>OX465596.1:150632500-160632500 GCA_950022295.1 Bromus sterilis | reverse complement strand
AACTGGAAGTCCGAGACATGGTCTTTCAAAAGTGTTTCCCCTTAACTGCTGGATAAACCGGTACACCTATAAAAATCTACATCTGCTAGTCTATCCCAGAAAGAGGTCACACAACCTACTCAACTAAGCCAGAGCCCATAATAGCTGGTGGTTGCACACATAAGCTTCTAGATATGACAAAGCAATTAGTCCCTTTGAGCCTGGGTGGCTCTCCGCAGTCATCATTGTCCATCTCCAAGATACTCGCAACCATCCTACCCAGGTAGTTCATTAACTTTATCTTGGTCCTAATTACTACATTATCACTCATACCTCATAATGATTCACTTCCCAATCCACGTCTACTTAGCATAGCAATATCATAGTATACGATGGTGATAATGATGTAATGATCAGACCTACCTCAATGAACTACTGGGTGTAAATAGCATAGCATACCCTATCATGCAACCTAAAGAAGAAGAACTAATGCATTGAAAACATAGGTAATAGGGAGTATGATCAAAGATATGACATGCCTTGCTGTTGATTGTAGAACTCTAAATATTGGTGGTATTCTGCTTCGCACTCCGGCCAATCTATCGTGAGCAAACAAAGATACACGCAATCAATAAACAACCAAAAACAAAAAAATGTTCAAGAACTCAAAAATAAAAACCAAATAAAATATTTTTAAAAACAGATCATGATTGGTTCAAAGGTGGGTTGCAAGGTATCTAGAATATAGGGTTTAGCTAGGGTTGTAAAAGAAAAGATACGATCAAAAGAAAATTGATTTTTGAATCTGATCAGATCTGATTATTTTCGAAAATGACAAAGAAATGTTTAGGGTCGTACTGGATAGAGGATTCCGAAAGAAAACCGTGGGCTTTGGAATCACGCAAAAAGGATCTACGAGTAAAAAGTTATTACTAGAACGGTTTTGCATAGGATTTAGGATTTTTTTCTCCAAACATGGATCTAAAATACCCAATATGTAGAGGGTTTCAAAACAACGATTTTTCCACTGGTTTCGTCTAAAACGGAGAAACGGATAAAAAGTAACGGCGTTTTTACTAACCACGGCGTGTAGATTTGACGCGACGAAGACGACGATTCCGGCGATCTTCGGCGTCAACGAGGACGTCTAGGATGTAGGGCTTGATTAGGAAATCACAACGGCGGTGGTGATGATCTCCAACGTTGTCCATACGGGCGTGGCGACGCGATCAACCGAGAGCGCTCCGGTGAACTCCCGCGGTGCGCGTACAATTTGGGGATCAATGCGCAAGAATTGAAGAGGGAAAAGATGTCTATTAGATGCACAACGAAGAAATAAGTCGGTATGCAAAATTTGGGGTCAAGGGGAGGCTCAGTGACGACGGGATCTACCGGCAAAGTCGAAACTTTCCGGTGAGATCTACCTCGAAATTGGCTCGATTTGGCGCGGTTTGGGGCGAAACTTTGTGAGGAATCGGTGGAGGGGGTCGTGAGGTATTTATGGGAAAAGATTTCGTGGGCAGAGGGAAACCAGAGAGGATTCCTGGACGGACACGGCCACCGGCGTTGTGCCCGAGTCCGTTTCGGACTCTGCGCTGGTTACGTGCTCGCTGGAGAAGAGAGAGACGAGGCGCACGTGCGCCTGGCTCGCTGGCCGCTACGCCCGCTCGGGCGCGCGCCTTGGCCTGGCTGGCTGGCTGGCGCGGCGTTTTTTTTTTTAAAACCTAATATAGATTTATTTCTACATTAATAAATATAACCCGAAAAGGTAATACATTAAAAAATTTAAATAAATAAAACGTGGGCAGCTTTATATATTTATTTACATATTTTTCCTGAACTTTAAAGAGTTTTATAAAATAAAACATAAGTCGGAAAAATACAAAATAAATTTCTAACATCTTAGAAAACTATAAATAAAAATTTCAATGAATTTTTATCCAAAGAAAAAAAATTATTCATACCTAAATCCAATAAAACCCAAATAAGATCCAAAATGCACAAATACATAATATGCATATGATAACTAGTAAATCATCCGAAATAGTAAATTTGGGATGTTACAAAACCTACCCCCCTTAAGGTGAATCTCCCCCTCGAGATTCGGGTTGGTCTGAAAAAAGGTGTGGGTGATCCTGCTTGAGATCATCTTCTCGCTCCCAAGTAGCTTCTTCCTCGGTGTGGTGACTCCATTGAACTTTGCAAAATTTAATAACCTTGGTACGAGTGACTCTGTCTGCCGTATCGAGAATCTTGACAGGTTTCTCCTCATATGTCAAATCACTTTCCAGCTGAATTTCCTTCAATGGCATGGTTTCTCTCAACGGAATATTTTCCATTTATGCATGACACTTCTTCAACTGGGACACGTGAATCACGTCGTGAACTCCAGACAAACCTTCTGGCAATTCCAACTTGTAATCAACCTCTCCTTTGCATTCCAAGACTTTATATGGCCCCACAAATCGTGGTGCTAACTTTCCTTTAACTCCAAATCTCTTAATACCACGAAGCGGAGACACTCGAAGGTATGCTCTATGTCCCACTTCATATGTTAGTTCCTTGTGTTTAGCATTGGCATTACTTTTCTGTCTAGACTGAGCTATCTTCAGCCTATCAAAGATCAACTTGACCTTCCCTTCTGAATCCTTGATCAAATATGGTCCGAATAGCTTGCGGTCTCCAACTTCGTCCCACATCAACGGTGTTCTACACCTTCTTCCATACAACGCTTCAAACTGGGCCATCTTTAAACTGGCTTGATAACTGTTGTTGTATGAGAACTCCGCATAAGGCAAATTATCATCCCAACTGGATCCATAATCGAATGCACAAGCTCTCAACATGTCCTCCAGAATCTGATTCACTCTCTCAGTCTGACCATCTGTCTATGGATGAAAAGTTGTTCTAAACTCCAGCCTAGTTCCCAAGGTTTCATGTAACTGATGCGAAAACCTTGAGATAAACTGTGTGCCTCTATCTGATAAAATCTTCTTCGGAACTCCATGCAGACATACGATCCTGGTCATGTATATCTTAGCCAACTTAGCACTAGTATACGTGGTTTTCACTGGGATGAAGTGAGCCACCTTGGTCAAACGGTCAACCACTACCCAAATAGAGTCATAGCCTGATCGTGTCCTGGGTAATCCTGTGATCAAATCCATACCAAGTTTGTCCCATTTCCAATCAGGTATCGGCAAAGGTTGAAGTAATCCGGTCGGTTTCTGATGCTCCGCCTTCACTCTCTGACATACATCACATATAGCCACATACTCAGCAATATCTTTTTTCATCCCGGTCCACCAAAAACTTTCCTTCAACTCCAAATACATCTTGGTGTTTCCCGGGTGTATTGAGTAACGCAAACCATGAGCTTCTTGGAGAATCAAATTCCTGATCTCTGTGTCATTGGGCACGTAAATACGCTTCTCAAACCATAATGTTCTGTACTCATCTTCATGAAATCCTTCTGCTTTTCCTTTCTCCATTCTCTCCTTTATCTTTGCAATACCCTTGTCCAGCTTCTGGGCTTCCCGGATCTTTCCCAATAACGTGGAATTAATTTCTATTGTGGCGACATATCCTCATGGAACAATCTCCATTCGAAGGTCTCTGAGATCGTCACACAACACCTGAGGTAAACCTCCTGCTATAAGGGTATTGACATAACTTTTCCGACTCAGGGCATCTGCCACTACATTGGCCTTTCCTGGGTGATAATGCAATCTCATATCATAATCCTTCATAAGCTCCAACCACTCCTCTGCCTGAGGTTCAACTCCATTTGCGTAAAAATATACTTCAAACTCTTATGATCAGTGTATACATCACACTTGTTCCCAATAAGAAAATGCCTCCAAGTCTTGAGTGCGTGTACTACGGCTGCTAACTCCAAATCATGTGTGGCATAGTTCGACTCATGAGGTCGAAGCTGATGCGAGGTGTAACATACAACCTTTCCATCTTGCATGAGAACGACTCCGAGTCCTTGCCGCGAGGCATTACAATACACTTGAAAATCCTTGCGCACATCGGGAAAAATCAGCACTAGGGCTGTAACCAAACGCTTCTTCAATTCCTGAAAACTGGCTTCACATTCCTCCATCCAGACGAACTTGGTGTCCTTCAAAAATTCCGTCATGGGTTTGGCAATCTTGGAGAAACTCTCAATAAATCTCCTGTAATAACCCGCAAGTCCAGGAAAACAAAGGATTTCACCAACGGATGTGGGCTCCTGCCATTCCGTGACTGCTTCAACCTTGGATGGGTCCACTGCGATTCCTTCGCCTGACACAACATGTCCAAGAAATCCAATTTCCTTCAACCAAAACTCACACTTACTAAACTTGGCATAAAGTTGATGTTCCCTGAGTTTCTCCAAAAATAAGCATAGGTGTTCTTCATGCTCCTCTTCATTTTTGGAATAAACCAAAATATCATCTATGAACACCACAACAAATTTGTCCAAAAACTCCATGAATACATTGTTCATCATGTTCATCGAATATGCAGGGGTATTGGTTAGACCGAAAGACATAATTGTGTACTCATAGATTCCATATCTCCTGGTGAAAGCGGTGTTGGGTATATCCTTCTCACAGATCTTCAACTGGTGATATCCCGATCGGAGATCGATCTTGGAAAACACACTAGCTCCTTCCAACTGGTCAAACAAATCATTGATCATCGGTAGTGGATACTTGTTCTTGATAGTCACCTCGTTCAACGAGCGAGAATCCACGACCATCCTTAGAGATCCATCCTTCTTCTCCACTAAAAGGACTGGGGCTCCCCAAGGTGATGAACTCGGGCGAATATACCCTTTTTCCAATAACTCCTTAATTTGCTTCTTAGTTTCCACCAAGTCAATTGCGGGCATTCTATAAGGTCTTTTGGATATAGGTCCGGTGTCTGGCAGTAACTCGATCAAAAACTCGATATCCCGGTCCGGTGGCATTCTGGGAAACTCCTCTGGGAATACATCAGGGTATTCCTTGACTATCGGCACTTCCTCCAGGCTAAGCCCCTTAAGAGAATATAACTAGGTCCTTCTAAACTTGTGCTTGGTCACATACTTGATCCTATTCCCTTCGGGTGTGGTGAGTGAGATTGATCTTCCCTCACAGTCAATGTTTCCTTTATACTTCGACATCCAATCCATACCCAGGATTACATCCAAACCTTGTGACTTCAACACTATCAGGTCGGTGGGGAAATTATGCCCTCCTATGGTCAGGGGTAACCGAAAACTTCCGTTATTAACCATAGACTCGGCTCCCGGCGAACTTACTAACATTAGGGTTTTAAGGACTATGGTAGGCAACTTATACTTATCCACAACTACCCTTGATATGACTGAATGTGATGCACCAGTGTCAAAAAGAACTAATACTGGTTGAGAGTTTAGTAAAAACTTACCAAACACGGCATCCGACTGCTCATAGGCTCATAGACTTCCTCCACATTGACATGGTTCACTTTCCCCTTGGTGAAAGGATTAGGCTTCTTGTTTCCAGAACCTCCATTGCCATTTCCATTCTTCAGCTAGAGACAATCTGTGGCGTAATGTCCTTTATTATTGCACTTGAAGCAGAGGATGTGGCTTAGGTCCTTCTTCATGGGCGTAGATGGGTTGGGACGCTGCTGATTCCCATTTCCTCCATTGCCATTCGTCTGGTTTCCATGGTTGTGTCCATTGCCTCCATGCTGAAAATGACCTCCATGATTATGATGGTTGTGCCCTCCAAACTTATTTGGTCCTGTTCCACCATATCCTAAAAATGGTGCAGAATGGGACTTCTGTTGAGTTCCAGAATGATACTTGCCCTGTACGTACTTCCTCTTACGATTCTCCATTATCTGATGCTTGCCTTCAAGAATGATAGCCTTATCAACCATCTCCTAGTAGTTAGCAAAGGTTGCCACCGTCAAATGAACTCCAAGCTCATCATTTAGTCCCTCCAGAAATTTCTCCTTCTTGGCAGCATCTGTGGCCACATCTCCTGGAGCATAACGGGACAGCTTGTTGAATTCCTCCACATACTCTGCCACTGAACGACCTCCTTGGCGTAAGTTGCGAAATTCCCTCTTCTTGAGGTCCATAGCTCCAGCTGAAACATGAGCAGTGCGGAACACCTGCTGGAACTGGTCCCAAGTCACATTCTCCATGGGGTATGTGGTGGTGTAATTATACCACCATGCGGCTACTGGTCCATCTAGATGGTGCGAGGCAAATCTCACTTTCTCCTCATCAGTGCATCCAGCGGTTGCTAGCTTCCTTCCCATATTGCGGAGCCAGTCATCTGCAACAATCGGCTCCGGGATGCTAGAGAACAAAGGTGGGTTCAACCATAGGAAACGGGTGAGGCTGTCTCCCAAAGGTGGTGGTGGTGGTGGGGCATTGTTGTTTTTCTTGTTCTTGTTGTTGTTGCTGTTGTTGTTGTTCATGTTCTGCATCAAAAGCTGCATCATCTGATTCTGGGTCCGAAGCAACCGCTCTAAGCCAGGTGGAATTCCATTCCCTGATCCACTAGCAGAAGGGGCACATCTTGGCGGCATCTGTCGGATTAGAATAGATGAGGTTATAGAGAGAAAATAGGCCTAAGGGGAATAACACTACCCATATGAAACATGATAGCAAGAAATTTCAATCAATCACTCATTCAAATCAAGGTTCACACAATTAACTAAGATTGGCCATGTCACAAGAGTCGACATGGTAACTCTAAGAAAACTCACAGATCGAAACTCTAATCATTTAACTAAAAGAAAAAAAATTCTATAATGGTGGTCTATGACTAGTTTGAGTCGAAAGAAGAATCGATCATCAAGACATCATTTACATTTTCCTCTTCCTCTGACTGGTAATCCTCATCTTGGCTGACGAGGCATCCATCGGAGTCATCCTCTTGAAGGTTTTCTCCTTGGTCAAGTTGTTCTTCTGCTTCCTCCAGCATGACCTTCAACTCTTCATTCCCTTCTTGTAGTGCGTCGATTTGCTCCTCATACTCTTCACGGACTCTCTTAACTTCCTCCTCCAAACCCTCAATAACGTCCATGCAATGAAGCATTTCTTCCTCCACATGTTGAACATGTTCCCCCAAGTCTTGAATGTGGGATGCCATTGATGTATCCTCAACAGTGCGTACTAATTATCAAGTATGATCTCGGTCTCCATACATCTCGAAGCGGGTTCCTTGAAGATCTGTGTGGTACTCCTGTCGAATACGGCCTAAGGTCATCATTGCTGCACGACTTCTTCCCACGCTCCAGTTTGATGCTTTCACCGAGAAGTTAATTGGCTTGATCTTCCTTCCAAAGGTGTGTCCTGGAATGTGAACTTGGACCTTGCAGCACTTTTCTCCTGGTCCTGTAGTCATGAGTGTCCCTGTGAAACTAGGCAAGGAGATCTTCAAAAACTTCACGATCTCCATCAGGCTTTGTCCAAAAGGTGTGGTCTCATTAGGATGAGCGAACTTGGTGATCGGCATCTATATTTGTAAGGAGAGAAGAGATTAGAAGTGAATAGGCAAGAGTATTAGAATCATTAGAACTGTAGAGGGTTTTAAAATAAAGTTTTCATCCTATGGCTTTTCCATTCCTAAGGTCACGTCCTATAGTCAACATGTGCTCTGATACCATCTTGTAGCGATTAACTTTGCTCCCAATGAAGTTCAGAGAGGTTATAAATCTCTCTGGTCTTGTTGTTCACAAAGGGTCAAACACACAAGGGATAATGATAATGATAGCAACTGAAAGTAAATGCGAGAAAGTAAATGAGCTTGTAAACAATGATGAGAATATGGACCGGGGTCCCGTGATGTTCACTAGTGATGTCTCACTCCCAAAAGACGATAAGACTGCTATGCGAGGTAAACAAATTACAGATGGGCAATTGACAGGATTATAAACGCACTGCAATGCTAAATATGCTACAAATGAAACGAAGATGATCATAAGCATGGGCAGTACGCCAAAATAAGTAGACCGAAATCCATCTGCATCTAATACTAATCATCCACCTTGAGATATCTATCCAGCATATCTCGCTGGTATTAAGTTGCGAGCCCCACCCAAAGTGTAAACCCAAAGCAATAGACAACTGCATTAAAAAGAACTTTGCATAAAGTAAACAATCCTTGCAACCACGGTAACAAGCACCTTGTTTTCCCCCTTGTGGCCACAGCACATCCCTTAAACTCATGTTTCTGCCACTTAAGTGTGTCATCAGGGGGCATGTACCCACAATTGAGCATAACGTAACCTCTTGGAGTTACTACCTACCACTTGGACAAAGCAATAAACAGCAACAAAGAACATGCAAGAATTACTTAGGAACAAAAATGTAAGAGATCAAAACCAAATATATTACTCTATCATGATCTAAACATAATCTCATAATGCATCAGATCCCATCAAACTCAGCATAGCAACAGCAGAAGAATTACATAAGTGTCGCGATCATGTAGGGCAGCTCACGAGGTTTAAACCATGAAGAACAAAGAGAGGAGGAGAAAATCACATAGCTACTGATCACAGACCAATGGTCCAAGGTAGACTACTCACGGAACATCCGAGAAGCATCCATGGTGGAGGAGAAGCTCCCGGAGGTCGATCCTCCCTCCGGCAGGGTGCCGGGAAGGGTCCTGACGGTGCTCCCGATTTTGGAACCGTGGCGGCGGAGGAACAGAGGAGAATTTGTGAAATAGGGTTCAGTCTTCGGAAGTTTGCAGTGACGGAGAATAAATAGGCGAAGGGGGGAAGCCAGGGGCCCACTAGGGGCCCAGGCGCCCTCCTGGCTCTGCTAGGCTCCTGGCCGCGCCAGGTGGCCGCCTGGTTGCCTGGTAGTGCCCCCTGGCACTCCTTCGGGCTTCGGTACTCTTCTGACACGCTGATTTTTTATCTGATTTTCCCAGATTTTTGGAGCACTTTTTATATGGGGGAAAACTGAAATAAAAAACAACAGAAAACAGGAACTGGCACTAGGGTGCACTGAGTTAGTAGGTTTGTCCAAATATGATCAAAAGTGTATGAAAGTGTAGCTAGATCATAGCAATATCACACAAAACATGCATGGTGCGAGCAGAAATTATCGATACGTTTGAGACGTATCAGTGATCGTGTTGATAGGAAATCTACATCAGGCACTTTTCATTTCCTCGGAATATCACTTGTGTGTTGGGCTTCCAAGAAGAAAAATTGTGTATCAATATCTACTACTGAAGCCGAATACATTGCTGCTGGGTCATGTTGTACCCAGATTCTTTGGCTGAAGCAGACGCTGAAGGATTATGGTATTCATGTGAAGAAAATTCATCTTCTATGTGATAATGAGAGTGCAATCAAAATTTCTCACAACCCTGTGAAGCAGTCTCGCACGAAGCATATTGACATTCGCCATCATTTTCTTTGTGATCATGTTTAGCATGAAGATATTGTAATTAGTCATGTCAGAACTGAAGATCAATTGGCTGATATTTTCACGAAACCTTTGGATGAGAAAAGGTTCTGTACGTTAAGGTGTGAGCTCAATATTTTGGACTCACGAAATGTTCTGTCAGATCGAACCTTATCTCCCTGTAAATATTCAGTTACTTCGCTTTATTTTTTGGTTTCGATATTTGTTTTTGCTTCGATTTCTATCTTTTGTTTTGATTGGTTTTAGTCCCCTAGGCTTATCACCTTTAGCTTCGCTTTGTTTTTCTTCGAGGTGATAAGTTTCGGACCCTACTGTCGGGACCCGGGGTTAGCGTATCCAAATCACGTTACAACACAATCATATGGAGATCCGAGAGCCGACCCACTTGTCTAAGCATTCGAGGACAAGCACAGAACGCTCTCGGAAAGAATCGAACGTGAGGGGCATCCCATCCAGGCCAGATGATCAACTGAGATGGTTCCTCATCGTCCGCACACAAGTCAAGATGATATGGGTGGTGAACTCCGATATTCATAGATAAGTCGCCTCAACCATACTATCGATTGTATTATAACCCTTACATAGACTTACTCTAGCTCGATCACTTAGTTGGGGTCTAGGGCGGGCTCAATCATACATCAAAGTGTGCACGTGAAGGAGTCACGAGCAATTGCCTCGGGATGCCCCAAGCTGCACACATCTAAGGGCCACTTGGTGTATGAAAGACCGCCAGCCAGATCACAACTAAGGTCTCGAAAACCCATACTAAGACATGCATGTTATAATCATACACGCATCACAAATGTCTAGTATGAACAACAGGTATCATTGCAATTCTCTACAAAGTTTACAATTTTATTGATAACTCTTACAGAGTGCACACAGAGATCACGAGACCGTGATCCAACATTACATCAAGCATGTGGAAGCAAAGTAGGTCTGATTACAAACAAGTTTAACAAATGGCTTAGAGAAGCCAAATTTATAAACTAGCCCTTCACCGAGGGACCAGTCGTCTGACTGAGACTACACTAGCTTGATCAGTCGTGGAGCTCCAGGAAGAAGCCACAATCGGGGTCAGTGGATTCATCTAACACATAGAATAAGAAAACGTGAGTACAAAGTCGTACTCAGCAAGACTTACGTAGGAACTATACTACTCATGCACATGTATCAAGGTAAAGGGAGGTGGGGTTCAGAAGAAGAAGTGCCAGCTTTGACTTGGCTAGTCCTGAACTACGAGTACCAGACTTGAGGTAAGAAGCGTACACGAGTCCACTACATCTCCAACCAATTACACCACTATGGTGCCTTCCTCGACTTCCCACGAGAAAGCACGCCATAGCACTCACGCTTATCTTGGTAAGTTTTATAAGTATCCAGTTCAAGTTGTCTAATAATCAGCCACAACTTTCCAAGTAGTCCCTTACCGCGGACGCGGCTATTCGAATAGTTTATTAACCCTGCAGGGGTGTACTGCTACACACATGAAACTATCAGTTACCGCATTGGCCTCGACACCATTCAAGCGGGTGTCGGCGAGGATAATCTCCACAACTTTTACCTCACAGCAAACTCAAATTCAATGGAGACGCCTATCTGGGCTAGATTCTACATCGTGAACCCGGCCGGTTTACCGATGTGGTCCCAGAAGATGTGTGCAGGGTCCCAAGCCGGTCTGAATAGCCGTTCTTCCACTTCGCAGACCGTGCCACAGACCTACCAGAAGTCCAAACTACTGCGACTCATTAAACTGAGAAGGGGTGAGTTAGTAGGTTGAGCGGGGGTCCGTTTGCCCAACATGTGGTAGTACTCTTTGTCTTGGATCACCACACAAGACCTCGGGCTTAAGGCGGTGTTCAACGAGACAACCCACTGTCTGCTCCTACACAGCCTCTCATCGTTCACCTTGTATTAGGGTAGATTCACCAACACATTCCCACCAACATCAACATGATCACTACCATCCCGAATAACAAAACAGTAACCTCATTATAACTCTGAGCAATAATAGTTGCAGTTGCCACATGATATCAATCAACTCCTATGTCAGCTAGGATTGTGGTTTGCTTACTACTGTGACAAGATGATAGGTCATGCAAAGGATATGGGTTCAACTATGCGGTAGAATCGATAACAAGGTGATCATCCTATTTGATGCATAAGAGAGACTGAGAGTGAAATGGGTTTTTACCGACATGATCAATGGTGGTTTGCTTGCCTTGCTGACGAGGTTCACACACTGTGTCTTCAATGAAGGGGGTGGCATCCGGTTCCACTTCTATCGAGCAAACAAAGCAACCAAGGGATAAATATAATTGCAATGCTCAAGCACCTGATCAACATTGTAGTGTGATGTTCATGGTCACAATGTGTTGGCAATTCCATTTAAAAGAAGTGGAATTCAAAGTCATTTGAAAATTCACTCCAAATTTGAATTCAAATTAATGCCATATGCAAAAATGCTATTGTTCACCCAATTTAAATTGTTCAAACATGAAAACAGAGCCATATTCACACTCCTTGCATTTTTTGATAACTTTAGACATATTATATGCCCCATTTGTAGTTAAAATGAATTACTTATGAATTTCCAAAGTTTCTTGCATTTTCTGGATTTTTCTGAATTTCTTTTAATCTGTAAAAGGGTTTATTGCATCAGCCTGATGTCACTATGACGTCAGGGGGGGGCTGACTGGTGGGCCATGGCTGTCAGTGGGTGGGTGGTTTAATTAGGTCCTGTTTATATTAAACTTGCTTAATTAGGCAGCCTGGGCCCACTGATCAGTGGCTCAGGGGGTGATTAGGAGGGGGGGGTAGCACTAATCTCTCTGGCTAGTCGCCGGTGGCCTCAACCGACGGCGGTGGCTCGCCGGAGTTGAGCTCGCGGCCACCATTTGGCACGGGAAGACCACGGGAGTGCACCTTGTGCACGTCCGCGTCAAGCCGTGCACATCGGGGGCCAAGGGGCGGCCGGAGAGCACGATGACGACGACTTGGCGCGGCGGCTGCGCACTGGTCTCAACGGAGACGGCGAGGAGACGCGCGAGATGGGGGGATCGAAGATGTGGCTCACCAGGAGCACTAAGAAGAGCTTTGCGTGGCCGGGGAGTGGCTGGAAGGAGCGCAATCTCTCGCCGGAGCTCGCTGGCCGTGGCGTCAAAGCTCTGGGTTGGCATCGTTTCCGTGGTGGTCCAGATCGAATTAGAGGCGTGGCTTGATGAAGACGTTGACGGCGGAGCGAGTAGACACTACTGTGGGGCTTCTCATCGCCGTTCGCCGCGAGTGTGCGTGTGCGATGGCGACGGCGAGCTACGGGTGGTGGCGAATACGACGAGGGGGAGACCGGGAGGGCGAGCCAGAGGGGGAAAGGCTACGACGTGAGGTGGGTGTCTCCGTGGTGCCAGAAGAGGGGCAGGGGAGGCCTAGAAGCTTGTCGGCGTCGCGGTGGCATCGGCCGTGTCCTCCCAGCGCGCCACTGAGAAGCTTGGGGTAGACGACAAGGGTGCTGGGTGGTGGGCTCGTCCAGCTGGGCCAGGGAGGATGAGTTGGCCCCAAAACAGGTAAGGCACCCTTTCTGTTTTTCTTTTGTTTTTCTTTCTGTATTTTGTAGTGCCTTGATAAATAAATACCTAGGCAGTTTATAAAATGCCCAAAACTTTTATATGGTCTTAGGTGTCATACTACTAGACACTCCCAAGTTTTGGGTATTTTATTTAATTTCCAAGCTCTGTTTGGAATTTTTGAGAAACCTTGGTCCATGCAGTGGGACCCACTTCACTTTATATGTGATCATGCATATTTATAAGACTTTTCAAAAATAACAGAGGAATTTTTGGAAGCAATTTTTGTCTGGCCATTTTGAATTAAATTCAATTAGGGATTTCTGCTTTCCCCATTTGGATTTGTTTTAAAAAATTTGAATGATGCAAAGTTACTTGCTATCCCTAGCACATTCCTAACAGAGGGTTCTGACAACTCGCCCCCATTCAAAATAATCTTGTCCCGAGATTCAGAGATGCTGCGGGAGGAAGGAGGGATACTCGGCACTAAGACAGTCTTCTCTTTCCCATGTTGCTTCTTTCTCACAGTGATGTGAGCATTGCACTTTGAGAAACTTGATCTTTTGACGACGAGTGACACGCTTTGCTGAATAAAGAATATGAACGGGGTACTCTCGATAAGAAAGGTCATCTTGTAGATCAAGCGTTTCATAGTCGACTTCGCGGATGGGGTCCTTGAAGCAACGCTTGAGTTGTGACACATGGAATACATCATGTACTCGGGAAAGGTGCGGGGTAGTTCAAGTTGGTAGGAAACTTCTCCACGTTTAGCAAGAATGCGGAAAGGTCCAATATAACATGCCGCCAACTTGCCTTTGATACCGAATCGTTGGGTTCCCTTCAGAGGAGTAACCCAAAGGTAAGCCTTCTCGTCCAGATTGTAGCTTTCTTGCCTGTGATGACGATCATAATAGCTTTTCTGACGAGACTTGGCTGCTTTTAATTGATCACGAACAATGCGAACTTGCTCTTCTGCTTCCATGATCATATCCGGTCCAAAGAATTGTCTTTCACCGGTTTCTGACCAGTTTAGGGGTGTTCGACATCTTCGTCCATAGAGGAGTTCAAAAGGAGCCATGTTTAGACTAGATTGGAAACTATTGTTATAAGAAAATTTGGCAAATGGAAGAGACTTCTCCCAATTCTTTCCGAATGAGACAACACAAGCTCTGAGCATGTCTCCGAGAATTTTTTTAACCCTTTCAACTTGACCGCTAGACTGAGGATGGAAAGTTGTACTAAAGGAGAGATGAGTTCCCATAGCATTCGGAAAGCTTTCCAAAAATCTAGAGGTGAAAAGGCTACCACAATCAGAATTTATTTCCAAAGTATCACCATGAAGAGACACAATTCTAGAGACATACAAGTCCGCTAATTGGCTCGAAATTATGGACTCGCGAACGGGAATGAAGTGAGCAACTTTGGAAAGTCTATCAATGACAACGAAGATGACATCATTTCCTTTCTGGGTTTTCGGAAAGCCATTGATGAAATCCATTCTGACTTTGTCCCATTTCCACTCGGGAATAGGCAATGGTTGATGTCGGGACCCGGGGTTAGCGTATGCAAGACTCGCTACAACACAATCATATGGAGAGCCGAGAACCGTACCCACTTGTCTAAGAAGACAAGGCCAAGCACAGAACGTTCTCGGAAAACATCGAACTTGAGGGGCATCCCATCCAGGGCGGATGATCAACTGAAATGGGTCCTCATCGTCCGCACACAAGTCTAAATGATATGGGTGGTGAACTCCCATAATCATAGACAAGTGGCCTCAACCATACTATCGATTGTATTATAACCCTTACATAGACTTACTCCAGCCCCATCACTTAGTCAGGGTCTAGGGCGGGCTCGATCATACATCAAACTGTGCACATGAGAGAGTCACGAGCAATCACATCGAGATGCCCCAAGCTGCGCATATCTAAGGGCCACTTGGTTTATAAAAGACCGCCAGCCAGATCACAACTAAGGTCTCGAAAACCCATACTAAGACATGCATGTTATAATCATACACGCAACACACATGTCTAGTATGAACAGCAGGTATCATTATAATTCTCTACAAATGTATACAACTTTATTGTTAACTCTTACAGAGTGCACACAGAGATCACAAGACCGTGATCCAACATTACAACAAGCATGCGGAAGCAAATTATGTCTGGGTACAGACAAGTTTAAAAAATGGCTTAAGCAGCCTTATTTAAACACAAGCCCTCCACGAGGGAACAGCCGTCTGACTGGGACTACACTAGCTTGGTCTTCAGTCATCGAGGTCGAGGAAGAATCCACCTTCGGGGTCAGTGGGTTCATCTAAAACATAGAATAAGCAAACGTGAGTACAAAGTCGTACTCAGCAAGACTTACGTAGGAGCTATACTACTCATGCACAAGTATCAAGGTAAAGGGAGGTAGGGTTTCAATGCAGAAGTGCCAGCTTTGACTTGGCTAGTCCTGAACTACGAGTACCAGACTTGAGGTAAGAAGCGTACACGAATCCACTACATGTCTCCAACCAATTACACCACTATGGTGCCTTCCTCGACTTCCCCATGAGAAAGCACGCCATAGTACTCACGCTTATCTTGACAAGTTTTATAAGTATCTAGTTCAAGTTGTCTAATAATCAAGCTAAGCTTTCCAAGCAGTCCCTTACCGCGGACGCGGCTATTCGAATAGTTTTGTTAACCCTGTAGGGGTGTACCGCTACACACGCATGACCATCAGTTACCGCCTTTGATCTCGACACCATCCAAGGGGTGTCAGCGAGGATGCTGAAAAGATTAACAGAATAATAAACCCCCCCAGACACTGACACGTGGGTCCCCTGGTCATTATATTAATTAAACATGTTTAGTTATCACTGGAGTCAATGACACCTGGGCCCCCTTTGTCAGTTTGATTTTTAAAAGAATTTAAAACAAAATTCCAATGGCTGACATGTGGGCCAGAGGCTATTTTGAATTATTAAAATATTTTATAAATAAACAGAGGCTGACATGTGGGTCCCACATGTCAGGCACTGTTTCGGATAATGTTCTGGATAATGTTGAATAAATAATAAAAGAAATTCAGAAAATCATTTAAATGATTTAAAACTTAAAATTCAATAACTTTTGAACCGTAACTCGGATTCAAAAACTTTATACATGAAAATTGATCAGAAAAATATAACGAATATGAATACGCTATCCGTATATCTATCACACCCCTCTAACACAACGAACATCGAACCGTCCCCCTCCGGACCGACTGTCGGATAAATTGTCCGGTACTGTTAGAGTTCCTGGATGAGTTTATTCCGAACACGAATGTTTCTCGGAATAAATCAACTAGCACGGATACACCCCCTTATGTTTTTCCGGTACCCATGACACCTCCGGCTTGATCCTTCCTCCTCCGGACACCCTGTCCGGTAATCACCCGGAGCTGGTAGTTCATCCTCAGATGAATTTCCGTTCCGAGCAATGTGCATTACACTGCGTTAGAATACCGTTAAATTTTTGTCTGTCATGTCATGCATCTGTTTGTATATGCTTGCTGTGTATTTACTGTTTTCTTCCGCCCTTAATCACCGGTAGACCCCGCTGCTGCCGTCGACTACACCGCTGCTGAGTACGACTACGTCGTCGACGACCGTACCCCTACCGTCGAGCTTCCAGGCAAGCAGAGCCATTCTCTTCCCCATATATCGCCTATCTTTCCGTACATTTCTTGCACTAGGCATTGTTACTGCTGCTTCCACGATTACAATCCTATTCAATTGCATAACCTGTCATTGTCGCCCCTTGATGTGCCTTCCTTTATCCTATGTTGCCTATTATTATTATTATGCATTATTCAGCAGTGAGCCCTGCGCATTGTTAGCTAGGATTAGATAGAGGGTCGTGATCACTCAGGGGAGTGAACGCGGGTACAAATATTATAACTGCACAGGTACGGTACAAAGCAGACACCGCCAAAGGCCCCTATCTGGGTTATGCCTAGTCACCTCAAGTGTGAGCTATCAAGGAGTAATCCTTGTACTCCACTCGAGGCTGACTTTGTCTTACCGCCTTAGGGTCCTGAACAATGGTTGTCCTTCAGGTAAGAAGTCGGGCGACCCAACGGTGCCCGCAAGAGGTATTGCGATGGGACGACAGGGAGGGTACGACCAGTGTACCGGTGTGCTTGGCCCATGATCGTTGGCCGCGAGAGTTACCAAACTACGAAAGTCGAGCTCCTCCAGGAGCACACGCGAGACAAGGTAAGGAGACGGTTCACCTTGTTGGTAACCGCAGTGACTTGGTGGGACGACGGGGCAGGCACCGATGTACTGGTGGTCCTGGCTGCTGTCGTTGTCCGCGGGTCGGTTAAGTCGAGGCAACGATAACGGTTGTCACGCAGGTTAATTAAAATGCTAAATGGTTCAGTGAATGTCTTGAGTTGGCTATATGCCATGTACGCACTACCTACCCGTGGGAATTACGAGTTATGGGCTCCTCTGCTTCGTAGTGTCATCCGAGGACTCTTCAGACGTCAGCAGTACCGCGGGCTGATTGCTGGGAAGTGCACTGTCTTCTTGGCTCGAGCTTTGTTGTTTTTGTTACGGCTTCCCGGCCACCCATGCACCGTGCAGGAGTACGTCAGGGTTGGGGTCCAAGGCCCTGAGTACTTAGGATTTAGACCGGCGGATGGCCTCTCTGTTGAGTTTGAAAGATGGGCTATGAAGTGTCGGATAGCCTCGGTGGAGCGTTCCCTAACAAGGTTCCCGCCACCCTGGAGATCCGTGCGTGTAGCGTAACACAAGTGCACCCCTGCAGGGAAGATTAATCTATTCGAATAGCCGTGTCCACGGTAACAGGACGCTTTATGCTGAAGCTGGATCTTACCACTAGAAACTATTATTATTAAACTGTATGGTTCCGGGTTTTCTTCCTTGCGGGGATGTCGAGGAGGTGAACTCGGAGGCATTGTTAATTGTTACAACTTATTATTATACAATGCTGCAGCAACTTCTGCCGCATTGTTAGTTTACGCTTTATATAAATTGTTGGCTGATTCTTACCTCATGCTGCAAGACATCGTCGGAAGATGCTAGTCTTCGTTAGGCCTAGCTTCTTACCCTTTCTCTGGATTTCCGTCTTTCAGTCGACTATATACAACCTCTTCTTTCCGTTGATACAATGCATATTTCTTAGTAGCGGACGTAAGACTCGCGGGTATACTAGATACTCACCTGCTTTATTTCCTTTACTGTTTTGCCTGATCAGCCGCTGCAGCCGACGTTGGAGCCCAGGAGCAGGAATACCCCGGAGGCGCCTACTACGACGTCGAGTTCCCCGTTGACCAAGAGTAGTTCGGTGGATCCCTGGCAGGAGGCCTCGCCTTTTCGATCTGTATCTCTGATGTGATTTGTGCTAGCCTTCTTAAGGCAAAACTTGACTAACTATGTCTGTACTCAGATATTATGGCTTGTATGACTTATGTATTCGGGTCCGTGTGAGCGCCCTCTATTGTAATATATTTGTTTATCCTTTTGTGTTTAGTGTTGTGCTGTGATACTCTCACCGTGGCAACCTAATCTCAGCCGTGTACCCTGCGTGTATGATTACTGTACACGGATTGATTTTGGGGGCGTCACATAGAGGGTCTTGTCGTTTCGGATCTCTCGGAACTAAATCATAAAATGGTTTCCTATAATTCGTAGCAACTAAGAGAGATGGGCGTGCGTGCGGAGCCTTGGAATGGGCAGTTGGTACACCCCTGAGGGTTAAATATTTTCGAGAAGCCGTTTCCACGGTTATGGACGACTTGAGACCTATTTCTTGTTCATAGAAAACAACAACTGGGATAATATTAATATAACTTGATCAACGTGTGTGCGTGCCTTGACTGCTTCTTCTTTGTCGGGATGCGAAGAGGAGAACAAGGATAGGATAGGTGTTATGTTTGCGTAAGTAGTTGATAGCAAGACTTGTTGGAGGCGATTCCTCATCGAATGCTTGGCTTCTTATCTTTCTCTCTAGATCGTTAGCCACTTCATAAATGCTAGTGCGGCAGCAACCTCACCACTTACCCCATCCTTATCGTAAACTACTAGTTTTCCTAGAATGACGAGTGATGAAGTCCTTGCTGGGTCAGATGACCACTACAGTTGGATGCTGAGTACTTCTGTACTCATGATACTACCCCCAAACTCTTTTCAGGGTTCTTGATCGACAGCAGGTATGGTGATCGACGTTTCACGTGGAGACTCGACGACGACTTGTTAGGCGGATCCCGGCGGAGGGCTTGGACCCGTGTGATTATGGGGATCAATGTTTTTCTCTTAGCCACTAGGAATTTTCTTGTAGTCTGTACCCAGACATATACCTTCCGTTGATGTATTGTATTTAAGGCAGTTGTATGCCGATTGTATGAGATGTTGTAATCTTGTATCTGTAATGTTGTGATATCATGTTGGAAATCTGGGGCATTTGGCTTTGTCATATGTCGCGGTGGGACGGATATGTGCTTCGTCCCCGGATCTAGGTGGAAACACCTAGATCTGGAACAGTACTGCATATCGGGCCTTACATTATACTTACAAATTACAATTCCCGGCTTTCCCGTCAGGACAAGAAGATGTTGGATGCCTCCTCTAGCGGGGTATTACAGTCCAGAAGTATGGAAGAAAAATGGGATCTTATAAAAAGGATCTAGAAGAACACTGAAGACTGGATAATTGATAAAGGATATTGAACCCACTATAAACTATGAGCATGATTACATTGAGATTTTTGTCAAGACTGATTACTTTAATATCTTTTGCTCTAAAATTGGTCTTGATTCCCAGCTAATGGTTGACTTTTGCAAGGACTTTCCTTCTCATATTGATTCTTCTAAGAAGAAGGAGAGTGAACTTCATAAACCTTTCAAGGAGTCACCTATTGAGATTAATGTTATTGATCCTATTTTACCTGAAGTTGTGTATGAACAACCTCCCTATCCCTCAAGGATAAAGGAGCACTCTTTTGTTACAGGTATTCTAAACAAAAACGGAAGGACGACTGACGAACCTGAGGATATTATCAAGGTCAAGCCTCAAGTGGCAATGGTCAAGGATCTGGTAACCAGTGATATTGAAGAATCCACTATTAGTTTTTGTGATGTTTCCACTAACATTGTCACAGCGAAGAACAAGGGCCCAATTTCAGGTACGCGTAGGGCAATTGTTAACAAGAGATTTCACGCGTTCCTAAGAAAAGATAAAATATAGTGTGTAACTCCCCTATCTTGAAGAGTGGAGTTCCCCGGAAACGGCGCCAGAAATTAGCTTTGATGGCTTCTCGCCCCTTGTAGGTAACCCAAGTGGAAGGTTGAGATGTAGACTGCAGCAAATTTCCCTCGGTGAAGATACCAAGGTTTGTCTCCAGTAGGACTCCGACAATGACAGGGAGGTGACAAGGGCGCCATCAATTAGGCGGTTGACGTGGACATGCACACACAACAGATAACTTTGCTCCCAAAGAGTACAGATAGGTTGTCAATCCCTCCGGCCTTGTTGTTTACAAAGGATCAAACGCACGGGATAATAATGATAGCGATAGCAACAGAAAAGGAAATAAAGCACAATATAAATTGCGGGTGTAAACAGTGGTGGAAATATGGACTGGGGTCCCATGATGCTCACTAGTGATGTTTCTCTCCCAAAAGATGATAAAATAGCCATGCGAGGTAAACAAATTATAGCTGGGCAATTGACAGGATTATGTGCGCAAACCAATGCTAACTATGCTATAAAGAAAGGAAGAGGCTCAAAAGCTTGGGCGGTACGCCAAGACAAGTAGACCGAAATCCATCTGCATCTACCTACTAATCATCCACCTTGAGATATCTATCCAGAACATCTCGCTGGTATTAAGTTGCGAATCCCACCCAAAGTGTAAACTCAATGCAACAGACAACTGCATTAAAGAACTTTGCGTAAAGTAAACAATCCTTGCACCCGTAAGTACAAGCACCGTTGTTTTCTCCCTTGTGGCAACAACACATCCTCTAGACTCATGTTTCTGTCACTCAAGCTAGTCATCAGGGGGCATGAACCCACAATCATGCATAACGCTCCCTCTTGGAGTTACTACCTAAAACTTGGCCAAAGCAACAAACAGCAACGGAGAACATGCACAAATTACTCAAGAACATAAATATAAAAGAGGAGAATCTAATATATTACTCCAACACAATCTGAACATAGTCTCATAATCCATCAGATCCCAGCAAACTCAGCATAGTAATAGTAGAAAGATTACATATGTGCCTCGATCATGTAGGGAAGCCCACGAGGTCTAAACATGAAGAACAAAGAGGAGAGGAGAACATCACATAGCTACTGATCATGGACCCATGGTCCAAGGTGGACTACTCACGGTTCATCCGGGAAGCATCCATGGTGGTGGAGAAGCTCCCGGAGGTGGTTCCTCCCTCTGGCAGGGTGCCGGGGAAGAGGGCTCCTGGTGCTCCCGATCTTGGAAGCGCTGCGGAGGTGGAACAGAGGAGAGATCGCGAAAAAGGGTTCTCTCCTCGAGGGTTTCGGGACGAGAGGGATATATAGGCGAAGGTGGGAAGCCAGAGGTGGACCAGGCGCCCCCTGGCGCGGCCTATGGGGTGGCCGCGCCAGGTGGCCGCCTAGGCCACCCCTGGCTCCCCTCTGGCCCACTTTGGATCTTCCCGAAGCTTCCTGTACGCTGATTTTTCCTATATTTTTCCCGGAATTTTTCTGGCACTTTAAGTAATGGGAAAACCTGAAATACAAAAATAGCAGAAAACAGGAACTGACACTGGGGTGCACTGAGTTAATAGGTTAGTCCAAATATGATCAAACGTGTATGGAAGTGCATCAATAACATAGCAATATCACACAAAAGATGTATGGAGCAAGCCAAAATTATAGATACGTTTCGGACGTCTCAGCTATATGCATATATGATAGTCTCTATGGAGTACAAGATACAAGAGTGAGTACGAGTGTGGATCTCTGAAAAGGAATAGTAGTGTGCCCCCTTCTCTCTTTTTTATTTTCTTTTTCTCTTTTTCTATTTTATTTTATTTTTTGTGGCCTCGATGGCTCTTTCTATCGAACTATCATTTTTCCTATTTGGGATCTTTTAATTTTTCCTCTTTGAGATCTTTTCCTCACTTAGGGGCAACACTCTATTTTACAAGGAGTATAGAAGATCTTTCACACTTTACAAAAGTAGTCATCATAAAGAAGATGAAGCTATCATGATGTATGCAAATGTATACCTCTGCCAGTGTAGCAGGATATGCAATGATAGTAGCGCGTCATGTAGAAATGATTAGGAAAGACCCAACTAGCATGCGGATCATCAATCAAGAAAAAACATGTATGAGATGAAGATCAAGTCATGAGAAGGTGGATGTTTCATGGCAATATATCTCGGAAAGGCGATGGAAATGCCTTGATAGGTAGGTATGGTGGCTGTTTTGAGGAAAGATATAAGGAGGTATATGATGACAGAGCGTATCATGCCAAGGGTGTTGATGCACCGGTGAGGTAGGCGACAACTCTCGGAGTGAGAAAAGGCAACGCACGGTACCGAAGAGGCTAGCAAATATGAGGAGGTGGAAGTGTCAACTTTCTAATACTTACATTAGCCCGAAGAACTCATGCACTTATTATCGGTAACTCTCAATCTAATAAGGAGATTCACAAAGAGTCAAGTAGCCCGAGGAGGAGTGTATGGGGGTTTGGTTATCCTTGCGCATCCTCGACTCATGGTACGTGAGTGTACTGTAATATCCGATCAATCCAAAGATTAGTGATCCATCTAGTAGCTAGAGTTCTCAACTAGTTTTTGTAGTTTTTCAAAGATAAACACGGATTGCCCAAAATACGACATCTATCACTAATAGGCTAAACCTCTTGACACCAATA
Organism: Bromus sterilis; assembly: GCA_950022295.1. NCBI lineage: Eukaryota > Viridiplantae > Streptophyta > Magnoliopsida > Poales > Poaceae > Bromus > Bromus sterilis. The sequence goes on along the minus strand of OX465596.1, from coordinate 160,609,609 downwards.
GTTCAAACATTACTCACAACAATATCTCAAAACTATTGCAAGTTACTACTACAATTCAATATCAATCTCAATTACCTACTTCAAGTCAAGACACACAACTCAGCTCAACAAGCCAACTCTCTAAACAAGATAAACATGAAGACTCAAGAGAGTTCCAGCAACAAACTAAAAAAATATCTTAAAAATATAAGCATGAAAACTAAGAGCTAAACATGACAACAGCTACGAAAAGATAATGAACATACAACAAAATGAGGATAAGCATGAAAATCCTATGACGTGTTCTAGTTTAAAGTGGAGCATGTTTCTCTCCCACACAAACAAAGATGGGTTCTAAATTTTTATGAACAACAAGCAAAGCTAAAGAAAACTAAAAAGTAAAGAGCAAGACGCTCCTAGCATAACACATAACGCATGAAGTGATAAAAATATAATGGAACGAAGGACGAATTGATAATTGTTGATGGAGAAGAGGATGCACGGGGGAATCCCCAAGCTTAGACGCTTGAGTCTCCTTGAATATTTCTTGGGGGTGCATGGGGGCATCCCCAAGCTTGAGCGTTTGACACTCCCGAATCTTCTTTCATCATCTTCCTTCGCACACTTGAAAACTCCCTTCATACATAACTCATCATAAGCTGATTAGAGAGGTTAGTACCCATAATAAAACAATTTGCCTCTACTGGAAATAAATATATTCTTAAATGGCTACTATTTTTCAAGACCGTCAAAAAGTGTTTGCAAAGAAAAAGCTAGCGCAAGACTTGCGAAACTGGGAAAATGCAAAACAGGGCAGAATCTTTGAAAAATAGACCAGCCGGTAGTAAATAAATCTTTGGGGGTACTTTTGGAACTCGAATCAAAAAACTCAGAACATACGCTCCAAAGCTAATTGTATAGACCACGCTATCAGAATAATTCGGATAAAAAAGACGACCTGGTGATTTTAGCCAAAAATTTCCGTTCAAGGACATAATCTGTTTTCTGGACAGCATGTCACAACTTGAGAACTTTCTTGCTATCGGAGGCTAAACTTGGAACAAAGCTTGAAAATAAAGATACAATGATGTTTCTATAGTAGTAACAATAATCAAGACCACTAAAAACAGAAGGAAAAACATCTTGGGCTGCCTCCCAACAAGCGCTTTTTTTACGCCTTTGAGCTAGGCACAAAGAAAAAAGATAAATCAAGTTGTATCAATTGAACCATCATCAAGATCATCAAAAAGCTCTTCAATTGTACAACTAGTTTTAATAGGTCTTACAAATAAAGGTCTAATGAAGATACTTCTAGGGATAAAAGCAAAAGGTGGAAGATCAATTGGAGTTTCATTGCTAATTGTATTCAAGAAAGGTATTTCTTCCAAAGTCTTCACAGTTTCAACTCCTTTGGCAATAAGTGGATTGTTTTTGGGTGAAGGAACCATAGGGACATAAACGAACTTAGTTTTCTTCTTTGCCGGAGTTTCTACCTTTTTTATTTTGATTGAGGAGAAAGTAGTTCCTAAAGTGTCAATGATTTCCTCAATCTTATCTATCCTAGAAGGATCCAAATCATGGCATTTGATGGCCTCCAAATTTTGATAATTTTGTGCATGGAGCTATCAAGTCTATTCAAATTCCCTTGAATCTTATGATCTAACTCATTTATCTTAATGATGCTTGGTATTTCCATCATTAACATTTCAAGTTTTTTTATAATGTGAGCTAGAGTGATATCCTCTTGAATGCTAGCAACAGGGAGATTTCCAACAAGATTTTCCATAACATTAAGAGATTCCCAAATTGGGGCTTATAGGAAATTCCCATTGATAGCAGTATCTAGAACGAACCTATTCCAAGGAGTAATTCCAACATAAAAGTTTCTAAGCAGGATAGTAGTTGATTGCTTCTTGGTGGATCTTTTTTTGAGAATCGTTAATTCTATACCAAGCATCTTTCAGACTCTTGCCACCTCTTTGTTTAAAGGTGAGCACTTCTTCCTCACCAAAGGCAAAAGGACTAGACATAAGGACAACTACTGGCAAGGTAAATATTTTTTTGTGGTTTTTGATAAAGGACACTAAAGCAAAAAATGAAAGGTAAAGTAACAAGACTAAAAAGAAAAGATAAAAGATAGGGTACAACTCCCCTATTTTGTAGAGTGGAGTCCCCGGCAACGGCGCCAGAAATTAGCTTGATAGCACTGAATTAGTGCTCCTCGTTGGCTACCCCAAGTGGAAGGTTGAGATGTAGCATAGCAACAAATTTCCCTTGGGAAAGATACCAAGGTTGAGATAAAACCAGTAGGACTCCAACTGCTAGGTGTCCACGGCGCCAGATATTAAGTTCCCGAATGGTGAAAAGTTGACGTGGACATGCACACAGATACAAATAACTTTGCACCCAACGAGTACATAGAGGTTGTCAATCTCTGCGGCCTTGTCGATTACAAAGGGTTGAACGCAAGAGATAAAAGGCAATGATGACTGCAACTATAAAGTAAAACAGGAAGTAAATTGTGTTGGATATATGCTCTAGAGGCAAATAATATATGATTATTCCAATATATCTATGCAAGTTCATAACCAGTTTCATACCGTTCTAGAACCGCATCAGTGAAACAATGATGCAGGTGTGGTATAGAAACCCCAGAGTTCCTAGTTAGCCTCTACATCGATAACTAGTTCATGGTCAACATGATGGTCGTGGTTTCGCGATCATGGACAATTAAGTCTCTTGACTATGAGGTCACCTCACTGGCCAAGTGACGTGATGAACATTACCCAAAGTAAGCATTACAGCATGATCAAATCTTGTGAAGGTTCAGTGTTGTAATTACAGAACGTGGTAGACCGTTCCTTTGACCGTGAGTACGTGCATAATCACTATCTTCCCGGATGCTTTGACTTACATCCCACCACCTGACTGAAATATGCGGGTCATAACGGTTGTATCTTAGGTATTCCGTGGAGATACGTTGAGGAGTATTGTTTACAAGAGCGGGATTTGTCAATCCATATAATGGATAGATACTCGGGGCCCACTCGGTGAGATTCCATCCATGAAGCTGCGCAGCGTGTGACTAGGTCACAGGGATGAATATCACGGGAACGAGTGTATAAGGATTTAGTTCGGAACAAGATTGAACCAGACATAGGATGTCATTGATCGAATCTCGGAACAATCCAGTATCGCTGACAAAGGGAATGCTATACGGCGTAAGGTCCAATCGGTGTTGATATCCGGAATGCACAGGGGTCATTATGGGCATCCAGGTCCCGCTGATGATCATTGACTGTTGCCTCTGCTCGGTCATGACTGGAGTGTTCTCGGACCGTAGGGTAACACACTTAAGGGCTCGATGAAATCGGAGACCTTTTCGGAACCATCGGAACAACCAGAGAATTAAGGAGACAATATCGGAGGAGTACCGTATTGAACCGAAACAAGTTCAGAGTGAGTCGGAAGAGTTTCCGGAGCACCGGGAGATGAAATAATATGTTTTAGTTATTAATTAATTGAATTAATAATTAAAATCATTTTATTTCTAATTAATATGTGCTATGGGCCTTAGTGGAGAAAAAGGCCCATTAAGGAATTAAAGGGAAAAGAAAAAAGAAAAGAAAAGCGGGGGGAGGCGCCATGGGCCCTAGGGCCCATGAGGGGTGCGCCCCCTCTCCCCCCTTGGCCGGCCACCCCCCTAGCAAAGGGTTTAGTCCCACATTGCTAGGGGAGGTGGGTTGACTCCCTTCCCCAGCCTTTATAAAGACAGGCAGGGTGCACATAATTAATACACAGAAATTCGTGAGAAAATAAATATAACTCCGAATTGAGATCGGTTTTCTCCGGTCTCCTCCCCTCTCTGGTCTCTTCCACGGTGGGCTCCCTAGTGTGAGCCTGTAGTGGAATTGAGACCTCTCTGCTAGAATCGGAGGCCGTCGTGCTGCCGAAGCTCCGTCCGGAGGTCTGCTTCCGCCCCCTCCGCTGGATCGGAGAACGGAGGTCGTCATCGAGTCTCGTATGTGTGCGAGTACTACGAGGTGCTGCACGTGTGGCACTACACCCATCCGGGTGCTCAACACAGCCAGGGGGCTGTGAAACTTGATCGGCTACATCAACCACGTTTGCGGGAACGTTTCCCGCGCAACGGACTACACCCCGAGGTATGTTATTTCCGCACTACTATCTGTTACGGTAATACGGCTAGCTAGATCTTGGGTTAAGGGAACGCCAGTTAGGAAAAATTTGTGTTTTCTGCTGCGAACCCCAACAGTGGTATCATGAGCTAGGTCTATTCTTAGTATTACTGTACGGATAGAACACATCGGGGATGTGGGCGTTGATTGTATGATTGTTACCCTCTCACGTGCACTTGTTCATATCTGCGGCATTGTTTGATGAAGCGGCCCCCGACCGACTTTACGCGTACTCTTACGCGAGACTGGTTCCACGCTTGACATACGGCTTGTACAGTATAAAGTGGCTAGGGGGGTGTTTGTCTCTCTACTTTAGCAGATGTGGCATTTGCAACGGAGGGCCCCGTGCGGGGTGTAATAGAGACAATCGTATGGTTGACGTTGTGGTTGACTCGTAGGTTAAAACCTATTTAACTATGAAAGCCCTAGCAGCCACGTAAAACTTGCAATATACAACTAGAACGTCTAAACCTTGTATTGCAAAGTGGGGGCTGTCGTTTGTTTGTTTGTGATGTAGTGATAGCTTTTTCTATGTGTTACTAATAAGTAGTAATCGTCATCACAAAACAAACTAAAATGGAGACACTGTAGACTTAGTGTTGCCATAGCCCAGACATCTTAAAACTTGCTAGTATAAGATACACGACGGTAGCATGTGATAAGATGATCCCTTAACAAAGCCAAACACAAGTATTCTACTGAAGTGTGCACCACCTGGAAGGTTCTCCCATATGGCTTGATGCTCCGTACATACCGGAGTTGTCCTACATATTCAATGGAGTTCGCATGAGGTTGGGTTCGGCAAGCCTGGCATATGAAAATATGGCCTTGCTGAGTAGCATATAACATGGAGGTTAATTTGGCGAGCCTAGCATATGCATATATGGCCTCGGAATACTAGAGATCGAAAGATCGAGCATGAGTCACAGTATATATAAGATAATGTGATCGCACAAGTTGTTGTCTACCTTTGAAACTGACCCGTCGGCCGTGTGATATTCGAGGTCGGGCAGTGAATCTGGATCATGTAATCACTGAAACTTCTTAAGGATGAAATGTTTTAGTGCGAGCTCATATGATTATATGAACTCTCATGTTGTGAACTAGTCTTAATTGTGTTCCTTGCAATTATGTTTGTAGAAAATGAATGCACTAGAGCAACGTGAACTATCTTTCTTCATGGAAGGTGAAAGACTTAGAGAAAATGGGTCAAACTTTGCTGATTGGTATCCACGCCTTAGGACGTCGCTCAAGAGAGCAGACATCTTGTTTACAATAGAAATGCATGTGGAAGAACATCCGGACGATGATGTTGGCGATCAAGAGATACTTGATCATTATGCTCGCCGACAGAAATGCTCCGTAGTCAGGAATGTCATGTTCTTCAGCATGTCAGAGGAGTTGGGCATACAGTTACAGGACACTGGCCCATATGACATGATGGACACGCTAAAGACAATGTTCGTACGTGAGTTCAGAATTGCCTGATTTGAATTAGAAAGCAAGTTTCTATCTACAAAGATGGAAGAACGCACAAGCCTTGATGATCACTTAGACAGGATGCATGAGATGTACCTGACCCTAGTGGAGGACTATGAATATTGGACAATGAACGAAAGCACCACGGAAGAGTTTGCAATAAATACGTTATTGCACTCACTCCCTCCGAGTTATGGTGATTATGTTCATAGCTATGTCGGAAGAGGAGCTAACATGAGTCTCCAGAACTTCATGACTGATCTCTTGACCACGGACATTGCTCCTTTCGAGGATGCAGAAGTCATCAATGGAGAAGGTATATACTTGATGTACTTTATAAATGTCTACTCCCTTATACAACAGGTGCAGTAAATGAGTATTTGATACTTATTCTGTTTTATGAAAACAGGACCTGCTGTTGCATGGACGGGAAGAGGTGAAATCAAGGATTGATGGACATCAAGTCAGTTGATGGCCATCATGGATTCCACCGAGACATCTATCATAGGAGATACTTAGAGTATTAGATAAATCTTATATAATCATTATAGTATGAACACTTAGTTGTGTGTCTTGCATCTCGCGAGACAAAGTTATTCATGTAATGAGACAAGTCAGTTGTCCCATCTTTATGAATAAAAGTGTGCTTATACTTTGATTACGTCTTGATTTATGATATGATAGAAAGCATTTATGATACCACTATTATTGTCAAGAAATATTCAATGTTTAATGATAAAGTTGTCTTGATTATAACAAGTCAAAGATCTGATTGCATGAGGTGACTTCATAACTGATGAATTCATTAAATGTATGATCTATTAACTTGTGAGTTCATTATCGAATGAAGAATCATAACTTGATTGCATGAGATGGATTAGATACACGATCTATGAACCTCTGCAATAAATATAATCATGACAAGGTTCTAGCAAGTAGAACTTGTGCCAATCATTATACATAAATGATGTAGAATGGGCATGTGAGTTATCATTAAAGACTTCATATGATTAATTGAAAGTTGTATTCAATTGAGATCATAAAACTGAGATTCGGGAATCACAGTGAGAAGTGAGAATACAAGGATACATATCACTATGCTACGATCCGAAGTGATAAGTATTGATATTGACATAATGGGAGACTTGTGGAAGTTGTACCACAAACTACGATGGAAGTTGAAAGTGCTAGACTACTTAAACCATTCGTAGTCATACTAAACCATAGTATGGTCTAAACGTTCTTTCCCCTAGCACTATAGTTATTGACAAATAAGTTGTTTAATTCATTAAGTTAAAACACCCACTTCATGAATAGGAAACCATCCTGAATCTAACGAGACATGATAGCTCCATAACTGATGGTGTTATAAAGTTTCTTAAAAGAAAGAATTTCTTTATAATAAAACTACGAGCAATTGAAATTACATATTCTCCCCGAATAGCAAAATGTGTGTTGCTTAATTGGTAATACGAGAAAAGTCTCTCGACACGGATCCAATGGGATATAATGAAAACTTTGACCGGGGTATTGGACCTTGCCTTCAGAATATCAGAGTATTGCAACGGAAGCATGTTCCGCTGTAATGACACTGCATAAAGGAAGGATATGCCAAAGATGATTGATCTTGGTATATGAGTTGAAGCCATTGTTGAATTTAGAAGGTTATCATGAATATGTTCTGTACAGAACAATAATCATGAGTCTTCTTAATAAAACAATAAGGGAATAATATTGCTTGAAGACACAAAGGAATGATGGTAGCCTAGAACACGAGGAGAAATGAAATAATATTGAATTACATTAAGGATGGCTCACGTCCCGTGAAATAAATCGGTTATTCATATTCTCGACAAACTGGAGAGTTATTGAGAATAATGTAATGGACATAAAGAATTATTTGGTTATGACCAAAGTTCAATGGTGATTGACTACGGAAACGTAGGAATGCTTTAATCAATAAAATATTTCATTTACACTACGATGGACCATAGCCTGAAATTGCATCTCAGTCAAATTGGGATTTGAAAGAGAATTGCAATGGGCATGACGAAGGTTACTTCGTTAAAAGGATGGACTATAGTACCTCAAGACAGGAACCCTCAACCTTGATTTGATCAAGTGATTTTGTGATGACCAAAATATTGAGTGGGCCTACAGTTTCATGAAACTGAGTGGGAGCTTTGAAGACTTCCCTGAAACTTGGAATGCAGAAGGCATTTTCTGAGTGGGAGCTTTGGAAGCATTGTCATTATGTGAGACATAGTGAACAATAAAATGACTTGATGAAAGCTGAACCACAAATATATGAGTATAAGATGGATATATTTGAGTGGGAGCAGGATCATTGTCTCAAACATATATGCATTGATATGTGTGAAGAATGATCTCATATGTATATATATATGGATATGCATTGATTGTGTATATAGAGAATCGTCTCATATACATATGTGCATTATGATATATATAGAGCATAAGGCAAATAAAATACAAGATTGCAAGAATCTTCTTTTATGTGAAATACCAACACATTACACGTTGAAATCTATATGAATAGATTAAGATACGGATAATGAAACGAAGTGAAGGTTGGAATAATCTTCTAGACAAGAAACAGGTTCTTGTGACTAGAAATTATATAATGGATGAAATCCAAATATCACAAGCAATGTCTTGATGGAAGAATAGAGATGCACCATGTACTTGACATGTGATCTTGTATGTTCTTGACATATGATTCTACCATATAACATGCGTTGTGAATCCAACAACAGAATGACTCAAAAGTTCTTGGCAGAAGAACAGATTCCGATGTGCTTTAGGAGTAAAACACAGAATCTGAATAAAGTCCATGCATTCAGTATATGAGAGGCATACTGAGGACTATTCTCTAAAATATAGAAAGGATAATAGACTTGAATATAATGCAAGATTACAATTGCAAGCCATATTATGGGTCTATATGGAATTAGAGACATCACCAAAGACATGAAAGGAATGTGAGCAAAATTCACGGTACTACAAACATAATTCTACTTAAGAAAGTAGACGTATGGATAAAAGTTTAGCGTTAGAAGTATTGGACTTCTGGCTGAGTGTATTTCCCAGTATATATGACTAAGGATGAGTCTTCTAAAGACTGAACCAAGAGATCATTGGAGGATACTGTGATATAATAGTCTCACTCTCCCGCGAAACTTATATCCAACCATTATATGATAATGAGTGGTATGTCAAAAGAGCTTTTGACCTGTACCAGTTGCAAAGGAAACATACGAATCTGAATTGGTGCAGTTCGTTGACGAACCCTCTTCCATGAGCGTGCATGATCAATGAAACACTTATGTGATAAGATGTTTATGATCGGAAAAATGCGGCTAGATTATTAGCACTCTAGTGCAAGTGGGAGACTGTTGGATATATGCTCTAGAGGCAAATAATATATGATTATTCCAATATATCTAAGCAAGTTCATAACCAGTTTCATACCGTGCTAGAACTGCATCAGTGAAACAATGATGCAGGTGTGGTATAGAAACCCCAGAGTTCCTAGTTAGCCTCTACATCGATAACTAGTTCATGGTCAACATGATGGTCATGGTTTCGCGATCATGGACAATTAAGTCTCTTGACTATGAGGTCACCTCACTGGCCAAGTGACGTGATGAACATTACCCAAAGTAAGCATTACAGCATGATCAAATCTTGTGAAGGTTCAGTGTTGTAATTACAGAACGTGGTAGACCGTTCCTTTGACCGTGAGTACGTGCATAATCACTATCTTCCCGGATGCTTTGACTTACATCCCACCACCTGACTGAAATATGAGGGTCATAACGGTTGTATCTTAGGTATTCCGTGGAGATACGTTGAGGAGTATTGTTTACAAGAGCGGGATTTGTCAATCCATATAATGGATAGATACTCGGGGCCCACTCGGTGAGATTCCATCCATGAAGCTGCGCAGCGTGTGACTAGGTCACGGGGATGAATATCACGGGAACGAGTGTATAAGGATTTAGTTCGGAACGATATTGAACCAGACATAGGATGTCATTGATCGAATCTCGGAACAATCCAGTATCGCTGACAAAGGGAATGCTATACGGCGTAAGGTCCAATCGGTGTTGATATCCGGAATGCACAGGGGTCATTATGGGCATCCAGGTCCCGCTGATGATCATTGACTGTTGCCTCTGCTCGGTCATGACTGGAGTGTTCTCGGACCGTAGGGTAACACACTTAAGGGCTCGATGAAATCGGAGACCTTTTCGGAACCATCGGAACAACCAGAGAATTAAGGAGACAATATCGGAGGAGTACCGTATTGAACCGAAACAAGTTCGGAGTGAGCCGGAAGAGTTTCCGGAGCACCGGGAGATGAAATAATATGTTTTAGTTATTAATTAACTGAATTAATAATTAAAATCATTTTATTTCTAATTAATATGTGCTATGGGCCTTAGTGGAGAAAAAGGCCCATTAAGGAATTAAAGGGAAAAGAAAAAAGAAAAGAAAAGGGGGGGGAGGCGCCATGGGCCCTAGGGCCCATGAGGGGTGCGCCCCCTCTCCCCCCTTGGCCGGCCACCCCCCTAGCAAAGGGTTTAGTCCCACATTGCTAGGGGAGGTGGGTTGACTCCCTTCCCCAGCCTATATAAAGACAGGCAGGGTGCACATAATTAATACACAGAAATTCGTGAGAAAATAAAGATAACTCCGAATTGAGATCGGTTTTCTCCGGTCTCCTCCCCTCTCTGGTCTCTTCCACGGTGGGCTCCCTAGTGTGAGCCTGTAGTGGAATTGAGACCTCTCTGCTAGAATCGGAGGCCGTCGTGCTGCCGAAGCTCTGTCCGAAGGTCTGCTTCCGCCCCCTCCGCTGGATCGGAGAACGGAGGTCGTCATCGAGTCTCGTATGTGTGCGAGTACTACGAGGTGCTGCACGTGTGGCACTACACCCATCCGGGTGCTCAACACAGCTAGGGGGCTGTGAAACTTGATCGGCTACATCAACCACGTTTGCGGGAACGTTTCCCGCGCAACGGACTACACCCCGAGGTATGTTATTTCCGCACTACTATATGTTACGGTAATACGGCTAGCTAGATCTTGGGTTAAGGGAACGCCAGTTAGGAAAAATTTGTGTTTTCTGCTGCGAACCCCAACAAATTGAAGGTGTAAACAGTGGTGGAAATATGGACCGGGGTCACATGAAGTTCACTAGTGACGTCTCTCTCCCAAAAGACGATAAACAACTATGCAAGGTGAACAAATTACAGCTGGTCAATTGACAGGACTAAAAATGCACCGCAATTCTAACTATGCTACAAAAGAAAGGAAGAGGCTCAAAATCATGGGCAGTACGCCAAAACAAGTAGACCGAAATCCATCTGCATCTACTCACTAATCATCTACCTTGAGATATCTATCCAGAACATCTCGCTGGTATTAAGTTGCGAGCCCCACCCAAAGTGTAAACCCAAAGCAACATACAACTGCATTAAAAGAACTTTTCGTAAAGTAAACAATCCTTGAAACCCCGGTTACAAGAACCATTATTTTCCCCTCTGTGCCAATGGCAAATCCCCTAGACTCATGTTTCTGTCACTCAAGCTAGTCATTAGGGGGCATGAACCCACAATCGAGCATAACGTTCCCCTTGGAGTCACTACCTACTACTTGGCCAAAAGCAATAAACAGCAATGGAGAACATGCAAGAATTACTATGGAAATAATATATAAAAGATAAGAACCAAATATATTACTTTATCACAAATAGAACATAGTCTCATAATCCATCAGATCCCAGCAAACTCAGCATAGCAACAACAGAAATAATTACATATGTGCCTTGATCATGAAGGGAAGCTCAGAAGGTCTAATCCATGAAGAACAAAGAGGGGAGGAGAACATCACATAGCTTCTGACCATGGACCCATGGTCCAAGGTAGACTACTCACGGATCATCCGGGAAGCGTCCATGCGGTACTATTCCAGATCTAGATGTTTCCATCCAGATCTGGGGACGAAGCACATATCGGTCCCACCGCGACATATGACAATGCCATATGCCCCGGATTTCAACACGATATCACAACATTACAGCTACAAGGATACAACTTCTCATACAATACATCAGCGGAAGATACATGTCTGAGTACAGACTACAAGAAAATTCCTAGTGGCACACAATTCCCGTAACCACACGGGTCCGGGCTCTCCGCCGGGATCCGCCAAACTAGTCGTCGTCGAGTCTTCGCGAAGGCGTCCAGAAGAAGGGTCGTCAAGCTCCTCTGTAGTCCAATGTCGTTTGCATAACATACGTAAAAGAAAAAATAAGGAGCTGAGCTATATCAAAAGTCTTGTAACGAACTTCTCATGGGTAAGATGGGGTAGTAGTGAGGTTGCAGACGCACTAGCAATATAGGAGAGGATAACGGTCTATTTTAGAGTAAGATGAGAACCAAGCATTTGATAAGAAAACGCCTCCAATAAGTCTGATATCCATCTAATTACGCAAGCATAACACCTATCCTATCCTTGGCCTCCTCTTTGCATCCCGACGAAGAAGAAGAAGTCAAGGCACACATACGTTGATTAAGTTATATTAAGATTATCTCAGTTGTTGTTGTTGTCTATGAACAAGGAGTAGGTCTCAAGTCGTCCATAACCGTGGACACGTCTTCTCAAAAAGATTTAACCCTGCAGGGGTGTACACACTGCCAATTACAAGGCTCCGCACGCACGCCCATCTCTCTCAGTTTCTACCCATCACAGGCAGCCATTTTATGATTTAGTCCCGAGAAATCCGAAACGACGGGTCCCTCTAACTAACAACACACAAATCCGGGTGGCCCCCGGTGAGTCGACATCCAACTCAAAATCTGGCCGCGCTCTCGAGTCGTCCTCTACCGTCTGGACGAGGTCGGGGTAACTACACCATCACTGTGGATACTCCTCGAGCTTCCAGGTTTGCACCAACAAAGGAACTCTGTCTCCGCTGGCCCGAGTTGTTTGAAAATCTGCGAGGTCGACACTCGCACACACACGTTTTGCAAATGGTAAAACCAGCTTGGGCCACCACTAGATATGTTTGAAGCTAGATAGGTAAGAAGAGGGGACCCCATAGCATCCCACACGCGTTTAGGCACGCTCAGTCTTACAACCAATAGCCGGAACTCGGATCCTAGGTGACTCGAATGGAACAAAGCGTCGGGGCAGGATAGCCTAGACCTTCCACCCTTCGTCGAGTATAGTCAACATTTATAATAATCATATCATCCACAACAATATAATAATTTGATAGCCCAATCCAAGGAGTAACAGGATAACAGTTGATAACATCCTAGCATGCATACTAAGCAGTGGCTGAGCAGCGAGCAATAGTAACATAGCCGAACAAGGTTTGCTGGGATGTGGAGGGACATGGCTGTTTGGTTTTATTTGGGAGGCATGAAAATAAATTGGTAGGATCAAGCAATCGTTCTATCCTACACCTAGGTGCGAGTGATCGTTCTATCTTACACCTAGGTGCGAGTGAGCTGAAAGTTATAGGCATGATATATGCTCCCCCTTACCTGATGAGAAGACGAAACCGAATGTGTAGTCGATCGCAAGCTCGCGACGTCTCCGAGGGTACCCGCGGGAGCACACAAGAAGTAAACACTGGAAAGCAATCGACGAGCAAACATCTATTACTACGAAGCAATCATGAGCAAGCAACCACAAGAAGGCAACACAAGGCAACGCACTACGATACGGATCTACCATCGAGAGCGGTTACTAATAGGTTAAGTGGGGTATCCGTCACACTCGACGGTACTGCACATTTATCATCGGTTCAAGTTGTTTAACTACACAACATGAGCAAAGTTTGTTAAAAGGGCATCTCACCCAAGCATGACATTTCACACAATTATGGAAGAGGTTAAACACAAATAAACTATCTATACTAGTCAAGTTAAGCGGGGTAACTCCTACACAATGCATATCACTAGTTACCCCGTGAAATATAAAGTTTCATACTGTTTTTCCCTAAAGAATATTTTCTTATTATTATTAACAAGCAAGTGCAGCATAAACATGATCTACACGCAATTCTAGTCAAGGTACATATCAGAAACATTTTATTCGGAGCAACGGTTAAAAAGTTATTAAAGAAACAGTTTACAGTGGCAAGCAGTGTAATTAGCAGTCAAACAACATGTAAACAAAGTCAAACATGGCAAAAAGCACATTTTATTAATCTACGCGCAAAACGGAGCAACTTTCATGTTTAACGCGTCGCGATCCGAGCTACAGTTTAAAAGATATAGCTACCGCAAGAAAATAATACAATCTGCCAATTAATAATAAAACTCCAAGAAAAAAAACTATTCGGGCCGAACTAGGCCTAACAGGGGGCGCTGCGTGCTAACTAAATAGCACACTAGGCGTTACATAGCAGCAGCAATAACGGGCCAAGCCCAACAGTGCACTTGGAAAAAAAAGGACAGGGGCTCCTCACCTATGGGCCAAGGCCCGACTGCGGACTGGGCGAGAGATAGCTGGGGCTTCGCCCATGGGCGAGAGGAGGCCATGGCCGGGGCACTGGGCCTTGGGGCGCACTGGGCCGCGGTCGCTGGGTCGTGGGGGAGTGGCCAGACCATGCGAGGGGCCACACATGCTGGCATCGGGCACGATGGCTTCGTGCTCGTCCTCCCCATGACGATGGAAGGTGGCGGCGGCAGGGTTGGCCGGAGCTCCGGCGAGGGGCTCGACGCAGGGGACGTCGCGAGATGGGCTGATCTGGCCGGGGTTGGCGCAGATCGGTTCGGCGGCGGTGGACAGTGGGCGGCTCCGCGAGCTCTAACTCGAGGGGCGTCCATGGCGGGCTCCTTCCTAGGCAGATAAAGAGAGAGGTGAGGAGAGGAGAGGAGTGGAAAGGGAAGAAAAGGGAGAGAGCGCGCGGAGGGCGCGCGGCTGCCGGCGGCTCAGCTCGCCGGCCGGAGCGGAGGCGAGGTGGCGGCGGAGCTCAGGGCTTGGGTGCAGCAGCAGGAGAGGCTTGGGAGGAGGAGCTCCACGGGACGGAGGTGCAACTGGTGACGTGGCGCGCTCCCATCTGTCAGATTCAGATCCAAGGGTCCAGAATCCTGGATCGGGATCTGAGGTGCGGTTGGTGGGAAGCTGCGAGGTGGCGGCGGTCGAGAGGCTGGGCAAAGAAATCTAAGGGAGTTAGGGGCTAGGGTTAGCCAAATATGGAAGGGGGCTTGTCCATTTATAGTAGGTGGCTGTTTGGAAGGTGTTTTGGACCACAAAAAGGCCCGTTTCGGGTCCGATTTTTCAGGTGGGCTAGAATCCAAAGATAAGAGGGGAATCCGGGGGTCCAGCTAATAGTGCGCGCGGGGCATTTTGTAAATACGCCCCTTGGACTTATACCGGCTACTATGCCTTGCACATCCGAACGTTCACCTACCCGACGAAGTCAGAATCGCACGATATACAAAACACCGCCTCAAAGCACCGAATTGACGTCGTCTACAACGTTTAACATCAAAGGAGAACGTCGAAAACCTCCCGATAAAATAACCCATTTAAATATAAATGGGGGTTTCCGCACCGATGGTGATGGCTGGTCTTGTGCCAAAAGTTGCGACAGTGATCGGGTGACTTTCCCGGTGCCGCAACGAGGTCGTGTGCCATTGGGAAAAGGGTTCGGTCTTGCATCCAATAAGAGAAAGAGGGGGAGAAATATTCACCGATTATAATTCGGCGAAGCAAACACTGCAAACAATACAGGCAATCAACACAGCAACGCAACAAACAAAATTTTTAAATAGGGTGGAATTTCCTGGCTGTTACAATACAACACCACCAACTAGGGATCTCGTCCCGAGATCCAGGACGATCCGGGGGAGAGGGGGGGGGAGAGAAAAGAGAGTCGACGTCCTTCAACACCACCAACATTGGACTCTGCTCCATGTCGACGTCGAACTTCCATTGAGAAACTTTCCGCAGAGAGATGGAAACGTCGGAGATTGAAACCATCGATTGATCAAGAGGAAGAACGACAATTCAAGGTGATGATCAAGGGAAGCATTCTCACTCAACTCATGAGGTTACTAGGCAAGAGGAATGAAGTCAACAGACGACCACGATTCGTAACCCGAGTCGGAAGAACTAAAGGTACTACATGAATTCCCAAACCTGAGATCGGAATCGACACAATATGCTGCAAGCAAGGCATTGTAACGGTTCCGATACTCCACTTACTCGAGATTCTAAAGTTTGAAGGGGATAAGGCGAGAGTTAAAAGACTTACGTCACTTGTCCTAACCAGAGCAGGGGTAAGGAGTAAAAACATTCCTACTCTCCGATAAATATCTTAGTAACTACAAAATAGTTTTTGTCTAGGATCGTCTTCGGCCAGAAAAGGGATCATACGGCCGGTATGGCTCTGATACCAAGTTGTAAGGCCCGATATGCGGTACTATTCCAGATCTAGATGTTTCCATCTAGATCTGGGGAAGAAGCACATATTGGTCCCACCGCAACATATGACAATGCCATATGCCCCGGATTTCAACATGATATCACAACATTAGAGCTACAAGGATTCAACATCTCATCCAATCGGCATACAATTGCCCTAATACAATACATTAGCGGAAGATACATGTCTGAGTACAGACTACAGGCATATGCCTAGTGACAAAGGTAAAACACACCATTCCCGTAACCACACGGCTCCAGACTCTCCGCCGGGATCCGCCTAACTAGTCTTCGTTGAGTCTTCGCGAAGGCGTCCAGAAGAAGGGTCGTCAAGCTCCTCTATAGTCCAATGTCGTTTGCATAATGTTCATAAAAGATAAAAGAAAGAGGTGAGCTATATCAAAAGTCTTGTAACTAACTTCTCACGGGTAAGATGGGCGTAGTGGTGAGGTTAAAGACGCACTAGGAATATATGAATGGCTAACTGTCAATTTTAGATTAAGATGAGAACCAAGCATTCGATGAGGAATTGCCTCCAATAATTCTGCTATCCACCTAGTTACGCAAGCATAACACCTATCCTATCCTTGTCCTCCTCTTCGCATCTCGATGAAGAAGAAGAAGTCAAGGCACACACACGTTGATCAAGTTATATTAAGATTATCTCAGTTGTTGTTGTCTATGAACAAGGAGTAGGTCTCAAGTCGTCCATAATCGTGGACACGGCTTCTCGAAAAGATTTAACCCTGCAGGGGTGTACCAACTGCCCATTACAAGGCTCCACACGCACGCCCATCTCTCTCAGTTTCTACCCATCACAGGCAGCCATTTTATGATTTAGTCCCGAGAGATCCGAAACGACAGGTCCCTCTAACTCACAACGCACAAATCCGGGTGGCCCCCGGTGAGTCGACATCCAACTCAAAAGCCGTCAGCGCTCTCGAGTCGGCCTCTACCATCTGGACGAGGTCAGGGTAACTAAACCATCACTGCGGATAGCCCTCGAGCTTCTAGGTTCGGACCAACAAAGGAACTCTGTCTCCGCTGGCCCGAGTTGTTTGAAAATATGCGAGGTTGACACTCGCACACAGACGTTTTGCAAATGGTAAAACCAGCTTGGGCCACCACTAGAAATGTTTGAAGCTAGATAGGTAAGAAGAGGGGACCCCATAGCATCTCACACGCGGTTACGCACGCTCAGTCGTAAAACCAATACTCGGAACTCGAATCCTAGGTGACTCGAATGGAACAAACCGCCTGGGCGAGATAGCCTAGACCTTCCACCCTTCGTCGAGTATAGTGAACATTTATAATAATCATATCATCCACAACAATATAATAATGTGATAGCCCAATCCAAGGAGTAACAGGATAACAGTTGATAACATCCTAGCATGCATACTAAGCAGTGGTTGAGCAGCGAGCAATAGTAACATAGTCGAACAGGGTTTGCCGGGATGTGGAGGGACATGGCTGTTTGGTTTTATTTGAGAGGCATGAAAATAAAGTGGTAGGATCAAGCAATCGTTCTATCCTACACCTAGGCGCGAGTGAGATGAAAGTTATAAGCATGATATATTCTCCCCCTTACATGATGAGAAGACGAAACCGAAGGTGTAGTCGATCGCAAGCTCGCAACGTCTCCGAGGGTACCCGCGAGAGCACACATGAAGTAAACACTGCAAAGAAATCAACGAGCAAACATCTATTACTACGAAGCAATCATGAGCAAGCAACCACAAGACGGCAACACACTACGATACGGATCTACCGTCGAGAGCGGTTACTAACAGGTTAAGTGGGGTATCCGTCACACTCGACGGTACTGCACATTTATCATCGGTTCAAGTTTTTTAGCTACACAACATGAGCAAAGGTTGTTAACATGACATCTCACCCAAGCATGACATGTCACACAATCATTGCAAGAGGTGAAACACAAATAAACTATCTATACTAGTCCAGTTAAGCGGGGTAACTCCTACACAATGCATATCACTAGTTACCCCGCGAAATATAAAATTTGGTACTGATTTTCCCTAAACAATATTTAATTATTTTTATTAGCAAGCAAGAGCAACATACACATGATCTACACTCAATTCTAGTCAAGTTACATGTAAGAAACATTTTATTCGGAGCAACGGTTAAAATGTTATTAAAGAAATAGTTTACAATGGCAAGCAGTGTCATTAGCAGTCAAACAACATGTCAAAAAAGTCAAACATGGAAAAAGAGCACATTTTATTAATATACGCGCAAAACGGAGCAACTTTCATGTTTAATGCGTCGCGATCTCAGCTACGGTTTAAAAGATATAGCTACTGCAAGAAAATAAAACAATCTGCAAATTAATAATAAAAATCCTAGAAAAAAAACTATTCGGGCCGAACTAGGCCTAACAGGGGGCGCTGCTTGCTAACGAAATAGCAGCAGCAATAACAGGCCAAGCCCACCGGTGCACTAGGAAAAAAAAGGACAGGGGCTCCTCACCTATGGGCCAAGGCCCGGGTGCGGACTGGGCGAGAGATAGCTGGGGCTTCGCCCGAGGGCGAGAGGAGGCCATGACCGGGGCGCTGGTCCTTGGCGCTCACTGGGCCGCGGTCGCTGGGCTGTGGGGGAGTGGCCAGCCCATGCGAGGGGCCACGCATGCGGGCGTCGGGCACGGTGGCTTCGTGCTCGTCCTCCCCATGACGATGATAGGTGGCGGCGGCAGGGTTGGTCGGAGCTCCGGCGAGGGCCTCGACGCACGGGAGGTCGCGGGATGGGTGGATCCGGCCGGGGTTGGCGCAGATCGGTACGGCGGCGGCGAACAGTGGGAGGCTCCGAGAGCTCCTACTTGAGGGGCGTGCATGGCGGGCTCCTTCCTAGGCAGATAAAGAGAGAGGTGAGGAGAGGAGAGGAGAGGAAAGGGAAGAAGAGGGAGAGAGCGCGAGGGGGGCGACCTGCGGTGGCGCGCGGCTGCCGGCGGCTCGGCTTGCAGGTCGGAGCGGAGGCGAGGTGGCGGTGGAGCTCGGGGCTCGGGTGCAGCGGGAGAAGAGGCTCGGGAGGAGGAGCTCCACGGGAAGGAGGAGCAACGTGTTACATGGCGCGCTCCCATCTGTCCGATCCAGATCTAACGGTCCAAAATGATGGATCCAGATCTGAGGTGGGGGTTGGTGGGAGGATGCGAGGTGGCGGTGGTGGAGAGGCCGGGCACATAAATTTGAGGGAGGTAGGTGCTAGGGTTAGCCAAATATGGAAGGGGTCTTGTCCATTTTTAGTAGGTGGCTGTTTGGAAGGTGTTTTGGGCGACAAAATGGCCCATTTCGGGTCCGATTTTTCGGGCGGTCTAGAATCCGAAGATAAGAGGGGAATCCGGGGGTCCAGCTCATAGCGTGCGCGGGGCATTTTGTAAATACGCCCCTCAGACTTATACCGGCTACTATGCGTGGCACATCCGAACGTTCACCTACCCGACGAAGTCGGAATCGCAAGAAATACAAAACACCGCCTCAAAGCACCGAACTGACGTAGTCTACAACGTTTAACACCGAAAGAGAACGTCGAACACCTCCCGATAAAATAACCCATTTAAATATAAATGGAGGTTTCAGCGCCGATGGTGATGGCTGGTCTTGTGCCAAAAGTTGCGACAGTGATCCGGTGACTTTCCCAGTGCCGCAACGAGGTCGTGTGCCATTGGGAAAAGGGTTCGGTCTCACTTCCGAGACGAGAAAGAGGGGGAGAAATATTCACCGATTATAATTCGGCGAAGCAAACAGTGCAAGCAATACAGGCAATCAACACAGCAACGCAACAAACAAAAATTTTAAATACTGTGGAATTTCATGGTTTTTAGAGAGGGCAAGCTCCCGGAGGTCAATCCTCCCTCCGGCAGGGTGCCGGCAAGAGGTCTGCTAGCGCTCCCGATCTTGGAAGCGCGGTGGTGGCAGAACAGAGGAGAGATTGCGAAAAAGGATTCTGTTTTTGGAAGAATCCCGTCACGGAGAATATATAGGCGAAGGGGGGCAGCTAGGGGGCCCACCAGGGGTCTAGGCGCCCCCCCTGGCGCGGCCAGCCCCTAGGGCGCGCCACCACGGCGCCTGGCCCCTGGTCGTGGCCCTATGGCCCCACCTAGGTGCTTCGGGAAGGTTCCGGTACGCTGATTTTTTATCTGGTTTTTCCGGAATTTTTGGAGCACTTTCAATATGGGGGAAACCTGAAATAGAAAAACAGCAGAAAATAGGAACTGGCATTGGGGTGCACTGAGTTAATAAGTTAGTCCAAATATGATCAAAAGTGTATGAAAGTGTATCTAGATCATAGAAATATCACACAAAATATGCATGGAGCAAGCAGAAATTATAGATATGTTTGGGACGTATCAACATCCCCAAGATTAATTCCTGCTCGTCCTCGAGTAGGTAATGATAACAAGCATAATTTCTGTTGTGACATGCTAAAAACCATATAAGAACTGCGAAAGTAAAGCAATCAAGGTATGTAATTCAATTGAAGTTATAACAGGCAATAGTCTATATTAGCATTGAAACAAGCAACATAAGAACATAACGGTGCAAGAGCTCTCGCTGTCCGTGTCTCGAATGTCTCCAGATGGTGTTTGCATGCAAGAAGGGGGAGATGGGAATACGAGAGAAAAAAATATATTTGTTGAGAAGTCAATCTACTAAAGTTTCACACTTGATCTTCTTTGTAATCTTATCTTGACTCGTCCCCAGACCACTAGCCATGTACAAGTCAATTTGATCCACTCCTTTTCGATATTGTGAGCACTCATGCAATTGATGAGCGTAAGCATGAGAGTTGACACTTAGGATGGCAAAGAGAGAGAGAGAGATATGGTGGAGGAGGAAGACAAAAATGGTGTGTAAGGCTCACATCAATCAGGACAATTATAGGCGAGAGTAGGCCACATGATAGATATGATGATGCAACGAATGAACATATGAGCTAAGAAAAGCTCTCCAATGGAACTAGTGGGGGTGCATCCAACTTTCTCGCTCAAGAAGACCTACAATTCGTTTGAGGAGGCTCATCCTTGGAATATGCAAGCCAAGTTCTATAGTGTGAAGGTCCCCACATAGCTATATGCATATATGATCATCTCGATGGAGTACAAGATAAAGGAGGGAGTACGAGTATGGATCTTTCAAAAGAATATTAGTGTTGCCCCTTTCTCTCTTTTTAATTTATTTTTCTCTTTTTTCTATTTTTTTATTTTTTGATGGCCTCAATGGCTCTTTCTATTGAACTATCATTTGTCCTCTTTGGGATCTTTGAATTTTTCCACTTTGGGATCTTTTCCTCACTTAAGGGCAACAATCTATTTTACTAGAAGGTATAGAAGATCTTCACACTTTATAAGGTACTCAACATAAAGAAGATGTAGCTATCATGATGTATGCAAATTTATGCCTCTGCCAGTGTAGCAGGAACATGTATGACTGATGTCTACGCACGCTTCTATTCTTGTAGACTATGTTCGGCCTCCAAGCGCAGAGGTTTGTAGGACAACAAAAATTTCCCTTAAGTGTATGACCAAAGGTTTATCGAACTCAGGGAAGTATAGGTTGAAGATGGTCTCTCTCAAGCAACCCTGCAATTAAGATACAAGAAGTCTCTTGTGTCCCCAACACACCTAACACAACTAGGAGTTGTATAGGTGCACTAGTTCGGCGAAGAGATGGTAAAATATGGGTGATAGGTGTGGAAAAATGAAGTAATATACATCTGTAATAAAAATTACAGCAATGAAACAAGTGGTAAACGTGAGCACAAACAGTATTGCCATGGTGGAAACAAGGCCTAGGCTTCATACTTTCACTAGTGGCAACTCCCAACACCATTAACATAGTCTAATCACATGATATTTCTACTAAAACATGCATTGGAGACGTACTCGGAGGTCATTCCTTTGTGGTCAAGAGAGGACGAGAATTGTGTAGGGTGTCACAACCCCAAGTTAGGTATGTGCTAGGGAAAGCTTAGGCCCTTGCATGATGTAAAAATTTCAAAAGGAAGTTGAATTGGAGAAGGAAACCCTCCCAAACAATTTAATTCAAATGGCCAGAATAAAAGTTGCTCCAAAAATTCCTTTTGAAATTTTGAAAAGTCTTATAAATGAGTGTGATCACATATCAAGTCATGTGGGACCAACCCCATGCTCATGGATTTTTCATATATTCAAACAGGAGCATGGATTTAAATTTAAACCCCTATTTTAATTAAAGTTCAAATTATTTGAATTTTAAAAATGTTCAAATTTTATAAGTGGCTAGCCTAATATATTGTGAGGGCATATAAAAATTTGGGGCATTTAAAAAAATGTCTAGCTATTTCTTTTAGCCAAGAAAAAACAAATGTCAGAAAAGAAAACAGAAATAAAAAGGAAAAGGAAACTCACCTGGATCTGGCCCAACTAACTGCACCGCAGCCCAGCAGACGGCCCAGCCCACCCCAGCTTGTCGTCTACCTCCCCCGCGCCCCGAAGGTGCTCGCTGTAATGGATGCACGCCGCCGCCGACGCCACGGCCACGCAACTGCTTCCCCCGTCCACGTATTGGCGCCTGGAGACGTCCTGAGACGTCGTGGCTCCTTTCCCCCTCCTCTGGATCCTCCTTACCCCTCTCCCTCGCCGTGTTCTTCACCCTCCGTAGCTCTCCGCGGAGCACTCCGCCGCACTGACGTGGCCAACGGCAGCCATCCGCCGCATTAGTTTGTCCAGTCGCACTGCAGCAGTCGTCTTCGTCTTCAAGTACGAGCAATCGAGCCCAGAAGCCCCGAGCGCGACGCCAGCTTCAAGGTTCCATCGTCAGCCGCCGCGAACTCCGTCGAGAAATTCCCCGTCGTCCGACTTCCCCAGCCTCCCGAGCCAGCACAGTTGTGCTCCTGGTGAGCTCCTCTCCCGTTTGCCCTAACCTGCGCGCCTTCCTGTGGCCGGATTCGTCGCGCCACCGTGGTCAGTGGCTCCTCCGCCGCGCTCTTCAACGCCGACGAGTCCCCGGCCATCCCTTGGCCCTCCAGTGCGTGCCACTCGACGCGGCCATGCACGAGGCACACGCCAGTGCCAGCCCCGTGCCAAACAGTGGCCGGGAGCAATGTTCCGGCATGCCTCCGCCGCATAGAGTGGTCACCGGTGGCTAACCGCCGGCAGGGCCGCTTAATTAGGGGCTAACCCCCCTGTTAGTTGACCCCAGGTCAATGACAGGTGGGGCCCCCAGGCCTTAACCCCCTCTCTGTTTATTTTAAACAGAGGGATTTAACCCCTGTGACACTGACAAGCTGGCCCCACCAGTCAGCCCCCCCATGTCAGCATGACGCAACAGTGATGCAAATAAGTCATTTTCCAACTTAAAAGAAATTACAGAAAAGTCAGAAAATTGATTAAACTTTGGAAATTCATAACTAATTCATTTTCACTCCAAATAAGGAGTATAATATGTCCAAAATTATTAGAACAATGCAAGGAATGTGAACATGCAACTTGTTTGTATGTTTGACAATTTTGAAATTGGTGAACAGTACCAAACATGCATATGGCATTCTTTTGAATTTAAATTTGAGGTGCATTTGCAAATGAGTTTGCAATTGGCTTCTTTTAAATGGAATTGCCAACACATTGTGACCATGAACATCACCAAAACAATATTGATCATGTGCTTGAGCATTGCAAGTATATTTATCCCTTGATTGCTTTGTTTGCTCGATAGACGTGCAACCGGAACCGGAGGCCACCCCCTTCGTTGAAGACACCGTTATCGAACCTCGTCAGCAAGGCAAGAAAACCCCCTTTGATCATGTCGATAAAAACCCATTTCCCTCTCAGTCTTGCTTATGCATGAAATATGATGATCACCATGATAACGTTTCTACCGCATAGTTGAACCCAATCCTTTGCATGACCTATCATTTTGTCATAGTAGTAAGCAAACCACAATCCTAGCAAATGTAGGAGTTGGTTGATATCATGTGGCCCCTGCAACTGTTACTTCTTATTGCATGCTTAGAGTTACAATGAGGTTACTATTTTGTGAGTCGGGATGGTAGTGATCATGTTGATGATGGTGGAATTGTGTTGGTGAATCTACCCTAATAAAAGGTGAACGATGAGAGGCTGTGTAGGAGTACACAGTGGGTTGTCTCGTTGAACACCGCCTTAAGCCCGTGTTCTTGTGTGGTGATCCAAGACGAAGAGTACTAACACATGTTGGGCACATGGACCCCCTCTCAACCTACTAACTCACCGCTTCTCAATTCAATGAGTCGCAGTAGTTCGATGTTCTGGTAGGTCTGTGGCACGGTCTGCGAAGTGGAAAAACGGCTATTCAGACCTGCTTGGGACCCTGCACACATCTTCTAGGACCACATCGGGAAACCGTCCGGGTTCACGATGTGGACTCCAACCCAGATAGGCGTCTCCATTATACTTGAGTTGGCTGTGAGGTAAAAGTTGTGGAAATTATCCTCGCCGACACCCGCTTGAAGGGTGACGAGATCCCGGCGGTAACTGATCGTTTCATGTGTGTAGCAGTACACCCTTGCAGGGTTAATAAACTATTCGAATAGCCGCGTCCGCGGTAAGGGACTACTTGGAAAGTTGTGCCTGATTATTAGACAACTTCAACGGATACTTATAAAACTTGCCAAGATAAGCGTGAGTGCTATGGCGTGCTTTCTCGTGGGGAAGTCGAGGAAGGCACCATAGTGGTGTAATTGGTTGGAGACATGTAGTGGACTCTTGTACGCTTCTTACCTCAAGTCTGGTACTCGTAGTTCAGGACTAGCCAAGTCAAAGTTGGAAATTCTGCATTGAACCCCACCTCCCCTTTACCTTGATACATGTGCATGAGTAGTATAGTTCCTACGTAAGTCTTGTTGAGTACGACTTTGTACTCACGTTTGCTTATTATATGTTTTAGATGAACCCCCCCTGACCCCGAAGGCGGATTCTTCCTAGAGCTCGACGACTGATCAAGCTAGTGTAGTCCCAGCCAGACGACTGGTCCCTCGTGGAAGGGCTTGTTTATAGATAAGGCTTCTCTAAGACATTTGTTAAACTTGTTTGTACTCAGGCCTACTTTGCTTCCGCATGTTTGATGTAATGTTGGATCACAGACTTGTGATCTCTGTGTGCACTCTGTACGAGTTATCAATAAAGTTGTAAACTTTGTAGAGAATTGCAATGATACCTGCTGTTCATACTAGACACGTGTGATGCGTGTATGATTATAACATGCATGTCTTAGTATGGGTTTTCGAGACCTTAGTTGTGATCTGGTTGGCGGTCTTTTATACACCAAGTGGCCCTTAGATGTGCGCAGCTTGGGGCATCGCGATGTGATTGCTCGTGACTCTGTTACTTGCACACTTTGATGTATGATCGAGCCCGTCCTAGACACCGACTAAGTGATCGGGCTGGAGTAAGTCTATGTAAGGGTTATAATACAATCGATAGTATGGTTGAGGCGACTTGTCTATGAGTATGGGAGTTCACCACCCATATCATTTAGACTTGTGTGTGGACGATGGGGACCCATTTCAGATGATCATCCAGCCTGGATGGGATGCCCCTCACGTTCGATGCCTACCGAGAACGTTCTGTGCTGGGCCTTGTCTGCTTAGAAAAGTGGGTACGGTTCTCGGCTCTCCATATGATTGTGTTGTAGCGAGTCTTGCATACGCTAACCTTGGGTCCCAACAGACTTGGTATCAGAGCAGGACTGACTGTAGGATTATCAGCCTTGGTCAAAGTTGAGTCTAGCCTTCTATAGTTATATAGTTACTCTGGTATATAAGGGAACAACATAAGGCTTCTTTTTTCTCCTTACCTTCATCGTTCTGAGTTCTGAGTCACCCTCATCTTCTTCTACGAGAAGATAGGACCAGGCTCATCAATGTCTGACTAGAACATCTCGTTTATTGTCTCCTTATAGCCGTAGGATTGTTGTGGTTGTCCAGAGTCTCCGTGTTTTGAGTTCCTTGAAGAAGTTCTATCCAATTTCTTCGAGGTTGTTTCATTTTCCATCCCGGTGTAGCCGTTATGCTGCCGGATTTGTTCCGTGTTTCTTTGAGTCATTGCCTTCACATTATTATGTTTTCCGCCTAAATCATATCCTTTTATCCTTGCCTCCATCGTACAACCTGTTCTGATTGTTGATTTTTATCACACAGGATGTCAGGTGGAACTCGTAGTGCTGTTCTTCGGAATCGAAATGATGATGAACCTCCACCACCGCCTTCTGCGGCGGAAATCATGATGGAAGCTGAGCGGAATAGACGTGATCAAACACTCCTTCTGGAGCTCATCGAGCAGAATACCGCCCACCATCATAATGTGGTAGTCAGCATTCAGGACTTCATCTTCCTCAAGCCACCGGTATTCCGATGTTCTTCTGAGCCCCTCGAAGCTGATGATTGGCTCCGTTCCATCGAGCGTAAGCTTGATACAACACATGTTTCTCCCGATGACTGAGTTATTTTCGCGGTATACTTCTTGGAAGGTGGTGCTCTTAAGTGGTGGGAGAAATATGTTGCAATGCATCCAGATGGTCACGTAGTGACTTGGCAGGAGTTCTGTGTTGCCTTCCGAGGGTACCACATTTTGAATGAGTTGATGGAGCGCAAGAAGGAAGAGTTCTGCAATCTGAATCAAGGAGAGATGTCCATTCATGAGTATGTGAGGGAGTTCAACCGTCTTGCTTGTTATGCCCAAGATGAAATCACCACCGATGCCAGAAAGCAGGCAAGGTTCCGCAAGGGACTTAGCCCCATCCTTCGTCAAGATCTCAACCTCCTTGAGTTTGCCACCTTTGAGGATTTACTCAACAGATCTTTTAGAGCTGAGCATGGCAATGAAGTGTTCGAAGAGTCTCCCAAGCATGCTCTTGAGCTTGCCCCTTCTTCTTGTTCACGGCCTCAAAAGCGCATGATCTGGATTCCTAACAGTTTGTTCCACCAAAACAACCCACCGAGGCCATCCCTTGTGCCGCCTCGTCCACTAGCTCCACCAACCAACCCAGCTCCCCACACTATCTTTGGAGCCTGCTTCAGATGTGGCCAGCCTATTCACTACTCTCGTGAGTGCCCCATAAGTGAGAATGCTCCACACCATGCCAAAGGGAACCCTAATGTTCGTGCCAAGCCACCCCCGAAGGTGAACGTGTGAACCAAATCTCAGCTGAGGAAAATGATGGTACTTCTGACGTCATTCTTGGTACGCTCCCCGTCAATCATGTTCCCACTTCTGTCCTTTTTGATCCAGGAGCATCTCACTCATTCATGTCGGAGAGTTATGAACTTCGGCATGAGATATCCTTTGATGAAATGTTCACCCCAATGATTACTCAAACTGTTGGTTCCAAGTGGCAAACTAATAGAGTAAGCCATGGTAATCAAATTTCAATTGAGGGTTTAGTATTCCTTGCTTCACTCATAGCCCTCAATTCTTAAGACATTGATGTCATCCTTGGTATGGATTGGTTATCAAGACAAAACGATTTTCTTGATTGTAAAGCCAAGTCAGTTAGACTTACACATCCTTCAGGCCAGACAATAGATTACTCCTCACCAAGAACAAGAAACCAGATGCATTCTTTGAATGTGCTTCCCCTTCCCGATCTTGAAGATGTTCCGGTGGTTCGTGACTTCCCGGATGTCAATCCCGAGAGAGTTCAGGCCGTCCTTGATTGGACTCCACCTGAATCGGTTAAGCAATTTAGGAGTTTTCTTGGCTTAGCAAGCTATTGTCGCCGCTTCGTCGAGAACTTCTCCAAAGTTGCAAAGCCCCTGACTGAACTCCTCAAGGAACATAAGAAATTCGAATGGTCTCCCAAGTGCGAGGAAGGCTTTCAAGAGCTAAAAATAAGATTGACTTCTGCACCCGTACTTGCGCCTCCAGACACCAAAAGGGATTTCGAGATCTTTTGTGACGCCTCACGGCAGGGGTTAGGATGCATACTTATGCAAGATAGACATGTGGTAGCTTATGCTTCACGCCAATTGCGTCCACATGAAGAGAACTATCCTACCCATGATCTTGAACTCGCTGCCGTAGTTCATGCCCTGACAACGTTGCGACATTACCTCCTTGGTAATCGTTGTGAGATCTATTCCGACCACCAAAGCCTCAAATATATATTCACCCAGCCAGATCTTAATCTCAGGCAAAGACGATGGATAGAGTTGATAAAAGATTATGACTTAGGAATTTCTTACACCCCAGTCAAAGCCAATGTCATGGCTGATGCACTAAGTCGTAAGTCGTATTGTAAAAACTTCATGTTACAACAGTATCAACCACTTCTTCATGAGGAATTTTGAAAACTCAATCTCGAGATTGTTCCTCATGGCTATCTTTCTACCTTGGTGGCGAAACCAACCCTCGAGGATAAAATCATAGCCGCCCAGAAACGTGATAGTGGTATTCGAGAGATCAAGAAGAACATTGCTAGCGGAGTTGCTAAATGCTACTCCATGAATGACTAAGGTGTCGTTTTCTTTGGCACTCGATTGGTTGTACCACGAAAACACAATCCTAGGAGGTTAATTCCTAAGGAGGCCCATGACACACCCCTTTCGATTCATCCTGGTAGCACAAAGATGTACCGAGACCTACGCCAGAGATTTTGGTGGACTAGGATGAAACGAAAAATTGCTCAGTATGTTGTCGAATGTGATGTTTTTCGTTGCATTAAGGCAGAACACCAAAGACCTGCTGGCACTCTTCAACCTTTGCCTATTCCATATTGGAAATGGGACAAAGTCGGTATGGACTTCATCACCGGCTTTCCAAAAACCCAGGAAGGAAATGATGCCATCTTCGTTGTCATTGACCGACTTTCCAAAGTTGTTCACTTCCTTCTAGTTCGCGAGTCTATAACTGCTAACCAGTTAGCGGACTTGTATGTCTCTAGAATTGTGTCTCTTCACGGAGTTCCTTTGGAAATCAATTCTGATCGTGGTAGCCTTTTCACCTCTAGATTCTGGGGAAGCTTTCAGAATGATATGGGAACTCATCTCTCCTTTAGTACAGCTTTCCATCCTCAGTCTAGTGGTCAAGCCGAAAGGGTTAACCAAATTCTGGAAGACATGCTCAGAGCTTGTGTTATCTCATTTTGAAAGAATTGGGAGAAGTCTCTTCCATTTGCCGAATTTTCTTATAACAATAGTTTCCAATCTAGTCTGAACATGGCTCCTTTTGGACTCCTCTATGCAAGACGATGTCGAACACCCCTTAACTGGTCAGAAACCGTTGAAAGACAATTCTTTGGACCAGATATGATCATGGAAGCAGAAGAGCAAGTTCGCATTGTTCGTGATCAATTGCAAGAAGCCCAGTCTAGCAAGAAGCCCAGGCAAGAGAGCTACAATCTGGATGAGAAGGCTTACCTTCGGGTTACTCCTCTAAAGGGAACCCAACGATTTGGTATCAAAGGAAAGTTGGCCCCACGTTACATTGGACCTTTCCGTATTCTTGCTAAACGTGGAGAAGTTGCCTACCAACTTGAACTACCCCCGCACCTTTCCCGAGTACATGATGTATTCCATGTGTCACAACTCAGGGGTTGCTTCAAGGACCCCATCCGCGAAGTCGACCATGAAATGCTTGATATCCAAGATGTCCTTTCTTATCGAGAATACCCCATTCGTATTCTTGATTCAGCAGAGCGTGTCACTCGTCGTCAGAAGATTAAGTTTCTGAAAGTGCAATGGTCACACCACTCTGAGAGAGAAGCCACGTGGGAAAGAGAAGACCGTCTCAGTGCCGACTACCCCTCCTTCCTCCCGCAGTCTTCTGAATCTTGGGACGACATTCTTTTGAGTAGGGGCAAGTTGTCACAACCCCAAGTTAGGTATGTGCTAGGGTAAGATTAGGCCTTTGCATCATATAAAAATTTCAAAAGGAAGTTGAATTGGAGAAGGCAACCCTCCCAGAAAATTTAATTCAAATGGCCAGAATAAAAGTTGCTCCAAAAATTCCTTTTGCAATTTTGAAAATTCTTATAAATGAGTGTGATCACATATCAAGTGATGTGGGACCAACCCCATGCTCATGGATTTTTCAAATATTCAAACAGGAGCATGGATTTAAACTTAAACCCCTATTTGAATTAAAGTTGAAATTATTTGATGCATGCACCGCAGCCCAGCAACCGGCCCTGCCCACCCCACCTTGTCGTCTACCTCCCCCGCGCCCCAAAGGTGCTCGCTGTAATGCATGCACGCTGCCGCCGACGCCACGGCCACGCAGCTGCTTCCCCCGTCCACTTCCTGGCGCCTGGAGACGTCCTGAGACGTCGTGGCTCCTTTCCCCCTCCTCTGGCTCCTCCTTACCCCTCTCCCTCGCCATGTTCTTCACCCGCTGTAGCTCGCCGCGGAGCACGCCGCCGCACCGACGTGGCCAACGGCAGCCATCCGCCGCACGAGTTTGTCCAGTCGCGCCACAGCAGTCGTCTTCGTCTTCAAGTACGAGCAATCGAGCCCGGAAGCCCCGAGCGCGACGCCATATTCAAGGTTCCATCGCCAGCCGCCACGAACTCCGTCGACAAATTCCCCGTCGTCCGACTTCCCCAGCCTCCGTAGCCAGCACAGTTGTGCTCCTGGTGAGCTCCTCCACCGTTTTCCCTAACCTTCGCGCCTTCCTGTGGCCGGATTCGTCGCGTCGCCATGGTTAGTGGCTCCTCCGCCGCGCTCTTCAATGCCGACGAGTCCCCGACCATCTCTTGGCCCTCCAGTGCGTGCCACTCGACGCGAGCGTGCATGAGGCACACGCCAGTGCCATCCCCGTGCCAAATAGTGGCCGGGAGCACTGTTCCGGCATGCCTCCACCGCATACAGTGGTCACCGATGGCTAACCGCCGGCGGGGCCGCTTAATTAGGGGCTAACCCCCCTGTTAGTTGACCCCAGGTCAATTTCAGGTGGGGCCCCCAGGCCTTAACCACCTCTGTGTTTATTTTAAACAGAGGGATTAAACCCCTGCGACACTGACAAGCTCGCCCCACCAGTCAGGCCTCCCCCACGTCAGCATGACGCAACAGTGATGCAATAAGTCATTTTCCAAATTAAAAGAAATTACAGAAAAGTCAGAAAATTGATTAAACTTTGGAAATTCATAACTAATTCATTTTAACTCCAAATAAGGCATATAATATGTCTAAAATTATCAGAAAAATGCAAGGAATGTGAACACGCAACTTGTTTGTATGTTTGACCATTTTAAAATGGGTAAACAGTAGAAAACATGCATATGGAATTCTTTTGAATTCAAATTTGAGGTGCATTTGCAAATGAGTTTGAAATTGGCTTCTTTTAAATGGAATTGCCAACACATTGTGACCATGAACATTGCAAGTATATTTATCATGTGCTTGAGCATTGCAATTATATTTATCCCTTGATTGCTTTGTTTGCTCGATAGACGTGCAACCGAAACCAGAGGCCACCCCCTTCGTTGAAGACACCGTTATCGAACCTCGTCAGAAAGGCAAGCAAACCCCCTCTGATCATGTCGATAAAAACCCATTTCCCTCTCAGTCTCGCTTATGCATGAAATAGGATGATCACCATGATAACGTTTCTACCACATAGTTGAACCCAATCCTTTGCATGACCTATCATTATTCACAGTAGTAAGAAAACCACAATCCTAGCAAATGTAGGAGTTGGTTGATATCATGTGGCCCCTGCAACTATTACTACTTATTGCATGCTTAGAGTTACAATGAGGTTAGTCTTTTGTGAGTCGAGATTGTAGTGATCATGTTGATTTAACCCTGCAGGGGTGTACCAACTGCCCATTACAAGCACGCATGCCCATCTCTCGCGGGAGCACATAGGAAGGTTACAATGACCATGAACATTGTGCCTCAACTTACGAGCTCGCACTCTCGCGGTTACTCTCGGAGACGGTGCGAGCTCGTGATCGCCTACACCTTCGGAACCCGACTTATCAACAGGAAAGGACTCTACATTACTTATGATCCATTCTATTATAACTAGAAGTTTTCATGCTAGTCTAGGTTAGGTTCGATGTTTGATCCTACCACATGTTTACAGCCTCTCTCAAACCGATACAGCCATGTCCCCCCTCCGAGAAAACCATGTACCGCTATGTTACTGTTGCTCGTTGCTCAGCCCCTACTTAGTATGCATGCTTAGGATGCTACGAATGTTACGTTGTTACTCCTTGGATTGGGATATCACATTATTATATTGTTGTGAATGATATGATTATTATAATGTTGACTATATTCGATGATGGATGGAAGGTCTAGGATATCCCGCCCCGACGCTTTGTTCCATTCGAGTCGCCTAGGACAAGAGTTCCGGGTATTGGTTCTAAGACTGAGCATGCCTAGCCACGTGTGGGATACTATGGGGTCCCATTTTCTTACCTACCTAGCTTCAAACATTTCTAGAGGTGGCCCAAGACGATTTACCATTTGCAAACCATACATATATGTCTGTCAGGTCGCTACTAGCAGATATCTTTTAAAACAACATG
Organism: Bromus sterilis; assembly: GCA_950022295.1. Taxonomy (NCBI): domain Eukaryota; kingdom Viridiplantae; phylum Streptophyta; class Magnoliopsida; order Poales; family Poaceae; genus Bromus; species Bromus sterilis. The sequence continues at coordinate 160,576,977 of OX465596.1, read as the reverse complement.
GGCAAGTGGACACATGGTTTCTTTGTTAGTCCACCCGATCAGCTAGGACCCGACCCCATGTGAGGTGACCCGGTAATCCGACCTGCATCAGCCGGAAGAGTCCGATCCGAGAGTGCAGACGACTTTTGGATTGGGTGTCGACTCCCCGGGGGCCACCCGGATTTGTTCGTTGTTAGCTAGAGAGACCTGTCGTTTCGGATCTCTTGGAACTAAATCATCAAATGGTTGCCTGTGATGGGTAGCAACTGAGAGAGATGGGCATGCGTGCGGAGCCTTGTAATGAGCAGTTGGTACACCCATTTCAGTTGATTATCCGGCCTGGATGGGATGCCCCTCACGTTCGATGCCTTTCGAGAACGTTCCGTGCTTGGCCTTGTCTGCTTAGACAAGTGGGTACGGTTCTCGGCTCTCCATATGATTGTGTTGTAGCGAGTCTTACATACGCTAACCCCGGGTCCCGACATAGGGCTACAAAATCACACCTTAGAGTTCGTAGTTCTCATCTACGAATTTCCCAATGTCACCGCGGCCATCCAAAGAGAGTACCGCAATCACCACAACATATCTCAAGGATAGTCCAAGACAAGCACCAAGAGACTCTCAATCTTCAATCAACACACAAAAGAGGAAATTACTCATGAAAATATTCTTCTAATTCATGTCCAATAGACCGATGTCACCATGTTCTCAGAGATTATACTAGATAATATCAAGTGAGTACATCAATCCAATAAATAGAGGAAGGGGAATTATCATGGGATCACCCTATATTAACATAGCCTATGATCACAACAAAGATCACATCATGGGAGAGAGATAACCACATAGATCAAGATACAAGCCTTAGCCCTAAGGGGAACTACTCACACATGGACATAGTGAGAGAGAGAGAGAGAGAGAGAGAGAGTTGTTGATGGAGAGGTGCAGCCCGGAGGAGATGAAGGACACGGCCGCGACAGCGACGCCCGCGGCCACGACCCTTGGGGGCAGCGGCCCTTGGTCCCCTTCTTCTTTCTTAGAGATGGTGCTGCTGTGGCGACTGATCTCCCCCTCAAGCCGGCTGCCAAGGGGGAGGAAATTTCGTGGTGCCCTTTGACCTAGGTTTCCTCTCTTTATATAGAATCTCAGATTCCCGTCATCCAAATTAGGTCTTCGGTATTTCGGGGATCCAGGGTAAGGAGTAAAAAGATTTCTACTCTCCGATAACAAACTTAGTAACTACAAAATACTTTTTTCTCTAGACTCGACTTCGGCCAGAGAAGGGATCCTACGGTCGGTAAGGCTCTGATACCAAGTTGTAAGGCCCGATATGTGGTACTGTTCCAGATCTAGATGTTTCCATCCAGATCCGGGGACGAAGCACACATCGGACCCACCGCGTCATATGGCACTGCCATATGCCCCGGATTTCCATCATGATATCACAACATTACAGATACAAGGATACAACATCTCATACAATCGACATATGATACGTCCCAAAAGTATCAATAATTTCTTCTTGCTCCATGCATGTTTTGTGTGATATTGCTATGATCTAGATACACTTTCATACACGTTTGATCATATTTGAACTAACCTATTAACCCAGTGCACCCCAGTTCAAGTTTCTGTTTTCTGCGGTTTTTCTATTTCAGGTTTCCCCCATATTAAAAGTGCTCGGAAAGTTCGAGAAAAAACAGATACAAAATCAGCATGAAGGAACCTTACGGAGTCCCTAAGGGGGTCAAGGTGGGACCCACCAGGGCCCCAGGCGCCTAGCTGGCGCGGCCAGGGGCCTTGCCGCGCCAGGGGGGCGCCTGGACCCATGGCTGCCACCCTTCGCCTATTTATTCTCCGCCACGGGAAACTTCTGAATACAGAACCCTATTTCGCAATCTCGCCTCTGTTCGGTCGCCGTCGCGCTTCCAAGATCGGGAGCACCACCAGGAGCGTTCCCGGCACCCTGCCGAAGGAAGGATCGACCTCCGGGAGCTTCTCCTCCACCATGGACGCTTCCCGGATGTGCCGTGAGTAGTTTCCTTTGCACCATGGGTCCGTCATCAGTAGCTATGTGATGTTCTGCTCCCCTCTTTGTTCTTCATGGTTTAGTCCTCGTGAGATGCCCTACATGATCGAGGCACATATGTAATCTTTCTGCGTTTGCCATGCTGAGTTTGATGGGATCTGATAGATTATGAGATTATGTTCAGATTGTGATAGAGTAATATATTTGGTTTTTATCTCTTATATTTTTTTCCTAAGTAATTATTTCATGTTCTCCGTTGTTGTTTATTGCTTTAGCAAAGTAGTAGGTAGAGACTCCAAGAGGGAACGTTATGCTCGATTGTGGGTACATGCCCCCTGATGACAGGCTTGAGTGACAGAAGCATGAGCTAAGGGATGTGCTGTGGCCACAAGGGGGAAAACAACAGTGCTTGTAACCGCGGTTGCAAGGATTGTTTACTTTACGCAAAGTTCTTTTTAATGCAGTTTTCTGTTGCATTGGGATTACACTTTGGGTGGGGCTCGCGACTTAATACCAGGGAGATGTTCTGGTTAGATATCTCAAGGTGGATGATTAGTAGTAGATGCAGATGGATTTCGGTCTACTTATTTTTGCATACTGCCCATGCTTATGAGCTTCTTCCTTTTTTTTGTAGCATAGTTAGCATTGCGGTGCGTTTATAATCCTGCCAATTGTCCTTCTGTAATATGTTTACCTCGCATAGCAGTCTTATCGTCTTATGGGAGAGAGACATCACTAATGAACATCACGGGACCCCGGTCCATATTCTCATCATTGTTTACAAGTTTATTTCCTTTTCAGTATTTACTTTCAGTTGCCATTATTATCATTATCCCTTGTGTTTTTTATCCTTTTCAGTAAACAAGAATACCGGAGAGATTGACAACCTCTCTGAACTTCGTTGGGATCAAAGTTATTTGTGTTGTGTGAAGGTCCAGAATAAGGAAGCAAACAAGGGTGCCATTGTTTTCTTGCCACCTACTTATCATTGCCGGAGTCCTACTAGTCGACACACTCAACCTCGGTATCTTCACCGAGGGAAACTTGCCGCTACGCTGCATCTCACCTTCCACTTGGGGTAACCAACGAAGGGCGAGACGCAATTATCCCCTCTGGCGTATCAAGCAAATTTCTGACGCCATTGCCGGGGAATCCGAGTGATAAGATAGGGGAGTTGCCCACTACCTTTTACCTTTACTTTTTAGTCTTGTTAGTTTACCTTTCAGTTTTTATCTTTGTGTCCTTTATCAAAAATTACAAAAAAATCTGCCACACTTGCTGCTACTATGGGTTCGTCTGAAAACACCAAGTTGTGTGACTTCAGTAGTCACAACAACAAAGACTTTATCATCACTCCTATTGCCACACCTGCCACTTGAGCTACCTTTTATGAAATTAAACCTGATTTGCTAAACCTTGTCATGAGAGATCAATTCTCTGGTGCTGGAGATGATGCTTCTTTACACTTGAACAATTTTGTTCAATTATGTGATATGCAAAAGTATAAAGAAGTAGAAGGTGATGTTGTTAAGAAGTCTGGATATGGAGGTGTAACATTATGAATTTTAAGCAATTGGATAATGAACACGTTGCCCAAGCCTGGGAACGTATCAAATCTCTTGTTAATAAATTCCCTATACATGGCTTGACTACCTAGATGGTTATCCAGACTTTTTATGCAGGCTTAAACTTTACCTCGCGGAACCTTGTAGATTCAGCCGCGGGAGTGTAACGGCCCAGATTTTCACTAAAATTAAAATTTAGTTTTCTGCGTGAATTGGTTGATTGTCTGATTTGTTTGCGGTGTTTAAGTCCCCGATTTATCGATCGGTGATCATATTTCCCCCTTTTATCTCGTACCGGATGGAGACCGACCCTTGCCACCCTGACACACGACCTTGTCGCGGCACCGGGAAGTCACCCAATCACCGTCGCGACCTCCGGCACAAGACCAGCCATCACCATCGGTGTGAAAACCCCCATTTATATTTAAATGGTTTATTTTATCAGGAGGTGCTCGGCGTTCTCTTTTGGCATTAAACGATGTACACAACGTCAATTTAGTGCATTGAGGCGGTGGTTCGAATTTCACGCGATTCCGGCCTCGTTTAGCGGGTGACCGATCGGATGTGCCAAGCATAGTAGCCGGTGTAATTCCATGGGCGTATTTATAAAAGTTTCACGTGGGCTGCCAACCGACCAACAATATTTCCCTCTTATCCTCTAAATCTAAGCCCAAAAATCAGCCCACCTACCCCCCCTCTATATATGGTAGCACCTCCCTACCATTTTTGGGCAGCAGACAAACCCAGATTAGGGTTTCACTAACCTGGCCGCCATCCCTAAGCAAACCCAGCTCGAAGTCAGCAGCCATCCAACCCCCATTTTCAGGTCCAGATCAGGCGCTCCCGACCGTCGGATCCTGATCGGACAGCCGCGAGCGCGTCACGTCACCAGACCCTGGAGGCCACTCGATGTGCCCGAAGCCCCGATCCCGAGCTCCTCCCGCGCGAGCCACACCGCCGTCGTCGCCTCCACCCGCCCCGGCGAGAAACTGCCCGCTCCAGTGAGACCTCCACCGCCGCGCCCCCTATCCTCTCCCTCCCTCTTGGTCTTCCTCGCAACGCCGCGCCGCGCCATGAACCGGTGACCACCATGGAGGAGCTGAAGGCCGCCATAGATTTTCCTCAAGAACCGCCCCCTGGACCTCGCGCCGCGCCGCCCCTGGGCTGCCATCAACCGAACCTGGCCGCGTCGGCCTCGACCCGCCTTCCTCGCCCCACCGGACGTCTGCCGGCGCCGCCGCCAATCGATTGTCGCCGGCCAAACCCAGGTCCATATAGGATCGGACGGCCCTCCGACACATGCGTCTGTGGGCCCTGTGGTCTAGCAACCGGCGGCCCAACCTCCCGCAGGACCAGCCGACGGCCCCATAGCCTAGCAGCGACACGAGCGGCGCCCAACTATCGCGTGCCCACCCCTGCTAATGGGCCAAGGCCCGCAAGGTGAGGCACCCCCTTCTTTTTTTTGTTATTTTCCTGTTGGGCTTGGCCTAATTGAGTCTGTTGTTGTGTAGCGCCCTGAGCGTGGCATAGTAGTGTTAGGCCCGTTTAAGTGTGTTTAGGCCCAGTTAACGTTTAGTAATTATCTGGACATTATTAAATTACAGCAATGTTTGACTTTGTGGTGCCCGTATCTTTTTAACGGTAGCTCGGATCGCGATGCGTTAAATATGAAACTTGTTTAGAATTTTGTGTAGATTAATAAAATGTGGTTTTTTTTTGCCATGTTTGACTTTGTTTACTTGTTGTTTACCTGCTATTTACACCTCATGCCACCGTAAATGGTTTCTTTAATAACTTTTTAACTGTTGCTCCGTTTAAAATGTTTCTTAAATGTAACTTGACTAGAATTGTGTGTAGATCTTGAATATGCTGCTCTTTCTTGATAATAAAAATAATAAAATATTGTTTAGGGCAAACCAGTACCAAATGGTATAATTCTCGCGGGGTAATTAGTGACGTGCTTTGCTTAGGGTCTTATCCCTCTTAACTTGACTAGTATCGGTAGATTACTTATGCTTCACCTCTTGCCATGATTGTCTGATATGCCGGGCTTGAGTGAGATGCCATGTTAACAACCTTTGCTCATGTTGTATAGCTAAGCAACTTGAACCATTTTATATGTGTGGTATCGTCGTGTGTGACGAGTACTCCACTTAACCTTTTAGTAACCTCTCTCAATGATAGATGCGATACCTTAGTGTGTTGTCTCGTGTTGCTTTCTTGTTGTTGATTTCTCGTGATTGCTTCATAGTAATAGATGATTGCTCATCGATTGCTTTCCAGTGTTTCCTTCCTATGTGCTCCCGCGGTTACTCTCGGAGACGGTGCGGGCTCGCGATCGCCTACACCTTCGGAACCCGACTTATCAACAGGAAAGGACTCTACATTACTTATGATCCATTCTATTATAACTAGCAGTTTTCATGCTAGTCTAGGTTAGGTTCGATGTTTGATCCAACCACATGTTTACAGCCTCTCTCAAACCGATACAGCCAAGTCCCCCCTCCGAGCAAACCATGTACCGCTATGTTACTGTTGCTCGTTGCTCAGCCCCTGTTTAGTATGCATGCTTAGGATGCTACGAATGTTACGCTGTTACTCCTTGGATTGGGATATCAAATTATTATATTGTTGTGAATGATATGATTATTATAATGTTGACTATATTCGATGATGGATGGAAGGTCTAGGATATCCCGCCCCGACGCTTTGTTCCATTTGAGTCGCCTAGGACAAGAGTTTCGGGTATTGGTTCTAAGACTGAGCGTGCCTAGCCACGTGTGGGATACTATGGGGTCCCATTTTCTTACCTACCTAGCTTCAAACATTTCTAGAGGTGGCCCAAGACGATTTACCATTTGCAAACCATGCATATATGTCTGTCAGGTCGCTACTAGCAGATATCTTTTAAAACAACATAGGCAAGTGGACACATGGTTTCTCTGTTGGTCCACCCGATCAGCTAGGACCCGACCCCATGTGAGGTGACCCGGTAATCCGACCTGCGTCAGCCGGAAGAGTCCGATCCGAGAGTGCAGACGACGTTTGGATTGGGTGTCGACTCCCCGGGGGCCACCCGGATTTGTTCGTTGTTAGCTAGAGAGACCTGTCGTTTCGGATCTCGTGGAACTAAATCATCAAATGGTTGCCTGTGATGGGTAGCAACTGAGAGAGATGGGCATGCGTGCGGAGCCTTGTAATGGGCAGTTGGTACACCCCTGCAGGGTTAAATCTTTTCGAGAAGCCGTGACTTGAGACCTACTCCTTGTACATAGACAACAACAACTGATATAATCTTAATAACTTGATCAATGTGTGTGTGTGCCTTGACTGCTTCTTCTTCGTCGGGATGCGAAGAGGAGGACAAGGATAGGATATGTGTTATGTTTGCGTAAGTAGCTGATAACAGACTTGTTGGAGGAGATTACTCATCGAATGCTTAGTTTCTTATCTTACTCTCTAGATTGTTAGCCACTTCATAAATTCTAGTGCGGCAGCAACCTCACCACTTACCCCATCCTTACCGTGAACTACTAGTTATCCTAGAATGATGAGTGATGAAGTCCTTTCTTGGTCAGTTGACCACTAAAGTTGGATGCTGAGTACTTCTGTACTCATGATACTACCCCTCAGTATTTTCACGGTTCTTGATCGACAACAGGTATGGTGATTGACGTTTCATGTGGAGACTCGACGACGACTAGTTAGGCGGATCCCGGCGGAGGGCCTGGACCCGTGTGGCTATGGGAGCGATGTCTTTTCTCTTTTTCACTAGGAATTTGATTGTAGAATGTACTCAGACGTGTATCTTCCGCTGATGTAATGTATTTAAGGCAGTTGTATGCCGATTGTATGAGATGTTGTATCCTTGTAGTTGTAATGTTGTGATATCTTGTTGGAAATCCGGGGTATATGGCATTGTCATATGTCACGGTGGGACCGATATGTGCTTCTTCCCCGGATCTTGATGGAAACATCTAGATTTGGAACAGTACCGCATATCGGGCCTTACAACTTGGTATCAGAGCCTTACCGACCGTCGGTTCCCTTCTCGAGCCGAAGTGGAGTCTAGCCAAAAACTATTTTATAGTTACTAGGTATAGTTATCGGAGAGTAGGAATCTTTTTGATCCTAACCCTTTCTCTTGTCAGGACAAGTGCCGTAAGTGTTTTTTTCTCGTCTTATACCCTTCTAAACATTAGGATCTCGAGAGTGTGGAGTTCTGAATAGTTACAATGCTTTGCTCGCGTTGTATTGTCTCGATTCCGATCTCGGGATGGGAATTCATGTAGTACCTTTAGCTTTTCCGATCTTGGATATTATCTCGGTCACCCGTTGCCATCCATCCTTTTGCCTGGTGTTTTCACGAATTGCGTCGAAAAGCACTGTCCTTTGATCCACCTTTCGTTGTCGTTCTCCCACTTGACACTGACGGTTTCGTTTTTCCAACGATTTCGTCTCTCTGCGGAAAAATCTCTCGATGGAGTTCGTTGTTCGACACAGAGCAGAGTCCCTTGTTGGTGGTGTTGAAGTTCGTCAACTCTTTTCTCTCCCCCTCCCCTCCCCGGATCGTCCAGGATCTCGGGACGAGATCCCTTGTTGGTGGTGTTGTATTGTAACAGCCCAATTTTCACTAAAATTAAAAATTTTGTTTTCTTCGTGAATTGGTTGATTGTCTGATTATTTTTCGGTGTTTGCGTCCCCGATTTATCGATCGGTGATCATCTTACCCCCTTTTATCTCGTACCGGACGGAGACCGACCCTTGCCACCCTGAAACACGACCTTGTTGCGGCACCGGGAAGTCACCCGATCACCGTCCCGACCTCCGGCAAAAGACCAGCCATCACCATCAGTGCGAAAACCCCCATTTATATTTAAATGGGTTATTTTGTCAGGAGGTGCTCGATGTTCTCTTTTGGCGTTAAATGATGTAGACAACGTCAATTTAGTGCATCGAGGCGGTGGTTTGAATTTCATGCGATTCCGGCTTCGTTTAGCGGGTAACCGATCGGATGTGCCAGGCATAGTAGCCGGTGTAATTCCATGGGCGTATTTATAAAAGTTTCACGCATGTAGCCAACCGACCAACAATATTTCCCTCTTATCCTCTAAATCTAAGCCCAACAATCAGCCCACCTACCCCCCTCTATATATGGTAGCACCTCCCTAGCATTTTTGGGCAGCAGACCAACCTAGATTAGGGTTTCCCTAACCTAGCCGTCATCCCTAAGAAAACCCACCTCGAAGTCAGCAGCCAGCCAACCCCCATATTCAGGTCCAGGTCAGGCGCTCCCGACCATCGGATCTTGATCGGACAGCCGCGAGCGCGCCACATCACCAGACCCTGGAGGCCTCTCGATGCGCCCGAAGCCCCGAGCCCGAGCTCCTCCCGCACGAGCCACCACGCCGTTGTCGCCTCCACCCGCTCCGGTGAGACCACCACCGCCGCGCCCCCTATCCTCTCCTTGCTCTCTTCGCTCACCTCCATGTTGGTCTTCCTTGCAGCGCCGTGGCGCGCCATGAACCAGTGACCACCATGGAGGAGCTCAAGGCCGCCATGAATTTTCCTCAAGAACCGCAACCCCTGGACCTGGCGCCGCGCCGCCCTTGGGCCGCCGTCGACCCGACTTGGCCGCCTCGGCCTCGATCCGCCTTCCTCGCCCCACCGGACGTCCGCCGACGCCTCCGCCCATCGATTGCCGCCGGCCAGACCCCGGTCCAGATCGGATCGGGCGGCCCTCCGACACCTGCGTCTGTGGGCCCTGTGATCCAGCAACCGGAGACCCGGCCTCCCGCAGGCCCAGCCGACGCACCCACAACCTAGCTTCGCCGCGAGCCGCGCCCAACTATCGCGTGCGCACCCCTGCTAATGGTCCAAGGCCCGCAAGGTGAGGCATCGCCTTCTTTTTTTGTTATTTTCCTGTTGGGCTTGGCCCAATTGAGTCTGTTGTTGTGTAGTGCCTTGAGCATGGTATAGTAGTGTAGCGCTTGTTCTGTTAGGTCCGTTTAAGTGTGTTTTGTCCCAGTGAACGTTTAGTAATTATCTGGACATTATTAAATTACAGAAAAATATAGGATTTTGCGGTGCCCGTATCTTTTTAACGGTAGCTCGGATCGCGATGCGTTAAACATAATTTTGTGTAGATTAACAAAATGTGCTTTGTTGCCATGTTTGACTTTGTTTACTTGTTGTTTACTTGCTATTTTCACCGCATGCCACTGTAATGGTTTCTTTAATAACTTTTTAACCGTTGCTCCATTTAAAATGTTTCTTAAATGTAACTTGACTAGAATTGCTTGTATATCTTGAATATGATGCTCTTGCTTGATAGTAAAAATAATAAAATATTGTTTAGGGCAAACCAGTACCAAATGTTATAATTCTCGCGGGGTAATTAGTGATATGCTTTTCTCAGGTTCTTATCCCGCTAAACTTGACTAGTATCGGTAGATTACTTATGCTTCACCTCCTGCCATGATTGTGTGGTATGACATGCTTGAGTGAGATGCCATGTTAACAACCTTTGCTCATGTTGTATACCTATTCCACTTGAACCATTATAAATGTGCGGTATCATCGTGTGTGACGAGTACTCCACTTAACCTGTTAGTAATCACTCTCAACGATAGATGTGATACCGTAGTTTGTTGTCTCGTGTTGCTTTCTTGTTGTTGATTACTCGTGATTGCTTCGTAGTAATAGATGATTGTTCGTCGATTGCATTCCAGTGTTTCCTTCCAATGTGCTCCCTCGGTTACTCTCGGAGACGGTGTGAGCTCACGATCTCCTACACCTTCGGAACACTACCAATCAACAGGCAAGGACTCTACATTACTTATGATCCAATCTATCATAACTAGCAGATTTCATGCTAGTTTAGGTTAGGTTCGATGTTTGATCCTACCACATGTTTACAACCTCTCTCAAACCGATAAAGCCATGTCCCCCCTCCCAGCAAACCATGTACTGCTATGTTACTGTTGCTCTATTCTCAACCCCTGCTTCGTATGCATGCTTAGGATGCTACGAATGTTACCTTGTTACTCCTTGGATTGGGATATCACGTTATTATATCGTTGTGAATTATATGATTATTATAATGTTGATTATATTCGACGAAGGATGGAAGGTCTAGGCTATCCCGCCTCGACGCTTTGTTCCATTCGAGTCACCTAGGACCCAATTTCCGGGTATTTGTTTTAAGACTAAGCGTGCCTAACCGCGTGTGGGATACTATGGGGTCCCCTTTTCTTACGTACCTAGCTTCAAACATTTCTAGAGGTGGCCCAAGCCGATTTACCATTTGCAAAACATGCATATATGTCTGTCGGGTCGCTCCTAGCAGATATCTTTTAAAACAACTTAGGCCAGTGGAGACATGGTTTCTCTATTGGTCCACCCAATCAAATAGGATACGACCCCATGTGGGCTCACCCGGTAATCCGACCTGCGTCAGCCGGAAGAGTCCGATCCGAGAGTGCGGACGCTTTTGGATTGGGTGTCGACTCCCCGGGGGCCACCTGGATTTGTTCGTTGTTAGCTAGAGGGACCTGTCGTTTCGGATCTCTTGGAACTAAATCATAAAATGGTTGCCTGTGATGGGTAGCAACTGAAAGAGATGGGCGTGCGTGTGGAGCCTTGTAATGGGAAGTTAGTACACCCCTGCAGGGTTAAATATTTTCGAGAAGCCGTGTCCACGGTTATGGACGACTTGAGACCTACTCCTTGTTCATAGACAACAACAACTGAGATAATCTTAATAACTTGTTCAATGTGTGTGTGCCTTGACTTCTTCTTCTTCGTGGGGATGCGAAGAGGAGGACAAGGATAGGATAGGTGTTATGTTTGTGTAAGTAGCTGATAGAAGACTTGTTGGAGGAAATTCCTCATCGAATGCTTGGTTTCTTATCTTACTCGCTAGATCGTTAGCCACTTCATAAATGCTAGTGCGGCAGCAACCTCACCACTTACCCAATACTTACCGGGAACTACTAGTTAGGCGGATCCTGACGGAGGACCTGGACCCGTGTGGTTATGGGAGCGATGTCTTTTCTCTTTGCCACTAGGCATTTGATTGTAGTCTGTACTCAGACATGTATCTTCCACTGATATTAGGTTGGAAATCCGGGGCATATGGCATTGTCATATGTCGCGGTGGGACCGATATGTGCTTCGTCCTCGGATCTGGATGGAAACATCTAGATTTGGAACAATACCGCATATCGGGCCTTCCAACTTGGTATTAGAGCCTTACCGACCGTAGGATCCCTTTTCTGGCCGAAGTCGAGTCTAGACAAAAACTATTTTATAATTACTAGGATAGTTATCGGAGAGAAGGAGTCTTTTTTCTCGTTACCCTTGCTCTGGTCAGGACAAGTGCCGTAAGTGTTTTGTTCTCGGCTTATCCCCTTCAAAACATTAGGATCTCGAGAGTTTGGAGTTCGGGATAGTTACAATGCTCTGCTCGCGGTGTATTGTCTCGATTCCGATCTCAGGTTGGGAATTCCTGTAGTACCTTTAGCTTCTCCGATCTTGGATAATATCTTGATCACCCGTTGCCATCAATCCTTTTGCCTGGTGTTTTCATGACTTGCATCGAAAAGCACTGTCCTTTGATTCAACTTTTGTTGTTGCTCTCCCTCTTGACACTTACGGTTTCGTTTTTCCGACGATGTTGTCTCTCTGCGGAAAAATCTCTCGACGGAGTTCGTTGTTCGACACGGAGTAGAGTCCCTTGTTGGTGGTGTTGAAGATCGTCAACTCTTTTCTCTCCCCCTCCCCTCGCCGGATCGTCCAGGATCTCGGAACGAGATCCCTTGTTGGTGGTGTTGTTCTTTAACAGCCCGTATTTTCACTAAAATAAAATAAATTGTTTTCTGCGTGAATTGTTTGATTGTCTGATTTTTTTGCGGTGTTTGTGTCCCCGATTTATCGATCGGTGATCATATTACCCCCTCTTATCTCATACCGGACGGAGTCCGACCCTTTTCACCCTGACACACGACTTTGTTGCGGCACCGGGAAGTCACCCGATCACAGTCGCAACCTCCGGCAACAGACCAGCCATTACCATCTGTGCGAAAACCCCCATTTATATTTAAATGGGTTATTTTATCAGGAGGTTCTCGACATTCTCTTTTGGTATTAAACGATAGAGATGACATCAATTTAGTGCATCGAGGCGGTGGTTTGAATTTCATGCGATTCTGGCTTCGTTTAGCGGGTGACCGATCGCATGTGCCAGGCATAGTAGACAGTGTAATTCCATGGGCGTGTTTATAAAAGTTTCACGTGGGCAGCCAACCGACTAACAATATTTCCCTCTTATCCTATAAATCTAAGCCCAAAAATCAGCCCACCTACCCCCCTCTATATATGGTAGCACCTGCCTACCATTTTTGGGCAGCAGACCAACCCAGATTAGGGTTTCCCTAACCTAGCCGCAATCCCTAAGCAAACTCACCTCGAAGTCAGCAGCCAGCCAACCCCCATCTTCAGGTCCAGATCAGGCGCTCCCGACCGCCGGATCCTGATCGGACAGCCACGAGCGCGCCATGTCACCAGACCCTCGAGGCTTCTCGATGCGCCCGAAGCCCCGAGCCCGAGCTACTCCCATGCGTGCCACCCCGCCGTCGTCGCCTCCACCCGCTCCGGCGAGCAACTGCCCGCTCCGGTGAGACCTCCACCGCCGCGCCCCCTGTCCTCTCCCTCCTCTCTTCCCTCACTCCCTCTTGGTCTTCCTCGCAGCGTCGCGCCGCGCCCGGTGACCACCATGGAGGAGCTCAAGACCGCCATGGATTTTCCTCAAGAACCGCCCCGTGGACCTCGCATCGCGCTTGGGCTGCCATCGACCAGACCTGGCCGCCTTGGCCTCAATCCGCCTTCCTCGCCCCACCGGACGTCCGCCGGAGCCGCTGACCATCGATTTCCACCAGCCAGACCCCGGTCCAGATCGTATCGGGCGACCCTCCGACACCTGCGTCTGTGGGCCCTGTGATCCCGCAGGCCCAGCCGACGCCCCCATAGCCTAGCAGCGCCCAACTATCGCGTGCCCAACCCTGCTAATGGTCCAAGGCCCGCAAGGTGAGGCACCCCCTTCTTTTTTTGTTATTTTCCTGTTGGGCTTGGCCCAATTGAGTCTGTTGTTGTGTAGCGCCCTGAGCGTGGTATAGTAGTGTACCGCTCGTTCTGTTAGGCCCGTTTAAGTGTGTTTTGGCCCAGTGAACGTTTAGTAATTATCTTGACATTATTAAATTACAAAAAATATAGGATTTTGCGGTGCCCGTATCTTTTTAACGGTAGTTCGGATCGCGATGCGTTAAACATGAAACATGTTTAGAATTTTGTGTAGATTAATAAAATGTGCTTTGTTGCCATGTTTGACGTTTTTTACATGTTGTTTACATGCTATTTACACCGCATGCCACCATAAATGGTTTCTTTAATAACTTTTTAATCGTTGCTCCATTTAAAATGTTTCTTACCTGTAACTTTACTAGAATTGCGTGTAGATCTTGAATATTCTGCTCTTGCTTGCTAATAAAAATTATAAAATATTTTTTAGGCAAACCATTACCGAACGTTATAATTCTCGCGGGGTAATTAGTGATATGCTTTGTTTAGGGTCTTATCCCGCTTAACATGACTAGTATCGGTAGATTACTTATGCTTCACCTCTTGCCATGATTGTGTGATATGCCATGCTTGAGTGAGATGCCATGTTAACAACCTTTGCTCATGTTGTATAGCTACAAAACTGGAACCATTCTAAATGTGCGGTATCGTCGTGCGTGACGAGTACTCCACTTAACCTGTTAGTAGCCGCTCTCAACGATAGATGCGATACCGTATTGTGATGTCTCGTGTTTCTTTCTTGTTGTTGATTGCTTGTGATTGCTTCATAGTAATAGATGCTTTCTCGTCGATTTCTTTCTAGTGTTTCCTTCATGTGTTCTCCCGTGATTACTCTCGGAGACGGTGCAAGCTCGCGATCGCCTACACCTTTGGAACCCGAGTTATCAACAGGCAAGGACTCTACATTACTTATGATCTATTCTATTATAACTAGCGGTTTGCATGCTAGTCTAGGTTAGGTTCGATGTGTGATCCTACCACTTGTTTACAACCTCTCTCAAACCGATACAGCCATGTCCCCCCTCCAGCAAACCATGTACGGCTATCTTACTGTTGCTCGTTGATCAAACCCCATGCTTAGGATGCTACGAATGTTACCCTGTTACTCCTTGGATTAGGATATCACATTATTATATTGTTGTGAATGATATGATTATTATAATGTTGACTATATTCGACGAAGGATGGAAGGTCTAGGCTATCCCGCCCTGACGCTTTGTTCCATTGGAGTCACCTAGGACCCGATTTCTGGGTATTGGTTTTAAGACTGAGCGTTCCTAACCGCGTGTTGGATACTATGGGATCCCCTTTTACCTAGCTTCAAGCATTTCTAGAGGTGGCCCAAGCCGATTTACCATTTGCAAACCATGCATATATGTCTTTCGGGTCGCTCCTAGCAGATATCTTTTAAAACAACTTGGGCCAGTGGAGACATGGTTTCTCTGTTGGTACACCGGATCAGCTAGGACCCGGCCCCATGTGGGGTGACCAAGTAATCCGAAATGCGTCAGCCGGAAGAGTCCGATCCGAGAGTGCAGACGACTTTTTGATTGGTGTCGACTCCCCGGGGGCCACCCAAATTTGTTCGTTGTTAGCTAGAGCGACCTATCGTTTCGTATCTCTTGGAACTAAATCATAAAACGGTTGCCTGTGATGGGTAGCAACTGAAAAAGATGGGCGTGCGTGCGGAGCCTTGTAATGGGCAGTTGGTACATAGACAAAAACAACTGAGATCATCTTAGCGGAGCCTTGCACGGTTAAATCTTTTAAAGAAGCCATGTCCACGGTTATGGACGACTTGAGGCCTACTCCTTGTTCATAGACAAAAACAACTGAGATCATCTTAATAACTTGATCAATGTGTGTGTGCCTTGACTGCTTCTTCTTCGTCGGGATGCGAAGAGGAGGACAAGGATAGAATAGGTGTTATGTTTGCGTAAGTAGCTGATAGCAGACTTGTTGGAGGCGATTCATCATCGAAGGATTTGTTTCTTATCTTACTCTCTAGATAGTTAGCCACTTCGTAAATGCTAGTGCGGCAGAAACCTCACCACTTACCCCATCCTTATCGTGAACTACTAGTTATCCTACAATGACGAGTGATGAAATCCTTGCTGGGTCAGTTGACCACTACAGTTGGATGCTGAGTACTACTGTACTCATGATACTACCCCCAAACTCTTTTCAGGGTTCTTGATCGACAACAGGTATGGTGAACGACGTTTCACGTGGAGACTCGACGAGGACTAGTTAGGCGGATCCTGGCGGAGGGCCTGGACCCGTTTGGTTACGGGAGCGATGTATTTTCTCTTTGACACTAGGCATTTGATTGTAGTTTGTACTCAGACATGCATCTTCCGCTGATGTAATGTATTTAAGGCAGTTGTATGACGATTGTATGACATGTTGTATCCTTGTAGTTGTAATGTTGTGATATCATGTTGGAAATCCGGGGCATATGGCATTGTCATATGTCGCGGTGGGACCGATATGTGCTTCGTTCCTGGATCTGGATGAAAACATCTAGGTTTGGAACAGTACCGCATATTGGGTCTTACAACTTGGTATCAGAGCCTTACTGTAACAACCCAGGATCTCAATAGGAATGATAGACTACTCATATAAACAAGGTGCACCTTCTTTTCGGGAAGCCCAGCTCCAAGGAACTCCCAAGTTCAGTGTGCATGGCTTGGAGTAGTCTTGGGATGGGTGACCGACCGGGAAGTTGATCCCGGGTGCGCACGAGTGAGGACAAAGTGTGCAGAAAAGGCTAGTGTTGGTTTGTGAGGACAATCTAGATCCTAGGCGCACCGACCATGGGATCGGTGGTTAACCTGTTGGGAGTGGTCGGGGCGTTACAGCTGGTATCAGAGCCGACCCTGGCGGTTACACGGTGCATGTTTCGGTCGATGAGGCTTACATGGGGTACATGTTGGATGCCTGCAACTGGCACGCACAAACGTGTGAAAAAGGGGAACGTTCCTGCTGGGCCGACGGGGATGTCGGTTCCTTTGAGGGGAGGTGTATGTAACAGCCCAGGATCTCAATAGGAATGATAGACTACTCATATAAACAAGGTGCACCTTCCTTTCCGGAAGCCCAACTCCAAGGAACTCCCAAGTTAAGCGTGCTTGGCTTGGTGTAGTATTTGGATGGCTGACCGACCGGGAAGTTGATCCCGGGTGGGCACGAGTGAGGACAAAGTGTGCAGAAAAGGCTATTGTTGGTTTGTGAGGACAGTCTAGATCCCAGGCACAACGACCATGGGATCGGTGGTTAACCGGTTGGGAGTGGTCGGGCGTTACACTTACCGACCGTAGGATCCCTTCTCTAGCCGAAGTCGAGTCTAGACAAAAACTATTTTATAGTTACTAGGATAGTTATCGGAGAGTAGGAATCTTTTTGCTCCTTACCCTTGCTCTTGTAAGGACAATTTCCAATTATTTTGGGACGTCCTTTTCTTCGCACCATTGGTGCCATCATTGACATGAAAGAGGGGAATATGAAATTTCAATTCCCTCTCAAAAAGGGGATGGAACACTTCCCTAGAAAGAAAATCAAGTTACACGGGCTAGATATTCTCTTTCTCTTGATAAAACTTGATTCTTCTTTTGCCTTATGCCTAGCTTCAAGGCATAAAAGAAAACTATTTTTGGGAGGCAACCCAAGATGTTTATACTTCTGTTTTTAGTGGTATTGATGATTTATACTACTGTAGCAAGATCATTGTATCTCTATTTGGAAGCTTTGTGCCAAGTTATAGCCTCATACGACAAGGGAAGCGAAAGTTGTGACATGCTGTCCAGAAAACAGATTCTGTCTTCATGACGGGGAAAATCGGATGAAATCACCGGTTCATCTTTTTGAGATGAATGTTTTACACAATGTGCTCTATACAATCACGGAACTTTCGTATGTTCTGAGTTTTTTGATTTGAGTTGCAGAAGTACCCCTAAAAAATTATCTACTACCCGCTGTTCTATTTTTCATATATTCTGCCCCGTTTTGTCTCTCCTTACTTTTGCAAACCTTAATCTTTCTTTTTCTTTGCAAAACCTTTTAGAAATTTTGAGAAACATTAGCCATTAAAGAATATATTTTTATCCAGTGGGGAAAAAATATTTTATTAAGGGTACTAACCTCTCTAATCAGCTTATGATGAGTTATGTATGAAGGGAGTTTTCAAGTGTGCGATGGAAGATGATGAAAGAAGATTTGGGAGTGTCAAGAGCTCATGGTTGGGAATGCCCCCATGCATCCCCAATAAATATTCAAGGAGACTCAAGCGTCTAGGCTTGGGGATGCTGATACACGAGATAGCTTCTCGTCCCTCGTTGGTTACCCCAAGTGCAAGGTGAGATGTAGCATAGCAGCAAGTATCCCTTAGCAAAGATGCTAAGGTTGAATATCGAACCAGTAGGACTCCAACAGATACAAGTAGGTGGTGAAGTGAACAATGGCTCCGTTCACAACTCTAAGTTTCTTAATTCACCTGGACCTGCACACACAACAGATAGCTTTGATCCCAACGAGTACAAAGGAGTTGTCAATTCCTCCGGCCTTATTGTTTACAAAGGATAAAACGTACGGGATAATAGTGATAGTGATAGCTACAGAAAATTAAATACTGAAAGTAAATTGAAGGTGTAAACAATAGTAGAAATATGGACCGGGGTCCTATGATGTTCACTAGTGATGTCTCTCTCCCAAAAGACGATAAAATAGCCATGCGAGGTAAACAAATCACAGCAGGGCAATTGACATGATTATGTGCGCAAACCAATGCTAATTATGCTATGCAGAAAGGTAGAGGCTCAAAAGCATGGGAGGTACGCCAAGACAAGTAGATCGAAATCCATCTGTATCTACCCACTAATCATCCACCTTGAGATATCTATCCAGAACATCTTGCTGGTATTAAGTTGCGAATCCCACCCAAAGTGTAAACTCAAACCAACAGACAACTACATTAAAGAACTTTGCGTAAAGTAAAAAATCCATGCACCCGCAAGTACAAGCACTGTTTTTCCCCTTGTGGCAACAGCACATCCCCTAGACTCATGATTCTGTCACTCAAGCTAGTCATCGGGGGGCATGACCCCACAATCATGCATAACGCTCCCTCTTGGAGTCACTACCTACTACTTGGCCGAAGCAATAAACAACAACGGAGAACATGCAAGAATTACTCAAGAACATAAATATAAAAGAAGAGAATCAAATATATAACTCAATCACAGTCTGAACATAATCTCATAATCCATCGGATCCCAGGAAACTCAACATAGCAACAGCAGAAAGATTACATATGTGCCCCGATCATGTAGGGCAGCTCACGAGGTCTAATCCATGAAGAACAAAGAGGGGAGGAGAACATCACATATCTACTGATCATAGACCCATGGTCCAAGGTGGACTATTCACGGTTCATCCAGGAAGCATGCATGGTGGTGGAGAAGCTCCCGGAGGTGATTCCTCCCTCCGGCAGGGTGCCGGGAAGAGGTCTTCTGGTGCTCCCGATCTTGGAAGCGCGGCAGCGGCGAAACAGAGAAGAGATAGCGAAAAAGGGTTCCATCCCCGAGGGTTTCTCGTCACGGGGAATAATTAGGCGAAAGGGGTAGCCAGAGGTGGGCCAGGGGCTCCAGGCGCCCCCCTGGCGCGGCCAGGGGTGGGGCGGCACCCTCTGGCCACCTGGGGCCCCCCTGGCTCCCCTCTGGCCCCTCTCGGGCTCTTCGCGAAGCTTCTAGTACGCTGATTTTTCCTATATTTTTTCCGGAATTTTTCTGGTACTTTTAATAAGGGGGAAACCTGAAATAGAAAAACAGCAGAAAACAGGAACTAGCACTGGGGTGCACTAAGTTAATAGGTTAGTACAAATGTGATCAAAAGTGTATGGAAGTTCATCAATATCATAGCAATATCACACAAAAGAGGCATGGAGCAAGCAGAAATTATAGATATGTTTTGGACGTATCAACATCCCCAAGCTTAATTCCTGCTCGTCCTCGAGTAGGTAAATGATAACAATCATAATTTTTGTGGTGACAAGCTAACAACCATATAAGAACTTTGTAACTAAAGCAATCAAGGCATGTAATTCAATTCAAGTCATAACAGGGAAGAGTGTATATTTGGCATTGAAACAAGCAACATAAGAACATAAAGGTGCAAGAGCTCTCGCTGTCCTTGACTCGAATGTCTCCAAATGGTGTTTGCGTGCACGAAAGGGGATAGGGATATACGAGAAAAAGTATTTTTGTGTTGAGAACTCAATCTACTAAAGTTTCACACTTGGTCTTCTTTGGAATCTTATCTTGACTCATCCCTAGGCCACTAGCCAGGTACAAGTCAAAATGATCCACTCCTTTTCGACATTTTGAGCACTCATGCAATAGATGACCGTAAGCAAGAATGTTGACACTTAGGATGGCAAAGAGAGAATATGCTGGAGGAGGAAGACAAAAAGGTGTGAAAGGCTCACATCAATGAGGACAATAATAGGAGAGAGAAGGCCAAATGATAGATATGCTGTGAGGAGTAGGGATTGCCATGCAACGGATGCACATATGAGCTAAGGTAAGCTCTCCAATGGAACTAGTGGGGGTGCATCCAACTTGCTTGCTCAAGAAGACCTAGAGCTCATTTCAGGAGGCTCATCATTGGAATATGCAAGTCAAGTTCTATAGTGTGAAGGTCCCCACATAGCTATATGCATAAATGATAATCTCTACGGAGTACAAGATATAAGAGGGAGTACGAGTGTGGATCTCTCAAAAGGAATAGTAGTGTGCCCCCTTCTCTCTTTTTATTTATTTTTCTCTTTTTTGTATTTTTTTGTATTTTTGGTTGCCTCAATGGCTCTTTCTATTTCTCTCATTTGTCCTCTTTGGGATCTTTTAATTTGTCCTCTTTGGGATCTTTTGATTTGTCTACTTTGGGATCTTTTCCTCACTTTAGGGGCAACACTCTATATGTTATAAAAGGTATAGAAGATCTGTCACACTTTACAAAGTACACAAATCATAAAGAAAATGTAACTATCATGATGTATGCAAATGTATGCCTCTGCCAGGGTAGCAGGATATGCAATAATACTAGCGCGTCATGTAGCAATGATTAGGGCAAGGCCCAACTAGCATGCGGCTCGTTGATCAAGCAAGTAGAATGGATGACATGAAGATCAAGTCATGAGAGGATGGATGTTGCATGACAATATATCTCGGAAAGGCTATGGAAATGCCTTAATAGGTATGTATGGTGGCTGTTTTGAGGAATGATATAAGGAGGTTTATGATGACAGATTGTATCGTGCCAAGGGTTTGGATGTACCGGCGAAGGTGGATGCTAACTCTCGGAGTGAGAAGAAAGCAATGCACGGCACAGGAGAGACTAGCAAAATATGGGAAGGTGGAAGTGTCAACTTTCGAATACTCAAATTAGTCCTAAGAACTCATGTACTTATTATCGGTAACTCTCAATCTAATAAGGATGTTCACAAAGAGAAAAGTACCCCGAGGAGGAGTGTATGGGGGTTTGGTTATCCTTGCGCATCCTCGACTCATGGTACGTGAGTGTACTCTAATATTCGACTCCTTAGAAGAGTAGTGATCCATCTAGTAGCTAGAGTTCTCAACTAATTTTGTAGGTTTTGAAAATAAACACGGATTATCCAAAATACGACATCTATCACTAATAGGCTAAAGCTCTTGACACCAAAAGTCCAAACATTACTCTAAACAACACCTCATAACTATTGCAAGTTACTACTACAAAAGAATAGCAACCTCAATTACCTACTTCAAGTCAAGACACAAAACTCAGTGCAACAGGAAAACTCTCTAAATAAGATAAACATTAAAACTCAAGAGAGTTCCAGCAACAAACTAAAAAAAGCTCTTTGAAAATATAAGCATGAAAGCTAAGAGCAAAACATGACAGTAGCTACAGAAAGATAAAGAACATACATAGCAAAGATAAGCATGAAAAGTCCTATGTTGTGTTCTAAATATTGGAAGTGGAGCGTGTTTCTCTCCCACACAAAGAAAGTTCGGTTCTAAATTGTTATGAACAGCAAAAAAATCTAAAGAAAACTAAAAACAAAACCTAAGAGCAAGACACTCCAAGCATAGCACATAACGCATGAAGCGATAAAAATATAGTGAAACTAGAGACGAACTGATAATTGTTGATGGAGAAGGGGATGCACGGGGGCATCCCCAAGCTTAAACGCTTGAGTCTCCTTGAATATTTCTTGGGGATGCATGGGGGCATCCCCAAGCTTGAGCGCTTGACACTTCTGAATCTTCCTTCATCATCTTCCCTCGCACACTTGAAAACTCCCTTCATACATAACTCATCATAATCTGATTAGCGAGGTTAGTACCCATAATAAAATAATTTTTCTCTACTGGAAATAAAGATAAACTTGAATAGCTAATGTTTCTCAAGATTTCCAAAAAGTTTTTTCAAAGAAAAAGAAAGCTTAAGGTTTGCAAAACGAGGAAAAGGCAAAACATGACAGAATCTGTGAAAAACAGACCAGCAGGTAGTAAAGAATTTTTTGGGGATACTTATACAACTCAAATAAAAAAACTCAGAACGTACGAAAGTTTTGTAATTTTATATAGCACTCTGTAAAAAATTCAGCTCAAAAAGATGAACTGGGATTTTTCTGTGATTTTTCTAGTCACGAGGACAGAATCTGTTTTCTGGACAGCATGTCACAACTTTCACTTCCCTTGTCGTATGAGGCTATAAAAGTCACAAAGCTTGAAAATTAAAGATACAATGATGTTGCTACAGTAGTAACTATCATCAAGACCACTAAAAACATAAGAAAAACAAAAAGTAAAACCTAAATTCGTTGCGGGCTGCCTCCCGAAAGCGCTTCTTTAAATCCATTAGCTAGGCTTAATGCAAATAGATGAAGTCTTTTCAAGAAAATAACTAGCCCGTGTGACGGACTCAAAAGGCAACTTAATATTTTTCCTAGGGAAGTGTTCCATACCTTTCTTGAGGGGGAATTGGAATTTTATAATCCCTTCTTTCATATCAATAACAGCACCCACGATGCGAATGAAAGGACGTCCCAAAATAATTGGACAAGAAGGTTCACATTCAATGTCCATAATAGTAAAATCAACGGGGACATAATTGTCATTGACAATGATAAGAACATCATCTATCTTCCCCAAAGGTTTCTTTATGGAAGAATCAACGAGATGAACACCAAAAGAACAAGGATCAAAAGGTTTCAATTC
Source organism: Bromus sterilis (assembly GCA_950022295.1). Taxonomy (NCBI): domain Eukaryota; kingdom Viridiplantae; phylum Streptophyta; class Magnoliopsida; order Poales; family Poaceae; genus Bromus; species Bromus sterilis. The sequence continues at coordinate 160,554,007 of OX465596.1, read as the reverse complement.
AAATATATCATACATTATTTTAGGCATAACAGAGGTACTAGCTCCAACATCACATAAAGCATAGCAAGAAAAGTTATTCAACTTAATTTTAATCATAGGATCTCAACCATCTTCTAGATTTCTAGGTATGGATGCTTCTACCCTAAGCTGCTCCTCCCTAGCTTTGATGAGAGCATTAGTGATATGCTCTGTGAAGGCAAGATTAAGTGTGCTAGTGTGGGGGTCTCTAGACATCTTGTGACGGAAACGAATAACTTCAGAAAGAGTGCAATTATCAAAATCAAGGTCACTACTCTCAAGTAGAGTAGTAGTGGTGTCCTTTAGGCTCACTTGTTTGGTAGCTTCTATATTCATAGGAATTTCTTCTTCTACGGTTGATGTCATAGCATCACCATTAATAGGTTCTATGGGACTAGGGGTGCATTGGGTCCTCAACCACTTGGATAGTAGCAACAGTATGGTGTGTAGGAAGGCTCTTCATCCTATCTTCTTCCTCCTTTTATCTAGACCATCTCTCTTTGAGTTTAGCCATCATCCTAATGTTTTCATTAATTTGCAATTGGATAGCATTCATAGGAGTGACCTTCCTCTCCTCAAGGGGAGAAGGTATAATTTTGAGCAATTCTACTTCATGGGCTAAATTGTCTACCTTAAACGAGAGGTTATCTAGTTTGTCTAGTTTTTCGTCTACACTCTTGTTGAAGGCTTTTTGGGTAGTGATAAAGTCTTTAAGCATACTCTCTAATTCAGAAGTGGAGTTTTTGGTGCTATGATAAGTGGTGTTGTTCCCATAGTTGTTAGAGGGGAACGGTCTAGGATGGCTACCAAAGTTACTCCTATAAGCATTGTTGTTGGATTTTTTTCTAGAGATAAAGTTCACATCTACTTGATCCTGAGCAATCAAAGAATTTAAAGGAACATTTTGAGGATCAATAGGAGATTGCTTGGTAAGTAGAGACATGATCAAGTCAACTTTTTCATTTAGGGAGGAGATATCCTCGACAGAGTTTACCTTCCTACCTGTTGGAGCTCTTTCGGTGTGCCATTGGGAATAGTTGATTATCATCTCATCGAGAAGTTTTGTGGCAGCACCAAGTGTAGATGACATAAAGGTTCCTCCCGCGGCCGAATCTAGCAAGTTCCGCGAGGTAAAGTTCAAGCCTGCGTAAAAAGTCTGGATAACCATCCAAGTAGTCAAACCATGCATAGGGAAATTCTTCACAAGAGATTTCATGCGTTCCCTAGCTTGGGCAACGTGCTCATTATCAAATTGTTTAAAATTCATAATAAAGCTCCTCAACTGGATAATCTTAGAAGGGGGATACTACTTCCCAATAAAAGCATCCTTGCACTTATCCCAAGAATCTATGCTATTCTTAGGCAAGGATCGAAGCCCGATTTTAGCTTCATCCCTCAACGATAAAGGAAAAAAGCTTAAGCTTAACAATATCACCATCTACATCTTTGTAATTTTGCATATCACAAAGCTCAATAAAATTATTTAAATGCAAATCAGCATCATCTCTAGCAACAGAGAATTGATTTTCATAACTAGGTTCAGCAAAGAAGGTTTAATCTCATAAGAAGGTGCTGAAGTAGCAGGTGTAGCAATAGGAGTGCAGATAAAGTCACTGTTGTTGTGACTAGTGAAGTCACACAACTTGGTGTTCTCAGAGGAACCCATAGCAGCAACAAGCAAGATAACTATTTTTTCGATTTTTGATAAAAGACACTAAAGAAAAAACTGAAAGGTAAACAAACAAGACTAAAAAGCAAAGATAAAAGATAGTGTGCAACTCCCCTATCTTGAAGAGTGAAGTCCCCGGCAACGGCGCCAGAAATTTTCTTGATACACGAGATAGCTTCTCGTCCCTCGTTGGTTACCCCAAGTGGAAGGTGAGATGTAGCGTAGCAGCAAGTTTCCCTTAGCAAAGATGCTAAGGTTGAATATCGAACCAGTAGGAGTCCAACAGATACAAGTAGGTGGTGAACTGAACAATGACGCCGTTCACAAATCTAAGTTGCTTACTTCACCTGGACCTGCACACACAACAAATAGCTTTTATCCTAACGAGTACAGAGGAGTTGTCAATTCCTCCGGCCTTGTTGTTTACAAAGGATAAAACGCACGGGATAAATTGAAGGTGTAAACAATAGTAGAAATATGGACAAGGGTCCTATGATGTTAACTAGTGATGTCTCTCTCCCAAAAGACGATAAAATAGCCATGCCAGGTAAACAAATCATAGATGGACAATTGACAGGATTATGTGTGCAAACCAATGCTAATTATGCTATGCAGAAAGGAAGAGGCTCAAAAGCATGGGCGGTACGCCAAGACAAGTAGACCGAAATCCATCTTCATCTACCCACTAATGATCCACCTTGAGATATCTATCCAGAACATCTCGCTGGTATTAAGTTGCGAATCCCACCCAAAGTGTAAACTCAAAGCAACGAACAACTGCATTAAAGAACTTTGCGTAAAGTAAACAATCCTTGCACCCGCAAGTACAAGCATCGTTGTTTCCCCCTTGTGGCAACAACACATCCCCTAGACTCATGCTTCTGTCACTCAAGCTAGTCATCGGGGGCCATGAACCCACAATTATGCATAACGTTCCCTCTTGGAGTCACTACCTACTACTTGGCCAAAGCAATAAACAACAACAAATAACATGCAAGAATTACTCAAGAACATAAATATAAAAGAAGAGAATCAAATATATAACTCAATCACAATCTGAACATAATCTCATAATCCATCGGATCCGAGCAAACTCAACATAGCAACAGTGGAAAGATTACATATGTGCCTCGATCATGTAGGGCAGCTCACGAGGTCTAATCCATGAAGAAAAAAGAGGGGAGGAGAACATCACATAGCTATTGATCATAGACCCATGGTCCAAGGTGGACTACTCACGGTTCATCCGGGAAGCATCCATGGTGGTGGAGAAGCTCCCGGAGGTGATTCCTCCCTCCGGAAGGGTGCCGGGAAGAGGTCTTCTGGTGCTCCCCATCTTGGAAGCGCGGCGGCGGCGGAACAGAGGAGAGATCACGAAAAAAGGTTCCGTCTCCGAGGGTTTGTCGTCACGGGGAATAAATAGGCGAACGGGGGCAGCCATAGGTGGGCCAGGTGCTCCAGGCGCCCCCCTGGCGCGGCCAGGGGTGGGGCCGCGCCCTCTGGCCGCCTGGGGGCCCCCTGGCTCCCCTCTGGCCCCTCTCGGGCTCTTCGCGAAGCTTCCGGTACGCTGATTTTTCCTATATTTTTCCCGGAATTTTTTTGGTACTTTAAATAAGGGGGAAACCTGAAATAGAAAAACAGCAGAAAACCGGAACTGGCACTGGGGTGCACTGAGTTAATAGGTTAGTCCAAATATGATCAAAAGTGTATGGAAGTTCATCAATATCATAGAAAGATCACACAAAAGAGGCATGGAGCAAGCAGAAATTATAGATACGTTTTGGACGTATCAGATGCCCCCGTGCATCCCCTTCTCCATCAACAATCATCAGTTCGTCCTTCGTCTCACTATATTTTTATCACTTCATGCGTTATGTGCTATGCTTGGAGCGTCTCTCTCTTAGGTTTTATTTTTAGTTTTATTTAGCTTTGCTTGCTGTTCATAACAAGTTAGACCCCATCTTACTTTGTGTGGGAGAGAAACACTCTCCACTTTCAAAATCTAGAACACATCATAGGATTTTTCATGCCTATCTTTTTGCTGTGGTGTGTTCTTTATCTTTTCGTAGCTACTGCCATGTTTAGTTTTAGTCTTAGTTTGTCTTTAGCAAGAGCCTTGGATTTTGTTTAGTATGTTGCTGGAACTCTCTTTAGTTTTCATGTTTATCTTGTTAAGAGAGTTGGTTGTTGCACTGAGTTGTGTCTTGTCTTGCAAGTAGGTAATTGAGGTTGCTATTTAATTTTAGTAGTAACTTGCAATAGTTTTGAGGTGTTGATGTGAGTAATGTTTGAACTTTTCGTGTCAAGAGCTCTAGCCTATTAGTGATTTGTGTCATATTTTGGGCAATCCATGTGTATTTTCAAAACCTACAAAACTAGTTGAGAACTCTAGCTACTAGATGGATCGCTAATCTTTGGAGGGATCGAATATTAGAGTACACTCACATACCATGAGTCGAGGATGCGCAAGGATAACCAAACCCCCATACACTCCTCCTCGGGGTACTTGTCTCTTTGTGAACCTCCTTATATTATTAGATTGTGAGTTACCGATAATAAGTGCATGAGTTCTTCAGACTAATGTAAGTATTGAAAGTTGACACTTCCACCTCCTCATATTTGCTAGCCTCTCCTGTGCCGTGCATTTCCTTCTTCTCACTCCGAGAGTTGGCGTCCACCTTCTCCGGTACATCCAAACCCTTGGCATGATACGCTCTGTCATCATAAACCTCCTTATATCCTTCCTCAAAACAGCCACCATACCTATCTATCAAGGCATTTCCATAGACTTTCCAAGATATATTGTCATGCAACATCCACCTCTTCATGACTGGATCTTCATGTCATACATGTTCCTGGTACACTGGCAGCAACATACATTGCGTACATCATGATAGCTACATTTCTTTATGATTTGCGTACCATGTAAACTGTGAAAGATCTTCTATACCCTCTTGTAAATTAGAGTGTTGCCCTTAAGTGAGGAAAAGATCCCAAAGTGGACAAAATAAAAGATCCCAAAGAGGACAAATGAGAGTTAAATAGAAAGAGCCACTGAGACCACCAAAAAAATAGAAAAAATAGAAAAAAGAGAAAAAGAAATAAAAAGAGAGAAAGGGGCAACACTACTATCCTTTTGAAAGATCTGCACTAGTACTCCCTCTTATCCTTGTACTCCATAGAGATGATCATTCATGCATATAGCTATGTGGGGACTGATAACCCTCATGTGTAGGGGATCGAGATAGTCTTCGCGAGAAACATAACCCAATTTATTGATTCGACACTTGGGGACACACAGAATACGTACAGGCTTTGACAATTGAGTTGTCAGTTCAAGCTCACCTGAAATAAACACTTGCTTGCACAAAAGTATTAGTAGCAACGGTAATATGGTAGTGGTAGTGTGGGTGATAATGGTGGTGATAGTGGTGGTGAAACAGCAAAAGTAAAACAGCAAAAGTAAACAACAAGTAACCAGCGGAAAGAAACACTGTAGGCTAGGGAGATGGATGGTTGGTGCTGCTTGGATGAGAAAAAACATGTAATAGATTCCAACACGGGCAAGGCTCACAGAAAAGAAAGGATCATCTAGGCAAATATCAAACATCAGGCATGTATCCCAAGGTAGTTTTATTTTCTTGCAATAAGAACTTTTCACAACATCTTTTGTCCTACCCTCCCACTACGAACGGGGCCAAAAGGAACTTAGGGAGATTAAGGTACTCCTGTCAAAGAGCACCGAAACAAAGCATTAACACTTCATGGATACACGGAATACTCAAATTATAGTCCATCCCCTTTGGTGTCCCAAGCTATCACCATTGGGATCGCCGGTTGCGGACTATAATAGGTGCATACAACTCATAGATAGGATCAATAACACCTCAAACTCAAGAAACAAAAAGGTGATCAGATCTGAAATCATGGCACTCGGGCCCAAAGTGGCAAGCATTAAGAACAACAAGTTGTAACAGATATGATAAACACCAAGTAGATGATAGGCAACATGCCCCCAACAATCTGATGAACTATTACATGATCTACCTCATCCAATCCCTACCATCCCCTTTGCCTACATCAGGGAATTACTCACACATGAGAGAAGAAATAATGGAGGGGTGATGGACAGGCGATGATGATGACGATGGCGATGATTTCCCCTCACCGGAGGCCAAAATACCCTCCAGATTAGCTCTCCCGGAGAAGGACAGAGGGTGGCGGCGGCTCCGCGACGTAGATTGGAAAAGCGACTTCTGTTTCGGAGTTTCCTTGCCACGGGAATAAATAGGGCCAAGGTAGGGCACCAGGGGGTGTGGGACCCACCGAGGAGGGTGTGTGGTGTGTCCAGGGGATGGGTTACGCCATGCACCCTTCTGGGTGCCCTCTGGCTGCTCTATGGCCCCCCTTTGTTCTGTCGGAAGCTTCAGGCATGCTGATTTTTTATATATTTTTTGTAGATTTTTCCAGCGTACCTAAATATCCAGAAACCTGCACAATATATTCCGGGTTAGTTTTGTCCAAATAATGCAAGAATGAAGCCAAAATAATAGAAAAAGTATTTGGAAAAGTATATACATTTGAGACGTATCAACTCCCCCAAGCTTAGATATTTCTTGTCCTCAAGAAATTCAGTTCAACGAACTGGATGCGACAAAGAAAACTTTGACAAACTCTTTTGCTTCAATAGATGTATATAAGCACGTACTACGAAAGAGTTTAGCAAGTTTTGACACCATGCTACAAGGACAATGCACGAAGCAATCCTTCTTTCGTGTGATCAGTCACAAACAAATAAAAGTAAATAATATGCTGCTGAAAATCAATTCAAGATTACAATGCACATAGCATGAACATACTAGAGTGGTATCTCTCTAGACTCCATGAGTGAAGTAAAACATAAATGCAGAAACTTCTCCGGAGTTTTATAGGAGACTAGAACTATGAATTTCAGACTAGCAATATAACAAGTATGCAGAAGACAATGTGGTACCTTGGGACAATGCATGTTACACTAAGAATGACAATTATGCTCTCAATAGTTGGTGCTTTGAAGAAAGAAGGTGAGACTCTTGAACCGTGGAATTTTGATGGCAAGGTTGAAAAACTTCGAAAGGAAGCAAAGACTAAACATGTGCCAGAGCTCTTGGTTTTGAAAACAGAGATAAAACTCTTTTGGTAAGTGCAACTTTCCAGTCAACGGTGAACGTTAAAGGTCTCTCAATATATACCATGCCAACCATATTCATGCTTTTTGCTTACACATATTCCCTTATCCATGAATCTTTGTTGGTGTACAGAACCTTTTATTTTGCCTCAAGGATGGAAGGAGGGTATTTTTCCACCTATCATTAGCAGCATTTGGTCCATTTCATTCCATCATCAAGTATGGGTGAGGTGTAACTTTCATATATTTTTTATTGACTAGTTAAAACTTCCGTCAATATATTTTTGGCATGAAAGATATTGATTTTCCCTCAGCGCGCCATGAGCTTGGACGGTTGCAAAAGGGAAGGTTTTGAATAAATTTTGAGATGGCACAAGAAAGTCTAAGTTAGGAGTGGCCGGTAAATACCACATATAGGTAGGTATGGTGGACTCAAATGGAACAACTGGTTGAAAAGGAGTTTGGATGCACAAGCAGAATTCCGCTTGGTGCGAGTGAAGGCTAGCAAAAGACTGGGAAGCGACCAGCTAGAGAGCAATAATTGTCATAATCATCCAGAGTGACAAAGTAACATTGAATCAGGTATGAAAGTGATATAACTATTCTAAAATAAAAAGGTCATCAAGGCAGAACAGACTTTTTAGTCTTAACATGCGTGAACATGTTCCAAGTCGATCCAAGAATTCTCCGAAGGGAAATACCACGTCAATATGCCAAACCATGAACAATGCAATGCATGTAAATCATTTCAAGCAATACATTATGAACTCTAGCTATTTGTGACTAACCACAAAGAGAGCGTGAACCACTGGGAAAGCATTGTAAACATAGCACTATGTCGCTACAAGCTGGTCTCTAAGCATAAGTACATGCATATGTACAAAAGTAGAAACAAAAAGAGTTCATACCGTGTTTCCTTGTTGCATCCCTCCCGTCGATCTTCGTCATTATTGCCTTGTCACTTGCACCATCAAACGTAGGAAATCTATAATCAAATGCCATCACGGACTCGAGCTGAACTCTGAAAACAAAGAAAACTAAAGAGAGAAAGAAAATCTTTTTGGCGGTTTTCAAAGGCTAAAATAAAAATAAAAGAGAAATCTTTTTGTTGTTTTTGCAAAATAAAAGAACAAGGAAGAATAGGCAAAAACTTCGAAAAGATCAAAGCAAACAAAACAGAAGATACAATAGAAGGGGAGGAGAGTACGTACTCCCCCAAGCTTAGGTTTTTGGCCTAAGATGGGCTCATCTATTGCGGTCCCGAGGAGCCTCCTGCTCCGGGGTAATGGTAAGTCCAAGGGTTGTATGAGCCCTCTGGTGCATACACTGAAGTCCTCGGATCCTCCCATGAGGAAGGTCCCTCATCCCAACAAGAGGAAGACCCTCCGTCCAATGGGGCGACGGTCTCCTCCTGGACGGGTGCTATCTCCTCCTCATCTGGCGCAACCCCCTCCGTGGGGTCGTGAAACTGCTATCTCCCCATGATCTCATCAAACAGGGTATCTGAAAAGCGGTATCCGTTCCTGTGAGAAACATCAAACACAAGTGATGCAGGTAGAAGGATGATGCATTCCACATCGCCCTCAAACCGCAAAATATAATCAGGTGCATATCGGTCAGAGTCCCTAGTAACAAAGAAATGCCTCTTCATGGAAACTAAATCAAGACTAACAAAAGGAAAAACTGTATCATCTAGGCGCGGTTCTCCTTCGGTAAACTGCAAAAAGAAGTGTGGCATAGACGCCACCAAAGAGACCTCCCTTGTTGCTATTAGCATCAAGGAATCTAGCAATCAGCGTGCCCACATGATACTCGTGATTCCCTGAGAGGGAGTTCGCCATGATAGCAGTATCAGGTGAAGAAGTGTTGCTCGTGTTGTCTCGAGCCAACACGCCTCTAACAAAATATTGGAGATCCTCTGACGGTTAGTGTTCCTCACTTCAGTGTTGCACAACGAGTGGAGAAGGGTCTTGAGTGCAGCAGTTCGATAATTTTTCCTCCTCTTCTCTCCTCTGTCGGGCAAACCTAAAGCTTCACAAAACGTACGCTTAGGCATGGTTAGTAGCCTTTCATAAATCTGAAATGCAACATACTCATTTTCAGGATAAAATCTGAAACTGTTAATAAATATAGCAGTGAGGGTTTCATACTGTAGCACACGGCTCGTCACAAGTCGTGTCAAACCTGCTCTAGCACACAGGGCGTCGAACTCTTCCTGTATGCCGGCATCCGCCATGAAATCTCTGCATGGAAATGCCATGGCCTTTGCGGGTGATGCATCCAACAACTCCAAGGGTACGATTTCTTCGTTGTAGCTCACCCTCGTAGTTGAAGGTGAAGCTGTGGACCGCGTAATACGGCTAGAGCGCTCGGGTTTCTTCTTCCCAAGCCATCTTCCTAGCCTATCCGTTTCTGAAATTTTTGACAAATCACAAAAATGAAGGTTTAAGAAAAATTAGTTTGGGAAAAACATTCTAATTACATTACCAAGGCTTAAACTAGCAACAAAACATGGAAAATAAATTTCTACACAGCACCAAGAACTACTAAACACTCACTAATGAAGCCACCAACTAGAAAACTAATTGGAGGGGTGAGGGAGTCACATACGAAGGAGTATTTGTTCCACATTTCAGCTCAAACAAGTGGTTATAGAGGGAGATCGAAGTTCCATGCTCATGAACAGAAGAACATGAAACCAGAGCAAGAACACGAGTGTTTGGGGTGACAGAGAGAGAGTGGAAGAAGAGATGCCTGCAGGGGGTGCTTGTGGGCCCCAGGAGGGTGTGTGGCGCGGCCAGGGGCTGGGCCGCGCCACTTGGCCTCCTAGGCCAGGGGTGGACCCCCTGGTCAGCAACAGGTACTCCCCGATGGCTTTTTACCTCAAAATTTTTATTTTGAATTTTCCGGAATTTTCTGGGCAACTTCACTATAGAGAATTTTTCATAGTTCAAAAAGCTGCAAAAACTTCCGTGAACTTGAGGCAAAAGTTAGAACAAGTGAAGTTTTAAACAAAAACTTTGGGTACAGCAAGGAGAATAAAAGCTAAAGGAAATGAAAACATAACAAGCTAAGCTTTTTATCTATATAAAACATGCGAGTTAGCAAGGTTGATCAAGTCCTACCAACAAACCGGTGATATATAGAGCAGAAAGTCTCGCCTCTTATGAGATGATCATTGCGCTCTCACTTTGATGGACATTGTCCCTACCATGATTGTTTTGTATTTTTGGTATACATGTAGTGGACAATCCCATTCTCCAATCTTCACGGTCTCGATATTCTCAATGGAGTTAAGGCCATGCCTTTTGTCGATCTTCTTTGGAAAATACACCGTGTGTTCTTTGTCATTCACGTTGAAGGTAACCTTCCCTTTATTGCAATCAATAATGGCACCTGTGGTGTTAAGAAAAGGTCTACCAAGAATAATGGACATGCTCCCATCCTCGGGCATGTCAAGCACAACAAAATCAGTAAGTATTAAGAAATTGGAAACTTCAACATGACATCCTCACATATACCGATTGGGATGGCCGTGGACTTGTCAGCCATCTGAAGAGAGATATCTGTAGGAACTAGTTTCTCTAAACAATGCCTTTTGTAGAGAGAAAAGGGCTTAACACTCACTCCTGCACCAAGATCACATAAGGAAGTTCTAACATAATTATTCTTTATGGAGCAAGGAATGGTGGGTATACCTGGATCGCCGAGCTTCTCAGGAATCTTGCCACTGAAAGAGTAGTTAGCAAGCATAGTAGATATTGCCTCATTAGGAACTTTTCTTTTATTAGTAACAATATCTTTCATATATTTAGAGTAAGGATGTAACTTAATAGCATCAGTCAAAGGAATCTGAAGAAAAAGGGGTTTCATCAACTCACAAAACTTGTTGTAGTGCTCTTCTTCTTTGGTTTTGACAGACTTACCTGGAAAGGTCATGGATTTCTGTACCCATGGTTCTTGTTCCTTCCCGTGTCTCCTTGCAAGGAAGTCTTCTCTAGTGTACTTCTTGCGCTTATCAGGTGCTTGTTCTTCTTGAACCTCAGGTGGATCATTCTTTTCAGCATCTTTTTTAGGTTCAACACCGTCTTCAGTCTCAGCATCGGAGGTAGATATGCTGTTTGGATCAACAACATGTTCCTTTTCTTCTATAGGATCATTGGAATTTTCATCTTCCTTGCGTTTCTTTTTCTTCTTCTTCTTCTTTGGAGAGCTAACAATTTCTTCCTCCTGCACTTGAGAATCTTGCTCGATCCTCTTCGGATGTCCTTCTGGATAGAGAGGGTCCTGGGTGTGTGTTCCACCCCGGGTCTTTATACCATAAGCATGTAAATTTTCCTGTTCGGCATTGTTAGCAAGAAAATCTTTTTGCACATTAGAAATTTGTTCAAGCTGAGTTTGAACCATATGAAAATGCTTAACAAGACATTTAACATCATTAATTGTTCTTCCTAGAACATCAAGAAAACTTTTGATAGCAAGAGTATTATCATGTAACTGACCTTGTATCTATTCATTGAAGTGACTTTGCTTCATAATAAAGTTATCAAACTCATATAAACATTGATCAGGAGGCTTACCTTTAGGAATGTCACTTGCATTGAAATCTAAAAGAGAGTGTACCTCTACCATAGGTGGCTGAGTGGTAGGCTCACATAGCTTCTCAATTGGAGGTAGATTCTTCACGTCTTTAGCTTTAATACCTTTCTCTTTTATAGACTTCTTTGCTTCTTGCATATCTTCGGGGCTTAGGACAAGCATGTCCCTCTTCTTTGGTGGTGGAGGTGGTTCAGGGACGGACCAATCTTCGTGGGTTTTTGCAATCTTGCCCATCAATTCTTCTGCATCGTCCGGTGTTCTTTGCCTGAAAACACAACAAGCACAACTATCTAGATAGGATTTAGATTAGTCGGTTAGACCAGCATAAAATATATCAAGTAATTCATTCATTGGGATCTCATGTCCCGGTCTAGCCTTCAGCAAACTGCAAAATCTCCCCCAAGATTTAGGGAGATTCTCATCCTGCAACTGTTTAAAGTTATAAATTCTTTGTAAAGAAGCATGTGGCATATGAGCAGGAAAATACTTATCAACGAAAGATATAGCCATGTCTTGAGGACTTTTGAATGGAACCACATGGTAGTGCATCGTACCATGCTCTAGCATCTCCTTTCGAGGAAAGAGGAAGAAGCCTGGTCACATGAAAGTTCCAGATCCTTTCATCAGTAGTAAACAAGCTACCCAACTCAGTGAGTTTGGTCAGGTGCTCGATAGCATCATCATTTTCTCTGCCATAAAAGGGATCAGCTTGAACTGTTGATATAAGTGAAAGGTCAACAGAGAAATCATAATCAGGATCAGTGATGCATATAGGAGCGTAGCAAAAGTAGGATTAGGAGTAAACTTGTTCTTCAAGGAGTGCTTTGCTAGCAACTTCTTTATAGTGGCAGGGTCGGAATCAGCACATTCATTAAGCTCCCTGCAAATATCATCATAAAGTATAACATAATCTTCCTCAAGGAGTTTCTCATTAAGGCCAGTAAGATCATGAGTTTTTCCAATAGGGGTTTCGGTAACAGGAATTTCAACTCCCGAAAATCGGGCAGCAGCAGCAATCTATTCTTCAATAAAAGAACCAAGTGAACCAGTAGTTTCAGAGGTAGTAGAAGAATCATCAAAAGCGTCTAACATATTGCCAGACTAAGCAGAAGGAGCATGTAACTGAGGAGAATCAAACTTACTCATAACCGAAGGTGAATCAAGTTTACCACTAGTGCTAAGAGTAGTACCTCGTCTCGTACGGGATGGTAAGATCGGAACCTTGGGCTCTCCTTTCTTACCCATAGTGGATACCATGCAGCAGGCAGGATACTTCAAGTAGACCTGTAAATAAAGCTATGGTCCCCGGGAACGGCGCCAGAAAACAGTACTTGATAACCCTCAACTGTAGGGGATCGAGATAGTCTTCGCGGGCAAGATAACCAAATTTATTGATTTGACACTTGGGGACACAAAGAATACGTACAGGCTTTGACAATTGAGTTGTCAGTTCAACCGCACCTTAAATAAACACTTTCTTGCACAAAAGTATTAGTAGCAATGGTAATTAAGTAGTGGTAGTGTGGGTGATAATGTTGGTGATAGTGGTGGTGAAACAGCAAAAGTAAAACAACGAAATTAAACAACTAGTAACCAGCGGAAAGAAACACTGTAGGCTAGGGAGATGGATGGTTGGGCGCTACTTGGATGAGAACAAACATGTAATAGATTCCAACACGGGCAAGGCTCACAGAAAACAAAGGATCATCTAGGAAAATATCAAACATCAGGCATGTATCCCAAGGTAGTCGTACGTGCTTGCAATAAGAACTTTGCACAACATCTTTTGTCCTACCCTCCCGCTACGAACGGGGACAAAAGGAACTTAGGGAGATTAAGGTACTCCTGAAAAAGAGCACCGAAACAAAGCATTAACACTTCATGGATACACGGAATCCTCAAATTATAGTCCATCCCCTTTGGTGTCCCGAGATGTCACCATTGCGATCGCCGGTTCCGGACTATAATAGGTGCATAAAACTCATAGATAGGATCAAGAACACCTCAAACTCAGGAAACAAAAGGGTGATCAGATCTGAAATCATGGCACTCGGGCCCAAAGTGGCAAGCATTAAGAACAACAAGTTGTAACAGAGATGATAAACACCAAGTAGATGATAGGCAACATGCCCCCAACAATCTGATGAACTATTACATGATCTAACTCATCCAATCCCTACCATTCCCTTTGCCTACAATAGGGAATTACTCACACATGAGAGAAGAAGTCATGGAGGGGTGATGGAGAGGCGATGATGATGACGATGGCGATGATTTCCCCTCACCGGAGGCCAAAACAGCCTCCAGATTAGATCTCCCGAAGAAGAACAGAGGGTGGCGTTGGATCTGCGACGTAGATTGGAAAAGCGACTTCTGTTTCTGAGTTTCCTCGCCATGGGAATAAATAGGGCCAAGGTAGGGCACCAAGGGATCTGGGACCCACTCGGGAGGGTGTGTGGCGGGGCCAGGGGCTGGGCGGCGCCATGCACCCTTCTGGGTGCCCCCTAGATGCTCTGTGGGCCCCTTTGGTCTCTCGGAAGCTTCAGGAACGCTGATTTTTTGTATATTTTTTGTAGATTTTTCCATCGTACCTAAATATCCAGAAACATGCACAATATAAAACAACACAGGTAGCTCTTCTGAAAACAGCGTCAGTCCGGGTTAGTTTCATCCAAATCATGCAAGAATGAAGCCAAAACAATAGCAAAAGTGTTTGGAAAAGTAGATACGTTTGAGACGTATCAGGGACCTTCACACTATAGAACTTGGCTTGCAAATTCCAAGGGTTATCCTCCTCAAAAGAGCTCTAGGTCTTCATGAGCAAGCAAGTTAGATGCACCTCCACTAGTTCAATTGGAGAGCTTTTTAGCTCATATGTGCATCCGTTGCATGGCAATCCCTACTGCTCACATCATATCTATCATTTGGCCTTCTCTCCTATGATTTTCCTCATTGATGTGAGCATTTCTCAACTTTTTGTCTTCTTCCTCCACCATATTTCTCTCTTCGCCATCTTAAGTCTCAACTCTCGTGCTTACGCTCATCCATTGCATGTGTGCTCAAAAATCGAAAGGGAGTGGATCAAATTGACTTGTACCTGGCAAGTGGTCTGGGGACGAGTCAAGATAAGATTCCAAAGAAGACCAAGTGTGAAACTTCAGTAGATTGAGTTCTCGACACAAAAATTCTTATTTCTCGTATTCCCTATCCATCTTCTTGCGCGCAAACACCATTTGGAGACATTCCAGTCAATGACATCGAGAGCTCTTGCACCTAATGTTCTTTCGTTGCTTGTTTCAATTCTAATATAGACTCTTGCATGTTATGACTTGAATTGAATCACATACCTTGATTGTTTTACTTTTCAAAGTTCCTATATGGTTGCTAGCATGTCACCAAAAAATTATGCTTTTTATCATTTACGTACTCGAGGACGAGAAGGAATTAAGCTTGGGGATGTTGATACGTCCCAAACGTATCGCTAATTTTTGCTTTTTCCATGCATGTTTTGTGTGATATTGCTATGATCTAGATACACTTTCATACAATTTTGATCATATTGGGACTAACCTATTAACCCAGCGCACCCCAGTGCCAGTTTATGTTTTCTGCTGTTTTTCTATTTTAGTTTTCCCCCATATTAAAATTTCTCAGAAAATTCGGGAAAAATCAGATAAAAAATATGCGTGAAGGAACCTTCCGGAGTCCAAGGGGGCCAGGTGGGACCCACCAGGGCCCGAGGCGCCTAGCTGGCACGACCAGGGGCCTGGTCGCGCCATGAGGGCGCCTGGACCCCTGGTGGCCCCCCTGGCTGCCCCCCTTCGCCTATTTATTCTCCGCCACGGGAAACTTCCGAAGATAGAACCCTATTTCGCAATCTCGCCTCTGTTCCGCCACCTTCGCGCTTCCAAGATCGGGGGCACCACCAGGACACTTCCCGGCAACCTGCCGGAGGGAGGTCTTTGTTCTTCATGGTTTAGACCTGTGAGCTCCCCTACATGATCGAGGCACATATGTAATATTTCTGCTTTTGCTATGCTGAGTTTGATGGGATCTGATAGATTATGAGATTATGTTCAGATTGTGATAGAGTAATATATTTGGTTTTTATCTCTTATATTTTTGTTCCTAAGTAATTCTTGCATGTTCTCCGTTGTTGTTTATCGCTTTGGCCAAGTAGTAGGTAGTGACTCTAAGAGAGAACGTTATTCTTGATTGTGGGTACATGCCCCCTTATGACACGCTCGAGTGACAGAAACATGAGTCTAGGGGATGTGCTGTGGTCACAAGGGGGAAAACAACGGTGCTTGTCACCGCGGTTGAAAGGATTTTTTACTTTACGCAAAGTGCTTCTTCATGCAGTTGTTTGTTGCTTTGGGTGGGGTTCGCAACTTAATACCAGCGAGATGTTCTGAATAGATATATCAAGGTGGATGGTTACTAGTAGATGCAGATGGATTTCGTTCTACCTATTTTGGTGTAGTCCCAAACTTGAGATCGGAATCGAGACAATACGCTGCAAGCCAGGCATTGTTACGGTTCCGATACTCCACACCTCGAGATCCTATAGTTTGAAAAGAGGGTAAGTCGAGAGTAAAACACTTACGTCACTTCTCCTGACCAGAGCAAGGGTAAGGAGTAAAAAGATTCCCACTCTCCGATAACTAACTTAGTAACTACGAAATACTTTTTTGATTAGACTCGACTTCGGCCAGAGAAGCGATCCTACGGTCGGTAAGGCTCTGATACCAAGTTGTAAGGCCCAATATGTGGTACTGTTTCAAATCTAGATGTTTCCATCCAGATCAGAGGACGAAGCACATATCGGTCCCACCGCGACATATGGCACTGCCCTATGCCCCGGATTTCCATCATGATATCACAACATTACAGATACAAGGGTACAACACCTCATACAATCGGCATACAACTGCCTTAAATTACAATACATCAGCGGAAGGTACATGTCTGAGTACAGACTACAATCAAATGACCAGTGGCAAAGGTAAAACACACTATTCCCGTAACCGCACGTGTCCAGGCTCTCCGCGGGGATCCGCGTAACTAGTCCCCATTGAGTCTCCGCGAAGGCGTTCAGAAGAAGGGTCATCGAGCTCCACTCAAGTCCAAGATTGTTGCATAACGTGCGTAAAAGAGAAAAGAAGGGGTGAGCTATATCAACAAGTCTTGTTACTAACTTCTCACGGGTAAGATGGGGGTAGTGGTGAGGTTGCAGCCGCACTAGCAATATATGAGTGGCTAACGATCTATTTTAGAGTAAGATGAGAACCAAGAATTCGATGAGGAATCGCCTCCATCAAGTCTTGCTATCAACTACTTACGCAAACATAACACTTATCCTATCCTTGTCCTCCCCTTCGCATCCCGACGAAGAAGAAGAAGTCAAGGCACACACACATTGATCAAGTTATTAGGATTATCTTAGTTGTTGTTTTCTATGAACAAGGAGTAGGTCTCAAGTCGTCCATAATTGTGGACACGACTTCTCGAATGGATTAAACCCTACATGGGTGTACCAACTTCCCATTACAAGGCTCCGCACGCACGCCCATCTCTCTTAGTCAGGACTGTTAAGGATACTAATTGAAGAGTTGTTCTGAGAGATCCGGTACGACAGGTCCCTCTAACTAGCAAGGCACAAATCCGGGTGGCCCCCGGTGAGTCAACATCCAACTCAAAAGCCGGCCGCACTCTCGAATCGGTCTCTACCGTCTGGACGAGGTCGGGATAACATACCCTCTCCCGGGAAGGCTCCATAGCTTCCAGATTTGGACCAACAGGATATACCATCCCGCTGGCCCGGTTTGTTTTAAATCCACTGGCTGCAGACCAGTTATGCATGCGGTTTTCAAATGTTAAAATCAGCTTGGGTCACCACTAGAAATGTTTGCATCTAGGTAGGTAAGACAAGGGGACCCCATACTATCCGATACGTGGTTAGGCACGCTCGCCAAGAGACACAATACCCGGAACTCGGGTCCTAGGTGACACGAATGGAACAAAGCATCGGGGCGGGATAGCCTAGACCTTCCATCCTTCGTCGAGTATAGTCAACATTATAATGATCATATCATCCACAACAATATAATAATGTGATAGCCCAATCCAAGGAGTAATAGGAGGTGACAGTTGATAGCATGCTAGCATGCATACTAAGCAGTGGATGAGCAACGAGAAATAGTAACATAGCCGAACAAGGTTTGCTGGGATGTGGAGGACATGGCTGTTTGGGTTTATTTGAGAGGCATGAATATGAAGTGGTAGGATCAAGCAATCGTTCTATCCTACACCTAGGCGCGAGTGAGATGAAAGTTATAAGCATGATATATGCTCACCCTTACCTGATGAGAAGAAGAGGTCGAAGGTGTGGCCGATCGCAAGCTCGCATCGTCTCTGAAGTTCCCGCGGAAGCACACAAGAAGAAAACATTGGAAAGGCAATCGACGATCAAGAATCTATTACTAAGTAGCAATCACGAGCAAACAACATCAAAAGGCAACACGAGGTAACGCATGTCGATCGCATCTATCGTCGAGAGCGGTTACTAACAGGTTAAGTGGAGTACTCGTCACACATGACGATACCGCACATTTAGCAATGGTTCAAGCTGTTTAGCTACACAACATGAGCAAGGTTGTTAACATGGCATATCACTCAAGCATGGCATATCACACAATCATGTCAAGAGGTGAAGCATAAAGTAAACTAACTATGCTAGTTAATTTAAACGAGGTAACAACCTAAACATGGTAAACTACTAAGTACCCCATAACAATTATTGTATTTATTATTGTTCTTCCCTAAACCATATTTATTATTTTTATTAGCAAGCAAGAGCAGCATATTCATGTTCTACACGAAATTCTAGCCAAGTTACATGTAAGGAACATTTTAATCGGAGCAACGGTTGCAAAGATACGACTTATTGCATTTACGATGGCATGCGACGTAAATAACAGTAAAACATCATGTAGACAAGTTCAAACATGGCAAGAAGCAACATTTTATTAATCTATGCGCAAAACAGAGCAAGTTTCATGTAGAACACTTCGCCGTCCGAGCTACGGTTAAAAATATATAAGCCTCGCTAAATCGCAACAATAATCTGCCATTTTATTAAACTAGAAAAACAGTTATAATCGTTACTGGGCAATCTGAAGCTATGTGCCTACACAGCTGAGCGAAGCCTAACTAAACGGTGCACATGGCGCAACATAGCAGCGAGAAAACTAGACCAAGCCCAATTAACGCAACAAAAAAATAACAAAATAAAACGGGAAAGGGGGCGTCCTCGCCACGTGCCGAGGCCCATCTCGCAGGGCTAGGAGACGCGTAGCTCCGGCTCGCTCGCGGGCGGAGGATAGCCACGGGCGCTGGGACATCCCAAAATAATTGGACATAAAGGTTCACACTCTATATCCATAATAGTGACATCAACAGGAACATAATTGTAATTGAGAATTATAAGAACATCGTTGATTTTCCCCAAAGGTTTCTTTACGGAAGAATCAACGAGACGAACACCAAAAGAACAAGATTCAAAAGGTTTCAATTTGAACACATGATACATTCTTTTGGGCATAACGGAGGTACTAGATCCAACATCACATAAAGCATAACAAGAGAAGTTATTCAATTTAATTTTTATCATATGATCCCAACCATCATCTAGCTTCATAGGTATGGAGGATTCTATTATAAGATTATCCTCCCTAGCTTTGATGAGATCATTAGTGATATGCTCCGTGAAGGCAAGATTTAGTGTGCTAGTATGGGGGTCTCTAGACATTTTGTGCAGCAAGCTAATAACTTCTGAGAGGGTTCAACTATCAAAATCAACGTCACTACTATCAAAGGTGGTAGTGGTGTCATCTATGATCACTTGTTTGAAACCCTCTATGTTCATAGGAGTTTCTTCTTCTATGGTTGAGGTACTAGCATCACCATTAATAGGTCCAATGGGACTATGAGTGTGTTGGGTGCTAATAGTTTGGGTGTCCTCAACAATTTGGATAGTAGCAACAGTGTGGTGTGTAGGAAGGCTCTTAATTCTATCCTCTTCCTCTTTTTCTGTAGCCCATCTTTCTTTAAGTTTCGCCATCATCCTAATATTTTCATTAATTTGCAATTGGATAACATTAATAGGAGTGGCCTTCCTCTCCTCGAGGGGAGAGGTTCTAATTTTATGCATCTCGACATCAAGGGCTAAGCTATCTACCTTCAAAGAGAGATTATCTAATTTGTCTAATTTCTCTTCTACACTCTTGTTGAAGGCTTTTTGGGTAGTGATAAAGTCTCTAAGCATGCTTTCTAATTCAGAAGTGGGGTTCTTCTTGCTAGGATAAGTGTTGTTGTTCCCATAGTTCGATGGAAACGATCTAGGATTGCTAGCAAAATTACCCCTATAAGCATTATTATTGAAGTTATTTCTAGAGATAAAGTTCACATCTACTTGTTCCTGAGAAACCAAAGGATTTAAAGGGACATCATGAGAATCAATAGAGGGTTGCTTTGTAAGTAGAGACATAATTAAGAAAACTTTTCCATTTAGGGAGGAAATCTCCTCGACAGAGTTTACCTTCCTACCTGTTGGAGCTCGTTCGGTGTGGCATTGGGAATAATTGGTCATCATCTCATCTAGGAATTTTGTGGCAGCACCAAGTGTTATTGACATAAAGGTTCCTCCCGTGGCCGAATCTAACAGGTTCCGCGAGTTAAAGTTCAAGCCTGCATAAAAAGTCTGGATAACCATCCATGTAGTCAAACCATGTGTAGGGCATTTCTTAACAAGAGATTTCATTCGTTCCCAAGCTTGGGCAACATGTTCATTATACAATTTCTTAAAATTCATAATGTTACTCCCAATAAAAGCATCTTTGTACTTATCCCAAAAATCTATGCTATTCCTAGGAAATAATTGAAACCAGATTTTAGCTCCTTCCCTCAAAGAGAAAGGCAAAAGCTTAAGCTTAACAACCTCACCTACTACTTCTTTATACTTTTGCATATCACATAGCTCAACAAAATTATTCAAGTATAAAAAAGCATCATCTCCAGCACCAGAGAATTGATCTCTCATAACAAGGTTTAACAAAGAAGGTTTGATTTCATAAGAGGTAGCTGAAGTGGCAGGTGTGGCAATAGGAGCGCAGATAAAATCATTGTTGTTTTGACTAGTGAAGTCACACAACTTGGTGTTTTCAGTGGAACCCATAGCAGCAGCAGGTACAAGCATTTTTTATGATTTTTGATATAAGATACTAAGATAAAAACTGAAAGATAAACTAACAAGACTAAAAAGAAAAGGTAAAATATAGTGTGCAACTCCCCTATCTTGACGATTGGAGTCCCCGGCAACGGCGCTAGAAATTTTCTTGATGTGCGAGAGATGATAATGGCTTCTTGCCCTTCGTTGGTTACCCAAGTGGAAGGTGAGCTGTAGGATCGAAGAAAATTTCCCCTATGTAGAGGATAGGGTTTGTGTAAGAGCAAAGTTTTACCCCCATGTGTTTTGGATATTGTTGGACAAGACAGTAGAGGAACTAACAATGTTTTCTAGTATAAACAGTTGCATAGGTTCCTGAAGGACAAGCTATGTGATAAAGCTTCAGGGAAGGTCTTCAAGTTATCGAAGCATAACCCACGGAGCGAAGCTTAATCACGAAGGTTGACCACCAAAAATGAAGGTGTCCTGAAGTTCTACTCATTGAAGGAAATGAAGAGGACGGCGCAAGACTTAGATGTTTTTGTGTAGTTCTTTTTCTGTTCCTTGAGTCATAGGACAAACCGTACTATCAAGAGGGGTATTTAGTTTGTGGACATCGAAGCCATTGAGAAAATGCTCAGATCAAATCGAAACCAAGTGAGAAGCCTGAGCGAAGAAATATCATGGGCACTAAGTTAAGTTTCGGTAGGAAAGACTTCGTTCTTTTGCTACTGAAGCAGAACTAAGTCCGTGAGTCAGCTTTCCTTGTTCCTCAAGTAAAGTTGCGCATTGATGACAAATCCGACCGTTGTGGACACGTGTCAAGCTGTCACCTCGGGTCAGTTTGGTCATTCCGCACCTCGGGATCGCCAACTATAAATACGCCGCCCCCTCCATTTGAGGGTGGCTGCTCTGAGATCATTCCAAGAGAGACTGAAGAGAGCACCCCAAAAATGCCACCGAAGCAAAACCCAAAATCCAGAATACTGAATCCTAAGTCCCATTGATCTGAGTAGATTTGAGATGACTTAGGTGAAAGCTTACTAGCCTTTTTATCTTGGAGAACTGCAATTCTCCTAGACGGTTAGAGTGTTGTTCTTCAGAGAGCGAAGAGTAATTGTCGCCTCGAAGTCCAGTTTGTCAAAGGTTTCGTTGATTTCCTCAATAATCGACCATGAGTGAAGAACTGACCAAGCTCAAGGAGTTTGATGCATTGGAGGAACGGACGGAGAGAGATTTGCTCCAGGTGTTCAATCACCAGTCCCTCCAACTAGACGTAGCGCTTTGCAGAGCGCCAACTGGTCGAACAAACATCGCCGAGTCCCATTTCGTTTTACTTCAAGCATTTACCTTCAGTATTGCATTTGCTTCACAGTTATGCTTCAATGGGTTTTGATTCACTGCATTTAGTTTCGCTTCCAGTTTTACCTCGCTATTCCGCACTACTCACGCTTCACCTCAAAAGTTTTAGTCGAAAATTTTGAAGTGATCATTCACCCCCTCCCCCTCTGATCACATACTTGGACTTTCAATTGGTATCAGAGCTAGTCACTCCCTACACTATGTGTGTTTTGGATTAAACTCCTGGAGTGTCTTCAAGTATGTCCTTCACATCTATTCGCTCCGGCGAACCTATTCCTGTTTTCAATTGGAAGGACTACCCTCACTGGAAGGACAAGATGAAAAGACACATCATGGCTATCAACTCGACTACCTGGCAAGTTGTCTTGTATGGAGTTACAGTTGCCGATGATAAGGCCATCACTCCTGAAGAAGCAAAACTAATTGATCTCGATTCGGAAGTTTGGGTTTTCATCACCAATCACTTGACACCAGAAAAGTATCATGAAGTGAAGAATATTCCATCTTCCAAAGGTGTCTGGGACTATCTTGAAAAGATTGGTGAAGGTGTTTCTACCCAGAAGGATGCCAGAATTGACACACTCTGAAGCAAATTCTATTGCTTCAAGAGAAACGAGGGTGAAAAAGTCAGCTCCATTTACAGAAGACTCACAGCTCTTGGTAATGAGTTGATTTCCCTCGGTGCTGATGACATTACTCCTCACTCTGTTGTGAGAACTTTTCTTCGCTCATTGGATGACTCGTTTGATCACATTGTGCTGATCATCAAGGAAAGGACTGATTTCAGACGCCTTGTTGCCGCTGATATTCTGGAGAGACTCAATACCTTTGAAATGGAAGAAGATGAGAAACGTGACATAAATGGCTCTCGAAGAAAATCTCATGCATTGAAAGCAAAAGCTTCACGTCATTCTTCACCCGAAGTCAGTTCTGCATCAGGTGTCGAATCAGATGATCCTGCAAGTATTGGAAAAGATTTAGCACTGATCATGAGACGCTTCAACCGCTTCGAGAGAAAAGGTTTTTCTTCACCGAAGAAGAGTTATTCTTCAAGAAGCTCAACTCACTCATCTCACCGCTCATCCTCAAGAAGCTCTCCATCAAAGGACAACTGCTGCTACAAGTGCAAGAAGCCAGGTCACTACATTGCTGATTGCCCTCTGTGGGAAGCTGAGAACAAAGCAAAGCATCCGCTCAGAGACTCCTCAACCAAGTCCCACAGATCTTCCAGAAGCTATGAATCCAAGAGACATGATTCCAGTTCGAGAAGAGATAAGAAGAAAGATTCTGATGAATACAAGAGGAAGAAGTATCACAAGAAGAGTGAGGGTTCTTCATCGAAGACTTACTCGTCTCGTCGAAGCATCTCTCACCGTGCCAAGGCCTATCTGGGAAAGGAGATGAACTCTGAAGACGAAGCCTCTGGGTCCGAAGCTGAATCAGGCTCAAGGTCTGGGTCTGGGTGCGAATCAGATGGTGTTGCTGGTTTGGCATTCGCTTCAGCAGATGCTTCGACAAAAGCTTCGAGCTCATTCTTCACCAACAACAGTAGTGAAGATGAATCTCCTGCATATTGCTTCATGGCCAAGGCAAAGGTATCTTCATCAAAATCTAACTATGATACTTCTGATTGTTCTTCATATGACAGTGAATCAAAGATAAGCTACGCTAAACTTGCTGAAATTGCTTCAATCCAACAAGATGAACTTGATTCACTAAGCAAAACCATTAAGAAACCAGAACTGATCATAATCGATGAGATAGAGAAAGGTCAAACTTTAACTAATGAGCATGAAGCTCTGAAAGAAAAGTTTGAAGAATTATCCTCTCAGCATGATCTTCTCTCAGTTCATTACGAGAAGCTCACCTATGTATTTCTTCAGAGGAAAATGGCTCTCGAAAAACTGAAAGAGGCTCATGAAGAGTTGGAAAATGTCAATCTCTCTCTCATGGCTCAACAAGGTTCTGAAGCAAATCATAAAAATGAATCACCTTGTTTTGATTGTTTGGAACGAAGCAAAATTGATTCCAAAGGCAAAGCTCCTATTGTTATTGCTGATACTAATGCGTCTGATGAGGAAAATCCTGCTGTTACCGAGGAACTCCTCAGGTTGAAAAACTTATTTGAAACAGGCATGTTCAAAAGTGTGCAAGGTCACCAGTATCTCTGTGATATCCTGAGGAAGGCTCTCCTTCACAGGAATCCCAGGAATGAAGGTGTTGGTTTCGAAAGAAAGATAAAACCTGATGGCACCTATTGGGAACCTGAGCAGTATCCTAAGACTGTTTGGGTCCTTGCAAAGGGAAACCCCATTGATATAGCTAACCTTTCAGGTTTTGATTGCAAGATGAACAAAGCTATTGTAGACGAATCACTTGATTCTGACTACAAGCTCATCAAAGATGAACAGGGAAAGGTTACAGCTGAGTATGTTGGTACTCCTCCTGAGAATGGCTTCTATAAGAAGCAAATATGGGTGCTGAAAGCACTTGTGGAAAAACTGCCTGCTAACCATACCATGCAGGGAAAGTCTTCGGTACCACCGAATCATTTATATTCTCTTGAAACAAGAAATGATCCTCTGGTGACCGAATCAAATGTTCCGCAGAAGCAATACTATCGCACTGGTCTTCATACTTATCGTCCTCATAATAATCATACTAAGATTGCATATGCTCATTCTTATGCTAACCATTCGCAGAGGACTTACATTTATGGTGTGCTTGATGGTACACCGAAGCAATACACTCCTGTTCGCTTTAATATTGCCTTAACCAGTGCTTCAACATCTTCTCAGTCACCTTCTCGTTTGTGGGTGGTTAAGAAGAACTAATTCTTCTGCAGGGCTATGTCTCCGGTGGATCCGAATGGGTGATGGATAGTGGTTGCACAAATCATATGACCGGAGACAAGGAGTTATTCACCGAAGAAAAATTATCTCACTCTTCTCAGAAGTACATTACCTTCGGTGATAACAACAAGGGTAAAGTTTTAGGTTTGGGTAAGGTTGCCATATCGAAAGATAAGCACATTGACAAGGTTATGCTAGTACAATCCCTTGGATATATTCTAATGTCTATTTCGAAGTTATGCGATATGGGTATGCTTGTTCTATTTTCTTCTTCGCGTTGTGTTGTCTTTTCACAGGATGACTATACGTTTGTCTTCGAGGATTACCGAAAAGGAGATTTATACATTTTTTTATTTTTCTTCGGGCCCTGCTGTATCCACGTGCTTAATGGCAAAAGCTTCATCTGGTTGGTTATGGCATCGAAGACTTGGCCATGCAGGGATGAGAAATCTTCATAACTTAGTGAAGAAGAATCATGTTATTGGCCTTAGCGAAGTTAAATTCGACAAGGATCGTCTCTGCAGTGCTTGTGAAGCTAGTAAAATTACGAAGAAACATCATTCAGAGAATACTATCATGACTACCACTTGAATTGCTTCATATGGATCTTTTTGGTCCTCAAAATTATGCAAGCCTGGGAGGAAACAAATATGGTCTGGTTATTGTTGATGACTTCTCTCGATATACGTGAGTTTTCTTTTTGGATGACCAGAGAAAAGTTGTTGAAATCTTCAAGTCATTCGCTAAGAGAGCTCAAACAGAATATGAATTATCTCTTAAGCATATCCGAAGTGATAATGGAACTGAATTCAAAAATACTCATGTTGAAGATTTTCTTGATGATCATGGTTTTACTCATGAGTTCTCTGCTGCTTATACACCTCAACATAATGGTGTTGTCGAAAGGAAGAATAGAACTCTCATTGAGATGGCCAGAACCATGCTTGCTGAATACAAGACTCCTATTAGGTTCTGGGCCGAAGCAATTAACACAGCTTGTCATATCATCAACAAGGTTCACCTTCACAAATTTCTGAAGAAAACTTCACATGAGCTTATCACTGGTAACAAACCTAATGTTTCGTACCTTAGGGTATTTGGTGCTCCATGCTTTATTAGAGATATGAATCATAGCTCCAAATTTGCCCCTAAGGCACATGAAGGTTTCTTTTAGGTTATGGATCAAACTCTCATACTTATAGAGTCTATAACTCTCACATTGGGAAAGTTATGGAAACTGTGAATGTGAGATTTGATGAAACTAATGGCTATCAAAAAGAGCATTTGCCTCATGATCTAGAGGAACCTCCTCTTGCTGAAGTGATCAGGTCCATGGCTATTAGAGAGATTCGCCCTGTTGAAGCCAATGCTCGTCAAGCTAATTGGGATGATCATAGTCCAATGTTCCCACACATAGCCCGGGGCGCTGGAGATCAACATCCTGAAGCTAATGATGAACAGGACGAAGAAGAACAAAGGAACGAAGGAAATGCTAATCCCGAAGGAAATGCTGAAGCTGAAGGTGAAGCAGATCCTGAAGCAGAAGCTAAGCCTGAAGCTAATGATTCAACTTTATCACGAGTCCAAAGACGAGTTGATGTGGATTCGATCCTTGAATAAATTCATCAACCAGATCGTCCCACAACTCGCTCTCGTACTCGTTTTGCTAACTTCTGTGGAAACTTTTCGTTTGTCTCCATGCTAGAACCTTCAAAGTTTGATGAAGCCATGAAGGATCCAGATTGGTTAACTGCCATGCTCGAAGAACTTAACCAGTTCGAGCGAAACAAAGTCTGGTCCTTAGTTGATAGACCTGATCCCACGAAGCACAACATCATTGGTACAAAGTGGATTTTTCGCAATAAGCAAGATGAAGACGGTATAGTGGTAAGGAACAAAGCACGACTGGTAGCACAAGGTTACACCCATATCGAAGGTATTGATTTCGGCGAAACTTATGCTCCTGTTGCTCGTCTCGAATCCATTCGTGTTATGCTTGCTTTTGAAAATTTCAATGGTATTCTGCTTTATCAAATGGATGTGAAAAGTGCTTTTCTTAACGGAGAAATCGAGGAAGAAGTGTATGTTATGCAGCCTCCAAGTTTTGAAGACCCAAAGAAACTCGACAAGGTGTACAGGTTACACAAGGCCCTCTATGGGTTGAAGCAAGCACCTCGTGCTTGGTACGACACATTGAAGGATTTCCTTCTGAAGAAAGGCTTCAAACCAGGAACCACTGACCCAACGCTTTTCACTCGATATTATAATGATGATTTGTTTTTATGTCAAATATATGTAGATGATATCATTTTTGGATGCACTAACACTGAAATCAGCGAAGAATTTGCCAAAATGATGTCAAAGAAATATGAGATGTCTATGATGGGTGAATTGAAGTTCTTCCTTGGACTTCAAATCCGTCAACAGAAGAATGGCACCTTTATTTCTCAAGAAAAATATCTCAAGGATTGCCTGAAGAAGTTTGGTCTTACTGAATGCAAAACTATTAAGACGCCTATGCCTACCAATGGCTTCTTAGATGCAGATGAGAAGGGCAAAGCCTTCGACCAGAAGAAATATCGGTCTATGATCGGATCTCTTTTATATCTTTGTGCATCTAGACCTGACATTAGGCTTTCAGTATGTATTTGTGCTCGCTTTCAGGCAAGTCCAAAGGAATCACATCATACTGTTGTAAAGCGAATTCTTCGTTATCTTGCTCACACACCTACCTTGGGGTTGTGGTATCCCAAGGGAGCTCAGTTTGATCTTATTGGCTATTCTGATTCTGACTGGGCTAGTGATCGTGTGGATAGGAAATCAACTTCAGGGACTTTTCATTTCCTTGGAAGATCACTTGTGTGCAGGGACTTGTCATTTCCTTGGAAGATCACTTGTGTGTTGGGCTTCAAAGAAGCAAAACTGTGTTTCAATATCTACAGCTGAAGCCGAATACATTTCTGTTGGGTCATGCTGTACTCAAATTCTATGAGAGAAGCAAACGCTGAAGGATTATGGTATTCATGTGAAGAAAATTCCTCTCCTATGTGATAATGACAGTGCAATCAAAATTTCCCACAATCCTGTACAGCACTCTCGCACGAAGCATATTGACATCCGCCATCATTTTCTTCGTGATCATGTTCAGCGTGAAGATATTGTTATTAGTCATGTCAGAACTGAAGATCAACTAGCAGACATATTCACGAAACCATTGGATGAGAAAAGGTTCTATACGTTAAGGTGTGAGCTCAATATATTTGGACTCACGACATGTACTGTAAGACCGAACCTTTTTACTTCTGTATATATTCATTTACTTCGTTGCTTACCTATTTAGTTTCGTTTTTTGCTTCGTTTAGTTTATTTTTTTATTTCACTTGGTTTTAGTCCTCTATGCTTATCACCTTTTGCTTCGTTTGGTTTCTCTTCGAGGTGATAAGTTTCGGACCCTACCCTTTCTATTCTTTTTCTTTCTTATTCTGTCTGTCCAAAATGGTTGAGCAAAATTGAAACGGAGAACATTTGCTTCGAACATCATTGAGTTCCGAATCAAATGCTTCCAATTCTTATCGAAGTTTTTACTCAAGTCGTGGACTTATTCTTCGGTCGTTGAGATCCCATCAAATCCGGGTCGTTGAAATTTTCTCGCGATTCGCCACGAAATCATCGCCGTAGAATCCGGAGAGACAGACGCTGGGGGTCGTTCGATCTGATCTGACAGCTCCTGTCAGACCGGCCTATATAAGGCATCCCACCCCAGCGAATCAATCCCACCTCATTCGCATCTCCCCGGAACCCTCTCTCTCCTGAGCGCCGCCGTGGATTTCACGCCGTCGACGAGCACGTCCTCTCCGCTCATCGCCGCCGTAGCTGCTCGACGCCACCGAGATAGGGTACGCCGAGCCACGATCCAATCTCCATCCCATATGGTCTTCCGTTTCCCGATTGGATCCGTGTTCTTAGTCTTTTTGGATGAATTCCTTAGGTTTCTTTGATCCGTTGGATCGTTGCACTGTTGGGAAATCTGTTTCTGCTAGCCAAAGGTTTCCATCCCGATTCAGGTTAGAAGTTAGGGTTAGAATCCATCTGTTATGTGTTAGGGTTTCGGCTTATCATTGCATAAGGTTAAGTCTAGCTCAGAACATACCAGAATCTTTACCCAAATTATTCACTGAATCTCTTGTCAAAACTTTCTTTTTTAGAACGAAACTTTTGCTGGTGCTCATTCCATACTTGCCTTTTTCCCTCGCTACCTTTGCGCTTTTCACAGGATGTTTGCTGAGTTAGGCTTCGGAAATGAGTCACCCAATCTTGACCACATCAACGAAGCAGAATGGTCTGCTCCGAAGAAGAAAGGAGGCAGAACAAAGGAAACCAACAACGCCAGAGGCATCCCCGAATCCATTCGTCTTGCTCTGGGTTATGACACGCCTCCAGGAGAAACCAAGGATCAGCGCAAGAATCGACTGCAAAACATTCGCCGGTACTGGGATGTTAGATGGTACAAGTACAATAGCATCCCTACCTGGAAGTGGGCTATGCAGTTTGCCTTCAGTCCACCCTATCAGTATACTTCGGCCATGTGCAGTCAGTACACCAAAGAGAATCGCCACCTTTACTACCCAGTTCCACCGAAGCTTCCTCACCCCAACACTCTTAAGACACCAGATGATTATCCAGAAGAGCAAGAACATTTGAGAATCGCTGCTGAAATCAAGAGACTCAAAGAAGAGAAGAAGGCAGCCAAGATGGCTGAAGCTGAAGCCCATGATGAAGGGCCTAGCACGAAGAAGAAGAAGAAGAAGCTGAAGAAGAAATCTGCTTCTCCTCCCCATGCTACCACAGAAGATGAAGATCATGTCAGGCTAGAGCAAGCTGCTCTGGAAGATTCAATCATGGACGAATCAAATGCTGCTGACAACGAATCAGAATTTGAAGCAGATGATGAATCTGATGATCCTGCTCCCCCCAAGAAGCAAAGACTTCAGATCACTCTGAAGAAGAAGCCAGGAGAGAAACCTGATGCTAAGGGGCTTAAGTTTCAAGACCCCAAGGACAAGTCTTCTGCTCGCCCCACCATTGATTTGTCAAACTTGGTGGTTGCGAAGCCCTTGGCCTCCAAGCCACCGGCTGATGCCCTCAACACTGAGAGGCGAACGAAGCAGAAGCATGACCCCACCAAGAAACAACCTGCAAAGGCTTCAGCATCAACGAAGCCCAAGCAGTCTGCTGCAACAAACCCTTCAGCGAAGCACAAGCTCGGTGAAGAAGAATTGAGACAGAAAGACCTCGAAGAGGCACTTGAGCGAAACATTCTTGCCAAAAGCTCAACTGAGAAGAAGAAGGCAGATGAGGATGCTGCCAGAAAACAAAAGGAGTTGGACTCCGCTAGATTGGCTGTGGAGAAGGCTGAGACGAAGCGCAAGCTCGCCGAAGCCGCAAAGAACGAAGAAAAAGCTGCCGCTGAAGCTAAACAGCTGGCAGAGCATGAAGCTAAACGAAAGGCTACATTAGACAACCTCAGGAAAAAGAAAGAAGAGAAAGCTTCTAGGGAAAGTCAGAAGAAGCCCGTTGTTGACATGACTCCCTCCTCTATTCCATCGAAGCAGAAAGGCATATCTTTTCCTGAAGCTCTAACTAAAGGTGATCGTCAGAGTGACCATCAATTCCCTGACCCTCGTGAAGGCGAACTCTGGGATCAGTTGGGCATCACTGAAGCCCTTTGGGAGAAGGGTGCAGCTGAAGATCCTGATGCTGTTGATCTTGGAGAAGTTTACATCTCCAGATCTATCGAAGCAATGATCACCACAATGATCAGCCAGCTGAAGGATCTGCATTCAAGAGACAGGGCTGAAAGCAAAAAGATTCACAACTATCAGAAGCGAGCTGAATCAGAACCTGATGAAGAATTCAAACAACACGCTCTGAAGTTGCTTCAGCAAGTGACGGATGTCAATTCCACCACCAAGAACAACATCAAAATCTTCAAAGGCAAAATCAAGGCCGCTGTGGATGATATGGTGAAGACCCATAATGCTTCCATTATGGAAAGAGATACGCGGAAACGCAAGGCTTCGACCGAAGCTGAACGTGTTGTTGCTCCGGCACTATCTCCTAAGCCTGCTGCATCTAGGGCATCAGGTCCTTCACCCAAGAAGAGAACCACCAAGAAGCGCAAGGTTACCTTGGCTTCAGCCGCAGACATGGATACCAGTGATGAATAGCCACAGGAAACTCCTGAAGCAGTTCCCATTCCTAGAACGAAGCCAAAGCCATCCAAGCCCTCACCTAAGCCTTCAGCTCCAACCACCAAAACTCCCACACCTCCTCCTACCAGAAGCACCCCCAAACAAACTCCACCACAAAGAGCTCCAACCCCAACACCAACGCCTGCCCGAACCCCCACACCCATACCACCCCGTGTTCCCACACCCATCCGTGCTCCAACCCCCGAACCACAAAGAATTTCCACTCCACCAGGTGCTCCCGCACCACCTCCATCACCTCCCCGTGAAGCTAATGCTCCATCACCAACCCACTCCAAAACTCATATATCCCGAGACTTTTCCTCTGTCAGGACTGTTCAAGATTCTGAAGAAAATGTGCCCCATACCGAAGCACATGATGATGAAGAAGAACAAGTCTAGATTCTGAATCTATCGCAAGAGCAAGCGCTTATTGTCGCTCAATCTGCTGGCCCTTCAAGAGCCAACCCAATTGCTCCTCTGCAAAGGATTCGCGCGCGTTCACGCCCCTGCCAAGATACCCAGCTTGACTCCAATTACCCTCGTGAAACTTTTCCTATTTTCATGGGTGCTGGTTATTCTTCAATACATGGCCCGGACTTCAACTTGGAACAGCATCAGAAGCGCCACCGTTTCTTTGGTGTCAGTCCATATACTTCAGATCGCACTGCAGATGATCTTCGCTTTTGGACTGCAGAACAGCAAATCTTCTACACCAAAGTCTTTTGTCAGCAAGGAGTTCTGTTTAGGCATAAATTTCTGGATATGCGAAGTCTTTCCACTGCCACTTGCTTTCAGAACGTCGCCGAAACCATTGAGAATCAAATTTGACTCGGTTGTTCGCTTTGAGCACTCCCTTCAATTCTGAACTTATCAAGCAATTCTATGCAACTCTCTATGTTTCTGGTGAAGCAAATGATCCCAGCTCCTGGACGCTGGAATGGATGATACAAGGCAAAGTCTTCAGGATGTCCTCTGTTGAATTCATGGAAATTGTCAATATACCAAGGCATTCTGGAGTCCCCGAAAAGATTCACTTAGAATCTGATCTGACTGACGAAGAATTTGCTACTCTGTTGGACCCCGAAGTCACTGCAAGCTACATTCCTGAAAACATTCGCCCGAAGCATTTGAACTTCATTTCAAGGACTTGGTTCTACATCTTGTCCAACTCATTGATCCCTTTGAGTACTGCTTCGGAAGAATCGAACATTTATCCAAAGACAAGGCATGCCATTATGAAGCTCACACATGGTCTCATATTTGACTTTGAGGATTGCTTCCTTAGGAATTTGGTTCATGCAGCAGAGCTACCTTTCACACTGAAACCTTATGCTCCCTGGCTGCAAGTTG
Source organism: Bromus sterilis (assembly GCA_950022295.1). Classification (NCBI taxonomy): domain Eukaryota; kingdom Viridiplantae; phylum Streptophyta; class Magnoliopsida; order Poales; family Poaceae; genus Bromus; species Bromus sterilis. The sequence goes on along the minus strand of OX465596.1, from coordinate 160,521,513 downwards.
TATGTAACTATGGTTGGAACGAAGACTTTGTGGCTCGCCATCATCCGAAGCTTTTCCTCCCACCAGTGCGTGACTCTTTGGAATTGCTGTGGAAACCCAATGATCCATTTGCCACATTTATTGGTGTACGCCATGAAGTCAATGAGCGAAACTTATCCAAGAAGTTCCAGAAAGACTGCCATCATTTTGAAGTTAACCTTCGATCGCAGCAAATGCTTGAAAACTACATTGAAGCCAATTAGCACCAAATGCAATTCCTTGCTGATGAGATAAACAGAGTTGGCAATATTGCTCTCAACAACAATCAGTATTTGCATGTTCTCAAACGCCATTCCTGGAAGGGGCTCCGGAAATTCAACTCTGTCAAAGGCCTTCATAAAGATCGCATCTACAAAGAGTATCCGGACCTCCAGCGAAACTTTTCTCGTGATGACTCAGTGGACCGCCCGAATCAGAAGATCCCTCCCTTGCACAAGATTGATGAAGTATTCTTCGTCAACGAAACTGAACCCATCCGGCCTGATACCGTCTCCGAGAATGACTCCATTACTTCGAAGGACGACGACGGCCTCGACGACAGCGACCTCGACATCAACCTCATCACTCAGACACGCCACGAAGCTATTCCTACGTCTTCTTCCGAAGAAGAATCCTCAGACGATCAGTCTTCGTCGGATGAGTCTTCGTCAAGCACAGCTTCGTCGGGTTCTCAGGGTGCTGATGCCGCGCAATAGATCTCTCAAACCTTTATCAACCTTTTGTCCAATCATTGACAAAAAGGGGGAGAATGAGGGCATCTATGAGCTAGATTTGCATTGGGGAAAGGGTTCTTACCATTTGCTTTTGCTTCGTTTGGTTAAGTTACGACAAACATTCCATTCCTTTCGATTGGGTTGTAACTTAAGTTTAACTTCGGTCATGCTACTCCTGTTCTACACATAAGTTTTAATAACCCCTTGCTTGCAAATATTGCTTCGTATCTTCTATCTTGCAGGTGGTTATTATTTTCTAAGTCACAGGTCATTGGAAGCAATTGCATACATTCCTGGATATATATCTTCCATGCAATTGTATTCGCTAAGATATTTTGTTTTGCTCTCCACCAAAGAAAATTATCTCAAGCATTAACTTCGATTATGTAAATCTTCGATGCTTGCATTTAGGGGGAGCCAAAAACTTCATATCTTTTATTGATGCTTGTTTTGTCAACAATAGTCCAAAAAGGGGGAAATTGTAAGAGCAAAGTTTCACCCCCATGTGTTTTGGATATTGTTGGACAAGACAGTAGAGGAACTAACAATGTTTTCTAGTATAAACAGTTGCATAGGTTCCTGAAGGACAAGCTATGTGATAAAGCTTCAGGGAAGGTCTTCAAGTTATCGAAGCATAACCCACGGAGCGAAGCTTAATCACGAAGGTTGACCACCAAAAATGAAGGTGTCCTGAAGTTCTACTCATTGAAGGAAATGAAGAGGACGGCGCAAGACTTAGATGTTTTTGTGTAGTTCTTTTTCTGTTCCTTGAGTCATAGGACAAACCGTACTATCAAGAGGGGTATTTAGTTTGTGGACATCGAAGTCATTGACAAAATGCTCAGATCAAATACAAACCAAGTGAGAAGCCTGAGCGAAGAAATCTCATGTGCACTAAGTTAAGTTTCGGTAGGAAAGATTTCGTTCTTTGGCTACTGAAGCAGAACTAAGTCCGTGAGTCAGCTTTACTTGTTCCTCAAGTAAAGTTGCGCATTGATGACAAATCCGACCGTTGTGGACACGTGTCAAGCTGTCACCTCGGGTCAGTTTGGTCATTCCGCACCTCGGGATCGCCAACTATAAATACGCCGCCCCCTCCTCCATTTGAGGGTGGCTGCTCTGAGATCATTCCAAGAGAGACTGAAGAGAGCACCCCAAAAACGCCACCGAAGCAAAACACAAAACCAGAATACTAAAGCCTAAGTCCCATTAATCTGAGTAGATTTGAGATGACTTAGGTGAAAGCTTACTAGCCTTTTTATCTTGGAGAACTGCAATTCTCCTAGACGGTTAGAGTGTTGTTCTTCAGAGAGCGAAGAGTAATTGTCGCCTCGAAGTCCAGTTTGTCAAAGGTTTCGGTGATTTCCTCAATAATCAACCACGAGTGAAGAACTGACCAAGCTCAAGGAGTTTGGTGCAGTGGTGCAACGGACAGAGAGAGATTTGCTCCAGGTGTTCAATCACCAGTCCCTCCAACCAGACATAGCGCTTTGCAGAGCGTGAACTGGTCGAACAAACATCGCCGAGTCCCAGTTCGTTTTACTTCAAGCATTTACCTTCAGTATTGCATTTGCTTCACAATTATGCTTAAATGGGTTTTGATTTACTGCATTTAGTTTCGTTTCCAGTTTTACTTTGCTATTCCGCACTACTTATGCTTCACTTCAAAAGTTTCAGTCGAAATTTTTGAAGTGATCATTCACCCCCTCCCCCTCTGATCACATACTTGGACTTTCAGTTTGTCTCCCGTAGGACTCCGAAAGCGGCAAAGTAGGTGACAACGGCACTAGAAATTTAGCGATTGACGTGGACCTGCACACAGACACAAATAACTTTGCTCCCAACGATGTTCAGAGAGGTTGTCAATCTCTCCGGTCTTGTTGTTTACAAAGGATCAAATGGAAGGGATAATGATAACGATGATATCTACTGGAAAGTATAAGAAGGAAATAAATTGAGCGTGTAAAAATAGTGATGAGAATATGGACCGGGGTCCCATGATGTTCACTAGTGACGTCTCTCTCCCAAAAGACGATAAAACTTCTATGCGAGGTAAACAAATCACAACTGGGCAATTGACAGGATTAAAAATGCACCGCAATGGTAACTATGCTACAAAGAAAGGAAGAGGCACAAAAGCATGGGCGGTACGCAAAAATAAGTAGAACGAAATCCAACTGCATCTACTACTAATCATCCACCTTGAGATATCTATCCAGAACATCTCGCTAGTATTAGTTGCGAGCCCCACCCAAAGTGTAAACCCAAAGTAATAGACAACTGCATTAAAATGACTTTGCGTAAAGTAAACAATCCTTGCAACCACGGTTACATGCACCGTTGTTTTCCCCCTTGTGGCAATAACACATCCCCTAGACTCATGTTTCTTTCACTCAAGCGTGTCATCAGGGGGCATGAACCCACAATCGAGCATAACGTTCCCTCTTGGAGTCACTACCTACTAGGCCAAAGAAATAAACAGCAACGGAGAACATGCAAGAATTACTCTAGAACAAAAATATAAAAGATAAGAACCAAATATATTAATCTATCACAAACTAAACATAGTCTCATCATCCATCAGATCCCAGCAAACTCAACATAGAAACAGCAGAAAGAATTACATATGTGCCTTGTTCATGTAGGACAGATCACAAGGTCTAATCCATGAAGAACAAAGAGGGGAGGAGAACATCACATAACTACTGATCATGGACCCATGGTCCAAGGTACACTACTCACGAATCATCTGGGAAGCATCCATTATGGAGGGGAAGATCCCAGAGGTCAATCCTCCCTCCGGCAGGGTGTCAGGAAGAGGTATGTTGGCGCTCCCGATCTTACAAGCACGGCGACGGCGGAATAGAGTCGAGAGCGGGAAAAAGGGTTCTGTCTTTGGAAGAATCCCGTCACGAAGAATATATAGGCAAAGGGGGGAAGCCAGGGGTCCACCAGGGGTCTAGATGGCCCCCCCTGGCGTGGCCAGCCCCTAGGGCGCGCCACCAGGGCACCTGGGCCCCTGGTGGTGGCCCTCTGGCCCCACCTAGGTGCTTCGGGAAGGTTCCGGTACACTGATTTTTTATCTGTTTTCCCAAATTTTTGGAGCACTTTTAATATGGGGGAAACCTAAAATAGAAAAATAGCACAAAACAGGAACCGTCACTTGAGTGCACTGAGTTAATAAGTTAGTCCAAATATGATCAAAAGTGTATGAAAGTGTATCTAGATCATAGACATATCACACAAAACATGCATGGAGCAAGCAGAAATTATAGATACGTTTGTGACGTATCAGAGGCATGAACCCACAATCATTCATAACGCTCCCTCTTGGAGTTACTACGTACTACTTGGCCAAAGCAATAAACAACAATGGAGAACATGATAGAATTACTCAAGAACATAAATATGAAACGAGAAGAACTAAATATATTACTCATCATAGTCTGAACATATTCTCATAATCCATCAGATCCCAGCAAACTCAACATAGCAATAGCAGAAAGAATTACATATGTTCCTTGATCATGTAGGGAATCTCACATGGTCTAATCCATTAACAACAAAGAGGGGGAGAGGAAATCACATAGCTACGATCATGGACCCATGCTCCAAGGTGGACTATTCACGGCTCATCCGGGAAGCATCCATGGTGGTGGAGAAGCTCCCGGAGGTCAATCCTCCCCCCGACAGGGTGCCGGGAAGAGGTCCTCTGGTGCTCCCGATCTTGGAAGCGTGGCAGCGGCGGAACAGAGGCGAGATCGTGAAAAAGGTTTGTGTCATCGGGGGTTTCGGGACGAGAGAGATATATAGGCGAAGGGGGGCATCCAGGGCGGCCACCAGGAGTCCATGCGGCCTCCCACCATGGCACCAACCTAGGCCGCGTCCCCTGGACGCCTGGGCACTAGGTGGGGCCCCTCTGGCCCCCTTCGGGCGTCTGGAAGCTTCCGATACGCTGTTTTTTTATATTTTTCCCAGAATTTTTCTGGCACTTTACGTAATGGGAAAACCTGAAATAAAAAGAAAGAAAAAAATAGAAAATGGCACTGGGGTGCACTGAGTTAATAGGTTAGTACAAATATGATCAAAAGTGTATGAAACTATATCACAAGCATATCAATATCACCCAAAACATGCATGGAGCAAGCATAAATTATAGATACGTTTGGGACGTATCAGCGTACTGCCCATACTTTTGAGCGTCTTACTTTCAAGTAGCTTAAGTAGCATTTTGATGCATTTATAATTATGTCAATTGCCTAGCTGTAATTTTTTCACCCAAGTTAGCTATTTTATCGTCTTTTTGGAGATAGGCATCACTAGTGAACATCATGGGACCTCGCTCCATATTTCCACCACTATTTACACCTCCACTTTATTTACTTCTTTTACTTTCTGTTGCAATTATTACTACTATCTAACCTTGAGTTTGATCCTTTGTAAACAACAAGGCCGGAGAGATTGACAACCTCTCTGAACTTGTTGGGAGCAAAGTTATATGTTGTGTGTGTAGGTCCACGTCAACCTAATTACCTTTAGGCAACTTAATTGCTGGCGCCGTTGACACCTACTTGCAGCATTCGGAGTCCTACTGGTTCAACAACCTTGGTATCTTCACCGAGGGAAATTTACTTCTACTCTACATCTCAACCTTATGATGTCGTGAGAGTTTACTTCTCGCTCCTCGTTGGTTACCCAAAGTGGAAGGTTGAGATGTAGATAGCGGAAATTTCCCTTGGTGAAGATACCAAGGTTGAGGATCGACCAGTAGGACTCCAAGTAGGTGGCAAGGAAACAATGGCACCGTTTTTAAGACAAAAGTTGCTTCCTTGACCTGGACCTACACACACAGCAAATAACTTTGCTCCCAATGAGTACAAAGGAGTTGTCAATTCCTCCGGCCTTGTTTTTTACAAAGGATAAAACGTACGGGATAATAATGATAGTGATAGCAACGGAAAAGTAAATAAACCAGTAAATTGATAGCGGGTGTAAATAGTGTTGGAAATATGGACCGGGGTCCTATGATGTTCACTAGTGATGTCTCTCTCCCAAAAGACGATAAAATAGCCATGCGAGGTAAACAAATTACATCTTGGCAATTGACATGATTATGTGCGCAAACCAATGCTAACTATGCTATAAAGAAAGGAAGAGGCTCAAAAGCATGGGCGGTACGCCAAGACAAGTATACCGAAATCCATCTGCATCTACATACTAAACATCCACGTTGAGATATCTATACAGAACATCTCGCTGGTATTAAGTTGCGAATCCCACCCAAAGTGTAAACTCAAAGCAACAGAAAAATGCATTAAAGAACTTTGCGTAAAGTAAAGAATCCTTGCATCCGCAAGTACAAGCACTGTTGTTTTCTCCCTTGTGGCAACAACACATCCCCTGGACTCATGTTTCTGTCACTCAAGCTAGTCATCAGGGGGCATGAACCCACAATCATGCATAACTCTCCCTCTTGGAGTCACTACCTACTACTTGGCCAAAGCAATAAACAGCAACGAAGAACATGCAAGAATTACTCAAGAACATAACTATAAAATAGGAGAATCAAATATATTACTCAAACACAATCTGAACATAGTCTCATAATCCATCGGATCCCAGCAAACTCAACATAGCAACACCAGAAAGAATACATATGTGCCTCGATCATGTAGGGTAGCTCACGAGGTCTAATCCATGAAGAACAAAGAGGGGAGGAGAACATCACATAGCTACTGATCATAGACACATGGTCCAAGATGGACTACTCACGGTTCATCCGGGAAGCATCCATGGTGGTGGAGAAGCTCCCGGAGGTGGTTCCTCCCTCCGGCAGGGTGCCGGGCAGAGGTCTCCTGGTGCTCCCAATCTTGGAAGCGCGGCGGCGGCGGAACAGAGGAGAGATGGCAAAAAAATGGTTCCTCTTTCGGGGGTTTCGTGTCACGGAGAATATATGGGCGAAGGGGGGAAGCCAGGGGGGCCACAAGGGGTCCAGGCGGCCCCCTGGCGCGGCCCAACCCTAGGGCGCACTGGGAGGGTGCCTGGGGCCCTTGTGGGTCCCCTCTGGGGCCCCCTCTGTGATTCCCGAAGCTTCCGAAGTGCTGATTTTTTTATTGGATTTTACCCGAATTTTTGGAGCACTTTTAATATGGAGGAAACCTGAAATATAAAAACAGTAGAAAACAGGAACTGGCACTGGGGTGCACTGAGTTAATAAGTTAGTCCAAATATGATCAAAAGTGTATGGAAGTTCATCAATAACATAGCAATATCACACAAAAGAGGCATGGAGAAATCAGAAATTATAGATACGTTTTGACGTATCACCTTCCACCTGTGGTATCCAACGAGGAGCACTACTTCAGTTCCATCAAGCTAAATTTCTGGCGCTGTTACCGGGGACTCCAATCTTCAAGATAGGGGAGTTTCGCACTATCTTTTATCTTTGCTTTTTAGTCTTGTTAGTTTACCTTATAGTTTTTATCTTAGTGTCCTTTATCGAAAACCACAAATAAATTTTTTTACCTTGTTTTTTCTTGCTGCTGTTAATATGGGTTCCACTGAAAACACTAAGTTGTGTGACTTCACTAGTCACAACAACAGTGACTTTATCGGCACTCCTATTGCTCTACCTGCCACTTCAGCACCTTCTTATGTATACTTGCTTTGCTTAATCTTGTTATGAAAGATCAATTCTCTGGTGTTGTAGATGATGCTGCTTTACAATAGAATAATTTTGTTGAGCTTTGTGATATGCAAAAGTATAAAGAAGTAAATGGTTATATTGTTAAACTTAAGCTTTTTCCTTTCTCCTTGAGAGGAGGAGCTAAAATTTGGTTGCAATCCTTGCCTAGGAATATCATAGATTCTTGGGATAATTGCAAGGATGCTTTTATTGGGAAGTACTACCCACCTGCTAAGATTATCTAATTGAGGAGTAATATTATGAAGTTTAAGCAATTGGATAATGAACACGTTTCCCAAGTTTGGGAACGCATGAAATATCTTGTTAAAAATTTCCCTACACATGGTTTAACTACTTGGATGGTTATCCAGACTTTCTATGATGGTTTGAACTTTACCTCGCGGAATCGGTTAGACTCGACCGAGGGAGGAACCTTTATGTCAACAACACTTGGTGCTGCCACAAAGATGGGAACAACAACACTTATCCTAGCACCAAAAACTCCACTTATGAATTAGAGAGCATGCTTAAGGACTTTATCACTTCTTAAAAAGCCTTCAATAAGCGTGTAGAAGAGAAATTAGAAAAACTAGATAGCCTCTCTTCGAAGGTTAAAATATAGCTCATGAGGTAAAATTTCTTAAAATTAGAACTTCTCCCCTAGAGGAGAGGAAAACCACACCCATGAATGCTATCCAAGTCCAAATTAATGAGAATATTAGAATGCTAGCTAATCTTAAGGATAGATGGGCTAGAGAAAAGGAAGATGAATATAGGATTAAGAGCCTTCCTACACACACCACCATTTCTACCATACATGTTGAGGATCTCAAAACTTTTAGCACCCAACACATCCCTAGTCCCATTGGACCTATTAATGGTGATGCTAATACCTCAACTTTAGGACAAGAGAGTCCCACCAATCTAGATACTACCAAGATAATGAGCTTAGATGACATCACCACAACTTTAATTTTTGGTAGTGATCATGATTTTTATAATTGTAGTCTTTCTGAAGTTATCACCTTTTTGCAAAGAATGGCTAAAGACCCCCACACTAGCACACTTAACATTGCCTTCATCGAGCATATTACCAATGCTCTTCTCAAAGCTAGGGAGGAAAATCTCAAACTTGAGACTTCCATCCCTACGGAGCTAGAAGATGGTTGGGATCCTGTCGTGGGAAAGTCACGGCAAATGTCCGAAGAGTCGAACTTAACATGGGACCTTTGTTGCGAGGTGATTTCATGGAGAGAGTCGACATTGACAAGAGACTCGGCGATTTACCTAGGTTTCAACCCCTCTTTGTCTCGAGGTAAAAGCCTACTCCTGCTTCCTCTTTTTATGAGTTCCGACTCTCGAAAGAAGAGTTGGTTTGGTCGATTATAAGAGAGTCGATCGAAACCTTAGTCTCGATGAGATCTAGGTTTTGTCGACAAGTGTCTAGTCCTATCTTAGGCTAAGATTGTTCGTGACCCTGGATTCCATGGGCCTCAGCTTATAAAGGCGCCGGGTCCCGGGAGTCTGCAAGTCCGACTCCGGCACGAGGTGGAGTTCTATTCTACTTTACAAATATGCTATGTGCTATACAAGGAAAGTTGAATTCCTTCTATGGCTTCAATCTTCTTTCCTTGTTGCAGCCGGCCTTGGGCCGGGTCTTCTTTTTGTGGGCCTTTAGTAGGCGAGTCGGCCCATAGACCTAGTGCCGGGTCGTAGGCTTGGTCTATCCCCCCGACATTAGCCCCCAGGATTAGTTTGATGCTTCAGTCTTCACGTCAATCTTCTTTCCTTCATCTTAGTGGCCGACTCTCTGATTCTGATAGACTGACTCCAATTTCTTTTGAGTTTTAAAGAGTCGGTATCTATCTTTTATTCATCCCTTCCTTTCATCTTTCAATTTTTAAAATTTCTTTTGACTTTTTCAGTCAAAGATCCTTTATGGTATTTATGGTCACACTGCCTGAAACGCCGGCTGGTAGGCATTGATGTTGTAGTTGGAATCGAGGATTCTTTCATTGATCCGAGGAGGCATTGATTTTATTTACCATGGGTTGTTGGTATTGATTGATTTCCTCCTCGGATCTACTATAAATAACCATCGGGTAGCCTTATCCTTCAAGTGCCCGCATCTTCTTCTTTCTCTTCTCTCTCTACTAGTTTTCCCCATGGCATCCAAGCTAGAAGCTCATGCTCCTTTGGCAGCCAACGAGGCCGGCTCCAGTGCAGGTGCTCTTGGTCGAGGCCTCAGTCGTGGTCGTGGTAGAGGTAGGGGAAGAAGTGCTCGTGCGGCCTCTCCCTCTGAATCTCCCCCTTCTTCTCCTGAGAGGAATGAATTCTTAATGGGTTCAATCTATCCGTCATTGGGTTCATCTCCCTGATTCTTTTGCACAACTTGTGATGGATTCGAAGCCTCCAGGTTTGTGGCTTCGCTCTGAGGGTTGCCCTCATTGGCCCATTTGGGTGGCCACTAACTTCTCTGGTGAGGATTCCATGTTCTTGCAGAGAGGTTGGAAGACTTTCCTTCGCTCTAGGAATATTCAGAAAGGAGATACGATCATCTTCTGGTATGATGGTGAAGATACCATGTGGGCAAGACTCGGACGGTGATCGAGCCGGCTGCTGTATGGAGAGCTCCAGCGGCAGTGATGAATATTTTGATAATAATGCAAGAGAGGACAAAGTCACCCTATCTGAAGACGAAGCCGACTCCGAGCATGATGACGGAAGCTGTAGTTTTCTTTTTAGTAGTATTTTTCCGGCTTTAGCTTTTATTTTTCTGCAATGTCCTCCTTTTGATGTAAGACTCGGCTATTCTGATGAATGAAATTTATGAATTTTCATCGAGTCCTTAAGTCGGTTTTATTCCTGACTTTTAGTGAATGTTTTTTGCATAACACATGGGAGCCGACATTTTTGATAGTGTCTGTATATGTAGCCCCCTGAGTCGATTCAGAATAGCAGTGTATCAGTAATTGACTCATAGCATAGATCGACTTGTAGCCCCCATTAGTTGGTGTGGTCACATTTGCGTGTCGTACCAGGTCATATTTAAGTCATACTCCCAAAGAGTTAATATGGTTGTCATGGCATCGAGCCAAATCCTTGAAGAAATTTTTTCGAAGTGTTACTTCCCAAGAATCGGTGGATGCATCTGGGTGCAACACCGAGTCTTTACTTCAGAAGAATTTTTTTCGAAGTGTAGTCCCCAAGAGCCTGCATGAACATCATTGTGATATGTTGGGTCTTTGAGAAGGAGATTTAAAGTGTAGTACCCATGATTCGGTATGTGCACCTGAGTGCGTGTGCCGAGCCACATAGGTCAAATTTTTATTTCTAAGATTTTTTTTGTAATTATACATGATGCTATGAATGCAAGACTGTAATGTAAAGGCTAGTAGAAGTCGACTTTAACCTCATCTTCTCGCGTTGAGAGATTATTGGTTAGACAAGTCGAAAAATCTCTGTAGAGCCAGCTTTCCAGTAACTAGCGTGCCCGGCTCGTAGGATTAAATTCGATAGATAGTTTATGTAAACCTTGAAGTTTAGATCAACCGGTTGCGCGTTAGTCAAGCAAGCTCTAAATTGTACAGGCCGAGTGCCGTGACCAAGTCGTGTGTATGCCAGGATATTGTCGGCACGTAAAGGTTGATGGGAGCCATCGAACCCCCCTTTTATCCTTATTTAAACAAACACAAGTTTTTACATGTGTATGCCGGCTTTTTCCGGTAGGAGTCGATGAGTATCATGTGGCTCCCCTCTTACACCTTGATAAAGCAATATACACGCTCAGAGCCGGTAGAGGGTTCATCAGGCCCCTAGGTCTTTGAGAATTTTAGTGATGCATGATGCAAGGTAATATGATGCAATATGTAATGCGATGTAATGTGATGTAATGTGATGTAATATGATGCAATATGTATGAACGAGTATGAAAAAAATATTTTATGCATAGTTGTGGCGAGAGCCGGGGCGATGGAGTCGACTTTATGGCGTTAGATTGTGGGCGACTAAAGTCGTCTTTATTTATGGCGACGGCCAAAATGCGAAAGTCAGTTGCGATGAAGATCGACTTTATTATGCGGCAATGCCGATTGCGACAGATGTCGACTTATATACATATATGGCTAGAGCCGGTGCGACGAGTGTCAACTTAGTACAATAGTTTCCTACCCTGCTTAGGTGTAATATGGACGGAGTTGTGCGATGTTCCACGGCCTTGGAGTCTCCTCCATCGAGGTGCGTGTCTTTGCCTTCTCACGTATATCAACCAAGTAGTAGGATCCGTTGTACAGGTTATTGCTGACCACAAACGGTCCTTCCCATGGGGAAGATAACTTGTGCATTCCATCCTTTTTCTGGATAAGTCGGAGCACCAAATCACTTTCTTGGAAAGTTCGGCTTCTGATGCGACGGCTATGATACCGTCACAGATCTTGTTGATAGATAGCCGATTGAGCAGCGGTTAGTTCACGCTTCTCGTCGATAATGTCTAAAGCGTCTTGCCTGACTTTCTCATTATCGGCTTCCACATAAGCGGTGACTCATGGGGAGTCGTGACGGATGTCACATGGGAGAACAACTTTGGCTCCATAGACCAGGAAGGAGGGCGTATAGCCTGTTGACCTGTTAGGAGTCATCCTGATACTCCACAGACCTGAGGGTAATTCTTCCTCCCATCAACCCGGTGTCCTCTCCAAAGGAACGAAGAGTCAGGGTTTGATGCCTCGAAGCAACTCTTGGTTGGCTCTCTCGGCTTGTCCATTGGTTTGCGGATGAACTACCGACGCAAGATCGACTCGGTTGTGTTCTTTTTGACAGAATAACTGCATAGCCCCCTCTGACAAGTTAGAACCGTTATCGGTGATGATGCTGTGAGGGTAGCCGAATATGTATATTATCTTTTTCAGGAACTTCAGAGTCGTCTCTGCGTCGCACTTGCTAACCGGCTCTGCCTCGACCCATTTGGTGAATTTGTCGACTGCCACCAGTAAATGTGTATTCTTGTTGGGTGACCTTTTGAAAGGTCCCACCATATCAAGCCCCCACACCTCAAAGGGCCAGATGATTGGGATCATCCTGAGTTCTTGAGCCGGCACGTGTGCTTGCTTTGCGTAGCGTTGGCATCCATCACACTTCCTGACTATATCCTCCGCGTCTGCATGAGATGTGGGCCAGTAGAATCCTTGTCTATAGGCTTTAGCTACCAGCGAATAAGAGCAGGCATGATGCCCGTAGTCTCCATAGTGTATCTCATTGAGGATTTCTTTGCCTTCTTCTGACGACACATATCTCTGAAAAACGTCTGTGGGACTTGATGTGCGAAGTAATGATAGTGATTTCTCGCCCTTCGTTGGTAAACCCCAAGTGGAAGGTGTGATGTAGCACAGCAGCAAATTTCCCTCAGTAAAGATACCAAGGTTTGTCTCCAGTAGGACTCCAGAGATGATAAGTAGGTGTCAGCAGCGCAACTGACGCGGACCTGCACACAGACACAAATAACTTTGTTCCCAACGAAGTTCAGAGAGGTTGTCAATCTCTCCGGTCTTGTTGTTCACAAAGGATCAAACGCAAGGGATAATGATAGCAACTAAAAGTAAAAGCAGAAAAGTAAATGAGCGTGTAAACAATAATGAGGATATGGACCGGGATACGTTATTTCTCTGTCCCTAAAGACGATAAAACTGCTATGCGAGGTGAACAAATTACAGAAGGGCAATTGACAGGATTATGAACGCACCGCAATGCTAACTATGCTACAAAACAAAGGAAGAGGCTCAAAAGCATGGGCAGTACGCCAAAATAAGTAGACCGAAATCCAACTGCATCTACTACTAATCATCCACCTTGAGATATCTATCCAGAACATCTCGCTGGTATTAAGTTGCGAGCCCCACCCAAAGTGTAAACCCAAAGCAACAGACAACTGCATTAAAAAGCACTTTGCGTAAAGTAAACAATCCTTGCAAACGCGGTTACAAGCACCGTTGTTTCCCCCCTTGTGGAAACAGCAGATCCCCTAGACTCATGTTTCTGTCACTCAAGCGTGTCATCGGGGGGCATGAACCCACAATCGAGCAAAACGTTCCTCTTGGGGTTACTACCTACTACTTGGCCAAAGCAATAAATAGGAACTGAGAACATGCAAGAATTACTTAGGAACAAAAATATAAGAGATAAGAACCAAATATATTACTCAATAACAATCTGAACGTAATCTCATGATCCATCAGATCCCAGCAAACTCAGCATAGCAACAGCAGAAAGATTACAAAAGTGCCTCGATCATGTAGGGCAGCTCACGAGGTCTAAACCATGAAGAACAAAGAGGGGAGGAGAACATCACATAGCTACTGATCACGGACCCATGGTCCAAGGAAAACTACTCACAAGACATCCGGGAAGCATCCATGATGGAGAGGAGACTCCCGAAGGTCAACCCTCCCTCCGGCAGGGTGCCGGGAAGAGGTCTTTTGGTGCTCCTCATCTCGGAAGCGCGGCGGCGGTGGAACAGAGGCGAGATCGCGAAAAAGGGTTTTGTCCTCGAGGGTTTCACGTCACGGGGAACATATAGGCGAAGGGGGGCATCCAGAGGTGGACCAGGGGCCCCAGGCGCCCCCCTGGCGCGGCCCAGGGGGTGTCCGCGTCGGGTGGCCTCCTGGGCCACCCCTGGCTCCCCTCTGGCCCCACTCAGGCTCTTCGCAAAGCTTCCTGTACGCTGATTTTTCCTATATTTTTCTTGGAATTTTTCTGGCTCTTTTTATATGGGGGAAAACTTAAATAGAAAAACAGCAGAAAACAGGAACTGGCACTGTGGTGCACTGAGTTAATAGGTTAGTCCAAATATGATCAAAAGTGTATGAAAGTGTATCTAGATCATAGAAATATCACACAAAACATGCATGGAGCAAGCAGAAATTATAGATTCGTTTTGGACGTATCAACATCCCCAAGCTTAATTCCTCCTCGTCCTCGAGTAGGTAAATGATAACGGCATAATTTCTGTGGTGACATGCTAGCAACCATATAAGAACTTTGAAAAGTAAAGCAATCAAGGTTAGAGATTCAATTCAAGTCATAACATCGAAGAGTCTATATTAGCATTGAAATAAGTAACAAAAGAACATTAGGTGCAACAGCTCTCACTGTCCGTGACTCGAATGTCTCCAAATGGTGTTTGCGTGCAAGAAGGGGGATAATGAATACGAGAAAAAAATATTTATTTGTTGAGAACTCAATCTACTAAAGTTTCACACTTGGTCTTTTCCTGGAATCTTATCTTGACTCGTCCCCAGACCACTAGCCAGGTACAAGTCAATTTGATCCACTCCTTTTTCAATATTTTGAGCACTCATGCAATGGATGAGCGTAAGCACGAGAGTTGACACTTTGGATGGCAAAGAGAGAAATAGTGTGGATGAGGAAGACAAAACGGGTGAGAAAGGCTCACATCAATGAGGACAATCATAGGCAAGAGATGCCAAATGATAGATATGATGTGAGGAGTAGGGATTGGCATGCAACGGGTGCACATACGAGCTAGGAAGCTCTCCAATGGAACAAGTGGGGGTGCATCTAACTTGATCGCTCATGAAGACCTAGAGCTCGTTCGAGGAGGCTCATCCTTGGAATATGCAAGCCAAGTTCTATAGTGTGAAGGTCCCCACATAGCTATATGCATAATGATCATCTCTATGGAGTACAAGGATATAAAGGGAGTACTAGTGTGGATCTCTCAAAAGGATAGTAGTGTTGCCCCTTTCTCTCTGTTTATTTCTTTTTCTATTTTTTCTCTTTTTTTGTATTTTTTTGTGGCCTCAATGGATCTTTCTATTGAACTCTCATTTGTCCTCTTGGGGATCTTTTATTGTGTCCACTTTGGGATCTTTTCCTCACTTAAGGGCAACACTCTATTTTAAAAGAAGGTAAAGGAGATCTTTCAAACTTTACAATGTAGTCAAAATCATAAAGAAGATGTAACTATCATGATGTATGAAATGTATGTCGCTGCCAGTGTAGCAAGAACATGTATGACATGAAGATCAAGTCATGAAGAGGTGGATGTTGCATGGCAATATATCTCGGAAAGGCTATGGAAATGCCTTGATAGGTAGGTATGGTGGCTGTTTTGAGGAAAGATATAAGGAGGTTTATGATGACAGAGCGTATCATGCCAAGGGTTTGGATGTACCGGCGAAGGTGGACACCAACCCTCGGAGTGAGAAGAAGGCAATGCACGGCACGGGAGAGGCTAGCAAAATATGGGAAGGTGGAAGTGTCAACTTTCAATACTTACATTAGTCCGAAGAACTGATGCACTTATTATCGGTAACTCTCAATCTAGTAAGGAGGTTCACAAAGAGACAAGTACCCCGATGAGGAGTGTATGGGGGTTTGGTTATCCTTGCGCATCCTCGACTCATGGTACGTGAGTGTTCTCTAATATTCGATCCCTCCAAAGATTAGTGATCCATCTAGTAGCTAGAGTTCTCAACTAGTTTTGTAGGTTTTGAAAATACACACGGATTGCCCAAAATACGACACCTATCACTAATAGGCTAGAGCTCTTGAAACCAAAAGTTCAAACATTACTCACATCAAAACTTCAAAACTATTGCAAGTTACTACTAGAATTAAATAGCAACCTCAATTACCTACTTCCAAGACAAAACACAACTCAGCGCAACAACCAACTCTCTTTAACAAGATAAACATTAAAACTAAAAAGAGTTCCAGCAACAGACTAAACAAAATCCAAGGCTCTTGCTAAAGAATAACTAAGACTAAAACTAAACATGGCAGCAGCTATGAAAAGATAAAGAACACACAACAGCAAAAAGATAAGCAGGAAAAATCCTATGATGTGTTCTAGATTTTGAAAGTGGAGCGTGTTTATCTCCCACAAAAAGTAAGACGGGGTCTAACTTGTTATGAAAAGCAAGCAAAACTAAAGAAAACTAAAAATAAAACCTAAGAGCGAGACGCCCCAAACATAACACATAACACATGAAGTGATAAAAATATAGTGAGACGAAGTACGAACTGATGATTGTTGATGGAGAAGGGGATGCACGGGGGAATACCCAAGCTTAGACGCTTGAGTCTCCTTGAATATTTATTGGGGATGCATGGGGGCATCCCCAAGCTTGAGCGCTTGACACTCCTGGATCTTCTTTCATTATCTTCCATCGCACACTTCAAAACTCCCTTCATACATAACTCATCATAAGCTGATTAGAGAGGTTAGTACACTTAATAAAATAATTTTTCCGCACTGGATATAAAGATATTCTTGAAGAGCTATTGTTTCCCAAGAGTGCCAAAAGTTTTTGCAAAGAAAAAGCAAGCTTAAGGTTTGCAAAAGTTAGGAGAGACAAAACGTGGTAGAATCTGTGAAAAACAGAACAGCAGGTAGTAAAGAATTTTTTAGGGGCACTTCTGCAACTCAAATAAAAAAAAACTAAGAACATACGAAAGTTTCACAATTGTATAGAGCACGCTGTCAAAAAAATTCAGATCAAAAAGATGATCTGGTGATTTGATTCGAATTTTTCTGTCAAGGGACAGAATCTGTTTTCTGGACAGCATGTCACAACTTTTGCTTCCCTTATCATAAGAGGCTATAACTTGGCACAAAGCTGAAAAATAAAGATACAATGACGTAGCTACAGTAGTAACAAACATCAAGACAAAACAAAAGCAAAAAGAAACCTAATTTCGTTGCGGGCTTCCTCCCGAAAGCGCTTCTTTAGAGCCATTAGCTAGGCTTAAAGATTATAGAAGATGCTCTCACAAGAATAAGAATTTTGAAGCAAAAGAGAGCATCAAGAAGAAAATGTGAAACACATTTAAGCCTAACCCACTTCCTATGCATAGGCATCTTGTAAGAAAATAAATCAAAGAAGCACAAAGTGACATGCATAGGAAGGTAGAACAAGAATAACTTAAAAAAATTCAACATGAAGAGAGGTGTTTTTGTAACATGGAAGTTTCTACAACCAAACTTTCCTCTCTCAAAGTAATTTTTAGTAGCATCATGAAGAACATCAAGAATATAACTATCACATAAATCATGTTGTTCATGACCTACAAGCACACATGTATTGTTTTCAACACGGTTTTTAGGATCATAAGATAAATGTAACCCATCATATTGAGCTTTGATAAGAGGAAAATTCTCCGGAGTTGGAGATTTTAAAAGGATAATAGGACACTCAAGTGTGGGTGAGATAGCAAAAATTTCATGCTTAACATGAGGAACTATAGCAAGTTCATCTCCGTAAGTATCATCCATAGTGGCATCAAGGCCATAAGCATAGAAGGCATCAACTTCATCAAAAATGGATATTTCAAAAGAATCCATAGGATCATAATACTCATATAAGGTAAGAGTAAAAGAGTTACTCTCATTAGAAGGTAGACATGGATGGCTCCATTCTTCCTCCTTTTGTTCGTCACTCTCCTCCTATTCTTCATCCAAAGAGCTTTCAGGTTCAGTAATTTCTTCTTCTATAGAGTCCTGCAAAACATTAGTCTCTTCCTTTGGGGGAGAGACTCTCTCAAGATGATCAGTAATATAATAATTTGCTTCATAATTTTCCAAACAATAGTTAAGTATAGCAAGACTCTCAGATTTGTAAGGGGCGTCATCAATATTTTCAAGAAAAGAAGTAATTTCATAGGCACCCTTAAAAGCAACAAATTCTTCTATTTGTTCTCCATCATAAAAATCATAATTTACCTTAGCATAAGAAGCTAAGGTTTCATCCTCATTGTACTCACATTGGAAAGCAAGGTGTTTGTGCCTCATAAAGCAACAAGATTCATCCCTGCAGAAAAATATATTATATATTGAGCACAAGTTTTTATCATACTCATACGATCGATGTATGAGTCTCCATAAGTGTATCCCTTTTTGAGACAAGCTGTATTCCTTGTAATATTCTTGTTGATCCTCAGTGAATCCTCCATGCCAATAAGATCTAGTTTCAAAGAAGTTAGACATTGATGGGAAAGTAAGGAACTAGACATACTATATATTTATTTGATTTTTGATAAAGGACACAAAGATAAAAACTGAAAGGTAAACTGACAAGACTAAAAAACAAAGGTAAAGGGTAGTGTGCAACTCCCCTATCTTAGCACTCGGAGTCCCCGGCAACGGCGCCAGAAATTTGGCTTGATGTGCGAGGTAATGATAGTGATTTCTCGCCCTTCGTTGGTAAACCCCAAGTGGAAGGCGTGATGTAGCACATCAGCAAATTTCCCTCAGTAAAGATACAAAGCTTTGTCTCCAGTAGGACTCCAGAGATGATAAGTAGGTGTCAGCGGCTCAACTGACGCGGAACTGCACACAGACACAAATAACTTTGTTCCCAACGAAGTTCAAAGAGGTTGTAAATCTCTCCGGTCTTGTTGTTCACAAAGGATCAAACACAAGGGATAATGATAGCAACTGAAAGTAAAAGAAGAAAAGTAAATGAGCGTGTAAACAGTAATGAGGATAGGGACCGGGATACGTGATGTTCACTAGTGATGTCTCTCTCCCAAAAGACGATAAAACTCCTATGCGAGGTGAACAAATTACAGAAGGGCAATTGACAGGATTATGAACGCACCGCAATGCTAACTATGCTACAAAACAAAGGAAGAGGCTCAAAAGCATGGGCAGTACGCCAAAATAAGTAGACCGAAATCCAACTGCATCTACTACTAATCATCCACCTTGAGATATCTATCCAAAACATCTCGCTGGTATTAAGTTGCGAGCCCCACCCAAAGTGTAAACCCAAAGCAACAGACAACTGCATTAAAAAGAACTTTGCGTATAGTAAACAATCCTTGCAACCGCGGTTACAAGCACCGTTGTTTTCCCCCTTGTGGCAACAACACATCCCCTAGACTCATGTTTCTGTCACTCAAGCGTGTCATCGGAGGGCATGAACCCACAATCGAGCAAAACGTTCCCTCATGGGGTTACTACCTACTACTTGGCCAAAGGAATAAACAGCAACGGAGAACATACAAGAATTACTTAGGAACAAAAATATAAGAGATAAGAACCAAATATATTACTCAATTATATTCTGAACATAATCTCATGATCCATCAGATCCCATCAAACTCAGCATAGCAACAACAGAAAGATTAAAAAGTACCTCGATCATGTAGGGAAGCTCACGAGGTCTAAACCATGAAGAACAAAGAGGGGAGGAGAACATCACATAGCTACTGATCACGGACCCATGATCCAAGGAAAACTACTCACAAGACATCCGGGAAGCATCCATGGTGGAGAGGAGACTCCCGGAGGTCAACCCTCCCTCCGGCAGGGTGCCGGGAAGAGGTCTTCTGGTGCTCCTGATCTCGGAAGCGCGGCGGAGGCAAAACAGAGGCGAGATCGCGAAAAAGGGTTCTCTCCTCGAGGGTTTCACGTCACGGGGAATATATAGGTGAAGGGGGGTAGCACCCCTGGACCAGGCGCCCCCCTGGCGCGGCCCAGGGGTTGGCCGCGCCGGGTGGCCGCCTGGGCCACCCCTGGCTCCCCTCTGGCCCCACTCGTGCTCTTCGCGAAGCTTCCTGTACGCTGATTTTTCCTATATTTTTCGCGGAATTTTTCTGGCACTTTTTATATGGGGGAGAACTGAAATAGAAAAACAGCAGAAAACTAGAACTGGCACTGTGGTGCACTGAGTTAATAGGTTAGTCCAAATATGATCAAAAGTGTATGAAATCGTATCTAGATCATAGAAATATCACACAAAACATGCATGGAGCAAGCAGAAATTATAGATACGTTTTGGACGTATCAGGATGTCGGGACCCGGGGTTAGCGTATGCAAGCCTCGCTACAACACAATCATATGGAGAGCCGAGAACCGTACCCACTTGTCTAAGAAGACAAGGCCAAGCACATAACGTTCTCGGAAAGCATCGAATGTGAGGGACATCCCATCCAGGTCGGATGATCAACTGAAATGGGTCCTCATCGTCCGCACACAAGTCTAAATGATATGGGTGGTGAACTCCCATACTCATAGACAAGTCGCCTCACCCATACTATCGATTGTATTATAACCCTTACATAGACTTACTCCAGCCCGATCACTTAGTCGGGGTCTAGGGCGGGCTCGATCATACATCAAAGTGTCCATGTGACGGAGTCACGAACAATCGTATAGCGATGCCCCAAGTTGCGCACATCTAAGGGCCACTTGGTGTATAAAAGACCGCCAGCCAGATCACAACTAAGGTCTCGAAAACCCATACTAAGACATGCATTTTATAAACATACACGCAGCACACATGTCTAGTATAAACAGCAGGTATCATTGCAAATCTCTTCAATGTATACATATTTATTAATAACTCTTACAGAGTGCACACAGAGAACACAAGTGTGTGATCCAACATTATATCAAACATGTGGAAGCTAAGTAGGTCTGAGTACAGACAAGTTTAATAAATGGCTTAGAGAAGCCTGATCTAAAACAAGCCCTTCCACGAGGGAACCAGTCGTCTGACTGGGACTACACTAGCTTTGTCTTCAGTCGTCGAGCTCGATGAAGAATCCACCTTCGGGGTCAGTGGGTTCATCTAAAACATGGAATAAGCAAACGTGAGTACAAAGTCGTACTCAGCAAGACTTACATAGGAGCTATACTAATCATGCACATGTATCAAGGAAAAGGGAGTTGGGGTTTCACTTGCAGAAGTTCAAGCTTTGACTTGGCTAGTCCTGAACTATGAGTACCAGAATTGAGGTAAGAAGCGTACACGAGTCCACTACATCTCCAACCAATTACACCACTATGGTGCCTTCCTCGACTTCCCCACGAGAAAGCACGCCATAGCACTCACACTTATCTTGGTGTATTTTAGAAGTATCTAGTTCAAGTTGTCTAATAATCAAGCTAAGCTTTCCAAGAAGTCCTTAACCGCGGACGCGGCTATTCGAATAGTTTTGTTAACCCTGCAGGGGTGTACCGCTACACACACGTGTCATCAGTTACCTCCTTTTGCGTGTCACCGTTCAAGAGGTGACAGCGAGGATGCCACCACAACACTTCGCCCACAGCTCCGTTCTAGTCCAGAGAGTCGCCTATCTGAGAGGGATCCGCATGGAAGTCCGGCCGAGGTTCTAGTACAGCCTCAAACGATGTGTGCAGGGTCCCAAGCCGGTCTTGAAAAGCCGTTCATCCACTTCGCAGACCGTGCCACAGCCCTACAAGAACTCCGAACTACTGTGACTTCTGGGGTTCGAACGGGGTGAGGTACTAGGATGAGAGGGGTCAGTGAGCCCAATGTGTGGTTGTACTCTTCTTCTTGGATCACCACACAAGAACTCGGACTTAAGGCGGTGTTCAACGAGACAACCCACTGTGTACTCCTACACAGCCTCTCATCGTTCACCTTGTATTAGGGTGGATTCACCAACAATAAGAAGTAACAGTTGCAGGGGCCACATGATATCAACCGACTCCTACATCTTCTAGGATTGTGGTTTGCTTACTACTGTGAGAAGATGATAGGTCATGCAAAGGATATGGGTTCAACTATGCGGTAGAATCGATACAAGGTGATCTACTAAACATGCATAAGCGAGACTAAGAGGGAAGTTGGATTTTATAGACATGATCAATGGGGGTTTGCTTGCCTTGCTGACAGGGTTCAGTCACGGGGTCTTCAACGAAGGGGGTGATCTCGGGTTCCGGCTCCACTTCTATCAGCAACATGACAATCATAGAATCAACATAATGTACAATGCACAATCACATGAATAAGATTGTAATGGTGATGTTCATGGTTGCATTGTGTGGACAATTCCATTTAAAAGGAGTATATTGCAATTGAATTGCAAATTCAAACTCCATTTGATTTATCGATTTATTTCAAATGCATTTGAATGCATGAAAGTTCATTTGAAAAGGTTGATCATGAAGTTATGTTGTATAGTTGGAACAATGTCTCTGATGTGTGGATGAATCCATCTAAAATAAGTGTGTTGCAAAGTCATTTGCAAATTCACTCCAAAATTGAATTCAATTTAAAGTCATATGGATGTTTTCCACTGTTCACCCAATTTAAATTGGTCAAACATACAAACAAAGTCCATATTCAGAATCCTTATATTTTTCTGATAATTCTAGACGTATTATTTGTCCAATTTGGAGTTAATATGAATTTTCTATGATTTATTGAAGTTTAAGCTATTTTCTGGAATTTCTCTGATTTCTTTTTATTGGAAAAGCTTTATTGCGCAAGCACTGCATCAGCATGACATCAGGGGGTTTTGACCCCGGTCAAACTTACCAGTGGGCCAGGGCTGTCAGCGTCTCATCTAATTTCCCTGTTAGATTAATCTAATAGAGAGGATTAGAGGGGGCTCGGCCCACCTGTAAGTGTCTGCTGGGGGGGATTAAGTTAACTTAATCCTGCCACCTGGACCTCACCGGCGGCGAGTCTCCGGCGACCCACCAGCACGGCGGCGTCGCACGGGACGGCGGCACAAAGGACCAAATGGCACGCGATGACCACCGTTTTGAAGCTCCTTCTCACGCGCGTCGAACGGGGCAAGGAAGGAGTGCTGGGGCTCACCGGAACGTCGCCGGCGTCAAGCCCTAGTGGCGGCCGTGGCGGAGCAACGACGATGAGGTCGTCGTCGTGGTCTAGCTTGGGCTTGCGCTAGTCCAATCGACTCCTGGGGGTTCTAGGAACACGATGGACAGCTCGGCGGGAACGTAGGAGTACTGGGGCTCCCTCGCCTTCGTCCAAGGCGGCGAGCTCGCTCGGCTCCCATGGCGGACGTCTCTAGAGGATGCAAACGAGGGCTTATCCAGAGGGTTTTCGAGCTACAGCTCACCAGGAACTCGACGGAGGTAGCAGCTCGGTCGGGGAGGGCTCGACGGCGGAGTAATTGGACGGCGACGCCCGGCGACCGGAGTGGAGGACGATGAAGTGCACGTCGGCTACAAGGCATCCCGGGGCGATTCCTTCTGCGGCGCGGCGTAGAAGACGAAGGCGAAGACGATAGACACGTTCCTGGCGGCTACCTCGAGCTCGGGCTATGAGTTTCCATGGCCATGGCCGGCGATGCTCTCGGGGGTCGTCGTGGGCGAGATGGGGAGAGGCACAGAGGGGTTGGGAGGAGGGGGAATGGACGTGCAGCTCGTCCAGTAGCGGCGTGGCGCATCTAGGAGCTTCGGGAGGGCAGGTGGAGGCTGGGGAGAGCAAGGCGTGCTCGGCTGGCTCGGTGGCATTCCACCGAGCAGCTTGGAGGCGCGGGGAGGTAGAAGACAAGGGAGGAGTCCAGGTGGGCTGGACTGGGCCAGAAGAAGTGGGCCTCGCATAGGCGCCAGGTAAGTTTTCTGTTTCGTTTCTTTTCTGTTTTCTTTTCTGTAATATGTTGGCCATGCTAAAATAAATAGCTAGGCATTTTTAAAAATTCTGAAAACTTTTATATGGCCTCATATTATAATAGACTAGCCACTAATAAAGTTTGGCACTTTTTAAAATTGAAATTATTGGAACCTTAAATCAAATAGGGGTTTAAATTTAAATCCAAGCTCCTGTTTGAATATTTGAAAAATCCATGAGCATGGGTTTGGTCCCACATCACTTTATATGTGATCACACTCATTTATAAGACTTTTCAAAAATCAAACATGAATTTTTGGAGCAACTTTTTATCTGGCCATTTGAATTAAAATTATCTGAGGGGTTTTTCTCTCCCATTTCAATTTCTTTTGAAATTTTTATCATGAATGCAAAGGAGCACTTGATCCTAGCACATACCTAACTTGGGGTTGTGACACAGGACTTCACCGATGTATCTCACCATTGAGGATCACAAAAGATTTGCTTCTCCTGACGATTTGCCTATCTTCTACCTCATCAGTCGGTAGGATTCCCCTGGTCTTGTAGTCCAGGTATGGTACCACCCATGAGGGGGTAGCATGTATTGCATCCACCAGAGCCGGCTCTGGATCCGGCTCTGCCATGTCTTGCTCTGTTGGTATTTGTACGGATGGCTTTGTTAGGACGTCGAGGAAGACGTTTGGTGGGACCTTCTTTCGCTGAGAGCCGAGCCCGGACAGAGCAACCTCGTTTAACTTGCGTTCCACGTGGTCTACTTGGTAGCCAACAAAGAAACCGGCTTTTTTTTCCACCTCATGCCGATAGGCTGCCATGGTAGCATCTTTGGAGTTCCACCTTACCGGCACTTGTTTAGAAACAAGGTCGGAATCTCCATAGCAACGAATCCGGCTTGTATTCATCTCGCGGGCCAACCGCAGTCCATGGAGTAGAGCCTCGTATTCTGCCGCGTTGTTGGTGCAAGTGAACTGTAGCTGTAGGACACAGTAGAATTGTTCCCCCTTGGGGGAGGTAAGGACCACACCGGCTCCTGATCCTTGGAGCTGCCGACTCCCATCGAAGTGCATCGTGCAGTACTTGGTTATCGGCTTCTCCGGAGGTGCTTGGATTTCTGTCCAATCGTTGATGAAGTCGACTAGCGCTTGGGACTTGATGTCCATGCGTGGTTCATACTTTATGTGGTAAGCCCCCAACTCTATGGCCCACTTTGCAATTCTTCCTGTGGCCTCAAGGTTTTGGATGATATCTGCGAGCGATGCTGAGCTCACTACAGTCATGGGGTGCTCATGGAAATAATACTTGAGCTTTCGGCTTGCCATGAACACGCTTATTCCAATGAGGGTAGTGTTGCTTCCATGAATTCAAGACCTGGTCTCTACAAAGCGTGCTCTTTTCCAGCTTCCATACGTTTAAGCACAACTACACTGACTGCATGGTTGGTGGATGATATATAGTGTAGCATCGGCTCCTTTTGCTTGGGAGCCGCCAAGATCGGGGCCTTGGATAGTTGCCTCTTTAGTAGTTCTAGGGCTTGATCGGCTTCATCATCCAGACGAATTTTTCTGACTTTCGCAAGAGTCGGTATAAGGGGATTGCCTTTTCCCCAAGCCGGCTGATAAACCGACTTAGCAAAGCCACGCATCCTGTGAGTCGTTGAACTCCCTTCACGGAGGCCGGCTTATGGAGAGCCATGATGGCATTGATTTTTTCCGGGTTTGCCTCAATGCCTCTTTCTGATACTATGTACCCGAGGAGCTTTCCTATAGGGACCGCGAAGGTGCAATTGGCCGGGTGTAACTTCATCTAGTACTTGCGTAGATTCTTGAAGGTCTCCTAAAGGTCACTGATGAGTGAGTCAGCGACCTGAGACTTGATGACTATGTCATCCACGTAAGCGTGCACGTTGCGCCCAATTTACTCCTTGAGGAAGTTCTGTACTGTTCGCTGATATGTGGATCCTTCGTTCTTCAAGCCGAAAGGCATAGAAGTATAGCTGTATATCCCAAAGGGAGTGATGAAAGTTGTTTTCTCCTGGTCTTCTAGATCCATTTTGATCTGATGATAACTAGAGTAGGCATCGAGAAAACACAAGAGCTCGCATCCTGCAGTAGAGTCGATAATTTGATCGATGCGAGGTTGTGCGAAGGGATCCTTCGGGCAAGCCTTGTTTAAGTCGGTGTAGTCAATGCACATACTCCAGGTCCCGTTCTTTTTAAAAACGAGGACCGGGTTCGTAAGCCACTCTGGATAGAAAACTTCCATGATGAACCCGGCGGCAAGGAGCCGGGCTATCTCTTCCCCAATGGCGTTCCTCCTTTTGTCGTTGAAGCGACGAAGGAATTATTTTACCGGCTTTAGTTTTGGATCAATATTTAGGTGGTGCTCAGCGAGTTCCCTCGGGCCACCTGGCATGTCGGAGGTTTCCATGCAAAGATATCCCGATTCTCATGGAGGAACTCGATGCGCACGCTTTCCTCTTTGTCAGATAGCTCTGTCCCAATGATGAACTGCTTGGAATTGTCACCTGGGACAAAGTCGACCTTCTTAGTGTCCTGAGCCGGTTTGAACTTGGGGTTGTTGTCAGGAGTCGGTTTCTTTAGGATGGTGGTATCTGTCTGGTCTACCTTTTCCTGGAATTCTGAAAGATCCTTTTTGGCACAGGCCGACTGTGCGAACTTGACGTGCTGCTTGTCGCACTCCGTGGCTCTGGACCGGCTCCCATCTACTGTGATAGGGCCGTAAGGACCCGGAATTTTCAGTTTCAGGTAAACGTAGCATGGTCGAGACATTAACCTGGCATAAACCGGTCTGCCTAAGATGGCGTGATATGGACTCTCGAGTGTCACCACCTCATAAGGTATGATTTCAGAGAGAAAGTTTTCAGGAGTTCCAAGGGTCGTCTCCAGGTAGATTTTTCCTATCGGACGTGCCGATTTCCCTGGGACTATTCCATGGAACACGGTGTTGGAGGTTGCAACTATTTTTGTGTCAGCCCCATCCTACGAAAGGACTCTTAGTAAAGGATGTTGAGGTTGCTTCCTCCATCCATGAGTACTGTGTCCAATGTGTAGAATCCAATTTTTCGAGAAACTACTAAGGCCAAAGAACCCGGGTTTTCTACCACAGGGGGGTGGTCGTCCCTTGTCCAGGTGATCGACTGCTCAGACCAGTTAAGCCACCTAGGACAAGCCGGCTCTGTGACCACGGACATAGCGGCTCTCTGTTGCAGCTTCCTGTCCCTTCGGCAGCTGCTGGTGGTAAAGACATGATAAGACGAGTGGTCTTGGAGATTCTTTGGGTTTGATTGGTATCCACCACGCCCTAATTGGTTTTGCTGTCCGCCTCCCTGAGATCCCTGGTAATGTGGTGATGCGCCGGCTCCTTGCTGACCAAAGTTGTTTTGGTTGTTATTGTTTTGACCGGTTCCACCACCTGACCCAGGGGGGCCCTGGCCTCCTCGCCTTTGGTACTCCTTCATGAAGTTGCATTGTTCCCAAGTGTGGGCGGTCGGACGGCCAGGTTTGTTGTGCAATGGGCAAGGTCTTTTCACAGCTTCTTCAAAGGTAGCTGGGGATTGGAAATTTCTTTCCTACTTGCCGCGGTAATCGTTGCCCCCCTGCTTCTGTCTTTGGGAGCCGACAGTTGTGTTGGCTACCAAGTTAGAGGTATTCTGATCGAGTCTTCTTTTTCCCGGTTGGTTATGGTTCTGAGCCCCTTGTCGTTGCTCTTTTTTCCCTGGGTGTCTTTATCTTCTTCCAGATCATCATCCTTGGTTTTCTCCGACTCGGCATACTTGATGACTGCATTCATGAGCTCTCCTATGTTGCTGACCGTCCTCTTGAGTCGGCCGAGATTATGCACTAGAGGCTCAAACTTGCAGTTTATTTCCAGAACTATTATTGTTATTTGTGCAGTGATGGTATCCGAGGAATGGATTATATCTGCTACTCGTGGTGCCCAGTTCAGGGCCGACTCCCCTTCCGTCTGGACGCAGTTCTCTAAGTCGACTATTGTCGTGGCTCGCGGGCAGGTCCCTTGGAAATTCTTGATGAAATTCACCCTGAGATCTATCCAAGATTGATGGAATTCTCTGGGAGATTCTTGAACCATGTGCGAGCCGGCCCTTCCAGCATCATCGTGAATTATCAGGCGCATACCTCTTCGCCAGCGTGAAGCATGTCCATGGCGAGGTCGTAGGATTCGATCCAAGCTGTCGGGTCCATGTCAGTCGTGTAATTTGGGATCTTACGTGGCCCCTTGAAGTCCGGGGGCAAGCGTGTGTTCCTCAAAGCCGGCACTAGGCATCGATTGCCGACTGACCTGCTGACGAACTCGGTGTTCGGTTCCGGTGGTGGAATTGGGGCTGCCGGATCTACACGTTGATTGGAGTTGGGAGCCGGTAGGTCCATGATCCTTGTAAGGCACGATATGCGGTACTGTTCCAGATCTAGATGTTTCCATCCAGATCCGGGGACGAAGCACATATCGCTCCCATCGCGACATATGACAATGCCATATGCCCCAGATTTCCAACATGACATCACAACATTACAGCTACATGGTTACAACATCTCATACAATCGGCATACAATTGCCTTAATACAATACATCAGCGGAAGATACATGTCTGAGTACAAACTACAATCAAATGCCTAGTGGCAAAGGTAAAACACACCATTCCTGTAACCGCACGGGTCCAGGCTCTCCGCCGGGATCCGCCTAACTAGTCGTCGTCGAGTCTCCGCGAAGGCGTACAGAAGAAGAGTCGAGGTGGTAATCAACTTCAGCGGCGGATCAGGCAAAACAGAAAAGGGAAAAGAAAATAAAGGGGTGAGAATATATCAAAAGTCTTGTAACTAACTTCTCACGGGTAAGATGGGGGTAGTGGTGAGGTTGCAGACGCACTAGAAATATATGAGGTGGCTAACGGTCTATTTTAGCGTAAGATGAGAACTAAGAATTCGATGAGGAATCACCTCCAACAAGTCTTGCTATCAGCTACTTACGCAATCATAACACCTATCCCTTGTCCTCCTCTTCGCATCCCGACGAAGAAGAAGCAGTCAAGGCACACACACGTTGATCAATTTCATTAAGATTATCTTAGTTGTTGTTGTCTATGAACAAGGAGTAGGTCCCAAGTCGTCCATAACCATGGACACGGCTTCCCGAAAAGATTTAACCCTACAGGGGTGTACCAACTGCCATTACAAGGCTCCGCACGCACGCCCATCTCTCCCAGTTGCTACCCATCATAGGCAACCATTTTATGATTTAGTTACGAGAGATCCGAAACGTCAGGTTCCTCTAACTAACAACGCACAAATCCGGGTGGCCCCCGGTGAGTCGACATCCAACTCAAAAGCCGGTCGCGCTCTCGAACTGGTCTCTACCGTCTGGATGAGGTCCGGTTAGCTACCCAAACCATGTGTGAAGCCCCCTAGCTTCCTGGGGTGGACCAACTAGAGAAACCATGTCTCCGCTGGCCCCAGTTATTTTAAAGGATATCTTCTAGGAGCGAACCGACAGACATATATGCATGGTATTTAAATGATAAATCATCTTGGGCCACCACTACAAGTGTTTGAAGCTAGGTAGGTAAGAAGAGGGGACCCCATAAAATCCCACACACGGTTAGGCAAGCTCAGTCTTAAAACCAATACCCAGAACTCGGATACTAGGTGACTCGAATGGAACAAAGCGTCGGGACGGGATAGCCTAGACCTTCCATCCTTCGTCGAATATAGTCAAAATTATAATAATCATATCATCCATAACAAATTACTAATGTGATAGCCCA
Source organism: Bromus sterilis (assembly GCA_950022295.1). NCBI lineage: Eukaryota > Viridiplantae > Streptophyta > Magnoliopsida > Poales > Poaceae > Bromus > Bromus sterilis. The sequence continues at coordinate 160,491,905 of OX465596.1, read as the reverse complement.
ATCCAAGGAGTAACAGGAGGTAACAGTTGATAACATCCTAGCATGCATACTAAGCAGTGGATGAGCAGCGAGCAATAGTAACATAGCCGAACAAGGTTTGCTGGGATGTGGAGGACATGGCTGTTTGGGTTTATTTGAGAGGCATGAATATGAAGTGGTAGGATCATGCAATCGTTCTATCTGACACCTAGGCGCGAGTGAGCTGAAAATTATAAGCATGATATATGCTCCCCCTTACTTGATGTGAAGACGAAAACCGAAGGAAACACCATGGGCCAGGCCCGTCTGAACTCGCATCGTCTCTGAACGTTCCCGCTGAAGCACACAAGAAGGAAACACCATGGGCCAGGCCCGTCTGGCCGATGGTGGCCGCTGGGCCAGGGAGGAGGTGGGACGCGGGTCCACGAGGCGCGTCGGCCTGGATCGGGCCGAGGAGGAGGTCGGTGGTTGGATCGGCTGCCTCGTCCTCGTCTCCAGGTGGCAGCGGCGGTTGTTGGTGGCTCGGCTCGCCGTCCGTCCACCGGCGGCGGGCGGAGCAGAGCAGGGGCAGCGGGGACCAGGCGCGATGGCACCATGGCGTCCGGATCCAGGCGGAGGGGCGACGGCGGCGGCCTCGGCGCGGGGCGTGGCGGCCTAAGCTCGGAGCTCGGCCGGCCATGGCGGCTCCGGTGGCTTCCGCGATGGCGGCGGACTACATAGAGGAGGGCGAGGTGAGAGGCGGAGGAGAAGAGAACGAGAGGGGTGCGTGAGAAGGAGGGGAGCCGGCGGCTACGCGCGGCTGCCGGCGGCGACCGGAGTTGGAGGCGGCAGCGTAGCCCTCGGGCTGGCGGCAGGGTGGAGGACACAGAGGATCGGTTGGTGGAGGGCTAGGGGCGCATCTGGACCGTCGGATCTCCGGATCTGACGGTCCAGGTCATATGGGGCTAGGGTTTGGACGAAAATGGGCTAAATTGAGAAAATTGGGGCTATTGTGAGGGGTGTGGCTGCAATTTTGGCTTAGGGGAAACCCTAGAAAGGGGTGGGAGAGTGGTGGTCTTTATATAGCCCAAGTGGCAGCCAGTTTGCAAAAACATCCCCGGTTTTTCTCTCTCGCGTGCGGTGTTTATGTTCCTGACCGCCGGGGGTCCGCAGGACCTCCGATTTGGGTAAAACTTCGAACTGCACGATCAGCGCGTCGAGCTGTCGGCGTTCTCCTTGCGCTGGAACCGTTCCGAGAACACTTTCCGGCGCGCTATAAAAATAACCCATTTACTTATTAAACGGGTTTTTTGTTCCGTTGGCTACGGCTGGTCTTGTGCGATTTTCGCGATGATGATCGGGTGAAACCCGGTGTCGCAAAGGTCGAGTGTCAGGGTGGAAAGGGTCGGTCTCCGTCTGGTACGAGATAAGAGGGGGGGAAATAATCAACGATCGATAAATCGGGGATGCAAACACCGCAAACAAATCAGACAATCAAACAATTCACACAAAAAACAAATTTTTTAATATTTTTGAAATATGGGTTGTTACAATACAACACCAGCAACAAGGGATCTCGTCCCGAGATCCTGGACGATCCGGGGGAGAGGAGGGGAGAGAAAAGAGAGTCGACGATCTTCAACACCACCAACAAGGGACTCTGCTCCATGTCGAACGACTAACCTCCGTCGAGAAACTTTCCGCAGGGAGACGACATCGTCGAAAATACGAAACCGTCGGTGTCAAGAGGAGGAACGACAAAGATAACCGGATCAAAGGATAGTGTTTTCGACGCAAGTCGTGAAAATACCGGAAAAAGGATGGATGGCAATGGATGACCCAGATGTACACCAGAGTTGGAAGTCTAAAGGTACTACAGGATTTCCCAAGCCTGAGATCGGAATCGAGACAATACACTGCGAGTAAGGCATTGTAACGGTTCCGATACTCCACACACTCGAGATCCTAGAGTTTGAAAGAGGATAAGGCGAGAGTAAAACACTTACGACACTTGTCCTGACCAAATCATGGGTAAGGAGTAAAAAGAATCCTACTCTCCGATAACTAACTTAGTAACTACCAAATAGTTTTTTTTCTAGACTCGACTTAGGCCAGAGAAGGGATCCTACGGTCGGTAAGGCTCTGATACCAAGTTGTAAGGCCCGATATGTGGTACTTTTCAAGATCTAGATGTTTCCATCCAGATCCGGGGACGAAGCACATATCGGTCCCACCGCGACATATGATAATGCCATATGACCCGGATTTCCAACATGACATCACAACATTACAGCTACCACTACAAGAAATATGCTCATACGTGACCTTCTCTAAGTGGTCGTGGATGAATTCGTCATAAATCTATGACGATTTCATACGAGATGGTCGTAAACCATTTTAGGGCGGTCAAATCCCTATTAAATAACGACGATGTGAGTTAAAAAGTCATAATCGCATAAGATGACATTGTCGTAAAAGGATCCACACAGCCTATGCTATTATTTTTGGTTGATTACCACCTATTTAGATTGTCATAACATTTAAAACGATTACAATAATGTCGTAACTTGTTCTAACTATGCTGACGTGTCACTCGTGGGGTCCATTCGATCCCACTTCAATCAAAACGACGAGCATGACCGTTCAATGATGTAGATGGAATTTTGCAAAAGTTTTGTAAGATCTCGGATGAAATAGGTACTTTTGTACCTAGAAATTATTTTTGTCAAAATAACGAGCAAACCATTAAGCATCTTCAGTTCCAACTGAATCAGTGAAATTTCTCAATTTGACAAGTATTGTATGAAAAATATTTTACATGCAAATATTTAGTCAATTGTACTAAAAATGCGGTTTAATATTTTTTTTAAATGTTTGGTCCCATTTTAAAAAATTATTTGAGAGATTTTTCACAAATAATCCCTATTTTGGCACTTAGAAAATGAAAAAATAATTTGCATGCAAATAAAAGGAAAACTAGACCTGGTTCCCTCTAAATTGGCCAAAAATTATCTGTTTTTAGAGGTGCTTCGAAAGCTTTTGACATGCAATAATTTGTTGAACTATATATATAAAATGGTCTAATAGTTTTGAAAATTAAGTGGTTTAAGTTTAAAACAAAAAATTGTTAGGTTCTTCACAAAAGAACAGTGCTTTGGGCATTCTAATGAATAGTTTCTTTGGCAACATTGTTTGTAATTTCAAAATACATATTTTATCAAAATATGAGATCATTTGATATTTTATTTTTTATTTATTCATTATTCATATTTGTCTTAGGGCCGTTGGATAGTTTATAGAGCATCGCGAGCCATTTGATGTTGATCCGACGGTTAGGAGCCATTCATTATCCGGAAGATTTTATTTTAACTACTATGTATACTTTTTTATCTGGAAGATATGATTTTAACTATTATTTCTACCAAATTTACTTATATTTCTACAAAACCCCTAATTATTTTTCAAACCGAAAAATACACTTTGCCTCTCCTGCTCCAAACTCTCCCGCGCGTCCCTCCACCTTTATCCCGCCTATCTTATCCCATAACCAATCCAAAGTCCAAACCCTAGCTTCCCTGCCTCGCACCGCCACCCCCCACTCCCTTCTTCCCTCCTAGTCGTCCCGAACCGCTCACCAGATCTGCAGCCGACCTTCCCTCTCGCATCCCCTTCCCTCCTACAACCGCCGCCGCACACCTCCTTCACTCACCTCTCCCGACTGCTCCCGCTATAGACGTCCACATCGCCATCACACGCGGTGACCCTCCTACCTCGCTGGAAAGCACATGAAGCAACGCACGAACGACGGTCAAGCGCAATCGAGGCTGTCGTCTTCCTCGCCATCGAGGACGCCGACGATCGCTGCCTATCTCTCAATCGACAACGCCGATCACGACTTCAGCGGCACCACCTCCACCACACCCGCTGGATCTCAAGCAGGGCTAGAACATCCTCTACCTTGTCTTCGAGTACATGTACATCGACCACAAGAAGTTTATCCGTGGCCACCACACGAACCACGCGAAGATTCCCTCCCACACCGTTAGGGCCCGGACCTGTGCTCGACTTCTTCCCTACAGGCAGCAAGCCACGGTTCCCAACTCCCTACAGCCGCCGACGGCATCGAATCTCAAGGTCTGGTCCATCTCCCATCCTTCCTCTTTTGATTTCCCCCTTCGATCTATTTTGTGTGTGTATGATTTAGAATGCTTTGCTATGCTTGCGGCATGGTTCTATCTATGTGTGATTGATTTGCGAGTTATTCGTTTCCAAGAAGCTATTACCCCCTCTCCGTCCACCACTCAATTTCTAATCTCCGTTAGCCACAAACTATTGCACACTTCACCTTTTTTTGTAACTGGACAAGAGGGCACCCTCTGCACTACACTCTCCGATAGATATCCCTAATAATGTTGTTGTTGCTCTCATGAACAGTAGATATCTTGGCTCATGAATTCTTATGTCAATCTTTATTAGGTTCGTATTATACTTAGTGTAGACTATTTTTTGTACTGTGAAATGGTAGGCCACATTTTACTTTGTTGAAGCAACTTGTGATTTTTTTTCCAATCATAACACTAGGTAAGAAACATGTTGATTTTTTTGAGAGCACATTATGTTACAAACAACCATATCCTTCAAAATGTTATTTATTTCTTTGATATGCGCATATAAACCCAAACCTATCCCACAGTGACATTTTTTGAGATTTTTAATTTGATGAGTTGCTTTTCTCGATTGTAGATGTATGCCTCCTTACATAAAGGGTGTTTCTGCTGCCCACATTTCTTCTTGTGAGTCCTTGGTCTCCATGTGTGTGTGTGTGTGAGTGTGCCATGAGCGGTTGTGGTACTTACTGTTGCTACTACAGAACATAATGTGCCCACCTATTGTTGTTTTCCAATTTTCCTCCAGTGTACGAGATACTAAAAGAAATCTTTAGCCCTGTAGATTTAACTGTATAGATAAACCTTGACTGATAACTCAATCTTTCTATAACAAACTTGTATAAGTTTTTCAGCTTGTTTAGTACATATAAGATAACTTAGTTTTTCTGTGAGAATCAGGTCTTCTAAATTCAGTTAGTCAGTTCACTGAACAGAAAGTAAGTAGTTTTAAGATAACCACCATGGCTTGATATTTGTAATCTGACTAGATACTTGTTTGTTATTTTTTTGTAGCGTCTTGAGTACAAACTTGAGAAGGAGAAAACATGGAACTGGATTGTTACAAGAAGACCTAGCTACTGGTGTTGGTGGTCAAGCTGACGGGGCTTGACATCGCGATAATCCAACAGTTATATAGTTTTTTTGGCTTGTGGATAGGGGAGCAGATGCACACCGTAAGATTCCTCCTTTATTCGTGTTCCCCACCTAGTACAATACTTAGGTTCTACACTTGACCAGGTTATTAGCTAGTACTAGCATCTGAAAGCTCCAATTAGAAATAATGTGGATTTACTTTCTCTTTCAGAGTTTACTTCATGCCATGTTTGCTTCACAATGATTTGAGCTTTTGTGGTGTGTCCTTAAGGGATCAACCTACCCGTGTTGCATTCTTGCCTGAGTAAGATCGAGTGTCAGTTCATAGATTGACACTGTTAAAAAAATTTAATATGGAAAGAGCAAGTTTACTAGAAAAAAATTATCCACAAACTGTTCATAGATTGATCCCTCAACTCTGCCTTAATTCTCTAAAGAAGTGTTTCTTTCTGATCTGGATTATCCCAATAGACAGGCAAATATCTGCTGGTAGCATATTTTTTTCCTTCGTAACAAGAGCTTGCTGTCAGTTACTTAGTACTCTTTCACTCATATTTGATGTGTGCTGATAGTTATATGTCCTTGAAATAGCCTTATTATAGATCTGTGATGTTCTATATGGCTTGTTTATATATTTTGAAATTTACACTGATGTTCCGTACATTCTTTGCTGGTTGAACACGATCCTTGGTTCTATATGCCTACTGATCCCACCTCGCTCATTCTCTCACAGATCCAAAGGAGCTGATGTGCGCTTACCTTCGCTGGACTGCATCAACTCTTGCCATGTTGCTGAATTCCTGCGCTGCAACCGCAAGTCTGCAACAACGCCGCATTCTTCCGATTAGGTAAGTCTTACATCAACTGTTGATTACATCACCCCCCTGCATATTCAGTGGTCATATTCTGATCCACGGCTAGATCTGGACAGTAATATAGCTAAATCCTGTTAATAGTTTCTATCAGCACACTAAACAACAATGTCCGTCAGATGTTGGTATACAAATTGAAAATAAAATTTAAGATATTGTTCCTGGTGACACATGGATGGGTAATGTATATTTAGTCAATCACACAAGCCAAGTACGTGGTATTTGTTTTTTGTAGTGCTGCAGTTAGCAGGGAGTGACAGAGCCAGATTTGTTTATCCCAACTATGGAATTTGCATTTGCGTAATGATTGCTCATACATGAAGCTTTTGAATGATTGTTCGATTGCTTGCTCTCATTTGAGTGAGGTTTTCATTCTAGGATAAGATAAACTTTTTTCTGCAGAAATATGGTGGTTCCTTGCAGAATAAATAAGTAACCAGTATAGATATAGATAGAACCATGCTCTATTTCTGTTGGAATTATTGTAAAAGAGACTCTTGGAATTATTGTTTTCATGGTGTAAAATTACCTATTTACTGTTTTCTACTACTGTGAGTTAACCATACTCTATTTATTTTATTGAGCTGCTCTGCCACCTCCTGTGGTGTCTTTGCGAGGGTGCCCGATGGTAGGCAGGCCGTGGACGCAACGGGCCTGCTGCTGCTGGCTGGCTGTTTTCCCCGACCACGTCCCCGAGTTGCTCCTGCTATCGACCTTCCTCAACTTTTTCTGCTGCCCGCTGCTGCTGTAGGTGATACAATTACCTGGATCTCTCAATTCTTCCTCCTATCAATGCCATGTGTCCCTTCTTATAGTGGCTTGCATCTTTAAATTGTTAGTTGGCAGTTGTTTTTGTTGTCTGTTTAGCTATTGACATGTATGTTCACCCTTTCATATATAATCAGATCATGCAACAACTCATTCCAATCTATTTTATCATTTCCATAGTTTATCTTCTTTTACAATAAGTTCATTTCCAATGTTCGCCGTATCATGTACAATAATTTCATTTCCATAGTTTATCTTCTTTTACGATCAGGTGGGTTATGTGAAGATTGACATAGGATTGTGTGATTAGGCCTAGGTCTTTAATATAATTGATCTCTGAAGTACATAGTCCTTTGAAGTTCTTGGAATCTGTTGTTTTACCATGCACTTGCTCCATAAATCTTCATTTCTTTGTAATTTCTTTATATATATAGTTTTTGATAGTATGTGCACTAAATCTGGAGGTTTGCAAATCTACTGTATGAATAATAGCTACTCTAATACTGGTTGTCTGTTAACTGTTTTATAGGAGCGTTAGGCCTAAGAAATTTCAAGTTCGAAGCGGTGAAGCCCTACTCAGCAAAGAAAGTTATCTATGTTTTGCGTTTTGGTGTAAGAATAAATTTTCTAGTGTTTTACTTGTCCAGTGTTTTACCTGCGTAGGGTAGAAGATATGGCGGTGGCTTGGTTGTAACCTCCAAGTCCGGTTACATACGGCTCAGCAGACTGCCTCGTCCTTGGAGACCACATCGGCTTCCCCCACCGTGAGATAACCTCCAAGTCCGATTACATACGGCTCAGCAGACTGCCTCGTCCTTGGAGACCACATCGACTTCCCCCGCTGTGAGATGATAGTGGTTTTGCTGCAATTGTGGTTGTTTCATGATTCTGGTGAGTCTCTGTTCTTTCTTTCTCTCTCTCTCTGTCCTTATGCCTTGAGATGGTGTGGCAGTCGAGTATTGTTGTTTGTGGTGGTGGTCTTCTTGCCACCACAATCTTTTGATCGTGAAGTTAAAATTGGTCCCCTCTACTTCTTTTGTATATGTTGTTTGTTGGAGTTTGATTCCTATTTAGGATCTTGGCATGGATGCTACTATTTAGGTGTAGAACATTATATTGTATGTTGTTTATTGGGGGTTTTCAGGGGCATATTTGCCACAGTTATTTACTCTACGTTGAAATCTTAATTTGGAGAATGCGGTATTCTTTGTTCTTTACATTCATGGGACATTATTGTGTGTACCTACCACAGTTTGTACATTTGCTCAAGACAATAATATATAGGAAATATTCTATTTATAGATGCACTGCAAAATAGTCGTTTAATTTTGTAGTGCATTTTCTAGGTTTTTACTCGATAATTTTTTAGTAAACTGGTCTGACTGAGATTTTCTTGTAAGTTATTGTTAAAAAAAATAAAAAACATTACACTTTTCCTATTCTCAAGTGATGATCAGATATCCTACACTCTCAATGGAAAATTCCCTGTGTGGACTAATAATCTCTACTTATTATTTGATGCCTTGCATGAAGCACTATATGTGTCTTTCTTTTTTCCTTATACAAATTTATCAAACCCGGGAGGCAAATGATGAGAAATATTGTGTGCTAAACACTGAATCATTCATATGTTTACAAAACTCGTCTTATTATTTGATGCCACCTGTCAGCATCAAACAAATTTATCAAGTTATATTTTCCGCACAATTTTGGTGTCCTGCTGTATTAATGCATATCTCTTTTGTGCATTCCTAGTGATTTATGGCTGTGATTTGAATCTTACCCACACTTATGATTAGTTAATGAAGTACAAGGAAAAACATGGTTGAATTTCTTAATACGAGCCATTCTTGTAGATTTATCTGTTCTTGTTTGACCATGGCTGTGATGATAAACACTTTGAGCAAACATGCTAGTTTGCTTCTGAAAATTCATTACTGAAAAACCTGTTATACAAGATCTGAGCCATTGCATTTTTGAGAACCTTCAAAAGTGTTTTGTATATGCCATGTTTTCTTCTTGTACTTTATGTTATATTTAAATAATTATGAAACACTTTCTCATTGATCTGAAGTTGAGAATTGTCCGATGATGATCAATCTAAATACTTTCGTTCTTCTGATGCACTATCTGATGCGGGGCAGAAGCAATTTGGAGACCAAGCTGAGGATGTAGGTTATCATATCGCTGAAGATGTAGGTTATCATATCGTTCATTCCCAAAATTAGATTTGTTGTTTTTTCTGCTTGATTGCTAAAAAGTTGTGTTTGTTGCTTCACAACTGGAAGAGTGGCTTTTTGTCATCCTGTATAAGGAAGCATAAATGAACAGAAACAATGGCCAGTATTAATCATCATTTGAGTTCTTTGGCAAGTTGAATCTGTCAACAATTTTATCGATTACTTGAGGTGGTTTTAGTATGGCAAAGTGTCTGTTGGTGGTTCAATTCTACATCTATGTTGTATGATGATTGCATCTATGTTGCTGTCGGTGTATTTTTCTGTGGTGTTTTGATCTTTTCTCATGCTGGTTATGCCCTGATGGCAAGGCATCCTATGATCTCATATTATGTTGAATCTGAGTACTTTTTCTGTATTTGTTGCATTGCCAATTTGTTTTAAGCACCAGCTAGTTTGTGTGTTTTAATTGTGCAAGTATACATCCATCACCCATTCATACTTCTCAAAGTGTTTTCATCCTAACAGACAACAGTATGTTTGTTTGAATTGTGAAAGTATACATCAATCACCCATTCATACTGCTCAAAGTGTTTCCATCCTAACAGTGCTCCAGTTGCTTGGTTGTACAAGCAGCAGATGTCATAATGGATCTAAATTATCTCCTCTCAATTCATGATAAACTTAAAACTCAACTTATTTTACCATTTAGCTAGCTCTTGCCTGCTTTTCATCTGTTTTAATATGGATTTTTGTACTAGTTGATTTCAATTTTTTTGTTCGTGTAGGTACTGCTCAGTGTGTCATGGGTTGTTGCTTCTGACGTTGCCATTAGCGAGGATGTTGGCCAGCAGCAAGGCATTGCTGCTGCGGTTGACGCGTCTCAAAAGCTTGTCGGGAACTTTGGGTTGCAATATAATATCATCCGTGGGTTGTAGCAGACTTTGTGCACTTCGTTGTGTAATTGAACTAATTTTGATAACAGATTGTGCTACATATTTGGTAGCAGATTATGGCTATATTGTGAGATTTTGGTTGTGCTTCAGGTTTTGACTATATTATCATTTATATATTATCAGATATTGGAATGGGCTTCGAACTTTGTGTGTGGGCTGTCATTTAGAAATGCTTCCGATTTATGTGTATGGGTTTCAGTTGTGTATAAGTTGTTATTTATATATCCATCAACAACATAAAAGAAAAGAAAAAAGTTGCTGAATTCTAAAATGAAGAATGCCAAAACTGAACAGGCCCAAATGCATTTGGGAACTAAAAGTCCAGGGTCCAAATTATAATAATCTTAAGAAATTCGAGAAAAATGTATATCCAGAAGGGTTGTAAATAGGCTAAGGCCCCAAAAGAAGCCCAATAAGAAAAGCCCAAGAATTCAAAACCAACCCATGTGATCAATTGAAATGGGTTGGGCTGATTTCATCCACGACGTTTTGATTTCGTCGCAATTTTGCTACGTAGGATTGGGTTAGATTGCCAATGACGATTTAGGATCGTCTTAACCTTTACGACGAACCATAAATCGTGACGATTTCGACCAACACGTCGTTGCTTTCATTTTTTGATGCCTCGTTTTTGACGCTTGGTTTTTCGTCATAAGATCGTCGTGAATTAAAAACTGTGATGATGTAGCAACAAAGATATAGCGTCGTGTATTAACATATTTCTTGTAGTGTACAGGGTTACAACATCTCATACAATCGGCATACAACTGCCTTAATAAAATACATCAGCGGAAGATACATCTCTGAATACAGACTACAATCAAATGCCTAGCGGCAAAGGTAAAACACAACATTTCCGTAACCGCACGAGTCCAGGCTCTCCGCCGGGATCCGCCTAACTAGTCGTCGTCGAGTGTCCGTGAAGGCGTATAGAAGAAGAGTCGAGGTGGTAATCAACTACAGCGAACGATCAGGAAAAAATAAAAGGGAAAAGAAAATAAAGGGGTGAGAATATATCAAAAGTCTTGTAACTAGCTTCTCACGGGTAAGATGGGGGTAATGGTGAGGTTGCAGACGCACTAGCAATATAAGAGGCGGCTAACGGTCTATTTTAGAGTAAGATGAGAACCAAGCATTCGATCAGCTACTTACGCAATCATAACACCTACCCTATCCTTGTCCTCCTCTTCGCATCCCAAGGAAGAAGAAGCAGTCAAGGCACACACACATTGATCAAGTTCATTAATATTATCTTAGTTGTTGTTGTCTATGAACAAGGAGTAGGTCTCAAGTCGTCCATAATCGTGGACATGGCTTCTCGAAAAGATTTTAACCCTGCAGGGGTGTACCAACTGCCCATTACAAGGCTCCGCACACACGCCCATCTCTACCAGTTGCTACCCATCATAGGAAACAATTTTATGATTTAGTTCCGAGAGATCCGAAACGCCAGGTCCCTCTAACTAACAACGCACAAATCCGGGTGGCCCCCGGTGAGTCGACATCCAACTCAAAAGCCGGCCGCGCTCTCGAACGGGTCTCTACCGTCTGGATGAGGTCCGGTTAGCTACCCAAACCATGTGGGAAGCTCCCTAGCTTCCTGGGGTGGACAAACTAGAGAAACCATGTCTCCGCTGGCCCAGTTATTTTAAAGGATATCTGCTAGGAGCGACCCGACAGACATATATGCATGGTATTTAAATGGTAAATCATCTTGGGCCACCACTAGAAATGTTTGAAGCTAGGCAGGTAAAAATAGGGGACACCATAAAATCCCACACGCGGTTAGGCAGGCTCAGTCTTAAAACCAATACCCGGAACTCGTATCCTAGGTGACTCGAATGGAACAAAGCGTTGGGACGGGATAGCCTAGACCTTCCATCCTTCGTCGAATATAGTCAAAATTATAATAATCATATCATCCATAACAAATTAATAATGTGATAGCCGAATCCAAGGAGTAACAGGAGGTAACAGTTGATAACATCCTAGCATGCATACTAAGCAGTGGATGAGCTGCGAGCAATAATAACATAGCCGAACAAGGTTTGCTGAGATGTGGAGGACATGGCTGTTTGGGTTTATTTGAGAGGCATGAATGTGAAGTGGTAGGATCAAGCGATCATTCTATCTGACACCTAGGCGCGAGTGAGATGGAAGTTATAAGCATGATATCTGCTCCCCCTTACCTGATTTCAAGACGAAACCGAAGGTGAAGTCGATCGATCACAAACTCGCATCGTCTCCGAACGTTCCCGCTGAAGCACACAAGGAGGAAACACCATGGGACAGGCCCATCTAGCCGCTGGTGGCCTCTGGGCCAGGGAGGAGTTGGGCCACGGGTCCACGAGGCGCGTTGGCCTGGATCGGGCCAAGGAGGAGGCCGGCGGATGGATCGGCTTCCTCGTCCTCGTCTCCAGGTGGCAGCGGCGGTTGTTGGTGGCTCGGCTCGCTGGCCGTCCACCGGCGGCGGGCGGAGCATAGCAGGGGCGGCGAGGACCAGGCGCGGCGGCACCACGGCGTCCGGATCCAGGCGGAGGGGCGACGGCGGCGGCCTCGACGCAGGGCGTGGCGGCCCGAGCTCGGAGCTCAGCCGGCCATGGCGGCTCCGGTGGCTTACGCGACGGCGGCGGCCTGCATAGCGGAGGGCGAGGTGAGAGGCGGAGGAGAAGAGAAGGAGAGGGGCGTGGGAGAAGGAGGGGAGCCGACGGCTGCAAGCGGCTGCCGGCGGCGGCTAAAGTTGGAGGCGGCGGCGTAGCCCTCGGGCTGGCGGCGTGGTGGAGGAGACAAAGGAGAGGTTCGTGGAGGGATAGAGGCGCATCTGGGCCGTCAGATCTCCGGATCTGATGGTCCAGATCATATGGGGCTAGGGTTTGGACGAAAATGGGGTGAATTTCGAAAATAGGGGCTATTGTGAGGGGTGCGGCTGCAATTTTGGCTTAGGGGAAATCCTAGAAAGGGGTGGGAGAGTGGTGGTCTTTATATAGCCCAGGTGGCTGGAAGTTTGCAAAAGCATCCCCGGTTTTTCTCTCGCGCGCGCGGTGTTTACGTTCCTGACTGCCGTGGGTCCGCAGGACCTCCGATTCGGGTAAAACTTTGAACTGCGCGATCAACGGGTCGAGCCTGCAGCGTTTACCTCTTGTTGGAACCGTTCCGAGAACACTTTCCGGCGCGATAAAAATAACCCATTTACTTATTAAACGGGATTTTTTTCCGTTGGCTACGGCTGGTCTTGTGCGGTTTTCATGACAGTGATCGGGTGAAACCCGGTGTCGCAAAGGTCGAGTGTCAGGGTGGCAAGGGTCGGTCTCCGTACGGTACGAGATAAGAGGGGGGGAATAATCGCCGATCGATAAATCGGGGATGCAATCACCGAAAACTAAATTTAAATTTTTGTGAAATCTGGGCTGTTGCAATCCCCAGAACTCCCGGAGGGGTTAGGGGTACTCTATGGTGGCGCTGGCTGCCTGAGGCCGCTTGAGCCGGTGACTCTGCTTGCCGACTTACTGTTCTATATGGGGTTCCATGTAAGTATGGGACCCTTCTGAGTATTGACCCTGCTGTGTGATCGCCGTCTTGAGGAAGTCGACCGCTGCTCGGGCGGTGCGATCTGCTGGGGTGTCTCCTTGGATCGGTGAATTGGGGAGGTACTGAGTTGTTGCCATGACATTGGCTACCGGGTTGTTGAAGTGGTGAGAAGGTGTGTGGAAGCGATCTTGACGTGGCGGGGGAACCGGCAGCCTGAGAGGTGTGAATCCTGGGGGAGTGGATTGGTAGGGACTATTGAATAGAGTTCGCCCTTGGTAATCAAGGGGAAAACGAATCACGTATCTTTGCGGGCGTGTGTAGGAGAGGCTCAAACGCTGAGCGTCTATTAGGTCCGACTCTTCCCGGAGACGTGTGGCTTCCTCAACGAGCCGGGCTTCTTTTTCCGTCATCTGTTCTTTCTCGGCGTTGGCGTCTTCTCGCAAGTTTGCTACCCGATCCTTGAGCCTGTTGACCATTGTCTTCCAAGATTCCTGGTTTTCAAGCCTCATCGGTACTGCTAGGGCATTGTCGAAGGAAGTTAGGGTGTCAGCAAGGGTCTGGGCACTAGTGGGAACTTGTACCGATGGGCGAGCTTCCGGGTCCCTATTTGCACTAGGGGCCCCAGCAACCGCTGACTCGACTCCTTGGGTGAGAGCCGGCTGGACTCTTTCTCCTCCGGTGTCGGCCATGAATACCGTGGCACAGTATGGAGGTTCGAAGTAGGGATAATTCGGGTCGTATTGTGGTGTGTTGGTACCGAGTCTGTGGTTTCCCACGGACCAGATAGACTCCTCATCTGAGAAGCTTCCTTCACTTGGATGTGAATCGGCGTCGATCTGTTCTTCCGAGGCGTCGCACATTGGGGACTCGACAGAGTGCTTCGGCTCTGGAGACTCGTCAATGAATCCGATGAAAGCACGTTTGGAGCCGGCGTGTCGCCGACTCGAGGTTTCGACAGGTACTTCGGGATCCGACTCTGGCGCAGATCCGTTCGCCTTGCCGATGAATATGTGGATGGACCCGATCGTTACCCGATATCCTGACTCGACAGAATCGGCTTCGGGGCCCCAGATAGAGTCGTTGATGCAGAGCTTCCCGCGCCGCCTTTTTTGATCCGTCCGGCGATTAATCCCTCCATGCCTTGCAGAGCTCTCTCTAGGATCTCAATACCTGCAAGTGCAGGCCCCACGGTGGGTGCCAACTTTTGTTGGAAAGTCGCGGTAGACGTCCGAAGAGTCGAACTTAACATGGGACCTTAGCTGCGAGGAAATTTCGTGGAGAGAGTCAACACTGACTAGAGACTCGGTGATTTACCCACTTTTTAGCCCCTCTTTGTCTCGAGGTAAAAGCCTACTCCTGCTTCCTCTTATTAGGAGTTCCGAATCTCGAAAGAAGAGTCGCTTTGGTCGATTACAAGAGAGTTGGTCGAAACCTTAGTCTCGATGAGATCTAGGTTTCACCGACAAGTGTCTAGTCCTATCTTAGGCTAAGATTGTTGGTGACCCTGGATTCCATGGGCCTCGGCTTATAAAGGCGCTGGGTCCCGGGATTCCGCGAGTCCGACTCCGACACGAGGTGGAGTTCTATTGTACTTTACAAATATGTTATGTGCTATACAAGCCAAGTCGAATTCCTTCTACGGCTTCGGTCTTCTTTCCTTGACGTAGCCGACCTTGGGTCGGGTCTTCTTTTAGTGGGCCTTTAGTAGGCAAGTCAGCCCATAGACCCAATGTCGGGTCGTAGGTTTGGTCTATCCCCCGACAGATCCCACGGTCAAAAATAACTTGAATAATTTCCCTTGCTATGCTTTATGTGATGTTGGAGCTAATTCCTCCGTTATGCCCAAAAGAATGTATGATATGCTCAATTTGAAACATTCTGATACTTGTTTATTTTTGTGTTCGTCTTGTTGATTCTTCCCTAAAGAAACCTTTAAGAAAGATTGATGATGTTCTTATTATTGTCAATGATAACTATGTTCCCATTGATTTTCTTGTTATGGGCAGTGAGTGTGATCCCTCATGTCCAATTATTTTGGGACGTCCTTTTCTTCGCACCGTTGGTGTTATCATTGACATGAAAGAAGGGACCATTAGATTGCAATTACCCCTTCAAAAGTGAATGGAATAATTCCCTCGAAAGAAGATCAAGTTACTTTATGAGTCCGTTACACGGGCAAGCTATTCTTTTGATATTGATAAAACCTGATTTTCTTGTATCATGCCTAGCTAAAAGGCATAAAAGAAAGCGTTTGTTGGGAGGCAACCCAAGATGTTTTTACTTTCAGTTTTAGTGGTCTTGATTCTTGTTACTACTGTAGAAACATCATTGTATCTGTATTTTCAAGCCTTGTGCCAAGTTTTAGCCTCTGATTACAAGAAAGTTCAAAAGTTGTGACATGTTGACCGGAAACAGATTATGTTCCCTTGACGGAAAAATTACCCATAAATCACCAGATCATCTTTTTGATCTGAATATTTTTGACAGAATGCTCTATGCAATTGGCTTTCGTGCTTATGTTCTGATTTTTTTATTTGAGTTGCAGAAGTACCCCAAAAAAAATTATTTACTACCTGCTGGTCTGTTTTCCACAGATTCTTCCATGTTTTACATTTTCATCGTTTTGGAAACCATAAGCTTGCTTTTTATTTGCAAAAACTTTTTGGAAATCTTGAGAAACAGTAGCTCTTAAGGAATATCTTTATTTCCAGTAGAGAAAAATGATTTTATCATGGGTACTAACCCCTCTAATCAGCTAATGATGAGTTTCGTATGAAGGGAGTTTTCAAGTATGCGAAGGAAGATGAAAGAAGATTCAGGAGTGTCAAGCGCTCAAGCTTGGGGATTCCCCCATGCACCCCAAGAAATATCCAAGGAGACTCAAGCATCTAAGCTTGGGGATTCCCCCGTGCATCCCCTTCTTGATCAACAATCATCAGTTCCTCCTTCTTGATACTATATTTTTATCACTTTATGTTATGTGATAAACTTGGAGCGTCCCACTCTTTACTTTTTAGTTTGTTTAGTTTTGGTTTCTCTTCATAACAAGTTGGATCCTAGCCTTCATTGTTCAGGAGATAAACACGCTCCACTCCACCCTAGAACACAACATAGGTTTTCATGCTTATATTTTTGTGTGTTCTTTATCTTTTCAAAACTGCTATCACGCTCAGTTCTTAGTTTTCATGTGTATCTTCTGAAGAGCTTTTATTTATGTTGCTTTAGGAACTCTCTTGAGTTATCATGCTTATCTTGTTTAGAGAGTTGGCTTATTGCACTGAGTTGTGTGTCTTTCATGAGTAGGTAATTAAGGTTGCTATTACCAGTGTAGTGGTAACTTGCAATAGTTATGAGGTATTGATTTGAGTAATGTTAGGACTTTTGGGTCCAAGAGCTTGAGCCTATTAGTGATAGGTGTCGTATTTTTGGGAATCCGTGCTTATTTTTTAAAACAAAAAAATAAGTTGAGAACTCTAGCTACTAGATGGATCGCTAACCTTTGGAGGGGTTGGAATATATAGAGTACCCTCACGTACAATGGGTCGAGGATGCGCAAGGATAACAAAACCCACATACACTCCTCCTCGGGGTACTCGTCTCTTTGTGAACCTCCTTATTAGATAGAGAGTTACCAATAATAAGTGCATGAGTTCTTCGGACTAAAGCGAGTATTCGATTGTTGGCACTTCCACCTTCCCATATTTTTCTATCCTTTTCAGTACTGTGCATTTCCCTTTCTCATCTTGAGAGTTGGTGCATACTTCATCGGTGCATCCAAACCATTGGCATGATATGCTCTGCAATCATAAACCTCTTTATATCTTTCTCAAAACAGCCACCATACCTACCTATAAAGGCATTTCCATAGCCTTTCCGAGATACATTTCCATGCAACATCCACCACTCATGACTTAATCTTCATGTCATACACGCTTTTTCTTGATCGAGGAGCCACATGATAGTTGGGCTTTTCCCTTATATTGCTACATGATGCGCTAGTATCATTTCATATCCCGCTACACTAGCAGAGGCATACATTTTCATACATAATGATAGTTTTCATTCTTCTGTATGTTGAGTACTTCTTGTAAAGTGTGAAGATCTTCTTTGTAATCTTGTAAAATATAGAGTGTTGCCATTAAGTGAGGAAAATATCCCAAAGAGGACAAACTAAAAGATCCCAAAGAGGACAAATGAGAGGTAAATATAAAGATCCAAAGAGTCCACAGAAATAAAAATAAATAAAAAAAAGAAAAAAAATAAAAAGAGAGAAGGGGTGATGTGCGAGGTAATGATAGTGATTTCTCGCCCTTCGTTCTTGAGCCCCAAGTGGAAGGCGTGATGTAGCACAGCAGCAAATTTCCCTCGGTGAAGATACCAAGGTTTGTCTCCAGTAGGACTCCGGAGATGATAAGTAGGTGTCAGCGGCGCAACTGACGCGGACCTGCACACAGACACAATAACTTTGTTCCCAACGAAGTTCAGAGAGGTTGTCAATCTCTCCGGTCTTGTTGTTCACAAAGGATCAAACACAAGGGATAATGATAGCAATTGAAAGTAAAAGCAGAAAAGTAAATGAGCGTGTAAACAGTGATGAGGATATGGACCGGGATACGTGATGTTCACTAGTGATGTCTCTATCCCAAAAGACAATAAAATTGCTATGCGAGGTAAACAAATTACAGAAAGGAAATTGACAGGATTATGAACGGACCGCAATGCTAACTATGCTACAAAAGAAAGGACGAGGCTCAAAAGCATGGGTAGTACGCCAAAATAAGTAGACGGAAATCCAACTGCATCTACTACTAATCATCCACCTTGAGATATCTATCCAGAACATCTCGCTGGTATTAAGTTGCGAGCCCCACCCAAAGTGTAATCGCAAAGCAACATACAACTGCATTAAAAAGAACTTTGCGTAAAGTAAACAATCCTTGTAACCGCGTTTACAAGCACCGTTGTTTTCCCCATTGTGGCAACAGCACATCCCCTAGACTCATGTTTCTGTCACTCAAGCGTGTCATCGGGGGGCATGAACCCACAATCGAGAAAAACGTTCCCTCTTGGAGTCACTACCTACTACTTGGACAAAGCAATAAACAGCAACGGAGAACATGCAAGAATTACTTAGGAACAAAAATATAAGAGATAAGAACCAAATATATTACTCAATCACAATCTGAACATAATCTCATAATCCATCAGATCCTATCAAACTCAACATAGCAATAGAAGAAATATTACGAAAGTGCCTCGATCATGTAGGGCAGCTCACGAGGTCTAAACCATGAAGAACAAAGAGGGGAGGAGAACATCACATAGCTACTGATCACGGACCCATGGTCCAAGGAAAACTACTCACTTGACATCCGGGGAGCATCCATGGTGGAGAGGAGACTCCCGAAGGTCAATCCTCCCTCCGGCAGGGTGCCGGGAAGAGGTCTTCTGGTGCTCCCGATCTCGGAAGCGCGGCGGCGGCGGAACAGAGGCGAGTTTGCGAAATAGGGTTCTCTTTCTGGAGTTTCCCCGTGACGGAGAATAAATAGGCGAAGGGGGGCAGCCAGAGGTGGACCAGGGGCCCCAGGCGCCACCCCTGGTGTGGCCAGGGGTGGGGCCGCGCCGGGTGGCCGCCTGGGCCCCCCTTGCTCCCCTCTGGCCCCTCCCGTGCTCTTCGCGAAGCTTCCTGTACGCTGATTTTTCCTGTATTTTTCCCGGAATTTTTCTAGCACTTTTTATATGGGGAAAAACTGAAATAGAAAAATAGCAGAAAACAGGAACTGGCACTGGGGTGCACTAAGTTAATAGGTTATTCCAAGTATGATCAAAAAGTGTATGAAAGTGTATCTAGATCATAGCAATATCACACAAAACATGCATGGAGCAACCATAAATTATAGATACGTTTTGGACGTATCAACATCCCCAAGCTTAATTCCTGCTCGTCCTCGAGTAGGTAAATGATAACAGCATAATTTCTGTGGTGACATGCTAGCATAATTTGAAAAGTAAAGCAATCAAGGTTAGAGATTCAATTCAATTCATAACATGCAAGAGTCTATATTAGTATTCAAACAAGTAACAAAAGAACATTAGGTGCAAGAGCTCTCGCTGTCCGTGACTCGAATGTCTCCAAATGGTGTTTGTGTGCATGAAGGGGATAGGGAATATGAGAAAAAGTATTTTTGTGTTGAGAACTCAATCTACTAAAGTTTCACACTAGGTATTCTTTGGCATCTTATCTTGACTCGTCCCCAGACCAATATCCAGGTACAAGTCAATTTGATCCACTCCTTTTCGATATTTTGAGCACTCATGCAATGGATGAGCGTAAGCACGAGAGTTGACACTTAGGATGGTAAAGAGAGAAATATGGTGGAGGAGGAAGACAAAAAGGATAAGAAAGGCTCACATCAATGAGGACAATAATCGGCAAGAGATGCCAAATGATAGATATGATGTGAGGAGTAGGGATTGCCATGCAGCGGATGCACATACGAGTTAAGAAGCTCTCCAATGGAACTAGTGGGGGGTGCATCTAACTTGCTCGCTCATGAAGACCTAGAGCTCGTGTGAGGAGGCTCATCCTTGTATTATGCAAGCCAAGTTCTATAGTGTAAAGGTCCCCACATAGCTATATGCATAATGATCATCTCTATGGAGTACAAAGATATAGAGGGAGTACTAGTGTGGATCTCTCAAAAGGATAGTATGTTGCCCCTTTCTCTCTTTTTATTTCTTTTTCTCTTTTTCTATTTATTTTTTTGTGGCCTCAATGGCTCTTTCTATTTAACTCTCATTTGTCCTCTTTTTATCTTTTAATGTGTCCACTTTGGGATCTTTTCCTCACTTAAGGGCAACACTCTATTTTACAAGCAGGTAAAGGAGATCTTTCACACTTTACAAGGTACTCAAAATCGTAAAGAAGATGTAACTATCATGATGTATGCAATGTATGTCCCTGCCAGTGTAGCAGGAACATGTATGACATGAAGATCATGTCATGAAGAGGTTGATGTTGCATGGCAATATAACTCGGAAAGGCTATGGAAATGCCTTGATAGGTAGGTATGGTGGCTGTTTTGAGGGAAGATATAAGGAGGCTTAAGATGACAGAGCGTATCATGCCAAGGGTTTGGATGTACCGGCGAAGGTGGACACCAACTCTCGGAGTGAGAAGAAGGCAATGCACGGTACAGGAGAGGCTAGCAAAATATGGGAAGGTGGAAGTGTCAACTTTCAATACTTACATTAGTCCAAAGAACTCATGCACTTATTATCGATAACTCTCAATCTAATAAGTATGTTCACAAAGAGACAAGTACCCCGAGGAGGAGTGTATGGGGGTTTGGTTTCCTTGCGCATCCTCGACTCATGGCACGTGAGTGTACTCTAATATTCGAACCCTCCAAAGATTAGTGATGCATCTAGTAGCTAGAGTTCTCAACTAGTTTTGTAGGTTTTGAAAATAAACACGGATTTCCCAAAATACGAAACCTATCACTAATAGGCTAGAGCTCTTGACACCAAAAGTTCAAACATTACTCACATCAATACCTCAAAACTATTGCAAGCTACTACTAGAATTAAATAGCAATCTCAATTACCTACTTTCAAGACAAGACACAACTCAGTGCAACAACCAACTCTCTTTAACAAGAGAAACATGAAAACTAAAAAGAGTTCCAGCAACAAACTAAACAAAAGCCAAGGCTCTTTCTAAAGACAAACTAAGACTAAAACTAAACATGGCAGTAGCTATGAAAAGATAAAGAACACACAAGAGCAAACAGATAAGCAGGAAAAATCCTATGATGTGTTCTAAATTTTGAAAGTGGAGCGTGTTTCTCTCCCACACAAAGTAAGATGGGATCTAACTTGTTATGAACAGCAAGCAAATCTAAATAAAACTAAAAATAAAACCTAAGAGCGAGACGCTCCAAGCATAGCACATAACGCATGAAGTGATAAAAATATAGTGAGACGAAGGACGAACTGATGATTGTTGATGGAGAAGGGGATGCACGGGGGCATCCCCAAGCTTAGAAACTTGAGTCTCCTTGAATATTTATTGGGGATGCATGGGGGCATCCCCAAGCTTGAGCGCTTGACACTCCTGGATCTTCTTTCATCATCTTCCATCGCACACTTGAAAACTCCCTTCATACATAGCTCATCATAAGCTTATTAGAGAGGTTAGTACCCTTAATAAAATAATTTTTCCCCACTGGATATAAAGATATTCTTGAAGATCTACTGTTTCTCAAGAGTGCTAAAAAGTTTTTGCAAAGAAAAAACAAGCTTAAGGTTTGCAAAAGTGAAGAGAGGCAAAACGTGGCAGAATCTGTGAAAAACAGAACAGCAGGTAGTAGAGAATTTTTTCGGGGCACTTCTGCAACTCAAATAAAAAAACTCAGAACATACGAAAGTTTCACAATTGTATAGAGAATGCTGTCATAAAAATTCAGATCAAAAAGATGATCTGGTGATTTTATTCGAATTTTTCTGTCCAGGGACAGAATCTGTTTTCTGGACAGCATGTCACAACTTTTACTTCCCTTATCATAAGAGGCTATAACTTGGCACAAAGCTGAAAAATAAAGATACAATGATTTTTCTACAGTAGTAACAAACATGAAGACACAACAAAAGCAAAAATAAACCTAATTCGTTGTGGGCTGCCTCCCAAAATTGTTTCTTTAGAGCCATTAGCTAGGCTTAAACATTATGAAAGATACTCACAAGAGAATAAGAATTGAAGCAAAAGAGAGTATCAAGAAGCAAATGTGAAACACATTTAAGACTA
Source organism: Bromus sterilis (assembly GCA_950022295.1). NCBI lineage: Eukaryota > Viridiplantae > Streptophyta > Magnoliopsida > Poales > Poaceae > Bromus > Bromus sterilis. The sequence goes on along the minus strand of OX465596.1, from coordinate 160,469,579 downwards.
ACCCACTTCCTATGCATAGGCATCTTGTAAGAAAATAAATCAAAGAAGCACAAAGTGACATGCATAGGAAGGTAGAACAAGAACAACTTCAAAATTTTCAACATGAAGAGAGGTGTTTTTGTAACATGGAAGTTTCTACAACCAAACTTTCCTCTCTCAAAGTAATTTTCAGTAGCATCATGAACAACATCAAGAATATAACTATCACATAAATCATGTTGTTCATGACCGACAAGCACATGTGTATTGTTTTCAACACGGTTTTTAGGATGATAAGATAGATGAAACCTATCACATTGAGCCTTGATAAGAGCAAAATTCTCCGGAATAGTTGGAGATTTCAAAAGAATAATAGGGCAATCAAGTGTGGGTGCAACAACAATAATTTCATGCTTAACATAAGGAACTATAGCAAGTTCATCTTTGTAGGCATCATCAAAAGTGGCATCATGGCCATCAACAAAGCAAGTATCAAAATCATCAGAAAGGGAAGTATCAAGTGAGTCCTCGGAATCATAAGATTCCTCTTCATAGCAATCATTAGCCTCTTCTGGGGCAGCAATCATTCTATTTTTAAAATCCTCAATATAAGAATTGGAAGTATAATTCTCAAAGCAATAAGCAAGAACAGCAAAGTTTTCAGACTCGAAAATAGAATCGTGATACTTTTCAATTAAAGAAGCAATCTCATAGGCACCTTTAAAAGCAACAAACTCTTCAATATTTTCAACATCAAAGTAATCATAAACACCTTTAGCATAAGAAGATAATATCTCATTTTCATTAAACTCACATTGGAAAGGAAGGTGTTTATGATCTATATTAGAACAACAAGTAAAATCATAAATGTGGCACAAAATTTTAGCATGGCAATAAGAAACATGTATTTGGTCCCATAAGTGTTTCCCTTTCAGAGATAGGAGGTGCCGCGTATAATGAGCATGCTCATCCAATGATTTTCCCTCAACCAAGTCGGTTGGCTTTTTAGCGCGAGCTTAAATTGATCGAAGACGAGCCAAGTGAAACATGTCCATCCTACCATATTTGGGTGGTTCCACACCCATGGTGAAGATAGCATCAGTAGGTATTTTTGGTATTTTTGATAAGGGACACAAAGGTAAAAACTGAAAGGTAAACTAACAAGACTAAAAAACAAAGGTAAAGGGTAGTGTGCAACTCCCCTATCTTAGCACTCGGAGTCCCCGGCAATGGCGCCAGAAATTTGGCTTGATGTGCAAGGTAATGATAGTGATTTCTCGCCCTTCGTTGGTGAGCCCCAAGTGGAAGGCGTGATGTAGCACAGCAGCAAATTTCCCTCGTTGAAGATACCAAGGTTTGTCTCCAGTAGGACTCCGGAGATGATAAGTAGGTGTCAGCGGCGCAACTGACGCGGACCTGCACATAGACACAATAACTTTGTTCCCAACGAAGTTCAGAGAGGTTGTCAATCTCTCCGGTCTTGTTGTTCACAAAGGATCAAACACAAGGGATAATGATAGCAATTGAAAGTAAAAGCAGAAAAGTAAATGAGCGTGTAAACAGTGATGAGGATATGGACCGGGATACGTGATGTTCACTAGTGATGTCTCTCTCCCAAAAGACGATAAAATTGCTATGCGAGGTAAACAAATTACAGAAAGGCAATTGACAGGATTATGAACGCACCTCAATGCTAACTATGCTACAAAAGAACGGACGAGGCTCAAAAGCATGGGCAATACGCCAAAATAAGTAAACCGAAATCCAATTGGATCTACCACTAATCATCCACCTTGAGATATCTATTCAGAACATCTCGCTGGTATTAAGTTGCGAGCCCCACCCAAAGTGTAAACCCAAAGCAACAGACAACTTCATTAAAAAGAACTTTGCGTAAAGTAAACAATCCTTGTAACCGCGGTTACAAACACCGTTGTTTTCCCCCTTGTGGCAACAGCACATCCCCTAGACTCATGTTTCTGTCACTCAAGCGTGTCATCAGGGGACATGAACCCACAATCGAGCAAAACGTTCCCTCTTGGAGTCACTACCTACTACTTGGCCAAAGCAATAAACATCAACGGAGAACATGCAAGAATTACTTAGGAACAAAAATATAAGAGATAAGAACCAAATATATTACTCAATCACAGTCTGAACATAATCTCATACTCCATCAGATCCTATCAAACTCAACATAGCAATAGCAGAAATATTACAAAAGTGCCTCAATCATGTAGGGCAGCTCACGAGGTCTAAACCATGCAGAACAAAGAGGGGAGGAGAACATCACATAGCTACTGATCACGGACCCATGGTCCAAGGAAAACTACTCACGAGACATCCGGGGAGCATCCATGGTGGAGAGGAGACTCCCGGAGATCAATCCTCCCTCCGGTAGGGTGCCGGGAAGAGGTCTTCTGGTGCTCCCGATCTCGGAAGCGCGGCGGCGGCGGAACAGAGGCGAGTTTGCGAAATAGGGTTCTCTTTCTGGATTTTCCCTGTGACGGAAAATAAATAGGCGAAGGGGGGCAGCCAGAGGTGGACCAGGGGCCCCAGGCGCCCCCCTGGTGCGGCCAGGGGTGGGGCCGCGCCGGGTGGCCTCCTGGGCCCCCTGGCTCCCCTCTGGACCCTCCCGGGCTCTTCGCGAAGCTTCCTGTACACTGATTTTTCCTGTATTTTTCCCGGAATTTTTCTAGCACTTTTTATATGGTGAAAAACTGAAATAGAAAAATAGCAGAAAACAGGAACTGGCACTGGGGTGCACTGAGTTAATAGGTTAGTCCAAATATGATCAAAAAGTGTATGAAAGTGTATCTAGATCATAGCAATATCACACAAAACATGCATGGAGCAAGCAGAAATTATAGATACATTTTGGACGTATCAGGGGGCAACACTACTATTTCTTTTGATAGACCCACACTCGTACTCCATTGTTATATTTATACTCCATAGAGATTATTATTCATGCATAACTATGTGGGGACCCTTACACTATAGAACTTGGCTTGCATATTCCAAGGATGAGCCGCCTCAAATGAGCTCTGTGACGCCCCCAAAATCAATCCGTGTACAGTAATCATACACGCAGGGTACACGGCTGAGATTAGGGTGCCACGGTGATAACATCACAACACAACACTAAACACAAAAGGATAAACAAATATGTTACAATAGAGGGGGTCACGCGGACCCGAATGCATAAGTCATACAAGCCATAATATCTGAGTACAGACATAGTTAGTCAAGTTTTGAATTAAGAAGGCTAGCACAAAACACGTCAGAGATACAGATCGAAAAGGCGAGGCCTCCTGCCTGGGATCCACCGAACTACTCCTGGTCGACGGGGAACTCGACGTCGTAGTAGGCGCCTCCGGGGTACTCCTGCTCCTGGGCTGCAACGTCGACTGCAGCGGCCGATCAGGCAAAACAGTAAAGGAAATAAAGCAGGTGAGTATCTAGTATACCCGCGAGTCTTACGTCCGCTACTAAGCATTATGCATTGTATCAACGGAAAGAAGAGGCTGTATATAGTGGAATGAAAAACAGAAATCCAGAGCAAGGGTAAGAAGCTAGGCCTAACGAAGACTAGCATCTTCCGACGATGTCTTGCAGCATGAGGTAAGAATCAGCCAACGATTATATAAAGCATAAAGTAACAATGCAGCAGAAGTTGGTGCAGCATTGCATAATAATAAGTTGTAATAATTAACAATGCCTCCGAGATCACCTCCTCGACATCCCCGCGAGGAAGAGAACCCGGAACCATACAGTTTAATAATAATAGTTTCTAGTGGTAAGATCAAGCTTCAGCATAAAGCGTCCTATTACCGTGGACACGACTATTCGAATAGATTAATCTTCCCTGCAGGGGTGCACTTGTGTTACGCTACACGCACGGATCTCCAGGGTGGAGGGAACCTTGTTAGGGAACGCTCCACCAAGGCTATCCGACAATTCATAGCCCATCTTTCAAACTCAACAGAGAGGCCATCCGCCAGTCTAAATCCTAAGTACTCAGGGCCTTGGACCCCAACCCTGACGTACTCCTGCACAGTGCGTGGGTGGCCGGGAAGCCGTAACAAAACAACACAGCTCAAGCAAAGAAGACAGCACACTTCCCGGCAATCAGCCCGCGGTACTGCTGACGTCTGAAGAGTCCTCGGACGACACTACGACGCAGAGGAGCCCATAAACTCGTAATTCCCACGGGTAGGTAGTGCGTACATGGCATATAGCCAACTTAAGACATTCACTGAACCATTTAGTATTTTAATTAACCTGCGTGCCAACCGTTATCGTTGCCTCGACTTAACCGACCCGCGGACAACGACAGCAGCCAGGACCACCAGTACATCGGTGCCTGCCCTGTCGTCCCACCAAGTCACTGCGGTTACCAACAAGGAGAACCGTCTCCTTACCTTGTCTCGCGTGTGCTCCTGGAGGAGCTCGACTTCCGTGGTTTGGTAACTCTCGCGGCCAACGATCAGGGGCCAAGCACACCGGTACACTGGTTGTACCCTCCCTGTCGTCCCGTCGCAATACCTCTTGCGGGCACCGTTGGGTCGCCCGACTTCTTACCTGAAGGACAACCGTTTACAGGACCCTATGGCGGCAAGACAAAGTCAGCCTCGAGTGGAGTACAAGGATTACTCCTTGATAGCTCACACTTGAGGTGACTAGGCATAACCCAGATAGGGGCCTTAGACGGTGTCTGCATTGTACCGTACCTATGTAGTTATAATATTGGTATCCGCGTTCACTCCCCTGAGTGATCACGGCCCTATATCTAATCCTAGCTAACAATGCACAGGGCTCACTTCTGAATAATGCATAATAATAATAGGCAGCATAGGATAAAGGAGGCACATCAAGGGGCGACAATGACAGGTTATGCAATTGAATAGGTAAGCAACGTAGCAGCAGTAGTAACAATGCCTAGTGCAAGAAATGTACGGAAAGATAGGCGATATCTGGGGAAGAGAATGGCTCTGCTTGCCTGGAAGATCGACGGTAGTAGTAGGTTCGTCGACGACGTAGTCGTACTCAGCAGCGGTGTAGTCGACGGCAGCAGCGGGGTCTACCGGAGATTAAGGGGGGGAAGGAAACAGTAAATACAAAGCAAGCATATAAAAACAGATGCATGACATGATAGATGAAATATTAATAGTGTTCTAATGCAGTGCAATGCACGTTTCTCGGAGCGGAAATTCATCTGAGGATGAACTTCCGGCTCCGGATGATTCATCCGGGCACTCTAACAGTACGGGATAATTTATCGAACAGTCGGCCCGAAGGGGGACGGTTCGATGTTCGTTGTGTTAGAGGGGTGCGATAGACATACGGATAGTGTATTTGTATTTGTCATATTTTTCTGATCAATTTTCATGTATATAGTTTTTGAATCCGAGTTAGGGTTTAAAAGTTATTGAATTTCAAAGTTTTAAATCATTTAAATGATTTTCTGAATTTCTTTTATTATTTATTCAACATTATCCAGAACATTATCCAAAACAGTGCTGACATGTGGAACCCACATGTTAGCCTCTGTTATTTATAAAACATTTAATTAAATCAACAAATGCCTCTGGACCCACATGTCAGTCACACATATTATAATTAGTCATTTTAATTAATTCATAAAAGGGAAGGGCCCACATGTCATTGTCAGTAGGTTAATTAACAGATTTTTATCAGTAGTTAAAAGGCTGTGGCCCACATGTCAGTGGGGTGGGGGGTTTTCTTTTTAGTTCCTTATTAACAGGGGGTTAGACTAACAGGGGATTAGAGGGAGGGTCTAATCCAGCCGGGCCCACTTGACAGTGGCACGAGGCCACAACCAAGGCACGCCGGAGGTGGCCGTGGCACGGCGGCGAGGCTGCCGGCCAGCCCCGGCGTCCAAAGGAGGCGGCGTTGGGCGGAATCGAACGAGTGAGCCGAGGCGCATCTACTGGAGTCAGAACCGCGGGCTGCGAGGAACCATGGCGTCGGCTGTGTCCAAGGCCGCGGCAGCCGGAGCCTGTGCTCACGGCGGCGGCACTACGGGGCAAGGGGAGGAGAGGGAAGGGGCCATGGAGCTCCGGGTGCTCACCGCGAGGGAAGAGAAGCGGTTGAAGGGGCCGGGGGAGGTCGGGGTGGAGCTCCACCTCACCAATGGCGGAGCGGCCCGAGGTTGACGAAAGCTTCCGATTCGCGAACTGCAGCCGATCCCGGCCTCGATTTCAAACGCTGGAGGAAGTAGTCGAGCGCGGGGAAGGTCGTGGACAACCTTGTGGGGGCAGGCGTCGCCGTTGGCCGCGGGTACTCGCCGGCGGCACCCACGGAAGAGCACGGGTGGCTCGGGCGGGGAGACAGACGAGCGAGGGAAGAAATGGACAGGGGAGGTGGCGCGATCCACAATTCACGGGGGAGGGGGGCAGATATTTCTCCCGGGGTTGCACTGCCGCGACCGTGCGTCGGCGTCGGGCTGGTCCAGCCACGCCATGGCCGGCTCGGCCGAAGGAACATGAAGGGGAGGTGGGGGAAAACGAAGAGAAGGCCGCGGTTGGGCCGGGCCGGGGAAAACGTGCTATGGGCGATTTTTTTGGGGTTTTGCAAAATTTTGATCTGCCAGAGAAAATTCTCATCTGTTTGAATTATTTTTGCTAGCAAAATATTTTTGTTTGGGTTCATACTTGTGGGTATTTTTGTGCTGCACCCCATAGAGATGCCACAAAAAGTTTGGTCAATTCTAAAAATCATTTCCTATTTGTTTTAATTATCAAATGATTAAAATGGATAATTTAAGCTACTGATTTAATTGTTTCATATAATTTAGAGTTTAATAAAATCCCCAAATTGGTGGAACATGGTCCATAGAATATTTGTGAATTTATAAAAGTAGTTGCACAATTTTTGGAGTAAGTTGATTTTGCACTTTGGTTTTATTATTTAATAATCCACCAAAGGCATTTTTAACTAGATTGATTTGAATTCAATTCAAAGGGTATTTAATTTGAGCATGGAATTGTTTGGATTAAAGTTGACCAAGGTCCATGATCACATGACTTTCAACAATATCAAAAGAGAAGTTGAATTTGAACTGAACCAAGTTGATCAAACAAAAGTTTTGAACAGTAATGATCAACAGTAATGGTGATTACTGTTCACTGACAGTGAGAGTGTTACAAATCTCCCCCACTACAAGAATTCTCGTCCCGAGAATTTAAGTGGTAGCGAGGAAAAGATCGGGGTATTCATCGCGAAGGCGATCTTCGCGTTCCCAAGTGGCTTCATCTTCAGAATGATTCGACCATTGAACTTTGAGGAATTTGGTTGTCTTGTTGCGGGTTCGACGTTCAGACTGATCAAGAATGCGGCTCGGATGTTCTTGATAAGTCAAGTCCTGTCGCAGCTCAATCATATCATGTTCTACTTCTCGAATAGGGTCCTTGAAGCAACGACGGAGTTGCGACACGTGAAAAACATCGTGGACTTGAGAGAGGTTCGGCGGCATTTCCAATCGGTATGCCACTGGTCCACTCTTGGAAAGGATACAGAACGGGCCGATGTAGCGAGGAGCTAACTTGCCTTTGATACCGAAACGGTGAGTGCCTGTCATGGGAGTGACACGGAGGTACGCGTATTCACCAGGTTGATAGACCATTTCCTTGTGCTTGCGGTCATAGTTTCTTTTCTGGCGGGACTGAGCGGCTTTCAGATGTTCACGGATAACGCGAACCTGATCTTCTGCGTGCTGTATAATTTCCGGACCAACGAGAGTTCGTTCTCCAGTTTCTGACCAATTCAGAGGGGTTCGACACTTACGTCCATAAAGAACTTCAAAGGGTGCCATCTTCAGACTAGCCTGATAGCTATTGTTGTAAGAGAATTCAGCAAACGGAAGAGATTCCTCCCATTTCTTACCGAAGGAGATGACACAAGCTCGAAGCATATCTTACAGCACTTGATTGACTCGTTCGACTTGTCCTTGCGACTGGGGGTGATAAGCGATGCTGAAATTTAGGTGAGTGCCCATAGCTTCTTGGAAACTATCCCAAAATCTTGAGGTAAAAATGCTGCCACGGTCTGAACTGATCTCCAACGGAATGCCATGGAGGGACACAATTCTGGAAACATACAAGTCTGCTAACTGACTAGCAGAGATCGTCTCCTTGACTGGGAGAAAGTGGGCAACCTTGGAGAAGCGGTCGATGACGACAAAGATAGCATCGTGGCCTTTCTGCGATCTGGGAAAACCAGTGACGAAGTCCATCTCGATCTTGTCCCACTTCCATTCAGGAATAGAGAGTGGTTGTAGAGTTCCAGCAGGTCTTTGATGTTCTGCCTTGACGCGACGGCAAACGTCACATTCAGAAACATACCGGGCAATGTCTTGATTCATGTTAGGCCACCAGAATTGCTGACGAATGTCTTGGTACATCTTGGTGCTTCAAGGGTGGATGGACAACGGGGTATCGTGAGCCGCTCTCATGACCTTCGGGGTCATATCCAGGTTCTCATGCCTGCCCTTGCTGTGAGTAACCACTAAACGGTTCTGGTAGAACGCCGCACCTTTGCTATCAAGGGTGAAGGGTGAGGGTCTCCCATTGGCGATATCGCGCTTAATCTTGTGTACGAAATCATCATAGAACTGTATACCCTTGACGGATTTGACGAGATCCGGTTCGATAACCAGGTTATTTGCATAACCTTGAGGAACAATCTCGAGGTTTAACTTTTGAAAATCTTCATACAGAAGTGGTTGTTGTACTTGAACTTCAAGTTCACTACAGTAAGCTTTACGGCTCAAAGCATCGGCCATCACATTAGCCTTGCCAGGAGTGTAATGAATATCCATGTTGAAATCGGCTATTGTCTCGAGCCATCTTTGTTGGCGGAGATTCAGGTCGGGCTGAGTAAACAAGTACTTCAGGCTTTGGTGGTCGGTGTAGATCTCGCAACGGTTACCAACGAGGTAATGTCGCCACAGCTTCAATGCATAAAATTACTGCTGCCAATTCGAGATCATGTGTTGGGTATTTGTCTTCGTCAGTACGCAACTGACGAGAGCCATAAGAAATCACTTTGCGCTCTTGCATTAGGACACAGGCTAATCTTTGACGAGACGCGTCGCAATATATCACGAAGTCCTTCTGAGTATCCGGGGGAGCGAGCACCGGGGGATAAGTTAGCTTGTCCTTGAGCGCTTGGAAACTTTCTTGACATTTATCTGTCCACTCAAACTTGACACCTTTGTGAAGCAGATTAGTCAGAGGCCTAGCAATCTTGGAGAAATTCTCGAGGAAACGGCGGCAATAGCTAGCGAGCCCGAAGAAACTGCGGACTTGCTTGACGGTCTTGGGAGGAGTCCAGTCAAGAATAGCCTGGATACGTTCGGGGGTGACGGCAATGCCATCCTTGGAAATCACATGCCCAAGGTAGGTTACTTCGGGAAGCCAGAACTCAAACTTAGAATACTTAGCGTAGAGTTTGTGTTCTAGAAGCTTCTCCAGTATAAGACGAAGATGTTCAACATGTTCTTCTTCATTCTTGGAATATATCAGTATATCATCCAAATAAACCACGACGAACTGGTCGAGGTACTCCATGAAAATATAATTCATTAATCTGGAGAAGGTGGGTGGAGCATTGGTTAAGCCAAAGGACATGACGGTGTACTCGTATGAACCATAGCGAGTAATGAAGGAAGGCTTCGGAATGTCCTCATCACGGACTCGGATTTGGTGATAACCCAACCTCAAGTCGAGTTTAGAAAACACCTTGGATCCGGCAAGTTGATCATACAAATCGTTGATCCGGGGAAGTGGGTATTTTTTCTGGATGGTGGCTTGGTTAATGGGCCGATAATCTTGGACCAATCGGTTTTTCCCATCACTCTTCTTGACAAAGAGCGAAGGTGCTCCCCAAGCTGAGGAACTGGGGCGTATGAATCCTTTCTGAAGTTCCTTGTCGATTTCCTCCTTAAGCTCAAGGAGTTCATGTGGCGGCATCTTGTAAGGACGCTTGGCAATAGGGGTGGTGCCGGGCTTCAAGTCGATGACAAATTCAACTTCTCTGACCGGGGGTATTCCCGGCAGTTCTTCTGGGAAGACGTCGGGATAATCGCGAACGACCGGAACGTTCTCGATGCCTTCGAGGGGGGCGGCATTTAAAGCATTCATCATAAATATCTGTGTTTCAGCATTACGGGTAACTCGGGTGGTGAGGTTAACAATCTCGCCGGAGGGGTGAAAAAGTTGGACAGACTTGGTGCCACAATAGAGTGCGGCATCGTGAACTTTCAACCAATCCATGCCCAGAATTAGGTCTATGGTGGAGGTTTTCAGGATGATGGGGGACACAAGGAATACAATCCCTTCGACGTCAATGGTGACATCGTGTACCATCATGGAGGTTTGGCAACGGCCTCCAGGGGTGCCGACAATCATCGGTGGGTTCATCTTCTCAAACGTCATGTTACGCGATAATGCAAATGCTTCCGACATGAATGAATGCGATGCTCCTGAATCAAATAAAACAGTAGCAGGTGCGGAATTAACGAGAAGGGTACCCATCACGGTAGCGGGTTGTTCCTGAGCTTCTTCCGCATTAATGTTGTAAGCATGTCCACGAGCATGAGCAGAAGACCCAGTATTATAGTTGGGGGTCCTGTTCTTGCCACGGCCATTTCCACGGCCAGCGGGGTGAACTACCAGTTGCTTCTGTTTCTGGGGGCACTCCCTAGAAAAATGCCCAGGTTGGCGGCACGTGAAGCATAACCCATCCTGAGGACGAAGGAGGGTAGCATTGGGTGGTGCAGGCAGAGCTCTTGGCATCTGCGGTGGCGGAGGCAGACAGGGTGCAGCATAAGACGGCCTTGGAGCAGGGACAGGTGAATGGGTCACACTGGTAGGGAGCCAAATACGACGCTTCTGCGTTGCGCCCAAAGATGAGCCAACGTCACGATAACGCTTCAGAGAGGTCTTGTGTTCCATCTGGGCAGTCTCGACGGTGATAGCCTTGTTCACCATGGTGGCGAAGTTGGCGAAATCATGAACGGAAAGAGCGAGCCTGAGGTCCGGGTTGAGGCCACGACGGAATTTCTGCTGCCTACGAGCATCGGTGGTGATCTCTCCTTCCGCATAGCGAGAGAGGTTGAGGAACTCGCGCTGGTAGGCTTCTACAGTCATGTTGCCCTGAGTGAGGTTGCGGAATTCTTCCGCCTTACGATCCATGATCCCCTGAGGAATGTAGCGGGCGCGGAAGGCAGACTGAAATTCATCCCAAGTGATGACTTCTCCAACTGGCAAGGAACGCTTGTGGGTGCTCCACCACTGAGCAGCGGCGCCTTTCAGATGATAAGACGCAAAGTTCACTTAGTCGGCTGGATCGACATTAGCAGACTCCAGCTCGTGAGTGATGTCGCGAAGCCAGTCATCAGCATCCAACGGCTGAACAGTGTTGCGGAACATAGTGGGGTTGAGGCGGGTGAAGTCGTGCAGAGTCACGGTGGCATGCTGATGGTGGTGCCCATTCTGATTCGGCTGGGGGAACTGAGCCATGATATTCTGCATGAACTGACGGTTCATCTCGAACTACTGCATCATCGCGGCCATGTAATCCAGCGGCGGGCGTGGGTCGTTGGCAGCACGACCACGACCACGACCACCACGACCAGCCATCCTGCTAGAATTTAACAGGGGTATTTCAGCGATGACAATTTAACGAGATACCGGAATCCAGCCTGAAGTAAAACGACAACGAAAAGGAGGCGCAGATATATATAGGAGTAGTCATATAAGACATACACATTCACCCACAGAGTCAATCGAAAATTGGGCAGCGTAACGTCGTAGAAATTAAGGAAAAAGGACTCACTAGGCGGCGCGCAGACCGCGGTTAGGATTACACGACGCGACATAGATTCCGCTATGTCAATCACGTCGCAAGAAAACTGTTGGCCACAGGAGTTGATGCCAGAGAACGCGCGGCCTGCCAAGAATGAGAATGGGATCCGCGGTCCGGGATCTGGGGTACGACTCCTGCGACACGACTCAATCAATGGGGGAAGCACCAAAAACGCCGGGTGGAATCAAGAGAATGTGATCCTAATGTCAGATTTTATAAAACTTACCAGGAAGGATAAGAGAGTAGAGTCCCAGAGCATAGGTACGGAGAAAAAGATCCTAATACCAATGATATCACACGTAGTGACATCAATGTGGGCCCGTAAGCCAAACATTAAGTTAGCAAGTAGTTTTGCAAACACTAGCCTCGACTTCGACCAAGGAGTGGTTAGGGGCTTCCTACAGGCAGTCAGCTCTGATACCAACTTTTGACGCCCCCAAAATCAATCCGTGTACAGTAATCATACACGCAGGGTACACGGCTGAGATTAGGGTGCCACGGTGATAACATCACAACACAACACTAAACACAAAAGGATAAACAAATATGTTACAATAGAGGGGGTCACGCGGACCCGAATGCATAAGTCATACAAGCCATAATATCTGAGTACAGACATAGTTAGTAAAGTTTTGAATTAAGAAGGCTAGCACAAAACACGTCAGAGATACAGATCGAAAAGGCGAGGCCTCCTGCCTGGGATCCACCGAACTACTCCTGGTCGACGGGGAACTCGACGTCGTAGTAGGCGCCTCCGGGGTACTCCTGCTCCTGGGCTGCAACGTCGACTGCAGCGGCCGATCAGGCAAAACAGTAAAGGAAATAAAGCAGGTGAGTATCTAGTATACCCGCGAGTCTTACGTCCGCTACTAAGCATTATGCATTGTATCAACGGAAAGAAGAGGCTGTATATAGTGGAATGAAAAACAGAAATCCAGAGCAAGGGTAAGAAGCTAGGCCTAACGAAGACTAGCATCTTCCGACGATGTCTTGCAGCATGAGGTAAGAATCAGCCAACGATTATATAAAGCATAAAGTAACAATGCAGCAGAAGTTGGTGCAGCATTGCATAATAATAAGTTGTAATAATTAACAATGCCTCCGAGATCACCTCCTCGACATCCCCGCGAGGAAGAGAACCCGGAACCATACAGTTTAATAATAATAGTTTCTAGTGGTAAGATCCAGCTTCAGCATAAAGCGTCCTATTACCGTGGACACGACTATTCGAATAGATTAATCTTCCCTGCAGGGGTGCACTTGTGTTACGCTACACGCACGGATCTCCAGGGTGGAGGGAACCTTGTTAGGGAACGCTCCACCGAGGCTATCCGATAATTCATAGCCCATCTTTCAAACTCAACAGAGAGGCCATCCGCCGGTCTAAATCCTAAGTACTCAGGGCCTTGGACCCCAACCCTGACGTACTCCTGCACAGTGCGTGGGTGGCCGGGAAGCCGTAACAAAACAACACAGCTCAAGCAAAGAAGACATCACACTTCCCGGCAATCAGCCCGCGGTACTGCTGACGTCTGAAGAGTCCTCGGACGACACTACGACGCAGAGGAGCCCATAAACTCGTAATTCCCACGGGTAGGTAGTGCGTACATGGCATATAGCCAACTTAAGACATTCACTGAACCATTTAGTATTTTAATTAACCTGCGTGCCAACCGTTATCGTTGCCTCGACTTAACCGACCCGCGGACAACGACAGCAGCCAGGACCACCAGTACATCGGTGCCTGCCCTGTCGTCCCACCAAGTCACTGCGGTTACCAACAAGGAGAACCGTCTCCTTACCTTGTCTCGCGTGTGCTCCTGGAGGAGCTCGACTTCCGTGGTTTGGTAACTCTCGCGGCCAACGATCAGGGGCCAAGCACACCGGTACACTGGTTGTACCCTCCCTGTCGTCCCGTCGCAATACCTCTTGCGGGCACCGTTGGGTCGCCCGACTTCTTACCTGAAGGACAACCGTTTACAGGACCCTATGGCGGCAAGACAAAGTCAGCCTCGAGTGGAGTACAAGGATTACTCCTTGATAGCTCACACTTGAGGTGACTAGGCATAACCCAGATAGGGGCCTTAGACGGTGTCTGCATTGTACCATACCTATGAAGTTATAATACTGGTATCTGCGTTCACTCCCCTGAGTGATCACGTCCCTATATCTAATCCTAGCTAACAATGCACAAGGCTCACTGCTGAATAATGCATAATAATAATAATAGGCAGCATAGGATAAAGGAGGCACATCAAGGGGCGACAATGACAGATTATGCAATTGAATAGGTAAGCAACGTAGCAGCAGCAGTAACAATGCCTAGTGCAAGAAATGTACGGAAAGATAGGCGATATCTGGGGAAGAGAATGGCTCTGCTTACCTGGAAGCTCGACGGTAGTAGTAGGGTCGTCGACGACGTAGTCGTACTCAGCAGCGGTGTAGTCGACGACAGCAGCGGGGTCTACCGGAGGTTAATGGGGGGGAAGAAAACAGTAAATACAAAGCAAGAATATACAAAAAGATGCATGACATGACAGATGAAATATTAACGGTGTTCTAATGTAGTGCAATGCACGTTTCTCGGAGCGGAAATTCATCTGAGGATGAACTTCCGGCTCCGGATGATTGCCGGACAGGGTGTCCGGAGGGGGAAGGATCAAGCCGGAGGTGTCGTGGGTACCGGACAAACATAAGGGAGGTGTATCCGTGCTAGTTGATCTATTCCGAGAAACATTCGTGTTCGGAATAAATTCATCCGGGCACTCTAACAGTACCGGATAATTTATCGGACAGTCGGCCCGAAGGGGGGCGGTTCGATGTTCGTTGTGTTAGAGGGGTGTGATAGACATACGGATAGCGTATTTGTATTCGTCATATTTTTCTGATCAATTTTCATGTATAAAGTTTTTGAATCCGAGTTAGGGTTTAAAAGTTATTGAATTTCAAAGTTTTAAATCATTTAAATGATTTTCTGAATTTCTTTTATTATTTATTCAACATTGTCCAGAACATTATCCAAAACAGTGCTGACATGTGGGACCCACATGTCAGCCTCTGTTATTTATAAAACATTTAATTAAATCAGAAAATGCCTTTGGACCCACATGTCAGTCACACATATTATAATTAGTCATTTTAATAAATTCATAAAAGGGCAGGGCCCACATGTCATTGTCAGTAGGTTAATTAACAGATTTTTATCAGTAGTTAAAAGGCTGTGGCCCACATGTCAGTGGGGTGGGGGGTTTTCTTTTTAGTTCCTTATTAACAGGGGGTTAGACTAACAGGGGATTAGAGGGAGGGTCTAATCCAGCCGGGCCCACTTGACAGTGGCACGAGGCCACAACCAAGGCACGCCGGCGGTGGCCGTGGCACGGCGGCGAGGCTGCCGGCCAGCCCCGGCGTCCAAAGGAGGCGGCATTGGGCGGAATCGAACGAGTGAGCCGAGGCGCATCTACTGGAGTCAGAACCGCGGGCTGCGAGGAACCATGGCGTCGGCTATGTCCAAGGCCGCGGCAGCCGGAGCCTGTGCTCACGGCGGCGGCACTACGGGTCAAGGGGAGAAGAGGGAAGGGGCCATGGAGCTCCGGGTGCTCACCGCGAGGGCAGAGAAGCAGTTGAAGGGGCCGGGGGAGGTCGGGGTGGAGCTCCACCTCACCAATGGCGGAGCGGCCCGAGGTTTACGAAAGCTTCCGATTCGCGAACTGCAGCCGATCCCGGCCTCGATTGCAAACGCTGGAGGAAGTAGTCGAGCGCGGGGAAGGTCGTGGACAACCTTGTGGGGGCAGGCGTCGCCGTTGGCCGCGGGTACTCGCCGGCGACGCCCACGGCAGAGCACGGGTGGCTCGGGCGGGGAGACAGACGAGCGAGGGAAGAAATGGAGAGGGGAGGTGGCGCGATCCACAATTCACGGGGGAGGGGGGCAGATATTTCTCCCGGGGCTGCACTGCCGCGACCGTGCGTCGGCGTCGGGATGGTCCAGCCACGCCATGGACGGCTCGGCCGAAGGAACAGGAAGGGGAGGTGGGGGAAAACGAAGAGAAGGCCGCGGTTGGGCCGGGCCAGGGAAAACGTGCTATGGGCGATTTTTTTGGGTTTTTTGCAAAATTTTGATCTGCCAGAGAAAATTCTCATATGTTTGAACTATTTTGGCTAGCAAAATATTTTTGTTTGGGTTCATACTTGTTGGTATATTTGTGATGCACCCCATAGAGATGCCACAAAAAGTTTGGTCAATTCTAAAAATCATTTCCTATTTGTTTTAATTATCAAATGATTAAAATGGATAATTTAAGCTACTGATTTAATTGTTTCATATAATTTAGAGTTTAATAAAATCCCCAAATTGGTGGAACATGGTCCATAGAATATTTGTGAATTTATAAAAGTAGTTGCACAATTTTTGGAGTAAGTTGATTTTGCACTTTGGTTTTATTATTTAATAATTCACCAAAGGCATTTTTAACTAGATTGATTTGAATTCAATTCAAAGGGTATTTAATTTGAGCTTGGATTGTTTGGATTCAAGTTGACCAAGGTCCATGATCACATGACTTTCAACAATATCAAAAGAGAAGTTGAATTTGAACTGAACCAAGTTGATCAAACAAAAGTTTTGAACACTAATGATCAACAGTAATGGTGATTACTGTTCACTGACAGTGAGAGTATTACAAGATCTAGGCCTTCATGAGCAAAAAAGTTTGATGCACCCCACCTAGTTCCATTGGAGATCTTACCTTAGCTCATATGTGCATCCGTTGCATGGCAATCCCTACTCCTCACATCATATCTATCATTTGGATTTCTCTCGCCTATAATTGTCTTCATTGATGTGAGCCTTTCACACATTTTGTTCTTCCTTCCCCATCATTTCTCTCTTTTCCATCCTAAGTGCCAAAGTATCTTGTTCGCGCTCATCCATTGCATGAGTTCTCAAAGTCGAAAGGGAGAGGATGAGTTTGACTTGTACCTGACTAGTGGTCTAGGGATGAGTCAAAATAAGATTCCGAAGGAGACTAAGTGTGAAAATTTTGTAGATTGAGTTCTCAATTAAAAATATTTTTTTTTTATTCTCTAACCCCAACTCCCATTGCTTGCACGCAAACACAATTTGGATACATTCGAGTCACGGACAGCGAGCGATCTTGCACCTTTAAGTTCATGCTTAGCTAGTATTAATACTAAGACTCTTGCTTGTGATCATGGTAAGGAGCATTGAATCCTGCTCCCATCATGAAGGTCAGCTCCTCATGACCGACAAGGCCCTGAAGCAGAATAATCTGGAGACCCCGTTCATTGCAACCGAGGTTATCATGGTAATCCAAGAGACAAAAGGTGATGGTAACTCGTCTATCTTAGAGGAAGATTTCTGCAGAACAATAAGCCATGCAAGAAGAAAAGAACCCTGACTAAAGAAAAGCCAGTAGAAGAAAGGTGATTTCCACAGGAGCAAGACCCAGGGCAGACACACATGGCAGATGTCAAACCTTGTTGCAATGTATACCTCTGTAATGAGCATTGCACCTCGTAAGCGGTCAAAAGTATGCAACTCTTGCAAGCCGACGGGTAAGACCAAGGGATGCACTGTATGGACCTCAAGTAAAAATTGCCTCGATCAGTTGAAGTCGTGTGGACCACCATGGATGCCTGCAACAAAGAAATCCCATTCAGTATGGGCAAAGTACTGCGTACCTAACCCATCAGCCCGAGTAATTACTCAAGTTCGACCTCATCCGTCTTGTCAACATACCCTACTCTTCTTCATTGAAGGTCACCTGCTCAGCTCGGCATTTTAAATACAAGAACCGGATTGAAACATATCATGACCTGTCGCCACCCGAAAAGAGCAACCGGTTAGGAAAATCTTGGCGGAGGCACTTTTTTAGAATTTGTGCCCTGTTCTGGACTAATGAGCAAGGTAGGCAACCAAAAGCAATGAGGTGCAACCCCACATGCCATCAGTCAAGGTCCCGATAGTAAAAATTCTGAGATACCAACTACCGATGAAGGCCAAGCTCTTGTCGAAGAGGCCAATGCAAATGATTCAAGACCGTATCAGGAATAAAGCCCGAGGTACCACAAAAACAACATGGGTATCTTCAGCATTCAGCGATGACAAGACATCTCGTTGTCATACGAGTCAGAAGATATGAGGATGGAAATCATAAGGAAAGGAGGTGATGTATCTAGGAAGAAAACTCTGCCAGAAGTGTGGACCGGGTGAAGTAAACCCCCTCAGCAGAGATATATTGGAGGCCACCGTGGGAACAGTATGCGGTAAAAAGGAAATCTGAGAAGCAGTAACTTTCCTAAGGATTGTAAGTTTGCAATGGTTCCCTGAGCAACCAAATTTCGAGGACGAGATATTTTCTAAGGGGGGTAGTTTTGTGACACCTTGGATTTTGGAACTTTATTTTTCCAAAAACTTTTTGGATTTATTTCTAGATTTGCTATTGGATTTGCTTTTGCGCACCTCGTTGGACTTGAAACTTGAGCCTATTTTCTTTGCATGCTCAAGTGGACCTTGAATCCAAGACTTCCCATTGCCATTCCATTGTTCCATCTCATCCAAGCCACCATTTTATTCTAGCCTTATATTCCTTTTTCCAATAAAAGGGATATTCCTATTATTTGAGGTGTGTGAAGCAACCCCTATTTATATTGCTCCATAAATCCCCAAATAATTCCCTCCTGATCTTGATGCCATATCTTGCAAATTTCTCCAAAAACATTGCATAGCCCAAGTGGAATTTTCCTCTAGAAAAATTCATTTGTCTGTGGGGGCAGAATGGAGCTTTGTGAAGGGAGTGTCATTTCTATTGATCCATTGATGATGAAACTTTTTGTGAAATCTCATATGATCATTTCATTGATCTCCACCAACTTACACCACCATTTGACTAGCCAAACTCCCACAATAAGTTCCCAAAGTACTGGTGTGGCAAGGGGGCATTGTGAAGCAAGTGCATGAAAGGGGATCCCATTTTCCTTGGAACTTTTTTAGCATGATCCTACCACCAAATAACTCCACCAAACCAAATTGGAGCCAAATACAATCCACCATGTGAGTGCACCATCAAGTTTAAGTTTCTGACCAGTGGGCCACATTGTGAAGCAAGTGCTAGCTATGTGTGTCCAATGGCTATGAAATTTTATACACATGTGCACCATGCCAAATAACCCCAGTACACCAATTTTCAGCCAATTCCACCAAACCTATGAGATGCTAGCTTCAACTTTGCATTCTAGCCTATTTGGACAATTGCAAAGGAAGTGCTAGCTAGCTTGATCCATTTGAGCTGAAACTTGGCACACATACTCAACCTAGTGTATGACTTAGCTCTGCCAAATATCATGCTTAGGGGAGCCATGTGCTAGCCCCAGACCAGTACAAACACCTTCAGCCACGATGGTGCATTTGCAAAGGAAGTGCCATGTGCATTTGCTTAATTGAGCTCAAACTTTGCATACATGTAGTCCTTCCTATCCCTAGCCCAGAAGACAACCTGGCACCACCCCAAACCCGAGCATGTGATCTCTGCTTCTTGCCCAAGTTTGCTGCATCAATCTTCAGAGTGAGGATGAGCTCACCATGTTCATCCTTTTGACCATTCAATTGCACCATTGTACTCAACATGCGAAGAACTACAGGATGGACATGGTTGGCCACGAAAAATCATATCCGAAACACCAGTGCGCGTGGGGAGCAAGCATGTGGCGTGCTCTGGCCGCGCTCCGCGCGTGCCCGACGCGTCCACATCCTGCCACTATAAGTGTCTGTCATCTTCTTCGTGTCCTGCCATGACGCACGGCTTTGCGCAGCTGCGTGCTCCACGTGCCCTCGTCTGGAACATCCTCGACGCTGCTCGTGGCCACCAGCTCACCGCCCGCCATGGCTGCGGCTCTTTGTCTCGTCCCCGAGCTCGAATCTCCTCTCCCCCCATAAAATGGCGCACCCCAGAGCACTCCAGCATCACCCAGCGGCCTCCCCCACTCCTCCTAGACCTTCCCCTCTCAATTTTGCTCGTCGGGGCCGCCATTGCCTCCACGGCCACCTAGGCTGCCGCCTTAGTCCACTTCGATTCCGGTGACCCGAAGCCCTCCCTCTCCCTCTTGCCAGCCCGTAGACTCCCCCTTGGCCCCCACACCACCGCAAGCCCCCTCCCCGCTCGTCGGAACCCGGCCGCGCTGTGCTTCCCATGGCACCCGTGGCCGCCGCGATGCCTCGCTCGCGCTGGCCCTCCCCGGCCTACGGGAATAGGCGTGGCCGGCGCGGTCCTCAACCTGGAGCTACCCAGGTAGCCGCGGGTCGGCTGCCGTTCCCCCTCACCGGCGCAGGGCACGGCCGTCGTCCTCTATCTCCCCGTCGGGAGGAAGAAGATAACAAATAAAGGAGAGAGGAGACTGCTAGCGGGCCCCGCTCGTCAAGAGGCTCAGCCCCGGGCCGTCTTCGCTAGGAGAAGGCGCCTTTCGGGTGAATACGTTTACCCTGCTGAGGAAACGTATTTCTTTCCACTTCGGCCAAGAATACGCTTTCCTTGCTGGAAAGCGTATTTCCCTCTTCTGCGGGCTAAAGTGCGCTTTCACTTAGAGAAAGCGTATTTCTTCCTAAAATCTAGCCCCGACTCCGTTTCGGTCATATCTCCACAACTGTAAGTCCAAACGAGGCTATTCTTTTTGCGTTGTTTTCTTATCGAGCTCCTCTTCGTTTTGGCATATGTTTCATGCCATGTTTTGATGTTGTTATTTGCTAGTCAAAAAAAAGATGGAGTTTGACTTTTTCTCTGTTTCTTTATTTCAAAATATTTTGCAAGGTGTGTCGGTGTCGAAGACCAGGAGTGTTTCACACCTCTCTGGTGAAAGGCAAGCCACAATACCATTTGCACCTTTGCAAATCTTTGACGTGCTTCTAAAATTACTTTTCGATGATATGCTTATATCGGTGACCGTGATCATGTTGCCATTTTATGTTTGATGTTATCATTGCCATGCTATCCTTGAATATGCTACTACTATACTATGTTTTGTCAGGTTACATCCATGCTATGCTTTGATCATATCATTGCCATGTTATGCTCTACATCATCGTAGCCATGAAAAACAAACACCATGTTAAGATGCTCATGTTATCTCTATGTTAGTCCATGTTGAGCCTAAGTTATGCTCAACTGCATTCATAACGTTGCCATGTTGATAACTTAATCTTGGTAACACAGGTAAGTTCACCATCTAAAATGTGTTTGATCATATCTGAAATTGTTTATACTAGCATGTTGTACATTGTTATGATCTGATGCTACTCATGTTGCACCTGATACTTGTGTTTGATGTTGGAGACATGCTTCATGAAAAGTGGATCAGGTGCCACCGAACCGAACTTATCCGTGCAGCCACATTTTCTTGTATGGGCAGGCCTTGATTCGGTCTACCGGTGGGCTTCTCTTATGCGTATCACCAAAGAGGGAAGGCTATGCGCGGCAGTTTCCTTTGGCCGGGTAAACGGCGATAGTCTTGAGAAACAGTTTGTTGATATGAGCTCAGTCCCCGTTTGGGACAAGTTATGGACCATGCGATGGTCAGGGCCAATAGGTTGGCCGGTGTCAAGAGGACACCCGGGCTACCCAAGACAAGATGTCAGTGATACGGTAAGGTAGACACGCGGTAGATCGGTCTCGTTGGAGAAGTCCTAGTTCACCCCTGCGGTGCGAGTTCCAAGGATCCTGTGGGACAAGCATTGGGGTACTGGACGGAGGAAAAACTCCATAGTGTGGGTAACGTGCACAAACTCTGCAGAGTCACAATCTATTCGAATAGCCGAGTCCTCGGTCATGGGACACAGTTCGTACTAGGTCACACCTTAAGATCAACATGAGTTCGGTGGTATATTTGTGGTAAGTGGATGGTCATGCGATGACCGGATTGATTTGGGTGGTAACGAAGGACACCTAACCCGTTGAATGGTCATTCGATGACCCGTTTGGTCATGCGACGACCCATGGAAGTGGTTTGGTATCGAGGTGACCTGGTGCTTGAGTCTATATGGACTCCGAGGTAAGCCACGTGATCATGCGATGATCATGTGGGGTCCATGTGACCTTAAATGGTGATTGTTTGTGCATAATTTTTAATGCTGATAATATCTGGATGCATGATATTGTTGCTCACCTGTTTAACTCACTAAGATACTCGAACCTGCTATTGCCATGTTATTGTTTTGCCTTGGTGCTCTTGTTGTTGTGAGCTTGCAAGTACATTCAATGTACTGACCTGGCGTGTCATGCCAGATTTGCAGGCTCTGCTTTGAATGCGTAGGACGACGTTCCCGGTGTTTGCGAGCTAGGAGGTGTCCCAACCAGTGTCCCTGTGGATTGGAGTTCATCACCGCCATTATTGTTCCGCTGCCGTTGTTATTCCGCTGCTAGAGGGTTATACTTCTGCTTGGTGTAGAGTTGAGGCTAGCCTGAGGAGCAAGCTGTGTCTCCGCTAGCGTTGTAATAGACCTCGTGTACCCCTATCTTCGGTAATAGAAAGATGTTCAGTTCTATATCAAGCAGTGTCGTGTTCCAGAAGACTTGATCTCTAGGCTGGTGCACGGGGTGATTCGGTCCTCTTGAGCCGGGGTGCCACAGATCTGAAGGTTTATGAGACTATGTTCAGTTTGTGATTGAGTTTATATATATTTGGTTCCTATCTTTTATATTTTTTTTCTTGAGTAATTCTTGCATGTTCTCCGTTGTTGTTTATTGCTTTGACCAAGTAGTAGGTATGACTCCAAGAGGGAACGTTATGCTCGATTGTGGGTTCATTCGCCATGATGACTAGCTTGAGTGACAGAAACATGAGTCTAGAGGAGGTGCTATTGCCACAAGGGGGAAAATAACGGTGCTTGTAACCGCGGTTGCAAGGATTGTTTAATTTACGCAAAGTTCTTTTAATGCAGTTGTCTGTTGCTTTGTATTTACACTTTGGGTGGGGCTCGCAACTTAATACCAGAGAAATGTTCTGGATAGATATCTCAAGGTGGATGATTATTAGTAGATGATCTAGGATTTCAGTCTACTTATTTGGCATACTACCCATGCTTTTGAGAATCTTCCTTTCTTTGTCGCATAGTTAGCATTGCGGTGCGTTTTTAATCCTGTCAATTTCCCAACTGTGATTTGTTTACCTCACATAGCAGTTTCATCATCTTTTGGGAGAGAGACATCACTAGTGAACATCATGGGACCCCGGTCCATATTCTCATCACTGTTTACACGCTCAATTATTTCCTGCTTTTACTTTCTAGTTGCAGTCACTATTATCCTTTAACCCTTGCGTTTTGATCCTTTGTAAACAACAAGGCCGGAGAGATTCACAACCTCTCTGAACTTCGTTGAGAGCAAAGTTTCTTGTTGTGTGTGCAGGTCCTTGCGAAGCAAGTGATTCTTTTCAGACAACGCATCACTTGCCGGACCACCTACTTGTAGTTGTTGGAGTCATACGGGAGACACTCTAAACCTTGGCATCTTTTCCAAGGGAAATGTGCTGATATCCTACATCTCACCTTCCACTTGGGGTAAGCAACGAAGGGCGAGAAGCCATTATCATCTCTCACGCATCAATCCCCAAGTCCCATACTTGGTTCTCGTACATGGAATCCATTTCGTATTTCATGGCTTGTAGCCATTCAGTGGAGTTAGGGCTCATCATCGCTTCTTTGTAGTTCACAGGCTCATCATGTTCCAAGACGAATACTTCATTAGCGTACCACTCGGGTAGCTGACCCACTCTACCTGATCTCCTTGGTTCAGTCACTAGCCTCTCAGAAGTTCCTGCTTCAATTGCAGGAGCTACCGGTTCCTTCATTGGAATGACTGCCAGAACAACTTCTGTCGTTTCAATCCTTGGTTCCAAAGGTTCGCTAACCTCATCAAGCTATAATTTCCTCCCACTCACCTCTTTGTTAAGAAACTCTTTCTCAAGAAAAGTTCCTCCTCTAAAAATAAAGATTTTTCCATCGGAAGGGTGGTAGAAAGAATAGCCTACGGTGTCTTTGGCATAACCTACAAAGTAGCACTTGTCTGCTTCAGTGTCAAGTTTGTTTGGTTGTAAACATTTTACATAAGCATCACAACCCCAATTTTTCAGGAACGATATACTAGGTTTGATCCCATTCCACAACTCGTATGGTGTCATTTCCACAGACTTTGACGGCGCCCTATTTAAAGTAAGAGCAGTATTCTCTAACACGTAACCCCAAAAAGATAGTGGTAGATCAGTTAATGACATCATAGACCTCACCGTGTCTAACAAATTTCGGTTACGTCTCTCATACACTCCACTCCTCTGTGGAGTTCCAGGTGGCATCAACTGTGAAACAATTCCATGCTCTATGAGGTGTTCTCTAAACTCATGACAAAGATATTCACCACCACGATCAGATCGCAGAAAAAAAATCTTGTCATGATGATTCTGAACTTCGTTTTGAAATTCTTTAAACTTTTCGAAAGTTTTAGACTTTTGCTTCATTAAGTAAATATAGCCATATCTACTCAAATCGTCAATAAAAGTTACGGAGTAGAGATATCCACCGCGCGCCGGTACACTCATTGGACCACACACCTCACTATGTATTAATTCCAACAAGTCTGTCGCCCGTTCTACATGACCTGTGAATGGTGTACGATTTAGTTTTCCCATCAGAGAAGCCTCTCATTTATCAAATGATTCGAAAATCAAAAGATTTCAAAATTCCATCTTTATGAAGTTTCTGCATGCGTTTCTTTCCGATGTGACCTAGACGGCAGTGCCACATTTAAGTGGTATTCTCATCCTTCTTAAGACGTTTGGAGCTAGTGTTTAAGATGTCGTTACTACAATCAAGATCTAAATAAAACAACCCATTCTTAATAGGTGCAAAACCATAGAACATATTCTTTAGGTAGATAGAGCAACCATTGTTCTCAGACTTAAAACTATAACAGTCGCGGATTAAACATGATCCCGACATAATGTTCTTACAAATAGGAGGAACGAAATAACAATTATCTAGTTCTATGGTAAATCCTGAAGTTAGATGTAGAGTGTAGACGTCGACGGGTTTAGTAGAGATCATAGCTCCATTCCCGACACGCATCGTCAGTTCATTCTTTTCCAGCTTCCTTATTCTCCTTCGTACCTGTAATGAATTACAAATATGAGCAACAACTCCAGTATCAAATACCCATGACTTAGAGTGAGGGCCAAAAAGAAAGACATCTATAACATATAGAACTCTTATACCTTAGCCGGTAAAACCACACTTCTTTCTATCTGCCAGATACTTCTTGAAGTTCCTCTTCCAGTGACCTTTAGCTTTGCACTAGAAACACTTAGTATCTTTGTTAGGGCCAGTGCCAGAGGGTTTCTTGGTCTTGGCGCCAGTCTTGCCGACGCCCTTACCCTTGGACCTGCCCTTCTTCTTGAAACTGGTGTTCTTGCTAACTGCCAATGTGTAGTTAGGGTCAGCCTTCATGATAGTCTCCGCATTCTTTAGCATTGCAAGTAGTTCATTAACCAACTTATCCATCATGCCCATCTGATAGTTCTGAACAAAGCTCTTAAAGCTCGGCGGGAGTGACATAAGGACGATATTCTGGAATAAAAAATCCTAGTTGAGTCAACCTTTGACCAAAGCCCATGATCTTTATCACGTGCTTATTCACAGGTGATCCTTCTTTCATCTTGCAATTCCATAGGGCATGAGTAACCTCATAACATTCAGTCCTAGTGTGTTTGGCATACAGAACATCTAACTCTTGAATAATCAAGTGGGGAATGGTATTTTTAAACCTCCCTGTAACTCTGATTCCATACACGCAGTCATAAGACATTGAACTGCGGTGCTATCATCAAGCTTGGTGTGACGCACATTCTGCTCAGCAACTGTAGCGTCGGGCCCCTGTGCTTCAGGGAGAGGTGTCGCCAGGACATAGTCCTTCTTAGCACTCCTGAGTACAATTCTCAGGGGACGAACCCAGTTCGCATAGTTGCTTCCATCAGCTTTCCATTTTTTTTCTCAATCAACGGATCTAAGTTAAACTGGGGACTGACACGGGCCATTTTAAATCTCCAACATAAACACAAGTTTCGCTTAGAAAATGTTCATAATTAAGTTGCACTAAGTAATTAATCAAGCTACATATTATATACTTAAAATGATAGAAAAGGAACCGTAGAGATTCACCGCTCAAAAGTTAAAAAATATGAACGGATTATATTAACGCAGTTTCGGGTAGAAAAAAATAAACATTGGACACGCAACATATGAATCGGAATTATGCCAAAGTACAGAGTCCAACTGGAAGTACATATTAAAAATTTATCTACGCATTGACCGGCTTTGACTGCCCAGCGAGGCAAGTGTATCACGTTAGACATCAAATAGGCAAGTTTACATTGTGATGTATATGAAGAAAAGCCTAATAAATTTTTAAGTGGTGAAAAGCCTTATAAGATTGATCACTTCTACACGATGAAAAAACTAAATAGTGATGCTGATTTTTCCTTTAGGGTCACAACTTCGGTGTATAATAACGTACTGTAATGGTCCAAAAAAAACACACTCCTTATAAAACATGAGAAAAACTGATGAATAAGAGTTTTGTTTCGATATGTGTAAGAAATGAAACCGACCCACTCACCAGGACGAACTACCGTGTCGCCCCCGCGGGCGGCCCGAGAGAAACCCTAGGCGCCGCCGCCGATTACTCCCCACCGTCCTCTCCTCCCCTCGCCGCCGCCAGCAGGGGTCTCCTGGCAAAGCCCGCGCGCCCCGGCTGCGGCGGGGTTTCTTCCTCCTCCTGATCAGGGTGGGGAGGCACGGGACGCTTCATTCAGCGCGGGCTCGGCGTGGCGTGGTCGCTTGCGCGGAGCTTGGCTACGCGAGGCCGCAACTCGCGAGGGCTGGTCCTGGGGCTCGGGGCAGCGTGGTCGCCGGCGCGGAGCGTGGCTGCCGTCGGCGGCTTCTCTTGGATCTGGCGAGGGGCCTCGGGCTTCGGCCGGTTGGACGTTGCGGCTGCCGGGACTCGCGTGGACTGGTCTGGCGTGGTTGCCGTTGTGTCTGCCGTTGGCGGCTCAGCCTGGATCTGGTGTGGGGCCTCAGGCTTCTGCCTGCTGGATGTCGTGAGGTCTATGGCGGCGGCCGCGAGGTCTGTGGTGGCGTGATGCAGATAAGGATGCGGTGAGGCCGGATCTGGTGGTGGTGGCTCTGTGTTCTGTGGCCGCCGGTGTTCGCCCTCGTGCTTCATGTTGGTGTTGGTCGGCGCCCCCTCTTCTGTGGCGTTCTGGCGGCGCCCACGGTGCTCTTCGACGGGAGTCAGTCGGCTGCAGGCATGTGGGGGGAGGATGGTCATCTTCAGTTCCTTTCGGGGTGGCGGTTGCACGGGTTCGCTCTAGTTTCTTTCGGAAACTATCTCACGGGAAACGGTGATGATCCGGATGGCGGCTTCCGTCGCGGCAACAGGGAGCCTAGGCGAGGCGGTGGAAGGCATGTTTGGATGATCGTCGGGTGCACGGAGGGGGCGGGGATGTGTGGTGGTTGTGCTGGTCCTTGTTAGGCGGGCGTGAGGTTTGGGACACATCGTTGGGTGAAAGCCTTTTCCTGGCGGTGGCCGGGTCCGACGACGGTGACGCCCATGAGCGCCGCTTCCTTCTTGAAGTCATCGTCAAAGCGGTGTTCTCGTTCCCCTGCCCGGGCTCTCCAGGGGAACACCTTGATCCTTGTCGTGGGAAAGTCACGACAGATGTTCGAAGATTCGAACTTGACATGGGATCTTTGTTGCGAGGTGGGTACAAGGAGAGAGTCCACATGAACAAGAGACTCGATAGTTTACCCAGGTTTCGGCCCCTCTTTGTCTCGAGGTAAAGAACTACTCTTGCTTCTTATTATTGCCGTTATCGGCTCTTCAATTAGAAGAGTCCACTTATGGATTACAATGGTGTTGGATCACAACCTTGGTCTTGGGGATATCTAGGTATGCGTGAGTTGTCTATTCCTGACTTGAGTTGAGTTGCCTCTGGATCCCGTGGACCTCGATTTATAAAGGCGCCTGGTCCCGGGAATCGCAAGTATGACTCCTACACGAAGTGGAGTCCTATTCTACTTTAAAAATCTTCTACGTACTATACAAGGTAAGTCGAATTCCTTCTATGGCTTCGATCTTCACGCTTGGCGCATCCGGCTCGTGGCCAGGTCTTCTCTTGTGGGCTTTCCTTATAGAGTTGGCATGTAAGCCTAAATTCAGGGTTATGGGCTTGGTCCATCCCCCCGACATTAGCCCCCGGGATTGGTGTGATGCTCAGTCTTCTCAGCAATCTTCTTGACTCCATCATTATTGTGGACTCTTCAATGGGTCAGAGCTAATTTTATGCCTGACATTCATTAGGGGTCAGAGTCGACTTTCTTCAAATTTGTTTCATCTTCCAACTTTCCTTTTGACTTTTAGTCAAAGTGTCGTTACTGCATTTATTATCCCTCTTCCCGAAAAATGCCTTCATTGAAGGTATTTACACGGTGGTGAGAATCGAGGAGTCTTTCATAAATGTCGCCTGACATGGATAATCTACCCTTGCTTTTATGGCATTGATTGATCAACCTCCTGTAATTATATATAACCACCCGGTGGTATAGTCCTTTGAGCACACACATCTTCTTATTCCTTTCTCCCCTCTGCAACTTTCTCCATGGCTCCCATGCTTAGCGTTTGTGTCCCTGCTACTACCAATGATCCTGGCTCTAGCACTGGCACTCGAAGTGGCCGAGGCCGTGGACGGAGCTGTGGAAGAGGCCGCGACAGAGGTAGGGGAAGAGGTGGGCGCGTTGCTCGCCAGCCCATGGATCTTGAAGCTTCACCTCCTTCTCCTGAGAGGAATGAGTTTCTGGTGAGAGTTCCTACGATCCGTCGTTAGGTCAACCTTCCGGAATCTTTTTCTCAGCTCATGATGGATTCCAAGCCTCCAGGGATGTGGCTCTGCTCTGAGGGGTGCTCTCATGGACCCATTTGGGTGGCCACTAGTTTTTCTAGTGATGATTACATGTTCCTGGGGTTGGAAACCTTTCTTCGTTCCAGGAACATCTCAAGAGGAGATGCCATCATCTTTAGGTATGATGGCGATGAGACCCTCTGGGCCAGGATTTTTGACTCGGATGGTGACCTAGTCAGCTGCTGCATGGAGAGCTCTAGCAGCAGTGATGAAGACTTCTACAACAATGCAGAGGAAGCCCAAGTTTTCTCATCTGATGATGAAGCCAACTTTGAGGACGACCACTGAAGTTGTATATTTATCAAGTAGTTTAATATAAGCATTGTCGACTTTTGTCCTATTTTCTTTTGATATAAGACTCAGCCTCTGATGAATGAGAATGTTAATTTCCCATAAAATCTGTAAGTCGGTTTTGTACCTGACTTTTGATAAGATAATATTTATGTATGAGGGATGACTTTCTTGATGATATATGTAGCCCCCTATCTCGATTTGAACAGACTTGTTTTTTGTCGACTCATCAGAAAAATCGACTTGTAGCCCTCATGCTTGGTATGGCCACCTTGTGTGCCGAACCAACTAAATTTTTTTGAAATGATACTCCCCCAAGAGTTGGTACGAACACCTTTGCATCGTGCCGAGTCTTAGAAAAAAGTTTTCGTGGTATAGTCCCCAAGAGTCAGCATGAGCATCTTTGTTCATGCCAAGTCACAGAGTAATTCGAGCTATAGTCCCCATGAGTCGGTATCAGCATATTTTTGTCATACCGAGTCACACAGGTTTTTTCTCACAATGTATGAAAAGTTATGTATGGTTTTATGACATATGAAATAAAAAAGAAAGTATTCTATGATGCTGATGTATGCAAAAAGTAAAGTACAAAAAAGGCTCATATGGAAGTCGGCCCCGGATTTAACATGCCTCATCTTCTCGCGTTCAGAAAGATTATTGGGTTATCCGTGAGTCGAAACCACTCTGTAAGCCAGCATCATATGACTAGCGTTCCTGGTGATTAAAACCAAACTCGATAGGCATTTATGTAAGCCCCCAAGGTTTAGATTACGTCGGGTACACATTGGTCATATGAGCTTGGGCTATACAAGCCAAGATTAAGCCGTGGTTGGCCAATTCATATAGATGCTGAGTTCTCATATAATAGACGATGGATGTCATCGAGCCCCCCCCATTCCTCCGAATAAGTCATATACAAGCGCAGTTTTACATATATATGCCGAGTTCTCAAATTAGAGTCAATGATTATCATCGAGCTCACCGATTCCCATGAATTAGTCATATACATGCTCCCAGGTCTCTGAGATATAAAAATACAGAATATGCATTGTATGATGGAAGATAAAAACATGAAAATAATAAAGTAAAGGAGAGTCAGTATGACAACTAAGTGTGGCGAGAGCCGGTGCGACAAAGATTGACTTATATAATATATATGGCGAAGGCCAGTGCGACAGAAGTCGACTTATGTATATTATATGGTGAAAGTCAGTGCAACAAGTGTCAACTTATATAAATGTACAATAATGTTCCTGCTCTACTCAATTATAATATGGACGGAGTTGTGTGATGTTCCACGGTCTGGGTGTCTCCTCCATAGATGATCGTGAGTCTTCCTTCTCGCGTATATCAACCAGGTAATAGGATCCATTGTACAAGTTTTTGCTGACCACAAACGGTCCATCCCATGGAGAGGATAACTTGTGCATTCCATCCTTTTTTTGTATGATTTGAAGCACTAAGTCACCTTCCTGAAAAGTCTGACTTTTGATGCGGCGGCTATGGTAACGTCGCGGATCTTGTTGGTAAATAGTCGACTGAGCTGCTGCCAGTTCTCGTTTTCCATCAAGAACATCCAAGGAGTCCTGCCTCCCTTTATCATTGTCTGCTTCCACGTATGTGATGACTCTTGGTGAGTCGTGACGCATGGCACTTGGGAGAATGGCTTCCGCTTCATATACAAGGAAGAAGGGTGTGTAACTTGTTGACCTATTAGGATTCTTCCGGATGCTCCATAGTACTGAGGGTAGCTCCTCTTCCCAACAACTCGACGTCCTTTCGAAGGGGACATAGAGCCGGGGTTTGATGCCTCAGAGGAATTATTGATTTGCTCTCTCGGCTTGTCCTTTGGACTGTGGGTGAGCCACCGATGCAAGGTCGATTCGGATGTGCTCATTCTGACAGAATCGCTGCATAACCCCTTCTGATAGGTTAGATCCATTATCAGTGATGATGCTATGGGGATAGCCAAATCTGTATATTATCTTTTTCAAGAATTTTAGTGTTGTTGCAGTGTCACATTTACTGGCCGGCTCTACCTCAAACCACTTGGTGAATTTATCCACTGCCACTAATAAGTGGGTATTTTTTTTGGCTGACCTTTTGAAAGGTCCCACCATATCAAGCCCCCATACAACAAAGGGCCAAGTGACAGGTATCATCCTGAATTCTTCAGTCGGCACTTGAGCTTGCTTTGCATAGCGCTGACATCCATCGCACTTCTTGACTATATCCTCCGCATCCGCATGTGCTGTGAGCCAGTAGAAACCGTGTCGATAGGCTTTAGCTACAAGCGAATGAGAGCCGGCGTGGTGTCCACAATATCCAGAGTGTATTTCCTTGAGTATGGCTCTACCTTCGCCGATGTAACTCACCATTGATGAGTAGAAAAGATTTGCTCCTCCTAACAATCCTACTAGCCAGTATTTCATCTGTAGGAAGGATTCCCCAGGTCTTGTAATCCAAATAAGGTACAACCCATGAGGGGGTGGCATGTATTGCGGCCATCAGAGCCAGTTCTGGATCCGGCTCTGCTATGTCTTGCTCTGTTGGTGGTTGCACATACGGTTTTGTTAGGACATCTAGGAATACGTTAGGAGGGACCATCTTTCGCTGAGAGCCAAGCCAAGACAGGGCGTCTGCTGTTTTGTTTTGCTTGCGGTCAACGTAATCCACCTACTAACCAATAAGGAAACCGGCTTGCCTTTCCACTTCTGTCGATAAGCTGCCATGGTGGCATCTTTCGAATTCCATTTTCCTGACACTTGTTAAGAAACGAGGTCAGAGTCGCCATAGCATTGAATCCTTCTTATGTTCATCTCAGAGCCAGCCGTAGCCCATGAAGTAGGGCTTCGTATTCTGCAGAATTGTTGGTGCAAGTGAACTGCAATTGCAAGACATAGCAAAATTTCTCTCCTTTGGGTGAGGTGAGGACCACACCAGCTCCTGACCCTTGGAGCTACCCACTTCCATAGAAATGCATCGTCCAGTACTTGGTAATCGTATTTTCTGGAGGTGCTTGGATTTCTGTCCAGTCGTTGATGAAGTAGACCAACGCCTGGGATTTAATGGTCGTGCGTGGCTCATACTTGATATGATGTAACACCCCAAAAATCGGGTTATCGATTTTTGCGCTTTTATTCCTTTCTAGCTTTTTCTCCCGATCATTTTCCCCTGGATACTGGTTGATAACCAGATAAATCCAGACAATCCTTGACCTTGCAACCCTTTTCTCTGCCCCTTTGAAAGGCAAGATCCCTCCCCAGACCCTCGAACTGGGATATGCAAGGATATTGGCGAGTCCGGTGCAATGTTCTTCATATCATCTTAATTCCATTTGTGCCAATCGATGGAATTAAATCCCGGAAAATACCTAGACATCTCTAAAGGTGGTGTAAACTTGTGGAGATGATCTTGGTTATCCTCTTGACCTCTCCCAAAGATATTGGCTATGATTGAATAAAGGAAATTGTGATTTTCTTTATAAAGCCAATAATCCCTTTTTAGCCAATTTGCAAAGGAGCTACTATTTTGGTTGCTCCCTTGGTGCTCAAACGAATTGTGGAACTCCTAGTATCCAACCCATGGCCATTTCTATCAAAACATGGGTTTCCATAGTTCAAAGTTTGAGCATAGCTTCCATTTCCAAATTTAAGGCAGAATAGCACTTTCCAAAGGAAGTGTTATTTATCTTTGCCCATTTCTTCCCAAACTTTTTGTGCCATTTTCCCTTCCCATGTCATGGTGTTGTACCAAATTTGAGCCATAATGGCCAAGCCAGTGATGCACTCTAAATTCCCAAAGTTTCTGTCCAGCAGGCAACTTTGTGAAGGAAGTGCAAGCTACCCTTGCCCATTTGAGCTGAAATTTTGTGTACATACTTATCCTAGTGTATGAATTAGCTCTGCCACATTTCAAGCCAAGGGGACCAGTGTGCTAGCCACACCACAACACAAACACCTTCTGCTTAGTTGGTGCATTTTTAAAGGAAGTGGTATGTACATTGGCCCATTTGTGCTCAAACTTGACAGAGGTAATCATATTAGGGTTAGATTACTGTGACACAAGTTTGAGACCATTGCACCAGATGAGCCTCCCCCAGATCAGCACAAACACCTTGCTAGTCAAACCTAGGTCATGTCGCTATCAGCCACTCCAGGCCAAGCAGGTCAGCCCACCTTGGTTCTAGCGCACACTGATAGGTCACATCACACAGTGGACATGGCCTTTGGTCAAAAAGGCGCTCTGGACACGACCAAGCCTTGGTGACCACGCTTGGGGCGTGCACCCACAGTGTACTGACAACTGTTTGCGCTGGAGGCTTATCCCCATTGTCCTCTACCTCGCGTCCGGGCATGTCTTTCGTGATCATCACTCCACGCTTGACCACCGCGTGCGCTCCCGCATCGTCTTATAGCCCATGGTCGCCCATGCAGACATGCGATGCTCCATGGACCGGCCGCCGCACGGCCATGGCCTCGAAGCTTCGTCGATCTTATTTGAGCCCCTCTCCTGGCTATAAAGGGAGCAGCTCTAGAGCCTCCCCCTCAGCCGCAGCACCCCAGCCTCCTCTTCCTCGAACCCCTCGGCCCCTGCCTCTCCCACGGACACGCTCCCACCTTGGCCGAAGCCGTCCATGGCCGCCGCACCCCGTCTGTGTGGGCCGACGCCACCGGCCGCCCCCGAGCCATCCGGGCGCCTTTGCACCATCCCCGGCCTCTCCCAGCCACGCCTCGACTCCCTTTTTGGCGCCGGTGCCCCACCTCGCTACCGTCTGCAGCCCTGGCCACCGCCGCGGCAAGTTCGTAGTGGCGCAGCCCTGCCTCCCCGTGGACCGCACGCCGCCCTGCAGGAGGCAATAGCCTCCCCAGCGCGTGCCCGCGCGCTGCTCGTCCCGGGAGAGTGCCGGAGCCGCCAGCGCAGCCACGGCCGGGCCGCCGCGACGCTCCTCTGTAGAGGCCACAGCAAGAAGAGGAGGGAGAGAGATAACAGAGGAGGTTGATGAGAGAAGACCCTGACGCGTGGGGCCCATGCTTCAGCGTCTAGCCCTGGGCCCGTGAGATCCAGCGAAGCGCATTTCCTGGAAATACGTTTTCCATTTCGCAAAGCGTATTCTCAGGCGGCTTTAGAGGATAATACGCTTTCCCTTCAGTGGAAGCGTACTTTGCTCTTCTGCGGGCCAGAATACGTCTTCTCTGCGTCGAAAGCGTAAACTTCCGGAAGACGCTTTCTCTCTCTAGATCCGAAAAGCTTAAGTGGTGGACGTTCACCCGATAAGCCTCGTTTCCCCGCCTATCGAACGAACGACGTATCTTCGCGACCGTAACTCCGATCCAAGTGATTCAAAAGCTCAGCTTCTTAGTTTTCCGAGCTCGTTCCATTTGCGCACCTCTCATGGTGTGTTTTCATTGTGATATTTACCCTTTTGCCCCCGGTTGCCGTTAGGCCTCGCTTGAGAATCGCCGGTCCCGTTAGATCTTTTCGGAAGGTGATCGCGCGTCCGCCCGACGTATTGTTCGACCCCCCAGGCAAGCTAGCCATCTGATATATGCTCTAAAGCATCGTGTCGTGTGTTCTTGCGTTCTTTAAAATGTGTGCTGCTTAACCGATGAAATAAGCGCCGATCTGTTAACTTGACTTGACATACTTATGCCATGCTTGTGTTATATGTTTATGTCGACCATGCTATGTTCACTTGTGAGTATCATGCTTATGCTGTTTATACATTGCCTAATTGCTATGATAAGTTAAAAATGATCATGCCATGTTTACTGGTTCGTATCATGCCTATGTTGTTCATGTTATGTTCATGCTATCATCCCCATGTTGATCATATCCATGTTCATTTGTATGGATCATCTGCCTTCACCATGCTTATATGATATCATGCTGTACTAGTATTGCTATGGTATGTTTTGTTGCTATGCTTGATCATATGTTGCTCAGTTAATATTGTTGATGGGATTGGACTGGAGTAACCGTTGATCATGTGCCACCGAACCGAGCTTTACTAGTGCAACCGCACTCGCCTGTATGGGCAGGCCTTGTCTTGGGCTATCGTTGTGCCTTCTACGGCTATCACCAAAGAGGGGGATTATGCACGCACGCTACCCTGGCCCGATAGGTGGTGATAATCTCAACATCCAGAGTTATTTACTCGGGGGTCCCAAAGGAGGACAAAGTTTATGGACCACGTGTTGGTCAGGGCCATGTGATGGTCAGTGTCGGAAGGACACGGGGATACCCAAGACAGTGTGTCGGTGATACCGTAGGGAGGTTACGCGTTAGAAAAGATTCGTTGGAGAAGGCTCACTCTTGCGGAACGAGTTACAAGGATCCTGTGGGACAAGTTCCGGGGTGCTGGGTGGAGGAAGAACTCCATAGTGTGGGTAAAGTGCACAAACTCTGCAGAGTCACAATCTATTCAAATAGCTGAGTCCTTGGTCATGGGACACAGTTCGTACTAGGTCACACTTGGATCAACATAAGTTCGGTGGATGGTTGTCTTAAGGGGATGGTCATGCGATGACCAGATTGGTTGGGTGATAACGAAGGACACCTAACCCATTGAATGGTCATGCTATGACCGGATTGGTTGGGTGGTAACGAAGGACACGTAACCCGTTGAATGGTCGTGAGATGACCCAATGTGGAGTCGGTAAGGACTCCGAGGTAAGCTGCATGATCATGCCATGATCATGAGTGCCCATGTGTTGATTGTTATTGCACTAATCTTATTCATGATAATATGCTAGATTCATCATGTTAATATTGTTCAGATTCATCATGTTAATATTGTTTAAACTGCTATGCCATGATAACTAATATACTCTAATAACTTGTGCATGCTTGAATGCCATAGATTGCTTTGCTTGGTGTATATGTTACTTGGTTTGCTTGTTTGCGAGTACATTCAAACGTACTCACATGGCTTATCTAAGGACCCGCCTTCCCTAGGAGGAGTCGAGCGTTTGCGAGCTAGGAAGAGTAACCCA
Source organism: Bromus sterilis (assembly GCA_950022295.1). Lineage (NCBI taxonomy): Eukaryota > Viridiplantae > Streptophyta > Magnoliopsida > Poales > Poaceae > Bromus > Bromus sterilis. The sequence goes on along the minus strand of OX465596.1, from coordinate 160,433,412 downwards.
GTCAGATCCCTGTGGATTGGAGCCGCTCCAAGTCCGTGATGCCATAGACAGTTTATATTCCCCTGCCCCAACCTCTGTAATGAACCCTCTATGGTGGTAATATATTGATTCAAGCCACTTTGGCTTATGAATCCTTTTACAGTTGTGCCTATGTTCTTGGTACGTGTTGTAAGCGCGCACACCAGAGTGATTCCTGTGCTGGTGTGTGAGCGACACTCGTCTGTGTACAGTGGTATTCAGGCGGAGTGTCACAAACATGGAATCATAGCAGCCAGGCTGACTGTAGGTTACCCCTAGCTGGATCAGTTGTCTCTTTCTCAGTAGAATGCCCAGATGGATTTCAACCATCTTTGCAAAGCTGGCACGGCTACCATTGATCAAAAGACAATGGCATAGGATGTCCCTCTCATCTATGCCCCGACTCTCATGGCATTCGTTTTCGGTGTGAAATTATCACATTGGGCAATGACCGTGCACCTTTAAACCCCCTAGGTAAGCCAGATATCCTCACCCTTCTTTCTAACCGTGGTATATCTCTCCTTATGTCTAGTTTCCATCGGGAAACGCCAGTTCCATCTTTCCTAAACAACCATAGACTAGTTGCCTAAGCCACCTTGGCTATGGTCATACGGTGAGTTTGATGTTCTCCCTCAGGAAGTAGTAGAAGCTTTCTGCCAATTGCTAGCAGAAGCATTGTGTGATTTTGCTTCTAAATCCTTAGAGAGGCGTCGAGTGCGCTAAGTTAGTGTAATTAGTGGATCTGCATCCACGTGTGGATATCACGTAGATTTCGAGATATGTTTGCTTCCTGGTGTCTGTTGTTTGATGTTTGCTCCGTCTTTGTCGGTTTTATTGTTTGGCTCTGAGTCGTCCCATCGGTAGGGAGATTGATAGCGAGCCCAATAGTGTTTCCCTATCCCATGGAATCCGACATGGTCACTGTATATTAACAGTTGACGTAGTCGGATATGACGCCTGCCCAACCAGTGGACCGACCACCTAGCTACGCTTGGATTGGACCCCAGCCAACCCTAGTTGTCTGCCGTGCCAGGCGTATCCTTCTCTTTGTTTGAGAAAGATCTCCGCCATGCCTGTGTGCCCAGCATTGCTGCCTATAAAACCCCGTCCTCCTTGCTGCAGCATTCCCGCTCAGTAAGCTAGACCACCAGAGAACCCAAGCCAGTTTCCCCCTGGAAACCATGTACGGCATTTTCAAAGCCCCCACCTTTCATAGCAAGACCTCGGCGGTCAACCATGCTGGTTTTCCCCGCCTCCTTTGGGAAATGCTTTCCCAAGCCCTTGGATGTGTTGTTAACCCCGATTACCAGGTGTTCCAATCCGAGATTGTCCCTCGCCTTTGCCGATATTGTGCAAAGGTGCTCATCCACCTTGGTCCAGATAAGATTGGACAACCCGTAGTATTTGAGGGCAAGCCCATGCCCACTTCAGCGTTGTCCATTCAGACGGCTGCCGCAGAAGCTGTCAGTCGCCTCTGATTCAAGTTTCCGCAGATCGGGGAGATGTGGGAGTTCCGCTACCTCCCGAATGTGTCAAGCTTTGGCTACGAGCTCGCCGACACCACCAAGGAAGCCGACCCGGCAATAGTTCTTCTGGTCCAGTTCAGCACCGCCCAGGGACTACTGCTCTGTGGCATTCTTGGGGAGTTCAAAGCCATGGATGGTGGCATAACACAAGTTGTTGGAGCCGCGCACCGCGCAGGACGCCAAGGTTCCTCTCAAGCCGTCGATCCCCTGCTGCCAAACCCAGTGCTATCATCTCAGGTCGTGCCACCCTCTCAAGTGGTGCTACCCTCCCATCCCGTGGACGACTGCAACCTAGGCACTGTCTACGCCGACCCCACCAACAGAACTATTCTTCAGCTGTATCGGCAAGGTCTGCTCCAGCAAGATCCAGCCGCTGCCCCCGGAGTTGAGTCCCGACTAGCCGAGTTAATCGACTTCGGGAAGCATCTCAGCCTGCGTCCTCCAGGAGAGCCTCAACTAGACTAGTTCTTTAGATGTTCCCTAGCTGGTCTTCCGTCCTCGCCAGAGGATAGAAACCGTAGCCCCGAGTGAGTGGTCATCGTAGAGTGCGTAGTCAGGTCGCGCTTGTTTCTGTTGCTTGTGTTGCATGTGATGCTTGTATCATCTGTTGTTGTAATGATCTATGTATGCCATGTTTGTTTGTGCCTTTGTTGCATCTGTCCCTTGTTAAGAAGAAATGTTTAATAGAGCTGACGCTGGTTTCCAAGATGTTTGAAATCAGTACAACACTTACACCCTTAACATTGGACTCGTTCTGAGTCTCTAATAAATGCGAGCTGGTCCAGGTATATGTAAGCCCCGAGTACATATACCCACTGGCATTAAAACGTCTTAGTGTGTTTCTATCTGATGTGTTCCCTTGCATTTGCGTGTATGCTGGTTTGAGTTTGTTTTTGGCGCGTTTCACGCACACGGCCACACAAGTTTATTCCTCATGGGTACGATCACCCCAGTACCCGGATGGAATGCAAGGAAACATCTCCCGCCTATCTGCGCCTGCCCCGTCTTGCCAGACCTTTGACCCGGGATTCACAGGCGGTTTGCCCAGCCCCTGAACCCAGCCCCAGAGCCAGTCGCAATCTCGGATAATCTTTGAGAATTTTATTGTGGCAAAATCCTTGCAACCCTCCCAGTACAATTGCAGACCTGGATCCTACCCTGATGCCCGTCCAGCCTGGTTGTCACTCGATGAGGAGCAACCAAAGGCGAGACCCTCGCGTTGCCAGAACCCCTCCGACCCCCTCCAAGCCTCCGAGAGAGTGGCACCGACGTCACCACTTTGCATGACATCCGGCTGCCAGCTGCCTCACCTCGCCGTAACTCTGCTCATTCCGCCGACACGAAGCGACGGTGGAACAAGCCTAGAGGACCACCAGTCGCCGCAACATCGTCGTCCTGCTCCCAAGCTGCCACATCCGTGCCCTCCTTCTCGCGAGCTCGCTCATGCCGGGTGACCACCCACAGCAATAGCGACGAGCTGACCAGCGCAGCTAGCAGCCCGGCGAGCAGGCACCGTAGCATCTCCAGGAACACGGCCTCGCTAGGAGACCGTGGCTCCAACTCCTCCAAGACGAAGAGGTAGTAGAGCGGCATGGCGTTTGCTAGTCGTAGCCGCGTCATCTTCTCTTATAGCCCTGAGCCCGGTGTACGGTGAACGAGGTCCAGGAGTCTCGCCGCTCGACCACCACAGTCCCCGAAGCGAATCCGCGAGCAGTGCCGCCATCGGTACTGGCCCGCGATGCGAGAGCAGTCGCTGCGTCGACCTGTGCACGCCGCGCTCTCCTGCTGTAGGGTCCCGAGTGCCCTATGGGCTAGGTGCTTGTAGACCCAGCTCCGCTCGGAGCAGCACCACCGCATGAGAAGCGGAGGTAGCCGGAGGAAGAAGAAGAAGTTGAAGAGGCTGACAATGGGCCCTGGTCCCACATGCCAGCAGGAGAGTCACTGTTCATCGGGGTGACATTAGCATTTTTGGAAAAGTGAATCTGGAACTTACCTAAAAATGGTGGCCCCTAGCAGTGGAGCCGATCCCTTGATATTCGTATCTCGATCATGATGCACCTGTGCATCGTTTTTCCCCAGCCCGGAAATTTTCGAGGAGTAGGTGTGATTTTAAGCTAACACTAGGAATCTCGAAGACGAGATTCTTTTAAGGGGGAAGGTATGTAACACCCCAAAAAATGGGTTATCGATTTTTGCGCTGTTATTCCTTTCTAGCCTTTTCTCCCGATCATTTTCCCCAGGATACTGGTTGATAACCAGATAAATCCAGACAATCCTTGACCTTGCAACCCTTTTCTCTGCCCCTTTGCAAGGCAAGATCCCTGCCCAGACCCTCGAGCCGGGATATGCAAGGATATTGCCGAGTCCGGTGCAATGTTCTTCATATCAGCTTAATTCCATTTGTGCCAATCGATGGAATTAAATCCCGGAAAATACCTAGACATCTGTAAACGTTGTGTAAACTTGTGGAGATGATCTTGGTTATCCTCTTGACCTCTACCAAAGATATTGGCTATGATTGAATAAAGGAAATTATGGTTTCCTTTATAAAGCCAATAATCCGTTTTTAGCCCATTTGCAAAGGAGCTACTATTTTGGTTGCTCCCTTGGTGCTCAAATGAATTGTGGAACTCCTAGTATCCAACACATTGCCATTTCTATCAAAACATGGGGTTCCATAGTTCAAAGTTTGAGCATAGCTTCCATTTCCAAATTTAGGGCAGAATAGCACTTTCCAAAGGAAGTGTTATTTATCTTTTCCCATTGCTTCCCAAACTTTTTGTGCCATTTTCCCCTGCCCATGTCATGGTGTTGTATCAAATTTGTTGCCTTGGTGGTGTTCGTCCCTCCTCGTGGCGCTCAGGCTCCCTGTGGCGTTCCGGTTGCTCCTCGCCGCCATCGAACACTGCTGCGGAGTACATTTAAGATGCTAAATACAACTAGTGTAATGCTACAACTAACAAAAACTAAATGAATTGATGAACAAATCAACAGGAAATTCACTGAACCACAATGAAATAAAAACTGATCAGTGCATTCCTGATCAACTGATACGATTATGCAGGTGCAGAGGTAACTCAAGCAAAGGATATGATTATGCAGGAGTATTATCTACTGTTCTCACAAAGCGCAGAGGAGTGGTAATGCTAAACATTTCAGAGTAGTATTGACAGTTTAAGAGTATTTCAGTTGCACTTGATGGTCTGATGACATTGAAGATTACATGGAAATATTGCACTAAGATACTTAGAAATATTGGTCCTAAGTTAAAATGAGTAGTAACAGAATAGCCACAACAATTTCTGACCATAAACGTTAAGCCATTCTCTTCCAAATGTGGAACGAATTTGGTGAATCGTTTCAGGCTATACAATTGAGCAAACCAAGATAGTAATCCAAATAATGAATAATACCCGTGAACAACAAAGAGGACAATACTTTGAAAAATGCTAGGCCATAACTTCTCAATGTCGGAAGCTTCAAACCGCAAGAGATTCATGTCACTAACTACAACGAGGAATTTCCTCATGTTCTTGAAGTACTGTATCGCGTATTGTATCCAAGAGATTAAAAACAATGGGGTTGACGCGGTTGAGGACCTTGCAGAGGATGGCGCGGTTGAGGTTCAGGTCGAGGCAGATCCCGCCGGCGTCACACGAGGCCACCATCTGAGGTGCCACCTCCTTGCCGCAGATGGGGAACTCGTGCACCCTCGTCCCGGGCGGTTGAGGAGGCGGGGCCAGTGTTCGGCGGCCGAGGCAGAGCGATGTGCCGTCGTCGATGCTGCCGAGCATGTGCTGCTTCAACCTGGGGCGCTTGTGGCGGGCGCGGTGTCCCCCTATCGCCTGGAACGTCGTAGTGGTGGAAGCCGCCGCCGAGGCCGACGGCGCCTACGGCGTCCTCATCGTCCTCTAAGGAGATGACGATGGCCGGGTCGTCGTCGAGCCGGTGGGAGGCGCACGCGGCAGAAGGTGAGCGGTTTGGCGACGTAGTAGAAGCCTGTGGCGCAGCCGCGGAGGCAGAAGAGGTCGCGCGACGAGGCGCGGATCTAGCTCGACGACGGTGTGGATCCGTAAGGCCAGCTATGGCCGTGGCGGATCTGGGCGCGGACTGACCTCGTCGGCTCGATCTGGCGCCATGGGAGAGAGGGAGAGGTGATAGAGCTAACTTCATGGATTTGGATCAGGGAGAGGGAGAGAGAGAGATAGAGGCGGCGGCGCGAGTGTACTTGAGAAGGAAGCGGACCGAGCGAGAAGAGGGTGTGCCACGCGCTAGGGTTTTGGTCGGGCAGTGTGCGTTTAGGAGAAGTGAGTGAGAGACGTTGGATCCACAGGATGCGGACGGATCAGATTGGCTATAGTGTGGTGATCTGTGGGAAGGATGGTTCTATGTTCTGATTGGTTGGGAATATGTGTGATTTAAAATAACATCTAAGTGATAAAAATAAGAGGATTTTGTGAAGAAACTATACAGAATAGTTGTTCAAATGTGCCCATATGTTCTACAGGTGTGCACCTTGCGATGACAAAAAATGTTGCCTAACAAATTTATTATTTTCTTTGCATGAAAAGTTCATTTTTTATTTTTTTAGTCCCCGAAATGAGTTTTTTTTTGTGAAGGACCTACCATATATTTGTTGCAAAATTGCACCAAATCAAATTTAAAAAATATTAGGCCATATTTAATGTATAATTAACCAAATAGTTAGGTGTCAAAAGTTTTTATCCACCTCTCGTGAAAAAACAAATTTCCGTTGATTCTCTTGGAAGTGGGTCAAGTTTGAACTACAACTGCCTCATAGTTTGCTCATGATTTTTCCCAAAAAATATTTTTAGGTACAAAAGTATCTATTTAATGAGAGAAACACCAAAACTTTTCCAAAATTCAACCACTAGATAGAAACTGTCATGCCCTCCGTTTTGACCGCATTTTGAAATGGGCATGAAAATTTCAAAAAAAATCAAAAAAATTAGAAAACCCTCACATTTTTTCATTATATGTGACCAAGTTACCATCACAAGTAATAAACTCGTAATACGGTAAATATTTTAAGACAATGTTCTTAGAGATGAGCTATCATGTGTGAAGATTGATGCCTTTCAAGCCAAATAATCAATTTTATGGCCATATTCATGGCATAGTTTGTTCGAATGATATCATATTGTGCGCAAGTATGCATTGTGCGATGACAAACAATGTTTCCTAACGAAGTTTTTATTTTCTTTGCACGAAAAGTTCATTTTCCATTTTTCGAGTGCCCAGAATGAGTTTTTTGTGAAGGACCTACCATATATTTGTTGCAAAATTGCACCAAATCAATTTTCTGAAATATTAGACCATATTTAATGTACAATTGACCAAATGGTTGGGTGTCAAAAAAATTTATCCACCTCTTGTGAAAAGGACAAATTTCAGTTGATTCAGTTGGAAGTGGGTCAAGTTTGAACTACAACTGCCTCATAGTTTGCTCATGATTTTTCCAAAAATACATTTTTATGTATAAAAGTATCTATTTAACGAGAGAAACACCAAAAAAATCCAAAATTCAACCACTAGATAGGAACGGTCATGCCCGTCGTTTTGACTGCATTTTGAAATGGGCATGAAAAAATCAAAAAAATTAAAAAATTAGAAAACCTTCGCATCTTCTCATTATATGTGACCAACTTACCAGCACAAGTAATAAACTGGTAATACGGCAAATATTTTAAAACAATGTTCTTAGAGATGAGCTATCATGTGTGAAGATGCATGTCTTTCAGGCCCAACGATCAATCTTATGGCCACATTAATGGCATAGTTTGTTCAAATGATATCATATTGTGCGCAAGTATGCATCTTGCGATGACAAACAATGTTGCTTAACGAATTTTTCATTTTCTTTGCACGAAAAGTTCCTTTTCCATTTTTCGAGTGCCCAAATTGAATTTTTTTGTGAAGGACCTACCATAAATTTGTTGCAAAATTGGACAAAATCAATTTTCTGAAATATTAGACCATATTTATTGTACAATTGACCAAATGGTTGGGTGTCAAAAGTTTTTATCAACCTCTCATGAAAAAGATAAATTTCCGTTGATTCAGTTGGAAGTGGGTCAAGTTCGAACTACAACTGGCTCATAGTTTGCTCATGATTTTTCCAAAAAACATTTTTAGGTATAAAAGTATCTATTTAATGAGAGAAACACCAAATAAAATTCCAAAATTGAACCACTAGATAGGAACGGTCATGCCCTCCGTTTTGAGTGCATTTTGAAATGGGCATGAAAAATTCAAAAAAAATCAAAAAATTAGAAAACCTTCGCATTTTGTCATTATATGTGACCAAGTTACCAGCACTAGTATTAAACTGGTAATACGACAAATATTTTAAAACAATGTTCTTAGAGATGAGCCATCGAACCTTCGCAGCAATTCCCTGCAACGTTGTTGTCAACTTGCCACAACAGCACCACAAAACATTCATATTCACGCATCATGTATTGCTTGCACTGTAGCTTCCCAACATCGGCGAGATCCATGGATCCCATCTCCACGCAAGTTGCATTGCTGCTTCATTACCGGTGACCACACTACTCACGTGTTGCACTACAGCTCTGTCGCGCAACCGACGAGACGAGACGAACCACAACACCGTGCACAATGTTTTGCAGCTCCATCGTCGACGAGATTCATGTACCACGACATCACACTCATTGCACCTCTGTCTCCGCCGAAGTGCGCCATGGATGTTGATGGCCGTTGTCGTCGCTGCAGCTCATCGTCGTTGACATGGTTCTAGCTCACCATCGTTGTCGTAGAATCTCACTTACGTTGTCGCAGATCGCCATCTTCAACATCACCGCAACTCGTCGTAGTGGTCATCGTGGACATGATCGTAAATCGCCGTCATCGTTCCAGCTCACCATTGTCTTCGTCACTGCAACTCATTGTTCCATCTCACTGACGTCGTTGCAACTCACCCCAGCTCGTTGTCCCATCTACCGATGTCATTGCAACTCACCACCATCGTTGTTGTCGCAGTTCATCATCATCGATATGGTCGTAGCCCGCTGTCATCACTGCAACTCTCCATCGGCATCATCGCAACACACCATCGTCGAAGTCACCGCAGCTCGCCACAGTCACCATCGCAAATCGACATCGGCATCATCGCAACACACCATCGTCGAAGTCGCCGCTGTCTTTGCAACTCAGCACTATCGCCTTCATCGTAGCTCATCATCATCGACATGGCCGCAAGTCGTCATCAGCGTCATCGCAGCTCACCATCATCGACTCCGTCGTTGTAGCTCGTCGTTGTCGACATGGCTTTAGCCCACTATCATCATCGCAGCTTGCCGCCATCATTCCATCTCACCGTTGTTGTTGCAGCTCACCGGCATCACCGTCGTCGCAGCTGATTGTCGTCGTTGCCCTCGCCGCCGTTGATATGTTCGCAACTCTCCATCATCGATTGTCGCATCTCACTGTCGTCATCGTCGGCTCAACTCGCCTTCGATGCAGGTCGCCATCATCGTCGTCGTAACTCATCGACATGGTCGCGGCTCACTGTCGTCATCGGAGCTTGCCGATCACCACTGTCGTCGCAGCTTTCCGTTGTGTTAGTAGCTTCTCGTCATCGTCGTAGCAAAAGGTATATCGTTGGTTTTATAGTATCTCGTCAAATACAGTACGCAATATGCTAATAAAATAGCAGTACCATTACGGGTGCAAATGTCTTAACTAAAAAAAGAGACACATAGTAACATCGGCCACGATCAGCGTACCTTTTGGAACAACCGGCACCGAGTAAAAAGGTACATTTGTTTTTGCACCAGGTGTGTGCAGATCCCCGCCTGGACACATGGTTGGCTAAGGACGCGGCGTACACATTTGAGTTATCAGTCGACGGAAACTAAACGTTTCCCTCATTTTGTGTTGGAGCCAACTTGTAAGGTAGGTGGTGGACCCGCAGTCAGTATGGTGGGGGGCATACCTCATGCAGGTGGTGGGTCCGAACTGTCATTGGAATAGGTGGTTCAGTTGGACTTTACGGTCAACAAAGTTCATGCATGGGTTCCACCTGTCAGCGATAGATTATAATCTAGTGCTGATATGACAAATAGATGAAACTTCCAAAGTGGTCTATACATGGATATGACATGTAGGCGAAACTATTGAGGTAGACATCCAAATAGCAAATACATGGGTTAAAAATAGGAAAAATAAATAGTGAAAAATAAATAGTGTTATCCACTTATGACCATTTTGTCTAAGGAAATTATGACCTTTCAGATTAAAATGGTCATTATGTTCTTGGGTTTGGACTCTCCCAAACAGTTTATGACCATTTGGTTTGAAATGGTCGTAGATTTATGACCATTTCTTTCAGGGCCACTATGAAAAGGTCGTAAGTTAGAATATTTCTTGTAGTGATACCTGGATCACCAAGCTTCTTAGGAATCTTGCTACTGAAAGAGTAGTTAGGAAGCATAGTAGATATTGGCTCATTAGGAACTTTTATTTTATTAGTAACAATATCTTTCATATATTTTGAATAAGGAGGTAACTTAATAGCATCAATCAAAGGATCTGGAGAAAAAGAGGTTTCATCCATTCACAAAATTTATTATATTGCTCTTCTTCTTTAGATTTGAGAGACTTACCTGGAAAGGGCATGGGTTTTTGTACCCATGGTTCTCTTTCTTTCCCAAGTCTTCTTGCGATGAAGTCTTCTCTAGTATACTTCTTGCGTGTATCGGGTGCTTCTTCTTGTCGCACCTCTGGAGGATCATTCTTCTCCTTATCATTTTGTTGGGGCTCAGCACTGTCTTCAGTTTCAGCATCGGAGGTAGATATGCTGTTAGGATCAATAGCAGGTTCTTCACTTGAATAGGATCGTTGGAGTTGTCAGCTTCCTTGTCTCTCTTCTTCTTCTTTTTCTTCTTTGGAGAGCTAACAATCTCGTATTCTACTTGCACTTGAGAATCTTGCTCGGCCCTCTTTGGATGCCCCTCAGGATAGAGTGGGTCCTCGGTGTGTGTTCCACCCCTGGTTTTGATGCCATAAGTTGTATGTCATGTTTGGCATTGTTAGCAAGAAAATCTTTTTGCACATTATAAATTTGTTCAAGCTGAGTTTGAACCATATGAAAATGCTTAACAAGACATTTAACATCATTAACTGTTCTTTCAAGAACACCAATTAAACTTTTGATAGCAAGAGAATTATCATGCAATTGACTTTGTATCCTCCTATTAAAATTGTCTTGCTTAATAATAAAGTTATCAAGCTCATCTAACCATTGGTAGGGAGGCTTATCTTTAGGGATGTCACTTTCAGTAAATTCTAATAGAGAGTGTACCTCTACCAAGGGAGGATGAGTAATAGGCTTACACAACTTCTTGATAGGCGGAAGATTCTTCACGTTTTCGGCTTTAATGCCTTTCTCCTTAATAGACTTCTTTGGTTCTTGCATATCTTCGGGGCTCAGAACAAGCATTCCCCTCTTATTTGGTGGTGGAGGTGGTTCAGGGACGGACCAATCTTCATGGTTCTTGGCAATCTTGCCCATTAGTTCTTCGGCATCGACCGGTGTTCTTTCCCTGAAAACACAACCAACACAACTATCCAGATAGGATCTAGATCCATTGGTTAGACCAACATAAAATTTATCAAGTAATTCATTCTTTGGGACTTCATGTCCCGGTCTAGCCTTGATTAAATCACAATACCTGCCCCAAGATTTAGGGAGGTACTCATCCTGCAATTGTTTAAAGTTATAGATTCTTTGCAAAGCAGCATGTTGCCTATGAGCAGTAAAATATTTATCAACAAGAAATTGAACTAAGTCCTGAGGACTCTCAATGGAACGATAAGGTAGTGCATCGTACCATGATTTAGCATCTTCCTTCAAAGAAAAAGGAAAAAGCTTGGCCACATAGAAGTTTTGTATCTTTTCATCAGTAGTAAATAGGTCACCTAACTCAGCGAGGTTGGTCAGGTGTGCTATAGCATCATCATTTTGTCTGCCATGAAAGGGGTCAGCCTCGACTGTAGACATAAGTGAAATATCAACAGAGAAATCATAATCAGGATCAGAGATGCATATAGGAGATGTGGAAAATTTAGGATCAAGAGTAATCTTGTTCTTCATGGAGTGCTTTTCGAGCAGCTCCTTAATAGCGTCAGGGTCAGAGTCGGCACACTCTCTGAGTTCCCTGCAAAAATCATCATCAAGAGTAATATAATCATCATCAAGGATCATTTCCTTGTTTTCATCTAAGTCTGGGTAACCAAAAGTTTTGCAAGTAGGAATATAGGTAGCAGGGGTCTCGGCCTTGGATTCTGCTGCAACCTTAGCAGTCTGAGTTTCAATATAGTTACCAAGAAAATTAGTATCATCAAGAGTACTGGAAGCATCTTCAAAGGTATCGGACATTGTAACTGACTTAGTAGAAGTAGCATGTGGTGGTAGTGGTGAAGAAAACTTACTTATAACGGAAGGTGAATGAAGCGTAGCACTGTTACTCAGAACGGTACCTTTTCTTGTAGTAGATAGTAGGATCGGAACCTTGGGGTCTCCTTTCTTACCCATAGAGGATGAAGTATGGCGGGCATGATACTTCAAGTAGACTTGTAAATGTTGCTATGCTCCCCGGCAACGGCGCCAGAAAATAGTAGTTGATGACCCTCAACTGTAGGGGATCGATTGTATTGTTCTTGTGGGTATGTTAACCCAAGTATTGATTCGACACAAGGGGATCCAAAGAGTATTCATAAGTTTTGAAAGTTGAGTTGTCAATTCAACTGCACCTGAAATATACTTGCTTGCAACAAAATGTTAATAGCGACTGTGATATGATAGTTATAGTGAGAACAGCAAAAGTAAAACAGCGGAAATAAACTAGTAGTGACCAGAAGGATGAAAGCACTATAGTCTAGGGAAATGGATGGTCGGGTGCTTCATGAATAAGAATGAACATATAATAGGTTCTAACACGGGGCAAGGCACATAGAAAAGCAATGATCATCTAGGCAAATATCAAACATTAGGCATGTATCCCATAGGTAGTTGTGCGTGCTTGCAATAAGAACTTGCACAACATCTTTTGTCCTACCATCCCGCTATGAACGAGGCCAAAAGTAACCTATGGAGATTAAGGTGCTACTGTCAAAGAGCACCGGAACAAAGCAATAAACTCAATGGATACATGGAATCCTCAAATTATGGACCATCCCCTTTGGTGTCCCAAGCTGTCACCTTTGGGATCGCCGGTTTCGGACCAAAATAGGTGCATACAACTCATAGATAGGATCTCGAACATAAATATACTCATGAAAACATAAGTGGTTCAGATCTGAAAACATGGCACTCGGGCCCAAAGTGACAATCATTAAGAGCAACAAGTTGTAGAAAATATGATAAACACCAAAGTAGATGATAGGCAACATGCCCCCAACAATCTGACAAACTATTACATGATCAATCTCATCCAATCCCTACCATCCCCTTTTCCTACAACAAGGAATTACTCACACATGTGAAGAGAAGTCATGGAGGGAGGATGGAGTGGTGATGGTGATGACAATGGCGACGATCTCCCTCTCTGGAGCCAAATCAGCCTCCAGATTAGCTCTCCCGAAGAAGAGTAGAGGTTAGCGACGGCTCCGCGACGGTTTCTGGAAAAGAGACTTATGTTTCGGAGTTTCCTCGCCACGAGAATAAACAGGGGCCAAGGTAGGTCACCAGAGGGGGTGGGACCCATCCAGGTGCCCTGTGGGTGCGGCTAGGGCGATGGCCTCGCCAGCTAGGCGCCTGGCCCCCTGGCTCCCCTCTGGCCCACATTCTGGTCCTGGGTCCCTCCGGGTGCGTGGATTTTCTATATTTTTTCTGGGAATTTTCTGAGATGTCCAAAAATCTATTTTCCTGCGCACAATAAAACCATACAGGTACCTTTGCTGAATACAGCGTCAGTACGGGTTAGTTTAGCTCAAATCATGCAAGAATGAGGTCAAAACAATAGCAAAAGTGTTTGGAAAAGTAGATATGTTTGAGAGGTATCAGGACCCCAAAGGTGCATTTGTCCGGGTTCAACTTCATCTGGTACTTGCGTAGATTTTTGAAGGTTTCCTGTAAATCACTGATAACTGAGTTGTCCAGCTGAGTTTTGACCACTATATCATCCACATAGGCATGCACGTTGAGCCCAATTTGTTCTTTGAGGCAACTCTGCACTGTTCGCTGGTAAGTGGCTCCTGCATTTTTCAAACCAAAGGGCATAAAAGTGTAGCAGTAGATCCGGAAGGCAGTGATGAAAGACGTTTTCTCTTGATCCTCAAGATCCATCTTGATTTGGTGATCACCAGAGTAGGCATCAAGGAAACACAAGAGGTCACATCCCGCAGTAAAATCTATGATCTGGTAAATATGAGGCAGCGCGAAGGGATCCTTTGGGCAGGCCTTGTTTAAATCGGTGTAGTCAATACACATACGCCAAGTCCCGTTCTTTTTCGAAACGAGGACCGGGTTTGTGAGCCACTCCGGGTAAAAGACTTCCATGATGAAACCAGCGGCTAGGATCCGGGCTATCTCTTCCCCAATGGTGTTTCTCTTTTCGTCATTGAAACGGCGAAGGAATTGCTTGACCGACTTCAGTTTTGGGTCTATATTTAAGTGGTGCTCAGCGATTTCCCTCGGGATACCTGGCATGTCAGAAGGTTTCCGTGCAAAGATGTACTGATTCTCATAGAGGAACTCGATGAGCGCGCTTTCCTATTTATCAGACAACCCTATCCCAATGATGAGCTGCTGAGAAGCGTCACCAGGAACAAAGTCCACTTTCTTTGTGTCCTGAGCCGGTTGGAACTTGGGGTTGGTATCGGGAGTCGGTTTCTTCGGGGTTGTGGAGTCTATCGGGTCTACCTTTTCCTGGTATGCTGACAAGTCCTCTTTGGCAGATGCCGACTCAACAAATTTTACATGTTGTTCGTCACACTCTGAAGCCGTGGACCGGCTCCCATCTACCATAATTGGGCCATGAGGACCCGACATCTTGAGCTTTAGGTAGACATAGCATGGTCGAGCCATGAACCTAGCATAAGTCGGTCTGCCCAACATGGCATGATATGGGCTCTCGAGTTTTACCACTTCAAAGGGTATGATCTCAGAGCAAAAAAATTCAGCGTTTCCAAAGGCCGTCTCTAGGTAAATCTTGCCTATGGGGCGTGCCGACTTACTTGGGACTATCCCGTGGAAAACGGTGTTGGAGGGTTGTAGTTGTTTTTGAGTCAGGACCATCCTGCGGAAAGTCTCATAGTAAAGGATGTTGATGCTGCTTCCTCCGTCCATGAGTACTTTGTCAAGCGTATATCCTCCAATTTGTGGAGAGACTACCAGAGCCAGAGTGCCCGGGTTCTCCACCACTTGGGGGTGGTGGTCCCTTGTCCAGGTGATTTGTTCTTCTGACCAATTGAGCCACCTGGGACAAGCTGGCTCTGTGGCCACAACCATGGCGGCTCTTCGCTGCAACTTCCTATCTCTCCGACAGCTGGTGGTGGTGAAGACGTGGTATGCTGAGTGGTCTTGAAGTTGTTTTGGGTTTTCTTGGAATCTAGCAAGCCCTGACTGATTTTGCTGTCCTCCTCCTCTGGGTCCTTGATGTTGAGGCACTGCGTCGTCTCCCTGATGGCCAAAATTTTGGTTGTTATTGTTGTGGCCGGATCCTCCACCTGACCCGGGGGGGCCCTGGCTTCCTCGCCATGCGATCTCCTTCATGAAGTTGCAATCTTCCCAAGAATGATTGGCAGGACAACCGGGTTTACTATGTGTTGGGAAAGGCCTTTTCATAGCTTCTTCAAAGCTGTTTGGGCAAAAATTTCCTCCCGACTTACGGTAGTTATTGTCGTGGGAAAGTCACAGCAGATGTTCGAGGAGTCGAACTTAACATGGGACCTTTGTTGCGAGGAGATTTCATGGAGAGAGTCGACATTGACAAGAGACTCGGCGATTTACCCAGGTTTCAACCCCTCTTTTTCTCGAGAAAAAATCGTACTCCTGCTTCCTCTTATTATAGGTTCCGACTCCCGAAAGAAGAGTCGGTTTGATCTATTACAAGAGATTCGTTCGTAAACTTAGTCTCGATGAGATCTAGGTTTCGCCGACAAGTGTCTACTCCTATCTGAGGCTAAGATTGTTCTCTGGAACTGGATCCAATGGACCTTCACTTATAAAGGCGCCAGATCTCGGGATTCCGCGAGTCCGACTCTGACACGAGGTGGAGTCCTATTCTATTTTACAAATATGTTATGTGCTATACAAGGTAAGTCGAATTCCTTCTACGACTTCGATCTTCTTTCCTTGGCGCAACCGGCCCGTGGCCGGGTCTTCTTCGTGGGCCTTAAGTAAGTGAGTCGGCCCATAGATCTAATGTCGGGTCTGGGCTTTAGTCCATCTCCCCGACATTGGCCCCCAGGATTGATGTGATGCTTTAGTCTTCACGTCAATATTTTTTTTTGTTATCGTCGTGGTTGCCGACTCCATAGCTTGGACAAACCGACTCTCATTCTCTTGCAGATTCTTGGAGAGTCGGTGCATATCTTCTTGGTCTTCAAAATATCAATCTTTGTTGATCCGGCTCTTGCGACTGAGGCGACTCACACTCTTCGGTGTTTAATCCCGGTTCTATTCTTTTTAACAATAGATCTGATCCTTTCTTTTTGTTTGGAATCTTTGGACGGTCTTTATCCCGATTATGGCGGCGTGGTTAATGCCCACTAGATTTGTTCGCGGAAATCGAGGGATTTCCTGCCGTTAGACATCATCATGCGACGCCTCGGGTTCTGGGACGGTTTCCTTTATAAATAGGTCCCATCTCCCATCTACCTTTTCTATCCCGTCCACTCCCCTTTTTCATCATCTTCTTCGTTGCGCACAGAGGGTTCGAGCTCTACCTCCGTCGCGGAATCAAGCTCTTCCTCGAGTGGTTTGAGAAGAACGGCCTGGGGTCGTGCCACTCTCGCTTGTTGCTCGAGTAAGTTTTCCATCCCTAACTCTTGCTCTAGATGTTTCGTTCATAGCCATTGCCATGGACCTACAAGCTTTTACTGTTCGATAACCTGAGGTAGTTTTAATAGTATAACTGGATTCGTATGTCGGCATATAAGCTAGGGTTCCTTGTAGATTGCCTATGTCTGTAGCTTGTTCGGGAAGATATTGTAGATCCATGATTCCTGACTTTTTAGGGTTTCTTCTGTAACTGTTAGATTTCGTTCATATTCCCATTGATTTTTCTGAGCCTGGTAGATCCTTTCACATCGCCGTAATTTTTAAACTTGTTTGTGTATCCGTCATAGAGTCGATTTCTGTCCGACTACCTGGATCGGAACTGTGTAGTCACCATAGATTCGATCTGGGTCCGACTTTTTGGATTTTGGATAGGTTTGTCCATTGCTTGTTTTAATCGGCTCAGTATCATTTGTCATGTCTTAGATCCGATTCTTGCACTATGGGCAAAAATGTTGCTGCCCATAAAAAGTCGGCGGGAAAGAAGCCACCAAAGCCGCCGACTCAATGGACAACAGTAGAGGCGACCTGGGCCAAAATTCATGTGACTTTAGAGCAATTAGATAAGATGGTAGAAGATGGAATCCTTCCACCCCATGATGAGATCAAGTGGAGAGTCCCAGGAGAAGAGACCCGGCCTGACCCCAAGGAGGGCGAGATTATCGTTTTTGCTGATCATGTGACCCGGGGTTTTCGTCGTCCTGGGTCAAAGTTTTTCAGGAGCGTGTTGCACTGCTATAAGCTACATCTCCAACACTTGAGTGCCAACTTGGTGCTCAATATATGTCAATTTCTAGTATTTTGTGAGGCCTACTTACAAATCATGCCAACTCTCAGTTTGTTTGCCGAGTTTTACTATTGCAACAAGCAAACTGAGTATAGTGGAGGGCCGTCTTTGGAATGTGGGGGAGTTACCATCCAGAAGCGAGCCAAGTCGATCTTCCCTGCTCCCCGGCTCTTTAGCAAGGTGAAGGACTGGCACAAGTCCTATTTTTATTGTGTTGCGAAGGAGATCCCTGGTGAGCATCCTCTACCCGGCTTTCGTGAGGGCCGGCTGGTGTTCCATGATAGCTTGAATCTTTTTCCTAAGGAGAAGCACCAAAAGAGGAACGAGCAGATAATTTCTTGGATGAAGGCCTTGTTTTCCCATGGGCTTACTGGTAGGGATTTAACCCGGTGCTGGGTCGGTTGGTAGATCCAGCCTCTCAGCATAAGAGATCGTCTTATGTGCGAATACTCTGGGAAGGATGACCCCATGTGTTTTTATCATAATGAGCTTTCTCCTGATGAGATAGCAAAAGCTTGCAAGAAGTTTCTTCAGGAGAAGCTCGAGGATCTGAAGAGAGTTTGCCTGGCTTCGTTTTGCATAGATAATCCAGCTCCAAAGGTATGTTCTCGCCATATGTTTTGTCCTGCTGTTTGTTTGATGTTTTTTTTTAATTTCCGACCCTTCTTTCTCCCTGGATGACGACCCATGCTGGACTGCGGGACAAGATTTTATTGGCGGTTCTAAGAGTCCGAGTCATACAGTAAGATTCGATCGTTCTTCTTTTCTGCAATGTACTTCCTTTTCCTGACCCTTCTCGTTTCTTCTAGGGTGACTTGGGTGATAATGAGGATGAAGAGGAGGAAGAGGAGGTGGAGCAGGATGGAGTTCCTCCCGTTGAAGCCGACTCTCAAAAGGAGAGTCAGAATGTTGATCCACCGGTATGTATCTCTCCCGGCTCTTCTTAGTTTGTAGGATTTTCGAACCCTTATGTTGAATCTTTTTCAATAGGCGCAGGGCTCAAAGAGATGTACGCGTAGTATTGACTTAGAAGACCCTCTCCTGATTCTGGAGAATGAGCCTCGACGTGTTCGAAGCAAAGCTGCTGATGCACCGACTCCTGCTAGTGAGTCGAGATATCTTAGTGATGATCCGCCGCAAGCCGGCAATTCTTCTTCGGAAAGATCTTCTGCCCAAGCACCTATCCTCATCAACCGAGGGTGAGTATCGTTATCAGTTGTGTTGACTGTATTAGCTTATATATATTTTTTGATGAGCCGTGTCATTTTCTATGTGTAGTGCTCGGATTGATCTGGCCGACTCTGAGGTCATAAAGGAGTTAGCATATTTTCCAGGGACTGAGAACTTGAAGAAGTCAGGTTTGGATGAGTCGAGTCCTTCGGACTCTACAAGGATACTTCTCCCGTTGTTGGAGCCAAGAAAGCAGAGATTCGATCTGCAGCTGTTGAGACGGCCCCGGGTTCGACCCCGACTCCTTTGGAGAAGGTGGTTGATGATGAAGTGACGATCACTGGGACTCATCAAGGCATCCCACCTGCTAACACAGTGTTAACCAAGGTCCTGGATAGTAAAGAGGAGGTGAAGAGTCGGTCGCGTGAGCTAACTTCTGAGAAATCTTCTCTTGAGGAGTTGTATAAGCGATCACTGGATTGTACCACCGAGCAACATAATATAGTCGTCCAGCTACGACAACACTATGAGGTATCTTTCTATGCTGCCTATGTGATATAGTATCTGTAGCCCTCATAAGTTGGCATGGTTTGTTGAAAAACCATGGTGGGTTATGTTTTCTAGGGGATATTTAATTTGTTTAGCAGCATAAGTTGGTGACATGCCAGAAACAAAATAATTTTTGTGTTGTAGCCCCCATGAGTCGGTGAGATATGATTGTATCTCATCGGGTTAGAATTTTAGAAGGTGTAGCCCCCAAGTAGCTGATTGGGTAGTATGTCTAAGCAGATACTTAGTGATTTTGTTTTTTTTTTGACAGGATCTTGCTTTGAAGCTCGGGAATGACACTTGTGAAGTGGAGGAGAGATGTAGAGCCGAGATGGACAAGCGTGAGCAGGCTGAGAAGCAATTTGATCAGCTGCTTGATGAGATGAAGAAGAAGGAGGATGAGCTAAGTCAGGTGAAAGCCGACTCTGCTGACATTCAGAATGCTTTGACAAAGGCATCTGATGACATGCATGCTCAGCGTGATGCGGACGAGAAGAATTTAAAGTCGGTTCAGAAGATGCTGGAAACACTAAAGGGCAGCGTCAACCGACTCGTGTCAGCAATATTTGGTGAGTCGGACAGGTTTTTGGTAATTTTGTTTCTCCGACTTTCTGTGTTATTTTTCTGACTTTGTCACATCTGCCTATTTGTTGCATGGAAAGAGCATGACATTGTGAAAGAGTCTCCTGCGATGAAGTTGAATTGTACCTTTGCTTTTGTGAAGCAGCTGTTTGAAGCTGCTTGCAAGGCTATAGGTGCGACCCAGCCGAAGCGCCCAAGCATGAAGAGGATTACTGATATAATGGGGCTCTTTCGGTTGTGCCTGACTGGGTGAAACTTGGTAAACGCTCAGCTTGCCGGATGGGTGTGATGAGGGGCCTAGAGCTTGCTAAAGCCTATCATCCCAGCTTAAAGCCGAAATTATTGGCTGCCGTCTTTCCTGATTTCGAGGCCGACAATTCGAGTTTCTCCAAGGATGACCACACCAAGATTCGTAGAGAGACTCGTTCTGCTGCAACCAAGATAGCCGATGAGATGGATCTGTCTTATTTAGAAGTTGTTATGATGATAACAACAAGAGGCGCCGAGTCGATCTGCCGGTCCCACTCGAGTTTTCTCTTCTTCCATCTCCGAAGATGGTCTCAGAGACGGCTGGTTCCGTCGAGCCGGCTTTTGGTGCGGAAGAAGATGAGTTGAAGATGCATGACATCTCTGATGCGAACTTGGTTGAGATGGGTAATATCCTTATATTATCTGCAGGTGCTGCCGGGTCGTCTTCACAAAGCAAAGCCGGTAACCAGGCGTAGGCCTTTTATTTATCAGCTCAGAAAAACTTCATGATATTTTTAATACGGCCGTAGTGCCGGGTTTTGTAATATTGGGAGACTTGTCTCGTGACTAGTGACCAGTGTATTGGTCAAGTACTTTTTATGCTACCTTGCCTTGGATGTTGCCTTGTGGTGACTTAATGTTGATCTTTTCATGGCACAAGTCGATCTTCAGCTTTTCTCTTTTTGCTTTTGTCGACTTACAATAATCTTTTTTTGGGAGAGTTTGATCTCAGCTGTCTTTGTTATGATTGCAACCAATTTTCCTTATAGGTAGAAAAGTTGGCCTATATGCCATAATGTCAGGACCTTGTGATAAGGAGTTTTTGGAAATGTTGCCCCCCCAAGAGTTGGTGCTTGCATCCGTGTGCGGTGCCGAGTCTTTGCTTGAGAAGAAACTTTGAAGTGTAGTCCCCATCAGTCAGTTTATGCACCTGAGTGCTTTGTGCCGAGTCGCATAGGTCTAACTTGTATCTGTGAGAAAAATTATTGATCATGCGTGATGTTTTATGTATGGAAGGATGTAATGCAAAAGCTAGTAGAAGTCGACTTAAACCTCATCTTCTCGCGTTGAGAGAGATTATTGGTTAGGAAAATCGAATCATCAAATGCAAAGGTCACACGTTTAATGGTCTTGTTCTTTCCCTGATATGAAATGATGACCATTCACATGTAATAGAAACTCTGATTAAAAAATTTAAAACATGAACACCAGACTACACGTGTCATCCAAGAAAATACTGATGGTTCACACTACAGATGCACATCATGGCTGAAAGCTTAGCCGGTTTGCAATCTTATAAAAAAATCAAAAAGAGGAACACAAGACTACACGTGTCAGCCAAGAAAGAACCAATGGTAACACTATGGATGCACATCATGGCTGAAAGCATAGCCGGTTTGTAATATAGCTATATATAAGTAGGAGTATTGTTTTGCCCTGCACGGATAAACAGACTGTCCAGCCCAATACTGTGTACTAATTATGATGGATGAAATTTGAACACGTATGCAAAAAGGGGACATAGAAAAAACATTAGAAAAAGAAAAAAATATTTAGTGTTTTTAGCGAGACTATATATTTAATGACTGAATCCACAACTTTGCGTATCATAATTACATACATAAACGTGTTTATTCATTGCGGATGTTAGTAATTAGTCAACATAGAAGACATTTTTATTATCCAATTCTAGATTGAAAATTTTGAAAATATTTACAAGGCAACGTGCCCCCGTATTATTGTTATCTGTCTACCTATCGATAAATAATCAAAAAACATTTGCGGGTGATATGGACAAAGAATCACAAACTCCTAGATTGAAAATTATAGGTGTACACAAAAATATATAACATAAGCATTGAACATAGAAAATATTTGAATTTACAAGTAGAAATTATATAATTATAGTCTGTGCATATGATTTTGTGAAGTACTATATATGATTCAAAACTTTATCCAAGCATATTCAAGCGGAAAGGGACAATAAAACTTCCAAGCTTGAGACGAGCTAAAAAAAGCTAAAACAATTCACACATACATGCATTGGAAATAGTTCTCTAATTTGAAGAATGTAACTCCAACTCCTTTAAAATCTACTCCTTCCGTTCACAAATACATGACATAGTCTTAGTTCAAATTTGAATGAAAACCATATCATCTTTTTGTGAACGAAGGGAGTATTTACATATGAGCTCTTAAAATCTAAACTATAATGTGATTTGTCTTTTGTATAACACTATCTTACAATCTCAATAATGATTTTATAATACCCTAAAAAAATATTTTGAATAAACTATGAATAATTATTATTGTGACGTGGACGCATAATATATCTTTTGTACATATAATGTTTTCATGCAATAACGGGAAAGAATAACATTTCCCCTCACTAAATGCATGCATGGTCAATAGATATCTAATTTAAGAATATGTATTATATGAAATATTCTTTATACATAGTACTGATGCATACGCTCACATATGACACATACACTTATTCCTATGAATACACGCACACACACCCTACCCCTATGAGCACATCCGATAGACTGAGCTGGCACATCGTTTTGAGACTGACGAAGTCACCACAGACACCTTCATAGTCGATGGGAACGTCTCCTCCCACTGAACGCAGATCATCGAGAGGCCCAAAATAATTCCAGGAAAATGCAAGCACTAATGTCAAGTGTGGCACTGAATTCGTGGGAATAGAATACAACTATCATCCTAACCATCCAACCAAAGATTGTTTCACATCAAACATTATAATTTGTGGATAAGAGATAACTATATTCATATATAAATAATGAGAAAAGTTGTGCATCAGAATTGTTGAAGTTTGAGGAAACAATGTTTATTCAACATGTATATAATCTAGTTGCGCAGATGTGCGTGTCTCCCTTCTAGTTAATATTAATAAGTGCTCCCACTCAGATTAACATCTCTCGTAGTTAATGCTAAGTGATTAAAGATTCAATTAAGTCGTCCGCCATTGATGTGACATCATTAATGACTTAGACTGAGCCGTTAGGCTAACTTGCCAATCACGCCAAAGGTGTTCTTTTTCATCTTTTGATGGTCGTGTTCCGGTAGCAAAGTTTTCTCCAAACCGTCGAGACAACCAAGTGCAATGTGTTGTGTGTTATTTTAACACACCCGTCTTTTATGCATCACATCGTGTTCACCCATGTGGCATGACCTGCTCCGATGTAAAATATAGTATAGACGGTTCTACAGTTGGAAGAACACTATCAACCTGATATTGTTCTGCGAGAGATCACCCTAATAAAATACGACTACCGCGCATCAAACAAGGGTGCATCAAAGGGATTAACACCACAGACAGTCCATAAATTTTATGTGACATGGTATTGCCCTTTGTGTCGTGAAGTTGTCGTTGCCTTCATATGACTCTGTGGTTGAAGTCTCGACCCACCACCTTTGTCCTTGGCGCCGGGACCTACTCACGGCTTCGGCATGTACATCGGGGTCTGATACGTCCAAAACATATCTATAATTTCTTCTTGCTCCATGCATGTTTTGTGTGACTTTGCCATGTTTTCTTGAACTTTCATACACTTTTGAGCATATTTGGACTAATCTATTAACCCAGTGCACCCAGATGCCAGTTGTTGTTTTCTGCTTTTTTTGTATTTTAGGTTTTCCGGCCATTAAAAGTGCTCCAAAAAATCCGGGAAAATCAGATAAAAATTCAGCGCAACGGAAGCTTCCGGAATCACCAAAGGAGGGAAGGAGGGCCACCACCAGGCAGCCAGGAGGGCAGGTGGGGCGGCCCCACCCTGGGTCGCGCCAGGAACCCTCCTGACTGCCCTGTGGCCCCTCTTGGTGCCCCCCTTCGCCTATATTTACCCCCCGTGACGGAAACCCCTAAGATCAATCCCTCTTTCGCGATCTCGCCTCTGGGCTGCCTGGAGAAGCTGCTCCGGCACCCTGCTGGGAGAAGATACCCCCTACGGGAGACCATTCATAGCCATGGACGCCTCCCATTTGTACCGTGAGTAGTTTCCCTTGCACCATGGGTCCGTGACCAGTAGCTATGTGATCTATCTCTCCCTTCTTTGTGCTTCAACTTTCGAGTCCTCGTGAGCTGCCTCACATGATCGAGGCACCTTTGTAATTTTCTGTTGTCGTTATGCTGAGTTTGTTGGGATCTGATGGATTATGAGACTATGTTCAGATTGTGATGAGTAATATATTTGGTTCTTCTATTTATATTTTCTTCTTGAGTAAATTTTCATGTTCTCCGTTGCCGTATTTTACTGTGGCCAAGTGATTTATTGCAACTCAAGGAGGGAGCGTTATGCTCGATTGTGGGTTCGGCCCCTTGATGTCTAGCTTGAGTGACAGAAACATGAGAATAGGGGATGTGCTGTTGCCATTAGGGATAAAACAACGGTGCTTGTATCCACGGGTGCAAGGATTGTTTACTTTACGCAAAGTTCTTTTAATGCAGTTGTTTGTTGCTTTGAGTTTACACTTTGGGTGGGATTCGCAACTTAATACCAGCGAGATGTTCTGGATAGATATCTCAAGGTGGATTATTCATAGTAGATGCAGATGGATTTCGGTCTACTTACCTTGGCGTACTGCCCATTTCTTTTGAGCCCTTCCTTTCTTTGCAGCATAGTTAGCATTGCGGTGCCTTCGTAATTCTGTCAATTTCCCAATTGTGATTTGTTTACCTCGCTAGCACTTTTATCGTCTTTTGGGAGAGAGACATCAGTAGTGAAAATCACTTGACCTTGGTCCATCTTCATATCATTGTTTACACCATCAATTTACTTTCAGTATTTACTTTCAGTTGCCACTATCATTATCTCTTGCGTTAATCCTTTGTAAACAGCAAGGTCGGAGGAATTGACAACTCCTCTGTACTCGTTGGGAGCAAAGTTATTTGTTGCTGTGTGCAGGTCCACGTAAAGTATCTAGCCCGAAGCTAATTTCTGGCGCAGTTGTCACCTTCTTGTATCTCTTGGAGTCCTATTGGTTCAATAACCTTGGTATCTTCACCGAGGGAAATTTGCTGCTATGCTACATCTCACCTTCCACTTGGGGTAACCAACGAGGAGTGAGATAACTATCCTCACCGTATCAAACCAATTTCTGGCGCCGTTGCCGGGGAATCCAGTCTACACGAGTGGGGAGTTGCACACTATCTTTTATCTTTGCTTTTTAGTCTTGTTAGTTTACCTTTCAGTTTTTACCTTGGTGTCCCTTATAAAAAATACCAAAAATACCTGTTACCTGTATTGTGTGGTCAATTATGTTACGAGTCGGTACTATGAGGGAATCCGAGGTCTTGGATTTCCACAAAAGGAACGGGGAGAATATGAAGAAGGCATGGGACAGAATTTCTGAAGCACATAAGGAAAATATGCCTTGGTTACCTATAAGAGTTGTGCTTAGAAATTTTTACTTTGGCCTTTTTAAGTGGTGTAAGCACTGTCTTGATCTTATAGCTGAAGGAGACTTTTTAGAGATTGATGAAGCTAGAGCTCTTGAAATTATACATGGTTTATCTAGTTATTTTGATTATCATGGCCTTGATACTGTTATAGATAGAATTGCTACTATTGTAAAGAAACTTGATGCTCTAGACTTAAAAGGAGTAGAAAAACCAAATCCTCCTAGAGAGGAGATTTTGGAAATAGAAAATGACTGGGAGCCTTTTGATAGGATTGTTATCTCTAATCAAAACTTCCTTGCTTTTTGTGAAATTGGATCTACAGTTTCTATAATGCCAAGCTTTATTTATGATTCTTTGTACCTTGCAAGCATGGAAAAATTCCCATCTGTCCATGAACATTCTAATGGTGATATTTCTGAGATCCAGGGAAGATTAAAAGATGTCCAGCTCATGTTTCTAAAAACGAATGTGGAGATTGAATTCGCCATCATGAAGGCCAATAAAGGAAATATAGTTCTTGGAAGGGACTTCCTCCGAGCCATGAAAGGCTTCATTGATATAAGTAAAGGACAAATACGTTTGCGTGGTAAAGCAAAAGGTATGTACCTTTTCCCTCGGAAGAACAAGGATGAGCTTATTGAAAACCCTTTTGAGATCCTTGGTGAACCTTCCGATGATTTTGGAGAACTTTGATCTATTTGCTTTAATCCTAGCTAATGGCTTTAAAGAAGCGCTTTCGGGAGGCAGCCCGCAACGAATTTAGGTTTTTCTTTTTTCTTTTCTTCTGTTTTTAGTGGTCTTGATGATTGTTACTACTGTAGCAACATCATTGTATCTTTACTTTTCAAGCTTTGTGCCTTTTATAGCCTCATATGGCAAGGGAAGTAAAAGTTGTGACATGTTGTCCAAAAAACAGATTCTGTCCTCGTGACTAGAAAAATCACAGAAAAATCCCAGTTCATATTTTGAGCTGAATTTTTTACACAGCGTGCTATATACAATTACGAAACTTCCGTATGTTCTGAGTTTTTTTATTTGAGTTGCAGAAGTACCCTAAAAAATTCGTTTCTATCTGCTGTTCTGTTTTTCACAGATTCTGCCACGTTTTCTCTCTCCTTACTTTTGCAAACCTTAAGCTTGCTTTTTCTTTGCAAAAACTTTTTGGAAATCTTGAGAAACAGTAGCTCTTCAAGATTATCTTTATTTTAAGTAGTGGAAAAATTATTAGGGTACTAACCTCTCTAATCAGTCTAAAATGAGTTATGTATGAAGGGAGTTTTCAAGTGTGCGATGGAAGATGATAAAAGAAGATCTTGGAGTGTCAAACGCTCAAGCTTGGGGATGACCATGTGCACCCCCAAGAAATATTCAAGGAGACTCAAGCGTCTAAGCTTGGGGATGCCCCCGAGCATCCCCTTTGTAACACCCTCACTGTCAGTGAACAGTAATCAGGGTTACTGTTCATCTCTACTGTTCAAAACTTTTGTTTGATCAACTGGTTCAGTTCAAATTCAAATTCTCCTTTGATATGGTTGCAAGCAATGTGAACCATGGGCCTTGATCATCATGGATGAAAACAAACTCCAATCCATAAACTTTTGAAATCAATTCGAATATTAAAAAACATTTGGTGAAATATTAAAAACAAAGTGGAATATAAACTTTCTCCAAAAATTGTGGAACTACTTTTATGAAATCACAAATATTCAGTGGACCAAAATCCATATGGGTTTGGGTATTTATTGTGCTATGGAAAATTCCAAACAATTCAAACAGTAGCCAAAAACCCCATATTAATCATTTAATATTATAATAAAATATTAAATGAATTTTATAAGTGCCCAAACCTTTTGTGGCACTAGCCCAGGGCATAAACCATCCGCCATGGCCACGGCGACGAGCCCCTCCGTGGCACGGATCCGACGATGGTCGGCGACCTTACAGAGGCCGAACCCCCCCTCTGGAGCAACCCTAACCCTAAACGCCCCCGTCCACTAGCTCTAGCGCGCCGCTCCGCTCTCTTCGAGCTTGCCCGAGCTCCGCCATGGACATGCCGGCGTGCACCCACGCGGCCAACGGACACCTCCGGCCATGCGACCACGTCCGGAAGGACCGCAGTGCTCGGCTACGTCTTCACCGCCGCTGAACGCGAGCTCGCGGCCACTACAGCGCGCGAATCGGGCGGATCCCTCGACCACGGTCGCCGTGTCCTCATTGTCGATTGCCTCCTCCCCACGCACTCCCCGGCCTCACCGACCCCTCCCCTGCAACCGCGGTGAACCCTCCTCGGTTTCCCCCCTGGTTATCGCTAGTTCCTTGCGCTAGAACGCCGTCGCCGTCGAGCCATGCTCCGGACGCCGTCTGACCTCGCCGCTGTCGCCGTGTGGCTCTTCCCCGTCGTCCGTCGGGTCCCCCAGTAGATGCGCGAGGCGGCCCCCTTTCGATCCCTGCACTTCGCCGCTCGTATGGCCGCCAGGAGCACCCAGTTGGCCGCGCCGCCGAGTCTCTGTCACCGGCATGTGCCCGGCTGGGCTAACCACCAGTGGGCAATGCCACTGCCAAGTGGGGCCGACCCCCCTGTTAGATTAGGGGTTAATACTACTGTTAGTTAAAGTTAAACAAAACAAATAAAAACTGTTAGAGAATAAACCCCCTGTGAGTATGACATGTGGGCCCTCTGGAAAATTAGAAATAAATAAAACATTTTTATTAAATACTGTGTATGACATGTGGGACCCACTGGTCAGCAGGCCCCACATGTTAGTTTGACCAGTCAACTGTGCTGTGGATAATGTTTCTGTTAATAAATAAAAATAATTTAAAAATGATTCAGAAACTGATTTAAATTGCTTAAAACTTTAGAAAATCATAGAAAATAAACCGTAGCTCAGATTCAAAAACTTTATACATGAAAATTGATCAGAAAAATATAACGAATACGAATACGCTATCCGTATACCAACCACATCCCTCTAACACAACGAACACCGACATCCCCCCTCTCCGGGTTGTCTGTCGATAATTCCCGGTGCCGGTAAAAACCTGCCAGGTGAATTTATTCCGAACACGAAAGTTGTCCGGAATGGTTCAACTAACACGAATACACCACCGTTATCTTTGTCAGATGTCCACGACACCTCCGGCATGAACCCTTCTCCCTCCGGACACCCTGTCCGGTAATCACCCGGAGCCGGCAGTTCATCCCCGGATGAATTCCCGCTTCGAGCTTAATGGATCGTACTGCGTTAGAACACCGTTAACAATTCATCTGTCATGTCATGCATATGTTTCTATATTATTGCCGTGTATTTACTGTTTCCTTCCCCCCTTAATCTCCAGTAGACCCCGCTGCTACCGCCGACTACACTTCTGCCGGGTACGACAACTTCGTCGACGACCCGACCCCTACCATCGAGTTTCAGGCAAGCAGAGCCATTCTCTTCCCCAGATATCGCCTATCTTTCCATACATTTCTTGCACTAGGCATGTTTACTGCTGCTGCTACGTTACAATCCTATTCAATTGCATAGCCTGGTTTTTTCACCCCTTGATGTACCTCTCTTATCCTATGCTGCCTATTATAATTATGCATATATTCAGAAGTGAACCCTGCGCATTGTTAGCTAGGACTAAATAGCGGGCTGTGATCACTCAGGGGGTGAACACGGATACTATATATACAACTGCACAGGTACGGAACAAAGCAGACACCGCCAAAGGCCCCTACGATAACGGTTGTCTGCGAGATAATATTAAAATGCTAAATGGTTCGGCGGATGACTTCAGAGACCCGTTGGTCTGTACGCACTACCTACACGTGGGATTACGGTGTGGGCCCTTCGCGTCGTAGTTCGTCCGAAAGCTCTTCAGACGTCAGCAGTACTGCGGCCTGATCGCCGGGAAGTGGTCTTGTCTTTTTGCTGCAGCAGGTGTGTTTGGATTTGCTTTTGCTTCACCGGCCAGACTCGCACCGTGCAGGAGCGTGCAAGGGTGAGGGACCTAGACCCCTTGGCGCATAGGATATAGTCCGGCGGATGGCCTCTCTGCTGAGCCTAGGATGGGCTGCGTCATGTCGGATAGCCTCGGTGGGGCGTTCCCTAAAAAGGTTCACTCCACCCTGGAGATCCGAGCGTGCAGTCTGAACAGTAGTGCACCCCTGCAGGGAGTTTAATCTATTCGAATAGCCGTGTCCACGGTAACAGGACGCTTTATGCTGAAGCTGGATCTTACCACTAGAAACTATTATTATTAAACTGTATGGTTTCGGGCTTTCTTCCTCGCACGGGAGTCGAGGAGGGGAACTCGGAGGCATTATTATTATTAATCATTACAACTTATATTATACAATGTTGCAGCAACTTCTGCTTCATTGTTATTTTATTGCTATATATGAATTGTTGGTTGTTTCTCTTCTCATGCTGCAAGGCAACGTCAGAAGATGCTAGTCTTCGATAGGCCTAGCTTCTTATCCTTATTCTGATTTGTATCTTGCAGTCCACTATATATACAGCCTCCCCTTTCCGTTGATACAAATGCATAATGCTTAGTAGCGGACGTAAGACTCGCGGGTATACTAGATACTCACCTTTGCTTTATTTCCCCTTTTATGTTTTGCCTGATCGGCCGCTGCAGTCGACGTTGGAGCCCAGGAGCAGGAGTACCCCGGAGGCGGATACTACTACGTCGAGACCCCCGCTGACAAGGACCAAGAGTAGTTTTGGAGGCTCCCAGGATGGAGGCCTTGCCTTTTCCATCTATATCTCTGATGTTATTTGTGCTAGCCTTCTTAAGGCATAACTTGACTAACTATGTCTGTACTCAGATATTATGGCTTGTATAACTTATGTATTCGGGTCCGCGTGACCCCCCTTTATTGTAACATATTTGTTTATACTTTTGTGTTTAGTTTTGTGTTGTGATATTCTCACCGTGGCACCCTAATCTCAGCCGTGTACCCTGCGTCACAAGTTGGTATCAGAGCCGACTGCCTGTAGGAAGCCACCCCACCACTACCTGGTCGAAGTTGAGTCTAGACTTTGAAAAACTATTTTGCTAACTTAATTTTTGGCTTACTGGCCCACATCGATGTCACTACGTGTGATATCTATGGTATTAGGATCCTTTTCTCCTTACCTATGCTCTGGGAATCTGCTCTCTTATCCTTGCTGGTAAGTTACAAAGTCTGACATTAGGATCACGTTCTCTTGATTCCATCCGGCGTTTTGGTGCTTCCCCATTGATTGAGTCGTGTTGCAGGAGTTCTACCCCAGGTCCCGGACCGCGGATCCCATTCTCATTCTGGGCAGGCCGCGCGTCCTCTGGCATTAACTCCTGTGGCCAACAGTTTTCTTGCGGCGTGTTTGACATAGTGGAATCTATGTCGCGTCGTGTAATCCTTACCGCGGTCTGCGCGCCGCCTAGTGTGTCCTTTTTCCTTAATTTCTACGACGTTACGCTGCCGGATTTTCGATTGATTCTATGTGTGGATGTGTATGTCTTATATGACTACTCCTATATATCCGCGCCTCCTCTTTGTTCTCGCTTTACCTCTTACTCGTTTCCGGCATCTCGTTAAAATATTCATCGCTGAAATACCCCTGTTAAATTCTAGCAGGATGGCTGGTCGTGGTGGTCGTGGTCGTGGTCGTGGTGCCAACGATCCACCTCCGCCGCCGGACTACATGGCCGCGATGATGCAGCAGTTTCAGATGAACCAAGTGTTTATGCAAGGAGTCATAGATCAGCTCCAGAACCAGAACCAGAACCAGCACCAGAACCAACCACCTGTGGTTACTCTGCGGGATTTCATGCGTCTCAATCCCCCTCTCTGCCACCAACCTGAACAGCCGCTGGATGCTGATGATTGGCTTCGTGACATCACTCGTCAGCTGGAGTTCGCTAATGTGAGCGGTCCTTATTACGTCAACTTCGCGTCCTATTTCCTGCGTGGTCCCGCTGCTCAGTGGTGGGACACCTACAAGGGCTCGATAGTTGAAGGGACTGTCGTCACCTGGAATGATTTCAAGACTGCCTTCCGCGCTCGTTATGTCCCCCAGGCGATTATGAACCGTATGAAGGCCGAGTTCCGCAACCTCGTTCAGGGCAACAAAACTGTCGAGGATTACCAGAGGGAATTCCTCCGCCTCTCCCGCTATGCTGCAAGTGACCTCCCCAATGATGCAAGTAGGCAAGAGAAGTTCCGTGATGGACTCAACCCAGATCTCCAGCTTGCACTGGCTTTGCACGCCTTCCCCGACTTCGCCACCATGGTGAACCAAACTATCACTCTCGAGACCGCTCAGCTTAAGTTCGGTGGTTCGCCGAAGCGTCCCCGTGATGCTGGCTCATCTTCGGGCACAGCAGAAGCAACGCGTTTGGCTTCCACACAGTCTTATGCGTCCAACTGCCCCTGCACCAAGGCCGTCGTATGTTGCACCTCGTCTGCCTTCGCCCCCGCCGAGACAGCCGAAGACTGAGACTGCACCTCTCCGTCCTCAAGATGGCCTGTGTTTCAAGTGCCGTCAGCCAGGCCATATTTCCAGAGACTGCCCTCCGCGACAGAATCAACTGGTAGTTCACCCTGCTGGCCGCGGAAATGGTCGTGGCAACAATGGGACCCTCAACTATAATACTGGGTCAAATCCTCATGCTCATGGTCATGCTTACAACATTGATGTTGAAGCATCTCAGGAACAGCCCGCTACTGTGATGGGTACACTCCTCGTTAACTCAATACCTGCTACCGTTTTATTTGATACAGGAGCATCACATTCATTTATGTCTGGAGCATTTGCATCGAAGCATGGCATTTACCACGAAAGGATGCATACCCCCTTAATAGTCCAGACTCCCGGTACCCAGTGTCATGTCGACATGGTTGCACCTAACCTCACTGTCGAGATCGAAAGATTTGAGTTCATGGTTTCTCCACACATTCTGAAAACCTCCACCATCGACCTTATCCTTGGCATGGATTGGCTGAAAACCCACAATGCCGCACTTTACTGTGGCACCAAGGTCATCCAACTTTTTCATCTTTCCGGCGCGATTTTGAGTCATACCGCCATTGTGTCGATGAATGCCGAAGCTCGTATATATGCTCTGAATGCCTTGAATGTCGCACCTCTCGAAGGGATTGAGAAAGTCCCAATCGTTTGTGATTTTACCGACGTATTCCCAGAAGAACTGCCGGGGATACCCCCGATTAGGGAAGTTGAATTCGTCATCGACTTGAAGCCCGGCACCATCCCTATTGCCAAGCGCCCGTATAAGATGCCACCTCACCACCTCCTTGAATTGAAGAAGGAGATCGATACGGCCCTCGAGAAAGGCTTCATCCGTCCTAGTTCCTCTGCTTGGGGAGCACCTTTGCTCTTTGTCAAGAAGAGTGATGACACAAACCGTTTGGTACAAGATTACCGACCTATCAACCAGGCCACGATACAGAACAAGTACCCCCTCCCTCGGATCAACGATCTTTATGATCAACTTGCTGGATCCACGGTGTTTTCAAAACTCGACTTAAGGTTGGGTTACCATCAGATCCGGGTCCGTGATGAGGACATCCCGAAGACCGCATTCATTACTCGCTATGGTTCATACGAGTACACTGTCATGTCCTTTGGCTTGAAGAATGCATCAGCCACCTTCTCCAGATTGATGAACCATATATTCATGGAATATCTCGACAAGTTTGTCGTGGTTTATCTGGATGATATATTGATTTACTCAAAGACCGATGCAGAACATGCTGAACATTTTCGTCTTATACTGGAAAAGCTTCGAGAACTCAAACTCTATGCTAAGTATTCTAAGTGTGAGTTCTGGCTTCCCGAAGTAACCTACCTTGGTCATGTAATTTCCAAGGATGGCGTTGCCGTCAACCCCGAACGTATCCAGGCTATTCTTGACTGGACTCCGCCCAGGACTGTCAAGCAAGTCCGAAGTTACCTCGGCCTTGCCAGCTATTGCCGCCGTTTTGTTGAGAATTTCTCCAAGATTTCCAAGCCTCTGACTAATCTGCTTCACAAAGGCGTCAAGTTTGAGTGGACTGATAAATGTCAAGAAAGTTTTCAAGCTCTGAAGGACAAGCTCACTTCACCCCCGGTGCTTGCTCCTCCTGATACTCAGAAGGACTTCGTGATTTATTGCGACGCGTCTCGTCAAGGATTAGGCTGTGTCCTAATGCAAGAGCGCAAAGTGATTGCTTATGGCTCTCGTCAGTTGCGTGCTCACGAAGAAAACTATCCAACTCATGATCTCGAATTGGCAGCAGTAATTTATGCATTGAAGCTGTGGCGACATTACCTCATCGGTAATCGTTGCGAGATCTTCACCGACCACCAAATCCTGAAGTACCTGTTTACGCAACCAGACCTGAATCTCCGCCAACAGAGATGGCTCGAGACAATAGCCGACTACAACATGGGAATTTCTTACACCCCGGGCAAAGCTAATGTGGTGGCCGATGCCTTAAGCCGCAACGCCTATTGTAGTGAACTTGAAGTTCAAGTGCAACAGCCACGTCTGTATGCAGAACTCCGCAAGCTGAACATCGAAATTGTTCCGCAGGGATATGTGAACTCCCTGGTGGTCCAACCAGACCTCGACACCCGCATCAAGACGGTACAACATTATGACTCTGACATTTGGAAGATTAAGCGTCGTGTCGCCAGCGGAGAGCCCTCATTCTTCACTATTGCTGCAAATGATGATAATGCGGTGTACTTTAAGGGTCGTTTAGTGGTTCCGGTAGCCAAGGCCAACCTGAATTACGCCTCTGATGTCATGAAAGAAGCTCATGATACACCTTTGTCGATTCACCCTGTTAGTACCAAGATGTACCAAGACATTCGTCAGCGGTACTGGTGGTCCAACATGAAACAAGGCATTGCTCGTTATGTTGATGAGTGTGACGTTTGCTGTAGCGTGAAAGCAGAACATCAGAGACCTGCTGGAACTCTGCAACCACTCTCTATTCCTGAATGGAAATGGGACAAGATTGAAATGGACTTCGTCACCGGATTTCCCCGATCACAGAAAGGTCATGATGCCATCTTTGTCGTCATCGACCGATTCTCCAAGGTTGCCCATTTTCTGCCAGTCAAGGAGACGATCTCTGCTAGTCAGTTGGCAGACTTGTATGTTTCCAGAATCGTGCCGCTCCACGGTATTCCGTTGGAGATCAGTTCCGACCGAGGCAGCATTTTCACCTCTAAGTTCTGGGATAGTTTCCAAGAAGCTATGGGCACTCACCTAAATTTCAGCACCGCTTATCACCCCCAGTCGCAAGGACAAGTCGAACGAGTCAACCAAGTGCTTGAAGATATGCTCCGAGCTTGTGTCATCTCATTCGGTAAGAAATGGGAGGAATCTCTTCCATTTGCTGAATTCTCGTACAACAATAGCTATCAAGATAGTCTGAAGATGGCACCCTTTGAAGTTCTCTATGGATGTAAGTGTCGAACCCCTCTGAATTGGTCAAAAACTGGAGAACGAACACTCATTGGTCCAGACATCATACAGCACGCTGAAGATCAGGTTCGCGTTATTCGTGAACACCTGAAAGCTGCTCAGTCCCGTCAGAAGAGCAACTATGACCGCAAACTCAAGGAAATGGTTTATCAACCTGGCGAATACGCGTACCTCCGTGTCACCCCGATGCGAGGCACTCACCGCTTCGGAATCAAAGGCAAGTTAGCTCCTCGCTACATTGGCCCGTTCCGTATCCTTTCCAGAAGTGGACCAGTGGCATACCGATTGGAATTGCCGCCGATCCTCTCTCAAGTCCACGATGTATTCCACGTGTCGCAACTCTAGTGCTGCTTCAAGGACCCCATCCGCGAAGTGGAACATGATATGATTGAACTGCAGCAAGACTTGAATTATCAAGAGCACCCGCGTCGTATTCTTGATCAGTCTGAACGCAAAACCCGCAACAAGACGACCAAGTTTCTCAAGGTTCAGTGGTCGAATCATTCTGAAGATGAAGCCACCTGGGAACGCGAAGATCGTCTCCGCGATGAATACCCCGATCTTTTCACCTCTACCACTTAAATTCTCGAGACTAGAATTCTTGTAGTGGGGGAGATTCGTAACACCCTCACTGTCAGTGAACAGTAATCAGGGTTACTGTTCATCTCTACTGTTCAAAACTTTTGTTTGATCAACTGGTTCAGTTCAAATTCAAATTCTCCTTTGATATGGTTGCAAGCAATGTGAACCATGGGCCTTGATCATCATGGATGAAAACAAAGTCCAATCCATAAACTTTTGAAATCAATTCAAATCTAAAAATGCCTTTGGTGAAATATTAAAAACAAAGTGGAATATAAACTTTCTCCAAAAATTGTGGAACTACTTTTATAAAATCACAAATGTTCAGTGGACCAAATCCATATGGGTTTGGGTATTTATTGTGCTATGGAAAATTCCAAACAATTCAAACAGTAGCCAAAAACCCCATATTAATCATTTAATATTATAATAAAATATTAAATGAATTTTATAAGTGCCCAAACCTTTTGTGGCACTAGGCCAGGGTATAACAATAATTATGGGACACATAAAACATTTTACAAAATTGCCTAGGTGTATATAATAAATACAAAGAGAAATTGCAGAAAGGAAAAAGGAAATAAAAATAAACAGAAAACCTAAACTACGCCCACTGGCGAGGCCCATCCTCTCTCCACCCCCCTGGGCCACCCAGCCCACAGCCCCACCTAGCCCAGCTAAGCCCCTGCCCCCTTCCTCTGTTCACGAACAGGGCGTGGCGCCCATCCGCCATGGCCACGGCGACGAGCCCCTCCATGGCACGGATCCGGCGATGGCCGACGACCTTATAGAGACCGAACTCCCCCTCTGGAGCAACCCTAACCCTAAACGCCCCCGTCCACTAGCTCTAGCGCACCGCTCCCCTCTCCTCGAGCTTGCCCGAGCGCCGCCGTGGACGTGCCGGCGTGCACCCACGCGACCAACGGACACCTCCGGCCATGCGACCACGTCCGGAAGGACCGCAGTGCTCGGCTACGTCTTCCCCGCCGCTGAACGCGAGCTCGCGGCCACTACAGCGCGCGAATCAGGCGGATCCCTCCACCACGGTCGCCGTGTCCTCGTCGTCGATTAATGCCTCCTCCCCATGCAGTCCCCGGCCTCACCGACCCCTCCCCTGCAACCTCGGTGATCCCTGCTCGGTATCCCCCCTGGTTATCGCTAGTTCCTTGCGCTAGAACGCCGTCGCCGTCGAGCCATGCTCCGGCCACCGTCTGACCTCGCCGCTGTCGCCGTGTGGCTCTTCCCCGTCGTCCGTCGGGTCCCCCAGTAGATGCGCGAGGCAGCCCCCTTTCGATCCCTGCAATTCGCCGCTCGTATGGCCGCCGGGAGCACCCAGTTGGCCGCGCCGCCGTGCCTCTGTCGCCGGCGTGTGCCCGGCTGGGCTAACCACCAGTGGGCAATGCCACTGCCAAGTGGGGTCGACCCCCTTGTTAGATTAGGGGTTAATACTATTGTTAGTTTAAGTTAAACAAAACAAATAAAAACTGTTAGAGAATAAACCCCCTGTGAGTATGACATGTGGGCCCTCTAGAAAATTAGAAATAAATAAATAATTTTTATTAAATACTGTGTATGACATGTGGGACCCACTGGTCAGCAGGCCCCACATGTCAGTTTGACCAGTCAACTGTGTTGTGGATAATGTTTCTGTTAATAAATAAAAATAATTTAAAAATGATTTAGAAACTGATTTAAATTGCTTAAAACTTTAGAAAATCATAGAAAATAAACCGTAGCTCAGATTCAAAAACTTTATACATGAAAATTGATCAGAAAAATATAACGAATACGAATACGCTATCCATATACCAACCACACCCCTCTAACACAACGAACACCGACACCCCCCCCCTCCGAGCTGTCTGTCGATAATTCCCGGTGCCGGTAAAAACCTGCCGGATGAATTTATTCCGAACACGAAAGTTGTCCGGAATGGTTCAACTAACACGGATACACCCCCGTTATCTTTGTCGGATGTCCACGACACCTCCGGCATGAACCCTTCCCCCTCCGGACACCCTGTCCGGTAATCACCCGGAGCAGGCAGTTCATCCCCGGATGAATTCCCGCTTCGAGCTTAATGCATCGTACTGCGTTAGAACACCGTTAACATTTCATCTGTCATGTCATGCATATGTTTGTATATTATTGCCGTGTATTTACTGTTTCCTTCCCCCCTTAATCTCCGGTAGACCCCGCTGCTACCGCCGACTACACTGCTGCCGGGTACGACTACTTCGTTGACGACCCGACCCCTACCGTCGAGCTTCTAGGCAAGCAGAGCCATTCTCTTCCCTAGATATCGCCTATCTTTCCGTACATTTCTTGCACTAGTCATGTTTACTGTTGCTGCTACTTTACAATCCTATTCAATTGCATAGCCTGGTTTTGTCGCCCCTTGATGTACCTCTCTTATCCTATGCTTCCTATTATAATTATGCATATATTCAGCAGTGAACCCTGCGCATTGTTATCTAGGACTAGATAGCGGCCGTGATCACTCAGGGGGTGAACACGGATACTATACATACAACTGCACAGGTACGGAACAAAGTAGACACCGCCAAAGGCCCCTATCTGGGTTATGCCTAGTCACCTCAAGTGTGAGCTATCAAGGAGTAATCCTTGTACTCCACTCGAGGCTGACTTTGTCTTGCCGCCATAGGGTCCTGAACAGCGGTTGTCCTTAAAGGTAAGAAGTCGGGCGACCCAACGGTGCCCGCGAGCGGTATATTGTCGGGAACGACAGGGAGGGTACGACCGACGTTACTGGCGTGCTTGGCCCCTGCTCATATCTCGCGAGAGTTACCAAACCACGCAAAAGTCGAGCTCTACCAAGAGCACACGCGAGACAAGGTAAGGAGACGGTTCACCTTGTCGGTAACCGCGCGCTTTGACGGGATGACAGGGCAGGCCCCGACGTTACCGGTGGGCCTTGTTGATGTTCGTTATCCGTTGTGTTGTTAGTCAGACAGCGATAACGGTTGTCTGCGAGATAATATTAAAATGCTAAATGGTTCGGCGGATGACTTGAGAGACCCGTTGGTTTGTACGCACTACCTACACGTGGGATTACGGTGTGGGCCCTCCACGTCGTAGTTCGTCCGAAAGCTCTTCAGACGTCAGCAGTACTGCGGCCTGATCGCCGGGAAGTGGTCTTGTCTTCTTGCTGCAGCAGGTGTGTTTGGATTTGCTTTTGCTTCACCGAACAGACTCGCACCGTGCATGAGCGTGCAAGGGTGAGGGACCTAGACCCCTTGGCGCATAGGATATAGTCCGGCGGATGGCCTCTCTGCTGAGCCTAGGATGGGCTGCGTCGTGTCGGATAGCCTCGGTGGGGCGTTCCCTAACAAGGTTCATGCCACCGTGCAGATCCGAGCGTGCAGGCTGAACAGTAGTGCACCCCTGCAGGGAGTTTAATCTATTCAAATAGCCGTGTCCATGGTAACAGGACGCTTTATGCTGAAGCTGGATCTTACCACTAGAAACTATTATTATTAAACTGTATGGTTTCGGGCTTTCTTCCTCGCACGGGAGTCGAGGAGGGGAACTCGGAGGAATTATTATTATTAATCATTAAACTTATATTATACAATGTTGCAGCAACTTCTGCTTCATTGTTACTTTATTGCTATATATGAACTGTTGGCTGTTTCTCTTCTCATGCTGCAAGACAACGTCGGAAGATGCTAGTCTTTGATAGGCCTAGCTTCTTATCCTTATTCTGATTTGTATCTTGCAGTCCACTATATATACAGCCTCCCCGTTCCGTTGATACAAATGCATAATGCTTAGTAGCGGACGTAAGACTCGCGGGTATACTACATACTCACCTTTGCTTTATTTCCCCTTTTATGTTTTGCCTGATCGGCCGCTGCAGTCGACGTTGGAGCCCAGGAGCAGGAGTACCCCGGACGCGGATACTACTACGCCGAGACCCCCGCTGACCAGGACCAGGAGTAGTTTCGGAGGCTCCCAGGAAGGAGGCCTTGCCTTTTCGATCTGTATCTCTGATGTTATTTGTGCTAGCCTTCTTAAGGCATAACTTGACTAACTATGTATGTACTCAGATATTATGGCTTGTATAACTTATTTATTCGGGTCCGCGTGACCCCCCTTTATTGTAACATATTGGTTTATCCTTTTGTGTTTAGTGTTGTGTTGTGATATTCTCACCGTGGCACCCTAATCTCAGCCGTGTACCCTGCGTGTATGATTACTGTACACGGATTGATTTTCGGGGCGTCACACCCTTCTTCATCAACAATTATCAGTTCGTCTCTCGTTACACTATATTTTTATCACTTCATGCGTTATGTGCTATTCTTGGAGCGTCTCGCTCTTAGGTTTTGTTTATTAGTTTTCTTTAGCTTTGTTTGCTGTAGTAACAAGTTAGATCCCAGCTTACTTACTCTTTTGTGTGGGAGAGATACATGCTCCGCTTGAATTAGAACTCCTCATAGGATTTTTATGCTTATTCTTTTAGCTGTGAGTGGTTCTTTTTCTTTTCTTAGTTGCTGCTTTGTTTAGTTCTAGTGCTTTAGTTTTTCTAGAGCTTTTATTTTGTTTTAGGTTGAACTTTCTATAGGTTGCATGTTTTATCTTGTTAGAGAGTTTGCCTGTTGCACTGAGTTTTGGGTCTTGACTAGAAGTAGGTAGTTGAAGTTGCTTTTCTCTTTGTAGTAGTAACTTGCAATAGTTTTGAGGTATTGATTAGAGTAATGTTTGAACTTTTGGTGTCAAGAGCTTGCTCCTATTAGTGATAGATGTCGTATTTTGGGAAATCCGTGTGTTTTTCGAAAACCAAAAACCCCTGTTGAGAACTCTAGCTACTAGATAGATCTCTAACCTCTGGAGGGTTCGAATATTAGAGAACACTCAGGTACCATGAGTCGAGGATGCGCAAGGATAACCAAACCCCCATACACTCCTCCTCGGGGTACTTGTCTCTCTGTGAACCTCCTGATTAGATTGAGAGTTACCGATAATAAGTGGATGAGTTATTCGGACTAATGTGAGTATTCGAAAGTTGACACTTCCACCCACCTATACTTTTTCTAGCCTCTCCTGTGTCGTGCGTTGCTCTCTTCTCACTCCGAGAGTTAGCGTCCACCTTCGCCGGTGCATCCAAATCCTTGGCACGATACACTCTGTCATCATAAGCCTCCTTATATCTTTCCTCAAAACAGCCACCATACCTACCTACAAGGCATTTCCATAGCCTTTCCGAGATACATTGCCATGCAACATCCATCTTTTCATGACTTGATCTTCATGTCATACATTCGCATCATGATAGTTATATCTTCTTTATGTGAGTACCTTTGTAAAGTGTGAAAGAACTCCTATATTCTTGTAAAATATAGAGTGTTTCCCCTAAGGTGAGGAAAAGATCCAAAAGAGGACAAAATCAAAAGTTCCCAAAGAGGACAAATGAGAGTTAAATAGAAAGAGCCATTGAGGCCACCAAAAAAAAGAGAAAAAGAAATAAAAAGAGAGAAGGGGGCACACTACTCTTCCTTTGGAGAGATCCACACTAGTACTTCATCCTCTATCCCTTGTACTCCATAGAGATCATCATCATGCATATAGCTATGTGGGGACCTTCACACTAAAGAACTTGGCTTGTATATTCCAATGATGAGCCTCCTCAAACGAGCTCTAGGTCTTCTTGAGAAAGAAAGTTGGATGCACCCCCATTAGTTCCCTTGGAGAGCTTTTAAGATCGCATGTGCATCCGTTGCATGGCAAACCCTACTCCTCACATCATATCTATCATATGGTCTTCTCTCGCCTATGATTGTCCTCATTGATGTGAGCCTTTCATACCCTTTTTTGTCTTCCTCCTCCACCTTCTTTCTATTTCTCCTTTTAGGTGTCAACTTTCTTGCGCACGCTCATCCATTGCATGAGTGCTCAAAATATCGAAAGGGAGTGGATTAGTTTGACTTGTACCTGGCTAGTGGTCTGGGGACGAGTCAAGATAAGAATCCAAAGGAGACTAAGTGTGAAACTTTAGTAGATAGTTGTTCTCAACAACCTTATTTTATCTCTCGTATTTCCCTATCCCTTTCTTGCACGCAAACACCATCCGGAGACATTCGAGTCACGGACAGCGAGAGTTCTTGCACCTTTTGTTCTTTTGTTACTTGTGTCAATGCTAATATAGACTCCTGCTTGTTAAGACTTGAATTGAATTGCATGCTTTGATTGCTTAACTTAAAAGTCCTTATATGGTTGTGTGGCATGTCCCCACAGAAATTATGCTTGTTATCAGTTACCTACTCGAGGACGAGCAGGAATTAGGCTTGGGGATGTTGATACGTCCAAAACGTATGTATAATTTCTGCTTGCTCCATGCATGTTTTGTGTGACTTTTCCATGTTTTGCTTGAACTTTCATACAGTTTTGAGCATATTTGGACTAATCTATTAACCCAGTGCACCCAGCTGCCAGTTGCTTTTTTCTGCTGTTTTTGTATTTCAGGTTTTACGGCCATTAAAAGTGCTCCAAAAAATCCTGGAAAATCAGATAAAAAATCAGCGCAACGGAAGCTTCCGGAATCACCAAAGGAGGGAATAAGGGCCACCACCATGCAGCCAGGAGGGAAGGTGGCGCGGCCCCACCCTGGGCCGCGCCAGGCACCCTCCTGAATGCCCTGTGGCCCCTCTCGGTGCACCCCTTCGCCTATATTTACCCCCCGTGACGGAATCCCCTAAGATCAATCCCTCTTTCGTGATCTCTCCTCTGTACCACCGCCCCCGCCGTTTCAAGATCGGGGCTGCCTAGAGAAGCTGCTCCGGCACCCTGCCGGGAGAAGCTACCCCCTCCGGGAGACCATCCATAGCCATGGACGCCTCCCGTATGTACCGTGAGTAGTTTCCCTTGGACCATGGGTCCGTGACCAGTAGCTATGTGATCTATCTCTCCCTTCTTTGTGCTTCCACTTTCGAGTCCTCATGAGCTGCCTCACATGATCGAGGCACCTTTGTAATTTTCTGCTGTTGTTATGCTGAGTTTGTTGGGATCTGAAGGATTATGAGACTATGTTCAGATTGTGATGAGTAATATATTTGGTTCTTTTCTTTTATATTCGACACCCCCCCTCCACCTATATTTAGCCCTCAGGGTGGAAACCCCTAACATCGATCTCTTTTTCGCGAACTCGCCTCTATACCGCCGTCGCCGCCGTTTCTAGATCGGGGCTGCCTGGGGAAGCTTCCCCGGCACCCTGCCGGGAGGAGGAACCCCCTCCGGGAGACCATCCATAGCCATGGACGCCTCCCGTATGTACCGTGAGTAGTTTCCCTTGGACCATGGGTCCGTGACCAGTAGCTATGTGATCTATCTCTCCCTTCTTTGTGCTTCCACTTTCGAGTCCTCATGAGCTGCCTCACATGATCGAGGCACCTTTTTAATTGTCTGCTGTTGTTATGCTGAGTTTGTTTGGATCTGATGGATTATGAGACTATGTTCAGATTGTGATGAGTAATATATTTGGTTCTTTTCTTTTATATTAGACACCCCCCTCCACCTATATTTAGCCCTCGGGGTGGAAACCCCTAACATCGATCTCTTTTTAGCGAACTCGCCTCTGTACCGCCGTCGCCGCCGTTTCTAGATCGGGGCTGCCTGGGGAAGCTTCCCCGGCACCCTGCCGGGAGGAGGAACCCCCTCCGGGAGACTATCCATAGCCATGGACGCCTCCCGTATGTACCGTGAGTAGTTTCCCTTGGACCATGGGTCCGTGACCAGTAGCTATGTGATCTATCTCTCCCTTCTTTGTGCTTCCACTTTCGAGTCCTCGTGAGCTGCCTCACATGATCGAGGCACCTTTGTAATTTTCTGCTATTGTTATGCTGAGTTTCTTGGGATCTGATGGATTATGAGACTATGTTCAGATTGTGATGAGTAATATATTTGGTTCTTTTCTTTTATATTCGACACCCCCCCTCCACCTATATTTAGCCCTCGGGGTGGAAACCCCTAACATCGATCTCTTTTTCGCGAACTCGCCTCTGTACCGCTCTCGCCGCCGTTTCTAGATCGGGGCTGCCTGGGGAAGCTTCCCCGGCACCCTGCCGGGAGGAGGAACCCCCTCCGGGAGACCATCCATTGCCATGGATGCTTCCCGGATGTACCGTGAGTAGTCCCTCTTGGACCATGGGTCCGTGACCAGTAGCTATGTGATGTACTTCTCCCCTCTTTGTGCTTCCACTTTCGAGACCTCGTGAGCTACCTCGGATGATCGAGGCACTTTTGTAATTTCTGCTGTTGCTATGCTGAGTTTGTTGGGATCTGATGGATTATGAGACTATGTTGAGATTGTAATGAGTAATATATTTGGTTCTTTTCTTTTATATTTTGTTCTTGAGTAAATTCTTGCATGTTCTCTGTTGCAGTATTTTACTTTGGCCAAGTAGTTTGTTGCAACTCCAAGAGGGAGCGTTATGCTTGATTGTGGGTTCAGCCCCTTGATGTCTAGCTTGAGTGACAGAAACATGAGACTAGGGGATGTGTTGTTTCCACCAGGGATAAAACAACGGTGCTTGTATCCGCGGGTGCAAGGATTGTTTACTATATGCAAAGTTCTTTTAATGCAGTAGTCTGTTGCTTTGAGTTTACACTTTGGGTGGGATTCACAACTTAATACCAGTGAGATGTTCTG
This sequence comes from Bromus sterilis, assembly GCA_950022295.1. Taxonomy (NCBI): domain Eukaryota; kingdom Viridiplantae; phylum Streptophyta; class Magnoliopsida; order Poales; family Poaceae; genus Bromus; species Bromus sterilis. The sequence continues at coordinate 160,389,333 of OX465596.1, read as the reverse complement.
GATAGATATCTCAAGGTGGATGATTGGTAGTAGATGCAGATGAATTTCGGTCTACTTACCTTGGCGTACTGCCCATTGCTTTTGTGCCCTTCCTTTCTTTGAAGCATAGTTAGCATTGCGGTGCCTTCATAATTCTGTCAATTTCCCAACTGTGATTTGTTTACCTCGCTAGCACTTTTATCGTCTTTTGGGAGAGAGACATCACTAGTGGAAATCACGTGACCTTGGTCCATCTTCATATCATTGTTTACACCATCAATTTACTTTCAGTATTTACTTTCAGTTGCCACTATCATTAACTCTTCCGTTAATCCTTTGTAAACAGCAAGGCCGGAGGAATTGACAACTCCTCTATACTCGTTGGGAACAAAGTTATTTGTTACTGTGTTCAGGTCCACGTCAACTATCTACCCCGAAGCTAATTTCTGGCGCAGTTGTCACCTTCTTGTATCTCTTGGAGTCCTACTGGTTCGATAACCTTGGTATCTTCACCGAGGGAAATTTGCTGCTACGCTACATCTCACCTTCCACTTGGGGTAACCAACGAGGATTGAGATAACTATCCTCATCGTATCAGGGTCCACCTTCGCATCATTGATTATCATCTTCTCTCCATCTATTGCCTTGCCTCAAGCTAATAAATAGTTCTGGCACGCAGGCCATAATTAAGTGACAATCATATGACTCTAGCCATCATGACGTACCACGGCACGTCAGCCACGAAAAATATTACATCATATAGCATCTCATACAAACACATTGCAAATCTAGAAGGCTATACCACATCACATGCAATTTCTGCAAAAACGAGTTAGATCGCTATCTACATGGGTTATTGCAAATTTTATCGTTGTTGTTAAGCAGGTTTACAAGGAAAACGTAGAACCCTAAATAAAACAAACACGATACTTATTTTGTTGCTAGTTTAACATACGGGGTGCATGTAGCAACTAATGCCACAAGCCAAACTTCCTTCAACGCGTGACCACCATGTGGATTTGAATTCATAAAATCCACAGGCCTGTTCATGTTAAATTTTCTATAGGAAGACTAAGATGAGATCCAAGGAATTTGATGTAATTCATGATCAAGACAACCAACATACTAAAAGCAACATAGATGGATCATGCCAAAACTCAATACTTGTACCAAAATCACATCATGCCGTCGAGAAAAGAAAAGATCAGATGACATGGAAGCAAACAAGAAAATCAATGCCTCATATAAACATATGATCTAGGCCTAAGCATGCATCTAATCAAGGATCGCTCTGATACCACTATTGAAAAACTCAGTAGAAAACAAAAAAATCATGCCTACGAAGCAAGAACCCAAGATCATCCAAGAAGATGGCATACAAGGTTTAGACCATGGCTCACCAATGGATGTAGCAGAAGTAGAGTTGGTGAAGCTCGTTGAAGTAGATCTCGTGAATCGTCCCACGAACCGTCCCTCGATCCGTCCCACGTACAAGTCCCTCGAGAAAGACCCTCGAACAGGATCTCCGAGGGAGAAGAAGCTCATCGAAGAAGGACCAAAGTTATGATCCCTCTATCAGTAACCACACGCCCGGCACAGCAATCCGGCAGCACTCCGCCGTCTAGAGAAGAACGCCTCCGAGAAAACTAGAGGGAGAAAATCCTAGCGGATTTTGATCTAGAACGAAGTCTAAACCGAGGTCTAATTGTGGAGAAACTAGCAATCTAGGGCAGAGGGGAGCGCAGGGGCTTCTGGTTGCGCCCCCCCTTGGCTTACCTTTTATAGGTGGCCAAGGGCCCTTGGCCGGCCACCCTAGGGGAGGAGTCCAACATGGACTCCAACTCCCCTAGGAGGATTCCTCCTACTCCAAGGAGGATTGCAATCATACTTGGAGTAGGATCCCCCCCTTGGTGTGCCCCCACATCCTGGCCAGCTTGGGCCAGCCCAGGTTGCTTGCCCCCCAAGCTAGGGGGTGGGCACAATAGGTGGTACTGTTCGGAAACTTCCAGAACCTTCCCTGACCTTACAGAAGCTTCCATGACCTTCTAGGACCTTCCGAGATTGTTTCGGGACATTTCGGAACCTTCAGAACACTACCAGGACCTTTTGCGACTGTTAACGGACGTTCCCGAACTATCTAGGTAGGTTTAGGGACGATCTGGGTTATGGTCTAACATGTCCGGTGGCCGCAACATTTTGTCGGGACGTCCACTGATTATCCGGAATCTATTTCGGTTGATCTTGGACATTCCCAGCTGAACATAGGTGCCAAATTATTTCTTATATGTTCTGAAATCACCTGGGAAACCTCCAGAGTGATTCATACATATTCATTGCTCTGTGAACAATTTCACTTGCTTCCACTAAACCTTTAACCATTCTATCATTCTAACTGATTACTGCAAGTTAAGTGTGTGACCCAATATGTTCGGTATTACGTGGACATGACTCGGAACGTCTTCCGGACACATGGTCATTAGTCAATAATCAACAGCGAAGCCATGGACACCCTTGTTGACTCCCACACATACACGAAGAAACTTCGAGTGAACCTTTATGTTATACATGTACCATTCCTTTTGCTTCGCGATATATGACAAAGTTAGAGGAGTGAAGTTTGGCACCTATGTGTAACAACTTCTTGAACACAAGCCACTCATTATCCCCATTGCTCGTTTATCTTTTATTTCCCGTTATTGTATTCCGGTATCCCCGTGACTAAATCACAATGTGTCTGGCCAGACTAGAATGGATACCGTTATACCGAGTGGGCCCAAAGTCAATATCCCTTCATCGTGAAGGAGCAAATCCCATTCTTGAACTATCGCAGTTACTAGACACACTATCCAATATACCCATAACTTATTTTACAACTTCCCAGTTACGAGAGGATTCATCTAAGAACCAAATTATATCTTCCTGCGTGAAGCAACCCGACATTCTTGTGGTATAAGGAATTACGTATATGATAACAAATCATGATAGACTTATAACGTTGTTACGATGTCAGGGTCATTGCAATTATAGCACTGAAATTTAAACTTTAATTATGAACTTGAATATTAATAATAACACACTTTATTATTGCCTCTAGGGCATATATCAACCAGTCTCCAACTTGTACTAGATACAATAATACTAGTTACATAAGTTCTCGCACACCAATGGCTATCCGGTGTTGCTCATGCTTTGCTCGTGGAAGAGGCTTCGTCATCAGATCTGACACATTCAGATCCGTGTGAATCTTTCATACTTTCACATATCCTTTGTCAACGAACTCTTGGATTTCGTGATAACTGCGTTCAATGTGTTTGGACTTCTGGTGGGACCTTGGTTATCTGTGTTCTCATTTACCTGCTCGAGGACGAGCAGGAATTAATCTTGGGTATGTTGATACGTCCCAAACGTATCTACAATTTCTGATTACTCCATGCTTATTTGGGTGATATTGCTATGTGTTTCGCTACACTTCCATACATTTTTCAACACATTTAGCCTAACCTACTAACTCAGAGCACCCACTGCCAGTTTCTGTCTGCTGGTGTCTGTGAATTGCAGGTTTATACCCATATTTATAGTGCCCAAAAAATTCCAATAAAATTAAATAAGAAATCAGCATTCCAGAATACTTTGGAGGCCCGAAGAACAGCCGGAGTGGGGCCACCCCCTCCTAGGCGGAAAGGTGGCGCGACACCACCCCTTGCCCCGCCAGGAGGCCTCCTGGAGGGGTGGGGCCTCCCCTCTGGCCTCCTTTGGCCTCTATTTAGCCACATCCACAAAAACCCTCAGGAGGCATGCCGTATCGCGAATTTCACCGCCGCTGCGATCCTGAGATCGGATCGCTAGAAGACCCTGTCCCCGCACCCTTCCAGAGGGTGGATCAATCTCCGGGAGCTTCTCCACCACCATGAGCTCTTCTAGGATGTGCCGTGAGTAGTCCCTCTTGTGAGCTGCCCTACAAGATCAATGCATCTATGTAATATTTCTGTTGTTGCTATGCTGTGTTTGCTGGGATTAGATGGATTATGAGATTATGTTCAGATTATGATGAGTTATAAATTTGGTTCTCCTTTTATATATTTGTTCTTGACTAATTCTTGCATGTGCTCCGTTGCTTTTTATTGCTTTGGCCTAGTAGTAGATTGGAACTCCAAGAGGGAGTGTTATGGATGATTGTGGGTTCATGCCCCCTGATGTCTAGCTTAAGTAACGGAAACATCAGACTAGGGGATGTGTTGTTGCCAACAGGGAGAAAAGAACGGTGCATGTAACCGTGGTTGCAAGGATTGTTTACCTTACGCATAGTTTGTTAATGCAGTTGTTTGTTGCTTTGAGTTTACACTTTAGGTGGGGCTTGCAAATTAATACCAGCGAGATGTTTTGGATAGATATCTAAAAGTGGATGATTAGTGACTAGACGCTGATGAATAAACGTTCTACTTGTCTTTACGTACTTCCCATACGACTGAGCCTCTAACTTTCTTGTAGCATAATTAGCATTGCGGTGGGTTTATAATTCTGTCAATTTCCCAAATGTAATTTGTTCACCGAGCATAGTTGTTTTATCATCTTGTGGGAGAGAGACATAACTAGTGAATATCATGGGACCCCGGTCCATATTTCCACCATTTTTTACACCTCCACTATTTACTGCTTTTATTTACTTTCCATTGGAATCACCACTACTATTTCCACCATGCGCTTGATCCTTTATAAACAACCTCACTGAACTCGTTGGGAGAAAAGTTACTTGTGTGGTTTGCATGTCCAGGTTAAGAAAGTGATTTCGATTCATACGGCGCGTCACTTACTTCACCAACTTCTTGTTGCTCTTGGAGTCCTACGGGAGACATATACCCTAATCTCTAAGTTATGGAAAACTTGCTGCTGACTACATCTCTACCTTCCACTTTTGGTAACCAACGAGGGGTGAGAAGTTATTTCTCGTCATCAAACCGTTGCCGGGGACTCCAGTCTACAAGATAGGGGAGTTGCACACTATCTTTTACCTTTTCTTTTTAGTCTTGTTAGTTTACTTTCTAGTTTTTTCTTTAGAGTCTTATATCAAAAACCACAAATATATTAGTTACTTTGCTCTTGCTTGTTACTATGGGTTCCATAGGAAACACCAAGTTGTGTGACATCACTAGTCACAACAACAATGAATTTATTAGCACTCCTATTGCCCCACCTGCCACTTCAGCACGTTCATATGAATTGAAACCTTCTTTTCTAAATCTTGTTATGAAAGAACAATTCTCCAGTGCTGGAGATGCTGCTGCTTTACACTTAACTAATTCTGTTGAGCTTTGTGATATGCACAAGTACAAAGAAATAGATTGTGATATTATTAAACTTAAGCTTTTTCCTTTTTCTTTGAGAGGAAGAGCTAAGGAGTGGCTCCAATCCTTGTCTAGGAATAGCATATATTCTTGGGATAAGTGCAATGATGCTTTTATTGGGAAGTACTACCCACCTGCTAAAATTATCTAGTTGAGAAGTAATATTATGAATTTTAGACAACTTGATAATGAACACGTTGCCCAAGATTGGGAATGCATGAAATATCTTGTTAAGAATTTCCCTACACATGGATTGACTACTTGGATGGTTATCCAGACTTTCTATGCAGGATTGAACTTTACCTCGCGGAATCTGTTGGACTCGGCCGCGGGAGGAACCTTCATGTCAACTACACTTGGTGCTTCCATGAAGCTATTGGACGAGATGATGACAAATTATTCTCATTGGCACACCAAAAGATCTCCAATAGGTAGGAAGGTAAAATCTGTTGAGTAGATCTCCTCTTTACATGAAAAGGTTGACTTGATCATGTCTTTACTTACCAAGCAAGCTCCTATTGATCCTCATGATGTTACTTTGAATTATTTGGTTTCTCAAGAAAAAGATCAAGTAGATGTTAATTTTTTCTAGGAACAACTTCAACAACATTGCTTATAGGAGTAACTTTGGTAACAATCCTAGACCATTCCCATCCAACAACTATGGGAACAACAACACTTATCCTAGCACCAAAAACTCCACGTCATAATTAGAGAGCATGTTTAAGGACTTTGTCACTTCTCAGAAAGCCTTCAACAATAGTGTAGAAGAGAAATTAGAAAAATTAGATATTCTCTCTTCGAAGGTAGACAACATATCTCATGATGTAGATATGCTTAAAATTAGAACTTCTCCCCTTGAGGAAAGGAAAACTACACCTATGAATGCTATTCAAGTAAAAGTTAATAAGAATATTAGAACATTAGCCAAACTTAAGGATAGATGGGCTAGAGAGAAAGAAGAGGAAGATAGAATTAAGAGCCTTCATACACACACTACTATTTCTACTATACAAGTTTTTGAGGACCTCAAAACCTTTAGCACCCATCACATCCCTAGTCCATCTAATGAACCTTTTAATGGTGATGCTAATACCTCAACTTTAGGACATGAAGGTCCCACGAATTTAGAGACTACCAAGAGAATGAGCCTAGATGACATCACCACCACTTTAATCAATGGTAGTGAACTTGATTTTGATAATTGTACTCTATCTGAAGTTATCACTTTTTTGCAAACAATGGGCAAAGACCCCCACACTAGTTCACTCAACATTGCCTTCACCGAGCATATTGCCAATGCTGTTATCAAAGCTAGAGAGGAGAAACTTAAGTTAGAAGTTTCTATTCCTTGAAAACTAGAAGATGATTGGGATCCTACGGTCAAAATCAAAATGAATATTTTTTCTTGTTTTGCTTTATGATGTTGGAGCTAGTTCCTCCGTTTTACCCAAAAGAATGTATGATAGGCTTGAATTAAACCTTTTGATGCTTGTTCTTTTGGTGTTCGCCTTGTTGATTCTTACGTAAAGAAACCTTTAGGTAGGATTGATGATGTTCTCATAGTTGTCAATGATAATTATGTTCCTGGTGTTTTTCTTGTCATGGACATTGAGTGTGATCCCTCATGTCCAATTATTTTGGGACGTCCTTTTCTCCACAGCATTGGTGCTATCATTGATATGAAAGAAGGGACAATTAGATTCCAATTCCCCCTCAAAAAGGGCAAGGAAAATTTCCCTAGAAAGAAGATGAAGTTATCTTATGAGTCCGTTACACGGGCAAGCTATTCATTTGAAGTTGACAAAACTTGATCTTTTTGCATCATGCCTAGCTAAAAGGCATAAAAGAAAGCGCTTATTGGGAGGCAACCCAACATATTTTTACTTTCATTTTTAGTGGCCTTGATGCTTGTTACTACCGTAGCAACATCATTTTATCTTCATTTCAAGCTTTGCGCCAAGTTTTAACCTTCGATTGCAAGAAAGATCAAAAGTTGTGACATGCTGTCCAGAAAATAGATTATGTCTGCTTGACAGATAAATTCACCTAAAATCACCAGATCATCTTTTTGATCTGCATTTCTTTGACATTATGCTCTATACAATTGAATTTCGGCGGTCTATTTTGAGTTTTTTTGATTCGAGGTGCATGAGTGCCCCTACAAAATTATTTACTACTTGCTGGTCTGTTTTTCACAGATTCTGACACATTTTGCGTTTTCTCCGTTTTGGAAATCTTAAGATTGATTTTTCTTTGCAATTTTTTTGGCATTCTTGAGAAATATTAGCTATTCATGAAAATCTTTATTTCCAGTAGAGAAAAAATATTTATTTATGGATAGTAACCACTCTAATTAGCTTATAATAATTTTAGTATGAAGGGAATTTTCAAGTATGCGAAGGAAGACGATGAAAGAAGATCCGGGAGTATCAAAAGCTCAAGCTTGGGGATGCCCCCATGCACCCCAAGAAATATCCAAGGTGACTCAAGCGTCTAAGCTTGGGGATGCCCCCGTGCAACCCCCTCTCCATCAATGATCATCAACTCATCCTTCTCCATGCTATATTTTTATCACTTCATAGGTTATGTGCTATGCTTGGAGCATCTCGCTCTTTACTTTTTAGTTTGTTTTAATTTTGATTCTGTTCATAACAATTTGGACCCTAGCTTACATTTTTTGGGAGTGAAACACGCTCCACTCCACCTTAGAACACGACATAGGTTTTCATGCTTATCTTTTTGTGTGTGTTCTTTATCTTTTCTTAGCTGTTGTCATGCTTAGCTCTTAGTTTTCATGCTTATTCTTTTTAAGATCTTTTATTTAGGTTGTTGCTTTTGGAACTCTCTTGAGTTATCATACTTATCTTGGTTAGAGAGTTTGTCCGTTGCACTGAGTTGTGTGTCTTGACATGAGTAGGTAATTAAGGTTGCTATTATAAGTATAGTAATAACTTGAAATAGTTTTGAGGTATTGATTTGAGTAATGTTTGGACTTTTGGTGCCAAGAGATTGAGCCTATTAGTGATAGGTGTCGTATTTTGGGAAATCCGTGTTTATTTTCTAAAACTATAAGAAAATTTGTTGAGAACTCAAGGTACTAGATGGATCGCTAACCTCTGTAGGGGTTGGAATATATAGAGTCCCCTCACATACCATGCGTCGAGGATGCGCAAGGATAACCAAACCCTCATACACTCCTCCTCGGGGGTACTTGTCTCTTTGTGAACCTCCTGATTAGATAGAGAGTTACCGATAATAAGCGCATGAGTTCTTTTGACTAATGCGAGTATTCGATTGTTGGCACTTCCACCTTCCATATTTTTCTAGCCCCTTCGGTACCGTGCATCGCCCTTTCTCATCTTGTGAGTTGGTGCAAACTTCGCCCGTGCATCCAAACCCTTGGCTTGATACACTTTGTCATCATAAACCTCCTTATATCCTTCCTCAAAACATCCACCATAGCTATCTATCAAGGCGTTTCCATTTACTTTCCAAGATATATTGACATGCAACATCCATCATCTCATGACTTGATCTTCATGCCATACATGCTTTGCTTGATCGAGGAACCGCATGCTAGTTGGTGATACGTCCCAAACGTATCTATAATTTTTTCTTGTTCCATGCTCATTTTGGTGACATTGCTATGTGTTTTGCTACACTTTCATACCTTTTTACACATATTTGGACTAACCTACTAACTCAGTGCACCCAGTGCTAGTTTTTGTCTGCTGATGTCTGTGAATTACAGATTTTTACCCATATTTACAGTGCCAAAAATATTCCAAGAAAAATATATAAAGAATAGCATAACTTGTTTACCTTACACAAAGTTTGTTAATGCAGTTGTCTCTTGCTTTGGGTTTACACTTTATGTGGGGCTCGCTACTTAATACCAACGAGATGTTCTGGATATATATCTCAAGGTGGATGATTAGTGAGTAGATGTTGATGAATAAACCATCTACTTGTCCTGGCGTACTGCCCATACTTTTGGTCCTCTTACTTGTGGCATAATTAGCATTGCAGTGCGTTTATAATTGTTTCAATTGCCCAGATGTAATTTGTTCACCCACCTTAGTTGTTTTATCGTCTTTTGGGAGAGATACATAACTAGTGAACATCATGGGACCCCGGTCCATACTTCCACCATGGTTTACACCTTCACTCTATTTACTGTTTTTATTTCCTTTCAGTTGCAATCACCACTACTATTTCCACCGTGAGTTTGATCCTTCGTAAATGACAAGGCCGAAGAGATTGAAAACCTCTCTGAACTTTTTGGAAGCAAAGTTACTCATTTGACCTGGACCTGCACACAAAAGCAAATAACTTTGCTCCCAACGAGTTCAGAGAGGTTGCCAATATGTCCGGTCTTGTTGTATACAAAGGATCAAACACATGGTGGAAATAGTGATGGTGATTGCAACTGAAAGGAAAGAAAGCAGTAAAGAGTTGAGGTGTAAACAATGGTGGAAATATGGACCGGGGTCTCATGATGTTCACTAGTGATGTCTCTATCTCAAAATACGAAAAAACCGCTAAGCTGGGTGAACAACTTACAGCTGGGCAATTGACAGAATTATAAATGCACCGCAATGATAATTATGCTGCAAGAAATTTAGGGGCTCAATAGTATGGGAAGTATGCAAAAACAAGTAGACCGTTTATCCATCAACATCTACTTACTAATCATCCACCTTGATATATCTATCCATAACATCTCGCTGGTATTAAGTTGAGAGCCCCAACCAAAGTGTAAACCCAAAGTAACAAACAATTGCATTAACAAACTTTGCGTAAGGTAAACAATACTTGCAACCGTGGTTACAAGCACCGTTGTTTTCTCCCTGGTGGCAACAACACATCCCCTAGTCTCATGTTTCTGTCACTCAAGCTAGACATCAGGGGGCATGAAATTACAATCAAGCATAAACGCTCCCTCTTGGAGTTACTGTCTACTACCTGGGAAAAGCAATAAAAAGCAACAGAGAACATGCGAGAATTACTCAAGAACAAAATATAAAAGGAGAACCAAATATATAACTCATCACGATCTGAACATAATCTCATAATCCATCGGATCCCAGCAAACACAGCATAGCAACAGTAGAAAGATTACATAAGTGCCTTGATCATGTAGGGCAGCTCACAAGGGCTAAGAATTGAAGCACAAGATTGGAGAGAAGACATCATATAGCTACTGTTCATGGACCCATGGTCCAATGGGTACTACTCACGGCACATCCGGGAAGAGCTCATGGTGGTGCAGGGTGCCAGGAAGAGGTCTTCTGGTGCTCCCAATCTTGGAAACGCGACGGCAGTGGAACAAAGGTGACAATTGCGATGTGGGATCTCTCTCGACGGATTCTAGGACGGGGTGTAAATATAGGCCGAAGGGGGGCATCAGGGGGTGGCCCCTCCTCCCAGGCGCCCTCCTGGCACGGACAGGAGTAGGGTCGCGCCCCTTGGCCGCCTGGGAAGGGGTTGGCCCCCCTCTGGCCCTCCTTCGGTCTTCCGGAAGCTGCTAACACGCTATTTTTTATATTTTTATTGGGATTTTTTGGGCTCTGTAAATATGGATAAAAACCTGCAATTCACAGACATCAACAGACGGAAACTGGCACTGGGTGCACTGAGTTAGTAGGTTAGTCCAACTATGTGTAAAAAGATATGAAAGTGTAGAAAAACACATAGCAATGTCACCCAAATAAGTATGGAACAAGAAGAAATTATAGATATGTTTGGGACGTATCAACATCCCCAAGCTCAATTCCTGATCGTCCTCGAGTAGGTAAATGATAACACAGATAATATATGTGGTGACATGTTAACACACATATAAGAACTTCAAAGTAAAGAAAGTAAGATATGAAATTCAAGTCAAGAAAATAACAATCAAGAGTCTATATCTAGTATTGAAACTATCAAAGTAAGAACATAAAGGCGCAAGATCTCTCGATGTCCGTGACTCGAAATTCTCCAAATGGTGTTTGCGTGCAAGAAGTGGGAGATGGGTTTAGAGCATAACAATACTATATAGTTTAATTGAGAACTCAATCTACTAAAACTTCACACTTGGTCTCCTTCGGAATCTTATTTTGACTCGTCCCCAGACCACTAATCAGGCACAAGTCAAACTAATCCTCTCCCTTTTCCCTTTGAGCACTCATGCAAGGGATGAGCGCAACCAATATATGTTGGCACTTAGGATGGAAAAAAGAAAAATGACGGGGAAGGAAGACAAAAGGTGTGAAAGGCTCACATCAATGAGGACAATCATAGGCGAGAGAAATCCAAATGATAGATATGATGTGGGGAGTAGGGATTTCCATGCAACGAATGCACATATGAGCTAAGGTAAGCTCTCCAATGTAACTAGTGGGGGTGCATCCAACTTGCTTGCTCATGAAGACCTAGAGCTCATTTGAGGAGGCTCATCCTTGGAATGCGCAAGCCAAGTTCTATGGTGTAAGGATCCGCACATACTTATGCATGAATGATATGAATATATCTATGGAGTACATATATGACTATGGAGTACAAGTCTGGATCTTTCTAAAGGAATAGTAGTGTTGCCCCCTTCTCTATTTTTATTTCTTTTTTATCTTTTTGCTATTTTTTTATTTTTGTGGCCTCATTGGCTCTTTCTATTTATCTCTCATTTGTCCTCTTTGGGATCTTTTAATTTGTCCTATTTTGGTATCTTTTATTTTGTCCTCTTTGGGATCTTTTCCTAACTTAAGGGCAACACTCTATATTTTACAAGAATATAAATACGATCTTCACACTTTACAAGAAGTACTCAACATAAAGAAAACTGAAAACTATCACGATGTACGAAAATGTGTGCCTCTGCCAGTGTAGCAAGATATGAAATGATACTAGCGCATCATGTAGAAATTATAAGGGCAAGGCCCAACTAGCATGCGGATCCTCGCTCAAGCAAAAGAATGTATGACATGAAGATCAATTCATGAGATGATGGATGTTGCATGGAAATGTATCTCAAAAAGGATATGAAAATTCCTTGATAGGTAGGTATGATGGCTATTTTGAGGAAGATATAAAGAGGTTTATGATGAACGAGTTTATCATGCCAAGGGTTTGGATGCATTGGCGAAGTTTGCACCAACTCTCAAGATGAGAAAGGGCATTGCACGGTACCGAAGAGGCTAGCAAAATATGGAAGGTGGAAGTGCCAACAATCTAATAATCACATTAGTCCGAAGAACTCATGCACTTATTATTGGTAACTCTCTATCTAATCAGGAGGTTCACAAAGAGACAAGTACCCCGAGGAGGAGTGTATGGGGGTTTGGTTATCCTTGCGCATCCTCGACCCATGGTACGTGAGGGTACTCTATATATTCCAACCCCTCAAGAGGTTAGCGATCCATCTAGTAGCTAGTGTTCTCAACTATTTTTTTTGTAGTTTTCGAAAATAAGAACGGATTGCCCAAAATACGACACCTATCACTAATAGACTCAAGCTCTTGGCACCAAAAGTCCAAACATTACTCAAATAAATACCTCAAAACTATTGCAAGTTACTACTACACTTATAAATAGCAACCTCAATTACCTACTCATGCAAGACACACAGCTCAGTGCAAAAGACAAACTCTCTAAACAAGATAAGCATGATAACTCAAGAGAGTTCCCAAACCAACCTAAATAAAAGCTCTTAAAAATATAAACATGAAAAACTAAGAGCTTGGCATGACAACATCCATGAAAAGATAAAGAACACACAAGAAGATAAGCATGCAAACCTAGGTTGTGTTCTAGGGTGAAGTGGAGCGTGTTTCTCTCCCAAACAATGAAGGCTGGGGCCCAACTTTATGTCAAATGAATTCAAAGATGTTTGTAATTTTGGGAACCCAGTGTGAGTTCTCATTGCTTAACACATAAAAAACTGGGGGTCTAAAGTATTTTAGAATAACATGTTGTCTTTCTAATGTGGTTGTCTCACATATAAACCCTGATATTTTGATAGGAATGGCCCATTTTGTACACGAAGTACCCCTAGTTTTTATCAACATAATCTCAAATTTACACAGCATTCCGGTCTGGTGAAACGATGACATCATGCAAAGTCTCATACTGATTATTCATCATTTGAATTAGTTTTCTATTTCAATGTCCTTTAGGGTTTATACCCACCAGCTCTTACAACGCAAACGATTATATTCCATCTGTACCGCAAAGGAAACGGTGAGAAATTTGGATACGTGTGCTAGTGAACACTATCCCGCAGCCCGCCCGCCCTATATATATGAACATTGGGTGTGGCCTTTTACGGTTCCTGTCCAGGAAACTATCCTCCACCCCGTACACGCCCCACTACCAACCCCGTCCTGCACCTTCACCAAATATCCCGTTCGTCCTCCGGCCATAGATTCCTGCCGTATTTCCTAGTCCTTTAAATCCTACATCCATTTCGGGAGAAGGAGGAGGTGGAGGATGCGGTGGAGGCAGAACCGACGACGTCATTTCGACCCCTCCGCCCTTCATCGAGCCCTCGCTCCTTGCGGTCGGTGGAGGACGCGGCGGGGGCAAAGAGGAGAAAGGTAGATCGATTCCTCCGGCCATCGATGAGCCGTTGAGCCTCGTGGGAGGTGGAGGATGCGACGGAGTTATAGAGGACGACTACAGCCAAATCGTCCCTCAGCCCGTCGACAAGCCGTCAAGTCCGATGGGAGGTCGAGGACGGGGCAGAGACATAGCGGACAACGTCGACGGCAGCCAAATCCCTCTGTTTGTCGACGAGCCATCAAGCCTTCTGGGAGGTGGAGGATGCAGTGGAGGAGACGGCAGCTTGATCCCTCCGCCTGCCATGGAGTCGTCACGCTGTGTGAAGAGGCCGCGCTATATTGAAGCTAACGGCGAGGGTTGGGTCTACCTCGAATAACACATCTATCCGTCATCCAAGATGTTGTACAAGGCTCATATCGAGATTGACGTTGCGAAGGAAGATCTGTTGGCCGTTTTGGAGGGCACCGTCGCCGATCTCTTCAACAAGGCGCTACATGAGTACAGGCTCGCCTACACCCTCTACAAGGTGGCACGCTTGTCCTTTCCCGCAGCATGCAAGCCTTGTGTATGTTTTAACCGCTGTCTTCGTGAGCCGCCATTGATCATCGCCTCCAGGCGCCAGTCCTCTCTAGTATAAGTTTGAAGTTTTAAGTTTTTATGGTTTTAGTCGAGGAAGAACTCCAGTGTATCGCGGCGATGAACTATGTAGCGGGGAACCTGTAATAAATCTTTTGCATTGTACGCATGATTTGTTCTCAGCCATTGCAGACTTCACCGCAAAATACTACTACTCCAGGTCTAGCTACTAGAAGCTAGCCTCGTGACTGTCCATACGCACAGTACGGTGATTAGACGGGACAGGCGTGGGGTGCGAACTGGTTTGACTAGACCGCAGTGTGGCAGGAGCACGCGCGCACCAACGCTCCTCACTGAGACTAGTGCTAGCTCACCATGAGACATTGCGTTTGATGTTAAACCCCTCCCCCCTCACCGCTCCCAAATACTACTACCTGTTCTTCCTTCTTTCACATCGCAAGCTCGAAGCCACATGAACAAGTTTAATTATTTTCCCAAGCTAGGCTCGCTAGCTCTGCGATGATGAGACGGGAGAGGCGTGGCGTGTGCTCAGGGTCGACTAGATGGCCGCATGCCAGGAACACGCACCACCGCTCCTCACCAACTCCTCCAAGCCTTCTACCGTAAGGCAACTACTATTCCTCCTCACAAAATGGAGCGAGAAATCTGCAATGAAAATCCTAGCAAAGGCGGGCGTGCATTGACAACAGTCTGCTTTAATGACCTGTGTGTTTTTCTTCATATGTATCTGAACAAGGCTTTGCATCTGGCAATCAATCAAACAAGAGGAATACACACATAGGATTCACTGACAACAGACTTTCGTTGCATAACATAGATCTCCATTGCATAAAGGAGCATGGTTCTTTTTCTCCAATTAGTTTAACTATAAGAACTAACCAAAAATAAACCCTAAACTAGAATCAAGTACGTACTGAAATAGCTTTTACCCTCGTATCTAGCTCATTTCAACTACGCCATAAGTCCATCGACGATATACTGATGAACCCAAAATATTTACTACCGGCTAAAAGCTCCCTGCCGCCCGTGCGGATCAATTGGACCCATCGGAGGAGAAAGTCCTCAGTCCACGGGCATGCCCCTCCAGCCGCTCCCGATTCCATACCGCGAAACGCTCGCTTTCCTCGTTCCTCGCCAGATCATGCTGACAATATTTATCTTCACCTAGGGAAGCTGCTAGTCCCATAGCCATCTGTTTTTCCTCCTCCTGCGTGAGGAAGGCATTGTAGCGCTCGAGGGCATCGCCATTGTTGTCGCCGAAGCTCTCGGGGGACCCTGTGTGGCGCACTCTGGCGCCAGGATGGTGCTCGCCGGCGCCTGATTGTGCTCACCCGCGCCCGAATGTGTTGACAAACGTCTGGATGTCCTCACCGGCGATTGCATGGTGCTCGCCGGCGCCAGAATGCCTCCCCCTTGCGCTAGGACGTTGCTCCCCTCCTCCTACATGCTCCCCTCCTCCTGCCTGACGTAACTACTAGAGAAATAGCTATACATGGAAACCTTATTAGTGGCGCATTTTATATGTAATGCGCCACTATGTTGTAAGGGGTGGCGCACTGGTAAAAAACGCGCCACCTATAAGCTCTTATAGGTGGCGCATTTAAAAAAATGCACCACCCCTAAGAGTGGGCCAGCCTTGGATCCCCTTATATGTGGCGCATTTGGAGAAATGCGCCACCCCTAAGAACCTTATAGGTCGCGCATTTTGGAAATGCGCCACCCCTAAGAGCTTATGGGTGGCGCATTCTGGAAATGCGCCACCCCTAAGGAATTATTAGTGGCGCATTCTGAATGCGCCACCCATAAGCTCTTAGGGATGGCGCATCTTGCATATGCGCCACTACTAAGAAAAAACTGTGAGGGAAAATTCCCAAATACACCCCCCGTGGACCTCCTTTTCAATTTGAAAAAACTTAAAACGAAATGATAGAAATGTCAAAAAAATAAAAGAAAATAAGTTTCCCATATGATATGTGGTCTAGTTGTTAGGAAAATTTACAAATATGAATTTCGATTCTTTTTGCAAAATCTCTCGAGAATTTTGTAAAATGGCCATAACTTTTGCATACGAACTCCGATGAAAAAGTATTTTATATGAAATATCATCTACTCAAAAAGTTATATCCAAATTCAATTTCATAAATTTGAAAATTTTTAAAAAATATTTTTTTATTTAAAAAAAATTCAAATAGGCTAGAGGACTGATCGGGAAGTTTTCATTTTTTTTTGAAAATTTTAGCTAGTAATATAAAAAAATTATTTTTCAATTTTTTTTAAAAAAGTTCAAAATATGCTAATGGTCACATCGATAAAGTTTCAAAAAAATATTGAAAATTTTAGCACACCTATGAAAATCAACAAGGTCCTAGACATCAATATGGTTTAATAGGATTTGTATGATAGATATAACAACAAGTGCCTGCTAGGTGGGCTAGAGTGGTAGTTTAATAGAACCGAGAAGTTAATCGTGTTGGGGCTGGAGTAGTGCTAGGATGGGTCACCATCGGGGAAGTTTGACCTGAGATTAAGCATCGTGACCGAGCATTAAGCATACTAACGTGAGATTAAGAAAAAAAATAAAAAAATTAAAAAATTGTTATCCAGATCCAGATTCAAAATTCAAAATTTAAAAAAGAAATTAATAGTGGCGCATTTTCAGAATGCGCCACCCCTAAGACTCTTATGGGTGGCGCATTTTCAGAATGCGCCACCCATAAGGGCTTATGGTAGTGGCTTGTCCTTAGTGGCACATTTGAAATGCACCACTAAAGGCAAAAAAGGACGCCACTATAAGGCCCTTTCCTAGTACTGCGTGCACCATCGCCCAGATGGTGCGCGCCTCCACCTCCATTGCGCGCCTGCGCCTGGAGGGTCCGCACATTGCGCGCGCTGCGCTCGGCGCACGCTGTGCGATTGACGTTGCGGGAGCAAGCATTCAGGCCTGCATACCGTCGGCGAGTGCGGGTCGCCCGCGGTACCACTGCAACTAGCAAGGATTTGACCGGCACTGCCGGCGGAGTCACTACCTCACCATCAGCTGCTGGGGTCAAGTTGGTTGTGGTACGACGGACCGGACTG
The DNA here is from genome assembly GCA_950022295.1 of Bromus sterilis. Taxonomy (NCBI): domain Eukaryota; kingdom Viridiplantae; phylum Streptophyta; class Magnoliopsida; order Poales; family Poaceae; genus Bromus; species Bromus sterilis. Next base: position 160,371,796 of record OX465596.1, on the reverse strand, counting down.
ATTGTTGATATGTGGGAAGAGAGGGCAAAAGAAGGGGATGTGAATGCAGCTCATGTCTCCCCGACATTAACGCTCTTTAATTATGGCCTGCATTGGGGTTTTTTTGGCTATGGGCGGGAAGGTTGCGCGGTTGCGCGCGGAACCTAGCGCCTGCTCCAGCTGCATCGCGAGCGTACGCGTGGCCATCACAAATGATCAAACGGTGTTTCCTCTGTTTAACTAGAAGTCGCCGGCGGGTACAAGCCGAAACGAGGAAGATGAACGAGCGGCTGACGCGTAGCGATCTATATCGCAAGGTTCTCGTTACTCTTGTTGGGGTTCGCAGCAGAAAACACAAATTTTTCTAACTAGCATTCCCTTAACCCAAGATCTAGCTAGCCGTATTACCGTAACAGATAGTAGTGTGCGGAAATAACATACCTCGGGGTGTAGTCCGTTGCGCGGGAAACGTTCCCGCAAACGTGGTTGATGTAGCCGATCAAGTTTCACAGCCCCCTGGCTGTGTTGAGCACCCGGATGGGTGTAGTGCCACACGTGCAGCACCTCGTAGTACTCGCACACGTACGAGACTCGATGACGACCTCCGTTCTCCGATCCAGCGGAGGGGGCGGAAGCAGACCTCCGGACGGAGCTTCGGCAGCACGACGGCCTCCGATTCTAGCAGAGAGGTCTCAATTCCACTACAGGCTCACACTAGGGAGACCACCATGGAAGAGACCAGAGAGGGGAGGAGACCGGAGAAAACCGATCTCAATTCGGAGTTATATTTATTTTCTCACGAATTTCTGTGTATTAATTATGTGCACCCTGCCTGTCTTTATATACGCTGGGGAAGGGAGTCAATCCACCTCCCCTAGCAATGTGGGACTAAACCCTTTGCAAGGGGGTGGTTGGCCGGCCAAGGGGGGAGAGGGGGCGCACCCCTCATGGGCCCTAGGGCCCATGGCGCCTCCCCCCCCATTTCTTTTCTTTTTTCTTTTCCCTTTAATTCCTTAATGGGCCTTTTTCTCCACTAAGGCCCATAGCACATATTAATTAGAAATAAAATGATTTTAATTATTAATTAAATTAATTAATAACTAAAACATATTATTCCATCTCCCGGTGCTCCGGAAACACTTCCGGCTCACTCCGAACTTGTTTCGGTTCAATACGGTACTCCTCCGATATTGTCTCCTTAATTCTCTGGTTGCTCCGATGGTTCCGAAAAGGTCTCCGATTTCATTGAGCCCTTAAGTGTGTTACCCTACGGTCCGAGAACACTCCAGTCGAGCGAGCAGAGGCAACAGTCAATGATCATCAGCGGGACCTGGATGCCCATAATGACCCCTGTGCATTCCGGATATCAACACCGATTGGACCTTACGCCGTATAGCATTCCCTTTGTCAGCGATACTGGATTGTTCCGAGATTCGATCAATGACATCCTATGTCTGGTCCAATCTCGTTCCGAACTAAATCCTTATTCACTCGTTCCCGTGATATTCATCCCCGTGACCTAGTCACACGCTGCGCAGCTTTATGGATGGAATCTCACCGAGTGGGCCCCGAGTATCTATCCATTATATGGATTGACAAATCCCGCTCTTGTAAACAATACTCCTCAACGTATCTCCACGGAATGCCTAAGATACAACCGTTATGACCCGTATATTTCAGTCAGGTGGTGGGATGTAAGACAAAGCATCCGGGAAGATAGTGATTATGCACGTACTCACGGTCAAAGGAACAGTCTACCACGTTCTGTAATTACAACACTGAACCTTCACAAGATCTGATCATGCTGTAATGCTTACTTTGGGTAATGTTCATCACGTCACTTAGCCAGTGAGGTGACCTCATAGTCAAGAGACTTAATGGTCCATGATCGCGAAACCACGACCATCATGTTGACCATGAACTAGTTATCGATGTAGAGGCTAACTAGGAACTCTAGAGGTTTCTATACCACACCTGCATCATTGTTTCACTGATGCAGTTCTAGCACGGTATGAAACTGGTTATGAACTTGCTTAGATATATTGGAATAATCATATATTATTTGCCTCTAGAGCATATATCCAATAGTCTCCCACTTGCACTAGAGTGCTAATAATCTAGCCGCATTTTTCCGATCATAATCATCTTATCACATAAGTGTTCATTGATCATGCACGCTCATGGAAGAGGGTTCGTCAACGAACTGCACCAATTCAGATTCGTATGTTTCCTTTGCAATTGGTATAGGTCAAAAACTCTTTTGACATACCACTCATTATCATATAATGGTTGGATATAAGTTTCGCGGGAGAGTGAGACTATTATTTCACAGTATCCTCCAATGATCTCTTGGTTCAGTCTTTAGAAGACTTATCCTTAGTCATATATACTGGGAAATACACTCAGCCAGAAGTCCAATACTTCTAACGCTAAACTTTTATCCATACGTCTACTTTCTTAAGTAGTATTATGTTTGTAGTACCGTGAATTTTTCTCACATTCCTTTCATGTCTTTGGTGATGTCTCTAATTCCATATAGACCCATAATATGGCTTGCAATTGTAATCTTGCATTACATTCAAGTCTATTATCCTTTCTATATTTTAGAGAATAGTCCTCAGTATGCCTCTCTATACTGAATGCATGGACTTTATTCAGATTCTGTGTTTTACTCCTAAAGCACATCGGAATCTGTTCTTCTACCAAGAACTTTTGAGTCATTCTGTTTGTTGGATTCACAATGCATGTTATATGGTAGAATCATATGTCAAGAACATATGAGATCACATGTCCAGTACATGGTGCTTCTCTATTCTTCCATCAAGACATTGCCTGTGATATTTGGATTTCATCCATTATATAATTTCTAGCCACAAGAACCTGTTTCTTGTCTAGAAGATTATTCCAACCTTCACTTCGTTTCATTATCCGTATCTTAATCTACTCATATAGATTTCAACGTGTAATGTGTTGGTATTTTATATAAAGAATATTCTTGCAATCTTGTATTTTATTTGCCTTATGCTCTATATATATCATAATGCACATATGTATATAAGACGATTCTCTATATACACAATCAATGCATATCCATATATATATACATATGAGATCATTCTTCACACATATCAATGCATATATGTTTGAGACAATGATCCTGCTCCCACTCAAATATATCCAGCTTATGCTCATATATTTGTGGTTCAGCTTTCATCAAGTTATTCTATTGTTCACTATGTCTCACATAATGACAAAGCTTCCAAAGCTCCCACTCAAAAAATGCCCTCTGCATTCCAAGTTTCAGGGAAGTCTCCAAAGCTCCCACTCAGTTTCATGAAACTGCAGGCCCACTCAATATTTTGGTCATCACAAAATCACTTGATCAAATCAAGGTTGAGGGTTCCTGTCTTGAGGTACTATAGTCCATCCTTTTAACGAAGTAACCTTCGTCTTGCCCATTACAATTCCCTTTCAAATCCAAATTTGACTGAGATGCAATTTCAGGCTATGGTCCATCGTAGTGTAAATGAAATATTTTATTGATTAAAACATTCCTACGTTTCCGTAGTCAATCACCATTGAACTTTGGTCATAACCAAATAATGCTTTATGTCCATTACATTATTCTCAATAACTCTCCAGTTTGTCGAGAATATGAAATAACCGATTTATTTCATGGGACGTGAGCCATCCTTAATGTAATTCAATATTATTTCATTTCTCCTCGTGTTCTAGGCTACCATCATTCCTTTGTGTCTTCAAGCAATATTATTCCCTTATTGTTTTATTAAGAAGACTCATGATTATTGTTCTGTACAGAACGTATTCATGATAACCTTCTAAATTCAACAATGGCTTCAACTCATATACCAAGATCAATCATCTTTGGCATATCCTTCCTTATGCAGTGTCATTACAGCGGAACATGCTTCCGTTGCAATACTCTGATATTCTGAAGGCAAGGTCCAATACCCCGGTCAAATTTTTCATTATCTCCCATTGGATCTGTGTTGAGATACTTTTCTCGTATTACCAATTAAGCAACACAAATTTTGCTATTCGGGGAGAATATGTAATTTCAATTGCTCGTAGTTTTATTACAAAGAAATTCTTTCTTTTAAGAAACCTTATAACACCATCAGTTATGGAGCTATCATGTCTCGTTTAGAATCAGGATGGTTTCCTATTCATGAAGTGGGTGTTTTAACTTGATGAATTAAACAATCTTATTCGACAATAACTATAGTGCCAGGGGAAAGAACGTTTAGACCATACTACGGTTTAGTATGACTACGAATGGTTTAAGTAGTCTAGCACTTTCAACTTCCATCGTAGTTTGTGGTACAACTTCCACAAGTCTCCCATTATGTCAATATCAATACTTATCACTTCGGATCGTAGCGTAGTGATATGTATCCTTGTATTCACACTTCTCACTGTGATTCCCGAATCTCAGTTTTATGATCTCAATTGAATACAACTTTCAATTAATCATATGAAGTCTTTAATGATAACTCACATGCCCATTCTACATCATTTATGTATAATGATTGGCACAAGTTCTACTTGCTAGAACCTTGTCATGATTATATTTATTGCAGAGGTTCATAGATTGTGTATCTAATCCATCTCATGCAATCAAGTTATGATTCTTCATTCGATAATGAACTCACAAGTTAATAGATCATACATTTAATGAATTCATCAGTTATGAAGTCACCTCATGCAATCAGATCTTTGACTTGTTATAATCAAGACAACTTTATCATTAAACATTGAATATTTCTTGACAATAATAGTAGTATTATAAATGCTTTCTATCATATCATAAATCAAGACGTAATCAAAGTATAAGCACACTTTTATTCATAAAGATGGGACAACTGACTTGTCTCATTACATGAATAACTTTGTCTCGCGAGATGCAAGACACACAACTAAGTGTTCATACTATAATGATTACATAAGATTTATCTAATACTCTAAGTATCTCCTATGATAGATGTCTCGGTGGAATCCATGCTGGCCATCAACTGACTTGATGTCCATCAATCCTTGATTTCACCTCTTCCCGTCCATGCAACAGCAGGTCCTGTTTTCATAAAACAGAATAAGTATCAAATACTCATTTACTGCATCTGTTGTATAAGGGAGTAAACATTTATAAAGTATATCAAGTATATACCTTCTCCATCGACAACTTCTCCTTCAATGGGTTCGACCTCCAGGTACTGAAGTCTATTCATGAAGTCAGAGAACTCGAGGCTTTCACCTTTGCCGACATAGCCATGGACATGGTCTGTATAGCTCGGTGGAAGCGAGTGTAACACCGTGTATATCGCAGACTCATGTGTGGTCTCATAGTCAAAATCATCTACGAGGCTCAGATGTATCTCATGCATCTTGGCCAAGTGTGCCTTCAGGCAAGAGCCTTCTTCCAGCTTTGTAGAGAGAAACTCACTTTCTAACTCAAATCTGGCAACTCTAAACTGATGCAAGTTTGATGACTTCTGCTCATCGATCATATCGTATGTATCCAAAACAGCATACTCCTCACGCAAATGTTGCGGAATGCTGGTTTCTATGATACCCTTGGCTATGGCATATGTCCTACGACGATAATGATAATCAATCGCCGCTTGTGCATCCATGTCGTTTTCTGGAGGGTTTCCCACGTGCCTTTTAGTTAAGAATGAAAGGTTGATTCTCTTGAGCACGGCTCTAAGGCGTAAGTACCAACTAATGAAGTTTGACCCATTTTCTTTAAGTCTTTCACCATGTAAGAAGGAAACCATTTCAAGGTACTGGGTATTATCCATTTTTCTACAAACATAATTGCAAGGAACACAATTAAGACTAGTTCACAACAAGAGAGTTCATATAATCATATGAGCTCACACCAAAACATTTCATCCCTAGGAAGTTTTAGTGATTACATGATCCAGATTCACTGCCCGACCTCGAATATCACACGGCCGACGGGTCAGTTTCAAAGGTAGACAACAACTTGTGCGATCACATTATCTTATATATACTGTGACTCATGCTCGATCTTTCGATCTCTAGTATTCCGAGGCCATATCTGCATATGCTAGGCTCGCCAAATTAACCTCCATGTTATATGCTGCTCAGCAAGGCCATATTTTCATATGCCAGGCTTGCCGAACCCAACCTCATGCGAACTCCATTGAATATGTAGGACAACTTCGGTATGTACGGAGCATCAAGCCATATGGGAGAACCTTCCAGGTGGTGCACACTTCGGTAGAACACTTGTGTTTGGCTTTGTTAAGGGATCATCTTATCACATGCTACCGTCGTGTATCTTATACTAGCAAGTTTTAAGATGTCTGGGCTATGGCAACACTAAGTCTACAGTGTCTCCATTTTAGTTTGTTTTATGATGACGATTACTACTTACTAGTAACACATAGCAAAAGCTATCACTACATCACAAACAAACAAACGATAGCCCCCACTTTGCAATACAAGGTTTAGACGTTCTAGTTGTATATTGCAAGTTTTACGTGGCTGCTAGGGCTTTCATAGTTAAACAGGTTTTAACCTATGAGTCAACCACAACGTCAACCATACGATTGTCTCTATTACACCCCGCACGGGGCCCTCCGTTGCAAATGCCACATCCGCTAAAGTAGAGAGACAGACACCCCCCTAGCCACTTTATACGGTACAAGACGTATGTCAAGCGTGGAACCAGTCTCGCGTAAGAGTACGCGTAAAGTCGGTCGGGGGCCGCTTCATCAAACAATGCCGCAGATGTGAACAAGTACACGTGGGAGGGTAACAATCATACAATCAACGCCCACATCCCCGATGTGTTCTATCCGTACGGCAATACTAAGCATAGACCTAGCTCTGATACCACTGTTGGGGTTCGCAGTAGAAAACACAAATTTTTCTAACTAGCGTTCCCTTAACCCAAGACCTAGCTAGCCGTATTACCGTAACAGATAGTAGTGCGGAAATAACATACCTTGGGGTGTAGTCCGTTGCGCGGGAAACGTTCCCGCAAACGTGGTTGATGTAGCCGATCAAGTTTCACAGCCCCCTGGCTGTGTTGAGCACCCGGATGGGTGTAGTGGCACACGTGCAGCACCTCGTAGTACTCGCACACGTACGAGACTCGATGACGACCTCCGTTCTCCGATCCAGCGGAGGGGGCGGAAGCAGACCTCCGGACGGAGCTTCGGCAGAACGACGGCCTCCGATTCTAGCAGAGAGGTCTCAATTCCACTACAGGCTCACACTAGGGAGCCCACCATGGAAGAGACCAGAGAGGGGAGGAGACCGGAGAAAACCGATCTCAATTCGGAGTTATATTTATTTTCTCACGAATTTCTGTGTATTAATTATGTGCACCCTGCCTGTCTTTATATAGGCTGGGGAAGGGAGTCAATCCACCTCCCCTAGCAATGTGGGACTAAACCCTTTTCTAGGGGGTGGTTGGCCGGCCAAGGGGGGAGAGGGGGCGCACCCCTCATGGGCCCTAGGGCCCATGGCTCCTCCCCCCCCTTTTCTTTTCTTTTTTCTTTTCCCTTTAATTCCTTAATGGGCCTTTTTCTCCACTAAGGCCCATAGCACATATTAATTAGAAATAAAATGATTTTAATTATTAATTCAATTAATTAATAACTAAAACATATTATTCCATCTCCCGGTGCTCCGGAAACACTTCCGGCTCACTCCGAACTTGTTTCGGTTCAATACGGTACTCCTCCGATATTGTCTCCTTAATTCTCTGGTTGCTCCGATGGTTCCGAAAAGGTCTCCGATTTCATCGAGCCCTTAAGTGTGTTACCCTACGGTCCGAGAACACTCCAGTCATGACCGAGCAGAGGCAACAGTCAATGATCATCAGCGGGACCTGGATGCCCATAATGACCCCTGTGCATTCCGGATATCAACACCGATTGGACCTTACGCCGTATAGCATTCCCTTTGTCAGCGATACTGGATTGTTCCGAGATTCGATCAATGACATCCTATGTCTGGTTCAATCTCGTTCCGAACTAAATCCTTATTCACTCGTTCCCGTGATATTCATCCCCGTGACCTAGTCACACGCTGCGCAGCTTTATGGATGGAATCTCACCGAGTGGGCCCCGAGTATCTATCCATTATATGGATTGACAAATCCCGCTCTTGTAAACAATACTCCTCAACGTATCTCCACGGAATACCTAAGATACAACCGTTATGACCCGCATATTTCAGTCAGGTGGTGGGATGTAAGTCAAAGCATCCGGGAAGATAGTGATTATGCACGTACTCACGGTCAAAGGAACGGTCTACCACGTTCTGTAATTACAACACTGAACCTTCACAAGATTTGATCATGCTGTAATGCTTACTTTGGGTAATGTTCATCACGTCACTTAGCCAGTGAGGTGACCTCATAGTCAAGAGACTTAATTGTCCATGATCGCGAAACCACGACCATCATGTTGACCATGAACTAGTTATCGATGTAGAGGCTAACTAGGAACTCTGGGGGTTTCTATACCACACCTGCATCATTGTTTCACTGATGCAGTTCTAGCACGGTATGAAACTGGTTATGAACTTGCTTAGATATATTGGAATAATCATATATTATTTGCCTCTAGAGCATATATCCAACAACTCTTTCCCTCAAAATTTTTTAAAAGTGTACAAGGTATCACACACGTGGTGTTTGTAAATAGTCTAGAATTAAAATTGTTTGGGTGCACTGTGCCTACAAAGCAGACATTTTCTAAAACTTACTTGTTTGTATTACACCATATCTTCACAAAAAAATTTGTATTTCAGAACGCTTGCTAAGGGAAACAAGAGAAATTTTAAATAAATATAAAATACATAGAAGAAGCTAGCGGTTCATTTGAAGCAGTTGTCGGTGTTATTTGTTGTCGTCACGCATAGTGGATTGTACAAACTGTGTGTTGTCCAACACCAACACTTAGATTTTCAGAAGCGTTTCTGATAAAGCACATAACCCACACATTTCTGTAACCACAACCGATTGGTAACAAGGGCTAGAGGTTCATTCTTTGCGACCGTGGGTTTTCTGAATATATATGCGGACGGTTGCTTGGTCGAATTGTCAGCTTTTTTCCCGCCAATGAAAGGATTGATTAGGTATCCCAAACATTTGAGGAAACATTAATGATTGCGATAAAGGGCTAGAGGTCCATTCTTTGCAACCGTGGGCTTTAGTTCTAGGTATCCCAGACCGATTTTGAAAGACCAGTCAGCCCTACATCACCCACGCAATAATTTTTTGAATTGTGGCCATTTGCGTACATGTCCCAAACGGTTCAGTTTCGAGGACACGGTTTTTTACTTCTACCGTTTGCATTGAAATCGTCGCAAACAGTTTCGGTCAAGGGACCGGGAAAGGAGTATCGTGATATCTATCTTCTGCACTAGTGAATCAAGGAATAAACGACCACATCCCCGATGTGGTCTATCCGTACAGTAATACTAAACATAGACCTAGCTCATGATACAACTGTTGGGGTTCGCAGCAGAAAACAATAAGTTTTCTAACTAGCGTTCCTGATTGCCCAAGATCTATCTAGCCGTATTACCGTAACGGAGAGACTTGCAGATAACATACTTCAGGGTGTAGTCCATTGCGCGGGAAACGTTCCCGCAAACATGGTCGGTGTAGTCGAACGAAGTTCACAACCCCTTGGATGTGTTAGCACCTTGTCGGGTGGAGTGCCACACGTCTAGCACGTCGTAGTACTCGCACACATACGGAACTCGATGATGACCTCCGATCTCTCATCCAGCGAAGGTGGCGGAAGTAGACCTCCGGAACCGGAGTTTCAGCAGCACGGCGGCGTCTTTTTGGTGGAGAATTCACAATACCACTACAGGCTCCAAACAAGGGGAGCCCACCGTGGAAGAGACGAGGGAGTGGAGAAGACCAGAGAAAACCGATCTCAATTCGAGATAATATTTATTTCTCCACAAATTTTATGGATTTTTGGCTTAATTAAATAAGTGCAGCCTCCTCATCTATATATGAGGGGGGAAGGGAACCAACCCCTCTCTCTTAGCAATGTCGGACTAATCCCCTTGCTAGGGGGGAGGGCGCACCCCTCATGAGCCCAAGGCCCATGGCGACGCCCTCTCCCTTTTTTTTTCTTTTCCTTTTTTTATTTTCCCCTAACGGGCTTCCTTCATAAAGTAGGCCCATTGAAGTTTTCAATTATAAATAAAATGTTTTTAATTATTAATTCATTTAATTAATAAATAAAACATATTATTTCATCTCCCGGTGATCCGAAACCACGATCATCAGTTGACCATGAACTAGTTATATAGAGGCTAACTAGGAACGTTGGTTGTTTCTATTCCACACATGTATCATTGTTTCACTGATACAGTTCTAGCACAGTATGAAACTGGTTATGAACTTGCTTAGATATATTTGAATAATCACATATTATTTGCCTCTAGAGCATATATCCAACACAAACACCATTTGGAGACATTCGAGTCATGGACAGTGAGAGCTCTTGCACCTTTATGTTCTTACTTTGCTAGTTTCAATACTAGATATAGACTCTTGCTTGTAACTGTCTTGACTTGAATTGCATATCTTACTTGCTTTACTATAAAGTTATTGTGTGTTGGTAGCATGTCACCACAGAAATTATCTGTGTTATCATTTACCTGCACGGGGACGAGCAGGAATTAAGCTTGGGGATGTTGATACGTCCCAAACATATCTATAATTTCTTCTTGCTCCATGCTTATTTGGGTGATATTGCTCTGTGTTTTGCTACACTTTCATACCTTTATCAACACATTTGGACTAACCTACTAAGTCAGTGCACCCAGTTCCAGTTTCTGTCTGCTGATGTCTGTGAATTGCAGGTTTATACCCATATTTATAGTGCCCAAAAAATTATAAGAAAATTATATAAAAAAGCAGCATTCCAGAAGACTTCAAAGGCCCGAAAAAGAGCCGGAGGGGGCCCACTCCCCTCCCGGGCGACCAGGTGGTGCGGTCCCACCTCTAGCCGCGCTAGGAGGCCTCCTGGAGGAGTGGGGCCTCCCATCTGGCCCTCCTTTGGCATATATTTAGCCCCCATCACGAAAACCTTTAGGAGGCACTCTGTATTGCGAATTTCACCACTATTTCGCCGCCGCCACGATCCTGAGATCGGGATCGCCAGAATACCCTGTCCCGGCACTCAGCCGGAGGGAGGATCGATCTTCGGGAGCTTCTCCACCACCATGACCGCTTCCCGGGTGTGCCAAGAGTAGTCCCCCTTGGACCATGGGTCCATGGCCAGTAGCTATGTGATGTCTTTTCTCCAATATTGTGCTTCAATTCTTAGCCCTTGTGAGCCGTCCTACATGATCAAGGCATCTATGTAATCTTTCTGTTTTTGCTATGCTGTGCTTGCTGGGATCCGATGGATTATGAGATTATGTTCATATCGTGATGAGCTATATATTTGGTTCTCCTTTTATATATTTGTTCTTGAGTAATTCTGCATGTTCTCCATTGCTTTTTATTGCTTTGAACAAGTAGTAGATTTGAACTCCAAGAGGGAGCGTTATGCATGATTGTGGGTTCATGCCCCCAATGTCTAGCTTGAGTGACAGAAACATGAGACTAGGGGATGTGCTATTGCCACCAGGGCGAAAAAAGGGTCCTTGTAACCGCGGTTGCAAGGATTGTTTACCTTACACATAGTTTGTTAATCCAGTTGTCTGTTGCTTTGAGTTTACACTTTGGGTGGGTCTAGCAACTTAATACCAGCGTGATGCTCTGGATAGATATCTCAAGGTGGATGATTAGTTAGTAGATGCTGATGAATAAAAGATGTACTTATCTTGGTGCACTGCCCGTACGATTGAGCCTCTATATTTCTTGTAGCATAATTAGCATTTCATACGTCTCAAACGTATCTACTTTTCCAAACACTTTTGCTACTGTTTTGGCCTCATTCTTGCATGATTTGGACTAAACTAACCCGACCTGGCGTTGTTTTCAGCAGACCTGTCTGTAGGTTTTCTTATGTGCAGGAATATGAATTTTTAGGTGCCTCAAAAAATTCCAGGAAAAATCACAGAAAATCCACACACCCGGAGGGACCCCGAGCCATAAGTGGGGCCAGAGGGCCGCCAGAGGGGCTCTAGGCACCCTGCTAGCGCAACCCACCCCTGGTCTCGCCAGGAGGCCACCTGGGTGGGTCCTCCCCCCACTGGTGCCCTACCAAGACCCCTATTTATTCTCGTCGCGAGGAAATCCCAGAACAGAAGTCGTTTTCCAAGTTTTCGTCGCGGAGCCGCCACCACCCTCTGTTCTTCTCCAGGAGGTCTAATCTAGAGGTTGTTTTGGCCTTCGGTGAGGGGAGATCATCGCCATCGTCATCACTATCGCTACTCGATCATCCCTCCATGACTTCTCCTTTCATGTGTGAGTAATTCCCTACTGTAGGCAAAGGGGGTGGTAGGGATTGGATGAGTTATAACATGTAATAGTTCGTCAGATTGTTGGAGGCATGTTGCCTATCATCTACTTTGGTGTTTATCTTTTTTTCTACAACTTGTTGCTCTTAATTCTTGTCACTTTGGGCCCGAGTGCCATGTTTTCGGATCTGAACGACTTGTGTTTTCATGAGTTTATTTGTGCTCATGATCCTATCTATGAGTTGTATGCACCAATTATGGTCCGGAACCGGCGATCCCAAAGGTGACAGCTTGGCAAACCAAAGGGGATGGACTATAATTTGAGGATTTCATGTATCCATTGAGTGTTAATGCTTTGTTCCCGTGCTCTTTGATAGGATAACCTTAATCTCCATAAGTTCCTTTTGGCCCTATTCATAGCGGGATGGTAGGACAAAAGATGGTGTGCAAGTTCTTATTGCAAGCATGCACAACTACCTACAGGATACATGCCTAATGTTTGATATTGCCTAGATGATCCTTGCTTTTTCTGTGTGCCTTGCCCCGTGTTAGAATCTATTACATGTTCACTCTCATCCAAGCAGCGCCCAACCATCTATCTCCCTAGCCTACAATGTTTTAATCCTGCTGGTTACTAGTTGTTTACTTTTGTTATTTCACTTTCGTTGTTACCACCATCACTACCATATCACTGTTGCTATTCATATTATCTTGCAAGCAAGTATATTTCAGGTGCGGTTGAATTGACAACTCAACTGTTAAAGCTTATAAATATTCTTTGGCTCCCCTTGTGTCGAATCAATAAATTGGGTTAACTTACTGATAAGTCCAAAACGTATCTATAATTTCTGCTTGCTCGATGCTTCGTTTGTGTGATATTGCTATGATAGTGATGCACTTCCATACACTTTTGATCATATTTGGACTATCCTATTAACTCAGTGCACCCCAGTGCCAGTTCCTGTTTTCTGCTGTTTTTGTATTTCAGGTTTTCCCATTACTTAAAGTTCCATAAAAATTCCGGGAAAAATATAGGAAAAATCAGCGTACAGGAAGCTTCGGGAAGAGCCCAAGTGGGGCCAGAGGGGAGCCAGAGGTGGCCCAGGCGGCCACCTGGCGTGGCCAGCCCTTAGGCCGCGCCAGGGGGGCACCTAGGGCCCCTGGTCCACCTCTGGCTGCCCCCCTTCGCCTATATATCCTATTCGTCCCGAAACCCTCGAGGACAGAACCCTTTTTCGCGATTTTCCTCTGTTCCTCCGCCGCCGCGCTTCCAAGATCGGGAGGACCAGGAGCCCTCTTCCCGGCACTCTGCCGGAGGGAGGAACCACCTCCGGGAGCTTCTCCGCCACCATGGATGCTTGCCGGATGAACCGTTAGTAGTCCACCTTGGACCATGGGTCTATGATCAGTAGCTATGTGATGTTCTCCTCCCCTCTTTGTTCTTCATGGTTTAGACCTCGTGAGCTTCCCTACATGATCGAGGCACATATGTAATCTTTCTGCTGTTTCTATGCTGAGTTTGCTGGGATCTGACAGATTATGAGACTATGTTCAGATTTTGTTTGAGTAATATATTTAATTCTCCTCTTTTATACTTATGTTCTTGAGTAATTCTTGCATGTTCTCCGTTGCTGTTTATTGCTTTGCCCAAGTAGTAGGTAGTGACTCCAAGAGGGAGCGTTATGCATGATTGTGGGTCCATGCCTGATGTCTACGCATGGTTCTATTCTTGTAGACTATGTTGGGCCTCCAAGCGCAGAGGTTTGTAGGACAACAGCAATTTACCTCAAGTGGGTGACCTAAGGTTTATCGAACTCAGGGAAGTAGAGGTTAAAGATCGTCTCTCTCAACCAACCCTGCAATTAAGATACAAGAAGTCTCTTGTGTCCCCAACACACCTAATACAACTAGGAGTTGTATAGGTGCACTAGTTCAGCGAAGATATGGTAAAATATAGGTGATAGGTGTGGCAAAACGAAGTAATATAAATCTGCAATAAAAAGTACAGCAAAGAAACAAGTGGTAAACGTGAGCACAAACGGTATTGCAATGGTGGAACCAAGACCTAGGCTTCATACTTTCACTAGTGGAAACTCCCAAGAACATTAAAATAGTCTAATCACATGATATTTCCCATAAAACATGCAATGGAGACGTACTCGGAGGTCATTCCTTTGTGGTCAAGAGAGGAGGAGAATTGTGTAGGGCTACAAAAGCACACCTCAGAGTTCATAGTTCCCATATATGGATTTCCCAATGTCACCGCGGCCATCCAAAGAGAGTACCACAATCACCACAACATATCTAAAGGATAGTCAAAGACAAGCACCAAGTGTCTCTCAATCTTCAATCCACACACAAAAGAGGAAATCACTCATGAAAATATTCTTCTAACCCATGTCCAATAGACCGCTGTCACCATGGTCTCGGGGATTATACTAGATAAGATCAAGTGAGTACATCAATTCAATACATAAAGGAAGGGGAAATATCATGGGATCATCCTAGATTAACATAGCCTACGATCACAACGAAGATCACATCATGGGAGAGAGAATTGACCACATAGCTACTGATAGAAACCTTAGCCCCGAAGGGAACTACTCACACATGGAAATGGCGAGAGAGAGAGTTTTTGATGGAGATGTGCAACCCGGAGAAAATGAAGGAGATGGCGGCGGCGGCGGCCACGGCCACGGCCAAGGCGGTGGCCACGGCCCTTGGCCCCCTTCTTCTTCCTTAGAGATGGTTCTGCTACGGAGATTGATCTTCCCACAAGACGGATACCAAGGGGGAGGAAATTTCGTGGTGCCCTTTGACCTAGGTTTCCTCTCTTTATATAGACTCTCGGATTCCCGTCATCCAGATTACGTCTTCGGTGTTTCGGGCCTCCAGGGAGACCCCGAACTCCGTTTGGGCTGAATTTTTTGTCTAGATCCACCAGAAAAAGTTCCCTACAATTTGTAGTTTTAAGTTTTTCCGTTTGAGGCCGTCTTCCAGAGTTCCCAAGGCGATCTTTAAAACCTGTCTGGTGGGGACAGATTTCGGGAAAGTTAGAGTCCAACTCTTACAAGGCTTCTTTTTGTGATTTTTCCTTTATCCAAGTAATTCCTACACATAAAATAGAAAAACAAGAACTTGTGCACTCTTGCAACCATTAATAGGTTAGTTCCAAAATATTTTATAAAAATTTATGAAAGTGTATCAAAATCATAGCAATATCACACAAAACATGCATGGAGCAAGCATAAATTATAGATACGTTTGGGACGTATCAATGCCCCCTGATGACTAGCTTGAGTGATAGAAACATGAGTCTAGGGGATGTGTTGTTGCCACAAGGGAGAAAACAACGGTGCTTGTACTTGTGGATGCAAGGATTGTTTACTTTACGCAAAGTTCTTTAATGCAGTTGTCTGTTGCTTTGAGTTTACACTTTGGGTTGGATTCGCAACTTAATATCCAGAAAATGTTCTGGATAAATATCTCAAGGTGGATGATTAGTAGGTAGATGCAGATGGATTTCGGTCTACTTGTCTTGGCGTACCGCCCATGCTTTTGAGCCTCTTCCTTTCTTTATAGCATAGTTAGCATTGGTTTGCGCACATAATCCTGTCAATTGCCCAACTGTAATTTGTTTACCTCGCATGGCTATTTTATCGTCTTTTGGGAGAGAGACATCACTAGTGAACATCATGGGACCCCGGTCCATATTTCCAACACTGTTTACCCCCGCTATTTATTTATTTACTTTTCCGTTGCTATCGCTATCATTATTATCTCGTGTGTTTGATCCTTTGTAAACAACAAGGCCGGAGGGATTAACAACCTCTCTGAAATCGTTGGGAGAAAAGTTATTTGTTGTGTGTGTAGGTCCACGCCAACCGCCTAATTGTTGGCGCCGTTGTCACCTTCATGTCGTTGTCGGAGTCCTACTGGAGACAAACCTTGGTATCTTCACCGAGGAAAATTTGTTGCTGTCTACATCTCAACCTTCCACTTTGGGTAACCAACGAGGGGCGAGAAGCCATCAAAGCTAATTTCTAGCGCCGTTGCCGGGGACTCCACTCTTCAAGATAGGGGAGTTGCACACTATCTTTTATCTTTACTTTTTAGTCTTGTTAGTTTACCTTTCAGTTTTTTTCTTTAGTGTCCTTTATCAAAAATAAAAAAAAATAGTTACATTGCTAGTAGTTGTCATTATGTCTGGCACTTTTTCCTTTGGTGAAGCAGAAGTGCTCACCTTGAAACAAAGAGGTGGTGAAAGTCTGAAAGATGCCTGGTATAAAATTAATGATTCTCAAAAAAGGGCCACCAAGAAGCAATCCACTACTATCCTGCTTAGAAACTTTTATGTTGGAATTACTTCTTGGAATAGGTTTATTCTAAATACTGCTATCAATGGGAATTTCCTAGAAGTCCCGGTTTGGGAAGCTCTTAGTATTATGGAAAATATTGTTGGAAACCCCCTGTTGCTAGCATTCAAGAGGACATTACCCTAGCTCACATTATGAAAAAACATGAAAATATAGAGCTAGAGATGCCAAGCATTAATAAGATAAGTGAGTTGGATCGTAAGATTCAAGAGAATTTGAATAGACTCGATAGCTCCATGCATAAAAATTTTCAAACCTTGGAGACCATCAAATCCCATGACTTCGACCCTTTTAGGATTGATAAGATTGAGGAAATCGTTGACACTCTAGGAACTAATTTCTCCTCAATCAAAACCAAAAAGTTAGAAACTCCAGAAAATAAGGAAGCTAGGTTCGTTTACGTCCCAAAGGCTCCTCGTTTCAAAAAGAATCCATCTATTGACAAAGGGGTTGAAACTTTGAAGACTTTGGAAGAGATACCTCTCTTTAATAAAATAAATGAAACTCCAATAGATCTTCCGCCTTTTTATTTTATCCCTAGAAGTATCTTTATTAGGCCTTTATTTGAAAGACCTCTTAAAAGTGGTTGTACTATTGAAGAGATTTTTGGTGATCTTGATGATGGTTCAATTGATACAACTTGATCTTTTTGCATCAAGCCTAGCTTAAAGGCATAAAAGAAAGCGCTTTCGGGAGGCAGCCCACAACTAATTTAGGTTTTCCTTTTTGTTTTAATTCTGTTTTTAGTGGTCTTGATGATTGTTACTACTGTCTCAACATCATTGTATCTTTAATTTTTAAGCTTTGTGCACTTTATAGCCTCATATGACAAGGGAAGTGAAAGTTGTGACATGTTGTCCAGAAAACAGATTCTGTCCTCGTGACGGGAAAAATCATAGAAAAATCCCAGTTCATCTTTTTCAGCTGAAATTTTTACACAGCGTGCGCTATACAATCACGGAACTTTCATATGTTCTGAGTTGTTTTATTTGTGTTGCAGAAGTATCCCTAAAAAATTCTTTACTACCTGCTGGTCTGTTTTTCACAGATTCCGTCCTGTTTTGCCTTTTCTTCGTTTTGCAAACCTTAAGCTTGATTTTTCTTTGCAAAAACTTTTTGGCGATCTTGAGAAACAGTAGCTCTTCAAGAATATCCTTATTTCCAGTAGATAAAAATTATTTTATTATGGGTACTAACCTCGCTAATCAGATTATGATGAGTTATGTATGAAGGAAGTTTTCAAGTGTGTGAGGGAAGATGAGAAAAGAAGATTCAGGAGTGTCAAACGCTCAAGCTTTGGGATCCCCCCATGCATCCCCAATAAATATCAAGGAGACTCAAGCGTCTAAGCTTAGGGATGCCCCCATGCATCCCCTTCTCCATCAACAATTATCAGTTCGTCTTTCGTTCCACTATATTTTTATCACTTCATGCGTTATGTGCTATGCTTGGAGCGTCATGCTCTTTATTTCCTTTTTAGTTTTCTTTAGCTTTTCTTGCTGTTCATAACAAGTTAGAACACAGATTTCTTTGTGTGGGAGAGAAAAACGATCCACTTTAAAAACCTAGAACACATCATAGGATTCTTCATGCTTATATTTGTTGTGTGTGTTCTTTATCTTTTTCGTAGCTGCTGTCATGTTTAGCTCTTAGTTTTCATGCTTATCTACTTAAGAAATTTTGTTTAGTTTGTTGCTAGAACTCTCTTGAGTTTTCATGTTTATCTTGTTTAGAGAGTTTGCCTGTTGCACTGACTTTTGTGTCTTGACTTGAAGTAGGTAACTGAGGTTGCTATTCAATTGTAGTAGTAATTTGCAATAGTTTTGAGGTATTGCCATGAGTAATGTTTGAACTTTTGGTGTCAAGAGCTTTAGCCTATTAGTGATAGATGTCATATTTTGGGAAATTCATGTTTATTTTTGAAAAACCTACTAAGTTAGTTGAGAACTTTAGCTACTAGATGGATCACTAATCTTTGGAGGGATCGAATATTAGAGTACACTCACGTACCAGGAGTCGAGGATGCGCAAGGACAAGCAAACCCCCATACACTCCTCCTCGGGGTACTTGTATCTTTGTGAACCTCCTAATTAGATTGAGAGTTACCGATAATAAGTGCATGAGTTCTTCGGACTAATGTGAGTATTCGAAAGTTGACACTTCCACCTCCCATATTTTTCTAGCCTCTCCTGTGCCGTGCATTGCCTCCTTCTCACTCCGAGAGTCGGCGTCCACCTTCGCCGGTACATCCAAATCCTTGGCAGGATACGCTCTGTCATCATAAGCCTCATTATACCTACCTATCAAGGCATTTCCATAGCCTTTCCGAGGTACATTGCCATGCAACATCCACCTTCTCATGACTTGATCTTCATGTCATAGATGTTTTTTTCATTGATGAGCCGAATGCTAGTTGGGCCTTGCCCTAATCATTGCTACACGACGCACTAGTATCATTGCATATCCTGCTACACTGGCAGAGGCATACATTTGCATACATCATGATAGTTACATCTTCTTTATGATTTGAGTACCTTATAAAGTGTGAAAGATCTTCTATACTTCTTGTAATATATAGAGTGTTGCCCCTAAAGTGAGGAAAAGATCCCAAAGTGGACAAATTAAAAGAACCCAAAGAGGACAAATTAAAAGATCCCAAAGAGAAAAAATGAGAGAAATAGAAGGAGCCATTGAGGCCACCAAAAAATACAAAAAAATAGAAATAAGAGAAAAAAGAAATAAAAAGAGAGAAGGGGGCACACTACTATTCCTTTTGAGAGATCCACACTCGTACTCCCTCTTATATCTTGTACTCCATAGAGATTATCATTCATGCATATAGCTATGTGGGGACCTTCACACTATAGAACTTGGCTTGTATATTCCAATGATGAGCCTCCTCAAATGAGCTCTAGGTCTTCTTGAGCAAGCAAGTTGGATGCACCCCCACTAGTTCCGTTGGAGAGCTTACCTTAGCTCATATGTGCATCCGTTGCATGGCAATCCCTACTCCTCACATCATATCTATCATTTGGCTTCCTCTCGCCTATGATTGTCCTCATTGATGTGAGCCTTTAACACCTTTTTTTGTCTTCCTCCCCCATCATTTCTCTCTCTTTGCCATCCTAAGTGTCAACTTTCCTGCTTACGCTCATCCATTGCATGAGTGCTCAAAATATCGAAAAGGAGTGGATCATTTTGACTTGTACCTGGCTAGTGGTCTGGGGATGAGTCAAGATAAGATTCCAAAGAAGACCAAGTGTGAAACTTTAGTAGATTAAGTTCTCAACAATAAAAACTATGGTTTACTCTCTCGTATATCCCTATCCCCTTTCTTGCACGCAAACACCATTTGGAGACATTCGTGTCACGGACAGCGAGAGCTCTTGCACCTTTATGTTCTCATGTTGCTTGTTTCAATGCTAATATAGACTCTTGCCTGTTATGACTTGAATTGAGTTACATGCCTTGATTTCTTTACTTAAAAGTTCTTATATGGTGTCGGGACCCGGGGTTAGCGTATGCAAGTACAGTTAAGACATAGTCATATGGAGAGCCGAGAACCGCACCCACTTGTCTAAGCAGACAAGGCCAAGCACTGAACATTCTCGGAAAGCATCGTACGTGAGGGGCATCCCATCCAGGTCGGATGATCAACTGAGATGGGTCCTCATCGTCCGCACACAAGTCAAATGATATGGGTGGTGAACTCCCATATTCAAAGACAAGTCGCCTCAACCATACTACCGACTACCTCAAAACTCTTACATAGACTTACTCCAGCTCGATCACTCAGTCGGGGTCTAGGGCGGGCTCGATCATACCACAAAGTGTGCACGAGACGGAGTCTCGAGCAATCGCATCGCGATGCCCCAAGCTGCGCACATCTAAGGGCCAATTGGTGTATGAAAGACCGCCAGCCAGAACACAACTAAGGTCTCGAAAACCCATACAAAGACATGCATGTTATAAACATACACACAACACACATGCCTTGTATGAACAGCAGGTACCATTGCAATTCTCTACAAAGTGTACAATTTTATTGATAACTCTTATAGAGTGCACACAGAGATCACATACATGTGATCCAACATCACAACACAGAGCGGAAGCAAATTATGTCTGAGTACAGACAAGTTTAACAAATGGCTTAAGAAGCCTTATTTAAACACAAAGCCCTCCACGAGGGAACCAGTCTGCTGACTGGGACTAGACTAGTTGGTCTTCAGTCGTCCAGGTCGATGAAGAAGCCACCTTCGGGGTCAGTGGCATCATCTAAAACATATATTAAGAAAACATGAGTACAAAGTCGTACTCAGCAAGACTTACATAGGAGCTATACTACTCATGCACATGTATCAAGGTAAATGGAGGTGGGGTTCACTTGCAGAATGCCAGCTTTGACTTGGCTAATCCTGAACTACGAGTACCAGATTTTGAGGTAAGAAGCGTACATGAGTCCACTACTTTCTCCAATCAATTACACCACTATGGTGCCTTCCTCGACTTCCCCACGAGAAAGCACGCCACAGCACTCACACTTATCTTGGTGTGTTTTAGAAGTATCCGGTTCAATTTATCTAATAATCAAGCTAAGCTTTCCAAGTAGTCCATAACCGCGGACGCGGCTATTCGAATAGTTTTGTTAACCTTGCAAGGGTGTACCGCTACACACACATGACCATCATTTACCGCCTTTGATCTCCACACCATTCAAGGGGTGCCAGCGAGGATGCTCACCACAACTCTTACCTCATAGCCTATCTAGTCCAAGAAAGCCGCCTACTTGGGTTGGCTACCACTATCGTGAACCCGGCCGTTTTACCGAAGTGGACCCAAGCGATGTGTGCGTGGTGCGTAAGCCGGTCTCGGGTGAGCCGTTCTCTCACTTCGCATCCAGGCCACAAGCCTACCAGAACTCCGAACTACTACGACATCTGGACATCGAAAGGGATGAGTTAATAAGTTGAGAGGGGTCAGTGAGCCCAGTGTGTGGTTGTACTCTTCATCTTGGATCACCACACAAGAACTCGGACTTAGGGCGGTGTTCAACGAGACAACCCACTGTGTACTCCTACACAGCCTCTCATCGTTCACCTTGTATTAGGGTCGGTTCAGCAACACTTTTCTACCATCATCAACATGATCATTCCCATCCCGACTCACATCACAGTAACAACATGGTATCATACTAAGCATGCAATAAGCTGTAACATTGCAGGGGTTACATGATATCATTCAACTCCTACATTTTCTAGGATTGTGGTTTGCTTACTACTGTGACAAAAGATAGGTCATGCAAAGGAATGGGTTCATCTATACGGTAGAATCGTAACATGGTGATCATCCTATACAATGCATAAGCGAGACATGAGAGGGAAGTGGGATTTTATCGACATGATCAATGGGGTTTGGCTTCCCTTGCTGACGAGGTTCGGGTTCGGGGTCTTCAACGTAGGGGGTGACCTCGGGCTCCGGCTCCACGTCTATCAGCAACATGACAATCATAGGATCAAATTAAAGTAAAATGCACAATCGCATGAATGAATATTGACAGGGTGATGTTCATGGTACTGATGTGTTGAGCATTCCATTTAAATGGAGTATATTGCAATTTGAATTGCAAATTCAAACTCCATATTTGAATTCAACATTATATGTGATATATTTTGATCATTTTGAATTATATTCAAATGTGTATGATATGCCTCTGAAGTGTGGTTGAAATATAGCTTAAATCCATGGTCCAAGTTGCAAACTCAATTGATTTGAATTTGAAATAAATTCAAATAAACCAAATGACATATGCTACTGGTCCCATTTTAAATTCAACTCAAACATAGTTTAAAGTTGCATATTTGGAAAGATAATTTTCTCCTGATCATTTTTCATATATTATTTGTCCAATTTGGAGATAATATGAATTTTCTATGAATTTCTAAAGTTTGGGGTATTTTCTGGAATTTCTGGAATTTTCTCTGTTTTATTAAATTCCTTTAATCTCTGGAAATTGGTTTACTGCGTCATGCTGATGCAAGCATGACCTCAGCAGGGGCCTGACTGGTGGGCCAGCCATGTCAGTGGCAGAGGGATTTAATCCTCTCTGTTTAAATAACAGAGAGGGGTTAGGGTGCTGGGGCCCAGTAGTCAGTGGGTTAGGGGGGGGGGATTAGCTTAGTGGCCTCGGGCCCACGAGTCAGAGAGAGAGGGGAGGGTTAATGGCGACGGCGGCCCTGGACTCGCCGGAGTCTTGCCGGAGTCGAGGGTTTGGGCACGGGGAGGGGTCTGGAGGGCACGAAACTGCTCCTCGTGGGATTCCGCATCGAGTGGCTTCGAAGGGGGCGAAAGACGAGCTCCAGGGCGACGGCTAGCTCAACCGCCGCGGCGGTCCGAGATCGTGCTTCGCCGGAACCAAGCGGGACGGCACGGGAAGAGGCGCGGCTAGGGGAAAAACGGAGCTCTGCTCACCGTGATGCTAATGGAGTGGACGGAGGGTCGCAGGGAGCTCGGTGGTGGCACGATTTTGAGGTCTTCTCCTCGGCGGCCGGCGGTGGAACCTCGACGCGGGCGTCGTCCTTGGTGCAGCTCGGCTCGATTGCTTTCTCGTGAAGAAGTAGTCGACGCCAAAGAGTCTCCTGGACAAGGTGCGGCGGCGTGAGGAGCACGGTGGCCGCGTGCGGGCACGACGGCGGCGAGGTCGAGCTCTCGGGCTTGCGCGGGATCCGCGAGGAAGAGGAACAGGGGCGACCCGTGGATGGGGAGGACGAACTCGAGGGGCTTCTGGCGTTTCGTGGCGGAAGGAGGGAGCCAGGGGAGGTGTAGGTGGCTCGGCGGCCGTGGGCATGCTCGCCACGACGCGAGCTGCCTGCTCTGGCGTCGGCGAGGAAGACGACAGACGGGTGGCTGGTGGGCTGGGCCGGCTGGGGAGTGGGCCTTCACCCCTGGCGACTAGTAGGTCTCTGCTTTCTCTTTTTCTTTTATTATTTCTATAATTTTGTTTTGCCTCAGTATTAAATACCTAGGCATTTTATAAAATACCCAAAACTTTTATGTGGTCTTAGAAAATAAATAGCTAGCCACTCATAGCTTTTGGGTATTTTTGAAATTCAAATAATTTGAATTTCAAATCAAATAGGGTTTTATTTAATTTCCAAAGACACTGTTTGAATATTAGAAAATTCCATGGGCATGGGAAAATACCCAAACCACTTTTAAAATGATCAGCACCATTTATAGGAATTTTCCAAAAACTCAAATGAATTTTGGAAGAAGATTTTTATCTGGCCTTTTGAATTAATTCATCTGGGGGGTGTTCCTTCTCCCATTTTGATTTTGAATTTGATTTCCAAGATTTCTTGTTGAAAATTTGACATGATGCAAAGTTACTTGAGCCTAGCACATTACCTAACAGAGGGTTCTAACTTATGGTTGGTAGCATGTCACCACAGAAATTATGCTTGTTATCATTTACCTAGTTGAGGACGAGCATGAATTAAGCTTGGGGATGTTGATACGTCCAAAATGTATCTATAATTTTTGCTTGCTCCATGCTTCTTTTGTGTGATATTGTTATGATATTGATGCACTTCCATACACTTTTGCTCATATTTGGACGAACCTATTAACTCAGTGCACCCTTGTGCCAGTTCATAGTTTCTGCTGTTTTTGTATTTCAGGTTTTCCTATTACTTAAAGTGGCAGAAAAATTCCGGGAAAAGTATAGGAAAAATCAACGTACAGGAAGCTTCGAGAAGAGCCCAAGTGGGGCCAGAGGGGAGCCAGGGGTGGCCTAGGCGGCCACCTAGCGCGGCCACCCCCTAGGCCGCGCCAGGGGGGCGCCTGGGGCCCCTAGTCCACCTCTGGCTGCCCCCTTCGCCTATATATCCCTCTCGTCCCGAAACCGTCGAGGATAGAACCCTTTTTCGCGATCTCTCCTCTGTTCCACCGCCGCCGCACTTCCAAGATCAGGAGCACCAGGAGCCCTCTTCCCGGTACCCTGCCGGAGGGAGGAACCACCTCCGGGAGCTTCTCCACCACCATGGATGCTTCCCGGATGAACCGTGAGTAGTCCACCTTGGACCATGGATCTATGATCAGTAGCTATGTGATGTTCTCCTCCCCTCTTTGTTCTTCATGGTTTAGACCTCATGAGTTTCCCTACATGATCGAGGCAGATATGTAATCTTTCTGTTGTTGCTATGCTGAGTTTGCTGGGATTTGATGGGTTATGAGACTATGTTCAGGTTGTGTTTGAATAATATATTTGATTCTCCTCTTTTATATTAATATTCTTGAGTAATTCTTGCATGTTCTCCATTGATGTTTATTGCTTTGGCCAACTAGTAGGTTGTGACTTCAAGAGGGAGCGTTATGCATGATTGTGGGTTCATGCCCCCTGATGACTAGCTTGAGTGACAGAAACATAAGTCTAGGGGATGTGTTGTTGCCACAAGGGAGAAAACAACAGTGCTTGTACTTGCGGGTGCAAAGATTGTTTACTTTATGCAAAGTTCTTTAGTGGAGTTGTTTGTTGCTTTGAGTTCACACTTTGGGTGGGATTCGCAACTTAATACCAGCGAGATGTTCTGGATATATATCTCAAGGAGGATGATTACCAAGTAGATGCAGATGGATTTCGGTCTACTTGTCTTGGCGTACCGCCCATGCTTTTGAGCCTCTTCCTTTCTTTATAGAATAGTTAGCATTGGTTTGCGCACATAATCCTGTCAATTTCCCAGCTGTAATTTGTTTACCTCACATGGATATTTTATCGTCTTTTGGGAGAGAGACATCTCTAGTGAACATAATGGGACCCCGGTCCATATTTCCAACACTATTTACACCCTCTATTTATGTTCTTCTTTATTTACTTTTCCGTTGCTATCGCTATCATTATTATCCCGTGCGTTTGATCCTTTGTAAACAACAAGGCCGGAGGGATTGACAACCTCTCGGAACTCGTTGGGAGCAAAGTTATCTGTTGTGTGTGCAGGTCCACGCCAACCGCCTAATTGCTGGCGCCGTTATCACCTTCCTGTCGTTGTCGGAGTCCTACTAGAGACAAACCTTGGTATCTTCACGGAGGGAAATTTGCTGCTGTCTACATCTCAACCTTCCACTTTGGGTAACCAACGAGGGGCGAGAAGCCATCACTTACCCGCGAAGACTATCTCGATACCATACATTTGAGGGTCATCAAGTACTGTTTTCTGGCGCCGTTGTCGGGGAGCATAGATTTATTTACAAGTCTACTTGAAGTATTATGCCTGCTGCACTTTATCCACTATGGGTAAGAAAGGAGACCCCAAGGTTCCGATCTTACCATCCACTACAAGAAAAGGTACTGTTCTGAGTACTAGTGCTACACTTGATTTACCTTCGTTTATAAGTAAGTTTTCTTCACCACAACCTCATGCTGCTTCTACTGAGAATGTTACTATGTCTGATACTTTTGATGATGCTTCTACTAATTTTGAGGAAATTGGTTTTCTTGGTCGCTATCTTCAATCTCAAATTTCTAAGGTTGCAGCACAGTCCGAGACTGAAACTCCTGCTGCCTATTTTCCCACTTGCAAAGCCTTTGTTTACCCAGACTTGGACAAACTCAAGGAGAGACACGTTGAGGATGATTATATTATTCTCAATGATGATTTATGCAAGGAACTTACGGAGTGTGCCGACTCTGACCCTGGTGTTGTTAAGAAGCTTCTTGAAAAACACTCCGTGAAAAACAAGATTACTCCTGATCCTGAATTTGCTACATCCCCTATATGAATCAATGATCCTGATTATGATTTCTCTGTTGATCTTTCACTTATATCTATAGTTGAAGTTGAACCCTTTTATGGCAGAGAAAATGATGATGCTATTTCACACCTGACCAAACTCACTGAGTTGGGTGGCTTGTTTACTACAGATGAGTGGATACAAATTTTTTATGTGAATAAGCTTCTTCCTTTCTCTTTGAAGGAAGACGCTAAAGCATGGTATAATGCACTACACTATGGTTCCATTAAGAGTCCTAAAGATTTGGCTCAATGTTTTGTTGATAAGTATTTTCCTCGTCATATGCAACATGCTACTTTACAAAGAATTTAAAACTTTAAACAGTTGCAGGATGAGCACCTCCCTAAAGCTTGGGGGAGGTATTGCAGTTTGATTAAGGCTAGACCGGGACACGGAATCCCTAAGAATTAATTACTTGATATATTTTATGTTGGTCTAACCGATGACTCTAGATCCTATTTGGATAGTTGCGCTGGTTGTGTTTTCAGGGAAAGAACATCGGACTATGCTGAAAAACTAATGGGCAAGATTGCCAAGAACCACGAAGATTGGTCCGTCCTGAACCACCTCCACCACCAAAGAAGAGGGGCATGCTTGTCCTAAGCCCCGAAGATATGCAAGAAGCGAAGAAGTCTATAATAGAGAAAGATATTAAAGTTGAAGAGGTGAAGAATTTTCCTCCTATTGAGAAGATGTGTGAGCCTACTACTCATCCTCCCTTGGTAGAGCTACACTCTCTTTTAGATTTCAATGCAAGTGACATCCCTCAAGGTAGGCCTCCTGATCAATGTTTAGATGAGCTTGATAATTTTATTATGAAGCAAAATCACTTTAATATGAGTATTCAAAGTCAGTTGCATGATAATAATCTTGCTATAAAAAGTTTTCTTGATGTTCTAGTTAGAACAGCTAATGATGTTAAATGTTTGGTTAAGCATTTTCATATGGTTCAAACTCAACTTGAACAAATTTCTGATGTGCAAAAAGATTTTATTGCTAACAATGCAAAACAAGATAATTTACAGGCCTATGGTATAAAGACTCGGGGTGGAACACACACCCAAGACCCTCTCTATCCAGAGGGGCATCCAAAGAGGATCGAGCAAGATTCTCAAATGCAGGAAGAAGAATTCGTTAGCTCTCCGAAGAAGAAGAAGAAGAATAAACACAAGGAAGCTGACAAATCGAATGATCCCATAGTTGAAGAAGAGCTTGTTGCTTATCCAAATAGTATATCTACCTCCGATGCTGAAACTGAAGACAGTGTTGATCCTGAAAAAGATAAGGAAAAGAATGATCCTGCCGATGTTCGAGAGGAAGAAGCACCCGATAAATGCAAGAAATACACTAGAGAAGACTTCAACGCAATAAGACATGAAAAGGAAAGAGAACCATGGGTACGAAAACCCATGCCTTTTCCAGGTAAGTCTCTCAAAACCACAGAAGAAGAGAACTAGAATAAGTTTTGTGAATGGATGAAACCT
Organism: Bromus sterilis; assembly: GCA_950022295.1. NCBI lineage: Eukaryota > Viridiplantae > Streptophyta > Magnoliopsida > Poales > Poaceae > Bromus > Bromus sterilis. The sequence continues at coordinate 160,343,730 of OX465596.1, read as the reverse complement.
CTTTTTCTTCAAATTCCTTTGGCTGATGCTATTAAGTTACCTCCTTACTCGAGATATATGAAATATGTTTTTACTAACAAAATAAAAGTCCCTAATGAGGCAATATCTACTATGCTTGCTAACTACTATTTTAGTGTCAAGATTCCTGAGAAGCTTGGTGATCTAGGTATACCCACCATTCCTTGCTCCGTAAAAAATAATTATGTCAAAACTGCTTTATGTGATCTTGGGATAGGAGTGAGTGTTATGCCTTTATCTCTTTACAAGAGGTTTTTCTTAGATAAATTAATCCCTACAGATATCTCTCTTCAGATGGATGACAAGTCAACAGCCGTCCCGATTGGTATTTGTGAGGATGTTCCGGTTGAAGTTGCTAATTGCTTAATTCTTACATATTTTGTTGTGCTTGACATGCCCGAGGATGGGAGCATGTCCATTATTCTTGGTAGACCTTTTCTTAACACCACAGGTGCTATCATCGATTGCAATAAAGGAAACGTTACCTTCAATGTGGATGACAAGGAACACACGGTGTATTTTCCGAAGAAGATCGACAAAAGGCATGGCCTTAACTCTATAGAGAATATCGAGACCATGAAGATTGGAGAATGGGATTGTCTTTTGCATGTGCACCACAAATACAAAACTATTATGGTGGAGACAATGTCCATTAAAGTAAAGGTGCAATGATAATTTTATAAGAGGTGAAACCTTCTGCTCTGTATATCGCCGGCTCGTTGGTAAGACTTGATGAACCTTGCTAGCTAGCCTGTTTTATATAGGTAAAAAGTGGAACTTGTTATGTTTTCATTTTCTTTCGGTTTTGTTTTCTGTGTTGTACCAAAGTTTTATGTTTTTGAAGCTTCACATTTTTAACCATTGTTTCATGTTTTTAGAAAGTTTTGCAGCTTTTTGAACCTCAAAATTTTTCAATAGTGAAGTTGTCAGAAAAATTCCACAAAAATAAAAATCAAATTTTCCACGAAAAAAGTGAACCGGAGGCACCTGGGCATGACCAGGGGGCCCACCACTGGTCCAGGCGGCCAGATGGCGCGGCCTACCCCCTGGTCGTGCCCACAGAGCGCCTGGGCCCACCAGGGCAGCCACCCAAGTAAGTCTTCTTCCTTCCTCTCTCTTTCTTCCCAAAAACACGAGTTCTTCAGCAGGAACCCGTGTTCTTGCTGCTCTCCGTCCAGAATTTCGAACTCTCTCTACAGCCCGTTGTTTGAGCTTAAATTTTGGGAAATACTCATTGGTATGTGACTCCTCCACCCCTCCAATTAGATTTTTGATTGGTGGCTTTGTTTGTGAGTATTTAGTAGTGCTAGGTGATGTTCATATGAGCTTGCATTCATGTGTAGAAATTTATTTTACAAGTTTTGATGCAAGTTTATGCCTTAGGTAAGTGAGTACAGTAGTTTGCCTCAACTCATTTTTCTGAAATCCTTGTTTTTGTGAATTGTCAAAAAAAAATAGAAATGAGTTTGAAAGGGGTGGCTTGGGAAGAAGAAGCCCGAGTGCACCGATCGAGTTACTAGAGCTGAAGCTTCATCCTCAGTTGTTAGGGTGAGCTACAATGAATATCATGTGCCCCTAGAGCTGCTGGAAGATACAAGTCCGGCACGTGCAATGACATATCCGTGCGACGTTTTTCTTGAAGCTGCAGGAATAAAGGAAGAGTTTTACTGCCTTTGTGCTAATGCAGGTTTGACACGGCTTGCAACATGCCATGTTGATCAGTATCGTAAACTCTCCTCCTATTTTATTAATAGTTTCATCTATAATCATGACATTGGTATTGTTGAGTTTAGAATTTATGATGATCTTTTGAAATAAGAGTTGTGACGAACATTGGACAGATGGGCGAAGATGCACACTCAGCCCACCGAGCTGAGAACCCTCTTCAACTCTCTTTGCAGCCAGGACACGAAGGATATCCAGCGTTCGAAGATTTACAGCATCTTATTCCCCCACCTCTGGTATTTCGCATATTTTATTGCTAGAGGGGTGTTAGCTCGTGACAACACGAGCAACAGTTCTGCACCGGATGCCGCTATCCTGGCGAGCGCCCTCTCAGGGGAGAGTAAGTATAATGTGGGTTCCTTAATTGCTCGCAGACTTGCTGCCAGTGGAAACAAGGGAGACCTCTATGGTGGCGTTTACGCCACACTTATCCTTGAGTCTCTTAATCGCACCGCACATCCTGATGATCGTCCTTTTACTTATGTAAGCTTTGATCTTGCTACCATGAAGAGGCATGAGTTTGTTACCAGGACTTCCGAGTTTGGTAAACTTAATTATATTCTAAGGTTTGTACTGACCACTATTCGAGAGATTCGTCTACCTGCACCTCTTTTGTTTGATTATACTCGTAGGAGTGGATGGTCCTTCAACGTTACCCAGTTAGATGAGTATGTGGTCTAGCAACAATTTTATAATCCCACGGAGGGGGTTGTGCCCGATGAGGAGGAAACGGTGAGTTTCCACCTTTCTAGGGTGAGACCGTCACCCAGTGGGGTGAAGGGTCTTCTTCTGCTTGGAGCGCGGAGCCTTCTTCGTGGGAGGACCCCAGGACTTCGGTGTACACACATGAAGCCTCGTACGACCCCTGGACTCACCCGTACTACCCCGGAGCTGGAGGCTCCTGGGACCGTAGTTGTTGTTACCAACTTAGGCCAAAAGCATAAGCTTGGGGGAGTACGTGCCCTTCTCCCTTTTCCATTGTATTATCCGTTTTATGTTGTTTGCTTTGATCTTTTCGAAGTTTTTGCTTTTCTTCTTTGTTCTCTTTAATTTGCAAAAACAACAAAAATATTTCCCCTTTCTCTTACTTTCGTTAAAACCTTTGAAAAACCCAAAAATATTTCCTTTGGCTCTTTAGTTTGCTTTGTTTTCAGAGTTCAGCTCGAGTCCGTGATGGCATTTGATTATATTTCCCACGTTCGATCGTGCAAGTGACAAGGCAGTAAAGACAAAGATTGACGGAAGGGATGCAACAAGGAAAACTGGTATGAACTCTTTTTGTTTCCACTTTTGTACATATGCATGTACTTATGATCTAGGGACCAGCTTGTAGGGACATAGCGCTATGTTTACAATTCTTTCCCATTAGTTCAGGCTTTCTTTGTGCCTATTCTCAAATGGCTAGAGTGCATAATGTGTTATTGAAATGATTTGCATGCATTGCATTGTTCATGGTTTGACATATTGAAGTGGTATTTCCCTTCAGAGAATTCGTTGATTGACTTGGCACATGTTCACACATGTTTATGACTAAAAAGTCTATCATGTCTTGATGATCTTTTTATTTCAGAATAGTTATATCAATTTCATGTCTGAGTCAATGTTGTTTTGTCGCTCTGCATGATTATGAGTATTATTGCTCTCTAGTTGGTCGCTTCCCAGTCTTTTGCTAGCCTTCGCTCGCACTAAGAAGAATTCTGCTTGTGCATCCAAACTCATTTTCAAACTAGTTATTCCACTCGAGTCCACCATACCTTCCTATATATGGTATTTACCTGCCATCCCTAACGAAGACTTTCTTGTACCATCTCAAAATTTATTCAAAAGCTTCCTTTTTGTAACCATACAAGCTCATGGTACGGTGAGGGAAAATCAGTATCTTCCATGCCAAAAATGTTTTAATCCTTGAAAAAATTTTAACTAGTCAAATTTATGAGGCAGAGGACGGTCTAGAGAATGCCCAGTTCTCACTTGTTTCACATTTTATAAAAAATACACTTCCCCCATACTTGATGATAGAATGAAATGGGACAAATGTTGCTAATGATAGATGGAACGAGAAATTTCCTTCCATACTTGAGGAAAAATAAAAAGGCACCATAGACCGTCAAAGGATAGATGGGTAAGGGAACAAAAGTGTAAACAGAAAGCATGGGAACCGCCATTAATATGGTTGGTATCGGATATATTGAGAGAGCTTTACCATCTACCGTTGATCGAAAAGTTGCACTTCCCAAAACAATTTTATCTCTGTTTTCCAAACCACGAGCTCTGGTACATGTTTAGTCTTTGTTTCTAGCCACAGGTTTTCAAGTTCGCCATCAAAAGCCATGGTTCAAGAGTCTCCCCTTCTTTCTTCAAAGCACCAACTATTGAGAGCATAATTGTCATTCTTAGTCTAACATGGATTTTCCCAAAGTACCACATTGTCTTCTGCATGATTGTGATATTGCTTGTTCTGAAATTCTTAGTTCTAGTCTCCTTTAAAACTCCGGAGGAGTTTCTACATTTATGTTTTGCTTCACTCATGGAGGCTAGCGAGATACCACTCTAGTATGTTCAGGCCATGTGCATTGTGATCTTGTTTTGATTTTCAGCAGCATATTATTTACTTTTGGTTGTTTGTGATTCATCACATGAAAGAAGGATTTCTTCATGCATTGTTCTCATAGCATTGTTTTAATACTCGCTAAACTCTTTTCGTAGTACATGCTTATATACATCTAATGAACTAAAAGAGTTTGTCAAAGTTTTCTTTGGTGCGTTCAGTTCATTGAACTGAATCGCTTGAGGACAATCAATATGCTAAGCTTGGGGGAGTTGATACGTCTCAAACGTATCTACTTTTCCAAACACTTTTGCTATTGTTTTGGCCTCATTCTTGCATTATTTGGACGAAAGTAACGCGGATTGACGCTGTTTTCAGCAGAGCTCCCTGTATGGTTTTCATATGTGCAGGAATATGGATTTTTAGGTGCCTCGGAAAATTCCAGGAGAAATCGCAGAAAATCAACACACCCGGAGGGACCCCGATCCAGAAGTGGGGCCAGAGGGAAGCCAGGGGGGCTCCAGGCGCGGCCCCACCCCTGTCCACGCCGGGAGGTCGCCTGGGTGGGTCCTCCCCCCACTGGTGCCCTACCAAGACCCCTATTTATTCTCGTCGAGAGCTAAACCCAGAACAGAAGTCGTTTTCCCAGTTTCCATCGCGGAGCCACCTCCACCCTCTGTTCTTCTTTGGGAGGGCTAATCTGGACGATGTTTTGGCCTCCGGTGAGGGGAGATCATCACCATCGTCATCACCATCGCTACTCCATCATCCCTCCATGACTTCTCCTTTTATGTGTGAGTAATTCCCTGCTGTATGCAAAGAGGATGGTAGGGATTGGATGAGTTAGATCATGTAATAGTTCGTCTGATTGTTGGGAGCATGTTCCCTATCATCTAATTTGGTGTTTATCATCTTTGCTACAACTTGTTGGTCTTAATGCTTGTCACTTTGGGCCCGAGTGCCATGTTTTCAGATCTGAACCACTTGTGTTTTCATGAGTTTATTTGTGTTTTTGATCCTATCTATGAGTTGTATGCACCTATTATGGTCCGGAACCGGTGATCCCAAAGGTGACAGCTTGGGACACCAAAGGGGATGGACTATAATTTGAGGATTTCATGTATCCACTGAGTGATAATGCTTTTTTCCGATGCTCTTTGACAGGAGAACCTTAATCTCCATAATTTCCTTTTGGCCCCAGTTCATAGCGGGATGGTAGGACAAAAGATGTTGTGCAAGTTCTTATTGCAAGCACGCACAACTACCTACAGGATACATGCCTAACGTTTGATATTTCCTAGATGATCCTTGCTTTTTCTGTGTGCCTTGCCCCGTGTTAGAATCTATTACATGTTTACTCTCATCCAAGCAGCGCCCAACCATCCATCTCCCAATCCTAAAGTGTTTTAATCCTGCTGGTTACTATTGTTTACTTTTTCTGTTTCACTTTCGTTGTTGCCACCATCACTACCATATCACTGTTGCTATTAATATTTTCTTGCAAGAAATTATATTTCAGGTGCGGTTGAATTGACAACTCAACTGTTAAAGCTTATAAATATTCTTTGGCTCCCCTTGTGTCGAATCAATAAATTGGGTTATCTTACCCTAGAAGACTATCTTGATCTCCTATAGTTGAGGGTCATCAAGTATTGTTTTCTGGCGCCGTTGCCGAGGAGCATAGCTTTATTTACAAGTCTACTTGAAGTATTCTACCTGCTGCACTTTATCCACTATGGGTAAGAAAGGAGACCCCATGGTTCCGATCTTACCATCCACTACAAGAAAAGGTATTGTTCTGAGTACTAGTGCTACACTTGATCCACCACCACCTCATGCTACTTATACTGAGTCTGTTACTATGTCTGATACTTTTGATGATGCTTCTACTACTTTTGAGGAAATTGGTTTTCTTGGTCGCTATCTTGAATCTCAAATTGCTAAGGTTGCAGCACAGTCTGAGACTGAAACTCCTGCTACCTATTTTCCCACTTGCAAAGACTTTGGTTACCCAGACTTGGACAAACTCAAGGAGGGACTCCTTGAGGATGATTATATTATTCTCGATGATGATTTATGTAGGGAACTTACAAAGTGTGTCGACTCTGACCATAGTGATGTTAAGAAGCTGCATGAAAAATACTCCATGAAGAAGAAGATTACTCCTAATCCTGAATTTTATACATACCCTATATGCATCAATGATCCTGATTATGATTTCTCTGTTGATCTTTCACTTATATCTAAAGTTGAAGCTGACCCCTTTTATGGCAGATAAAATGATGATGCTATTGCACACCTTACCAAACTCACTGAGTTGGGTGTCTTGTTTACTACCGATGAGAGGATATGAAACTTTTATGTGACTAAGCTTCTTCCTTTCTCTTTGGAGGAAGACGCTAAAGCATGGTATGATGCACTACGCTATGGTTCCATTAAGAGTCCTCAAGATTTGGCTCAATCTTGACTCTAGTGAACATCATGGGACCCCGATCCATATTTCCACCATTGTTTACACCTCCACTATTTACAGATTTTATTTCCTTTCCATTGCAATCACCACTACTATTTCCACCGCGTGTTTCATCCTTTGTAAACAATAACTCCGGAGAGATTGTCTCGTTGGGAGAAAAGTAACTTTTGTCATGTGCAGGTCCAGGTTAAGGAAGTGATTTCTATTCAGACGACGCGTGACTTACTTCACCACCTACCTGGTGCTCTTCGAGTCCTACGGGAGACGTAAACCTAATCCTCTAAGTTAGGAGAAACTTGCTGCTGACTACATCTCAATCTTCCACTTTGGGTAACCAACGAGGGGAGAGAAGTTATTTCCCATCATCAGTACTCTATATATTTGTAACGACCCGATCCCTAATAGGACCAAAGTCTCTTTGATCTGTGCCAGTACCTGGATCAACTTGCTGGCACACACAGTACTCGATGAATAACAAAATAAATCACATGTCTTTTATTACATCGGAGAGTTCAAAATAGAAAATTTATTACAATAGTGTGGCTTAAGGCCATCAAAACCTGTGGAAGCAATATTATTAGTAGTGGTCCATCCGACTCCACGACAAAACGTTGGTTATAGGACAATAACCTATTCGCACCTTAATCACCGTCAGAGTAATCTGCAACAATCTTACAGCCCAAATAGGGTCAGTACTTTGAATGTACGGCAAGTCATACCAAGGAGAAGAAAATGAAGTCCTACAATACATGCATTTGGCTGGTGGAGCTTCTACATTTCAATTTGCATAAAGTTAAATTTTTCCCTCTAGAATAAGTGTTCCTAAAAATAATTTCAGCAAGAACAAGAACAAGACAACCCATGGTAATTATACCCAAAATGATTAATTAAAGATGATGAGATTTCTCAAAATTACCATAACTAGACGCTCAAATTGTCCAATACCGGGGACTCGGCTAATCGATTGGATTTATACGCTCTGGAGAGGTTTGTGCACTTTTCCCCAGAAGACTCGACCACCTCCATTGGTATTTTCCACACTACACGTTGTATGGAAACGGGAAGGTCGAGACATGGTCTTTTAGAAGAGTTTCCCTTACTCTGGCGGTGCCCATCCCACCTACCAACATTACGTTCGTAGCACTACCTAGCAAGAGTCACTACTACTAATTAACCAAGACAGAGCCCATAATAGCTTGTGGATGCACACGTAAGCTTCTAGAAATGACAATATGATAAAATCTCTTTAAGCCTGGGTGGCTTTCTGCAGTGATCACTGGCCATCTCCATGTCACTTAGTCATCTCCACTGGTTCCTCCAGGGTGCCTCCAACCAATCCACCCAGGTAGTTCATTGAGTTTAACTTGGTCCTGATTTACTACAAAGTCACTCACCTCATAGTGAATTCACTCCCCAATCCACGTCTACAATAGCAAGGCACTACAATTTCCTACACGATGGTGACAAGTTAAACCTACAACAATTGAACTACTGGGTTTGCGTGAAAGTAAACTTCTACTTATGCATTCTAAGAAAAGGGGTACTACATGCAAAAAAACATAGGTAAAGTGGAAAATGATCAAAGGTAGACTTGCCTGGCTGCTGGTGATCAAACTCTAAGGACTGGAAGTACTCTGCTTAGCACTCGGGACAATCTATCGCAAACAAACAAGTGCATCCAATCAAAACATAATACAAAAGAAAACGAAAACAATGTTTCGACAAACTTTGAAAAGAAAGAATGAAAAAGGTTTTGTAAAACAGAACAATTTTTTTTGTAAAACTAGTTGATGAAAGTCCTAATTGATAGGGATGATTTAGGGTTTCAATTTGCAAAAAGAATCGGTCAAAACCGAGCTACGGTTATAAAGTTATGGCCAAACGGAGTTTGAATTTAAATATTTCCAAACTAATATTTTAAAATTTCAAAATTTTGAAAATAGGTGTCCACGGGATAGAGGGATGAAAATCTTAAATATGGGATTTGGTTTCGTTTAAAACTAATAAACGAATAAAAATATATAGCTAAAATAAGACTAGGGGCTAAATTGCTAAAATAGAAAATTAAATAATTAGATATAAGTCCCTGGCTATCGTGTGAACAGGGGGGCTAAAATTCTAATCTAGTGAACGTTCTCTAAATAAAATAAAATAAAAAAAGTTTCGTTTTTTTTACAATTTTTTTCTAAGCCATCTTCTTCTACACAGAGAAGAAACGCACGTACATGAAGTATTGGCCGGCGGCGGTTATTCGTGGGGGCGGCGGCTCTGGCGGGGATTGGCGACAAGGAAGATGCCGGGGAGGAGCGGCAGGAAGTGGGGAGGCGCGGGGTGGTGGCGGCGGCTTCCGGCGTGGCTACGACGTCGTGGGGCGGCGGTGAACTCCGGCGAACTCCGGTGGGCGCGCAAGCTCCGGGACGTTGTTGTGGTGCATGAGAAGAGGCAAAAACTTGTCCATAAGATGCGCAACGACGGGAGCATCCGATTTCTAGAGTTTGGGGTCTAGATATGGCTTACCGGCGACGTGATCGATGCCGAGGCGGAGCTCGACCGGCGAACTTCGGCGATAAAATACGCGGGCTACGGTGCGGCTTTTGGCTAGATTTTTGGGGGCTTTGGACGAGTGGGAGGAGAGGCACGCATGGGTGGTTTATATAGGGGGAGGGGGTGTCCAGATGCGTGCTCCCGGCGACGAAATCTGGCGAGTGCGGAAACTCCGGAGAGGTTTTTAATGGCGGCTTAATGGGGGCCATAAAGGTGTCAGGGCGGAGAGTGGAGGTGCGGGATACGCGGGGAGGCGGGGAAGGAAGGAAGGAAGGCGCCTGGTGGCTGGCGTGGACGGGCGTGGCGCGGTTGCGCCCGTGCTGCCGCTGCTGCTGCGTGCGTTACGCACGCAGGAGGAAGACGGGGCGCGGCTGTGGGCCTGGGCGGCTGGGTCGGCCTGCTGGGCTGGCCTGGCGACCGAAATTCTTTAATTTAATAATACACCGCTAGAAAAATACTTAGTAAATTTTTAAAATCTTAGAAATATAGAAGGAAAATATTATTAACTTTTCCTGGCCAAAATAAAATACTACAGAAAATCTATTTCGAAATAAGTTCAATAAAACTCTCATAAAACCTCAACAAAAAATTTATAAAGCATAGGATAAATATTCCTAGATCAATGCAATTTTATAAAATGTGAAAAATTATTTATAAAGTCATTTTGGACAATTAATAAATTCCAAAAGGAATTTTAGGATTTATTAAATTCCTGAAATGCTTTAATTAAATAAAATAAAAATGCTCCAATATTTTCTTAATCCTTTTTATGTAGAAGAAGTCATGTTATCTTCTCTCTTGATTTTTTTATTGGGTTAAAATAAATTGGTAAGAAAATCCAAAAGATCCAATATGCAATGGGAAGAAAATGATATGCATAAATGATTCTATTAACATCAAAATTTTACAAAAATTGGGATGTTACAAACCTACCGCCTTAAGATGAATCTCGCCCTCGAGATTCGGGTTGGCCAGCAAAAAGGTGTGGCTGATCCTGCTTGAGTTCTTCTTCTCGCTCCCAAGTGGCTTCTTCCTCAGTGTGGCGACTCCACTGAACCTTGCAGAACTTGATAACCTTTGTACGAGTGACTCTATCCTTGGTGTAAAGAATTTTAATTGGCTTCTCTACGTATGTCAAGTCACTCCCCAGCTGAATTGCTTCCAAGGGTACCGTGTCTCTCAACGGGATATCTTCCATCTCTGCATGACACTTCTTCAGCTGAGATACGTGAAACACATCGTGAACTCCAGACAATGCTTCTGGCAATTCCAACTTGTATGCAACCTCTCCCTTGCGTTCCACAATTTTGTATGGCCCCACAAACCGTGGTGCTAGTTTCCCTTTGACTCCAAATCTCTTGATCCCACGAAGAGGGGACACACGAAGATATGCTCGATCTCCCACTTCGTATATTACCTCCTTGCGTCTTGTATCAGCGTAACTCTTCTACCTGGACTAGGCTATCTTCAATCTATCACGGATCAACTTGAACTTCTCTTCGAAATCTTTAATCAAGTCCGGTCCAAACAATTGACGATCTCCAACTTCATCCCACATTAACGGTGTTCTACACCTTCTTCCATAGAGTGCTTCAAACGGGGCCATCTTCAAACTAGTTTGGTAACTGTTGTTGTATGAGAACTCTGCATAAGGTAAATTATCATCCCAACTGGATCCATAATCTAGTGCACAAGCTCTCAACATGTCTTCCAGAATTTGGTTCACTCTCTTTGTCTGCCCATCTACTACTGGTGAAAAGTCGTGTTGAATTCCAGTCTGGTTCCCAAGGTTTCATGCAACTGGTGCCAGAATTTTGAGGTGAACTGAGTGCCTCTATCTGACACAATCTTCTTCAGGACTCCATGCAGACATACGATTCTCAACATATATATCTTTGCCAGCTTTGCACTCGTATAGGTGGTATTCACGGGGATGAAGTGAGCTACCTTAGTCAAACGATCCACCACTACCCAGATAGAATCCTATCCTGATCGAGTCCGGGGTAATCCAGTGATGAAATCCATGCCAAGTTTGTCCCATTTCCAATCGGGTATCGGCAAAGGCTGAAGTAACCCAACTGGCTTCTGATGTTCTGCCTTCACTCTCTGACATACATCACACACTGCTACATATTCCGCAATATCCTTCTTCATACTGGTCCACCAGAATTTTTCCTTCAAGTCCAAATACATCTTGGTGTTGCCTGGGTGTATGGAGTAAGGAGAATCATGAGCTTCCTAAATAATCAGCTTCCTGATCTCCAGGTTATTTGGCACGTAAATACGTTGTTCAAACCATAAGGTTCCATGTTCATCCTCACGAAATCCTTTGGCCTTTCCTTTGTCCATTATTTCCTTTATTTCAGCAATGTCTTTGTCCGTCTTCTGAGCCCCGCGGATCTTTTCCAACAATGTGGATTGAATCTCGAGAGTGGTGATAAATCCTTGAGGAACAATCTCCAATCGGAGGTCTCTAAGGTCATCACATAATTCTTGAGGTAAACCTCCTGCTATGAGAGTATTAACATAACTCTTCCGGCTCAAAGCATCAGCCACAACATTGGCCTTGTCTGGGTGATAGGGCAATCTCATATCATAATCTTTAATGAGCTCTAACCACCTCCTCTGCCTAAGGTTTAACTCCGTCTGTGTGAAGATATATTTCGAACTCTTATGATCAGTGTACACATCAAAACTATTCCCAACAAGGAAATGTCTCCAGGTCTTGAGTGCATGCAATACGGCTGCTAACTCCAAATCATGTGTGGCATAGTTCACTTCATGAGGTCAAAGCTGACGTGAGGTGTAAGCTACGACCTTTCCGTCTTCCATAAGGACACCTCCAAGTCCTTGACGAGAGGCATCACAATACACTTGAAAATCCTTGTGTATATTAGGAAAAATCAGCACTCGGGTTGTAACCATCCTTTTCTTCAATTCTTGAAAACTTCCTTCACATTCTTCCGTCCACACGAAATTGGTTTCCTTCTTCAACAACTCCATCATGGGCTTGGCGATCTTGGAAAAACTCTCAATGAATCTCCAGTAATATCCCGCAAGTCCAAGGAAACTACGAATTTCAGTGACTGATGTGGGTGCAATACATTCCGTGACTGCTTCAACCTTGGAAGGGTCCACTGCTATGCCTTCACCTGACACAATGTGCCCAACAACTCCCACCTCCTTCAACCAAAACTTACATTTACTGAACTTAGCATAGAGTTGATGTTCTCTGAGCTTCTCCAAAACTAAGCGCAGATGTTCTTCATGCTCCTCTTCATTCTTGGAGTAGATCAAGATATCATCTTTGAATACCACAACAAACTTGTCCAAAAACTCCATGAATATCTTGTTCATCATAATCATGAAGTATGCAGGGGCATTGGTCAAACCAAAAGACATGACTGTATACTCATAAAGTCCATATCTGTTGGTGAAAGCGGTCTTGGGTATATCTTGTTCTCGAATCTTCAACTGGTGGTATCCAGATCGAAGATCGATCTTGGAGAAAACACTAGCTCCTTCCAGTTGATCAAAAAAATCATTGATCATTGGTAGTGGATACTTGTTCTTGATAGTCACCTCATTCAATGAGCGATAATCCACAACCATTCTTAGGGTTCCATCTTTTTTCGCCACTAAGAGCACTGGGGCTCCCCAAGGTGATGAACTCGGAAGTATATACCCTTTCTCCAACAACTCCTCAATCTTCTTCTTAATTTCTTCCAGGTCGTTTGCGGGCATTCTATATGGTCTCTTGGATATTGGCCAGGTGCCTGGAAACAACTCAATCAAGAACTCAATGTCTCGATCCGGTGGCATTCCGGGCAATTCCTCCGGGAATACATCAGGGTACTGCTGGACTATCGGCACTTCCTCCAGGCTAACCCCATTAAGTGAGTATACCTGGACCTTTCTAGGCTTATGCTTGGACACATACTTGATCCTCTTTCCCTCTGGAGTGGTGAGAGAAATCGATCTTCTAACACAGTCAATGTTTCCTTCATACTTCGACATCCAATCCATGCCTAGAATGAACTCTAATCCTTGTGACTTCAGGATGATCAGGTCTGTGGGGAAATCATGCTTGCCAATGGTGAGGTTCAACTGGGGATAACCTATGCCTGCCACCATCTCGGCTCCCGGGGAACTCACCATAATGGGCATACTAAGGGTCTTGGTAAGAAATCCATACTTATCCACAACCACCCTTGATATAAATGAATGCGATGCACCAGTATCAAAAAGAACTAATACCGGATGAGAGTTTAGGAAAAACTTACCAAACACTGCATCTAGCTGTTCATAGACTTCCTCCACATTAACATGATTCACTTGTCCCTTGGCGAAAGGATTTGGCTTCTTATTTCCAGAATTTCCATTGCCATTTCCATTCTTGTTCTCAGGACAATCTGTTGATTAGTGTCCTTTATTGTTGCACTTGAAGCAGGTGATCTGACTCAGATCCTTCCTCACTTGTGCATTATTGTTGGGACGGTTTTGATTCCCATTTCCTCCATTTCCATTCCTAGGGCCACCATGATTGTTTCCATGGTTCCCATGCTGAGAATGGCCTCCATGATTATGATGGTTGTGTCCTCCAAACTTTTTGTGGCCTGATCCACCATATCCCGAGAATGGTGCGGGATGGGGCTTCTGCTGATTTCCAGAGTGAAACTTTCCCTGACCGTACTTCCTCTTGCGATTCTCCATTATCTGATGCTTGCCTTCAAGAATGATAGCCTTGTCCACCATCTCTTGATAATTAGCAAAAGTTTCCACAGTCAGCTGAACGCCAAGTTCATCATTTAGTCCCTCCAGAAACTTCTCTTGTTTAGCGGCATCCGAGGCCACATCTCCTGGAGCATAACGGGACAACTTGTTGAACTCCTCCACATATTCTACCACTGAACGGACTCCTTGGCATAAGTTGCGGAATTCCCTCTTCTTGAGACTCATAGCTCCAGCTGAAACATGAGCCGTGCGGAAAACCTGCTGGAACTGGTCCCAAGTCACGTTAGCCATGGGGTATGTGGTGGTATAGTTATCCCACCATGCGGCTGCAGGTCCATCCAGCTGGTGCGAGGCGAACCTCACTTTCTCCCCATCAGTGCATCCAGCGGTTTCCATCTTCCTTCCCATATTACGAAGCCAATCATCATCCACAATCGTCTCTGGGATGCTTGAGAACAATGGTGGGTTCAATCTCAGGAAACGGGTGAGACTATCCACCGGAGGCGGTGGTGGTGGAGGTGGTGATGCGTTGTTGTTGTTGGTGTTCATGTTCTGCATCAGAAGCTGCATCAACTGGTTTTGGGTCTCATGCAGCTGCTCTAGGCCGGGGATTCCACTCCCTGATCCACTTCCGGAAGGGTCCCTTCTTGGTGGCATTTGTTGGGTTAGAATAGATGAGATATAGAGGGAGAAAAGGGCCTAAGGGGAAAACACTACCCATGTGCAAAAATGATAGCAAAGTTTCAATTCAATTCACCCAAATCAAGTTTCAAACAAGCAACCTAAGATAATCCATGTCACAAAGTCGACATGCTAACTAAAAAAACGATAGATCGAAAATCTACTCGAGTAGCTAAGGATAATCATCTATGATGGTGGTCTGTAACTAATTTGAGTCGGTAGAAGACCAGCTCACCTTGAGTTCCTCCAGCTCCTCTTGGCGGATGGCCAGCTTCCTGGAGGTCTTCATGCCACGGTGCATCACCTTCTCCAAGCTGCGGATGTGCTCCTCCAGGTCTTGGATATAGGATGATATAGTTGTTGGGAAACGTAGTAGAAAACAAAAAAATTCGGCCTACGAATCAATAACCCAAGATCATCCAAGAAGATTGCATACAAGGTTTTAGGTCATGGATCACCAACCGATGTAGCGGAAGTAGAGTTGGTGAAGCTCGTAGACGTAGTGGAATTAGATCTTGCAAGTTCTCCCACGAACAGTCCCTTGATCAATCCCACGAACAAGTCCCGCGATCTAGTCCCACGGACAAGTCCCATGAACAAGCTCCTCGAAGAAGGGTCGAAGGTACGACCCCTCCATTAGTATCCACACATCCCGTAGCAGCAATCCAGCAGTGCTCCGCCGTCCAGAGATGAACGCCACCGAAAAAACTAGAGGGAGAAAACCCTAACGGATTCCGATCTAGAACAGCGTCTAAACCGGGGTCTAAAAGTGGAGCAACGGGGTTTAGAGGAGGGAGGGTGGCGCATAGGCCTTGGGGACAAGTTGTGTTGCGCCCCCCACCCCTCCCCCACATTATATAGGTGGCCAAGAGGCCCTTGGGGCGCAATAAGGGGGGTGGGGAGTCCAACTTGGAGTCCCAAACCTCCCAAACCTTCCCACCGGAAACCTGCCATATTGGAGAGTTGGACTTTCCACCTGGAGGGGGATTCCTTCCCCTTGGTGCGCCCCCCACCCCTTGGCCGGCCAGGGCAGCCTAGGTGGCTTGCCCCCCAAGGCTAGGGGCGCAGGGGAGTGGGTGGTACTGCCCGGAACCTTCTAGAACCTTCCATGACCTTCTAGAAGCTTCCAGCACCTTCCGGGACATACCGGGACCGTTTCGGGACATTCCGGACACTTCTGGAGCACTTCCAGGACCTTCCGAGACCGTTCTCGGACGTTCCGGAGCCATCCGGATAGTTTCCAAGACCATCCGAGTTACATTTTAAGCCACCGGATGACCGCGAAGGTTGTCGGGACGCCCAGCGATTATCTGGAAACTATTCCGGTTGATCCAGGACTTCCCCAGTACCATTCTCATATGTTCCGGAACCACCTGGGACTACTCCAGAGTGATCCGGACATAACCTTAAATACTCAGAACTACTTCTGGTGCCCTTATGAACAATTACATAAATCTCCGGAACTACTTCCGGTACCCGTATGAACTATTCTTCTTTGCTTCCACTAAACCTTCTACCATACTAGTATTCTAACAGACTACTGCTCGTTAAGTGTGTGACCCAATAGGTTCGGTATAATGCGGACATGACTCAGAACATCTTCCGGACATAGGTCAACAGCCTTTTGTCAATAGCCAATAATCAACAGCGGAGCCATGGACACCCATGTTGACTCCCGCACATACACGAAGAAACTTCGAGTGAACCATTATGTTTAGTCATGTACCATTCCCTTTGCTTCGCGATATATGACAAATTTAGAGGAGAGAAGTTTGGCACCCATGTGTAACAACTTTTGAACACAAGCCACTCGTTATCCTCTTTGCTCGTTTGTCCCTTTTCTCGTTATCGTATTCCGGTATCCCCATGACTGAATCACAATGCGTCTGGCCAGACTATAATGGATACCGTCATACCGAGTGGGCCCGAAGTGAATATCTTCTTCGTCGTGAAGGAGCAAATCCCATTCTTGAACTATCACAGTCACTAGCCACACCATCTGACATACCCAGAACTTATTTTACTACTTCCCATTTACGGGAGGATTCATCTAAGAACCAAAGCATGTCTTCCTGTGTGAAGCAACTCGATACTCTCATGGTCTAAGGAATTACGTATATGAAAACATTTCATGATATGACTTATAACGTAGTTACGATGTGATCTCTAAGTATATCATTCAATACTGGGGTCGGTTCAACATCATTGTTCTGCTAACAATATGTTCCCATTGCTACTGACATCCTTGTTACAAGAACAATGTCCATGATTAAGAAAACATAATCATCAGTTAGCACATGAGCTGGTCTTAGAGGCTAAACCAGGAACTCTTGGTGTTTACATTTCCACACATGCAAATGAGTTTTCTTCTGAATCTCACAGTCAGGGTCATTGCAATTATAGCACAGAAATATAAACATTAATTACGAACGTGGAAATATATATATAATAACATTTTATTATTGCCTCTAGGGCATATTTCCAACAGTGTCCCACTTGCACTAGAGTCAATAATATTGTCAGTGCTTGAGCACTTTACACCTATGGCATACCGGTGTAATAAATGCCTCATTTGTGGTATAGACCTCATCTTCGGATCTGACATTTCACGCCCGTTTGTATCTTGCATATCTTCGCGTTTTCACGCTATCATAAAATTCACTAATTTTATCAGTTTAGCTTTGTATATGTTTGAATCATTTGGTAGGACCTTGGTTCCTTAGAATAAGTCATGAAATCATTCATCCATGTTCCATGAGCTTCAAGCATCTAGGAAACCATACCATGTTCATAAATGAACTGATGATTCAAAATACCCTTCCTTGTTACTTCTTTAAGCAACAATATACTTAGCCTCTGTTATAGAATTCGCCACAGTATCTAACTTTAACACAGTTCCTTCATACTGTGCCACCCTTATGTGTGAAACACATAATCCCAATTAAAATCGAAAATCGATCGGAGTAAGTATGAAGACTGAATTGGTGTAACTGTTTACATCAAAATTCAGCTGGTGTAACTTGTTATAACAAGCTCTTCATTATCTCCATTTTTCCGAGAAACATATCTTATCTATCATAAGTTTAACTTTTCACTGTTTGTCCAATGATCAACATATTGATCACTTTGGTATCTTGCTCACAACCTTTTGTAGCGTTGGACATATCTGGTTGTTTTACATATTATGGTGTACATGATTAATCCAAACACACAGGTGAGTGGAATTCAATTCACGTGTTTTTGCTTATCTGTGTTCATGAACACCGATTTCCGCAAACAACTTTTCACCGTGACCTCGGCAAGAACATCCTTCTTGGCGTATTCATACTAAACTACTTTAGTATCATGTCAACATGTAATGTTGGCTTTAGCATGATCAGGCACTTACTATCTACATAGATCACTGTGCTCAATACTAATGCTATATTAGCCCAAGTTCTTCAATCGAAAACCATTTCCAATGAAGTCCTTATTCGTGTCAAGAAATTTATATCATTTCTAATCAACAATATGTCATCTACATAAGGTCTTAGAAATGTTATTCAGCTCCCACTTACTTTCTTGAATATTCAAGCATCTTCGTTATTCCTGATGAAAACAAACTCTTTTGGCAATTTCATCACAACAAAAATTCCAACTCCATTATGCTAGCTTCAGTCCATCACTGGATATCCAAGGCTTGCATCTATTTTAGCATCCTTTGAATCGACAAAACATTCCGGTCGTATCACATATACGTCCTTTGTTATATTTCCGTGTAGGAACTTTGTTTTGACGTTCATTCTACCATATCCTATAAATGAGATATGTAGTAATTGCTAATATAACCCGAACTGACTAAAGCATCTCTACAGTCGAAACTATTTCTCCTTAGTCAACCTTTGAACTTGCTAGAAAACAATTTTTCCAACGAGTTGAGCTTTATGGATAAAACAATTTCATCCGAATCAATTATAGATCCATATATATATATTCTCTAGACTTTTAGTCTTTCAGAGGGTCTACCAAGTTCAAAACTTGACTTACTTCCATGGATACTATCTCGGATTATTTGGCATTTAGCCAAATCCCGGAGTCAGGGCCCATCAACGCTTCTTTGTATATCACAGGTTTATCATTGTCGAACAATAATATCTCGGCTTACATATCATGAATGTTTGTACGAGTTTTGTTTAACCTGTGTGGTTCAGCTGCGCACTTATTTGAAGATTCAACAATCTTTAACAAGTTGCACTGTCCTCCCACTCACTCTTTTGCAAGAAACCATTTTCTTCAAAACACATTGTTCTTAACAGCAAACAGTTTTTCTTTTGTGTAGTGATAGAGGAATACCAAAACTTTTGGCATAACCTTAACAAAGTAGCACTTATCTGATTTGGGGTTTTTGAGTATGTCAAACATATGCCTCATATACCCAAATTTTAAGAAAAGACAACATGGTTTTAACAGTCCATACCACATCTAATATGGTGTCATTTCAACAGATTTGATGGTGCTCTTTTCAGTGTAAAAGCCGTAGTCACTAACGCATAACTTTAATAAGTATAATGGAAAATTGATAAACGTCATGTTTGATCTTACTGTGTCTTACATGGCTTGATTACATCTCTCGAACACTTTACTCATAGTGGTGTTCCGGGAGACGCAAGTTATGATACTTCTTCACAACTCATCAGACGTTCGCTAAACTTGTAACTCAAATATTACTTTCTACAATCTAATTTGCAGAAGCTTCATTTTCTCGTTACAATGAGTTTCTATTTCACTCTAAAATTCCTTGAACATTTCAAAGATTTCAGACGTATGTCTCTATTGAACAGATATCCACATATCTACTTCAACTCATGAGTGAAGATAGGGAATCCACTGCACACAACTACACTTATTGGACTACACACATCATCATGTATGATTACCAATGGTTTAGTTGCCCGTTCATGTATGGCCTATTAACGGTGTTTTAGTCACATTACTTCGAGACAAAGATCGCAAGCGTCAAGTGATTCATAATCATATGACTCGAAAGTCCATCACTTATGGAAATTCTTCATGCATGTTATGTCACTTGTGATAAACGGCAGTGCCACATCTATGTGGTATTTCTGTCAGTCTTGCGACGTTTAGCGTCAGTGTTATGGATGTTTAGTATTATTATCAAGATTCATAACATACATCCTATTCATAATGGAAGTATGGCCTTTACGTTATTCATAGCTTTGAACAACTCTCTTGCAACAAACATGATTCAAAATGATGTTTTGCAACAAGGCTAAAGTGTAGTAACAATTTACTCAACTCTAAAATGAATTATGAAGATAATCATAGAGTCAACACACGGTATAGTAAACCTTTTACCGTGTTCCCGAGCGTGTCAAAACTCATCATTAGCTAGTCATAAAGGCCATAGTATTTCTTGCATCGAGTTGCAACAATATGCAATCGATGTGATATTCCGGTGATCAACAGTTTAATCAAAATATACAGAATCCACAGTTAACTGCTTAATCATGATTCCCAAGAATTACATCTCTTGACCAGCAATGAATTCATCTATAACTCCGTATGACTATCATTTCTGAGCTGGTTATTCCAGTCTTCTTTTGTTTTGCCTTTATACGTATCATAGTTCTATTTCCAATGTCACTCCTACTCACAGAAGCTCACATATGATCAAGGATGGCGCAGGCCATGGACTTTCCGGCGTGTAAGTCTTACTAACACCATATGGAACTTCCTTTCCCTTAATCCTCATCATCATATGATCGGTGTTCTTCTGGATCCCACACTTATCAGTTTTGTTTGAGCATAATGAACATTTTCACTAACGCTTACAATCAGACATTGTACTAGATATCTTATATCCTACATCAATTGTCTTATCACTGAAAACAATTTTTCAGTTCCATGAATATAACATAACTATCCCAAACGTTTCAAAGTTCGGGTTTCATGGTGATTACGACAATACACTTAGCTGTGGTGGAATTCTAGCCTTTTGGATTATGTACATAAGTCACATCATCGATTGGATTAGCGGGAGAGCATCGAAAATTAGCGATAGGACATGGTCCTTCTCGGCACTATTGAGGATAGCCCTCACAATACGGTACCAATCGTAAAGTTTTTACCAGATAATACAGTTAATCAAAAACAATTGGGAAGGTGGTAACGCGAGCCATTATTTTACAACGATAATGCAAATACTAAGACTTTGTTCATAATTAAGTTGCACTTGTGATTAATCAATTTAATTACTAAGTGCGCTCCCACTCAGATCAATATCTCTCGTAATTGATGCTGGAGTGATTCAAGATCCAACCCAATCGTCCACCATTGATGTGACATCACTGATGACTTAGACTGGACCGGTAGGCCAACTTGCCAATCACGCCAAAGGTGATTCTTGTTCATCTTTCGATGGGCGTGTTCCGGTAGCAAACTTTTATCCAAACCGTCAAGACAACCAAGTGTAATTGCTGTGTGTTCTTTTAACACACCCGTCTTTTATGCGTCACACCGTGTGCACCCATGTGACATGACCTGCTCTGGTGTGAAACATAGTATAGACGGTGCTATAGTTGGAAGAACACTATCAACTTGATATTGTTTTGCGAGAGATCACCCTAATAAAATACGACTACCGCACATCAAACAAGGGTGCAACAAAGGGATAAACATCACAGGCAGTTCATAAAATTATGTGATATAGTATAGCCCTTTGCTTCGTGAAGTCTTCATTGTCTTCACGTCGTCGTGGTTGAAGTCACCGTGTCCACCAACTTTGTCCTTGGCACCGGGAACATCACCACGGCTTCCGGCATGTGCGTCGGGGTCCACCTCCGCATCGTAGATCATCACCTTGCATCTATCTATTGCTTTGCCTCGAGCTAATAAACAGTTCTGGCACGCAGGCCATAATTAAGTGACAATCATATGACTCCAGTCATCATGCCGTACCACGACACGCAGGTCGCGAATAAATATTACATAACATATAGCATCTCATACAAACACATTGCAAATCTTGAAGGCTATACCACATCACATGCATACTCTGCAAAAACGAGTTAGATCGCCATCTACACGGGTTGTTGCAACTTTTATCGTGGTTGTTAAGTAGGTTTACAAGGCAAACGAGAAACCCTAGATAAAACAAAACACGATACTTCTTTTGTTGCTAGTTTAACATACGGGGTGCGTGCAGCAACTAATGCCACAAGCCAAACTTCGTTCAACGCGTGACCCCCGTGTGGATTTGAGTTCATAAAATCCACAAGCCCCTCCATGTTAAATCTTCTATTGCGAGATTAAGATGAGATCCAAGGAGTTTGATGTAGACCATGATCAAGGCAACCAGCATACTGAAAGCAGCATAGAGGGATCGATGGAAAACTCAATCCTTGTAGCAAAACCTCAACTTGCCATCAAGCATAGAAAAAATCACATGACAGGGAAGCAACTAGAAAATCAATGCCTCATATCACACATATGATCTAGACCTAAACATGCATCTAATCAAGGATCGCTCATGATACCACTGTTGGGAAACGTAGTAGAAAACAAAAAATTTCGGCCTACGAATCAAGAACCCAAGATCATCCAAGAAGATTGCATACAAGGTTTTAGGTCATGGCTCACCAACCGATGTAGCGGAAGTAGAGTTGGTGAAGCTCGTGGACGTAGTGGAATTAGATCTTGCAAGTTCTCCCACGAACAGTCCCTTGAGCAATCCCACGAACAAGTCCCGCGATCTAGTCCCACGGACAAGTCCCATGAACAAGCTCCTCGAAGAAGGGTCGAAGGTACGACCCCTCCATTAGTATCCACACATCCCGTAGCAGCAATCCAGCAGTGCTCCGCCGTCCAGAGATGAACGCCACCGAAAAAACTAGAGGGAGAAAACCCTAACGGATTCCGATCTAGAACAGCGTCTAAACCGGGGTCTAAAAGTGGAGCAACGGGGTTTAGAGGAGGGAGGGTGGCGCATAGGCCTTGGGGACAAGTTGTGTTGCGCCCCCACCCCTACCCCACATTATATAGGTGGCCAAGAGGTCCTTGGGGCGCAATAAGGGGGGTGGGGAGTCCAACTTGGAGTCCCAAACCTCCCAAACCTCCGGAACTACTTCCGGTACCCGTATGAACTATTCTGCTTTGCTTCCACTAAACCATCTACCATACTAGTATTCTAACAGACTACTGCTCGTTAAGTGTGTGACCCAATAGGTTCGGTATAATGCGGACATGACTCAGAACATCTTCCGGACATAGGTCAACAGCCTTTTGTCAATAGCCAATAATCAACAGCGGAGCCATGGACACCCATGTTGACTCCCGCACATACACGAAGAAACTTCGAGTGAACCATTATGTTTAGTCATGTACCATTCCCTTTGCTTCGCGATATATGACAAATTTAGAGGATAGAAGTTTGGCACCCATGTGTAACAACTTTTGAACACAAGCCACTCGTTATCCTCTTTGCTCGTTTGTCCCTTTTCTCGTTATCGTATTCCGGTATCCCCATGACTGAATCACAATGCGTCTGGCCAGACTATAATGGATACCGTCATACCGAGTGGGCCCGAAGTGAATATCTTCTTCGTCGTGAAGGAGCAAATCCCATTCTTGAACTATCACAGTCACTAGCCACACCATCTGACATACCCAGAACTTATTTTACTACTTCCCATTTACGGGAGGATTCATCTAAGAACCAAAGCATGTCTTCCTGTGTGAAGCAACTCGATACTCTCATGGTCTAAGGAATTACGTATATGAAAACATTTCATGATATGACTTATAACGTAGTTACGATGTGATCTCTAAGTATATCATTCAATACTGGGGTCGGTTCAACATCATTGTTCTGCTAACAATATGTTCCCATTGCTACTGACATCCTTGTTACAAGAACAATGTCCATGATTAAGAAAACATAATCATCAGTTAGCACATGAGCTGGTCTTAGAGGCTAAACCAGGAACTCTTGGTGTTTACATTTCCACACATGCAAATGAGTTTTCTTCTGAATCTCAGAGTCAGGGTCATTGCAATTATAGCACAGAAATATAAACATTAATTACGAACGTGGAAATATATATATAATAACATTTTATTATTGCCTCTAGGGCATATTTCCAACAATAGTGTCGTCTTCAACGGTGCGCACACTCTCTCCATGCTGATCCCGACGACCGCACGCCACGAAGGTGGTTCCCTTGAGATCCTCTTTGTATTCCTCGCGGATGCGTCCGAGGGAGGTGTGTGCTGCGATGCTCTGGCCCAAACTCCAAGTTGGTGCCTCCAATAAGAAGTCAATAGGCATGATGTTCTTCCCGAAGGTGCGTCCTGGAATGTGGACGTTGATCCTCCAGCATCTATCTTCTGGCGTCGAGGTCTTGAGGGTTCCAGTAAAACTGGGCAGGCCGATGTTCAGGTACTTGGTGATCTTCGTTAGGCGTCTCCCAAAAGGCATGGTCTCATCCGTCTGGGTGAACCGGGTCATGGCAGTCGACATCTATATTTTCAAAAAAGAGAGAAGTTCGATTTGAATAGACAAGGATACGAGAACAACGAAAAGTAGAAGGTTTGCAAAATAAAATTTTGTCCTATGGCTTTTCCATTTCTAAGGTCACGTCCTACAGTCAAAATGGGCTCTGATACCATCTTGTAACAACCCGATCCTGAATAGGAACAAAGTCTGAGATCTGTGCCAGTCCCTGGATCAACTTGCTGGCACACACAGTACTCAATGAATAACATAATAAATCACATGTCTTTTATTACATCAGAGAGTTCAAAATAGAAAATTTATTACAATTGCGTGGCTTAAGGCCATCAAAAAGTGCGGAAGAAATAGTAGTAGTAGTGGTCCATCCGACTCCACGGCAAAACGTTGAGTATAGGACAATAGCCTATTCACACCTTAATCACCGTCAGAGTAATCTGCAACAATCGTACAACCCAAATAGGGTCAGTACTTTGAATGTACGGCAAGTCATACCAAGGAGAAGAAAATGAAGTCCTACAATACATGCATTTTGCTGGTGGAGCTTCTACGTTTCAATTTGCATAAAGTTAAATTTTTCCCTATAGAATAAGTGTTCCTAAAAATAATTTTAGCAAGAACAAGCACAAGACAACCCATGGTAATTATACCCAAAATGATTAATTAAAGATGATGAGATTTCTCAAAATTACCATAACTAGACGCTCAAATTGTCCAATACCGGGGACTCGGCTAATCGATTAGATTTATACGCTCTGCAGAGGTTCGTGCACTTTTCCCCACAAGTATCGACCACCTCCATTGGTATTTGCCACACTACACGTTGTATGGAAACGGGAAGGTCGAGACATGGTCTTTTAGCTGAACGTTCTCTAAATAAATAAATAAAAATTCGTTTTTTTTACAAAACTTTTTTTTTCTAAGCCATCTTCTTCTACACAGAGAAGAAACGCACGTACATTAAGTATTGGCCGGCGGCGGTTCTTCGTGGGGGCGGCGGCTCTGGCGGGGATTGGCGACGAGGAAGATGTCAAGGAGGAGCGTCAGCGCGTGGGGAGGCGCGGGGTGGTGGCGGCGGCTTCCGGCGTGGCTACGACGTGGCGGGGCGGCGGTGAACTCCGGCGAACTCCGTGGGCGCGCGAGCTCCGGGACGTTGCTGTGGTGCATGAGAAAAGGCAAAAAGTTGTCCATAAGATGCGCAACGACGAGATCGATGCCGAGGCGGAGCTCGACCGACGAACTTCGGCGAGAAAATACGCGGGCTACGGTGCGAATTTTGGCTAGATTTTTTAGGGCTTTGGACGAGTGGGAGGAGAGGCACGCAGGGGTGGTTTACATAGGGGGAGGGGGTGTCCAGATGCGTGCTCCCGGCGACGAAATCCGGCGAGTGCGAAAACTCCGGCGAGATTTTTAATGGCGGCTTAATGGCGAATTTTTTTTAATAATACACCGCTAGAAAAATACTTTGTAAGTTTTTAAAATCTTAGAAATATATAAGGAAAATATTATTAACTTTTCCTGGCCAAAATAAAATACTACAGAAAATCTATTTCGAAATAAGTTCAATAAAACCTCAACAAAAAATTTATAAAGACTAGGATAAATATTCCTAGCTCAATGCAAATTTATAAAATGTGAAAATTTATTTATAAAGTCATTTTGGACAATTAATAAATTCCAAAAGGAATTTTAGGATTTATTAAATTCCCAAAATGCTTTAATAAAATAAAATAAAAATTCTCCAATATGTTCTTAACCCTTTTTATGTTGAAGAAGTCATGTTATATTCTCTCTTGATTTTTTTATTGGGTTAAAATAAATTGGTAAGAAAATCCAAAAGATCCAATATGCAATGGGAAGAAAATGATATGCACAAATGATTCTATTAACATCCAAATTTTAAAAAAATTGGGATGTTACAATATTACAACCCCTCTAGAGGTTAGTGATCCATCTAGTAGCTATAGTTCTCATTTTTTTGTAGTTTTAGAAAATAAGCACGTTGAACAAAAATACGACACCTATCACTAATAGGCTTGAGGTCTTGACACACAAAAGTCCAAACATTACTCAAACCAATACCTCAAAACTATTACAAGTTACTACTATACTTAAATAGCAACCTCAATTACCTACTCAAATCAAGACACACAATCAGTGCAATAGGCCAATTCTCTAAAAAAGATAAGCATGAAACTCACGAGATTTCTAAAAGCAACAACCTAAAGAAAATCTCTTAGAAGATAAGCATGAAAAACAAGAGCTAAACATGATAGCAGCTAGAAAAAACAAAAACACTCAACAAAGATAAGCATGAAAACTATGAGTATTCTATGTGGAAGTGGAGCGTGTTTCTCTACCAAACAATGTAGGCTGGGGTCCAACTTGTTTTGAACAACAAACAAAACTAAAACTAAGCAAAGAAAACTGAAAAATAAATGCAAGATGCTCCAAGCATAGCACATAAGACATGAAGTGATAAAAATATAGCGTGGAGAAGGACGAACTGATGATTGTTTATGGAGAAGGGGATGCTCGGGGGCATTCCCAAGCTTAGACGCTTGAGTCTCCTTGAACATTTCTTGGGGATGCATGGGGCATCCCCAAGCTTAAGCTTTTGACTCTCCCGGATCTTCTTTCATCATCTTCCTTCGCAAACTTGAAAACTCCCTTCATACGAAACTCATCATAAGTTGATTTAGGGGCACTTATGCAAATCAAATCAAAAAAATCAGAACGGGTGCCAGAAAGTAAATTGTATGGAGCATACTGTCAAAATAATTCAGATAAAAAAGATGATCTAGTGATTTTTGAGAATTTTTGCAATGGAGAAATCATATTCTTTTTTCTAGAGAACTTGTCACACCTTTTGATTTTTCTTGCAATCGGAGGCTAAACTTGGCACAAATATTGAAAATAAAGATACAATGATGCTTCTGCAGTAGTAACAAACATCAAGACCACTAAAAACTGAAATAACAAACTGAAAGTAAAGATAACATGGGGTGCCTCCCAAGAGATCTTTATTTATAGCCATAAAGATAGGCTTAAAATTTTAATGAAGCTCTCGTAAGAATAAGAGTTGAAGCACAAAAGAGAGCATCAAGCAGAAAATAGCGACAACATTTAAGTCTAACATGCTTCCTATGCATAGGAATATTGCAATGAAATAATTCATTAAAGCACAAAGCAATAAGCATAGGAAGGAGAAACAAGGGCAACTTCAAAAATTTCATCATGGAGAGGGGAGCTTAATATCATTGAGATATGTGAAGCCATGTCTCCCTCTCCCATAGTAATTTTCAGTGGGATCATGAATAAACTCAAAAATATAAGTATCACATAAAAAATTCATATCATGATCCACAAGCATAGACAATTTATTACTCCCCACATAAGCAAAATCCATCTCATTAGTAATAGTGGGAGAAAAGTCAACAAAATAGCTATCATGTAAATCATTCTTATCATGATCCACTTGCAAAATAGTATTCTTTATAGCATAAGTGTCATCACAATAATCATCATAGATAGGAGACAAAGTATCATCAAAATAAATTTGCTCGTCAAAACTTGGGGGGTTAAAAAGATCATCTTCATCAAACGTAGCATCCCCAAGCTTATAACTTTGTATATCATTAGCATCAAAATTATTCAAAGAAGAAATACTAATAACATTGCTACTATCATGAGTGTTATGCAAATAAAAAAGCTTCATAGGCTTTGTGATTTTCAATTCAAACACTTCATGTCCTAACTCAAGGTAGAGCTCATAAATCTCTCTCATTTTGCCTAACTAGTGAAATTAAAAACAAGAAACGAAAAGATTTAATTGCAAGATCTAAAGATATATCTTCAAATGCTTACCACGCCTGCAATGGCTCCAGAAATAGCTTGATGTCTACAAATTCTTCCATTCTTGTAGACTATGTTGGGCCTCCAAGCGCAGAGGTTTGTAGGACAGCAGAAATTTCCCTGAAGTGGATGACCTAAGGTTTATCGAACTCAAGGAAGTAGAGGTTGAAGATGGTCTCTCTCAAGCAATCCTGCAATTAATAAAAAAGAAGTCTCTTGTGTCCCCAACACACCTAATACAATGGTAAATTGTATAGGTGCACTAGTTCGGCGAAGAGATGGTAAAATATGGGTGATAGGTGTAAGGCCCGATATGCGGTACTGTTCCAGATCTAGGTGTTTCCACCCAGATCCGGGGACGAAGCACATATCGGTCCCACCGCGACATATGACAAAGCCATATGCCCCAGATTTCCAACATGATATCACAACATTACAGATACAGGATACAACATCTCATACAATCGGCATACAACTGCCTCAAATACAATACAACAGCGGAAGATACATGTCTGAATACAGACTACAAGCAAATGCCTACTAGCAAAGAGAAAAGCATCGATCCCCATAACCACACGGGTCCAGGCCCTCCACCGGGATCCGCCTAACTAGACGTCGTCGAGTCTCCACGTGAAACGTCGATCACCATACCTGTTGTCGATCAGAACCCTGAAAAGAGTTTGGGGGTAGTATCATGAGTACAGAGGTACTCAGCATCCAACTGTAGTGGTCATCTGACTCAGCAAGGACTTCATCACTCATCATTCTAGGACAACTAGTAGTTTACGGTAAGGATGTGGTAAGTGGTGAGGTTGCTGCCGCACTAGCATGTATGAAGTGGCTAACGATCTAGAGAATAAGATAAGAAGCCAAGCATTCGATGAGGAATCGCCTCCAACAAGTCTTGCTATCCACCTACTACGCAAACATAACACCTATCCTATCCTTGTCCTCCTCTTCGTATCCCGACGAAGAAGAAGCAGTCAAGGCACACACACGCGTTGATCAAATTGTATTAAGATTATCTCAGTTGTTGTCTATGAACAAGGAGTAGGTCTCAAGTCGTCCATAACCGTGGACACGGCTTCTCGAAAAGATTTAACCCTGCAGGGGTGTACCAACTGCCCATTACGAGGCTCCGCACGCACGTCCATCACTCTCAGTTGCTACCCATGATAGGCAACCATTTTATGATTTAGTTCCAAGAGATCCGAAACGACAAGTCCCTCTAGCTAACAATGAACAAATCCGGGTGGCCCCCGGGGAGTCGACACCCAATCCAAAAGCTGGCCACGCTCTCGGATCGGACTCTTCCGTCTGGCTAAGGTCGAGGTAACTGATCCCCTCACATGTGGGCAGGCCTCTAGCTCACCAGGTGTGGACCAACAAAGGAACTATGTCTCCGCTGGCCCGGGTTATTTTAAAAGATATCTGCTAGGAGCGACCCGACAAGATATATATGCATGTTTTCAAATGGTAAATCAGCTTGGGCCACCTCTAGAAATGTTTGAAGCTAGATAGGTAAGAAAAGGGGACCCCATAAAATCCCACACGCGGTTAGGCACCCTCAGTCTTAAAACCAATACCCGGAACTCGGATCCTAGGTGACTCGAATGGAACAAAGCGTCGGGGCGGGATAGCCTAGACCTTCCATCCTTCGTCGAATATAGTCAACATTATAATAATCATATCATCAACAACAATATAATAATAAAGTGATATCCCAAACCAAGGAGTAACAGGGTAACATCGTAGCATCCTAAGCGTGCATACTAAGCAGGGGCTGAGCAACGAGCAATAGTAACATAGCAGTACAAGGTTTGCTGGGAGGGGACATGGCTGTATCGGTTTAAAAGAGGCTGTAAACATGTGGTAGGATCAAACATCGAACCTAACCTATACTAGCATGCAAACCGCTGGTTGAAATAGAATGGATCATAAGTAATGTATAGTCCTTGCCTGTTGATAAGTCGGGTTCCGAAGGTGTAGTTGATCGCACGCTCGCGTCGTCTCCGAGAGGTACCCGCGGAAGCACACAAGAGGGTAAACACTGGAAAGCAATCAACGGTGCACCACTATTACTATGGAGAAATACAAGAGCAAGCATCAACAAGAAGTAACACGAAACATCGCACCTACCGTCGAGAGCGGTTACTAACGATTTAAGTGGAGTACTCGTCACACACGACGATACCGCACATTTACGGTGGTTCAAGTTGTTTAGCTACAGGTGACCAACAAAGGTTGTTAACATGGCAACACAAGCAAGCATGGCATAGCACACAACAAGTCAAGAGGTGAAGCATAAATAAACTATCTGATCTAGTCAATTTAAGTGGGGTGAAATCCTAGACATGCAAACTATTGCGGACCCCACGAAAAAAATGGAATTTGGTACTGTTTTGCCTAAACAATATTTTATTATTTTTATTAGCAAGCAAGAGCAGCATAAACACAAAGTACACGAAAAACTAATCAAGTTACATATAAGAAACATTTTAATCCGAGCAACGGATAAAAAGTTATAGCAGTTACAAGTTACAGTGGCAAGCAGTGTAATTAGCAGTCAAACAGCATGTAAACAAAGTCAAACATGGCAAAGGAGCACAAATTATTAAACTAGACACAATTCTAAGCAAGTTTACTATTTAAATCTTCGCAATCGGAGCTACGGTTTAAAAGTTACAGCTACCGCAAAAACTACTACACAATCTGTAAAATAAACAGATAAAAGAAAAAGAAAAAAAAACATAACAGAAAACAAAAAAAAAGAGAGAGCCTCACTTTGGGCCGGATCTGGCCCAGGCCGGTTGGAGGGCGAGTGGGCCGCTGGGGCGTGGCCGGCCCACCACGGGCGCTGCGGTTGGAGGCGGCTCGCTCCCGAGTGGAAGGATGGCCGCGGCTACACGGTGGCTCGCCGACCACCGGCGGCGAGGGAGCAGCGGGGCCGCGGGGCAGAGAGCCGGACCGGGCGAGGCGGAGGGAGGCAGGCGGCGGCCGGAGTCGTGGGCGGCCGGAGGGAGCGGCGCCGGCGTGCTTCGGGCGGGCGCTGAGCTCGGGCGGAGCTCCGTCCATGGCGTGGCCGCGTCGGAGCCTGCAGGGAGAGGAACAGAGGGGGTGAGGAGGGAAGGAGGAAGGAGGAGAAGGGGGCAGGAGCGCGGAGGAGAGGAGGGCGGTCGGGCTGTGTGCTGGCCGGAGACAGCGGCAGCGGCTCGGCCTCCATGGGCGCGCGCGGCTTGGCTTCGGGCATGGAGCTGCAAGGGGTGACGTGGCGGCTCCGGGGTCGTCCGATCTGCGACCCGACGGCTCCGGGCATCCCAGATCTAGGGTTTCGGGATTTTTGGGGGTGTTTTGGGTCAGATCTGAGCCAGATCAGGGGGGTGGCTGCAAAATTGGCTAGGGGAAACCCTAGAAATGGGTGGGAGGTGTGGTGGTCTTTATATAGCATGGGTGGCTGGCAGTTTGCAAAAACATCACCGGTTTTTCTCTCGGGCGCGCGGTGCTCACGTTTCTGACCGCCGGGGGTCCGCAGTACCTCCGATTCGGGTGAAACTTCGAACTACGCGATCAGCGCGTCGAGCCGGAGGCGTTCACCTCGCGCTGGAACCGTTCCGGAAACACTTTCCGGCGCGCTATCAAAATATCCCGTTTAATTATTAAACGAGGTTTTTCGTTCCGTTGGCTGCGGCTGGTCTCGTGCGGTTTTCGCGACGGTGATCGGGTGAAACCCGATGTCGCAAGGTCGAGTGTCAGGGTGGCAAGGGTCGGTCTCCGTCCGGTACGAGATAAGAGGGGGAAAAATAATCGCCGATCGATAAATCGGGGATGCAAACACCGCAAACAAATCAGACAATCAAACAATTCACACCGGAAACAAAAATTTTAATTTTTGCAAAAACTGGGCTGTTACAGGCAACACCACCAACAATGGATCTCGTCCCGAGATATAGGACGATCCGGGGGAGAGGGGGGGAGGAAAGAGAGACGACGATCTTCAACACCACCAACAAGGGACTCTGCTCCATGTCGACGTCGAACTTCTGTCGAGATAAACTTCCGCAGAGAGACGACATCGTCGGAAAAACGAAACCGTCAGTGACAATAGGAAGAACGATCGCGAAAACCAGATCAAGGGATAGTGATTTTCGACGCAAGTCGTAAAAACACCAGGCAAAGGAGGGATGGCAATGGATGACCCCGACGATATCCAGAATCGGAGAAGCTAAAGGTACTACAGGAATTCCCACCTGAGCTCGGAATCGAGACAATACGCTGCAATCAAGGCATTGTAACGGTTCCGAAATTCGACACACTCGAGATCCTAAAGTTTGAAGGGGATAAGGCAAGAGTAAAACAGTTATGACACTTGTCCTGACCAGAGCAAGGGTAAGGAGTAAAAAGATTCCTACTCTCCGATAACTAACTTAGTAACTACAAAATAGTTTTTGTCTAGACTCGACTTCGGCCAGAGAGGGGATCCTACGGTCGGTAAGGCTCTGATACCAAGTTGTAAGGCCCGATATGCGGTACTGTTCCAGATCTAGGTGTTTCCACCCAGATCCGGGGACGAAGCACATATCGGTCCCACCGCGACATATGACAAAGCCATATGCCCCGGATTTCCAACATGATATCACAACATTACAGATACAGGATACAACATCTCATACAATCGGCATACAACTGCCTCAAATACAATACAACAGCGGAAGATACATTTCTGAATATAGACTACAAGCAAATGCCTACTAGCAAAGAGAAAAGCATCGATCCCCATAACCACACGGGTCCTGGCCCTCCGCCGGGATCCGCCTAACTAGACGTCGTCGAGTCTCCACGTGAAACGTCGATCACCATACCTGTTGTCGATCAGAACCCTGAAAAGAGTTTGGGGATAGTATCATGAGTACAGAGGTACTCATCATCCAACTGTAGTGGTCATCTGACCCAGCAAGGACTTCATCACTCGTCATTCTAGGACAACTAGTAGTTTACGGTAAGGATGTGGTAAGTGGTGAGGTTGCTGCCGCACTAGCATGTATGAAGTGGCTAACGATCTAGAGAATAAGATAAGAAGCCAAGCATTCGATGAGGAATCGCCTCCAACAAGTCTTGCTATCCACCTACTACGCAAACATAAAACCTATCCTATCCTTGTCCTCCTCTTCGTATCCCGACGAAGAAGAAGCAGTGAAGGCACACACATGCGTTGATCAAGTTGTATTAAGATTATCTCAGTTGTTGTCTATGAACAAGGAGTAGGTCTCAAGTCGTCCATAACCGTGGACACGGCTTCTCGAAAAGATTTAACCCTGCAGGGGTGTACCAACTGCCCATTATGAGGCTCCGCACGCACGTCCATCACTCTCAGTTGCTACCCATGATAGGCAACCATTTTATGATTTAGTTCCAAGAGATCCGAAATGACAAGTCCCTCTAGCTAACAATGAACAAATCCGGGTGGCCCCCGGGGAGTCGACACACAATCCAAAAGCCGGCCACGCTCTCGGATCGGACTCTTCCGTCTGGCTAAGGTCGAGGTAACTGATCCCCTCACATGTGGGCAGGCCTCTAGCTCACCAGGTGTGGACCAACAAAGGAACTATGTCTCCGCTGGCCCGGGTTATTTTAAAAGATATCTGCTAGGAGCGACCCGACAAGATATATATGCATGTTTTCAAATGGTAAATCATCTTGGGCCACCTCTAGAAATGTTTGAAGCTAGATAGGTAAGAAAAGGGGACCCCATAAAATCCCACACGCGGTTAGGCACGCTCAGTCTTAAAACCAATACCCGGAACTCGGATGCTAGGTGACTCGAATGGAACAAAGCGTCCGGGCGGGATAGCCTAGACCTTCCATCCTTCGTCGAATATAGTCAACATTATAATAATCATATCATCAACAACAATATAATAATAAAGTGATATCCCAAACCAAGGAGTAACAGGGTAACATCGTAGCATCCTAAGCATGCATACTAAGCAGGGGCTGAGCAACGAGCAATAGTAACATAGCAGTACAAGGTTTGCTGGGAGGGGACATGGTTGTATCGGTTTAAAAGAGGTTGTAAACATGTGGTAGGATCAAACATCGAACCTAACCTATACTAGCATGCAAACCGCTGGTTGAAATAGAATGGATCAGAAGTAATGTACAGTCCTTGCCTGTTGATAAGTCGGGTTCCGAAGGTGTAGTTGATCGCACGCTCGCGTCGTCTCCGAGAGGTACCCGCGGAAGCACACAAGAGGGTAAACACTGGAAAGCAATCAACGGTGCACCACTATTACTACGGAGCAATACAAGAGCAAGCATCAACAAGAAGTAACACGAAACATCGCACCTACCGTCGAGAGCGGTTACTAACGATTTAAGTGGAGTACTCGTCACACACGACGATACCGCACATTTACGGTGGTTCAAGTTGTTTAGCTACAGGTGACCAACAAAGGTTGTTAACATGGCAACACAAGAAAGCATGGCATAGCACACAACAAGTCAAGAGGTGAAGCATAAATAAACTATCTGATCTAGTCAATTTAAGTGGGGTGAAATCCTAGACATGCAAACTATTGCGGACCCCACGAAAAAAATGGAATTTGGTACTGTTTTTCCTAAACAATATTTTATTATTTTTATTAGCAAGCAAGAGCAGCATAAACACAAAGTACATGAAAAACTAATCAAGTTACATATAAGAAACATTTTAATCCGAGCAACGGATAAAAAGTTATAGCAGTTACAAGTTACAGTGGCAAGCAGTGTAATTAGCAGTCAAACAGCATGTAAACAAAGTCAAACATGGCAAAGGAGCATAAATTATTAAACTAGACACAATTCTAAGCAAGTTTACTATTTAAATCGTCGCAATCGGAGCTACGGTTTAAAAGTTACAGCTACCGCAAAAACTACTACACAATCTGTAAAATAAACAGATAAAAGAAAAAGAAAAAAAAAACATAACAGAAAACAAAAAAAAAAGAGAGAGCCTCACTTTGGGCCGGATCTGGCCCAGGCCGGTTGGAGGGAGAGTGGGCCGCTGGGGCGTGGCCGGCCCACCATGGGCGCTGCGGTTGGAGGCGGCTCGCTCCCGAGCGGGAGGATGGCCGCGGCTACACGGTGGCTCGCCGGCCACCGGCGGCGAGGGAGCAACGGGGCCGCGGGGCAGAGAGACGGACCGGGCGAGGCGGAGGGAGGCAGGCGGCGGCCGGAGTCGTGGGCGGTCGGAGGGAGCCGGCGTGCTTCGGGCAGGCGCTGAGCTCGGGCGGAGCTCCGTCCATGGCGTGGCCGCGCCGGAGCCTGCAGGGAGAGGACCAGAGGGGGTGAGGAGGGAAGGAGGAAGGAGGAGAAGGGGGCAGGAGTGCGGAGGAGAGGAGGGCGGCCGGGCTGCGTGCTGGCCGGAGACGGCGGCGGCGGCTCGGCCTCCATGGGCGCGCGCGGCTTGGCTTCGGGCATGGAGGCCTCCGGGCGTGGAGCTGCAAGGGGTGACGTGGCGGCTCCGGGGTCGTCCGATCTGCGATCCGACGGCTCCGGGCATCCCAGATCTAGGGTTTCGGGATTTTTGGGGGTGTTTTGGGTCAGATCTGAGCCAGATCAGGGGGGTGGCTGCAAAATTGGCTAGGGGAAACCCTAGAAATGGGTGGGAGGTGTGGTAGTCTTTATATAGCATGGGTGGCTGGCAGTTTGCAAAAACATCACCGGTTTTTCTCTCGGGCGCGCGGTGCTCACGTTTCTGACCGCCGGGGGTCCGCAGTACCTCCGATTCGGGTGAAACTTCGAACTGCGCGATCAGCGCGTCGAGCCGGAGGCGTTCACCTCGCGCTGGAACCGTTCCGGAAACACTTTCCGGCGCGCTATAAAAATATCCCGTTTAATTATTAAACGGGGTTTTTCGTTCCGTTGGCTGCGGCTGGTCTCGTGCGGTTTTCGCGACGGTGATCGGGTGAAACCCGGTGTCGCAAGATCGATTGTCAGGGTGGCAAGGGTCGGTCTCCGTCCGGTACGAGATAAGAGGGGGAAAAATAATCGCCGATCGATAAATCGGGGATGCAAACACCGCAAACAAATCAGACAATCAAACAATTCACACCGGAAACAAAAATTTTAATTTTTGCAAACACTGGGCTGTTACAATAGGTGTGGCAAAGAAAGGTAATATAAATCTGTAATAAATATTACATCAAGGTAGCAAGTGACAAAAGTAAGCACAAATGGCGTAACAATGGTGAGAAACAAGGCCCAAGCTTCATCCTTTCACTATTGGCAACTCCCAACAACATAAAAACAGTCTAATCACATGATATTTCCACTAAAACATGCAATGGAGACGTACTCGGAGGTCGTTCCTTTGTGATGAAGAGAGGACAAGAATTATGTAGGGCTACAAAAGCACACCTTAGAGTTCTTTGTTCTCATCTATGGATTTCCCAATATCACCGCGGCCATCCAAAGAGAGTACCACAATCACCACAATATATCTCAGGGATGGTCTAAGACAAGCACCAAGAGACTCTCAATCTTCAATCAATTCACAAAAGAGGAAATCACTCATGAAAATATTCTTCTGAGATAGACTATGATCACAATCAATATCACATCATGGGAGAGAGAATTAACCACATAGCTACTGTAGAAGACCTCAACCCCGAGGAGAGATACTCCCGCATCCCGGCAGGGTGCCGGAACAGGAATTCTGGTCCCTCGAAGCTTGTTGGCGATGGCGACGGACCTCCAAATTTCTTCTGGAAAAAGGACTTGCGGAATCAGGGTTTCCTCCACGGGTGTAAAAATAAGGCCAAAGGGGGGCACTAGGGGAAGTCCCACCCCTCCAGGAGGGCTGGTGGCGCGGCCTCCCCCTATGCCACGGCGGGTGGCCGCCTGGGAGGGGTGTGGCCCCACTCCGGTTGTCCTTCGGGCTTCTGGAGGCTTCCGTCACGCTGATTTTTTGTATAATTTTTGTGGAATTTTTCGAGCACTTTTATAATTGGTATTTTTCTTGCAATGCACGGACAATAGCAGACAGAAACTGGCACTAGGTCACTGAGTTAGTAGGTTAGTCCAAATATGTTTAAAAAGGTATGAAAGTGTAGCAAAAACATAGAAATATCATACCTATAAGAATGGAACAAGAAGAAATGATAGATACATTTGGGACGTATAACCAAGCTACCAACAAATATTTGAACTTTAAAGTACAACAAGCAAGATATTCAATTCAAGTCAAGAAAATAACAAGCAAGAGTCTATATCTAGTATTGAAACGAGCAAAGTAAGGATATAAAGGTGGGTGGAGGACTTGAGAGTATTGAGCAAAATGGAGTTCTAGCAATGGAGCTCAAGAAAGGGGGCAGAAGTTAGTGTTGTAGGTGGAAGAAGGGGGGCTTTATATAGACCAAGGGGTGAGGTGGAGGATCCAACCGTTGGAGCCACGTGCGCACGAGCTACTCAGAGAGGAACCACCCACCCCATGCGCACGGGGGTCTGTGACCCTGTGCACACGGGCTACTCAGTAGGGTGCGGGGTACCCCATGTGCACGGGGTGGGGTGGTCAGGAACTTTCTGATCACTCCACTGAGAAGCCCTACTTGGCACATATATAATCCACACCTTCCGGAGAGGTTTCTGGGAGGCTTGGTGACATGGAAAATGTGTTCCCACACATGCTCTAACCTCGTTGAACCCTCTTAATAGTGCGGTCTTCCTATGATACGTCCAAAATGCATCACTATTTTGTATCATAATTTACTTATATTCACTGTTATATTTCATAATATGATGTTGTTCTTATAGTGTTTTGGATTGTTCCGCACAGTTCAAAAATTTCCGGTGCCGACACAGCAGACGCAGGAATCAGTGGGGAAAAGTGCACAAAGAGTGGGCATATAAGCACATCTCACAATGACCTGAAATTTAAGGGGAAGAATTTTCTGAAGAAATAACGAAGACTCGCGAAAGAGCAGCCAAAGTGGGCCACCATTCCTCCAGATGTCCTGGTGGCACGGCGACACCCTAGGACGCACCAGGTGGCCGCCTGGGGGGGATCCCACCTTGGGGGTCTCATTTTGCCTATATACTTCTTGTGACCTAAAAACCCCAGAAAAGAATTTGGATCGGGAGTTCCACCGCCGCTCCGTGGAGGAAACCTACAAAGAAGAAAAGACCTTTTCGGCGGGCAGATTCTGCCGGGGAGAATTCCTCCCGGCGGGGGAGAATGTCCTCGTCGTCATCAAAATCGTCACAGGCATCATCGAGATCATCATCACCATAATACCCATCAGCAACACCATCTCCATCTTCAACCCATCTCACTTTACCATTACAATCCGAGTTGTACCTTGCACTATTCATCCCCTTTACTCTATCGGTGTTGATTACTCTTTGTGGTGAATGCTATTGAGTTTTGTTGGAGAATTATTGTTATGAACAGATTGCTCATCATATATTCATCACCTCTGATCATGATCTCTTTGATGTCTTGTGAGTAGTTCCTTTAGTTCTTGATGACATGGGAGAAGTCTTGTTGTTAGTAGTCATATGATGTTGAAGTAATATGTGTTTATTGATATTCAAGTTGTGGTGTTATTCTTCTAGTGGTGTTACGTGAATGTCGACTACATAACACTTCTCCTTCTTAAGGACCTAGGGGAATACATTGTGTATAAAGGATCCTTATGGTGGGTTGCCGGAGTGATAGAAACTTGAACACCAGTTCTCATACTTTTGCGCCAGGGAGTGTTGGATCCTAAAGTTTATTGTTATGGTTAGGCTTTGCCTCAATTTCTCTCTTGTATTATAGGATGATTGCAAGAGGTTTAATCAAAATAGTGTAGTGATGTATTTTTTTATGAGAAAATTATTCTCTCTATCATTGAAAGATAAGGCTTTGGGGGTATATAGGCTTCTTGATAACTCTCATTTACTAAATTGGCAAGAGATTATGCCTCTATTTTATGCAAAGTTTTATCCCCTTCATGAAATACATCGAGATATGAACTATATATATATAACTTTTTGTCTCGTGACGGAGAAAGCATCGCCCAAGCTTGGGGGAGATTAAAATCCCTAATACTCCAATGTCCCAATCATGAGCTCCCCAAGGAAATCATTCTTAGAAATTTTTATGCAAGACTTCCTCGTCAAGATGGAGAGATTCTTGCTGCCTCCTCTAGTGGGGTATTCCGAACCAGAAGCGTTGAAGATAGATGGGATCTTATTAAAAGGATCCAGAAGAACACTGAAGATTGGGAGACTGATAAAGGTATTGAACCCGTTATAAATTATGAGCGTGATTATATTGAAAGCTATGGGAAAAATGATTACTTCAGTTCATTTTGTGCTAAGATTGGTCTTGATTCCCAGCTTCCAATTGATTTTTGCAAAGACTTTGCCTCTCATATTGATTCTTCTAAGAAGAAGGAGGATCATCATAGTAAGCCCTTTAAGGAATTACCTGTTGATATTAATGTTGATGACCCTATCTTACCTGCAGTTTTATATGAAAAGACTCCTTTTCCCACAAGGATAAGGGAACATTCCTTTGTCACAGGTATATTGAATAAAAGTGAAAGAACGACTGATGAGCATGAGGACCTGATTAAGGTCGATCCGCAAGTTGTGTTGGTTAAGGATCTTGTTACTCGTAATGTTGAAGATTCCAGTATAAATTTTTGTCTTGTTTCCACTAACCCTGTCACAGCCAAGAATAAAGTCCCAATTTTAGATACCCCAGTTGTGTCAGTTAAAATTGGAGATTATATTAATTGTGGGCTATGTGATTTCAGTGCTAGTTCTATTCCTTTTTCACTTTATCAAGAGATCATGAATGAGATTTTACCATGTAAAATTGAAGATATTGATGTTACCATTCATCTTGCAAATAAAGAAACTATCTTTCCTGCCGGAATTATGAGAGATATTGAAGTTATATGTGGAAAGTTAAAATATCCAACCGACTTTCTAGTACTTGGTTCAGTGCATGATAGTTTTGCCCTATTATCTTTGGTAAACCTTTCCTCAAGACTTGTGGAGCTATTATGTATCGTTGGAAAGGAAAATTATCCACTACAAGAAAAAATGTTATAGGTAGAGGCTTAACAGTAGCGCCCCTCTCGTGAGGGCGCTACTGCTAATTAGAAGTAGCGCCTTCTAAGGGTGACCACTACTGCTAGGCCTCTATCAGTAGCGCCTCTTGCGTGCGCCCGCTACTGCTAAAGGTGGTCGCCACCAAACCCAGCTGGCAAGTTGCAGTAGTAGCGCTTTCCTGTAAAGCGCGCTACTACTAGTGTCATAGCAGTAGCACCCCCGACCTTTCGCCCGCTGCTATTAAAGTGGATCGCACATAACCGGCCTAACCCTCTCCTCTCTCACACATTTCTCTCTCTCTCACTATCCTTCTCTTCTTCCCCCGCGTCACCGTCCCGACCGCTCCGTCGCCCCGACCCGCCGCCGCCCCGACCGTGCCGTCTCCCTGACCCGATACCGCCCCGACCGCGCCGTCTTCTTGACCCGCCACCGCCTCGACCCGCCGCCGTCCAGTCACCGCCCTCCACACGACGCCGTCGCCATCGCCGCCATACACTCCACGCCATCGCCTCCTCCAACCGAGATGAGATCTCTCGCCTCCTCCCCACTCCCGCATCCACCTCTACCTCATGCATTGTTAGGGTTTAAAAAATTACTATTGCTATGAAAAATTTCTATTGCTATGGATGCATTGTTAGGGTTCATATTATTGCTAGGAAAAAATATTATAACTTGAGCAACACACAAGATCATTAGTGATCCTCCTCTAGTTTAAATATGTGCGTGTGGTGCTTGTGTAGTTTAAATTTTCCTTTTGTTAGCATATTGAGTAATTAGGATCATTGTTTGCAGGGTAATAAGTGACCAATGTTTTGCCGGAATGTCGATTAATTTCCGTTTCGGCAAATTTCTGGCGCTCAATATGTCCATTTTTTAGCAAATTTCATGCCAAAAATTTCCGTGGATTTTGGCGTGA
The DNA here is from genome assembly GCA_950022295.1 of Bromus sterilis. Lineage (NCBI taxonomy): Eukaryota > Viridiplantae > Streptophyta > Magnoliopsida > Poales > Poaceae > Bromus > Bromus sterilis. The sequence continues at coordinate 160,302,647 of OX465596.1, read as the reverse complement.
CTTGTGCAAGAAAATTAGGACATATCGAGTGACCGGGATTTGTCGAAACGGGAGTTAAATTTGTCGAAACGAAAATTTTGCCGGAAGTATTTTTGTCTTATTTTGTTAATATGTTAGTTAGTATAAATTTTTCACTCGTTCATTTTAATGAAACTTTGTATATTAAATAAGTTCTCGGCAACGAAGCCTGGCCCGCATCCCCGTCGTCGCCGTGTCGCAGAGCACCTGCTTGATGGGATGCGCGATGTCCGGGACTGGGATCCCCTGGGATGGCACTGGGAGGTGATCTCCAAAGCGCGCCACTTAGTGAGGAATCCGGGTCCTGTCGTCGACCCGGATCTTCTTTGGTGGCGGTCGCGTGGGCCACAGTCGGTGCAGAGGCAGCCGGCCCACGAGTGGATTGTACGCCGACGTGTCAGGGAGGAGGACGAGCACGTCCATCGCTACTTGGTGGCATTGGATGCCAGGTCATGGAGGACTTGGAAAGTTCTTCAGGGATCTCACCCGAGCTACGATTTCGTGGTGGTTCCTTCTCTTTGGGTGGCCACCATCCGCACCCGACGTTGTTTACTGTATTAGTCATGTATTACATGTATTAGTCTTATGATATATATGTATGACCAAGCACTACGCAAGTCACGTTGTTTACCGTTGTATTACTCGATATATATGTATGAGTGATATTATTGTTGCATTCGCTGATATTATTGTTCATCATTATTTTCCTTCTTTTTGGTATCTTCACCGAGGGAAAACTGCTGCTGACACCTACTTATCATCTCTAGAGTCCTACTGGAGACAAACCTTGGTATCTTCACCGAGGGAAAACTGCTGCTGCACTACATCTCAAACCTTCCACTTGGGGTAACCAACGAAGGGCGAGAAGCCATCAGTGACATATGCTAGAATCATTTTCCTACTTTTAATCATTACTTTTGCTATTTGAGTTCATATGTTTTTCCTTTTGTTTTAAATGCCTAATTTTTTAATTATGAACACAGAAAATGGCTGACGACGATAGAATCCCCGAGTGCGACTATTGCGGCGTTGACTCGGGTCGGTGCGACAAGTTTCCAGAGTTGGATGGGGAGGAAGAAAGATACTTCTCCATCACGATTAGGGAGGGCTTCGAGTTTCGAACGGTATGCAACTTCTGCGACATCTTCTTATTTAAGAGTGCTTCACTTACTTTTTGTTTTGACGTGTATTTTTATTATAATCAACTAGCACATCCCTTGCTACGCAAGACCTCATGTCTGCGAATTTTTCAAAATGGATGAGTGGCATGAGAATGTCAAAAAATATGTCAATATTAAGACGAAAGATGGTATAACTGTAAAGGTCGAGGTCTTTCATGAACCAAATAGCACATATTTTGATTGTCCAAATTGGTATGCACTATGCAAGGCATATGCATTAGAGGATCATATTCAAATAACATTTGATCTTGGACTTCGTCGTCGAGATGGTCAAACATTTGGAAATAAGGACATTTGGATGCCAGTGGACGACATTAAGCTGGTTCTATCTCCACGTGAGTTTCTTAAACAACTCTGACTTGTTTACTTCCTTATTTTCTTGCTTCCCAAGTTGACAACTTATTTATAATTGTTAGTTTATCTCCAAGATCCAAAAGAAGTTCAGAAGATGTTTGATAATACTTTTCATAATGGTGGTTTTGGCCTCACAATTGATGAACAAGATGATTTCATCAATGTTCTTAAAGGTGTTCCTTCGTTTGTGAACTTGAATAATATTGGCGTACCTTATACACCATATGTTCCATTTATTGTCAAGTTGTTTCCAGGACATGTAAAAGATAATATCATGGTAAGATTTTTTTACTATTCTATCACACTAGTCCATTTTCAGATATCTTTTGACCTAACATTAAGTATAATGTATTACTAAGTATTTTACTCGTATGTTTTCAACAGAGAATCCCGGCAGCATGTACGCTATAAGTGGATGCCTCCTCAAGGCGATCTTACAGTTGTTTCTGCATGGGCATGGGATGTCCTCTTTAGCACTGACTACTCCACTAATGCTGGAGATGATGGCTGCATAAGAATAAGAGGATGGCAAAGGATAGTGAATCGGATGAACATCAAACATGGAGAAAAGTTGTTCTCCATATTACATAACTGAATGTGGGGTGTCTTTTGTTTTTTTATTTCACCTTGTGGTGGTGATCAGTAGGTTGGTTCGTAGTTTTTATTAAACATTATGTTGTTGGATATTAGCGAAGTTAAACAAGGAAAAGTTGGCATTTGTGTTCGATATTAACCTTTGTGTTGAATATTATGATCATGTGATAATATATATGAGATGATCAATTTAGACTATTGTCTGTGTATGAGATATTGAGGTGTGTATGTCTATAAATTGATGATACTATTGTGTGCATTATACTATGAAACCTGTACAAATAAATAGGAGAAAATAGGCAGAAAAGGAAAACAAATTGAAAAATATTACTAGTAGCGCCTAACAGAGGCAGGCGCTGCCGCTATATCTATTAGTAGCGCCCAATCCAGGAGGCACTACTGCTAACCCTACGTAGTAGTAGCGGTTGCCAGTGCGTGATGCTGCTACAAGTTAGCTGTAGCGTGCTCTCAGTAGCGCGCCATGGGGCTCTACTAATAAGCCAAAATGGGGCGCTACTACTAGCCTTTCTCTAGTAGTGATCTGATGAATTCAATGGTGATCCATATGAATTTAAATTTTCTAAATTTTCCAAGAAAACTCGTGGTACTGATTTGCCTAGTAATGATAAAATTATTGAAGAAATTTCCTATATTTCTATTCCTCCTAACGATCCTTTGCAGCAATACATTGAGGACCACGAGAATGATATTCATATGCAGGAAAGGAATGAACTAGATGAAAACTTCCTCAGACAATCTTCTATCCTGAAGCACAACCTTCCGGTTGAACCTTTAGAAATTCTATTACAACCGAAAGAAGACCCGGTGTTTAATCTAAAAACTCTTCCTGATACGCTTAAGTATGCTTATTTAGATGAAAAGAAAGTATATCATGTTATTATCAATGCTAACCTTTCAGGATATGAAGACGAGCGATCATTGGAAACTCTTCATAAACACCGAGGCGCTATTGGCTATACACTTGATGATCTTAAGGGGATTAGTCCATCTATTTTCCAACCTAATATCAATCTCGAGCCTGACGCTAAACCAGTTGTTGATCATCAACGACGGTTGAACCAAAAGATGAAAGATGTGGTTAGGAACAAGGTTCTCAAGCTTCTAGCCGCAAGTATTATCTATCCCGTAGCTGGTAGTAGGTGGGTAAGTCCCGTACATTGTGTTCCTAAGAAAGAAGGAATGATTGTAATTCCTAATGATAAGAATGAACTAATACCTCAAAGAATTGTTATTGGATATAGAATGGGTATTTATTATAGGAAGTTCAACAAGGTGTTGGATATAGGCTCAAATGACAAATAATATATGATTATTTCAATATATGTAAATAAGTTCATAACTGGTTTCATACTATGCTAGAGTTGTATTAACGAAGAAATCTCATAGGCACCTTTAAAAGCAAAAAAACTCTTCAATCTTTTCAAAATCAAAGTAATCATAAACACCTTTAGCATAAGAAGATAATATCTCATTTTCATTAAACTCACATTGGAAAGGAAGGTGTTTATGATCTATATTAGAACAACAAGTAAAATCATAAATGTGGCACAAAAGTTTAGCATGGTAATAAGAAACATGTATTTGATCCCATAAGTGTTTCCCTTTCTGAGATAGGCGGTGCCGCGTATAATGAGCATGCTCATCCAATGATTTTCCCTCAACCAAGTCGGTTGGGTTTTTAGCGCGAGCACAAATTGATCGAAGACGAGCCAAGTGAAACATGTCCATCCTACCATATTTGGGTGGTTCCACACCCATGGTGAAGATAGCATTAGTAGGTATTTTTGGTATTTTTTATTAAGGACACAAAAGTAAAAACTGAAAGGTAAACTAACAAGACTAAAAAGAAAAGGTAAAAGGGTAGTGTGCAACTCCCCTATCTTAGCACTCGGAGTCCCCGGCAACGGCGCCAGAAATTTTCTTGATGGCGCGAGAGTTGACGGGTGTAGTCTTCTCGCCCTTCGTTGGTGAGCCCCAAGTGGAAGGCGTGATGTAGTACAGCAGCAAATTTCCCTCAGTAAAGATACCAAGGTTTGTCTCCAGTAGGACTCCAGAGATGATAAGTAGGTGTCAGCGGCGCAACTGACGCGGACCTGCACACAGACACAAATAACTTTGTTCCCAACGAAGTTCAGAGAGGTTGTCAATCTCTCCGGTCTTGTTGTTCACAAATGATCAAACACAAGGGATAATGATAGCAAGTAAAAGCAGTAAAGTAAATATAGCTTGGAAATAATAATGAGGATATGGACCGGGATACGTGATGTTCCCTACTGATGTCTCTCTCCCAAAAGACGATAAAACTGCTATGCGAGGTAAACAAATTACAGAAGGACAATTGACAGGATTATGAACGCACCGCAATGCTAACTATGCTACAAAAGAAAGGAAGAGGCTCAAAAGCATGGGCAGTACGCCAAAATAAGTAGACCGAAATCCATCTGCATCTACTACTAATCATCCACCTTGAGATATCTATCCAGAACATCTCGCTGGTATTAAGTTGCAAGCCCCACCAAAAGTGTAAACCCAAAGCAACAGACAACTGCAATAAAAAGAACTTTGCGTAAAGTAAACAATCATTGTAACCGCGGTTACAAGCACCGTTGTTTTCCCCCTTGTGGCAACAACACATCCCCTAGACTCATGTTTCTGTCACTCAAGCGTGTCATCGGGGGCATGAACCCACAATCGAGCATAACGTTCCCTCTTGGGGTTACTACCTACTACTTGGCCAAAGCAATAAACAACAACGGAGAACATGCAAGAATTACTCAAAAATATAAGAGATAAAAACCAAATATATTACTCAATCACAATCTGAACATAATCTCATAATCCATCAGATCCCATGAAACTCAGCATAGCAACAGCACAAAGATTACAAAAGTGCCTCGATCATGTAGGGCAGCTCACGAGGTCTAAACCATGAAGAACAAAGAGGGGAGGAGAACATCACATAGCTACTGATCACGGACCCATGGTCCAAGGAAAACTACTCACGAGACATCCGGGGAGCATCCATGGTGGAGAGGAGACTCCTGGAGGTCGGCCCTCCCTCCGGTAGGGTGCCAGGAAGAGGTCTTCTGGTTCTCCCGATCTTGGAAGTGCGGCGGCGGCGGAACAGAGGAGAGATCGCGAAAAAGGTGTCTCTTTTCAAAAGTTTCCCGTGACGGAGAATATATAGGCGAAGGGGGGCAGTCAGAGGTGGACCAAGGGCCCCAGGTACCCCCTGGTGCGGCCAGGGGTGGGGCCGCCTGGGCCACCCCTGGCTCCCCTCTGGCCCCATTCGGGCTCTTCGCGAAGCTTCCTGTACGCTGATTTTTCCTATATTTTTCCCGGAATTTTTCTGGCACTTTTTATATGGGGGAAAACTGAAATAGAAAAACAGCAGAAAACAGGAACTGGCACTGTGGTGCACTGAGTTAATAGGTTAGTCCAAATATGATCAAAAGTGTATGAAAGTGTATCTAGATCATAGCAATATCACACAAAACATGCATGGAGCAAGCAGAAATTATAGATACGTTTTGGACGTATCAACATCCCCAATCTTCATTCCTGCTCGTCCTCGAGTAGGTAAATGATAACGGCATAATTTCTGTGGTGACATGCTAGCAACCATATAAGAACTTTGAAAAGTAAAGAAATCAAGGTTAGAAACTCAATTAAAGTAATAACATGCAAGAGTCTATATTAGCATTGAAACAAGTAACAAAAGAACATTAGGTGAAAGAGCTCTCGCTGTCCGTGACTCGAATGTCTACAAATGGTGTTTGCGTGCAAGAAGGGGGATAGGGAATACGAGAAAAAAAATTATTTGTTGAGAACTCAATCTACTAAAGTTTCACACTAGGTCTTTTTCTGAAATCTTATCTTGACTCGTCCCTAGACCACTAGCCAGGTACAAGTCAATTTGATCCACTCCTTTTTCAATATTTTGAGCACTCATGCAATGGATGAGCGTAAGGACGAGAGTTGACACTTAGGATGGCAAAGAGAGAAGTACGAACGAGGAAGAAAAAAAGGATGAGAAAGGCTCACATCAATGAGGACAATCATAGGAAAGAGATGCCAAATGATAGATATGATGTGAGGAGTAGGGATTCCATGCAATGGATGCACATACGAGCTAGGAAGCTCTCCAATGGAACTAGTGGGGGTGCATCTAACTTGCTCGCTCATGAAGACCTAGAGCTCATTTGAGGAGGCTCATGCTTGGAATATGCAAGCCAAGTTCTATAGTGTGAAGGTCCCCACATAGCTTTATGCATAATGATCATCTCTATGGAGTACAAGGATATAAAGGGACTACTAGTGTGGATCTCTCAAAAGGATAATAGTGTTTCCCCTTTCTCTCTTTTTATTTATTTTTGTCTTTTTTCTATTTTTTGTATTTTTTTGTGGCCTCAATGGCTCTTTCTATTTAACTCTCATTTGTCCTCTTTGGGATCTTTTATTGTGTCCACTTTGGGATCTTTTCCTCACTTAAGGGAAACACTCTCTTTTACAAGAAGGTAAAGGAGATCTTTCACAGTTTACAAGGTACTCAAAATCATAAAGAAGATGTAACTATCATGATGTATGCAATGTATGTCGCTGCCAGTGTAGCAGGAACATGTATGACATGAAGATCAAGTCATGAAGAGGTGGATGTTGCATGGCAATATATCTCGGAAAGGCTATGGAAATGCCTTGATAGGTAGGTATGGTGGCTGTTTTGAGGAAAGATATAAGGAGGTTTATGATGACAGATCGTATCATGCCAAGGGTTTGGATGTACCGGCGAAGGTGGACACCAACTCTCGGAGTGAGAAGAAGGCAATGCACGGCACGGGAGAGGCTAGAAAAATATGGGAAGGTGGAAGTGTCAACTTTCAATACTTACATTAGTCCAAAGAACTCATGCACTTATTATCGGTAACTCTCAATCTAATAAGGAGGTTCACAAAGAGACAAGTACCCCGAGGAGGAGTGTATGGGGGTTTGGTTATCCTTGAGCATCCTCGACTCATGGTACGTGAGTGTACTCTAATATTCGATCCCTCCAAAGATTAGTGATCCATCTAGTTGCTAGAGTTCTCAACTAGTTTTGTAGGTTTTGAAAATACACACGGATTGCCCAAAATACGACACCTATCACTAATAGGCTAGAGCTCTTGACACCAAAAGTTCAAACATTACTCACAACAATACCTCAAAACTATTGCAAGTTACTACTAGAATTTAAATAGCAACCTCAATTACCTACTTTCAAGACAAGACACAACTCAGTGCAACAACCAACTCTCTTTAACAACATAAACATGAAAACTAAAAAGAGTTCCAGCAACAAACTAAACAAAAGCCAAGGCTCTTGCTAAAGACAAACTAAGACTAAAACTAAACATGGCAGTAGCTACGAATAGATAAAGAACACACAACAGCAAAAAGATAGGCAGGAAAAATCCTATGATGTGTTCTAGATTTTGAAAGTGGAGCGTGTTTCTCTTCCACACAAAGTAAGACGGGATCTAACTTGTTATGAACAGCAAGAAAAGCTAAATAAAACTAAAAATAAAACCTAAGAGCGAGACGCTCCAAGCATAGCACATAACGCATGAAGTGATAAAAATATAGTGAGACGAAGGACGAACTGATGATTGTTGATGGAGAAGGGGATGCACGGGGGCATCCCCAAGCTTAGACGCTTGAGTCTCCTTGAATATTTACTGGGGATGCTTGGGGGCATCCCCAAACTTGAGCGCTTGACACTCCTGGATCTTCTTTCATCATCTTCCATCGCACACTTGAAAACTCCCTTCATACATAACTCATCATAAGCTGATTAGAGAGGTTAGTACCCTTAATAAAATAATTTTTCCCCACTGGATATAAATATAATCTTGAAGAGCTACTATTTCTCAAGAGTGCAAAAAAGTTTTTTCAAAGAAAAAGCAAGCTTAAGGTTTGCAAAAGTTAGGAGAGACAAAACTTGGCAGAATCTGTGAAAAACAGAACAGCAGGTAGTAAAGAATTTTTTAGGGGCACTTCTGCAACTCAAATCAAAAAACTCAGAACATATGGAAGTTTCACAATTGTATATAGCACGCTTTCAAAAAAATTCAGATCAAAAAGATGATCTGGTGATTTGATTCGAATTTTTCTGACAAGGGACAGAATCTGTTTTCTGGACAGCACGTCACAACTTTTGCTTCCCTTATCATAAGAGGCTATAACTTGGCACAAAGCTGAAAATAAAGATACAATGATGTTGCTACAGTAGTAACAAACATCAAGACACAACAAAAATCAAAAAGAAACCTAAATTCGTTGCGGGCTGCCTCCCGAAAGCGATTCTTTAGAGCCATCAGCTAGGCTTAAAGATTATGAAAGATGCTCACAAGAGGAATAAGAATTGAAGAAAAAGAGAGCATCAAGAAGCAAATGTGAAACAAATTTGAGCCTAACCCACTTCCTATGCATATGCATCTTGTAAGAAAATAAATCAAAGAAGCACAAAGGGACATGCATAGGAGGGTAGAACAAGAACAACTTCAAAATTTTCAACATGAAGAGAGGTGTTTTTGTAACATGGAAGTTTCTACAACCAAACTTTCCTCTCTCAAAGTAATTTTCAGTAGCATCATGAACAACATCAAGAATATAACTATCACATAAATCATGTTGTTCATGACCTACAAGCACACGTGTATCGTTTTCAACACGGTTTTTAGGATGATAAGATAGATGCAACCCATCACATTGAGCCTTGATAAGAGAAAAATTCTCTTGAATAGTTGGAGATTTCAAAAGGATAATAGGGCAATCAAGTGTGGGTGCAACAGAAATAATTTCATGCTTAACATAAGGAACTATAGCAAGTTCATCTTTGTAGGCATCATCCATAGTGGAATCATGGCCATCAACAAAGCAAGTATCAAAATCATAAGAAAGGGAAGTATCAAGTGAGTCCTCGGAATCATAAGATTCCTCTTCATAGCAATCATTAGCTTCTTCTTGGGCAGCAAGCATTCTATTTTTAAAATCCTCAATATAATCATTGGAAGTATAATTCTCAAAGAAATATGCAAGAACAGCAAAGTTTTCAGACTCGAAAATAGTATCGTGATTATTTCAATATATGTAAATAAGTACATAACTGGTTTCATACTGTGCTAGAGTTGTATTAAAGAAGCAATCTCATAGGCACCTTTAAAAGCAAAAAACTCTTCAATCTTTTAAAAATCAAAGTAATCATAAACACCTTTAGCATAAGAAGATAATATCTCATTTTCATTAAACTCACATTGGAAAGGAAGGTGTTTATGATCTATATTAGAACAACAAGTAAAATCATAAATGTGGCACAAAAGTTTAGCATGGCAATAAGAAACAGGTATTTGATCCCATAAGTGTTTCCCTTTCTGAGATAGGCGGTGCCGCGTATAATGAGCATGCTCATCCAATGATTTTCCCTCAACCAAGTCGGTTGGGTTTTTAGCGCGAGCACAAATTGATCGAAGACGAGCCAAGTGAAACATGTCCATCCTACCATGTTTGGGTGGTTCCACACCCATGGTGAACATAGCATTAGTAGGTATTTTTGGTATTTTTGATTAAGGACACAAAAGTAAAGACTGAAAGGTAAACTAACAAGACTAAAAAGAACAGGTAAAAGGGTAGTGTGAACCTCCCCTATCTTAGCACTCGGAGTCCCTGGCAACGGCGCCAGAAGTTTTCTTGATGGCGCAAGAGTTGAAGGGTGTAGTCTTCTCGCCCTTCGTTGGTGAGCCCCAAGTGGAAGGCATGATGTAGCACAGCAGCAAATTTCCCTCAGTAAAGATACCAAGGTTTGTCTCCAGTAGGACTCCAGAGATGATAAGTAGGTGTCAGCGGCGCAACTGACGCAGACCTGCACACAGACACAAATAACTTTGTTCCCAACGAAGTTCAGAGAGGTTGTCAATCTCTCCGGTCTTGTTGTTCACAAAGGATCAAACACAAGGGATAATGATAGCAACTGAAAGTAAAAGCAGAAAAGTAAATGAGCGTCGAAACAGTAATGAGGATATGGACCGGGATACGTGCTGTTCACTAGTGATGTCTCTCTCCCAAAAGACGATAAAACTGATATGCGAGGTAAACAAATTACAGACGGGCCATTGACAGGATTATGAACGCACCGCAATGCTAACTATGCTACAAAAGAAAGGAAGAGGCTCGAAAGCACGGGCAGTACGCCAAAATAAGTAGACCGAAATCCAACTACATCTACTACTAATCATCCACCTTGAGATATATATCCAGAACATCTCGCTGGTATTAAGTTGCGAGCCCCACCCAAAGTGTAAACCCAAAGCAACAGACAACTGCATTAAAAAGCACTTTGCGTAAAGTAAACAATCCTTGCAACCGCGGTTACAAGAACCATTGTTTTCCCCCTTGTGGCAACATCACATCCCCTAGACTCATGTTTTTGTCACTCAAGCGTGTCATCGGGGGGCATGAACCCACAATCGAGCATAACGTTCCCACTTGGGGTTACTACCTACTACTTGGCCAAAGCAATAAACAGCAACGGAGAACATGCAAGAATTACTTAGGAACAAAAATATAAGAGATAAAAACCAAATATATTACTCAATCACAATCTGAACATAATCTCATAATCCATCAGCTCCCATCAAACTCAGCATAGCAACAGCAGAAAGATTACAAAAGTGCCTCGATCATGTAGGGAAGCTCACGAGGTCTAAACCATGAAGAACAAAGAGGGGAGGAGAACATCACATAGCTACTGATCACGGACCCATGGTCCAAGGAAAACTACTCACGAGACATCCGGGGAGCATCCATGGTGGAGAGGAGACTCCCGGAGGTCGGCCCTCCCTCCGGGAGGGTGCCAGGAAGAGGTCTTCTGGTGCTCCCGATTAGGGAAGCGCGGCGGCGGCGGAGCAGAGGAGAGATCGCGAAAAACGGTTCTCTTTTCGGAAGTTTCCCGTGACGGAGAATATATAGGCGAACGGGGGCAGCCAGAGGTGGACCAGGGGCCCCAGGCGCCCCGCCCCTGGTGCGGCCAGGGGTGGGGCCACGCTGGGTGGCCTCCTGGGCCACCCCTGGCTCCCCTATGGCCCCACTCAGGCTCTTCGCGAAGCTTCCTGTACGCTGATTTTTCCTATATTTTTCCCGGAATTTTTCTGGCACTTTTTATATGGGGGAAAACTGAAATAAAAACAATAGAAAACAGGAACTGGCACTGTGGTGCACTGAGTTAATAGGTTAGTCCAAATATGATCAAAAGTGTATGAAAGTGTATCTAGATCATAGCAATATCACACAAAACATGCATGGAGCAAGCAGAAATTATAGATACGTTTTGGACGTATCAGTCATCTCATTGAATGAATGACGTGATCAACAATAACCAATGCAAGTATTGCAGCATGATACAATCATAAAAGTTCAGTGTTGTAATTAAAGAACATAGTAGCCTATTCCGTAGACCATGAGATCACATATAATTGCTATCTCTGGAGGATGCTTTGAGTACATCAACCATCACAGTGAAACATGGTGACCATAAAGGTGTGTATTGGGTAATCCAATGGGATATGTTGAGGAGTTTTGATTCAAGAGCGTGCTTTTCAATCCATATAATGGAAAGATACTCATGGACAACTTGGTGAGATTACATCGATAAAGATGCGCATCGTGTGACTAGGTGATAACCCACAAGTGCAGGGGATCAGAACAATCTTCGCGGGTAGGTATAACCCAATTTAAGATTCGACACAAGGGGAGCCAAAGAATACTTATAAGCCCTATCAGTTGAGTTGTTAATTCAACCACCCCTGATAAAGCACTAGACAAGATATTTAGTAGCAACGATGTGTTGACGGGTGTAGCCTTTAATACTTCCCCAAGCACCAACACCACAAAGTAGTAACATCAATAATGAGAGCAAAAGTAACAACAAAGGCAATGAACATGAAAGATAGACCGGGGTTGAAGGTTCCACTAGTGGTAACTCTCCAAGCAAAAGACAAGTGTTAGGTGAACAAATTACAGTTGGGCAATTAACAAAATTGCACAATCTCTAGCCAAAGAACAAACTAGAGCGTCCTAGTCTAAGAACCAAACGTAGGCATGTGTTCCGTATGTAGTTGTACGTGCTTGCAATAATAAATTTGCACAACATATTTTTTCCTACCATCCCACTACAAACGGGGCTTACAGGAAGTTATGGAGATTAAGGTGCTCTTGTCAAAGAGCACTGGAAAAAAGCATTAACACTCTATGAACACATTTAATCCTCAAATTGTAGCCCATCCCCTTTGGTGTCCCAAGTTGTCACCGTTGAGATCGCCGGTTCCGGACTATAATAGGTGCATGCAACCGTAGATAAGATCTACAACAACAATTATAATCATGCAACCATAAGGTGCTCAGATCTGAAATCATGCTACTCGTGCAGTAGAAACAAGCATTAAGAACAACACATTGCAGCAACAATAATTCATAAACTTCTTAGGACTGAATAACAATGTAACAATTCATCAGATCCCAAAAAACACAACACCAATTACATCATATTGATCTCAATCATGTAGGGAAGCTCATGAGAACTTTGTATTGAAGATCTAGGGGGAGAACATAACAAATAGCTACTTCCAAGAACCCATAATACAAGGGCGAACTACTCAAGAAGAATCATGGAGCGAAGAGTGGTTGATGAAGATGACCTCGGGGGCCAAGGCCCTCTCCGACAGGGTTCCAGAGCAGGATCCTGGTGACCCCCGAAGCTAGGTTTCGATGGCGGCGGAGATCGAGAGCGCTTATTGAAAAAGGATTTGGATATCTCGGGTTTTCGCGTCGGGGGAAATAAATAGGGCCAAAGGGGAGACCGAGGGGGGGATCCTAGGTCACCCAGGCAACCTCCTCGCGCACGTCCCCCCTGGCCGAGCCCAGAGGCCGCCTAGAGGCTGTGGGCCACCCCCTGACTTTATCCTCCGGCTGACGGACTCTTCTGATGTAAAAGAATTTTGGTATTTTTTTTGGGAATTTTTTGAGCAACTTCATTTTTGGACTTTTTCTGCATTGCAAAGACAAAACAGACATACACTGGCATTTGGCTCTATATTAGTAGGTTAGTCCAATAAATGATTCAAAAGCATGGAAAAAAGATGTAGCAATGACACAAAAAGAGCATGGACAAGCAAAAATTATAGATACGTTTGAGACGTATGAACATCCCCAAGCTTAATTCCTGCTCGTCCTCGAGTAGGTAAATGATAATAAGATAATTTTTTATGTGACATGCTACTTAGGAGTAAATGAAATCAATCTAATGGAGTGAAGATACATAATCCAAAGACAAAGTGATATAAAGCAATATTCTATAGTTGATGTTAAAACATGCAATGAAAGAACATATAGACAATTGAGATCTTGTTGTCCGTGAATCGAATGTCGCCAGTCGGAGTTCCCGTGCCAAGAGTGGGGATGTTTTAGAGCATAAAAATACTGAATAGTTCTTGAGAAGTCAATCTACTAATTTTCACACATGGTTCCTTTGGAATCTTATTGTGACTCGTCCCTAGACCACTAGTCAGGTACAAGTCAAATTGATCCTCTCCTTTTTGACTTTGAGCACTCATGCAATGGATGAGCGCACGCCAGATTAGTTGGCACGTAGGATGGCAAAATAGAATAATGATGGGGATAGGAAGTCAAAAAGTGAGAAATTCTCACACCAATGAGGACAATCATAGGCGAGAGAAAGCCAAATGATAAATATGGTGTGAGGAGTAGGGATTGCTATGCAACATGCGGATGCACACAGAGCTATAAGTGTATGAAAGCCCTCCAATGGAACTAGTGGGGGTGCATCCAACTTTCTTGCTGATTAAGACCTAGAGCTCTTTTTAGGAGGCTTATCCTTGGAATATGCAAGCCAAGTTTTATAGTGTAGTGATCCCCACATAGTTATGCAAGTACAACATGAAAATTCCCTACAAACTAAAGAACATGTGTTACTTTGAAGATCAAATAAAGGATAGAAGTGTTGCCCTCTCTCTGTTTTTTTCTTTTTTTTCTTTTTCACCTATTTTTGTATAAAAAAATTTATTTTTGGGTGCCCTCCATGGATCTTTATTCTCTCTCTCTCTCTTTCGTCCTCTTTGGGATATTTTTCTGTATTTTGTCCACTTGGGGATCTTTTATTCCTTTCCTCACTGTAGGGGAAACACTCTATAAGAACATCAACACACTTTTATTTACTTACAACTTTCAATCAAAAAGTAATGACTCTATATGAATGCCTCTGCTAGTGTAGCAGTATGTGCAATGATCAAGCGCATCATGCAGCAAAAATATGAAGAGGGCAAAGCCCAACTACATGCAGGCTATGAGATCATGCAAGGAAATATGAGAATGAAGGATAAGTCATATGAACATGAAGAAAGGTGGATGTTGCATGGCAATATATCTCGGAATGGCTATGTAAATGCCATGATAGGTAGGGAAGGTGGCTGTTTTGAGGAAGATATAATGAGGCTAATGTGACAGAGCGTATCGTGGCAAGGGTTTGGATGCACCGGAGAAGTTTTCACCAACTCTCAAGATGAGAAAGTGCAATGAACGGTACCGAAGAGGCTAGAAAAATATGGATGGTGGAAGTGCCAACAATCGAATACTCGCATTAGTCCGAAGAACTCATGCACTTATTATCGGTAACTCTCTATCTAGTCACGAGATTCACAAAGAGACAAGTACCCCAAGGATAAGTGTATGGGGGCTTGGTTATCCTTGCACATCCTCGACCCATGGCACATGGGGGTACTCTATATATTCCAACCCCATAAAGATTAGTGATCCTTTTAGTAGCTAGAGTTCTCAACTATTTTTTTAGTTTTCAAAAATAAGGCATGGTTAGCCAAGATACGACACCTATCACTAATGGCCGCAAGCTCAATTGCATAAACATTCATCATTACTCAATTAATACCTCAACACTATTGCAAGATATCCAAAGCTAGACCTAGTGATCTGGATTACCTATACACCACATATAAATCATACCATGAGAATTGCCATAGAAACAACTCTCTAAAAAATATAAGTGAAGCACGAGAGTTCTAAACTTTCTACAAACGATTAAATGCTCTCAAACAAGATCTAAGTGAAGAACAAGAGCTAGCAAAACAGGCAGCAGATAAATTTAACACTCAACATATATGAGTGAATATCTAGTTTGTATGATAAAGTGGAGCGTGTATCTCTCCAATCAATCATTCTAGGGTCCGACATCATAATGACCAGAAAACAAAAAAAAACTAGAAGCAAATATACAGACGCTCCAAGAAAAACACATATCATGCGAAGTAATCAAAATATATTATTGAGAGAGACGACCTGATAATTGTGTGATGAATAAGGGGATGCACGGGGTCATCCCCAAGCTTAGATGCTTGAGTCTCCTTGAATACTTGTGTAAAAAATTGTATAAAGCATGTTGTGTAAAAAATTCAGCTTAAAAAGATGAACCGGTGATTTTTATTGATTCTTTCAATGAAGAAAACAGAATCTGTTTTCTGGCCAGCATGTCACACCTTTTGCTTCCCTTATCATAAGAGGCTAAAACTTTGCACAAAACTTGAAAATAAAGATACGATGGTGTTGCTACAGTAGTAAGGCCATCCAAGGAACAACAAAATAACAAGAAACCAAATCCATTTTGGGATGCCTCCCATAAGTGCTTCTTTACAGACATCAGCTAGGCATGTGTGTAACGATGCTCACAAAAGAATAAAAGTTGAGGCACAAAAGAGAGCATCAAAGGAGCAAAGATAAACCACATTTATGTCTAACGTCCTTCCTATGCATGGGCATCTTGTAAGCAAATAAATCAATGAATCACAAAGTATAAACCATAGGAAGGTAAAACAAGAGTACCTTCAATATTTTCAACATGGAGAGAGGTGTTTTCCTAACATGAAAAATTCTAAAACCAAATTTCCCTCTCTCATGATAATTTTCATTAGCATGATGAACAAACTCAATAATATAACCATCACATAAAGCATGTTTTTCATGATCTACTAGCACATAATCATATAAACTTTCTAAGAAAAAAATCCTCATCATTAAGAACATCCATAGTAGGAAAACATAGAGGGTTATCATAAGACTTATCAAAATAGCAAGGGTTATCATAAATAACAGTAGAAAATCATCCTTGCAAGTCTCATTCATAGGGGCATCATGGACACAAGCATCAATTTCATTAAAAATGGATATTACAAAAGAATCCATAGGATTATAGCAATCAATATAGTAAGAGTTAAAGAGTTACTCTCATTAGTAGGTAGAGATGGATGGCTACTCAATTCTTCCTCCTTTTGTTCGTCACTTTCCTCCTCTTTTTCATGCAACGAGCTTTCAGTTTTAGCAATTTCTTCTTACGTAGAGTCCTGCAAAGCATTAATCTGTTCCTCTTGTGGAGAGAACCTTTTGAGATAGTAAGTAATATAAGCATTATCATTAAAATTCTCAAAGCAATTTTCAAACATAGCAAGACTCTCAGATTTGTAAGGGGCATCTTCAATATCCTCAACAAAGGAAGCAATTTCATAGGCACCCTTAAAAAGAACAAATTCTTCTATTTTTTCTACATCAAAAAAATCATAATGTCCCTTAGTATAAGATACCAATGTTTCATTATCATTACACAAAAATTGGAAAGGAAGGTGCTTAAACATCAAGCAGCAACAATATTCATCACAGAAAAAAGATTTATCATAATCAGAGCATAAGTTTCTAGCATATCTGTCAATTTGAGCTATAAATTTCCAAAAAAATATCCATTTTTCAGACAAGTGGTATTCCTTATAATATTTTTGTTGATCCTCAGTGAATCCACCTTGCCATTGAGATCTAGTTTAAAAGAATTAAATCATTGTTAGCAAATAGAGTGATAAGCAAAAGTGTACTTATCAAGTGAACTTATAAGTAGAGATATGCTCCCCGGCAATGGCGCCAGAAAATAGTCTTGATAACCCACAAGTGTAGGGGATCGCAACAGTCTTCACGGGTAGGTATAACCCAGTTTATTGATTAGAAAAAAGGGGAGCCAAAGAATACTTAAAAGCCTTAGCAGTTGAGTTGACAATTCAACCACACCTGAAAAATCACTAGACAAATATTTAGTAGTAACATTGTGTTGATGGGTGTAGCCTTTAAGACTTCCCCAATCACCAACACCACAAAGTAGTAACAAAGTAGTAACAACAGTAATGAGAGTAAAAATAACAAAGAAGGCAATGAAGATGAAAGATGGACCAGGGTTCAAGGTTTCACTAATGGTAACTCTCCAAGAAAAAGACAAGTGTTGGGTGAAAAAATTAAAGTTGGGCAATTGACAAAATTACACTAACTCTAGCCAAAGAACAAACTAGAGCATCCTAGTCTAAGAACCGAACGTAGGCATGTGTTCTGTATGTAGTTGTACGTGCTTGCAATAAGAAATTTGCACAACATATTTTATCCTAGCATCCCGCTACAAACGGGGCCGAAAAGAACTTATGGAAATTAAGGGCTCCTGTCAAAGAGCATTGAAATGAAGCATTAACACTCTATGAACACATGTAATCCCCAAATTATAGCCCATCCCCTTCGGTGTCCCAAGATTTCACCATTGAGATCGCTTGTTCCGGACTATAACAGGTGCATACAACCGTAGATAAGATCTAGAACAAAAAATTATAATCATGCAACCATAAAGTGCTCAGATCTAAAATCATGCTACTCGTGCACTAGTAACAAGCATTAAGAACAACAAATTGCAGCAACAATAATAGATAAAATTCTTAGGACTAAATAACTATGCAACAATTCATCGTATCCCAACAAACACAATACCAATTACATTATATGGATCTCAATCATGTAGGGAAGGTCATGAGAACTTTGTATTGAAGATCTAGGGGGGAGAAGATACCACATAGCTACTGCAAAGAAACTGTAGTCCAAGGGGGAACTACTCAAGAAGAATCATGGAGCGAAGAGGGGTTGATGAACATGACCTCGGGGGACAAGGCCTTCTCCGGTAGGGTGCCGGAGCAGGATCCTGGTGACCCCCGAAGCTATGTTTCAATGGCGGCGGAGATCGAGAGCGTTTATAGAAAAAGGAGTTGGATATCTCGGGTTTTCGCGTCGGGGGAAATAAATAGGGCCAAAGGGGAGACCGAGTGGGGTCCTAGGTCACCCAGGCGTCCTCCTTGTGGGGGTCCCCCCTGGCAATGCCCAGAGTGCGGCTGGAGGTTGTGGGCTACACCCTGACTTCATCCTCTGGCTGGAGGTCTCTTCTGATGTAAAAGAATTTTTGTATTTTTTGAGAATTTTCTTAGCAACTTCATTTTTTGACTTTTTCTGCATTGCAAAGACAAAACAAACATAAACTGGCACTGGGCTCTATATAGGTTATTCCAATGAATTATTCAAAAGAATGGCAAGAAGATGTAGCAATGACACAAAAATAGCATGGAACAAGAAAAAATTATAGATAGGTTTGAGACGTATCACTAGGTCACGGGGATGAATATCACAGAACGAGTGAATGAGATTGTCGGTAACGAGATTGAAATAAAGCATTGGATGCTATTGATCGAATCTCATACTTATCTAGTATCACATGACAAAGGGAATGGTATACGACGTATACAGTTCAATCGGTTTACTTTCGTAATGCACATGGGTCATTATGGGCATCCATGTCCCGCTAATGATCATCTACCGTAGCCTTCGTCTCGGTCATGACTGGAGTGTTCTCGGACCGTAGGGTAACACACTTAAGGGATCGATGAATATCGGAGACCGTTTCGGAACTATCGGAGTTACTGGAGAATAGAGACAGACATGTCAAAAAAGTTTGGCATAGAGAAAGACATATTGTAATACCAAGAATTATCCAGACTTAATAATGCCACTACAGTTTAAGTCATGAATGGTAAGATGATGTTTTGAGATACTTGATCTCTTGACACATGCAAACCATGCCTCTTTAGGAGAGATGACTAAAACCTCGTGTTCTGGTAAAACAGAGGGTTTACTGATTGTTGAATATCATACATTGTGATGTATCGTATATCAGCAAGTAGTGAATTTCATTATTTCGTGAACTTCGTATGTGGACTTAGATGAATATGTGTATTCACTAATGAAACATGAGTCTGAAATAATTTGATATGATCAAAAGGGATTTCAGAGTGAATATGGATATTAAAGTAACAAGAAAGACAAGTCTCTATGATTTGATCAAAGTGACAAGTGTTTTGAGTTAGTCTTGTGCATACAGACTTGTGAAAGTTGTTTCACAAATTGCAATGTCTTGAGACACTTCAATATTGTTGATGTTCCCGAACATTGTAATCATACTCTATTTAATAGTGTATGGTCTAAGTTATCTCTTATCGATTTACATTATTATTGTTTAGAGTTATTAATTTGATATGCAAACACTCATTTCGGCATAGGGAACCATCTGAGTTCGTGGAAACCAACACTATATATGTTATGGTGTGTCAGCGTTTCTAGGAAACTTGATTTATATCATAAATCTTCTTTGTAGTGTATCCTTAGACAACTATGGATGCATCTTTCATAACTAGAGCCAAAGGAGAAAAACTTGTATTACTAAGTTTGGTGTTTTTCAAGAATCGTTCTTGATAAATGTGGTAATGGAAGAAAAGTGAAAGTTTAACCAAGGTAATTGACCTTACCTCCAGATGTCAGAGTTACACAACGGAATATGTTCCAGAAGAAAAACTCTACAATTAGAGGAGAAACTAATTATAATATCATGATGTTTTGATGGGAACTTTTACTAAGCAAAGTAGGATTCAAGAATACATATTTTCCCCTTGTGCAAAATGATATTCATGATTCACTTGTCAAGTTAATGGAACAAGACATACCTATGAACTACAAACAAGCGATGGTGGACCTAAGTACGAGATATGACTATGAGTCATGAAATCCTATATTGAGTTTCATTTAAGATTGCTTGAATCTTATCAAGTAAGGAGGTTACTTGATATTTCCATAACTTCATGGTTATAAGGAATGAATGTGAACATCAAAGAAGACATCAAGATTGATTTTTCACAAAGAATGTCTCTGACATATTCAATAGGTTGACTACAACATGTAGCAATGCTTGAGTCAATGGGATATTGATAACCCACAATTGCAGGGGATCCAGATAGTCTTCGCGGGTAAGAATAACCCTAATTTATTGATTCGACACAAGGGGAGCCAAAGAATACTTATAAGCCTTAGCAGTTGAGTTGTCAATTCAACGACACCTGAAAAAGCACTAGACAATATATTTAGTAGAAACGGTGTGTTGACCGGTGTAGTTTTAGAGACTTCCCCAATCACCAACACCACAAAATAGTAACAAAGTATTAGCAGCAGTGATGAGAGCAATAGTAATAACGAAGGCAATAAAGATGAAAGATGGACCGGGGTTCAAGGTTTCACTAGTGGTAACTCTCCAAGCAAAAAGACAGGTGTTGGGTGAACGAAATACAGTTGGGAAATTGAAAAAATTTCACAAACTCTAGCCAAACAAACTAGAGCAATCCTAGTCTAAGAACCAAACGTAGGCATGTGTTCCATATTGTAGCATCCCAAGAGTGGCATTCCTCTGTTCACCATGTATATGTACCTTTCTCTCTTTTGGTGTACAAGTTGTGATCATGTTGGGTGTGACTTTTCATGTGAGCATGGGGGTCATGAAGAAGTTGTTCCCACTTGTCTTTCCATTTTGTATGAATTGATCAAATGCCAAAAGAATGGGATTGTGTTCTGTTGCAAATTCATGTGTCCCCTTTTGAACTCCAAACTTTTCCAAGCCAATACTTTGGGGTTTAGGGAACTTTTCATGATTTTATAACTATTTTTCACCTCTGAAAAATAGGGAGGAAAATGGAAAAAATTTGGATTCAAATTCAAAAGGTTCAAATTCCACTTGCTCCAAAAATGGTCAAACCATTTTTATAAAATCAGGATTATTCCAGGAAGAATATTAGTGCTGGAGTTTGTTTTTTTATCTCTCCTTTTCCTCTCTATAAAATTCCTAGGGCTTGCATGGATTTTAATTGGAAAATGATTTCTTTTCTTTTTTTTCCAAGGATCCTATCGGCCAAGCCGGTCCAGCAGGCCTATTTCTTCTCTTCCCGCAGCCCAGCCCAGCGAAGAGGTACGGACTCCCTCCGCAGCCATTGGATTTGATCCACGGCTGGGATATAACGGAGCAGACGGCCGCCATCCCCTCCGTTTGCTGTCTGGCACGGACGCCGAGAGAGGAGCGACGCCGGAGCCGTTTCCCTCGCCGTCTCCGACCGTCTTGTCGACTCGACGCCCTCTATAAGGGCCCCTGCTGCCCTAGGGTTTTTCTTCCCCCCGTTTTCCCCCTCGCCGCCGCCTCGCTCGGGATAGCCCTCCCCTGTTCTGCCATGGGAGCAGGTGAGGAGCTCCAAATCCGTCGCCGCCTCGTCACCTCGTCGAGCGCGTGCTTTTCCTTTTCATTCCCTCTCGTCTTCCTCACGTCTTCCCGTCGGCAGGTCGGAGCTAGGAGGCAAGCCGCGTCCCTTCGCCGTGGTCGTCTGCATCGGCGCCTCACTGCTTCGACGACGACCCCCCCCCCCCTCCGCTTCGGCTCCAGCGCCACCGAGTTCACCTCCAAGAACCCCTAGGTGAGGACGACACCGTCCCCTATTCCCCGTAGTGTTTCACGTAGTAGCTCGTCGAGGTCCCCTGTTTCCGGCCGCCGCGAGTTTCCGGCGAGAGGCATGTCGCCGTTGTCGCGTCCCCGGTGAAGCTGTGAGTAAAAATGGGACCTTTGGGGTCCCAGCTTGGAGAGCGCTGCCTCCTTCGAGCCGCCAGAGCACTGTAGCCGAGGCGAGGCCGTCGTGGGTCGCCGGCACCACCCGTGCTGTCGACGGGTTCAGTTTCGTCAGGCTTTCGCCGCCTTGATCTTCCGTCGAAGTTAGCGACCCCCTGGTGCGATTCAGCTGCAACGCTGGACCGGATCCTGCAGCTGGGTGTACCAGCTACAGATCCCACGCACCGGAGGCATCGAGGGTGGCCTGTGTCCGAGGCCAGCCCCGCCAAAATACCTCACCGACGTCAGTTGCAACGCGAGTTTGTCCTTCTCTGTCAGAGCGCCCCTTTGAAGCCTCATCTTGCCTAAGTCGGGGTTCTGCTCAGATCCGGTTCCGTAGCGTAGTGGTAGGAGAGCTGGGTGGAGGAGTGCATCAGCGTGGGTTCGAACCCCGTCGGGTGCACAACCCTTTTCTTTTTCTTCTTTTTTCGTTTGTTTGTTCAGTGGGTGGCTTGGCGCGATGGGCTCGGCCCAGTGCGGGCAGTGGGAGGTGGAGCAGATGATCTTGGGCCGAGGCTACCCGAGGTTGGCCCAGTTGGCCTCCCTCTGTTCCTTTTTTTTCCACTTCTGTTTTATTTTTTGTTTAATCCTTCCTTTTACAATTTGAATTCTGTTTGAATTTAAATGCTTTGTGCCCCTGGCATATGTCTTTTGGGGTAGAAAATGCACTGATCATCATGGTCACGTTGGTTTTTGTGTTGGAGCAACATAAAAATGCAAGTACGTGGAGGGAGGAGTTTACCCACATGTGATCATGTCAGGTTGATGAGGTGGTGCACACTTGTTTTTTTGCCTTGCCATGTACCCCTTCTTCTTCTTCTTGGTCACAACTCTTGCCAAGTGCAGGACCCTCAAGTTTCCATGTGCTTTTTCCCCTTTGATACTCCCCTTGGTGTCAATTTCACCAACACATTCCTTCGTCTCCGGAATTGACATTTCTTTCGCGATGTTTACTTTTGTTGCGTTGTTGTTATTGTTTCATGCCATGTCATGTTGCCATGTTACCTACACCAAAAATAAGGCTAAGACCAAAGCCATGAATTACGTAAATAAATTGCATATGAAGTTGTTGACGTGTCGTCACCACCTTCATTTAAATCTGACTAGATAGGGTCACATCATGTCGATTAAACTTGATCATACCATCTTTGCATGTGCATTGTACCCGTTACTTACTTGTGTGTCTTTTCCTTGCCGGTACTTTACGTTAGCACCTGAGACCGCTGAGGAGTCTTACGTGGAGATTTCCGTCACCGAGCCCGAGGACCCTGCTGCGTCTGCCTTCAACAACCGATTACCCAGGCAAGGGGAAGATTTATACCATTACTTGATACATTTCTGCCTACCTGCCTAGCTGTAGCCTAGAACGTTTGTTTGATCCTATCCACTTTGCTTATGCCACATTCAAAACCAAAACAGCCATGATCCCCACATCCCAGCAAACCTTTGTACTGCTAAGTTACCGCTGCTCAGCCATTGCTTAGTATGAGTAGGAAAACTTGCTTCTTACCCTATGTTTGGTTTGGGATATCATGTTATTTTAAGAAGTTGGTTGATATTTATTATTATTATGATGTTAACTTACACTTGGCGAAAGATGGGAGACCAGGCTATTTCCACCAGGTGCTTTGTTCCATTTGAGTCACCTAGGTCCCGAGTTCCGGGTATTTTGTTTCTTGACGAGCGTGGCTAATCGTGTGTGGGATTCTATGGGGTCCCCTTGTCTTACCTACCTAGCTCCAAACAATTCTAGTGGTGGCCCAAGCTGTATTTACCATTTGCAAAACGTGTGTGTGTCTGGTTAGCGCTCCAGCAGATTTAAAATAACTCGGGCCAGCGAGGACAGAGTTCCCTTGTTGGTCCACTCCTGGAAGCTCGAGGGCTGCCCACAGTGATGGGTTAGTAACCCCAACCTCGTCCAGATGGTAGAGGCTGATTTGAGAGCGCGGCCGGCTTTCGAGTTGGATGTCGACTCACCGGGGGCCACCCGGAATTGTGCGTTGTTAGTTAGGGGGACCTGACGTTCTGGAGTTTCAAGCGCCTTCTCCCACCAAGCGGAAACCGGACGTACATGCGAAGCCTATGATGGGCAGTTGGTACACCCCTGCAGGGTTAAATCTTTTCGAAAAGCCGTGTCCGCGGTTATGGACAACTTGAGACCTACTCCTTGTTCATAGAATAACATCAATTTGAATTATAATTAGAACTTGCCTACTGTGTGAGTGCCTTGGTTGCTTTTCTTCGTCCAGGGGGACCAAGAGAAGATCCAGGTTGTGTTATGTTTAACGTAAGTAGGTGGATAGTAGACTTATGACACAATGTCACGTGTATTTCTTGGATCATACCCCTACTCCAATAGAACGATAGCCACCATATATGCTAGTGCGGCTGCAACCTTTACCTTTATCTTGTCTTATCGTAGGGAGTTAGTTATCCAGTAATGATATAATCTCAACCCTGTTTTCCTTTTGTGCTTTTACCGTTTTGCCTGATCGGCCGCTGCAGTGGAGTACTACCTCGACCCGAGTTCTGGACGATACTTCGTGCAAGTGCCCCCGGAGGATGACGAGGAGATCGACCTCGTTTAGTAGATCCTACAGTTGGGCTTCGACGATCCGTGGGTGGACTCTTTATGTGTAGCCCTCTCTAGAGCAATTTGGATTTTGACCGTACTCGGTCGTGCTTGTCTTCCGCTTGTTGCATGATATTCTGTTGGGTCCATGGACCTCTGAGATGATGTAATAAATACCAGCGGCGATGTATGCCCTGGACTCTATATATTTATGTCTCAATTAAAGTTCTTCGTTCTTATACATGTTGTTGAGAATCCGGCAGCGACACGAGTGCGAGTGTCGTGAATCGGTGACTCTTTATGCACTACTAGCTTTAGTGGGACGCAAAAGCAACTAACTCGAGTTAGTACCGCATCGGGGGCCTTACACATATGTAGTTGTATGTGCTTTCAATAAGAACTTGCACAACATCTATTGTCCTACGGTCCCGCTACGAACGGGGCCAAACGGAACTTACGGAGATTAAGGTGCTCCTGTCAAAGAGCACCGGAACAAAGTATTAGCACTCTATGAACACATGTGATCCTCAAATTATAGCCCATCCCCTTTGGTGTCCCAAGCTGTCACCATTGGGATCGCCGGTTCCGGACTATAATAGGTGCACACAACCGTAGATAAGATCTAGAACAACAATTATAATCATGCAAGCATAACCTGCACCGATCTGAAATCATGCCACTCTTGCACTAGTAACAAGCATTAAGAACAACAAAATTGCAACAACAATAATTCATAAACCTCTTAGGACTGAACAAGGTAACAATTCATCGGATCCCAACAAACACAACACCAATTACATCATATGGATCTCAATCATGTGGGGCAGCTCATGAGAACTTTGTATTTGAAGATCAAGGGGGAGAAGATACCAACAAGCTACTGCCAAGAACCCGTAGTCCAAGGAGGAACTACTCACGATCCATCATGGGGTGAAGATGAAGATGGCCCCGGGGGCCAAGGCCCTCTCCGGCAGGGTGCCGGAGCAGGATCCTGGTGACCCCCGAAGCTAGGTTTCGATGGCTGCGGAGATCGGGAGTGCTTCTAGAGAAAAGGGTTGGATATTTCGGGTTTTTGTGTCACGGGAGATTTTATAGGCAAAGGGGGAGTCCGAGGCGGTGCCCAGGTCGTCCAGGCGGCCACCCCACGCGGGTGGGCCCTGGCCGCGCCGAGGGGGCTCCTAGGGGCCTAGGGCCACCTCCTGGCTCCGTCCTCCGGCTGGAGGACTCTTCCGATGTAGATATTTTTTGGTAATTTTTTGGGAATTTTCTGAGCAACTTCATTTTTGGAATCTTTTCTACATTGCAAAGACAAAACAGACAGAAAATGGCACTGGGCTCTATATTAGTAGGTTATTCCAATAAATGATTCAAAAGCATGGAAAAAAGATGTAGCAATGACACAAAAAGGGCATGGAACGATCAAAAATTATAGATACGTTTGAGACGTATCACCATCCCCAAGCTTAATTCCTGCTCGTCCTCGAGTAGGTAAATGATAAAAAGATAATTTTTGATGTGACATACTACTTAGGAGTAAAGGCAATCAATCTAATGTAATAAAGATACATAAGCCAAACATAAAGTGATATAAAGAAATAGTCTTTAGTTGATATTAAGCAAGCAATGGAGAACATATAAAAAATTGAGCTCTTCTTGTCCGTGAATAAAATGTCTTAGTCGGGGTCCCCGTGCCAAGAGTGGGGATGGTTTAGAGCATAAAAATACTGAATAGTTTTTGAGAACTTAATCTACTAAATTTCACACATGGTCCCTTTGGAATCTTATTTTGACTCGTCCCTAGACCACAAGTCAGGTATCAGTCAAACTGGTCCTCTCCCTTTCGACTTAGAGCACTCATGCAATGGATGAGCGCTAGCAAGATACGTTGGCACTTAGGATGGCAAATAGAATAAATGAGGGGGATAGGAAGTCAAAAAGTGAGAAAGGCTCACATCAATGAGGACAATCATAACAGGGAGAAAGCCAAATGATAGATATGGTCTGAGGAGTAGGGATTGCCATGCAACATGCGGATGCACAAGAGCTATAAGTGTATGAAATCCCTCCAATGGAACTAGTGGGGCTGCATCCAACTTTCTTGCTCATGAAGACCTAGAGCTCTTTTGAGGAGGCTCATCCTTGGAATATGCAAGCCAAGTTCTATAGTGTATAGATCCCCACATAGTTATATAAGAATGGTATGAAAACTCTCTATGAAGCACGGGTGCTACTTTGAAGCACAAGTGTGGAATAAAGGATAGTAGTGCTGCCCCCTCTCTCTTTTTTTTCACCTTTTTTTGTATATTTTTTTGTTTTTGGGTGGCCTCCATGGCTCTTTATTCTCTATCTCTCTTTTTTATTTCGTCCACTTAGGGATCTTTTATTCCTTTCCTCACTGTAGGGCAACACTCTATAAGAACATCAACACACTTTTATTTACTTACAACTCTGAATAAGAAAGTAATGACTCTTTATGAATACCCCTGTCAGTGTAGCAGCGAGGCAATATGACAATGAAGGATAAGTCATATGAACATGAAGAACGATGGATGTTTCATGGAAATATATCTCGGAAAGGCTATAGAAATGCCTTGATAGGTAGGTATGGTGACTGTTTTGAGGAAGATATAAGGAGGTTTATGTATGACAGAGCGTATCATGCCAAGGGTTTGGATGCACCGGCGAAGTTTGCACCATCTTCCATGAGAAGGTCAATGCACGGTACCGAAGAGGCTAGCAAAATATGGGAAGTTGGAAGTGCCAACAATCGAATACTCGCATTAGTCCGAAGAACTCATGCACTTATTATCACTAACTCTCTATCTAGTCAGGAGATTCACAAAGAGACAAGTACCCCGAGGAGGAGTGTATGGGGGTTTGGTCATCCTTGCGCATCCTCGACCCATGGTACGTGGGGGTACTCTATATATTCCAACCCTGCAGAGATTAGTGATCCTTTTAGTAGCTAGAGTTCTCAACTATATTTTTTTAGTTTTCAAAAATGAGGAACGGTTAGCCAAGATGCGACACCTATCACTAATGGGCGCAAGCTGAATTTCATAAACATTAATCATTACTCAATCAATACCTCAAAAATATTGCAAGATATCCTAAGCTAGACCTAGTGATCTAGATTACCTATACACCACATATAAAACATACCATGAAACATATAAACCAATGTAACAGAAATAACTCTCTAAACAAATATAAGTGAAGCATGAGAGTTCTATACTTTCTACAAAAGAAAATAAATGCTCTCAAACAAGATCTAAGTGAAGAACAAGAGCTAGCAAAACAGGCAGTAGATAAATTTAACACTCAACAGATATAAGTAAAGCTCTAGAGTGTTCTATGATAAAGTGGAGCGTGTATCTCTCCCAATCAAGCATGGTAGGGTCCGACATTGTAATGACCAGCAAAAAAAACTAAACTAAACTAAAATCAAATATACAGACGCTCCAAGAACAACACATATCATGTGAAGCAATAAAAATATAGTGTGGAGATGGACGAACTGATGATTGTTGATGAAGAAGGGGATGCACGGGGGCATCCCCAAGCTTAGACGCTTGAGTCTCCTTGAAAATTTTGTGGGGGTGCCGGGGGCATCCCCAAGCTTAAGATTTTGGCACTCCTAAATCTTCTTTCATCATCTCCCTTCGCACACTTGAAAACTTCCTTCACACAAAACTTCTCATAAACTTATTAGAGCGGTTAGTACACTAATAGATAATATGTCAAAACAGGAAAGATTGTAAATATTGATTTTTCAGGTGCACTTCTTCTGCTCAAATAAGAAAACTCAAAACATATGAAAGTTTCACAATTGTTTATAGCATGCTGTGTAAAAAATTCAGCTCAAAAAGATGAATTGGTGATTGGTTTTGATTTTTCCGTCAAGCAGACAGAATCTGTTTTCTGGACAGCATGTCACAACTTTTGCTTCCCTTATCATAAGAGGCTAGAACTTGGCACAAAACTTGAAAATAAAGATACAATGTTCTTGCTACAGTAGTAACAACATCCAAGACACATCAAAATCAAAAGAAACCTAATCCGTTTTGGGCTTCCTCCTAGAAGCGCTTCTTTAAAGCCATTAGCTAGGAATGAGTGTAATGATGCTCACGAAAGAATAAAAAGTTGAAGCACAAAAGAGAGCATCAAAGGAGAAAATATAAATCACATTTAATTCTAACATTCTTCCTATGCATGGACATCTTGTAAGAAAATAAATAACTGAAGCACAAAGTATCAAGCATAGGAAGGTAAAACAAGAGCACCTTCAAGATTTTCAACATGGAGAGAGGTGTTTTCCTAACATGAAAAATTCTACAACCAAATTTTCCTCTCTCATAATAATTTTCGGTAGCATCATGAACAAACTCAACAATATAACCATCACACAAAGCATGCTTGTCATGATCTACTAGCACATAATCATATAAACTTTCTAAGCATAACTCCTCATTATCAAGAACATTCATAGTAGGCAAAAATAGAGGGTTATCATAAGACTATCAAAATAGAGGGGGCTATCATAAATAACAGTAGAAAAATCATCCTTGCAAGTCTCATTCATAGGGGCATCATGGCCACAAGCATCAATTTCATCAAAAAGGGATAATTCAAAAGATTCAATAGGATCATAGCAATCAATATAGCATTCAGCCTCCTTAGGTAAGCATGGAGGGCAATCATATAAAGTAAGAGTCAAAGAGTTACTCTTATTAGTTGGTAGAGATGGGTAGCTACTCCATTCTTCCTCCTTTTGTTCGTCACTCTCCTCCTCTTTTTCATCCAATGAGCTTTCAGTTTCAGCAATTTCTTCGGTAGAGTCCTGCAAAGCATTAGTCTCTTCCTCTTGTGGAGAGAAACTTTTGAGATAGTTAGTAATATAAGAATTATTAAAATTCTCAAAGCAATATTTAAGTATATCAAGACTCTCAGATTTGTAAGGGGCATCTTCAATATTTTCAACAAAGGAAGCAATTTCATAGGCACACTTAAAAACAACAAATTCTTCTATTTGTGCTACATCAAAGAAATCATAATGTCCCCTAGTATAAGATACCAAGGTTTCATTATCATTACACCAACATTGGAAGGTAAGGTGTTTAAAGGGCAAGCAGCAACAAGATTCATCACAACAATAAGATATATCATAATCAGAGCATAAGTTTCTAGCATTCCTATTAACTTGAGATATAATTTTCTGTACAAATTTTCCTTTTTCAGACAAGCGGTATTCCTTATAATATTTTTGTTGATCCTCCGTGAATCCACCTTGCCAATAAGATCTAGTTTCAAAGAATTTAACCATTGTAAGCAAACAGAGTAATAAGATAAAGTGTATTTATAAGTGAACTTATAAGTAGAGCTATGGTCCCGGGCAACGGCGCCAGAAAATAGCCTTGATAACCCACAACTGCAGGGGATCGAGATAGTCTTCACGGTTAAGAATAACCCTAATTTATTGATTCGAGACAAGGGGAGACAAAGAATACTTATAATCCTTAGCAATTCAGTTTCCAATTCAACCACACCTGAAAAAGCACTAGACAATATATTTAGTAGCAACGATGTGTTCACGGGTGTAGTCTTAGAGACTTCCCCAATCACCAACACCACAAAGTAGTAACAAAGTATTAGCAGCAGTGATGAGAGAAATAGTAACAACGAAGGAAATAAAGATGAAAGATGGACCGGGGTTCAAGGTTTCACTAGTGGTAACTCTCCAAGCAAAAGAAAGGTTTTGGGTGAACGAATTACTGTTTGGCAATTGACAAAATTGCACAAACTCTAGCGAAACAAACTAGAGCAATCCTAGTCTAAGAACCAAACGTAGGCATGTGTTCCGTATGTAGTTGTATGTGCTTGCAATAAGAACTTGCACAACATCTATTGTCCTACCATCCCGCTACGAACGGGGCCAAAGGGAACTTATGGAGATTAAGGTGCTCCTGTCAAAGAGCACCGGAACAAAGCATTAGCACTCTATGAACACATGTCATCCTCAAATTATAGCCCATCCCCTTTGGTGTCCCAAGCTGTCACCATTGGGATCGCCGGTTCCGGACTATAATAGGTGCATACAACCGTAGATAAGATCTAGAAAAACAATTATAATCATGCAACCATAACGTGCTCAGATCTAAAATCATGCTACTCGTGCACTAGTAACAAGCATTAAGAACAACAAAATTGCAGCAAAATTAATTCATAAACCTCTTAGGACTGAACAAGGTAACAATTCATCGGATCCCAACAAACACAATACCAATTACATCATATGGATCTCAATCATGTGGGGCAGCTCATGAGAACTTTGTATTTGAACATGGATCCTCTATGCCTTTGTCATAGGTTCTTTCTTATGAAACCAGATTTATGTACTCGACGTAATGTGACCCAAGTTATTAGTAGTAAGAACATGTTGTGATATGATTTATGAGTAAATCATTGAACAAAGAGTTAAGTTTATCCTTCAGTATCTGGAGAGAACTGAGGATACATCTCAAATTTGTAAAGGATAGTGGACTTGACCATAAATGTTATGCTGGTTCAAGTTCTGACACTAACCTAGA
Organism: Bromus sterilis; assembly: GCA_950022295.1. Lineage (NCBI taxonomy): Eukaryota > Viridiplantae > Streptophyta > Magnoliopsida > Poales > Poaceae > Bromus > Bromus sterilis. The sequence continues at coordinate 160,271,393 of OX465596.1, read as the reverse complement.
AAATTGAGATATCATACTAATGAATGCCTAAGTGGAAAGAAACATGGTTAGACATCAAAATTGCATACAATGCACTAAGGAATAAGTCTACATTGATGTGGCTACATTATAAGTGGAAGGAGTTATAATTTGGCTGGAGAAGTTCGACTTCTGACTAAGTGAGTTTTTAGTGTGCATGACTAGCTAAGTGAAGGTCCGTGTGATCCAACGGATGTCATTGCTTAAACATAACGAACACAGTCTCACTCCACCGCCAAATATATATACCTCATCATTATAATGGATAAGGAAGGAATGTCAAACTAGGTGACATTAATGATTTGAAAAACACATACAGATCTGAATGGTTCAGACCGTTGATACACCCTTTTCCAAAAGCAAGCATGATCTATAACCATATACATGATATGGCGTTATGATCCACAGAAAATGCAGCTAGATTATTTGTACTCTAGTGCAAGTGGGAGACTTTTGGGAATGTGCCCTAGAGGCAAATAAAATATGTTTTATTGAGCATATTCCATTAGTTCATAATACGTTTTATACTATGCTATAACTGTATTAAGCGGAAACCTTAATACACATGTGGTATACAAACAACCAGGTGCCTAGATAACTCTAGTATACTAGTCCATTGGGTGATTGATGATCGAGGTTTCCTGATCATGAGACAAATAAGTCTGTAAGCAATGGAGTCGTATCATTGGGATAATGATATGATGGACATACACCCACCAGAAGTGTTGCGATGTGATCAAGTCACATAGTTCGACATTGCGATAACTATAACGTAGTGACCAGATCCTTTGACTGTAATGATTATACGTAATTGTCATCTATGAGGAGACTTTGATTTGTATCCCACTTCCTGACTGAAATATGCTGACCATAACGGTGCACTTTGGGTATTCCGAAATATATGGTTGATGAGTATGAAAATAGATCAAAGCGGGATTTGTCCATCCGAGTGACAGATAGGTACTCTAGGCCCACTCAGTGATATTGCATCATAAGGTTTGCGCAAACATGTGACTAGGTCATGGAGTTGTAATATCACGGGAACGAGTAAACTTGTTTGTTGAGACCGAGGAAGAACTAGGTATATTGGATACCAATGATCAAACCTCGGTCAAGAAAAGTACCATAGGACAAAGGGAACAGGCACACGGCTAACGGATCCAACAGCGATTGAAGTTCATTCGATGGAAGCGCAGGGGCTATCAAGGATTGTAACCAGGTCCAATTGATTATTCATTGATCAAGAAAGTGTCATGATCATGTCAGCTGTTTCCCGGACCATAGGGTGTCACACTTAAGGGTATTCGACGCATTCAGGATTGATTCGGGATCGCCGGAGAAATAAGAGAGAACTCTGAAATCGTTTCGGAGGAGAGACAAAAAGGTTTCTGTGTTTTCGAATTGTTCGAAAAGTTATTTGAATATGATTTATAATTTAATTAAAGAATTAAATATTAAAATATAATTTAAATAATTAATGGAATAGTTTTCCTTTTAGTTTTTGTTTTTTATTTATACAAAGAAGAAAGAAAAAAAGGAAAAGGAAAAAAAGGATCATAGCGCCATGGGCTTGGCCCATGCGGGCCACTTGGCCACTTGGTGGCCATGTGCGCCACGACCATATGCAAGGCCGGCCACATGCATGGTTCATGCATGCCCACGGCTAGCACAATGTGGTTTAGTACCACATTGCTAGTGGTGGGTACTGCGTTCCTCCTTTTCCCCCTATATATAGATGTGGAGGGTGCCCCTTTTTCAACACAGAAAATTCCAGAAAAATACAGATAAATTCTGTTGATCTCTCTATCCCTCTTTCTTCCTCCTATGAGCGGACTCCCTTGTATGGAGTCTGCACTAGGTTGGAGGTTTCTCCACTATACGCACGCCGTTGTGCTGCTCGGGATCCGAATCCATCTTCTTTCCGTTGCTCGCCTCTTTCGGAGCCCGGAGGGACGTCGGGTACACCGTATGTGTGTAATCCCGCGAGGCGCTACACTTGTGGCGCTACTTCATCGTCGTGGCCGTATCGCGGCGTATTCACCGACAACGTTTCCGACGGGGGACGTAATCCCGTCATCGGTCTCAAGGATCGGGTGGCTACTAGAGTCATCGTGGAGCTGCGCGAGATCGGGGATTGCCGGTACGACTACACCAACCACGTTCACGCGGAAACGTTTCCCGCTTAACGGACTACATACTAGTATGTGACCTATTCCATCCGTTACTTGCATCGCCATAGCATAGGTCTTGGGATTGGGTATCTTAGGTTATGAAAGTTTTGTGTTTTCTGCCCCGAACCCCAATAGTGGTATCAGAGCAAGGCTATGCGTAGATGTATTGTACGGATAGAAAATATCTAGTATGTGGGCATCAATTCTCCAATTTTTACCCTCTCATGTGTACTCGTTTAGCATTGCGGCAATGTTCTGATGAAGTAGCCCCGACCGACCTTACACGTTTACGCGAGACTGGTTCCACGCTTGACATATGGCTTGTACCATATAAGTGGCTGGGGGTGTCTGTCTCTCTAACATTATCTTTCCGAAGACGTTTGCAACGGAGGGCCCCGACAGGGGTGTAATAGAGACAATTGCGGGATTGGTGTTGTGGCTTGTTTTCGTAGAATATAAATGGTTCTTTTCTCGAAACCCCTAGAAGCCACGTAAAACTTGCAAAAGATAAAGTAGAAAGGCGTTTTCAACTTTAATTTGCATGTCGGGGCGAATCATAGCATGTATGATTTATTGTTTTACATCCTGTTTTGCTAATATGCTAGATATAACGATGGTAGCATAAATAGGATAATCTCTCACAATACCAACATTGTGTGCTCCCTTAATGGGCACTGCCTGGAAGGATCTCCCATATGGCCGACATTCCGTACATACTGGGTGTCACACATATTAAATGGCGTTCGAATGAGGTTCGGTTCGGTTCGGCAAGCCTGGCATATGCAGATATGGCCTTGCTGAACAGCTAAAATTAAGGTTGGATTGGAAAGCTTGACGTATGTAGATGCGGGCCTGGAACACACTAGATCGAAAGATCAAGCACGAGTCACATCGATGATGTGATTGGCATGATGGCCTACCTTAAACAACATACTGATGGCCGTGACGATCGGGGGAGGTATGGTGTTCGAGGAATGTGTAATCACTTAGTAAATTGAGAGATGTTGTACTAAGTGGGAGTTTTAGAATTAATTAAAATTGAACTCCACATATTATGAACTTAATCTTCATGTCTTAGCAAATATCATTGTAGATAATGTCATACCCAAAATGTTATAACTATGGCTCTTTAGCGTTATGAAGAACTTAAGGTGGATGGGTCTTACTTCATTGATGATTACCAACACCGTTAGAGAAATACTCATTAGTAATGACTTGATAAACATAATACGAACTTCTAGGAGATACACCTGATAACTCCGTAATCAAGTAAGATGATGATGAGTATTGTACTCACCGTCACTTATGAATGAATGTCCAATACACCATACTTCATTCTATGAATCTGAATTGTGAATGCATGTTAACCAACACGTATGACGTGCTAGGTGAACTTGAAAGCATTAAGTCACAAATCAGAGTAATGGAATATGAGTATATGGATGGGGTTTCTTTCAATCATGGTGGAAGGAACAACCTGCTGAGAAAGTCACTTGGAAACTGTATAAGATACATGAACACCTTGTGCATAACTTGGACTACTAAATGACTGGTTACTTTGTGATAGTTGGGGAGATGCATCCGCTTCCTTCCAGCTACAATGACCATGTCTAGACTATGTCATGAAGGAGAATTTTTCACCTGTCATGAAGTAGAACCAATGCAGGAACAATCATTGACGGAGAAAGTATATTTGATATACGAGTTATAAATGTCTTTCCCCACAAAACATTGATTGCGTTTGATTAAGTATTTAATACTTGAACTCACTACTTGAGAGTGTCTTGGAAGGGATGAGGAGATAATGTGTGCTGACGGAAATCGAGATAGTTGATGGTCGACAACACTCTCCCTCTACATCTTTCATTTATATATGAATAAATTTATGATCGTTCGAATGAGGACGTTATTAGTGTGTCATGCAACTTGCAAGACAATTATTCATATTAGTGAGAAACAAGCCAGTTTTCCTCCCTTTTATGAATGATATCTTTGATGGTCACATTACGTTTATGAATGAGTTATTCTTATATTGATGATAGTAGTTCGATCATTTATAAGAAATATTGTAATACCAAGAATTATCCAGACTTAATAATGCCACTACAGTTTAAGTCATGAATGGTAACATGATGTTTTGAGATACTTGATCTCTTGAAACATGCAAACCATTCCTCTTTAGGAGAGATGACTAAAACCTCGTGTTCTGGTAAAATAGAGGGTGTAATGATTGTTGAATATCATACATTGTGATGTATCGTATATGAGCAAGTAGTGAATTTCATTATTTCGTGAACTTCGTATGTGGACTTAGATGAATATGTGTATTCACTAATGAAACATGAGTCTGAAATAATTTGATATGATCAAAAGGGATTTCAGAGTGACGATGGATATTAAATTAACAAGAAAGACAAGTATCTACGATTTGATCAAAGTGACAAGTGTTTTGAGTTAGTCTTGTGCATACAGACTTGTGAAAATTGTTTCACAAATTTCAATGTCTTGAGACACTTCAATATTGTTGATGTGCCCGAACATTGTAATCATACTCTATTGGATAGTGTATGGTCTAAGTTATCTCTTATCGAGTTACGTTATTATTGTTTAGAGTTATTAATTTGATATGCAAACACTCATTTCGGCATAGGGAACCATCTGAGTTCGTGGAAACCAACACTATATATGTTATGGTGTGTCAGGGTTTCTAGGAAACTTGATTTATATCACAAATCATCTTTGTAGTGTATCCTTAGACAACTATGGATGCATCTTTCATAACTAGAGCCAAAGGAGCAAAACTGGTATTGCTAAGTTTGGTGTTTGTCAAGAATCGTTCTTGAGAAATTTGGTAATGGAAGAAAAGTGAAAGTTTAACCAAGGTAATTGACCTTACCTCCAGATGTCAGAGTAGCACAACGGAATAAGTTCCGGAAGCAAAACTCTACAATTAGAGTAGAAACTAATAATAATGATCATAATGTTTTGATGGAAACTTTTACTGAGCAAAGTAGGATTCAAGAATACATATTTGCCCCTTGTGCAAAATGATATCCATTATTCACTTGTCAAGTTAATGGAACATGACATACCTATGAACTACAAAGAAGCGATGGTGGACCTAACTACGAGATATGACTATGTGTCATGAAATCCTATATTGAGTTTCATTTAAGATTGCTTGAATCTTATCAAGTAAGGAGGTTACTTGATATTCCCATAACTTCATGGTTATAAGGAATGAATGTGAACATCAAAGAAGACATCAAGATTGATTTGTCACAAAGAATGTCTCTGACAAAGTCAATAGGTTGACTACAACATCTAGCAAAGCTTGAGTCAATGGGATATTCACTACAATTGATCCAAAATTGTTATCAACACCGTGACTTCCTAAAATCCTGCATTTGAAGAAGTGTTGTAACTGGTACAACAAGAAGGTTTTGAAAACATATGGATTCTAGTGTCTCGTGACAGGAATTATCGATTTGATTAAGGATCAAAGGATCTTGGACTTAGCCAAAATGTCGAGGAAACATGCATTTGCATGAAACTGAGTGGGAGATGAATAGTTTCCTAAACTTAATATGTGGACGACATATTTTGAGTGGAAGCTATGGGAGTATTAACCTAGTCTTATATGTGTCTCACATATCTGAGTGGGAGCTATGTGGTAATTATCCTGAACTTAATATGTGTCTGACATATCTAAGTGGGAGCTATGTGAGTGTTATCTTGGACTTAATATGTGCAAGGCATATTTTGAGTGGGAGCGTGATAACATTCTCATATATGGATAACATATTATAAATAGTGTAGTTGGTATTAATGATTATTTTAATCTTTCATAAATGAAGATGAATAAGTATTAAAAATTGAAATCTATTAAGATAGATCAATGTGTTTGATAAACATTGAGTCGAAATACTTTCCTGGATAAGATTCTGAGGGAGTTCAACCACGTTCACGCGGGAATGTTTCCCTCTTAACGGACTACATACTGGTATGTGTCCTATTCCATTGTTACTTGCATCGCCAAAGCATAGGTCTTGGGATTGGGTATCGTAGGTTGTGAAAATTTTGTGTTTTCTGCCCCGAACCCCAACACCTCTCTCGTCTCTTACACGGTGGGATCCCCTTGTTAGGAGCCTGTAGTGGGATTGAGGTTTCTCTTCTACACGGATGTCGTCGTGCTGCCGAAACTCTTGTTCTGGGAGGTCTACTTCCACCACCTTTGCTCGATCGGAGAACGGAGGTCGTCATTGAGTTCCGTTCGTGTGTGGGTACTACAAGGTGCTGAACGTGCATCACTTTCACCCGACAGGGTGCTAACACAGCCAAGGGGCTATGAATGATACACGACTTCATCAACCACATTTGCAGGAAGGTTTCCGCACAACGGACTACACCCCAAGGTATATTTCCGCAAGTCTTCCCGTTACAGTAATATAGCTAGATAGATCTTGGGTGAAGAACGACGATAGTTAGAAAAAATATTTTTTTCTGATGCGAGACCCAATAGTGGTATCATGAGCTAGATCTATCCTTTGTATTGCTGTGCAGTTAGAACACATCGGGGATGTGGGCGCTGATTCTATGATTGTTACCCTCTCACATGCACTTGTTCATATATGTGGCAATGTTTGATGAAGTGGGGATTCTATGAGTTTACTGGGATCCATTGGATTATGAGATTATGTTCAGATTGTGATGAGTTATATATTTGGTTCTCCTTTTATATTCCGTTCTTGAGTAATTCTTGCATGTTCTCCGTTGCTTTTTATTGCTTTGGACAAGTAGTAGATAGTAACTCCAAGAGGGAGCGTTTATGCTTGATTGTGGGTTCATGCCCCCAATGTCTAGCTTGAGTGACAAAAACATGAGACTAGGGGATGTGATGTTGCCACCAGGGAGAAAATAACGGTGCTTGTAACCGCGGTTGCAAGGATTGTTTACCTTACACAAAGTTTATTAATGCAGTTGTCTGTTGCTTTGGGTTTACACTTTGGGTGGGGCCCTCAACTTCATACCAGCGAGATGTTCTGGATGGATATCTCAAGGTGGATGATTAGTGAGTACATACAGATGGATTTCGGTCTACTTGTCTTGGCGTACTGCCCATACTTTTGAGCCTCCAAATTTTTTTGCAGCATAATTAGCATTGCGATGCGTTTATAATTCTGCCAATTTCCCAGCTATAATTTGTTTACCCAACTTAGCTATTTTATCATCTTTGGGGAGAGAGACATCACTAGTTGATACGTCCCAAATGTATTTATAATTTCTGCTTGCTCCATGCATGTTTTGGGTGATATTGTTATACTTTTGATGCACTTTCATACACTTTTGATCATATTTGGACTAACCTATTAACTCATTGCACCCCAGTGTCAGTTTCTGTTTTCTGTTGTTTTTTTGTTTCAGGTTTTCCCATTACATAAACTGCCAGAAAATTTCCGGGAAAAATATAAAAAAATCAGCGACATAGAATCTTACAGAGGCCGAAGGGGGGCTGGGGGGACCCACCTGGTGCTTAGGAGGCCAGGGCGTGGCCCGACCCTAGGCCATGCCAAGGGGCCGCTTAGACCCCCTGTTCCACCCCTAGATTCCCCCCTTCGCCTATATTTACCTCTCATCCTGAAACCCCTGAGGACAGAACCCTTTTTCACGATCTCCCCTCTCTTCCGCAGCCGGCACGCTTCCAAGATCGGGGCTGCCAGGAGACCATGTCTCGGCACCCTGCCGGAGGGAGGATTGACCTCTGGGATCTTGTCCACCACCATGGACGCTTGCCGGATGAGCCATGAGTAGTCCACCTTGTACCATGGGTCCATGATCAGTTGCTATGTGATGTCTTCTCTCCACCTTTGTTCTACATTGATTAGACCTTGTGAGCTGCCCTACATGATCAAGGCACATATGTAATTCTTCTGATGTCTCTTTGTTTAGTTTGCTAGGATCTGATGGATTATGAGATTGTGTTCAGATTGTGATGAGTAATATATTTGGTTCTTCACCTTTTATATTTATGTTCTTGAGTAATTCCGTCATGTTCTCCGTTGTTGTTTATTCCTTTGGCCAAGTGGTAGATTGTAACTCCAACAGGGAGTGTTATGCATGATTGTGGGTTCATGCCCCCTGATGACTAGCTTGATCGACAGAAACATGAGTCTAGGGGATGTGTTGTTGCCATAAGGGGGAAAACAATGGTGCTTGTACTTGTGGGTGCAAGGATGGTTTACTTTACGCAAAGTTATTTTAATGCAGTTGTCTCTTGCTTTGGGTTTACACTTTGGGACGGGCTCGCAACTTAATACCAACGAGATGTGCTGGATAGATATCTCAAGGTGGATGATTAGTGAGTAGATGCAGATGGATTTTGGTCTACTTTTCTTGGCGTACTGCCATTATTTGAGCCTCTTCCTTTCATTTGTAGCATAGTTAGCATTGTGGTGTTTTTTTAATCCGTTCAATTGCCCAGTTGTAATTTGTTCACCTTGCATAGTTTTTTATCGTCTTTTGGAAGAGAGACATCACTAGTGAACTTCATGGAACCCCGATCCATATTTCCACCACCGTTTACACGCTCAATTTACTTCCTGTTTTTACTTTCTAGTTGCAATTATCTTTATCATTATCTCTTGCATTTGATACTTTGTAAATAGCAAGGCCGGAGACATTGACAACCTCTCTGTACTCGTTGGGAGCAAAGTTATTTTTATCTGTGTGCAGGTCTAGGTAAAGTAAGCAACCCTTGGTTGTGAACGACGCCATTGTTCACTTTACCACCTTCTTGTCGTCGTTGGAGTCCTACTGGTTCGATCTAAACTTTGGTATCTTTGCCAAGGGAAATTTGCCGCTACGCTACATGTCAAACTTCCACTTGGGGTAACCAACGAGGGGTGAGAATCACTTCCTCGCTAGCATCAAGAAATTTCTGGCGCCGTTGCCGGGGTCTCCGCTCTTCAAGATAGGGGAGTTGCACACTATCTTTTATCTTTGCTTTTTAGTCTTGTTAGTTTACCTATCAGTTTTTGTCTTAGTGTCCTTTATCAAAACTCACAAAAAAATGCTTGTCCTGCTTGCTGCTACTATTATGTGTACCACTAAAAACACCAAGTTGTGTGACTTCACTAGTCACAACAACAATGATTTTATCTGCACTCCTATTGCTACACCTGCCACTTCAGCATCTCCTTATGAAATTAAACCTGCTTTGCTGAATCTTGTTATGAAAGAACAATTCTCCGGTGCTGGAGATGATGCTGCTTTACACTTGAATAATTTTGTTGAGATTTGTGATATGCAATAGTATAAAGAAGAAGAAGGTGATATTGTTAAGCTTAAGCTTTTTCCTTTCTCCTTGAGAGGAGGAGCTAAAATTTGGTTCCAATCCTTGCCTAGGAATAGCATAGATTCTTGGCATAAGTGCAAGGATGCTTTTATTGGGAAGAACTACCCACCTGCGAAGATTATCCAATTGAGGAGTAATATTGTGCATTTTAATCAATTGGATAATGAACACATTTCCCAAGTTTGGGAACGTATGAAATCTCTTGTTAAGAATTGCCCTACGCATGGTTTACTACTTCGATGGTTATCCAGACTTTTTATGCAGGCTTGAACTTTACCTCGCGGAACCTGTTAGATTCGGCCGCGGGAGGAACCTTTATGTCAACAACACTTGGTGTTGCCACAAAACTACTACATGAGATGATGACCAACTATTCCTAATGGCACACCGAAAGAGATCCAATGGGTAAGAAGGTAAAGTCTGTCGAGGATATCTCCTCCCTAAATGAAAAAGTTGACTTGATCATGTCTTTACATAACAAGCATCCTCCTATTGATCCTCATGATGTTCCCTTTAATTCCTTGGTTGCTCAAGAACAAGTAGATGTGAACTTTATCTCTAGAAACAACTTCAACAACAATCCTTATGGGAGTAACTTTGGTAGCAATCCTAGACCGTTCCCATCCAACAATTATTGGAACAACAACACTTATCCTAGCACCAAGAACTCCACTTCTAAAGTAGAGAGCATGCTTAAAGACTTTATCACTACACAAAAAGCCTTCAAAAGGAGTGTAGAAGAGAAATTAGAAAAACTACATACTCTCACTTGGAAGGTAGAAAACTTAACCCATGAGGTAGAATTACTTAAAATTAGAACTTCTCCCCTCGAGGAGAGGAAGACCACTCCTATGAATGTTATTAAAGTGCAAATTAATGAAAACATTAGGATGTTGGCCAAACTTAAAGCTAGATGGGCTAGAGAAAAGGAGGAAGAAGATAGAATGAAGATCCTTCCTACACACCATACCATAGCTACTATCCAAGTTGTTTAGGATATCAAAACTCTTAGCACCCAACACACTCCTAGTCCCATTGGACCTATTAGTGGTGATGCTATTACCTCAACCGTAGAAGAAGAAACTCCTATGAATATAGATGCTTTCAAACAAGTAAGCCTAAATGACATCACTACCACCTTACTTGATAGTAGTGACCTTGATTTTGATAGTTGTACCCTTTCTAAAGTTATTAGTTTACTACACAAAATGTCTAGAGACCCCCACACTAGCACACTAAATCTTGCCTTCACGGAGCATATCACAAATGCTCTCATTTAAACTAGGGAGGAGAAGCTTATGTTAGAAGCCTCTGTACCTAGAAATCTAGAAGATGGTTGGGATCCTATGATCAAAATTAAATTGCATAACTTCTCTTGCTATGCTCTATGTGATGTTGGAGCGGGTACCTCTGTTATGCCCTAAAGAATGTATGATATGTTTGAATTGAAATCTTTTGATCCTTATTCTTTTGGTGTTCGTCTTGTTGATTATTCCATAAAGAAACCTTTGGGGAAGATTGGCAATGTTCTTATTATTGTCAATGATAATTATGTTCCCGTTGATTTTACTATTATGGACATTGAGTGTGAACCCACATGTCCAATTATTTTGGGACGTCCTTTTCTTCGCACTGTTGGTGCTGTCATTGACATGAAAGAGGGGAATACTAAATTCAAATTCCCTCTCAAGAAGGGCATGGAACATTTCCCTAGAAAGAAGATTAAGTTACCTTTTGAGTCCGTTATGCGAGCTATCTATTCTCTTACACTTGATCTTTTTGCTTGGTGCCTAGCTCAAAGGCGTAGAAGAAAGCGCTTGTTGGGAGCAACCCAAGATGTTTTTCCTTCTGTTTTTAGTGGTCTTGATGATTGTTACTACTGTAGCAACATCATTGTATCTTTATTTTCAAGCTTTGTGCCAAGTTTAGCCTTTGATTGCAAGAAAGTTCAAAAGTTGTGACGTGCTGTCCAGAAAACAGATTCTGTCCCTTGACAGAAAAATTCGGGTAAAATCACCAGATCATATTTTTGATCTGAATATTTTTGACAGAGTTCTCTATACAATTAGCTTTCGTGCATCTGTTCTGAGTTTTTTATTTGAGTTGCATAAGTACCCAAAAAATATTATTTACTACATGCTGGTCTGTTTTTCACATATTCTGCCCTTTTTTGTGGTTTTCCAGTTTTGCGAATATTTCTCTAGTTTTTTCCTTTGAAAAACTTTTTGGGAATCTTGAGAAACATTCAAGAATATCTTAATTTCCAGTAGAGGCAAATTATTTTATTATGGGTACTAACCTCTCTAATCAGCTTATGATGAGTTATGTGTGAAGGGAGTTTTCAAGTGTGCGAAGGAAGATGATGAAAGAAGATCCGGGAGTGTCAAACACTCAAGCTTGGGGATGCCCCCATGCACCCCAAGAAATATCCAAGGAGACTCAAGCATCTAAGCTTGGGGATGCCCCCGTGCATCCCCTTCTCCATCAACGATTATCAGTTCGTCCTTCGTTCGACTATATTTTTATCACTTCATGCGTTATGTGCTATGCTTGGAGCGTATTGCTCTTTAATTTTTAGTTTTCTTTAGCGTTGTTTTCTTTTCATAAGAAGTTAGAATCCAGATTTATTTGTGTGGGAGATAAACACGCTCCACTTCAACTTATAACACATCATAGGATTTTCATGCTTATCTTTCTTTTTGTGTGTGTTCTTTATCTTTTCGTAGCTGTTGTCATGCTTAGCTCTTAGTTTTCATGCTTATCTTTTTAAGAGCTTTTGTTTAGTTTGTTGCTGGAACTCTCTGGAGTTTTCATGTTTATCTTGTTTAGAGAGTTGGCTTTTTGCACTGAGTTGTGTGTCTTGACTTGAAGTAGGTAATTGAGGTTTCTATTCAATTGTAGTAGTAACTTGCAATAGTTTTGAGGTAATGTTTTGAGTAATGAATGAACTTTTGGTGTCAGGAGCTTTAGCCTATTAGTGATAGATGTCGTATTTTCGGAAATCCATGTTTATTTTCGAAAAACTACAAAAAAAACTAGTTGAGAACTGTAGCTACTAGATGGATCACTAATCTTTGGAGTGATCGGATATTAGAGTACACTCACGTACCATGAGTCGAGGGTGCGCAAGGATAACCAAACCCCCATACACTCCTCCTCATTATTCTTGTACCGGTGTTAACCTCCTGATTAGATTGAGAGTTACCGATAATAAGTGCATGAGTTCTTCAGACTAATGCGAGTATTCGATTGTTGGCACTTCCACCTCCTCATATTTTTCTAGCCTCTTCAGTACCATGCATTGCCGTTTTATCACCTCGAGAGTTGGCGCATACTTCTCCGGTGCATCCAAAACCTTGGCATGATACGCTGTCATCATAAACCTCCTTATATCCTTCCTCAAAACAGCCACCATACCTGCCTATCAAGGCATTTCCATAGCCTTTTCGAGATACATTGCCATGCAACACACCTTCTCATGACCTTATCTTCTTGTCATACATGCTTTTTCTTGATCGATGAGCCGCATACTAGTTGGGCCTTGCCCTAATCACTGCTACATGACGCACTAGTATCATTTCATATCCTACTACACTGACAGAGGCATATATTTGCATACATCATGATAGCTTCATCTTATTTATGCTGAGTTCTTTTGTAAAGAGTGAAAGATCTTCTATACTTCTTGTAATATATAGAGTGTTGCCCCTAAAGTGAGGAAAAGATCCCAAAGAGGACAAATGAAAAGATCCCAAAGAGGACAAATGAGATTTAAATATAAAGAGTCATTGAGGCCACCAAAAAAATACAAAAAAATAGAAAAATGAGAAAAAGAAAATAAAAAGAGAGAAGGGGCACACTATTATTCCTTTTGAGATATCCACACTCGTACTCCCTCTTATATCTTGAACTCCATAGAGATCATCATACATGCATACAGCTATGTGGGGACCTTTACACTATAGAACTTGGCTTGTATATTCCAATGATGAGTCTCCTCAAATGAGCTCTAGGTCTTGATGAGAAAGCAAGTTGGATGCACCCCCACTAGTTCCATTGGAGAGCTTTCTATAGCTCATATGTGCATCCGTTGCATGGAAATCCCTACTCCTCACATCATATTTATCATTTGTCTTTATCTCGCCTATGATTGTCCTCATTGATGTTAGCCTTTCACACCCTTTTGTCTTCCTCCTCCTCCACCATTTCTCTCTTTGCCATCCAAAGTCTCAATTCATGCTTACGCTCATCCATTGCATGAGTGCTCAAAAAGTCGAAAGGGAGTGGATTAGTTTGATTTGTACCTGGCTAGTTGTCTGGCGACGAGTCAAGATAAGATTCCAAAGAAGACTAAGAGTGAAATTTAGTAGGTTGAGTTCTCAACAAATATAAATAGTATGTTTTTATTCTCTCGTAATCCCATCTCCCACTTCTTGCAAGCAAACACCATTTGGAGACATTAGAGTCACGGACAGCGAGAGCTCTTGCACCTTTATGTTCTTATGTTGCTTGTTTCAATGCTAATAAAGACTCTTGCTTGTTATGACTTGAATTGAATTACATGCCTTGCTTGCCTTACGTAAAAGTTCTTTTATGGTTGGTAGCATGTCACCACAGAAATTATGCTTGTTATCATTTACCCACTCGAGGACGAGCAGGAATTAAGCTTGGGGATGTTGATACGTCCCAAATGTATCTATAATTTCTGCTTGCTCCATGCATGTTTTGGGTGATATTGCTATACTTTTGATGCAATTTAATACACTTTTGATCATAGGACTAACATATTAATTCAGTGCACCCCAGCGCCAGTTTCTATTTTCTCCTATTTTTGTATTTCAGGTTTTCCATTACTTAAAGTGCCATAAAAATTCTGGGAAAATATATAAAAAATCAGCGACAAGGAAGCTTCCAGATGCCCGAAGGGGGGATGGGGGGACCCACCTGGTGCCTAGGCGGCCAGGGGGCGTGACCTCACCCCAGGCCGCTCCAGTGGGCCGCCTGGACCCCCTGGTCCACCCCTGGCTGCCCCCTTCGCCTATATTTACCTCTCGTCCCGAAACCCCCAAGGATAGAACCCTTTTTCACAATATCCCCTCTGTTCCGCCGCCGCCGCGCTTCCAAGATCGGAGCTGCCAGGAGACCCTATCCCGGCACCCTGCCGGAGTGAGGATTGACCTCCGGGAGCTTCTCCACCACCATGGACGCTTCCCGGATGAGCCGTGAGTAGTCCACCTAGGACCACAGGTCCATGATCAGTAGCTATGTGATGTTCTCCCCCCCTCTTTGTTCTTCATGGATTAGACCTTGTGAGCTGCCCTACATGATCAAGGCACATATGTAATTATTCTGCTGTTGCTATGTTGAGTTTGCTGGGATCTGATGGATTACGAGATTATTATTAAATTGTGATCAGTAATATATTTGGTTCTTCTCCTTTTATATTTATGTTCTTGCGTTATTCTTGCATGTTCTCCGTTGCTGTTCATTGCTTTGGCCAAGTGGTAGATTGTAACTCCAAGAGGGCGCGTTATGTATGATTGTGGGTTCATACCCCCTGATGACTAGCTTGAGTGACAGAAACATGAGTCTAGGGGATGTGTTGTTTCCACAAGGGGGAAAACAACGGTGCGTGTACTTGCGGGTGCAAGGATTGTTTACTTTACGCAAAGTACTTTTAATGCAGTTGTCTGTTGCTTTGGGTTTACGCTTTTGGTGGGACTTGCAACTTAATACCAGTGAGATGTTCTGGATAGATATCTCAAGGTGGATGATTAGTGAGTAGATGCAGATGGATTTTTGTCTACTTATCTTGGCGTATTGCCCGTGCTTTTGAGCCGCTTCCTTTCTTTTGTAGCATAGTTAGCATTGCGGTGCATTTGTAATCCTATCAATTGCCCAGCTGTAATTTGTTCACCTTGCATAGTGGTTTATCGTCTTTTGGGAGAGAGACATCACTAGTGAACTTCATGGGACCCCGGTCCATATTTCCACCGCTGTTTACACCCTCAATTTAATTCATGTTTTACTTTCTAGTTGCAATTATCTTTATCATTATCTCTTGCGTTTGATCCTTTGTAAACGGCAAGGACGGAGAGATTGACAACCTCTCTGTACTCGTTGGGAGCAAAGTTATTTATATCTGTTGAAAGTGAAATCATGACCTTAAGTATATTTTGATGTTTATGACAATATACATATAGGGGACTAATTATGTTTGTTAAGTGATACACAGGAAGTTGGTTAGTCCTCTTGACATCATCGTGTAGGGATCATATGTTGAACCTCGACCGCACTCAAGAAATCAACATAACGACTAAAGATGATGCTAAGTCGTCTTTACTATTACACCTAGAGTCATAGGGATCCCCGCACTATTAAGAGGGGATCATTAGGTTGAGTTCAAGTCTTGCTCAAGTCATTAATACTATAACATGTAATATACACTTCTGCACAACCTATGAAAAATCAATGTAGTTGTGTAGGGTTTTCCAAACACCTGAATATGAGCACTCTTGCATATGCCGGACCATCCGGGCCACTGCCCGGACCGTCCAGACCCTGCCCCGGATCATCCGAAGAATTACACACCCGAGGGCTTTCGGTTGCATAATTATTCGGACCGTCCGGGAGCCATGTCCGACCGTTCGGGAGCAGCCCGGACCGTCCGGCCTAGACCCCGAACCGTCCGAAGAATTACACACCCGAGGCCCCTCTGTTGCATAATTATTCGGACCATTCGGGAGTCAGGTCGGACCGTCCGGACAGGATCCCGGACCGTCCGAAGAATTACACACCCGACGGCTTTTGGTTGCACAATTATTCGGACCGTCCGGGTCACGTGCTGGACCGTCCGGTCCCGGCCCGGACCGTCCGACAGCGTTGTCCCGTTTACACGACTAGAGCCCGCTGTGGCCCTCCCGGTCGTCCGGATCTCAGGTCGGACCGTCCGGGCACAGCCCTGACCGTCCGACTTAAGTCCCGGATCGTCCGTAGCATCTTTGACAGCACCAAACGGCTAGTTTTCTTGTGCATCTATATATACCCCCTACCCACTTAGGGTTAGGGTTGACCACTTCATTCATTTCACTCAAGAACAGCAAGTCCCCCCCTCTCCCTCATCTCCTACACTAAATCCAAGATCCCGGAGAGATTTGTGAGAGTTCTTGTCGGATCTTTCATCCCGTTATAGATCCGTCCCTTCCCCATCTTCCAACCAAAGAAAATCGTGATTTGAGCAAGTATTGAGCTTTTCCCCATTGATCTTGTTACTCTTGGATGTGGGAGACTTGTAGGAGGGTAGGAGTTCTTCGGAGAGAAATCAACCATTGTGATTACCCCTGTTGAGTTTGTGAGGGTTTGGTGACCACCTTTAAGGTCAACCGGTAGTGGTTGGGAATCGCCTTCGTGGTGATATCTCAAGGGGAATAGAGTCAGCCTTCGTGGCGTTGGTGTGCCTTCGTGGTTTCACCCACTCTCTCCGAACGGTGAGTAGCTTCCGTCCAAGGAAGTGAACATCGGGATACATCGTTGTCTTCGCGTCATTTGTTATCCCTACTCTTTCCCCTTTTACTTGCACTACCTTGATGTTTATCCCTCACTTGCTTTATTATATTGTGTTTGTTGTTTACTTTATCTTATCTAGGTCACCCTTTCAATTGTTAGGCACATCTTTATCTTCCTCATTATTTCCTAAAATTGATAAGTAGTGTTAAAATTTGTAATATAACCTATTCACCCGCCTCTAGGTCTATCTCGATCCTTTCAATTGGTATTAGAGCCTTGTGCTCTAATATTGTGGCTTAACCGCCGTAGAGCGAGATGACCAAGGATAACAACCCTGAAAGTTCGGGTACCGGCGTGGAAGAGGTCGCAATTGATGTGGGCGTCGCTCGTTTGGAAGCCGATAGATTGGCGGGAGGGAGGAGAGGAGCGGCCAGGGGTCGAGGCGGCGGCCGGCAGCCCGCGGGGGAGAGGAGGAGAGAAGCGGTCGGGGGTCGAGGCGGTGGCCGGCGGCCCGTGGAGGAGAGGAGGAGAGGAGTGGCTGGGGCCCAGAGGTGGAGACGGCCAGGCGGCACGGAAAGGAGTGGATTACGGAGAGAGGGAGGGGGAGTTTATATATATATATATATATATATATATATATATATATATATATAGTACACCATTTTGGGACACCTAGATGCCCAGGCACCTTGCCTACATACCGTTGGATCATATCTTTGTTGTGTTGATAAAGGAGATATGCACTAACACATTTTTAAGTAAGGTATGTACTAATAACTAAAATTAATGGGCAATTAGGAAATAAAGCAAACATACGTTATGTTAATCAAGGTGTCCAAGCACCTAGGTGTCCCAAATAATTTACCTATATATATAACATGGTTTTTGTATGTTGTAACTATGTGGTCATCTCAATCAGAACATTTCGTTTGCTTTGAGATACGCACTATTTTCTTTACGAGGTTCCATTTCTATGCTTTACTGAAAATCCAAACTTGAAATAGAAGGTTTTGTTAGAACATTCAGTATAGGCTAGCTCTAAAGAGGAAAATTTCTAAAGGTTCCAATACTAATATGGACTGTTTCAGATTAGACTTTTCATATTGATCTTACAAAAAGAGCGACATGCAGGCTTTAAGTCAGAAAGGGCATCCACATGTATGCATGACCAGCTTGTCTACTCATTCTTACATGCATGCAGCAGTTGATTCCTTCTCGTGTGTCTGTCGACTGTCAAAATAAAATTTTCCGCACGCTATGACAGGAGTGGCAGGTTTGACTTCTATGGGCGCTCCTTTTTGAGTTACTTGCATGTCCCGTCCTACACGCTGGCTAGGACCAAGACTGTCCTCAAGTTTGAAATCTGCCTCGCTACGGTCCTGGCGATGGTATTTACGTGATCGGCCTTGCTATGGTTCTATATAGCCCATTTACTAGACGTGGTGAAACAACAGGTATATAGAATAAACATTTAATTAAGTTTTTGAACCGTGACGGTCCACACTACATGCACGGACTTGCTCCGTGCTCTTGTGTCAGCGTCTAGCAGTCGGCTGTACGTATGGATTTTCTTGCTTGTATGCTGCAGAAGTAGCACTATGTGTCATTGTATCATAAAGAAGAGGTTTAATCGCATTTTCCTATGTGTATAGAGCTGGCAGCAATACGTATATGTGCTTTTGAAGTGTCCGCAGTCATTGTTTGTTTGTTATTGGCGTGCTCATCGATTCTACTCAGCAGCAGTCACGCGCACGGTCAAAAGTGTCTTTACACCAACTTTTCAACTAGCGGTGTGACAACACCATTGAAGGAAATGAGCAAAGCTCAATCTAGCGTATCTTTTTGAACCATCAGTACATGTTTGGAGTTATGGACGTGCAATGTTCAGGCACTAGCTCGTTACACCAATGGGCTCCGGTATGCAGATTGTGGTTTACAAAATGATCATGTATGTTTCTCGGGACCTTTCCGTAACAACATGTTGTAGTTTCATACTTACAATATTAAACGATATATTGTTCGTTTAGAAATTTTTTAAAATTACACTAATAAGGGGACCAACGATAATTTGACTTTGGTCATATACAAGTTTAAGTTGTGGTTAATGCTATATAACTGCAGACCGGGGGCGGATCTGTGATAATATCTATCGGTGCGGGTGTGATGGTCCCTCCGATGAACAACCTAGGCGACGGTGGCGGTCTGCGGGGTCCCCCGACAGGTGTGCGGGCCAACTTTGGTTGCCTTGCATGAATCTTCTTCGATCGTCTCGGTGGAGCGGTGCGGAGCTTGACGGGAGGGATGGGTAGCAGACCCGTCACCGGCACAAGTTGTGCTGGTCATGGATCTTTCCACTCCCCCTGCTCCCCATTCGTCGTCGGTTTGTGTGTGGCGGCAACTCCAATGATGTTCAATGCGGGGTGTTAGCTACAATTTCGACAGCTGTGGCGGTCCCCTCGGACCAGAGCCGGTAACATTGGTCGGTACATAGGTGGTCGGGATGCATGACGACGACATTTGTTGCAGGAGTGGCGGGAGGCGTGTAGATCGCAGGCAGAGCGGACGTCTCGGCAGCGGGCATGCAATATTGATCACATGGGGTGTATGATTTTTCGTGGCCATAACATGTCCTATTTCTTCACGAACGGCGACGGCGGCGTTCACGGACGTCGTAACCTTCTTGTAGGCATTGTCGCAGTTGGTCCCTCTTCTTCGTATTCTTCAGGTGAAAACTCTGTCCATTGGATTTGGCGGTGTGGCACTATGGGGTGTGCTAGTCGTGGATCCATCTACTCCCCCTTCACCAAATCCCTCATCGATTTGTGTGCAGCTTCAACTCCGATGACGCTGAGGGCGGGATGTGGGCTGCGGCTTCCACGGTTGTGGGCATCCACTGAAACCAAAGATTATAACATTGTCCAGTCTACGGGTGGTCCGGATGCATGGCGGCGACATTCGTGGCGGGAGGCGTGTAACTCATGGGAAGAGTGGACGTCTAGGCTGCGGACAGGCAATCTTGGCCACGCGGGTTGTATGTTTGTTCGTGGCCATAACTTGTCTAATTTCTTCATGGCCGACGGAGGCGGCGTTCGTGGACGTCGTAACCTTCCTGAAGGCATCGTCGCGGTTTCTCCTGCTTCTACGTATTCTCCGGGTGAAAACTCGATCTACTGGATCTGGCAATGGTGGCATATGGGGTTTGCATACAACAAGGATCTGCAACAATGACATCATCTCTAATAAACTCCATCATCGAACTCATGGTGAACAAAAAAAGGCATCGACGCAAAGACATTATTGCAAACGGTGTCTCGACTATTTTGATCTGGTAACACGTACCACTTCTAAAGTTACCTTTACATCTTAGGGCTCGCTGCTTCTCCATTTCACAATACTAAACACCTCTTGTCGAGCAAAAATCAAGTCAACACAGTGTAACCATTGTGATGTTATACCACTATCTTCTCACCTACCTTGGTGTCGCATGTGGTGGTGCCGTTTGTGTACCCCTAAGGTTCCTTAAATGTGAGCGGCCAGTTCTGTTTAGTACCCCTAACGGTTTGTACTAATGCACCGTCAATTTTCGAGTTGTAAGGCCCCCACAAAATCAATGATATCATGAACAACCACAACAACAAATGACCTCATCAACAACAATGGGAAGCTTATGTACACTTCGTGCACAACAATCCATCACTCACATCTTGACATCTCGAACAACGCGTGGAAACAACAAAACTATGAACAATAAGATCACATCGAACAACTTATAGATGTGAGAACGCAGAATTCACGATTGATTGTTTACTCTTAACTATACCATTATCGCATTGAGTCGGTGCCTAGATCGTTTGCATCCGGTGGCTCGACTATCCTTCATCTGGTTCCACGTACCACTTCTAACGGTTCTTATGACATGTTTTTTTGTTTTGTTATAGGAAAACCAAATCATCTCTTGAGCATTTGTATCCCAGGGATGCACCATCCCTCTGTTCCCCAATGATAACAACATTTACACTGACAAATGCTTAGATTCCCAATGGTGTAAGGGGGCCTCAGTTGTTTCCATCCGGTTTTGCGCACCACTCTACAGGGTGCTTACTCCCGTTCAAGGTTTTCTTAGGAAAGGCCAAACCATGACCCGTAATTTTACATCTGGTTATCGGCCAAAAATACGTCATGTGCAAACAACAAGAACGCACAAATTACGGCATCTCGAATCAACACTATCATCAATATCAAGGTCAACAACAAAATCGTCATATCATAGACGCTATTTTAAAAGGTGCCTCGACTATTCGGATCCGGTACAACATACAACTTCTAAAGGTGTCCATTGCCATTATGTGGTTCTCGATGATAACTACATTTACATAGGCAACTCATAGATTCCACACTTAAATGTACCATTATCGCGTTGAGCCGGTGCCCATATCATTTCCACCTAGTGCCTCGGCTATCTGCATTCCGTTCCACGTGCCACTTCTAACGGTTTTTTTGACATTTTTTTTCGTCTAGAAAAAAACAAACAATCTCTCAAAATATTGCATCTTAGGTATGCACCGCTTCTCCGTTCTCCGATGAAATCAACTTTTACACAAAACAATGTCTAGCTTCCACATGGTCTAAAGGGGCCTCTCCTGTTTCCATCGGGTTCTGCGTGCCACTCGTAAGGGTGCTTACGCCCATTCTAGAATTTCTCGGGAGAAATCAATCCATACTTCAAAAATTTACATCCGATCATCGGTCAAAATTGCATCGTTTTCATGCAACAAGGATCTACAACAATGACGACATCGTGAATCAACACCATCATCGAAATCTTGGTCAACAACAAAAAAGATATCAATCCACAGATGCTATTTTACAAGGTGCCTCGACTATCCGGATCCAGTACCGCATACAACTTCTAACGGTGCCCATTGCCATTATGTGATTCCCGATGATAACAACATTTACGCAGGCAACTCATAGATTCCCCACTTAAATGTACAATTATCGCGTTGAGCCGGTGCCTGTACCATTTGTTCCCGGTGCCTCGGCTATCTGCATCCCGTACCACGTTCCACTTCTAACAGTTTTTACGACATTTTAATTTTGGCTACAAAAAAACCAAAAAATCTCTCAAACTTTAGCTTCTTAGGAATGCACCGCTTCTCCGTTCTCCGACGGCATCAACTTTTGCACAAAACAATGCCTAGCTTCCACATTGTCTAAAGGGGCCTCTACTGTTTCCATCCGGTTATGCGTGCCACTTGTAAGGGTGCTTACACCCGTTCTAGATTTTCTTCGGAGAAACCAATCCATACTGCAAATTTTTACATTCGATCATCGGTCAAAATTGCATCGTTTGCATACAACAAGGATCTACAACAATGAGGGCATCTCGAATCGACACCATCATCGAAATCATGGTCAACAACAGAAAAGATATCAATGCACAAAATCTATTGATAAATAATCCATAGCTTCCCCGTGGGTAAAGGGCGCTCGACTATTTCCATCCGGTTCCGTGCACCACTCCTAAAGGTTATAACACTCGATTCTAGATTTTTTCTGGAAACAAAAATCAATATCTCGACTTTTAACATATGATTATTGACCAAAATTAAATCTCTAGTTAGGCAAGAACAATACATGAAACAATGATGACATCTCAAATCAACACTATCATCATCATCAAGAATAGCAACAATAAAACAGAATGCGTATACGCTACTGCGTATGGTGCATCAACTAAATTGATTTTATTCACCGTACCACTTCTAAAAGTGCTTAAGGTCATCCTGAGTTTTTTCGGGAAAGATCTTGCTTACGGACCGACACTTCTAAAAAAACTCCTTGCAACTCTCTACATGACGAAGAACACAGTTAGTATAAAGATCCAGTGCATGTACACTTTGTGTCGGGTTCCCAAAGCAATGTCTTACGATGCTTACCCGAGATCGCATTCTAGCCGATTATCCTTACACTTTTCTGCGTGGCGAATGATGACCGTATAGATTTGATGTTGTTCTTTGAGTTCCAGAAGCAATGATTAACGGTGCTTATTTAATATCATGGTGTATTTTAATTCATAAAAGAAACGATCTCTCCCTTGTATGCATAGTCTATATTGTTTTACATGTCATCTCGTTGAAGCAGATCTTCTGGGTAAAATAGTATTTTTAATACTATGAAACACCTGTTAAGTAGTAAAATGCTTGCTATATGCTACATCATTTACATGAAATTTCTCACCAACACAACGGTGCCTGTTTTGGCCAAGTCCATATACTCAGTGACACTACAACAAATGCTAGTGGAGAACAGTGTTAGGAAATTTAAACGATGGGTTCTCATATGAAAAATGCAGATAGGTTGAGATAAACTCGTGTTATTTGGTTTTTAAGAGAACTAGTCTGTGTCAGTGATCTTAATTTTTTTCTAAGTAATTTGTGATATAAATAAATCAAAAATCCCCTAGAAATCTACGTGCTAAGGCAAAATAGTTTCTTGTGTGCGTGTTGTTTTTTCAAGCGTGGTTCTAGTCTCGTCCAGCCTGAAGCGAATACTCCGTCGTTCCGGCGAGTCTTGCCGAACCTAGCTTGATGGATGTATGCCTGTCTGGTGCTGCGGGGAAGTCCGTCGTTCACACCGGAAAGCATCATCGGCTAGTGGTTCTCTTGTGATCGACGCCCAAACACGAAGAGACAAGAGGTAGGGACAAAGTCCATGCAAAGTCGAGCAGAAACATTGTATGCATGCTCTTCTCATCCAGCTGTATGCTATGGTTGATCAGGTATCGCGTACCGCTTCTAAAGGTACCATTACATCTCTAGGCTCACCGCTTCTCCATTTCACAATGTAAAACACCTGATGGCGAGAAAAAATCAATTCAACACAGTGTAGTTAGTGTGATGTGACACAACTATCTTCACCCCTACCTAGGCATCGTATGTGGTGGTGCCGTTGGTGTACCTTTGAGGTGCCTTAAATGTGAGCGACCAATTTTGTTCAATACCCCTACATTTTGCTACGAACGCGTCGTCAAATTTTGAGTCGTAAGGCCCCACAACAACAACATCATTAACAACCACAACAAAAACTTAATAGCATCAGTCAAAGGAATTTGAAGAAAAAGAGGTTTCATCCACTCACAAAACTTATTGTAATGCTCTTCTTCTTTGGTTTTGAGAGACTTACCTGGAAAGTGCATGGTTTTCTGTACCCATGGTTCTCGTTCCTTCCCATGTCTTCTTGCGATAAAATCTTCTCTAGTGTATTTCTTGCGTTTGTTGGGTGCTTCTTCTTCTCGAAACTCGGGTGGCTCATTCTTTTCACCATCCTTTTTAGGCTCAGCACCGTCTTCGGTCTCAGCATCGGAAGTAGATATACTATTTGGATCATTGGAATTGTCAGATTCTTTGGGCTTCTTCTTCTTTTTAGGAGAACTAACAATTTCTTCTTCCTGTATTTGAGAATCTTGCCCGATCCTCTTAGGATGCCCCTCCGGATAGAGAGGATCTTTAGTGCTAGTTCCTCCTCGGGTTTTAATCCCGAAGGCATGTATATCCTGTTTGGCATTATTAGCAAGAAAATCTTTTTGCACATTAGAAATTTGATCAAGCTGAGTTTGAACCATATGAAAATGCTTCACAAGACATTTAACATCATTAACTATTCTACCTAGAACATCAAGCAAAATTTTGATAGCAAGGGAATTATCATGCAACTGACTTTCTATCCTCTCATTAAATTGATTTTTCTTCATAATGAAATTATCAAGCTCATCTAAACATTGATCAGGAGGCTTACCATGAGGAATGTCACTTGCATTGAAATCTAAAAGAGAGTGTACCTCTACCATAGGAGGGTGAGTGGTCGGCTCACACAACTTCTCAATGGGGGGTAGATTCTTCACGTCTTTAGTTTGAATACCCTTCTCTTTAATAGACTTCTTTGCTTCTTGCATATCTTCGGGGCTTAGGACAAGCATGCCCCTTTTCTTTGGTGGTGGAGGTGGTTCAGGGACGGACCAATCTTCGTGGTTCTTTGCAATCTTGCCCAGTAATTCTTCTGCATCGTCCGGTGTTCTTTTCCTAAAAACACAACCAGCACAACTGTCCAAATAGGATCTAGATTCATGTAAGGCCCGATATGCGGTACTGTTCCAGATCTAGGTGTTTCCACCCAGATCCGGGGACGAAGCACATATCGGTCCCACCGCGACATATGACAAAGCCATATGCCCCGGATTTCCAACATGATATCACAACATTACAGATACAAGGATACAACATCTCATACAATTGGCATACAACTGCCTTAATACAATACAACAACGGAAGATACATGTCTGAGTACAGACTACAATCAAAAGCCTACTGGCAAAGAGAAAAACATCGATCCCATAACCACACGGGTCCAGGTACTCCGCCGGGATCCGCCTAACTAGTCGTCGTCGAGTCTCCACGTGAAATGTCGATCACCATACCTGTTGTCGATCAAGAACCCTGAAAAGAGTTTGGGGTTAGTATCATGAGTACAGAGGTACTCAGCATCCAACTGTAGTGGTCATCTGACCCAACAAGTACTTCATCACTCTTCATTCTAGGACAACTAGTAGTTTACGGTAAGGAAGGGGTAAGTGGTGAGGTTGCTGCCGCACTAGCATTTATGAAGTGGCTAACGATCTAGAGAGTAAGATAAGAAGCCAAGCATTCGATGAGGAATCGCCTCCAACAAGTCTTGCTATCCACCTACATACGCAAACATAACACCTATCCTATCCTTGTCCTCCTCTTCGCATCCCGACGAAGAAGAAGCAGTCAAGGCACACACACGTTGATCAAGTTATATTAAGATTGTCTCAGTTGTTGTTGTCTATGAACAAGGAGTAGGTCTCAAGTCGTCCATAACTGTGGTCATGGCTTCTCGAAAAGATTTAACCCTGCAGGGGTGTACCAACTGCCCATTACAAGGCTCCGCACGCACGTCCATCTCTCTCAGTTGCTACCCATCACAGGCAACCATTTTATGATTTAGTTCCAAGAGATCCGAAACGACAGGTCCCTCTAACTAACAACGAACAAATCCGGGTGGCCCCCGGGGAGTCGACAACCAATCCAAAAGCTGGCCACGCTCTCGGATCGGACTCTTCCGTCTCAACAGGGTTTGGGTTACCGAGACGCCTCACGTGAGGCCTCGGGCCCTCGCCGGTCAAAGGTGGACCAACAGGGAAACCATGTCTCCGCTGGTCCGGGTTGGTTTAAAACTACTGGCAGCTGACCAGCACACACATGGTTTCCAATGGTAAATCAGCTTGGGCCACCTCTAGAAATGTTTGAAGCTAGGTAGGTAAGAAGAGGGGACCCCATAAAATTCCACACGCGATTAGGCACGCTCAGTCTTAAAACCAATACCCGGAACTCGGGTCCTAGGTGACTCGAATGGAACAAAGCGTCGGGGCGGGATAGCCTAGACCTTCCATCCTTCGTCGAATATAGTCAACATTATAATAATCATATCATCAATAACAATATAATAATGTGATATCCCAAAACAAGGAGTAACAGGGTAACATCGTAGCATCCTAAGCATGCATACTAAGCAGGGGCTAAGCAACGAGCAATAGTAACATAGTAGTATAAGGTTTGCTGGGAAGGGACATGGCTGTATCGGTTTGAAAGAGGCTGTAAACATGTGGTAGGATCAAACATCGAACCTAACCTATACTAGCATGCAAACCGCTGGTTGAAATAGAATGGATCATAAGTAATGTATAGTCCTTGCCTGTTGAATAGTCGGGTTCTGAAGGTGTAGTCGATTGCAAGCTCGCATCGTCTCCGAGAGGTACCCGCGGAAGCACACAAGACGGTAAACACTGGAAAGAAATCAACGAGAAAACATCTATTACTACGAGGAAAACACGAGCAAGCATCGACAAGAAGGCAACACGAGACATCGCACCTACCGTCGAGAGCAGTTACTAACAATTTAAGTGGGGTATCGGTCACACACGACGAATACCGCACGTTTACGGTGGTTCAAGTTGTTTAGCTACAGGTGATCAACCAGCGGTTGTTAACATGGAAACTCAAGCAAGCATGGCATAGCACACAAACATGTCAAGAGGTGAAGCACAAAGTAAACTATCTATGCTAGTCAATTTAAGTGAGGCACAACCTAAACATGTCATAACACTAAGTGCCGCATGACAATTAAAGGATTTGGTACTGTTCTTCCCTAAACCATATTTTAGGTTGGTTAACAACAGCAAAAAAATGGCATAAACACAAGGTCCACGAAAAACTAATCAAGTTACATACAAAGAACACTCCAAACGGAGTTACGGTTAAAAAGATATAAGCAAAACAGGTTTGGAACACAAACTGCCAACATCACGAAGCACACTTTAGAGCATTGCATAAACAGGATAATCAATGCAAAGATGCTCACAAATGACTTGCAATTAAAGTAGACATGACAGATAAGGCATGGCAAAAAGAATCATGCATAAAGGTATCATAGATCAAAAGATATTAAGCAAACAACATGGCATCGCAAAGTAACAGACTTAGTGAAAAAAAGAGGTGGCTGTCAAAAACAGCAGCATAGCAACTTTGGAGCTAAAAATCTATATTACCAGCAAGCATATCATGGCAATGAAATACATATAATGAAAGTATACATGATGCTTAACAATATGCAATTGGAATCACTCAATTCCGATAAACGGTCGCGACACACTCGTCGACCGAAGTTGCAACAAAATATCAGTTTCAGCAACAGCAGCACAATAACATCAGGATCACCACTTTGGAGCAAGATTTAATACAGCTAAAGCACCCAAACATGGCAAGTTAAAGCATGGAAATGAAGTACACATGATGCTTAACACATAGGAGAAAGAATCAATGCAATAGGACTCATGGATGAGTCACAATCATCATGCAAAGTTGCAACAAAAATATAACAGCAGCACTTAACAGGAAAAGTAGTAGTTTAACGGCCTGATGACCCGTTCAGCACACAATTACACAATCAAGATGAGCTCAAATGCTAAAAAATTCTACATACGAATGCTAGAGCATGAAAAACTGAGCAACTTTCGTTTTGGGGACACGTTCATCGGAGCTATGGTTCAACGGGAATTCGCAGCACAAAAAGCAATCAGCAGCAGATTTTCCAACACTTCGCAAAAATCGCAGGGTCTAATTCAGAAAAAAAGGGCATGGGCTGCTCACCCAGTGGGCTCGGCCCACTGGCCGGCTGGAGGCTGGAGGCTTGGAGTGGGATGGATCGGGGCCCACGTGGCCGGCTGGCCTGGGGAGGCCGACCCGGCTCCTCCCGAGCGGGCACGGCGGAGGCTGCGCCATGGACGCCGGAAATGGGCGGCTGGCTGCGGGACAAGGGGCGCCGGAGGGAGGCGCTAGAGGCGGGGAGGCGCCGGGATCGGGCGGCGCCGGCCGGATCCGGCGGCCTCGGGCTGCCATGGCGGGCGGGGCTCCTGTACCTACGAGGAGAGGGAGAGAGATGAGAGGGAGAGGAGAGAAAGGAGAAGGGAGAGAGGGAAGGAGGAGATGGAGAGGACCCGGCCGGGCAGCGGCTCCGATGGCCGGAGGGAGCGGCGGCTCCACGGGCAAGGCTAGCGGCGCAGCGGGCTGGAGGATGGAGAGGAGAGAGGAGGGAGGTTAGGTGGGTGCTGACGTGGCACTCCCTGGGCCGTCGGATCGCCAGATCTGACGGTCTAGGATGGATCTGGCTAGGATTTCGGGAATTGGGGGGTATTTGGTGCAGATCTGAGATAAAACAGGGGTGTGGCTGCAATTTTGTGTCTAGGGAAACCCTAGAAAGGGGTGGGAGTGTGGTGGTCTTTATATAGCCCCGGTGGCTGGTAGTTTGCAAAAACATCCCCGGTTTTTCTCTCGCGCGCGCGGTGCTCACGTTTCTGACCGCCGGGGGTCCGCAGTACCTCCGATTCGAGTAAAACTTCGAACTGCGCGATCAGCGCGTCGAGCCGGAGGCGTTCACCTCGCGCTGGAACCGTTCCGAGAACACTTTCCGGCGCGCTATAAAAATATCCCGTTAATTATTAAACGGGGATTTCATTCCGTTGGCTGCGGCTGGTCTCGTGCGGTTTTCGCGACGGTGATCAGATGAAACCCGGTGAAAGGGCATGTGCCCTTATGTTTGGTTTTGGTAATTGATGACAATCTTTATGGACTAATGGTTTCCTTGAGTTATACTTTAAGGTTTGTCCATAGGCAACGCTTGAAGATCATATGGTGGCTTCAAGGTTGTAAGATGAAGATTACGTGTTGACCAAGGTGTTCTTCATGGAGCTATCCAAAGATTGGTCAAGTAGATGTGTGCAAGGTCAAGAGGAGCATCACGAAGATATCGTATGCTTGGAGCTTGCCGACCATTTGGTGATAATGGTCGTGTGAAGATGTGCCTAAAAGAGGCTCACCCATAATGGAGTATGGGGGAGCTATCCACAAGTCTTCATCGAGCCGGAGGAATCAAGGAAGATGTCCCATAATGGACATGTCGAGCATCTTGAGTCTCATTTCTTCAAGACTATGTTGATGCTTAAATAGTCATCCATATACTAGTCATATCAAGTGCTTCGCCATGACTCACACACATCTTGTTCGTTGAGCCTATTCCTACGATTATCTCTTTTTCTATTTGCTCAACCATTAGTTTGTTGCAAGTGCTAGACTTTGTCTCATATCTTTGCACACTTGCACATGTGTTGTGTTTCTATCGATTTTGGGGAGTGATGATCCAATTTTTGTGAACTTTGTATTATACTACAAAGATTCTAAATAGTGCACAAATCTTGGGGAACTTCTCTATTTTCTTGAGAACACTCCTATGCTCAAATCATAATATCTTATAATCTTTTGGCATGTTGGATCGTTTGATTGCTTGCTTTTTTTATGCCTTTGTGCCATCTCATATTTTTTGCAATCTTTGGATCCTCTATATAGTTTGTTTTTCCTCCCATCGTATATCTTTGGATATGTGTATTTTATTCCACTCATTTCTTGAGAAATACACCCTTTTGGGAGGAACACATTCTATATCGGCCTTCTAAGTTTTTCGCCCATTTTGGCAATCGATGTCAAAGGGGAAGAAGAGTTCAGAGGGTTTTGTTTGAGGAGGTTCATGCTTTGGTTTTGTTCTTAAGCATTTTCCCTCTTACTCATGCATACTGGCTTTGCATGATTAGCATAATTCATCATATAAACCCTCTTAATGTGTTTGTCATAAATTACCAAAATGGTGGAGATTGAAAGGGCATGTGCCCTTATGTTTGGTTTTGGTAATTGATGACAATCTTTATGGACTAATGGTTTCCTTGAGTTATACTTTAAGGTTTGTCCATAGGCAACGCTTGAAGATCATATGGTGGCTTCAAGGTTGTAAGATGAAGATTATGTGTTGACCAAGGTGTTCTTCATGGAGCTATCCAAAGATTGGTCAAGTAGATGTGTGCAAGGACAAGAGGAGCATCACGAAAATAACGTATGCTTGGAGCTTTCCGACCATTTGGTGATAATTGTCGTGTGAAGATGTGCCTAAAAGAGGCTCACCCATAATGGAGTATGGGGGAGCTATCTACAAGTCTTAATCGAGCCGGAGGAATCAAGGAAGATGTTCCAACTTGAGGCGGGCATGATCGTCATCATCAAGCTCAAGTGGATTCTGCGCAAGCCAAAGGTTTGACTAGATAGGTGTCTAGTTTACCGGTCTCTTGGTAGTAGTTAGGAGACCGTGTTATAGGCTAGGCCGAGTCGTTCGTGGAGAGCTCAAACCTTTTGCATCCTTGGCATCATCTTTATTGGTTCTTGTTTGGCTTTTCTCCGTGTGAGTATTGGAGCTTGTGGTCTTCTTCATGACAAGCTCTTGTTCATCGAAAACGGATTTCATATGCGTCTTCTTGTATGTTTTTTGATGTGGGAGATTTTCCGGGTCGTCTCGGTTAGAGGTTTCACACCTCTATTTGTTTGTCATTTCTCCCTTGCCACTTCTAAATATTTCGTGATTAGGCAGCTCTATTCGTTAGCTTTCCATCAAGCTTGAGTTTGCCTTAATCGGAGTTCATTTGCAGAAGTTGTGGCAGTTCAGGGTTTTGCCTGTGTCTTTGGAGTTCATCTGTTGTGTGCCCTGGGCTCCCTGGTTCTGCTGGGGCGGTAGTACCTCTTGGAGTACGGTAGTACCGCTCATGCGGTAGTACCGCACCCACTGCGGTAGTACCGCGCTACGGTAGTACGGCAGTCTAGTACCGTAACCAGTACCGCAAGTGTACTGACCGAGCGGTAGTGGGCACGACACTAGGCTACGGTACTACGGTAGCGCGGTAGTACCGCACCCACTGCGGTAGTACCGCACCATGGTAGTACCTCTCTCCGAGCGGTAGTACCGTGGTTGGTGGGCTCCCAACGGTTCCCAACAGCTGGATTCGTGGGAGACTATAAAAGGGGGTCTTCTTCCTCCTTTGACTCTACCGGTTTTGTGCAAGTTCTTTCCCCCCTTTGTTGACCTCTTTGAGCTTGCTTACTCCCTTTCCCTCCCATGATTCTTGCTCATTTTTGAGGGAAAAGAGAGAGGAGGTCTAGATCCACATTCTCCACCACGCCATCTCTCCTCTAAGTGAGGGGAACTTTGTGGATCTAGATCTTGGAGTTATTGGTGTTCTCCTTGTTCTTCCTCTCATATTCCTCCATAGCTTTTGTTGCTTTGGTGGGATTTGACAGTTGGGGACTTGAGCACTTCGTGTGCTCTTGCCATTGCATTTGGTGCATCGGTTTGAGTTCTCTCCGAGGATTTGTTGTAGAAGTGAAGTTGAGAAGATTGCTACTCTTGAGTGCATTGGCACTCTAGAGCTTGTTCTCTTGAGTGCATTGGCACTCTAGAGCTTGTTCCTCTTGGGTGCGTTGGCCCCTAGAGGCTTGTTGTTGCAGAGCTCAATCATTGTGGTGGAAAGCTTCGGGACGCTACGGGAGCCTCCAATTCGGTTGTGGAGATAGCCCCGAGCATTTGTACGGGTTCGGTGACCGCCCTCAAGGGTCGCCATTTGTACGGGTTCGGTGACCGCCCTCAAGTGTCCTAATAGTGGAATCACGACATCTTGCATTGGTAAGAGCGTGAGGAGAAATAGGGTGGCCCTCGTTGGATTCATGTGAGCATTGTGCTCCTCACCCTCTCCAAACGGAGACGTACTTCTCGCAAGAGAAGGAACTTCGGTAACAAATCCTTGTCTCCATCGGCTCCACTTGCGGTTATCTCTACCCTTACTTTGAGCAAGCTTATTACATTGTTTATCTTGTGCTTGCTCATATTATTGTGCATTGCTTGTCCCATAGGTTGTTCATATAGTCAACCTATTTACTTGTGCACCTACTTTGTGATAGCCTTAGTGCTCTTGTTATATATCTTGCTATCACATAGTTGTTTATCTTGCTTAGTATAAGTTGTTGGTGCACATAGTTGAGCCTAGCTTATTTAGGTTTCTTGCTTGGCAAATTAAACGTTAAGTTTTTTTCCGCTTTTGTTCAAGCCGATACCGTAATTGTTTTAAGCGCCTATTCACCCCCCCCCTCTAGGCGACATCCACGTCCTTTCACCCGGTGTCACAAAGGTCGAGTGTCAGGGTGGCAAGGGTCGGTCTCCGTCCGATACGAGATAAGAGGGGGAAAAATAATCGCTGATCGATAAATCGGGGATGCAAACACCGCAAATAAATCAGACAATCAAACAATTCACACCGAAAACAAAATTTTTTATTTTTGCGAAAACTGGGCTGTTACAATTCATCAGTTAGACCGGCATAAAATATATCAATTAATTCATTCTTAGGGACTCCATGTCCCGGTCTAGCCTGGATCAGACTGCAATACCTCCCCCAAGCTTTAGGGAGGTTCTCATCCTGCAACTGTTTAAACTTATAAATTCTTCGTAAAGCAACATGTTCCATATGAGTAGGAAAGTACTTATCAACAAAAGAGTGAGCTAAGTCTTGAGGACTCCTAATGGAACCATATGGTAGTGCATAATACCATGCTTTAGAACCTTCCTTCAAAGAGAAAGGAAGAATCTTAGTAACATAAAAGTTTTGTATCTTTTCATCTGTAGTAAACAAGCCACCTAACTCGGTGAGTTTGGTCAGGTGTGTAATAGCATCATCATTATCTCTGCCATAAAAGGGGTCAGATTCAACCATAGATATAAGTGAAAGATCAACAGAGAAATTATAATCAGGATCATTGATGCATATAGGAGATGTAGCAAATTTAGGATCAGGAACGGTCTTGTTCTTCAGGGAATGTTTTTCGAGAAGCTTCTTAATAGCATCAGGGTCAGAGTCATCAAACTCTGTTAGCTCCCTGCATAAATCATCATCAAGTATAATATAATCATCATCAAGGAGTCTCTCCTTGAGTTTACTCAAATCGGGTTAAGTGTAAGTTCCATCAAAAGGATAGCAAGTATCAGGAATTTCAATTCCAGATTTTTTTGCAGCAGCGATCTGTTTCTCAATAGCGTGACTAAGTGAACCAATATCATCATGAGTAGTACAAGCATCATCAAAAGTAACGGACATAGTAACAGATTCAGTAGAGGCATCATGTGGAGGAGGTGAAGCAAACTTACCCATAACTGAAGGTCAATCAAGTGTAGCACTAGTGTTCAGAACATTACCTTTTCTTGTACGGGATGGTAAGATCGGGACCTTGGGGTCTTCTTTCTTACCCATAGCGGATAAATTGCAGCAGGTAAAATACTTCAAGTAGACTTGTGAATAAAGCTATGCTCTCCGGCAACGGCGCCAGAAAAAAGGCTTGATAACCTACAACTGTAGGGGATCGAGATAGTCTTCGCGGGTAAGATAACCCAATTTATAGATTCGACTCAAGGGGAGCCAAAGAACATCCACAAGCTTTAACAGTGGAGTTTTCAATTCCATCGCACCTGAGATACACTTACATGCAACAAGATATTAATAGTAACTGCGATATGAAAGTGATGGTAGCAACGGAAATAGTGGTGGTGAAGCACTAATAGTAAAACAGCGAAAGTAAACAACTAGTAACCATCAGAATTAAAGACACTGTAGGCTAGGGAGATGGATGGTTGGGCGCTGCATGGATAAGGCACATCATGTAGTTAACTTGGGGCAAGGCACACGGAAAAGCAATGATCATCTAGGCATAAATCAAACATTAGGCATGTACCCCATAGATAGTTCTAGATGCTTGCAATAAGAACTTGCACAACATCAGTTGTCCTACCATCCCGCTACGAACGGGGCCAAAAGGAACTTATGGAGTTAAGGTGCTCCTGTCAAAGAGCACCGGAACAAAGCATTAACAATCAATGGATACATGGAAACCTCAAATTATAGTCCATCCCCTTTGGTATCACAAGCTGTCACCTTTGGGATCGCCGGTTCCGGACTATAACATGTGCATACAACTCATAAATAGGATCAAGAACACAAATATATTCATGAAAACACACAGGGTTCAGATCTGAAATCATGGCACTCGGGCCCAAAGTGACAAGCATTAAGAGCAAAAATTTGAAGCAAAGATGATAAACAACAATCTAGATGATAGGCAACATGCCTCCAACAATCTGATAAACTATTAAATGATCTAACTCATCCAATCCCTACCATCCCCTTTGCCTACAGCAGGGAATTACTCACACATGGATGGAGAAGTCATGGATGGAGGATGGAGTGGTGATGATCATGATGATGATGGCGATGATCTCCCATCACCGGAGGCCAAAACAGCCTCCAGATTAGCCCTCCCGGAGAAGAACAGAGGGTGGCGGCGGCTCCACGATGAGAATTGGGTAAATGACTTCTGTTTCGGGGTTTCTTCGTCACGGGAATAAATAGGAGCCTCGGTAGGGCACCAGAGGAGGGGGAGGCCCCCAGGCGGCCAGAGGGCGCGGCCCCACCCCTGGCCACGCCAGGGGGGCGCCTGGCGCCCCCTTGGCTGCCCTCTAGTCCGACTTCTGGCACAATGGCCCCTCGGGTGCGTGGATTTTCTGGGAATTTTCTGAGACGTCCAAAAATCCATTTTCATGTGCACAATAAAACCATACAGGCAGCTCTGCTGAACACAGCGTTAGTTCGGGTTAGTTTCATCCAAATCATGCAAGAATGAGGGCAAAACAATAGCAAAAGTGTTTGGAAAAGTAGATACGTTTGAGACGTATCAACAACATCTCATACAATCGGCATACAACTTCCTTAATACATTACATCAGCGGAAGATACATGTCTTAGTACAGACTACAATCAAATTCCTAGCGGCAAAGAGAAAATACATCGCTCCCATAACAACACGGGTCCAGGCCCTCCACCGGGATCCGCTTAACTAGTCGTCGTCGAGTTTCCACGTGAAACGTTTATCACCATACCTGTTGTCCATCAAGAACCCTGAAAAGATTTTGGGGTAGTATCATGAGTACAGAAGTACTCAGCATCCAACTGTAGTGGTCAACTGACCCAGCAAGGACTTCCTCACTCGTCATTCTAGGATAACTAGTAGTTTACGGTAAGGAAGGGGTAAGTGGTGAGGTTGCTGCCGCACTAGCATTTATGAAGTGGCTAACGATCTAGAGAGTAAGATAAGAAGCCAAGCATTCGATGCGGAATTGCCTCCAACAAGTCTGCTATCAGCTACTTACGCAAACATAATACCTATCCTATCCTTGTCCTCCTCTTCGCATCCCAACGAAGAAGAAGCAGTCAACGCACACACACGTTGATCAAGTTAATAAGATTATCTCCGTTGTTGTTGTCTATGAACAAGGAGTAGGTCTCAAGTCGTCCATAACCGTGGACATGACTTCTCGAAAAGATTTAACCCTGCAGAGGTGTACCAACTGCCCATTACAAGGCTCCGCACGCACGCCCATCTCTCTCAGTTCCTACTCATCATAGGCAACCATTTAATGATTTAGTTCCAAGAGATCCGAAATGACAGGTCCCTCTAACTAACAACGAACAAATCCGGGTGGCCCCCGGGGAGTCGACACCCAATCCAAAAGTCGTCCGCACTCTCGGATCGGACTCTTCCGGCTGGACGAGGTCGGGGCAACTGATCCCCTCACATGTTGGCAGGCCCCTAGCTTCCAGGTGTGGACCAACAAGAGAAACCATGTCTCCGCTGGCCCAAGTTATTTTAAAGGATGTCTGCTAGGAGCGACCCGACAGACATATATGCATGGTTTCAAATGGTAAATCATCTTGGGCCACCTATAGAAATGTTTGAAGCTAGGTAGGTAAGAAAAGGGGACCCCATAAAATCCCACACGCGGTTAGGCACGCTCGTCAAGAGACACAATACCCGGAACTCGGGACCTAGGTGACTCGAATGGAACAATGCGTCGGGGCGGGATAACCTAGACCTTCCATCCTTCATCAAATATAGTCAACATTATAATAATCATATCATTCACAATAGTATAATAATGTGATAGCCCAATCCAAGGAGTAACAAGGTAACATTCATAGCATCCTAAGCATGCATACTAAGCATGGGGCTGAGCAACGAGCAATAGTAACATAAAAGTACATGGTTTGTTGGGAGGGGGACATGGCTGTATTGGTTTGAGAGAGGTTGTAAACATGTGGTAGGATCAAACATAGAACCTAACCTAGACTAGCATGCAAACCGCTGGTTATAATAGAATGGATCATAAGTAATGTAGAGTCCTTGCCTGTTGATAAGTCGGGTTCCGAAGGTGTAGGCGATTGCGAGCTCGCACCGTCTCCGAGAGTAACCGCGGGAGCACACAGGAACGAAACACTGGAAAGAAATTGACGAGCAAGCATCTATTACTACGCAGCAATCACAAGCAACCAACAATAAGAAAGCAACACGAGACAACACACGACGGTATCGCATCTATCATCGAGAATGG
Organism: Bromus sterilis; assembly: GCA_950022295.1. Classification (NCBI taxonomy): domain Eukaryota; kingdom Viridiplantae; phylum Streptophyta; class Magnoliopsida; order Poales; family Poaceae; genus Bromus; species Bromus sterilis. The sequence goes on along the minus strand of OX465596.1, from coordinate 160,234,406 downwards.
TTACTAACAGGTTAAGTGGAATATCCGTCACACACGACGGTACCTCACGTTTAGAATGGTTCAATTTGTTTAGCTAAACAACATGATAAAAGGTTGTTAACATGGCATCTCACTCAAGCATGGCATGTCACACAATCATAGCAAGATGTGAAGCATAAAAAAACTATCTAAGCTAGTCACCTTAAGTGGGGGTAAAACCTATACATGGAAACTATTACGGACCCCATGATAATTAATATTTTTACTACTGTTTTGCCCTAAACAATATTTTATTATTTTTATTTGAAATCAAGAGCAGCATATTCACAACCAACACTAAATTCTAGTCAATTTACATGTAAGAAAATTTTAACAGAGCTACGGTTAAAAAGTTATGCCAATTACAGTTTATAGTGGCATGCAACGTAAATAGCAGTAAGCAACATGTAAGCAGGTTCAAACATGGAAACGGAGCATATTTTATTAATCTACACGAAAAAGTAAGCAAGTTTCACGTTTAATGCGTTGCGATCCGAGCTACCGTTAAAAAGATACGAGCATCGCAAGAAAACTATATAATCTGCCAAGAGATTAAAAAAAAGAGCTAAACTGCTACTGGGCCTAACAGGACGGGCGCGAGTTAAATAAATGTTGCCCAGGGCGCTACAATATACACGGGTCGGCCCAACAGAAAAAAATTAAGAAGAAAAAGAGAAAAAAGGGCCGCCTCATGTTTGGGCCAGGCCCAAGATGCCGAGGTGGGCGACAGATAGCGCTCCAGTGCTCGTGGGCGAAGGTAGGCCGGCTAGGTGTGCTGGGCCTTGGGGGCGTGCAGCCCACGTCGTTGGGCAGGCCCAGCCGTGCGCGACTGGAGGGAGGCAGGGGAGTCGTCCCGATCGGGTCTTCCCGACGGGCGACGGCCACGGCGGCTGGTGGCTCTCCGGCGGCCGGGAGATGCCGGGACGGCCGGGCGGCGGGCAGAGGAGGTCGAGGGGCGTCGTATCTGGCGGGTCTAGCCTGGCGGCGAGGTCCTAGGGGGGCGGCTGAAGTTTGGCGGTGACGAGCTTCGGGACGTCCATGGAGGCTCCATGGCGACGGGTTTGGCTGCACAACGGAGAGAGAGATGAGGTGAGAGGGAGAGCAGGGGAGGAGAGGAGGAGGGAGAGCGCAACGGCGACCTATGGGAGGGGCTCGCCTGCCGGCGGCGCTTGGCGGCGTGGTCCTGGCTCGGGCAGGGAGCGCTTGGGGGAGGAGCTCCTCCACGGGGCTGCAACACGGGAGGAATCCCACGCGCCCTCGGTCGTTGGATCTGCCGATCCAACGGTCCAGATCCAAGGGGGCTGCTGTCCAGATTGGATGGAGAGGTGAGGGATTGGCTGGGCACGAAAATCTGAGGGGAGTAGGGGCTAGGGTTTGCCAGATATGGAAGGAGGCTTCTCCATTTATAGCAGGTGCTTAGGGATGCTAAAAGGGCTATAAAATGGGCTAGTTAGAGGTGTTTTTGGGCCTGCTTTTCATGTGGGCTGAGATTAGCAGATAAGAGAGAAACCTTGTTGGTCGGTTGGCGGCCCGTGTAAACTTTTATAAATACGCCTATGGAATTACACCGGCTACTATGCCTGGCACATCCGAACGTTCACCTACCCGGCGAAGTCGGAAATGTGCGAAATTTAAAACACCGCTTGGCTGCAGTAGACTGACGTCATCTATATCGTTTAACGCCAAATGATAACGACAAGCACCTCCCGATAAAATAACCCATTTAAATATAAATGGGGGTTTCTGCACCGAGGGTGAAGGCTGGTCTTGTGCCGGAAGTTGCGACGGTGATCAGGTGACGTTCCCGGTGCCGCAACGAGGTCATGTGCCATTCGGGAAAAGGTCTTGACTCACAAACGGTACGAGAAGGAGGGAGAAATATTCATTAATTAATAAATTGGCGAAACAAATACTGCAAACAATTCTAGCAAGCAACCAAAATAAAGCAACAATTTTTTTTTTAATTTGGGTGAAAATCCCGGGCTGTTATAGTAATCAGGGGGGATCCGACTTGCAGGTCCCTAAGGATGCGTACGGGCGAGGTTTAGTCGCTGAGCCTCTATCAGGTCCGACTCTTCCCGGAGGCGCCTGGCTTCTTGGACGAGCCGGGCTTCTCTTTCGGCCATTTGCTACTTCTCGGCGTTGATCTCCTTATGGATGCTCGTCACCCGTGCCTTGAGTCCATCGACTCTTGTCCTCCAGGCCTCCTGATTTTCCGTTGTCATTGGTATGGCCAAAGCCTCATCAAGAGAGTTCAAGGCATCAGTGAGGGCTTCTGCTCCTGTGAGGACTTGTTCTGATGAGCGGGCTTCCGGCTCCCTATTTGAGTTAGGGACTGTGTTGGCAGCCGGCTCTGCACCCTGATTCTGGGTTGCCTGACTCCCATGTCCTCCAGTGTCAGCCATAGACACCGTGATTCAGTATGGAAGCTCAAAGTGAGAGTAGTCCGGGTTGTATTCTTTTGCCCCGGTGCCAAGTCTATTGCTCCCAACGGATCGGATGGACCCATCATCTGAGAGGCTTCCTTCACTAGGGTATGAGTCGGCATCGGCCGCTTCTTCCGAGGCGTCGTGCATTGGGGACTTGAAAGAATGCTCTGGCTCTAGAGACCCATCAATGAATCCGACAAAATTATGTTTGAAGCCAGCAGGTCGCCGACTCGAGGTTTCGATGGGAACTTTAGGATCTGGCTCTGGCTCATATCCGTCCATCCTTTCGATGAAGGTGTGAATAGACCTGATCGGGACTCGATACCCAGATTAGACTTGGCTTCAGGGCCCCAAGTTGAGTCGTCGATGTAGAGCTTCCCGCGCCGGCTTCTATTGATCCGTCCGGCGACGAATCCTTCCATGCCTTGCAGAGCTCCCTCCAAAATCTAAACACCTGCATGCACAGGCCCTACGGTGGGCTCCAACTGTCGTGGGAAAGTCACGGCAGATGTTCGAAGAGTCGAACATGACATGGGACCTTTGCTGCGAGGTGGATACGAGGAGAGAGTCGACATGGACAAGAGACTCGGCCCCTCTTTATCTAGAGGTAGAGACGTACTCCTGCTTCTTATTATTATGGGTTCTGACTCCGCGATTAGAAGTGTTGGTGGATCGATTACAAGCGAGTCGGATCGTAACCTTAGTCTCGAGGAGATCTAGGTTAGGCCTCAAGTGTCTAGTCCTATCTTGGATTAAGATTGAGTTGCCTCTGGATCTCGTGGACCTCGACTTATAAAGGTGCCGGGTCCCGGGGTTCCGCGAGTACGACTCCTACACGAGGTGGAGTCCTATTCTACTTTAAAAATATGCTACGTTCTATACAAGGTAAGTTGAATTCTTTCTACGGCTTCGATCTCCATGCTTGATGCGTCCGGCTCTTGGCCGGGTCTTCTTTTATGGACCTTCCATAAATGAGTCGGCCCATAGATCTAATGTCGGGTTATGGGCTTGGTCCATCCCCCCAACAAAAACCCCTGGTCACGTGTTCTCAAAACACAACTACCTCACCCTCCCGAGGTTGCGGCCGAGTTTCTTATCCAGGGGCTCGCCAATTCATTTCCTTCTAAGGGGAAGAATTCCCGACTTTTCCATCTCCTCTAGCTGGAGTTGGATCATTTGGGAACCTATCCAATTGGCTTCAAAGGTACCTTTTGAAACCGGTTTTTCGTCGGCATGAACCTTTGGCTCCTTAGAGTTGGTTTTCTTTCCCATAGTGAAAGACTGGGACCTAAAATATAAAAGCACGCTGAGTCGGTTGATAAAGAAACGACTAAGCCTATGAGCATATGTTTGAGTTCATTTTCTATAAGTCGGCTTGTACAGAAACAAGTTTCGCACAAAGATATAAAATGGTCAGATCTACGAGACCTAGAAAATACGCGCCAAAAATAAAAGATTATTTTGATAACTAAAGAAAGATCGAGATGATTATCAAACGACTATATGAGTAGATCTGAATAAAAATATTAGCAAGCAGATAGAAGATCTATGAGCAAGTACGGAAATGGGCCCAGGCTAATTAATGACACCTAAAAATAAACCACCATTGATGTTTTTTGAAGCTTGGAGAAGAACGTCAATGGGAAAAGGATAAGAAAAGAAATGGAACATGGATTCGATGGAGAAACTTACTCCCGAAGAGGGGGGAGTGGCGCAGACCAAGGTTTCTTTCCCGTGGCCGTGGGCAAGGCGAGCGCTTGAGAACCTCGGGAGTCTTGGTCTCCGGTGTGGAAGGAAGAAGATGAAGTAGCAACGGTTTGGGATGAATGAAGACGGCCTATGTCAGGAGGTCTATTTAAAAAGACATTTGATCGAAAATCGAGGCGTCGCGAGCGAGCGCTCAGTTAAAGAAGTTCCCGGATTCCAGCAATAATGAAAGCATATCAATTGAAATTCCGAGGAAAAAGAAGTAAATCATCTTGGGAAGATTGCTGCAATTAAATAACAAGATTTGATATCATAAATGTGTTGGCAAAACTTGACGACAGTCGGCTTCTGAAAGTCGTCATATGAAGAAAATTAAGAAGATCTTCATGAAGCTAAAGCATCGCACCAATCTTGGGGGCTAATATCAGGGGGATGGCACCTTGGACAGTCGGTTTCGTGTAACCCAAGTGACGCGACATCTTTATAAGCCGCCCCCTTGGACCAAAGAGTACAACTCAATTTAGATCCTCTCGAGGCATAGGCAGCGCTCTCGCACCTTTGTATTCGAGTAGTCGACACCCCATAATAGAAAAGCAGGAGTAGGTCTTTACCTTTCGAGGGGCCGAAACCTGGGTAAATCTCGTGTCTTGTGTTCTCGCCGACTCACCTCCTCCAAACCACCTTGCAACAAAGGTCTCACACTAAGTTCTCTAATGAGGACATCTGTCGTGACTTTCCCACGATAAGCGAGGCGGCCCGAGCAACAACACGTAATGAAACCAACGCCAATCAAGACATTGTTGGAACATCGGCTAATGGGGGAGCCAGAGGTCGGGCTCCTAACTGTTTGGAAACATATACAGCGACACTCAATGCGATGAAAACACTCCTGACCACCGAGATCTCGCCCGAAAATCAGGCCGCCCTAAACGAAGTAATAGTGAAGCACCGGGAGGAGATCGCCCGTCTACAAAAGGAAATCGACGAGGAAACCCAGACTCTGATATACGCATGACAACACATCGAGTCCGAGGCAACCCGACTATGGGACGAAGCAACCCGTATCATCCTGCAGTACTAAAACCATCAATGGTACCCCCAGAGAGGCTTGCAAGTCGACTACAACCCGACATAACGCCCGGGCGCTTTTCAGCAGCCCTACTAGCCGGCCCATCAGACAGTTAGACCCGAAGGATCCCTGGTCCCAAATACGATGCCACGAGTACAAGTCATTGACCCTCAGCCCAACGTCCAGCTGCCGCAAACGCCTTTACAATTTCGAACACCTCCGGGGCACTACAATAAACCAATGGAAAATGTCATGGCGGCCCTCAATACCTGGTAAACTTACGCATCGTAGGAAATTCTCACGAAGATCAGGTGGCACGACAAGCGGTAGACCTGCTCAAAACAGCTATAAACCAACACGCCCAATACTCCCAGGGCTACTCGTACCTCCACGTGACTCCAAGGCCGAGTCACAGCGCATGACAAAAATCCGACTCCCCGACATCCGTCCAGTTTAGCAGTCACCGCAACCAAGGAAGGCAGCCGCAACAAGACCCGAACCCCCACCGAGGCGTGGAGGCCGAACCCCAACTCGGAACCGAATGGTCTACTGCGGAAGCTACAGTTACGAACCCGCGGCCAGAATTCACCGGACGAACAACTGGGACCTAGTTCTTAGCACCCGCTATACGCGATGTCCGACTCCCCAAAGATTTCATAGGGCCCAGAAAAGTGCCAAAGTACACAGCTGACAAAAACCCCGTCGCTTGGATCGAGAGCTACGAGCTAGCCATAGATATGTTGCAGGTACCCGATGAAGTTTGTGTCCGATACCTTACAATAATGCTCGATGGACCGGCTCGCACCTTGCTCCAAAACCTTCCGGACAGCTCAGTTCTTAACTGGGTTGAGCTGAAGGAAAAATTCATCAAAAACTTCCAAGGAACATGCAAGCGCCCATCTACCATCGTTGATTTGGAGCATTGCATACAAAGAGAAGGGGAATCAGCCCACCATTAGGCACGGCGAGTCACGGAAATCATACACTCGTCAGACAGCATCACACCTCAAATAGTCGTCCTAGTCCTTGAAAAGAACTACCGCTTTGAACCCTTATTTCATAAACTCAACCGGATAAACTGAAAGGTCAAAGACATGAGCGAACTCATGTACGCCATAACCAAGTACGCCGAGTCCGAAAAAACCAAAGGTGGCGACTCCGACGAAGCTAAATCCTCCAAAACAAAATAGAATGGAGCTAAGGCTAACCAAGGCCAAGGTTCCAACAGTGGTGGAAGCACCCACAAATGCAAATCAAAGCAAGGAAGCTCTGACTTTGCGGAAAACACGAATTCGGGTTTCCAAAATCAGAAACCCGGGGGAGACTGTAAGAGGCCGACTCAGTTCGCTCGACCCATGAACTACGAACATGCCTGATTTCTACGCACGCTTCTATTCTTGTAGACTATGTTGGGCCTCCAAGCACAGAGGTTTGTAGGACAACAGCAATTTCCCTCAAGTGGATGACCTAAGGTTTATCGAACTCAAGGAAGTAGAGGTTGAAGATGGTCTCTCTCAAGCAACCCTGCAATTAAGATACAAGAAATCTCTTGTGTCCCCAACACACCTAATACAATTAGGAGTTGTATAGGTGCACTAGTTCGGCGAAGAGATGGTAAAATATGGGTGATAGGTGCGGCAAAATAAAATAATATAAATCTGTAATAAAAAGTGCAGCAAGCAAACAAGTGGTAAACGTGAGCACAAACGGTATTGCAATGGTGGAAACAAGGCCTAGGCTTCATACTTTCACTAGTGGAAACTCCCAACAACATTAACATAGTCTAATCACATGACATTTCCCATAAAACATGCAATGGAGACGTACTCGGAGGTCATTCCTTTGTGGTCAAGAGAGGACGAGAATTATGTTGGGCTACAAAAGCACACCTCAGAGTTCGTAGTTCTCAATCTATGGATTTCCCAATGTCACCGCGGCCATCCAAAGAGAGTACCACAATCACCACAACATATCTCAAGGATAGTCAAAGACAAGCACCAAGAGACTCTCAATCTTCAATCAACACACAAAAGAGGAAATCACTCATGAAAATATTCTTCTAACCCATGTCCAATAGACCGCTTTCACCATGGTTTCGGGGATTATACTAGATAAGATCAAGTGAGTACATCAAATCCTATACATAGAAGAAGTTGAAACATCATGGGATCATCTTAGATTAACATAGCCTATGATCACAATGAAGATCACATCATGTGAGAGAGAATTGACCACATAGCTACTGTAGAAACCTTAGCTCCGAAGAGGAACTACTCACACATGGACATGGTGAAAGATAGAGTTGTTGGAGAGGTGCAGCCCAGAGCAGATGAAGGAGATGGCAGCGTCGGCGGCCACGGCGACGCCCATGGCCACGGCGGTGGCCACGGCCTTGGGGGCAGAGGCCCTTGGCCCCCTTCTTCTTCCTTGGAGATGGTGCTGCTGTGTATATTGATCTCCCCCTCAAGAAGGCTGCCAACGGGGGAGGGGGAATTTCGTGGTGCCCTTTGACCTAGGTTTCCTCTCTTTATATAGACTCTCAGATTCACGTCATTCAGATTACGTCTTCGGTATTTCGGGGCTCCAGGGAGAATCCGAACTCCAATTGGGCCGAATCTTATATCTAGATCCACCGGAAAAAAATTCCCTACAACTTTGTAGTTTTATGTTTTTCCGTTTGAGGACGTCTTCTAAAGTTTCCGAGGCGATATTTAAAACATGTCTGGTGGGGACAGATTTCGGGAGAGTTAGAGTCCAACTCCTACAAGGCTTATTTTTGTGATTTTTCCTTTATCCAAGTAATTCCCACACATAAAGTAAAAAAAAAGAACTTGTGCACTCTTGCAACCATTAATAGGTTAGTTCCAAAATATGTTATAAAAAGATATGAAAGTGTATCCAAAGCATAGCAATATCACACAAAAATGCATGGAGCAAGCAGAAATTATAGATACGTTTGGGACGTATCAATGCCATGAAGGGGCCATGCCCAAAGCATAGCAGACCAAACCGACCGGCTAGTCACACTTGGCAAGACTGTTTATACATGGAATGCTTCAAAAATGAACATCTCTGAAGGACGGTGGTGGCCACCAGGGCCCACCAGGTAGCGGCCCTCCCGGGTTCAGCAACGGCAGCCCGGTGGCATCTAACCCAAGCACCGGCTTCCAAACCGGAGGATTCCAAAATCAAGGAAACCATGGAGCCGCCATCATGGAGCATCCAGCGGAGGCCAGCGTCAGGCACCAAATGACGGACTCCAGTTGCAACCAGGCCTCGCCGGCTTCCAGGACCAGCCGAAACAACTCAACAACAACATACTTTACCACGTCTTCACACTGAATAACATCAATGGGGAGAGAAAAAGGCGGCAGCAGGCGACCTTCCTCTCAGTCGCCACGGAACCGGCATGGCTGCGTTGGCTCAATTGGTCAGAACAGACCATCACCTGGAGCCGGTCAGACCATCCCCCCAGAGTCGACCATCCTGGAACCTTGGCGCTAGTGGTCGCACCCCAAGTATTTGGACACACCCTGGATAAGGTCCTCATGGACGGTGGAAGCAGCATCAACATCCTCTACCATGACGCTTTTCACCGTATGGGCTTATCCAATGAACAATTACAGCCTTCCACGACTATGTTCCATGACATTGTCCCAGGAAAGTCGGCCCAACCCATCGGCCAGATCGCCCTAGAAGTAGCCTTCGGAGACAACATCAATTTACGTTCCGAGGTCTTAACCTTCAAAGTCGTCGAACTGCGAAGCCCCTACCACGCTGACGAGGGGGTGACGCCACGACTCCTATGGATGAGCCTACCCGGTGTACCCGAAGACAGAAGGCCCACAAAGTTGCCGCCTGGGCCCAGCCTTGTCCCACTAGTGGCACCGACGTAGGAGTCCGCTACTCATAAGGAAGGTGCAAACTTACCGTACGAAACAAGATCAGGGTTAGGAAACCTCATCTGTAATCCAGGAAGGACTCCCCGAGATCTAGCCTAGTATATAAAGACTAGGAGGGGAGACGTGAAGGGACAAGCAATACACAATCTGTAACCCTAGCCTTGTGCGCATTAACCTTGGCTCCCCTGTAATCGCCATCTCCAATCAATAACATCGAGCAGGAACGTATCCTCCTGTTAGCCGACGAGCTATTGTCCAACCTGTGCCTCTCATGACTAACACAGGGTCCCTGACCATGCTATTTGCCAGGGTACATCCCCGTCAATTGGCGCCGTCCGTGGGAACTACACAGGTTGGAATTACGATCTCGGCGGTTCCGTCTCCAGCAAGCCACAACCCAAGAGCAAGAACCAGATGCAATCCACCTGAAGAATTCAAGATGACGGCAAAAATCTCTGCCGCCCCAGCGAGATCGCTCAGTCTGCAGGCGTGCCAAGACCAATACTACGGTGGCAACCAAGCCCACCGCCAGAGAAGGAGAACTCGACGACCCAAAAGAAAGGCGCGAGGGTTCTACACGGAGATCCTGATCGACGAGCTGCAGCACGAAGCAGAGAACCCGCCGATCACTCGACGACCCACCGCCACCCAGGCACCCGCCGCACAACAAGACATCGACTCCGAGCTCGAGATCAGCGATCTCCAAGACCATCGACAACGAGGAAGAAGTCGACGACCTAGAAGACAGACGCGAGGATTCTACGAAGCGACTCCACTCGACGAGCCGAACTATACAGCCACGCGATCGCCGAACACTCGACGACCCTCCGCCGTGCGGACAGCCACCGCCCGCCAGGACAGCGACTCCGAGACTCAGACCGGTGAATACTACGACCCAGATCGAAGGACAGACGAATTCGCCAATCTCATAAGGAACCAGAATCTAAGCGAAGGGATCGAAATCGACCCGCGAGTTCACGAACACCCAGCGGATGATGTGTGAGGTAATGATAGTGATTTCTCGCCCTTCGTTGGTAAACCCCAAGTTAAAGGCGCGATGTAGCACAACAGCAAATTTCCCTCAGTAAAGATACCAAGGTTTTTCTTCAGTAGGACTCTAGAGATGATAAGTAGGTGTCAGCGGGGCAACTGACGCAGACCTGCACACAGACACAAATAACTTTGTTCCCAACGAAGTTCAGAGAGGTTGTCAATCTCTCCGGTCTTGTTGTTCACAAAGGATCAAACGCAAGGGATAATGATAGCAACTGAAAGTAAAAGCAGAAAAGTAAATGAGCGTGTAAACAGTAATGAGGATATGGACCGGGATACGTGATGTTCACTAGTGATGCCTCTCTCCCAAAAGACGATAAAACTGCTATGCGAGGTGAACAAATTACAGAAGGGCAATTGACAGGATTATGAAAGCACCGCAATGCTAACTATGCTACAAAAGAAAGGAAGAGGCTCAAAAGCATGGGCAGTACGCCAAAATAAGTAGACCGAAATCCAACTACATCTACTACTAATCATCCACCTTGAGATATCTATCCAGAACATCTCGATGGTATTAAGTTGCGAGCCCCACCCAAAGTGTAAACCCAAAGCAACAGACAACTGCATTAAAAATCACTTTGCGTAAAGTAAACAATCCTTGCAACCGCGGTTACAAGCACCGTTGTTTTCCCCCTTGTGGAAACAGCACATCCCCTAGACTCATGTTTCTGTCACTCAAGCGTGTCATCGGGGGGCATGAACCCACAATCGAGCAAAACGTTCCCTCTTGGGGTTACTACCTACTACTTGGCCAAAGCAATAAACAGCAACGGAGAACATGCAAGAATTACTTAGGAACAAAAATATAAGAGATAAGAACAAAATATATTACTCAATCACAATCTGAACATAATCTCATAATCCATCAGATCCCATGAAACTTAGCATAGCAACAGCAGAAAGATTACAAAAGTGCCTCGATCATGTAGGGCAGTTCACGAGGTCTAAACCATGAAGAACAAAGAGGGGAGGAGAACATCACATAGTTACTGATCACGGACCCATGGTCCAAGGAAAACTACTCACAAGACATCTGGGAAGCATCCATGGTGGAGAGGAGACTCCCGAAGGTCAACCCTCCCTCCGGCAGGGTGCCGGGAAGAGGTCTTCTGGTGCTCCCGATCTCGGAAGCACGGCGGCGGCGGAACAGAGGCGAGATCGCAAAAAAGGGTTCTATCCTCAAGGGTTTCACGTCACGGGGAATATATAGGCGAAGGGGGGCAGACAAAGGTGGACCAGGGGCCCCAGGGGGTGGCCGCGCCGGGTGGCCGCCTGGGCCACCCCTGGCTCCCCTCTGGCCCCACTCGGGCTCTTCGCGAAGGTTCCTATACGCTGATTTTTCCTATATTTTTCCCGGAATTTTTCTGGCACTTTTTATATGGGGGAAAACTGAAATAGAAAAACAGCAGAAAACAGGAACTGGCACTGTGGTGCACTGAGTTAATAGGTTAGTCCAAATATGATCAAAAGTGTGTATCTAGATCATAGCAATATCACACAAAACATGCATGGAGCAAGCAGAAATTATAGATACGTTTTGGACATATCAACATCCCCAAGCTTAATTCCTGCTCGTCCTCGAGTAGGTAAATGATAACAGCATAATTTCTGTTGTGACATGCTAGCAACCATATAAGAACTTTGAAAAGTAAAGCAATCAAGGTTAGAGATTCAATTCAAGTCATAACATGCAAGGGTCTATATTAGCATTGAAACAAGTAACAAAAGAACATTAGGTGCAAGAGGTCTCGCTGTTCGTGACTCGAATGTCTCCAAATGGTGTTTGCGTGCAAGAAGGGGGATAGGGAATACGATAAAAATCATTTATTTCTTGAGAACTCAATCTACTAAAGTTTCACACTTGGTCTTTTTCTGGAATCTTATCTTGACTCGTCCCCAGACGACTAGCCAGGTACAAGTCAATTTGATCCACTCCTTTTTCAATATTTTGAGCACTCATGCAATGGATGAGCGTAAGAACGAGAGTTGACACTTTGGATGGAAAAGAGAGAAATAGTGTGGAGGAGGAAGACAAAAAGGGTGAGAAAGGCTAACATCAATGAGGACAATCATAGGCAAGAGATGCCAAATGATAGATATGATGTGAGGAGTAGGGATTGCCATGCAACGGATGCACATACGAGTTAGGAAGCTCTCCAATGGAACTAGTGGGGGTGCATGTAACTTGCTCGCTCATGAAGACCTAGAGCTCGTTTGAGGAGGCTCATCCTTGGAATATGCAAGCTAAGTACTATAGTGTGAAGGTCCCCACATAGCTATATGCATAATGATCATCTCTATGGAGTACAAGGATATAAAGGGAGTACTAGTGTGGATCTCTCAAAAGGATAGTAGTGTTGCCCCTTTCTCTCTTTTTATTTATTTTTCTCTTTTTTCTATTTTTTTGTATTTTTTTGTGGCCTCAATGGCTCTTTCTATTTAACTCTCATTTGTCCTCTTTGGGATCTTTTATTGTGTCCACTTTGGGATCTTTTCCTCACTTAAGGGCAACACTCTATTTTACAAGAAGGTAAAGGAGATCTTTCACACTTTACAAGGTACTCAAAATCATAAAGAAGATGTCACTATCATGATGTATGCAATGTATGTCGCTGCCAGTGTAGCAGGAACATGTATGACATGAACATCAAGTCATGAAGAGGTGGATGTTGCATGGCAATATATCTCGGAAAGGCTATGGAAATGCCTTGATAGGTAGGTATGGTGGCTGTTTTGCGGAAAGATATAAGGAGGTTTATGATGACAGAGCGTATCATGCCAAGGGTTTCGATGTACCGACGAAGGTGGACACCAACTCTCGGAGTGAGAAAAAGGCAATGCACGGCACGGGAGAGGCTAGCAAACTATGGGAAGGTGGAAGTGTCAACTTTCAATACTTACATTAGTCCGAAGAACTCATGCACTTATTATCGGTAACTCTCAATCTAATAAGGAGGTTCACAAAGAGAAAAGTACCCCGAGGAGGAGTGTATGGGGGTTTGGTTATCCTTGCGCATCATCGACTCATGGTACGTGAGTGTTCTCTAATATTCGATCCCTCCAAAGATTAGTGAAACATCTAGTAGCTAGAGTTCTCAACTAGTTTTGTAGGTTTTGAAAATACACACGGATTTCCCAAAATACGACACCTATCACTAATAGGCTAGATCTCTTGACACCAAAAGTTCAAACATTACTCACATCAAAACTTCAAAACTATTGCAAGTTACTACTAGAATTAAATAGCAACTTCAATTACCTACTTCCAAGACAAAACACAACTCAGTGCAACAACCAACTCTCTTTAACAAGATAAACATGAAAACTAATAAGAGTTCCAGCAACAGACTAAACAAAAGCCAAGGCTCTTGCTAAAGACAAACTAAGACTAAAACTAAACAAGGCAGCAGCTATGAAAAGATAAAGAACACACAACAGCAAAAAGATAAGCAGAAAAAATCCTATGATGTGTTCTAGATTTTGAAAGTGGAGCGTGTTTCTCTGCCACACAAAGTAAGACAGGGTCTAACTTGTTATGAACAGCAAGCAAAACTAAATAAAACTAAAAATAAAACCTAAGAGCGAGACGCTCCAAGCATAGAACACAACGCATGAAGTGATAAAAATATAGTGAGACGAAGGACGAACTGTTGATTGTTGATGGAGAAGGGGATGCACGGGGGCATCCCCAAGCTTAGACACTTGATTCTCCTTGAATATTTATTGGGGATGCATGGGGGCATCCCCAAGCTTGAGCGCTTGACACTCCTGGATCTTCTTTCATCATCTTCCATCGCACACTTGAAAACTCCCTTCATACATAACTCATCATAAGCTGATTAGAGAGGTTAGTACCCTTAATAAAATAATTTTTCCCCACTGGATATAAAGATATTCTTGAAGAGCTACTGTTTCTCAAGAGTTCAAAAAAGTTTTTGCAAAGAAAAAGCAAGCTTAAGGTTTGCAAAAGTTAGAAGAGACAAAACGGGGAAGAATCTGTGAAAAACTGAACAGCAGGTAGTAAAGAATTTTTTAGGGGCACTTCTGCAACTCAAATCAAACAACTCAGAACATACGAAAGTTTCACAATTGTATATAGCATGCTGTCAAAAAAATTCAGATCAAACAGATGATCTGGTGATTTGATTCGAATTTTTCTGTCAAGGGACAGAATCTGTTTTCTGGACAGCATGTCAGAACTTTTGCTTCCCTTATCATAAGATGATATAACTTGGCACAAAGCTGAAAAATAAAGATAAAATGATGTTGCTACAGTAGTAACAAACATCAAGACACAACAAAAGCAAAAATAAAAACCTAAATTCGTTGCGGGCTGCCTCCCGAAAGCGCTTTCTTTTATGCCTTTAAGCTAGGCATGATGCAAAAGAAGAATCAAGTTTTATCAAGAGAAAGAGAATAACTAGCCCGTGTAACGGACTCAAAAGGTAACTTGATTTTCTTTCTAGGGAAGTGTTCCATCCCATTTTTGCATGGGAATTGGAATTTTATATTCCCCTCTTTCATGTCAATAACCGCACCAATGGTGCGAAGAAAAGGACGTCCCAAAATAATTGGACACAAAGGTTCACACTCTATATCCATAACAATAAAATCAACGGGAACATAGTTGTCATTGACAATGATAAGAACATCGTCGATTTTCCGCAAAGGTTTCTTTACGGAAGAATCAACAAGACGAACACCAAAAGAACAAGGCTCAAAGGGCTTCAATTCAAACATATCAAATATTCTTTTGGGCATAACGGAGGTACTAGCTCCAACATCACATAAAGCATAGCAAGAGAAGTTATTTAATTTAATTTTGATCATAGGGTCCCAACCATCATCTAGATTCCTAGGTATGGAGGCTTCTACTCTAAGCTTCTCCTCCCTAGCTTTGATGAGAGCATTTGTGATATGCTCTGTGAAGGCAAGATTAAGTGTGCTAGTGTGGGGGTCTCTAGACATTTTGTGTAGCAAGCTAATAACTTCTGAGAGGGTGCAACTATCAAAAGCAATATCACTACTATCAAAGGTGGTAGTAGTGTCGTCTAGGCTCACTTGTTTGAAACCCTGTATGTTCATAGGAGTTTCTTCATCTTCGGTTGAGGTATTAGCATCACCATTAATAGGTCCAACGGGACTAGGAGTGCATTGGGTGCTAATAGTTTGGGTGTCCTCAACAATTTGGATAGTGGAAACTGTGTGGTGTGTAGGAAGGCTCTTAATTCTATCCTCTTCCATAGGGATAACTTACGTTTTGGCTGCCATTTGATTTATCAAAGTAGATTGGATGTGGGACATATTTGAAACATGGGTTTCGGTGGCGGTAAGTCTAGCCTGGAGATTAGAAATCTCACTGTTCAGGCTATCAAGCTGTTCACTAATGTTTTGTAGAATGGCAGTATGCTCACCTATTTGCTTAGAGAAGGCTTTGTTTTGTTCAAACTGGGTGTGCATATAGTTCTTAGTAGCTTTCTCTATTTCTACCAATTTCTCATTCCTAGGTAAGTCTCTTTTCGTATAAGCAGGATTATAGGAGGTATTGCTAGGGTAGGTGTTGTTGTTCCCATAGTTGGATGGAAATGGTCTAGGATTGCTAGAAAAATTACCCCTATAAGCATTGTTGTTGAAGTTGTTTCTAGCAATAAAGTTCACATCTACTTGTTCTTGGGAAACTAAAGAATTTAAAGGGACATCACGAGGATCAATAGAGGGTTTCTTGGTAAGTAGAGACATAATTAAGTCAACTTTTTCATTGAGGGAGGTAATTTCCTCGACAGAGTTTACCTTTCTATCTGTTGAAGCGCGTTCGGTGTGCCATTGGGAATAATTGGTCATCATCTCATCGAGAAGCTTCGTGGCAGCACCAAGTGTAGTTGACATAAAGGTTCCTCCCGCGGCCGAATCTAACAAGTTCCGCGAGGTAAAGTTCAAGCCTGCATAAAAAGTCTGGATAACCATCCAGGTAGTCAAACCATGTGTAGGGCATTTCTTAACAAGAGATTTCATTCGTTCCCAAGCTTGGGCAACGTGTTCATTATCCAATTGCTTAAAATTCATAATGTTACTCCTCAATTGGATAATTTTAGCAGGTGGGTAGTACTTCCCTATAAAAGCATCTTTGCACTTATCCCAAGAATCTATGCTTTTCCTAGGCAAAGATTGAAACCAGATTTTAGCGTCTCCCCTTAAAGAGAAAGGAAAGAGCTTGAGCTTAACAATATCACCTTCTACTTCTTTAAACTTTTGCATATCACATAATTCAACAAAATTGTTCAAGTGTAAAGCAGCATTATCTCCAGCACCAGAGAATTGATCTCTCATAACAAGGTTTAGCAAGGCAGGTTTAATTTCATAAGAGGTACCTGAAGTGGCAGGTGTGGAAATGGGGGTGCAGATAAAGTCTTGGTTGTTGTGACTAGTGAAGTCACACAACTTGGTGTTTTCAGTGGAACCCATGGCAGCAGCAAGTGTGGCAGATTTTTTTGTGATTTTTGAAATAAGACTCAAAGAAAAAAACTGAAAGGTAAAATAACAAGACTAAAAAACAAAGGTAAAGGGTAGTGTGCAACTCCCCTATCTTAGCAGTCGGAGTCCCCGGCAACGGCACCAGAAATTTGGCTTGTTGTGCGAGGTAATGATAGTGATTTCTCGCCCTTCGTTGGTAAACCCCAAGTGGACGGCATGATGTAGCACATCAGCAAATTTCCCTCAGTAAAGATACCAAGGTTTGTGTCCAGTAGGACTCCAGAGATGATAAGTAGGTGTCAGCGGCGCAACTGACACGGACCTGCACACAGACACAAATAACTTTGTTCCCAACGAAGTTCAGAGAGGTTGTCAATCTCTCCGGTCTTGTTGTTCACAAAGGATCAAACGCAAGGGATAATGATAGCAACTGAAAGTAAAAGCAGAAAAGTAAATGAGCGTGTAAACAGTAATGAGGATATGGACCGGGATACGTGATGTTCACTAGTGATGCCTCTCTCCCAAAAGACGATAAAACTTCTATGGGAGGTGAACAAATTACAGAAGGGAAATTGACAGGATTATGAACGCACCGCAATGCTAACTATGCTACAAAAGAAAGGAAGAGGCTCAAAAGCATGGGAAGTACGCCAAAATAAGTAGACCGAAATCCAACTACATCTACTACTAATCATCCACCTTGAGATATTTATCCAGAACATCTCGCTGGTATTAAGTTGCGAGCCCCACCCAAAGTGTAAACCCAAAGAAACAGACAACTGCATTAAAAATCACTTTGCGTAAAGTAAACAATCCTTGCAACCGCGGTTACAAGCACCGTTGTTTTCCCCCTTGTGGCAACAGCACATCCCCTAGACTAATGTTTCTGTCACTCAAGCGTGTCATCGGGGGGCATGAACCCACAATCGAGCAAAACGTTCCCTCTTGGGGTTACTACCTACTACTTGGCCAAAGCAATAAACAGCAACGGATAACATGAAAGAATTACTTAGGAACAAAAGTGTAAGAGATAAGAACCAAATATATTACTCAATCACAATCTGAACATAATCTCATAATCCATCAGATCCCATCAAACTCAGCATAGCAACAGCAGAAAGATTACAAAAGTGCCTCGATCATGTAGGGCAGCTCACGAGGTCTAAACCATGAAGAACAAAGAGGGGAGGAGAACATCACATAGCTACTGATCACGGACCCATGGTCCAAGGAAAACTACTCACAAGACATCCGGGAAGCATCCATGGTGGAGAGGAGACTCCCGGAGGTCAACCCTCCCTCCGGCAGGATGCCGGGAAGAGGTCTTCTGGTGCTCCCGATCTCGGAAGCGCGGCGGCGGCGGAACAGAGGCGAGATCTCGAAAAAGGGTTATGTCCTCGAGGGTTTCACGTCACGGGGAATATATAGGCGAAGGGGGGCAGCAAGAGGTGGACCAGAGGCCCCAGGCGCCCCCTAGGCGCGGCCCAGGGGGTGGCCGCGCCGGGTGGCCGCCTGGGCCACCCCTGGCTCCCCTCTGGCCCCACTTGGGCTCTTTGCGAAGCTTCCTGTACGCTGAATTTTCCTATATTTTTCCGGAATTTTTCTGGCACTTTTTATATGGGGGAAAACTGAAATAGAAAAACAGCAGAAAACAACAACTGGCACTGTGGTGCACTGAGTTAATAGGTTAGTCAAAATATGATCAAAATTGTATGAAAGTGTATCTAGATCATAGCAATATCACACAAAACATGCATGGAGCAAGCAGAAATTATAGATACGTTTTGGACGTATCAGCGGACCACGCGCTGTTCTTCCGAATCTCAAGGAGGAAACGGCATGCCGGATCCAGCAAGCTCACGGTCAGAGAAAAGCTAGAAGGACCCTGCACGATCCACTGCTTCAAAGAGAACTAGGGAACATCAGATTGAGCCACACCCTGGGAGACTGCCGCCTGTTCAACGAACTCGCCGACAGCCTCAAGGAAGAAAAACAGCGAGAAGCCAAGCGCACCCGATGAACCGAGAAGTCGCCGACTCAAGTACAGGTGTACACGATCCAAGAGGTCAGGGTATCGCAAGCCCAACAGGACGCCTACACCCTACAAGCCAGAGCAGCCGGGAACCTAAACACAGTCGAAGTCTACCAGCTACACAACGCAGAATCCAGCATCACGTTCTCCCAGAGCGATCACCCGCCCGTAGTCCCAAGGCCGGGACACGCGCCCCTGGTACTCGACGCTGAAATTGGAGGATACGACATGGACAGAATCTTCATGGACGGAGGCAGCAGCATGAACATAATCTTTGTCAGCACCCTACGCAAGATGCTGATCCCACGATCAGTATGGAAGAAATCAAGCACCGTGCTATACGGAGTAGTACCAGGAGAGGTGGCCACTTCCCTTGGAGTAATCGAGTTCGAAGTTGTCTTTGGCAGCAGACGCAATTTCGCAAGACACACCCTCGAGTTCGAAGAACTTGATTGGCAGTCGCAATATCACGCCATATTGGGACGTCCATCATTCGCGCAGTTCATGGCGATTCCGCACTACGCCTACCTCAAACTCAAGATGCCAGGATCCGCAGGCGTCTCACGTTCAACGGGAGCTTCACCAAATCCGACAAGTGCGATCGTGATTTCCATAAAGTCTCCGACACCTTCGGAGCCGAGCAAGAACTCGCAGAAATAGCCATGGCGACAGACAAAAGCATCTCTCCACTAGCAAGCAGAAGCGAGACAAAAGCGTACGGTGGGACTTCAGGACCGACAGCGACACGGTCACCCACCAGGTGCACCCGATGGACCCAGAAAAAAAATTCTGCGTGTACGCCCACCTCCCGTAAGAGCAAGCGACTGCCCTCGTCGCTTTCCTCCGCGAAGAATGGGAAATCTTTGCCTGGTGCCCAGCCGACATGCTAGGAGTACCGCGCGAGCTCGCGGAACACGCATTGCGAATCAAGCCAAACATCAAGCCAGTGAAGCAAGCACTACAAAGATTCTCAGAACCCAAGCGCAGAGAAATCGGGGAGGAAGTCAACCGATTACTCAACGCCCAATTCAATCGAGACACGAAGAAAGCCACTTGGGTCTCCAACCCCGTGCTGGTCCCCACGAAAGACACAGACGTACTGCGAATGTGCGTCGACTAAGGGCCAGTCAACAAACACTGCCCAAAGGATCACTTTCCCCTGCCAAGGATCGATCAGACACTACTAGGGAATAGCCTTATAGTGGCGCACTGTTTTTGAGTTTAGTGGCGCATTAGGGATGCGCCACTAACTACAAGCCACTAATAAGGGCTTAGAGGTGGCGCATTCTGGATGCGCCACCCCTAAGGCCCTTAGGCGTGGCACATCTGATAATGCGCCACCTCTAAGCTCTTAGGGGTGGCGCATTCTGGTATGCGCCACGCCTAAGGGCCTTAGGGGTGGCGCATTCGCAGTGCGCCACTAAGTCCTGACAATATGCGCCACTAAATAATTACAGAAAACAAAAAATAAGAATTACATAAAAGAATAAAAGCATTACAGATATTTTTATTATATTACAGAAATGCAAAATACAATATAACAATGAGGCCAACAATTATTGATACAAAAGAATTGCAATATAATTTTTATTACAAAGGTTTAGAGGCCAACAAGATTCACAAGATTACATTCCATCACAAAATTACAATGAGTCCAACAATTATTGAAAACCGAAAGCTACTTTCGTCATCACTACTTGTTTGCTCTTCAACCTGCACAAAACAAAGCTTTAGAGGTCACATCCATCATACCAAAGGAGAACAAAGCAATCTAGCATCTATTCTTATCAACAATTTAAAGCAAGTCGATGAATGGTGAAAAGCATGCACATATGCATAAAAATGCATATGCAGTGACCTTTATACACAAAGAGCACCAAGAGTATTTGACACTACCATCTAGTACACAAAGAGTACATCCAAATTACATCCAAATTACACAAAGAGTACATTCAATTAATTGTTTTGACTCGGCTCGGGGAATGGGCGGCATCCTTCTTTCGTCATGAAAGGCCTTGTGTCACGCAGGGCCTTTAGGCGGACTTCTATCTCCCCATTGGATGGTGCAATGTTGGAGTGGAAGATCGACCCCCTCATTTGTACTTCATGAAGGATGATAGTCGCCATCTGCGCTTGGATGTGAAAGAACTCCTCCTTCAGATTTGCATCGGCGATTTCCGCCTTCCTTTCAGCCCACGCTCTGAGATGACTTGGCAGCGTAAGGTTGCGTTGTTCATGTACAATCGCCCTCATGTGATGAAGGGCGTAGTACGCATCCCTCACACTGCCAGTCGGCTGCTTGACGCACGGGAACTGCGTTACGTGGTTGAACACGTTCACGCCAGGCTGATTTTTCCTGAACTTGTGCTTCATGATCTTGCCTCCGGCTTTTATGTAGCCGACGAGAGCATCATCCAAAACTCTCATGATATACTTGTAATCTTTTTTGTTCACACTCCCCGAGTCTAAATACACGGCATGCGAGTGTTGCGGTGAAAAGCAGATGAGCACGCAGTCTTGATCCTCACTGCATAATTAAAACAATCCAAAAGGAATGTTGGAAGAGGACAATGGAAAGCCAAGAAAGCATATATGCTACAGAGGCGAGCGAATGACTTACTTGGGAGAGTAGGTCATAAGAAATGAATCTTTGTCGGCGTTCCGTAGCATGAAGTCTGTGATGTACCCCGCCGCGAGAGCCGCGTCCCCGTCGTCCATCAAGATGCTTTCACGCATGTAGAAGGGGTCCAATATCGCGACGCTCGGGGTCTTATCTCTCCTGATACTCATAGAAAGGCTGAGCGAGAACAGACGGATAAGTCTATGGTCCAGCCGCTTGAGATGGTACAAATTGAAGATCTCCGAAAACCGTAGGATTATCATATCCGCGGGGATAGTGTTGATGAAGCCCATGTTGAGTGGCACCTTGGCCATGAAAACCGGGTACGAGGGATTCTCTTCTCGAAGAAGAATCTTCTCTAATGCCATAATACTATGATGCACACTCTGCATATCCGAAGTTGCAAGGTCCAGCATGTCCTTAGGTAGCATCGCCCTACCAGCCACATGGATTTCAAACGAGAGATCCTTGGGTCTTGGTGGCCCGTCCTGAGCCCGGATCGGCATCGAAGGTTGGCTACTAGAAGTGATGCTCTTCTTTCTTTTCCGTCCCTTCTTCTTTTCTGATTTTGAGCAGTCACCGGCCTTTATCTGCTCAGTGGCCGCCTTATGGAGTGTGGACGGGCTGAGAATAGATCTTGTGGCATCTTCTTGAGGCTCGGTGAAGGCGCAAGCTGCTGGAGACATGTCCTGAGAAGCAGCGAAGAGACGCGTGGAGCAAGCAGGCTTCGCCGCAGGATCAGCTGGACCGCGAGCTTCCTTGTCATGCTGACAGGCTCCTTCAGCAGGAGGCATCAATAAGTCATCAGCATCATACAAAGTATTGATGAACTGGTCGGCGCTGATATCATCATCAAGATCATCGTCTTCTTGTTGTGCTCCGATGGGATCATGTGGCGCCGACACGATGACTAGCAGTGTTGTCCTAGGTGTGGTGCCCCTTTCCCCCGTCATTAAGCGCATTTGGCTCTTCGGCCATAGGCATATTTGGTTGAAACAGTCACTGAGGACTGCCGGCTCATCCTCATCGTATCCGGGGGGTTGAATGGGAGGTTCAACTCTCTCGTAGCCTGAAATCACGAGAGAGATTTGAACCCTATGCATCTCCGGTGCCATCGGCATATTGTGCATGATTCGATTTTGTGGTTGAATGATTTTACCTTTGGCAACATCCTTCAACTCGTCGTCCACGACTTGTAATAGAATGCATGGAGTGTCCTCCTGCGAAAGATATATATATATATATATATATATATATATATATATATATATATGCATGTACGGCATCAGAGAGATTCCACTAAAAAAGGCAAGGAGATGAATTCCTCGTTTGAGTTGCAGGCGATTATAGTTACCTTGAGGGCGTCGAGGTCGGCTAGTGAAGAGACCCCGCCGATGACGGCGGGCATGCAAGAGACGGAGGGCGCGCTGCCTCCCGTGGCGTCGGTCCCCCTATTTGTGCTGCCGCCGGGTGCATTATTGTTATGCCCGGGTTGCTCGATCGTGGCCGGAGGAGTTACCATCACGTCCGGCGTCGCCGCCGCGGTGTTGGCGGCCGGAGTCACCAATACGCCGGGAGTCGGTGCGGGAGCCACCACTACGGCCGGAGTCGGGACTGCAGGCGCCGCGGGGCCCGAGTTGCTGCCGACCATGCTGGGGACTGGTATGGGCCCTTTTCCACCACGCGCTTGCCAATTCGCGAGCGACTGCATCATATCTGGAAGGAGAGCGTTCATCGTCTTCGCCACTTCGTCCTGGACAAGCTGCGGAAGCATGTTCACCTTCTCCTCCAGTCCACGAACATAAGCGGCATCTTCTTCGGTCCTTCTCGCCTTGCGCCCCCTCGAACCGGACTGCTCCGCCGATTTTCCATAATATTCGGACCAATTTAGGTCCGCACCAAAGCCGACCACACGGCCGGCTGACGATGGCTTCGCCGTCACGTCGTCAACCTTCTTGACCTTGTTCAACGCCCTGTTGAAGGCGTTGTCCCACGGGCCGGCCGGCTTAACCGACGACTCCTGCGATGAGGCGATTTTCATTTCCGCTTGCTGCAAAAAGAATGTGAAACGTTAAGAAATTGTGAACTTCACTCGAGAATTCAATCGACAAGGTCGCGTGGTAAACTACTTACCACGGCAGTCGTAAAATCCTGAATCTTAGGATCGATAATTATTTTCGAGGTTGCTTTGTCCTTATAGCTCCGGGCCCTCACAAAGAATTCGGTCTGCGGATCATCTTTGTATTGCTGGAAGGGGTTAGGTATGCCCGCAGCGGCGTACTCGGCATCCTCCTTGTCCCATTTAGGCTTGGAACTTTTGTAACCACCGGCTCCGAGACTATAGTTACCTATGACCTGCGACCGCATGGCCTTGCCCTTTGCACTCGCGGCCTTGGCTTGCTCGGACTCACACCTAGCCTTGAAAAGGTTGTAGGTAGCTTCGTCGATCAACGGCTCTTTCTCCTTGAGCTCCTCCCAGGTTTTGTTCTTTTCAAAAATTGCCCTCTTCACCCAGGTTTTCCAACTGGACAAGGCCTTGCTCATCTTCCTGAGGGCCCATGTGTTTACTTTGTTCCCTCTGAGTTTGGTGTTATCGTACGGCTCCGGAAACTTGTATCGTCCGTGCAGCTTGTTGATAAGAAGCTGACAATAATGAATATTCTCACGACTCCTGAGGTTAATCGTGGTGATTGGCACGGTGTTGCGGAGGATCCCCGCGACTTGACGGCCGTACCCTTCTGAAAAACGTTCGGGCTCTTTAGGAATCCCGACGGCGGTCACAACAGTAAACTCTTGCCTGATGACGCCGACCTTGGTCGGTTTCCGATTCCTCTTCTTCGACTGGGTACCATCTGTGTTGGAGCCACCGATCCCATCATCCTCGCCGATGTTCCTCTCGCCGTCTGTCGTACCGGCCTCCTCCTCCAAGTCATCATCCGATGAGTCGGACTCCGACTCTATCTCCTCCTCATACTCCTCCTCGCCCGGAGGTACTTCCTCTTCTCTCTGCTCCTCGACCTCCTCCTGGGAGTATTCCCAAAATTGCTTCCTTTTTGTACCCGGCTGAGAAGAAGGACCGGCGTCGGCTCCGGTCGACATGTTTGCACTAGTACAATATTAAAAAATGCAACTACTTAATTAATTAGCACAATAAATAAATGCAAATACTCTCATGTTAAGAAAAATAGCAAAGGTCATGCACGAATTCACGGAAAAATTTGGCATGACCTTTGCTCTTTTTCTTAACATGAGAGTGCCCCATTCTCAACCGAAACGGAAGTTAATCAACATTTCGGGAGAAAGGGGATAATGAGAGTCCATGCACATAAAAAATGCCTACATGTAGGCACAACCATCACATATATAGTGTAGAACAATGCACTAAAATAGATATTCAAACATCATATATATAGGTAAATTTCATATGATAAACAATGCATTGCAAATTGGCACTTGCTTGGGTTTTTTCATATTCAGTTGAAATATCTTATAACTAAGTCATTCAGTTCCAGCATGATGGATGGATGGATGGATGGTAAATCACCCTACTCATGTTGCCAAGATATAAATACATACTCATACCCTGGCACTACAGAAAACCACATGGCTTATTCTCATCATGAGGCAAAACAAAAATAATCCCAAATGAACCACAAACACCAACGATGACACAATAATAACAGTAGTATGAAATGATGCAACGCGCAACGAATATCATGTGTGCATCTTATTGAGCACACGGAAAACAAGATCTTTGCCGAGTGCATAGAGAAAATTGCTCGGCAAAACTATTACACTCGGTGAAGCATCACCTTTATCAAGCACCACGTGGGCGGGACACGGGCACTAACTTGAAGCTTAGTGGTTATTCAATTCTAATTTTTTTTAAATAAGCCAGAGAAGCACAAAACCTGACAAGGTGGCATGATATGACATCTAGAGGTGTGATTAATTTTGAGAGTGTTTTTCAAAAGTTTTCACATAGTTTTCTTACAAACTAGGCCATCATTCAGCAACAAACTAGGTTTCGAGAAGGAATGAATCAGGTTTGCATTTGAAGTGACCGCTGATTCATTCGTTGACTTTAAAACTTTATCAACATTAAACGCACACCATTACATGTTTCATGTTAAAAAAAATCAGTTCTCTTTTCCTATATTTAGGCCATGCATTTCTTGTGATTTATGAATTTAATTTTATATAAATGGATTGAAAAAGCAAGGATGTAGAACAGGGTCATATAAATGGATTGAAAAATCATATAAATGGATATAAATGGATTGAAAACTACAATCTGTAAACATTTGCCCCTACAAGCATTAACACAAGCACCTATCAAGCAAAATCCTTCCACATATAAACTTGAACATGCACTGAAAAGATCATGCAGCAGGTACTCATCAAGAAACAATCATCATTATATTCTCGCAATATGAAATCCACATCAAGTACTCATCCAATACAAAGATCAGGACAAAATTGAACAAACAGAGGATGCGAGAGGAAGGTGGGAGGGGGGATGAGGGAAGAGGGAGTAAGGAGGTAGGAGTGGTGGCTACCTGCCTATGGACTGCTCGCCGGCGTAGCTCCGGGCGGTGGCGTTGCTGGGCGGGAGCGGCAGCTCCAGGGATGGAGGCGCGGCTGCTCCACCAGGGAGGCGCTGGGGACGGACTCTGGTGGTTCGATCGGGGAGGGGGCGGCGAGGGCGGCAGCTCCGGTGGCGGCGAGGGCGGTGGACGGAGATGGGGGCTCGAACGACGGGGGGCGGCTCCGGTGGCGGTCGACGGCGAGGAGATTGCGCTGGGAGAGATGGTGTGGGCACGGGCAAGGGGAGGGGGTGATGGAGCGGTTAAGGCTTAGGGGTGGCGCGTTTTGCTGAAATGCGCCACCCATAAGGTTTCTTATGCGTGGCGCATTTCGGCGAAATGCGCCACGCATAAGGAACCTTATGGGTGGCGCATCTCAGCAAAATGCGCCGCGCATAAGAGAACTTAGTGGCGCATTTGGGAAATATGCGCCACCCCTAAGCGTTTTTTAATTTTTTTGTTCAATTATTTTTTAATTATACATGCCTTGTCACATTATGAATGAATATTCTTCTTTTTGGAGTATATGTAGGTGGTTATAATATGCCTTGTCACATGCCTTGTCACATGCCTTGTCACATTATGACATGTTTAATTAAACATGTCTTGTCACATGCCTTGTCACATTATGAATGAACTTAGTGCCGTAACAATTACGATGAAAACACAGACCCCTGATGGTTATAATATGTAGGTGGAGTCATGACGTGGATGCAAACAAGGAAAATCTTTATCAAAATACTAGGTGTAATGTGAGAGGGGAGCAAGCACAAGCAGCAAAACCAACAAACAACAGCAAAGTGCATATTAAATCCATGCATACACAAAGTGATCATGAATTACAAAATATTTTTCTTAAATTTGGAGCTAGCTATCTAGCTATCGTTTCCTCACGATCTTCTTCTTGCCCTTCTTTGTCGTGGTTGAATAATTTAGGCCCGGGACGCCTTCACTTTTCCTCTTGAACGGGAGGAGACCTTTCTTCGGTAGGGTTGTGGTGTATGTATCCGGAGCGGCGTAGTCATCCTCCATCTTCGGGTCGCCGTACTTGTCAAAGTCTTGCTCGTTGGCGACTCCATCCATTCCGATGATGTTTCTTTTGCCTCTCCTCACTACAACGCGGCTCGGCTTTGATGGGTCGGTAATGAAGAAGCATTGGTCCACTTGGCTAGCCAGTACCCATGGCTCATTTTTCGCGGTGACGTTTGCGCCCGTAGACTTGGATTTGGCTTCGGGTATAACCATGGTGGTGAAGTACCGGTCTTCTTTTACGACGCTCTTGGCCCATCTCACACGGAACATCGGCACTTTCTCTCCACAGTAGTCGAGCTCCCATATGTCCTCGATCCTTCCATAGAATCTTTCCTTGACGTCATCGGTGTAGAATATCCCCGTTACCCCTGAGTTCTGGTAATCGCAGTTATTGTCCTTTTCCTCCGTGTAAAATGTGTAGCCGTTGATATCATACGCTTGATAGGTCATCAGGTTGTGTGCGGCACCCTATGACAAGGTGAATATCATCTTTTCGTCCTCGGAAGCGTTCCTTCGCGGGGGATTAGCACGAAGCTCGTACCTGAACCAAGTCATGAAACCGGAGTTGTGCTCTTTGATTAGCCGTGGATCTCGGTCCGTTATCTGCAGGCCCTGGTCACTGTACTTCTTCCTGATTAAATCCTTGTGCTTTACTATCCAAGGATCGACCAGCTGGATGTGTTGTAGCGCGACTAGGCTTGCTCTTTCAAAGTCGATGTCTCGACCGTCAAAGTTGACATGCATTGCACGGCTTCCCTCATGGTGACCACACCCATCGGTCCTGCCAAAGTGCCTGTTGACGGCCAGACCAACAGGGTTCTCGGTGTTGAGATAATTCGTGCAAAAAGAGATGCACTCTTCGGTTAGAAAGCCCTTCGCTATGCTTGCATCTGGACGGGACCTGTTACAAACGTATTTTTTGATGTGCCCATTCATCCTTTCGAACGGCATCATGCTGCGCAGAAACGCAGGCCCGAGTTGGACGATATCCTCCACGACGTGGATCAGCAGATGCACCATAATGTCGAAGAACGCGGGCGGGAAATAGATCTCAAGCTCGCATAGTATGAGCACGATCTCCTCCTGTAGCCTTTTGAGTTGCGTAGCGCAAATCGACTTCCGGGAGATGACGTCAAAAAAGTTGCAAAGGCCAAACAACGTTTTACGGACGTGCTCGTCCATTATCCCTCGCATCGCAACCGGGAGAATCTGCGTCATCAGCACGAAACAGTCATGAGATTTCATCCCGCTGAAATGCTGCTTCGCCTCGTCTAGGTATCTGCTTATCTTCCCCGCATAGCCGTTCGGAAATTTTACTCCTATGAGGCAGTGGATAAACCGCTTGATCTCCTCCTGGCACAGAGTGAAGCATGCCGGGGGGCAGTGATCAATACCGGTCTTCTTCTTGGTCGTCCTTTTTCGTTTGCGAGAGTTTTGCGTTTCCGTATCCTCTTCCTCCTCTGGCTCATCATCGTCGTCACTAGGGGGGTGAAGTTCCCTCCTGATGCCCATAAATTTCAAGTCATTCCTTGCTTTTGGCCCGTCCTTGGTCTTCTCCGGCATGTTGAGCAGCGTGCCAAACAAGCTCTCGCACACGTTCTTTGTGATATGCATTAGATCAAGGCTATGAGGACTGCGGAGTAGACTCTAGTATTGCAAATCCCAGAAAACAGACCTCGCTTTCCATACCCTCATCAACGGCTGAGTCTTCTTTTTTTTCTTTCCCGGCGCGGGGCACTCTTTCCAAGTTTTCAGCAAGTTGTCGATTTCTTTGCCGCTCCTTCGAGCTGGGGGTGCTCGGAGCTCCTCGCTTCCATCGAACAGATGTCCCTGTTTTCTCCACGCGTGTTTCTTGGGAAGCCACCTCCGAGACCCCTGGAACACGGTTTTTGAAGATCCAGGATCTTTTGGTAGCTAGTGGTACGTTGTATTATCCATGCACCTAACGCATGCACAGAATCCTTGGACCACCTGCCCTGAGAAATATCCGTATCCGAGATAGTCGTGCACCGTCGTGATCACCGCGTCTTTCATTGGGAAATATTCTTTTGCCGCGGCGTCCCACGTATTGACTCCGTCTTTCCATAACGTTTCTAGCTCCTGTTTCAACAGCTGTAGATATAGATTCAGGTCCGTACCTGGTTGTTTCGGCCCTTGAACTAGCATACACATTGTTATGTACTTTTTCTTCATGCACTTCCAGGGGGGAAGGTTGTATATGCATACAAACACAGGCCAGGTACTGTGTGTGCTTCTCTGGCTGCCAAACGGATTGACTCCATCGGCGCTCACACCAATCCTGAGGTTCCTTGGTTCTTTCCCAAAATCTGGGTATTCGAGGTCCAACGCAGTCCATTGGCTACCATCTGAAGGGTGCCTCAGCATGTCCTCCTTTTCCGGATCCGGGTTCGGGTCATCCTCTTTTAGCTTCTTTCTATCCGCGTGCCAGGTCATGAGCTTTGCTTCCTCGGGATCTACGAAATACCTCTGCAGACGAGGAGTGATCGGAAAGTACCATACCACTTTTCTAGGAACTTTCTTCCCTCTCTTGTATCGACTAACACCGCACACCGAACATGTGGTTTTATCTTCGTCCTCACCCCGATAGATCATGCAATCATTTATGCAGACGTGGTATTTAACGTGCGGAAGATCGAGAGGGCAAAGGACTTTCTTGGCCTCAGCGATACTAGTTGGGCACGTGTTGCCCTTCGGAAGACGATCGTGCCAGAATGCCATGTTATCATCGAAGCTTTCGTCGGTCCATTTGTGTTTTGCCTTCATCTCCATAGCCCCAAGTGTTACATTCAAGCGGGTATCCTCGTAGTTGCATCCTTCGTACAACTTCATAATCGCGTCTTTCTCGAGTTGCGCCATCTTGGCTTTCTCTCTAGCTGCACCTCTTGCGTTCAACGCCTCTTTGACAAGAAGCTCTTGAACATGAGGGTCCCGCACCCAGCTTGAATCATCATGTCCGACATCCTGATCTTCATGTCCGGCATCTTGATCTACATGATCCGCTTCGGCATCTTCTTCATGATCATGTACTGGATGCTCTTCGTCATCTCGCCCGCCGCTATTTTCTGGTTGCCCTTCCTCATTTACTGGCGCCCCACCATTGACGTCCTCCTCCTCACCAGCTTCATCACTTATCCATCTTGTGTAGCCATCCATCAAACCATTACGCTTCAGGTGTCTTTGCAATATTCCGGAATCAGGCTCGGTCACGCACTGCAGTTTGCATCTCCGACACGGACATCTTATATCCGACATATTATTCCTTAGCATGTCGTTTGTCGCACATTGCATCCACCTAGCCACGGTGATATCGCTCAGCATCTCGCGGACCATGGTCGATCACCTGCGTGCACGGAGAGAGCAACACAATTATATATCACAGTCGTCGCCGGAAAAATTTGGCATGACCTTCCCTAATAATGCATGGGAGCATGCGGAGAGTGCGCTAGAAATTTGCGAAAACGGAAATGAATCGACATTTCGGCAAAACATTTGCCACTCAAGATACACATATACATCAAACCACCATAAGCTTCACACATACATCAAACCACCACAAGCTTCACATATACATCAAACCCAAGATTCACATATACAACAAACCCCAAGCTAATAAAGGCAAGTATATGGGTCATAAATGGAACAAAAGAGTTTGGGAGGAGGTCCA
Source organism: Bromus sterilis (assembly GCA_950022295.1). Classification (NCBI taxonomy): domain Eukaryota; kingdom Viridiplantae; phylum Streptophyta; class Magnoliopsida; order Poales; family Poaceae; genus Bromus; species Bromus sterilis. The sequence goes on along the minus strand of OX465596.1, from coordinate 160,203,799 downwards.
CTTACTTCAATATGAAACAAAATAGATGTAATGCCAAGTATCGATGGATAAATGGTAGAAATGAGGTGGGGAGGAGGAGAAAACCGAATAGATCTAGGGTGAGAAGAGTGGATCTAGTTGGAGAATTGTGTGGAGTGAATGAGAGGTGGTAGGTGGGGTGGAGTAGATAAGGGAAGCTCTAGGCATTTAGTGGCGCATATAGGAAGTCAGTGGTGGCGCATCTGTGCAATGCGCCACCCCTAAGCTCTTATGGGTGGAGCATTACCACAATGCGCCACCCCTAAGGACCTTATGGGTGGCGCATATAAAGAATGCGCCACCCCTAAGCTATTAGGGGTGGCGCATTCTGTATGTGCGCCACCTATAAGGTCCTTAGGGGTGGCGCATACTGCTAGATGCGCCACGTATAAGATCATCAAGGCTGGCCCACTCTTAGGGGTGGCGCACTGGAATATAGTGCGCCACCCATAAGGTCTTATGGGTGGCACATTATTTTCAAGTGCGCCACCCATAACAGGTGGTGGCGCATCGCTTTCCATATGCGCCACTAATAGGCTTTCCATGTATAGCTATTTCCCTAGTAGTGAGATAATCGACTCGACAGCAGGATGCAACCTCCTATCGTTCCTCGATGCCTACTCAGGATATAACCAGATCAGGATGAAAGAAGAAGACGAAGAGCATACATCATTCATCACCCCTTACGACGTATTTTGCTATAGAACAATGCCTTCCGGACTAAATAACGCCGGTGCCACATACCAGCAGATGATGCAAACCTGCTTAAAAGATCAAATAGGAAGAAACGTGCAGGTCTACGTGGACGACATCGTCATCAAAACCTACAGTGCAAACACGCTACTCGATAACCTGCGTGAGACCTTCGCAGCACTCAACAAATACAGAATCAAGCTCAACCCGAAGAAGTGCGCATTCGGCGTCCCAGACGAGAAGCTTCTCGGGTATAGGCAATCGCTAGGATGAAGGAACCAACCGACATCACAGGCATGCAGCAGCTCACCGGAAGACTCGCAGCCCTGAGTCGTTTCATCAACAGATTGGGAGAACGCACATTGTCATTCTACCGGTTGCTGAGAAAAGGAGAGAAATTCGAGTGGACCGAAGAAGCCCGCAAAGCATTCGCGGACCTGAAGAAGACACACTCGACCCCACCGATCTTGGCGGTCCCCAAAGAAAAAGAAAAATTGTACCTCTAGGTGGCAGCACGCAACAGCGTGGTAAGCACAGCACTCGGCATCGAGCGCACAGAAGAAGGCAAGGTCTAGAGCATACAAAGGCCGATCTACTACCTCAGCATGCTCTTTACAAAGTCCCAACAGCGGTACCCGCACTACTGGCCATCATCACGACCTCAAGAAAAGTGTCGCACTACTTCGACGAACACCCTATCACAATCGTGAGCAGCGCACCACTAGCGAACATCCTCAACAACCCCGGAGCGACCGGGCGAGTCGCCGAGTGGAACATGGAGCTCAGCCCGTGGGACCTGCAATTCAAGCACCCAACAGCAATCAAAGCCCAGGTACTCCCAGACTTTCTGGTCGAGTGGACGGAGGTCCAGACACCAGGCCCCCCGGACCTATCGAACTCATGGACAATGTTCTTCGATGGGTCAAAATGACAGCAAGGAGCCGGAACATAGTCGTTCTAGTTTCCCCCAAAGGAACTAAGCTCAAATACATCCTCCAGATCAACTTCAGCCACGTCTCCAACAACGAAGCCGAATACGAGGCACTGCTCTACGGCATGCGCATGGCCAAAACATGCGGTGCCACTCGCCTCATAATCTACGGAGACTCCAACCTCGTCGTCTAGCAGGCGATGAAAGACTGCAATGCAGTAGCCGATAACATGGCGGCCTACCAGAAGCTCTGCAACACGCTCGACGGAAGTTTCGATGGCTGCGAACTCAACTATATCCCGAGAACAAACAACCCAGAAGCCGATGAACTCGCAAACATTGGCTCGACTCGAGGACCAGTACCACCAGGCGTCTTCCTCGAAGGCATCAGCCGGAGATCCATCAAGGAAAAAGCAGCAGCACCAGAGGCAGCTGTAGATGACACATCATAGAGCCAGCACAGGTGGCATCAGCAAGTCCATCTGAAGGCAACATGAGTCAAGCGGTCGAACCTACAGATCCAACAACACTCGAAGAAAACATGGACAAAACTATTCCTCCGATTCCTAATCGAAGGCACGCTATCGCAAGACGTCTCAGAAGCTCGTCGCATCAGTCGTCGATCCAAGGCATTCACAGTGATCAACAGACAGTTATACAAGCGCAGCATCACCCAGATACTCCAGAAGTGCATCGACGAAGAAGACGGCAAAGCCCTACTGCTCGAAATCCACGAGGGCACCGGTGGGCACCACGCGAGCAGTCGAGTGCTCGTGTCCAAAGCGTTCCAAGAAGGGTTTTGTTGGCCCACCGCGATGAAAAACGCAGAGGACATCGTGCGGCATTGCATTGCCTGTCAAAAATTCGCCAGCAGGCCACATGGTCCAGCCTTAGAACTCAAGACCATACCACTATCATGGTCGTTCGCCACCAAGGGACTCGACATGATAGGCCCACTCAAGAAGTCATCAAAAAGGGGAAGAACACACCTACTGGTAGCAATCAACAAGTTCACCAAGTGGATCGAAGCAGTGCCCATCACCTTCCACAGCCCTCACGGCAGTGAACTTTATCAAATCAATCATCTTCAGGTTCGGGGTGCCACACAACATCATCACGGACAACGGCATGAACTTCACTGCCGCAGAATTTTAGAACTTCTGCGAAGAACTGGGCATCAAAATCAACTACGCATCAGTCGCGCACCCGCAGTCTAACGGCCAGGTGGAAAAAGCTAATGGCCTAGTATGCGGAGGACTCAAAAAGTGGCTCCTTGCACCACTCGAGCAAGCCGCAGGCAACTGGATAGAAGAACTCCTTGTAGTACTTTGGAGCCTGCGTACCACCCCAAATACCGCAACCCAGTACACACCTTTCTTCATGGTGTACGGGTCGGAGGCAGTGCTACCACATGACCTCAAATTCGGGGCGCCCCGGATCTCGGGGTATGAGGAAGAGGAAGCAGAAGAAGCACTGCAAGATTACAAGGATACAGCAGACGAAGCAAGAGACACAACCCTAACAAGGTCAAAAGGGTACCAAGACAAGTTGCGCACTTACCAAAGTAGCCGCCTGCGCACCAGAACCTTCAACAAAGGAGACCTTGGCCTACGGCTCATCCAAGAGAAAGTCCACAAGCTTGACCCCCAATGGGAAGAACCGTTCATAATCTTGGAAGTCATAGGAGGAGGCGCCTATAGACTGAAGAACCCGAAGACTAACGAGGACGTGGGAAATCCATGGAACGTGGCGAACCTACGTCTGTTCTACCCATAGTATCCACCAATCCGGCTCAACTGGCAGCTAATGTAACCCTTCGACGCAATAAAATGATGTTGCCCAAATACTACAACCTCAAAGCACTCGGGTGCTCGAGCACAAAACTCCCCCCGAGAGACGCTATCATCGCTGACGCGATCTTTGCATCAAAGCACTCGGGGGCTCGAGTACAAACTCCCCCCGAGAGACGCTATCGTCGCTCACGCGATCTTAACAACAAAGCACTCGGGGGCTCGAGCACCACCTCCCCCCGAGAAACGGTCACGAAGTCCAAAACTTAAAGGGCCCAAGAAAAAAAAACCGACAGGCCCAACCTGCTGAAAAACGGTTCGGAATACATGGCCACAATTAGATGGAACACAAAGCACTTGTCGGGACCCGGGGTTAGCGTATGCAAGTACAGTTAAGACATAGTCATATGGAGAGCCGAGAACCGCACCCACTTGTCTAAGCAGACAAGGACAAGCACTGAACATTCTCGGAAAGCATCGTACATGAGGGGCATCCCATCCAGGCCGGATGATCAACTGAGATGGGTCCTCATCGTCCGCACACAAGTCAAATGATATGGGTGGTGAACTCCCATATTCAAAGACAAGTCGCCTCAACCATACTACCGACTATCTCAAAACTCTTACATAGACTTACTCCAGCCCGATCACTTAGTCGGGGTCTAGGGCGGGCTCGATCATACCACAAAGTGTGCACGAGACGGAGTCTCGAGCAATCGCATCGCGATGCCCCAAGCTGCGCACATCTAAGGGCCACTTGGTGTATGAAAGACCGCCAGCCAGAACACAACTAAGGTCTCGAAAACCCATACAAAGACATGCATGTTATAAACATACACGCAGCACACATGCTTTGTATGAACAGCAGGTACCATTGCAATTCTCTACAAAGTGTACATTTTATTTATAACTCTTATAGAGTACAAACAGAGATCACATACATGTGATCCAACATTACAACACAGGCGGAAGCAAATTATGTCTGAGTACAGGAAAGTTTAACAAATGGCTTAAGAAGCCTTATTTAAACACAAAGCCCTCCACGAGGGAACTAGTCGTCTGACTGGGACTAGACTAGTTGGTTTTCAGTCGTCCAGCTCGATGAAGAAGCCACCTTCGGGGTCAGTGGCATCATCTAAAACATAGATTAAGCAAACGTGAGTACAAAGTCGTACTCAGCAAGACTTACATAGGAGCTATACTATTCATGCACATGTATCAAGGTAAAGGGAGGTGGGGTTTCACTTGCAGAAGTGCCAGCTTTGACTTGGCTAATCCTGAACTACGAGTACCAGACTTTGAGGTAAGAAGCGTACACGAGTCCACTACTTTCTCCAACCAATACACCACTATGGTGCCTTCCTCGACTTCCCCACGAGGAAGCACGCCATAGCACTCACACTTATCTTGGTGTGTTTTAGAAGTATCCAGTTCAAGTTATCTAATAATCAAGCTAAGCTTTACAAGCAGTCCATAACCGCGGACGCGGCTATTCGAATAGTTTTGTTAACCTTGCAAGGGTGTACCGCTACACACACATGACCATCATTTACCGCCTTTGATCTCGACACCATTTGAGGGGTGCCAGCGAGGATGCTCACCACAACTGTTACCTCATAGCCGATCTAGTCCGAGAAAGCCGCCTACTTGGGTTGGTTACCACAATCGTGAACCCGGCCGGTTTACCGAAGTGGACCCAAGTGATGTGTGTGTGGTGCATAAGCCGGTCTCGGATGAGCTGTTCTCTCACTTAGAAACCAGGCCACTGACCTACCAGAACTCCGAACTATTGCGACATGTGGACATCGAAAGGGATGAGTTAGTAAGTTGAGAGGGGTCAGTGAGCCCAATGTGTGGTTGTACTCTTCATCTTGGATCACCACACAAGAACTCGTACTAGGGCGGTGTTCAACGAGACAAACCACTGTGTACTCCTACACAGCCTCTCATCGTTCACCTTGTATTAGGGTCGATTCACCAACACTTTTCAACCATCATCAACGTGATCATTCCCATCCCGACTCACATCACAGTAACAACATGGTATCATACTAAGCATGCAATAAGCGATAACATTTGCAGGGGCCACATGATATCAACCAACTCCTACATTTGCTAGGATTGTGGTTTGCTTACTACTGTGACAAAATGATAGGTCATGCAAAGGAATGGGTTCATCTATGCGGTAGAATCGTAACATGGTGGTCATCCTAAACAATGCATAAGCGAGACATGAGAGGGAAGTGGGATTTTATCGACATGATCAATGGGGGTTTGCTTGCCTTGCTGACGAGGTTCGGGTTCGGGGTCTTCAACAAATGGGGTGACCTCGGGTTCCGGCTCCACTTCTATCAGCAACATGACAATCATAGGATCAACATAATGTACAATGCACAATCACATGAATAAGATTGAAAGGGTGATGTTCATGGTACTAATGTGTTGAGCATTCCATTTAAATGGAGTATATTGCAAATTGAATTGCAAATTCAAACTCCACATTTGAATTCAACATTAACCAAGTTGTATGTGATATAGTTTGATCATTTTGAAACAACTTCAAATGTGTATGATATGCCTCTGATGTGTGATTGAAATGTAGCATGTTGCCATGGTTCAAGTTGCAAAAATATTTGATTTGAATTTGATTTAATTCCATTTAAATCAAATAGCAAATGCTACTGATCACATTTTAAATTCAACTCAAACAGAGTTGAAAGTTGCATATTTGGAAAGATAATTTTCTCCTGATCATTTTTCATATATTATTTGTCCAATTTGGAGTTAATATGAATTTTCTATGAATTTCCAAAGTTTGGGGTATTTTCTGGAATTTCTGGAATTCTTTTAATTCAAATATTCTCTGGAAATTCATTTAACTGATTTATTGCGCAAGTGCTGACGTCAGGGGGGTGACATGTGGGGTCACCTTGTCAGTTACTGGGTTAATTAACCCGTGGGTTAAATTAATCAAGTGGCTTAATTAAGCCACTGGGCCCACTAGTCAGTGACCCAGGGGTCATTAGCCGAGTAATTAACAGGGGGGTTTGGCTAACTCGCCGGCGGCTAAACACCGGCGACTGGAGTCACGGCGGCGCTGCACGGGAATGCGAATCCGGCCACGGGAGGGGAAACGGAGGGCACCGGCTTGCTCCTGGAGGTCGTCCGCGTCTTCTGGAGGCAACAGGGGGTCACGGGGTGCTCGGAATCGGCGACGGCGACGACTCCGGCAGAAACAAAGAACCGGCGAGGTCGTAGATGACGTTGTGGTGCACGGTTGGAGTTGATTCGGGGCTCGTTCGAACGCTAGCATGTGCAGGAGTCAAACGCGTGCACTGGGGGTTCACGACGAGCACTGGAGCGAGGAGGACGACGACCATGGCGGCGACGAGCTCCTGCGTCCATGGCGGATCCGGCTAGAGGAAGCAAACGAGGGGGAGAAGTGAGGGGTTCCGGCCGTGAGCTCACCCTGAATCTATCTGGAGTGGTGGCTTGCTCGGGGAGGCGCTGGAGCTGCCGGAATTTGAAGTCGATCCACGGCGGCCGGCGATGAAGACGACGAAGCTAGCGAGCTCGTGGAGGCGTCCTGCTCCAATTCCTTTCGCAGGTCGATGAAGACGACGACGAGGAGCACGGTGGACTTGTTGGCTTGAGCTCTAGGGAACGGTGGCTACGCGGGGGCTCGACGGCGCTCCGGCGTTCTTCTCGGGCGATGAAGAAACGGGCGAGAGAGGAGGGGAGGGAGCTCGTGGAGGGGGGGAATGGACTGCGGAGGCTGCGGGGAGTCTCCAGGTGCGAGAAGAAGCCACGGGGACGCCTGGAAGCTCCTCGACGACGACGTGTCGTCCCCAGCTAGCTTGGTGGCATTCCATCGAGCAGCTTGGAGGTGAGGGACGGGGAAGAAGACGCCCCTGCCCCTGTGGGCTGGCTGGGCTGGGGTGGGCCGGCTTCGCCTGGGCGCCAGGTAAGGTTTTCTGATTTCTTTTCTATTTTTCTTTTCTGACATTTGTTCTGTTTAGCTAAAATAAATAGCTAAACATTTTATTAAATGCTGAAAACTTTTATGTGGCCTCATAATAATATGGACTAGCCACTCATAAACTTTCAACCTTTTTAAAATTCAAATAATTTGAATTTTAAATCAAATAGGGGTATTCTAATAATTCCAAGGCACTGTTTGATTATTTGAAAAATCTATGAGCATGGGATGGGTCCCACATCACTTGATATGTGATCACACTCATTTATAAGACTTTTTAAAAATCTAACATGAATTTTTGGAGAAGATTTTTATCTGGCCTTTTGAATTAATTCATCTGGGGGTGTTCCTTCTCCCATTTGGATTTTGAAGTTGATTTCCTCTGAAAATTTGACATGATGCAAGGTTACTTGATCCTAGCACATTACCTAACAGAGGGTTCTGACAACTCGCCCCCACTCAACAGAATCTCGTCCCGAGATTCAGAAGTCTGCGGGAGGAAGGTGGGGTACTCGGCACTGAGACGGTCTTCTCTTTCCCACGTAGCTTCTCTTTCGGAGTGGTGTGACCATTGCACTTTCAGAAACCTAATCTTCTGACGGCGAGTGACACGCTCTGTGGAATCAAGAATACGAACGGGGTATTCTCGATAAGAAAGGTCATCTTGGAGATCAAGCGTTTCATGGTCGACTTCTCGGATGGGGTCCTTGAAGCAATGCTTGAGTTGGGACACATGGAATACATCATGTACTCGGGAGAGGTGCGGAGGTAGTTCAAGTTGGTAGGCAACTTCTCCACGTTTAGCAATATTGCGGAAAGGTCCGATGTAACGTGGGGCCAACTTGCCTTTGATACCGAAATGTTGGTTTCCCTTCAGAGGAGTAACCCGAAGGTAAGCCTTCTCATCCAGATTGTAGCTCTCTTGCCTATGATGACGATCATAGTAGCTTTTCTGACGAGAATGGGCTGCTTTCAATTGATCACGAACAATGCGAACTTGCTCTTCTGCTTCCTTGATCATATCTGGTCCAAAGAATTGTCTTTCACCGGTTTCTGACCAGTTTAAAGGTGTTCGACATCGTCGTCCATAAAGGAGTTCAAAAGGAGCCGTGCTTAGACTAGATTGAAAACTGTTGTTATAAGAAAATTCGGCAAAAGGAAGAGACTTCTCCCAATTCTTTCCGAATGAGATAACACAAGCTCTGAGCATGTCTTCAAGAATTTGGTTAACCCTTTCGACTTGACCGCTAGACTGAGGATGGAAAGTCGTACTAAAGGAGAGATGAGTTCCCACAGCATTCTGAAAGCTTCCCCAAAATCTAGAGGTGAAAAGGCTACCGCGATCAGAATTGATTTCCAAAGGAACACCATGAAAGGATACAATTCTAGAGATGTACAAGTCCGCTAACTGGCTAGCAGTTATAGACTCGCGAACCGGAAGGAAGTGAGCAACTTTGGAAAGCCTATCTATGACAACAAAGATGGCATTGTTTCCTTTCTGGGTTTTTGGAAAGCCGGTGATGAAGTCCATACCGACTTTGTCCCATTTCCACTCGGGAATTGACAAAGGTTGAAGTGTACCAGCAGGTCTTTGATGTTCTTCCTTAATGCGACGACAAACATCACATTCGGCAACAAATTGAGCAATGTCTCTCTTCATCCTAGTCCACCAAAATCTCTGGCGTAGATCTCGGTACATTTTTGTGCTACCGGGATGAATTGAGAGGGGTGTGTCATGGGCTTCCTTGAGGATGAGTTGCCTTAGTCCCTTATTCTTAGGTACTACCAAACGATTTTCAAAGAATACCGTTCCTTTGCTATCTGTGGAGAAACATTTATCAACTCCTCTAGCAATGTTCTCCTTGATCCGGCGAACACCTCGTGCACGCCTTTGGGCAACTATGATTTGATCCTCAAGAGTTGGTTTCGCCACCAAGGTAGAAAGATAGCCATGAGGAACAATCTCAAGATTGAGCTTGTGAAAGTCCTCATGAAGAAGTGGTTGATACTGTTGTAACATGAGGTTGTTACAATACGACTTACGACTTAGTGCATCAGCCATGATATTGGCTTTGCCTGGGGTGTAAGAAATTACTACCTCGTAATCTTTTATCAACTCAATACAGCGTCTTTGCCTGAGATTAAGATCTGGCTGGGTGAAAATATATTTGAGGCTTTGGTGGTCGGAATAAATCTCGCAACGGTTACCAAGGAGGTAATGTCGCCAAGTTGTTAGGGCATGAACTACGGCAGCGAGTTCAAGGTCATGGGTAGGATAGTTCTCTTCATGTGGCCGCAACTGGCGTGAAGCATAAGCTACCACATGTCGATCTTGCAGAAGTATGCATCCTAACCCTTGCCGTGATCCGTCACAATAGATCTCAAAATCCTTTTTGGTGTCTGGAGGTGCAAGTACGGGTGCAGAAGTCAATCTTCTTTTTAGCTCTTGAAAGATTTCCTCGCACTTGGGAGTCCATAGGAATTTCTTATCTTTCTTGAGGAGTTCAATTAGAGGCTTTGCAACTTTAGAAAAGTTCTCGACGAAGCGACGGCAATAGCTGGCTAGGCCAAGAAAACTCCTAACTTGCTTAACCGATTCAGGTGGAGTCCAGTCAAGGGCGGCCTAAACTCTCTCGAGATTCACAGCAATGCCTTTTGCAGAAATCACGTGGCCTAAGTAGGTCACTTCTGGTAGCCAAAATTCACACTTGGAGAATTTAGCATACAGGCGATGCTCTCTAAGTTTCATCAATACCAGCCTTAAGTGTTCGGCATGTTCTTCTTCGTTCTTCGAGTATATAAGGATGTCATCGAAGTAATCCACGACGAACTGGTCGAAATACTCCATGAAGATCGAGTTCATCATGCGTGAGAAAGTGGCGGGGGCATTGGTTAAACCAAAGGACATGACGGTATACTCGTAAAGACCATAACGAGTAGTAAAAGCCGTTTTGGGAATGTCCTCGTTTCGGATTTTGATTTGATGATAACCTAATCTCAAATCCATCTTGGAGAAGACAGAGGATCCTGCAAGTTGATCATAAAGATCATTGATCCTGGGCAATGGGTACTTGTTCTTTATCGTCGCTAAATTTAGCGGGCGATAGTCTACGCACATCCTTTCTATTCCATATTTCTTCGTTACGAACAGAACAGGGCAACCCCATGGCGATGAGCTAGGGCGGATGAAGCCTTTCTCCAACAAAGCTTCCAGTTGGGTTTTAAGCTCAGCTAACTCACGTGGGGCCATTTTGTATGGGCGTCTAGAAATTGGTGCGGTTCCTAGGGCAAGATCTACAATGAACTCTACACATCTGTCGGGTGGCATTCCCGGCAGCTCTTCAGGAGAGACATCCGGGAAGTCACGAACCACCGGAATATCTTCAAGTTCGGGAAGGGGAAGTACATTCAAAGAATGCACTTGGGTTCTTGTTCTGGGTGAGGTGTAGCTGACGGTTTGGCCTGAAGGGTGGGTGAGTTTCACGGATTTGCCTTTGCAATCCAGGTAGGCATTCTGTCTTGATAGCCAATCCATGCCAAGGATGACATCAATGTCTGAAGACTTGAGGGCTATGAGTGAAGCAAGGAATACTAAACCCTCAATTGCAATTTGATTACCATGGCTCACTCTATTAGTTTGCCGCCTTGACCCTGGAGTTTGAATAATCATCGGGGTGGACAATTCAACAAAAGATAACTCATGACGAAGTGCATAACTTTCCGACATGAATGAATGAGATGCTCCTGGGTCGAAAAGAACGGAAGTAGGAACAAAATTGACTGGGAGCGTACCAAGAATGACGTCAGTGGTGTCGTCAGTCTCTTCGGCGGCAATCTGGTTCACACGTCCATGAGTGGCGGGACGAGCGGGTTTGGCGGTGTAGACCTTCTGGGGTGGCTTGCCACGACCATTGTTGTTGTTGTTGCCTCCGGCACGTGGTGGAGCATTCTGATGCTGGAGTTGGTTCTGGGGACACTCGCGAGAGTAGTGGCCTGCCTGACCACACTTGTAACAAGCTCCGAAAACAGTGCGTGGAGCTGGGTTGTTTGGTGGAGCTGGGTGGAACTGGGTTGGTGGACGAGGCGCCACATAGGATGGCCTCGGTGGGTTGTTCTGGAGGAACATGCTGTTTGGAATCCAGATCTTGCGCTTCTGGGAGCTAGAACTGGATGAACTATCATCTCTGGGGTGTTTGCGGAAATTGTTGGGGGTGTTCATGTCCTCGGCCTTGATGGCCTTGTTGACAAGGACCTGGAAGGAGGCAAAGTCATGAAGATTGAGCTCACGACGAAGTCCAGTGTTGAGGCCACGACGGAACCTCTCTTGTTTCTTGGAGTCGGTGGAGACTTCTTCGGTAGCATAACGAGCAAGTCGGTTGAACTCACGACTAAACTCATCAACGGTCCTTCTGCCTTGAGTGAGGTTACAAAACTCCTCACGCTTGCGGTCCATAAGACCCTTGGGAATGTGGTGCTCACGGAAGGACGTGCAGAATTCCTCCCAAGATGCAGGTGGTCCATCGGGACGCATATTCAGAAAGTTCTCCCACCAAGAGCTAGCTGCACCTTCGAGGTGATAGGTGGCATAGCTGACCTTGTCACCAGCTGCAACACGGCCTGCTTGGAGCTTCCTCTCGATGCTGCGAAGCCAGTCATCGGCGTCAAGGGGATCGGTGGAGTAACTGAAAACCGGGGGATGAAGTCGGATGAAGTCGTTCAGGGACACCAACTCATTGCACTGTTGAGTGGTGTTGCGTGCAATGACTTCCAGCAGGTAGTGAGAGTCACGGCGGTTCCTCTCGACCTCCATCAGAACTTGTGCCATCGTGGGTGGGGGTGGAAGGTTGCCTTCCTCCTGGTCATTCCCACGACCCTGGTTACGACCAACCTGGCCACGGGTTCCTTGAGACATCCTGAAGGGAAAACCAAAGTCAAACAGAGTTGATTGGAAGAGTCTAAACAAGGTATTGAAGTACTGGAAGGATTACAGAGCAAAGGAAGTAATCATCTTGACAACATGGTGATAAAAGCATACAAGCCATATATTCACAAGCTGTCATACAAACCATACATCGTTTTAGTACAAGCACTAAGCTAATACAAACGTGATGAAGATGATACATCCTTCAGAGGCACTCTGACTTCCTATACATTATTTATCTAAGCCTCTGGAACTTAGACACCTTGCATACAATACACTAAGATACTACTACATCATCACTAAGTAAGACCACAGGCGGTCTCACTCATCTCCATCTCCATAGTAGTCCTCGTAAAAGTTACCCGCATATCCCGGTAGCTGGAGGTGACCATCGAAAAAAACGGAGGCTTGTGGACCCTGATATCCATTTGGGCAAGGATGGGGCCTAGGTCCAGCGTAGGGTGGAAGCAAAGGACCACGGGGTGGAAAAATTCCTCCAATCTCGGGCCAAGCAACTCGAGAAGGCATCTGGGTCCTCACTGGATAGATCGCATCATGCTCAACTGATCCCACACTTACCAAGGGTGCCAAAAGTGTCAGTGCTCGATACAGACGAACACGGGTGGCGTGGAGCTCGAAACGGAGAGTGTGTGCATCACGATCTCTGTCACTAGCAAACCTAGCAGTCATCTGAAGTGCGGGATCCTCTGCAGAGTGATCTGAGTAGAGTCCGGTGTAATATCCCTCTTCTCCTGGAAGTGCAGCAGGGATATAACGGAAAGAAGTCTCTCTCAGCATAGTGTGCTTCTCTCTCAGCAGTGTCATACATGAGTATGCAGCATCCTGCACAGCCATGTTCTCGGTAACGCCAATGCCATGTCCAAAGTGGATAGGCTGAGTGACTCCAACGTGGTGCGGATAGATCCGGACAATGCAGTGGAACTGGGTCTGCTTGAAGTCGTGAAACTGCTCCTCGATGGTGTACTCAGGGTACCACCGATATCCCACGTAGGACATCATCTCGATCAACGTGGCGGGATGGCCACGCACACCGAGGCACCTGGTCAAACGAACAATCTGCCGAGGGGGAAGATCTGCCATCTGAAACAGAAAGGAGTTTTCAAATGCATCAGATTATGAGATAAACCTGGAATGACTCAGACAGCATAACGGCTGTAATTGTAAGAAATGAAAATTTCTTCCAACATGGAAACAGCACTTACATACGATGTAATAAAACAGGGAGCATAACCACTCTAACAAACCGATCACAACTTTCCTACGGCTATGAGGAAACAAACAACGAGATGTTCTAATCAGACAGAGGAGAGCCTAGTCCTATCTTCCCGTAGAACAAGATGAGGTTGACTCAGAACTCAGAACGAAGGGGGTAAGGATAAAAAAGAATCCTTACGTTGTTCCCTTATATACCCAGAGTAACTATATAACTATAGCAAGCTAGACTCAACTTCGGCCAAGGCTACTAGTCCTACAGTCAGTCCTTCTCTAATACCAAGTCTGTCGGGGCCCGGGGTTAGCGTATGCAAGTACAGTGAAGACATAGTCATATGGAGAGCCGAGAACCGCACCCACTTGTCTAAGCAGACAAGGCCAAGCACTGAACATTCTCGGAAAGCATCGTACGTGAGGGGCATCCCATCCAGGCCGGATGATCAACTGAGATGGGTCCTCATCGTCCGCACACAAGTCAAATGATATGGGTGGTGAACTCCCATATTCAAAGACAAGTCGCCTCAACCATACTACCGACCATCTCAAAACTCTTACATAGACTTACTCCAGCCCGATCACTTAGTCGGGGTCTAGGGCGGGCTCGATCATACCACAAAGTGTGCACGAGACGGAGTCTCGAGCAATCGCATCGCGATGCCCCAAGCTGCGCACATCTAAGGGCCACTTGGTGTATGAAAGACCGCCAGCCAGAACACAACTAAGGTCTCGAAAACCCATACAAAGACATGCATGTTATAAACATACACGCAGCACACATGCTTTGTATGAACAGCAGGTACCATTGCAATTCTCTACAAAGTGTACATTTTATTTATAACTCTTATAGAGTACAAACAGAGATCACATACATGTGATCCAACATTACAACACAGGCGGAAGCAAATTATTTCTGAGTACAGACAAGTTTAACAAATGGCTTAAGAAGCCTTATTTAAACACAAAGCCCTCCACGAGGGAACCAGTCGTCTGACTGGGACTAGACTAGTTGGTCTTCAGTCGTCCAGCTCGATGAAGAAGCCACCTTCGGGGTCAGTGGCATCATATAAAACATAGATTAAGCAAACGTGAGTACAAAGTCGTACTCAGCAAGACTTACATAGGAGCTATACTATTCATGCACATGTATCAAGGTAAAGGGAGGTGGGGTTTCACTTGCAGAAGTGCCAGCTTTGACTTGGCTAATCCTGAACTACGAGTACCAGACTTTGAGGTAAGAAGCGTACACGAGTCCACTACTTTCTCCAACCAATACACCATTATGGTGCCTTCCTCGACTTCCCCACGAGGAAGCACGCCATAGCACTCACACTTATCTTGGTGTGTTTTAGAAGTATCCGGTTCAAGTTATCTAATAATCAAGCTAAGCTTTCCAAGCAGTCCATAACCGCGGACGCGGCTATTCGAATAGTTTTGTTAACCTTGCAAGGGTGTACCGCTACACACACATGACCATCATTTACCGCCTTTGATCTCGACACCATTTAAGGGGTGCCAGCGAGGATGCTCACCACAACTGTTACCTCATAGCCGATCTAGTCCGAGAAAGCCGCCTACTTCGGTTGGTTACCACAATCGTGAACCCGGCCGGTTTACCGAAGTGGACCCAAGTGATGTGTGCGTGGTGCATAAGCCGGTCTCGGATGAGCTGTTCTCTCACTTAGCAACCAGGCCACTGACCTACCAGAACTCCGAACTATTGCGACATGTGGACATCGAAAGGGATGAGTTAGTAAGTTGAGAGGGGTCAGTGAGCCCAATGTGTGGTTGTACTCTTCATCTTGGATCACCACACAAGAACTCGTACTAGGGCGGTGTTCAACGAGACAAACCACTGTGTACTCCTACACAGCCTCTCATCGTTCACCTTGTATTAGGGTCGATTCACCAACACTTTTCTACCATCATCAACGTGATCATTCCCATCCCGACTCACATCACAGTAACAACATGGTATCATACTAAGCATGCAATAAGCGATAACATTTGCAGGGGCCACATGATATCAACCAACTCCTACATTTGCTAGGATTGTGGTTTGCTTACTACTGTGACAAAATGATAGGTCATGCAAAGGAATGGGTTCATCTATGCGGTAGAATCGTAACATGGTGATCATCCTAAACAATGCATAAGCGAGACATGAGAGGGAAGTGGGATTTTATCGACATGATCAATGGGGGTTTGCTTGCCTTGCTGACGAGGTTCGAGTTTGGGGTCTTCAACGAAGGGGGTGACCTCGGGTTCCGGCTCCACTTCTATCAGCAACATGACAATCATAGGATCAACATAATGTACAATGCACAATCACATGAATAAGATTGAAAGGGTGATGTTCATGGTACTGATGTGTTGAGCATTCCATTTAAATGGAGTATATTGCAAATTGAATTGCAAATTCAAACTCCACATTTGAATTCAACATTAACCAAGTTGTATGTGATATAGTTTGATCATTTTGAAACAACTTCAAATGTGTATGATATGCCTCTGATGTGTGATTGAAATGTAGCATGTTGCCATGGTTCAAGTTGCAAAAATATTTGATTTGAATTTGATTTAATTCCATTTAAATCAAATAGCAAATGCTACTGATCACATTTTAAATTCAACTCAAACATAGTTGAAAGTTGCATATTTGGAAAGATAATTTTCTCCTGATCATTTTTCATATATTATTTGTCCAATTTGGAGTTAATATGAATTTTCTATGAATTTCCAAAGTTTGGGGTATTTTCTGGAATTTCTGGAATTCTTTTAATTCAAATATTCTCTGGAAATTCATTTAACTGATTTATTGCGCAAGTGCTGACGTCAGGGGGGGTGACATGTGGGGTCACCTTGTCAGTGACTGGGTTAATTAACCCGTGGGTTAAATTAATCCAGTGGCTTAATTAAGCCACTGGGCCCACTGGTCAGTGACCCAGGGGTCATTAGCCGAGTAATTAACAGGGGGGGGGGGGTTTGGCTAACTCGCCGGCGGCTAAACGCCGGCGACTGGAGTCACGGCGGTGCTGCACGGGAATGCGAATCCGGCCACGGGAGGGGAAACGGAGGGCACCGGCTTGCTCCTGGAGGTCGTCCGCGTCTTCTGGAGGCAACAGGGGGTCACGGGATGCTCGGAATCGGCTATGGGGAGGGAATGGACTGCGGAGGCTACGGGGAGTCTCCAGGTGCGAGAAGAAGCCACGGGGAGGCCTGGAAGCTCCTCGACGACGACGTGTCGTCCCCAGCTAGCTCGGTGGCATTCCACCGAGCAGCTTGGAGGCGAGGGACGGGGAAGAAGACGCCCCTGCCCCTGTGGGCCGGCTGGGCTGGGGTGGGCCGGCTTCGCCTGGGCGCCAGGTAAGGTTTTCTGATTTCTTTTCTATTTTTCTTTTCTGACATTTGTTCTGTTTAGCTAAAATAAATAGCTAAACATTTTATTAAATGCTGAAAACTTTTATGTGGCCTCATAATAATATGGACTAGCCACTCATAAACTTTCAACATTTTTAAAATTCAAATAATTTGAATTTTAAATCAAATAGGGGTATTTCAATAATTCCAAGGCACTGTTTGATTATTTGAAAAATCTATGAGCATGGGATGGGTCCCACATCACTTGATATGTGATCACACTCATTTATAAGACTTTTCAAAAATCTAACATGAATTTTTGGAGAATATTTTTATCTGGCCTTTTGAATTAATTCATCTGGGAGGTGTTCCTTCTCCCATTTGGATTTTGAAGTTGATTTCCTCTGAAAATTTGACATGATGCAAGGTTACTTGATCCTAGCACATTACCTAACAGAGGGTTCTGGCAGCACTCTGAAGAAATATAGACGGAGCGCAGGACACAGACAATTCTTTAGTCTTCACCTGATCGCCAACGATCACCCAAAGACTCGGGGGCTACTCCCATCGGGAGCGCTGCCGCGCACCCGATAAAAGACAGAAAATAATGGAAGAACGACAAAGGAAACAGATCTCAGCCTACGTTTGACTCTCCGACTCAAACGTAGCCTCGGGGGCTACTCCCATCGGGAGCGCTGACGCGCACCCGATAGAACCCACAGTGGAAAGTTTTGATGGACTCGAAGAAAGCTCTCGAGCGCAAAGGACTCGAATACAGTTTTCGGTTGCAAAGGATTCGAAGACAAATTCCATTGCAAAGGCTCAAGCACAACTCGCATCACAAGGACCCGAAGATCATTCTCAGTAAAAAAATTCGAAGTACATTGGTTAGAAGGCAGCTCTGATTACTCGAAGACAATGATAATTACATGGAGAACCAACCTAGTTACAAAGGACACAAGCAGCCAATAAGTCTACAGCATCAATCACCCAAGGAATTATGACTTCTACATGTATGCCCATGCTGAGATAATTGGCACTAAGACAATGAGCATCATCACAGACAGAGGAGGAGTCGAAGCAGCCAATTCATGATGTCAATGACATAAGAAAAGGTGAAGCTTGACTTATTTGCGGAGCGCCGAGGACGATGCTCCACCAGCTTCTTTTCCTGCTCCACCAGCTTCCTCTCCAGCTCTACCCGAGCTGTCGGCGAAGGTGACGCCTCTGCCTCCAATTCTACAAGGTCGCCTGGCGCGCCCGCTTGATCAGTGGCTTGACGTCGGGGTCTTCTTCAGAGCCGGAGGAGGAAGCAGTTGAAGACGGCTCAGCATCAGCACCCCAAGAGTCGCCGGAGGAGGAAGCAGTTGAAGGCGCAGACGAAGGACTCCTCGACCTTCCAGAACCATCGCTGCTTGTCTCCGGCAAATACGGATCCATGCGGTTGCCGCTCGAGTCAAAGGCGCGGATGGTAAGAGTGTCTTCGCCATCAAAACGGCAACATAGAGTGTCACCATCACGCAAGTTCAAGCATCGAGCAAACGACCTCCAGCTAAAGCCAAGAAAAACCAAGTGGGAACTATGGATCTCCAACTCAACATAAGAAGGAGATCGACTGCACCCCTGAAGACGAAGCAGCAAGCCATCAAGAGTGCGCTCAGAAACAAGGGCAGAAAATGCAGAAGGAAGCAGAATACGAGCGGTGTTCCGGCCACGGACGTGCAGGAGGAAATCATAGCGCCAAAATCCTTCCTCCGAGGAAGAGGAGGAAGGCGTCGACGGTGTACCACGACGTCCACCGCGAGAAGAGCGCGGAGTACGACCACCGCGACCACGGCGAACCCGGCCGCGGCTAGTCATACCCGCACCACGTTTTGGTCCCATGAGAAGATGAAGAAGAGGAGCTAGAGAGGTAGAAGACAAACACTACTGCCAGATGAAGAAAAGGGGCTTGTTTATAGCAGAACCCCAAGGGCACGCAGAAGCCCAGGCGACGGCAGCAATAAATTCAAAGACCAAGCATGTCGGGCGATTCGAATTCTGAGACAAAGATGCCTTCACACGGGAGGCACTGTGCGCTGGACGCGTCAAATCTCGCGCGTTTTCAATACGCGCGTCGATAACTCAATAGGCGGCTGTAGCACGCCACCAACAGCCATCATTATGACCGGTCATGAAGACATGACGGTTCGCAGACAGAGCATCTTTGATGGTCCTCCAGCAAAGAGATCATTATCCTTACCAAGAAGAGGTAAATTAAAATGGCAGCGCAAAAAAATATAGCCTGCAAGCACCGTCTTTACTAACTCAAATACATTTTTCAAATATATTTAACTCCCATCGGGTGCATCTCCACTAGAGTTTCGGGTGCTCCCTCACCTAAAGAGTAAATATGTGCTCGAGTGATTACTCGCACCCATTAGAGTTTCGGGTGCTCCCTCAGCTAAAAGAAAAGACGTGCTCGAGTGACTACTCGCACACATCAAGTGTTTCGGGTGCTCCCTCACCACGACAGAAGATAAGCAGACCTGCACTCGCCAGATCGAGCGATCCCAGAGTATCGGGTGCTCCCTCACCCCGAGAGAAAAAGCAATACTCGAGTGATTACTCGCAAAACTCTGAGAATCCGAGCACTCGACGACCTTCCGAGCAAGTACTCCTCTACATTACTCCTCGCTCGAGCACTCGGCAAAGCTCCGCGAGTGACCGCTAAAACATCTCACTTGATATTTTATTCCAAGTGGGTGCATTATGAACTAGGCTCCGCGCCTCAATAAAAATACATATTCCTGGAACACGATACATTGTGCCCAGATGCCATGCAAGCTTAGCGTGTAGG
This sequence comes from Bromus sterilis, assembly GCA_950022295.1. Lineage (NCBI taxonomy): Eukaryota > Viridiplantae > Streptophyta > Magnoliopsida > Poales > Poaceae > Bromus > Bromus sterilis. The sequence goes on along the minus strand of OX465596.1, from coordinate 160,184,038 downwards.
TAAGAACCCGCTGCACATATCGGCCGGGCTGGGACTTGCCGCAGAGCGATTTCACTCCCAACCTTTTCCATGCGCTTGCATGATAGAAAAAGCCGGGCGAACGCGCCTAGGCTACAAACTTTACTGGAGGCAATGGATCATTGTAAGACCTGCAGCGGCTTGACTTTTTCTCGACACCAGTGTTCCAAGCTCATGTTGGGGGACATGGGTTTGATTGGGCTACTGCGGTTTTTTCCACTAGTGAAATTCACCAAGGCTCGACCAGTCGACTCCTTGGGCCCTTTCAGCTTAGAATTCCTCGAAACAGGTTTTGTCATGGCCCCAGAGTGCCAGCGACCCGCGGTTGAACCGTGCATATATCAAAAACGACGCAAGAATGGACTCGAGTCCCTGCGCGCCTCTTTGAGTCCCCTAGGCACTCGGGGCTACTGACGAGGGGGTGACCCCACGACTCCTATGGATGAGCCTACCCGGTGTACCCGAAGACAGAAGGCCCACAAAGATGCCGCCTGGGGCCAGCCTTGGCCCACTAGTGGCACCGACGTAGGAGTCCGCGACTCATAAGGAAGGTGCAAACTTGCCGTACGGAACAAGATCAGGGTTAGGAAACCTCATCTGAAATCCAGGACGGACTCCACGAGATCTAGCCTAGTATATAAAGGCTAGGAGGGGAGACGTCAAGGGACAAGTAATACACAATCTGTAACCCTAGCCTTGTTCGCATTAGCCTTGGCTCCCCTGTAATCACCATCTCCAATCAATAACATCGAGCAGGAACGTATCCTCCTATTAGCCGACGAGCTATCGTCCAACCTGTGCCTCTCATGACTAACCCTGGGTCCCTGACCATGGGATTTGCCGGGGTACATCCCCGTCACACGCCATCCTGGGAAGACTGTCTTACGCCAGATTCATGGCGCAGCTGTGCTACGTCTACCTCAAGCTAAAAATCACAGTATGTGGCAATCGCCAGATCGCCCTGTCGTGCGAAAAAGACAATGCCACCTACGGCCAAGCCGATAGCATCATGGAAGAAAACAAGGCACGAGCACTTGAAGATCCAACGAGGCCGGAAGCAACCTCGCAAAATGAGGACCAGAAGATGAGTTAACCAGACCTCACACCCGGAAGGAACTTAGATCTACCGTTTCCTACAAGTCGGCACAAGTTTTCTTCCAAGTTAGGGCACAACATTCTTCCCAAAATGAACGCCCCCTCCCCTTTCCTTTTCCCCCTCCTTTTATCATGCTTTGTACCCCACTTACTCCTTAAAACACATATAAACACCGTTTTTATTTCCCGCAATTACTTTGTATCATATGCCTATCAAGGCACCCCGTCCGCCTGTCTTCTCGATGCAAACTCGCACTCTGATGAACTAGTTGCTTACCTTACAGTTCACTCAATAATGGTATTGTAAAGGAATCCAAGTTGACCCTGAACTTAAGTCCGCCTAGGACTAGAATAAGTCATGCGAAGCCGGCTTACAGAGGGATCATACCTACGCGCACCCCCATGATAAACAATTCCTTTTCATAAGTTACTCGGTGGCATTCAATTGTGAAGCCGACCGACCCTGAACTTACTCGGTCAAAGGATGTTGTCATCACACGCATGGTTGATTCCTGTTAGCGTTTACATGTAGAAACCAACAGTCTAACAAAAACAACAGAGTTAAACAATAACACGCCTAGACACAAGCGGAGTATTAAAAAAAATATACTAAAAATTCGATTACAGTGGCTCCGGGAAGCCGATCCATCAGCCTTTAGCTCCGGGAAGCCCCGCGCCAACTGGTCGAGGTCCACATAAGGATAGTACGCCTTACATAAGGCCAAGGCCTGGGCCGCACCATTCCGGTATGACAATGTCTTCACCAAGTCAACCCACTCTGGAGCCTTTCTCAGCTCTTCGAAGAAGTCCTCCTGGAAAGACAGATACTCCGAGCAGCCGGTTAAACGCTAAAGGACATGGCAACTACAAGCGTACATATCACGGATAACATCCATCACGGCCTCCAGAATCGTCACATCCGAGTCCCCCAACGCTGGATTGTCCTCACCTACAGGGATCGAGGAATTCAAAAAAAACATACACACACGCAAATGGAATATATTAAGAGTAAGCATATTCAAACTCACGAAGCACGGATCGAGCGACGGTAAGCACATGGCCCTTAAGTGCATCATATCACTCCTGGGATGATCTGTCACTTGCCAAAGCCGATTCCATAGCCTGCTCCTGCTTACGGGAGCCGTCCTCCAAAGCTTGGAGCTCATCATTCTTATTTTTTAGCTCCTCCCGGAGCTGCACCACCTCTTTATCAATAGCATCGCCCTTTTTGGCTTCCGCCGCCAACCGATCCGACAAAGTCGTCTCTTTCTCCCCAGCCTTCAAAGCTAGGGCCTGAAAAGGATAACATATTATTATCTTTAAAAACATTTGGATAATTCGATATGGTATTTACAATACCTATGCCGAATCATGGGGGCTAGATACCTATGCTCTGAATACTTGAGCTAAGAAAAATACCTCATACTGCTTCTTCATCTTGTCAAGCACGCCTCGTTGCTGCTCAAGTTGGGTCATTGCACTCATGTCTAGTTTAGGAAAGGACACGCTTTACCAACCCTCCAGAGTTGGTAAAGTCGAACCACCTAGAGCCGATAGAATCGGCATCGAAGATCCAGCCAGTTCCAAAGACTGGTTAGCATCAGAACTTCCTGGCACGACTCTAGATGGCACGACTTCCTTTCCAAGAACTGACCGAACAACATCATCAGGAATGGAAACAAGCCGCCTCACAAAAGGGGGGAATAGGAATCACCCCATCCAGAGGAGGAGTCCCCTCCAGCGTAACTTTTGTGCTACAACAAACAAAACCAATAACTCCGAGAAAAAAGAGAGAAAAAGAGAAGAGTAGCATCACAGCAATTCATAGGGACTGACCCTACTGCAACTTTGAAGTGTCTTTCCCCAACATCGTCTTCCGAATCTTTCGAAGGTGAAGAGTCGGCTTTGATATCTCGTTTCACAAACACACATCCATCCTGATGGGGCGACTTGGGACGGACCCAACGTCCGCCAAGATTGATTCCTTTCTCCAAGGGAGCTTCGGAAGGAGAACCCCAAGTCCTCCTTTTCTTTTCTTCCGTTCCTACCAATACAAGGGTAAAAGAAACCCGTAAGAACAAGTATGGACGACAGAAGGCTGGATTCAAACTGTACCTTTCTTAAAGCAAGGCGAGTCACTCGACGACTCAGTACCTCGTTATCCGAGGAGACTTTGCCCGCCTCTTCGACACCTCCTCCTCCGACCGGGTCCTCCTCGATGTTCTCTTCCCCCTGTTTCCACAAACAAACAAACGAGATATCACAAAGGAGAAATAGAAGGGTAGGAAGGGAGAGAATAATGCCTTTTCCTCTTCCTCCTCTCCTTCAACTTCATCATCATCAGTGTCTCCGTCGACTCCTTCGACGGAAATCGAAGGCTGGTCCGCTGACCACCAAGGGACATCAGCTTATAGATAAAAAAATATCAAAAGGTGTCTCGTCAGTTCGGAACTCATGAGAATGAGAAGGTTAGCACAACATTAAGTTTTACCTTAGGAGCCGGATTTTTGTCCAGGAAAGGATCCAGGCCCACACTGCTAACTTGTTCCAGAGGCTCACATAGGAGCTTCTTGGTGGCTCGGCTTATCTCGCCGATAGTATAGACGATCTAGGAAATCTCATGTTATCACCTGACCCGTTGTATTCACACATGAGTCGGGTACGGAGGCTCAAGGGTTGCACCCGCCATCCGACCCAACAAGGGATCAAATCAGTAGCATGGAGTCTGTGAGATAACATGCCTTTAATCTGCCTCTTCACCAGGGTAAGAGTCTCCTTCTTCTCTGCACTAGGCCAAGAATTCAGAATCGGAGAATACGTGAGACTCTTCTCTCGAAACCCTGGTAAAGAAGGTTGGCCTGCAGGGCTGGTGCCTATAAAATAAAACAAAGGTTTTTTCCAGTCCTCCACATGGCTGTAGAGCTTCATCTTTGGGTAAATACATTGGGTCCGTCGCTGAAAAGTGATGGCTCTGCACTCAATGGGTTGACCTCCGCTACTCTCTGTCTATTTATTACAGTAGAAGAACTCCTGGAATAGCGGAATCGATGGTTTCCTTTGTAGATACAACTCATAGAGTGTTGTAAAGTTACCAATATTAAAAATATAATTGGGACCCAAATCTTGGGGATGTAAGCCGTAAAAATGAAGCAACTCACGGAAAAACAGAGACCCAGGAGGACGAAAACCTCGGGTCACATATTCGGCGAAAACCACAACCTCATCCTTCGTAGGCTGGGGAACGGTCTCGGACCCGGGGGCTCACCAGCCGATAGCTTCCCGAGAGGGGAGTAATCCCTCGTCCTCCAACTCAATAAGACGAACCTGTGTTACAACAGACCGGGCCCAACTGCAAGCGAGGGTAGGTTTGGGTTTGTTTGCCCCAATTTTATTTTTCCTCTCAGCCTTCTTGGTTGCCATGACCATCGAAATTTTGAAATTGGCCGAGGGACTATGAAGCGTAAAGGTTGAAGTTAGAAAAACGTCAAAAAAGGGGGAATGATTGCTATTTAGAGATGATAAGTACAACATACTCTGGAAAAATCTGGATTGGCACAAGCATGGGGAATGGATCTATTAAAACCAGAAATTTGAGGATGATTTCTCATCCCGCTAATCAGGTAAATCACTAAGGAAGTCAGGATTATGTTTGGAAATTCTCCAAAGAGGATGAATCAAAACTTCGGATCTTTGGACAGAGGAAAAATGCTAGATCTGAGAAAAAAAATCACTTACAGATCGAGTAAATGAAATCAGCACGGCCCCGCACCCCAGAGGTGGAGAGCGATGCAGTGAAGATCGAGCTCGATGCGCGCCGTATAATGCCTCGCTTCTGGACGTTTTCGAGCTTTTGAGGAGCAGACAATGTGAGAGGAAGAAGATGAGGAAAGAAGAGGGAGTGAGCGCAAGAATTAAGCAAATGAAAGCTAGGTTATATATATATAGGACCAGAATCGGCCATATGGGTCATACTATCATATGATCACATTATCTGGACCGTTTCTGTGTCTCGAGATCTGGAACGGAATCTGTATCCGGTGGTGTATTGGAGCGTGCATGCAATGTAATGAACAGTTCAACAGGAGTGGTCCATAAGCAATTAATAGAGTGAACGTGGGTGGGTGCGAGTGACCGTCTACGGTGCAGGTAAACGGTGATTAACGTGGACTGAGGAGATAATAAAGAGGGCAGATGTAACACCCTCAGAATCAGTAACAGTAATCACTACAATGATTCCACTGTTAGTGATCATCACTGTTGTTAATTAATGCCATGATCACCTTTGATCATAGCTCTGTCAAATTTCAACCCTGATAAAATTTTCAAATTTGTGTGGACTATTGAATTGCTCCAAGAATTTATGGGTGATTGATAACCATCATGCAAAAACTTAAACCAAGTTAACTCCTAGCCATTTTAATAATCACAAGTCAATGATAATTGTGAATCCAATGTTGTGGGGTTATCAAATTGTTTTATAAATTAAAATAAAATGGAAATCTTAGATAAACCACAATGATGAAACCTATTAATGGGATGCCTAGCAATCATTAAGCCATGTTACCATGGTACTGGTTATTTTAATTAAAATGATTTATTAATATTAAGGAATAAAACCTGTAGCTTGGGAATTATGAAATGGCCATGGTAAATTTAATAAACAAGTAGGAATTTTAAATGCGCTAAAAATTGTGAAACCATTTTTATTAAATACCTAATAATCAGTAGGTCATATAAAAAGATAAATGATATTTTATTAACTTATTTAAATAATGCAGATAAACATAAACAGTAGCAAAAATAGCTCCATTTAATATTTTGTGCATTGAATAAAATCTAGATGAATTTTATTGTGGCTCAAACTTTTTGCAGCAAACTATTAAAGTGTAACACAATTAATGTTGTAAGTTTCACATTTTGCAAAATTCAATAGCTAGACAAATAAAATACAAATAGGAATAAAAAAAGAAAAAGAAAAGAAACAAAAGCAAATCCCCTATCCTACGCCCTGGCCGAAAGCCCCCTTCTCCCCTGTGCCCACGCCTTGATGATAAGGTTGCACCCCCGCGCCCCCTGTCCTCCTCCATTTCCATTCCCTTCCTCCTCCCCACTCCCTCTACTCTCCCTGCCCAAGCGTCGAGCAGCCGTCGACGCCATGGCCACGGGCCGATGAACCCCCGCGACCATCTTCCACCCCAAGCTGCGCCGACGTGTCCAGAGCCTCCCCCGCCCTCGACTCCTCCATCCCCTGCGCGGAATCGCGCCGGGAAGGCCCCTAGACATCGTCCCCTTCACCTCTTCACCACCACGGCCGCCGGTGACCCGGGCGTCAATCTCCTCCGCCCCTGCTGCTACTAAGCCCGCAACAACCTCCTTGTGCCCCTATGTGAGTCCCGCGCGGAATCCCCCTCTTCGTCGCCCCCTTGGTGCTCCCAAATCGCCGCCGCCATGAATGGCCGAGCTCAGCTCCGTCGTACACCTCGCCACGTGCGCGCCCGCACCTTGCCCCCCCCCCCACCCCGCGCTCCCCACGTGGCCACGCCCTCGCCGTCCTAGATGCACCGCCGCCGCGGCCTCCCCTCGCCTCGCCGGAGTGGCGGCCTCGCCGTGGTATGCCTTGCCGGCGTCCACGGCTGGGTAACCGTGGGCTAATAGCCCTGTTAGTTAAACACCCCCCCCCCCCCCCGCCTGACTATGACATGTGGGGCCTTCTGCCTCTAATTAAACTTTAGACTAAACTAAACAGAGAACCCCCCCTATTTGTATGACCAGTGGGCCCTAGGCCATTAACTAAATCACTGGTTAATTTAAACTGCTATTTAAAGATGTCTCTGTGATAGGGCTGGCCCACTGCTAGAGAATTTAATAAGTAGGAATTATTAATAACAGCCAATGACATGTGGGCCCACTCTAAATTTTGATTAAATAAAAATGTTTTCAATGCCACTGTCTATTACATGTGGGTCCACCGTGACAGTACACTGTTGTGGATAATGTTTCTATTTTAATAATAAGGAAATTCCAAAAAATATTTAAATTGATTTAAAACTTTGAAAATCAATATCTTTTAAACTGTAATTCAGATTCAAAAACTTTATACATCAAAATTGATCAGAAAAATATAACGAATACGAATACGCTATCCATATTTCTACCACACCCCTCTAACACAACGAACATCGAACCGTCCCCCTCCGGACCGACTGTCCGATGATTGTCCGATACCGATAAACTATCCGGATGAATTTATTCTGAACACAAAAGTTGTTCAGAATGGATCAATGAATGAGGTTACACCCTTCACATGTTTGTCGGATGTCCACAACACCTCTGGTATGGTACCTTCCCCCTCTGGACACCCTGTCCGATAGTCACCCGGAGCTGGCAGTTCATCCCCGGATGAATTCCTGCTCCGAGCAACGTGCATTGCACTGCGTTAGAACACCGTTAGCATTGCATCTGTCATGACATGCATCTGTTTGTATTTGCTTGCTTTGTATTTACTGTTTCTTCCCCCCTTAATCTCCGGTAGACCCCGTTGTTGTCGTCGACTACACCGCTGCTGAGTACGACTACTTCATCGACGACCGTACCCCTACCGTTGAGCTTCCAGGCAAGCAGAGCCATTCTCTTCCCCAGATATCACCTATCTTTCCATACTTTCTTGCACTAGGCATTGTTACTGTTGCTACTACGTTACAATCCTATTCAATTGCATAGCCTGTTTTTGTCGCCCCTTGATGTACCTTCCTTTACCCTATGCTTCCTATATAAATATATATTATATTCAGCAGTGAGCCCTGCACATTGTTAGCTAGGATTAGATAGCGGGCCGTGATCACTCAGTGGAGTGACGCGGATACAACTTATTATAACTGCACAGGTACGGTACAATGCAGACACCACCTCAGGCCCCAACCTCGGCTCTGCTGAGCCACCATCAAGTGTGATCTATCGAGGAGTGATCTTTGTACTCCACTCGTTGCTGACTCTGTATAACCGCTCTAGGTACCTGAGCAACAGTTGTCCTTCAGGTAAGAAGTCGGGCGACCCAACGGTGCCTGCGAGTGGTATTGCGACGAGGCGACGGGGAGGGTACGACCAGTGTACCGGTGTGCTTGGCCCCTGATCATTGGCGGCGAGAGTTACCAAACCCCGAAAGTCGAGCTCCTCCGGGAGCACATGCGAGACAAGGTAAGGAGACGGTTCACCTTGTTGGTAACCGCAGAGACTTGGTGGACTACAGGGAAGGCACCAATGTACTGGTGGTCCTGGCTGCTGACGTTGTCCGCGGGTCAGTTAAGTCGAGTCAACGATAACGGTTGTCACGCAGGTTAATTAAAATGCTAAATCGTTCGGCGGATGTGCTGAGTAGCCTTATGGCTTATACGCGTTGCCTACACGTGGGAATTATGAGTTATGGGCTCCTCTGCTTCGTAGTGTCGTCCGAGGACTCTTTAGACGCCAGTAGTCCTGCGGGCTGATTGCCGGGAAGTGGTGTTGTCTTATTTGCTCGCGCGGTGGTGTCTTATTTGGATTTTCTTTAACTTCACCGGACAGCCACGCACCGTGCAGCAGTACGTTCGAGTTGCGGTCCAAGGCCCGGCGTACTTAGGATTTAGACCGGCGGATGGCCTCTCTGTTGAGTTTGAAAGATGGGCTACGGAGTGTCGGATAGCCTCGGTGGAGAGTTCCCTAACAAGGTTCCCGCCACCCTGGAGATCTGTGCGTGTAGTGTAACACAAGTGCACCCCTGCAGGGAAGATTAATCTATTCGAATAGCCGTGTCCACGGTAACAGGATGCTTTATGCTGAAGCTGGATCTTACCACTACAAACTATTATTATTAAACTGTATGGTTCTGGGTTTGCTTCCTCGTCGGGGAGTCGAGGAGGTGATCTCGGAGGCATTGCTAATTATTACAACTTACTATTATACAATGTTGCAGCAACTTCTGCTGAGTTTACTTTATGCTTTATATAAACTGTTGTCTATTCTCTCCTCGTGCTGCAAGAATCGTCGGAAGATGCTAGTTTTCGATAGGCCTAGCTTCTTACCCTTATTCTGATTTCTATCTTCCAGTCCACTATATATAGCCTCCCCTTCCATTTTATACAATGCATAAACGCTTAGTAGCGGACGTAAGACTCGCGGGCATGCTAGATACTCACCTTTGCTTTATTTCACCTTTTTTGTTCTTCCTGATCAGCTGCTGCAGTCGACGTTGAATCCTTGGAGTCCAGGAGCAGGAGATCCCCGATGCCGACCACCGCCACGTGAAGATCCCCGATGCCGTCTACGACGTCGAGTTCCTCGTTGACCAGGAGTAGTTTGGAGGTTCCCGGGCAGGAGGCCTCGCCTTTTCGATCTGTTGTTTTTTGTGCTAGCCTTCTTAAGGCAACCTTGTATTCTTGTGTCTGTACTCAGATACTACTGCTTCTGCTAACTTTGTGCTCTCGAGCTGTTGTTTTCGAGCCCTCGAGTCCCCTGGATTGTATTAAACAGCTTGTATTATTTTATTTGTAGAGTTGTGTTGTGATATCTCACCGTGAGTCCCTAATCTCGATCGTGTACCTTGCGGGTATGATTACTGTACACGGTCTGATTTTGGGGGCGTCACAAGTTGGTATCGGAGCCGACTGCCTGTAGGACACCCCCTTCCAACTCCTTGGTCAAAGTCAAGTCTAGTCTTTGCAAAACTACTTTACTAACAGTGTCGTGTGGCTTATCGGCCCACGTCGCAAAACTGGGTGGAATTAGGATCTTTTTCTCCGCATATTTACTCTGGGACTCTGATCTCTATTCTCTTTCGGGTTAAAGATTTTGCTAACACTGACTCTAGGTTCTCGTGATCACCTCCTCCCGGAGAGCCCCTCCTTACAGATGATCGCTTACTTCACGAGAAGATCCCGAAGATTACTCTACGATAAAACTCCCGAGACCATATGTGCCGATCACCTTTGCAATTCCCTGCCACTGATATACCCGTATGGATAATCACCTATACGTTCCGTTCATCTGTTCAATCCCAGATGCTCTTGTTTTTGCAAAGTACCCCGAAATACTCTTTGTTGTCTTGTGAATCCTTTGGAGCCGACTGCTTTGGAGATTCTTCTTACCTGCTGGCATTATGGATAATTACATATGCCCGAGTACTCTTCATTGACACCCCTTGTCATTGTCATTCTGATATGTTCAATCATCATGTGTGCGGATGCACGCGAACATCGGGTAACCCCTATGAATCCATTCTTCTGGCTCAGACGTCATTCCGGACATGAGCTGGATCTCGGTAAATCAAACCTTGATTGATTGACCGTCATACTTCTATTCAAATTACCCATGTTTGATCGATGTATCTAACTCTGATACACCGATATGGAAATCATAATTCCTTTGTACTTAAGCGTTGAGCTATTCATATGCTTTATCATCAAATGCCTTTGTATTCTTTCTTCTTATGGTTGAGTACCGATACTCACACCCGACTCTCTGTACCCCACCTGACCTTTTGGTGGATTACTACCTACCATTCCCTTGTGCCCTAAGTCATTCATGAATTTTCCCTGATTTTAGCTGCCTCTGGCGAATGATATCATCTACTCGGTGTCGTCAGCCGTCTGCTTTCGAACTGGTATCCCTCGCCTCTGATGTATGTTGTATGAGTTCCAAATACCCCGATGGGTTAACCTTATGCTTCCCCTAATCGGTATGAACCCAAATTTTATGCGGGTTATACTCAACTGGCCTCCCATCAGATGAACTTGCAATCCTACCACCTCCCCGAAATCGAGAAGTAGATAAAAGGTTATGCATTGATGAAGTGGGAGTCGACCCTGAACCTTGTGTTAATGCCCATAGATACGATGTAGAACTTATCATGAAAGCTTCTCATAAAGATAATTACCCCCTTGGTATAAATTATGCTGCACCTATGATCCTCCATCCTACCTTCGAGTATTACCTTCTGGTACCTCGAGGATATCATACCTTTGCACTACCTCTAATGAATTTTGATGGAACAATACCTTCCTCTGTTGTAACCACTCCATGGGTTCTGGGTTGTTTGCAACCGCAGACACCGAATACCTTTTGTTCCACCATTCATTTTGCTTGAGGTCGCCGCTATTCGATTAATCCTCTTGAAACCTCTCGGCATAATGTATCTAGGTCATCGTCAACATTTTGACTTCTCCCATGGGTCTATTGAATTCATGACGAGAAATACCATCCTTGCCCCTCGATGAATTGTGTTATCGACAACCTCCATTGACTCCTTGTCAATACAAACTTGGTCATGCATATCTTTCTCTTCTTTCCCTTGGGAAAGATATACACTTGATACTTGTGTATCATCAAATTTTCCCTTCCATTGGTCTGTTTAATCTTTCTTCTTGTATTGTACTTATCTGAGCGGTGACAATTCCCTGCTTATGTAAACACTTTGGTGTGCTACATTGTCTGTACAAACAGTTACGATTGTTGATGAATTTTCGATGACCACCGATGGACGAGAACTTTGCCAATTGGTCCGCCTCGTCTTAACGAGCAGGAAAATGGTTCTCTTCGTCCCTCGCCCTTGGCACCGATGATGTTGCCGACATAGTTGACAAATTGTTCTCTAACAAACCTTGCATCGTGGGTGCATGGAATGTCGCCACCCTTCTTACCCTTTGTGGGCCCATAAACCACAGTTCCACAGGATCGAAACCTGACTTTTTGTACATTCCCGTTCCCGAGGATTATTCCTCGTGCTTGACCTCGTATGCCATTCACGAGTCACCTACCTTGTGATATTCGGATTCGATATCAGACTCAGTGCTTATGCCTGATGCTCTGGCCCCTTTTCCATCATCCGTGATCGAAATTGAATGCTTGCATATCCTCTTATAACTTCTCCTACCATCGTTTGATTTTCTCGATGTATTCCCCTGGGTTTAAAACTCGGGAGATACTTGGTACCCCATACCTTTTGACAACCCCGGTTGATTAACGTTGTGCCGATCCGACCCCCTTAAGTGTTCCCCCCGGCCTATCCGTAAGTATGATGAAGACCCTGATATTATCGAGATGCACCGATGCAGAGAAATGAAGACGTCAACGAGAAGGATTAAATTCATCGAGAAGGGTAACAAGCACCCGAAGAATTGCTCGAATACGAAGCCGGAACCTTACCCCCTACACCACCTTAAATTCTCGGGACGAGAATTCTTGTAGTGGGGGAGATTTGTAACACCCTCAGAATCAATAACAGTAATTGATACGTCCAAAACGTATCTATAATTTCTGCTTGCTCCATGCATGTTTTGTGTGATATTGCTATGATCTAGATACACTTTCATACACTTTTGATCATATTTGGACTAACCTATTAACTCAGTGCACCCCAGTGCCAGTTCCTGTTTTCTGCTGTTTTTCTATTTTAGTTTTCCCCCATATAAAAAGTGCCAGAAAAATTCCGGGAAAAATACAGGAAAAATCAGCGTACAGGAAGCTTCGTGAAGAGCCCGAGTGGGGCCAGAGGGGAGCCAGGGGGGCTCAGGCGGCCACCCGGTGCGGCCCCACCCCTGGTCGCGCCAGGGGGGCGCCTGGGGCCCCTGGTCCACCTCTGGCTGCCCCCCTTCGCCTATTTATTCTCCATCACGGGGAACTCCGAAGACAAAACCCTATTCCGTGAACTCGCCTCTATTCCGCCGCTGCCGCGCTTCCGAAGATCGGGAGCACCAGAAGACCTCTTCCCGGCACCCTGCCGGAGGGAGGATTGACCTCCGGGAGTCTCCTCTCCAGCATGGATTCTCCCCGGATGTCTCGTGAGTAGTATTCCTTGGACCATGTGTCGGGACCCGGGGTTAGCGTATGCAAGTACAGGTAAGACATAGTCATATGAAGAGCCGAGAACCGTACCCACTTGTCTAAGCAGACAAGTCCAAGCACAGAACGTTCTCGGAAAGCATCGTACGTGAGGGGCATCCCATCCAGGCCGGATGATCAACTAAGATGGGTCCTCATCGTCCGCACACAAGTCTAATAATATGGGTGGTGAACTCCCATATTCAAAGACAAGTCGCCTCAACCATACTATCGACTATCTCATAACTCTTACATAGACTAACTCCAGCCCGATCACTTAGTCGGGGTCTAGGGCGGGCTCGATCATACCACAAAGTGTGCATGAGACGGAGTCTCGAACAATCGCATCGCGATGCCCCAAGCAACGCACATCTAAGGGCCACTTGGTGTATGAAAGACCGCCAGCCAGAACACAACTAAGGTCTCGAAAACCCATACAAAGACATGCATGTTGTAAACATACACGCAGCACACATGCCTTGTATGAACAGCAGGTACCATTGCAATTCTCTACAAAGTGTACAATTTTATTGATAACTCTTATAGAGTGCAAACAGAGATCACAAACATGTGATCCAACATTACAACACAAACGGAAGCAAATTATGTCTGAGTACAGACAAGTTTAACAAATGGCTTAAGAAGCCTTATTTAAACACATGCCCTCCACGAGGTAACCAGTCGTCAGACTGGGACTAGACTACTTGGTCTTCAGTCGTCCAGCTCGATGAAGAAGCCACCTTCAGGGTCAGTGGTATCATCTAAAACATAGATTAAGCAAACGTGAGTACAAATTCGTACTCAGCAAGACTTACATAGGAGCTATACTACTCATGCACATGTATCAAGGTAAAGGGGGTGGGGTTCACTTGCAGAAGTGCCAGCTTTGACTTGGCTAATCCTGAACTACGAGTACCAGACTTTGAGGTAAGAAGCGTACACGAGTCCACTACATTCTCCAACCAATTACACCACTATGGTGCCTTCCGCGACTTCCCCACGAGAAAGCACGACATAGCACTCACACTTATCTTGGTGTGTTTTAGAAGTATCCAGTTCAGGTTGTCTAATAATCAAGCTAAGGTTTCCAAGCAGTCCATAACCGCGGACGCGGCTATTCGAATAGTTTTGTTAACCCTGCAGGGGTGTACCGCTACACACACATGATCATCATTTACCGCCTTTGATCTCGACACCATTCAAGGGGTGCCAGCGAGGATGCTCACCACAACTGTTACCTCATAGCCGATCTAGTCCGAGAAAGCCGCCTACTTGGGTTGGTTACCACTATCGTGAACCCGGCCGGTTTACCGAAGTGGACCCAAGTGATGTGTGCGTGGTGCATAAGCCGGTCTCGGATGAGCCGTTCTCTCACTTAGCAGCCAGGCCACAGACCTACCAGAACTCCGAACTATTGCGACATCTGGACATCGAAAGGGATGAGTTAGTAAGTTGAGAGGGGTCAGTGAGCCCAATGTGTGGTTGTACTCTTCATCTTGGATCACCACACAAGAACTCATACTAGGGCGGTGTTCAACGAGACAACCCACCGTGTACTCCTACACAGCCTCTCATCGTTCACCTTGTATTAGGGTCGATTCACCAACACTTTTCTACCATCATCAACATGATCATTCCCATCCCGACTCACATCACAGTAACAACATGGTATCATACTAAGCATGCAATAAGCGATAACATTGCAGGGGCCACATGATATCAAACAACTCCTACATTTGCTAGGATTGTGGTTTGCTTACTACTGTGACAAAATGATAGGTCATGCAAAGGAATGGGTTCATCTATGCGGTAGAAACGTAGCATGGTGATCATCCTAAAAAATGGATAAGAGAGACACGAGAGGGAAGTGGGATTTTATCGACATGATCAATGGGGGTTTGCTTGCCTTGCTGACGAGGTTCGGCTTCTCGGTCTTCAACGAAGGGGGCAGCCTCCTGCTCCGGTTCCACCTCTACTCGACAAACAACAAGCAAAGTAGCAAAGTAAATACAATGCACAAACACATGATGGAAGTTTGAATCTTGATGTAAATGCTTTGATGTGTGAAGCAATTCCATTTAAATGGAGTATATTGCAAATTGAATTGCAAATTCAAACTCCACATTTGAATTCAAAATAACCAAGTTGCATGTGACATTGTTTGATCATTTTGAATCATCTTCAAATGTGTATGACATGCCTCTGATGTGTGGTTGAATTGTAGCATAATTCCAAGGTCCAAGTTGCAATAGCATTTGATTTGAATTTGAATTAAATTCAAATAAACCAAATGACATATGCTACTGGTCCCAATTTAAATTCAACTCAAACATAGTTGAAAGTTGCATATTTGGAAAGATAGTTTTCTCCTGATCATTTTTCATATATTATTTGTCCAATTTGGAGTTAATATGAATTTTCTATGAATTTCCAAAGTTTGGGGTATTTTCTGGAATTCTTTAAATCATTTTGATTTTCTGGAAATTCATTTAAATTGATTTATTGCGTCAGTGCTGGCGTCAGGGGGGGGCTGACAAGGGGGTCCCACCTGTCAATGGCTGGATTTAATTAAACCGTGGGGTTAATTAATCCAGTGGCTTAACTAAGCCACTGGGCCCACTGGTCAGTGATCCAGGGGGTCATTAGGCGAGTGATTAAGGGAGGGGGTTTGGGCTAACACGCCGGCGGGTAAACGCCGACGACTGGACCGCGGCGGCGCTGCACGGGGAGGGCGAATCCGTCGACGATTTGTAGCGCCGAGACCATCAACTTAAAGCCCTCAGTCACGTGCGTCGAATAGGACCGAAACCAAGCGCTGGGGTGCACCGTACGCTCGCCGGCGTCAAGCTTTGCGGCGACCTAGCTACGGCCGTGATCGGGATTTCGTTCCAGGGCACGGATCGAGGTGGGGCTAGGCTGGTTCGACGAGGAGGAGCACGGGGAACATGATGGACATCATGGCGGGCTCGATGGCGTAGCGGTTGAACGTCTCCATGGATCCCGGCGGCGAGGAGCTTCGACTCTCATGGTGGCCAAGGCTAGAGGGTGTAATCGAAGGGGGAAAGTGAGGAGTTTTGAACCCGAGCTCACCAGGAACTCAGTGGAGGTGGTGGCGAAGGGTGGGGTGGTTCAACGGCGACGGAATTGACGAAGTCCTTCACGGTGGCCGGCGGCGACTTGGTGGCGATGGCGGAGTCTCCGGGGCTTCCTGGCTCGATTCACCGCACGGGAAGACGAAGACGACGTCTGCGGTTCTTCTGGACAGCTCGAGGCGTCGCGAGGAGCACGGTGGCCACGCGGGGGCTCGACGGCGCTCCGGCGTTCTTCTCGGGCGACGACGAATCGGGCGAGAGAGGAAGGGGAAGACGACGAGGAGGGAGGGGAATGAACTGGGGCGGCTCCAGGATGCGTCCAGACGAAGAGATGAGGCCTGGGGAGGCCTGGAAGCTTGAAGGCGTCGCGGTGGCGTCCACGGCGTCGGCGCCTCGCCACCGAGCTGCTTGGCAGCGCGGGGTAGAAGACGACAAGGGGGGTTCGCGGGCTGGGCCGGCTAGGTGGGCTGCGGGGAGCTAGTTGGGATGCTTCCAGGTAAGTTCTTTTTCCCTTTTTCTCTTTGTTTTCTTTTCTGCTATTTGTTTTTCTTAGCTAAAATAAATAGCTAGGCATTTTATTAAATGCTGAAAAATTTTATGTGGCCTCATAATAATATAGACTAGCCACTCATAAAGTTTCAACATTTTGAAAATTCAAATAATTTGAATCTTAACTCAAATAGGGTTATTTGATTAATTCCAAGGCACTGTTTGAATATTTGAAAAATCCATGAGTATGGGATGGGTCCCACATCACTTGATATGTGATCACACTCATTTATAAGACTTTTCAAAAATCTAACATGAAATTTTGGAGAAGATTTTATCTGGCCTTTTGAATTAATTCATCTCGGGGGTTTCCTTCTCCCATTTGCTTTTGATGTTGATTTCAAAGATTCCTTTTGAAAATTTTGACATGATGCAAGGTTACTTTGATCCTAGCACATTACCTAACAGAGGGTTCTGACAACTCGCCCCCACTCAACAGAATCTCGTCCCGAGATTCAGAAGTCTGCGGGAGGAAGGTGGGGTACTCGTCACTGAGACGGTCTTCTCTTTCCCACGTAGCTTCTCTTTCAGAGTGGTGTGACCATTGCACTTTCAGAAACCTAATCTTCTGACGACGAGTGACACGCTCTGCGGAATCAAGAATACGAATGGGGTATTCTCGATAAGAAAGGTCATCTTGGAGATCAAGCGTTTCATGGTCGACTTCGCGGATGGGGTCCTTGAAGCAACGCCTGAGTTGGGACACATGGAATACATCATGTACTCGGGAGAGGTGCGGAGGTAGTTCAAGTTGGTAGGCAACTTCTCCATGTTTAGCAATAATGCGGAAAGGTCCGATGTAACGTGGGGCCAACTTGCCTTTGATACCGAAACGTTGGGTTCCCTTCAGAGGAGTAACCCGAAGGTAAGCCTTCTCATCCAGATTGTAGCTCTCTTGCCTATGATGACGATCATAGTAGCTTTTCTGACGAGACTGGGCTGCTTTCAATTGATCACGAACAATGCGAACTTGCTCTTCTGCTTCCTTGATCATATCCGGTCCAAAGAATTGTCTTTCACCGGTTTCTGACCAATTTAAAGGTGTTCGACATCGTCGTCCATAAAGGAGTTCAAAAGGAGCCGTGTTCAGACTAGATTGAAAACTATTGTTATAAGCAAATTCTGGAAATGGAAGAGACTTCTCCCAATTCTTTCCGAATGAGATAACACAAGCTCTGAGCATGTCTTCAAGAATTTGGTTAACCCTTTCGACTTGACCGCTAGACTGAGGATGGAAAGCTGTACTAAAGGAGAGATGAGTTCCCATAGCATTCTGAAAGCTTCCCCAAAATCTAGAAGTAAAAAGGCTACCGCGATCAGAATTGATTTCCAAAGGAACACCATGAAGTGATACAATTCTAGAGATGTACAAGTCCGCTAACTGGCTAGCAGTTATAGACTCGCGAACCGGAAGGAAGTGTGCAACTTTGGAAATCCTATCTATGACAACGAAGATGGCATTGTTTCCTTTCTGGGTTCTTGGAAAGCCGGTGATGAAGTCCATACCGACTTTGTCCCATTTCCACTCGGGAATAGACAAAGGTTGAAGTGTACCAGCAGGTCTTTGATGTTTTGCCTTAATGCGACGACAAACATCACATTCGGCAACAAATTGAGCAATGTCTCTCTTCATCCGAGTCCACCAAAATCTCTGGCGTAGATCTCGGTACATTTTTGTGCTACCGGGATGAATCGAGAGGGGTGTGTCATGGGCTTCCTTGAGGATAAGTTGCCTTAGTTCCCTATTCTTAGGTACTACCAAACGATTTTCAAAGAATACCGTTCCCTTGCTATCTGTGGAGAAACATTTAGCAACTCCGCTAGCAATGTTCTCCTTGATCCGGCGAACACCTCGTGCACGCCTTTGGGCAACTATGATTTGATCCTCAAGCGTTGGTTTCGCCACCAAGGTAGAAAGATAGCCATGAGGAACAATTTCAAGGTTGAGCTTGCGAAAGTCCTCATGAAGAAGTGGTTGATACTGTTGTAACATGAGGTTGTTACAATACGACTTACGACTTAGTGCATCAGCCATGACATTGGTTTTGCCTGGGGTGTAAGAAATTACTACGTCGTAATCTTTTATCAACTCAGTCCAGCGTCTTTGCCTGAGATTAAGATCTGGCTGGGCGAAAATGTATTTGAGGCTTTGGTGGTCGGAATAAATCTCGCAACGGTTACCAAGGAGGTAATGTCGCCAAGTTGTTAGGGCATGAACTACGGCAGCGAGTTCAAGGTCATGGGTAGGATAGTTCTCTTCATGTGGCCGCAACTGGCGTGAAGCATAAGCTACCACATGTCGATCTTGCAGAAGTATGCATCCTAACCCTTGCCGTGATGCGTCACAATAGATCTCAAAATCCTTTTTGGTGTCTGGAGGTGCAAGTACGGGTGCAGAAGTCAATCTTCTTTTTAGCTCTTGAAAGATTTCCTCGCACTTGGGAGTCCATAGGAATTTCTTATCTTTCTTGAGGAGTTCAATTAGAGGCTTTGCAACTTTAGAAAAGTTCTCGACGAAGCGACGGCAATAGCTGGCTAGGCCAAGAAAACTCCTAACTTGCTTAACCGATTCAGGTGGAGTCCAGTCAAGGACGGCCTGAACTCTCTCGGGATTCACAGCAATGCCTTTTGCAGAAATCACGTGGCCTAAGTAGGTCACTTCTGGTAGCCAAAACTCACACTTGGAGAATTTAGCATACAGGCGATGCTCTCTAAGTTTCATCAATACCAGCCTTAAGTGTTCGGCATGTTCTTCTTCGTTCTTCGAGTATATAAGGATGTCATCGAGGTAAACCACGACAAACTGGTCCAAATACTCCATGAAGATCGAGTTCATCATGCGTGAGAAAGTGGCGGGGGCATTGGTTAAACCAAAGGACATGACGGTATACTCGTAAAGACCATAACGAGTAGTAAAAGCCGTTTTGGGAATGTCCTCGTTTCGGATTTTGATTTGATGATAACCTAATCTCAAATCCATCTTGGAGAAGACAGAGGATCCTGCAAGTTGATCATAAAGATCATTGATCCTGGGCAATGGGTACTTGTTCTTTATCATCGCTAAATTTAGCGGGCGATAGTCTACGCACATCCTTTCTGTTCCATCTTTCTTCGTTACGAACAGAACAGGGCAACCCCATGGCGATGAGCTAGGGCGGATGAATCCTTTCTCCAACAAATCTTCCAGTTGGGTTTTAAGCTCAGCTAACTCACGTGGGGCCATTTTGTATGGGCGTCTAGAAATTGGTGCGGTTCCTGGGGCAAGATCTACAATGAACTCTACACATCTGTCGGGTGGCATTCCCGGCAGCTCTTCAGGAAAGACATCCGGGAAGTCACGAACCACCGGAATATCTTCAAGTTCGGGAAGGGGAAGTACATTCAAAGAATGCACTTGGGTTCTTGTTCTGGGTGAGGTGTAGCTGACGGTTTGGCCTGAAGGGTGGGTGAGTTTCACGGATTTGCCTTTGCAATCCAGGTAGGCATTCTGTCTTGATAGCCAATCCATGCCAAGGATGACATCAATGTCTGAAGACTTGAGGGCTATGAGTGAAGCAAGGAATACTAAACCCTCAATTGCAATTTGATTACCATGCCTCACTCTATTAGTTTGCCGTCTTGACCCTGGAGTTTGAATAATCATCGGGGTGGACAATTCAACAAAAGATAACTCATGACGAAGTGCATAACTTTCCGACATGAATGAATGAGATGCTCCTGGGTCGAAACGAACGGAAGTAGGAACAAAATTGACTGGGAGCATACCAAGAATGACGTCAGTGGTGTCGTCAGTCTCTTCGGCGGCAATCTGGTTCACACGTCCATGAGTGGCGGGAGGAGCGGGTTTGGCGGTGTAGACCTTCTAGGGTGGCTTGCCACGACCATTGTTGTTGTTGTTGCCTCCGGCACGTGGTGGAGAATTCTGATGCTGGAGCTGGTTCTGGGGACACTCGCGAGAGTAGTGGCCTGCCTGACCACACTTGTAACAGGCTCCGAAAACAGTGCGTGGAGCTGGGTTGTTTGGTGGAGCTGGGTGGAACTGGGTTGGTGGACGAGGCGCCACATAGGATGGCCTCGGTGGGTTGTTCTGGCGGAACATGCTGTTTGGAATCCAGATCTTGCGCTTCTGGGAGCCAGAACTGGATGAACTGTCATCTCTAGGGTGTTTGCGAAAGTCGTTGGGGGTGTTCATGTCCTCGGCCTTGATGGCCTTGTTGACAAGGACCTGGAAGGTGGCAAAGTCATGAAGACTGAGCTCACGATGGAGTCCAGTTTTGAGGCCACGACGGAACCTCTCTTGCTTCTTGGAGTCGGTGGAGACTTCTTCAGTTGCATAACGAGCAAGTCGGTTGAACTCACGACTAAACTCATCAATGGTTCTTCTGCCTTGGGTGAGGTTGTAGAACTCCTCACGCTTGCGGTCCATAAGACCCTTGGGAATGTGGTGCTCGCGGAAAGAAGTGCAGAATTCCTCCCAAGATGCAGGCGGTCCATCGGGACGCATATTCAGAAAGTTCTCCCACCAAGAGCTAGCTGCACCTTCAAGGTGATAGGTGGCATAGCTGACCTTGTCACCAGTTGCAACACGGCCTGCTTGGAGCTTCCTCTCGATGCTGCGAAGCCAATCATCAGCGTCTAGGGGCTCGGTGGAGTAACTGAAAACCGGGGGATGAAGTCGGATGAAGTCGTTTAGGGACACCAACTCATTGCGCTGCTGAGTGGTGTTGCGAGCAATGACTTCCAACAGGTGGTGAGAGTCTCGGCGGTTCCTCTCGACCTCCATCAGAACCTGAGCCATCGTGGGTGGGGGTGGAAGGTTGCCTTCCTCCTGGTCATTTCCACGACCTTGGTTACGACCAACCTGTCCACGGGTTCCTTGAGACATCCTGAAGGTGAAAAACCAAAGTCAAACAGAGTTGATTTGAAGAGTCTAATCAAGGTATTGAAGTACTGGAAGGGTTACAGAGCAAAGGAAGTAATCATCTTGACAACATGGTGATAAAGCATACAAGCCATATATTCACAAGCTGTCATACAAACCATACATCGTTTTAGTACAAGCACCAAGCTAATACAAACGTGATGAAGATGATACATCCTTCAGAGGCACTCTGACTTCCTATACATTATTTATCTAAGCCTATGGAACTTAGACACCTTGCTTACAATATACTAAGATACTACTACATCATCACTAAGTAAGACCACAGGCGGTCTCACTCATCTCCATCTCCATAGTAGTCCTCATAAAAGTTACCCGCATATCCCGGTAGCTGGAGGTGGCCATCGGAAAACACGGAGGCTTGTGGACCCTGATATCCATTTGGGCAAGGATGGGGCCTAGGTCCAGCGTAGGGTGGAAGCAAAGGACCACGGGGTGGAAAAATGCCTCCAATCTCGGGTCAAGCAACTCGAGAAGGCATCTGAGTCCTCACTGGGTAGATAGCATCAAACTCAACTGATCCAACGCTCACAAAGGGAGCCAAAAGTGTCAGTGCTCGATACAGACGAACACGGGTGGCGTGGAGCTCGAAACGGAGAGCGCGTGCATCACGATCTCTGTCACTAGCAAACCTAGCGGTCATCTGAAATGCGGGATCTTCTGCAGAGTCATCTGAGTAGAGTCCGGTGTAATATCCCTCTTCTCCTGGAAGTGCAGCAGGGATATAGCGGAAAGAAGTCTCTCTCAACAAAGTGTGCTCCTCTCTCAGCAGTGTCATACATGAGTATGCAGCATCCTGCACAGCCATGTTCTCGGTAACGCCAATGCCATGTCCAAAGTGGATAGGCTGAGTGACTCCAACGTGGTGCGAGTAGATCCGGACAATGCAGTGGAACTGCGTCTGGTTGAAGTCGTGAAACTGCTCCTCGACGGTGTACTCAGGGTACCATTGATATCCCACATAGGACATCATCTCGATCAACGTGGCGGGATGGCCACGCACACCGAGGCACCTGGTCAAACGAACAATCTGCCGAGGGGGAAGATCTGCCATCTGAAACAGAAAGGAGTTTGCAAATGCATCAGATTATGAGATAAACCTGGAATGACTCGGACAGCATAACGGCTGTAATTGTAAGAAATGACAATTTCTTCCAACATGGAAACAACACTTACATACGATGTAATAAAACAGGGAGCATAACCACTCTAACAAACCGATCACAACGTTCCTACGGCTATGACGAAGCAATCGACGAGATGTTCTAATCAGACAAAGAAGAGCCTAGTCCTATCTTCCCGTAGAATAAGATGAGGGTGACTCAGAACTCAGAACGAAGGGGGTAAGGATAAAAAAGAATCCTTACGTTGTTCCCTTATATACCCAGAGTAACTATATAACTATAGCAAGCTAGACTCAACTTCGGCCAAGGCTACTAGTCCTACAGTCAGTCCTGCTCTGATACCAAGTCTGTCGGGACCCGGGGTTAGCGTATGCAAGTACAGCTAAGACATAGTCATATGGAGAGCCGAGAACCGTACCCACTTGTCTAAGTAGACAAGGCCAAGCACAGAACGTTCTCGGAAAGCATCGTACGTGAGGGGCATCCCATCCAGGCCGGATGATCAACTGAGATGGGTCCTCATCGTCCGCACACAAGTCTAATAATATGGGTGATGAACTCCCATATTCAAAGACAAGTCGCCTCAACCATACTATCGACTATCTCATAACTCTTACATAGACTTACTCCAGCCCGATCACTTAGTCGGGGTCTAGGGCGGGCTCGATCATACCACAAAGTGTGCACGAGACGGAGTCTCGAACAATCGCATCGCGATGCCCCAAGCTGCGCACATCTAAGGGCCACTTGGTGTATGAAAGGCCGCCAGCCAGAACACAACTAAGGTCTCGAAAACCCATACAAAGACATGCATGTTATAAACATACACGCAGCACACATGCCTTGTATGAACAGCAGGTACCATTGCAATTCTCTACAAAGTGTACAATTTTATTGATAACTCTTATAGAGTGCAAACAGAGATCACAAACATGTGATCCAACATTACAACACAAACGGAAGCAAATTATGTCTGAGTACAGACAATTTTAACAAATGGCTTAAGAAGCCTTATTTAAACACATGCCCTCCACGAGGGAACCAGTCGTCTGACTGGGACTAGACTAGTTGGTCTTCAGTCGTCCAGCTCGATGAAGAAGCCACCTTCGGGGTCAGTGGCATCATCTAAAACATAGATTAAGCAAACGTGAGTACAAAGTCCTACTCAACAAGACTTACATAGAAGCTATACTACTCATGCACATGTATCAAGGTAAAGGGGGTGGGGTTCACTTTCAGAAGTGCCAGCTTTGACTTGGCTAATCCTGAACTACGAGTACCAGACTTTGAGGTAAGAAGCGTACACAAGTCCACTACATTCTCCAACCAATTACACCACTATGGTGCCTTCCTCGACTTCCCCACGAGAAAGCACGACATAGCACTCACACTTATCTTGGTGCATTTTAGAAGTATCCAGTTCAAGTTGTCGAATAATCAAGCTAAGCTTTCCAAGCAGTCCATAACCGCGGACGCGGCTATTCGAATAGTTTTGTTAACCCTGCAGGGGTGTACCGCTACACACACATGATCATCATTTACCGCCTTTGATCTCGACACCGTTCAAGGGGTGCCAGCGAGGATGCTCACCACAACTGTTACCTCATAGCCGATCTAGTCCGAGAAAGCCGCCTACTTGGGTTGGTTACCACTATCGTGAACCCGGACGGTTTACCGAAGTGGACCCAAGTGATGTGTGCGTGGTGCATAAGCCGGTCTTGGATGAGCCGTTCTCTCACTTAGCAGCCAGGCCATAGACCTACCAGAACTCCGAACTATTGCGACATCTGGACATCGAAAGGGATGAGTTAGTAAGTTGAGAGGGGTCAGTGAGCCCAATGTGTGGTTGTACTCTTCATCTTGGATCACCACACAAGAACTCATACTAGGGCGGTGTTCAACGAGACAACCCAGCGTGTACTCCTACACAGCCTCTCATCGTTCACCTTGTATTAGGGTCGATTCACCAACACTTTTCTACCATCATCAACATGATCATTCCCATCGCGACTCACATCACAGTAACAACATGGTATCATACTAAGCATGCAATAAGCGATAACATTGCAGGGGCCACATGATTTCAAACAACTCCTACATTTGCTAGGATTGTGGTTTGCTTCCTACTGTGACAAAATGATAGGTCATGCAAAGGAATGGGTTCATCTATGCGGTAGAAACGTAGCATGGTGATCATCCTAAACAATGCATAAGCGAGACACGAGAGGGAAGTGGGATTTTATCGACATGATCAATGGGGGTTTGCTTGCCTTGCTGACGAGGTTCGGTTTCTGGGTCTTCAACGAAGGGGGCAGCGTCCTGATCCGGTTCCACCTCTACTCGACAAACAACAAGCAAATTAGCAAAGTAAATACAATGCACAAACACATGATGGAAGTTTGAATCTTGATGTACATGCTTTGATGTGTGAAGCAATTCCATTTAAATGGAGTATATTGCAAATTGAATTGCAAATTCAAACTCCACATTTGAATTCAAAATAACCAAGTTGCATGTGACATTGTTTCATTTTGAATCATCTTCAAATGTGTATGACATGCCTCTGATGTGTGGTTGAATTGTAGCATAATTCCAAGGTCCAAGTTGCAATAGCATTTGATTTGAATTTGAATTAAATTCAAATAAACCAAATGACATATGCTACTGGTCCCAATTTAAATTCAACTCAAACATAGTTGAAAGTTTCATATTTGGAAAGATAATTTTCTCCTGATCATTTTTCATATATTATTTGTCCAATTTGGAGTTAATATGAATTTTCTATGAATTTCCAAAGTTTGGGGTATTTTCTGGAATTCTTTAAATCATTTTGATTTTCTGGAAATTCATTTAAATTGATTTATTGCGTCAGTGCTGGCGTCAGGGGGGGGCTGACAAGGGGGTCCCACCTGTCAGTGGCTGGATTTAATTAAACCGTGGGTTAATTAATCCAGTGGCTTAATTAAGCCACTGGGCCCACTGGTCAGTGACCCAGGGGGTCATTAGGCGAGTGATTAAGGGAGGGGGTTTGGGCTAACACGCCGGCGGCTAAACGCCGGCGACTGGACCGCGGCGGCGCTGCACGGGGAGGGCGAATCCGTCTACGATTTGTAGCGCCGAGACCAACAACTTGAAGCCCTCACTCGCGCGCGTCGAATAGGACCGAAACCAAGCGCTGGGGTGCACCGTACGCTCGCCGGCGTCAAGCTTTGCGGCGACCTAGCTACGGCCGTGATCGGGATTTCGTTCCAGGGCACGGGTCGAGGCGGGGCTAGGCTGGTTCGACGAGGAGGAGCACGGGGAACATGATGGACATCATGGCGGGCTCGATGGCGTAGCGGTTTAACGTCTCCATGGATCCCGGCGGCGAGGAGCTTCGGCTCTCATGGTGGCCAAGGCTAGAGGGAGTAATCGAAGGGGGAAAGTGAGGGGTTTTGAACCCGATCTCACCAGGAACTCAGTAGAGGTGGTGGCGAAGGCTGGGGTGGTTCAACATCGACGGAATTGACGAAGTCCTTCACGGTGGCCGGCGGCGACTTGGTGGCGATGGCGGAGTCTCCGGGGCTTCCTGGCTCGATTCACCGCACGGGAAGACGAAGACGACGTCTGTGGTTCTTCTGGACAGCTCGAGGCGTCGCGAGGAGCACGGTGGCCACGCGGGGGCTCGACAGACCTCCGGCGTTCTTCTCGGGCGACGACGAATCGGGCGAGAGAGGAAGGGGAAGACGACGAGGAGGGAAGGGAATGAACTGGGGCGGCTCCAGGATGCGTCCAGACGAAGAGATGAGGCCTGGGGAGGCCTGGAAGCTTGAAGGCGTCGCGGTGGCGTCCACGGCGTCGGCGCCTCGCCACCGAGCTGCTTGGCAGCGCGGGGTAGAAGACGACAAGGGGGGTTCGCGGGCTGGGCCGGCTAGGTGGGCTGCGGGGAGCTAGTTGGGCTGCTTCCAGGTAAGTTCTTTTTCCCTTTTTCTCTCTGTTTTCTTTTCTGCTATTTGTTTTGCTTAGCTAAAATAAATAGCTAGGCATTTTATGAAATGCTGAAAAAATTTATGTGGCCTCATAATAATATAGACTAGCCACTCATAAAGTTTCAACATTTTGAAAATTCAAATAATTTGAATCTTAACTCAAATAGGGTTATTTGATTAATTCCAAGGCACTGTTTGAATATTTGAAAAATCCATGAGTATGGGATGGGTCCCACATCACTTGATATGTGATCACACTCATTTATAAGACTTTTCAAAAATATAACATGAAATTTTGGAGAAGATTTTATCTGGCCTTTTGAATTAATTCATCTGGGGGGTTTCCTTCTCCCATTTGCTTTTGATGTTGATTTCAAAGATTCCTTTTGAAAATTTTGACATGATGCAAGGTTACTTTGATCCTAGCACATTACCTAATAGAGGGTTCTGACACCATGGGTCCGTGATCAGTAGCTATGTGATGTTCTCCTTCCCTCTTTGATCTTCCTTTTTTAGACCTCGTGAGCTGCCCAACCTGATCGAGGCACCTTTGTAATATTTCTGCTATTGCTATGTTGAGTTTGATAGGATCTGATGGATTATGAGATTATGTCCAGATTGTAATAGAGTAATATATTTGGTTTTTATCTCTTATATTTTTGTTCCTAAGTAATTCTTGCATGTTCCCCGTTGCTGTTTATTGCTTTGGCCAAGTAGTAGGTAGTGACTCCAAGAGGGAGCGTCGTGCTAGATTGTGGGTTCATGCCCCCCGATGACACGCTTGAGTGACAGAAACATGAGTCTAGGGGATGTGTTGTTGCGACAAGGGGGAAAACAACGGTGCTTGTAACCGCGGTTACAAGGATTGTTTACTTTACGCAGAGTTCTTTTTAATGCAGTTGTCTGTTGCTTTCGCTTTACACTTTGGGTGGGGCTCGCAACTTAATACCAGCGAGA
Organism: Bromus sterilis; assembly: GCA_950022295.1. Lineage (NCBI taxonomy): Eukaryota > Viridiplantae > Streptophyta > Magnoliopsida > Poales > Poaceae > Bromus > Bromus sterilis. Next base: position 160,156,443 of record OX465596.1, on the reverse strand, counting down.
TGTTCTGGATAGATATATCAAGGTGGATGATTAGTAGTAGATGCAGATGGATTTCGGTCTACTTACCTTGGCGTACTGCCTGTGCTTTTGAACCTCTTCCTTTCTTTTGTAGCATAGTTAGCATTGCGGTGCGTTCATAATCCTGTCAATTTCCTTTCTGTAATTTGTTTACCTCGCATAGCAATTTTATCGTCTTTTGGGAGAGAGACATCACTAGCGAACATCACGTATCCCGGTCCATATCCTTATCATTGTTTCCACGCTATATTTACTTTTCTGCATTTACTTTCAAGTTGCTATTATTATCCCTTGCGTTTTATCCTTTGTAAACAACATGACCGAAGAGATTGACAACCTCTCTGAACTTAATTGGGAACAAAGTTATCTGTGTCTGTGTGCAGGTCCGCGTCAGTTGCGCCGCTGACACCTATTATCATCTCTGGAGTCCTACTTGAGACAAACCTTGGTATCTTTACCGAGGGAAATTTGCTGCTGTGCTGCATCAAGCCTTCCACTTGGGGCTCACCAACGAAGGGCGAGAAGACTACACCCGTCAACCCTCGCGCCATCAAGAAAATTTCTGGCGCCGTTGCCGGGGACTCCAAGTGCTAATATAGGGGAGTTGCACACTACCCTTTACCTTTGTTTTTTAATCTTGTTAGTTTATCTTTCAGTTTTTATCTTTGTGTCTTTTATCAAAAATTACAAAAAATTCTGCCACACTTGCTGCTACTATGGGTTCCACTGAAAACACCAAGTTGTGTGACTTCACTAGTCACAACAACCAAGACTTTATCTGCACTCCCATTGCCACACCTGCCACTTCAGCTACCTCTTATGAAATTAAACCTGCTTTGCTAAACCTTGTTATGAGAGATCAATTCTCTGGTGCTTGAGATGATGCTGCTTTACACTTGAATAATTTTGTTGAATTATGTGATATGCAAAAGTATAAGGAAGTAGAAGGTGATGTTGTTAAGCTCAAGCTCTTTCCCTTCTCTTTAAGGGGAGATGCAAAAATCTGGTTTCAATCTTTGCCTAGAAATAGCATAGATTCTTGGGATAAGTGCAAAGATGCTTTTATAGGGAAGTACTACCCTCCTGCTAAGATTATCCAATTGAGGAGTAATATTATGAATTTTAAGCAATTGGATAATGAACACGTTTCCCAAGCTTGGGAACGAATGAAATCACTTGTTAAGAAATGCCCTACACATGGTTTGACTACCTGGATTGTTATCCAGACTTTTTATGCAGGCTTGAACTTTACCTCGCGGAACCTGTTAGATTCGGCCGCGGGAGGAACCTTTATGTCAACTACACTTGGTGCTGCCACGAAGCTTCTCGATGAAAGGATGACCAATTATTCCCAATGGCGCACCGAACGCGCTTCAACAGGTAGGAAGGTAAATTCTGTCGAGGAAATTACCTCCCTCAATGAAAAAGTTGACTTAATTATGTCTCTACTTACCAAGCAACCCTCTATTGATCCTCATGATGTTCCTTTTAATTCTTTGGTTTCTCAAGAACAAGTAGATGTGAACTTTATTGCTAAAAACAACTTCAACAACAATGCTTATAGGGGAAATTTTGCTAGCAATCCTAGACCGTTTCCATCCAACTATGGGAACAACAACACCTATCCTAGAAACAAGAACCCCTCTTCTGAATTAGAAAGCATGCTTAGAGACTTTATCACTACCCAAAAGGCCTTCAACAAAAATGTAGAAGACAAATTATCTAAAATAGATAATCTCTCTTTGAAGGTAGAAAGCTTAGCCCTTGATATTGAGATGCTCAAAATTAGAACCTCCCCCCTTGAGGAGAATAAGGCGACTCCTATTAATGCTATCCAGTTACAAATCAATGAAAACATTAGGATGATGGCTAAACTTAAAGAAATATGGGCTAGAGAAAAAGAGGAAGAGGATAGAATTAAGAGCCTTCCTACACACCACACAGTTTCCACTATCCAAATTGTTGAGGACACTCAAACTATTAGCACCCAATGCACTCCTAGTCCCGTTGGACCTATTAATGGTGATGCTAATACCTCAACCATAGATAAAGAAACTCCTATGAACATAGAGGGTTTCAAACAAGTGAGCCTAGATGACACTACTACCACCTTTGATAGTAGTGATATTGATTTTGATAGTTGTACCCTCTCAGAAGTTATCAGTTTACTACACAAAATGTCTAGAGACCCACACACTAGCACACTTAATCTTGCCTTCAGGGAGCATATCACAAATGCTCTCATCAAATCTAGGGAGGAGAAGCTTAGAGTAGAAGCCTCCATACCTAGGAAGCTAGAAGATGGTTGGGACCCTATGATCAAAATTAAATTAAATAACTTCTCTTGCTATGATTTATGTGATGTTGGAGCTAGTACCTCCGTTATGCCCAAAAGAATATTTGATATGTTTGAATTGAAACCTTTTGAGCCTTGTTCTTTTGGTGTTCGTCCTGTTGATTCTTCCGTAAAGAAACCTTTAGGGAAGATCGACGATGTTCTTATCATTGTCAATGACAACTATGTTCCCGTTGATTTTATTGTTATGGATATAGAGTGTGAACCTTTATGTCCAATTATTTTGGGACGTCCTTTTCTTCGCACTGTTGGTGCGGTTATTGACATGAAAGAGGGGAATATAAAATTCCAATTCCCATTCAAAAAGGGGATGGAACACTTCCCTAGAAAGAAAATCAAGTTACCTTTTGAGTCCGTTACTCGGGCTAGTTATTCTCTTTCTCTTGATAAAACTTGATTCTTCTTTTGCATTATGTCTAGCTAATGGATTTAAAGAAGCGCTTCCGGGAGGCAGCCCGCAAAGAATTTAGGAGTTTTATTTTTGCTTTTGTTGTGTATTTATGATTTTTACTTCTGTAGCAACATCATTGTATCTTTATTTTTCAGCTTTGTGCCAAGTTATAGCCTCTTACGGCAAGGGAAGTAGAAGTTGTGACATGCTGTCCAGAAAACAGATTCTGTCCTCGTGACCAGAAAAATTCCAGAAAAATCTCAGTTCATCTTTTTGAGCTGAAATTTTTACACAGTATGCTCTATACAATTACGAAACTTCCTTATGTTCTGAGTTTTTTTATTTGAGTTGCAGCAGTACCCCTAAAAAATTCTTTACTATCTGCTGTTCTGTTTTTCACAGATTCTGCCACGTTTTGTCTCTCCTAACTTCTGCAAACCTTAAGCTTGCTTTTTCTTTGCAAAACCTTTTTGGCACTCTTGATAAACAGTATTTCTTCAAGAATATATTTATATCCAGTGGAGAAAAATTATTTATTAAGGGTACTAACCTCTCTAATCAGCTTGTGATGAGTTATGTATGAAGAGAGTTTTCAAGTGTGCGATGGAAGATGATGAAAGAAGATCCAGGAGTGTCAAGCGCCAAAGCTTGGGGATGCCCCCATGCATCCCCAAAAAATATTCAAGGAGACTCAAGCGTCTAAGCTTGGGGATGCCCCCGTGCGTCCCCTTCTCCATCAACAATCATCAGTTCGTCCTTCATCTCACTATATTTTTATCACTTCATGTGTTATGTGCTATGCTTGGAGCGTCTCGCTCTTAGGTTTTATTTTTAGTTTTCTTTAGCTTTTCTTGCTGTTCATAACAAGTTAGATACTTTCTTAATTTGTGTGGGAGAGAAACACCCTCCACTTTCAAAATTTAGAACACATCATAGGATTTTTCCTTCCTATCGTTTTGCTGTTGTGTGTTCTTTATCTTTTCATAGCTACTGCCATGTTTAGTCTTAGTTTTAGTTTGTCTTTAGCAAGAGCCTTGGCTTTTGTTTTAGTTTGTTGCTGGAACTCTCTTTAGTTTTCATGTTTATCTTATTAAGAGAGTTGGTTGTTGCACTGAGTTGTGTCTTGTCTTGAAAGTAGGTAATTGAGGTTGCTATTTAATTTTAGTAGTAGCTTGCAATAGTTTTGAGGTATTGATGTGAGTAATGTTTGAACTTTTGGTGTCAAGAGCTCTTTCCTATTAGTGATAGGTGTCGTATTTTGGGCAATCCGTGTTTATTTTCAAAATCTACAAAACTAGTTGAGAACTCTAGATACTAGATGGATCACTAGTCTTCTGAAGAGTCGAATATTAGAGTACACTCACGTACCATGAGTCGAGGATGCGCAAGGATAACCAAACCCCCATACACTCCTCCTCGGGGTACTTGTCTCTTTGTTAACCAGGTTAACTTAACCTCCTTACTAGATTGAGAGTTACCGATAATAAGTGCATGAGTTCTTCGGACTAATGTAAGTATTGAGAGTTGACACTTCCACCTTCCCATATTTTGCTAGCCTTTCCCGTGCCGTGCATTGCCTTATTCTCACTCCGAGAGTTGGTGTCCACCTTCGCCGGTACTTCCAAACCCTTGGCATGATACGCTCTGTCATCATAAGCCTCCTTATATCTTCCCTCAAAACAGCCACCATACCTACCTATCAAGGCATTTCCATAGCCTTTCCGAGTTACATTTCCATGTAACTTCCACCTCTTCATGACTTGATCTTCATGTCATACATGTTCCTGCTACACTGGCAGCGGCATACATTGCATACATCATGATAGTTACATCTTCTTTATGATTTTGAGTACCTTGTAAAGTGTGAAGATTTCCTATACCTTCTTGTAAAATTGAGTGTTGCCCTTAAGTGAGGAAAAGATCCCAAAGAGGATAAATGAGAGTTAAATAGAAAGAGCCATTGAGACCAGTATTCTTTTAAATCCGAAACAACTGGTTGTTCGATTTATAAGAATAATGTCTTCTATGTTCATGCACCAGTGCGTAATGGTTTATTCTTAATGGATCTCGAATATCATGAATCCCACATCAATAACATAGAGGCCAAAAGATTAAAACCTAGTAACGAAGAACACATGACGATGTGGCATTGTCGACTTGGTCATATTGGTGTAAAGCGCATGGAGGAACTCCATAAAGATGGACTTCTGGAGTCATTGGATTTTGGATCCCTTGACACATGTGAACCATTCCTAATGGGAAAAATGACAAGGACTCCATTCAATGGAACAATGGAGCGTGCGGTGGACTTATTAGGGATCATACATACTGATGTATGCGGACCAATGAATGTCACCACACGCAATGGTTTTCGTTACTTCGTGACCTTCACGGATGACTTAAGTAGATACGGGTATATCTATTTAATCAAACACAAGTCTGAAACCTTTGAAAAGTTCAAGGAATTTCAGAGTGAGGTCGAGAATCAACTCGGGAAGAAAATCAAGCACCTTCAATCTGATCGAGGAGGCGAGTATTTAAGTCACGAGTTTGGCACTCATCTGAAGACTTGTGGTATTGTACCACAACTTACGCCAGCTGGAACACCTCAGCGAAACGGTGTGTCCGAGCGACGTAATCGAACACTATTGGATAGTGTACGGTCAATGATGTCTCATACCAACTTACCTACATCATTCTGGGGGTATGCATTAGAAACTGCCTCTTACGTTCTTAATAGGGTACCATCCAAATCCGTGAAGACAACACCGTTTGAAGAATGGTTTGGCAAGAAACCAATGTTGTCTTACCTGAAGATTTGGGGTTGTGAGGCTTATGTTAGGAAACTTCAGCCTGACAAACTCGAATCTAAGGCGGAGAAATGCATCTTTGTAGGATATCCAAAGGAAACTGTTGGATACACCTTCTACAACCAATCTGAGGGCAAAACGTTTGTCGCTAAGACTGGACACTTTATTGAGAAGGAGTTTCTCTCAAAAGAAATGAGTGGGAGGAAAATAGACCTCGATGAAGTGACTGACCTATCACTCCAAATGGAAGAACCGGCAACAGAAATTGTTCTGGAACCTTCTTCCACAGTGGGAGCTGAAGAGAATGGCCAGGAAGACATTCATAACGATCATGACATACATGATGATCATGATGAGAATGAAGAGGAACCTATTTTGCCCCGTAGGTCATCAAGAGTCCGTCAACCTACCGAGTTTTACGGACAGCTTGTGAATGCAATCTCGGCTGATGAGTCGGATGAACCTACGAGTTACAAAGAAGCAATGGAGGGACCCGAGTCCGAGAAACGGCTAGAAGCCATGAAATCCGAAATAGACTCCATGTACACCAACAAAGTTTTGGACTTTGGTGGATATTCCCGAGGACCGCAAGGCCGTCGAGAATAAATGGATTTTCAAGAAAAAGACTGACGCAGACGGAAACGTATCTGTCTACAAAGCTCGACTTGTCGTGAAGGGGTTCCGACAAATTCAAGGAGTTGACTATGAGGAGACATTCTCTCCTGTAGCGATGATCAAGTCTATTCGGATCCTACTAGCAATAGCTGCCTATCATGATTACGAGGTATGGCAGATGGATGTGAAAACTGCGTTCCTTAATGGCAACATTGAGGAAGAGTTGTATATGATGCAACCAGAGGGGTTTATCGACCCAAGTAATGCTGGTAAGGTGTGCAAGCTTCAACGGTCCATCTATGGGTTGAAGCAAGCATCTCGGAGCTGGAATCTTCGATTTGATGAGGTCATTAAAGCTTTTGGATTTGTCCAAAACGTCGAAGAGTTCTGCGTCTATAAGAAACTGAGTGGGAGCTCTGTAGCATTCCTTGTGTTATATGTAGATGACATATTACTGATAGGGAACGATAAGAAATTCTTAGAAGAAGTAAAGGAATATCTGAATGGACAATTTTCCATGAAGGACCTTGGTGAAGCTGCGTACATATTAGGGATTAAGATCTATAGAGATAGACCTAATCGACGGTTGGCCTTGAGTCAGAGCACTTATATTGACAAGATATTGAAAAGGTTCAAAATGGATAACTCCAAGAGAGGTCTCTTGCCAGTTATAAAAGGTGTCAAGTTAAGTGTGACTCAATGTCCAACCACAGCAAAAGAGAAGGAGGAGATGTCCTCAAAGCCCTATGCCTCAGCCATAGGTTCTCTCATGTATGCTATGTTATGTACCAGACCGGATTTAGCGCTGGCCATTAGTATGACTAATCGCTACCAGAGTAATCCGGGAATGACTCACTGGACAGCAGTAAAGAATATCCTAAAGTACTTAAGAAGAACAAAGGATCTCTTTCTCGTTTATGGAGGAGTTGATGAGGAGCTCACCGTAAAGGGTTACGTTGACGCAAGCCTCGGCTCAGATCTAGATGACTCGAAATCCCAGACGGGATATGTTTTCATTTCGAACGATGGTGCTATTAGCTGGAGGAGCGGCAAACAGTCAGTAGTCGCCCAATCTACAATGGAGTCGGAGTATATTGCCGCTTGCGAAGCGTCAAATGAGGCGCTGTGGCTGAAGAAGTTCGTGATCGAGCTTGGCGTCTTTCCCAGCTGCACTGACCCCGTGGGAATCTTCTGCGATAACACGGGTGCCATTGCTAACGCGAAGGAGCCAAGAACTCACTCTACAGCCAAGCACATCCTCCGAAAGTTCCATGTGACGCGAGACTACGTCAGGGATGGACACACTAGGATTCACAAGATACATACGGATCTGAACGCAGCAGACCCGATGAGTAAACCTCTTCCACAGGGCAAGTTTGAAGAACACCGAGAGACCATTGGTGTTAGATACATACCTGATGTAAACTAGTGTAATTTGTACTCTAGTGCAAGTGGGAGACTGTTGGATATGTGCCCTAGAGACAAATTAATAAAGATATTTGTCACATATCCATTTTGTTCATAATACGTTTTATACTGTGCTATAACTGTATTACTTGGAAATACTAATACAGGTGTAGTATAAAACATGGTCCGTAGTTTAACTCGGGTAAACTATCTCATTGGGCAATTGATTGATCAAGCTTTCCTGATCATGGCGACACTTAAGTCCATTGACAATGAGGTCATATCATTAGGGGAATGATGTGATGGACGTACACCCACCTAAAGTATTGCAATGTGATCGAGTCACATAGTTCAGCGTTGCTATGACTTTGTAACGTATGGCTTAGTCCTTAGACCGTAATGATCATACGTAAGCACCATCTATGAGGAGACATTAATTTGTATCCCACCGCCTGACTGAAATATGCTGGCTATAACGGTGCACTTTAGGTATTCCGAAATAGATGGTTGATGAGTATGTTAATAGATCAGAGCGGGATTTGTCAGTCCTTGTGACAGTACAGGTACTCTGGGCCCACTCGGTGATATTGCATCAATAGCTTGCAAGCAAGTGACTAGGTCACAAGAGATGCAATGATCATGGACGAGTAAACTTGTTTGTTGTGAACGAGATGTGAACACGGTATGTAGGATACCGACGATCAAACCTCGGACAAACAAAGTACCGCAGCACAAAGGGATTACGTCGTATCGTTAACGGTTTCCAAAAGCGATCGAAGTTCATTCGATGGAAGCGCAGGGGCTATCAAGGATTGTAACCAGGTCCAATTGATTAGTCATTGATCAATGAGAATGTCTCAATCATGTCTGCTGTTTCCCGGACCGTAGGGTGTCACACTTAAGGGGCAATCGATGCTAGGAAAGATTCGGGATCCTCGGTGAAATAGGAGAAAGCACCGGAATAGTTCCGGGAGAGAACGGAAGTTGTTCCGGATATTTTGAAAGGTTCAAAAATAATGTTTAATTATATTTAATAATGTTTTAGTATTTAATTATCTGAATTAAATATTAAAATATATTTAAATTAAGTAATTAAATGGGAAAAACGCAAATGGGCCCCTTAGGGCCCATTAGGGGAAGGAGGGAGCCTCCCCCCTTGGCCCATGGCGCCAAGGGAGGGGCCCACCCTCCATATGGCGCACCCCCTCCCCTCCCCTTTGGTTTAGTACCACATGGGAAGTTGGAGGAGGGTGGCACCCCCCCTTGGCCTATATAAGGAGGGGTAGACCCCCCTTTTTCCATCATCTCATTGAGTTCTCTCTCTCTCTTTCTCCTACCTCGAGCGGACCCCCCTTGTTTGGGGTTTGCACTTGGTTGGGAGTTCTCCACCATAAGCAGGCCGTCGCTCTGCCGGAGTCGGGATCCGAATCCGTCTTCTTTCCGCTGCTCGCCTGGTTCGGAGCCCGGAGGGAACATCGGTTGCACTGTACGTGTGTAATCTCCTCGAGGCACTACACCTGTGGTGCTACTTCATCGCCGGAGGTTCACCGGGAGTCTCCATCGCCGGTGGTCTTCTACACGACAGGGAGGTCGTAGTTCAGAGTCTACGCCAACCACGTTCGCAAGAACGTTTCCCTCTTTCGGTCTTCAAAGGTATGAACACCGATTCCCTCCCTTACTTTACATCGCCATAGCATAGATCTTGGGTTAGGGTACCGTAGGTATGAAAATTTTGTGTTTTCTGCCCCGTATCCCAACACTACCACGGTGCGGTACTACCGCCCCACGGTACTACCGAAGCCCAGTGCCGTGCCCACTACCGCAAAGTCCAGTGGACTTACGGTAGTGAGTGCGGTACTTGCCGCGGTACTACCATGGCACGGTACTACCGCACTGGGAGCGGTACTACCGCCCCACGGTACTACCGTGGGCCAGTACCGTGCCCACTACCGCAAAGTCCAGTGGACCTACGGTAGTGAGTGCGGTACTCGCCCACGGTACTACCGTGGCGCGGTACTACTGCTCCAAGAGCGATACTACCGCCCTGGCAGAACCAGGGAGCCCAGGCCACACAACAGATGAACTCCAAATGAAACAGGCAAACCCTGAACTGCCACAACTTCTGCAAATGAACTCCGATTAAGGAAAACTCAAGCTTGATGGAAAGCTAACGAATAGAGCTGCTTAATCACGACTGGAAATATTTAGAAGTGGCAAGGGAGAAATGTCAAACAAATAGAGGTGTGAAACCTCTAACAGAGACGACCCGGCAAATCTCCCACATCGAAAAACATACGAGAAGACGCATATGAAATCCATTTTCGATGAACAAGAGCTCGTCATGAAGAAGACCACAAGCTCCAAAACTCACACGGAGAAAAGCCAAACAAGAACCAATAAAGATGATGCCAAGGATGCAAAGGGTTAGATCTCTCCACGAACGACTCGGCCTAGCCTATAACACGGTCTCCTAACTACTACCAAGAGACCGGTAAACTAGACACCTATCTAGTCAAACCTTTGTCTTGCGCATAATCCACTTGAGCTTGATGATGACGATCATGCCCGCCTCAAGTTGGAACATCTTCCTTGATTCCGCCGGCTCGATGAAGACTTGTAGAAAGCTCCCCCATACTCCATTATGGGTGAGCCTCTTTTAGGCACATCTTCACACGACCATTATCACCAAATGGTCGGCAAGCTCCAAGCATACGATATCTTCGTGATGCTCCTCTTGACCTTGCACACATCTACTTGACCAATCTTTGGATGGCTTCATGAAGAACACCTTGGTCAACACGTAATCTTCATCTTACAACCTTGAAGCCACCATATGATCTTGAAGCGTTGCCTATGGACAAACCTTAAAGTATAACTCAAGGAAACCATTAGTCCATAAAGATTGTCATCAATTACCAAAACCAAACATAAGGGCACATGCCCTTTCAATCTCCCCCATTTTGGTAATTGATGACAAACACAATAAGAGGGTTTTTATGATGAATTATACTAATCATGCAAAGCAAGTATGCATGAGTAAGAGGGCAAATGCTTAAGAACACAACCAAAGAATGAACCTCCTCAAACAAAACCCTCTAAACTCTTCTCCCCCTTTGGCATCGATTGCCAAAATGGGCGAAAAAACTTAGATGGCCGATATAGAATGTGTTCCTCCCAAAAGGGTGTATTTATCAAGAAATGAGTGGAATAAAGTACACATATCCAAAGATATACGATGGGAGGAAAAACAAACTATATAGAGGATCCAAAGATTGCAAAAATATGAGATGGCACAAAGGCATAATAAAAAGTAAGCACTCAAACAATCCAACATGCCAAAACATTATAATTATTATGATTTGAGCATAGGAGTGTTCTAAAGAAAATAGAGAAGTTCCCCAAGGTTTGTGCACTATTTAGAATCTTTGTAGTATAATACAAAGTTCACAAAAATTGGATCATCACTCCCCCAAAATCGATAGAAACACAACACATGTGCAAGTGTGCAAAGATATGAGACAAAGTCTAGTACTTGCAACAAACAAATGGTTGATCAAATAGCAAAAGAGATAATCATAGGGATAGGCTCAACCAACAAGATGTGTGTGAGTCATGGCGAAGCACTTGATATGACTAGTATACGGATGACTATTTAAGCATCAACATAGTCTTGAAGAAATGAGACTCAAGATGCTAGACATGTCCTTCCAACATAAATTAAGAAGGTCACACACACACACAACAAATGGGTTCACAAGCTTAAGTAAAATGCAAAGTTAAAATCAAGGCTTGTCACAACCCCATGGTGAAGATAGACAATAATAGGCTCATCAAGACAAGCATGAGGACAACAATATTCACCACCAAAAGAGTGCACCAATAAGAATAGAATTAAGACACGCACTGAACCACACACGCTTTCATGTAACCACCGAAGAATTTAACATTGAAAATAAAAAGGTGGACATGAAAGACCAAGGATATCCACTAAAAGTGTAACTTCTCTCAAGTGTATAAGATTCTAGGTAGATTATATCCACAAAGAAGCATGTACACCCGAGATAGTTACAAAAGGAGAGAACACGATATCCAAATGGAAGTCATAAATATACGAATAAGATCTTTGCTAGAAAGCATAGCCAATGGCTTAATATTATCTTATTGTATAAAGGATGAAATCCACACAAACAACCATCAAAGTCATCACAACTAGCAACAAGGTATCAAGAGATAGTTGAGATGCTTTGAACAACGAAACAAGTATCGCAACCAATAATATATCTTGCAATTATAGAACAAATCAAGAACCGCAACAATTGCAAATGAAGAATATCATGCCATGATGCAACCTACACAAGGTTGGAAGCAAGAAAAGTATGCATGAGGTAGATACTTGTTACCGAGATAGCATGGGAAAGATGTAGTAGATAAAGTCTTCAATGATCGTCCTAGCATGACTCCAAAAGGCACATGGTGACACCACCTTCCTCAAATGAGACGATCCTCCAATGCATCTCCAAAGTTCCTACATCAACATTAACACACAAAATGGTACCCAAACTCATTGGGACCCAAGAGTTAGAGGAACAAACATACATAGGACAAACTCCACGGGAATAATTGCATATGGACATGAAGATGAATTCCATGCACATATTAGCCAATAAAGAAGTGGAAGGAGTTTAACCTATATATAGGATCAAAGAAAGAAATCATGCATCGGAACAACACATAGAAAATATGCATGCAAAAGACTTTCAAGAACCAAAAGTGAATACAATTTGGACAAAACATCAAGTAAACCAAGATGGCACACCAAAGGGTGACACAACATAAGGTTGTCCAAATTATATCTAAGGTCCAAATCAACACATGATAGGAGACAAGTAGAAATTAACACATGGTCAATTTCTACATTCACCAACAAATGTGAAGAGATACCAATTGAATCCCAGCCCAATCAACACATGATTGAATAGGGAAACAATTGAAAAGGATACCAAGTGACCATTAGATTCCAAAATAAGATTCCAATTGAAAATAAGATTTCAACATAAACTTGTCACTTGGATTATACCAAATAAAAGATTCATCAAGGAATGGGGTATCAATTGACACACCAATTGATAGAGAGCATGGTACCAAAAATAAAAGATATCTAAGACAAGAGGTATCAAACTCTCAAAAGGAAAGCACAATTCCAAACTAACTATGCCCTCAACAAATTTATGATGACACAAAGCACCACATAGAATATGCCTTCCAAAACACACACTTGATATGGATCATAAGATGCTAGCTCCCCCAAAATATGTGCATTATATAGAATTTCCATTTGAATACAAAATGCACATGATGAGATCATCATTTTCACTATATCTAGAGAAACACTAGACAAGATCACGGAAACACATGATCCACAAGTGGCTAGGAAGACAAAGAGAGTTAAAACCACAATAAAACCTTGGCAAGTAATAAGTCAATTATAAACAAGCCAATGTAAAGATGATCAATAATTTCTACCACATATAAGAGTACCAATCGTTAAGAACAAGAGGTATATGGAATTACTTCCGGGTGGTAGATATCATTAATGTATATTATCATCTTCACAACAACAACCATAAGCACGTGGCAAAAGATAAGAATTGATCACAATGCTTACAAAGAGATTCTTGATAGCTTCAAGTATGCATCCAATCACGCAAGCAATGATTAGGAAAACTTGGAGCAAACGGTTCCCTTGTAGAAAATACAAGTGCATATTGAAGGGAAACCGTATCAAGAAAATCTCACACACTCAAGATCCATAAGATGAGAAATGAAGTCAATTTAAGCAAATTGGAACTTGAGGAGCAAACATGCCACCTAGAAACTAGATAATTTACAATATCAACTCTAAGTGGCAAAACCCCCAAATGTACATGTTTTATAGACGAGTCATATACACAAAGCATATTACTCCCCCATAACGTGATATCCCAAAATTTACAACTAGAGGCAAACAAATACCAACAAGAGATAATTAATGGATATTTTAGAATTTTAATTTCTCATGAGAACGACATACCACATAGTGACTAGATAATCTTATAATATCAATACTAGGTGGTATTCCTCATGTATACACATTTTAGGATCGTAAAGTGCACAAGGCACATCACTCCCCCAAAATGGGATGATCCATTAATTTCTCACAAGAGCCAACTAATATGCAAACAAGATGAAAAATAGGCTCAATACAACACTCACACATACATGGTGTGCAAACCAATATACACCAAATTGATTACTCAAGATATATAGATTGGAAACACAACATATACAAACACATGCAAGGTACAAAACCAAAACATGCAAAGGGGCAAGTAACTTTCAATGTAAACAATTTAAGTACAAGTTACCGTAAGGAGGCACATTGGGTATAAGATAGACACAAGATAATCCAAATGACTTGGCTTGAGATAATGTGATTTAATGAAGGTCCCTTAATTCTTCATAATGTAGCCAAGTCTCCAATGCCCTCCAACAAAACCTATTGATAAAATTGGAGCTTGTTGGTCCCCAACCAAGTTGGGTCCTAAGAGGTTAGTCACAATAGGCTTGGCAACCCAAATGGTGCTTTTCTTGTCACCACTTTGAGTGCCAACAAATTTGGCAACCACATTGCCAACCTTATCCTTCCGAAGAGAATAAACATCATCAACTATAATAGGGTTGGATAAGGTACCGTTCGTGCATGAAGAAGCAAGATGACCCTTCTCGCGACATAAGTAGAAACACCTACTCTTTCCTTTCTTCATGGTTGATTTCTCAACATGAAGATCATTTACTTGAGTATTCTTGGGAAGTGGCTCCACTTCACCTTGCAGTTGAACTTGAGGTCTCTTCCCTAGTTGCTTGTCACTAATGGGCTTCTTCTTCAAAGGGCAAGATCTAACATGGTGCACTTCAGCCTTGCACCTGAAACAAATAATCTTGGCCGAATTCTTGACTTGAGATTGGCCCTTCTTCTTGTTAAACATGGACTTCTTATTGTTGGAGTTGAATCCAAGTCCAACCTTGTCATTGGGGGATTTTTGTCCACACAAGACCTTGTCAAGTGTAGACTTCCCTTCATGACCCTTTCCCAAGTCTTTCTTCAAAGAAGTGACTTGGGCCTTGAGCTCTTTGATTTCCTCTACATGGTTAGTAACGATACAAGTACTAGAGGAAGTAGAAGCATTGTTAGAGCAACAAGGCAAGGAAAGTAATTCATCACATGATGTAGCAACATTATGAGTGGATGAATTACAAGGACTAGCACAAGGCAACATAGCATATTGAGTAGAAGTAGTGCTAATGTCCACATGAGGAACTAATTTAGAAACCTTAGTCTCATGAGCTAACTTTAGCACATTATGGGAGACTAGAAGATCCTCATGAGAGCTTGAGAGCTTTTCATGACTTTCTTCCAATTTCCCATACTTGCTAGTTAGCAACTCAAGTTGAGCCTTTAGCTCAACATTCTCCTTTAGGATGGATGCTTCACAAGAAATAGAGTTAGTAGCACAAGCATCATCAAGAATAACGGAAGGAGAAGACAACATAGCAAGCTCTTTCAAATACGAAGATTTTAGTTGAGCATGCGACTCCGTGAGTTTGATGAGCTCACCCTTAATGACCCGTGAGCCATTTCCGAGGTGCTCAAAATCCTCAAGGAGTTTAGCATGCTCAACCTCAAGCTTATTATGTTTAGTTTTGATAGAATTAGCCACCTCAAGGGTTCTATCAAGAGATTCCTTTACTTTAGATAACTCTAAAGCAAAAGTCTCCTCAAGAGATTCCTTGGTGGTTTCTTCACACTCAAGAGCTTGAGATAGGATCCGCAATTTCATTAGCGTAATCACGCTCATGGCTTTCCATTTTCTCAATGGTGGCCTCATTCTCCTCAATATGAGCTTCGAACTCCTCAATGTATTTCTTGCCCTCAATGGCAATAGACATGATTTCCATGAAGTTGGAGCAAGCAATTTTATTCTTATGAAGAGCTTTAAAAATCATTTCTCCCTTAATTTTTAAGGAAGCAATATTAACATGCTCTTCAACATTATCTACATCATCACCATCACTAGATATGGGGGTCAAAGTAGGAGATACCGTTAACTCCTTCGCCATAAGGCAAAAATGAGTCACACGAGATGATGATGTAGGATCTCTTGAGGCACCATTCAAGACCACATCTTGTTCCATGGATTGTTGGTTTTCCTCTACATTGTTAGCACAATAACTAGAGGAAATAGAGGCATGGTTATCATGGCAACAAGATATAGCAAGCATATCATCATGAGATATATTCAAGTGATGTATACATGATATGCATGGACTATCAACACAAGCATGTAAAACATTTATGGTGCTCGAAGTGTTGAGGTCCATCAAGGAGGCATTGCAATAAGATAGTGATAAAGGGTTATCAACAATAAGTTCACTATCATCATTGCAATGACTCAAACTACTCACCATTTCATTACCTTGTGGAAAACCACATGTTGGTGAAGTAGAAGAAGTTGAGAAAGCATCGCGACCGGAGGTGGAGGGAGAACAATCATCCCCACAAATCTTGGACACACCATATTTATATTGAAGCTTTGTCCACAACTCATGAGCATCCCGAAACGGCATGAGTTGAAATATGTCTACATTACTCAAAGCATCAACAAGCACATTAGAAGTTTCAGCATTGAGATAAGAGTTTTTCTCATCCTCCAAGGATAGGTTTTGAGTATCCTTTGGAGGAGAAAAACCCATATCTACAATTCGCTCCATACACGGGTCAATGCCCCGAAAGTATTTAAGCATGCGAATTTTCCAAGCAACATAATTTGTGCCATCGAAACTAAGAATGTCAATGAATCCTAATCCCCTAGTTGACATCTTTACTCTCAAGGCGGTGAAGCCCTATTAAGAGAGACGAGGCTCTGATACCAATTGAAAGGACGTGGATGTCGCCTAGCGGGGGGGTGAATAGGCATTTAAAACAATTACGGTTTCGGCTTGAACAAATGCGGAATAAAACTTAACGTTTAATTTCCCAAGCAAGAAACCTAAATAAGCTAGGCTCAACTATGTGCACTAACAACTTATACTAAGCAAGATAAACAACTATGTGATAGCAAGATATATGACAAGAGCACTATGGCTATCACAAAGTAGGTGCACAAGTAAATAGGTTGTCTAGAAGAACAACCTATGGGACAAGCAATGTACAATAATATGAGCAAGCACAAGATAAACAATGTAATAAGCTTGCTCAAAGTAAAGGTAGAGATAACCGCAAGTGGAGCCGATGGAGACAAGGATTTGTTACCGAAGTTCCTTCTCTTGCGATAAGTACGTCTCCGTTTGGAGAGGGTGAGGAGCACAATGCTCACACGAAGCCAACGAGGGCCACCCTATTTCTCCTCACGCTCCTACCAATGCAAGATGCCGTGATTCCACTATTAGGACACTTGAGGGCGGTCACCGAACCTGTACAAATGGCAACCCTTGGGGGCGGTCACCGAACCCGTACAAATGCTCGGGGCAATCTCCACAACCGAATTGGAGGCTCCCGTAGCGTCCCAAAGCTTTCCACCACAATGATTGAGCTCCGCACAAACAAGCCTCTAGGGGCCAACGCACCCAAGAGGAACAAGCTCTAGAGTGCCAATGCAGTCAAGAGAACAAGCTCTAGAGTGCCAATGCACTCACGAGTAACTATCTTCTCAACTTCACTTACTACAACGAATCCTCGGAGAGAACTCAAACTGATGCACCAAATGCAATGGCAAGAGCACACGAAGTGCTCAAGTCCCCAACTCTCAAATCCCACCAAAGCAACAAAAGCTATGGAGGAATATGAGAGGAAGAACAAGGAGAACACCAAGAACTCCAAGATCTAGATCCACAAGGTTCCCCTCACTTAGAGGAGAGATGGCTTGGTGGAGATGTGGATCTAGACCTCCTCTCTCTTTTCCCTCAAAAAGGAGAAAGAATCATAGGAGGGGAAGAGAGTAAGCAAGCTCAAAGAGGTCAACAATGGGGGGAAGAACTTGCACAAAACCAGTGGAGACAAAGGAGGAAGAAGACCCCCTTTTATAGTCTCCCACGATTCCAGCCGTTGGAACCCGTTGGCAGCCCACCAACCACGGTACTACCTCTCGGAGAGCGGTACTACCGCGGTGCGGTACTACCGCCCCACGGTACTACCGAAGCCCAGTGCCGTGCCCACTACCGCAAAGTCCAGTGGACTTACGTTAGTGAGTGCGGTACTTGCCGTGGTACTACCGTGGCACGGTACTACCGCACTGGGAGCGGTACTACCGCCCCACGGTACTACCGGGGGCCAGTACCGTGCCCACTACCGCAAAGTCCAGTGGACCTACAGTAGTGAGTGCGGTACTCGCCCACGGTACTACCGTGGCGCGGTACTACTGCTCCAAGAGCGGTACTACCGCCCTGGCAGAACCAGGGAGCCCAGGCCACACAACAGATGAACTCCAAATGAAACAGGCAAACCCTGAACTGCCACAACTTCTGCAAATGAACTCCGATTAAGGAAAACTCAAGCTTGATGGAAAGCTAACGAATAGAGCTGCTTAATCACGACTGGAAATATTTAGAAGTGGCAAGGGAGAAATTTCAAACAAATAGAGGTGTGAAACCTCTAACAGAGACGACCCGGCAAATCTCCCACATCGAAAAACATACGAGAAGACGCATATGAAATCTGTTTTCGATGAACAAGAGCTCGTCATGAAGAAGACCACAAGCTCCAAAACTCACACGGAGAAAATCCAAACAAGAACCAATAAAGATGATGCCAAGAATGCAAAGGGTTTGAGCTCTCCACGAACGACTCGGCCTAGCCTATAACACGGACTCCTAACTACTACCAAGAGACCGGTAAACTAGACACCTATCTAGTCAAACCTTTGTCTTGCGCATAATCCACTTGAGCTTGATGATGACGATCATGCCCGCCTCAAGTTGGAACATCTTCCTTGATTCCGCCGGCTCGATGAAGACTTGTAGAAAGCTCCCCCATACTCCATTATGGGTGAGCCTCTTTTAGGCACATCTTCACACGACCATTATCACCAAATGGTCGGCAAGCTCCAAGCATACGATATCTTCGTGATGCTTCTCTTGACCTTGCACACATCTACTTGACCAATCTTTGGTTAGCTTCATGAAGAACACCTTGGTCAACACGTAATCTTCATCTTACAACCTTGAAGCCACCATATGATCTTCAAGCGTTGCCTATGGACAAACCTTAAAGTATAACTCAAGGAAACCATTAGTCCATAAAGATTGTCATCAATTACCAAAACCAAACATAAGGGCACATGCCCTTTCAGCTTTACTTTTCAAAGTTATTTTATGGTTGCTAGCATGTCACCACAGAAATTATGCTGTTATCATTTACCTACTCGAGGACGAGCAGGAATTAAGCTTAGGGATGTTGGTACGTCCAAAACGTGTCTATAATTTCTGCTTGCTCCATGCATGTTTTGTGTGATATTGCTATGATCTAGATACACTTTCATACACTTTTGATCATATTTGGACTAACCTATTAATTCAGTGCACCCCAGTGCCAGTTCCTGTTTTCTGCTGTTTTTCTATTTCAGTTTTCCCCCATATAAAAAGTGCCAGAAAAATTCCGGGAAAAATACAGGAAAAATCAGCGTACAGGAAGCTTCACGAAGAGCCCGAGTGGGGCCAGAGGGGAGCCAGGGGGGCCCAGGCGGCCACCCGGCGCGGCCACACCCCGCGCCTGGGGCCCCTGGTCCACCTCTGTCTGCCCCCCTTCGCCTATTTATTCTCCGTCACGGGGAAACTCCGAAGACAGAACCCTATTCCGCGAACTCGCCTCTGTTCCGCCGCCGCCGCGCTTCCGAAGATCGGGAGCACCAGAAGACCTCTTCCCGGCACCCTGACGGAGGGAGGATTGACCTCCGGGAGTCTCCTCTCCACCATGGATGCTCCCCGGATGTCTCGTGAGTAGTTTTCCTTGGACCATGGGTCCGTCATCAGTAGCTATGTGATGTTCTCCTCCCCTCTTTGATCTTCATTGTTTAGACCTCGTGAGCTGCCCAACATGATCGAGGCACCTTTGTAATATTTCTGCTATTGCTATGTTGAGTTTGATAGGATCTGATGGATTATGAGATTATGTTCAGATTGTGATAGAGTAATATATTTGGTTTTTATCTCTTATATTTTTGTTCCTAAGTAATGCTTGCATGTTCCCCGTTGCTGTTTATTGCTTTGGCCAAGTAGTAGGTAGTGACTCCAAGAGGTAGCGTCGTGCTAGATTGTGGGTTCATGCCCCCCGATGACACGCTTGAGTGACAGAAACATGAGTCTAGGGGATGTGCTGTTGCCACAAGGGGGAAAACAACGGTTCTTGTAACCGCGGTTACAAGGATTGTTTACTTTACGCAGAGTTCTTTTTAATGCAGTTGTCTGTTTCTTTGGGTTTACACTTTAGGTGGGGCTCGCAACTTAATACCAGCGAGATGTTCTGGATAGATATCTCAAGGTGGATGATTAGTAGTAGATGCAGATGGATTTCGGTCTACTTACCTTGGCGTACTGCCTGTGCTTTTGAACCTCTTCCTTTCTTTTGTAGCATAGTTAGCATTGCGGTGCGTTCATAATCCTGTCAATTGCCTTTCTGTAATTTGTTTACCTCGCATAGCAATTTTATCGTCTTTAGGGAGAGAGACATCACTAGCGAACATCACGTATCCCGGTCCATATCCTTATCATTGTTTCCACGCTATATTTACTTTTCTGCATTTACTTTCAAGTTGCTATTATTATCCCTTGCGTTTTATCCTTTGTAAATAACAAGACCGGAGAGATTGACAACCTCTCTGAACTTCGTTGGGAACAAAGTTATCCGTGTCTGTGTGCAGGTCCGCGTCATTTGCGCCGCTGACACCTACTTATCATCTCTGGAGTCCTACTGGAGACAAACATTGGTATCTTTACCGAAGGAAATTTGCTGATGTGTTGCATCACGCCTTCCACTTGGGGCTCACCAACGAAGGGCGAGAAGACTACACCCGTCAACCCTCGCGCCATCAAGCAAATTTCTGGCACCGTTGTCGGGGACTCCAAGTGCTAAGATAGGGGACGCTCCTTCCCCCGTCCCCTCCCCACCTGCTCCCGTCCCCTCCCCACCTGCTCCTCGTCGCCATGGCACGCTCACCGTGGCCAGGCCGCGGCTGGCCCCCTTCTCCCCTGTGCCCATGACTTGACGATAAGGCTGCACCCCCGCGCCCCTGCCCTCCTCCATTCCCATCCCCTTCCTCCTCCCCACTCCCTCTACTCTCCCTACCCGAGTGTCGAGCAGCCGTCGACGCCATGGCCACGGGCCGATGAACCCCCGCGGCCATCTTCCACCCCAAGTTGCGCCGACGTGTCCAGAGCCCCCCCCCCCCTCCCTCGACTCCATCCCCTGCGCGGAATCGCGCCGGGAAGGACCCTAGACGTCGGCCCCTTCACCTCTTCACCACCACAGCCGCCGGCGACCCCGGTGTCGATCTGCTCCGCCCCTGCTGCTACTAAGCCCGCAACGGCCTCCTTGTGCCCCAATGTGACAATGTGAGTCCCGCGCGGAATCCCCCTTTTCGCCGCCCCCTTTCTTCTCCCAAATCGCCGCCGCCATGAATGGCCGAGCTCAACTCCGCCGTACCCCCTCGCCCCCCACCCCGCGCTCCCCGCATGGTTGCGCCCTCGCCGTCCTAGATGCACCGCCGCCGCGGCCTCCCCTCGCCTCGTCGGAGTGGCGGCCTCGCCGTGGTATGCCTTGCTGGCGTCCACGGCTGTGTAACCCGTGGGCTAATAGCCCTGTTAGTTAAACACCCCCCCCCCCCTGTCTATGATATGTGGGGCCTTCTGCCTCTAATTAAACTTTAGACTAAACAGAGAACCCCCCCTATTTGTATGACCAGTGGGCCCTAGGCCATTAACTAAATCACTGGTTAATTTAAAATGCTATTTAAAGATGTCTCTATGATAGGGGTGGCCCACTGCTAGAGAATTTAATAAGTAGGAATTATTAATAACAGCCAATGACATGTGGGCCCACTCTAAATTTTGATTAAATAAAAATGTTTTAAATGCCACTGTCTATTACATGTGGGTCCACCCTGTCAGTACACTGTTGTGGATAATGTTTCTATTTTAATAATAAGGAAATTCCAAATAATCATTTAAATTGATTTAAAACTTTGAAAATCAATATCTTTTAAACCGTAATTCAGATTCAAAAACTTTATACATCAAAATTGATCAGAAAAATATAACGAATACGAATACGCTATCCATATGTCTACCACACACCTCTAACACAACGAACATCGAACCGTCCCACTCCGGACCGACTGTCTGATGATTGTCCGATACCGATAAACTATCCGGATGAATTTATTCTGAACACGAAAGTTGTTCAGAACGGATCAACTAACAAGGATACACCCTTCACATGTTTGTCGGATGTCCACAACACCTCCGGTATGGTACCTTCCCCCTCCGGACACCCTGTCCGATAATCACCCGGAGCTGGCAGTTCATCCCCGGATGAATTCCTGCTCCGAGCAACGTGCATTGCACTGCGTTAGAACACCGTTAGCATTGCATCTGTCATGACATGCATCTGTTTATATTTGCTTGCTTTGTATTTACTGTTTCTTCCCCCCTTAATCTCCGGTAGACCCCGCTGCTGTCGTCGACTACACCGCTGCTGAGTACGACTACTTCGTCGACGACCATACCCCTACCGTCGAGCTTCCAGGCAAGCAGAGCCATTCTCTTCCCCAGATATCGCCTATCTTTCCTTACTTTCTTGCACTAGGCATTGTGACTGCTGCTGCTACGTTACAATCCTATTCAATTGCATAGCCTGTTTTTTCCGCCCCGTGATGTACCTTCCTTTACCCTATGCTGCCTATATAAATATATATTATATTCAACAGTGAGCCCTGCGCATTGCTAGCTAGGATTAGATAGCGGGCCGTGATCACTCAGGGGAGTGACGCGGATACAACTTATTATAACTGCACATGTACGGTACAATGCAGACACCACCTCAGGCCCCTACCTCGGCTCTACCGAGCCACCATCAAGTGTGAGCTATCGAGGAGTGATCCTTGTACTCCACTCGTTGCTGACTCTGTATAGCCGCTCTAGGTACCTGAGCAACGGTTGTCCTTCAGGTAAGAAGTCGGGCGACCCAACGGTGCCCGCGAGTGGTATGGCGATGGGACGACAGGGAGGGTACGACCAGTGTACCGGTGTGCTTGGCCCCTGATCGTTGGCCGCGAGAGATACCAAACCTCGAAAGTCGAGCTCCTCCAGGAGCGCACGCGAGACAAGGTAAGGAGACGGTTCACCTTGTTGGTAACCGCAGAGATTTGGCGGGACGACAGGGCAGGCACCGGTGTACTGGTGGTGCTGGCTGCTGTCGTTGTCCGCGGGTCAGTTAAGTCGAGGCAACGATAACGGTTGTCACGCAGGTTAATTAAAATGCTAAATGGTTCGGCGGATGTCTTGAGTAGCCTTATGGCTTATACGCGCTGCCTACACGTGGGAATTACGAGTTATGGGCTCCTCTGCTTCGTAGTGTCGTCCGAGGACTCTTCAGACGTCAGCAATACTGCGGGCTGATTGCTGGGAAGTGGTGTTGTCTTATTTGCTCGCGCGGTGGTGTATTATTTGGATTTTCTTTAACTTCACCGGCCAGCCACGCACCATGCAGGAGTACGTTCGGGTTGGGGTCCAAGGCCCGGCGTACTTAGGATTTAGACCGGTGGATGGCCTCTCTGTTGAGTTTGAAAGATGTGCTACGGAGTGTCGGATAGCCTCGGTGGAGCGTTCCCTAACAAGGTTCCCGCCACACTGGAGATCCGTGCGTGTAGTGTAACACAAGTGCACCCCTGTAGGGAAGATTAATCTATTCGAATAGCCGTGTCCACGGTAACAGGACGCTTTATGCTGAAGCTGGATCTTACCACTACAAACTATTATTATTAAACTGTATGGTTCCGGGTTTGCTTCCTCGTCGGGGAGTCGAGGAGGTGATCTCGGAGGCATTGCTAATTATTACAACTTACTATTATACAATGCTGCAGCAACTTCTGCTGCATTGTTACTTTATGCTTTATATAAACTATTGGCTATTCTCTCCTCATGCTGCAAGACTCGTCGTAAGATTCTAGTCTTCGATAGGCCTAGCTTCTTACCCTTATTCTGATTTCTATCTTGCAGTCCACTATATATAGCCTCCCCTTCCATTTGATACAATGCATAAATGCTTAGTAACGGACGTAAGACTCGCGGGTATGCTAGATACTCACCTTTGCTTTATTTCCCCCTTTTGTTCTGCCTGATCGGCCGCTGCAGTCGACGTTGGATCCTTGGGGTCCAGGAGCAGGAGATCCCCGATGCCGACCACTGCCACGTGAAGATCTCCGATGCCTTCTACGACGTCGAGTTCCTCGTTGACCAGGAGTAGTGTGACGCCCCCAAAATCAGACCGTGTACAGTAATCATACACGCAAGGTACACGATCAAGATCAGGGACTCACGGTGAGATATCACAACACAACTCTACAAATAAAAATAATACAAGCTGTTTAATACAAGCCAAGGGCCACGAGGGCTCGAATACAACAGCTCGAGAGCACAAAGTCAGCGGAAGCAATAGTATCTGAGTACAGACACAAGGATAAAAGGTTGCCTTAAGAAGGCTAGCACAAATATCAACAACGATCGAAAAGGCGAGGCCTCCTGCCTGGGAACCTCCAAACTACTCCTGGTCAAAAGGGAACTCGACGTCGTAGAAGGCATCGGGGATCTTCATGTTGCGGTGGTCGACATCGGGGATCTCCTGCTCCTGGGCTCCAACGTCGACTGCAGCGGCCGATCAGGCAAAACAAAAAGGGGGGAAATAAAGAAAGGGTGAGTATCTAGCATACCCGCGAGTCTTACGTCCGCTACTAAGCATTATGCATTGTATCAAATGGAAAGGGGAGGCTGTATATAGTGGACTGCAAGATAGAAATCATAATAAGGATAAGAAGCTAGGCCTATCGAAGACTAGCATCTTCCGACAAGTCTTGCAGCATGAGGTAAGAATCAGCCAACGGTTTAATATAACAGTAATGAAAGTAACAATGCAGCAGAAGTTGCTGCAGCATTGTATAATAATAAGTTGTAATCATTAATAATTATATATGCCTCCGAGATTCCCTCCTCGACTTCCCTGCGAGGAAGAGAAACCGGAACCAACAGTTTAATAGTAGTAGTTTGTAGTGGTAGGATCTGGCTTCAGCATAAAGCGTCCTGTTACCGTGGACACGGCTATCGATAGATTAATCTTCCCTGCAGGGGTGCACTAGTGTGACACTACACGCTCGGATCTCCAGGGTGGCGTACACCTGGTTAGGGAGCACCCCACCGAGGCTATCCGACACAACGCAGTCCATCCTACGACTCATCAGAGAGGTCCCCGCCGGTCTATAGCCCTAAGTGCAAGGGGGTCATGGGCCTATCACCCCTCGCTCTCCGGGTCGTTGCGAGGAGGGTGAATTCCAACGCCGCAGCGCGATCCGTCCCTGCCGCAATGCTGAACTGGACGTCTTTCAGAGCTTTCGAACGAGGCTACATTGCGGAGGCGCCCATACGCGTAACCCCACGTATAGGTAGTGCGTACAAGCCAAAAGGCTACTCAAGTCATCCGCCGAACCCGTTAAGCATTTTATTAGTTTTCTGTCGAGACAACCGTTATCGTTGCCCCTTACTGAATGAGTCGCGGACAACGACAGCAGTCAGGACCACCAGTAACGTCGGTGCCTGCCCTGTCGTCCCACCAACTCGTGCGGTTACCAACAAGGTGAACCGTCTCCTTACCTTGTCTCGCGTTTGCTCCGAAGAGCTCGACTTTCATACAACAGGAAATCCTTCGGCCACGAACAGTACCAGGCCCGCCGCACACCGGTGGAATACACCTGACCTGTGGTTCCGCTAAGATACCCTGCGCGGGCACCGTGGGGTCACCCGAATCCTTACCTGTAAGGACACCAGTTGATTCGAGTGCCTACCATCAAGTGGAACCAGGAGGAATCACCCTCGATGGTACACTTGAAGAGGTTCGACAAAGACGTCAGCGGAATGAACTAAAGAGGAATATTCTCGTATCATCCCAGTGATGCTACGCTACTGAGCCGACGAGAGTGAAATACGAGTCCATCCACTCGTAAGTCATACTCGAAGCGACTCGGCAGAGTCTCGCCGTTGTAGGTCTCCTAGGGCGTCTGCATTGATCCGTACCTGTTGCAGTTATAATATTTTGTAATCCGCGTTCACTCACCAGAGTGGTCACGGCCCGCTATTCTAAACCTAGCTAACAATGCGCAGGGTTTACTGCTGAATATTATATATATATTTATAAGGCAGCATAGGACAAAGGAAAGGTACATCAAGGGGCGACAAAAACATGCTATGCAATTGAATAGGATTGTAACGTAGCAGCAGCAGTAACCATGCCTAGTGCAAGAAATGTACGGAAAGATAGGCGATATCTGGGGAAGAGAATGGCTCTGCTTGCCTGGAAGCTCAGTAGTAGGGGTACGGTCGTCGACGATGTAGTCGTACTCGGCAACGATGTTGTCGGCGGCAGTGTCGAGGTCTACCGGAGAATAAAGGGGGGAGAAACAATAAATACACATCAATATTAGCAATACAATTTTATGACATAGTAGGTATAAAGCAACGGGGCTCTAACGCAGTGTTAGGTGATTTGCTCGGAGCGGGAATTCATCCGGGGATGCACTGCCAACTTCGGGTGATTACCGGGCAGGGTGTCCGGAGGGGGAAGGTATCATGCCGGAGGTGTCATGGACATCCGACAAACGTGAGGGGGTGTAACCAGGTTAGTTGCCCTATTCCGAACAACTTTCGTGTTCAGAATAAATTCATCCGGATACTTTAACAGTACCGGACAAATCATCGGACAAACGGTCCGGAGGGGGACGGTTCGATGTTCGGTATGTTAGAGGGGTGTGGGGGTGTACGGGTAGCGTATTCTTATTCATTGTATTTTTCTGATCAATTTTGATATATAAATTATTTTGATCCGACTTACGGTTTAAAAGATATTGATTTTTTTAAATCATTTTCTGGATTTTCTTTTAATTATTAAATCAACATTATCCAAAAAAGGGTGGACTGGTCAAACTGACAGAGGGGACCCACCTGTCAGCCTCACAGTGTTAAGAAAAACATTTAATCAATTTAAACAGGGCCAGGGCCCACATGTCATTCTCTGCCACTAAACTAAATTCATTTTATTTATTAAACTGGCAGTGGGGCCAGGCTGTCAGTGGCACATTTTTTTATTAAACAAATTTATTTAGGAAATAATTTAACTAATGGCCTAGGGCCCAGTGGTAAGTCTCACATGGGGGGGGGGTTATTTCCTAATCACTCTTTCTTTTCTTTTTGACAGGGGGATTAGGGGGTGGGGCCCCACTGTCAGCGGGAGCCTGCCAACGGTTAAGGCCAATCGTGGCCGCCGTCGACGGACTATGGCCCGACGGCGAGGTGACTCCGGCCAGGGGGTCGCGGTGGAGCGGCGAGGGGAGGGCTGCGCGGCGGGTGAGGTGCGGGCGAGGCAGGCCGAGGCGAGCCGGAG
Source organism: Bromus sterilis (assembly GCA_950022295.1). NCBI lineage: Eukaryota > Viridiplantae > Streptophyta > Magnoliopsida > Poales > Poaceae > Bromus > Bromus sterilis. Next base: position 160,129,114 of record OX465596.1, on the reverse strand, counting down.
CGCGGGCAGGCCCGACCGAGCTCGACTACGGCGGGGAAATGGAGGGGAATGGGGGTGTTGGACGGAGGGTGTTACGGCGCGACTACGGCGGGGAAATGGAGGGGAATGGGGGTGGAGCTCACCGGGGAGCTCGATGCTGCGACCAGGGAGGGCTGAGGAGGTCGGGAGCGGTGTGTGTAGACGAGGAAGACGGCGGCCGTGGTCGAAGCGGTGGCGCGATTCGCGCGTGGTGGGGCTTTCCGGCGACGACCGAGCACATAGGGAGACGCGGGAGGGCTCGGGGGAGCTCCTTGACATGCTCTCCCGCGCCGGGGAGCTCGGTGTCCAATGCGGCGCCAGGGAGTCCACGGGCGCGGCCGGGCCCGGGAAGCTCACAGGAAGGACGGTGGCACGGGAGGAAGGATGGAGGCGGCTAGGGTTTGTGGAAAAAGTGGGGCGGCTCGGGGGAACTTGTACCCATCGGCATCCACCGAATGGCCGCCACGGCGTGGAGAGGCGCCATGGATGGCCGCCACGCCCTGGTTGTCCCTCCTCCCTGTAGCGAGGTAGGGGACAAGCCCGGGTGGGCTGGACCTGGCCCAGTGGGAGGGGAGGGGGGGTTTTGCCCCACTGGGCGTAGTATAGGGTTTCTTCCATTTCTTTTTTATTATTTATGTTTTCTTTTCTGTTTGAATTTGTTTTAGCTTCTTTTGGATTTTTGTAAAATATGTAAATTGTTCCATAATTAGCCTTGCATATTACTAGAGTGCCACAAAAAGTTTGGAGGTTTTATAAATTCATTTCCATTGTTGTTTTATTTAAAAAGGTATTAAATGCCACTATTGTGCTACTGTTTGAATTGTTTGATTTATTTTATAGCTTAATAAATTCCCATAACCACACTGGCAGGGTCCAGTGATTATTTGAGAATTAATAAAATTGGCTTCATAATTTTTGGACAAAGTTTTAGTTGTCACATATTTTTAATATCAAGCAAAGGGGATTTTTTTAAAAGATCAAAGCAACCATGATCAAGGCAATATTAATCTTTGTGATTAATCATTAACAATAGGTGATCACTGTAGCTTGACACCGAGGGTGTTACAAATCTCCCCCACTACAAAGAATTCTCGTCCCGAGAATTAAAAGTAATGTAAGGGGTATGGTTCTGGTTTCGTATTCTAACAACTTTCCTGGTGCTTGTTGTCTTTTCACGAAGAAGTTTATCCGTCTCGTTGATGTCTGCATTTATCTGCATCCGTGCATCTCATTGAGTGGTCATCCTTCCATCGGGGCTTCATGTGGCTTCATCGTACTTACAAATAGGTTGGGGGGTAAACTCAAGGGGGTCGGATTGATACAAGGTCAATCAAATGGGGTTGCCCAAGGTTATGCGGTACAAAGTCCTTCCGAGTTTAAGCTCAGGGAAGTACGTCGAGAGAAGTTTTAAGCGGATAGGCACGTATCCGATGCCGATGACGGATGGTGGGAAAGGGGGCCCGATCATCAGGCACAAGCACTGAGTCTGATCTCAGACGGAATATCACAAGGTCGATGACAAGAGTCAGGTTTCGGTCCTGTGGAACTGTGGTTTATGGGCCCACAGAAGAATCAGAAGTATGGTTACAAACAATGCGATCAAGTTGCAAGGTAAGTCAGAGAACAGCTTGTCAGCTATGTCGGCAACAACATCGGTACCAGGAGCAGTGGACATTGAGAACCATTTTCCTGCTCGTTAATACGAGGCGGACCAATTGGCAAAGTTCTCGTCCCGGTGGTTACCACCATTGTTGATGACATTTCGGCAACAAGGTTTCACTGACAAGGTCGTACACCGAGGTGTTTACAAAAACAGGGAATTATCACTGCTCAGACGAGTTATACCACAAGAAAGGTTAAACAGACCAATGAAAGGGAAAAGGTGATGATACACAAGTATCAAGTGTATACCTTTCCCAATGGAAAGCAGGGCACGATATGTATAACCAAGTTGTATTTGCACGGAGCCAAGGGAGGTTGTTGATGATAGCCCAAATCATCGAGGGGCATAGATGGTATTTCACACGATGAATCCGATTGACACATGGAAGAAACCATGTAAGATTAGTCGGATAATAATCCACCAAAGGTCGGATGGTTCACAAAGAATCTGATGTGAGTATCGACACTCAACCAGAAGGAGAAAGAATGCAAAGGCATCGGGTGATAGAAGCATCGGAACAATTCGATGCTGAAGTACAAGGGAATTATGATTTCCAGATCGGTAGGTGGATGTAATTATCCATATAGACTTATCGGTGGCAGGGGATCGCAAAGGCGATGAACACGTAGGTTCTCGGGAATTTATCGAAGAGTAATCTTCGGAATCTTCAGGCGAAGCAAGCGATCATCTGGAATGCAGGGCTCTCCGGGCAGATGCGACCACGAGATCCTAATGTCAGAGTTAGCAAAATTTCTCGAAAGGATAAGAGAGTAGAATCCCAGAGTAAAGGTGCGGAAAAAAAGATCCTAAAACCACCCAGTTGGCGACGTGGGCCGATAAGCCACACGACACTGTTAGTAAAGTAGTTTGCAAAGACTAGACTCGACTTCGACCAAAGAGTTGGAAGGGGGTGTCCTACAGGCAGTCGGCTCTGATACCAACTTGTGACGCCCCCAAAATCAGACCGTGTACAGTAATCATACACGCAAGGTACACGATCGAGATCAGGGACTCACGGTGAGATATCACAACACAACTCTACAAATAAAAATAATAAAAGCTGTTTAATACAAGCCAGGGGCCACGAGGGCTCGAATACAACAGCTCGAGAGCACAAAGTCAGCGGAAGCAATAGTATCTGAGTACAGACACAAGGATAAAAGGTTGCCTTAAAAAGGCTAGCACAAATATCAACAACGATCGAAAAGGCGAGGCCTCCTGCCTGGGAACCTCCAAACTACTCCTGGTCAAAAGGGAACTCGACGTCGTAGAAGGCATCGGGGATCTTCATGTTGCGGTGGTCGACATCGGGGATCTCCTGCTCCTGGGCTCCAACGTCGACTGCAGCGGCCGATCAGGCAAAACAAAAAGGGGGGAAATAAAGCAAGGGTGAGTATCTAGCATACCCGCGAGTCTTACGTCCGCTACTAAGCATTATGCATTGTATCAAATGGAAAGGGGAGGCTGTATATAGTGGACTGCAAGATAGAAATTAGAATAAGGATAAGAAGCTAGGCCTATCGAAGACTAGCATCTTCCGACGAGTCTTGCAGCATGAGGTAAGAATCAGCCAACGGTTTAATATAACAGTAATGAAAGTAACAATGCAGCAGAAGTTGCTGCAGCATTGTATAATAGTAAGTTGTAATCATTAATAATTATATATGCCTCCGAGATCCCCTCCTCGACTTCCCTGCGAGGAAGAGAAACCGGAACCAACAGTTTAATAGTAGTAGTTTGTAGTGGTAGGATCTGGCTTCAGCATAAAGCGTCCTGTTACCATGGACACGGCTATCGATAGATTAATCTTCCCTGCAGGGGTGCACTAGTGTGATACTACACGCTCGGATCTCCAGGGTGGCGTACACCTGGTTAGGGAGCACCCCACCGAGGCTATCTGACACAACGCAGTCCATCCTACGAATCATCAGAGAGGTCCCCGCCGGTCTACATCCCTAAGTGCAAGGGGGTCATGGGCCTATCACCCCTCGCTCTCCGGGTCGTTGCGAGGAGGGTGAATTCCAACGCCGCAACGCGATCCGTCCCTGCCGCAATGCTGAACTGGACGTCTTTTAGAGCTTTCGAACGAGGCTACATTGCAGAGGCGCCCATACGCGTAACCCCACGTATAGGTAGTGCGTACAAGCCAAAAGGCTACTCAAGTCATCCGCCGAACCCGTTAAGCATTTTATTAGTTTTCTGTCGAGACAACCGTTATCGTTGCCCCTTACTGAATGAGTCGCGGACAACGACAGCAGTCAGGACCACCAGTAACGTCGGTGCCTGCCCTGTCGTCCCACCAACTCGTGCGGTTACCAACAAGGTGAACCGTCTCCTTAACTTGTCTCGTGTTTGCTCCGAAGAGCTCGACTTTCGTACAACAGGAAATCCTTCGGCCACGAACAGTACCAGGCCCGCCGCACACCGGTGGAATACACCTGACCTGTGGTTCCGCTAAGATACCCTGCGCGGGCACCGTGGGGTCACCCGACTCCTTACCTGTAAGGACACCAGTTGATTCGAGTGCCTACCATCAAGTGGAACCAGAAGGAATCACCCTCGATGGTACACTTGAAGAGGTTCGACAAAGACGTCAGCGGAATGACCTAAAGAGGAATATTCTCGTATCATCCCAGTGAGTCTACGCTACTGAGCCGACGAGAGGGAAATACGAGTCCATCCACTCGTAAGTCATACTCGAAGCGACTCGGCAGAGTCTCACCGTTGTAGGTCCCCTAGGGCGTCTGCATTGATCCGTACCTGTTGCAGTTATAATATTTTGTAATCCGCGTTCACTCACCAGAGTGGTCACGGCCCGCTATTCTAAACCTAGCTAACAATGCGCAGGGTTTACTGCTGAATATTATATATATATTTATAAGGCAGCATAGGACAAAGGAAAGGTACATCAAGGGGCGACAAAAACATGCTATGCAATTGAATAGGATTGTAACGTAGCAGCAGTAGTAACCATGCCTAGTGCAAGAAATGTACGGAAAGATAGGCGATATCTGGGGAAGAGAATGGCTCTGCTTTCCTGGAAGCTCAGTAGTAGGGGTACGGTCGTCGACGATGTAGTCGTACTCGGCAACGATGTTGTCGGCGGCAGTGTCGAGGTCTACCGGAGAATAAAGGGAGGAGAAACAATAAATACACAGCAATATTAGCAATACATTTTTATGACATAGTAGGTATAAAGCAACGGGGCTCTAACGCAGTGTTAGGTGATTTGCTCGGAGCGGGAATTCATCCGGGGATGCACTGCCAACTTCGGGTGATTACCGGACAGGGTGTCCGGAGGGGGAAGGTATCATGCCGGAGGTGTCATGGACATCCGACAAACGTGAGGGGGGTGTAACCAGGTTAGTTTCCCTATTCCGAACAACTTTCGTGTTCAGAATAAATTCATCCGGATACTTTAACAGTACCGGACAAATCATCGGACAAACGGTCCGGAGGGGGACGGTTCGATGTTCGGTATGTTAGAGGGGCGTGGGGGGTGTACGGGTAGCGTATTCTTATTCATTGTATTTTTCTGATCAATTTTGATATATAAATTATGTTGATCCGACTTACGGTTTAAAAGATATTGATTTTCAAAGTTTAAATCAATTTAAATCATTTTCTGGATTTTCTTTTAATTATTAATGAACATTATCCAAAAAAGGGTGGACTGGTCAAACTGACAGAGGGGACCCACCTGTCAGCCTCACAGTGTTAAGAAAAACATTTAATCAATTTAAACAGGGCCAGGGCCCACATGTCATTCTCTGCCACTAAACTAAATTCATTTTATTTATTAAACTGACAGTGGGGCCAGGCTGTCAGTGGCACATTTTTTTATTAAACAAATTTATTTAGGCAATAATTTAACTAATGGCCTAGGGCCCAGTGGTAAGTCTCACATGGGGGGGGGGGGGTTATTTCCTAATCACTCTTTCTTTTCTTTTTGACAGGGGGATTAGGGGGTGGGGCCCCACTGTCAGCGGGAGCCTGCCCACTGTTAAGGCCAATCGTGGCCGCCGTCGACGGACTGTGGCCCGACGGCGAGGTGACTCCGGCCAGGGGGGTCGCGGTGGAGCGGCGAGGGGAGGGCTGCGCGGCGGATGAGGTGCGGGCGAGGCAGGCCGAGGCGAGCCGGAGCGCGCGCAGGCCCGACCGAGCTCGACGAGCTCGAGCTCGCTCCTATGGCGGCCGGCGGCGACCGGTGTTGGACGGAGGGTGTTACGGCGCGACTACGGCGGGGAAATGGAGGGGAATGGGGGTGGAGCTCACCGGGGAGCTCGATGCTGCGACCAGGGAGGGCTGAGGAGGTCGGGAGCGGTGTGTGTAGACGAGGAAGACGGTGGCCGTGGTCGAAGCGGTGGCGCGATTCGCACGTGGTGGGGCTTTCTGGCGACGACCGAGCACATAGGGAGATGCGGGAGGGCTCGGGGGAGCTCCTTGACATGCTCTCCCGCGCCGGGGAGCTCGGTGGCCAAAGCGGCGCCAGGGAGTCCACGGGCGCGGCCGGGCCCGGGAAGCTCACAAAAAGGACGGGGGCACGGGAGGAAGGATGGAGGCGGCTAGGGTTTGTGGAAAAAGGGGGGCGTCTCGGGGGAACTTGTACCCGTCGGCATCCACCGGATGGCCGCCACGGCGTGGAGAGGCGCCATGGATGGCCGCCACGCCCTGGTTATCCCTCCTCCCTGTAGCGAGGTAGGGGACAAGCCCGGGTGGGCTGGACCTGGCCCAGTGGGAGGGGAGGGGGGATTTTGCCCCACTGGGCGTAGTGTAGGGTTTCTTCCATTTCTTTTTTATTATTTATGTTTTCTTTTCTGTTTGAATTTGTTTTAGCTTCTTTTGGATTTTTTTTAAATATGTAAACTGTTCCATAATTAGCCTTGCATATTACTAGAGTGCCACAAAAAGTTTGGAGGTTTTATAAATTCATTTCCATTGTTGTTTTATTTAAAAAGGTATTAAATGCCACTATTGTGCTACTGTTTGAATTGTTTGATTTATTTTATAGCTTAATAAATTCCCATAACCACACTGGCAGGGTCCAGTGATTATTTGAGATTTAATAAAATTGGCTTCATAATTTTTGGACAAAGTTTTAGTTGTCACATATTTTTAATATCAAGCAAAGGGGATTTTTTTAAAAAGATCAAAGCAACCATGATCAAGGCAATATTAATCTTTGTGATTAATCATTAACAATAGGTGATCACTGTAGCTTGACACCGAGGGTGTTACAAGTAGTTTGGAGGTTCCTAGACAGGAGGCCTCACCTTTTCGATCTGTTGTTATTTGTGCTAGCCTTCTTAAGGCAACCTTGTATTCTTGTGTCTGTACTCAGACACTACTGCTTCCGCTAACTTTGTGCTCTCGAGCTGTTGTATTCGAGCCCTCGTGGCCCCTGGCTTGTATTAAACATCTTGTATTATTTTATTTTTAGAGTTGTGTTGTGATATCTCACCGTGAGTCCCTAATCTCGATCGTGTACCTTGCATGTATGATTACTGTACACGGTCTGATTTTGGGGGCGTCACAGCAGATGTTTACCTGTCCGTACGTCTGTACGCGAATGGTACCTCATCATCCGCTCCATAGTGAAGAAGAAACCAATGGAAATGCAACAATCCATGAACTTGGCCAGCTAAAAGATGGAGATGATGCCATGGTGTTTGTGGTGTGTGTTGTACTGATCTGAAGTGGCATGGTAGGATGTTTTTATATAGGCGGAAGGCACAACCCTCGTCCCTCCATAGGTCTTTCAAAAATTCAAATTTGAAAGGTACTTGGCAAACGGACAGTGCGTAAGCATTGATGAGACAGTGTGAATTAAACATCACTGTGACATGCAGAAATGAACTTGATTGTTTTGTTAAATAAAAGAAAGTTTCTGCACATTAAACAGAGTTCAACCTCAAATAACATATTACACGATTCTACCGAACTAGCAGCTTAACATCATTGGAATATGAAAAATGCACTTCATTGTTGTGGACAAAGAAAAAAGGTACGTGCACATTAAACAGAGTTCAAACCTCAAATTACAAATTACACAATTCTAAGAAACTAGATGAATATTTCAGTTCAAAATCCAATTGCACGTCGATCACAAGTGTTTTGGAAATGCAACAATCCATGAACTTGGCCAGCTAAAAGATGGAGATGATGCCATGGTGTTTGTGGTGTGTGTTGTACTGATCTGAAGTGGCATGGTAGGATGTTTTTATATAGGCGGAAGGCACAACCCTCGTCCCTCCATAGGTCTTTCAAAAATTCAAATTTGAAAGGTACTTGGCAAACGGACAGTGCGTAAGCATTGATGAGACAGTGTGAATTAAACATCACTGTGACATGCAGAAATGAACTTGATTGTTTTGTTAAATAAAAGAAAGTTTCTGCACATTAAACAGAGTTCAACCTCAAATAACATATTACACGATTCTACCGAACTAGCAGCTTAACATCATTGGAATATGAAAAATGCACTTCATTGTTGTGGACAAAGAAAAAAGGTACGTGCACATTAAACAGAGTTCAAACCTCAAATTACAAATTACACAATTCTAAGAAACTAGATGAATATTTCAGTTCAAAATCCAATTGCACGTCGATCACAAGTGTTTTTCCTATGCCCCGCGACACCGTGCTTGCTGCATTTGGCTTCTTTTCTTGGCTGCTTGAAGATAACACCTATTTCTGGGCATGTAGTTTTCGTGTAGCTTCGGCCTCTACAAATACTGCAAAAACGTGACCTCTTCCTCGGGCCCTCATACCCCGCCTTATCTCTGGAATTTGATGGCCTACCAGCCAACCTTTTCTTGATGGGTCCTGATAACCCAACAATAGTAATTAAAAAAGTGGGGAAATAGAGCCGAGAAATATGAACACGCTGGTCCACGGATTAGCACATTCATACAAATATGAAGTTGGAAACGAGAATAAGCGTCAAACAATAAACTGGACAGGTTTAAAATATGTAATCGACATAGAAGTACAAACTGTTATGAATGAAAATTGTTACGTAAGATTGGGACATCAGGAGGGTGTTGTAGGTGGTTTCATATTGGCATATTGCTAAAATTAGAGGGATTTGGTGCTGCCCAACTATAATTAACAAGAGGATTCAAAAAAGAAATTATAATTAACAAGAACTAGTACTACATAGATATGGTGGTACGTAAGCAAACAGTTAATCGTTAGAGCTTCTCCTCTTGCTCCGAGCACCGTCCCATTGATCCATAACTTAAGTTCAACTAGATCGTTAAAGGCGCGCGTTGCCACACCCATCTGTTTGAAAGGTTGTATGGTAAAGTTTTACATACCGAAAGAAGGCTTTACAAATTTTGGTAGAACCAAAGAAAGTCACTGAGGTGTGCATGTGCTCATATCTAAGACTAAGAGAGTGAAAGTCCAAAGTGGCCTGTATAGTGAATTACATTCCAGCATTCATCTTAGTGGAAGAAAATAAACCTACTATGTTCCAAGCACCAAGTGAGCTTTATATCCAGCATTCATCTTACAGACAACTACTAAAGTCACTTCAACATGGTGTTCTTTATGAAACAAAATGAGCCTGAGTAGCAAATAATATATCTGAATGGGATAATATATGTACAATATACACCTATTAACTATCCACATGAGCTTGTGATAAATTTAAGAAAGCATTCCCATTAATACTACCGGTGGTATTATTTTTTGTAGCATGTGTATATACATGGATACAAAAACAGTAGAATAATTGGACATTTCTACATATAGGATTCAGATTTACCACAATAATGGAAATAGATAGACGGGATCATAATGTAGCAAAGACCAGAAACGTCACTTTAGAGGATAAATAAGGGTGATTATAGAGATGCAAGTCTTGGATAATTCAGTTCAGACAAGAGTAGTGGTTCTCTGGAAACACGATACAAATAAGCTCGAATTGGCAAACACAAAGTCGCAGGAAGATGACATAATAAGTAATAAAACGTCCAAAAAGGGTGGTCACACGCAGAACATCTCCATTTATTTAATAGCTCCCAGAGTTGATGAGCCAATTTTTGCACAGGGGGATGCAGTTTCTTTTTCGAAGCAGAGGTCTTGATTGTGTCTGTTGCAGACCTGCAAATCATGAAGACGGGTATTAATATATATGTATGTCAAAAAATAGAACCTTGAACAGGGAGTTTAGTATAATGTGGCTATTTACCTTTTTGCGTTTTTCTTGTTTGTGCTATTGGAAGCATTATTGACAGGTGCTGGCAGGTAGTGGCGTCTTTTGCCCATAAATTTTTGAGACAATTATGTTGGAGTCATGAAGTGAAGAAACATGTAAAGTAATTAATAATTTGAGAGATGTCTATACTGGTGTGCTAAGTACGTGACCAAGCATGAGAGATCAACATAATCTCAGTTTTGTTGGTACTATCATTGTTGTCGGTGCTAGTGTTCACCTGTCATTGTAAAAGTTCAGAGATCACAGATATAGTCACTTTTAGTTATAACTTGTCGCCAGAAATTATGATAATGGCTCGGTAATGTTCAGAGGATAATAGATAGTCTTGTGACTCTTATGAAATTTACAAGATAATAGATGGTCTCGTAATTTAGATAAGAATGCTTTCTCTATATGTTATCTGGAGGTTCCTCTTGTCAGAATCCTGGGCTCGAGCAGGCAGTCAAATCTTCAAGAAATCTGAAATTACTCAAACTATTTCCACATTTGTACATTGAAACATGAGCATGATAATGGACCAGAAAGATAGTAAAGCAGCAAAGTGGAGGAAACAAAAGAATAATTGTCCATGGAAAGTAGAATTTCCTTGCCTATAAAGAAGTCTGTCTTTCCAACCATAGAGGGTAGAGGTATAAAATCAGTGAGTGGACATGCATAATCAGGATAATTGACAGGGACATAACGCTACGCCCAAACCTTCGACCATGGAGTTATTTTAGATGAACTTCCTTCCACGGCCTTATACATGTTCTTTGCTAATTTCACAAAGGAATCCTTGATGAGGAAAGCATTGCCCACCTTGAGTTTGCCCTGAATATTTTTTGCATACATCACATGAATCTCTCCATACATATTATTTCCCTATATAGAAGAACAGTAGTAAACACAAGGACGATACATTATGTAACAGAGAATACACGCTAATAAGTTTTTATTAGGCATGTTCATCAACAAAGGCGATGTCAAGAAGCGTTCAATGTCCTTGTAGAAATCTCATACAAGAGCTACACGTGCAAGCGCGGTGACACGCCGAGGGATGGTTTTAGATCTCGTAGAAGCAAATTGGCCTAAAAACCAACTCTGAATTCATTTACCTCTTTCTATTGGGAAGGGAATAAATCAGAACTTGATATATTTCCACAAAGATGAGTTACCTGTCCAGAATCCCTAGATGATCGTGAGCTGTGGAAGTAGAAAAACGGCTAGTACAATCTCCAAGATCTGTTCATATCAATCGACCATAGCAAGCATGAACCACACCTGTATGTGCAATTTGTGGAATGAGACAAAGTCAGGACAATTCAATTGCTTGGTGGAAGAATGAATCATACATCCATACGTGAACTGAAAAATATATAGGGAAACCTATCCAATCATCATGCCGAAGGATGTTATGCTTCCGGGGTGGAAAGGGTGAATGAAGAGTGGTAAGGGAAGAAGAGTATATATGCAAGTACTTGTACCCCGAGGGAGAGGAAAGGATGGGGATATCACCAGCCATGATTGTGTGCAGAGAAACTAAAGATTTATTGCGTCTTCAAATCGCAGCGGAGTAGTTTCTCATATGAAGAGCCATGGCATCGACCTCTCGCGTCCATTGGGTCCCCTCCTCCCTACGAGCGATCGAGACATCCCCTTCGCCTCCCCAATCTGACTCACACGGACCATCCATGCTGGCCTCCTCTCGCATCGAATCCCCTTCAAATCTCAGCGACCGACGCCCTTCTCTGGAAATCGCATCGACCGACGACCGATCCTGACTATGTGCTACTTTTTTTCTTCGGCATGGTTCACCAGTCGGACGGGCTTTTGTGGGGATAAGCAAATTGGGCTGGAAAACGGCCCAGTTAACTAGAGTGCACCGTTTTTTCTTCTGGAGTAGAAGCCCTCTAGGACAGCTGGGTCAGAATATTTAATGTGTCGAACATGTCATAACAGACCGTGCATCCAACGACTGAGATTGTCTAAATCAAGGAAATGGACGGCCATAAATGCCTAGTGCGTGAGAGAGCAGGAAAGTGGTGCAATTTTACTGTCCTAAATTGCATCGTACCCCCACAGATTTGCTGTCCTGGCCACACTACCGGTCCAACATGGTTCAGCGGCAAGCCTGCGGTCAAAAGAACCCACGTGTATCTGTACACCTACACCGCGTACAATACAAACCGCTGCTCCCGCATACGTATACCACTGTTGTGTCAGTAAATACATCAATTCTCACAACTCATGTCAGGCTAATTTTTTTTTGAGGAACACAGTACAACTCTGACGCTCACATACACGAGTATACAATCACCCCTATGACGCACACCCTACCCCTATGAACATCTTCGCAATACTGAGCCGGTACATCATCTTGAGATTAACGAAGCCTCCACCTCGTCTTCGACGGGAACGTCTCCTCCAACTGAAAACGCATCACCGAAAGCCCTGGAATAAATTCAGGAAAATGCGAGCACCATTGTCAAATCTGAGATTTGAACTCTGGTGGGCTGAGGATACAACCATCCACCTAACCAACTCAACCACAGGTTGATTCGCATGTCAGGCTAATTTAATGCGACCATGTGGAGAGATCAGCTGTACTGGACGTACAGATAATACGATCATATGAAGGTATGAGTCATATGACATTTTCGTATAGGACCGAGCTAGTATTATACTCCCTCCGTTCCATATTAAATGATTTACAAATAGATGTATCTTGAACTAAATGTAGTCTAGATACATTTATTTGGAAGTCATCTATTATGGAACGGAGAGAGTATTACTTGTAACAGATTATTATTGTGTTACATCGGGCCCTATATAGGAACCGCGTCCGATACCACGACAATCTTACTAGTCCAACCCACCAGTCCAACCGGTACCGACCCCCCAAAAAAGAAGATCCCCCGACCCACTTCTTTCCCACATCTGTTCCAACTGGCCGATGTACAATTCTCCATCGCCACGCGCCGCCACACCCCTGATCCGCTCCCACCTTCTCGCCGGAATCCTAGCACCGCCCCTCCTCCACCCCCTTTCCTTCTCCCCCGGCTCCAGCCGCGCCCAGCCCCCACCTTCTCCCCGGCTCCGGCCTCCTCTCTGGCCTACCTTCTAGCACGGCTCCGGCCACGTTCTACCCAGCTCCGGCCTCCTCTCCGCCCCCACCTTCTCCCGCAGCTCCGGCCACCACCCAGCCCCCAACTTCTCCCCCGCCCACCACCCCGGTCTACCACCTCCTCACCTAACTGTAGGATCTGACTGGCTCCACTAACCGCCGCGGCCACCGCCGGCACTAAGCCGCCACTGCTACGGCCTCCAAGATCCGCCTCACACATGCCTCCTCTGTGCTCCACCCTAGGCCCCGTTCGCGCGTCACCCACCCTTTGGTCTGTCGCTGGCGAGTTAGGTCTATAATGTGTGTCTCCCTCTTCTCTACCTCCGGCGGCGGCAACTCCTCGCACCCAACCACCAACGGCCTCCCATCTTCAAGCGCCTCCACGTCCCTCTGCACTATTGTCAGTGCCAGCCGGCCCTCGAACTTCATGGCTCGCTCTATTTGAACGGAGCGGATACATATCCGATGGCTCCTCCGTGATCGATCTTGAACTCTGTTGGCTTTTTCTGTTGGCTTTTTGAAGAAATGTATGGCATGCATAAAGCAGCAGCTCAACTCCATCGCCTCCAGTGGCCGCGAGGTACGCTGTTGTGAGCCGTGCTATACACACGACAGTTTGTGGTCGACGCCTGTACGATCCTACTACTACAAGGCAGTACGAGGCAGCGAATCAACCTAGGTGGATGGTTGTATCCCCAGCCCCATCTGAGTTTAAATCTCAGATTTGACATTGGTGCTCGCATTTTCCTGAATATATTTCAGGCTTTCCGGTGATGCGCTTTCAGTGGGAGGAGACGTTTCCGTCGAATACGAGGTGATGACTTCGTTAATCTCAAGATGATGTGCCGGCTCAGTATTGCGAAGATGTTCATAGAGATAGGGTGTGCGTGTGTGCGTTCATAAGGGTGAGTGTATACTCGTGTATGTGAATGTCTGCGTTGTACTGTGTTCCTAAAAAAAAAGCAGTAGGAGGCATGTAGGACACCCTGTTCAACTAAAGTCCAAGCCCTTGCCCTATCCAACTCGCTGCAGCCCAAAACAAACCCGAACTGCTCCTAAAATATAGTCCATCACCATCTCGTATCATCCCATGTTTCTCAGTGCACTGCTCTCCCCTGCCTCTCTGCTATGCGGTGGACGCGGTGACTGCCACAATATTCGTCGACAACCAAACCTGCACATGTACTTGTAGTCCGCCACAACGCCGACGAACGTCCCTTTTCTCTCGCTACCCTCGTCTTCCTTCGCCGTTAATCAAAAGTGTATATATTTGCAAAGAGACAATTATTTCTGTCAGATTTGCTTCAACTAGTCTCTTCAGATATAAATGACAGTGAGATGGCTCTCACTACATTTTTATTCAGAGTTTAGAGGAATAAGGAGCCGTGAAGGATTTGGAGGGGAAGAGGAGAAAACGCCATGGTTAGGGAGGCAAGGGAACAGGCGTGAAAGGGTTACGCAGGGAAGGGGAGCAGGCGTGAAAAGCTTATGGAGGGAGTCCGATCGGGTATGGGTTTGGGCTGGGCTGGGCTGTACGGCAGCGTTTTTTCTCTTGCGCGTCGTGGGAAAGTGTCGTTCGCAGATTGTCCAAGAGTGTCATTCGTGAAGCAATTTCTTTACATTTATACGTTCTGTCCGATGCTGAATTTTGGACATGTAGCTGTAACAATATGAGTGTAGATGATTGGAGTGTATGGTCCTGAGCAAATTCCATATACATGTGTGGCTGCTGCATTTTTTTACATAGTGCCTATTGGGAAAACATTGTCTATGATGTGTGATTAGTGCATTAAACATGTATTTTTTTCTCATGGTTATTGTGTTTTTCTATAGAATTCAAAAGTGAACCACGAATTGCATGTATGCAGCTGTCCAGAAAAGGACATAGAAGAGTTCTCTGAACTCGTAACTCTTTTGTTGCAGGTGTTCATGCTATATCTATTAGCTCTAAATCATTTTGATTTTTTTGTTTGTGTGCCTAATCAAAATAGCACCACGATGGCCCTCTCTGTCATTAGCTTTCTTTTCTTTTTTTCATTACTAGATGCTAGGACATCACTGGTTCTTGTGCAAGAATTCAGAAAATTCAACTAAAAAAGTGGCTGGAGGCCTCAAATCCATGTATTGAAAACCAAAATTTATTTTTATAATGATTCTAAAAATGATTAAGCTTTACTTTTGTAGTTGAGTGTTCAAACCAATCTATCTGATCTATCTTATTGTGCATCTAGGAATGTATCATCAGTTCTAACTTTTATAACTTGATAAAATGATTAGAAGTCAATGTGAATTATTTTTTATCCATTCTCTTGTTATTTAGGCTGAGCTCCAATACTTGCATCCAGCCATGGTGGTTCAGATTATCGTGTGTGCTCCGGAGCTTCAATTTTTTTAATTCATCTAACTCCCCATCGCAAGACTAATATCCCTTTTTCACAGGTTCTTCCTATATCACAAACAGTGGAGCAACCATAATTCATTGAGGGATGTTTGGTTCAGTTTTAGGTGCTGCAAAATGTGCTTCGATGATTTTATGAAGAAATTATCAATACTTGCAGTGTTAATGCATACATACAAGCTTCTATCCGTAGTTTTACTTGATGTTTGTTAAACATTCTACTGTGTGTTTTAGTAATAAGATTTTACATGGTCTTTTGCAGATGCGGAGTGGCAAGAAAGAGAATATTGTAGGCTGAGGCAGTTTCAGTTCAGATTGAAGCAAGATGCAATTATGCTTTGAACTGCCTTGCTGCATCTTCAACATTGAACTTGGTGTGCACAAAGGGCAACACGACGTTTCCGTGTTCATCTCTCTTCGCGTGATCATTCATTTGAAGCACATACTTAATTCATAAAAAAATGCATAATGCAGTTCGTCTAGGAAAATAAAAAGGGATCTTCCACTGTAAGCAAAACAAATGCAGTTCAAAAGGCAAAAAAGCTAAAAAAGAAAACAATTAAGAACACAAAATATTAATGCAGTTCGGTCTGGGATAAGTGAAAAAAAAGAGTTACGTATGCAGTTCATTAATAAGTTCCGAGAAACGACATTTCCTGAGCTTTGAATAAAATTATTCAAAGAAGCTATCTTTTATTATACAGTGGCAATGAAGTTCACACCTAAAGCGCAACATCTTTGTATTATACGCTGGCAGTGCAGTTCACCTACAGGAGAAAAATAAAAAAAAGGAGGAAGGAGAAATACCGTGATAAATAAAGGGGAAAGAAGAAGGCGTTCACCAGATCG
Source organism: Bromus sterilis (assembly GCA_950022295.1). NCBI lineage: Eukaryota > Viridiplantae > Streptophyta > Magnoliopsida > Poales > Poaceae > Bromus > Bromus sterilis. The sequence goes on along the minus strand of OX465596.1, from coordinate 160,112,859 downwards.
GTAAACCACATTCATTCACTGGTCAATCTTCCAGTGACTAATTATATGGTCCATCAACTCTGAGTCCATGAAACTGCCTTTGTAGAAAGTTAAGAACATGTAGTCAACAGACACAGTGTATACTTCGATAGGATTCCTATACATGAACAGCGCGGACCTGCTCACCAAAAACAACACAACGAGTGGGGATAGGGTTAGGAACGCATATAAAGGCACACAACAACAAAAATAAGCGAGATAGCTACAGCTATAAGCAAAGAAGAAAACTATTGAAAAAGGAACTAACTGGCTGTGTTTCTTCCTGAACGCAGAGCTCGACACAAGTTCCAATAGTTTCGCTTCCACGAGATAGCTGAACCTCGCAGGCTGCAACTTCTGTACCGGCGTTCTATATTTTGATGGCTTCTGCACAACCCTCTTTTTTGATAGAATAACTACCTCACTTTCATTTGGACGTTCCACAGCTGCACTCCTCGTCCTCTTGCGAACTGGTGGCGGAGTCATAAAGTCCTCATCAGTACTTTCGCATTCGGAGTGTCGACTGCCCTCCTGGACCTCTTACTGGGTGCATTCTTACAGGCTTCACAGGAGATTGTGCGCTCCTCGTCTTCTTACACACAGGTTCCTTTGCATGCTTGACAGGGGGTTATTCAATAACATAATTCTTAATGGTTGGAGTGTGGACCTGAGTTTCAAACATTGAAATTCCACCTTGGTACGCACCTTCATCAAAGCCTGCGAGAAAAAATGAAAAATAAAAAAATGCAAAAGAATCGTGAATTTCAATAACAAAAAAGGGCATAATGCAACATACTAACAGGCATTGTGTAATGCAGTGCAATTTTCCTATGAAGAAAAAACATGAAACTTAATGCAGTGCACTTTCATGTACAAAACGATACAAGCTGTTACGTGCATGCAGTCCATATATAAATGATTATGATAATGATCATGCAATCCTTATTATACTAATATAATTAACAAAACAAGTGGGCCTTCCCCCCGTTTCTGTGCTAAATAAAGTTCTCTTAATATAAAAAATGTTGTGCGGACGAAAAAAAGGTAATAACCTTCTTTAAAAATTAAAAGGGATGTCAAGTCCAGACAACAATATGAAGATGTCAGCCAACTGTAGAGAATTGCCTTATGGATGTAGCCAATGTGCTCTCTACCAAACTTAGCAACAACTTCATCATCCCAGCTCTGCATGAAATGGAACATGAAAAATCCACAATCATGCCTGTAGAAAAAAAAAGAAACACATTAATAAATGCAGTTCACTCAAGAACGGATTGCTTCTGATACTAGTAAGACCAATGCAGTTCTCTATTCGAACGCTGATGCAGTTCTAAAGAAGGTAGGGGGAAATGTGGTACTAATTTAGTAAAGTAGTTCAGCTCGATATACAAAAAGAAACAAACAAACATAGAAACAACTTATAACACACTGGTTGTAATGCAGTTCTCTCAAAAGGAAAAAGTGATACTAATATAGTAAAGCAATAAATATAAATATACAAAAAAAATCATAAAAGGAAGGAGGAACAACTATTGACACATTGTTAATGCAGTTCGCTCAAATGGGAGAAATGCTTCTGGGTTCAGTAAAGCAATGCAGAACGCTATACACACAAAAAATATACAAATAAGAAAAAAGATAGAAGAACAAGTGCGAACTCGTTTCCCTGCTGTGGAACGTTGACATGACTCAACACAAAGCCGTCGAGCGTGGGAGGGTTCAACGGCTCATCACAGCTTGCGCTGTCGTTTTTCCAGACTTTTTTGATGTTCTTAACCATTTTCCTAAATACAGTGCTTCAAGGTTCACTTTCAGGACCATTTATTGTGTCAAGAAACTCAAATCGCTTTGCAGACAGGTCCAAAGTAACCAAGTAGTAGTGGCCAATCGCATCCTTCATTGATGAAGGAGGAGGATCAAATGTTGCGAACATAATCTGATTAAAAAAGTGAATAGAACAAACCGGATGAGAACAAGGAAAAAAAGAAACTACATCTAAAAATGACTAGAAATAGCAAAATGATGCAATACCAAAATTTTCTTGTCCACACGTTCCTCTGCGCTTGAAGCAAACATCTTTTTCAAAGGCCTGTTTGTGGAACTGCCGTTCCAAATTGAATTCTGTCAAAAATACAAAACCAAGAAAGTTAATGTGGCCGCTGAAAATAATCACAATAAACATAGGCGAGGGGAGGCGTGTGATATAATTAATGAAAACACTTACACATAGGTTATACGGGACAATCATAGTTTGTGATCCTTTGAACCTCTCAGCTAACATAGATAGACAAATATTTGCAAGACGAGTGCTCAGCGTTCAGTTTGACCAAAACGACTCGCCAACATGACCAACAGTAATATCACCAAACTCGTCCTTGAATGAAACTAAATCTCTTCAGGAATATAAGAAAAATCGCAGCAAAAATGTAAAAAGCTGCATGTACCTTACAAAAATTAAAACAAAAATAAAGCAACCAGATATAAGGACGAAGAGAGAGAACATATTTCTTCTTCTTATCCCTCCTAGCCCTCGTAACAGCGTCAAATAATTCGTTGTATATCCTCAGAAGAGCTAGATCAATAATGGACGAAGTGACAACAGGTAATTCCTCATCTAAAAAACATAGAAAAACCCCGATGTCAGATGATAGAGCATAAAAACCGTCGGTTTAGCCAAACTAGAACATAAAATAATGCAGTTCACTTACCTTCGGTTTCGGAGTCCACATCCTGCACCTCCGCAGAGACATCTTCGCTGAGAGTCAAGTTATCCAGACCAGTGTTGTCATCATCCAGAATGCTCATGTTGTGCACACTACTTGGCTATTCCTCTTCAGAGCCGATCAAAACCGTCTCAGCTGCGGCTTTGCTTGTCTCAACTGGAACATCCAGATTGGTCCGAGCCAGATTGCCTTGAGGCTGCTCGGTGGCGCGAGGGGCAACATGAAAAATCTCGAGAATATTATCGCCAGGCAACAAAACAGATGGCGAAGCAACACGATCAATGCCGGCAGCTGTGCCCGAAGCATCATCTACAGCTCTAGCTCCTTCGCTCTCTTCTGCAGTTTCGGCTGTAGCGCAAGGATATTCTTCTCTCTCTCCAGCCATGTCAGCATCCGCTACATCCTCCCTTCCTTCAGCCCTTTCTGCATTATCAGCAACAACAGAATCCTCCCATCCTTCTCTTTCTTCTGGCTTTTCAGCCTCGGCAGAGCCCTCGCCTGCTTCTCTGAAATCTTCCTTGTTAACATTGGCACCCCCTCCTTCTCTCGCTTCTACATTGTCAGCCTCTGTAGTGCACTCCCCTTGGATTTCATCATTTAACACACGGTCCTGATGAATTAAAACAAAACATTAAACAAATGATGCTGATGCAGTTCACTAAGCGAAAAAGCGGAAAAAAATGCAGCACGTGTCAAATATAAAATAATAATAACATGAATGCAGTTCTCTGTGCTCACCAGACCAGCGTCTCCTTCCATCTCTCTGGGCACGTAAGCCTCATCAACCTTGTCAGCGCCACCGTCTGCTTCCTTCCCATGAGTTTCAACAATTGTTTCTCGACCCTGAAAAAAACAAAATGCAGTTCTATAAACATACTATTTGTAGTTCACTGCTGAAAAAAATGCTACTCCTTCTCTGTTACATATTTTTTCAGGAAAATGCAGTTCGCTGACGCTGCTGGTGCATGTATAATTATTTGTTTTTTAAACTGCAAAACAATAAACTGCAGTTCGCTACCACTGCTTGTGCAGTTGTACTTCTTTGTTTTTAGACACTACGTAAAAGAATAAACTGCAGTTCACTGCCGCTGCTAGTCCGCATATGAATCTTTGATTTGGACACTACAGTAACATTAAAAAAAATGAAAATGTACAGTAGAAAAGGTACAAAAAATTCAAACATTGTCTATGACGCCTTCGTCGACATGATTGTCTCTAGCAGCATCAACAACGGGGGGCTGCTTCCTATTAGACGCGATATCTGAATCAAAAGCATGTTGGTCGTTCGGGTCATTATCGGGCCGCGCGTTTGCGTTAGAAGACTCTCCTCCGCACTGCAATAATGAAAAAGCATGCAAAAAACAAATGTCAATGGCGCATATGACATAAAAGAATATTAAAAACAAAAGAAAATATTGATACAAAAGCAGTTCACATATGACATGAAGAAGCATACATCAGCAGCAGCGCGATCAGATAAGGAAGCCCTAACAACATTTTCCTGCATGTCCATTTCCTTCACAAGTGCCTCAGCTTCCTGCTCGGACCTAGCGCACTTGACATCCTGGGAATGCTTGAACTGAACAAATGCCGACCTGACATTCGGAACTGACAAATTAAGGAATTGAAGCTGCCCACAATCAAAGTTGTGAGCGGCATCGATTTCTACTTCAGAAGGTCCTTTTCCAGGAGTAAACAGTCCAGCAATATTCCACATCCTAGATGTAAGGCCCGATACATGGTATTGTTCCAGATTCAGATGTTTCCATCCAGACCCGGGGACGAAGCACATATCGGTCCCACCGCGACATATGACATAGCCATATGCCCCGGATTTCCAACATGATATCACAACATTACAGATACAAGGATACAACATCTCATACAATCGGCATACAACTGCCTTAATACAATACAACATCGGAAGATACATGTCTGAGTACAGACTACAAGCAAATTCCTAGTGGCAAAGAGAAAAACAGCGATCCCCATAACCACACGGGTCCAGGCCCTCCGCCGGGATCCGCCTAACTAGTCGTAGTCGAGTCTCCACGTGAAACGTCGATCACCACACCTGTTGTCGATCAAGAACCCTGAAAAGAGTTTGGGGGTAGTATCATGAGTACAGAAGTACTCAGCATCCAACTGTAGTGGTCATCTGACCCATCAAGGACTTCATCACTCGTCATTCTAGGACAACTAGTAGTTTACGGTAAGGATGGGGTAAGTGGTGAGGTTGCTGCCGCACTAGCATTTATGAAGTGGCTAACGATCTAGAGTGTAAGATAAGAAGCCAAGCATTCGATGAGGAAACGCCTCCAACAAGTCTTGCTATCAACTACTACGCAAACATAACGCCTATCCTATCCTTGTCCTCCTCTTCGCATCCCGACGAAGAAGAAGCAGTCAAGGCACACACACGTTGATCAAATTATATTAAGATTATCTCAGTTGTTGTTGTCTTTGAACAAGGAGTAGGTCTCAAGTCGTCCATAACCGTGGACACGGCTTCTCGAAAAGATTTAACCCTGCATGGGTGTACCAACTGCCCATTACGAGGCTCCGCACGCACGTCCATCTATCTTAGTTGCTACCCATCACAGGCAACCATTTTATGATTTAGTTCCAAGAGATCCGAAACGATAGGTCCCTCTAACTAACAACGAACAAATCCGGGTGGCCCCCGAGGAGTCGACACCCAACCCAAAAGCCGGCCACGCTCTCAGATCGGACTCTTCCGAATGGCTAAGGTAGGGGTTAGCCTCACCTATATAACAGGGGACTTCCCTAGCTCACCAGTGTGGACCAACAAAGGAACTATGTCTTTGCAGGCCCGAGTTGTTTTTAAAACCACTGGCTGCAGACCAGTTACGCACACGGTTTCAAATGCTAAATCAGCTTGGGCCACCTCTGGAAATGTTTGAAGCTAGGTAGGTAAGAAAAGGGGACCCCATAGCATCCCACACACGGTTAGGCACGCTCAGTCTTAAAACCAATACCCGGAACTCGGATCCTAGGTGACTCGAATGGAACAAAGCGTCGGGGCGGGATAGCCTAGACCTTCCATCCTTCGTCGAATATAGTCAACATTATAATAATCATATCATCAACAACAATAATAATAATGTGATATCCCAAACCAAGGAGTAACAGAGTAACATCGTAGCATCCTAAGCATGCATACTAAGCAGGGGCTGAGCAACGAGCAATAGTAACATAGCAGTACAAGGTTTGCTGGGAGGGACATGGCTGTATCGGTTTGAAAGAGGCTGTAAACATGTGGTAGGATCAAACATCGAACCTAACCTATAATAGCATGCAAACCGCTGGTTGAAATAGAATGGATCATAAGTAATGTATAGTCCTTGCCTGCTGATAATTCGGATTCCGAAGGTGTAGCCGATCGCAAGCTCGCATCGTCTCCGAGAGGTACCCGCGGGAGCACACAAGAAGTAAACACTGGAAAGCAATCAACGGTGCACCACTATTACTACGGAGCAATAAAAGATCAAAGAGAAAACACAAGGCACGGCAACACGATACGGATCTATCGTCGAGAACGGTTACTAACATGTTAAGTGGAGTACTCGTCACACACGACGATACCGCACATTTAGAGAGGTTCAAGTTGTTTAGCTAAAAGTGATCAACCAACGGTTGTTAACATGGCAAGGCACCCAAGCATGGCATAGCACACAATAATGGCAAAAGGTTAAGCACAAAGTAAACTAGCTATACTGGTCAAGTTAAGCGAGGCAACACCCTAAACATGGCATAACACTAAGTGCCTCACGACAATTAAAGGATTTGGTCTGTTCTGCCCTAAACCATATTTTAGGTTGGTTAACAACAGCAAACAATAGCAAAAACACAAAGTACATGAAAAACTAATCAAGTTACATATAAGGCACACTCCAAACGGAGTTACGGTTAAAAAGATACATGCAAAACAAGTTACGGGCACAATCTGCCAACATCACGAAGCACAGTTTAGAGCGTTGCATAAACATGGTAATGAGTGCAAACATGCTCACAAATGACATGCAATTAAAGTAGACATGGCAGGGAAGGCATGGGAAAAAGAATCATGCAAAAAGACATCACGGATCAAAAGATATTAAGCAAACAACATGGCAGAAACTATTATTTTTATGCTGTATAAACAGGGGTATAACTATATGCAAAATTGCAGCAACATGACATAGAAATACATGGGCATAAAGTAGACATGATGCTTAACAATATGCAATTGTAATCACTCAATTCTGATAAACGGTCGCGACACACTCGTCGACCGAAGTTGCAACAAAATATAAACAGCAGCACACTAACAGCAGGGTAACTACTTTGGAGCAAGATACAATCAACATGCAGCAATAAATATGACATGTGAAGGCATGGAACTGTATAAACAATGTTTAACAGGATGCAAAAGGATTCAATCAATTCCGACGAAAGGTTGCGAAGCAATCGTCGCCCGAACTTGCAATAAAATAACAGTTCAGCAACAACAACACAGTTAACGGTCTGGTACCCACTTCGACGCAGAATTAAATTATCTAGACGGCCTCAAACGGAAAAACTTTCTACATACGAACGCTAAAGCACGCAAAACTGAGCAATTCATCTTTTGGGCGCAACACGATCCGAGCTACGGTTTGATCGCAATCTACCGCACAAAATTGAATCAGCAGCAGTAATTCTCAGGACTTAGAAAAAAATAACAGTGGGCAGAAAAAAAAACAGGACACGGGCCCTTACCCTGGGCTAGGCCCAAGTGACAGTGGAGGCGGCTTGGGCCGCGCTGGCCTGGCAGGCCGGCCAACCTGCGCTGGGAGGCAGCCCAACAGGCGGTTGGAGGCGAGCAGCACGGGACGCTCGTCCCTGGTCTCTCCCGAGCGGCGGCGCCACCGTCTTGGCTGCTCCGGCGAGGAGGCGAGGGGGCGCGGGCATGGATGAGGCGGGAACAGGACGGGGCGACGCGGATCCGGTGGCCGCCGGTCGGATCCGGGGCAAGGGCTGGCCGCCGGGGAGCAGTGTGGTGAGGCGGCGGCGGACTCCAAGCTCGGGCTCGCCGGCCTAGATCCATGGCGCGGCGGCGCTCTTGCACACAGAGAGGGCGAGGGAGTTGAGGGAGAGGAGGATGGCAGGGAGGAGAAGGAAGGGCGCGACGTGATTAGAGAAGAGGAGACCGGCGGCGAGCTCACCGGATTGAAGTGCGCGGCGGCGGTTTCTCGGGAAGAGAGGAGCTCCATAGGTGGCGGCGCCCGGATTGGCCGCGGCGGGCCCGTGGCAGCGCCCTCCAGGCCCTGCGGGGCCCTAACCGGGTGGAGGCTGGGTGGTGGAGATCTGGGGGATGAGGTGGCGCGATCTGAGCCCTCCAGGGCTAGATCCAACGGCTGGAAAATTTTCTGGGGCTAGGGTTTCAGATTCGGGGGATGTTGGACGAAATTGGGGTGTTTTTGGAGGGGGTGGCTGCAATTTTACATGGGGTAAACCCTAGAAGGCCTAGGGGAGTGTGGTGGTCTATATATAGGGCAGCGTTGGCTGGTCAGTTTACGCCAATGCCCTCGGTACCCCTCTCGTGCTTCCGGTGATCGCGATCGTGACCGCCGAGACTCCGTACGGACTCCGATTCCGACGAAATCTCGAACCACGCGCTCAGCGCGTCGAGCCCGTCGATCGTACGTCACTGCGGTGACATTCCGACAACATTTTCCGGCGCGCTATAATAATAACTCGTTTAATTATTAAACGGGGTTTTTCGTTCCGTTGGCTGCGGCTGGTCTCGTGCGGTTTTCGCGACGGTGATCGGGTGAAACCCGGTGTCGCAAAGGTCGAATGTCAGAGTGGCAATGGTCGGTCTCCGTCCGATACGAGATAAAAGGGGGAAAAATAATCGTCGATCGATAAATCGGGGATGCAAACACCGCAAAGAAATCAGACAATCAAACAATTTACACCGAAAACAAATTTTTTAATTTTTGTGAAATCTGGGCTGTTACAATACAACACCACCAACAAGGGATCTCGTCCCGAGATCCAGGACGATCCGGGCGAGAGGGGGGGAGAGAAAAGAGATTCGGCAATCTTCAACACCACCAACAAGGGACTCTGCTCCACGTCGGCGTCGAAGCTCCGTCGAGATACTTTCCGCAGGGAGATGGTTACGTCGGAAAACGAAACCACCAAGTCTTCAAGAGGAAGAACGACAGCGGGATCCGGATCAAAGGATAGTGTTCCCACTCAAAATCGTGAAGACACTAGGCAAAAGGACTGAATTCAACAGACGACCAAGATATCTACCCAGAGTCAAAAGAACTAAAGGAACTACCGGATTTCCCAACCTGAGATCGGAATCGAGACAATACGCTGCAAGCAAGGCAATGTAACTATTTCGAAACTCCACACACTCGAGATCCTAAAGTTTTGAAGGGGAGGTAAGTCGAGAGTAAAACACTTACGTCACTTGTCCTGACCAGAGCAAGGGTAAGGAGTAAAAAGATCCTACTCTCTGATAACTAACTTAGTAACTACAAGATAATTTTTGTCTAGACTCGACTTCGGCCAGAGAGGGGATCCTACAGTCGGTAAGGCTTTGATACCAAGTTGTAAGGCCCGATACGCGGTACTGTTCCAGATCCAGATGTTTCCATCCAGACCCGGGGACGGAGCACATATCGGTCCCACCGCGACATATGACATAGCCATATGCCCCGGATTTCCAACATGATATCACAACATTACAGATACAAGGATACAACATCTCATACAATCGGCATACAACTGCCTTAATACAATACAACAGCGGAAGATACATGTCTGAGTACAGAATACAAGCAAATGCCTAGTGACAAAGAGAAAAACATCGATCCCCATAAGCACACGGGTCCAGGCCCTCCGTCGGGATCCGCCTAACTAGTCGTCGACGAGTCTCCACGTGAAACGTCGATCACCATACCTGTTGTCGATCAAGAACCCTGAAAAGAGTTTGGGGGTAGTATCATGAGTACAGAAGTACTCAGCATCCAACTGTAGTGGTCATCTGACCCAACAAGGACTTCATCACTCGTCATTCTAGGACAACTAGTAGTTTACGGTAAGGATGGGGTAACTGGTGAGGTTACTGCCGCACTAGCATTTATCAAGTGGCTAACGATCTAGAGAGTAAGATAAGAAGCCAAGCATTCGATGAGGAAACGCCTCCAACAAGTCTTGCTATCAACTAATACACAAACATAACACCTATCCTATCCTTGTCCTCCTCTTCGCATCCCGACGAAGAAGAAGCAGTCAAGGCACACACACGTTGATCAAATTATATTAATATTATCTCATTTGTTGTTGTCTATGAACAAGGAGTAGGTCTCAAGTCGTCCATAACCGTGGACACGGCTTCTCGAAAAGATTTAACCCTGCAGGGGTGTACCAACTGCCCATTACGAGGCTCCGCACGCACGTCCATCTCTCTCAGTTGCTACCCATCACAGGCAACCATTTTATGATTTAGTTCCAAGAGATCCGAAATGATAGGTCCCTCTAACTAACAACGAACAAATCCGGGTGGCCCCCGGGGAGTCGACACCCAACCCAAAAGCCGGCCACGCTCTCGGATCGGGCTCTTCCGAATGGCTAAGGTCGGGTTTAGCCTCACCTATATAACAGGGGACTTCCCTAGCTCACCAGTGTGGACCAACAAAGGAACTATGTCTCTGCTGGCCCGAGTTGTTTTTAAAACCACTGGCTGCAGACCAGTTACGCACACGGTTTCAAATGGTAAATCAGCTTGGGCCACCTCTAGAAATGTTTGAAGCTAGGTAGGTAAGAAAAGGGGACCCCATAGCATCCCACACGCGGTTAGGCACGTTCAGTCTTAAAACCAATACCAGGAACTCGGATCCTAGGTGACTCGAATGGAACAAAGCGTCAGGGCGGGATAGCCTAGACCTTCCATCCTTCGTCGAATAGTCAACATTATAATAATCATATCATCAACAACAATAATAATAATGTGATATCCCAAATCAAGAGTAACAGAGTAACATCGTAGAATCCTAAGCATGCATACTAAGCAGGGGCTGAGCAACGAGCAATAGTAACATAGCAGTACAAGGTTTGCTGGGAGGGACATGGCTGTATCGGTTTGAAAGAGGCTGTAAACATGTGGTAGGATCAAAAATCGAACCTAACCTAGACTAGCATGCAAACCGCTGGTTGAAATAGAATGGATCATAAGTAATGTATAGTCCTTGCCTGCTGATAAGTCGGATTCCGAAGGTGTAGCCGATCGCAAGCTCGCATCGTCTCCGAGAGGTACCCACGGGAGCACACAAGAAGTAAACACTGGAAAGAAATCAACGGTGCACCACTATTACTACGGAGCAATACAAGATCAAATAGACAACACAAGGCACGGCAACGCGATACGGATCTATCGTCGAGAACGGTTACTAACATGTTAAGTGGAGTACTCGTCACACACGACGATACCGCACATTTAGAGAGGTTCAAGTTGTTTAGCTACAAGTGATCAACCAACGTTTTTAACATGGCAAGACACCCAAGCATGGCATAGCACACAATAATGGCAAAAGGTTAAGCACAAAGTAAACTAGCTATACTAGTCAAGTTAAGCGAGGCAACACCCTAAACATGGCATAACACTAAGTGCCTCACGACAATTAAAGGATTTGGTACTGTTCTGCCCTAATCCATATTTTAGGTTGGTTAACAACAGCAAACAATAGCAAAAACACAAAGTACACGAAAAACTAATCAAGTTACATATAAGGCACACTCCAAACGGAGTTACGGTTAAAAAGATACATGCAAAACAAGTTACGGGCACAATCTGCCAACATCACGAAGCACACTTTAGAGCGTTGAATAAACAGGGTAATGAGTGCAAACATGCTCACAAATGACATGCAATTAAAGTAGACATGGCAGGGAAGGCATGACAAAAATAATCATGCAAAAAGACATCACGGATCAAAAGATATTAAGCAAACATGGCAGAAACTATTATTTTTATGCTGTATAAACAGGGGTATAACTATATGCAAAAGTGCAGCAACATGACATAGCAATACATGTGCATGAATTAGACATGATGCTTAACAATATGCAATTGGAATCAATCAATTCTGATAAACGGTCGCGACACACTCGTCGACTGAAGTTGCAACAAAATATAAACAGCAGCACACTAACAGCAGGGTAGCTACTTTGGAGCAAGATACAATCAACATGCAGCAAGCAAATATGACATGTGAAGGCATGAAACTGAAGTATAAACAATGCTTAACAGGATGCAAAAGGATTCAATCAATTCCGACGAATGGTTGCGAAGCAATCGTCGCCCGAAGTTGCAATAAAATAACAGTTCAGCAACAACAGCACAATTAACGGTCTGGTACCCACTTCGACGCAGAATTAAATTATCTAGACGGCCTCAAACGGAGAAACTTTCTACATACGAACGCCAGAGCACGCAAAACTGAGCAATTCATCTTTCGGGCGCAACACGATCCGAGCTACGGTTTGATCGCAATCTACCGCGCAAAATTGAATCAGCAGCAGTAATTCTCAGGACTTAGAAAAAAAAACAGTGGGCAGAAAAAAAAAACAGGACACGGGTCCTTACCTTGGGCTAGGTCCAAGTGACAGTGTAGGCGGCTTGGGTCGGGCTGGCCTGTCAGGCCGGCCCACCTGCGCTGGGAGGCAGCCCAACAGGCGGTTGGAGGCGAGCAGCACGGGACGCTCATCCCTGGTCTCTCCCGAGCGGCGGCGCCGCCGTATTGGCCGCTCCGGCGAGGAGGCGAGGGGGCGCGGGCATGGAGGAGGCGGGAACGGGACGGGACGACGCGGATCCGGTGGCCCCCGGTCGGATCCGGGGCAAGGGCTGGCCGCCGGGGAGCAGTGAGGTGAGGCGGCGGCGGACTCCAAGCTCGGGCTCGCCGGCCTCGATCCATGGCGCGGCGGCGCTCCTGCACATAGAGAGGGCGATGGAGTTGAGGGAGAGGAGGATGGAAGGGAGGAGAAGGAAGGGCGCGACGCGATTGGAGAAGAGGAGACCGGCGGCGAGCTCACCGGATTGAAGTGCGCGGCGGCGGTTGCTCGGGAATAGAGGAGCTCCACGGGTGGCGGCGCCCGGATGGGCCGCGGCGGGCCCGCGGCGGCGCCCTCCTGGTGGAGGCTAGATATAACGGGTGTAGGCTGGGTGGTGGAGATCTGGGGGACGAGGTGGCGCGATCTGAGCCCTCCATGGCTAGATCCAACGGCTGGAAAATTTTCTGGGGCTAGGGTTTCAGATTCGGGGGATGTTGGACGGAATTGGGGTGTTTTTGGAGGGGGTGGCTGCAATTTTACATTGGGTAAACCCTAGAAGGCCTAGGGGAGTGTGGTGGTCTATATATAGGGCAGGGTTGGCTGGTTAGTTTACGCAAATGCCCCCGGTACCCCTCTCGTGCGTCTGGTGATCGCGTTCGTGACCTCCGAGACTCCGTACGGACTCTGATTCCGACGAAATCTCGAACCACGCGCTCAGCGCGTCGAGCCCGTCGATCGTACCTCACTGCGGTGAAATTCCGGCAACATTTTCCGGCGCGCTATAAAAATATCTCGTTTAATTATTAAACGGGGTTTTTCGTTCCGTTGGCTACGGCTGGTCTCGTGCGGTTTTCGCGACGGTGATCGGGTGAAACCCGGTGTCGCAAAGGTCGAGTGTCAGAGTGGCAATGGTCGGTCTCCGTCCGATACCAGATAAAAGGGGGAAAAATAATCGCCGATCAATAAATCGGGGATGCAAACACCGCAAAAAAATCAGACAATCAAAAATTCACACCGAAAACAAATTTTTTAATTTTTGTGAAATCTGGGCTGTTACACTAGCGCCTTATGTTGGGAGATCAGAAGTTAAATTGATAACCCTGTCAAGAAGCTCGTCAACCTGGACGAAAATATTGCGGTCATCATGAGCCTCACCGTGAGAACCTCCAAAAGACCCCCTAGCAGCGCCATGAACCGGCCTAAGTGGAGAACCCCTAGAAACACCATCAACCCTCCGGATGGGAGAACCCCTAGCAAGAGGCTCACAAAAGCTGGGATGCAGTTCAGCGGCTGCAGTCCACTTATACAAAATGTCCCCTATCGCCTTCCACTGAACAAAAATAACACAAAAAATAAAGCAGTGCACATGTAAGAAAGTAAAAGGTTCACATTTAGCATGTCGAAAAAACAAAAAAGGAGATAATGACAAAACATAAAGAAACTGAAAATTGTGAACATACAGGCAACTTGCCAAACTTGTAGGTATCCAGATGAATCTTTCCCCTTACAATCATGTTAGCGTTGTGAATCTTCTTCAACTCCTGATGGGACATAATTGCAGCACGTGGCGTGCGTGTATGCATAACAGATACATTGCGAAGATTCAAGCTATTGAGGTACATGAACTGGGGCACGATGGTGCAGCCCTCAGCACAGTTCTGCTTGCTCCCTTCAGAATTCCAGTTGTACACTGCAGCCTGCATCTCATCAACAACTAGCTAGAAAAATTCCATCTGAGCCATGGAATCAAAGTTCAGGTTTTCAACCAAGGAAGCTACCCTGGACAACCGAGTTGCAGGGCTGGGGCAAAGCAAACTCTGGAAAACAATGAGAAAGAAAACCTTCACAACCATATCAACCTTTGCAGGATCGTTAACCAAGTTGCCGAGTAGTGTAAGCAGGTCTTTCACATGTATGCTACGGGAGCGGTTAAAACCAAGCTCGTCCTTCAGAGTAGCCAGAGAATCATCACGACCGCTTTCGGCAGGCCTGGGAGCGGTGCGAGTACCCATAGGGAACTCGAAAATGTGATGAAAAACCTCACGATTTATTTCCAGAACCTTGTTTGGCCCACAGTCCAGTTTCATCGTCTCGGGGTTGATCTTTCCCATCAACTTGCACATAAGCACGCGAGACACATTCTTCTTCACTTTAAGATTGAAGACAATGCCGAAATCTGCTAGCTGAACCAAAATTACGTGTGTCTCCTTCAAAAAATCAACGGCTTTACATACATTTGGAATAGACAGCCGAACAGTCTTTTTGAAACGCCATTCCCCGGTAGCATTGTCTTCGGACTTCTTCCTTTTGGTACTCTTGGCAATCTACAAAAAAAGAAATAAAGATGAAGTTCACATTAGCATCTGAATGTTATATTGAGAATGCAGTTCTCTTATGTAACAAAAAGAAAATGAGTTAGCAGTGAGTTGTTCAAAAATGCAGTTCTCTTCTATATAAAACAAGATGATATGAGAATGTGGTATTAAAATGCAGTTCTCTTCTTCATACATAAGCTGATATGGAAAAAATTATGTAATGCAGTTATAAAAAAATCAATGATCTAGATATAGTAAAAATTTGCCTTCATTTCTACAATGCGGTTCACAACATGTAAAAGAATAGTGCAATGCACTTAGATCAACAAAAATAAAATGAAAAAATGAGCGCAGCTAAGTGTGTGTTAGTGGAATCTCGTCTTCACGTTTAAAATTCTATTTTTTGTTAAACCAAATATGGGGGGGGGGGGGTCCCCCCGCCCAACCCCCCAACCTCCCCTTAAACAAACTCATATACAAAAATGCAGTGCGTTGCATATATGCTACATTAAAACCTAGTGTAAAACTGCTAGGTTTAATTTGTACAATGTAGTGCTCTCCGCGCATATAGTACGACTCATAAGACTCGCGCTGAAACAACTCAAAAGCTAATGCAGTTCACATAAGTGGCTCGTGTGAAAAGGAGACAACTTAAAAGCAGCAATAAAAACATCAGCAAAAAGAGTGACAAACAGCAAGATACCTTCGTAGCATCAGTATCCTCCCCGTCGGAATCATCCTCACCAGAGTCATTGTCAAGCCTTTCTACAGCTGCCTTTCCGCGTGCACGCTTGGATGGGCCATCAAAATCAACACCAGAGTAATCCTCAGCACTAGGCCACTTTCTTTGAACCTCGGCGTAATTGGGCCTCTTTGAGTTATCAACCCGGGGACTGCGCCGTGGAGAGATTAAGCCTTCCTCTGCAACAGTGTTGATTTTTCTCTTCATATTATTCTTTGAAGGGGCTAACTTGGAAGACTTATTTGAGTCTGCAATCCTCCTTCCTATCTCCTTGCCCTCATCAAACATTACTCGCTTCGCCTTCTGATCCTGCTTCGCCTTGTGCTCCTTGTCGAAACGATTAGCAAGCGTAATCGCTTTCTGCCTTTTCCTCTCGTTGTCGGCTGCAATCTGATCGGGCACCATCCAATCCTGAGTAACTGGTTCTGTGCCATCAACAG
This sequence comes from Bromus sterilis, assembly GCA_950022295.1. NCBI lineage: Eukaryota > Viridiplantae > Streptophyta > Magnoliopsida > Poales > Poaceae > Bromus > Bromus sterilis. The sequence goes on along the minus strand of OX465596.1, from coordinate 160,096,790 downwards.
ATTGCGATTGAGTTTCGCTAATTTCAGGAAGACTGGATGTCCCGTCCCCGACAACATCGGTTGTGAAATAACGGGTAATCAAATAGTTAACATCCCCACCACCAGACCCACCAGGACATAAAACTGTAGGTAGAAGAAAGTATGAGTGTGAGAGGAAAAACTAAACTAAATACAACTCATATAAATTGGGCCACACATATATGGCAAAAAAGGCAATGTACATAAATGTAGTGCACTTTTACCAAAAAAATATAAGAGATTTTTGGAGACACAATAACTTGATGCAGTTCATTAGCATATAAAAAAGAAAAAACGTAATGCAGTTCTTTCCAATACAAGAAAATTAAAAAAATTAACTAGCTGCACTTCATATCAATTTCACAAACTTGTCTAAACATGTAGGTTTGTAAGTAAAATATAAAATGCAGTTCTCCCATAACAAAAGGAAGGTGCTATAAGATTTTATCACTTCTTCCTGGTGAGAAAAAAGTTGACACGAGTTGAGATTTTCCTAACAACCTTATGGCGATAGGGGCAAGAAGACATTGTAAATTACCAGATGGGGCGGCCGCGCTGATTGGTGAGACATCAATGGGTGATGAAGAACCTGTATTAGCTACCAAAAAAACAAAAAGATAAAAGAATCAGCCTAAAGCATAGTGAAAAAAAGAACAAATAATATGGGAAAGAAGTTCACATACATTTTCCTCCAAACCTTGGACTTCTTCTAGTAGGAGAAGCCATGCTAAATCTGCAAACAACAAAAGATAATAATCAAACCCTAGAAAAGCAAACCTGAGCACTTCAAATAAATAAACCCTAGGTGGACATTGCTAGGATTTCAAGGCCGCTAATACCACAACCTTCTCTTAAAAACAAACGCATGTTGTGATTCGAGCTTGGAAAACAATAGTTAAAAACCCTAGAAACAAATCGGGGACGCCGATGACGATTTCCGGCGACGAAATCGTCGGAGAGGAGAGAATAGCTATGGAGCCACTAGACGGTAGGGACTAACCGTGAGACGCTGTGACGAGCGGCGGTACAGAAGGGCAACGGCGCAGCAGACGGCGGCGAACGGCGGCGGCTGCGGGCGTCGTCCCTCTCCGCCGCGAGAACGAGCGCGCTTTTTTCCCTGCGGGGGAGAGGGGGAGAATGAGGAGGGGACGTAGAGAAGCAGAGGAGGCAGGGGGTTTAATGACTCCCTCCGGACCCACGAGTCAGCGACGACCTTATCGGCCCACAAGTCATATACAGAAACCAACAACGGCTTGATCTATTTTGATGATGCAGTTCGGTTACGAAAAGTGGTGCGGTTCGCCTGCAATCTCTTCAGTTGCTTCGTTTAAGAGCCGCCCCCGAAAAATACGGGGCCACGATCTCTAGACGTAATCGAAGCGCCGCGCGCCCTGCTCCTATATCCGCACGGTTCAAGAAAGCACTAAGGCCACGATCACCATGATCCCAACGGGCGTAACCACGATCGCCCCCACTCCCCGTGCCGGTTGGAGCAGAAAGAACGTGGGCTGGGCAGATCTTGCTGCCGCTCCCCATTAAATTCCGGGCTCCCACGCTTGATTGTTCACAAACTACTACGCTTCCCCCCACTGCTCCTCCTCTTTCCAGCCATGCCGTTCACCAAGATCTTCAAAGATGTCGAGGCGCACGGCAAGACAGTGCTCACGGTGGTCTACACCAACGACGTGAGCACCGTGGAGATGTACATCAACGACTACAAGGAAGCTCTGCAGGGCCACCGTGAGAAGATCGTCGGCATCGACGTCGAGTACACACCTGACAGGAGGGACGCCGCCCTGATTCAGCTCCCAGTAGGCAAGGATCACGCGGTGCTGCTTTTCCAGGTATGCGCAACTATGGGCGAGAGATGCATCACCTTCGAAAAGTTCCTCGCCAACTCAAAGTAAGAACTTCTTTTATACTATGTAATACATAGTTGCAGGCCTGTGGATATCTCCTTGACATGTGTATGCAGTTCTGTTTGCCATCTGTATGCAGTTCTCTAATGAATAACTTGTGGTCCACGTAGGTACGAGTTCGCTGGTTTCTGCATAGACCAGGACAAAGCAAAGCTTTCGCGGAGCAACCTGTATGTATCAAACTTCACCGACATTCAGGAGAACTAGAGGTGCCTGAAGGAACGACGGAGCTGGACTCACTTGGCAATGTGTCAGCCGCAATCATCGACGACTACTACGCGGACATGAAGACCAAGATGACAAACGAAGAGCACAACCAGTGGAATGACATTCTCACCAAGAAGCACATTGAGTATGTTGCGAAGGACGCCTACACTGCGTTTGAGATATAGAACCGCATCACAACAATGCAGAATGGCCTCACCCGCGCTATAAAGGAGCGGACCAGGAAGCGCCCGAGGGGATCCTGGGGCAAGGGGAGCGCAGGATCACCTTCCACCTCCGGCTGGGCCGAGTGGAACTGATGATGCAGTCCATATGCTGGTAAAACCAAAGGGGTTCATGTCACGAGTGCTCGAGTTATTTCCTTCTACATAGGTCAAGAAAAGTTTGCTTTCGTTGTAGTTTTCTTTGGAACGATATTTGCTTGTGTTGTTTAGGTTTGCTTGATGATGTACTTTGCTTGTTATGAGCACAGAAACCCCCTGGTTTGTATATATGAACAATTTGCAGTTCTGAATGTGTTATCGAAGTGGTTCACATAGAAAGGTTGATGCAGTACTCTTTTATTAGAACTGTAGTTCCGTGTGTGGTCTGCTTGGAAAAATGAAGCTATGCGGCTGCTTCCATTCTGTATATCTCTTCAACTGCTGCTCACTTCTACTCTTGTTCACTCCTACTCTAGTCTACTATCTTATACACAAAAAACTCTCTCTGAAAGCAGTTCGCTTATAAATCTTGTCGAAAAAGAAGGTAACATATCAAGCATAAAACGAATGCCATTCTCAGCATAAAGTGGACAAATATTAATATAATGTTTCACTACCTTTTCCAAAAACAAAAAAAGGGCACAAAAAGATTGTTTCGCCGTTCAAACTTACATGATAACTAGATGCCACACAGTATGGCACATTATTACAACGAAATGTTTTCATGCAGCTGCTAAAATACAACAGAACTGATCTAAAGAAAATTTAACTTGATTTCCAAACAATTTGCATGTCTATAAAACATAGCCATGACAACATCCCCAGCCTGAAGACCAGATTCTTCCACCAATTCCTTCCAGCCATCTTTGAGAACCAAACAATCATCAGAGCCGACAGAGTACATGACGCCAACATTATGATACCGATTCTTGCTAACAAAGACCAGGTTAACACGACTTTTTGAAACCCTGAATAGACCAGAAGGAAATTTCTACAAAACAACAACTAAAAATGATAAATAAAGCATAACATAGGAAATATTCAACAGATGATGTTGTTTACAATCTTCATAATAAAACTCTATATAAAAAGCAGTTCACTTAAATTAGGCAAAAATATTAAAAAATGTTTCTTCATAAACTAATTCTGCTGAAAGATATATATGAAAGCAGTTCACTAGTGCTGCTCAGAAAAATGTTTCTTCAAGAATATAAACCCTGTATATGAAAGAAGTTCACTTAAACTAACAAAAAATAATAAAAAAATGCTTCTTTCAGAAACTAAATTCTGCTGAAATCTTCATAATATAAAGATTTATATGAAAGCAGTTCACTACTGCTGCTGCGAAAAATATGTTTCTTCAGAAACTAACACTACTACATTAATCAGATGGGGATGCACACACACAAACTACGAGCGCTGAATCATACATACCCATGAATCATTGACATCAACGTGGGTCATTTGGTGGACGAATGGAGCTCTGAATCCAATGAATGGAGAGTAGAGATGGGAACAGAGAGCGCTATGCCGCTGCTTGTGATTCAGAACCAAACCGTCAGAGAATACGCAGGTCTCCAGCATGGGCTCCATCCTTGCCAAGCAGCCGCACGAGCAATCCATTTTTCTAGGGAAAAAGGATATGGTTGGGGGGAAGAACAAAGATCTGATAGGAACACGAGGGTGGGGTGGGGGGGAGGGGAGGGGACTATCTGCTGGCCGCCGCGGGTAAGATATGATGGGTGGCAATGGATCCAGCCGTATATGTACACAACTGACGCCAAGAAAAAAAAGATGCAAAATCAAAAACTAATTCAGTTCGGAGATATCGTCAAATGCAGTGCTGGACAGTTATCAAATGCAGCTCCTATGGCAAATAATTTGATAACTAACAACTCGATATGCCTAGTTCCTCTCCGCAATTCGCGCAACAAAAACGCCAACGTTATAAACACACTGCATCACAACAAGCAATCACGCATCAAAGTCGAACGCATCGTGCGGCCGAGAGGCAGAGTTCTTCGCCCACGTGCAAAAAATCGCCGAATAAACCAACAAATTGAACGAATTAGCAACTAAATTCGTCGCGGATTAACACAAACATATTCGCCATCTTAAAAACCAAATGAATTTGCGACGTAATTGAGCGTGATCCCCGCGAAAACGATGGCAGGGCACTGCTCGGGACGAAGAACCGAGACGATTCCGCTACCTACATCAATTCCGGTGATTCTTTCGCGAAATTTCGTGTTTTAGCACACAATACATCATCGCGGATCATCATGGGCGCAAGATCAACTAACGAAACAATCAGAACTAGTCGAAAACGCTACACCGTTGATGCAGTTCTCCATTACCTCGAATGCGGTTCATAACCGTATACAGAAGCAGTGCGCATAGCTTTCTGTTGCAATTCATAATGTTGTCAGAATAGTTATTCTGACAACGATGTCAGAATAGGTCGGCTGTATATAGGGTGATCGAAGGTGTGTAACACCGTTACGAAGCATCTATCAGTATATACATACAAATCGGCACGCATTTGGGTATGTGTTGCCCATAAAAAACACATGTATGAATACACAATTGAACATTCGCAGTTGTAATCCCCACTATGCCTGAACTCTCTGAGCTGACGAAGCGTGATCACGGCATTTCGTGCGCACCGGGCATAACAAGAAGAAACCTCAGTTCCCCCCAGCCAGATGTCACTCCGGTAATACTTGCTACTACTAATAATAATTAAGCAGAACCGCAGCCCTTGGCTTCATTACTGTGCATCTCAGTCAGGAGCAGAGTCGCCGAGCGCATGGCGGACGACCTTCTTCCAATTGGCAGGTTGGGTAGCGACGTACCATCAAAACACACCCTCCCATAAAAATATGTAGTGCGGATACGTATGTTTACACTCATGTAAGGATAGTTTCCGCTGACAAGATAAAAATTAGATGAAACTCCATTATATACATAGTCAAACAGAGTTGCTTTCTCCGTTATATTACATAGATGTACAAAAAAAGGAAAACATCCTAGTGAATATGTTTAACAGTTCCCATACATAAAAAATGAGCGACAAAACTATTTACAATGAAGTTTCTAAAACAAATCAAACGGTTCTGTTGTTGTTCTATGCCTCATCCTGCTCCTGCGAGTCAGATTTGGCAGTGAGACCAAGAGACTTGCACATATTTTTTAGCTCCTCAGGAAACTCGCTCGGTACGACCATGTTATCAGGGTGGAACAGAATCTGGAACAGGAACTCAGCCTTCCAATCCGCGATATCAGCTTCCTGCGATCAAAGAGCAACAAGATAAAACGAAACAGCAACTTGGTTATGACAAAAACGGTGATACTGCTGCAGACAGGAAGAGGAAGATATGAAGGATTACATTAGATGCGAGAATAAAAATATGCTTACATTGCGCTTTCCAAACTTCACAACAAAGATTCTGCCGTCATACAACTGAGCCATCTTCAGAACAAAAAAGCCGCACTCATTGGGGCCCTGTGCAGGGGTGCCCAAAAAGCTAGCTTTCTTTGAAACTTCGACCCAGTCTACCGACTCCTTCTTCTTGTATTCCTTTTCTCCGTAAACCTTCTTCATTAAAGCAGTCATCCTGATCATCTGTTGAAATACGACATAGACAATGCACGCAACAAGTACACGTCATGAAAACTGTCGTTCAGCTCGTATACATGTGAAACAAATATACGAAGATGAATAAAGCGAACATTTTACCATTTCAGTGCGGTCGCTGTGGTAGTCAGACTTATGCCACCTCGTCGTTTGATCAAACGGTCCGCCGTATCTCCTAGTGTCATGGATATCGAGGGTCTCGTGGTGCCTGTTCATCGTGTATAAAGAGTAGTGCTGGTCTTTCATCCGTGGTAACAAGATCTGAATTGGTTTTCAACAAAGGTGTTTCTCAGTTTGAGTGGGGGACAGGATTAATAGAAAAAAATGACGCAAAAACATAAGAACAGCGAGCTGAAAACAAGAAAATCTGAGAACTTACTAATTTACAATTAAGAAGGTTCTCATCATCGCGAACATATGCTTTGAACTGCCTTGCTGCATCTTCAACATTGAACTTGGTGTGCACAAAGGGCAACACGACGTTTCCGTGTTCATCTCTCTTCGCGTAATCATTCATTTGAAGCACATACTTAATTCATAAAAAATGCATTAATGCAGTTCGTCTAGGAAAATAAAAAGGGATCTTCTAATGTAAGCAAAACAAATGCAGTTCACCAGGCAAAAAAGCTAAAAAAGAAAACAATTAAGAACACAAAATATTAATGCAGTTCGGTCTGGGATAAGTGAAAAAAAGAGTTACGTATGCAGTTCATTAATAAGTTCCAAGAAACGACTTTTCCTGAGCTTTGAATAAAATTATTCAAACAAGCTATCTTTTATTATTCAGTGGCAATGCAGTTCACACCTAAAGCGCAACATCTTTGTATTATACGCTGGCAGTGCAGTTCACCTACAGTAGAAAAATAAATAAAAAAGAGGAAGGAGAAATACCGTGATAAATAGAGGGGAAAGAAGAACGCGTTCACCAGATCGGTAAACCACATTCATTCGCTGTTCAATCTTCCAGTGACTAATGATATGGTCCATCAATTCCGAGTCCATGAAACTGCCTTTGTAGAAAGTTAAGAACATGTAGTCGACAGACACAGTGTACACTTCGATAGGATTCCTGTACATGAAAAGCGCGGACCTTCTCAACAAAAACATCACAGCGAGTGGGGATAGGGTCAGGAAGGCAAATAAAGGCACACAACAAAAAAACAAACGAGATATCTACAGCTATAAGCAAAGAAGAAAACTACAAAAAAAGGAACTAACTGGCTATGTTTCTTCCTGAACGCAGGGCTCGACACAAGTTCCAATAGTTTCCTCGCTTCCACGAGATAGCTGAATCTCGCAGGCTACAACTTCTGTACCGGCGTTCTATATTTTGATGGCTTCTGCACATCCCTCTTGTTGGATAGAATAACTGCCTCACTTTAATTTGGACGTTCCACAGCTGCACTCCTCGTCCTCTTGCAAACTGGTGGCGGAGTCATAAAGTCCTCATCAGTACTTTCGCATTCGGAGTGCTGACTGCCCTCCTGGACCTCTTACTGGGTGCATTCTTCACAGGCTTCACAGGAGATTGTGCGCTCCTCGTCCTCTTACACATAGGTTCCTTCGCATGCTTGACAGGGGGTTCTTCAATAACATAATTCTTAATGGTTGGAGTGTGGACTTGAGTTTCAAACAAGGAAATTCCACCTTGGTACGCGCCTTCATCAAAGTCTGCGAGAAAAATGAAAAATAAAAAAATGCAAAAGAATCATGAATTTCAATAACAAAAAAGGGAATAATGCAACATACTAACAGGCATTGTGTAATGTAGTGCACTTTTCCTATGAAGAAAAAACATGAAACTTAATGCAGTGCACTTTCATGTACAAAATGATACAAGTTGTTACATGCATGCAGTCCATATATAAATGATTATTATAATGATCATGCAATCCTTATTATACTAATATAATTAACAAAACAAGTGGGCCTTCCCCCTGTTTCTGTGCTAAATGAAGTTCTCTTAATATAAAAAATGTTGTGCGGACGAAAAAAAAGGTAATAACCTTCTTTAAAAATTAAAAGGGATGTCAAGTCCAGACAACAATACGAAGATGTCAGCCAACTGTAGAGTATTGCCTTCCGGATGTAGCCAATGTGCTCTCTGCCAAACTTAGCAACAACTTCACCATCCCAGCTCTGCATGAATTGGAACATGAAAAATCCACAATCATGCATGTAGAAAAAAAAGAAACACATTAATAAATGCAGTTCACTCAAGAACGGATTGCTTCTGATACTAGTAAAACCAATGCAGTTCTCTATCCGAACGCTGATGCAATTCTAAAGAAGGTAGGGGAAATGTGGTACTAATTTAGTAAAGCAGTTCAGCTCGATATACAAAAAGAAACAAATGAACATCGAAACAACTTATAACACACTGGTTGTAATGCAGTTCTCTCAAAAGGAAAAAGTGATATACAAAAAGAAACAAATGAACATTGTTAATGCAGTTCGCTCAAATGGGAGAAATGCTTCTGGGTTTAGTAAAGCAATGCAGAACGCTATACATACAAAAATATACAAAGAAGAAAAAAGATAGAAGAACAAGTGCGAACCCGTTTCCCTGCTGTGGAACATTGACATGACTCAACACAAAGCCGTTGACATGGCTCATCACAGCTTGCGCTACCGTATTTCTAGACTTTTTTGATGTTCTTAACCATTTTCGTAAATACAGTGCTTTCAGGTTCACTTTTAGGGCCGTTTATTGAGTCAAGAAACTCAAATCGCTTTGCAAACAGGTTCAAAGTAAGAAAGCAGTAGTGGCCAATTGCATCCTTCATTGATGCAGGAGGAGGATCAAATGTTGTAAACATAATCTGATTAAAAAAGTGAATAGAACAAACCGGATGAGAACAAGGAAAAAAAGAAACTACATCTAAAAATGACTGGAAATAGCAAAATGATGCAATACCAAAATTTTCTTGTCCACACGTTCCTCTGCGCTTGAAGAAAACATCTTTTTCAAAGCCCTGTTTGTGGAACCGCCGTTCCAAATTGAATTCTGTCAAAAATACAAAACCAAGAAAGTTAATGTGGTCGCTGAAAATAAGCACAATAAACATAGGCGAGGGGAGGGGTGTGATATAATTAATGAAAACTCTTACACATAGGTTATACGGGACAATCATAGTTTGTGATCCTTTGAACCTCTTAGCTAACATAGATACACCAATATTTGCAAGAAGAGTGCTCAGCGTTCCGTATGACCAAAACGACTCGCCAACATGACCAACAGTAATATCACCAAACTCGTCCTTGAATGCAACTAAATCCCTTCAGGAATATAAGAAAAATCGCAGCAAAAAGGTAATAAGCTGCATGTACCTTACAAAAATAAAAACAAAAATAAAGCAACCAGATATAAGGACGAAGAGAAAGAACATACTTCTTCTTATCCCACGTAGCCCTCGTAACAGCGTCAAATAACTCGTTGTATCTCCTCAAAAGAGCTGGATCAATACTGGACAAAGTGACAACAGGTAATTCCTCATCTAAAAAACATGGAAAAACCTCAATGTGAGATGATAGAGCATAAAAACCGTCGGTTTAGCCAAACTAGAACAAAAAATAATGCAGTTCACTTACCTTCGGTTTCGGAGTCCACATCGTGCACCTCCGCAGAGACATCTTCGCTGAGAGTCAAGTTATCCAGGCCAGTGTTGTCATCGTCCAGAATGCTCATGTTCTGCACACTACTTGGCTGTTCCTCTTCAGAGCCGATCAAAACCGTCTCAGCTGCGGCTTTGCTTGTCTCAACTGGAACATCCAGATTGGTCCCAGTCAGATTGCCTTGAGGCTGCTCGGTGGCGCGAGGGGCAACATGAAAAATCTCGGGAATATTATCGCCAGACAACAAAACGATCAATGCCGGCAGCTGTGCCCGAAGCATCATCTACAGCTCTAGCTCCTTCGCTCTCTTCTGCAGTTTCGGCTGTAGCGCAAGGATATCCTTCTCTCTCTCCAGCCTTGTCAGCATTCGCTACATCCTCCCTTCCTTCAGCCCTTTCTGCATTATCAGCAACAACAGAATCCTCCCTTCCTTCTCTTTCTTTTGCCTTTTCAGCCTCGGCTGAGCCCTCGCCTGCTTCTCTGAAATCTTCCTTGTCAACCTCCACATTGGCACCCCCTCCTTCTCTCGCTTCTACATTGTCAGACTATGTAGTGCGCTCCCCTTGGATTTCATCATTTAACACACGGTCCTGATGAATTACAACAAAACATTAAATAAATGATGCTGATGCAGTTCACTAAGCGAAAAAAAAAACAAATTGCAGCACGCATCAAATATAAAAATAAAAATAAGATGAATGGAGTTCTCTGTGCTCACCAGACCAGCGTCTCCTTCCATCTCTCTTGACACGTAAGCCTCATCAACCTTGTCAACGCCACCGTCTGCTTCCTTCCAATGAGTTTCAACAATTGTTTCGCGATAAAAAAACAAAATACAGTTCTATAAACATATTATTTGTAGTTCACTGCTGAAAAAAATGCTACTCCTTCTCTGTTACATATTTTTTTCAGGAAAATGCAGTTCGCTGACGCTGCTGGTGCATGTATAATTCTTTGTTTTTTAAACTGCAAAATAATATATTGCAGTTCGCTACCACTGCTTGTGCAGTTGTACTTCTTTGTTTTTAGACACTACGTAAAAGAATAAACTGCAGTTCACTGCCGATGCTAGTCCGCATATGAATCTTTGATTTGGACACTACAGTAACATTAAAACAAAATGAAAATGTACAGTAGAAAAGGTACAAAAAGTTCAAACATTGTCTATGACGCCTTCGTCGATAGGATTGTCTCTAGCAGCATCAACAACGGGGGGCTACAGCCTATCAGACGCGATATCTGAATCAAAAGCATGTTGGTCGTCCGGGTCATTATCGGGTCGTGCATTTGCGTTAGAAGACTCTCCTCCGCACTGTAATAATGAAAAAGCATGCGAAAAACAAGTGTCAATGGCGCATATGACATAAAAGAATATTAAAAACAAAATAAAATATTGATACAAAAGTAGTTCACATTTGACATAAAGAAGCATACATCGGCAGCAGTGCGATCAGACAAGGAAGCCCTAACAACATTTTCCTGCCTGTCCATTTCCTTCACAAGTGCCTCAGCTTCCTGCTCGTACCTAGCGCACTTGACATCCTGGGAATGCTTGAACTGAACAAATGTTGACCTGACATTCAAAACTGACAAATTAAGGTATTGAAGCTGCCCACAATCAAAGTTGTGAGCGGCATCGATTTATTCTTCAGAAGGTCCTTTGCCATGAGTAAACAGTCCAGCAATATTCCTCATCCTAGCGCCAGATGTTGAAAGATCAGAAGTTAAATTGACAACCCTGTCAAGAAGCTCGTCAACCTGGACGAAAATATTGCGGTCATCATGAGCCTCACCGTGAGAACCTCCAGCAGACCCCCTAGCAGCGCCATGAACCGGCCTAAGTGGAGAACCCCTAGTAATACCATCAACCCGCCGGATGGGAGAACCCCTAGCAAGAGGCTCACAAAAGCTGGGATGCAGTTCAGCGGCTGCAGTCCGCTTGTACACAATGTCCCCTATCGCCTTCCACTGATCAAAAATAACAAAAAAAAGAAAGCAGTGCACATGTACGAAAGTAAGAAGTTCACATTTAGCATGTCGAAAAAACCAAAAAGGAGATAATGACAAAACATAGAAAGACTGAAAATTGTGAACATACAGGCAACTTGCCAAACTTGTAGGTATCCAGATGAATCTTTCCCCTTACAATCATGTCAGCGTTGTGAATCTTCTTCAACTCCTGATGGGACATAATTGTAGCACGTGACGTGCGTGTATGCATAACAGATACATTGCAAAGATTCAAGCTATCGAGGTACATGAACATGGGCACGATGGTGCAGCCCTCATCACAGTTCTGCTTGCTCCCTTAAAAATTCCACTTGTACACTGCAGTCTGCGGCTCATCAACAACTGGCTGGCAAAAGTCCATCTGAGCCATGGAATCAAAGTTGCAGGGCTGGGGCAAAGCATGGAAGCTACCCTGGACATCCGAGTTGCAGGGCTGGGGCAAAGCAAACTCTAAAAAACAATGAGAAATAAAACCTTCACAGCCATATCAACCTTCGCAGGATAGTTACCCAAGTTGCCGAGTAGTATAAGAAGGTCTTTCACATCTATGCTACGAGAGCGGTTAAAACCAAGATCGTCCTTCAGAGTAGCCAGAGAATCATCATGGTCGCTTTCGGCAGGCCTAGGAGCGGTGCGAGTAACCATAGGGAACTCGAAAATGTGATGAACAGCCTTACGATTTATTTCCAGAACCTTGTTTGGCCCATAGTCCAGTTTCATCGTCTCGGGGTTGATCTTTCCCATCAACTTGCACATAAGCACGCGAGACACTTTCTTCTTCACTTTCAGATTGAAGACAATGCTGAAACCTGCTAGATGAACCAAAATTATGTGCATCTTATTCAACAAATCAACGGCTTTACATACATTTGGAATAGACAGCCGAACAGTCTTGTTGAAACGCCATTCCCCCGTAGCATCGTCTTCGGACTTCTTCCTTTTGGTACTCTTGGCAATCTACAAAAAAAAGAAATAAAGATGCAGTTCACATTAGCATCTGAATGTTATCTTGAGAATGCAGTTCTCTTATGTAACAAAAATAAAATGAGTTAGTAGTGAGTTGTTAAAAAATGCACTTCCCTTCTATATAAAACAAGATGATATGAGAATGTGGTATTAAAATGCAGTTCTTTTCTTCATACATAAGCTGACATGAAAAAAAGTATGTAATGCAGTTATAAAAAAATCAATGATCTAGATATAGTAAAAATTTGCCTCCATTTCTACAATGCGGTTCACAACATGTAAAAGAATAGTGCAGTGCACTTAGATCAACAAAAATAAAATGAAAAAAATGAGCGCAGCTAAGTGTGTGTTAATGGAATCTCGTCTGCACGTTTAAAATTATATTTTTTGTTAAACCAAATATGGGGGGGGGTCCCCCCAACCTCCCCTTAAACAAACTCATATACAAAAATGCAGTGCGTTGTATATATACTACATTAAAACCTAGTGTAAAATTGCTAGGTTTAATTTATACAATGCAGTGCTCTCCGTGCATATAGTACGACTCATAAGACTCGCGCTGAAACAACTCAAAAGCTAATGCAGTTCACATCAGTGGCTCGTGTGAAAAGGAGACAACTTAAAAGCAGCAATAAAAACATCAGCAAAAAGAGTGACAAACAGCAAGATACCTTCGTAGCATCAATATCCTCCCCGTCGGAATCATCCTCACCAGAGTCATTGTCCAGCATTTCTGCAGCTGCCTTTCCGCGTGCACGCTTGGATGGGCCATCAAAATCAACACCAGAGTAATCGTCAGCACTTGGCCGCTTTCTTTGAACCTCGGCGTAATTGGGCCTCTTTGAGTTATCAACCCGGGGACTGCGCCGTGGGGAGATTAAGGCTTCCTCCGCAACAGTGTTGAGTTTTCTCTTCACAATATTCTTTGAAGGGGCAAACTTAGCAGACTTATTTGAGTCTGCAATCCTCCTTCCTATCTCCTTGCCCTCATCAAACATTACTCGCTTCGCCTTCTGATCCTGCTTCGCCTTCTGCTCCTTCTCGAAACGATTATCAAGCGCAATCGCCTTCTGCCTTTTCCTCTCGTTGTCGGCTGCAATCTGATCGGGCACCATCCAATCCTGAGTAACTGGTTCTGTGCCATCAACAGATTGCGACTGAGTTTCGCTAATTTCAGGAAGACCGGATGTCCCGTCCCCGACAACATCGGTTGTGAAATAACGGGTAATCAAATAGTTAACACCCCCACGACCAGACCCACCAGGACATAAAACTGTAGGTAGAAGAAAGTATGAGTGTGAGAGGAAAAACTAAACTAAATACAACTCATATAAACTGGGCCACACATATATGGCAAAAAAGGCAATGTACATAAATGCAGTGCACTTTTAGCAAAAAAATATAAGAGATTTATGGAGACACAATAACTTGATGCAGTTCATTAGCATATAAAAAAAGAAAAAACTTAGTTCAGTTCATTCCAATACAAGAAAATTAAAACAATTAACTAGCTGCAGTTCATATCAATTTCAGAAAATTGTCTAAACATGTCGGTTTGCAAGTAAAACATATAATGCAGTTCTCCCATAACAAAAGGAAGGTGCTATAAGATTTTATCACTTCTCCCTGGTGAGAAAAAAGTTGACACGAGTTGCGATTTTCCTAACAACCTTATGGCGACAGGGGCAAGGAGACATTGTAAATTACCAGATGGGGCGGCCGCGCTGATTGGTGAGACATCAATGGGTGATAAACAACATGTATTATCTACCAAAAAAACAAAAAGATAAAAGAATCAGCCTGAAGCATAGTGACAAAAAAAGAACAAATGATATGGGAAAGCAGTTCACATACATTTTCCTCCAAACCTTGGATTTATTCTAGTAGGAGAAGCCATGCTAAATCTGCAAACAACAACAAATAATAATCAAACCCTAGAAAAGCAAACCTGAGCACATACAGATAAAAACACCCTAGGTGGACATTGCTAGGATTTCAAGGCCGCTAATACCACAACCTTCTCTTAAAAACAAACGCATGTTGCGATTCGAGCCTGTAAAACGATAGTTTAAAAAGAAAAAGAAGTTGGTCGCTCCAAAAACTAACCCTAGAAACAAATCGGGGACACCGATGATGATTTCCGGCGACGAAATCGACGGAGAGGAGAGAATAGCTATGGAGCCACTAGACGGTAGGGACTAACCGTGAGACGCTGTGACGAGCGGCGGAACAGCAGGGCAACGGCGCAGCAGACGGTGGCGAACGGCGGCGGCTGCGGGCATCGTCCCTCTCCACCGTGAGAACGAGCAGGGTTTTTTCCCTGCGGGGGGCGAGGGGGAGAATGAGGAGGGGACGGAGAGAAGCAGAGGAGGCAGGGGGGTTAATGACTCCCTCCGGGCCCACGAGTCAGCGATGACCTTATCGGCCCACAAGTCATATACAGAAACCAACAACGGCTCTATCTATTTTGATGATGCAGTTCGGTTACGAAAAGTGGTGCGGTTCGCCTGCAATATCTTCAGTTGCTTCGTTTAAGAGCCGCCCCCGAAAAATACGGGGCCACGATCTCGAGACGAAATCGAAGAGTCGCGCGCCCTGCTCCTCTATCCGCACTGTTCAATAAAGCACTAAGGCCACGATCACCACGATCCCAATGGGCGCAACCACGATCGCCGCCACTCCCCGTGCCGGTTGGAGAAGAAAGAACGTGGGCTAGGCAGATGATGCTGCCGCTCCCCTTGAAATTCCTGGCTCCCACGCTTGATTGTTCACTAACTACTACGCTTCCCCCCCCCCACTGTTCCTCCTCTTTCCATCCATGCCGTTCACCAAGATCTTCAAAGATGTCGAGGCGCACGGCAAGACAGTGCTCACGGTGGTCTACACCAACGACGTGAGCACCGTGGAGATGTACATCAACGACTACAAGGAAGCTCTGCAGGGCCTCCGCGAGAAGATCGTCGGCATCAACGTTGAGTACGCACCTGACAGGAGGGACGCCGCCCTGATTCAGCTCTCAATAGGAATGGATCACGCGGTGGTGCTTTTCCAGGTATGCGCTACTATGGGCAAGAGATGCATCGCCTTCGACAAGTTCCTCGCCAACTCAAAGTAAGCACTTCTTTTATACTGGTGTAATACATAGTTGCAGGCCTGTGGATATCTCCTTGACATCTGTATGCAGTTCTGTTTGCCATCTGTATGTAGTTCTCTAATGAATAACTTGTGGTCCACGTAGGTACGAGTTCGCTGGTTTCTGCATAGACCAGGACAAAGCAAAACTTTCGCGGAGCAACCTGTATGTATCCAACTTCACCGAAATTCAGGAGAACTGGAGGGTGCCTGAAGGAACGAAGGAGCTGGACTCACTTGGCGATGTGTCAGCCGCAATGATCGACGAATACTACGCGGACATGAAGACCAAGATGACAAACGAAGAGCACAACCAGTGGAATGACATTCTCACCAAGAAGCACATTGAGTATGCTGCGAAGGACGCCTACACTGCGTTCGACATATGGAACCGCATCACAACAGTGCAGAGTGGCCTCACCCTTCGCATAAAGGAGCGGACCAGGAAGCGCCCGAGGGTATCCTGGGGCAAGGGGAGCGCAGGATCACCTTCCACCTTCGGCTGGGCCGAGTGGAACTGATGATGCAGTCCATATGCTGGTAAAACCAAAGGGGTTCATGTCACGAGTGCTCGAGTTATTTCATTCTGCATAGGTCAAGAAATGTTTTCTTTCGTTGTAGTTTGCTTTGGAACAATATTTTCTTGTGTTGTTTAGGTTTGCTTGATGATGTACTTTGCTTGTTATGAGCACAGAAACCCCTTGGTTTGTATATATGAACAATTTGCAGTTCTGAATGTGTTATCGAAGTGGGTCACATACAAAGGTTGATGCAGTCCTCTTTTATTAGAACTGTTGTTTCGTGTGTGGTCTGCTTGGAAAAATGAAGCTATGTGGGTGCTTCCATTCTGTATATCTCTTCAACTGCTGTTCACTTCTACTCTTGTTCATTCCTACTCTAGTCTACTATCTTATACACACAAAACTCTCTCTGAAAGTAATCAGCTTATAAATCTTGTCGAAAAAGAAGGTAACATATCAAGCAGAAAACGCATGCCATTCTCAGCAGAAAGTAGACAAATATTAATATAATGTTTCACTGCCTTTTCCAAAAACAAAAAAAGGGCACAAAAAGATTGTTTCGTCGTTCAAATTTACATGATAACTAGATGCCACACAGCATGGCACATTATTACAACGAAATGTTTTCATGCTGCTGCTAAAATACAACAGAACTGATCTAAAGCAAATTTAACTTGATTTCCAAACAATTTGCATGCCTATAAAACATAGCCATGACAACATCCCCAGCCTGAAGACCAGATTCCTCCACCAATTCCTTCCAGCCATCTTTGAGAACCAAACAATCATCAGAGACGACAGAGTACATGACATCAACATTATGATACCCATTCTTGCTAACAAAGACCAGGTTAACACAACTTTCTGAAACCCTGACTCGACCAGAAGGAAATTTCTGCAAAACAACAACAAAAAATTATAAATAAAGTATAACACAAGAAATATTCAATAGATGTTGTTGTTTACAATCTTCATAATAAAACTCTATATAAAAAGCAGTTCACTTAAATTACGCAAAAATATTAAAAAATGCTTCTTCACAAACTAATTCTGCTGAAAGATATATATGAAAGCAGTTCACTAGTGCTGCTCAGAAAAATGTTTCCTCAAGAATATAAAACCCTGTATATGAAAGCAGTTCACTTAAACTAACAAAAATAAATTAAAAATGCTTCTTTCAGAAACTAAATTCTGTTGAAATCTTCATAATATAAAGATCTATATGAAAGCAGTTCACTACTGCTGCTGCGAAAAATATGTTTCTTCATAAACTAACACTACTACATTAATCAGATGGGGCTGCACACATATACAAACTACGAGCGTTGAATCATACATACCCATGAATCATTGACATCAACGTGGGTCATTTGGTGGACGAATGGAGCTCTGAATCCAATGAATGGAGAGAACAGAAGGGAACAGAGAGCGCTGTGCCGCTGCTTGTGATTCAGAACCAAACCTTCAGAGAACACGCAGGTCTCCGGCATGGGCTCCATCCTTGACAAACAGCGGCACGAGCAATCCATTTTGCTAGGGAAAAAGGATATGGTTGGGGCGAAGAACACAGATCTGATGGGAACACGAGGGTGGGGTGGGGGGGAGGGGAGGGGACCATATGCTGGCCGCCGCGGATAAGATATGACGGGTGACAATGGACCCAGCCGTATATATACACAACTGACGCCGAGAAAAAAAGATGCAAAATCAAAAACTAATGCAGTTAGGAGATATAGTCCGATGCAGTGTTGGACAGTGATGAAATGTAGCTCATATGGCAAATAATTGCAACTGGTTGAGCGTGCCCAGTCAAAAACAAAATTTGATAACTAACAACTGGATATGCCTAGTTCCTCTCCGCGATTCGCGCAACAAAAACGCCAACGTTAGAAACGCACTACATCACAACAATCAATCGCGCATCAAAGTCGAACGCATCACGTGGCCGAGAGGCAGAGTTCTTCACCCACCTGTAAAAATTCGCCGAATTAACGAACAAATTGAACGAATTAGCAACTCAATTCGCCACGGATTAACACAAACATATTCATGATCTTACAAACAGAATGAATTTGCTACGTAATTGAGCGTGATCCCGCGAAAACGATGGCAGGGCACTGCTCGGGACGAAGAACCGAGACGATTCCGCTACCTACATCGATTCCGGTGATTCTTTCGTGAAATTTCGTGTTTTAGCACACAATACATCATCGCGGATCATCATGGGCGCAAGATCAACTAGAGAAACAATCAGAACTAGTCGGAAACGCTACACCGTTGATGCAGTTCTCCATTACCTTGAATGTGGTTCGTAACGGTATACAGAAGCAGTGCGCATAGCTTTCTGTTGCAGTTCGGAATGTTGTCAGAATAGTTATTCTAACAACGATGTCAGAATAGACCGGCTGTATATATATATATATAGGGTGGGTCCATTCTAACAACACCCCTTAAGACCTTATTCTAACAACAGTCCCTTATTCTGCCAACACTACATCTACGTTGAGAAAAACCCGAATAAAACCGCGCACGCCCCACCCACCCCACTCCTTCTCCCACCTTCCTCTTCCCACCTTCCTCTCCCTCCGGCCGGTAGAGCCCAACCTCCCTCATCCCCACGCGCAACCTACTCCCCCAACACGCCTTCTGGCACTGAATCCGGCGCACCTCCCGGCGGTGGATCTGAGCGGCCACACCATCCCTGTCCCTCACCCCTCGTCCCCCCCGTCCACACCTGTACGGCCACCACGAAACTCACGGTGGCAACCCCCCCCGGTGGCTCGCCCCAAGCCACGGGCTGGCCGGATGCGCCGCCTCCACTGAGATCCGGCCGCCCAGCGGTCGATCCCCTCCACATCGCGGATCTGGCCACGCGCGGGTGTGCGGATCGGGCGACGCACCCCCGGCCACGGCGACTTCCCGCGTGGCGGCCCGCACCGAGACACGGTAGCTTCACCGCGACCACGCCCCGAGCGCCGCCACTCAGCTTGTAGTACTCTGTCGCTCCTCCGCTTCGGTTCCGGCGAGAAGCCACGCACATGCCGCAGCATGCTGGCCGGTCGCTGGATCTGCCCCGATCCATCCTCCATCTTCCACCAGGCGCTGCCTACAAGGCGTCGAGGGAGACATAGCAGGACGACCAACACATACAGGACACTACCATTGTTGTCGCGGAGCAAACCCCCCTGGCAACCTGCAGTTCGGCAACCATGGTGGTGCTCCTGGTGCTGTTTTTGTCTAACACCGTGCAGTTCGATTGCTTTGGTTGTTGGACGAGCACTTTGTCGTTGTCACACTTTGCAATGCAATTCTTTTTTATTGTGGATGTACCTAAAAATACATGATGTGGTTCTTTCAGTGCGGTTCGTTTAAACGTCAGTTGCATGAAAATAGATAATCCAAAAAAATAAATGCAGTTCTCTTGCCTCGTCCTTGCGGTGCATGTTTGTTGACAAAAAATAGTGATAAAAGTTAATAAAAAAGTGCAGTTCTCTTTGTCGATAAATGCAACCGGTACCGGTCGAATGCAGTTCACTACGTCGATTCCGGGTCCGTGAAAAAATACGCGAATTTCTCTTTGCCATGTGAAAAAATCATGTGCAGTTCTTTCTGTTGACAAATGCAATCGGGTGCCCCGCGGATGCAGTTCACTCATCGATTTTTTGTTCCGCGAAAAACACGTGCGTTCTGTCTCGCGATAATGCAGTGCGCTTGCCCATCGGATGCGGTGCAGTTGCCCCGGCGAATGCAGTTCACGTCGTCGATTCCGGGTCCGCGAAGAACGGAGTTCCGCGATTTGTTAAAATCGACACAACTTTTAAACCGTAAGGAATTAGAGGATGTGTTTTACATACAAATGGAGCGCCTCGATGATAGCTATCCAATGGTGTATCAATTGCATCAATCGAACGAACGAATCAAACAAATTTAAGAAAAAACTCCCGTTGTCTAAAAGAGGGCAGCAACACCGTTTTTTAAATTACTTCAAAACCGTGTGGAATATGGAAAAGTGTTCAACATATGGATTAATATAATACTCCAGAAGAATCCAACGGTGTATCATACGCATCGATCGGATAGGCGGTTAAAAAGTTCTACTCTCCACAAGATCCAAAAACGAAAAACAAAGTTGCTGCGTTTTTTTGCGGCTAGATTAATCTCAAATCCGTAGCGAATTAGACAAAGTGTTATACATATGGATGGAGCGCCTGATCGATATCTTTCCAACGGTATATCATTTGCATCATTCCGACGAACGGTTTAAGAGAAATCGCGAAAAAACTGTAGCTGTGAAAGTGAGTTGCCACACCATTTTCGAAACTGCTCTTAATCCGTGAAGAATCGGGGGAAGTGTTTAACGTACGGAAGATGCTCCTTTTCCATACGAATCCAACGGTGTATCAAATGCTCAATTCTGACCAACGGTTAAAAAGTTATCGCGAAATGGTGCATTCGGTTCTGTTTTACCCGAACTGCAGTGCTCCAAATTGAGCAGTGCGGTTCTCTTTTGCGAAACGATGCAGTTCGGAATGTTGTCATAATAGTTATTCTGACATCGATGTCAGAATAGATCGGCTGTATATATATATATATAGGGTGGATATATTCTATAATTAATTGTAGAATAATATTCTACAATAGGCTTCTCCTTATAAGGCAAATAAAGAAAAGAAAAGAAAATACCCAACCCACAATTTCGCCCCCAGCACTGCTTCTACCTCCCGAGCAGCCGCCAAGGCCTCGATCCCTCACGGCCCCACGCCGGCGCCCGCCCATCCTACCTCCCCCGCAACGCCACTCGCGGGGCCAACCTCCCTGTGCCGCCCTCCCCGACCTCCCTCCACCACGCCGACGCGCCGCCCGCCCCGGCCGCCCTCCACCACGCCGACGCGCCGCCACGGCCTCCACCCACCGTGTCGCCTGCTCGGCCTCACTCCCCTTCTCGGCGCTCCTCCCTGCTGGTCTCCCCATCTCTCTGTATCTCAGCAGCAGCTGTGGCATGGCTCACGCCGACGAGGAGGAAGCACCAAGGATGGCAACGCGCCTCCCTACATCTACTGAATCCGGTAGTCCGTTCCTGTGCAGACTGCGGAGGTCCCGTTTTACCTGCCCCCCTTCAACCTCTATCTGGACGGCTGCTTCTCCCACCATCCATTCTCCGACGCTATATGTCTCCCAGCTCCAATACAACGCTTTAGCATGGTCTCTCCATGGAGAGCTCCTGGGCGCGTGATAGAGCAGTAGCAAGTGCGTGTGGGACATCTCAATCTCACCTCAGTTTTTAAGGTTTTGAGATTGGAATGAAAATGGCAGTCTAAAATTCAACGGAAGCATGCAAAAATTATGGTCACATGTGCAACAATTGTTGACCGTAAAGTTGTTGGCATATGCTGCACACTACTGAAACTCCATTTTCTCCACTCTACTAACGATGTCTTGGCTGGTGCCGACTTGGCTTGGGCCATGGCGCTCTGCGGAAAAGTCCACCTCCTCCTTTGTTCTTTAAGAAACCGAAAGCTCATCCTCCTGCATGTAGGTAGGAGAAAATTCATCAGATCCATGGCACGGCAGCATCAATCAACCACCATTTTCCATTTTCTAGATGAAACAAAGATTGGTTAAGCCGAGAGGACCGATCGATCGATCATGCGTACGTACCAGAGCAGCGCCCCATGGTGGATCGATATGTCGGATTGTCGGGTCAGGAGGATATATTTGTACTCACTTTTTGTTGCCTTCTGAAGCTTAATGAATAGGGCGTCTCAAACTTTCGCATAAAAAAGAAGTAAAAATATCGAACACAGGAAAGTACAATGTTCACACAAAAGGAAGAACAGAAGACCTAAGATTAACAATACACGGACTAGCTTATATAAAATATATGAGTCGTAGAGAAACAACAATACATCTATAGTACAATGAAATAGTACAAAGATTGTGAGCTAAGTAATACGAAGTTTATCGTGCTACTAGTAGTACACCATAATTCTTTTTATCGGATAGTACCATACGTTAATCTTGGGCAGTACCAATGATTCATTTTGGGCAGTACCGTAGATTTATTTTTGTATCGTAATTGAATAAAAAATGTCTATTAATACAAGTACAACATTGTGAGAAAGCGTAGTACAAAACTTATATTCCAGGAAATACGAAATGCATGTCGATGGAAGTACAAAAAATTTGTGAAACAGAACAAAGTTTTTTATATTTTTTAAAAACTATAAAAATTGTAAAAAGGTTGATCCACGATAAAGTTGTAAAATTATGGGCACTCTCGGCAGTACCATTGAGTAATCTTGGGCAGTACCAATGATTTACTTTGGCAGTATCGTATATTCATTTTGGGTAGTACCATAGAATTGTTTATTATCGGGCAGTGCGAATCACATATTCCACGAAAGTACAAGATACATGTCGAGTGAAACTGACTTCTATTGATAAAATTATGGGCGGTACAAAAAAGTCATTATGAGCATTACAACGTTTTTATTTTCTTGGAAGTACGAAACTTATAATCCACAAAAGTACAAAGATAGGTGTCGAGGAAAATTGAATTCCGCGGAAACAATTTACGAGCAGTACCAAATATCCATTTAGGGCAGTACAAATTTCTTTATTGCTGAGAAGTACGAAACTCATATACGCAAAAGTACAAGGTACATGTTGAGGGAATTTGACTTCTCTGAAAAAAAAATATGGGCAGTACAATTTGATCATTTTGAGCAGCACAAAAACTTCTTTATTGCCGGGCAGTACGAAACTCATATTTCACAGAAGTACAATACTATGTTTCCTTGGAACAGAAAAAATCTTGGTATTTTGAATATTGTTCAAAAATCGTGATGAATTGAAAAAATGTTAAAATACGAAAAAGTTGCTAAATTTCTTTACCTTTCCAACGCCATATCATTTGCATCATTCCGAGGTCCGATGAATATCAATGATCATCTTTTAAGAAAACTGATTTTTAGTATTTTGAAAACGGTTCAAAAACTATGCATAATTTCAGTAGCTTTCCAACGTATATCATTTGCACGATTCCGGGAAGTGGTTAAAAAATTAATAACAAATTACTGTTCGCCTATTTTGAATGAATCTTGGTATTTTCAAAACTGCTCAAAAATTATGTAAAATCTCAAAAACCTTAATGCATGAAAAAGATGGGACATTTCAATAGCTTTCCAACTCCATATCATTTGCATCATTTTGAGGTCTAAAAATTATAAATAATCATCTTTTAATATAATTGATTTTTAATATTTTCAAAATTGTTCAAAAAATATGCAAAATTTGAAAAAACATTAAAACATAAAAATTTTTGGAAATTTCACTAGCTTTCCAACGGTGTATCATTTGTGCAATTTCGATAAGTGGGTAAAAATTTGCGTACAAAACAGTTTTCAATCAGCTTGTGATGATTTCTGTTTTTTCAAAATTCATAATAAAAATATAGAAATTAGGAAAAAATCACAATATGAAAAGCCTAAGGATTTTCTGTAGCTTTCCAACGGTATATCATTTTCCCAATTCCGATTAACTATTTAGAATCTACGATTGAATTACTACACATAGACAGAAGAGCAGTACCGACTTCACGAAAAAGCAGTACGACAGTGTATTACAGAAGAAGTACGAGATCCTCATCTCGGGTAGCACAAGATTATTGTAGAATATTATTCTATCATCGATTGTAGAATAAACGATATGTATATATAGGGTAGGTATATTCTACTAACACACTTTAACTCTTATTCTACTAACACTAAAAGCCTTATTCTACTAACACCTCGATGTAAACAAAAAACAATTGAACCGAACTGCGCAGCGATAGAAAAAACACCACCCCCAACCAACCAACCCCACTCCTCCCACCTCCCTCCCGGAGGCCACCTTCACAAAATTCCCCACGCACCACCTCCCACCTCCATCCCGTGGCCAAATCCACGCAGCCCCACCCCCACCCGTCATGAACCTTTCGCCCAAATCCCCACGCCTGCGCCGCCTAGCCTTCTTCCTCTTCCCCACCGCGCCCAACAACCCTTCCCGCCGGCCAGCGCGGCCTCCAGCGGTTGTCGCGCCCTTCAAGCCGCTCCCCCGTGGATTTGGCCAGGAACAACTCCCACGAAGATCCACGATTCGATCTATCCTGGTCAAGGCCCGGAACGAACCTCTGCTTCTCAGGATCTGGCCACCCTGGCGTGGGATCTTGCCGACGCCGAGACGCCGGCGTCCGTGTCTCGACGGGCCAGTATCCTCGTTGTCGTGTTCGACGACCTACTGCTCCAGGGCGTGAACGGCTGGATGCCACGCCGTGCCCGAATTCTCCGCGCGCAGCCGCATGCGCATGCTGCTGCAGTCCGACAAGATTGGGGAGCTTGATCTCGCGGACCTCCTCACGGTTCTGTCAAGCCAGTGCCGGGGTGGATCTAGCTATCGGGCGAGGCGCCATGCTGGGTGTGGCCAACGACGTCGGGCTCGTCCCCGCCTCACGCCCTCGCGTGCCACTGAAGTTCTCCCCTCCTACTCCAGCCTCCCCTTGTACTCCGATGCTTCTCTCTTCTTCATCCCGAGCAGTTTGCCCCACACCCCCTACGCCGTGTGTTGGTTCTTGAATTTATATACGTGCTGCAAGTTGTGATGTAGGAAATGATAGATGTGCTGCAAGTTGCTATTTGATTTCTTCTTAATCTCATGGCAGGTTTTTTTGATTTATTCTTCATCTCAGATTTTCTCTGTTCGTCGTGCTGGATTTGACGCTGCTGGCGACCACGCACGTGCGTTGTTGTCGGGGGAATGACCCCCGGGTAGGGTCACCCAGGGGAAACAAGTCATCAAGGCAAAGATCACCGACTTGATGGTCACCGATCTAATCAAGGCCGAGCTAATCAAGAGCAAGGAAGAAGTGGGTCGAGCTGTTCAAGTTGAGGGCCGATTGCTCCAGAGAGGGCGCAATCGGCATCATTAGGAAGCATTCGGTCGAAGTAAACAGAGCACTATCCGAGCAAGATCCTAGGTCGGACGCCTGGTACAAGAGCATTCAATGCGCAATCCCTGAAGATCGGGACTGTTAGAGGCGTGCGGTCTCCTCCAGCGCCGATCACGCGGACAGGCCGACAGGTCTAGGTCTCTAGCTCCACTGTTCACTACCGAGGTCTACGGGATAGCTCTATGGTGTGCCGAAGTCTACACCGGGTCATCCGGGAGAACACGATGTGAGGTCCCTAGCTTGTCTGAGGCTGATAGCTGGGCCCTCCCCTTTGTACATTTACCTTTGTACCCCGGGCTCGGCCTATAAGAGCTCCGGGTACCCCTCCTGCGTGAGGGACGACGGAGCACTTATTGCAATCTCACCCACCATAGAGAGAGCATGGAGAGAGTTGTGCTTAGAGACCTCTTCTTCTTCCTCTCAAACAGCTCAAGGAGCATTCATTGTAGCCGGAGTTATTGCATATAGCTAGCTCGACAGGACTAGGTGTGTTATCTCTACGGAGAGCCCCAAACCTGGGTACACCATGGTGTCTCACTGTGTTTTCCCATTCTCGCTTCCGGTACCAGCGACACTAACCTCGGTCTGACCCCCTCTTTATCCATCCCCATGGCATCTGCCTTTACATATCGACGATAGTTGGCGCCCACCATGGGGCAGGCCGAGGCGTCGACTGGAGTTCTGATCCGGACGGGACCATCATCTACATCGCGCGTGTGCTTCGCCTCCGGCCTGGTGATGAGGAGCGGAGCGTGGGACTTCGTCATCGACAACGCCTCGTGGTTTGGGGCAGGAATGCCTCTACCGCGCGGCGTCATCATTCCTTTCGGCGGACATCGCGTCTTCGTCGCGGCACTTCCTGATCTTTTTCCCTGGGAGGTACGGGTGTTCTCTGAGCTCACGGATCCGCTGCCAGGAGGGCCGGATGTCGTGGGAACGGAGGGCACGACTGCGCACATCCGTGTTGAGGTTATGATGGCGGGAGCGTCTAGTCGCCACAGCTCTACTTCAGCAACCCTAGCCGCGAGGGCAGCAACCACAGCACCAGCAGGCCCAAGCAACCCACCGGACGTGCTCAGCACTCCTGTAGCTCTTCATGCCGATCCAGCTGTGGCTCATGCCGAGCTGGAGAAGGTGCGTCAGGCTCTGAAGGAGCAGTCAGATCGGATCGACGCTGAAAAGCGCCAGATGGAGGCATCAGTTCGGGAGTACAATGCGGCGCACGGTATCCGACAACGTGTTATCCCACCCCCAGTGATTAAGGAGCTCCGAGCGGCAGGCCGAGAGGTCGGCAGAGAGTTGGGAGGGGCCCAATGGCCAGTAACATCCATAATCGCCGTTCCACATATTTCATATAGTTCTCCTATGAAGAACATGAGAGCTGCTGAGCAGATCGCCACTGAGCTGGAGCACTTGGAAGGAGAAGAGCTACAGGAGAGGACGCGCCGAATGCGTGACCTCATAACCACAGCAAACCAGCAGCAGAAGGCAGCCACCGAGCAGCAAGGGCCAGTGGCGTCAAAATCAGTTCGGGCAACTGCGGGTGCAAACCAGCCGAATGCGCCACCTCGGCAGCAGAGGCAAGCATCTTCGCCACATGGCAGTTTGCACCACAGTCGAAGGAATCAAGGGGCTATAGGAGGCAGTCGGAGGGATGAGCCAGCAGTGAACAGCAGGCGCAATGAGCAACAGGTGGCGTCAGTCCAGCCAGCAATAAGTCAGCGTTTAGGTCCCCGAGCAATCGCGAATAATGATGCAAGACACTGAATCGAGCAGTTGCAGCAGGATAAGCAACCGAAAGACGATGTGCCGGCGGGTCCATCATGCTTTGGCCCGCGCATTCGGCAAGAGCAGTTACCCAAAGGCTTCACACAGCCCAGGGACACCCCCAAGTACAATGGATCAGTCAAGCCAGAAGATTGGCTGGTCGATTATATGACTGCTGTCGGCATCGCAGGAGGTGGTCGGCGCGTAGCTGTATGCTATGCACTGCTCATGCTTCAAGGTTCAGCTCGGTCCTGGTTGAACAGTTTGCCCAGCAACAATATCAATTGCTGGAAGGATTTTGAGGATGCGTTCGTTCGCAACTTCACGAGTACTTATGAGCGCCCAGGTCTGCCTCGGCACCTGGCACTCTGTGTACAAGGAAAGGACGAGCCCCTTCGCGATTACCTTCAGCAGTGGATCAAGCTCAGAAACACTTGCGAGGGAGTTCATGAAATTCAAGCCATCCAGTACTTTACTGACGACTGCTTGGACGGGTCTTTGTTGAAGCACAAGCTCCTGCGCAAGGATATAACATCTTTGGCCAATTCATTCGCCGTATCTGATTCTGCAATGTGCCCGATCACGTTGAGTCCCAGTGGTTTCATCCAAGGGCAACCATCCGGCCGGCAGCAGCAGTTGGCAGAAGAAAATGGGCCGAACGGTCCCAATCGGCGCGAGAGGCACGAGATCCAGCGGAACAACAACTTTGGCAACAACAACAACCCCAATTTCAACAACACCCCCAACAACAACAACAACAACACATGCTTTAACAAGAGGAAGGACGAGCAGCCGGATGCCCAATATGGCAGTCGGCAAGTAGCAGTAGTGCAGCATCAAGAGGAACAAGGGGCTGCGGGAGGCAGTCGGAAGAAGAAACCTGCAGAAAGGCCGCAAGGTCAGATCATGCCCCCATACACCTTTGAGGACATGATGAACCAGCCTTGCAAAATGCATAGTGGAGTTGGCAAGCCCGCATCTCACACCACTCGGCAGTGCATCTGGGTTGATCGGTTGGCAAAGGGAGGAGCAGGAAACCTTCCCCCACCACCACCCCCACCCCCAGGTCCACCCCCAGCAAATGCTCGGCTGCAGTTCCCATGTCAGGATGCAGCATACATGATCTTCACCAGCTAATCGGATGACAAGGGAAGTCGGAGAGCCCGGGAGCAGGCAGTCAATGCCACCATGCCAGCAATTTCTCAGAGGATGAACTGGTCGGACAATGTCATAACATGGGGCCCAGAGGACCACCCGAGCGTAATGCCCAACCCGGGCATTTATATGCTCGTGGTGGATGCAATTGTGGTTGCACCTTTGTATTCATGCAAGTTCACCAGGACACTCATTGATGGAGGCAGCGCCATCAACATTCTGTACAGAGACACAATGATCAAGCTCGGCATCAGTGAGAGCGAGTTGGAACCCAGCAGGATCGTTTTTCATGGGATAGTGCCCGGCCTTTGATGTACCCCATTAGGCCGCATCCAGCTGGAGGTAGTGTTCGGGTCGGAAGAGAATTTCCACCGAGAGCCGATCTGGTTCGAGGTGGCTGATCTGAGCATCCCATACCATGTTTTGCTCGGATCGCCCGCAATAACCAAGTTCATGTTCAATATCATGCAGCCCTACCTGAAGATGAAGCTCCCATGGCCGAATAGTTCAATCACTATGTGCGGTGACTACAGGAAGTCACTGGAATGTTCGTCTTCTGGTTCTAAGCTAGCCGATTCTTTGTTCATCGATGCAGAGCGACGCCGACTCGACAAGGTCGTAGCAATGGCTCAGGCTCAGATGAAGGACCCCATGCCGAGCACGAAGGCCAAGAGATCGGATGATGAGACCATATTTCAAGCAGCTAAGGACGGCAAGAGGATTTCCCTAGACCACTCCGACTCGAGAAAGTGCTTCATTGTTGGGGCCGGGCTCAGCAGAAAATAGGAAGGCAAGCTCGTCGAGTTCCTCCGTGAGAACCGTGACATCTTCGCATGGTCCCCTGATGTCACGAGAGTTTACTTCTCGCCCCTCGTTGGTTACCCAAAGTGGAAGGTGAGATGTAGCATAGCGGCAATTTCCCTTAGCGAAGATGCTAAGGTTGAGTATCGAACCAGTAGGACTCCAAGATCGACAAGTAGGTGGTTAGGCAAGTGATGCGCCATTGATAATCACTTGCTTCTCCTGGACCTGCACACACAATAGATAGCTTTGCTCCCAACAAGTACAAAGAGGTTGTCAATCCCTCCGGCCTTGTTGTTTACAAAGGATAAAACGCACGGGATAATAATGATAGTGATAGCAACGGAAAAGTAAATACTGAAAGTAAATTGATAGTGGGTGTAAACAGTATTGGAAATATGGACCGGGGTCCCATGATGTTCACTAGTGATGTCTCTCTCCTAAAAGGCGATAAAATAGCCATGTAGGGTAAACAAATTACAGCTGGGCAATTGACAGGATTATGTGCGCAAACCAATGCTAATTATGCTATAAAGAAAGGAAGAGGCTCAAAAGCATGGGCGGTGCACCAAGACAAGTAGACCGAAATCCATCTGC
The DNA here is from genome assembly GCA_950022295.1 of Bromus sterilis. Classification (NCBI taxonomy): domain Eukaryota; kingdom Viridiplantae; phylum Streptophyta; class Magnoliopsida; order Poales; family Poaceae; genus Bromus; species Bromus sterilis. The sequence continues at coordinate 160,067,235 of OX465596.1, read as the reverse complement.
ATCTACATACTAATCATCCACCTTGAGATATCTATCCAGAACATCTCGCTGGTATTAAGTTGCGAATCCCACCCAAAGTGTAAACTCAAAGCAACAGACAACTGCATTAAAGAACTTTGCGTAAAGTAAACAATCCTTGCACCCGCAAGTACAAGCACCATTGTTTTCCCCCTTGTGGCAACAGCACATCCCCTAGACTCACGTTTCTGTCACTCAAGCTAGTCATCGGGGGGCATGAACCCACAATCATGCATAACGCTCCCTCTTGGAGTCACTACCTACTACTTGGCCAAAGCAATAAACAGCAACGGAGAATAGGCAAGAATTACTTAAGAACATAAATATAAAAGAGGAGAATCAAATATATTACTCAAACACAATCTGAACATAATCTCATAATCCATCGGATCCCAACAAACTCAGCATAGCAATAGCAGAAATATTACATATGTGCCTCGATCATGTAGGGCAGCTCACGAGGTCTAATCCAGGAAGAACAAAGAGGGGAGGAGAACATCACATAGCTACTGATCATAGACCCATGGTCCAAGGTGGACTACTCACGGTTCATCTGGGAAGTATCCATGGTGGTGGAGAAGCTACCGGAGGTGGTTCCTCCCTCCGGTAGGGTGCCGGGAAGAGGTCTTCTGGTGCTCCCGATCTTGGAAGCGCGGCGGCGGCGGAACAGAGGAGAGATCGCGAAAAAGGGTTCCCTGTCTCGGGTATTTTGCGTCACGGGGAATAAATAGGAGAAGGGGCAGCCAGGGGGGCCACCAGGGGTCCAGGCGGCCCCCTGGCGCGGCCCCACCCTAGGGCGCACCGGGAGGTCACCTGGGGCCTTGGTGGGTCCCCTCTGCCCCCCCCCCTCGGTGATTCCCGAAGCTTCCTGTACGCTAATTTTTTATTGGATTTTTCCCGAATTTTTTGGAGCACTTTTAATATGGGGGAAACCTGAAATAGAAAAACAGCAGAAAACAGGAACTAGCACTGGGGTGCACTGAATTAATAGGTTAGTCCAAATATGATCAAAAGTGTATGGAAGTTCATCAATATCATAGCAATATCACACAAAAGAGGCATGGAGCATGAAGAAATTATAGATACGTTTTGGACGTATCAACATCCCCAAGCTTAATTCATGCTCATCCTCGAGTAGGTAAATGATAAAAGCATAATTTCTGTGGTGACATGCTAACAAACATATAAGAACTTTTAAGTAAAGCAATCAAGGCATGTAATTCAATTCAAGTAATAATAGGCAAGAGTCTATATTTAGTATTGAAACAAGCAACATAAGAACATAAAGGTGCAAGAGCTCTCGCTGTCCGTGACTCGAATGTCTCCAAATGGTGTTTGCGTGCAAGAAAGGGGATAGGGATATACGAGAAAAAGTATTTTTGTGCTGAGAACTCAACTTACTAAAGTTTCACACTTGGTCTTCTTTGGAATCTTATCTTGACTCATCCCCAGACCACTAGCCAGGTACAAGTCAAAATGATCCACTCCTTTTCGACATTTTGAGCACTCATGCAATGGATGAGCATAAGCAAGAAAGTTGACACTTAGGATGGCAAAGAGAGAATATAGTGGAGGAGGAAGACAAAAAGGGTGTGAAAGGCTCACATCAATGAGGACAATCATAGGCGAGAGAAATCCAAATGATAGATATGATGTGAGGAGTAGGGATTGCCATGCAACGGATGCACATATGAGGTAAGCTCTCCAATGGAACTAGTGAGTGTGCATCTGTAAGGCCCCCGATGCGGTACTAACTCTAACTAGTCGCTTTCGCGTCCGGTCGGAGTTAGAAGCGCATCAAACGCCACCGGCGCACGACACTCGCACTCGTGTCGCTGCCGGATTCTCGACAACAGGTATATAAGCATAACTCTATAAGAAGGAAATACATATAGAAGATAAATAGAGCAGGGCATACAACGCCTCTGTCTAATAATATAACATCACCAAGTACATCTCATCAATACATCAATACATCAAGCGGAAGCATAGTAGGGACCGAGTACGGTCAAGATCCAAATTGCCCTAAAGAGGGTTGCACATAAATATCCTCCCACGGGAACGTCTGAACCCAACTATAAGATCCTACTGGTCGGGGTACTCGTACTCATCGTCATCCTCCGGGGGCACCTCCACGAAGTAACGTCCGGTGCTGGGGTCGAGGTAGTAGTCCACTGCAGCGGCCGATCAGGCAAAGCGGTAAAGACAGAAATGTAAACGGGGGTGAGAACATGTCATTACGGAAAACTAACGCTACAGGTAAGGTAAAGACAGAGACAGGTTGCAGCCGTACTAGCATATATGGTGGCTACTCGTTCTATCAGAATAGAGATGAGATCCAAGAAGTACGTTGACAACGTGTCATAAGTCGGCTATCCACCTACTTACGCAAACATAACACAACCTCGTTTCCTTCTCGGTTCCCCTGGACGAAGAAAGACAACCAAGGCACGCACACGGTTGTCAAGTTTTTATAGCATGAGTATATTGATGTTGTTCTATGAACAAGGAGTAGGTCTCAAGTAGTCCATAACCGCGGGCACGGCTTTTCGAAAAGATTTACCCTGCAGGGGTGTACCAACTGTCCATTATAGACGTCGCATGTACGCCCGGTTTCCACTTGGCTAGGTAAGCGCCTGAAACTCCGGAACATCAGAGTCCCTCTAACTAACAACGCACAACTCCGGGTGGCCCCCGGTGAGTCGACACCCAACTCAAAAGCTGGCCACGCTCTCGAATCGGTCTCTACCGTCTGGCTAAGGTCGGTAAGTCACACCTGAATATTCAGGGGACCCCTAGCTCGCCAAGTGTGGACCAACGAGAGAAACCATGTCTCCGCTGGCCCGGGTTGTTTTGAAAACAGCTGGGGTACCTACCAACACACACGCAGTTGCAAATGTAAATCAGCTCGGGCCACCACTAGAATTGTACGAAGCTAGGTAGGTAAGACAAGGGGGGCCCATAAAACCCCACACACGATTAGGCACGCTCGTCAAGAAACACAATACCCGGAACTCGGGTCCTAGGTGACTCAAATGGAACAAAGCACCAGACGGGAACAGTCCAGCCTTCCACCTTTTGTCAAATATAAATTAACATCATTTAACAACAATAAATATCAACCAACTTCTTATATAGCATGATATCCCAACCACAAACATATAGGGTAAGCAGCAAGTTTTCTATCCATACTACGCAGTGGCTGAGCAGCGGTAACTTAGCAGTACAATGGTTTGCTGGGATGTGGGGATCATGGCTGTATGGGTTTAAACATGGCATATAAGGTAGATAGGATCAGGCAACAACGTTCTAGATCTACAGCTAGGCATGAGCAGAAAGTTATAAAGTAATGACACAGATCTCCCCTTGCCTGGTAAGATAGTCGAAGCAGCACCCACGGTACCCTCGGGCTCGGTGTCGGACAGCTCCACGTAAGTCTCCTCGTCAGTCTCGGGTGCTAACGTAAAGATACCGGCAAGGAAAACACACAAGTAAGCAACTGATGCAACTCAAACAAGGATGGCATGTTCAAGTTTCATTTACATGGTATGACCCTGTCTAGTCAAGTTTAAATGAAGGTGATGGCGACAAGTCATCAACTTCATATGCATTTATTTACATTGTAATGGCTTTGGTCTAAGCCTTAATTTAGGTGTAAGTAGCATGATAGCATGACATGATCAATCAAAGCATTACAAGGATTTAAATAACATAAGAGTAAAACAATGATTCCGGAGACGGAGTAGTGTCGGTGAACTTGACACAAGGAAGGAGCAACAAAGGTTGGAGGCCAGCCACTAGGCATATGACAATATGCTAGGGGCTGACTTGAAGAAGTAAGATGACTTGGAACAGACTTGAAAAGATCAGATGGACAACATTTCAAATGCACTGAAGTTGAAATGTTGCAAGCAGAAAATCTGAATGCTTCTGGATCAGGTGATCACACCTAGCTCTCATGAGTTGCTCAAAACATCATGAAAACATCACTGCTGAAATCCTTGCAGAAAAGCACCCCCAAAACATATATGATATGTCTCCATTTGAATTTGCAAGGACAGTTGCAAATTCAACTGAAGTTCAGGGGGCTGAGTGCAAAATTGCACTACATGAACTTTGAAAAAGGTTCAAATGACTTCATCATCATCACCATGCAACTACTTGTGCAAAACTACCCAAAAACCATATATGGCATGGGCAATTTAAAATTTGAACCAATTGACAAAATCAAGGAAAAAGAAAAAGGGGCCTTTTTGCAAAATGACCACACTTCAACTTACAGAAGGGGTCAAATGCAAAAATGGACCTCAACATGTGGTTCAGTAGCTCAAGCTACCCCAAAATCATATAAGGCATGCCCATGAAAGCAAAGGATGTTCAAAAAAAGATTTGAATTTGGAGGCAAATTCAAATTTGAATTTAAACAGAAAAGAAATCAAAGAAAAAGAAAAGAAATAAAAAAAGAAAAAGGAGTCAGCCTCCATGGGCTGCTCTCGGGCGAAACCGGCCCATCCAACCTCTCTGGCCCGCAATGGGCTCAGCCCACGCGGCCTGGGTCGCTGACAAGCGGGTCCCAGTCGTCAGCCTCAGATGAAAAATCAAAAATGGGGTGGCTCCGGCTGGACTCGAACTCGCGACGCGCTGCTCGCTCCACTGCTCGCTACCACTGCGCCACGAAGCGTTTTCTGAACATATACGCTACGCAGGCTAGGTGAGGTTCAGTATCCAGCTTCTCTGAACTTCGAACACCTGCAAGCTCTGAACCGTGACGGCGACGCTCTACTGTGGCGAACCGCGCGTCGTGTACAGGCAAGCTCCAGCCACCCCACCATGGAACGAACCCGAGAGGGGACCTAGCTCTACACAACGACGCGCCCCCGGCTTCTAGCTCCATCTCTACTGCTCGCTATCTTCACCGGAACAGCACTGCTGCGGCGGCTCTGAACTGCAGCTTCAGACCACCCTGCTATGCAACCTTCAGGCGAACCGTGCGTCAAGCACACGACGCCTCTGGCCATGGGATTGCTTGCAATCGCGAGAGGGGAGTACCACGATCATGTGGATGCCCTGGCCCAGCCCTGGATCTCACCGGAGGGGATGCTACGCTCGTCTGAATCCAAGGCGGATCCGACTGACAGAGACGCGCAGAGTTTAGACGCGGCAAAGACCAGAGCAACTACGCGGAAAGGGGGCTCCTTTGGCGCCAAAGACGCGCACTGGGCACTCCCAGAGCACGCGTGAGGTCGTTCGAGACGCACCACGGGCACGGTGATCACGAATTCCTCGCCGGCGACGAACTACGCGGCAGACGGCCTACTGCTATCGTGGACGGGCTGCTACGCATCGATACGGACAAAGGCGGGGCGCTAGCTCACCTTGTGGGTCGCATCGTGCGTCCCGGCCTAGCCGTAGAGGAGGGAGAGGTCTCCGGACGTCGTCGGGGACGAAGGGGGTCCGCGGCGGCTTGCTACTGCTGCGGAGGCGTCTCGCTGCTCCTTGCTTCGACCTGGCCACAGAAACGAAGTAGGTCATGCTCAAGGATGGTGCAGACGAGCGCCAGCTCAAGGATGATGCAGCACGGTGGCGAATTGCGTTCGGCTCCGGCGGAACAGGGGAGGTCTTGGAGACGAACCCGTTGGCGGCGGCGGAAAATTGGAGGGAGGAACGGGACCTAGGGTTCGCGAGGGGGCTGCAGGTGCCCTCCTTATAAAGGGGGAGGCTCCCTGGCCACGTCGACGGGCGTCGACGTCGATGCCGGCGTCGGCTGTGAGAGGGACTCCGGCGGGGACCTCTCCAGCGTGGAAAGACGACGACGGAGGGACGCTCGATCAAGATCCGACGGCCAGGAAAGACCCCACGTACCGCTTCGCTGGAAAGGCCTCCAGCCGGGCTACGGCGCTGCGGTTTGATGGGCTGGGCCTCCAGCATGACTTGGAGCAGAGGAGAGAAAAGGCCTGCTGGATTCCTTTTCCATTTACAAAAACAGAAAGGAGATGCAGGATTTTTCCTGGATTAAATACAAGTGTAAAATTCACATAAAAATATGAAAAAATATCCTTGTATTATTCCTCAATTTCTAAAAATGGTTTGGGTAATTTTTGGCAACAACAAAAATGTGAGCTCATTTTGAATTCAAATTCACTTGAACTATAGCTTCTGTTTTTGATGAAGTCAAAAATACCTTGAGGATTTTAAAACCCTTGCAAAGGCAAAAGAAATGGCTAGGCCAAAATTGGGATCAAGAAGAGTGAGCATGCAACAGGGAAAATTCCATCAATGCCCTTCTTGAACCACTTTGGATGCAAAAGAAAACAACCAATCATGACTCCAATCTCCAAGCCAATTTAACTCATCACATGGAATGGCATACACATCCACCATGCCAAGTTACAAGTCCAACAGAGGAAGTAAATTACATGGTGTTTGCTAACTTGTTACATGTGGGCTGTTACAGCATCCAACTTTCTTGCTCAAGAAGACCTAGAGCTCATTTGAGGAGGCTCATCATTGGAATATACAAGCCAAGTTCTATAGTGTGAAGGTCCCCACATAGCTATATGCATGAATGATAATCTCTATGGAGTACAAGATATAAGAGGGAGTACGAGTGTGGATCTCTCAAAAGGAATAGTAGTGTGCCCCCTTCTCTCATTTTATTTCTTTTTTCTCTTATTTCTATTTTTTTGTATTTTTTGGTGGCCTCAATGACTCTTTCTATTTCTCTCATTTTTCCTCTTTGGGATCTTTTAATTTATCCTCTTTGGGTTCTTTTAATTTGTCCACTTTGGGATATTTTCCTCACTTTAGGGGCAACACTCTATATATTACAAGAAGTATAGAAGATCTTTCACACTTTACAAGGTACTCAAATCATAAAGAAGATGTAACTATCATGATGTATGCAAATGTATGCTTGTGCCAGTGTAGCAGGATATGCAATGATACTAGCGCGTCATGTAGCAATGATTCGGGCAAGGCCCAACTAGCATGCGGCTCATCGATCAAGCAAGTAGCATGTATGACATGAAGATCAAGTCATGAGAAGATGGATGTTGCATGGCAATATATCTCGGAAAGGCTATGGAAATGCCTTGATAGGTAGGTATGGTGGCTGTTTTGAGGAAGGATATAAGGAGGTTTATGATCATAGAGCGTATCATACCAAGGGTTTGGATGTACCGACGAAGGTGGACGCCAACTCTCGGAGTGAGAAGAAAGTAATGCACGGCACAGGAGAGGCTAGAAAAATATGGGAAGGTGGAAGTGTCAACTTTCGAATACTCACATTAGTCCGAAGAACTCATGCACTTATTATCGGTAACTCTCAATCTAATAAGGAGGTTTCACAAAGAGACAAGTACCCCGAGGAGGAGTGTATGGGGGTTTGGTTATCCTTGCGCATCCTCGACTCATGATACGTGAGTGTACTCTAATATTCGACCCCTCAGAAGAGTAGTGATCCATCTAGTAGCTAAAGTTCTCAACTAATTTTGTAAGTTTTGAAAATAAACACGGATCGCCCAAAATATGACATCTATCACTAATAGTCTAAAGCTCTTGACACCAAAAGTCCAAACATTACTCAAAACAATACCTCAAAACTATTGCAAGTTACTACTACAAAAGAATAGCAACCTTAATTACCTACTTCAAGTCAAGACACAAAACTCAGTGCAACATGCAAACTCTCTAAACAAGATAAACATGAAAACTCAAGGGAGTTTCAGCTACAAACTAAACAAAAGCTCTTTGAAAAGATAAGCATGAAAACTAAGAGCTAAACATGATAGTAGCTATGAAAAAGATAAAGAACACACACAGCAAAGATAAGCATGAAAAGTCCTATGTTGTGTTCTAGATTTTGAAAGTGGAGCGTGTTTCTCTCCCACACAAATAAAGCTGGGTTCTAACTTGTTATGAACATCAAGAAAAGCTAAAGAAAAGTAAAAATAAAACCTAAGAGTGAGACGCTCCAAGCATATCACATAATGCATGAAGTGATAAAAATATAGTGAAACGAGAGACGAACTGATAATTGTTGACGGAGAAGGGGATGCATGGGGGCATCCCCAAGCTTATACGCTACAGTCTCCTTGAATATTTCTTGGGGATGCATGGGGGCATCCCCAAGCTTGAGCGCTTGACACTCCTGAATCTTCTTTCATTATCTTCTCTCGCACACTTGAAAACTGCCTTCATACATAACTCATCATAATCTGATTAGCGAGGTTAGTACCCATAATAAAATAATATTTCTCTACTGTAAACAAAGATATTATTGAAGGGCTACTGTTTCTCAAGATTTCCAAAAAGTTTTTGCAAAGAAAAGCAAGCTTAAGGTTCGCAAAAAGAAGAAAAGGAAAAACAGGACAGAATCTGTGAAAAACAGACCAGCAGGTAGTAAAGAATTTTTTACGGATACTTCTGCAACTCAAATAAAAAAACTCAGAACATACGAAAGTTTCGTAATTGTATAGAGCACTCTGTGTAAAAAATTCAGCTCAAAAAGATGAACTGGGATTTTTCTGTAATTTTTCTAGTCACGAGGACAGAATCTATTTTCTGGACAGCATGTCACAACTTTCACTTCCCTTGTCATATGAGGCTATAAAAGGCACAAACCTTGAAAATTAAAGATACAATGATGTTGCTACAGCATTAACAATCATCAAGACCACTAAAAACAGAAGAAAAACAAAAAGGAAATCCTAAATTCGTTGCGGGCTGCCTCCCGAAAGCGCTTCTTTAAAGCCATTAGCTAGGCTTAATGCAAATAGATCAAGTCTTTTCGAGAAAATAACTAGCCCGTGTGACGGACTCAAAAGGAAACTTAATCTTTTTCCTAGGGAAGTGTTCCATCCCTTTCTTGAGAGGGAATTGGAATTTTATAATCCCTTCTTTCATATCAATAGCAGCACCCACGGTGCGAAGAAAAGGGCGTCCCAAAATAATTGGACAAGAAGGTTCACATTCAATGTCCATAATAGTAAAATCAATGGGAACATAATTGTCATTGACAATGATAAGAACATCATCTATCTTCCCAAAGGTTTCTTTACGGAAGAATCAACGAGACGAACACCAAAAGAACAAGGATCAAAAGGTATCAATTCAAATATATCATACATTCTTTTGGGCATAACAGAGGTACTAGCTCCAACATCACATAAAGCATAGCAAGAAAAATTATTCAAATTAATTTTAATCATAGGATCCCAACCATCTTCTAGATTTCTAGGTATGGAGGCTTCTACCCTAAGCTTCTCCTCCCAATCTTTGATGAGAGCATTAGTGATATGCTCCGTGAAGGCAAGATTAAGTGTGCTAGTGTGGGGGTCTCTAGACATCTTGTGAAGGAAACAAATAACTTCAGAAAGGGTGCAATTATCAAAATCAAGGTCACTACTATCAAGTAGAGTAGTAGTGGTGTCCTTTAGGCTCACTTGTTTGCTAGCTTCTATAGTCATGGGAATTTCTTCTTCTACGGTTGAGGTCATAGCATCACCATTAATAGGTCCTATGGGACTAGGGGTGCATTGGGTGCTAAGAGTTTGGATATCCTCAACCACTTGGATAGTAGCAACAGTATGGTGTGTAGGAAGGCTCTTAATTATATCTACTTCCTCCTTTATGGTCGAAACTACTTCAGGTGTAGCCGCCATTTGGTTTATCAAAGTAGACTGTGTATGAGACATATTGGAAACTTGGGTTTCCGTAGTGGTGAGCCTAGTCTGAAGGTTAGAGATCTCAGTGTTCAGACTCTCTAGTTGTATACCAATGTCTTGCAAGATAGAACTATGCTCATCTAATTGCCTAGAGAAGGTCCTATTTTGTTCATACTGGGTGTGCATGTAGTTCTTAGTGGCCTTCTCTATTTCCAAAAGTTTCTCGTAACTAAGCATGTCTCTATCTCTAGGGGTAGAGTTTATGGTGCTAGGATAAGTGTTGTTGTTCCCATAGTTGTTGGAGGGGAACGGTCTAGGATTGCTACCAAAGTTACTCCTATAAGCATTGTTATTGAAGTTGTTTCTAGAGATAAAGTTCACATCTACTTGATCTTGAGCAATCAAAGAATTTAAAGGTACATCTTGAGGATAAATAGGAGATTGCTTGGTAAGTAGAGACATAATCAAGTAAACTTTTTCATTTAGGGAGGAGATCTCCTCGACAGAGTTTACCTTCCTACCTGTTGGAGCTCTTTCGGTGTGCCATTGGGTATAGTTGGTCATCATCTCATCGAGAAATTTTGTGGCAGCACCAAGTGTAGTTGACATAAAGGTTCCTCCCGCGGCCGAATCTAGCAAGTTCCGTGAGGTAAAGTTCAAGCCTGCATAAAAAGTTTGGATAACCATCCAAGTAGTCAAACCATGCGTAGGGCAATTCTTAATAAGAGATTTCATGCGTTCCCAAGCTTAGGCAACACGTTCATTATCCAATTGTGTAAAATTCATAATAAAGCTCCTCAATTGGATAATCTTAGCAGGGGATAGTACTTCCCAATAAAAGCATCCTTGAACTTATCCCAAGAATCTATGCTATTCCTATGCAAGGATTGAACCCAGATTTTAGCTTCATCTCTCAACGAGAAAGGAAAAAGCTTAAGCTTAACAATATCACCATCTACTTCTTTGTATTTTTGCATATCACAAAGCTCAATTAAATTATTTAAGTGCAAAGAAGCATCATCTCTAGCACCAGAGAATTTATCTTTCATAACAAGGTTCAACAAAGAAGGTTTAATCTCATAGGAAGGTGCTGAAGTAGCAGGTGTAGCAATAGGAGTGCAGATAAAGTCACTGTTGTTGTGACTAGTAAAGGCACACAACTTGGTGTTCTCGGAGGAACCCATAGTAGCAGCAAGCAAGATAACTATTTTTTTTGATTTTTGATAAAGGACACTAAAGCAAAAACTGAAAGGTAAACTAACAGGACTAAAAAGCAAAGATAAAAGATAGTGTGCAACTCCCCTATCTTGAAGGGTGGAGTCCCTGGCAATGGCGCCAGAAATTGATTTGATGTCACGACAGTTTACTTCTCGCCCCTCGTTGTTTACCCAAAGTGGAAGGTGAGATGTAGCGTAGCGGCAATTTCCCTTAGGGAAGATGCTAAGGTTGAGTATCGAACCAGTAGGACTCCAAGATCGACAAGTAGGTGGTTAGGAAAGTGATGCGCCGTTGATAATCACTTGCTTCTCCTGGACCTGCACACACAACAGATAGCTTTGCTCCCAACGAGTACAGAGAGGTTGTGAATCCCTCCGGCCTTGTTGTTTACAAAGGATAAAACGCACGGGATAATAATGATAGTGATAGCAACGGAAAAGTAAATACTGAAAGTAAATTGATAGTGGGTGTAAACAGTATTGGAAATATGGACCGGGGTCCCATGATGTTCACTAGTGATGTCTCTCTCCCAAAAGACGATAAAATAGCCATGCGAGGTAAACAAATTACACCTGGGCAATTGAAAGGATTATGTGCGCAAACCAATGCTAATGATGCTATAAAGAAAGGAAGAGGCTCAAAAGCATGGGCGGTACGCCAAGACAAGTAGACCGAAATCCATCTGCATATACATACTAATCATCCACCTTGAGATATCTATCTAGAACATCTCGCTGGTATTAAGTTGCGAATCCCACCCAAAGTGTAAACTCAAAGCAACAGACAACTGCATTAAATAACTTTGCGTAAAGTCAACAATCCTTGCACCCGCAAGTACAAGCACCGTTGTTTCCCCCTTGTGGCAACAGCACATCCCCTAGACTCATGTTTCTGTCACTCAAGCTAGTCATCGGGGGGCATGAACCCACAATCATGCATAACGCTCCCTCTTGGAGTCACTACCTACTAATTGGCCAAAGCAATAAACAGCAACGGAGAACATACAAGAATTACTTAATAACATAAATATAAAAGAGGAGAATCAAATATATTACTCAAACAGAATCTGAACATAATCTCATAATCCATTGGATCCCAGCAAACTCAGCATAGCAACAACAGAAATATTACATATGTGCCTCGATCATGTAGGGCAGCTCACGAGGTCTAATCCATGAAGAACAAAGAGGGGAGGAGAACATCACATAGCTACTGATCATAGACCCATGGTCCAAGGTGGACTACTCACGGTTCATCCGGGAAGCATCCATGGTGGTGGAGAAGCTCCCGGAGGTGGTTCCTCCCTCCGGCAGGGTGCCGGGAAGAGGTCTTCTGGTGCTCCCGATCTTGTAAGCGCGGCGGCGGCGGAATAGAGGAGAGATCGCGAAAAAGGGTTCGCCGTCTCGGGGTTTTTGCGTCACGGGGAATAAATAGGCGAAGGGGGCCAGCCAGGGGGGCCACCAGGGGTCCAGGCGGCCCCCTGGTGCGGCCCCACCCTATGGCGCGCCGGGAGGCCGCCTGGGGCCCTGGTGGGTCCCCTCTGGGCCCCCCTCGGTGATTCCCGAAGCTTCCTGTACGCTGATTTTTTTTATTTGATTTTTCCCGAATTTTTGGAGCACTTTTAATATGGGGGAAACCTGAAATAGAAAACAGCAGAAAACATGAATTGGCACTGGGGTGCACTGAGTTAATAGGTTAATCCAAATATGATCAAAAGTGTATGGAAGTTCATCAATATCATAGAAATATCACACAAAAGAGGCATGGAGCAAGCAGAAATTATTGATACGTTTTGGACGTATCATCCCCACATGACATGCCTGGTGTACCGAGGGAACTTGCCGAGCACAAGCTTCATATCCGACCTGGATCCAAGCCGATCAAGCAGCCACTTCGGCGGTTTTTAGAGGAGAAGAGAGGAGCAATCAGCGATGAGATAGCCAAATTGCTCGCAACAGGATTTATCAAAGAAGTTCTCTAACCAGACTGGTTAGAAAATCCATATTTGGTTCCGAAGAAGAATGGAACTTGGCGCATGTGTATAGATTACACTTGCCTGAATAAGGCCTGCCCCAAGGATCCTTTTGCGTTGCCCCGTATCGATCAAGTGATTGATTCTACGGCTGGCTGTCAGCTCCTGTGCTTTCTGGATGCCACAGCAGGCTATCACCAGATTAAGCTTGATGTAAACGATCAAATTAAAACAGCTTTTATCACCCCATTCGGGGCTTATTGCTACATCACCATGCCCTTTGGCCCGAAAAATGGCGGCGCGACTTATCATCGTACTATGCGGCGATGCGTCCGGGCTCAGTTAGGTCGTAACATTCATGTCTATGTAGATGACCTTGTGGTCAAGTCGGTGCTAGGATCAACCCTGTTGGATGATCTCAAGGAGACATTCCCAAATTTGCGAGCATACCAGATCAAGCTCAACCCAGAGAAATGTGTGTCCGGCGTGCCGGCTGGCAAGTTTCTTGGCTTTTTAGTCTCCGAGAGAGGAATAGAGTGCAACCCTGAGAAGATTGCAGCAATCAAGAGGATGGGAAATCCTAGAAATCTCAAAGATGTGCAGAAGTTTACCGGATGCCTGGCATCGCTCAGCCGATTTCTCAGTCGGCTGGGAGAAAAGGAAATTCTGCTATATCAGCTGATGAAGAAAACAGACAAGTTCATTTGGACCCTGCAAGCGGACTAAGCATTCAAGCAGCTCAAGCGCATGATGTCTACCGCTCCAGTGCTGGCAGCTCCGAAAGAAAAAGAGCCAATGATATTGTATATTGCAACAACTACTCGGGTGGTCAGTATTGTTATGGTGGTCGAGCGTCTTGAAAAGTACAAGGCACAACCGGTCCAGAGGCCAGTATATTATGTCAGTGAAGTGCTCTCAACCTCCAAGAAAAACTACCCCCATTATCAGAAGATGTGCTATGGTGTGTACATGGCAGCAAGAAAGTTGAAGCCTTATTTCCAGGCGCATCTGATCACAGTTGTCAGTTCGGAACCATTGGCAGAAATCATCGTCAGTCGGGACGCATCTGGTCGGGTGGCAAAGTGGGCCATTGAAATTGCGACACATGGGATCAAGTATGAACCTCGGATGACAGTCAAGTCTCAAGTTCTGGCAGATTTTTTGGTTGACTAGGCGGAAACTCAATATATGCCCCCCTATCCGAACTCTTAGTTCTGGCAAATGCACTTCGATGGCTCCAAGATGATGACCGGACTAGGGGCTGGTGTTGTTCTTACTTCCCCAAAAGGTGAAAAGCTCGAGTATGTGTTGCAGATTCACATTGCAGCATCAAACAATGTGGTTGAATATGAAGGTTTGGTGCATGGTGTCCGATTGGCCAAGGAGATCGACATTCGGCGGATTCTGTGTTATGGCGATTCCGATCTGGTGGTGCAGCAATGCACTGGCACTTGGGATGCAAAAGATGAAAATATGGGAAGATACAGATTCCTCGTGCAGCAGTTGTCTGGTTTCTTTGAAGGGTGTGAATTCCACCATGTTCCCCGAGCTGAAAATGAAGCAGCATATGAACTGTCCAAGCTGGGGTCTGCCAGAAAGGAAATTCCACCAGGAGTCTCTCTAGAAAACATCCACAAGCCCTCCATCAAGACTTCCCCGGAATCAGAGTCAATCTTTATTCCGGCCGACCTGAAGACGGCAGAGCTCGAGGCAAAGAAGTTGATCAAAAAGAAAAAGCTGAAGGAGCAGTCGGTGGCAGAAGTCGAACAGCCAGAGCCAGAAGTAGTTGTTGTAATGGTAATTGTTGCTGCACAGTCATGGGACGAAACGTTCAGAAACTTCTTGGTGGATGGCACACTCCCACAGGATGAAGTAGAAGCTCGGCAGATCCAGCGCCGATCTAGAGCATACACTATCATCAACAACGAGCTGGTGAACCGCAGTGCAACGGGAGTCCTTCAGCGGTGTGTGGAAGAGGAAAAGGGGCTAGAGTTGCTCCCAGACATCCACCAAGGCGAGTGTGGTCATCACGCATCAGCAATAGCAATAGTCGCCAAGGCTTTCCGCCATGGTTTCTACTAGCCGACTGCGAAGGCAGCGGCAGAAGAATTAGTCAAGCACTGCAATGGGTGTCATAGATTCAAAGCGAAGAGCCACTTACCAGCATCAGCACTCAAAAACATTCCGATCACATGGGCATTCGCAGTTTGGGGTCTGTACATGGTAGGACCGTTCAAAATAGCAAGAGGTGGCATGACACACCTACTAGTAGAAGTGGACAAGTTCACCAAGTGGATCGAGGCAAGGACGATCAAGAAGCTAGATGGGCCGACTGCGGTCAGGTTCGTGGAGGACATTATGGTCAGATATGGAGTGCCGCACAACATCATCACTGACAATGGAACAAACTTCGCAAAAGGGGTGCTAGCTCGGTTTGCCTCCCAGCAGGGCATCCGGCTGAACGTAGCATCTGTAGCTCACCCCCAGTCAAATGGTCAAGCAGAGCGGTAAAATGATCTCATTCTGTCCGGAATCAAGCCAAGATTGGTGGAGCCACTAGAGAGAGCACCTGGTGCATGGCTCGACGAGCTGCCAGCAGTGCTTTGGAGTTTGCGTACCACACCGAACCGTTCAACTGGATTCACTCCCTTCTTCCTAGTATATGGCGCTGAGGCAATGCTCCCTTGTGACATTGAATTCGATTCACCTCTTCACGCCATGTACACGGAGGCAGAAGACAAGGAAGCTCGCGAGGACGGTGTTGATCTGAGAGAAGAAGCATGTCCCATGCCTTGTCCAGGTCGGCAATATACCAGCAGAAGCTGCGTCACTACCACAACAAGAAGATCCGTCCCCTAGCTTTTCATGAGGGTGACTTGGTGTTGCGTCGAATCCAGAAATCGGATGTCCAGCACAAGTTATCCTCTCCTTGGGAAGGTCCATTCATCATCAGTCGAGCGCTCAAAAACAATGCATACTACCTCATTGATCTTAGGAAGCCGACCCGATATGTGGACACTTCGGGGCAAGAAACGGAGCGTCCTTGGAATGCCGAGCTGTTATGTTCGTTTTACAGTTGAGCGGTATTGTTGTATCCCCTCCCTTTGTGGAAATATTATCAATGAAAATAGTCGTGCGTCCATTGGACCGCATTCGGCAGGAGTTCTAAAATTATTTATGTGTATGTTTTCCAGTCCTAAGGTCAGTAAAAGTAGACCCGGGGACTGGCCGGTTGCCCCGAAAAGGGTATACTTGGGAGAAAGAGCAAAATGAGCGATGGGTTTGCAAAAGCTAGTCCGAACCGAATGCAGACCGCAGGTCGGCTCTAATGTCGGGTGGGTGTGGCCGAGCAGAACTATCAATCGGAGGGTTCATACTCTAAAAGTATATATAATTCAAGGTTAGCCGATAGCAGACCCACCGATTGTGACCAGACCGGCTGGCCAACAGTCGACAGGTCGCAATCGGCCCACCTGTGTAGCCCTACCTTTGCGAGCAAAACTGAGAGCTTGGAAGTACTTGTCAAAAGTTCCTTCGAGTTCTATTCTCCGATCCAACCACAGACCGCAGGTCGGCTGTAAGGTTGGCGGGAGTATCGGCCAAGAGAGAAAACATGCAAAGAACAAGGCAATCGGTTGAAAAACGCAAAGGCAGAGTGCCATATATGTCTTGAGGAAAAGCAAGTTAACAAGCAAGTAGGGCCGATTGGCCGAATGGTGTTCATTACATGAAAGTGGCCCTTGATGGGCGCACTTGGAATTTAACTAAGTGTTTGTCAAGCAAAAGCAGGAAATTGAAAGACATGCCGAGCTTAAGCAGTTGGCGCATCCGGAGAGGATGTATCAGTTGGAGCTGAAGCAGCTGGGGCCGTGCTGGTGGCACCTCCCTGAGCGGAAGAGGCAGTAGTCTTGGTCTGAATATGCGATGGATCCTGGGTAGCACTCGCCGAGTGCCCATCGGAGGATCCTTCACCTTCTTCATCGGCATCGTCATCAGCATAGTCCGAGGAGTGGGAGCCGTCGCTGCCGGTCCGCCGAGCAGGTCGGGACTGGGGCGCATTCTCACTGGTAGTATATAGAAGATCGCTAAGGGAGGCAACTCCGGTCGGCTGACCAGTTGAGTCAAGATAAGGATAAGGAGTAACTTCCAGGAGATCCATGCCGTTGGCGACTTCTTGGGCAATATGGCAGATTTGGGTCCAGAGTTCACCAACGGATTCCTCCGATCCCTCCCGCAGAGAATTCATCATCTTAAGGTCAATGTCAGGGTACCAGCTCTTCGCAATAGAGGGAGCAGCTTGCACTCCAGATCGGAAGGTAGAATCAAGTATATTTTCCACCTGGTGAGGCACAACCTTGAGATTCCGAGCAACATCTTCATTTTTCTCAAAAGCAATCGACTTCTGCCTGCCCTTGAAAAGCCTGTCGTTCAACTTCTAGATACCAGTCTTGAAAGTGCACAGGGCACCTTTCACATGGGGGATTCGGGCGTCCAAAGCAACAACAAAATCCTCGGCACCCCAGCCGGCATCAGCAGGAAGTACCACACCTCGCACTCGGCGGGCTTAGGCAATAGCTTCATCAGCAGCAGTGGTGGAGTTGGGCCAGGCATCTATCAAGAACAATCGGAGAATAAGTTTAGCTCGGAGAACAACAGGATCAGATTGGAGTACAAGAATAAACAAAACAGAAAGTACCTGCAAGGGCAAGATCCACTCAGTGGAGGCAGGAAAGGGCAAGATCAACATTGGCTTGCGCGCGTTGGATTTATTTCTGGTGTTGGACATCCATGTCCTCGGCACGCTTGACAGCAACATCCTTCTCTTTCAGCAGCTGACCCTCCACCTCGTGGCGAGCATTGACGATCCTCTGCATTTCTTGTTCATGGGAAGTCTTGGCGGCGGCAAGATCCTTGGTAATATTTTGGAGTTTGGCCTGCAACTCGGTCTCGACAGTGGCTAGGCGCTGACGCTCTTGCTTAGCACTGCCGAGCTGGCCATTCTTCTCACCGAGCTGGTTCTCCAGCTCGGCGATCTTCTTCTGGGCAGCCTCTCGCTCGGAGGACCGAGTGGCAGCAGCTACAAGTTTGCAGTAAGTAAGAAAGCAGTAGCAATCGGGAGAAAGAAAAAAGGAGCAGGCAAAACTATACCTGTTAGTTCTTGGATCTTGGCAGCTTGAGCTTCAGCATTTGTGTTCAGAGCGGCAATGGACTTTTGGCCCGCTGAATAAGCGGCCAAGAGCTCCTCAAATACAGCTTGGCGTCTATCGCAGATGGCCTGAAAAATGGGTCGGTCATATTTGAGCAAGACAAAGTCAAAAGAAAGTAAGATCCGAGCAGATTGCAGGAAATTGGCCCGAATCTCGGGGACTACACCCAGTGGGTGTGCTAGGCGCGCGCCCACTGAAAATAAAACTTACAGAAGTAGAGTGTTCGGAGGCAAGAATTTGGCCCAGAGCTCTATCAGCAAAACATCTAATGTGGGTGGCAAGGCCACCCAATTGGCCCAAAAGATGGGACGGGAGTTGGTCCTCGGATCCAGAAGGCGGAGGAGTGGCAGAATCGGCAGCAAGGCGGACAAGGGAGACATCAGAAGTGCCAATGTATGCCTCGCGGAACCGATCAGCTCGCGAGAGCTGGCGGCCTGTGGTCGGTGGCTGGCGCACAACGGCACTGGAAGACGGTGCTGTGGCAACGCTGGGTCCGGCAGGAGTGTGAGTGGCAAGCGGAAAACTAAGCTGAGGATCGGCGGGTGGAGAAGCAGTTGGTTCGATGGAGGCAGCAGTAGCATCCTCCGAGCCAGCTGCAGGAGTTGGATCTACAGCAGTGGCCTGGGCTGAAGAAGCCTCAGGCTGAGCAGCATCAGCAGTAGGCCAATCTGGCAGTGGCACATCAAGGTGTGCAACACCAGAAGGGTCCAGCAGGATCGGAGGAGCAGCAGGGGTAGTCGTTGCAGGAGTTGCCGATTGCGCGCCAGCAGTCGGAGGAGCGGTAGAGGTCGATAGGGGAGCAGTCGGTTGCGCCTGTTTCGCGGCGGCAGCGGCTCTCTGTTTCTTGGCCCGCTCGGCCTTGGTGGTGTCGGCGGCGTCTCTCTTGCGAGAAGGCGCAGGAAGGTTGGAGGTAGCGGAGGCCGCGGGGGTCGCGCTCGGAGGGACATCAGAGGTGGCAGGGGGAGCAATCGTAGCCACCCCAGGTGCCACGGGAGCGACAGATCAGACAACCCTGTAAAACAAAGAGCAAATTGAGAAAAAAGTACATAAAGATCAAAAGGAGCAAAAAGTGAAAAGAAACATACCCAGAGGCTCGGGGTAGCTGGGCAGCAAACTTGGCCATGGAGAATCCAGGGCGAGCAATATTCAGAGGAGTAGGAGAGAGCACAGGGCCACTCGGCTTGGGGGCGTCTCAGCGCGCACCATATTTGCCTTTCTTCTTGGCAACCTTGGAGGTACCGGCGGCGTCGTCAGTTCGGGGGCATTTCCCCTCGGCCACTGTCTGCTCGGCCGGCTCAAATTCTGTGTCGAAGTCACCAAGGGAATCAACATCACTGCTCCATTCGGCCACGAAGCGTTTGATGGAGGAATCAAACTTACCCGGCTTTTTGAGGCCGAGCCCGAAAGAAGCAGTCCGAGCTTCAGTTTCGGAATCGGTCTCCTCTTCAAGCTCCAAGTCTTTGGCATCTTCTTCAGCGCGGTCGGGATGGTAGACCGAGGTGGATTGTCCGTCCTGCATAACCCTAGAGCCAAGGAACTCCTGGGGCAGAAGATCCGATCAGAATCAGCAAGAAAGGAATAAGAGCTAAGATAAAGATAAGGTCAAGAGCATACCACGGGGCAGGGCCGAGCTCGGTTGTACGCCATTTTTCCGAACTCAAAGGGTGCAACAACCTTGAGGTCGACGATGTGGGTTATTCGGCGGAGGAACTCCGCTTCATTTACGCGGAATGTGGAGATCCGAGTGGGGTCTAGGAGGTGGCTCATATCGCAGATGCAGTGACAGCGGCGCTGTAGCGGAAGCACTCGGCGGCAGAGCCATGTCGCCACCAGGTTGGCAGGTTGCAATCCTTCATCCATCATGGTTTGGATCTGGGCCATTTGACGATCCAGGTCGGTGTCCCCTTCCCCTGGCTTTTCGGACCAGTGATACTTCGCAGTCGGAGGCGGCAGAGAGAACTTGGGCAGATTGATCAAGTCCTTATGTTTCAGTGAAGAAACATAAAAGAACCCCATCTGCCAGTTCTTGATGGACGGTGGTGGCTGGGGATGAGGATAGAGTCCGACCTTGCGGATATATATGGTGGCACCACCGCACTCGACCATCACCATCACCTCCTCTTTCTTCTTGGTCTTGGGGTCAATAGCAAACACCCCAGTACCTACTCGGAAACTGCGGAAGTAGAATATGCGGCACAAGAGTCTAATGGTGGGCCGAACTCCGAGGTAGCCCTCGCATAATGTTACGAAAGCAGAGAGCAGCATGATGGCATTCGCCCCGAGGTGGTGCGGTTGCATGCGGTAGAAGTGAAGGAATTCGCGGAAGAAGTGGCTCACCGGGAGGCCGAAGCCGTGCTGAAAATGCGCGAGGAAGACAACGCGCTCGCCGGCCCAGGGCACGGGTGCAAGCTCGGGGCCGGGAACGCGAAATTCGAGGTCCGCCGGGATCTTGCGAGACCGGCGAAGGAGAGTGATGTGCATCTCAGTCACAATGGAACCTTTCCACGAGCCCCGCTGAGAAGTGGTGGCACTGGCGTCGTCCGCCATGGAGGTGTCGGACTCCGTGGCGGGCGAGGAGAAGCAAGACGAGGGAGAATACGACGGTGAAGATGGCGGCGGCGGCGGAAATCTGGATCCGCGTCCACCAATCGTGGCGGAGAAGGAGCAGTGGCGGCGGCGGCGGAGTGCGGCCGCGAGGTCCTCGGCACAACAACTTCAAGCTCTGGGGGTAGCGGCAGCAGCACGGAGAGGCGCGAGGTGCATCGGCGGCAGAGGCAGAGGAGGAGAGCGCGAGGAAGACGATGGCGTGGGGGGGTGTGGCGCATCTCTCACCCCGCGGAGTATTTAAAGGCCTAGCGAGGAGGTAGTGGGATACGGTGTGCTGATCCGGCAGGCGGTGTGGCCGCGTGTATCCACAGGGAAACAACAGTTCGGAGCACAGAAGATCCGGCGGATGGGACGGGACGTGCGCGCGTGGGTCGAGGCAGCGGTTATGGCATGTCAAATCGTGGCACGATGTCCCGTATTCTCCAGAGAATTCAAAGCGGCAAGTTCGGTCAACATTCCAGTCAAACCAACCGTTGGGCGGATCGGTCGAGAAGATCGAGAGCAATCGGCAGATAGCGAGCAATCGGCCGTTGAGAGCAATCGGTCAGAAGACCAAGAGCAATCGGCAGATAGCGAGCAATCGGTTTATTGAGAGCAATCGGTCAAAAATAAAAATTCAGCATTCCAGAAGTATAGAAGGAACTTGTGCAGGCCTCGCCGTCTCTGAGTTCGGCGGGACCTCCGCAGCTTCAGGGGCTACTGTCGGGGGAATGACCCTCGGGTAGGGTCACCCAGGGGAAACAAGTCATCAAGGCAAAGATCACCGACCTGATGGTCACCGATCTAATCAAGGCCGAGCTAATCAAGAGCAAGCAAGAAGTGGGCCGAGCTGTTCAAATTGAGGGACGATTGCTCCAAAGAGGGTGCAATCAGTCTCATCAGGAAGCATTCGGCCGAAGTAAACAGAGCACTATCCGAGCAAGATCCCAGGTCGGACACCTGGTACAAGAGCATTCAATGCACAATCCCTGAAGATCGGGACTGTCAGAGGCGTGCGGTCTCCTCCAGCGCCGATCACGCGGATAGGCCAACAGGTCTAGGTCTCTAGCTCCACTGTTCACTACCGAGGTCTACAGGATAGCGGTATGGTGTGCTGCAAGTCTAACCGGGTCATCCGGGAGAACACGATGTGAGGTCCCTAGCTTGTCTAAGGCTGACAGCTGGGCCCTCCCCTTTGTACATTTACCTTTGTACCCTGGGCTCGGCCTATAAGAGCCCCGGGTACCCCTCCTGTGTGAGGGACGGCGGAGCACTTATTGCAATCTCACCCATCATAGAGAGAGCCTGGAGAGAGTTGTGCTTAGAGCCCTCTTCTTCTTGCTCTCAAACAGCTCAAGGATCATTCATTGTAGCCGGAGTTATTGCATATAGCTAGCTTGGCAGGACTAGGGGTGTTATCTCTATGGAAAGCCCCGAACCTGGGCACACCGTGGTGTCTCACCGTGTTTTCCCATTCTCGCTTCCGGTACCAGCAACACTAACCTCGGTCTGTCCCCCTCTTTAGCAATCCCCATGGCATCTGTCGTTGCATATCGACGACAGTTGTGCTCCTGCTGCCACTACGCACCGTCCACAAAAGTGTCGCGTGATGCTTTGAGTTGATTTTTCGATTAGGTACCTTAGTGTTGCGGGCGTGCACAAATAATCAATTTACTTCTGCGTTCAGATACTAGTCCAGCACAAGTCAAAAGTCAATTTGATCTTTTTTGCTTTGCACTAGTTCAGGTACTAGTCGACATATATGCTCAGCATAAGTACTAGTCAAATTGATTATTCTGCTTTGTAGTAGTTCATGTACTAGTCGATATATATATGTGTTCAACACAAGTATTAAGTTGATTTTTTTGGTTTGGTTGAAATCTGAATAAATATCACTCTTTTTTGGTTTAATTTCTCAATGCAGAAGTGCAGTTTGCAGAAATATGATTTGGGGTTCAGTATTGTGGACTTGCAGTTTGCCGTTCGCTGGAGATGGTTCACACTTGAAACAATTAACCTTTGAAGTTTACTATTTTGAGTGTGTTCGGGAAAGAAAATGCAAGAGCGTTATTTGTAATTATTGAAGAAAATCAAAGTAATTCATTTGTATGAAGCCTTGTGGTTCACCTTTGCACTTTATATTTAGTAGACAAAAGTGCAGTTCATCTTGAATGAGGAAAATAAACACGAAATGTTTATAAATATCTACTGTAGTTCACTTTGCTCGATATTGAAGAACTAAAACAAAACAAAAAAAAAACCCAAATAAACATGTGCAGTACACTTTGATTTGTGCCAACATTCACTTCCCCAAAGGGAACAAACATATTGGTAAGTGATTTAAAAAAGCAGTGCAGTTCATTGCCGATATTCACTTTGTGCGGTCGGCCGTCTAATGAAGTTCGTGGGATGTAGATCATTCGTGATAAATAAATCAAAAAACATGCAGTTCTCTCTGTTCGACATTGCATTGCGGTCGCCTGATGAATGCAGTTCGCTTCAACGAGTTCGGATCCACGGAAAAACACGTGCGTTCCCATTTTCCGAGAATGCAGTGCGCTTAAGAGTGGGATATGGTGCGCTTGCCCGTCCAATGCAGTTCACTTCGCCCGATTTCGGTTCCGCGAAAAACAGTTTCGCGGTTTAATAAATTTGACGTAGCTTTTAAACCGTGATGAATTAGAGAGTGTGTCTTACATGAAAATGGAGAACCTTGATTATTTCTATCCAACGGTGTATGAATTGCATCAATCGGACAAGTGAATCAAAAAAAATTACGCAAAAACGCCCGCTGTCCACGCGAGGGCAGCACACCGTTTTCGAAATTCCTTCAAAACCGTGACGAAAACCGAAAATTGTTCAACATATCTAAGATTCTCCTACTCCATACGAATTCAACGGTGTATCATACGCATCGTACCGACTAACGGTTAAAATGTTTGACTCTCTACAAGATCCACAGGAAAAAAAAACAGAGTTTGTGCGTTTTTTCCATTTCAAGTTACTCCCAAATAATTGGGAATTAAAGAAAGTGTTATGCATATGACTAAGATCCTAATCGATATTTTTCCAACGGTGTATCATACGCATCGTTCCGACGAACGGTTTAAGTGAAATCGCAAAAAAACTCCCGCTGTGAAAGTGGGCCGCCGCACCGTTTTCAAAACTGCTCTTAATCCGTGAAGAATTGGGAGAAGTGTTAAACATACTAAAGATTCTCCATTTTCATACGAATCCAACGGTGTACCATAAGCTCAATTTCGATAAACGGTTAAAAAGTTAGAGCGAAAACAGTGATGCAGTTCGTTTTTACCCGAGCTGCAGTGCTTTTAAGTCAGCAGTGCGGTTCCCTTAGCGATACGATGCAGTGCAGAAGTGTTAGCAGAATAGTTATTCTGCTAATATTAGCAGAATAGACGGGTACTATATATATACTAGTAAACGTGCACGTGCAATGCACGTTTCAATACAATTCATCTGTTAAAAGTGTAGGGAGAGCCTGAGGTGGTGACCATGAAAGTCACCTACTTCAGAGCAATTCTAGCAGATCCCGCATATTTTAATTCCGCATAATCATTATACCGGTCACTGTACAACGAAAATGCAATACAAAAAGCGGTGGAACATCATAGTTTCACGCTACATACTGGGACGAGACTTCGTCGAAGATCTTACGAACAAAGAAAACTTAATATTTAGCTTGGGGTCGCCGGAACTCGCCGGAGCACGGTGCCTCATTTCTTGGCATGGAGGTAGTACTCGTACACGGAGTTCATCATGATCTTTGTGAGCTGGTGCTCATCCTTGGCGGTCTCAAGGCGCTCGGAAGTGCCTTCTTCGTCGGCACCACCGCATCCCGAGCTGCGATGAGCTCGTGCTCTGCCTCGCGCAAGCGGTGCGTGGATGGCGAGAGTGGGTTCCCAAACTCGTAGAAGCGAGCCCATGCACTCTTGCAACCATTGTGGGACAGTCCGCCACAGTTGCGTACATGCTGTGAATGCCATGACTCAACCGGGGGCGCGTGGGCGTGGGAGATGTCGTCCGTGTCATGGCGGGTGCGCTTGGGAGGCGGTGACCCGCACATGCCTCCACGGCCCCGACTACCTCCGCCTGTCATGGGAGTTTCTCGCAGGAGCTGGGGAGGACGCAAAGGAGATGATAGGTCTTAGTAAGCATATAATTCTCATGATCATTAGACCAAGTGTACAAAATTTTGAATTCATATTGTAGGATTCATGAACCCCTCCTCCATGAAGAAAAGGAGAAATATAAAGCCATCAATAATTACCCTTCGAGGATGTCATATGAATTTCGAGCAGACCACAAGTAATCGCTACCGTATAATAAATGTAAGAGATCAAGGGAAGTCGACTGGATGAAGATTTCAGAATCTATTTTCTTAGATGTACCTTAAAGGAACATACAATAATTTTCCAAGTGAACATAGTGGGGATGCAAATTTTGGAATAAAGATACACAAAAAATTACAGTATTGAAAATCGCTCCTTCTTGAATTTGGGTTGCATGTTATCTTGAAAACTTGACTTCCTGGGCTCGACGGAAAAGGTAAGACACCCATGGGAGTCGCAGCGGCACCGCCTACAAGATGGAAGTCTGTTGGTATAGTTTTGCACCCACTCTCAACTTCTCTTGGAGTTGGACTCCGGTTAAGACAAATTGTATTTGACTAATGTCGATCTACAGGGGAAAAACTGCTAGGTAAAGCATTAGATTCATTATAATGAAGTGAAGAGAGGAAACTTAACCTTTTCTTGTATAGCATGGACGACATGCGGTTCACACATAAAATAGAGAAAGGCTACTATTATAAAATGGCTAACTGTACAACAAGGAAATTAGCCATGAGCGGATCAGGGGCCATAATACTTATTGTTTCGCAAAGCTTAAAATTAAGAA
Organism: Bromus sterilis; assembly: GCA_950022295.1. Lineage (NCBI taxonomy): Eukaryota > Viridiplantae > Streptophyta > Magnoliopsida > Poales > Poaceae > Bromus > Bromus sterilis. The sequence continues at coordinate 160,041,652 of OX465596.1, read as the reverse complement.
AAAAAATGTGCAAATAACATTTAGGATGACCAAAGCCATACAAAGACCTTCCAAAATGTTATGTATATATCCTTAGGAAAATAATCATACTAAAATTTTAACGGATACATAAGTTTAAAAGCAAAAAATTAAGAAATGATTAATGTCATGACGATTTAGTTTTTCATCTGCATATTCCATTTGAACAGACATCACATCAGTTTACTTCACAAAAAAGGAAAATCTCAGTTTAAGTGTTATGGAATCAAATTTCATCATGTGGGTAAACCATCATGGGATGAGAATCATTTGCAGGCTTTCTGTGGCTAAGAACACCATTTAATTGCGAACTATTATGATGGCTCACCCGATAAATGCACAATCAGAAATTCTTGCAAAATTACCAAGAAATTACTTCCATGATTCTTCTGTTGCTCCAAATATATATTACACTTTGGTTAATCTCTACAAGTCTAGCTAAATGAGAAAATAGAAAACCGTATCACTTGATGATCAGGCGAGTTAGAAAATGGACCAGGCATGTAGATTAACTAACCTGGGTTATCACGATATGGTGCAAGGACATACGGCTCACCGACCCCTACATCCATCTGTGAAATGCAATGACGCGGATCCAAAATAATAATATCATAATAATTTGCAAATAAAAGGGTATCAATTCAACAGGATGGTTGATATTGAGAAGTAGTAACCTCAACCGTTAGATTAACTGAACGATAATTTGACAAGTATGGACCATGAATAACATCACACACATGTAATTGGTGAATATGGCTATGAGCGGAAACATAAGAACATGCTCAAGACTAACTCGATAGCGGTGTAATGAATGTACTTTCCAAAATAATCTTGAATACTGATCATGCATAAGGCAAATAGATTAGGAGGACTGCCAAAATTCCATTGAGGTATGTGTTGGCATGGAGTTATTTCAACATCTTGCATTCCTTTTCCATTAAGAATAGCTTGCAAGATGTGCTACATGTATCTGCCTTGTTGAAATACAACACTTCCACATGTGCAAATCGTTTAAAAATTATAGGAATCTATTCTTGATTCCAAAAATATAACTCTCGAATAATAAACAACAATAAAATTAAAATGAAAGTGCAATCTAGGCATGAACATATGTGAAAGGTTGAGCCCATGCATCACGAAATTCACGCTCATGTTTTAGACATAGCCTGATGAAAGAAGCAAAGATTCAAAGTCATCACTTGATACCAAACGTGTTGAAAAAGAAAATTATTTCAGAGAAATGATTCGTCAATGAGCATGATGCACGTTATTAAAGAAAATAAATAACGACATCAAATACATGTGAACAAATAAAGGAGATATTGCTAAGGATTGTAAAAAGATCTTACATCGCTTGGAAAGGAATCAATTGCAGTAGAAATTGCATAAAAATTGATGTATTGATATCTTTAGAAGCTTTTTCCTACTTATTCACACTGATCTCTTCAGCATAATGAACATCAAAGTTTTTCCTAAATGCTCAAGCTCAGCGATATTTGTTCCTCGTTCAGTAGTCAGCAGTCCAGTCCAAATAATTATGTGGTCATCAAGATTCCCAGATTGTTTAAAATCGCAACACGATGAAACTTGCGGTTCAACAAAGATCTATTGTGATTGGCCTATCTCTATCTTATCGCTGAGATAAACATAATTATAGGAAGCAACATCAACTCAAATTTAATTTGCATTAAACACCACCAAACAATTCCGCCAAAGACAACAAGAATTGTTTTTCAACTCAACTAAAATAGGAACAATGGCCATGAAGCCTGAAATGAGGAGGTGGATGGAGATCTGCATTACAAGAATCTAAATGGGCTGGAAGGCATAGTCGAGCTGCTGCCTGGCGGCGGAGGTCTAGGATGCAGTGTCTGTGTAGAGTAGGTCGTCCACGTGATAGCGGCGTTGTTCAACACGTTGTGTCCACGATGATTGGGACAGTGGCGGCGACTACCACATCCAGGCTGCCAGCAATGGAATTAGACTATTAGAGAAATCATGTGTAGAGTCAGTAAATATGGAGATTAGTACCACCAAAATAATTCTAACACCTACCTGAATATCTCAAAATATGCTTGCACTGCCACATGACGCTTCCTTTTGTAGCATGTTCTCATCTCTAGCATGATGCCTCTTCTTGTATTCAGAATTCTTGTACCTGAAACTTCTTTCTCCTACTACTCTACCTACTGGAGAAAATACCACAAAGATTTCAATAATATTTTGATTGGCTATAAAACAAGTTGGTTAGTAATATATAACCAACACATTCTAATTAAAATCAAATCATAAGTGCGGACAATTGCAAATAAACAAATTAATGAAGGGTAGATGGAATACGAACGCTGTGGCAACGAAATAATTGCAATTCATGAATCAACGATAATCCTAATTGACCTTCTGTAGAAAGTAGTCCACCGATATGTGTTGAAAGCTAAAATAAACCTGCGGTCATGCTTGCCATGTTGTGTTGAACTCAGCGGTGAGCAGTTCCGTCAGGTCTGACATGTATATGGGCGATGCAGAAGGTCTGGCTCGCGGAAGGCGGTGGACGGTACAGAGGAGATGAACGCTCCAACTGGCGGCGAACATCACAACCGGAAGGCGTGCGTGTCAGGCGGTTAATGGGCAACACCGGCGTACGGATGCGTCGTGCGCGAATGGATATGCAACAAGAGGATACGGCGGAAGCGGCGGTGCCTGCGCTGGAAGGCGCGGATCCAATCCGGCGACAGGCGGGGGCGAGGCCGGCGACGGAAGCCATGAGTAGAGGTAGGGAGAGGCGGGGCGGGGCCTGCGGAGTGACGGCGCGTTCCGACGGACAGGCGAGGGCGTGAGTGAGGCCGGCGGCGGAAGACGCGAGCAGAGAGGAGGGAGAGGCGCAGCCGCGCATGTTGGAGCGATGTAGTGATAAGATTAGCGAAGGGATGCGTCATGCGTGTTGTGCCGCTAAACACGGCAGTGATTCGGTTCATTGGATGAAAAGCAGCGGACGGATAGGATGTATTGGATCAGCACCTCTGGTGCTTTTTATATTAGTAGTACTAGGAAACACGTCCGTGCGTTGCAACGGGGATTATTTTTTGTATGCCCCTAGCTAATAAATATCGTTCAACCGTTGTGTCCCAACTATGTTGCTGCTTATCCTCCTTTTCGTATTCTTCGACAATGACCACGATAAATCAACCTAATAGCAATGCGCCCTGGTCAATCGAAACACGATAATCTAAAAACAAAAATCGATGAAAATCGAACTCGCACGCATTTAAGAAGAATTTATAACCTCTGAAAATAATATTAAATGTATTTGAAAAAAAAAGTGTACTCATGTAAATGTTCTTCAAAGCTTTAGAAATATGTCCCATTATAAATTTTCAAGATTTGGGATGTCAACACTTTAAATATGAATTATATAACCATGAGTGCAATTAAATTTCAAATCAAAGATCTATTCAGATGAGAGAGAGTTTCACTTTATGAAATTTCCTAAAAATTTAAAATACTCTTAAAATAATAGTAGGAGGTGTTGTAAATTTTTGATAAATTTAAAAAATCAAATACTTCGTCCGTTCAATCACAACTAAATATATTTTTTAATGCACTAAGTCTCACGATTCAAAAGCGATTTTTTTATAGAAAACTAAATTATGAATTCCCTTGCATTTTAATTTTCTATGCGACAATTATTTTTTATGAATACACAGATTTAGTTGCTATCATTGTTTTAGGTTTAGATAAGGGTGATGTCTTCACTCACTCCAATAAATGTTGTTTTCGTTGTATACGTGTCTCTAGTATATTCTTAAGGTAATAAATTAATAAAAATAAATAACAATCATGTTTGGATCTTTCATTATTTATTTCATAGTTTTTTACTCTACACAATATTTTCCACAAAAAATATTTAATAATTAAATTATACTATGTTTCATGAAATTTCTCATATTTAAAACGTACCAAAACATAATCTATAGGTTTCATAAAAAACCTCAGTTTGATTCAATCTATTAGACACAATAGTCATCACTGATCCAAAAAACTTAATATATAGGACCACAATAATTTATGAGCATTTTTTAAAATACAAAAATTCCTTATCATCTATAGCTAAAAAAATGGAATGCTCATCAACTAGTGCGGTCCTTTTTTCAAATAGGTGTTTTTCCATATTTTCTTGAATACGTGTTAAACATTTTTCAGACGCACGTTAAAAGATTTCGTTGATGATACAAAATATTTTATTTAACTCAATGATTTTTTGTACATCCTATATATGATTTGAAACGTGATATTTTTATAAATGTCACTTACATTATTCTGGATTAGAAACATTTATATAGAAATTATCTGAACATCTTTATATATTATATAATACTCGATCCGTTTAGAAATATATGATATTTTGGTAGGCTAAAGTAGAGGTAGTACTTTACAAGAATGTGGCACACATTTTTGCGAATAGTCCGAAACAGTAAATATACGTGATCATCTTTTTTCATTTTTTTCAAATATTATGAACATTTTCTCTAAACGTGATACTCCCTCCGATCCATTTTAATTGACGCACACTTAGTATAAATTTAGTACAAAGTTTTACTAAGTATGCGTCAATTAATTTGGATCGGAGGGAGTAATATTTTTTTATGTACATGTTTTTCTATGCAATTAACATTTTTCAATGGTTTATGAACATTATTTTAACACCCCATATTTGTTTTTCACAATATCGTGAAAATTATTTTTTATTTCTGAAAAGTGATTGACAGACTATTTTGCATGCCATTAATATTTTTTTTAAAAATTGCTCCAATCTTTTTGTAACTGCATGCATAAACATATTTTTTATGCTTAATGGGCCGGTCTCGTTGTGCAGCATTTTCAGGAACTCAGTTTGCTTCGTTGTTGGGCTCATCTTTCTTCTTGGGCCAGAGGCGAGCGAGCGAGAGGAGGGGACGGACGCTGCGTGCGAAACATAATGTACGAATCATTTTTTCCTTTTTTTTCGCCTGATACGTAGGACTGCGGGTTAATTCATAGTAAAGAGAAGGGTTTTGTTGCAAAAATATAAAAACGGACTAAGAAAGCCACCTCCCTTTATTATTAGGTATAGTTATATTAGCAAACATGCCCGTGCGTTGCTACGGGATAAAGAAATTTTCGTATATCTAAACATAATGGTTATACACAAATCTTCGCCTATAATCCTTTTACCGTCCTCTACTCATTGTCGATGTCGCTGTCATCGTTGCCAATGAGGTGGATGAATTCGGCCCCCACGACACGCCTTGGGTCCAAAATACCTACGGGGGTGGCGGCGGCGGTGGAGAGGCAGAGGTGGCGACGAAGACGGCATCGGTGGCCTCAACGGCCAGAACGCAGACGGCGGCGCGTCGAAGGTTTAGACGGTCCTCACGAGGTCACGGATGACCTCGCAGATCTCTGTGTTGTGGTTGTCTATGAGATGTGGTGGCAGCGAGATCGGTGGTAGATCCTCGTACCACGACCACGCTTGTGGCATCAGGGGCAGTGGAGGCGGCGGGTGCGCGTAGATGGCGTCGTCGGGCTCTGCGGCCGTCACATCGAGCAAGTCTGTGAGCCCCGTCTACTGCTTGCGCTCCTCCGCTCGGTCTTCTCGAGGGTGGTCCGACTCCTATCCGCGGAAACACAAAGGTGAGACTATTAAATAACGTGAGAACGCCTGGTTCTAGCGTGGTCTCAAGAAGCTAGCTGACTTGGTTCGGTGGAGCGTTCTGCACAGGAAAACTTTGTGGGTTCGATCCAGCGCAATTTTTTTTTGTTAATTGACTTTGAGCCCACGAGAGAAGGCCCATTAGCGTACGAAATTTGATCAGTACGAATCATTTTTTAACGAAGAGTTTTTCTAACTTATATGTGGCATTGGTGGTAATTTCTATCAACTTTATAACGAAGAGTTTTTCTCACTTATATGTGTCATTGGTGGTAATTTCTATCAACTTTAAGGATAAATAAGATGACGGACGAAAAAAAAAGAAACACACCTCCCTTTATTATTATTATATATATATATATATAGGGTGGGTCTATTCTACAATTGATTGTAGAATAGTATTCTATAATAGGCTCCTCCTATATATATGGAGCAATTACAAAATCAAAAAGGAAAAAACTCTCCACACCCACCCCACGTCCCCACCTCTCTCTATCCGCTACCTAACCGGCCCGCATCCACCCCCGCGCCGCCGCCACTCGGCCTCCCCTGTGCAGCCGCCTCCCGGCCTCCTCCTCGCTGGCCCCCTCCCCGACGTCCTCGCCGGCCCGGCCTCCTCCCCGCCATCCCCACCACCTCGAACCCCTCCCCGCCGTCCCCGCCTCCCCGGCCCCCTCCCTGCCGTCCTCGCCCCCTGGCCCCCTCCCCGCCGTCCCCGGCGGCCGCGTCCTCCACGGCCTCCCTCCCCCGCCGGCCGCTCCCCTCCTCCCTCTGGCGCCTTGTCTTCTGCTCGGCTAGGACCTTGTGGCGGAGCCGGTGAGCGCCCGGTTGGTGTGCTCGGGATAAGGCCACGATAGCAGAGGCGGTGAACTTTCTTTCGAGCATTTCTTCCTCTCGCTCCTATCCGTTTTACTGAGGTATGCTCTGGTTTTGCTGTAGAGTTCATGGAGAAGGAGGAGCACAGCTCCGGAGGTCCGTTGGGAGGACATCCTCTAATTTACTAATCCCCCTAGGGGTAAAATCACTAGGAATCAATTGAGTTGTGGGTGTAGTTGGGAGATCGATTTTGACTCGGTCCACGCTTGAACCGATTTCTTTTTTCACTTGGACATTGTTGTTCAGCGAGAGGAGGGTTTATGGCGGTTTGGGGTGGACGCGCTGTCGCCTGCTCGATGCGATGGTTGAGCGCGTGGCGTGTGTGGCCGCCGCCTACACAGAGGAAATGGGGGTTCCGTGTGCGGCGGGAGAAGGGAGAGGGCGGAGCGAGAGCGCCTCTTGAGGAAGGGAGAAGGCGGAGGGGGTGTTTCCTATCAGAGGTGTGGCGGTTGACGGAGGCGGGCTGCCGGCGTGCGAACCTGGCGTTGACGGAGGAAGGCGACACATGCGGACTTGTCGATGACAGAGGTGGGGCGCTGCGTGGGTACCTGTCGCTGACGGAGGTGGGGCGTTGTCTGGGAAGGGGGTGGTCAACTGGTCGTTGCGCGTCTGCCGTTGCCGTAGGCGAGGGGGGTGTCGTGGTTGGTTGCCGGAGGCGCGCTGCTGCCTTCGGAGGGGGTTCGTGTCGCGGTTGATGGCAGCGGCCGTAGGTGAGCCGTGGTTCTGCTGCTGCCTGCTGCCATGGTCGGCTGCGGCCTACGGTTGATGGCTGGAGGATGGACGATGTAAGGGCGTGTCTCCGACGCCTCCGTTGCCAGACGGACTAGCCAGGTCGATGTGGCTTGACTGCTTGAGGCGCGCGGGGTCGCGGCCTGAGGTCGTTGGTGGACAGGCGCAGGTTGTGGCCCTCTCTCGCCTCTGTGATTAATTGATTATAGGAGGATCAGGCGCTATAGGCCATGGGCAGCAGAACGAAAAAAACGAAAACAACCCATGGAGCGCTCAGCTCTCTCATTGGCGTTGCATATCGATAAAACTTTGATGTTAATGGTGTTAGTTAGATTTATACTAATAGGAAATTAATTTGACACAAATTTGCCAATGTGAATGTATTGTTGCTTTTTCAACAAATATTCTCAGTGATGACTGTAATTGACTTCTTCATATAACATATTTGTCATGGTCTATTCGATATAGTTGAGCTATTTTTGGCATCAACCATGTCTTTCAAAGTGGTTGTTAAGATGAATTAATTAGTGTTGTATCTTGTATGCAAGAGTTGAATTTAAAAAAAAGAGGAGAGACACGAATATTCCAGTTACCATTTCGAAACTGTGAGCACGACCAAATCATTGCTTCATATGTACAACAGAGGGGAAGAGAAATGGGCATGAGCTTTCTCATGGTTCTGGCTGGGGTGAGCATAAACTAATTATTTTAAATTTTGGAAGTTGGGATTAAGTAGGCTATGATTCAATATGGTGTATAGATCATGATTTGTAGGTGACTGCATGCAAACTAATTAAATTTCAAATCTAACATGTTTATAAGGACATTTAGGCATTTTTTAGAAGATATTTAGGCATGTTAGTTGTCTTAAGTTGGTGCTCAGAGCATGATTTGCATAGACTGAAAATAAAGTTTCAATTCAGGTATGTTCCGAAGCATATCAGGTATGTCATTATTTAGTATAAAAACATATGACAATTAGATAAATACTCCCTCCGTTCCAAGTTAGTTGACTCGGCTTTGGTCCAAACTTGAACTAAAGCCAAGTCAACTAATTTGGAACGGACGGAGTACGTTTTCAAAAAATAGATAAATGTGCAGAATTGCGTTTGTGCCTTTTTTTTTAACAAACAGAACTTCAGAGATGCAAACTTTCTTTAGAATATCAATTTTCACCACATGGGGACTTGCTTCAGAATTATCTATTTTTCACTGAATGCAAACTTCCTTCAGAATTATCTATTCTTCACTGACACTTGCACTTACAAAGCATGCAATTGTTTTTGCTATTTGAAACTCCTTGCTTGCAGGAACCGGGTGGAGGCAGGTATCAAAGGTGGAGTTCACATGTTATGTTTGTAGCAACTCTTGCTCTTTGTTGATTATTACCATGAAATTCTATCTTCAACAACAACAAAATCCCGTATCATCAAACTTTACTGGTTGAGTGGTCTGTAGTGTGGAAAATTAGCAACACAAGATAATTGCCGCTCATGTTTCTAAACCATAGAATATTAGCATCGCAAGCTGGTGGAACTATACATGCTTGTATATTGTTTGCTTTTAAGCACTAACAAAAAATGCTTGGAAATACAAATACTGATTATAGATGAAAAGGAGAATGCAAGTGCTATGTTTGTCAGGACCCTGTTTTGTTTCACAAGGAATGGGTTGTGAAAAATCCATGGTTTCCTAAAGAGATACTCCCTCCGTCTCATATTTCTTTTCATGGTTTTAGTTCAAATTTGAACTAAAACTTGAACTAAAACCATGGCAAGAATTATGAGATGGAGGGAGTATAATTTTTTGTGTATATGCTTGATTTGGATTTATTCAAAAATTACAATTTCCTTCAGCACAACAACAACACTGATTGTGTTGATTTCAATTACACACACCATAGTTTCTGAGGAGTTAGGAAACTTCTAATCTTTGGAAGGAACATCGACCCATGAGCAACCACCTAGGAGCAAAATCTAAAAAGGTATACAATCATGAAGCACTCGACTATGCAAACAAATCGAAGAAACTTTTTTAAGAGGTTTATACATCGTATTCTTATAGGTCTATTATTTCTATCGTGGCAAGAATTGTAACAGTGCATCTTTGCAGGATAATCTGTCTTGGCTGGTAAATATGTGGAATTCTCACACTTCAAGTAGTTAGCTCTTGCATTATCAATTACGCTTATCCTGACCGAAAGACATGCGTGAAGAAGTTGATGAAAGCTTTCGCGTTGTATAATGTTCGTATTGTAACAACAACTAATATAACTTCATGCATTAACAACTCCATGCTGCTCTCATGTCAAATAGATATATGCTACGGTGCTGAGGTTGCTTGGCTGATTGTGACTTTTTGTTTTTCTACTTCGAATGTTTTTGTGTCTTATGAAAATCTTAAGTATATTATTTATTGTTTATCCCACTTGAACACATGAAAATGTCATCTATTTTAAAAATATTATCATAAAAACCTGTCGGCGCAGAAAAGCGCGCCCGATACTTCTAGTATATTACTATTTTTTGTCGGTGGCAACCATGTACAGAGCTAGCTCAAACCCATGAAGTTAATCAATCTGTGCCGACATCAGGCTGGACGCATGCGTACATCAACCGGGTGGATTGATCTTTAACATCGGCTGCAAGCCTACAGACACGTACATCAAGCAGGTGTATTGATCTCTAACACTGGCTGCAAACACACTGCGCCGCTGCAGCTAGCCATAACCATTGCGCCGCTGAAGATCATGAGTAGAAATTCTCAAACTTCTACGCAATGATGGGTGGCTGCCTGTACAGGAGATGCTCGTGGTTTCTGAATAGATATGAAGCTTTACCAGCGATGGATCCCGTGCTGCATCAATAGGCAGTTGACACATAGATTCAGTACTAGATATACAGTCTGAACTCTAAACTATATTGTAACATCTCAGCCGGTCTCCAGCAAACATCTGCGCAGTACCATTTAATCGTTCTGGGCAATACAATTTTAAAATTTTGAGAAGTACAAAAGAAAATGGGGATTCAGTTTTATTAGATGAACACTCATATACATGTTGTTTTTATATGACGCTTGTGATAATAGATTTATTTGTTTCTGTGAAGCAATTGCATTCATCTTTTGTGTATTATCTGTTAAGCTACATTTTGTTGGAACTTTAAAACCTTACTAATGCCGTGGAGATAGTTTCTGTAGGCCAAGAAATTGTTCTTTGTTCAACCGGAAGTTCCATTAAAATAACTTTGGGATGTTCCAATTATTCATTTTAGGCAATACCAAAAATATTCACTTTGGATAGAAAAATACTTTATTATTTTGGCAGTGCCATTGATTCTTTTAGGACAGTACCATTGATTCATTTCGACCGGTACAAATTATTAAATCTGAGCAGTACAATAAATCTTTGGTCGAGTAGTACGAAGAAATGTAAAATTAGCCTTAATAAAAATAATGGTTGAGAAGTACAATTTACCATCAAAACATTCGATTCAAGTCCCTCCCGTCGACACACATAGCCTTAAAAAGACTGTGTCAGGCCAGCAGCCGTGAGCAAACATGCCACTTGCCAATTGCCATTTGCAAGCTAGAGTCCTAAACATGGCTTGCTGAATGTACAAGACACGGCTAAACTGCCACATTACTCATGGCGGCATCAACCATCAAGACCCAATTGCCTCCCTCGCCCGACGCAACGTACCTCGGCGAGCTGCACGCCTCCCCTTCGGCGCGACATCAACCTCCCCTGCACTTGTCCACGTACGAGGTATGTCGTTCAATCACCATTGGGTAGGTGTGATGCAAGAATCTGAGCTTTTGAACAAGAAACGTGCTTTAGTCTGACCCAATTTAATTGATACGTGCTTTAGTCTGACCCAATTTAATTGATATGCAAGCTCACTGTGAATGGACTAACACACTTACAACTTCATATATAACTATCCAGAACCTGAATTAGATTTATCCTTTCATGTTCTCATATTTTCTATCTGATGGCCGATTCTTTGAGCACCTATTTCGTACTGGGCAGGGAAGTGATTAAATTAGACGATATTGGTGCTGACATAGAAAAACCCAATAAATCTATGCTTTTGAACAACAAATGTGCATTGGTCTCACTTAATTAAGTTGTGCATTCGATCCATATGCATAGAGTCCTCATCAATCCAGTAATATGCTTACAAGTTTTTTATAAGATAACAAGAAAAAACATGAGCTTCTGTAACAACGACGGTAGATTAAGTAGGCTTCTGTTGTTGGAAGAAGCCTTGATTCTGTCCTTCCATCATACCAACGGATGACTGCAGTGAGGCATGTTGACTTGGGTGTCCTATCATTGTACCAACGGACGGGTGCAATGAGGCATTTAGAGTTGGGTGTCCTATCATCGTACCAATGGGCTGCTGTAATGATGCATTCAGAGCTGGTTGTCCTATCATTGCACCAATGGACGACTGTAGTGAGACATTCGACATTGGGTGTCCTGTCATCGTACCAAGGGACGACTGCAGTGAGGCATTCGAAACTGAGTGTCCTCCCATCATATCAACGGACGGTTGTGGTGAAGCGTTCAGAGCTGAGTTGCATTGTTCTAAATAAGAATACATGTTGTTTGTCGAAACTCCCAAATGACCCTGTGCATAGTTGCAAGAGAGGTCAGCGTCCATAAAGCTTTAAATGATAAGATTGAAATCCGAGTGTAGGTTACTTTACCATCAAGCCATTGTAATGTTGCAATTCAGCCAGTAGTTGTTGGTCTTGTATACATCACCATAGGATTTAGGAGTGGGTTGCACTGTGGTACATATGTAGGCATATGATTTGTGAAAACCTCCAAATGACCCTATGAAAAGGACGAGAACAATTTGTTTAACTTAAGTATGTATATGAGATGAAATGTGAATTTATTTTTACCATTGAGGTGCCATGAGGTTGTACTACTACAGAACCATGTACTTTTCTTTTCCTCTTTGACTTTGCTTTCTCTAAGCCACCAACAGGTCTACTGGCTCCTTGAGTAGTCTTCTCCTTCAACTTGATACCTTTTGCCTTAGCAATTACTTCGCTCTGTTTTGAACTTGTAGACGAGTCAATGTTTATTCCTGCAACTATAGATGTAAATATATTTTCAGTTTGGTACGATTATAAAACTGGACACCCATATAAAATGGTCTACTTGATCCTCGAATGGTCTTCTTGACCTTGATACCTTTTGGATAGCCACACCCCTCATTTTGTTCTGAACTTGTAGATGAGTTCGTGTTTGGGCCTGCAACTAGAGAAGTAAATATAGGTTAGTTTGATGAGATTATTAAACTAGGCTTACATACCCTGAGAGCCAATGGAGTTACCTATATCTGGATGTCTAGTTGATCCTCGAGTTGTCTTCTCCTTGACCTTCATTCCTTTTGGCTTGGCGGGCCTCTCATTTTGTTCTGTAGCTGTCGATGCGTTATTGATTGGTTCTGCAACTAGAAAAGTAAATAGATGTTTTAGCTTATTGAGATTATAAAACTAAATGGCATACCTTCTGAACAAAGGAATTTACCTATATCTGGATCAGATCTAGTTTTTAGACATTTTTCCACATCTTCAGCCAATTTCTGTGCATAATTAGCAACCATCAAGTATGATTCATCAGACTCTGAGGCTCGAGCCGCTATTTGGATAAACCTTCTACATAACTCCTTGTAGCGATTCGTCATTATTGCTTTGCGGTCTTCATGCATGTTGCGGTTGCTTGTTATATCCAAAACTTTTTCATCAATTGTCCATCTTTTCAAGATATATTGTTGAGGGATGTGCTTGATATTATTAATATCAAGTACCTTCAATGAATGAGAGAAAAGAATTCCAGCAAATTCAAACTTCTTGCAACTGCAATCAACCTTTTCTGCTCTTGGAAAAAATCTAACAACATGATCACGCTCTGTACCATGAAATTTTACTTTGTAAACCTTCTCCTCTATGTCACTGTTATCACAAATGAATGTGTCATAGTTCAAGGTTCGAAGAACTTGCTCTTGAAACATCTTGAATATTGGTGGAGTATATGTAGTTGATGCTTGCCTTAATATATAACCTTCTGCCTTCAGCTTAGGAGTACTTTGTGTTGCTTTGAAGTCATACCTAACCTCTTCAAACCTTTTATCTGCAACTAGACGCTCAAAATGCTCAAAAAAAAGTAAGCATGTCATACTTAGAATTAATGTAACGTTTCAGTTCGTTGTTCATGCTTTCACTCCTCTGGGTACTGCTCATGTGTGCAGAGAAAGTATTCCTGCCATACACTAGAGCCCAATGCTCCCTTTTCTCGAATAACCTTTGGAGCCATGTATTCTGTTGGAGTTCATGCTTATCAAGCATTTCATTCCACGCACTTATAAATTCATCTTCCTCCTCAATATCATATATACAATGCTGAAAATCAGCATTGAACTTCTTGTAGTCTTTAACAACACCAGCAAGATGTTTGCAAGCATTTTGATTCATATGCCACACACAAAGTCTATGGTGAGTGTGAGGCAGGACTGAACGGATCTCCTTGGCCATTGCTGCATCTTCGTCAGTCAGAATTGTCCGTGGATGTTTTCTTGACATTACTGTTAAAAATGTTCTAAAAAGCCAAGCAAAGCTTTCCGCAGTTTCATCATAGAGAAGTGCAGCACCGAACACAATGGTTTTCTTGTGATTGTTCACACCAACAATTAAACCAAATGGACGCCCATCGTCTAGTTTACTATATGTGGTGTCAAAGCATATGACATCACCAAATATTGCATAGTCTGACACCATTTTGGAGTCGGTCCAAAATATATTAGTTATCAAATCATCCTTATCAACTTGAATTGAATAGAAAAATTGACATCTTCTGAAACCTTCTTCTCCATATACTCTAACACCCCTCCTGTGTCACCTACTTTTGCTTTTACTGTTCTCTTTGAGTACAAACGATTTTTCATGTCCACACGTGTAAAGCAAAGGTTTTCAGATCCACATGCTTCTTTCTCCATTAGATCAATAGCAGCTTTATTTGAAATACCCACTGACTTTGCGACCTCGGCATTTTCTATTTGTTCTTCGGTTATTTTTCTGTGAGATCTTAAGTATTGGGACATGGTTCCAGTAGCAAGACTATGGTTATGCGTCTCTTTAAATTCATACACATAATAAATTCCGTCAGTAAGACTTATCTTCATACGTGCATCACAACCACATCGTGTCTCAGGCCTACTATAGCTGAAGGTCTCTTCCCTTTGATCTTCGGCACAGACTCCTATTAGTTTAAATAATTGTCTTAGTCCATGTAAAAATTTATATGATCAAAACAAGTTAGAGGTAGTCCATACCTTGACGAGAACATGTGAATGTCCGTTGTTTTATTGTGGATGTATTCTTTATTTTATGATGATTGCCTCTTCTGATGCTAAAACCAAAAGAATACGCATACTTGTTATAAAAGGAATAAGCTTCTTCTTCGGATAAAAAATTCATGCCAAGCTTTGGCACCCTTTTTTCAATAGCATCTGTCGCATTGCTAGCTGTAGTTTCTTGAACACCCTGATTGAAATAGCAATTGGTTAAGAAATATTTGATTATCATGGCTAGTTTTGTTTTGCTATGTGCTACCAGTGAAATCTTTAGTAATATCATTTGTTCATGCCAAGTCAGCAATCAGTTTTGAAACGAGGAAAAAATAACAAACTTTAGATCCAATGCATTGCAGGACTGGAGAAAGAAAATGGATCAAAGGAGAGGAAGAAGACGCTTACATTTGGGTGATCCGATTCCTCGTTGGTACCAGCAGGAACCTGTGAAGAATCCATCAAGTTCTCCTATCCTGTGTTGAATGTGTTCTTTGATCGAATCAAGGAGGAATGCTTATGTCTTAGGGGGGTAACTGGTGTGCGGCAGCAAATATTTTGGCGCCTACCCTTAATGGATTCCCTCCAGATTTTTGTTTTGTTCCGTTAATTGTGGTAACCGTGCAGAGGGCTGGTTTAGGTTATGTGATTGCGATCGGTTTTGGGGCTTGCTGGTCTTTTTTTCCTGCTTTGGTTGGCTTTTTTGAGAAAAAGAGGGAATGCGTGGGCCGAAGGGTGGAGACGCTGGATGAGCGCCACGTACACGGGAGAACCGATGGGAGCACCCTTTGGGATCAGGCAAGCCCCGTCCACCCGTGGATTGACCTGGCAAGTTGTTTCGATTCAATCAAGAAGGTAAGCACACTACGAAGGAAGAAAAGAACCGAAGAACACAACACACTTTAAAAATTGTTTCTATAACAACAAGCCAACAATCAGACACAACAAGTGAATATACGCTGTGCCACATTAGTTTTTTGTAATTTAATTTCATTAAATTTCTGTTTAACTTTGTAAATTACATTGCAGATTTTATATTTGTCGAGAAGTACCATTTAATCACTCTGGGTGGTATCATTTATTCATACTGGGTAGTACAATATATTCATTCCGAGCAGTGCAATACCTTAATTTGGCGAGCAGTGCGAAAAATGAAAAACTAGCCTTAATATTTTTTTTGGAATTGAGAAGTACAAAACCTATAAGATCGAGAAGTAAAAAACTGATATTCCCAAGAAGTACAAGATGCATGTCGAAGTGAGATGAGTTATCTAAAATAATTTACGAGCAATACAATTTAATTACTTTGAGTAATGCAAAAAAAATATTGCAAGGCAGTATGAAACTTGTATTCCGCAAAAGTACAAGGAAAAGTTATGTTCTTTTTAAAACAATTCCGAGCAGTATAATTTATTCACTTCGAGCAGTACAATTATTACTATTATTATCGGGCAATGCGAAATTTATATTCCACAGAAGTACAAGATACATATGGAGGGAATTTGAGTTCTCTTGAAAAAATTATGGGCAGTACAATTGAAACATTTTGAGCAGTACAAAAACTACTTTATTATCGGACAGTACGAAATTCATACTTCACGGAAGTACAATACTATATTTCCTTGGAACAGGAAAAATCTCACTATTTTGAATATTGTTATAAAACCATAAAGAATTGGAAAAATATTAAAACATGAAAAAGTTGCTAAATTTCAATACATTTCCAACGCCATATCATTTGCATCATTCCGAGGCCCGATGAATATCAATGATCATCTTTTAATAGAAGTGAATTTTAGTATTTTGAAAACTGTTTAAAAACTATGCATAATTTGAAAAAACTTAAAACATGAAAATATTTTTAAATTTCAGTAGCTTTCCAACGGTATATCATTTGCGCTATTCCGAGAAGTGATTAAAAAATTAATATCAAATTACTTTTCGTCTATTTTGAATGAATCTCAGTATTTTCAAAACTACTCAAAAATTATGTAAAATTTCAAAAAAATTAATACACGAGAAAGATGGGAAAATTTTAATAGCTTTCCAACGCCATATCATGTGCATCATTTTGATGTCTAAAAATTATCAATAATCATATTTAATAAAACTGATTTTTTGTATTTTCAAAATTGTTCAAAAACTATGCAAAATTTGAAAAACATTAAAACAGAAAAACGTTTGGAAATTTCAGTAGCTTTCCAACGGTATATCATTTTCGCAATTCCGAGAAGTGGGTAAAAAATTGCGTTCAAAACACTTTTCAATCAGCTAGTGATGATTTCTCTTTTTTGAAAATTCTTAATAAAAAATATAAAAATTTGGAAAAAGTCACAATACAAACAAGTTTGAAATTTTCTGTAGCTTTCCAACGGTATATCATTTGCGTAATTTCGTTTAACGGTTTAGAATCTGCGATTGAATTACTACACACATACAGAAGAGCAGTACCGACTTTTCGATAAAAAGTACGACGATGTATTACGGAAGAAGTAGCAGATCGTCATCTCGAGCAGTTCAAGATTATTGTAGAATATTATTCTATCATCGATTGTAGAATAGACGACATGTATATATATATATATATATATATATATATATTACTATGTGCAAAACTCATGGCGTAATAATTAAAAGGGATTTCCTTGATCTCCCCGCATGACATGACTAAACGAGCGGGCGACGCCTCGATTTTAGGAACTGGTGGATCTCGTGTCTAACGGATATATTCATTAAGGACCGCTATGAAACATAGAGGAACTGGCGGCTCGCCTTCAGCAACTCATATTTTGATAAATCATTTTTTGGAAAACACAAAGAAGATTGCCCTAAAGTCGGCTTTACACCAATCTTGGGCTACTGTCGGGGGGATGATTTATAGACCCGGAAGAATTAGCGAGAAGGGCTCCATGCCCAAGACGAAGAGTGAGTCAGCCTATGGGCCCGTTCACCAAAAGGAAAGCCCAGAAGAAAAGATCGGCATGCGAGCCTACCGACCTACAAGACGAAGTCTGGCGCTAGAAGGAAGAAGCCCAAGCTACCTTGAAAAACAAGACAAGTCATCAAAGAGATAAAATAGGATTCCACCTTGTTGATAGTCGGTTTCCTTGTAAAGACCTTGGACTCGGTGTGTATATAAGCCGAGACCTTGGGATGTCCTGGGGGCGAATAAATCTAGCGTATTTCTCGAGGCACCGGCGAAACCTAGTGCCCTTGTAATCGAGATCTCCCACATATAATAAGAGAAAATCAGGAGTAGGTCCTTACCTCATCGAGGGGCCGAACCTAGTTAATCTCTATGTTTCTTGTGTTCCGATGTATGGATCGATTCTCCCTCCTCACACACTCGTAGCTAAATCCCACAATAAAGTTCTTCATGAGAACATCTGGCGTGATTTTCCCACGACAGATATACCGAGCTGAGCCGGCGACCAGGGACGGTGGCGAACATACACGCGGCGCGAGAGGTCAGCGTAGGGTGAGTCAGCGATGTAGAGACCGAGCGCGGTGAAGCCGGCGGCATAATGTCCTGGGGGCCAAACATGACAAAGCCGACGACGCAAGGCCGTGTGAGTGTGGCAGCTGACGTCCATCGTGGCGCGGCTCCTGTGAAGATAGTAATGGGAGTCGGCGTTTCCAAGGCCGTAGTTGTTGAGTATAATGATTGTATTAGGAAACATAGATAGCGTAAGACTCTATTCTACATTGGCTTGTACTCCAAGTAGATCATTGTACTCCTATATATATGCCTCCAAGGCTCAAGCAATAAACATCGATTCCACCAAAACCTCTCTTTATCCTTCTACATGGTATCAGCCTAACCGATCCTAAACCCTAGCCGCCGTCGTCGCTTCCTCCCGCGCCGCCCCCGGCGCCGATTCCTGATCGCCAGAGCTGGGGCCGTGCCGCCCGTAACTAGTGTTCGTCCGCCGATCCCGTGGATCGGCTGCCCTAGAGTCTTTTCTTCCGATCCTTTGATCGGGGCTTTTTCTCTCCGCCGGTCGTCTTGATCGGCGTCCTTTTTGGTTTTCCGATCTAAGATCGGTTTGCGTCGCCCATCGCCGTCGTCGATCCACTGCGCCTCTACTTCGGCTCCGGTGCGACTGCCGGCTTCTTCACCGACACGGCAGCTTCGCGCGAGGCGGAGGCCCGTAGTGGCCGCCTTCCACACGTTAGCCCGACCGTCGCCCACGTCGGCCGTCGTCGCCCCTGCTTCAGATCGGAGTCCTCCACCGCCATCGTCGCCATCGACTACAGCCCACCCCGGCCCCTGTGACGCCCCTGGACCCGCGACGTCCCCGACACCCACGGCTGGCCCCACGCCAGCTGGGGTCACACTGAATGGCCTTGCGCCGATCGGGCGTGCGCCGGCTAGACTCGCGACGTCCCCGACACCCCAGCTGGCACCGCACCGTCTGGGCCCCCTCACCGTTGGAGACGCGTCGGCTAGTCCCGCATTGCGCCGGCGTTGCTGGTTCGCTCGGCCCCCCATCGCCATCAACACGCCAAGCGACGCTCCTCCACCTCGCGGGCGATCGGATTGATCACCCGCCCGCCCGCGTGATCACCCCCTCCGCGCCGCGTTAACGACCCGTACAGTCGCCCGCGTGCGCCTCCGCCGGATTCCGTGAAGAACGCCCCCCGAGTACGAGCACCTATCCACCGATCGAGCATCGGGCGGCAGCCGCGTCGCCCCTTCAGGCCGCAGCGCCGCCCTCGTGATTCTCCCGGTGGCTGCCCCGACTTCTTCAAGGCTGCTACGTCGCCCCCACGGGCCGCAGTGCCGCGGCGCGCAGTCCACGCCGCCACCCCGAGGCCGTCCCCGCGGTTGCACCAACCCACGCGTTGCCGCTGCGTCGCCCCTTCGGGCCGTAGTGCAGCAGCCTGCGGTCACCGCCGCCCCGAGGCCGTCCGCTCCAGGTCGTCCCCGAGGCTGCACCGACCCTCGCGCTGCCGCTACGTCGCCCCGTCGGGCCGTGGCGAGCGTGGCACGCGATCCGTGCAACCGCTCCGAGGTCTTCCGCGCCGTCGCCCCTGACACGCACGCCGCCGCTGCGTCGCCCCTTTGGGCCGTAGCGCCGCGACACGCGGTCCGCTCCGCTGTCTGCGCGCGTTGACGCCCCGTGGCACGCGTCGCGCCACCTCTCTTGGCGCGGGAACGCCTCTGTTCGCTCCTGGTCTTCTTCATGCTGTCGGATCATCTTCGCCTACTTCGAGCACCGTCGTCGCCGTGCCACCCGCGCCGTTGTCGCTCACCCGAGCCGCGCCGCCTCTACCGGCGACCGACGCGGACCCCTCCACGGGCTGCCTCTGGTTCCACCGACTTCATCGCTGTCCATCCTATTCGTCTTCGTCCAGCACCAGCTCATCGTCACCGTCGCCGTCATCTTCGTCGACCACTTCATCTACTCCGACGACCGCGTGCGACATCGACACTGCGTCGGTCGGCGCCGCAACCGTCGTTGAGTCCTTCTCTGCTAGCCCTATCGACATGGCGTAAAGCTTCTACTGGTCCCCGTCTACGCATGCCCGGTGGTGGCAGCACTGATGTGTGCCTTCATCTACGACATGTCCCCTGGCCTGGCAAGCCTGGTGCGGCGCTTCGTCGACATCGTCTTCGTCTGTCTACGCATGCCCGGTGCTGGCAACACCGACGCGTGCCTTCGTCTACTACGTGTCCCCGGGATTGGCAAACCCGGCGCGACGCTTCGTCAACACCATCTCCTTCCGGACGTCACCACCATCTTCTTCGCGACGTCCCGTGCTACGACCGACGACCGCCCGCCAGTGCCGCTCTTCCTGAGCCGCGCTGCGCTCCTGACTTCCTTGCACCCGTGGCTCCTCGGCGACTACCTCGACACCGGCTACCCCGACTCGACATCGACCACGACATTTCTCGTACGGCTACCTCGACTACGGCTTCACCACCCTATGCTCTCGGCTACTTCGACAACGACACAAAGGGCTACCGCCTGCTTGGTAACCTCTTTGGCTTCCACTCCAGCCATAACTCCGCGATGCGTCGACTGTTACGACTGTGGTGGGGATGTCCGTCGGCTCTGCCTTCGTATTCTTCTCCAGTCTCACCGTCTGCGTCGCTACGTTATGACTGCGGGGGATGTTGAGTATAATGATTGTATTAGGAAACATAGATAGCGTAAGACTCTATTCTACATTGACTTATACTCCAAGTAGATCATTGTAATCCTATATATATGCCTCCAAGACTCAAGCAATAAACATCGATTCCACCAAAACCTCTTTTTATCCTTCTACGGTAGTTGCGAGAGCCGGGCGTGTTGAAGCTGGACGGTATTGTTGGCAGTGAAAGGTTGTTGTGCGGAGCCGACAACCGGATGAGTGCTGTTCCAGAGTCGGCAGCGTGATATTAATTTTCTGGATGCAGTTTGGTATGAGAAAAACCTGTACGCTCGTCGCCAGGAATTGCCGTGCGCACATAGGATAGTACGGATTGAAAGTAGTTCAGTGGAATTAAATCGAAGTGAACCGATGGTGAGGAAATATATCAGCCGATCGGTTCAATGAAGGGTCGGAGTTTAGCTTAGCCGATCTGATAAAAAGAGTTTGAGTAGAACTTGGATGCTTGGGGTTATTTGGAATGCATTAACCCTTGATCCGCGACGTCCATTAGCAATACTAATGGTTTTTTTTCCGTACAGGTTGGATGAGTACGAGTTGGAATAGCAAAAGAATTGGTGTTCGCATGCATGCGCGCTTTGGATGTGATAAGAGCGAGTGCAGTTTTTGTTGCTGTCTTCTGCGTGCTACGCAAGCATAGCTGTGTTTCGTGTGCTGATGCCTGTTCCGGCTCGCCGCTATAGGATCATGGTAAAGATCCGGTGTCTGCGAACAAAGTTTACGGGAGATCGCAGCAGTATTGTTCATAGATATTCAAATAGTGCAGAACAAATCTGGATGAGGACAATATCACCTGATTTATGCCCCTGTCATAGTAAAATTTCGGTCTCGATGAGCGAGCTTGAAGTCGATGTAGATGTCGAATAAATCGAGATTGCGATGAACTCGAGTTTGATCGAGTCCTGCAGAGTCGACAAACCGTCGGTTTGTTGATGTAGATTTGTTCGTGCCGATTCTTCATCCGGCCGATCACTAGTGGACAGACCCCCATATTATCCCGGTTCATATGGGCCTTCGGTCCCGGTTCCACACCCAGGACCAATAACTCGGGACCAATGATGATCCCGGTTGGCCCACGAACCGGGACCGAAGAGGCTCCACGTGGCCAGGCGCGCAGCGAGGGGGGGAGGGGTCATCGGTCCCGGTTGATAGGAAGAACCGGGACCGAAGAGGCTCCACTGCCCCCCTTTTTAGCCCTATTTTTCGATTTTTTTTCATTTAATTTATTTTTTGTTTTGTATTCAATTAAATGGTACTATATATATATAAATTAAAGCAACAATGAAAGGAACCACAATATATATTACACATTATCGTCACGAATATATCATATACACCATCTCATTCCTCGTGCTTGGTCGAACATGTATTACACAAACGGTACTCACACGAGTTCGATCTAATTTACATCGGTCCTTGGCCGCTTGTCTTCCAAAAAATGAGGGTGAAAGAACTCTCCGGTCGGAGCTATGACATGGTCTAATAAGAATCCGGCGATTTCCTCTTGAATTGCTCGCACGCGTTCTCGTGTTAGAAGACCGTCCCACATTCGTTCGATCTAATTAAAAGAAAGGGATCAATATATATGAATGAAACTAAACACAATTTAACGCAATAAATTAAAGTATTGAATGTTGTTTATCGTACTTCAATTTTCCTTATGTTTCGGGTTGCAGCCGTCTCTTTGGTCGTCTGGCGAATGAACTCGCAGACATAATATCCACATAAGTTATTCCCGGGTCCCTGTCTCAAACACTTTACGAGAACGGAGATCAATGAATATTATAATCAGCATGATAATTATACTGAAACTAGAATCAAAAAGATGCACGGATCTAGCAAGTAGTACTTACATTCAGTGATTCAAATGTAAGCTTTGCCGGAAGACCCGGTGTTTTGGCGGTGAACCGTTTCCAAACCCTCTGGAGGCATGCTTGCATGTCCTCCCATGATTTCATAGATTTGCGTCCCGGGTCCATGACTTTTACTACTCCTTCGTCCAGAACAATGATCAACAGAATAAAGTGGAAGATGCACACGCATAAAGAGTCAATTATACGCTTAACACCGAGCAAGCAAAATAGAATGTGTGCGAGACAGTAACACTCACTCGAAGTTGTAAGGAAATAGTATTTCCCTTCTTGTGCCGAAATACGTCAACGATTGCAACAAGCCATTCTCTGTCTGGTTGGGCTTCTCTTTGAGAGTTCTAAATTAGTTTAGAATCCAATGTCATAGATTTGTCCTTTCTGGCATTCGAGAATCTTCATTCTGCATATATAATTAGTTTAGTGATGAGTGTAAGATTGTACATGAAACGAATGAATTGAGCTAGAAAGGCTTGATCACTGAAATTAATGGTACTTACAGACAATATGCACTGACGATAGATTTGTCGATGGCGTCTCCATTGTAAAACTGAAATAATTCTGAGAATTCAATCAGATCAAAGCCTTGTCCATGCCCGTAATGCTCGTTCTGAAATTTAGCGTAGATCCAGTTTTCGGATTTAGCAGATTTTTCCATGTACCAGTCATGCAATTTTCGCATCTTTGTTGGTAGATCCTTGACTAACTCGGATTTGACGAGAGGATACCCGTGTTGGTATTGGTATGCCGGTACGAATTCCTCGTCGTTCCCGCACTCATCCAGACGGCTCAGGTAATCAGTAATAGAAAATCCTACTGCCTGGGCTTTTGCTCCGTACTGTCTTATAAACTCCGGATCTTTGTTCGGATCATACGCATCGACCTGATGCTGTTGGGGGCGCGGCCAAGTGTGCACTTTGAGCGGTTCGATCGATTGTTCTTTCTGTAGTCCGAGCTGGGCAATCTCTTTTCCGACTCTCCGCTCTTTTGACTCAGCCGACTTTGTAATAGAGCGTTCATAGTCTGATGTGAGCGGTATGGGGTTGTGAAGCTTCTTCTTCAGTTTTGCGCACGCGGCGTGATCTTTTGGGGTGCGCGGGAACAATGGCTCTATCGGCTTCTTCTTGTTGGCCACATCAATCTTCCACTTTTCATAAGACATTTTTACGGACACTTCCAGTTCCTCAGGTGTCATCTCTCCGGGTAGCTTCTTCATATTCTGATGAGGAACTTTTGGGGGGGGGTGATCGCTTACGTTTCGGTGATTTCTTGCTGCCCCTCCTAGTATAGGTACGCTTCCGCTTCTGGCTCTGAGGATCAGGAGATGGAGACGGCTGAGGCGACGGTGGAGATGCCTGAGGCGACGGTGGAGACGACTGAGCCGGAGAGTGGTGAGGAGGTGAAGGCGATGGTTGCGGTGAAGAATGGTCACGTGGCGGCGAAGGTGGATTGCTCTTCTGAAGAGTGGGTGACCTTGGCGGCACATAATCTGGAAGCACGATGTGCTCCTTTCGCCATAGAACACTCCCCTTTTTTGCTTCTCCTAGTTCTTTCAGCTCCCCATCCTCACCTGCAGGGTGGTCCAGCTTCAGCTCCTCATAATCATCCATCACATCATCCACCATGACGACAGCGTACCCTTCTGGAGTCGGGTTGCAATGATAAGTTGGTTTCTCCGGGATTGATAGGGCCATGCCGACCGCCACCGTCACCTTTAAGTTCATCACTTGCACCTTAAGCTCACAACGTGTGCTCTCCGTGATATAATCCACTGGGTAGCGTTTAGGAGCAGCCGTTGTCAGTGCATCATCATCATCATCCTGCTGGAGCTGCGTGGAAGCTTGGGAGCTTTTCCGATTCGATGGGGCGCCGGTAGCATCGAATCCAGTTTCTAACAAGAGCTGTTGAGGTTGGCCGCCACTTTGCTGGCTAAGTCTTCCGATCAGCTCCTCCGCCCGCTTTAAGCCTTCTTCTACATTACGCAGCCGCTCTTTGGTAGCCGTTTTCTCAGCCTCATTCGCCACTTTCTCTCTCTCAGCCGCCGCTTTCTCAGCTGCCTCCCTTTCCTTCCTCCTCTTATGGCTTTTATCTGGATATTTCTTGCTTTCCGAAGGGAATGCAAGTTTCCAACACTTGGAGCCTGGCGTGCCTCGTGCTCGTCCTGGGTGTTCTTTATTTTTTAGGGCACGTGTGAGCTCGTCGTCCTCTCTATCGGGAATGAACCGCCCCTCTTCAATATCACGTACTGCATCTCTAATATCTTCGATGGGCAGCAGGGGATCATCTATGTGTGACTGATTATATATTGCCTTCCCATCTTGGTCCAACGTGCCCCCATGGCCGTAAAACCAGTTTCTTGTCCGTTCGTTCCATGTTGTAGGCTCTGGAGTGATCCCGGCATCAAAATACTTGGCCTCAATTGCCTCCCACCTAGGCATGCAACCGGCGTAGCCAGCAGGCCCCATTTTATGGTGGTAAATCTTCTTAGCGGCATTCGTCTGATTTATTTCAGACCTTTGCTGCGCGTGCTCCGATTTCTTGTACGCCACAAAATCATCCCACTGCTCTCTTATCTTACCATAGCCGTGTTCGAAATCCGGAGTCTTGTCTAACTTGACAAATTTTAGGTACAAGTTTTTCTTCCAATTCTTGAATTGCTCGGTCATCTTGCTGAGAGCAAACTTCTTGACTCTAGCCTCTAGCTCCAGTCTAGCTGCCGCCTCCTGAGCTGGATTATCCACCTCTGGCATCCACAGGAGGAAATTATGCATGAGCATGTTCCAAAGCCTGTCTTTCATGGTGTCGCACACAAACGAGATTGTAGGGTCCTTTAGCTGCATCCATTCTCGAATGGTGATCGGGATGTTGTCCCTCACAAGAGTTCCGCATGCCTTCACAAATTTTTTCTTGACATCGTCCGGAGCTAACGGTTCGCCGTCTGGACCGACCTCTTCGATCCTATACCTCACATTGTCAGCCAACTTTTTGGTTGGGCCTCGTTTCGGTCTTGCGGAGGAATGGCCGGATCCGGATCCGGAGGGCTAAAAGAAGAAAGAGTGTTAATATATGCATGTACATATACAGCTGCATTTTAATTAACAGTAATTTACATATATATCAACCTCGCCGGTGTTTTCGAGATTAAAGGTTCCGCCGGAGGCGGAGCCGGAGCCGGCTTGTCTCCCGTCCGATGCTTCTTCTCGGTGGAGAGACTCGTCTCCCTCACCGGAATCGTTCAGAAACCGGCGGGTGACATCTTGACCTTCATTGTCGTTGATCATATCGTGAAGCAAGTTTTCCTCATTTTCATCTCTATGAAATATTGGATCCATAGTATCTGCAAATTAAGAATTGCAAGCTATTATAATGCAAATAATCAAATGAAAATAAGCATATGGGGGGCGCGCGCGGTGTCGATATGTGTTGCGTCGCGTGAATGGGAAGGAAGAAGGAGGAGGAATGGGGTGCGCGCGGTGTCGATATGTGTGTTGCGTCGCCGAGGAGGGAGGGTTTAGGGTTTAGGGTTTAGGTACGGCAGCGGCTGCCAAACCTTGCCAGCTAGCTAGCACCGCCCCTGGCCGCGTGTCAATCTTTTGGTGAACTATTTCAGAGAAAGAAGATGAGGAGGAATGAGGAGGAGAGCTCGACAGAGCCGGGGTAGGGGGCTGTATCGGTGTCTGCAATGAACGTACCTGTAGCAGTTTATATAGTATAGTTCCACGATCACTCCTAGAGTGATCACGGCCCGCTAGCTAACCTATTGACTAGCAAATCGTAGGCGGCAGCGGTGTAGTCAACGGTAGCAGCAGAGTCTACCGGAGATTAAAGGGGGGGGGGAGAAACAATAAATACATGACAATCATAGCAAACAATACAAGGCATGACAAATGAAATGCAATCGGTGATCTAACGTAAAGCGATACAATAAGCTCGGAGCTGGAATTCATCCGGGGATGGATTACCGGCTCCGGGTGATTACCGGACAGGGTGTCCGAAGGGGGGGGGGATGATGTCGGAGGTGTCGTGGACATCCGACACACGTGTGGGTGGTGTATCCGGGTTAGTTGATCTATTCCGAACAACTTTCGTGTTCGGAATAAATTCATCCGGGTACTGTAGCACTACCGGACAAATCATCGGACTAACGGTCCGGAGGGGGGCGGTTCAATGTTCGGTATGTTAGAGAGGGGTGGTAGACCAACAGATACCGTATTCGTATTCTACACATTTTTCTAAGAAATTTTGATATATAAATTATTTTAATCCGAGTTACGGATTAAATTATATTAATTTAACAAGTTTAATACAATTTAAATCATTTTCTATTTTTTTCTATTTACTTTTATTATTTATTTAATACAATTAATAAACATTTTTAATATACTGACCAGTGGGTCCCACTGACCCACTGGTCAGTGACTGATTAATTAAATTAATCTAATTAACTAATTAACCAGGGGGGTTGGCCCACATGTCATAGCTAGGCTTAGCAATTTTTTATTTAATATAACTAATTAAAACTGTAGGTGGGCCCTAGGTGTCAACCACACATGCCAATTAATCAACTTAATTAATTATAATTGGGCAGGGCCCACATGTCAGCAGTGAGGGGGGTTTGCTTTTCTCTGTTTTAATTTGAGGGTGATTAAGGGGGGGCTGGCACACTGTCATAGGGCCAGGGGGTGGTTTAGGGGGGGGATTAGCCACCTGACGCAGCGGGCCCACCGGTAGTGGCACATTGGCGACTCGCCGGAGAGAGAAGCCGGCGAGGTCAAGCCTGAGCTCGCTGCAGGCCAAGGGAGGGGGCAAGCAAGGGCCCGTTCGAACCAGCAGAGGTGCGCACGTCGACTGGAGCCGTTGCTAGGTGCTAGGGGAGGCCGGAGCAACGCCGGTGACGAAGGTAGCGGGGTCGGTGCACTGGCCAGGTGGGGGGGGGGGGCGAAGTTCTAGCGCGAATTGGATCACAGGGGGCCCGGAATTCGGTGTTGTGCTCACCGCGAAGGCACAAGGAGGCCCGGTGAAAGCTTAGAAGCGGTCGGGGCGGAGTATTGCCGGAGGGGATCGCCGGAGCCGAAGAAGGAGACAACCGCGATTTCGCGAGCTCGAGGCGTGCCGGTCAGAGGTGAAGCGTGGGGGGAGAAGCTCACCCTGAGCGCAATGGCGGCGAATCGGCCGCGGGCAGCCTGCTGGCGTCCGACGAGATTCCGCGTGTTTTTCCTTAGCGTGTTTCGGCGTC
The DNA here is from genome assembly GCA_950022295.1 of Bromus sterilis. Lineage (NCBI taxonomy): Eukaryota > Viridiplantae > Streptophyta > Magnoliopsida > Poales > Poaceae > Bromus > Bromus sterilis. Next base: position 160,013,713 of record OX465596.1, on the reverse strand, counting down.
GAGAGATTTGGTGGAGTTTGGGGGGAGGAAGAAGAGAGCGCCGCGTATATAGTAACGGCCATCGGTCCCGGTTAGTAGAACCAACCGGGACCAAAGACTCAATGGTCCCGGTTGGTGCTACCGACCGGGATCGTTGGCCTGGGCGGGGAGGGGCGTGGGGCTGCCACGTAGCACCAGGGACATCGATCCCGGTTAGTAGCACCAACCGGGACCATTGAGTCTTTGGTCCCGGTTGGTTCTACTAACCGGGACCTATGGCCCTTTTATGCAATGTTTTGGCTTCCCTCCATTTTCAAATTTACTTTATTTTTTAATTAGTTAGGTGTTTCAATTTAAAATGATTTTTTGTTTGGAATTTGAAAAAACTTTTAACAGCAAAAGTGCTTCAATTTAATTAACTAATACAAAACCATTTTTTGTTTTGAAAAATATTTTTTTAACTATACAATTTTACTATTTTCAATTAAAAATGCATTTTCAAATATTTGCTCTTTATTTTTGAACTACAAGTGCTTGATAGTTTGCTCTTTATTTTTTCAAAAAAACATTTCAAAGTGCACAAGTACTCATTTCATCAGAGATCTACAAAGAGTTTTGCAAGATTCCACACCTAGCTATCACCGGCCATGCCCCCCTCCCCCGTTTTGACCGCATTTTGAAATCGGTGCTTAAATAATTCAAAAAAAATAAAAAAATATATAAAACCTTCGCGTTGCATCCTAATTTATGTCCTAGTAACCATACAAACTAACAAACTTGGAATAATGCAAAACTATTTAAAAAGTCTTCTCAAAATGGGCTATCGAGTATGAAGGTTCATGGCTTTCAAGCCAAATGGCCGAAGTTATAGCTAATTTCAAATGATAGTTTCCCCAAATGATCTCATATTTTGCATATGTGTGTATATTTGAATGGCCAACAAGTTTGCCAAAGGAAGTTATCATTTTCGTTGCACGAAAAATCCATTTTTCATTTTCCAAGTGCCGAAAGTAGGGTCTTTTTGTGAAGGATCTACGAAATATTTGATGTCAATTTGAACCAACCCATTTTTGTATTATACTAGACCATATTTTATTAACAATTTACAAAAGTTTCTATGTAAAATGTTTCTTATGCACCTCTGCTGAAAAAGACAAATTGCCGCCAATTCAGCTGGAACGGGGTGAAATTTGAACTACAAGTGCTTGATAGATTGCTCTTTATTTTTTCAAAAAAACATTTCCAAGTGCACAAGTACTCATTTCATCAGAAATCTACAAAGAGTTTTGCAAGATTCCACACCTAGCTATCACCGGCCATGCCCCCCCCTCCCCCGTTTTGACCGCATTTTGAAATTGGAAAGCACTACAATTAGAAAGCATCATGTTCAAATTTGGCTAATTGCAAACATCACAAAAAATCACCAATGGTTCAATACATTATTACACATCACTTGTTTCCTACATTTCTTATGATCGCTTCTTGGGCCGTAACCACGGAGCATCTTCATTGATTAATGGGATAGTTGGGTCAGTTTTCACTGTGAATGGAGGAATTTCATGAAACTTATCGTAATCTTCGGACATGTCTGTCTTGTCCTCGACTCCCACGATGTTTGTTTTTCCTGAAAGAACTATGTGACGCCTGGGCTCATTGTCTGATGTATTCGTATCCTTGTTTTTCCTTTTTTTCGGTCTAGAAGACATGTCCTTCACATAGAAAACCTGAGCCACATCTTTGGCTAGGAAGAATGGGTCGTCTGTGTGACCAAGATTCTTGAGATCCACTATTGTCATTCCGTACAGCTGGTCGACCTTTACCCCATCTACATTCATGTTGACCCAACTGCACCGAAACAAAGGGACCTTAAAAGTAGGTCCATAGTCAAGTTCCCATATCTCATCTATGTAACCATAGTATGTGTCCTTTGTACCATCCTCGTTTGTTGCATCAAAGTGGACACCACTGTTTTGGTTGGTGCTCTTCTTATCTTGGGCGACCGTGTAAAATGTATTCCCATTTATCTCGTACCCTTGGAAAGTCAATACAGTCTCAGACGGTGTCGCGGCCAGCAAGTAGAGTTGATTTCCAATAGTGGTGTCATGCATGAGACGTAATTGCAACCAAGTGCCGAAAGTCTCCATGTGTTTGACATGAATCCATTGGTCATCCTCCCCCGGGAACTTGGAGCGTAGAACATTCTTGTGTTCCTCGATATACGGTTGGACGAAGATAGAACTTTGTAGAACTGTGTAGTGTGCTTGAGTCAAAGAATGCCCGTCCTGAAATATCTTTGCTTTCTTTCCTAGCGTTCCTTTTCCACTCAGTCTCCCCTCATACCGCGATTCAGGAACACCAATCGGCTTAAGGTCAGGAATAAAGTCAACACAAAACTCAATGACCTCCTCTGTTCCATAGCCCTTGGAGATGCTTCCTTCTGGCCTTGCACGGTTACGAACATATTTCTTTAAAACTCCCATGAACCTCTCGAAGGGGAACATATTGTGTAGAAATATAGGACCTAGAATGGCAATCTCGTCGACCAGGTGAACCAGCAGATGCGTCATAATATTGAAGAAGGACGGGGGGAACACCAACTCAAAACTGACGAGACATTGGACCACATCTTTCTGTAGCCTTTCCAGACTTGCATGATCGATTACCTTCTGAGATATTGCATTGAGAAATGCACATAGCTTCACAATGGGTACTCGAACATTTTCTGGTAGAAGCCCCCGCAATGCAACCGGAAGCAACTGCGTCATAATCACGTGGCAATCATGAGACTTGAGGTTCTGGAATTTTTTCTCTGCCATATTTATTATTCCCTTTATATTTGACGAGAAGCCTGCCGGGACCTTGATACTTCTAAGGCATTCAAAAAAGATTTCCTTCTCTGCTTTGGTAAGAGCGTAGCTGCTTAGACGCCCTTTATCAGTATGCCTGTGGTATGGGTCTTTCATACGTTGCTGGTCCTCCCGTGCTTCTGGTGTATCTTTTGACTTCCCATACACGCCCAGGAACCCTAGTAGATTCACGCAAAGATTCTTCGTCACGTGCATCACGTCGATTGAAGAACAGACCTCTAGGTCTACCCAATAGGGTAGATCCCAAAATATAGATTTCTTCTTCCACATGGCCGCGTGTCCGGTAACGACGTCTTTCAGAACAGATTGACTGCCAGGACCCTTTCCAAAGATTAATTCTAGGTCATTCACCATACCAAATACATCAGCACCTTTAGGGAGCTTAGGATTTTTCCGGTGATCTGCCTCACCGTTGAAATGCTTGCCTTTCTTTCTCACGATATGATTGGGCGGCAGAAATTGACTACACCCGAGGTACACAACCTTCTTACATTTATCCAAATATATACTTTTAGTCTTATCTAAACAGTGCGTGCTTGCATTGTATCCCTTGTTTGACTGTCCTGAAATGTTACTAAGAGCGGGCCAATCATTGATGGTTACGAAAAGCAACGCTCGCAGGTCAAATTCCTCCTGTTTGTCCTCATCCCACACGCGTACACCTGGTTTGGCCCACAGCTCCAAAAGTTCATCGACTAATGGCCTTAGGTACACATCAATGTCGTTGCCGGGTTGCCTCGGTCCTTGGATGAGCACTGGCATCATGATGAACTTCCGCTTCATGCACACCCAAGGAGGAAGGTTGTAGATACATAGAGTCACAGGCCAGGTGCTGTGACTGCAGCTCTGCTCTCCAAAAGGGTTCATGCCATCTGTACTTAGACCAAACCATAAGTTTCTTGCTTCATTTGTAAAGTCTGAGTGGCCTCTCTCGATTTTTCTCCAATGCGACCCATCAGCGGGGTGTCTCAACTTCCCGTCTTTCTTACGGTCTTCTTTGTGCCATCGCAGCAACCTGGCATGCTCCTTGTTTCTGAACAGACGTTTCAACCGTGGTATTATAGGAGCATACCACATAACCTTAGCAGGAACCCTCTTCCTCGGGGGCTCGTCATCTCCCTCAGCATAACCAGGGTCATCTTGTCTGATCTTGTACCGACTCGCAGTGCATACCGGGCATTTATCCATACTCTCGTACTTTTCACCGCGGTACAGGATGCAGTCATTAATGCATGCATGTATCTTCTGCACATCTAATCCTAGAGGGCAGATAACCTTCTTTGCTTCATGTGTTGTCGCGGGCAATTCGTTATCCGGTGGAATCTTCCACTTCATTATTTGCAGTAACTTCTCAAATCCGGTGTCAGAACAACCAAAATCTGCCTTCCATTTCAACAGTTCCAGTGTGGTACCGAGCTTTGTGCTGCCATCTTCGCAATTTGGGTACAAGGGCTTTTTGTGATCCTCTAGCATGGTCTCCAACTTCTCCTTCTCTTTTCCTGTTTCACAGTCTCGCTTTGCATCAGAGATGACCCGACCAAGACCATCAGCGGTCTCATCCGATTCCCGTTGTTCTTCTTCATTGTCACCTCGAGGAGCTCCATCTTCTTCATTGTCTTCCATTGCAGTGTCACCGAATTCTTCAGGGGACATAGGATAGCTATCATCATCCTCCTCTTCTTCATTGTCTTCCTGCCTAACCCCTCTTTCTCCGTGCTTGGACCAACAATAATATCCGGGAATGAAACCTCTCCGAAGCAGGTGGCCTTGAAGTGTTCTCGAGGAAGAGTACTCCGCCACGTTCCGACAGTCAATACAGGGACAAGGCATAAAATTATCCACTTTGTTTGCATTAGCCACATTGAGAAATGTATGCAGGTTTGTAATAAACTCGGACCCGCGTCGATCGTTGTACATCCATCGCATCCGTGCTTCGATCTGCGTCATATAATTAACCATTACAATAACTTCGTGAATAGTGAAAAGACCACTATATATGCACACGTGCAGTATTTTTGTATCAGTTACAGATGGAGAAGATAAGGTTGCTAACCTCGGCCGAGGATACGGTGTTCTGAGGACCTAAGTGTGGCTCGGACATTTCATCGAACACCTGGTGTGCAATCAAAGGAAAAAAATTCTAGCACCCACCCCACCCCAACACAATCCTGAAATTTTTTGAGGCAAAATGGCAAAGTGCTGGTTGGGGGATTATATAGCCAGGGCAACAGTCCCGGTTTTTGCCAACAACCGGGACCAATGCCTCGCAGTGCGCCACGTGTTGGTCGCCAGAGCATTGGTCCCGGTTTGTGGCAACAACCGGGACCGTTGCCTCACATGAACTGGGACCGTTGCCCATTCCAGACGAACCGGGACCGTTGCCCGGCATCGGTCCCAGTTTTGAAATGAACCGGGAGCGATGCCTTTTTTGGGCTGGACGAAAGGGGGGTCTGTCCACTAGTGGATCACGAGCTTCTCGATCCCTGTGAGGACATCCTCCAAGCCGACAACACCTTTGTGCGTAGGCCACACGGTGGACGCCAACTGTCATGGGAAAATCACGCCAGATGTCCTTATGAGAGAACTTGATTGCGGGGCCTTTGCTACGAGTGTACGAGGAGGAAGAAAATCACAGAGAGAGAGAGAGAGAGAGAGACACACGATTTATACAGCTTCAGGCCCCGGGAAACACCTCCGATAAAAACTCTACATGTTGTTTGTGGCTAGGTCTTATTCGTTCCGCTCACATGGAGTCGCCGGCATGTCGGCGACTCTCCTATAGTTTTTTTCCTAATTGCCTTAGGTCTAGATGACCCGGGCGTAATCTCTAATCTAGGGCTTGTTGAAGTTCTTGAGTCTGTTGATCTAATCTGCCCTCTTTGGGGCGCCCTACACCTCCTTATATAGGTGGAAGGGAGGCTTATATATAGAGTCCTAGCCTAATACAAACTAGTCTTATCTTGTATTACAAGTCAAATAATAGTCGGAGTCCTACCCTAAAGCTTGTAGTCTTTCATGCCTTCCAAGTTAAGTGGACTCCTTGTAAGACAGGGACTTCCTTCCTATAATGGACCCTGTTTTTACTGTATCAGACCCCCCTGCAAATACTATAGCAGGCCGGGTCCTGTAGAAGACCCCCGCGGGTACTGTAGCAGTCGACCCCTATAGCATCGGCTACTGTAGCGCCGACTCCTGTAGCAGTCGAACACTGTAGCAATCCAGGTCTTTTCTTCAGGACATGTCTTTTGGTTGAGTATTACTTTGGGTGATGCCTTCTGACCGGATCTTAGCCATGAGTAATCCCCCTGATAATTCTCTCCTAGTGATGCATGTGCTTCTAACTCCATTGATTATGCATCTCTACTTGATGAAAACAAGAAGTTGAAAGATCAACTTGAGAAAGGTCTTGTGTCTTGCATTCAAGTTGAAAAGAACTTGAATGAACTTTTGAGCAATCAAAAGGAATATGTGACCAAGGAGGGTATTGGTTTTGATCCCTCCCAAAAGAAGAAGAAGAAGAAGCACAAGAAGAAGAAGCACCAAGTTACTCCTCCTCAACAACAAGTTATATTTGTGCAAGAAGGGCACAAGGAAAAGGAAAAGGGAAAGGAGAAAGTTGGAGAGGGATTCATCACCAAGGAGATGGTTCCCTCCCCTAATTATGCCAGCATGAATAATCCATCCTATGTCCTTTTGAGAAGGGATGATGGTTATACTTTTGCTAAATTTGTCGGCACTAATTATGATGATTATGCATGGACTATTTGGGTACCTAAGACCCTTGTTTCTAACTCCCTAGGACCCATTAAAAAATGGGGACCTAAAAACAAAGCTTGATTCTCGCAGGACTATACCTCCGGTGGCACTCAATGGGTGATTCATAGTGGTTGCACCAATCATATGACAGGAGAAATGGATATGCTCATGGATCTCGTTGACTCGCTCAAGTCATCCTCGAACATCTCCTTTGGCGACAATAGTAAAGGAAAGGTATTGGGATTGGAAAAGTTTGTCATCTCGAGTGATGCCTCACTCAAAAATGTCATTCTTATCCCATCCTTCACTACAATCTACTTTCCACTATCCGGCACGTGCCGGTTATGACTCACTTTTTAGTGAATTTCATGTGACTGTCTTTAAAAGAGATACTCTCAAAGTGGTCTTTGTTGGGCATGTTGAAGACAACCTTTATATGGTTGATTTCTGGAAAGAGAGAACTCATCTAAAATCATGTCTAACGGCCAAGGCCGACATGGGGTGGCTATGGAATCGTAGGCTAGCCCACGTTGGTATGAGAAATTTCAATCTCTTTTAAAGCGGGAGCACATTGTTGGACTAAGTGATGTATCTCTTGCCAAAGATCATATTTGTAGTGCTTGCATTGCGGGAAAGCAACACAAGGTGAAGACTATCATCACTTTGATGAGGTCTCTTGAGCTCCTTCATTTGGATCTTTTTGGGCCTCCATCATATGATAGTTTGGGTGGAAGGAGGTATTTCCTTTTCATTGTCAACGATTATACAAGATATACATGGTTTTCTTTCTCAAGACCAAAGATGAGACTCAAGAGACCTTTATATCATTTGTCAAATGACGAGGGGGTGTGCCCACGACTCCTACAGATAAGGGTACCTGGTGCGTGTCAAGACAGAAGGCCCACCAGATGCCTTGACTGGCCCACCCGAAGCACCGGCGGCTGCACCGACGTAGGAGTCCATAGCGTTATGGAAACCAAGAGTTGGCGTCCAAGACTAAAGCTAGATTAGGCAACCACCTCTATAAACCTAGATGGACTCTTTGCGACCCAGCCTAGTATATATAGGACGGGAGAGGGGACGTCTAGGGCATCCAATATCATAGCAACACCTTTGGTCTCGAGCGATCTCGCCTTGACCTCCACTGTAATCGCTGATACATCCCAAATGTATCTATAATTTCTGCTTGTTCCATGCTCTTTTACGTGACATTTCTATGTGTTTTGTTACACTTTCATATATTTTTACACATATTTAGACTAACCTACTAACTCAGTGCACCCATGATATGTCTCAAACGTATCGAATTTTCCAAACTCTTTTGCTATTGTTTTGGCCTCATTCTTGCATGATTTGAACGAAACTAACCCGGATTGACGCTGTTTTCATCACATCTACCTTAATGGTTTTCTTGTGTGCAGGAAAATGGTTTTTTAGGTGTCCCGGAAAATTCCAGTAAAAAATAGAGAAAATCCATGCACCAAGAGGAATCAATGGTCAGAAGATGGGCTAGAGGGGGCCACCCCTGGGCCAGGCGGCTGGGTGGTGCGGCCAGTCCCCTGGCCGCTCCAGGAGGGCGCCTGGGTGGGACCCACCTCCTCTGGTGCCCTATATTGGCCCCTATTTTTACCCGAGACGGAGAAACCCAAGAACAAAAGTCGTTCTGCCAATTCTCGTCGCGGAGCCGCCGCCACCCTCTGTTCTTCTCCGTGAGAGCTAATCTAGAGGCTGTTTTGGCCTCCGTTGAGGGGAAATCGTCTCCATCATCATCACCATCGCCACTCCATCACCCTTCCATGACTTCTTCTTTCATGTGACTAATTCCGTGTTGTAGGCAATGGGGATGGTAGGGATTGGATGAGTTAGATCATGTAATAGTTCATCAGATTGTTGGGGGCATGTTGCCTATCATCTACTATGGTGTTTATCATCTTTGATACTACTTGTTGCTCTTCATGCTTGTAACTTTGGGCCCGAGTGCCATGATTTCAGATCTGAACCCTATATGTTTTCATGAGTATATTTGTGTTCTTGATCCTATCTATGAGTTTTATGCACCTATTATAGTCCGGAACCGGCGATCCCAATGGTGACAGCTTGAGACACCAAAGGGGATGGACTATAATTTGTGGATTCCATGTATCCATTGATTGTTAATGCTTTGTTCCAGTGCTCTTGACAGGAGCACCTTAATCTCCATAAGTTCCTTTTGGCCCCATTTGTAACGGGATGGTAGGACAAAAGATGTTGTGGAAAGTTCTTATTGCAAGCATGCACAACTACCTTGGGATACATGTCTAATGTTTGATATTTTCCTAGATGATCATTACCTTTCTGTGTGCCTTGCCCCAAATTGATTACATGTTATCTCTCATCCATGCAGCGGCCAACCATCCATTCACCTAGCCTACAGTGTTTTAATTCTGCTGGTTACAAGTTACTTTACTTTTGTTTTTTTTACTTTCGTTGCTTTCCACCATTATTTCCGTTGCCACCATGACTTCCATATCACCGTCACTACTAATATCTCGTTTGAGAGCAAGTATCTTTCAGGTGTGGTTGAATTGATAACTCAACTGTTAAAGCTTATAAACATTGTTTGGCTCCCCTTGTGTCGAATCAATAAATTGGGTTAACTTACCCGCGAAGACTGTTGCAATCCCGTACACTTGTGGTTTATCGAGACTATTTTCTAGCGCCGTTGCCGGGGAGCATAGCTTTATTTAGAAGTCTACTTGGAGTTATTTTGCTTGCTGTGATATATCCGCTATGGGTAAGAAAGTAGACCCCAAGGTTCCGATTTTACCATCAACTACAAGAAAAGGTACTGCTCTTAGCACTAGTGCTACTCTTGATTCACCTTTCATTATGAGTAAGTTTGTTTCACCACCACCACATGCTGCTTCTACTGAGTCCATTACTATGTCTGATACATTTGATGATGCTTCTACTACTTTTGATGAGATTGGTTCTCTTAGTCTCTTTGTTGAATCTCAGATTGCTAAGGCTGCAAAACAGCCTGGGATTGAAATTCCTGTTACACGTTATCCTATTGGTAGATCCTCTGGTTACCTAGACTTGAGTGGACTCAAGGAAAGAATTCTTGATGATGATTATATTGAGCTTGATGATGATTTATGCAGGGAACTGATACGTCTCAAACGTATCGATAATTTCTGCTCGCTCCATGCATGTTTTATGTGATATTTCTATGATCTAGATACCCTTTCATACACTTTTGATCATATTTGGACTAACCTACTAACTCAGTGCATCCCAGTGCCAGTTCCTGTTTTCTTCTGTTTTTCTATTCCAGATTTCCCCCATATTAAAAGTCCTCCAAAAATTCGGGAAAATCGGATAAAAAAAATCAGCCTAACGGAGTCTTCCAGAAGCACCCAAGTGGGGCCAGAGGGCCACCCCTGTCCGCGCCAGGGGGGCGCCTGGACCCCTGGTGGCCCCTGTGACGCCCCCAAAATCAATCCGTGTACAGTAATCATACACGCAGGGTACACGACTGAGATTAGGGTGCCACGGTGAGAATATCACAGCACAACACTAAACACAAAAGGATAAACAAATATGTTACAATACCAGGGATCTCGAGGATCCGAATACGTAATTCATACAAGCCATAATATCTGAGTACAGACATAGTTAGTCAAGTTTTTCCTTAAGAAGGCTAGCACAAATGACATCAGAGATACAAAACGAAAAGGCGAGGCCTCCTGCCTGGGATCCATCAAACTACTCCTGGTCAACGGGGAACTCGACGTCGTAGTAGTCGCCTCCGGGGTACTCCTGCTCCTGGGCTCCAACATCGGCTGCAGCGGCCGATCAGGCAAAGCGAAAAAGGGGAAATAAAGAAAAGGTGAGTATCTAGCATACCCGCGAGTCTTACGTACGCTACTAAGCATTATGCATTGTATCAAATGGAAAGGGGAGGCTATATATAGTGGACTGCAAGGTAGAAATCAGAATAAGGGTAAGAAGCTAGGCCTAACGAAGACTAGCATCTTCCGACGAGTCTTGCAGCATGAGGAGAGAATAGCCAACAGTACATATAAAGCATAAAGTAACAATGCAACAGAAGTTGCTGCAGCATTGTATAATAGTAAGTTGTAATAATTAACAATGCCTCCGAGATCCCCTCCTCGACAACCCCGCGAGGAAGAAAACCCGGAACCATGCAGTTTAATAATAATAGTTTGTAGTGGTAAGATCCAGCCTCAGCATAAAGCGTCCTGTTACCGTGGACACGACTATTCGAATAGATTAAACTCCCTGCAGGGGTGCACTACTGTTCAACCTGCACGCTCGGATCTCCAGGGTGGCGGGCACCTTGTTAGGGAACACCCCACCGAGGCTATCCGACACGGCGCAACCCATCCTAGGCTCAACAGAGAGGCCATCCGCCGGAGTAAATCCTATGCGCCAAGGGGTCTAGGACCCTCACCCTTGCACGCTCCTGCACGGTGCGAGGCTGGCCGGGAAGCAAAATCAAACACCACTCGCGAGTAAAGAAGACACACAACTTCCCGGCAATCAGACCGCGATACTGCTGACGTCTGAAGAGCTTTCGAATGAACTACGACGCAGGGGAGCCCATAACTCCTTATCCCACGTGAAGGTAGTGCGTACAGACCAATGGGCCTCTCAAGTCATCCACCGAACCTTTTAGCATTTTATTAACTTGCGGGACAACCGTTATCGTTGCCTCGACTTAACTGACCCTTGGACTACGACAACAGTCAGGACCACCAGTACATTGGTGCCTGCCCTGTCGTCCCACCAAGTCTCTGCGGTTACCGACAAGGTGAACCGTCTCCTTACCTTATCTCATGTGTGCTCCTGGAGGAGCTCGACTTTCGGGGTTTGGTAACTCTCGCGGCCAACGATCAGGGGCCAAGCACACCTGTACACTGGTCGTGCCCTCCCTGTCGTCCCATCGCAATACCACTCGCGGGCACCGTTGGGTCGCCCGACTTCTTACCTTTAAGGACAACCGTTGCTCAAGTGCCTAGAGCGGCTATACAGAGTCAACAACGAGTGGAGTACAAGGATTACTCCTTGATAGCTCACACTTGATGGTGGCTCGGCAGAGCCGAGCTAGGGGGCCTGAGGCGGTGTCTGCATTGTACCGTACCTGTGCAGTTATAATATTTGTATCCGCGTTCACTCCCCTGAGTGATCACGACCCTCTATCTAATCCTAGCTAACAATGCGCAGAGCTCACTGCTGAATATAATATATATAATAGGAAGCATAGGGTAAAGGAAAGGTACATCAAGGGGCAACAAAGACAGGCCATGCAATTGAATAGTATTGTAATCGTAGCAGCAGCAGTAATGCCTAGTGCAAGAAAAGTACGGAAAGATAGGCGATATCTGGGGAAGAGAATGGCTCTGCTTGCCTGGAAGCTCGGCAGTAGAGGCAGGGTCGTCGACGAAGTAGTCGTACTCAGCAGCGGTGACGAGGGCGTGACCCCACTACTCCTACGGATAAGCCTACCTTGTGTCCACGAAGACAGAAGGCCCATGAAGATACAGCCTCGGCCCGCTAATTGAACCGACGTAGGAGTCTACGACTCACAAGGAAGGTGCGAGAACCTGCCGTACGGAGAAAGCTAGGGTTAGGAAATCTTACCTATAAACGTAGATGAACTCCCCGAGACCTAGCCCAGTATATAAGGGCTAGGAGGGGCGACGAAAAGGAAAACCAATATCACCTGTAACCCTAGCCTTGAGCGCTCCAGCCTTGGCATCCCCTATAATCGCATCTTCCCCCATCAATAATATCGAGCAGGAGCGTGCCTTCCTGTTTGCCGACGAGCTATCGTCCAACCTGTGCCTCTCATGACTAACCCAGGGTCCCTGACCATGGGATTTGCCGGGGTTGATCCCCGTCAATTGGCGCCGTCTGTGGGAACTACACAGGTTGGGATCACGATCTCGGAGGTCCCGTCTTCAGCAAGCTACAATTCAAGGGCAAGAACCAGATCTATCCCACTCGAAGGATTCAAGATCACAGCGGACAGCTCTGCCACCCCATCAAGACCGCTCGGGCTACAGCTGTGCCAGGACCGATACTACGGTAACGGCCAAGTGCAGCGTCAGCGCCGAAGGAATCGACGACCCAGAAGAACGGCGAGGGGCCTCTACGAAGGAATTCCACTCGATGAACCATGACACGCAGTGGAGGACTCGCAAATCTTTCGACAACCCACCACCGCCCGGGCACCCGTCGCACATCAAGACGACGACTACGAGATCGAAACCAGCGATCAGAAGAACCATCACCAAAGAAGAAGGAATCGACGACCCAAAAGGCGCGCACAGGAGATCTACGGCGAGGCTCCAACGAACGAGCCACGTCACGCAGCCGTACAACCGACGACCACTCGACGACACGCCGTCGCACGAGCACCTACCGTCAGCCAGGACAGCGACTCCGAGACACCGGTGGGCGAGTACTATGACCCAGATCGAAGGCCGGATGAATTCGCCAACCTCATCAAGAACCAAGACATGAGTCGAGGAATCGAAACCGACCCCCGCTTCCACGAACACCCGGAGGATCACGAGCAAATCTTCAGAATCTCAAGAAGGAAGAGGCACGCCGGATCTAGCAAACTCACGGCTAGAGAGCAGCTGGCAGGACCCTGCACGATCCACAGCTTCGAGGATGACTGGGGACGCGTCAGGTCAGGTCACACTTTGAGAGACTGCCTCCTGTTCAACGAGCTAGCCGACAACCTCAAGAAGGAGAAGCAGAAAGAAGACAGGCGCAACCGGCGACCCGAACAATCGCCACCCTCAAGCCCGGAAGGACGTCACAGCCCGCTGCAAGAACAGGTGCTGATGATCCAAGAGGGAAGGGTGCCGCAAGCACGAAGCGACGCCTACACCCTGCAAGCTAGAGCAGCCGAGAGAATAAACATAGTCGAATTCTACCAGCTACATGATACGGAGACCAGCATCACGTTCTCGCAGGACGACCATCCACCCGCAGTCCCAAGACCGGGGCACGCGCCCCTGGTGCTCGATGCACAAACCGGAGGGTACGACATGGATAGGGTCTTCATGGATGGAGGCAGCATCATGAACATCATCTTCGCCAGCAACCTACAAAAGATGCTGATCCCACGATCAGTATGGAGAAAATCGAGCATCGAGTTACACGGGGTAGTCCTAGGAGGAACAGCCATATCCCTCGGAGTCATCGAACTCGAAGTTGTCTTCGGCAACCGACGCAACTTCGCAAAGCACATCCTCGAGTTCTAGGTACTCGACTGGCAATCGCAGTACCACGCCATATTGGGACGACCAGCATTCGTGCAGTTCATGGCGGTCCCACACTACGCCTACCTCAAGCTCAAGATGCCAGGATCAGCAGGAGTTCTCACGATCAACGGAAGCTTCATCAAATCAGATCAATGTGATCGTGACTTCCACAGAATCTCCGACACATTCGGAGCCGAACAAGAACTCAGAGAAATAGACATGGTGACGGACAAGAGTACCTTCCCATTGGTGAACCGAAGCGAATCCAAGGAGTACGGACGCGACTTCAGCATCGACAGCGACACAGTCACTCACCAAGTGCAAACGACGGACCCGGACAAAACATTCCGCGTGTACGCCCACCTACCAGAGGAGCAGGTGACGACTCTCGTCGCTTTCCTTCGAGACGAGTGGGAAATATTCTCCTGGTGCCCAGCCGACATGCCTGGGATACCACGCGAATTCGCGGAACACGCCCAATGTTGGGATACGGGGCAGAAAACACAAATTTTTCATACCAACGGTACCCGAACCCAAGATCTATGCTATGGCGATGTAAAGTAATGGAGGGAATCGGTGTTCATACCTTTGAAGACCGAAAGCGGGAAACGTTCTTGCGAACGTGGCTGGCGTAGACTCGGAACTACGACCTCCCTGTCGTGTAGAAGACTACCACCGGCGAGGATGACTCCCGGTAAACCTCCAGCGACGAAGTAGCACCACAGGTGTAGTTCCTTGAAGAGATTATACACGTACGGTACGATCGATGTTCCTCCCGGGCCCTGAACCAGGCGAGCAGCGGAAGAAAGACGGCTACGGATCCCGACTCCAGCAGAACGACGGCCTGCCTTATGGTGGAGAACTCCAATCCAGGTGCAGACTCCAAACAAGGGGAGTCCACTTCCGGGAAGGAGAAGGAGGAAGAAGGAGATATTGGTGTGTTGGAAAAAGGGGGGTCTACCCCTCCTTATATAGGCCAAGGGGGGGGGGTGCCATCCTCCTTCCCTCCCCCATGTGGGACTAAACTCCCAAGGGGGGGGGGAGTGCGCCGGCCAAGGGGGGTGGTGGGCCCCACCTTGGCGCCAAGCCCAAGGGGGGAGACCCCCTCCTCCCTTAATGGGCCCCACGGGCCCATTTAGCCTTTTTCCCATTTTTTAATTTATTTAATATGTTTTAAATATTTAATTCAGATAATTAACTAATAAAACATTACTAAAACAATTAAACTTTATTTTGAACTATTCAAAATGTCCGGAAACCATTCCGTCCTCCTCCGGAACTATTCCGGTGATTCCTCCTATTTCACCGATTGATCCCGTAACTGTCCTATGCATCGAGTGCCCTTAAGTGTAACACCCTAACGGTCCGGGAAACAACATACATGGTCGAGACTCTTCTCATTGACCAATGACTAGTCAGTTGGACCTGGTTACAATCCTTGACAGCCCCTGCGCTTCCATCGAATGAACTTCGATCGCTTTTGGAAACCTTTAACGATATGACGTAATCCCTTTGTGCTACGGTACTTTGTTTGTCCGAGGTTTGATCGTCGGTATCCTACATACCGTGTTCACATCTCGTTCACAACAAACAACTTCTCTCGTCCATGATCATTGCATCTCTTGTTACCTAGTCACGTGCTTGCAAGGTGTTAATGCAATATCACCGAGTGGGCCCAGAGTACCTGTCCTCTCACAAGGACTGACAAATCCTGCTCTGATCTGTTAAAATACTCATCATCCATCTATTTCGGAATACCCAAAGTGCACCGTTATAGCCATCATATCTCAGTCAGGTGGTGGGATACAAATCAAAGTCTCCTCATAGATGACTATTACGTATGATCATTACGGTCTAAGGACTAAGCCATACGTTACAAATTCATAGCAACGCGGAACTATGTGACTCGATCACATTGCAATACGTTAGGTGGGTGTACGTCCATCACATCATTACCCTTAACGATATGACCTCATTGTCAATGGACTTAAGTGTCGCCATGATCAGGAAAGCTTGATCAATCAATTGCCCAATGAGATAGTTTACCCGAGTTAAACTACGGACCGTGTTTTATAATACACCTGTATTAGTATTTACAAGTAATACAGTTATAGCATAGTATAAAACGTATTATGAACAAAACATATATGTGACAAATATCTTTATTAATTTGTCTCTAGGGCACATATCCAACAGTCTCCCACTTGCACTAGAGTACAAATTACACTAGTTTACATCAGGTATGTATCTAAAACCAATGGTCTCTCGGTGTTCTTCAAACTTGCCCTGTGGAAGAGGTTTAGTCATCGGGTCTGCTGCGTTCAGATCCGTAAGTATCTTGTGAATCCTAGTGTGTCCATCCCTGACGTAGTCTCGCGTCACATGGAACTTTCGGAGGATGTGCTTGGCTGTAGAGTGAGTTCTTGGCTCCTTCGCGTTAGCAATGGCACCCGTGTTGTCGCAGAAGATTCCCACGGGGTCAGTGCAGCTGGGAAAGACGCCAAGCTCGATCACGAACTTCTTCAGCCACAGCGCCTCGTTTGACGCTTCGCAAGCGGCAATATACTCCGACTCCATTGTAGATTGGGCGACGACTGACTGTTTGTCGCTCCTCCAGCTAATTGCGCCACCGTTCAACATGAAAACATATACCGTCTGGGATTTCGAGTCATCTAGATATGAGCCGAGGCTTGCATCAACGTAACCCTTTACGGTGAGCTCCTCATCAACTCCTCCATAAACGAGAAAGAGATCCTTGGTTCTTCTCAATTACTTAAGGATGTTCTTTACTGCTATCCAGTGAGCCATTCCCGGGTTACTCTGGTAGCGATTAGTCATACTAATGGCCAGCGCTAAATCCGGTATGGTACATAACATAGCATACAGAGAGAACCTATGGCTGAGGCATAGGGCTTTGAGGACATCTCCTCCTTCACTTTTGCTGTGGTTGGGCATTGAGTCACGCTTAATTTGTCACCTTTTATAACTGGCAAGAGGCCTCTCTTGGAGTTACCCATACTGAACCTTTTCAATATCTTGTCAATATAAGTGCTCTGACTCAAGGCCATACGTCGATTAGGTCTATCTCTATAGATCTTAATCCCCAATATGTACGCAGCTTCACCTAGGTCCTTCATGGAAAATTGTCCATTCAGATATTCCTTCACTTCCTCTAAGAATTTCTTATCATTCCCTATTAGTAATATGTCATCTACATATAACACAAGGAATGCTACAGAGCTCCCACTCAGTTTCTTATAGACGCAGAACTCTTCGATGTTTTGGACAAATCCAAAAGCTTTAATGACCTCATCAAATCGAAGATTCCAGCTCCGAGATGCTTGCTTCAACCCATAGATGGACCGTTGAAGCTTGCACACCTTACCAGCGTTCCTTGGATCGACAAACCCCTCTGGTTGCATCATATACAACTCTTCCTCAATGTTACCATTTAGGAATGCAGTTTACACATCCATCTGCCATATCTCGTAATCATGATATGCAGCTATTGCTAGTAGGATCCGAATAGACTTTATCATCGCTACAGGAGAGAACGTCTCCTCGTAGTCAACTCCTTGAATTTGTTGGAACCCCTTCGCGACAAGTCGAGCTTTGTAGATAGATACGTTTCCATCTGCGTCAGTCTTTTTCTTGAAAATCCATTTATTCTCGACAGCCTTGCGGTCCTCGGGAATATCCACCAAAGTCCATACTTTTTTGGTGTACATGGAGTCTATTTCGGATTTCATGGCTTCAAGCCATTTCTCAGACTCGGGTCCCTCCATTGCTTCTTTGTAACTTGTAGGTTCATCCGACTCATCAGCCGAGATTGCATTCACAAGCTGTCCGTAAAACTCAGTAGGTTGACGGACTCTTGATGACCTATGGGGCATAAAAGGTTCCTCTTCATTCTCATCATGATCATCATCAATGTCATGATCGTTATGAATGTCGTTCTGGCCATTCTCTTCAGCTCCCACTGTGGAAGATGGTTCCAGAACAATTTCCGTAGCCATTTCTTCCAATTGGAGTGATTGGTCAGTCACTTCATCGAGGTCTATTTTCCTCCCACTCAACTCTTTCGCGAGAAACTCCTTCTCAAGAAAGTGTCCCGTCTTGGCAACAAACGTTTTGCTGTCAGACTTGTTGTAGAAGGTGTATCCACAAGTTTCCTTGGGATAGCCCAAAAAGATGCACTTATCCGCCTTGGATTCAAGTTTGTCAGGCTGTTGTTTCCTAACATAAGCCTCACAACCCCAAATCTTCAGGTGAGACAACTTAGGTTTCATTCCATGCCATTCTTCAAATGGTGTTGTCTTTACGGATTTGGATGGTGCCCTATTAAGAATATGAGCGGCAGTTTCTAATGCATACCCCCAGAATGACACAGGCAAATCAGTATGAGACATCATCGATCGTACGCTATCCAATAGGGTTCGATTACGTCGTTCGTCCACACCGTTTCTCTGAGGTGTGCCTGCCGGCGTAACTTTTGGTACTATGCCACAAGACTTCAGATGATTTCCAAACTCGTGACTCAAATACTCGCCACCTCGATCCGATTGAAGGTGCTTGATTTCCTTTCCGAGTTGATTTTCGACCTCATCCTGAAATTCCTTGAACTTTTCAAAGGTTTCAGACTTGTGCTTCATCAAGTAAATATACCCATATCTACTCAAGTCATCAGTAAAGGTCACGAAGTAACGAAGACCATTGCGAGTGGGGACGTTCATGGGTCCACATACATCCGTGTGTATGATCCCCAATAAGTCATCCGCACGCTCCATTATCCCATCGAATGGAGTCCTTGTCATTTTGCCCATGAGACATGGTTCACATGTATCAAGGGATCCAAAATCCAATGACTCAAGAAGTACATCCTTATGGAGCTTCTCCATGCGCTTTATACCAATATGACCAAGTCGGCAATGCCACATCTTCCTGTGATCTTCATCATTCTTCAATATTTTGGCCTCAATATTGTTAATGTGACACACGTCACCATCGAGATCAAGTACGAATAAACCATGCAACTCCGGTGCGTGAACATAAAACATTTCATCCTTATAAATCGAACAACCAATTGTATCAGACTTAAAAGAATAGCGGTCTCGCTTCAAGAAAGAGCCACTAACGATGTTCACACTCAACGCGGGTACATAGTAGGAATTATTCAGAACTAAAACCAATCCCGAAGGGAGACTAAGATGCTTTGTGCCGACCGCCAAGACTTCAATTTGACAGCCATTCCCCACGCACATCGTCACTTCATCCTTGAGAAAGCGTCTCCTATTCCTTAGTCCATGAATGGAATTAGAAATATGAGCGACAGATCCTGTATCAAGTATCCAGGATGTGTTCCCGACGCTTGTCAAGAGAAGATCAACAATATGTATATGAAATATACCTTCGTCTCTCTTGGCGACCTTGCCAGCCTTCTTGTCCTTTAGGTACTTCGGGCAGTTGCGTTTCCAGTGACCTTCACCCTTGCAGTAGAAGCACTCCACTCCGGGTTTAGGCTTGGGTGCCTTGGGAGGAGCGGCAACTGACTTGCCATCCCTCTTGGGGCCACCTTTCTTGGCCTTCTCCCTCCTGCTTGACTTCTTGAAGTCAGTGGTTGTAACAGCCCAGTTTTCACAAAAATTAAATTTTTTGTTTTCGGTGTGAATTGTTTGATTGTCTGATTTGTTTGCGGTGTTTGCATCCCCGATTTATCGATCGGCGATTATTTTCCCCCTCTTATCTCGTACCGGACGGAGACCGACCCTTGCCACCCTGACACTCGACCTTTGCGACACCGGGTTTCACCCGATCACCGTCGCGAAAACCGCACGAGACCAGCCGCAGCCAACGGAACGAAAAACCCCGTTTAATAATTAAACGGGTTATTTTTATAGCGCGCCGGAAAGTGTTTTCGGAACGGTTCCCGCGCGAGGTGAACGCCTCCGGCTCAATGTGCTGATCGCGCAGTTCGAAGTTTTACCCGAATCAGAGGTACTGCGGACCCCCGGCGGTCAGAAACGTGAGCACCGCGCGCGCGAGAGAAAAACTGGGGATGTTTTTGCAAACTGCCAGCCACCTATGCTATATAAAGACCACCACACTCCCCCCCATTTCTAGGGTTTCCCTAGCCACAAAATTGCAGCCACCCCCCTCCACTTTGCCCAGTTTTTCCTCTCAGATCCCCAGATCCCGAAATTGCCCCCAGGCGCTCTGGACCGTCAGATCGGGCGATCCGACGGCCCAGAGGCCACCACCATGCACACCCATCTCTTCTCTCTCTCTGTCCAAGCTGCCGTGCCCGAGCCCTCCACGGCTGCGTCGCGGACGGGAGCAGGACGCCGGAGCAGCAGCCGGGCCGCCGCGCCTCTCCTCCTTCTCCCTCTCCTCCCCCTGTCCTCTCACCTCGCCTCTACCTCTCCCTTTGCAGGCAGCCGCCGGCAGCACATGAGCAAGCCGCCGCTTCGCCATGGCTGCCGAGCCGAGCTCGGGCTCTCACAGCCGCCGGCGCCCCCCTGGCCGGGTCCGCCCGCCGCCACGGGATCGGGCCGCCGCCCTTCGTTGCGCGCCTCGGGGCCGCCTCCCTCGTCGCCACCCCGCCGGAGGACAGCCAGCCACCGGCTTCCTGGTCGCCGCCGCCAGCCTCCTGGCTCCGGTCGGGATCGGGAGCACGGCTACCCGGGCCGGTGCCCTCCCAGCCAGGCCAGGCCCCAGCCCCAAACCGGCCTCCTTCCAGATCCAGGCCAAGCCCACCAGCGCCCGAAGTCCAGCTGCCACCGTAGATGGGCCGAGCCCATGGGTGAGGCCCAAAACCTTTTTTTCCGTTATTAAAACCTGCTGAAAACGACTAAGTCCTGTGTTAACTGCTTGCTGTAATCAGTTTCGTGATGTAGTTTACAAGCGATCCGTAGCCCGTATGACTTTGCGCCCAAAACGAAAGTTGCTCAGTTTTGCGTGCTCTAGCATTCGTATGTAGAAAGTTTTTGCATTTGAGGTCATCTTAGATTGTGTAATTGTGTGCTCAAGTGGGCATCAGGCCGTTAAACTGCTACTAATTCCTGTTAAGTGCTGTTGTTTATATTTTGTTGCAACTTCGGTCGACGAGTGTGTCGCGACCGTTTATCGGAATTGAGTGATTCCAATTGCATATTGTTAAGCATCATGTCTACTTCCATTATATGTATTGCATTGTCATGATATGCTTGCTGGTCATATAGTTATTGAGCTCCAAAGTTGCTATGCTGCTGTTTTTGACATCCACCTCTGTTTTTCTCTAAGTCTGTTACTTTGCGATGCCATGTTGTTTGCTTAATATCTTTTGATCTATGATGCCTTTTTGCATGATTCTTTTTGCCATGCCTTCTTTGTCATGTCTAATTTAGTTGCATATCATTTGTGAGCATGTTTGCATTGGTTATCCTATTTATGCATTTGCTCTAAAGTGTGCTTCGTGATGTTGGCAGTTTGTGCCCGTAACTTGTTTTGCTTGTATCTTTTTAACCGTAACTCCGTTTGGAGTGTGCCTTATATGTAACTTGATTAGTTTTTCGTGTACTTTGTGTTTATGCTATTGTTTGCTGTTGTTAACTAATCTAAAATTTGGTTTAGGACAGAACAGTACCAAATGTTTTAATCTTCGTGCGACACTTAGTGTTATGCCATGTTTAGGATTGTGCCTCACTTAAATTATCTAGCATAGATAGTTTCCTTTATTCTTCACCTCTTGCCATGCTTTCTTGAGTTGCCATGTTAATAACCGTTGGTTGATCACCTTTAGATAAACAACTTGAACCTTTCTAAATGTGCGGTATCGTCGTGTGTGACGAGTACTCCACTTAACCTGTTAGTAACCGCTCTCGACGGTAGGTGCGATGTCTCGTGTTGCTTTCTTGTTGATGCTTTCTCGTGTTTGCCTCGTAGTAATAGATGCTTTCTCGTTGATTACTTTCCAGTGTTTACCGTCTTGTGTGCTTCCGCGGGTACCTCTCGGAGACGATGCGAGCTTGCGATCAACTACACCTTCGGAACCCGACTTATCAACAGGCAAGGACTATACATTACTTATGATCCATTCTATTTCAACCATCGGTTTGCATGCTAGTCTAGGTTAGGTTCGATGTTTGATCCTACCACATGTTTACAGCCTTTTTCAAACCGATACAACCATGTCCCTTCCCAGCAAACCTTGTACTGCTATGTTACTATTGCTCGTTGCTCAGCCCCTGCTTAGTATGCATGCTTAGGATGCTACGATGTTACCCTGTTACTCCTTGGTTTGGGATATCACATTATTATATTGTTGTTGATGATATGATTATTATAATGTTGACTATATTCGACGAAGGATGGAAGGTCTAGGCTATCCCGCCCCGACGCTTTGTTCCATTCGAGTCACCTAGGATCCGAGTTCCGGTATTGGTTTTAAGACTGAGCGTGCCTAATCGCGTGTGGGATTTTATGGGGTCCCCTTTTCTTACCTACCTAGCTTCAAACATTTCTAGTGGTGGCCCAAGCTGATTTACCATTTGAAACCGTGTGTGTGCTGGTCAGCTGCCAGTAGTTTTCAAACAACTCGGGCCAGCGGAGACTTAGTTCCTCTGTTGGTCCACACTTGGTGAGCTAGAGGTCCCCTGATGTCAGGTGTGATTTCCCGACCTTAGCCTTACGGAAGAGTCCGATCCGAGAGCGTGGCCAGCTTTTGGATTGGGTGTCGACTCCCCGGGGGCGACCCGGATTTGTGCGTTGTTAGTTAGAGGGACCTGTCGTTTCGGATCTCTTGGAACTAAATCATAAAATGGTTGCCTATGATGGGTAGCAACTGAGAGAGATGGGAGAGCATGCGACGCCTCGTAATGGGCAGTTGGTACACCCCTGCAGGGTTAAATCTTTTCGAGAAGCCGTGTCCACAGTTATGGACGACTTGAGACCTACTCCTTGTTCATAGACAACAACAACTGAGATAATCTTAATATAACTTGATCAACGTGTGTGTGCCTTGACTGCTTCTTCTTCGTCGGGATGCGAAGAGGAGGACAAGGATAGGATAGGTGTTATGTTTGCGTAAGTAGTTGATAGCAAGACTTGTTGGAGGAGATTCCTCATCGAATGCTTGGCTTCTTACCTTACTCTCTAGATCGTTAGCCACTTCATAAATGCTAGTGCGGCAGCAACCTCACCACTTACCCCTTCCTTACCGTAAACTACTAGTTGTCCTAGAATGACGAGTGATGAAGTCCTTGCTAGGTCAGATGACCACTACAGTTGGATGCTGAGTACCTCTGTACTCATGATACTACCCCCAAACTCTTTTCAGGGTTCTTGATCGACAACAAGTATGGTGATCGACGTTTCACGTGGAGAGTCGACGACGACTAGTTAGGCGGATCCCGGCGGAGGGCCTGGACACGTGTGGTTATGGGATCGATGTTTTCTCTTTGCCACTAGGCATTTGGTTGTAGTCTGTACCCAGACATGTATCTTCCGCAATTGTATTGTATTAAGGCAGTTGTATGCCGATTGTATGAGATGTTGTATCCTTGTATCTGTAATGTTGTGATATCAGGTTGGAAATCCGGGGAATATGGCTTTGTCATATGTCGCGGTGGGACCGATATGTGCTTCGTCCCCGGATCTGGGTGGAAACACCTAGATCTGGAACAGTACCGCATATCGGGCCTTACAGTGGTCTTGTTGACCATGAAGAGGGCGTGCTCCTTCTTGATCTCAACCTCGATGCTCTTCAGCATGGCGAACAACTCAGAAGGGGTTTTGTTCATCCCCTGCATGTTGTAGTTCAGCAAAAAGCCTTTGTAGCTAGGGGGAAGCGACTGCAACACCCTATCAACAGCAAGTTCATCTGGAATCTGGCAATCCAGAGCATTCAAGATAGACATTTTGACTACGTGCTCACTCACGCTGCCGTGCTTGTCCATTTTTGCTGAGAAGAAGGCTTCAGAAGCCTCGTACCATTCAGCCCTGGCTTGAGGTGCGAAGACCGCCTTGACGTCGGTGATAATCTCATATGCACCCATCCTCTCAAAGCGTTTCTGCAGCTCAGCCTCCATGGAGTAGAGCATGCCACTCTGGACAAGGTTGTAATCATCAGTCGTGGAGAGATAGACATTCTTCTCGTCCTGACTGGCATCATCTGCTGGTGCGTCACCTAACACGCCCTCTAGTACGTATGCCATCTTGAGGGGAACGAGGAGAATCCTCAGGGTGCGGAACCAGTTGGTGAAGTTTGTCCCATCTGTTTTTAGCTTATCTTTCTCTAGGAATGATCCTAAGTTGAACGAGCGGCGAGGTGCTGCCATCTACAAGGTTGATTCACAAGGATACATATTTAGACTTTTGTTCATAATGTGGAGTTTCAATTTAATCTCAAAATTCTAGAAAGCTCCCACTTAGATAAACACCTCTCAATTTAACTAAGTGATTACACAATCCCAGCCCCCATATCTCCCCCGATCGTCACAGCCATCAGTATGCGAACCAGGTAGGCCTCTTAGCCAATCACATCAGGCATGTGACTCGTGCTCGACCTTTCGGTCTCCTGTGTTCCAGGCCCGCATCTACATACGTCAAGCCTGGCAATCGAACCTTGATGTTAGCTGTTCAGCAAGGCCATACCTGCATATGCCAGGCTTGCCGAACCCAACCTCATGCGAACTCCGTTGAATATGTAGGACAACTCCGGTATGTACGAAGCATCAAGCCATATGGGAGAACCGTCCAGGCGGTGCCCACCAAGGGAGAACACAATGTTGGTATTGTGACAGATGGTCCTGTTTCGTGCTACCGTCGATATATCTAGCATACTAGCATAAAACAGAAAGTAAAACTGTAAATCATACAACCTATGATCCCCCTTCATGCAAAGCAAAGTTAAACGCCTTGCTACTTTAGCTTGTGCAAGTTTTACGTGGCTGCTAGGGGTTTTGAGAGAGAGAACCGTTTCTATCCTGCGAAAAAGATGCCACAACACCGTCTCCCATCCGTCTCTATTACACCCCTGTCGGGGCCCTCCGTTGCAAACATCTTCGCATCGCTAATGCAGAGAGACAGACACCCCCCAGCCACTTTATATGGTACAAGCCATATGTCAAGCGTGGAACCAGTCTCGCGTAAACACGTAAGGTCGGTCGGGGGCCGCTTCATCAAACATTGCCGCAATGCTAAATGAGTACACGTGGGAGGGTAACGAATGAAGATTCGATGCCCACATCCTAGATGTGTTCTACCCGTACAATACATCTACGCATAACCTGTCTCTGATACCACTGTTGGGATACGGGGCAGAAAACACAAAATTTTCATACCTATGGTACCCGAACCCAAGATCTATGCTATGGCGATGTAAAGTAACGGAGGGAATCGGTGTTCATACCTTTGAAGACCGAAAGAGGGAAATGTTCTTGCGAACGTGGCTGGCATAGACTCGGAACTACGACCTCCCTGTCGTGTAGAATACCACCACCGGCGAGGATGACTCCCGGTAAACCTCCAGCGACGAAGTAGCACAACAGGTGTAGTGCCTCGAAGAGATTATACAAGTACGGTACAATCGATGTTCCTCCCGGGCCCCGAACCAGGCGAGCAGCGGAAGAAAGACGGCTACGGATCCCGACTCCAGCAGAACGACGGCCTGCCTTATGGTGGAGAACTCCAATCCAGGTGAAGACTCCAAACAAGGGGAGTCCACTTCCGGGAAGGAGAAGGAGGAAGAAGGAGATATTGGTGTGTTGGAAAAAAGGGGGGGTCTACCCCTCCTTATATAGGCCAAGGGGGGGGTGCCATCCTCCTCCCCTCCCCCATGTGGGACTAAACTCCCAAGGGGGGGGGGGAGTGCGCCGGCCAAGGGGGGTGGTGGGCCCCACCCTTGGCGCCAAGCCCAAGGGGGGAGACCCCCTCCTCCCTTAATGGCCCCCATGGGCCCATTTAGCCTTTTTCCCATTTTTTTAATTTATTTAATATGTTTTAAATATTTAATTCATATAATTAAATAATAAAACATTATTAAAACAATTAAACTTTATTTTGAACTATTCAAAATGTCCGGAAACCATTCCGTCCTCCTCCGGAACTATTCCGGTGATTTCTCCTATTTCACCGATTGATCCCGTAACTGTCCTATGCATCGATTACCCTTAAGTGTAACACCCTAACGGTCCAGGAAACAGCAGACATGGTCGAGACTCTTCTCATTCACCAATGACTATTTAGTTGGACCTGGTTACAATCCTTGACAGCCCCTGCGCTTCCATCGAATGAACTTCGATCGCTTTTGGAAACCGTTAACGATACGGCGTAATCCCTTTGTGCTGCGGTACTTTGTTTGTCCGAGGTTTGATCGTCGGTATCCTACATACCGTGTTCACATCTCGTTCACAACAAACAACTTCTCTCGTCCATGATCATTGCATCTCTTGTGAACTAGTCACGTCCTTGCAAGGTGTTGATGCAATATCACCGAGTGGGCCCAGAGTACCTGTCCTGTCACAAGGACTGACAAATCCCGCTCTGATCTATTAACATACTCATCAACCATCTATTTCGGAATACCCAAAGTGCAACGTTATAGCCAGCATATTTCAGTCAGGCGGTGGGATACAAATCAAAGTCTCCTCATAGATGACAATTACGTATGATCATTACGGTCTAAGGACTAAGCCATACGTTACAAAGTCATAGCAACGCTGAACTATGTGACTCGATCACATTGCAATACTTTAGGTGGGTGTACGTCCATCACATCATTCCCCTTAACGATATGACCTCATTGTCAATGGACTTTTAAGTGTCGCCATGATCAGGAAAGATTGATCAATCAATTGCCCAATGAGATAGTTTACCCGAGTTAAACTACGGACCATGTTTTATACTACACCTGTATTAGTATTTCCAAGTAATACAGTTATAGCACAGTATAAAACGTATTATGAGAAAAACGGATATGTGACAAATATCTTTATTAATTTGTCTCTAGGGCACATATCCAACACCCAACGCATCAAGCAAAACACGAAGCCGCTGAAGCAAGCGCTGAGACGATTCTCGGAGCCCAAGCGCTGAACAATCGGAGAGGAAGTCAACAGGTTACTCGACGCCCAGTTTATCCGAGAAACAAAGAAAGCCACCTGGATAGCCAACCCAGTGCTGGTGCCCAAGAAAGACACGACCGTGCTGCGCATGTGTGTCGACTATGGACCAGTCAACAAGCATTGCCCGAAGGACCACTCCCCCCTGCCTAGAATCGATCAGATAATCGACTCGACAGCAGGGTGCGATCTACTTTCCTTTCTTGATGCTTACTCAGGATACAACCAGATCAGGATGAAGGAAGAAGACGAAGAGCACACATCGTTCATCACCCCCTATGGCGTATTCTGCTACAGGACCATGCCCTTCGGGCTCAAAAACGCAGGCGCCACTTACCAGCGAATGATGCAGGCCTTCCTGAAGGAGAAAATCGGAAGAAACGTGCAAGTCTATGTGGACGACATCGTCATCATGACCTACAAAGCAGCCACACTACTCGACGACCTGCGCGAAACCTTCGCGGCGCTCAACAAATACAGAATCAAACTCAACCCAAAGAAGTGCGCATTCGGCGTACCGGCAGGGAAGCTGCTTGGCTATATGGTCTCTTCCCGATGAATCGAGGCAAACCCTGAGAAATTTCAAGCCATCACCCGAATGCAAGAACCAACCGACGTCAAAGGAGTACAACAGCTCACTGGAAAACTTGCATCCCTAAGCCGCTTCATCGGCAGGCTGGGAGAACACACGCTGCCTTTCTATCAACTGCTCAGGAAAGGAGAGAAATTTGAGTGGACGAAGGAAGCCCGCCAAGCATTCGCGGACCTGAAAAAGACACTCTCGACCCCACCAATCCTGGCGGTACCCAAGGAACGAGAGAAGCTATACCTCTACGTGGCAGCACGTAACAGTGTAGTAAGCACAACGCTCGTTGTCGAACGCGCAGAAGAAGGCAAGGTCCAGAGCATCCAGAGACCAATCTACTACCTCAGCATGCTCCTGACCAAATCCCAGCAGCGGCACCAGCACTATCAGAAGCTACTACTGGCCATCATCATGACCTCAAGAAAGGTGTCCCATTACTTCGACGAGCACCCTATCACAATCGTGAGCAGCGCACCACTCGATGACATACTCAACAACCCTGGAGCGACTGGAGGATTCGCCGAGTGGAATATTGAGCTCAGCCCACGGGACCTGCAGTTCAAGCACCCAACAGCCATCAAAGCCCAAGTACTCCCAGATTTCCTGGTCGAGTGGACGGAGGTTCAGACACCAGCCCCCCCAGACCTATCAAGTTCGTGGTCAATGTTCTGGGGTCCAAGAGACAACAAGGGGCTGGGGCAGGAGTTGTGCTCATCTCCCCTAAAGGAACAAACCAGAAATATGTCCTCCAGATTAACTTCAGTCACGCCTCCAACAACAAAGCAGAATATGAGCCACTCCTCCATGGCATGCGCATGGCCAAAACGTGCGGAGCCACTCGCCTCATAATTTACGGGGACTCCAATCTCGTCGTCCAGCAGACGATGAGAAACTGCGACGCAATAGCCGACAACATGGCGGCCTACCAGAAGCTCTACAACGAACTCGAAGGAAGTTTCGACGGTTGCGAGCTCAACTACATCACCAGGGCCAACGACGCAGAAGATGACGAGCTCGCGAACATCGGTTCGACCCAGGGACCTGTACCACCCGACGTTTTTCTCGAAAGCATCAGCCGGAGATCCATCAAGGTACAGGCACCAACACCTGAAGCAGTCGTGGACGGCGAAGACGCAACAGAACTGGCGCAGGTGGCAGCAGCAACCCCATCAGAAGGCACAAGCACCAGCACATCCGACAGCACAGCTCCGACAGAGCTCGAAGGACCCGTCTGGACAAAACCGTTCCTCCGATTCCTAATCGAAGGTACGCTACCACAAGACGTGGCTGAAGCACGACGGATCAGTCGACGATCCAAGGCGTTCACGGTGATCAACAAACAACTATACAAGAGCAACATCACCCAGATACTCCAAAGGTGCATCGACGAAGAGGACGGCAAAGCCCTACTGCTCGAAATCCACGAAGGCACCTGCGGGCACCATGCGAGTAGTCGAGTAATGGTGTCCAAAGCATTCCGAGCCGAGTTCTATTGGCCCACAGCCATGAAAAACGCAGAGGAAATCGTGCGACGTTGTGTCGCCTGCCAGAAATTCGCAAACAGGCCACACGCTCCCGCATCAGAGCTCAAGACCATACCACTATCTTTGCCGTTCGCCACCTGGGGACTCGACATGGTGGGCCCACTCAAGAAATCATCAAAGGGCAGAAGGATACACCTGCTCCTCGCAGTCGACAAGTTCACTAAATGGATCGAAGCAGTGCCAATCACCAGCTCCACAGCCCTCACGGCTGTCAACTTCATCAAATTGATCATCTTCCGGTTCGGAGTGCCCCACAACGTCATCACAGACAACGGCACGAACTTCATAGCCGCAGAGTACCAGAACTTCTGCGAAGAATTGGGCATCAAAATAAATTATGCATCAGTCGCGCACCCGCAGTCCAACTCCTCGCACCACTCGAGCAAGCCGTCGGCAACTAGGTAGAAGAAATCCCCGTGGTATTATGGAGCCTACGAACCACACCAAACACCGCGACCCTATACACACCCTTCTTCATGGTGTACGGGGCAGAGGCAGTCCTACCACACGACCTCAAGTTCGGAGCACCTCGGGTCACCGGATACGAAGAAGAAGAAGCAGAAGAAGCACTACAAGACGACAAAGATACGGATGACGAAGCAAGAGACACAGCCCTGGCAAAATCAGAGGGGCACCAGGAAAAGCTACGCACCTACCAAAGCAGTCGCTTGCGCACTAGAACCTTCAACAAAGGTGACCTAGTCCTACGGCTGATACAACAGAAGGTCCATAAACTTGCCCCCCAAAGGGAAGGACCATTCATAGTCTCAGAAGTCATCGGAGGTGGCGCCTACGGGCTGTAGAACCCGAAGACAGACGAGGACGTGGGAAACCCATGGAACGTAGCAAACTTGCGACTGTTCTATCCATAGTCCCCATCGGTCAGACATGACTGGCAACTCATGTAGCCGCTCGACCGCAATAAAATAAATGGTGCCCAAATACTGCCATCTCAAAGCACTCAGGGTCTTAAGCATAAAATCCCCCCGAGAGACGCTATCGCCTACGCGATCTTTACCACAACACTCGGGGCTTAAACATAAAATCCCCCCGAGAGACGCTATCGCCACTCAAGCGATCTTAAACACAAACACTGTTGGGAATGTGCCCTAGAGGCAAATAAAATATGTTTTATCGAGCATATTCCATTAGTTCATAATACGTTTGATACTATGCTAGAACTGTATTAAGCGGAAACATTAATACAGGTGTGGTATACAAACAACCAGGTCCCTAGTAAACCCTAGTATACTAGTCCATTGGGCGATTGATGATCAAGGTTTCCTGATCATGAGACAATGGCGTCTGTTGACAATGGAGTCGTATCATTGGATAATGATATGATGGACAAACACCCACCAGAAGTGTTGCGATGTGATCAAGTCACATAGTTCGACATTGCGATAACTATAACGTAGTGACCAGATCCTTTGACCGTAATGATCATACGTAATTGTCATCTATGAGGAGACTTTGATTTGTATCCCACCGCCTGACTGAAATATGCTGGCTATAACGGTGCACTTTGGGTATTCCGAAATAGATGGTTGATGAGTATGCAAATAGATCAAAGCGGGATTTGTCCATCCGTGTGACGGATAGGTACTCTGGGCCCACTCGGTGATGTTACATCATAAAGTTTGCAAACGTGTGACTAGGTCACGGAGTTGTAATATCACGGGAACGAGTAAACTTGTTTGTTGAGAACGAGGGCGAACTAGGTATATTGGATACCGATGATCAAACCTCGGACAAGCAAAGTACCATGGGACAAAGGGAACAGGCACACGGTTAACGGATCCAACAGCGATTGAAGTTCATTCGATGGAAGCACAGGGGCTATCAAGGATTGTAACCAGGTCCAATTGATTAGTCATTGATCAATGAGAGTTGTCTCGATCATGTCTGCTGTTTCCCGGACCGTAGGGTGTTACACTTAAGGGTACTCGACGCAGTAAGGATTGATTCGGGATCACCGGAGAAATTTGAGAGAACACCGGAATTGTTCTGGTGATGACCGGAATTGTTCCGATGAAGGCCGGAAGTTGTTCTGGGTATTTTGAAAGGTTCAAAATATATTTAATAATGTTTAGTTAATGTTTTATTATTTAATTATCTGAATTAAATATTAAAATATAATTAAATATAATTAAAAATGAATTAAAAGGCATATGGGCCTCATAGGGCCCATTAGGGGGAGAGGGAGTCCTCCCCCATGGGCCATGGCGCCATGAGGGGGCCCACCCCCCTTATTGGTGCGCCACCCCCCTCCCCTTGGGATTAGTCCCACATGGGAAGTTGAGGGGAGGTGGCACCCCTCCTTGGCCTATATAAGGAGGGGTAGGGGTGCCCTTTTAATCATGAATTTTTGAGAAAAGTTTATCATCTCTCTCCCTTCTTTCTCCTTCCTTTGAGCGGACTCCCCTTGTTAGGAGGCTGCTCTGGGTTGGGGATTTCTCCACTATACGCACGCCGTCGTGCTGCTGGAATCGGGATCTGAATCCATCTTCTTTCCGCTGCTCTACTGGTTCGGAGCCCGGAGGGACGTCGGGTATACTGTATGTGTATAATCCCGCGAGGCACTACACTTGTGGTGCTACTTCATCGTCGTGGCCGGATCGCGAGGTCTTCATTAGCAACGTTCCGACGGGGACGTAATCCCGTCATAGGTCCGCAAGGATCGGGCGGCTACAGGAGTCATCATGGATCTGCGCGGCATCGGGGATTGCCGGTACGACTACACCAACCACGTTCATGCGGGAACGTTTCCCGCTTAACGGACTACATACTGGTATGTGATCTACTTCTGTCCGTTACTTGCATCAGCATAGCATAGGTCTTGGGATTGGGTATCGTAGGTCAAGGAAAAATTTGTGTTTTCTGCCCCGAACCCCAACAGTGGTATCATGAGCAAAGGCTATGCGTAGATGTATTGTACGGATAGAACACATCTAGTATGTGGGCATAAATTCTCAATTGTTACCCTCTCACGTGTACTCATTTAGCGTTGCGGCAATGTTTGATGAAGCGGCCCCCGACCGACCTTACGCGTTTACGCGAGACTGGTTCCACGCTTGACATATGGCTTGTACCATATAAAGTGGCTGGGGGGGTGTCTGTCTCTCTGCATTAGCGATGCGAAGATGTTTGCAACAGAGGGCCCCGACAGGGGTGTAATAGAGACAATTGCGGGATTGGTGTTGTGGCTTGTTTTCGCAGGATAGAAAGCGGTTCTTTTCTCGAAACCCTTAGCAGCCACGTAAAACTTGCAAAAGATAAAGTAGAAAGGCGTTTTCAACTTTAATTTTCATGTCGGGGGGAATCATAGCATGTATGATTTATGATGCATCCTGTTTTTGCTAATATGTTAGATATACGACGGTAGCATAATAGGATGATCCCTCACTAATCCAAAAAAGTGTCCTTCCTTAGTGAAGCACCATCTGGAAAGTTCTTCATTATGGAGGCATCACGTGTCACACGGGTGTCAAACATTTTTACGTTCACAAGAGATGGGTGGAGCAAGCCTAGCATGTCCAGAAACATGGCCTTGCATACGCAACATATACTCACTAAGGTTATTGTGGCGAGCCTGGCATGTGCAGACATGGCCTCGGGACACAAGAGACCGAAAGGTCGAGCATGAGTCACATAGATGATGTGATTGGCATGATGGCCTACCTTGAACAACATACTGATGGTCGTGTCACACGGGGGAGGTATGTTCTTCAAGGATCGTGTAATCACTTAGAACAAACTATGAGGGATGTTTGTCTGAGTGGGAGTTCCAGAATTGTTTTTGAAACATGAACTCCATATTATGAACTTAATCTTCATGTCTTTGCAAATATCATTGTAGATAACGTCATACCAATGTTTAGAACTATGGCTCTTTTAGTATGATAGAACTTAAGGTAAATGGGTCTTACTTCATTGATGTGTACCAACACCATTAGAGACATACTCGTTAGTAATGACTTGTTAAACATAATACGAAGAACTGCTAGGAGATACACCTGATAACTCCGTATTCAAGGAAGATGATGATGAGTATCGTACTCACCGTCACTTATGAATGACTGTCCAATACACCATACTTCATTCTATGAGTCTGAATTGTGAATGCATGTTAACCAACACGTATGAAGTGCTAGGTGAACTTGAAAGCACTTGGTCACAAATCAGAGAAATGGAATATGAGTATATGGACGGGGTTTCTTTCAACTATGGTGGAAGGAACAACCTGCTGAGAAAGTCACTTGGAAAATGTATAAGATACATGGAACACCTTGTGTATAACTTGGACTACTGAATGACTGGTTACTTTGCGATAACTAGGGAGTTACATCCGCTTCCTCCTAGTTACAAAGACCATGTCTGTACTATGTCATGAAGGAGAATCGTTCACCTGTCATGAGGTCATGGTTAAAGTTAAGAACTTTAAGAGTAGAACCAATGCAGGAATGGTCATTGACGGAGAAGGTATATTTGATATACGAGTTATAAATGTCTTTCCCACGAAACACTAATTGCGGTTGATTAAGTATTCGATGCTTGAACTTACTGCTTGAGAGTGTCTTGGAAGGGATGAGGTGACAATGTGTGCTGACGGCAATCAAGATAGTTGATGGTCGACAACACTCTCCCTCTACATCTATCAATTGATTAATATATGAATAAATTTTATGATCGTTTGAATGAGGACTTTATTAGTGTGTCTTGCATCTCGCAAAGACAATTATTCATATTAGTGAGAAACAAGTCAGTTGTTCCCCTTTTATGAATGATATCTATTATGGTCACATTACGATTATGAATGAGTTATTCTTATATTGATGATAGTTGTTTGATCATTTATAAGAAATATTGTAATGCCAAGAAATATCCAGGCTTAATAATGACACTACAGTTTAAGTCATGAATGGTATGATGATGTCTTAAGATACTTGATCTCTTGACATATACAAACCATGCTTTTGAGGTGAGATGACTAAAACCTCGGATTCTGGTAAAACAGATTGTGTACTGATTGTTGAGTATCATACATTGTGATGTATCGTATGTCAGCATGTGGTGAATTTCATTATTTCGTGAACTTCGTATGTGGACTTAGATGAATATTTGTATTCACTAATGAAACATGAGTCTAAAATAGTTTGATATGATCAAAAGGGATTTCAGAGTAAAAATGGATATTAAATTAACAAGAAAGACAAGTCTCTACGATTTGATCAAATTGACAAATGTTTTGAGTTAGTCTTGGGCATAAAGACTTGTGTGAAAGTTGTTCCACAAATTGCAATATCTTGAGACACTTCAATATGATTGTCGTGCATGAACATTGTGATCATATTCTATGAAAAAGTGTATGGTCTAAGTTATCTCTTACCAAGTTACGTTATTATTTTTTAGAGTTATTAATTTAATATGCAAACACTCACTTCATCATAGGGAACCATCTGAGTTCGTGGAAACCAACACTATATATGTCATGGTGTATTGTGGTTTCTAGGAAGCTTGATTTATGTAAGATAAATTATCTTTGTAGTGTATCCTTAGACAACTATGGATGCATCTTCCACAACTAGAACCAAAAGGAGCAAAACTTGTATTGCTATGTTTGGTGTTTGTCAAGAATTGTTCTTGATAAATGTGGTAATGGAAGAAAAGTGAAAGTTCAACCAAGGTAATTGACCTTGCCTCCAAATGTCAGAGTAGTGCAACGGAATATGTTCTGGAAGCAAAGCTCTACAATAAGAGGAGAAACTAATGATAATGATCATGATTTTTCTGATGGGAGCTTTTACTGAGAAAGGTAGGATTCAAGAATATATATTTTCCCTTGATGCAAAATGATATTCATGATTCACTTGTCATGTTAATGGAACAAGACATTCCTATGAACTACAAGGAAGCGATGGTGGACCTAAGTACGAGATATGACTATGAGTCATAAAATCCTATGTTGAGTTACATTTAAGATTGCTTGAATCTTATCAAGTAAGGAGGTTACTTGATATTCACAATAACTTCAGAGTTATGAGGAATAAATGTGAACATCAAAGGGACGTCAAGATTGGTTTGTCACAAAGATTGTTTCTGACAAATTCAATGGGTTGACTACAATGTGTAGCAATGCTTGAGTCAAAGGGATATTCACTACGATTGATCCAGGATTGTTATCAATACCGTGACTTCCTCAAATCCTGTATTTGAAGAAGTGTTGTAATTGGTACAACCAGAAGGTTTTGGAAAAACATATGGATACTAGTGTCTCGTAAACTGAATTCTCGATTTGATGAATGATCAAAGGATTTTGGACTTAGCCAAAATATCGAGGAAACATGCATTTGTATGAAACTGAGTGGGAGCTGAATAGTTTCCTGAAACTTGATATATGTAGACGAGATATTTTGAGTGGGAGCTATGGGAGTATTATCCTAGCCTTATATGTAAATGACATATTTGAGTAGGAGCCATGTGGTTAGTATCCTGAACTTAATATGTGTCTGACATATCTAAGTGGGATCCATGTGGATGTTATCCTTGTCTTATATGTGGCTGACATATTTGAGTGGGAGCAATATGAGTGTTATCCTATAACTTAATATGTGCATGACATATTTGAGTGGGAGCATGATAACATTCTCATATATGGATAACATATTATGAATGGTGCAGTTTGTGTTAATGATTATTTGAATCGTTCATAAATGAAGATGAATAAAGTATTAAGCATTGAAGATCTATTAAGATAGATATGTGTTTAATAACATTGAGTCGTAATACTTTCCTGGATAAGATTCTGAAGGAGTTCAGAATGGGACAAGTCAAGAAGTGGTCCTTACTTGTATATCCAAGAGAAGTATTGAGTTAATCTCAGTACAAGAACAATGGTTAATGGTTAATGAAAGAAATGGATGTGCTGGATCCTCTATGCCTTTGTCATAGGTTCTTTCATATAAAACCAGAGTTATGTACTCGACGTAATGTGACCCAAGTTCTTAGTAGTAAGAACATGTTGTGATATGATTTATGAGTAAATCATTGAACAAAGAGTTAAGTTTATCCTTCAGTGTCTGGAGAGAACTGAGGATACATCTCAAATTTGTAAAGGATAGTGGACTTGACCATAAATGTTATGCTGGTTCAAGTTTTGACACTAACCTAGAAAATTGAGATATCATACTAATGAATGCCTAAGTTGAAAGAAACATGGTTAGACATCAAAGTTGCATACAATGCACTAAGGATTGAATCTACATTGATGTGGCTGCTTTAGAAGTAGCAGGAGTTATATTATGACTTAAGAAGTTCGACTTCTGATTGAGTGAGTTTCAAGTGTGCATGACTATGGGAAAGTCCGCGTGACCCACCGGATGTCATTGCTGTGACACAGCAAACGAAGTCTCATTTCACCGCCAAATATATATACCTCATCATTATAGTGGATAATGAAGGAATGTCAAATTAGGTGACATTATGATTTGCAAAAGGACATACGGTTCTGAATGGTACCCAGACCGTTGATACAACCTCTTCCATGGGCAAGCATGATCAATAAGGAGTTATGATCCAGAGAAAATGCAACTAGATTATTTGTACTCTAGTGCAAGTGGGAGACTGTTGGGAATGTGCCCTAGAGGCAAATAAAATATGTTTTATCGAGCATATTCCATTAGTTCATAATACGTTTGATACTATGCTAGAACTGTATTAAGCGGAAACATTAATACAGGTGTGGTATACAAACAACCAGGTCCCTAGTAAACCCTAGTATACTAGTCCATTGGGCGATTGATGATCAAGGTTTCCTGATCATGAGACAATGGCGTCTGTTGACAATGGAGTCGTATCATTGGATAATGATATGATGGACATACACCCACCAGAAGTGTTGCGATGTGATCAAGTCACATAGTTCGACATTGCGATAACTATAACGTAGTGACCAGATCCTTTGACCGTAATGATCATACGTAATTGTCATCTATGAGGAGACTTTGATTTGTATCCCACCGCCTGACTGAAATATGCTGGCTATAACGGTGCACTTTGGGTATTCCGAAATAGATGGTTGATGAGTATGCAAATAGATCAAAGCGGGATTTGTCCATCCGTGTGACGGATAGGTACTCTGGGCCCACTCGGTGATGTTACATCATAAAGTTTGCAAACGTGTGACTAGGTCACGGAGTTGTAATATCACGGGAACGAGTAAACTTGTTTGTTGAGAACGAGGGCGAACTAGGTATATTGGATACCGATGATCAAACCTCGGACAAGCAAAGTACCATGGGACAAAGGGAACAGGCACACGGTTAACGGATCCAACAGCGATTGAAGTTCATTCGATGGAAGCGCAGGGGCTATCAAGGATTGTAACCAGGTCCAATTGATTAGTCATTGATCAATGAGACTTGTCTCGATCATGTCTGCTGTTTCCCGGACCGTAGGGTGTTACACTTAAGGGTACTCGACGCAGTAAGGATTGATTCGGGATCACCGGAGAAATTTGAGAGAACACCGGAATTGTTCTGGTGATGACCGGAATTGTTCCGATGAAGGCCGGAAGTTGTTCTGGGTATTTTGAAAGGTTCAAAATATATTTAATAATGTTTAATTAATGTTTTATTATTTAATTATCTGAATTAAATATTAAAATATAATTAAATATAATTAAAAATGAATTAAAAGGCATATGGGCCTCATAGGGCCCATTAGGGGGAGAGGGAGTCCTCCCCCATGGGCCATGGCGCCATGAGGGGGCCCACCCCCCTTATTGGTGCGCCACCCCCCTCCCCTTGGGATTAGTCCCACATGGGAAGTTGAGGGGAGGTGGCACCCCTCCTTGGCCTATATAAGGAGGGGTAGGGGTGCCCTTTTAATCATGAATTTTTGAGAAAAGTTTATCATCTCTCTCCCTTCTTTCTCCTTCCTTTGAGCGGACTCCCCTTGTTAGGAGGCTGCTCTGGGTTGGGGATTTCTCCACTATACGCACGCCGTCGTGCTGCTGGAATCGGGATCTGAATCCATCTTCTTTCCGCTGCTCTACTGGTTCGGAGCCCGGAGGGACGTCGGGTATACTGTATGTGTATAATCCCGCGAGGCACTACACTTGTGGTGCTACTTCAACGTCGTGGCCGGATCGCGAGGTCTTCATCAGCAACGTTCCGACGGGGACGTAATCCCGTCATCGGTCCGCAAGGATCGGGTGGCTACAGGAGTCATCATGGATCTGCGCGGCATCGGGGATTGCCGGTACGACTACACCAACCACGTTCATGCGGGAACGTTTCCCGCTTAACGGACTACATACTGGTATGTGATCTATTTCTGTCCGTTACTTGCATCAGCATAGCATAGGTCTTGGGATTGGGTATCGTAGGTCAAGGAAAAATTTGTGTTTTCTGCCCCGAACCCCAACAAACACTCGGGGGCTCGAGCACAAAAACTCCCCCCGGAAGACGCTATCGTCGCTCACGCGACCTCTACATCCAAGAACTCGGGGGCTTGAGCACCACCTCCTCCCGAAGACCGCTCGCGCAGTCTGAAGCTTAAAAATCCCAAGAAAAAATACCCAGCCATCCCCACCTGCTGAGAGCAAGGCTCGAAAGACATGGCCACAATCAGATGGAGCACCAAGTACTCTGAAGAAACTTTGGAGGAAGCACAGGACACAAACTCATTTAGTCTTCATACGATCGCCAACGATCACGTAAAGACTCGGGGGCTACTCCCATCGGGAGCGCTGTCGCGCACCCGATAAAAGACAGAAATTAACGAAAGAACGGCAAGGGAAACAAATCTCAGCCTACGCTCGACCCTCCGACTCAAGCGTAGCCTCGGGGGCTACTCCCATCGGGAGCGCTATCGCGCACCCGATACAACCCACAGTGCAAAGTTTGGACGGACTCGAGAACACCTCTCGATCGCAAAGGACTCGAACATAGCTCCCGGTTGCAAAGAACTATAAGATAGCTCCTGATCGCCAAGAACCCGAACACACCTCTCGGTTGCAAAGAACTCGACGACAGTTCCTGATCACCAAGGATTCGAACACAGTTCTCGGCTGCAGAAGGCCCAAAGATAAATTCCATTGCAAAGGCTCAAGCATAGTTTACATCATAAGGATCATTTTCAGTACAATAAGGACTCAACTACATTTGGATAGAAGGCAGCTCCTGTTACAAGAGGGAATCACCCAAAGAATTATGACTTCTACATATGCTCCCATGCTGGGATGATTGGCACTAAGACAGCAAGCATCATCACAGGCAAAGGAGGAGTCAAAGAAGCAGGCTCATGATGTCAATGAAATAAAAAAAAGGTGAAACTCGACTTATTTGCAGAGCAGTTGAAGACGATGCTCCACCAGCTTCTTGTCCTGCTCCACCAGCTTCTTCTCCAGCTGCAGCTGCACGCCTTCTTCTCCGGATGCACAGCCTCTTCCCCAAGTTGCCAGCGAAGTTGAGGCCGCCTCCAGTTCTACAAGGTCTCTTGGCGCGCCCGCTTGATCGATGGCTTGACGTCGATGAACTCTTCGGAGCTGATGGAGACAGCACCACCACCTAAGGAGTCGCCAGAAGACGGGGATGTAGAAGATGCAGGCGTAGGACTCCTCGACCTTGTGGAGCTGTCGCTGCTCGACTCCTTCCAGTGTAGATCCATGCTATTTCCGCTCGGATCGAACGCGCGGACAGTGACAGTGCTTTCGCCGTCAAAACGACAGCTGAGCATATCGCCATCTCGCAGATTCGACTGCCGAGCAAACAAAGTCCAACAAGAGCCAAGAAAAATCAAGCGGGAGCTATCAACCTCCAAGTCAATATAAGAAGGAGATCGAAAACTCCCTTGAAGATGCAGAAGCAAGCCATCCAAGCCACGTTCAGAGACAATGGCGGAAAAAGCAGAGGGAAGAAGAACGCGATTGGCACTCTGGCCACGAACACGTAAAAGAAAGTCATAGCGCCAGAATCCCTCCTCCAAGGGAGAAGAGGAAGGCACTGGCGCTGTACCATGGCGACCACCACGACATGAGCGTGGTGTACGGCCACCACGGCCACGACGAACACGACCACGGCCAAGACCCCGCTTGGGAGCCATGAGAGGAACAAGAGAAGAAAGAAGAGGAAAAATAGCAAACCGGATGGAGGTGAAAAGCTGCGGAAGAGAAAGGGTTATTTATAGAACAAAAATATCCTAGCACGAAGAAGCCGAGACGACAGAAGCAAGTAATTCAAAGACCAAACGTCGCAGACGTCTCAGATTCCAAGACCAAGATGCTTTCCCACGGGACGCATTGTGCGTGAGACGCGTCAATTCACGTGCGTTTCCAACGCGCGTATCGTAAACTCAACCAGCGCCTGCCGCACGCCACAACGGTCATCATTATGACCGGTCATCAAGACATGACGGTTCACTGGCGAGGCATCCCTGACAGCCATCAAACAGAGGCATCGTTATCCTGACAAGCGGCGAAGAAAACCAACAGACATCAAGGCTCAGAGATTCCATCTTTCAGATCTTTTTCCCGATGAAGAAAAACATCTTACTCCCATCGGGAGAGTACATCATAAGAGTGTCGGGTGCTCCCTCACCTAAAATTCAGCAATGTGCTCGAGTGACAACTCGCACTCACGAGAGTCTCGGGTGCTCCCTCACCTAAAAGTCAGCACTGTGCTCGAGTGACCACTCGCACTCACGAGAGTCTCGGGTGCTCCCTCACCTAAAAGTCAGCAATGTGCTCGAGTGACCACTCACACTCACGAGAGTCTTGGGTGCTCCCTCAACCCGACACAAGAAAAGCATGCATTCGCCAAGATCATACGGCGCTAAGAGTCCCAGGTGCTCCCTCACCTCAAAAGTTGAAACGGCATTCGAGTGACTACTCGCAAAGAATCCCTCGCCCGAGCACTCGAAACAAGCTCCACGGGTGAATGAGTGAACAACTCGCTTGATGTTTTGTTCCAAGCGGGTGCAATGCTATATGGCTCCGCGCCTCAAAAACACACATTCCTGGAACACGATACACTGTGCCCAGATGCCACACAAGATTAGCGTGTAGGTAAGACCCCGCTGCGAAGTTCGGCCGGGCTGGGACTTGCCGAAGAGCGATTTCACTCCCAACCTTTTCCATGCGCTGCGCATGATAGAAAAATCCAGGCGGACGCGCCGTAGGCTACACACATTACTGGAGGCAAATGAACACCGTAAGGCCTGAAGCGGCAGGACTTTTGCTCGACACTAGTGCTCCAAGCTCACATCGAGGGACGTCGGTTTGATTGGGCTACTGCGGTATTTTCCCTAGTGCAATTCACCAAGGCTCGACCAGTCGACTCCTTGGGCCCTTTCAGCTTAGCATCCCTCAAAACAGGTTTTGTCATGGCCACCAGACTGCCAGCGACCCGCGGATGTACCGCGCATACCAATAACCGACAAATGAATGTACTCGAGTCCCTGCGTGACTCTTCGAGTCCCCCAGGCACTCGGGGGCTACTGACGAGGGGGTGACCCCACGACTCCTACGGATAAGCCTACCTAGTGTCCACGAAGACAGAAGGTCCAAGATACATCGTCGGCCCACTAATTGACACCGAGTTAGGAGTCTACGACTCACAAGGAAGGTGCGAGAACCTGCCCTACGGAGCAATCTAGGGTTAGGAAAGCTTACCTGTAAACGTAGATGAACTCCCCGAGACCTAGCCTAGTATATCAGGGCTAGGAGAGGTGACGAAAAGGACAACCAATATCACCTGTAACCCTAGCCTTGAGCACTCCAGCCTTGGCATCCCCTGTAATCGCATCTTCCCCCATCAATAATATCGATCAGGAGCGTGCCTTCCTATTTGCTGACGAGCTATCGTCCAACCTGTGCCTCTCATGACTAACCCAGGGTCCCTGACCATGGGATTTGCCGGGGTTGATCCCCGTCAAGCGGTGTAGTCGGCGGCAGCATCGGGGTCTAGCGGAGATTAAGGGGGGGGGAAGAAAACAGTAAATACAGAGAAAGCATATACAAACAAATGCATGACATGGCAGATGCAATGTTAACGGTGTTCTAACGCAGTACCATGTATTATGCTCGGGGCAGGAATTCATCCGGGGATGAACTGCCAGCTCCAGGTGATTATCGGACAGGGTGTCCGGAGGGGGAAGGTATCATGCCGGAGGTGTCGTGGACATCCGACAAACATGTGAAGGGTGTATCCGTGTTAGTTGATCCATTCTGAACAACTTTCGTGTTCAGAATAAATTCATCCGGAGAGTTTTACGGTATCAGGCAATTCATCGGACAGCCGGTCCGGAGGGGGAATGTTCGATGTTCGTTGTGTTAGGGGGGTGTGGTAGACATACAGATAGCGTATCTGTATTCGTTATATTTTTCTGATCAATTTTCAAGTATAAAGTTTTTGAATCTGAGTTACGGATTAAAATATATTGATTTACTAAGTTTTTAATCATTTTATAGAATTTCTGAATTTCTTTTAATATTAAATAGACATTATCCAGAACAGTGTTTGTTGACTAGTCAACTGACAAGTGGGGCCAGTCAACAGGGTGGACTGGTCAACTGACCAGTGGACCCCACTAGTCAGTGAGACAATCACAATAACAATTTTTTTAAACTAAATAATCTAAATCAGCAGTGGGCCGAGTCTGTCATACACACAGTTTTTCTTAACAGTTTTTTTATTTGTCTTAAACACTTATTAAGCTGCTGGACCCACAGGTCATATACACAAGGGGGTATTTAACTAATTTTAGCTAACAATTTTTTTAGATGATAGTTATCAGGGGATTAACCCCTAATAAATTGGGCCGGCCCCCACCGGCCAGTGGCACAAGCCACAGCGTGCACACGCTGATGGACAGGGGCACGACGGCCGTGCCAGTTCCGGTGAGGGAGTAGCGCTGCGGTGGGAGGGGGCGAGGCGTGGGGGCACGGCGGGGCGCCACGCCGGCCAGGACCGCGGCGAGGTCACGTGCGGGGCAGGGCCATGGCACGCACGCGGGCGCGGCCACACGGTGGTGAGCACCGTGCTCAGCCGGGGCTGGCCGCAGCGGTGCACGGAGGGCAGGGCACAACGAGGAGGGGAGCAGAGGGGGAAAAGGATGCTCACAGAGAGGCAGCGGCTGGAGGCGGTCTTGGTGGCCGGGGGTTCGTCGGAGTAGCGCGAATTTGGCGTCGGGGTGGACGGCGGCCGGCGGAGGTGTCTGCGCGATTTGTACGGGACAGCGGCCTCCGGCTCGAACGAAACGCAGGGGACGACGAGGACCACCACGTTGCTCCTCCTGTACACGCCGGCGTGGCGCGGGGAGCACGGTGGACGCGACGGTGCTCGTCAGCGACGACGACCGCTACGGGGAGCGCCCGGGCGCGAGGGATATGGCGAGCGACGCGAGGGGGTCTGGCAGGGGATAGAAGGGTGGCCTAGGGTTGCACGGGGGGCTCGGCCTCCTTATCTCCATGGCGAGCCGGCGGATGAGGGGCACGGCGACGACCATGGCCGTGGCACCGGCGGATGGGTGCCACGCCATGGCGGGCGTACGGGGGGAGGGGGATGAGTAGGGTTGGGGTTGGGCTAACCGGGTTGGGCTTGGCCCAGTGGGGGGGGGGGGGAGGGGGCTGGCTTGGTGGGCTTCGCCCCCAGGCGTAGTTTAGGGTTTTATTTTTTTTGTTTTCCCTCTGCCTTTATTTGTTTGTATTTAATTTTTTTTGCTACCTATATAATTTTGTTCATCATGAAAATGGTTGGTATAATTGTATTACACCATGTAAGTATACCACAAAAACTTTGGGGCTTTTCGAAAATGTTTTGTTATTTGATTTTGTGTTGCAACTATTAATTGGTGTTGTTTTGCTAGTTGTTTGAATTGTTTGATTTTTCCAGTGGCATAATAAAATACCATAACCACATGGGCATAGCCCACTGATTATTTTTGATTTAAGAAAAGTGGTTGCATAATTTTTGGACAAGTTTCATTTGCAACATTATTTTTAATATCAACAAAAGGCATTTTGGATTTGATTTTATTCAAATAGAAATGGTTTGGACTTTGTTATTGATCCATGATGATCAAGGCCCAAGGTTCACATTGCATTCAACAATAACAAAGGGGAATTGAATTTGAGCTGAACCAAGTTGATCAAACAAAATTTTTGAACAGTAGTGATCAACCGTAATGGTGATTACTGTTCACTGACAGTGAGAGTGTTACAAATCTCCCCCACTGCAAGAATTCTCGTCTCGAGAATTTAGGTGGTAGAGGGGAAAAGATCGGGGTATTCATCACGAAG
The DNA here is from genome assembly GCA_950022295.1 of Bromus sterilis. Lineage (NCBI taxonomy): Eukaryota > Viridiplantae > Streptophyta > Magnoliopsida > Poales > Poaceae > Bromus > Bromus sterilis. The sequence goes on along the minus strand of OX465596.1, from coordinate 159,969,300 downwards.
ACGATCTTCGCGTTCCCAAGTGGCTTCATCTTCAGAATGATTCGACCACTGAACTTGGAGGAACTTGGTTGTCTTGTTGCGGGTTCGACGTTCAGACTGATCAAGAATGCGGCTCGGATGTTCTTGACAAGTCAAGTACTGTTGCAGATCAATCATATCATGTTCCACTTCACGAATAGGGTCCTTGAAGCAGCGACGGAGTTGCGACACGTGGAATACATCGTGGACCTGGGAGAGGTTCGACGGCAACTCCAATCGGTAAGCCACCGGTCCACTTCTGGAAAGGATACGAAACAGACCAATGTAGCGAGGAGCTAACTTGCCTTTGATCCCGAAACGGTGAGTGCCCCGCATCGGGGTGACACGGAGGTAAGCATATTCACCAGGCTGATAGACCATTTCCTTGTGCTTGCGGTCATAGTTGCTCTTCTGGCGGGACTGAGCGGCTTTCAGATGTTCACGGATGACGCGAACTTGATCTTCTGCGTGCTGTATAATGTCCGGACCAACGAGAGTTCGTTTCCCAGTTTCTGACCAATTCAGAGGGGTTCGACACTTACGTCCATAGAGAACTTTGAAGGGGGCCATCTTCAGACTAGCCTGATAGCTATTGTTGTAAGAGAATTCAGCAAACGGAAGAGATTCCTCCCATTTCTTGCCGAAGGAGATGACACAAGCTCGAAGCATATCTTCAAGCACTTGATTAACTCGTTCGACTTGTCCTTGCGACTGGGGGTGATAAGCGGTGATGAAACTCAGGTGAGTGCCCATAGCTTCTTGGAAACTGTCCCAAAATCTTGAGGTGAAAATGCTGCCACGGTCTGAACTGATCTCCAACGGAATGCCATGGAGGGACACAATTCTGGAAACATACAAGTCTGCTAACTGACTAGAAGAGATCGTCTCCTTGACTGGCAGAAAGTGGGCAACCTTGGAGAAGCGGTCGATGACGACAAAGATAGCATCGTGGCCTTTCTTGGACCTGGGAAAACCAGTGACGAAGTCCATCTCGATCTTGTCCCACTTCCATTAAGGAATAGAGAGTGGTTGCAGAGTTCCAGCAGGTCTTTGATGTTTTGCTTTCACGCGACGGCAAACGTCACACTCGTCAACATAACGAGCGATGTCTTGCTTCATGTTAGACCACCAGTATCGCTGACGAAGGTCTTGGTACATCTTAGTACTACCAGAGTGAATCAACAAAGGAGTATCATGAGCTTCTTTCATGACGCGCGGGGTCAAGTTTAGATTGGTCTGACTCCTAGGGACCACTAAACGATTCTTGAAATACAACGTTCCATCATCAGCAACAGTGAAGCATGATGGCTTTCCTCTAGTGATATACTTCTTGATCTTCTCGACATCAGAGTCACATGTTTGTATCCACTTGATGGTGCTGTCGAGGTCCGGCTCAACAACAAGGTTATTCACATATCCCTGTGGAACAATCTGAAGATTCATCTTGCGTAGCTCTTCATACAAAATTGGGTGATGTACTTCAACTTCAAGTTCGCTACAGTAGGCTTTGTGACTCAAGGCATCGGCCATCACATTAGGTTTGCCAGGGGTGTAATGATTATCCATGTTGAAATCGGCTATTGTCTTGAGCCATCTTTGTTCGCGGAGATTCAGATCTGGCTGAGTAAACAGGTACTTCAGGCTTTGGTGGTCGGTGTAGATCTCGCAACGATTACCAACGAGGTAATGTCGCCACAACTTCAATGCATAAATTACCGCTGTCAACTCGAGATCATGTGTTGGATAGTTTTCTTCATGAGAACGCAACTGACGAGAACCATAAGCAATCACTTTGCGCTCTTGCATTAGGACACAGCTTAATCCTTGACGAGACGCGTCGCAATATATCACGAAGTCCTTCCGGGTATCCGGGGGAGCAAGCACCGGAGGAGAAGTGAGCTTGTCCTTGAGAGCTTGGAAACTTTCCTGACATTTGTCTGTCCACTCGAACTTGACGCCTTTGTGAAGCAGATTGGTCAGAGGCTTGGCAATCTTGGAGAAGTTCTCGACAAAAAGGCGGCAATAGCTGGCGAGTCCGAGGAAACTTCTGACTTGCTTGACAGTCTTGGGGGGAGTCCAATACAGGATAGCCTGAATACGTTCTGGGTTGACGACAATGCCATCCTTGTAAATCACGTGACCAAGGTAGGTTACTTCGGGAAGCCAGAACTCACACTTAGAATATTTAGCATAGAGCTTGTGTTCTCGTAGCTTTTCCAGTATAAGATGAAGATGTTCAACATGCTCTTCTTCATTCTTGGAGTATATCAAGATATCATCCAGATAAAGCACGACAAACTTGTCAAGGTATTCCATGAATATATAGTTCATCAATCGGGAAAAGGTGGCTGGGGCATTCGTCAAGCCAAAGGACATGACGGTGTACTCGTATGAACCATAACGAGTAATGAAGGAGGTCTTCGGAACATCCTCTTCACGGACCCGGATCTGATGGTAACCCAACCTAGTCCAGTTTCGAGAACACCGTAGATCCAGCAAGTTGATCATACAGATCGTTGATCCGAGGAAGTGGGTACTTGTTCTGTATTGTTGCCTGGTTGATAGGTCGGTAATCTTGGACTAAACCGTTCGTGCCATCACTCTTCTTGACAAAGAGCGAAGGTGCTCCCCAAGCAGAGGAACTGGGGCGAATGAATACTTTCTGAAGTGCCTTGTCGATTTCCTCCTTAAGCTCAAGGAGTTCATGAGGCGGCATCATTTAAGGAAGCTTGGCTATAGGAACAGTTCCTTGCTTCAAGTTGATGACGAATTCGACCTCTCTAGCCGGGGGTATTCCCGGCAGTTCTTCTAGGAAGACGCCGGGAAATTCGCCAACGACTGGAACGTTCTCCATTCCTTCAAGTGGCGAAGCGTTCAATGCATTCAGAGCATATATATGAGCTTCGGCATTCAGCGACACTATGGAAGTATGGTTCACAACCTTGCCGGAGGGGTGAAAGAGTCGGACGACTTTGTTGCCACAATAAAGTGCAGCATCATGAGATTTCAGCCAATCCATTCCTAGGATAAGGTCTATAGTGGAGGTCTTCAGAATATGGGGGGAGACAAGGAACTCAATCCTTTCGATCTCGACGGTGATGTTGGGAGCCATCATGTCAACGTGACACTTGCCACCGGGAGTACTAACAGCTAAGGGAGTGCGCATCTTTTCGTGGTGTATGCCATGCTTAAATGCAAATGCCCTGGACATAAATGAATGCGATGCTCCTGTATCAAATAAAACAGTAGCAGGTATTGAGTTAACGAGGAGAGTACCCATCACTGTAGCAGGTTGTGCCTGATCTTCTACAAGATCAATGTTGTAGGCATGCCCATGAGCATGAGCAGCAGACCCAGTATTATAGTTGGGGGTCCTGTTGTTGCCACGACCATTTCAGCGACCAGCAGGTTGAACTACCAGTTGCCTCTATTTCTGGGGGAACTCTCTAGAAAAATGACCAGGCTAGCGGCACGTGAAGCATAATCCATCCTGAGGACGAAGGGGTGCATCATTGGGTGGTGGAGGCAGAGCTCTTGGCATCTGCGGTGGTGGAGGCAGGCGGGGTGCAGCATAAGACGGCCTCGGAGTAGGGGCAGGTGAATGGGTCACACTGTGAGGGAGCCAGATGCGACGCTTCTGTGTTGCGCCCGAAGATGAGCCAACGTCACGATAGCGTTTCTGCGTGTCCTTGAATGCCATCTGGGCAGTCTCGACGGTGATAGCCTTGTTCACCATGGTGGCGAAATTGGTAAAATCATGAGCGGCAAGAGCGAGCCTGAGGTCTGCATTGAGTCCACGACGGAACTTCTGCTGTTTGCGAGTATCAGTGGTGATCTCTTCTTCCGCATAACGAGAGAGGTTGAGGAACTCGCGCTGATAGGCTTCAACAGTCATGTTGCCCTGAGTGAGGTTGCGGAATTCTTCCTGCTTACGGTCCATGATCCCCTGAGGAATGTAGCGGGCGCGGAAGGTAGACTGAAATTCATCCCAAGTGATGACTTCTCCGACTGGCAGTGAACGCTTGTGGGTGCTCCACCACTGAGCAGCGGCGCCTTTCAGGTGATAGGACGCAACGTTCACATAGTCGGCTTGATCGACATTAGCAGACTCTAGCTCGTGAGTGATGTCGCGAAGCCAGTCATCAGCATCCAACGGCTGAACAGTGTTGCGGAACATAGTGGGGTTGAGGCGGGTGAAGTCGTGCAGAGTCACGGTGGCGTGCTGATGGTGGTGCCCATTCTGATTCGGCTGGGGGAACTGAGCCATGGCATTCTCCATGAACTAACGGTTCAGCTCGAACTGCTGCATCATCCCGGTCATGTAATCTGGCGGCGGAGGCGGGTCTTTGGCACCACGACCACGACCACGACCACCACGACCAGCCATCCTGCTAGAATTTAACAGGGGTATTTCAGTGATGAAAATTTAACGAGATACCGGAATCAAGCCTGAAGTAAAGCGACAACGAAGAGGAGGTGTGGATATATAGGATTAGTCATATAAGACATACACATTCACACACGGAGTCAATAGAAAATCGGGCAGCGTAACGTCGTAGAAATTAAGGAAAAAGGACTCACTAGGCGGCGCGCAGACCACCGTAAGGATTACACGATGCGACATAGATTCCACTATGTCAATCACGCCGCAAGAAAACTGTTGGCCACAGGAGTTAATGCCAGAGAACGCGCGGCCTGCCCAGAATGAGAATGGGATCCGCGGTCCGGGACCTGGGGTAGAACTCCTGCGACACGACTCAATCAATGGGGAAGCACCAAAACGCCAGGTGGAATCAAGAGAACGTGATCCTAATGTCAGAGTTAGTAAAACTTACCAGCAAGGATAAGAGAGCAGAGTCCCAGAGCATAGGTAAGGATAAAAGGATCCTAATACCATAGATATCACACGTAGTGACATCGATTTGGGCCCGTAAGCCAAATATTAAGTTAGAAAAATAGTTTTTCAAAGTCTAGACTCAACTTCGACCAAGTAGTGGTGGGGTGGCTTCGTACAGGCAGTCGGCTCTGATACCAACTTGTGACGCCTCCAAAATCAATTCGTGTACAGTAATCATACACGTAGGGTACACGGCTGAGATTAGGGTGCCACGGTGAGAATATCACAGCACAACACTAAACACAAAAGGATAAAAAAATATGTTACAATACCAGGGATCTCAAGGATCCGAACACATAAGTCATACAAGCCATAATATCTGAGTACAGACATAGTTAGTCAAGTTTTGCCTTAAGAAGGCTAGCACAAATGACCTTAGAGATATAGAACGAAAAGGCGAGGCCTCCTGCCTGGGATCCACCGAACTACTCCTGGTCAATGGGGAACTCGACGTCATAGTAGTCGCCTCCGAGGTACTCCTTCTCCTGTGCTCCAACGTCGGCTGCAGCGGCCGATCAAGCAAAGCGAAAAAGGGGAAATAAAGCAAAGGTGAGTATCTAGCATACCCGCGAGTCTTACGTCCGCTACTAAGCATTATGCATTGTATCAAATGGAAAGGGGAGGCTATATATAGTGGACTGCAAGGTAGAAATCAGAATAAGGGTAAGAAGCTAGGCCTAACGAAGACTAGCATCTTCCGACGAGTCTTGCAGCATGAGGAGAGAATAGCCAACAGTACATATAAAGCATAAAGTAACAATACAACAGAAGTTGCTGCAGCATTGTATAATATTAAGTTGTAATAATTAACAATGCCTCCGATATCCCCTCCTCGCCATCCCCGCGAGGAAGAAAACCCGGAACCATGCAGTTTAGTAATAATAGTTTGTAGTGGTAAGATCCAGCATCAGCATAAAGCGTCCTGTTACCGTGGACACGACTATTCGAATAGATTAAACTCCCTGCAGGGGTGCACTACTGTTCAGCCTGCACGCTCGGATCTCCAGGGTGGCGGGCACCTTGTTAGGGAACGCCCCACCGAGGCTATCCGACACGGCGCAGCCCATCCTAGGCTCAACAGAGAGGCCATCCGCTGGACTAAATCCTATGCGCCAAGGGGTCTAGGACCCTCACCCTTGCACGCTCCTGCACGGTGCGAGGCTGGCCGGGAAGCAAAAGCAAACACCACTCGCGAGTAAAGAAGACACACAACTTCCCGGCAATCAGACCGCGATACTGCTGACGTCGGAAGAGATTTCGAATGAACTACGCCGCAGGGGAGGCCATAACTCCTTATCCCAAGTTAAGGTAGTGCGTACAGACCAACGGGCCTCTCAAGTCATCCACCGAACCATTTAGCATTTTATTAACTTGCGGGACAACCGTTATCGTTGCCTCGACTTAACTGACCCGCGGACAACGACAACAGTCAAGACCACCAGTACATCGGTGCCTGCCCTGTCGTCCCACCAAGTCTCTGCGGTTACCGACAAGGTGAACCGTCTCCTTAACTTGTCTCGCGTGTGCTCCTGGAGGAGCTCGACTTTCGTGGTTTGGTAACTCTCGCGGCCAACGATCAGGGGTCAAGCACACCGGTACACTGGTCGTGCCCTCCCTGTCGTCCCGTCGCAATACCACTCGCAGGCACCGTTGGGTCGCCCGACTTCTTACCTTTAAGGACAACCGTTGCTCAAGTGCCTAGAGCGGCTATACAGAGTCAGCAACGAGTGCAGTACAAGGATTACTCCTTGATAGCTCACAATTGATGGTGGCTCAGCAGAGCCGAGCTAGGGGGCCTGAGGCGGTGTCTGCATTGTACCGTACCTGTGCAGTTATAATATTTTTATCCGCATTCACTTTCCTGAGTGATCATGGTCCTCTATCTAATCCTAGCTAACAATGCGCATAGCTCACTGCTGAATATAATATATATAATAGGCAGCATAGGGTAAAGGAAGGGTACATCAAGGGGCGACAAAGACAGGCTATGCAATTGAATAGTATTGTAATCGTAGTAGCAGCAGTAATGCCTAGTGCAAGAAAAGTACAGAAAGATAGGCGATATATGGGGAAGAGAATGGCTCTTCTTGCCTTGAAGCTCGACAGTAGAGGCAGGATCGTCGACGAAGTAGTCGTACTCAGCATCGGTGTAGTCGGCGGCAAAAGCAGGGTCTAGCGGAGATTAAGGGGGGGGGGAGAAAACAGTAAATACAGAGCAAGCATACACAAACAAATGCATGACATGGCAGATGCAATGTTAACGGTGTTCTAACGCAGTGCAATGTATTATGCTCGGGGCGGGAATTCATCCGGGGATGAACTGCCAGCTCTAGGTGATTATCGGACAGGGTGTCCGGTGGGGGAAGGTATCATGCCGGAGGTGTCATGGACATACGACAAACCTGTGAAGGGTGTATCCGTGTTAGTTGATCCATTCTGAACAACTTTCGTGTTCAGAATAAATTCATCCGGAGAGTTTTACGGTATCGGGCAATTCATCGGACAGCCGGTCCGGAGGGGGAATGTTCGATGTTCGTTGTGTTAGGGGGGTGTGGTAGACATACGGATAGCATATCTGTATTCGTTATATTTTTCTGATCAATTTTCATGTATAAAGTTTTTGAATCTGAGTTATAGATTAAAAGATATTGATTTACTAAGTTTTTAATCATTTTATAGAATTTCTGAATTTCTTTTAATATTAAATAGACATTATCCAGAACAGTGTTTGTTGAATGGTCAACTGACAGGTGGGGCCCAGTCAATAGGGTTGACTGGTCAACTGACCAGTGGACCCCACTAGTCAGTGAGACCATCACAATAACAGTTTTTTTTGAACTAAATAATCTAAATCAGCAGTGGGCCCAGTCTGTCATACACACAGTTTTTCTTAACAATTTTTTATTTTTCTTAAACACTTATTAAGCTGCTGGACCCACAGGTCATATACACAAGGGGGTATTTAACTAATTTTAGCTATCAATTTTTTAGATGATAGTTATCAGGGGATTAACCCCTAATAAATTGGGCCGGCCCCGACCGGTCAGTTGCACAAGCCACAGCGTGCACACGCCGATGGCCAGGGGCACGACGACCGTGCCAGTTCCGGCGAGGGAGCAGCGCTGCGGTGGGAGGGGGCGAGGCGTGGGGGCACGGCGGGGCGCCACGCCGGCCAGGACCGCGGCGAGGTCACGCGCGGGGCGGGGCCGTGGCACGCACGCGGGCGTGGCCACGCGTTGGTGAGCACCGTGCTCAGCCAGGGCTGGCCGCAGCGGTGCACGGCGGGAAGGGCACGGTGAGGAGGGGAGCAGAGGGGGAAAAGGATGCTCACAGAGACGCGGCGGCTGGAGGCGGTCTTGGTGGCCGGGGGTTCATCGGAGTAGCGCGAATTTGGCGCCGGGGTGGCCGGCGGCCGGCGGAGGTGTCTGCTCGATTTGTGCGGAACAGCGGCCTCCGGCTCGAACGAAACGCAGGGGACGACGAGGACCACCACGTTGCTCCGCCTGGACACGCCGGCGTGGCGCGGGGAGCACGGTGGCCGCGACGGCGCACGTCGGCGACGACGACCGCTACGGGGAGCGCCCGGGCGCGAGGGAGATGGCAAGCGGCGCGAGGGGGTCTGGGAGGGGATAGAAGGGTGGCCTAGGGTTGCACGGGGGGCTCGGCCTCCTTATCTCCATGGTGAGCCGGCGGATGAGGGGCACGGCGACAACCATGGCCGTGGCACTGGCGGATGGGTGCCACGCCATGGCGGGCGTACGGGAGGAGGGGGATGAGTGGGGTTGGGGTTGGGCTAGCCGGGTTGGGCTTGGCCCAGTGGGGGGAGAGGGGGCTGGCTTGGTAGGCTTCGCCCCCCAGGCGTAGTTTAGGTTTTTTTTTTCTTTCCCTCTTCCTTTATTTGTTTGTATTTAATTTATTTTTCTACCTATATAATTTTTTTCATCATGAAAATGGTTGGTATAATTGTATTACACCATGTAAGCATACCACAAAAAGTTTGAGGCTTTTCAAAAATGTTTTGCTATTTGTTATTGTGTTGCAACTATTAATTGGTGCTGTTTTGCTAGTTGTTTGAATTTTTTTATTTTCCCAGTGGCATAATAAAATACCATAACTACATGGGCATAGCCCACTGATTATTTGTGATTTAAGAAAAGTTGTTGCATAATTTTTGGACAAGTTTCATTTGCAACATTATTTTTAATATGAACAAAAGGCATTTTGGATTTGATTTCATTCAAATAGAAATGGTTTGGACTTTGTTATTGATCCATGATGATCAAGGCCCAAGGTTCACATTGCATTCAACAATAACAAAGGGGAATTGAATTTGAGCTGAACCAAGTTGATCAAACAAATTTTTGGAACAGTAGTGATCAACAGTAATGGTGATTACTGTTCACTGAGAGTGAGAGTGTTACAGCCCCCTTGGATGCCCCCTTCGCCTAGTTATTCTCTGTGACAGGAAAACTCCGAAGACAGAACCCTATTTCGCAATCTCGCCTCTGTTCTGCCGCTCCGCGCTTCTAAGATCGGGAGCACCATCAGCACCCTTCCCGGCACTCTGCCGGAGAGAGGATCGACCTCCGGGAGCTTCTCCTCCACCATGGACGCTTCCCGGATGTGCCGTGAGTAGTCTATCTTGCACCATGGGTCCGTGATCAGTAGCTATGTGATGTTCTCCTCCCCTCTTTGTTCTTCATGGTTTAGACCTCGTGAGCTGCCCTACATGATTGAGGCACATATGTAATTCTTCTGCTGTTGCTATGTTGAGTTTGATGGATCCGATGGATTATGAGATTATGTTCAGATCGTGATAGAGTAATATATTTGGTTTTGATCTCTTATATTTTTGTTCCTAAGTAATTCTTGCATGTTCTCCGTTGTTGTTTATTGCTTTTGCCAAGTGGTGGATAGTAACTCCAAGAGGGAACGTTATGCTCGATTGTGGGTACATGCTCCCTGATGACACGCTTGAGTGACAGAAACATGAGTCTAGGGGATGTGCTGTGGGCACAAGGGGGAAAACAACGGTGATTGTAACCGCGGTTGCAAGGATTGTTTACTTTACGCAAAGTTCTTTTAATGCAGTTGTCTGTTGCTTTGGGTTTACACTTTGGGTGGGACTCGCAACTTAATACTAGCGAGATGTTCTGGATAAATATCTCAAGGTGGATGATTAGTAGTAGATGTAGATGGCTTTCGGTCTACTTATTTTGGTGTACTGACCATGCTTATGAGCCTCTTCCTTTCTTCTGTAACATAGTTAGCATTGCGGTGCGTTTACAATCCTGTCAATTGCCCATCTGTAATTTGTTTACCTCACATAGCAGTATTATCGTCTTTTGGGAGAGAGACATCACTAGTGAACGTCACGGGACCCCGGTCCATATTCTCATCACTGTTTACAAGCCTATTTCCTTTTTAGTATTTACTTTCAGTTACTACCATTATTATTATCATTATCCCTTGTGTGTTTGACCCTTTGTAAACAACAAGACCGGAGAGATTGACAACCTCTCTGAACTTCGTTGGGAGCAAAGTTAATTGTATTGTGTGCAGGTCCGCGTCAGGTGCGCCTCTGACACCTACTTATCATCGCCGGAGTCCTACGGGAGACAAACCCTATCCTCTACATAGGGGAAATTTGCTGCTATCCTACATCTCACCTTCCACTTGGGGTAACGAACGAAGGGCGAGAAACCATTATCATCAGCTCGGACATCAAGAAAATTTCTGTCGCCGTTGCCGGGGAATGCGAGTGATAAGATAGGGGAGTTTCCCACTATCCGTTACCTTTACTTTTTAGTCTTGTTTGTTTACCTTTCTGTTTTTACCTTTGTGTCTTATATCGAAAACTACAAATTATTTTGCCACACTTGCTGCTACTATGGGTTACACTGAAAACACCAAGTTGTGTGACTTCACCAGTCACAACAACAAAGACTTTATCTGCACTCCTATTGCCACACCTGCCACTTCAGCTACCTCTTATGAAATTAAACCTGCCTTACTAAATTTTGTTATGAGAGATCAATTCTCTGGAGCTGGAGATGATGCTGCTTTACACTTGAATAATTTTGTTGAATTATGTGATATGCAAAAGTATAAAGAAGTAGAAGGTGATGTTGTTAAGATCAAGCTTTTTCCTTTCTCTTTGAGGGACGGAGCTAAAATCTGGTTTCAATCTTTGCCTAGGAATAGCATAGATTCTTGGGATAAGTGCAAAGATACTATTATTGGGAAGTACTACCCACCTGCTAAAATTATCCAACTGAGGAGTAACATTATGAATTTTAGGAAATTGGATAATGAACACGTTTCCCAAGCTTGGAAACGTATGAAATCTCTTGTTAAGAAATGCCCTACACATGGTTTGATTACCTGGATTGTTATCCAGACTATTTATGCAGGCTTGAACTTTACCTCGTGGAACTTGTTAGATTGGGCCACGGGAGGAACCTTTATGTCAACTACACTTGGTGCTGCCACAAAACTTCTCGATGAGATGATGAACAACTACTCCCAATGGCACACCGAACGCGCTCCAACAGGTAGGAAGTTAAATTCCGTCGAGGAAATTACCTCTCTCAATGATAAAGTTGATTTAATTATGTCTCTACTTACCAAGGAACACTCTATTGATCCTCATTATGTTCCTCTAAATTCTTTGGTTTCTCAGGAACAAGTAGATGTGAATTTCATTGCTAGAAACAACTCTAATAATAAGCTTATAGGGTCAACTTTGCTAGTAATCCTAGACCGTTTCCATCCACTTATAGGAACAACAACACTTACCCTAGCAACAAGAACCCCACCTCTGAACTAGAGAGTATGCTTAGAGACTTCATCACTACCCAAAAATCCTTCAACAAGAATGTGGCAGAAAAACTCGCTAAATTAGATAAACTTTGTTTCAAGGTAGACAACTTAGCCCTTGATGTTGAGATGTTAAAAATTAGAACCTCTCCCCTTGAGGAGAGCAAGGCCACTCCAATTAATGCTATCCAGTTACAAATCAATGAATATACTAGGATTATGGATAAACTTAAAGAAATATGGGCTAGACAAAAAGAGGAAGAGGATAGAATTAAGAGCCTTCCTACACACCACATAGTTTCCACTATCCAAATTGTTGAGAACACTGAAACTATTAGCACCCAATGCACTCCTGGTCCCATCGGACCTATTAATGGTGATGCTAATAACTCAACCGTAGAAGAAGAGACTCCTATGAACATAGAGGGTTTCAAACAAGTGAGCCTAGATGACACTACTACCACCTTTGATAGTAGTGATATTGATTTTGATACTTGCACCCTCTCAGAAGTTATCAGCTTATTACACAAAATGTCTAGAGACCCCCACACTAGCACACTTAATCTTGCCTTCATGGAGCTTATCACAAATGCTCTTATCAAAGCTAGGGAGGATAAGCTTAGGATAGAAGCCTCCATACCTAGGAATCTAGATGATGGTTGGGACCGTATTATAAAAATCAAATTAAATAACTTCTCTTGCTATGCTTTATGTGACATTGGTGCTAGTGCCTCCGTCATGCCCAAAAGAATGTATGATATGTTTGAATTGAAACCTTTTGATTCATGTTCTTTTGGTGTTCGCCTTGTCGACTCTTCCATAAATAAACCTTTGGGGAAGATCGACAATGTTCTTATCATTGTCAATGACAACTATGTTCTCGTTGATTTTATCATTATGGATATAGAGTGTGAACCTTTATGTCCAATTATTTTGGGACGCCATTTTCTTCGCACCGTTGGTGCTCTTATTGACATGAAAGAGGGGAATATAAAATTCCAATTCCCTCTCAAAAAGGGGATGGAACACTTCCCTAGAAGGAAAGTCAAGTTACCTTTTGAGTCCGTTACACGTGCTAGCTATTCTCTTTCTCTTGATAAAACTTGATTCTCTTTTGCCTTATGCCTAGCTTAAAGGCGTAAAAGAAAGAGCTTGTTGGGAGGAAACCCAAGATGTTTTTACTTCTGCTTTTAGTGGTCTTGATGTTATTTACTACTGTAGAAACATCATTGTATCTATATTTTTCAAGCTTTGTGCCAAGTATAGCCTCATATGACAAGAGAAGTGAAAGTTGTGACATGCTGTCCAGAAAACAGATTATGTCCTCGTGACGGAAAAAATTAGAATAAATCACCATTCATCTTTTGAGCTGAATTTTTTACACAGCGTGCTCAATACAATCAAGAAACTTTCGTATGTTCTGAGTTTTTTGATTCGAGTTGCAGAAGTACCCCTAAAAAATTCTTTACTACCCGCTGTTCTATTTTTTCACAGATTCTGCCAGGTTTTGTCTCTCCTTACTTTTGCAAACATTAAGCTTGCTTTTTCTTTGCAAAAACCTTTTGGCAATCTTTAGAAACAGTAGCTCTTCAAGAATATCTTTATATCCAGTGGGGAAAAACTATTTATTAATGGTACTAACCTCTCTAATCAGCTTATGATGAGTTGTGTATGAAGGGAGTTTTCAAGTGTGCGATGGAAGATGATGAAAGAATATTCGGGAGTGTCAAGCGCTCAAGCTTGGGGATGCCCCCATGCATCCCCAACAAATATTCAAGGAGACTCAAGAGTCTAATCTTGGGGATGCCCCGAGCATCCCCTTCTCCATGAACAATCATCAGTTCGTCCTTCGTCTCACTATATTTTTATCACTTCATGCGTTATGTGCTATGCTTGGAGCGTCTCTCTTTTAGGTTTTATTTTTAGTTCTCTTTATCTTTTCTTGCTTTTCATATCAAGTTAGACCCCGTCTTACTTTGTGTGGGAAAGAAACACGCTCCACTTTCAAAATCTAGAACACATCATAGGATTCTTCATGTCTATCTTTTTGTTGTTGTGTGTTCTTTATCTTTTCGTAGCTACTGCCCTGTCTAGTTTTAGTCTTAGTTTGTCTTAGCAAGAGCCTTGGATTTTGTTTAGTTTGTCGCTGGAACTCCCTTTATTTTTCATGTTTATCTTGTTAAGAGAGTTGGACGTTGCACTGAGTTATGTCTTGTTTTTTAGAAGTAGGTAATTGAGGTTGCTATTTAATTTCAGTAGTAACTTGCAATAGTTTTGAGGTATTGATGTGAGTAATGTTTGAACTTTTGGTGTCAAGAGCTCTAGCCTATTAGTGATAGGTGTCATATTTTGGGAAATCCGTGTGTTATTTTCAAAAACCTACAAAACTAGTTGAGAACTCTAGCTACTAGATGGATCACTACTCTTCTGAGGGGTCGAATATTAGAGTACACTCACGTACCATGAGTCGAGGATGCGCAAGGATAACCAACCCCCCATACACTCCGCCTCGGGGTACTTGTCTCTTTGTGAACCTCCTTATTACATTGAGAGTTACCGATAATAAGTACATGAGTTCTTCGGACAAATGTAAGTATTGAAAGTTGACACTTCCACCCCCTCATATTTGCTAGCCTTTCCTGTGCCATGTATTGCCTCCTTCTCACTCCGAGAGTTGGCGTCCACCTTCACCGGTACATCCAAACCCTTGGCATGATACACTCTTTCATCATAAACCTCCTTATATCTTTCCTCAAAACAGCCACCATACCTACCTATCAAGGAATTTCCATATCCTTTCCGAGATATATTTCCATGCAACTTCCACCTCTTCATGACTTGATCTTCATGTCATACATGTTCCTGCTACACTAGCAGCGGCATACATTGCATACATCATGATAGCTACATCTTATTTATGATTTGAGTACCTTGTAAAGTGTGAAAGATCTTCTATACCCTCTTGTAAATTAGAGTGTTGCCCTTAAGTGAGGAAAAGATCCCAAAGTGGACAAAATAAAAGATCCCAAAGAGGACAAATGAGAGTTAAATAGAAAGAGCCATTGAGGCCACCAAAAAATACAAAAAATATAAAAAATAGAAAAAGAAATAAAAAGGGAGAAAGGGGCAACACTACTATCCTTTTGAAAGATCCACACTAGTACTCCCTCTTATCCTTGTACTCCATAGAGATGATCATCCATATAGCTATGTGCGGACCTTCACACTATAGAACTTGGCTTGCATATTCCAAGGATGAGCCTCCTCAAAAGAGCTCCAGGTCTTCATGAGCGAGAAAGTTAGATGCACCCACTAGTTCCATTGGAGAGCTTTTCAGCTCATATGTGCATCCGTTGCATGGCAATCCGTACTCCTCACATCATATCTATCATTTGGCCTTCTCGCCTATGATTGTCCTCATTGATGTGAGCCTTTCTCATCCTTTTTGTCTTCCTCCTCCACCATATTCTCACTTTGCAATCCTAAGTGTCAGCTCTCGTGCTTACGCTCATCCATTGCATGAGTGCTCAAAATATCGAAAAGGAGTGGATCAAATGGACTTGTACCTGGCTAGTGGTCTGGGGACGAGTCAAGATAAGATTCCAAAGAAGACCAAGTGTGAAACTTTAGTAGATTGAGTTCTCAACACAAAAATACCTTTTTTCTCGTATTCCCTATCCCTCTTCTTGCACACAAATACCATCTGGAGACATTCGAGTCACGGACAGCGAGAGCACTTGCACCTAATGTTCTTTGTTTCTTGTTTCAATGCTAATATAGACTATTGCATGTTATGACTTGAATTGAATTGCATACCTTGATTTCTTTACTTTTCAAAGTTCTTATATGGTTGCTAGCATGTCACCACAGAAATTATGCCTGTTATCATTTACCTACTCGAGGACGAGCATGAATTAATCTTGGGGATGTTGATACGTCTCAAACGTATCGATAATTTCTGCTCGATCCATGCATGTTTTGTGTGATATTGCTATGATCTACATACACTTTCATACACTTTTGATCATACTTGGACTAACCTACTAACTCAGTGCACCCTAGTGCCAGTTCCTGTTTTCTGCTGTTTTTCTATTCCAGGTTTCCCCCATATTAAAAGTGCTCCAAAATTTCGGGAAAATCAGATAAAAAATCAACATAACAGAGTCTTCCAGAAACACCCAAGTGGGGCCAGAGGGCCACAACCAGGGGCCCAGGTGGGCGCCTGGACCCCTGGTGGCCCCCCTGGCTGCCCCCCCTTCGCCTATTTATTCTCTGTGACAGGGAAACTCCAAAGACAGAACCCTATTACGCAATCTCGCCTCTGTTCCTCCACCGCCGCGCTTCCAAGATCGGGAGCACCGTCAGGACCCTTCCTGTCACCCTGCCAGAGGGAGGATCGACCTCCGGCAGCTTCTCCTCCACCATGGACGCTTCCCTGATGTGCCGTGAGTAGTCTACCTTGGACCATGGGTCCGCGATTAGTAGCTATGTGATGTTCTCCTCCCCTCTTTGTTCTTTATGGTTTAGACCTCGTGAGCTGCCCTACATGATCAAGGCACATATGTAATTCTTCTCCTGTTGCTATGTTGATTTTGATGGGATCTGATAGATTATGAGATTATGTTCAGATCGTGATAGAGTAATATATTTGGTTTTGATCTCTTATATTTTGTTCCTAAGTAATTCTTGCATGTTCTCCGTTGCTGTTTATTGCTTTGGCCAAGTGGTGGATAGTAACTCCAAGATGGAACGTTATGCTCGATTGTGGGTACATGCCCCCTGATGACACGCTTGAGTGACAGAAACATGAGTCTAGGGGATGTGCTATGGCCACAAGGGGGAAAACAACGGTGCTTGTAACCGTGGTTGCAAGGATTGTTTACTTTGCGCAAAGTTCTTTTAATGCAGTTGTCTGTTGCTTTGGGTTTACACTTTGGATGGGATTCGCAACTTAATACCAGCGATATTTTCTGGATAGATATCTCAAGGTGGATGATTAGTAGTAGATGTAGATGAATTTCAGTCTACTTATTTTGGCGTACTGCCCATGCTTATGAGCCTCTTCTTTCTTTTGTAACATATTAGCATTGCGGTGTGTTTATAATCCTGTCAATTGCCCATCTGTAATTTGTTTACCTCGCATAGAAGTTTTATCGTCTTTTGGGAGAGAGACATCACTAGTGAACATCACGGGACCCCGATCCATATTCTCATCACTGTTTACAAGCCTATTTCCTTTTCAGTTAGTACCATTATCATTATCCCTTGTGTGTTTGACCCTTTGTAAACAACAAGACCGGAGAGATTGACAACCTCTCTGAACTTCGTTGGGAGCAAAGTTAATTGTATTGTGTGCAGGTCCGCGTCAGGTGCGCCGCTGACACCTACTTATCATCGCCAGAGTCATATGGGAGACAAACCCTATCCTCTACATAGGGAAAATTTTCTGCTATCCTACATCTCACCTTCCACTTGGGGTAACCAACGAAGGGTGAGAAACCATTATCATCATCTCGCACATCAGGACTTACAGAGTGTGTTGACTCTAACCCTCATGCTATTAAGAAGCTGCTTGAAAAGCACTCTATGAACACAAAGTTTACTCCTGATCCTAAGTTTGCTTCATCTCCTATTTGCATTGAAGATGCTGATTTTGATTTCTCTTTTGATCTTTCACTTATATCTACAGTTGAAGCTGACCCCTTTTATGGCAGAGAAAATGACAACGCTATTGCACACCTTACAAAACTCACTAAGTTGGGTGGCTTATTTACTAATGAGGACAAGAAGCGAAATTATTATGTTACTAAGCTTCTTCCTTTTTATTTGAAGGAGGGTGCTAAAGCATGGTATGATGCACTACCATGTGGTTCAATTAAAAGTACTCAAGTGTTAGTTCAATCTTTTGTTGCTAAATATTTTCCCGCTCATATGCAACATGTTGTTTTGCAAATAATATATAACTTTAAACAGTTGCAGGATGAGCACCTCCCTAAAGCTTGGGGGAGGTATTGCACTTTACTCAAGGCTAGGCCAGGACATGGAGTCCCTAAATGAATTAGTTGATATATTTTATGCTGGTCTAACGAATGAATCTAGAACCTATCTAGATAGATGTGCTGGTTGTGTTTTCAGGGAACGAACACCGGACGATGCTGAAGAACTAATGGGCAAGATAGCCAAGAATCATGATGACTGGTCCATCCCTAAACCACCTCCACCACCAAAGAAGAGGGGAATGCTCGTCTTGAACCCCAAAGATATGCAAGAAGCCAAGAAGTCTATTAAAGAGAGAGGTATTAAAGCTGAAGATGTGAAGAATCTACCTTCTATTGACAAACTTTGTGAGCCTACCACTCACTGATGGCAAGAGAGTGTTAATACTCTTCAAGCCTCGTTGGTTACCCCAAGTGCAGAGTGGGATATAGTGCAGCGGCAAGTTTTCCCTTTGCAAAGATACCAAGGTTTGTCTCCCGTAGGACTCCGAAGGATACAAGAAGGTGGTAAAGTGAACAATGGCGCCGAGGTTGCTAGCTTCACCTGGAACTGCACACAGATACAAATAACTTTGCTCCCAACGAGTACAGAGGAGTTGTAAATTCCTCCGGCCTTGCTGTTTACAAAGGATCAACGCAAGAGATAATAATAGTGGCAACTGAAAGTAATAAGGGTGTAAACTTTGATATGAAGATGGACCGGGGTCCCGTGATTTTCACTAGTGATGTCTCTCTCCCAAAAGACGATAAAAGTGCTAGCGAGGTAAACAAATCACAGTTGGGCAATTGACAGGATTATGAAGGCACCGCAATGCTAACTATGCTGCAAAGAAAGGAAGGGCTCACAAGAAATGGGCAGTACGCCAAAGTAAGTAGACCGAAATCCATCTTCATCTACTATGAATCATCCACCTTGAGATATCTATCCAGAACATCTCGCTGGTATTAAGTTGTCAATCCCACCCAAAGTGTAAACTCAAAGCAACAGACAACTGCATTAAAAGAATTATGCGTAAAGTAAACAATCCTTGCACCCGCAGGTACAAGCACCGTTGTTTTATCCCTGGTGGCAACAACACATCCCCTAGTCTCATGTGTCTGTCACTCAAGCTAGACATCAAGGGGCTGAACCCACAATCGAGCATAACGCTCTCTCTTGGAGTTGCAAATAAAATACTTGGCCAAAGAAAATACCGCAACGGAGAACATGCAAGAATTTACTCAAGAACAAAATATAAAAGAGAAGAATGAAATATATTACTCATCACAATATGAACATAGTATCATAATCCATCAGATCCCAACAAACTCAGCATAGGAACAACAGAAATTACATAGATGCCTCGATCATGTGAGGCAGCTCACGAATACTCGAAAGTGGAAGACAAAAGGGGGAGAGACAGATCACATAGCTACTGGTCACGGACCCATGGTCCAAGGGAAACTACTCACGGTACATACGGGAGGCGTCCATGGCTATGGAGGGTCTCCCGGAGGGGGTAGCTTCTCCCGGCAGGGTGCCGGAGCAGCTTCTCCAGGCAGCCCCGATCTAGAAATGGCGGCGGCGGCGGAACAGAGGCGAGATCGCAAAAGAGGAGTCCGTATTAGGGGTTTCCACCCCGAGGGGTAAATATAGGCGAAGGGGGGCGTCGAGGGGACCCACAAGGCAGTCAGGAGGGTCCCTCCCGCGGCCCAGGGTGGGGCCGCGCCACCTTCCCTCCTGGCTGCATGGTGGTGGCCCCCTTCCCTCTCTTGGTGATTCCGAAAGCTTCTGTTGCGATGATTTTTTATATATTTTTCCCGGAATTTTTGGAGCACTTTCAATGGCCGGAAAACCTGAAATACAAAAACAGCAGAAAACAGAAACTGGCAACTGGGTGCACTGAGTTAATAGGTTAGTCCAAATAGGTTCAGACGTGTATGAAAGTTCAAGGAAAACATGGCAAAGTCACACAAAACATGCATGGAGCAAGCAGAAATTATAGATACGTTTGGGACGTATCAACATCCCCAAGCTTAATTCCTGCTCGTCCTCGAGTAGGTAAATGTTAACAAGCATAATTTCTGTGGTGACATGCCACACAACCATAAAAGGACTTTTAAGTAAAGCAATCAAAGCATGCAATTCAATTCAAGTCTTAACAAGCAAGAGTCTATATTAGCATTGACACAAGCAACGAAAGAACAAAAGGTGCAAGAGCTCTCTCTGTACGTGACTCGAATGTCTCCAGATGGTGTTTGCGCGCAAGCAAGGGATAGGAAAATACGAGAGAAAAAAATAAGGTTGTTGAGAACAACTATCTACTAAAGTTTCACACTTGGTCTCCTTTGGATTCTTATCTGGACTCGTCCCCAGACCACTAGTCAGGTACAAGTCAAACTGATCCACTCGCTTTCGATATTTTGAGCACTCATGCAATGGATGAGCGTGAGCAAGAAAGTTGACACCTAAAAGGCGAAACAGAAAGAAGGTGGAGGAGGAAGACAAAAAGGTGTGAAAAGCTCACATCAATGAGGACAATCATAGGAGAGAGAAGCCCATATGATAGATATGATGTGAGGAGTAGGTATTGCCATACAACGGATGCACATGTGATCTAAAAGCTCTCCAAGGGAACTAGTGGGGGTGAATCTAACTTGCTTGCTCAAGAAGACCTAGAGCTCGTTTGAGGAGGCTCATCATTGGAATATACAAGCCAAGTTCAATAGTGTGAAGGGTCCCCACATAGCTATATGCATGATGATGATCTCTATGGAGTACAAGGGATAGAAGATGAAGTACTAGTGTGGATCTCTCAAAAGGAATAGTAGTATGCCCCTTCTCTCTTTTTATTTTTTTCTCTTTTTCTCTTTTTATTTTATTTTTTTAGTGGCCTCAATGGCTCTTTCTATTTAACTCTCATTTGTCCTCTTTGGGATCTTTTGATTTTGTCCTCTTTGGGATCTTTTCCTCACTTTAGGGGCAATACTCTATATTTTACAAGAATATAGGAGATCTTTCACACTTTACAAAGGTACTCACATAAAGAAAATGTAACTATCATGATGCAAATGTATGCTTCTGCCAGGGTAGCAGTATATGCAATGATACTAGCGCGTCATGTAGCAATGATTAGGGAAAGGCCCAACTAGCATGCGGCTCATCGATCAAGCAAGTAGCATGTATGACATGAAGATCAAGTCATGAGAAGGTGGATGTTGCATGGCAATGTATCTCGGAAAGGCTATGGAAATGCCTTGTAGGTAGGTATGGTGGCTGTTTTGAGGAAAGATATAAGGAGGCTTATGATGGCAGAGCATATCGTGCCAAGGGTTTGGATGCACCGGCGAAGTATGCGCCAACTCTCGAGGTGAGAAAGGGCAATGCACGGTACCGAAGAGGCTAGAAAAAGTATAGGTGCGTGGAAGTGTCAACTTTCGAATACTCACATTAGTCCGAAGAACTCATGCACTTATTATCGGTAACTCTCATTCTAATCAGGAGATTCAAAAAGAGACAGGTACCCCCAGGAGGAGTGTATGGCGGTTTGGTTATCCTTGCGCATCCTCGACTCATGGTACGTGAGTGTACTCTAATATTCGAACCCTCCAGAGGTTAGTGATCCATCTAGTAGCTAGAGTTCTCAACAGGTTTTTTTTTTGGTTTTCGAAAAACACACGGATTGCCCAAAATACGACATCTATCACTAATAGGCAAGAGATCTTGAAACCATAAGTTCAAACATTACTCTAGTCAATACCTCAAAACTATTGCAAGTTACTACTACAAAGAGAATAGCAACTTTAACTACCTACTTTCAGTAAAGACACAGAACTCAGTGCAATAGGCAAACTCTCTAACAAGATAAAACATGCAACCTATAGAAAGTTCAACCTAAGACAAAAAGAAAAGCTCTAGAAAAACTAAAGCACTACGACAAAACAGAACAACAACTAAGAAAAGAAAAAGAACAGCTCACAGCTAAAAGAATAAGCATTCAAATCCTATGAGGAGTTCTAATTCAAGCGGAGCGTCAATCTCTCCCACACAAAAGAGTAAGTTGGGGTCTAACTTGTTACTACAGCAAACAAAGCAAAAGAAAACTAAAAACAAAACCTAAGAGCGAGTCGCTCCAAGCAAAGCACATAACGCATGAAGTGATAAAAAATAGTGCAACGAGAGACGAACTGATAATTGTTGATGAAGAAGGGGATGCACGGGGGCATACCCAAGCTTAGACGCTTGAGTCTCCTTGAATATTTATTGGGGGTGCACATTGGCATCCCCAATCTTGAGCGTTTGACCCTCCTGAATCTTCTTTCATCATCCTCCATCGCGCACTTGAAAACTCCTTCATACATAACTCATTGTAGGCTGATTAGAGAGGTTAGTACCCTAATAAAATAATTTTCCTCTACTGCAAATAAAGATTTACATGAAGAGCTACTGTTTTCCAAGATTGCAAAAAGGTTTTTGCAAAGAAAAAGGAAGCTTAAGGTTTGCAAAAGTGAAGAGAGATAAAACGTGGCAGAATCTGTGAAAAATAGAACAGCAGATAGAAACGAATTTTTTAGAGGTACTTCTGCCACTCAAATAAAAAAACTCAGAAAATACGGAAGTTTCTTAATTGTATAGAGCACGCTTTGTAAAAAATTCAGCTCAAAAAGACGAACTGGCATTTTTCTATGATTTTTCTAGTCACGAGGACAGAATCTGTTTTCTGGACAGCATGTCACAACTTTTACTTCCCTTGCCGTATGAGGCTAAACTTGGCACAAAGCTTGAAAAGTAAAGATACAATGATGTTGCTACAGTAGTAACAATCATCAAGACCACTAAGAACAGAACAAAAGCAAAAAAGGAAAACCTAAATTCGTTGCGGGCTGCCTCCCGAAAGCGCTTCTTTAGAGCCATTAGCTAGGCTTAAAGCAGGAGATCAAGTCTTTTCAAGAGAATAACTAGCCCGTGTGACGGACTCAAAAGGTAACTTAATATTTTTCCTAGGGAAATGTTCCATCCCTTTCTTGAGAGGGAATTGGAATTTGATATTTCCCTCTTTCATGTCAATGATAGCACCAACTGTGCGAAGAAAAGGACGTCTCAAAATAATTGGACAAGAGGGCTCACACTCAATGTCCATAATAGTGAAATGAACGGGAACATAATTGTCATTGACAATGAAAAGAACATCGTCAATCTTCCCCAAAGGTTTCTTTACGGAAGAATCAACAAGACGAACACCAAAAGAAAATCAAAAGGTTTCAATTCAAGCATATCATACATTATTTTGGGCATAACAGAGGTACTTGCTCCAACATCACAAAGAGCATAACAAGAGAAGTTATTCAATTTAATTTTTATCATAGGATCCCAACCATCTTCTAGCTTCCTAGGTATGGAGGCTTCTAGTCTAAGCTTCTCCCCCCTAACTTTGATTGGAGCATTGGTGATATGCTCTGTGAAGGCAAGATTGAGTGTGCTAGTGTGGGGGTCTCTAGACATCTTGTGTAGGAAACCAATAACTTCAGGTAAAGTGTAGTTGTCAAAGTCTAGGTCACTACTATCTATCAAGGAGGTAGTGATATCATTTAGGTTCATTTCTTTGAAAGCCTCTACGTTCATAGAGGTTTCCTCTTCTAAGGTTGAGGTGGTAGCATCACCATTGATAGGTCCAGTGGGACTAGGGGTGTGATGGGTGCTAATAGTTTGGACATCCTCAACTACTTGGATAGTAGCTACTGTGTGGTAGGTAGGAAGGCTCTTAATTCTCTCTTCTTCCTCCTTTTCTCTAGCCCATCTCTCTTTGAGTTTAGCCATCATCCTAATATTTTCATTGATTTGTAACTGGATAGCATTAATAGGAGTGACCTTACTCTCCTCAAGGGGAGAGGTTCTAATTTTTAACATCTCAACATCAAGGGCTAAGTTGTCTACCTTCAAACAAAGATTATCTAATTTATCTAATTTCTCCTCCACACTCTTGTTGAAGGCTTTCTGGGTAGTGATAAAGTCTTTGAGCAAGGTCTCTAGTTCTGAAGTGGAGTTTCTGGTGGTAGGATAAGTGTTGTTCCCATAGTTGTTGGATGGGAAAGGCCTAGGATTGTTGCTACCAAAGGTACTCCTATAAGCATTATTGTTGAAGTTGTTTCTAGAGACAAATTGACATCTACTTGCTCCTTAGCAACCAAAGAATTTAAAGAAACATCTTGAGGATCAATAGAAGGTTGCTTGGTAAGTAGAGACATGATAAGGTCAACCTTTTCATTTAAAGAGGAGATCTCCTCGACAGAGTTTACCTTCTTACCGGTTGGAGATCTCTCGGTGTGCCATTGCGAGTAGTTTAGCATCATCTCATCAAGTAGCTTTGTGGCAGCACCAAGCGTGGTTCCTCCCACGGCCGAATCTAACAGGTTCCGCGAGGTGAAGTTTAAGCCTGCATAAAAAGTCTGGATAACCATCCAGGTAGTCAGTCCATGTGTGGGGCAGTTCTTGACAAGCGTCTTCATACGCTCCCAAGCTTGGGCAACGTGTTCATTATCCAATTGCCTGAAATTCATAATGTTACTCCGCAATTGAATAATTTTAGCAGGGGGATAGTACTTCCCTATAAAAGCATCTTTGCATTTGCTCCAAGAATCGATACTGTTCTTGGGAAAAGATTGCAGCCACTCCTTGGCTCTTCCTCTCAAAGAAAAAAGGAAAAAGCTTTAGCTTGACGATGTCTCCATCCACTTCCTTGTACCTCTGCATGTCGCAGAGCTCGATAAAGTTGTTTAGGTGCAAGGCAGCATCTTCTCCTGCTGCTGAGAATTGATCTTTCATAACAAGGTTAAGCAGAGCAGGTTTAATCTCATAAGAAGGTGCTGAAGTGGAAGGTGGAGCAATAGGAGTGCAGATAAAGTCACTGTTGTTGTGACTAGTGAAGTCACAGAACTTAGTGTTTTCATCGGAACCCATAGTAGCAGCAGGTATTTTTGGTATTTTTGATTAAGGACACAAACGTAAAAACTGAAAGGTAAACTAACAAGACTAAAAAGCAAAGATAAAAGATAGTGTGCAACTCCCCTATCTTGTAGACTGGAGTCCCTGGCAACGGCGCCAGAAAACTTGCTGATGGCAAGAGAGTGTTAATACTCTTCAAGCCTCGTTGGTTACCCCAAGTGCAGAGTGAGATATAGTGCAGCGACAAGTTTTCCCTTTGCAAAGATACCAAGGTTTGTCTCCCGTAGGACTCCGAAGGATACAAGAAGGTGGTAAAGTGAACAATGGCGCCGAGGTTGCTAGCTTCACCTGGACCTGCACACAGATACAAATAACTTTGCTCCCAAAGAGTACAGAGGAGTTTTCAATTCCTATGGCCTTGCTGTTTACAAAGGATCAACGCAAGAGATAATAATAGTGGCAACTGAAAGTAAATACTGAAAGTAATAAGGGTGTAAACAGTGATATGAAGATGGACCGGGGTCCCGTGATTTTCACTAGTGATGTCTCTCTCCCAAAAGACGATAAAAGTGCTAGCGAGGTAAACAAATCACAGTTGGGCAATTGACAGGATTATGAAGGCACCGCAATGCTAACTATGCTGCAAAGAAAGGAAGGGCTCAAAAGCAATGGGCATTACGCCAAAGTAAGTAGACCGAAATCCATCTTCATCTACTATGAATCATCCACCTTGAGATATCTATCCAGAACATCTCGCTGGTATTAAGTTGTGAATCCCACCCAAAGTGTAAACTCAAAGCAACAAACAACTGCATTAAAAGAACTATGCGTAAAGTAAACAATTCTTGCACCCACAGGTACAAGCACTGTTGTTTTATCCCTGGTGGCAACAACACATCCCCTAGTCTCATGTTTCTGTCACTCAAGCTAGAGGCTGAACCCACAATCGAGCATAACGCTCTCTCTTGGAGTTGCAAATAAAATACTTGGCCAAAGCAAATACCGCAACGGAGAACATGCAAGAATTTACTCAAGAACAAAATATAAAAGAGAAGAACAAAATATATTACTAATCATAATCTGAACATAGTCTCATAATCCATCAGATCCCAACAAACTCAGCATAGAAATAGCAGAAATTACATAGATGCCTCGATCATGTGAGGCAGCTCACGAGGACTTGAAAGTGGAAGAACAAAAGGGGGAGAGATAGAGCATCTAGCTACTTGTCACGGACCCACGGTCCAAGGGAAACTACTCACGATACATACGGGAGGCGTCCATGGCTATGGAGTTCTCCCGGAGGGGGTAGCTTCTCCCAGAAGGGTGCCGGAGCAGCTTCTCCAGGCAGCCCTGATCTAGAAATGGCAGCGGCGGCGGAACAGAGGCGAGATCGCGAAATAGGAGTTCGTATTAGGGGTTTCCACCCCGAGGGGTAAATATAGGCGAATGGGGGCGTCGAGGGGACCCACGAGGTAGTCAGGAGGGTCCCTGGCGTGGCCCAGGGTGGGTCCGCGCCACCTGCCCTCCTGGCTTCCTGGTGGTGGCCCCCCTTCCCTCTCTTGGTGATTCTGGAAGCTTCTATTGCGCTGATCTTTTATACATTTTTCCCGGAATTTTGGGAGCACTTTTAATGGCCGGAAAACCTGAAATACAAAAACAGCAGAAAACAGAAACTGGCAACTGGGTGCACTGAGTTAATAGGTTAGTCCAAATAGGTTCAAAAGTGTATGAAAGTTCAAGCAAAACATGGCAAAGTCACACAAAACATGCATGGAACAAGCAGAAATTATAGATACGTTTGGGAGGTAGAGGTACACTCTCTTTTAGATTTCAATGCAAGTGACATCCCCTATGGTAAGCCTCTTGATCAATGTTTAGATGAGATTGATAATTTTATTATGAAGCAAAGCCACTTTAATGAGAGGATTCGAAGTCAGTTTCATGATAATTCCCTTGCTATAAAAAGTTTGCTTGATGATTTAGGTAGAACTGTTAATGATGTTAAATTTCTTATTAAGCATATTCATATGGTTCAAACTCAGCTTGAAAAAATTTCTAATGTGCAAAAAGATTTGCTTGCTAACAATGAAAAACAAGATGACATGGAGGCCTACGGGTTTAAAACCCGAGGTGGGACACACACACCCAGGACCCTCTCTATCCAGAGGGGCATCCAAAGAGAATCGAGCAAGATTCTCAATTGCAGGAAGAAGATATTCTCGGCTCCCCGAAGAAGATGAAGAAACACAAGGAGTTTGACATTTCAAATGATTTCATAATTGATGAAGAACCTATTGTTGATACTAATAGTATATCTACTTCCAATGCTGAGACTGAAGATGGTGCTGAACCTAATAAAGATAATGAGAAGAATGATCCTCCTGAAGTACGAGAAGAAGAAGCACCTGATAAATGCAAGAGATATAGTAGAGAAGACTTCATTTCAAGGAAGCATGGGAAGGAAAGAGAACCATGGGTACAGAAACCAATGCCCTTTCCAAGTAAGTCTCTCAAAAGTAAAGAAGAAGAGCACTATAATAAATTTTGTGAGTGGGTGAAGCCTCTATTTCTGCAAAATCCTTTGACCGATGCTATTAAGTTGCCTCCGTACTCGAGGTATATGAATATGAATGATATTGTTACTAATAAAAGAAAATTTCCTAATGAGGCAATATCTACTATGCTTGCTAATTACTCTTTTAGTGGCAAGATTCCTGAGAAGCTTGGTGATCCAGGTATACCCACCATTCCTTGCTCCATAAAGAATAATTATGTTAGAATTGCTCCATGTGATATTGGTGCAGGAGTGAGTGTTATGCCTTTCTCTCTTTACAAAAGGCTTTGTTTGGATAAACTAATCCCCACAGATATCTCTCTTCAAATGGCTGACAAGTCAAAAGTTGTTCCTATTGGTATTTCTGAGGATGTTCCTATTGAAGTTGCTAATTGCTTGATTCTTACTGATTTTTTGTGTGCTTGATATTCCTGACGATGGGAGCATGTCCATTATTCTTGATAGACCTTTTCTTAACACCGCATGTGCTATTATTGATTGCAATAAATGAAAGGTCACTTTCAATGTTAATGATAAGGAACACACGGTATATTTTCCGAAGAAGATCGATAAAAGACATGGCCCTAACTCTAGTGAGAATATTAAGACCGTGAAGATTGGTGATTGGGATTGTCCTATACATGTGCACCACAAATACAAAACAATTATGGTGGGGACAGTGTCCATTAAAATAAAGGTACCATGATTGCTTTATAAGATGTGAAACTTTTTGCTTTATATACCACCTGTTTGGTAGCAAGACTCGATCAACCTTGCCAACAAACATGTTTTATATGAGTAAAAAGGAGAGCTTGTTATGTTTTCATTTCCTTTAGCTTTTATCCTCCTTGTTGTACCAAATTTTATGCTTTTGAAACTTCATATGTTTAACCACTGTTTCGAGCCTTCCGGAAGTTTTTGTAGCTTTCGCTACCTCGGAAATTTTTCAAAAATGAAGTTGTTAGAAAAATTATAATAAATTTTTTTCAAAAATGAAGTTGTTCCGAAAGTTCTCTCTCTCACCCCACAAATCCCGAGTTTGCCCCTGGAACCCGTGTTCTTGCTATTCTTGGTGGTGAATTTCGATCTCTCTCTACAGCCCATCATTTGCATTAAGATTTTGAGCATTTTCTCCTAGGTATGTGACTCCTCCACCCCTCTAATTATAATTTTGATTGGTGGTCTTATTTGTAAGTATTTAGGAGTTCTTGGTGCTGTTCATATGAGATTTCATGCATGTTTAGAAATTTATTTTTGAAGTTTTGATGCAAGCTTATGAATTGTGGAAGTGAGTAGAGTGGTTTGCCTCAACTGATTTTTCTTAAATCTTTGTTTTTGGAATTTGCCAAAAATTTCAAAAATGAGTTTATTTGGGAAAGCTAAGGAATGGCTTGGGAAGAAGAAGCCCGAGCTCACCGATAGGTCAACTAGTCCTGCATCTTCATCCTCTACTGCGAGGATGAGTTATAGTGATGATATCGTGCCACCGGAGTTTCTCCAAGAGACGAACACGACACGTGCCATGACATACCCGTGTTCAGAATTCCTTATGGCGGCAGGTATTAAGGATGAGTTTGATAACCTTTGTGCATCTACAGGTTTAACACGCCTTGTGACACACCATGTGCCAAAATATCCAAAACTCACTTATTATTTTGTCAACTTGTTTAGATATAATGATAAAACTTCCATGATTGAATTCATAATATATGAGGATGTTTTTACCATGTCTTTGGCAAGATTTTGTGATGTTATAGGTGTGTGGAATGTTGTGAAGACGACCGGGATAACTGCTCAGCCCTACGAGCTGAGGGCCCTCTTCGCCTCTCTTTGCAGCAAGGATCCGAAGGACATTCACCGGGAGAAGATTTCCAACATCTTGTTTCCCCACATCAGGTATTTCTCATATTATATTGATCGAGGGGTGTTAGCGCGTGACAAGACGAGCAACATTTCGGGTCCATATATTGCTATCTTGGCAGCCTCCCTCCTAGGAGATAACACGTATAATATTGGCGCTTCGATTGCTCGCCGCCTAGTCGCTAACAGCGGCAAGGGGCCTCACTTTGGTGGCATTTATGCCACACTTATTGATGGCTTCTCTCCCCTGTTGGTTACCCAAAGTGGAAAGTTGAGATGTAGACAACAACAAATTTCCCTCGGTGAAGATACCAAGGTTTGTCTCCAGTAGGACTCCGACAACGAAAGGAAGGTGACAACGGCGCCATAAATTAGGCGGTTGACGCGGACCTACACACATGATGACCCACAACGTAAGGGATCTGTTGCAGCGTTTTCGATAAGTAAGAGTGTCGAACCCAAAGAGGAGCGAAAGGTATTGATAGGTGATTTTGGACAAGGAATAATTGGAAGCACTGAAAGATAACTTTTTAGGGGTTTTGGATATAAGCAACGATAAGATAAAAGAAAGCAAAGTAAATAATACTGAGGAGCAGCAAGTGGCCCAATCCTTTTGAGCAAAGGATAAGCCTGGCGACTGAACTTATAAAGACTAAAGCGTTCTTCAGGACACATGGAGAGGTAGTCACGTGCTTTCGCCATACTCCGTATTAGTAACAAGTGTTGTGCTGATAAGTGTTGAGTGGGTGGATCTATGCTAGCGCACCTTCTAGACTAAGATAAGTGCACTCTTATGATTAAACATCTTGCAAGCATCTGCAAATACAAGATAGAAATTAAGGCAAAGCCTAACCACAGCAATAAGATCAAGGATCCATTATTCCCTTGTGCAAGAGTATGAAAACTGGGGTTCAGGTTTCTGTCACTCCGGAAACCCACCATAAGCATTCTTTATACACAATGTATCCCCCTAGGTCCTTAATAAGGCGAAGTGTTGAGTGTTCGACTCACACAACACCACTAGGAAAATAACAACACAACTTAAATATCAAACAACACAAATTACTTCAACATCATATGACTACTAACAACTACACTTCTCCCATGTCCTCAAGAACTAAAGTAACTACTCACATGACATAAACGAGATCATGATCAGAGGTGATAGATATATGATAAACAATCTAGACATAATGATATTTCTCCAACAAAACTCAACTGCATTCACCACAAAGTAGTAATCAACACCGATAGAGTAGAGAGGATAGATAGTACAGATTATAACACAAGATAAAATTGTGAGGTGAGATTGGATAGTGGTGGAGATGGTGCTGATGTTGGGGATAATGTTGATGATGATCTCGATGATACCCGTGACGATGGTGATGATGATGGCGATGATCTCCCCTTCTGGGAGGTGATCTCCTCGGCGGAATCTTCCCGCCAGAGAGCCCTTTTCTTCTCTATAGGTTTCCGCCACGGAGCGGCAACGGAACTCCGTAAAAGCTTCTCTTCTTAGGGTTTTCGCGTAACGAGGAGTATATAGGCCAGAGGGGGGAGCCGAGAGTGGCCCCAGGGCTCCAGGCGCCCTCCCGGCGCGGCCAGGGGTGGGGCCGCGCCAGGTGTCCGCCTGGGGCCCCCGTGCCCCCCCTCTGGCTCCTCTTCGGCGTGTCTTCGTTAATCTTCTGGAAAATACCCTTCGTCGATTTTCAGGTAATTTGGAGGTATTCTTCTTCAGCAACTCAGCGTCCACTTTTTACCACTGAATCCCGCGTCTGCTGCTTCGGCACCGGAAAGTTGCAAACTGTGCAAAATAAGCCAAAACAACATAAGAACATCATTGTAATGTGAAATATATCAAAAAATAAGGATGAATTATGATATAAAATAGTGATGCATTTTGGACGTATCAACACACAACAGATAACTTTTCTCCCAACGAGTTCAAAGAGGTTGTCAATCCCTCCGGCCTTGTTCTTTACAAAGGATCAAACACACGGGATATTGATGATAGCGATAGCAATAGAAAAGGAAATTAAGCAGAAAATAAATAACGGGTGTAAACAGTGTGGAAATATGGACCGGGGTCCCATGATGTTCACTAGTGATGTCTCTCTCCTAAATGACGATAAAATAGCCATGCGAGGTAAACAAAATACAGTTGGGCAATTGATAGGATTATGTGCGCAAACCAATGATAACTATGCTATAAAGAAAGGAAGAGGCTCAAAACATTGGGCGGTACGCCAACACAAGTAGACCGAAATCCATCTGCATCTACCTACTAATCATCCACCTTGAGATATCTATCTAGAACATCTCGCTGGTATTAAGTTGCGAATCCCACCCAAAGTGTAAACTCAAAGCAACAGACAAGTGCATTAAAAAACTTTGCGTAAAGTAAACAATCCTTGCACCCGCAAGTACAAGCACCGTTGTTTTCTCCCTTGTGGCAACAACATATTCCCTAGACTCATGTTTCTGTCACTCAAGCTAGTCATCAGGGGGCATGAACCCACAATCATGCATAACGCTCCCTCTTGGAGTCACTACCTACTACTTGGCCGAAGAAATAAACAGCAACGGAGAACATGCAAGAATTACTCAAGAACATAAATATAAAAGAGGAGAATCAAATATATTACTCAAACACAATCTGAACATAGTGTCTTAATCCGTCAGATCCCAGAAAACTCAACATAGCAACAACAGAAAGATTACATATGTTCCTCGATCATGTAGGGCAGCTCACGAGGTCTAAACAATGAAGAACAAAGTGGGGAGGAGAACATCACATAGCTACTGATCATGGACCCATGGTCCAAGGTGGACTACTCACGGTTCATCCAGGAAGCATCCATGGTGGTGGAGAAGCTCCCGGAGGTGGTTCCTCCCTCCGACTGGGTGCCGGGAAGAGGGCTCCTGGTGCTACCGATCTTAGAAGCGCCGAGGCGGCGGAACAGACGAGAGATCGCGAAAAAGGGTTCTGTCCTCGAGGGTTTCGGGACGAGAGGGATATATAGTCGAAGGGGGGCAGCCAGAGGTGGACCAGGGGCCCAGCCGCCCCCTGGCGCGGTCTAGGGGGTGGCCGCGCCAGGTGGCCGCCTGGGCCACCCCTGGCTCTCCTCTGGCCCCACTTGGGCTCTTCCCGAAGCTTCCTGTACGCTGATTTTTCCTATATTTTTCCCAGAATTTTTCTGGCACTTTAAGTAATGGGAAAACCTGAAATAAAAAAACTGTAGAAAACAGGAACTGACACTGGGGTGCACTGAGTAAATAGGTTAGTCCAAATATGATCAAAAGTGTATGGAAGTGCATCAATATCATAGCAATATCACACAAAAGATGCAAGGAGCAAGCAGAAATTATAGATACGTTTTGGACGTATCAACATCCCCAAGCTTAATTCCTGCTCGTCCTCGAGTAGGTAAATGATAACAAGCATAATTTCTGTGGTGACATGCTACTAACCATATAAGAACTATTAAGTAAAGCAATCAAGACATGTAATTCAATTCAAGTCATAACAGGCAAGATTCTATATTAGCATTGAAATAAGCAACATAAGAACATAAAGGTGCAAGAGCTCTCGCTATCCATGACTCGAATGTCTCCAAATTGTGTTTGCATGCAAGAAAAGGGGATAGGGATATACGAGAGAGTAAAACATAGTTTTTATTGTTGAGAACTTAATATACTAAAGTTTTGCACTTGGTCTTCTTTGGAATCTTATCTTGACTCATCCCCAGACCACTAGCCAGGTACAAGTCAAAATGATCCACTCCCTTTCGATATTTTGAGCACTCATGCAATGGATGAGCGTAAGCAAGAAAGTTGACACTTAGGATGGCAAAGAGAGAAAAATGATGGGGGAGGAAGACAAAAAAGGTGTGAAAGGCTCACATCAATGAGGACAATCATAGGCGAGAGAAAGCCAAAAGATAGATATGATGTGAGAAGTAGGGATTGCCATGCAACAGATGCACATATGAGCTAAGGTAAGCTCTTCAATGGAGCTAGTGGGGGTGCATCCAACTTGCTCGCTCAAGAAGACCTAGAGCTCATTTGAGGAGGCTCATCATTGGAATATACAAGCCAAGTTCTATAGTGTGAAGGTCCCCACATAGCTCTATGCATGAATGATAATCTCTATGGAGTACAAGATATAATATGGACTACGAGTGTGGATATCTCAAAAGGAATAGTAATGTGCCCCCTTCTCTATTTTTTTCTCTTTTTTTTTCTATTTTTTTCTATTTTTTTGGTGGCCTCAATGGCTCTTTCTATTTCTCTCATTTGTCCTCTTTGGATCTTTTGATTTTGTCCTCTTTGGGATCTTTTCCTCACTTTAGGGGCAACACTCTATATATTACAAGAAGTATAGAAGATCTTGTACACTTTACAAAAGTACTCAACATAAAGAAAATGAAACTATCATGAAGTATGAAAATGTATGCCTCTGCCAGTGTAGCAGGATTATGGCAAGGCCAAACTAGCATGCAGCTCATCGATCAAGCAAAAGAATGTATGACATGAAGATCAAGTCATGAGAAGGTGGATGTTGCATGGAAATGTATCTCGGAAAGGCTATGGAAATTCCTTGATAGGTAGGTATGGTGGCTGTTTTTAGAAAGGATATAATGAGGCTTATGATGACAGCGCGTATCGTGCCAAGGATTTGGATGCACCGGCGAAGTATGCGCCAACTGTCGAGGTGATAAAGGGCAATGCGCGGTACCGAAGAGGCTAGAAAAATATGGCTGGGTGGAAGTGTCAACTTTCGAATACTCACATTAGTCCAAAGAACTCATGCACTTATTATCAGTAACTCTCAATCTAATTAGGAGGTTCTCAAAGAGACAAGTACCCCGAGGAGGAGTGTATGGGGGTTTGGTTATCCTTGCGCATCCTCGACTCATGGTACGTGAGTGTACTCTAATATTCGATCACTCCAAAGATTAGTGATCCATGTAATAGCTAAAGTTCTCAACTAACTTTGTAGGTTTTTCGAAAATAAACACGGATTGCCAAAAATACGACATCTATCACTAATAGGCTAAAGCTCTTGACACCAAAAGTTCAAACATTACTCATGGCAATACCTCAAAACTATTGCATGTTACTACTACAATTGAATAGCAACCTCAGTTACCTACTTCAAGTCAAGACACAAAACTTAGTGCAACAGGCAAACTCTCTAAACAAGATAAACGTGAAAACTCAAGAGAGTTCCAGCAACAAACTAAACAAAAGCTTTAAAAAATATAAGCATGAAAACTAAGAGCTACACATGACAGCAGCTATGAAAAAGATAAAGAACACACACAACAAAGATAAGCATGGAAATCCTATGTTGTGTTCTAGGGTGAAGTGGAGCGTGTTTCTCTCCCACACAAAGAAATCTGGGTTCTAACTTTCTATGAACAGCAAGCTAAGCTAAATAAAACTAAAAAGGAAATAAAGAGCAAGACACTCCAAGCATAGCACATAACGCATGAAGTGATAAAAATATAGTGGAACGAAAGACGAACTGATAATTGTTGATGGAGAAGGGGATGCTTGGGGGCATCCCCAAGCTTAGATGCTTGAGTCTCCTTGAATATTTATTGGGGATGCATGGGTCCATCCCCAAGCTTGAGCGTTTGACCCTCCTGAATCTTCTTTTATCATCTTCCCTCGCACACTTGAAAACTCCCTTCATACATAACTCATCATAATCTGATTAGCGAGGTTAGTACACACAATAAAATAATTTTTCTATACTGGAAATAGGGATATTCTTTAAGAGCTACTGTTTCTCAAGATCGCCAAAAAGTTTTTGCAAAGAGAAAGCAAGATTAAGATTTGCAAAACGAAGAAAAGGCAAAACAGGACAGAATCTGTGAAAAACAGACCAGCAGGCAGTAAAGAATTTTTAAGGGATACTTATGAAACTCAAATAAAAAAACTCAGAACATACGAAAGTTCCGTGATTGTATAGATCACTCTGTGTAAAAAATTCAGCTCAAAATGATGAACTGGGATTTTTCTATGATTTTTCCCTTCACGAGGACAGAATCTGTTTTCTGGACAGCATGTCTCAACCTTCACTTCCCTTGTCATATGAGGCTATAAATGGCAAAAAGCTTGAAAATTAAAGATACAATGATGTTGCTACAGTAGTAACAATCATCAAGACCACTAAAAACAGAAGAGAAACAAAAAGGAAAACATAAATTCATTGCTGGCTGCCTCCCGAAAGCGCTTTCTTTTATGCCTTTAAGCTAGGCATAAGGATTATAAAAGGTGCTCTCATAAGGATAAGAATTTTGAAGCAAAAGAGAGCATCAAGAAGAAAATATGAAACACATATAAGCCTAACCCACTTCCTATGCATAGGAATCTTGTAAGAAAATATATCAAAGAAGAACAAAGAGACAAGCATAGGAAGGTGGGGCAAGAACAACTTCAAAACTTTCAACATAAAGAGAGGAGTTTTTGTAACATGGAAGTTTCTACAACCAAACTTCCCTCTCTCGAAATAATTTTCAGTAGTATCATGAACAACATCAAGAACATAACTATCACATAAATCATGTTGTTCATGACCTACAAGCACACGTGTATAGTTTTCAACACGGTCTTTAGGATTATAAGATAAATGCAACCCATCACATTGAGCCTTGATAAGAGAACAATTCTCCGGAATAAGAGTTGGAGATTTCAAAAAGATAACAGGACAATAAAGTGTGGGTGCAATAGAAAAAAATTCATGCTTAACATGAGGAACTATAGCAAGTTCATCTCCGTAAGCATCATCCATAGTGGCATCACGACCATAAGCGTAGAAGGCATCAACTTCATCGAAAAGGGATATTTCAAAAGAATCCATGGGATAATAATACTCATATAAGATAAGATTCAAAGAGTTACTCTCATTAGAAGGTAGACATGGATAGCTCCATTCTTCCTCCTTTTGTTCGTCACTCTCCTCCTCTTTTTCATCCAAGGAGATTTTAGGTTCAGCAATTTCTTCTTCCATAGAGTCCTGCAAATCATTAGTCTGTTCCTTTGGGGGAGAGATTCTCTCAAGATGATCAGTAATATAATAATTTACATCGTAATTTTCCAAACAATAGTTAAGAATATCAAGACTCTCAGATTTGTAAGGGGCATCATCAATATTTTTAATAAGAGAAGTAATTTCATAGGCACCCTTATAAGCAACAAATTCTTCTATTTGCTCTGCATCATCAAAATTATAATTTCTCTTAGCATAAGAAGCTAAGGTTTCATCATCATTGTACTCACATTGGAAAGCAAGGTGTTTGTGCCTCATAAAGAAACAAGATTCATCCCTGCAGAAATATATATTATATATTGAGCACAAGTTTCTAGCATACTCATGCAACTGATGTATTTGTTTCCATAAATGTATCCCCTTTTGAGACAAGCAGTGTTCCTTGTACCACTTTTTTTGATCCTTAGTGAATCCTCCATGCCAATAAGATCTGGTTTCAAAGGAGTCAGACATTGATTGCCAAGTAAAGAACTAGACATACTATTTTTTTTTTGAATTTTTGATAAGGGACACGAAAGCAAAAACTGAAAGGTAAGCTAACAAGACTAAAAAGCAAAGATAAAAGATACTGTGCAACTCCCCTATCTTGAAGAGTGGAGTCCCCGGAAACAACGCCAGAAATTAGGTGGTTGGCGGGACCACTCTTTTGCTACGCTTCGGAATCCCCGGCAACGGCGCCAGAAATTAGCTTTGATGGCTTCTCGCCCCTCGTTGGTTACCCAAAGTGGAAGGTTTAGATGTAGACAGCAGCAAATTTCCCTCGGTGAAGATACCAAGGTTTTTCTCTAGTAGGACTCCGACAACGACAGGAAGGTGACAACGGCGCCAGAAATTAGTTGGTTGACGCGGACCTGCACACACAGCAGATAACTTTGCTCCCAACGAGTTCAGAGAGGTTGTCAATCCCTTCGGCCTTGTTGTTTACAAAGGATCAAACGCACGCGATAGTAATGATAGCGATAGCAACAGAAAAGGAAATTAAGAAGAAAATAAATAACGGGTGTAAACAGTGTGGAAATATGGACCGGGGTCCCATGATGTTCACTAGTGATGTCTCTCTCCCAAAAGACGATAAAATAGCCATGCGAGGTAAACAAATTACAGTTTGGCAATTGACAGGATTATCTGCGCAAACCAATGCTAACTATGCTATAAAGAAAGGAAGAGGCTCAAAAGCATGGGCGGTACGCCAAGACAAGTAGACCGAAATCCATCTGCATCTACCTACTAATCATCCACCTTGAGATATCTATCCAGAACATCTCGTTGGTATTAAGTTGCGAATCCCACCCCAAAGTGTAAACTCAAAGCAACAGACAACTGCATTAAAGAACTTTGCATAAAGTATACAATCCTTGCACCCGCAAGTACAAGCATCGTTGTTTTCTCCCTTGTGGCAACATCACATCCCCTAGACTCATGTTTCTGTCACTCAAGCTAGTCATCAGGGGGCATGAACCCACAATCATGCATAACGTTCCCTCTTGGAGTCACTACCTACTACTTGGCCAAAGCAATAAAAAACAACAGAGAACATGCAAGTATTACTCAAGAACATAAATATAAAAGAGGATAATCAAATATATTACTCAAACACAATCTGAACATAGTCTCATAATCCATCAGATCCTAGCAAACTCAGCATAGCAACAGCAGAAAGATTACATATGTGCCTCGATCATGTAGGGGAGCTGACGAGGTCTAAACCATGAAGAACAAAGAGGGGAGGAGAAAATCACATAGCTACTGATCATGGACCCATGGTCCAAGGTGGACTACTCACGGTTCATCCGGGATGCATCCATGGTGGTGGAGAAGCTCCCGGAGGTGGTTCCTCCCTCTGGCATGGTGCCGGGAAGAGGGCTCATGGTGCTCCCGATCTTAGAAGCGCGGCGGCGGCGGAACAGAGGAGAGATCGCGAAAAAGGGTTCTGTCCTTGAGGGTTTCGGGAAGAGAGGGATATATAGGCGAAGGGGGGCAGGCAAAGGTGGACCAGGGGCCCCAGGCGCCCTCTTGGCGCGGCCTATGGGGTGGCCGCGCCAGGTGGCCGCCTGGGCCACCCCTGGCTCCCCTCTGGCCCCACTTGGGCTCTTCCCGAAGCTTCCTGTACGCTTATTTTTCCTATATTTTTCCCGGAATTTTTCTTGCACTTTAAGTAATGGGAAAACCTAAAATACAAAAACAGCAGAAAACAGGAACTGGAACTAGGGTGCACTGAGTTAATAAGTTGGTCCAAATATGATCAAAAGTGTATGGAAGTGCATCAATATCATAGCAATATCACACAAAAGATGCATGGAGCAAGAAGAAATTATAGATACGTTTTGGACGTATCACTTATCCTTGAGCATCTTGAGCGCACTGTACGTGCTGATGATGCGCATTTTCCATTCTTAGGCTTTGATCTTACTGCTATGAAGAGGCATGAGTTTGTTACTAGGACTTCTGAGTTTGGTAAGCTTGTTTATATTATGAGGTTTGGCGAGTTTACTGTTCATGAGATCC
Source organism: Bromus sterilis (assembly GCA_950022295.1). NCBI lineage: Eukaryota > Viridiplantae > Streptophyta > Magnoliopsida > Poales > Poaceae > Bromus > Bromus sterilis. The sequence continues at coordinate 159,930,666 of OX465596.1, read as the reverse complement.
GTCTACCTGCACCACTTTTGTTTGATTATACCAGTAGGAATGGATGGTCGTTCACCGCGATTGAGCTAGACGGGTTCATGATCCAGCATAGGTTCCATAACCCCATGGAGGGGGTTGCCCCAGAGGAGGAGTCAGAGGAGATTCCACCTCCCTAGGAGAACCATGTTGCCCAGTGGGGCGAGGGACCTTCTTCTTGGGGCGGTGATACATCCCAAATGTATCTATAATTTCTACTTTCTCCATGCATGTTTTGTGTAATATTGCTATGATATAGATACACTTTCATACACTTTTGATCATATTTGGACTAACCTATTAACTCAGTTGTGATGCCCCTAAAATCAATCCATGTACACTAATCATACACGCAGGGTACACGGCTGAGATTAGGGTGCCACTGTGAGAATATCACAGCACAACACTAAACACAAAAGGATAAACCAATATGTTACAATAAAAGGGGGATCACGTGGACCCGAATAAAAAGTTATACAAGCCATAATATCTGAGTACAAACATAGTTAGTCAAGTTTTTCCTTAAGAAGGCTAGCACAAATAACATCAGAGATACAGATCGAAAAGGCAAGGCCTCCTGCCTGGGAGCCTCCAAAACTACTCCTGGTCCTGGTCAGCTGGGGTCTCGACGTTGTAGTAGGCGCCTCCAGGGTACTCCTGCTCCTGGGCTCCAACATCGACTGCAGCGGCCGATCAGGGAAAAAAAAGGGGGAAATAAAGCAAGGGTGAGTATCTAGTATACCCGCGAGTCTTACGTCCGCTACTAAGCATTTATGCATTTGTATCAAATGGAAAGGGGAGGCTGAATATAGTGGACTTCAAGGTAGAAATTAGAATAAGGGTAAGAAGCTAGGCCTATCGAAGACTAGCATCTTCTGACGTGTCTTGCAGCATGAGAAGAGAAACAACCAACAGTTCAATAACATGAATGTAATAACAATGTAGCAGAAGTTGCTGCAACATTGTATAATAGTAAGTTGTAATGATTAATAATAATAATGCCTCCGAGTTCCCGTCCCTGACTCCCTGCGAGGAAGAAGACCAAGAACCATACAATTTAATATTAGTAGTTTGTAGTGGTAAGATCCAGCTTCAGCATAAAGCGTCCTGTTACCGTGGACACGACTATTCGAATAGATTAAACTCCCTGCAGGGGTGCACTACTGTTCAGCCTGCACGCTCGGATCTCCAGGGTGGCGGGAACCTTGTTAGGGAACGCTCCACCAAAGCTATCCGACACGACGCAGCCCATCCTAGGCTCAACAGAGAGGCCATCCGCCAGACTATATCCTATGCGCCAAGGGGTCTAGGTCCCTCACCCTTGCACGCTCCTGCATGGTGCGTGGCTGGCCGGTGAAGCAACAACAAATCCAAATACACACCGCTCGAGCGAAGAAGACACAACTTCCCGGCGCAGGCCGCGGTACTGCTAACGTCTGAGGAGCTTTCGGACAAACTACGACGCAGGGGAGCACATAACTCCTTATCCCACGTGAAGGTAGTGCGTACAGGCCTTTGCGGCCTCTCAAGTCATCCGCCGAACCATTTAGCATTTTAATTAACCTGTGTGACAACCGTTATCGTTGCCTCGACTTAACTGACCTGCGGTCAACGGCAGCAGTCAGGACCACCAGTACATCGGTGCCTGCCCTGTCGTCCCACCAAGTCTCTGCGGTTACCAACAAGGTGAACCATCTCCTTACCTTGTCTCGCGTGTGCTCTTGGTAGAGCTCGACTTTTCATGGTTTGGTAACTCTCGCGAGATACGAGCAGGGGCCAAGCACGCCAGTAACGTCGGTCGTACCCTCCCTGTCGTTCCCGACGCAATACCGCTCTCGGGCACCGTTGGGTCGCCCGACTTCTTACCTTAAGGACAACCGTTGCTCAGGTACCTAGAGCGGCTATACGGAGTCAACAACGAGTGGAGTACAAGGATTACTCCTTGATAGCTCACACTTGAGGGTGACTCGGCAGAGCCGAGCTAGGGGGGCCTTAGGCGGTGTCAGCATTGTACCGTACCTGTGCAGTTGTATATATTGTATCCGTGTTCACTCCCCTGAGTGGTCACGGCCCGCTATCTGATCCTAGCTAACAATGCGCAGGGCTCACTTCTGAATATAATACATAATTATAATAGGAAGCATAGGATAAAGGAGGTACATCAAGGGGCGACAAAAACAGGCTATGCAATTGAATAGGATTGTAACGTAGCAGCAGCAGTAACAATGCCTAGTGCAAGAAAGTACGGAAACGATAGGCGATATCTGGGGAAGAGAATGGCTCTGCTTGCCTGGTAGCTCGCAGGTAGGGGCAGGGTCGTCGACGAAGTAGTTGTACCCGACAGCAGTGTAGTCGGCGGTAGCAGCGGGGTCTACCGGAGAATAAAAGCGGGGGGGGGGGGGACAGTAAATATAAAGCAATCATAGCAAACAGATGAATGGCATGACGTATGCAATGTTAACGGTGTTCTAATGCAGTGCAATGCACGTTGCTCGGAGCGGGAATTCATGCGGGGATGAACTGCCAGCTCCGGGTGATTACCGGACAGGGTGTCCGGAGGGGTAAGGGATCATGCCGGAGGTGTCGTGGACATCCGACAAACGTGTGGATGGTGTATCCGTGTTAGTTGATCCATTCTGAACAACTTTCATGTTCAGAATAAATTCATCCGGATACTTTGATAGTACCAGACAAATCATCGGGCAAACGGTCCGGAGGGGGACGGTTCGATGTTCCGTGCGTTAGAGGGGTGTGGTTGGTATACAGATAGCGTATACATATTTTTTATATTTTTTTGATAAATTTTCATGTATAAAGTTTTTGAATCTGACTTACGGTTTAAAAGATATTGAATTTCCAAATTTTATTCAATTTAAAAGAATTTCTGGATTTTATTTTATTATTTAAATTCAACATTATCCACAGAGGGTTGACTGGTCAAACCGGACCAGTGGGACCCACTGGTCAGCCTCACATTGCTAATAAAACAATTAATTAAATTTAATTACCCACTGGACCCACATGTCATTTACACATGATTTATTAAGCAATTTAGTTAATCCAGTAAACTAACTAATGGCCTCAGGCCCACATGTCATTTACTCTACCAGTTTTAATTAAACTAATTTAATCCAGGGTTAAGTTAAAGGCCATGGCCCACTGTAAGTCACCCAAGGGGGGGGGGGGGTAGGCTTAAACAGGGATTAGTGGGGTTGCCCACGGTTAGCACACGCCGGCGCCGGCGGTGAGCTCCAGGGGAACGGCGAGGTCCACGGAGACGCGCTCCGGCGACCCATTCGAGCTGCGGGAGGCCGGAATCGGGCGAGCCCCGCGCTACGCTTCTACTGGAACCCGATTTGGAGGACGAGGATGACCCGAGAAACGGTCACGGCGAACCCAGGCGGCGACCGGAGTGCGTGCTCGCGGGGACGGCGACAACGACCACAATCGGAGCGCGAAGAGGAGGAAATCGAGTGGTAGCTCACAGTGGAGCACAACGAGGAGGCAGCGGGCTCGGAGAGACGCCGACGGCGACGAATTTGGCGTCGAGGGGCGGCGACCGTGGCGGCGGGGAAGGATTGATTCCGGCGAGACGAGGGCCTTCAGCGACGAGGGGCCTTTTTTTGTTTTTATTTATTTTTGTTTTCTTTTCTGTTATTTATTTACTGTTTTAATTTGTTTTGCTTTGAAATAATTTTTGCCACATGTGAAACTTGTGGGTATATTTGTGTTGCATATATTTGAGGTGCCACAAAAAGTTTTGACCTTTTATAAATCCCTTTAGTATTTGTTTTAATTATGCCATTGATAAAAGGGGACTTTAAGCTACTATTTTTATTTGTTGGATTTATTTTATTGCTTAATAAATCCCCAAAACCAAACGGATGTGATCCCCAGATTTTTAGGCATTTTACAAAATTGCTTGCATAATTTTGGACAAAGTTTTATTTCCACTAATTTTTAATATTCATTCAAAAGGGGTTTTGAATTCGAATTGAGCCATGATGATCAAGGCATAAGGTGGTACATTGTTTTTAATAGCAACCATCATGATTATGGATATGATCAAATGCAAAGTTGATCTGAGCATGATGAGCAACAATGATTAACAATAACAAAAGGATCATTGTAGTGATTACTGTTACAGACACTGAGGATGTTACATCAGTGCACCCTAGTGACAGTTCCTGTTTCTGCTGTTTTCCTATTTTAGGTTTCCCCCATATTAAAAGTGCTCCAAAAATTCGGGAAAAATCCAATAAAAATCAGCGTAACGAAGGCTTCCGAAATCACCAAAGTGGGGCCAGAGGGCCACCACCAGGCGCCCAGGCGCCCTCCCGGCGCGCCCTAGGGTGGGGCCGCTCCAGGGGGCCTCCTGGACCCCTGGGTGTCCCCCTGGTTGCGCCCCTTCGCCCATATATTCTCTGTGACGGGATTCTTCCGAAGACATAACCCTTTTTCGCGATCTCGCCTCTGTTCCACCGCCGCCGCGCTTCCAGTATCGGGAGCGCTAGCAGACCTCTTCCCGGCACCCTGCCGAAGGGAGGATTGACCTCCGCGAGCCTCTCCTCAACCATGGACGCTTCCCGGATGATCCGTGATTAGTCTACCTTGGACCATGAGTCCTTGATCAGTAGCTATGTGATGTTCTCCTCCCCTCTTTGTTTTTCATGAATTAGACCTTGTGAGCTGCCCTACATGATTAAGGCACATATGTAATTATTTCAGCTGTTGTTATGCTGAGTTTTCTGGGATCTGATGGATTATGAGACTATGTTCAGTTTGTGATAGAGTAATATATTTTATATTTTTGTTCTTAAGTAATTCTTGCATGTTCTCCGTTGTTGTTTATTGCTTTGGCCAAGTAGTAGGTAGTGACTCCAAGATGGAACGTTATGCTCGATTGTGGGTTCATGCCCCCTAATGACTAGCTTGAGTGACAGAAACATGAGTCTAGGGGATGTGTTGTTGCCACAAGGGGGAAAACAACGGTGCTTGTAACCACGGTTGCAAGGATTGTTTACTTTACACAAAGTTCTTTTAATGCAGTTGTCTGTTGCTTTGGGTTTACACTTTGGGTGGGGCTCACAACTTAATACCAATGAGATGTTCTGGATAGATATCTCAAAGTGGATTATTAGTAGTAGATGCAGTTGGATTTCGGTCTACTTATTTTGGAGTACCGCCCATGCTTTTGAGCCTCTTCCATTCTTTGTAGCATAGTTATCATTGCAGTTCATTTTTAATCCTGTCAATTGCCCAACTGCGATTTGTTTACCTCGCATAGAAGTTTTATCATCTTTTGGGAGAGAGACATCACTAGTGAACATCACGGGACCCCGGTCCATATTCTCATCACTGTTTACACGCTCAATTTATATCCTGCTTTTAGTTTCCAGTTGCAATTACTATTATCCTTTATCCCTTGCGTTTGATTCTTTGTAAACAACAAGGCCGGAGAGATTGACAAGCTCTCTGAACTTCATTGGGAGCAAAGTTAATTGTGTCTTTGTGCAGGTCCACGTCAACCACCTAATTTCTAGCATCGTTTTCACTTACTTGTCTCTTTCGGAGTCCCAAGGGAGACAAACCCTATCCTCTACATAGGTGAAATTTGCTGCTATCCTACATATCACCTTCTACTTGGGGTAACCAATGAAGGGCGAGAAGCCATTATCATCTCTCACACATCAAGCAAATTTCTGGCGCCGTTGCCGGGGACTCCAATCTACAAGAGAGGGAAGTTGCACACTATCTTTTACCTTTGCTTTTTAGTCTTGTTAGTTTACCTTTCAGTTATTATGTCTTGTTAGTTTACCTTTCAGTTTTATCTTAGTTTCCTTTATCGAAAATCACAAAAAAATTACCCGTCCCACTTGCTGCTACTATGGGTTCCACTGAAAACACCAAGTTCTCTGACTTCACTAGTAACAACAACAATGATTTTATCTGCACTCCTATTGCCACACCTTCCACATCAGCTACCTCTTATGAAATCAAACCTGCTTTGTTAAAACTTGTTATGAGAGATAAATTCTCTGGTGCTGGTGATGATGTTGCTTTACACTTACATAATTTTGTTGAGCTATGTGATATGCAAAATTATAAAGAAGTAGAAGGTGATGTTGTTAAGCTTAGGCTTTTTCATTTCTCTTTTAGGGAAGAAGCTAAAATCTGGTTTCAATCCTTGCCTAGGAATAGCATAGATTCCTGGGATAAGTGCATGTATGCTTTTATAGGGAAGTACTACCCACATGCTAAAATTATCCAATTGAGGAGTAACATTATGAATTTTAAGTAATTGGATAATGAACACATTGCCCAAGCTTGGGAATGAATGAAATCTCTTGTTAAGAAATGCCCTACACATGGTTTGACTACTTGGATGGTTATCCAGACTTTTTATGCAGGCTTGAACTTTACCTCGCGGAACCTGTTAGATTCGGTCGCGGGAGGAACCTTTATATCAACAACACTTGGTGCTGCCACACAACTCCTAGTTGAGATGATGACCAACTATTCCCAATGGCACTCTGAACGCGCTCCAACATGTAGGAAGGTAAACTCTATCGAGGAGATTTCCTCGCTAAATGAAATTTTTGACTTGATTATGTCCCTACTTACCAAGCAATCTCCTATTGATCCTCATGATGTTCCTTTAAATTCTTTGGTTGCTCAAGAACAAGTAGATGTGAACTTTATCTCTAGAAACAACTTCAACAATAATGCTTATAGGGGCAATTTTGCTAGCATTCCTAGACCATTCCCATCCAACTATGGGAACAACAACACTTATCCTGGAAAAAACTTCTATAATCCAACTTATAAGGAAAGAGATTTACCTAGCTATGAGAAACTGGTAGACATAGAGAAGGCTACGAAGAATTATATGCACACCCAGTTTGAACAAAAAATGCATTCTCTAGACAATTAGGTGAGCACACTTCCATTTTGCAAAACATTAGTAAGAAACTTGAGAGCCTGAACAGTGAGATCTCTAATCTCCAAACTAGACTTACCGCCACTGAAACCTATGTTTCATACATTTCTAACACCCAATATACTTTGATAAATAAGATGGCAGCCAAACCAGATATTATCCCTTTGGAAGAGGATAGAATTAAGAGACTTCCTACACACCACACTGTTGCTACTATCGAAATTGTTGAGGACACCCAAGCTATTAGCACCCAACACACTCCTAGTCCCATTGGACCTATTAATGGTGATGCTATTACCTCAGCCATAGAAGAAGAAACTCCTATGAACATAGGGGTTTCAAACAAGTAAGCCTAGATGACACCACTACCAACTTTGATAGTAGTGAATTTGATTTTGATAGTTGCACCCTTTCAGAAGTTATTAGCTTACTACACAAAATGTCTAGAGATCCCCACACTAGCACACTAAATCTTGCCTTCATGGAGCATATCACTAATGCTCTCATCAAAGCTAGGGAAGATAAGCTTAGAATACAAGCCTCCATACGTGGGAAGCTAGAGGATGGTTGGGATCCTATGATCAAAATTAAATTGAATAACTTCTCTTGCTATGCTTTATGTGATGTTGGAGCTAGTACCTCCATTATGCCCAAAAGAATGTATGATATGTTTGAATTGAAACCTTTTGATCCTTGTTCTTTTGGTGTTCGTCTCGTTGATTCTTCCGTAAAGAAACCTTTGGGGAAGATCAATGATGCTATTATCATTTTCAATGACAATTATGTTCCCGTTGATTTTACTATTATGGACATAGAGTGTGAACCTTTATGACCAATTATTTTGGACGTCCTTTTCTTTGCACCGTTGGTGCTGTTATTGACATGAAACAGGGGAATATAAAATTTCAATTCCCTCTAAAAAAGGGGATGTAACACTTCCCTAGGAAGAAGATTAAGTTACCTTTTGAGTCCGTTACACGGGCTAGCTATTCTCTCTCTCTTGATAAAACTTGATCTTTTTGCTTTATGCCTAGCTTAAAGGCGTAAAAGAAAGCGCTTGTTGGGAAGCAACCCAAGATGTTTTTACTTTTGTTTTTAGTGGTCTTAATGATTGTTACTAATGTAGAAACATCATTGTATCTTTATTTTCAAGCTTTGTGCCAAGTTTCGCCTCTGATTGTAATAAAGTTCAAAAGTTGTGACATGTTGTCCAGAAAACCGATTTTGTCCTTGGACGGAAAAATTAGCCTAAAATCACCAGATCATCTTTTTGATCTTAATTTTTTTGACATCGTGCTCCATACAATTGACTTTCGAGCGACTGTTCTGAGTTTTTTTGATTTGAGTTGCAGAAGTACCCCGAAAAAATTATTTACTACCCGCTGTTCTGTTTTTCACAGATTCTGCCACGTTTTTCCTTTCCTCACTTTTGCAAACCTTAAGCTTGCTTTTTCTTTGCAAATTTTTTTTGACAATCTTGGGAAACAGTAGCTCTTCAAGAATATCTTTATTTCCAGTAGAGGAAAATTATTTTCTTAAGGGTACTGACCTCTCTAACCAGCTTATGATGAGTTATGTATGAAGGGAGTTTTCAATTGTGCGAGGGAAGATGATGAAAGAAGATCCGAGAGTGTCAAACGCTCAAGCTTGGGGATGCCCCCATGCAGCCCCAATAAATATTCAAGGAGACTCAAGCGTCTAAGCTTGGGGATGCCCCCGGGCATCCCCTTCTCCATCGACAATCATCAGTTCTTCCCCCGTCTCACTAGATTGTTATTACTTCATGTGTTATGTTCTATGTTTGGAGCGTCATGCTCTTAGGTTTCCTTTTCTTTAGATTTTCTTGCTGGTCATAACAAGTTAGAACATAGGTTACTTTGTGTGGGAGAAAAACACGTTCCACTTCTATCTAGAACACATCATAGGATTTTCATGCTTATCCTTCTTCTGTTGTGTGTTCTTTATCTTTTCGTAGCTGCTGCCATGTTTAGCTCTTATTTTTCATCTTTATCTTTTTCAAGATCTTTATATTTTGTTTAGTTTGTTGCTGGAACTCTCTTTAGTCTTCATGTTTATCTTGTTAAGCGAGTTGTGTCTTGTCTTGAAGTAGGTAATTGAGGTTGCTATTCAATTGTAGTAATAACTTGCAATAGTTTTGAGGTATTGTTGTGAGTAATGTTTCAACTTTTGGTGTCAAGAGCTCTAGACTATTAGTGATATGTGTCGTATTTTGGGAAATCCGTGTTTATTTTCAAAAACTACAAAAACTAGTTGAGAACTCTAGCTACTAGATGAATCACTAATCTTTGGAGGGATCGGATATTAGAGTGCACTCACGTACCATGAGTCGAGGATGCGCAAGGATAACAAACCCCCATACACTCCTCGGGGTACTTGTCTCTTTGTGAACCTCCTTATTAGATTGAGAGTTACCGATAATAAGTACATGAGTTCTTTGGACTACTTTAAGTATTGAAAGTTGACACTTCCACCTCCTCATATTTTCTAGCCTCTTCGGTACCGTGCATTGCGCTCTTCTCACTCCGAGTGTTGGCGTCCAACTTGTTGGTGCATCCAAAACCTTGGCATGATACGCTCTGTCATCATAAACCTCCTTATATCTTTCCTCAAAACAACAACCATACCTACCTACCAAGAAATTTCCATAGCCTTTCCGAGATATATTGCCATGCAACATCCACCTTCTCACGACTTGATCTTCATGTCATACATGTTCCTGCTACACTGGCAGAGGCATACATTTGCATACATCATGATAGCTACATTTTCTTTATGTAGAGTACCTTGTAAAGTGTGAAGATCTTCTATACCTTCTTGTAAAATAGAGTGTTGCCCTGAATTGAGGAAAAGATCCCAAAGAGGACAAATTTAAAAGATCCCAAGGAGGACAAATGAGAGTTAAATAGAAAGAGCCATTGAGGCCACCAAAAATACAAAAAATAGAAAAATATAAAAAAGAACATAAAAAGGGAGAAAGGGGCAACACTAGTATTCCTTCTGAAAGATCCACACTCGTACTCCCTCTATATCTTGTACTCCATAGAGATGATCATTTATGCATATAGCTATGTGGGGACCTTCACACTATAAAACTTGGCTTGCATATTCCAAGGATGAGCTTCCTCAAACGAGCTCTAGGTCTTCTTGAGCGAGCAAGTTGAATGCACCCCCACTAGTTCCATCGGAGAGTTTTTTCTTAGCTCATATGTGCATCCGTTGCATGGAAATCCCTACTCCTCACATCATATCTATCATTTGGACTTCCCGCATACGATTGTCCTCATTGATGTGAGCCTTTCTCACCCTTTTTGTCTCTTTTCCATCCTAAATGTCAACTCTCGTGCGTACGCTCATCCATTGAATGAGTGCTCAAAATATCGAAATGGAGTGGATCAAATTGACTTGTACCTGGATAGTGGTATGGGGACGAGTCAAGATAAGATTCCAAAGAAGACTAAGTGTGAAACTTTAGTAGATTGAGTTCTCAACAAATACATATTTTTTCTCGTATTCCCATCTCCCCCTTCTTGCACGCAAACACCATCTGGAGACATTCGAGTCACGGACAGCGAGATCTCTTGCACCTTTATTGTCTTATGTTGCTTGTTTCAATGCTAATATAGACTCTTGCTTGTTATGACCATAATTGAATTACATACCTTGATTTCTTTACTTTCAAAGTTCTTATTTGGTTGTTAGCATGTAATCACAAAAATTATGCTTGTTATCATTTACCTACTTGAGGACGGGCAGGAATTAAGCTTGGGGATGTTGATTCGTCCCAAACGTATCTATAATTTCTGCTTGCTCCATGCATGTTTTGTGTGATATTGCTGTGATCTAGATACACTTTCATACACTTTTAATCATATTTGGACTAACCTTTAACTCAGTGCACCCCAGTGCCAGTTCCTGTTTCCTGCTGTTTTTCTATTTCAGGTTTCCCCCATATTAAAAGTGCTCCAAAAATTCAAGAAAAATCCAATAAAAAATCAGCGTACCGGAAGCTTCCGGAATCACCAAAGTGGGGCCAGAGGGCCACCACCAGGCGCCCAGGCGCCCTCCCAGCGCGCCCTAGGGTGGGACCGCGCCAGGGGGCCTCCTGCCCCCCTTCGCCTATATATTATCCGTGACGGTATTCTTCCGAAGACATAACCCTTTTTCGCGATCTCGCCTCTGTTCCGCCGCTGCCGCACTTCCAATATCGAGAGCCCCAGCAGACCTCTTCCCGACACCCTGCCGGAGGGAGGATTGACCTCCGGGAGCCTCTCCTCCACCAAGGACGTTTCCCGGATGATCCGTGAGTAGTCACCCTTGGACCATGGGTCCATGATCAGTAGCTATGTGATGTTCTCGTCCCCTCTTTGTTCTTCATGGATTAGACCTTGTGAGCTGCTCTACATGATCAAGGCACATATGTAATTCTTTCTGGTGTTGCTATGCTGAGTTTGCTGGGATCTGATGGATTATGATACTATGTTCAGTTTGTGATAGAGTAATATATTTGGTTCTTATCTTTTATATTTATCTCTTGAGTAATTCTTGCATGTTCTCCGTAGCTATTTATTGCTTTGGCCAAGTAGTAGGTAGTGACTCCAAGATGGAACGTTATGCTTGATTGTGGGTTGATGCCCCCTGATGACTAGCTTGAGTGACAGAAACATGAGTCTAGGGGATGTTTTGTTGCCACAAGGGGGAAAACAACGGTGCTTGTAACCACGGTTGCAAGGATTGTTTACTTTACGCAAAGTTCTTTTAATGCAGTTGTTTGTTGCCTTGGGTTTACACTTTGGGTGGGTGTAACATCCCAAAATTTTATAAATTTTGGAATGTTAATAAATTAGTTACAATAATGATTGTTTACTTGATATGTTTCATTTTAACTAGGATCTAAAACTTTTGGAGTTTATTGAATATTAAAATGAGAGGGAAGAAAACGACTTTCCCTAATATTCACCGTTGGTGTTTTGGAATTTATTATTAAAACAAATCCAACAAATGAAAATGAGAGGAGGTAATATGACTCCTTCGACATATTAAAAGCGTTGGAAAATGTTTTAAATGATTATTTGAATTTTATGAATATTTTAAACATTTTCAACTTAAGGGAATTTTATTGGAGAGGATATAATATGACTTATCCCCATTTTCAATAAAGTTCAAAAGTGTTGGAAATATTTTTGGGTGTTTATCAACTGTGTCATAGGAATTAAAAATGACTCAAATTTATTTTTGGGATTTTAATATTTTTTATACGGAGTTTGTTGCATAAAAGGTATTTATGAAAATTGCATAATAGCTAAAATAGTAAATTCGACAAAAACAAATATTTTTATTGTTTTATTTTATTGCTGTGACATTTTTAAAATTCATATTTTATTATTTAAAAATGTTCTGCGTAGTTGGTTGACCAAATAAAAAAATGAGGTTTTGATTTGGGCCTTCCAGCGGTCGAGTCTGCTATTTTGCGCTGCGTGCAATTTGAGTCCGTTTCGGACTAAGAAAAAAATAATTTTCCTGGGCTATAAATATTTTTCGTTTGTGCTAAACCTAATTTTTCCACCGCGGGACCCGCAGTCAAACCACCGCTGCCGGACTCCTCCTCCGCCGCCGCCCGTTCCCGCCTCACCGCCGCCGCTGCCCCTCCGGGCCGGTTAGGCCGAGCCGCCCGTGGCCTTTGGATTTGTATCTAATGGTTGCGGTTAAATCTGGCCAGATCCAGATCCGGTTAATTTTTAGTTTTTCCGGTTAACCTCCGGTTTATTTATTTAGCGGACGTCCGCCGCACTGTTCACCGGAGTGAACGCCGTTCACTCCGTAGGCGAGAACCTGTTCACGGCAGAAAAGTTATTTTATTAGCGAATATGCCCTTTTCGTAGTTTTCACCCTAGAACGGTATTCGCTATATCTTTCAAACCGTAGCTCTGTTTTAGGTGATTCTTTTTGCGTTGCGACCGTAGTGAAGTCTAGTTTACAGTATGATGCACTTTGCACTGTTACACTTTTCGTAATTGAATTTTGTTCAGATTTAATTTCAAACTTCAGGTGACCGTATCTTTTATACAGTGTATCCATTTTCGCCGATTCCAGTTGCATTGGGATCGTGGTGACTTGTGATTTAAGTTCCAGTTGGTTTTCTTGCTTTTCAATTGGTTATTTTACTGTTGCATTGTTTATGTGTTATATGGTGTATTGAATGCTATATTGTTTGATCGTGTAGACTGTCCGGAGTGCAATGTTTCGTTCTGTGAAGAGTGTGATCGGTAGGAACATGCTCAAGGCAAGTCATAGTTTGACCATTTCACAACCTATATTTTTACTTATGCATGTAGCAATATCACCCTATGCATGTGTAGAAATGCTACTATATATTATTGCTGCAAACCTGGTAGGGTAGCCATCTGATCTTATCATGTTTGCTTAGACAACCTAGCACGTGCTTGTTATATATATTGCTATTCTTGTAGACGGGGATTGGTTTGAGATTTCATTGAGCTATGTAAGGATTTTAATGACTTGACTAGAAAACTTTAATTAGAATACACCTCTGGACGGGCAGGGAGTGCTTCCTGGGGGCTCGTACCTTATCTAAGGCAAGACCAGGTAGTACCCCTAATGGTTGTGAATGGTTTGGAGGGAAGGCATCATGGGGTCGTTCACCTTATCTAAGGAAATTCGCCCATGAGAGTGCAGCCTATGTGGGCGCTGTCCAGGATCAAAAAGATCGGACAGACTTAGTGACTAGTAGCTTCCATGTACAACCACTGGCTATATGGGCTCTGGCTTAGTTGAGTACGTTGTGGGGAGCCTTGCCTGGTAGCTAGCAGATGTAGATATGATAGGTGTACCGGCTACCAATGGATGGAGGTGACCTCTTCCGGGTTGATTCCAGTGGGGAAAGTGTACAGACCTCTGCAGAGCGTACAAACTGATCATGATTAGCCGTGTCCCCGGTTATGGACAAGTTTGAGCAACTAGGCATTACTGTTGTTCGATGGTCTTGACAGGTGAAACACTTTAATAAAACTTGAGTGGGAAAGATTTAATAAAGGGTATGGGTTGGAACTGGTGTAGCCCAGTTCAACCTTAAGTAGTAAGATAAACTAAAATTTTGACTTAGGTAGATTGGGAAAAATCAGCTTTCTGCAAAATAAAACATAAGCCTTCCTTTGACTTACCTTGCATGTAGCGATAGGTCTGTTATATCCTTTTTCGTGTGACTTTCCGTACAAATCAGATGTACTGACCCGTTGTCGGGCTGTAACCTTCGGTGTTGCAGGATTTTATACGACGAGTAAGTGGTGCGTTGTAGGGTTATGATGTCTATACTCAACTGTGCAGGTGGAGTTGATGGATGCCACGAAGCTCTTTATTGTTTTCCGTTGTATTTTATTTGTAAGCTAGCCTTAAGCTATGCAGGTATGCTTTATTGTAATACTGGATCTTAGATGTAATATATATGACATGTGGTTTATTCTTGATATTACATCATGTACTGTGTGTGCTAGCTATTGATCCAGGGACTAGTGCAGAATGCATAGAGACTTCGATTCTTAGAGAATCGGGTCGTTACAGTGGGGCTTGCAAATTAATACCAGCGAGATGTTCTGGATAGATATCTCAAGGTGGATGATTAGTAGTATATGCAGTTGGATTTCGATCTACTTATTTTGGCGTACCACCCATGATTTTGAGCCTCTTCTTTTCTTTGTAGCATACTTAGCATTGCGATGCGTTTTTAATCCTGTCAATTTCCCAGCTGTGATTTTTTTACCTCACATAGCAGTTTTATCGTATTTTGGGATAGAGACATCACTAGTGAACATCACGGGACCCCGGTCCATATTCTCATCACTGTTTACACGCTCAATTTATATCCTGCTTTTACTTTCCAGCTGCAATTATATTATCCTTTATCCCTTGCGTTTGATTCTTTGTAAGCAACAAGGCTGGAGAGATTGAAAATCTCTCTGAACTTTGTTGGGAGCAAAGTATTTGTGTCTGTGTGCAGGTCCACGTCAACCACCTAATTTCTAGCACCGTTGTCACCTACTTGTCACTTTCGGAGTCCTACGGGAGACAAACCCTATCCTCTACATAGGGGAAATTTCCTGCTATCCTACATCTCACCTTCCACTTGGGGTAACCAACAAAGGGCGAGAAGCCATTATCATATCTCGCACATCAGGAGGGGAGCCTTCTTCTTTGGAGGACAGCAGGACCTCAATCTACACACCTGAGGCCCCGCATGATCCTTGGATGTCCCAGTACTACCCCGGAGCCGGAGGGAGCTCCTGGGGCCCTTAGTAGCTGACCCCGACTTAGGAAGCTTGGGGGAGTACGTACCCTTCTCCTCTTTCATTGTATCATCCGTGGTTTTCTCTTTCATCTTTTCGAAGTTTTTGCCTATTCTTCTTTGTTCTTTCTTAATTTGCAAAAACAACAAAAAGATTTATAATGTCTTTTTCTTTTGATTAACCTTTGAAACCCCAAAATATTTCCTTTCTCTCTTTAGTTTGCTTTGTTTTCGAAGTTCAGCTCACGTCCATGGTTGCAATTGCACTTGATTATATCTTTCTACGTTTGATCATGCAAGCGACTAGTCAATAATGACGAAGATCGACGGAAGGGATGCAACAAGGAAAGCCGGTATGTACTCTTTTTGTTTCTACTTTTGTACATATGCCTGTACTTATGAACTAGAGACCATCTTGTAGCGACATAGTGCTATGTTTACAATGCTTACGAGTAGTTCATGCTTTCTTTGTGACTAGTTTCAAATAGCTAGAGTCTGTAATGTGATATTGAAATGATTTGCATGCATTGCATTGTTCATGGTTTGGCATATTGAATTGGTATTTCCCTTCGGAGAATTTATGGATTGATTTGGCACATGCTTACACATGTTTATGACTAAAAGTCTATCAAGACATGATGATCTTTTTATTTCAGAGTAGTTATATCACTTTCATGCCGGATTCAATGTTGCTTTGTCGCTCTGCATGATTATGACCATTATTGCTCTCTAGTTGGTCGCTTCCCCGTCTTTTGCTAGCCTTCGCCTGTACTAAGAGGAATTCTGCTTGTGCATCCAAAACCCTTGAAACCAGTTGCGCCATATGAGTCCACCATACCTTCCTATATATGGTATTTACCGTCCACCCTAACGAAGATTTTCTTGTACCATCTCAAAACTATTCAAATGCACTTCTATTTTTTACCCGTAAAAGCTTATGAAGCATTAGGGGCAATCAATATCTTTCATGCTAAAAATGTTTTACTCCTTGACAAAGTTTAATCTAGTCAAATTTATGAGGCAGCGGCCGGTCTGGAGACTGCCTAGTTCTCCCTTGTTTCACATTTTATAAAAACTTGCACTTTCCCTCAATAATTGATGAAGGAATGAAATGGAACTAATGTTGGCCACAAACTGCTAATGATTGGTGGAAGGAGATTTACAATCATCCCTTCCATACTTGAGGCATGATAAAAGGCACCATCCAATCATTGTTTGCCATGGACCGTTTGATACATCCAAAACGTATCTATAATTTCTGCTTGCTCCATGCATGTTTTGTGTGATATTGCTGTGATCTAGATACACTTTCATACACTTTTGATCATATTTGGACTAACCTATTAACTCAGTGCACCCCAGTGCCAGTTCCTGTTTTCTGCTGTTTTTCAATTTCAGTTTTCCCCCATATAAAAAGTGCCAGAAAAATTCGGGAAAATTCAGATAAAAAATCAGCGTGGAGGAAGCTTCGCGAAGAGCCCGGGAGGGGCCAGAGAGGAGCCAGGGGGGCCCAGGCGGCCACCCGGCGCGGCCCCACCCCTGGCCGCGCCAGGGGGGCGCCTGGGGCCCCTGGTCCACCTCTGGCTGCCCCCCTTCGCCTATTTATTCTCCGTCACGGGAAAACTCCAGAGAGGAACCCTATTCCGCGAACTCGCCTCTGTTCCGCCGCCGCCGCTCTTCCAAAGATCGGGAGCACCAGAAGACCTCTTACCGGCACCCTGCCGGAGGGAGGATTGACCTCCGGGAGTCTCCTCTCCACCACGGATGCTCCCCGGATGTCTCGTGAGTAGTTTTCCTTGGACCATGGGTCCGTGATCAGTAGCTATGTGATGTTCTCCTCCCCTCTTTGATCTTCATTGTTTAGACCTCGTGAGCTGCCCTACATGATCGAGGCACCTTTGTAATATTTCTGCTATTGCTATGTTGAGTTTGATAGGATCTGATGGATTATGAGATTATGTTCAGATTGTGATAGAGTAATATATTTGGTTTTTATCTCTTATATTTTTGTTCCTAAGTAACTCTTCCATGTTCTCCGTTGCTGTTTATTGCTTTGGCCAAGTGGTAGGTAGTGACTTCAAGAGGGAACGTTGTGCTAGATTGTGGGTTCATGCCCCCCGATGACACGCTTGAGTGACAGAAACATGAGTCTATGGGATGTGCTGTTGCCACAAGGGGGAAAACAACGGTGCTTGTGATCGCGGTCACAAGGATTGTTTACTTTACGCAGAGTTCTTTTTAATGAAGTTGTCTGTTGCTTTGGGTTTACACGGTGGGGCCCGCAACTTAATACCAGCGAGATGTTCTGGATAGATATCTCAAGGTGGATGATTAGTAGTAGAGGCAGATGGATTTCGGTCTACTTATCTTGGCGTACTGCCTGTGCTTTTGAACCTCGTCCTTTCTTTTGTAGCATAGTTAGAATTGCGGTGCGTTCATAATCCTGTCAATTGCCTTTCTGTAATTTGTTTACCTCGCATAGCAATTTTATCGTCTTTTGGGAGAGATACATCACTAGCGAACATCACGTATCCCGGTCCATATCCTCATTATTGTTTCCACGCTATATTTACTTTACTTCTTTTACTTTCTATCATTATCCCTTGCATTTTATCCTTGTGAAAAACAACACCGGAGAGATTGACAACCTCTCTGACTTCATTGGGAACAAAGTTATCTGTGTCTGTGTGCAGGTCTGCGTCAGTTGCGCTGCTGACACCTACTTATCATCTCTGGAGTCCTGTTGGAGACAAACCTTGGTATCTTAACCAAGGGAAAACTGCTGCTGCACTACATCTCAACCTTCCACTTGGGGTATCCAACGAAGGGGGCGAGAAGCCATCAAGCAATGTTTTGTAAGCTGCTTGATGCCCCACAGCCGTAAGGGAAAACGCTGCTTGATGCCCCACAGGCGTAAGTGATCGAGATAGTCTTCTCGGGTAAGTTAACCCAATTTATTGATTCGACACATGGGGAGCCAAAGAGTATTTATAAGCTTTGACAATTGAGTTGTCAATTCAACCGCACCTGAAATATACTTGCTTTCTACGATAGATAAGTGGTAACGATAATATGATAGTGATAGTGGCAGCAGCAAAAGTAACAACAAAAGTAACAACTAATGACCAGCAGGATTGAAAACACTGTAGGCTAGGGAGATGGATGGTCGGGTGCTGCATGGATGGGAGTAAACATATAATAGATTCTAACACAGGGCAAGGCACACAGAAAAGCAATGATCATCTAGGAAAATATCAAACAATAGGCATGTATCCCGTAGGTAGTTGAGCGTGCTTGCAATAAGAACTTGCACAACATCTTTTGTCCTACCATCCCGCTACGAACGGGGCCAAAAGGAACTTATGGAGATTAAGGCGCTCCTGTCAAAGAGCACCGGAACAAAGCAATAAACTCAATGGATACATGGAATCCTCAAATCATGGACCATCCCCTTTGGTGTCCCAAGCTGTCACCTTTGGGATCGCCGGTTCCGGACCATAATAGGTGCATACAACTCATAGATAGGATCTAGAACACAAATATATTCATGAAAACACATAGGGTTCAGATCTGAAATCATGGCACTCGGGTCCAAAGTGACAAGCATTAAGAACAACAAGTTGTAGCAAAGAAGATAAACACCAATCTAGATGATAGGCAACATGCCCCAACAATCTGACGAACTATTACATGATTAAACTCATCCAATCCCTACCATCCCCTTTGCCTACAGCAGGGAATTACTCACACATGTGAAGAGAAGTCATGGAGGATGGGTGGAGTGGTGATGGTGATGACTATGGCGACGATCTCCCCTCTCCGGAGGCCAAATCAGCCTCCAGATTAGCCCTCCCGAAGAAGAACAGAGGGTGGCGGCGGCTCCGCGACGGAAACTGGGAAAACGACTCCTCTTTTGGGGTTTTCTCATCACGGGGATAAATAGGAGCCTCATCACGGGGATAAAGAGGAGGGGGGAGCAGCCCAGGCGGCCAGAGGGCGCGGCCCCACCCCTGGCCGCGCTAGGGGGGGGGCGGCTGGGGCCCCCAGGGCTCCCCTCTGGTCCCACTTCTGGCTCCTGGCTCCATCGGGTGCGTGGATTTTCTTGTATTTTTCTGGGAATTTTCTGGGATGTCTAAAAATCCATTTTCCTGCACACAATAAAACCATACAGGTAGCTCTTCCGAAAACAACGTTAGTCTGGGTTAGTTTCGTCCAAATCATGCAAGAATGAGGGAAAAACAATAGCAAAAGTGATTCGAAAAGTAGATACGTTTGAGACGTATCAACTCCCCCAAGCTTAGCATATTGCTTGTCCTCAAGCAATTCAGTTCAACGAACTAGACGCGACAAAGAAAACTTTGACAAACTCTTTTGCTTCATTAGATGTATATAAGCATGTACGACGAAAAGAGTTTAGCAAGTAATGAAACAATGCTATAAGGACAATGCACGAAGCAATTCTTCTTTCATGTGATCAGTCACAAACAACTAAAAGTAAATAATAAGCTACTAAAAATCAAGACAGGATCACAATATACATAGCTTGAACATACTTGAGTGGCATTTCTCTAGCCTCCATGAGTGAAGAAAAACATAAATGCAGAAACTCCTCCAGAGTTTTAAAGGTGACTAGAACTCAGTATTTCAAACTAGCAATAACACAAGCATGCAGAAGACAATGCAATACTTTGGGACAATGCATGTTACACTAAGAATGACAATTATGCTCTCATAGTTGGTGCTTTGAAGAAACAAGGGGAGACTCTCGAACCGTGGCTTTTGATGGCAAGGTTGAAAACCCGTGAAAGGAAGCAAAGACTAAACATGTGCCAGAGCTCTTGGTTTTGAAAACAGAGATTAAAACTCTTTTGAGAGGAGTAACTTTCCAGTCCACGGTAAACGGTAAAGGTCTCTCAATATCTCCCATGCCAACTATATATAATGCCTTTTGCTTACACATATTCCCTTATCCATAAATTCTTCGATGGTCTATGGAACCTTTTATTTTGCCTCAAGGATGGAAGGAGGGTATCGTTCCACGTATCATAAGCAGCATTTGGTCCATTTCACTCCATCATCAAGTATGGGGGAGGTGTAACTCTAATATTTTTTTTCTTTTTCTGTTTTGACTAGTTAAAACTTCCGTCAAAATATTTTTGGCATGAAAGATACTGATTTCCCCTCACCGTACCATGAGCTTCTACGGTTACAAAAAGGGAAACTTTTGAATAAATTTCGAGATGGCACAAGAAAGTCTAAGTTAGGAGTGGCCAGTAAATACCACATATAGGTAGGTATGGTGGACTCAAATGGAACAACTGGGTTTGAAAAAGAGTTTGGAAGCACAAGAAGAATTCCGCTTGGTGCGAGCGAAGGCTAGCAAAAGACTGGGAAGCAACCAACTAGAGAGCAATAACTGTCATAATCATGCAGAGCGACAAAGCAACATTGAATCGGGCATGAATGTGATATAACTATTCTGAAACAAATAGATCATCAAGGGAAAAATAGACTTTCTAGTCATAAGCATGTGTAAACATGTGCCACGTCAATCCAAAAATTCTCCGAAGGGAAATACCACTTCAGTATGCCAAACCATGAACAATGCAATGCATGTAAATCATTTCAACAACACATTATGTACTCTAGCTATTTGAGACTAGCCACAAGGAAAGCATGAACATTGGGAAAGCATTGTAAACATAGCACTATGTCGCTACAAGCTGGTCTCTAGATCATAAGTACAAGCATATGTACAAAAGTAGAAACAAGAAGAGTTCATACCGGTTTTGCTTGTTGCTTCCCTTCCGTTGATCTTCGTCATTACTGCCTGGTCACTTGCACGATCGAACATAGGAAATATAATCAAATGCCATCACAGACTTGGGCTGATCTCTGAAAACAAAGCAAACTAAAGAGAGAAAGGAAATCTTTTTGGGTTTTTGCAAAAAAAAGAAAGAAAGAAGAACGGACAAAAACTTCGAAAAGATCAAAGCGAATAAAATGGATAATACAATGGAAAAGTGAGAAGGGCACGTACTCCCCCAAGCTTAGGCTTTTGGCTTAAGTTGGTAGTAGCTAATGTCCCCAGGAGCCTCCTGCTCCAGGGTAGTATGGGTGAGTCCAAGGATCGTATGAGGCTTCCGGCGCGTACACCGAAGTCCTCGGATCCTCCCACGAAGAAGGATCCGCGCTCCAAGCAGAGGAAGACCCTTCACCAAACTGGGTGACGGTCTCTCCCTGGAAAGGTGGGAACTCACCATACTCCTCCTCGTCGGGCACAACCCCCCCATGGGGTTATGAAACTGATGCTGGACCACGAACTCATCGAACTGGATAACATCAAAGGACCATCCGTTCCTGCGAGAAAAATCAAACAAAAGAGGTGCAGGTAGACGGATCTTGCGTTCCGTGGTAGCTCCGAAATGCAAGATAAAATCAAGGTTACCAAACTTGGAAGTCATGGTAACAAACTTATGCCTTTTCATAGCAGCAAGATCAAAACTTAAGTAAGTAAAAGGCTTATCATCGGGGTGTGGGGTGCCATTAAGAGACTCTAGGATGAGTGTGGCGTAAACGCCACCAAATAAGTCTCCCTTGTTACCGTTCATAGCAAGGCGTCGAGAAATTAAGGCACCCACATGATAATCAAACCTCCCTGAAAGGGTAGTTGCCAGGATAGCAATATTTGGCGCAGATATGTTGCTCGTGCATGTTGTCACGAGCTAACACCCCTCTAGCAATATAGTATGCAAAATACCTGAGGTGTGGGAATAAGATGCTGGAGATCTTTGACCGATGAATATCCCTTGTATCCATGCTACAGAGAGAGTTGAAGATGGTTCTTAGCTCGGAGGGCTGAGAGCTCATCTTCGCCGTCAGTCCCACGTTCGGCACACCTATGATTTCACAAAACTTTTCCAAAGGCATGGTCAAAAGATCATTGTAAATTTTAAACTCAACAGAACCAGCATCAAGGTTATATCTAAAACTGTTAATAAAACAGGAGGTGAGTTTTTGATACTGAGTAACACGGCACGTTGCGAGCCGCGTCAAACCTGCATTAGCACAAAGATTATAGAACTCCTCCCTAATTCCTGCATCTTCAAGGAATTCATCGCACGGGAAAGTCATTGCACGTGCTTGATTTGTGTCCTCCAACAACTCTAAGGCCACATGATCTTCGTTGTAGCTCACCCTAGCAGTCGAGGGTGAAGCTGCAGCTCTTGTAACTCGGTCGGAGCGCTCGGGCCTCTTCTTCCCAAGCCACCCCTTTGCTCTTCCTAGCAAACTCATTTCTGAAATTTTTGACAAATTACAAAAACAAGGATTTAGACCAAGTGAGTTAAGGCAAACTACTCAACTCACTTACGCATAAAATTGCACCAAAACTTGGAAAATAAAATTCTACACATGCATGCAAGATCATATAAACAACAACAAGAGCTACTAAATACTCACAAATGAAGCCACTAATCAAAAATCTAATTGGAGGGGTGAAGGAGTTACATACCAGGGAGTATTTGCTCAAAAATTCAGCTCGAATGGTGGGCTGTAGAGAGATATCGAAAATCTCCTCCAAGAACAGCAAGAACGCAAGAACAAAGTGCAGAACTCGTGTTTTTGGAGAGAGAGGAAGGAGGAGGAAGAAGACATACCTGGAAGTGGGGCCTATGGGCCCCAGGCGCCCTGTGGGCGCGGCCAGGGGGCAGGCCGCGCCAGCTGGCCGCCTTGGCCACTCGTGGCCCCCCTGGTCAGCCCCAAGTGCCTCTGGATCACTCCCAGCATGGAAATTTTTATTTTTATTTTTCTGGAATTTTTCTTAAAACTTCACTGTTGAAAATTTCTCGGAGTTCAAAAAGCTGCAAAACTTTCTGAAAACTTAAAGCGGTGATTAGTATTGTGAAGCTTCAAAAACACAAAAACTTGATACAGCAAAGAAAACGAAAGCTAAAGCAAATGAAAACATAACAAGCTTGACTTTTTACCTATATAAAACAAGCTTCACTAGTAAGGTTGATCAAGTCTTACCAACAAACCGGCGATATATAGAACAAGGAGTCTCCCCTCTTATTAAGTGATCATTTCACCTTTACTTTAATGGACATTGTCCCCACCATAATGGTTTTGCATTTGTGGTGCATATGTAGTGGACAGTCCCATTCTCCAATCTTCACGGTCTCGATATTCTCTATAGAGTTAAGGCCATGCCTCTTGTCGATCTTCTTTGGAAAATAAACCATGTGTTCTTTATCATCAACGTTGAAGGTGACCTTTCCTTGATTGCAATCAATGATAGCACCTACGGTGTTAAGAAAAGGTCTACCAAGAATAATGGACATGCTCCCATCCTCGGGCATGTCAAGCACAACAAAATCTGTAAGGATCAAACAGTTAGCAACTTCAACGGGTACATCCTCACAAATACCTATTGGGACAACTATTGATTTGTCAGCCATCTGAAGGGAGATATCTGTAGGGATTAGTTTCTCTAAACAAAGCCTTTTGTAAAGAGAGAAAGGAATAACACTCACTCCTGCACCAAAATCACATAAAGTAGTTCTGACGTAATTATTCTTTATGGAGCACGGAACAGTGGGTATACCTGGATCACCGAGCTTCTTAGGAATCTTGCCACTGAAAGATTAGTTAGCAAGCATAGTAGATATTGCCTCATTAGGAACTTTTCTTTTATTAGTAACAATATCTTTCATATATTTCGAATAGGGAGGTAACTCAATAGCATCAGTCAAAGGAATTTGAAGAAAAAGAGGCTTCATCCATTCACAAAATTTATTATAATGCTCTTCTTCTTTGGATTTGAGGGATTCACCTGGAAAGGGCATGGGTTTCTCTGTCCATGGTTCTCTTTCCTTCCCATGTCTTCTTGTGATGAAGTCTTCTTTAGAGTACCTCTTGCGTTTATCGGGTGCTTCTTCTTCTCTTACCTTGAGAGAATCATCCTTCTCTGCGTCCTTTTCTTCAGACTCGGCACCGTCTTCTGTTTCAGCATCGGACGTAGATATGCTGTTAGGATCAACAGCTGGCTTTTCACTTGTAATAGGATCATCGAGATTGTCAGCCTCCTTGTGTTTCTTATTCTTCTTTTTCTTCGGAGAGCTAACAGTCTCGTCTTCTTCTTGTACTTGAGAATCTTGCTCGATCGTCTTTGGATGCCCCTCAGGATAGAGTGGGTCCTGGGTGTGTGTTCCACCCCTAGTTTTAATTCCATAAGCTTGTATGTCCTGTTTGGAATTATTAGCAAGCAAATCTTTTTGCACATTAGAAATTTGTTCAAGCTGAGTTTGAACCATATGAAAATGCTTAATAAGACATTTAACATCATTAACTGTTCTTTCTAGAACATCACACAAAATTTTGATAGAAAGAGAATTATCATGCAGCTGACTTCTCAATAGGCGGTAAATTCTTCACGTCTTCGGCTTTAATACCTTTCTCCTTTATAGACTTCTTTGCTTCTTGCATATCTTCGGGGTTCAGAACAAGCATGCCCCTCTTTTTCGGTGGTAAAAGTGGTTCAGGAATGTTCCAGTCTTCATAGTTTTTGGCGATTTTGCACATTAATTCTTCTGAATCGTCCGGCGTTCTTTCCCTGAAAACACAACTAGCACAACTGTCCAGATAGGTTCTGGATTCATCGGTTAAACCAGCATAAAATATATCAAGCAATTCATTCTTGGGGATCCCATGTCCCGGCATAACCTTAAGTAAATCACAAAACCTCCCCCAAGCTTTAGGGAGGTGCTCATCCTGCAATTGTTTAAAGTTATAGATTCTTTGCAAAGCAGCATGTTGCAGATGAGCCAGAAAATATTTATCAACAAAATTTTTGACTAAGTCCTGAGGACTTTTAACGGAACCATAGGGTAGTGCGTCATACCATGATTTAGCGTCTTCCTTCAAAGAAAAAGGAAAAAGCTTGGCCACATAGAAGTTTCGTATCTTCTCATCAGTAGTGAATAGGTTGCTTAACTCAGCGAGTTTGGTCAAGTGTGCTATAGCATCATCATTTTCTCTGCCATAAAAGGGGTCAGCCTCGACTGTAGATATAAGTGAAAGATCAACAGAGAAATCATAATCGGGATCAGTGATGCATATAGGTTACGTGGAAAATTTAGGATCAGGGATAACTTTGTTCTTCATGGCGTGCCTCTTGAGAAACTCCTTAACAACACCGGGGTCAGAGTCGACACACTCTCTGAGTTCCCTGCAAAAATCATCATCAAGAGTAACATAATCATCATCAAGGATTCTCTCCTTGAGTTCATATAAGCTCGGGTAACCAAAGGTTTTGCAGGTAGGAATATAGGTAGCAGGGGTCTCGGTCTTGGATTTTGCTGCAGTCTTAGCAGTCTGAGTTTCAATATAGTGACCAATAAAAGTAGCATCATCAAGAGTAGTGGAAGCATCATCAAAAGTATCGGACATAGTAACAGACTCAATAGAAGCATCATGTAGTGGTGGTGAAGTAAACTTACTCATAACAGAAGGTGAATCAAGTGTAGAACTTGTGTTCAGAACAATACCTTTTCTTGAATGGGATGGTAAGATCGGAACCTTGGGGTCTCCTTTCTTACCCATAGCGGATGATATGCAGTAGGCAGGATACTTCAAGTAGACTTGTAAATATTGCTATGCTCCCCGGCAACGGCGCCAGAAAAGGCTGCTTGATGCCCCACAGGCGTAAGGGATCGAGATAGTCTTCGCGGGTAAGTTAACCCAATTTATTGATTCGACACACGGGGAGCCAAAGAGTATTTATAAGCTTTGACAGTTGAGTTATCAATTCAACCGCACCTGAAATATACTTGCTTGCAACGATAGATAAGTGGTAAAGATAATATGATAGTGATAGTGGCAACAACAAAAGTAACAACAAAAGTAACAACTAATGACCAGCAGGATTGAAAACATTGTAGGCTAGGGAGATGGATGGTCGGGCGCTGCATGGATGGGAGTAAACATATAATAGATTCTAACACGGGGCAAGGCACACAGAAAAGCAATGATCATCTAGGCAAATATCAAACAATAGGCATGTATCCCGTAGGTAGTTGTGCGTGCTTGCAATAAGAACTTGCACAACATCTTTTGTCCTACCATCCCGCTACGAACGGGGCCAAAAGGAACTTATGGAGATTAAGGCGCTCGTGTCAAAGAGCACCGGAACAAAGAAATAAACTCAATGGATACATGGAATCCTCAAATCATGGACCATCCCCTTTGGTGTCCCAAGCTGTCACCTTTGGGATCGCCGGTTCTGGACCATAATAGGTGCATACAACTCATAGATAGGATCTAGAACACAAATATATTCATGAAAACACATAGGGTTCAGATATGAAAACATGGCACTCGGGCCCAAAGTGACAAGCATTAAGAACAACAAGTTGTAGCAAAGAAGATAAACACCAATCTAGATGATAGGCAACATGCCCCCAACAATTTGACGAACTATTACATGATTAAACTCATCCAATCCCTACCATCCCCTTTGCCTATAGCAGGGAATTACTCACACATGTGAAGAGAAGTCATGGAGGATGGATGGAGTGGTGATGGTGATGACGATGGCGACGATCTCCCCTCTCCAGAGGCAAAATCAGCCTCCAGATTAGCCCTCCCGAAGAAGAACAGAGGGTGGCGGCGGCTCCGCGACGGAAATTGGGAAAACGACTCCTCTTCTGGGGTTTTCTCGTCACGGGGATAAATAGGAGCCTCGGTAGGGCACCAGAGGAGGGGGGAGAAGCCCAGGCGGCCAGAGGGAGCGGCCCCACCCCTGGCCACGCCAGGGGGGCGCCTGGGGCCCCCAGGGCTCCCCTCTGGTCCCACTTCTGGCTCCTGGCTCCATCGGGTGCGTGGATTTTCTGGTATTTTTCTGGGAATTTTCTGGGATGTCTAAAAATCCATTTTCCTGCACACAATACAACCATACAGGCAGCTCTGCTGAAAACAGCGTTAGTCCGGGTTAGTTTCGTCCAAATCATGCAAGAATGAGGGAAAAACAATAGCAAAAGTGTTTGGAAAAGTAGATACGTTTGAGACGTATCACCGTTTATGATTGATGGAAAGGGAACATAAGTGTAAGCATACCACAAAAGCATGGGAACCGACATTAATATGGTTGGTATGGGAGATATTGAAAACGTTTACCGAACCTGTTGACTGGAAAGTTATACTCCCAATAGCATTTTACCTTTGTTTTGAAAACCACGAGCTCTAGTACTTGTTTAGTCTTTGCTTCCAGCCACGGGTTTTCAACCTTGCCTACAAAAGCCGCGGTTCAAGATTTTCAATCTTCTTCCTTTAAAGCACAAACTATTGAGAGCATAATTGTCATTCTGAGTGTAATGTGCATTGTCCCAAAGTACCACATTGTCTTCTACATGATTATGATATTATTCATTCTGAAATATTTATTTCTAGTCTCCTCTAAAACTCTGAAGGAGCTTCTGTATTTATGTTTTGCTTCGGTCATGGAGGCTAGCGAGGTACCACTTTAGTATGTTCAAGTCATGTGCATTGTGATCCTGTCTTGATTTTCAGTAGCATATTTTCATTCTTGGTTGTTTGAAACATTTCACTTGAATGAAGGATTGCTTCGTGTATTGTCTTTGTATCACTGTTCCAATACTTGTTGGACTTGTTCGTAGTACATGGTTATATACATCTAATGAAGCAAAAGAGTTTGTGAAAGTTTTCTTTGTCGCATCCAGTTCGTCGAACTGAATTGCTTGAGGACAAGAAATATCCTAAGCATGGGGGATTTGATACGTCTCAAACGTATCGAATTTTCCAAACTCCTTTGCTAGTGTTTTGGACTCATTCTTGCATGATTTCAACGAAACTAAACCGGAAGGATGCTGGTTTTAGGAGGGCTACCTGTATGGTTTTCTTGTGTGCAGGAAAATGGATTTTTAGGTGTCCCAAAAATTTTCAGTAAAAAATAGAGAAAATTCACGCACTAGGAGGAACCAATGGTCAGAAGATGGGGCAGAGGGGGGCCAATCAGGTGGCGCAACCAGGCGCCTGGTTGGGGGCCACCTCCTCCGGTGCCCTACCTTGACCCCTATTTTTACCCGAGATGGAGAAACCCCAGAACAGAAGTCGTTCTGCCAATTCTCGTCGCGAAGCCGCCGCCACCCTCTGTTCTTCTACGGGAGAGATAATCTGGAGGTTGTTTTGGCCTCCGGTGATGTCACAACCTAAAGTTAGGTATGTGCTAGGGTTTGTCCTAACCTTGCATCGTGTAATCATTTCAACAAGATATTGAAATGGGGAAAAGAAAAGTCTCCAAATGAATTTAATTCAAATGGCCACTTTAAAAGTTGATCCAAAACTCACTCTGATAGTTTTGAAAAGTCCCATAAATAAGTGAGATAACATATAAAGTGGAGTGAGTCCCACTCAATGCTCACTGATTTTTCTAATAATCCAGAAGTGCTTTGGAATTAAATAAAACCCCTATTTGCATTTGAATTCAAATATTTTGAATTTCAAAATACTCAAAACTTGGGAGTGGCTAGCTATATGCCATGTAAGTCCTGTATAAAGTTTTGGGGTTTTATAAAAATCTATTGGTATTTTATCAAAGCAAAACAAATAAACAAAAAAGAATTTAAAAGACAGAAAGAAAAGGAGAGGAAACAGGCCCACTTACCTGGCCCAACTTACTCAGCAAGCTGGCCTAGCCCATCCCTCATTTGTCTTCTTCCTCCCCGCGTCCAGAAGCAGCTCGGTGGCGAGCCGACCGCCGTGGACGCCACTAAGGAGCTTCCTGGCCGCCTCGTCCCTTCTAGGAGCGCCATGGAGACTCCCAAGCTGCTATGGTTTTTTCTCTCCCTCCTCTGTCGTTCTCTCCCTCTCTCTCGCCATTTCGGTCGCACACCGAAACCTACCGGAGAGCGCCGCCTAGCGCACGCGTGCTCCCAGCCACTCCCGAGCCGCGCCGGCATGTCCTACGCCCTCGTAGACGTCTACTTCGTCACCCTGCAACGGAACAAGAGCGTATTCGCCTTCAAGCCACAGGATTCGTCCCCGAGTCAACGCCGGAACCGGAAGATTACGCCGTCAAATTTGTCGCCGCCTGAGCCTCCTCGCCTCCGTCGACTGCACCATCGAACTCCTTGTAATCTGGTGAGAAAAACCCCCAAACTCCCGCGCTCTAACTCGGCTCCCTCCGTCGTCTTCCATGAGAGCCGAGCACGTTCGCCGCCATGGCTGGCCTGGAGCTCGCCCTGTGCGTCCTCCGTCCACCCCAATTGTCCATCATTCTCCTGGGCTCTGCAGGAGTACCACAAGCCAATGCCCGCGTCCCCTCGTGCTCGGAATCCAAGTGTCGCCCACACCCGTGCCACGGCCACCGCCGCACCTCGTCGCCGGGGAGGCTCCGGTGCCTCCCAAGGTTCCCCGTGTGCACTAGTTGATCCAGACAAGCACGCGCTGCCTTCTGGTGGTCGCAGCATGCCAAACCGTGGCAGAAACCGCCGTGCCCATGAGCGCCACCATCTCGGGTGGTTGTCGGCGACGTGCCGCCGGTGAGCCGACGTGGCCACGGCCATTAGCCACTAATTAACCCAGCCCTGAGACACTGCCATGTGGGCCCTGGCTCGCCCCAATCCTCTCTGTTAACTTAATTTAACCTGGGGATTAAACTGAGACACTGACAGAGAGGTCCCACACGTCAGTCTGACCAGTCAAACCCCTTGACGTCATGCTAACGCGACGCTGACGTAGTAACTCTATTTTTCTATTTAGTAGAAATTCTAGAAAATGATCAAAACTTTGAAATGTTATATCTTTTAAACCGTAACTCTAAATGAAATGATTTTTATATGAAAATGCATCAGAAATATTCAAAGATTCTGAAATTGTAATTTTTTTCCATGACAAACCACTTTAAAGTGGACGAACAAAGGCAAATGCATATTTGGTCCATTTGAAATTCATACATGTAGTTTGAATTTGCAAAACCCTTTGCAATGCACTTCTTTTAAATGGAATTGCTGACACATCAGTACCATGTACCTCACATTATACCGTTGATCATGTGATTGTGCATTGTCATTTATATTGATCGCCTCATTTGCTTTGATCGCTATCGAATAGAGGTGGAGCCGGAACCCGAGTTCATCCCCGGAGTTGAAGATACCCAGTACGACCCTCGCCAGCAAGGCAAGCAGACCTTATTGATCATGTCGATAAAAACCCATTTCCCTATCTTTCTCTCTTATGCATTGTTTATGGTGTTTACCATGAAACGTTTCTACCTCATAGTTGAACCCATTCCTTTGCATGACCTATCATTTTGTCACAGTAGTAAGCAAACCACAATCCTAACAGATGTATGAGTTGATTGATATCATGTGGCCCCTGCAACTGTTACTTCTTATTTCATGCTTAGAGTGATACAATGTGGATACTGTTATGTGAGTCGGGTGGTAGTGATCATGATGATGGTGGTGAAATGTGTTGGTGAACTTAACTTAAACAAGGTAAACGATCAGAGGTCGTGTAGGAGTACATAGTGGGTTGTCTCATTGAACACTTCCCTAAGTCCGAGTTCTTGTGTGGTGATCCAAGACAAAGAGTACAACCACACATTGGGCTCACTGACCCCTCTCAACCTACTAACTCATCCCGTGTCGATGTCCAGATGTCGCAGTAGTTTGGAGTTCTGGTAGGTTTGTGGCACGGCCTGCAAAGTGAGAGAACAGCTCAACCGAGACCGGCTTGGGGCCCTGCACACATCGTCTCGGTCCACTTCGGTAAACCGGCCGGGTTCATGATAGTGGAAACTAACCCAGGTAGGCGGCTTTCATGGACTATATCGGCTATGAGGTAACAGTTGTGGTGAGCATCCTCGCCGGCACCCTTTGAATGGCGACGAGGCCTGGCGGTAACTGATGGTCATGTGTGTGTAGAGATACACCCCTGCAGGGTTAAAAAACTATTCGAATAGCCGCGTCCGAGGTCATGGACTACTTGGTGATCTCTGCTTGATTATTAGACAACTTCAACGGAAACTCTAAAACTTTCCAAGATAAGTGTGAGTGCTATGGTTTGCTTTCTCATGGGAAGTCAAGGAAGGATCCATTGAGGTGTAATTGTTGGGAGACTTGGATAGATGGACTCGAGTACGCTTCTTACCTCATTCTGGTATTCGTAGTACAGGACTAGCCAAGTCAAAGCTGGCACTTCTGCATTGAAACCCCACCTCGCTTTACCTTCAAACTTGAGCATGAGTGGTATAGTTCTGATGTAAGTCTTGTTGAGTACGACTTTTTACTCACGTTTTCTTATTTATGTTTTTAGATGAATCCACTGACCTCGATGGTGGATTATTCCTGGAGCTCGGCGATTGACTAAGCTAGTGTAGTCCCAGACAGACGTCTGGTCCCTTGTGGAAGGGCTTGTATGTTAAATAAGGGAGTTGTCTATGTAAATGCTAAGGTTCAATTGACAATATGGTTGAGGCGACTTGTCCATGAGTATGGGATTTCACCACCCATATGCATTTAAACTTGTGAGCGGACGATGAGGACCCATCTCAGTGGATCATCTGGGCCTGGATGGGATGCCCCTCACGTTCTTGCTTTTCGAGAGTTTCTTGTACTTGGCCTTGTCTGCTTAGACAAGTGGGTATGGCTCTCGGCTCTCCATATGATTGAATTGTGGCTAGAATTACATATGCATATTCCGCGTCCCGACAGACTTGGTATCAGAGCAGGACTGTCTGTAGGACTATCAAACCTTGGTCGAAGTCGAGTCTAGCATTCTATAGTTATATAGTTACTTGGGTATATGGGAACAACGTAAGACTTCTTTTTTCTCCTTACCCTCATCGATCTGAGTTCTGAGTAACCCTGATCTTTTCCGCGGGAAGACAGGATTAGGTCATCTATGTCGTACTAGGACATCTCGTTGATTTCTTCCTTGTAGCCGTAGCAAAGTTGTTTTCGGTTGTCTAGAGTTATTGTGCTTCCTGTTTTGAGACTTCCTATGTAAGTGATGTTGTTATGTTGTAAGAATTTTCACTTCTCTTACAATTACAGCCGTTATGCTGTCCGAGTCATTCCAGGTTTCTTCATAATCTGATTGTCAGAACCGCAGCTTGGGTAAGTGCTAGGGTTGCTTGATCCTTTGCATCATGTGAAAAAAATTCAAAAAGAAATTCAAAATGGGGAAAAGAAAAGCCCTGAGAATTTAAATAAATGGCCAGATAAAAATCTTTTTCCAAAAATCATTTGAATATTTGGAAAATTCCTATAAATGATGGTGATCATTGCAAAAGGGGTTTGGGATTATTCCCATGCCTATGGAATTTTCTAACATTCAAAATGTGCATTGGAAATTAAGTTTGACCCCTATTTGAATTGAAATTAAAATTAATTGAATTTCAAAAGTTCCCAAATTCTAAAAGTGACTTGCTTCTGGCCACCTAGGAATTATAAAAATAATTGGGTATTTTTATAAAATGCTCTACTATATAATTTAGAGAAAAACAAATAGAAGCAAAAGAAAACAGAAAGAAAATCAGAAGAAAAGGAAAAAAAGGAAGTGGCCCAACCCCCTGGCCACCTCGGCCCAACTAACCGTACCCCTGGCGCAGCCCACGGCCACCTTGTCGTCTTCCTCCCCCGCACTGCCAAGAAGCTCGCTGGAGGCAGGGGAGCACGCCGCGACGCCACCGTGACGCCGAGAAGGATCCAAGGCCTCCTGTGCCTCATCTCCTCTCCAGGAGAAAGCCCAGCACCTCCTCTTCCTTTACCCTCCACTTGCGGTTCCTTTCCACGTCTCTGCGCTGTCGTTCCGCGCACACCCGAGGAGCACGCCGGAGCACCTCGCCGCGCCACCGTGGCCACCCTCATCCTCAGCCGCTGCCACCATGTCCAGACGACGTGCGTTGGTCCTCTCCGTCGTTTACCCCTTCTAATCGAGCCAGACGTGTACCAGGGCGACACCAGCAACAACGAGTTCCGCCGGCCGCCCTGATCTCCATCGCCAGATTACCTCCTCACTCGAGCTGCTCTGCCCTCCCAGAGCTCTTCATCGCACTCAGGGTTTGCTCGTGATTCCTTTGCTCCCTTCCGCGTGTTTCCCCGTGCCCGATTTCTCCATCTCGCCGTCGACAGTGGTCCGTCCGCCGCCATTGTCGTCATAGCCATGGCCACGGGCCTCGCCTTGAACCCCGACTAGCCCCACTCGACTCGGCAGCTCACGGCGCGCCCGCCCATACTCTCCACTCCCTCTCCCGAGCCCTCTAGCGAATCCGGCGAGTTCTCCGGCGTCAACAGTGAATTCCGGCGACCCCACCATTAGGGCTAAGCTAAGCACCCACTAAACCCTTCCCAGAGCGCATGACAGGTGGGCCCGAGGCCACCCCTAACCCCTCTGTTAAGTTAACAGAGAGGGGATTAACCCCTGTGAGGCTGACAGGGCTGGCCCACTGGCCAGAGCCCCTGTGACATCACCTCTGCGTCATGCTAACTCCATAAATCAATTTAGAATTAAAAGAATTCAGAAATTGGCAGAAAATTGTTTAAACATCTAAAATTCATAGAAAATTCATATGAACTCCAAATTTAACATATAATATATGAAAAATGATCAGCAGTAAATGCTCTATCCAAATATCCAACTTCGAACCATGTTTGAGTTGATTTAAAAATGGGACCAGTAGCTTTTGCTATTTGGCTTAATTGTAATTAATTCAAATTTAATTCAAATGCTATTCCAACTTGAACCATTGCAATGCAAACATAAACACATGTACATCAGAGGCATATCTTACACATGACAAGATGGTTTACAATGATCAAACAAAAGCAATTGCAACTTGGCTAATTTGAGCAACATATGGAGT
Organism: Bromus sterilis; assembly: GCA_950022295.1. Taxonomy (NCBI): domain Eukaryota; kingdom Viridiplantae; phylum Streptophyta; class Magnoliopsida; order Poales; family Poaceae; genus Bromus; species Bromus sterilis. The sequence goes on along the minus strand of OX465596.1, from coordinate 159,896,508 downwards.
TTGAATTTGCATTCCAAAGGCAATACACTTCATTTAAATTGAATTTGCCACAAAACATAACCAATCACATCATGGACAACTATATCATGTGTATGTGCATTCTATTTCAATGTTGCCCCCTTTGTTGATGATTGTTCCGGTAATAGACTTTCCAAGACGGTGATCACCCCCGAAGAAGAAGAAAACCGGTAAACCCGTGTAACGTCAAGCAAGGCAAGCAAACCCCATTGATCATGTGTATAAAATCCCACTTCCCTCTCAGTTTCACTTATGCATTGATTAGGATGATCACCTTGTTATCGATTCTACCGCATAGTTGAACCCCTATCCGATGCATGACCTATCATCTTGTCACAGTAGTAAGAAAACCACAATCCTAGCTGACATAGGAGTTGATTGATATCATGTGGCCCCTGCAACTGTTAAACCTTGTTGCATGCTTAGAGTTTACAATGAGGATACTTTTGATGTGAGTTGGGATGATAGTGAACATGGTGTTGATGAAGGTGAAACTGTGTTGGTGAATCTACCCTAATACAAGGTGAACGATGAGAGGCTGTGTAGGAGTACACAGTGGGTTGTCTTGTTGAACACCACCTTAAGCCCGAGTTCTTGTATGGTAATCCAAGACAAAGAGTACAACCACACATTGGGCTCACTGACCCCTCTCGGCCTAGTACCATGATCCGTGTTGACTGGCAGGAGTCACATTAGTTCGGGCCTTCCATTTGGCATATGCATAGAAAAAGAGTGAGTGAAGTGTTGCATCATCTTAGATATGTGGGTGGATCTGTGAGGCAGTGAAACCATCTCTCAGAGGTGGCGTCTCGGTTTCCTACATTGTCTGAGTCTGTATTGTTGATCCGGCCGGACTCTCGAGCGGTGACAAACTCAGATAGTCGACTCCTGGAATAGAACGGTTGTGAGCGAAGTGTCGTGGTGAACATCCTCGCCGGCACCCCTTGAATGGTGACGAGACCTGGCGGTAACTGATGGTCATCTGTGTGTAGTTTACACCCCTGCAGGGTTAACAAAACTATTCGAATAGCCGCGTCCGCGGTCATGGACTACTTGGAACCTGTACCTGATTCTTAGACAACTTGAATGGATACCTCTAAAACTCGCAAGATAAGCGTGAGTGCTATGGCGTGCTTTCTTGTGGGGAAGTTGAGGAAGTAACCATAGTGGTGTATTGGTTGGAGACTTGGTAGTGGACTCGTGTACGCTTCTTACCTCAAGTCTGGTACTCATAGTGCAGGACTAGACAAGTCAAAGCTGGCTCTTCTGCATATTGAAACCCCACCTCCCTTTACCTTGAAACTTGAGCATGAGTAGTATAGTTCTGATGTAAGTCTTGCCGAGTACGACTTTGTACTCACGTTTGCTTATTCTATGTTTTAGATGAGAATCCGGCCCCCGATGGAGTCACCTTCGTGAAGCTCGATGTTGACCTTGGTAGTATAGTTCCAGACAGCAGTCTGGTCCCTCGTGGAAGGGCATGTTTGTTGAACAAGGCTTCTCTAAGCTATTTGTTAAATTTTTCTGTACTCAGACCTAATTTTCTTTCGTTGTATGATGTAATGTTGATCACAAACATGTGATCTTTGTATGCTCTATGTGTAAGTCAATAAAGAAGGACTTTGTAGAGTTATGTGATGATACCTGTTGTTCATACTAGACATGTGTGCTGCGTGTATGATTATAACATGCATGTCTTAGTATGGGTTTTCGAGACCTTAGTTGTGATCTGGCTGGCGGTCTTTTATACACCAAGTGGCCCTTAGATGTGCCCATCTTGGGGCATCGCGATGCGATTGCTCGTGACTCTGTCACGTGCACACTTTGTTGTATGATTGAGCCCGCCCTAGACCCTGACTAAGTGATCGGGATGGAGTCTGTTTATGTAAGGGTTATGATTCAGTCGATAACATGGTTGAGACGACTTGTCTATGAGTATGGGATTTCACCTCCCACAATCATTTAGACTTGTGAGCGGGCGAAGAGGACCCATCTCACTTGATCATCCGGTCTGGATGGGATGGCCCTCACGTACGATGCTTTCCAAGAGTGTTCTGTGCTTGCCCTTGTCTGTTTAGACAAGTGGGTACGGCTCTCGGCTCTCCGTGTGATTGAGTTGTGACTGGAATTACATACGCATATTCCAGGTACCGACAGACTTGGTATCAGAGTAGGACTGTCTGTAGTATTATCAAACCCCTGGTCAAAGTCGAGTCTAGCATTCTATAGTTATATAGTTACTTGGGTATAAGGGAACAACGTAAGGCTTCTTTTTCTCCTTACCCTCATAAATCTGAGTTCTGAGTCACCCTTATCTTTTCTACGGGATGATAGGACTAGGCTCATCTATGTCTTACTAGAACATCTCGTTGATTGCTTCTTTGTAGCCTTAGGAAAGTTGTGTTTTGTTGTCTAGAGTCGTTGTGCTTCCTATTTTGAGACTCCTTATGTAAGTGTTGTTGAAATGTTGTGAGGATTTCCATTTCTCTTGCAATTACAGCCGTTATGTTGTCCAAGTCATTCCAGGTTTCTTCATAATCTGATGCATTTGCAAAATCCTTGTCCCCATTTCGGTTGTCTTTCTAGAAGAATTATTAGGTGGCATGGCCGACAGTTCTCTAGAGTTTGTTGTAGGTTTTATTCTAGAAACCTATATTGATGCATTTGAAGTTCTTCCTCCCAGTTTAGATGTCTTCTAGCCAGAATAACCACACTAACCATCGTGTTGGGTACTTTGATACTCTGACATATATGTTGTAGCCCCTAGTAAGCCATGGACATCCTCTAGGAAAACCATCCAGTAACCCCACCCCTTAAATCTAGCCACCCGACAGATGTGTAGAATTCATAGTGGATCTTATACCAGGCACAACCCCAATTTCCAGACGCCCATATAGAATGGCCCCACATGAGTTAGCTGAGCTAAAAACCCAACTTGATGCTTCGTTGGAAAAAGGGTTCATTCTCCCTAGATCATTTCCATGGGGTTGCCCCGTTCTGTTCGTAACGAAGAAATATGGAACAGAAAGGATGTTCGTAGACTATCGCCCGCTAAATCTAGCGACAATAAAGAACAAGTAACCCACTGCCTAGGATCAATGATCTCTATGATCAACTTGCAGGATCCTCTGTCTTCTCCAAGATGGATTTGAGATTAGGCTATCATCAAATCAAAATCAGAAACGAGGACATTCCAAAAACGTCTTTCACTACTCGTTACGGTCTTGATGAGTACACCGTCATGTCCTTCGGTTTAACCAATGCCCCCGCCACATTCTCACGCTTAATAAATTCGATCTTCATGGAGTACCTAGATAAATTTGTTGTGGTTTATCTTGATGACATTCTCATCTACTCGAAGAATGAAGAAGAGCACGCAGAACATCTTAGGTTGGTATTGATGAAACTTCGAGAGCATCGCCTTTATGCCAAATTTTATAAGTGCGAATTTTGGCTACTAGAAGTGACCTACTTAGGCCACGTGATTTCTGCGAAAGGCATTGCTGTCAATTCCGAGAGAGTTTAGGCCGTCCTTGATTGGACTCCACCTGAATCGAATAAGCAAGTTACGAGGTTTCTTGGCTTAGCAAGCTATTGTCGCCGCTTCGTTGAGAACTTCTCCAAAGTTTCCAAGCCTCTTACTGAACTCCTCAAGAAAGATAAGAAATTCCAATGGACTCCCGAGTGTGAGGAAAGCTTTCAAGAGGTAAAAGGAAGATTGACTTTTGCACCCGTACTTGCACCTCGAGACACCAAAAAGGGATTTCGAGATCTATTGTGACGCTTCACGGCAAGGGCTAGGATGCATACTTATGCAAGATCGACATGTGGTAGCATACGCTTCACGCCAGTTGCGTCCACATGAAGAGAACTATCCTACCCATGATGTTGAACTCGCTGCCATAGTTCATGCCCTGAAGACATGGCGACATTACCTCCTTGGTAATCGTTGTGAGATCTATTCCGATCACCAAAGCCTCAAATACATATTCACCCAGCTAGATCTTAATCTCAGGCAAAGACGCTGGATAGAGTTGATAAAATATTACGACATAGGAATCTCATACACCCCAGGCAAGGCCAACGTCATGGATGATGCACTAAGTCGTAAGTCGTATTGTAACAACCTCATGTTACAACAGTGTCAACCCTTCTTCATGAGGAATTTCAACAGCTCAATCTCGAGATTTTTCCTCATGGCTTCCTATCTACCTTGGTGGCGAAACCAACTCTTGATGATCAAATCATAGTTGCCCAAAGGCGTGCATGAGGTGTTCGCCGGATCAAGGAGAACATTGCTAGCGGAGTTCCTAAATTTTTCTCACAGATAGCAAAGGAACGGTATTCTTTGAAAATCATTTGGTAGTACCTAAGAATAGGGATCTAAGGCAACTCATCCTTAAAGAAGCCCATGACACTCCCCTCTCAATTCATCCCGGTATCAAAAAAATGTACCGAGATCTACGCCAGAGATTTTGGTGGACCAGGATGAAGAGAGACATTGCTCGATATGTTGCCAAATGTGATGTTTGTCATTGCATTAGGGAATAACACCAAAGACGTGCTTGCACTCTTCAACCATTGCTTATTCTCGAGTGGAAATGTGACAAAGTCAGTATGGATTTCATCACTGGCTTTCCAAAAACCCAGAAAGGAAATGATTCCATCTTCGTTGTCATTGATAGGCTTTCCCAAGTTGCTCACTTCCTTCCTGTTCGTGAGTTTATAACTGCTAGCCAGTTAGCGGACTTGCATGTCTCTAGGATCCTGTCTCTTCATGGTGTTCCTTTGGAAATCAATTCTGATCGTGGTAGCCTTTTCACCTCTAGATTCTCGGGAAATTTCCAGAATGCTATGGGAACTCATCTCTCCTTTAGTACGGCTTTCCATCCTCAGTCTTGCGGTCAAGTTGAAAGGGTTAACCAAATTCACGAAGACATGCTAAGAGCTTGTGTTATCTCATTCCTAAATAATTGGGACAAGTCTCTACCATTTGCCGAATTTTCTTATAACAATAGTTTCCAATCTAGTCTGAACATGGCTCGTTTTGAATTCCTCTATGGACGACGATGTTGAACACCCCTCAACTAGTCAGAAACCGGTGAAAGACAATTCTTTGGACCGGATATGATCAGAGAAGCAGAAGATGAAGTTCGCATTATTCGTGATCAATTGAAATCCGCCCAGTCTCGTCGGAAAAGCTACTATGATCGTGATCATATGCAAGAAAGATACAACCTGGATGAGAAGGCTTACCTTCGGGTTACTCCTCTGAAGGGAACCCAACGCTTGGTTATCCAAGGCAAGTTGGCCCCACGTTACATCGGATCTTTCCGCATTCTTTCTAAATGTGGAGAAGTTTCCTACCAACTTGAACTATCCTCAAACCTTTCCCGAGTACATGATGTATTACATGTGTCACAACTCAGGCGTTGCTTCAAGGACCCCATCCGCGAAGTCGACCATGAAACACTTGATCTCCAAGATGACCTCTCATATCTAGAGTACCCCATTCGTATTATTGATTCAGCAGAGCGTGTCACCCGCCGTCAGAAGATTAAGTTTCTGAAAGTGCAATGGTCACACCACTCCGAGAAAGAAGCCACGTGGGAAAGAGAAGACTGTCTCAGTGCCGAGTACCCCACCTTCCTCCCGATGACTTCTGAATCTCGGGACAAGATTATTTTGAGTGGGGGTGAGTTATCACAACCGCAAGTTAGGTATGTGCTAGGGTTTAGCCTAACCTTGCATCATGTAAAAATTTCAACAAGAAATTGAAATGGGGAAAAGAAAAGCCTCCAAATGAATTTAATTCAAATGGCCACTTTAAAAGTTGCTCCAAAAATCACTCTGATATTTTTGAAAAGTTCCATAAATAAGTGAGATCACATATAAAGTGGAGTGGGTCCTATCCAATGCTCACTTATTTTTCTAAAAATTCGGAAGTGCTTTGGAATTAAATAAAACCCCTATTTGCATTTGAATTCAAATATTGTGAATTTCAAAAATACTCAAAACTTGGGAGTGGCTAGCTACATGCCATTTAAATCCAGTATAAAGTTTTGGGGATTTATAAAATTTTTTTGGTAATTTATCAAAGAAAAACAAAGAAACAGAAAAGAATATAAAAGACAGAAAGAAAACGAGAGGAAACAGGCCCACTTACCTGGCCCAACTTACCCAGCAAGCCGGCCCAGCCCAGCCCCCATTTTTCTTCTTCCTCCCTGCGCCCAGAAGCATCTTGCTGGCGAGACGACCGCCGTGAACGCCACCGAGGAGTTTCCTGGCCGCCTCGGGCCTTCTAGAAGCGCCACAGAGACGCCCATGCCGCTGTGGTTCTTTTCCCTCCCTCCTCTGTCGTTCTCTCCCTCTCTCTTGACATTTCTGTCGCACACCGAAACCCGTCGGAGAGCGCCGCCTAGCGTACGCGTGCTCCCATCCACTCCCGAGTCATGTCTCCATGTCCTACCCCCTCGCAGACATCTACTTCGTCACCCTCCAACAGATAAAGAGCGTATTCCCCTTCAAGCCACCGGATTCGTCCCCGAGTCACCGCCGGAACCACAAGATCACGTCGTCGAATTCCCCACCGCCTGAGCCTCCTTGCCTCCGTCGACTGCACCATCGATCTCCCCGTACTCCGGTGAGAAAAACCCCCAAACTCAGCGGTAAAAAGTGGACGCCGAGTTGCTGAAGAAGAACACCTCCAAATTACCTGAAAATCTACGGGGAGTGTTTTTGAGAAGATTGACGAAGACACGTAAAAGAGGGACCAGAGGGGGGCCACAGGGTCCCCAGGCAGCTACCTGACGCGGCCCCCACCCTGGCCGCGCCGGGAGGGCGCCTAGAGCCCTGGGGCCACTCCCGGCTTCCCCCTCTGGCCTATATACTTTTTTTTACACGAAAACCCTAAAGAGAGGAGTTTTTACGGAGTTCCGCCGCCGCTCCGTGGCGGAAACCTACAGAGAAGAAAAGGGCTCTCCGGCGGGCAGATTCTGCCGAGGAGATCACATCCCGGAAGGGGAGATCATCGCCATCGTCAGCATCATCGTCACGGGCATCATCGAGATCATCATCAACATCATCCCCAACATCAGCACCATCTTCATCTCACAATTGCAACTTGCGTTGTAACTCGTACTATCTATCCTCTGTACTCTACCGGTGTTGATTACTACTTTGTGGTGAATGCTATTGAGTTTTGTTGGAGAAATATCATTATGTCCAGATTGTTTACCACCTATTTATCACCTCTGATCATGATCTATTTTATGTCTTGTGAGTAGTTACTTTAGTTCTTGAGGACATGGGAGAAGTCTTATTGTTAGTAGTCATATGATGTTGAAGTAATATGTGTTGTTTGATATTTAAGTTGTGTTGTTATTTTCCTAGTGGTGTTGTGTGAGTTGAACACTCAACACTTCGCCTTATTAAGGACCTAGGGGAATACGTTGTGTATAAAGAATGCTTACGGTGGGTTGCCGGAGTGACAGAAACATAAACCCCAGTTTGCACACTTTTGCACAAGGGAATACTGGATCCTTGATCTTATTGCTGTGGTTAGGCTTTGCCTTAATTTCTATCTTCTAGTTGCAGATGCTTGCAAGATGTTTAATCATAAGAGTGCACTTATCTTAGTCTAGAAGGTGTGCTAGCATAGATCCACCCACTCAACACCTATCAACACACACAGTGCCGATACGGAGTATGGCGAAAGCACGTGACTACCTCTCAATGTGTCCTCAAGAACGCTTTAGTATTTATAAGTTCAGTTGCCATGCTTATCCTTTGCTCAAAAGGATTGGGACACTTGCTGCTCCTCAACACTATTTACTTTGCTTGCTTTTATCTTATTGTTGCTTATACCGAAAACCCCTAAAAAGTTATCTTTTATTGCTTGCAGTTATCCCTTGTCCAAAATCACTTATCAATACCTTTCGCTCCTCGTTGGGTTCGACACTCTTACTTATCAAAAACGCTGCAATAGATCCCTTACGGTTGTGGGTCATCAAGTACCATTTTCTGGCGCCGTTGCCGGGGAGCATAGCGCTATTGGTAAGTGAAGCTGGTAAGGAAATTTTTATATTGTTGTTTTTATTTTGCTGTTGCTGCTCTTTGTCCGTATGGACAACCTAGCTATTAGATCGTTGCTTGCGGGGAAACGCCCCACATCTGTGGTGGTTGTTACTCCCCCTACTGAAATTGTGCCTTATAAAATACCAGCTGGTATTATCGATTGTGTTTTGGCTAATCGTTATGCAGGAGACAGGCATCCCGGTAAACACTTGCTATATTTTTCACAACTATGTTCACTATTTAAGCTTGCAGGTGTATCAATGCAGTTTGTCATGAGGAAATTGTTCTCCGTATCGCTTATAGATAAAGCTTCAGATTGGTATAAGCTTCTCGATAACTCACATTTTCTTGATTGGCAAGAGCTTATGTCTCTCTTTTATACCAAGTTTTATCCTCTTCATGAAATTTATCGAGACATGAATTATATCTATAACTTTAGGTCTCGTGATGGAGAAAGCATCTCTCAAGCTTGGGGGAGATTGAAATCCCTAATGCTCAAATGTCCTATTCATGATCTCCCCAAGAAAACTATACTTACAAATTTTTATGCTAGACTTTCTCGTCAAGACTAGGAGATGCTGGATGCCTCCTCTAGTGGGGTATTTCAGAAGAAAAGTGTTGAAGAAAGATGGGATCTCCTTGAAAGGATCCAGAAGAATACCAAAGATTGGGAAATAGATAAAGGTATTGAACCCACTATAAATTATGAGCATGATTATATAGAGAGCTATGTGAAAACTGATTACTTTAATACCTTTTGCTCTAAGATTGGTCTTGATTCCCATCTAATGATTGATTTTTGGAAGGACTTTGCCTCTCATATCGACTCTTCTAAGAATAAGAAGTATCAACATCATAAACCTTTCAAAGAATTACCTATTGATATTCATGTTGCTGACCCTATTTTGCCTGCAGTTATATATTAAAAAACCCCTTTTCCCGCAAGGATAAGGGAGCACTCTTTTGTGACAGGCATAATAAATAAAAGTTAGAGAAGAATTGATGAGCCTGAGGACCTGATCAAGGTCGATCCTCAAGTTGTATTGGTTAAGGATCTTGTTACTAATGATGCTTTAGATTCCAATATAAATTTTTGTGCTATTTCCACTAACCTTGTCACAACCAAGAATAAAGTTCCAATTTCAGGTACTCCAGTAGTATCTGTTAAAATAGGAGATCACAATTATTATGGGCTATGTGATTTGGGATCGAGTGCTACCGCTATCCTGTATTCACTTTATCAAGAGATCATGGGTGAGATTTCACCTTGTGAACTTGAAGAAGTTGATGTTACTATTCATCTTGCAAACAGAGCAACTATCTCTCCTATCGGAATTGTGAGAGACGTTGAAGTCTTATGCGGAAAGGTAAAATATCGTACCGACTTTCCAGTACTTAGATCAGTAAGGGGTAATTTTTGTCCTATTATTTTCGGTAGACCTTTTCTAAGAAATTGTGGAGCTATAATAGATTGCAAGAAAGGTAAAGTTTCTGTTGAATTCAATGGTGAGCCATATGAATTTAATTTTTCTAAGTTCTCTAAGCAGCCTCGTGGCACTAATTTTCCTAGTAACGATAAGATTATTGAAGATATTGCTTCCATTGCTATCCCTCCTAATGATCCTTTGCAGCAATATATGTAGGACCACGAGAATGATTTGCATATGCAGGAGAGAAATGAGCTGGACGAAATATTCTTAAGACAACCTGCTATCCTAAAGCACAACCTTCCAGTTGAGCCCATGGGAATTTTATCGAAACCAAAAGAAGATCCAGTGTTTGATCTTAAACCCCTTCCTGATACGCTCAAATATCCTTATTTAGATGAAAAGAAAGTATATCCTGTTATTATCAATTCTAACCTTTCAGGGTATGAAGAAGAGCGACTATTGGAAGTACTTCGCAAAAATCGAGGTGCAATTGGCTATACCCTTGATGACCTTAAGGGGATTAGTCCATATATTTGTCAACATACCATCAACCTTGAGCCTGATGCTAAACTAGTTGTTGATCATCAACGACGGTTGAATCCGAAGATGATGGATGTTGTAAGGACTGAGATTTTCAAGCTTCTAGCCGCAGGTATTATCTACCCTATAGCTGATAGTAAGTGGGTAAGCTTGGTTCATTGTGTTCCAAAGAAAGGAGGAACAACTGTGGTTCCTAATGATAAGAATGAACTAATACCTCAGAGAATTATTATTGGATATAGAATGTGTATTGATTACAGGAAGCTGAACAAGGCAACCAGGAAGGCCCACTACCCGTTGCCGTTCATCGACCAAATGCTTGAAAGGTTATCCAAAAATACTCACATTTGTTATCTTGATGGTTATTCTGGCTTCTCTCAAATTCATGTTAACACTGCTGATCAAGAGAAGACCACTTTTACTTGTCCCTATGGTACTTATGCTTACAGGCGTATGCCTTTTGGTTTATGTAATGCCCCTGCTACTTTTCAAAGGTGTATGTCTTCTATCTTTCATGGTTTTTGTGAAGAAATTATGGAGGTATTCATGGACGATTTCTCCGTCTATGGAACCTCTTTTTACCATTGGCTCTACAACCTTAATAAAGTTTTGCAGAGATGTGAGGAGACGAATTTGGTGCTTAACTGGGAGAAGTGCCACTTTATGGTCAACGAGGGAATTTTTCTTGGCCACAAGATTTCCGAGAGGGGAATTGAGGTGGACAGGGCCAAGATCGAAGCAATTGAAAGGATGCCTTATCCAAGAGACATCAAAGGTATTCATATTTTTCTCGGTCATGCTGGTTTCTACAGAAGATTTATTAAAGACTTTTCTAAGACTTCAAGACCCCTCACTAATCTTCTCCAGAAGGACGTTCCTTTTGTTTTTGATGAAGATTGTAAGGAAGCCTTCAAAGTTCTTAAGAAAGCTCTAATAGCTGCTCCTATAGTACAACCACCTGATTGGAATTTACCTTTTAAAATTATGTGTGATGCTAGTGATTTTGCTGTTGGAGCTGTTTTAGGGCAAAGGGTTGATAAGAAGTTAAATATTATATATTATGCTAGCAAAACCCTTGATAGTGCTCAACAGAATTATGCTATTACTGAGAAGGAATTCTTAGCAGTAGTGTTTGCTTGTGATAAGTTTAGGCAGTATATTGTTGATTCTAAGATTATTATTCATACTGACCATGCTGCCATTAAGTATCTTATGGAGAAGAAGGATGCCAAACCCAGACTCATCCGATGGGTACTCCTTCTTCAAGAATTTGATTTGCAGATTGTCGATAGGAAAGGAGCAGACAATCCGGTGGCGGATAATCTTTCAAGGATGGAAGACATACCACATGATCCCATTCCAGTCAACGACGGTTTTCCAGACGAACAGCTTGCTGTTGTAAAAGCACAATCTCTCTCTGATCCTTGGTTTGCATATTATGCTAACTTTATCGTTGTAGAGTTTTTGCCTCCAGGTTTAACATTTCAGCATAGGAAGAAGTTCTTCCAAGATTTGAGGCATTACTTTTGGGATGACCCACATCTTTTCAAAGAAGGACCAGATAGGATCGTGAGGAGATGCATACCGGAACACGAGAAGAAGGACATTCTTAGACAATTTCACGATAGTCCATATGGAGGACATCATGCCGGTGAGAGGACCGCACATAAGGTTCTTCAATCAGGTTTTTATTGGCCTACTCTCTTTAAGGATGCTAGAAATTATGTCTTATGCTGTGATAGGTGTCAGAGAGTTGGTAACATTAGTAGAAGGAATGAGATGCCTATGAATTACTCTCTAGTGATTGAGCCTTTTGATTGCTGAGGTTTTGATTTTATGGGTCCTTTTCCTCCCTCGCACAAGTACACTCACATTTTAGTTGCTGTGGATTATGAAACCAAGTGGGTAGAGGCAATCCCCACTAAAAGTGCCGATCACAAGACATCTTTGAAAATGCTCAAAGATGTAATTCTTCCTAGGTTTGGAGTACCCAGGTACCTCATGACTGACGGGGGTTCACACTTTACGCATGGAGCTTTTAGAAAATCTTTAGCCAAGTACAATGTCAATCATAGAATTGCTTCACCGTACCACCCTCAAACTAGTGGGCAAGTTGAGCTCACCAATAGAGAGATCAAGTTGATCTTACAGAAGACAGTTAATAGAAATAGAAAAGATTGGTCGAATAAGTTAGGAGATGCTTTGTGGGCGTATACAACTGCTTACAAAACCCCATGGGCATGTCTCCCTATATGATGGTCTATGGAAAGGCTTGGCATTTGCCATTAGAATTAGAGCACAAAGCTTTCTGGGCTATTAGAGAACTTAATGCTGACCCGAAATTAGCTGGTGAAAAGCGTCTCATGAACTTGACTTCTCTAGATGAGTGGAGAAGTGAAGCTTACGAGAGCGCTAAAATGTTCAAGGAAAAGGTAAAGAAGTGTCACGATAGGATGATTCTGAAACGTGAATTTAATGTTGGTGATAAAGTTTGTTGTTTAGATCCCGTTTCAGGTTTTTTCCAGGTAAACTACTTTCCATATGGGAAGGGCCATTTCATATTGAGGAAGTCTACCGCTCGGGTGCAATCAAGATTAACAATTTCGAAGGCACCAAACCTCAAGTTGTGAATGGGAAAAGACTTAAGCATTACATAGCAGGAGACCCTGTCAATGTTGATGTGGATTTGGTATACACAACAACTCATGAAGAACATGTTGCAGCCCTGTTTCAGACACTAGCAGAAGAAGAATATGGAAAGGTATGTATTACGGTAAGGAAACATCGCAAACCGCCATAAAAATCCCGTATTATGAGTTTTTGTAAATTTAGGAAAATTTGAGGCCTAAGTGGAGCCGGAGACAAGCTCCAGGGGGCCCAGGCGCCCCCCTGGCGCAACCTACCCCCTGGCCGCGCCGGGAGGCCGCCTAGGCACCCAGGAGTCCGTCTCCGACCCCACTTTGGCTTGTTACCTTCCTTTTTGTTCAGAAATTTTTGCTATATATTTTCCCGGATTGTTCCGGCAACGTATCTCGCGATTTCGTGTGTTTTCTTTTCGATCTGTTTCTGCCATAAAATCTTTCAGCTAGACCTAGGTGCCATGGCTTCCCCAAGTTCCCCCATGGACAAGTTCATCGTCAACGTCATCAACCATTACCTCGCTGAGGTGAAGAAGCACCCCCAGATCCTTCGTGTGGAGGATGGTGGCCTCCACAAGGAAGATCTGAAGGGACCAGTCAAGGAAGGGAGCACCGAGGAGCGGCTGAAGGAGATAGAACATGAGGTGTTCAAGTTCAAGAAGATGGTGGAGCGTGGTGTTGAAGCTAACTTCGACATCATGAACGAAGTAGAAGCTTCCCACAAGAAGGAGATGTGGTCTAGTTTGGCCGCACTAGAAGAAAAAGTTTATGAGATTCAAGCACAGATCTATGATCTGCAGAACCAGAACTATGATTATGAACTAAAGTTTCTGCACATGGGTTTGGGTGCTGAGTGCAGGATACTGGAGAAGGGAATGTCCTTTGAGACTGGAGAACAGCTGCCATGGAAGCGCTTCGCCAAGGAGTACGTGATCAACAAGAACAAGAATGAGGAGTAAATCTCCTTGGGTAATGGCATCCCCTTAGCTTGTTCCAAGCTTGGGGGAGTGCTTGGTATATTTATCTTTATCTTTGTCTTTTTGAGTCAAGTAGAGTCGTATCATGTCTAGGAAAGTTATCTTATAAATTAGGTGTTTGCATTGAGGTCTATCACTCCTTTTTGGAGAGTTATGTATCCGTGAGTGTGGAGTCGTCTATGATGGAATAATAATGAGAAGTCTATTGATCCCTTCGCTGCACTCGGTATTCTCTTCACGCAATCGAACTTATGATGATTCTTATGGGGAGTATTGACCTTATATCAGGTATGGCTTTGAAAACTTTATTTAATCTTGGAAAACATAGCTTTGGTCATAACAACAAGCATGATTTTCTCAAAGTAGCGACATAGCCAAACCCTTTATGTTATTATGCTTGAAGTGTTATGTTGACAAGGAAGACAACTTGATGTGCTATGCTTATTTTAATGTTTATGCTTTATATTGCTTTGCATCTAAGTCATTAAATTGTCTGTTCTCTCAAAGCCTTTGCTAGCCAAACCTCTGTACTAAGCGGAATTCTGCTTGTGCATCCATACCCTGAAACCAATATCTCCCATATGATCCACCATACCTTCCTATTCGTGGTATTCCACTACCACTCCTAAAGTATAGAATTTTAGTGTTATCCTTAAATGTTCAAAATCTTCTATTTTGTGCCCTTGTTTTAGCTCATGAGGTAGTAGTAGTTAATTCATGATCTTCTTAAATTGGACAAGTTTTATCCCGGGATTGCATGTCTATTTGCAAACCCCTAATACGAGGAGGAATTGGCATGAGTGCGCCCAGCTCACAAAAGATAATACAACAAACAAACCCTCCTTCACGCTTTGTTCATGAGAAATCAGAAAACTTTGGCAGTGATAAACAAAGGAGATTGCGGGGATGTGATCGTCCCCGTGTGGGAGCCATTCCTCGAAACTTGTCCAATCTGAGAAGTAATTGAATTTTCTATTAGCATTCGTTGACAAATCATGCACCTCTCAAAACTTGTTTTCATTCTGTTTGATTTAAGGATAGCACTTGAGTTTTCCCTACTTCCCTAGAGCAGAGCCTATCTTTTACTTTTAGGTTGAGTCAGTTTTTCCTACTTCCTTTCTATTCTTAAAGAGAGCAGACATTTGATGTGACAAGGATTCATTCATATAAAGCTGCATTAAGATCTTTCATACCGCATCCTTGTTGACATTATCTTTTGATAAGTAAGTTGTTTGCGAAAGGTTTTGCCAAGCAAACATCTTCCTTTGTGTTAACATTTTCACTTCGTGCCTAATAACATGTTCTTTCAAATCTTCAATTTGTTTCATCTTATTTAGAAAGAGCAAAAGTGAAAACTATTAGTTGTCCTTTGACCAAAGGACTACTTTGCCATGATTTGATGAGTTTCCTTAGCTCTACTCTTGATTATAATTGTTATTACTCTTTCATAAGGGCCTTATAAGTTGAAGATTGTTGTTGAGGATGTTTGAGTTTGGTGAAGAAATCATGATGCTTCTTGTCTGTATTCTATTTATCGACACTTCACTCTCTAAACTTGTGGGCAGGTTTTACGAGCTCAGTTTTCGCTTGGGGACAAGAAAGGTCTAAGCTTGGGGGAGTTGATACTTCCAAAATGCATCACTATTTAATATCATAATTCTTCCTTATTCATTGATATATTTCACATTACGATGATGTTCTTATGTTGTTTTGGCTTGTTTTACACAGTTTTCAACTTTCCGGTGCCAAAGCAGCAGACACAGGATTCAGCGGTAAAAAGTGGACGCTGAGTTGCTGAAGAAGAACACCTCCAAATTACCTGAAAACTACAGGGAGTTTTTTTGAGAAGATTGACGAAGACACGTAAAAGAGGGACCAGAGGGGGGCCATAGGGGCCCCAAGTAGCCACCTGGAGCGGCCCCCACCCTGGCCGCGCCGGGAGGGTGCCTGGAGCCCTGGGGCCACTCCCGGCTTCCCCCTCTGGCCTATATAATCTTCGTTACCCAAAAACGCTAAAGAGAGGAGTTTTTACGGAGTTCCGCCGCCGCTCCGTGGCGGAAACCTACAAAGAATAAAAGGGCTCTCCGGCGGGCAGATTCTTGAGGACATGGGAGAAGTCTTGTTGTTAGTAGTCATATGATGTTGAAGTAATATGTGTTGTTTGATATTTAAGTTGTGTTGTTATTTTCCTAGTGGTGTTGTGTGAGTCAAACACTCAACACTTCGCCTTATTAAGGACCTTGGGGAACACATTGTGTATAAAGAATGGTTACGGTGGGTTGCCGGAGTGACAGAAACCTGAACCCCAGTTTGCACACTTTTGCACAAGGGAATACTGGATCCTTGATCTTATTGCTGTGGTTAGGCTTTGCCTTAATTTCTATCTTGTATTTGCGGATGCTTGCAAGATGTTTAATCATAAGAGTGCACTTGTCTTAGTCTAGAAGGTGTGCTAGCATAGATTCACCCACTCAACACCTGTCAACACTACACACAGTGCCAATACGGAGTATGGCGAAAGCACGTGACTACCTCTTCATGTGTCCTCAAGAACGCTTTAGTATTTATATGTTTAGTTGCCAGTCTTATCCTTTGTTCAAAAGGATTGGGCCACTTGCTTCTCCTCAACACTATTTACTTTGCTTGCTTTTATCTTATTGTTGCTTATATCGAAAACCCCTAAAAAGTTATCTTTCAGTGCTTGCAGTTATCCCTTGTCCAAAATCACTTATCAATACCTTTCACTCCTCGTTGGGTTCGACACTCTTACTTATCGAAAATTCTGCAATAGATCCCTTACGGTTGTGGGTCATCACTCCCGCGATCTAACTCGGCTCCCTTCGTCCTCTGCCATGAGAGCCGAGCACGGCCGCCGCCATGGCTGGCCTGGAGCTCGCCCTGTGCGTCCTCCGTCCACCCCAAGCTATGCATCTTGCTCCTGGGCTCTCCAGTAGTACCACGATCCATTGCCGTGTACCTCACATTGTACCCTTGATCATGTGATTGTGCATTGTCATTTATATTGATCACGTTGTTTGCTTTGATTTCTATCAAATAGAGGTGGATCCGGAACCCGAGTTCATCCCCGCAGTTGAAGATACCCAGTACAACCCTCGCCAGCAAGGCAAGAAGACCCCATTGATCATGTCGATAAAAACCCATTTCCCTCTCTTTCTCGCTTATGCATTGTTTAGGATGTTTACCATGATACGTTTGTACCGCATAGTTGAACCCATTCCTTTGCATGACCTATCATTTTTTCACAGTAGTAAGAAAATCACAATCCTAGCAGATGTAGCAGTTGATTGATATCATGTGGCCCCTCGAAATGTTACTTCTTATTGCACTCTTAGAGTGATAGAATGTGCATACTGTTATGTGAGTTAGGATGGTAGTGATCATGATGATGGTGGTGAAATGTGTTGGTGAACTTGACCTAAACAAGGTGAACTATGGGAGGCTGTGTAGGAGTACACAGTGGGTTGTGTAACACCCTCACTGTCACTGAACAATAATCACTGTTGCTAAATTCTTGCTTTGATCAACCATGTTAATCTTGAACCAATGCAAAGTCAAATTTCCCTTTTGTTGAATATTAAAACTATGTGACACATAGAACTTTGCCCAAAAATTATGAATACAATTTTGTAAAATGCACAATAACCTCTTGATCATGCCCATGTGGTTTTGGGAATTTATTAAGCTTTAAAACAAATGCAAAAAATAAAAACAGTAGCCAAAATCCCTTTTCATCAATAGAATAATTAAAACAAATGCTAAATGGATTTATTTTTTCCCCAATCTTTTTGTGGCACTGATCTGGTGTGTAACACTAATTGTGGGACACATGGCACATTTTTATAAAATAGATCAATAGCCAAATTAACTGCAAACAGAAAATAGGAAATCGGGAAATATAAGAAAATACAAAATCACTATAACTCGCCTAGGGCACAAGGCCCACCCTGGCCCGCTTCCCTCTTCTTCTACCTCTCTCTATTCCTCTGGCACGCCATGGGAACACGACCGAGCTGACTCGTCGCTCCCGCACCCGCTCGCCCTCCCGGTCGCTACAGTGTTGCGAGAGATGATAAAGATCCCCCCCCCCCCCCCCCCGCAAATTGTGGATCGAGTCCCGCCCTTCCTTTCCCCCCTCGCCCCCTTCTCTCCCTGCTTTCCCCGCTCCGCCCGTGGCCGCTTCGGGCACCGCGTCGGCTGCGTAGCCGTGGCCACCGACCACCTCCTCGGCCAGGAGCAAGCCCGGGAGGCCCGCCGGGCTCCCCCACGCCGATTACTCCCAATGAATCGAGCCGAGCCGCATCGAGCGCCGCGAATTTTCCATCCCCTCCCGCCACGTTCACGACCTCGCCGCCGACGAATTCGACGCCCTCAGCGCCTCCTCGAGCCCATTGCCAACCCCAACTGGTTCACGATGAGCAACAACGCCGTTTGAGCCATTTTCCCCTTCGATTTGGCGACCACTATGACCTTGGACATGGCCGCGTACTCCAGCCGCAGCCGACCGCTGACCGCCGTCTACCCCGTGACCATCCGGCGCGCGTGCTGCCGTGCTCGCCTCACCGTGCGCAGTCGCGCTCACTACGTCGACCTCCACTTGCCGCGGCTCCCCCCCACTATTGACCCTGTCGGCGGCGCTGCTTGTCGCCGGCCACGGTTGTGCCCATGGCCGTGCGGGCTGTGAGCCATGGAGTGGCCATGTGGGGCCAGCTCCTATTAATTAACATGGTTAATTAAGTGAGTGCACAATTTGCTTATTGCCCCTATGATAGTAGGACCCCACCCCCAATTGAATTAAGTTAAATGAATTGTTAACTAGGAAGTCAATGACCAGTGGGCCCTAGGCCATTAGTTATGCCCTGTTAAATAAATTGTTAAGTTAAAACCCTGAGTCTATGACATCTTGACCCCACTGTCAGATTAATATTTAAAAGAATTTAGATAAATTACAGTGTATGACATGTGGGCCCATGCCCTATTTAAATTGATTAAATGTTTTTATTATCTCTGTGAGGCTGACCAGTGGGACACAATGTTCAGGTTGGACCTGGTCAACCCCTCTGTGGATATTGTTTCTTTTTAATAATAAAAGAAATTATAAAATGATTTAAATTGAATTAAACTTTGAAATTGAATATCTTTTAAACCGTAAATCAGATGAAAATAATTTATATATCAAAATTGCTCAGAAAAATTCAACGAATACGAATACGCTATCTGTATGTCAACCACCCCCCTCTAACACAACGAACATCGACCTTCCCCCCTCCGGGCCGTTTGTCCGATAATTGCCCGATACCATAAAACTCTCCAGATGAATTTATTCCGAACACGAAAGTTGTTTAGAATGGATCAACTAACACGGATACACCCTCCGTATAATTGTCCGATGTCCACGACACCTCCGGCATGGTACCTTCCCCCTCCAGACACCCTATCCAGTAATCACCCGGAGCTGGCAGTTCATCCACGGATGAATTTCCGCTCCGAGCTAAATGCTCCGTACTACGTTAGAGCATCGATAACATTTCATTTGTCATGTCATGCATTTGATTGCTATGTTTGATTTATATTTACTATTTCTCCCCCCTTTATTCTCCGGTAGACCCCGCTGCTGCTGCTGACTACACCGCCGCTGAGTACAACTACTACGTCGACGACCCTACCCCTACCGTCGAGCTTCTAGGCAAGCAGAGCCATTCTCTTCCCCAGATATCTCCTACCTTTCCATACATTTCTTGCACTAGGCATTGTTACTGCTGCTGCTACGTTACAATCCTATTCAACTGCATAGCTTATCATTGTCTCCCCTTGATTACTTTTCCGCTATCCTATGCTGCCCTATATATATGTCTTATAATCAGCAGTTAACCCTGCGCTTGGTTAGTCAATAGGATTAGATAGCGGGCCGTGATCACTCTGGGAGTGATCGTGGAAAATGATACATTACAAACTGCTACAGGTACGGTTCAGAGCAGACACCGATACAGGCCCCTACCCCGGTTCTGCCGAGCCACCTCAAGTGTGAGCTATCGAGGAGTAATCCTTGTACTTCACTCGAGGCTGACTTTGTATAGCCTGCCTAGGGTACTGATCCACGGGTGTCTTTAAAGATAACGAGTCGGGTGACCCAACGGTGCCCGTGCAGGGTATTGTATCGGACCGACAGGACAGGTGTATTCCACCGGTGTGCGGCGGGCCTGGTACTTGCTCAATTGCCGAGAGATACTCTGTTGTACGAAAGTCGAGCTCTTCCAAGGGCAAACGCGAGACAAGGTAAGGAGACGGTTCACCTTGTCGGTAGCCGCACGAGTTGGTGGGACGACAGGGCAGGCGGCCACTGGCTCTGGTAATGGGGGTGGACCTGGCTGCTGTCGTTGTCCGCGGCTCACCTAAATAAGGACAACGATAACGGTTGTTCTGACAGATAATAATTAAAATGCTTAATGGGTCAGGTGGATGACTTGAGTGGGTCGTCGTGCCCTTTACGCACTACCTCCACGTGGGATTACGGTGTGGGCCCTTTGCGTTGTAGCCTCGTTCGAGGGCTTTTCAGATGTCAGCTTTACCTCGGGCTGATTGCCTGGCTTGGACCGCTTACTCCGGTAGTGGGAAGTGGGTCTGCTTCACCGGACAGCCACGTACCATGCAGGAGTACAAAGGACAGGGGTCCAAAGTTCCTTTCTACTTAGGATTTAGACCGGCGGATGGCCTCTCTGTTGAGCTCGAAGGATGGACTTTGGCGTATCAGATAGCCTCGGTGGGGCATTCCCTAACAAGGTGTACACCACCCTAGATATACGAGCGTGTAGGTTAACAGTAGTGCAGCCCCTGCAGGGATGATAATCTATTCTGATAGCCGTGTCCACGGTAACAGGACGCTTTATGCTGAAGCCAGACTCTACTACTACAAACTACTACTATTAAACTGTTGGTTCCCGTTTCTCTTCATCGCAGGGAAGTCGGGGAAGGGATCTCGGAGGCATATATAATTGTTATATAATACAACTTACTATTATACAATACTGCAGGAACTTCTGCTGCATTGTTATTACATTCATGCTATTGAACTATTGGCTATTCTCTTCTCATGCTGCAAGACTCGTCGGAAGATGATAGTCTTCGATAGGCCTAGCTTCTTACCCTTATTCTGATTTCTAGCTTGTAGTCCACTATATACAGCCTTCCCTTTCCATTTGATACAATGCATAATTGCTTAGTAGCGGACGTAAGACTCGCGGGTATGCTAAATACTCACCTTTGCTTTATTTCCTCTTTTCATTTTTCCTGATCGGCCGTTGCAGTCGACGTTGGAGCCGAGGAGCAGGAGTACCCCGGAGGCGACTACTACGACGTGGAGTTCCCCTTTGACCAGGAGTAGTTCGGTGGATCCCAGGAAGGAGGCCTCGCCTTTTCGATTTGTATCTCTGATGTCATTTGTGCTAGCCTTCTTAAGTCAAAACTTGACTAACTATGTCTGTACTCAGATATTATGATTGTATAACTTATGTATTCAGATCCTCGTGATCCCTCCTTTTGTAACATATTGGTTTATCCTTTTGTGTTTAGTGTTGTGCTGTGATATTCTCACCGTGGCACCCTAATATCAGCCATGTACCCTGCGTGTATGATTACTGTACACGGATTGATTTTGGGGGCGTCACAGGTTGTCTCGTTGAACACTGCCCTAAGTCCAAGTTCTTGTGTGGTGATCCAAGAAAAAGAGTACAACCACACATTGGGCTCACTGACCCCTCTCAACCTATTAACTCATCCCGTGTCGATGTCCAGATGTCCTAGTAGTTCGGAGTTCTGGTAGGATTGTGGCACGACCTGCAAAGTGAGAGAATGGCTCAACAGAGACTGGCTTGGGGCCTTGCACACATTGTCTGGGTCCACTTCGGTAAACCGGCCGGGTTCACGATATTGGAAACCAACCTAGGTAGGCGGCTTTCATGGACTAGATCGGCTATGAGGTAACAGTTGTGGTGAGCATCCTCGCCAGCACCCCTAGAATGGGGACGAGACCTGGCGGTAACTGATGTTCATGTGTGTGTAGCGGTACACCCCTGCAGGGTTAACAAAACTATTCTAATAGTCACGTCCGCGGTCATGGACTACTTGGTTATCTGTGCTTGATTATTAGACAACTTAAACGGAAACTCCAAAACTTGAAAAGATAAGTGTGATTGCTATGGTTTGCTTTCTCGTGGGAAGTCGAGGAAGGATCCATAGTGGTGTAATTGTTTGCGAGACTTGGATAGATGGACTCTATTATGCTTCTTACCTCATTCTGGTATTCGTAGTACAGGACTAGCCAAGTCAAAGCTGGCACTTCTGCATTGAAACCCCACCTCCCTTTACCTTCAAACTTGAGCATGAGTAGTATAGTTCTGATGTAAGTCTTGCTGAGTACGACTTTGTACTCACGTTTTCTTATTTATGTTTTTAGATGAATCCACTGACCCCAATGGTAGCTTCCTCTTGGAGCTCGACGATTGACTAAGCTAGTGTAGTCCCAGACAGACGTCTGGTCCCTCGTGGAAGGGCTTGTATGATAAATAAGGCTTCTCTAAGCCATTTATTAAACATGTCTGTACTCAGACCTATGTTGCTTCCATTGCTTGTATGAATGTTGGATAAAATTTATGTGATCTCTTTGTATACTCTATATGTAAGTCAATAAAGATGTATACTTTGTATTGTTCGTGTGATGAGTACCTGCTGTTTACACTAGACATGTATGATGTGTGTATGGTTATAACGTGCATGTATTAGTGTGGGGTTCGATAGTGTGGTTGTGCTCTCACTGGCGGTCTTTCATACACCAGGTGGCCCTTAGATGTGCGCAACTTGGGGCATCGCGATGCGATTGCACGTGACTCTGTCACGTGGCACACTTCGTTGTACGACCGAGCCCGCCCGAGACCCCGACTAAGTGATCGGGCCGGAGTTGTCTATGTAAATGCTAAGGTTCATTTGACAATATGGTTGAGGCGACTTGTCTATGAGTATGGGATTTCACCACCCATACACATTTAGACTTGTGAGGGGACGATGAGCACCCATCTCAGTTGATCATCCGGGCCTGGATGGGATGCTCCTCACATTCGAGCTTTTCGAGAGTGTCTTGTACTTGGCCTTGTTTGCTTAGACAAGTTGGTATGGCTCTCGGCTCTCCATATGATTGAATTGTTGCTAGAATTACATATGCATATTTCGGGTCCTGACAGGTGAGGGGAAATCTTCGCCATCATCATCACCATCGCCACTCCATCACCCTTCCATGACTTCTCCTATCATGTGTGAGTAATTCTCTGCTGTAGGCAAAGGGCATGGTAGGAATTGGATGAGTTAGATCATGTAATAGTTCATTATATTGTTGGGGGCATGCTTCCTATCATCTACTATGGTGTTTATCATCTTTGCAACTACTTGTTGCTCTTCATGCTTGTCACTTTGGGCCCGAGTGCCATGATTTCAGAACTGAACCATATATGTTTTCATGAGTATATTTTTGTTCTTGATCCTACCTATGAGTTGTATGCACCTATTATAGCCAGGAACCGGCGATCACAATGGTGACAGCTTGCGACACCAAAGGGGATGGACTATAATTTGAGGATTCCATGTATCCATTGATTGTTAATGCGTTGTTCCAGTGCTCTTTGACAGGAGCACCTTAATCTCCATAAGTTCCTTCTGGCCCTGTTTGTAGAGGGATGGTAGGAAAAAAGATGTTGTACAAAGTTCTTATTGCAAGCACACACAACTAATTTGGGATACATGCCTAATGTTTGATATTTGCCTAGACGATCATTACTTTTCTGTGTGCCTTGCCCCAAGTTGATTACATGTTATCTCTCATCCATGCAGCGGCCAACCATCCATTCCCCTAGCCTACAGTGTCTTCATTCTGTTGGTTACAAGTTACTTTACCTTTGATGCTTTACTTTCTTTGCTTGCCACCACTATTTTCGTTGCCACCATCACTTCCATATCACCGTTACTACTAATATGTCGTTGCCAAAAAAGAATCTTTTAGGTGCGGTTGAATTGACAACTCAACTATTAAACCTTTTTGAAGTTTTTCGATAATTTTAAATTGCCGGAATAGTATTTAAAAATAAGTTGCAAAATTTTTTATTTTTATCGAATATTTTGGTAATGCAAAAAATTCAATTTTAATATTTTAAAAGTTTTGGTGAAAACGGAAATTAAAAATAATTATCCATATTTTTATAAAATTGTTTTGGGCCTCATGGGCCATGTTCTGTTTTATTTATTTATTTTTGCGCTCAACCGTTTTTGAATCGGATTAAAGAAAACTTACCGGGCGCGGGTACATAAATACCCGCGGACCCGCGGGCGTTGGGGTTTTCGCCCGAAACAAGCCGCCGCCCGAACTGCTCCGCGCCGTCGCCGTCCGTCGCCGCCGCCGAGGTGAGCCGCCGCCGCCCCCGTCCTCCCCGCCGCCCCATCACGCCGCCACCGCTAGCCGAGCCGCGCGCTGCGCCGGCCGCCGCCGCCTCGCCGGTTCGCCGGAGCCGGGCCACCCCGTGGCCGTTGGATCTAGATCCGATGTCTAGATTAGATCGGGCCGGTTTTTTTTAGTGTTAGGGTTTTTGCCGATTAACCGCGGTTTTAATAAACATCAAACGTTCGCCGGACCGTTCGCTAGAGTGGACGTCGTTCGCTCTGTGGCCGAGGACCTGTTCGCGGCAGAGAAGTTATTTTAATTGCGATTAGGCCCTTTTTCATAGATTTCACCCTAGAACCGTTTTCGCAATATCTTTTAAACCATAGCTCCGTTTTTGTTAATTATTTTTGCGTTGTGACCGTTACGAAAAATCCTATCCAGTAGACCTAAGTTTTGAAAAGTTTTCAGTTTTCAAATTTGATTTGGTACAGATTTAAATTCAAACTTCTGGTGACCGTATCTTTTATACGGTGTATCCGCTTTCTCCGATTCCAGTTGCGTTGGGATCGTGGTGGCTTGTAGTTATCGTTTAGCTACTTTTTAGTTGGTTTTCTTGCTCTTCAATTGGTTCTTTTACTGTTGTATTGTTTATGTGTTATATTGTGTATTGAATGCTATATTGTTTGATTGTGTAGACTCTCCGGAGTGCAACGCTTCGTTCTGTGAAGAGTGTGATCGTCAGGAACAGGATCAAGGCAAGTCATACATTGACCATTTCACAACCTATATTTTTACTTATGCATGTAGCAAATATCACCCTATGCATGTGTAGGAAGTTTTATATTTATTATTGCTGCAAACCTGGTAGGGTAGCCATATGATCTTATCCTGTTTTCTTAGACAACCTAGCACGTGCTTGCTATATATTTGCTATGCTTCTAGACGTGGATTGTTTTGAGATTACATTGAGCTATGTGAGGATTTAATGACTTGACTAGCAAACCTTTAATTAGAATACACTTCTAGACGGGCAGGGAGTGCTTCCTGGGGGCTCGTGCCTTATCTAAGGCGAGACCATGTTGTACCCCTAATGGTTGCTTTTGGTGGTCGACGGAACGTCATGGTATCTACCCTCTGAACGTAAGTAAGCGCCGTCCAGGCTCAAAAAGATCAGACATACTTGGTGACTAGGAGCTTCCATGTACAGCCGCTGGCCATATGGGCTCTGGCTTAGTTGAGTACGATGTAGGAAGCCTCTCCCGTGCAAAGCTAGCAGATGTAGATGTGATAGGTGGTACTGGCTTGCCGTTGGGTGTAGGTGACCTCTTCTAAAAGACTTCGTCTCAATCTTCGGGTTGAGTCCAGCGGGGAAAGTGTACTAACCTCTGCAGAGTAAAAACTAATCATGATTAGCCGTGTCCCCGATTATGGACATCCTTGAGCTACTAGACATTACTGTTACTGCAGGATCTTGACATATGAATCACCATAATAATTTGAGTGGGCAATATTTAATAAAGGGTTTGGATTGGAACTGGTGTGCCCAGTTCGATCTTAAGTAGTAAGTTAAACTAAAATTTTGACTAGGTAGATTGGGAAAAATCAGCTTTCTGCAAAACAAAACCATAAGCCTTCCTTTGACTTATCCTTTCATGTAGCGATAGGTTTGTTCTATCCTTTTCCGTGTGACTTGCCGTACAAATCAGATGTACTGACCCGTTGTCGGGCTGTAACCTTCGGTGTTGCAGGTTTTTCAGACGACCAGTAAGGTGCGTTTAGGGTTGTGGGTCTTCACTCAACATGTTCGCTTGTGGATGTTGATGAGACTCCTCGTTATTTGATTTTTCTTCCGCTATATTTATGTTGAATAAGCTAGCCTTGAGCTATGCAACTTGTTATTTATATTGTTCTGGATCATACGTTGTAATAATGATGCACTTGTACTTTGATATACATCTATGATACTGTGTGTGCCAGCGAGTTCGATCCAGGGACTGACACTTGATCACAGAGACTCCAGTTCTATGTGAATTGGGTCACTACAGAAACCTGGCTTTGATACTATCTGTAGCGACCCAATTCACATAGAACTGGGATCTCTATGATCAAGTGCCAGTCCCTGGATCAAACTCGCTGGCACACACAGTATCATAGATGTATGTCAAAGTACAAGTGCATCATTATTACAACGTATGATCCAGAACAATATAAATAACAGGTTGCATAGATCAAGGCTAGCTTATTCAACATAAATATAGTGGAAGCAAAAGCAAATAACGAGGAGTCCCATCAACATCCACAAGCTAAGAGGGACCTGCTGCAGTTTGGTGGGATAATTATTTGGTAACTTATCCAATTGCCACTATCACCTGGGCGCAGTTTGAGGCTGCATTTCGTGCCGCTCGTGTTTCTGCGGGTGCTATGAGCTTGAAGAAGAAGGAGTTTCGTAGCTTGTGCCAGGGAAAGCACAGTGTGTCTAAGTATGTGGAAGAGTTCAACAAGTTGGCACGTTATGCTCCTAATGATGTTAACACCGATGAAGCTAGGCAAGAGAAATTCCGTGAAGGACTGAATGATGAGCTAGGTTTTCACCTGACAGTTGCGAGTTTCCAGAACTGTCAGGAGCTTTTTGACAAGGCTAAAGTACTTGAAGGAAAGCATCTAGAGGTGGAGAATCGCAAAAGGAAGGAAAACGACAGGGAGTTCAACTCTGAAGCTCGGCAAAAGCCTCGTAGTTCATCAACATCTTCCGAGAACTATGATTCCGAAGAGGACATGCACAATGGTCATAACTATAATGGCCATAATCATTACACTGACAATGGGTATAATCGCAATGGTCAGGGAAATGGCAACAACGACAATGATGCAGGAAACAATGACCACAACCACTGACGTAGCCCTTCAACACCTACAAAGAAGGATATACGCCGGCTAATTTGTTACAAGTGCCGAAACCCAGGGCATTATTCAACAAGTTGTCCTGAGTTGAAGAACAGGATAAATGGCAATGGGAAATCTAGAGAAAAGAGGCATGATCACATGGAAAGGGGACATGTGAATTACGTCAATGTGGGAAGAATTTATAAAGCATCTGACTCGGAATCCGGTAAGATTCTAATCAAGTACAAGTATTGTGATCATTCTTTAGAGTCATAGTGCATCACATTTGGGCATATCAAGGAAGTTGAAAACAAGCATGGACATGGCATAAGAATTTGGATCAAGGATTTCTAGAGATGCATATATTTAAGCATTGCTAGCCAACTCGAATCTCGAGGACGAGATTCATTTTAAGGGGTATAGATTTGTAACATCCCAAATTTTATAAATTTGGAATGTTAGTAATTTAAATAAGACATAGTTAAAAACTTGTTGGTGTTGCTTGTGTTATTGTAAATTTCACTAGGATCTGAAACTTTGGAGTTTAAAAATATATTTTTTGAATTACTTATAACCCTAAATTAATTTTAGGGATTATTTATTAGGCCAAATATAATATTAGAAAAATATTATTTTTGGAATTAATTTATATGGGATTGAGAATAAATGTTTTTATGTTCTATATATTATTGGTAATAATTTTTATTTTATTCTTTCGTGATTTTAGCAATCACCCTTATTTTTGGTTTAGCTAAATTTATTTTGTTGTAAATATAAAAAAGAAATTTCTGCAGCAGGCTAACACCGCAGCCAACTTCCCTATCTCTCGTTCACGCGCGCGCTCAAGCAGCAGCAAGCAGGCCGGCCCAAAACCAAGCTGAGCACCCCGCACCTTGTTTTCTTTTCTTTCTTTCTTCCTGTCATCCATCTGCTCTCTACGTGTTCAAAACTGTAGATGGATAGATAGCGGTTTGGCGGAATCGATGGATATTGCTTGAGCCTTGGAGGCATGTATATAGGAGTACAATTGATCTACTTGGAGTATAAGTCAAGGTAGAATAGATTTCTACTCTATCTCATATTTCCTAATATTACAATTATACTCAACATCCCCCCGCAGTCACAACGTAGCGACGCAGATGGTGAGACTGGAGAAGAATCCGAAGGCGGAGCCGACGGACATCCCCACCACAGTCGTAACGGTCGACGCATCGCGGAGTTTGTGGCTGGAGTGGAAGCCAACGAGGTTCCCAAGCAGGCGGTAGCCCTTTGTGTCGATATCGAGGTAGCCGAGAGCGTAGGGTGGTGTAGCCGTGGTCGAGGTAGACGTGCGGTGGACGCCGTGGTCGATGTCGAGTCGGGATGGCCGGTGTGGAGGTAGTCGCCATGGACCGGGAAGAAGAGAGCCGGCGGCGGCCTGAGGAGGAGGAGGCGGCGGCTAGGTCAGAAGCGCGGCGACGGTGCTCGAAGTAGGCGAGGAAGAACCCGATAGCGTGACGAAGACCGACGTGGACTGTGGCGTTCCCGCGCTTAGAGAGACGGCGCGGCGCATACCACATAGAAGTCGACGCGCGGGGACGACGAAGTGGCCCGTGTGCCGCGACGCTACGACCCGAAGGGGCGACGTAGCGGCAACGCACGGGTCGGGGCGACGGCGTTGAAGACCTCGAGGTGGTTGCAGGTACCGCGCGCCACGCTCGCTATGGCCCGAAAGGGCGACGCAACGGCAGCGCGAGGGTCGGTGCAGCCTCGGGGACGGCCTGAAGCGGATGGCCTTGGGGCGGCGGTTGACCGCGGGCCGCGGCACTACGGCCCGAAGGGGCGACGCAGAGGCAGCGCGAGGGTCGGTGCAGCCTCGGGGACGGCCTGAAGCGGATGGCCTCGGGGCGGCGGTTGACCGCGGGCCGCAGCACTACGGCCCGAAGGGGCGACTCAGCGGCAGCACGCGGGTTGGTGCAGCCACGGGGAGAACCACAGGGCAACAGCACTATGGCCCGATGGGGCGACGCGGTGGCAGCCCGTTGCTCGATCGGTGGAGTGGCACGCTGAAATCGGCGACAGGGCGGTGACTCCTAGTGTCGGAGTAGAGGCGTGTGTCGACGACGACGGTGGGCGACGCAAACCGATCTTAGATTGGAAAACCAAAAAAGACGCCGATCAAGACGACCGGCGGAGAGAAAAAGCCTCGATCAAGGGATCAGGAGAAAAGACTCTAGGGCAGCCGATCCACGGGATCGGCGGACGAACCCTAGTTACGGGCGGCGCGGCCCCCAGTGCCGGCGATCAGGGATCGGTGCCGGGGCCGGCGCGGGCAGAAGCGACGGCGGTGGCTAGGGTTTAGGACCGGTTAGGCTGATACCATGTAGAAGGATAGATAGTGGTTTTGCGGAATCGATGGATATTTCTTGAGCCTTGGAGGCATATATATAGGAGTACAATTAATCTACTTGGAGTATAAGTCAAGGTAGAATAGAATCCTACTCTATCTAATATTTCCTAATATTACAATTATACTCAACAAAAACGAACACAGCAGAGAACGGAGGTATCCCAACTGATTTCAACCTATTCAAACGATCGTCTTGATCGGTCCACGTTATCTTCGCTTTGTCCTCGACATATATAAACGTGTAGCGCACCCGCTCTATTACTTTTCTTTCTTTTACCTCAAGAAAATTTGGCGCCACCGAGCCTTGGTTCTCACCCTGGAGCTAGCTGGCCGCTACCTTCGCCGGTCAATAGCAACATCGTAGGTACGTCCCCAACATCATCGCTACGCCCTAAAGAGACTTCACTCAATGGCGCACCTTCTTGACATGGTTTCACGACCAAATTTGCAGTTTTGCGTGATCCGCGGGTTAGCGGTTGTCATCGGAGAGCACGTGGAGTTCACCGGGAGCACCCAGTTGACGTCGTCGCTGCCGTTCGTCAAAGACTCCTCCCTCGATTCCTTCCGCACCATCGCGTTACCCTCCTTACGCTGTACCCAACAGACACCTTCTTTTCGCCGGAGACTCGCCGTAGACGCTGCGCCATCGACGCCTTAACCACGTTCTGTACTGGTACGTGGATTTACCTGTACAGGGTTAGCATCCCGACGAAGAAGAAGTAGTCAAGGAACACACACGTCGATCAAGTTATATTAAGAGTATATCAGTTGTTATTGTTGTCTATGAACAAGGAGAAGGTCTCAAGTCGTCCATAACCGTGGACACGGCTTCTCGAAAAGATTTAGCCCTGCAGGGTTGTACCAACTGCCCATTACAAGGCTCCGCACACACGCCCATCTCTCTCAGTTTCTACCCATCACAGGCAGCCATTTTATGATTTAGTCCCGAGAGATCTGAAACGACAGGTCCCTCTAACTAACAACGCACAAATCTGGGTGGCCCCCGGGGAGTCGACACCCAATCCAAAAGCCGGCCACGCTCTCTGATCGGACTCTTCCGTATAGATGAGGTCGGGGTAAATAACCCATCACTGTGGGAAGCCCCCTAGCTTCCAGGTGTGGACCAACAAAGGAACTCTATCTCCGGTGGGCAAAGTTATTTTAAAATCTGCTGGGGTACCAACCAAGCACACACACGTTTTCAAATGGTAAATCAGCTTGGGCCACCACTAGAAATGTTTGAAGCTAGGTAGGTAAGAAGAGGGGACCCCATAGCATCTTGCACGCGGTTAGGCACGCTCGTCAAGAGAAACAATACCCGAAACTCGGGTCCTAGGTGACTCGAATGGAACAATGCGTTGGGGCGGGATAGCCTATACCTTCCATCCTTCGTCGAGTATAGTCAACATTTATAATAATCATATCATCCACAACAATATAATAATATGATCCTGATTCCTCCTTTCTTCAAACATCCTCATGATCTGATCTGGGGTCGGTGCTTGTGGTGGATGCTCGGGTGACAGTCCAGCTTGCCTCCTTTCTTCAAACATTGCTGGGGTAGCTCACCCTTTTTCTCATGACGACCGCAAAACAGCTCAAAACTTGGAGCAAGGGTGATAAGAAGAAAGCAGAGGTCCCCTAAGACGGCCAAGAAAACAACTCAGAACATAGGGTCTCCACTACGAAAAGAAACTCAACAACTGCCGGAGACGGCCGGAAAGCAGCTAAGAACACGGGTTGGTTGTTAAAAGGGGAAATGCAAAGGAGGCATCCACCCCGGACGGCCGACCGAGAATCAGCACAAAACCAGGCGTGGTGCCATTGATCGAGAAAAGAGAGAAAGGGTCCGTCCGAGTCACCTACACCAAAGCGAAAAGACAGAAACAACATCAACAGAAATCCGAACGAGAAGCGAAGCAACCTCATAATTATACATAGCATTACAACAACATATATAGCACTAGTAGTGGATAACATGACAAGTACTGCTCACAAGGCAGTTGACAACATGCATGGAACAACGATAGAAGCTATCATACTTCTACTCGACCCCGCTCTAGTCGTGGTAGTGAAGCGGGCACTGGCAGTCAGCGGAATCATCGGAGTTGTCCTGAGAGTCGGAACTAACGACATGGATCGTGCTAAGAGAGGTGGAACCGACATGATGACGCTGACGGGGACGCTCTCCCTCAGGAGGAGGGCGAGTGTGCTGACTAAGCATTGGCACAGCAGGGGTAGCAACCAACGTGGACCACTCCTCTGTGGTCACGCGTCGAGTGATAGCCGTAACATTAGGATGTTCTGCTGGAGTCTGCGGGGTGAGTGAAGGTGAAGTAGGAGGATCTGGCACCGGTACAAAGGTGGAAGGTGGGGGAGGCAGTGACTGAGCAATAATGATAGATGCGAGTGCCTATCGGGAGCGAGCCAACTCCTCTGCAAGACTAATGATCAACTCGTACTGAGCGACCATGTAACGAGAGAGGTGGACGGCGGTCCGGTCGCACTCCAAGTCTGGCGGGAAGAGAACCTGCCCTGAAGGAGCCAGGGTGGGGTAGTGAGAAAGACCTGGGTGAGCCTGCATCCCGACTTCCTTCTAACGCAAGTCGACGAGAGCATCAAGTTAAGCATAGAGGATAGCCTGCTCTGGGGTGGAAGCGGGTCCTCCCTTCACTGAACGCGAAAGGCTACTGATCGCGGAGCTCGTGAAAAGGAACACCTCGGCGCGGTACTCGTGCATGAAGTCAACCAGCTTCTTGCGGTACATCTGGAACACCGGGTCTTCTCCCTGCGGATATAGTCGGAGCTAAACTCGGGGGAGCAGCGACGGAAACCTTTTGGTGACGCCTCGTACTCAAAGGGGTATGGAACAGGCGCCATCTAAAATTAGAGGGTTAGCCATCAGTAATAAAATCAATGCATCTATATGCCATGCATCAACCAATGCATCAATCAAGGTGCACAGATCAAGCAAGACTCTAGGCTAGCATTATTCTAGCACAAGGCCTAACTAGCGTGTCCTACAGTCAACCTCGCTCTAATACCAATCATTGTGGCATCCCGGCTCAGAGCCACCGGTTTACCTTACATTTCCAACCCAGAGATCATGTCTTCTGGCAATGCTCAACATATGGGTACTGAAACAACCGCTTCAATAATAATTATACAGGTACAAAGGTTCGGGGATACAAACTGCTACGAGGCATGGCGGCACATCTCGTGCGGCAACACTATCAACATTATTTATGTCATATCTCGGGGCCTCGATACGATCAATGGGGAACTCTACGGCAGCGGAATAACAGGGTGATGGAGCTCCACTCCACGGGGACATTGCTGGGACACGGCCTAGTTCGCGAAGTACGGCACACCGGAATATCCAGGAACGGCTTCTCCTGCATCAAGCATCACACGCCAGTTTAGTACATTGAATGTACTTGCAAGCTCCGAATATCCAAGTCATCAGGACAAACAATAGCATGGAAAGAATGCAAACAATAACACAGTGAGCATGGGTACATATCAAGTTAAGACTTAGAGCAAGATTAATCATAACTCACGATCATCGCATGATCGTGCAGCTTACCTCCGAGTCATCCCGACTCGGCATCAGGGTCATCTCATGACCCAACATTTATACGGGTCGTTGCACGACCACTCAATGATTAGGAGTCATCGCATGACTACCCAACCGGTCCAATCCTTCGACTGTATTATTGTACCAGTTTGTGTTGACCATCGTGTCACCTAGTATGAACTGTGTCCATGACCGCGGACGCGACTATTCGAATATATTTGTGACTCTTTAGAGTTTGTGCACGTTACCCACATCATGGAGTTCTTCCTCCGCCCTGTACCCCGGAACTTGCCCCACAGGATCCTTGGAACTCGTCCCGAAGGAGTGGACTAGGACTTCTCCAACGAAACTTTCCTACCGCTTAACCTTCCTACGGTACCACCGACACACTGTCTTGGGTATCCCTGTGTCCTCCAGACACCTTCCATCCCATGGCAACTGACCATCGCATGGTCCATAAACTTTTTCCCTCGCAGGGACTCCTTGGTAAATAACTCTAGATGTTGAGATTATCACCACCTACCTGATCAGGGTAGCGTGCGTTTATAACCTCCCTCTTTGGTGATACCCATAGAAGGAACTACGATAGCCCAAGCTAAGGCCTGCCCATAAAGAGAAATGTGGCTGCACGAATAAAGCCCAGTTCGGTGGCACCTTGTCAACTGTTATATTATGTTCATCAGATTCCAACAATTAGTTTCTTGCAATGAGAAATATACATGGCATGAACATAATAGAACCACTAAACATGTGCCACACTAGCATGGCATGGTATGAACTTAGTGAGCATGGATATTCAAGCATGAACAAGATCAACACATGAAAAATTACCGGTATAAGCATGATAAAAGTAACATGATCATAATATGAACTTTGATGGCATGGAAATGATCAGTGGATATGGCATGGTTATAGCCCTTCAACTTAGCATGGCATGATTAAATTAATTAGCAATTAAATTGAAGACAAAAACTCAAGTCAAATGAGCCAAAGCATCAAATGGCAAGTCAAGATCCTCATGACCAGAATGTTGTGGCTTGCCTTCATCAAATGGAGTGTCCTTGAACTCCTGGTCTTCTGCAAGCACTTGGTCACCTTCTAAAAATAAAATCAAATGGCAAAGAAAAATAAAACAAGTGCATAAACTTTCTGTCCAGTGGACCTAGACAGAGAGTCAAGCCACCAAAATTTTCCAACTTGAATAGGAGCTCAAGAAAAAAAATTTGAAAAAATAATCAACTCATTTGGCCTTGTAATTTAGGAGATATTAATGGTCAAAGTTTGGTCAAAATTTTGTTTAAACTGAATTTCTGAGAAATTCCCTAGAGGGGCCACGTCGAAGGCGTATTTCTGGGACGCGCCTCCACTTAGAAAACGATTCCGGAGGGGGGCTTGGTCACTGGCAGGTGGGGCCTGCCAGTCAATTTGACTGAGAGAGAGAGAGGGAGGCAGGGCCCGATGGCTCCGGCGAGAGGTTTTGCCAGCGGTGAGGTCCTGCCGGTGGCTCTAGTCTACACCAGACGACGGAGCAGGTGATGCCGAGCACGGGCGTACCCAGAACTTGGAGAATGGCGTCTGGACGGCGAGGCGGGGGGTCTTCTCAAGCTTCTAGCGGCAGAGAAGCTCGTCGGCATTGGGCAAACCTGCATGGATGCCCATGGAGACCGTCGCGTTAGAACCACCAGAGGGAGGGGATTCTAGGGGAGGCCATGGCGAGGCTAGGGGAGCATCGGAGGGGGATGGCTGCGATGGAGACCTCACGGCAGGGCACCGGTGAGATCCACTGCCTGGGGCCTCCCCGCGAGCATTGCTGGTTTTTGTGATCAATTGGAGTAAGGTGGAGTTGGCTGGGATGGCTAGAAGTGAAGGGGGCTCGGGTTTTTATAGGCATGGACGGGATTCCGTCGTGGATGCCGCCGGAAAGAGGCAATTGGATCAGTGCTCGGGAGTGGATGAGCTCGGGCGTCTCCGGCGTGTCCAGGGGGTTTTGGAGATGAGCGTGCACGCGTGAGAGCGGTTCCTGAGGTCGTGCATCGACGAGGCGACGGGTCACGTCGGCCACGGTCGCTGCAGCATCTCTGAGACGACAGTCTAGGCGGCGGGCAGCGCGGCTTTTCTTTGGTCAGAAGGTGTGCGAGCGTATGGCGAGGCTGGCGACGAGCAGAAGAGGACGCGGGCTTCGCGGAGGCGTTTGCGCCACAGTGGCCATCACGCGTGCGCCGCGGTCGAATAGTGGCGGTGACGGTGGGTGTTCCGGCGAGCAGTGCGGCTTTGGGCAAATCCAAGTGGCGTGCGGGGCAGCACTTGGCGCTACGGACACGGAGGCGCGGCTGCGGGCTCTCCGGGCGAGGCGTGCCCCCGATGGCGACTGCTCGGCCATGGCCCGAGCACACCTATGGCAGGAAGTGCGCGTGCTCACCCTATGCACGCGTGCACTGGGGGCAGCCACTGCTCGCCAAGCGTGTCTGTGGCGTGTAGTGAGCGTCCAGTAGCTTAGGTATGGCTTTGGTTGATCAAGAGGAGGCTTAAAGTGAAGGCTAGCGTCAAAGTTAGGTTTCTGCAGGAAACTTTGGAGAATTCTAGAGGCCAAATGTCTAGGAGTTTGGAGCTGATTTTTTGTGTGCATGCTGGGTTTTGGAAGGTGTATAAGGGGTAAAAATCCCATAGCCAATTGATCAAAGTTCAAGGTACTTCCTTCACAAAGTGCCCTCATGACCTGAAATGGAAAAGAATTTGTACAGGGGGAAATTTGCACTGAACTTGCTGATGTTTTTGCATAGAATCATAAGGCATGATCCCATAGTCCAGCACAAAAATTTTCAAAGCATTTGGAATAGCAGAGGAAAGGATAACTCCAACAAAGAGGGGAAAAGAGCTTATTCCTTTAATAAAAAGGAATTTCTTGTGGAATAAAAATTATGGCAAGGGCATGGATGACCAAAGCATGATCATAGTCATGAGGAAGAGAGGTTTGGCGGTCACTTGGCCTAGGAAGAAAATTAGGCCAAGGTGATTAAGGCCAAAATAGCTGCAAAGCTCTGGCAAATAAAATCCAAATCAAGAAAATCAGCAAAAGGCTTTGCAAAAAAGAGGGCCAAAAACTAGGGTGTCACAAACCTACCCCCCTTAGGGTAAATATCGTCTTCGAGATTTGGTTGCGAAGGGAACAGATACGGATATGTGGATCTCAGAAACTCTTCCCTTTCGCAGGTAGCCTCTTCCTCGGTATGGTGTTCCCACAGTACCTAGTAAAACCGTATCACTTTACTGCGGGTGGTCCTTTCCATTTCTTCCAAAATTCTGACCAGTTTCTCTTCATATGCCAAGTCCTGTGTCAACTCCAACTCTTTCATGTCCACTCGCTTGACTGGTGGTGCAATGCACTTGCGTAGCTATGATATGTGGAAAACATCATGGACATTGGATAGTTCTGGGGGTAGTTCCAGTTGGTATGCTACTCTCCCCCTTTTAGCCGTTATTGGGAATGGCCCGATGTACCTCGACGAAAGCTTCCCTCGGGTATGGAATCTCCTCACCCCTTTCATTGGTGTTACTCGGAGATAAGCATATTCTACGGGCTCAAAATTCACTTCCCGATGCTTCGGATCATAGTAACTCTTCTGTCGAGACTTGGGTGCTCTCAGACGGTCTTGAATTTCCTTGAATTTCTTTTGTGCTTCGAGCATTAAGTTGGTGCCAAAGAGGCGACTGTCTCCTGTATGCGACCAGTTCAGAGGGGTACGACATTTCCGCCC
Organism: Bromus sterilis; assembly: GCA_950022295.1. Lineage (NCBI taxonomy): Eukaryota > Viridiplantae > Streptophyta > Magnoliopsida > Poales > Poaceae > Bromus > Bromus sterilis. Next base: position 159,859,786 of record OX465596.1, on the reverse strand, counting down.
ATATAATGCCTCAACAGGTGATATCTGGAGACTTGTCTAATATTTGTTATTGTACTGAACTCTGCATATGGCAAACAGTCCTCCCACTTGGTGCCTTAAGATAGCACACATGCCCTGAGCATATCTTCCAGTATCTGGTTCACCCATTCTGTTTTCCCATCGGTCTGAGGATGATAGGCAGTGCTATGCTTTAGTGCAGTCCCCAGGGCTTGGTGAGGGCGTAGCCAGAATGCAGACGTGACTACTGATCCTCTGTCTGAGGTGATTGTCTTTGGTATTCCATGGAGGCTGACAATCCGGGACATGTATAGCTCTGCCAGTTCATCCTCTCGGTAAGTGGTCCTGACCGGAATGAAGTGAGCCACTTTAGTGAGCATCTCCAAAATCACCCAAATGGAGTCATGGCCCCGTGCGGATTTTGGGAGTCCCACAATAAAATCCATACATATGTCATCCCATTTCCATTGCGGAACTTGCAGGGGTTGCAGTAATTGTCGGGACCCGGAATATGCGTATGTAATTCCTTCTACAACTCAATCATATGAAGATCCGAGAGCCGTACCCACTTGTCCAAGAAGACAAGGCCAAGCACAGAACACTCTCGGAAAGCTCGAACGTGAGGGGCATCCCATCCAGGCCCGGATGATCAACTGAGATGGGTCCTCATTGTCCGCTCACAAGTCTAAATGCTTATGGGTGGTGAAATCCCATACTCATAGACAAGTCGCCTCAACCATATTATCGATTGAATCAAAACACTTACATAAACAGACTCCAGCCCGATCACTTACTCGGGGTCTCGGGCGGGCTCAATCATACAACAAAGTGTGCCACGTGACAGAGTCACGAGCAATCGCATCGTGATGCCCCAAGCTGCGCACATCTAAGGGCCACTTGGTGTATAAAAGACCGTCGGCAAGAAAAAAACTAAGCCATCGAACCCCACACTAAGACATGCACGTTATAATCATACACGCAGCATACATTTCTAGTGCAAACGGCATGCACTCATCCCATGAACTCTACAAAGTATGTCTTTATTGACTAAGATAGAGTATACATAGATCATATGACTATGATCCATCATTACATCAAACAAGGAAGCAACTTAGGTCTGAGTACAGACAAGATTAACAAATGGCTTAGAGAAGCCTTGTTCAACATACAAGCCCTTCCACGAGGGAGCAGACTGTTGTCTAGAACTATACTATCTTAGTCAACGTCGAGCTTCAGGAAGGTGTCTCCATCGGGGGTCTGGGTTCTCATCGAAAACATAGAATAAACAAACGTGAGTACAAAGTCATACTCACCAAGACTTACATCAGAACTATACTACTCATGCTCAAGTTTCAAGGTAAAAAGAGGTGGGGTTTCAATGCAGAAGTGCCAGCTTTGACTTGTCTAGTCCTGAACTACGAATACCGGAATGAGGTAAGAAACGTACACGAGTCCACTACAAAATCTCCAACCAATACACCACTATGGATACTTCCTCGACTTCCCCACGAGAAAGCACGCCATAGCACTCACACTTATCTTGGAAAGTTTTAGAGTAACCGTTGAAGTTGTCTAATAATCAAGTATAGGTCTCCAAGTAGTCCATGACCGCGGACGCGGCTATTCGAATAGTTTTGTTAACCTTGCAAGAGTGTAAACTACACACACCTGACCATCAGTTACCTCCAAGTACTCGTCACCATTTAAGGGGTGACGGCGAGGATGTTCACCATGACACTTCGCTCACAACCGGTCTATTCCATGAGTCGACTATCTGAGGAAGAAGCAGTCAAGGAACACACACGTTGATGAAGTTATATTAAGAGTATATCAGTTGTTGTTGTCTATGAACAAGGAGTAGGTCTCAAGTCGTCCATAACCGTGGACACGGCTTCTCGAAAAGATTTAGCCCTGCAGGGGTGTACCAACTGCCCATTACAAGGCTCCGCACGCACACCCATCTCTCTCAGTTTCTACCCATCACAGGAAGCCATTTTATGATTTAGTTCCGAGAGATCCCAAACGACAGGTCCCTCTAACTAGCAACGCACAAATCCGGGTGGCCCCTGGGGAGTCGACACCCAATCCAAAAGCCGGCCACGCTCTCGGATCGGACTCTTCCGTCTGGACGAGGTTGGGGTAACTAACCCATCACTGTGGGAAGCCCCCTAGCCTCCAGGTGTGGACCAACAAAGGAACTCTATCTCCGGTGGGCCAAGTTATTTTAAAATCTGATGGGGTACCAACCAAGCACACACACGTTTTCAAATGGTAAATCAGCTTGGTCCACCACTATAAATGTTTGAAGCTAGGTAGGTAAGAACAGGGGACCTCATAGCATCCCGCACGCGGTTAGGCACGCTCGTCAAGAGAAACAATACCCGAAACTCGGGTCCTAGGTGACTCGAATGGAACAAAGCGTTGGGGCGGGATAGCCTAGACCTTCCATCCTTCCTCGAGTATAGTCAACATTTATAATAATCATATCATCCACAACAATATAATAATGTGATCCTGATTCCTCCTTTCTTCAAACATCCTGATGATCTGATCTAGGGTCGGTGCCTGTGGTGGATGCTCGGGTGACAGTCCAGCTTGCCTGGCGGATCGACGACGAGGGGTGTCATCATCACCAGAGTGGCTGCCTTCACCTCGCCTCATCCTATAACTGTTCCCAATATAGAGTACCAATATCATGAGAAACCACCAAAGGGAAAAAAGAAACTGACGGCAAGGCGAAAAGAACTTGGAACATCAAGAGGCGGTGGTCGGTTGCTATTCGAACCCTTTTAAAAATCGGCTAATAAACCAACGGCCACCAGAACGGTCTTGACAACACAGATCTGGGACATTGCTGGGGTAGCTCACCCTTTTTCTCAAGACGGCCGCAAAACAGCTCAAAACTTGGAGCAAGGGTGATAAGAAGAAATCAGAGGTCCCCTAAGACGGCCAACAAAAGAACTCAGAACATACGGTCTCTACTGCGAAAAGAAACTCAAAAACTGCCCGAGACGGCCGAAAAGCAGCTCAGTATACGGGCTGGTTGTTGAAAGCGAAAATGCAAAGGAGGCATCCATCCCGGACGGCCGATCGAGAATCATTACAGAACCAGGCATTGATCGAGAAAAGCGAGCAAGGGTCCGTCCGAGTCACTTACACCAAAGCGAAAAGACAGAAACAACATCAACAGAAATCTGAACGAGAAGCGAAGCAACCTCATAATTATACATAGCATTACAACAACATACATAACACTAGTAGTGGATAGCATGAAAAATACTGCTCACACGGCAGTTGACAACATGCATGGCACAACGATAGAAGAGATCATACTGCTACTCGACCCCTCTCTAGTCGTGGTAGTGAAGCGGGCACTTGCAGTCAGCGGAATCATCGGAGTTGTCCTCGGAGTCGGAACTAACGACATGGATCGTGCTACGAGAGGTGGAACCAACATGACGATGCTAGCGGGGAGGCTCTCCCTCAGGAGGAGGGGGAGTGTGCTAACTAAGCATCGGCGCAGCAGGGGTAGCAACCAACGTGGACCACTCCTCTGTGGTCACGCGTCAAGTGATAGCCGGAACATTAGGATGTTCCGCTGGAGTCTGCGGAGTAAGTGAAGGTGAAGTAGGTGGAGCTGGTACCGGTACAAAGGTGGAAGGTGGGGGAGGCGGTGACTGAGCAATACTGATAGATACGAGTGCCTCCCGGGAGCGAGCCAACTCCTCTGCAAGACTAATGATCAAGTCGTACTGAGCGACCATGTAATGAGAGAGGTGGACGGCGGTCCTGTCGCACTCCGAGCCTGGCGGGAAGAGAACCTGCCCTGAAGGAGCCAGGGTGGGGTAGTGAGAAAGACCTGGGTGAGCCTGCATCCCGACTTCCTGCTGACGCAAGTGGACGAGAGAATCTAGTGAAGCATAGAGGATAGCCTGCTCTGGGGTGGAAGCGGGTCCTCCCTTCGCTGAACGCGAAAGGATACTGATCGCGGAGCTCGTGAAAAGGAACACCTCGACGCGGTACTCGTGCACAAAGTCAGCCAGCTTCTCGCGGCACATCTGGAACACCTGGTTTTCTCCCTACGGATATAGTCGGAGTTAAACTCCTGGGAGTAGCAACGGAAACCTTTTGGTGACGCCTCGTACTCAAAGGGGTATGGAACAGGTGCCATCTACACTCACAGAGTTAGCCATCAGTAATAAAATCAATGCATCTACATGCCATGCATCTACCAATGCATCAATCAAGGTGCACAGATCAAGCAAGACTCTAGACTAACGTTATTCTAGCGCACGGCCTAACTAGCGTGTCCTACAGTCAACTTGGATTTGATACCAATCGTTGTGGCACCCCGTCTCAGAGCAACCAGTTTACCTTACATTGCCAACCCAGAGATCATGTCTTCTGGCAATGCTCAACATATGGGTACAGAAACAACCGCTTCAATAATAATTATACAGGTACAAAGGTTCGGGGATACAAACTGCTACAAGGCATGGCGGCACATCTCGTGCGGCAACACTAACAACATTGTTTATGTCACAACTCGGGGCCTCAATACGATCGATGGCGAATTCTATGGCAGCGGAATAACAGGGTGATGGAGTTCCACTCCACGGGGACACTGCTGGGACACGGCCTAGTTCGCAAAGTAAGGCACACCTGAATCTCCAGGTACGGCTTCTCCTGCATCTGGCATGACACGCCAGGTCAGTACACTGAATGTACTTTCAAGCTCAGAATACCCAAGTCATCAGGACAAACAATAGCATGGAAAGAATGCAAACAATAACACAGTGAGCATGGGTACATATCAAGTTAAGACTTAGAGCAAGATTAATCATAACTCACGATCATCGCATGATCGTGCAGCTTACCTCCGAGTCATCCCGACTCGGCATCAGGGTCATCTCATGACCCAACATTTTTACGGGTCGTTGCACGACCACTCAATGATTAGGAGTCATCGCATGACTACCCAACCGGTCCAATCCTTCGGTTGTATTATTATTATACCGGTTTGTGTTGACCATCGTGTGACCTAGTATGAACTGTGTCCATGACCACGGACGCGACTATTCGAATATATTTGTGACTCTTTAGAGTTTGTGCACGTTACCCACATCATGGAGTTCTTCCTCCGCCCAGTACCCGGGAACTTGCCCGACAGGATCCTTGGAACTGGTTCCGAAGGAGTGGACTAGGACTTCTCCAACAAAACTTGCCTACCGCGTAACCTTCCTACGGTACCACAAACACACTGTCTTGGGTATCCCTGTGTCCTCCAGACACCTGCCATCGCATGGCAACAGACCATCGCATGGTCCATAAATTTTTTCCCTCGCAGGGACTCCCGGGTAAAAAACTCTGGATGTCTAGATTATCACCACCTACCTGATCAAGGTAGCGTGCGTTTATAACCTCCCTCTTTGGTGATACCCGTAGAAGGAACTACGATAGCCCAAGCTAAGGCATGCCCATACAGAGAAATGTGGCTGCACGAATAAAGCCCGGTTCGGTGGCACCTTGTCAACGGTTATATAATGTTCATCAGATTCCAACAATTAGTTTCTTGCAACGAGAAATGTACATGGCATGAACATAATACAACCACTAAACATGTGCAACACTAGTGAGCTTGGATATTCAAGCATGAACAAGATCAACACATGAAAAATTACCGGTATAAGCATCATAAAAGTAACATGATCATAATATGAAATTTGATGGCATGGAAATGATCAGTGGACATGGCATGGTTATAGCACTTCAACTTAGCATGGCATGATTAATTTAATTAGCAATTAAATTAAAGACAAAAACTCAAGTCAAATGAGCCAAAGCATCAAATGGAAACTCAAGATCCTCATGACCAGAATGTTGTGGCTTCCTTGGTCAAATGGAGTGTCCTTGAACTCCTGGTCTTCTGCAAGCACTTGGTCACCTTCTAAAAATAAAATCTAATTGCAAAGCAAAATAAGACAAGTGCATAAACTTTCTTTCCAGTGGACCTAGACAGGGAGTCAAGCCACCAAACTTTGCCAACTTGAATAGGAGCTCAAGAAAAAAAATAGAAAAAATAATCAACTCATTTGGCCTTGTAGTTTAGGAGATATTAATGTTCAAAGTTTGGTCAAAATTTTGTTTAAAATGATTTAAATGAATTTCTGAGAAATTCCCTGGAGGGGCCACGTCGAAGGCGTATTTCTGCGACGCGCCTCCACTTAGAAAACGATTCGGGAGGGAGGCTTGGTCACTGGCAGGTGGGGCCTGCCAGTCAGTTTGTCTAAGAGAGAGAGAGGGAGGCAGGGCCCGATGGCTCCAGCGAGAGGTTTTGCCAGCGGTGAGTTCCTGCGGGTGGCTCTAGTCTACACCAGACGACGGAGGGGGTGACGGCGAGCACGGGCATACGCAGAACTTGGCGAATGGCGTCTGGACGACGAGGCGGTGGTCTTCTCAAGCTTCTAGCGGCAGAGGAGCTCGTCGGTGTTGGGCAAACGTGCACGGATTCCCATTGCGAGCGTCGCGTTAGAACCACCAGAGGGAGGGGATTCTAGTGGAGGCCATGGCGAGGCTAGGGGAGCATCGGAGCGGGATGGTTGCGATGGAGACCTCACGGCAGGGCTCCGGTGAGATCCACAGCCTGGGGCCTCCTCGCGAGGGTTGCTGGGTTTTGTGCTCAATTGGAGTAAGGTGGAGTTGGCTGGGATGGCTAGAAGTGAAGGGGGCTCGGGTTTTTATAGGCAGGGACGGGATTCCATCGCTGATGCCGCCGGACAGAGGCAATTGGATCAGTGCAAGGGAGTGGATGAGCTCGGGCGTCTCCGGCGTGTCCAAGGGGTTTTGGAGATAAGCGTGCAGGTGTGAGAGCGGCTCCTGAGGTCCTGCATCGACGAGGCGACGGGTCACGTCGCCCACGGTCGCTGCAGCATCTCTAAGACGGCGGGCTAGGCGGTGGGAGGTGCGGCTTTTCTTTGGTCAGAAGGTGTGCGAGCGTGTGGCAAGGCTGGCAACGAGCAGAAGAGGACGCGGGCTTCGCGGAGGCGTGCCCGCCAAAGTGGCCATCATGCATGCGCCGCGGTCGAACAGTGGTGGTGACGGTGGGTGTTCCGGCGAGCGGCGCGGCTTTGGGCAAAGCTAGGTGGCGTGCGGGGCAGCACTTGGCGCTACGGACACGGAGGCGCAGCTGCGGGATCTCCGGGCGAGGCGTGCCCCCGATGGAGACTGCGCAGCCATGGCCAGATCACACCTATGGCAGGCAGTGCGCGTGCTCACCCTGGGCACGCGTGCACTGGGGGCAGCCACTTCTCGCCAAGCGTGTCTGTGGCGTGTAGTGAGCGTCCAGTTGCTTAGGTGTGGCTTTGGTTGATCAAGAGGAGGCTTACTGTGGAGGCTAGCATCAAAGTTAGGTTTCTGCAAGAAACTTTGGCTAGGAGTTTGGAGCTGATTTTTGCTGTGCATGCTGGGTTTAGGAAGGTGTACAAGGGGTAAAAATCTCATTGCCAATCGACCAAAGTTCAAGGTACATCCTTCACAAAGTTCCCTCATGACCAGAAATGGAAAAGAATTTCTACAGGGGGAAATTTGCAATGAACTTGCTGATGTTTTTGCATAGAATCATGAGGCATGATCCCATAGTCCAGCACAAAAAGTTTCAAAGCATTTGGAATAGAAGAGGAAAGGATAACTCCAACAAAGAGGGGAAAAGAGCTTATTCCTTTAATACAAAGGAATTTCCTGTGGAATAAAAATTATGGCAAGGGCATGGATGACCAAAGCATGATCATAGCCATGAGGGAGAGAGGTTTGGGGGTCACTTGGCCTAGGAAGAAAATTAGGCCAAGGTGATTAAGGCCAAAATAGCTGCAAAGCTCAAGCAAATAAAATCCAAATCGAGAAAATCAGCAAAAGGCTTTGCAAACAAAGAGGGCCAAAAACCAGGGTGTCACAAATCTACCCCCATTAGCGTAAATATCGTCCTCGAGATTTGGTTGCGAAGGGAACATATATGGATATGCGGATCTCAGAAACTCGTCCCTTTCCCAGGTAGCCTCTTCCTCGGTATGGTGTTCCCACAATACCTAGTAAAACCGTATAACTTTACTGCGGGTGGTCCTTTCCATTTCTTCCAAAATTCTGACCGGTTTCTCTTCATATGACAAGTCCTGTGTCAACTCCAACTCTTTCATGTCCACTCGCTTGACTGGTGGTGTGTAAGGCCCGATATGGGGTACTGTTCCAGATCGAGATGTTTCCATCCAGATCCGGGGACGAAGCACAGATCGGTCCCACCGCGACATTTGACATAGCCATGTGCCCCGGATTTCCAACATGATATCACAACATTACAGATACAAGGATACAACATCTCATACAATCGGCATACAACTGCCTTAATACAATACAACAGCGGAAGTTACATGTCTGAGTACAGACTACAATCAAATGCCTACTGGCAAAGAGAAAAACATCGATCCCATAACCACACGGGTCCAGGCCCTCCGCCGGGATCCGCCTAACTAGTCGTCGTCGAGTCTCCACGTGAAACTTCGATCACCAGACCTATTGTCGATCAAGAACCCTGAAAAGAGTTTGGGGTAGTATCATGAGTATAGAAGTACTCAGCATCCAATTGTAGTGGTCAACTGACCCAGCAAGGACTTCATCACTCGTCATTCTAGTACAACTAGTAGTTTACGGTAAGGATGGGGTAAGTGGTGAGGTTGCTGCCGCGCTAGCATTTATGTAGTGGCTAGAGATCTAGAGAGTAAGATAAGAAGCCAAGAATTTGATGAGGAATCGCCTCCAACAAGTCTTGCTATCAACTAATTATGCAATCATAACACCTATCCTATCCTTGTCCTCCTCTTCACATCCCGACGAAGAAGAAGCAGTCAAGGGACACACACATTGATCAAGTTATATTAAGATTATCTCAGTTGTTGTTGTCTATGAACAAGGAGTAGGTCTCAAGTCGTCCATAACCGTGGACACGGCTTCTCGAAAAGATTTAACCCTGCAGGGGTGTACCAACTGCCCATTACAAGGCTCCGCATGCACGCCCATCTCTCTCATTTGCTACCCATGATAGGCAACCATTTTATGATTTAGTCCCAAGAGATCCGGAACGACAGGTCCCTCTAACTAACAACGCACAAATCTGGGTGGCCCCCGGTGAGTCGACATCCAACTCAACAGCCGGCCGCGCTCTCGAATTGGTCTCTACCGTCTGGATGAGGTCGGGTTAGCTACCCAAATAGATGTGGGCAGACCCTTAGCTCCCTGGGGTGGACCAACAAGAGAACCATGTCTCAGCTGGCCCAAGTTGTTTTAAAGAATATCTGCCAGGAGCGGCCCAACAGACACACACACGGTTTTCAAATGCTAAATCAGCTTGGGCCACCACTAGAAATCTTTGAAGCTAGGTAGCTAATAAAAGGGGACCCCATAAAATCCCACACGCGGTTAGCCACGCTCAGTCTTAAAACCAATACCCGGAACTCGGATCCTATGTGACACGAATGGAACAAAGCGTCGGGGCGGGATAGCCTAGACCTTCCATCCTTCGTCGAATATAGTCAACATTATAATAATCATATCATCAACAACAATATAATAATGTGATAGCCCAAACCAAGGAGTAAGAGGATAAAATCGTAGCATCCTAAGCATGCATACTAAGCAGGGGCTGAGCAACGAGCAATAGTAACATAGCAGTACATGGTTTGCTGGGAGGGGACATGGCTGTATCTGTTTGAAAGAGGCTGTAAACATGTGGTAGGATCAAACATCGAACCTAACCTAGACTAGCATGCAAACCGCCGGTTGAAATAGAATGGATCATAAGTAATGTGTAGTCCTTGCCTGTTGATAAGTCGGGTTCCGAAGGTGTAGTTGATCGCAAGCTCGCATCGTCTCCAAGAGTAACCGTGGGAGAACACAAGAAGGTAAACACCGGAAAGAAATCAATGAGAAAGTATCTATTACTACGAAGCAAACACGAGCAAGCATCAACAAGAAGGCAACACGACACATCGCACCTACCGTCGAGAGCGGTTACTAACAGGTTAAGTGGAGTACTCGTCACACACGACGATACCGCACGTTTACGCTGGTTCAAGTTTTTTAGCTACACAAGGTGAGAAAAGGTTGTTAACATGGCATCTCACTCAAGCATGGCATAGCACACAAACATGACAAGAGGTGAAGCACACAATAAACTATCTAATCTAGTCATTTTAAGTGGGGATAAAACCTACACATTCAACTATTACGGACCCCATGATATTTATTGCATTTTGTACTGTTTTGCCCTAAACAATATTTTATTATTTTTATTAGCAGGCAAGAGCAGCATAAACACAATCTACATGCAATTCCAGCCAAGTTACATATAACGAAAATTTTAATAGGAGCAACGGTTAAAAAGTTATTAAAGAAACAATTTTACAGTGGCATGCGATGGTAATTAGCAGTAAACAACATGTAAACAAAGTCAAACATGGCAAAAGAGTACAACTTATTAATCTGTACGCAAAACGGAGCAAGTTTCATGTATTACACGTCGCGATCCGAGCTACGGTTGAAAAGATACGGGCACCGCAAAAAATCTAAAATAATCTGCAATTATTTATAACCAGAAAAAAATACTAAGCCTCACTGGGACGAAACTGCTCTAAACAGACCCAACAGGGGGCGGTGCTAGATATCTAATAAGTGCCCATGGGCGCTACCTAGCTGCTGGGCCAGCCCATCTCGCAGCAACACAAAAATTCACTTCCCGATGCTTCGGATCATTGTAACTCTTCTGTCGATACTTGGCTGCTCTCAGACGGTCTTGAATTTCCTTGACTTGCTTTTCTGCTTCGAGCATTAAGTTGGTGCCAAAGAGGCGACTGTCTCCTGTCTGCGACCAGTTCAGAGGGGTATGACATTTCCGCCAATATAATGCCTCAAAAGGTGACATCTTGAGACTTGTCTAATAGATGTTATTGTACGAGAACTCTGCATATGGCAAACAGTCCTCCCACTTGGTGCCATAAGATAGCACACATGCCCTGAGCATATCTTCCAGTATCTGGTTCACCCATTCTGTTTTCCCATCGGTCTGAGGATGATAGGAAGTGCTATGCTTTAGTGCAGTCCCCAGGGCTTGGTGAAGGGGTAGCCAGAATGCAGACGTGAATACTGATCCTCTGTCTGAGGTGATTGTCTTTGGTATTCCATGGAGGCTGACAATCCGGGGCATGTATAGCTCTGCCAGTTCATCCGCTCGGTAAGTGGTCCTGACCGGAATGAAGTGAGCCACTTTAGTGAGCATGTCCACAATCACCCAAATAGTGGCATGCGGTGTAAATAGCAGTAAATAGTGCCAGTTTACAGTGGCATGCGGTGTAAATAGCAGTAAAACAGCATGTAAACAAACTCAAACATGGCAAAGGAGCACATTTTATTAATCTACACAAAATTCTAAGAAACTTTCATGTTTAACGCGTCGCGATCTGAGCTACGGTTTAAAAGATACGCGCATCACGAAATTACAACCCAATCGGCCAAAATAATAAATACAAAAAAAACCTAAAACCCCTAATGGGCCGGAACTAAGGCTGGCGGACCTAACAGCGAGCACAAGATAACTAAACAGCGCCTGGGGTGCCACATACACATGGGCTAGGCCCAACAGTAGCAGGAGTAACAAAACAAAAAATAAAGGGGCGCCTCACCTACCGGGCTGGACCCAAGTCAGCGGAGGGGCGGAGGATACTGCGCGTCGCCCGTGGGCGTAGATGGCGAAATAGACCGGGGTCGAGGGAGGCCGGCTGGGCCTTGTGGGGCGCGTGGCTCACGTGAGGACGCGGCCCAACCGAGGGTTGCTGGTGGGCGACTCGTGCCCTTACGCTGGAATTGCACACGGCGGCGGCGGCTGGAGCTCCGGCGGCCGGAGGGACGAGGAGGCCGAGGGGGCGAGGCAAAGAGGAGGTCGCCTGGACGGTGGTGGCTCGGGGCTGCCGGATCCAGTGGTCGTGGCGGTTGTCGGCGGCCGTGGCGCGCGGCGGCGCGAGCTCGGGCTCGGAATCCATTGCGTGGCTGCGCTCCGAGCTCGTGGCGTCCTTCAGGTGGAGGGAGAAGAGATGAGGAGGGAAGAGAGGGAGAGAGGAGGGAGGCGCAGCGTGGCAGAAGTTCACTTGAGAGGCGCGTCGTCGCGGCGGAGCGCGGCGCTCGGCGGTGAGGTCTCCGCAGCCGACGGCGCTGTGCTGGCCAGAGGGGCTTGGCGGGCCCTGCCTGACCCTGCGGGGCCCGGATCGGCTGGAGTCTGGGGCTTCTCCGTTGGGGGCTATGTGGCTCGCTGTGAGCCACCGGATGGCTAGATCTGACGGTTGTGGATCAATTTGGCTAGGGTTTCGGGATTTGGAGGAAAAAATGGGCAGATCTGGCAATGTGGAGGGGGTGGCTGCAAATTTGTGTTAGGGGAAACCCTAGAAGGGCTAGGGGGAGTGGTGGTCTTTATATAGGCTGGCCTGGATGGCAGGTTTACGCAAATGCCCATGGGTTTTCTACCTCGCGTTCGATACTCCACGTTTCTGACCGCCGGGGGTCCATACGACCTCCGATTCTGGTGAAATCTCGAACCACGCGCTCAGCGCGGCGAGCCCGTCAGTTCTACCTCACTTCGTTGACATTCCGAGAATATTTTCCGGCACCCAATGAAATAATCCATTTAATTATTAAATGGGGTTTTTCGTTTCGATGCCGATGGCTGGTCCTGTGCCGAATGCGACAGTGCTCGGGTGAACCCGGTGTCGCAAAGGTCGTGTGCCATTTGGGAAAAAGGTTTAGTCCCGCATCCGATACGAGAAAGAGGGGAGAATATTCACCGATTAATAATTCGTTGAAGCAAATACTGCAAACAACTCAGACAATCAACACATCAAAGCAACAAACAAAATTTTTAATTAGGGTGGAAATTCGGGCTGTTACAATACAACACCACCAACAAGGGATCTCGTCCCGAGATCCTGGACGATCCGGGGGAGACGGGGGAGAGAAAAGAGAGTCGGTAATCTTCAACACCACCAACAAGGGACTCTGCTCCATGTCAATGACACACTTCCGTCGAGATAAATTTTCCGTCGAGATAAATTTTCCTGAGAGAGACGGCAATGTCAGAAAACGAAACCATCGGGAGACGAAAAGAAAGAACGATAGCTGAAAGCGACGATCAAGGGAAGCATTCTCACTAAAATCATGAGGATACTAGGCAAGACGACCAAGATGTTTACCCAGAGTTGGAAGAACTAAAGGTACGATAGGATTTCCCAACCTGAGATCGGAATCGAGACAATACGCTGCAAGCAAGGCATTGTAACGATTCCGAAACTCCACAGCTCGAGGTCCTAAAGTTTGAAAGGGGATAAGGCAAGAATAAAACACTTACGACACTTGTCCTGACCAGAGCAAGGGTAAGGAGTAAAAAGATTCCTACTCTCTGATAACTAACTTAGTAACTAAAAAATAGTTTTTGCCTAGACTCAACTTCGGCCAGAAAAGGGATCCTACAGCCGGTAAGGCTCTGATACCAAGTTGTAAGGCCAGATATGCAGTACTGTTCCAGATCTAGATGTTTCCATTCAGATCCGGGGACGAAGCACATATCGGTCCCACCGCGACATATGACAATGCCATATGCCCCGGATTTCCAACATGATATCACAACATTACAGCTACAAGGATACAACAACCCATATAATCGGCATACAACTGCCTTAATACATTACATCAGCGAAAGATACATGTCTGAGTACATACTACAATCAATTGCCTTGTGGCAAAGAGAAAAACATCGATCCCCATAACCACATGGGTCCAGGCCCTCTGCCGGGATCCTCCTAACTAGTCGTCATTGAGTCTCCACGTGAAACGTCGATCAAAAAACCTGTTGTCGACCAATAACCCTGAAAAGAGTTTGGGGGTAGTATCATGAGTATAGAAGTACTCAGCATCCAACTGTAGTGGTCAACTGACCTAGCAAGGACTTCATCACTCGTCATTATAGGATAACTAGTAGTTTACGGTAAGGATGGGGTAAGTGGTGAGGTTGCTGCCGCACTAGCATTTATGAAGTGGCTAACGATCTAGAGAGTAAAGATAAGAAGCAAAGCATTCGATGAGGAATCACCTCCAACAAGTCTGCTATCCACCTACTTACGCAAGCATAACACCTATCCTATCCTTGTCCTCCTCTTCGCATCCCGACGAAGAAGAAGCACTCAAGGAACACACATGTTGATCAAGTTATATTAAGAGTATATCAGTTGTTGTTGTCTCAAGTCGTCCATAACCGTGGACACGGCTTCTCGAAAAGATTTAGCCCTGCAGGGGTGTACCAACTGCCCATTACAAGGCTCCGCACGCAAGCCCATCTCTCTCAGTTTCTACCCATCACGGGCAGCCATTTTATGATTTAGTCCCGAGAGATCCGAAACGACAGGTCCCTCTAACTAACAACGCACAAATCCGGGTGGCCCCCGGGGAGTCGACACCCAATCCAAAAGCTGGTCACGCTCTCTGATCGGACTCTTCCGTCTAGACGAGGTCGGGGTAACTAACCGATCACTGTGGGAAGCCCCCTAGATTCCAGGTGGGGACCAACAAAGGAACTCTATCTCCGGTGGGCCAAGTAATTTTAAAATCTGATGGGGTACCAACCAAGCACACACACGTTTTCAAATGGTAAATCAGCTTGGGCCACCACTAGAAATGTTTGAAGCTAGGTAGGTAAGAAGAGGGGACCCTATAGCATCCCGCACGCGGTTAGGCATGCTCGTCAAGAGAAACAATACCCGAAACTCGGGTCCTAGGTGACTCGAATGGAACAAAGCGTTGGGGCGGGATAGCCTATACCTTCCATCCTTCGTCGAGTATAGTCAACATTTATAATAATCATATCATCCACAACAATATAATAATGTGATCCTGATTCCTCCTTTCTTCAAACATCCTCATGATCTGATCTGGGGTCGGTGCTTGTGGTTGATGCTCGGGTGACAGTCCAGCTTGCCTGGCGGATCGACGACGAGGGGTGTCGTCGTCACCCGAGTGGCTGCCTTCACCTCGCCTCATCCTATATCCGTTCCCAATATAGAGCACCAATATCATGAGAAACCACCAAAGGGAAAAAAGAAAGTGACGGCAAGGCGAAAAGAACTTGGAACATCAAGAGGCGATGGTCGGTGGCTATTCGAACCCTTTTAAAAATTGGCTAATAAACCAACGGCCACCAGAACGGTCTTGACAACACATATCTGGGACATTGCTGGGGTAGCTCACCCTTTTTCTCAAGACGGCCGCAAAACATCTCAAAATATGGAGCAAGGGTGATAAGAAGAAAGCAGAGGTTCCCTAAGACGGCCAAGAAAACAACTCAGAACATAGGGTCTCCACTGCGAAAAGAAACTCAACAACTGCCCGAGACGGCCGGAAACCAGCTCAGAACACGGGCTGGTTGTTAAAAGAGGAAATGCAAAGGAGGCATCCACCCCGGACGGCCGAACGAGAATCAACATAGAACCAGGCGTGGTGCCATTGATCGAGAAAAGAGAGAAAGGGTCCGTCCGAGTCACCTACACCAAAGCGAAAAGACAGAAACAACATCAACAGAAATCCGAACGAGAAGCGAAGCAACCTCATAATTATACATAGCATTACAACAACATACATAGCACTAGTAGTGGATATCATGACATGTACTGCTCACACGGCAGTTGACAACATGCAAGGCACAACGATAGAAGCGATCATACTGCTACTCGACCCCGCTCTAGTCGTGGTAGTGAAGCGGGCACTGTCAGTCAGCGGAATCATCGGACTTGTCCTCGGAGTCGGAACTAACGACATGGATCGTGCTACGAGAGGTGGAACCAACATGATGTCGCTGATGGGGAGGCTCTCCCTCAGGAGGAGGGCGAGTGTGCCGATGAAGCATTGGCGCAGCAGGGGTAGCAACCAACGTGGACCACTCCTCTGTGGTCACGCGTCGAGTGATAGCCGTAACATTAGGATGTTCGGCTGGAATCTGCGGGGTGAGTGAAGGTGAAGTAGGCGGAGGTGGCACCGGTACAAAGGTGGAAGGTGGGGGAGGCGGTGACTGAGTAATACTGATAGATGCGAGTGCCTCCGGGAGCGAGCCAACTCCTCTGCAAGACTAATGAGCAACTCGTACTGAGCGACCAAGTAACAAGAGAGGTGGACGGCGGTCTGGTCGCACTCCGAGTCTGGCGGCAAGAGAACCTGCCCTGAAGGAGCCAGGGTGGGGTATTGAGAAAGACCTGGGTGAGCCTGCATCCCGACCTCCTTCTGACGCAAGTCGACGAGAGCATCAAGTGAAGGATAGAGGATAGCCTGCTCTGGGGTGGAAGCGGGTCCTCTCTTCACTGAACGCGAAAGGTTACTGCTCGCAGAGCTCGTGAAAAGGAACACCTCGGCGTGGTACTCGTGCATGAAGTCAGCCAGCTTCTCGCGGTACATCTGGAACACCGGGTCTTCTCCCTGTGGATATAGTCGGAGCTAAACTCGGGGGAGCAGTGACGGAAACCTTTTGGTGATGCCTCGTACTGAAAGGGCTATGGTACAGGCGCCATCTACACTCACAGGGTTATACATCAGTAATAAAATCAATGCATCTACATGCCATGCATCAACCAATGCATACATCAAGGTGCACAGATCAAGCAAGACTCTAGGCTAGCATTATTCTAGCGCACGGCCTAACTAGTGTGTCCTACAGTCAACTTGGCTCTGATACCAAACATTGTGGCACCCCGTCTCAGAGCCATCGGTTTACCTTACATTGCCAACCCAGAGATCATGTCTTCTGGCAATGCTCAACATATGGGTACTGAAACAACCGCTTCAATAATAATTATACAGGTACAAAGGTTCGGGGATAAAAACTGCTACGAGCCATGGCGGCACATCTCGTGCGGAAACACAATCAACATTATTTATGTCACATCTCGGGGCCTCGATACGATCGATGGAGAACTCTACGACAGCGAAATAACAGGGTGATGGAGCTCAACTCCACGGGGACACTGCTGGGACACGGCCTAGTTCGCAAAGTACGGCACACCGGAATCTCCAGGTACGGCTTCTCCTGCATCTGGCATGACACGCCAGGTGAGTACATTGAATGTACTTGCAAGCTCAGAATAGAAAAGTCATCAGGACAAACAATAGCATGGCAAGAATGCAAACAATAACACGGTGAGCATGGGTACATATCAAGTTAAGACTTAGAGCAAGATTAATCATAACTCACGATCATCGCATGATCGTGCAGCTTACCTCCGAGTCATCCCGACTCGGCATCAGGGTCATCTCATGACCCAACATTTATACGGGCCATTGCACGCCCACTCAATGATTAGGAGTCATCGCATGACTACCCAACCGGTCCAATCCTTCGGCTGTATTATTATTATACCGGTTTGTGTTGACCATCGTGTGACCTAGTATGAACTGTGTCCATGACCACGGACACGACTATTCGAATATATTTGTGACTCTTTAGAGTTTGTGCACGTTACCCACATCATGGAGTTCTTCCTCCTCCCAGTACCCCGGAACTTGCCCCACAGGATCCTGGGAACTCGTTCCGAAGGAGTAGACTAGGACTTCTCCAACGAAACTTGCCTACCGCGTAACCTTCCTACGGTACCATCAACACACTGTCTTGGGTATCCCTGTGTCCTCCAGACACCTGCCATCGCATGGAAACTGACCATCGCATGGTCCATAAACTTTGTCCCTCGCAGGGACTCCCTGGTAAATAACTCTGGATGTCGAGATTATCACCACCTACCTGATCAGGGTAGCGTGCATTTATAACCTCCCTCTTTGGTGATACCCGTAGAAGGAACTACGATAGCCCAAGCTAAGGCCTGCCCATACAGAGAAATGTGGCTGCACGAATAAAGCCCGGTTCGGTGGCACCTTGTCAACGGTTATATTATGTTCATCAGATTCCAACAATTAGTTTCTTGCAACGAGAAATGTACATGGCATGAACATAATACAACCACTAAACATGTGCAACACTAGCATGGCATGGTATGAACTTAGTGAGCATGGATATTCAAGCATGAACAAGATCAACACATGAAAAATTACCGGCATAAGCATGATAAAAGTAACATGATCATTATATGAACTTTGATGGCATGGAAATGATCAGTGGACATGGCATGGTTATAGCACTTCAACTTAGCATGGCATGATTAATTTAATTAGCAATTAAATTAAAGACAAAAACTCAAGTCAAATGAGCCAAAGCATCAAATGGCAACTCAAGATCCTCATGACCAGAATGTTGTGGATTTCCTTGGTCAAATGGAGTGTCCTTGAACTCCTGGTCTTCTGCAAGCACTTGGTCACATTCTGAAAATAAAATCAAATTGCAAAGCAAAATTAGACAAGTGCATAAACTTTCTGTCCAGTGGACCTAGACAGAGAGTCAAGCCACCAAACTTTGCCAACTTGAATAGGAGCTCAATAAAAAAAATTAGAAAAAATAATCAACTCATTTGGCCTTGTAGTTTAGGAGATATTAATGGTCAAAGTTTGGTCAAAATTTTGTTTAAAATGATTTAAATGAATTTCTGAGAAATTCCCTGGAGGGGCCATGTCGAAGGCGTATTTCTGCGACGCGCCTCCACTTAGAAAATGATTCGGGAAGGCGGCTTGGTCACTGGCAGGTGGGGCCTGCCAGTCAGTTTGTCTGAGAGAGAGAGAGAGGGAGGCAGGGCCCGATGGCTCCGACGAGAGGTTTTTCCAGCGGTGAGTTCCTGCCGGTGGCTCTCGTCTACACCAGACGATGGAGGGGGTGACGGCGAGCACGGGCGTACCCAGAACTTGGCGAATGGCGCCTGGACGACGAGGCGGGGGTCTTCTCAAGCTTCTAGCGGCAGAGGAGCTCTTCGGTGTTGGGAAAACGTGCACGGATGCCCATGGCGAGCATCGCGTTAGAACCACCAGAGGGAGGGGATTCTAGGGGAGGCCATGGCAAGGCTAGAGGAACACCGGAGGGGGATGGCTGCGACGAAGGCCTCACGGCAGGGCTCCGGTGGGATCCACTGCCTGGGGCCTCCTCGCGAGCGTTGCTGGGTTTTGTGCTCAATTGGAGTAAGGTGGAGTTGGCTGGGATGGCTAGAAGTGAAGGGGGCTCGGGTTTTTATAGGCAGGGACGGGATTCCGTTGCGGATGCTGCCGGACAGAGGCAATTCGGTCAGTGCTCGGGAGTGGATGAGCTCGGGCGTCTCCGGCGTGTCCAAGGGGTTTTGGAGATGAGCGTGCACGCGTGAGAGCGGCTCCAGAGGTCCTGCATCGACGAGGCGACGGGTCACGTCGTCCACGGTCGCTGCGGCATCTCTGAGACGGCGGGCTAGGCGGCGGGAGGTGCGTCTTTTCTTTGGTCAGAAGGCGTGCGAGCGTGTGGCGAGGCTGGCGACGAGCAGAAGAGGACGCTGGCTTCGCGGAGGCGTGTCCGCTACAGTGGCCATGACGCGTGAGCTGCGGTCGAACAGTGGCGGTGACGGTGGGTGCTACGGCGAGCGGCGCGGCTTT
This sequence comes from Bromus sterilis, assembly GCA_950022295.1. Taxonomy (NCBI): domain Eukaryota; kingdom Viridiplantae; phylum Streptophyta; class Magnoliopsida; order Poales; family Poaceae; genus Bromus; species Bromus sterilis. Next base: position 159,840,169 of record OX465596.1, on the reverse strand, counting down.
GGTCAAAGCCAGGTGGCATGCGGGGCAGCACTTGGCGCTACGGACATGGAGGCGCGGCTTCGGGATCTCCGGGCGAGGCGTGCCCCCGATGGCGACTGCTCAGCCATGGCCAGATCACACCTATGGCAGGCAGTGCGCGTGCTCACCCTGTGCATGCGTGCACTGGGGGAAGCCACTGCTCGTCAAGCATGTCTGTGGCGTGTAGTGAGCGCCCAGTAGCTTAGGTGTGGCTTTGGTTGATCAAGAGGAGGCTTACTGTGGAGGCTAGCATCAAAGTTAGGTTTCTGCAGGAAACTTTGGCTAGGAGTTTGGAGCTGATTTTTGGTGTGCATGCTGGGTTTAGGAAGGTGTACAAGGGGTAAAAATCCCATAGCCAATTGACCAAAGTTCAAGGTACATCCTTCACAAAGTTCCCTCAAGACCAGAAATGGAAAAGAATTCCTACAGGGGGAAATTTGCACTGAACTTGCTGATGTTTTTGCATAGAATCATGAGGAATGATCCCATAGTCCAGCACAAAAAGCTTCAAAGCATTTGGAATAGCAGAGGAAAGGATAACTCCAACAAAGAGGGGATGGATGACCAAAGCATGATCATAGCCATGAGGGAGAGACGTTTGGGGGTCACTTGGCCTAGGAAGAAATTTATGCCAAGGTGATTAAGGCCAAAATAGCTGCAAAGCTCAGGCAAATAAAATCCAAATCGAGAAAATCAGCAAAAGGCTTTGCAATCAAAGGGGGCCAAAAACCAGGGTGTCACAAACCTACCCCCATTAGGGTAAATATCGTCCTCGAGATTTGGTTGCGAAGGGAACAGATACGGATATGCGGATCTCAAAAACTCATCCCTTTCCCAGGTAGCCTGTTCCTCGGTATGGTGTTCCCACAGTACCTAGTAAAACCGTATCACTTTACTGCGGGTGGTCCTTTCCATTTCTTCCAAAATTCTGACCGGTTTCTCTTCATATGCCAAGTCCTGTGTCAACTCCAACTCTTTCATGTCCGCTCGCTTGACTGGTGGTGTGTAAGGCCCGATATGCGGTACTGTTCCAGATCTAGATGTTTCCATCCAGATCGGGGGATGAAGCACATATCGGTCCCACCGCGACATATGACATAGCCATGTGCCCCGGATTTCCAACATGATATGACAACATTACAGATACAAGGATACAACATCTCATACAATCGGCATACAACTTCCTTAATACAATACAACAGCGGAAGATACATGTCTGAGTACAGACTACAATAAAATGCCTACTGGAAAAGAGAAAAACATCGATCCCATAACCACACGGGTCCAGGCCCTCCACCGGGATCCGCCTAACTAGTCGTCGTCGAGTCTCCACGTGAAACGTCGATCACCATACCTGTTGTCGATCAAGAACCCTGAAAAGAGTTTGGGGTAGCATCATGAGTACAGAAGTACTCAGCATCTAACTTTAGTGGTCAACTGACCCAGCAAGGACTTCATCACTCGTCATTCTAGGACAACTAGTAGTTTACGGTAAGGATGGGGTAAGTGGTGAGGTTTCTGCCGCGCTAGCATTTATGAAGTGGCTAACGATCTAGAGAGTAAGATATGAAGCCAAGCATTCGATGAGGAATCGCCTCCAACAAGTCTTGCTATCAACTACTTTCGCAATCATAACATCTATCCTATCCTTGTCCTCCTCTTCAAATCCCGACGAAGAAGAAGAAGTCAAGGGACACACACATTGATCAAGTTATATTAAGATTATCTCAGTTGTTGTTGTCTATGAACAAGGAGTAGGTCTCAAGTCGTCCATAACTGTGGACACGACTTCTCGAAAATATCTAACCCTGCTGGGGTGTACCAACTGCCCATTAAAAGGCTCCGCACGCAGGCCCATCTCTCTCAGTTGCTACCCATGCTAGGCAACTATTTTATGATTTAGTCCCAAGAGATCCGGAACGACAGGTCCCTCTAACTAACAACGCACAAATCCGGGTGGCCAATCGGTGAGTCGACATCCAACTCATAAGCCGGCCGCGCTCTCGAATTGGCCTCTACCGTCTGGATGAGGTCTGGTTAGCTACACAAACAGATGTGGGCAGCCCCCTAGCTCCCTGGGGTGGACCAACAAGAGAACCATGTCTCAGCTGGCCCAAGTTGTTTTAAAGAATATCTGCCAGGAGCGACCCAACATACACACACACGGTTTTCAAATGGTAAATCATGTTGGGCCACCACTAGAAATCTTTGAAGCTAGGTAACTAAGAAAAGGGGACCCCATAAAATCCCACACGCGGTTAGGCACGCTTAGTCTTAAAACCAATACCCGGAACTCGGATCCTAGGTGACTCGAATGGAACAAAGCGTTGGGGCGGGATAGCCTAGACCTTCCATCCTTCGTCGAATATAGTCAACATTATAATAATCATATCATCAACAACAATATAATAATGTGATAGCCCAAACCAAGGAATAACAGGATAAAATCGTAGCATCCTAAGCATGCATACTAAGTAGGGGCTGAGCAATGAGCAATAGTAACATAACAGTACATGGTTGGCTGGGAGGGGACATGGCTGTATCAATTTGAAAGAGGCTGTAAACATGTGCTAGGATCAAACATCGAACCTAACCTAGACTAGCATGCAAACCGCTGGTTGAAATAGAATGGATCATAAGTAATGTGTAGTCCTTGCTTGTTGATAAGTCGGGTTCCGAAGGTGTAGTTGATCGCAAGCTCGCATCGTCTCCGAGAGTAACCGCGGGAGCACACAAGACGGTAAACACTGGAAAGCAATCAACGAGCAAGTATCTATTACTACGAAGCAAACACGAGCAAGCATCAACAAGAAGGCAACACGAGACATCGCACCTACCGTCGAGAGCGGTTACTAACAGGTTAAGTGGAGTACTCGTCACACACGACGATACCGTACGTTTACGGTGGTTCAAGTTGTATAGCTACACAATGTGAGCAAAGGTTGTTAACATGGCATCTCACTCAAGCATGGCATAGCACACAAACATGACAAGAGGTGAAGCACACAATAAACTATCTAATCTAGTCATTTTAAGTGGGGATAAAACCTACACATTCAAATATTACGGACCACACAATATTTATTGCGTTTGGTACTTTTTTCCCTAAACAATATTTTATTATTTTTATTACTAGGCAAGAGCAGCATAAACACAATCTACATGGAATTCTAGTCAAGTTACATATAACGAACATTTTAATAGGAGCAACGGTTAAAAGGTTATTAAAGAAACAATTTTATAGTGGCATGCGATGGTAATTAGAAGTAAACAACATGTAAACAAAGTCAAACATGGCAAAAGAGTACAATTTATTTATCTGTACGCAAAACGGAGCAAGTTTCATGTATTACACGTTGCTATCCGAGCTACGGTTGAAAAGATACGGGCACCGCAAAAAATCTAAAACAATCTGCAATTATTTATAACCAGAAAAAAAATACTAAGCCTCGCTGGGCCGAAACTTCTCTAAATAGACCCAACGGGGGGTGGTGCTAGATAGCTAATAAGTGCCCATGGGCGCTACCTAGCTGCTGGGCCAGCCCATCTCGCAGCAACATAAAAAAAAGTAAAAAGTGAAGGGTGGGGGTCTCACCGAGCGGACTAAGGCCCAAGATGGCGGATGGGCGAAGGTTAGCAACAACTCGCCTGGGGCAAGGGGAAAGTTGCGGGCCGCCTGTCGCGCTCGGCTGGGCCAGAAGGGCGCTGCGGCCCACGGTTGCGGTTGGAGGAGCCTGGGACGGGATCCTCCCGATCCCATCCTGGGCGTGGCTGGCGGCGCGGTGCCCCGGCGGCTGGGCGCGGTTCTCCGGCGAGGGGAGGCCGGGACCGAGGGGGATCCGCCGGATCTGAGTGGGACGGCAGCTAGGGAGGCTCTGGCGGCGAGCATCAGGGGCGGCGCGACGAGCTCCCCACGTGGGCATCCATGGCGCGGCTGGGTTCCTTGCAGGCCACAGAGAGAATGACAGAGAGATATTAGAGGGAGGAGGAACAGCGCGGGGAGAAGGAGAAGGGGGGGCGACCTGCGGGGGCCGGCGTCTCGCCGGGGTGGCGCGGCGGCGGCTGCTCGCCGGCGACTGGCCGGACGGAGGCGGCGGCGGTGGTTCCACGGGAGGAGAGGTAGGAGAGAGAGGGGAGGCTAGGACGCATCTGGGCCGTCTGTTCTCCGGATCTGACGGTCCAGATCAGAAGGGACAATGGTTTGGGCGAAAAATAGGAAAAATGCGAAAATTGGGGCTATTGTGAGGCGTTGGCTGCAATTTTTGGCTAGGGAAACCCTAGAAAGAGGTGAGAGTGTGGTGGTATTTATATAGTCCAGGTGGCTAGCAGTTTGCAAAAACATCGCCGATTTTCTCTCGCGTGCGCGGTGTTTACGTTTCTGACCGCCGGGGGTCCGCGGTACCTCCGATTCAGGTAAAACTTCAAACTGCGCAATCAACGCATCGAGCCGACGGCGTTAACCTCGCGCTGGAACCATTCCGATAACACTTTCCGGCGCGCTATAAAAATAACCCGTTTAATTATTAAACGGGGTTTTTCGTTTTGTTGGCTGCGGCCGGTCTCGTGCGGTTTTCGCGACGATGATCGGGTGAAAACCGGTGTCGTAAAGGTCGAGTGTTAGGGTGGCAAGGGTCGGTCTCCGTCCGATACGATATAAGAGGGGGAAAATAATCGCCGATCGATAGATCGGGGATGCAAACGCCGCAAACAAATCAAACAATCAAACAATTCACACCGAAAACAATTTTTTTTAATTTTTGTGAAATCTGGGCTGTTACATGGTGCAATGCACTTGCGTAGCTATGATATGTGGAAAATATCATGGACATTGGATAGTTCTGGGGGTAGTTCCAGTTGGTATGCTACTGTCCCCCTTTTAGCCATTATTGGGAATGGCCCGATGTACCTCGACGAAAGCTTCCCTCGGCTATGGAATCTTCTCACACCTTTCATTGGTATCACTCGGAGATAAGCATATTCTCCGGGCTCAAAATTCACTTCCCGATGCTTCGGATCATAGTAACTCTTCTTTTGATACTTGGCTGCTCTCAGACGGTCTTGAATTTCCTTGACTTGCTTTTCTGCTTCGAGCATTAAGTTGGTGCCAAAGAGGCGACTGTCTCCTGTCTGCGACCAGTTCATAGGGGTATGATATTTCCGCCAATATAATGCCTCAAAAGATGACATCTTGAGACTTGTCTAATAGCTTTTATTGTACGATAACTCTGCATATGGCAAACAGTCCTCCCACTTGGTGCCATAAGATAGCACACATGCCCTGAGCATATCTTCCAGTATCTGGTTCACCCATTCTGTTTTCCCATCGGTCTGAGGATGATAAGCAGTGCTATGCTTTAGTGCAGTCCCCAGGGCTTGGTGAAGGCGTAGCCAGAATGCAGGCGTGAATACTGATCCTCTGTCTGAGGTGATTGTCTTTGGTATTCCGTGGAGGCTGACAATCCGGGACATGTATAGCTCTCCCAGTTCATCCGCTCGGTAAGTGGTCCTGACCGGAATGAAGTGAGCCACTTTAGTGAGCATGTCCACAATCACCCAAATGGAGTCGTGGCCCCGTGCGGATCTTGGGAGTCCCACAATAAAATCCATACATATGTCATCCCATTTCCATTGCGGAACTTGCAGGGGTTGCAGTAATTGTCGGGACCCGGAATATGCGTATGTAATTCCTTCTACAACTCAATCATATGAAGAGCCGAGAGCCATACCCACTTGTCCAAGCAGAAAAGTCCAAGCACAGAACACTCTCGGAAAGCTCGAACGTGAGGGGCATCCCATCCAGGCCTGGATGATCAACTGAGATGGTCCTCATCGTCCGCTCACAAGTCTAAATGCTTATGGGTGGTGAAATCCCATACTCATAGACAAGTCGCCTCAACCATATTATCGATTGAATCATAACACTTACATAAACAGACTCCCGCCCGATCACTTAGTCGGGGTCTCGGGCAGGCTCAATCATACAACAAAGTGTGCCACGTCACAGAGTCACGAGCAATCGCATCGTGATGCCCCAAGCTGCGCACATCTAAGGGCCATTTGGTGTATAAAAGACCGTCGGCAAGAACAAAACTAAGCTATCGAACCCCACACTAAGACATGCACGTTATAATCATACACACATCATAGATGTCTAGTGCAAACAGCATGTACTCATCCCATGAACTCTACAAAGTATGTCTTTAATGCCTTAGATAGAGTACACAAAGATCATATGACTATGATCCATCATTACATCAAACAAGGAAGCAACTTAGGTCTGAGTACAGACAAGATGAGAAAATGGCTTAGAGAAGCCTTGGTCAACATGCAAGACCTTCCACGAGGGAGCAGGCTGCTGTCTGGAACTATACTATCTTAGTCAACGTCGAGCTTCAGGAAGGTGTCTCCATCGGGGGTCTGGGTTCTCATCTAAAACATAGAATAAGAAAACGTGAGTACAAAGTCGTACTCAGCAAGACTTACATCAGAACTATACTACTCATGCTCAAGTTTCAAGGTAAAGGGAGGTGGGGTTTCAATGCAGAAGTGCCAGCTTTGACTTGGCTAGTCCTGAACTACGAATACCGGAATGAGGTAAGAAACGTACACGAGTCCACTACCAAATCTCCAACCAATACACCACTATGGATACTTCCTTGAATTCCCCACGAGAAAGCACGCCATAGAACTCACACTTATCTTGGCAAGTTTTAGAGTAACCATTGAAGTTGTCTAATAATCAAGTATAGGTCTCCAAGTAGTCCATGACCGCGGATGCGGCTATTCGAATAGTTTTGTTAACCTTGCAAGGGTGTAAACTACACACACATGACCATCAGTTACCGCCAAGTACTCGTCACCATTTAAGGGGTGACGGCGAGGATGTTCACCACGACACTTCGCTCAAAACCGGTCTATTCCAGGAGTCGACTATCTGAGGTAGATCCCGCTCGAGAATCCGGCCGGATCAACGATACGGACTCAGACAATGTAGGCAACCGAGACGCCATCCGAGAAGATGGTTTCACTGTCTCATAGATCCACCCACATATCTATATGATGCAACCTTTCATCCATTCTTTTTCTATGCATATGGCAAATGGAAATCCCGAACTAATGTGACTCCTGGACATCAACACGGATTGAGGTAATAGGCCGAGAGGGGTCAGTGATCCCAATGTGTGGTTGTACTCTTTGTCTTGGATTATCATACAAGAACTCGGGCTTAAGGCGGTGTTCAACGAGACAACCCACTGTGTACTCCTACACAGCCTCTCATCGTTCACCTTGTTTACGTCAAGTTCACCAACACGTTAACACCAGCATCAACATGATCACAACCATCCCGATGCACATCAAAGTAAACTAATTGTAACACTAAGCATGCAATAAGCAGTAACAGTTGCAGGGTCCACATGCTCAACATTCAACTCCTATATCTGCTAGGATTGTGGTTTGCTTAATACGGTGACAAAATGATAGGTCATGCATCGGAATGGGTTCATCTATGCGAAAGAATGTGTCATGGTGATCTCCTAAACATGCATAAGCGAGATTGGGAGGGAAGTGGGATTTTATAGACACGATCAATGGGGTTTGCTTGCCTTGCTGATGTTACACGGGTTTAACGGTCTTCTTCTTCTTCGGGGGTGATCTTCGTCTCGGAAAGTCTGTTACCGGAACAATCATCAACAAAGGGTGGGAAACATTGAAATAGAATGCACAAGCACATGATAAGTTATTCCATGATGTAGAGGTACTGGTTTGTGGCAAATTCATCTTAATTGAAGTGTATTGCAATTTAATTGAAAATTCAAACTTCAAATTCAAATTCAAATTAATCCATATGCTCATTTGCTACTGTTCACCCATTTTAAAATGGTCAAACATAAAAACAAGTTGCATATTATTAATCCTTGCATTTTTTTGACAATTTTCCATATATTATATATTTAATTTGGAGTTAATATGAATTTTCTATGAATTATTGTAGTTTTATTCAATTTCTATTTTTTCTAGAATTTTTATTAGACAGAGAAAATGAATTTTTGCATCAGCATGATGCAATGCTGATGTCGGGGCCGGGGGCTGACATGTGGGCCACCACTGTCAGCCACAGTGGAGTTAACCCCCTTTTAATTAAAACTAATAGAGGTTTAGGGGGCCTAGGGCCCCACTTGTCTGTCTCTGTGAGGGTGGGTTACGGGTTAATTAGATTAACTAAGCCAGGCCTGCCGGGATCTTGCCGCCGGCGACCTCTGGGACGGCGGAGGAGCTCGCCGGACTCGCCAAAAAGGCCATGGGAGGGCACGGGGTTAGCTTCAAACTGAAACCCGTATGCTCCCACGTCCAATCATGCCATCGGGGGTTCAAGGGGATGTCGGGGAGCGCATCGAAGAAGGCTTGGTGCGGCGGCCGGAGCCACTGTTCCACGGAATCGACGGCACACGACGCGGGAGGGAGAAAGAGATGGTGCAACACAACGAGGATCTCACCCCGGTGGCGTTGAAGAGGACGATGAGGCCAGAGATGCAGCGGCAGAGGTGGAATTCTTCGCCGGAATTCCACGGCGGCTGAAGCTTCTCGGTTACGCTCGCTATGCTTCCGGTCGCCTTGAGCTCGAATCCAGTGCGTGGATTGACTGAGGCGTCAATGGTGGATCATCTGGACATGGAGGCGCATCTTCTTGACGTCGTTCGCCGCGTCGGAGCGCTATGGCGTGGCGGCGGCGCTCTGCTAGGGTTACGGGCTCGCGCGATTTCTCTCCGGGGAAGAGAGAGCGAGGACAGAGAGAGGGGGCAAAGGGTTGGGGCTCTTCTGGAGTCTTGCGTGGCGAGAGGAGGAGGCAGGGGGTGGCCTAGAAGCCCTCTGGCGTCGCCGTGGCGTTAGTCATGTCTTCCCAGCGCACCACCGAGGTGCTTGAGGTAGACGACAAGCACCTGGTGGGCTGGGCTGGGCCGACCTGGAGGCTGGGGGTTAAGTTGGGACGAATGCCAGGTAAGCCTTTTTTTCCTTTTCTCCCTATTTTATTTTCTGACATTTTTTTGTCTTGGCTAAAAAAATAGCTAGACATTTTTATAAATGCCCAAAATTTATATATGGCTTTAAGTGATGAGTGGCTAGTCACATTCAAAGTTTCAACATTTTTGTAATTCAAAAATATTTGAATTCAAATTCAAATAGGGTATTTATTAATTCCAGGCTCCTGTTTGAATATTTGAAAAATATATGAGCATGGGTTTGAATCCAAATCACTTTATATGTGATCATACTAAATTATGAAACTTTTCAAAAATAACAGAGGAATTTTTGGAAGAAATTTTTGTCTGTCCATTTTAATTAAATTCAATTAGGGCTTTTCTTTTCCCCATTTGGATTTCTTTTGAAATTTTTGCATGATGCACAAACCCAAGCTAACCCTAGCACATACCCAAAAGATGGTTGTGACAACTCGCCCCCACTCGAAAGAATCTCGTCCCGAGATTTAGAAGTGATGGGGAGGAAGGTGGGGTACTCGACACGGAGGCGGTCTTCTCTTTCCCATGTTGCTTCTTTCTCGAAGTGATGTGACCATTGCACATTGAGAAACTTGATCTTCTGACGACGAGTGACACGCTCTGCGCAATCATGAATACGAATGGGGTATTCTCGATAAGAAAGGTCATCTTGGAGATCAGGCGTTTCATGGTCTACTTCGCAGATGGGGTCCTGGAAGCAACGCCTGAGTTGTGACACATGGAATACATCATGTACTCGGGAAAGGTGCGAGGGTAGTTCAAGTTGGTAGGCAACTTATCCACGTTTAGCAAGAATGCGGAAAGGTCCAATGTAACGTGGGGCCAACTTGCCTTTGATACCGAATCGTTGGGTTCCCTTTATAGGAGTAACCCGAAGGTAGGCCTTCTCATCCATATTGTAGCTTTCTTGCCTATGATGACAATCATAGTAGCTTTTCTGACGAGACTGGGCTGCTTTCAATTTATCACGAACAATGTGAACTTGCTCTTCTGCTTCCATGATCATAGCCGGTCCAAAGAATTGTCTTTCACCGGTTTCTGACCAGTTTAGGGGTGTTCGACATCTTCGTCCATAGAGGAGTTCAAAAGGAGCCATGTTCAGACTAGATTGAAAACTATTGTTATAAGCAAATTCGGCGAATGGCAGAGACTTCTCCCAGTTCTTTCCGAATGAGATAACACAAGCTCTGAGCATGTCTTCGAGAATTTGGTTAACCCTTTCGACTTGACCGCTAGACTGAGGATGGAAAGTTGTACTAAAGGAGAGATGAGTTCCCATAGCATTTTGGAAGCTTTCCAAGAATCTAGAGGTGAAAAGGCTACCACGATCAGAATTGATTTCCAAAGGAACACCATGAAGAGACACAATTCTAGAGACATACAAGTCCGCTTACTGACTAGAAGTAATAGACTCGCGAACAGGAAGGAAGTGAGAAACTTTGGAGAGTCGATCAATGACAACGAAGATGGCATCATTTCCTTTCTGTGTTTTTGGAAAGCCGGTGATGAAGTCCATACCGACTTTGTCCCATTTCCACTCGGGAATAGACAATGTTTCAAGAGTACCAGCAGGTCTTTGATGTTCTGCCTTAGTGCGACGACAAACATCACATTCGGCAACAAATTGAGCAATGTCTCTCTTCATCCTGGTCCACCAAAATCTCTGGCGTAGATCTTGGTACATTTTTGTACTACCGGGATGAATTGAGAGGAGAGTGTCATGAGCTTATTTGAGGATGAGTTGCCTTAGGTTCCTATTCTTAGTTACTACCAAACGATTTTCAAAGAATACCGTTCCTTTGCTATCTGTGGAGAAACATTTAGCAGCTCCACTAGCAATGTTTTCCTTGATCCGGCGAACACCTCATGTATGCCTTTGGGAAACTACGATTTGATCCTCAAGGGTTGGTTTCGCCACCAATTTGAAAAGAGATCCACGAGGAACAATCTCAAGATTGAGCTTTCGAAATTCCTCATGAAGAAGTGGTTGATACTGTTGTAACATGAAGTTGTTACAATACGACTTACGACTTAATGCATCAGCCATGACATTGGCTTTCCCTGGGGTATAAGAAATTCCTAAGCCATAATCGTTTATCAACTCAATCCAGCGTCTTTCCTTGAGATTAAGATTTGGCTGGGTGAATACATATTTGAGGCTTTGGCGGTCAGAATAGATCTCTTAACGATTACCAAGGAGGTAATGTCGCCAAGTTTTCAGGGCATGAACGGTAGCGAGTTCAAGGTCATGGGTAGGATAGTTCTCTTCATGTTAACGCACATGACGTGAAGCGTATGCTACCACATGTCGATCTTGCGTAAGTATGCATCCTAACCCTTGCCGTGTGGCGTCAGAATAGATCTCGAAATCCTTTTTGGTGTCTGGAGGCACAAGTACGGGTGCAGAAGTCAATCTTCTTTTCAGCTCTTGAAATCTTTGCTCGCACTTGGGGGTCCATTGGAATTTCTTATCTTTCTTGAGGAGTTCAGTAAGAGGCTTTGAAACTTTGGACAAGTTCTCAACGAAGCGGCGACAATAGCTTGCTAAGCCAAGATAACTCCTAACTTGTTTAACCGATTCAGGTGGAGTCCAATCAAGGACGGCCTGAACTCTCTCGGGATTGACAATAATTCCTTTGGCAGATATCACGTGGCCTAAGTAGGTCACTTCTGGTAGACAAAATTCGCACTTAGAGAACTCGGCATAAAGGCGATGCTCTCGAAGTTTCATCAATACCAGCCTAAGATGTTCTGCGTGATCTTCTTCGTTCTTCGAGTAGATGAGAATGTCATCAAGATAAACTACAACAAATTTATCTAGGTACTCCATGAAGGTCGAATTCATCAAGCGCGAGAAAGTGGAGGGGGCATTGGTTAGACCGAAGGACAAGACGGTGAACTCGTAAAGACCATATCGAGTAGTGAAAGCCGTCTTGGTAACTTCCTCGTTTCTGATTTTGATTTGTTGATAGCCTAATCTCAAATCCATCTTGGAGAAGACTGAGGATCCAGCAAGTTGATCATAAAGATCATTGATCCTAGGAAGTGGGTACTTGTTCTTTATCGTCACTAAATTTAACGGGCGTTAGTCTACGCACATCCTTTTTGTTCCATCTTTCTTCGTTACGAACAGAACGGGGAAACCCCATGGCGATGAGATAGGGCGGACGAAGCCTTTTGCCAACAAAGCTTCGAGTTGGATTTTGAGCTCAGCTAACTCTTGTGGGGCCATTCTATATGGGCGTCTGGAAATTGGGGTTGTGCCTGGCATAAGATCAACTATGAAATCTACACATATGTCGGGTGCCATAGTTTAAGGGGTTGGATCTCTGGATAGCTTCCTAGAGGATGACCAAGGTTTACTAGGGCTACAACAGATATGTCAGAGTAGCAAAGTACCCCAATACAATGGTTAGTGTGGTTCTTCTGGCTAGAAGACATCTAAAGTGGGAGGAAGAGCTGCAAATGAATCAGTATAGTTTTCTAGAACAAAACCTACAACAAACTCTATGGAACTGTAGGGTAGGCCACCTAGTAATTCTTCTAGAAAGACATCCGGAATGGAGAGAAGGATTTGCAAATGCATCAGATTGTGAAGAAAACTGGAATGACTCGTACAACATAACGGCTGTAATTGCAAGGGAAATGGAAATCCTCACAACATTTCAACAACACTTACATAAGAAGTCTAAAAAATAGGAAGCACAACGACTCTAGAAAACCGAACACAACTTTCCTACGGCTACCAGGAAGCAAACAACGAGATGTTCTAGTAAGACATAGATGAGCCTAGTCCTATCTTCCCATAGAAAAGATGAGGGGACTCAGAACTCAGATCGATGAGGGTAAGGAGAAAAAAATAAGTCTTAAGTTGTTCCCTTATACACAAGTAACTATATAACTATAGAATGCTAGACTCGACTTCGACCAAGGGTTTGATAATCCTATAGACATTCCTGCTCTGATACCAAGTCTGTCAGGACCCAAAATATGCGTATGTAATTCCTGCTACAACTCAATCATATGAAGAGCCGAGAGCCGTACCAACTTGTCCAAGCAGACAAGGCCAAGCACAGAACACTCTCGGAAAGCTCGAACGTGAAGGGCATCCCATCCAGGCTCGGATGATCAACTAAGATGGGTCCTCATCGTCCTCTCACAAGTCTAAATGCTTATGGGTGGTGAAATCCCATACTCATAGACAAGTCGCCTCAACCATATTATCGATTGAATCATAACACTTACATAAAAAGACTCCAGCCCGATCACTTAGTCGGGGTCTCGGGCGGGCTCAATCATACAACAAAGTGTGCCACGCGACAGAGTCACGAGCAATCGCATCGCGATGCCCTGAGCTGCGCACATCTAAGGGCCACTTGGTGTATAAAAGACCGTCGGCAAGAACACAACTAAGCTATCGAACCCCACACTAAGACATGCACGTTATAATCATACACGCAGCATACATGTCTAGTGCAAACAGCATGTACTCATCCCATCAACTCTACAAAGTATGTCTTTATTGACTTAGATAGAGTACACATAGATCATATGACTATGATCCATCATTACATAAAACAACGGAAGCAACATAGGTCAAAGTAAAGACAATATTAAAAAATGGCTTACAGAAGCCTTGTTCAACATACAAGCCCTTCCACGAGGGAGAAGACTGCTGTCTGGAAGTATACTATCTTAGTCAACGTCGAGCTTCAGGAAAGTGTCTCCATCGGGGGTCTTGGTTTTCATCTAAAACATAGAATAAGAAAACGTGAGTACAAAGTCGTACTCAACAAGACTTACATCAGAACTATATTAAGCATGCTCAAGTTTCAAGGTAAAGGGAGGTTCGGTTTCAATGCAGAAGTGCCAGCTTTGACTTGGCTAGTCCTGAACTATGAATACCAGAATGAGGTAAGAAACGTACACGAGTCCACTACTAGGGCTCCAACCAATACACCACTATGGATACTTCCTCGAATTCCCCACGAGAAAGCATGCCATAGCACTCACACTTATCTTGGCAAGTTTTAGAGTAACCGTTGAAGTTGTCTAATAATCAAGTATAGGTCTCCAAGTAGTCCATGACCGCGGACGCGGCTATTCGAATAGTTTTGTTAACCTTGCATGGGTGTAAACTACACACACATGACCATCAGTTACTGCCAAGTAATCATCACCATTCAAGGGGTGATGGCGAGGATGTTCGCCCCGACACTTCGCTCACAACCGGTCTATTCCAGAAGTCGACTATCTGTGGTAGATCTCGCTCGAGAGTCCGGCGGATCAACGATACGGACTTAGCGAATGTAGGCAACCGAGACGACATCCGAGAAGATGGTTTCACTGTCTCACATATCCACCCACATATCTATCTGATGCAACCTTTCATCCATTTATTTTCTATGCATATGCCAAATGGAAAGCCCGAACTAATGTGACTCCTGGACGTCAACACAGATTGAGGTAATAGGCCGAGAGGGGTCAGTGAGCTCAATGTGTGGTTGTACTCTTTGTCTTGGATTACCATACAAGTCGGGATTAAGGAAGTGTTCAACGAGACCACCCACTGTGTACTCCTACAAAGCCTCTCATCGTTCACCTTGTTTAGGTCAAGTTCACCAACACGTTAACACCAGCATCAACATGATCACAACCATCCAGACTCACATCAAAGTAACCTCATTGTAACACTAAGCATTCAATAAGAAGTAACAGTTGCTGGGGCCACATGCTCAACATTCAACTCCTATATCTGCTAGGATTGTGGTTTTCTTAATACGGTAACAAAATGATAGGTCATGCATCAGAATGGGTTCATCTATGCGAAATAACGTGTCATGGTGATCTTCTAAACTTGCATAAGCCAGATTGAGAGTGAAGTAGGATTTTATAGACATGATCAATGGGGTTTTCTTGCCTTGCTGATTTTACACGGTTTTAACGGTCTTCTTCTTCTTCGGGGGTGATCTCCGTCTCGGAAAGTCTGTTACTGGAACAATCATCAACAAAGGGGGGGAACATTGAACTAGAATGCACAAGCACATGATAAGTTATTCCATGATGTAGAGGTACTGGTTTGTGGCAAATTCATCTTAATTGAAGTGTATTGCAATTGAATTGCAAATTCAAACTTCAAATTCAAATTCAAATTAAGCCATATGCTCATTTGCTACTGTTCACCCATTTTAAAATGGTCAAACATAAAAACAAGTTGCATGTTCTTAATCCTTGCATTTTTCTGATTATTTTCCATATATTATATATTTTATTTGGAGTTAATATGAATTTTCGATGAATTATTGTTGTTTTATTCAATTTCTAGTTTTTTTGGAATTTTTCTTAAAAAGAGAAAATGAATTATTGCATCAGCATGATGCAATGCTGATGTCAGGGGGGGCTGACATGTGGGATGTTGGGATACGGGGAAGAAAACACAAATTTTTCATACCTACGGTACTCGAACCCAAGATCTATGCTATTGCGATGTAAACTAACGGAGGGAATCGGTGTTCATACATTTGAAGACCGAAAGAGGGAAATGTTCTTGCGAATGTGGCTGGCATAGACTCGAAACTATGACCTCCCTGTCGTGTTGTAGACCACCGGCGAGGATGACTCCCGGTTGACCTCCAGCGATGAAGTAGCACCATAGGTGTAGTGCCTCGAAGAGATTATACACGTACGGTACAATCAATGTTCCTCCCGGGCCCCGAACCAGGCGAGCGGCGCAAGAAAGATGGATTCGGATCCCGACTCCGGCAGAGTGACGACCTGCCTTATGGTGGAGAACTCCAGTCCAGGTGCAGACTCCAAACAAGGGGAGTCCACTTCCAATAAGGAGAAGGAGAGAGAGAGGAATAATGTGTGTTGGAAAAAGGGGGGTGTACCCCTCCTTATATAGTCCAAGGGGGGGGGGGGGTTCCATCCTCCTCCCCTCCCCCATGTGGGACTAAACTCCCAAGGGGGTGAGTGTGCCGGCCTAGGGGGGGATGGGCCCCATGGCGCCAAGCCCAAGGGGGGAAACCCCCTCCTCCCCTAATGGGCCGCATAGACCCATATAGCCTTTTCCATTTTTTAATTATTTTAATATGTTTAAATATTTAATTCAGATAATTAAATAATAAAACATTATTAAAACAAATTAACCATTATTTTGAACCATTCAAAATGTCTAGAACAACTTCCGTCCTCCTCCGTAACTATTCCGGTGATTTCTCCTATTTCACCGATTGATCCCGAAACTGTCCTATGCATCGATTGCCCATAAGTGTAACACCCTAACAGTCCGGGAAACAACAGACATGGTCCAGACTCTTCTCATTGACCAATGACTAGTCAGTTGGACCTGGTTACAATCCTTGACAACCCCTGCGCTTCCATCGAATGAACTTCAATCGCCTTTTGAAACCGTTAACGATACGACGTAATCCCTTTGTGTTGCGGTACTTTGTTTGTCCGAGGTTCGATCTTTGGTATCCCACATACCGTGTTCACATTTCGTTCACAACAAACAAGTTTACTCGTCCGTGCATGTTGCATCTCCCGTTACCTAGTCACCTTCTTGCAAGCTATTGATGCAATATCACCGAGTGGGCCTAGAGTACCTGTCCTGTTACAAGGACTGAAAAATCCCGCTCTGATCTATTAACATACTCATCGAACATCTATTTCGGAATACCCAAAGTGCACCGTTATAGCCAGCATATTTCAGTCAGGCGGTGGGATACAAATCAAAGTCGCCTCATAGATGACAATTACGTATAATCAGTACGGTCTAAGGACTAAGCCATATGTTACAAAGTCATCGCAATGCTGAACTATGTTACTCGATCACATTGCAATACTTTAGGTGGGTGTATGTCCATCACATCATTCCCCTAATGACATGAACTCATTGTCCATGGACTTAAGTGTCGCCATGATCAGGAAAGCTTGATCAATCAATTTCCCAATGAGATAGTTTACCCGAGTTAAACTACGGACCTATGTTTTATACTACACATGTATTAGTATTTCCATGTAATATAGTTATAGCACAGTATAAAATGTATTATGAACAAAACGGCTATGCGACAAATATCCAACAGTCTCCCAGTTGCACTAGAGTACAAATTACACTAGTTTACAACAGGTATGTATTTAACACCAATAGTCTCTCGGTGTTCTTCAAACTTTCCCTGTGGAAGAGGTTTAGTCATCGGGTCTGCTGTGTTCAGATCCGTATGTATCTTGTGATTCCTAGTGTGTCCATCCCGGACGCAGTCTTGCGTCAGATGGAACTTTCGGAGAATGTTCTTGGCTGTAGAGTGAGTTCTTGGCTCCTTCGTGTTAACAATGGCACCCGTGTTGTCGCAGAAGATTCCCACGGGGTCAGTGCAGCTGGGAAAGACGCCAAGCTCGATCACGAACTTCTCCAGCCACAACTCCTTGTTTGACGCTTCGCAAGCGGCAATATACTCCGATTCCATTGTAGATTGGCGACGACTGACTGTTTTCCGCTCCTCCAGCTAATTGCGCCACCGTCAACATAAAAACATATCCCGTCTGGGATTTCGAATCATCTAGGTTTGAGCCGAGGCTTGCGTCAACGTAACCCTTTACGGTGAGCTCCTCATCAACTCCTCCATAAACGAGAAAGATATCCTTTGTTCTTCTCAAGTACTTTAGGATGTTATTTACTGTGGTCCAGTGAGCCATCCAGGATTACTCTGGTAGCAATTAGTCATACTAATAGCCAGCGCTAAATCCGGCAGGGTACATAACATAGCATACATGAGAGAACCTATGGCTGAGGCATAGGGTTTTGAGGACATTTCCTCCTTCTCTTTTGCTGTGGTCGGGCACTGAGTCACACTTAACTTGACACCTTTTATAACTGGCAAGAGGCCTCTCTTGGAGTTATCCATACTGAACCTTTTCAATATCTTGTCAACATAAGTGCTCTGACTCAAAGCCAATAGTCGATTAGGTCTATCTCTATAGATCTTAATCCCCAATATGTACGCAGCTTCACCAAGGTCCTTCATGGAAAATTTTCCATTCAGATATTCCTTCACTTCTCCTAAGAATTTCTTATCATTACCTATTAGCAATATGTCATCTACATATAACACAAGGAATGCTATAGAGCTCCCACTCAGTTTCTTATAGACGCAGAACTCTTCGACGTTTTGGACAAATCCAAAAGCTTTAATGACCTCATCAAATCGAAGATTCCAGCTCCGATATGCTTGCTTCAGCCCATAGATGGACCGTTGAATCTTGCACACCTTACCAGCATTACTTGGATCGATAAACCCCTCTGGTTGCATCATATACAACTCTTTCTCAATGTTGCCATTTAGGAATGCAGTTTTAAAATCCATCTGCCATATCTCATAATCATGATATGCAGCTATTGCTAGTATGATCCGAATAGACTTTATCATCGCTACAGGAGAGAAGGTCTCCTCGTAGTCAACACCTTGAATTTGTCGGAACCCCTTCGCGACAAGTCGAGCTTTGTAGACAGATACGTTTTCGTCTGCGTCAGTCTTTTTCTTGAAATCCATTTATTCTCGACGGCCTCGCGGTCCTCGGGAATATCCACCAAAGTCCAAACTTTGTTGGTGTACATGGAGTCTATTTTGGATTTCATGGCTTCAAGCCATTTCTCGGACTCGGGTCCCTCCATTGCTTCTTGGTAACTCGTAGATTCATCTGACTCATCAGCGAGATTGCATTCACAAGTTGTCCGTAAAACTCAGTAGCTTGACGGACTCTTGATGACCTACGGGGCATAATAGGTTCCTCTTCATTCTCATCATGATCATCATGTATGTCATGATCATTATGAATGTCGTTCTGGCCATTCTCTTCAGCTCCCTCTGTGGAAGAAGGTTCCAGAACAACTTCTGTGGCCGTTTCTTCCAATTGGAGTGATTGGTCAGTCACTTCATCGAGGTCTATTTTCCTCCCACTCAACACTTTCGAGAGAAACTCTTTCTAAAGAAAGTGTCCAGTCTTGGCAACAAATGTTTTTCTCTCAGACTGATTATAGAAGGTTCATCCACAAGTTTCCTTGGGATAGCCCACAAAGATGCACTTATCCGCCTTGAATTCAAGTTTTTCAGGCTGTAGTTTCCTAACATAAGCCTCACAACCCCAAATATTCAGGTGAGACAACTTAGGTTTCGTGCCATGCCATTCTTCAAATGGTGTTCTCTTTACGGATTTGGATGGTTCCCTTTGAAGAACGTAAGCGGCAGTTTCTAATGCATACCCCCAGAATGACACAGGCAAATCAATATGAGACATCATCGATCGTACGCTATCCAATAGGTTCGATTAGGTCGTTCAGCCACACCGTTTCTCTGAGGTGTGCCTGCCGGCATAAGCTGTGGTACTATGCCACAAAACTTAAGATGATTGCCAAACTCGTGACCTAAATACTCGCCACCTCGATCCGATCAAAGGTGCTTGATTTTCATTCCGAGTTGATTCTCGACCTCATTCTGAAATTCCTTGAACCTTTCAAAATGTTTTAGACTTATGCTTCAACAAGTAAATGTACCCATATCTACTCAAGTAATCAGTAAAGGTCACAAAGTAACGAAGACCATTGCGTGTGGGGACGTTCATGGGTCCACATACATCTGTATGTATGATCCCCAATAAGTCATCCACATGCTCCATTATCCCATTGAATGGAGTCCTTGTCATTTTTCTCATGAGGCATGGTTCACATGTATCAAGGGATCCAAAATCCAATGAATCAAGAAGTCCATCCTTATGGAGCCTCTCCATGCGCTTTATACCAATATGACCAAGTCGGCAATACCACATCATCATGTGCTCTTCATCACTACTCTTTAATCTTTTGGCCTCTATATTGTTAATGTGACACACGTCACCATCGAGATCAAGTACGAATAAACCATGTTGCTCCGGCGCGTGAACGTAAAACACTTCATCCTTATAAATCGGACAACCAATTGTATCAGAATTAAAAGAATAGTGGTCTTTCTTCAAGCAAGAGCCACTAACGATGTTCACACTCAATGCGGGTACATAGTAGCAATTATTCAGAACCAAAACTAATCCCGAAGGGAGAGTAAGATGCTTCGTGCCGACCGCCAACACATCAATTTGACAGCCGTTCCCCACGCGCATCGTCACTTCACCTTTCAGCAAGCGTCTCTTATTCCTTAGTCCCTGAACGTAATTATAAATATGAGAGATAGATCCTGTATCAAGTATCCAGGATGTGTTCCCGGCGCTTGTGAAGAAAAGATCAACAATATGTATATCAAATATAACTTAGTATCTCTTGGCGACATTGCCATCCTTCTTGTCCTTTAGGTACTTGGGGCAGTTGCGTTTCCAGTGACCTTCACCCTTGAAGTAGAAGCACTCAACTCCGGGTTTGGTCTTAGGTGCCTTGGGAGGAACGACAACTGACTTGCCATCCCTGTTGGGGCCACCTCTCTAAGCCTTCTCCCGCCTGCTTGACTTCTTAAACTCAGTGGTCTTGTTGACCATGAGGACAGCGTGCTCCTTCTTGATCTCAGCCTCAACACTCTTCAGGATGGCGAACAACTCAGAAGGGGTTTTGGTCATCCCCTGCATGTTGTAGTTCAGCACAAAGCCTTTGTATCTAGGGGGAAGCGACTGCAACACCCTATCAACAGCAAGTTCATCTGGAATCTGACATTCCAGAGCATTCAAGCGTTGAACGTAGCCAGACATCTTCACCACGTGCTAACTCACGCTGCCGTGCTCGTCCATGTTTGCTGAGAAGAAGGCTTCAGAAGCCTCATACCGTTCAGCCCTGTCTTGAGGTGCAAAGACCGCCTTGAGGTCGGTGATAATCTCATATGCACCCATCCTCTCAAAGTGTTTCTGCAGCTCAGCCTCCATGGATTAGAGCATGCCACTCTGGACAAGGTTGTAATCATCAGTCTTGGAGAGATAGATAGTCTTCTCATCCTGACTGGAATCATCTGCTGGTGCGTCACCTAATGCGCCCTCTAGTGCATATGCCATTTTGAGGGGAACAAGGAGAATCCACAGGGTGCGGAACTAGTTGGTGAAGTTTGACCCATCAGTTTTCAGTTTGTCTTTCTCTAGGAACGATCCTAAGTTGAACGAGGGGCATGGTGTTGCCATCTACAAAGTTTGATTCACAAGGATACATATTTAGACTTTTCTTCATAATGTGGAGATTTTCAATTTAATCTTCAAAATTCTAGAAAATCTCCCACTTAGATAAACACCTCTCAATTTAACTAAGTGATTACACAATCCCAGACCCCATACCTCCCCCGATCGTCACGGCCATCAGTATGCGACCCAGGTAGGCCTCTAAGCCAATCACATCAGGTATGTGACTCGTGCTCGATCTTTTGATCTACTGTGTTCCAGGCCCGCATCTACATACGTCAAGCCTTCCAATCGAACCTTGATGTTAACTGTTCAGCAAGGCCATATCTTCATATGCCAGTCTTGCCGAACCCAACCTCATGCGAACGCCGTTTAATATGTGTGACACCCGGTATGTACGGAATTTCGGCCATATGGGAGAACCTTCCAAGCGGTACCCACCAAGGGAGAACACAATGTTGGTATTGTGAGAGATGGTCCAATTTGTGCTACCGTCGTCATATCTAGCATACTAGCATAAACAGGAAGTAAAATTGTAAATCATACAAACTATGATCCCCCTTCATGCAAAGAAAAATCAAACGCCTTTCTACTTTAGCTTGTGAAAGTTTTACGTGGCTGCTAGGGGGTTCGAGGGAGAGAACTGTTTCTATCCTGCGAAAAACATGCCACAACACCGTCTCCCATCCGTCACTATTACACCCCTGTCGGGGCCCTCCGTTGCAAACATCTTCGCATAGCTAATGCAGAGAGACAGACACTCCCCAACCACTTTGTATGGTACAAGCCATGTGTCAAGCGTGGAACCAGTCTCACGTAAATGTGTAAGGTCGATCAGTGGCCGCTTCATCAAACATTGCCGCAACGCTAAATGAGTACACGTGGGAGGGCAACGAATGAAGATTCGATGCCCACATCCTAGATGTGTTCTACCCGTACAATACATCTACGCAAAGCTAGCTGATGATACTACTGTTGGGATACGGCGCAGAAAACACAAATTTTTCATACCTACGGTACCCAAACCCACGATCTAAGCTATGGCGATGTAAAGTAATGGAGGGAATCGGTGTTCATACCTTTGAAGACCGAAAGAGGGAAATGTTCTTGCGAACGTGGCTGTCGTAGACTCGGAACTACGACCTCCCTGTCGTGTAGTAGACCACCGACGAGGATGACTCCCGGTTGACCTCCAGCGATGAAGTAGAACCACAGGTGTAGTGCCTCAAAGAGATTATACACGTACGGTACAATCGATGTTCCTCCCGGGCCCCGAACCAGGCGAGCAGCGGAAGAAAGACGGATTCGGATCCCGACTCCAGGAGAGCGATGGACTGCCTTATGGTGGAGAACTCCAGTCCAGGTGCAAACTCCAAGGAAGGGGAGTCCACGTCCAGGAAGGAGAAGGAGAGAGGAATAATTGTGTGTTGGAAAAAGGGGGGGTGTACCCCTCCTTATATAGGCCAAGGGGGGTGCCATCCTCCTCCCCTCCCCATGTGGGACTAAACTCCCAAGGGGGGGAGTGCACGGGCCTAGGGGGGGATGGGCCCCACCCTTGGCGCCAAGCCCAAGGGGGGAAACCCCCTCCTCCCCTAATGGGCCCCATAGGCCCATATAGCCTTTTTTCCAAAAAAAATTATTATTTTAATATGTTTAAATATTTAATGCAGATAATTAAATAATAAAACATTATTAAAACAAATTAAACTTTATTTTGAACCTTTCAAAATGTTCGAAACAACTTCCGTCCTCCTCCGGAACTATTCCGGTGATTTCTCCTATTTCACCGATTGATCCCGAAACTGTCCTATGCATCGATTGCCCTTAAGTGTAACACCCTAACGGTCCGGGAAACAACAGACATGGTCGAGACTCTTCTCATTGACCAATGACTAGTCAGTTGTACCTGGTTACAATCCTTGACAGCCCCTGCGCTTCCATCGAATGAACTTCAATCGCTTTTGGAAACCGTTAACGATACGACGTAATCCCTTTGTGCTGCGGTACTTTGTTTGTTCGAGTTTCGATCATTGATATCCCACATACCGTGTTCACATCTCGTTCACATCAAACAAGTTTACTCGTTCGTGCCTATTCCATCTCCGGTGACCTAGTCACCTGCTTGCAAGGTATTGATGCAATATCACCGAGTGGGCCAAGAGTACCTATCCTGTTACAAGGACTGAAAAATCCCGCTCTGATCTATTAACATACTCATCAACCATCTATTTCGGAATACCCAAAGTGCACCGTTATAGCCAGCATATATCAGGTAGGCGGTGGGATACAAATCAAAGTCTCCTCATAGATGACAATTACGTATGATCATTACGGTCTAAGGACTAAGCCATACGTTACAATTCATCGCAACGCTGAACTATGTGACTCGATCACATTGCAATACTTTAGGTGGGTGTATGTCCATCACATCATTCCCCTAATGACATGACCTCATTGTCAATGGACTTAAGTGTCGCCATGATCAGGAAAGCTTGATCAATCAATTTCCCAATGAGATAGTTTGCCCGAGTTAAACTACGGACCTTTGTTTTATACTACACCTGCATTAGTATTTCCAAGTAATACAGTTATAGCACAGTATAAAACGTATGATGAATAAAACGGGTATGTGACAAATATGTTTATTAATTTGTCTCTAGGGTTCATATCCAACAGTCTCCCACTTGCACTAGAATACAAATTACACTAGTTTACATCAGGTATGTATTTAACACCAATAGTCTCTCGGTGTTCTTCAAACTTGCCCTGTGGAAGAGGTTTATACTGTGCTATAACTCCCCTAATGGGTCCCATAGTCCCATATAGCCTTTTTCCAATAGTCATCCACAGTGGGGTTAACCCCCTTTTAATTAAAACTAATAGAGGTTTAGGGGGCCTGGGCCCCACTTGTCTGTTTCTGTAGGGGTGGGTTAGGGGTTAATTGGATTAACAAAGCCGGGCCGCCGGGGTCTCACCGCCGGCGACCTCTGGCACGGCGGAGGAGCTCGCCGGACTCGCCAAAAAGGCCACGGGAGGGAACGGGGTTAGCTTCAAACTGAAGCCCGTATGCTCCCGCGTTCAACCATGCCATCGGGGGTTCAAGGGGATGCCGGTGTAACAGCCCAGATTTCACAAAAATTAAATATTTTGTTTTCGGTGTGAATTGGTTGATTGCCTGCTTTGTTTGCGTTGTTCGCATCCCTGATTTATCAATCGGCGAATATTTCCCCCCTCATATCTCGTATCGGACGGAGACCGACCCTTGCCACCCTGACAGTCGACCTTTGCGACACCGGGTTTTCACCCGATCACCGTCGCGAAAACCGGCACAAGACCATCCACCGCCATCGGAACGAAAAACCCCATTTAATAATTAAATGGGTTATTTTATTGGGCACCGGAAAATATTCTCGGAACGTCATCGAAGTGAGGTACGACTGACGGGTTCGTCGCGCTGAGCACGTGGTTCGAGATTTCGCCTGAATCGGAGGTCCTGCAGACCCCCGGCGATCAGAAACGTAAACACCGCGCGCGCGAGATAGAAAACGGGGATGTTATTGCAAACTTGCCAGCCAGCCCACCTATATATAGAAGACCACACCCCCTATCCCATCTAGGGTTTCCCTAGCCAAAAATTGCATCCACCCCCTCAGATCTGCCTCCAAATTTTTCCAATAGCCCCTCCCCACCGAAACCCTAGCCTCCCTCAGATCTGATCCATCAGATCTGTGGTCCAACGGCTCAGATCCGAGCCATTTAGCCCTAGCCGGTGTGGGCCCTGCAGGGCCCGCACCAGCGTCGCCACGGCCCGCCTGATGCCCATATCACGCCGCCGAGTCGAGCCACCGAGTCCTGCACGCCGCTCATCTCCGGACGCCGCGCCGCCAAGCTCCGGCGCCCGCGCCGCATCCCTCTCCTATCCTCCCTGGACTCATCTCTCCTCTTCGCAGTGGCATCCGCGCCATGGCCGGCAAGCTGAAGCCGCCCGCGCCGCCCCGGACATGATCCCTCAGCCGGCGGCCTTCCTCGTCACTCCACCGGCCGGATCCGGCGACGCCGCGACCGGATCCGCCAGCCCGGACCTCGCCGGCTCTACCTCCCTCCGCTCCAAGCCGCCAAGCCGCTCACCGGCGTCGAGCCGCCGTCGGCCGGCCACGGGAACGGCCCCGAGCCGGCACCAGCCACCACCGTCGCCGAGTTGGGTCAGCCCAGCCTCCGCGCCAACATGGGCCTTCCGTAGCCAGGCGGCCCAGCCGCCCCCTGAGGCCCAGCCGCAAGCCAGGACGCCTCCTCTGCCGCCAGTGGGCCGAGCCCACTAGGTGAGGCCAGGCCGCCCCTTTTCATTTTTAATTTTTTCCCCTGCTGCTTTTTTTCTAAGTCCCTAAATATTGTGTGCTGATTCGTTTTTGTAGCGTCGTTTAAGATCAAACCGTAGCTCAGATCACTTCGCGCCCAAAAGATGGATTGTTTAGAATTGCGTGCTCTATCATTCGTCTATTCAAAGTTATTTCATTTGTGGTCATCTAGCTGCTGTTAATCGCTGCCGAAGTGAGTACCAGATCATTAATTGCAAACTGTTGTTAACTGCTACTGAAAACTGTTGCTTTATTGAAACTTTGGGTGACGGTTGTGTCGCAACCGTTCATCGGAATTGAGTGATTCTTGTTGCATCCTGTTAAGCATCATGTGTATTTCAATCCCATGTAATCACTTTTCATGTTTGCCTGCTGTAGCTATATTAATTCTTGCTCCAAAGTAGCTACCCTGTTGTTAGTGTGCTGCTGTTTATATAAAGTTGCTACTTTGCTGCCTTCTATCTTTTTAACCATGCATCCTATTGAGCATTGCAATATGTCATTTTGATCTATGCCATGTCTACTTCCATTATATGTATCGCATTGTCATGTTTACATTCCTGGTCATAGTTATATTTCAGCTCAAAGTTGCTATGCCACTGTTTTTGACAGCCACCTCTGTTTTTCACTGTATGTAACTTTCCAATGCCATGTTTCACGTTTAATATATTTTGATCTATGATGCCTATGACCTTGATTCTTTTTTGTACCTGATCATCATCATGTCGACTTCAAGCCCACATATTTTTATGTCATGTTTATGCACTTTTGCATATAGTTTTACCCCTGTTTATACAGCATGAAAATAACAGTTTCTGTCTTGTTTTCCTGATTTTCACCAAGTCCTAGACTAGTAATATTTTATTGCATTTTGCATGGGCTATAATTCATTGTTCATGATGCCTTTTTGCATGATTCATTTTTCCATGCCTTGCCTGCCATGTATACTTTAGTTGCATATCATTTTTTTGCATGTTTGCAACCATTTGATTGTTTATTTGTTGCTCTAAAGTGTGCTACCTGATGTTGGCAGATTGTACCCGTAACTTGTTTTGCTTGTATCTTTTTAACCGTAACTCCGTTTGGAGTGTTCTTTTACATGTAACTTGATTAGAATTTCATCTACTTTGTGTTTATGCTATTGTTTGCTGTGGATAACCAACTTAAAATATGGTTTAGGGCAGAACAGTACCAAATTCTTAAATTGTCGTGGGGTACTTAGTGATATGCCATGTTTAGGTTGTGCCTCACTTACATTGACTAGCATAGATAGTTTACCTTATGCTTCACCTTTTGTCATGATTATGTGATATGCCATGCTTGAGTGAGATGCCATGTTAACAACCTTTGCTCATGTTGTGTAGCTAAACGTGTGGTATCGTCGTGTGTGACGAGTACTCCACCTAACCTGTTAGTAACCGCTCTCGACGGTAGGTGCGATGTCTCGTGTTGCCTTCTTGTTGATGATTTCTCATGTTTGCTTCATAGTAATAGATGCTTGCTTGTTGATTGCTTTCCAGTGTTTACCCTCTTTTGTGCTTCCGCGGATACCTCAGAGACGTCGCGAGCTTGCGATCGACTACACCTTCGGTTTTGTCTTCTCATCAGGTAAGGGGGAGCATATATCATGCTTATAACTTTCAGCTCACTCGCGCTTAGGTGTAGGATAGAACGATTGCTTGATCCTACCACTTCATATTCATGCCTCTCAAATAAACCCAAACAGCTATGTCCTCCACAACCCAGCAAACCTTGTACGGCTATGTTACTTTTTCTCGCTCAGCCACTGCTTAGTATGCATGCTAGGATGTTATCAACTATTACCTCCTGTTACTCCTTGGATTGGGCTATCAAATTATTATATTGTTGTGGATGATATGATTATTATATATGTTGACTATATTCGACGAAGGATGGAAGGTCTAGGCTATCCCGCCCCGACACTTTTTTCCATTCGAGTCACCTAGGACCCGAGTTCCGGATATTGTGTCTCTTGACGAGCGTGCCTAACCGCGTGTGGGATACTATGGGGTCCCCTTTTCTTACCTACCTAGCATCAAACCTTTCCAGTGGTGGCCCAAGATGATTTTACCATTGGAAACCGTGTGTGTGCTGGTCGGCCGCCAGTAGTTTTCAAAAAAACCGGGCCAGTGGGGACATGGTTTCCCTATTGGTCCAACCTGGCCGGCTAAGGATCCGGACTCATGTGAGAATTCACCGGTTATCCAAACCCGAGTCATACGGGAGAGGCCGATTCGAGAGCGCGGCCGGCTTATGAGTTGGGTGTCGACTCACCGGGGGCCACCCAGATTTGTTCGTTGTTAGCTAGAGGGACATGTCGTTTCGGATCTCTCAGAACTAAATCATAAAATGGTTGCCTATGATGGGTAGCAACTGAGAGAGATGGGCGTGCGTGCGGAGCCTTGTAATGGGAAGTTGGTACACCCCAGCAGGGTTGAATCTTTTCGAGAAGCCGTGTCCACGGTTATGGATGACTTGAGACCTACTCCTTGTTCATAGACAACAACAACTGAGATAATCTTAATATAACTTGATCAACGTGTGTGTGCCTTGACTGCTTCTTCTTCGTCGGGATGCCAAGAGGAGGACAAGGATAGGATAGGTGTTATGCTTGCGTAAGTAGTTGATAGCAAGACTTGTTGGAGGCGTTTCCTTGTCGAATGCTTGGTTCTCATCTCACTCTAAAATAGACCGTTAGCCACTCATATATTGCTAGTGCGTCTGCAACCTCACCACTAACCCCATCTTACCCGTGAGAAGTTTGTTACAAGACTTTTGATATAGCTCACCTCCTTCTTTTCTCTTTTACGCACGTTATGCAAACGATGTTGGACTTCAGAGGACCTTAATGACCCTTCTTCGGGATGCCTTCACGAAGACTCGACGACGACTAGTTAGGTGGATCCCGGCAGAGAGCCTCGACTCGTGTGGTTGCGTGAATGGTGTGTTTTACCTTTGCCACTAGGTATCTGAATGTAGTCTGTACTCACACATGTATCTTCCGCTGATGTAATGTATTTAAGGCAGTTGTATGTCGATTGTATGAGATGTTGTATCCTTGTAGTTGTAATATTGTGATATCATGTTGGAAATCCGGGGTATATGACTTTTTCATATGTCGCGGTGGGACCGATATGTGCTTCGTCCCCGAATTTGGATGGAAACATCTAGATCTGGAACAGTACCTCATATCGGGCCTTACAGCCAGGGAGCGCGTCGACGAAGGCTTGGCGCGGCGGCCTGAGCCACTGCTCCATGGAATCGGCGGTACACGACGCGAGAGGGAGCAAGCGATGGTGCAACACAACGAGGAGCTCACCCCGGTGGCGTTGAAGAGGACGGTGAGGCCGAAGATGCAGCGGCGGAGGTGGAATTCATCGCCGGAGTTCCACGGTGGCCGAAGCTTCCCGATGACGCTCGCGTTGCTTCCGGTCAGCTTGAGCTCGAATCCAGTGCGGGGATTGACAGAGGCGTAAATGGCGGATTATCTGGACATGGAGGCGCATCTTCTTGACGTCGTTCGTCGCGTCAGAGGGCTATGGCATGGCGGCGGTGCTCTTCTAGGGTTACGGGCTCGCGCGATTTCTCGCTGGGGTTACATGCTCGTGGCGTCGGTCGTGTCCTCCCAGCGCGCCACCAAGGTGCTTGAGGTAGACGACAAGCACCTAGTGGGCTGGGCTGGGCCGACCTGGAGGCTGGGGGGTAAGTTGGGCCGAATTCTAAGTAAGCCTTTTTTTCCTTTTCTCTCTGTTTGATTTTCTGACATTTGTTTTGTCTTGGCTAAAAAAAGCTAGACATTTTTATAAATGCCCAAAATTTATATATGGCTTTAAGTGACCAGTGGCTAGTCACATCCAAAGTTTGAGCATTTTTTAAATTGAAAAATATTTAAATTCAAATTCAAATATGGTATTTATTTAATTCCATGCTCCTATATGAATATTTGAAAAATCTATGAGCATGGGTTTGAATCCAAATCACTTTATATGTGATCATACTCAATTATGAAACTTTTCAAAAATAACAGAGGAATTTTTGGAAGAAATTTTTGTCTAGCCATTTGAATTAAATTCAATTATGGCTTTTCTTTTCCCCATTTGGATTTCTTTTGAAATTTTTACATGATGCGCAAACCCAAGCTAACCCTAGCACATACCTAAAAGAGGGTTGTGACAGTAATCCAGCTGGCTTGTGATGTTCAGCTTTGACTCTATTGCATATGTCGCAGCATGCAACATAGTACGCAATATCCTTTCGCATTCCAGACCACCAGAACGTGGCCCTCAAATCCTGGTACATCTTGGTACCTCCGGGGTGGACAGAGTATGCTGACTCATGTGCTTCTCGCAGTATCTACTGCCTCAGGTAGTTCTGATCCGCTACACATATTCGGTCCTTGAACCATAGCACTCCCTAAGTGTCCAGGTGAAAGGATTCGGCCTTGCCACGCTGGATCTGTTCCTTATATCTCGGATTTCTGAATCTTGAGCTTGTTCTTCCTTAACTTCTTCCACAAGGGTCGGAGTGATTTCCAGGGTCTTCGTGGCCATCGAGTCACATATCACCAGGCTGAGGTAAATGATTTCTTTATGCAATCCTGGGTGGAGCCTTTCCCAGAGTGTATTTACGGAGCTTGGCTTTCGGCTAAGAGCATCGGCGACCACATTGGCCTTCCCGGGGTGATAATTAATCCCGAGATCAAAGTCCTTGACCAGCTCGAGCCATCTTCTCTGCCTGAGGCTGAGGTCTGGTTGCGTGAAGATGTACTTGAGGCTCTTATGATCTGTGTATACTTCGCACCGTTGTCCGCTCAGGTAATGCCTCCATATTTTCAATGCGTGCACCACCGCGGCTAGCTCCACGTCATGTGTGGGGTAATTGACTTCATGTTGGAGTAGCTGCCGGGAGGCTGATACGTCAAAAATGCATCACTATTTTATATTGTAATTTCATCCTATTCATTGATATATTCCACTTTAAAGTATTGTTCTTATGTTTTTTTGGCTTGTTTTACAAAGTTTACAACTTTCCGGTGCCGAAGCAGCAGAACCAGAATTCAGCGGTGAAAAGTGGACACCAAGTTGCTGAATCAGATCAAGTCCAAATCTGATGAAAATTTACGGGGTGTGTTTTTATGAAGATTGAATGGGGATCACCGAGGATGGAGGTGAGGGGACCCACCAGGCAACCAGAAGGGTGCCTGCCGCGGCCCCCTCCTGGCCGCGCCAGGCACCCTCCTAGATGCCTGGTGGCCCCCCTCGGTGCCCCCTCTCGCCTATAATACCCCTCTGGGGTAGAAACCCTAAAAAGAGAAGAGTTTTCGTGTTTCACCGTCGCCACGGGGAGGAAACCTACAGAGGAGAAAATCCATCTCCGGCGGGCAGATTCCGCCGGGGAGATCACCTCCCGGAAGGGGAGATCGTCTCCATCATCATCATCATCGTCACGGGCATCATCACGATCATCATCAACATCATCCCCAACATCAGCACCATCTCCATCTCCATCCCATCTCATCTCACAATTGCAACTTGTGTTGTAATCCGTACTATCTATCCTCTCTACTCTGTTGGTGTTGATTACTACTTTGTGGTGAATGCTATTGAGTTTTGTTGGAGAAATATCATTGTGTCCAGATTGTTTTCCATCTATCACCTCTGATCATGATCTCTTTTATGTCTTGTGAGTAGTTACTTTAGTTCTTGAGAACATGGGAGAAGTCTAGTTGTTAGTAGTCATATGATGTTAAAGTGTTATGGGTTGTTTGATACTTAAGTTGTGTTGTTATTTCTCTAGTGGTGTTATGTGAGTCGAACACTTAACACTTCACCTTTCATGGGCCTAGAGGAATACATTGTGCAAAAAGGATGCTTATGGTGGGTTGCCGGAGTGACAGAAACATGAACCCCAGTTCGTACACTTTTGCACAAGGGAGTTATGGATCCTTGATCGTAATGTTCTGGTTAGGCTTATGCCTTAATTACTACCTTGTATTTGCGGATGCTTGCAAGGTGTGTAATCATAAGAGTACACTTATCTTAGTCTAGAAGGTGTACTAGCATTGATCCACCCACCGATACTTATCAACACAATACATATTACTAGAAGGTGTTCTCGAGAACACTTTAGCTTTTATAAGTTTAGTTCCTAGGCTTATCCTTGTGCAAGGATTTGGCCACTTGCTACTTCTCAGTTACCCTGTTTACTTTGCCTGTCTTTTACTTTTCTGTTGCTTAAACCAAAACCCCCTAAATATTTACCTTTGAGTGTGTGTAGCCTTTCCTTATCGAGTGTCACTTATCTGCACCTTCTGCTCCTCGTTGGGTTCGACACTCTTATTTATCGAAAAGCTACAATTGATCCCCTAGACTTGTGGGTTATCAAGAATCGTTTATTGGCGTGGTTAACAGGGGAGGCAATCCCACTAAACCTATTAACTTCACCGCCATCAACGAGATTTTCTGGCGCCGTTGCCGGGGAGTGTAGCGCTATTGGTAAGTGAAGCCGGTAAGGAAATCTTTATTTTATGTTGTTACCTTCAGTCCTTATGGACTCTTCTACTGTTGGTTCATTGCTGGTAAGGAGCCGCCCGACGACTGTGGTGGTCACTCCTACCCCTACTGAAATTGTGCCCTATAAAATACCATCTGGTATTATTGATTATGTCTTGGCTAATCGTTATACAGGAGAAGGACATCCGGGAGAACACCTGCTATATTTATCACAATTATGTTCTTTATTTAAGCTTCCAGGTGTAACAATGGAGTTCGTCATGAAGAAACTATTCTCCGTATCACTCAAAGATAAAGCTTCAGATTGGTATAAGATACTCGATAACTCTGATCTGCTTGAATGGCCAGAGCTTATGTCTCTCTTTTATGCAAAGTTTTATCCTCTTCGTGAAATTCAGAAAGACAAGAACTACATCTACAACTTTTAGTCTCGCGACGGAGAGAGCATCGCTCAAGCTTGGGGGAGACTGAAGTCCCTGATGCTCAAATGTCCAAACCATGAGCTCCCCAAGGAAATTATACTTACAAATTTTTATGCCAGGCTTTCTCGTCAGGACAGGGAGATGTTGGATGCCTCCTCTAGCGGGGTATTCCAGACCAGAAGTATGAAAGAAAAATGGGATCTCATAGAAAGGATCCAGAAGAACACTTAAGACTAGCAAATTGATAAAGGTATTCAACCCGCTAAACTATGAGCATGACTACATTGAGAGTTATGTGAAGACTGATTACTTTAATACCTTTTGCTCTAAAATTGGTCTTGATTCCCAGCTAATGGTTGACTTTTGCAAGGACTTTGCTTCTCATATTGATTCTTCTAAGAAGAAGGAGAGTCAACATCATAAACCTTTCAAGGAGTCACCTATTGAGATTAATGTTACTGATCCTGTTTTACCTGCAGTTGTGTATGAACAATCTCCTTATCCCTCAAGGATAAAGGGGCACTATTTTTTTACAGGTATTCTAAACAAAAACAGAAGGACCGCTGACGAACCTGAGGACATGATCAAGGTCAAGCCTCAAGTTGCAATGGTCAAGGATCTGGTAACCAGTGATATTCAAAGAATCCACTATTAGTTTTTGTGCTGTTTCCACTAACATTGTCAAAGCCAAGAACAAAGGCCCAATTTCAGGTACACCAGTTGTATCTATCAAAATAGGAGATCATAATTACTATGGGCTATCTGATTTGGGATCTAGCGTCAGCGCTATTCCCTTCACACTTTATCAAGAGATCATGTCACGATTCATCTTGCAAATAAACAAACAATCTCTCCAGTTGGGATTGTGAGAGATGTTGAAGTACTCTCCGGGAAGGTAAAATATCCTACTGACTTTCTTGTACTTGGTTCAGTGCAAGATAGTTTTTGCCCTATTATCTTTGGTAGGCCCTTCCTTAGCACTTGTGGAGCTATAATAGATTGCAAGAAAGGTAAAGTTTCTGTTGAATTCAACGGTGAGCCGTATGAATTTAATTTTTCTAAGTTTTCTAAGCAGCCTCGTGGTACTGACTTGTCAAGTAATGACAAAATTATTGAAGAAATTGCTTCTATTACTATTCCTCCTGATGATACTTTGCAGCAATTTATGGAAGACCACAAGAATGACATACATATGTAGGAGAGAGATGAACTAGAAGACATATTTTTAAGACAAACTCCTACTCTGAAGCACAACCTCCAGGTTGAACCTTTAGGAATCCTCTCGCAACCAAAAGAAGACCCGGTGTTTAATCTAAAACCACTACCCAATACGCTCAAGTATGCTTATTTAGATGAAAAGAAAGTATATCCTGTTATTATCCGTTCTAACCTTTCAGGGTATGAAGAAGAGCGATTATTGGATACACTCCGCAGACACCGAGGTGCTATTGGCTATACTCTTGATGATCTCAAGGGTATTAGTCCATCCATTTGCCAACATACTATCAATCTCGAGCCCGATGCTAAACCAGTTGTTGATCATCAACGACGGTTGAACCCAAGGATGAAGGACGTGGTTAGGACGGAGGTTCTCAAACTTCTAGCCGCAGGTATCATCTATCCTATAGTTGATAGTAAGTGGGTAAGTCCCGTTCATTGTGTTCCTAAGAAAGGAGGTATGACTGTTGTTCCTAATGATATAAATGAACTAATACCTCAGAGGACTATTATTGGATATAGAATGTGTAGTGATTTCAGGAAGTTGAGCAAGGCCACCAGGAAGGACCACTATCATCTGCCCTTTATTGATCAGATGCTCGAGCGGCTGTCTAAAAACACCCACTTCTGTTATCTTGATGGGTATTCTGGCTTCTCCCAGATTCACG
The DNA here is from genome assembly GCA_950022295.1 of Bromus sterilis. Classification (NCBI taxonomy): domain Eukaryota; kingdom Viridiplantae; phylum Streptophyta; class Magnoliopsida; order Poales; family Poaceae; genus Bromus; species Bromus sterilis. The sequence continues at coordinate 159,805,794 of OX465596.1, read as the reverse complement.
TTAACACCGCGGATCAAGAGAAGACCGCCTTTACGTGTCCTTATGGTACTTGTGCTTATAGGCGTATGCCTTTTGGTTTGTGTAATGCACCTGCTACTTTTCAGAGGTGTATGTCTGCAATATTTCATGGTTTCTGTGAGGAGATTGTAGAAGTTTTCATGGACGACTTTTCCGTCTATGGAAACTCCTTTGACCACTGTCTCCGCAATCTTAATAAAGTTTTGCATAGATGTGAAGAAACGAATTTGGTGCTCAATTGGGAGAAGGGCCATTTCATGGTTAACGAAGGGATAGTTCTTGGACACAAGATTTCCGAAAGGGGAATTGAAGTGGACAAGGCAAAAATTGAAGCTATTGAAAGCATGATGATGTGTGAGGTAATGATAGTGATTTCTCGCCCTTCGTTTGTAAACCCCAAGTGGAAGGCGTGATGTAGCACAACAACAAATTTCCCTCAGTAAAGATACCAAGGTTTGTCTCCAGTAGGACTCCAGAGATGATAAGTATGTGTCAGCGGCGCAACTGACGCGGACCTGCACACAGACACAAATAACTTTGTTACCAACGAAGTTCAGAGAGGTTTTCAATCTCTCCAGTCTTGTTGTTCACAAAGGATCAAACGCAAGAGATAATGATAGCAACTGAAAGTAAAAGAAGGAAAGTAAATGAGCATGTAAACAGTAATGAGGATATGGCCTGGGATACGTGATGTTCACTAGTGATGTCTCTCTCCCAACAGACGATAAAACTTCTACGCGAGGTGAACAAATTACAGAAGGGCAATTGATAGGATTATGAACGCACCGCAATGCTAACTATGCTACAAAATAAAGGAAGAGGCTCAAAAGCATGGGCAGTACGCCAAAATAAGTAGACTGAAATCCAACTGCATCTACTACTAATCATCCACCTTGAGATATCTATCCAGAACATCTCGCTGGTATTAAGTTGCGAGCCCCACCCAAAGTGTAAACCCAAAGCAACAGACAACTGCATTAAAAATCACTTTGCGTAAAGTAAACAATCCTTGCAACCGCGGTTACAAGCACCGTTGTTCTCCCCCTTGTGGCAACAACACATATCCTAGAGTCATGTTTCTGTCACTCAAGTGTGTCATCGGGGGGCATGAACCCACAATCGAGCAAAACGTTCCCTCTTGGGGTTACTACCTACTACTTGGCCAAAGCAATAAACAGCAACGGAGAACATGCAAGAATTACTTAGGAACAAAAATATAAGAGATAAGAACCAAATATATTACTCAATCACAATCTGAACATAATCTCATAATCCATCAGATCCCATCAAACTCAGCATAGCAACAGCAGAAATATTACAAAAGTGCCTCGATCATGTAGGGCAGCTCACGAGGTCTAAACCATGAAGAACAAAGAGGGGAGGATAACATCACATAGATACTGATCACGGACCCATGGTCCAAGGAAAAATACTCACAAGACATCCGGGAAGCATCCATGGTGGAGAGGAGACGACCGGAGGTCAACCCTCCCTCCGGCAGGGTGCCGGGAAGAGGCGAGATCGCGAAAAAGGGTTCTGTCCTCGAGGGTTTCACGTCACGGGGAATATATAGGCGAAGGGGGGTAGACAGAGGTGGACCAGGGGCCCCAGGCGCCCCCTGGCGCGACCCAGGGGGTGGCCGCCTGGGCCACCCGTGGCTCCCCTCTGGCCCCACTCGGGCTCTTCGCGAAGCTTCCTGTACGCTGATTTTTCCTATATTTTTCCCGGAATTTTTCTGGCACATTTTATATGGGGGAAAACTGGAATAGAAAAACAGGAGAAAACAGGAACTAGCACTATGGTGCACTGAGTTAATAGGTTAGTCCAAATATGATCAAAAGTGTATGAAAGTGTATCTAGATCATAGCAATATCACACAAAACATGCATGGAGCAAGAAGAAATTATAGATACGTTTTGGACGTATCAACATCCCCAAGCTTAATTCCTGCTCGTCTTCGAGTAGGTAAATGATAACGGCATAATTTCTGTGGTGACATGCTAGCAACCATAAAAGAACTTTCAAAAGTAAAGCAATCAAGGTTAGAGATTCAATTCAAGTCATAACATGGAAGAGTCTATATTAGCATTGAAACAAGTAACAAAAAGAACATTAGGTGCAAGAGCTCTCGCTGTCCGTGACTCGAATGTCTCCAAATGGTGTTTGCGTGCAAGAAGGGGGATAGGGAATACGAGAAAAAACATTTATTTGTTGAGAACTCAATCTACTAAAGTTTCACACTTGGTCTTTTTCTGGAATCTTATCTTGACTCGTCCCCAGACCACTAGCCAGGTACAAGTCAATTTGATCCACTCCTTTTTCAATATTTTGAGCACTCATGCAATGGATGAGCGTAAGCACGAGAGTTGACACTTTGGATAGCAAATAGAGAAATAGTGTGGAGGAGGAAGACAAAAAGGGTGAGAAAGGCTCACATCAATGAGGACAATCATAGGCAAGAGATGCCAAATGATAGATTTGATGTGAGGAGTATGGATTGCCATGCAGCGGATGCACATACGAGCTAGGAAGCTCTCCAATGGAACTAGTCGAGGTGCATCTAACTTGCTCGCTCATGAAGACCTAGAGCTCATTTGAGGAGGCTCATCCTTGGAATATGCAAGCCAAGTTCTATAGTGTGAAGGTCCCCACATAGCTATATGCATAATGATCATCTCTATGGAGTACAAGGATATAAAGGGAGTACTAGTGTGGATCTCTCAAAATGATAGTAGTGTTGCCCCTTTCTCTCTTTTTCCCTTTTTTCTATTTTTTTGTATTTTTTTGTGGCCTCAATGGCTCTTCCTATTTAACTCTCATTTTTCCTCTTTGGGATCTTTTATTGTCTCCACTTTGGGATATTTTCCTCACTTAAGGGCAACACTCTATTTTACAAGAAGGTAAAGGAGATCTTTCACACTTTACAAGGTACTCAAAATCATAAATAAGATGTAACTATCATGATGTATGCAATGTATGTCGCTGCCAGTGTAGCAGGAACATGTATGACATGAAGATCAAGTCATGAAGAGGTGGATGTTGCATGGCAATATATCTCGGAAAGGCTATGGAAATGCCTTGATAGGTAGGTATGGTGGCTGTTTTGAGGAAAGATATAAGGAGGTTTATGATGACAGAGCATATCATGCCAAGGGTTTGGATGTACCGGCGAAGGTGGACACCAACTCTCGGAGTGAGAAGAAGGCAATGCACGGCACGGGAGAGGCTAGCAAAATATCGGAAGGTGGAAGTGTCAACTTTCAATACTTACATTAGTCCGAAGAACTCATGCACTTATTATCGGTAACTCTCAATCTAATAAGGAGGTTCACAAAGAGACAAGTACCCCGAGGAGGAGTGTATGGGGGTTTGGTTATCCTTGCGCATCCTCGACTCATGGTATGTGAGTGTTCTCTAATATTCGATCCCTCCAATGATTAGTGATCCATCTAGTAGCTAGAGTTCTCAACTAGTTTTGTAGGTTTTGAAAATACACACGGATTGCCCAAAATACGACACCTATCACTAATAGGCTAGAGCTCTTGACACCAAAAGTTCAAACATTACTCACATCAAAACTTCAAAACTATTACAAGTTACTACTAGAATTAAATAGCAACCTCAATTACCTACTTCCAAGACAAAACACAACTCAGTGCAACAACCAACTCTCTTTAACAACATAAACATGAAAACTAAAAAGAGTTCCAGCAACAGACTAAACAAAATCCAAGGCTCTTGCTAAAGACAAACTAAGACTAAAACTAAACATGGAAGCAGCTATGAAAAGATAAAGAACACACAACAACAAAAAGATAAGCAGGAAAAATCCTATGATGTGTTCTAGATTTTGAAAGTGGAGCGTGTTTCTCTCCCACACAAAGTAAGACAGGGTCTAACTTGTTGTGAACAGCAAGCAAAACTAAAGAAAACTAAAAATAAAACCCTAAGAGCGAGACGCTCCAAGCATAGCACATAACACATGAAGTGATTAAAATATAGTGAGACGAAGGACGAACTGATGATTGTTGATGGAGAAGGGGATGCACGGGGGCATCCCCAAGCTTAGACGCTTGAGTCTCCTTGAATATTTATTGGGGTGCATGGGGGCATCCCCAAGCTTGAGCGCTTGACACTCCTGGATCTTCTTTCATAATCTTCCATCGCACACTTGAAAACTCCCTTCATACATAACTCATCATAAGCTGATTAGAGAGGTTAGTACCCTTAATAAAATAATTTTTCCCCACTGGATATAAAGATATTCTCGAAGATCTACTGTTTCTCAAGAGTGCCAAAAAGTTTTTGCAAAGAAAAAGAAAGCTTAAGGTTTGCAAAAGTGAAGAGAGGCAAAACGTGGAAGAATCTGTGAAAAACAGAACAACAGGTAGTAGAGAATTTTTTCGGGGCACTTCTGCAACTCAAATCAAAAAACTCAGAACATACGAAAGTTTCACAATTGTATAGAGCATGCTGTCAAACAAAATCAGATCAAAAAGATGATCTGTGATATTATTCGAATTTTTCTGTCCAGGGACAGAATCTGTTTTCTAGACAGCATGTCACAACTTTTGCTTCCCTTATCATAAGAGGCTATAACTTGGCACAAAGCTGAAAAATAAAGATACAATGATGTTGCTACAGTAGTAAAAAACATCAAGACACAAAAAAATCAAAAAGAAACCTAATTCGTTGTGGGCTGCCTCCCAAAAGCGCTTTCTTTTATGCCTTTAAGCTAGGCATTAAAATTATAGAAGATGCTCTCATAAGTATAAGAATTTGAAGCAAAAGAGAGCATCAAGAAGCAAATATGAAACACATTTAAGCCGAACCCACTTCCTATGCATTGGCATCTTGTAATAAAATAAATCAAAGAAGCACAAAGAAACCAACATAGGAAGGTGGAACAAGAACATCTTCAAAACTTTCAACATAAAGAGAGTAGTTTTAGTAATATGGAAGTTTCTACAACAAAACTTTCCTCTCTCAAAATAATTTTCAGTAGTATCATGAACAACATCAAGAATATAAATATCACATAAATCATATTGTTCATGACCTACGAGCACACGTGTATTATTTTCAACACAGTTTTTAGGATCATAAGATAAATGCAACCCAACATATTGAGATTTGATAAGAGGAAAATTCTCCGGAGTTGGAGATTTCAAAAGGATAATAGGACAATCAAGTGTGGGTGATATAGCAACAATTTCATGCTTAACATAAGGAACTATAGAGAGTTCATTTTTGTCAGCATCATCCATAGTGGCATCTTGGCCATCAACAAAGCAAGTATCAAAATTTTCAGAAAGGGATATTTCAAGTCAGTCCTCGGAATCATGGGATTCCTCCTCAAAGCAATCATTGGCCTCTTCTTGGGCAGCAAACATTTTATTTTTAAAATCCTCAATATAAGAATTTGAAGTATAATTCTCGAAGCAATAAGCAAGAACTGAAAAGTTTCCAGACTCGAAAATAGTATCGCGATACCTTTCAATCAAGGAAGCAATCTCATAGGCACCTTTAAAAGCAACAAACTCTTCAATCTTTTCAACATCAAAGTAATCATAAACACCTTTAGCATAAGAAGATAAGATCTCATTTTCATTAAACTCACATTGGAAAGGGAGGTGTTTATGATCTATATTAGAACATCAAGTAAAATCTTAAATGTGGCACAAAAGTTTAGCATGGCAATAAGAAACATGTATTTGATCCCATAAGTGTTTCCCTTTCTGAGATAGGCGGTGCCTCGTATAATGAGCATGCTCATCCAATGATTTTCCCTCAACCAAGTCGGTTAGGTTTTTAGCGCGAGAACAAATTGATCGAAGACGATCCAAGTGAAACATGTCCATCCTACCATATTTGAGTGGTTCATCACCCATGGTGAGGATAGCATAAATAGGCAAAGCAAGACAAAGGCAAAAGGTGGCAACTATTTTTGCGGTTTTTCATAAAGGACACTGAGATAAAAACTGAAGGGTAAACTAACAAGACTAAAAAAACAAAGGTAAAGGGTAGTGTGCAACTCCCCTATCTTAGCACTCGGAGTCCCCGGCAACGGCGCCAGAAATTTGGCTTGATGTGCGAGGTAATGATAGTGATTTCTCGCCCTTCGTTGGTAAACCCCAAGTGGAAGGCGTGATGTAGCACAGCAGCAAATTTCCCTCAGTAAAGATACCAAGGTTTGTCTCCAGTAGGACTCCAGAGATGATAAGTAGGTGTCAGCGGCGCAACTGACGCAGACCTGCACACAGACACAAATAACTTTGTTCCCAACGAAGTTCAGAGAGGTTGTCAATCTCTCCGGTCTTGTTGTTCACAAAGGATCAAACGCAAGGGATAAAGATAGCAACTAGAAGTAAAAGCAGGAAAGTAAATGAGCTTGTAAACAGTAATGAGGATATGGACCGGGATACGTGATGTTCACTAGTGATGTCTCTCTCCCAAAAGACGATAAAACTGCTATGCGAGGTGAAAAAATTACAGAAGGGAAATTGATAGGATTATGAACGCACCGCAATGCTAACTATGCTACAAAAGAAAGGAAGAGGCTCAAAATCATGGGCAGTACGCCAAAATAAGTAGACCGAAATGCATCTACTACTAATCATCCACCTTCAGATATCTATCCAGAACATCTCACTGGTATTAAGTTGCGAGCCCCACCCAAAGTGTAAAGCCAAAGCAACATACAACTGCATTAAAAAGCACTTTGCGTAAAGTAAACAATCCTTGCAACTGCGGTTACAAGCACCGTTGTTTTCCCCCTTGTGGCAATAGCACATCCCCTAGACTCATGTTTCTGTCACTCAAGCGTGTCATCGGGGGGCATGAACCCACAATCGAGAAAAAGGTTCCCTCTTGGGGTTACTACCTACTACTTGCCCAAAGCAATAAACAGCAACAGAGAACATGCAAGAATTACTTAGGAACAAAAATATAAGAGATAAGAACCAAATATATTACTCAATCACAATCTGAACATAATCTCATAATCCATCAGATCCCATCAAACTCAGCATAGCAACAGCAGAAAGTTTACAAAAGTGCCTCGATCATGTAGGGCAGCTCACGAGGTCTAAACCATGAAGAAAAAAGAGGGGAGGAGAACATCACATAGCTACTGATCACGGACCCATGGTCCAAGGAAAAATACTCACAAGACATCCGGGAAGCATCCATGGTGGAGAGGAGACTCCCGGAGGTCAACCCTCCCTGCGGCAGGGTGCCGGGAACAGGTCTTCTAGTGCTCCCGATCTCGGAAGCGCGGCGGCGGCGGAACAGAGGCGAGATCGCAAAAAAGGGTTTCATGTCACGGGGAATATATAGGCGAAGGGGGGCAGCCAGAGGTGGACCAGGGGCCCCAGGCGCCCCCCTGGCGCGGCCCAGGGGGTGGCCGCGCCGGGTGGCCGCCTGGTCCACCCCTGGCTCCCCTCTGGCCCCACTCGGGCTCTTCGCGAAGCTTCCTGTACGCTGATTTTTCCTATATTTTTCCCGGAATTTTTCTGGCACTTTCTATATGGGGGAAAACTGAAATAGAAAAACAGCAGAAAACAGGAACTGGCACTGTGGTGCACTGAGTTAATAGGTTAGTCCAAATATGATCAAAAGTGTATGAAAGTGTATCTAGATCATAGCAATATCACACAAAACATGCATGGAGCAAGCAGAAATTATAGATACATTTTGGATTTATCAGATGCCCTATCCAAGGGACATCAAAGGTATTCGTAGTTTTCTAGGTCATGTTGGTTTCTATAGAAGATTTATCAAGGACTGTGGGCACCCCGGATTATATGTCCGAAGCGACCAGTTGTGCATACCGTCAGGCCCCCATGATCAGTGTCGCATGACGCACAACTCGATAATGGATATCACAGTCACAAGTTCATACAGTACCGAATACAAAGTCATACATAAACATAGTTTTACACGGCCTCACCGGGCTCAAATGGCAGCGGAATAAGAAAAAGCAAGATAGATAGCAGCATCACAATCCACAGGCAAAGCTCAGAGCGTAGCACATCCTAGTACTCGTCAGTCGCGGCATCGTCAAATACCTGCTCCTCCAAGCCTGGTCGATTGAATAACCAGGGACAAAGCCGTGAGTACATAGAAAGTACTCGAAAACCACTTAAAGAAATGAACAAGATTTTGTACAAGAAAATAATGGGATGGCTATATGGTGGAGTTTATCAAGGGGAAATCCTAACTTCTCATTATTAATTAAGTTGGCAACATTATAATCTTGAAATTTTTTAATCCCACAAATATATTTGATTTAATCATGTCCAACCCTTTTCATAATACCAACATCATCATCGTGAACCATAATCTCAGTACTATAATTTCTCATCTATTCCCCACAAAGTGTGGCCTCACTAGTTGTCCATGACCGTGGACTCCGGCTACTCGAATAGTTTTCACTCTGCAGAGGTTGTACACTTTACCCACAACATTCGATACATCCGCCGTGAGTTCCCACGGTTCGTCATACCTCAGTATGCGGTTTTCTGATAATCGACCGTAGTTTTCCCCTTGTCTATCCCAGTACAGGTGAATCTACCCCTTGCGTACTACATGGACTGTCCACGTGCCTAGTCATGCTCCTCTTGGACCCAAGCCTGCACCGTAGTCGAAGAGCACCAAGGTTCCCTCTGACGCCAAGCCTAGCGAATTTCACCACTCGACTTTGTAGTTATAAGATTCGTGAAATCAAACATCCATGTGTAGTTATAAGATCCCCGTACTAAGATAAAAAAAGTTTCCAACTAGCCCTGTCCCATACCAGAGTATTGTGGTTGTACTGTAAGACTAGGTTTCAGCCACACTTATAGAGAGTCCCTCCAGACTTTGAATATGTTCAACGATGTTTCCAACAACCATAATCTTGGCCATCACATCTTCTCAGATGTATACCAATCCATTAGAGTGGAGCAAGATTAATCAAGTTATTATGTTGTCATTAGTTCTTTAGCAAGGCTAGGGATCAAGATCATCGGTGTCTAATTTCTTTCTCCCAAATAGGTAGGCTTACAAGGTATGTGGTGTTTCACCTAATAATCTAATACAATTCCATCCCAAAAATGATATAACAGTAGCATGATATATAATATCATACAAAGAAAGTAAAATGTAGGACAAGGGTTTGAGTTTTTGAAGATTACTTGCCTTCCTCGACGGTGTCTCCTGGTACGGATTCTTCGTCTTGGAAGGAGTCTTCACCTGCAACGTCAAGCGTTTCGTTTACACGTTGCGGAAAATAGCACACAATTACCATCACATCATTCAAAACAAACATTTAATCCAACAAAAGAACCATTTAGCACTCAATCAAATCATCACATGAGTCATACCAACAAGTATATGCAGATTAAAACTCATGGGCAGAATTTTTAATGGTGGTTTAACAAGTTTATAGGGCTAAGCAATAATTATGCAACACACCACATAGGATTTTACACAAGTCACTTTTGTATTGCTTTACTTCATGTTTAATTTTAATCCAAAAGCAACCATAATTAGTTACTGTCCAGAGACAAGCATAATTTTTTTTAACCTATTTAATTTGTTAACAAAGAATAAACTAAAATTACTCTAATCATGGAAAACTAGTAATAATAATAACATGGTCATTAATTTTATTTAAGAAATCAACAATTACACTTATACAGAAAAATAATGCCTAATTACTGGATCACAATAAATTTTGTTTCACATTTCTCTAATGATTAATTATTTTTCTAATAATGTTTTAGTTCTGTACAAAAACAAATAAAGATAAATTGCTCAGCCACGGCCCAGTTAATATTTTGCTCAGGGTGTAAATTTGCTAGAGTGGGTTGCGCCTGTGTATTGGTTCTGTTTACACAATTTTCTTATACAAATGACTTGATATTTAAATGCATAACAACTATCTAATAAATATAATAAGTAGCTACTGGTTAGAACTATTATTGTAGGAATTTACACCTAACTTATTTCATTACTAATAATTTTAAATAAATGTATATGTGACATTAATGTGTACAAGTATTGATAAAATATTCTATATACTTTTATTATCATTATTATTATTATTAAACTATACCTTAATTAGATATTAAACAAAGGTAATATTAATAACTTTTATTTTTACTAAATCCTGAACAGAAAGTTTAATTATATTAACTAAGCAACAAGTAAAGCAAACAACAATAATAATAAAAGAATTGACCACTATAAAATTTTTGTAAACAGTAAAACTAACTAAGCAGAAAAATAGGGAATAATCCTAGAAGGAAAACAAAATTTATTTCATATTTTTCTGACTTAAAATGATTTTTCTAAAAGTATTTTGATCCACGGATTAATTAAAAGAAGAAAAATAAAATGGGAGCCGGCCTAGAGTTATACTGCGCCCCGGGCATTTTTTTCTTTTATTTGGGCCGAGCCCGGGTAGCGGTGCGGTGGCTGTGTTTTTTTTTAACGAAGGGGTACGGGTGGCTCATGGCCATTGGATCTCATGCAGATCGGACGGCTCTGAGCCGTCTTCTTCCTAGCGACCGTGCCCAGCACGGGCTAGGCTCTAATGGCGGCCAGGGGGCAGGGGGAGCTCACCGGAGGGCTTCCCGGCGGCGATGGTTGGCGTGGAGGGGCGGCAGACGTGCGGGGCGGCCTCCTCTTTCCGTTTTTGGCGACGGCGGGGCGAACGGTGGCTCGAAGCAGCGAGTGGATCGGGGTAGACGGAGCTTCGGCTCGGGAGAGCGGACGCCGGCGTGGCTCCTCCCAGGCGCGGCCTCGCCGGGCAGCGACGGCTGTGCGAGCGGCGGAGGGGAGCGGCTCGCCGGCCACCCCCTCCTATCCTTCTTCTTCTTCCTCCCCGCTCCTCCTCCTTTTCCTTCCATCTTCTCTGCTCTTCTTCTTCTGTCTCTCCTTGCTTCTGTTTAGGACGGGCTGGGTGGGGTGGCGAGATGGCTGTGGGTGTGGGTCTTTCCTCCCCATTTATAGCCGCGGGGCGAGCGAGGGTAACGGGCGGGAGCCAAGATGGCGATCCATGGCCTCGCTACTGGATGGGCGAGATGGGCGGCGGGAGAGCTCGTGAGAGAGAGGGAGCGGGTAAGTTCCGACGTGGGCGTCCTAGGTCACATCGCAGGCAGGGGTTGGGGGTACGTTTGGGCAGCAGGACACCTCATCGATCCATGGCGTGGTCTCTGGTTGGGCAAGCGAGGGTGACGAGGCTGACGGTGGGCTCAGGAGAGAAGAGATACGAGAGAGAGAGAGGTTACGAGAGAGAGAACGTGAGAGAGAGGGGAGGTTAGAGGGAGAGAGAGAAATTAGGGGAGGGATTAGTGGGGGGGTAGTTAGGATAGTTTTTTCTTTCTTTTTCTTTTTTTAAACTCTAATTAATATATATATATTATTTTTTAAGTAAATCTGGGTTAACACATAAAAGAAAACATCCAAGGAATTTTTGTTGGAGAACTTATAAACATACACATTTTTTTAACGAGTTATGAAGGTCATGCATTCTTCTCATTATTATTTTATGTAGTTAGGTATTTTTATTGATAATTGTTTTAGTTATTTCTAATCAACAAAAGTTTAATGCCTAAGGGTTTTGTAGTTGTTAAAATTATTAGTATTATTATTATACAGAAAATTTATTAGGTTTTGGCAATAAGTGTTTTAGGATTTATCAAATTGTCATTATATGATCATCTCAAGATGAGTTGCATGCACCACAAAATGATCATCATCGCAAGTTCATCATCAAGAAACAACATAGCTAACCCTAAGCACACAAGTTCAAGCATTGAAACAACAATCTAACATTTCATGCAAGGTTTTTGTTGGCCCTAATTTTTGGTTATCTAAATTTACTAGAGAGTAAACGTTGGAATGTGACAAGGACTTTTCTAAGACCTCGAGACACCTTAACAATCTTCTCCAGAAGGATTCTCTTTTTGTATTTGATGAATATTGTAAGGAAGCTTTTGAAGTTCTTAAGAAAGCCTTGATAACCGCTCCTATAGTACAACCACCTGACTGGAATTTTCCCTTTGAGATTATGTGTGATGCTAGTGATTTTGCTGTTGGAGCTGTTTTAGGACAAAGGGTTGACAAGAAGCTGAATGTCATCCACTATGCCAGCAAGACACTTGATAGTGCTCAAAAGAATTATGCTACTACCGAGAAGGAATTCTTGGCACTACTGTTTGCTTGTGATAAGTTTAGGCAGTATATTGTTGTTTCTAAAGTTATTATTCATACTGACCATGCTGCCATTAAGTATCTTATGCAGAAAAAAGACGCCAAACCAAGACTCATTAGATGGGTACGCCTTCTTCAAGAATTTGATTTGCAGATTGTCGATAGAAAAGGAGAAGACAATCCGGTGGCGGATAATCTTTCAACGATGGAAGATATCCCGCACGATCCTATTCCAGTCAACGACAGTTTCCCGGATGAACATCTTGCTGTTGTAAAAGTACAATCTCATTCCGACCCTTGGTTTGCAGATTATGCTAATTTTATCGTTGCAAATTTTTTGCCTCCAGTTTTTACATTTCAGTAGAGGAAGGAATTCTTCACGGATTTGAGGCACTACTTTTGGGATGATCCACATCTTTACAAAGAAGGTGCGGACTGGATCGTAAGAAGGTGTATACCGGAGCACGAGCAGGAGGACATTCTTCGACAATGTCACGATAGTCCCTATGGAGGACATCATGCCGGTGAAAGGACCGCACATAAAGTTTTACAATCAGGTTTTATTCTCCTACTCTTTTTAAGGAAGCCCGAAGGTACGTTCTATGTTGTGATAAGTGTCAGAGAGTCGGTAACATTAGCAGGAGAAATGAGATGCCTATGAATTACTCACTAGTGATCGAACCTTTCGATTGCTGGGGTTTCGATTTTATGGGTCCTTTTCCTCCTTCACACAAGTACACACACATCTTAGTTGCTGTTGATAATGTAACCAAGTGGGTTGAAGCAATCCCCACTGAGAGTGCTGATCACAAGACATCTTTGAAAATGCTCAATGTAACACCCTAAGTTGTCTGTAACAGTAATCATCATCACTGTTGATCATCACTGTGATTAATCACTGTTGCTCCCCTGTCATTACTCAAACTTGATGATGATCTTAATCGAAACCTTGATGTAGGTGATCAACAACCCATGCCCCATGTGCATGATCACTTGAAGTCAAACCCAAAGTCAAAATCCTATTCCAATGAGGTTGGGAAATTGTGGCAAACTAAACCTTGCTCAAAAATCATGGAACCATTTTTGTAAATTGCCTAAAATCATTATAATCATGTTGGACCAACTTTGGTAATTTTTGAAGCTATAGAAGAATGTAAACAAATATAACAGGAGATAAATTGAACCATTTTAACCAATTAATGGTTAACTAAATTATTGGATGATTTTGTTTTGTGCCCACACCTTTTATAACATTGAGGTGGGATGTAACACTAATTTACAAACACTAAAAACACTTTACAAAAATAGGGAGGCATTTATTTTATTGAAATAAAGGACAACAGAATGAAAAATGAAAGAAAATTAGAGGGGATAAACGTCGCCCAGGGCGACAGCCCACTTGGCACAGCCCACCCACACGGCTTGTCTTCTTCCCCACCCACTCCCTCACCTGCCCCGTACGGCGCCGAGCTCGCCGCACCGCTGCCAGGCCGGCCCCGCCCCTCCACCTGCTCCCTCTCGCCGCGGAGGCGATAAGGTTGAGCCCACGCATCTGCTGGACACCCCCGCTTCCCCATTCCCCTCCTCCTCGCCTGGCACGCCTTAGGGAAAATCCTCCCGAGCTGCCGCCGTTCACTGTCGGGGCCACACACGGCCAACGGCCACTGCCCCCTTCGCCACCATGTCCTAGCCGCTCCCCGTCGTCGCCCTCGCCACCCTGCAGAAGAAGAGGCGCCCGGAGCCCCCACACCCGACGAATCGCGGTCGTCTTCAACCTCGGGTCCGCCGGCGTGCACCTCTGATTCCGGCAGCTCCAAGCCCTCCCTGAGCCCGCTGCCAACCCCGACGCGTTCGTGGTGAGCATCCTCACCACCCCCAACTGCTCATTGAGTCCCGATAGCGCGGTAGACGAAACCCCCCTTTTTAGCTGCTCCGGCCGCCGTGGTTCGTCGTCGTAGCCGTGCTCCCAAGCCGTTCCAGAGCACGATTTTGGCACGCACGCGTTCGTAGTGCTCCGTAGATTCAATTCCACCCCGTGGCGCACTCGTTTTCGTCTCGGAACGCAAGGCGCCATTGAAGCCCGACCGCCTCGTCCGCCATTGTTGACCCCGAGCTTGCCCTGGTCGTCCCCGACACCCTCCCCCCACCATGAATCAACGCGTCATGCCCCACTGGTCCCGTAGGAACAAAATGCGGGCAAAACCATGCCCTGTGGCGTGCGCTGGCTCGAGTTCGCCGGAGCTCTGTCTCCGGCGAGTCGCCGGTGGAGTTCTGGTGAGGCTGCCAGGTGGGCCCTCGCGTCAGCTATTTTGATAGATATTAATTAGGGACCTAATGGCCACTGACAACTGGGCCACCCCCGGCTAATCCCACTGTTAGCTTATCAGAAAAATTAAACCCCCTTGGGTCACTTACTTGTGGGCCCATGTAATTAGGTTAGCCTTTGGATTAATTAGACTGTTAATTATGCCCCTGTGTTACTTACACCTGGGTCCCACCTGTCAGTTTGTTATTTAAAATATTTAATAAGAAATTCCAGTGGATCACATGTGGGCCCAACGGATTTTCTGATTTATTAAAATGTTTTATAAATAAATAGAGGCTGACATGTGGGTCCCACATGTCAGACACTGTTTTGGATAATATTTTGGATAATGTTGGAATTTAATAAAAAAAGTGTTGGATATGTGCCCTAGAGACAAATTAATAAAGATATTTGTCACATATCCGTTTGTTCATAATACGTTTTATACTGTGCTATAACTGTATTACTTGGAAATACTAATACAGGTGTAGTATAAAACATGGTCCGTAGTTTAACTCGGGTAAACTATCTCATTGGGAAATTGATTGATCAAGCTTTCCTGATCATGGCGACACTTAAGTCCATTGACAATGAGGTCATATCATTAAGGGGAATGATGTGATGGACGTACACCCACCTAAAGTATTGCAATGTGATCGAGTCACATAGTTCAGCGTTGCTATGACTTTGTAACGTATGGCTTAGTCCTTAGACCGTAATGATCATACGTAATCACGATCTATGAGGAGACTTTGATTTGTATCCCACCGCCTGACTGAAATATGCTGGCTATAACGGAGCACTTTGGGTATTCCGAAATAGATGGTTGATGAGTATGTTAATAGATCAGAGCGGGATTTGTCAGTCCTTGTGACAGGACAGGTACTCTGGGCCCACTCGGTGATATTGCATCAACACCTTGCAAGGACGTGACTAGGTCACAAGAGATGCAATGATCATGGACGAGAGAAGTTGTTTGTTGTGAACGAGATGTGAACACGGTATGTGGGATACCGACGATCAAACCTCGGACAAACAAAGTACCGCAGCACAAAGGGATTATGTCGTATCGTTAACGGTTTCCAAAAGCGATCGAAGTTCATTCGATGGAAGCGCAGGGGCTGTCAAGGATTGTAACCAGGTCCAACTGACTAGTCATTGGTCAATGAGAAGAGTCTCGACCATGTCTGCTGTTTCCCGGACTGTTAGGGTGTTACACTTAAGGGCAATCGATGCATAGGACAGTTACGGGATCAATCGGTGAAATAGGAGAAATCACCGGAATAGTTCCGGAGGAGGACGAAATGGTTTCCGGACATTTTGAATAGTTCAAAATAAAGTTTAATTGTTTTAATAATGTTTTTATTATTTAATTATCTGAATTAAATATTTAAAACATATTAAATAAATTAAAAAATGGGAAAAGGCTATATGGGCCCATGGGGCCCATTAGGGGAGGAGGGGGTTTCCCCCCTTGGGCTTGGCGCCAAGGGTGGTGCCTATCCCCCCCTATGGCCGGCGCACCTCCCCCCATTGGGGGTTTAGTCCCACATGGGGGAGGGGAGGAGGATCACACCCCCCCTTGGCCTATATAAGGAGGGGTAGACCCCCCTTTTCCCAACACACCAAATCTCCTTCTTTCTTCCTTCTCCTTCCTGGAAGTGGACTCCCCTTGTTTAGAGTCTGCAACAGGATTGGAGTTCTCCACCATAAGGCAGGCCGTCGCTCTGCTGGAGTCGGGATCCGTAGCCATCTTTTTACCGCTGCTCGCATGGTTCGGGGCCCGGGAGGAACATCGATTGTACCGTACGTGTATAATCTCTTGGAGGCACTACACCTGTGGTGCGACTTCGTCGCTGGAGGTTTACCGGGAGTCATCCTCGTCGGTGGTGGTCTTCTACACGACAGGGAGGTCGTAGTTCTGAGTCTACGCCAACCATGTTCGCAAGAACGTTTCCCTCTTTCGGTCTTCAAAGGTATGAACACCGATTCCCTCCGTTACTTTACATCGCCATAGCATAGATCTTGGGTTCGGGTACCGTAGGTGTGAACAATTTGTGTTTTCTACCCCGTATCCCAACAGTGGTATCATGAGCTAGCTATGCGTAGATGTTTTGTACGGATAGAACACATCTAGGATGTGGGCATCGAATCTTCATTCGGTACCCTCCCACGTGTACTCATTTAGCGTTGCGGCAATGTTTGATGAAGCGGCCCCCGACCGACCTTACGCGTTTACGCGAGACTGGTTCCACGCTTGACATATGGCTTGTACCATATAAAGTGGCTGGGGGGTGTCTGTCTCTCTGCATTAGCGATGCGAAGATGTTTGCAACGGAGGGCCCTGATAGGGGTCTAATTGAGACGGATGGGAGACGGTGTTGTCGCATGTTTTTCGCAGGATAGAAACGGTTCTCTCTCTCGAAACCCCTAGCAGCCACGTAAAACTTGCACAAGCTAAAGTAGAAAGGCGTTTAACTTTGCTTTACAGTTTTACTTCTTGTTTTATGCTAGTATGCTAGATATATCGACGGTAGCACGAAACAGGACCATCTCTCACAATACCAACATTGTGTTCTCCCTTGGTGGGCACCGCCTGGAAGGTTCTCCCATATGGCTTGATGCTCCGTACATACCGGAGTTGTCCTACATATTAAACGGAGTTCGCATGAGGTTGGGTTCGGCAAGCCTGGCATATGCAGATATGGCCTTGCTGAACAGTTAACATCAAGGTCCGATTGGCAGGCTTGACGTATGTAGATGCGGGCCTGGAACACAAAAAACCGAAAGGTCGAGCACGAGTCACATGCCTGATGTGATTGGCTTAGAGGCCTACCTGGTTCGCATACTGATGGCCGTAACGATCGGGGGAGGTATGGGGGCTGGGATTGTGTAATCACTTAGTTAAATTGAGAGGTGTTTATCTAAGTGGGAGCTTTCTAGAATTTTGAGATTAAATTGAAACTCCACATTATGAACAAAAGTCTAAATATGTATCCTTGTGAATCAACCTTGTAGATGGCAGCACCTCGCCCCTCGTTCAACTTAGGATCAGTCCTAGAGAAAGATAAACTAAAAACAGATGGGACAAACTTCACCAACTGGTTCCGCACCCTAAGGATTCTCCTCGTTCCCCTCAAAATGGCATACGTACTAGAGGACGCGTTAGGTGACGCACCAGCAGATGATGCCAGTCAAGACGAGAAGAATGTCTATCTCTCCAGGACTGATGATTACAACCTTGTCCAGAGTGGCATGCTCTACTCCATGGAGGCTGAGCTGCAGAAACGCTTTGAGAGGATGGGTGCATATGAGATTACCACCGACCTCAAGGCGGTCTTCGCACCTCAAGCCAGGGCTGAACGGTACGAGGCTTCTGAAGCCTTCTTCTCAGCAAAGATGGACGAGCACGGCAGCGTGAGTGAGCACGTAGTCAAAATGTCTGGCTACGTTCAGCGCTTGAATGCTCTGGAATGCCAGATTCCAGATGAACTTGCTGTTGATAGGGTGTTGCAGTCGCTTCCCCCTAGCTACAAAGGCTTTGTGCTGAACTACAACATGCAGGGGATGACCAAAACCCCTTCTGAGTTGTTCGCCTTGCTGAAGAGCGCCGAGGTTGAGATCAAGAAGGAGCACGCCGTATTCATGGTCAACAAGACCATTGACTTCAAGAAGACAAGTAGGCGGGAGAAGGCCAAGAGAGGTGGCCCCAAGAGGGATGGCAAGTCAGTTGCCGCTCCTCCCAAGGCACCCAAGCCTAAACTCGGAGTGGAGTGCTTCTACTGCAAGGGTGAAGGTCACTGGAAACGCAACTGTCCCAAGTACCTAAAGGACAAGAAGGCTGGCAAGATCGCCAAGAGAGACGGAGGTATATTTGATATACATATTGTTGATCTTCTCTTGACAAGCGCTGGGAACACATCCTGGATATTTGATACAGGATCTGTCGCTCATATTTCTAATTCCATTCAGGGACTAAGGAATAGGAGACGCTTGCTCAAAGATGAAGTGATGATGCGCGTGGGGAATGGCTGTCAGATTGAGGTCTTGGCGGTCGGCACGAAGCATCTTAGTCTCCCTTCGGGATTTGTTTTAGTTCTGAATAATTGCTACTATGTACCCGCGTTGAGTGTGAACATTGTTAGTGGCTCTTGCTTGAAGCAAGACCACTATTCTTTTAAGTCTGATACAATTGGTTGTTCGATTATAAGGATGAAATGTTTTATGTTCACGCACCGGAGTTGCATGGTTTATTCGTACTTAATATCGATGGTGACGTGTGTCACATTAACAATATTGAGGCCAAAAGATTGAAGAATGATGAAGATCACATGATGATGTGGCATTGCCGACTTGGTCATATTGGTATAAAACGCATGGAGAAGCTCCATAAGGATGGACTTCTTGAGTCATTGGATTTTCGATCCCTTGATACATGTGAACAATGCCTCATGGGCAAAATGACAAGGACTCCATTCAATGGCGTAATGGAGCGTGCGGATGTCTTATTGGGGATCATACACTCGGATGTATGTGGACCCATGAACGTCCCCACTCGCAATGGTCTTCGTTACTTCGTGACCTTTACTGATGATTTGAGTAGATATGGGTATATTTACTTGATGAAGCACAAGTCTGAAACCTTTGAAAAGTTCAAGGAATTTCAGAATGAGGTCGAAAATCAACTCGGAAGAAAAATCAAGCACCTTCGATCGGATCGAGGTGGCGAGTATTTGAGTCACGAGTTTGGCAATCATCTGAAGTCTTGTGGCATAGTACCACAGCTTACGCCGGCAGGCACACCTCAGAGAAACGGTGTGGCTGAGCGATGTAATCGAACCCTATTGGATAGTGTACGATCGATGATGTCTCATACTGATTTGCCTGTGTCATTCTGGGGGTATGCATTAGAAACTGCCGTTCTTATTCTTAATAGGGCACCATACAAATCCGTAAAGACAACACCATTTGAAGAATGGCATGGCACAAAACCTGAGTTGTCTCACCTGAAGATTTGGGGTTGTGAGGCTTATGTTAGAAACTACAGCCTGACAAACTTTAATCCAAGGCGGATAAGTGCATCTTTGTGGGCTATCCCAAGGAAACTTGTGGATACACCTTCTACAACAAGTCTGACAACAAAACGTTTGTTGCCAAGTGGGGACACTTTCTTGAGAAGGAGTTTCTCGCGAAAGAGTTGAGTGGGAGGAAAATAGACCTCGATGAAGTGACTGACCAATCACTCCAATTGGAAGAAACGGCTACGGAAATTGTTCTGGAACCATCTTCCATAGTGGGAGCTGAAGAGAATGGCCAGAACGACATTCATAACGATCATGACATTAATGATGATCATGATGAGAATGAAGAGGAACCTTTGATGCCCCGTAGGTCATCAAGAGTCCGTCAACCTACTGAGTTTTACGGACAGCTTGTGAATGCAATCTCGGCTGATGAGTCGGATGAACCTACATGTTACAAAGAAGCAATGGAGGGACCCGAGTCCGAGAAATGGCTTGAAACCATGAAATCCGAAATAGACTCCATGTACACCAACAAAGTATGGACTTTGGTGGATATTCCCGAGGACCGCAAGGTCGTCGAGAATAAATGGATTTTCAAGAAAAAGACTAACGCAGACGGAAACGTATCTGTCTATAAAGCTCAACTTGTCACGAAGGGTTTCCGACAAATCAAGGAGTTGACTACGAGGAGACGTTCTCTCCTGTTGCGATGATAAAGTCTATTCGGATCCTACTAGCAATAGCTGCATATCATGATTACGAGATATGGAAGATGGATGTGAAAACTGCATTCCTAAATGGCAACATTGAGGACTTGTTGTATATGATGCAACCAGAGGGGTTTGTCGATCCAAGGAATGCTGGTAAGGTTTGCAAGCTTCAACGGTCCATCTATGGGTTGAAGCAAGCATCTCGGAGCTGGAATCTTCGATTTGATGAGGTCATTAAAGATTTTGGATTTGTCCAAAACGTCGAAGAGTTCTGCGTCTATAAGAAACTGAGTGGGAGCTCTGTAGCATTCCTTGTGTTATATGTAGATGACATATTACTAATAGGGAACGATAAGAAATTCTTAGAGGAAGTGAAGGAATATCTGAATGGAGAATTTTCCATGAAGGACCTAGGTGAAGCTGCGTACATATTGGGGATTAAGATCTATAGAGATAGACCTAATCGACGGTTGGCCTTGAGCCAGAACACTTATATTGACAATTAAGCGTGACTCAATGCCCAACCACAGCAAAAGAGAAAGAGGAGATGTCCTCAAAGCCCTATGCCTCAGCCATAGGTTCTCTCATGTATGCTATGTTATGTACCAGACCGGATTTAGCGTTGGCCATTAGTATGACTAATCGCTACCAGAGTAACCCGGGAATGGCTCACTGGACAGCAGTAAAGAACATCCTTAAGTACTTAAGAAGAACCAAGGATCTTTTCCTTGTTTATGGAGGAGTTGATTCGGAGCTCACCGTAAAAGGTTACGTTGACGCAAGCCCTCGGCTCAGATCTAGATGACTCGAAATCCCAGACGGGATATGTTTTAATGTTGAACGGTTTCGCAATTAGCTGGAGGAGCGGCAAACAGTCAGTCGTCGCCCAATCTTCAATGGAGTCGGAGTATATTGCCGCTTGCGAAGCGTCAAATGAGGCGCTGTGGCTGAAGAAGTTCGTGATCGAGCTTGGCGTCTTTCCTAGTTGCACTGACCCCGTGGGGATCTTCTGCGATAACACGGGTGCCATTGGTAACGCGAAGGGGCCAAGAACGCACTCTACAGCCAAGCACATCCTCCGAAAGTTCCATGTGACGCGAGACTACGTCAGGGATGGACACACTAGGATTCACAAGATACATACGGATCTGAACGCAGCAGCCCCGATGACTAAACCTCTTACACAGGGAAAGTTTGAAGAACACCGAGAGACCATTGGTGTTAGATACATACCTGATGTAAACTAGCGTAATTTGTACTCTAGTGCAAGTGGGATACTGTTGGATATGTGCCCTAGAGACAAATTAATAAAGATATTTGTCACATATCCGTTTTGTTCATAATACGTTTTATACTGTGCTATAACTGTATTAGTTGGAAATACTAATACAGGTGTAGTATAAAACATGGTCCGTAGTTTAACTCGGGTAAACTATCTCATTGGGCAATTGATTGATCAAGCTTTCCTGATCATGGCGACACTTAAGTCCATTGAAAATGAGGTCATATCATTAAGGGGAATGATGTGATGGACGTACACCCACCTAAAGTATTGCAATGTGATCGAGTCACATAGTTCAGCGTTGCTATGACTTTGTCATGTATGGCTTAGTCCTTAGACCGTAATGATCATACGTAATCACGATCTATGAGGAGACTTTGATTTGTATCCCACCGCCTGACTGAAATATGCTGGCTATAACGGAGCACTTTGGGTATTCTGAAATAGATGGTTGATGAGTATGTTAATAGATCAGAGCGGGATTTGTCAGTCCTTGTGACAGGACAGGTACTCTGGGCCCACTCGGTGATATTGCATCAACACCTTGCAAGGACGTGACTAGGTCACAAGAGATGCAATGATCATGGACGAGAGAAGTTGTTTGTTGTGAACGAGATGTGAACACGGTATGTGGGATACCGACGATCAAACCTCGGACAAACAAAGTACCGCAACACAAAGGGATTACGTCGTATCGTTAACGGTTTCCAAAAGCGACCAAAGTTCATTCGATGGAAGCGCAGGGGCTGTCAAGGATTGTAACCAGGTCCAACTGACTAGTCATTGGTCAATGAGAAGAGTCTCGACCATGTCTGCTGTTTCTCGGACCGTTATGGTGTTACACTTAAGGGAAATCGATGCATAGGACAGTTACGGGATCAATCGGTGAAATATGAGAAATCACCGGAATAGTTCCGGAGGAGGACGGAATGGTTTCCGGACATTTTGAATAGTTCAAAATTAAGTTTAATTGTTTTAATAATATTTTTATTATTTAATTATCTAAATTAAATATTTAAAACATATTAAATAAATTAAAAAATGGGAAAAGGCTATATGGGCCCATGGGGCCCCTTAGGGGAGGAGGGAGTTTCCCCCCTTGGGCTTGGCGCCAAGGGTGGGGCCCATCCCCCCTATGGCCGGCGCACCTCCCCCCCTTGGGGGTTTAGTCCCACATGGGGGAGGGGAGGAGGATCACACCCCCCTTGGCCTATATAAGGTGGGGTAGACCCCCCTTTTCCCAACACACCAAATCTCCTTCTTTCTTACTTCTCCTTCCCGGAAGTGGACTCCCCTTGTTTGGAGTCTGCACCAGGATTGGAGTTCTCCACCATAAGGCAGGCCGTCGCTCTGCTGGAGTTCGGGGCCCGGGAGGAAAATCGATTGTACCGTACGTGTATAATCTCTTCGAGGCACTACACCTGTGGTGCTACTTCGTCGCTGGAGGTTTACCGGGAGTCATCCTCGCCGGTGGTGGTCTTCTACATGACAGGGAGGTCGTAGTTCTGAGTCTACGCCAACCACGTTCGCAAGAACGTTTCCCTCTTTCGGTCTTCAAAGGTA
The DNA here is from genome assembly GCA_950022295.1 of Bromus sterilis. Classification (NCBI taxonomy): domain Eukaryota; kingdom Viridiplantae; phylum Streptophyta; class Magnoliopsida; order Poales; family Poaceae; genus Bromus; species Bromus sterilis. The sequence goes on along the minus strand of OX465596.1, from coordinate 159,782,691 downwards.
TGAACACCGATTCCCTCCGTTACTTTACATCGCCATAGCATAGATCTTGGGTTCGGGTACCGTAGGTGTGAAAAATTTGTGTTTTCTGCCCCGTATCCCAACAAAAAGAAATTCAGAAAATCATTTAAATTATTTAAACTTTGAAATTCAATAACTTTTAAACCGTAACTCAGATTCAAAAACTTTATACATGAAAATTGATTAGAAAAATATAACGAATACGAATACGCTATCTGTATGTCTATCACACCCCTCTAACACAACGAACATCGAAACGTCCCCCTTCGGACCGTTTGTCCGATAAACTGTCCGGTACTGTTAGGGTGCCCGGATGAATTTATTCCGAACACGAATGTTTCTCAGAATAGATCAACTAGCACGGATACACCCCCCTTATGTTTGTCCGGTACCCACGACACTTCCGGCTTGATCCTTTCTCCCCCCTCCGGACACCTTGTCCGATAATCACCCGGAGCTGGCCGTTCATCCCCGGATGAATTCCCGCTCCGAGCAATGTGCATTGCACTGCGTTAGAACACCGTTAACATTTCATCTGTCATATCATGCATCTGTTTGTATATGCTTGCTGTGTATTTACTGTTTCTCCCCCCCCCCCTTAATCTCCGGTAGACCCCGCTGCTGCCGTCGACTACACCGCTGCAGAGTACGACTACTTCGTTGACGACCCTACCCCTGCCGTCGAGCTTCCAGGCAAGCAGAGCCATTCTCTTCCCCATATATTGCCTATCTTTCCATACTTTCTTGCACTAGGCATTGTTACTGCTGCTGCTACATTGCTTACCTTTTCAATTGCATAACCTGTCATTGTCGCCCCTTGATGTGCCTTCCTTATCCTATGCTGCCTATAAATATATATATATGATATTCAGCAGTGAGCCCTGCGCATGGTTAGCTACGATTAGATAGAGGGTCGTGATCACTCAGGGGAGTGAACGCGGATACCATTATTATAACTGCACAGGTACGGTACAATGCAGACTCGGCCTCAGGCCCCTACCTCGGCTCTGTTGAGCCACCACCAAGGTGAGCTATTAAGGAGAAATCCTTGTACTCCACTCGTTGCTGACTCTGTATAGCCGCTCTAGGTACCTGAGTAACGGTTGTCCTTCAGGTAAGAAGTCGGGCGACCCAACGGTGCCCTCGAGAGGTATTGCGACGGGACGACAGGGAGGGTACGACCAGTGTACCGCTGTGCTTGGCCCCTGATCGTTGGCCGCGAGAGTTACCAAACCCCGAAAGTCGAGATCCTCCTAGAGAAAACGCGAGACAAGGTAAGGAGACGGTTCACCTTGTTGGTAACCGCAGTGACTTGGTGGGACGACGGGGAAGGCACCGATGTACTGGTGGTCCTGGCTGCTGTCATTGTCTGCGGGCCAGTTAAGTCGAGGCAACGATAACGGTTGTCACGCAGGTTAATTAAAAATGCTAAATGGTTCAGTGGATGTCTTGAGTTGGCTATATGCCATGTACGCACTACCTACCCGTGGGAATTACGAGTTATGGGCTCCTCTGCTTCTTAGTGTCGTCCGAGGACTCTTCATACGTCAGTAGTACTGCGGGCTGATTCCGGGAAGTGGTGTTGTCTTATTTGCTCGCGCGGTGGTGTCTTATTTGGATTTTCTTCAACTTCACCAGCCAACCACGCACCGTGCAGGAGTACGTTCGGGTTGGGGTCCAAGGCCCGACGTACTTAGGATTTAGACCGGCGGATGGCCTCTCTATTGAGTTTGAAAGATGGGCTATGAAGTGTCGGATAGCCTCGGTGGAGCGTTCCCTAACAAGGTTCCCGCCACCCTGGAGATCCGTGCGTGTAGCGTAAGACAAGTGCACCCCTGCAGGGAAGATTAATCTATTCGAATAGCCATGTCCACGGTAACAGGACGCTATATGCTGAAGCTGGAGCTTACCACTACAAAATATTATTAATAAACTGTATGGTACCGGGTTTTCTTCCTCGAGGGGATGTCGAGGAGGTGAACTCGGAGGCATTGTTAATTATTACCACTTATTATTATACAATGCTGCAGCAACTTCTGCTGCATTGTTACTTTATGCTTTATATAAACTGTTGGTTGATTCTTACCTCATGCTGCAAGACATCGTCGGAAGATGCTAGTCTTCGATAGGCCTAGCTTCTTACCCTTATTCTGATTTCTATCTTGCAGTCCACTATATACAGCCTCTTCTTTCCGTTGATACCATGCATAATGCTTAGTAGCGGACGTAAGACTCGCGGGTATGCTAGATACTCACCTTTGCTTTATTTCCCCTTTTCCGCTTTGCCTGATCGGCCGCTGCAGCCGACGTTGCAGCACAGGAGCAGGAGTACCCCGGAGGAGACTACTATGACGTCGAGTTCCCCGTTGACCAGGAGTAGTTCGGTGGCTCCCGGGCAGGAGGCCTCGCCTTTTCGATCTGTATCTCTGATGTGAATTGTGCTAGCATTCTTATGGCAAAACTTGACTAACTATGTTTGTACTCAGATATTATGGCTTGTATGACTTATGTATTCGGATCCTCGTGATCCCAGGTATTGTAACATATTTGTTTATCCTTTTGTGTTTAGTGTTGTGCTGTGATATTCTCACCGTGGCACCCTAATCTCAGCCATGTACCCTGCGTGTATGATTACTGTCACGGGTTGATTTTGGGGGCGTCACAGCTTGGTATTAGAGCCGACTGCCTGTAGGAAGCCACCCCACCACTAATTGGTCGAAGTTGAGTCTAGACTTTGAAAACTATTTTGCTAACTTAATATTTGGCTTACGGGCCCACATCGATGTCACTACGTGTTATATCTATGGTATTAGGATCCTTTTCTCCTTACCTATGCTCTGGGAATCTGCTCTCTTATCCTTGCTGGTAAGTTTTACAAACTCTGAAATTAGGATCACGTTCTCTTGATTCCACCCGGCGTTTTGGTGCTTCCCCATTGATTGAGTCGTGTCGCAGGAGTTCTACCCCAGGTCCCGGACCGCGGATCCCATTCTCATTCTGGGCAGGCCGCGCGTCCTCTGGCATTAACTCCTGTGGACAACAGTTTTCTTGCGGCGTGATTGACATAGTGGAATCTATGTCGCGTCGTGTAATCCTTACTGCGGTCTGCGTGCCGCCTAGCGAGTCCTTTTTCCTTAATTTCTACGACGTTACGCTGCCCGATTTTAGATTGACTCCGTGTGTAAATGTGAATGTCTTATATGACTACTCCTATATATATCCGCGCCTCCTCTTTGTTGTCGCTATACTTCATGCTTGATTCCGGTATCTCGTTAAATTTTCATCGCTGAAATACCCCTGTTAAATTCTAACAGGATGGCTGGTCGTGGTGGTCGTGGTCGTGGTCGTGGTCGTGGTGCCAACGACCCACCTCCGCCGCCAGATTACATGGCCGGGATGATGCAGTAGTTCGAGCTGAACCGTCAGTTCATGAGAATGTCATGGCTCAGTTTCCACAGCCGAATCAGAATGGGCACCACCATCAGCATGCCACCGTGACTCTGCATGACTTCACCCGCCTCAACCCCACTATGTTCCGCAAAACTGTTCAGCCGTTGGATGCTGATGACTGGCTTCGCGACATCACGCACGAGCTGGAGTCTGCTAATGTCGATCCAGCCGACTATGTGAACTTTGCGTCTTATCACCTGAAAGGCGCCGCTGCTCAGTGGTGGAGCACCCACAAGCGTTCACTGCCAGTTGGAGAAGTCATCACTTGGGATGAATTTCAGTCTGCCTTTCACGCCCGCTACATTCCTCAGGGGATCATGGATCGTAAGGTGGAAGAATACCGACACCTCACTCAGGGCGACATGACTGTTGAAGCCTATCAGCGCGAGTTCCTCAACCTCTCTCTCTATGCGGAAGAAGAGATCACCACTGATGCTCGCAGGCAGCAGAAGTTCCGTCGTGGCCTCAATCCAGACCTCAGGCTCGCTCTTGCCGTACATGATTTCGCCAAATTCGCCACCATGGTGAACAAGGCTATCACCGTCAAGACTGCCCAGATGGAGCACAAGAACTCTCTGAAGCGTTATCGTGACGTTGGCTCATCTTCGGGCGCAACGCAGAAGCGTCGTATCTGGCTCGCTACCAGTGTGACCCATTCAGCTGTCCCTGCTCCAAGGTCGTCTTATGCTGCACCCCGTCTGCCTCCGCCACTACAGATGCCAAGAGCTCTGCCTGCACCACCCAATGCTACACCCCTTCGTCCTCAGGATGGATTATGCTTCACGTGCCGCCAACCCGGACATTTTTCTCGAGAGTGCCCCCAGAAACAGAAGCAACTGGTAGTTCACCCCGCTGGCCGTGGAAATGGTCGTGGCAACAACAGGACCCCCAACTATAATACTGGGTCTGCTGCTTATGCTCGTGGACATGCTAACAACATCAATGTTGAAGAAGCTCAGCAACAACCCACTACCATGATGGGTACCCTTCTCGTTAATTGTAAGGCCCGATATGCGGTACTGTTCCGGATCTAGGTGTTTCCACCCAGATCCGGGGACGAAGCACATATCGGACCCACCGCGACATATGACAAAGCCATATGCCCCGGATTTCCAACAAGATATCACAACATTACAGATACCGGATACAACATCTCATACAATCGGCATACAACTGCCTCAAATACAATACAACAGCGGAAGATATATGTCTGAGTACAGACTACAAGCAAAAGCCTAATGGCAAAGAGAAAAACAACGACCCCATAACCACACGGGTCCAGGCCCTCCGCTGGGATCCACCTAGCTAGTCGTCGTCGAGTCTCCACGTGAAACATCGATCACCATACCTGTTGTCGATCAAGAACCCTGAAAAGAGTTTGGGGGTAGTATCATGAGTACAGAGGTACTCAGCATCCAACTGTAGTGGTCATCTGACCCAGCAAGGACCTCATCACTCGTCATTCTAGGACAACTAGTAGTTTACGGTAAGGAAGGGGTAAGTGGTGAGGTTGCTGCCGCACTAGCATTTATGAAGTGGCTAACAATCTAGAGAGTAAGATAAGAAGCCAAGCATTCGATGAGGAATCGCCTCCAACAAGTCTTGCTATCAACTACTTCGCAAACATAACACCTATCCTATCCTTGTCCTCCTCTTCGCATCCCGACGAAGAAGAAGCAGTCAAGGTACACGCACACGTTGATCAAGTTATATTAAGATTATCTCAGTTGTTGTTGTCTATGAACAAGGTGTAGGTCTCAAGTCGTCCATAACCGTGGACACGGCTTCTCGAAAAGATTTAACCCTGCAGGGGTGTACCAACTGCCCATTAGGAGGCTCCGCACGCACGTCCATCACTCTCAGTTGCTACCCATCACAGGAAACCATTTTATGACTTAGTTCCAAGAGATCCGAAACGACAGGTCCCTCTAGCTAACAACGAACAAATCCGGGTGGCCCCCGGTGAGACGACACCCAGCTCAGGAGCCGGCCGCGCTCTCGATCCGGTCTCTACCGTATGACTCCAGGTTTGGATTGCCTGTTCATCACACATTGGGATAAACGGGTCCTCAGCCGGTCATGATGGGCCAGCAAGGGAACTATGTCCTCACTGGTCCGAGTTGTTCTAAATAATATCTGCCAGGAGCGACCCAACAGACACACACACGGTTTTCAAATGGTAAATCAGCTTGGGCCACCACTAGAAATGTTTGAAGCTAGGTAGGTAAGAAGAGGGGACCCCATAAAATCCCATACGCAGTTAGGCACGCTCAGTCTCAAAACCAATACCCGGAACTCGGGTGCTAGGTGACTCGAATGGAACAAAGCGTCGGGGCGGGATAGCCTAGACCTTCCATCCTTCGTCGAATATAGTCAACAATAATATAATAATCAGGTGATATCCCAACCCAAAGAGTAACAGGGTAATATCGTAGCATCCTAAGCATGCATACTAGGCAGGGGCTGAGCAACGAGAAATAGTAAAATAGCAGTACAAGGTTTGCTGGGAAGGGACATGGCTGTATTGGTTTAAAAGAGGCTGTAAACATGTGGTAGGATCAAACATCGAACCTAACCTATACTAGCATGCAAACCGCTGGTTGAAATAGAATGGATCATAAGTAATGCAAGTCCTTGCCTGTTGATAAGTCGGGTTCCGAAGGTGTAGTCGATCGCAAGCTCGCATCGTCTCCGAGAGGTACCCGCGGAAGCACACAAGAAGTAAACACTGGAAAGCAATCAACGATGCACCACTATTACTACGGAGCAAACACGAGCAAGAATCAACAAGAAGCAACACGAGACATCGCACCTACCGTCGAGAGCGGTTACTAACAATTTAAGTGGGGTACTCGTCACACACGACGATACCGCACGTTTACAGTGGTTCAAGTTGTTTAGCTACAGGTGACCATACAACGGTTATTAACATGGCAACTCAAGCAAGCATGGCATAGCACACAAACAGTTCAAGAGGTGAAGCACAAAGTAACTATCTATGCTAGTCAATTTAAGTGAGGCACAACCTAAACATGGCATAACACTAAGTGCCGCACGATAATTAAAAGATTTGGTACTTTTCTGCCCTAAACCATATTTTAGGTTGGTTAACAACAGCAAACAATAGCATAAACACAAAGAACACGAAAAACTAATCAAGTTACATATAAAGAACACTCCAAACGGAGTTACGGTTAAAAAGATATAAGCAAGACAAGTTATGCACACATGCTGTATAAACAGGGGTAAATCTATATGCAAAAGTGCAGCAACATGACATAGAAATACATGAGATGAAATTAGACATCATTCTTAACAATATGCAATTGGAATCACTCAATTCCGATAAACGGTTGCGAAGCAATCGTCATCCGAAGTTGCAACAAAATAACAGTTTCAGCAATAGCAGCACAATAACATCAGGATCACCACTTTGGAGCAAGATATAAACATGATTCAGCAGGCAATTATGGCATGTGAATGCATGAAACTGAAGTATAAACATTGCTTAACGCAACGCAAAAGGAATCAATGCAATAGGCCTCATGGATTTGTTACAATCATCATGCAAAGTTGCAACAAAATAACAACAGCAGCACATAATAGCAAAAACTAGCAGTTTAACGGCCTGATGCCCTGTTCAGCACACAATTACACAATCAAGATGAGCTGAAATGCAAATGCTCACAAAAGATGAATTAAAGTACACACAATTCTGAGCAACTTTCGTTTTGGGGGCACGTTCATCGGAGCTACAGATCGCTTGCTATCGTCGTTGCAAAATTGAATCAGCAGCACAAAAATAAAGGACTTGCTGGGCTCTGGCCTTCGGCCTTGCTGGGCTCTGGCCTTCGGGCCGGGGCGCCTGGGCCTGGAGGCGGCCCACCTGGCCGGCTGGGTTGGAGGAGCCTCCCGAGCGGCTCAGCCATGGCGAGGTTGCGGTCGCGGCGGCCGTTGCCGCGGCTCCGGCGAGCCAAGGAGCGGCGGAGGGGGCTAGGAGGGGGCGCAGGCGGCGCGGATCCGGTCGGCCCTCGCCGGATCTAGGCGGCGGGGCAGCCTCCCGTGGCTTCAAGCGGTGGGGCACGGCGGCCCGAGCTTGGCCGAGCTCGTCCATGGCGCGGAGGACGCCGGCGGGAACCTGCGGGGAGATGAGGGAGGAGGCGGTGAGGGAAGAGGAGAAGGGAGAGGGGCGCGAGGCGGGGAGACCTAGCCGGAGCGGCTCTGTGCGCGGTGGCCAGCCGGCGGCGCGCTCTCCGGCGTGCGAGGCGGCTCCTCCACGGCCATGGCGTGGGAGGCGAAGGAGGCTCGGCCCGATCCGGGCCCTGGGCGGGCCTCGGCGGCAGAGGAGGGCCCTGCGGGGGCCGGTTCCCTGGTGGAGGCTGGTGGGGCTACGTGGAGGCATTGAGAGCCCTCTGATTTGGATCTAACGGTCCAGATCGAGGGTGGGGCTAGGGTTTCGAGCTGTGAGGGACCTATTGGACAGAACTGAGATAAAACAGGGGTGTGGCTGCAAATTCTACATGGGGGAAACCCTAGAAGGCCTAGGGGAGTGGTGGTCTTTATATAGGGCTGGTTGGCTGGCCAGTTGACGCAAACGCCCTCGGTACCCCTCTCGCGTGTCCGGTGATCCCGTTCGTGAACGCCGAAGGTGCATACGGACTCCGATTCCGACGAAATATCGAACCACGTGCTCAGCGCGTCGAGCCCGTCGATCGTACCTCACTGCGGTGACATTCTGACAACATTTTTCGGCGCCCCAATAAAATAATCCGTTTATTAAATAAACGGGTTTTTCGATCCGGTGGCGATGGCTGGACTTGTGCCGGTTGCGACGGTGCTCGGGTGAAATCCCGGTGCCGCAAGGTCGTAACCGTGGTGGGAAGGGGTCGGTCTCCGTCCGATACGAGATTAGAGGGGGAAAAATAACCGCCGATCGATAAATCGGGGATGCAAACACCGCAAACAAATCAGACAATCAAACAATTCACAGCGAAAAAAAAAATTTTAATTTTTGTGAAAACTGGGCTGTTACATTAATTCTGTACCTGCTACTGTTTTATTTGATACAGGAGCATCGCATTCATTCATGTCGGAAGCATTTGCATTGTCGCATAACTTCGCTTTGGAAAAGATGAACCCACCGATGGTTGTTCGCACCCCGATAGGCCAATGCCGAACCACCAAGATAGTGCCCGAAACCATCGTTGAAATTGAAGGAATTGAATTCCTTGCTTCCCCCATCATCCTGACGTCTTCCACCATAGACCTCATTCTGGGAATGGATTGGTTGAAATTTCACGATGCCGCACTTTATTGTGGCACCAAGTCTGTCCAACTTTTTCACCCCTCCGGCGAGATTGTTAACCACACCACCCGAGTTACCCGTAATGCTGAAACACAAATATTTATGATGAATGCTTTGAATGCCGCCCCCTCGAAGGCATCGAGAACGTTACAGTCGTTCGCGATTTTCCCGACGTCTTCCCAGAAGAACTGCCGGGAATACCCCCGATCAGAGAAGTTGAATTTGTCATCGACTTGAAGCCCGGCACCACCCCTATTGCCAAGCGTCCTTACAAGATGCCGCCACATGAACTCCTTGAACTTAAGGAGGAAATCGACAAGGCACTTTAGAAGGGATTCATTCGCCCCAGTTCCTCATCTTGGGGAGCACCTTCGCTTTTTGTCAAGAAGAGCGATGGGACAAACCGATTGGTCCAAGATTATCGGCCCATTAACCAAGCCACCATCCAGAACAAATACCCACATCCCCGGATCAACGATCTGTATGATCAACTTGCCGGATCCAAGGTGTTTTCTAAACTCAAATTGAGGTTGGGTTATCACCAAATCCGAGTCCGTGATGAGGACATTCCGAAGACTGCCTTCATTACTCGCTATGGTTCATACGAGTACACCGTCATGTCATTTGGCTTAACCAATGCTCCAGCCACCTTCTCCAGATTGATGAATTATATTTTCATGGAGTACCTCGACAAGTTCGTCGTGGTTTATCTGGATGATATATTGATATATTCCAAGAATGAAGAAGAACATGCTGAACATCTTCGTCTTATACTGGAGAAACTTCGAGAACACAAACTCTACGCTAAGTATTCTAAGTGTGAGTTCTGGCTTCCCTAAGTAACCTACCTTGGACATGTGATTTCCAAGGATGGCATTGCCGTCACCCCAGAACGTATCCGGGCTATTCTTGACTGGACTCCTCTCAAGACCGTCAAGCAAGTCCACAGTTTCCTCGGGCTCGCTAGCTATTGCCGCCGTTTCGTCGAGAATTTCTCCAAGATTGCCAGGCCTCTGACTAATCTGCTTCACAAAGGCGTCAAGTTTGAGTGGACAGATAAATGTCAAGAAAGTTTCCAAGCGCTCAAGGACAAGCTAACTTACCCCCCGGTGCTCGCTCCCCCTGATACTCAGAAGGACTTCGTGATATATTGCGACGCGTCTCGTCAAGGATTAGGCTGTGTCCTAATGCAAGAGCGCAAAGTGATTGCTTATGGCTCTCGTCAGTTGCGTGCTCACGAAGACAAATATCCAACACATGATCTCGAATTGGCAGCAGTAATTTATCCATTGAAGCTGTGGCGACATTACCTCGTCGGTAATCGTTGCAAGGTCTACACCGATCACACAAGTCTGAAGTACCTGTTTACTCAGCCAGATCTGAATCTTCGTTAGCAACGATGGCTCGAGACAATAGCCGACTTCAACATGGATATTTCGTATACCCAGGGAAAGGTTAACGTGATGGCCGATGCCTTGAGCCGCAAAGCTTACTGTTCTGAACTTGAGGTTCAGGTGCAGCAACCACTTCTGTATGAAGTGTTTCGCAAGTTGAACCTCGATATGGTTCCTCAAGGTTACGTTAACAACCTGGTTCTCGAGTCAAAACTCGACGCCCTCATCAAGAGTAGGCAGCCTCTTGACGCTGACATTGTGAAGATCAAGCAAGACATCGCAGAAGGAAAGCCCTCCTCTTTACCATTGATGCCAATGATGGTGATACTGTGTACTTCAAGGGCCTCTTAGTAGTTCCTGTGAGCTCGGCCATCATTAACTGTGGTCCGGATATCATGGAAGAAGCCCATAATTCTCCCTTGTCAATCCACCCTGGCAGTACCAAGATGTATAAAGACCTTCGTCAGCGGTACTGGTGGCCTTACATGAAGCAAGACATCTCCCGCTATGTTTCTCACTGTGACGTTTGCAGTCGCGTCAAGGCCGGACATCAAAAACCTTCTGGCTAGTTGCAACCACTCCCTCCTCGTGATTGGAAGTGGGACAAAGTCGAGATGGACTTCGTCACCGGTTTTCCTAAGTCACAGAAAGGTAACGATGCCATCTTCGTCGTCATCGACCGATTCTCCAAGATTGCTCACTTCCTGCCGGTCAAGGAGACGATCACTGCTAGTCAGTTAGCACACTTGTACATCTCTCGGATTGTGTCACTCCACGGTATTCCACTAGAGATCAGTTCAGACCATGGCAGCCTTTTCACCTCACGATACTGGAATAGTTTCATGGAAGCCTTTGGGACTCGTCTGTCTCTCAGCACCGCATATCACCCCCAGTCGCAAGGCCAAGTTGAACGAGTCAATCAAGTGCTGCAAGACATGCTTCGCGCTTGTGTCCTTTCATTCGGCATGAAATGGGAGGAATCTCTCCCGTACGCGGAATTCTCGTACAACAATAGCTATCAGGCTAGGTTGAAGATTGCCCCCTTCGAAGTTCTATACGGACGTAAGTGTCGAACCCCCCTGAATTGGTCAGGAACTGGGGAACGACCCTACTTCGGACCGCATCTTGTCCAACAAGCTGAAGATCAGGTTCGCATTGTGCAAGAAAATCTCAAGGCCGCACAGTCTCTTCAGAAGAGAAACTATGACCGCAAACATCGGGAAATGGAGTATCAACCTGGTGAAAACGCTTACCTTCGTGTCACTCCCATGAGGGGCACTCATCGCTTCGGTATCAAGGGCAAGTTGGCTCCTCGCTACATTGGCCCGTTCCGTATCCTTTCCAGGAGTGGACCCGTGGCATACCGGTTGGAATGTCGCTGCTTCAAGGACCCTATCCGCGAAGTGGAGCATGATATGATCGAGCCGCAACAAGACCGTCAAGTTCCTCAAAGTCCAATGGTCGAGTCATTCTGAAGATGAAGCCACCTGCGAACGCGAAGATCGCCTTCGCGATGAATACCCCGATCTTTTCCTCGCTACCACTTAAATTCTCGGGAAGAGAATTCTTGTAGTGGGCGAGATTTGTAACACCCCAGTTGTCTGTAACAGTAATCATCATCACTGTTGATCATCACTGTGATTAATCACTGTTGCTCCCCTCTCATTACTCAAACTTGATGATGATCTTAATCGAAACCTTGATTTAGGTGATAAAAAACCCATGCCCCATGTGCATGATCACTTGAAGTCAAACCCAAAGTCAAAATCCTATTCAAATGAGGTTGGGAAATTGTGGCAAACTAAACCTTGCTCAAAAATCATGGAACCGTTTTTGTAAATTGCCTAAAATCATTATAATCATGTTGTACCAACTTTGGTAATTTTTTAAGCTATAGAAAAATGTAATCAAATATAACAGTAGATAAATTGAACCATTTTAACCAATTAATAGTTAACTAAATTATTGGATGATTTTGTTTTGTGCCCACACCTTTTATAACATTAAGGTGGGATGTAACACTAACTTACAAACACTAAAAACATTTTACAAAAATAGGGAGGCATTTATTTTATTGAAATAAAGGACAACAGAATGCAAAATGAAAGAAAATTAGAGGGGCTAAACGTCGCCCAGGCGACAGCCCACTTGGCCCAGCCCACCCCCACGGCTTGTCTTCTTCCCCACCCACTCCATCACCTGCCCCGTACGGCGCCGAGCTCGCCGCGCCGCTGCCAGGACGGTCCCGCCCCTTCACCTGCTCCCTCTCGCCGTGGAGGCGATAAGGCTGAGCCCAGGCATCTGCTGGACACCCCCGCTTCCGCATTCCCCTCCTCCTCGCCTCGCACGCCTCGGGGAAAATCCTCCCGAGCCGACGCCGTTCACCGTCGTGGCCACACGCGGCCAACGGCCACTGCCCCCTCCGCCACCATGTCCTAGCCGCTCCCCGTCGTCGCCGTTGCCACCCTGCAGAAGAAGAGGCGCCCGGAGCCCCCACACCCGACGAATCGCGGTCGTCTTCAACCTCGGGTCCGCCAGCGTGCAGCTCCGATTCCGGCAGCTCCAAGCCCTCCCCGAGCCCGCTGCCAACCCCGACGCGTTCGTGGTGAGCATCCTCACCACCCCCAACTGCCCATTGAGTCCCGTTAGCGCCGTAGAAGAAACCCCCCCTTTTTAGCTGCTCCGGCCGCCGTGGTTCGTCGTCGTAGCTGTGCTCCCAAGCCGTTCCAGAGCACGATTTTGGCACGCACGCGTTCGTAGTACTCCGTAGGTTCAATTCCACCCCATGGCGCGCTCGTTTTCGTCTCGGAACGCAAGGCGACATTGAAGTCCGACCGCCTCGTCCGCCATTGTTGACCCCGAGCTCGCCTTGGTCGTCCCAGACACCCTCCCCCCACCATGAATCAACGCGTCATGCCCCACTGGTCCCGTAGGAACAAACGGCGGGCAAAACCGTGCCCTGTGGCGTGCGCTGGCTCCAGTTCGCCGGAGCTCTGTCTCCAGCGAGTCGCCGGTGGATTTCTGGTGAGGCTGCCAGGTGGGCCCGCGCGTCAGCTAATTTGATAGAGATTAATTAGGGCCCTAATGGCCACTGACAACTGGGCCACCCCGGCTAATCCCACTGTTAGCTTATCAGAAAAATTAAACCCCCTTGGGTCACTTACTAGTGGGCCCATGTAATTAGGTTAGCCTCTGGATTAATTAGACTGTTAATTATGCCCCTGTGTCACTTACACCTGGGTCCCACCTGTCAGTTTGTTATTTAAAATATTTAATAAGAAATTCCAGTGGATGACATGTGGGCCAAGTGGCTTTTCTGATTTACTAAAATGTTTTATAAATAAATAGAGGCTGACATGTGGGTCCCACATGTTAGGCACTGTTTTGGATAATGTTTTGGATAATGTTGGAATTTAATAATAAAAGAAATTCAGAAAATCATTTAAATGATTTAAACTTTGAAATTCAATAACTTTTAAACCGTAACTCAGATTGAAAAACTTTATACATGAAAATTGATCATTAAAATATAAAGAATACGAATACGCTATCCGTATGTCTATCACACCCCTCTAACACAACAAACATCGAACCGTCCCCCTTCGGACCGTTTGTCCGATAAACTGTCCGGTACTGTTAGGGTGCCCGGATGAATTTATTCCGAACACGAATGTTTCTCAGAATAGATCAACTAGCACAGATACACCCCCTTATGTTTGTCCGGTACCCACGACACCTCCAGCTTGATCCTTTCTCCCCCCCTCCGGACACCTTGTCCGATAATCACCCGGAGCTGGCCGTTCATCCCCGGATGAATTCCCGCTCCGAGCAACGTGCATTGCACTGCGTTAGAACATCGTTAACATTTCATCTGTCATATCATACATCTGGTTGTATATGCTTGCTGTCTATTTACTGTTTCTTCCCCGCCTTAATCTCCGGTAGACCCCGCTGCTGTCGTCGACTACACCGCTGCTGAGTACGACTACTTCGTCGACGACCCTACCCCTACCGTCGAGCTTCCAGGCAAGCTGAGCCATTCTCTTCCCTAGATATCGCCTATCTTTCCGTACATTCTTGCACTAGGCATTGTTACTGCTTCTGCTACGTTGCTTACCTATTCAATTGCATAACCTGTCATTGTCGCCCCTTGATGTGCCTTCCTTATCCTATGCTACCTATAAATATATATATGATATTCAGTAGTGAGCCCTGCGCATGGTTAGCTAGGATTAGATAGAGGGTCATGATCACTCAGGGGAGAGAACGCGGATACCTTTATTATAACTGCACATGTACGGTACAATGCAGACTCCGCCTCAGGCCCCTGCCTCGGCTCTGTCGAGCCACCACCAAGTGTGAGCTATCAAGGAGAAATCCTTGTGCTCCACTCGTTGCTGACTCTGTATAGCCGCTCTAGGTACCTGAGTAACGGTTGTCCTTCAGGTAAGAATTCGGGCGACCCAACGGTGCCCGCGAGAGGTATTGCGACGGGACGACAGGGAGGGTACCACCAGTGTACCGGTGTGCTTGGCCCCTGATCGTTGGCCGCGAGAGTTACCAAACCCCGAAAGTCAAGCTCCTCCAAGAGCAAACGCGAGACAAGGTAAGGAGACGGTTCACCTTGTTGGTAACCGCAGTGACTTGGTGGGACGACGGGGCAGGCACCGATGTACTGGTGGTCCTGGCTGCTGTCGTTGTCCGCGGGTCAGTTAAGTCGAGGCAACGATAACGGTTGTCACGCGGGTTAATTAAAAATGCTAAATGGTTCAGTGGATGTCTTGAGTTGGCTATATGCCATGTACGCACTACCTACCCGTGGGAATTACGAGTTATGGGCTCCTCTGCTTCGTAGTGTCGTCCGAGGACTCTTTAGACGTCAGCAGTACTGCGGGCTGATTGCCGGGAAGTGGTGTTGTCTTGTTGGCTCGCGCGGTGGTGTCTTATTTGGATTTGCTTCAACTTCACCGGCCAGCCACGCACCGTGCAGGAGTACGTTCGGGTTGGGGTCCAAGGCCCGGCGTACTTAGGATTGAGACCGACGGATGGCCTCTCTGTTGAGTTTGAAAGATGGGCTATGAAGTGTCGGATAGCCTCGGTGGAGCGTTCCCTAACAAGGTTCCCGCCACCCTAGAGATCCGTAGGTGTAGCGTAACACAAGTGCACCCGTGCAGGGAAGATTAATCTATTCGAATAGCCGTGTCAACGGTAACAGGACGCTTTATGCTGAAGGTGGATCTTACCACTACAAACTATTATTATTAAACTGTATGGTTCCGGGTTTTCTTCCTCGCGGGGATGTCGAGGAGGTGAACTCGGAGGCATTGTTAATTATTACCACTTATTATTATACAATGCTGCAGCAACATCTGCTGCATTGTTACTTTATGCTTTTTATAAACTGTTGGCTGATTCTTACCTCATGCTGCAAGACATCGTCGGAAGATGCTAGTCTTCGATAGGCCTAGCTTCTTACCCTTATTCTGATTTCTATCTTGCAGCCTCTTCTTTCCGTTGATACCATGCATAATGCTAGATACTCACCTTTGCTTTATTTCCCCTTTTTCTCTTTGCCTGATCGACCGCTGCAGGCGACGTTGGAGCCCAGGAGCAGGAGTACCCCGGAGGCGACTACTATGACGTCGAGTTCCCCGTTGACCAGGAGTAGTTCGGTGGATCCCGGGCAGGAGGCCTTGCCTTTTCGATCTGTATCTCTGATGTGATTTGTGCTAGCCTTCTTAAGGCAAAACTTGACTAACTATGTTTGTACTCAGATATTATGGCTTGTATGACTTATGTATTCGGATCCTCGTGATCCCTGGTATTTTAACATATTTGTTTATCCTTTTGTGTTTAGTGTTGTGCTGGGATATTCTCACCGTGGCACCCTAATCTTAGCCGTGTACCCTGCATATATGATTACTGTACATGGGTTAATTTTGGGGGCGTCACACTCAAGGATGTAATTTTTCCTAGGTTTGGAGTACCAAGGTACCTCATGACAGATGGAGGGTCACACTTCATGCATGAAGCTTTTAGGAAAGCTCTAGCCAAGTACGATGTCAATCATAGGATTGCATCACCGTACCACCCTCAAACTAGTGGGCAAGTTGAGCTCACCAATAGGGAGATCAAGTTGATCTTACAGAAGACAGTATGTTGGAGATATGTCCTAGAGGAAATCATGTTATGATGTTGTCTCGTTATGTATTCATGAGTTATTTGTATTGTCCTTGAATATCGTCACTGATATGTATCAATAAGTATGTGACTTGTTTGTGAGACTATATATTCTATGATGATTGTTCTAATGGTCCCTAGTTGATAAGGTTATGCGGACACATATCCTTGACTAGTATATGATTCGATTGATGACTATGTTTCACAAGTCATGAGCATGGAGATTCTACTGATAGTATGGACTTAGTGATGGGATCACTGAGTTGGACAGAGACCCACTTTGAGATGCAGCGAGATATTGTCATCTGTTAGTCTCAATACAATGTATATGCCATGTCCTAGACCTGAGGTCCTCGCATGTTCTCGGGATGAGGAATGACTCACTTAGGGACTATCAAACGCTAAACCGTAACTGGGTAGTTATAAAGGTAGCTTACGGGTGAGTCATGATACATGCCGCGAGACATGGTTGATCAAGATGGGATTTCCCCCTCCACTTTGGAGAGATATTCTCTGGGCCCTCTCGAGTGATAAGATTCACAAAGCATGGCCATGCGATATGGGTAAAGTGTTAACCCGGTTCAAGAATATGTATCACGGTTTCGAGAAGAGAGGTCAAGCTATCAAAAGGGTGACAAGTACTCGCCTTGAGCTTGACAACATATATCGTGAGGCAAAAGGAATGTTGCATATGACACTTTGTAATGGTTCGTCTTATGACTTTACGCATATATGGGAGTCGGCATGTTCTGCTAGGAACCGCTATCGACTACAGAACCGGATGTGATTCGGGACGTGTCCATGTGTACGTGAACCTATAGGGTCGCGCGCTTAAGATGAAAGGAGCTCATTCGGATGTGATCCGAATGGAATATGGATGGAGGGTCCGGATAGCCTCAAGGGTTGAGGCCATTCCACGGGCACCTATATAAGAGCTAGGGTGAACCCTGAAGGGGTATAGGTCAGGCCAAAACCGTAGCCGCCACTCCACCTCCAAGACGAGCCGTCGGACCTAGTAGTCCGCCGCCCGGTGCTCCTCCTTGTACGTGCGCATCCCTTGGAGGCGCTGCACCTGCAGCGCTTGGACGAACTGTTCGCGGGAACGGATCGCGGGACTCCGTTCGTGGGATCGGTACGAGGGATCGGTTCGAGGGATTCGAGCAGCAGCCGCCGATGCGCATCACAAACTCTCCTTCCGCTGCCGTGACTGCACGTCTAGTGGTAAACCATAATCATGTGGTTCATCTCCAGTAGCAGTGATCTTGGTTGTGCGCGGTAGAAAATTTTGATTTAGCGCTAGTGTAACGTACCGTGTGATAATAGTGGTATCAGAGCCTCTGCTATTTGGTGGTGAATTCGTGATGGATTTTCATATAGAGATGTGTAGATCAAATCGGTTTTGCATGTATGTTTGAGGTTCTTGATTTCATGATCTGTCCCGAGGCGCGAGCTAGTTAGGTCGTGCCACAACTTATCCCTAGAGGTCGGTTATCCGCCATTGGGATAGACAGTGTGCCATAAACCCTATTGTGGCATGCGGATATCACTAGGTGATTGATCCGGGACACGGATCAGGACACGACGTAGATATGATCTGCGCTGTCCAGAAATCTGTGAGCAGGTTCGGTTCAGAGGACATATCTTGGTCATATGAACTCCGAATGAGCTCCCTGACCTACCAAACGAGGCCATATCTTGGTTTTAGTTAATTAGGAGATTTTTCGCAGACCTAATTTGACTAGTGCTGAAAGAGGTTTAGACGGCGGTAGAACGTCTAACTTGGTTTTGCAGGGTATGAATGTGATTTGGTATAGCCCATTGTGTATGTTATTATTCATGGCCTCCGTGTCATGGTTTTGACAACCGTCTGGAGCCATATGGTTGTCTCATTATTGTATTAATGACCTGCGTGTCAACTTGTGGAGCCATGTAATATAATTTACTTTCACAGCTGTTAGTTTGTAATAGCTTAGTAACTTATGTAACACTTGGCGGTTGACACCATGGCGTGGCGATGGAGATCACCATGAGGACAACCGTACATGGAGATGGAGATCTCCATGGGAGGTTCGCGCACATGGAGATGGAGATCACCATGCGCTATGATAAAGGGGCTATACCATATCACTTGTATAAACTGCCTGTGAAAGTTTATCCCTTTATGCATCCTTCTTTGACATGGTAGATGTTTTAAGTAGGATGATCCCTCAAAGAATGTCAAGTAAAATTTTCCTCCCCAATTGCTGCACATCACATGTCATGTATATTTAGTAGTAGGCCTATAAAATTAGGGTGCTCCTAGATCTCCTTGGCGTGATGGGTTTGTGTCGGACACTTACACGCATAACACTTGGTTAACTTGTCGAGGCTATCAAAACAGTTTTAGGATTCGGGGCATAGATGTCACAACCCCAAGTTAGGTATGTGCTAGGATCAGAGGTACCTTGCATTCATGCCAAAAATTCAAAAAGAAAATCAAAAATGGGGAATAGAAAAGCCCTGAGAAATTAAATCAAATGGCCAGATAAAAATCTTTTTTCAAAAATCATTTGAGTATTTGGAAAATTCCTATAAATGATGCTCATCATTTTAAAAATGGTTTGGGAGCAATCCCATGCTCATGGAATTTTCTAATATTCAAACAGTGGCTTTGGAAATTAAATAAAACCCTATTTGATTCGAAATTCAAATTATATGAATTTAAAAAATGCCCAAAAGTTATAAGTGGCTAACTACTTATATTCTAAGCCCACATAAAAGTTTTGGGTATTTTATAAAATGCTCTGGTATTTTTATTTATTGGAGCAAACAAAAGACAGAGAAATAAAAAGAAAAGAAAACAGCAGAGCTTACCTTGCGCCACATGCGAAGGCCCACCCCCTTGGCCGGCCCAGCCCAACTCCCACGCCCGTTGTCGTCTTCCTGCCGACGCCGAAGCAGCTCGGTGGCAAGCCGTGGGCGCGCCGACTGCCACCGCGACGCGGACCGCCATCTAGGCCACCCAGGCCTCCCTCCTCACGCCTCTGCGTCGCCAGAGCCCTCCCTCACCTTTTCCCCCTCCTCTGGATCATCTCCCCCTCTCTCCCCTCGCCGTTTCCGTGCGGCCCGAAGCTCGCCGTCGGCAACCCCACCGCGCAGCCATGGCGACCGAGCCCCTCCGCCCTCGCTTTGATGTCCAGCTTGAAGCCCGACGTCGACTCCGTCTAGCCAAGCGCCTAATTGAAGCTCTCGACCCCAGCAACTGACGCCAGCACCACCAGAATCCACCACGGTCGTCGTCGCCTCCCCGTCAAATTCGCCGTCTCCGGCTCCTCCCCGACCCCGGCGACCATGCCAACGTGCTCCTGGTGAGGCCCCGATCATTTCCCCTCTTCTCCTGGGTTTCTCCCTTTCCTCTAGCTGCGGCCGCCATGGAACCGAGCTCCGTCGCCGCCGTGGTCGACCTAGTGCTCGCTCCCGTGCGCATCCGTCTCCCCCAGCATGTCCATGACGCTCCTGGATTCCCCAGAGACCCAACGCACACACATACACCTCGTCCCGTGGCCATTTGGCAAACGCAGCCCCAAGCCGTAGCTCTGGCCGCCGCCAAAGTCGAAGACGGCGACGTTGAAGACCTCCCCGGCGACGCGCCGTTGGCTCTCGAGAAGCGCACGTCCACGGGCTGCAGTTTGGTAGCCCTGGCGCTGCGTTTGGCCACCGGGAACGCCTTCCCCGTGCAGCGCCGCCGTGCCCGTGGCCAGCGGCAGCTAGCCGCCGGCGGGGCACGTTAATTAGGGGTTAACCCCCCCTGTTAGTTGACCCTAGGTCAATGACAGGTGGGGCCCCAGCCCTAATCTTTCTCTGTTAGTTTAAACTAACAGGGATTAAACCCCTCTCCCATTGACATGGGGGACCCAGCCGTCAGACCCCCCCCCACGTCATGCTGATGTCAGCATGACGCCATAAATGAAATTTCCAGTTAAATAATAATCAGAGAAATTCCAGAAAATGCAATAAACTTTGGAAATTCATAATTAATTCATCCTAACTCCAAATATAGCAAATAATATGTCTAAAATTATCAGAAAAATACAAGGATTATGAATATGCAATTTGTTTTCATGTTTGACCATTTTAAAATGGGTAAAAAGTAGCAAACATGCATATGGATCCTTTTCAAATTCAAATTTGGAGTGTTTTTGCAAATGATTTTGCAACACCCTTAAATCCAATGGTTTCATCCACACATCAGAAGCTTTACTTCAACTATACCACATCACTTCATGATCAAACTTTTCAAATGAACTTTCATGCATTCAAATGCATTTGAAATTCATCGATAAATCAAATGGAGTTTGAATTTGCATTACAAATGCAATATACTCCTTTTAAATGGAATGCTCAACACATCAGTACCTTGAACATCACCATTACAATCTTATTCATGTGATTGTGCATTGTACATTATGTTGATCCTATGATTGTCATGTTGCTGATAGAAGTGGAGCCGGAATCCGAGATCACCCCCTTCGTTGAAGACCTCGTGACCGAACCTCGTCAGCAAGGCAAGCAAACCCCCATTGATCATGTCGATAAAATCCCACTTCCCTCTCATGTCTCGCTTATGCATTGTTTAGGATGATCACCATGATTCATTTCTACCGCATAGATGAACCCATTACTTTGCATGACCTATCATTTTGTCACAGTAGTAAGCAAACCACAATCCTAGCAAATGTAGGAGTTGTTTGATATCATGTGGCCCCTGCAAATGTTATCGCTTATTGCATGCTTAGTATGATACCATGTTGTTACTTTGATGTGAGTCGGGATGGGAATGATCAAGTCGATGTTGGTAGAAAAGTGTTGGTGAATCGACCCTAATACAAGGTGAACGATGAGAGGCTGTGTAGGAGTACACAGTGGGTTGTCTCGTTGAACACCGCCCTAGTATGAGTTCTTGTGTGGTGATCCAAGATGAAGAGTACAACCATCCATTGGGCTCACTGACCCCTCTCGGCTTACTAACTCATCCCCTTCCATGTCCAGATGTCGCAGTAGTTCGGATTTCTGTAGGTATTGTGGCCTGGTAGCCAAGTGAGAGAACGGCTCATCCGAGACCGGCTTTCGCACCACGCACACATCGTCTGGGTCCACTTCGGTAAACCGGCCGGGTTCACGATAGTGGAAGACAACCCAGATAGGCGGCTTTCTTGGACTAGATCGGCTATGAGGTAACGGTTGTGGTGGTATCCTCGCTGTCATCTATTGAACGGTGACACGCAAAAGGCGGTAATTGATGGCACGTGTGTGTAGCGGTACACCCCTGCAGGGTTAACAAAACTATTCGAATAGCCGCGTCCGCGGTTAAGGACTGCTTGGAAAGCATAGCTTGATTATTAGACAACTTGAACTGGATACTTCTAAAATACACCAAGATAAGCGTGAGTGCTATGGTGTGCTTCTCGTGGGGAAGTCGAGGAAGTAACCATAGTGGTGTAATTGATTGAAGAGATGTAGTGGAATCGTGTACGCTTCTTACCTCAAGTCTGGTACTCGTAGTTCAGGACTAGGCAAGTCAAAGCTGGCACTTCTGCAAGTGAAAGCCCACCTCCCTTTTCCTTGATACATGTGCATGAATAGTATAGTTACTACGTAAGTCTTGCTGAGTACGACTTTGTACTCACGTTTGCTTAATCTATGTTTTAGATGAACCCACCGACCCCGATGGTGGCTTCTACTAGAAGCTCGAAGGATGAAGACTCAGACCAAGACCAAGCTAGTGTAGTCCCAGTCAGACGACTGGTTCCCTCGTGGAGGGCTTGTTTATAGTCAAGGCTTCTCTAAGCCATTTTTTAAACTTGTCTGTACTCAGACCTACTTTACTTCTGCATGCTTGTTGTAATATTGGATCACATGCTTGTGATCTCTGTGTGGACTCTGTAAGAGTTATTAATAAAGATATATACTTTGTAGAGAATTGCAATGATAACTGTTGTTCATACAAGGCATGTGTGGTGCGTGTATGTTTATAACATGCATGAATTTGTATGGGTTTTCGAGACCTTAGTTGTGATCTAGCTGGCGGTCTTTTATACACCAAGTGGCCCTTAGATGTGCGCAGCTTGGGGCATCGCGATGCGATTGTTCGAGACTCTGTCTCGTGCACACTTTGATGTATGATCGAGCCCGCCCTAGACCCCGACTAAGTGATCGGGCTGGAGTAAGTCTATGTAAGGGTTATAATACAATCGATAGTATGGTTGAGGCGACTTGTCTATGAGTATGGGGGTTCACCACCCTTATCATTTAGACTTGTGTGCGGACGATGAGGACCCATTTCAGTTGATCATCCGGCCTGGATGGGATGCCCCTCATGTTCGATTCTTTCCGAGAACGTTCTGTGCTTGGCCTTGTCTGCTTAGACAAGTGGGTACGGTTCTCGGCTCTCCATATGATGGTGTTGTAGCGAGGCTTGCATACGCTAACCCCGGGTCCCGACAGACTTGGTATCAGAGCAGGACTGACTGTAGGATTATCAGCCTTGGCCGAAGTGGAGTCTAGCTTGCTATAGTTATATAGTTACTCTGGGTATATAAGGGAATAACGTAAGGCTTCTTTTTCTCCTTACCCTCATCGATCTGAGTTCTGAGTCACCCTCATCTTATTCTATGGGAAGATAGGACTAGGCTCACCTCTGTCTGATTAGAACATCTCGTTGTTTGCTTCCTTGTATCCGTAGGAAAGTTGTGTCCGGTTTTCCTAGCATTTTTGTAATGCTGATTTCTTACATCGTATTATGTAAGTGATGTATCTACATTGAAAGAAAATTGTTTTCTTGCAATTACAGCCGTTATGCTGTCCGAATCATTCCAGGTTTCTTCAAAATCTGATGCATTTGCAAAATTCTTCCCTCCTTTTCGGTTGTCCTTTTAGAAGAACTTCTAGGTGGCATGCCCGACAGTTCCATAGAGTTTGATGTAGGTTTTCTTCTAGAAACCTATAGTGTTTCAATTGCAACTCTTCCTTCCACTTTAGATGTCTTCTAGCGAGAAGAACCACACTGACTATCGTGTTGGGGTACTTTGCTACTCTGACATATCTGTTGTAGCCCCTAGTAAACCTTGGTCATCCTCTAGGAAGCTATCCAGAGATCCAACCCCTTAAACCTAGCCACCCGACAGATGTGTAGAGTTTATAGTGGATCTTGCCCCAGGAACCGCACCCATTTCTAGACGCCCATACAAAATGGCCCCACGTGAGTTAGCTGAGCTTAAAACCCAACTGGAAGCTTTGTTGGAGAAAGGCTTCATCCGCCCTAGCTCATCGCCATGGGGTTGCCCCATTCTGTTCTTAACGAAGAAAGATGGAACATAATGGATGTGCGTAGACTATCGCCCGCTAAATCTAGCGACGATAAAGAACAAGTACCCACTGCCCAGGATCAATGATCTTTATGATCAACTTGCAGGATCCTCTGTCTTCTCCAAGATGGATTTGAGATTAGGCTATCATCAAATCAAAATCCGAAACGAGGACATTGTTGGGAAACGTAGTAGAAAACAAAAAATTTCGGCCTACGAATCAAGAACCCAAGATCATCCAAGAAGATTGCATACAAGGTTTTAGGTCATGGCTCACCAACCTATGTAGCGGAAGTAGAGTTGGTGAAGCTCGTGGATGTAGTCGAAGTAGATCTCGCAAGTTCTCCCACGAACAGTCCCTCGATCAATCCCACGAACAAGTCCCGCGATCTAGTCCCACGGACAAGTCCCATGAACAAGCTCCTCGAAGAAGGGTCGAAGGTACGACCCCTCCATTAGTATCCACACATCCCGTAGAAGCAATCCGGAAGCGCTCCGCCGTCCAGAGATGAACGCCACCGAGAAAACTAGAGGGAGAAAACGCTAACGGATTCCGATCTAGAACAGCGTCTAAACCGGGGTCTAATTGTGGAGCAACGGGGTTTAGAGGAGGGAGGGTGGCGCATAGGCCTTGGGGACTAGTTGTGCTGTGCCCCCCACCCCTCCCCACATTATATAGGTGGCCAAGAGTCCCTTGGGGCGCAATAAGGGGGGTGGGGAGTCCAACTTGGACTCCCAAACCTCCCAAATCTTCCCATACCTTCCCACCGGAAACCTGCCATATTTGGGTTTTGGTATTCCCACCTGGAGGTGGATTCCTTCCCCTTGGTGCGCCCCCACCCCTTTGGCCGGCCAGGGCAGCCTAGGTGGCTTGCCCCCCAAGGCCAGGGGCGCAGGGGAGTGGGTGGTACTGCCCGGAACCTTCCGG
Source organism: Bromus sterilis (assembly GCA_950022295.1). Taxonomy (NCBI): domain Eukaryota; kingdom Viridiplantae; phylum Streptophyta; class Magnoliopsida; order Poales; family Poaceae; genus Bromus; species Bromus sterilis. Next base: position 159,758,073 of record OX465596.1, on the reverse strand, counting down.
AACCTTCCATGACCTTCTAGAAGCTTCCAGGACCTTCCGAGACATACCGGGACCGTTTCGGGACATTCCGGACACTTCTGGAGCACTTCCAGGACCTTCCGAGACCGTTCTAGGACATTCCGGAGCCATCCGGATAGTTTCCAAGACCATCCGAGTTACAGTTTATGCCACCCGATGACCGCGAAGGTTGTCGGGACGCCCAGCGATTATCCGGAAACTATTCCGGTTGATCCAGGACTTCCCCAGTACCATTCTCATATGTTCCGGAACCAACTGGGACTACTCCAGAGTGATCCGGACATAACCTTAAATACCCAGAACTACTTCTGGTGCCCTTATGAACAATTCCATAAATCTCCGGAACTACTTCCGGTACCCGTATGAACTATTCTGCTTTGCTTACACTAAACCTTCTACCATACTAGTATTCTAACAGACTACTGCTCGTTAAGTGTGTGACCCAATAGGTTCGGTATAATGCGGACATGACTCAAAACATCTTCCGGACATAGGTCAATAGCCTTTTGTCAATAGCCAATAATCAACAGCGGAGCCATGGACACCCATGTTGACTCCCGCACATACACGAAGAAACTTCGAGTGAACCATTATGTTTAGTCATGTAACATTCCCTTTGCTTCGCAATATATGGCAAAGTTAGAGGAGAGAAGTTTGGCACCCATGTGTAACAACTTTTGAACACAAGCCACTCGTTATCCTCTTTGCTCGTTTGTCCCTTTTCTCGTTATCGTATTCCGGTATCCCCGTGACTGAATCACAATGCGTCTGGCCAGACTATAATGGATACCGTCATACCGAGTGGGCCCGAAGTGAATATCTTCTTCATCGTGAAGGAGCAAATCCCATTCTTGAACTATCACAGTCACTAGCCACACCATCTGACATACCCAGAACTTATTTTACTACTTCCCATTTACGGGAGGATTCATCTAATAACCAAAGCATGTCTTCCTGTGTGAAGCAACTCGATACTCTCATGGTCTAAGGAATTACGTATATGATAACATTTCATGATATGGCTTATAACGTAGTTACGATGTGATCTCTAAGTATATCATTCAATACTAGGGTCGGTTCAACATCATTGTTCTGCTAACAATATGTTCCCATTGCTACTGACATCCTTGTTACAAGAACAATGTCCATGATTAAGAAAACGTAATCATTAGTTAGCACATGAGCTGGTCTTAGAGGCAAAACCAGGACTCTTGGTGTTTACATTTCCACACATGAAAATGAGTTTCTTCTGAATCTCACAGTCAGGGTCATTGCAATTATAGCACAGAAATATAAACATTAATTACGAACGTGGAAATATATATATAATAACATTTTATTATTGCCTCTAGGGCATATTTCCAATAGACATTCCCAAAACGGCTTTGACTACTCGATATGGTCTTTACGAGTACACCGTCATGTCCTTCGGTTTAACCAATGCCCCCGCCACTTTCTCGCGCTTAATGAATTCGATCTTCATGGAGTACTTAGATAAATTTGTTGCGGTTTATCTTGATGACATTCTCATCTACTCGAAGAACGAAGAAGAGCACGTAGAACATCTTAGGTTGGTATTGATGAAACTTAGAGAGCAGTGCCTTTATGCCAAGTTCTCCAAGTGTGAATTTTGGCTACCAGAAGTGACCTACTTAGGCCACGTGATTTCTGCGAAAGGTGTTGCAGTCAATCCCGAGAGAGTTCAGGCCGTCCTTGACTGGACTCCACCTGAATCGGTTAAGCAAGTTAGGAGTTTTCTTGGCCTAGCCAGCTATTGCCGTCGCTTCGTCGAGAACTTTTCTAAAGTTGCAAAGCCTCTTACCGAACTCCTCAAGAAAGATAAGAAATTCCTATGGACTCCCAAGTGCGAGGAAAGCTTTCAAGAGCTAAAAAGAAGATTGACTGCTGCACCTGTACTTGCACCTCCAGACACCAAAAAGGATTTCGAGATCTATTGTGACGCATCACGGCAAGGGTTAGGATGCATACTTCTGCAAGATCGACATGTGGTAGCTTATGCTTCACGCCAATTGCGGCCACATGAAGAGAACTATCCTACCCATGACCTTGAACTCGCTGCCGTAGTTCATGCCCTAACAACTTGGCGACATTACCTCCTTGGTAACCGTTGCGAGATTTATTCCGACCACCAAAGCCTCAAATACATATTCACCCAGCCAGATCTTAATCTCAGGCAAAGACGCTGGATTGAGTTGATAAAAGATTACGACGTAGTAATTTCTTACACCCCAGGCAAAGCCAATGTCATGGCTGATGCACTAAGTCGTAAGTCGTATTGTAACAACCTCATGTTACAACAGTATCAACCACTTCTTCATGAGGACTTTCGCAAGCTCAACCTTGAAATTGTTCCTCATGGCTATCTTTCTACCTTGGTGGCGAAACCAACTCTTGAGGATCAAATCATAGTTGCCCAAAGGCGTGCACGAGGTGTTCGCCGGATCAAGGAGAACATTGCTGGCGGAGTTGCTAAATGTTTCTCCATAGATAGCAAGGGAAGGGTATTCTTTGAAAATCGTTTGGTAGTACCTAAGAATAGGGAACTAAGGCAACTCATCCTCAAGGAAGCCCATGACACACCCCTCTCGATTCATCCCGGTAGCACAAAAATGTACCGAGATCGACGCCAGAGATTTTGGTGGACTAGGATGAAGAGAGACATTGCTCAATTTGTTGCCGAATGTGATGTTTGTCGTCGCATTAAGGCAGAACATCAAAGACTTGCTGGTACACTTCAACCTTTGTCTATTCCTGAGTGGAAATGGGACAAAGTTGCACACTTCCTTCCAGTTCGCGAGTCTATAACTGCTAGCCAGTTAGCGGACTTGTACATCTCTAGAATTGTATCACTTCATGGTGTTCCTTTGGAAATCAATTCTCATCGCGGTAGACTTTTTACCTCTAGATTTTGGGGAAGCTTTCAGAAGGCTATGGGAACTCATCTCTCCTTTAGTACGGCTTTCCGTCCTCAGTCTAGCGGTCAAGTCGAAAGGGTTAACCAAATTCTTGAAGACATGCTCAGAGCTTGTGTTATATCTTTCGGAAAGAATTGGGAGAAGTCTCTTCCATTTGCCGAATTTGCTTATAACAATAGTTTTCAATCTAGTCTGAACATGGCTCCTTTTGAACTCCTATATGGACGACGATGTCGAACACCTTTAAACTGGTCAGAAACCGGTGAAAGACAATTCTTTGGACAAGATATGATCAAGGAAGCAGAAGAGCAAGTTCGCATTGTTCGTGATCAATTGAAAGCAGCCCAGTCTCGTCAGAAAAGCTACTATGATCGTTATCATAGGCAAGAGAGCTACAATCTGGATGAGAAGGCTTACCTCCGGGTTACTCCTCTGAAGGGAACCCAATCTTTCGGTATCAAAGGCAAGTTGGCCCCACGTTACATCGGACCTTTCCGCATTATTGCTAAACGTGGAGAAGTTGCCTACCAACTTGAACTACCCCCGCACCTTTCCCGAGTACACGATGTATTCCATGTGTCCCAACTCAGGCGTTGCTTCAAGGACTCCATCCGCGAAGTCGACCATGAAACGCTTGATCTCCAAGATGACCCTTCTTATCGAGAATACCCTGTTCGTATTCTTGATTCAGCAGAGCGTGTCACTCGCCGAAAGAAGATTAGGTTTCTGAAAGTGCAATGGTCACACCACTCTGAAAAAGAAGCTACGTGGGAAAGAGAACACCGTCTCCGTGCCGAGTATCCCTCCTTCCTTCCACAGACTTCTGAATCTCGGGACGAGATTCTTTTGATTGGGGGTGAGTTGTCACAACCCCAAGTTAGGTATGTGCTAGGATCAGAGGTACCTTGCATTCATGCCAAAAATTCAAAAAGAAAATCAAAAATGGGGCATAGAAAAGCCCTGAGAAATTAAATCAAATGGCCAGATAAAAATCATTTTTCAAAAATCATTTGAGTATTTGGAAAATTCCTATAAATGATGCTGATCATTTTAAAAAAGGTTTGGGAGCAATCCCATGCTCATGGAATTTTCTAATATTCAAATAGTGGCTTTGGAAATTAAATAAAACCCTATTTGATTTGAAATTCAAATTATTTGAATTTCAAAAATGCCCAAAAGTTATAAGTGGCTAACTACTTATATTCTAAGCCCACATAAAAGTTTTGGGTATTTTATAAAATGCTCTAGTATTTTTATTTATTGGAGCAAACAAAAGACAGAGAAATAAAAAGAAAAGAAAACAGCAGAGCTTACCTTGCGCCACAGGCGAAGGCCCACCCCCTTGGCCGGCCCAGCACAACTCCCACGCCCGTTGTCGTCTTCCTACCGACGCCGAAGCAGCTCGGTGGCAAGCCGTGGGCGCGCCGACTGCCACCGCGACGCCGGCCGCCTTCTAGGTCACCCAGGCCTCCCTCCTCACGCCTCTGCGTCGCCAGAGCCCTCCCGCACCTTTTCCCCCTCCTCTGGATCATCTCCCCCTCTCTCCCCTCGCCATTTCCGTGCGGCCCGAAGCTCGCCGTCGGCCACCCCACCGCGCAGCCGTGGCGACCGAGCCCCTCCGCCCTCGCCTTGATGTCCAGCTTGAAGCCCGACGTCGACTCCGTCTAGCCAAGCGCCTAGTTGAAGCTCTCGACCCCAGCAACTGACGCCAGCACCACCGGAATCCACCACGGTCGTCGTCGCCTCCCCGTCAAATTCGCCGTCTCCGGCTCCTCCCCGACCCCGGCGACCATGCCAACGTGCTCCTAGTGAGGCCCCGATCATTTCACCTCCGCTCCTGGGTTTCTCCCTTTCCTCTAGCTGCGGCCGCCATGGGAGCCGAGCTCCGTCGCCGCCGTGGTCGACCTAGCGCTCGCTCCCGTGCGCATCCGTCTCCCCCAGCATGTCCATGACGCTCCTGGATTCCCCAGAGACCCAACGCACACACATACACCTCGTCCCGTGGCCATTTGGCAAACGCAGCCCCAAGCCGTAGCTCCGGCCGCCGCCAAAGTCGAAGCCGGCGACGTTGAAGACCTCCCCGGCGACGCGTCGTTGGCTCTCGAGAAGCGCACGTCCACGGGCTGCAGTTTGGTAGCCCTGGCGCTGCGTTTGGCCGTCGGGAACGCCTTCCCCGTGCAGCGCCGCCGTGCCCGTGGCCACCGGCAGCTAGCCGTCGGCGGGGCACGTTAATTAGGGGTTAACCCCCCCTGTTAGTTGACCCCAGGTCAATGACAGGTGGGGCCCCAGCCCTAATCTTTCTCTGTTAGTTTAAGCTAACAGGGATTAAACCCCTCTCCCACTGACATGGGGGACCCAGCCGTCAGACCCCCCCCCCCCCACGTCATGCTGATGTCAGCTTGACGCCATAAATGAAATTTCCAGTTAAATAATAATCAGAGAAATTCTAGAAAATGCAATAAACTTTGGAAATTCATAATTAATTCATCCTAACTCCAAATATAGCAAATAATATGTCTAAAATTATCAGAAAAATACAAGGATTATGAATATGCAATTTGTTTTCATGTTTGACCATTTTAAAATGGGTAAACAGTAGCAAACATGCATATGGATCCTTTTCAAATTCAAATTTGGAGTGTTTTTGCAAATGATTTTGCAACACCCTTAAATCCAATGGTTTCATCCACACATCAGAAGCTTTACTTCAACTATACCACATCACTTCATTATCAAACTTTTCAAATGAACTTTCATGCATTCAAATGCATTTGAAATTCATCGATAAATCAAATGGAGTTTGAATTTGCATTACAAATGCAATATACTCCTTTTAAATGGAATGCTCAACACATCAGTACCTTGAACATCACCATTACAATCTTATTCATGTGATTGTGCATTGTACATTATGTTGATCCTATGATTGTCATGTTGCTGATAGAAGTGGAGCCGGAATCCGAGATCACCCCCTTCGTTGAAGACCTCGTGACCGAACCTCGTCAGCAAGGCAAGCAAACCCCCATTGATCATGTCAATAAAATCCCACTTCCCTCTCATGTCTCTCTTATGCATTGTTTAGGATGATCACCATGATTCGTTTCTACCGCATAGATGAACCCATTCCTTTGCATGACCTATCATTTTGTCACAGTAGTAAGCAAACCACAATCCTAGCAAACCACAATCATGTGGCCCCTGCAAATGTTATCGCTTAGTGCATGCTTAGTATGATACCATGTTGTTACTGTGATGTGAGTCGGGATGGGAATGATCATGTTGATGTTGGTAGAAAAGTGTTGGTGAATCGACCCTAATACAAGGTGAACGATGAGAGGCTGTGTAGGAGTACACAGTGGGTTGTCTCATTGAACACCGCCCTAGTACGATTTCTTGTGTGGTGATCCAAGATGAAGAGTACAACCACACATTGGGCTCACTGACCCCTCTCAGCTTACTAACTCATCCCCTTCGATGTCCAGATGTCGCAGTAGTTCGGATTTCTGTAGGTATTGTGGCCTGGTAGCCAAGTGAGAGAACGGCTCATCCGAGACCGGCTTTCGCACCACGCACACATTGTCTGGGTCCACTTAGGTAAACCGGCCGGGTTCACGATAGTGGAAGACAACCCAGATAGGCGGCTTTCTTGGACTAGATCGGCTATGAGGTAATGGTTGTGGTGGCATCCTCGCTTTCATCTCTTGAACGGTGACACGCAAAAGGCGGTAACTGATGGCACGTGTGTGTAGCGGTACACCCCTGCAGGGTTAACAAAACTATTCGAATAGCCGCGTCCGCGGTTAAGGACTGCTTGGAAAGCTTAGCTTGATTATTAGACAACTTGAACTGGATACTTCTAAAATACACCAAGATAAGCGTGAGTGCTATGGTGTGCTTCTCGTGGGGAAGTCGAGGAAGTAACCATAGTGGTGTAATTGATTGAAGAGATGTAGTGGACTCGTGTATGCTTCTTACCTCAAGTCTGGTACTCGTAGTTCAGGACTAGCCAAGTCAAAGCTGGCACTTCTGCAAGTGAAACCCCACCTCCCTTTACCTTGATACATGTGCATGAATAGTATAGTTCCTACGTAAGTCTTGCTGATTACGACTTTGTACTCACGTTTGTTTAATCTATGTTTTAGATGAACCCACCGACCCCGATGGTGGCTTCTACTTGAAGCTCGAAGGATGTAGACTCAGACCAAGACCTACTTTACTTCTGCATGCTTGTTGTAATGTTGGATCACATGCTTGTGATCTCTGTGTGGACTCTGTAAGAGTTATTAATAAAGATATATACTTTGTAGAGAATTGCAATGATAACTGCTGTTCATACAAGGCATGTGTGCTGCGTGTATGTTTATAACATGCATGTCTTTGTATGGGTTTTCGAGACCTTAGTTGTGATCTGGCTGGCGGTCTTTTATACACCAAGTGGCCCTTAGATGTGCGCAGCTTGGGGCATCGCGATGCGATTGTTCGAGACTCTGTCTCGTGCACACTTTGATGTATGATCGATCCCTCCCTAGACCCCGACTAAGTGATCGGGCTGGAGTATGTCTATGTAAGGGTTATAATACAATCGATAGTATGGTTGAGGCGACTTTTCTATGAGTATGGGGGTTCACCACCCATATCATTTAGACTTGTGTGCGGATGAAGAGGACTCATTTCAGTTGATCATCCGGCCTGGATGGGATGCCCCTCATGTTCGATGCTTTCCGAGAACGTTATGTGCTTGGCCTTGTCTGCTTAGACAAGTGGGTACGGTTCTTGGCTCTCCATATGATTGTGTTGTAGCGAGGCTTGAATACGCTAACCCCGGGTCCCGACAATAGATGTTGGCGTGTATGTGATGCGCATCAACAAACATGAGTCGTATGGTTGATGCGATTAGCAAGGAGTTTCTTACCGGTAGGTCGAGTCGGCTAGCAGTGATGCAAAAGCTCACTACTCAATTCGCCCCATCGGATCCTGAATCACTTAGTGTCAACGAGAGGGATGTTGAACTTAGTGGGAGTAATTTTATTAAAGAGTTTAATATGAATTGCTCTTCATGAATACATGTCTTAGTATTTTGCATTTTATGTTGTAGATCAATGGCACCACCTGCTCCAGTTACCAATTTTGCGTTGAAATCCATCCTTGAGAAAGATAAACTGAATGGAACAACTTTACCACCTGGTATAGAAATCTGAGAATTGTTCTCAAGCATGATAAAAAGGAAAATGTTCTAGAGGAACCGCTTCCAGAGGAACCAGCTGATAATGCCACCGCTACTGCTAAGAATGCCTATCAGAAACTCAAGGATGAGTCTACTGAGATCAGCTGCCTCATGATGGCTTCTATGGAGCCCGACTTGCAACAGAAGTTCGAAGACATTAGGGCTTTCGATATGATCGAGAGTCTTAAGGGCATGTTTCAGGTTCAGGCTAGGACCAAAAGGTTCAACGTCTGGCGATCCCTGATGGATTGCAAGCTGAAAGAGGGTGATCCCCTGAGCCCGCATGTGATCAAAATAATGGGATACATGCAAGATTTGGATCGTCTTGGGCATCCGTTGACTCCTGAGTCAGCTACAGATACAATTATGTGTTCTCTTCCGCCAAGCTATAACTCGTTCATTACGAACTTTCATATGCATGGCATGGAAAAGAAGCCCAATGAATTGCATGGGATGCTTAAGATAGCATAGCAGGACATTAAGAAGGGCACACATCAAGTGTTGATGGTGCAGAACACGGCCAAGTTCAAGAAGTCATGGACCAAGAAGAAGGCTAACGCAAAGGGAAAGGACATGGATGTGATCCCGACTCCAGCCCCGGCGCCTAAGCCTGGACCTTACACGGAGACCATTTGCTTCTATTCCAAGGAGAATGGTCACTGGAAGAGGAACTGCAACAAGTTGCTCGCCAGCAAGGGCAAGAGCAGTGGGAGTACATCTTCTACAGGTACACTTGTTGTATATGTTATAGACATTTATCTTGCGGATATTTCTAATAGTTCTTGGGTATATGATACCGGATCAGTTGTTCACATTTGCAACTCGATGCAGGGACTAAAAAGAAGTAGAGATGTCGCAAGAGGAGAAGTTGACATTCGCGTCAGGAATAAAGCAAGAGTTGCTGCATTAGCCGTCGGCACCATGCAACTTAATTTACCTTCTGGATTTGTAATGGAGCTTGATAATTGTTATTATGTTCCATCGTTAAGTCGAAACATTATTTCTGCCTCATGTTTGATGAGACAAGGTTATGAATTCATTATTAAGGACAATGGTTGTTCCATATATTTGAATAAGATCTTTTATGGCTTGGCGCCCGTTCTGAATGGGTTATTCATTTTGAATCTTGAAGGTGAATCTTTCTATAATATAAATGCCAAGAGGCTGAAACCTAACGATCTGAATACAACTTACTTTTCGCACTGTCGGCTTGGTCATATTAGTGAAAAGCGCATGAAGAAGCTCCATGATGATGGACCTTTAAATTCTTTTGATTTTGAATCGTTCGAGACATGCGAATCGTACCTACTCGGCAAGATGACCAAGACACATTTTGCAAAGAGTTGCGAGAGGGCATCCGGCTTGTTGGAACTCATACATACTGTAGTGTGTGGACCAATGAGCAAGACTACTAGAGGTGGTTACCAGTACTTCGTGACTTTCACCGACGACTTGAGCAGATATGGATATATCTACTTGATGAGGCATCAGTCGAAAACCTTTGAAAAGTTCATTGAGTTTCAGAATGAAGTAGAGAATCAACTCGGCAAGATGATCAAACTTCTACGATCAGATCGTGGAGGTGAATATCTGAGTCAAGAGTTTGATGATCATCTCAAGAGTCGTGGTATAGTTCCACAACTCACTCCTCCTGGAACGCCTCAAAGAAATGGTGTATCGGAACGGAGGAATCGCACCTTGTTGGACATTGTTCGATCGATGATGAGTCAGTCAGATCTACCGTTGTCATTTTGGGGTCATGCTCGAGAAACTGCAGCTTTCACAATAAACAGAGTACCATCTAAATCCGTAGATAAGACACCATATGAGATATGGACTGGGAAGCGTCGCAGTTTGTCTTTTCTAAAGATTTGGGGTTGTGAAGCGTTTGTCAAGCGACTTCAGTCGGAAAAGCTCGCACCCAAATCGGATAAGTGCATATTCGTGGGATATCCAAGGGAAACCTTAGGGTATTACTTCTACAACCGACAAGAGGGCAAAGTGTTTGTCGCTCGACATGGTAACTTCCTTGAGAAAGAGTTTATCACTAGGAAGGATAGTGGGAGGACGGTGCAACTAGAAGAGGTTCGAGATAAACCACTCGGGGAAGACACGACAAGTGATGCCATTATGGCAGAGCCAGTCAGTGAGCCCGTGGTTGAAGTAGCACCCGCACCACGAAGGTCAGAAAGGCTAATGCAAGGAATGTATTGTTGTTGGACAACGATGAGCCTTTGACATATGCGGAAGCGATGGTGGATCCAGATTCCGAGTTATGGCTTGATGCCATGAGATCCGAGTTAAAGTCCATGGATGACAATCAAGTTTGGAACTTGGTTGATCTACCAAATGGTGCAAGAACCATTGAGTGCAAATGGATCTTTAAGAAGAAAACTGATATGGATGGAAATGTTCAAATCCATAAAGATCGACTTGTCGCGAAGGGGTTTCGACAAGTTCAAGGAATTGACTACAACGAGACCTTCTTTCCTGTAGCGATGCTTAAATCAGTTCGGATTATTATAGCTATAGCTGCCTATTTCGATTATGAGATATGGAAAATGGATGTCAAAACAGCTTTCCTTAATGGAAATCTAGAAGAGGACGTGTATATGATACAGCCCGAGGGTTTTGTCGATCTAGAGAATGCTAGTAAGGTATGCAAACTTCAGAAATCCATTTATGGATTGAAGCAAGCATCTCGGAGTTGGAATATTCGTTTTAAAGAGGTTGTCAAATCGTTTGGCTTCATCGAGAACGAAAAGGAACCTTGTGTGTTCAAGAAGTTTAGTGGGAGCTCAATCGTAATTCTAATCTTATATGTGGATGACATATTACTGATTGGGAATGACATTCCAATGCTTGAAGATGTCAAGGACTCATTGAAAAATAGTTTTTCAATGAAGGTCTTGGGAGAAGCAGCTTACATTTTGGGAATCAAGATCTATAGAGATAGATCAAGGAGGCTTATTGGGTTAATACAGTGTACGTATATTGACAAGGTGTCGAAAAGGTTCGACATGCATGAGGCTAAGAAAGGGTTCTTGCCTGTGTCACATGGCATTCATCTAAGCAAGACTCAGGGTCCATCAACTCCTGATGAGCAAAGACGCATGGATAAGATTCCGTATGCTTCGGCCATCGGGTCTATCAAGTATGCTATGGTATGTACTCGTACAGATGTTTCCTATGATCTAAGCGCTACGAGCAGATACCGGGCTAATCCAGGCGAGAGCCAATGGACAACAGTTAAGAGCATCCTAAAGTACCTGAAAAGGATTAAGGATACGTTCCTAGTTTATGGAGGTGAGGATGAGCTCGTTGTAAAGGGTTACACCGATGCTAGTTTCCAAACCGACAAGGATGAATTTCGTTCGCAATCTGGTTATGTGTTCATTCTGAAGGGAGGTGCAGTGAGCTGGAAGAGTTCCAAGCAAGAGACGGTAGCTGATTCTGCAACAGAGGCAGAGTACCTTGCATCTTCTGAAGCTTCAAAGGAAGGTGTTTGGATAAGGGATTTCATTACCCTAATTGGTGTGGTTCGAGACTCGGCAAACCCGTTGGACCTCTATTGTGATAATAGTGGAGCCATCGCACAGGCTAGGGAGCCAAGGCATCACCAGAAATCCAAGCACATAGAAAGGCGTTATCATCTCATACGACATTTCGTAGATGATGGTAATATAAATGTATGCAAAGTACACACGGATGCAAACGTTGCTGATCCTTTGACGAAGCCTCTCCCGATGCCGAAGCATGAGACGCACGTAAGATCCATGGGCCTTAGATGCCTAACTAATTGACTCTAGTGCAAGTGCGAGACTTTTTTGTGATGTTGTCTCCTTATGTATTCATGAGTTATTTGTATTGTCCTTGAATATCATCACTGATATGTATCAATAAGTATGTGACTTTTTTTTGAGACTATATATTCTATGATGATTGTTCTAATGGTCCCTAGTTGATAAGCTTATGCGGACGCATATCCTTGATAAGTATATGATTCGATTGATGACTATGTTTCACAAGTCATGAGCATGGAGATGCTACCTATAGTATGGACTTAGTGATGGGATCACTGAGTTGGACAGAGACCCACTTTGAGACGCAGCGAGATATTATCATCTGTTTGTCTCAATAAAATGTATATGCCATGTCCTAGACCTGAGGGTCCTCGTATGTTCTTGGGATGAGGAATGACTCACTTAGGGACTATCAAACGCTACACCGTAACTGGGTAGTTATAAAGGTAGCTTACGGGTGAGTCATGATACATGCCGCGAGACATGGTTGATCAAGATGGGATTTGCCCCTCCACTTTGGAGAGATGTTCTCTAGGACCTCTCGAGTGATAAGATTCAGAAAGCATGGCCATGCGATATGGGTTAAGTGTTAACCCGGTTCAGGAATCTGTATCACGGTTTCGAGAAGAGAGGTCAAGTTATCACAAGGGTGACAAGTACTCGCCTTGAGCTTGACAACATATATCGTGAGGAAAAAGGAATGTTGCATATGACACTTTGTAATGGTTCGTCTTATGACTTTATGCATATATGGGAGTCGGCACGCTCTGCTAGGAACTGCTACCGACTATAGAACCTGAGGTGATTCGAGACGTGTCCATGTGTACGTGATCCTATAGGGTCGCGCGCTTAAGAGGAAATGAGCTCATTCGGATGTGATCCGAATGGAATATGGATGGAGGGTCCGGATTGCCTCAAGGGTTGAGGCCATTCCACGGGTTCCTATATAAGGGCTAGGGTGAACCCTGAAGGGGTATAGGTCAGACCAAAACCCTAGCCGCCACTCCACCTCCAAGCCGAGCCGTCGGACCTAGCAGTCCGCCGCCCGGCGCTCCTCCTTGTATATGCGCATCCCTTGGAGGCGCTGCACCTACGGCGCTTGGATGAACTGTTCGTGGGATCGGATCGCGGGACTCCGTTCGTGGGATCGGTACGAGGGATCGGTTCGAGGGATTCGATCATCAGCTGCCGACGCGCATCACCAACTCTCCTTCCGCTGCCGTGACTGCACGTCTAGTGGTAAACCCTAATCATGTAGTTCATCTCCAGTAGCAGTGATCTTGGTTGTGCGATGTAGAAAATTTTGATTTAGTGCTAGTGTAGCGTACCGTGTGCCCCCAATACAGTAAACAGTTCAAGAAGGACTGGTCAAAGAAGTTAGGACATTCTTGGTGGGCGTATAGAACTGCTTACAAAAACCCCATAGGCATGTCTCTGTATAAAATGGTCTATGGCAAGGCTTGCCATTTACCATTAGAGTTAGAGCACAAGGCTTTCTGGGCTATCAGAGAGCTAAATGTTGACCCAAAGTTAGCTGGTGAAAAGCGTCTCATGAACTTGACTTCTCTAGATGAGTGGAGGAGTGAAGCTTACAAGAGCGCTAAAATGTTCAAGTAAAAGGTAAAGGAGTGGCACGATAAAAGAATTCTGAAACGTGAATTTAATGTTGGTGATAAAGTTTTGTTGTTTAGATCTCGTTTCAGGTTTTCTCCAGGTAAACTACTTTCCAGATGGGAAGGACCTTTTCATATCGAAGAAGTATATCGGTCCGGTGCAATCAAGATCAATAATTTCGAAGGCACCAAACCTCAAGTTGTGAATGGACAAAGACTCAATCATTATATGGCAGGTTATCCAATCAATGTGGAAGCAAACATGATATATACAAAGACTCACGAAGAACATGTTGCAGCCAGTTTCAGACTCCGGCAGGAGCAGAATAAGAAAAGGTATGAATTATGGTAAGAAAACACCGCGAACATCAATAAAAGTTTACTTTTCAAAGTTTTTGCAAAATTAGGAAAATTCCAAGCCCAAGTGGAGCCGGAGAGGATCTCCAGGGGACCCTAGAGGCCTCCTAGCGCGCCCCCCCTCCTGGACGCGCCAGGCACCCTCTTGGGTGCCCTGGACTCCGACTCCGACTCCACCTAGGCTTGAAACCTTCCTTCTGTTGCAGAAATTTTTGATATATATTTGCCCAAATAGTCCCGGCATCGTATCTCGCGATTTCGCGTGTTTTCTTTCTCGGTCTGTTTCTGCCAGGAAAACTTTCTGCGGATCTAGGTGCCATGGCTTCCCCAAGTTCCCCCAAGGACAAGTTCGTCGTCAACGTCATCAACCCTTACCTCGCAGAGGTGAGGAAGCACCCCCAGGTCCTTCATGTGGAGGACGGTGTTCTCCACAAGGAAGATCTGGAGGGACCAGTCGAAGAAGGGAGCACCGAAGAGAGGCTGAAGGAGATGGAACAAGAGGTCATCAATTACAAGGAGATGGTGGAGCGTAGTGTTGAAGACAACTTCTACATGATAAACGAGTTAAAGGCATTCCACAAGAAGGAGAAAAAGGAGATGTTGTCAAGTTTGACCGCACTAGAAGAAAAGCTTGTCACAACCCCAAGTTAGGTATGTGCTAGGGTAAGCTTAAGCCTTTGCATCATGATAAAAATTTCAAAAAAAAGAAATCAAAATGGGAGAGAGAACACCCCCCAGATGAATTAATTCAAATGGCCAGAAATAAAGTTGCTCCAAAAATTCCTTTTGCATTTTTGAAAAGTCTTATAAATGAGTGTGATCACATATCATGTGATGTGGGAACAACCCCATGCTCATAGATTTTTCAAATATTCAAACATGAGCATGGATTTAAATTTAAACCCCTATTTGAATTAAAGTTCAAATTATTTGAATTTTAAAAATGTCCAAACTTTATAAGTGGCTAGCTACATATATCTTAAGGCCATATAAAAATTTGGGGCATTTAAAAAAATGTCTAGCTATTTTTTTAGCAAAACAAAACAAAAGACAGAAAAGAAACAGAAAAGAAATAGAAAAAAGGCTTACCGACAAAAGGGCCCAACTTACCTATACCTGGCCCAGCAGCCAGCCCAGCCCACCAGCCCCTTCTTGTCGTCTTCTCCAGGATGGCGAGCACGCAGGTGCGTGTGGACCATGCCGCGGCCACCGCCGTCTCCCGGCCACCTCCTGCTTCCCCCTGTCCCTATCCCCTCGCCGTGGACGCCTGGAAGGCTCCAGGTCCATGTCCCCCTCTCTCCGGTCACTCTCCCCCCCTCCCGCGTCGAATCCGTGACCACCCCGAGAGCTCACCGGAGCAGCCGCCGTGCTTCGACGTGGCCACTGGCCAAGCTAGCCGGTGCAAGGGTGTCTGCCAGCTCCGCGTCGTCAACTCCGTCATTCCCCCACCTCAATTGGCGCCAAGCCCCTCTGCAGGTGACGCCCGCTTCGAGCTTCCACCACCGGCCACCGAGGAGGATACCTCCGAATTCATCGTCGTCGAGCACCCTCCAGCCCCGCCGTCTTCTCCATCGCGCTCAGGGTGATTGTCCCGTCCGTTTGCCCCTAACCCCGCCCCCTCTCGCGCCCTGGAGCTAGACTCCGGCGAGGTCAGAGCTCGGCCTGCCGCCGCGGTTGACGCCCTCCTCGTCATAGAGCGCCGTTTGAACCCCAAGTGGCACAGCCTGACGCGCGGCTTCGCGCAGCACACGTACGTGCCCTCCAGAACCCCTCCCGTGCCAAAGCCCCTGCTCCGGCGAGACTCTGGCGAGTCCCGAGCAGCCCACTACTAGGGAATACCCTTATGGTGGCGCACTGCTTTTGAGTTTAGTGGCGCATTCACAGTGCGCCACTAACTACAAGCCACTAATAAGGGCTTAGAGGTGGCGCATTCTGGATGCGCCACCCCTAAGGCCCTTAGGCGTGGGACATCTCAGAATGCGCCACCTCTAAGCTCTTAGGGGTGGCGCATTCTGGTATGCGCCACGCCTAAGGGCCTTAGGGGTGGCGCATTCACAGTGCGCCACTAAATCCTAACAAGATGCGCCACTAAATAATTACAGAAAACAAAAAAAAAGAATTACATAAAAGAATAAAAGCATTACCGATATTTTTATTATATTATAGAAATGCAAAATACAATATAACAATGAGGCCAACAATTATTGATACAAAAGAATTGCAATATAATTTTTATTACAAATATTTATAGGCTAACAAGATTCACAAGATTACATTCCATCACAAAATTACAATGAGTCCAACAATTATTGAAAACCGAAAGCTACTTTCGTCATCACTACTTGTTTGCTCTTCAACCTGCACAAAACAAAGCTTTAGAGGTCACATCCATCATACCATCTAGTACACAAAGAGTACATCCAAATTACACAAAGAGTACATTCAATTAATTGTTTTGACTCGGCTCGGGGAATGGGCGACATCCTTCTTTCGTCATGAAAGGCCTTGTGTCACGCAGGGCCTTTAGGCGGACTTCTATCTCCCCATTGGATGGTGCAATGTTGGAGTGGAAGATCGACCCCCTCATTTGTACTTCATGACGGATGATAGTCGCCATCTGCGCTTGGATGTGAAAGAACTCCTCCTTCAGATTTGCATCGGCGATTTCCGCCTTCCTTTCA
This sequence comes from Bromus sterilis, assembly GCA_950022295.1. NCBI lineage: Eukaryota > Viridiplantae > Streptophyta > Magnoliopsida > Poales > Poaceae > Bromus > Bromus sterilis. The sequence continues at coordinate 159,741,441 of OX465596.1, read as the reverse complement.
GCCCACGCTCTGAGATGACTTGGCAGCGTAAGGTTGCGTTGTTCCTGTACAATCGCCCTCATGTGATGAAAGGCGTATTACGCATCCCTCACACTGCCAGCCGGCTGCTTGACGCATGGGAACTGCGTTACGTGGTTGAACACATTCACGCCAGGGTGTATCATGGGCTTCTTTGAGGATGAGTTGCCTTAGTTCCCTATTCTTAGGTACTATGAAACGATTTCCAAAGAATACCGTTCCTTTACTATCTGTGGAGAAACATTTAGCAACTCCGCTAGCAATGTTCTCCTTGATCCGGCGTACACCTCGTGCACGTCTTTGGGCAACTATGATTTGATCCTCAAGGGTTGGTTTCGCCACCAAGTTGAAAAGAGATCCACGAGGAACAATCTCGAGATTGAGTTTTTGAAATTCCTCATGAAGAAGTGGTTGATACTGTTGTAACATGAGGTTGTTACAATACGACTTACGACTTAGTGCATCAACCATGACATTGGCTTTGCCTGGGGTGTAAGAAATTCCTAAGTCATAATCTTTTATCAACTTAATCCAGGGTCTTTGCCTGAGATTAAGATCTGGCTGGGTGAATATGTATTTGAGGCTTTGGTGGTCGGAATAGATCTCACAACGATTACCAAGGAGGTAATGTCGCAAAGTCTTCAGGGCATGAACTACGGCAGCGAGTTCAAGATCATGGGTAGGATAGTTCTCTTCATGTGGCCGCAACTGGCGTGAAGCATAAGCTACCACATTTCGATCTTGCATAAGTATGCATCCTAACCCTTGCCGTGAAGCATCACAATAGGTCTCGAAATCCTTTTTGGTGTCTGGAGGTGCAAGTACGGGTGCAGAAGTCAATCTTCTTTTTAGCTCTTGAAAGCTTTCCTCGCACTTGGGAGTCCATTGGAATTTCTTATCTTTCTTGAGGAGTTCAGTAAGAGGCTTTGCAACTTTAGAAAAGTTCTCGATGAAGCGACGGCAATAGCTGGCTAGGCCAAGAAAACTCCTAACTTGCTTAACCGATTCAGGTGGAGTCCAGTCAAGGACGGCCTGAACTCTCTCGGGATTCACAGCAATGCCTTTTGCAGAAATCACGTGGCCTAAGTAGGTCACTTCTCGTAGCCAAAATTCACACTTGGAGAATTTAGCATACAGGCTATGCTCTCTAAGTTTCATCAATACCAGCCTTAGGTGTTCGGCATGTTCTTCTTCGCTCTTCGAGTAGATGAGAATGTCATCGAGGTAAACCACGACGAATTGGTCCAAATACTCCATGAAGATCGAGTTCATCATGCGTGAAAAAGTGGCAGGGGCATTGGTTAGACCGAAGGACATGACGGTGAACTCGTAAAGACCATAACGAGTAGTGAAAGCCGTCTTGGGAATGTCCTCGCTTCGGATCTTGATTTGATGATAACCTAATCTCAAATCCATCTTGGAGAAGACAGAGGATCCAGCAAGTTGATCATAAAGATCATTGATCCTGGGCAGTGGGTACTTGTTCTTTATCGTCGCTAGATTTAGCGGGCGATAGTCTATGCACATCCTTTCTGTTCCATCTTTCTTCGTTACGAACAGAACGGGGCAACCCCATGGCGATGAGCTAGGGCGGATGAAGCCTTTTTCCAACAAAGCTTCCAGTTGGGTTTTAAGCTCAACTAACTCACGTGGGGCCATTTTGTATGGGCGTCTGGAAATTGGTGCGGTTCCTGGGGCAAGATCCACTATGAACTCTACACATCTGTCGGGTGGCTAGGTTTAAGAAGTTTGGTTACTGGATGGTTTTCCTGAGGATGACCATGGTTTACTAGGGGCTACAACAGATATGTCAGAGTAACAAAGTACCCCAACACGATGGTTAGTGTGGTTCTTCTGGCTAGAAGACATCTAAAGTGGGAGCAAGAGCTGCAATTGAATCACTATAGGTTTCTAGAGCAAAACCTACATCAAATACTATGGAACTGTCGGGAATGCCACCTAGAAGTTCTTCTAAAAGGACAACTGAAAAGGAGGGAAGAATTTTGCAAATGCATCAAATTTTGAAGAAACCTGGAATGATTCCGACAGCATAACGGCTGTAATTGTAAGAAATGACAATTTCTTCCAACATGGAAAACAACACTTACATAATACGATCTAAGAAATCAGCATTACAACAATGCTAGGAAAACCAAACACAACTTTCCTACGGCTACAAGGAAGCAAACAACGAGATGTTCTAATCAGACAGAGGTGAGCCTAGTCCTATCTTCCCGTAGAATAAGATGAGGGTGAATCAGAACTCAGAACGATGAGGGTAAGGAGAAAAATAGAAGCCTTACTTTCTTCCCTTATATACCCAGAGTAACTATATAACTATAGAAGGCTAGACTCGACTTCGGCCAAGGCTGATAATCCTACAGCCAGTCCGTCTCTGATACCAAGTCTGTCGGGACCCGGGGTTAGCGTATGCAAGACTCGCTACAACACAATCATATGGAGAGCCGAGAACCGTACCCACTTGTCTAAGCAGACAAGGCCAAGCACAGAACGTTCTCGGAAAGCATCGAATGTGAGGCGCATCCCATCCAGGCCGGATGATCAACTGAAATGGGTCCTCATCGTCCGCACACAAGTCTAAATGATATGGGTGGTGAACTCCCATACTCATAGACAAGTCGCCTCAACCATACTATCGATTGTATTATAACCCTTACATAGACTTACTCCAGCCCGATCACTTAGTTGGGGTCTAGGGCGGGCTCGATCATACATCAAAGTGTGCACGAGACGGAGTCTCGAGCAATCGCATCGCGATGCCCCAAGCTGTGCACATCTAAGGGCCACTTGGTGTATAAAAGACCGCCAGCCAGATCACAACTAAGGTCTTGAAAACCCATACAAAGACATGCATGTTATAAACATACACGCAACACACATGTCTAGTATGAACAGCAGGTATCATTGCAATTCTCTACAATGTATACATCTTTATTAATAACTCTTACAGAGTGTACACAGAGATCACAAGCATGTGATCCAACATTACAACAGACAAGCGGAAGCAAAGTAGGTCTGAGTACAGACAAGTTTAACAAATGGCTTAGAGAAGCCTTATCTAAAAACAAGCCCTCCACGAGGGAACCAGTCGTCTGAGTGGGACTACACTAGCTTGGTCTTGGTCTCAGTCTTCATTCTTCAAGCTTCGGTTAGAAGTCACCATCCGGGTCGGTGGGTTCATCTAAAACATAGATTAAGCAAACGTGAGTACAAAATCGTACTCAGCAAGACTTACATAGTAACTATACTACTCATCCACATGTATCAAGGTAAAGGGAGGTGGGGTTTCACTTGCAGAAGTGCCAGCTTTGACTTGGCTAGTCCTGAACTACGAGTACTAGACTTGAGGTAAGAAGCGTACATGAGTCCACTACATCTCTTCAACCAATTACACCACTATGGTTACTTCCTCGACTTCCCCACGAGAAGCACCCCATAGCACTCACGCTTATCTTGGTGTGTTTTAGAAGTATCCAGTTCAAGTTGTCTAATAATCAAGCTAAGCTTTCCAAGCAGTCCTTAACCGCGGACGCGGCTATTCGAATAGTTTAGTTAACCCTGCAGGGGTGTACCGCTACACACACGTGTCATCATTTACCGCCTTTTGCATGTCACCGTTCAAGAGATGACAGCGAGGATGCCACCACAACACTTCTCCCATAGCTCCGTTCTAGTCCAGAGAGTCGCCTATCTAAGGGGGATCCGTATGGAAGTCCGGCCGAGGTTCCAGTACAGCCTCAAACGATGTGTGCAGGGTCCCAAGCCGGTCTTGAAAAGCCGTTCATCCACTTCGCAGACCGTGCCACAGCCCTACCAGAACTCCGAACTACTGTGACTCTTGGGGTTCGAACGGGGTGAGGTACTAGGATGAGAGGGGTCAGTGAGCCCAATGTGTGGTTGTACTCTTCTTCTTGGAGCACCACACAAGAACTCGGACTTAAGGCGGTGTTCAACGAGACAACCCACTGTGTACTCCTACACAGCCTCTCATCGTTCACCTTGTATTAGGGTAGATTCACCAACACATTTCACTTTCATCAACACCATGATTACCATCATCCCGACTCACATCAAAAGCAACCTCATTGTACCACTAAGCATGCAATAAGCAGTAACAGTTGCAGGGGCCACATGATATCAACCAACTCCTACAACTGCTAGGATTGTGGTTTGCTTACTACTGTGACAAGATGATAGGTCATGTAAAGGATATGGGTTCAACTATGCGGTAGAATCGATACAAGGTGATCTCCTAAACATGCATAAGCGAGACTGAGAGGGAATTGGGATTTTATAGACATGATCAATGGGGGTTTGCTTGCCTTGCTGACGAGGTTCAGTCACGGGGTCTTCAACGAAGGGGGTGATCTCGGGTTCCGGCTCCACTTCTATCAGCAACATGACAATCATAGGATCAACATAATGTACAATGCACAATCACATGAATAAGATTGAAATGGTGATGTTCATGGTAATGATGTGTTGAGTATTCCATTTAAAAGGAGTATATTGCATTTGAAATGCAAATTCAAACTCTGTTTGATTTATCGATGAATTTCAAATGCATTTGAATGCATGAAAGTTCATTTGAAAAGGTTGATCATGAAGTGATGTGGTATAGTTGAAGTAATGTTTCTGATGTGTGGATGAATCCATTTGAATTAAGGGTGTTGCAAAATCATTTGTAAAATCACTCCAAATTTGAATTTGAAAAGGATCCATATGCATGTTTGCTACTGTTCACCCATTTTAAAATGGTCAAACATGAAAACAAATTGCATATTCATAATCCTTGTATTTTTCTGATAATTTTAGACATATTATTTGTCCAATTTGGAGTTAAAATGAAATTTCTAAGATTTTTCAAAGTTTCAGCCATTTTTTGCCTTTTCTGGAATAATTTAAATCGATTTAAATCCTTTACTGCGTCAGCTTGGCGCAGTGCTGACGTCAGGGGGCAGCTGACGAGTAGGGCCCTGCTGTCAGCCTCTGTGGGGGTCAACCCCTCTGTTTAAACTAAACAGAGAGGGATTAGGGGGCTAGGGCCCCACCTGTCATTGAGGTTTAGGGGGGGGGGGGGTTAGGAGGTTCATTAGCCCTAATGGCTAGGGCTCGCCGGCGACAACACTGTAGCTGCCGGAGCATCGCCGGGATGGTGATTTCGGGCACGGGAGAGGGTTCTGGAGGCACGGGCATGTAGCTTCGGACGTCGCGCGTCCACTTGTGCCATCGGGGCAACGCGGGGAGGCCCGTGGTCACGAACACGACGGCTGGGCCACTAGCCTCGACAGAAACGGTGAACCGAGCCACGGGCAGAAGCGCGGGAGGGTTGGGGAGAAAGAGGAGCTCACCCTAAGGACGAAGGGAAGCACGGCGTGGCAGGGGAGGTCCTGGCAGCGACGAATTTCCCGACGAGGTCTACGGCGGCAAGCGGCGAATCGGCGAAGATGGCGTCGGCTTCGGAGGATCCCTGGTTCAATTGATTGCAGCAGTCGACGTAGACGAGCGTTGCGGTCCTTATGGACCAGGTGGGGTGGCTCGAACTTGCCGGTGGCCACGGTTGCGCGTGTCGGCGCTCTCCGGCGAGCTACGGTTCACGACGGAATCGTGCAGAGGAGGGCGGGACGAAGAGCGGAGGGAGGGGGGAAAGAAAGAGCGTGTGCGTGGCGTCTCTGTGGCGAGGGGAGGAGGCCTAGATGGCCTGGAATCCGCGAGACGTCGTGGTGTCGTCGCGGCGTGCTCCCCTGCCTCCAGCGAGCTGCTTGGCAGCGCGGGGGAGGAAGACGACAAGGTGGCCGTGGGCTGGGCCAGGGGTACGGTGAGTTGGGCATGCGGCCTGGCCGTGTGGGCTAGCTTTCCTTTTTCTATTTTTTTATTTCTTTTCTATTTTCTTTTTCTTTCATTTGTTTGCTCTGATAAATTAATACCAAAACATTTTATAAAAATGCCCAACTAATTTTATAAATACTAGGTGACCAGTAGCTAGTCACTTTTAGGATTTGGGAATTTTTTAAATTCAATACATTTGAATCTCAAATCAAATAGGGGTTATTTTAATTTCCAAAGCACATTTTGAATTTTTGAATATTCCATGGGCATGGTAAAGAACCCAAACCACTTTTAAAATGATCAGCATCATTTATAGGAATTTTCCAATTACTCAAATGTTTTTTGGAAAAAGATTTTTATCTGGCCATTTGAATTAAATTCTCAGGGCTTTTCTTTTCCCCATTTTTGAATTTCTTTTTGAATTTTTCTCATGATGCAAAGGGACTTGCTATTCCTATCACATACCTAACTTGGGGTTGTGACATGTGGTGAACATCCTCGCCGACACCCCTTGAATGGTGTCGAGGCCAAAGGCGGTAACTGATGGTCATGTGTGTGTAGTAGTACTCCCCTGCAGGGTTAACAAAACTATTCGAATAGCCACGTCTGCGGTTAAGGACTACTTGGAGAGCTATGCTCGATTATTAGACAACTTGAACTGGATACTTCTAAAACTCGCAAGATAAGCGTGAGTGCTATGGTGTGCTTCTCGTGGGGAAGTCGAGGAAATAACCATAGTGGTGTATTGGTTGAAAAGAACTAGTGGACTCGTGTACGCGTCTTACCTCCAGTCTGGTACTCGTAGTTTAGGACTAGCTAAGTCAAAGATGGCACTTCTGCAAGTGAAACCCCACCTCCCTTTTCCTTGATACATGTGCATGAGTAGTATAGCTCCTATGTAGGTCTTGCTGAGTACGACTTTGTACTCACGTTTTCTTAATCTATGTTTTAGATGAACCCACCGACCCCGATGGTGGCTTCTACCCGAAGCTCGAAGATTGAAGACTCAGACCAAGACCAAGCTAGTGTAGTCCCAATCAGACGACTGGTTCCCTCGTGGAGGGCTTGTTTTTAGATAAGGCTTCTCTAAGCCATTTGTTAAACTTGTCTGTACTCAGACCTACTTTGCTTCCGCTTGTCTGTTGTAATGTTGGATCACATTCTTGTGATCTCTGTGTGCACTCTGTAAGAGTTATCAATAAAGATGTATACTTTGTAGAGAATTGCAATGATACCTGCTGTTCATACAAGGCATGTGTGCTGCGTGTATGTTTATAACATTGCATGTCTTTGTATGGGTTTTCGAGACCTTAGTTGTGATCTGGTTGGCGGTCTTTTATACACCAAGTGGCCCTTAGATATGCGCAGCTTGGGGCATCGCGATGCGATTGTTCGAGACTCTGTCTCGTGCACACTTTGATGTATGATTGAGCCCGCCCTAGACCCCGACTAAGTGATCGGGCTGGAGTAAGTCTATGTAAGAGTTATGAGATAGTCGATAGTATGGTTGAGGCGACTTGTCTGTGAATATGGGAGTTCATCACCCATCTCATTTAGACTTGTGTGCGGACGATGAGGACCCATCTCAGTTGATCATCCGGCCTGGATGGGATGCCCTTCACGTACGATGCTTTCCGAGAACGTTCTGTGCTTGGCCTTGTCTGCTTAGACAAGTGGGTATGGTTCTCGGCTCTCCATATGACTATGTCATAGCGGGACTTGCATACGCTAACCCCGGGTCCCGACAGACTTGGTATCAGAGCAGGACTGACTGTAGGATTATCAGCCTTGGCCGAAGTCGATTCTAGCCTTCTATAGTTATATAGTTACTCTGGGTATATAAGGGAACAACGTAAGGCTTCTTTTTCTCCTTACCCTCATCGATCTGAGTTCTGAGTCACCCTTACCTTTTCTACGGGAAGATAGGACTAGGCTCATCTATGTCTTACTAGAACATCTCGTTGATTGCCTCCTCCTAGCCGTAGGATGGTTGTGGTTGTCCAGAGTCTCCTTGTTTGAGTTCCTTGAAGAAGTTATGTCCAATTTCTTCGAGGTTGTTTCATTTTCCATCCCGGTGTAGCCGTTATGCTGCCCGATTTATCTCGTGTTTCTATGAGTCTTTGCCTTTGCATTATGATATTTTCCTCCTAATCATGTCCTCTTATCTTTGATTCCATCTTAGAACCTGTTCTGATTGTTGATTTTTATCACACAGGATGTCAGGTGGAACTCGTAGTGTTGTTCTTCGGAATCGAGACCGTGATCGGAATCGAAATGATGATGAACCTCCACCACCGCCTTCTGCGGCGGAAATCATGATGGAAGCTGAGAAGAATCGACATGATCAAACACGCCTTCTGGAGCTCATCGAGCAGAATACCGCCCACCATCGTAATGTGGTGGTCAGCATTCAGGACTTCATCCTCCTCAAGCCACTGATAAGCCGATGTTCTTCTGATCCCCTCGAAGCTGATGATTGGCTTCGTTCCATCGAGCGTAAGCTTGATACAACACATGTTATTTTCGCGGTATACTTCTTGGAAGGTGCTGCTCTTCAGTGGTGGGAGAACTATGTTGCAATGCAGCAAGATAGTCACCTAGTGACTTGGCAAGAGTTCTGTGTTGCCTTTCGAGGGTACCACATTCTGGATGAGTTGATGGAGCGCAAGAAGGAAGAGTTCGGCAATCTGAATCAAGGAGAGATATCCATTCATGAGTATGTGTGGGAGTTCAACCGTCTTGCTCGTTATGCCCAAGATGAGATCACCACCGATGCCAGAAAGCAGGCAAGGTTCCGCAAGGGACTTGGCCCCATCCTTGGTCATGATCTCAACCTCCTTGAGTTTGCCACCTTTGAGGATTTAGTCAACAGATCCTTCAGAGCTGAGCATGGCAATGAAGTGTTCGAGAAGTCTCGCAAGCATGCTCTTGAGCTTGCCCCTTCTTCCAGTTCACGCCCTCAGAAGCGCATGATATGGATTTCTAACAGTTTGACCCACCAAAACAAACCACCGAGGCCATCACTTGTACCGCCTCGTCCACCAGCTCCACCAAACAACCCAGCTCCCCGCACTATCTTTGCAGCCTGTTTCAGATGTGGCCAGCCTGGTCACTACTCTCGTGAGTGCCCCGTAAATCAGAATGCTGCACCCCATGCCAAAGGAAACCTCACTATTCGCGCCAAGCCACCCCCGAAGGTTTCCACTGCCAAGCCATCCACCTCAGAAAATCTTGGACGTGTGAACCAAATCTCAGTTGAGGAAACTGATAGTTCTTCTGATGTCATTCTTGGTACGCTCCCAGTCAATTTTGTTCCCACTTCTGTCCTTTTCGATCCAGGAGCATCTCACTCATTCATGTCGGAGAGTTATGCACTTCGGCATGATGTATCCTTTGAAGAAATGTTCACCCCAATGATCATTCAAACTCCTGGTTCCAAATGGCAATCAAATTGCAATTGAGGGTTTAGTATTCCTTGCGTCACTCATAGCCCTCAAGTCTTCAGACATTGATGTCATCCTTGGCATGGATTGGTTATCAGGACAACATGCTTTTCTTGATTGTAAATCCAAGTCAGTTAGACTTACACATCCTTTAGGCCAGACAATAGATTACTCCTCACCAAGAACAAGAACCCAGGTGAGTTAGCTGAGCTTAAAACCCAACTGGAAGCATTGTTGGAAAAAGGCTTCATCCGCCCTAGCTCATCGCCATGGGGTTGCCCTGTTCTGTTCGTAACGAAGAAAGATGGAACAGAAAGGATGTGCGTAGACTATCGCCCGCTAAATATAGAGACGATAAAGAACAAGTACCCACTGCACAGGATCAATGATCTTTATGATCAACTTGCTGGATCCTCTGTCTTCTCCAAGATGGATTTGAGATTGGGTTATCATCAAATCAAAATCCGAAAGGAGGACATTCCCAAAACGGCTTTCACTACTCGTTATGGTATTTACGAGTACACCGTCATGTACTTTGGTTTAACCAATGCCCCCACCACTTTCTCACGCGTGATGAATTCGATCTTCATGGAGTACCTAGATAAATTTGTTGTGGTTTATCTTGATGACATTCTCATCTACTCGAAGAACGAAGAAGAACATGCCGAACACCTAAGGATGGTATTGATGAAACTTAGAGAGCATTGCCTGTATGCTAAATTATCCAAATGTGAATTTTGGCTACCAGAAGTGACCTACTTAGGCCACGTGATTTCTCCAAAAGGCATTGCTGTGAATCCCGAGAGAGTTCAGGCCGTCCACGACCGGACTCCACCTGAATCGGTTAAGCAAGATAGGAGTTTTCTTGGCTTAGCAAGCTATTTCCGTCGCTTCGTCGAGAACTTTTCTAAAGTTGCAAAGCCTCTAACTGAACTCCTCAAGAAAGATAAGAAATTCCTATGGACTTCCAAGTGCGAGGAAAGCTTTCAAGAGCTAAAAAGAAGATTGACTTCTGCACCCGTACTTGCACCTCCAAACACCAAAAAGGATTTCGAGATCTTTTGTGACGCCTCACGGCAAGGGTTAGGATGCATACTTCTGCAAGATAGACATGTGGTAGCTTATGCTTCACGCCAGTTGCGGCCACATGAAGAGAACTATCCTACCCATGACCTTGAACTCGCTGCCGTAGTTCATGCCCCAACAACTTGGCGACATTACCTCCTTGGTAATCGTTGTGAGATCTATTCCGACCACCAAAGCCTCAAATACATTTTCACCCAGCCAGATCTTAATCTCAGGAAAAGACGCTGGATTGAGTTGATAAAAGATTACGACGTAGGAATTTCTTATACCCCAGGCAAGGCACTGTCATGGCTGATGCACTAAGTCGTAAGTCGGATTGTAACAACCTCATGTTAAAACAGTATCAACCACGTCTTCATGAGGAATTTCGAAAGCTCAACCTCGAGATTGTTCCTCGTGGATCTCTTTTCAACTTGGTGGCGAAACCAAACCTTGAGGATCAAATCATAGTTGCCCAAAGACGTGCACGAGGTGTACGTCGGATCAAGGAGAACATTGCTAGCGGAGTTGCTAAATGTTTCTCCACAGATAGTAAAGGAACGGTATTCTTTGAAAATCGTTTGGTAGTACCTAAGAATAGGGAACTAAGGCAACTCATCCTCAAAGAAGCCCATGACACACCCCTCTCAATTCATCCCGGTAGCACAAAAATGTACCGAGATCTACGCCAGAGATTTTGGTGGACTAGGATGAAGAGAGACATTGCTCGATTTGTTGCCGAATGTGATGTTTGTCGTCGCATTAAGGCAGAACATCAAAGACCTGCTGGTACACTTCAACCTTTGCCTATTCCCGAGTGGAAATGGGACAAAGTCGGTATGGATTTCATCACCGGATTTCCAAAAACCCAGAAAGGAAACGATGCCATCTTCTATGTCATAGATAGGATTTCCAAAGTTGCTCACTTTCTTCCAGTTCGCGAGTCTATAACTGCTAGCCAGTTAGCAGACTTGTATGTCTCTAGAATTGTATCCCTTCACGGTGTTCCTTTGGAAATCAATTCTGATCGTGGTAGCCTTTTCACCTCTAGATTTTGGGGAAGCTTCCAACATGCTATGGGAACTCATCTCTCCTTTAGTACAGCTTTCGATCCTCAGTCTAGTGGTCAAGTCGAAAGGGTTAATCAAATCTTGGAAGACATGCTCAGAGCTTGTGTTATCTCATTCGGAAAGAATTGGGAGAAGTCTCTTCCATTTGCCGAATTTTCTTATAACAATAGTTTTCAATCTAGTCTAAACATGGCTCCTTTTGAACTCCTCTATGGACGACGATGTCGAACACCCTTGAACTGGTCAGAAACCGGTGAAAGACAATTCTTTGGACCGGATATGATCAAGGAAGTAGAAGAGCAAGTTCGCATTGTTCGTGATCAATTAAAAGCAGCCCAGTCTCGTCAGAAAAGCTACTATGATCGTCATCATAGGCAAGAGAGCTACAATCTGGATGAGAAGGCTTACCTTCGGGTTACTCCTCTGAAGGGAACCCAACGTTTCGGTATCAAAGGCAAGTTGGCACCACGTTACATCGAACCTTTCCGCATTCTTGCTAAACGTGGAGAAGATTCCTACCAACTTGAACTACCCCCGCACCTTTCCCGAGTACATGATGTATTCCATGTGTCCCAACTCAGGCATTGCTTCAAGGACCCCATCCGTGAAGTCGACCATGAAACGCTTGATCTCCAAGATGACCTTTCTTATCGAGAATACCCTGTTCGTGTTCTTGATTCAGCAGAGCGTGTCACTCGCCGAAAGAAGATCAAGTTTCTGAAAGTTCAGTGGTCACACCACTCTGAGAGAGAAGCCATGTGGGAAAGAGAAGACCACCTCCGTGCCGAGTACCCCTCCTTCCTTCCGCAGACTTCGGAATCTCGGGACGAGATTCTTTTGAGTGGGGGCGAGTTGTCACAACCCCAAGTTAGGTATGTGCTAGGGTAAGCTTAAGCCTTTGCATCATGATAAAAATTTCAAAAAAAAGAAATAAAAATGGGAGAGAGAACCCCTCCCAGATGAATTAATTCAAATGGCCAGAAATAAAGTTGCTCCAAAAATTCCTTTTGCATTTTTGAAAAGTCTTATAAATGTGTGTGATCACATATCAAGTGATGTGGGACCAACCCCATGCTCATAGATTTTTCAAATATTCAAACAGGAGCATGGATTTAAATTTAAACCCCTATTTGAATTAAAGTTCAAATTATTTGAATTTTAAAAATGTCCAAACTTTATAAGTGGCTAGCTACATATATCTTAAGGCCATATAAAAATTTGGGGCATTTAGAAAAATGTCTAGCTATTTTTTTAGCAAGACAAAACAAAAGACAAAAAAGAAATAGAAAAGAAATAGCAAAAAAGGCTTACCGACAAAAGGGCCCAACTTACCTGTACCTGGCCCAGCAGCCAGCCCAGACCACTAGCCCCTTCTTGTCGTCTTCTCCAGGACGGCGAGCACGCAGGTGCGTGTCGAGCATGCCGCGGCCACCGCCGTCGCCCGGCCACCTCCTGCTTCCCCCTGTCCCTATCCCCTCGCCGTGGATGCCTAGAAGGATCCAGGTCCATCTCCCCCTCCCTCCGGTCACTCTCCCCCTCTCCCGCGTCGAATCCGTGACCACCCCGAGAGCTCACCGGAGCGGCCGTCGTGCTCCGACGTGGCCACTGGCCAAGCTAGCCGGTGCAAGGGTGTCTGCCAGCTCCGGCGTCGTCAACTCCGTCATTCCCCCACCTCAATTGGCGCCAAGCCCCTCTGCAGGTGACGCCCGCTTCGAGCTTCCACCTACGGCCGCCGAGGAGGAGACCTCCGAATTCGTGGTCGTCGAGCACCCTCCAGCCCCGCCGTCTTCTCCATCGCCCTCAGGGTGAGCGTCCCGTCCGTTTGCCCCTAACCCTGCCCCCTCTCGCGCCCTAGAGCTAGACTCCGATGAGGTCAGAGCTCGGCCTGCCGCCGCGGTTGACGCCCTCCTCGTCACAGAGCCCCGTTTGAACCCCCAGTGGCACAGCCTGACGCGCGGCTTCGCGTAGCACACATACGTGCCCTCCAGAACCCCTCCCGTGCCCAAAGCCCCTGCTCCGGCGAGACTCCGGCGAGTCCCGAGCCGCCGTCGCCATTAACCCCCTCCCCTCTCTCACTGTCCCGTGGGCCCAAGGCCATTAGCCAGCTAATCCCCTCCCCAGCCCAATGACAAGTGGGGCCAGCCCCCCCTTAACCTCTGTTTATTTTAAATCCAAACAGAAATTAACAGTGAGCCACTGACATGAATGGCCCACATGTCAGTCCTGCTAATGTCAAGCTGAGGTCATGAGGATGCAATAAAAAATTTCCAGAAAATAAAAGAATAAAAGAAAACAGAGAAAAATCCAGAAAATGCTTTAAACTTTGCAAATTCATAGAAAATTCATATTAACTCCAAATTGGACAAATAATATGTCTAAAATTATCAGAAAAATACAAGAATTATGAATATGCAATTTGTTTTCATGTTTGACCATTTTAAAATGGGTGAACAGTAGAAAACATGCATATGGATCCTTTTCAAATTCAAATTTGGAGTGAATTTGCAAATGATTTTGCAACACACATCTTTTAGATGGATTCATCCACACATCAGAGACTGTACCTCACCTTTAAAACATCACTTCATGATCAACCTTTTCAAATGAACTTTCATGCATTCAAATGCATTTGAAATTCATCGATAAATCAAATGGAGATTGAATTTGCATTTCAAATGCAATATACTCCTTTTAAATGGAATGCTCAACACATCAGTACCATGAACATCACCATTACAATCTTATTCATGTGATTGTGCATTGTACATTATGTTGATCCTATGATTGTCATGTTGTTGATAGAAGTGGAGCCGGAACCCGAGATCACCCCCTTCGTTGAAGACCCCGTGACTGAACCCCGTCAGCAAGGCAAGCAAACCCCCATTGATCATGTCTATAAAATCCCAATTCCCTCTCAGTCTCACTTATGCATGTTTAGGAGATCACCTTGTATCGATTCTACCGCATAGTTGAACCCATATCCTTTGCATGACCTATCATCTTGTCACAGTAGTAAGCAAACCACAATCCTAGCAGTTGTAGGAGTTGGTTGATATCATGTGGCCCCTGCAACTGTTACTGCTTATTGCATGCTTAGTGGTACAATGAGGTTGCTTTTGATGTGAGTCGGGATGATGGTAATCATGGTGTTGATGAAAGTGAAATGTGTTGGTGAATCTACCCTAATACAAGGTGAACGATGAGAGGCTGTGTAGGAGTACACAGTGGGTTGTCTCGTTGAACACCGCCTTAAGTCTGAGTTCTTGTGTGGTGATCCAAGAAGAAGATTACAACCACACATTGGGCTCACTGACCCCTCTCATCCTAGTACCTCACCCCGTTCGAACCCCAGAAGTCGCAGTAGTTCAGAGTTCTGGTAGGGATGTGGCACGGTCTGCGAAGTGGATGAACGGCTTTTCAAGACCGGCTTGGGACCCTGCACACATCGTTTGAGGATGTACTGGAACCTCGGTCGGACTTCCATACGGATCCCCCTCAGATAGGCGACTCTCTGGACTAGAACGGCACTGTGGGCGAAGTGTTGTGGTGAACATGCTCGCCGACACCCCTTTAATGGTGTCGAGGCCAAAGGCGGTAACTGATGGTCATGTGTGTGTAGTAGTACACCCCTGCAGGGTTAACAAAACTATTCGAATAGCCGCGTCCGCGGTTAAGGACTGCTTGGAGAGCTGTGCTCGATTATTAGACAACTTGAACTGGATACTTCTAAAACTCGCAAGATAAGCGTGAGTGCTATGGTGTGCTTCTCGTGGGAAAGTCGAGGAAGTAACCATAGTGGTGTATTGGTTGAGGAGATGTAGTGGACTCGTGTACGCTTCTTACCTCCAGTCTGGTACTCGTAGTTTAGGACTAGCCAAGTCAAAGCTGGCACTTCTGCAAGTGAAACCCCACCTTCCTTTTCCTTGATACATGTGCATGAGTAGTATAGCTCCTATGTAAGTCTTGCTGAGTACGACTTTGTACTCACGTTTGATTAATCTATGTTTTAGATGAACCCACCGACCCCGATGGTGGCTTCTACCCGAAGCTCGAAGATTGAAGACTCAGACCAAGACCAAGCTAGTGTAGTCCCAGTCAGACGACTGGTTCCCTCGTGGAGGGCTTGTTTTTAGATAAGGCTTCTCTGAGCCATTTGTTAAACTTGTCTGTACTCAGACCTACTTTTCTTCTGCTTGTCTATTGTAATGTAGGATCACATGCTTGTGATCTCTGTGTGCACTCTGTAAGAGTTATCAATAAATATGTATACTTTGTAGAGAATTGCAATGATACCTGCTGTTCATACAAGGCATCTGTGTTGCGCGTATGTTTATAACATGCATGTCTTTGTATGGGTTTTCGAGACCTTAGTTGTGATCTGGCTGGCAGTCTTTTATACACCAAGTGGCCCTTAGATGTGCGAAGCTTGGGACATCGCGATGCGATTGGTCGAGACTCTGTCTCGTGCACACTTTGATGTATGATCGAGCCCGCCCTAGACCCCGACTAAGTGATCGGGCTGGAGTAAGTCTATGTAAGAGTTATGAGATAGTCGATAGTATGGTTGAGGCGACTTGTCTGTGAATATGGGAGTTCATCACACGTATCATTTAGACTTGTGTGCGGACGATGAGGACCCATCTCAGTTGATCATCCGGCCTGGATGGGATGCCCTTCACGTACGATGCTTTCTGAGAACGTTATGTGCTTGGCCTTGTCTGCTTAGACAAGTGGGTACGGTTCTCGGCTCTCCATATGACTATGTCGTAGCGGTACTTGCATACCCTAACCCCGGGTCCCGACAAAGCTCTAAAAGATTCAAGCACAGATCTATCATCTACAGAACCAGAACTGTGAGTATGAACTCAAATTCTCACGCATGGGTTTGGCTACTGAGTACAGGATCCCGGAGACTAAGATGTCCTTCGAGAGTGGAGAACCTTTACCATGGAAGCACTTCGCCAGGGAAAACATGTTCAACCCCAACAAGAAGAAGAATGAGGAGTAAAACTCCTCGAGTTATGGCATTCCCTTAGCTTGTCCCAAGCTTGGGGGAGTGTCGGGTATCTTTATCTTTATCTTTGTCTTTAGGAGTCAAGTAGAGTCGTATCATGTCTAGGGAAGTTACTTTATGAAATAGGTGTTTCTTTGAGGTCTATCACTCCTTTTGTGGAGAGCTTTGTATCCGTGAGTGTGGGGTCGTCTATGAAGGAATATTAATGAGAAGTCTATTGGTTTCTTCGCTTCACTCGGTATTCTCTTCACGCAATCGACATTATGAGCTGATTCTTATGGGGAGTATTGACCTTATATCAGGTATGGCTTCGAAAACTTTATTTAAATCTTGGCTAGTATAGCTTTGGTCATAACAACAAGCATGTTTTTCTCAAAGTAGCGACATAGCCAAAACCTTTGTGTTATTATGCTTGAAGTGTTATGTTGAAAAGGAAGACAACTTGATGTTTCATGCTAGTTTTAATGTTTATGCTTTGTATTTCTTGCATCTGTCATCAATTGTCTGGTCTCTCAAAGACTTGCTAGCCAAAACTCTGTACTAAGCAAAATTCTTCTTGTACTTCCATACCCTGAAACCAACATCTTCCACTTGAGTCCACCATACCTTCCTATTTCTGGTATTCCACTACCACTCCTAAAGTATATAATTTATGTGCTATCTCTAGATGTTCAAAATCTTCTATTTTGTGACGCTGATGCAGCTCATGAGGAAGTGGTGGGTAACCCATGATCTTCTTAATTTGGAAAAGTTTTATCTTGGGATTGCATGCCTAATCTGCAAACCCCTAATACGAGAAGGGACTAGCATGAGTGCCCAGCTCGTAAAAGATAAATACTAATGCACAAGTTCCTTCGCCGATTTATGAGTGATAAACAAAGGAATTTAAGGGGATGTGATCATCCCCACATGGGAGTCGTTCCTCGAAACTTGTCCAAATCATGAAGTGAGTGAGTTATCTATCAGCAGTCGTTGACGGATCATGCACCTCCCAAAGGCCTGTTTTTATTCTGTTTGATCTAGAGATGGAACATGAGTTTTCCCTGCTTACCCTTTTGCACGGGGTTTATCCTTTATTTTGTGCTCAATCAGTCCTTCCTACTTCCTTCCTTCTTGAGAGAGAACAGACACTTGATGTTAATAAAGATTATTGCATACAAAGCTGCATTGAAAGTTAGCATGTTACATCTTTGTTGACATTATCTTTTGATGAGTGAGTTGTTTGCAAAATCTTATGCTTAGTAAACATCTTCCTTTGTGTTAACATGTGCACTTCTTGACTGATAACATGTTCTTTCCAAAGCTTCAACTGGTTCCATTATAAGTGAAAGAGCAAAAATAAAAGTTATTAGTTGTTCCTTGACCAAGGCTATGTTTTCCATGATTTGATGAGTTTTCGAGGTCCTACTTTGTTATAATTGTTTCTACTTTATCATAAGGACCTTATGAGTTGAGGTTGCTGTTGAGGATGCTTCAGTTTGGTGAGAAATCCTGATGATTCTTGTTCGTATTATTTTATTGACGCTTCACTCTCTAAACTTGTGGACGGGTTTAGCGAGCTCAGCAATCGCTTGGGGACAAGAGAGGTCTAAGTTTGGGGGAGTTGATACGTCCAAAATGCATCACTATTTTATATTGTAATTTCATCCTATTCATTGATATATTCCACTTTAAAGTATTGTTCTTATGTTGTTTTTGCTTGTTTTACATAGTTTACAACTTTCCGGTGCCGAAGCAGCAGAACCGGAATTCAGCGGTGAAAAGTGGACACCAAGTTGCTGAATCAGATCAAGTCCAAATGCGATGAAAATTTACGGGGAGTGTTTTTATGAAGATTGACTAGGGATCTCCGATGATGGAGGTGAGGGGAGCCACAAGGCAGCCAGAAGGGTGCCTGGCGCGGACCCCTCCTGGCCGCGCCAGGCACCCTCCTGGATGCCTGGTGGCCCCCCTCGGTGCCCCCTCTCGCCTATAAGACCCGCCTGGGGTAGAAACCCTAAAAATAGAAGAGTTTCCGTGTTTCGCCACCGACACGGGGCGAAAACCTATAAAGGAGAAAAGCCATCTCCGGCGGGCAGATTCTGCCGGGGAGATCACCTCCCGGAAGGGGAGAGCGTCGCCATCATCATCATCGTAACGGGCATCATCGAGATCATCGTCAACATCATCCCCAACATCAGCACCATCTCCATCTCCATCCCATCTCATCTCACAATTTCAACTTGTGTTGTAATCCGTACTATCTATCCTCTGTACTATGTTGGTGTTGATTACTACTTTGTGGTGAATGTTATTGAGTTTTGTTGGAGAAATATCATTGTGTCCAGATTATTTGCCACCCATCTTTCACCTCTGATCATGATCTCTCTTATGTCTTGTGAGTAGTTACTTTATGACGGGGACCAATCCCGGAAAATCCCATGGTCAGGGACCCTGGGTTAGTCATGAGAGGCACAGGTTGGACGATAGCTCGTCGGCTAACAGGAGGAGACGTTCCTGCTCTATATTATTGCTCGGAGATGCGATTACAGGGAAGGCCAAGGCTAGTGCGCACAAGGCTAGGGTTACAGATCGTGTATTGGTTGATCTCGACGTCTCCCCTCCCAGCCCTTATATACTAGGCTAGGTCTCGGGGAACCCGTCTTGGATTACAGATGAGGTTTCCTAACCCTAATCTTGTACCGCACGGCAGGTTTACACTTTCCTTACGAGTCGTGGACTCCTACGTCGGTGCCACTAGTGGGCCAAGGCTGAGCCCAGGCGGCATCTCTGTGGGCCTTCTGTCTTCGGGTACGCCGGGTAGGCCCATCCATAGGAGTCGTGGGGTCACACCCTCGTCAGTTGCCCCCGAGTGCCTGGGGGACTCAAAGAGTCGCACAGGGACTCGAGTCCATTCTTGTGTCGTTTCGATGTATGCACGGTTCAACCGCGGGTCGCTGGCTTTCTAGGGCCATGACAAAACCTGTTTTGAGGGAATGATAAGCTGAAAGGGCCCAAGGAGTCGACTGGTCAAGCCTTGGTGAATTGCGTTAGTGGCAAATATCGCAGTATCCCAATCAAACTCACGTCCCTCGACATGAGCTTGGAACACTGGTGTCGAGCAAAAGTCAGGCCGGTGCAGGTCTTATAGTGATCAATTTCCGCCAGTAAATTTCGTAACCTAGGCGCGTCCGCCCGGCTTTTTCTATCATGCAAGCGCATGGAAAAGATTGGGAGTGAAATCGGTCTGCGGCAAGTCCCAGCCCGGCCGATCTGCGCAGAGGGGTCTTACCTACGCGCTCAGCTTGCGCGGCATCTGGGCACAGTGTATCGTGTTCCAGGAATATGTATTTTTTATTGAGGCACGGAGCCTAATTAGTAATGCACCCACTTGGAATAAACAATAAAGTGAGCTGTTTTAGCGGTCACTCGCGGAGCTTTGTCGAGCGCTCGGGGCGAGGATTAATGTAGAGGAGTACTTGCTCGGGAGTTCATCGAGTGCTCGGGTACTTAGAGTTCTGCGAGTAATCACTCAAGTGTCGCCTTCGCTCTCGAGGTGAGGGAGCACCCGACACTCTGAGACCGTACGATCTGGCGAGTGCATGCTTGCTTGTCTTGTGTCGTGGTGAGGGAACACCCAAAAACTCTTAGGGGTGCGAGTAATCACTCGAGCACGTCTTTTTCTTATAGGTGAGGGAGCACTCGAGACTCTGTGAGTGCGAGTGATCACTCGAGAACATGTTTATTCTTTAGGTGAGGGAGCACCCGAAACTCTAGTGGAGATGCTCCCGAAGGGAGTAAAATGTTTTTCCCATCGGAAAAATATTTAAAAGGTGGAAACTCTGAGGAAGCGTACTCGATACGCCTTGTTGGGATGTGACGCTGGCTTGGTTTTTTGGCATCTTGACCACTGTAACCTGTCAAAGGAAATGACCTGGCGCTGTCCCGCCGAAATTTTCGCGTCGTGTCATCATGGTCCTCTTTTTGCGCGCGTAGTGTGCGGTGTTGTTACTGCGCCGATTGGGTTTTCCATGCTTTTCGCCTGCCGTGGGATCGTGCCACGTTTACTAGACGCTGGAATTGAACGGTGCCCCTTCTCGCCTGGTTGTTCGTTAAATACTGAGCAGCTTGGTAAGTTTAAGGTTTTTACCCAGCCATTGCTTTTCTCCTCTCGCTTCTGTTTTTTCCCTGTTCTTGAGTCTTCACCTTCCTCCTTTTGTTGCTTGCTGTGAAATTTATGACCAAGCGCTCCCGTGCTCCTCCGGAGTTGACCAAGATGTCTGGTAAGTGGGAGCGCTCGACTTTTGGGGCCGTAGATCTCGGCTCTCTGATGGTTGATGGCTTGGTGGTGGGAGATGCCGTGCGGATTCCGGGGGATGAGCCGGTTCCCGCTCCGGCGGCAGATGAGCGGGTGTGCTTTCAGGCGTTCTTCCCTCGCGGGTTTGCCCTTCCGATTCACCCTTTTGTTCATGGTTTGTTGTACTCCTATCGGCTTCAGCTGCATGATTTGACTCCGAATGGGATTTTGCACATTGCTTGCTTTATTACCCTTGGTGAGGCCTTCTTGGGGATCTATCCCCATTGGGGGATCTGGAAGCTCCTCTTTTGTATAAAGAGGACGAACTCCGAGTATGCTATGGGGCAGGTGGACATATCCATTAGGGACAGAAATTCATACTTTGATTTAGAGAAGCTTGACTCTGTCAGTGCTTGGGGGAGAAGTTGGTTCTATTTGAAGGATCAGCACGTTGTTGGGCAGCGATTTGGTCTCGCTCCCTTTAATCCCAAAGCGCGAGTGGTCAAGCAGGCTTCGTGGTCCCATTCTTTGTCTGCGAGAGAGTCGTCTGCAGTGGCTCCATTTTTGGAGAGGATTGCTGTATTGAAGGACAACTTGATCGGTGGGCAGCTCATCCCTATTTTTATGGGGAGGTGCGTCTAGCCATTGCAGTATCGAGCCCGTCCCATGTGGCAGTATGAGGCACTCAAGGACTCAACGAGATGCTCCTCCGAGGAGCTTAATGCCGATGGCCTCTTGACCCGAATCCAGTATGTGACCAAGTGCTCGAGCGTTTCTGAGATGGGTTTCGTCCGTCCATATGCTTCTGATCACACGCTGCCACAGGTTCGCATCTTTGAATTTCTTGTCTGATTTAGATGTCTTCTTGAGTACTTGCTGATGATGCTATTTGCTTTGTAGGACCACGTTCATGTGTTGTGCAACCCTCCGCAGCCGGAGGATGCTGATATTCGCGAAGAGCCAGATGCTTACGCTGCTGATGATGCTGCTCCGAGTGTTGATGTCAGCGTGCTCTTGGGTGCCACTGGTGCTGACGAGTCCACGGGGGCCGAGCTGCCGGAGACCGGAGATAGTGAGGACTCGGACCCCTTTCGTGTCAAGCGTGTCGGGACCCGGGGTTAGCGTATGTAATTCCGGTCACAATATAATCACATGGAGAGCCGAGAGCCGTACCCACTTGTCTAAGCAGACAAGGCGAGGCACAGATCACTCTCGGTAAGCATCGAACGTGAGCGGCATCCCATTCAGGCCGGATGATCAACTGAGATGGGTCCTCATCGTCCGCACACAAGTCTAATGATATGGGTGGTGAATCCCATATTCACAGACAAGTCGCCTCAACCATGTTATCGATTGAATCATAACCCTTACATAGACTTACTCCAGCACGATCACTTAGTCGGGATCTCGGGCGGGCTCGATCATACAACAAAGTGTGCCACATGGAGGAGTCACGAGCAATCGCATCGCGATGCCCCAAGCTGCGCACATCTAAGGGCCACTTGGTGTATAAAAGACCGCCGGCAAGAACACAACTAAGCTATCGAACCCCACACTAAGACATGCATGTTATAATCATACACGCAGCATACATGTCCAGTGTAAACAGCAGGTAATCACAACATGAACTCTACAAACTCAGTCTTTATAACTTCGGCTAAACAGAGCAGACATAGAAGTTTTATTACAAGCAGAGATCACATGGATGTGATCCAACATTACATCAAACATCAACGGAAGAAAATTATGTCTTAGTAAAACAAGTTTAACAAATGGCTTAAGAAGCCTGAAAGAAAATACAACGACCCTCCAAAGGGCACAGGCTGCTGCCTGGAACTATACGACATTGGTCCACGTCGAGCTCGAGGTAGAGGCCACCATCAGGGTCAGTGGTCTCGTCACTAAAACATAGAATAAGCAAACGTGAGTACAAAATCGTACTCAGCAAGACTTACATAGGAACTATACTACTAATGCACATGTATCAAGGTAAAGGGAGGTGGGGTTTCACTTGCAGAAGTGCCATCTTTGACTTGGCTAATCCTGAACTACGAGTACCAGAGGGAGGTAAGAACGTACACGAGTCCAAGTAACAGTCTCCAATCAATACTCCACTATGGTGCCTTCCTCGACTTCCCGACGAGGAAGCACGCCATAGCAGTCACACTTATCTTGGTGTGTTTTAGAAGTATCCAGTTCAAGTTATCTATGATCAAGTAAAGGTCTCCAAGTAGTCCATAACCGCGGACACGGCTATTCGAATAGTTCATTAACCCTGCAGGGGTGTACTGCTACACACACGCCTCATCAGTTACTGCCTGGGGATGGACCCTTCAAGTGAGTACCGGCGAGGATGCTGCCATGACACTTCACTCACGGCACCATCTCAAATCCTAGGGAGTCGCCTATTTGAGTTCGGACCACAATCGGAATCCAGCCGATTGTTCCGATGTGGACTCAAACGTTGTGTGACCGCCATCAAGCTCAACTCGATCATGATCACTTGATTCAACATGCCCACAACCTACGCCAACCACTTACCTTGGTTCCACCTGCTTGAGATCGTTAAAGGGCGAACTACTTGCGACTCCTGGACAGGTCCGGGGTGAGGTACTAGGCCGAGAGGGGTCAGTGAGCCCAATGTCTGGTCGTACTCTTAGTCTTGGATAACAACACAAGAACTCGGTCCTAAGGTAGTGTTCAACGAGACAACCCACTGTGTACTCCTACACAGCCTCTCATCGTTCACCTTTGTTTAGGGTAGATTCACCAACACGTTACCACCATCATTCACATGATCACTACCATCCCGACTCACATCAAAGTAGCCTCAGGTAACAAATCTAAGCATGCAATAAGCTGTAACAGTTGCAGGGGCCACATGTTATCAACCAACTCCTTCATCTGCTAGTATTGTGGTTTGCTTACTACTGTGACAAAATGATAGGTCATTCAAAGGAATGGGTTCAACTAGCGGTAGAACGTATCATGGTGACATCCTAAACATGCATTTGCGAGAATGAGAGGGAACTGGGATTTTATAGACATGATCAAAGAGGGGGTTGCTTGCCTTGCTGACGATCACGATGTAACACTCTTCTGACGTGAGGTTGAACTCGTCTCCGAGATCAACTCTACCGAGAAGATGCAATCACCGAAGCACTGGAAGTAAAGCACAATCAAGATAATACAATGCACATTCAATATGCAAAACGTAGCATGGTAATGTGCTGATGTGACCTATGTTTGAATTGCCACATGTTAATTGAAGTTGATTTGAAAAGTAAATTCAAATTCAAACTCCAAGTGTTATTCAAATTTGGTCAACTTGCATTTGCTAAAGTTTGTTCATTGTAAACCAAGTGATCATATGTGTGAAATGCTTCTGAAGTACAAGTGATGTGTGGTGCATTTCAATGGTTGAAGTTGGAATAGTTTTTGAATTGAATTTGAAATAATTCCAATTAAATCAAATAGCAAAAGCTACTGATCCCTTTTTAAGATCAACTCCAACATAGCTGAAAGTTGGGAATTTGGGTAGAGGATTTTCTCCTGATCATTTTTCATGTATTACACTTTGAATTTGGAGTTATAGTTTAAAAGTTATTCAATTTCAAAGTTTTGCTTATTTTCTGGAATTTACTGAATAAATTAAATGATTTAAGATTTACTGCGTCAGCACTGCATCACGCTGGCGTCAGGGGTTTGACCAGTCAACTGACAGGGCGACCCCACCTGTCAGCCTCACTGGTTTAACCAGACAGTTAACTAACTAACTCTTATTAGATTAGGGGGCCTGGCCCCACAAGTCAGTGGGTCAGGGGGTTAGTTAGCTATGTCATTAGGGGTAATGGCCTTGGGCCCACTGGTCAGAGAGAGAGGGGACGTGGGTTATTCTCGGGCTGGCCGGCAGTTGGTCGAAGACCTCGCCGGAGTTGGCTGGAGGGCACGGGGGAGGGGGCAAGGGGTACTGCGGTGTAGCCCTGGTCCACCCGCATGCGTTGGTGCCATCCACGCACCAAGGCGAGCACGGGAGCGACGGGGGGTTCAAGCCCGGCGGCGGCCGTGGCCTCTGTCCATGGCGAATGGCGACAGAAGGAGTAGGGAGAGCTAAGGAAGAGGGAATCGAGGCGCGGTGCTCACCAGATCGCGATGGAGCACTCGGGGAGGTCGGAGGAAAGCTGGGCGCGATGAATTTCTCGCCGGAGTTGGCGGCGGCCGGCGGGGAAGTGGCTAGGCGTACGTCGTCTTCAGGTCTCCCGAGCTCCAATTGGGGGCGTGGTTCGACGAGGACGGCGTTGGTGAACTCCTGGACAGCATGGAACGGCGGGAGGAGGCCGTTGGACGCGGCGGCCACGGCGGCACGCTCCGGCTGTGGCTCGGAAAATGCGGCAGAGGAGAGGAGGGAGGTTGCGAGGGGAGGGGAAAGTGGCCGGGGGCCTCTGGCCGTCTCCAGAGCGAGAGAGAAGAGAGGGGGAAGAGCAGGAGGTGGCGAGGAGGGGGAGGGCATGCCCGCCACGCAGCGCACGGCGCGGCCGCCTCTCCTTCTAGCAAGAGGAGGAAGACGACAGAGGAGGAGATGGGCCGGGCCAGGTGGGCTTCGCCCGTGGGCGCAAGGTAAGGTTCTGCTCTGTTTTTCTTTTAATTCTTTCTGTTATTTGTTTTGCCCATTTAAAATAAATAGCTAGGGCATTTATAAAAATCCCCAATCATTTTTATAAAACCTAGGTGATTCTATAGAAGTCAACCCCATGTTTTGGGAATTTTTGAAATTAAATTTATTTGAATTTCAATTCAAATAGACAAAAGATTTAATTTCCAAGCCACTATTTGGATTATTGAAAAATCTATGAGCATGGGATTAATCCCAAATCATTTTAAAAATGATCACACTCATTTTTAGGATTTTTCAATACATCCAAAAGAATTTTGGAAAAAGATTTATTTCTGGCCTTTTATTTAAATTCATTTAGGGCTTTTCTTTTCCCCAATTCCTTTTCTTTTGCAATTTTTTTCAAGATGAAAAATGCAAGCTAGGTTAAACACAAACCTAAATTGGGGTTCTGACAACTCGCCCCCACTCAAAAGAATCTCGTCCCGAGATTCAGAAGTCATCGGGAGGAAGGTGGGGTACTCAGCTCGTAGACGATCATCTCGTTCCCAGGTGGCTTCTTTCTCTGAATTATGTGACCACTGCACTTTGAATAATCTTATCTTCTGACGTCTGGTGCTACGCTCGGCTTCATCAAGAATACGAACAGGGTACTCTCGATATGAAAGGTTATCTTGGAGATCAAGCGTTTCGTGGTCTACTTCGCGGACGGGGTCCTTGAAGCAACGCCTGAGTTGAGAGACGTGGAAGACATCATGAATCTGAGAGAGGTGAGGGGGTAGTTCCAAATGGTAGGGAACTTCTCCACGTTTAGCGAGAATGCGAAAGGGATTGATATAACATGGGGCCAACTTGCCTTTGATACCGAAGCGATGTGTACCCTTCAGAGGAGTAACCCGAAGGTAAGCCTTCTCATCCAGATTATAGCTTTCTTCCCTATGATGACGATCATAATAGATTTTCTGACGAGACTGGGCTGTTTTCATCTTCTCACGAACAATGCGAACCTGCTCTTCTGCATCCTGAATCATATCCGGTCCAAAGAATTGTCTTTCACCGGTTTCTGACCAGTTTAGGGGTGTTCGACATTTCCGTCCATAGAGAAATTCAAAAGGAGCCATGCCCAAACTAGATTGAAAACTATTGTTATACGCAAATTCGGAAAAAGGATGAGAATTCTCCCATTTCTTTCCGAAAGAGATAACACAAGCTCTGAGCATGTCTTCGAGGATTTGATTGACCCTTTCTACTTGACCACTGGACTGCGGGTGATAAGCGGTGCTAAAGGAGAGGTGGGTTCCCACAGCATTCTGGAAACTTTCCCAAAATCGAGAAGTGAAAAGACTACCACGGTCTGAATTGATTTCCAAAGGAACACCGTGAAGTGACACGATTCGGGAGACATACAAGTCCGCTAACTGGCTAGCAGTTATAGACTCTCGAACTGGAAGGAAGTGAGCAACTTTTGAAAGTCGATCAATGACAACAAAGATGGCATCATTTCCTTTCTGGGTTTTTCGAAAACCGGTGATGAAGTCCATACTAACTTTATCCCATTTCCACTCGGGGATAGGCAAAGGTCTAAGAGTACCAGCAGGTCTTTGATGTTCTTCCTTAATGCGATGACAAACATCACATTCAGCAATGAACTGAGAAAATTCTCTCTTCATCCTAGTCCACCAAAATCTCTGGCGTAGATCTCGGTACATTTTTGTGCTACCGGGATGAATCGAGAGGGGTGTGTCGTGGGCTTCTTTGAGGATGAGGATCATTAGTTCCCTATTCTTATGTACTACCAAACGATTTTCAAAGAATACCGTTCCTTTGCTATCTGTGGAGTAACATTTAGCAACTCCGCTAGCAATGTTATCCTTGATCCGGCGAACACCTCGTGCACGCTTTTGGGAAACTATGATCTGATCCTCAAGGGTTGGTTTCCCCACCAAGTTGAAAAGAGATCCACGAGGAACAATCTCGAGGTTGAGCTTTCGAAATTCCTCATGAAGAAGTGGTTGATATTGTTGTAACATGAGGTTGTTACAATACGACTTACGACTTAGTGCATCAGCCATGACATTGGCTTTGCCTGGGGTGTAAGAAATTCCTAAGTCATAATCTTTTATCAACTCAATCCAGCGTCTTTGCCTGAGATTAAGATCTGGCTGGGTGAAAATGTATTTGAGGCTTTGGTGGTCGGAATAGATCTCACAACGATTACCAAGGAGGTAATGTCGCCAAGTTGTTAGGGCATGAACTACGGCAGCGAGTTCAAGATCATGGGTAGGATAGTTCTCTTCATGTGGCCGCAACTGGCGTGAAGCATAAGCTACCACATGTCGATCTTGCATAAGTATGCATCCTAACCCTTGCCGTGAGGCATCACAAAAGATCTCGAAATCCTTTTTGGTGTTTGGAGGCGCAAGTACGGGTGCAGAAGTCAATCTTCTTTTTAGCTCTTGGAAGCTTTCCTCGCACTTGGGAGTCCATTCGAATTTCTTCTCTTTCTTGAGGAGTTCAGTCAGAGGCTTTGCGACTTTAGAAAAGTTCTCGACGAAGCGACGGCAAAAGCTTGCTAAGCCAAGAAAACTCCTAACTTTCTTAACCGATTCAGGTGGAGTCCAGTCAAGGACGGCCTGAACTCTCTCGGGATTGACAGCAATGCCTTTTGCAAAATCAAGTGGCCGAAGTAGGTCACTTCTGGTAGCCAGAATTCACACTTGGAGAATTTAGCATAAAGGCGATGCTCTCTAAGTTTCATCAATACCAGCCTAAGATGTTCTGCGTGATCTTCTTCGTTCTTCGAGTAGATGAGAATGTCATCAAGATAAACTACAACAAATTTATCTAGGTACTCCATGAAGATCGAATTCATCAAGCGCGAGAATGTGGCGGGGGCATTGGTTAAACCGAAGGACATGACGGTGTACTCATAAAGACCATAACGAGTAGTGAAAGCCATTTTGGGAATGTCCTCGTTTCGGATTTTGATTTGATGATAGCCTAATCTCAAATCAATTTTGGAGAAGACAGAGGATCCAGAAAGTTAATCATAAAGATCATTGATCCTGGGCAGTGGGTACTTGTTCTTTATTGTCGCTAGATTTAGCAGCCGATAGTCTACGCACATCCTTTCTGTTCCATCTTTCTTCGTGACGAACAGAACGGGGCAACCCCATGGCGATGAGCTAGGGCGGATGTAGCCTTTTGCCAATGAAGCTTCAAGTTGGATTTTGAGCTCAGCTAACTCACGTGGGGCCATTCTATATGGGCGTCTGGATATTGGTGCGGTTCCTGGGATAAGATCTACCACAAACTCTACAGATCTGTCAGGTGGTATTCTTGGCAGCTCTTCTGGAAAGACATCCGGGAAGTCACAAACCACCGGAATATCTTCAAGGTCTGGAAGAGGAAGCACATTTAAAAAATGCACCTGGGTTTTAGAGCTTGGTGAGGTGTACTTGATTGTCTGGCCTGATGGATGGGTTAGTTTCACTGACTTGGCTTTACAATCAAGGACAGCATTTTGTCTTGATAACCAATCCATTCCTAGGATGACATCAATGTCTGAAGACTTGAGGGCTATAAGTGAGGCAAGGAATACTAAACCCTCAATTGCAACTTCATTTTCATGACTCACCATGGTGGTGTGCCATCTAGATCCAGGGGCTTGCACAACTAAGGGGGTGGATAACATTGAAAAAGAGATGTCATGCGACAGTGCAAAGTCCTGGGATATGAATGAGTGAGATGCTCCTGGGTCAAAAAGAACCGAAGCTGTGGTGGAATTGACAGGAAGGGTTCCGAGTACAACATCGGTTGACTTGTGGGAATCTAGAATGGATACATGATTCACATAACCATGTTCATAAACAGGAGGCTTGACATTGGAAGTCTTGGGTGGTGGCCTACCACGACGAAAGGTTTGCTTTGGTTTAGGTGTGGTGGCTACATGATTTTGGGGACACTCTCGAACATTGTGGCCTGATTGTCCACATTGGAAACAAACACCACGTGGAATGAAAGGAACTTGAGAACTTGATTGTCCAACAAAATTCCAAGGAGGAAGATTGGGTTGAGGTGGACGATATATGGTGGTTGGGGGTCTAGAAGCACTTACAGCACGACTGAAGTCACTGAAGGGAATCCATACACAGAGTTTTCGAGAAACTGGGCCAGAAGATTGGGCAAACTCACGATCACGCTTGCGAGACTCTTCATACAACTCATTTCCATACTCGGCCTTGAAGGATTTGTCGACCAAGTCCCTGAAGTTGACGAACTCGTGAAGATTCAGGTCATGACGAAGGACGGGGCTAAGTCCCTTGTGGAACCTTTCTTGTTTCTTGCCATCGGTGGATACTTCTTCTTGGGCATAACGTGCTAGACGAGTGAACTCGGACCTATACTCATGAACAGTCATCTTTCCTTGGGTCAGATTGCAAAACTCTTCTTTCTTGCGCTCCATCAGCTGATCCGGAATATGATATCCTCGGAATTCATCACAGAACTCTTGCCAAGTCACCACGTGACCAACTGGTTGTATTTCCACGAAGTTCTCCCACCACTGAAGAGAAGCACCGTCCAGAAAGTATGCCACAAATAGCACACGATCACCTGGAGCAACATGGGCTGTCTCAAGCTTACGCTCAAGGGAACGAAGCCAATCATCGGCATCAAGGGGCTCGGAAGAACATCGGAATACTGGCGGGTTGAGGAGAATGAAGTCCTGGATGGTGACAACACTATGATGCTGACGAGAAGTGTTCTGCTCAATACGCTCGAGAAGACGTGTCTGATCACGACGATTCTGTTCAGCCTCCATCATGATTTCTGCCGTTGAGGGTGGTGGTGGAGGTTCTTCACCGTCTATGTAACCAGAACTGGGATCAACACCTTGATTTGCACCTGACATTCTGCGTGATAAGAATAAACAATCAGAATAGGATTTAGGACACAAATCTATGCTAAGATAGAAGACTAAAATGCAGTAGCATCAAAGCCACAAACGGAAAGCATAACGGCTGCACCGGGATGGAAATTGAGACAACCTACAGGATAACGGACATCACTTCCACAGAAACACTATGGAATGATGGCTCAGAAAGACCACAACACTCATACAGCTACAAAGAAGCAATCAACGACATGTCCTAGTAAAGACATAGATGAGCCTAGTCCTATCTTCCCGTAGAATAAGATGAGGTTGACTCTGAACTCAGATCGATGAGGATAAGGAGAAAAAAGAAGTCTTACGTTGTTCCCTTATACCCAAAGTAACTATATAACTACAGAATACTAGACTCGACATCGGCCAATAGTTTGATAATCCTACAGGCAGTCCTGCTCTGATACCAAGTCTGTCGGGACCCGGGGTTAGCGTATGTAATTCCGGTCACAATACAATCACATGGAGAGCCGAGAGTCGTACCCACTTGTCAAGTAGACAAGGCCAAGCACAGATCACTCTCGGTAAGCATCGAACGTGAGGGGCATCCCATTCAGGCCGGATGATCAACTGAGATGGGTCCTCATCGTCCGCACACAAGTCTAATGATATGGGTGGTGAATCCCATATTCACAGACAAGTCGCCTCAACCATGTAATCGATTGAATCATAACCCTTACATAGACTTACTCCAGCCCGATCACTTAGTCGGGATCTCGGACGGGCTCGATCATACAACAAAGTGTGCCACGTGACAGAGTCACGAGCAATCGCATCGCGATGCCCCAAGCTGCACACATCTAAGGGACACTTGGTGTATAAAAGACCGCCGGCAAAAACACAACTAAGCTATCGAACCCCACACTAAGACATGCATGTTATAATCATACACGCAGCATAAATGTCCAGTGTAAACAACAGGTAATCACAACATGAACTCGACAAACTCAGTCTTTATAACTTCTGCTAAACAGAGCAGACATAGAAGTTGTATTACAAGCAAAGATCACATGGATGTGATCCAACATTACATCACACATCAACGGAAGCAAATTATGTCTTAGTAAAGACAAGTTTAACAAATGGATTAAGAAGCCTGAAAGAAAATACAACGACCCTCCAAAGGGCACAGGCTGCTGCCTGGAACTATACGACATTGGTCCACGTCGAGCTTGAGGTAGAGGCCACCATCAGGGTCAGTGGTCTCGTCACTAAAACATAGAATAAGCAAACGTGAGTACAAAATCGTACTCAGCAAGACTTACATAGGTACTATACTACTCATGCACATGTATCAAGGTAAAGGGAGGTGGGGTTTCACTTGTAGAAGTGCCAGCTTTGACTTGGCTAATCCTGAACTACGAGTACCAGAGAGAGGTAAGAACGTACACGAGTCCAAGTAACAGTCTCCAATCAATACTCCACTATGGTGCCTTCCTCGACTTCCCCATGAGGAAGCACGCCATAGCACTCACACTTATCTTGGTTTGTTTTAGAAGTATCCAATTCAAGTTATCTATGATCAAGTAAAGGCCTCCATGTAGTCCATAACCGCGGACACGACTATTTGAATAGTTCATTAACCCTGCAGGGGTGTACTTCTACACACACGCCTCATCAGTTACCGCCTGGGGATGGCCCCTTCAAGTGAGTACCGGCGAGGATGCTGCCACGACACTTCACTCACGGCACCATCTCTAATCCTAGGGAGTCACCTATTTGAGTTGGGACCACAATCGGAATCCGGCCGATTGTTCCGATGCGGACTCAAACGTTGTGTGACCGCCATCAATCTCAACTCGATCATGATCACTTGATTCAACGTGCCCACAACCTACGCCAACCACTTACCTTGGTTCCACCTAATTGAGATCGTTATATGGCGAACTACTTGCGACTCCTGGACAGGTCCGGGGTGTGGTACTAGGCCGAGAGGGGTCAGTGAGCCCAATGTGTGGTCGTACTCTTAGTCTTGGATAACAACACAAGAACTCGGGCCTAAGGCAGTGTTCAACGAGACAACCCACTGTGTACTCCTACACAGCCTCTCATCGTTCACCTTTGTTTAGGGTAGATTCACCAACACGTTACCACCATCATTCACATGATCACTACCATCCCGACTCACATCAAAGTAGCCTCAGGTAACAACTCTAAGCATGCAATAAGCTGTAACAGTTGCAGGGGCCACATGATATCAACCAACTCCTACATCTGCTAGTATTGTGGTTTGCTTACTACTGTGACAAAATGATAGGTCATGCAAAGGAATGGGTTCAACTAGCGGTAGAACGTATCATGGTGACATCCTAAACATGCATTTGCGAGAATGAGAGGGAACTGGGATTTTGTAGACATGATCAAAGAGGGGGCTGCTTGCCTTGCTGACGATCACGATGTAACACTCTTCTGACGTGAGGTTGAACTCGTCTCCGAGATCAACTCTACCGAGAAGATGCAATCACCGAAGCACTGGAAGTAAAACACAATCAAGATAATACAATGCACATTCAATATGAAAAACGTAGCATGGTAATGTGCTGATGTGACCTATGTTTGAATTGCCACATGTTAATTGAAGTTGATTTGAAAAGTAAATTCAAATTCAAACTCCAAGTGTTATTCAAATTTGGTCCACTTGCATTTGCTAAAGTTTGTTCATTGTAAACCAAGTGATCATATGTGTGAAATGCTTCTGAAGTACAAGTGATGTGTGGTGCATTTCAATGGTTGAAGTTGGAATAGTTTTTGAATTGAATTTGAAATAATTCCAATTAAATCAAATAGCAATAGCTACTTATCCCTTTTTAAGATCAACTCCAACATAGCTGAAAGTTGGAAATTTGGATAGAGGATTTTCTCCTAATCATTTTTCCTATATTACACTTTGAATTTGGAGTTATAGTTTAAAAGTTATTCAATTTCAAAGTTTTTCTTATTTTCTGGAATTTGCTGAATAAATTAAAGGATTTAAGATTTACTGCGTCAGCACTGCATCATGCTGGCGTCAGGGGTTTGACCAGTCAACTGACAGGGCGACCCGACCTGTCAGCCTCATTGGTTTAACCAGAGAGTTAACTAACTAACTCTAATTAGATTAGGGGGCCTGGCCCCACAATTTAGTGGGTCAGGGGGTTAGTTAGCTATGTCATCAGGGGTAATGGCCTTGGGCCCACTGGTCAGAGAGAGAGGGGACGTGGGTTAGGCTCGGGCTGGCCGGCGGCTGGTCGGAGACCTCGCCGGAGTTGGCTGGAGGGCACGGGGGAGGGGGCAAGGGGTACTGGGGTGTAGCCCTGGTCCACCCACATGCGTTGGTGTCATCCACGCACCAAGGCGAGCACGGGAGCGACGGGGGGTTCAAGCCCGGCGGCGGCCGTGGCCTCTGTCCATGGAGAATGGCGACAGAAGGAGTAGGGAGAGCTAAGGAAGAGGGAATCGAGGCGCGGTGCTCACTAGATCGCGATGGAGCACTCAGGGAGGTTGGAGGAAAGCTGGGCGCAACTAATTTCTCGCCGGAATTGGCGGCGGCCGGCGGGGAAGTGGCTAGGCGTATGTCGTCTTCAGGGCTCCCGAGCTCGAATTGGGGGCGTGGTTCGACGAGGACGGCGTTGGTGAAGCTCCTTGACAGCATGGAACGGCGGGAGGAGGCCGTTGGACGCGGCGGCCACGGCGGCACGCTCCGGCTGTGGCTCGGAAAATGCGGCAGAGGAGAGGAGGGAGGTTGCGAGGGGAGGGGAAAGTGGCCGGGGGCCTCTGGGCGTCTCCAGAGCGAGAGAGAAGAGAGGGGGAAGAGCAGGAGGTGACGAGGAGGGGGAGGGCATGCCCGCCACGCAGCGCAAGGCACGACTGCCTCTCCTTCTGGCAAGAGGAGGAAGACGACAGAGGAGGAGATGGGCCGGGCCAGGTGGGCTTCGCCCGTGGGCGCAAGGTAAGGTTCTGCTCTGTTTTTCTTTTAATTCTTTCTGTTATTTTTTTTCCCATTTAAAATAAATAGCTAGGGCATTTATAAAAATCCCCAATCATTTTTATAAAACCTAGGTGACTCTATAGAAGTCAACCCCAAGTTTTGGGAATTTTTGAAATTCAATTTATTTGAATTTCAATTCAAATAGACAAAAGATTTAATTTCCATGCCACTATTTGGATTATTGAAAAATCTATGAGCATGGGATTAATCCAAAATCATTTTTAAAATGATCACACTCATTTTTAGGATTTCTCAATACATCGAAAAGAATTTTGGAAAAAGATTTATTTCTGGCCTTTTATTTAAATTCATTTAGGGCATTTCTTTTCCCCAATTCCTTTTATTTTTCAATTTTTTTCAAGATGCAAAATGCAAGCTAGGTTAAACACAAACCTAAATTGGGGTTCTGACAAAGCGGTCGCAGCCTTCGGGCGCCGAAGATCTTGACGCGACGAGTGGTGCTGTTCCATCGTCTACACCGTCCGCTGAGCCTTCTCCTGCAAAAGGCCCAGGCTTGGGAGGTTGTTGCGTACTCGCTATGCGCGTGGCGGGTAAGAATCTGCTCAACTTTGCCGGTGCTGTTTTCCTCTGTTGTTTTGTCTGATGATGTTTATCTTGTAGCGTTGCGACTGCTCCGGCTTCTTCCTCCACCAGTGCGGCTATTGTCGACCTGCAGTCGACTGACTCAGGAGTAGCTACCAGGCACACTGAGGATTCGTCGGCTGCTGTTGTTCATCCCGTACCGTCGGTGACTCCTGCTGTCTCGGTTGCGGGTGTGATTCCTGCTGCTGCTCCGCCAGTATCGTCTGGTGTTATTGCTCCTGATGACAAGCCTGCTACTTCAGGACATCCTTACTTGGGCCGTCTTGATATTGCCGTTGAAGATAAAGTCCACTTTTTTGACCGCAAAGCTGGGCTGGTGAGTTTGTTTCCTGCTTTCTTGTGTAGTTTTTGTCATCGGGGGCACGGCAGTGCACCCGATGGGAGTAGCCCCGAGGCTACAAGCAAGCGCTTGCGGTTGGTTGTAGTCTTGCTTTAGTTCTGTCTTAATATTTTATTTCTTCGAATAGCCGGTGTTCCAGCACTATGAGCGTCTGGTGGTTGAAGCTAAGCATTGGCAACAGGCCCACGATTCTGCCCAGGATGCTTTATCTGCCATGAGTAGTAATAATTTCTTCTTGTACTACTGTACTTGAACTTCTAGTTCCTCTGTTCTGAGTGCTGACTTGTTTCGCAGACCGTCGCCAAACTGCCGAGAAGCAGGTCGAGGAGGTGGAAAAAATGATTTCCAACCTCAAGTCTGCTTTGGCTTCCAAGGAGAAAGAGCTGCATGATCAGCACGAGGAGCTGGCACGCCTGTGTCAGGCCAAGGAGGTGCTTGTGCAGGCGGAAGCGGTTGAGTGCAAGCGTCTTCGGGTCTTGGCGGACTCGCTTGTGTGTAAGTTGTTGTTCCTTTGCTAGGCACTTTGTCTTTTTGTCTTCCCGTAGTAATTTTGGTTGCCTGGTGCAGCCTCTACGGGTGCAAGTGCGACGAAAGTGGTCGCATCGGGGTCTGGAGTTCTTTGTGGGGCCGTGGATGCCATGTCGGCTACTGTTGATGTTGTCGAGGGTGTCTACGCCCGGGCTTCCACTCTTGTGGGTCTTGTTCACGAGCACCTCATCTCGGAGGACACGAAGTTGCCAGCTGGTCCGGACGCCCGCGTTGCTGCATTTGGCGATGGCAGGGATCGCTTGGAGGAGCTAGTTGGCGAGAACGTGGTGAGTGGTCTTTCCACGTCCCTTGTTGTTCTTATAGGGCACGGAATTTCCATTGACGACTCTCTGGTTGAGACTATCCCTGATTACACCGACGACCAGAGTGAGCGAGCCACTATTCTGGCTCGTCGCCTGCAAAAAGTTGTGGATTCTCAGCATCCCTCCTCTACAGGCAAGGGGGAGGTGTAGCCATGTCGTGTTGTCCGAAACTTTTGGTTGTAATATGCCTCCTTTGTGGTGGTGAATCTGTGCTACTTTTTTGGAGTAATTGCTTGGCCATTCCTGCTGTTGTGCTTGATTTTCCTTTCTTTTTGTTCGTTTTTTGGTAGGCCACCCCGGGCGTTCTTCGGGCTTGGAGTTCGTTGAAGGAGGACGCTCGCGAGGGTGCGTACGAGTCTGTGTGGTTGAGGTTGAGAAACGCTGAGCAGGAGGTTGTTCACCTCAAGAGGGCTGCAGCAGTCGATCGCTCCAAACGCGAGCGCACTGAGGCCGTGCTGGATAGCCTTGCTTCGTGGGTGGTGAAGTTGTCTGACCTCCTGCGGGGTGAGTTTGGCTTCTGATCGATTGCTCGACTGCATTTAGTAGCTTTTCTGTCTTCGTCTTGATTTTGATCCTGTTTTTTTGAAGTGCTGGCGGGGCGGTCGCAGGATGAAGAGAAGGCCGTTCGATCGGAACTGTCGCGGCTGGATGTCCTTGATGTGCAGGCGAACAATCCTTTCTGGGCAGATGGGGCTCGTGCTCGAGAATTTGTTGTGCTTCGTCTTCAAGTTGAGCGGGTGCCGGCTACTCTGCGGTACTGTCAACGGGTGCTGGGCGGGAGCTAATATTGCTCAAGTGGTGGAGGGTCCTCCAGGTGGTAGGGATCACCCGATGGATGAGCATTATGCGGCGGTCGATGAGCCTGCACGCCAAGTTGTGAAGATGGTTTGCGAAGAGAACGACCGTTATCTGGGTTCTCTTATTAAGGCGAAGATGGCGCATGGGAGTTAGGTACTTCCTCGCTTTGTATATGTTTCCTCTTGGTGTACTGTACTCCTTTGTGGTCTTGGTTTTGTACTAGGGGGTTTTGCTGCTGCGGAGAGCCCCCGAGTGCTAATTTCGTTTGTGTCGCGATTGTGAAGAACGCCTCGGGGGGTGGCTGATGCGACGAGCCCCCGAGTGCCAGTTTTGTTTATGTCGCGATTGCGAAGGACGCCTCGGGGGGTGGCTGCTGCGGCGAGCCCCCGAGTTCCAGTTTTCTTAACATGACATGTTAAAGCATGGAAATGAAGTACACATGATGCTTAACACATAGGAGAAAGAATCAATGCAATAGGCCTCTTGGATTTGTTACAATCATCATGCAAAGTTCCAACAAAATAATAACAACAACACTTAACCGGAAAAGTAGCAGTTTAACGGCCTGATGCCCTGTTCAGCACACAATTACACAATCAATATGAGCTCAAATTCAAAAACTCACAAAAGATGAATTAAAGTACACGCAAAACTGAGCAACTTTCGTTTTGGGGGCACGTTCATCGGAGCTACGGTTTAAGCGTTATTAACGGTGCAAAATCGAATCAGCAGCTGTTTTTTTCTAGGACTTAGCAAAAATTTCAGAGCGCATAGGAAAAAAAATAGGGCACGGGCCCTTTCCTCACCATGGGCTCTAGAGGCCCATCTGGCCACTGGATTTGGAGGTGTCCTGGCTGCTGGGCTGGCGCCTTGACTGGGCCCGGGAGAGGAGGCTGGCCCACGTGGAGGCAGCCCACCACGGCGGCGGCGGCTGGCGCTGGCCTGCCCGGTGGCCACGCACTCAGGCGAGGAAGCGGCGCACGCCGACGACAGGGAGGCTGGCTCCAGCGGGCGAGGCAGGGGCTCCGGTCGCAGGAGGAGACGGCGGATCCAGTCGGCGTGCAGGCGGATAGGGGCTCGGAGCTCCTTTGGCCGCGGCTCCATGGCGCGACGGCGACCTCGGGTTGGCCTCCCAAGGCGCGGCTCCGGCCTGGCTCTGCGATGGGGGAGAGGGAGGAGGTGAGAGGACAGAGGGAGGAGAGGGAGCGCGGGAGGAGAGGAGAGGTGCCGGCTGGAGGAGGGGAGCCGGGGCTCGCCGGCGGCGGCCTCGGTCCGGCTGCGCGCGGATGCGGGTATCCACGGGCATCGCGGCTTGGACAGAGAGAGAGGAGAGATGGGTGTGCATGGTGGCGGCCTATGGGCCGTCGGATCGCCCGATCTGACGATCCAGAGCGCTCGGGGGGAAATTTTCGGGATCTGGGGATCTGAGAGGCAACACTGGGCAAAGTGGAGGGGGGTGCCTGCAAATTGTGGCTAGGGAAACCCTAGAAATGGGTGGGAGTGTGGTGGTCTTTATATAGCCCTGGTGGCTGGCAGTTGGCAAAAACATCCGCGGTTTTTCTCTCGCGCGCGGTGCTCATGTTTCTTACCGCCGGGGGTCCGCAGGACCTCCGATTCGGGTAAAACTTCGAATTGCGCGATCAACGCGTCGAGCCGGAGCCTTTCACCTCGCGCTGGAACCGTTCCGAAAACACTTTCCAGCGCGCTATAAAAATAATCCGTTTTATTATTAAACGGGGTTTTTCATTCCGTTGGCTGCCGCTGGTCTCGTGCGGTTTTCGCAACGGTGATCGGGTGAAACCCGGTGTCGCAAAGGTCGAGTGTCAGGGTGGCAAGGGTCGGTCTCCGTCCGATACGAGATAAGAGGGGAAAAATAATCGTCGATCGATAAATCGGGGATGCAAACACCGCAAACAAATCAGACAATCAAACAATTTACACCGAAAACAGTTTTTTTAATTTTTGTGAAAACTGGGCTGTTACAATACAACACCACCAACAAGGGACTCTGCTCCATGTCGACGTCGAACTTCGGTCGAGATAAATTTCCGCAGAGAGATGACATCGTCGGAAAAACGAAACCATCAGTGACAAGAGGAAGAACAATCGCGAAGACCATATCAAAGGGATAGTGATTTTCGACGCAAGTCGTGAAAACACCGGGCAAAAGGAGGGAGGACAAAGGACGACCCAGATGATATCCGAAACCGGAGAAGCTAAAGGTACTAAAGGAATTCCCAACCTGCACTCGGAATCGATACATTACGCTGCAAGCAAGGCATTGTAACGGTTCCGATACTCCACACTCTCGAGATCCTAGAAGTTTGAAGGGGGTAAGGCGAGAGTAAAACACTTACGACACTTGTCCTGACCAGAGCAAGGGTAAGGAGCAAAAAGATTCCTACTCGCCGATAACTAACTTAGTAACTACAAAATAATTTTTGTCTAGACTCGACTTCGGCCAGAGAAGGGATCCTACGGTCGGTAAGGCTCTGATACCAAGTTGTAAGGCCCGATATGCGGTACTGTTCCAGATCTAGATGTTTCCATCCAGATCCGGGGACGAAGAACATATCGGTCCCACCGCGACATATGACAAAGCCATATGCCCCGGATTTCCAACATGATATCACAACATTACAGATACAAGGATACAACATCTCATACAATCGGCATACAACTGCCTTAAATACAATACAACAGCGGAAGATATATGCCTAAGTACAGACTACAATCAAATGCCTACTGGCAAAGGGAAAACATCGATCCCATAACCACACGGGTCCAGGCCCTCCGCCGGGATCCGCCTAACTAGTCGTCGTCGAGTCTCCACGTGAAACGTCGATCACCATACCTGTTGTCGATCAAGAACCCTGAAAAGAGTTTGGGGGTAGTATCATGAGTACAGAGGTACTCAGCATCCAACTGTAGTGGTCATCTGAACCAGCAAGGACTTCAGCACTCGTCATTCTAGGACAACTAGTAGTTTACGGTAAGGAAGGGGTAAGTGGTGAGGTTGCTGCCGCACTAGCATTTATGAAGTGGCTAACGATCTAGAGAGTAAGATAAGAAGCCAAGCATTCGACGAGGAATCGCCTCCAACAAGTCTTGCTATCAACTACTTACGCAAACATAACACCTATCCTATCCTTGTCCTCCTCTTCGCATCCCGACGAAGAAGAAGAAGTCAAGGCACACACACGTTGATCAAGTTATATATTAGGATTAACTCAGTTGTCGTTGTCTATGAACAAGGAGTAGGTCTCAAGTCGTCCATAACCGTGGACAAGGCTTCTCGAAAAGATTTAACCCTGCAGGGGTGTACCAACTGCCCATTAAAGGGCTCCGCACGCACGCCCTTCTCTCTCAGTTGCTACCCATCACAGGCAACCATTTTATGATTTAGTTCCAAGAGATCCGAAACGACAAGTCCCTCTAGCTAACAACGAACAAATCCGGGTGGCCCCCGGTGAGTCGACATCCAACTCAAAAACCGGTCGCGCTCTCGAATTTACCTCTACCGTCTGGATGAGGTCGGATAGGTTGCCCAAAAAGATGTGGACAGCCCCCTAGCTCCCTGGGGTGGACCAACAAAGAAACCATGTCTCCGCTGGCCCGAGTTGTTTTAAATAATATCTGCCAGGAGCGACCCAACAGACACACACGGTTTTCATATGGTAAATCAGCTTGGGCCACCACTAGAAATGTTTGAAGCTAGATAGGTAAGAAAAGGGGACCCCATAAAATCCCACACGCGGTTAGGCACGCTCAGTCTTAAAACCAATACCCGGAACTCGGATCCTAGGCGACTCAAATGGAACAAAGCGTCGGGGCGGGATAGCCTAGACCTTCCATCCTTCGTCGAATATAGTCAACATTTATAATAATCATATCATCCATAACAATAATAGTAATGTGATAGCCCAAACCAAGGAGTAACAGGATAACATCGTAGCATCCTAAGCATGCATACTAAGCAGGGGCTGAGCAACGAGCAATAGTAACATAGCAGTACATGGTTTGCTGGGAGGGGACATGGCTGTATCGGTTTGAAAGAGGCTGTAAACATGTGGTAGGATCAAACATCGAACCTAACCTAGACTAGCATGCAAACCGCTGGTTGAAATAGAATGGATCATAATTAATGTATAGTCCTTGCATGTTGATAAGTCGGGTTCCGAAGGTGTAGTCGATCGCAAGCTCGCATCGTCTCTGAGAGGTACCCGCGGAAGCACACAAGACGATAAACACTGGAAAGCAATCAACGGGGCACCACTATTACTACGGAGCAATACAAGATCAAAGAGACAACACAAGGTACGGCAACGCGATACGGATCTATCGTCGAGAACGGTTACTAACAGTTTAAGTGGGGTATCGGTCACACACGACGAATACCGCACGTTTACGGTGGTTGAAGTTGCTTAGCTACAGGTGATCAACCAACGGTTATTAACATGGCAACTCAAGCAAGCATGGCATAGAACACAAACCTGGCAAGAGGTGTAGCACAAAGTAAACTATCTATGCTAGTCAATTTAAGTGAGGCACAATCCTAAACATGGCATAACACTAAGTGACGCACGATGATTAAAACATTTGGTACTGTTCTGTCCTAAACCATATTTTAGGTTGGTTAACAACAGAAAAAAATAGCATAAACACAAAGTACACGAAAAACTAATCAAGTTACATATAAAGAACACCCCAAATGGAGTTACGGTTAAAAAGATATAAGCAAAACAAGTTTGGAACAAAATCTGCCAACATCACGAAGCACACTTTAGAGCAAGGCATAAACAGGATAATCAATGCAAACATTCTCACAAATGATATGAAATTAAACTAGACACGACAAGGAAGGCATGGCAAAAAGAATCATGCAAAAAGGCATCATAGATCAAAAGATATTAAGCAAACAACATGGCATCGCAAATTAAAAGAATCATGAAAAACAGAGGTGTCTGTCAAAAACAGCAGCATAGCAACTTTGGAGCTAAATAAATATATGACCAGCAAGCATATCATGGCAATTCAATAGATGGGATGAAATTAGACATGATTCTTAACAATATGAAATTCGAATCACTCAATTCCGATAAACGGTCGCGACACACTCGTCGACCGAAGTTGCAACAAAATAACAGTTTTCAGCACAGCAGCACATTAATGTCAGGATCACCACTTTGGAGCAAGATTTAATATAGATATAGCACCCAAACATGACATATTAAAGCATGGAAATGAAGTACACATGATGCTTAACACATAGGAGAAAGAAACAATGCAATAGGCCTCATGGATTTTTTACAATCATCATGCAAAGTTGCAACAAAATAATAACAACAGCACTTAACAGGAAAAGTAGCAGTTTAACGGCCTGATGCCCTGTTCAGCACACAATTACACAATCAAGATGAGCTCAAATGAAAAAACTCACAAAAGATGAATTAAAGTACACGCAAAACTAAGCAACTTTCGTTTTGGGGGCACGTTCATCGGAGCTACGGTTTAAGCGTTATTAACGGTGCAAAATCGAATCAGAAGCAGTTTTTTTTCTGGGACTTGGCAAAAATTTCAGAGTGCATAGGAAAAAAAAACAGGGCACGGGCCCTTTCCTCACCATGGGCTCTAGAGGACCATCTGGCCGCTGGATTTGGAGGTGGCCTGGCTGTTGGGCTGGCGCCTTGACTGGGCCCGGGAGAGGAGGCCGGCCCACGTGGAGGCAGCCCACCACGGCGGCGGCGGCTGGCGCTGGCCTTCCCGGTGGCCACGCACTCAGGCGAGGGGGCGGCGCACGCCGGCGAAAGGGAGGCTGGCTCCAGGGGGCGAGGCAGGGGCTCCGGTCGCAGGAGGAGACGGCGGATCCAGTCGGCGTGCAGGCGGATCGGGGCTCGGAGCTCGTCTGGCCGCGGCTCCATGGCCCGGCCCTGTGTGACGCCCCCAAAATCAGACCGTGTACAGTAATCATACACGCAAGGTACACGATGGAGATCAGGGACTCACGGTGAGATATCACAACACAACTCTACAAATAAAAACAATACAAGTTGTTTAATACAAGCCAGGGGCCACGAGGGCTCGAATACAACAGCTCGGGAGCACAAAGTCAGCGGAAGAAAAAGTATCTGAGTACAGACACAAGGGTACAAGGTTGCCTTAAGAAGGCTAG
Source organism: Bromus sterilis (assembly GCA_950022295.1). NCBI lineage: Eukaryota > Viridiplantae > Streptophyta > Magnoliopsida > Poales > Poaceae > Bromus > Bromus sterilis. Next base: position 159,698,417 of record OX465596.1, on the reverse strand, counting down.
CACAAAAATCAACACTCGATCGAAAAGGCGAGGCCTCCTACCTGGGAACCTCCAAACTACTCCTGGTCTTGGTCATCGGGGATCTTCACGTTGCGGTGGTCGACATCGGGAACTCCTGCTACTGGGCTCCAACGTCGACTGCAGCGGCCGATCAGGAAAAACAGTAAAGGAAATAAAGCAGGTGAGTATCTAGCATACCCGCGAGTCTTACGTCCGCTACTAAGCATTTATGCATTTGTATCAAATGGAAAGGGGAGGCTGTATATAGTGGACTGCAAGGTAGAAATCAGAATAAGGGTAAGAAGCTAGGCCTATCGAAGACTAGCATCTTCTGACGAGTCTTGCAGCATGAGGTAAGAATCAGCCAACAGTTTAATATAACAGTAATGAAAGTAACAATGCAGCAGAAGTTGCTGCAGCATTGTATAATAATAAGTTGTAATCATAATTAACAAGGCCTCCGAGTTCCCTCCCTCGACATCCCCGCGAGGGAGAAAACCCGGAACCAACAGTTTAATAGTAGTATTTTGTAGTGGTAGGATCTGGCTTCAGCATAAAGCGTCCTGTTACCGTGGACACGGCTATCGATAGATTAATCTTCCCTGCAGGGGTGCACTAGTGTGACACTACACGCTCGGATCTCCAGGGTGGCGTACACCTGGTTTGGGAGCACCCCACCGAGGCTATCCGACACAACGCAGTCCATCCTACGACTCATCAGAGAGGTCCCCGCCGGTCTACAGCCCTAAGTGCAAGGGGGTCATGGGCCTATCACCCCTCGCTCTCCGGGTCGTTGCGAGGAGGGTGAATTCCAACGCCGCAGCGCGATCCGTCCCTGCCGCAATGCTGAACTGGACGTCTTTCAGAGCTTTCGAATGAGGCTACATTGCGGAGGCGCCCAAACGCGTAATCCCACGTATAGGTAGTGCGTACAAGCCAAAAGGCTACTCAAGTCATCCGCCGAACCCGTTAAGCATTTTATTAATTTTCTATCAAGACAACCGTTATCGTTGCCCCTTATTGAAGGAGTCACGGACAACGACAGCAGTCAGGACCACCAGTAACGTCGGTGCCTGCCCTGTCGTCCCACCAAGTCGTGCGGTTACCAACAAGGTGAACCGTCTCCTTACCTTGTCTCGCGTTTGCTCCGAAGAGCTCGACTTTCGTACAACAGGAAATCCTTCGGCCACGAACAGTACCAGGCCCGCCGCACACCGGTGGAATACACGTGACCTGTCGTTCCGCTAAGATACCCTGTGCGGGCACCGTTGGGTCACCCGACTCCTTACTTGTAAGGACACCAGTTGATTCGAGTGCCTACCATCAAGTGAAACCAGGAGGAATCGCCCTCGATGGTACACTTGAAGAGGTCCGACAGAGACATCAGCGGAATGAACTAAAGAGGAATATTCTCGTATCACCCAACGGTTCCGTCTCCGCAGCTAGCGGCGCGGTGCTGGCCAGATGGGCTTGGCGGGCCCTAGCAACGGCGGCTCGGGCCCTTTGGGGCCCGGATCGGCTGGAAGCTGGGGATGCTCCGTTGGGGGCTACGTGGCTCACTGTGAGCCACCGGATGGCTGGATCTGACGGTTGTGGATTAATCTGGCTAGGGTTTTGGGATTTGGAGGGAAAAATGGGCAGATCTGGCCTTATATACGCAAATTTGTGTTAGGGGAAACCGTAGAAGGGCTAGGGGAGTGTTGGTCCTTATATATGCTAGCCTTGATGGCAGGTTTAAGCAAATTCCCTCGGGTTTTCTCCCTCGCATCCGATACTCCATGTTTCTGACCGCCGGGTGTCCGTACGACCTCCGATTCGGGCGAAATCTCGAACCACGCGCTCAGCGCAGCGAGCCCGTCAGTTATACATCACTTCGATGACGTTCAAAGAACATTTTTTGGTGCCCAATAAAAAAACCCATTTAAAAATTAAATGGGGTTTTTCGTTTCGATGGCGATGGTTGGTCCTGTGCCGGTTGCGACAGTGCTCGGGTGAACCTGGTGTCGCAAAGGTCGTGTGCCGTTTGGGAAAAAGGTTTCGTCCCGCATCCGATACGAGAAAGAGGGGAGAATATTCAATGATTAATAATTCGGTGAAGGAAATACTGCAAACAAATCAGGCAATCAACACAGCAACGCAACAAACAAATTTTTTAATTAGGCTGGAAATTGCGAGTTGTTACATTCAAGTACGGATTGGCACCAAAAAATTTGGGCTTATGCTCTCGGGGCTTGAAAATGGGGCCTCCAACATCTGCCCTAGAAAGCGACAGCATTTCCCCCGGGTGTTCAGAATGGAGCAGTTCATCCACGGGGAATTCCTCGGCCACATTTGCAGGAAATTGCATGCTAGAAATATTGACACGAGGATTTGAAGAGGGTATATTTATGATTTCGTGATTTTCCTCGGCCATTTCCACATCATGATTTCGGTTGGCAGCAATTTATTTTGTTTCCATGGCCTCGAGATCAGCATCTAGTTGCTCGGCCCCAGCCACCATCTCTTCGTTTGATGAAGAAGATGAGGATGCGGAATTTCCTTCAGAGCTCTCGTTACCAGAGCCATCTTCTTCGGCATCGCCGACATTAGTGGCAGGCGGTGCATCTTGGCGAGATGAAAGTGTTGTAACATCCACATTTTCTTCTTCTTCATGCTCGGTGCGGGCAGAGGAGAAATCCTTCTTAACTGATGGAGGTGGAGCAGGAGCTTTATGCTTGAACTGAGCATTTTGCTCGGTCATGACTCGAGCACTAGGCTCACCTTCTTGTTGGGGTGGAGGCGAGGTTACTTGTCGGGGTGGTGATGGATCTTTGGGTGATGAAGTTTGTCGGGGAGGAGTTGGTGCTTTTGGTGGAGTTGATTCTCGGGCAAGGGGTGCAGTTTCTTGTCGTGCTGATGCAGCATCGACCTCAATGGACTTCTTCTTCTTCTTCTTGGCCGTCGCTGGCGTCCCACGCCCATACCATGTGGCAGCATTCTTCTCGGTTGACCTTCTCTTTCGAGATTGTTCCTTGGTAAGAGCAGAATTGTGATCTTTGCACATATCGGCCACAATCTGGCGGATCTTATCATGTACATCAGTGATATTGTCCTGCTGAATTCTCCTCGATTCAGCGAGTGCAGAGAGCCTGGACTTGAAAAAATTTCTCGACTCAATGTCTTTAGTTTCTTCTTGAAGTTGATTGGTATGAAATTCTTCTTGATGGCGATCCTTTCGTTCTTGAGTGATATACTTTTCTAAGCGGGTCATGTATCTATCCACTCGTTCTTGAATTTCCTCCGGAACAAAATCCTCGGGAGTCACACTCTTGGGAGAGGTGGCCATCTTTAGTAGAACACTTTTAATCTCAACAACATTCCACTCCGCCTGATTGGTGGAATTTCCTTTCTTGGAGCTCTCCTCCTCTTCTCGAGATCCCGGCACAACAGGTATAGATGGGGCAGCAGGTGCCCGAGGTGCACGAGGAATTTGAGCAGCCTGAGGCTTCAGCCTTGCCTCCTTTTCTTTCTTCTCGGCCTCCTTGGTGGCCTTAACATTTGCAATACCTTTATTTACGGCACTAGAGGCCGCAACTTTATCCTTCTAGGCACCAGCACCTCAACCTTTTCCTTCGCAGCACTAGCGGTTGCAGCTTTATCCTTCGTGACACTGGGTCACTACTTTCTCAGTGGTACTGGGGGCCACAGCTCATTCTTTCGCAGCACTGGGGGCTGCATCTTTCTTGAGATTGGATCGGTAACTGTCAAAAACCAGATGCACTATTACCAACAGCTTGGCAACCTCAGCCTTTTTATCCTCGGGCTGGCTGTAGAAATTCATCAGCTTTTCCGTTTCCAAATATTTGTCCTCGAGTTCTCTTTGCTTGGCCAATCTTTCATGTCTCTGATTATGAGTTTCTTTTTCTTCAGCCACAGTCGATTTCTTGCCCTTTGACTTAGCAGAGGGTTTTTCTTGTTGAGGATTTACTGGGGCAGCAGAGGCAAGGGGCGGATCAGTGACCAGGTCGGTCATGTCGATAGTTCCCCGAGGAGATGTTTCAGCTGGCTCCTGGATCCTTATGCCTTTGTGGCCTGGTTTCTTCTTCGGTGTTCATTTCTTTGGTGCGGGGGGGGGGGGGGAGTTCATATTCGACATCGTCATCAGCACCCTGATCATTTTTCTCGGTGCTAGCTTCTTCATCATCTGATGTTGGCTCTGGTGGAGAAACAACTTCGATCCTTTTCTGGCGCTTTGCAGACATCTTGGACCATCTCTTTGGCAATTTCCTCGTTGCCAGCAGCAGAAGTAGATTTCTTGGCCTTGGACAAGTTTCTCTTTTCCGCTCGTTCAGCTCGAGCAGCAACTATCTCGTTGTAATCATTGGGATTTTCAAGGTGGATGGGTGAGCATGTGCGGGTGGCGGAGTTCTTGCAACTCTGGTCCACTTGGGCTTAAGAGCGGTCACATATGACCAAGGATTTTTAAGTGCAAACAACATCTCCCATCGAGGTATAATTTCTTTGTATTCATACCATCGAAGGGCTTGCAGCCTCCTGCAGTCTGTTATCTCTCAACTTGTCATCTTCGACGGAGTTCTCTGGAGTTCTAAGATTTTTCTCGATGATCAGCTCCTCAGATAAACCTTCTGAGTTATTGGTGATTTTGGTTCCGCCTCCTGCACGCTTGGGTTGCCGTATGTTACCAACGTTTTCAGACATTTTCCGCCTCCTGTACTGTAACATCCCAAATGTTTCAAAGTTTTGAAATGTTAATAAATAATATAATATTGATTGACTTGTTTGAATTTTAGAGTAAACGAAAACTTTTCTTTTGAGTTTTTGTTTAAAACCTTTACAAATCATTTAATAAAATTTGGATAATCATTTATCCAATAATTAAAATCTTTGTTGTGAAGTTTATTCCAAATTCAAATAATGATTTTCTTTCTTTTGTCTTTTTGAAATTTGGTAGGAACCACAATTAAATATTTTAGAGCGAGAATAAAATGACTTTCTCAAATTTATTGTGGTCCCATACTCATTCTCGAATTTTATTTGAAATTAGAGTTTATTTGATATTGACGTTTAAGAGATATTTAAATATTTCCAACAATTTATTGAATAAAATGAGAGGAGATAATATGACTTCTTCGAAGATAGTATTGAATTTTTTTAAAGTGCTCATTTGAACACTTGATTATTTTTTTGTAATCATTTTGGTATTTATAAAACCCTAAAACTAATTTGGGGAATTTATTAGTGCCTTAAAATGAATTTTGGTTGATAAAAATCTATTTATAACATTTAATTCGAAGAGAAATATATTTCTATAATCTCTATATTTTATTTAGTCTACATATATGTTTCGACTTTGGGATGGATTTGATAATCCAGAATTTTAGTGTTGTTAGGTATTAGAAAATATAAATCCTAGATCATCTGAGCCGAGCCCATGTTTCTGATTTATTTTCCCTCTGTCTTTTTCCTCCCTTGACCTAATTTCCACTAAGGCTCATATCATCTTCTTATGTCTCACGTTCAGGAACGAATGAGTCACTCATTACAGAAAAAACGAGGTACATGGCACCTGGACACGTTCCTCCCCTCCTTCTACTTAATTCCTTGACCGATTTGATATGAAGTCTACATTCGTAGCACATTATAAGGAATTCATTCAGGCAATTAAAACCTCACTTTAATGATTTTAATGCCATTATTTCTCCATGAATGGCATTAACTCCATTTCCAAAACCTCGCTTTTAATGCCCATTATTTCTCCATTAATGTCATTAACTCCATTTCCAAAACCTTGCTCACTCTCCTTCTATGGACCTCCCATGACCCTATAAATACCGCCCTTAGGACCCCTTTGAACCACACATCCCCACGCATAAAGTCCCTCTTCAAATCCCTCTCCTTCGTGCGCAATTTCTCGTCGGAGTAAACATGCATCCACACTTCCGGTGAAGATTTTTGTCGCCAAGAAAGGTACCTAGTCCATATTTCTTCCTCTAGTTTCTTCCCCTTGCCGATGCGCACCGTTGTGACCTATTTTTCCTCTCGATTGCAAGGCCGGAGCACGCCGTCCGTGTAATTGTGCTCTTCATTTGTTCTTCTTTACTCTGGCGGAACTTCTCGGCTATCCGAAGGCGAACATGCAGTTATAACCTTGTCCATCGAGTCGTTCAAATCATCCTCTACCCCGTTCGGTTGTTCGTTGACGCCGGAGACCTTTTTCCAAAATTCCGGCGAGATCTCCGGTAAGATTTTCTCCTCTTTGATTCATCTTTTTTTTGTAAAAAATTGAATAGGTGCAGACCTATCAGAACTCGCCACGTGGCATCTTTTTTATTAATCCCGTAATTCATTTTAGCAAAAATATCCAAACTTCAAAAATTCATATCTTCTAGCCCGTAAGTCGGATTTCGACAAATTTTATATCCCCGGATTCCTTGGAAAATGTAGTTTATTATTTTCCAGTAATATTCCATTTTTGATAATTCGAAATTTAACTCAAATTTCTTTTTATAATTGATATACATCTTATTCTATAATTTATTTGGAATATTATCTTCATCAAATTTGATCCTTAAAATCAAATCTTTCTGTTTGGAAAATTGTCACATTCTTTCCATCATATAAATACACTATTTTGACCTCAAACCTTCGTCCAAGCTTCCCTTTAGTTATATCTCTTTTTTTTATAAATTTGGCTACAAAAATTAAATTTTCTCAACAAGATCATCACGTTTCTATCGGATCTTTTTGAATCCAATCGAAGAATGGACAAACCAACTGAGTTTGACATACTCTCCATCCAATTGATTTTATAATCAACCTCCAACATATTCTATTGATTTTACAATCCTCGGATATATGATTTCCATCATATTTCCATCCAATCCAACTTGATCCTATTTCAACCTATCCATGCCATAGTAATTAGTTTATTAATAGTAATAACTAAATATTTATGTTGTAGTTGTATCTTATTTGGATCTTCACTTTGGATTGAGTTGTGTGTTGAAGTGTTTCTCTTTTACCGTTAGATATATTGTAACGAGATGGAGAGATGACTACGAGTAGAATATTTCATCGTCAGGATCCAGGCAAGTTACTCTTTTGATCATGCTCCAGTATTACCTATATTTTTTATATGCATTGTAGTCCAACTTAAATATTATGCATTGATAGGATTATATATTATGCTATGCTATTACACCCAGTAGTTCATTGAGGTAGGTCTGAACCTTATATCATTGTCGCCACCGTGTAGAATTATACTGCTTTGCTTAGTAGACGTGGATTGGGAAGTGATCCATTAAGAGGTATGAGCGACTAAGTAGTAAACAGGACCAAGATAATCTTAATGAACCACCTGGGTGGAATGGTTGGGGGCACCCTGGAGGAACCAGTGGATTTGCCTGAGTGACCTGGAGATGGCCAGTAATCACTGCGGAATGCCACCTAGGCTTAAAGGGATCAATCATATTTTTCATAACTAGAAGCTTACGTGTGCAGCCACAAGCTACTATGGGCTCTGGCTTGGTTGGTTAGTTGTAGTGACTCTTGCTAGGTGGTGCTACGAACGTAGTTATGAGTAGGTGGGATGGGCACCGCCAGAGTGAGGGAAACTCTTCTAAAAGACCATGTCTCGACCTTCCGGTTCTCATACAACATGCAGTGTGACGAACTAAAAAGGAGGTGGTCGAGTCTTGTGGGGAAAAGTGCACAAACCTCTGCAGAGTGTACAAACTGATCATGATTAGCCGTGTCCCTGGTTACGGACAACTTTGAGAATCTAGAAGTGGGAATGTTGACGGATCTCATCATATTTAATTAATCAATCGGGTTTAATCAACTTTGGGAATAGATTGACTTGGAGAAACCAATTCAATCATATTATGAGCTTTGTAGTACTGTTATGATACTCTTTGAGTAGGACAAAATCAGCTTTATGCAAACTGAAACTCTTAGAGCTTTTCCACCAGCCAAAATTGCATGTACAAGATAGGTCTGTTATATATTCTTTTGGGAGTAACTTGCCGTACATTCAAAGTACTGACCCATTTTGGGCTGTAATCTTCGGTGTTGCAGGATTGTATATGACGAGTAAGTGATGCGATGTAGGGTTACGATGTCTACACTCAACTTTGCCGTTGGTGTTGATGGGACTCCACTTATGTATTGTTTGTTTCCGCGGTGTATTCTAGCCCAAAGGCTATAAGGTAATAAATACCATGTACTTACATTACTTTTTGACATGTGATTTATGGTATTTCATCGAGTACTGTGTGTGCTAGCATACTGATCCAGGGATAGCACAGAAGCACAGTAGACTTGGTTCCCTTCGGGACCGGGTCGTTACATGTACGGTCGTCGACGAAGTAGTCGATCACAGGGGCATCAGCAGCGGACGTCGAGACTACCGGACAATAAGAGAGGGGGAAGAAACAATAAATACACGGCAATAATAGCAATACAAATACAAGACATGGGAAACGTTAAGCTAGAGGTGAACTAACGCGGTACGATGCACGATGCACGGAGCGGGAATTCATCCGGGGATGAAGTACCGGCCCCGGGTGATGACCGGACAGGGTGTCCGGAGGGGGAAGGGATCATGCCGGAGGTGTCGTGGACATCGAGCAAACATACGGATAGTGTATCCGCGTTAGTTAAACTATTCTGAACAACTTTCATGTTCAGAACAATTTCATCCGGAAAGTTTTACCGGCTCCGGTCGTCTGACAGACAGATGAACCGGAGGAGAAATGTTCCACGTTCGGTAAGTTAGAGGGGGTGGTAGACGAACGGATACCGTATTCGTAATCTACGCATTTTCTGAGCAATATTGATATATAAATTATTTTCATCGGAGTTACGATTATTTTGTTATGATTTTCTGAAGTTTAAATCATTTTATACAATTTTAGAATTTCTTTTATTAATCAAATAAACATTATCTAGAATATTATTGTTGACTAGTCAATCCTGACGAAGGGGACCCACCTGTCATTGACTCGTTTGGGTTTCGCCGAAATTTTACTAAGTCTGGGATTTTGCGGTGCGAATTATCCATCGGCCGCCTTCGGGGGCCTACGGTTTGGGGTTACACACCTCCCGTGAGTTCGTGCCTTACACCAACATTCATCAGCTGTCCGCGATCTCAAATCCGGTACGGGTGGCATGTACGATAAAGTTTGTCTTCTTAATTAAAATCTCGCCGGAAAAATACTGCCCGGCGTTAATTCTCGGAGATCGTTAATAAGTGCAAAGTTTGCCCCATGACGGCTATTGATCTGAGCTGCGGAGATGCATCCAATATGTGTTTTGCGCTACAACATGTATATAATCATGCCATGCCCTCAGATGGCATGACGAATGTCTGTTTCATGTTTAACCACTGCGCTAAAGTGGCCATCGGGGCAACTCCTATTTGTTGTTTAATAGAAATCCGTGTTTTGCAATTTTTATTGAATTTAATCCGTGCCTTTTTTGAAGTTGCTCCAATGGAACAAATCAAAGCTTGATACATCTACTTTCAATTCATACCATTTTTTAGCTATTTTTGTACTGGGTTAGTTGATGTTTTATTGTTCTCAAAGTGCTGCAGTAGCAGCACTAGCAAGTTCAGTAACAGCAGCAAGCAGCGCAGTACAGCGGGGAACATCCATCAGCAGCAGCAATTAGCAGTTTTAGAGAAAGCAAATGCTTCAGCCGCGCAGCGACGCACTCACGGGCCGGCCAAGTCGTTCCCACGGCGGCCAAGGGCGAGCAGCTGCAGCACCACACACACACTACAAACACACGCACGCACATCACACTTGGCCATGCCTTTGTCGTTGCCATATCCAGCACACAGCACGACGAAAAATGGCGACAGATCGGAGGGGGAAAGCGAGGTGGGGGGACGCGGCCACGCAGGGCTGGGATTGCACGGCTATGCGAGACGGGGAGGAGCTCACGAGGGGGGGCGGCTGGGGAGGTCGCCGGAGTTGGCCTGGCCACGGCGGCGAGCTCCAGCGCGCGTGCTGGCTCCAGGTGACGCGACGAGCGCGGGGCAGCCGGGGCGCAGGAGGTGGCGTGGATGGGGCTGGGACGTCCACCGGGAGGCTCCGGAGCCGCCGCGGTAGCCATGGCGGCGGCGAACACCGGAGGCAGTGGCGGCTAGGGTTGGTCGGGGCGGAGCGCGAGGAGGAGCGGCGGCAGGGAGGGGAGGAGGCGCGGCCACCAGGGCACCCGAGGTTGGAGAAGGGTCGCCGAGGTCGGAGGGGCAGCAGGGGCGGCCAGGGGTCGCTGGAGTCGGAGGCGGTCATGGCGGCCATGAGGGAATCGGGGGGAGAGGGGAGATCGAGAGAGATGGGATCGGGGGAAGGTAGGCCGGTTCGGCCGGTCTAGGGGGAGGCCAGGTGGGCCGGGGTGGGGGCAGTGGGGTGGGGCGGCCTGGCAGGCCGGCCTGGGCTGGCTGGGCACTAGGCCTAGTTGGCCTGGGTCGGTTCTATTTTTTTTCCTTATTTATTTATTTATTTATTATTTACTTTATTTAATTCTTTTAGCTAGCATTATAATTTTGTAAAATATAGGACTGGCTCCAATATTAGTGTTGTAACCCACACAAGTGCCACAAAAGGTTTGGACTTTACACAAAAATCATTTAGTATTTTATCTAAATATTTAACCAGTAAAATGGACTTTTTAGGCTACTATTCGAATTGTTTAAAATATTAAAATGTTATAATAAATTCCCCAGGTTGTTTTAACACTGCCCACTGACTTTTAGGGATTTAGCAAAATTGATTGCATAATTTTTTTTGCAACTTTATTTTTCACATTTATTTGAAATTTTTATCTGAGTGGAAATTTAAACGAGGCATGACCAAGCATGGCTAATCACAGTTACTGGACTTTCAACAGAGTGATTACTGTTCCACCAAGGTGATTACTGTAGGGTTACTGTAGCATGACACCCAGGGTGTTACACCCTGCGATGGAGGAGAGGGAGGAGGTGAGAGGACAGAGGGAGGAGAGGGAGCGCGGGAGGAGAGGAGAGGTGCCGGCGGGAGGAGGGGAGTCGGGGCTCGCCAGCGGCGGCCTCGGTCCGGCTGCGCGCGGCTGCGGGTCTCCAAGGGCATGGCGGCTTGGACAGAGAGAGAGGAGAGATGGGTCTGCATGGTGGCGGCCTCTGACCCGTCGGATCGCCCGATCTGACGGTCTAGAGCGCCCGGGGGGCAATTTTCGGGATCTGGGGATCTGAGAGGCAACACTGGGAAAAGTGGAGGGGGTGGCTGCAAATTGTGGCTAGGGAAACCCTAGAAATTGGTGGGAGTGTGGTGGTCTTTATATAGCCCCGGTGGCTGGCAGTTTTCAAAAACATCCCGGTTTTTCTCTCGCGCGCGCGGTGCTCATGTTTCTGACCGCCGGGGGTCCGCAGGACCTCCGATTCGGGTAAAACTTCGAATTGCGCGATCAACGCGTCGAGCCGGGGGCGTTCACCTCGCGCTGGAAACGTTCCAAAAACACTTTCCGGTGCGCTATAAAAATAATCCGTTTAATTATTAAACGGGGTTTTTCGTTCCGTTGGCTGCGGCTGGTCTCGTGCTGTTTTCGCGACGGTGATCGGGTGAAACCCGGTGTCACAGAGGTCGAGTGTCAGGGTGGCAAGGGTCGGTCTCCGTCCGATACGAGATAAGAGGGGAAAAATAATCGCCGATCGATAGATCGGGGATGCAAACACCGCAAACAAATCAGACAATCAAACAATTTACACCGAAAACAAGGTTTTTAATTTTTGTGAAAACTGGGCTGTTACAACTGGCAGGTGGGGCCTGCCAGTCAGTTTGACTGAGAAGTTTTGCCGGCGGTGTGGTCCTGCCGGTGGCGCTAGTCTACACCAGACGACGGAGGGGGTGACGGCGAGCACGGGCGTACCCAGAAGGTGCGAATGGCGTCTAGACGGTGAGGCGGGGCTCTTCTCAAGATTCTCGCGGCGGAGGAGCTTGTCAGCGTTGGGCAAACCTGCACGGATGCCCACGGCGAGCGTCGCGTTAGAACCACCAGAGGGAGGGGAGTCTAGGGGAGGCAATGGCGAGGATAGGGGAGCACCGGAGGGGGCTGGCTGCGATGGAGACCTCACGACGGGGCTTCGGTGAGATCCAATGCCGGGGGCCTCCCCGACGGACGTTGCTAGGTTTTGTGCTCGATTGAAGTAAGGTGGAGTTGGCCGGGACGGCTAGAAGTGAAGGGGGCTTGGGTTTTTATAGGCAGGGACGGGATTCCGTCGCGGATGCCGCCGGACAGAGGCAACTGGAGAAGTGCTCGGGAGTGGATGATCTCAGGCGTCTCCGGCGTGTGCAGGGGGTTCTGGAGATGAGCGTGCACGCGTGCGAGTGGCTCCTGAGGTCTTGCATCGACGGGGCAACAGGTCACGTCGGCCACGCTCGCTGCGGCAGCTCTGAGACAGCGGGCTAAGCAGCGGGCGGCGCTGCTTTGCTTGGGTCAAAAGGCGTGTGAGCGTGTGGCGAGGCTGGCGACGAGCAGAAGAGGACGCGGGTTTCGCGGAGGCGTGCGCGCCATAGTGGCCATCACGCGTGCGCCGTGGTCGAATAGTGGCTGCGACGGTGGGCGTTCCAGCGAGCGGCACGGCGTTGGGCGAGGCCAGGTGGCGTGTGGGGGAGCACTTAGCTCTACGGACACAGAGGCGCGGCTGCGGGCTCGCTGGCCGAGGCGTGCCCCCGATGGCGACTGCTCGGCCACGGCCAGAGCACGCCTATGGCAGGCAGTGCACGTGCTCACCCTATGCACGCGTGCACTGGGGGCAGCCACTGCTCCCCAAGCGTGTCTGTGGCGTCTAGTGACCCTCCAGTAGCTTAGGTGGGGCTTTGGTTGATCAAGAGGAGGCTTACTGTGGAGGCTAGCATCAAAGTTAGGTTTCTGCAGCAAACTTTGGAGAATTCTGGAGGGAAATGGCTAGGAGTTTGGATCAGATTTTTGGTGTGCATGCTGGGTTTAGGAAGGTGTACAAGGGGTAAAAATCCTTCACAAAGTGCCCTCCTGAACAGAAATAGAAAATACGTTCTATATGCGGGAAATTTGCACTGAACTTGCTGATGTTTTTGCATAGAATCATAAGGCATGATCCCATAGTCCAGCACAAAAAGTTTCAAAGCATTTGGAATAGCAGAGGAAAGACTAACTGTAACAAAGAGTGGGGAAAGAGCTTATTCCTTTAATAAAAATAAATTTCTTGTGGAATAAAAATTATGGCAAGGGCATGGATGACCTAAGCTTGATCATAGCCAACAGGGAGAGAGGTTTGGGGGTCACTTGGCCTAGGAAGAAAATTAGGCCAAGGTGATTAAGGCCAAAAGAGCTGCAAAACTCAGGCAAATAAAATAAAAATCCAGAAAATCAGCAAAAGGCTTTGCAAACAAAGAGGGCCAAAAACCAGGGTGTCACAGTTAGGCACGCTCGTCAAGAGATACAATACCCGGAACTCGGGTCCTAGGTGAGTCGAATGGAACAAAGCGTCGGGGCGGGATAGCCTAGACCGTCCATCCTTCGTCAAGTATAGTCAAGAATTATAATAATCATATCATCCACAACAATATAATAATGTGATAGCCCAATCCAAGGAGTAACAGGAGGTAACATTCATAGCATCCTAAGCATGCATACTAAGCAGGGGCTGAGCAACGAGCGATAGTAACATAGCAGTACATGGTTTGCTAGGAGGGGACATGGCTGTATCGGTTTGAAAGAGGTTGTAAACATGTGGTAGGATCAAACATCGAACCTATCCTAGACTAGCATGCAAACCGATGGTTATAATAGAATGGATCATAAGTAATGTATAGTCCTTGCCTGTTGATAAAGTCAGGTTCCGAAGGTGTAGTTGATCGCAAGCTCGCATCGTCTCCGAGAGTATCCGCGGAAGCACACAAGAGATAAACACTGGAAAGGCAATCAACGGAGATGCATCTATTACTACGAAGCAATCACGAGCAAGCCACAAGAAGGAAACACGAGACAACGGACCATAGCATCACATCTACCGTTGAGGGCGGTTACTAACAGGTTAAGTGAGGTACTCGTCACACACGACAATACCGCACGTTTACGATGGTACAAGTTGTTTATCTACACAACATGAGCAACTCTTAACATGGAATCTCACTCAAGCATGGCGTAGCACACAATCATGGAAAGAGGTTAAGCATAAAGTAAACTATCTAATCTAGTTACTTTAAGTGGGGGTAAAACCTATACATGGCAAACTATTGCGGACCCCACGATAAAATGGACTTTGGTACTTTTTTGACTTAAAGCATATTTTATAATTTTTATTAGCAAGCAAGAACAGAATATTCAATACCTACACGAAATTCTATTCAAGTTACATAATAAGAAAATTTTAATCGGAGAAACAGTTAGAAAGTTATGGCATTTACAGTTTATAGTGGCATGCGGTGTAAATAGCAGTAAAAGAGCATGAAAACAAACTCAAACATGGCAAACGACCACATTTTATTAATCTACACAAAATTCTAAGCAACTTTCATGTTTAACGCGTCGCGATCCGAGCTACGGTTTAAAAGATACGCGCGTCGCAAAATTACAACACAATCTGCCAAAATAATAAATACAGAAAAAACCTAAAACCTCTAATGGGCCGAAACTAAGGCTGGCAGACCTAACAGCGAGCACAAGATAACTAAACAGCGCATGGGGTGTAACATAGCACATGGGCTCGTCCCAACAGTAGCAACAATAACAAAAATAAAAAGAAAGGGGCGTCTCACCTACTAGGCTCGGCCCAAGTCAGCGGAGGGGCGGAGGATACTATGCGTCGCCCATGGGAGCAGATGGCGAAGCGGACCGGGGTCGGGGGAGGCCGGCTGGGCCTTATGGAGCGTGCGGCCCATGTGAGGACGCGGCACAACCGAGAGTCGTTGGCGGGCGGCTCGTGCCCTTCCGCTGGAACTGCACACGGTGGCGGCGGCTGGAGCTCTGGCGGCCGGACGGACGAGGAGGCTGTGGTGGCGAGGCAGCGAGGAGGTCGCCGGGACGGTGGCGGCTCGGGGCTGCCGGATTCGGGGGTCGTGGCAGTTGCCGGCGGTCGTGGCGCGCGGCGGCGCTCCGAGCTTGTGGGGGCCTTGAGGTGGAGGGTGAAGAGATGAGGAGGGAAGAGAGGGAGAGAGGAGGGAGGCGCAGCGCGGCAGAAGTTCATCGGTGAGGCGCGGCGTCGCGGAGGAGGGCGGAACTCAGCGGTGAGGTCTCCGCAGCTAGCGGCGCGGTGCTGGCCAGATGGGCTTGGCGGGCCCTAGCAACGGCGGCTCGGGCCCTTTGGGGAACGGATCGGCTGGAAGCTGGGGATGCTCCGTTGGGGGCTACGTGGCTCACTGTGAGCCACCGGATGGCTGGATCTGACGGTTGTGGATCAATCTGGCTAGGGTTTTGGGATTTGGAGGGAAAAATGGGCAGATCTGGTGAAGTGGAGGGGGTGGCTGCAAATTTGTGTTAGGGGAAACCGTAGAAGGGCTAGGGGGAGTGTTGGTCCTTATATAGGCTAGCCTTGATGGCAGGTTTAAGCAAATGCCCTCGGGTTTTCTCCCTCGCATCTGATACTCCATGTTTCTGACCGCCGGGGGTCCGTACGACCTCCGATTCGGGCGAAATCTCGAACCACGCGCTCAGCGCAGCGAGCCCGTCAGTTCTACCTCGCTTCGATGACGTTCAAAGAACATTTTTTGGTGCCCAATAAAAAAACCCATTTAAAAAATAAATGGGGTTTTTCGTTCCGATGGCGATGGTTGGTCATGTGCCGGTTGCGACAGTGCTCGGGTGAACCTGGTGTCGCAAAGGTCGTGTGCCGTTTGGGAAAAAGGTTTCGTCCCGCATCCGATACGAGAAAGAGGGGAGAATATTCAACGATTAATAATTCGGTGAAGGAAATACTGCAAACAACTCAGGCAATCAACACTGCAACGCAACAAACAAATTTTTTAATTAGGCTGGAAATTGCGAGTTGTTACATTCAAGTACGGATTGGCACCGAAAAATTTGGGCTTATGCTCTCGGGGCTTGAAAATGGGGCCTCCAACATCTGCCCTCGAAAGCGACAGCATTTCCCCCGGGTGTTCAGAATGGAGCAGTTCATCCACGGAGTATTCCTCGGCCACATTTGCAGGAAATTGCATGCTAGAAATATTGACACGAGGATTTGAAGAGGGTATATTTATGATTTCGTGATTTTCCTCGGCCATTTCCACATCATGATTTCGGTTGGCAGCAATTTATTTTGTTTCCATGGCCTCGAGATCAGCATCTAGTTGCTCGGCCCCAGCCACCATCTCTTCGTTTGATGAAGAAGATGAGGATGCGGAATTTCCTTCAGAGCTCTCGTTACCAGAGCCATCTTCTTCGGCATCGCCGACATTAGTGGCAGGCGGTGCATCTTGGCGAGATGAAAGTGTTGTAACATCCACATTTTCTTCTTCTTCATGCTCGGTGCGGACAGAGGAGAAATCCTTCTTAACTGATGGAGGTGGAGCAGGAGCTTTATGCTTGAACTGAGCATTTTTCTCGGTCACGACTCGAGCACTAGGCTCACCTTCTTGTTGGGGTGGAGGCGGGGTTACTTGTCGGGGTGGTGATGGATCTTTGGGTGATGAAGTTTGTCGGGGAGGAGTTGGTGCTTTTGGTGGAGTTGATTCTCGGGCAAGGGGTGCAGTTTCTTGTCGTGCTGATGCAGCATCGACCTCAATGGACTTCTTCTTCTTCTTCTTGGACGTCGCTGGCGTCCCACGCCCATAGCATGTGGCAGCATTCTTCTCGGTTGACCTTCTCTTTCGAGATTGTTCCTTGGTAAGAGCATAATTGTGATCTTTGCACATATCGGCCACAATCTGGCGGATCTTATCATGTACATCAGTGATATTGTCCTGCTGAATTCTCCTCGATTTAGCGAGTGCAGAGAGCCTGGACTTGAAAAAATTTCTCGACTCAATGTCTTTAGTTTCTTCTTGAAGTTGATTGGTATGAAATTCTTCTTGATGGCGATCCTTTCGTTCTTGAGTGATATACTTTTCTAAGCGGGTCATGTATCTATCCACTCGTTCTTGAATTTTCTCCGGAACAAAATCCTCGGGAGTCACACTCTTGGGAGAGGTGGCCATCTTTATTAGAACACTTTTAATCTCAACAACATTCCACTCCGCCTGATTGGTGGAATTTCCTTTGTAGGAGCTCTCCTCCTCTTCTCGAGAGCCCGGCACAACAGGTATAGATGGGGCAGCAGGTGCCCGAGCTGCACGAGGAATTTGAGCAGCCTGAGGCTTCAGCCTTGCCTCCTTTTCTTTCTTCTCGGCCTCCTTGGTGGCCTTAACATTTGCAATACCTTTCTTTATGGCACTAGAGGCCGCAACTTTATCCTTCTAGGCACCAGCACCACAACCTTTTCCTTCGCAGCACTAGCGGTTGCAGCTTTATCCTTCGTGACACTGGGTCTCTACTTTCTCAGTGGTACTGGGGGCCACAGCTCATTCTTTCGCAGCACTGGGGGCTGCATCTTTCTTGAGATGGGATCGGTAACTGTCAAAAACCAGATGCAGTATTACCAACAGCTTGGCAACCTCAGGCTTTTTATCCTCGGGCTGGCTGTAGAAATTCATCAGCTTTTCCATTTCCAAATATTTGTCCTCGAGTTCTCTTTGCTTGGCCAATCTTTCATGTCTCTGATTATGAGTTTCTTTTTCTTCAGCCACAGCCGATTTCTTGCCCTTTGACTTAGCAGAGGGTTTTGCTTGTTGAGGATTTACTGGGGCAGCAGAGGCAAGGGGCGGATCAGTGACCAGGTCGGTCATGTCGATAGTTCCCCGAGGAGATGTTTCAGCTGGCTCCTGGATCCTTATGCCTTTGTGGCCTGGTTTCTTCTTTGGTGTTCATTTCTTTGGTGCGGGGGGGGGGGGGGGGGAGTTCATATTCGACATCGTCATCAGCACCCTGATCATTTTTCTCGGTGCTAGCTTCTTCATCATCTGATGTTGGCTCTGGTGGAGAAACAACTTCGATCCTTTTCTGGCGCTTTACAGACATCTTGGACCATCTCTTCGGCAACTTCCTCATTGCTAGCAGCAGAAGTAGATTTCTTGGCCTTGGACAAGTTTCTCTTTTCCGCTCGTTCAGCTCGAGCAGCAACTATCTCGTTGTAATCATCGGGATTTTCAAGGTGGATGGGTGAGCATGTGCGGGTGGCGGAGTTCTT
This sequence comes from Bromus sterilis, assembly GCA_950022295.1. NCBI lineage: Eukaryota > Viridiplantae > Streptophyta > Magnoliopsida > Poales > Poaceae > Bromus > Bromus sterilis. The sequence continues at coordinate 159,680,173 of OX465596.1, read as the reverse complement.
GCAACTCTGGTCCACTTGGGCTTAAGAGCGGTCACATATGACCAAGGATTTTTAAGTGCAAACAACATCTCCCATCGAGGTATAATTTCTTTGTATTCATACCATCGAAGGGCTTGCAGTCTCCTGCAGTCTGTTGTCTCTCAACTTGTCATCTTCGACGGAGTTCTCTGGAGTTCTAAGATTTTTCTCGATGATCAGCTCCTCAGATAAACCTTCTGAGTTATTGATGATTTTGGTTCCGCCTCCTGCACGCTTGGGTTGCCGTATGTTACCAACTTTTTCAGACATTTTCCTGCAAAAAAGAAAAAAATAGACAAGATATGAACATGTACCAGAAATTTTCAAAGGAACTCATTTTGAGCGCAGGAAACATATAGAGAGATTTATCTTTGATGCAGATTTTCATACGAGTACTAAACTAGATTTCCATCGGGTGAAAATCTAACGATGGACTTGTATTAACAATATGCACAAAGTGTAAATCCATCGATATGAATCTGAGAGATTTGACATAAGTCAGAAACTCCAAATCGAGGGATTTCTTACCTAGATCAGATGGGAAGTCGAAGCAAATGCTGCAAACAGATTTCACAAAATGCACAGATCCGAACGGATCAAACTGACCTAAGAAAATCAAGAACAAATCTAGACTACGATGAACCAAACGGGGGGAATCGATTCTAGTGCCTCACATACCCTAACTTGTGATGTGCGGCGGCTATGGCAGCGCGGGTGAAGATCTACGTCGACGGGAATGCCTCCGACGACTTCCTTCCGGCAGCTAAGCGGCAAGGAGATCGGCGGCGACGGAACGGCACGGCGGCACGCAAGAACTCGGGGGCGAGAGCGAGAGAGATGAAGTCGAGGGAAAGTGAGGGCTGCGTCGGTGGGTTGGGTCGGTATTTATAATGGCATGTCTCACATAACTGTCAAATCCGATTCAAGGGCCTATATCTTGCGTCTCTCCAGATTCAACGGACGGATTTTGTGGCGGAGATCATGGGAAAATACCAATGAACCGAAAGATAGTTGCTCCACGTCCGAGAAAAAACTCGTCAAACATCGAGTTTACAACTAGAGAAAAGTTCGATAGATTTTCCTTCGGAATCAAGGAAATTCGAAGGGAATCTAGGTGAGTACATATATACATGTTCAAGAGAGAAAAGCATAGAGAGGCTAGGGATAGAATAGAGGGAAAACAGGATCTGATGCTTAATCAATCTGAGGGAAAAACAAACAATAGAAAACTCGGAATGACAAGTGTATAGGACGAACACCAAACAAACAAACACAAAGAGGAATATAAATATAGAAGAAAAACAACGAAAGTAAACTACTACTAGTTAGTTTGCACATATAATACATAGGATAGATGGGTTAGATCTTACTGCATGTTGCGTGAGTCCAATATGTTTAAGTCACACCTTACTACACAAAACCTTTTCTCATCCAGTGGCTTCGTAAAGATATCAGCCAATTGATCTTCGGTACGGACATGGCTGATAACAATATCTTCTCGCTGCATGCGATCTCGAAGAAAATGATGACAAATATCAATATTCTTCGTTCAAGAGTGTTGCACGGGATTATGAGAAATTTTGATAGCACTCTCGTTATCACAAAGCAGAGGAATTTTCTTCACATGAATACCGCAATCTTTCAGCGTTTTCTTAAGCCACAAAATTTGAGTGCAGCATGAACCAACAGCAATATACTCGGCCTCAGCCGTAGAAATTGATGCACAATTCTATTTCTTCGAAGCCCAACAAACAAGAGATCTACCGAGAACATGACATGTGCCTGAGGTAGATTTCCGGTCGACACGAACACCAGCCCAGTCAGAACCATAATATACAATGAGATCAAACTGAGCACCTTTGGGATACAAAAGTCCCAAGGTAGGTGTATGAGGAAGATATCGAAGAATTCGCTTGACAGTAATATGATGTGATTCTTTGGGATTGGCCTAAAAAGGAGCACACATACAAACTGGTAGCATAATGTCAGGTCTAGATGCACAAAGATAAAGGAGCGAACCAATCATCGAGCGATATTTCGTTTGGTCGAAAGGTTTTCCCTTCTCATCTGCATCTAAGTGCACATTCGTAGGCATTGTAGTCTTGATGGTTTTGCAATTAACGAGATCAAACTTATTCAGGCAATATGTCGTCGTTTGGTAACGGCAGATGCCATGGGGATGGCTAAAGAGGGTGACAAACCAAGGTTTGTGTCGATGGTTCCGGAATTGAGAGTGGGGACAAATACAGTGAGGCACCGTGATGTACCAAGGTTTGGGGCTCCCTGTAGAGATAACAACCCTAGTCCTGCCGAGCTAGATATAAGCAATAACTCTGGCTACAATGAATGCTCCTTGAGCTGTATGAGAGGAAGGAGAAGAGGGCTCTAGGCACAACTCTCGCCTTTCTCTTTCTATGTTGGGTGAAATGCAATAAGTGCTCCCTCCCTCACGCAGGAGGGGTACCCGGGGCTCTTATAGGCCGAGCCCGGGGTACAAAGGTAAATGTACAAAGGGGGAGGACCCAGCTTCCAGCCTCAGACTAGAGTTAGGGCCCTCATGACATGTGCTCCCGGAGGACCCGGTTTAGAATTGTGTCTCTCCATGCCGTCGGCTCGTAGGTCTTGTGTAGTAAATAGTGTCCCGGTGTACTGAACAGTGACCCGCAGTACTGAACAGTGGAGCTGGGGGCTCGGTCTTGTCGGCTTGTCTGCGTGATCAGCGCTGGAGGTGGAAGCACGCCCCTGACAGCCCGGATCTCCTGGGATTGTGCATTGATGAGCTGTACCAGGTGTCCGACCTGGGTTTTAGCTCGGATGTTGTTGTGTCCTATTCGGCCGAATGAACCTAGGCGAGGCCGATTGCGCTCTCTTGGAGCAATCGTCCTCCAACCTAATCAGTTCGGCCCACTGCTTGCTTGATCTTGATTAGCTCGGGCTTGATCAGATCGGCGATCATTAAATCGGTGATCTTTGCTCTGATGTGATGTTTCTCCTGGGTGACCCTACCCGGGGGTCATTCCCACGACAGTAGCCCCTGAGAGCCTGGACATGACATGTGCTCCCGGATGACCACGAGGTGCTTGCTTTAACCCATAGAGGGCCTCGTGCAACCCGTACACCATGTATGGATTCTTTGGGTCTTCAAAACCTGGTGGCTGCATAACATGCACTTCTTCTTCGATTTCACCGTTAAGAAATGCACTTTTGACATCCATTAGATATAGCAATTTGCTATTAAATTTGCAAAATAAAGCATGACACGAATGGATTCAAGTTGAGCAACTGAATCATAAGTCTCACCAAAATCAATACCTTCGATTTGGGTGTAACCTAGTGCAACCAGTCGAGCTTTTTTCCTTACCACAATATCATCTTCATCTTGCTTGTTGCAAAATATCCACTTTGTACCAATGATATTATGCTTCTTGGGATCAGGTCTTTCGATAAAGGGACCAGACTTTATTTCTCTCGAACTGATTTAGTTCTTCGATCATGGCAGTCAACCAGTCTGAGTCATTCATGGCTTCATCAAATTTCGGCGATTCTAGCGTGGAGACAAACGAGAAATTTCCACAAAAGTTAGCCAAACAAGTACGAGAGCGAGTGGTGGGACGACCTGGTTGACGAATTTCTTCGAGTATTGAGTTGCTGTCCACTCTTCTTCGAACTCGAGACAGAGCTACTTCATTTTCTTGTGGCTGAGGTTCTCCTTCGGGATCAGCTTGTCCTTCGGGATCAGCTTGTCCTTCGGGCTGTGCTTTTTCTTCGATCATGGGTTCTTATTCGTCCTATTCTTCGTTGTCTTCAGGATGTTGACTTCCAGTGCCCTGGGCTATGTGTGGGAACATTATATCATCACCATCCCTGTTGACTTGATGAGCCTTTCCTTCGACATGACGAATTTCTCCAATAGCCATGGACCTCGTCACTTTATCCAAAGGTGGTTCATCCAGATTAAAAGGTAATTGCTCCTTTTGAGAGTCGTCAGTTTCATCAAACCTAATATGTACAGTTTCTACAACTTTACCAAGATGGGAGTTGTACACTCTGTAAGTGTGAGAATTCGAACCATAACCTAGAAGAAAACCTTCGTGAGCCTTAGGGGCAAACTTGGAGCTATGATTCATATCTCTGATATTGCATGGAGCACTAAATACCCTAAGATATGATACATTTGGCTTTTTACCAGTGGTCAGCTTGTGTGAAGTTTTATTTAGAAACTTATGGAGATAAACCATGTTGATGATATGATAGGAAATGTTAAAAGCTTCGGCCCAGAACCTGATAGGAGTCTTGTATTCAGCAAGCATTGTTCTGGCCATTTTAATAAGAGTTCGGTTCTTTCTCTCGACCACACCGTTTTTTCGGGGTATAAATAGTAGAGAATTCATGAGTAAAGCCATATTCATCAAGAAATTATTCGATATGAGTATTTTTGAATTCAGTACCATTATCACTTCTGATATGCTTGAGAGATAGTTCATACTCGGTCTGTGCTCTCTTAGCGAAATTTTGAAGATTTCGACAACTTTGCTCTTCTCATCTATATCAAGACCATACTTGTTGCCTCCAAGACTAGCATAATTTTGAGGACCGAATAAATCCATATGAAGTAATTCAAGAGGACGAGTAGTGGTCATGATTGTCTTTTTGAATGATGTTTCTTGGCAATCTTTCCAGCTTCATAGGAACTACAAAGACGATCTTTTTCGAATTTCACAATGTCAATACCAATGATATTTTTCTTCGAGATAAGAGTTTGAAGATTTTTCATCCCTGCATGACCAAGTCTTCTATGCCAAAGCCATCCAGAAGTGGCCTTAGCCATTAAACATGTGGAAACAGTCGGTCCCTAAGAGAAATCAACAATATAAAGACCACCTTTGCGATATCCTTCGAAAACGAAGGTATAATCATCCCGTTAAAGCACAACACAACAAGAAGCACAGAACAAGACAAGCATACCCATATCAAAACAATTTGATGTAGACATAAGATTATATCCGAGAGATTGAACAAGCATAACTTTGTCAATAGGCTTATCCTTTGATATAGCAACCTTACCCAAACCAAGTATTTTTCCTTTGTTGTTGTCACCGAAGGTAATGTATCTATTTGAAGATTAAGTAAGTTTGTCTTTGGTGAACAACTCTTTTTCTCCGGTCATATGATTAGTCAACGACTGTCCATGACCTATTCGGATCCATCGGAGACATAGCCTTGTAGAAGAATTAGTTCTTCTTAACCACCCACAAACGAGCAGGTGACTGAGAAGGTATGGAAGTGCTAGATGAAGCAGCAGTATTAAAGCGAACATGATCATATTGGCGAGGGGGGCCATCAAGCACACCATAAATTTAATTACTCGGCGAGGAGTTATAGTACTGGTAGGTAAAGGCAATTTTGTCATTGTTATCATGATGGTGATAAACATTTCTATCTACTCGATAGTATTCCTTCTAGGGAACATTTGATGCAGGTACCAGAGGTTCATTTCTATCCTCGAGAGAATAGTAGTGTCTTGGTGGTACCGTAGGTTTTCCCTCAATGGAATGGTTAGGGGGCAGTTTTTCTAAGAGCGATTTGTGAACCCAAATCTGTCGCTTATAGAAACCATTCTTTGGAGGAGTACCAACGAATTCAGCGGAACCTTTACTTCCTGATCTTTGATAAGCTTGTAGTCAGAATCAAGTGATTCATCAACAATAGCCTTATAAATTTTGCAGTTGAAACATGAAAGGTTAGTAATATCAATGGGCTTTTCTTTCGCTAGAACCCAGACAGTTTTAGGATACTTCTCGGGCTCCCAGTAGGTGCCATCAGGATTTAGTTTCCTCTCGAAACCAACACCTTCCTTTCGAGGATTCCTATGAAGAAGAGCCTTCTTCAGGATATCACATAGGTACTGGTGTCCCTGAACACTTTTGAACATGCCTGTATCAAATAAATCTTTCAACCTGAGGATTTCCTCGGTAACAGCAGAATTTTCCTCGACCGAGGGATTAGTATCATCAATGATAATAGGTTCCTTTCCTTTCAATTGCTTATAAGTAGACTCAGTTTGACTTCGTTCGAAACAAGTTAAGCATGGTGAAATAGAATCATTTTTACCTTCTGAGCCCTGTTCAGAAATGAGACTGAGATTGACATTTTCCAACTCTTCATGAGCTTCTCTCAGTTTCTTGAGAGCCATTTTCCTTTGAAGGAATTCGTAGGTCGGCTTCTCGTAGTCCACTGAGAGAAGATCATGCCGAGAGGAAAGTTCATCATACTTTTCCTTCAGAGCAGCATGCTCGTTTGTCAAAGTTGGACCTTTCTCAATTTCATCCATCAACAAAGTCACAGATTTTTGAATAGTTTCACTCAGAGAATCTAGTTCATCTTGTTGGATAGAAGCAATTTTAGCAAGTTTGGCATAACTTATCCTAGAGTGTCTTTCATAAGCAGATCCTTCAGAAGTAACATAGGAATTCTTAGAAGAAGATACCTTTGCCTTGGCCATGAAGCAGTAGGCTGGAGTTTCATCTTCACTGCTTTTGTTGGTGAAGAATGAACTCGATGTCTTGTTCGAAGAAAATTCTAGATCGGAAGCACCATTAGACTCAGAATCAGAACAAGATCTTGAGTTTGATTCAGCTTCGATCCCAGAGGCTTCATCTTCAGAGTTCATCTCTTTACCTAGATAGGCCTTAGCACGGTGAGAATTCTAGCATCGAGAGGAATGAGATTTCGAGGAAGAACTCTCTCGATTCTTGTGATATTTCTTCTTCTTATCATCATCAGAATCATATTTTTTGTCTTTTCTGGACTTTGAATCATATATCTTCTACTCATAGTTTTTTCTCGATCGGTGCGACTTGCTCGACGAGTTGTTTTGAGAATTCTTGGATCTATGTTCAATTTCCCATAGAGGATAATCAGCCATGAAGTGATCTGGCTTCTTGCACTTGTAACAACAATTTTCCTTCACTGAAGAGTTTCTGGATGATGATCGATGTTGTGATGAATTTCTTGAATGTCTGGAAGAGTAACTTTTCTTCGGTGAAGAGGAATTCTTTCTCTGGAAGCGGTTGAACCATTTCATTATCAGGGCCAGATATTTTCCAATATTCTCGGGGTCATCTGAGGCACCTCTAGAGTCAGAACTAGCTTCAGGAGTGGAGTGGCAAGAGGCTTTTTCCTTGAGAGCATGAGTTCTTCTTCGAGTTCCATTCACATCACGCTTTTCTTCTTCTTCCATTTCAAAGGCGTTAAGTCTCTCGAGAATATCAACAGCAACAAGGTTTCTGAAGTCAGCCCTTTCTTTGATCATCAACACAATGTGATCGAAGGAATCATCAAGAGAGAAAAGCAAAGTCCTAACTACCATTTGACTGGTGATATCTTCAGCACCGAGGGAAATCAGCTCATTTGATAAAGTTTTCAGTCTGCTGTAGATGGAGTTAAGCTTTTCTCCCTCGTGTCGCTTGAACCAATAGAATTTGCTTCGGAGAGTGTAAATTCGAGCATCTTTCTGAGTAGAGACACCTTCACCAATCTTCTCGAGATAGTCCCAGACACCTTTGGCCGAAGGAATATTCTTCACCTTATGATATTTTTCTGGAGTAAGATGATTCGTGATGAAAACCCAGACTTCAGAATCAAGAGCCATGTTCTTTGCCTCATCAGGAGTGATAGCTTTTTCATCCTTGACTTGAACTCCATGCTTGACAATTTCCCAGGCAGCAGATTTGATGGAAATGATGTTCCTCTTCATTTTGTCCTTCCAATAAGGATAGTCCTTCCCATTGTAAACAGGAATCGTTTCGCCCCGAGAAAACTGCTGCAAATGACATTCTTGACAACACTCTAGGAGGTTAGACCAAAGTACGCAGAGCGTAGGGAGTGCCTAGCTCTGATACCAATTGAAATCTCAAGAATAATCAGAGGGGGTGGGGGTGAATGATGACTTACAAAATTCTACGGAACTTAGAAGGAAATCACACGAACAGCGAAGGACTAGAAGAGAATCGAAAGCATTGAGGTATCAAAAGACATGCCTAAGTCGAAAGAGAATGAGATGAGGGGAAACATCGAAGGCAAACACGCAATAGTGTAAATAAAAAATGTAAATACGAGTAAGAAAACGAGCCTGACACTGCGATGTTTGGTAAACCAGTTCAGACTCTGCAAAGTGCTACGTCTGGTTGGAGGGACTGGTGATTGAACACCTGGAGAAAAACTCTCTCCGTCCTGTTCTCAACTGCAACAAACTCCTCGAGCTTGTCCAGTTCTTACTCGGGGTAGATGATTCAGGACATCTCTGAAACCTTTCCAGACTTCCTTCAACAGTGACAATTACTCTTCGACTGCTTGACAGGCGACGCCTAACCGTCTAGGATACTTGCAGATCTCCAAGATAAAAAGGCCGGATAATATCAACCTAAGTCTTTCTGAATTTCTCAACTCAGTTTGGGACTTCGGTTTGGTTTTCTCTCGATATATTTCTCGGGAATCTCACAGCTCTTCTGTCTCAGAATATTCAGTGGAGCAGCCAACCGAAAATGGCGGGTGGGTAAAGGGTATTTATAGGTGGCGATCCGGATGGTGAAATGACTGAAGTGACCCGATGCAACCGCTTGACGCGTGTCCACAACGGTTGGATTTTCAATCACTGCACAACTTTTCTTACGGAGCAAGTAAGCTGACTTACCGAACGAGTTCTCTCTAAAAGGCACGAGGTGCGTTGACTTTTCCTTCAAGATATTACTCGACTTAGTAAGATTTTACACGGTAGGCTATCTTTGGGTTTCAAGTTGAGTAAAGTAAATTCACTTTTAATAAGTTTTGAACTAGCAAACCCCTCTTGAAAGTACAGTTTTTCCTACGACTCAAAAACGTAAAAGAGAAACTATTAAAAAGACTAAGTCTTCGTCCAGCTTCATCTTTCTCCTTGTTGCGATTCTACTCGAGAGCATTTCTTTCTCGACGACATTTTTAGGGGTCGTCTTCCTTCAAAGGCTTCGGTATTGGACTGCAACTTTGCTGAAGTGAGTTGTCCTTCGACCTTCTACATGCAAACTCCATTCTTCAGGAACCTAAGTATCTGTTTATACTCGAAAACAATATTAGTTCCTCTACTTCTTTGTCCAAAAATCTCCAAAACCTTCGGTGGCAAAACTTGCTCTCATAGTAAGCTCTCCAATGGAACTAGTGGGGGTGCATCCAACTTGCTTGCTCATGAAGACCTAGAGCTCATTTGAGGAGGCTCATCCTTGGAATATGCAAGCCAAGTTCTATAGTGTAAGGGTCTCCACATAGTTATGCATGAATGATAATCTCTATGGAGTGCAAATATGACAATGGAGTACGAGTGTGGATCTTTTAAAAGGAATATTAGTGTTGCCCCTTCTCTCTTTTTATTTCTTTTTTGTATTTTTTCTATTTTTTCGTATTTTTGTGGCCTCTTTGGCTCTTTCTATTTATCTCTCATTTGTCCTCTTTGGGATCTTTTAATTTGTCCTATTTGAGATCTTTTCCTCACTTAAGGGCAAAACTTTATATTTTTACAAGAATATAGAAGATCTTCACACTTTACAAGAAGTACTCACATAAAAAAACTGAAAACTATCATGATGTATGCAAATGTATGCCTCTGCCAGTGTAGCAGGATATACAATGATACTAGTGCGGCATGTAGCAATAATAAGGGAAAAGCCCAACTGACATGCAACTCCTCGATCAAGAAAAAGCATGGATGACATGAAGATCAAGTCATGAGATGGTGGATGTTGCATGGCAATGTATCTCGGAAAGGCTATGGGAATGCCTTGATATGTAGGTGTGGTGGCTGTTTTGAGGAAGATATAAGGAGGTTTATGATGACATTGCGTATCATGCCAAGGGTTTGGATGCACCGGACAAGTATGAACCAACTCTCAAGATGAGAAAGGGCAATGTACGGTACCGAAGAGGCTAGCAAAATATGGAAGGTGGAACTGCCAACAATCGAATACTCGCATTAGTCCGAAGAACACATGCGCTTATTATCGGTAACTCTCTATCTAACCAGGAGGTTCACAAGGAGACAAGTACCCTGAGGAGGAGTGTATGGGGGTTTTGTTATCCTTGGTACGTGAGGGTACTCTATATATTCCAACCGATGGTACGTGAGGGTACTCTATATATTCCAACCCCTCCAGAGGTTAGCGATCCATCTAGTAGCTTGAGTTCTCAACTAATTTTTGTAGTTTTTGAAAATAAGCACGGATTTCCCAAAATACGACACCTATTAATAATAGGCTCAAGATCTTGGCACCAAAATGTCCAAACATTACTCAAATCAATACCTCAAAACTATTGCATGTTACTACTACACTTGTAATAGCAACCTTAATTACCTACTCATGCAAGACACAAAACTTAGTGCGACAAGCCAACTCTCTAAACAAGATAAGCATGAAGACTCAAGAGAGTTCTTAAATCAACCTAAAAAAATCTCTTAAAAATATAAGCATGAAAACTAAGAGGTAAGCATGAAGCAGCTATGAAAAGAAAAAGAACACACACAAAAAGAAAGATAAGCATGCAAGCCTATGTTGTGTTCTAGGGTGGAGTGGAGCGTGTTTCTCTCCCAAACAATGAAGGCTAGGATCCAACTTGTTATGAATAGCAAGCAAAACTAAAACAAACTAAAAAGTAAAGAGCGGGACGCTCCAAGCTAAGCACATAACATATGAAGTGATAAAAATATAGCATGGAGAAGGACGAACTGATGATTGTTGATGGAGAAGGGATGCACGGGGGCACCCGAAGCTTAGACGCTTGAGTCTCCTTGGATATTTCTAGGGGGTGCATGGGGGCATCTCCAAGCTTGAGCGCTTGACATTCCCGAATCTTCTTTCATCATCTTCCTTCGCATACTTGAAAACTCCTTTCATACGAAACTCATCATAAGCTGATTAGAGTGGTTAGTACCCATGATAAAATAATTTTTCTCCACTGGAAATAAAGATATTATTGAAGAGCTATTGTTTCTCATGATTGCCAAAAGTTTTTGCAAAGAAAAAGCGATCTTAAGGTTTGAAAAATGATGAAAACACAAAATGTGGCAGAATCTATGAAAAACAGACCAACAGGTAGTAAATAAATTTTTCGGGGTACTTCTGCAAGTCAGATCAAAATACTTAGAACAGACCTATGAAAGCTAATTGTATATAGCATTCCGTCAAAAAAATTCATATCAAAAACATCTTTTGCCTCCCCACAAGCGCTTTCTTTTATGCCTTTTCGCTAGGCATGATAGAAAGAAGATCAAGTTTTGTCAATATCAAAAGAATAGCTTGCCCGTGTAATGGACTCAGAAGGTAACTTAATCTTATTTTGAGGGAAGTGTTCCATTCCATTTTTGAGGGGGAATTGGAATCTAATTGTCCCTTCTTTCATGTCAATCATAGCATCAACAGTGCGAAGAAAAGGACGTCCCGAAATAATTGGACATGAGGGATCACACTCAATATCCATAACAAGAAAATCAACGGGAACATAATTATCATTGGCAACAATAAGAACATCATCAATCCTCCCTAAAGGTTTCTTTATGGAAGCATAACCAATACGAAAACCAAAAGAAAAAATATCAAAAGGTTTCAAATTGAGCATATCATACATCCTTTTGGGCATAACGGAGGCACTAGCTCCAACATCACATAAAGAAAATCAAGATAAATTATTCAATTTAATTTTGACTGTGGTATCCCAACCATCTTCTAGCTTCCTAGGGATGGAAGTCTCTAGCTTGAGCTTCTCCTCCCTAGCTTTGATAAGAGCATTGGTAATATGCTCAGTGAAGTCAATGGTAAGTGTGGTAGTGTGAGGGTCTTTAGCCATTCTTTGCAAAAAGGTGATAACTTCAGAAAGACTAAAATTTTAAAAATCAAGATCCCTACCATTAATTAAAGTGGTGGTGATGTCAACTAAGCTCATCCTCTTGGTAGTCTCTAGATTGATGAGGCTTTCTTGTCCTAAATTTGAGGTGTTAGCATCACCATTAATAGGTCCAATGGGACTAGGTATGTGTTGGGTGCTAAAAGTTTTGAGATCCTCAACATGTATGGTAGCAGCAAGGAACAAAGAAACAATTTTTTGCTGGCTTTTGATAAAGGACACTAAGATAAAAAAAATGAAAGGTAAACGGTGACGCCCTTGATTTACGATCATGTACTTAATCATGCACGCACTGTACACGATCGTGATCAGGGTGCCACGATAAAATATCACAGCACAACACTAGACAAACTTTAAGTTACAAGCCAGGGATCACGAGGATCCGAATACATATGTTATACAAACCATAACATCTGAGTACAGACTTAGTTAGTCAATTTTTGCCTTAATAAGGCTAGCACAAATAACAACAGATCAAAAAGGCGAGTCCTCCTGCCTGGGAACCTACGAACTACTCCTGGTCAACGGGGAACTTGACGTCATAACAGGCGCCTCCAGGGTACTCCTTCTCCTGGGCGCCAACGCTTAGTTGCAGCAATCTGGGTATATAAAACAAAGGTGGGGAAAAGCAAGGGTGAGTATCTAGCATACTCAGCGAGACTTAAACCCAGGCAACCAAGCATTTATGCATTGGTATCAAAATGGAAGAAGAGTGTAACAGCCTGGGATTTTCACCCAAATAACAAATTTTGTTTGATGCTTTATTTTGTTGATTGCTAGGATTGTTTGCAGTATTTGCTTCACCGGTTTATTAATCGGTGATTATATTTCCCCCCTTCTTCTCGTACCGGTATGTGTGACCGAACCTTTCCACCATGGCACACGACCTTTTGCGACACCGGGTTTCACCCGAGCACCGTCCCAACTTCTCGCACGAGACCATCCATCGCCATCGGCACGAAGACCGAATTTATTTAATAAACGGATTATTTTATTGGGCGCCCAAAAAATGTTCTTGGAACGTTACCGAAGTGAGGTAGTACTGACGGGCTCGCCGCGCTGAGCGCGTGGTTCGAGATTTTTTCCGCATCGGAGTTCGTATGGACTCCTGACGGTTAGAAACGTAATCGCCGGACGCGCACAAGAGAGACCGGGGGCGTTTGCGTAAACTTGCCATCTAGGACAACCTATAAATAGACCACCACCCTCACCTAGCCCTTCTAGGGTTTCCCCCTTAAAAAATTTGCAGTCACCCCTCTGAAATCCCCAAATTTGCCCCCTAGCCCTCAAAGGTCGCCACGTCACCCCCGGGAGAGATCCAGCAACTCGTCCCAGCCGTCGGGCCACGCAGGGCCTGCTCCATGCCACTGCGGCCCGCTCCAGGGCCGTTTGGCGCCGCCACCCGACTCCTCCCGTAGACATCCGTCGCCGCCGCCGCGCCTCGTGCTCCGGCGAGCATTGCCGTGCCTCCGCCACCCAGCCCGGTGAGCGTTGTCGCCCTCTCTCCTCCTTCCCTCGCCTCATCACCTCTCTCCTGCCACAGGAATCCACGCCATGGCCACAGGAGCCTCCGCCGGGCCACCGGATTCGCGCTGTCGGCCTTGCCCCTCCCCTGCCTGCCGCCATGGACGACGAGGTCTGCCGGATCCCGCCGCCGTCCATCCACCCGAGCCCCCTGCAGCCTCCCCGTCGCTTCCCTCCTCCACCGTGCGCTGCCTCGCCGGCGACGGGCGCCGCCGTGGCCACCCCGATCATGATCGGGAGCCGATCCAGCCGTCCTTGACCTCCAGGCGGGCTGGCCGGATCCAGCCACGCCACCACGGCCCAGCTGCGGCCCATCTCCTCCCAGCCGTCCTGCAATGCCTCCCTGGCCCTAGGCACCACGCGCTATCCGTCGCGTCCTCCCACGACTTAGGCCGAGGCCCACTAGGTGAGGCCCGAGCCGCCGCCCCTTTTTTTTCCTTAGTGTTTTTCTTTTTCCGCTAAGTTTGTAAATTGTCTGTTGATGCCTGTTTGCTAGTAGATTTGCGACTAATCTGTAGCCCATATCAAGTTGCGCCCAAAATGAAAATTGTGCTTTATGATGTGATCTAACTTTTTGCTTTAGTGAGTTAATCCTTTTGAGTTCATCTAGTTGGTGAAAATTCTTGATTAATACTGCTACCTGCTGCTAAATGCTGCTGATTGTTATTTTCTTGCAAGTTTGGTTGATGCTTGTGTCACATCCATGAGGCCTATGCTTTGATTATTTCTTGTATATGTTAAACATCATGTGTAATTCAATTAGATGCATTCATTTTTCTTGTTTACCTACTGTAGCTATTTTATTTCTTGCTCCAAAGTGGTGACCTTGATGACATGTGTTATTGTTTATATAAAGTTGCTACTTTGATGCCTTATAGTTAGTGATCCATGCCTCATATGCATTAGTTCCAATGTAATTATTTTCTCCTTGTTATGTGTACTTTTATGCCATGCTTTGCTTTGCCATGATGTCCTCACTTATCATATAGTTATTGTTCTCTCAAAGTGCAACCCTGCTGTGTTTTGTCACATTCCTTGAAATTTCACAAGTCTGGAATATAATATAGCTATCTTGCATGCTTAATATTTATTCTTCCATTGGTCCTTTGGTCACAAGTGTTATGTATGAACTCATGAGCATCATGTAGGCTTGCTTCAGATGTATTGCATGCTCATTTTGGATCTTGTTTAATATTGCTTTTGATACTGTTTATATAGCATGCTTATAACAGTTTTCCATGCCTATGTTTTTCACTAAGTCCTAGACGAGTAGTATTATTTATCATTTTGCATGGGTTACAATTATTATTTCTTGTTGCTCATATACATGAAACTTTGATGGCATCTCATGCTTGTCATGTATATTGTTGATCCACATCATTTTGGTGCATGTTTGCATTAAGTAGTTTGTTGTTTCATTGCTCTAAAGTGTGCTACCTGATGCTAACAGCTTGTGTTCATAACTTGTGTTTCTTGTATCTTTTTAACCATAACTCCGTTTGGAGTGTTCTTTATATGTAACTTGATTAGAATTTCATATATATTATGATTGTGCTATTTTTTATGTTGATAACCAATCTAAAATATGGTTTAGGGCAGAACAATACCAAATACTTAAATTTTCATGGGGTACTTAGTGATGTGCCATGTTTAGGTTTGTGCCTCACTTAAATTGACTAGCATAGATAGTTTACTTTATGATTCACCTCTTGCCATGATTGTGTGTTATGCCATGCTTGAGTGAGATGCCATGTTAACAAAATGTTCTCATGTTGTGCAGCTAAACAACTTGAACCATTCTAAATGTGCGGTATCGTCGTGTGTGACAAGTACTCCACTTAACCTGTTAGTAAGAACTCTCGACGATATATGCGATATCGTAGTGCGTTGTCTCGCGTTGCCTTCTTGTTTATGCTTGCTCGTGATTGCTTCGTAGTAATATATGTTTGCTCGTTGATTGCCTTTCCAGTGTTTCCGCGGTTACTCTCAGAGACGATGCGAGGTTGCGATCGACTACACCTTCGGTTTCGTGTTCTCAGCAGGTAAGGGGGATCATGTATCATGATTATAACTTTTAGCTTACTTGTTCCTAGGTATAGGATAGAACGATTGCTTGATCCTACCACTTCATATTTATGCCTCCATTTTAAAACCCAAACAGCCATGTCCTCCACATCCCAGCAAACCTTGTTCGGCTATGTTACTATTGCTCGCTGCTCAGCCACTGCTTAGTATGCATGCTTACGATGCTATCAAATATTACCATGTCACTCCTTGGATTGGGCTATCACACTATTATATTGTTGTGGATCATATGATTATTATAATGTTGACTATACTCGACGAATGATGGAAGGTCTAGGCTATCCTGCCTCGATGCTTTGTTCCATTCGAGTCACCTAGGACCCGAGTTCCCGGTATTGTGTCTCTTGATGAGTGTGCCTAACCGCGTGTGGGATTCTATGGGGTCCCCTCTTCTTACCTACCTAGCTCCAAACATTTCTAGTGCTGGCCCAAGATGATTTACCATTTGAAACCGTGGTGTGTGTGACTGGTCCATGGCCAGAAGTTTTCGAAACAACCTGGGCCAGTGAGGGAAGTGTTTCCCTTTGGTCCAACCTGACCACTGAGGACCCGGGTTCAGTTGAGAAGATACGGATAATACAAACTTGGATTCATACGGTAGAGACCAGATCGAGAGCGCGGGCGACTCCTGATCTGGATGTCGACTCACCGGGGGCCTCCCGGAATTGTGCATTGTTAGTTAGAGGGATTATGACGTTTGGACTCTTGGAACATCTCTTTAATGAGTGTATTTAACGGGCCCGACTGAGAGAACCAGCGTACATGCGGAGCTTATAATGGGCAATTGGTACACCCCTTCAGTGTTAAATCTTTTCGAGAAGTCGTGTCCACGGTTATGGACGACTTGAGAGCTACTCCTTGTTCATAGACAACAACAACTGAGATAATCTTAATAACTTGATCAATGTGTGTGTGCCTTGACTGCTTCTTCTTCGTCGGGATGCAAAGGGTACGACAAGGATAGGATAGGTGTTATGTTTGCGTAAGTAGCTGATAGCAGACTTGTTGGAGGCGGTTCCTCATCAAATGCTTGGTTCTCATCTTACTCTAAAATAGATCGTTAGCCACTCATATATTGCTAGAGCGGCTGCAACCTCACCACTACCCCCATCTTACCGTGATAAGTTAGTTACAAGACATGTTGATATAGCTCGCCCCTTATTTTCTATTTTAGCACGTTATGCAAACAATCTTGGACTACAGATGAGCTCGACGACCCTTCTTCCGGACGCCTTCGCGGAGTCTCGACAATGACTAGTTAGGCGGATCCCGGTGGAGATCCTGGACCCGTGTAGTTACGGGAATGGTGTGTTTTATCTTTGCCAGTAGGAATTTGATTGTAGTCTGTACTCAGACATGTATCTTCTGTCGATGTATTGTATTAATGAAGTTGTATGCCGATTGTATGAGATGTTGCATCCTTGTAGCTATAATGTTGTGATATCATGTTGGAAATCCGGGGCATATTGCATTGTCATATGTCGCGGTGGGACCGATATGTGCTTCGTCCCTGAATCTGGATGGAAACATCAAGATCTTGAATAGTACTACATATCGGGCCTTACAACTTGGTATCAGAGCATTACCGACCGTAGGATCACTTTTCTGGCCGAAGTCGAGTCTAGACAAAAACTATTTTGTAGTTACTAAGTTAGTTATCGGAGAGTAGGAATCTTTTTACTCCTTATCCTTGCTCTGGTCAGGACAAGTGTTGTAAGTATTTTAATTCTCGTCTTATCCCCTGCAAACGTTAGGGTCTCGAGTGAGTGGAGTTTCGGAGTAGTTACAATGCCTTGCTTGCAGCATATTGTCTCGATTCAGATCTCATGTTGGGAAATCCTGTAGTACCTTTAGTCTATCCGACTCTGGTTTACATCTTGGTCATCCGTTGACTTCATTACTCTTGCCTAGTATCCTCACGATTTGAGTGAGAATGCTTCCTTGATCGTCTCTTTGAACTATCGTTCTTCCTTTGATCTCCCGATGGTTTCGTTCTTTGACGTCGCCATCTCTCTACAGAAATTTTTCGCGATGGAAGTTTGACGTCGGCATGGAGCAGAGTCCATTGTTGGTGGTGTTGAAGATCGTCGACTCTCTTTTCTCTCTCCCTCCTCTCCCCCGGATCGTCCTCGATCTCAGGACGAGATCCCTGGTTGGTGGTGTTGTCTTGTAACAGCCCGGGATTTTCACCCAAATTAAAAAAATTGTTTGTTTCTTTATTTTGTTGATTGCTACAATTGTTTGCAGTATTTTCTTCGCCAGTTTATTAATCGGTGATTATATTTTTTCCTTCTTCTCATACCGGTATGCGTGACCGAACCTTTCCACCATACCGGAGCGCGCTCGGTTCATCGCGTCTCGACGCCCGTACGGACTACGTAGGGGATCATCACCACCACCGTAGTGATCTCCTAGTCAAGCTCTACATCCTAGACAACTTCTTTGTCGCCGGAGATCATCTGAACCGTCGTCTTCGTCGCGTCAAAATCTACCCGCCGCGCTTAGTAAAAACGCCGTAAATTTTTATTCGTTGCTCCGTTTTAGATGAAACTAGCGGCCAATTGTTTGTTTCTAAACCCTCTACATATTAGGTACTATAGGTCCAAGTTTTGATAAAAAAATTGCGTTTGATCAAAAAGATTTCTAAATTCTATGTAGATTCGTTCTTGTAATATCTTTTTACTCGTAGATCCGTTTTGCGTGATTCCAAAGCCCACGGTTTTCTTTCGGAATCCTTTATCCAGTACAACTCTAAAATTTTATTTGTGATTTTGGAAAATAATCAGATCTGATCAGATTCAAATTCAAGTTTCTTTTGATCGTATCTCTTATTTCACAACTCGGATTTGATTGATACTTTTTGCAAACGGAAACCCTAGCTAAACCCTATATTCTAGACATTCTGCAACTCACTTTTGAAGTCAATCATGATCTGTTTTGCAAAAACTTTTATTTGGTTTTTATTTTGGAGTTCTTGAACCTTGTTTTGCCTTTGTTTGTGTATTGAGTGTGTGCAACCTTGTGTGCTTGGCTACGATAGATTGCTCGGAGTGTGACGAGTAGAATTGTCGGAATTCTGAGCACGAATAACTTCGTTAAAATTCAAGGAAAGTCATATCTTTGATCATACTCCCTATTACCTATGTTTTCAATGCATTAGTTCTTCTTCTTTAGTTTGCATGATAGGTTATGCTATGCTGTTTACACCCAATAGTTCATTGAGGTAGGTCTGATCCTTACATCATTTTCACCATCGTATACTATGATATTGCTATGATAAGTAGACGTGGATTGGGAAGTCAATCATTATGAGGTATGAGTGATAATGTAGTAACTAGGACCAAGATAAAGTTAATGAACTACCTGGGTGGGATGGTTGCGAGTATCCTGGGGGTGTCCAGTGATGAATGCGGAAAGCCACCCAGGCTCAAAGGGACCGTTTGTATTGACATACCTAGAAGCTTACGTGTGTAGCCACAAGCTACTATGGGCTCTGGCTTGGTTGATCAGTTGTAGGGACTCTTACTAGGTATCGCTACGAAAGTAGCTGTGAGTAGGTGGGATGGGTGCTACCGGAGTAAGGGAAACTCTTCTGAAAGACCATATCTCGATCTTCCGGTTGTCATACACCATGCAGTGTGACAAACTACAAAGGAGGCGATTGAGTCTTGTGGGGAAAAGTGCACAAACCTCTGCAGAGTATAAAACTAATCGATTAGCCCAGGTTATGGACAATTTGAGCAACTAGTTGTCGAAATATTGATTTGTCTCATCATCTTTAATTAATTTTTTGGTTTAATCACTTTGGGATAGATTGAGTGGGGGTTCCCATCTCAATCGTATGCTATTGTAGAACTTCGCTATTATTATTCTATAGGGAAAATTAGCTTTTTGCAAAAATAAATGTAGAAGCTCCACCAGCCAAATTGCATGTATTGTAGGAAATTTTACTTCTTTCTGGGATATGATTTGTCGTACATTCAAATGTACTGACCCGTTGTCGGGCTGTAACCTTCGGTGTTGCAGGATTATATACGACGAGTAACTGATACGATATAGGGTCGTGAAGTCTACACTCAACTTTGCCGTTAGCGTTGATGTGACTCCACTTATATATTGATTGTTCTGCTGTGTATTCTATCCTAAGGGCTGTAAGGTAATAAATATCATGTATTTACGTTAATTTATGACATGTGATACTATGGTATTTCATCGAGTACAGTGTGTGCGAGCATACTGATCCAGGGATAGCACAGAAGCACAATAGACTTGGTTCCCTTCGGGACCGGGTCGTTACAAGATGGTATCAGAGCACATGTTGACTGTAGGTCATGACCCTAGAAACTGGAAAGCCATAGGAAATTCTATTGCTAAAAATATTATTTTGAAAAAAAAAATCCATTACTTCTCATATTTTAAGATATTTTTTCAAACGCTCCCTCTTATCCCAAACAAGTTAGACTATATTCGTGCCATTTGACTACTTGGAAGGATCATCTTACGCTACATCGAGAAGGACAAGTTATTGGATGTAACAGCCCATGTGAAATAATTAGAAAACACCATGGAGTTGTACTTTGTCTATTGACTTTGCAACTTGGCTTGATGCTAAAGATTGTAGTTTCATGTGGTGATTTAAATTTTCATTGGGATTGGATCCCATCTGGTTTGGTTGAGCTTGCTTCCAGAGTGGTTCAAGAAAGGTGTTTGCAGATTTTTCATTGTTGCATGCATGCTCTCCCTGACCCCAAACTTGGCCTAGCCATTTCATTTGCTATGGCAAGGGTTTTAAAGGCCTCAAATCATTTTTGCCATCATCAAAAATATGGGCTCTAGTTCATAGTGATTTTGAATTCAAAAATGACCTCACAATTTTGTTGTTGCCAAAAATGCCCAAACCATTTTTGGAAATTGAGGAATAATGCAAGGTTAATTATACATATTTTGATGTATTTTTCCCACTTGTATTTAATCCAGAAAAACCCTGAATTCTTTTTTGTTTTATTTAAATGGAAAAGGGATCAGCAGCAGGTTTTCTTTTCCTTCTCCATTTCTTGCTGGAAGCCCAGCCCACCTAGCCTCCTCCCCGCAGCCCACCTGGGCCTGTCCAGCGAAGCGGTACGCAGAATGGCTCGTAGCCGTCCAATCAAGATCCAAGCGCTCACCTCCTTCGTCTTTCCAGCGTGGACGAGGTCCCCCCACGCTCCCCTCTCACAACGAACGCCAACGTCGACGTCGATGACGGCCAGCTTGGCTGGGGGCCTCCCCCCTTTATAAGCTGGCCTCGAGCGCGTCCTGGGAACCCTAGGAACCCTTTCCTCCCTCCAGGTTCCGCCGCCGCCGCCGGATTTTACCCCGAGGTCCTCCCCTGTTCCGCCATGGCCACCGGCCAATTCCGTCAAATTCCTCGCCGTCCTTCGTTTTCTTTTATCGTGTGTTTGGATGCACCTTCCTCTGTGTGTGCTTGACCCACTTCTGGTCGCAGGAACTAGAAGGAGGCACGGGTCGCAGCGGAGCCGTGGAAACCGTCAGGAACCCGCACCACCTCGTCGTCACCAGGGTCGTCTCCTTCCTCTCCGGTTGCTCGAGTTCGAACACAGCACCCCCAAGGTGATCCTCGTGGTGCCCTTCTTCCTCCCGTAGCGCGTAGCCTAGTTCGCCGCGCGGTTGCCTGTCTGAACCCTCCGCGTGTCGTCGTCGCCGACGAGCCACCGTGACTGCCTCGTCTATGGCGTGCCGGGGATGTGCTCGTGCGTGCCTAGGCGTGCTCTGGCCACGCATATGGACTCAAAGGAGTCCCTTTGCGCAAGTTTTGGCCGTAGCCGCGCCCGTGTCTGAAGCTGCATGTTGGACAGTGGCGCCACCATGTTTTCTGATGAGCCTCGCCTCGCCGTCGTGAGTCCTAGGACCTAGCTAGAGGTATGGAGTTGTAGCAGGATGTGCCAGGAGGCTGTAGCACCTCGCGGTGTCGCCGGAGAAGCCCTGTGGAGATGGCTAGCTTCGCCTGAACTTGCTATCGTCGACGTCTGTTTTCTTTCAGTAGATGCAGTGCTGTCGCCGTCGTTCTGTTCTCGTGAGGATGCCGGCGAGGTGGAGAGGAGTAGGTGGCAGTGGTGTGCGTCCCTGCGTAGGGATGAGTACCCTCTCGGATTCCCCCATGGTGGACTGGTCGAAGGTGGCCGGAGTGTGAGCCGGTGTTCGCCGGAACCCGCTGCAGTGGTGCCTGTCGGGCGCGTTTGGAATTCAGTTAACCACTTGGGGTTAACTTAACCTGCTGCGAACACATCTTTGTTCAGCAAACCGAGCAGTAGCGCAGTGGTAGCGTTCGAGCGCAGCAGCGAGCAGGTCGTGGGTTCGAGTCCCACGCGAGGCGTTGCCTCCCCCCCTTTTTATTGATTTATGTAGAGGCTTGAAAGGACGTGGATGTCGCCTAGAGGGGGGGGGTGAATAGGCGCTTAAAATAATTATGGTTTAGGCTTGAACAAATACGGAATAAAACTTAACGTTTAATTTGCTAAGCAATAAACCTAAATAAGCTAGGCTCAACTATGTGCACCAACAACTTAAACTAAGCAAGATAAACAACTATGTGATAGCAATATATATAACAAGAACACTATGGCTATCACAAAGTGAGTGCACAAGTAAATAGGTTGACTAGATAAGCAACTAGGAGAGCAACCTATGGACAAGCAATGCAACAACAATATGAGCAAGCACAAGATAAACAAAGTAATAAGCTTGCTCAAAGTAAAGGTAGAGATAACCGCAAGTGGAGCCGATGGAGACAAGGATTTGTTACCGAAGTTCCTTCTCTTGCGAGAAGTACGTCTCCGTTTGGAGAGGGTGTGGAACACAATGCTCACACGAAGCCAACGAGGGCCACCCTATTTCTCCTCACGCTCTCACCAATGCAAGATGCCGTGATTCCACTATGGGACACTTGAGGGCGGTCACCGAACCCGTACAAATGGTAACCCTTGAGGGCGGTCACCGTACCCGTACAAATGCTCGGGGCAATCTCCACAACCTAATTGGAGGCTCCCGTAGCGTCCGGAGCTTTACACCACAATGATTGAGCTCCGCAACAACACCAAGCCTCTAGGGGCCAAAGCACCCTAGGAACAAGCTCTAGAGTGCCAAAGCACTCAAGAGTAACAATATTCTCAATACTCAACTTCACTTACTACTACCACGAATCCTCGGAGAGAACTCAACCCAATGCACCAAATGCAAATGGCAAGAACACACAAAGTGCTCAAATCCCTCACTCTCAAATCCCACCAAAGCAACAAAAGCTATGGAGGAATATGAGAGGAAGAACAAGGAGAAACACCAAGAACTCCAAGATCTAACAACAAATCTCCCTTCACTTAGAGGGGAAACTCAAATTGGTTTGGTGGAAGAGTAGATCGGGTGAGTCTCCTCCAATCCCCAAAAGATCAACAAGTTTGGGTGGCTAGGGATGGAGAGATCAAGCTTTTTGAGGTCTAGCAATGGAGGAAGAAGCTTGGGGAAGATTTGGGGTTGGAAGGAGGAAGAAGGAGGGTATAAATACCCCTTCCACGGATCCAACCGTTGGCAGCCGGCCAACCCCGGGCACCCGGAGTAAAGGGACCGGGCGCCCGGACCATCCAGAGACATTTTGCCAGGGGACCGGGCACCCGGGGGTCCAATACCCCGGGTACCCAGACTGTTCAGTAAGTTTCCTGCATACCCCGGGTACCCGGGGGTCCAAGACCCCGGGTGCCCGGAATACCCAGAGACAGCCCATCTCAGGAAACGAAAACATGCGTAACTTTTTCATACGAACTCCGATTTTGATGATCTTGGGCTTGTTTTAAAGCTATGGAAAATCTCTAGGCCCTCACATAGAGAACCACCCAAGATCAACAAAAAGAAATGCTTCAAATCAAGGAAAGGTTAAAATGCTAACAAGGTAGAAGGTGAAATCTTCACAAGATAAGAGCCGACAAAAACACCAACATCGAAAACACAAAAGTAGATGTATATGAAACCCGTTTTCAATGAAGAAGAGCTTGTAATGAATACGAACTCAAGATCCATCACTCACAAAGAGAAAAACCAAACAAGAACCAATAAAGATGATGCCGAGGATGCAAAGGTTTGAGCTCTCCACGAACAATGCGACCTAGCCTATAACCTGGTCTCCTAACTACCACCATGAGACCGGTAAACTAGAAACCTATAAAGGTCAAACCTTTGTCTTGCGCATAATCCACTTG
This sequence comes from Bromus sterilis, assembly GCA_950022295.1. Taxonomy (NCBI): domain Eukaryota; kingdom Viridiplantae; phylum Streptophyta; class Magnoliopsida; order Poales; family Poaceae; genus Bromus; species Bromus sterilis. The sequence goes on along the minus strand of OX465596.1, from coordinate 159,656,375 downwards.
AGCTTGATGATGATCATCATGACCATCTCAAGTTGGAACATCTTTCTTGATTGCGTCGGCTCGATGAAGAGTAGTAGATTGCTCCCCCATACTCCATCATGGGTGAGCCTAGTTTAGGCACATCTTGATGGACATCACCACTTGCTGCCATCCTCTCTCTCGGTCTATATGAAATCTTCCTTTTGATGCAAGCCCATGGAAAGATTCCTAACCTCACATAGAAACACCACACACATAGAAAATGGGTTAGTACACAAAGCATAATGGACAATGCTTACCATACCGTGAGATCACATGATCCCACAAGGTACATCTTCTATACTTTGTGTGTTGATCAACTCGATTCCATTCTTCGCACTTTGTCTTGATCAAACATGATTCTTTCCAACACTCCTCATTAAGATGATGTCTTGAAGGTAAACATGAATGTTTACACAACCTCCTTCTTCAAGACATGCTTGCAATATGCTCAACTCTCACATGACCAATCTTTGGATAACTCTATGAATAACACCTTGGTCATCACATGATCTTCTCCTTTCAACCTTGAAGCCAACATATGATCTTCAAGAACTGCCTATGAAGAAACCTTAAAGTACAACTCAAGCAAACCATTAGTCCATATAGATTGTCATTAATTACCAAAACCAAACATGAGGCCACATGCACTTTCAATCTCCCCCATTTTGGTAATTGATGACAATCACATCAAGAGGGTTTATATAATGAATTAAGTAACTCATGCAAAGCAAATATGCATGAGCAAGAAGGCGAATACTTAAGAACAAAACCAAAGTACGAACCTCCTCAAACTAAACCCTCTAAACTTCTCCCCCATTGGCATCTATTGCCAACCAATGGGAGGAAAAACTTAGAAAGCCAATGTAGCATGTTTTCCTCCCAACACGGGTGCATTTCTCAAGATATGAGTGGAATAAAATACACACAACCCAATATGCATAGTTGGTTGGAAAACAAACTATATTGAGGATCCAAAGATTGCAAAAAGATGATATGGCACAAAGCCATAACACAAAAAAATGAAGGTAATCGAAGGATCCAACAAGCCAAATGAATATAAGATATTATGATTTGAGCATAGGAGTGTTCTAAAGAAAAATAGAGAAGTTCCCCAAGATTTGTTCACTATTTATAATCTTTGTATTATAATACAAAGTTCACAAAAATTGGATCATCACTCCCCCAAAATCAATAGAAACACAACACAAGTGCAAGTGTGCAAAGATATGAGACAAAGTATAGCACTTGCAACATACCAATGGTTGAGAAAATAGCAAAAGAGACAATCATAGGAATGGGCTCAACCAACAAGATGTGTGTGAGTCATGGTAAAGCACCTTATACGACTAATATAAGGATGACCATTAAGCATCAACGTAGTCTTGAAGAAATGAGACTCAAGGTGCTAGACATGTCCTTCTAACCTAAGTTAAGAGGGTCACCCACACACACACACAAATGGGTTCACAAACTTGATTAATAAATTTCAAAGAACATTCAAGACTTGTGACAACCCCATGATGAAGATATAAAATGATTGGCTCATTGAGACAAGCATGAGAACAACAATCTTCATCACCAAAAGAATGCACAAAGGTGAATACCAAAAAAAAGGCAGAACCATATAACCCCGTGTGCACGGGCGTCATGGTCCGTGGGCACGGGGGCCCCGTGCGCACGGTACACCCTGTGGGCACGGGGTACTCTGAGGAGAATCGTACCAGTTTCCATGGAGGGAGGAAGCTGGATGACACAAAGCATCCTTACCTCTCCCCTAAATGGAAACCACGCAATTTCCTCCGAGCCTCGTCGCACAAGAGTCCCTCCACACAATGTAAAGGTATTCATCAAAGAATTATGACATGCACTCAAAGACACACGCTTTCATGTATCCACTAAAGAACTAATCACTAATAATAAAAAGGTGGACATGAAAAGAAGAGGATATCCACTAGATGTAACTTTCTCATGTATACAAGATTCTAGGTAGATGAATATCCACAAAGAAGCATGCACACACGAAATAGTTACAAAAGAGAAGAAACAAGATATCCAAATGGAACTCATGAATATACCAATAAGATCTTTGCTTGAAAGCATAGCCCATGGCTTAATATTATCTTATTGTATATCAATGAAATCCACACACACAACCATCAAAGTCATCACAACTAGCAACAAATAAGAGATAGCTGGGATGCTTTGAACAAGGAAACAAGTATCGCAACAAAAGAATATATCTTGCAATTATAGAACATTCAAGAACCGCAAAGATTGCAAATGAAGAATCTCATGCCATGGTTCAACCTACACATGGTTGAATGCAAGAAATGTATGCATGAGGTAGATACTTGTTACCGGGATAGCATGGGAATGATGTAGTAGATAGAGCTTCATCGATCGTCCTAGCTTGACTCCAAAAGGCACATGGTGTCAACACCTTCCATGGAAAAGACGATCCTCCAATGCATCTCCAAAGTTCCTAGAACATCATTAAGAAACAAAATGGTACCCAAACTCATTGGGACCAAAGAGTTAGAGGAACAAAAATACATAGGACAAAATCCACAAGAATAAGTGCATATGGACATGAAGATGAATTCCATGCACATATTAGCCAATAAAGAGATGGATGGAGTTTAACCTATATATATGATCAGAGAAAGACATCGTGCATCGGACCAACACATAGCAAATATGCATGCACAAGACTTTCAAGAACTAAAAGAAAATACAATTTGGACAAAACACCAAGTAAACCAAGATGGTACCCCAAAGAGTGACACACCATAAGGTTGTCCGAATTATATCAAAGGACCAAATCAACACATGATTGAAGACAAGTAGAAATTAACATATGGTCAATTTCTACACTCACCAATGAATGAGAAGAACTACCAATTGAATCCCAACCCAATCAACACATGATTGAGTAGGAAAACCATTGAAAATGATACCAAGTGAACATAAGATTCCAAAATAAGATTGCAATTTGAAAATAAGATTCCAAAATAAAATTGTCACTTGAGGTATACCAAACAAAAGATACATCAAGGAATGGGGTATCAATTGACACACCAATTGATAGAGAACATGATACCAAAATGAAAGATATCAAAGAAAGAGATATCAAACTCTCAATAAGAGAGCACAATTCCAAACAAACTATGCCCTCAACAAATTTATGATGACACAAAGCACCAAAGAGAATATGCCTTCCAATAACACACACTTGATATGGACACCATAAGATTCTAGCTCCCCCAAGAGATGTGCATTACATAGAATTTTCATTTGAATACAAAATGCACAAGATGGGATCACCACTTTCACCAAATCTAGAGAAACACTAGACAAGATCAGGAAAACAAATGACCCACAAGTGGCAAGGAAGACAATGAGAGTTAAAACCACGATAAAATCTTGGTGAGTAATAAGGCAATTGTAAACAAGCCAATATGTAAAGATGATCAATAATTTCTACCACATATAAGAGTACCAATTGTTAGACAAGAGGTATATGGAATTAATTCACAGTGGTAGATAGCAATAATATATGTATTATCATCTTCACAACAACAACCATAAGCATGTGAAAAGATAAGAATTGATCACCATGCTTACAAAGAGATTCTTGATAGCTTCAAGTATGCATCCAATCATGCAAGCAATGACTAGAAAAACTTGGAGCAAACGGTTCCCACATAGGAAATACAAATACATGTTGGAGGGAAACCGTAACAAGAAAATCTCACACACTCAAGAACCATAAGATGAGAAATAAAACAATTAAGCAAATTGGAACTTGAGAAGCAAACATGCCACCTAGGAACTAGATAATTTATAATATCAAATCTAAGTGGCACAAACCCCAAATGTACACATTTTATAGGCGTGTAATATGCACAAAGCATATTACTCCCCCACAATGTGATATCCCAAAATTTAAAAATAGAGGCAAACAAATACCAACAAGAGATAATTAATGGACATTTTCGAATTTGAATTTCTCATGAGTACGACATACCACATAGAGACTAGATAATCTTGTAATATCAATACTAGGTGGTATTCCTCATTATACACATTTTAGGATCGTGAAGTGCACAAGGCACATCACTCCCCCAAAATGGGATAATCCATTAATCTCTCACAAGAGCCAACTAAGATACAAACAAAGAAAGAAAAAAAATAGGCTCAACACAATACTCAAACCTACATGATGTGAAAACCAATATACACATAAAAGATTACTCAAGATACGTAAATTGGAAGCACAACATATATAACCGCATGCGAGGTACAAAACCAAAACATGCAAAGGGACAAGTAACTTTCAATGTAAGCAAATTAAGTACAAGTTAACGTAGGGAGGCACATTGGATATAAGATAGACACAAGATAATCCAAATGACGTGGCTTGAGATAATGTGATTAATGAAGGTCCCTTAATTCTTCATGATTTAGCCAAGTCTCCAATGCCCTCCACCAACACCTATTGATCAAGTTTGAGTTTGTTGGTCCCCAACCAAGTTGGGTCCTAAGAGATTAGTCACAATAGGCTTGGCAACCCAAATGGTTCTTTTCTTGACACCACTTTGAGTACCAACAAATTTGGCAACCACATTGCCAACCTTATCCTTCCGAAGAGAATAAACATCATCAACTATAATAGGGTTGGATAAGGTACCATTAGTGCATGAAGAAGCAAGATGACCCTTTTCACGACATAAGTAGCAACATCTACTCTTTTCTTTCTTCTTAGTTGATTTCTCAACATGAAGATCATTGACTTGAGTCTTCTTGGGAAGTGGCTTCACTTCACCTTGCGGTTGAACTTGAGGCCTCTTCCCTAGTTGCTTGTCACTAAGGGGCTTCTTCTTCAAAGGGCAAGATCTAACATGATGCCCTACAACCTTGCACTTGAAGCAAATAATCTTGGCCGAATTCCTGACATGTGGTTGGCCCTTCTTCTTGTTGATCATGGACTTCTTATTGTTGGAGTTGAATCCAAGTCCACCCTTGTCATTGGGGGATTTTTGCCCACACAAAACCTTGTCAAGTGTGGACTTCCCTTCATGACCCTTTTCCAAGTCTTTCTTCAAAGAAGTGACTTGGGCCTTGAGCTCTTTGATTTCCTGTACATGGTTAGTAACAACACAAGTACTAGAGGAAGTAGAAGCTTTGTTGTTAGAGCAACAAGGCAAGGAAAGTAATTCATCACAAGATGTAGCAACATTATGAGTGGATGAATTACAAGGACTAGCACAAGGCAATATAGCATATTGAGTAGAAGTAGTGCTAATGTCCACATGAGGAACTAACTTAGAAACCTTAGCCTCATGAGCTAACTTTAGCACATTATGGGAGACTAAAAGATCATCATGAGAGCTTGAGAGCTTTCCATGACTTTCTTCCAATTTCCTATACTTGCTAGTTAGCAACTCCAATTGAGCCTTTAGCTCAACATTCTCCTTTAGTATGGATGCTTCACAAGAAATAGAGTTAGTAGCACAAGCATCATCAAGAATAACGGAAGGAGAAGACAACATGGCAAGCTCTTTTGAATAAGAAGCTTTTAGTTGAGCATGTGACTCGGTGAGTTTGATGAGCTCACCCTTAATGACCCGTGAGCCATTTTCGAGGTGCCCAAAATCCTCAAGGAGTTTAGCATGCACAACTTCAAGCTTATCATTTTTAGTTTTGATAACATTAGTCATCTCAAGGGCTCTATCATGGGATTCCTTTATTCTAGATAACTCTAGAGCAAAAGTCTCCTCAAGAGATTCCTTGGTAGTTTGTTCTACTTCGAGAGCTTGAGATAGTTCCGCAATCTCATTAGCGTAATCACGCTCAAGGCTTCCCATTTTCTCAATGGTGTCCTCATTCTCCTCGAGATGAGCTTCCAACTCCTCAATGTAATTCTTGCCCACAATGGCAATAACCATGATTTCCGTGAAGTTGGAACGAGCAATTTTATTCTTATGAAGAGCTTTATAAACAATTTCTCCCTTAATTTCTAAGGAAGCAATATCATCATTATCTTCAACATTTTCTATATTATCACTATCTACATCATCACCAACACTAGACATATAGGGTTTCAAAGTAGGAGATACCTTTGACTCCTTAGCCATAAGACAAAAATGAGTAACATGTGATGATGATGTAGGATCCCTTGAGGCACCATTCAAGGCCACATCTTGATCCATAGACCGTTGGTTTTCCTCTACATTGTTAGAACAATAGCTAGAGGAAATAGAAGCATTTATATCATGGCAACAAGATATAGCAAACATATCATCATGAGATTTATTCAAGTGATTTCTACATGATATGCATGGACTATCAACACAAGAATGTAAAACCTCTAAGTTGCTCAAAATGTTAAAGTCCAAAGATGAAGCATTGCAATAAGATAGTGATAAAGGGTTATCAATAATAGGCTCACTATCATCAAAGCAATGACTAACACTACTCACCATTTCATTACCTTGTGGCAAACCACATGTTGGTGAAGTAGAAGAAGTTGAGAACAAAACGCGGCCGGAGGTGGAGGGAGAACAATCATCCCCACAAATCTTGGACACACCATATTTATCTTGAAGCTTTGTCCACAACTCATGAGCATCCCGAAACGACATGAGTTGAGATATATCTACATTACTCAAAGCATCAACAAGCACATTAGAAGCTTGAGCATTGAGATAAGAGTTTTTCTCATCCTCTAAGGATAGGTTTTGAGTATCCTTTGGAGGAGAAAAGCCCATATCTACAATTCGCTCCAAACACGGGTCAATGGCCCGGAAATAATTAAGCATGCGAATTTTCCAAGCATCAAAATTTGTGCCATCGAAACTAAGAGTGTCAGTGAAACCTAATCCCCTAGTCGACATCTTTACTCTCAAGGCGGTGACGCCCTATAATGAGAGACCAAGCTCTGATACCAATTGAAAGGACGTGGATGTCGCCTAGAGGGGGGGGGTGAATAGGCGCTTAAAATAATTATGGTTTAGGCTTGAACAAATACGGAATAAAACTTAACGTTTAATTTGCCAAGCAATAAACCTAAATAAGCTAGGCTCAACTATGTGCACCAACAACTTAAACTAAGCAAGATAAACAACTATGTGATAGCAATATATATAACAAGAACACTATGGCTATCACAAAGTGAGTGCACAAGTAAATAGGTTGACTAGATAAGCAACTAGGAGAGCAACCTATGGACAAGCAATGCAACAACAATATGAGCAAGCACAAGATAAACAAAGTAATAAGCTTGCTCAAAGTAAAGGTAGAGATAACCGCAAGTGGAGCCGATGGAGACAAGGATTTGTTACCGAAGTTCCTTCTCTTGCGAGAAGTACGTCTCCGTTTGGAGAGGGTGTGGAACACAATGCTCACACGAAGCCAACGAGGGCCACCCTATTTCTCCTCACGCTCTCACCAATGCAAGATGCCGTGATTCCACTATGGGACACTTGAGGGCGGTCACCGAACCCGTACAAATGGTAACCCTTGAGGGCGGTCACCGTACCCGTACAAATGCTCGGGGCAATCTCCACAACCTAATTGGAGGCTCCCGTAGCGTCCGGAGCTTTACACCACAATGATTGAGCTCCGCAACAACACCAAGCCTCTAGGGGCCAAAGCACCCTAGGAACAAGCTCTAGAGTGCCAAAGCACTCAAGAGTAACAATATTCTCAATACTCAACTTCACTTACTACTACCACGAATCCTCGGAGAGAACTCAACCCAATGCACCAAATGCAAATGGCAAGAACACACAAAGTGCTCAAATCCCTCACTCTCAAATCCCACCAAAGCAACAAAAGCTATGGAGGAATATGAGAGGAAGAACAAGGAGAAACACCAAGAACTCCAAGATCTAACAACAAATCTCCCTTCACTTAGAGGGGAAACTCAAATTGGTTTGGTGGAAGAGTAGATCGGGTGAGTCTCCTCCAATCCCCAAAAGATCAACAAGTTTGGGTGGCTAGGGATGGAGAGATCAAGCTTTTTGAGGTCTAGCAATGGAGGAAGAAGCTTGGGGAAGATTTGGGGTTGGAAGGAGGAAGAAGGAGGGTATAAATACCCCTTCCACGGATCCAACCGTTGGCAGCCGGCCAACCCCGGGCACCCGGAGTAAAGGGACCGGGCACCCGGACCATCCAGAGACATTTTGCCAGGGGACCGGGCACCCGGGGGTCCAATACCCCGGGTACCCGGACTGTTCAGTAAGTTTCCTGCATACCCCGGGTACCCGGGGGTCCAAGACCCCGGGTGCCCGGAATACCCAGAGACAGCCCATCTCAGGAAACGAAAACATGCGTAACTTTTTCATACGAACTCCGATTTTGATGATCTTGGGCTTGTTTTAAAGCTATGGAAAATCTCTAGGCCCTCACATAGAGAACCACCCAAGATCAACAAAAAGAAATGCTTAAAATCAAGGAAAGGTTAAAATGCTAACAAGGTAGAAGGTGAAATCTTCACAAGATAAGAGCCGACAAAAACACCAACATCGAAAACACAAAAGTAGATGTATATGAAACCCGTTTTCAATGAAGAAGAGCTTGTAATGAATACGAACTCAAGATCCATCACTCACAAAGAGAAAAACCAAACAAGAACCAATAAAGATGATGCCGAGGATGCAAAGGTTTGAGCTCTCCACGAACAATGCGACCTAGCCTATAACCCGGTCTCCTAACTACCACCATGAGACTGGTAAACTAGAAACCTATAAAGGTCAAACCTTTGTCTTGCGCATAATCCACTTGAGCTTGATGATGATCATCATGACCATCTCAAGTTGGAACATCTTTCTTGATTGCGTCGGCTCGATGAAGAGTAGTAGATTGCTCCCCCATACTCCATCATGGGTGAGCCTAGTTTAGGCACATCTTGATGGACATCACCACTTGCTGCCATCCTCTCTCTCGGTCTATATGAAATCTTCCTTTTGATGCAAGCCCATGGAAAGATTCCTAACCTCACATAGAAACACCACACACATAGAAAATGGGTTAGTACACAAAGCATAATGGACAATGCTTACCATACCGTGAGATCACATGATCCCACAAGGTACATCTTCTATACTTTGTGTGTTGATCAACTCGATTCCATTCTTCGCACTTTGTCTTGATCAAACATGAGTCTTTCCAACACTCCTCATTAAGATGATGTCTTGAAGGTAAACATGAATGTTTACACAACCTCCTTCTTCAAGACATGCTTGCAATATGCTCAACTCTCACATGACCAATCTTTGGATAACTCTATGAATAACACCTTGGTCATCACATGATCTTCTCCTTTCAACCTTGAAGCCAACATATGATCTTCAAGAACTGCCTATGAAGAAACCTTAAAGTACAACTCAAGCAAACCATTAGTCCATATAGATTGTCATTAATTACCAAAACCAAACATGAGGCCACATGCACTTTCAAGGCTGACACCTAGGTCCCGCATGTCAGCGACCCAGGCTGTCCAGAGCCGAGTGGGCTGAGCCCAGTGCGGGCCAGGGAAGCTAGATGGGCCAGTTTCGCTCGAGACCAGCCCAAAGAGGCTGAGTCCTTTTCCTTTTTCTTTTGTTTTTCTTTTCTGTTTAAATTCCAAATTTGATTTGAATTCAAATTCAAATCTGATTTGAACTCCAACTCCATCCAAGGGCATCCCATATATGATTTTGGGGTAGCTTGAGCTACTGATCTTCATGGTGAGGTCTTTTTTGCATGTTGCCCCTCTAAATTATTGGAGTGTGGAAAATTTTGCAAATAAACCCCTTTTCATTTCTTTGTTTTTTTGTCAAGTTTTACCCAAATTAAAGATGGCCATGCCATATATGATTTTCGGGTAGTTTCAAGCAAAGAATTGCGTGGTGATGATGTTTATATCATTTGAGCCTTTTCCAAAATGCATCAAGGTCAATTTTGCATTCAGCCCCCTGAGCTCCAGTTGAAATTGCAACTGTGTTCGTCAATTCAAATGGTACCATATTATATATGGTTTTGGGGTAGTTTTCTGTAAGGGTTGCAATGGTGATGTCCTCATGATGTTTGGTGCAACTCATATGGACAAGGTGTGACCACCTCATCCAGGATCAATCTGTCTTTTCCTTTCTTGCAGCATTCCAATTTCAGTGCATGTTGGAAGTGATGATTTTTTGATTCTTTCAAGTTCTGTTTCATGTCATTTCCAAATCTTTTCTCCAAACCAGCACCCAACATATTGCCTGTGCAGTGTGGCTGGATTCCAACTTTTGTTGCACCTTCCGTGTGTTAAATTCACCGACACTACTCCGTCTCCGGAATCGATGATTACTTTTCACGTTGTTTTGTTCCTGTTAAATGCATTGTTGATCATGCCATGTTGACATGCTACTTACACCTAAAATAAGGCTAAGACCAAAGCCATTTTCACGTAAATAAATTGCATATGACGTTTTTGACGTGTCGTCACCACCTTCATTTAAATTGACTAGATAGGGTCACAGCATGTCTAATTAAACTTTCTCATACCATCCTTGCCTGTGAATTGTACCCGTTACTTACTTGTGTGCCTTTTCCTTGCCGGTACCTTACGTTAGCACCTGAGACCGCCGAGGAGACTTACATGGAGATTTCCGACACCGAGCCCGAGGACCCTGCTGCGTCTGCTTCGACGACCGATTACCCAGGCAAGGGGAAGATTCATACCATTACTTGATACCTTTCTGCCTACCTTCTTAGCTGTAGTCTAGAACGTTTGTTTGATCCTATCCACCTTGCCTATGCCACATTCAAAACCAAACAGCCATGATCCCCACATCCCAGCAAAACATTGTATTGCTAAGTTACCGCTGCTCAGCCATTGCTTAGTATGATTAGGAAAACTTGCTGCTTACCCTCTGCTATGGTTTGGGATGTCATGTTATTTAAAGAAGTTGGTTGATATTTATTATTATTTTGATGTTAACTTATACATGACGAACGATGGGAGACCAGGTTGTTCCCGCCAGGTGTTTTGTTCCATTTGAGTCACCTAGGTCCCGAGTTCCGGGTATTGTGTTTCTTGACGAGCGTGCCTAATCGTGTGTGGGATTCTATGGGGTCCCCTTGTCTTACCTACCTAGCTTCATACAGTTCTAGTGGTGGCCCGAGCTGATTTACTATTTGCAAACGTGTGTTTGCTTGGTTGGTACCCCAACTGTTTTCGAAACAACCCGGACCAACGGAGACATAGTTCCTCTGGTTGGTCCACACTGGTGAGCTAGGGAAGTCCCCTAATTTATAGGTGAGACTAAACCCGACCTTAGACTTACGGACGAGGCTCATCCGAGAGCTTGGCCGGCTTTTGGATTGGATGTCGACTACCCGGGGGCCACCCGGAATTGTGTGTTGTTAGTTAGAGGGACTCTGACGTTCCGGAGTTTCAGGCGTTTACCTAGCCAAGTGGAAACCGGGCGTACATGCGAAGCCTATGATGGGCAGTTGGTACACCCCTGCAGGGTTAAATCTTTTCGAAAAGCCGTGTCCGCGGTTATGGACGACTTGAGACCTACTCCTTATTCATAGAATAACATCAATTTGAATTATAATTAAAGTGAGTGCCTTGGTTGCTTTTCTTCGTCTAGGGGGACCAAGAGAAGATCCAGGTTGTGTTATGTTTGACGTAAGTAGGTGGATAGCAGACCTATGACACGAGATCACGTGTACTTCTTGGATCTTACCTCTACTCTAATAGAACGATAGCCACCATCTATGCTAGTGCGGTTGCAACCTTTACCCTTACTTGTCTTACCGTAGGAAGTTAGTTATCCTGTAATGATATAATCTCACCCCTGTTTTACTTTTGTGCTTTTACTGTTTTTCCTGATCGGCCCCTGCAGTGGACTACTACCTTGACCCGAGAACTGGACGATACTTTGTGGAGGTTCCCCCGGAGGATGACGATGAGATCGACCTCGTTCAGTAGATCCTACAGTTGGGCTTCGACAATCCGTGGGTGGACTCTTTATGTGCAGCCCTCTCTAGGGTAATTTGGCTTTTGACCGTACTCGGTCGTGTTTGTCTTCCGCTTGTCGCATGATGTACTGTTGGGTCCACGGACCTCTGAGATGATGTAATAATTATCAAGTGGCTATGTATGCCCTAGACTCTATATATTTTATGTCTTAGTTAAAGTTCTTTGTTCTTATACTTGTTGTCGAGAATCCGGCAGCGACACGAGTGCGAGTGTCGTGAGTCGGTGGCTCTTTATGGGCTACTAACTTGAGCAGAACGTGAAAGAAACTAACTCGAGTTAGTACCGCATCGGGGGCCTTACAACTTGGTATGAGAGCAGGACTGACTGTAGGACCCCTTACTGGCCGAAGTTGAGTCTAGAAACTATTTTTTAGTTATTAAGGAAAAATCGGAGAGTAGGAACTGTTTCTTTTTCTTCTTACCCCACCCTCCCACCCCTTTTCCGTGAGGAAGTGAAACGTTGTTTTTTTTTCTGCAACCTATCCCCTTTCAAAAACAAATCTATGTTCTCGTTTACATGAGGCTCCGATTCCTCTATAAGTTTTTGCTAGCGACGAGATGTGTTGGCGTCTTTGAGACCTCTGAGCCGCCACTTGGGGTTGACTGCTCTACCTCGCTTATGGCGTACCCCAGGTGAAACGTCCATACAGGATTGGCAGGCATCCTATGGTAATATGGATATGGTGTCTTTTCCCCTATGGACGACTGTGATGGCGGGCCGCTCAGGACAGATGTCTCATTGTTCAGGTTTCCAACCGCTCGTATATATATTGTTGTGTGCTCGCTAGCAGATTATTATCTTGGTTTCGGATGATCTCGGTTTGGGGATTCCAGTAGCACCTAGCTTTTGACTTTCCGGGTTAACCTTGGTGGAATTTCAGCCTTCGGCTTTCTCATACCTCGTGAGGAATTTTTGTTGTCAATATTGCTTTATCTTCTGGTTACGTCAATGTTTCAACCATGTTCTCATAAGTGTTCCTGTATACAAGATGCCAAGAGCGAACATGCCGCCGCCAGAGAACCCTCTCCTTGGGGAGGCTATGAACGCAGTGGCTCAGGGCACAGCTACGATCTTACAGATGCTGCAGAACCAGACTGCTCAGAGGAATGATTGACCACAGTACACAACACTGCAGCAGTTCCTTGCGATCAACCCCCCCCCCCCCCCCCCCCGAGGTTCTCCGAGGCTCGAGACCCGCTGGAGGCGGATGACTAGATCGCAGAAATCAAGAAGCACTTCAATGAAAACACCGTCAGACCCGTCGACTACGTCACCTTCGCCTCCTTCCAGCTTCAGGGTGCAGCAGCCAGCTGGTATGATACCTACAAGGCCAACAAGGGCGATGCTATCATCACGTGGGCAGATTTCGTCGCAGACTTCAGAGCAGCGCATATTCCGAGTTGCCTGATCGACAGGAAGCGTGAGGAGTTCTTGGCTCTGAGACAGGGTGACAGGTCAGTTCAGGAGTACAACCTGGCCTTCTTCAGGCTCGCCAGGTACGCTCCAGAGGAGGTCCGCACAGAGGCTAAGAAGATTGCGAGGTTCCGTGGAGGTCTCAGCACAGAGATCAAGTACGCGCTCACTTAGTGCAGTCCCACGCTGTTCTCACAGTTCGTGGATCAGGCTATCCGTCAGGAGTCAGCCAGAGCAGAGTGGGATGCAGACAGGAAGCGCCAGAGAGAGCACAGTTCCGAAGTGATGATCCACAAGAAGGAAAAGACTTGGGTTGCAGAGGCGCCACCGCAGAGGCAGCAGTACCAGCAGAGGGGGGAAGTTGTCCGCACTTTTTCCCGCCCTCCCGTCCCAGTTCAGCAGGGGCCTCGCTCTACACCACCACACGCGAGGCCACCCAAGCCGCAGCAGCAGCCCAGGCCGGGCATGATTTGCTACAAGTGCAGAGAGCCAGGGCACACGTCTCCCAACTGCACTGATCCGCGCTTTGCTCGGCTCCCACCGCCTCCACCTTGCTCTACTCCGAGCAACGCGATGGTGAAGGCACAGCCACGTGCACTTCGGGTGAACAACGTGATGCTCTCAGATGCTCAGCAGTCTTCAGAGATTGTTCTTGGTAGGTTGCTTGTGTGTTCAGTTCCCGCGACAGTTTTGTTCGATTCCGGAGCGTCTCATTCCTTCATTTCCAAGTCTTTCGCTCAGCAGTTTGATTTCCAAGCAGAGGTGTTGCCGTTTCCTTTGGCCATCTCTACCCCGGGCTCCAAGTTCAGTTCAGCTGTCAGAATTCCAGATGTGGAGATCCGTATTCAGGATGTTGTTTTCACAGCATCTCTGATTTTCTTGCCCTGTTCCGACATTGATGTCATTTTGGGCATGGATTGGCTTGTGTAGCACAAGGCCAATATTGATTGTCCGACCAGATCCGTCAAGTAGACACATGATTCAGGCGCAGAGGTCTTGTACACTTGTGGCTCTATGACAGGACCAACACAGTTGTACGCTTTGAACGCAGGAGTTGCACCTTTGCTAGAAGAGGTCAGAGTTGTCTGTGAGTTCCCAGACGTCTTTCCGGAGGAGTTGCCAGGAATTCCCCCAGTTCGAGCTATTGAGTTCGTTATTGAGCTAGAGCCTGGTACCCAGCCGATTTCTCGGCATCCGTACAAGATGTGTTCGAAGGAGTTGATCGAGCTCAAGAAGCAGTTGACAGAGTTGGAGGCAGGCGGTTTTATCCGCGCCAGCACTTCCCCTTGGGGTGCACCATCTTTGTTTGTCTAGAAGAAGGATGGGACTAGCCGCTTGGTCCAGGACTATCGCGGTATCAACAAGAAGACCATCAAGAACAAGTACCCTTTACCCCGCATCAATGATCTGTTTGAATAGTTAAATGGGGCTAAGGTGTTTTCCAAGCTTGACTTGAGGATGGGGTATCATCAAATCCGTGTTCGTGAAGAGGATATTCCCAAGACCGCGTTCAGCACACGTTATGGGTTGTACGAGTTCACAGTCATGAATTTTGGGTTCTCTAATGCCCCTCCGACATTCATGAGAGCTATGAACTATTTGTTCCAAGATTGGCTTGATTTGTTTGTGATCCTCTACCTCGACGACATTCTTGTCTATTCCAAGTCAGAGGCTGAGCATGAGGAACATTTGCGCTTGGTGCTGCAGAAGTTAAGAGAGCACCGGTATTACGCCAAGTTCTCCAAGTGTGAGTTTTGGCTGGACAAGGTCAATTTTCTGGGCCATGTCATCTCCGCTGAGGGAATTGCGGTTGACCCAGAGCGAGTCCGCACTATTCAAGAGTGGGCTCCGCCGAAGAACGTGAAGCAGCTAAGGAGTTTTATCGGCCTCGCCAGTTATTGCAGGAGGTTTGTGCAGAATTTCTCCAAAATAGCCAAGCCAATGACTGAATTGTTGTGCAAGGACAAGCGGTACACTTGGTCACCAGCTTGCCAGTCAGCCTTCGAGGAGTTGAAAGAGAAGCTGACCACAACTCCAATTCTCACGCCGCCAGATGAGTCACAGCCTTTTCAGGTGTTTTGTGATGCCTCTTTGCAAGGTCTGGGCGGAGTTTTGATGCAAGGCAAGAATATTGTGGCTTATACCTCACGGCAGTTGAAGACAAGTGAGAGGAATTATCCCACACACGACTTGGAGCTTGCAGCAGTTGTGCACGCTTTGGTCACTTGGCGACACCTCCTCTTAGGGAGGAAGGTGGATGTGTTCACGGACCACAAGAGTCTGAAGTACTTGTTCACTCAGCCAAATCTGAACTTGAGGCAAAGAAGATGGCTTTATACCATTACTGAGTACACAGTTGATATTCAGTACACGCCTGGGAAGGCGAATGTCATAGCTGATGCGCTGAGCCGCAAGGGCGATTGCAATAATATCCAGGTGCAGAAGATCCACCCTGATTTGTGTGAGTCCTTTCGAAGGCTCAATCTCGAGCTAGTTCCAGTAGGCTATCTTGCCAACCTTGTGGTAGAGCCCACTATCCATGAGAAGATTCGTGAAGCTCAGTCTGGCAGCTCAATGATACAAAAGATCAAGCAGGGTATTGCCGCCTCAGTTCCAAAGTACGGTTGCTTTTCAGTGCATAATGATGGCACCGTGTTGTTCCAAGAGCGAGTTGTTGTTCCCAAGGAGGGAGATCTCAGAGAGGTCATCATGAAGGAAGCCCATGATTCCAAGCTATCGGTTCACCCTGGCAGTACAAAGATATATCAAGATCTCAAGAAAAGCTTTTGGTGGACTCGTATGAAGCGGGATGTTGCCCGTTACGTGTCTCAGTGTGATGTGTGCAGGAGAGTGAAGGCACAACAGCAGAAGCCTACAGGGTTGCTTCAGCCACTTGAGATTCCGGAGTGAAAATGGGATCACATAAAAATGGATTTCATCACAGGCTTCCCTTTGTCGCAGAAGAAGAACAATGCCATCTTTGTTGTCATTGACAATCTTTCCAAACTTGCCCACTTCATTCCAGTGAAGGACTCCGTTTCAGCAGCTCAGTTGGCGGATTTGTACACCACAAGAGTTGTATCTTTTCATGGGTTCCCAAGAAGATCAGTTCAGATAGAGGTAGCCTTTTCACCTCTAAGTTCTGGCAGGCCTTTCAAAAGGCGATTGGTACGACAGTGTTGTTCAGTACCGCTTATCACCCTCAGACAAGTGCGAAAGTCGAGCGCGTGAACCAAATCCTCGAGGACATGCTTCGGGCATGTGTCATCTCGTTTGGCATGAAGTGGGAAGAATGCTTGCCGTATGCTGAGTTCTCTTACAACAACAGCTATCAGGCAAGTCTGCAGGCAGCGCCGTTTGAAGTCTTGTATGGCCGCAAGTGCAGGACACCTTTGAACTGGTCCGAGACAGGTGAGAGGCAGCTGTTCGGTCCAGATGTGATCCAAGAGGCAGAGGACAGAGTGAAGATTGTCTGAGAGCACCTAAAGGCAGCACAGTCTAGGCAGAAGGCCTATTATGACAAAAGGCACCGTGGTGTAGCGTTTTGGGTTGGTGATTGGG
Source organism: Bromus sterilis (assembly GCA_950022295.1). Classification (NCBI taxonomy): domain Eukaryota; kingdom Viridiplantae; phylum Streptophyta; class Magnoliopsida; order Poales; family Poaceae; genus Bromus; species Bromus sterilis. The sequence goes on along the minus strand of OX465596.1, from coordinate 159,639,361 downwards.
CGTACTTGAGAGTTTCTCCGTTGAGGGGAACTCACCGCTTTGGCATCAAAGGAAAGCTCTCTCCAAGATTTGTCGGACCTTTACGCATCCTTGAGACTAGGGGACCTCTTGCCTTTCGGCTTGAGCTTACAGAGAGTCTGTCCATGGTGCATGACGTGTTCCATGTGTCCCAGCTAAAGCAGTGCTTCAAGAAGCCAGAGCTGGCTATTGACTTGGGCGAGATCCAGCTGAGTGCGGACCTTTCCTACTCAGAGCGTCCAGTCCGTGTTCTTGAGACGTCCAAGCGCAAGACGCGCAACAAGACCGTCAAGTTCATGAAAGTTCAGTGGGCACATCATTCGGAGAAGGAAGCAACGTGGGAGCGTGAAGACCATCTCCGTTCTGAGTATCCTGAGTTGTTTCAGGCTTAGATCTTGGGACGAGATCCTGTGTTGGTGGGGGAGTGCTGTAATAGCCCATGTGCAATAATTAGAAAACACCATGAAGTTGTACTTTGTCTGTTGACTTTGCAACTTGGCATGATGCTAAAGATTGTAGTTTCATGTGGTGATTTAAATTTGCATTGGGATTGGAGCCCATCTGGTTTGGTTGAGCTTGCTTCCAAAGTGGTTCACGAAAGGTTTTTGAAGATTTTTCATTGTTGCATGCATGCTCTCCCTGACCCCAAACTTGGCCTAGCCATTTCATTTGCTATGGCAAGGGTTTTAAAGGCCTCAAATCATTTTTGCCATCATCAAAAATAAGGGCTCTAGTTCAAAGTGATTTTGAATTCAAAAATGAGCTCACAATTTTGTTGTTGCCAAAAATGCCCAAACCATTTTTGGAAATTGAGGAATAATGCAAGGTTAATTATACATATTTTTTATGTATTTTTCCCACTTGTATTTAATCCAGAAAAAACCTGAATTCTTTTCTGTTTTATTTAAATGGAAAAGGGATCAGCAGCAGGTTTTCTTTTCCTTCTCCATTTCCTGCTGGAAGCCCAGCCCACCTAGCCTCCTCCGCGCAGCCCACCTGGGCCTGTCCAGCGAAGCGGTACGCAGAGTGGCTCGTAGCCGTCCGATCAAGATCCAAGCGCTCACCTCCTTCGTCTTTCCAGCGTGGACGAGGTCCCCCCAAGATCCCCTCTCACAACGGACGCCAGCGTCGACGTCGATGACGGCCAGCGTGGCTGGGGGCCTCCCCCCTTTATAAGCTGGCCCCGAGCGCGTCCTTTGAACCCTAAGAACCCTTTCCTCCCTCCAGGTTCTGCCGCCGCCGCCGGATTTGACCCCGAGGGCCTCCCCTGTTCCGCCATGGACGCCGGACAATTCCATCAAATTCCTCGCCGTCCTTCGTTTTCTTTTATCGTGCGTTTGCATGCACCTTCCTCTGCGTGTGCTTGACCCACTTCTGGTCGCAGGAACCAGAAGGAGGCACGGGTCACAGCGGACCCGTGGACGCCGTCAGGAACCCGCACCACCTCGTCGTCGCCAGGTTCGTCTCCTTCCTCTCCGGTTGCTCGAGTTCGACCACGGCACCCCCAAGGTGATCCTCGTGGTGCCCTTCTTCCTCCCGTAGCGCGTAGCCTAGTTCCCCGCGCGGTTGCCTGTCTGAACCCTCCGCGTGTCGTCGTCGCCGACGAACCACCGTGACCGCCTCGTCTATGGCGTGCCCGGGATGCGCTCGTACGTGCCTAGGCGTGCTCTGGCCACGCATATGGACTCAAAGGAGTCCCTTTGCGCATGTTTTGGCCGTAGCCGCGCCGGTGTCTGAAGCTGCATGTTGGACAGTGGCGCCGCCATGTTTTCCGATGAGCCTCGCGTCGCCGTTGTGAGTCCTAAGACCTAGCTCGAGGTGTGGAGTTTTAGCAGGATGTTCTAGGAGGCCTTAGCACCTCACGGTGTCACCGGAGAAGCCCTGTGGAGATGGCTAGCTTTGCCTGAACTTGCTGTCGTCGCCGTCTGTTTTCTGTCAGTAGATGCAGTGTTGTCGCCGTTGTGCTGTTCTCGTGAGGATGCCGGCGAGGTGGAGAGGAGTAGGTGGAAGTGGTGTGCGTCCCTGCGTAGGGCTGAGTACCCTCTCGGATTCCCCCATGGTGGAGTGGTTGGAGGTGGCCGGAGTGTGAGCCGGTGTTCGCCGGAACCCGCTGCAGTGGTGCCTGTCGGGCGCGTTTGGAATTCAGTTAACCACTTGGGGTTAACTTAACCTGCAGCGAACACCTCTTTCTTTAGCAAACCGAGCAGTAGCGCAGTGGTAGCGTTCAAGCGCAGCAGCGAGCAGGTCGTGGGTTGGAGTCCCACGCGAGGCGTTGCCTCCCCCCCCCTTTTTTTGATTTATGCAGAGGCTGACACCTGGGTCCCGCATGTCATCGACCCAGGCTGTCCAGAGCCGAGTGGGCTGAGCCCAGTGCGGGCCAGGGAATCTAGATGGGCCTGTTTCGCCCGAGACCAGCCCAGAGAGGCTGAGTCCTTTTCCTTTTCCTTTTTCTTTTGTTTTTATTTTCTGTTTAAATTCCAAATTTGATTTGAATTCAAATTCAAATCTGATTTGAACTCCAACTCCATCCAGGGGCATCCCATATATGATTTTGGGGTATCTTGAGCTAATGATCTTCATGGTGAGGTCCTTCTTGCATGTTGCCCCTCTGAATTATTGGAGTGTGGCAAATTTTGCAAATAAACCCCTTTTCATATCTTTTTTTTGTCAAGTTTTAACCAAATTAAAGATGGCCATGCCATATATGATTTTTGGGTAGTTTCAAGCAAAGAGTTGTGTGGTGATGATGTTTATATCATTTGATCCTTTTGCAAAATGCATCAAGTGCAATTTTGCACTCAGCCCCCTGAGCTCTAGTTGAAATTGCAACTGTGTTCGTAAATTCAATGGTACCATATTATATATGGTTTTGGGGTAGTTTTCTGTAAGGATTGCAATGGTGATGTCCTCATGATGTTTTGTGCAACTCATATGGACAAGGTGTGACCACCTCATCTAGGATCAATCTGTCTTTTCCTTACTTGCAACATTCCAATTTTAGTGCATGTTGGAAGTGATGATCTTTTGATTCTTTCAAGTTCTGTTTCATGTCATCTCCAAATCTTTTCTTGAAACCAGCACCCAACATATTTCCTGTGCAGTGTGGCTGGATTCCAACTTTTGTTGCACCTTCCGTGTGTCAAATTCACCGACACTACTCCGTCTCCGGAATCGATGATTACTTTTCACGTTGTTTTGTTCCTGTTAAATGCATTGTTGACCATGCCATGTTGACATGCTACTTACACCTAAAATAAGGCTAAGACCAAAGCCATTTTCACGTAAATAAATTGCATATGAAGTTGTTGACGTGTCGTCACCACCTTCATTTAAATTGACTAGATAAGGTCACAACATGTCTAATTAAACCTGCTCATACCATCCTTGCCTGTGCATTGTACCCATTACTTACTTGTGTGCCTTTTCCTTGCCGGTACCTTACGTTAGCACCTGAGACCGCCGAGGAGACTAACGTGGAGATTTCCGACACCGAGCTTGAGGACCCTGTTGCGTCTGCTTCGACGACCGATTACCCAGGCAAGGGGAAGATTCATACCATTACTTGATACCTTTCTGCCTACCTGCTTAGCTGTAGTCTAGAACGTTTGTTTGATCCTATCCACCTTGCCTATGCCACATTCAAAACCAAACAGCCATGATCCCCACATCCCAGCAAAACATTGTATTGCTAAGTTACCGCTGCTCAGCCATTGCTTAGTATGATTAGGAAAACTTGCTGCTTACCCTATGCTATGGTTTGGAATATCATGTTATTTAAAGAAGTTGGTTGATATTTATTATTATTTTGATGTTAACTTATACTTGACGAACGATGGGAGACCAGGCTGTTCCCGCCAGGTGTTTTGTTCCATTTGAGTCACCTAGGTCCCGAGTTCCGGGTATTGTGTTTCTTGACGAGCGTAACTAATCGTGTCTGGGATTCTATGGGGTCCCCTTGTCTTACCTACCTAGCTTCATACAGTTCTAGTGGTGGCCCGAGATGATTTACTATTTGCAAACGTGTGTGTGCTTGGTTGGTACCCCAGCTGTTTTCGAAACAACCCGGACCAACGGAGACATAGTTCCTCTCGTTGGTCCACACTGGTGAGCTAGGGAAGTCCCCTAATTTATAGGTGAGACTAAACCCGACCTTAGCCATACGGAAGAGGCCGATCCGAGAGCTTGGACGGCTTTTGGATTGGATGTCGACTCCCCGGGGGCCACCCGGAATTGTTTGTTGTTAGTTAGAGGGACTCTGACATTCCGGAGTTTCAAGCGTTTACCTAGCCAAGTGGAAACCGGGCGTACATGCGAAGTCTATGATGGGTAGTTGGTACACCCCTACAGGGTTAAATATTTTCGAAAAGGCGTGTCCGCGGTTATGGACGACTTGAGACCTACTCCTTGTTCATAGAATAACATCAATTTGAATTATAATTAAAACTTGCCTACCGTGTGAGTGCCTTGGTTGCTTTTCTTCGTCCAGGGGGACCAGGTGAAGATCCAGGTTGTGTTATGTTTGACGTAAGTAGGTGGATAGCAGACCTATGACACGAGGTCACGTGTACTTCTTGGATCTTACCTCTACTTTAATAGAACGATAGCCACCATCAATGCTAGTGCGGCTGCAACCTTTACCCTTACTTGTCTTACCGTAGGAAGTTAGTTATCCTGTAATGATATAATCTCACCCCTGTTTTCCTTTTGTGCTTTTACTGTTTTTCCTGATCGGCCGCTGCAGTGGACTACTACCTTGACCGAAGCACTGGACGATACTTCATGGAGGTGCCCCCGGAGGATGACGATGAGATCGACCTCGTTCAGTAGTTCCTAAAGTTGGGCTTCGACGATACGTGGGTGGACTCTTTATGTGCAGCCCTATCTAGGGCAATTTGGCTTTTGACCGTACTCGGTCGTGTTTGTCTTCCTCTTGTTGCATGATATACTGTTGGGTCCACGGACCTCTAAGATGATGTAATAATTATCCAGTGGCGATGTATGCCCTGGACTCTATATATTTTATGTCTTAGTTAAAGTTATTTGTTCTTATACTTGTTGTCGAGAATCCGGCAGAGACACGAGTGCGAGTGTCGTGAGTCGGTGGCTCTTTATGCGCTACTAACTTGAGCAGAACGCGAAAGCAACTCACTCGAGTTAGTACCGCATCGGGGGACTTACATTGGACTCATGATCAATTAAGTGTAAAGAGGATTATACTGTGCATTGGAAGAATGGAAGTTACCAGCTACAAGTATCCAAGATTTTGAAGACTCGAAGATTCTTTTTGAAGACTCTGAAGACCCCAAGATTACCCATGACCTTTAGAGGACTAAATCCCTGTTATATGCTCACGTTAGATGCGGTGATTTGTTTGTTTTTTTGTATTGTTCTCCCCTCCCCTCCAAAATTATACCCTAAAGCCAAAACCCTTGGACCCAATAGATAGTGTATGGAGATGAACTCATCTTTTCCGGAGCGATGACTCGGTTGGAGACCGAACAATGGATTCAGAACATGGAGGATCACATGAAGGATAACAGCGTTGGAAGAAACGATATGGTGCAATATGCTCTTCAGTACTTTGCAAAAGGTGCTGCTACATGGTGGAGGATGTACCAAGCTATCAATGGAAGGCGAGAAGAAATCACTTGGGAGGAATTCAAACCGACTCCGCTAAGATCTCGTCTTGTTTCCCGAACAAGGAAGCCTAGTGTAAACGACCTGAAGAAACCATGTGCATGTAAGATCTGTGGAGAAATAGGACACACCCACGAGGAAAATCTGGAGGAATGCCCCCATTGTGAATAAAGTCATCCAGCTGAAGATTGTCCCACTAGGCAGGTTACCTGTTTCTTATGTGAAGGAACTACCCATTACCCCGCCCAGTGTAACTTATACCCCATAGTACAGAAAATGATCCAACAACATAAGGAATGAATGAAGGAAGCTCTTAGTAAACACATAGAAGTACTCATGATGAAGGGAGATGTCAAATACCCTCTTGAAGAAACATCAACCCCAGTTTGCATCAAGTCATGCTATTCATGTGGAGAAGAAGGACATATTTCACAAAATTGCACGAAGAAGGGGAACGAGTATTTGGGTAAATTCCCGACAATAGAAGTGGAGGATGACCAACAAGAAATAGAAGATTGGAGCAACATAGAAAGGTCGAGAAAGAAACACAAGGTGTTTGGAAGTGCCATCTGTTGGCATTGTAACAAGGATGGACGTTATGCACCTGGTTGCCCATGTAAAGACTACGACCTTCTCGCAAGAAGAAAAACCCAGACCAAGAAGAAGAGGATGAATCAAGAGTCACAGAAGAAGCCTTACACCCCAGAGAACACCGCTTATGTTAAAGACGTCAAGAATATAGTGGAGATGAATGCATCCCAGAAATCGAAGGATGGAGATGATGAAAGCAGTGTGTATCCCCAGAAGAACCCAATTTCTGCAAAGAAGGATCGGAGTCAAGTCATTTGTTTTAGGTGCAGAGAAGCAGGGCACTACTCTACCAAATTCCCCGAAAGGAAGCCAAATACTCAAGAAGATTAAGTAATCACAATCAGACCCCGAGATTGGAAAGGAGTAATGTGTTTTTGCTGCAATGAGAAATATCACTTTGCCAGAGAATATCGTAATGGATAGAAGTCTTATGACGAGCTATTAGATATGAAGCATGCAATAAGCGCAGAAGGAAATAATCTGTAAAATAGAAACGTCGGATGGAGATGTGTAAATTCTATGAGATTGCAATGATCAATTTGAGATTCAATAGAGCTAGTATGTGCCTTTGGTCAGGAAACAACCACATGTGTGAATTGGATATTTATGAGTAGAAACACTACAAGCAAGGAGAAGTGTTTCGGAAGCTAAGGAAGAGACCCTGGATTTTAATTTTTTAGGGTGGTAGTATTACTACTCGAAGAATGATCGAAGTCTTAACTACATCGGACCTCATAATGAAGTTTGACAAGTAAGTGATGAGTCCGTTTGAAGATGTGATAGTTTGCATTAAGATATTAAGGAAGGAGTATAGTCGGATTTTAAGAATGAGAAGCAAGACTTATGTTTGAGATGGAAAATATTTTCAACCCAAGGAGGATTTAAGATTTGCAATAGATGAGGTGGGCCATAACCCATAAGCTCCAGGATCGGATAGAAAGCAAGCACGCTCTTGCGGAAATAAGGAACATGGAGGAAGCTACGACTTTGCCAACCGTCAATCTTATAGGAGTATACGTAGAACCTGAGAGTTGTGAAGAAAACAATAACGGTTTTGTTTGGCATGCAGAAACCATGGATTTACCCGAACTCAGTTCGTGGAGAAGTTAATTCTGCAGTGCTTGTGAGGATGCCCGAGTGTTAGAATGCGAGATTCGCTAAAACATATACAAGATAATGATTTGGGTGCGGAATGGATTGGCCACCATAACGATTACTCTTATTATTCTCTTTGCTATGTGGGATGGTAGATCTAGAGTGACTTACCTATAATAGAGAGAGACGACGACGCTAAACCAAAACATTAGAATGGTACGATGTTGACCCTGTACATTGCAACCCTCGTGAATCATAAGTAATACGGTGAGAATAAGCCAAGACCCATTTTCTGCAGGAAGCCCTCATGTTGACCACCAGGAGAATACCGATATTTTTTAGTATTGGCGTTCGACCTGTCATTCATGAAGGATGAACATATGGAAGACCAATCATTCCGTGAAAAGAGATTCAACACCTCAAAGGAGAAGGGGTATATGTAAGAAGGAATTCATCAAAAGTGCAAGATTCGTCAAGACCTAGGAATTTTATTTTAAGGGTGGTAGCACCCTAGAACTTCAGAGGATCAGTGGATTTCGGAGGGAAGACCCCAAACCTAACCTTTTTTTTCTAGCCTCTTCGAATCTCGAGGACGAGATTCATTTTAAGGGTGGTAGATTTGTAACATCCCAAAATTCTAAAATTTGGAATGTTATAATAATTAGATAATTATGATTTTCTTGTTTGATTTGTGTGAATTTGATCTGAGTGAGATAGACTAGGATCTGAAACTTTTGAAGTTTAAATGAATATTAAAAATGAGAGGGAATAAAAGGACTTTCCCTAATATTCATTTTTCTTTTACATTTATTATTTAAAAACAAATCCATCAAATAAAAAATAGAGAGAAGGCAATATGACTCCTTCAATAAATAAAATAAAAGTTGGAAAAATGTTTTCAATAGAAGTTTTATTTTATTGGATCTTATTTTTAATAATTTATATTTAAAATAAAAATACTTAAAGGAGGTAAGATAACATGACTTCTTCAATTTCATTTGAAAATGATTTAAAACCTTGCTTTGGGTTTTATTTGGATTTATTGGAAAATGTTATTTATTTCTGTATAAAAAGGTCATTGAAAATTTTATTTATATAATTCTAAGATTTTAGAAATTTATTTGGGAATTTTTGGAGTTGTAAATTATTTTATATTACTCTCTAAAGTTGTGTTAAAAATAAGTAAATAAATAAATATATTTTATTTTATTTTTATTTTTAAAAAGTATTGCGTTATTTTTTTAGAGTTATTTTATTATTTTTAAAATATCTCTATAGTACGTTTCTTGAAAAAAAATCGTAAAAAAGAAAATATAACGGGCGCGCCATCCAGGCCAGACCAGCCAGCGCGCCAGGCCGCGGCCGAAGCGGCCAAGTGGCCCAGCCGGCCAGCTCGCTCGTCTCCCTCTAGAGACACGCAAGGAGGCTGAGTCCAGAACGGACTCGGCACAGCGCCGCCGTCCGTGTTCCTTCGGGACACTACTCCGATTGCTTTTTGCCCACGAAATGTTGTCCCATAAATATCCCACGTCCTTCTCCGCCAATTCGTCACAAAATTTCGCCCCAAACCGTCCTAAATCGAGCTAATTTCGAGGTAGATCTTGCCGGAAAATTTCGGATTTGCCGGTAGATCCCATCGCCGGTGAGAGTCCCCTTGACCCCAAATTTTTGCATCCCGACTTCTTTCTTCGTTGTGCATCTAATAGACATATTTTCCCTCTTCTATTCTTGCGCAAGATTGATCCCCGAATTGTACGCGCACCGCGGGAGTTCATCGGAGCGCGCTCGGTTCATCGCGTCTCGACGCCCGTACGGACGACATAGGGGATCATCACCACCACCGTAGTGATCTCCTAGTCAAGCTCTACATCCTAGACAACTTCTTTGTCGCCGGAGATCATCTGAACCGTCGTCTTCGTCGCGTCAAAATCTACCCGCCGCGGTTAGTAAAAACGCCGTAACTTTTTATCCGTTGCTCCGTTATAGATGAAACTAGCATCCAATTGTTTCTTTCTAAACCCTCTATATATTAGGTACTGTAGATCCAAGTTTTGAAAAAAAAATTGCGTTTGATCAAAAAAATTCTAAATTCTATGTAGATTCGTTATTGTAATATCTTTTTATTCGTAGATCCGTTTTGCATGATTCCAAAGCCCACGGTTTTCTTTCGGAATCCTCTATCCAGTACAACTCTAAAATTTTATTTATTATTTTCGAAAATAATAAGATCTGATCAGATTCAAATTCAAGTTTCTTTTGATCGTATCTCTTATTTCACAACTCGGATTTGATTGATTATTTTTGAAAACAGAAACCCTAGCTAAACCCTATATTCTAGACACTTTGCAACTCACTTTTGAATTCAATCATTATCTGTTTTGCAAAAACTTTTATTTTGTTTTTATTTTGGAGTTCTTGAACCTCGTTTTGCCTTTGTTTGTGTATTGATTGTGTGCAACCTTGTGTGCTTGGTTACCATAGATTGCTCGGAGTGTGACGAGTAGAATTGTCGGAATTGTGAGCACGAATAACTTCATCAAGATTCAAGGCAAGTCATATCTTTGATCATACTCCCTATTACCTATGTTTTCAATGCATTAGTTCTTCTTCTTTAGTTTGCAATGATAGGTTATGCTATGTTGTTTACACCCAATAGTTCATTGAGGTAGGTCTGATCCTTACATCATTGTCACCATCGTGTACTATGATATTTCTATGCTAAGTAGACGTGGATTGGGAAGTGAATCATTATGAGGTATGAGTGATAATGTAGTAACTAGGACCAAGATAAAGTTAATGAACTACCTGGGTGGGATGGTTGCGAGTATCCTGGGGGTGGCCAGTGATGACTGCGGAAAGCCACCCAGGCTCAAAGGGAATGTTTGTATTGACATACCTAGAAGCTTACGTGTGCAGCCACAAGCTACTATGGGCTCTGTCTTGGTTGATCAGTTGTAGGGATTCTTACTAGGTAGCGCTACGAAAGTAGTTGTGAGTAGGTGGGATGGGTGCTACCGGAGTAAGGGAAACACTTCTGAACGACCATGTCTTGATCTTCCGGTTGTCATACACCATGCAGTGTGACAAACTACAAAGGAGGCGATCGAGTCTTGTGGGGAAAAGTGCACAAACCTCTGCAGAGTATAAAACTAATCGATTAGCCGTGTCCCCGGTTATGGACAATTTGAGGAACTAGTTGTGGAAATATTGATTTGTCTCATCATATTTAATTAATTTATTGGTTTAATCACTTTGGGATAGATTGAGTGGGGGTTCCCATCTCAATCGTATGCTATTGTAGAACTTAGCTATTATTATTCTATAGGGAAAATTAGATTTTTGCAAAAATAAATGTAGAAGCTCCACCAGCCAAATTGCATGTATTGTAGGGAATTTTACTTCTTTCTGGGATATGATTTACCGTACATTCAAATATGCTGACCCGTTGTCGGGCTGTAACCTTCGGTGTTGCAGGATTGTATACGACGAGTAAGTGATACGATATAGGGTCGTGAAGTCTACAATCAACTTTGCCGTCGGCGTTGATGGGACTCCACTTATATATTGATTGTTCTGCTGTGTATTCTACCCTAAGGGCTTTAAGGTAATAAATATCATGTATTTGTGTTAATTTATGACATGTGATACTATGGTATTTCATCAAGTACTGTGTGTGCTAGCATACTGATCCAGGGATAGCACAGAAGCACAGTAGACTTGGTTCCCTTCGGGACCGGGTCGTTACAATCCCGGCGGAGAGCCTGGACCCGTGCGGTTATGGGAATGGTGTGTTTTATCTTTGCTAGTAGGCATTAGATTGTAGTCTGTACTCAGACATGTATCTTCCTCTGATGTATTGTATTAAGGCAGTTGTATGTGTTGGGAATGTTCCCTAGAGGCAAATAAAATATGTTTATTAGCATAGTCTATAAGTTCATAATACATTTTATACTATGATGTAACTGTATTAAGCGGAAACATTAATACATGTGTGGTATAAAACAACCAGGTCCCTATTTAACTCTAGTATACTAGTCCATTGGGCAATTCATGATCAAGGTTACCTAATCATGAGCAATTAAGCTGTTGACAATGGAGTCGTATCATTGGGAGAATGGTATGATGGACACACACCCACCAGAAGTGTTATAATGTGATCGAGTCACATAAGTTCAACATTGCGATAACTACAACATAGTGGCCAGATCCTTTGACCGTAATGATCTTACGTAATTAGTATCTATGAGGATGCTTTGATTTGTAACCCACCGCCTGACTGAAATATGCTGGCCATAAAGGTGCACTTTGGGTATTCCGAATAGATACGTTAATCCAGGTTTTGTCCATCCGAGTGACGGATAGGTACTCTGGGCCCACTCGGTGATATGACATCATAAAGATTGCAATCATGTGACTAGGTCACGAGGGTTGTAATATCATGGGAACGAGTAAACATGTTAACCGGTAACGAGGATGACCTAGGTATATTGGATATGGACGATCAAACCTCGGACAAGCAAATACCGCAGGACAAAGGGATAGTGCTCAACCTTAAACGGATCCAACAGCGATGAAGTTTCATTCGATGGAAGCGTAGGGGCTATCAAGGATTGTAACCAGGTCCAATTGATTAGTCATTGATCAATGAGATTGTCTCGATCATGTCTGTTGTTTCCCGGACCGTAGGGTGTCACACTTAAGGGTATTCGACGCATTAAGGATTAATCCGGGATCACCGGAGAAATAAGAGAGAACACCGGAATTGTTTTCGGTGGAGGCCAGGAATGTTTCTGGAGATTTTGAATTGTTCAAAATATTATTTAAATATGGTTTAGTATTTAATTAATGAATTAAATATTAAAAATATGATTTAAATAATGAATTAAAAGGCACATGGGCCTCATAGGGCCCATTAGGGGAAGAGGGACTCTCCACCCATGGGGCATGGCGCCATGAAGGGCCCCATGCCCCCCCTAGGGGCGCATTTGCCCCCCTCCCCTTTGGTTTAGTACCACATGGGAAGTTGAGGGAGATGTGCCCCCATCCTTGCCCTATATAAGGAGGGGTAGGGTGCCCTTTTTCCTTCATCAAAATTTGAGACAAGTTTCTCATCTATCTTCCTCCTCTCTCCCTCCCGTGAGCGGACTCCCCATGTTTGGAGTCTGCACTGGGTTGGGGATTTCTCCACCATACACACGCCGTCGTGCTGCTGGAATCGGGATCCGAATCCATCTTCTTTCCGCTGCTCTTCTGGTTCGGAGCCCGGAGGGACGTCGGGTACACCGTATGTCTGTAATCCTGCGAGGCTCTACACTTGTGGCGCTACTTCATTGTCGGGGCCGTATCGTGGCGTCTTCACCGACAATGTTCCGACGGGGCCGTAATCCCGTCATCGGTCTCAAGGACCGGGTGGCTATCAGAGTCATCGTGGAGCTGCGCGGCATCGGGGATTGTTGGTACGACTACACCAACCACGTTCACGTGGGAACGTTTCCTGCTTAAACGGCTACATACTGGTGTGTGAACTTATTTCATCCGTTACTTGCATCGCCATAGCATAGGTCTTGGGATTTGGTATCGTTGGTTATGAAAAAATTGTGTTTTCTGCCCCGAACCCCAACAGTGTTATCATGAGCAAGGCTATGCGTAGATGTATTGTACGGATAGAACACATCTAGTATGTGGGCATCAATTCTCCAATTGTTACCCTCTCACGTGTACTCGTTTAGCATTGCGACAATGTCCTGATGAAGCGGCCCCGACTGACCTTACGCGTTTACGCGAGACTGGTTCCACGCTTGACATATGGCTTGTACCATATAAGTGGTTGGGGGGTGTCTGTCTCTCTAACATTAGCTTTGCGAAGACGTTTGCAACGGAGGGCCCCGACAGGGGTGTAATAGAGACAATTGCGGTATTGGTGTTGTGGCTTGTTTTCGTAGGATAGAAACGTTTCTCTTCTCGAAACCCCTAGCAGCCACGTAAAACTTGCAAAAGATAAAGTAGAATGGCGTTTTCAACTTTAATTTTCATGTTGGGGGTATCATAGCATGTTTGATTTATATTTTTGCATCATGTTTTGCTAATATGTTAGTTATACGACGGTATCATTATAGGATGATCCCTCACTAAAACAAACATAGTGTCCTTACCCTAGTGAGCACCACCTGTAAAGATCAACATTATGGAGGCATCACATGTCACATGGGTGTCAAACATATTCGCGTTCAAATGAGGTGGGTGTAGCAAGCCTGGCATGCCCAGAAGCATGGCCTTGTATGACACAGCAACAAATCACATAAGGTGTGGTGGCGAGCCTGCAATGTGCAGACATGGCCTCGGGACACAAGAGACCGAAAGGTCGAGCATGAGTCACATGGATGATGTGATTGGCATGATGGCCTACCTTGATAATATACTGATGGTCGTGTCACACGGGCGAGGTATTGTAACGCCCCGGCCACACCCACCGGTACGCCTGGCGGGATCTAGACTGTCCCCACAGACCAACACTAGTCTTTCCTGCGCACTTTGTCCTCACTCGTGCGCACCCGGGAACAACTTCCCGGTCGGTCACCCATCCTCAAATTGCTCCAAGCCAAGCACGTTTAACTTTGGAGTTCTTTGGATCCGGGCTCCCAGAAAAGAAGGTGCACCTTGTTGATATGAGTAGTCTATCATTCCTATTAAGCCAGGATGTCACATACACCCCCACTCAAAGGAACCGATGTCCTCATCGGCCCACAGGAACGTTCCCTCTTGGCACACGTCTGTGCGTCCAGTGCCGACACATGTCCCACATGTTCGCGCACTGACCCACACACGCCCGTATAACCGCAAGGGTTGGCTCTGATACCATTTGTAACACCCCGGCCACACCCACTGGTTCCCCGCGTACGCCTGGCGGGATCTAGACTGTCCCCACAGACCAACACTAGTCTTTCCTGCGCACTTTGTCCTCACTCGTGCGCACCCGGGAACAACTTCCCGGTCGGTCACCCATCCTCAAATCGCTCCAAGCCAAGCACGCTTAACTTTGGAGTTCTTTGGATCTGGGCTCCCAGAAAAGAAGGTGCACCTTGTTGATATGAGTAGTCTATCATTCCTATTAAGCCAGGATGTCACAGGTATAGTTCTCAAGGATTGTGTAATCACTTAGAATAAACTATGGGGGATGTTTGTCTGAGTGGGAGTCCAGAATTGTTTTAAAACATGAACTCCATATTATGAACTTAATATTCATGTCTTAGCAAATATCAATGTAGATAATGTCATACCCAAATGTTTAAAACTATGGCTCTTCTAGTGTGATGTAGAACTTAAGGTAAATGGGTCTTACTTTATTGATTGCTACCAACACCATTAGAGACATACTCGTTAGTAATGACTTACTAAACATAATACGAGAACTACTAGGAGGTACACCAGATAAATCCGTAATTAAGGAAGATGATGATGAGTATCGTACTCACCGCCACTTATGAATGACTGTCCAATACACCATACTTCATTCTATGAATCTGATTGTGAATGCATGTTAACCAACACGTATGACGTGCTAGGTGAACTTGAAAGCACTAGGTCACAAATCAGAGTAATGGAATATGAGTATATGGACGGGGTTTCTTTCAACCATGGTGGAAGGAACAACCCGCTGAGAAAGTCACTTGGAAAATGTATAACATACATGAACACCTTGTGTATAACATGGACTACTGAATGACTGGTTATTTTGCGATAACTGGGAAGTGGCGTACGCTTCCTCCCAGCTACAAAGACCATGTCTAGACTATGTCATGAAGGAGAATCGTTCACCTATCATGACGTCAAGGTTAAAGTTGTGAACTTTAAATGTAGAACCAATGCAGTAATAGTCATTGACAGAGAAGGTATATTTTATATACAAGTTATAAATGTCTTTGCCCACAAAACACTTATCACAGTTGATTAAGTATTTGATGCTTGAACATGCTGCTTCTAGAGTGTCTTCGAAGGGATGAGGTGGCGATGTGTGCTGACGATTATCAAGATAGTTGATGGTCAACAACACTCTCCCTCTACATCTATCATTTGATTAATATATGAATAAATTTATGATCATTTGATGTGAACTTTAATAGTGTGTCTTGCATCTCGCGAAGACAATTATTCATATTAGTGAGAAACAAGTCAGTTGTTCTCCTTTGATGAATGATATCTTTTATGGTCACAATACGGTTATGAATGAGTTATTCTTATATTGATGAGAGTAGTTTGATCATTTATAAGAAATATTGCAATGCCAAGAATTATCCAAACTTAATAATGACACTACCATTTAAGTCATGAATGGTTTGATGAAGTTTTGAGATACTTGATCTCTTGACACATGCAAACCATGCCTTTTTAGGTGAGATAACTAAAACCTCGCGTTCTGGTAAAACAGAGTGTGTACTGGTTGTTGAAATATCATACATTGTGATGTATCGTATATCAGCATGTAGTGAATTTCATTATTTCGTGAACTTCGTATGTGGACTTAGATGAATATGTGTATTCACTAATGAAACATGAGTCTGAAATAATTTTATATGATCAAAAGGGATTTCAGAGTAAAGATGGATACTAAATTAACAAGAAAAACAAGTCTCTATGATCTGATCAAAGTGACAAATGTTTTGAGTTAGCCTTGGGCATACGGACTTGTATGAAAGTTGTTCCACAAATTACAATGCTTGGAACACTTCAATATTGTTGATGTGCCTGAACATTATAATCATACTCTATTGAATAGTGTATGGTCTAAGTTATCTCATACCAAGTTGCGTTATTATTGTTTAGAGTTATTAATTTAATATGCAAACACTCGCTTCAGTATAGGGAACCATATGAGTTCGTGGAAACCAACACTATATATGTTATGGTGTGTGTCATGGTTTCTATGAAGTGTGATTTATATGATAAATTGTCTTTGTAGTGTATCCTTAGACGACTATGGATATGTCTTCCATAGCTAGAACCAAAGGAGCAAAACTTTTATTGCTAAGTTTGGTGTTTGTCAAGAATTGTTCTTGATAAAATGTGGTAATGGAAGAAAAGTGAAAGTTCAACCAAGGTAATTGACCTTGCCTCCGATGTCAGAGTAGCGCAAAGGAATATGTTCCGGAAGGAAAGCTCTATAATTAGAGGAGAAACTAATGATAAATGATCATGATGTTTCGATGGAAGCTTTTACTGAATAAAGTAGGATTCATGAATACATATTTGCCCTTGTGCAAAATAATATTCATGATTCACTTGTCGTGTTAATGAAACAAGACATACCTATGAACTACAAAGAAGCGATGGTGGACCTAAGTACGAGATATGACTATGAGTCATGAAATCTCATATTGAATCACATTTAAGATTACTTGAATCTTATCGAGTAAGGAGTTTACTTCATATTCTCAATAACTTCAAAGTTATAAGGAATAAATGTGAACATCAAAGAAGACATCAAGATCGATTTGTCATTAAGTATGTTTCTGAAAAATTCAAAAAGGTTGACTACAATAAGTAGCGGCACTTGAGTCAATGGGATATTCACTACGATTGATCAGAATTGTTATCAATACCGTGACTTCCTCAAATCCTGCGTTTGAAGATGTGTTGTAATTGGTACAACAAGAAGGTTTTGAAAACATATGGATACTAGTGTCTCGTAATCTGAATTCTCAATTTGATGGATGATCAAAGTGATTTTGGACTTAGCCAAAATATTGAGAAACATGCATTCGCATGAAATTGAGTGGGAGCTATGGGAGTATTATCCTAGTCTTATATGTGTCTGACATATTTGAGTAGGAGCCATGTGGATGTTATCCTTACCTTATATGTGACTGAAATATTTGAGTGGGAGTTATGTGGGTGTTATCCTGAACTTAATATGTGCATGACATATTTGAGTGGGAGCATGACAACATTCTCATATATGGATAACATATAAAGAATGGTGTAGTTGGTATTAATGATTATTTGAATCTTTGATAAATGAAGATGAATAATTATTAAACATTGAAAATCTATGAAGATAGATTAATGTCTTTGATAAACATTGAGTCGGAATACTTTCCTAGATAGGATTCTGAAGGAGTTCGGAATGGGACAAGTCAAGAACTAGTTCTTACTTGTATATGTCCGAGAAAAGTATCGAGTTAATCTCAGTACAATAACAATGTTGAATGAAAGAAATGGATGTGCTACATCCTCTATGCCTTTGTCATAGTTACTTTCATATAAAACCAGAGTTATGTGCTCGACGTAATGTGACCCAAGTTCTTAGCAAGAAGAACATGTTGTGATATGATTTATGAGTAAATCATTGAACAAAGATTTAAGTTTATCCTTCAGTATCTGGAGAGAACTGAGGATACATCTCTAATTTGTAAAGGATGGTGGACTTGACCATAAATGTTGTGATGGTTCAAGTTGTGACACTAACCTATAAAATTGAGATATCATACTAATGAATGCCTAAGTCGAAAGAAACATGGTTAGACATCAAAGTTGCATACAATGCACTAAGAATTAAATCTACATTTATGTGGCTGCTTTAGAAGTGGAAGGAGTTATATTTTGGCTTAAGAAGTTCGACTTCTGACTGAGTGAGTTTCAGTATGCATGACTATGGGAAAGTCCTCGTGACCCACCGGATGACATTGCTGAAACACAACAAACGAAGTCTCACTCTATTGCCAGATATGTATACCTCATCATTATAATGGATAATGAAGGAATGTCAAACTAGGTGACATTAATGATTTGCAAAGGACATACGGATCTGAATGGTACCCAGACCGTTGATACAACCTTTTCCACAGGCAAGCATAATCAATAACCATATACAAGATATGGATCGAGTTATGATCCACAGAAAATGCAGCTAGACTATTTGTACTCTAGTGCAAGTGGGAGACTGTTGGGAATGTTCCCTAGAGGCAAATAAAATATGTTTATTAGCATATTCCATAAGTTCATAATACGTTGTATATTGTGTTGTAACTGTATTAAGCGGAAACATTAATACACGTGTGGTATAAAACAACCAGGTCCCTAGTTAACTCTAGTATACTAGTCCATTGGGAAATTGATGATCAAGGTTTCCTGATCATGAGCAATTAAGTTGTTGACAATGGAGTCGTATCATTGGGAGAATGGTATGATGGACACACACCCACCAGAAGTGTTGCAATGTGATCGAGTCACATAAGTTCAACATTGCGATAACTACAACGTAGTGACCAGATCCTTTGACCGTAATGATCATACGTAATTACTATCTATGAGGATTCTTTGATTTGTAACCCACCGCCTGACTGAAATATCCTGTCCATAAAGGTGCACTTTGGGTATTCCGAATAGATACATTAATGAGTATGCAAATAGATCAAAGCGGTATTTGTCCATCCGAGTGACGGATAGGTACTCTAGGCCCAGTCGGTGATATTACATCATAAAGATTGCAATCATGTGACTAGGTCACGAGGGTTGTAATATCATGGGAATGAGTAAACATGCTTGTCGGTAATGAGGATCAACTAGGTATATTGGATACCGACGATCAATCCTTGGACAAGCAAAGTACCATAGGACAAAGGGATAATGCTCAACGTTAAACGGATCCAACAGCGATGAAGTTTCATTCGATGGAAGCGCAGGGGCTATCAATGATTGTAACCAGGTCCAATTGATTAGTCATGGAATAATGAGATTGCCTCGATCATGTCTGTTGTTTCCCGGACCGTAGGGTGTCACACTTAAGGGTATCCGAGGCATTAAGGATTGATTCGAGATCACCGGAGAAATAAGAGAGAACACCGGAATTGTTTCCGGTGGAGCCAGAAATGTTTCTAGAGATTTTGAATTGTTCAAAATATTATTTAAATATGTTTTAGTATTTAATTAACGAATTAAATATTAAAAATCTGATTTAAATAATTAAATAATGAATGAAAAGGCACATGGGCCTCATAGGGCCCATTAGGGGAAGAGGGAGTCTCCCCCCATGGGCCATGGCGCCATGAATGCGCCCTTTCCCGCCCTAGGGGCGCATTTCCCCCCCCCCCCTCCCCTTTGGTTTAGTACCACAAGGTAAGTTGAGGGAGTTGTGCCCCCTCCTTGGCCTATATAAGGAGGGGTAGGGTGCCCTTTTCCTTCATCAAAATTTGAGACAAGTTTCTCATCTCTCTTCCTCCTCTCTCCCTCCCATGAGCGGCTCCCCTTGTTTGGAGTCTGCACTGGGTTGGGGATTTCTCCACCATACGCACGCCGTCGTGCTGCTGGAATCGGGATCCGAATCCATCTTCTTTCCGCTGCTCTTCTGGTTCGGAGCCTGGAGGGACGTCGGGTACACCGTATGTGTGTAATCCCGCGAGGCGCTACACTTATGGCGCTACTTCATCGTCGTGGCCGTATCACGGCGTCTTCACCGACAACGTTCCGACGGGGACGTAATCCCATCATCGGTCTCAAGGACCGGCTGGCTATCGCAGTCATCGTGGAGCTGCGTGGCATCGGGGATTGCCGGTACGACTAAACCAACCACGTTCACGCGGGAACGTTTCCCGCTTAAACGGTTACATACCGGTATGTGAACTTATTCCATCCGTTACTTGCATCGCCATAGCATAGGTCTTGGGATTGGGTATCGTAGGTTATGAAAATTTTGTGTTTTCTGCCCCGAACCCCAACAGTATGCCGATTGTATTAGATGTTGCATCCTTGTAGCTGTAATGTTGTGATATCATGTTGGAAATCTGGGCATATGGCATTGTCATATGTCGCGGTGGGACCGATGTGTGCTTCGTCCCCGGATCTGGATGGAAACATCAAGATCTGGAATAGTACCGCATATTGGGCCTTACAAAGAGGCTATATAGTGGACTATAAGATAGAAGTACCAGGGTAAGAGGGAATGAGCTAGGCCTATCGAAGACTAGCATCTTCCGACGATTCTAGCATTGTATAATAGTAAGTTGTAATAATTATCAATGCCTCCGAGATCCCTTCCTCGACTTCCCTGTGAGGAAGAAAACCCGGAACCAACAGATTAATAATTTAGTAGTTTGTAGTAGTAGGATATCGCTTCAACATAAAGCGTCTATTACCGTGGACACGGCTATTCGAATAGATTATCTTCCCTGAAGGGGCTGGACTACTGTTACCCTACACGCTCGGATCTCCAGGGTGGCGTACACCTTGTTAGGGAACACCCCACTGAGGCTATCCGACACGACATAGTCCTACCTAGGCTCATCAGAGAGGTCCCCGCCGGTCTAAAGTCTTAAACGCTCGGGGGTCTTGGGTCGTCGGCCCACACACTCCGGGTCGTTGCGCCCGGTGGGGATACCAGCACCACCCCCACCTGGGTGGAACGATCCGCCGCGGCCACAATGCTGAACTGGACGTCTTTCAGAACTTTTGATAGAATGTATGCCGCCGAGGGGCCCACACCCGTTATCCCGCGTGGAGGTAGCGCGTATAGGGAACATAGACCCACTCAAGTCATCCACCTGACCAATTTAAGCATTTTATTATTATCTCGCAGATAACCGTTATCTTTGCCCGACTAATTCACACAACGGACAACGAATAGCAGCTAGGACCACTAGTACATCGGTGCCTGCCCTATCGTCCTGTCAAAGCACGCAATTACCAACAAGGTGAATCGTCTCCTTACCTTGTCTCGCGAATTCTCTAGGAAGATCTCGACTTTTCTGGTTTGGTAACTCTCGCGGACAACGATCAGGGTCCAAGCACACTTGTACATCGGTCGTACCCACCCTGTCGTCCCGTCGCAATACCACTCGCGGACACCGTTGGGTCACCTGACTTCTGACCTTTAAGGACAACCGTTGTTCGGGACCCTAGGGTGGTACTACAGAGTCAGCAACGAGTGGAGTACAAGGATTAATCCTCGATATCTCACACTTGATGTGGCTCCGCAAGGCCGTGGTAGGGGCCATTAGCGGTGTCTGCACTGTACCATACTATATACGTGTTCACTCCCCAGAGCGATCAAGGCCCGCTATCTAATCCTAGTTGACTAATAATGCGCAGGGCTAACTGCTGAATAATATATATATTTAATAGGCAGCATAGGATAAAGGAAGGTACAACAAGGGGCAAAAATGACAGGCTATGAAATTGAATAGGTAAACAATGTAGCTGCAAAAATTCCTAGTGCAATAGATAAATATAGACAAATAGGCGATATATGGGAGAGGTGATGGGGCACTGCTTGCCTGGAAGCTCGACAGTAAGGGTACGATCGTCGACGTCGTAGTCGTACTCAGCAGCGACATAGTCGGCGGCAGTCGCGGGGTCTACCGGAGATTAAGGGGGTGGACAGTAAATACAAAGCAATCATATACAAACAGATACATGGTATTCTAACGTGGTACAAAGTGTTAGGCTCGAAGCAGGAAATCATCCGGGGATGATTTACCTTCTACGGGTGACTATCGTACAGTGCATCCGGAGGGGGAAGGTTCCATGTGCGGTATTGTCGGGAGCCAGGGTTAGCGTATGCAAGTCCCACTACAACATAGTCATATGGAGAGCCGAGAACCGTACCCACTTGTCTAAGAAGACAAGGCCAAGCACAGAACGTTCTCGGAAAGCGTCGTACGTGAGGGCCATCCCATCCAGGCCGGATGATCAACTGAGATGGGTCCTCATCATCCGCACACAAGTCTAAATGATATGGGTGATGAACTCCCATATTCACAGACAAGTCGCCTCAACCATACTATCGACTATCTCATAACTCTTACATAGACTTACTCTAGCCCGATCACTTAGTCGGGGTCTAGGGCGGGCTCGATCATACATCAAAGTGTGCACGAGACAGAGTCTCGAACAATCGCATCGCGATGCCCAAGCTGCGCACATCTAAGGGCCACTTGGTGTATAAAAGACCGCCAGACAGATCACAACTAAGGTCTCGAAAACCCATACAAAGACATGTCTGTTATAAACATACACGCAGCACACATGCCTTGTATGAACAGTAGGTATCATTGCAATTCTCTACAAAGTATACAACTTTATTAATAACTCTTACAGAGTGCACACAGAGATCACAAGTCTGTGATCCAACATTACATCAAACATGCGGAAGCAAAGTAGGTCTGAGTACAGACAAGTTTAACAAATGGCTTAGAGACGCCTTATCTAAAAACAAGCCCTCCACGAGGGAACAGTCGTCTGACTGGGACTACACTAGCTTGGTCTTGGTCTGAGTCTTCATTATTCGAGCTTCAGGTAGAAGCCACCATCGGGGTCGGTGGGTTCATCTAAAACATAGAATAAGCAAACGTGAGTACAAAGTCGTACTCAGCAAGACTTACATAGGAACTATACTGCTCATGCACATGTA
Source organism: Bromus sterilis (assembly GCA_950022295.1). NCBI lineage: Eukaryota > Viridiplantae > Streptophyta > Magnoliopsida > Poales > Poaceae > Bromus > Bromus sterilis. Next base: position 159,616,620 of record OX465596.1, on the reverse strand, counting down.
TCAAGGTAAAGGGAGGTGGGGTTTCACTTGCAGAAGTGCCAGCTTTGACTTGGCTAGTCCTGAACTACGAGTACCAGACTTGAGGTAAGAAGCGTACACGAGTCCACTACTTTCTCCAACCAATTACACCACTATGGTGCCTTCCTCGACTTCCCCACGAGAAATCACGCCATAGCACTCACACTTATCTTGGTGTATTTTAGAAGTATCAAGTTCAACTTGTCTAATAATCAAGCTAAGCTTTCCAAGCAGTCCTTAACCGCGGACGCGGCTATTCGAATAGTTTTGTTAACCCTGCAGGGGTGTACCGCTACACACACGTGTCATCAGTTACCGCCTTTTGCGTGTCACCGTTCAAGAGGTGACAGCGAGGATGCCATCACAACACTTCGCCCACAGCTCCGTTCTAGTCCAGAGAGTCGCCTATCTTAGGGGGATCTATATGGAAGTCCGGCCGAGGTTCCAGTACAGCCTCAAACGATGTGTGTTGGGTCCCTAGCCGGTCTTCAAAAGCCGTTCATCCACTTCGCAGACCGTGCCACAGCCCTACCAGAACTCTGAACTACTGCGACTTCTGGGGTTCGAACGCGGTGAGGTACTAGGATGAGAGGGGTTAGTGAGCCCAATGTGTGGTTGTACTCTTCTTCTTGGATCACCACACAAGAACTCGGACTTAAGGCGGTGTTCAACGAGACAACCCACTGTGTACTCCTACACAGCCTCTCATCTTTCACCTTGTATTAGGGTGCATTCACCAACACAGTTTCACTTTAATCAACACCATGCTTACCATCATCCCGACTCACATCAAAAGCAACCTCATTGTACCACTAAGCATGCAATAAGCAGTAACAGTTGTAGGGGCCACATGATATCAACCAACTCCTACATCTGCTAGGATTGTGGTTTGCTTACTACTGTGACAAGATGATAGGTCATGCAAAGGATATGGGTTCAACTATGAGGTAGAATCAATACAAGGTGATCTCCAAAACATGCATAAGAGAGACTGAGAGGGAATTGGGATTTTATCGAAATGATCAATGGGGGTTTTCTTGCCTTGCTGACGAGGTTCAGTCACGGGGTCTTCAACGAAGGGGGTGATCTCGGGTTCCGGCTCCACTGCTATCCGGGTAAACAATACAAACAAAGTGATCAACATAAGGTACAATACACAAGCACATGATCAATTGTATATGGTGATGTTCATGGTTGCATTGTGTGGACAATTCCATTTAAAAGGAGTATATTGCAATTGAATTGCAAATTCAAACTCCATTTGATTTGTCGATGAATTTCAAATGCATTTGAATGCATGAAAGTTCATTTGAAAAGGTTGATCATGAAGTGATGTTGTAAAGGTGAGGTAAAGCCTCTGATGTGTGGATGAATCCATCTAAAATAAATGTGTTGCAAAGTCATTTGCAAATTCACTCCAAAATTGAATTCAAAAAGGATCCATATGCATGTTTGCTACTGTTCACCCATTTTAAAATGGTCAAACATAGAAACAAGTTGCATATTCATAATCCTTGTATTTTTCTGATAATTTTAGACATATTATTTTTCCAATTTGAACTTAATATGAATTAGTTATTGAATTTCAAAGTTTAATGCATTTTCTGGATTTTCTGTAATTTGATTTAATCAATTTAATCGACTTATTGCGCCAGGCTGACGTCATGCTGGCGTGTGGGGATGCTGACAACAGGGTCCCACCTGTAAGCCTCAGTGGGGGTTAACCCCGTGGTTAATTAACTTAACCAGACAGATTAAGGGGGCAGGGCCCACCTGTCAGTGACCCAAGGTCAACTAACAGGGGATTAGCCCCCCTAAGCTAATCGGGCCCGCCGGTGGTTAGCCGCCGGTGACCACCAGTACAGAAGACGCACGCGTTACACAAAAATGCTCCCCGTGGCCTCCCGCACACGATGGAGTAGGCCATCGTCGCCGGGGAGGTCCAGGGCAACGGCGGCGAGTAACGTGGCGGCGGCCGGAGCTCTGGGAAGACGAGGACACTGCTGCAGGGCACGGAAACAAGCGCGCCGAGAGGGAAAAAGAGCGCACGCTCACCCTGGGTGCAGTCACGGGCTCGAGGAAGCCGGAGGAGGCGAGGCGGCAGAGGCGGAAGTGAGGGAGGAGGTCGAGGGCATCGCGCTGGCACGATAAGGACGACAGGGAGGGTGCCAGGCAGCCTAGTAGTTGTCGCCGGCGTCGGCATGCGCTCCAGCGAGCTGCTTGCCGCGCCGGGGAAGAAGTCAAACGGGGCAGCGGGCTGGGCCGGCTTGGTGGGCTCGGGGGGGGGGGGATTAGTTCGGCTAGAAGCCAGGTGAGTGTCCTTTTTCTTTTCTTCTGTTTTTCTTTTCTGCAATTTGGTTTAGCTTAGCAAATAAATAGCTAGGCATTTTTAAAAGTGTTTAAACTTTTTATATGGCCTCATCTTATATTAGACTAGCCACTTATAAAGTTTGGCACTTTTTAAAAATAAAATTATTTGAACTTTAATTCAATTAAGGGTTTTTGAATTAATCCATGCTCCTGTTTGAATATTTGAAAAATCCATGAGCATGGGGTGGGTCCCACATCACTTGGTATGTGATCACACTCATTTATAGGACTTTTCAAAAATGCAAAAGGAATTTTTGGAGAAACTTTTTATCTTGCCTTTTGAATTAAATTCTTTAGGGCTTTTCTTTTCGCCATTTTTCAATTTCTCTTGAAAATTTTAACATGATGCAAAGGAGCACTTGATCCTAGCACATACCTAACTTGGGGTTGTGACAACTCACCCCCACTCAAAAGAATCTCGTCCCGAGATTCAGAAGTCTGCGGGAGGAAGGAGGGGTACTCGGCACTGAGACGGTCTTCTCTTTCCCACGTGCCTTCTTTCTCGGAGGTGTGTGACCATTGCACTTTGAGGAACTTGATCTTCTGACGACGAGTGACACGCTCTGCTGAATCAAGAATACGTACAGGGCATTCTCGATAAGAAAGGTCATCTTGTAGATCAAGCGTTTCATGGTCGACTTCGCGGATGGGGTCCTTGAACCAACGCCTGAGTTGTGACACATGGAATACATCATGTACTCGGGAAAGGTGCGGGGGTAGTTCAAGTTGGTAGGCAACTTCTCCACGTTTAGAAAGAATGCGGAAAGGTCCGATGTAACGTGGGGCCAACTTGCCTTTGATACCGAAACGTTGGGTTCCCTTCAGAGGAGTAACCCGAAGGTAAGCCTTCTCGTCCAGATTGTAGCTTTCTTTCCTATGATGACAATCATAGTAGCTTTTCTGACGAGACTAGGCGGCTTTCAATTGATCACGAACAATGCGAACTTGCTCTTCTGCTTCCATGATCATATCCGGTCCAAAGAATTGTCTTTCACCGGTTTCTGACCATTTTAGTGGTGTTCGACATCGTCGTCCATATAGGAGTTCAAAAGGAGCCATGTTCAGACTAGATTGAAAACTATTGTTATAAGCAAATTCGGCGAATGGCAGAGACTTCTCCCAATTCTTTCCGAATGAGATAACACAAGCTCTGAGCATGTCTTCAAGAATTTGGTTAACCCTTTCGACTTGACCGCTAGACTGAGGATGGAAAGCTGTACTAAAGGAGAGATGAGTTCCCAAAGCATGTTGGAAGCTTCCCCAAAATCTAGAGGTGAAAAGGCTACCACGATCAGAATTGATTTCCAGAGGAACACCATGAAGAGACACAATTCTAGAGACGTACAAGTCCGCTAACTGGCCAGCAGTTATAGACTAGCGAACGGGAAGGAAGTGTGAAACTTTGGAAAGCCTATCTATGACAACGAAGATGGCATCGTTTCCTTTCTTGGTTTTTGGAAAGTCGGTGATGAAGTCCATACCGACTTTGTCCCATTTCCACTCTGGAATAGGCAAAGGTTGAAGTGTACCAGCAGGTCTTTGGTGTTCTGCCTTAATGCGACGACAAACATCACATTGGGCAACAAATCGAGCAATGTCTCTCTTCATCCTAGTCCACCAAAATCTCTGGCGTAGATCTCGGTACATTTTTGTGCTACCGGGATGAATCGAGAGGGGTGTGTCATGGGCTTCCTTGAGGATGAGTTGCCTTAGTTCCCTATTCTTAGGTACTACCAAACGATTTCCAAAGAATATCGTTCCTTTACTATCTGTGGAGAAACATTTAGCAACTCCGCTAGCAATGTTCTCCTTGATCCGGCGAACACCTCGTGCACGCCTTGGGCAACTATGATTTGATCCTCAAGTGTTGGCTTCGCCACCAAGTTGAAAAGAGATCCATGAGGAACAATCTTGAGATTAAGCTTTCGAAATTCCTCATGAAGAAGTGGTTGATACTGTTGTAACATGAGGTTGTTACAATACGACTTACGACTTAGTGCATCAGCCATGACATTGGCTTTGCCTGGGGTGTAAGAAATTCCTAAGTCATAATATTTTATCAATTCAATCCAGCGTCTTTGCCTGAGATTAAGATCTGGCTGGGTGAATATGTATTTGAGGCTTTGGTGGTCGGAATAAATCTCACAACGATTACCAAGGAGGTAATGTCGCCAAGTTGTCAGGGCATGAACTACGGCAGCGAGTTCAAGATCATGGGTAGGATAGTTCTCTTCATGTGGACGCAACTGGCGTGAAGCATAAGCTACCACATGTCTATCTTGCATAAGTATGCATCCTAACCCTTGCCATGATGCGTCACAAAAGATCTTGAAATCCTTTTTGGTGTCTGGAGGCGCAAGTACGGGTGCAGAAGTCAATCTTCTTTTTAGCTCTTGAAAGCTTTCCTCGCACTTGGGAGTCCATTGGAATTTCTTATCTTTCTTGAGGAGTTCAGTTAGAGGCTTTGCAACTTTAGAAAAGTTCTCGACGAAGCGACGGCAATAGTTGGCTAAGCCAAGAAAACTCCTAACTTGCTGAACCGATTCAGGTGGAGTCCAGTCAAGGACGGCCTGAACTCTCTCGGGATTCACAGCAATGCCTTTTGCAGAAATCACGTGGCCTAAGTAGGTCACTTCTGGTAGCCAAAATTCACACTTAGAGAATTTAGCATACAGGCGATGCTCTCTAAGTTTCATCAATACCAGATTTAGGTGTTCGGCATGTTCTTCGAGTAGATGAGAATGCCATCGAGATAAACTACAAGAAATTTATCTAGGTACTCCATGAAGATCGAATTCATCATGCGTGAGAAAGTGGCGGGGGCATTGGTTAAACCAAAGGACATGACGGTGTACTCGTAAAGACCATAACGAGTAGTAAAAGTCATTTTGGGAATGTCCTCATTTCGGATTTTGATTTGATGATAACCTAATCTCAAATCCATCTTGGAGAAGACAGAGGATCCTGCAAGTTGATCATAAAGATCATTGATCCTGGGCAGTGGGTACTTGTTCTTTATCGTCGCTAAATTTAGCGGGCGATAGTCTACGCACATCCTTTCTGTTCGATCTTTCTTCGTTACGAACAGAACGGGGCAACCCCATGGCGATGAGCTAGGGCGGATGAAGCCTTTTTCCAAAAAAGATTCCAGTTGGGTTTTAAGCTCAGCTAACTCACATGGGGCCATTTTGTATGGGCGTCTGGAAATTGGTGCGGTTCCTGGGGCAAGATCCACTATGAACCCTACACATCTGTCGGGTGGCATGCCCGGCAGCTCTTCAGGAAAGACATCCGGGAAGTCACGAACCACCGGAACATCTTCAAGGTCGGGAAGGGGAAGCACATTCAACGATTGCACCTGGGTTCTTGTTCATAGTGAGGAGTAATCTATTGTTTGTCCTGAAGGATGTGTAAGTCTAATTGACTTGGATTTACAATCAAGAAAAGAATTCTGCCTTGATAACCAATCCATACCAAGGATGACATCAATGTTTGAAGACTTGAGGGCTATAAGAGAAGAAAGGAATACTAAACCCTCAATTGCAATTTGATTACCATGGCTTACTCTATTAGTTTGCCACTTGGAACCAGGAGTTTGAATGATCATAGGGGTGAACATTTCATCAAAGGATATCTCATGTCGAAGTGCATAACTCTCCAACATGAATGAGTGAGATGCTCCTGGGTCGAAAAGAACAGAAGTGGGAACAAAATTGACTAGGAGCGTACCAAGAATGATGTCAGAAGTACTATCAGTTCGCTCAACTGAGATTTGGTTCACACGTCCAAGATTTTCTGAGGTGGATGGCTTGGCAGTGGAAACCTTCGGGGGTGGTTTTGCAAGAACATTGGGGTTTCCTTTGGCATGGGGTCGAGCATTTTGATTGACGGGGCACTCACGGGAATAGTGACCAGGCTGGCCACATCTGAAGCAGGCTCGAAAGATAGTGCGGGGAGCTGGGTTGTTTGGTGGGGCTGATGGACGAGGCGGCACAAGCGATGGCCTTGGTGGGTTGTTTTGGTGGATCAAACTGTTAGGAATCCAGATCATGCGCTTCTGAGGGCGTGAACTGGAAGAAGGGGCAAGCTCAAGAGCATGCTTGCGAGACTTCTCGAAAACTTCGTTGCCATGCTCAGCTCTGAAGGATCTGTTGACTAAATCCTCAAAAGAGGCAAACTCAAGGAGGTTGAGATCATGACGAAGGATGGGGCTAAGTCCTTTGCGGAACCTTGCCTGCTTTCTGGCATCGGTGGTGATCTCATCTTGGGCATAACGAGAAAGACGGTTGAACTCCCTCACATACTCATGAATGGACATCTCTCCTTGATTCAGATTGCAGAACTCGTCCTTCTTGTGCTCCATCAACTCATCTAGAATTTGGTACCCTCGAAAGGAAACACAGAACTCCTGCCAAGTCACTACGTGACCATCTGGCTGCATTGCAACATAGTTCTCCCACCACTGAAGAGCAACACCTTCCAAGAAGTATACCTGGAAAATAACTCGGTCATCGGGAGCAACATGTGCTGTATCAAGCTTACGCTCGATGGAACGGAGCCAATCATCAGCTTCGATGGGCTCAGAAGAACATCGGAATACCGGTGGCTTGAGGAAGATGAAGTTCTGAATGCTGACCACCACATTACGATGGTGGGCGGTATTCTGCTCGATGAGCTCCAGAAGGAGTGTCTGATCACGTCTATTCCACTCAGCTTCCATCATGATTTCCGCCGCAGAAGGCGGGGGTGGAAGTTCATCATCATTTCGATTCCGATCACGGTCTCGATTCCGGAGAACAGCACTCCGAGTTCCACCTGACATCCTGTGCGATAAAAATCAACAATCAGAACAGGTTCTACGATGGAGGCAAGGATAAAAGGATATGATTTAAGGAGGAGAAGACTATAATGCAAAGGCAATGAGTCAAAAAAAACACGGAACAAATCCGGCAGCATAACGGCTACACTAGGATGGAAATTGAAACAATCTCGAAGAAATTTAAACAACATTCGAGGGGCTCAGATCAATGAGGGTAAGGAGAAAAAAGAAGCCTTACGTTGTTCCCTTATATACCCAGAGTAACTATATAAATATAGAAGGCTAGACTCAACTTCGGCCAAGGCTGATAATCCTACAGTCAGTCCTTCTCTGATACCATGTCTGTCGGGACCCGGTGTTAGCGTATGCAAGTCCCGCTACGACATACTCATATGGAGAGCCGAGAACCGTACCCACTTGTCTAAGCAGACAAGGCCAAGCACATAACGTTCTTGGAAAGCATCGTACATGAGGGGCATCCCATCCAGGCCAGATGATCAACTGAGATGGGTTCTCATCATCCGCACACAAGTCTAATTGATATGGGTGATGAACTCCCATATTCACAGACAAGTCGCCTCAACCATACTATCGACTATCTCATAACTATTACATAGACTTACTCCAGCCCGATCACTTAGTCGGGGTCTAGGGCGGGCTCGATCATACATCAAAGTGTGCACAAGACAGAGTCTCGAACAATCGCATCGCGATGCCCCAAGCTGCGCACATCTAAGGGCCACTTGGTGTATAAAAGACCGCCAGCCAGATCACAACTAAGGTCTCGATAACCCATACAAAGACATGTATGTTATAAACATACACGCAACACACATGCCTTGTATGAATAGTAGGTATCATTGCAATTCTCTACAAAGTATACAACTTTATTAATAACTCTTACAGAGTGCACACAGAGATCACAAGTCTGTGATCCAACATTACATCAAACATGTGGAAGCAAAGTAGGTCTGAGTACAGACAAGTTTAACAAATGGCTTAGAGAAGCCTTATCTAAAAACAAGCCCTCCACGAGGGAACAGTCGTCTGACTGGGACTACACTAGCTTGGTCTTGGTCTGAGTCTTCATTCTTCGAGCTTCAGGTAGAAGCCACCATCGGGGTCGGTGGGTTCATCTAAAACATAGAATAAGCAAACGTGAGTACAAAGTCGTACTCAGCAAGACTTACGTAGGAACTATACTACTCATGCACATGTATCAAGGTAAAGGGAGGTGGGGTTTCACTTGCAGAAGTGCCAGCTTTGACTTGGCTAGTCCTGAACTACGAGTACCAGACTTGAGGTAAGAAGCGTACTCGATTCCACTACTTTCTCCAACCAATTACACCACTATGGTGCCTTCCTCGACTTCCCCACGCGAAAGCACGCCATAGCACTCACACTTATCTTGGTGTATTTTAGAAGTATCCAGTTCAAGTTGTCTAATAATCAAGCTAAGCTTTCCAAGCAGTCCTTAACCGCGGACGCGGCTATTCGAATAGTTTTGTTAACCCTGCAGGGGTGTACCGCTACACACACGTGTCATCAGTTACCGCCTTTTGTGTGTCACTGTTCAAGAGGTGACAGCGAGGATGGCACCACAACACTTCGCCCACAGCCCTGTTCTAGTCCAGAGAGTCGCCTATCTGAGGGGGATCCGTATGGAAGTCCGGCCGAGGTTCCAGTACAGCCTCAAACGATGTCTACAGGGTCCCAAGCCGGTCTTGAAAAGCCGTTCATCCACTTCGCAGACCGTGCCACAGCCCTACCAGAACTCTGAACTACTGCGACTTCTGGGGTTCGAACGCGGTGAGGTACTAGGATGAGAGGGGTTAGTGAGCCCAATGTGTGGTTGTACTCTTCTTCTTGGATCACCACACAAGAACTCGGACTTAAGGCGGTGTTCAACGAGACAACCCACTGTGTACTCCTACACAGCCTCTCATCTTTCACCTTGTATTAGGGTGGATTCACCAACACAGTTTCACTTTAATCAACACCATGTTTACCATCATCCCGACTCACATCAAAAGAAACCTCATTGTACCACTAAGCATGCAATAAGCAGTAACAGTTGTAGGGGCCACATGATATCAACCAACTCCTACATCTGCTAGGATTGTGGTTTGCTTACTATTGTGACAAGATGATAGGTCATGCAAAGGATATGGGTTCAACTATGAGGTAGAATCGATACAAGGTGATCTCCTAAACATGCATAAGAGAGACTGAGAGGGAATTGGGATTTTATCGAAATGATCAATGGGGGTTTTCTTGCCTTGCTGACGAGGTTCAGTCACGGGGTCTTCAACGAAGGGGGTGATCTCGGGTTCCGGCTCCACTGCTATCCGGGTAAACAATACAAACAAAGTGATCAACATAAGGTACAATGCACAAGCACATGATCAATTGTATATGGTGATGTTCATGGTTGCATTGTGTGGACAATTCCATTTAAAAGGAGTATATTGCAATTGAATTGCAAATTCAAACTCCATGTGATTTGTCGATGAATTTCAAATGCATTTGAATGCATGAAAGTTTATTTGAAAAGGTTGATCATGAAGTGATGTTGTAAAGCTGAGGTAAAGCCTCTGATGTGTGGATGAATCCATCTAAAATAAATGTGTTGCAAAGTCATTTGCAAAGTCACTCCAAATTTGAATTCAAAAAGGATCCACATGCATGTTTGCTATTGTTCACCCATTTTAAAATGGTCAAACATAGAAACAAGTTGCATATTCATAATCATTGTATTTTTCTGATAATTTTAGACATATTATTTGTCCAATTTGGAGTTAATATGAATTAGTTATTGAATTTCAAAGTTTAATGCATTTTCTGGATTTTCTGTAATTTGATTTAATCAATTTAATCGACTTATTGCGCCAGGCTGACGTCATGCTGGCGTGTGGGGGGGGGGGGGCTGACAACAGGCGCCCACCTGTAAGGCTCAGTGGGGGTTAACCCCGTGGTTAATTAACTTAACCAGATAGATTAAGGGGGCAGGGCCCACCTATCAGTGACCCAAGGTCAACTAACAGGGGATTAGCCCCCCTAAGCTAATCGGGCATGCCGACGGTTAGCCGCCGGTGACCACTAGTGCGGCGGAGCTGCACGGGGAGGAGGCTCCCGGGGTCCAGAGGACGCACGCGTTACACCAAAACGCTCCCCGTGGCCTCCCGCACACGATGGAGTAGGCCATCGTCGCCGGGGAGGTCCAGGGCAATGGCGGCGAGTAACATGGCGGCGGCCGGAGCTCTGCAAAGACGAGGACGCTGCTGCAGGGCACGGAAACGAGCGCGGCGATAGGGAAAAAGAGCGCACGCTCACCCTGGGTGTAGTCACGGGCTCGAGGAAGCCGGAGGAGGCGAGGCGGCAGAGGGGGAAGTGAGGGAGGAGGTCGAGGGCATCGCGCTGGCGCGATAAGGACGACGGGGAGGGTGCCAGGCAGCCTAGCAGCTGCCGCCGGCGTCGGCATGCGCTCCAGCGAGCTGCTTGCCGCGCCGGGGAAGAAGACAAACAGGGCAGCGGGCTGGGCCGGCTTGGTGGGCTCGGGGGGGATTAGTTGGGCTAGAAGCCAGGTGAGTTTCCTTTTTCTTTTCTTCTGTTTTTCTTTTCTGCAATTTTGTTTAGCTTAGCAAATAAATAGCTAGGCATTTTTAAAAGTGTTTAAACTTTTTATATGGCCTCATCTTATATTAGACTAGCCACTTATAAAGTTTGGCACTTTTTAAAAATCAAATTATTTGAACTTTAATTCAATTAGGGGTTTTTGAATTAATCCATGCTCCTGTTTGAATATTTGAAAAATCCATGAGCATGGGGTGGGTCCCACATCACTTGATATGTGATCACACTCATTTATAGGACTTTTCAAAAATGCAAAAGGAATTTTTGGAGCAACTTTTTATCTGGCCTTTTGAATTAAATTCTTTAGGGCTTTTCTTTTCCCCATTTTTGAATTTCTTTTGAAAATTTTAACATGATGCAAAGGAGCACTTGATCCTAGCACATACCTAACTTGGGGTTGTGACAGGTATGTTAGAGGGGTGTGGTGGACAAACAGATAGCGTATTCGTATTCGTTGTATTTTTCTGATCAACTTTGATGTACTCCCTCCGATCCATATTAATGGACTTAAGTTTGTCTAGATACACATGCATCTAGTCTAAATACTTAACTAGATACATACGAATCTAGACAAAGTTGAGTCCATTAATATGGATCGGAGGTAATATAAATTATTTTCATCTGACTTATGGTTTAAAAGATATTTATTTGCAAAGTTTTAATCATTTTGAAAGGATTTCTGGATTTTCTTTAATATTTAAAACAACATTATCCACGACACTGACCGGGACCAGTCAATTGATAGGTGGGGCCCATGTGTCATACATAGTGGCTAAATAATTCATTTTAGTTATTTAAAAAGTGATGGGGTCCCACATGTCAAGCTCACATTTTATAAAGAGTATTTAGTCTAATAAAACAGTAGGTGGGGCCCTGCTGTAAGTCTAATAGGGATATTTTAACGGTTATTTTAAACTAATCAAAGGGTCAAGTGGTGCTGGCCAATATGTCATAGGCACAAAGGGGTATTTAACTCAATTTTTATTACTCCCTCCGATCCATAATAAGTGCGCTCATCTTACACTTATTATGCATCGGAGGGAGTAACAGTTTTTTTACGGGGTAGCTTGGCACCACATGCCATAAACTGGCCAGAGGGGTTAGTGGCCCAAATGGGGGATTAGCCCCTGGCTAGCTAACCGCATGCCCACGCCGACGACAGAGGCATGGCGAGGATGCCGGAGTAGGGGCCACGACTGAGAGCAGCGGGGGTGCGGTCACGGCGTCAGGTACAACGCGCACGTGCAAGGCTCGCCCCGGGCGCAGCAGCACAGCACAACAGGCAACAGCTGCCGCACCACGAGCTCCGGCCATGGCGGCCGAGCAGGGGGACGACGACAAACATCGTCTAACCGACGGGGGAAGGAGGGTAATCGGTATAGGAGATCACCGCGAAGCTAGGGACGTGCTCGGACGCGCCGGGGAAGCGTTGGCAGCGGGGAATTTGGCCGGCGACGGTTGGTGGACGTAGCGGAAGGGGGAGCTCGATGGCGAGAACCCAGTGCGCCCCGGCCTCGATTCGATGGCCTATGTGATGAAGACGACCATGAGGACGCGCATGGACATGTCAGGGTGGCGTATCGTCGTCGTTGGCCGCGTCGGCTCACGGGTGGCGGCGACGGCTCCACCGGGAGCGAGATCGATCCAGAGAGAGGGAGGCGCGAGAAGAAATGGGAGGGAGCAAGGGTTAGAGGAGGGCACGGGGTCTTATCCCCGTCGGCGACCATGGGATGGCCGCCACGATGGCTTGGCACGGCCAGGCACCGTTGATGCCTGCCACGCAGGGGATGAACAGAGAAAGGAAGAAGAAGAGGAAAAACGGGCTAGGCCCAGTGGGTGGGCCTGGCTGGTTATTGCACTGGGCGAGTTTTAGTATTTTTTTCCTTTTTGCATTTCTGCAAGCCTGCTGCATTCTATTTTATTTTATTTTGACACCAATTGACTTTTGATGAGATTGAAACTTGTTTCCATAGTTATGTTACACTACAAAGTGGTGCCACAAAAATTATGTCACAAAAATAAAATCATTTTCACTTTTGTCTTTTTTAAAAGGGATTAAATGCTACTGTTTGAATTGTTTATAATATTTAGATATTGCAATAAATACCCAATGTTGTTTTAACATGGTCCACTGATTTTTAGGCATTTAACAAAATTGATTGCACAATTTTTGGACAAGGTTTTATTGACCACATTGTTTTTAAGAACAACCAAAGGTTATTTTGAAATGATCAGACGCAAACATGATCAAGGCATGTTTAGGGACAGTAATTGTCATTAGCAAGAGTGATTACTGTTACATGACACTGAGGGTGTTACAAATCTCCCCCACTACAAGAATTCTTGTCCCGAGAATTTAAGCGGTAGAGAGGAAAATATCGGGGTATTCTTTACGAAGACGATCTTCACCTTCCCAAGTGGCTTCATCCTCAGAACGATTTGATTACTGAACTTTGAGAAACTTGATTGCCTTGTTACGGGTTCGACGTTCAGACTGATCATGAATGCGGCTTAGGTGCTCCCGATAAGACAAATCTTATTGTAATTCCAGCATTTCATGATCCACTGCTCGCATAGGAACCTTGAAGCAGCGACGGAGTTGTGACACGTGAAAGACATCGTGGAATTAGGAGAGGTTCAGCGGTAATTCTAACCTGTATGCCACTGGTCCATGTCTGGAGAGGATACGGAACGGTCCAATCTAGAGAGGAGCTAACTTGCCCTTGATCCCAAAACAATGAATGCCTCTCATTGGCGTGACACGGAGTTAAGCTTGTTCGCCAGGTTGATAGACCATTTCCTTGTGCTTGCGGTCATAATTGCTCTTCTGGCGGGACTAAGCAGTCTTCAAATGTTCACGAATAACACGAACTTGATCTTCAGCATGTTTGATAATATCCGGACCAAGGAGTGCTCGTTCCCCAGTTTCTCACCAATTCAGAGGGGTTGGACACTTACGTCCATACAGAACTTCAAAGGGTGTTATCTTCAGACTAGCTTGATAGCTATTGTTGTATGAGAATTTAGAAAATGGAAGGGATTCATCCCACTTCTTACCTAATGAGATGACACAAGCCCGAAGCATGTCTTCCAGCACTTGATTGACTCGTTCAACTTGTCCTTGTGACTGGGGGTGATAAGAGGTGCTAAACTTTAGGTGAGTGCCCATAGCTTATTGGAAACTATCCCAAAATCTTGAGGTGAAAATGCTACCACGGTCTGAACTGATCTCCAACGGAATACCGTGGAGGGACACAATTCTGGAAACATACAAGTCGGCTAACTGACTAGCAGAGATCGTCTCCTTCACTGGCAGAAAGTGAGCAACCTTGGAGAATCGGTCGATGATGAAAAAAATAGCATCATGACCCTTTCATGATCGGGGAACACCGGTGACGAAGTCCATCTCGATCTTGTCCCACTTCCATTCAGGAATAGAAAGTGGTTGCAGAGTTCCAGCAGGTCTTTGATGTTCGGATTTGATGCGGCGGCAAACGTCACACTCCTCAACATATCGAGCGATGTCTTGCTTCATGTTAGACCACCAGTACCGCTGACGAAGGTCTTGGTACATCTTGGTACTACCAGGGTGAATCGAAAAAGGGGTATCGTGAGCTTCTTTCATGACGCGCGGGGTCAAGTTGAGATTGGGCTTACTTCTAGGGACCAATAAACGATTCTTGAAGTACAATGTACCATCATCAGCAACAGTGAAGAATGAGGGATTTCCTCTAGCGATATACCTCTTAATCTTCTCAATGTCAGAGTCACATGTTTGTATCCACTTGATGGTCCGTTAGGGTCCGGTTAAACAACAAGGTTATTCACATATCCCTGAGGAACAATCTCGAGATTCAGCTTTCCAAGCTCTTCATACAGAGGTGGTTGTTGTACTTGAACTTCCAGTTCACTACAGTAGGCTTTGCGGCTCAAGGCATCGGCCATCACATTAGCTTTGCCAGGGGTATAATGAATATCCATGTTGAAATCGGCTATTATCTCGAGCCATCGTTGTTGGTGGAGATTCAGGTCTGGATGAGTAAACAGGTACTTCAGGCTTTGGTAGTCGGTGTAGATCTCGCAACGATTACCGACGAGGTAATGTCTCCACAACTTCAATGCATAAATTACTGCTGCCAATTCGAGATCATGTGTTGGATAGTTATCTTCATGAGAACGCAACTGACGAGATCCATAAGAAATCACGCGGCGCTCTTACATTAGGACACAACCTAATCCTTGACGAGACGTGTCGCAGTATATCACAAAGTCCTTCTGAGTATCAGAGGGAGCAAGCACTGGGGGAGAAGTGAGCTTGTCCTTGAGAGCTTGAAAGCTTTCCTGACATTTGTCTGTCCACTCAAACTTGACGCCTTTGTGAAGCAGATTAGTCAGAGGATTGGCGATCTTGGAGAAGTTCTCGACGAAACGGCGGCAATAGCTAGCGAGGCCGAGGAAATTTCAGACTTGCTTGACAGTCCTAGGCGGAGTCCAATCAAGAATAGCCTGAATACATTCTGGGTTGACGGCAACGCCATCCTTGGAAATCACATGACCAAGGTAGGTTACTTCGGGAAGCCAGAACTCACACTTAGAATACTTAGCATAGATTTTGTGTTCTCGAAGCTTTTCCAGTACAAGACGAAGGTGTTTAGCATGTTCTTTATCATTCCATGAATATATAGTTCATCAATCGGGATAAATTAGCTGGAGCATTGGTTAAGACAAAGGATATGACGGTGTAAACGTATGAACCATAGCGAGTAATGAAAGCGTTCCTCGGAATATCCTCTTCACGGACCCGGATCTGATGATAACCCAACCTCAAGTTGAGTATCGAGAACACCATACATCCAGCAAGTTGATCATACAGATCGTTGATCCGAGGAAGAGGATACTTGTTTGGTATTGTTCTTGGTTGATAGGTCGGTGATCTTGGACCAAACGGTTCGTTCCATCGATTTTCTTGACAAAGAGCGAAGGTGCTCCCCAAGCAAAGGAACTGGGGCGAATGAATCCTTTCTGAAGTGCCTTGTCAATTTGCTCCTTAAGTTCAAGGAGTTCATGTGGCGGCATCTTGTAAGGACGCTTGGCAATAGGAATAGTGCATGGCTTCAAGTCGATGACGAATTCGACAGCCCTAGCAGGGGGTATCCCCGGGATTTCTTCTGGAAAGACATCTTAAAAGTCACGAACAACTGGAACATGCTCAATTCCCCAAGAGGCGAAGCATTCAATGCATTCATAGCATAAATCTAGCTCTCTACATGCTGAGTTGTTCAAGATGATTACAGGATTTTCTTGCCAGAAGGGTGAGTGAGATGAATTGTCTTAGTGCCATAGTGAATGTGAGCATCATGCGCTTTCAGCCAATCCATACCAAGAATGACGTCAATGGTAGTAGCCTTGAGGTCTATGAGTGAAGTAGTGAACAATAAGCCTCCAATTTCCATATGATTGTTGTGGGCTATCATCGAGGTCTCCCACCTGTATCCTGGAGAACTATCCACTAGCGGAGGGTACATGTTTTCGAATGACAAGGCTTGTTTACGTGCAAACACCTCAGACATGAAGGGATATGACGATCCCAAATCAAACAGGACAGAAGCTGGTACTGAATTAACAGGGAGGGTTCCCATCACGATAGCCAGATCCTTCTGAGTCTTTTCAACATCGACATGATTGAAACGGCCAAGTACAACAGCATAATGTTATGCATTACGGTTACTAGGACGACGATTTCGACATCTCTTGTGAGGACTAGCAGGGGGACATGGTGCCTTCTGAGAATGAACCGGGCGACAGTCGGGAGCAAGGTGCCCTGGTTGTCCACACTTGCTTCATAACTCATCAATAAGGGGAGGACCCATAGCATGGATCTATGTAGCCCGACTTGTCAGTTGTCTCGGCGGTGAAGGCAAACGAGGTGCAACATAAGACAACCTTGGGGTTGGAGCAGGTCAGTGATGGACATTGTGCGGGATCCATACTCGACGTGTCTGAGCGGGCCTTCCCTAGGATGGGCCAACATCTCGAGTACGCTTGAGGGATTCCTAGTGATCAGCTAGAGCAGTTTCAACTTGGAATGCCTTGCTGACGAGCGTCGCAAAGTCTGTGAAATCATTAACAGCCAGTGCGAGCCTCATATCAGGATGCAATCCTTCACGGGATTTATCCTACTTGTGAGCGTCGGTGTCGACGTAATCCTCATCATAGCGAGACAGTTCAACGAATCTCCTACGATATTCAAAAATAGTTGTCGTGCCTTGTCTAAGTTGGAGGAACTCCTCCTTCTTCTGGTCCACCAGACCTGGAGGAATGTGCCCTGCACGGAAAGTTAACTGGAATTCTTGCCAAGTGGTCACAGTCTCAGCAGGTAGCCCACTCCTATGACTTTCCCACCATTGAGCGGTTGAACCCTTCAGATGAAATACCGCAAAGGTGACGTAACTGGTCGGGGCGACATTATCCGACTCCTTCTCAAACAAGATTTCACGGAGCCAATCATTAGCATCCATAGGATTGGTGGAGTTGCAGAAAACAGACGGGTTGAGTCGCACAAATTCTTGCGGCGTTATTGGGAAAGATTGTTGCTAAGCATTCTGGGGTGGTAGCTGGGCCATCAACCCGGTCAGAGGCTGGCGGTTCAGATCAAACTGCTGCATCATTGCGGCCAAATAAGGTGGAGGTGGGGGATCATCAGGCATCCTTCTAAAAAGTTAAAAGGGGTATTTCAGCGATGAAAATTTAGCGAGATACTGAAAGCAAGCATGAGGTAATGCGACAATGAAGAAGCAGTGGAGCGGATATATAGGGGCAGTCATTTAAGACATACTAATCCTCACACAGACTCAGCCAAAATCAGGCAGCATAACATCGTAGAAATTAAGGAAAAAGGACAGAGTAGGCGGCGCGCAGACCGCGGTAGGAATGCACAATGCGACATTGCAAAGGTTATGTCAATCACGTCGCAAGAAAACTGTTGGCAACAAGAATTAAGACACTGAATGCGCGGCCTACCCTGAATGAGAAAGGGGATCGAGCGGTTGATACAGAGTCGCAACTCTCCTCGTTGGTTACCCCAAGTGGAAGGTGAGATGCAGTGTAGAAGCAAGTTTCCCTTAGCAAGGATGCTAAGGTTGAGTATCGAACCAGTAGGACTCCAAGAGATACAAGTAGGTGTCATGGCGCTTGACGTGGACCTGCACACAGATACAAATAACTTTGCTCCCAACGAGTACAGAGGAGTTGTCAATTCCTCCGGCCTTGCTGTTTACAAAGGATCAACGCAAGAGATAAAACTGGAACTGAAAGTAAAGACTGAAAGTAAACTAAGGGTGTAAACAATGATGTGAAGATGGACCGGGGTCCCATGATTTCACTAGTGATGTCTCTCTCCCAAAAGACGATAAAAGTGCTAGTGAGGTAAACAAATCACAGTTGGGCAATTGACAGAATTATGAAGGCACCGCAATGCTAACTATGCTGCAAAGAAAGGAAGGGCTCAAAAGAAATGGGAAGTACGCCAAGGTAAGTAGACCGAAATCCAACTGCATCTACTACGAATCATCCACCTTGAGATATCTATCCAGAACATCTCGCTGGTATTAAGTTGTGAATCCCACCCAAAGTGTAAACTCAAAGCAACAGACAACTGCATTAAAAGAACTTTGCGTAAAGTAATCAATCCTTGCACCCGCGGGTACAAGCGCCGTTGTTTTATCCCTGATGGCAACAGCACATCCCCTAGTCTCATGTTTCTTTCACTCAAGCTAGACATCAGGGGGCTGAACCCACAATTGGGCATAACGCTCCCTCTTGGAGTTGCAAACAAACTACTTGGCCAAAGCAAAATACTGCAACGGAGAACATGCAAGAAATTACTCAAGAACAAAATATAATAGAGAAGAACCAAATATATTACTCATCACAATCTGAACATAGTCTCATAATCCATCAGATCCCAGCAAACTCAGCATAGCAACAGAAGAAATTGCAAAAGTGCCTCGATCATGTGAGGCAGCTCACGAGGTCTCGAAAGTGGAAGCACAAAGAGGGGAGAGGTACATCAGATAGCTACTGGTCATGGACCCATGGTCCAAGGGGGACTACTCACAGCACATCCGGGAGGCGTCCATGGCTATGGATGGTCTCTCGGAGTGGGTTCCTCCTCCGGGCAGGGTGCCGGGGCAGCTTCTCCAGGCAGCCCCAATCTTGAAACGGCGGCGGCGACGGTACAGAGGCGAGTTCACGGAAAAGAGATCGATATTCGAGGTTTCCACCCCGAGGGCTAAATATAGGCGGAGGGGGGTGTCTAGGGGACCCACCAGGAAGCCAGTAGGCCTCCTGGCGCGGCCTAGGGTGGGGCCGCGCCAGGGACCCTCCTGGTCTCCTGGTGGTGGCCCCCTCCGCTACCTTGGTGATTCCGGAAGCTTCCGGGTCGCTGATTTTTTTATCTGGTTTTTTCGGATTTTTTGTAGCACTTTTAATGGCCGGAAAAGCTGAAATTCAAAAACAGCAGAAAACAGCAACTGGCAGCTGGGTGCATTGGGTTAATAGATTAGTCCAAATATGCTCAAAAGTGTATGAAAGTTCAAACAAAACATGGCAAAGTCACACAAAACATGCATGGAGCAAGCAGAAATTATAGATACGTTTGGGACGTATTAGCGGTCCGGGATACTGGTCCGAAATCCCTGCGACACAACTCAACAAAGGGTATTGAAGCAGAACGCCGGGTGGAAAACGAGCACATGATCCTAATGTCAGAGTTAGTAAAACTTACCAGCAAGGATAATAAGGTAGAATCCCAGAGTGAAAGGTATGAACAAAAGGATCCTAATACCATAGATATCACAACGGGGTGATATCGATGTTGTCCCGTAAGCCAAACATTAAGTTAGCAAAATAGTTTTTGCAAAGACTAGACTCAACTTCGACCAAGGAGTGGGTAGGGGGTTTCCTACAGGCAGTCGGCTCTGATACCAACTTGTGACGTCCCTCATTTATGATCAAGTACTTAATCATGCACGCATTGTACACGATCGAGATTAGGGTGCCACAGTAAAATATCACAGCACAACACTAGGCACAAATAAGATAAAACTTTAAGTTACAAGCCAGGGATCATGACGATCTGAATACATAAGTTATACAAACGATAATATCTGAGTACAGACATAGTTAGTCAAGTTTTGCCTTAAGAAGGCTAACACAAATAACAACAGATCAAAAAGGCGGGGCTCCTGCCTAGGAACCTCCGAACTACTCCTGGTCAACGGGGAACTTGACGTCGTAATAGGCGCCTCCGGGGTACTCCTGCTCCTGGACGCCAGTGTCGTGTTGCAGCAATCCGGGTATATAAAGAAAAGGGGGAATAAATCAAGGGTGAGTATCTAGCATACTCACTGAGACCTTAACCCAGGCTACTAAGCATTTATGCATTGGTATCAAAATGGAAGAAGAGTTTGTATAGTGGACTGCAAGATAGAAGTACCAGGGTAAGGGGGAATGAGCTAGGCCTATCGACGACTAGCATCTTCCGATGATTCTTGCAGCACAAGAAGAGAATAGCCAACAGTTATATATAAAGCATAAAGTAACAATGCAGCAGAAGTTGCTGCAGCAATGTATAATAGTAAGTTGTAATAATTATCAATGCCTCTGAGATCTCTTCCTCGACTTCCCTGCGAGGAAGAAAATCCAGAACCAACAGTTTAATAATGTAGTAGTTTGTAGTAGTAGTAGGATCTGGCTTCAGCATAAAGCGTCCTGTTACCGTGGACACGTCTATTTGAATAGATGATCTTCCCTGCAGGGCTGCACTAATGTGACCCTACACGCTCGGATCTCCAGGCTGGCGTACACCTTGTTAGGGAACACCCCACCGAGGCTATCCGACACGACGTAGTCCTACCTAGGATCATCAGAGAGGTCCCCGCCAGTCTAAAGTCCTAAGCGCTCGGAGGTCTTGTCGCGAGGATGGACCAAGCCCATAACCTGGCATTAGATTTATGGGCCTACTCACATATAAAGGCCCACAAAGGAAGACCCGGCCATGGGCCGGACGTGCCAAGCATGAAGATCGAAGCCTCAGAAGGAATTCAACTTACCTTGTATAACACGTAACATGTTTGTAAAGTAGAGTAGGACTCCGCCTCGTGTAGGAGTCGGACTCATGGAAACCCGGGACCCGATACCTTTATAAGTTGAGGTCCACGGTATCCAGGGTCAGAACTGAAACTCAATCTCTATCCAAGACTAGATACTTTCGTCGTAACCTAGATTTTCTCGAGACTAAGGTTGCGATCCGACTCTCTTGTAATCAATCCATCGACTCCTCTTTTGAGAAGTCGATCCCTGCAACAATAAGGAGGAGTAGGTATTTACCTCAAGACAAAGAGGGGTCGATACCTGGGTAAATCCCCGAGTCTCTTGTCCATGTTGACTCTCTCCTCTTATCCACCTCGCAGCAAAGGTCCCATATCAAGGTCGAATCTTCGAACATCTTCCGTGACTTTCCCACGACAATTCGCGCCCACCGTGGGGCCTGCGCGTGCAGGCATTGAGATTTTGGAGGGAGCTCTGCAAGGCATGGAAGGATTTATCGCCGGACGGATCACGAGAAGCTGACGCGGGAAGCTCTGCATTGACGACTCAACCTGGGGCCTGAAAGCCGATTCCGTCAAATCTGAGTATCGGGTCCCGATCGGGTCTATTCACATCTTCATTGGTAGGACAGATTGATCTGACCCAGAGCCGGATCCTGAAGTTCCCATCGACACATCGAGTCGGCGACATGCTGGCTCCAAACATAACTTCTTTGGATTAATTGATGAGACTCCAGAGCCGGAGCGTTCTGTCGAGCCCCCAATGCACGACGCCTCGGAAGAAGCAGCTGATGCCAACTCATACCCTAGCGAAGGAAGCTTCTCAGATGATGGGACCATTCGACCCGTTGGGAGCAACAGACTCGGTACCGGTGCAGCAGAATACAACTCGGATTACCCTCACTTTGAGCTTCCGTACTGCATCACAGTATTTATGGCTGATAGCGGAGGACAGGGGAGTCAGGCAACCCAGAATCAGGGAGCAGAGCCGGCTGCCAACACAGTCCCTAATCCAAATAGGGAGCCGGAAGCCCGCCCATCAGAACAAGTCCTCACAAGAGCAGAAGCCCTCACTAATGCCTTGAGCTCTCTTGATCAGGATTTGGCCATACCAATGAAAACTGAAAATCCGGAGGCCTGGAGGACAAGAGTCGATGGACTCAAGGCACGGGTGACGACCATTCGGAGGGAGATCAATGCCAAAAAGGAGTAAATGGCAGAAAGATAATCCCGGCTCGTCCAAGAAGCCAAGCGCCTCCGGGAAGAGTCGGACCTGATAGAGCCTCAGCGACTAAGCCTTGCCCATATGCGTCCTCAGGGACCTGCAAGTCAGATCCCTCCCGATTACCAAGGGCGAGCGCTATTCCACAGCCCTCACCAGTCGACTCCCCCAGGATACATGCTGCCTAGACAGCCGGTGCCTCCGCCACGTCCGGATCGGTTCCATACACCTCCTCACCACTTGAATAACCCCATGGAAAATGTCGAGGAAGCAACTCGGTTCCTCACCAACGCGCCAATTTAGGGAGACACTCCAGTGGATCACGCCGCTTTAGAAGCTGTCCACTTACTCAAGACTGCGATCACGCAGCAAGCCCAATATTCACAAGGACTCTCATATTTACAAGGGACTCCGTACAACAGTATGAGCCGGCAAGCAGAGTCGCCAACTCCCGCAGCCTCGAGCAGTCATCACCGCCACCTCTAAACCCTCAGGGGGAAGTGAGAGTTCTGGATATACCGGCTCCTAACCCCGAGAGCCATATAGAGCCTGTGACCCAATTTCCCCCACAAGATCAAAATACCGAGTTCGTCAGCAGATCCTTGGGTAACTGGTGTATGGTGTCGGCTTTGAGTAATACACGCTTGCCCCCAGATTTCAAGGGACCGCGTTAGATTCCAAACTATACAGCTGACATGGACCCGGCAACTTGAATCGAAAGCTACGACCTCGCCATGGATATGTTGCAAGCCAACGAAGAGGTTTGCGCCCGTTACCTCACGATGATGCTAGAAGGCCGACTCGTACATGGTTCAAAAATCTCCCAGAGAACTCCATCACCTCCTGGACGGATCTCAAGGAAAAGTTCATCAAAAATTTCAAAGGCACTTGTCGGCCAGCCACCATAATCGTCGACTTGGAGCATTGTGTCCAGAAGGAAGGATAGTCGGCCCTAAGCTGGGCACGACAAGCAGAGATAGTCCATTCCTCAGACACTATTACTGCCCAGACGGCGGTGATCGTCTTGGAAAGAAACTGCAAGTTTGAGCCCCTGGTGCACAAGCTTGGCCGACTCAAAAGAACGGTCAATAACATGGGAGAGCTCATGAACGCGGTTATCAAGTACACCGAGTCTGATAAAACCAAGGATGTTGACTCGGAAGAGGATAAAAATGCGCAGAATAAAAAAGAGTGGTGGCAAGGGATCCCAGAGCCAGAATCAACAAACCAAGCGTCGACTCGATCAGAACACTTCTGACTTGGTAGACAACACAAATGTAGGCTTCCACAGGCATAAGCAGGGGGCAATAACTACGGTAAGTCGGAAGGAAACTTTCGGCCCCCGAGCAGCTTTGAAGAAGCCATGAAAAGGCCTTGCCCAACACACAGTAAACCTGGTCGTCCATCCAATCACACCTGGGAAGAGTGCAACTTCATGAAAGATTACGCACGGCGTGGAAGCCAGGGACCTCCCGGGTTAGGTGGAGGAGCCGGCCAGAACAGCAACAACCAAAATTTTGGCCATCAGGGAGCCGACACAGCACCTCAACACCAAGGACCCAGAGGAGGAGGGCGGCAAAATCAGTCAGAACTTGCAGGATTCCAAGCAAACCCGGAACAAATTCAAGACCACTCAGAATATCATGCCTTCACCACCAGTAGATGTCCGAGGGACAGGAAGCTACAGCAAAGAGCCGCCATGGCTGTGGCCACAGAGTCGGCATGTCCCAGGTGGCTTAATTGGTCTGAAAAGCCAATCACCTGGACAAGGGATGATCACCCCCAAGTGGTAGAGAACCCAGGCACTCTGGCCCTGGTAGCCACTCCACAAATCGGATGCTACACACTCGACAAAGTGCTCATGGATGGAGGAAGCAGCATCAACAAACTTTACTACGAGACTTTTCGTAGGATGGGATTGACTCAAAAACAACTGCAACCCTCCAACACCATTTTCCATGGAATAGTCCCAGGCAAGTCGGCACACCCGATAGGCAAGATCTACCTGGAGACAGCTTTTGGGAACACTGAAAATTTTCGCTCCGAGATCATACCCTATGAGGTTGTAAAACTCGAGAGCCCATATCATGTCGTCTTGGGAAGACCGGCTTATGCCAGGTTCATGGATCGACCATGTTATGTCTATCTAAAGATGAAAATGTCGGGTCCTTACGGCCCAATTACGGTAGATGGGAGCCTGTCCAGGGCCTCGGAGTGTGATGAGAAACACGTTAAATTTGCTAATTCAGTATGCGTCAAAGAGGATTTGTCAGCATACCAGGAGAAGGTAGACCCAGCAGACTCCACTATCCTGAAGAAGCCGAATCCTAATAACAACCCCAAGTTTCAACTGGCTCAGGACACAAAGAAAGTCGACTTTGTCCCTGGTGATGCTTCCCAGCAATTCATCATTGGGACAGGGTTATCTGATAAATAGGAAAGCGCGCTCATCGAGTTCCTCCATGAGAATCGGGACATTTTTGCATGGAAACCTTCTGAGATGCTAGGTGTCCCAAGGGAACTCGCTGAGCACCACCTAAATATTGATCCAAAATTAAAGCCATTCAAGCAATTCCTTTGTTGTTTCAATGAAGAAAGGAGAAACTCCATTGCGGAAGAGATAGCCCGGCTCCTCGCCGCCGGGTTCATCATGGAAGTTTTTTATCCGGAGTGGCTCGCAAACCCGGTCCTCATTTTAAAAAAGAACGGGACTTGGCGTATGTGCATTGACTACACCGACTTAAATAAGGCTTGCCCAAAGGATCCCTTTGCGCTACCCCTTATTGACCAGATAATAGGCTCAACTGCGGGATGCGAACTCCTGTGCTTTCTTGATGCCTACTCTGGCTACCACCAAATCAAGATGGCTCTTGAAGACCAGGAGAAAACGGCTTTCATCACTCCTTTTGGGATATACTGTTATACTTCTATGCCTTTCGGCTTGAAGAATGCAGGAGCCACATATCAGCGAACAGTACAAAGTTGCCTCAAAGAGAAAATTGGGTCGCTACGTACACGCTTACGTGCACGACATAGTAATCAAATCTCAGTTGGCCGACTCACTCATCAGTGACCTCCAGGAAAATTTTAAGAATCTTTGCAAGTACCAAAGGAAGTTAAACCCGTCCAATTGCACCTTTGGGGTCCCTACAAGAAATCTCCTTGGATACATAGTATCTGAGAGAGGCATCGAGGCGAACCTAGAGAAAATCAATGCTATCATGGCCATTCAGAAGCCGGCCTTAGTGAAAGGAGTCCAACAACTCACAGGGTGTGTAGCTGCCCTAAGTCGGTTTATAAGCCGACTTGGAGAAAAAACAATCCCCCTGTACCGAATCTTGAGAAAGTCGGAAAAAATTGTCTGGGATGATGAGGCTGATCAGGCCCTGGAGTCGTTGAAGAGACAGTTGTCCCGGGCTCCAATCCTGGGGGCTCCAAAGCCGAAGGAACCAATGCTACTTTATATCTCATCCAACAATCGAGCAGTTAGCGCTCTGGTTGTGGTTGACCGTATGGAAGCCGATAAAGAGCACCCCTTGCAGAGACCAGTCTACTATGTTAGTGAGGTCCTGACTTCATCGAAGCAACGCTACCCTCACTGGAAGAAGTTGGTCCTTGCTGTATTCATGGAAATTCGGAATCTCAAACACTATTTCCAGGAGCATCCCATAACTATAGTCAACTCAGCACCACTCGCAGATATCATCCATAACCGGGAAGCCACGGGAAGGATTGAAAAGTGGGCTATAGAGTTGGGGGCTTATCATATCAAATAAGAACCACGCACAACCATCAATTAAGTCCCAGGCGTTGGTCGACTACATGAATGACAGGACAGAGATCCAAGCACCTCCAGAGAAGACGATTACCAAATACTGGACAATGCACTTTGATGGGAGTCGGCAGCTCCAAGGATCAGGAGCCGGCGTGGTCCTTACCTCACCTAAAGGAGAGAAATTCTGCTATGTCTTACAACTGCAGTTCACTTTCTCCAACAACGCAGTAGAATATGAGGCCCTGCTTCATGGACTGCGGCTGGATCGTGAGATGAACATAAGTCGGATTCAATGCTATGGTGACTCTGACCTTGTTTGTCAACAAGTGTCAGGAAAATGGAACTCCAAAGACGCCACCATGGCAGATTACCGGCGAGAAGTGGAAAGGCAAGCCAGATTCTTTGTTGGATACCAGGTGGATTATGTGGAGCGCAAACTAAACGAAGCAGCATATGCTTTATCCCGGCTCAGTTCTCAGGGAAAGCTGGTTCCACCAAATGTGTTATTGGATGTCCTAAAAAAGCCATCAGTGCAAGTACCAACCAAGCAAGACATAGCAGAGCCGGATCCAGAACCGACTCTGGTGGCCGAAATACACTCCACCCTCTCATGGGTTGTACCTTATTTGGATTACAAGACCCGGGGAATCCTACCCTCAGATGAAATACTTGCTAGAAAAATCGTCAGGAGGACCAAACCCTTTGTACTCATCAACGGTGAGTTACATCAGCGAAGTCGTGTAGACGTTTTTTTGAGACGTGTTTCACCAGAAGAACACAGAGAAATCCTCAATGAAATACACTCTGGAGATTGAGGAAATCACGTCGGCTCTCGTTCACTGGTGGCTAAAGCTTATAGACACGGATTCTACTGGCTCACAGCACATGCGGACGCAGAAGATATAGTCAAGAAGTGTGATGGATGTTAGCGTTATGCAAAGCAAGCTCACATGCCGGCTCAAGAACTCGGGATGATCCCTATCACATGGCCCTTTGCGGTGTGGGGGGGGGTCTTGATATAGTGGACCTTTCAAAAGGTTGGCCAACAAGAATACACACATATTAGTGGAAGTGGATAAATTCACCAAGTGGGTTGAGGCAGAGCCGGTCAGTAAATGTGACGCTGCAAAAGCACTAAAATTCTTGAAAAAGATAATATACACATTCGGCTACCCCCACAGCATCATCACTGATAATGGATCCTACCTATCATAAGGGGTTATGCAGCGATTCTGCCAGAACGAGCACATCCGACTCGACCTCGCATCGGTAGCTCACCCATAGTCCAACGGACAAGCCGAGAGAGCCAACCAAGAGTTGCTTCGATGCATCAAACCCCAACTTTATGTCCCTTTCGAAAGAATGCCGAGTTGCTGGGAGGAATAAATACCCTCAGTATTGTGGAGTATCAGGACGACTCTTAACAGGTCGACAGGCTACACACCCTTCTTCCTAGTCTATGGAGTTGAAGCCGTTCTCCCAAGTGACATCCGTCACAACTCACCAAGGGTCACATCATATGTAGAAGCTGACAACAAGAATGCAAGGTCGGACGCCTTGGACGTTCTCGATGAAAACGAGAATTGGCAGCAACTCAGTCGGCTATCTACCAACAAGATCTGCGACGATATCATAGCCGTCGCATCAGAAGTCAGACTTTCCAGGAAGATGATTTATTGCTCCGCCTCATAGAGAAAAAGGATGGAATGCAAAAATTATCATCTCTGTGGGAAGGACTGTTTGTGGTCAGCAAGAACATGTACAATGGATCATACTACCTGGTTTATATATGCGAGAAGGAAAAATCACGCACATCTATGGAGGAGACTCCCAGACCGTGGAACATCGCACAACTCCGTACATATTATACTTGAGTAGAAGAGGAACATTATTGTACATCTATATGTAAGTTGACACTCGTCACACCGGATCTCGCCATATAATATATATGTAAGTCGACACTCGTCGCACCCGCTTTCGGCACATAAATGAATACATATAAGTCGACTTTCGTCGCACTAGGCTATCACCGTATAAATTGTATATAAGTCGACTTTCTTCGCACTATGCTACCGCCAAATAAATTGTATATAAGTCGGCTTTTGTCGCACTAGGCTATCGCCGTATAAATTGTATCTAAGTAGACTTTTGTCGCACTAGGCTATCGCCATATAATATATATCTAACTTTATCACCTTCATGATTTCATTTTGCATCATACATTGCATATTTTTCACATTTTTCTCACAGACCCGGGGGCTTCATCAACCCTTTATAGGCTCTGAGCATGTATATTGCTTATTCATGGGAAATAGGGGAGTTCGATGGCACCCATCGACTCTTATCCGAAGAAAACCTGGCATATATATATATATATATATACATATATATATATATATATATATATATATATATATATATGTAAAACTCCACATGTGTATGGCTTATTCAGGGGAAATAGGGTAGTTCGATGGCACCCATCGACTCTTATCTGAAGAAAACCCGGCATGTACATGAATTGGCCACCCACGCCTTAAATTTGGCCTGTATAGCTCAAGGTCATATGACCAACGCGAACCCGTCTTAGTCTAAACTTTGGGGGCTTACAAAAATGCCTATCAAGTTTGGTCCTAGGAACTGGGCATGTTAGTCATATGTGCCGGCTTGCAGAGAAGTTTTGACTCTTGAACCAATAATATCTCTCAATGTGAGAAGATGAGGCATTAGTCGGCTTCTATTTGAGCCTTTGAAATTTATTGCATACAAACATCATACTTCATTTTCAATTATGCATAACAATTTTTCTTTTCAGATGAAAGTTAGACCTATGTGACTCGGCACAACACCCAGATGCATATACCGACTCATGGGGACTACACTTCAAAATTTCTTCTCAAAGACTCGGCACAGCACCCAGATGCATATACCGACTCTTGGGGAGTAACACTTCAAAATCTCTTTTCAAGATTCGGCACAACACAATGATGTTTGTACCAACTCTTGGGGAGTATCACTTCAAAACATTTTTTTATGATCTGGTTCGGCACACAAGGTGACCATACTAAATCATGGGGGCTACAAGTCGATCTATCCTATGAGTCGATCAAGACACAAGTCTCTTTTGAATCGACTTAGGGGGGCTACAGATACATATACTATAAAAACTATCGGCTCTCATGCATAAAACATTAAAAATCAGGTATAAAACCGACTTACAAATCTGATGGGAAATTAAAATTTTCATTCATCAGTGGTTGAGTCTTACATCAAAATAAAACAAGACCAAAGTCGACAAATACTACTAGATAAAAACTACAGCTTCAATGGCCCTCCTCGGAGTCAGGCTTCATCATCAGATGACGATACTCGGGCCTCATCTTCATTGTTGTTGAATTCTTCATCACTGCTGCGGAAACTCTCCATACAGCAGCCAGCTCAATCGCCATTCTAGTCAAAAATCTTGGCCCACAGGGTCTCATAACCATCATAACTAAAGACGATGGTATCTCCTCTTGAGATGTTCCTGTAACGAAAAAGGTGTTTCAACCCTTCTCCAGGAACATGGAATCATCACCAGAAAAACTAGTGGCCACCCAAGTGGGTCCATGAGGACACCCCTCAGAACGCAGCCACAACCCTGGAGGCTTGGAATCCATCATGATCTCGGCAAAAGATTCAGGAAGATTGAACAAATGACGGATCGTCTAAACTTTCATGAGGAACTCATTCCTTTTAGGAGAAGAAAGTGGAGATTCAAGATCTGGGGATGGTTGAGTGGCAAGCGCACCTCTTCCTCTACCTCGACCGTGGCCTCTCCCATGGCCTCGCCCATGGCCTCGACCACAGCGAGAACCAGCGCTGGTGTCAGGATCGCTGGCGGTCAAGGAGCATGGGTGCTGAGCTTGGGACCCATGGGGAAAGTTGCAGAAGGGAGAGGATAAAGAAGAAGATGTGAACGCCCAGAAGATTGGGCTACTGATACGCGAGAGATGATAATTTCTTCTTGCCCTTTGTTGGTTACCCCAAGTGGAAGGTGAGATGCAGCGTAGCGGCAAGTTTCCCTCGATGAAGATACCGAGGTTTTAAGATTGTCTTCCGTAGGACTCCGGCAATGATAAGTAGGTGGTTCGGCAAGTGATGCGCCGTTTGAAGATAATCACTTGCCTCTCCTGGACCTGCACACAAACACTAATAACTTTGCTCCCAACGAAGTTCAAAGAGTTTGTCAATCTCCCCGGTCTTTTTGTTTACAAAGAATCAAACACAAGGGATAATGATAATGATATCAACTGAAAGTAAATACTGAAAAGTAAATGAGCGTGTAAACTATGATGAAAATATGGACCGAGGTCCCGTGATGTTTACTACTGATGTCTCTCTCCCAAAATACGATAAAACTGCTATGCGAGGTAAAAAAATTACAGACGGGCAATTGACAGGATTATAAACGCACTGCAATGCTACTATGCTACAAAGAAAGGAAGAGGATCAAAAGCATGGGAAGTACGCCAAAATAAGTAGACCGAAATCCAACTGCGTCTACTACTAATCATCCACCTTTAGATATCTATCCAGAACATCTCGCTGGTATTAAGTTGCGACCCCCACCCAAAGTGTAAACCCAAAGCAACAGACAACTGCATTAAAAAGAACTTTGCGTAAATTAAACAATCCTTGCAACCGCGGTTACAAGCACCGTTGTTTCCCCCTTGTGGCAACATCACATCCCCTAGACTCATGTTTCTTTCACTCAAGCGTCTCATCAGGGGACATGAACCCACAATCGAGTATAACGTTCCCTCTTGGAGTCACTACCTACCATGTGGCCAAAGCAATAAACAGGAACGGAGAACATGCAAGGATTACTTAGGAACAAAAATATAAAAGATAGGAACCAAATATATTACTCTATCACAATCTGAACATAATCTCATAATCCATCAGATCCCATCAAACTCAGCATAGCAAAAGCAGAAAGATTACATATGTGCCTCGATCATGTAGGGCAGCTCACGAGGTCTAAACCATGAAGAACAAACAGGGGAGGAGAACATCACATAGCTACTGATTACGGACCCATGGTCCAAAGGAAACTACTCACGGCACATATGGTGCTCCCGATCTTGGAAGCGCGTCGGCGGCGGAACAGAGGCAAGATCGCAAAAAAGGGCTCTGTCCTCGAAAGTTTCCCGTCACAGGAGATATATAGGCGAAGGGAGGCAGCCAGGGGGCCACCATGGCTCCAGGCGCCCCCCCTAGCGCGGACAAGCCCTAGGCCACGCCAGCTAGGCGCCTAGGGCCCTAGTGGGTCCCACCTGGTCCCCCTTCCGGACTCCGGAAGGTTCCTTCACGCTGATTTTTTATCTGATTTTTCCCGAATTTTTGGAGCACTTTTAATATTGGGGAAAACTGAAATAAAAAACAGCAGAAAACAGAAACTGACACTAGGGTGCACTGAGTTAATAGGTTAGTCCAAATATGATCAAAAATGTACGAAAGTGTATCTAGATCATAGCAATATCACACAAAACATGCATGGAGCAAGCAGAAATTACGTTTGGGACGTATCAACATCCCCAAGCTTAATTCCTTCTCGTCCTCGAGTAGGTATATGATAACAAGCATAATTTATGTGGTGACATGCTAGCAACCATAAAAGAACTTTGAAAAGTAAAGCAATCAATGTATGTGATTCAATTCAAGTCATAACATGCAAGAGTCTATATTAGCATTGAAACAAGTAACAAAAGAACATTAGGTGCAAGAGCTCTCTCTGTCCGTGACTCGAATGTCTCCAAATGGTGTTTGCGTGCAAAAGAGGGATAGGGAATACGGGAAAAATGTATTTTGTGTTGAGAACTCAATCTACTAAAGTTTCACACTTGGTCTTCTTTGGAATCTTATCTTGACTCGTCCACAGACCACTAGCCAGGTACAAGTCAATTTGATCCACTCCTTTTCGATATTTTGAGCACTCATGCAATGGATGAGCGTAAGCACGAGAGTTGACACTTAGGGTGGCAAAGAGCGAAATATGGTGGAGGAGGAAGACAAAAAGGTGAGAAAGGCTCACATCAATGAGGACAATCATTGGCGAGAAGGACAAATGATAGATATGATGTGAGGAGTAAGGATTTCCATGCAACGGATGCACATATGAGCTAAAAAACTCTCCAATGGAACTAGTGGGGGTGCATCTAACTTGCTCGCTCATGAAGACATAGAGCTCTTTTGAGGAGGCTCATCTTTGTAATATCCAAGCCAAGTTCTATAGTGTGAAGGTCCCCACATAGCTATATGCATAAATGATCATCTCTATGGAGTACAAGGGTAAGAGGGAGTACTAGTGTGGATATTTCAAAAGGATAGTAGTGTTGCCCCTTTCTCTCTTTTTATTTCCTTTTTCTCTTTTTTCTATTTTTTGTATTTTTTTGGTGGCCTCAATGGCTCTTTCTATTTAACTCTCATTTGTCCTCTTTGGGATCTTTTATTTTTTCCACTTTGGGATCTTCTCCTCCCTTAAGGGCAACACTCTAATTTACAAGAGGATATAGAAGATCTTTCACAATTTACAAGGTACTAAAATCATAAAGAAGATGTAGCTATCATGATGTATGCAATGCATGTTGCTGCCAGTGTAGCAGGAACATTATGACATGAAGATCAAGTCATGAAGAGGTGGATGTTGCATGGCAATATATCTCGGAAAGGCTATGGAAATGTCTTGATAGGTAGGTATGGCGGCTTTTTTGAGGAAAGATATCAGGAGGTTTATGATGACAAAGTGTATCATGCCAAGGGTTTGGATATACCGGTGAAGGCGGATGCCAACTCTCGGAGTGAGAAGAAGGCAATGCACGACACAGGAGAGGCTAGCAAATATGAGGAGGTGGAAATGTCAACTTTCAATACTTACATTAGTCCGAAGAACTCATGCACTTATTATCGGTAACACTCAGTCTAATAAGGAGGTTCACAAAGGGACAAGTACCCCGAGGAGGAGTGTATGGGGGTTTGCTTATCCTTGCGCATCCTCGACTCATGGTACGTGAGTGTACTCTAATATTCAATCTCTCCAAAGATTAGCGATCCATCTAGTAGCTACAGTTCTCAACTGGTTTTGTATGTTTTGAAAATAAACACGGATTGCCCAAATTACGACACCTATGACTAATAGTTTATAGCTCTTGACACCAAAATTTCAAACATTACTCACATCAATGCCTCAAAACTATTGCAAGTTACTACTAAAATTAAATAGCAACCTCAATTACCTACTTTGAAGACAAGACACAACTCAGTGCAACAACCAACTCTCTTAACAAGATAAACATGAAAACTAAAGAGAGTTCCAGCAACAAACTAAACAAAAGCCAAGGCTCTTGCTAAAGACAAACTAAAACTAAAACTAAACATGGATGTAGCTACGAAAGGATAAAGAACATACAACAGCAAAAAGATAAGCATGAAAATCCTATGATGTGTTCTAGATTTTGAAAGTGGAGCATGTTTATCTCCCACGCAAAGTAAGACGGGGACTCACTTGTTATGAACAGCAAGCAAAGCTAAAGAAAACTAAAAATAAAACCTAAGAGCGGGACGCTCCAAGCATAGCACATAATGCATGAAGTGGTAAAAATATAGTGAGACGAAGACCGAACTGATGATTGTTGATGGAGAAGGGGATGCACGGGGGCATCCCCCAGCTTAGACGCTTGAGTCTCTTTGAATATTTATTGGGGAAGCATCGGTGCATCCCCAATCTTGAGCGCTTGACACCGGATCTTCTTTTATCATCTTCCATCGCACGCTTGAAAACTCCCTTCAAACATAACTCATCATAAGCTGATTAGATAGGTTAGTACCCTTAATAAAATAATTTTTCCCCAATGGATATAAAGATATTCTTGAAGATCTACTGTTTCTCAAGATTGCCAATAGGTTTTTCCAAAGAAAAATCAAGCTCAAGGTTTGCAAAAGTAAGGAGAGACAAAACATGGCAGAATCTGTGAAAAACAGAACAGCAGGTAGTAAAGAATTTTTTAGGGGTACTTCTGCAACTGAAATAAAAAAACTCAGAACATACGAAAGTTCCGTAATTTTATATAGCACGCTGTGTAAAACATTCAGCTCAAAAAGATGAACTAGTGATTTGATCCGATTTTTCCCGTCACGAAGACAAAATCTGTTTTCTGGACAGCATGTCACAACTTTTGCTTCCCTTGTCATATGAGGCTATAACTTGGCACAAAGCTTGAAAATTAAGATACAATGATGTTGCTACAGTAGTAAAAATCATCAAGACCACTAAAAACAGAAGTAAAATTATCTTGGGTTCCCTCCCAACAAGCGCTTTCTTTTACGCCTTTAAGCTAGGCATAAGGCAAAAGAAGAATCAAGTTTTATCAAGAGAAAGAGAATAGCTAGCCCGTGTAACGGACTCGAAAGGTAACTTGACTTTCTTTCAAGGGAAGTGTTCCATCCCCTTTTTGTGAGGATATTGAAATTTTATATTCCCCTCTTTCATGTCAATGATAGAACCAACGGTGCAAAGAAAAGGACGTCCAAAAATAATTGGACATAAAGGTTCGCATTCTATATCCATAATAATAAAATCAACGGGAATATAATTGTCATTGACAATGACAAGAACATCGTCGATCTTCCCCAAAGGTTTCTTTACGGAAGAAGCGACAAGAAGAACACCAAAAGAACAAGAATCAAAAGGTTTCCATTCAAACATATCATACATTCTTTTGGGCATGACGGAGGTACTAGCTCCAACGTCACATAAAGCATAGCAAGAGAAGTTTTTTAATTTAATTTTGATCATAGGATCCCAACCATCATCTAGATTCCAAGGTATGGAGGCTTCTATCCTAAGCTTCTCCTCCCTAGCTTTGGTGAGAGCATTTTTGATATGCTCCGTGAAGGCAAGATTGAGTGTGCTAGTGTGGGGGTCTCTAGACATTTTGTGTAACAAGCTAATAACTTCTGAGAGGGTGCAACTATCCACTACTATCAAAGGTGGTAGTAGTGTCATCTAGGCTCACTTGTTTGAAACCCTCTATGTTCATGGGAGTTTCTTCTTCTACGGTTGAGGTATTAGCATCACCATTAATTGGTCCAATGGGACCAGGAGTGCATTGGGTGCTAATAGTTTCGGTATCCTCAACAATTTGGATAGTAGCAACTGTGTGGTGTGTAGGAAGGCTCTTAATTCTATCCTCTTCCTCTTTTTCTCTAGCCCATCTTTCTTTAAGTTTAGCCATCATCCTAATATTTTCATTAATTTGTAATTGGATAGCATTAATAGGATTGGCCTTCCTCTCTTCAAGGGGAGAGGTTCTAATTTTTAACATCTCAACATCAAGGGCTAAGTTGTCTACCTTCAAACAAACATTATCTAATTTAGCTAACTTTACTTCTACATTCTTGTTGAAGGATTTTTGGGTAGTGATAAAGTCTCTAAGCATACTTTCTAGTTCACAAGTGGGGTTCTTGTTGCTAGGGTAAGTGTTGTTGTTCCCATAATTGGATGGAAATGGTCTAGGATTGCTAGCAAAATTGCCCCTATAAGCATTGTTGTTGAAGTTGTTTCTAGCAATGAAGTTCACATCTACTTGTTCTTGAGCAACCAAAGAATTTAAAGGAACAACATGAGGATCAATAGAGGGTTTCTTGGTAAGTAGAGACTTAATTAAGTCAACTTTTTCATTGAGGGAGGTAATCTCCTAGACAGAGTTTACCTTCCTACCTGTTGGAGCGCGTTCGGTGTGCCATTGGGAATAGTTGGTCATTATCTCATCGAGAAGCTTTGTGGCAGCACCAAGTGTAGTTGACATAAATGTTCCTCCCGCGGACGAATCTAACAGGTTCCGCGAGGTAAAGTTCAAGCCTGCATAAAAAGTCTGGATAACCATCCAGGTAGTCAAACCATGTGTAGTGTATTTCTTAACAAGAGAATTCATATGTTCCCAAGCTTGGTAAACATGTTCATTATCCAATTGCTTAAAATTCATAATGTTACTTCTCAATTGGATAATTTTAGCAGGTGGGTAATACTTCCCAATAAAAGCATATTTGCACTTATCCCAAGAATCTATGCTATTCCTAGGCAAAGATCGAAACCAGATTTTAGCTCCTTCCCTCAAAGAGAAAGGAAAAAATCTTGAGCTTAACAACATCACCTTCTACTTCTTTATACTTTTGCATATCACATAATTCAACAAAATTATTCAAGTGTAAAGCAGCATCATCTCCAGCACCAGAGAATTGATCTCTCATAACCAGGTTTAGCAAAGTAGGTTTAATTTCATAAGAGGTAGCTGAAGTGATAGGTGTGGCAATAGGAGTGCAGATAAAGTCTTTGTTGTTGTGACTAGTGAAGTCACACAACTTGGTGTTTTTAGTGGAACCCATAGCAGCAGTTTAATTTCATACACTTTTGATCATATTTGGACTAACCCATTAACTCACTGCACCCCAGTGCCAATTTCTGTTTTCTGCTGTCTTTTTATTTCAGGTTTTCCCATTACTTAAAGTGCCAGAAAAATTCCGAGAAAAATATATAAAAAATCAGCGTACCGGAAGCTTCCATATGCCCGAAGGGGGGCCAGAGGGGCCCCACCTAGTGCCCAGGCGACCAGGGGGCGCGACCTAGGGTGGGGTCGCGCCGCGAGGCCGCCCGGACTCCTGGTGCCCCCCTGGCTGCCCCTTCGCCTATATCACTACTTGGAAAAGGCCTTATAGTGGCATCCTTTTTTGGCCTTTAGTGGCGCATTTCAAATGCGCCACTAAGGACAAGCCACTAATAAGGCCTTAATAGTGGCGCATTTCAAATGCGCCACCCCTAACACTCTTATGCGTGGCGCATTCCGAAATGTGCCACCTATAAGCCAAAATGCGCCACCCATAAGAGTCTTAGGGGTGGCGCATTCTAAAAATGCGCCACTATTAAAAAAAATTAAATTTTGAATCTGGATCATGAAAACAATTTTTTTTATTTATTTTTTATTTTTTTCTTAATCTCAGGTTAGTATGCTTAATGTCCGGTCAACTATGCTAAATCTCAGGTCAAACTTCCCCGAGGGTCACCCATCCTAACACTACTCCAGCCCCAGCACGCTTAACTTCTCGGTTCTATTCAACTCCCACTCCAGCTCACCTAGCAAGCGCTTGTTGATATATCTAACATATAAATCCTATTAAACCATGTTGATGTCTAGGACCTTGTTAATGTTCATGGGTGTGCTAAAATTTTCAACATTTTTTTGAAACTTTCTCGATGGGACCATTAGCATATTTCAATTTTTTTTAATTTTATTTGTTTTTAAAGAATTTAATGTTACTATCTAAAATTTTCAACTTTTTTTTAAACTTCCCGATTGGTCCTCTAGCCTATTTTGAATTTTTAAAAAAAATTTAAAAAAATGTAAAAATATTTCAAAAAAAAATTCTATTACTAGTGGCGCATTTCATACAAAATGCGCCACTACTAAGTTCAATTTTTTTTCATTTTTCCTGTCTCCAGATCTTCAAATGCCCGTAACTTTTTTTCTGTTAGGTTTTTGAGGATTCTAAAAATGTTCAACGGGTTACACCTGTTTGAATTTGGATATAACTTTTCGAGTATATGATTTTTCATATAAAAAACTTTTTCATCGGAGGTCGTATGCAAAAGTTATGCCCATTTTACACAATTCTCGAGAGATTTTGCAAACAAAGTCGAAATTCATATTTGTAAATTTTCCTAACAACTAGACCACATATCATATGGGAAACTTATTTTCTTTTATTTTTTGACATTTCTATCATTTTCGTTTATTTTTTTCAAATTGAAAAGGCGGTCCACGGGGGGGGGGGGGGGTGTATTTGGGAATTTTCCCTCACAGTTTTTGCTTAGTAGTGGCGCATATGCAAGATGCGCCAGCCCTAAGAGCTTATGGGTGGCGCATTCTGAATGCGCCACTAATAATTCCTTAGGGGTGGCGCATTTCCAGAATGTGCCACCCATAAGCTCTTAAGGGTGGCGCATTTCCAGAATGCGCCACCTATAAGGTTCTTAGGGGTGGCGCATTTCTCCAAATGCGCCACGTATAAGGGGATCCAGGGCTGGCCTACTCTTAGGGGTGGCGCATTGGGAGAAATGCGCCACCTATAAGAACTTATGGGTGGCGCATTTTTTACCAGTGCGCCACCCCTTACAACATAGTGGCGCATTACATATAAAATGCGCCACTAATAAGGTTTCCATGTATAGCTGTTTCTCTAGTAGTGTATATCTCTCACGTCTAGAAACCCCCGAGGACAGAACCCTTTTTGGCGATCCCGCCTCTGTTCCGCCGCCGCCGCGCTTACAAGATTGGGAGCACCAGAAGACCTCTTCCCGGCACCCTACCGGAGGGAGGATTGGCCTCTGGGAGCTCCTCCACCACCATGGACGCTTCCCGGATGAGCCGTGAGTAGTCCACCTTGGACCATGGTTCCATGATCAGTAGCTATGTGATGTCCTCTCCCCCTCTTTGTTCTTCATGGATCACACCTTGTGAGCTGCCCTACATGATCAAGGCACATATGTAATTCTTTCTGCTATTGCTATGCTGAGTTTGTTGGGATCTGATGGATTATGAGACTATGTTCAGATTGTGATGAGTAATATATTTGGTTCTTCTCCTTTTATATTTGTGTTCTTGAGTAATTCTTGCATGTTCTCCGTTGGTGTTTATTGATTTGGCCAAGTAGTAGGTAGTAACTCCAAGAGGGAGGGTTATGCATAATTGTGGGTTCATGCCCCTTGAATAC
The DNA here is from genome assembly GCA_950022295.1 of Bromus sterilis. NCBI lineage: Eukaryota > Viridiplantae > Streptophyta > Magnoliopsida > Poales > Poaceae > Bromus > Bromus sterilis. The sequence goes on along the minus strand of OX465596.1, from coordinate 159,577,870 downwards.
CACGGGTCGTTGTGAGGACGGTGGATACCACGCAACTCTATCATGGATGCGGATCCGACCGCGCCACAATGCTGAACTGGACGTCTTTCAGAGTTTTCAAACAAGACCACAACGCGGAGGGCCCACACCGTAATCCCACGTATAGGTAGTGCGTACAAGCCAAAAGGCTACTCAAGTCATCCGCCAAACCCGTTAAGCATTTTATTAATTTTCTGTCGAGACAACCGTTATAGTTGCCCTTATTAAATGAGTCGCGGACAACGACAGCAGTCAGCACCACCAGTAACATTGGTGCCTGCCCTGACGTCCCACCAACTCGTGCGGTTACCAACAAGGTGAACCGTCTCCTTACCTTGTCTCGCGTTTGCTCCGAAGAGCTCAACTTTTGTACAACAGGATATCTGTCGGCCACGAACAGTACCAGGCCCGCCGCACACCGGTGGAATACACCTGACATGTCGTTCCGCTAAGATACCCTGCACGGGCACCGTGGGGTCACCCGACTTCTTACCTGTAAGGACAACCATGGTTCAGTACCCTAGAACGGCTATACAGAGTCAGCAACGAGTGGAGTACAAGCATTACTCCTCGATAGCTCACACTTGAGGTGGCTTGGCAGAGCCGGGGTAGGGGCCTGAAGTGGTGTCTGCCCTGAACCGTACCTGTAGCAGTTGTAATGTATCATATCCGCATTCACTCCCAGAGTGAACACGGCCCTCTATCTAACCCTATTGACTAACAATGCGCAGGGCTAACTGCTGAATATAATATATATAATATGCAGCATAGGATAAAGGAAGGTACATCAAGGGGTGACAATGACAGGCTATGCAATTGAATAGGATAGTAACGTAGCAGCAATAGTAACAATGCCTAGTGCAAGAAAAGTACGGAAACGGTAGGTGATATCTGGGGAAGAGAATGGCTCTGCTTGCCTGGAAGCTCGGCAGTAGAGGCAGGGTCATCGACGAAGTAGTCCTACTCGGCGGCAGCAGCGGGGTCTACCGGAGATTAAGGGGGGGAGAAATAGTAAATACAAGGCAAGCATATACAAACAGTTGCATGACATGAAAGATGAAATGTTAACGGTGTTCTAACGCAGTGCCATGCACGTTGCACGGGGCGGGAATTCATCCGGGGATGAACTGCCAGCTCCGGGTGATTACCAGACAGGGTGTCCAGAGGGGGGAGATATCATGTCGGAGGTGTCGTGGACATCCGACACATGTGTGGATGGTGTATCCGGGTTTGTTGATCTATTCCGAACAACTTTCGTGTTCGAAATAAATTCATCCGAGTACTTTAGCAGTACCAGACAATTTATCCGACAGACGGTCCGGAGGGGAACGGTTTGAGGTTCGGTACGTTAGAGGGGTGTGGTAGACGAACGGATAGCATATTCGTGATCGTTGAATTTTTCTAAGCAAGTTTCATGTATAAAGTTTTTTAATTCGGCATACGGTTTATTTTATATGATTTTCTGAATTTTTAAAGCATTTAAAAATCATTTACTGTATTTATTTAATTCTTTTATTAACATTATCCAGAACAGGAAATTTTTGACCAGTGAAACTTACAGGTGGGGCCCTACTGTTATTGGCACAAATTTATTAAATCATTTTCTTAATTAAAACACTGAAAGGTCCCACATGTCATAGGCACACATGGTTAATTTACAGATTAATTAATCAACATAGTTAATTAAAGGGGTGACCCCACATGTAAGTGTAATAGGGGGTTTTCTCTTTTTAATTATATTTTTTTAACAGGAGGGGGGTTATTTCTAATCTTCTTCCTTTTTTTGGATGATTAAGGGTGTGGGGGCCCCTGTCAGTGGGTAACCACACTGTTAACCGGGAGTGCCCCCGCTGCCCATGGCGCGCCCGCACGGGAGGCCACCGGCGGGGAGCCGTGGCTCGGCAGGGGGGAAGGGGGTGCCCAGTGAGGGGGTTAGGGCGGCTGGGGAAGGGGCACTTGGAGGCGCAACAGGGAGGGGCGTGGCCACTGGCCACAGGAGCAAGAGCTCCTGTCAATGGTGGCCGGCGGGAACGGCGCCCTTGGGGAGGTGGTTTCCGGCGAAGGAACGACGAGGGGGAGAGGGGAATCGAAGGGGGCTCACAGGGGGAAGGATTGGCGTGCACAGGGTGCCGCGGGGGAGGCCGGAGTGCGCCAATTCCGACGACGACGACGGCGGCCGTGGGGAGGGGCGCAGCCCGATTCGGCGTCCAAGGTGGTCTTTGGCTTGAGCTCGATGGGGGAAAGGACCTGGAAGATGAAGAGGAGGCGGCCGGACAAGCTGGTGGCCGCCGGGGAGGCCGGTGGCCGCGTGCTCCGGCAACGACAGCCGCGGCAGCTCCTGCGCGGGGAGGAGGCAGGACGCGAGGGAGGGAGGTGCGGCGCGAGGAGGAAGAGCGAGGGGGGGGGGGAGGGGGCGAGGCTAGGGTTTCCATGGGGGGGCAGGGGCCTTTAACCTCGACGGAGGTGGCCGCGATGGCCGCCACGGAGGCGTCGGCCATGGCGATGGCGCCACGGCACCCCCCCTATGAACAGGGGGTTGAAGAAAGGGGGGCCCGGATGGGCTGGGCTTGGCCCAATGGGGGCGTCCATGGTGGTTTTCGGCTCGAGCTCGATGGGGGAAACGACTTGGAAGATGAAGAGGAGGCGGCCGGACAAGCTTGCGGCCGCCGGGGAGGCCGGTGGCCGCATGCTCCGGCGACGATAGCCGCGGCAGCTCCTGCGCGGGGACGAGGCAGGACGCGAGGGAGGGAGGTGCGGCGCGAGGAGGAAGAGCGGGGGGGGGGGGGCGAGGCTAGGTTTTCCATGGGGGGGCAGGGGCCTTTAACGTCGACGGAGGTGGCCGCGATGGCCGCCACGGAGGCGTCGGCCATGGCGATGGCGTCACGGTACCCCCCCTGTGAACAGGGGGTTGAAGAAAGGGGGGGCCCGGATGGGCTGGGCTTGGCCCAATGGGGGCGTCCAAGGTGGTCTTCGGCTCGAGCTCGATGGGGGAAACGACCTGGAAGTTGAAGAGGAGGCGGCCGGACAAGCTTGTGGCCGCCGGGGAGGCCGGTGGCCGCGTGCTCCGGCGACGACAGCCGCGGCAGCTCCTGCGCGGGGACGAGGCAGGACGCGAGGGAGGGAGGTGCGGCGCGAGGAGGAAGAGCGGGGGGGCGAGGCTAGGGTTTCCATGGGGGGGCAGGGGCCTTTAACCTCGACGGAGGTGGCCGCGATGGCCGCCACGGAGGCGTCGGCCATGGCGATGGCGCCACGGTACCCCCCCTGTGAACAGGGGGTTGAAGAAAGGGGGCGCCCGGATGGGCTGGGCTTGGCCCAATGGGAGGGGAGGGGGTTTTGCCCCCCTTGGGCGTTAGATAGGTTTTTCTAATTTTTGTTTTATGTATTTTATTTTCTATTTGTATTTATTTTAGTTAGCATTTTGGACTTTTTGTAAAATATGGAACTTGTCCCATAATTAACATTTCACATTAATAGAGTGCCACAAAAAGTTTGGGTGCAAAAGAAATTCATTTAATATTTCCTTTTATTATGCAACTAGTGAAAGGGGTTGTTTTAGAACTAGTTTGAATTGTTTGCAATATTTAAATATTGCAATAAATACCCAATGTTGGTTTAACATGGTCCACTTAATTTTAGGCATTTAACAAAATAGGTTCCACAATTTTTGGACAAAGTTTTATTTATCACATTATTTTAATAACAACCAAAAGGGTTTTTGTTGTGATCAAATGCAAAGATGATCAAAGTGAGATTAGCAACAGTAATTATCATTAGCCAAAAGTGATTACTGTTACAAGACACTGAGGGTGTTAAAAATCCCCCCACTACAAGAATTCTCGTCCCGAGAATTTAAGTGGTAGCGAGGAAAAGATCGGGGTATTCATCGCGAAGACGATCTTCGCGATCCCAGGTGGCTTCATCTTCAGAATGATTTGACCACTGAACCTTGAGGAACTTGACCGTCTTGTTGCGGGTACGACGTTCAGACTGGACAAGAATGCGGCTCGGATGTTCTTGATAAGTCAAGTCCTGTTGTAGCTCAATCATATCATGTTCCACTTCTCGGATAGGGTCCTTGAAGCAGCGACGGAGTTGCGACACGTGGAAGACATCGTGGACTTGGGAGAGGTTCGGCGGCAATTCCAATCGTTATGCCACTAGTCCACTCCTGGAAAGGATACGGAACGGGCCAACATAGCGAGGGGCCAACTTGCCCTTGATACCGAAGCGATGAGTGCCCCTCATGGGAGTGACACGGAGGTAGGCATATTCGCCAGGTTGATACTCCATTTCCCGGTGTTTGCGGTCATAGTTGCTCTTCTGGCGGGACTGAGCGGCCTTCAAATGTTCACGAATGACGTGAACTTGATCTTTAGCTTGCTGAATAATATCCGGGCCAATGAGTGCACGTTCCCCAGTTTCTGACCAACTCAGAGGGCTCCGACACTTACGCCCATAGAGAACTTCATAGGGTGCCATCTTCAGACTAGCGTGGTAGCTATTGTTATACGAGAACTCGACCAACGGAAGAGATTCCTCCCATTTCTTGCCGAAGGAAATAACACAAGCTCGAGCATGTCTTCCAGCACTTGATTGACTCGTTCAACTTGGCCTTGTGACTGGGGGTGATAAGAGGTCCTGAGATGAAGAATAGTCCCCAAAGCTTCTTGGAAACTCCGCCAATATCTTGAGGTGAAAAGGCTGCCACGATCTGAACTGATCTCCAACGGAATACCGTGGAGCGACACGATTTGGGCAATATACAATTCCGCTAACTGAGCCGCCGTGATCTTCTCCTTGACTGGTATAAAGTGAGAAACCTTGGAGAACCGGTCGATGACGACAAAGATAGCATCGTTACCTTTCTGTGACCGGGGAAAACCGGTGACGAAGTCCATCTGAACTTTGTCCCACTTCCATACAGGAATTTCAGGTGGTTGTAGAGTTCCAGCGGGTTTTTGATGTTCACCCTTGACGCGACGACAAACGTCACATTTATAAACATATCGGGCAATGTCTTGCTTCATGTTAGGCCACCAGAATTGCTGACGAATGTCTTGGTACATCTTGGTGCTTCCAGGATGAATGGACAACGGGGTATCGTGAGCCGCTTTCATGACCTTCGGGGTCATATCCAGGTTATCATGCCTGCCCTTGCTAAACGGTTCTGGTAGAACGCCGCACCTTTGCTATCGATAGTGAAGGGTGAGGGTCTCCCATTGGCGATATCGCGCTTAATCTTTTGTACGAAATCATCATAAAACTGTATACCCTTGACGGATTTGACGAGATCCGGTTCAATAACCAGGTTATTTACATAACCTTGAGGAACAATCTCGAGGTTCATCTTTTGAAACTCTTCATACAGAGGTGGTTGTTCTAGTTGAACCTCAAGTTCACTACAGTAAGCTTTACGGCTCAAAGCATCGGCCATCACATTAGCTTTGCCCAGGGTGTAATGAATATCCATGTTGAAATCGGCTATTGTCTCGAGCCATCTTTGTTGGCGGAGATTCAGGTCTGGCTGAGTAAACAAGTACTTCAGGCTTTGGTGATCGGTGTAGATCTCGCAACGATTACCAACGAGGTACTGTCGCCACAGCTTCAATGCATAAATTACTGCTGCCAATTCGAGGTCATGCGTTGGATAATTATCTTCAAGAGATCGCAACTGACGAGAGCCATAAGCAATCACGCGGCGCTCTTGCATTAGGACACAGCCTAATCCTTGACGAGACGCGTCACAATATATCACGAAGTCCTTCTGAGTATCAGGCGGAGCAAGCACTGGTGGAGAAGTGAGCTTGTCCTTGAGAGCTTGAAAACTTTCCTGACATTTATCTGTCCACTCAAACTTGACGCCTTTGTGAAGAAGATTAGTCAGAGGCTTGGCACTCTTGGAGAAATTCTCGATGAAACGGCGGCAATAACTAGAGAGGCCAAGGAAACTTCTGACTTTCTTGACGGTCTTGGGAGGAGTCCATTCAAGAATAGCCTGGATACGTTCGGGGATGACGGCAACGCCATCCTTGGAAATCACATGAACAAGGTAGGTTAATTCGGGAAGCTAGAACTCACACTTCGAATACTTAGCATAGAGTTTGTGTTCTCGAAGCTTTTCCAGTATAAGACGAAGGTGTTCAGCATGTTCCTCTTCATTCTTGGAGTATACCAAAATATCATCCAGATAAACCACGACGAACTTGTCGAGGTATTCCATGAATATATAGTTCATCAACCGAGAGAAAGTGGCTTGGGCATTGGTCGAGCCAAAGGACATGACGGTGTACTTGTATGAACCATAATGAGTAATGAAGGCGGTCTTCGGGATGTCCTCTTCGCGGACCCGGATCTGATGGTAACCCAACCTCAAGTCGAGTTTCGAAAACACCGTAGATCCAGCAAGTTGATCGTACAGATCTTTGATCCGAGGAAGTGGATACTTGTTCTGTATTGTGGCCTGGTTGATAGGTCGGTAATCTTGGACCAAACGGTTCGTTCCATCGCTCTTCTTGACAAAGAGCGAAGGTGCTCCCCAAGCAGAGGAACTAGGACGAATGAAACCTTTGTGGAGTGCCATGTGGATCTCCTTCTTCAGTTCAAGGAGGTGGTGAGGCGGCATCTTATAAGGGTGCTTTGCAATAGGGACGGTGCCAGGCTTCAAGTCGATGACGAATTCGACATCTTTGATCGGGGGTATTCCCGGCAGTTCTTCTGGGAAGACGTTGAGAAAATCGCGAACAACTGGAACGTTCTCGATCCCTTCAAGAGGTGAGGTATTCAAAGCATTCAGAGCATATATCTGGCCTTCGACATGTTGAGCTGTTCGGGCCGAGTACAGAATCTTCTTGCCAGAAGGGTGCGTGAGCTGAACTGTCTTAGTGGCACAGTGGATATGGGCATCATGTGCCCCCAACGAATCCATACCGAGGATGACATCAATGTTGGACGACTTGAGGATAATAAGAGGAGCCGGGAACAACAGACCCACAATTGCAATGGTGGTATCGGGACTCATCATGGTGGCACCACTCTAAGATCCAACAGCATTTACCGCTAAAGGAGTGGCCAAGGGTTCCATAGCTAACCCATGCAGTTCAGCAAACGGTTGGGACATAAATGAATGCGACGCACCGGAATCAAAGAGAACAGAAGCTGGCACTGAATTGACGAGAAGGGTACCCACTACCTATTGTAGTTATGGACCTAACAATAGATATAGGGGTAGTGATGGAGCTATGAAGATCTGTACGCAAAGATGGTGACACATGAAAAAGTTATACAGGTTAGGCCTCTCCTTGGAGATAACAACCTTAATCATGTCCCAGATAGACTGGGGTGTTCTTGCTCAAAGTGTCAATATTGTGTCCCCTCCTGTGGTGAAAAGGATGGGCTTATATAGAGTGCGCCCTGTCCCTTCGCTGCCCAATAATGGGTTTTAATTATAGAGTTAATGATGGTTGTTATTACAATGAGAAACGTCCCCCATTACAGTCATTTAAGTAGGGGTAACGCATATGGTTTTAATGTCTTGTGACTCTAGCTCTTCCTCTTCTTGTCCGCGTATCATGCAGCTCGGCTTTTCTTGCTTCCTAGTAACCAACTTACTCGGACGGTAGTGCTTTGCTCCGAGTAACGCCTTACTCGAAAAGGTCTTGTCCGAGTAAGGTTGCCCTTGTAGTAGTGTCATCCGAATAAACTAACTACTCGGAAGAATCTGACCTTATCCGAGTAGCTTCTTACTCGGATGAAAAAAAAGAGAGGAAGAGGTTTTTTGTTTATGTTTTATTTTATAGATATTTTCCCAGAGGTGGTTATATTAGGGATACCCCCTGATATAAGGTACATGAGGGTATACCCTAGGTATTACCACGACAGTAGCCCCCAAGTGCTTCTGGGTGCTCGTGTGAATTCATGAGGTATACGGAGATTAAATTCGATAAGAGGCCCGGAAGGACTTTATCAACGTTTGAACTATCCCCTCGATTATGCGCAGGGTGAGTTGTTTTTGGAAAGATCGGCGACACTTGAGCGTCTCTCGGAAGAGGTGGACTCAGGCCTCGGGAGGCGTGTCTTAGGGTAAAAGGCCTTAAACCCCATATGTAACCCGATCTGTAAAGTTTTATATTTAAAGCATCAGATGATGAGCTTTAAATCATATCCCATGGGATACCAATTCTTTACCCCCCACACCGTATCATGCTAATAATCTGGCAATCTGCGTCAGAGACGGATTATCAGCGACTTGATTGTTCGTAATTTCCTCTGTACTGCCTACTAAAGCTAGTTCGGGATTCTTCGAAGGTGATTTCCTGACTTAGTCGTTCCGAATGCTGACTTACTCGGATTAATTTTAATGATCCTTTTCCGAGTGATGACTTATTCAGAACAGACTTGGAGTGATGACATCCTTGTCCGAGTTGCGGCTTATTCGGAAAAGTCATTTGCTTATTTTTCTTCTGAGTTAAGGTTTTATTTGGAGACATCATCTAAGGGCTTTTTACTTCCGAGCTGTGCTAACTTGGAGAAATTTTTTGTATGTCCTGCTTCCCAGTTGTTTTTCCCATGGGAGCGAATATTTTTTCAGTCAGTTATTCTACCATTAACTGCACGCCTTTTAAGGAGGCTAGATTTGGGGGGCCGCAACAGGCGCCCTCATTAAGTGCATTGAAAACTACGTGAACCTCCTCCTCGCATCTATAAATATGACTTCCTCTTTCTTCCTCCTCAGTATAGCGCTTGCTCCTGCTTCTTCTCCACCGGTGTTTTTCTAAATCGAGATCTTCTTCTCCCGTCAGTGATCTTCCAGGTATTCTTCGAACCGGCGGGGCCCCCCTCTGCGCGTCCCCTGGCATCATGTCTGCGGGGGAATGGTTGCATTCCATCGTCACGACGGAGCTCATCCGGCGCTACCAAGACGAGGGGTTAATCGCTCGCCATGGCTTCCGCCTTCTTGGCCCAGGTGAGGTTGAACCTCACCCTAGAGAGGATGAGCGAGTTCTCCTTCTTTCTCATGTGGATAGGGGATTTTCTCTTCCTCCTCACCCTTTCCTTCTTGACGTCCTTGCTTTCACCAGATCTCAACTGCATCATATCGTTCCCAATTCTATCACACTTCTGTCTAGCTTTTTCCCTCTGTGTGAGGGTTTTCTTGGTATAGATCCTCATTGGAATATTTTCCGCTCCATCTATACCATAAAGCCCCAAAAGATAAACAACTCTGGGGAAGCAGAGATAAATTATCTTTGTGGGGGATGTTCTTGGCGAAGAGGCAAGGTATCCAGTATTTCGCCTCCAGTTTGCCTGATTCTGTGAAGAACTTAGAGAATAGCTGGTTTTACTGTAAGGTAGATACCACCCCTGGTACTCGGACGCTGCCTCCTTACTCGGATGTCAGACTGACCGACTCCCGAGGCTGGCATCCTCGGTTGGTTGCTTCCGAGAAACAGCGTGTTTTACCCTTAATGAGGGAAGTGGTGAGGATGAAGAAGGCAGGGCTAGATGCTATGGATCTTATTGCTCTTTTTGTTAGTCGGAGAATTCAACCCCTGCAAGCCCGAGCTAGGAGGATGTGGGAGTACACAGGGATTGACGATAACACCCGCTATAACAACTCGGCAATGTCTCAGAAGGAATTTGAACAACTCATGAAGATCATCACCAGCGTGACTCATGGTGCGCAGATGTCTGGCCGAGTTAGGCCTCTTGATATTAATCGTCCTCCAGCTCTGGTGATTTGCTTTGAACTGACTAGTCTTTTGAGTGTTGTGATAGATCTTGAATTTTAACCTGGTTATTTTGTCTATTTTTCAGACGAACATCGCTCCATCTCCAATCCCTCTGGCGCCACAGCACCCTGTTGAAGAGGACGAGGACAGCAAAAACGACGTAGGACTCGGGTTTAAAGATGAAGAGGAGACGGAGTCCGATGTAGTGCTTCCTCGCACAACTGCCGAGCAGCGCTCCAAAAATAATCACGACCGTGAAGCAGCTTGGGAAGGATCTGCTCGGGGAACGAAACGTTCCATATCTCCGAGTAAGGGGGAAAGTAGTAGCAAGGCCACCGCTCTTAGCCCAAGTCATGGGAAAGTGGCTCCCATGAAACAGCGGAAACCGCTTTCTACCCTTGGCGGGAGGAAGGTTTGTGCTTCGACAGATGCCGCCGAGATTCCCAGGAAGTCTTCCGAGTCAGGGTCTGCTCAGGCTGCTCCCGCCGCTGTTGCTCCCCCACGACGAGCTCTGAAAACAGCTCGGAAGTAATATCCGACAGCTTTTTATTTTTCTTCCTTTAGTGATTTTTTCAAATCTTAACTTTCCTCATATTGCAGTGTTCGTCCGAGTGGGTCCGAGTCACTCCCTGGCGTTGAAACTCATGATGCTGCAGCTTATGAAGATGTTAGTAACTGCGTTGTGACTGATTTCCAGGTGCTGGATTCTATTCCTGAACAAATTCCAGTCGATGGTGAGTACTCGCTCTTTGGCTCTAGATTTTATCCTAGCTCCGTGCTTTTGCTTACAAGTTTTCTTTTGCTAGATATGGACATTGGCCTTGACGGAGATCCGATCCCCACTGCAAATGTGGCGACCTTCCCTGCTTCCAGCGCCCCGACTGCTCCAGAAGCTTCTACCGATCAGCAGGTTATTGCCCCTGCGCCAGTTCAACCTACCACCTCGGGGGTGGATGCCAAGAACACGCATGTTCCTCCTGCTACCTCGGGGGTGAAAAATGCCGAAAAGAGTTCTACTGTTTCTGTTGCAGCCTCAGGAGAAATTCGGCCTCCTCCTACTTCAATCTCGGTTGATGCCTCGATTGAGGATGCCGTAGTGGATGGATTGAAGGGGTCTCTGGCGAAGGCCTCAGAAATTGAGCTGCGGTTACGTGAGCTGGCCTCCGATGCTGGGATGATGAAGACCAAGTTTCATGTAAGTACTTATGCAAGCCATGTTCCCACTGGGTGTGTGGGTTCAATTTCCGAGTTGTTTTTGATAGACTTCCCGTGGGGACGCTACTTAATGCACCCAGTGGGTGTAGCCCCCAAGGCTCCGAGTAACTTCTTGAGATTACTCGGAGTCTTATGTTGTAGATGTTGTTGGCTTAATGATCTTCCAGTGGGGGCACTTCTTAGTGCACCCACTGGGTGTAGCCCCCAAGGCTCCGAGTTACTTCTTGAAGTTACTCGGAGTCTTATGTTGTAGAGACTATTAACTTGATGATCTTCCAGTGGGGGCACTTCTTAGTGCACCCACTGGGTGTAGCCCCCAAGGCTCCGAGTAACTTCTTGAAGTTACTCGGAGACTTATGTTGTAGAGACTATTGATTTGGTGATCTTCTAGTGGGGGCACTTCTTAGTGCACCCATTGGGTGTAGCCCCCAAGGCTCCGAGTGACTTCTTGAAGTTATTCGGAGTCTTATATTGTAGAGACTATGTCTTGAATGATTTTTCCTATGCCAGGAGGCTTGCAAACTTGGCACTGATTTTGTGAAACTACAAGGAGAACATGAAGCTTTGAAGAAAAGGAATGCTGAGGATAATGGTAAGGCTATGTTTCTCATAGTAAATGAGGAGTTTCCAAAATTTTCGCCATGTCATGTTTCTAACAACTGAATCTGCACAGGCTGCAAAGAAAGCATTTGATGCGAAGGTGAAAGAAAGTGATGAATTTGTCAATAAGATGAAAAAGGAGATTGAGCAGACTGAGAAACGTGCGAAGGAGAAGAATATTTTGGAGAAACAAGTGGCCAGCCAGAAGAAGGCTCTTGAGGAAAAAGAGGCCACTATCTCCCAACTTCAATCCGACCTGCAGAAGTTGTCCGAGCTGCGTTCTAAAGATAAGGAAAACCATGAAGCTGAGCTGGCAGCAACTCGGGAGTCTGTCAAAAATCCTGAAGAGTACTGTGCCGGGAGATTTGCTTCGTTTAGTAAGATGCTATCCAGTAAGATGTCTTCCTTGCATTGTGCGTCCGACCTGTTGCTGTTAAGTCACTTCGTTTGATTTTTACACCTATTGTGTCTTTGAAGTTTATTCCACCAATCCTGAGGCGGAACAGGCGCGTATGGCCGAGTTTGCCAAGCTGATGAAGAAGGACAATTACACTCCCAAGACGACGGAGTTTTCCTTATCCAAAGGCCTGCTGACCATGAGGTGCGCGAGTGGAAAGAAATATGCTGAAGAAACCATGGGTGTCACCCTAGGGTGGAAGAATTACATCTCGCCTACTGAGGAGAATCGTGTTTATCTGGATACAGTTGTTCCTATACTTCAAGCGGCTCCGCAGCAAATTGCTCGTTGGAAAAGGTCTTCAGCTCGGAGTGGCGCAAATTATGCTCTGGCCCTGACTAAAGCTCATTTTTCAGATAAAATCCACAATCTGGAACGAGTCGAAGATGGTGATCCGGAGCATGGTCCGAGCTGTACGACCTTTTTGTCTCGATATGCTGAAACTGCGAGTCGGATTGCGAAGATGCCAGATCTTGATTTCTTCGTCGAATCTACTGGAGTTACCAGTGAATCTGATGAGGCTAGTGATGCCTGATCATGTTGAGGGACAAACAGTTGAATTTGCCTCGGAATGCCGAGAGGTTTTGTAACAAATAGTTTATGTTTTATTACTGCCCTGGGTGCACAATTTGTCCCTAAAACTACCGCCTTTTATTAAGAAGGCTGGCTCTGAGGTGTTGATTTGTTTTGCTATAACCAGTTATCTGCAAGGATATAGAACTATGTTTCTGAAATCATTGTTCTTCTTCTTTCTCCGGTTTTTGAAGTACTTGTTGAGCAACTCAATAAATGTTGCTTAAGCTTCCATCCGAGCTGCGTACAATTCGGATAAGGAACTTGAGTTTTTCGTAACGTTAAGTAGCCCCTAGGGTTCAGAAAAACTTGCTGATAACTTAGTTAAATTTTGCTTAAGTTTTCGTCCGAGCTACGTACAGCTCGGACAAAAAACTTGGATTTTTCGCAACGTTAAGTAGCCCCCAAGTTTCAGGAAAACTTGTTGGTTACTTAGTTAAACTTTGCTTAAGCTTTCGTCCGAGCTACGTACATCTCGGAAGGAAAACTTAAATTTTTCGCAACGTTAAGTAGCCCCCAAGTTTCAGAAAAACTTGTTGGTTACTTAGTTAAAAAAATTCTTAAGTTTTCGTCCGAGCTACGTACATCTCGGACAGAAAACTTGGATTTTTCGCAACGTTAAGTAGCCCCCTAGTTTCAGGAAAACTTGTTGGTTACTTAGTTAAACTTTGCTTAAGCTTTCGTCCGAGCTACGTAAATCTCGGAAGGAAAACTTAGATTGTTCGCAACGTTAAGTAGCCCCCAAGTTTCAGAAAAACTTGTTGGTTACTTAGTTAAATTTTGCTTAAGCTTTCGTCCGAGCTACGTACAGCTCGGACGGAAAACTTAGATTTTGTCCGCAGCGTTGAGTAGCGCCCAATTTTCAGAAAAAGCTTGTTGGGCAACCTGCTATAACCCGTTATCTGCAAGGATATAGAACTGTGTTTCTGAAATCATCGTTCCTCCTCTTTCTTAGGTTTTTTGAAGTGCTTGTTGAGCAACTTGCTATAACCCGTTATCTGCAAGGATATAGAACTATGTTTCTGAAATCATCGTTCCTCCTCTTTCTTAGGTTTTTTGAAGAATTTAGTGAAGGCAGAATCTCTTTATTGAATCAATTCATAAGAATTTGATGCATAGAAGCGCCGCAACATTTGGGCATTCCATGCGTGTGGCTCTTCTCTATTATTCGTTACATCATATAGCCGATAGGCTCCAGTACCTAAGACTCGGGTTACAATGTAAGGACCTTCCCAAGGAGGGGCTAGCTTGTGATCAGAGGTTTGCTTGACACGCAAAACCATGTCGCCTTCCTGAAAGGAGCGAGCTCGGATATGACGCTCGTGATATCGTCGAAGATCTTGTTGGTAAAATGCTGAGCACGTTAGGGCTAAGTTTCTTTCTTCTTCTAAAAGGTCAATACCATCTTGTCGAGCTGTCTCGGCTTCTTCTTCAGTATACTGAGTTATTCGAGGAGTATTGTGCTTTAGGTCACTTGGCAGGACAGCTTCTGAACCATACACTAGGAAGAAGGGAGTTGCCCGAGTGGACCGGTTTGGAGTCGTTCTCAACCCCCACAATACTGTTGGTAGTTCTTCAACCCAGGCTCCTGCTGCTTCCTTTAGTTCCCGCATAAGACGCCGTTTGACTCCTTTCAAAATCAACCCATTTGCTCGCTCTACCTGGCCGTTGGATTGAGGGTGTGCCACTGAGGCGAAGTTTACTTTGGTACCCATATTCCAGCAAAACTGCTTGAACTCGGCTGATTTGAAATTCGACCTGTTGTCGGTGATGATATCATGGGGAACGCCGAAACGATGTCTTAGTGGCACAGTGGATATGGGCATCATGTGCCCCCAACGAATCCATACCGAGGATGACATCAATGTTGGACGACTTGAGGATAATAAGAGGAGCCGGGAACAACAGACCCACAATTGCAATGGTGGTATCGGGACTCATCATGGTGGCACCACTCTAAGATCCAACAGCATTTACCGCTAAAGGAGTGGCCAAGGGTTCCATAGCTAACCCATGCAGTTCAGCAAACGGTTGGGACATAAATGAATGCGACGCGCCGGAATCAAAGAGAACAGAAGCTGGCACTGAATTGACGAGAAGGGTACCCACTACCTATTGTAGTTATGGACCTAACAATAGATATAGGGGTAGTGATGGAGCTATGAAGATCTGTACGCAAAGATGGTGACACAGGAAAAAGTTATACAGGTGAGGCCTCTCCTTGGAGATAACAACCTTAATCCTGTCCCAGATAGACTGGGGTGTTCTTGCTCAAAGTGTCAATATTGTGTCCCCTCCTGTGGTGAAAACGATGGGCTTATATAGAGTGCGCCCTGTCCCTTCGCTGCCCAATAATGGGTTTTAATTACAGAGTTAATGATGGTTGTTATTACAATGAGAAACGTCCCCCATTACAGTCATTTAAGTAGGGGTAACGCATATGGTTTTAATGTCTTGTGACTCTAGCTCTTCCTCTTCTTGTCCGAGTATCATGCAGCTCGGCTTTTCTTTCTTCCGAGTAACCAACTTACTCGGACGGTAGTGCTTTTCTCCGAGTAACGCCTTACTCGAAAAGGTCTTGTCCGAGTAAGGTTGCCCTTGTAGTAGTTTCATCCGAATAAACTAACTACTCGGAAGAATCTGACCTTATACGAGTAGCTTCTTACTCGGATGAAAAAAAAGAGAGGAAGAGGTTTTTTGTTTATGTTTTATTTTATAGATATTTTCCCAGAGGTGGTTATATTAGGGATACCCCCTGATATAAGGTACATGAGGGTATACCCTACGTATTACCACAACACTACCATTCTTGGGGACTCACGAGCTTCTTCCATCTTGACATGGGTGACGTGAGCACAACTAACAGCAGACGTCTTGTCCTTACAGTCCCTGAAACGACGATTTCGACCGCTCTTCTTACGACTACCAGGGGGACATGGTGCATTCTGAGGTTCAACCGGGCGACAGTTGACAGCACGGTGACCTGGTTGTCCACACTTGTGGCATAGGCCATTATTCTAGGGAGGAGCCATAATATTGGGTTGTTCCCTTGGAATCGTTAGCTGGATTGGAGGCGGAGGCAGACGAGGTGCAATATAAGACGTCCTTGGCGTTGGGGCAGGTTGGTGGTGGACATTGTGTGGGATGTAGACTCAAAGTTTCTGAGTGGGTCTTCCCGAGGATGGGCCAACATCTCGAGTACGCTTGAGGGATTCCGTGTGATCAGCCAGAGCAGTTTCAACTTGGAATTCCTTGCTGACGAGTGTCGCAAAGTCTGCGAAATCATTGGCAGCTAGTGTGAGCTTCAAATTGGGATGCAATCCTTCACGGAATTTCTGCTGCTTGCGTGCGTCAGTGTCGACGTCATCCTCAGCATAACGAGATAGTTCAACGAATCTCCTATGATATTCAACAACAATTGTCGTGCCTTGTCTAAGTTTGAGAAAATCCTCCTTCTTCTGGTCCATTAGACCCCGAGGAATGTGCCATGCATGGATGGCTAATTGGAATTCTTGCAAGTGGTCACAGTCCCAGCAGGCAGCACACGCCTGTGGCTTTCCCACCATTGAGAGGCTGAACCCTTCAGATGAAATGCCGCGAACGTAACATAACTTGTCAGAACCCTAATTAGGTTTGTGCTTTTCTAAACTTGCATTTTTGCATCTTGAAAAAAATTGCAAAAGAAAAAGGAATTGGGGAAAAGAAAAGCCCTAAATGAATTAAATAAAAAGGCGAGAAATAAAAAAATTTCCAAAATTCTTTTGGATGTGTTGAAAAATCCTAAAAATGAGTGTGATCATTTTAAAAGTGATTTTGGGTTAATCCCATGCTCATAGATTTTTCAATAATCCAAATAGTGGCTTGGAAATTAAAACAATTGCCTATTTGAATTGAAATTCAAATAAATTGCATTTCGAAAATTCCCAAAACTTGGGGTTGACTTCTATAGAGTCAGCTAGGTTTTATAAAATTGATTGGGGATTTTTACAAATGCCCTAGCTATTTATTTTTAGGGCAAACAAATTAAACAAAAAAAAGAAAAAGGAAAAACAAAAGGAAAACATAGGAAAGAAGACCTACCTAGGGCGCGAGGCCCACTTACTTGGCGCCTAGCCGCGGCCCAGCTAGCCC
Source organism: Bromus sterilis (assembly GCA_950022295.1). NCBI lineage: Eukaryota > Viridiplantae > Streptophyta > Magnoliopsida > Poales > Poaceae > Bromus > Bromus sterilis. The sequence continues at coordinate 159,561,148 of OX465596.1, read as the reverse complement.
ACCAGGGGCAGCAGGGTTATCCCCTACCCCTTGCCCCGATGCTGCTCGCTGGAGCGCATGCGGTGGCCATGGCCGCCACGCCACCTCCCTGCCTGGCCCTCCCTTGCCCCTATCTCCTCGCCACCGCACGCCTGAGGGCTTCCTCCCACTTTTCTCTCCCCTCGCGACCTCTCTCCTCTCCTCTGCCGCCATTTTCCGAGCCGCCCCGAGAGCTCACCGGAGCGAGCCCGTGCGCCTGCGTGGCCAACGGAGACGGGCCGCCGCACCAACGTGTCCATGCGATTCCTCGACATCGACTTCGTCAAGCCGCGCCGCCAATTTGAGCCAAGCCGCCACCTAGTCGCCGCCCGCATCAACTTCCTCCGCCACGGCCACCGTGCTCCTCGTCGGAAATTCGTCGCTGCTAGTGCCTCCAGGACCTCCCCGAGCTCACCTTCATCTTCCCGGTGAGGTCCTCTTCAGATTGCCCCATCTGGTTCTCCTCCCCGTGCTCCCAGTCACCTTTCCCCGCCATGGCCGTGAGCTCGCCGCCGCGGGCCTGCTCGCCGGCGTGGCCACGGGCCCCCCCTGGGTGCCCCGTGTGCGCCAACAGCTGCAGGAGGCCGCGGGCTAACCGCTGGTGCCCTCTCCCTCCACCCCTGTGCCCTCCGGTGAGACACCGCCGCCTCCCGTGGCACCGGCGGCTCAACGCCGGCCGTGCCCACGTGGCCAGGCCATTAGGGCCTAATCCCTCTGCTAACCACCCCCTCCTCTCACTGACACTAGGCCCAGGGCCCCTAATTAATCCGTGTTTTATTTAAACAGAGAACTAACTAACCCATTGAGGCTGACAGGTGGGGCCGCCCTGTCAGTTGACTGGACAAACCCCTGGCGTCAGCATGACCTAGTGATGATGCAGTAAATACAAAATCAACTAATTTCTTCAGTAAATTCCAGAAAATAGCCTAAACTTTGAAATTGAATAACTTTTAAACTATAACTCCAAATTCAAAGTGTAATATATGAAAAATGATCAGCATAAAATTCTCTATACAAATATACAACTTTCAACCATGTTGGAGATGATCTTAAAAAGGGATCAGTAGCTTTTGCTATTTGATTTAATTGGAATTATTTCAAATTCAATTCAAAAACTATTCCAACTTCAACCATTGAAATGCACCACACATCACTTGTACTTCAGAAGCATTTCACACATATGATCACTTGGATTACAAAGTACCAACTTTAGCAAATGCAAGTTAAACTAAATTGAATAATATTTGGAGTTTGAATTTGAATTTACTTTTCAAATCAACTTCAATTAACATGTGGCAATTCAAACATACGTCACTTCAGCACCTTGCCATGCTTTGTTTTGCATATTGTTTGTGCATTGTACTATCTTGATTGTGCTTTACTTCCAGTTCTTCGGTGATTTCTTCTTCTCGGTAGAGTTGATCTCGGAGACGAGTTCAACCTCACGTCAGAAGAGTGTTACATCGTGATCGTCAGCAAGGCAAGCAGCCCCCTCTTTGATCATGTCTATAAAATCCTAGTTCCCTCTTATTCTCGCAAATGCATGTTTAGGATGTCACCATGATACGTTCTACCGCTAGTTGAACCTATTCCTTTGCATGACCTATCATTTTGTCACAGTAGTACGCAAACCACAATCCTAGCAGATGTAGGAGTTGGTTGATATCATGTGGCCCCTGCAACTGTTATAGCTTATTGCATGCTTAGAGTTGTTCCCTTAGGCTACTTTGATGTGAGTCGGGATGGTAGTGATCATGTGAATGATGGTGGTAACGTGTTGGTGAATCTACCCTAAACAAAGGTGAACGATGAGAGGCTGTGTAGGAGTACACAGTGGGTTGCCTCGTTGAATACTACCTTAAGCCCGAGTTCTTGTGTTGTTATCCAAGACAAAGAGTACGACCACACATTGGGCTCACTGACCCCTCTCGGCCTAGTACCTCACCCCTGACCAGTCCAGGAGTCGCAAGTAGTTCACCCTTTAACGATCTCAAGCAGGTGGAACCAAGGTAAGTGGTTGGCGTAGGTTGTGGGCATGTTGAATCATGTGATCATGATCGAGTTGAGCTTGATGGCGGTCACACAACGTTTGAGTCCGCATCGGAACAATCGGCCGGATTCCGATTGTGGTCCCAACTCAAATAGGCGACTCCCTAGGACTAGAGATGGTGTCGTGATGTGAAGTGTCGTGACAGCATCCTCGTCGGTACTCACTTGAAGGGTCCATCCCCAGGCGGTAACTGATGAGGCGTTTGTGTAGCAGTACACCCCTGCATGGTTAATGAACTATTCGAATAGCCATGCCCGCGGTTATGGACTACTTGGAGACCTTTACTTGATCATAGATAACTTGAACTGGATACTTCTAAAACACACCAAGATAAGTGTGAGTGTTGTGGCGTGCTTTCTCGTGGGGAAGTCGAGGAAGGCCCCATAGTGGAGTATTGGTTGGAGACTGTTACTTGGACTCGTGTACGTTCTTACCTCTCTTTGGTACTCATAGTTCAGGATTAGCCAAGTCAAAGCTGGCACTTCTGCAAGTGAAACCCCACCTCCCTTTGCCTTGATATATGTGCATGAGTAGTATAGTTCCTATGTAAGTCTTGCTGAGTACGACTTTGTACTCACGTTTGCTTATTCTATGTTTTAGAGACGAGACCACTGACCCTGATGGTGGCCTCTACCTCAAGCTCGACGTGGACCAGGTCGTATAGTTCCAGGCAGCAGCCTGTGCCCTCTGGAGGGTCGTTGTATTTTCTTTCAGGCTTCTTAAGCCATTTGTTAAACTTGTCTTTACTAAGACATAATTTTCTTCCGTTGTTGTTCGATGTAAGGTTGGATCACAATCATGTGATCTCTGCTTGTAATATAACTACTATGTCTACTCTGTTTAGCAGAAGTTATAAAGACTGAGTTTGTAGAGTTCATGTTGTGATTACCTGCTGTTTACACTGGACATGTGTGCTGCGTGTATGATTATAACATGCATGTCTTAGTGTGGGGTTCGATAGCTTAGTTGTGTTCTTGCCGGAGGTTCTGGTATACACCAAGTGGCCCTTAGATGTGCGCAGCTTGGGGCATCGCGATGCGATTGCTCGTGACTCTGTCACGTGGCACACTTTGTTGTATGATCGAGCCCGCCCGAGATCCCGACTAAGTGATCAGGCTGGAGTAAGTCTATGTAAGGGTTATGATTCAATCGGTAACATGGTTGAGGCGACTTGTCTATGAGTATAGGATTCACCACCCATAAGCATTTAGACTTGTGAGAGGACGATGAGGACCCATCTCAGTTGATCATCCGGCCTGGATGGGATGCCCCTCACGTTCGATGCTTACCGAGAGTGATCTGTGCTTGGCCTTGTTTTCTTAGACAAGTGGGTACGGCTCTCGGCTCTCCATGTGATTGTATTGTGACCGGAATTACATACGGTAACCCCGGGTCCCGACATAACTGGTCGGGGCAACATTAGCTGACTCCATCTCGAACAAGATGTCACGGAGCCAATCATCAGCATCCATCGGATTGGTGGAGTTGCGGAAAACAGACGGGTTGAGGCGCACGAACTCTTGCAGTGTGATTCGGGCATTCTGGTTTGGAAACCGGACCATTACTCCGGCCATGAACTGACAGTTCAGATCAAACTGCTCACGGTTCAGTTCAAACTGTTGCATCATTGCGGCCAAATAAGGCGGAGGTGGGGGATCGTCTGCCATCCTGGCTGAACAGCAGGGGTTAGTTCAGACAAAGCATATGTAAGGATAAGGAGTCATACTCAATGTAGTATGAGCAATGAACGTGAGGTGCGGTAGATACACAATAGTAGTCATAAAGACATACAGATCATTGCACACAGTCGGTCAAAATCGGACAGCATAATGTCGTAGAAATTAAGGAAAAAGGACTCAGTAGGCGGCGCGCAGACCGCGGTAAGGATTACACGACGCGACATAGATTCCACTATGTCAATCACGCCGCAAGAAAACTTTTGGCCACAGGAGTTAATGCAAGAGGACGCGCGGCGTTCCCAGAATGAGAATGGGATCCGCGGTCCGGGACCTGGGGTAGAACTCCTGCGACACGACTCAATCAATGGGGTAGCACCAGAACGCCGGGTGGAATCAAGATTACGTGATCCTAATGTCAGAGTTTGTAAAACTTACCAGCAAGGATAAGAAAGCAGAGTCCCAGAGCATAGGTACGGAATACCATAGATATCACACGTTGTGACATCGATGTGGGCCTGTAAGCCAAATATTAAGGTAGCAAAATAGTTTTTCAAAGTCTAGACTCAACTTCGACCAAGTAGTGGTGGGGTGGCTTCCTACAGGCAGTCGGCTCTGATACCAACTTGTGACGCCCCCAAAATCAAACCGTGTACAGTAATCATACACGCAGGGTACACGGCTGAGATTAGGGTGCCACGGTGAGAATATCACAGCACAACACTAAACACAAAAGGATAAACCAATATGTTACAATACCAGGGATCACGAGGATCCGAATACATAAGTCATATAAACCATAATATCTGAGTACAGACATAGTTAGTCAAGTTTTGCCTTAAGAAGGATAGCACAAATAACAACAGAGGTACAGATCAAAAAGGCGAGGCCTCCTGCCTGGATCCACCGAACTACTCCTGGCCAAAGGGGGAACTCGACGTCGTAGTAGTCGCCTCCGGGGTACTCCTGCTCCTGGGCTCCAACATCGACTGCAGCGGCCGATCAGGAAAAACGAAAAGGGGAAAATAAAGCAAAGGTGAGTATCTAGCATACCCGCGAGTCTTACGTCCGCTACTAAGCATTTATGCATGTATCAAATGGAAAGGGAAGGCTATATATAGTGGACTGCAAGATAGAAATCAGAATAAGGGTAAGAAGCTAGGCCTAACGAAGACTAGCATCTTCCGACGAGTCTTGCAGCATGAGGTAAGAATCAGCCAACAGTTTATATAAAGCATAAAGTAACAATGCAGCAGAAGTTGCTGCAGCATTGTATAATAATAAGTTGTCATAATTAGCAATGCCTCCGAGTTCCCCTCCTCGACATCCATGCGAGGAAGAAAATCCGGAACCAACAGTTTAATAGTGGTAGTTTGTAGTGATAGGATCTGGCTTCAGCATAAAGCGTCCTGTTACCGTGGACACGGCTATTCGAATAGATTAAACTCCCTGCAGGGGTGCACTGGTGTCATACTACACGCTTGGATCTCCAGGGTGGCGTACACCTTGTTAGGGAACACCCCACCGAGGCAATCCGACACGCCGAGGCCCATCCTACGGCTCATCAGAGAGGTCCCCGCCGGTCTACAGCCCTAAGTGCAAGGGGGTCATGGGCCTATCACCCCTCGCTCTCCAGGCCGTTGTGAGGACGATGGATACCTCGCAACTCTATCATGGATGTGGATCCGAACGCGCCACAATGCTGAACTGGACGTCTTTTAGAGCTTTCTAACAAGACCACAACGCGGAGGGCCCACACCGTAATCCCACGTATAGGTAGTGCGTACAAGCCAAAAGGCTACTCAAGTCATCCGTCGAACCCGTTAAGCATTTTATTAATTTTCTATCGAGACAACCGTTATCGTTGCCCCTTGTTGAATGAGTCGTGGACAACGACAGCAGTCAGGACCACAAGTAACATCGGTGCCTGCCCTGACGTCCCACCAACTCGTGCGGTTACCAACAAGGTGAACCGTCTCCTTAACTTGTCTCACGTTTGCTCCGAAGATCTCGACTTTCGTACAACGGGATATCTGTCGGCCACGAACAGTACCAGGCCCGCCGCACACCTGTGGAATACACCTGACCTGTCGTTCCGCTAAGATACCCTACGCGGGCACCGTGGGGTCACCCGACTTCTTACCTGTAAGGAAACCGTGGTTCAGTACCCTAGAACGGCTATACAGAGTCAGCAACGAGTGGAGTACAAGGATTACTCCTCGATAGCTCACACTTGAGGTGGCTCGGCAGAGCCGGGGTAGGGTCCTGAAGTGGTGTCTGCTCTGAACCGTACCTGTAGCAGTTATAATGTATCGTATCTGCATTCACTCCCAGAGTGAACACGGCCCACTAACTAACCCTATTGACTAACAATGCGCAGGGCTAACTGTTGAATATAATATATAAAATATGCAGCATAGGATAAAGGAAGGTACATCAAGGGGTGATAATGACAGGCTATGCAATTGAATAGGATTGTAACGTAGCAGCAGTAGTAACAATGCCTAGTGCAAGAAAAGTACGGAAAAGGTAGGCGATATCTGGGGAAGAGAGTGGCTCTGCTTGCCTGGAAGCTCGGCAGTAGAGGCAGGGTCGTCGTCGAAGTAGTCATACTCAGCAGCGGTGTAGTCGGCGGCAACAGTGTGTTCTACCGGAGATTAAGGGGGGGAGAAACAGTAAATACAAGGCAAGCATATAAAAACAGTTGCATGACATGACAGATGAAATGTTAACGGTGTTCTAACGCAGTGCCATGCACGTTGCACGAAGCGGGAATTCATCCAGGGATGAACTGCCAGCTCCGGTTGATTACCGGACAGGGTGTCCAGAGGGGGGACATATCATGCCAGAGGTCTCCTGGACATTCGACACATGTCTGGGTGGTGTATCCGGAATTGTTGATCTATTCCGAACAACTTTCGTGTTCGAAATAAATTCATCCGGGTACTTTAGCAGTACTGGACAATCTATCCGACAAACGGTCCGGAGGGGAACGGTTCGAGGTTCGGTATGTTAGATGGGTGTGGTAGACGAACGGATAGCATATTCGTGATCGTTGCATTTTTCTAAGCAAGTTTCATGTATAAAGTTTTTAAATTCGGCATACAGTTTATTTTAGATGATTTTTCTGAATTTTTAAAGCATTTAAAATTCATTTACTGTATTCATTTAATTCTTTTATTAACATTATCCAGAACAGGAAATTTTTGACCAGTCAAACTTACTGGTGGGGCCCTACTGTCATTGGCACAAATTTAATAAATCATTTTCTTATTTAAAACAGTGAAAGGTCCCACATGTCATAGGCACACATGGTTAATTTACAGATTAATTAATCAACAGAGTTAATTAAAGGGGTGACCCCACATGTAAGTGTAATAGGGGGTTTTCTCTTTTTAATTATATTTTTTTAATAGGAGGGGGGTTATTTCTAATCTTCTTCCTTTATTGTGGATGATTAAGGGTGTGGGGGCCCCTATCAGTGGGTAACCCCACTGTTAACCGGGAGTGCCCCCGCTTCCCATGGCGCGCCCGCACGGGAGGCCACCGGCGGGGAGCCGTGGCCCGGCAGGGGGGAAGGGGGTGCCCGTCGAGGGGGTTAGGGCGGCTGGGGAAGGGTCACATGGGGGGCGCAGCAGGGAGGGGCGTGGCCACTGGCCACAGGAACAAGAGCTCATGTCAATGGCGGCCGGCAGGAACGGCTCCCTTGGGGAGGTGGTTTCCGGCGACGGAACAACGAGGGGGAGTGGGGAATCGAAGGGCGCTCACAGGGGGAAGGATTGGCGTGCACAGGGGGGCGCGGGGGAGGCCGGAGTGCGCCAATTCCGACGACGACGACGGCGGCCGTGGGGAGGGGCGCGGCCCGATTCGGCGTCCAAGGTGGTCTTCGGCTCAAGCTCGATGGGGGAAACGACCTGGAAGATGAAGAGGAGGCGGACGGACAAGCTTGTGGCCGCCGGGGAGGCCGGTGGCCGCGTGCTCCGGCGACGGAAGCCGCGGCAGCTCCTGCGCGGAGACGAGGCAGGACGCGAGGGAGGGAGGTGCGGCGCGAGGAGGAAGAGCGGGGGGGGCGAGGCTAGGGTTTCCATGGGGGGCAGAGGCCTTTAACCTCGACGGAGGTGGCCGCGATGGCCGCCACGGAGGCGTCGGCCATGGCGATGGCGCCACGGTACCCCCTTTGTGAACAGGGGGTTGAAGAAAGGGGGCGCCCGGATGGGCTGGGCTTGGCCCAATGGGAGGGGAGGGGGTTTTATCCCCCTTGGGCGTTAGATAGCTTTTTCTAATTTTTGTTTTCTTTTATTTTATGTATTTTCTTTTCTATTTGTATTTACTTTAGTTAGCATTTTGGACTTTTTGTAAAATATGGAACTTGTCCCATAATTAACATTTCACATTAATAGAGTGCCACAAAAAGTTTGGTTGCAAAAGAAATTCATTTAATATTTCATTTTATTATGCAACTAGTGAAAGGGGTTGTTTTAGAACTATTTTGAATTGTTTGAAATATTTAAATATTGCAATAAATACCCAATGTGGGTTTAACATGGTCCACTTAATTTTAGGCATTTAACAAAATAGGTTCCACAATTTTTGGACAAAGTTTTATTTATCACATTATTTTAATAACAACCAAAAGGTTTTTTGTTGTGATCAAATGCAAAGATGATCAAAGTGAGATTAGCAACAGTAATTATCATTAGCCAAAAGTGATTACTATTACAAGGCACGGAGGGTGTTATAAAGGTGCACTAGCATAGGTCCACTCACATAACACTTATCAATACAAAACATAGTACTGGAAGGAATATGGCGAAACCACTTGACTACCTCTCCCGTGTGTCCTCAGGAACGCATTAGTCTTCATAAGTTTGATCCTTTGGTTTATCCTCTGTTCAAAGGGATTGGGACACTTGCTGCACCTCAGTACCATTTACTTTCCTTCCTTTTATTTACTTTTTGCTTATACTAGAAAACCCATAAAAAGTTACCTTTCAGTACTTGCAGTTATTCCTTTCTCAAGATCACTTGTCAGTACCTTCTGCTCCTCGTTGGGTTCGACACTCTTACTTATTTAAAAGGATACGATAGATCCCCTACACTTGTGGGTCATCAAGACCATTTTCTGGCGCCGTTGCCGGGGAGTGTAGCGCTATTGCCAAGTGAAATTGGTAAGGAAACCTTTACACTGTATGTGCTGTTTTTATTTTGCTGTTACTACTTTTTGTCCCTATGGATAACTCTGCTCTTGGTTCTTTACTACCTTATACAAGAATTTGATTTGCAGATTATTGATAGGAAAGGAGCAGAAAATCCTGTGGCAAACAACCTCTCCAGGATGGAGAACATACCACATGATCCTATTCCGTTCAATGATAGCTTTTCTGATGAACAGTTAGCTGTTTTGAGGATACAATCTACTTCTGATCCATGGTTTGCATATTATGCTAACTTTATTTTTGCCAAGGTTTTGCCTCCAGGTTTAACGTTTCGGCAAAGGAAGAAATTCTTCCACGACTTGAGGCATTACTTTTAGGATGACCCACATCTTCTTAGGGAAGGTGCGGATGGAATTGTGAGAAGGTGCATACCTGAGCATGAGCAGAAGGATATATTGAGACAATGTCATGACAGTCCCTATGGAGGACTTCATGCTGGTGAGAGGACCGAGCACAAGGTTCTCCAATCAGGTTTTTATTGGCCTACTCTCATTAAAGATGCTAGAAGTTATGTTTTATCTTGTGATAAGTGTCAAAGAATTGGTAATATTAGTAGGAGAAATGAGATGCCTATGAATTATTATCTAGTTATTGAGCCTTTTGATTGCTGGGGATTCATTTTATGGGTACTTTTCCTCCTTCACACAAGTACACTCACATTTTAGTAGGCATAGATTATGTAACCAAGTGGGTTGAAGCAATCCCCACTGAGAGTGCTGATCACAAGACATCCCTGAAGATGCTTAAAGATGTGTTCTTTCCTAGGTTTGGTGTACCAAGGTACCTCATGATCGACGGAGGATCACATTTTACACATGGTGCTTTTAGAAAAGCTTTAGCATAGTATGATGTCAATCATAGAATTGCTTTACCTTACCATTCTCAAACAAGTGGGCAAGTTGAGCTCACAAAGAGGGAGATCTAGTTGATCTTACAAAAGACAATGAACAGTTCTAGGAAGGACTGGTCCAAAAAGTTAGGAGAAGCCTTGTGGGCGTATAGAACTTCTTACCCAAAATCCCATGGGCATGTCTCCTTATAAGATGATATATGCCAAAGCTTCCCATTTACCTTTGAATTAGATCACATAGCTTTCTGGGCTGTTAGAGAGCTTAATGTTGACCCCAAACTTGCTGGTGAAAAGCATCTCGTGAACTTGACTTCTCTAGATGAGTGGAGAAGTGAAGCTTACAAGAGCGCGAAAATGATTAAGGAAAAGGTGTAGAAGTGGCATGACAAGAGAATTTTGAAACGTGAATTTAATGTTGGTGATAAACTTTTGTTGTTTAGATCTTGTTTCAGGTTTTCTCCAAGTAAATTACTTTCCAAATGGGAAGGACCGTACCATATCAATGAAGTCTACCGCTCCGGTGCAATCAAGATTAACAATTTTGAGTGGGAAAAGACTCAAGTTGTGAATGGGCAAAGACTCAAGCAGTACATGTCAGGAGACCCTGTCAATTTTGATGCGTTTATGATACGAACAACCACTCACGAAGAACATATTGTAGCACTGGTTCAGACACCAACAGAAGCAGAATAAGAATAGGTATGTAATACGGTAAGAAAACTTCGCGAACATCCATAAAAGTTCCGTATTATGTGTTTTTGGAAAATTAGGAAAATTCCAAGACGAAGTGGAGCCGGAGAGGAGCTCCCGGGACACCGGGCGCCCCGGTGGTGCGGCCTGCCTCCTGGCCGTGCCAGGTGGCCGCCTGGGCGACCAGGAGCCCGTCTCCGACACCACTTTGGCTGGTTACCTTCCTTTCGGTGCATAAATTTTTGCTATATATTTTCCCGGATCGTCCTGGCTCTGTATCTTGTGATTCCGTGCTTTTTCTTTTCGATCTGTTGTTGCCAGGAAAACTTTGGAAAGGTTTCAGCCAAGACTTCAAAGGAAAAAAGCAAACATTGGAAAGGTTTCAGCCAGAACGAGGGAAAGAAGCACACGCGCAGTCGCACATCGACACTCACCCTTCAGAAGACCGGGCAACACCTTTGGTCTCAAGCGATCTTGCCTTGACCTCCATTGTAATTGCCTCCATCATAATATAACAGAGCAGGAAGTATGGGTTTTATCGATCGAGGGCCCTAAACCTGGGTAAATCCCTGTCTCCTGTTTAGCCGACGAGTATCGCCAACCTGCACCTCTCTCTACGATCTAAACCCGTGGTACCTTACCATGGGATTTGCCGAGGCCTATCCTCGTCATCAAAGAAGTTCAACGTCAACATCAATGTGAGATTATGGCTATTCTAAGTGACAATAGCATCGAGTTCAAGAATTACACTATGGATGAGTTCTTGAGTGATGAGGGGATCACACATCAATATTTTGTGGCCTATACTCTTCAACAAAATGGTGTTGCGGAGACGAATAATAGGACTCTTATTGAGATGGCAAGGACAATGCTTGACGAGTACAAGTCTCGATACAAGCTTTGGGCCGAAGCCATCAACACCGCGTGTCATGCCTCTAATGGGCTATGTCTCCGCATGCTCAAGAACAAGACACCTCATGAACTCATGACCGGGAAGAAGCCGAATGTCAAGTACTTCCGAGTATTCGGTTGTAAGTGTTTCATTCTCAACAAGAAAACCATGTTAGCTAAGTTTGAGCCTAAAACTTTTGAGGGAATATTTGTTGGATATGCATCAAACTCTCATTCGTATCGAGTTCTCAATAAATCCACGGGATATATTGAGGAGTCATCGAATGTGGAGTTTCACGAGCATAACGACTCACAATCCAAGAAATTTTTTCCAAGTGTTGTAGGTGATGAGGCACACGTAACAAGGCAAGGTTAGTTGCACAAGGGTTCACCCAAATTGAAGGTTTGTATTTTGGTGAAACCCTTGCCCATCTTTCCCGTCTTGTGTCCATTCTCATCTTTCTTGCATTTGCCTCTCATCATGATTTTAAGTTGTATCAAATGGATGTGAAGAGTGCATTTCTAAATGGTCCTTTGAGTGAGTTAGTGTATGTGAAGCAACCTCTCGGTTTTGAAGAACCCGAACGTCCCAATCACGTTTATCAACTTCATAAGGCTTTATATGGTCTTAAACAAGCACCTCATGCTTGGTATGACCGCCTTACGACGTTTCTAATCGAAGAGGGTTTGAGATTGGGTTGATAGATTCCACTCTTTTTACGAAGAGAGTAAAAGGAGATTTCTTTGTATGTCAAATATATGTTGATGATATTATTTTTGGGTCTACTAACCATGCTTGCAATGTTGAGTTTCAAAATCTTATGAACAAAAGAGTTTGCCATTTCTATGATGGGCGAGTTGAAGTTCTTTCTCGGATTTCAAGTCAAGCAATTGAGAGGAGAGACTTTTATTAACCAAGAAAAATATATTCAAGACATGCTCAAACGATTCGGGTTGGAATATGCCAAGCCTATGAATAATCCAATGCCAACCAATGGACAACTTGATCTCGATCCCAATGGTAACATTGTGGATCAAAATGTATACCGCTCTATGATTGGTTCTTTGCTTTACCTTTGTTCATCTAGGCCAGATATTATGTTTAGTGTGTGCATGTGTGCAAGATTTCAATTCCCCCCAAACAAAGCCATCATATGGCTGTGAAATGGATCCTTCGATATTTGGTTTATACCCAAACTTAGGACTTTAGTACCCCAAAGGATCATCATTCAAGTTGGTGGAATATTCAGATTCGAATTGGGTCGGTGACAAGGTGGATCGTAAGTCCACTTCCGACTCATGTCAATTCTTGGGGAGGTCCTTAGTGAGTTGATGCTCTAAGAAGCAAAAATTGTGTTTCATTATCTACCGCCGAAGCCGAGTATATTGCCGCGGGAAGTTCTTGTGCCCAATTATTATGGATGAGGCAAACTTTGATGGATTATGGTGTCAAATGTGACAAAGTGCCTATATTATGTGACAATGAAAGTGCAATCAAGATTGCGGATAATGCCGTGCAACATAGTCGAACCAAGCATATTGATATTCGTCATCATTTTCTTCGGGATCATGTGGCACGAGAAGACATTGAGCTCTTTCATGTGGGAACCGGGAAGCAACTACGGATGTTTTCACGAAGCCACTTGATAAAGCAAGGTTCCGTGAGTTAAGGAATGAGCTAAATATCGTGGATCTTAGTAACATGGGTTGATGATCTTGCATACAAACGCTATATCTTTCTTAGATGTAGGCACATAAGAAGGGGGAATAGAATCCAATCAATGATTCTGACATAACCCTACTTGTGCGTAAAATGATCAACATCTTTTACATCCGCCATTTAAAGATGGTACTTGTGCTTCAAAGATGAGTAGTGGATATGGGCCCAAGGTTAAAATCTTCGAGGTTTCGTACCACATATACTCAAACATGGTGGACTTCGGGTCACCGCCCTTTTTCCGCTTAATTACGTTGTCTGTTTTTCGGGTCGTTTAGATCCTTGTGTTTCCCCTTGGATAGGAATAGTCTACCATGTGACCTTAGATGCCCTATCCTATTCCCCTCTTATCTCATAAGACATTCTTATTTTGATCCGTGAAAATGCTCTACATATACATCTTTCCGTATTTTAGGGATTCTTGTGCGATGATACCCATAGGGAAGTGTGCGGTTTTCACCTAGGGGAGAGGTCATGACTGATTGTTCAAACAACTTCCTCTCTCCCTGCAAACTGAGGCAACTTTCCTCCGAGTACCCCGTGCCCACGGGGTGTATCGTGCGCAGGGCCCCCATGCCCACGGGCCATGACCCCCATGTGCACAGGGTTATGCGGAGCTGGCCCATATCACAGGAACGGACATGAGGGCCAGTTTCTCACTCCCACTTCCCCCCACCCCACGACCATGTTCTCCTGGTCGGCGTAGCCGTCGCCTCTGGTGCCCTCGGTCCGATATCTCCAGCCCCACACCTTCCTCCTCCTCGCAGCCGGTCGCCATGGCATCCTCCGGTGAGGACCTCCCTCTTGTACATGTATTTCTTTGGAAATTCCGTAGGGTGGCATGTTTCTCTTCGGATCCATGGTGTAGTACGATTGTTTTTCCCCGTAGCAGTAGATCTAAGAGAGTTCTATACATGGAAAGACGACCTCAACCCGTCCCTCCCCTCCTCGCAAGGTTTTAGCGACGACTGGGAGGACCCCGTTCCCATTGGATCCCAGCAAACACAGCATAGCAACATCAGATACGGAGTGCCTCTCGAGGGTTTTTGTGACGGGGGTTAAATATAGGCCAAAGGAGGGCGAGAGGGGAGGCCCCACCCCTCCAAGCAGCCTCCTGGCGCGTCCAGGGGTGGGTCCACGGCACCTGGCCGCCTGGGAGGGGATGGACCCCTCAGACTCTTCTTCAGGACTTCGAAGTCTTCTGTAACGCTGTTTTTTATATAATTTTCTTGGGATTTTTTGGGCACTATAAATATGGGTATAAACCTGTAATTCATAGACACCAGCAGACAAAAACTGGCACTGGGTGCACTGAGTTAGTACGTTAGTACAAATGTGTTGAGAAAGGTATGAAAGTGTAGAAAAACACATAGCAATATCACCCAAAGGAGCATGGAGCAAGAAGAAATTATAGACACGTTTATGACGTATGAACACCCCAAGCTTAATTCCTGCTCGTCCTCGAGCAGGTAAATGATAACACAAATAATTTATGTGATGACATGCTACCAACACACAAGAACTTTAAAGTAAAGCAAGGAAGATATGCAATTCAAGTCAAGACAATAACAAGAAAGAGTCTATATCTAGTATTGAAACTAGCAAAGTAAGAACATAAAGGTGCAAGAGCTCTCGCTGTCCGTGACTCGAATGTCTCCAAATGGTGTTTGCGTGCAAGAAGAGTGAGATGGGTTTAGAGCATATAAATACTATATAGTTTCATTGATAACTCAATCTACCAAAACTTCACACTTGGTCTCCTTTGGAATCTTATTTGGACTCGTCCCCAGACCACTAGTCAGGCACAAGTCAAACTGATCCTCTCCCTTTTGACTTTGATCACTCATGCAATGGATGAGCGCAATCAAGATATGTTTGCACTTAGTGGAAAATGGAATAATTATGGGGAGGAAGACAAAAAAAATGTGTGAAATTCTCACATCAATGAGGACAATCATAGGAGAGAGAAAGTCAAATGATAGATATGATGTGAGGAGTAGGGATTTCCATGCAACAGATGCATATATGAGCTAAGGTAAGCTCTCCAATGGAACTAGTGGGGGTGCTCCAAGTTGCTTGATTATGAAGACCTAGGTCTCATTTGAGGAGGGTTATCCTTGGAATATGTAAGCCAAGTTTTATAGTGTAAGGATCCCACATAGTTATGCATGAACGATATGAAGATCTCTATGAAGTACAAATACTATATGGAGCATGAGTGTGGATTTTTCAAAAGGAATAGTAGTGTTGACCCCTTCTTTCTTTTTATTTCTTTTTTTCTTTATTTTTTTGTAATTTTGTGGCCACATTGGCTCTTTCTATTCATATCTTGTTTGTCCTCTTTGGGATCTTTTATTTTGTCTTCTTTGAGATCTTTTCCTCATTTAAGGGCAAAAATCTATATTTTATAAGCGTAGAGAGAAGATCACACACTTTAGAAGTACTCAACATAAAGAGAACTAAAAAAATATCATGATGTATGCAAATGTATGCCTCTTCCAGTGTAGCAGGATATGCAATGATACTAGCGCGTCATGTAGCAATGATAAGGGAAAATCCCAACTAGCATGCGGCTCCTCGATCAGGAAAAAGCATGTATGACATGAAGATCAAGTCATGAAATGATGGATGTTGCATGTCAATGTATCTCGGAAAGGATATGAAAATGCCTTGATAGGTTGGTATGTTGGCTTCTTTGAGGAAGGATATAAGGAGGTTTATGATGACAGAACGTATCATGCCAAGGGTTTGGATGCACCGGCGAAGTTTGCACGAACTCTCAAGATGAGAAAGGGCAATGCAAGGTACCGAAGAGGCTAGCGAAATATGGGTGGTGGAAGTGCCAACAATCGAATACCCGCTTAGTCAAAGGAACTAATGCCCTTATTATTGGTAACTCTCTATCTAATCCGGAGGTTTACAAAGAGTCAAGTACCCCAAGGAGGAGTGTATGGGCGTTTGGTTATCCTTGCGCATCCTCGACCCGTGGTACGTTAGGGTACTCTATATATTCCAACCCCTCCAGAGGTTTGCGATCCATCTAGTAGCTAGAGTTTTTAACTATTTTTTTAGTTTTCTAAAATAAACACGGATTGCCCAAAATACGACACCTATCACTAATAGGTTCAAGCTCTTGGCACCAATAGTTCGAACATTACTCAAATCAATATCTCAAAACTATTGAAAGTTACTACTATAGCAATCTTAATTACCTACTCAAGACACACAACTCAGTGCAACCGACCAACTTTCTAAACAAGATAAGCATGATAACTCATGTCAGGACACACAACTTAGTGCAACCGACCAACTCTCTAAACAAGAGAGTTCCAAAAGAAACAACCTAAATAAAAGATCTAAAAAATAATAATCATGAAAACTAAGAGCTAAGCATGACAGCAACTAAGAAAAGATAAAGAACACACACAAAAATATAAATATGAAAACCTATGTCGTGTTCTAGGATGGAGTAGAGTGTGTTTCTCTCCCAAAAAATGTAGGCTAGGGTCCAACTTGTTATGAATAGCAAGAAAAACTAAAACAAACTAAAAAGTAAAGAGCGAGACGCTCCAAGCATAGCACATAACATATGAAGTGATTAAAATATAGCAAGGAGAAGGACGAACTGATGATTATTGATGGAGAAGTGAATGCATGGGGGCATCCCCAAGCTTAGACGCTTGAGTCACCTTGGATATTTTCTTGGGGTGCATGGGGCATCCCCAAGCTTGAGGTTTCCACACTCCCAGATCTTCGTTCATCATCTTCCTTCGCATACTTGAAAACTCCCTCCATACAAAAGTCATCATAAGCTGATTAGAGTGGTTAGTACCCATAAATAAATAATTTTACTCAACTATAAATAAAGATTTTCATGAAGAGCTACTGTTTCTCAAGATTGCGAAAATGTTTTTTCAATAAAAAGCAAGCTTAAGATTTGCAAAACGGAGAAAACGCAAAATGTGGCAGAATCTGTGAAAAACAGACCAGCGTGTAGTAAATAAATTTTTAGCGGCACTTTTGCAACTCAAATAAAAAAACTCAGAACAGACGACAAAAACTCATTTTTATAGAGCATACTGTACAAAAAACAGATCAAAAAGATAATCTGGTGATTTTAGGTGAATTTTTCCGTCAAGTATACAGAATCTGTTTTCTGGACAACATGTCACAACTTTTGATCATTCTTGCAATCAGAGGCTAAAACTTGGTGATGACCCTCAACTGTAGGGGATCATGATAGTCTTCGCGGGTAAAAATAACCCAATTTATAGATTCGACTTAAGGGGAGCAAAAGAATATTTACAAGCTTTAACAGTTGAGTTGTCAATTCAATCGCACCTGAAATATACTTGCTTGCAACGAGATATTAATAGCAACGGTGATATGGAAGTGATATTGGCAATAGCGAAAGTAAAACAACAAATGTAAACAACTAGTAACCAACATGATTAAAACACTGTAGTCTAGGGAGATGGATGGTTGGGCGCTGCTTGGATGAGAGTGAACATGTAATAGATTCTAACACGGGGCAATGCACACAGAAAACAAGGATCATCTAGGCAATATCAAACATTGGGCATGCATCCGTAGATACTTGTATGTGCTTGCAATAAGAACTTGCACAACATATTTTGTCCTACCATCCCGCTACAAACGGGGCTAAATGGAACTTATGGAGATTAAGGTGCCCCCGTCAAAGAGCACAGAAACAAAGCAATAACACTCAATGGATAGATGAAATACTCAAATTATAGTCCATCCCCTTTGGTGTCCTAAGATGTCACCTTTGGGATAGCCAGTTCCAGACCATAATAGGTGCATACAACTCATAGATAGGATCAAGAACACAAATAAACTCATGAAAACAAAAATGGTTCAGTTCTGAAAACATGTCACTCGGGACCAAAGTGACAAGCATTAAGAGAAACAAGTTGTATCAAAGATGATAAACACCATACTTGATGATAGGCAACACGCCCCCAACAATCTGACGAACTATTACATGATCTAACTCATCCAATACCTACCATCCCATTTGTCTACAACAGAGAATTACTCACACACCAAAGGAGAAGTCATGGAGGGATGATGGAGTGGCGATGGTGATGACGATGGCGATGATCTCCCCTCATCGAAGGCCAAAACAACCTCCAGATTAGCCTTCCCGGAGAAGAACAGAGGGTGGTGGCGGCTCCGTGACGAGAATTGGGAAAATGACTCATATTTTGGGGTTTACTCGCGACGAGAATAAATAGGAGTCCTGGTGGGGCACCAGAGAGGGGGAGGACCCACCCAGGCGGACTCCCGGCGCGGCCAGTGGTGGGTCTGCGCTAGCACGGCGCCTGGGGCCCCCTGGCTGCCCTTTGGCCCCACTTCTACCTCAGGTTCCCTCCGGGTGCGTGGATTTTCCGTGATTTTTCCTAGAATTTTCTGAGACACCTAAAAATCCATAATCCTGCACACACAAAAAACCATACAGGCAGTTCTGCTGAAAACAGCGTCAGTCCGGGTTAATTTCGTTCAAATCATGCAAGAATGAGGTCAAAACAATAGCAAAAGTGTTTGGAAAATTAGATACGTTTGAGACGTATCAACTCCCCCAAGCTTAGCATATTGCTTTTTCTCAAGAAATTTAGTTCAACGAACTGGACGCGACAAAGAAAACTTTGACAAACTATTTTGCTTCATTAGATGTATATAAGCATGCACTACGAAAAGAGTTTAGCAAATATTGAAACAATGCTACAAGGACAATGCACGAAGCAATCCTTTTTTTATGTGATCAATCACAAACAACCAAAAGTAAATAATATGTTTCTGAAAATCAAGACAAAATCACAATGCACATGGCTCGAACATAATAGAGTGGTATCTCGCTAGCCTCCATGAGTGAAGCAAAACATAAATGCAGAACTCCTCCAGAGTTTTAAATGAGACTAGAACTAAGAATTTCAGAACAAGCAATATCACAATCCTGCATAAGACAATGTGGTACTTTGGGACAATGCATATTACACTGAGAATGACAATTATCTTTCCTCAAAAAAGCCACCATACCTACCTATCAAGGCATTTCCATAGCCTTTCCGAGATATATTGCCATGCAACATCCACCTCTTCATGACTTGATCTTCATGTTATTAATGTTCCTGCTATACTGGCAGCAGCATACATTGCATACATCATGATAGCTACATCTTTTTTATGATTTGAGTATCTTGTAAAATATGAAAGGTCTTATATACCCTCTTGTAAATTAGAGTGTTTCCTTTAAGTGAGCAAAAGATCCCAAAGTGCACAAAATAAAAGATCCCAAAGAGGACAAATGAGAGTTAAATATAAAGAGCCATTGAGGCCACTAAAAAATACAAAAAAATACAAAAAAGAGAAAAAGAAAAATAAAAAGAGAGAAAGGGGAAACACTACTATCATTTTGAAAGATCCACACTAGTACTCAGTCTTGTCCTTGTACTTCATAGAGATGATCATTAATGCATATAGCTATGTGGTGACCTTCACACTATAGAACTTGGCTTGCATATTCTAAGGATGAGCCTCCTCAAAAGAGATCTAGGTCTTCATGAGCGAGCAAGTTAGATGCACCCCCACTAGTTCCATTGGAGAGATTTTTAGCTCATATGTGCATCCGTTGCATGGAAATCCCTACTCCTCACATCATATCTATCATTTGGCCTTCTCGCCTATGATTGTCCTCATTGATGTGAGCCTTTCTCACCTTTTTGTCTTCCTCCTCCACCATATTTCTCTCTTTGCCATCCTAAGTGTCAACTCTCGTGCTTACGCTCATCCATTGAATGAGTGCTCAAAATATCGAAAAGGAGTGAATCAAATTGACTTGTACCTGGGTAGTGGTCTGGGGACGAGTCAAGATAAGATTCCAAAGAAGACCAAGTGTGAAACTTTTGTAGATTGAGTTCTCAACAAAAATACTTTTTCTCATATTCCCTATCCCCATTCTTGCACGCAAACACCATTTGGAGACATTCGAGTCACGGACAGCGAGAGCTCTTGCAACTATTGTTCTTTTTTTACTTATTTCAATGCTAATACAGACTCTTGCATGTTATGACTTGAATTGAATCACATACATTGATTGCTTTATTTTTCAAAGTTCTTATATGGTTGCTAGCATGTCACCACAGAAATTATGCTTGTTATCATTTTACCTACTCGAGGACGAGCAAAAATTAAGCTTGGGGATGTTGATACGTCCCAAACATATTGATAATTTTTGCTTGATCCATGCATGTTTTGTGTGATATTGCTATGATCTAGATACATTTTCATTCACTTTTGATCATATTTGGACTAACCTATTAACTCAGTGCACCCAGTTCCAGTTTCTGTTTTTTTTTGTTTTTCTATTTCAGGTTTCCCCCATATTAAAAGTGCTCCCAAAATTCGGGAAAAATCATATAAAAAATCAGCGCAACGGAAGCTTCTGGAACCCTAAAGAAGGTCCGGGGGGCCACCACTAGGGACCCAGGCGGCCACCTGGCGCGGACTATGGTTTGGCCGCGCCAGGGGGGCGTCTGGACTCTTTGTGGCCCCTCTGGCTGCCCTCCTTCGCCTATTTATTCCCCGTGATGCGAAACCCCTAAGGACAAAACCCTTTTTTGCGATCTCGCCTCTGTTCCGCCGCCACCGCACTTCCAAGATCGGGAGCGCCAGCAGACCTCTTCCTGGCACCCTGCGGGAAGGAGGATCGACCTTCGCGAGCTTCCCTCCACCATGGACGCTTGCCGGATGTGCCATGAGTAGTTTCCTTTGGACCATGGGTTCGTGATCAGTAGCTATGTGATGCTCTCCTCCCCTCTTTAGTCTTCATGGTTTAGACCTCGTGAGCTGCCCTACATGATCGAGGCACATATGTAATCTTTTTGTTGTTGCTATGCTGAGTTTGATGAGATCTGATGGATTATGAGATTATGTTCAGATTGTGATATAGTAATATATTTGGTTCTTATATTTTATATTTTTGTTCCTAAGTAATTCTTGCATGTTCTCCGTTGTTGTTTATTGATTTGGCCAATTAGTAGGTAGTAACTCCAAGAAGGAACGTTATGCTCGATTGTGCGTTCATGCCCCCTGATGACACGCCTGAGTGACAGAAACATGAGTCTAGGGGATGTGTTGTTGAAAAAAGGGTAAACAACGGTGCTTGTAACTACAGTTGCAAAGATTGTTTACTTTACGCAAAGTTCTTTTTAATGCAGTTGTCTGTTGCTTTGGGTTTACATTTTGGGTGGGGCTCACAACTTAATATCAGTGAGATGTTCTGGATAAATATCTCAAGGTGGATGATTAGTAGTAGATGCAGTTGGATTTTGGTCTACTTATTTTTCCGTACTGCCCATGTTTTTGAGACTCTTCCTTTCTTTGTAGCATAGTTAGCATTGCGGTGCGTTTATAATCCTGTCAATTTCCCATCTGTAATTGGTTTACCTCGCATATCAGTTTTATCGTCTTTTGGGAGAGAGACATCACTAGTGAACATCACGGGATCCCGGTCCATATTCTCATCATTGTTTACACACTTATTTAATTTTATGCTTTTTTACTTTCAGTTGCTATCATTATCATTATCCCTTGTGTTTTGATCCTTTTTAAACAACAAGACCGGAGAGATTGACAACCTCTCTGAACTTCGTTGGGAGCAAAGTTATTTGTCTGTGTGCAGGTCTACGTCAGTTGCGCCGCTGACACCTACTTATCATTATCAGAGTCCTACTGGTCGATCTCAACCTTGGTACCTTCACCGAGGGAAACTTGCTGCTACGCTGCATCTCACCTTCCACTTGGGGTAACCAACGAAGGGCGAGAAGTAATTATCATCTCTCGCTTATCTCCGAGGCATCACCATAGAAAACTCGATGGATTGTGCTCCCCTAAATCTCTTGGTTCTTGGGCCCAATCTCTCGATGAGATAACCGATAGAAATGATCACCCGTTGCCCATATTGCCATTCGTGTTCTCACCAAATGCGCCTACCGCATGCAAAGGAGGATGCCTGAAGTGACCCTCCGATAAGCCATGCAAAAGGTCAAGTTACATTTACCGGTATCCGTTTGTCAGATGTTTTCTCCGAGACGCCGACAACATACGAGGTATCCATCAGGTACGAAATAACCAAGTTTTCTGAAATTCATTACTACTGCCCAGAAGGGGACTTGCCGGAACTAAGCACTGTTTGGGTTTTCCGGATCGATATATACATATTGCACTCGGACGGAGTGGTTACACCACTACCACGTTCCATCTACTGCTAAGTACAAAAGTGCAGGGCCAAAATAAGAGCGCCCTACAGGGGTGAACCGCCGGATTGGAGCTGCATTCCTCGCCCGAACCTTTCCGACGGTGTCCAGCCTCCTTAGTGTTTGGTGGCGGGCTCAGCACACAGGAAGTTGTCGACGACCCCAGCAGCACCCTGTTCGCCGGGGCCGTCGATGCCAACTTCCACACAACACTCTGCGCGGGTTCCCCATGGCTGGAAGACCTTCAACTAGAACGTGTCCTGGCCATCGAAGCAGAAGAGGATGGCCTAGAACTGCTGGATGTTCCTCCAGCAAACGAATGACGCCCAGCCTTGGTCCAGGTACATGGCGTCGTCGCCGCCGAAGACCATGTCCACCCACACGGAGCCGTGGGGGCAACCCTCCACCCGGAGGTACAAGCCCTGAGCCTTGTGTCCTGCCATTGCCTGCGCAAATGGCTCCGGCAGCCGAAGCCAACCGCACAAGGGGTCGGACGCCGCCACGAAGAACTCATGGGCTAGCACCGCCGTGTGCGCCGCTGTTAGAGCAGAAGACGACGCCCCACCGCGACCTCGACCATGACCGCGTCGGATAGCTGCGTCGCCTCGACCCGAGCCGCCACATCGCACTCCCAAGATCGCCTAAGCCTCCGCATCCAGAGTGTGGGGGGACGTCGAAGGAGCCATGGGAACACGAAGACAGAAGGAGAGGTGAAATACAAAGAAGGGGAATGGATCCCTCCGTTTCACACCCGTCAGCTTAAATACTCAACGGGCACCCACATGGGAGTAATTTTCTATACTACCATGTGAAGCATTAAATTACCGTGAGCCTTCCACTACATTACCTCGAGTCTTTCCATCTTTTGCAGGGGCATCATCATCACCCGTCAAATCCGACTAGAGGCGCACCACGTGGCACGACATGTTCTGTCCACGTGAAATGACCGCCGACGCACAGACTACAAGAACTTCTCGGATGACTCGACTTCGATTACGGGACGCCTTCATCAGAAGCCGAGCCCGGGGGCTAGTTTTGGTAACCGGATACTAGGGTATTGTCATGGGAAAGTTACGGCAGATGTTCGAAGAGTCGAACTTGACATGGGACCTTTGCTGCGAGGTGGATTCAATGAGAGAGACCACATGGACGAGAGACTCGGCGATTTACCCAGAATTCAGCCCCTCTTTGTATCGAGGCAAAGACCTACTCCTTCTTCTTATTATTGAGGGGATCGTCTCCTCGAATAGAAGAGTCGGTGGATTGATTACAAGACAGTCGGATCGCAACCTTAGTCTCGAGGAGATCTTGGTTACGCCGAGAGTGTCTAGTCCTATCTTGGATTGAGATTGACTTGCCTCTAGATCCCGTGGACCTCAACTTATAAAGGTGTCAGGTCCCGGGGTTCCGCGAGTCCGACTCCTACACGAGGTGGAGTCCTATTCTACTTTACAAATATGCTACGTACTATACAAGGTAAGTCGAATTCCTTCTATGGCTTTGATCTTCATGTTTCACGCAGTTGGATCGTTGCCCGGTCTTCTTAGGTGGGCCTTCCTTGAGTGAGTCAGCCCATAGTTCTAATGCCGGGTTATGGGCTTGGTCCATCCCCCCGACATTATCCCCCAAGATTGGAGTGATGCTTTTAGTCTTCACAGTAATCTTCTCGATTCCATCATGGTTGCCGACTCTTCAATTAGTCAAGCCAAATCTAATACTTTGTTTATAAGGAGTCAGATCCAATTCTCTCTAGCCTTTGCTTCACCTTCCATTTGAAAATTTTATTTGACTTTTTAGTCAAAGATCCGTTACTGTATTTATGGTTTCTCTGCCCGAAACGCCACTATTGAGGGCATTTATGCCGCCATGGTGAGAATCGAAGAGTCTTCCATAAATGTCACCTACCATGGGTAATCTACCCCTGCCTTTATGGAATTGATTAACCATCTCCTTGTGGCTATATAAATAGCCATTTGGTAGTCCAATCTTCTGAGCGTGCACATCTTCTTCTTCCTCTTCTCCCTCTGCAACTTCTTGCATGGCTCCTAAGCTCAGCACCCGTGTTCCTTTGACCTCCGGCGATCCTGGTTCCAGTGCTTGTTCTCGCGGTAATAGAGGCCGTGGAAGGGGCTGTGGCCGGGGTAGAGGAAGAGGTGCACGCGCTACTAACAAATCCCCAGATCTTGAATCTCCACCTTCTTCTCCCGAAAGAAACGAGTTTCTGGTGAAGGTTCACACAATCCGTCGCTGGGTTAATCTTCTCAAATCCTTTGCTAATATCATGGTGGCTTCCAAGCCTCCAGGACTGTGGCTCCGCTCTAAGGGGTGCCCTCATGGACCCATCTGGGTGGCCACTAGTTTCTCTGGTCAGGATTCCATGTTCCTGGAGAAAGGATGGAAAACTTTTCTTCGCTCCAGGAAAATTAAAAGGGGAGACACTATCGTCTTCAGATATGATGGTGATGAGACCCTTTGGGCTAGGATTTTCGACTCAGATGGCGATCGAGTCGGCTGCTTTATGGAGAGTTCTAGCAGCAGTGTTGAAGAATTCTACAACAATGCAGAAGAGTCCCGAGTCTCCTCATCTGATGACGAAGCCGACTCTGAAGACGACCACTTAAGATGTAGTTTTTACCTAGTAGTATTTGTCGACTTTGGTCTTGTTTTCCTTTGATGTAAGACTTTTCTTTTGATGTAAGACTTAGCCAGTGATGAATGAAAAATTTAATTTCCCATCAGTTCTGTAAGTCGGTTTTATACCTGACTTTTAATATTTATGAATGACAGCCGATGTTCTTGATGGTATATGTATCTGTATCCCCCTGAATTGATTCGAATGGACTTGTACCTTTGTCGACTCATGAGGTAGATCGACTTGTAGCCCCCATGAGTTGGTATGGTCACCTTGTGTGCCGAACCAGATCATGTAAAAATAAATTTTGAAGTGATACTCCCCAAGAGTTGGTTCGAACATTATGGCGTCGTGCCGAATCTTAATAAGAAGTTTTGAAGTGTATTCCCCATGAGTCATTGTATGCATCTTGGTGCTATGCCGACTCACATAGGTCTAACTCTAATTTTTTCTGAAAAAGAAAGAATTGTTATGCATGATTGATGATGAAGTATGATATGATATTTGTATGCAATAAAGAAAATTTCGAAGGCTCATATAGAAGCCGACTCATGCCCCATCTTCTCGCGTTGAGAGAGATTATTGGTTAAAGAGTCGAAACTTCTCTGTAAGCCGACATATATGACTAGCGTTCCCGGTGCTTAGAACCAAACTCGATAGGAGTTTCTGTAAGCCCCCAAAGTTAAGACTAAGTCGGGTTCACGTTGGTCGAATGTGCTTGAGCTATACAGGCAAAATTTGAAGGCGTGGTTGGCCAATTCATGTGTATGCCGGGTTTTCTTCGGATAAGAGTCGATGGATGTCATCGAGCTCCCTTATTTCCCCTAAATAAGTCATACACATGTGGAGTTTTACATATATATGCTGGGTTCTCAGATAAGAATCGATGAATATCATCAAATTTAGATCCATCTAAGATTTCGATTCCCAGTAAGAAAATATAGAATAGAAAAATATGGGAGAAATAATTAATCCACTCGGTTTCAGACTTGGTACAACCAAAAAACACCATTTCTTTTGGTTCGCACAACCAAAAAATTATTCTGAAGGTCTACAGGAAGATAAAAAATAAGGGATTGTATCAAGAACTATATACAAAAGAATAGGAAAAAGGGCTCGAATAGAAAAATAGAATCAGACTCAAGTTCCGAAGTTATTACACATAATAAATAAATGGACTCAGTTGCAATCGATGTTCGATCTCGAAGAGAAGGAAGAGATCTTCGAAAAGTAGGTTTTTATGATCCGATAAAGAATCAAACTTGTTTAAATGGTCCAGCTATTCTCTATTTCCTTGAAAATCTCCCCGATTCCCCTGACTAAGCAATATACATGGTCAGATCCGATAGAGGGTTGATCAAGCCCCCAGGTCTCTGAGATATAAAATGTAAAAATATACAATGTATGATGCAAGATGAAAATATGAAGATAATAAAGTAAAGAAAAAATTCAGTACGACAGCTAGATTTGACGAGAGCCGGTGCGACGAAAGTCGACTTATATATTGGTTGTGGCGAAAGCCAGTTCGAGAAAGTCGACTTTTATATTATATGGCGAGATCCGGTGCGACGAGTGTCGACTTATATATATATTATATGGAGAGAGTCGGTGCGACGAGTGTCGACTTATATATATATTATATGGCGAGAGCCGGTGCGACGATTGTCGACTTATATATTTATATATTATATCGCGAGAGCCGGTGCGATGAGTGTCGACTTATATATATATATATATATATCTTATGGCGAGAGCCGGTGCGACGAACGTTGACTTATATAGATGTACAATAATGTTCCTGTTCTACTCAAGTATAATATGGAAGGATTTGCGCGATTTTCCACGGTCTGGGAGTCTCCTCCATATATGTGCGTGATTTTTCTTTCTCGCGTATATCAACCAGGTAGTAGGATCCATTGTACAGGTTCTTGCTGACCACAAATGGTCCTTCCCATGGAGAGGATAATTTGTGCATTCCATCCTTTTTCTGTATGAGGCGGAGCACTAAACCACCTTCCTGGAAAGTCCAACTTCTGATGCGACGGCTATGATATCGTCGTAGATCTTGTTGGTAGATAGCCGACTGAGCTGCTGCTAGTTCTTGTTTTTCGTCGAGAACGTCCATGGTGTCCTGCCTTGCTTTCTCATTGTCGGCTTCCACATATGTTGTGACTCTTGGTGAGTCGTTACGGATGTCACTTGGAAGAACGGCTTCCGCTCCATAGACCAAGAAGAAGGGTGTGTAGCCCGTCGATATGTTAGGAGTCGTCCTGATACTCCACAATATTGAGGTTAATTCCTCTTCCTAGCAACCCGGCGTCCTTTCCAAGGGGACATAAAGTAGAGGTTTGATGCCTCGAAGCAACTCTTGGTTGGCTCTCTTGGCTTGTCCATTGGACTGCGGGTGAGCTACCGATGCAAGGTCGAGTCGGATGTGCTCGTTCTCGCAGAATCGCTGCATAACCGCTTCTGATAGGTTAGATCCATTATAAGTGATAATGTTGTGGGGGTAACCGAATCTGTATATTATCTTTTTCAAGAATTTTGTCATGTTGCAGCGTCACATTTACAGACCGGCTCTACCTCAACCCATTTGGCGAATTTATCCACCACCACTAATACGTGTGTATTCTTTTTGGCCGACCCCTTGAAATGTCCCACCATGTCAAGCCCCCACACTGCAAAGGGCCAAGTGATAGGGATCATCCTGAGTTCTTGAGCCGGCATGTGAGCTTGCTTTGCATAATGCTGTCATCCATCACACTTCTTGACTATATCCTTTGCGTCCGCATGTGTTGTGAGCCAGTAGAATCCGTGTCTATAAGCTTTAGCCACCAGTGAACGAGAGCCGGTGTGATGTCCGCAATCTCCAGAGTGTATTTCATTGAGGATTTCTCTGCCTTCTTCTGGTGAAGCACACTCTGAAAAACGTATGCAGGACTTCGCCGATGTAACTCACCGTTGATGAGTACAAAGGATGTTCTCCTCCTGAAGATTTGTCTAGCTAGTATCTCATATGAGGGTAGGATTCCCCGGGTCTTGTAATCCAAATAAGGTACAACCCATGAGGGGGTGGGGTGTATTGCGGCCACCAGAGCCGTTTCTGAATCCGACTCTGCTATGTCTTGCTCGGTTGGTGCTTGCATAGACGGCTTTGTCAGGACGTCCAGGAACACATTTAGTGGAACCGGCTTTCGCTGAGAGCCGAGCCGGGACAAAGCATTTGCTTCTTCGTTTTGCTTGCGCTCCACATAATCCACCTGGTATCCAACAAAGAAACCGGCTTGTCTTTCCACCTCTCGCCGAGAAGCTGCCAGGGTGGCATCTTTAGAGTTCCATTTCCCTGACACTTGTTGAGAAACAAGGTCAGAGTCTCCGTAGCATTGAATTCGGCTTATGTTCATCTCACGAGCTAGCCGTAGCCCATGAAGCAGGGCCTCATATTCTGCTGCCTTTTTGGTGCAAGTGAACTGCAATTGCAAGACATAGAAGAATTTCTCTCCTTTAGGTGAGGTAAGGACCACGCCAGCTCCTGATCCTTGGATCTGTCGACTCCCATCAAAGTGCATTGTCCATTATTTGGTAATCGGCTTCTCTGGAGGTTCTTGGATCTCTGTCCAGTCATTGATGAAGTCAATCAACGCCTAGGACTTGATAGCCGTGCGTGGCTCATATTTGATGTGATAAACCCCCAACTATATAGCCCACTTTGCAATCCTTCCCGTGGCTTCTCGGTTCTGGATGATATCTCCAAGTGGTGCTGAGATGACTACAGTTATGGGGTGCTCCTGGAAATAGTGTTTGAGCTTTCGACTTGCCATGAATACACTAAGGACCAATTTCTGCCAGTGAGGATAGCGTTTATTTGATGAAGTTAAGACCTCACTAACATAATAGACTGGTCTCTGCAAGGGGTGCTCTTTATCAGCTTCCATACTCTCAACCACAACCACAACGCTGACTAATCGATTGTTGGATGAGATATAGAGTAGCATCGGTTCCTTTGGCTTAGGAGCCGCCAGGATTGGAGCCTGGGACAATTGTTTCTTTAGTGACTCCAGGGCCTGATCAGCCTCACAATCCCAGACAAATTTTTCCGACATTCATAAGAATCGGTGCAGGGGGATTGCTTTTTCTCCAAGTCGGCTTATAAACCGACTTAGGGCAGCTACACACCCTGTGAGTCGTTGGACTCCTTTCACTGAGGTCGGCTTCTAAAGGGCATGATAGCATTGATTTTCTCCGGGTTCGCCTCGATGCCTCTCTCTGATACTATGTATGCGAGGAGCTGTCCTTCAAGGACCCCAATGGTGCATTTGGCCGGGTTTAACTTCATCTCGTACTTGCGCAGATTCTTGAATGTTTCTTGGAGGTCACTGATGAGTGAGTCGGCCAGCTGAGATTTGATTACTATGTCGTCCAAGTAAGAGTGCACATTCTGCCCAATTTGCTCTTTGAGGCAACTTTGTACTGTTCGCAGATATGTGGCTCCCGCATTCTTCAAGCCGAAAGGCATAGAAGTATAGCAGTATATCCCAAAAGGAGTGATGAAAACCGTTTTCTCCTGGTCCTCAAGAGCGATCTTAATTTGGTGATAGCCAGAGTAGGCATCGAGAAAACACAGGAGTTCACATCCCGAAGTCGAGTCTATGATCTGGTCAATATGGGGCAGCGCAAAGGGATCCTTTGGGCAAGCCTTATTCAAGTTGGTGTAGTCAATGCACATACGCCAAGTCCCGTTCTTTTTCAAAACAAGGACCGGGTTTGCGAGCCACTCTGGATAAAAAACTTCCATGATGAACCCGGTGGCAAGGAGTCGGATATCTCTTCCCCAATGTTGTTTCTTCTTTCGTCGTTGAATCAGAGAAGGAATTTCTTGACCGGCTTCAGTTTTGGATCTATATTTAGGTGGTGCTCAGCGAGTTCCCTCGGGACACCTGGCATGTCAGAAGGTTTCCATGCGAAAATGTCCCGATTCTCACGGAGGAACTCGATGAGCGCGCTTTCCTATTTATCAGATAACCCTGTCCCAATGATGAACTGCTGGGAAGCATCACCAGGGACAAAGTCGACTTTCTTTGTATCCTGAGTGGTTGGAACTTGGGGTTGTTATCAAGAGTCGTTTGTTCAGGATCGTGGACTCTGCAGGATCTACCTTTTCCTGGTATGCCGACAAGTCCTCTTTGGCGCACGCCGAATCAGCAAACTTTACGTGTGATACGTCCCAAACGTATCTATAATTTCTGCTTGCTCCATGCATGTTTTGTGTGACTTTGCCATGTTTTGCTTGAACTTTCATACACTTTTTATCATATTTGGACTAACCTATTAACTCAGTGCACCTAGTTGTTAGTTCCTGTTTTTCTGCTGTTTTTGCGTTTCAGGTTTTCTGGCTATTAAAAGTGCCCAATAAATCCTGGAAAAATTATATAAAAAATCAGCGTCACAGAAGCTTCCGGAATAACCAAGATATGGAAGGAGAGCCACCACCGGGGTCCCAGGAGGGTCCCTGGCGCGGCCCCACCCTAGGCCGCGCCAGGAGGCCTCCTGGCTTCCTGGTGCCCCCCCTTGGTGCCCCCCTTCGCCTATGTTTACCCCCCGTGACGGAAACCCCTAATATCGATCTACTATTCCCGTTCTCCTCTCTGTTCTGCCGTCAACGCCATTTCAAGATCGGGGCTGCCAAGAGAAGCTGCCCCGGCACCATGCCGGGAGGAGGAATCCCATCCGGGAGACCATCCATAGCCATGGACGCCTCCCGGATGTGCCGTGAGTAGTCCCCCTTGGACCATGGGTCCGTGACCAGTAGCTATGTGATGTGCCTATCCCCTCTTTGTGCTTCGACTTTCGAGACCTCGTGAGCTGCCTCACATGATCGAGGCACTTTTGTAGTTTTCTATGTTGCTATGCTGAGTTTGCTGGGATCTAACGGATTATGAGATTATGTTCAGATTATGATGAGTAATATATTTGGTTCTCTTTTATATTTGTGTTCTTTAGTAAATTCTTGCATGTTCTCCGTTGCCGTATTTTACTTTGGCCAAGTGATTTGTTGCAACTCCAAGAGGGAGCGTTATGCTTGATTGTGGGTTCAGACCCTTGATGTCTAGCTTGAGTGACAGAAACATGAGACTAGGGGATGTTCTTTTCTTCCCACCGTGGGTGCTGTTATTGACAAGAGGGGAATATCAAATTCCAATTCCCTCTCAAGAAAGGGATGGAACATTTCCCTAGGAAAAATATTAAGTTTCCTTTTGAGTCCGTCACACGGGCTAGTAATTTTCTTGATAAGACTTGATCTTTTGCTTTAAGCCTAGCTAATGGCTTTAAAGAAGCGCTTTCGGGAGGCAGCCCGCAACGAATTTAGGTTTTCCTTTTTGTTTTTATTCTGTTTTTAGTGGTCTTGATGATTGTTACTACTGTAGCAACATCATTGTATCTTTACTTTTCAAGCTTTGTGCCATTTATAGCCTCATATAACAAGAGAAGTGAAAGTTGTGACATGCTGTCCAGAAAACAGATTCTGTCCTCGTGACGGGAAAAATCGTAGAAAAATCCCAGTTCATATTTTTGTGCTGAATTTTTTACACAGCGTGCTCTATACAATTACGGAACTTTCATATGTTCTGAGTTTTTTGATTTGTGTTGCAGAATTATTCTTAAAAAATTCTTTACAACCTGCTGTTCTGTTTTTCATAGATTCTGCCTCGTTTTGTCTCTCTTTACTTTTGCAAACCTTAAGCTTGCTTTTTCTTTGCAAAAACTTTTTGGCACTCTTGAGAAACAGTAGATCTTCAAGAATATATTTGTCTCCAGGAAGGGAAAATTATTTTAATAGGGTACTAACCTCTCTAATCAGCTTATGATGAGTTTTGTATGAAGGGATTTTTCAAGTGTGGGATGGAAGATGATGATAGAAGACCCTGGAGTGTCAAACACTCAAGCTTGGGGATGCCCATGTGCACCCCCAATAAATATTCAAGGATACTCAAGAGTCTAAGCTTGGGGATGTCCCCATGCATCCCCTTCTTCATCAACAATTATCAGTTCGTCCTTCGTTGCACTATATTCTTGTCACTTCATGTGTTATGTGCTATGCTTGGAGCATCTCGCTCTTAGGTTTGTTTTTGCTTTGTTGGCTGTTCATAACAAGTTAGATCCCAGCTTTATTTTTTGTGGGAGAGAAACACGCTCTTCTTGAACTAGAACTCCTCATAGGATTTGCATGCTTATTCTCTTAGCTATGAGTTGTTCTTTTTCTTTTCTTAGCTGCTACCCTGTTTAGTTATTGTGCTTTAGTTTTCTTCTAGAGCTTTTATTTTATCTTAGGTTGAACTTTCTATAGGTTGCATGTTTTATCTTGTTAGAGAGTTTGCCTGTTGCACTGAGTTTTGTGTCTTGACTAGAAAGTAGGTAGTTGAAGTTGCTATTCTCTTTGTAGTAGTAACTTGCAATAGTTTTGAGGTATTGATTAGAGTAATATTTGAACTTTTTGTGTCAAGAGCTCGAGCCTATTAGTGATAGATGTCGTATTTTGGGCAATCCGTGTTTATTTTCGAAAACCAAAAACCCTGTTGAGAACTCTAGCTACTAGATGGATCACTAACCTCTGGAGGGTTCGAATATTAGAGTACACTCACGTACCATGAGTCGATGATGCGCAAGGATAACCAAACCTCCATACACTCCTCCTCGGGGTACTTGTCTCTTTGAGAACCTCCTGATTAGATTGAGAGTTACCGATAATAAGTGCATGAGTTCTTCAGACTAATGTGAGTATTCGAAAGTTGACACTTCGACCTTCCCATATTTTTCTAGCCTCTCCTGTGCCGTGCATTGCCTCCTTCTCACTCCGAGAGTTGACGTCCATCTTCGCTGGTACATCCAAACCCTTGGCATGATACGCTCTGTCATCATAAACCTCCTTATATCTTTCCTCAAAACAGCCACTATACCTACATATCAAGGCATTTCCATAGCCTTTCCGAGATACATTGCCATGCAACATCCATCCTCTCATGACTTGATCTTCATGTCATACATGCCACTTGCTTGATCGATGAGCCGCATGCTAGTTGGGCCTTGCCCTAATCATTACTACATGACGCGCTAGTATCATTGCATATCCTGCTACCCTGGAAAAGGCATACATTTGCATCATGATAGTTACATTTTCTTTATGTGAGTACCCTTGTAAAGTGTGAAAGATCTCCTATATTCTTGGAAAATATAGAGTGTTGCCCCTAAAGTGAGGAAAATATCCCAAAGAGGACAAAATTAAAAGATCCCAAAGAGGACAAATGAGAGAAATGGAAAGAGCCATTGAGGCCACCAAAAAATACAAAAAAATAGAAAAAAGAGAAAAATAAAAATAAAAACAGAGAAGGGGGCACACTACTATTCCTTTTGAGAGATCCACACTAGTATTTCATCCTTTATCCCTTGTACTCCATAGAGATTATCATACATGCATATAGCTATGTGGGGACCCTTCACACTATAAAACTTGGATTGTATATTCCAATGATGAGCCTCCTCAAACGAGCTCTAGTTCTTCTTGAGCAAGAAAGTTGGATGCACCCCCACTAGTTCCCTTGGAGAGATTTTAGCTCACATGTGCATCCGTTGCATGGAAATCCCTACTCCTCACATCATATCTATCATATGGCCTTCTCTCGCCTATGACTGTCCTCATTGATGTGAGCCTTTCACACATTTTTTGCCTTCCTCCTCCACCTTCTTTCTGTTTCGCCTTTTAGGTGTCAACTTTCTTTCTCACGCTCATCCATTGCATGAGTGCTCAAAATATTGAAAGGGAGTGGATCAGTTTGACTTGTACCTGACTAGTGGTCTGGGGATGAGTCCAGATAAGAATCCAAAGGAGACTAAGTGTGAAACTTTAGTAGATAGTAGTTCTCAACAACTATATTTTAATCTCGTATTCCATATCCCCTTTCTTGCACGCAAACACCATCTGGAGACATTCGAGTCACGGACAGCGAGATCTCTTGCACCTTTTGTTCTTTTGTTACTTGTGTCAATGCTAATATAGACTCTTGCTTGTTAAGACTTGAATTGAATTACATGCTTTGATTAGTTTACTTAAAAAGTCCTTATATGGTTGTGTGGCATGTCACCACAGAAATTATGCTTGTTATCATTTACCTACTCGAGGACGAGAAGGAATCAAGCTTGGGGATGTTGATACGTCCCGAACGTATCTATAATTTCTTCTTCCTCCATGCATGTTTTGTGTGACTTTGCCATGTTTTGCTTGAACTTTCATACACTTTTTATCATATTTGGACTAACCTATTAACTCAGTGCACCCAGTTGCCAGTTCCTGTTTTTCTGATGTTTTTGTATTTCAGATTTTCCGGCTATTAAAAGTGCCCAATAAATCCCGGAAAAATTATATAAAAAATCAGTGTCACAGAAGCTTCCGGAATAACCAAGATATGGCAGGAGAGCCACCTACAGGGCCCCAGGAGGGTCCCTGGCGCGGCCCCACCCTAGGCCGCGCCAGGAGGCCTCCTGGCTTCCTGGTGGCCCCTTTCGGTGCCCCCCTTCGCCTATATTTACCCCCCGTGACGGAAAACCATAATATAGATCTGATATTCCCGTTCTCCTCTCTGTTCCGCTGCCACCGCTGTTTCAAGATCGGGGCTGCCAGGAGAAGCTGCCCCGGCACCCTGCCGGAAGGAGGAATCCCCTCCGGGAGACCATCCATAGCCATGGACGCCTCTCGGATGTGCCGTGAGTAGTCCCCCTTGGACCATGGGTCCGTGACCAGTAGCTATGTGATGTACCTCTCCCCTCTTTGTGCTTCCTCTTTCGAGACCTCGTGAGCTCCCTCACATGATCGAGGCACTTTTGTAGTGTTCTATGTTGCTATGATGAGTATGCTGGGATCTGATGGATTATGAGATTATGTTCAGATTGTGATGAGTAATGTATTTGGTTCTCTTTTATATTTGTGTTCTTCAGTAAATTCTTGCATGTTCTCCGTTGCCGTATTTTACTTTGGCCAAGTGATTTGTTGCAACTCCAAGAGGGAGCGTTATGCTTGATTGTGGGTTCATCCCCTTGATGTCTAGCTTGAGTGACAGAAACATGAGACTAGGGGATGTGTTGTTGCCACTAGGGAGAAAACAACGGCGCTTGTACTTGCGGGGTGCAAGGATTGTTTACTTTACGCATAGTTCTTTTAGTGCAGTTGTCTGTTGCTTTGAGTTTACTCTTTGGGTGGGATTCGCAACTTAATACCAGCGAGATGTTCTGGATAGATATCTCAAGGTGGATGATTCGTAGTAGATGTAGTTGGATTTCGGTCTACTTACTTTGGCATACTTCCCATTGCTTTTGAGCCTCTTCCTTTCTTTTGTAGCATAGTTAGCATTGCGGTGCGTTTATAATTCTGTAAATTTCCCAGCTGTGATTTGTTTACGTTGCTAGCACTTTTATCGTCTTTTGGGAGAGAGACATCACTAGTGAACATCACGGGACCCCGGTCCATATTCACATCATTGTTTACACTTGCAATTTATCTTCAGTTCTTACTTTCAGTTTCCACTATTATTATCTCTTGCGTTGATCCTTTGTAAACAGCAAGGCCAGAGGAATTGACAACTCCTCTGTACTCGTTGGGAGCAAAGTTATTTGTTTCTGTGTGCAGGTCCACGTCAACTCCCTAGCCCGAAGTAATTTCTGGCACAGTTTTCACCTACTTGTATCTCTGCGAGTCCTACGGGAGACAAACCCTATCCTCTTTATAGGGGAAATCTTCTGCTACACTACATCTCACCTTCCACTTGGGGTAACCAACGAGAAGCGAGAGAAGTATCTTCCTTTCTAGCATCAACGTGTTGCTCATCACACTCCGACGCCCTGGACCGGATCCCATCTACCGTAATTGGGCCGTAAGGAACCGACATTTTCAGCTTTAGATAGACATAGCATGGTCGAGCCATGAACCTGGCATATGGGTTCTCGAGTTTTACCACCTCATAGGGTATGATCTCAGAGCGAAAAATTTCAGCATTTCCAAAAGTTGTCTCCAGGTAGATCTTGCCTATTGGGTGTGTCGACTTGCCTGGGGCTATTCCATTGAAAGCGGTGTTGGAGGGTTGTGGTTGTTTTTGAGTCAATCCCATCCTTCTTCCTCAGTCCATGAGTACTTTGTCAAGTGTGTAACATCCAATTTGTGGAGAAACTATCAGGGCCAGAGTGCCCGGGTTCTCTACCACTGGGGGTGATCGTCCCTTGTCCAGCTGATCGTCTGTTCATACCAATTAAGCCACCTGGGACAAGTCGGCTCCCTGGCCACGACCATGGCAGCTCTCTGCTACAGCTTCCTGTCTCTCCGACAGCTACTGGTGGTGAAGACATGATATGCTGAGTGATATTGGATTTGTTCCAGGTTTGCTTGGAATCCTGCAAGCCTTGATTGATTTTGCTTCCCTCCTCCTCTAGGTCCTTGGTGCTGAGGTGCTGCGCCGGCTCCCTGATGGCCAAAATTTTGGTTGTTGTTGTTCTGGCCGGCTCCTCCACCTGACCCGGGAGGTCCCTGGCTTCTGCGCCATGCGTAATCTTTCATGAAGTTGCACTCTTCCCAGGTGTGATTGGCTGGACGGCCAGGTTTATTATGTGTTGGGCAAGGTCTTTTCATGGCTTCTTCAAAGCTGCTTGGGGACCGGAAGTTTCCTTCCGACTTTCGGTAACTATTTGTGGGCACCCCGGACTATATGTCCGAAGCGACCAGCTGTGTATACGGTCATGCTCCCATGATCAGTTCGCATGACACACAACTCGACATGGATATCATAGTCTCAATGTTCATACAATACCGAATACAAGTCATACATTAATAAAGTCTTACATGGCTTCATCGGGATCAAATAGCAGCGGAAAAGCAAAAGCAACAAGGGTAGGGGCGACACAATCCACGGGGTAGATCAGAGCATAACACGTCCTAGTAGTCGCCGGTAGCATAGTCGTCATATACCTGCTCCTCCAAGCCTGGCCGATGGAATAACCAGGGACAAAGCCGTGAGTACATACAAAGTACTCGCAAACCACCTAAAGAAAGAAACAAAGTTTTGTACAAGAAAATAATGGGATGGCTATATGGTGGAGTTTTTCATAGGGATTTCCTATCTACTCAATATTATTATTAAGTTTGCAAAGTTTTAAACATGACAAGTTTTATTTCCCACATTGCATTTGGATAAGTCAAGTCCAACCCTTTTTCAACTATAACAACACCATCATCGCGAACCATAAACTCAGTACCGGCTTTCTCATCTATTCCCCACAAAGTGTGGCCTCACTAGCTGTCCATGACCGTGGACTCCGGCTACTCGAATAGATTTACACTCTGCAGAGGTTATACACTTTACCCACCACATTCGATACATCCTCCGTGTGTCCCCACGGATCGTCATACTTCAGTATGCGGGTCTCGGATAATCGACCTTAGCTTTCCCCTTGTCTGCCCTAGTACAGGTGATTCCACCCCTTGCGTACTGCATGGACTTTCCGTGTAACAGGTCATGCTCCTCTTGGACCCAAGCCTGCACCGTAGTCGAAGAGCACCAAGGTTCCTTCCGACACTAAGCCTAGCGAATTTCACCCATCGACTTCGAGGGCTATCGGATTCGTGGAATCACGCATCCATGTGTAGTTATAGGACCCCCGTACTAAGACAAACAAGCTTCCAACTAGCCCTGTCCCATACCAGAGTATAGTGGTTGTACTGTAATGCTAGATTTTGGCGGCACAAATAGAGAGTCCCTCCAGACTTTGTCCATGTCCGACGATGTTCCACAATCCCGGCTATACCACCTTCTTAGGTGAATGCCGTACCAAAAAGGATGAAGTATTACTTTCCAAGTTATTATGTAATGCTAAATACTAGAGCTGGGTGATGGTCTCGACAGAATGCCGGGATCATCGGGGTTCTACTTAGCTTTTCCCAATTAGGTAGGCTATGGGGTGGTGTGGAGTTTCCCTAATACAACTAATACAATCCCAAACCATATGAATATAATACTAGCATGATACAATATAAATGATACCAAGAAAGTAAAAAAATGGGTAATGCGGAGTTTGAGTTTTGACGGTGGCTTGCCTTCCTCGACGATGTACCCTGGATCGGCTTATTCGGTGGCAAGGGAGGAGTCTTCACCTGCAACGTACGGCGTATCATCTACACGTTGCGGAAGAAACAGATTCACCATTACAATCGGGCAAAACAAACAAGGCACACAACACTCAACTTTATTATCAAACAACTAGTAATTAAGAGTATCATTTGTACTAGCATTGAAATACTAAATCAACACTTCAAAGTTAAATATCAAAACAAGGCATTGGAATAAATTTAATAGGATTACCACAACAAGATTTTATTA
Organism: Bromus sterilis; assembly: GCA_950022295.1. Lineage (NCBI taxonomy): Eukaryota > Viridiplantae > Streptophyta > Magnoliopsida > Poales > Poaceae > Bromus > Bromus sterilis. Next base: position 159,522,718 of record OX465596.1, on the reverse strand, counting down.
AGCAATTCTTAACTAGAGTTATGTTAAGTGATTCGCTAACAACTTATTAACTTGTTTTAATTCCATAACCAAGTTCATAGCAATAACATTCTGACCACATGCTAGTTTAATAATAAACTAACAATCAAAATAGTAATAACATAAGTTACAAAGGAAATAACTAGCAATATTAATAATAATAAAAATAAAAAGGGTCACAAATTTATTTAGTCCAAATAATATTCTACACACACAGAAAAATAAAGAATATTCACAGGAGTATATAAAAATCAACATTACATTTTTAGGGTTTACAGGGAATTGATTAAAACTATTTTTAGCTGCTAAAAAGCACAATTAACTAGTTTAAACTAAATCAATTAATTTGACACTGCATAAAAATTATTCTAAGCATACAGAAAAATCAAACACAATTTTCTAAACCACACAAAATGTATTTCATATTTTTCTGAGCTACGGTAATTTGTTTAGAATTATTTAAGTGTTGCAGTTTTTAAGAAAAAGGAAAAACAAAAACAGCCGGCCCATGGCTACTGGACGCACCCGGCACAGTTTCTATATTTTTTTTAAACGGGCCGAGCCTAGCGCAGCAGCAAGTTTTTTTTTAAACGAAGGGGTATGGGGCTCCCTGGGCCGTTAGATCTCGGAAGATCGGACGGCCAGGGGCCCTTCTTCCAGCTCGGGCAGGTTGGGAGCTCGGGAGAGCTCCCATGGCGTCCAGGGGGGGCGGCTGGCCTCGCCGGCGGCCCTCCGGCGGCCGGCGGTCGGCGGCAAGGGGCGGCGGGCGCAGAGGGAGGCCTGGGGGCTCCATTTTTGCGAAAAAAATGCGCATGCAACGTAGGGAATAGCGGCGCACGCGACGGACAAAAGGGAGCTCGGGCGCTCACCGGGGTTGGTTCCGGCGACGGCGGGCGGCGTGGAGGGGCGGCGGGCGTAGAGGGGCTCGCCGGGGTTTCGTTTTTGGCGTCGGAGAGGCGTTTTCGCGGCGACGAACGACGGCGGCTCGACGTAGACGAACGGGCGGTTGCGGCTTCTTCGGCTCGGGGTCGTCGGCTCCTCCAGGCGGCGGCTCCTCGCCGGTGCAGCTCCGGCATGGGGCGGGAGTGGAGAGGCTCGCCGGACTCTCCCTCCTCTCCTTCTTCTTCTCCCTCCTCCTCCTTCCTTCTTTCTTCCTTCACCCGCTTCTCTCTTTCTCGTGCACTGCTTCGGTCGAGGGGTGGGGTGGAGCGGCCTGTGGTGAGCGGTTGGAGTGGAGTGAGGAGAGGCTGGGGGAGGGGGGTTTTTTATAGCACGGGGGGGGGGGGGGGAAGAGAGGGGGGTGCGGGAGAGGGAGGTGAGCGAGCAGCGGCCTCCTCGCCTACTGGCCAGCCGAGGCGGTGGCGAGGGCTGACGTCGGTCTGGCTACGTCACAGGGGGGGGTTTTGGGCTGACGTTAGCAGAGAGGGGGGGTTAGGGAGTTAGGGTAGTTTTCTTTATTTATTTTTTTGATCAAATATTCAAGCAAATATAAAAAGTGCATCCCATGTGTTTGTGAAAAAAAACCTAAACAAAAAAATTATATTTAAAAAAAACTGAAATTTCCTGGATACGGTGAGTGGATCATGGTCACGTATGAATTTTATTAGGTCTCGAATATGTTCATAGGATTTTAGATGATCTTTGTTTTAGTTTTCTTCATCGAGCGAAAAGTTATTGCCTTAGGGCTTTGTGGTGATCAAAATCATTACTAGTATAATTTATACCACGGAAAAATATATAAGGTTTTATAACAAAACAAACAAAAGCAAACGGAATGCAAAACCATCTATAAGTGAGAGAGTGCAAAAGTGTTACGTGATGTGACGGTCTTAAATATATGCATACTAGGGTATTAGTGTGACCGTGCTTATGATCATGCTAAGATGATCAACAAGATAGTATGGATAACCTATGCTATTCACACAAGTACATTGACCACAAACGACAACCACCCAAGTTTAGCATGATCAACACTAAGCACACACAGTCAAACATGGATTCAACATCACAACACTACAACCATGCAAAGTTTTTGTTAGCCCTAAATTTTAGCATTCTAATAAAGGAACTACAAAAGTTGGGATGTGACAGACCTTCCCCCCTTAAAAGAATCTCGTCCTCGAGATTCACAAACTATTGAAGAGATGCGGAAACTCGCACTTGAGGTAGTCCTCCCGTTCCTAGGTGGCTTCCTCCTCTGTGTGGTTTCTCCACTGGACCTTGTGGAACTTGATCGCGCGCTTTCGAGTGACTCGGGTGGCTTCTTCCAGGATACGAAGGGGTGTCTCGCGGTACGTGAGATCCTGGTTGATGTCCACCGTGCGATGATCGATGTTTTTGAAAACATCGGGCTTGTCCGGCACCTCCAGACATTTCCGGAGCTGCGAGACGTGGAAGACATCGTGCACATCGGATAGCTCTGCTGGCAGTCTCAACTGATAGGCAACTTGGCCTCGCCTAGCTATCACCTCAAACGGTCCGATGTATCGGGGTGCTAGCTTTCCCTTCACATGGAATCGCTGCATTCCTTTCAATGGGGTGACCCGGAGATACACAAAATCTCCAACTGCGAAAGTCACCTCTCGACGCTTGGGGTCGGCATAACTCTTCTGACGAGACTGAGCGGTCTTGAGACGCTCACGAATCAACTGGACATGCTCTTCGGCCTCTTTCAGAACATCGGGTCCGAAAATCTTCCCTTCCCCGGTCTGAGACCAGTTCAGGGGTGTGCGACACTTCCTTCCATACAGAGCTTCAAATGGTGCCATTTGCAAACTGGACTGGTAGCTGTTGTTGCAGGAGAATTCTGCATAGGGCAAGCAGTCCTCCCACTTGGAACCGTAGGCTAGAGCACATGCGCGGAGCATATCCTCTAGTATCTGGTTCACTCGCTCAGTCTGGCCTCCAGTCTGAGGGTGATAGGCTGTGCTGAATGCGAGCTTGGTTCCTAGTGCCTCCTGGACTTGCTTCCAGAACCTCGGGGTAAACTGGGTACCTCGGTCTGACACAATCTCCTTCGGAACTCCGTGCAGGAATACGATCCTCGACATGTACAAATCTGCCAGCTGGTCTCCTCGATAGGTGGTTCGCACTGGGATGAAGTGCGCTACCTTGGTGAGTCGGTCGACGATGACCTAGATAGAGTCATGACCTTTGCTCGACCTTGGTAGACCTGTGATGAAATCCATACCTATTTGTTCCCACTTCCATTCAGGAACTCGGAGGGGTTGTAGCAATCCTGCAGGTCTCTGATGCTCTTATTTCACTCTCTGGCAGATGTCTCACTTGGCGACATACAAGGCAATTTCACGCTTCATACCGTGCCACCAGAACAAGTCCTTCAGGTCTTGATACATTTTAGTCCCTCCAGGGTGGATGGAGTAGGGTGTATCGTGAGCTTCCTTCAGGATAGTGAGCTTCAACTCGTTCATGTCGGGCACACACAATCGACCATCGAACCAAAGAACTCCTTCATCATCTATCGTGAACTTCGGGGCCTTATCGAGGGGCATCTTCTTCTTGATTCCCTCGATACTATCGTGTCCCTTCTGTGCCTCCTTGATCTGATCAAATAGAATCGGAGTCAGCTCGAGGTGAGCCAGAAAACCGGGTGTAAGAAGTTCCAAACCCAGCTTCTCGAACTCCTCGTGCAGAGCTGGCTGCGCCTCCCTGATCATCGCGTTAAGTGTGCAGGGCTTGCGGCTAAGGGCATCTGCTACCACATTGGCTTTGCCAGGATGGTAGTGAATCTCGAGATCGTAGTCTTTGATCAACTCGATCCATCTCCTCTGCCTCATGTTCAACTCCTTCTGTGAGAAAATGTACTTCAGGCTGTTATGGTCTGTGTATATGTCGCAACGGTGACCCATCAGGTAATGTCTCCATCTCTTGAGAGCAAGCACAACAGAGGCTAGCTCCAAGTCATGTGTGGGGTAGTTCAACTCGTGCGGCTTCAACTGTCGTGACAGGTACTCAATCACCTTGCCCACTTGCATAAGAACGCAACCCAAACCAATCTTCGATGCATCGCAGTACACATCAAAGCTCTTGGTCAGGTCAGGCATCGTCAACACTGGGGAGGATACCAATCTCCTCTTCAACTCCTGGAAACTGGCTTCACACTTTTCCGTCCACACAAACTTCTGGTCCTTCTTTAGCAGCTGGGTCATGGGTCGGGCGATGCTGGAGAAGCCTTCCACGAACTTGCGGTAGTATCCCGCTAGTCCGAGGAATCCTCTAACTTCAGTCTCAGTGGTCGGAGCTGTCCAGTCTATGACGGAATGAATCTTGGCGGGGTCGACGGATATGCCTCCTTCTGACAAGACATGTCCCAAAAATCCGACTTCCTTGAGCCAGAAATCGCACTTGCTGAACTTGGCGTACAACTGGTGCTCCCGCAAAGTCTCGAGGACTAAGCGCAAATGATCGGCATGCTCTTCTTTGGTCTTGGAATATATCAGGATGTCGTCAATGAACACCACCACAAACTTTTCAAGGTACTTCATGAAGATCTTGTTCATGAGATTCATGAAATAGGCCGGGGCATTGGTGAGTCCGAAAGACATGACAGTGTACTCGAACAAACCATATCGGGTCGTGAAAGCTGTCTTGGGGATGTCCGACTCGCGGACCTTCAACTGGTGATATCCGGTCCTTAGATCGATCTTGGAGAAGACTCGGGCTCCGTTCAACTGGTCGAAAAGATCCTCGATCTTGGGGAGCGGATACTTGTTCTTGATGGTCACTTCGTTCAGCTTACGGTAGTCCACACACATGCGTATGGTGCCGTCTCTCTTGTCCACAAAGATAACTGGCGAACCCCAGGGTGAAGCACTAGGTCGAATCAGTCCCTTCTAGAGCATGTCATTCAGCTGTTTCTTCAGCTCAACCAGTTCTTCAGCATTCATCCGGTAGGGTCGCTGTGCAATAGGGGCTGTGCCAGGCACTAACTCAATGATAAACTCGATATCCCGATCAGGCGGCATACCGGGTAGCTCCTCCGGAAAGACGTCCGGGAATTCACACACAACCTTCACCTCCTCAAGTGGTGGCACCGAGACACTCTGATGACAGAAGGCTGGGGCAGTCTCTTCCTTGTCGGTGTACTCTATCTGAACTCCATCGGTACTTGTGAGGTTGACTGTCCTCTCAGTGCAATCTATTCGGCCTCGATATCTGGACAACCAATTCATGCCAAGTACCACATCTATACCTTCTGTCCCTAACACGATCAGGTCAGCTGGGAACTCGACTCCATGAATTGCTATGGGAACTCCGGAACAAGCTAAACTGGCTCGGATTTTGGATCCGGGTATTTGGATTATCATGGGCCTCCTCATTTCACTAGGTGAAAACTTACTTCTATCCACAAATGTCTTCGTAACAAAAGAGTGCGATGCACCAGAATCAAACAATACTTGAGCAGGTACTGAATTAACTGGAAACGTACCCAAGATAACGTCTGCTGCCTCCAGGGCTTCCTCGGCTTGCACATGGTTTAGACGTCCCTTGGCGGCATTGGGCGCACCACGCTGGGCATTGTTGCAGCCAGGGTTCCCTCTGGCTGGTGCTGGAGCATTGGGGCGTGGGGCAGCATTCGCCTTATTGTGCAGGTAATGGCGTAGTGACCCTTTTGACCACACTTGAAGAAGATCACTTCTGATGCAGGGTCGCGGGGAACTCCGCCTGCTGGGCGCGGAACTCCACCAGGGCGAGCAGGAGCATTAGGGCGTGGCGCTGGGTAAGGGCTCCTCTGAGGCTGGGGTGCTGGCCTTGGTGGCTGTGCTGGACGCAGTCGGGGGTTGCTGGATCCACCCTGTTGCATCATGCGGCGCTTGCGGTTCTCAGAGGCCGTCTTGAGCTTGCCCTCCATCATGATGGCAGCGTCGGCAAGAGACTCAAGATCGGGGAACTGCATAGCCACCAGGACAACCTGCAGCTCATCGTGCAATCCATCCAGGAAACGGTCCTTTCGCTTCTCCTCAGTGTCCACCTCCTCCGGGGCATACCTCGACAGCTGAGTGAAGCGGTCAAGATATCCAACCACAGTCATGCCTCCTTGCTTAAGGTGGCGGAACTTGTCCTTCATTCTCCTGATCAGTGCAGTCGGGATGTGCGCCTTCTTGAACTTCTCGGAGAACTCCGCCCAGGTGAGTACTTGCCCCGCAGGAAGACGGGCACGCACTCCTTCCCACCAACTCCTTGCGGTGCCGGTGAGATAGTGGGTGGCATACAGGACCTTCTCGTTGTTGCCAACAGCGGCGACAGCGAGGTTGTTCTCCATGGTGCGGAGCCAATCCTCAGCATCCAAAGGCTCCTTCGTCTGCGAGAACACGGGCGGGTTGGTATTCTGGAAATCTCAGAGCAGAGACCTGGGCTCTTCATTCCCACCAGCTCCTCCGCCTCCTTGGTTGGCATTGGTGGCGGCCTGGACTAGCTGCTGGAGTCCAGCCATGTTCGCCTGGCGCTCGTCACGAGCGGCCTGGCGCTCCTCCATCAGCAGTCGCAGAAGCTGCGCCATGTTCGGGTCGGGTGGTGGCGGTGGCGCGTCACCAGATCCACTTGGGTTGGCGCGAGAGCTTCTCGGCATCCTGAGGTCGGTGCGCAAGATAAGAGGGGATTCAGTCTACAAGTGGGGGGTAAGTTCCTAACAATCTAGTTATCACACACAAGCAAGACTTACAAAATGGGTAATAATCATGCAACTAGCAATCACCACATGACAGCATAACGATAGCATAAGTCTCATACATAATCAAGTCTTACAGGTAACCAACCACACATGCAATGTCTAACGCAATCTCCAAAAGGGCATCCAACAACCAACGACGCCTAGAGCTCATCCTCCTCGCGATCATCGATGAAGTCCTCATCATCAGTGTCCTGAACCTCCTCGTACTCCTCATCCATCCAGTCCTCATCATCACTGATAGGAGCGTTCTCACCCTTCTGGATGTCCTCGCCATCATCCAGAGCATCAATCTCCTCCTCCAAGTCGTCGCACCTACGCTTCAGGCTCCTGTTCTTCTTCTTCAGCATCTTGTTACTCTCCTCCAGACTGGCGACCTTGTCCTGCAACTCCTTGATAATCTTGTCCCTAGTCTCCAGCTCGATGGGGGCGACGGGGGCGGGACCCTCGGTCTGGAGGTTGTAGTCATGCTTGACCTGGACCTCATCCAGCTGAGCCTGAGTCAGGTCCAGGTGTGTCTCTAGAGCGAACAAGTGGTCCCTCAGGACCGGGTGAAGCACACCAGGTGTGGGATCTCCCTCACCATCGTGCATCCCGTAGTGACGGAACCGCGTGGTACCCAGCTCGTACTGGTGAAACCTCACAAGGCGAGCAATCGCCTCCTGGCAAGCTCGGCCCAGACCCTCCTCCCAGGTACGAGCGTACACCATGAAGCTGATAGGATCCGACCGTGGGGTCACCTCCGAACCTCGGAGCTCACACCGCACAATCAGGCGGAGCTCGGTGTCCTCCCCACTGGTGATCTGGAGAGCCCTGAACTCCGCAGCGGGGCGGTGAACGAGCGCAAGCAGATCCATCAGATCCTGAGCAAAGGGCGTCTTCCCAGCCTGAGTCAGCTGGAGGTGGTGCACAGGAACTCCAGCCATCTACAAGTTTTAAGAGTTTAAGTTAGATGACAAGTGTGTGCAATATTTTAACATAGTAAAACATTTAATAGTTTACTATAGAGGGGATAAGAGAGGTAAGCATTCTATACTATGCATTTGACCATCTCTTTAGTTTAGAAAATAGTTTTTGATTTCCCCCCATCCTATCTACCGACCAACCTAGCTAGGCTGCTATGGTCTGAACAGACGCTCTGATACCAAGTCTGTGGGCACCCCGGACTATATGTCCGAAGCGACCAGCTGTGTATACGGTCATGCTCCCATGATCAGTTCGCATGACACACAAATCGACATGGATATCATAGTCTCAATGTTCATACAATACCGAATACAAGTCATACATTAATAAAGTCTTACATGGACTCATCGGGCTCAAATAGCAGCAGAAAAGCAAAAGCAACAAGGGTAGGGGCGACACAATCCACAGGGTAGATCAGAGCATAACACGTCCTAGTAGTCGCCGGTAGCATAGTCGTCATATACCTGCTCCTCCAAGCCTGGCCGATGGAATAACCAGGGACAAAGTCGTGAGTACATACAAAGTACTCGCAAACCACCTAAAGAAAGAAACAAAGTTTTGTACAAGAAAATAATGGGATGGCTATATGGTGGAGTTTTTCATAGGGATTTCCTATCTACTCAATATTATTATTAAGTTTGCAAAGTTTTAAACTTGACAAGTTTTATTTCCCACATTGCATTTGGATAAGTCAAGTCCAACCCTTTTTCAACTATAACAACACCATCATCGCGAACCATAAAATCAGTACCGGCTTTCTCATCTATTCCCCACAAAGTGTGGCCTCACTAGCTGTCCATGACCGTGGACTCCGGCTACTCGAATAGATTTACACTCTGTAGAGATTGTACAATTTACCCCCCCCCCCACATTCGATACATCCGCCTTGTGCCCCCACGGATCGTCATACTTCAGTATGCGGGTCTCGGATAATCGACCTTAGCTTTCCCCTTGTCTGCCCTAGTATAGGTGATTCCACCCCTTGCGTACTGCATGGACTTTCCGTGTGACAGGTCATGCTCCTCTTGGACCCAAGCCTGCACCGTAGTCGAAGAGCACCAAGGTTCCTTCCGACACTAAGCCTAGCGATTTCACCCATCGACTTCGAGGGCTATCGGATTCGTGGAATCACGCATCCATGTGTAGTTATAGGACCCCCGTACTAAGACAAACAAGCTTCCAACTAGCCCTGTCCCATACCAGAGTATAGTGGTTGTACTGTAATGCTAGATTTTTGCGGCACAAATAGAGAGTCCCTCCAGACTTTGTCCATGTCCGACGATGTTCCACAATCCCGGCTATACCACCTTCTTAGGTGAATGTCGTACCAAAAAGGATGAAGTGTGACTTTCCAAGTTGTTATGTAATGCTAAATACTAGAGCTGTGTGATGGTCTTGACAGAATGTCGGGATCATCGGGGTTCTACTTAGCTTTTCCCAATTAGGTAGGCTATGGGGTGGTGTGGAGTTTCCCTAATACAACTAATACAATCCCAAACCATATGAATATAATACTAGCATGATACAATATAAATGATACCAAGAAAGTAAAAAAATGGGTAATGCGGAGTTTGAGTTTTGACGGTGGCTTGCCTTCCTCGACGATGTACCCTGGATCGGCTTCTTCGGTGGCAAGGGAGGAGTCTTCACCTGCAACGTACGGCGTATCGTCTACACGTTGCGGAAGAAACAGATTGACCATTACAATCGGGCAAAATAAATAAGGCACACAACACTCAACTTTATTATCAAACAACTAGTAATTAAGAGTATCATTTGTACTAGCATTGAAATACTAAATCAACACTTCAAAGTTAAATATCAAAACAAGGCATTGGAATAAATTTAATATGATTACCACAACAAGATTTTATTAAGCAATTCTTAACTAGAGTTATGTTAAGTGATTCACTAACAACTTATTAACTTGTTTTAATTCCATAACCAAGTTCATAGCAATAACATTCTGACCACATGCTAGTTTAATAATAAACTAACAATCAAAATAGTACTAACATAAGTTACAAAGGAAATAACTAGCAATATTAATAATAATAAAAATAAAAAGGGTCACAAATTTATTTAGTCCAAATAATATTCTACACACACAGAAAAATCAAGAATATTCGTAGGAGTATATAAAAATCAACATTACATTTTTAGGGTTTACAGGGAATTGATTAAAACTATTTTTAGCTGCTAAAAAGCACAATTAACTAGTTTAAACTAAATAAATTAATTTGACACTGCATAAAAATTATTCCAAGCATGCAGAAAAATCAAACACAATTTTCTAAACCACACAAAATCTATTTCATATTTTTCTGAGCTACGGTTATTTGTTTAGAATTATTTAAGTGTTGCAGTTTTTAAGAAAAAGGAAAAACAAAAACAGCCGGCCCATGGCTACTAGACGCACCCGGCACAGTTTCTATTTTTTTTTTTAAACGGGCCGATGTCAACGCAGCACCAAGTTTTTTTTTAAACGAAGGGTTATGGGGCCCCCTGGGCCGTTAGATCTCGGAAGATCGGACGGCCAGGGGCCCTTCTTCCAGCTCGGGCAGGCTGGGAGCTCGGGAGAGCTCCCATGGCGTCCAGGGGGGGCGGCTGGCCTCGCCGGCGGCCCTCCGTCGGCCGGCGGCAAGGGGCGGCGGGCGCAGAGGGAGGCCTGGGGGCTCCATTTTTGCGAAAAAAATGTGCATGCAACGTAGGGAATAGCGGCGCACGCGACGGACAAAAGGGAGCTCGGGCGCTCACCGGGGTTGGTTCCGACGACGGCGGGCGGCGTGGAGGGGCGGCGGGCGTAGAGGGGCTCGCCGGGGTTTCGTTTTTGGCGTCGGAGAGGCGTTTTTGCGGCGACGAACGACGGCGGCTCGACGTAGACGAACGGGCGGCTGCAGCTTCTCCGGCTCGGGGTCGTCGGCTCCTCCAGGCGGCGGCTCCTCGCCGGTGCAGCTCCGGCGTGGGGCGGGAGTGGAGAGGCTCGCCGGCCTCTCCCTCCTCTCCTTCTTCTTCTCTCTCCTCCTCCTTCCTTCTTTCTTCCTCCTCCCGCTTCTCTCTTTCTCGTGCACTGCTTCGATCGAGGGGTGGGGTGGAGCGGCCTGTGGTGAGCGGTTGGAGTGGAGTGAGGATAGGCTGGGGGAGGGGGGCTTTTTATAGCACGGGCGGGGGGAAGAGAGGGGGGTGCGGGAGAGGGAGGTGAGCGAGCGGCGGCCTCCTCGCCTACTGGCCAGCCGAGGCGGTGGCGAGGGCTGACGTCGGTCTGGCTACGTCATAGGGGGGGGTTTTGGGCTGACGTTAGCAGAGAGGGGGGGTTAGGGAGTTAGGGTAGTTTTCTTTCTTTTTTTTTATCAAATATTCAAGCAAATGTAAAAAGTGCATCCCATGTGTTTGTGAAAAAAAAAACTAAACAAAAAAATTCTATTTAAAAAAAACTGAAATTTCCTGGATACGGTGAGTGGATCATGGTCACGTATGAATTTTATTAGGTCTCGAATATGTTCATAGGATTTTAGATGATCTTTGTTTTAGTTTGCTTCGTCGAGCGAAAAGGTATTGCCTTAGGGCTTTGTGGTGATCAAAATCATTACTAGTATAATTTATACCACGGAAAAATATATAAGGATTTATAACAAAACAAACAAAAGCAAACGGAATGCAAAACCATCTATAAGTGAGAGAGTGCAAAAGTGTTACGTGATGTGACGGTCTTAAATATATGCATACTAGCGTATTCGTGTGACCGTGCTTATGATCATGCTAAGATGATCAACAAGATATTATGGATAACCTATGCTATTCACACGAGTACATTGACCACAAACGACAACCACCCAAGTTTAGCATGATCAACACTAAGCACACACAGTCAAACATGGATTCGACATCACAACACTACAACCATGCAAAGTTTTTGTTAGCCCTAAATTTTAGCATTCTAATAAAGGAACTACAAAAGTTGGGATGTGACACTATTGCCCCCTGCTTCTGCCTTTGGAAGCCGACATTGATGTTGGCTACCAAGTCAGAAGTAGTTTGATCGAGTCGACGCTTGGCCTGTTGATTCTGGCTCTGGGATCCTTTGCCACCACTCTTCTTATTCTGGGTAGTTTTATCCTCTTCCGAGTCAACATCCTTGGTTTTATCAGACTCGACGTACTTGATGACCGCATTCATGAGCTCTCCCATGTTGTTGACCGTTCTTTTGAGTCGGCCAACTTTATGTACCAAAGGCTAAAACTTGCATTTTCTTTCGGGAAGTAATAGTATCTGAGGAATGCATTATTTCTGTGACTCGTCGTGCCTAGCTCAGGGCCGACTCTCCTTCCTTCTGGACACAATGCTCCAAGTCGACGATTTTGGTGGCTCACCGGCAAGTTCCTTGGAAATTCTTGATGAACTTTTCCTTGAGATCCGCCTAAAAGGTGATGGAGTTCTCTGGGAGGTTTTTGAACCATGTACGATCCAGCCCTTCCAACATCATCGTGAGGTAACGGGCAAAAACCTCTTCGCTGGCTTGCAGCATATCCATGGCGAGGTCGTAGCTTTCGATCCAAGTCTCCGGGTCCATGTCTGCTGTATAGTTTCTGATCTTACGTGTTCCCTTAAAATATGGGGGCAGGCGTGTGTTCAACAAAGACGACAACAGACACTGGTTACCCACGGATATGCTGATGAACTCGGTATTTTGGTCTTGTGAGGGAAATTGGGTCACCGGCTCTATGTGGCGCTCGGGGTTAGGAGACAGTAAGTCCAGAATTCTCACTGCCCCATGAGGGTTCGGAGGCGGCGGGGCTCCGTGCTGGCGATGACTGCTCGAGGCTGCGGGAGCCGGCGATTCTACTTGCCGGCTCATACTATGATACAGAGTCCCATGTAAGTATGAGATTCCCTGTGAATATTGGGCTTGCTGCGTGATCATAGTCTTGAGTAAGTCGACATCTTCTCGAGCGGTGTGATCCGCTGGAGTGTCTCCATGAATTGGCGCGTTGGTGAGGAACCGAGTAGCCGCCAAAACATTTGCCATGGGGTTATTGAAGTGACGAGGAGGTGTATGGAAACGATCTGGGCGTGGCGGAGGAACCGGCTGTCTAGGTGGCATGAATCCCGGGGGAGTCGACTGGTGAGGGCTGTGGAATAGCGTTTGCCCTTGGTAGTTAGGGGGATCCGACTTGCAGGTCCCTGGGGACGCGTATGGGCGAGGCTTAGTCGCTGAGCCTCTATCAGCTCTGACTCTTCCCGAATGTGTCTGGCTTCTTGGACGAGCCGGGCTTCTCTTTCCGCCATTTGCTCCTTTTCGGCGCCCTCCGAATGCTCGTCAGTCGTGCTTTGAGTCCATGGACACTTGTCCTCCAGGCCTCCTGATTTTACGTTGACATTGGTATGGCCAAAGCCTCATCAAGAGAGTTCAAGAAATCTGTGAGGGCTTCTTCTCCTGTGAGGACTTGTTCTGATGAGCGGGCTGCTGGCTCCCTATTTGAATTGGGTACTGTGTTGGCAGCCAGCTCCGCACCCTGATTCTGGGTTGCTTGACTCCCCTGTCCTCCGGTTTCAGCGATAAACACCGTGATGCAGTATGGAAGCTCAAAGTGTGGGTAATCCAGGTTGGATTCTGCCGCACCGGTGCCGAGTCTGTTGCTCCCAACGGATCGGATGGACCCATCATATGAGAATCTTCCTTCACTAGGGTATGATTCGACATCAGTTACTTCTTCCGAGGCGTCGTGCATTGGGGACTCGACAGAACGCTCCAGCTCTGGAGACCCATCAACGAATCCGAAGAAATTATGTATGGATTCGGCATGTCGCAGACTCGAGGTTTCGATGGGAACTTCAGGATCTAGCTCTGGTTCAGATCCGTCCATCCTACCGATGAAGATGTGAATAGACCCGATCAGGACCCGATACCCAGATATGACGGAATCGGCTTCCGGGCCCCAAGTTGAGTCGTCGATGTAGAGCTTCCCGCACCGGCTTCTCATGATCCGTCCGGCGACGAATCCATCAATGCCTTGCAGAGCTCTCTCTATAATTTCAACCTCTGCACGCGCAGGCCCCATGGTGGGCACCAATTTTTGTGGGAAAGTCACGGCAGATGTTCGAAGATTCAAACTTGACATGAGACCTTTGCTGCGAGGTCGATACGAGGAGAGAGTCTACATGGACAAGAGACTCGGCGATTTACCCAGGTTTCAGCCCCTCTTTGCCTCGAGGTAAAGACCTATTCCTGCTTCTTATTATTGCGGAGATTGACTCCTCGAATAGAAGATTCGATGGATTGATTACAAGAGAGTCGGATCGCAACCTTAGTCTCGAGGAGATCTAAGTTACAACGAGAGTGTCTAGTCCTATCTTGGATTGAGATTGAGTTGCCTCTGGATCCCGTGGACCTCGACTAAAAAAGGTTCCGGTTCCCAGGGTTCCACGAGTCCGACTCCTACCCGAGGTGGAGTCCTATTATACTTTACAAATATGCTACGTAATATAGTTCATGTTTGACTCAGTTGGCTCGTGGCCGGGTCTTCTTAGGTGGGCCTTCCTTGAGTGAGTCGGTCCATAGTTCTAATGCCGGGTTATCGGCTTGGTCCATCCCCGGATAGGTACCCCGTTTCCCTAGGTTTTTACCATGACTCTCGGACGACTCAAGAAGAACCCAGGAGACCTTGCTTCTCCTGGATCCCAGCGAAGAGCAACCCAGAAGGATTCCGGCAAGGGGGTGCCAGGAACATACCTGAAGACACACGGAAGGAACGCTTCGCATCACTTCCGGAATGGTGGAACCCTCCAACTGTTTCCCACCGCCCGACAAAGAGCAGAGCGCATCCAATGCGCTTGACGACAAGCATGCGCCGCTGACAACAGGTATCCAACACCTGGCGAGCTGCCTCACGCCTACTCATCCCGCGCATGCAGCAGCCGTCCCCGTGGCACCACGGGAACTTCCCGGAAGACCGCAGAGCGCCTCACGTCCACAAGTATAAGATAACTTCCCTTACTTTAGCTATCAGTGGTCCTGTGGCGAGCCCCTTGCTCTATAAAAGGGAAACATCCACCACATTAGTAAGAGGGGTAGACGAGGCGCTCAAGGGGAAAAAAGGATAAGAAGGAAGAGAAGAAGGGAGAGCCAAGCAAGGGAAATAAGAAGTCATCACCCAGAAGAATCCATTGCTATGAAGAGGAGGAGTTCATACCTAGAACTTCTCGGGAGGCCTCTCAAGGATCCCCCTTGAGAGGGTAGCTAGCTTCCACCAAGAAGAAAGGATTGTAGCGGAGTGTAGCATAGGGTATCTTCTCCCTGAAGATCACCTTGTATTGTATTCTACTCCTCCACCAGCAAGAAAGATCAGACATGCAGGAGTAGGGCTTTTAGTCTCTGAACAGCCTGAACTGGGTAAACACCTGTGTTTTCTCGTATCCGTTCATCAGCCCGAATGTCGTTTCGACTCCGCCAACAACCTTCGTCTACATCAAGAAAGCGGGAGCCTTACGTGTTCCCCATCCCGCACGGTCTCAGGGCCGTGCCCTTCTGGAAGGATCTTTCGGGTCAGCGTCGCCGCTGTTCTCCCCAAATTTTGGTGTTGGATGAGGGTTGGGCACGAACCCCCCGACATCGGGCGCTAGAAGGAGGGCCTGAGAAACAACACCCCGACACCTTGGGATCATCTTGACATATTCAACGTCTCGCCCAGAGCCGGAGTTGCTATCACCACCAACCCGGCCATGAATCCTTCATCTGACGAAGAGTCGGAGGAGCCAGAGCTAGTGATGATCTTCTTGCTCCGGTCATTTGCAGAAGGAGAACTAGAAGATTCATCTTCTTCCTCTGAGTCAGTTCCAATTGCGCTCTTCGCACAGCATTCTAGGAAATTGCCGTGGGCATTAAAAGACCTCACCGGTAGGGAGTCCTTCCCGTCGAATCTACAGCAGAGAGAATCTACCCTTTGTAGATTGTACTAACGAGAAAAGGTTTTCCACCCCTTCCCATGAACATCGAGCCCTGTTTCTCAAAACATACTTCTACCCAAATGGGGCCGTGTGGATACCCATCAGTGCGGAGAAATAGGCCAGGGGACTCAAAGTCCGCCATAGCAATACCGAAGGAAAGGGGAAGCTCGAGGTAGTTGCGAATATGGGAGTGAATCTTTACCATGAAATGATGAACAGGATCCCCCTCGTGAGCGGCCGGATTGCGGATGATGGCCGCTACACCTTGATCGTTTCCGGAGCGACCACCTCGACCTTGACCTCTATGGCCGCGGCCTCTAGATACCTGGCCTTTACTGGGACCTGTCTCTTCGGATTCACGGAGGCGAAGCTTGGGAGGCATGGCGGCAGAGGCAGGGAGAAGTGGAAAGAATACATGGGGAGCGGAGGCGTGTGGATGGATTGTGCATATATTCTAGTTTAAATAGCCCAGGTTAAGGGCAGAACAGTAAATTCATCAAGGGTGGCGGTAAAGATTCCCACTCCAGCTTTTAATGTGCAGAACTCATCGGTTCCCCATACGACGGGACTTATCGACGACACATCGATATCCACAAGATTGTGGACTGCATTCACACTCTGGTGCGATCTATTCGAAGACGATACAACTTCTGCGCTGACTAGATTCAACGACGCAAGGAACGCCGACTATGCGACTTGTCGGGTCTGGTGATGAAATTGTTCGAAGAAGATTGCCCTGGAGCCGGCCCCATGAAAATCTTGGGGGCTACTGTCAGGGGGATAATTCCTAGACCCGGAACGAATTAGTAAAAGAAGGCCTCTGCGACAGAGATGAAGAGAGAGTTGGCCTATGGGCCGACTCATCTAAAGGATGGTCCAGAAGCAAGGATCAGCCTACAAGTCGACCGACCTACAAGATGAGGAACGATGCCAAGAAGGAAGTAGTCCAAGCTACCTTGAAGAACAAGACAAGTCGTCGAAGGGATAGAATAGGACTCTACCTTATCAATAGTCGGTTTCCTTGTAAAGCCCTAGGACTCAGCGTGTATATAAGCCAAGGCCTTGGGACGTCCTAGAGGAGAATCTATCTAGCATAGTTCTTCATAAACCGGCGAAACCTAGCGCCATTGTAATCTAGATCTTTGACATATAATAAGAGAAAATCAGGAGTAGGTCTTTACCTCATTGAGGGTCTGACGCCTACTCAGCCCGCGCATGCAGCAGCCGTCCCCGTGGCACCACGGGAACTTCCCGGAAGACCGCAGAGCGCCTCACGTCCACAAGTATAAGATAACTTCCCTTACTTTAGCTATCAGTGGTCCTGTGGCGAGCCCCTTGCTCTATAAAAGGGAGACATCCACCACATTAGTAAGAGGGGTAGCCGAGGCGCTCAAGGGGAAAAAAGGATAAGAAGGAAGAGAAGAAGGGAGAGCCAAGCAAGGGAAATAAGAAGCCATCACCCAGAAGAATCCATTGCTATGAAGAGGAGGAGTTCATACCTAGAACTTCTCGGGAGGCCTCTCAAGGATCCCCCTTGAGAGGGTACCTAGCTTCCACCAAGAAGAAAGGATTGTAGCGGAGTGTAGCATAGGGTATCTTCTCCCTGAAGATCACCTTGTATTGTATTCTACTCCTCCACCAGCAAGAAAGATCAGACATGCAGGAGTAGGGCTTTTAGTCTCTTAACAGCCTGAACCTGGGTAAACACCTGTGTTTTCTCGTATCCGTTCATCAGCCCGAATGTCGTTTCGACTCCGCCAACAACCTTCGTCTACATCAAGCAAGCGGGAGCCTTACGTGTTCCCCATCCCGCACGGTCTCAGGGCCGTGCCCTTCTGGAAGGATCTTTCGGGTCAGCGTCGCCGCTGTTCTCCCCAAATTTTGGTGTTGGATGAGGGTTGGGCACGAACCCCCCGACATCGGGCGCTAGAAGGAGGGCCTGAGAAACAACACCCCGACACCTTGGGATCATCTTGACATATTCAACGTCTCGCCCAGAGCCGGAGTTGCTATCACCACCAACCCGGCCATGAATCCTTCATCTGACGAAGAGTCGGAGGAGCCAGAGCTAGTGATGATCTTCTTGCTCCGGTCATTTGCAGAAGGAGAACTAGAAGATTCATCTTCTTCCTCTGAGTCAGTTCCAATTGCGCTCTTCGCACAGCATTCTAGGAAATTGCCGTGGGCATTAAAAGACCTCACCGGTAGGGAGTCCTTCCCGTCGAATCTACAGCAGAGAGAATCTACCCTTTGTAGATTGTACTAACGAGAAAAGGTTTTCCACCCCTTCCCATGAACATCGAGCCCTGTTTCTCAAAACATACTTCTACCCAAATGGGGCCGTGTGGATACCCATCAGTGCGGAGAAATAGGCCAGGGGACTCAAAGTCCGCCATAGCAATACCGAAGGAAAGGGGAAGCTCGAGGTAGTTGCGAATATGGGAGTGAATCTTTACCATGAAATGATGAACAGGATCCCCCTCGTGAGCGGCCGGATTGCGGATGATGGCCGCTACACCTTGATCGTTTCCGGAGCGACCACCTCGACCTTGACCTCTATGGCCGCGGCCTCTAGATACCTGGCCTTTACTGGGACCTGTCTCTTCGGATTCACGGAGGCGAAGCTTGGGAGGCATGGCGGCAGAGGCAGGGAGAAGTGGAAAGAATACATGGGGAGCGGAGGCGTGTGGATGGATTGTGCATATATTCTAGTTTAAATAGCCCAGGTTAAGGGCAGAACAGTAAATTCATCAAGGGTGGCGGTAAAGATTCCCACTCCAGCTTTTAATGTGCAGAACTCATCGGTTCCCCATACGACGGGACTTATCGACGACACATCGATATCCACAAGATTGTGGACTGCATTCACACTCTGGTGCGATCTATTCGAAGACGATACAACTTCTGCGCTGACTAGATTCAACGACGCAAGGAACGCCGACTATGCGACTTGTCGGGTCTGGTGATGAAATTGTTCGAAGAAGATTGCCCTGGAGCCGGCCCCATGAAAATCTTGGGGGCTACTGTCAGGGGGATAATTCCTAGACCCGGAACGAATTAGTAAAAGAAGGCCTCTGCGACAGAGATGAAGAGAGAGTTGGCCTATGGGCCGACTCATCTAAAGGATGGTCCAGAAGCAAGGATCAGCCTACAAGTCGACCGACCTACAAGATGAGGAACGATGCCAAGAAGGAAGTAGTCCAAGCTACCTTGAAGAACAAGACAAGTCGTCGAAGGGATAGAATAGGACTCTACCTTATCAATAGTCGGTTTCCTTGTAAAGCCCTAGGACTCAGCGTGTATATAAGCCAAGGCCTTGGGACGTCCTAGAGGAGAATCTATCTAGCATAGTTCTTCATAAACCGGCGAAACCTAGCGCCATTGTAATCTAGATCTTTGACATATAATAAGAGAAAATCAGGAGTAGGTCTTTACCTCATTGAGGGTCTGACGCCTACTCAGCCCGCGCATGCAGCAGCCGTCCCCGTGGCACCACGGGAACTTCCCGGAAGACCGCAGAGCGCCTCACGTCCACAAGTATAAGATAACTTCCCTTACTTTAGCTATCAGTGGTCCTGTGGCGAGCCCCTTGCTCTATAAAAGGGAGACATCCACCACATTAGTAAGAGGGGTAGCCGAGGCGCTCAAGGGGAAAAAAGGATAAGAAGGAAGAGAAGAAGGGAGAGCCAAGCAAGGGAAATAAGAAGCCATCACCCAGAAGAATCCATTGCTATGAAGAGGAGGAGTTCATACCTAGAACTTCTCGGGAGGCCTCTCAAGGATCCCCCTTGAGAGGGTACCTAGCTTCCACCAAGAAGAAAGGATTGTAGCGGAGTGTAGCATAGGGTATCTTCTCCCTGAAGATCACCTTGTATTGTATTCTACTCCTCCACCAGCAAGAAAGATCAGACATGCAGGAGTAGGGCTTTTAGTCTCTTAACAGCCTGAACCTGGGTAAACACCTGTGTTTTCTCGTATCCGTTCATCAGCCCGAATGTCGTTTCGACTCCGCCAACAACCTTCGTCTACATCAAGCAAGCGGGAGCCTTACGTGTTCCCCATCCCGCACGGTCTCAGGGCCGTGCCCTTCTGGAAGGATCTTTCGGGTCAGCGTCGCCGCTGTTCTCCCCAAATTTTGGTGTTGGATGAGGGTTGGGCACGAACCCCCCGACATCGGGCGCTAGAAGGAGGGCCTGAGAAACAACACCCCGACACCTTGGGATCATCTTGACATATTCAACGTCTCGCCCAGAGCCGGAGTTGCTATCACCACCAACCCGGCCATGAATCCTTCATCTGACGAAGAGTCGGAGGAGCCAGAGCTAGTGATGATCTTCTTGCTCCGGTCATTTGCAGAAGGAGAACTAGAAGATTCATCTTCTTCCTCTGAGTCAGTTCCGATTGAGCTCTTCGCACAGCATTCCAGGCAATTGCCGTGGGCATTAAAAGACCTCACCGGTAGGGAGTCCTTCCCGTCGAATCTACAGCAGAGAGAATCTCCCCTTTATAGATTGTACTAACGAGAAAAGGTTTTCCACCCCTTCCCATGAACATCGAGCCCTGTTTCTCAAAACATACTTCTACCCAAATGGGGCCGTGTGGATACCCATCAGTGCGGAGAAATAGGCCAGGGGACTCAAAGTCCGCCATAGCAATACCGAAGGAAAGGGGAAGCTCGAGGTAGTTGTGAATATGGGAGTGAATCTTTACCATGAAATGATGAACAGGATCCCCCTCGTGAGCGGCCGGATTGCGGATGATGGCCGCTACACCTTGATCGTTTCCGGAGCGACCACCTCGACCTTGACCTCTATGGCCACGGCCTCTAGATACCTGGCCTTTACTGGGACCTGTCTCTTCGGATTCACGGAGGCGAAGCTTGGGAGGCATGGCGGCAGAGGCAGGGAGAAGTGGAAAGAATACATGGGGAGTGGAGGCGTGTGGATGGATTGTGCATATATTCCAGTTTAAATAGCCCAGGTTAAGGGCAGAACAGTAAATTCATCAAGGGTGGCGGTAAAGATTCCCACTCCAGCTTTTAATGTGCAGAACTCATCGGTTCCCCATACGACGGGACTTATCGACGACACATCAATATCCGCAAGATTGTGGACTGCATTCACACTCTGGTGCGATCTATTCGAAGACGATACAACTTCTGCGCTGACTAGATTCAACGACGCAAGGAACGCCGACTATGCGACTTGTCGGGTCTGGTGATGAAATTGTTCGAAGAAGATTGCCCTGGAGCCGGCCCCATGAAAATCTTGGGGGCTACTGTCAGGGGGATAATTCATAGACCCGGAACGAATTAGTAAAAGAAGGCCTCTGCGACAGAGATGAAGAGAGAGTTGGCCTATGGGCCGACTCATCTAAAGGATGGTCCAGAAGCAAGGATCAGCCTACAAGCCGACCGACCTACAAGATGAGGAACGATGCCAAGAAGGAACTAGTCCAAGCTACCTTGAAGAACAAGACAAGTCGTCGAAGGGATAGAATAGGACTCTACCTTATCAATAGTCGGTTTCCTTGTAAAGCCCTAGGACTCAGCGTGTATATAAGCCAAGGCCTTGGGACGTCCTAGAGGAGAATCTATCTAGCATAGTTCTTCATAAACCGGCGAAACCTAGCGCCATTGTAATCTAGATCTTTGACATATAATAAGAGAAAATCAGGAGTAGGTCTTTACCTCATTGAGGGTCTGAACCAGGGTAAATCTCGGTGTTTCTTTCGTTCCGATCTACGGATTGACTCTCCACCGATCGGCTCTCCCTCCTCACGCACTCGTAGCTAAGTCCCACAATCAAGTTCTCTATGAAGACATCTGGCGTGATTTTCCCAAGAAAGTGGCCCCCTCCGACTCTTCTTCGGGCCTCCGGAGTCTTCTGGAACACTGATTTTTTATATAATTTTCTTGGAATTTTTTGGGCACTGTAAATATGGGTATAAATCTGCAATTCACAGACATCAGCAGGCATAAAATGGCACTAGGTGCACTGAGTTAGTAGGTTAGTCCAAATGTGTTGAAAAAGGTATGAAATTGTAGAAAACACATAAAAATATCACCCGGATAAGCATGGAGCAAGAAGAAATTATAGATACGTTTGGGACGTATCAGCCCCCAGTGCCCACAGGCCTTCCATGAAGAGCAACCCCAGAACTTTTGTTACTTCCTTATTTTTGTCCCATGTCTCTGAGCATTTTCACACTTCTCGTCTATCATCTATATGTTCCCCCGACCGAGCAGCAGTGTTTGTTTGTCGCAAGTGTGCCAAGGATGGTCATGACACCGCACCCATTATTAGCAGTCGTCAGAGGGATTGGGAGAGGGCCAAGGCGAGGCGAAGAAGTTTTCTCCCCACAAGAAGATAAATGTGGAGCACCTGTGGGACAATGCTCATCTCTTTCCCAGGGTTTATGATGCTTTTGGTCGGCTGGGGATCATTCCTTTCTGTTAGTTCACACACAAGTACAATGGGGACCTCGTGATGCAGTTCTATGCCACAATCTATTTTCTTAATGATGATGCTCGTACTATGCATTGGAGGTCTGGCACGGTTGTGTGTACTGCTGTTGGAGATATGCCCTAGAGGCAATCATGTTATTATGTTATCTCCTTATGTATTCGTGAGTTATTTGTATTGTCCTTGAACATCATCACTGATATGTATCAATAAGTATGTGACTTGTTTGTGAGACTATATATTCTATGATGATTGTTCTAATGGTCCCTAGTTGATAAAGTTATGCGGACACATATCCTTGACTAGTGTATGATTCGATTGATGACTATGTTTCACAAGTCATGAGCATGGAGATGCTACCGATAGTATGGACTTAGTGATGGGATCACTGAGTTGGACAGAGACCCACTTTGAGACGCGGCGAGATATTGTCATCTGTTAGTCTCAATACAATGTATATGCCATGTCCTAGACCTGAGGTCCTCGCATGTTCTCAGGATGAGGAATGACTCACTTAGGGACTATCAAACGCTACACCGTAACTGGGTAGTTATAAAGGTAGCTTACGGGTGAGTCATGATACATGCCGCGAGACATGGTTGATCAAGATGGGATTTGCCACTCCACTTTGGAGAGATATTCTTTGGGCCCTCTCGAGTGATAAGATTCAGAAAGCATGGCCATGCGATATGGGTTAAGTGTTAACCCGGTTCAGGAATCTGTATCACGGTTTCGAGAAGAGAGGTCAAGCTTTCACAAGGGTGACAAGTAGTCGCCTTGAGCTTGACAACATATATCGTGAGGCAAAAGGAATGTTGCATATGACACTTTGTAATGGTTCTCCTTATGACTTTACGCATATATGGGAGTTGGCACATTCTGCTAGGAAACGCTACCAACTATCGAACCCGATGTGATTCGGGACGTGTCCATGTGTACGTGAACCTATAGGGTCACGCGCTTAAGAGGAAAGGAGCCCATTCGGATGTGATCCGAATGGAATATGGATGGAGGGTCCGGATTGCCTCAAGGGTTGAGGTCATTCCACGGGCGCCTATATAAGGGCTAGGGTGAAACCCAAAGGGGAGAGGTTAGACCACAACCCTAGCCGCCACTCCACCTCCAGGCCGAGCCGCCGGACCTAGCAATCCGCCGCCCGGCGCTCCTCCTTGTACGTGCGCATCCCTTGGAGGCGCTGCACCTGCGGCACTTGGACGAACTGTTTGCGGGATCGGATCACGGGACTCCGTTCGTGGGATCGGTACGAGGGATCGGTTCGAGGGATTCGAGCAGCAGCCGCCGACGCGCATCACTAACTCTCCTACCGCTGCCGTGACTGCACGTCTAGTGGTAAACCCTAATCATGTAGTTCATCTCTAGTAGCAGTCATCTTGGTTGTGTGCGGTAGAAATTTTTGATTTAGCGCTAGCGTAGCGGACCGCGTGCCCCAACAGTGGTGTCAGAGCCTCTTCTATTTGGTGGTGAATTCGTGGTGGATTTGCATATAGAGATGTGTAGATCAGATCAGTTTTGCATGTATGTTTGAGGTTCTTGATTTCATGATCTGTCCCGAGGCACGAGCTACTTAGGTTGTTCCACAACTTATCCCTAGAGGTCGGTTATCTGCCATTGGGATAGACAGTGTGCCGTAAACCCTATTGTGGCATGCGGATATCAATAGGTGATTGATCCAAGACACGGATCAGGAAACGGCGTAGATATGATCTGCGTTGTCCAGAAATCTGTGAGCAGGTTCGGTTCAGAGGCCATATCTTGGTCATATGAACTCCGATTGAGCTCCGTGACCTACCAGACGATGCAGAATGAAAAGATATGCAAAACGTCTAACTTGGTTTTAGTTAATTAGACGATTTTTCGCAGACCTAATTTGACTAGTGCTAAAAGAGGTTTAGACGGCGGTAGGACGTCTAACTTGGTTTTGCAGGGTATGAATGTGATTTGGTATTGCCCATTGTGTATGTTATTATTCATGGCCTGCGTGTCATGGTTTTGACAACCGGCTGGAGCCATATGGTTGTCTCATTATTTTATTAATGACCTGCGTGTCAACTTGTGGAGCCATGTAATGTAATTTACTTTCATAGCTATTAGTTTTTAATAGCATAGTAACTTATGTAACACTTGTCGGTTGACACCATGGCGTGGCGATGGAGATCACCACGAGGACAACCGTACATGGAGATGGAGATCACCATGGGAGGTTCGCGCACATGGAGATGGAGATCACCATGCGCTATGATAAAGGGGCTATACCATATCACTTGTATAAACTGCCCGTGAAAGTTTATCCCTTTATGCATCCTTCTTTCACATGGTAGATGTTTTAAGTAGGATGACCCCTCAAAGAATGTCAAGTAAAATTTGCCTCCCCAATTGCTGCACATCACATGTCACGTATGTTTAGTAGTAGGCCTATAAAATTAGGGTGCTGCTAGATCTCCTTGGCGTGATGGGTTTGTGTCGGACACTTACACGCATAGCACTTGGTTAACTTGTCGAGGCTATCAAAACAGTTTTGGGCTTCGGGGCATAGGTGTTGGTGTGTATGTGATGCACATCAACAAACAGGAGTCATATGGTTGATGCGATTAGCAAGGAGTTGCTTACCGGTAGGTCGAGTCGGCTAGCAGTGATGCAAAATCTCACTAGTCAATTCGCCCCATCGGATCCTGAATCACTTAGTGTCAACTAGAGGGATGTTGAACTTAGTGGGAGTAATTTTATTAAAGCGTTTAATATGAATTTCTCTTCATGAATACATGTCTTAGTATTTTGCATTTTATGTTGTAGATCAATGGCACCACCTGCTCCAGTTACCAATTCTGCGTTGAAATTCATCCTTGAGAATGATAAACTAAATGGAACAAACTTTACCACGTGGTATAGAAATCTGAGAATTGTTCTCAAGCATGATAAAAAGGAAAATGTTCTAGAGGAACCGCTTCCAGAGGAATCGGCTGATAATGCCACCGTTGCTGCTAAGAATCCTCATGCTGGCTTCTATGGAGCCCGAGCTGCAACCACAGTTCAAAGACATTAAGAATCCTCATGCTGGCTTCTATGGCTAAGAATCCTCATGCTGACATGAAGAGTTTCGAGATAAACCACTCGGGGAAGACACGGCAAGTGACACCATTATGGCAGAGCCAGTCAGTGAACCCGTGGTTGAACTAGCACCCGCACCACGAAGGTCAGAAAGTCTGCGTAATGCAAGCAATGTATTGTTGTTGGACAACGATGAGCCTTTGACATATGCGGAAGCGATGGTGGATCCAGATTCTGAGTTATGGATTGAGGCCATGAGATCCGAGTTAAAGTCCATGGATGACAATAAAGTTTGGAACTTGGTTGATCTGCCAAATGGTGCAAGAACCATTGAGTGCAAATGGATCTTTAAGAAGAAAACTGATATGGATGGAAATTTTCAAATCCATAAAGCTCGACTTGTTGCGAAGGGATTTCGACAAGTTCAAGGAATTGACTACAACGAGACCTTCTCGCCTGTAGCGATGCCTAAATCAGTTCGGATTATTCTAGCTATAGCTGCCTATTTCGATTATGAGATATGGAAAATGGATGTCAAAACAGCTTTCCTTAATGGAAATCTAGAAGAGGACGTGTATATGATACAGCCCGAGGGTTTTGTCGATCCAGAGAATGCTAGTAAGGTATGCAAACTTCAGAAATCCATTTATGGATTGAAGCAAGCATCTCGGAGTTGGAATATTCGTTTTAAAGAGGTTGGCAAATCGTTTGGCTTCATCGAGAACGAAAAGGAACCTTGTGTGTTCAAGAAGTTTAGTGGGAGCTCAATCGTATTTCTAATCTTATATGTGGATGACATATTACTAATTGGGAATTACATTCCAATGCTTGAAGCTGTCAAGGACTCATTGAAAAATGGTTTTGCAATGAAGGACTTGGGAGAAGCAGCTTACATTTTGGGAATCAAGATCTATAGAGATAGATCAAGGAGGCTTATTGGATTAAGCCAGTGTACATATATTGACAAGGTGTTGAAAAGGTTCAACATGCATGAGGCTAAGAAAGGGTTCTTGCCTGTGTCACATGGCATTCATCTAAGCAAGACTCAGGGTCCATCGACTCCTGATGAGCAAAGACGCATGGATAAGATTCTGTATGCTTCGGCCATCGGGTGTATCATTTATGCTATGGTATGTACTCGTCCAGATGTTTCCTATGCTTTAATCGCTACGAGCAGATACCAGGCTAATCCAGGCGAGAGCCACTGGACAGCAGTTAAGAGCATCCTAAAGTACCTGAAAAAGACTAAGGATATGTTGCTAGTTTATGGAGGTGAGGATGAGCTCGTTGTAAAGGGTTACACCGATGCTAGTTTCCAAACCGACAAGGATGACTTTCCTTCGCAATCTGGTTATGTGTTCATTCTGAACAAAGGTGCAGTGAGCTGGAAGAGTTCCAAGCAAGAGACGGTAGCTGATTCCGTAACAGAGGCCGAGTACCTTGCAGCTTACGAAGCTTCAAAGGAAGGTGTTTGGATAAGGGATTTCATTACCCTACTTGGTTTTTTTCCAAACTCGGCAAACTCGTTGGACCTCTATTGTGATAGTAGTGGTGCCATTGCACAGTCCAGGCAGCCAAGGCATCACCAGAAATCCAAGCACATAGAAAGGCGTTATCATCTCATACGAAAATTCGTAGATGATGGTAATATAAATGTATGCAAAGTACACACGGATGCAAACGTTGCTGATCCTTTGACGAAGCCTCTCCCGATGCCGAAGCATCAGGCGCACATAAGAGCCATGGGCCTTAGATGCCTAACTGATTGACTCTAGGGCAAGTGGGAGACTGTTGGAGATATGCCCTAGAGGCAATCATGTTATGATGTTATCTCCTTATGTATTCATGAGTTATGTATTGTCCTTGAACATCATCACTGATATGTATCAATAAGTATGTGACTTGTTTGTGAGACTATATATTCTATGATGATTGTTCTAATGGTCCCTAGTTGATAAGGTTATGCGGACACATATCCTTGACTAGTGTATGATTCAATTGATGACTATGTTTCACAAGTCATGAGCATGGAGATGCTACCGATAGTATGGACTGTGATGGGATCACTGAGTTGGACAGAGACCCACTTTGAGACGCAGCGAGATATTGTCATTTGTTAGTCTCAATACAATGTATATGCCATGTCCTAGACCTGAGGTCCTCGCATGTTCTCAGGATGAGGAATGACTCACTTAGGGACTATCAAACGCTACACCGTAACTGGGTAGTTATAAAGGTAGCTTACGGATGAGTCATGATACATGCCGCGAGACATGGTTGATCAAGATGGGATTTTCCCCTCCACTTTGGAGAGATATTCTTTGGGCCCTCTCGAGTGATAAGATTTAGAAATCATGGCCATGCGATAAGGGTTAAGTGTTAACCCGGTTCAGGAATCTGTATCACGGTTTCGAGAAGAGAGGTCAAGCTATCACAAGGGTGACAAGTACTCGCCTTGAGCTTGAAAACATATATCGTGAGGCAAAAGGAATGTTGCATATGACACTTTGTAATGGTTCGTCTTATGACTTTACGCATATATGGGAGTCGGAACGTTCTGCTAGGAACCGCTACCGACTATCGAACCAGATGTGATTCGGGACGTGTCCATGTGTACGTGAACCTATAGGGTCGGGCGCTTAAGAGGAAGGGAGCCCATTCGGATGTGATCCGAATGGAATATGGATGGAGGGTCCGGATTGCCTCAAGGGTTGAGGCCATTCCACGGGCGCCTATATAAGGGCTAGGGTGAACCCCGAAGGGGAGAGGTTATACCACAACCCTAGCCGCCACTCCACGTCCAGGCCGAGCCGCCGGACCTAGCAGTCCGCCGTCCGGTGCTCCTCCTTGTACGTGCGCATCCCTTGGAGGCGCTGCACCTGCGGCGCTTGGACGAACTGTTTGCGGGATCGGATCGCGGGACTCCGTTCATGGGATCGGTTCGAGGGATTCGAGCAGCAGCCGCCGACGCGCATCACCAACTCTCCTTCCGCTGCCGTGACTCCACATCTATTGGTAAACCCTAATCATCTAGTTCATCTCCAGTAGCAGTGATCTTGGTTGTGCGCGGTAGAAAATTTTGATTTAGCGCTAGCTTAGCGGACCGCGTGCCCCAACAACTGCTCCCTTTGCCAAGTTTGCTGAGATTATTCCTCCATATCAGTTCTTCATTGAGCCTCATCCGTATTTTTATATAGTTTGTGAGACTGAGAGGGACA
Organism: Bromus sterilis; assembly: GCA_950022295.1. Classification (NCBI taxonomy): domain Eukaryota; kingdom Viridiplantae; phylum Streptophyta; class Magnoliopsida; order Poales; family Poaceae; genus Bromus; species Bromus sterilis. The sequence goes on along the minus strand of OX465596.1, from coordinate 159,494,354 downwards.
AGGATGAGATTGTGTTTGCGTACAAGCCAGAGAAGTCTGTTGTCACTGGTTCCATCAAGGATTTGCTGCCCACCTATGATACACTGCGTCACATCCTTCGGTACACTCTTACACCAAAGGCGGGCGGCTCCCATAGCCTGCATTCCTCTATGCTTCATGTCGTCCTGATGGTGAAGAAGCGCATGAAGGTGGATGTTCCGTACACTATGTTCTTTGACATCCGTGAGTGTGTTCGTCTGAAGAAGTCTTTGATCTATGCTCTGTTCATTCAGGTGCTGATTGAGCCTGTGTGCCCTGTGAGGTTCATTCCTACATCTCAGTACCCAGTCAGTGTGTTCAATAGAGATCTGAACTGGAAGCCGCCTGCTCCTGCTCAATATGTCGCACCCAAGGTGGGGCGGAACCCAAGGCCAGAGGGTCGTGATACCTACACTCCTGGCTGCTCTTCTTCTGCTAGGGTCCCTCGCTCAAGGGATCCTCATGCTGGTGATGATGCCTCTAATTCTTTCACGCGCCGTGAGAAGAAGAGTCTGTTCAAGACTATGGCCAACATGTTCAAGATGTGTCGGCCCATTCAGAAGAGGCAGGTCAAGGAGAGCAACCGCATCAAGGCAGAGCAGTGCTCCCTCAAGTCTCTTTAGGCGCAGCAGTCAGGCAATCATGCTCCTCCCGGCCCTGAGGACAGGGATAGTCAGATCACCGACTACTCCTTCCCCATGGCCAACTGGCGCTTTGATGATGATGATGATGATGCTTCGATCATGCCGCCGGTCGTCTAGTCACGTTAGCATCACCTTTTCCCTTTTTGGCGTCTTGATGTCAAAGGGGGAGAAGAGTTCTATTTAGTGATCGTGTGGTGGTTAGGTTGCAAGCCATAGTGAGACCTTGTTCGTGAGTTTATGTTGGCTTGTGGTTCATTCTGTATTTCCTTTCCAGTACTTGTGTGGATGTGAGCCACTTTATCTTATTATGTGTGAGACTATGTGATTTATGCTATCGATGTCATGATATTCCATATGCCTTGTAACATGTTTTTATATCATGTCATTGTCATTTATAGTCTTGCATAATTGTTTAGGTCACATTCTCATGTCCTTCATGTGATCTATGCTTGTCATATTTATTTTCTAAAGATCACATGAGGTTCTTGTGCAATGGTTATCTTAGTTCATAGGCTTCACTCATATCATTACACTTGGCTATTTACATAGGGGGAGACCTCTTGTTGTATGTGTATTGCATTCAAACGCAAACACTATTATATGCATACTTCAAGGGGGAGCCATCTATGCTAAATAGTTTTGCATGACATCTCTAAATTGTATATCTTATTGCCATGCTTTAACCATATTGTCATCAATTCACCAAAAAGGGAGAGATTGAAAGTGCATTTACTCCTAAATGGTGTTTTGGTAATATGACAATGTGGTTGGTGGGACTAATGATGGGTGCTAAAAGATTTATCTCAGGTCATTGGTCTCGTGGAGGGTTACTAATTTTGGAGGATGATTGGCCCCTCTACGAAAGATAAGAGGTGTGGTTTTCTCGGCGACTCGAAGGATTATTTTCGATTTGATTTGAGTCGTAGGATGATGATCCACAATAGTAGGGCATCTATCATAGATTTTTTGATAAATAAGATTGTCGAACACAAAAAGGAACAAAAGGTAATGACAAGTGATCTTGGACAAGGAATAACTGCAAGCATTGAATGGTAACTTTTTATGGGTTTTCTGGTATAAGAAACAAGGAAATAAAAGCAAGGAAAGTAAATGGTGCTGAGGTGCAGCAAGTTGCCCAATCTCTTTGAACAAAGGATAAGCCAAAGGATCGAACTAATAAAGACTAAAGTCTTCCTGAGGACACACGGGAGAGGTAGTCAAGTGCTTTCTCCATAATCCGTCTAGTACAATGTTTTGTGTTGATAAGTGTTGTGTGGGTGGACCTATGCTAGTACACGACATAGAGTAAGACAAGTGCACTTTTATGATTAAACCTCTTGCAAGCACCCGCAAATACAAGAGAGAAATTAAGTCAAATCCTAATCATACCAATAAATTTAGGATCCAACACTCCCTCGTGCAAAAGTATGCGCACTGGGGTTCAGGTTTCTGTCACTCAGACAACCCACCATAAGCAAATTTATACACAATGTATTCCTCTAGGTCCTTAAAAAGGTGAAGTGTTATGTGGTCGACGTTCACATAACACCACTAGAAGAATAACACCAAAACTTAAATATTCATCAACACATATTACTTCAACATCATATGACTACTTACAACAAGACTTCTCCCATGTCCTCAAGAACTAAAGGAACCGCTCACAAGACATAAAAGAGATCATGATCAAAGGTGATGAATATATGATGAACAATCTGGTCATAGCAAAAAAAATCTAACAGAACTCAATAGCATTCGCTACAAAGAGTAATCAACACCGGTAGAGTAAAGGGGATGAATAGTGCAAGGTACAAATCGTATTGCAATGGTAAAGTGAGATGGGATGAAGATGGAGATGTTGATGGGGATGATGGTGATGATGACCTCGATGATGCCATGATGATGGTGATGACAATGAGGACGATCTCCCCCTCTGGGAGGAGTTCTCCCCGGCGGAATCTGCTCGTTGGAAAGGTCTTTTCTTCTCTGTAGGTTTCCGCCACGGAGAGGCGGTGGAACTCCTGATCCAACTTCTGTTCTGGGGTTTTTAGGTCACGAGAGGTATATAGGACAAAGGATAGCCTCGGGGTGGGACCCCCATCCTAGGCGGCCACCTGGCGTGGCCTTGGGGGTGGCTGCCCCACTAGGCCTCCTGGAGACCTGGTGGTCCCCCTCCGGCTGCTCTTTCGAGAGTGATGACCCACAAGTGTATGGGATCACAACATTCTTCACAGGTAAGTTAACCGAATTTATTGATTCGACACAAGGGGAGCCGAAGAATATTTATAAGCTTTAATAGTTGAGTTTTCAATTCCACCGCACCTGAAAAATACTTGCTTGGCAACATTTTTTAGTAGAAACGGTGATATGGAAGTGATGGTGGAAACGGAAATAGTGGTGGCAAAGAAACAAAAGTAAAACAGCAAAAGTAAAGCAACTTGTATCAGCAGGATTAAAATACTGTAGGCTAGGGGAATGGATGGTTGGGCGCTGCATGGATGAGAGCTAACATGTAATTAACACGGGGTAAGGCACACAGAAAATTAATGATCATCTAGGAAAATATCAAACATTAGGCATGTATCCCAAGCTAGTTATGCATTCTTGCAATAAGAACTTTGCACAACATCTTTTGTCCTACCATCCCGCTACCAACGGGGCCAGAAGGAACTTATGGAGAGTAAGGTGCCCCTGTCAAAGAGCAACGGAACAAAGCATTAACACTCAATGGATACATGGAATCCTCAAATTATAGTCCATCCCCTTTGGTGTCCCAAGCTGTCACCATTGGGATCGCCGGTTCCGGACTATAATAGGTGCATACAACTCATAGATACGGTAAAAAACACAAATATTTTATTGAAAACATAAAGGGTTCAGATCTGAAATCATGGCAGTTGCATCCAAAGTGACAAGCATGAAGAGCAACAAGTACAAGCAAAGATGATAAACACCATAGTAGATGATAGGAAACAGGCGCCCAACAATCTGACGAACTATTACACTCATCCAATCCCTACTATCCCCTTTGCCTACAGCAGGGAATTAATCACACATGAAAGGGGGAGTCATGGAAGGGCATTGGAGTGGCGATGGTGATGATGATGGCGATGATTTACCCTCACCGGAGGCCAAAACAGCCTCCACATTAGCTCTCCCAAAGAAGAACAGAGGTGGCGGCAGCTCCGCGACCAGAATTGGGGTATCAACCTATGATCTAGGGTTTTCTCGCAACAGGGAAAAATAGGAGCCAAAATAGGGCACCAGGGGCGGAGTCCCCCCCTCCAGGAGGCGTCCCGATACGGCCAGGGGCTTGGCCGTGCCACCTGGCCGCCTGGGGCAGGGGTGTCCCCCCTCTGGCCCATCTTCCGGCTCCAAGTTCCTCCGTTTGCGTGGATTTTCTGTATTTTCCCTGGATTTTTCTGAGGTACCTACAATTCCTTTTTCCTTTACATGCGAAAACCATACAGACGGCTCTACTGAAAACAGCGTCAGTCCGGGTTAGTTTCATTCAAATCATGCAAGAATGAGGTCAAAACAATAACAAAAGTGTTTGGAAAAGTCGATACGTTTGAGACGTATCAACTCCCCCAAGCTTAGCATATTGCTTGTCCTCAAGCAATTCAGTTCAACGAACTGAATGCGAAAAAGAAAACTTTGACAAACTCTTTTGCTTCATGAGATGTATATAAGCATGTACTACGAACAAGTCTAGCAAGTGTTGGAACAATGCTACGAAGACAATGCACAGAGCAATCCTTCATTCTTATGAAAAGCTCTCAAACAGCTAAGAGTAAATAATATGCAACCAACACTCATGACAAGATCACAATGAACATGACTTGAACATAGAAAAGTGGTATCTCACTTGTCCCCATGAGTGAAGAAAAACATTAATGCAGAAGCACCTTTGGAGTTTCGAAGGAGACTAGAAATAATTATTTCAAAATGAGCAATATAACAATCATGCAGAAGACAATGTGGTACTTTGGGACAATGCACATTACACTCAGAATGGAAATTATGCTCGCAGTAGTTGGTGCTTTGAAGGAGAAGGTGGAGACTCTCGAACCATGGCTTTTGATGGTAAGGTTGAAAGCCCGTGGCTGGAAGAAAAGACTAAACAAGTACCCGAGCTCGTGGTTTTTAAAATAGAGATAAAATTCTTTTGGGAGTGTAACTTTCCAGTCAATGGTAACAGTATAGGTTTTCAATATCTTCCATACCAACCATATTAATGGCGGTTCCCATGATTTTTGTGGTATACCTACACTTGTGTTCCTTACCCATCAATCATTGACGGTCCATGGCCAGCAAAGATTGCGTGGTGCCCTTCATCCTGCCTCAAGTATGGAAGGAAAGATTGTAGATCTCCTTCCACAAATCATTAGCAGTCTTTAGCCAACATAAGTTCCATTTCATTCCGTCATCATGTATGGAGGAAAAGTGGAAGTTTTTATAAATTGTGAAACAAGTGAGAACTGGGCATTCTCCAGACCGGCCTCTGCCTCATAAATATGACAAGTTTAAACTTTTTCAAGGAGTAAAACATTTGTAGCATGGAAGATATTGATTTCCCCTAATGCTCCATGAGCTTGTTGATGACCAACAAGTGTAGGGGATCTATCGTAGCCTTTTCGATAAATAAGAGTGTCGAACCCAACGAGGAGCAAAAGGTACTAACAAGTGATTTTGAGAAAGGAATAACTGCAAGCACTAAAAGGTAACTTTTTACGGGTTTTCTAGTATAAGTAACAAGGACATAAAATCAAGTAAAGTAAATGGTGATGAGGTGCAGCAAGTGGCCCAATCCCTTTTAACAAAGGATAAACCAAAGGATCAAACATATAAAGATTAAATCGTTCCTGAGGACACACGGGAGAGGTAGTCAAGTGCTTTCTCCATATTCCGTCTAGTACTATGTTTTGTGTTGATAAGTGTTGTGTGAGTGGAACTATGCTAGTGCATCGTCTAGGCTAAGACAAGTACACTCTTATGATAAAACCTCTTGCAAGCATCCGCAAATATAAGAGATAAATTAAGGCAAAGCCTAACCATAGAAATAAACTTTAGGATCCAACACTCACTCGTGCAAAAGAATGCGAACTGGGGTTCAGGTTTCTGTCACTCTGGCAACCCACCATAAGCATTCTTTTTACACAATGTATTCCCCTAGGTCCTTAAAAAGGCGAAGTGTTATGTATTCGACGTTCACATAACACCACTAGGAGAATAAGACCACGACTTAAATATCAATCAACACATATTGCTTCTACATTATATGCTAACAACTAGACTTCTCCCATGTCCTCAAGAACTAAAGGAACTACTCACAAGACATAAAAGAGATCATGATAAGAGGTGAAAAATATATGGTCAAAAATCTGATCATATCAATAATTCTCCAACAAAACTTAATATCATTCACCACAAAAGAGTAATCAACACCGCTAAAGTAGAGGGGATGAATAGTGGAAGTTACAACTTAGATTACAATGGTGAGATGAGATGGGATGGTGATGGAGATGGTGCTGATGATGAGGATGATGGTGATGATGATCTCGATGATGCTCGTAACAATGGTGATGACGATGAGGACGATCTTCCCCTCCGGGAGGAGTTCTCCCCGGCGGAATCTGCCCGCCAGAAAGGTCTTTTCTTTTGTGTAGGTTTCCGCCACAGAGCGGAGGCGAAACTCCATTAACTTCTTCTCTTCTAGGATTTTTAGGTCACGAGGGTCATATAGGCCAAAGGGGAGCACCGGAGGTGGGACCCACCCCCCAGATGGCCAACTAGCGCGGCCTAAGAGGGGCGCACCACCAGGGCGCCTGGAGGCCTGGTGGCCCCCTCCGGTTGCCCTTTCGCCAGTCTTCGTCAATTCTTTCGGAAAGTCTTCCCCGTAATTTTTAGGTCATTTGGAGATGTGCTGATATGGCCACTCTATGTGCACTTTTCCCCGCTGATTCCCGCGTCTGCTATTTCGGCACCGGAAAGTTGTAAAGTGTGTAAAACAAGCGAAAACACTATAAGACATCATCATAATATGGTGAATTATGATGTAAATAGTGATACATTTTGGACGTATCAGCACAGCGTAAAGGTATCCTTACCAATTTCACTTACCATTTGCGCTACACTCCTCTGCAACTGCCCCTGAAAATGGTCTTGATGACCCATGTAACAGCCCACATGCAATTCCCACAAAACATCATGTAATTGTTCCTTGTCTGTTGACTTTGTAACTTGGCATGGTGCTAGTTCATGTATTTTCATGTGATGATTTCAAATGGCATTGGGATTGGAGCTCATTTGAATTGCTTTTGAATTCAATCAAAGTGGGTAAAGAAGGGTGTTTGGTGAATTTTTCCATTTGCATTTCAACTTCCCTAGACCCCAAACTTGGCATAGCCATTTACTTTGCAATGACAAGGGTTTTCAAAACCTCAATTCATTTTTGCCATCACCAAAATTGTGGAATGCAGTTCAAAGTGATTTTGAATTCCCAAAAGTGGCCCACATTTTTGTTGTTGCAAAAATGCTCAATCCATTTTTTGGAAATTGAGGAATATTGCAAGGATCCCAAAACATATTTTTCCAAATGCAAAGTGGTGCATTTTTGCACACAGACCCCTGAATTCCTTTGTATTTGCAACTATGTTTTGCAAATTCAACTGGTGCCATATCTTATATGGTTTTGGGGTAGGAAAATCCAAGGATTCGGATGGTGATGTCCATTTGGTGTTTTGTGCAACTCGAATGGACATGGTGTGATCACTCAGCCGTTTCAAAACCTTGCCTTCCTTTCTTTTCATTCTTTTCAACTTCAGTGCATGTTGAATCTTGTTCATCTGATCATTCAAGTTTTGTTCCATGTCGTCTTCAAATCTTTGCATTCTAAAACCAGCCCCTAGCATATTGTCATATGCACTGTGGCTGGATCCTTTTCTTCTGTTGTATCTCCCGATGTCAATTCCACCGACACTTTTCTCCTTCTATGGAATCACTATTTATTTCACGATGTTTATTATTGTTATTTGTTGTTATTTGTTTCATGCCATGCCATGTTACCATGATATTTACACCAAAAATTAAGGCTATGACCAAAGCCAAAAAAAATAAGTAATTGCATATGAAGTTGTTGACGTGTCATCAACACCTCCATCTAAATTTGACTAGCTAGGGTCACGCCATGTCTATTAAACTTGATCATATCATCCATGCTTGAGAATTGTGGATCCCGATGTTTACTTGTGTGTTTTTCTTCCCGGTACCTTACGATAGCACCTGAGACTGCCGAGGAGACTTACGTGGAGGTTTCCGACACCGAGCCTGAGGACCTTGCTACGTCTGCTCCGTCGACCGATTACCCAGGCAAGGGGAAGATTTATACCATTACTTTATAACTCTCTGCCTACCTGCCTAGTTGTAGACTAGAACGATTGTTTGATCCTATCCACCTTCTTATGCCACAATCAAACCAAACAGCCATGATCCCCACATCCCAGCAAAACATTGTATTGCTAAGTTACCGCTGCTCAGCCACTGCTTAGTATGAGTAGGAAAACTTGCTGCTTACCCTATGCTATGGTTGGGATATCATGTTATTATAGAAGTTGGTTGATATTTATTATTATGATGTTAATTATACTTGACGAAAGATGGGAGACCGGGCTGTTCCTGCCTGGTGTTTTGTTCCATTTGAGTCACCTAGGTCCCGAGTTCCGGGTATTGTGTTTCTTGACGAGCGTGCCTAATCGTGTGTGGGATTCTATGGGGTCCCCTTGTCTTACCTACCTAGCTTCATACAATTTTAGTGGTGGCCCGAGCTGATTTACTATTTGCAAACGTGTGTGTGCTTGGTTGGTACCCCAGCAGTTTTCGAAACAACCCGGACCAACGGAGACATAGTTCCTCTGGTTGGTCCACACTGGTGAGCTAGGGAAGTCCCCTGTTATATAGGTGAGACTAAACCCGACCTTGGCCATACGGTAGAGACCGATTCGAGAGCGCGGCCGGCTTTTTAGTTGGATGTCGACTCACCGGGGGCCACCCGGAATTGTGCGTTGTTAGTTAGAGGGACTCGGACGTTCCTGAGTTTCACGCGCTTACCTAGCCAAGTGGAAACCGGGCGTACATGCGAAGCCTATGATGGGCAGTTGGTACACCCCTGCAGGGTTAAATCTTTTCGAAAAGCCATGTCCGCAGTTATGGACGACTTGAGACCTACTCCTTGTTCATAGAATAACATCAAACTGTAACATAATTAAAACTTTCCTACCGTGTGAGTGCCTTGGCTGCTTTTCTTCGTCCAGGGGACCGAGAGAAGATCCAGGTTGTGTTATGATTGTCGTAAGTAGGTGAATAGCAGACTTATGACTCGATGTCACGTGTATTCTTGGATCTTATCTCTACTCTAATAGAACGATAGCCACCATATATGCTAGTGCGGCTACAACCTTTCCTTTTACCTTGTCTTACCGTAGGAAGTTAGTTATCCTGTAATGATATAATCTCACCCCTTGTTTCCTTTAGTGCTTTTACAGTTTTTCCTGATCGGGCGCTGCATTGACTACTACCTCGACCCGAGCACCGGACGTTACTTCGTGGAGGTGCCCCCGGAGGACGACGAGGAGGATGACTTCTCTCAGTAGATCCTATAGTTGGGTTCCGACGTTCCGTGGGTGGACTTGCTTATGTGTAGCCCTCTCTAGGGCCATTTGGATTTTGACCGTACCCGGTCGTGATTGTCTTCCTCTAGTTGCATGATGTACTATTGGGTCCATGAACCTCTGAGATGATGTAATAAATACCAGCGGAGATGTATGCCCTGGACTCTATATATTTATGTCTTAGTATAAAGTTCATTGTTCTTATATCTGTTGTCGAGAATCTGGCAACGACACGAGTGCGAGTGTCGTGAGTCGGTGGCCTTTTATGCGCTACTAACTCGAGTGTAACGCGAAAGCGACTAACTTGAGTTAGCACCGCATCGTGGGCCTTACAACTTGGTATCAGCTCCGGACTGACTGTAGGACCCCTTACTGGCCGAAGTTGAGTCTAGAAACTATTTTGTAGTTACTAAGGAAAATCGGAGAGTAGGAACTCTTTCTTGTTCTTCTTACCCCACCCTCCCACCCCTTTTTCCGTGAGGAAGTGAAACGATGTGTTCTCTCTGCAACTTATCCCCTTTCAAAACAAATCTAGGTTATCGGTTAAATGAGGCTCCGATTCCTCTATAATTTTTTGCTAGCGACGATAAGGGTTGGCGTACGTTGAGAACACTGAGCCGCCACTTGGGGTTGACAGCTCCACCTCGCTTACGGCGTACCTGAGATGAAACTCCTATACATGGATGGTTGGCATCCTTCGGATGTGGTTCCTCCCCCTATAGGAGACCGCTTCGGCGGGCCTCTCAGGGCAGATGTATCAACGTTCAGGTCTTCAACCACTCGTATATATTGTTGTGTGCTCGCTAGCAGATTATTATCTTGGATTCGGATGATCTCGGTTTGGGAGTTCAAGTAGCACCAAACTTTCGACTTTTCGGATTAACCTTGGTGGAATTTCAGCCTTCGGCTTTCTCATACCTCGTGAGGAAGTTTTGTTGTCAATATTGCTTTATCTTCTGGTTTCGTCAATGTTTCTACCATGTTCTCATAAGTGTTCATGTATACAGGATGACAAGAGCGAACATGCTGCCGCCAGAGAACCCTCTCCTTTGGGAGGTTGTGACCGCAGTGGCTCAGGGCACAACTACGATATTACAGATGCTGCAGAACCAGACTGCCCAAAGGAGTGATCGGCCACAGTACACGACTCTGCAGCAATTCCTTGCTATCAACCCCCCCAGGTTCTCCAAGGCTCGAGACCCGCTAGAAGCGATGATTGGATCACAGAGATCAAGAAGCACTTCAATGCAAACACCATCAGACCAGTCGACTACCTCACCTTCGCCTCTTCCAGCTTCAGGTTGCAGCAGCCAGCTGGTACGATACCTACAAGGCCAACAAGGGCGATGATGTCATCACGTGGGGAAGACTTCGTCGCGGACTTCAGAGCAGCACATATTCTGAGTGGCTTGATGGACAGGAAGCGAGAGGAGTTCTTGGCTCTGACACAGGGTACAGGTCAGTTCAGGAGTACAACCTGGCCTTCATCAGGCTCGCCAGGTACGCTCCGGAGGAGGTCAGCACAGAGGCCAAGCACATTCGCAGATTCCGTGGGGGTCTCAGCATAGAGATCAAGTACGAACTCCCCCAGTGCAACCCCACGCTGTTCTCACAGTTCGTGGATCAGGCTATCCGCCAGGAGTCAGCCAGAGCAGAGTGGGACGCAGACAGGAAGCGCCAGAGAGAGCACAGCTCCGCATTGATTGTCCACAAGAAGGCAAAGACTTGGGTCACAGAGGCACCACCGCAGAGGCAGCAGTTCCATCAGAGGGAGGCAGTTGTCCGCACTTTTGCCCGCCCTCCCGTCCCAGTTCAGTAGGGGCCTCACTCTACTCCACCACACGCGAGGCCACCCAGGCCGCAGTCCCAGCCCAGGCCAGGCATGATCTGCTACAAGTGTAGAGAGCCGGGGCAAACTTCTCCCAACTGCACCGACCCGCGCTTTTCTCGGCTCCCACCGCCTCCACCTCTCTCTACTCCGAGCTCTACGATGGTGAAGGCACAGCCACGTGCATTTCGGGTGAACAATGTGATGATGACAGATGCTCAATAGTCTTCAGAGATAGTTCTTGGTAGGTTGCTGATACATCCAAAATGCATCACTATTTTATATTGTAATTTCATCCTATTCATTGATATATTCCACTTTAAAGTATTGTTCTTATGTTGGTTTTGGCTTGTTTTACACAGTTTACAACTTTCCGGTGCCGAAGCAGCAGAACCAGAATTCAGCGGTGAAAAGTGGACACCAAGTTGCTAAATCAGATCAAGTCCAAATGCGATGAAAATTTACGGGGAGTAGTTTTATGGGAATTGACTGGGGATCACCAAACATGGAGGTGATAGGACCCACCAGGCAGCCAGAAGGGTGCCTGGCGCGGCCCACCTCTTGGCCGCGTGGCCGCGCCAGGCACCCTCCTGGATGCCTGGTGGCCCCTCTCGGTGCCCCCTCTCGCCTATAAGACCCACCATGGGGTAGAAACCCTAAAAAGGGAAGAGTTTCCGTGTTTCGCCGCCTCCACGGGGAGGAAACCTACAGAGGAGAAAAGCCATCTCCGGCGGGCAGATTCCGCCGGGGAGATCACCTCCCGGAAGGGGAGATCGTCGCCATCATCATCATCATCATCTTCACGGGCATCATCGAGATCATCATCAATATCATCCCCAACATCAGCACCATCTCCATCTCCATCCCATCTCATCTCACAATTGCAACTTGTGTTGTAATCCGTACTATCTATCCTCTCTACTCTGTTGGTGTTGATTACTACTTTGTGGTGAATGCCATTGAGTTTTGTTGGAGAATTATCATTGTGTCCAGATTGTTTTCCACCCATCTATCACCTCTGATCATGATCTCTTTTATGTCTTGTGAGTAGTTACTTTAGTTCTTGAGAACACGGGAGAAGTCTAGTTGTTAGTAGTCATATGATGTTGAGGTGTTATGTGTTGTTTGATAGTTCAGTTGTGTTTTTATTTCTCTAGTGGTGTTATGTGAGTCGAACAATTAACACTTCACCTTTCATGGGCCTAGAGGAATACATTGTGCACAAAGGATGCTTATGGTGGGTTGCCGGAGTGACAGAAACCTGAACCCCAGTTCGCACACTTTTGCACAAGGGAGTTATGGATCATTGATCGTAATGTTGTGGTTAGGCTTATGCCTTAATTACTACCTTGTATTTGCGGATGCTTGCAAGGTGTGTAATCATAAGAGTACACTTATCTTAGTCTAAAAGGTGTACTAGCATTGATCCACCCACCGACACTTATCAACACAATACATATTACTTGGCGGAATATGGTGAAAGTAACTTGGCTATCTCTCCCGTGTGTTCTCAAGAACGCTTTAGCTTTTATAAGTTCAGTTCCTAGGCTTATACTTGTGAAAGGATTGGGCCACTTGCTACTCCTCAGTTACCCTGTTTACTTTGTGTAAGGCCCGATATGCGGTACTATTCCAGATCTAGATGTTTCCATCCAGATCTGGGGACGAAGCACATATAGGTCCCACCGCGACACATGACGAAGTCATATGCCCCTGATTTCCAACATGATATCAGAACATTCCAGATACAAGGATACAACATCTCATACAATCGGCATACAACTGCCTCAAATACACTACAACAGCGGAAGATACATGTCTGAGTACAGACTAAAATCAAATGCCTACTGGCAAAGAGAAAAACATCGATCCCCATAACCACACGGGTCCAGGCCCTCCGCCGGGATCCGCCTAACTAGTCGTCGTCGAGTCTCCACGTGAAACGTCGATCACCATACCTATTGTCGATCAAGAACCCTGAAAAGAGTTTGGGGGTAGTATCATGAGTACAGAAGTACTCAGCATCCAACTGTAGTGGTCAACTAACCCATCAAGGACTTCATCACTCGTCATGCTAGGACAACTAGTAGTTTACGGTAAGGAAGGGGTAAGTGGTGAGGTTGCTGCCGCACTAGCATTTATGAAGTGGCTAACGATCTATAGAGTAAGATAAGAAGCCAAGCATTCGATGAGGAATCGCCTCCAACAAGTCTTGATGTCAACTACTTACGCAAGCATAACACCTATCCTATCCTTGTACTCCTCTTCGCATCCCGACGAAGAAGAAGCGGTCAAGGCACACACACGTTGACCAAATTATATTAAGATTATCTCAGTTGTTGTTGTCTATGAACAAGGAGTAGGTCTCAAGTCGTCCATAACCGTGGACACGGCTTCTCGAAAAGATTTAACCCTGCAGGGGTGTACCAACTGCACATTACAAGGCTCCGCACGCACGCCTATCTCTCTAAGTTGCTACCCATCACAGGCAACCATTTTATGATTTAGTTCCAAGAGATCCGAAACGACATGTCCCTCTAACTAACAACGAACAAATCCGGGTGGCCCCAGGGGAGTCGACACCCAGTCCAAAAGCTGGCCATGCTCTCGGATCGGACTCTTCCGTCTCAACAGGGTTTGGGTTACCGAGATGCCTCACGTGAGGCCTCGGGCCCTCGCCGGTCAAAGGTGGACCAACAGGGAAACCATGTCTCCGCTGGTCCGGGTTGTTTAAAAACTGCGAGGGGATCCACCAAGCAGACACACGGGGTTTCAAATGGTAAATCAGCTCGGGCCACCACTAGAAACGTTTGAAGCCAGATAGGTAAGAAATGGGGACCCCATAAAATCCCACACGCGGTTAGGCACGCTCAGTCTTAAAACCAATACCCGGAACTCGGATCCTAGGTGACTCGAATGGAACAAAGCGTCGGGGCGGGATAGCCTAGACCTTCCATCCTTCGTCGAATATAGTCAATTATAATAATCAATATCATCAACAACAATATAATAATGTGTTATCCCAAACCCAGGAGTAACAGGGTAACATCGTAGCATCCTAAGCATTCATACTAAGCAGGGGTTGAGCAACGAGCAATAGTAACATATCAGTACAAGGTTTTCTGGGAGAGGACATGGATGTATCGGTTTGAAAGAGGCTATAAACATGTGGTAGGATCAAACATCGAACCTATCCAGGACTAGCATGCAAACCGCTGGTTGAAATAGAATGGATCATAAGTAACTTATAGTCCTTGCCTGTTGATAAGTCGGGTTCCGAAGGTGTAGTTGATCGCAAGCTCGCATCATCTCCGAAAGGTACTCGCGGAAGCACACAAGACGGTAAACACTGGAAATCAATCAACGAGCAAGCATCTATTACTACGAGGCAAACACGAGCAAGCATCAACAAGAAGCAACACGAGACGTCGCACCTACAGTCGAGAGCGGTTACTAACAATTTAAGTGGAGTACTCGTCACACACGACGATACCGCACGTTTACGGTGGTTCAAGTTGTTTAGCTACACAAGGTGAGCAAAAGGTTGTTAACATGGCATAGCACAGAAGCATGGCATATCACACAAACATAGCAAGAGGTGAAGCACAAAGTAAACTATCTAATCTAGTCATTTTAAGTGGGGGGTAAAACCTACACATGCCAACTATTACGGACCCCACGATATTTATTGCATTTGGTACTGTTTTGCCCTAAACAATATTTTATTATTTTTATTAGCAAGCAAGAGCAGCACAAACACAATCTACACAAAATTCTAGTCAAGTTACATATAAGAAACATTTTAAACAGAGCAACGGTTAAAAAGTTATTAAATAAACAATTTTACAGTGGCAAGCAGTTGTAATTAGCAGTTAAACAGCAAGTTAACAAGTTCAAACATGGCAACAAAGCACAATTTATTAAACTAGAAAAATTCTAAGCAAGTTTCATATTTTACACGTCGCGATCCGGACTACCGTTAAAAAGTTACGGGCACCGCAAAATTACTACACAATCTGCCAAAATAATAAAAAGCCTAGCAGAAAAAAAACTAAACGGGCCGAAACACAGGCAATCAGGCCCAGCAGTAAATAAATAAATAAATAAGGAAAAGCGGTGGGCATGCTCACCATGGGCCTTAGGCCCGCGTGGCCTTGGTGGCCTGCCAGGCCGGCTCGGTGGTTGGGCCGCGCTGGACTTGGAGGCGCGCCGGCCCACACCGGCGGAGGCGCTCGGGCCGTGCCCGCTCGAGCTGTACGCGGAAGCGGCGACGGTGCTCGCCGGCACCGACGAGCGGCAACGGGAAAGGAGGCGCAGGGGCGTGGACGGACGCGCAACGGCCGGATCCGGCGGCGGCGTCCGAGACCTGGCGACGGGAGAGGGCAGAGGCGTCGGGCGGCGGAGCTTCGGGCTCCATGGCCATGGCGCGGTTGATGTGAGGAGAAGAGAGAGAGGTGAGGAAGAGGAGGAGGAGAGGAGGAAGGAGAAGAGGAGGGGCTCGGGGCTGGCCTGAGGGGCGGCCAACGGCGGTGCTTCTCGGGTTCCACGGCTGGAGGCGGCTCGGGGAGAGAGGAGAGAGGATGTGGTTGGAGGGGAGCTTCCTAGGCTGTCGGATCGCGAGATCTGACGGTCCAGGATGGATCTGGCTCGGATTTGGACCAAAAATTGACTAATTGCGAAAATTGGGGCTATTGTTTGAGGGGGTGGCTGCAATTTTGTGGCTAGGGAAACCCTATAAATGGGTGGGAGTGTGGTGGTCTTTATATAGCTTAGGTGGCTGGCAGTTTGCAAAAACATCCCCGGTTTTTCTCTCGCGCGCGCGGTGTTTACGTTTCTGACCGTCGGGGGTCCGCAGGACCTCCGATTCGGGTAAAACATCGAACTGCGCGATCACCGCGTCGAGCCGGCGGCGTTCACCTCGCACTGGAAGCGTTCCGAGAACACTTTCCGGCGCACTATAAAAATATCCCGTTTAGTTATTAAACGGGGTTTTTTTGTTCCGTTGGCTGCGGCTGGTCTCGTGCGGTTTTCGCGACGGTGATCGGGTGAAACCCGGTGTCGCAAAGGTCGAGTGTCCGGGTGGAAAGGGTCGGTCTCCGTCCGGTACGAGATAAGAGGGGGAAAATAATCGCCGATCGATAAATCGGGGATGCAAACACCGCAAACAAATCAGACAATCAAACAATTCACACCGAAAACAAATTTTTTAATTTTTGTGAAAACTGGGTTGTTACACTTTGCTTGTCTTTTACTTTTTTGTTGCTTAAATCAAAAACCCCTAAATATTTACCTTTGAGTGTGTGCAGCCTTTCCTTATCCAGTGTCACTTATCAGCACCTTCTGCTCCTCGTTGGGATCGACATCCTTATTTATCGAAAAGCTAAAATTGATCCCCTAGACTTGTGGGTTATCAAGAATCGTTTATTGGCGCGGTTAACAGGGGAGGCAATCCCACTAAACCTATTAACTTCTCCGCCATCAACGAGCTTTTCTGGCGCCGTTGCCGGGGAGTTTAGCGCTATTAGTAAGTGAAGCCGGTAAGGAAACCTTTATTTTTCTGTTGTTACCTTCAGTCCTTATGGACTCTTCTACTGTTGGTTCGTTGCTGGTAAGGAGCCGCCCCACGACTATGGTGGTCACTCCTACCCCTACTGAAATTGTGCCCTATAAAATACCATCTGGTATTATTGATTATGTCTTGGCTAATCGTTATATAGGAGAAGGACATCCGGGAGAACACCTGCTATATTTATCACAATTATGTTCTTTATTTAAGCTTGCAGGTGTAACAATGGAGTTCTTCATGAAAAAACTATTCTCCGTATCACTCAAAGATAAAGCTTCATATTGGTATAAGCTACTCGATAACTTTGGTCTGCTTGAATGGCCAGAGCTTATGTTTCTCTTTTATGCAAAGTTTTATCCTCTTCGTGAAATTCACCAAGACAGGAACTACATCTACAAATTTTTGTCTCACGACAGAGAGAGCATCGCTCAAGCTTGGCGGAGACTGAAGTCCCTGATGCTCAAATGCCCAAACCATGAGCTCCCCAAGGAAATTATACTTACAAATTTTTATGCCAGGCTTTCTCGTCGGGACAGGGAGATGTTGGATGCCTCCTCTAGCGGGGTATTCCAGACCAAAAGTATGGAAGAAAAATGGGATCTTATAGAAAGGATCCAGAAGAAGACTGAAGACAGGGAAATTGATAAAGGTATTGAACCCGCTATAAACTATGAGCATGACTACATTGATAGTTATGTGAAGACTGATTACTTTAATACCTTTTGCTCTAAAATTGGTCTTGATTCCCAGCTAATGGTTGACTTTTGCAAGGACTTTGCTTCTCATATTGATTCTTCTAAGAAGAAGGAGAGTCAACATCATAAACCTTTCAAGGAGTCACCTATTGAGATTAATGTTACTGATCCTTTTTTACCTGCAGTTGAGTATGAACAACCTCCTTATCCCTCAAGGATAAAGGAGCACTCTTTTGTTACAGGTATTCTGAACAAAAACGGAAGGACCACTGACGAACCTGAGGACATGATCAAGGTCAAGCCTCAAGTTGCAATGGTCAAGGATCAGGTAACCATTGATATTGAAGAATCCACTATTATTTTTTTGCTGTTTCCACTAACATTGTCACAGCCCAGAACAAAGGCCCAATTTCAGGTACACCAGTTGTATCTGTCAAAATAGGAGATCATAATTACTATGGGCTATGTGATTTGGGATCTAGCGTCAGCGCTATTCCCTTCACACTTTATCAAGAGATCATGCACGAGATTCAGCCGTGTGAGATCGAGGACATTGATGTCACGATTCATCTTGCAAATAAACAAACAATCTCTCCAGTTGCGAATGTAAGAGATGTTGAAGTACTCTGCGGTAAGGTAAAATATCCTACTGACTTTCTTGTACTTGGTTCAGTGCAAGATATTTTTTGCCCTATTATCTTTGGTAGGCCCTTCCTCAGCACTTGTGGAGCTATAATAGATTGCAAGAAAGGTAAAGTTTCTGTTGAATTCAACGGTGAGCCGTATGAATTTAATTTTTCTAAGTTTTCTAAGCAGCCTCGTGGTACTGACTTGTCAAGTAATGACAAAATTATTGAAGAAATTGCTTCTATTGCTATTCCTCCTGATGATACTTTGCAGCAATTTATGGAAGACCACGAGAATGACATACATATGCAGGAGAGGGATGAACTAGAAGACATATTTTTAATACAAACTCCTATCCTGAAGCACAACCTCCCGGTTGAAACTTTAGGAATCCTCTCGCAACCAAAAGAAGACCCGGTGTTTGATCTAAAACCACTACCCGATACGCTCAAGTATGCTTATTTAGATGAAAAGAAAGTATATCCTGTTATTATCAATTCTAACCTTTCAGGGTATGAAGAAGAGAGATTATTGGAGACACTCCGCAGACACCGAGGTGCTATTGGCTATACTCTTGATGATCTCAAGGGTATTAGTCCATCCATTTGCCAACATACTATCAATCTCGAGCCCGATGCTAAACCAGTTGTTGATCATCAACAACGGTTGAACCCAAAGATGAAGGACGCGGTTAGGACGGAGGTTCTCAAACTTCTAGCCATAGGTATCATCTATCCTATAGCTGATAGTAAGTGGGTAAGTCCCGTTCATTGTGTTCCTAAGAAAGGAGGTATGACTGTTGTTCCTAATGATAAAAATGAACTAATACCTCAGAGGACTATTATTGGATATAGAATGTGTATTGATTTCAGGAAGTTGAACAAGGCCACCAGGAAGGACCACTATCCTCTGCCCTTTACTGATCAGATGCTCGAACGGCTGTCTAAAAACACCCACTTCTGCTATCTTGATGGGTATTCTGGCTTCTCCCAGATTCACGTTAACACAGCGGATCAAGAGAAGACCACCTTTACGTGTCCTTACGGTACTTATGCTTATAGGCGTATGCCTTTTGGTTTGTGTAATGCACCTGCTACTTTTCAGAGGTGTATGTCTACAATATTTCATGGTTTCTGTGAGGAGATTGTAGAAGTTTTCATGGACGAATTTTCCGTCTATGGAAACTCCTTTGACCACTGTCTCCACAATCTTAATAAAGTTTTGCATAGATGTGAAGAAACGAATTTAGTGCTCAATTGGGAAAAGTGCCATTTCATGGTTAATGAAGGGATAGTTCTTGGACACAAGATTTCTGAAAGGGGAATTGAAGTGGACAAGGAAAAAATTGAAGCTACTGAAAGGATGCCCTATCCAAGGGACATCAAAGGTATTCGTAGTTTTCTAGGCCATGCTGGTTTCTATAGAAGATTTATTAAGGACTTTTCTAAGACCTCGAGACCCCTTACCAATCTTCTCCAGAAGTATTCTCCTTTTGTATTTGATGAAGATTGTAAGGAAGCTTTCGAAGTTCTTAAGAAAGCCTTGATAACCGCTCCTATAGTACAAGCACCTGACTGGAATTTGCCCTTTGAAATTATGTGTGATGCTAGTGATTTTGTTGTTGGAGCCGTTTTAGGACAAAGGGTTGACAAGAAGCTGAATGTCATCTACTATGCATGCAAGACACTTGATAGTGCTCAAAAGAATTATGCTACTACCGAGAAGGAATTCTTGGCAGTGGTGTTTGCTTGTGATAAGTTTAGGCAGTATATTGTTGATTCTAAAGTTATTATTCATACTGATCATGCTTCCATTAAGTATCTTATGCAGAAAAAGGACGCCAAACCAAGACTCATTAGATGGGTACTCCTTCTTCAAGAATTTGATTTGCAGATTGTCGATAGAAAAGGAGAAGACAATCCGGTGGCGGATAATCTTTCAAGGATGGAAGATATCCCGCACGATCCTATTCCATTCAACGACCGTTTCCCAGATGAACAGCTTGTTGTTGTAAAAGTACAATCTCATTCCGACCCTTGGTTTGCAGATTATGCTAATTTTATCTTTGCAAAGTTTTTGTCTCCAGGTTTTACATTTCAGCAAAGGAAGAAATTCTTCACGGATTTGAGGCACTACTTTTGGGATGATCCACATCTTTACAACGAAGGTGCGGAAGGGATCGTAAGAAGGTGTATACCGGAGCACGAGCAGCAGGACATTGTTCGACAATGTCACGATAGTCCCTATGGAGGACATCATGCCGGTGAAAGGACCGCACATAAAGTTTTACAATCAGGTTTTTATTGGCCTACTCTTTTTAAGGACGCCCGAAGGTACGTTCTATGTTGTGATAAGTGTCAGAGAGTTGGTAACATTAGCAGGAGAAATGAGATGCCTATGAATTACTCACTAGTGATCGAACCTTTCGATTGCTGTGGTTTTGATTTTATGGGTCCCTTTCCTCCTTCACGCAAGTACACACACATCTTAGTTGTTGTTGATTATGTAACCAAGTGGGTTGAAGCCATCCCCACTGAGAGTGCTGATCACAAGACATCTTTGAAAATGCTCAAGGATGTAATTTTTCCTAGGTTTGGAGTACCAAGGTACCTCATGACAGATGGAGGGTCACACTTCACGCATGGAGCTTTTAGGAAAGCTCTAGCCAAGTACGATGTCAATCATAGGATTGCATCACCGTACCACCCTCAAACTAGTGGGAAAGTGGAGCTCACCAATAGGGAGATCAAGTTGATCTTACAGAAGACAGTAAACAGTTCTAGAAAGGACTGGTCAAAGAAGTTAGGAGATGCTTTGTGGGCGTATAGAACTTCTTACAAAAACCCCATGGGCATATCTCCATATAAAATGGTCTATGGCAAGGCTTGCCATTTACCATTAGCGTTAGAGCACAAGGCTTTCTGGGCTGTCAGAGAGCTAAATGCTGACCCAAAGTTAGCTGGTGAAAAGCGTCTCATGAACTTGACTTCTCTAGATGAGTAGAGGAGTGAAGCTTACGAGAGCGCTAAAATGTTCAAGGAAAAGGAAAAGAAGTGGCACGATAAAAGAATTCTGAAACGTGAATTTAATGTTGGTGATAAAGTTTTGTTGGTTAGATCTCGTTTCAGGTTTTCTCCAGGTAAACTACTTTCCAGATGGGAAGGACCTTTTCATATCGAAGAAGTATATCGGTCTGGTGCAATCAAGATCAATATTTCGAAGGCACCAAACCTCAAGTTGTGAATGGACAAAGACTCAAACATTATATGGCAGGTGTTCCAATCAATGTGGATGCAAACATGACATATACAAAGACTCACGAAGAACATGTTGCACCCAGTTTCAGACTCCGGCAGGAGAAGAATAAGTAAAGGTATGAATTATGGTAAGAAAACACCGCGAACATCAATAAAAGTTTACTTTTAAAAGTTTTTTTCAAAATTAGGAAAATTCCAAGCCCGAGTGGAGCCGGAGAGGAGCTCCAGGGGGCCCAGGAGGCCTCCTGGCGCGTCCCCCCTCCTGTCCGCGCCAGGCACCCTCCTGGGTGCCCTGGACTCCGACTCCGACTCCACCTAGGCTTGAAACCTTCCTTCTGTTGCAGAAATTTTTGCTATATATTTGCCCGGATAGTCCCGGCATCGTATCTCGCGATTTCGTGTGTTTTCTTTCTCGGTATGTTTCTGCCAGGAAAACTTTCAGCAGATCTAGGTGCCATGGCTTCTCCAAGTTCCCCCAAGGACAAGTTTGTCGTCAACGTCATCAACCCTTACCTCGCAGAGGTGAGGAAGCACACCCAGATCCTTCGTGTGGAGGATGGTGTCCTCCACAAGGAAGATCTAAAGGGGCCAGTCAAGGAAGGGAGCACCAAGGAGCGGCTGAAGGAGATGGAACTTGAGGTCTTCAATTTCAAGAAGATGGTGGAGCGTGGTCTATCACTCCTTTTGTGGAGAGCTTTGTATCCGTGAGTGTGGGGTCGTCTATGAAGGAATATTAATGAGAAGTCTATTGGTTTCTTCGCTGCACTCGGTATTCTCTTCACGCAATCGACATTATGAGCTGATTCTTATGGGGAGTATTGACTTTATATCAGGTATGGCTTCGAAAACTTTACTTAAATCTTGGCAAGTACAGCTTTGGTCATAAGAACAAGCATGTTTTCCTCAAAGTAGCTACATAGCCAAAACCTTTGTGTTATTATGCTTGAAGTGTTATGTTGACAAGGAAGACAACTTGATGTTTCATGCTAGTTTTAATGTTTATGCTTTGTATTGCTTGCATCTAAGTTGTCATCAATTGTCTGGTCTCTCAAATCCTTGCTAGCCAAAACTCTGTACTAAGAGGAATTCTTCTTGTACTTCCATACCCTGAAACCAACATCTTCCACTTGAGTCCACCATACCTTCCTATTTGTGGTATTCCACTACAACTCCTAAAGTATATAATTTATGTGCTATCTCTAGATGTTCAAAATCTTCTGTTTTGTGTCACTGATTCAGCTCATGAGGAAGTGGTGGGTAACCCATGATCTTCTTAATTTGGACAAGTTTTATCTTGGGATTGCATGCCTAATCTGCAAACCCCTAATACGAGAAGGGACTGGCATGAGTGCCTAGCTCGTGAAAGATAAATACTAACGCACAAGTTCCTTCGCCCATTTATGAGTGATAAACAAAGGAATTTAAGGGGATGTGAACGTCCCCACATGGGAGCCATTCCTCGAAACTTGTCCAAATCATGAAGTGAGTGAGTTATCTATCAGCAGTCGTTGACGGATCATGCACCTCCCAAAAGTCTGTTTTAATTTTGTTTGATCTAGAGATGGCACATGAGTTTTCCCTGCTTACCCTTTTGCACGGGGTTTATCCTTTATTTTGTGCTGAGACAGTCCTTCCTACTTCCTTCCTTCTTGAGAGAGAACAGACACTTGATGTTAATAAAGATTCTTGCTTACAAAGCTGCATTGAAAGTTAGCATGTTACATCTTTGTTGACATTATCTTTTGATAAGTGAGCCGTTTGCAAAAGCTTATGCGTAGTAAACATCTTCCTTTGTGTTAACATGTGCACTTCTTGACTGATAACATGTTCTTTCCAGAGTTTCAACTGGTTCCATTATAAGTGAAAGAGCAAAAGTAAAAGTTATTAGTTGTTCCTTGACCAAGGCTATGTTTGCCATGATTTGATGAGTTTTCCAGTCCTACTTTGTTATAATTGTTACTACTTTCTCATAAGGACCTTATGAGTCGAGGTTGCTGTTGAGGATGCTTCAGTTTGGTGAGAAATCTTGATGCTTCTTGTCCGTATTCTTTTATCGACGCTTCACTCTCTAAACTTGTGGACAGGTTTACCGAGCTCAGCATTCGCTTGGGGACAAGCGAGGTCTAAGCTTGGGGGAGTTGATACGTCCAAAATGCATCACTATTTTATGTTGTAATTTCATCCTATTCATTTTATATATTCCACTTTAAAGTATTGCTCTTATGTTGGTTTTGTCTTGTTTTACACAGTTTACAACTTTCCGGTGCCGAAGCAGCACAACCAGAATTCAGCGGTGAAAAGTGGACAGCAAGTTGCTTAACCAGATCAAGTCCAAATGCGATGAAAATTTACGGGGAGTAGTTTTATGGGAATTGACTGGGGATCACTTAAGATGGAGGTGAGGGGACCCACCAGGCATCCAGAAGGGTTCCTGGCGCGGCCCCCCTCCTGGCAGCGCCAGGCACCCTTCTGGATGCCTGGTGTCCCCCCTCGGTGCCCCCTCTCGCCTATAAGACCCCCTGGGGTAGAAACCCTAAAAAGGGAAGAGTTTCCGTGTTTTTCCGCCGCCACGGGGCGGAAACCTACAGAGGAGAAAAGCCATCTCGGGCGGGAAGATTCATCCGGGGAGATCACCTCCTGAAAGGGGAGATCGTCGCCATCATCATCATCGTCGTCACGGGCATCATCGAGATCATCATCAACATCATCCCCAACATCAGCACCATCTACATCTCCATCCCATATCATCTCACAATTGCAACTTGTGTTGTAATCCGTACTATCTATCCTCTCAACTTTGTTGGTGTTGATTACTACTTTGTGGTGAATGCTATTGAGTTTTGTTGGAGAATTATCATTGTGTCCAGATTGTTTTCCACCCATATATCACCTCTGATCATGTTCTCTTTTATGTCTTGTGAGTAGTTACTTTAGTTCTTGAGAACGCGGGAGAAGTCTAGTTGTTAGTAGTCATATGATGTTGAAGTGTTATGTGTTGTTTGATACTTAAGTTGTGTTGTTATTTCTCTAGTGGTTTTATGTGAGTCGAACACTTAACACTTCACCTTTCATGGGCCTAGAGGAATACATTGTGCACAAAGGATGCTTATGGTGGGTTTCCGGAGTGACAGAAACCTGAACCCCAGTTCGCACACTTTTGCACAAGGGAGTTATGGATCCTTGATCGTAATGTTGTGGTTAGGCTTATGCCTTAATTACTACCTTGTATTTGCGGATGCTTGCAAGGTGTGTAATCATAAGAGTACACTTATCTTAGTCTAGAAGGTGTACTAGCATTGATCCACCCACCCACACTTATCAACACAATACATATTACTCGGCGGAATATGGTGAAAGTAACTTGGCTATCTCTCCCGTGTGTTCTCGAGAACGCTTTAGCTTTTATAAGTTCAGTTCCTAGGCTTATCCTTGTGAAAGGATTGGGCCACTTGCTACTCCTCAGTTACCCTGTTTACTTTGCTTGTCTTTTACTTTTCTGTTGCTTAAATCAAAAACCCCTAAATATTTACCTTTGAGTGTGTGCAGCCTTTCCTTATCCAGTGTCACTTATCAGCACCTTCTGCTCCTCGTTGGGATCGACATCCTTATTTATTGAAAAGCTACAATTGATCCCCTAGACTTGTGGGTTATCAAGAATCATTTATTGGCGCGGTTAATAGGGGAGGCAATCCCACTAAACCTATTAACTTCTCCGCCATCAGTTGCTTGTGTGTTCAGTTCCAGCGAAAGTTCTGTTCGATTCCGGAGCTTCTCACTCCTTCGTTTCCAAGTCCTTGGCACGTGCACATGATTTGCAGTCAGAGATGATGTCTTTGCCTATGGCTATCTCTACCCCGGGCACTAAGTTGACTTCAGCTGTGAAAGTTCCTGATGTGCAGATCCAGATTCAGGGTCTCCTTTTCTCCGCTTCCTTGATTTTGCTTCCACGTTCCGACATTGATGTAATCTTGGGCATGGATTGGCTTGTGCAGCACAAGGCCAATATTGATTGTCCGACCAAATCCGTGAGGTTGACACATGATTTAGGCGCAGAAGTCTTGTACACTTATGGCTCAGTGGCAGGAGCAGCACTGTTGTATGCCTTGAACGCGGGAGTCGCACCTTTGCTCGAAGAAGTCAAAGTTGTCTATGAGTTCCCAGACGTCTTTCCAGAGGAGTTGCCAGGAATTCCCCCAGTTCGAGCTATTGAGTTCGTTATTGAGCTAGAGCCTGGTACTCAGCCGATTTCTCGGCGTCCGTACAAGATGTGTTTGGAGGAGTTGATTGAGCTAAAAAAGCAGTTGACAGAGTTGGAGGCAGGCGGTTTTATCCGCGCCAGCACTTCCCCTTGGGGTGCACCAGCTTTGTTTGTCAAGAAGAAAGATGGGACTAGCCGCTTGGTCCAGGACTATCCCGGTATCAACAAGAAGACCATCAAGAACAAATACCCTTTACCCCGCATCAATGATCTGTTCGAACAGTTGAATGGGGAAAAGGTGTTTTCCAAGCTTGACTTGAGGATGGGGTATCATCAAATACGTGTTCGTGAAGAGGACATTCCCAAGACCGCGTTCAGCACACGTTATGGGTTGTATGAGTTCACAGTCATGACTTTCGGATTCTCAAACGCCCCTCCAACATTCATGAGAGCTATGAACTATTTGTTACAAGAATGGCTTGTTGTTTTTGTGATCCTCTACCTCGACGACATTCTTGTCTATTCCAAGTCAGAGGCTGAGCATGAGGAACATCTTCGCTTGGTGCTGCAGAAGATGAGAGAGCACCGGTACTACGCCAAGTTCTCCAAGTGTGAGTTTTGGCTGGATAAGGTCAATTTTCTGTTCCATGTTATTTCCGCGGAGGGAATCGCGGTTGATCCAGAGCGAGTCCGCACTATTCAAGAGTGGGCTCCGCCGAAGAATGTGAAGCAGCTAAGGAGTTTTCTCGGCCTCGCCAGCTATTGCAGGGGGTTTGTGCAGAATTTCTCCAAAATAGCAAAGCCAATGACTGAATTGTTGTGCAAAGGCAAACGGTACACTTGGTCACCAGCTTGCCAGTCAGCCTTCCAGGAGTTGAAAGAGAAGTTGACCACAGCGCCAATTCTCATGCCGCCAGATGAGTCACAGCCTTTTTAGGTGTTTTGTGATGCCTCCTTGCAAGGTCTAGGCGGAGTTTTGATGCAAGGAAGAAATATTGTGGCTTATACCTCACAACAGTTGAAGACGAGTGAGAGGAATTATCCCATGCACGACTTGGAGCTTGCAGCAGTTGTGCACGCTTTGATCACTTGGCGACACCTCCTCTTGGGGAGGAAGGTGGATGTGTTCACCGACCACAAGATTCTGAAGTACTTGTTCACTCAGCCAAATCTGAACTTGAGGCAAAGAAGATTGCTTGAAACCATTACTGAGTACACAGTTGATATTCAATACACGCCTGGGAAGGCCAATGTCACAGCTGATGCGCTGAGCCGCAAGGGCGATTGCAATAATATCCAGGTGCAGAAGATCCACCCTGATCTGTGTGAGTCCTTTCGCAGGCTCAATCTCGAGCTAGTTCCAGCAGGCTACCTTGCCAACCTTGTGGTAGAGCCCACTATCCATGAGAAGATCCGTGAAGCTCAGTCTGGCAGCTCAATGATACAAAAGATCAAACAGGGTATTGCCACCTCAGTTCCAAAGTACGGTTGCTTTTCAGTGCATAATGACGACACTGTGTTGTTCGAAGAGCGAGTTGTTGTTCCCAAGGAGGGAGATCTCAGAGAGGTAATCATGAAGGAAGCCCATGATTCCAAGCTATCGATTCACCCTGGCAGTACAAAGATGTATCAAGATCTCAAGCAAAGCTTTCGGTGGACTCGTATGAAGCGGGATGTTGCCCGTTACGTGTCTCAGTGTGATGTGTGCAGGAGAGTGAAGGCACAGCACCATAATCCTGCAGGATTGCTTCAACCACTTGATATTCCGGAGTGGAAATGGGATCACATAGAGATGGATTTCATCACAGTCTTCCCCTTGTCGCAGAACAAGAACAATGCCATCTTTTTTGTCATTGGCAATCTTTCCAAAGTTGCCCACTTCTTTCCAGTGAAGGACTCCATTTCAGCAGCTCAGTTGGCGGATTTGTACACCGCAAGAGTTGTATCTTTGCATGGCATTCCCAAGAAGATCAGTTCCGATAGAGGCAGCCTTTTCACCTCTAAGTTCTGGCAGGCCTTTCAAAATGCGATTGGTACGACAGTGTTTTTCAGTACCTCTTATCACCCTCAGACAAGTGGGCAAGCCGAGCGCATGAACCAAATCCTCGAGGACATGCTTCGAGCATGTGTCATATCCTTTGGCATGAAGTGGGAAGAGTGCTTGTCGTATGCTGAGTTCTCTTACAACAACAGCTATCAGGCAAGTCTGCAGGAAGCACCGTTTGAAGTCTTGTATGGCCGCAAGTGCAGGACACCTTTGAACTGGTCCGAGACAGGCGAGAGGCAGTTGTTCTGTCCAGATGTGATCCAGGAGGCAGAGGACAGAGTGAAGATTGTCCGAGAGCACCTAAAGGCAGCACAGTCTAGGCAGAAGGCCTATTATGACAAAAGGCGTCGTGGTGTAGCGTTTCAGGTTGGTGATTGGGCGTACCTGAGAGTGTCTCCATTGAGGGGAACTCGCCGCTTTGGCATCAAAGGAAAGCTCGCTCCAAGATGTGTCGGACCTTTCCGCATCCTTGAGACTAGAGGACTTCTTGCCTTTCGTCTCGAGCTTCCAGAGAGTCTGTCCATGGTGCATGACGTGTTCCATGTGTCCCAGCTAAAGAGATGCTTCAAACAGCCAGAGCAGGCCGTTGAGTTGGGCGAGATCCAGCTGAGTGTGGACCTTTCCTACTCAGAGCGTCCAGTCCGTGTTCTTGAGACGTCCGAGCGCAAGACTCGCAACAAGACTTCAAGTTCTTCAAGGTCCGGTGGGCACATCATTCAGAGAAGGAAGCAACGTGGGAGCGTGAAGATCATCTCCTTTCCGAGTATCCTGAGTTGTTTCAGGCTTAGATCTCGGGACGAGATCCTGTGTTGGTGGGGGAGTGTTGTAACAGCCCACATGCAATTCCCAGAAAACATCATGTAATTGTTCCTTGTCTGTTGACTTTGTAACTTGGCATGGTGCTAGTTCATGTATTTTTCATGTGATGATTTCAAATGGCATTGGGATTGGAGCTCATTTGAATTGCTTTTGAATTCAATCAAAGTAGGTAAAGAAGGGTGTTGGGTGAATTGTTCCATTTGCATTTCAAATTCCCTAGACCCCAAACTTGGCATAGCCATTTAATTTGCAATGACAAGGGTGTCAAAAACCTCAATTCATTTTTGCCATCACCAAAATTGTGGTTTGCAGTTCAAAGTGATTTTGAATTCCCAAAAGTGGCCCACATTTTTGTTGTTGCAAAAATGCTCAAACCATTTTTGGAAATTGAGGAATATTGCAAGGATCCCAAAACATATTTTATTATGTTTTTCTCACTCATGGTTTGCTCTGGAAAACTCTTGGGACTTTCTGTTATATTTTTAATGGAAAAACCCCTCCTTTTTTTTGTTTTTTCTCTCTGGAGGCAGACCAGCAGGCCCAGCCCGCCTGGCCTTCTTCCTTTCTCCTTCTGGGCTCAAGCCCACTCCGCGAAGCGGTACGGGGAGGAGCTTCTCCACCGTTGATCCTCCATCGTAGGGCTCCCCCACGTCTTCTTTCCAGCGTGTCCAGGTCCCCCCGGCGAGGCTCTCTCACGCCGGAGAGCCACGGCGGCAGCCGGCGTCGACGTGGCTATCGAGGCCCCCCTTTATAAGAAGGAGCTCGCCCGAGACCCCTGGAACCCTAGCCCATCGTTCCCCCCTCCAATTTTCCTTGCCGTCGCCTGGTTCAACGCCATGGAGCTCCCCTGTTCCCGCCGGTGAGGGCCGCAATTCCTCGATGCCGTACCTTCTCGTTGGCCGCACGTTCGTCCTCATCATCTCCTGCACCTCACCGGCTCTTCCCCGCTGTGTAGGTCGAGCAGGACCTCGTGAATCGCCTCCGCTTCGTTGACGTCCGCCGCGAGCTCCTTCTTCCCCGTCGCCGGCCGCTCGTCCTCTACTTCCCCGACGTGCGCAAGGTCGTCTCCAAGCACCCCAAGGTGAGCGGCGACCTGCCCCGTGCCCGTAGCGTGTAGACCAGAAGCCGCTCATCGTCGCGCATCCTTTTTTTGTTTCTCTCCGTTGTAGAATTCGCTGGCGTGGTTTCGTGGTCGATGTGGCTATGTAGTGGTCGGAACATGCTCTCCCGTGCTCCTGGAGCGCCCAGGGCGCGCGTATGGCATCAACAGGCCGCTCGGGTCGCCAAGTAGTGCCACTGTAGGCGTCGCGTCAGGTTGTGAACCCGTGCGCCGCCGTGAGTTTCACCGGAGAGCTGGGTCTCCTTCGTGTTTTTCCAGGGCGGCCGAAGGCATCCTTATGGTCATGGGTGTCCCGAGCGTACGATTCTTGCCACCGTTGTGTTGTAGGCGTCCGGTACCTGAGTCCAGGGCCGCAGGAGCGGCCGTCGCACACACTGTCTAAAGAAGTTGCCAGTTTGGAGCAGTTGTTCCGCCGTGAGTTTTCCGACGAGAAAGGCGACGACTTGGGGGGTGTAGGAGGCAGTTGATGCGTGGATAGACCTTGTGGGGTCGGGGCAAGCCGTGGACGCCGCCGGCGAGTTGCCGGTGGAGCGTAGCCGAGGAGAGGCTCGTCGCCGTTTCACCCCGTGCACTGTCAGACTGTTGTCTGTCGTTGTTTAGTGCAGTCACCGATATGCAGAAGGGTTAAGTAGCTGCCGCCCCTGGTTGTTCAGAAGTCGACTCGTAGTGCAGTGGCGAGGGAGAGAAGCTTGTACCTGGGAGGCCTAGGTTCGAATCCCTGGCTCCCTCCATTGTTTGTTTTCCTTTATCCAGGAGGCTGACGACTGGGCCCCTTGCGTCAGTGGGGAGTTGCCCGACTGGGCAGTGGGCTGAGCCCACTATATGTTTGGGAGTGGGCCTGGCGCCCGAGGCCAGCCCAAGAGGCTTGCCCTCTTTTCTTTTCTTTTCTTGTTGTTTTTCTTTTTTTCCAAATATTTACAAATTCAAATTCAAATCTGAATTGAGATTTGACCAGTCTGCCTCAAACATATAGTCCCATATATGAATTTGGGGTAGTTTTTCCCACTGATCACAGTGGTGATGTCCATTTTTCATTTTGACCCCTCAATTTTTGGAGTGTTGGCAACTTTGCACTTAGTCCCCCTAATCCTTTTGAATTTTGCAATTTGTCTGAAGAATTCAACATGGGGCATGCCATATATGATTTTGGGGTAGCTTTTCCCAAGGATCATCATAGTGATAAGTGTTTTTCCACTTGAGCTTTTTCCAAATGCAAAGTGGTGCATTTTTTCCACACAGACCCCTGAATTCCCTTATATTTGCAACTGTGTTTTCAAATTCAACTGGTGCCATATCTTATATGGTTTTGGGGTAGGAAAATCCAAGGATTCAGATGGTGATGTCCATTTGGTGTTTTGTGCAACTCGAATGGACATGGTGTGATCACTTAGCCATTTCAAAACATTTCCTTCCTTTCTTTTCATTCTTTTCAACTTCAGTGCATGTTGAATCTTGTTCAACTGATCATTCAAGTTCTGTTCCATGTCGTCTTCAAATGTTTGCATTCTCAAACCAGCCCCAAGCATATTTTCATATGCACTGTGGCTGGATCCTTTTCTTCTGTTGTATCTCCCGATGTCAATTCCACCGACACTTTTCTCCGTCTCCGGAATCACTATTTATTTCACAATGTTTATTATTGTTATTTGTTTCATGCCATGCCATGTTACCATGATATTTACACCAAAAATTAAGGCTATGACCAAAGCCAAAAAAATAAGTAATTGCATATGAAGTTGTTGACGTGTCGTCAACACCTCCATTTAAATTTGACTAGCTAGGGTCACACCATGTCTATTAAACTTGATCATCTCATCCATGCTTGAGCATTGTGGATCCCGATGTTTACTTGTGTATTTTTCTTGCCGGTACCTTACATTAGCACCTGAGACTGCCGAGGAGACTAACATGGAGGTTTCCGACACCGAGCCCGAGGACCCTGCCTACATCTGCTCCGTCGACCGATTACCTAGGCAAGGGGAAGAGTTATACCATTACTTTATAACTCTCTGCCTACCTGCCTAGCTATAGTCTAGAATGATTGTTTGATCCTATCCACCTTCCTTATGCCACAATCAAACCAAATAGCCATGATCCCCACATCCCAGCAAAACATTGTATTGCTAAGTTACCGCTGCTCAGCCAACGCTTAGTATGAGTAGGAAAACTTGCTGCTTACCCTATGCTATGGTTGGGATATCATGTTATTAAAGAAGTTGGTTGATATTTATTATTATGATGTTAATTATAATTTAGAAAGATGGGAGACCGGGATGTTCCCGCCAGGTGTTTTGTTCCATTTGAGTCACCTAGGTCCCGAGTTCCGGGTATTGTGTTTCTTGACGAGTGTGCCTAATCATGTGTGGGATTCTATGAGGTCCCCTTGTCTTACCTACCTAGCTTCATACAATTCTAGTGGTGGCCCGAGCTGATTTACTATTTGCAAACGTGTGTGTGCTTGGTTGGTACCCCAGCAGTTTTCGAAACAACCCGGACCAACGGAGACATAGTTCCTCTGGTTGGTCCACACTGGTGAGCTAGGGAAGTCCCCTGTTATATAGGTGAGACTAAACCCGACCTTGGCCATATGGTAGAGACCGATTCGAGAACGCGGCCGGCTTTTGAGTTGGATGTCGACTCACCGGGGGCCACCCAGAATTGTGCGTTCTTAGTTAGAGGGACTCTGACGTTCCGGAGTTTCAGGCGCTTACCTAACCAAGTGGAAACCTGGCGTACATGTGAAGCCTATGATGGGCAGTTGGTACACCCCTGCAGGGTTAAATCTTTTCGAAAAGCCATGTGCGCGGTTATGGACGACTTGAGACCTACTCCTTGTTCATAGAATAACATCAAACTGTATCATAATTAAAACTTGCCTACCGTGTGAGTGACTTGGCTGCTTTTATTCGTCCAGGGGACTGAGAGAAGATCCAGGTTGTGTTATGATTGTCGTAAGTAGGTGAATAGCAGACTTATGACTCAATGTCATGTGTATTCTTGGATCTTATCTCTACTCTAATAGAACGATAGCCACCATATATGCTAGTGCGGCTGCAACCTTTCCTTTTACCTTGTCTTACCGTAGGAAGTTAGTTATCTTGTAATGATATAATCGCACCGCTTGTTTCCTTTTGTGCTTTTACTGTTTTGCCTGATCGGCTGCTGCAGTTGACTACTACCTCGACCCGAGCACCGGACATTACTTCGTGGAGGTGCCCCCGGAGTATGACGAGGAGGATGACTTCGCTCAGTAGATCCTATATTTGGGTTCCGGTGTTCCGTGGGTGGACTTGCTTATGTGTAGCCCTCTCTAGGGCCATTTGGATTTTGACCGTACCCGGTCGTGATTGTCTTCCGCTTGTTGCATGATGTACTGTTGGGTCCATGGACCTCTGAGATGATGTAATAAATACCAGCGGTGATGTATGCCCTGGACTCTATATATTTATGTCTTAGTATAAAGTTCATTGTTCTTATATCTGTTGTCAAGAATCCGGCAGCGACACGAGTGCGAGTGTCGTGAGTCGGTGGCATTTTATGCGCTACTAACTCGAGTGGAACGCGAAAGCGACTAACTTGAGTTAGCACCGCATCGGGGGCCTTACAACCCACAAGTGTAGGGGATCTATCGTAGCCTTTTTGATAAGTAAGAGTGTCGAACCCAACGAGGAGCAGAAGGTACTGACAAGTAATCTTAAGAAAGGAATAACTGTAGGTACTGAAAGGTAACTTTTTATGGGTTTTCTTATACAAGCAACAAGGAAGTAAAAGCAAGGAAATTAAATGGTGCTGGGGTGCAGCAAGTGGCCCAATCCCTTTGAACAAAGGATAAGCCGAAGGATCAAACTTATAAAGACTAAAACGTTCCTGAGGACACATGGGAGAGGTTGTCAACTACTTTCACCATATTCCGTATAGTACAAATGTTTTGTTCTGATAAGTGTTGTGTGTGTGGACCTATGCTAGTGCACCATCTAGGCTAATAAGAATACACTCTTATGATTAAACCTCTTGAACGCATCAGCAAATAAAAGATATAAATTAAGGCAAAGCCTAACCATAGCAATAAACTTTAGGATCCAACACTCCCTCGTGCAAATGTGTGCAAATTGGGGTTCATGTTTCTGTCACTCCGGCAACCCACCATAAGCATTCTTTATACACAATGTATTCCCCTAGGTCCTTAAAAAGGCAAAGTGTTATGTAGTCGACGTTCCCATAACACCACTAGAAGAATAACACCACAACTTAAATATCAATCAACACATATTACTTCAAGATCATATGACTACTAACAACAAGACTTCGCACATGTCCTCAAGAACTAAAGGAACTACTCACAAGACATAAAAGAGATCATGATCAGAGGTGATGATTATATGATGAACAATCTGATCATAAAAATAATTCTCCAACAAAACTTAATAGCATTCACCACAAAAGAGTAATCAACACTGGTAAAGTAGAGGGGATGAATAGTGCAAGTTACAACTCGGATTGCAACGATGAGATGAGATGGGATGGCGGTGGAGATGGTGCTGATGATGAGGATAATGGTGATGATCATGATCTCGGTGATGCATGTGACGATGGTTATGCCGATGAGGACGATCTCCCCCTCCGAGAGGAGTTCTCCCCGGCTGAATCGGGCCGCTGGAAAGGTCTTTTCTTCTCTGTAGGTTTCCACCACGGAGCGGCGGAGGAACTCCGGATCCAACTTCTGTTCTCGGGGTTTTATGTCATGAGAGATATATGTGCCAAAGGAGAGCCCCGAGGGTGGGTCCCACCTCCCAGGCGGCCACCCGACGCGGCCTAAGGGGGGTGGGCGCCACCAGGCCGGCTTGGAGCCTGGTGGCCCCCCTCCGGCTCCACGTTTGCATGCCTTCGTGATTTCTTTAGAAAATACTCACCGTTAATTTCAGGTCATTTTGAGATGTGCTGGTATGCCCATTCTATGTGCACTTTTCCCCGCTGATTCCTGCGTCTGCTGTTTCAGCACCGGAAAGTTGTAAGTTGTGTAAAAAAAGCCAAAACACTATAAGAACATCATCATAATATGAAATATATCAATGAATAGAGTTAAATTATGATGTAAAATAGTGATGCATTTTGGACTTATCAGGAACCAGGGGAGGTGGCCCCCCTCCAGGCGGCCTATCGGCGCGGGCAAGGACTTGGTCGCGCCACCTGGCCGCCTAGTCCAAGGGTGTCCCCCCTCTGGCCCATCTTCCGACTCCAAGTCCCTCCGGTTGCATGGATTTTCTGTATTCTTTCCTGGATTTTTCTGAGGTACCTAAAATTCCTTTTTCCTGCACATGAGAAAACCATACAGGCAGCTCTGCTGAAAATAGCGTCAGTCTAGGTTAGTTTCATTTAAATCATGCAAGATTGAGCTCAAAACAATGGAAAAAGTGTTTGAAAAAGTCGATACGTTTGAGACATATCATCGATTCTTCGTTATTTCTTCAGAAAACCCTTCCCCGTAAATTTCAGGTCATTGGGATATGTGTTGATATGCCCACTCTATGTGCACTTTTCCCTATTGATTCCTGCGTCTGCTGTTTCGGCACCGGAAAGTTGTAAATTGTGTAAAACAAGCCAAAACACTATAAGAAGAACATCATAGTATGAAATATATCAATGAATAGAGGTAAATTATGATACAAAGTAGTGATGCATTTTGGACGTATCAACTCCCCCAAGCTTAGACCTCGCTTGCCCCCAAGAGAATACTGAGCTTGGTAAACATGTCCACAAGTTTAGAGAGTGAAGTGTCGATAAATAAGAATATGGACAAGAGACTTCATAATTTCTCTACTAATCTCAAGCATCCTCAACAGCAATCTCAACTCATAAGGGCCTTATGAAAGAGTAGTATCAATTATAATCAAAAGTAGGGCTAAGGAAACTCATCAAATCATGGCAAACATGTTCTTGGTCAAAGAAAAACTAATAAATTTTAACTTTTGCACTTCCTCTTATATTTTGATGAGATCATTTAAAGCTTTCGAAAGACCATGTTATTAGTCCAGAAGTGAAAATGCTAACACAAAGTAAGATGTTTGATGTAGCAAAGCTCAACAAACAACTTGTTTATCTTGATTGATAATGTCAACAAATATATGATATGGAAATTCTCAATGATACAATATAACTGAATGCATCTTTGTCAACATAAGGTGTCTTCTTTCTTAAAGGATAGAAGGAGGTAGGTTTACTGACTCAACATAAAAGTAAAGTCTTGACCCTTCGCAGAGGCAAGTAGGGAAAACTCATGCGCTAGAGATTTTAGTAGTTTTAAAAGCAATAGGATTATAAAATAAGCATTTGGGAGGTGCATAATTCGTCAACGAATGCTAGTAGATAGCCCAATACTTATCAAACTAGACAAGTTTCGAGGAACGGCTCCCAAGGTAGGACGATCACATCCCATTAGTCTCCTTTGTTTATCACTGCCAAAGTTTTCTGATTTCTCGTGAACAAAGCGTGAAAGAGGTTTTGTTTGTTTCTATTATCTTTTGTGAGTTGGGCGCACTCATGCCAGTCCCTCCTCGTATTAGGGGTTCGCACATTAGACATGCAAACTCAGGATAAAGTTTGTCCAGTATGAGAAGATCATGAATTATCTACTACTTCCTCATGAGCTAAAACAGAGTCACAAAATAAGGAGTGATACTATTTTTAAGGTTTAAAGATAGCACATGAATAATATACTTTAGGAGTGGCGGTGAAATACCACATATAGAAAAGGTATGGTGGACTCTTTGGAAGGTTGAGGTTTCAAGGTATGGGTGCACAAGAAGCATTCTCGCTTAGTACAAGGTTTGGCTATCAAAGGATTTTTAAAGTAGACAAATGATGTTGACTTGGATGTAAAACAATATAAAGCCTAACATTAAGAATTGGCATGAAACATCAAGTTCTCTTCCTTGTCAGCATAACACTTCAAGCATAAGAACATAAAGGTTTTGGCTATGTCGCTACTAGAAAAATTCATGCTTGTTGTTATGACCAATGCTATGTTTGCCAAGATTAAATAAAGTTTTCAAAGCCATAACTGATATATAAGATCAATACTCCCATAAGGATCAACATGTAAGGTCGATTGCGTGAAGAGACTACCAAGTGCAGCGAAGAAACCAATAGACTTCTCATTAATATTCCTTCATAGACAACTGCACACTCACGGATACAAGACTCTCCATGAGGGAGTGATAGACCTCAATGCAAACACCTATTTCACAAGATAACTTCCCTAGACATGATACGACACTAAACTTTTGACCACGAAAGATAAAAGATAAATATAAAGATACCGGACACTCCCCCAAGCTTGGAACAAGCTAAGGGGATGCCATTACCTATGAAGATTTCAATCTTGATTCTTCTTGTTGTTCTTTAGGTCCATTATTATGCGCTGAAGGGTTTGGTTTTCCGCCTCCAATATGGACACCTATACTTTCAGTACACAAAAGTCTTCACAGAATTGGTAGTGATTCGATGAGCTTCTGATATAGTAGATGACACTCGTCGAACTTCACGTGGAGGGGTTGTTCCTGAAAGGTTAAGAGAAAGATCATGTTGAGGTTTAATGAACCCCACCAAGACAGGTTGTTGGAGCTTTCTCCTCTTGTTGACAGATCTCCTTCTTATTGGATGGTGACCATCTTGACTTCCTCTCTCACGGAGCGCTCCATCTCCGCCTGTCTTGCAACAATTTCTTCCTCTGTAGCCCATCCAACGCCCTTCCCCTTGTTGATGTCTTGCTGTACACGACGAAGATGACGACCCATGTAGTCCTCTCTGCTCGAGTCACAAGAAGACATCTCGGCCAACGCCCTCTTATCCTGGTAGAAACAGATCGAAAAGAAAAACGAACAGAATTTCAAGATATAGAGCCAGGATGATCTGGGAAAATATATAGCAAAATTTTATGCACCGAAAGGAATGTAATGAGCCAAAGGGGGATCGGATACGGACTCCTGGTGATCCAGGCGGCCACTGGCATGGCCAGGAGGTGTCCCGCGCCACTAGATTGCCTGGGCCACCGGGAGTTCCTCTCCGGCTCCACTTCGGCTTGGAATTTTTCTTATTTTCCAAAAAATGATAATATGGGACTTTTATGGATGTTTACAAAGTTTTCTTACTGTATTACATGCCTATTTGTTTTTTGCTCCTGCTGGCGTCTGACACATGATGACGCGAGAGAGTATCTTCTTCTCGCCCCTCGTTGGTTACCTCAAGTGGAAGGTTGAGATCTAGCGCAACAGTAAATTTCCCTTGGAAAAGATACCAAGGTTGAGTTCGACCAGTAGGACTCCAAGGTCAACAAGTAGGTGGTGAAGCGAGCAACACGCGGTATGAAAAGATATTTCTCCCTTAACCTGGACCTGCACACACAAGTAACTTTGCTCCCAGTGAGTATAGAGAGGTTGTCAATCTCTCTGGCCTTGTCGTTTGCAAAGGATCAAAACACAAGGGGAATAATAATAGTGGTGATTGAAACTAAAAAGGAAATAAAGCAGTAAATAGTGGATGTGTAAATAGTGGTGGAAGTATGAACCGGGGTCCCATGATGTTCACTAGTGATGTCTCTCTCCCAAAAGACGATAAAACAGCTCACTTGGGTAAACAAATTACAGCTGGGAAATTGACAGAATTATAAACGCACCACAATGCTAATTATGCTGCAAAGAAAGTTAGAGGCTCAAAAGTATGGGCAGTACGCCGAGACAAGTAGACTGAAATCCAACTTCATCTACTCACTAATCCTCCACCTTGAGATATCTATCCAGAACATCTCGCTAGTATTAAGTTGCAAGCCCCACCCAAAGTGTAAACTCAAAGCAACAGACAACTGCATTAACAAACTTTGTGTAAGGTAAACAATCCTTGCAACCGCAATTACAAGCACCATTGTTTTTTCCCTGGTGGCAACAGCACATCCCCTAGTCTCATGTTTATGTCACTCAAGCTAGACATCGGGGGGCATGAACCCACAATCAATCATAACGCTCCCTCTTTGAGTTACTATCTACTACTTGGCCAAAGCAATAAAAAGCAACGAAGAACATGCAAGAACAAATCAAGAACAAAATATAAAAGGAGAACCAAATATATAACTCATCACAATCTGAACATAATCTTATAATCCATCAGATCCCAGCAAACTAAGCATAGCAACAGCAGAAAGAATTACATAGATGCCTTGATCATGTAGGGCAGCTCAGAAGGGCTAAGGATTGAAGCACAAGATTGGAGAGAAGACATCACATAGCTACTGGTCATGGACCCATGGTCCAAGGGGGACTTCTCACGGCATATCCGGGAAGCGCTCATGGTGGTGGAGAAGCTCCCAGAGGTCAATCCTCCCTCCAGCAGGGTGCCCGAAAGAGGTCTTCTGGTGCTCCCGATCTTGGAAGCGAGGCGGCGGAACATAGGTGAAAATCGCGATGTGGGGCTCCTCCCGAGGGTTTTCAAAGCGAGGAGTAAATATAGGCCAAAGAGGCCCACCAGGGGGTGGACCCTCCCCCGAGGCGCCCTGGTGGAGCGGCCAGGAGGGCAACCACGCCAGGTGGCCGCCTGGTTGGGCCCTCGCCCCTCTCCGACTCTCCTTCGGTGATCCGGAAGCTTCCGTCCTACTGATTTTTATCTGAATTTTTTGGAATTTTTGGATCTCTGTAAATATGGGTAAAAACCTGGAACTTACAGATATCAGCAGATAGAAACTGGCACTGGGTGCACTGAGTTATTAGGTTAGTCCAAATATGTTTAAAAAGGTATGAAAGTGTAGCAAAACACATATAAATGTCACCTTAAAGAGCAAGGAACAAGCAGAAATTATCGATACGTTTGGGACGTATCAACATCCCCAAGCTTAATTCCTGCTCATCCTCGAGTAGGTAAATGATAACAAAGATAATTTCTGTGGTGACATGTTAACACACATATAAGAACTTCAAAGTGAAGCAAGTAAGATATGCTATTCAAGTCAAGATAATAACAATCAAGAATCTGTATCTAGTATTGAAACTAGCAAAGTATGAACATAAAGGTGCACGAGCTCTCGCTATCCGTGACTCGAATGTATCCAAATGGTTTTGCGTGCAAGAAGTGGGACATGGGTTTAGATCATAAACATACTATATAGTTTAATTGAGAACTCAATCTACTAAAACGTCACACTTGCTCTCCTTCGGAATCTTATTTTGACTCGTCCCCAGACTACTAGTTAGGCACTAGTCAAACTGATCCTCTCCCTTTCGACTTTTAGCACTCATGCAATGGATGAGCGCGAGCAAGATATGTTGGTACTTAGGATGTAAAATAGAAAAATGATGGGGAAGGAAGACAAGAAAGGTGTGAACGGCTCACAGATGAGGAAAATCATAGGCGAGAGAAAGGAAAATGATAGATATGATGTGAGGAGTACGGATTGCCATGCAACAGATGCACATATGAGCTAAGGTAAGCTCTCGAATGGAACTTGTGGGGGTGCATCCAACTTGCTTGCTCATGAATACCTAGAGCTCTTTTGAGGAGGCTCATCCTTGGAATATGCAAGCCAAGTTCTATAGTGTAAGGATCCCCACATAGTTATGCACGAAAGATATGAATATCTCTATGGAGTACAAATATGACAATGTAGTACGAGTGTGGATCTTTTCAAAAGGAATAGTAGTGTTTCCCCTTCTCTCTTTTTATTTCTTTTTCATATTTTTCTATATTTTTGTATTTTTATGGCCACATTGGCTCTTTCTATTTATCTATCATTTGTGCTCTTTGGGGTCTTTTAATTTGTCCTGTTTGGGGATCTTTTATTTTGTCCTCTTTGGGATATTTTCCTCACTTAAGAGCAACACTCTATATTTTAGAAGAATAATAAAGAAGATCTTCACACTTTACAAGAAGTACTCAACATAAATAAAACTGAAAAACTATCATGATGTATGCAAATGTATGCCTCTGCCAGTGTAGCAGGATATGCAATGATACTAGCGTGTCATGTAGCAATTATAAGGGCAAAGCCCAACTAGCATGTGGTTCCTCGATCAAGCAAAAGCATGTATGACATGAAGATCAAGTCATGAGATGATGGATGTTGCATGGCAATGTATCTCGGAAAGGCTATGGAAATGCCTTGATA
Source organism: Bromus sterilis (assembly GCA_950022295.1). Lineage (NCBI taxonomy): Eukaryota > Viridiplantae > Streptophyta > Magnoliopsida > Poales > Poaceae > Bromus > Bromus sterilis. The sequence continues at coordinate 159,453,720 of OX465596.1, read as the reverse complement.
GGTAGGCATGGTGTCTGTTTTGAGGAAGATATAAGGAGGTTTATGATGACAGAGCGTATCATGCCAAGGGTTTGGATGCACCGGCAAAGTATGCACCAACTCTGAAGATGAGAAAGGGAAATGCACGGTACCAAAGAGGCTAGAAAAATATGGAAGGTGGAAGTGCCAACAATCGAATACTTGCATTAGTCCGAAGAACTCATGCACTTATTATCGCTAACACTCTATATAATTAGGAGGTTCAAAAAGAGAAATGTACCCCGAGGAGGAGTGTATGGGGGTTTGGTTATCCTTGCGCATCCTCGGCCCATGGTACGTAAGGGTACTCTATATATTCCATCCCCTCCAGAGGTTAGCGATCCATCTAGTAGCTAGAGTTCTCAACTATTTTTTTTAGTTTTCAATAATACGCATGGATTGCCCAAAATACGACACCTGTCACTAATAGTCTCAAACTCTTGGCACCAAAATTCCAAACACTACTCAAATCAATACCTCAAAACTATTGCGAGTTACCACTTGTAACATCCCAAAATTCTCCGAATTTTGGAATATTAATAAAATTAAATAGATGATGATTGTTTGCTTGACGTGTTTGATTTTCTCTGGGATTTAAAACTTTTGGAGTTTATTGAATATTAAAAAGAGAGGGAATAAAAGGACTTTCCCCAATATTCATAGTTGGTGTTTTGGAATTTATTATTTTAAAACAAAATCAACAAAACAAAATGAGAGAAGGTAATATGACTCCTTCACCATATTAAAAGGTTGAAAAATGTTTTAAATCATTATTGGAAGTCTTTTGAATATTCAAAACATTTTTCAACTCGAGGAAATTCATTTGAGAGGATATAACATGACTTATCCCCTTTTAATAATGTTGGAAAATATTTAGAATATTACTTTAAAGTTTTTAAAATTTATTTTGAGTATTATAAATAACTCTAAAATTATTTTAGAGATTTTATAATGCTAAGAGAGTTTTTATTTCATTGAAATGATTTATTAAATATTTTAAAAGGGTTGAAAAAGTATTCCCATGGGATATTTTTATTTTACCAAATTATTTATTGGTGTAACAATTTTAAAATTTATATTTTATTATTTAGAAATGGTTTGTCAATGCTTTTGACCAAATAAAAATACTTTAAATAATTTATCGGACTTTATTTAATTTATGAAAAGTATTTTATATTTAAATAAAGTATTTAGAAAATGTTTTTATTTTTATTTTACTTTTTGGAAAATTAATTCATTAAATAAATTTCTGTGTATTATTTGATGAATTTAGAAATTTATTTCATATTTTTCTGATGAGTATTTATTTTTCTACAATTATTTGAAGTTTTGGTTTTTAAAGAAAAAGAAAATGCGTACCGAGCCGGTCCATTTTGAGCCCGAGACGGATTTCAAAAAAAAAAATCGGGCTATATAAGATTTCGAAATTTTTTCTTTTTCGTTTTTTCAGAAACCTTAAAGCACCTCGATTTCCGTGCCGGCGAACCTCGGGTTTCCTGCTGCCGCGCCTCGATTTTCCCGCCGCCGCCACCTCGATTCCCGCGCCGCCGATCCGCGGTTTTCCGCGCCGACGCCACCTCGATTTCCGCGCGGAGAACCTCGGTTTCCGTGCCACCGTCGCCTCGATTTCCGCGCGGCGATCCTCGGTTTCCGCGCCGCCGCCACCTCGATTTCCATGCGCCGCCACCTCGATTTCCACGCGGCGAACCTCGGTTTCCGCGCCGCCGCCGCCTCGACTTCTGTCCAGGCGAACATCGATTTCCGTGCCCGGCGAACCTCGGTTTCCGCGCCATCGCCGCGTCAGCAATTTTGTCCTGTAGTGAAAAGGATCTGTCTGCGACAGAAAATTTTATTTTATTCACGAATAGGTCCTTTTTCACAGTTTGCACCCTATAATCTTCGTAGCCGTATCTTTTAAACCGTGTATCGGAATTAGGTGATTATTTTTGCTACACGCTCGTGTTGTTCTGTACTTTAGCATAAAATCAACTTTTCAAACTTTTGAACACTTTTGAATTTGAATTTATTTCAAATTCAAATTCAAGTACCGGTGGCTGTATCTTTTAAGCCGTTGATCCAAATCGAGTGATTCTTTTTGCGTTGGATCACTCGTTACATGTACTTTCTGTTTATACCATGTGTACACAAAAATTGACAAGTTTATTGATCTGTTCAAATTCAAATTCAATTCAGTTTTGCACTTGCTATGACCTGTGTTGTAGTATTCCGTTTCACGTGATTCTTTTTGCATATTGAATCATATGAGACATCCTATCGGCAATATCCACACACCATTCATATTTCTATGATCTTTACCTTGATTTCATAAAGCCTTGATCATAATCTTGTACCGACAACTCTTTATCCGTTGACTCTCTCGAGTTCACGTTACCCTGATCAGCTTCGAGCACATCCACACCTCTGCACGTCAAGCTTTTTGTTTTGTTGCTAAAACCTTTGTGTTTGCTTGTTGATCTTTGTTTGTCTCGTTGTGATGTGATTGCTTATTCGAGTTCATTCGTTTGCGATAGATTGCTCTGAGTGTGACGAGTAGAGTTGATTGGTACGTGAGAGCGAAGATCTTCATCGAATGTATAAGGCAAGTGATGCTTTGACCATACTCATACCTATATTGTCTATATGCATTATGTTAAGAAATATCACCCTATTGCATGATAGGTAGTTTATTTTACTATTGCTGCAAAACCAGTTAGGATAGCCACATGTCTTGACTTGTCTACCGTAGATCAACCTAGCCTTGTTGTTGCTTTATTGCCATGCTTTGTAGACGTGGTTTGGGTTGTGTAAATTCATGGAGTGCTTGTGAGCTATTTAATAACTTGTGTAGCAACTGTTTAATAAATAGAAACCACTTCTGAACGGGCAGGGAATGCTTCCTGGGGGCTCGTGCCTTATCTAAGGTCGAGACCAGGTTGTACCCCTAATGGTTGGTTTGGTGGTTGACAGTACGTCATGGCGAGTACCCTCTGACGCAGTGGGCGCCGTCCAGGCTCAAAAAGATCATACATACTTGGTGACTAGAAGCTTACATGTACAGCCGCTGGCCATATGGGCTTTGGCTTAGTTGAGTATGATGTAGGAAGCCTCTCCCGTGCAAAGCTAGCAGATGTAGATGTGATAGGTGGTACCGGCTTGCCGTTGGGTGTAGGTGACCTCTTCTGAAAGACTTCGTCTCAATCTTCGGATTGAGTCCAGCGGGGAAAGTTTACTAACCTCTGCAGAGTAAAAACTAATCATGATTAGCAGTGTCCCCGGTTACGGACATCCTTGAGCTACTAGACATTACTGTTACTGGAGGATCTTGACAGATGAATCACCTTAATAAACTTGAGTGGGCAAGATTTAATAAAGGGGTGTGGATTGAGACTGGTGTGCCCAGTTCAATCTTAAGTAGTAAGTTAAATTAAAATTTTGACTAGGTAGATAGGTAAAAATCAGCTTTCCGCAAAAAAAACCATAAGCCTTTCCTTTGACTTACCTTGCATGTAGATGTAGGTCTGTTATAAACTTTTTCGTGTCACTTGCCGTAAAAATCAGATGTACTGACCCGTTGTCGGGCTGTAACCTTCGGTTTTGCAGGATTGTATACGACGAGTAAGTGGTACGATGTAGGGTTACGATGTCTATACTCAACTATGCCGGTGGAGTTGATGGACGCCACGAAGCTTTTATTGTTTTCCGTTGTATTATATCATTAAGCTAGCCTTGAGCTAAGCAGGTATGCTATATTGTAATACTGGATCTCCGATGTAATATATATGACATGTGGTTTATTATTGATATTACATCATGTACTGTGTGTGCTAGCTATTGATCCAGGGAGTAGCACAGAATGCACAGAGACTCTGGTTTGTGATGCATCGGGTCGTTACAGATGGTATCAGAGCCCATGTTGACTGTAGGTCGTGACCCTAGAAAATGGATAGAAAAAGCCATAGGCACAAAAAAATGTATCACTCTTCGATTACTTACTCTCTCCACTAGTATTTCTCATCTATTATTCATCTTCTAAAACTTCTCATCTTGTTTTACTGTAAATACCCCTAAAGACAAGACATTAGAGAAGTACATCATCAAACTCGTGGATCAATTGAAGTTATGACCACAAGAACGAGAAGAATACCGTATGGTGATCAATAAGTTTTGACACTACGAGAGGAATCTTTAAGATCAGCTTAGCTGAGAAGGATGAAGCTTAGAATCAGACCACCACCTTTTAGGTGAAGTTAGATGAACGAATTTCGCGTAGCGTGATGAGATCGTATGTCTTGCACATATGACCTTACCCTAGGAGTTGTTTGTGTGTTTTGACCTTTGTGACTGTATTGTTTGTGGTTATGTGTTGCTGTTGAACGTAGGTGTTTTGCCTCTTTTTGTTTGAGTGCATATGTTTGGTGTTATCTTTAGTTGTTGTCTTGTCGGTGTTATAGTTTTGCCTAACCCTTGTCGTATGGGTTTAATAGATGGAGTATGAAGTAGGATTCGCCTTTTTCTGGGGCGATGTCGAGACTGAAGGTGGAGCAATGGATTCGTAGAATGGAGGAGCACATGAAGATAAACAAGGTTGGGAGTGAGGACATGGTCCCCTATGCTGTTAAGTACTTGGTAGAAGAGGCTGCAACTTGGTGGAGAATGCACCAAGCGATTGACGAATCACGAAGGAAGATTACTTGGAAGGAATTTACAAAGATTTTGTTGGGATCCCGCCTCGTCACCCCGATGCAAAGGACGGTAACCCTTAAGAGGATCCGTGCCTGTACAATTTGCGGAGAAACAGGGCACTCCTATGAAGGACACCAAGATGGATGTCCCTATTGTGAAGAAATTCACGGGGGTGAAGAATGTCCCACTGCACAAGTCATGTGTTTCGAGTGTGAAGGAAATAATCATTACCCGGCTCAGTGTCAATTTTTCATCATGACACAACAACTATCTCAGCATCAAAAAGAAGGAATGGAGAAAATTATCCAAGAATTCAGGGAAGCACCCGTGAAGAAGAAAAAGAAGGACATTAGCCAAATTCAGTGTTTCCAGTGCAGGAATATGGGACATTACGCAGACATGTGTCCAGAATTGAAGGGAGAGAAGAGGTTATGAACGCGGAAGCAAGGATGCTGACTCGAAGAAGCTTATGATTTGCAATTGGAGAATAGAATATTCCTAGGTGTGCACTAAGTGTACGTTGTTACCTTTTCATTGTTTGCTGGATTTGTGGATCGATGCATTGTTTTTCTATTGATTAACTAGATGTTTTATGTCATGATTTTTTTTGTTAAGTTTTGCTTGTGGCCTTGACCCTGTTATGTCTTGTTTTGATGTGATGTGTTGTGCTTTGTGGTTCTTCTTCGCGAGTAGAATAAGTTTACGTTACCTTAGACCCCTTATCTAATTGGTATGCTTCGAGACTGAAGAAGACACAACCAACAGAAGAATAAATTGGCAAGTGACTCAATGATACGAAGATTACTTCAACAACGCGAAACTGAAGCTACCGTCATTGAAGACCTGAAGACTTGAAGACCTGGAAGATTCAAGTTTCTACCGTTAGATCGTTTCTGTGAGCTGTTATTTCTTGTTTTACCGACAGCTACACATCAGAACTTGTATTTTCAAAACTAGTGTGATGTTTGTATGGGTATCTCTCCCTATCTCTCTTTCTACCTCGCTATCTACATTCTATTCCCCCTCATCCTCATCCCTAAATTGAAGGAGTTACTACAATGGATGCTAATGTCAAGATTGGAATAAAGATGATGCAACCAATGCCAAGTTCAAAGTTAAACCCCGTGTGCCAGGATCTTACAACAACCAAGCTCAATCTTGCTGAAGGAAGAACTCTGGAGGAAGTTGTAGTTCACCAGTACACGTCTATAGCAGTTTGCGAAAACCTGAGTGTTGAGGAAAAGATAGATCTTTTGCTTGGCTTGCAGAACCATGGATTTACCTGGACCCAGTTCATGAGCAAGAGGAACTTTCTGCAGTGCTTGTGAGGATGACCGAGTGTTAGATTGCGAGATTCGCTAAACCATATACAAGGAAATGATTTGGGTGCGGGATGGATTGATCACCATGCCGACTACTCTTATTATTCGCTCTTGCTATGCGGGGTAGTAAATCTTGAGTGACTTACCTATAGCAGAGAAACGACGATGTCAAAGCCTGAACCATAGAATGGTACGATGTGTGACCCCAGTAGAATTTTACCGTTTCTGTTATACGGTGAGTATGAACCAAGACCGTCTGCTGCAAGTATCCCGTAAAAGTATGCTTGATGACCACCATGAGGAAATCGATAGTTTCTTAGTATTGGTGCCTGAATTGTCAGCCATGAAGGTCCAGTATACGGAAGGCTCCTCTTTTTCTAAGGATTCAAGACCTGGTAGGAGGAGGTGAATCTCATTGAAGAAGGTCATCGATGGAGTAAGATTTTGAAGACCACTCTTCTGCTAAGGATTGAAGATCTCAAGGGAGTTGGTGAAATCTCTATGAATAATGTGACCGGTGGAACAAGATTCATGAAGACTAAGTCGCATTCCTTTTAAGGGTGGTAGCACCCTAGCTCATCGGAGGATCGATGGACTGTCATGAAGACCCGAACCCTAACCTTTCTTTCTAGCCTTCTCGAATCTCGAGGACGAGACTCCTTTTAAGGGTGGTAGTGTGTAACATCCCAAAATTCTCCGAATTTTGGAATGTTAATAAAATTAAATAGATGATGATTGTTTGCTTGATGTGTTTGATTTTCTCTGGGATTTAAAACTTTTGGAGTTTATTGAATATTAAAAAGAGAGGGAATAAAAGGACTTTCCTAATATTCATAGTTGGTGTTTTGGAATTTATTATTTTAAAACAAAATCAACAAAACAAAATGAGAGAAGGTAATATGACTCCTTCACCATATTAAAAGGTTGAATAATATTTTAAATCATTATTGGAAGTCTTTTGAATATTCAAAACATTTTTCAACTCGAGGAAATTCATCTGAGAGGATATAAAATGACTTATCCCCTTTTAATAATGTTGGAAAATATTTAGATTATTACTTTAAAGTTTTAAAATTTTATTTTGAGTATTATAAATAACTCTAAAATTATTTTAGAGATTTTATAATGCTAAGAGAGTTTTTATTTCATTGAAATGATTTATTAAATATTTTAAAAGGGTTGAAAAAGTATTCCCATGGGATATTTTTATTTTACCAAATTATTTATTGTTGTAACAATTTTAAAATTTATATTTTATTATTTAGAAATGGTTTGTCAATGCTTTTGACCAAATAAAAATACTTTTAATAATTTATCGGACTTTATTTGATTTATGAAAAGTATTTTATATTTAAATAAAGTATTTAGAAAATGTTTTTATTTTTATTTTAATTTTTGGAAAATTTATTCATTAAATAAACTTCTTTGTATTATTTGATGAACTTAGAAATTTATTTCATATTTTTCTGATGAGTATTTATTTTTCTACATTTATTTGAAGTTTCGGTTTTTAAAGAAAAAGAAAATGCGTACCGAGCCGGTCCATTTTGAGCCCGAGACGGATTTCAAAAAAAAAATTCGGGCTTTATAAGATTTCGAAATTATTTCTTTTTCGTTTTTTCAGAAACCTTAAAGCACCTCGATTTCCGTGCCGGCGAACCTCGGTTTTCCTGCTGCCGCGCCTCGATTTTCGCGCCGCCGCCACCTCGATTCCCGCGCCGACGATCCTCGGTTTCCGTGCCGACGCCAACTCGATTTCTGCGCCGGCGAACCTCGGTCTCCGTGCCGCCGACGCCTCGATTTCCGCGCGGCGAACCTCGGTTCCCGCGCCGCCGCCACCTCGATTTTCCGCGTGCCGCCACCTCGATTTTCGTGCCGGTGGACCTCGGTTTCCGTGGCGTCGACGCCTCGATTTCCGTGCCCGGCGAACCTCGGTTTCCGCGCCATCGCCACGTCAGCAATTTTGTCCTTTAGTGAAAAGGATCTGTCTGCGACAGAAAATTTTATTTTATTCATGAATAGGTCCTTTTTCACAGTTTGCACCCTATAATCTTCGTAGCCGTATCTTTTAAACCGTGTATCGGAATTAGGTGATTCTTTTTGTTACACGCTCGTGTTGTTCTTTACTTTAGCATAGAATCAACTTTTCAAACTTTTGAACACTTTTGGATTTGAATTTATTTCAATTTCAAATTCAAGTATCGGTGGTTGTATCTTTTAAGCCGTTGATCCAAATCGAGTGATTCTTTTTGCGTTGGATCACTCGTTCCATGTACTTTCTGTTTATACCATGTGTACACAAAAATTCACAAGTTTATTGATCTGTTCAAATTCAAATTCAATTCAATTTTGCACTTGCTATGACCTGTGTTGTAGTATTCCGTTTCACGTGATTCTTTTTGCATATTGAATCATATGAGACATCCTATCGGCAATATCCACACACCATTCATATTGCTATGATCTTTACCTTGATTTCATAATGCCTTGATCATAATCTTGTACCGACAACTCTTTATCCGTTGACTCTCTCGAGTTCACGTTACCCTGATCACCTTCGAGCACATCCACACCTCTGCACGTCAAGCTTTTTGTTTTGTTGCTAAAACCTTTGTGTTTGCTTGTTGATCTTTGTTTGTCTCGTTGTGATGTGATTTCTTATTCGAGTTCATTCGTTTGCGATAGATTGCTCGGAGTGTGACGAGTAGAGTTGACTGGTACGTGAGAGCGAAGATCTTCATCGAATGTATAAGGCAAGTGATGCTTTGACCATACTCATACCTATATTTTCTATATGCATTATGTTAAGAAATATCACCCTATTGCATGATAGGTAGTTTATTTTACTGTTGCTGCAAAACCAGTTAGGATAGCCACATGTCTTGACTTTTCTACCGTAGATCAACCTAGCCGTGTTGTTGCTTTATTGCCATGCTTTGTAGACGTGGTTTGGGTTGTGTAAATTCATGGAGTGCTTGTGAGCTATTTAATAACTTGTGTAGCAACTGTTTATAAATAGAAATCACTTCTGGACGGGCAGGGAGTGCTTCCTGGGGGCTCGTGCCTTATCTAAGGTCGAGACCAGGTTGTACCCCTAATGGTTGGTTTGGTGGTTGACAGTACGTCATGGCGAGTACCCTCTGACGCAGTGGGCGCCGTCCAGGCTCAAAAAGATCAGACATACTTGGTGACTAGAAGCTTACATGTACAGCCGCTGGCCATATGGGCTCTGGCTTAGTTGAGTATGATGTAGGAAGCCTCTTCCGTGCAAAGCTAGCAGATGTAGATGTGATAGGTGGTACCGGCTTGCCGTTGGGTGTAGGTGACCTCTTCTGAAAGACTTCGTCTCAATCTTCGGATTGAGTCCAGCGGGGAAAGTTTACTAACCTCTGCAGAGTAAAAACTAATCATGATTAGCAGTGTCCCCGGTTACGGACATCCTTGAGCTACTAGACATTACTGTTACTGGAGGATCTTGACAGATGAATCACCTTAATAAACTTGAGTGGGCAAGATTTAATAAAGGGGTGTGGATTGAGACTGGTGTGCCCAGTTCCATCTTAAGTAGTAAGTTAAATTAAATTTTTGACTAGGTAGATTGGGAAAAATCAGCTTTCCGCAAAACAATACCATAAGCCTTTCCTTTGACTTACCTTGCATGTAGATGTAGGTCTGTTATAAAAAATTTCGTGTTACTTGCCGTACAAATCAGATGTACTGACCCGTTGTCGGGCTGTAACCTTCGGTGTTGCAGGATTGTATACGACGAGTAAGTGGTACGATGTAGGGTTACGATGTCTATACTCAACTATGCCGGTGGAGTTGATGGACGCCACGAAGCTTTTATTGTTTCCCGTTGTATTCTATCTGTAAGCTAGCCTTGAGCTAAGCAGGTATGCTATATTGTAATACTGGATCTTCGATGTAATATATATGACATGTGGTTTATTCTTGATATTACATCATGTACTGTGTGTGCTAGCTATTGATCCAGGGACTAGCACAGAATGCACAGAGACTCTGGTTTGTGATGAATCGGGTCGTTACACCACTACACTTGTAGTAGAAACCTCAATTACCTACTCATGCAAGACACACAACTCAGTGCGACAAGCCAACTCTCCAAACAAGATAAGCATGATAACTCAAGAGAGTTCCAAAAGAAACCTAAATAAAAGCTCTCAAAAAGATAAGCATGAAAACTAAGAGCTAAGCATGACAACAGCTATGAAAAGATAAAGAACACACACAAAAAGAAAGATAAGCATGCAAGCCTATGTTGTGTTCTAGGGTGGAGTGGAGCATGTTTATCTCAAAAACAATGAAGGGTATGGTCCAACTTGTTATGAACAGCAAGAAAAACTAAAACAAACTAAAAATTAAAGAGCGAGACGCTCCAAGTTTAGCACAGAACACATGAAGAGATAAAAATATAACATGGAGAAGGCCGAACTAATGATTGTTGATGGAGAAGGGGATGCACGGGGGCATCCCCAAGCTTAGACGCTTGAGTCCCCTTGGATATTTCTTGGGGGTGCATGGGTGCATCCCCAAGCTTGAGCGCTTGACACTCCCGAATCTTCTTTCATCATCTTGCGTCCCATACTTGAAAACTCCCTTCATACGAAACTCATCATAAGCTGATTAGAGTGGTTAGTACCCATACTAAAATAATTTTTCTCCACTGGCAATAAAGATATTCATGAAGAGATTTTTTCTCTCATGATTTACAAATATTTTTTTCAAAGAAAAATCAAGGTTAAGATTTGCAAAATGATGAAAACGCAAAACGTGGCAGAATCTGTGAAAAACAGACCAGCAGGTAGTAAATAATTTTTTTGTGGTACCTCTGCAACTCAAATCAAAAAACTTAGAACAGACGCCATAAAGCTAATTGTAGAGAGAATACTTTCAAAAAAATCAGATCAAAAAGATGATCTGGTCATTTATCGTGATTTTTTGTCAAGCAGACATAATCTATTTCTAGACAGCATGTCACAACTTTTGAACTTTCTTGCAATCGGAGGCTAAAACTTGGCACAAAGCTTGAAAATAAAGATACAATGATGTTGCTAAAGTAATAACAAGAATAAAAACCACTAAAACTGAAGGTAAAAATATCTTGGGTTTGTTGGTATACGGGGCAGAAAACACAAATTTTTCACACCTACGGTACCCGAACCGAAGATCTATGTTATGGCGATGTAAGGTAACGGAGGGAATCGGTGTTCATACCTTTGAAGACCGAAAGTGGGAAACGTTCTTACGAACGTGGTTGGCGTAGACTCAGAACTACGACCTCCCTGTCGTGTAGAAGACCACCACCGGCGAGGATGACTCCCGGTAAACCTCCAGCGAAGAAGCAGCACCACAGGTGTAATGCCTCGAAGGGATTATACACATACGGCACAATCGATGTTCCTCCCGGGCTCCGAACCAGGCGAGCAGCGGAAAGAAGACGGCTACGGATCCCGACTTCGGCAGAGCGACGGCCTGCCTTATGGTGGAGAACTCCAATCCTGGTGCAGACTCCAAACAAGGGGAGTCCACTTCCAGAAATGGAGAAGGAAGAAGAAGGAGATCAATTGTTGTATGGAAAAAGGGGGGTCTACCCCTCTATATAAAGGCCAAGGGGGGTGTGATCCCTCTTCCCTCCCCCATGTGGGACTAAACCCCCAAGGGGGGAGGGGTGCGCCGGCCAAGGGGGGGTTGGGCCCCACCCCTTGGCGCCAAGCCCAAGGGGGGGAACCCCCTCCTCCCCTAATGGGCCTCTAAGGCCCATATAGCCTTTTTTCCATTATTTTAATTATTTAATAAGTTTTAAATATTTAATTCAGATAATTAAATAATAAAAACATTATTAAAACAATTAAACTTTATTTTGAACTATTCAAAATGTCCGGAAACCATTCCGTCCTCCTCCGGAACTATTCCGGTGATTTCTCCTATTTCACCGATTGATCCCGTAACTGTCCTATGCATCGATTGCCCTTAAGTGTAACACCCTAACGGTCCGGGAAACAGCAGACATGGTCGAGACTCTTCTCATTGACCAATGACTAGTCAGTTGGACCTGGTTACAGTCCTTGACAGCCCCTGCGCTTCCATCGAATGAGCTTCGATCGCTTTTGGAAACTGTTAACGATACGACGTAATCCCTTTGTTCTGCGGTACCTTGTTTGTTCGAGGTTTGATCGTCGGTATCCCACATACCGTGTTCACATCTCGTTCATGACAAACAACTTCTCTCGTCCATGATCATTGCATCTCTTTGTGACCTAGTCACGTCCTTGCAAGGGGTTGATGCAATATCACCGAGTGGGCCCAGAGTACCTGTCCTGTCACAAGGACTGACAAATCCCGCTTTGATCTATTAACATACTCATCAACCATCTATTTCGGAATACCCAAAGTGCTCCGTTATAGCCAGCATATTTCAGTCAGGCGGTGGGATACAAATCAAAGTCTCCTCATAGATCGTGATTACGTATGATCATTACGGTCTAAGGACTAAGCCATACGTTTCAAAGTCATAGCAACGCTGAACTATGTGACTCGATCACATTGCATTACTTTAGGTGGGTGTCTGTCCATCACATCATTCCCCTAATGATATGACCTCATTGTCAATGGACTTAAGTGTCGCCATGATCAGGAAAGCTTGATCAATCAATTGCCCAATGAGATAGTTTACCCGAGTTAAACTACGGACCATGTTTTATACTACACCTGTATTAGTATTTCCAAGTAATACAGTTATAGCACAGTATAAAACGTATTATGAACAAAACGGATATGTGACAAATATCTTTATTAATTTGTCTCTAGGGCACATATCCAACAGGGTTGCCTCCCAATAAGCGCTTTCTTTTGTGCCTTTTAGCTAGGCATGATGTAAAAAGATCAAGTTTCATCAATTTCAAAAGAATAACTTGCCCGTGTAACGGACTCATAAGGTAACTTAATCTTATTTCGAGGGAAGTGTTCCATTCCCTTTTTGAGGGAGAATTGGAATCTAATAGTCCCTTCTTTCATTTCACTGATAGAACCAACGGTGCGAAGAAAAGGACGTCCCAAAATAATTGGACATGAGGGATCACACTCAATGTCCATGACAATAAAATAAATGGGAACATAATTATCATTGACAAAAATAAGAACATCATCAATCCTCCCTAAAGGTTTCTTTATGAAAGAATCACAAGACGAACACCAAATGAACCTGGATCAAAAGGTTTCAAATCAAGCATATTATACATTCTTTTGGGCATAATGGAGGCACTAGCTCCAACATCACATAAAGCAAAGCAAGAGAAATTATTCAATTTAATTTTGACCATAGGATCCCAATCATCTTCTAGCTTTCTAGGAATATAAGTCTCTCACTTGAGCTTCTCCTCCCTAGCTTTAAAAGAGCATTGGTACTATGATCGGTGAAGGCAATGTTAAGTGTGCTAGTGTGGGGGTCATTAGCCATTCTTTGCAAAAAAAGTGATAACTTCAGAAAGACTACAATTATCAAAATCAAGCTCTCTGAAGAAAAAAAATCTATCAAAAAGGAATTTTTGCAACTGACCCAAGTGTCTTTCTTACAAGGAGATAGGGAATGGAACCACTTATTTGGTTTTCCATGGAGGGAAAATCAAAGAATTTTAATTTAAAATGGTCACTATACATCCCAGGAGGTTTTTGTTCATCACACACCCTCTCATAATTTTCCAAGTTATATATAGCATCCTCTCCTTTCTCAGAAAATTGGTATCTCAAATCATAATTCAGGAAAGGCCTACTAATGGGGGTGCAAACATAATAGGTATCATGACAAACATAACTGCACAACTCAAAAGGACTAAAGGTGTCCCCACTAGGGGATCCGTGCTTGGGGCAAGTTTCAATGCTAGTGGAACCCATAGTAACAGCAGCAAGAAACAATAGAGCAACTAATTTTTTTTGTGATTTTTGGAATCATACTATAAAGAAAAAACTAGAAAGTAAACTAACAAGACCAAAAAGCAAAGGTAAAAGATAGTGTGCAACTCCCCTATTTTGAAGATTGGAGCCCGGGCAACGGCGCCAGAAATTCGCTTGATGACGCGAGAGAGTGTCTTCTTCTCGCCCCTTGTTGGTTACCCCAAGTGGAAGGTTGAGATGTAGCATAGCAGAAAATTTCCCTTGGCAAATATACCAAGGTTGAGTTCAACCAGTAGGACTCCAAGGTCGACAAGTAGGTGGTGAAGCGAGCAACGCGCCGTATGAAAAGATATTGCTCCCTTAACCTGGACATGCACACACAACAAGTAACTTTTCTCCCAAAGAGTTGTCGGGACCCGGGGTTAGCGTATGCAAGTCCAGTTAAGGCATAGTCATATGGAGAGCCGAGAACCGTACCCACTTGTCTAAGCAGACAAGGCCAAGCACAGAACGTTCTCGGAAAGCATCGTACGTGAGGAGCATCCCATCCAGGCCGGATGATCAACTGAGATGGGTCCTCATCGTCCGCACACAAGTCTAATGATATGGGTGGTGAACTCCCATATTCAAAGTCAAGTCGCCTCAACCATACTATCGACTATCTCATAACTCTTACATAGACTTACTCCAGCCCGATCACTTAGTCGGGGTCTAGGGCGGGCTCGATCATACCACAAAGTGTGCACGAGACAGAGTCTCGAACAATCGCATCGCGATGCCCCAAGCTGCGCACATCTAAGGGCCACTTGGTGTATGAAAGACCGCCAGCCAGAACACAACTAAGGTCTTGAACACCCATACAAAGACATGCATGTTATAAACATACACGCAGCACACATGCCTTGTATGAATAGCAGGTACCATTGCAATTCTCTACAAAGTGTACAATTTTATTGATAACTCTTATAGAGTGCACATAGAGATCACATACATGTGATCCAACATTACATTACAAGTGGAAGCAAATTATGTCTGAGTACAGACAAGTTTAACAAATGGCTTAAGAAGCCTTATTTAAACACAAAGCCCTCCACGAGGGAACCAGTCGTCTGACTGGGACTAGACTAGTTGGTCTTCAGTCGTCCAGCTCGATGAAGAAGCCACCTTCGGGGTCAGTGGCATCATCTAAAACATAGATTAAGCAAACGTGAGTACAAAGTCGTACTCAGCAAGACTTACATAGGAGCTATACTACTCATGCATCTGTATCAAGGTAAAGGGAGGTGGGGTTCACTTGCAGAAATACCAGCTTTGACTTGGCTAATCCTGAACTACGAGTACCAGACTTTGAGGTAAGAAGCGTACACGAGTCCACTACTTTCTCCAATCAATACACCACTATGGTGCCTTCCTCGACTTCCCCACGAGAAAGCACGCCATAGCACTCACACTTATCTTGGTGTGTTTTAGAAGTATCCGGTTCAAGTTATCTAGTAATCAAGCTAAGCTTTCCAAGCAGTCCATAACCGCGGACGCGGCTATTCGAATAGTTTTGTTAACCTTGCAAGGGTGTACCGCTACACACACATGATCATCATTTACCGCCTTTGATCTCGACACCATTCAAGGGGTGCCAGCGAGGATGCTCACCACAACTGTTACCTCATAGCCGATCTAGTCCGAGAAAGCCGCCTACTTGGGTTGGTTACCACAATCGTGAACCCGGCCGGTTTACCGAAGTGGACCCAAGTGATGTGTGCGTGGTGCATAAGCCGGTCTCGGATGAGCCGTTCTCTCACTTAGCATCCAGGCCACAGACCTACCAGAACTCCGAACTATTGCGACATCTGGACATCGAAAGGGATGAGTTAGTAAGTTGAGAGGGGTCAGTGAGGCCAATGTGTGGTTGTACTCTTCATCTTGGATCACCACACAAGAACTCGTACTAGGGCGGTGTTCAACGAGACAACCCACTGTGTACTCCTACACAGCCTCTCATCGTTCACCTTGTATTAGGGTCGATTCACCAACACTTTTCTACCATCATCAACATGATCATTCCCATCCCGACTCACATCACAGTAACAACATGGTATCAACTAAGCATGCAATAAGCAGTAACATTGCAGGGGCCACATGATATCAAACAACTCCTACATTTGCTAGGATTGTGGTTTGCTTACTACTGTGACAAAAAGATAGGTCATGCAAAGGAATGGGTTCATCTATGCGGTAGAAACGAAGCATGGTGATCATCCTAAACAATGCATAAGCGAGACATGAGAGGGAAGTGGGATTTTATCGACATGATCAATGGGGGTTTGCTTGCCTTGCTGACGAGGTTCGGGTTCGGGGTCTTCAACGTAGGGGGTGACCTCGGGCTCCGGCTCCACGTCTATCAGCAACATGACAATCATAGGATCAACAGAATGTACAATGCACAATCACATGAATAATATTGAAAAGGTGATGTTCATGGTACTGATGTGTTGATCATTCCATTTAAATGTAGTATATTGCAAATTGAATTGCAAATTCAAACTCCACATTTGAATTCAACATTAACCAAGTTATATGTGATATAGTTTGATCATTTTTAAACAACTTCAAATGTGTATGATATGCCTCTAATGTGTGATTGAAATGTAGCATGTTGCCATGGTTCAAGTTGCAAAAATATTTGATTTGAATTTGATTTAATTCCATTTAAATCAAATAGCAAATGCTACTGATCACATTTTAAATTCAACTCAAACAGAGTTGAAAGTTGCATATTTGGAAATATAATTTTCTCCTGATCATTTTTCATATATTATTTGTCCAATTTGGAGTTAATATGAATTTTCTATGAATTTCCAAAGTTTGGGGTATTTTTTGGAATTTCTGGAATTCTTTTAATTCATTTTGATTTTCTAGAAATTCATAAAACGATTAATTGCGCAAGTGCTGACGTCAGGGGGGGGCTGACATGTGGGGCCACCCTGTCAGTAGCTGGGTTAATTAACCCGTGGGTTAAGTTAATCCAGTGGCTTAATTAAGCCACTGGGCCCACTGGTCAGTGACCCAGGGGGTCATTAGCCAAGTGCTTAGGGGCTAATCCACCGGCGGCTAAACACCGGCGACTGGAGTCGCGGCGGCACTGCACGGGATCACTATTCCGGCCACTGGAGGGGAAACGGAGGGCACCGGCTTGCTCCTGGAGGTCTTCCGCGTCGTCTGGAAGTAACAGGGGGTCACGGGGAGGTCGGGAGCGACGACGGCGACGACTCCGGCGGAAACAGAGAACCGGCGAGGTCGTAGATGACGTTGTGGTGCACGGTTGGAGTTGATTCGGGGCTCGTTCGAACGCTAGCACGTGCAGGAGTCAAACGCGTGCACTGGGGGTTCACGACGAGCACTGGAGCGAGGAGGACGACGACCATGGCGGCGACGAGCTCCTGCGTCCATGGCGGATCCGGCTAGAGGAAGCAAACGAGGGGGAGAAGTGAGGGGTTCCGGCCGTGAGCTCACCCGGAATCTATCTGGAGTGGTGGCTTGCTCGGGGAGGCGGTGGAGCTGCCGGAATTTGAAGTCGATCCACGGCGGTCGGCGATGAAGACGACGAAGCTAGCGAGCTCGTGGAGGCGTCCTACTCCGATTCCTTTCGCAGGTCGATGAAGACGACGACGAGGAGCACGGTGGACTTGCTGGCTTGAGCTCTAGGGCACGGTGGCCACGCGGGGGCTCGACGGCGCTCCGGCGTTCTTCTCGGGCGACGACGAAACGGGCGAGAGAGGAGGGGAGGGAGCTCGTGGAGGGGGGGAATGGACTGCGGAGGTTGCGGGGAGTCTCCAGGTGCGAGAAGAAGCCACGGGGAGGCCTGGAAGCTCCTCGACAGCGACGTGTCGTCCCCGGCTAGCTCGGTGGCATTCCACCGAGCAGCTTGGAGGCGCGGGAGGGGGAAGAAGACGCCCCTGCCCCAGTGGGCCGGCTGGGCTGGGGTGGGCCGTCTTCGCCTGGGCGCCAGGTAAGGGTTTTCTGCTTTCTTTTCTATTTTCCTTTTCTGACATTTGTTCTGTTTAGCTAAAATAAATAGCTAAACATTTTATTAAATGCTGAAAAAATTTATGTGGCCTCATAATAATATCGACTAGCCACTCATAAAATTTCAACATTTTTAAAATTCAAATAATTTGAATCTTAAATCAAATAGGGGTATTTCTTTAATTCCAAGGCATTGTTTGATTATTTGAAAAATCTATGAGCATGGGATGGGTCCCACATCACTTGATATGTGATCATACTCATTTATAAGACTTTTCAAAAATCTAACATGAATTTTTGGAGAAGATTTTTATCTGGCCTTTTGAATTAATTCATCTGGGGGTGTTCCTTCTCCCATTTGGATTTTGAAGTTGATTTCCTCTGAAAATTTGACATGATGCAAGGTTACTTGATCCTAGCACATTACCTAATAGAGGGTTCTGACAAGAGTACAAAGGATCAAAACACAAGGGGAATAATAATAGTGGTGATTGCAACTAAAAATTAAATAAAGAAGTAAATAGTGGAGGTGTAAACAGTGGTGGAAATATGGACCGGGGTCCCATGATGTTCACTAGTGATGTCTCTCTCCCAAAAGAAGATAAAACAACTAAGCTGGGTAAATAAATTACAGCTGGGCAATTGACAGAATTATAAATGCAACGCAATACTAATTATGCTCTAAAGAAAGTTAGAGGCTCAAAAGTATGGGAAGTACGCCAAGACAAGTGGACCGAAATCTAACTGCATCTACTCACTAATCATCCACCTTGAGATATTTATCCAGAACATCTCGCTGGTATTAAGTTGCGAGCCCCGCCCAAAGTGTAAACCCAAAGCAACAGACAAGTGCATTAACAAACTTTGAGTAAGGTAAAAAATCCTTGCAACTGCGGTTACAAGCACCGTTGTTTTCTCCCTGGTGGAAACAACACATCCCCTAGTCTCAAGTTTCTGTCACTAAAGCTAGACATCAGGGGTCATGAACCCACAATCAAGCATAACACTCCCTCCTGGAGTTACTATCTACTACTTGGCCAAATCAAAAAAAAGCAACGGAGAACATGCAAGAATTACTCAAGAACAAATTATAAAAGGGGAACCAAATATATAACCCATCACAATCTGAACATAATCTCATAATCCATTGGATCCCACCAAACTCAGCATAGCAACAGCGGAAAGAATTACATAGATAACTTGATCATGTAGGGCAGCTCACAAGGGCTAAGAATTGAAGCACAAGATTGGAGAGAAGACATCACACAGCTACTGGTCATGGACCCATGGTCCAAGGGGGACTAATCAAGACACATCCGGGAAGCGTCCATGGTGGTGGAGAATCTCCCGAAGGACAATCCTCCCTCCGGCAGGGTGTCGGGAAGAGGTCTTCTGGTGCTCCTGATCTTGGAAGTGAGGCGGTGGCGGAACAGAGTTGAAAATCGCGATGCGGGGCTCCTTCCGAGGGTTTTCGAAGCGAGGAGTAAATATAGGACACAGAGGGACACCAGGGGATGGACCCTCCCCCTAGGCGCCCTGGTGGAGCGACCAGGAGGGGGTTCACGCTAGGTGGACGCCTGGGTGCGCCCTGGCCCCCCTCCGGCTCTCCGTCGGTGATACGGAAGCTTCCGTCCAACTAATTTTTTTATCTGATTTTTTTGGAATTTTCGGAGCTCTGTAAATATGGGTAAAAAAACCTCCAACTTACAGACATCAACAGACAGGAACTGGCACTGGGTACACTGAGTTAGTACGTTAGTCCAAATATGTGTAAAAAGGTATGAAAGTGTGTAACACCCTCAGTTGCTGTAACAGTAATCATCATCACTGTTGATCGTCACTGTTGAATTATCACTGTTTGATCCCCTTGTAACTGATAAAACTTTGTGATGCTCATGATCAAACCTTGTTGTGGTTGATCAACACCTCATGCCCCATGTACTTGAGCCCTTGGGATCAAAACCCAAAGCCAAATGCACCTTACTCATCCAACAAACCAAACCCTAGTTGAAACTACTTTAAATGGAAATTAAAACAAAGGTGCTGAAATAAAGTTGTTCCAAAAATCATGGAACTATTTTTGTAAATTGCCTAAAATCATTATAATCATGTTGGAACAACTTTGGTAATTTTTGGAGTTGCAGAAAATTCCAAACAGTTCAAACAGTAGGTTAAAACCCCTATTTTGGGCATTTAATATTTAAAAGAAATATCTATTGATTTTATTTTGCTGCAAAAACTTTTGTGGCACCTTAATAAGATGTAACCCTAATTTACAAACACCAATAATATTTTACTAAAATGCTAGGATTAATAAATCAATTACTGAATGTTTTTGAATAAGCAACAGATCAAAACAATTTGGGTAAGGCTAAAACCCGCCCAGGGCGAAGCCCACCTCAGCCCAGCCCACCCCCCACCTTGTCTTCTTCCTCCTCCAACCACCCCCACCTGCCCCGTACGGCGGCCGTCGTGGGCACGCCGCTGCCAGCCGGCCCCTCCCTCCACCTGCTCCCTCCCGCCATGGACACGCTAAGACCACCCCGGCCGACACCCTGGACGACCCCCCCCCTCTCTCTCCTCACTCCTCTTCCCCTCCTCTTTTCTCCCTCGGACCCCCGTCTCCCCCGCCGTCTCCCTGAGTCGCGCCCGGCCTCCCCCGCATAGGAGCTCCATTGGAGCCGGCGTCGCCGCGACCGCCGCCCAGCCCGCAAGTCCGGCGAACCCCCCCCCCCCCTCCCCCGGGCCACGGCGGACCCCCGTGCGACCTTTTTCCCCCGCTTCTCAAGTGAGTGCCCCCCTTTTCCCCCCTTCCTCGTCGCCTCGGGCCATGGCTCGGAGCTCCGTCCCTCCGCCATGGTGCCCCCTGGCCGCGCACCCGTGCCCCCCCTGCGCAGCAACCGCCGGCCGCACTGCACCTGGCCATGGCCACGCCGGGGTCTTCCTCCCCATCGCCGGTTTTGGCCCAGCCGCCGGCGAGGCCCCTGCCTGGACAAGCCGTTGACTAACCCCCCCCCCATTAGCGCTAATAATCCCCCCAGGCCACTGACGAATGGGCCCCATGGCCCTAATTTTAATAGTAGCTAAATTAAGCAATGTTTAATATAATGGAAATAACCCTTTGGGTGGCTGACATGTGGGTCCCAGCCCCACTTAAACCTCTGTTAATTTAAATAACTGTTAAACTGCATATGTGCCACTTACAACTGGGCCCCATCCCATTAAGCTAATTCTCTAGATTAATTAATATGCAATTTGAATAATGTCTCTATGACATGTGGGCCCTCTGATAATTTTGTTTTAAATAAAATGATTTATAAATAACAGAGGCTGACATGTGGGTCCCTCATGTCAGCACTGTTCTGGATAATGTTGTGGATAATGTTTTGGATAATGTTTAATAAATAATAAAAGAAATCCAGAAAATCATTTAAATTGATTTAAACTTAGAAATTCAATAACTTTTAAACCGTAACTCGGATTCAAAAACTTTATACATGAAAATTGATCAGAAAAATACAACGAATACGGATAAGCTATCTGTATGTCTACCACACCCCTCTAACACAACGAACATCGGACATTCCCCCTCCGGACCGTTTGTCCGATGAACTGTCCGGTACTGTTAGAGTGCCCGGATGAATTTATTCCGAACACGAATGTTGTCCGGAATGGTTCAAATAGCACGGATACACCCCCCTTATGTTGTTCCGGTAACTACGACACCTCCGGCTTGATCCTTCCCCTCCGGACACCCTATCCGATAATCACCCGGAGCCGGTAGTTCATCCTCAGATGAATTTCCGTTCCGAGCAACGTGCATTACACTGCGTTAGAACACCGTTAACATTTCATTTATCATGTCATGCATCTGTTTGTATATGCTTGCTGTTTATTTACTGTTTCTCCCCCCTTTAAATCTCCGATAGACCCCGCTGCTGTCGTCGACTACACCGCTGCTGAGTACGACTACGTCGTCGACGACCCTACTACTACCGTCGAGCTTGCAGGCAAGCAGAGCCATTCTCTTCCCCAGATACCGCCTATCTTTCCATACATTTCTTGCACTAGGCATTGTTACTGATGCTGCTACGATTACAATCCTATTCAATTGCATAGCCTGTTTTTGTCGCCCCTTGATGTACCTTCCTTTAATCCTATGCTGCCTATTATTACTTATGCATTATTCAGCAGTGAACCCTGCGCATTGTTAGCTAGGATTAGATAGAGGGCCGCGATCACTCAGGGGAGTGAACGCGGATATTAATATTATAACTGCACAGGTACGGTACAATGCAGACACCGCCTCAGGCCCTATCTGGGTTATGCCTAGTCACCTCAAGTGTGAGCTATCAAGGAGTAATCTTTGTACTCCACTCGAGGCTGACTTTGTCTTACCGCCATAGGGTCTTGACAACGGTTGTCCTAAAGGTAAGAAGTCGGGCGACCCAACGGTGCCCGCGAGAGGTATTGCGACGGGACGACAGGGAGGGCACGACCAGTGTACCGGTGTGCTTGGCCCCTGGTCGTTGGCCGCGAGAGTTACCAAACCACGAAAGTCGAGCTCCTCCAGGAGCACACGCGAGACAAGGTAAGGAGACGGTTCACCTCGTTGGTAACCGCAGTGACTTGGTGGGGCGACAGGGCCGGCACCGATGTATTGGTGGTCCTGGCTGTTGTCGTTGTCCGCGGGTCGGTTAAGTCGAGGCAACGATAACGGTTGTCACGCAGGTTAATTAAAATACTAAATGGTTCAGTGAATGTCTTGAGTTGGCTATATGCCATGTACGCACTACCTACCCGTGGGAACTACGAGTTATGGGCTCCTCTGCTTCTTAGTGTCGTCCGAGGACTCTTCAGACGTCAGCAGTACCGCGGGCTGATTGCCGGGAAGTGGTGTTGTCTTATTTGCCGCGGCGTGTGATTTGTATTTGCTTTGATTTAACTTCACCGGCCAGCCACGCACCGTGCAGGAGTACGTTTGGGTTGGGGTCCAAGGCCCGACGTACTTAGGATTTAGACCAGCGGATGACCTCTCTGTTGAGTTTGAAAGATGGGCTATGAAGTGTCGGATAGCCTCGGTGGAGCATTCCCTAACAAGGTTCCCGCCACCCTGGAGATCCGTGCGTGTAGCGTAACACAAGTGCACCCCTGCAGGGAAGATTGATCTATCGATAGCCGTGTCCACGGTAACAGGACGCTTTATGCTGAAGCTGGATCCTACCACTAGAAACTATTATTAAACTGTATGGTTCCGGGTTCCCTTCCTCGCGGGGATGTCGAGGAGGTGAATTCGGAGGCATTGTTAATTATTACAACTTATTATTATACAATGCTGCAGCAACTTCTGCTGCATTGTTACTTTATGCTTTATATAAACTGTTGGCTGATTCTTACCTCATGCTGCAAGACATCGTCGGAAGATGCTAATCTTCGTTAGGCCTAGCTTCTTACCCTTGCTCTGAACTTCTATCTTCCGTCCACTATATACAGCCTATTCATTCCGTTGATATCATGCATAATGCTTAGTAGCGGACGTAAGACTCGCGGGTATACTAGATACTCACCTGCTTTATTTCCTTTACTGTTTTGCCTGATCGGCCGCTGCAGCCGACGTTGGAGCCCAGGAGCAGGAGTACCCCGGAGGCGCCTACTACGACGTCGAGTTCCCCGTTGACCAGGAGTAGTACTGTGGATCCCAGGCAGGAGGCCTCGCCTTTTCGTTCTGTATCTCTGATGTGATTTGTGCTAGCCTTCTTAAGGCAAAACTTGACTAACTATGTCTGTACTCAGATATTATGGCTTGTATGACTTATATATTCGGGTCCGCGTGAGCCCCTCTATTGTAATATATTTGTTTATCCTTTTGTGTTTAGTGTTGTGCTGTGATATTATCACCGTGGCACCCTAATCTCAGTCGTGTACCCTGTGTGTATGATTACTGTACACGGTCTGATTTTGGGGGCGTCACAAGTTGGTATCAGAGCCGTCTGCCTGTAGGAAGCCACCCCACCACTACCTGGTCGATGTTGAGTCTAGACTTTGAAAAACTATTTTGCTAACTTAATATTTGGCTTACGGGCCCACATCGATGTCACTACGTGTGATATATATGGTATTAGGATCCTTTTCTTCTTACCTATGCTCTGGGAATCTGCTCTCTTATCCTTGCTGGTAAGTTTAAAAAGAATATGACATTAGGATCACGTTCTCTTGATTCCACCCGGCGTTTTTGGTGCTTCCCCCCATTGATTGAGTCGTGTCGCAGGCGTCGTACGCCAGATCCCAGACCGCGGATCCCATTCTCATTCTGGGCAGGCCGCGCGTTCTCTGGCATCAACTCCTGTGGCCAACAGTTTTCTTGCGGCGTGATTGACATAGTGGAATCTATGTCGCGTCGTGTAATCCTTACCGCGGTCTGCGCGCCGCCTAGAGAGTCCTTTTTCCTTAATTTCTACGACGTTACGCTGCCCGATTTTCGGTTGATTCTATGTGTGGATGTGTATGTCTTATATGACTACTCCTATATATCCGCGCCTCCTCTTTGTTGTCGCTTTACCTCTTACTCGTTTCCGGTATTTTCGTTAAGTTGTTCATCGCTGAAATACCCCTGTTAATTCTAGCAGGATGGCTGGTCGTGGTGGTCGTGGTCGTGCTGCCAACGACCCACCTCCGCCGCCGGATTACATGGCCGCGATGATGCAGCAGTTCGAGATGAATCGTCAGTTCATGCAGAATATCATGGCTCAGTTCCCCCAGCCGAATCAGAATGGGCACCACCATCAGCATGCCACCGTGACTCTGCACGACTTCACCCGCCTCAACCCCACTATGTTCCGCAACACTGTTCAGCCGCTGGATGCTGATGACTGGCTTCGCGACATCACTCACGAGCTGGAGTCTGCTAATGTCGATCCAGCTGACTATGTGAACTTTGCGTCTTATCATCTGAAAGGCGCCGCTGCTCAGTGGTGGAGCACCCACAAGCGTTCCCTGCCAGTTGAAGAAGTCATCACTTGGGATGAATTTCAGTCTGCCTTCCGCGCCCGCTACATTCCTCAGGGGATCATGGATCGTAAGGCGGAAGAATTCCGTAACCTCACTCAGGGCGATATGACTGTTGAAGCCTATCAGCGCGAGTTCCTCAACCTCTCTCGCTATGCGGAAGGAGAGATCACCACTGATGCTCGCAGGCAGCAGAAGTTCCGTCGTGGCCTCAACCCTGAACTCAGGCTCGCTCTTGCCGTTCATGATTTCGCCAACTTCGCCACCATGGTGAACAAGGCTATCACCGTCGAGACTGCCCAGATGGAGCACAAGAACTCTCTGAAGCGTTATCGTGACGTTGGCTCATCTTCGGGCGCAACGCAGAAGCGTCGTATCTGGCTCCCTACCAGTGTGACCCACGCAGCTGTCCCTGCTCCAAGGCCGTCTTATGCTGCACCCCGTCTGCCTCCTCCACCGCAGATGCCAAGAGCTCTGCCTGCACCACCCAATGCTACACCCCTTCGTCCTCAGGATGGATTATGCTTCACGTGCCGCCAACCAGGGCATTTTTCCAGGGAGTGCCCCCTGAAACAGAAGCAACTGGTAGTTCACCCCACTGGCCGTGGAAATGGTCGTGGCAACAACCGGACCCCCAACTATAATACTGGGTCTGCTGCTTATGCCCGTGGACATGCTAACAACGTCAATGTTGAAGAAGCTCAGCAACAACCCGCTACCGTGATGGGTACCCTTCTCGTTAATTCCGTACCTGCTACTGTTTTATTTGATACAGGAGCATCGCATTCATTCATGTCGGAA
Organism: Bromus sterilis; assembly: GCA_950022295.1. Lineage (NCBI taxonomy): Eukaryota > Viridiplantae > Streptophyta > Magnoliopsida > Poales > Poaceae > Bromus > Bromus sterilis. The sequence continues at coordinate 159,427,957 of OX465596.1, read as the reverse complement.
GCATTTGCATTGTCGCATAACTTCACGCTAGAAAAGATGAACCCACCGATGGTTGTCCGCACCCCAATAGGCCAATGTCAAACCACCAAGATAGTGCCCGGAACCATCATTGAAATTGAAGGGATTGAATTCCTTGTTTCCCCCATCGTTCTAAAGACTTCCACCATAGACCTAATTCTGGGCATGGATTGGTTGAAATTTCACGATGCCGCACTGTATTGTGGCACCAGCTCTGTCCGACTTTTACACCCCTCCGGCGAGATTGTTACCCACACCACCAGAGTAACCCGTAATGCTGAAACACAGATATTTATGATGAATGCTTTGAATGCCGCCCCCCTTGAAGGCATTGAGACCGTTCCAGTCGTTCGCGATTTTCCCGACGTCTTCCCAGAAGAACTGCCGGGAATACCCCCGATCAGAGAAGTTGAATTCGTCATCGACTTGAAGCCAGGCACTGTTCCTATTGCCAAGCGTCCTTACAAGATGCCGCCACATGAACTCCTGGAACTTAAGGAGGAAATCGACAAGGCACTTCAGAAAGGATTCATTCGCCCCAGTTCCTCAGCTTGGGGAGCACCTTCGCTCTTTGTCAAGAAGAGCGATGGGACAAACCGATTAGTCCAAGATTATCGGCCCATTAACCAAGCCACCATCCAGAACAAATACCCACTTCCCCGGATCAACGACCTGTATGATCAACTTGCCGGATCCAAGGTGTTTTCTAAACTCGACTTGAGGTTGGGTTATCACCAAATCCGAGTCCGTGATGAGGACATTCCGAAGACTGCCTTCATTACTCGTTATGGTTCATACGAGTACACTGTCATGTCCTTTGGCTTAACCAATGCTCCAGCCACCTTCTCCAGATTGATGAATTATATTTTCATGGAGTACCTCGACCAGTTCGTCGTGGTTTATCTGGATGATATCTTGATATATTCCAAGAATGAAGAAGAACATGCTGAACATCTTCGTCTTATACTGGAGAAGCTTCGAGAACACAAACTCTACGCTAAGTTTTCTAAGTGTGAATTCTGGCTTCCCGAAGTAACCTACCTTGGACATGTGATTTCCAAGGATGGCATTGCCGTCACCCCAGAACGTATCCAGGCTATTCTTGACTGGACTCCTCCCAAGACCGTCAAGCAAGTCCGCAGTTTCCTCGGACTCGCTAGCTATTGTCGCCGTTTCGTCGAGAATTTCTCCAAGATTGCCAGGCCTCTGACTAATCTGCTTCACAAAGGCGTCAAGTTTGAGTGGACAGATAAATGTCAAGAAAGTTTTCAAGCCCTCAAGGACAAGCTAACTTCTCCCCCGGTGCTCGCTCCCCCTGATACTCAGAAGGACTTCGTGATATATTGCGACGCGTCTCGTCAAGGATTAGGCTGTGTCCTATTGCAAGAGCGCAAGGTGATTGCTTATGGCTCTCGTCAGTTGCGTGCTCACGAAGACAAATACCCGACACATGATCTCGAATTAGCAGCAGTAATTTATGCATTGAAGCTGTGGCGACATTACCTCGTCGGTAATCGTTGCGAGGTCTACACCGATCACCAAAGTCTGAAGTACCTGTTTACTCAGCCAGACCTGAATCTTCGTCAACAACGATGGCTCGAGACAATAGCCGACTTCAACATGGATATTTCATATACCCCGGGCAAGGCTAATGTGATGGCTGATGCCTTGAGCCGCAAGGCTTACTGTTCTGAACTTGAGGTTCAGGTGCAGCAACCACTTCTGTATGAAGAGTTTCGCAAGTTGAATCTCGATATTGTTCCTCAAGGTTACGCCAATAACCTGATTCTCGAGTCAAAACTCGACGCCCTAATCAAGAGTAGACAATCTCTGGCCCCTGACATTGTGAAGATCAAGCAGGACATCGCCGAGGGAAAGCCCTCCTCTTTTACCATTGATGCTAACGATGGTGATACTGTGTACTTCAAGGGCCGCTTAGTAGTTCCTGTGAGCCCGCCCCTCATTAACTGTGGTCCGGATATCATGGAAGAAGCCCATAACTCTACCTTGTCAATCCACCCTGGCAGTATCAAGATGTATAAAGACCTTCGTCAACGGTACTGGTGGCCTTACATGAAGCAAGACATCGCCCGCTATGTTTCTCAATGTGACGTTTGCAGTCGCGTCAAGGCCGGACATCAGAAACCTGCTGGTTGGTTGCGACCACTCCCTCCTCCTGATTGGAAGTGGGACAAAGTCGAAATGGACTTCGTCACCGGTTTTCCTAAGTCACAGAAAGGTAACGATGCCATCTTTGTCGTCATCGACCGATTCTCCAAGATTGCACACTTCCTGTCGGTCAAGGAGACGATCACTGCTAGTCAGTTGGCACACTTGTATATCTGCCGAATTGTGTCACTCCACGGTATTCCGTTGGAGATCAGTTTAGACCGTGGCAGCATCTTCACCTCACGATACTGGAATAGTTTCATGGAAGCTTTCGGGACTCGTCTGAACCTCAGCACCGCTTATCACCCCCAGTCGCAAGGCCAAGATGAACGAGTTAATCAAGTGCTGGAAGACATGCTTCGCGCTTGTGTCCTTTCTTTCGGCATGAAATGGGAGGATGCCCTCCCGTACGCGGAATTCTCGTACAACAATAGCTATCAGGCTAGCTTGAAGATGGCCCCCTTCGAAGTTCTATACGGACGTAAATGTCGAACCCCCCTGAATTGGTCAGGAACTGGGGAACGACCCTACTTCGGACCGGATCTTGTCCAAGAAGCTGAAAACAAGTTCGCATTGTGCAAGAAAATCTCAAGGCCGCACAGTCTCGTCAGAAGAGCAACTATGACCGCAAACACCGTGAAATGGAGTAGCAGCCTGGTGAATACGCATACCTCCGTGTCACTCCCATGAGGGGCACTCATCGCTTCGGTATCAAGGGAAAGTTGGCTCCTCGCTACATTGGCCCGTTCCGTATCCTTTCCAGGAGTGGACCCGTGGCATACCGGTTGGAATTGCCGCCGAACCTCTCCCAAGTCCACGATGTCTTCCATGTGTCGCAACTCCGTCGCTGCTTCAAGGATCCTATCCGCGAAGTGGAGCATGATATGATCGAGCTGCAACAAGACTTGACTTATCGAGAACATCCGAACCGCATTCTCGATCAGTCTGAGCGTCGAACCCGCAACAAGACCGTCAAGTTCCTCAAGGTTCAGTGGTCGAATCATTCTGAAGATGAAGCCACTTGGGAACGCGAAGATCGCCTTCGCGATGAATACCCCGATCTTTTCCTCGCTACCACTTAAATTCTCGGGACGAGAATTCTTGTAGTGGGCGAGATTTGTAACACCCTCAGTTGCTGTAACAGTAATCATCATCACTATTGATCGTCACTGTTGAATTATCACTGTTTGATCTCCCTTGTAACTGATAAAACTTTGTGATGCTCATGATCAAACCTTGTTGTGGTTGATCAACACCCCATGCCCCATGCACTTTAGCCCTTGGGATCAAAACCCAAAGCCAAATGCACCTTACTCATCCAACAAACCAAACCCTAGTTGAAACTACTTTAAATGGAAATTAAAACAAAGGTGCTGAAATAAAGTTGTTCCAAAAATCATGGAACTATTTTTGTAAATTGCCTAAAATCATTATAATCATGTTGGAACAACTTCGGTAATTTTTGGAGTTGCAGAAAATTCCAAACAGTTCAAACAGTAGGTTAAAACCCCTATTTTGGGCATTTAATATTTAAAAGAAATATCTATTGATTTTATTTTGCTACAAATACTTTTGTGGCACCTTAATAAGATGTAACCCTAATTTACAAACACCAATAATATTTTACTAAAATGCTAGGATTAATAAATCAATTACTGAATGTTTTTGAATAAGCAACAGATCAAAACAATTTGGGTAAGGCTAAAACCCGCCCAGGGCGAAGCCCACCTTAGCCCAGCCCACCCCCCACCTTGTCTTCTTCCTCCTCCAACCACCCCCACCTGCCCCGTACGGCGGCCGTCGTGGGAACGCCGCTGCCAGCCGGCCCCTCCCTCCACCTGCTCCCTCCCGCCATGGACACGCTAAGACCACCCCGGCCGACACCCTGGACGACCCCCCCCCTCTCTCTGCTCACTCCTCTTCCCCTCCTCTTTTCTCCCTCGGACCCCCGTCTCCCCCGTCGTCTCCCTGAGTCGCGCCCGGCCTCCCCCGCATAGGAGCTCCATTGGAGCCGGCGTCGCCGCGACTGCCGCCCAGCCCGCAAGTCCGGCGAACCCCCCCTCCCCCGGGCCACGGCGGACCCCCGTGCGACCTTTTTCCCCCGCTGCTCAAGTGAGTGCCCCCCTTTTCCCCCCTTCCTCGTCGCCTCGGGCCATGGCTCGGAGCTCCGTCGCTCCTCCATGGTGCCCCCTGGCCGCGCACCCGTGCCCCCCCTGCGCAGCAACCGCCGGTCGCACTGCACCTGGCCATGGCCACGCCGGGGTCTTCCTCCCCATCGCCGGTTTTGGCCCAGCCGCCGGCGAGGCCCCTGCCTGGACAAGCCGTGGACTAACCCCCCCCCCCCCCCATTAGCGCTAATAATCCCCCCAGGCCACTGACGAATGGGCCCCATGGCCCTAATTTTAATAGTAGCTAAATTAAGCAATGTTTAATATAATGGAAATAACCCTTTGGGTGGCTGGCATGTGGGTCCCAGCCCCACTTAAACCTCTGTTAATTTAAATAACTGTTAAACTGCATATGTGCCACTTACAACTGGGCCCCATCCCATTAAGCTAATTCTCTGGATTAATTAATATGCAATTTGAATAATGTCTCTATGACATGTGGGCCCTCTGATAATTTTGTTTTAAATTAAATGATTTATAAATAACAGAGGCTGACATGTGGGTCCCACATGTCAGCACTGTTCTGGATAATGTTGTGGATAATGTTTTGGATAATGTTTAATAAATAATAAAAGAAATCCAGAAAATCATTTAAATTGATTTAAACTTAGAAATTCAATAACTTTTAAACCGTAACTCGGATTCAAAAACTTTATACATGAAAATTGATCAGAAAAATACAATGAATACGGATAAGCTATCCGTATGTCTACCACACCCCTCTAACACAACGAACATCGGACATTCCCCCTCCGGACCGTCTGTCCGATGAACTGTCTGGTACTGTTAGAGTGCCCGGATGAATTTATTCCGAACACGAATGTTGTCCGGAATGGTTCAAATAGCACGGATACACCCCCCTTATGTTGTTCCGGTAACTACGACACCTCCGTCTTGATCCTTCCCCTCCGGACACCCTGTCCGATAATCACCCGGAGCCGGTAGTTCATCCTTAGATGAATTTCCGTTCCGAGCAACGTGCATTACACTGCGTTAGAACACCGTTAACATTTCATTTATCATGTCATGCATCTGTTTGTATATGCTTGCTGTGTATTTACTGTTTCTCCCCCCTTTAAATCTCCGATAGACCCCGCTGCTGCCGTCGACTACACCGCTGCTGAGTACGACTACGTCGTCGACGACCCTACTACTACCGTCGAGCTTGCAGGCAAGCAGAGCCATTCTCTTCCCCAGATACCGCCTATCTTTCCGTACATTTCTTGCACTAGGCATTGTTACTGCTGCTGCTACGATTACAATCATATTCAATTGCATAGCCTGTTTTTGTCGCCCCTTGATGTACCTTCCTTTAATCCTATGCTGCCTATTATTACTTATGCATTATTCAGCAGTGAACCCTGCGCATTGTTAGCTAGGATTAGATAGAGGGCCGCGATCACTCAGGGGAGTGAACGCGGATATTAATATTATAACTGCACAGGTACGGTACAATGCAGACACCGCCTCAGGCCCTATCTGGGTTATGCCTAGTCACCTCAAGTGTGAGCTATCAAGGAGTAATCTTTGTACTCCACTCGAGGCTGACTTTGTCTTACCGCCATAGGGTCTTGACAACGGTTGTCCTAAAGGTAAGAAGTCGGGCGACCCAACGGTGCCCGCGAGAGGTATTGCGACGGGACGACAGGGAGGGCACGACCAGTGTACCGGTGTGCTTGGCCCCTGGTCGTTGGCCGCGAGAGTTACCAAACCACGAAAGTCGAGCTCCTCCAGGAGCACACGCGAGACAAGGTAAGGAGACGGTTCACCTCGTTGGTAACCGCAGTGACTTGGTGGGGCGACAGGGTCGGCACCGATGTACTGGTGGTCCTGGCTGTTGTCGTTGTCCGCGGGTCGGTTAAGTCGAGGCAACGATAACGGTTGTCACGCAGGTTAATTAAAATACTAAATGGTTCAGTGAATGTCTTGAGTTGGCTATATGCCATGTACGCACTACCTACCCGTGGGAACTACGAGTTATGGGCTCCTCTGCTTCTTAGTGTCGTCCGAGGACTCTTCAGACGTCAGCAGTACCGCGGGCTGATTGCCGGGAAGTGGTGTTGTCTTATTTGCCGCGGCGTGTGATTTGTATTTGCTTTGATTTAACTTCACCGGCCAGCCACGCACCGTGCAGGAGTACGTTTGGGTTGGGGTCCAAGGCCCGGCGTACTTAGGATTTAGACCGGCGGATGACCTCTCTGTTGAGTTTGAAAGATGGGCTATGAAGTGTCGGATAGCCTCGGTGGAGCGTTCCCTAACAAGGTTCCCGCCACCCTGGAGATCCGTGCGTGTAGCGTAACACAAGTGCACCCCTGCAGGGAAGATTGATCTATCGATAGCCGTGTCCACGGTAACAGGACGCTTTATGCTGAAGCTGGATCCTACCACTAGAAACTATTATTAAACTGTATGGTTCCGGGTTCCCTTCCTCGCGGGGATGTCGAGGAGGTGAATTCGGAGGCATTGTTAATTATTACAACTTATTATTATACAATGCTGCAGCAACTTCTGCTGCATTGTTACTTTATGCTTTATATAAACTGTTGGCTGATTCTTACCTCATGCTGCAAGACATCGTCGGAAGATGCTAGTCTTCGTTAGGCCTAGCTTCTTACCCTTGCTCTGAACTTCTGTCTTCAGTCCACTATATACAGCCTCTTCATTCCGTTGATATCATGCATAATGCTTAGTAGCGGACGTAAGACTCGCGGGTATACTAGATACTCACCTGCTTTATTTCCTTTACTGTTTTGCCTGATCGGCCGCTGCAGCCGACGTTGGAGCCCAGGAGCAGGAGTACCCCGGAGGCGCCTACTACGACGTCGAGTTCCCCGTTGACCAGGAGTAGTACTGTGGATCCCAGGCAGGAGGCCTCGCCTTTTCGTTCTGTATCTCTGATGTGATTTGTGCTAGCCTTCTTAAGGCAAAACTTGACTAACTATGTCTGTACTCAGATATTATGGCATGTATGACTTATATATTCGGGTCCGCGTGACCCCCTCTATTGTAATATATTTGTTTATCCTTTTGTGTTTAGTGTTGTGCTGTGATATTATCACCGTGGCACCCTAATCTCAGTCGTGTACCCTGTGTGTATGATTACTGTACACGGTCTGATTTTGGGGGCGTCACAAAGTGTAGCAAAACACATAGCGATGTCAGCTAAAAGAGCATGGAACAAGCAGAAATTATAGATACGTTTGGGACGTATCAACATAGTTTTGCAATATGTTCTTTGTGAGTAGCTATCTATATCACATCCACCTCAACATTGATAGGGTCTCCTGCCATGTAATGTTTGAGTCTTTTGCCATTCACAACTTTTGGTTTGGTGCCTTCAAAATTGTTAATCTTGATAGCACTGGAGCGGTATACTTCTTCAATGTTGTACGGTCCTTCCCACTTGGAAAGTAATTTACTTGGAGAAAACCTGAAACGAGATCTATACAACAAAAATTTATCACCAACATTAAATTATTGTTTCAAAATTCTCTTGTCATGCCACTTCTTTACATTTTCTTTGAACATTTTTGCGCTCTCGTAAGCTTCACTTCTCCACTAATCTAGAGAAGTCAAGTTCATGAGACACTTTTCACCAGTAAGCTTAGGGTCAACATTAAACTCTCTAACAATCCAGAAAGACTTGTGCTCTAACTATAAAGGTAAATGGCAAGCCTTGCCATAGACCATATTATAAGGTGACATGACCATGGGGTTTTTGTAAGCAGTTCTATAATCCCATAAAGAATCTCCCAACTTTTTGGACCAGTCCTTTCTAGAACTGTTCACTGTCTTTTGTAAGATCAACTTGATCTCCCTATTAGTGAGCTCAACTTTCCCACTTGTTTGAGGGTGGTAAGGTGAGGCAATCCTATGATTGACATCATACTTGGCTAAAGCTTTTCTAAAAGCACCATGCGTAAAATTTGATCCTCCGTTAGTCATGAGGTACCTTGGTACACCAAACCTAGGAAATATTATATCTTTAAGAATTTTCAAAGATGTTTTGTGATCAGCACTTTCATTGGGGATCGCTTCAACCCACTTGGTTACATAATCAACTGCTACTGAAATGTGAGTGTACTTGTGTGAAGGAGGAAAAGGTCCCATAAAATCAAAACCCCAGCAATCAAAAGGCTCAATGACGAGAGAATAAGTCATAGGTATCTCATTTCTCCTGCTAATGTTACGAACTCTCTGACAGTTATCATAAGATAAAACATAATTTCTAGCATATTTAAAGAGAGTAGGCCAATAAAAACCTAACTGGAGAACCTTGTGTGCAGTCCTCTCACCAGCTGATGTCCTCCATAAGGATTGTCATGACATTGTCTCAGGATATCTTTCTTCTCATGCTCTGGTATGCATCTTCTCACGATTACACCCGCACCTTCTCTAAAAAGATGTTGGTCATCCCAAAAGTAATGCCTCAAGTCGTGGAAGAATTTCTTCCTTTGTTGAAATGCTAAAACTGAAGGCAAGAACTTTACAACTATAAAGTTAGCATAATTTGCAAATCATGGATCGGAAGTAGATTGTACCCTCAAAACGGCTAGTTGTTCATCTGGAGAGCTATTGTTGACCAGAATAGGATCATGTGGTAGGTCCTCCATCCTGGAGAGGTTTTCCGTTACAGGGCTGCTCCCTTCGTATCAACAATCTGCAAATAAAATTCTTGAAGAATAAGAACCCATCTTATAAGCCTTGGTTTGGCATCCTTCTTCTCCATAAGATACCTAATGGCAGCATGGTCAATATGAATAATAAATTTTCAATCAACAATATAAGGCCTAAACTTATCACAAGCAAACACTACTGCCAAAAACTCTTTCTCAGTAGTAGCATAATTCTTTTGAGCACTATCAAGGGTTTTGCTAGCATAATTTATGAAATTCAATTTCTTATCAACCCTTTGTCCTATAAGAGCTCTAACAGCAAAATCACTAGCATCACACATGATTATGAAAGGTAAACTCCAATTAGGCGGTTGGACTATAGGAGCAGTTGTTAAGGCTTTCTTAAGAACCTCAAAGGATTCCTTACAATCTTCACAGAAAATAAAAGGAATAAGCTTCTTGAGAATATTAGTTAGGGGTCTCAAAGTTTTAGAAAAGTCCTTAATAAATCTTCCATAGAAACCAGCATGACCGAGGAAACTACGAATACCTTTGATGTCCTTTGGATAGGGCATCGTCTCAATTGCTTCAATCTTTGCCTTGTCTACTTCGATTCCCCTCTCCGAAATATTGTGGCCAAGGATAATTCCCTCATTAACCATGAAGTGTCACTTCTCCTAATAGAGCACCAAATTCGTCTCCTCACATCTCTGTAAAACTTTATTAAGATTGTGGAGACAATGGTCAAAGGAGGTTCCATAGACGGAGAAATCGTCCATGAAAACATCCATAATGTCCTCATAGAAACCATGAAAGATAACACACATACACCTTTGAAAACTAGCAGGACCATTTCATAAACCGAAAGGCATACGTCTATAAGCATAAGTACCATAAGGACAAGTAAAAGTGGTCTTCTCTTGATCAGCAGTGTTAACATGAATTTGAGGGAAGCCAGAATACCCATAAAGATATCAAAATTGAGGATTTTTGGATAACCTTTCAAGCATTTGGTCGATGAAAGGCAGCGGGTAGTGGTCCTTCCTGGTTGCCTTGTGTTGGATCTCGCAGCATAAAACAATAATTTTTCTAACTAGCATCGCCCTTAACCCAAGATCTATCTAGCTGTATTACTGTAATGGGAAGACTTGCGGCAACATACCTCCGGGTGTAGTCCGTTGCGCGGGAAACGTTCCCACAAACGTGGTTGATGAAGTCATGTATCCTTCACAGCCCCCTGGTTGTGTTAGCACCCTGTCGAGTGATAGTGTCGCATGTGCATCACCTCGTAATACTCACACACGTATGAAACTCGATGACGACCTCCGTTCTCCGATCCAGTGAAGGTGGCGGAAGTAGGCCTCCCAAAACCGGAGTTTCGGTAGCATGATGGCGTCCGTGTAGCAGAGAAGCATCAATCCCACTATAGGCTCCTAACAAGGGGAGCCCACTGTGGAAGAGACGAGAGAGGGGATACCGGAGAAAATTGATCTCAATTAGTGAGTCTAAAGAATTCCCTATGAATTATTGTGTATTAAATAAGTCCACCCACCAAATCTATATATAGGGGGAGGGGAGGGAGTCAACCCTCCTCCCTTAGCAATGTGGGACTATTCCCATTGCCAAGGGGGAGTGGTGCCACCTCTCTCTCACTTTTTTATTTTCTTTTATTTTTCCCTTTTATTTCCCCTAATGGGCTTCTTTCACAAAGCAGGCCCATTGCACTTTTAATTATTAATTAACTTAATTAATAAGTAAAACATATTATTTCCTCTCCCGGTGATCCGGTACACCTTCTGGCTCACTCTAAACATCCTTCGGACCAAGACATAACTTTTCCGGTATGTCTTTCTCTATTCTCCGGTAACTCCGATAGTTCAGAAACGGTCTTCGATATTCATCGAGCCCTTAAGTGTATTACCCTACGGTCCGAGAACACTCCATTCATGACCGAGACGAAGGCTATGGTCAATGGTCATTAGCGGGACCTGGATGCCCATAATGACCCCTGTGCATTCCGTAAGTAAATCGATTGAATTGTATACTTCGTATGCCATTCCCTTTGTCATGTGAAACTAGATAAGTCCGAGATTCGATCAATAGCATCCAATGCTTTAGTTCGATCTTGTTACCGACAAATCTCATTCACTCGTTCCGTGATATTCATCCCCGTGACCTAGTCACACGCTGCGCGGCTTTATGGATGTAATCTCACCGAGTTGGCCATGAGCATCTTTCCATTATATGGATTGAAAAATCCCGCTCTTGAATCAACACTCCTCAACATATCCCATTGGATTACCCAAGACACACCTTTATGGTCAACATGTTTCAGTGTGACGGTTGATGTACTCAAAGCATCCTAAGGAGATTGCAATTATATGTGATCTCACGGTCTAAGGAACAAGCTACTACATTCTTTAATTACAACAGTGAACTTTTCTGATTTTATTATGTTGCAATACTTGCATTGGGTAATGTTCATCACGCCATTCATTCAATGAGGTCACCTCACCGTCAATTGACTTGATTGTCCATGATCATGAAACCACAATCATCAGTTGAATATGAAGTAGTCATCATGAGAGGATGACTAGGAACTCTGGTTGTTTCTATACCACACATGTTTCATTGTTTCACTAATACAGTTCTAGCACAGTATGAAAATAGTTATGAACTTATTTAGATATATTGAAATAATCATATATTATTTGCCTGTTGAACATATATCCAACAGTCTCCCACTTGCACTAGAGAGCAAATAATCTCGCTGCATATTTACTCGATCATAATCATCTTATCACATAAATGTCTTATAGATCATGCTGCTCATGGAACAGGTTTCTTCTACGATCTGAGTTCATTCAGATTCGTATGTTCCTTCGCAACTGGTATTGGTCAACTTGTTTTGATATATCATTCATTATCCTATAATGTTTGAATTATAAGTTTGGCGCGAGAGTGAGACTTTTATTTTATAGTATTCTCTAATGACATGATGGTTTTAGTTCTCATGGACTTTCCATAGTCATGTATACTGGAAAATACACTCTGCCAGAAGTCTAAACTTCATACGCTAAACTTTATCCATCTTTCTACGTCTTTAAGTAGATTTATATTTTGTAGAGTTTCGATTCGTGAAATCCTAGCTCACATTTCTTTCAATTCCTTTTGGTGACATCTCTAATTCATCTAGACCCATAATAAAGCTTGCAATCGTAATCCAGTATTACATTCAATTATATTATCCCTTCTATAATTTAGAGTTTTGTCCTCAATTTCGTATTTAGATACTGAATGCTTGGACTTTGGTTCAGGTTATGTGTTTTACCAACCAAACACATCGGAACTCGTTCTTCTTTCAAGAACCTTTTGAGTCATTCCTTTGTTGGAATCACAACGTTTGATTTATGGTAGAATCATATGTCAAAAGGTCATATAGGATCACGTGTCTAAAGACAAGGTGCATCCTTATTCTTCCATTAAAACATTATTTGTGATATTAAGGTTTTTCATCCTTTATATAATTCCTAACCACAAGAACATTTTTCTTGTCTAGGATATCATTCCGATCCTTTTGATGTTCATTACATGTGATATCTTAATCATTTTTCGAAATTGAGCGTATGATACATCGTTGGATTCGTATGGAAATGGAGCATCTTCCGTATGTTGAACACTTTCCCTGATTCTTTACGGATTAAGAGAAGTTTTGAAAACGGTACGGTGGCCCACTTTCACAGCGGGAGTATTTTCGCGATTTCTTTCAAACTGTTTTTCAGAATAATGCAAATGATAAACCATTGGAAATATATCGATCAGGCGCTCCATCCATATGTAGAACACTTTCTCTAATTCCTCACGATCTGAGAGAAATTTCAATGCGAAAAAATGTAGTCACTTTGTTTTTTCGGCGGACCTTGTAGAGAGTTAAACTTTTTACTCATTTGTCCGAACAAGGCATATGATATACCGTTGGATTTGTATGGATTAGGATAACAATCCATATGTTGAACACTTTCCGAGATTCTTCATGCTTTTGAAGGAATTTGAGAAACGGTGTGCTGCCCTCGTGTGGGCAGCAGGCGTTTTTGTGCAAAATAATTTGATACGCTTGTTCGATCGATGCAATTGATACCCCATTGGATAGGTATCAACGAGGAGATGAATTTTCATATAAAATACACTTTTTAATCCTTACGGTTTAAAAGCTACGTCGAATTTACTAAATCGTAGAACTCGGTTTTTTGACGGACCCAAAATCGACGAAGTGAGCTGCATGCGACGGGAAACCGCACCGCATTTGTTGACTGGGAGAACTGCACATGATTTTTTAGATTCACTTATCAGAACTTCATAGTTCACTTCTGGAGGAGTGAACCACAGGCAATAACGAAGTGAACTGTACGATCTTCTTATTTTTTTCACAACATATTTACACAAATGAACCATAAGTGAACCGCACCTCATGAATTTCATTGAACGCGTGACCGCACTGCTTTATACAGAAAATTGCACAACATCAAACGGGCAAGCGAACTGCATATACTTTTTTTTATCTTTTTCAACTTTTTGTATGAACAATCTAAGTGAACAGAAACAATATCGAAACTTTTTATATGAACAATCTAAGTGAACAGCAACAATATCGAAAAGTGAAGAGCAACAAGATTGAATCGCAGAGAAATAGACAAGTGAACCACATATGTTAATAATTTTGACACAGGTTTTTGGATTGCTCAATAGGACTCAAAACAAAAATACAATTCAATTGATTTGTCATATATTTTACACAACAAAAAGCTCACAGCACCAAGTGCACTGCTTGTTAATAAACCGGAAAATAAACCACATCATACATTTCTTAATCTCCACTTCACAACAATTTTTGTTTCTCCTACAACGAACTGCATCTACAACCGAACAAAAGATACACCCAAACTACAACCGAACGAACAACACCATTTTTCGTCCCTGGAAAAATAAGTATATTGAATCACAAGAGCAAATAACGAATGGTCTGCATCGCACTTTTAACGATGGCAAATTATGTCGCCGGTCATCGGGACTGCCTTTGTCGGAGGGAGAGGACGACCACGGATGTAGCACTCAGTACAGATGATTACACTATCTGAATCATTCTCGCAATTAGTAGCAGAGTGATGAGTGCTACATCGATCAGAAAACATCAAGAATACTAGCAGACTACTCTGAATTTGGCGGAGCAATACACATCCCCAAGAAATGAAACTAGGAGCACACATCCTACTCTGAATTTGCACGCAGGCTAGCAGCACAACACAGCAAGCAGGCTAGCAGAAGCCCACGTAGCAAACCTCATCGAGCAGGCTAGCAGCAGCCGTCACTACACATTATGTAGCAGCAACAACATGCAGCAGCGAGCACGGAGAGGTCTGCTAGCACAAGTACATACGCCACTTGTTGCTGATGGTTCCATGTAGGAAGGACGCAGGAAAATAACCATTTGCTAGCACAAGTACGTACACCATTTGAGGGTTCAATGTAGAACGATGTTCGGCCATCAGGATTCAGGAAAGGATGGGGAAAGAAAGAAACAAAAAACCAATTTGTTCTAGCAACAGAAATTTGGTAGCGCGTTCGCCGCCAATCGCCTCTCCCTCGAATCACATCAAGAAGAATCCCTTAAGGAATAAAACAATGCTGCATATCAGTTTTCAAATTGTAAAAAGGAGATAAGCAACTAGTGATTATCCTTGTTTGTGAATAAGAAAATGAGCTTTGCGGCTTGCCGCTGTTAATGCTGGAAACATACAGTTATTGGTCTATTTGATTGATGATTGTAACTGAGTAGCTTAACAACCTTCACCGGTCCCAACAAAATGTCTCTATTTTGCACTGCAAATCCATTCATCCACCAAGTTTGTCAATTAGAAAGTAGTGCTACTAGAAAGAATGACATGATTTCTGCCATCTGACTTATAAAAAAACTCCATAGGCCATTAGTAGAAAAAATGAGGATTTAGGCAGAACATAAACATTAGGCTATTAGAGGAGAGTTGAACTAATAAACCTAAATGTTAACAAATATCTTTTGTAAAAAATAATCAGTGCAGAATCTGGGCATAGGAAGCAGTCTCTTTCTTTGAACTAGTATAGAGGGTTGATTTGGAGATTTTACCACATCACAGAGGAGGGCAAAATAACACCAAAAATCTAGACTAAGTGTGAATGAACTATGCAAGGATATAAACAACTATAATCTACATACATGCAGTTTACAAATGAAGAGGACAAACTAAATATCATCTTTGATTCCTAACGCTGATACTATCTAACATTTGAGTTTCAACAGTGAAAGCGCCACATTGGCACTACACCATCTTTGATTACTACTGTAGCATTGATACTATGCATATCTAAGATCAGGAGTGGGGTGACCATGTTACACATTTTTCATTTCTTCCTTCCCCATCCTTTTTACCAATTTGTCGGCGACTCTACAAGATAGGTGCTGATTAACATGGGGCATCATATGTTCAAAGATTGGGTGCTAACAAGATGAGTCTCCATAGTATTTCTACATTGGGCAGACTCATCTATCAAATCACATAATATATATCAACCACAAGAGAGAGAAATTAAGCCCAAAACAAATATATACAAGTGAAAACTATTAGATTCAGTCTTACATAGGCATTAAGGCATCAACGAATCTAAGGAATGAAAAAAAAATCCGCTTGTTGTTGTTGGTTCCCACTTGGTACTGAGAAGAAGTGGAGAGAGAGAGAGAGCATCAATAGCAGGCCAGTAAACAACCCACGCACGGGAGGAGGGAGAAAGAGTAGCAGCAGCGAGAGAAGCAAGGAAGCATACCGCGCCTGATGACGATAGAGATAGGGAAAGAGAGACAAAGTGATAACCTCAAGATCTTGTCGCCGGAAGCTACATTGTCGCCGGCATCTGGAGTGATACGGCCAGGGAGATGGGAAAAAGCAGAGGGGCTCCGGGCGTAGGTCGTCGAAGCTGGGGAACAACCCGGTAGGTTGAGCGGTCGTCGCTCACTCGTCCCAGCTCTTTGTGCCGCCACCGCCGCCGCCACCGCCGCGCAGCCACGGTCGCTAGGGATTTTTTTCCAAGGGGTGGATCGAGATGTTTATTTCCGCGTGGATACGATGAGGTTTGGGACGATGAAACAAGCCACAGGGCTTAACCGAACAAAGAAATATTCATGGGCCAGGTTTGTTCCCCGGCGGGGGTAATCCCTGTCAATCCGCGCGGATTTGGCCCATAACCCCGCCGGGGTGGGGGTTAAACGAACATAGCCTAAGGAATAAAATAGGGGGCTTCAGCGATGAGCCGTCAGGAACGTATCGATGAAGCGCTGAGCCTATCGAACCGCGGTGCGGAACTTGTCGTCGGCTTCGCTCCCCACGCTCGGCAATGAGGGTTCCTGAGAAATCAAATCAGATCGTGAGAACAAAGGAGATCATGGCGTCGTCCCATCTGACGTGATCCCAAATCAAGATCGAATGGGAGATTTGTTGGGGGAGGGAGTCATTGGCGTCCCATGACTGGCCGGGGGAGCCAGGAGGCTAGGTCATCGGCGTGCTCGCAGCAGACGATCCACTCGTAGAACTGCTGGAGGGAGAGCTTCCATTGGGCGCTGGCGGTGGCACGGCATGGGCTGCATACCAAACAACAGTGGGCTGCACCATTACAGCTACAGTATTGCACGCGTCCAACAACGCAGAGTACCGCGGCGGAGAGGATCCGGCACGGGGGGCGGGGTTGATCCGGCGATGTGGGGATGTCGTCTTGTGGGCGTACGTAAAGGAGGGCTAAGGATCTCCCGCGAGGGTGGGAGGCCCGTCCCTGTGGCACCTCGCTCGACAGCTGGATCCACGCCGAGGCGGGGAGGCCATCGCGGCTGCTGGAAGATGGTCGGGCGTGGAGGGAGGCCGCCGTGGCTGGTGAGGGAGGCCGTCGTGGTTGGGGAGGTGGCGTATCGATCCTCGCCGGGGTGGGGCGGGGCGGTTGCTGGAGATGGCCATGGCGGGGCGGGGGAGATCCGCGTCTTGCCGGCAGCAGAGGGAGGAGGTAGGAGCCTTCCCCGGCTACATCTCGACGTCGTGGTGGAGGAGGCGGTGTGCCGGGGTAGCGCGGCCGTTGCCGGGGTGGGGAAGCGCGGGGAGACACGTGATCGTGGCTATCCGGCGCGGATCCGATGCAGTGACGCGGGGGGAGGGGGTGATGCGGTGGCGCCGGCGGGGGAGGAGGTAGTGCGCCGGGGCGGGGGAAGGCAGAGGAAGGCGCTGGGGTAGGTGGGGATGTGAACGTGGGAGGCGTGGGGAGAGATGGGGATCTGGTTTTGGTGCGTAGCCCGTGATTTTTTAGCTTTCTACGAGGGACGCTCCGTGGTAGAAACTCGGTTAAGGGGTGTTAGAAAAATAACAGTCTTAAAAGGTGTTAGCAGAATAGATCCATCGGATATATATATGTATATGTATATCTTTATCTTTATCTTTACCTTTTTACCTAATAATAAAGGGAGGTGCGTTTCTCCCCCTTTTTTCGTCCGTATAGGTTACCCCAGTTTTTGCACGTTTTTGCACGTATTATAACTCTGAAAAAACGCCAATTGAAGAGAAAAAAGAAAAAAAAACGGTTCAGTGTTCGCGTTTGATACGTTCCTTTCACGATACGTGCGATTGCTGCTTCGCTCCCTGGTCTCTGTATGGGCCAATCCTAACTAGCACGGCCCATGGAAAAGAAAAAAGGGCCTTAGCCTCTTTCATTCAAGCACGAACGCACATTATCATCTTCTCCGCCGTTCGCCGACCACGAGCGCCGCTGCTTCTTCGTCTTTGAGAGAAACTTAGATCGACCACTCGCCATGGGGTGTCCGGCAAGGACTCCTTTACCCGTGCTCGGCCCTTGTATGCACGCCTCGACTCCCTCGATCGATGCCCCGGCTCAATTGCTCCTAGACATCCCTCGCTTTCTGCCGATTTCGCCGGAATTTGGCGCTGCCGATCTCGCCGGATTTTCTCGGTTCGGCTGACTTCGCCGGAGTTTCCGCTGACTTCGCCGGAGTTCCGTCTGCTTGTTCTCCAGAAAAGGTACATCGTCCTGTATGCTAGAGCAGTCCATCTTCCCTGCCCTCCCCTTCCCCTTTAACGAGTCACTTGTGAACCATAAATTTATGTTGTCCAGACTATGCGTGATTTAAGTGCTAAAGCAAGACGCTGCTTTCCTATGCTTCCATGATTCCGGCTATTATTACGAGATTGATTAGAAGCCACTACTTATGCGTACATGTACATCATCAAGTTTTTTATTATTGTTTTTGTTCAAAATTGTCCGATTGATTAGTGATGCGTTAGTTTCTATGCTCCGTGATTCCGGCTATTACGAGATTGATTAGCAGCCAGTACTGATGCATACATGTAAATCATCAAGTTGATTATTATTGGCTTTGTTCAAAATTGTCCGATTGATTGATGGGTTAGTCAAGTCTGAATGTCCCTGTACAACAGTGTAGTTAACTCTGAATATCGATGTTGTTCATTTTTATTTGTTTTGAACAATCTTACTGTGTGAGTTATAACTTTTATTTTGGTTGGTATTGCAGAAAATGGATGACAAGTCCGAGTTGACCATTGCTGAGGATTTTGATAACCGACCTTCAAAAAAAGCAAAATGTTCTGAATCAGATGTTTTGGAGCCATTTCCTACATCACCAACCAACTCAACATCACCTCCAGTTTCTGAATGTTTTGAATCGGATGTTCCAGAATCAGATAATCACATAGATGATGATCCATTGCCATCACCTCCCTCACCAACTAGCTCATCATTACCTCTGGATTGTAAATTGATTAAAGAAGGAATAGTTTCACCAGATGATGATAAGAAATCAGAGGAACATGAAGAGATGAAAGGTGATGAAACATATGACTATCTCCCACAAGGTAATTGTAAAGATTAGGCACTTTCGTATCTACCATCATAGATACCTTTTTGTTACTGAATAATTATTATTTGTGTATGTGCACGGTTAATCCATATTTACACATGGATTTAGTTAATATTTTCTCATTTTTGTAACATTTTGCAGATTATGCATTGACCATCCGTGATGAATGTGCTCATATAGCAATAGAAACATCTTCGGAAAAACAATTACTTGTGAATATAGATGAAATAGCTGTCGAACAACATCAATTGATGTGCTTGCTAGATGACAAAGCGTGGCTAAATGATGATGTAAGTGACTTCATTTATGAGGAAAAAGTCTGTTTATCAATGTTCATTAGTAACATCTTTTTTAAAAATTTGTAGGTAATCAGTGCATATATATGTTGCATAAAGGACCAAATACATGCCCAGAATGATAATAGAGTATATTTTGAGAATTCCTTTGTCAGTGCACTGTTAAAAAGGGATGGCAATCTGGGAATACATGAAGATGGTACATTTATGACAGAGATTGTGACAAACTATGTGAAGCACGACATGGTAACATCCATATCCATTACTTTTATCGAGGTTTCATACATTTTCATTTGTAAATGTACTAATTGTCTTTATTACAGATTGAGCTTCCAATAAATATGAACAACACACATTGGTATTTAGCCGTTCTGAATGCAAAAAAATGTGAGATTCAAGTGCTCGACTCATTGTGTTGCGAGTTTGACCGAGATGATCTCACTATTACGGTTAGTTGACACATCTTTTCTAATCCTCTATGTAAATTATTATGAATGTGTATTATTTCTGATCACTAATTATTTTCCAGCTACAAGGACTACAATATCATTTGGACATTCTTAAAAGTCAAAACCTCATTAGCCAAAATTGGAAAAACTTTGATGTTACTAAATGGAAGATTACAGAACAACTAAGAAAGCCAATTCAAAAAGGCAGGTATAAATTGTCATGTGTTTCTATAACAATATAATTTTATTGTGATCCATCTAGAGTATTCAATTCTGTTAAATCAATTTTACAGTTCATCATGTGGTCTCTTTATGCTTAAATTTATGGAATATTGGAATGGAAATATACTGACATATCCGATTACACAGGTATATATCTCTTTTGTTTGACAATCATATATAGTTAATAATATCTTAATTTTTTATACACTAATAATTCTGGTTGTTTCACAGGAAGCTATTTCTTCTTTTAGGTATAAGTTAGCCAACATACTATTATCTTGGAAGACAAACACTGCGGCGGTGACTACAATGGTTGATCACAGTGATGATGACATTAAGAGAGATCCTAATGATGTTGAAATGTTTGAAAGTCTAGATGATACAAAAAATACTAAATCATCGGTTTCATTATCTGTCGAAAATAAATACCAATCACTAATATATGTTCTTTCTAACATGAGCCTGAATGAGTTACTAGGTGGACTTTGTAGCTACATCAAATCAATCCATTCTACGGAGATTTTAGAGTAAGTCTTTTCAAATTAGTAGTGAAAAATTGACAACGTACAGTATCTTATTTTGTTAATGCCAATAATTATCAGGAAAGTCTGGGTGCATAGCTCCAAGCCATATCCCATTAGCTTGACTCTCCAAAAACTACAAGCAATTCTAAAGGACGATTTGCCCATGGATCGTGATTGTTTCAATTTGGTCGTACGAAGGATTATGTTTGATGACATCCAAACATCCCAAAAAAGGAGAGGAATGATATCAAAACATTATCTAGACTTGCAGTTTTGGGTATGTTCTTACATTTATTAAAAAAATTGCCTCTGCTAATTCTTTGGCATCATCTTTTTAATCAGTCATTTTATATACTAGGTCATTACTGATTTTGGACGACACCCAAACTTCCGGAGAAAAATAGATGTGGAAAAACTAGCAAATTCTGTTCGTAGTTGGCCTGGTATCAAATGTACAGACCAATGGTGATTTCATTCTATTCATATTGGATAAAGATACCAGAACTGTCAACATTTTAGACCCTACTCCTATTGATCCCATCTACCAATACAACCCACACGCAAGATATGTGCACAAACTTTTATGGATTGCAGAACAGTTACCGAAAGCCATGTCAAAGGCATGCCCTGGATCTAGATGGAATGAGAACATTTTCCTATGGCGTCAAAATATCCTTCATGATATTCTAGTTCACAAAAGGTAACATTTTTCAAGAGAGAAAGATATTATACTTGGTATTTGTCGCACTAAGTATGTATAATCTATATTTTTATCATCAATTACTAATTTATATTTTATATCAGGGAATTGTCTGGTTACTTTGTTACACTCTTCATGTCCTCATGGGAAGACGAAAAACTACATTTGCCATTTCTAAAGGTCAATATCATAATCATTCCAATCATTTTTATTATTCTAACATGTGATGTTAATCTTATTCGCTTACGAAAAATGTTGATTGTATAGGATGGATACGAACTCAGAAAACATATTTTGGGACAACTATTAACATTCAAGGACAATGAATGTGAAGACAACATGCCTGCCGGTGTATTGGAATTGATCAACTGTATCAGTAAAATCCAAAGTAAAACTGGATCAATGTGAAGACTTAAGGATCAAAGAACCCAGAGCAGTAAAGAAGTTGCAACCCCAACTCAATCTCCAGCAACTGCTCCTCAAACTGTTTCCACATTCAGGCTGTCACGCACCATCTGCATCCTAAAGTTTAGTTTGTTCAACTTAGGGAACTACATGTGTTTAGACATTAGTGAATTTTTGAGTGAGTTAATCTGGACATGGCTGCTTTTAGTAGTGCGTGCGACTACCTTCAATGAAGATTGGCAGTACAATATCTTTGGAGAAGTAAACTGAATACATCATCATATTAGAAATTACATATCTCTATGGCACAATCCATCTGTTATGCCACTTACACTCTGCCACCGTCGCCGATGGTTCAGTGTAAATATTCTCTAAGTAAACTGTCAAATTATACCTAGCTCAAGTCAGCAAGTGATCAATATTATGGATAAATGAATGTATAGTGCACACCACATACATGGCTGCTATTCAGGTGGCCATCTCCATCATTTGATATGAAAAATAGCTAGCCGAATACTACTTGGCTACTTACTCAAATACTAATCCGAATCCTCATTGGTTTCTTACAAAACTCAAATAGAAATAGCTAGCCGAATCTTACACTCAAATAGTAATCTGAATCTTCATTGGCTTCTTACAAGTCTCAAATAATAATCCGAATCATAAAAGGCTATCTACAAGACTCCGACTACTACTCAACTATGTACACGGCTGCTGGTGCTACAAATACAAACACACGTCTCCTGGTGCTAGAAATACAAACGCACACGGCTGCTGGTGCTCAAATACAAACACACAGTTTCCACGGGCTTAGCTAGTTCTGTACGCCAGCTTTGTGGTACAAGGAACCTTTGTTGTCTCCTTTCTCCAGCATCCTTTGCTTCCATTTAGGTGGTGAGGATTGAGGAATCAGCTTTGCATAAGGTTCGTTATCTCTTTCCATAAGACCTATATATAAATCTCCCTTGGTATTTGGTCTTGGTAGTCCTCCAGCATATAGTAAAGGCCATAAGGTGGTTCCTTAAAATAAAGAAAACAACATTTTAATCTTGGAAGTAATATGTGCAGGTACGCAGGTATCATTTGAGTCAATGGATGCCAAGGAAGAAAGAAGAAAAAGAGATAGAGAGCGTTATGCAAAAATGACTGATGAAAAAAAGCAAGAAAAACTGAAAAAACGTCGTGAAGCCTATCAACGAAGCAAAACAACTAAAGATTTAAGGAAGACGCCAGATAAAAAGACAAAGAAAAGACAGGCATATGCAACTATGCAGCCAGAACAAAAGAAAGCTAGAATAGAACAGATTAAAGCTAATCGTGAATTGAACCGCTCAAAAGATTCAATTGCGATGGAGAATCCTGCATATATCGCTCAAAATAATGTGACACCAGGAAAAAGGCAAGCATTGCTAAACCGCCGTAATAAGGAATTCATGACAAGACGGCGGTCATCATCACAAGAAGACATATCCATGACAGAAGTCGACAACGATGACATAGAATCTCTAGAGCAGCCAGAAGTCATGGTTCACCCTTCTTCAATGTTTCCAAGCATCAAAGAAGCAGATGCATCAACACAATCATTATATAATGACGATCACAATAAAGTGGCTTTGTGGCCAGACATCCCCTCTACGATCTTTCAAACAAAAGAAATAGATGCAAGAATGCAGTCATTATACAATGATACTAATGGTAATGATGAAGTCATATTTGAAGAAAACATAAACGAGGATGAATACATGTTCTCTGGCCAAGGTATGATCAATACAATTTAAAATATTTATGCATCATTATATTACTTCCTTTATTTATTTTTTGATGCTCCAAATCAAACCAGATTGGGACAAAGGAGCGGAAATCGAAATCGGACAAAATGAGGAATTTCACAACCTTGATCAGTCTGATCAGTATGATTTCGTCTACAGCAACATACCAAAGAACACACACGTGCTCAAAGCCGTACAAAATTGCAGCTTCTGTAATGCAAAAAAATTCAAGTATGAATCTAAGGGGTTATGCTGCAGAAAAGGACAGATAAGACTAGCCAATCCAGATACACCACCTGAACTCATGAGACTTTGGACAAGCAATGAATCTGATGCAAGACATTTTCGAAGCAATATAAGATTCTTCAATGTTCATTTCTCATTTACTACTCTATACTTCCACCTGGATAGAGACACAACTGACGTAAGAGCAACTGGTATTTACACCTTTCGAGCTCATGGTCAAATCTATCACAATATACGCTCATTTGCTAATAATCGGTCAGATCCAAAGCATCTGGAGCTATACTTCTATGACGATGATCCAACCTTAGAGCATCGGTACCGTCGTTGCCGTGAGGAAATGTACGAGCAAGACAAGCATGTGGTTGGCATTATAACCGACATTCTACGCGATAACCCATACGCTAGACAGTTTAGGAGCTTGGGACAAGCCCAAAACCTTGAGGACTACAGACTCATGTTGAACCTTGACCAAAGATTGGACCAGAGAACATATAACGCACCAATCACTTCGGAGGTAGCTGCAGTCTGGGTCGAAGGAAATGAAAGAAGAAATACTTATGACAAAAATGTAATACTACATGGGAACAACAACGAAATAGAGCACATTCGGTCATATTACGGGTGCTATGATCCATTGTCGTATCCTCTATTCTTTCCGAGAGCTGAACTGGGTTGGCATAGGAAAATCCCAAAGGTCGATACACAAGAGGAAGATGTGACAACGACTGGTGCTGATAATGACGATGACCCAGGTAAAAATCACATATATTACTATTTTTAAAATTATATTCTCATGTATATACTCCTAAATATGCATCTAACTTTTTATGTTGCAATATTTCCACAGATTCAGCAAATGGCTTGTGGGTAACCATGAGAGAATACTATTGCTATAAATTTCATACACGACCAAACATATTTAACCCAATATTGTATGGCGGACGACTTTTCCAACAGTTTGCTGTAGACACATACATCAAGATTGAAAGCTCCAGATTGGATTACATGTGGCATCATCAAAAGGAAATAAGGTCAGATCTATACCAAGGCCTTCTAGACAGCATTCAAGCCGGAGAGCAGAAGGGAAATGCAGTCGGGAAACGAATAGTGCTAGCCTCATCGTATATTGGAGGACCACGAGATAAACTTCGTCGATATCTAGATGCTATGGCTTTAGTAAGAAAATATGGAAAGCCAGACGTATTCCTCACAATGACCTGCAACCCCAACTGGGAAGAGATCACACATGAATTAGAGTTTGGACAAACACCACAAGATCGCCCAGATATTGTCGTTCGTGTTTTCAAGGCAAAGCTAGAAGAAATGAAGAAGCAACTATTTGAGAAGACCATCCTTGGAAAGGTTAAGGCATACACATATGTCGTAGAGTTCCAAAAGAGGGGATTACCCCATGCTCACTTTTTGCTCATCATGACCGGAAGATACAAATACACATGTCCGGAACAATATGACAGAATCATCTCCGCTGAGCTCCCTAACAAGCATAAGTACCCAGAGCTATACAAAATGGTAATGAAACATATGATGCATGGTCCTTGCGGTGCATTGAATAAATTATGTCCATGCACAAAGAATCGTCCGTCATGCAAAACAATTATCCAAGGCCATTTAACGAAAGTACAATTCAAGGCAAGGACTCCTACCCACTATATAGGAGGCGCAATGATGGCCGGACCGAAACAGTCCGAAATTGCAAACTAGATAACAGGTGGGTGGTTCCTTACAACCCCTATCTATTAAGGATGTTCAACTGCCACATAAATGTTGAGATATGTTCAAGCATTAAAGCTGTCAAGTACTTGTTCAAGTACATCTACAAGGGTCATGACCGAGCATCTGTATCTTTAACTGACAAAGTAAATGAAGCCGAAATCGACGAGATTCAACAGTACAGAGAAGCACGGTGGGTGACTCCTCCAGAAGCATTGTGGAGAATATATGGCTTCGAACTTAGTAAAATACACCCATCAGTCTTGCAATTACAGCTACATCTTACAAATATGCACATGGTTTCATATCACAGCACAGCAAAAATAAAAAATGTTTTCGACAATGATGGCACAGAAAGATCAATGTTGACAGCGTACTTTGAAGCTAACAGGTTACATGAGAAAGCAAGAGGCATACTATACAGGGACTTTCCTGAACATTATACTTGGCAAAGACGAGGGAAGTTTTGGCAAGAGAGGAAACGAGCGGCTCTATTCCAAGTTGGCAGGATCATCTCAGCACACCCGGCTGAAGGAGGACAATACTATCTTCGAGTTCTACTAAACCACGTGACAGGCGCCAAGAGCTACGAACAATAGATGGACAAGTAATGCCAACCTTTCGTGAAGCTGCAGAAAAAAGGGGACTAATTGAGGCAGACGACACACTAGATGACTGCATGACAGAAGCAGAGTTGTTTCGAATGCCATCATCGCTACGAAGGCTATTCGCAACAATCTTGGTGTTTTGCGAGCCAAGCGACGTTCGTAGCCTCTGGAACAATCACCTAGAGGCAATGTCAGAAGACTACAGTAGAAACTGCAAATGCAAGCACACGGTCGAACAAATGGTACTAAAAAATATCAGGGACATGCTGCACTCAATGGGAAAAGACATACAATCATTTCCTATGCCAAAGATCGACACACAACATGACACAACAGAGGACGTACCCAGGGAGATCATCGAGGAGACCTCGATTGAGGTGGACCCTGAAGATGCATCTTTGTATAAGAACCTAAATAACGAGCAGAGGAATGCCTATGACGAAATCCTAGCCAAAGTTGACAGCCAAAGAGGGGGTGTATTTTTTGTCGATGGACCAGGAGGCACAGGGAAAACATTCCTTTACAGGGCGCTCTTGGCTACAATACGCGGACAAGGCAAGATTGTTGTGGCAACAGCCACTTCCGGTGTTGCCGCTTCCATAATGCCCGGAGGAAGGACCGCACACTCAAGGTTCAAGATTCCACTAAAAATAGACGATGGAGCTATTTGTGGGTTCACAAAACAAAGTGGGACAGCCAAGCTACTCCAAGCAGCATCTCTAATAATCTGGGACGAAGCATCTATGACAAAGAGACAAACAGTGGAGGCACTTGACAAAAGCATGCGGGACATAATGGACAAACGAGATCTTCCATTCGGTGGAAAAACAATCGTATTTGGGGGAGTTTTAGGCAAGTACTTCCTGTTGTCCGAAAGGGAACAAGAGCGCAGATAGTAGATGCGTCACTACGAAGGTCCGAGCTCTGGAATTGCATGCGTCAATTGAAACTTGTGCGCAACATGAGGGCTCAAAATGACCCGTGGTTCGCAGAATACCTACTACGCATTGGAAACGGAACCGAGCAGACAAATGATGATGGTGAAATACTTCTACCTGCAAGTATATGCGTTCCAAATAAGACGGAAGAAAATGGCCTAGATAGACTCATCGACAGTATCTATCAAACGGACAGTGCTTCCCTAAAAGATCCAAAATACATAACATCAAGAGCAATTTTATCCACAAGAAACGACTGCGTAGATAGAATCAACCTAAAAATGATTGATCGCTTCCAAGGAGAGGAAATGGTGTACCACAGCTTTGATTCTGTAGAAGATGACCCACATAACTACTATCCACTAGAATTCCTAAATACCCTTACGCCAAATGGGCTGCCTCCACATATGCTAAAGCTCAAAATAAATTGCCCGATCATACTACTCAGGAACATCGACCCGGCTAATGGACTCTGCAACGGCACAAGGTTGGTCGTTCGTGGATTTCAGAAAAATGCAATTGATGCAGAGATTGTGGTAGGGCAGCACTCTGGAATGCGAGTTTTCTTGCCTCGAATACCATTATGTCCCTCAGACGATGACATGTTTCCTTTCAACTTTAAGAGGAAACAATTTCCAGTAAGGCTAAGCTTTGCCATGACAATAAAGAAATCACAAGGTCAGACATTACCGAATGTCGGCATCTACTTGCCTGAACCGGTTTTCTCACATGGTCAACTATATGTCGCGCTCCCTAGAGCGACCGCAACATCAAACATAAAGGTATTGACAGGTAAGCATGATGAAAAGAATAAGAAGGAGGATAGAAGGAAGAAGAATGCAATCGGTACAAGTGAGACATACACGAAGAATATTGTTTACACAGAAGTCCTCAACAAATAGCTGATGTAACCTTTTATCTTTCGTGCCATACTGTAACAATGTTTCAAAATATTTTATGAAACTCAATTCATGGTTATTCCTTTGTTATGTGTCCATTAATTCATTCTTGATTATTTATTATTTTCAAGGTAAATATTAACTTTGTATTGATTTTTTTAAAATTCATCCCGTTGCAACGCACGGGCGTTGTACTAGTATATATATATATATATGACACCTAGGTGCCTGGGCATCTTACAACATGTACGCCTATATTTTAAGGGGTATTTTGTTATAAATAAATATGATAAGTACGCATATACCTATAAATAATTTTTAATCTTTGTTAGGTATATATACCCACGATTATTTTTTTCATTTTATGATGTTGTATAATACGTACTTTGTTTTGGGTATGTATGCGTACATTTTATGCTGGGTATTTAGTTTTAGACAAATACGATTAATACACATACACCTAAAAATAAATTTTAATCGTAGGTAGATATATATATATATATCCACAACTAATATATACGCACAATTAATTAACATAATAAACCCTACGAGATTAACTTTAGAGGCGAGGAGTCTGGGCACCTAGGTGTCCCAACAGCCGGTTTATTCTGACATCGATGTTAGAATAGTTATTCTGACAACATTTCGAACTGCATCGTATCGCAAAATAGAACTGCATTGCTGATTTCGGAGCACTGCAGTTCGGGTAAAACAGAAGCGCATGTATCGTTTTCGCGATAACTTTTTCACCGTTGTTCGAAATTGAGCGTATGATACACCGTTGGATTCGTATGGAAAAGGAGCATCTTCCGTATGTTGAACACTTCCCCCGATTCTTCACAGATTAAGAGCAGTTTCGAAAATGGTGCGGCGACCCACTTTTGCAGCGGGCGTATTTTTGCGATTTCTCTTAAACTGTTCATCGGAATGATGCAAATGATATACCGTTGGAAAGATATCGATCAGGTGCTCCATCCATATATAGAAAACTTTGTCTAATTCGCTACGGATTTGAGAGAAATCTAGCCGCAAAAAAACGCAGCAACTCTGTTTTTGGTTTTTGGATCTTGTAGAGAGTAGAACTTTTTAACCGTTTGTCCGATCGATGCGTATGATACACCGTTGGATTCGTCTGGAGTAGTAGGTTAATCAATATGTTGAACACTTTTATATATTCCACGCGGTTTTGAAGTAATATAAAAACGGTGTTGCTGCCCTCTTTTGAACAGCGGGAGTTTTCGCGTAAATTCGTTTGATTCGTTCGTCCGATTGATGCAATTGATACACCATTGGATAGCTATCGTCAAGGCACTCCATTTCTATGTAAAACACATCCTCTAATTCCTTACAGTTTAAAAGTTGTGTCGATTTTAGTAAATCGCGGAACTCTGTTCTTCGCGGACCCGGAATCGACGACGTGAACTGCATTCGCCAGGGCAACCGCGCCGCATCCGACGGGCAAGCGCACTGCATTATCGGTAAAAAAAATCACGTGCTTTTTGTGGATCCGAAACCAGTGAATTGAACTGCATCCGACGGGGCAATCGATTGCATTTGACAGCAGAAAGAACTGCACGCATTTTTTTGTTGTTTTTATCAGAACTTTGTAGTTCGCTTCACGAAAAGGAAACCGTGGAACAAACCAAAATGAACTGCATTACTTTTTATTTTCTTTTAAAACATAATGAACATGCACATAAGTGAACTGCATAATTATTTGTTATTGAAAACAGCACTGCATCAGTAACACTAACGAATACATCTAAAAGAAGTGAACCTTTTAAAGTTTTTTTATTCACTATGAACTAGAGTTGACCGTAGAGACCAAAGGTAGTGAACCACAATATTGCAGAAAAGTGAATTACATTACTTTTTTGTTGTCGTTTTCCCAACTTTTTTCATACTTCACACATTAGGCCCA
This sequence comes from Bromus sterilis, assembly GCA_950022295.1. Classification (NCBI taxonomy): domain Eukaryota; kingdom Viridiplantae; phylum Streptophyta; class Magnoliopsida; order Poales; family Poaceae; genus Bromus; species Bromus sterilis. The sequence goes on along the minus strand of OX465596.1, from coordinate 159,398,320 downwards.
AGTGAACAACATTACTCACGAATCTGCATCACACAAACTTCAAAAGAAACTGCATAATTACACATGCTACACTTCATTAAAAAAACAAAAAATCCCCACATGGGAGAGTGGCATGGGTATTCCATCTAGCCACCGATTTGCAGGCACCACGAAATGCACACATGCACGAAGTGTACTGCATGGACACGGCTACAGACTTCAACCGATCAACATCATTTTTCCCCTTCAAGAATTGCAGACGTGTGCTGCAAAATCACCATCGGTAGGCGTGTCAGGACCAAGCCGTGACCGTAGAGCTTCCGGTTGGAAGTTTTTGGCCACTCCTCGCGTAGGAGGCCACCGACTTCAATGTCCCGACGGTGTTAAATGCCGCTGTAGTCGGCCAAGGGCCTCCGTTGGCCGGTTAAGGGAAACGGTGCCATGAGATCGTGAGCCGGAGGGCTGGGAGCCGTCCCGCTGAAGCCGTGCTGGAGCGCAAGCGCCGGTCTTGGAATTGATGGATGCCAAACTCAGAGTTACTTCTCATTTTCTCCTTTTAATGATCTGAAACTTGTATGCATGTCCAGATGGAAGTAATTCTCGTGAGTGATTAGATGTACATGAGAAAATAATTAATAGTTCAATGATTAATCACAAGTAGTCAAGATCAAGTAAGCACTCCCTTAATTAATCCCGTTCTAAAGCAAGGCGGTTGCAAAAAAATCGCCATGGATCGCAGTGATTAAACACAACAAGCATAATGTGCCCAACCCACCGGAGAACACTGTTGCGCGCACGCTTGAAGAAGACGGATGGTCTTGGCACAGGAGGGCGCACAAGGAAAACAAGGCGAACCCCATGCGTCTCGCCGGATCCAAGGGCTGGTGGGGCCACGGGTCGGGGTGGGGAGGCGCTCGACCGTCAAACGCCAATCCAGCGAGCCGTGAATTCCAGCCCCGCACCGGAAACTGTCGGCGACGAATGATGAGTGCCTCCAGGAGGGAGGAGGAGCAGGAGGGCAGCGAAGCCCCTGACCGTCGTCGGGGAAGAAAGTGAGGGAGGGGCGGGACGGTGACCGGCCGCGTCGTTGTAGAGTCCAGAAGTGGATCGGCGGCGGCAAGTGGCAGGGGCGCGGTGGGCGGCAGGCCGGGGGCGGCGTTTGACGCTGGGTGGGGTGGGGGTCGGTGGTGGGGGCGGGCTCGGTAGGGAGGCGGACGGTGGCGTGGGGCGGCCGGTGGCGAGGGCGCGCTGGTTGGGGGCGGCCGACAGCGAGGGCGCGCTCGGTTGGGGCGTCGGCGGGGAAGGGGATGTGGAGGTGAGCCGCCGGGGTGGGTGGCAGGGGGTAGGAGCGCCGCCGGGCAGGGGGAGGAGAGCTGCGCTGCCGGGGGAGTTAGAGGCGTGCGTGGGTGGGGGTGGGGAGAGGATAAGGTAGCGGTGTTTTTTTAGGGGAGATTTTTATCTGACCGGTTGTTGTTAGTATGTAGCTGCGAGGGCGCTCCGCGCTAGAAGGTTCGTTAGGAGAGGGTGCTGGAAGAATAAGAGGTGTTGTTAGAATAAGGTCTTAAGGGGTGTTGTTAGAATAGACCCATCATATATATATATATATATATGAGCTATTCCGTTACCAGTAACAGAATAATATTCAGTAACAGAATATTATTCTATTACAAACTTAGAACTGCCAGAAGCACGTGTTTGAACTGACGCACGCAAAGGGCGGTACTGTGCACCGCTCTAGTACAAAAAATAATTAACGAATATTTATTTATCGGAACGGTGCGTGTAATATACCGTTGGAAAGCTATGGAAAGCGTCATTCCAGTTAATATAGAACTTTTTTGCAAAATCATCACGATTTTTTAGCAGTTTTCAAAATATGTTTTTTAATCAAAAAACGTGAATGGTATTTTTGATGTCGTTTTTAAAAAGTTTGTCGGAATTGAGAAAATGAGATGGCGTTGGAAAGCTTAAGAAATTTCGCTACTTTTAGTTATAGAAAGTTTTTTTCTAATTTATACGGTTTAAAAGTAATTTGAAAAAGGTAAAATTCTGGGCGTATCGTATTTTTTCCATTTTTTGCAAACCGTTTAACGGATTGACGCAAATGATATGACGTTGGAAAGCTTTGCAAAATGCGAAACAATTTTGTACAGTAAAATTTGATTTTGAATTCGATTTTTTGAAAAAGTTTGTCGGAATTGGACAAATAATATGCCGTTGGAAAGATAGGGAAAAATGTGAAACTTTTCTGAAACAATTTTCATCTTGAAAGTTTACTCTAATTATAAAACATTTAAGAGTAATTTCAAACGCGAGAAAACTAGATCATGTTGTTTTTCGTCAGAAAAACAGAGTACGCGAACTGACTGAACTACGGGTTTGAACTGAGGAGTTTGACAGTCCGAACTTTACTCTATTTCTCGATACAGTTTTAGTCATAATTTTTTAATCGTTTTTCGAAATTAAGCAAATAATATATCATTGAAATCCTATTGAAAAGTGCGTACTTTTCATGTTAAACATTTTATGAAATTCAATACGATTTTATGAATGTTTTTTAATGTGATAAAATTCATATTGAAAAAAGTGTGTATCATTGTCGTACTGATGGTGCGTTCATGTTTGAATTGAGTGTCCCATTGACGTTAGCTCGGGTGCAAGTGTGGGGCCTGTGACGAGCGAATGAGTTAACTTTTTGTTCGGTCTTAGTTTGAATTGATTCACCCAAAAGTGTTAGGACTTACCCATACTAGTGAATCATCCGTACTTGTACTGATTCCCCCCATCCAAGTTAGATGTTAGGTGTACTGACGGCACATACGTGCTTGTACTGATTGCATGGCATGTTGGTGAAGCCATACTCACCATTTTCTATATATCTTTTTTTCATGGGGGAGCAGAAGTGAACCAACACCGCACCGCTTTTCATAGTCGCACTGACGGTGCGACGGAGTTTGATCTGACTGCCCCCATCCGCGTTAGGACATGGTCGTACTGGAGACACAACCTTGTTTTATTGATGGCGAAATCTTGTTTTATTGACGGTGGAACCTTGTGCTAAACTGATCACCTCCAACCGCGTGCATGCGGGGGAGACTCCGAGACTTGACTTCTGGGGGGATCTAAATAAAATAACTAGAACCACACTCTGCGTAATAGTCGTATTGATGGCGTGATTGTGTTTGAACTGATTGCTTCCATTCGTGTTAGGTCATAGTCGTAATGATGGTGCAACTGTGTTCGTATTGACGGTGCAACCGTGTCTAAAATGATTTCCCCAACGGCGTTCATGCGAAGGCGAGTCTGAGACTTGACTTTTGACTTTTTGGGGGAGGAGGGGGGCGGGAGACACCTACACAAAATAACTAGAATCTTGCCATAGTTGTACTAACGGCATAGCCTTGTTTGAACTGATTATCCCCATCCGTGTTAGCTCATAGTTGTGTTAACAACTCAGTCGTGTTTATGCTGATTTTACGACCACCGCGTTAGGTTAGAGTTGTATTGATGATGCAACCGTGTTTGAACTGGTTTCCCCCATCTATGTTAGGTCGTAGCAGTACTGATGGTGCAACCGTGTTTTTATGGACCACGCGGCCGTGTTTGAACTGATAGCCCCTAAACGTGTTCATACGATGGCGAGTCCGAGAATTGACTTATGGAGGATATAAACAAAAGAACTGGAACCACGTTTGATGGCGAGTCCGTATTTGAACTGATGGCCCCTAAACGTGTTCTTACGACGCGGCCGTGTTTGAACTGATAGCCCCTAAACTGGTTGCTCCCAACGAGTACAGAGGGGTTGTCAATCCCTCCGTCCTTGTCGTTTACAAAGGGTCAAACGCAAGAGATTAAAGTAATGATAATTGCAACTAGAAAGTAAAACATGAAGTAAATTGAGTGTGTAAACAGTGGTGGAAAAATTGAAACGGGGTCCCATGAAGTTCACTAGTGATGTCTCTCTCCCAAAAGACGATAAACAACGGTGATTTTTTATATATTTTTCCCGGAATTTTTTGGACACTTTATGTAATGGGAAAACCTGAAATACAAAAACAGCAGAAAACAGAAACTGACACTGGGTGCACTAAGTTAATAGGTTAGTCCAAATATGATCAAAAGTGTATGAAAGTGCATCAAAATCATAGCAATATCACCCAAAACATTCATGGAGAAAGCAGAAATTATAGATACGTTTGGGACGTATCAACATCCCCAAGATTAATTCATGCTCGTCCTCGAGTAGATAAATGATAACAAGCATAATTTCTATGGTGACATGCTACCAACCATATAAGAACTTTTCAAGCAAGGAAAGCAAGGCATGTAATTCAATTCAATTCATAACAAGCAAGAGTCTATATTAGCATCGAAACAAGCAACATAAGAAATTAAATGAGCAAGAGCTCTCGCTGTCCATGACTCGAATGTCTCCAAATGGTGTTTGCATGCAGGAAGTGGGAAATGGGATTACAAGAGAGAAAAAATATATTATTTATTTTAGTTGAGAACTCAATCTACTAAAGTTTCACACTTGGTCTTTTTTGGAATCTTATATTGACTCGTCCCCAGACCACTAGCTAGGTACAAGTCAAACTTATCCACTCCTTTTCAACTTTTTGAGCACTCATGCAATGGATGAGCGTAAGCAAGAAAGTTGACACTTAGGATGGCAAAGAGATAAATGATGGAGGATGAATACAAAAAGGTGTGAAAGGCTCACATCAATGAGGAAAATCATAGGGAGAGAAAGCCAAATGATAGATATGATGTGAGGAGTAGGGATTGCCATGCAACGGATGCACATATGAGCTATGGAAAGCACTCCAATGGAACTAGTGGTGGTGCATCCAACTTGCTTGCTCATGAAGACCTAGAGCTCATTTGAGGAGAATCATCATTGGAATATACAAGCCAAGTTCTATAGTGTAAGGGTCCCCACATGGCTATATGCATGTATGATGATCTCGATGGAGTACAAGATATAAGAGGGAGTACGAGTGTGGATCTCTCAAAAGGAATAGTTGTGTGCCCCCTTCTCTCTTTTTATTTTCTTTTTCTCTTTTTTCTCTTTTTTGTATTTTTTTGTGGCCTCAATGGCTCTTTCTATTTATCTCTCATTTTTCCTCTTTGGTATCTTTTAATTTGTCCTCTTTGAGATCTTTTCCTGATTTAAGAGGCAACACTCTATATATTACAAGAAGTATAGAACATCTTTCACACTTTACAAAAGTACTCAACATAAAGAAGATGAAGCTATCATGATGTCTGCACATGTATGCCTCTGCCAGTGTAGCAGGATATCCAACGATACTAGCGCGCCATGTAGCAATGATTAGGGAAAGGCCCAACTAGCATGTGGATCATCAATCAAGCAAAATCATGTATGCCCTGAAGATCAAGTCATAAGAAGGTGGATGTTGAATGGCAATATATCTCGGAAAGGCTATGTAAATGCCTTGATAGGTAGGTATGGTGGATTTTTTGAGGAAGGATATAAGAAGGTTTATGATGACTGAGCGTATCATGCCAAGGGTTTGGATGCACCGGCGAAGTATGCGCCAACTCTCGAGGTGATCAAAGGGCAATGCACGGTACCGAAGAGGCTAGAAATATATGGGTGGTGGAAGTGTCAACTTTCGAATACTTACATTAGTTCGAAGAACTCATGCACTTATTATCAGTAACTCTCAATCTAATCAGGAGTTTCACAAAGAGACAAGTACCTCGAGGAGGAGTGTTTGGGGGTTTGGTTATCCTTGCGCATCTTCGACTCATGGTTGATGGCTTCTCGCCCTTCGTTGGTTACCCCAAGTGGAAGGTTTGAGAGGTAGTGCAGCAGCAGTTTTCCCTCGGTGAAGATACCAAGGTTTGTCTCCAGTAGGACTCCAGAGATGATAAGTAGGTGTCAGCGGCGCAGCTGACGTGGACCTGCACACAGACACAGATAACTTTGTTCCCAACGAAGTTCAGAGAGGTTGTCAATCTCTCCGGTCTTGTTGTTCACAAAGGATAAAACGCAAGGGATAATGATAGAAAGTAAAAGCAGTAAAGTAAATATAGCTTGGAAATAATAATGAGGATATGGACCGGGATACGTGATGTTCACTAGTGATGTCTCTCTCCCAAAAGACGATAAAACTGCTATGCGAGGTAAAAAAATTACAGAAGGGCAATTGACAGGATTATGAACGCACCGCAATGCTAACTATGCTACAAAAGAAAGGAAGAGGCTCAAAAGCACGGGCAGTACGCCAAAATAAGTAGACCGAAATCCATCTGCCTCTACTACTAATCATCCACCTTGAGATATCTATCTAGAACATCTCGCTGGTATTAAGTTGCGAGCCCCACCCAAAGTGTAAACCCAAAGCAACAGACAACTGCAATAAAAAGAACTTTGCGTAAAGTAAACAATCCTTGCAACCGCGGTTACAAGCACCGTTGTTTTCCCCCTTGTGGCAACAGCACATCCCCTAGACTCATGTTTCTGTCACTCAAGCGTGTCATCGGGGGGCATGAACCCACAATCTAGCACAACGTTCCCTCTTGGAGTCACTACCTACTACTTGGACAAAGCAATAAACAGCAACGGTGAACATGCAAGAATTACTTAGGAACAAAAATATAAGAGATAAAAACCAAATATATTACTCTATCACAATCTGAACATAATCTCATAATCCATCAGATCCCATCAAACTCAGCATAGCAACAACAGAAGTATTACAAAGGTGCCTCGATCATGTAGGGCAGCTCACGAGGTCTAAACAATGAAGATCAAAGAAGGGAGGAGAACATCACATAACTACTGATTACGGACCCATGGTCCAAGGAAAACTACTCACGAGACATCCGGGGAGCATCCATGGTGGAGAGGAGACTCCCGGAGGTCAGTCCTCCCTCCGGCAGGGTGCCGGGAAGAGGTCTTCTAGTGCTCCCGATCTCGGAAGCGCGGCGGCGACTGAACATAGGCGAGTTTGCGGAATAGGGTTCTTCTTCGGGAGTTTTCCCGTGACGGAGAATAAATAGGCGAAGGGGGCAGCCAGAGGTGGACCAGGGGGCCCAGGCGCCCCCCTGGCGTGGCCAGGGGTGGGGCCGCGCCGGGTGGCCGCCTAGGCCCCCCTTGGCTCCCCTCTGGCCCCTCCTGGACTCTTCTCGAAGCTTCCTGTATGCTGATTTTTCCTGTATTTTTTCCCGGAATTTTTCTGGCACTTTTTATATGGGGGGAAACTGAAATAGAAAAACAGCAGAAAACAGGAACTGGCAGTGGGGTGCACTGAGTTAATAGGTTAGTCCAAATATGATCAAAAGTGTATGAAAGTGTATCTAGATCATAGCAATATCACACAAAACATGCATGGAGCAAGCAGAAATTATAGATACATTTTGGACGTATCAACATCCCCAAGCTTAATTCCTGCTCGTCCTCGAGTAGGTAAATGATAACAACATAATTTCTGTGGTGACATGCTAGCAACCATAAAAGAACTTTGAAAAGTAAAGCAATCAAGGTTAGAGATTCAGTTCAAGTCATAACATGCAAGAGTCTATATTAGTATTGAAACAAGTAACAAAAGAACATTAGGTGCAAGAGCTCTCGCTGTTCGTGACTCGAATGTCTCCAAATGGTGTTTGCGTGCAAGAAGGGGGATAGGGAATACGAGAAAAATAAATTTTTGTGTTGAGAACTCAATCTACTAAAGTTTCACACTTGGTCTTCTTCTGGAATCTTATCTTGACTCGTCCCCAGACCACTAGCCAGGTACAAGTCAATTTGATCCACTCCTTTTCGATATTTTGAGCACTCATGCAATGGATGAGCGTAAGCACGAGAGTTGACACTTAAGACGGCAAAGAGAGAAGTATGGTGGAGGAGGAAGACAAAAAGGATGAGAAAGGCTCACATCAATGAGGACAATCATAGGCAAGAGATGCCAAATGATAGATATGATGTGAGGAGTAGGGATTGCCATGCAACGGATGCACATACGAGCTAGGAAGCTCTCCAATGTAACTAGTGGGGGTGCATCTAACTTGCTCGCTCATGAAGACCTAGAGCTCGTTTGAGGAGGCTCATCCTTGGAATATGCAAGCCAAGTTCTATAGTGTGAAGGTCCCCACATAGCTATGTGCATAATGATCATCTCTATGGAGTACAAGGATATAAAGGGAGTACTAGTGTGGATCTCTGAAAAGGATAGTAGTGTTGCCCCTTTCTCTCTTTTTATTTCTTTTTCTCTTTTTTCTATTTTTTGTATTTTTTTGGTGGCCTCAATCACTACTGGAATTCGCCTGTTTGCCGTCTGCCATTGCGGACGGCAAACACCTGTATGGCCGACGGCAAAACCCTTTGTCGTCTGCCCCCGCACGGTAAAGCACCCGTCAGCCATTTCATCGGCAAAGAGGTGCGTTGCCGTCTGTTGTATATCGACGGACGGCAAAGCTCTTTGCCGTCCGCTGGAATAAGAAACAGACGGCAGAGAAGCTTGACGGCGAAGCTGTGCCAGCCGGCTCCGTCAGGCCGTTAACGGCGGGGTTGCCGTCTACGGACAGACGGCAAAGAACGGTGACGTCATCGGATAAGGTAATGACATCACCCCCCCCCCCCGCCCCGTCATATGTTTGCCATCCAGCAGCAGACGGCAAAGTCCTACGCTTTGTCGTCTGCCTTGCCGGAGGCAGACGACATAATGACCAAATGGTCACCCAGCTGTTGCCAGATTGCACAGCTGGGCGCCACGTGTCCTCTTTGCCAACTGCAAGCAGACGGCAAAGGCCTTTGCCGTCTGCTTGCTGACGGCAAAGAGGCTATATAGCCTCTGTTTTTTTTGTTTTTCTATTAATCCCTGCATTTGACAAAAAACAATATATATATATAGCAGCAGAATCAGAAGCACATTTTAACACCACATCACATCATATCAAACAACATATGAATCTCCAACAAGGATAACACATTGTTTCCAAACAAGGATAACAACAATATATACATAGTTCATTACACAAAGTCTCCAAACAGTTCATAACAACAATAAAATGTTTCTAAGCTATATTGAAAGTGAAAATACAGCAACTCCATCGATGCACGACCCTCATAAAGAAAATCTGCAAAATCAAAATAAGAAAGTTAGCGGAAGAAGGAGGACAAGAAGAATAAGTAATAAGAGAAGGAGAAGGACAAGAAGAAGAAGAAAAGAGAAGAAGAACAAGGAGGAGAGAAGAAGAACAGAGAAGAGTTCTTTTCTATCTTCTCCTTGTTTTTCTTCTCTCCTCTCCTTGTTCTTCTTCTTCTTCTTCTTCTTCTTCTGTTTTCTTTAGCATTTGTGAGCAATTAAGCTAACCTTGAGCATTTGTGAGCATATTTTGAGAAATTAAGCTAACCTTTAGCATTTGTGAGCAATTAAGCAAACATTAGCATATTTTGAGCCAATGAAACTAACTTTAGCATATTGTGAGCAATTTAAGAAACTTTAGCGTGTTTTGAGGAAATTAAGCTAACTTTGGCAACTTTGAACAAATGAAGCTAACTTAAGCATTTTTTGAGCCAATTAAGGTAACTTTAGCATTTTGTGAGCAAATTAGGCTAACTTCATCATATTGTGAGAAAATCTGGCTAATCATGCTATTATTAGGCTAACTTAGCTATATTTAAGAATTTCATAATATTTCAGAAGCTAAATATGCATTTTCAAACTAACTAAGCATTAATAAAGCAAAATATACAACACAACTTACCGGAGTGTAGCCCTCAAGGCTGAGGTGGCTGAGAAGCATCCGTCGGGTTGCCCGATGTTGACGGTGGAGAAGGGTCATGGGACGCAGCCCGAGAGTTATGCTGCACAAAAAGATCAACTAGAGGTTAGCACGACGCCACTCAATATGGTATTGATGATCATCGAAAGATACTCACCGTCCCCACAGGAGAAATGATCGGCATCGGTGGAGCGGCCTGACCAGTCTTCTCGCACATAGTCTGCACATTTGTTTTTCATGAGTCAATCATATTAGTTAGTAATATAAACAAAAATTATAACATGCATTCTTTGGGTGAATATGAACAAGTGACTTACCACGAAGAGCTCATACAAGGCCCAGTTCGATGCATCGTGTCGTGCCGCGGCCTCCTCGAGAGCCTTCGCCGTCCTCTCCTCCGCCAGCCGCTCTCTCTCCGCTGCCTTCTCCTCTGCCAACCGCTCCTTCTCCTCCAGTAGCCGCTGGGTGTTCTGTCACTCTTTCTCAAGAGCTTCCTGCAACCCCACTCCTCTAGTTAGCATTGTAATATTCGATGAGAGAAAACAAGAATGCAAGAGTCCTTATGGATAACCTGGATAGCGAGGTCGACTGGCCGCGGACGAGTCCTTATAGCAGGAGAAGAGCTCGTTTGGCGCGCCTTGATCTCAGGAAGAGTCTTATCGCACCTGATCAACTTATCTCCAATGGCCATGGCGCCATGGCGCCTTCCGCCACCAGAGATCATCACCAGCTCCGGCTCAATAGGCTTCCCAAGCGGATTATAATCCTCCCCGTGCTTCTCCTTCGCCACCTCAGTATAAGCCTTGAGCTTACTGTAGGCGGCAATGTTGGTGAAAGTCGAAGGACTGGCGAGATCAGACTCTGAGAGCGCCTTTGCCTTCTTGTACGACGTTGTATGGGCCATGCCATACATGTCGAACACCTGAGGCACCTCCGTTTTATTATGCTCCGCCTAGAAGACAAAGAAAAGCACGATATTAGTAAGTTGTGGGTGCCAAAAAGACAAAGAAAAGTAACATTTGCATGAAAATTGAAGCAAAGCACATACCCATTTATTCCCGTAACCAGCTAAGTTGCGGCTTCCTTGATGGTGTGGCACACCAACCATTTGGGCGCGGCGCTCCTTGGCATTGTTGTGGATGGCCAACCAGGCATCTGAGCACCAGTGGTCCACAATGGCCTCCCAACAATCCATCTTGTCCGCACACCATCTCGGTGGCGCCTAAGTTAGTAAACAAGGAAACTAATAAGTAGCCTAGATAGGAATCAAATCAAGCAAACTATTCAAGACTTAAGAAGGGTTACCGTCATGTACTGGGCCCTGGTCAGAAACTTCTTGCGGCAGTCCTTCTTGCTACGCTTGCGCCCTTGCTTGGCGTAGTAGTCACGGACCGCCTGCACTCGCATCTCGTGCCTTGTGTTCTGCAAGAGGCGCGTGGCCTCTGCAACTAACACGTCCTCCGCCTCCTGCTCCTTGGACTCATCGACCTTGTAGTAGACCTGCAATAGCACGAGACAACACTGATGAGTGCACTGATGAGACAACACTGATGACAACACTGATGAGTGCACGAGACAACACTGCAATAGCATGATTTTATTGTGTGAAACAGAAATTACCCAAAAGCCGTTGATCACCATGTCGGCTCTGGTGTGGCATTCGACCCCGTTGATGGTCGTATCCGGCGAGCCGGGGCAGCACAATAGTGCTCCCACTTGAGTCCAGGCTGCGGAACCTCATCAGGTCCGGGCAATTGAACCAGCCCCGGGAAGTTCTCCCTGACGAGCACACCAAGGATGGAGTTGGGATTGCGGACACCATTGCCGTATATCCAACCCCTGCAGTATAAAAAGACAAAGCCATCAGATAGACATAAGTATAGAAGGTACCGGAAGAGAGTATAAGTGCACTTACGTCTCTACATCAGGCGTAATCAACCACTTATGGGCGGGAGTCACCGGCACGGACGGGAGCCGTGTACCCCCACGCTGGTACACGGTGGTACCCTCAGCTACCTCCTCCTCATCCGTAGTGTCCAACTCGGCACCAGCCTCCCCCTCAGGCGTGTGCTGCTCCGGCTGGTCCGGCCAGGGACTCCAGGTCGTGCGGGTGGACGTAGCCTCCTCCTCCACCTCAGGATGGTCCACCCTGCAGTGCTCTGGTGAATCAGCCGGAGGTGGCGGCGAGGAAGCAGCAGCAGGTGTTCGTCTCCCTTTCCTGCGACCACCACCTGCTTTGCCTCTCCCGGTCTTCTTCCGACCTCCTCTCCCCCTGGGCGGCTCATCAGTAGAAGGAGGAGGCGAGGAAATACTCTCGAGCAAAGACCTCCGTAGAGCCAGAGGTGGGAGCGCATGACCCCGACCCCTCCCTCGCGAGCCTGAGGTCTCGCCCTCCATATCTGTCACGAACCTGCCAAGAATTAAAATAAAATAATTAGTACAATGAGAAAAAGAATTAATAATACAACAGTAATTACTGCAATAATGAGAATATATATATGTAATTAAAGTTGAGATGCATACAACTAACAATAGTCGGGATCATCGGTCTCTTCTCCGCGATCAATTAAAGGATCGTCATCGCTATCACGCGTGTCATCGATAATGATGGCCTCATCAGGTTCAACAACACCAACATTTGGAAGGCCTTTATGTAAACGGTCAAGCATTGACAGGTCATCTGGAGCAGTAACCTCTTCTTCAGGCTCTTCAACATCGTCGTTAGCGGGTTCACTCTCATCATCGTTATCGGGTTCACTCTCATTGTCTTCTTCCATGTTCTGGGGTTGCGTAGAGCGGTTTCGGAAACGTTTTTTTATCACTCGTGTTTCTTGGAAGAATTCTCCTTCATATGTCTCTGGGTCAATGTGGGGTACATAATCGTCTTCATTGGGGGGAGGTGGTCTAATATGTGGTGGCACATCATAAACGACATCCCAACCTTTCAGGTTTTCAACCGTTTGGCAGGGGTAGGATAGATAGAAAACCTGGGTGGCCTGTTCAGCCGTAATGTAGACATCAAGGACATTTAAATGGGTGTCTTGTCGAATTTCAACTAGACCTACATGTTCATGAGTCCGTCTAGTCCTCGACGGGAGAAACCAATGACATTTGAAGACAACGACGTTGGGAGGATTCTCACCATAGAATATAAGTTCGTATATTGCTTCAACTCTTCCATAATACTCAATACCTCCGTCGCCGACAACAGAGACACCCGAATTTGTACTTTTTCGATCGGCCATTTTTCGCTCTTTATCAACGGTACGAAAGCGATACCCGTTGATGTCGTATTTCTCAAATACACGGACCTTATTGTCAAAACCATTAGCGACTTGTCTCAATTCGGCGTCCATAGGCTCCTCATTTGACTATAAGTTTTATATTGTTATATTAGTGAAAAATAGGTCGAACCAACAAATGAAACCCTATATATGAATGATAGTTACCGTTCGTTTGAACCAAGAGATGAAACCAGGATTGCCGTCTACTTGATTGGCAAGAAGCTCATACTCTGCGATGGAATCACTTTCAATAACCACTCCATTCGAGAATTTGGCGACGTATCGACTGTATGAATTCAGGGGAATTAATAAGAAACAAGAATTATTAGAAGTTGCGAAACAATGTACGTACCGAGCACTTACTCGATGTACGGTCGCACTTCTGTTAGGTTGGTGAAGATATATAGTGTAAGAGTCTGCCATTCTTTGATATCCAAAATCATATTTCTCGAAGCACCAACAGGTCCAAGCTTCCCTTTGAATAGGCTGAGGTTGGATTGACGCCGTTGGGGGTCGCCAGTATTGTACCGAGGCTTTGGATTATGCAAATGGCGATTTTTTGCTTCATAATGTGTTGTCACGAAGTTTGCCGCCTCCTCGGTAATGAAAGCCTCGGCCATCGATGCTTCAATTCTACGTTTATTTTTACATTTTGCTCGAAGCGTCTTCTGCATTCTCTCCGTTGAATAGCACCAACGATTTTGCACAGGGCCCCCTAATCTTGCCTCGGTCGGGAGATGCAATATCAAATGCTGCATCGGATTAAAAAAACCCGGTGGAAAGATCTTCTCTAACTTGCAGAGCAACTCCGGCGCCATATCTTCCATGTCTTCTAGCACGCCATCGGATAGTTCTTTAGCACAAAGAACACGAAAGAAATAGCTCAGTTCTGCCAGTACTAGCCACTCTTCCTCGGGGATATAGCCGCGCAACATCACCGGCATTACCCGCTCAAGCCATATGTGCCAATCATGACTCTTCATCCCTAATATTTTATGTTTTTCAGGACTCGCTCCCCTCCTCAGATTCGCTGCATACCCATCGGGGAACATCAAACTGTTTTGTACCCACAAGAGAATTTCCCTGATATGCCCCCTTTCAAGATTGAACCAGGCCCTTGGCTTGGACCAATTCTTCTTTCCTTTCGGCTGTCGCATGTTCTGTGAGGGTCTATCACATAGAGTCTCCTGGTCGACTCTAGCTTTAGGATTATCCTTTGACTTCCCATCTATGCCAAAAAATGTACCAAACAGGGCCTCGCCGATATTTTTTCAGTGTGCAGGTCTTGGAAGTAGGGGAGATCCCAGAAGCATGTCTTGTGAGTCCAGGCGTGTTCCGAATTATATCCCTTGAAATACCCGGGACGTTCTGGATCAGGCTCGAGAGAGTTCAACTGTGCCAAGACATGTTCGCCCGTCATCGTAGGTGCTGCCAGGTTTTTGACAACTTTGCCTTTGATGAAGTTCTTCTTGTCTTTTCTAAAAGGATGCTTAGGAGGCAGAAACTGTCTATGCAAGTCGAAGCAGGAATACTTGCCACCCGCCTTCAGCCAATGAAACTGAAGAGCAGCCTTGCATGTTGGGCACCCGAACTTTCCATGAACACAGAAGCCAGCGAAAAGCGCATACGCCGGCAAGTCATGCATCGAGTACTGGTACCAAACATGCATTTTGAAGGTCTTTTTGCTAGCTGCATCGTATGTCTTGAACCCTTCGTCCCAAGCTTGTTGCAATTCCTCCTTAAGCGGTTGCATGTACACATCCATATTCTTCCCCGGATATTTGGGCCCTGGTATTATCAACGTCAGGAAAATGTTCTTCCTTTTCATAATCTCTAAGGGGGGAGATTGAGTGGCATGACAAATACAGGCCAACAACTGTATGGGGCTGCCATCAGACCGAAAGGATTGAACCCATCTGTGCCGACGGCGATTCGGCAATGCCTTGGCTCCTTAGCTTTTTCCGAATGTTTTTCATCAAAGTGCTTCCATGCTGAACCATCTGATGGGTGAGTCAACATCGGCTTCCCATCTGCATCAAATTCTGTTCTCTTCCCATGTTTGTGCCATGTCATCTGTCTGGCTGTCTCTTCCATCATGTAAAGGCGTTGAATTATTGGTATCACTGGAAGATACCTAAGAACATTTACGGGTATTTTGGTCTGCGTCTTCTCACCTTGACCATTGTCTACCACAACATACCTGGATGACTTGCATTGGGGACAATAGTCTTCGTCCGCTTACTCTTTCCTAAATAAAGCACATCCATTTTCACAAGCATGTATCTGCTCATAGGGCATCTTAAGTACCTTGAGGATTTTATCCGATTGGTACAGGTTTGCAGGCATAACATGATCTTTTGGTAGAAGCCTCCCAATTAGGGTCGTGATCGCATTGTAACAATCTGTGCCCAAGTTGAATTGTGCCTTCAAAGCCATCAACTGTGCGATGGCATCGAGCTGACAAAGCTCAGTGTGAGCGTGCAGCGGACGTTTCGAAGACTCCAACATATCATAGAAGGCCTTCGCAGATTCCTCCATCTCATCGTCCTCATCCCGCGCATCGTCAAAGTCCTGCACCATGTCTTCGATCCCGGTTCCGTACTCATCCGTGCGCTGACGGACCACCTCCTCTCTCCGTCGTCCGCCAGACTCGCCATGGAAGGTCCACACCGTATAACCAGGCTTATAACCCCACTTCTGCAAGTGTTTACCCATATCCACCTCTGTCGCCTGTTTATAATTGTCGCACCTAACGCAGGGGCACCAGGTTTTTCTCTGCCCATTTGCAAACACCGCTCTCAGAAACTCCTTGGTTTTCATTGCCCATTCATTGGTGATCTCTTTCTGATTAGGGCGACCAGTGTACATCCACGCACGATCATCGCTCATCTTGTTGCTACAGCTAGCTACTAAACAACAAATACCATTTTATTACGTCCACTTTTTATTGCTTTTATCATACATAGCTACGGCATATGCAATTAACCTACACACTAATAGGTAAAGATAGGTCCTAATCCCACCCGAGTATGTGTAGATTGGGTCGGTTTCCCATGCTTTGGTCCCGATCCGACGTGGTATTTCGGCAGCACCTCCCCGCTGTTCTCCTAATACACGTCTCGGCAACAAGCCGAGAGGTTGTGTATCCGGAGAACAACAGGGAGGCGCTGACGAAATTCCGCGTCGGATCAGGACCAGAGCATGGAAAAACGACCCAATCTACACATACGCGGGCTGTCCATGGATAACGTTGGACAATTCGAAAGAATTACTATTATAAATATGCAAATGAATGCATATTTATACTGTAATCCTTTCGAATGGGAGACGCATACTGGTTACGCAACTTTACATACTGCTAGAGCTACCGTTATCGGCATGAAGGCCAGAATTGAGCAAAGGAAAAAGGGGGAGAGGACAAGAATTTTTTTTGCTCACCCTCGAACTCAGGGAGGTCGCCGAATGGAGGGGGCGGAGGTCGTCGACCACCAGACCTTCACACCAGGAAAATTCCTGCACATTAAAATGCACCCAATCAACACACACACTTGATCCCGGTAATTACATCTTTTTTATTTTTTTCCCTATTATTTTCATTTATTTCATTTCATTTTCTCTTCTTTTTTCCTCCTCCTCCTCCTTCTTCTTCTTCACCTCCAACTTCTTCTTCACCCCTAACTTATTCTTCTTATTCTTCTCCACCTCCAACTTCTACTTATTCATCTCCACCTCCAACTTCTTCTTATTATTCTTCTCCACCTCCAACTTCTACTTATTCATCTCCACCTCCAATTTCTTCTTCTTATTCTTATTTTACCCCAAGCTCCCCTCCTCCTCCTTGTTCTTTTTATTATCTTCAACTTCTTTTTTCTCTTCTTCTTTTACTATTTTACTTTTACCCCTAATTTGTTTCCCTCTTCTTCTTTTATTTCCTTTCTTTTCTTTCTTTCTCTTCTTCTTTTACTATTTTACTTTTACCCCTAATTTGTTTCCCTCTTCTTCTTTTATTTCCTTTCTTTTCTTTCTTTCTCTTCTTCTTTTCCTATTCAACTTTTACTCCTAAGGGATTTTTTGGATTCCTAAGGATTTTTCTTATGGATTGCCTTTGGATCATAGGATTGACACCATCAAATTCCTAAGGAATCTTAACATGAGCTCTAAGCTCTTTTTATTTTTCCTGTGAGAAGTCCAATACACTCACACTCTATCTCTCTCTACTCTATCTCCTCATTCCTACAAAAAACTTACACTACCTAAACTAAACAGAGAAGAAAACATATCTAATTAACCCTAAAAAAATCTAACACAATCTAAACTAACTAAAATAGAGAAGTCTAACTAATTATAACATAAAACTAACTAAAACAGAGAAATATAATTAACTAAAACCTAAAAGCAACTAAAACTAACTAACTAATTAACATGAAAATCCTAAAAAAATAGCATGGAGGGGAGGAGGGGAGGGGCTTACCTTTGGTGGGTGGCTGCGGGTGGGGGTGGAGGTGGCGTCGGCGAGGTGGGCAGCGGCTTGCTCAAAGGAGGCCGACGATGGCTTGCTCGGGGCCGGCGGCGGCCGAGATGAGGGGAGGCGGCGTTGGAGGAGGGAGGCGGGCTGTGGCCGGGGAGAGGGCTTAGCTGAGAGGAGGCAGGGCGGTGGCCGGCTATGGCGGAGGGAGCCGGGGAGGCGTGGGCGGCGGCGGCGGCGTCGCAGGACAGAGAGGCGTGGGCGGAGGAGAGTGAGAGTGGTGGAGAGAGTGGGCCGACGTGTGCGGGGTTAACGGCAGCCCGTTATGCCGTCCGTAAGCAGACGGCAAAGACGGGGTTTGCCGTCCGCTGGAAGACGGCATAGCACGGGTCCGTTAAGCCAGAGGAGACGCAGCCCGGGTGGGCCCGCTGGGTTGTTTGTCGTCTGCCTATGGACGGCATAGGGACCTTTGCCGTCTGCATAGGCCAGCGCAGACGGTAAAGTAGTTGTTTACCGTATGTCCGGGGTTTGCCTTCTGTATCTAGGGAAGCAGACGGCATACACCTACTTTGCCGTCTGCCCCGACGAAAAACAGACGGCAAAGACCCTGGCACATGGCAAACTTGTGAATTCCAGTAGTGAATGGCTCTTTCTATTTAACTCTCATTTGTCCTCTTTGGGATCTTTTAATTTGTCCACTTTGGGATCTTTTCCTCACTTAAGGGCAACACTCTATTTTACAAGAGGGTAAAGGAGATCTTTCACACTTTACAAGGTACTCAAAACATAAAGAAGATGTAACTATCATGATGTATGCAAGGTATGTCGCTGCCAGTGTAGCAAGAACATGTATGACATGAAGATCAAGTCATGAAGAGGTGGAAGTTGCATGGCAATATAACTCGGAAAGGCTATGGAAATGCCTTGATAGGTAGGTATGGTGGCTGTTTTGAGGAAAGATATAAGGAGGCTTACGATGACAGAGTGTATCATGCCAAGGGTTTGGAAGTACCGGCGAAGGTGGACACCAACTCTCGGAGTGAGAAGAAGGCAATGCACGGCACGGGAGAGGCTATCAAAATATGGGAAGGTGGAAGTGTCAACTTTCAATACTTACATTAGTCCGAGGAACTCATGCACTTATTATCGGTAACTCTCAATCTAATAAGGAGATTCACAAAGAGACAAGTACCCCGAGGAGGATTGTATGGGGGTTTGGTTATCCTTGCGCATCCTCGACTCATGGTACGTGAGTGTTCTCTAATATTCGACTCCTCAGAAGAGTAGTGATCCATCTAGTAGCTAGAGTTCTCAACTAATTTTGTAGGTTTTGAAAATACACACGGATTGCCCAAAATACGACACCTATCACTAATAGGCAAGAGCTCTTGACACCAAAAGTTCAAACATTACTCACATCAATACCTCAAAACTATTGCAAGCTACTACTAGAATTAAATAGCAACCTCAAATACCTACTTTCAAAACAAGACACAACTCAGTGCAACAACCAACTCTCTTTAACAAGATAAACATGAAAACTAAAAAGAGTTCCAGCAACAAACTAAACAAAAGCCAAGGCTCTTGCTAAAGACAAACTAAAACTAAGCATGGCAGTAGCTATGAAAAGATAAAGAAAACACAACAGCAAAAAGATAAGCAGGAAAAATCCTATGATGTGTTCTAGATTTCGAAAACGGAGCGTGTTTCTCTCCCACACAAAGTAAGACGGGATCTAACTTGTTATGAACAGTAAGCAAAGTTAAAGAAAACTAAAAAAACCTAAGAGCGAGACGCTCCAAGCATAGCACATAACGCATGAAGTGATAAAAATATAGTGAGACGAAGGACGAACTGATGATTGTTGATGGAGAAGGGGATGCACGGGGGCATCCCCAAGCTTAGACGCTTGAGTCTCCTTGAATATATATTGAGGATGCATGGGGGCATCCCAAGCTTGAGCGCTTGACACTCCTGGATCTTCTTTCATCATCTTCCATCACACACTTGAAAACTCCCTTCATACATAACTCATCATAAGCTGATTAGAGAGGTTAGTACCCTTAATAAATAAAAAATTTCCACTGGATATAAAGATATTATTGAAGAGATACTGTTTCTCAAGAGTGCCAAAAAGTTTTTGCAAAGAAAAAGCAAGCTTAAGGTTTGCAAAATTAGGAGAGACAAAACATGGCAGAATCTGTGAAAAACAGAACAGCACATAGTAAAGAATTTTTAGGGGCACTTCTTCGACTCAAATCAAAAAACTCAGAACATACGGAAGTTTCGTAATTGTATAGAGCATACTGTGTAAACATTTCAGCTCAAAAAGATGAACTGGGATTTTTCTGGAATTTTTCTGGTCACGAGGACAGAATCTGTTTTCTGGACAGCATGTCACAACTTTTACTTCCCTTGCCGTAAGAGGCTATAACTTGGCACAAAGCTGAAATATAAAGATACAATGATGTTGCTACAGAAGTAACAATCATCAAGACACAACAAAAGCAAAAAGAAAACACCTAAATTCGTTGCGGGCTGCCTCCCGAAAGCGCTTCTTTAAAGCCATTAGCTAGGCTTAATGCAAAAGAAGAATCAAGTTTTATCAAGAGAAAGAGAATAACTAGCCCGTGTAACGGACTCAAAATGTAACTTGATTTTCTTTCTAGGGAAGTGTTCCATCCCCTTTTTGAATGGGAATTGGAATTTTATATTCCCCTCTTTCATGTCAATAACCGCACCAACGGTGCGAAGAAAAGGACGTCCCAAAATAATTGGACACAAAGGTTCACACTCTATATCCATAACAATAAAATCAACGGAACATAGTTGTCATTTACAATGATAAGAACATCGTCGATCTTCCCCAAAGGTTTCTTTATGGAAGAATCAACAAGACGAACACAAAAAGAACAAGGCTCAAAGGGCTTCAACTCAAACATATCAAATATTCTTTTGGGCATAACGGAGGTACTAGCTCCAACATCACATAAAGCATAGCAAGAGAAGTTATTTAATTTAATTTTGATCATAGGGTCCCAACCATCATCTAGCTTCCTAGGTATGGAGGCTTCTACTCTAAGCTTCTCCTCCCTAACTTTGATGAGAGCATTTGTGATATGCTCCATGAAGGCAAGATTAAGTGTGCTAGTATGGGGGTCTCTAGACATTTTGTGTAGCAAACTGATAACTTTTGAGAGGGTACAACTATCAAAATCAATATCACTACTATCAAAGGTGGTAGTAGTGTCATCTAGGCTCACTTGTTTGAAACCCTCAATGTTCATAGGAGTTTCTTTTTCTACGGTTGAGGTATTAGCATCACCATTAATAGGTCCAACGGGACTAGGAGTGCATTGGGTGCTAATAGTTTGGGTGTCCTCAACAATTTGGATAGTGGCAACTGTGTGGTGTGTAGGAAGGCTCTTAATTCTATCCTCTTCCTCTTTTTCTCTAGCCCATATTTCTTTAAGTTTAGCCATCATCCTAATATTTTCATTGATTTGTAACTGGATAGCATTAATAGGAGTGGCCTTATTATCCTCAAGGGGAGAGGTTCTAATTTTAAGCATCTCAATATCAAGGGCTAAGCTTTCTACCTTCAAAGAGAGATTATCTATTTTAGCTAATTTCTCATCTACATTTTTGTTGAAGGCTTTTTGGGTAGTGATAAAGTCTCTAAGCATGATTTCCAATTCAGAAGAGGGGTTCTTGTTGCTAGGGTAAGTGTTTTTGTTCCCATAGTTGGATGGAAACGGTCTAGGATTGCTAGCAAAATTTCCCCTATAAGCATTGTTGTTGAAGTTGTTTCTAGCAATAAAGTTCACATCTACTTGTTCTTGAGCAACCAAAGAATTTAAAGGAACACCATGAGGATCAATAGAGGGTTGCTTGGTAAGTAGAGACATAATTAAGTCAACTTTTTCATTGAGGGAGGTAATTTCCTCGACAGAGTTTACCTTCCTACCTGTTGGAGCGCGTTCGGTGTGCCATTGGGAATAATTGGTCATCATTTCATCGAGAAGCTTTGTGGCAGCACCAAGTGTAGTTGACATAAAGGTTCCTCCCATGGCCGAATCTAACAGGTTCCGCGAGGTAAAGTTCAAGCCTGCATAAAAAGTCTGGATAACCATCCAGGTAGTCAAACCATGTGTAGGGCATTTCTTAACAAGAGATTTCATTCGTTCCCAAGCTTGGGCAACGTGTTCATTATCCAATTGCTTAAAATTCATAATATTACTCCTCAATTGGATAATCTTAGCAGGAGGGTAGTACTTCCCTATAAAAGCATCTTTGCACTTATCCCAAGAATCTATGCTATTTCTAGGCAAAGATTGAAACCAGATTTTAGCAATTCCCCTTAAAGAGAAAGGAAAGAGCTTGAGCTTAACAACATCACCTTCTACTTCTTTCTACTTTTGAATATCACATAATTCAACAAAATTATTCAAGTGTAAAGCAACATCATCTCCAGCACCAGAGAATTGATCTCTCATAACAAGGTTTAGCAAAGCAGGTTTAATTTCATAAGAGGTAGCTGAAGTGGCAGGTGTGGCAATGGGAGTGCAGATAAAGTCTTGGTTGTTGTGACTAGTGAAGTCACACAACTTGGTGTTTTCAGTGGAACCCATAGTAGCAGCAAGTGTGGCAGATTTTTTTGTAAATTTTGATAAAAGACACAAAGATAAAAACTGAAAGGTAAACTAACAAGACTAAAAAACAAAGGTAAAGGGTAGTGTGCAACTCCCCTATCTTAGCACTCGGAGTCCCCGGCAACGGCGCCAGAAAACTTGCTTGATGGCTTCTCGCCCTTCGTTGGTTACCCCAAGTGGAAGGTTTGATATGTAGTGCAGCAGCTGTTTCCCCTCGGTGAAGATACCAAGGTTTGTCTCCAGTAGGACTCCAGAGATGATAAGTAGGTGTCAGCGGCACAACTGACATGGACCTGCACACAGACACAGATAACTTTGTTCCCAACGAAGTTCAGAGAGGTTGTCAATCTCTCCAGTCTTGTTGTTCACAAAGGATAAAACGCAAGGGATAATGATAGCAAGTAAAAGCAGTAAAGTAAATATAGCTTGGAAATAATAATGAGGATACGGACCGGGATACGTGATGTTCACTAGTGATGTCTCTCTCCAAAAAGACGATAAAACTGCTATGCGAGGTAAACAAATTACAGAAGGGCAATTGACAGGATTATGAACGCACCGCAATGCTAACTATGCTACAAAATAAAGGAAGAGGCTCAAAAGCACGGGCAGTACGCCAAAATAAGTAGACCGAAATCCATCTGCATCTACTACTAATCATCCACCTTGAGATATCTATCCAGAACATCTCGCTGGTATTAAGTTGCGAGCCCCACCCAAAGTGTAAACCCAAAGCAACAGACAACTGCAATAAAAAGAACTTTGCATAAATTAAACAATCCTTGCAACCGCGGTTACAAGCACTGTTGTTTTCCCCCTTGTGGCAACAGAACATCCCCTAGACTCATGTTTCTGTCACTCAAGCGTGTCATCGGGGGGCATGAACCCACAATCTAGCACAACGTTCGCTCTTGGAGTCACTACCTACTACTTGGCCAAAGCAATAAACAGCAATGGAGAACATGCAAGAATTACTTAGGAACAAAAATATAAGAGATAAAAACCAAATATATTACTCTATCACAATCTGAACGTAATCTCATAATCCATCAGATCCCATCAAACTCAGCATAGCAACAGCAGAAATATTACAAAGGTGCCTCGATCATGTAGGGCAACTCACGAGGTCTAAACAATGAAGATCAAATAGGGGAGGAGAACATCACATAGCTACTGATCACGGACCCATGGTTCAAGGAAAACTACTCACGAGACATCCGGGGAGCATCCATGGTGGAGAGGAGACTCCCGGAGGTCAATCCTCCCTCCGGCAGGGTGCCGGGAAGAGGTCTTCTAGTGCTCCCGATCTCGGAAGCGCGGCGGCGGCGGAACAGAGGCGAGTTTGCGGAATAGGGCTCTTCTTCTGGAGTTTTCCCGTGATGGAGAATAAATAGGCGAAGAGGGGCAGCCAGAGGTGGACCAGGGGCCCCAGGCGCCCCCCCTGGCGCGGCTAGGGGTGGGGCCGCGCCGGGTGGCCGCCTGGGCCCCCCTGGCTCCCCTCTGGCCCCTCCCGGGCTCTTCTCGAAGCTTCCTGTACGCTGATTTTTCCTGTATTTTTCCGGGAATTTTTCTGGCACTTTTTATATGGGGGAAAACTGAAATAGAAAAACAGGAGAAAACAGGAACTAGCACTGGGGTGCACTGAGTTAATAGGTTAGTCCAAATATGATCAAAATTGTATGAAAGTGTATCTAGATCATAGCAATATCACACAAAACATGCATGGAGCAAGCCGAAATTATAGATACGTTTTGGACGTATCAATGGTACGTGAGTGCACTCTAATATCCGATGCCTCCAAAGATTAGTGATCCATCTAGTAGCTAGAGTTCTCAACTAGTATTGTAGTTTTCCAAAAATAAACACGGATTGCCCATAATACGACATCTATCACTAATAGGCTAAAGATCTTGACACCAAAAGTTCAAACATTACTCAAAATAATACCTCAAAACTATTGCAAGTTACTACTACATTGAATAGCAACCTCAATTGCCTACTTTAAGTCAGGATACACAACTCAGTGCAACAGACCAACTCTCTAAACAAGATAAACATGAAGACTCAAGAGAGTTCCAGCAACACACTAAACAAAAGCTCTTAAAATGATAAGCATGAAAACTAAGAGCTAAGCATGATAGCAGCTATGAAAAGATAAAGAACACACACAGCAAAGAAAGTTAAGCATGAAAATCCTATGATGTGTTCTAGGTTAAAGTGGAGTGTGTTTCTCTCCCGCACAAATAAAGTTGGGTTCTAACTTGTTATGAACAGCAAACAAAGCTAAATAAAACTAAAAGTAAAGAGCAAGACGCTCCAAGCATAGCACATAACACATGAAGTGATAAAAATATAGTGAAACGACGGACGAACTGATAATTTTTTTGGGGTACTTCTGCAACTCAAATCAAAAAACTCAGAACAGATGCGAGAAAGGTAATTGTATAGAGCACGCTTTCAAAAAAATTCAGATCAAAAAGATGAACTGGTGATTTTAGCCGAATTTTTCCGTCAAGGGACAAAATCTGTTTTCTGGACAGCACGTCACAACTTTTTAACTTTCTTGCAATCAGAGGCTAAAATTGGTACAAAGCTTGGAAATAAAGATACAATGATGTTGCTACAGTAGTAACAATCATCAAGACCACTAAAAACAGAAGGAAAAACATCTTGGGTTGCCTCCCAACAAGCGCTTTCTTTTATGCCTTTGAGCTAGGCACAAAGCAAAAGAGGAATCAAAAGTCATCAGAATTGTCGGAGTTATAAAACCCTTCAAATGGTTCCTCAACAAGTTCATCCTTGTTTCTTCTAGTAAAGGGGTACATACATTTTGCCTTCCCACGTAAGCGTATGTCTCCCTTACCTATATCAATAAATCCCTTCACGGCTCGGAGGAAATCCTTTCCAAGTAATATGTTTCCTTGGTTTGGCTCCATGATGAAGAAATTAACCATTGCAATCCTTTTAAGGAATGTAGGTTGTACGTCTTTTTCCTTTCCATGGATCTAAAAAATATCTCCATTAGCATGTTCAATTTTAAAGAATCATAAACTACTTTTGGCATTATAGAAACCATGGATCCAATATCATAAAAGCCAAGGAAGTCTTGGTTAGAGATGCTAATTCTAAAAAAGGGCTCTCATACACCATCTAGCTCCAAAATATCTTTTTTATTGTGCTTGGGTTTCTCTACTTTTCTCAAATCTAGAGCATCCATTCCCCTTTCAATAGTAGAAAGTCTATCTATAACAATATCAAAACTATGATCAAAAACAAAATAACTAGATAGACCATGTATAATATCAAGAGCTCTCTAGATTCATCACACTCTAAGAAATCTCCTTCATCTATAATATCAAGAGAGTGTTTACACCATTTAAAAAGACCATGGTAAAAATTTCTAAGCACAATTTTTATAGGTATCGAAGGCATAATTCTCCTATGTGCATCAGAAATTCTGTCCCATGCCTTATTCATATTCTCTCCATCGCTTTGATGGAAATCTAGAACTTCTGATTCCCTCAAGGTACCACTACAAGAAATATTCTCATACATGACGTTCTTTAAAAGGTCGTGGCTGAATTCGTTATAAATCTATGACGATTTCACCTGAGATGGTCGTAAACCGTTTGAGGGGATCAAATCCATATATAAATTACGATGATGTGAGTCAAAAAGGTCATAACCGCATAAGATGAGATCGTCATAAACTGAGCCACACAGCTTACATAATTACTTTTAGTAGATTACGACCTATTTAGATTGTCATAACATTTACAATAACGTCGTAACATGTTCTAACTATGCTTACATATCACTCGTGGGGTCACTCTGGTCCACCTCGTCCATCTATTGGGTGTTCGTAGCTAGGTGTTTATTCTTGATAAACTTTTGGTGGATCTATGATGAAATAACTACTTATTTTCCCAAAATAACTTAAAAAATAAAGAGCAAACTAGCTAGCACCTGTAGTTTAAATTTGACCCGGTTCCAGCTGAATTGATTTTTTTTATGACAGGTGCATGGAAACCATTTTACATGCAACAATTTGATCAATTATACATAAAGTATGCTCTAATATTTTTGTAAAATTGTTTGGTACAATATTGCAACAAATATTTGGTAGGTTCTTCATAAAAATAGCCAATAATGATCATCGCAAAAACCTAGGATTAATTAAACAAAATCTAAATGAATTATTTCTTATGGATTTAATGATTATGTAAGGAAATAAAAATACCTCTATAACAGAAGGTATTTATTTAAAATATTAAAAATAAGAAATATAATTAATTGCTATTAAGATTATATTAATAACAGTATTAACCTAAATAAAAGTTGAATTAAAAACCCAAACAAATTATTATAATAATGGCATAATATTTTAAATTAGTTATGAGGTTTAAGTTTGAATTTTGAATTCAAATTGAAACAAAAATAGAAAATAATATTAAGAAATAACTAAAAATATAAGGAAAAAAAGAAAACTTAGCACTACCTCTAGTGGGAGGAAGCCTATTATTCTCTCACCCTCTAAATCCTGCCCTCTCTCTCCTGCAGAAGCTCATGTGTAGGCTGGCTAACCCCGAAAATATAATAAACTTAAAATTTGAATATCTTTTAAACAATAATTCATATGAAAATGATTTATATATGAAAAATCATTAGAAAAATATGCTTTATCCAACTATGCTATTTTTATACATGGAAAAAAACTTGCTTTCAACAAACAGTAAAAATGCAATATGGACGAATTTGGAAATAGTTTTCAAATTTGAATTTGAATCTTTCGTTGAAATGAACTTTAATTAAAATAATACCAAATGAATATAGCTCGCATAAGTACTATGCCATGTCATGTAGTATATTTTGGTCCAATTTTCCTACAAAGATTTGGTAGTTTTTTTAATCCCTGTTTCGGCACTCAAAAAATAAAAAATGATATTTTTGTGAAAAGAAAAGTAAAACTATTTTATGTAGTATATTTTGGTCCAATTTTACCACATATATTTGATAGTTTGTTTATAGAAAAAACCATTTTTGATAATTGGAAAATAAATTTTTGTGCAAAGAAAATAAAGTTTCTTACATGCAAATATTTTGTCAATTATATTTAAAATGTACTTAAAAAGTGGTTTAATATTTTTGAAAAATTGTTTGGTTCCATTTTGCAACAAATATTTGGTAGGTTCTTTACAAAAATTTCATATTTTTGGCACTCGAAATATGAAAAATGATTTTGTTGAGGAAAAGTTCTTTCAGCAACATTGTTTTTCATTCCAATATACACACTTGTGCAAAATATGGGATCATTTTAACAAACTACTCCACGAATGTATCCATAACATTGGTTATATGGCTTGAAAACCATGCATCTCCATACAAGATAGCTCGTTTTTAGAACGCTTTTTTAAGATGTTCACCGTATTTCAAGTATGTTAATTTTTCTGCTCACAAATAATGAAGCAACGCGAAGGTTTTACATTTTTTTTATTTTATTTTCTATTTTATTTTTAGAATTTTTCATGCGAGTTTCAAAATGTGATCAAAACGGCGGGCGTGACCGTTCATTGATGTAGGTGGAATCTTGTAAACATTATGTAATATCTCTGATGAAATATGTACTTTTGTACATAGAAATCATTTTTGGAAAAAAATAACCAGGTTCCAGCTGAATCGGTACTATTAAGCACCTACAACTCAAATTTGACAAGGTTCCAGCTGAATCGGTACAAATTTGTCAATTTGACGAGAGGTGGATGTAAAGTTTTTTACATGCAAATAATTTGTCAAGTGTTCTTAAAATGTGGATTAATATTGTCTATTTTTTTAAATGATTTTTTTACAATTTTTTAACAATGATTTGGTAGTTTCTTCATAAACAATCCATGTTTTCAATACTTGGACCACCCCATGCGCACGGCGTGTACCATGGACACGCCCCCCCCCCCCGATCTTCAGATGTATGGCACTTGTGTGAGGATTTGAGTGTTCTATATGTTTGGATCTTATTCCCCTTCTCTCTTGTGTTGATTAAGCTTGTGATTTCCCCTTGTGCTTTGTTATTGTTGTGGATCTTCCCTCCAAATTGTGAAGATTGGGCAAACCCCTAGGTTTGTCCTACATCATTTGACATCAAGAGCAAGGTTGACACAATTTGGAGTTCCTCCCCCTCTCCTTGCAAGAGGTATACATTTCGTCCTAACCGCCCTCTCCTTGCAATTCCCTTTGAGAGACCTTCTTCCTTTGGTGAATACCTTTTGTCCTATTGAGCCTAGCTCTTTGAGTATTGTCGGCTCTCGCATCTTGTGCACCGTAGTAGTCATATATACTCCGTGATTTGCTATCTCAAAATTGCTAGCGTCTCAAATACCGTGGTAAAGAGAGAGTTCCATAAAAAATTGATTATAAAATATAGATCAACTTACAAGACACATAAACACCGACCTTACAGAATTGAAAAGATTGGGTAACCATATAAAACAAACTAATGCATACCCCTTTCATTCTGTACCGCTGTAGAAACCACCAAAGATAAAAGAGACAGATCACCTCTTCACCCGAACTCGACGCAGCTCCATCGTTGATGAGCAACTTTTCGGACCTCCAAAGTAATTTGCCATAGAACAAATCATTACCATTGAAAGAATCAGACAAGGGCAACATGTCCCCGAACACGCCATCGAACTCCAGATCTGACACCTCCGCACGACGTCGATGCCAGAGGAGGAAAAAAGAACCGACAGCCTGCAACCGCAAACCCAACACAAGATGCACCATCTTCTAGATTTCACCTGCATAGACAACCATCTGCGCGTACTCCTAAATGACCAAACCTCCCTGCTCCACCATGGCGTCGAAGACAACGCTGAAATAATGGGAAAGAGCAGAAGGAGAGACACACCTGATGGAATCGCCGCCACCGCATCGTCGACACCATCCATGAACCTTAACATCACTGATCTAAAGGATCGGCAAAAACACGAGGCCATCAACTCTGAGACGTCGTCATGAAGGACGCCGCCGGTGTGGGAGTAGAGTTTAGGCAGATTTATTCGTTTAGGCATTGCTCCCACCACCCCAACGACGCACCACGACCGACAAATCCAAACCCTACCTACAGAACGGGGTCCCCCTCCTTCCTGCTGCCGGAGCAGGAGTCGGAGGGAGAGGGGACCAAGGTCCTAGCCCGTTGAGATTGGTTGGAAGGAGACACCTCCCTAGTCGCCCGACTCTTGCTGGCGGCGGCTAGTTTAGGAACAGATCAATTTCACATAGCTTGTTACTTATTCATTACTAATTTTTAACACTTGAAAAGTAAAAACTGATGAAATGAGGATCTCACTTATTCATTACCAATTTTATTTGACTTTATTTTTTTATTTTATTTTTTCCTTATCCATCACCAATTTCCCCCTCACACTTTCCCTCCCACCCAACCCAAATTTTTCGCTAAGTCCCTCCCTCACCCACGCGTCCTCCCCAAACCCTATCCTATCCGGCTTTCCCGATGCGGAGAGAGAGAGAGAGAGAGATCGAGAGCTCGCCTCCTCCCCTCCCCTTCTAGATCGGCGCCGCCACCTCCCACCGGCAAAGCTCGCTGCCATCCATGGCCTTCCCCGCGCCCTCCTCCTCCCGCCTCCCCCTCCCCTAACGAGAAGGTAGAGAAGAACACGAGGGAGGGAAATCCACCGCGACCCAGCCGGGTCTAGGGTTTCTGGCAGGGGGTCGCCGACGCCCCCAAGCACCTCAAGCTCCGCCCCGCCCTCCCCTCCGTCCAGATCCGCGCCTCAAGGCATGTGCCCTCGCCCGCGGCTAGGGTTTCGGGCACCTCCCCTATTCTTCAGCGAAATTCCCCACAGACAACGATGGCGAGTCAGGAGCTCCAGGGATCCGTCACCGGTGTTGCCCAGGTAGTCCCTTCCCCTCCTTCCTCGCCCGTATTCATCCTCTCTCCTGACCTCACCTTCTCTGCCTATCCATCCCTTTGCTGCAGTTCACCATAGCGCGGAGATGGTGACAACGACATGAGGGCGCTGACCTTGCCCTGATCAAGGAGGAGGAGGAGGGGAGCACCCATCCGTCGACCGTGTGCTTTGTTTCTTCAGTTCACAAAAAGCTGTGATGAATCATGAAATCCAGACTGTTGTTGTCTTGTTGATTTGTTGGTTAATGGGGGAACAGATTTTTTAACTAACATTTTACACTCAACCTTGATATGGAAAGCGTTGGTTGCAGACTAGAGATCATGATTCAGATAACTCAGTTTATATATGTGGTGTTGTATATTAGCATATTAGCTTAACATACACATTTAGTAATTGTCTGGTAGCTTAAACACAATTCACAAAAAATATTTGAGTTGGTTCCCAAGTACTGTTGTTTTTCTTGGGTGGTTCTTGAGTTAATTTGCTAGAATTATGCATAACTTGTTACATCGTAAATTAGTTATCTCATTCAGATGGAAAAACTAACTTAATCGGCAACTACAGTTCACAAACTGACGGTTCAATGGTTTATGCACCCTGGGCTTGAATGCACATGACTGTTTGTTATTGTAGAAACAGCGTTCTAACCCTTAAATATTCCTTTATATAGATTTTATTTTTTACATGCCAATTTTTTCTGTTTGATAATTTTATGGCCATCTATGGGTTTTGCTATCTCATAATTTATATTTGGTACTGCTTTTCTATGGCAGATAACAGAGTTTAATGACTTGAACAACAGTATGAATGTCTTTATTCTGAGCACACATGTTGGTGGGATTGGCATCAATCTTGCTTCTGCTGATACATGTATCATGGATGACAGTGACTGGGAAATTTCCTATCTATCTCAAGAATTTGTAGTGTGATACTTAATATAGTTATGCATACAAATGTAGCGGTCATTAAAGTTTGCACTCTCCCTGCACATGCCATCTCCCCTTTTGTATATTCTTCTTCTGCATGAATGGTTTTGTTTTTTAGCTGTAGTCCTTGGTTAAAATGCTTGCCTTTCATAGCTGTGATATGCTGAATTTTTTCTCAGTGTAATAATGTACTTCATTCTTTGGCCTAATACATTCTCTCTTCAGGATGTCAATAGCCAACACAAGTTGTCTATCAATCTGTGTGACATGTACTATCGCTACGCTGAGGTCACGCTACTCGGTTTATCCCGCACCTTTCTGGACTGCTAGTGTAAGGCCTAATATGCGGTACTGTTCCAGATCTAGGTGTTTCCATCCAGATCCGGGGACGAAGCACGTATCGGTCCCACCGCGACATATGACATCGCCATATGCCCCGGATTTCCAACATGATATCACAACATTACAGATACAAGGATACAACATCTCATACAATCGGCATACAACTGCCTTAAATACAATACATCAGCGGAAGATACATGTCTGAGTACATACTACAATCAAATGCCTAGTGGCAAAGAGAAAAATCATCAGTCCCAATAACCACATTGGTCCAGGCCCTCCGCTGGGATCCGCCTAACTAGTCGTCGTCGAGTCTCCACGTGAAACGTCGATCACCATACTTGTTATCGACCAAGAACCCTGAAAAGACTTTGGGGGTAGTATCATGAGTACAGAAGTACTCAGCATCCAACTGTAGTGGTCAACTGACCCAGCAAGGACTTCATCACTCGTCATTCTAGGATAACTAGTAGTTCACGGTAAGGATGGGGTAAGTGGTGAGGTTGCGGCCGCACTAGAATTTATGAAGTGGCTAACGATCTAGAGAGTAAGATAAGAAGCCAATCATTCGATGAGGAATCGCCTCTAACAAGTCTGCTGTCCACCTACTTACACAAGCATAACACCTATCCTATCCTTTTCCTCCTCTTCGCACCCCGACGAAGAAGAAGCAGACAAGGCACACACACGTTGATCAAGTTATATTAAGATTATCTCAGTTGTTGGTGTCTATGAACAAGGAGTAGGTCTCAAGTCGTCCATAACCGTGGACACGGCTTCTCGAAAAGATTTAACCCTGCAGGGGTGTACCAACTGCCCATTACAAGGCTCTGCACGCACGCCCATCTCTCTCAGTTGCTACCCATCATAGGCAACCTTTTTATGATTTAGTTCAGAGAGATCTGGTACGACATGTCCATCTAACTAACAACGCACAAATCCGGGTGGCCCCCGAGGAGTCGACACCCAATCCAAGAGCCAGTCGCGCCCTCGGATCAGACTCTTCCGTATGGCCAAGGTCGGGGTTAGTCTCACCTGAACAGCAGGGGACTTCCCTAGCTCACCAGTGTGGACCAACAGAGAAACCTTGTCTCCGCTGACCCAAGTTGTTTTTAAATCTGCTGGGGGGGCCAACCAAGCACACACACGGTTTCAAATGGTAAATGAGCTTGGGCCACCTCTAGAAATGTTTGAAGCTCGGTAGGTAAGAAGAGGGGATCCCATAAAATCCCACACGCGGTTAGGCACGCTCATCAAGAGACACAATACCCGGAACTCGGGTCCTAGGTTACTCAAATGGAACAAAGCGTCGGGGCGGGATAGCCTAGACCTTCCATTCTTCGTCGAATATAGTCAACATTATAATAATCATATCATCCACAACAATATAGTAATGTGATATCCCAAACCAAGGAGTAACTGGAGGTAACATTCGTAGCATCCTAAGCATGCATACTAAGCAGGGGCTGAGCAACGAGCAATAGTAACATATCAGTACAAGGTTTGCTGGGAGGGGACATGGCTGTATCGGTTTGAAAGAGGCTGTAAACATGTGGTAGGATCAAACATCGAACCTATCCTAGACTAGCATGCAAACCACTGGTTATAATAGAATGGATCATAAGTAATGTATAGTCCTTGCCTGTTGAAAAGTTGGGTTCCGAAGGTGTAGTTGATCGCCAGCTCGCAACGTCTCTTTACCCCGTGAGCACTCAAGACGGTAAACACTGTGACGAGGGGTTGACCCCACGACTCCTACGGATAAGCCTACCTGGTGTCCCTGAAGACAGAAGGCCCACGAAGATACAGCTTTGGCCCGCTAATTGGCACCGATGTAGGAGTCTGCAACTCACAAGGAAGGTGTGAAGACCTGACGTACGGAGCAAGCTAGGGTTAGAAAAGCTTACCTGTAAACGTAGAGGAACTCCCCGAGACCTAGCCCAGTATATAAGGGCTAGGAGGGGAGACGCCAAAGGCATCCAATATCATCTTTAACCCTAGCCTTGAGCGCTCCAGCCTTGGCATCCACTGTAATCGCATCTCCCTCATCAATAATATTTAGCAGGAACGTGTCCTTCTGTTTGCCGACGAGCTATCGTCCAACCTGTGCCTCTCATGACTAACCCAGGGTCCCTGACCATGGGATTTGCCGGGGTTGATCCCCGTCAATTGGCGCCGTCTATGGGAACTGCACAGGATGGGATCACGATCTCGGCGGTCCCGTCTTCAGCAAGCCACAACTCAAGGGCAAGGACCAGATCTAGCCCACTCGAAGGATTCAAGATCACGGCGAACATCTCTGCCACCCCATCAAGATCGCTCGGGCTACAGCTGTGCCAGGACCGACACTACGGTAACGGCCAAGTGCAGCGTCAGCGCCGAAGGAATCGACGACCCAGAAGAACGGCGAGAGGCCTCTACGAAGGAATTCCACTCGACGAACCTCGACGCGCAGCGGAGGACTCGCAAATCTTTCGACAACCCTCCGCCGCCCGAGCACCCGCCGCACATCAAGACGATGACTACGAGATCGAAACCAGCAATCAGCAGAACCATCGCCAAGGAAGAAGGAATCGACGACCCAAAAGGCGCGCACGGGAGATCTACGGTGAGGCTCCAATGAACGAGCCACGTCACGCAGCCGTGCAACCAACGGCCACTCGACGACACGTCGTCGCACGAGCACCTGCCGCCAGCCAGGACAGCGACTCCGAGACACCGGTGGGCGAGTACTATGACCCAGATCGAAGGCCAGATGAATTCGCCAACCTCATCAAGAACCAAGACACGAGTCGAGGAATCGAAACCGACCCCCGCTTCCACGAACACCCGGAGGATCACGAGAAAATCTTCAGAATCTCAAGAAGGAAGAGGCACGCCGGATCTACCAAACTCACGGTTAGAGAGTAGCTAGCAGGACCCTGCACGATCCACAGCTTCAGGGATACTGGGGACGCATCAGGTCAGGTCACACTTTGGGAGACTTCCACCTGTTCAACGAGCTAGCCGACGACCTCAAGAAGGAGAAGCAGAAAGAAGACTGGCGCAACCGGCGACCCGAACAATCGCCGCCCTCATGCCCGGAAGGACGTCACAGCCCGATGCAAGGACATGTGCTCATGATCCAAGAGGGAAGGGTGCCACAAGCACAACGCGACGCCTACGCCCTGCAAGCTAGAGCAACCGAGAGCATAAATATAGTCGAAGGCTACCAGCTACATGATATGGAGACCAGCATCACGTTCTCACAGGACGACCATCCACCCGCAGTCCCAAGACCGGGGCACGTGCCCCTGGTGCTCGTTGCACAAATCGGAGGGTACGACATGGATAGGGTCTTCATGGACGGAGGCAGCAGCATGAATATCATCTTCACCAGCACCCTGCAAAAGATGTTGATCGCACGATCAGTATGGAAGAAATCGAGCAACGTGTTACACGGGGTAGTCCCAGGAGAAGCAGCCACATCCCTCGGAGTCGTCAAACTTGAAGTTGTCTTCGGCAACCGACGCAACTTCGCAAAGCACGTCCTCGAGTTCAAAGTACTCGACTGGCAATCGCAGTATCATGCCATATTGGGACGACCAGCATTCGCGCAGTTCATGGCGGTTCCACACTACGCCTACCTCAAGCTCAAGATGCCAGTATCAACGGGAGTCCTCACGATCAACGGAAGCTTCATCAAATCAGATCAATGTGACCGTGACTTTCAAAAAATCTCCGACACATTCGGAGCCGAACAAGAACTCAGAGAAATAGCCATGGTGACGGACACGAGTACCTTCCCATTGGTGAGCTGAAGCGAATCTAAGGAGTACGGACGCGACTTCGGCATCGACAGCGACACAGTCACTCACCAAGTGCACCCGACGGACCCGGACAAAACAGTCCGCGTGTACGCCCACCTACCAAAGGAGCAGGCAACGGCTCTCGTCGCTTTCCTTCAAGATGAGTGGGAAATATTCTCCTCGTGCCCAGCCGACATGTCTGGAATACCACGCGAATTCGCGGAGCATGCCCTACGCATCAAGCAAAACACGAAGCCGGTGAAGCAAGCTCTGAGACGATTCTCGGAGCCCAAGCACAGAGCAATCGGAGAGGAAGTCAACCGGTTACTCGACGCCCAGTTCATCCGAGAAACAAAGAAAGCCACCTGGATAGCCAACCCAGTGTTGGTGCCCAAGAAAGACACGAACGTGTTGCGCATGTGTGTCGACTACGGACCAGCCAACAAACATTGCCCGAAGGACAACTTCCCCCTGCCTAGAATCGATCAGATAATCGACTCCACAACAGGGTGCGGTCTACTTTCCTTTCTTGATGCCTACTCAGGATACAACCAGATCAGGATGAAGGAAGAAGACGAAGAGCACACATCGTTCATCACCCCCTATGGCGTATTCTGCTATAGGACCATGCCCTTCGGGCTCAAGAACGCAGGCACCACATACCAGCGAATGATGCAGGCCTTCCTGAAAGAACCGGTTCAAGTTGTTTAGCTACACAACATGAGCAAAGGTTGTTAACATGGCATCTCACTCAAGCATGGCATAGCACACAATCATGGCAAGAGGTAAAACATAAAGTAAACTATCTAATCTAGTCACTTTAAGTGGGGGTAAAACCTATACATGGAAAACTATTGTGGACCCCACGAAAATAATAGCTTTTGGTACTGTTCTGCCCTAAACATAATTTTATTATTTTTATTAGCAAGAAAGAACAGAATATTCACAATGTACATGAAATTCTAGTCAAGTTACATATAAGAAACATTTTATTCGGAGCCACGGTTAAAAAGTTATTAAATAAACAGTTTATAGTGGCAAGGGTTGTAATTACCAGGTAAACATCATGTAAACAATATCAAACATGGCAAAGGAGCACATTTTATTATTCTACACGAAAAACTAAGCAACTTTCATATTTAACGCATCGCGGTCCGAGCTACGGCGAAAAAGATATAGCTCTCGCAAAAAAAACTAATACAATCTGCCAAAAATAATATGCAGAAATTAATATAATGTTTTCGGGCCGAAAGCTGTGCCACTGGGCCAAAACAGGGTGAGCGAGACCTAGCTAAGTCGCGCACACGAGCGCAATATGACAACAGCAAGTTAATGGGCCGAGACCAACAAGTGCAGGGGAAAAATAAAAAAATGGAAAAGGCTGGTTCACCCTGGTGGGTCGAGCCCAGCTGGAGGCGCGGCGAGGAATAGGGAGGCCTTGCCCTGGGCGGCATCCAGGTCGCGGGCTGGGTTGGTGGGCCGCGACGGTGCCGGCCAAGGACGGCGGTTGGGGCGCGAGCTCATCTGATCCCGATCGGGATCCCGCCGGTTGCGGCTGGCGGCGGCCCGGCGACGAGCGGCGTGGCTCCGGCGAGGTGAGGACGGGCACGGGGGTGCCGGACGCCGCGGTGGAGTTTGGATCGAAGCGCAGAGGTTGCCAGCGGCAGAGGAGACCGAGGAGCGACGGGCAGCGCGAGCTCGTTTCCAACGGCGGTGCGGCGAGCTCGGGATGTCGTTCATGGTGCTGGCGGCGGCTGCCTGTTGAGAGGAAGGGGAGGGATGAGGGGAAGAGGACAGGATCAAGGAGGCGCGGGCAGGAGGCTCACCTCGGCGGCGCGGCACGACGGCTCCGGCTGCCGGTGACCGGCGGCAGCAACCGCACGACGCGGGTGGTTGGCCGTGGCCCGATTCGGCCCGGTATGGGCCCGCGGCGGCGGATCCCGGGCCCTGAGGGGCCCAATTCGCATGTGCTAGCTGTGGAGGCAACGTGGCGGCCTGGGAGCCCTCCAATCTGGATCTAATGGTCCATATCGAGGGTTGGGGCTAGGGTTTCGTGGATCTGGGGTTGTTTGGGGCAGATCTAAAATTTTAGAGGGGGGTGGCTGCAAAATTTAGGCTAGGGAAACCCTAGAAAGGGGTGGGAGAGTGGTGGTCTTTATATAGGTGGCCTAGATAGCAGGTTTACGCAAAAGCCCCTCGGGTTTCTCCCTCGCTTCCGGTACTCCACGTTGCTGACCGCCGGGAGTGCATACGACCTCCGATTCGAATGAAATCTCGAACCACGCGCTCCGCACGGCGAGCCCGTCAGTCGTACCTCACTTTGATGATGGTCCGAGAACATTTTCTGGTGCCTAATAAAATAATCCATTTATTTATTAAATGGGGTTTTTCGTTCCATTGGCGATGGCTGGTCCTGTGCCGGTTGCGATAGTGCTCGGGTGAAACCCCGGTGTCGCAAAGGTCATGTGCCATTGGGAAAAGGTTTGGTCCCACATCCGATACGAGAAAGAGGGGGAAAATTCACCGATTAATAAATCAGCGAAGGAAATACTGCAAACAAAGAAATCAATCAACCAATTCACACCCAAAACAAAAATTTTAATTTTTGTGAAATCTGGGCTGCTACAGCTAGTAAGATAATATGTGTGTGCAAATAGCTCACTTTTAGGACCTCTTGTTTTTAAGACAATGTCAATGTACAATCTACTGGTTTGAAATCATGTGCAATCTGTTTTGCAGTCATGAACTATCTGTTTTTAGTCAGCAATATGACTAATTAGGAGTACAATGTCAGCACTCAGCAGTTTGTTTTTACTCTATAGTCTTAGAAATTCATGAACAAGCAATGGAGTGTTTGTGGAATTCATTTTTGTGTTCTAGCACGGGTGTTTATAGTCTTAGAAATTGATGAACTGGAATACAGTACTTAAGCTGGATATGTTTAAATTTTGTTTCTTCATGTAACTATAACAAAACAGTTTTGAGTCTGGTTCCGAGTTGAAGGATGTGGATTCAGGAAATTAGTGTAGTTTGAAATCCAGTTTGACATTCAGTTTGTGCTAGTGCATGAGAACATGTTTAAATTTTGCTTATTCATGTAATTAAGGACCATGTTTAAATTATGTGTTGCTTGCTTGTACTCATGTAATTTTGTTGCTCTGATGTTACTGCTTGCTTGTGTTGTTACTTCTTACTTAAGTTAATTTTGATTTTAATACTCTTGTCTTCTCTGCGCACTGAAGTTACTCTGTTCATGTACTATAGTTGCAAATGTGTTGCTTCCCTTCTTTCAATTGTAAATTTGCAATGCTCAACTTGAATTCAGGCCTTAAACTACTGGTGCATCATACTATATTATTTAAATTACTTGAACAATAATTCAGTAAGAAAGAAAAAAACTCCACACAATTATATGTTGTGCTGCTTGGGATTCATGTCTTTTTTTATGCTTGTACTGATGCTGATGAATTTACTGAAATGTACCTGTTAAATGAACTCCTTGCCTGTACTGATGTTGCTTGCTTTATTTAATTGCTTATTTTCTATAAATTTGCTAAAGTTACTGATTGTTTACATAGAGTAATTTCCTCCATTTTTTACATGAAGTAATTTTCTCCAGCAAATTCTGTTTACTCCAGCAATTTCTGTTCAGCAATCTGAATTTGAAAAAGGATTAACTAGTGTTAAATTAACAAATTTAATGTTTGTTGTACCAGAACAGGAGTGCCTAAGACGAGGAGCACAAATGGGCTAGGCATGGTCCTGGTGAGCACCTGAGCACAGTGAGCTCCAGGGCTACGAGCTCCTCGCTCTGGAGCAAGCGCGTCTACTTCTGTGCGTTAGATTGCTGGAGCAGGCGTTGGGCTCGCTAGAGCAGGCGTATCTACTTCTGACATCTGGCTCTCTGGAGCAAGCGATGGGCGCTGGGCTCCTGCGTTGTGGATAGCTGGAGCAGGCGATGCGCGACGGCGATCAGGAGGCGCTCGGCACTGGGCTGCGGGAAGGAGGCGTTGGCTCCTGGGCAGGTGATGGCTACGTGTTGGGCGCTGGATTGTTGGAGCGAGCATCAGCGACGTGCTCGGCTCTAGATCGCTGGAGCAGGCAACGAGAACGTGTTCGGCGAGGCGCGGAATTCAATCAGAGGGTAAATCCATCAAGTTACCAGATTCTGGCTGGAAAATCTGAAAAACTTCCTATATTCTAGGACGGAGGGAATACTACATTGTATGACTTCTAGTGTCACACTAAAGTTACTCCAAGTTACACTGAAGTTAAATGTGGTCTTCTAGGGTCACACTGCTTGCTTGTGCTTGATACGCGAGAGATGATAATTGTTTCGCGCCCTTCCTTGGTTACCCCAAGTGGAAGGTGAGATGCAGCGTTGCGGCAAGTTTCCCTTGGTGAAGATACCAAGGTTTTAAGATTGTCTCCCGTAGGACTCCGGCAATGATAAGTAGGTGGTGAAGTGAACAATGGCGCCGTTCACAACTCAGGGTTGCTTACTTCACCTGGACCTGCACACAGACACAATTAACTTTGCTCCCAACGAAGTTTAGAGAGGTTTTCAATCTTTCCGGTCTTGTTGTTTACAAAGGATCAAACGCAAGGGACAATGATAATGATAGCAACTTGAAAGTAAATACGGAAAAGTAAATAAACGTGTAAACAATGATGCGAATATGGACCGGGGTCCCGTGACGTTCACTAGTGATGTCTCTCTCCCAAAAGACGATAAAACAGCTATGCGAGGTAAACAAATTACAGATGGGCAATTGACAGGATTACAAACGCACCGCAATGCTAACTATGCTACAAAGAAAGGAAGAGGCTCATAAGCATGGGAAGTACGCCAAAATAAGTAGACCGAAATCCATCTGCATCTACTACTAACCATCCACCTTGAGATATCTATCCAGAACATCTTGCTGGTATTAAGTTGTGAGCCCCAGCCAAAGTGTAAACCCAAAGCAACAGACAACTGCATTAAAAAGAACTTAGCGTAAAGTAAACAATCCTTGCAACCGTACTTACAAACATCGTTGTTTTCCCCCTTGTGGCCACAAGACATCCCCTAGACTCATGTTTCTGTCACTCAAGCGTGTCATCAGGGGGCATGTACCCAAAATCGAGCATAACGTTCCCTCTTGGAGTTACTACCTACTACTTGGCCAAAGAAATAAACAGCAACGAAGAACATGCAAGAATTACTTAGGAACAAAAATATAAGAGATAAGAACCAAATATATTACTCTATCACAATCTGAACATGATCTCATAATCCACAAGATCCCATCAAAGTCAGCATAACAAAAGCAGAAAGATTACATATGTGCCTCGATCATGTAGGGCAGCTCACGAGGTCTAAGCCATCAAGAACAAAGAGGGAAGGAGAACATCACATAGCTACGGATCACGGACCCATGGTCCAAAGGAAACTACTCATGGAACATCCCGGAAGCGTCCATGGTGGAGCGGAAGCTCCCGGAGGTAGATCCTCCCTCCGGCAGGGTGCCGGGAAGGGTCCTGCTGGTGCTCCCGATCTTGGAAGCACGGCGGCGGCGGAACAGAGGCAAGATCGCGAAAAAGGGTTCTGTCTTCGGAAGTTTCACATCACGGGAGTTATATAGGCGAAGGGGGCAGCCATGGGGGCCACCAGGGGTCCAGGCGCACCCCCTGGCGCAACCAAGTCCTAGGCCGCGCCAGCTAGGCGCCTGGGGCCCTGGTGCGTCCCACCGGGTCCCCCTTCAGGTCTCCAGAAGGTTCCTTCATGTTGTTATTTTATCTGATTTTTCCCGAATTTTTTGAGCACTTTTAATATGGGGGAAAACTGAAATAGAAAAACAGCAGAAAACAAATATTGGCACTGGGGTGCACTGAGTTAATAGGTTAGTCCAAATATGATCAAAAGTGTATGAAAGTGTATCTAGAACATAACAATATTACACAAAACATGCATGGAGCAAGCAAAAAATATCGATACGTTTGGTACGTATCAACATCCCCAAGCTTAATTCCTGCTCGTCCTCGAGTAGGTAAATTGTAACAAGCATAATTTCTGTGTTGAGATGCTAGCAACCGTATAAGAAGTTTTAAAAGTAAATCAATCAAGGTATGTGATTCAATCCAAGTCATAACATGCAAGAGTCTATATTAGCATTGAAACAAGTAACAAAAGAACATTAGGTACAAGTGCTCTCGCTGTCCGTGACTCGAATGTCTCCAAATGGTGTTTGCGTGCAAGAAGAGGGATAGGGAATACGAGAAAAAAGTATATTTTGTGTTGATAACTTAATCTACTAAAGTTTAAAACTTGGTCTTCTTTGGAATCTTATCTTGACTCGTCCCCAGACCACTAGCCAGGTACAAGTTAATATGATCCACTCCTTTTCGATATTTTGAGAACTCATGCAATGGATGAGCGTAAGCACGAGAGTTTACACTTAGGATGGCAAAGAGAGAAATATGGTGGAGGGGGAAGATAAAAAGGATGAGAAGGGCTCACATCAATGGGGACAATCATAGGCGAGAAGGCCAAATGATAGATATGATGTGAGGAGTAGGGATTGCCATGCAACGGATGCACATATGAGCTAAAAAGCTCTCCAATGGAAATAGTGGGGGTGCATCTAACTTGCTCGCTCATGAAGACCTAGAGCTCTTTTGAGGAGGCTCATCCTTGGAATATGCAAGCCAAATTTTATAGTGTGAAGGTCCCCACATAGCTATATGCATGAATGATCATATCTATGGATTACAAGATATAAGAGGGAGTACGAGTGTGGATCTCTCAAAAGGAATAGTAGTGTGCCCACTTCTCTCTGTTTATTTCTTTTTCTTTTTTTTCTATTTTTTGATATTTTTTGGTGGCCTCAATAGCTCTTTATATTTAACTCTCATTTATCCTCTTTGGGATCTTTTATTTTGTCCACTTTGGGATATTTTCCTCACTTAAGGGCAACACTCTAATTTACAGGAGGG
Organism: Bromus sterilis; assembly: GCA_950022295.1. Taxonomy (NCBI): domain Eukaryota; kingdom Viridiplantae; phylum Streptophyta; class Magnoliopsida; order Poales; family Poaceae; genus Bromus; species Bromus sterilis. Next base: position 159,356,222 of record OX465596.1, on the reverse strand, counting down.
TATAGAAGATCTTTCACACTTTACAAGGTATTCAAATCATAAAGAAGATGTAGCTATCATGCCAGTGTAGCAGGAACATGTATGACATGAATATCAAGTCATGAAGAGGTGGATGTTGCATGGAAATATATCTCGGAAAGGCTATAGAAATGCCTTGATAGGTAGGTATGGTGGCTGTTTTGAGGAAGGATATAAGGAGGCTTATGATGACAGAGCGTATCATGCCAAGGGTTTGGATGTACCGACGAAGGTGGACACCAACTCTCGGAGTGAGAAGAAGTCAATGCACGACTTAGGAGAGGCTAGCAAATATGAGGAGGTGGAAGTGTTAACTTTCAATACTTACATTAGTCCGAAGAACTTATGCACTTATTATCGGTAACTCTCAATCTAATAAGGAGGTTCATAAAGAGACAAGTACCCCTAGGAGTAGTGTATGGGGGTTTGGTTATCCTAGCGCATCCTCGACTCATGGTACGTGAGTGTACTCTAATATTCAATCCCTCCAAAGATTAGAGATCCATCTAGTACCTAGAGTTCTCAACTGGTTTTGTAGGTTTTGAAAATAAACACGGATTGCCCAAAATACGACACCTATCACTAATAGGCTAGAGCTCTTGACACCAAAAGTTCAAACATTACTCACATCAATACCTCAAAACTATTGCAAGTTACTACTAAGATGTAACATCCCAAAAAAATTCAAAATTTGGAATGTTAATAAATAAAATATAACAATTATTATTTGCTTGATTTGATTGATTTTCACTAGGATCTGAAACTCTCAGAGTTGAATTGAATATTAAAATGAGAGGGAATAAAAGGACTTTCCCTAATATTCGTTGATTGGTGTTTGGAATTTTATATTTAAAACAAATACAATAAATTAAAAATGAGAGAAGGTAATATGACTCCTTCATTATAAAAGAAAGTTGGAAATGTTTTAATATGATTTTATTTTAATTGGAGTCATTTAAATAATTTTTCCATTCAAAAATAATAATAAATTGAGAGAAGATAAAATGACTTATTCAGAAAAATTGAATGGAAATTATTTAAATAATTATTTGACATTTTTGTTGATTTTGAAAATATTTTATAACTAAATAAAGTCATTGAAAAATGTCTTTATTTTTATTTAGCTTTAAAAAAAATATATTCATTGCATAATTTTCTTTGGGTTATTTGAAGAATTTAGGAATTTATTTCATATTTTTCTGATGAGCATTTATTTCTGTAAAATTGTTTGAAGTTTCGGATTTAAATAAAAAGAAAAAAAACTCGTAGCCACCTGGCCCAATAACGCTTTCCGCTCGCCGCGCAATTATAACTCGGGCCGGTTTCGGAATTGTTTTTTCTTTCTCTTTTTCCTCAGCCTATATAAGTTTTTCGTTTTTACTTATTTTCTTTAAAAAAACCAAGCGCGGGCCCCGCTGCTGCAGCCGGACTCGCCGAGCGCCGCCATCGCCGCCGATCGGCCGCTCGCCACCGCGCCCCGCGCCGGCCGTCCGCCCACCCGTGCGCCGCGCAGCGCGCCGCCGCCGGAGCCTGGCCGGCCACCACCGCCGTGGCCGCGCCGCCCCGCAGTCCGCCGCCGGAGTTGCCGTCGCGCCATCGCGCGAGCGCGCCACGCCCAGCAGCCGGAGCCGCCTCTGCCCCCGAGCACCACCGCGTCGCCTCCCGCGCGCGCCGCCTCTACCTGCCACCGGCCGCTCACCGGAGCATCGTCGGAGTTCGCCGGAAAACGGATTCCAACTCCTCCAGATCCGGTCAACCGCTTCCAGGGACACGATCGCTTTTTCTGAAAAAAAAATTGTGATCGAGTCCTTTCTGTAGAAAACACCCCGGATCCCGTTTTTGCAATATCTCCTAAACCGTGTGTCGGAATCAGGTGAAACTTTTTCCTACGCGCTCGTCTTGTTCTGTAGTTTAGCATGGAATCAACTTTGCACCCCTTTGCACACTTTTGAATTTGAATCCATTCAAATCCAAATTCAAATTCCGGAGGCCATATCTTTTAAACCGTTGATCCAAATCGAGTGATTCTTTTTGCGTTGGATCACTCATGTCATATACTTTCCATCTATATCTTATGTAAACAAAAATTCAGATGTTTCTTGATGTGTTTAAAGTCGAATTCAATTCAAATTGAACCCGCTATGACCTGTGTTGTAGTATTCCGTTTCACATGATTCCTTTTTGCATATCGGATCGTTTGAGACATGTTATCGGTAAGATTCACACACTTTTCATGTGGGCATGATTTTCACCTTGAATTCATAAGTCCATAGTCACAAATATTTACCGATAGTTCATTATCTGTTGACTCTCTCGAATTCACCTTCCACCTGTCACCTTCAATCACATCGCCACCTATATTTTTTGAGCCTAGTTGTTTGTTGCTAAATCTTATTGTGTTTTGATTTGTTAATCTTTTTGTTTCTTTTGGCGTGATTGCTTATGTGGTATCTTTACTTTATGATAGATTTCTCGGAGTGTGACGGGTAGGGTTATCTGGATCGTGAGAGCGAAGAACTTCATCGAATGTATAAGGCAAGTCATACTTTGAACATTTCACAACCTATATTTTTACTTATACGTGTAGCAAATATCACCCTATGCATGTGTAGGAAGTTTTATATTATTATTGCTGCAAACCTGGTAGGGTCGCCATATGATCTTATCATGTTTGCTTAGACAACCTAGCACGTGCTTGTTATATATTTGCTATGCTTGTAGACGTGGATTGGTTTGAGATTACATTGAGCTATTTGAGGATTTAATGACTTGACTATCAACCTTTAATTAGAATACATCTCTGGACGGGCAAGGAGTGCTTCCTGGGGGCTCGTGCCTTATCTAAGGCGAGACCAGGTTGTACCCCTAATGGATAGTTTTGGTGGTCGAAAGAACGTCATGGTATCTACCCTCTGAACGTAAGTGGGTGCCGTCCAAGCTCAAAAAGATCAGACATACTTGGTGACTAGGAGCTTCCATGTACAGCCGCTGGCCATATGGGCCCTGGCTTAGTTGAGTACGATGTAGGAAGACTCTCCCGTGCAAAGCTAGCAGATGTAGATGTGATAGGTGTACCGGCTTGCCATTGGGTGTAGGTGACCTCTTCTCAAAGACTTCGTCTCAATCTTCGGGTTGAGTCCAGCGGGAAAAGTGTACTAACCTCTGAAGAGTAAAAACTAATCATGATTAGCCGTGTCCCCGGTTATGGACATCCTTGATCTACTAGACATTACTGTTATTGGAGGATCTTGACAGATGAAACACCTTAATAAAACTTGAGTGGGAAAGATTTAATAAAGGGTTTGAGTAGAAAGACAAATTAAAATTTGATTTAGGTAGACTAAGAAAAATCAGCTTTCTGCAAAATAAATCCATAAACCTTCCTTTGACTTATCCTTGCATGTAGATGTAGGTCTATTGTATCCTTTTTCGTGTGACTTGTCGTACAAATCAGATGTACTGACCCGTTGTCGGGCTGTAACCTTCGGTGTTGCAGGATTGTATACGACGAGTAAGTGATGCGATGTAGGGTTACGATGTCTATACTCAACTGTGCCGGTGGAGTTGATGGACGCCACGAAGCTCTTTATTGTTTTTCCGCTGTATTCTATTTGTAGGCTAGCCTTGAGCTATGCGGGTATGATTTATTGTAATGCTGGATCTTCGATGTAATATATATGACATGTGGTTTATTCTTGATATTACATCATGTACTGTGTGTGCTAGCTATTGATCCAGGGACTAGCACAGAATGCACAGAGACTTGGATTCTTTGTGAATCGGGTCGTTACATAAAATTAAATAGCAACCTCAATTACCTACTTTCAAGACAAGACACAACTCAGTGCAACAACCAACTCTCTTAACAAGATAAACATGAAAACTAAAGAGAGTTCCAGCAAAAAACTAAACAAAAGCCAAGGCTCTTGCTAAAGACAAACTAAAACTAAAACTAAACATGGCAGTAGCTACGAAAAGATAAAGAACACACAACAGCAAAAAGATAAGCATGAAAAATCCTATGATGTGTTCTAGATTTTGAAAGTGGAGCGTGTTTCTCTCACACACAAAGTAAGATGGGTTGTAACTTGTTATGAACAGCAAGCAAAGATAAAGAAAACTAAAAATAAAACCTAAGAGCGGGACTCTCCAAGCATAGCATATAACGCGTGAAGTGATAAAAATATAGTGAGATGAAGGACGAACTGATGATTGTTGATGGAGAAGGGGATGCACAGGGGCATCCCCAAGCTTAGAAGCTTGAGTCTCCTTGAATATTTATTGGGGATTCATGGGGGCATCCCCATGCTTGAGTGCTTGACACTCCCGGATCTTCTTTCATCATCTTCCATCGCACACTTGAAAACTCCCTTCATACATAACTCATCATAAGCTGATTAGAGAGGTTAGTACCCTTAATAAAATAATTTTTCCCCACTGGATATAAAGATATTCTTGAAGTTCTACTGTCTCTCAAGATTTCCAAAAGGTTTTTGCAAAGAAAAAGGCAAGCTTAAGGTTTGTAAAAGTAAGGAGAGACAAACGTGGAAGAATCTGTGAAAAACAGAACAGCAGGTCGTAAAGAATTTTTTAAGGCTACTTCTGCAACTCAAATAAAAAAACTCAGAACATACAAAAGTTCCAAAATTTTATAGAGCACTCTGTGTAAAAAATTCAGCTCAAAAAGATGAACTGGTGATTTGATCCGATTTTTCCCGTCACGAAAACAGAATCTGTTTTCTGGACAGCATGTCACAACTTTTGCTTCCCTTGTCATATGAGGCTATAACTTGGCACAAATCTTGAAAATAAAGATACAATGATGTTGCTACAGTAGTAAAAATCATCAAGACCACTAAAAACAGAAGCAAAAACATCTTGGGTTGCCTCCCAACAAGCGCTTTCTTTTACGCCTTTAAGCTAGGCATAAGGCAAAAGAAGAATCAAGGGTCTCCAAGATCGTCGGAATCATAAAAACCTTCGAATTGATTTTCAATAAGCTCATTCTTATTCTTCCTAGGAAATAGGTACTTACCTTTCACCTTACCGCGTAAGCGTATGAACCCGTTACCGATATCAATGAAGCTTTCATAGCTCGGAGGAAGTCCCTTCCAAGCACGATGTTACTTTGGTTTGGCTCCATGATGAAGAAATCCATCGGTGCAATCCTATGAAGGAATGCAACTTGGACTTATTTTACCTTTCCTTTAACCTCTGAAATATATCCATTAGCATGTTCACGATAAGATGACAACTTATCCGTATCTAGTTTCAAAGAATCATAGACTATTTTTGGCATGGTAGAAACTATGGATCCAATGTCACAAAAAGCAAGGAAGTCTTGGTTAGAGATGCTAATCCTAACAAAGGGCTCCCAATCATCATCTATCTACAACATCTCTTTCTTGTTGGTCTCTACTTTTCTTAAATCTAGAGCATCCATCCTTTTTTCAATAGCGGCAAGTCTATCTATAACAGTATCAACACTACGATCATAATCAAAATAACTAGATAGACCATGGAAAATATCAATAGCTCTAGCTTCATCACACTCTAAAAAGTCTCCTTCAGCTATAATATCAAGAGAGTGTTTACACCACTTAAAAAGACCATGGTAAAAATTCCTAAGCACAATTTTTATGGGTATCCAAGGCATAATTCTTTTATGTGCTTCAGAAATTCTGTCCCATGCCTTCTTCATATTTTCTCCATCCCTTTGACGGAAATCGAGAACTTCCGATTCCCGCAAAGCACCAAGTCCTAACATGTTCATCTAAACAAGGAGGACTACTAAAAGCAAGATAATTTTTTTTGTGATTTTTGATATAAGACACAAAGATAAAAACTGAAAGGTAAACTAACAAGACTAAAAGTAAAGGTAAAAGGTAGTTGGAAACTCCCCTATCTTATCACTCGGAGTCCCCGGCAATGGCGCCAGAAACTTGCTTGATACGCGAGAGATGATAATTGCTTCTCGCTCTTCGTTGATTACCCCAAGAGAAAGGTGAGATGCAGCGTAGCGGCAAGTTTCCCTTGGTGAAGATACCAAGGTTTTAAGATTGTCTCCCGTAGGACTCTGGCAATGATAAGTAGGTGGCGAAGTGAACAATGGAGCCGTTCACAACTCAGGGTTGCTTACTTCACCTAGACCTACACACAGACACTATTAACTTTGCTCCCAACGAAGTTCAGAGAGGTTGTCAATCTCTCCGGTCTGGTTGTTTACAAAGGATCAAACGCAAGGGCTAATGGTAATGATAGCAACTGAAAGTAAATACGGAAAAGTAAAAAAATGTGTAAACAATGATGAGAATATGGACCGGGGTCCCGTGATGTTCACTAGTGATGTCTCTCTCCCAAAAGAAGATAAAACTGCTATGCGAGGTAAACAAATTACAGATGGGCAATTGACAGGATTATAAACGCACCACAATGCTAACTATGCTACAAAGAAAGGAAGAGGCTCATAAGCATGGGCAGTACACCAAAATAAGTAGACCGAGATCCATCTACATCTACTACTAATCATCCACCTTGAGATATCTATCCAGAACATCTCGCTGGTATTAAGTTGCGAGCCCCACCCAAAGTGTAAACCCAAAGCAACAGACAACGGCATTAAAAAGAACTTTGCGTAAAGTAAAAAATCCTTGCAACCGCGGTTACAAGCACCGTTGTTTTCCCCCTTGTGGCCACAGCACATCCCCTAGACTCAAGCGTTTCATCAGGGGGCATGTACCCACAATCGAGCATAACGTTCCATCTTGGAGTTACTACCTACTACTTGGCCAAATCAATAAACAGTAATGGAGAACATGCAAGAATTACTTAGGAACAAAAATATAAGAGATAAGAACCAAATATATTACTCTATCACAATCTGAACATAATCTCATAATCCATCAGATCCCGTCAAACTCAGCATAGCAAAAGAAAAAATATTACATATGTGCCTCGATCATGTAGGGTAGCTCACGAGGTCTAAAGAATGAAGAACAAAGAGGGGAGGAGAACATCACATAGCTACAGATCATGGACCCATGGTCCAAAGGAAACTACTCACGGCACATACGGGAAGCGTCCATGGTGGAGGGGAAGCTCCCGGAGGTCGACCCTCCCTCTGGCAGGGTGCCGGGAAGGTTCCTGCTGGTGCTCCCGATCTTGGAAGCGCGGCGGTGGCGGCGGAACAGAGGCGAGATCGCGAAAAAGGGTTTGTCTTTGGAAGTTTCATGTCACGGGAGTTATATAGGCGAAGGGGGCAGCCATGGGGTCCACCAGGGGTCCAGGCGCCCCCTGGCGCGGCCAAGCCCTAGGTCGCGCCAGCTAGGCGCGGGGCCCTGGTGGGTCCCACCTGGTCCCCCTTTGGGACTCCGGAAGGTTCCTTCACGCTGATTTTTTATCTGATTTTTCCCGAATTTTTTGAGCACTTTTAATATGGGGGAAAACTGAAATAGAAAATAGCAGAAAACAGAAACTGGCACTGGGGTGCACTGAGTTAATAGGTTAGTCCAAATATGATCAAAAGTGTATGAAAGTGTATCTAGATCATAGCAATATCACACAAAACATGCATGGAGCAAGCAGAAATTATCGATACGTTTGGGACGTATCAGTGCTCTTCTAGTGTCACTCTATAATTACTGTCAACAATAGCAAATTTAACATTTAAGTTCTGTAGTACAACAATAGCAACAGTAAATTCTGAAGAACAGTAGCAATAACATGTCCTTTTGTTTCTTTGTTGCAGTTAGTGTGAGTGAGGTGGAGGCCCAGCTAGGGGTTGAATCTTTGGCGTGGCGAGGTGCGCCTAGAGTTCCGGATGTGGCGAGGTGGAGGGGTAATCCAACCTGAAGTTGTATTGTATTTGCTGAGAGTAGCTAGTATCAAAAATGTGATTTTTCAATTTATTGTGATATTTATTTGGGTGTGGAATATTGTATTAAACTGATGTTGGCAGTTATATAAAGATTTCCATATCTGTTGTTGATATTGGTATATTTGTTTTTAATTAGCTGTGAAAAAATAAATTCTGCTGATGGGATCCTCTATAATTTGACAATTTGGACCCACTCGTTGAAATAATGGGCTGAATTAAAAAAACTCTTAATCTGTTCAGCCAAAAAGCCCATGGACCAAAATACAAAGGCTGGTTTGTTGGGCTAGGCCCATGCAACTGAATAAAATTGATAGAAAAAACTATAAATAGGCTGAATTATTGGGCTTGGCCCATGTAAACCACTAAACCGGACTAGGCCGATTTTAATATACCACGATTTGGTTTCGTCATAATTTTGCCACGTAGGACTGCCACGTAGGATTGGGTTAGATTGCCAACGACGATTTAGGATCGTCGTAAAGGTTACGACATTTACGACGATCCAGAAATAGTCGTGAAAGTTACGACGATTTCGACTAAAACGTTGATGCTTTTAGTTTTTGATGGCTCGTTTTCGACGCTTGGTTTTTCGTCGTAAGATAATCGTGAATTAAAAACCGTGATGATGTAGCGACGAAAATATGGCGTCGTGTATTAGCATATTTCTTGTAGTGTACCTAGTCCTAACATACTTGACTAAACATGAAAGACTACTAAAAGCAAGGTAACTATTTTTTTGGTGTTTTTGGTAAAGGACACTCAAATAAAAACTGAAAGGTAAACTAACAAGACTAAAAAGCAAAGATAAAAGATAGCGTGCAACTCCCCTATCTTGAAGAGTGGAGTCCCCGGCAACGGCGCCAGAATTAGCTTGATGGCAGTGAAGTAGTGCTCCTCGTTGGCTACCCCAAGTGGAAGGTTGAAATTTAGCTAGTAGCAAATTTCACTCGGTGAAGATACCAAGGTTTGTCTCCAGTCGGACTCCGACGACGACAAGTAGGTGACAACGGCGCTAGAAATTACTTGCTAGCACGAGAGTTGACGTGGACCTGCACACAGATACAAATAACTTTGCTCCCAACGAATACAGAGGGGTTGTCAATCCCTCCGGCCTTGTCGTTTACAAAGGGTCAAACGCAAGAGATAAAAGTAATGATAATTGCAACTAGAAAGTAAAACATGAAGTAAATTGAGGGTGTAAACAGTGGTGGAAATATGGATCGGGGTCCCATGAAGTTCACTAGTGACGTCTCTCTCCCAAAATACGATAAACACCTATGCGAGGTGAACAAATTACAGCTGGGCAATTGACAGGATTAAAAACGCACCGCAATGCTAACTATGCTACGAAAGAAAGGAAGAGGCTCGAAAGCATGGGCAGTACGCCAAGACAAGTAGACCGAAATTCATCTGCATCTACTCACTAATGATCCACCTTGAGATATCTATCCAGAACATGTCACTGGTATTAAGTTGCGAGCCACACCCAAAGTGTAAACCCAAAGCAACAGACAACTGCATTAAAAGAACTTTGCGTAAAGTAAACAATCCTTGCAGCCGCAAGTACAAGCACCGTTCTTTTCCCCCTTGTGGCAATATCGCATCCCTTAGACTCATGTTTCTGTCACTCAAGCTAGTCATTCGGGGGCATGAACCCATAATCATGCATAATGCTCCCTTTTGAAGTCACGATCCATCACTTGGCGAAAGTAATAAAAAGCAACGGAGAACAAGCAAGAATTACTCAAGAACATAAATATAAAAGGAGAAGAACCAAATATATTACTCATCACAATCTGAACATAATCTCATAATCCATCAGATCCCAGAAAACTCAACATAGCAACAGCAGGAAAATTACATATGTGTCTTGATCATATAGGGCAGCTCGCAAGGTCGAATCAATGAAGAGCAAAGGTGGATAGAAGACATCACATAGCTACTGATCATGGAACCATGGTCCAAGGTGGACTACTCACGGCTCATCCGAAAAGCGTCCATGGTGGGGGAGAAGCTCCCGGAGGTCAATCCTCCCTCCGGCAGGGTGCCGGGACAGGGTCTCCTGGCAGCCCCAATCTTGGAAGCGCGGAGGCGGCGGAACAAAGGAGAGATCGCGAAAAAGGGTTCTCTTCTTGGAGGTTTAGGGATGAGAGGTAAATATAGGCGAAGGGGGAAGCGAGGGGGCCACCAGGGGGTCCAAGCGGCCTCCCGGCCCGGCCTAGGGTGGGGTCGCGCCCCCTGGCCGCCTGGGCGCTAGGTGGTCCCCCGTGCCCCACCCCCCCCTTCGGGCATCTAGAAGCATCCGTAACGCTGATTTTTTATATATTTTTTCCCGGATTTTTTCGGACACTTGAAGTAATGGGAAACCTGAAATAAAAAAACAACAGAAAACAGAAACTGGCACTGGGGTACACTGAGTTAATAGGTTAGTCCAAATATGATCAAAAGTGTATGAAAGTTCATCAAAATCATAGCAATATCACCTAAAAAATGCATGGAACAAGCAGAAATTATAGATATGTTTGGGACGTATCAGTGATGCATGTTATAGTTAGACTAACAATGCATCCGTATTTGAACTGATTGCCCCCGTCGCGTTAGTTTATAGTTGTACTAGTAGTGCAACGTATTTGAACTCGTTGCCCCCAACTGATTGCGCCCACCATCGCTAGCGCAAGGTTCCAACACCACTCCCTGTGTCATAGTCGGCCTGACGGTCTAATAATGCGGCCTTATTTGAACCGATTGCCCCATCGGCGGTAGCGCAAGGCCGATGTGAGGAATCCCACGGCGAGAGTGAGCGAAGAAGGCAGACCCCCGGTGAGGTCAAGCTAGAAATGAGCAAAAGCAAGAGGCATTTTAACATCGGACTTTTTCAAAGACGGTACATGAACCTCGTGGTTTAAACAATTTGAACTTTAACAAACAACCATTTACCATACATATGAACACTCTGAATAGCACAAAAGTACAAAATACAAAAACAGTAAATGGCATACATAAAAAAAAACTTTTTTGAATTTTGTTTAGTGTTTTCATTTCCATCCAGGAAGGGTTTTTGAACTTACTAAGTTATGATTTTTGAACTTACTAAGCCCCTCTGTGTTGAAGCTATCATCTAGCTACAAATAAACACATGGATGAATTTGGCTATCAATTTGAAACATGTGACATTAAATCTTCTGCATCCTCATACAAAGTTTGTATTATGGAGAAGGCGTACACTTTTAAACTTCCACAAGCATTTTCTCTCTGATTTTACATCCACACATATATTCACACAGTAGACCATGGCCTCTTTTTCGCCTTTTGTTTTGCTGCTTTGCCATCTTGCACATATCTCTATGTTTAATTGTTTTACTTCTTCAATACACACTGGCTGCAGAAACAAACAAAATAAAACTAAAAAAAGCAGGATTTAACAAAATGAACCACAAATTTTATTTCAAGGAACTTCAAGAATTAGCAAAAGCTGAACCATTTGTAATTGGTTTTGAACATTTTTTGCAGGAAGCAATGCTTAATATGTATCCGTTCAGTATAAGTGTTAAACTTGAAGGTCTGGTTTTGAACATTTTTTGCAGTCTGAATGAAAACCACCTGATCTAGGTGAAATGCAATTTTAAAACAAACAAGTGGTTGAGAACTGCAGTGTGGACACAATTTTTTTTGTTGAATCCATTTAAATTAAAACGAGCTCCTTGACCTGTAAGATGAACTGAAAAGACGCTCCAGGAAGCCCCGCGACAAACTGCCACCCATGGCCCGAACAATGTTCCTCCTAAGTCTGCAAGCACATCAACATAATGTAGATTTTTAGGATTCAGTTCATGTTTACACTTTTGTTGGAGTTCAAATTTACATGTGCAATCCACAAAATGGATCAAAGCAAACATGAGCTCAACCCTGTTCAGTTCAACAGAAACTATCCTAAAAGGAACGGCTCGGAAGATTACACACACACTCACTGCTATCCTTGTGTGGGCGCAACATGCAAATGTGAGATCGTCGATGCATAACTCTCGTAGCTCAGTTTAGGAAGATTGGTGCTTGTCTAACATGCACAAGTATTTGTCCCAACCCACCGACATGGTGCTGAACTATTACCTCCGACAAGCCAATTAAAAAGTTTTTGTGTTGCTCCTATGATTCAAGGGGAAAGCGCCAATATTAAATCCAATGGTAAGGACTCAAGTCCAGCTAGATTAATACCCAGAAATGGAGGTACACAAATTAGGAATACTCGTACTAGTACCAAAAAAAAACAATGCACAAATACATTTTAACCGATGCCCTGTTTCGGTTACAATAAAGCTAGTTCTGTACTCTAGCAGATGACTGCACCATCCAGCTAACTGAATTGGGTAACTTCACATAAGTCTAGTTAGCTGAACTAGAGAGCTAGCTGCAGATCAAGTTAATCCAACAAGGAATCCTACTGTATGAAAGAATTGACTTTGTCGAACTGAAGACGAGTACTGACATCTCCGACCAAGTGGAACTGAACGAGGGGATTAAGTGGTGGCCGCAGCTGCCGAGGTCGGGCCGAGGCTGAGGCACCGTGGTGTCCAGCAAGATGCAGGGCGGCGGCGGTCGCAAGGTCGTGCGGCACGACGGCAGTTGGTACTTGGTACGCAGGGTGGTTGCTCACTGCGGCCCGTTGGGAAATCTTAAGTTGCTACTAAAATCAATTGTCCACATTGATTATAATCTAATGAACAAAATGTTAAGGCCTCAATGAAACTACAAAGCAGAAATTTGTCAAAAAGGCACATCATTCATTTAAAAAAAATCCTCACATTGGAAACCAATTCGGCTCTTTAATCATGGATAAGAAGTCCCAGCTGAGTAAAAAGAGATGGCACAATGGTTCATTAAAATTGCTCTGAATTATATTTTTTATAGCTTGCCCGATACTTTATATTCATAACTTTGCTGCACTGTTGAATGAGAGTGTGAGAGACTCCAATAAACAAAATAATTAGCATTGCCAACGAGAACTTAGGCAATTGATGAGCAACCAAACCGTAACATTTCTATCTCGCAATCAAGCGTACACTGAAACACTCACTAGGATATTTGTGGAAAACTGGAAAGAAAGGAGCTAGAAGCTACTGTAATATGTATCAGCATTTTGTATTTTGTAGGAGGACGATAAAATGGCCTTGGCTAGCTTTGATATGGGAAAAGATGCCAATCAACCGGCTGATTACTCTGTCACGATCGACCGCGTCCGGAGCCGTCCGATCAAATCTGGCATAACCACACATGCACTAATGGATAGCAACTTGGTCGTATGCGTAACGTTGCGAGCAATTCATTGTCTCCTTTGTACGATACGTGTTTGATATGCTCTACCTAGCATTACCAATAGTAATTTTTCTGCAACATTATTTTTGTTGCAAACTTTTTCGCGCAACAATATGTAAGTTGAAGAAAAGTAAAGATAATTTATTTTGCAACATCATTATATTGCAAAAAAATCTTCTGCAACGACACCCTGTATGTTGCAAAAAATCTTCGCAACAAGTATCCTGTTACAAAGAATATTCCACGTGATAGGCTAAATTTAACGATGCGTGTAAAATATCTTCGCGTAAAAAAAAGCTTCGCAACAGGCATCCTGTTGCAAAGAACCTTCGCAACAAATAGTCTGTTGCAAAAGAATATTCCTTTGGTATCTCTGCGTACAAAAAAAACTTCGCAACAAGCATCTTGTTGCAACAGAGCTTCGTAAGAAACAGTGTTGCAAGAGAATATTACTTTGATATCTCCGCGTACAAAAAAAGCTTCGCAACAAGCATTCTGTTGCAAAGAAGCTTCGCAACAAATAGTCTGTTACAAGAGAATATTCTTTTGGTATCTCCTACACGTACGCATCTTAAATATTAATCGGATCGGCAGTTAAGCCGGCGGATGCTTTCAAACAATAAGCTGGCTGACGCGTAGCCTGGCCCCTTTGATATTGCTTCATCCACGGCGAATTTCCTGTCCTTCAAGAACCACAGGATCATCTCATTGTCATCCTTGCCAATCCTACCTGTTGGCAGGCCCGGATGCTCCCTCTCGAGCCTCTCCTTGTCTTCCAAGTGGAGCTGCACAAATAACAGAGCCAATTCCCAAACGGGATCAGCAGCAAAAGGATCGAGCAAATCTTGAATCGTTAGCTGAATACGCTGTAGGGCGGGCGCGTACTGACCTTTCGAGGTGGAGGTGCCAGTGCGAGCGGCGCTGCTGTAGCAGCGAATTGCCGACGGGGATCCCGTGGAGACAGCGAGGAGCCACAGTGGGAGGCGGAGGATATGTGAGAAGGCGCTCGACCGTGGTGGTGGTTCGGCCAGAGAAGGCAGCGCAGGGCATCGTTCAATTTGGCGCCGGCGGCGAGATCCAGCTCGCGGCGGCGGGATCTGGCTCGTAGCCGCGGGATCCGGTGACGAGAGGCCGGGGGCGTGGTGTGGAGGTTGGCTAGCAGCGGCGCGTGTTCCAGCGTGTCTACCGGTGCACCCGTTTTCCGTTGCACATTAAAAAAAAATAAAAAAATTCGAAAAAAAATTAGTGTATTGACACAACATTAATGTATGTTGTCCCAAAATTTGAACTCCAAAGTCCTAGCAAATTTTGAGAAACTAGCGGCCATCGCTAGGCGTCATCCGGCTGATTTTCACAGGAAATCAGTCGGGTCTGCAGTCGTTGATTAAATTACACTTCGACACCAGGTATACTCGTTCTCCGTCGCCCCCAGCACTCCAGCAAAGCACATGTGCTAACACGACTGATTCTTTTTCGAGCACACCATCTCCCGTTTACCTTTTACAGTAGCAGCCCCCGCTCCCTTTGACGCTGCCCTGTCGTAGTCTCCACTGCATGCATGGATGTTGCTTTGCAATCAGGCATCTTCCATGCAAAACCATTGCAGCTTCCCCTGTCGGTGAGATTCATGGGTCACAACAGCATGAATGATGCATCGCAGCTCCACCGTTCAGTTGCCGGCGAGGCCGGCAAGTCGCAACGCCATGCACGCTGCATTGCAGCTCCGTCGTTCAACTGTCGGCGAGGTCGACAAGTCGTAACGTCATGCACGCTGCATTGCAGCTCCGCCGTTCAACTGTCGGTGAGGTCGGCAAGTCGCAACGCCATGCACGCTGCATCTTAGCTCCGCCGTTCAGCTGCCGGCGAGTTCGGCAAGTCGCAACGCCATGCACGCTGCATCGCAGCTCCGTTGTTCAGCTGCCAACGAGGTCGGCAAGTCGCAACGCCATGCACGCTGCATCGCAGCTCCGTCGTTCAACTGTCGACAAGGTCGGCAAGTCGCAACGCCATGCACGCTGCATCGCAGCTCCGCCGCTGGTGAGATCCACGGGTCGCGAGATCACATGCGTTGCATTGCAGCTCTGTAGCCAGTTGGTTGCCGGCGGCGGCCCCTCCCTGTTCCTCAGCCACTGTGGTGGTGGCATGGTCCTCGCATGAGAGCATGGTTAATAATGTAGCTGGCTGTTGGCTATAAGAAGATGCCATGTCATCTAGAGCTTTCATAAAAAATAGTCATATAATAGGTTGGCTTTTAGATTGGCTATTAGGTTGGATCTAAGCATTTAATGTTTACATAAACAATGCATATGATTGGATGATAGTTACATGCATACTGCTTTTTCTTAATTCTTGTGCTATAGCCGGGCTGGAGAATAAGAGTCTGCTTCACTCTCTCTCCTCTCTTCTCATTCTTCCACGTAGGATTTTTATGACATGGCAAGGCTTATAGCCAGCTGACTAGGCCTTATTAGACTTGCTCTGAAAGGTTCTTCTCTCTAGCCGCGCCTGACGACCACCAAAAACGAAGTGGTAAAAGGATACGTGTGGAAAGGAGGTTCCGTGAAAAGATATGGTTGGGCGAGTGGTGGACCGGGCCACGGGGCCACGTGGCATGAAGAGAAGGCGGTTTATAGCGAGTCCAAGATCAGTCGGTTGGAATAAAGACTTTCCTAAACTAAAAAGACAAATCTGACTACAAATAGTGCCATTTTTTGTTTTTGTCTTTTTGTGACACCCATGACACTATTCTAGTCAGATTTGTCTTTTTAGTTTCTAAAAATTTGTTAGGACTTTGGAGCTGAAATTTTGGGACAATATACATTGATGTTGTATCAATACACTAAATTTTTTTCGAACATTTTTTAATGTGCAACGGAGGACGGGTGCACCGGTAGCACCAATTGACCGGGTGCACCAGATACGTTCTCGGTGGAGGTGGCTACCTGCATGGGGATGTCTTGATTCACGGCGAAACACAATAGTTGTGACCCAAGTTTGAGACCGATCGGGCCCTTATAAGGTCGATGGTAACATAATACTACTCCACTTGTTGTTATTTTTGTGTTGTTAGTTCTTCCTAGCTTTTTCACTCGATCTTTTTCCCCTGGAGTTTGGTTTATGACCAGAAGAATCCAGACAATCCTTGACCTTGCGACCCTTTACCCTTCCCGTTTGCGAGGCCAGATCCCTCTCCAGACCCTCGAGTCGTGGATATGCAAGGATATTGCCAAGTCCGGTGCAAGGTTCTTCATATCAGCTTAATTCCATTTGTGCCAATCGATTGAATTAAATCCCGGGAAATACCTAGACATCTCTAAAGGTTATGGAAACTTGTGGAGATGATCTTGGTTATCCTCTTGACATCTCCCAAAGATATTGGCTATAGTTGAATAAAGGAAATTGTCATTTCCTTTATAAAGCCAATAATCCCATTTTAGCCCATTTTTAAAAGAGCTACTATTTTGGTTGCTTAATTGCTGCTCAAATGAGTTTTGGAGCTCCTAGTATCCAACCCATGTCCATTTCTATCAAATCATGGGGTTTCATAGTTCAAATTATGAGCATAGCTTCCATTTGCAAATTTAGGGCAGAATAGCACTTTCCAAAGGAAGTGTTATTTATATTTTCCCATTGCCTCCAAAACTTTTTGTGCCATCTCCCCTGCCCATGTCATAGTGTTGTGCCAAATTTCAGCTATAATGGCAAAGCCATTAATCCACACTAAATTCCCAAAGTTTCTGTCCAGCAACCAACTTTGTGAAGGAGGTGCAAGCTAGCCTTGCCCATTTGAGCTGAAATTTTGTGTACATGCTTACACTAGTGATTGATTAAGCTCTGCCAAATTTCAAGCCAAGGGGACCAGTGTGCTAGCCACACCACAGCACAAACACCTTCTACCTAGTTGGTGCATTTGAAAAGGAAGTGGTAGGTACAATGGTCCATTTGAGCTCAAATTTTGCAGAGGTAATCACATTAGTGTTAGAGAGTTATGACCCAAGTTTGAGACCATTTCACCAGACGCGCCTCCCCCAGTTCAACACAAACACCTTGCTGGTCCAACCTATGCCATGTCACTTTCAGCCACTCCATGCCAAGCAGGTCAGCCCACCTCGGTTCTTGCACCTCCTGAGATGTCACTTCACACTTTGGGCATGGTCCCGGGCCAAAAGCGTGCTCTGGACACGTGGTGGCCTGGGTGACCACACAGGTGGCGCGTCCAGCTCACTATTTGTACTGGATTCTTATCCCCGTTGTCCCTTTCCTTGCGTTTGGGCATGTCTTTCGTGATCCTCAAGCCTCTCCTGACCACAGCGTGCTCTTCCCCATTGTTTTCTTGCTCCTGTCCGACGGCGCCGACACGAGGTGCTCCGCTGGGCGATCGCCGCGTGGCCATGGCCTGGAATCTTCGTCGAGCTTATCCAAGCGCCCCCTGGTGTATAAGAGGAGCCGCAGCCGAGCCCCTCCCCAGCTCCAGCAGAGCATCCGCAGCACCACCTCGCTCCCCCACGAGCCCCTAGCCACCTCGCCCCCACGGCCAGAACCACCACGGCCGCCGCCCGGCGGGCCCTGAGTCGAAGCAGCCGGTGCTCTGTGGCCCCCTCCTCCTGCTCCATTGCTGCGGTGCCCCGGCGGCAATCGTCTCCCTGAGCAGCCCGTCCAACGACTACCGTCGCCGCCGCGCCCTCCCGCGAAGACCGCCGCCGGCGGCCACTCCCCGCAGCCCTGCCGCCACCGATGAGTGTGACCCAGCGATCCGCGCCCGAGGGGCGCGCCAGCGCGCATGTTCCCGCCGGCCCACAGTGGCCACCACGACGGCGCCGGCCTCCCCTGCCCTGTAGCCCGTCGTGAGAAGAACAGAGGAAACAGAGGAGCTGAGAGAAGAGGTCTGACCCGCGGGTGCCACCCGTCAGCCGTTGAAGACCCGGGCCCACGAGATCCAGTGTGAGCGCATTTCCTGGAAATACGTTTTCCCTTGGGCAAAGCGTACTCTCGCCCGGCTTCAGAGGGAAATACGCTTCCCCTTCGGTGAAAGCGTATTTTCCGAAATACGTTTTCTCTCTCTCCGACTGAAATGGTTAAGGAGTGGACGTTCACCCGATAAGGGCAGTTTTTTGCCTATCGAACGAGCGCCCGTAACTTCACGACCGTGACTCCGATCGAGGTGATTCAAAAGCCCAGGTTCGCCTTTTTCCGAGCCCGTTCCGTTGGTGCAACTTTCATGATGTGTTTGAATTGTGAAAGTGACCCTTTTGCCCCCGGTTGCCGTTAGGCCTCGCCGGAGAATCTTCGGTCCCGTCGGATCTTTTCGGAAGGTGATCGCTCGTCCACTCGGCGTATTCAACGACCCCCCAGGCAAGCAAGCCACCTAATATATGCTCTAAAGCATCGTGCCATGTGTTATTGTGTGCTTTAAAATGTGATGATGTCATGTTGTTTTAACGATGAACTAAACCCAAATCTGTTAATTTGATTTGACATGCTTATACCCTGCTTGTGTGATATGCTTATAGTCATCATGCCATGTTCGCTATGAGTAGCATGATCGTGTTGTTCATAACCTGTCTACTTGATATGATAAGCTAGATGAGATCATGCTTACTGGTTATTATCATGCCCACAATGTTCATGTCACGTTCATTCCGACCATATCCATGTTCATTTGTATGAATCATATGCCTTCACCATGCTTATATGATATCATGTTGTACTAGTATTGCTATGGTATATTTTGTTGCTATGCTTGATCATATGTTGCTCAGTTGATATTGTTGATGGGATTGGACTGGAGTAACTGTTGATCAAGTGTCACCGAACTGAGCTTTACTAGTGCAACCACACATGCATGTATGGGAAGGCCTTGGTTCGGTCTATCGGTGCGCTCTCTTATTCGTATCACCAACAAGGGGAGGTTATGCGCGCGCGCTACCCTGATCAGGTAGGCGGCGATAATCTTGAGAGCCGGTTTGATTGTTTATGGAGCTCCGTCTCCGATTGGGACAAATGTTATGGACCATGCGATGGTCAGTTGGCATGCGATGGTAGGTGCCGGGAGGGCACAGAGATACCGAGGGCATGACTTGCGAAGTATGCCAGGTGATACGGTAAGGGAGGCACGCGGTAGGACGACTTCGTTGGAGAGGTCCTAGTCCACTCCTATGGTACGAGTTTCGAGGTTCCTGTGGGACAAGTTCCAAGGTGCGGGATGGATGAAGAACTCCATAGTGTGGGTAAAGTGCACAAACTCTGCAGTCACATAAATCTATTCGAATAGCCGAGTCCACGGTATTGGACACAGTTCATAGTAGGTCACACTTCGGATCAACATGAGTTCGGTGGGATGAATGTGATGAGGTGTTGGTCATGCGATGACCGAATTGGTTGGGTGGTAACTGAGGACACCTAACCGGTTGCATGGTCGTGCGATGACCCGGATGAGTGGTGGTCATGAGATGACCCCATGTG
This sequence comes from Bromus sterilis, assembly GCA_950022295.1. Classification (NCBI taxonomy): domain Eukaryota; kingdom Viridiplantae; phylum Streptophyta; class Magnoliopsida; order Poales; family Poaceae; genus Bromus; species Bromus sterilis. Next base: position 159,336,556 of record OX465596.1, on the reverse strand, counting down.
GAGTCGGTAAGGACTCTGAGGTAAGCTGCATAATCATGAGGTGATCATGCGTGCCCATGTGTTGATTGTTATTGCACTAATCTTATTCATGATAGTATGCTAGATTCATCATGTTAATATTGTTTAAACTGCTATGCCATGATAACTAATATACCCTAATAACTTGTGCATGCTTGAATGCCATGGATTACTTTGCTTGGTGTATATGTTACTTGGTTTGCTTGTTTGCGAGTACATTCAAACGTAGTCACATGGCTTTTATCCCTGGCTATTCGCGTAGCCAGATTTTCAAGTTTACCTAAGGATCCGCTTTCCCTAGGAGGAGTCGAAGCGTTCGCGAGCTAGGAGAGTAACCCAGTCAGATCCCTGTGGATTGGAGCCGCTCCAAGTTCGTGCTGCCTTAGATAGTGTATTCCGCTGCCCCCATCTCTGTACGGAACCAGCTATGGTTGTAAAATATTGATTCAAGCCACTTTGGCTCATGAATCCTTTTACAGTTGTGCCTATTTTCTCGATGCATGTTGTAAGCGCGCACACCAGAGTGATTCCTGGGCTGGTGTGTGGGCGACGTTCGCCTGTGTACAGTGGTATTCAGGCGGAGCGTCACATCCCCACAGCCCCCACCCCGATCTGGACCGCTATTGCAACCATGATCTTCCCCAGGCACCTCCCTTCCTCTCCCTCTCCCCGAGTTCCCCAATGCCAGCACCACCTTCCCCTACCCTCCTCGCCGGCGTCACTTGATCCAACGGTGTCTCGTGGTCGCGTGGAGGCCTCCTTTGCCTCCAGATCTAACAAGAAAGATGGAAGGGGATGAGCAGGAGAGGTGGCGTACACAACCTCCTTCGATGGTGTAGACATCTCTGCGTGGAGTCACTACGGACTCCCCGCTTGGAGGTGCCTGCGGTGAGGTGGTGGAGGAGGGCGTCCTCGATCTGGATGGAGGAGGGGCGTCCTCCTCACCAGCTTACCATGGACTCCGGCCCTGCGGCTCTAGGCAACGGCGAGCTCGTGGCCATGGGGACCTCCTTTTCCTCCCACGCCCGCAGAGGAGGGAGAGCTTCGTCCACACGCCACCAACGACTTCCAGTGTCGCTACATCATCGGGATCCGGCGCTCTACCTCCCATCGCTACCGGATCTAGTCAGTCGAGGCCCCCTCCTGCTCCTTCCTTATCACCGGCACCGGGCAAGGGTAGGCCTCGGTGGTCGGCTACACTCCTGTCGTGCCTTCCAGCGTGGTCATCGTGCCGTGGACGCGCTGGTCGATTTACCTGCTGCAGTAGACCTCAGTAGCAGGTTAATCCCCCTTTTTCGAGTTTGATTCCAATGTGTTAGAGTCGATGTACTGCTTGTATGCAGTTAAAGCCCTATACGAATTATCACTGTCTTTTTAAGATTGTTGAAGCACTAACTGTATACATGGTTGGCACCAATGCAAGCTTTGTTAGAGGTAGTGCTTGTATGCATGATAAGCATCGTACGAATCAACCATGTTTTTTAAAAAAATTTGGAGAGCACCACTTGAATTCATGGTTGGCACCGGAAGAAAATTTGTAAGTACCTCTTGTATGTATGGTTGGCATCGAATTGTATATATGGTTGGCACCGGAAGAAAATTTGTAAGTACCTCTTGTATGTATGGTTGGCACCGAATGAGGCATCACAGTTTTTGAAGATTTTGTAAATACTTCTTGTATATATGTGTGGTACCGAATGAATCATCACATTTTTTTAAGTACATCTTGTATTCATGGGTGGCACGGTATGAAATATCACTATTTTTTAGATATTTTTGTAAATACATCTTCTATACATGGGTGGCACCGAATCAAACTATTTTTTAAAATATTCATAATAGCACCGAATGAATTATCATTTTTTCTATTTAATATATTGGCACTTTTCATGGTGGCATCGAATGGTTTTTGTATAGCTAATTGAATCAGACAAGCAAATATAGTTTTGACAACTTTCCTTATACATGGCCTTAATGATTAAAACTGGGTTGCATGTTGCTTTGTAAAGCTTTGTTTTTTTGCTCAAAATAGCTATGACACTATGAAAAGTAGGACTGCAACCTACTTTGTATACTTTTGTGTTCTCGCCTAATAAGTGCATGCCTATATTGAAAGGAAGGCTTGCACCTTCCTCTTTAAAACAACGAAATTCAATAAATCAAGAAACTAGAACCATATTCCTTGAAAGGTGTGGATCTCAAAGCAATGCAATAGTGCCGATTGCAATGGCACCGGAGTTACAACAAACAGAATCCATGCCCTATATATATATATATGGTGGGTCTATTCTGTTAACACCCTTTATGATATGGGGTGCCCGATCTTCTCAGTAAGCGTACAGTGAATATGAGAGCGATGATAGATAACTTGTATGTAGCTGATGAACTCTCCTCGCTAGATCCCTGTTGCCAATGTGACAGCTCTCTACCCTTTGGATATTCACAACTTCACACACTTGCGCAACGTAGCCGTCGACCACGAGACGGTAATTTGCAATCTACTAATTCCCAGTGGAACAACAGATCACACAAAACTTGCAGTAGCAACACTTCAGATCGATACGAATTGAAGTATACGATTCAAGATGAAAGCTTGAAGCTATTCTCAAGAACTAGGGTTTATCTAAACGTGGTCTAACCTAAAAACTCGTAGGGGTCCTATATTTATAAGCTAGGGTGTCCAAACGGGGATACATGGGCCGCATCCCTTAATTCTGCGCGCAGGCATCGGGCAGGTCGGACGGTCCGACCTGTAGCTCGGATGGTCCGGCCTCAGGACGGATGGTCCGGCCTCAGGACGGACGGTCCGACCTAAGCAGTAAATGCTACTGATGTTTTTCGTCGTAAGTCGGACGGTCCGGCTTGATACTCGGACGGCCCGGGCTGAGGTTGGACGGTCCGACGTGAAGTCCGGACGGTCCGACTTGACCAGTAATTCCACTGATCTTCGGAGGCATATTTCGGACGGTCCGACTTGATGTCCGGACGTCCGACTTGGTGTCCCGGACGGTCCGACTTGCATTCCGGTCGTCATACGCCTTCAGCAATTCCTCCTTTTGCTTCATCTTCGTGCAACTCTTCTCCTCGTGCAACTTGCCCTTGTTCCATCTCTTCTGAAGGGTTCGTTGCATAGAAAACAAACTTTTTCCTACGATTGCAACTGCCAAGATCACATCTAGGAGATAACTTGTAACGGTTTGAGAAGGACTCACCCTCGAAGACCAAAAGCTTTAACGAGAACTATTCTCGTGGGTGATGTAGTCGAACACTCGCCGACCTCAAGGTCGTGATGAAGACTTGACGCCACGAACGGGCAGCGTCTCCGTAGTCGGTCACACGTACAGATCAGTGACGACCTCCGCCCCTTGCTCCAGTTGGGCAGCGGAAGTAGTGGATCCTCGGGAACTCCAGCAGCACTACAACATAGTGGTGGTGGTGGTAGAGAAGATCTTGAGCAGGGCTTCGCCTAAGCACCGTACTCATGAAACTGGATCAGCTAGCAAGGGGAGGAAGATGCCAACCAAAGGGCATATGAGAGATGGAGGAATTTGTGTGTAGAGGGGTCTCCACCCATCTATATATAGGAGGGGGAGGCAGCCCCCAAGGGGTAGCACGCCCCAAGAGGTGCCCCCACCTCTCCCCTCATCATGTGGGTGGACTCTCCACTCACAAAAACAAAGGGTCACACATTATTCCCATAACTTCCATAATTCTCCACTCAAAATTCCAAGAGTTTTATCACATTAAAACACTTTTAATTATCTTGTTTAATGTCACTCAAATTAATGAACACTTCATTCAATGAGTACTTCATTGATGAACACTTCATTCAATGAACACATTAACAATTATCCCCTTGCACTATTTTGATATACCGAAACTATTCCAGCAGTTTTATCAAAACAGTCCATGTGCTGTCCTGTATATTCTCCGGCGTTCCGTATCCACTCAAACGCGTCAACGAATCCTTAAGTGTGTCACCCTACGGTTTGTGAATAAAATGGACATGACAGAGACTCTTCTCTGATCAATAATCATCAGCGGGATCTGGAGATCCATGATGACTCCCACTTACTCAACGATGAACTAGTGATCGTGTGAACCAAAACTCCGTAACCAATTCCTTTTGTCTCGCGATATTTTACTTGTCCGTGATCCGATCATTTGGTATCATCCATACCTAGTTCGATCTCGTTACCGACAAGTACTCTTTACTCGTTCCGTGATATAACATCCTCGTGAGCCAGTCACGTGCTTGCAAGCGATGTCAATGTGATATCACCGAGAGGGCCCAGAGTATATCTCTCCGTCATCTGGATGGACAAATCCCACTCTTGATCCACGAGCCTCAACTAACACTTTCCAAGTACCCAACGACACCTTTATAATCACCCTGTTACGGTGTGACGTTTGATGGAATCAAAGTACTCTTCCGGTGTCAGTGATTGACGTGATCTCATGGTCTAAGGATTAGAGTTACTTCGTGAAAGTTTGATACAGCAATAGAAACTTGATGACATGATCGTATTGCTATAACTACTGTGGGTGTATGTTCATCACATCATTCTCCAATGACATGACCTTGTTATTAACAACATCCAATGTTCATGACCAGGAAACCTTGATCATCCGTTAATCAACAAGCTAGTATAAAGAGAGGCATTACTAGGAACCTTTTCTCTGTTTATTAAACACACATGTATTAACGTTTCCGGTTAACACAATTATAGCATGAAAATAAACATTTATCATAAACATGGAATAAGATAATAACCACTTTATTATTGCCTCTCGGGCATATTCCCTTCATCTTCCTCTTGTATAACTCCTTGGTACCTGATAACACATATATACAAGGACTTAGGCAGTATAAAATCCTCACGAAGTAAAACATCAGATTCTATGAGGAATAAGTTCACCTGTTGTTCTAGTAGCTTTGCACGAGCTCTTGTAATAGGTCCAATTTTGATTTCATTGGACTTAATCATCATTGGTTCTTCATTAGGTGTTGGAGGTGCAAGGATAGTAGGGATGTCCTCATCATCTCCCCCCCCTTCAAAAGGCGTCGACCTCGACGCTCCAAGGTCATCTCCATCGTAGGGTGACAAATCAGCAACGTTGAAAATGTTGCTAGCACCTCCAAACTCAGCAATGGGTATATCAATCGAGTAGGTGTTGTCATTAATCTTGGATAACACTTTGTAAGGACCAGCACCAAGTGGCTTCAACTTGGAATTCCGCATCTCTGGAAACCTGTCCTTGCGCAAATGCACCCAAACCTTATCTCCAGGCTGAAAAAGAACTTCCTTCCGTGACTGGTTCCGTGCAGCAGCAACATTCTTGCCTTGCTTCTCAATAGCCTCTCGAGTTTTCTCATGAATCTGCTTCACATAATCTGCTCTTTTGGATGCCTCTATATTAACTCTTTCCTGCAATGGAAGAGGCAACAAATCAAATGGCGTAATAGGCTTAAAACCATACACCACCTCAAAAGGACAAAGTTGAGTAGTAGTGTGTACTGCCCTGTTATAAGCAAACTCAACATGTGGCAAACACTCCTCCCATTCACGCAATTTTTTCTTGATCATAGTGCGCAACAATTGTGACAATGTTCTATTCACCACCTCCGTTTGACCATCAGTTTGAGGATGACATGTAGTGCTGAACATCAACTTTGTTCCTAGATTTCCCCAAAGTGTCTTCCAGAAGTAGCTCACAAATTTCACATCCCTGTCATAAACAATTGTCTTGGGCACTCCATGCAAGCGTACAATCTCCCTGAAAAACAGATTAGCAACATGCGATGCATCGTCGCTCTTGTGGCATGCAATAAAGTGTGCCCTCTTAGAAAAGCTATCCACTACCACAAATATACTATCATGACCATGTTTAGTACGTGGCAATCTTAACACAAAATCCATAGTAATATCTTCCCAAGGTGTGGTAGGAGCCGATAGTGGAGTATACAAACCATGAGGCTTCAGCTTGGACTTTGATGTGTTGCATACAATGCAACGACGAACAAACCTGTCCACATCACGCCTCATCCTGGGCCAATAAAAATGATCAGCAAGCATGAGTAGCGTCTTCTCACGCCCAAAGTGACCCATCAAGCCTCCAGCATGAGATTCCTGCAACAAGAGAAAACGCACAGACGATTCTGGAACACAAAGTTTGTTAGCACGAAACAGAAATCTATCATGTATGTGGAACTTGTACCATGCGTTTCGAAGCACACACAAACGATATGGTTCAGCAAAATCAGGATCAGTTGCATATAAATCACACAAGCTCTCTAAACCAGGAATTTTAACATCAAGATGTGTCAATAACATGTTCTTCCTAGATAGAGCATCAGCAACAACATTATCTTTCCCTTTCTTATGTTTAATGATGTAGGGAAAAGACTCAATGAACTCAACCCATTTAGCTAAGCGCCTATGCAAGTTAGATTGCGCCTTCAAGTATTTCAAAGCTTCATGATCAGAATGTATGAGAAATTCTTTTGGCCACAAATAATGTTGCCAAACCTCAAGAACTCGAACAAGTGCATACAATTCTTTATCATAAACAGGGTAGTTCAATCTAGCACCAGAAAGTTTCTCACTAAAATAAGCAATAGGTCTACCTTCTTGCATCAACACACCACCAATGCCTATACCACTAGCATCACATTCAACTTCAAATTGCTTAGCAAAATCAGGTAATGCAAGTAATGGTGCAGAAGTAAGCAAACGTTTCAGCTCATCAAATGCAAGGTCTTGGGCAACACCCCAAACAAAAGGTACACCTTTCTTAGTCAATTCATTCAAAGGGGCAGCAATAGTACTAAAGTCTTTCACAAAACGTCTATAAAAACCAGCAAGACCGTGAAAACTTCGTACTTGGCTAACATTCATGGGAGTAGGCCAATTTTGAATTGCCTCAATTTTAGAAGAATCTAGTTCTACCCCATGCTTAGAGACAACATATCCCAGAAATATGACCTTATCCTTTGCAAATGTGCACTTCTCAAGATTAGCATATAATTTTGCATCTCACAACACTTGCAAAACTTGTCTAATATGATCAGCATGCTCAAATTCAATGCGGCTATAAATAAGTATATCATCAAAATACACAACCACAAAACGACCAATAAACTCCCTCAAAACATGCTTCATTAATCTCATGAAAGTACTAGGAGCATTAGTAAGACCAAAAGGCATAACTAACCACTCATATAAACCAAAGTTAGTTTTGAAAGCAGTTTTCCATTCATCCCCTTCTTTCATCCTAATTTGATGGTATCCACTACGCAAATCAATTTTAGAGAAAATAGCAGCACCACTCAATTCATCAAGCATATCCTCTAAACGTGGAATAGGATGGCGATATCGAATAGTGATATTATTTATAGCTCTACAATCTACGCACATACGCCATGTACCATCTTTCTTAGGAACCAACATAACAGGCACAGCACAAGGGCTAAGACTGACACGAATATACACTTTATCCAGAAGTGCTTTTACTTGTTGTTGAATCTCCTTCGTCTCTTGGGGATTGGTTCTGTATTGTGCCCGGTTGGGAAGTGTAGCACCCGATATAAGATCAATTTGGTGCTCAATACCACGTAATGGTGGCAATCCCGCTGGTACCTCCGCCAGAAACACATCATCAAATTCCTGCAAAACATTAGACACACCAGGAGAAAGAGGATGATTATCGTTAGAAAGCAAGACCTCACCTTTGTACATAAGCACAAGTGGCATGGCTGTAGGATCCTCACTAAATTCTCTCATGTCTTCTTTGGTGGCTAATATAAGCAAACTAGACTCTCTCGCACTTTTTGTTATAGAATCACACACATCTATTACATTGTTCTCTCGTGTGGGTCATAAATTAACCTCAACTTTCTGACGAGACTCATTCACAATTTGCTGTGGAGACATAGGATGGAGAGTAACTTTCTTGCCCTTGAACTCCAAGTGATATGTATTGCTCTCGGCCATTGTGTTGCACATGGCGATCATATAACCACGGCTGACCCAATAGAAGATGGAAAACTGTCATAGGCACCACATCAAAATCAATGGAATCCTGGTATGGGCCTATCTCAAAATTCACGCGCACCATATGATTCACCTTCATCTCACCACTTTCACTCAACCATTGGACATAATATGGATTTGGGTGAGGTAAGTATTTCAGATTCAGCTTGGCACATAACTCCTTGCTTGCGAGGTTACGACAGCTACCTCCATCGATGATCACTTTGCAAGCTTTGTTGGGACCAACTAATGCCTTGGTCTGAAACAGATTACAACGCTGAGAATCAGCATGTGGTTGCACCGTGAGAGCACGTTGTGACACAACAATAGTAGGAGCAGGCGACGGAAAAGCATCCATGCCTTCTTCGCTGTTGTATCCTTCGTCATCAAACGCGGCTGGGTCTTCGTCATCACCGGTTTCATACTCGCCGGTTTCTTCATTAATGAACATGACCTTTCGGTTCGGGCAATCTCTCTTAAAGTGACCCGGATTACCGCAAGAGTGACAAGTCATCTCGCGATTGCGAGCTGTAGACATGTTGGAGCCTGCACTAGTGGCAGGAGCCGGTGGCTTCTTGGCCATAGAACCATTGGAGGCTGGCTTGGAAACTGAAGAAGAAGCCCGAGTATTGGCGCCATAATTCTCCATTGGCGCGGCAGACAGTGTCCTTGGAGAAAATCTGCTAGATGTGGAGTATCTTGACTTCAGTTGTGCCTCTTCTGCAAGCTGGGATTCAGCCTCCCTTGCAAGATGCAATAGATCATTCATATTATATTATTGGTGATGCCTCACAATACTCTTGATGTTAAATTTCAGCCCATGGAGAAAACGTTGCATAGTCATCTCAACCTCTTCAGGAACGTGTGCACGTTGCAGCAACATCTCCTTCTTCATATAGTATGCATAAACGGACATAGTACCTTGCTTCAATTGTTGCAATTTATCAAAAAATGTCCGTAAGTAATTAGTGGGAACAAACCGAGCTTTCATGGTCGCCTTCATGTCACGCCATGTACGAATAGGCTTCCCATCAGTTTCTTGTATCTCGGTCAACACACTCTCCCACCAACGCAAGTCATAACCGTCAAACTCGGAGGAAGCAATCTTGATCTTCTTGTCCTCCGAATAGTCATGAAAACGCCATAATTTTATCTTAAGCTCCCATGTGAGGTACTCTTCCACATCCGTGGAACCTTCAAATTTGGGGATGTTAAACTTGGGCTTTCTCAAGACATCTTCTTCCTGAATGGGTAGACGGCGCGCACCAAAACCAAGTGGAGGTTGGCGAACCGGCCCTTGAGCACCACTCCCACGGCCTTGATTGCCTCTCAAATCAGCATTGTCGCCATGGACACTACCATCATCTTCCTGAGCGTCAGGTTGGCGTTGTACAATAGTTGCTTGTATGCCAGTGACAGATGTTGTCATTTGTTGTAGGCTCTGCTGTATAGCAGCAAGTTGTTGTTGCATAGTGGTGACTGCAGCTTCAGTCGCGTCCACTTTCAGTTGGACCGCTTGAACATTTGTATCAATCGCATCAGCGGATTTAGTAAACATCCCAGTCAAGTGATCACAGAGACCTTCATATGCCTCCCATGTAACTGGCGTATCCTTGTCCTGTTTCTGCATCACATCAAAACCACTTTGAGACATGATTAGTAGATTAGTGCACTAAATCACAATCTTTTGGTGGACACTCACAACTCACTCAAAACTGACAAGAAAGGTGAATCTTACCGTTCCAAAGTGAATAGTAATGTGTACCCATTCGGATGGAGGACTAGTGCACGGATGTGATGAAGTGAATACCCGGGTATAAGAAACCGTCACACGACAAACAGGATTATGTAGTGGAGTTATAGGTATGGATCCCTATCTACACCAATTCACAAATCCTAGTGCTCATCGTATGCCAAGAAGTTCTACGGGAACACATGTGGTGGAGAACAACTGGGCAAAACCAACTATGAAATTGAGCGCGCAATATGTGTGGCGGAGTAATGCTCGTGTTGCAATTGCACAAGAGAGAAATTCTAGCAAAAGCTCAAAGTGTACGGGCACAAGATTTCTCAATCTACTAGTGCTATGAACGTGGTAGAAAAAGGAACTCAAGGCTGCACAAAATATGTAATCAACTTTGCCTTTTCTGTCTCTTTTTGCTAGGCTTTTTGCTCAACTCTTTCCTTTTTTTATTCTTTTTTCTCTTTTCTCGTTCTCTTTTTTTTGAATTTTCTGACTCAACGTGAAGTAAACAACAACCCAACTCAACTTTGCACAAACCACTTGATGCACTTCAAAACCTATATGAGCAGCCCGTAGAGCAAAGATATGCTAGTCTCAATAGGAAAGTGCTACACAAAAGAAAGGCTGACTATGGCTATCAAACGGAGACACAATCTGAGGGATAAAAGAAAACGAAACAAACTGACTCGACACAAACCAATCTAACACGACAAACACACTCCGACTTGTGAGACACAATTATAGGAAAATAAGACTCGATGAAAAACAAGTTACGCAAACTGGACGACGATCAGCAACTAAAACTTGGAAAAGATGCACTCTAGGTTATGGCAAAAACACTAAACCCTAATATTTTTGTATGGATTTTTCTGGATAGGACGAAACAAAATGATCTACGGGGTATTTGGTGGATGCTTACCGAGGGAACACGGGAAATCTGATACCAAGATGATATGGGGTGGCCCGATCTTCTCAGTAAGCGTACAGTGAATATGAGGGCGATGATAGATAACTTGTATGTAGCCGATGAACTCTCCTTGCTAGATCCCTGTTGCCAATGCGACAGCTCTCTACCCTTTGGATATTCACAACTTCACACACTTGTGCAACGTAGCCGTCGACCACGAGACGGTAATTTGCAATCTACTAATTCCCAATGGAACAACAGATCACACAAAACTTGAAGTAGCAACACTTCAGATCGATACGAATTGAAGTATATGATTCAAGATGAAAGCTTGAAGCTATTCTCAAGAACTAGGGTTTATCTAAACGTGGTCTAACCTAAAAACACGTAGGGGGTCCTATATTTACAAGCTAGGGTGTCCAAACGGGGATACATGGGCCGCAACCCTTAATTCTGCGCGCAGGCATCGGGCAGGTCGGACGGTCCGACCTGTAACTCGGACGGTCCGGCCTCAGGACGGACGGTCCGACCTGTTACTCGGACGGTCCGGCCTAAGCAGTAAATGCTACTGATGTTTGTCGTCGTAAGTCGGACGGTCCGGCTTGATACTCGGACGGTCCGGGCTGAGGTCGGACGGTCCGACGTGAAGTCCGGACGGTCCGACTTGACCAGTAATTCCATTGATCTTCGGAGGCATATTTCGGACGGTCCGACTTGATGTCCGGACGTCCGACTTGGTGTCCCGGACGGTCCGACTTGCATTCCGGTCGTCCGACGCCTTCAGCAATTCCTCCTTTTGCTTCATCTTCGTGCAACTCTTCTCCTCGTGAAACTTGCCCTTGTTCCATCTCTTCCTCTTCTATAACTCCTTGGTAGCTGATAACACATATATATAAGGACTTAGGCAGTATAAAATCCTCACGAAGTAAAACATCAGATTCTATGAGGAATAAGTATTGGGAAACGTAGTAGAAAACAAAAAAATTCGGCCTACGAATCAAGAACCCAAGATCATCCAAGAAGATTGCATACAAGGTTTTAGGTCATGGCTCACCAACCGATGTAGCGGAAGTAGAGTTGGTGAAGACCGTCGGTGCAGATCCCCGCAGCTAGGAATTTCAATGACCTCCCAACCGGGAGGATATCGATCCCGCGTACCGTTCCATGATCCGTTGCGCGATCTATCCCGTGAACCGTCCCGCGATCCGTCCCGATCAAGTCCCACGAACAAGTCCCTCGAACATGATCTCCGAGGAAGAAGAAGGACCTCGAAGAAGGATCAAAGGTATGATCCCTCTACCGGTATCCACACATCCCGATGTAGCAATCCAGCAGCGCTCCGCCGTCCAGAGAAGAACGTCACCGAGAGAAACTAGAGGGAGAAGAGCCTAGCGGCGTCCGGACTAGAACGATCTAGCCCGAAGAGAATTAGAGGCGCGTGGGATTTAGCTGGGGCAGCCTTGGGGCTTTTCTGGTGTGTCTTTGGGGCTACCCCTGCCCCCCGAATATATAGGTGGAAGCCTGGGGTCGCAACTTGGGCAAGGGTTCTCCCCAAAGTCGGTTTTGTCCACCCGGAGGAGTCCAACACGGATTCCCCGCCGAAACGCCACGGACCCCGGCGTCCTGATCCAAAACGCTAGGGACCCTGGCGTCTGGGCCTTGGACTCAAGGAAAATCCTTTTCCTTTCGAGTTACGACCTTGTGGACCTTCCTAATTGGTCTAACGTCGGTTTCCGCAGTTTGGAGAGTTCCTTAACCCTCCGGATACTTCCATAAGCTCCCGGGAACCTTCTGAAACCTCCCGGAACATTTCTGGAAGTCCCGGAACAATTTTCCCGATGTTCCGTAACTTTTCCACAACTATTACCGAATGTTGCAAAACCTTCCGAGACTATCACAGATGTCTTGTTACCACTTCAAGACTCTTCTTGAATATTCTGGAATCATCCGAGACCGTTCAGGAATATTCTGAAACCATTCGGTACCACCTAGAACACTTCTAGTGCTACCCGGAAACACTTCCGGTTCCACCCAAAACAATTCCGGTACCCTTTCTCTTTTCATCTCCTAGTTCTCTAACAGATTACTACTCGTTAAGTGTGTGAGCAAATAGGTTCGGTATAATGCGGACATGACTCAGAACATCTTCCGGACACAGGTCAACAACCTTTTGTCAATAGCCAATAATCAACAGCGGAGCCATGGACACCCATGTTGACTCCCGCACATACACGATTAAACTTCGAGTGAACCTTTATGTTAGCCATGTACCATTCCCTTTGCTTCGCGATATATGACAAAGTCAGAGGAGAAAGTTTGGCACCCATGTGTAACAACTTATTGAACACAAGCCACTCGTTATCCTCTTTGCTCGTTTGTCCCTTTTTCTCATTATCGTATTCCGGTATACCCGTGACTAAATCACAATGCGTCTGGCCAGACTATAATGGATACCTTCATACCGAGTGGGCCCGAAGTGAATATCTTCTTCATCGTGAAGGAGCAAATCCCGGTCTTGAACTATCGCAATTACTAGACACACTATCTGATGTACCCAAAACTTATTTTACTACTTCCCAGTAACGGGAGGATTCATCTAAGAACCAAAGTACATCTTCCTGTGTGAAGCAACTCGATACTCTCATGGTCTAAGGAATTACGTATATGATAACATTTCATGATATGACTTATAACATTGTTACGATGTGATCTCTAAGTATATCATTCATTACTAGGGTCGGTTCAAAATCATTGTTCTGCTAACAATATGTTCTCATTGCTACTGACATCGTTGTTACAAGAACAATGTCCATGATTAAGAAAACGTAATCATCAGTTAGCACATGAGCTGGTCTTAGAGGCTAAACTAGGAACTCTTGGTGTTTACATTTCCACAAATGCAAATGAGTTTTCTTCTGAATCTCACAGTCAGGGTCATTGCAATTATAGCACAGAAATATAAACATTAATTACGAACGTGGAAATATATATAATAACATTTTATTATTGCCTCTAGGGCATATTTCCAACAATAAGTTCACCTGTTGTTCTAGTAGCTTTGCACGCGCTCTTGTAATAGGTCCAATTCTGATTTCATTGGAGTTAATCATCATTGGTTCTTCATTAGGTGTTGGAGGTGCAAGGGTAGTAGGGATGTCCTCATCACTTTAAGACCTTATTCTGTTAACAGTAGGCTTATTCTGCTAACACTAGCTAAAAAACCCGAACCGAACCACGCGTGCGGATATAAAAAAAATCACGGGCTACCCATCCCAACACCGATTCTCCCCACCTACCCCCACTCCTCCCCACCTTCCTCTCCCCCACGCCATCTTCCATCGTCCGCACACCAACCCACCTCCAGCCAGCGCCGCCCAAGCCACCAACCTCCTTCCCGTCCGGCACCAGATCCGGCGGCGGACGTGTTCAGGGGATCGAGGCTAGCCCTCGCCCCCCCCGAATCCACCTCCCCCCCCACCCCCCGCGGATCCACCTCGCCCCGACCATGGATCCGGCGCCGGTCGCCACGGCCACCATTCACGCCGACCACGGATCCGGCGCACCCAGCATCCCTCCCCTCCCGACGCTTTCCCGTGGCCTCCGCGCCACCGGGCGCTCCCGTGGCCACCGCGCCCTCCAATGGCCGAGGCGCCGGATCCTTCCCTCCCCCAACCCCCGGATCGGCGGTGGATCTGGGCCTACATCAAGATCAAGGTCAGCGGCGGTCTGCTCCATAATCCTCTCCTCCTCGCGATTCCCTCTTCTCGCGTGGGATCCGGCGACTTGAGTCAAGATTAGCGGCGAACTCGCCTCCCTCATGTCCTTCGAGTTTCCAACCGCTCCACGACAAGCAGTGCACAACGTCGTCGGTCAACTTGTCGTGTTCTTCCCGTCGTGGGTGCATGCATGGACGATGCAGTGCGCAACAACTTCTGTTCTGAAGAATTTTTATATTTTTCAGATTTTGTTGTAAGGAATTCTTTCCAGTTTGGTTTGTTCAGAGTTAGTTTTTGATGTTCTACAGTTCAAAAAAAAATTGGACGTGCAGCAAAAAAGTAAGCATTTGCAGTGCGCTTGCTCAACAAAACGTGTAGTGTAAATAAACATGCAGTTCGGTTGTAATTTGTATGCGTGTAAAAAATGCAGACTATTTGTAGCCAGAAAGATTATGGATCGATTGCCAAGGATAATGCGGTTCACTTTCAATAATGTTGTGGTTCACTTACTTCGTCTCTACGTTCCACTTTTTGTGGTTCATTTTCGTTCATGAACAACAATTGTTGCCAAAATATTGTGCAGTTCACATTGATTTGTATCCCGATTCACGTTCCTCAAAGCGAATTGCAACGTTCATTGCAACGTTTCTGATAAAAACACAAAAAATGTGTGTAGTGTTTTGTATCGATGAATGCAGTGCGCTTGCCCGCTTGATGCAGTGCACTTCGTCGATTTTGTATCCTAAAAAACACATGCATTTATGTTAGGCGATACTGCAGTGCGATTGCACGTCCGATGCAATCACATGCAGTTTACTTCGTCGATTCCAGGTACACGAAAAAACAGAGTTCCGCGATTTACTTAAATCAACGTTGCTCCTAAACCGTATTGAATTAGAGGATGTGTTATACATAAAAAATGGAGCACCTCGATGATAGCTATCCAATGGTGTATCAATTGCATCGATCGGATGAACGAATCAAAATTTTTTACGCAAAATGCCCCACTGCCCACACGAGGACATCACACCATTTTCGAAATTACTTCAAAACCGCGAAGAATCTCGAAAAGTGTTCATTATATGAATTGTTCTCCTACTTCATATGAATCCAACAGTGTATCATACGCATGGTTCGAACAAACAGTTTAAGAGAAATCGCAAAAAAACTGCCGCTATGAAAGTGGGCCGCCGCACCGTTTCCAAAACTGCTTTTAATCCGTGATGAACTGGAAGAAGTGTTCAACATAAAAAAGATGGTCCTTTTCCATAAGAATCCAACGGTGTATCATACGCTCAATTCCGATGAGTGGTTTAATAGTTAGACGAAAATACTGCATGCGGTTCTGTTTTACCCGAGCTGCAGCGCTCGTAAGTCAGAAGTGCAGTCCTCATTAGCGTTCCTATGTAGTGCTAACACTTCCGCACTGCATCGCATCGCTAAGCGGACCGCACTGCTGACTTAAAAGTGCTGAAGCTCGGGTAAAAACGAATCGCATCACCGTTTTCGCCATAACTTTTTAACTGTTTATTGGAATTGAGCGTATGATACACTATTGGGTTCGTATGGAAATGGAGCACCTTTTGTATGTGGAATACTTTCCCCGATTCATCATGGATTAAGAGCAGTTTTGAAAATGGTGTGATGGCCCACTTTCACAGCAGGAGTATTTTCGTGATTTCTCTCAAACCGTTTATTGGAATGATGCAAATGATACACGGTTAGAAAGATATCGATCAGGCGCTCCATTCATATCTAGAACACTTTGTGTAATTCGCTACAGTTTGACAGAAATTTTGCTGCAACTAAAACGCGCAAACTCCGTTTTTCGCCAACGGAGCTTGTAGAGAGTAGAAATTATTAACCGCTTGTCCGATCGATGCGTATGATACACCGTTGAATTCGTATGAAGTAGGAGAATAATCCATATGTTGAACACTTTTCGACATTCTTTGCGATTTTAAGGTAATTTTAAAAACGGTGTGGTTGCACTCATGTGGGCAGCGGAGAGTTTTTGCGTAAAATCTTTTGATGAACTTGTCCGATCGATGCAATTCATACATCGTTGACACTACACCACGGGCAGAACATAAGGGCACCCCTGCTGCCGGCAGAAGCCACCTAAGCCGGCAATTAGAGTGCCGGCAAAAATATCATGCATCCATCAGGCAAGGGCACTGCATTATTGGCAATTAGAAATGCACGTGTTTTTCGCGTATCCGAAATCGGCAAAATGAACCGCATCGATCAGGCAACCACATTGCAATGTAGAACAGAGAGAACTGCATGTGTTTTTTTGTTTCATTTAGCAGAACTTCGCGGTTCGCTTCGAAGAAAATGAATCGCGGGCACAAACAAAGTGAAATGCAGGACTACCTTTGTTTTTTCTACCATTTATATAACATCTAGTCGTGAGTGAATCACATCCAACGCACTTCATTCGAGAGGCAACCGCATTGCGCCATATTGCAAACCGCACTGCATCAGGCAAACGCACTGCACTCGCATCAGGCAAACGAACTCAGATGTACATACACTACAAATCTTAAAAAACGCAAAAATGCAAATCACACAAAATAATTTATCCACACATACTACCCCAACCGAACTGCACACGCACATAACACGATAGGCTTATCCCCCACACGCATCCAACTCCCACGCTCGCGCCACACATTCATCGTCGGTACGGTTCCTCCGCCCCAGCGTAGTTCTTCTGCATCAACGCCCACCTGATACGTCCAAAATGAATCACTATTTTATATTGTAATTTAACCCTATTCATTCATATATTCCACTTTAAAGTATTGTTCTTATGTCAGTTTGGCTTGTTTTACACAGTTTGCAACTTTCCGGTGCCGAAGCAGCAGAAGCAGAATTCAGCGGTGAAAAGAGGACATCAAGTTGTTGAATCAGATCAACTCCAAATTCGACGAAATTTGACGTGGATAATTATTTTTGAGAAATCACTAGAGGAGACCGAAGTGGGACCAGAGGGGACCCACCAGGCAACCAAAAGGGTCCTTGGCGCGGCCCCTGATGCACGAGATAACTTCTCGCCCCTCGTTGGTTACCCCAAGTGGAAGGTGAGATGTAGCGTAGCAGCAAATTTCCCTTAGCGAAGATGCTAAGGCAGAGTATCGAACCAGTAGGACTCCAAGATCGACAAGTAGGTGGTTAGGAAAGTGATGCGTCGTTGATAATCACTTGCTTCTCCTGGACCTACACACACAACAGATAGCATTGCTCCCAACGAGTACAGAGGAGTTGTCAATTCCTCCGGCCTTGTCGTTACAAAGGACAAAACGCACAGGATAATAATGATAGTGATAGCTACGGAAAAGTAAATACTGAAAGTAAATTGAAGGTGTAAACAATAAACAGCAACGGAGAACATGCAAGAATTACTCAAGAACATAAATATAAAAGAGGAGAATCAAATATATTACTCAAACACAATCTGAACATAATCTCATAATCCATCGGATCCCAGCAAACTCAGCATATCAACAGCAGAAAGATTACATATGTGCCTCGATCATGTAGGGCAGCTCACGAGGTCTAATCCATGAAGAACAAAGAGGGGAGGAGAACATCACATAGCTACTGATCATAGACCCATGGTCCAAGGTGGACTACTCACGGTTCATCCGGGAAGCATCCATGGTGGTGGAGAAGCTCCCGGAGGTGGTTCCTCCCTCCGGCAAGGTGCCGGGAAGAGGTCTTCTGGTGCTCCCGATCTTGGAAGCGCGGCTGCGGCGGAACAGAGGAGATATCGCGAAAAAGGGTTCCCTCTCGGGGTTTTCACGTCACGGGGAATAAATAGGCGAAGGGGGAGCAGACAGAGGTGGGCCAGGGGCTCCAGGCGCCTCCCTGGCGCGACCTAGGGGGTGGCCGCGCCAGGTGGCCGCCTGGGCCCCCCTGGCCCCCTTCGGCCCCCACTTTGGCTCTTATGGAAGGTTCCCGTACGCTGATTTTTCCTATATTTTTCCCGGAATTTTTCTGGCACTTTAAATAAGGGGGAAACCTGAAATAGAAAAACAGCAGAAAACAGGAACTGGCACTGGGGTGCACTGAGTTATAGGTTAGTCCAAATATGATCAAAAGTGTATGGAATTTCATCAATATCATAGCAATATCACATAAAAGAGGCATGGAGCAAACAGAAATTATAGATACGTTTTGGACGTATCAACATCCCCAAGCTTAATTCCTGCTCGTCCTCGAGTAGGTAAATGATAAAAGCATAATTTCTGTGGTGACATGCTAACAACCATATAAGAACTTTTAAGTAAAGGAATCAAGGCATGTAATTCAATTCAAGTCATAATAGGCAAGAGTCTATATTTAGTATTGAAACAAGCAACATAAGAACATAAAGGTGCAAGATTTCTCATTGTCCGTGACTCGAATGTCTCCAAATGGTGTTTGCGTGCAAGAAAGGGGATAGGGATATACGAGAAAAAGTATTTTTAAGTTGAGAACTCAATCTACTAAAGTTTGACACTTGGTCTTCCTTGGACTCTTATCTTGACTCATCCCTAGACCACTAGTCAGGTGCAAGTCAAAATGATCCACTCCTTTTTGACATTTTGAGCACTCATGTAATGGATGAGCGTAAGCAAGAAAGTTGACACTTAGGATGTCAAAGAGAGAATATGGTGGAGGAGGAAGACAAAAAGGTGTGAAAGGCTCACATCAATGAGGACAATCATAGGCGAGAGAAAGCCAAATGATAGATATGATGTGAGGAGTAGGGATTGCCATGCAACGAATGCACATGTGAGCTAAAAGCTCTCCAATGGAACTAGTGGGGGTGCATCCAACTTGCTTGCTCAAGAAGACCTAGAGATCATTTGAGGAGGCTCATCATTGGAATATACAAGCCAAGTTCTATAGTGTGAAGGTCCCCACATAGCTATATGCATGAATGATAATCTCTATGGAGTACAAGATATAAGAGGGAGTACGAGTGTGGATCTCTCAAAAGGAATAGTAGTGTGCCCCTTCTCTCTTTTTATTTCTTTTTCTCTTTTTTCTATTTTTGTATTTTTTCGGTGGCCTCAATGGCTCTTTCTATTTCTCTCATTTGTCCTCTTTGGGATCTTTTAATTTGTCCTCTTTGGGATCTTTTCCTCACTTTAGGGGCAACACTCTATATATTACAAAAAGTATAGAAGATCTTTCACACTTTACAAAGTACTCAAATCATAAAGAAGATGTAACTATCATGATGTATGCAAATGTATGCCTCTGCAAGTGTAGCAGGATATGCAATGATACTAGCGCGTCATGTAGCAATGATTAGGGCAAGACCCAACTAGCATGCGACTCATCGATCAAGCAAGTAGCATGTATGAAATGAAGATCAAGTCATGAGAAGATGGATGTTGCATGGCAATGTATCTCGGAAAGGCTATGGAAATGCCTTGATAGGTAGGTATGGTGGCTGTTTTGAGGAAGGATATAAGGAGGTTTATGATGACAGAGCGTATCGTGCCAAGGGTTTGGATGTACCGGCGAAGGTGGACGCCAACTCTCGGAGTGAGAAGAAAGCAATGCACGGCACAGGAGAGGCTAGCAAAATATGGGAAGGTGGAAGTGTCAACTTTCGAATATTCACATTAGTACAAAGAACTCATGCACTTATTATCGGTAACACTCAATCTAATAAGGAGGTTTCACAAAGAGACAAGTATCCCAAGGAGGAGTGTATGGGTGTTTGGTTATCCTTGCGCATCCTCGACTCATGGTACGTGAGTGTACTCTAATATTCGACCCCTCAGAAGAGTAGTGATCCATCTAGTAGCTAAAGTTCTCAACTAATTTTGTAAGTTTTGAAAATAAACACGGATTGCCCAAAATACGACATCTATCACTTATAGGCTAGAGCTCTTGACACCAAAACTCCAAACATTACTCAAAACAACACCTCAAAACTATTGCAAGTTACTACTACAAAAGAATAGCAACCTCAATTACCTACTTCAAGTCAAGACACAAAACTCAGTGCAACAGTAATACTCTCTAAACAAGATAAACATGAAAACTCAAGAGAGTTCCAGCAACAAACTAAACAAAAGCTCTTTGAAAAGATAAGCATGAAAACTAAGAGCAAAACATGACAGTAGCTACGAAAAAGATAAAGAACACACACATCAAAGATAAACATGAAAAGTCCTATGTTGTGTTCTAGATTTTGGAAGTGGAGCGTGTTTCTCTCCCACACAAAGAAAGCTGGGTTCTAACTTGTTATGAACAGAAAAAAAGCTAAAGA
Source organism: Bromus sterilis (assembly GCA_950022295.1). Taxonomy (NCBI): domain Eukaryota; kingdom Viridiplantae; phylum Streptophyta; class Magnoliopsida; order Poales; family Poaceae; genus Bromus; species Bromus sterilis. The sequence goes on along the minus strand of OX465596.1, from coordinate 159,315,861 downwards.
AAACTAAAAATAAAACCTAAGAGCGAGACGCTCCAAGCATAGCACATAACGCATGAAGTGATAAAAATATAGTGAAACGAGAGACGAACTGATAATTGTTGATGGAGAAGGGGATGCACGGGGGCATCCCCAAGCTTAGACGCTTGAGTCTCCTTGAATATTTCTTGGGGATGCATGGGGGAATCCCCAAGATTGAGCGCTTGACACTTCTGAATCTTCTTTCATCATCTTCCCTCGCACACTTGAAAACTCCCTTCATACATAACTCATCATAATCTGATTAGCGAGGTTAGTACCCATAATAAAATAATTTTTATCTACTGGAAATAAAGATAATTTTGAAGAGCTATTATTTATCAAGATTTCCAAAAAGTTTTTGCAAAGGAAAAGAAAGCTCAAGGTTTGCAAAACGAAGAAAAGGCAAAACAGGACAGAATCTGTGAAAAACAGACCAGCAGGTAGTAAAGAATTTTTTAGGAATACTTTTGCAACTCAAATAAAAAAACTCAGAACATACAAAAGTTTCGTAATTGTATAGAGCACGCTGTTTAAAAAATTCAGCTCAAAAATATGAACTGGGATTTTTCTCTAATTTTTCTAGTCACGAGGACAGAATCTGTTTTCTGGACAGCATGTCATAACTTTCACTTCCCTTGTCATACGAGGCTATAAGATGCACAAAGCTTGAAAAGTAAAGATACAATGATGTTGCTAAAGTAGTAACAATCATCAAGACCACTAAAAACAGAAGAAAAACAAAAGGGAAATCCTAAATTCGTTGCGGGCTGCCTCCCGAAAGCGCTTCTTTAAATCCATTAGCTAGGCTTAATGCAAATATATCAAGTCTTTTCAAGAAAATAACTAGCCCGTGTGACAGACTCAAAAGGAAAATTAATCTTTTTCCTAGGGAAGTGTTCCATCCCTTTCTTGAGAGGGAATTCGAATTTTATAATCCCTTCTTTCATATCAATAACAGCACCCACGGTGCGAAGAAAAGGACATCCCAAAATAATTGGACAAGAAGGTTCACATTCAATGTCCATAATAGTAAAATCAACGGGAACATAATTGTCATTGATAATGATAAGAACATCATCTATCTTCCCCAAAGGTTTCTTTACGGAAGAATCGACGAGACGAACACCAAAAGAACAAGCATCAAAAGGTTTCAATTCAAATATATCATACATTCTTTCGGGCATAACAGAGGTACTAGATCCAACATCACATAAAGCATAGCAAGAGAACTTATTCAACTTAATTTTAATCATAGGATCCCAACCATCTTCTAGCTTTCTAGGTATGGAGGCTTCTACCCTAAGCTTTTCCTCCCTAGCTTTGATGAGAGCATTAGTGATATGCTCCGTGAAGGCAAGATTAAGTGTGCTAGTTTGGGGGTCTCTAGACATCTTGTGAAGGAAACGAATAACTTCAGAAAGGGTGCAATTATCAAAATCAAGGTCACTACTATCAAGTAAAGTAGTAGTGGTGTCCTTTAGACTCACTTGTTTGGTAGCTTCTATAGTCATAGGAATTTCTTCTTCTACGATTGAGGTCATAGCATCACCATTAATAGGTCCTATGGGACTAGGGGTGCATTGGGTGCTAAAAGTTTGGATATCCTAAACCACTTGGATAGTAGCAACAGTATGGTGTATAGGAAGGCTCTTAATTCTATCTTCTTCCTCCTTTTCTCTAGCCCATCTCTCTTTAAGTGTAGCCATCAACCTAATGTTTTCATTAATTTGCAATTGGATAACATTCATAGGAGTGACCTTCCTCTCCTCAAGGGGAGAAGTTCTAATTTTAAGCAATTCTACTTCATGGGCTAAATTATCTACCTTCGACGAGAGGTTATCTAGTTTTTCCTCTACACTCTTGTTGAAGGCTTTTTGGGTAGTGATAAAGTCTTTAAGCATACTCTCTAATTCAGAAGTGGACTTTTTGGTGCTAGGATAAGTGTTGTTGTTCCCATAGTTGTTGAAGGGAACGGTCTAGGATTGCTACCAAAGTTACTCTTATAAGCATTGTTGTTGAAATTGTTTCTAGAGATAAAGTTCACATCTACTTGTTCTTAAGCAATCAAAGAATTTAAAGGTACATCTTGAGGATCAATAGGAGATTTCTTGGTAAGTAGAGACATAATCAAGTCAACTTTTTAATTTAGGGAGGAGATCTCCTCGACAGAGTTTACCTTCCTACCTGTTGGAGCTCTTTCGGTGTGCCATTGGGAATAGTTGGTCATCATCTCATCGAGAAGTTTTGTGGCAGCACCAAGTGAAGTTGGCATAAAGGTTCCTCCCGCGGCCGAATCTAGCAAGTTACGCGAGGTAAAGTTCAAGCCTGCATAAAAAGTTTGGATAACCATCCAAGTAGTCAAACCATGCGTAGGGCAATTCTTAACAAGAGATTTCATGCTTTCCCAAGCTTGGGCAACGTGTTCATTATCCAATTGCTTAAAATTCATAATAAAGCTCCTCAATTGGATAATCTTAGCAGGGGGGTAGTACTTCCGGATAAAAGCATCCTTGCATTTATCCCAAGAATCTATGCTATTCCTAGGCAAGGATTGAAACCAGATCTTAGCTTCATCTCTCAAGGAGAAATGAAAAAGCTTAAGCTTAACAATATCACCATCTACTTCTTTGTACTTTTGCATATCACAAAGCTCAATAAAATTATTTAAGTGCAAAGCAACATCATCTCTAGCACCAGAGAATTGATCTTTCATAACAAGGTTCGGCAAAGCAGGTTTAATCTCATAAAAAGGTGCTGAAGTAGAAGGTGTAGCAATAGGAGTGCAAATAATGTCACTGTTGTTGTGACTAGTAAAGTCACACAACTTGGTGTTCTCAGAGGAACCCATAGTAGCAGCAAGCAAGATATCTATTTTTTTTGTTTTTTGATAAAGGACAGTAAAGCAAAAACTGAAAGGTAAACTAAGAAGACTAAAAAGCAAAGATAAAAGATAGTGTGCAACTCCCCTATCTTGAAGAGTGGAGTCCCCGGCAACGGCGCCAGAAATTCTCTTGATGCACGAGATAACTTCTCGCCCCTCGTTGGTTACCCCAAGTGGAAGGTGAGATGTAGCGTAGCAGCAAATTTCCCTTAGCGAAGATGCTAAGGTAGAGTATCGAACCAGTAAGACTCGAAGATCGACAAGTAGGTGGTTAGGAAAGTGATGCGTGGTTGATAATCACTTGATTCTCCTGGACCTGCACACACAACAGATAGCTTTTCTCCCAACTAGTACAGAGGAGTTTTCAATTCCTCCGGCCTTGTCGTTTACAAAGGATAAACCGCACAGGATAATAATGATAGTGATAGCTACGGAAAAGTAAATACTAAAAGTAAATTGAAGGTGTAAAAAATATTGGAAATATGGACCGGGGTCCTATGATGTTCACTAGTGATGTCTCTCTCCCAAAAGACGATAAAATAGCCATGCGAGGTAAACAAATTACAGTTCGGCAATTGCCAGGATTATTTGCGCAAACCAATGCTAATTATGCTATAAAGAAAGGAAGAGGCTCAAAAGCACGGGCGGTACGCCAAGACAAGTAGACCGAAATCCATCTGCATCTACCTACTAATCATCCACCTTGAGATATCTATCCAGAACATCTCAGTGGTATTAAGTTGCGAATCACACCCAAAGTGTAAACTCAAAGCAACAGACAACTGCATTAAAGACTTTGCATAAAGTAAACAATCATTGCACCCGCAAGTACAAGCACCGTTGTTTTCCCCCTTGTGTCAACATCACATCCCCTAGACTCATGTTTCTGTCACTCAAGCTAGTCATCGGGGGGCATGAACCCACAATCATGCATAACGCTCCCTCTTGGAGTCACTACCTACTACTTGGCCAAAGCAATAAACAGCAACGGAGAACATGCATGAATTACTCAATAACATAAATATAAAAGAGGAGAATTAAATATATTACTCAAACACAATCTGAACATAATCTCATAATCCATCGGATCGCAGCAAACTCAGCATAGCAACAACAGAAAGATTACATATGTGACTCGATCATGTAGGGCAGCTCACGAGGTCTAATCAATGAAGAACAAAGAGGGGAGGAGAACATCACATAGCTACTGATCATAGACCCATGGTCCAAGGTGGACTACTCACGGTTCATCCGGGAAGCATCCATGGTGGTGGAGAAGCTCCCGGAGGTGGTTCCTCCTTCCGGCAGGGTGCCGGGAAGAGGTCTTCTGGTGCTCCCGATCTTGGAAGCGCGGCTGCGGCGGAACAGAGGAGATATCGCGGAAAAGGGTTCCCTCTCGGGGTTTTCACGTCACGGGGAATAAATAGGCGAAGGGGGAGAAGACAGAGGTGGGCCAGGGGCTCCAGGCGCCCCCCCTGGCGCGACCTAGGGGGTGGCTGCGCCAGGTGGCCACCTGGGCCCCCCTCAGCCCCCACTTTGGCTCTTCTGGAAGGTTCCCGTACGCTGATTTTTCCTATATTTTTCCCGAAATTTTTATGGCACTTTAAATAAGGGGGAAACCTGAAATAGAAAAACAGCAAAAAACAGGAATTGGCACTGGGGTGCACTGAGTTAATAGGTTACTCCAAATATGATCAAAAGTGTATGGGAGTTTATCAATATCATAGAAATATCACACAAAAGAGGCATGGAGCAAGCAGAAATTATAGATACATTTTGGACGTATTAGGCCCCTATGGCGCGCCAGGCACCCTCCTGGATGCCCGGTGGTCCACCTCGGTGCCCCTCTGGCCTATATTACCCCCCTGGGGTAAAAACCCTAAAACAAGAGGAGTTTTGGAGTTTCACCGCCGCCTCGTCGCGGAAACCTGCAGAGAAGAAAAAGCCATCTCCCGCGGGCAGATTCCGCCGGGGAGATCACCTCCCGGAAGGGGAGATCGTCGCCATCGTCACGGGCATCATCGAGATTATCATCAACATCATCCCCAACATCAGCATCATCTCCACCACCATCCAATCTCACCTCACAAGTTCATTTTGTGTTGTAATCCGTACTATCTATCCTCTCTACTTTACCGGTGTTGATTACTACCGTGTGATGAATGCTATTGAGTTTTGTTGGAGAATTATCATTGTGTCCAGATTGTTTATCATATATTTATCTCCTCTAATCATGATCTCTTTTATGTCTTGTGAGTAGTTACTTTAGTTCTTGAGGACATGGGAGAAGTCTAGTTGTTAGTAGTCATATGACGTTGAAGTATTATGTGTTGTTTGATACTTAAATTGTGTTGTTATTTTCCTAGTGGTGTTGTGTGAGTCGAACACCCAACATTTCGCCTTATTAAGGACCTAGGGGAATACATTGTGTACAAAGGATGCTTATGGTGGGTTGCCGGAGTGACAGAAACCTGAACCCCTGTTCGCACACTTTTGCACAAGGGAGTTATGGATCCTCGATCGTAATGATGTGGTTAGGCTTATGCCTTAATTACTACCTTGTATTTGCTGATGCTTGAAAGGTGTGTAATCATAAGAGTGCACTTATCTTAGTCTATAAGGTGTACTAGCATTGATCCACCCACCGACACTTATCGACACAATACATACTACTTAGCGGAATATGGTGAAAGTAACTTGACTATCTCTCCCGTGTTACCTCGAGAACTCTTTAGATTTTATAAGTTCAGTTCGTAGGCTTATCCTTGTGAAAGGATTGGGCCACTTGCTACTCCTCAGTTACCCTGTTTACTTTGTTTGTCTTTTACCTTTCTGTTGCTTAAACCAAAACCCCCTAAATATTTATCTTTTAGTGTGTGCAGCCTTTTCCTTATCCAGGGTCACTTGTCAATACCTTCTGCTCCTCGTGGGATCGACATCCTTATTTATCGAAAAGCTACAATTGATCCCCTAGACTTGTGGGTCATCAAGAATCGTTTACTGGCGCGGTTGACAGGGGAGGCATCCCAACTAAACCTATCAACTTCACCGCCATCAACGAGCTTTTCTGGCGCCGTTGCCGGGGAATGTAGCGCTATTGGTAAGTGAAGCCGGTGAGGAAACATTTACTTTGTGTTGCTGTTTTTAATTTTTTCTGTTGCTACCCTCAGTCCTTATGGACCCCTCTACTGTTTTTTCGTTGCTGGTGAGGAGCCGCCCCACGACTGTGGTGGTCACTCCTACCCCTACTGAAAGTGTGCCCTATAAAATACCAACTGGTATTATTGATTATGTCTTGGCTAATCGTTATACAGGAGAAGGACATCCGGAAGAACACCTGCTATATTTGTCACGATTATGTTCTTTATTTAAGCTTGCAGGTGTAACGGTGGAGTTCGTCATGAAAAAATTATTCTCCGTATCACTTAAAGATAAAGCTTCAGATTGGTATAAGCTACTCGATAACTCTGATTTGCTTGAATGGCAAGAGCTTATGTCTCTCTTTTATGCAAAGTTTTATCCTCTTCGTGAAATTCACCAAGACAGGAACTACATCTACAACTTTTGGTCTCGCGAAGAAGAGAGCATCGCTCAAGCTTGGGGGAGACTGAAGTCCCTAATGCTCAAATGTCCTAACCATGAGCTCCCCAAGGAAATTATACTTACAAAGTTTTATGACATGCTTTCTCGTCAGGACAAGGAGGTGTTGGATGCCTCCTCTAGCGGGGTATTCCAGACCAGAAGTATAGAAGTAAAATGGGATCTTATTGAAAGGATCCAGAAGAATACTGAAGACTGGGAAATTGATAAAGGTATTGAACCCGCTATAAACTATGAGGATGACTACATTGAGATTTATGTGAATACTGATTACTTTAATACCTTTTGCTCTAAATTGGTCTTGATTTCCAGCTAATAATTGGCTTTTGCAAGGACTTTGCTTCTCATGTTGATTCTTCTAAGAAGGAGAGTCAACATCATAAACCTTTCAACGAGTCACATATTGTGACTAGTAAGCTTGCACGTGCAACACACGTGTAACACATGGAAAAAGTCTTTGTTTCATCATACCTAGCATGAATATATTTAAACAAAGTAAAAAAAATTAATTGGTGTACAAAAGAAAAAGAAATGGTATTATACTTCGATCTTTATTATGTATTTAAAAAGATGTAAGGTCTCATATTTCATCATTTGGTGTTCCGTCACCTTGTACAGATCCACACTCGTCCCTCCTACTTATCTATGCCCTTGATTATGGGAAGAAACAACTAATTCATTAAGCACATTCTAACCAGTTTAAATTACATTCTAAAGCACTTATAACTATCAGGGTACTGGCCAAAAAATCTCAAGAAAAGAATGCTCAAAGAATAAGTTTTAGTAGAAACTGAAAATGATGCAAAGCATATGGCATGATTACATTCTGAAATGTGACAAAAAATGTATGCTTCATATCCAGTCCAAATGCATCCTTTCTACTCAAAAGTAATAAATGATCTGGTGAGTATGCCTCTAAGCCACAAAACTTGGGACACCTTCTGATGTTAATGTTACACAGAAATCAGAAATATTAAACACCAATATAACTATTTGATTTTCTTTTTAGTAGTTGTATCATTTTTTCTAAAATTTTTGCACATGCACGCTTACCTTCCGAGCTGACTGTACTTGTTTTACATTTTTATATTAGTAGCAGATTATGATGATCCGTTGACATACACACCTTGTACTTGTTTTCCATTTTTATATCCCCCACATGAATGATGAACCTTCATATATTGCATGTAAAAGTGATGCTTGGAAATGAGAGAAACAATAAAGCTTGCATATTGTTGTCGTTGCCTTGGTAAAGATGTGTCGTGGTAAACAGGCAATATATATAAGGAGTCCTTAGTCTAGACTTGTACATCCGTTTTTGTGTAGGAATAACTGGAGCTTGTGCCTGATACTATTTGATTGCTAAATTATATTTGATTGCTAAATTAACCGAGCAAATAACATGAATACAACATGATCAAACAAAATATATATCCAAGCTTACATCTGTTTACCTTATAATCAAGTGCTTGAGATTACAGTAAAAATTCCCCAACAACATATCATACGAAGGTTACTCAAAATAAACAATATGGCATACATGAATGTCACATAAAAATATAGTAAGTCTGCGGTTCTGTATCTTCGCTTCTTTAATACTAAAAGCAATAGATTTCAATATCCAACCCAAACATATGGGTCTCACTCAGAAGTGCTACATGATCAGGTAATTATCCATGTCACCTTAGTTGTTCAGTATTAGAAATGGAATTGGCAGGATGTAGAACTGCCTACATGCCAATACCTACAAATGTGAAGTCAAAAATACAAAATAGAAACTTCACGAAACAAAGCTGCAGACAACACTAAAACAACAAAAAGATCGAGTGATGGCAGGACTAAAAATACAAATATCTCCATTGGAGATTTATCCATTCTTCACCATAACCGGAGCTTTTTCATTTGTTTTTGTAATAACTGTTGGATGCTAACAGGTTTAAGTCATCCTAGTCCTAAGGCCTCCAGGGCAATTAAATTTGGAATCAGCCAAGATGAGTAGTCCAAAAGCTTTTCTCAAACATCCTTTATTAAGCTCTTTGTCCAAACATCCTCTGTTTATCCATTTTTCCTTATCAAAAGTTGCATTGTCGATCAGTTAATCTTAGCATAATTGTTTGTAATTGCAATCTGGTAAGAAAATAAGCCAAACCGGTAAAACATAAACAATGTGAATTCTAATGATCAACAAAACAGAGAAGTCACTATTTCTTAATTAATAAAAAGAATTTTATCTTTACTGGCCACTTTCTCAAGACCATCTTGGTTGGCAGATTTGACAAAATATCAGAATATCATTTTTAAGTTGCTAGGCAAAGTTATCATCTTCCGTTTTAGAAATTCACTTGCCAATATGTATATAAGATAAGTATATAATCACATAGAGTATAGGAGAAAACCTGTAGTAATTCCTTAATTTACCTTATATTTTCCCATTACTTTTAAATAAATTATACTGTATGAGATAATGGGAAGGTCACTCTTTTTCCAACATCTGTAACAACCAATGGGGGATAAAATCCAAGTCCCTAGCATCACAATATTGTGTGGCGTGAATTGTGAAGAATAGGGGTTGTCTTACAGTGCAAAGATTGAAAATTTTGATTTTGAATATAACTGCTATAGAAATAAGTCCAGTATGCATCCTTCAACTTTAATGTGGAGTATACTGTCTTATATTCTAATAAGTTGGTTATAATTAGAGGAGAAGAGGGCATAAGAGGAGTTGCCTATTCGGCGATAAGGGACCTTCAAATTCTCAGTATTCCCAATCAGATTTGAAGTACTCTCAATTTTTTAGCAACAAATGTGCCAAGCTGAAATGAATATATAGCAATTTGTGAAATCAATGCATTACTACAGCACAGTGTGGATGTGGATTAATCTATCGTTATTTTGAAGTTAAACTCCGATTAACATATATGGAAAAGGAAGTACACACAGATTGACAAATGGTCAAATTTCTTTACGAATTTTCTACGTATCGAAGTACATGTACTGCACCTAGTCACCTACAAACTGAATCAAACTAAGAGTCCATAGTTAATTAGCACCAGTACCACTTTATTAGGAAAAAGTCATCCCATTGCAGATTTATGTGATGTCGGTAGCAAACAAACTTGTACTGCCTAGCTAACTAACCTGAAGAAACTGAAGAAACAAACATGCATGTACAGGCTAGCTAACTAACCTGAAGAAACAATCCTGTATTGAAGGAGGCAACGTGCTGCGCAGGAGAAATTGCGGGCGGGGCGAGGCTGACACAGGAGCCGCAACGTGTGCGCGTGAGGCGCTGGAGGTAACCGGCAGTCTACGGGGAGGCGCAACTGATGCCGACGAACACGACGTGCGGGGCGACATAGGTGGACAGGCTGGGCGTCTCGCCGTTACCGGTGCCTGCGGACGGGCTGGGCGTCTGTCCGACGCTGGTGCCTGCGGACAGGATGGGCGGCGCGCCAGTTTGTGGCCGTCTCGCCGGAGCCGGTGCCTGCGGCCAGGGGAAGGCGGCGTGTCGGCCCGAAAGGACGGCGTAGGCGAACGGATTGGGACGGCGCGTATAAGGACGGGCTGGGCGGCGCGTAGAAGGACGGAAGGGATGGAAGGCGCAACCGGACGGGGAAAGCCAGCGTTCTGGGAGAAGAGGCGCTCGGGAGTCGGGACTGGGAGAGGAATTAGAGGTGAACGGGGCGGGGATGGGCCGGCGGCAGGGGCCTGCGGGATGGGAGTGGCGGGGGGAACGGCGGGGTAATGGCAGGGGAGCATAGGGGAAGGGCCGACAACCGGCTCCTGGTCGTCTCCCTTTGTGGAGGGGATAGCGCGGCGGCCACGGTCGTCAGGGATGGGGCGGCGGCGGGCGGCGGCAGAAGCAGGGAACGCGCGATGGAGAGGAAGAGGGTGAGAATAGATTAGATTAGCGAAGGGTTTTCTTTTGCGGGATGTGAGGGATGAGGTGTGTTGTGCCATACAACATGATGGATGCAATATGGATCGTTAGATAAACAACATTGGACGTACGGGATCAATTGGTCCAGCCCCTCTGGTGCTTTTTATATTAGTAGTAGATGAATGTTACTGATCCTGTTTTACCTGCAATTGTGTATGAACAACCTCCTTATCCCTCAAGGATAAAGGAGCACTCTTTTGTTACAGGTATTCTAAACAAAAATGGAAGAACCACTGATGAACCTGAGGACCTGATCAAGGTCAATCCTCAAGTTGCAATGGTTAAGGATCTGGTAACCAGTGATATTAAAGAATCTACCATTAGTTTTTGTGCTGTTTCCACTAACATTGTCGCAATTTCAGGTACACCTGTTTTATTTGTCAAAATAGGAGAGCATAACTACTATGGGCTACGTGATTTGGGATCCAGTGGCAGCGCTATTCCGTTCACACTTTATGAGGAGATCATGCACGAGATTTAGCCGTGTGAGATCGAAGACATAGATGTCACAATTCATCTTGCAAATAAACAGACAATCTCTCCAGTTGGGATTGTGAGAGACGTTGAAGTACTCTGCGGGAAGGTAAAATATCCTACTGACTTTCTTGTACTTGGTTCAGTGCAAGATAGTTTTTGCCCTATTATCTTTGGTAGGCCCTTCCTCAGTACTTGTGGAGATATAATAGATTGCAAGAAACGTAAAGTTTCAGTTGAATTCAATAGTGAGCCGTATGAATTTAATTTTTCTAAGTTTTCTAAGAAGCCTCGTGGTAATGATTTGCCTAGTAATGACAAAATTATTGAAGAAATTGCTTCTATTTCTATCCCTCCTGACGACACTTTGCAGCAATTTATGGAAGACCACGAAAATGACATGCGTATGCAGGAGAGGAATGAGCTAGAAGACATATTTTAAATACAAAATCATATCTTGAAGCACAACCTCCCGGTTGAACCTTTAGGAATCCTCGCACAACCAAAAGAAGACCCGGTGTTCGATCTCAAACCACTTCCTGATACGCTCAAGTATGCTTATTTAGATGAAAAGAAAGTATATCCTGTTATTATCAATTCTGACATTTCAGGGTATGAAGAAGAGTGATTATTGGAGACACTCTGCAGACACCGAGGGGCTATTGGCTATACTCTTGATGATCTCAAGGGTATCAGTCCATCCATTTTCCAACATACTATCAATCTCGAGCCCGATGCTAAACCGGTTGTCGATCATCAACGACGGTTGAACCCAAAGATGAAGGACATGGTTAGGACAGAGGTTCTCAAACTTCTAGCCGCATGTATCATCTATCCTATAGCTGATAGTAAGTGGGTAAGTCCAGTTCATTGTGTTCCTAAGAAAGGAGGTATGACTGTTGTTCCTAATGATAAAAATGAACTAATACCTCAGCGGACTATTATTGGATATAGAATGTGTATTGATTTCAGGAAGTTGAACAAGGCCACCCGGAAGGACCACTATCCTCTGCCCTTTATTGATCAGCTGCTTGAGCGTCTGTCTAAAAACACCCACTTTTGCTATCTTGATGGGTATTCTGGCTTCTCTCAGATTCATGTTAACACCGCGGATCAAGAGAAGACCACTTTCACGTGTCCTTACGGTACTTATGCTTATAGGCGTATGCCTTTTGGTTTGTGTAATGCACCTGCTACTTTTACGAGGTGTATGTTCATACGTTCCAAACGTATCTATAATTTCTGCTTGCTCCATGCATGTTTTGTGTGACTTTGCCATGTTTTGCTTGAACTTTCATACACTTTCGAACCTATTTGGACTAACCTATTAACTCAGTGCACCCAGTTTCCAGTTTCTGTTTTCTGCTGTTTTTGTATTTCAGGTTTTCCGGCCATTAAAAGTGCTCCAAATTTTTTGGGAAAAATATATAAAAAAATCAGCGCAACAGAAGCTTCCGGAATCACCAAGAGAGGGAAGGGGGGCCACCACCAGGCAACCAGGAGGGCAGGTGGCGCGGCCCCACCCTGGGCCGCGCCAGGGACCCTCCTGACTGCCTCGTGGGTCCCCTCGACGCCCTTCGCCTATATTTATCCCTCGGGGTGGAAACCCCTAATACAGACTCCTCTTTCGCGATCTCGCCTCTGTTCTGCCGCCTCCGCCATTTCTAGACCGGGGCTGCCTGGAGAAGCTGCTCCGGCACCCTGCAGGGAGAAGCTACCCCCTCCGGGAGACCCTCCATAGCCATGGACGCCTCCCGTATGTACCGTGAGTAGTTTCCCTTGGACCATGGGTCCATGACCAGTAGCTATGTGATCTATCTCTTCCCCTTTTGTGCTTCCACTTTCGAGTCCTCATGAGCTGCCTCACATGATCGAGGCATCTATGTAATTTCTGCTGTTGCTATGCTGAGTTTGTTGGGATCTGATGGATTATGAGACTATGTTCAGATTGTGATGAGTAATATATTTGGTTCTTCTCTTTTATATTTTGTTCTTGAGTAAATTCTTGCATGTTCTCCGTTGCGGTATTTGCTTTGGCCAAGTATTTTATTTGCAACTCCAAGAGAGGGTGTTATGCTCGATTGTGGGTTCAGCCCCTTGATGTCTAGCTTGAGTGACATAAACATGAGACTAGGGGATGTGATGTTGCCACCAGGGATAAAACAACGGTGCTTGTACCTCCGGGTGCAAGGATTGTTTACTTTACGCATAGTTCTTTTAATGCAGTTGTCTGTTGCTTTGAGTTTACACTTTGGGTGGGATTCACAACTTAATACCAGCGAGATGTTCTGGATAGATATCTCAAGGTGGATGATTCTTAGTAGATGCAGATGGATTTCGGTCTACTTACTTTGGCGTACTTCCCATTGCTTTTGAGCCCTTCCTTTCTTTGCAGCATAGTTAGCATTGCGGTGCCTTCATAATCCTGTCGATTGCCCAACTGTGATTTGTTTACCTCGCTAGCACTTTTATCGTCTTTTGGGAGAGAGACATCACTAGTGAAAATCACGGGACCCCGGTCCATCTTCATATAACTGTTTACACCCTTATTACTTTCAGTTGCCACTATTATTATCTCTTGCGTTGATCCTTTGTAAACAGCAAGGCCGGAGGAATTGACAACTTCTCTGTACTCGTTGGGAGCAAAGTTATTTGTATCTGTGTGCATGTCTAGGTGAAGCTAGCAACCTCGGCGCCATTGTTCACTTTACCACCTTCTTGTATCCTTCGAAGTCCTACGGGAGACAAACCTTGGTATCTTTGCCAAGGGAAAACTTGCCGCTGCACTATATCTCACTCTGCACTTGGGGTAACTAACGAGGCTTCAAGAGTATTAACACTCTCTTGCCATCAGCAAGTTTTCTCGCGCCGTTGCCGGGGACTCCAGTCTACAAGATAGGGGAGTTGCACACTATCTTTTATCTTTGCTTTTTAGTCTTGTTAGTTTACCTTTTAGTTTTTACTTTTGTGTCCTTAATAAAAAATACCAAAAATACCTGCTGCTACTATGGGTTCCAATGAAAACACTAAGTTGTGTGACTTCACTAGTCACAACAATAGTGACTTTATCTGCACTCCTATTGCTCCATCTGCCGCTTCAGCACCTTCTTATGAGATTAAACCTGCTCTGCTTAACCTTGTCATGGAAGATCAATTCTTAGGAGCAGGAGAAGATGCTTCCTTGCACCTAAACAACTTTATCGAGCTCTGCGACATGCAGAAGTACAAGGAAGTGGATAGAGACATCGTCAAGCTAAAGCTTTTTTCCTTTCTCTTTGAGAGGAAGAGCCAAGGAGTGGCTACAATCTTTGCCCAAGAACAGTATTGATTCTTGGAGTAAATGCAAAGATGCTTTTATAGGGAAGTACTATCCCCCTGCTAAAATTATTCAATTGCGGAGTAACATTATGAATTTCAGGCAATTGGATAATGAACACGTTGCCCATGCTTGGGAACGTATGAAGACGCTTGTCAAGAACTGCCCCACACATGGACTGACTACCTGGATGGTTATCCAAACTTTTTATGCAGGCTTGAACTTCACCTCGCGGAACGTGTTAGATTCGGCCGCGGGAGGAACTTTTATGTCAACCATGCTTGGTGCTGCCACAAAGCTACTTGATGAGATGATGCTGAACTACTCGCAATGGCACACCGAGAGATCTCCAACCGGTAAGAAGGTAAACTCTGTCGAGGAGATCTCCTCTTTAAAAGAAAAGGTTGACCTTATCATGTCTCTACTTACCAAGCAACCTTCTATTGATCCTCAAGATGTTCCTTTAAATTCTTTGGTTGCTTAGGAGCAAGTAGATGTCAATTTTGTCTCTAGAAACAACTTCAACAATAATGCTTATAGGAGTAACTTTGGTAGCAACAATCCTAGGCCTTTCCCATCCAACAATTATGGGAACAACACTTATCCTACCACCAGCAACTCCTATAGCCAGAACTATAGGGAAAAAGACCTGCCCAGCTATGAGAAACTTGTAGAAATAGAAAAGGCCACCAAAATCTATATGCACACTCAGTTTGAACAAAACAAGGCCTTTTCTAGACAATTAGATGAGCACTCCTCTATCCTGGAAAACATTAGCAAACAGCTTGAGAGCCTGAACGGTGACATTTCCAGTCTCCAAACTAGACTCACTGCCATCGAGACTTATGTTTCAAACATGTATCATACCCAATCTACCTTGATAAACCAAATGGCAGCTAAACCCAAAGTTGTACCCAGGGGAGAAGAGAGAATTAAGAGCCTTTCTACCTACCACACAGTAGCTACTATCCAAGTAGTTGAGGATGTCCAAACTATTAGCACCCATCACACCCCTAGTCCCATTGGACCTATCAATGGTGATTCTACCACCTCAAACTTAGAAGAGGAAACCTCTATGAGCGTAGAGGCTTTCAAACAAGTGAACCTAAATGATATCACTACCTCCTTGATAGATAGTAGTGACCTAGACTTTGACAACTGCACTTTACCTGAAGTTATTGGTTTCCTACACAAGATGTCTAGAGACCCCCACACTAGCACACTCAATCTTGCCTTCACAGAGCATATCACCAATGCCCTAATCAAAGTTAGGGAGGAGAAGCTTAGAATAGAAGCCTCCATACCTAGGAAGCTAGAAGATGGTTGGGATCCTATGATAAAAATTAAATTGAATAACTTCTCTTGTTATGCTCTTTGTGATGTTGGAGCAAGTACCTCTGTTATGCCCAAAAGAATGTATGATATGCTTGAATTGAAACCTTTTGATCCTTGTTATTTTGGTATTCGTCTTGTAGATTCTTCCGTAAAGAAACCTTTGGGGAAGATCGATGATGTTCTTATCATTGTCAATGACAATTATGTTCCCGTTGATTTCACTATTATGGACATTGAGTGTGAGCCCTCTTGTCCAATTATTTTGGGACGCCCTTTTCTTCGCACAGTTGGTGCTATCATTGACATGAAAGAGGGAACTATCAAATTCCAATTCCCTCTCAAGAAAGGGATGAAACATTTCCCTAGGAAAAAGATTAAGTTACCTTTTGAGTCCGTCACACGGGCTAGTTATTCTCTTGAAAAGACTTGATCTTCTGCTTTAAGCCTAGCTAATGGCTCTAAAGAAGCGCTTTCGGGAGGCAGCCCGCAACGAATTTGGGTTTTTATTTTTGCTTTTGTTCTGTTCTTAGTATTCTTGATGATTGTTACTACTGTAGCAACATCATTGTATCTTTACCTTTCAAGCTTTGTGCCAAGTTTAGCCTCATACGGCAAGGGAAGTAAAAGTTGTGACATGCTGTCCAGAAAACAGATTCTGTCCTCATGACTAGAAAAATCAGAGAAAAATCCCAGTTCGTCTTTTTGAGCTGAATTTTTTGCACAGCGTGATATATAAAATTATGAAACTTCCGTATGTTCTGAGTTTTTTGATTTGAGTTGAAAAAGTACCTCTAAAAAATTCGTTTCTATCTGCTGTTCTGTTTTTTCACAGATTCTGCCACGTTTTGTCTCTCTTCACTTTTGCAAACTTTAAGCTTTCTTTTTCTTTGCAAAAACCTTTTGGAAATCTTGGGAAAAATTAGCTGTTCCTGGAAATCTTTATTTGCAGTAGAGGAAAATTATTTTATTAGGGTACTAACCTCTCTAATCAGCCTACAATGAGTTATGTATGAAGGGAGTTTTCAAGTGCGCGATGGAGGATGATGAAAGAAGATTCAGGAGGGTCAAACGCTCAAGTTTGGGGATGCCCATGTGCACCCCCAATAAATATTCAAGGAGACTCAAGCGTCTAAGCTTGGGGATGCCCCCGTGCATCCCCTTCTTCATCAACAATTATCAGTTCGTCTCTCGTTGCACTATATTTTTATCACTTCATGCGTTATGTGCTTTTCTTGGAGCGTCTCGCTCTTAGGTTTTGTTTTTAGTTTTCTTTTGCTTTGTTTGCTGTAGTAACAAGTTAGACCCCAACTTACTCTTTTGTGTGGGAGAGATTCACACTCCGCTTGAACTAGAACTCCTCATAGGATTTGCATGCTTATTCTTTTAGCTGTGAGCTGTTCTTTTTCTTTTCTTAGCTGCTGTTCTGTTTAGTCGTAGTGCTTTAGTTTTTCTAGAGCTTTTCTTTTTGTCTTAGGTTAAACTTTCTATAGGTTGCATGTTTTATCTTGTTAGAGATTTTTCCTGTTGCACTGAGTTTTGTGTCTTGACTAGAAGTAGGTAGTTGAAGTTGATATTCTCTTTGTAGTAGAAACTTGCAATAGTTTTGAGGTATTGACTAGAGTAATGTTTGAACTTATGGTGTCAAGAGCTCTTTCATATTAGTGATAGATGTCGTATTTTGGGCAATCCGTGTGTTTTTCGAAAACCAAAAAAAAACCTGTTCAGAACTCTAGCTACTAGATGGATCACTAACCTCTGGAGGGTTCGAATATTAGAGTACACTCACGTACCATGAGTCGAGGATGCGCAAGGATAACCAAACCCCCATACACTCCTCCTCGGGGTACCTGTCTCTTTGTGAACCTCCTGATTAGATTGAAAGTTACCGATAATAAGTGCATGAGTTCTTCGGACTAATGTGAATATTCGAAAGTTGACACTTCCACCCACCTATACTTTTTCTAGCCTATTCGGTACCGTGCATTGCCCTTTCTCACCTCGAGAGTTGGCGCATACTTCGCCGGTGCATCCAAACCCTTGGCACGATACGCTCTGTCATCATAAGCCTCCTTATATCTTTCCTCAAAACAGCCACCATACCTACCTACAAGGCATTTCCATAGCCTTTACAAGATACATTGCCATGCAACATCCACCTTCTCATGACTTGATCTTCATGTCATACATGCTACTTGCTTGATCGATGAGCCGCATGCTAGTTGGGCCTTTCCCTAATCATTGCTACATGATGCGCTAGTATCATTGCATATCCTGCTATCCTGGCAGAAGCATACATTTGCATCATGATAATTACATTTTCTTTATGTGAGTACCTTTGTAAAGTGTGAAAGATCTCCTATATTCTTGTAAAATATAGAGTATTGCCCCTAAAGTGAGGAAAATATCCCAAAGAGGACAAAATCAAAAGATCCCAAAGAGGACAAATGAGAGTTCAATAGAAAGAGCCATTGAGGCCACCAAAAAATAAAAATAAAGAGAAAAATAAAAAAATAGAAAGAGAGAAGGGGGCATACTACTATTCCTTTTGAGAGATCCACACTAGTACTTCATCTTCTATCCCTTGTACTCCATAGAGATCATCATCATGCATATAGCTATGTGGGGACCCTTCACACTATAGAACTTGGCTTGTATATTCCAATGACGAGCCTCCTCAAACGAGCTCTAGGTCTTCTTGAGCAAGCAAGTTAGATGCACCCCCACTAGTTCCCTTGGAGAGCTTTTAGCTCACATGTGCATCCGTTGTATGGCAATCCCTACTCCTCACATCATATCTATCATATGGCCGTCTCTCGCCTATGATTGTCCTCATTGATGTGAGCCTTTCACACCTTTTTGTCTTCCTCCTCCACCTTCTTTCTGTTTCGCCTTTTAGGTGTCAACTTTCTTGCTCACGCTCATCCATTGCATGAGTGCTCAAAATATCGAAAGGGAGTGGATCGGTTTGACTTGTACCTGGCTAGTGGTCTGGGGACGAGTCCAGATAAGAATCCAAAGGAGACCAAGTGTGAAACTTTAGTAGATAGTTGTTCTCAACAACCTTATTTTTTCTCTCGTATTTCCCTATCCCTTGCTTGCACGCAAACACCATTTGGAGACATTTGAGTCACGGACAGCGAGAGCTCTTGCACCTTTTGTTCTTTCGTTGCTTGTGTCAATGCTAATATAGACTCTTGCTTGTTAAGACTTGAATTGAATTGCATGCTTTTATTGCTTTACTTAAAAGTCCTTATTTTGTTGTGTGGCATGTCACCACAGAAATTATGCTTGTTATCATTTACCTACTCGAGGACGAGCAGGAATTAAGCTTGGGGATGTTGATACGTCCCAAACGTATCTATAATTTTTGCTTGCTCCATGCATGTTTTGTGTGACTTTGCCATGTTTTGCTTGAACTTTCATACACTTTTGAACCTATTTGGACTAACCTATTAACTCAGTGCACCAAATTGCCAGTTTATGTTTTCTGCTGTTTTTTTATTTCAGGTTTTCCGGCCATTAAAAGTGCTCCAAAAATTCTTGGAAAAATATATAAAAAATCAGCGCAACAGAATCTTCCGGAATCACCAAGAGAGGGAAGGGGCCACCACAAGGCAGCCAGGAGGGCAGGTGGCGCGGCCCCACCCTGGGCCACGCCAGGGACCCTCCTGACTGCCTCGTGCGTCCCCTCGATGCCCCCTTCGCCTATATTTACCCCTCGGGGTGGAAACCCCTAATACGGACTCCTCTTTCGCGATCTCGCCTCTGTTCCGCCGCCGCCGCCATTTCTAGATCGTGGCTTCCTAGAGAAGCTGCTCCGGCACCCTACCAGGAGAAGCTACCCCCTCCGGGAGACCCTCCACAGCCATGGACGCCTCCCGTATGTACCGTGAGTAGTTTCCCTTGGACCATCGGTCCGTGACCAGTAGCTATGTGATCTATCTCTCCCCCTTTTGTGCTTCCACTTTCGAGTCCTCGTGAGCTGCCTCACATGATCGAGGCATCTATGTAATTTCTGCTGTTGCTATGCTGAGTTTGTTGGGATCTGATGGATTATGAGACTATGTTCAGATTGTGATGAGTAATATATTTGGTTCTTCTCTTTTATATTTTGTTCTTGAGTAAATTCTTGCATGTTCTCCGTTGCGGTATTTGCTTTGGCCAAGTATTTTATTTGCAACTCCAAGAGAGGGTGTTATGCTCGATTGTGGGTTCAGCCCCTTGATGTCTAGCTTGAGTGACAGAAACATGAGACTAGGGGATGTGCTGTTGCCACCAGGGATAAAAAAACGGTGCGTGTACCTGCGGGTGCAAGGATTGTTTACTTTACGCATAGTTCTTTTAATGCAGTTGTCTGTTGCTTTGAGTTTACACTTTGGGTGGGAGTCGCAACTTAATACCAGCGAGATGTTCTAGATAGATATCTCAAGGTTGATGATTCGTAGTAGATGCAGATGGATTTCGGTCTACTTAATTTGGCGTACCGCCCATTGCTTTTGAGCCCTTCCTTTCTTTGCAGCATAGTTAGCATTGCGGTGCCTTCATAATCCTGTCAATTTCCCAACTGTGATTTGTTTACCTCGCTAGCACTTTTATCGTCTTTTGGGAGAGAGACATCACTAGTGAAAATCACGGGACCCCGGTCCATCTTCATATCACTGTTTACACCCTTATTACTTCCAGTCTTTACTTCCAGTTGCCACTATTATTATCTCTTGCGTTGATCCTTTGTAAACATCAAGGCCGGATTAATTGACAACTCCTCTGTACTCGTTGGGAGCAAAGTTATTTGTATCTGTGTGCAGGTCCAGGTGAAGCTAGCAACCTCGGCGCCATTGTTCACTTTACCACTGTAAGGCCCCCTATTTTGATGAGGGCAAAAAATAATTTGAGGATTTTAAAACCCTTGCCATAGCAATTGAAATGACTAGGTCAAGTTTGGGGTCAAGGAGAGCAAGCATGCAACAAAGAAAATTCCTCCAACACCCTTCTTGAACCATTTGGATGCAAACTCAAACAACCCAAATGGGCTCCAATCCCAATGCAAATTTAAATCACCACATGAAATTATAATGTTTAGCATCATGTCAAGTTACAAAGTCAACAGACAAAGTACAATCTCATGGTGTTTTATAATTATTGCACATGGGTTGTTACAACACTCCCCCACCAGCACAGGATCTCGTCCCGAGATCTAAGCCTGAAACAACTCAGGATACTCAGAACGGAGATGATCTTCACGCTCCCACGTTGCTTCCTTCTCCGAATGATGTGCCCACTGAACTTTCATGAACTTGACGGACTTGTTGCGCGTCTTGCGCTCGGACGTCTCAAGGACACGGATTGGACGCTCTGAGTAGGAAAGGTCCGCACTCAGCTGTATCTCGCCCAAGTCAACAGCCTGCTCTGGCTGCTTGAAGCACTGCTTTAGCTGGGACACATGGAACACGTCATGCACCATGAATAGACTCTCTGGAAGCTCGAGCCGAAAGGCAAGAGGTCCTCTAGTCTCAAGGATGCGGAAAGGTCCGACAAATCTTGGAGCGAGCTTTCCTTTGATGCCAAAACGGTGAGTTCCCCTCAATGGAGACACTCTCAGGTACGCCCAATCACCAACCTGAAATGCTACACCATGGTGCCTCTTGTCATAATAGGCCTTCTTCCTAGACTGTTCTGCCTTTAGGTGCTCTCGGACAATCTTCACTCTGTCCTCTGCCTCTTGGATCACATCTGGACCGAACAACTGCCTCTCACCTGTCTTGGACCAGTTCAAAGGTGTCCTGCACTTGCGGCCATACAAGACTTCAAACGGCGCTGCCTGCAGACTTGCCTGATAGCTGTTGTTGTAAGAGAACTCAGCATACGGCAAGCACTCTTCCCACTTCATGCCAAACGAGATGACACATGCCCGAAGCATGTCCTCGAGGATTTGGTTCACACGCTCGACTTGCCCACTCGTCTGAGGGTGATAAGCGGTACTGAACAACACTGTCGTACCAATCGCCTTTTGAAAAGCCTGCCAGAACTTAGAGGTGAAAAGGCTGCCTCTATCAGAACTGATCTTCTTGGGAATGCCATGCAAAGATACGACTCTTGCGGTGTACGATATGCCCTCTCGGGTTTGCCCCAGGCAGGCCGCGAAGAGGTGGCCGGAGTTCGAGCGTAGCCTCGCCGGAGTTTGTGCGCGAGTCGGGTTCAGAGAAGGAGCCGTCGTCAGTTTCGTCAGGCGTCCGCGAGTTTCAGAAACAGTGGAGGCAGTTGTCGCCCTGGGCCGTGGAGAGAGGAAGAGGCCATGGGCCTGTCCAGTGGGCACGACCTGTTTTCTTTTTTTTTCCTTTTCGCTGCGTTGGCCGAGTGAGCTCTGTCCACTTGGGCCAGGGAGAAGGAGCTGGGCCCTTTCGCCCGAAACCATCCCATGTGGTCTGAGTTCTTTTTCTTTTCCTTTTCTTTTCTTTTTCTTTTCTGTTTTAATTCAAATTTGAATTTGAATTCAAATTCAAATCTGAATTCAAATTCAAATCTGATTTGAACTCCAACTTCATCCAGGGGCATATTTTATATGCTTTTGGGGTAGCTTGAGCTACTGAACAACAATGTGAGGTCTATTTTGCACTTTGCCCCCTCTAATAATTGAGGTGTGGTAATTTTGCAATATAACCCCTCCTTTTCTTTTGTTTTGATCAAGTTTTATTCAAAATCAAAATTGGCCATGCCATATATGGTTTTGGGGTAGCTTTCTGCAAGGATTGCAGTGGTGATGTCCTCATGATGTTTTGTGCAACCCATCTGGACAAGGTGTGACCACCTCAACCAGGATCAATCCATCTTTCCCTGATTGCATCATTTCATCTTCAGTGCATTTTGAGATGATGATCATCAGTCCTTTTCAAGTTTTGTTTCATGTCATCTTCAAATCATCTTTCTTCAAAGTCAGCCCCTAACATATTGTCATATGCAATGTGGCTGGTTTCCAACTTTTGTTGCACCTTCCTTGTGTCAAATTCACCGACACTACTCCGTCTCCGGATTCGAGGATTACTTTTCACGTTGTTTTGATTATGTTATATGCTTTGTTGATCATGCATTGTTGCCATGTTACTTACACCAAAAATAAGGCTAGGACCAAAGACATTTTCACGTAAATAAATTGCATGTGAAGTTGTTGACGTGTCGTCACCACCTTCATTTAAATTGACTAGATAAGGTCACAACATGTCAAATTAAACTTGCTCATCCCATCCGTGCCTGTGCATTGTACCGTTACTTACTTGTGTGCCTTTTCCTTGCCGGTACCTTACGTTAGCACCTGAGACCGCCGAGGAGACTTACGTGGAGATTTCCGACACCGAGCCCGAGGACCCTGCTGCGTCTGCTTCGACGACCGATTACCCAGGCAAGGGGAAGATTCATACCATTACTTGATACCTTTCTGCCTAAATGCTTAGCTGTAGCCTAGAACGTTTGTTTGATCCTATCCACTTTGAGTATGCCGCCTTCAAAAACCCAAACAGCCATGATCCCCACATCCCAGCAAAACTTTGTATTGCCAAGTTACCGCTGCTCAGCCATTGCTTAGTATGAGTAGGAAAACTTGTTGCTTACCCTATTGCTATGGTTTGGGATATCATGTTATTTAAAGAAGTTGGTTGATATTTATTATATTTATGATGTTATTTTATACTTGACAAAAGATGGGAGACCAGGCTGTTCCCGCCAGGTGTTTTGTTCCATTTGAGTCACCTAGGTCCCGAGTTCCGGGTATTGTGTTTCTTGACGAGCGTGCCTAATCGTGTGTGGGATTCTATGGGGTCCCCTTGTCTTACCTACCTAGCTTCATACAATTCTAGTGGTGGCCCGAGCTGATTTACTATTTGCAATGTGTGTGTGCTGGTAGTACCCCAGTTGTTTACAAACCACCTTGGGCCAGGAGGACTTGTGCCTTGGCTGGCCCACTTTGTCCGGCTGAGGACCCGGTATCCCATGTGTGATTAACCGGGTATCCAAACCTGCGACATACGCTAGAGGCCGATTCGAGAGCGCGACCGACTTTTGAGTTGGGTGTCGACTCACCGGGGGCCACCCGGAGTTGTGCGTTGTTAGTTAGAGGGGCTCTGACGTTCCGGAGTTTCAGGCGTTTACCTAGCCAAGTGGAAACCGGACGTACATGCGAAGCCTATGATGGGCAGTTGGTACACCCCTGCATTGTTAAATCTTTTCGAAAAGCCGTGTCCGCGGTTATGGACGACTTGAGACCTACTCCTTGTTCATAGAATAACATCAGTTTTGAATCATATTTAAAACTTGCCTACCGTGTGAGTGCCTTGGTTGCTTTTCTTCGTCCAGGGGGACCGAGAGAAGATCCAGGTTGTGTTATGCTTGACGTAAGTAGGTGATTAGTGGACCTATGACACGATGTCACGTGCTATTTTTGGATCTTACCTCTACTCTAATAGAACGATAGCCACCTATAATGCTAGTGCGGCTGAAACCTTTACCTTTACTTTGCCTTACCGTAGGAAGTCAGTTATCCTGTAATGATATAATCTCACCCCTGTTTACTTTTGTGCTTTTACTGTTTTTCCTGATCGGCCGCTGCAGTGGAGTACTTTCTTGACCCGAGCTCTGGACGATACTTCGTGGAGGTGCCCCCGGAGGATGACGATGAGATCGACCTCGTTCAGTAGATCCTACAGTTGGGTTCGATGATCCGTGGGTGGAATTTTTATGTGCAGCCCTCTCTAGGGCAATTTGGCTTTTGACCGTACTCGGTCGTGTTTGTCTTCCGCTTGTCGCATGTAGTACTGTTGGGTCCACGGACCTCTGAGATGATGTAATAATTCCAGTGGCGATGTATGCCCTGGACTCTATATTTTATGTCTTAGTTAAAGTTCCTTGTTCTTACACTTGTTGTCGAGAATCCGGCAGCGACACGAGTGCGAGTGTCGTGAGTCGGTGGCTCTTTATGCGCTACTAACTTGAGCGGGACGCGAAAGCGACTAACTCGAGTTAGCACCGCATCGGGGGCCTTACAACTTGGTATCAGAGCCAAGAACTCCTCACGCTTCTTGTCCATCATGCCACTCGGGATATGCGCTGCTCTGAAGTCTGCGACAAAATCTGCCCACGTGATGATAGCATCGCCCTTGTTGGCCTTGTAGGTATCGTACCAGCTGGCTGCTGCACCCTGAAGCTGGAAGGAGGCGAAGGTGACGTAGTCGACAGGTCTGACGGTGTTTCCATTGAAGTGCTTCTTGATCTCTGCGATCCAGTCATCCGCCTCCAGCGGGTCTCGAGCCTCGGAGAACCTGGGGGGGGGGGGTTGATAGCAAGGAACTGCTGCAGTGTGGTGTACTGTGGTCGATCACTCCTCTGGGCAGTCTGGTTCTGCGGCATCTGTAGGATCGCAGCTGTGCCCTGGGCCACTGCGGCCACAGCCTCTCCAAGGATAGGGTTCTCTGGCGGCGGCATGTTCGCTCTTGGCATCCTGTATAAAGGAACACTTATGAGAACATGGTTGAAACATTGAAGTAACCGAAGATAAAGCAATATCGACAACAAAACTTCCTCACGAGGTATGAGAAAGCCGAAGGCTGAAATTCCACCAAGGTTAACCCGGAAAGTGGAAAGCTAGGTGCTACTGGAATCCCCAAACCAAGATCATCCGAATCCAAGATAATAATCTGCTAGCGAGCACACAACAATATATACGAGCGGTTGGAAACCTGAACAATGAGACATCTGCCCTGAGCGGCCCGCCATCGCGGTCATCCATAGGGGAAAAGACACCACATCCATATTACCATAGGATGCCCGCCAATCCTATATGGACGTTTCACCTGGGGTACGCCGTAAGCGAGGTAGAGAAGTCAACCCCAAGTGGCGGCTCAGTGGTCTCAAAGACGCCAACACATCTCGTCGCTAGCAAAAATTATAGAGGAATCGGAGCCTCATGTAAACGAGAACCTAGATTTGTTTTTGAAAGGGGATAAGTTGCAGAGAGAAAACAACGTTTCAGTTCCTCACGGAAAAAGGGGTGGGAGGGTGGGGTAAGAAGAAAAAGAAAGAGTTCCTACTCTCCGATTTTTCCTTAGTAACTACAAAATAGTTTCTAGACTCCACTTCGGCCAGTAAGGGGTCCTACAGTTAGTCCTGCTCTGGTACCAAGTTGTAAGGCCCCCTATTTTGATGATGGAAAAAAATAATTTGAGGATTTTAAAACCCTTGCCACAACAATTGAAATGACTAGGTCAAGTTTGGGGTCAAGGAGAGCAAGCATGCAACAAAGAAAATTCCTCCAACACCCTTCTTGAACCATTTGGATGCAAACTCAAACAACCCAAATGGGCTCCAATCCCAATGCAAATTTCAATCACCACATGAAATTATAATGTTTAGCATCATGTCAAGTTACAAAGTCAACAGACAAAGTACAATCTCATGGTGTTTTATAATTATTGCACATGGGCTGTTACAACCACCTTCTTGTATCCTTCGGAGTCCTACGGGAGACAAACCTTGGTATCTTTGCCAAGGGAAAACTTGCCGCTGCACTATATCTCACTCTACACTTGGGGTAACCAACGAGGCTTGAAGAGTATTAACACTTTCTTTCCATCATATGTCTGCTATATTTCATGGTTTCTGTGAGGAGATTGTGGAGGTCTTCATGGAAGACTTTTCCGTCTATGGAACCTCCTTTGACCATTGTCTCCACAATCTTAATAAAGTTTTGCAGAGATGTGAAGAAACAAATTTGGTGCTTAATTGGGAGAAGTGCCATTTCATTGTTAACGAAGGTATAGTTCTTGGTCACAAGATTTCCGAAAGGGAAATTGAAGTGGACAAGGGAAAGATTAAGGCTATTGAAAGGATGCCCTATCCAAGGGACATCAAAGGTATTCGTAGTTTTCTCGGTCATGCTGGTTTCTATAGAAGATTTATCAAGGACTTTTCTACGACCTCGAGACCCCTCACCAATCTTCTCTATAAGGACGTTCCTTTTGTATTTGATGAAGATTGTAAGGAAGCCTTCGAAGTTCTTAAGAAATCTTTGATAACCGCTCCTATAGTACAACCGCCTGACTGGAATTTGCCCTTTGAAATTATGTGTGATGCTAGTGATTTTGCTGTTGGAGCTGTTTTAGGACAAAGGGTTGATAAGAAGTTGAATGTTATACACTATGCTAGCAAAACCCTTGATAGTGCTCAAAATAATTATGCTACTACGGAGAAGGAATTCTTGGAAGTGGTGTTTTCTTGTGATAAGTTTAGGCAGTATATTGTTGATTCTAAGGTTATTATTCATACTGGCCATGCTACCATTAAGTATCTTATGCAGAAAAAGGATGAAAAACAAAGGCTCATAAGATGGGTACTCCTTCTTCAAGAATTTGATTTGCAGATTGTCGATAGAAAAGGAGAAGACAATCCGGTGGCGGACAACCTTTCAAGGATGGAAGATATTCCGCACGATCCTATTCCAGTCAACGATAGTTTTCCAGATGAACAACTTGCTGTTATAAAAGTACAATCTCATTCCGACCCTTGGTTTGTAGATTATGCTAATTTTATCGTTGCAAAGTTTTTGCCTCCAGGTCTTACATTTCAGCAGAGGAAGAAATTCTTCACGGATTTGAGGCATTACTTTTGGGATGACCCACATCTTTATAAAGAAGGTCCGGACGGGATCGTAAGAAGGTGTATACCGGAGCACGAGCAAAAGGACATTCTTCGACAATGTCACGATAGTCCCTATGGAGGACATCATGCCGGTGAGAGGACCGCACATAAGGTTCTCCAATCAGGTTTTTATTGGCCTACTCTCTTTAAGGATTCTATAAATTATGTTTTATATTGTGATAAGTGTCAGGGAGTTGGTAATATTAGTAGGATAAATGAGATGCCTATTAATTACTCACTAGTAATCGAACCTTTCGATTGCTGGGGTTTTGATTTTATGGGTCCTTTTCCTCCTTCACACAAGTATACACACATCTTAGTTGCTGTTGATTATGTAACCAAGTGGGTTGAAGCAATCCCCACTGAGAGTGCTGATCACAAGACATCTTTGAAAATGCTCAAGGATGTAATTTTCCCCAGGTTTGGTGTACCAAGGTATCTCATGACAGATGGAGGGTCACACTTCACGCATGGAGCTTTTAGGAAAGCTCTAGCCAAGTACGATGTCAATCATAGAATTGCATCACCGTACCACCCTCAAACTAGTGGGCAAGTTGAGCTCACCAATAGAGAGATCAAGCTGATCTTACAGAAAACAGTAAACTGTTCTAGAAAGGACCAGTCAAATAAGTTAGGAGATGCTCTGTGGGCGTATAGAACTTCTTACAAAAACCCCATGGGCATGTCTCCGTATAAGATGGTCTATGGCAAAGCTTGCCATTTGCCATTAGAGTTAGAGCACAAAGCTTTCTGGGCTGTCAGAGAGCTGAATGCTGACCCAAAGTTATCTGGTGAAAAGCGTCTCATGAACTTGACTTCTCTAGATGAGTGGAGAAGTGAAGCTTACGAGAGTGCTAAAATGTTCAAAGAAAAGGTAAAGAAGTGGCACGATAAAAGGATTCTGAAATGTGAATTTAATGTTGGTGATAAAGTTTTGTTGTTTAGATCTCGTTTCAGGTTTTCTCCAGGTAAACTACTTTCCAGATGGGAAGGACCTTTTCATATCGAAGAAGTATATCGGTCCAGTGCAATCAAGATTAACAATTTTGAAGGAACCAAACCTCAAGTTGTGAATGGACAAAGACTCAAACATTACATGGCAGGTGATCCTATCAATGTGGATGTGAACATGATATATACAAAAAATCACGAAGAACATGTTGCAGCCCAGTTCCAGACACCGGTAGGAGCAGAATAAGAAATGGTATGTATTACGGTAAGGGAACATCGCGAACATCAATAAAAGTTTACTTTTCAAAGTTTTTGCAAAATTAGGAAAATTCCAAGCCCAAGTGGAGCCGGAGAGGAGCTCCAGGGGGCCCCAGGAGGCCTCTCGGCGCGCCCTCCCTCCTGGCCACGCCAGGCACCCTCCTGGGAGCCCCGGACTCCGACTCCGACTACACCTTGGCTTGAAACCTTCCTTCTATTGCGGAATTTTTTGCTATATATTTGCCCGGATCGTCCCGGCACCGTATCTCTTGATTTCGCTTGTTTTCTCTCTCGGTCTGTTTTTGACAGGACTAAAAGTTGATTAGTAGAGATGTATTCTTGTGGCTCGAGAGGAGAAGACTTCTTGGGATGGCGTCTACGTCAAGTCCAGAAGGATCTTAATCAAGGGAAACACGATGATTGGGCTACCGAAAAAGAAATTGCCGCAAGACAAGCGGAGATGGAGCGCTCCGTGAGAGAGGAAGTCAAGACTATCACTGCCCAACAACAAGGAGGTCCAAGCAATCCCATAATGGTGGGATCTGTCCAACCTCAGTATGATCTTTCTCTTAACCTTTCAGGGCCCTCCACTTCACTTGAAGATCAACACACGCTTTCCACCATCTCTGAGGCCTACCGCATCACCAACCAACTCTGTGAAGATTTCCGTGTACTAAAAATTCAAGTGGAAGTCTTGGAGTTAGAGAACCAAAACCTTCACCGTGTCATCAGGGATCTGAAGAAACAAAAACAACAGGATCAGGAGTAAATCTCCTCGGGTAATGGCACCCCTCAGCTTGTTCCAAGCTTGGGGGAGTGCCCGGTATCTTTATCTTTATCTTTGTATTTAGGAGTCAAGTAGAGTCGTATCATGTCTAGGGAAGTTACTTTATGAAATAGGTGTTGCATTGAGGTCTATCACTCCTTTTGTGGAGAGTTTTGTATCCGTGAGTGTGGAGTCGTCTATGAAGTAATATTAATGAGAAGTCTATTGGTTTCTTCGCTGCACTCGGTATTCTCTTCACGCAATCGACATTATGAGCTGATTCTTATGGGGAGTATTGACCTTATATCAGGTATGGCTTCGAAAACTTTATTTAATCTTGGCAAGTATATCTTTGGTCATAACAACAAGCATGTTTTTCTCAACGTAGCGACATAGCCAAAACCTTTGTGTTATTATGCTTGAAGTGTTATGGAAAACTTGATGAGCCATGCTAGTTTTAATGTTTATGCTTTATATTGCTTGCATCCAAGTCATCATCAATTGTCTGGTCTCTCAAAGCCTTGCTAGCCAAAACTCTGTACTAAGCGGATTTCTGCTTGTACTTCCATACCCTGAAACCAACATCTTCCACTTGAGTCCACCATACCTTCCTATTCGTGGTATTCCACTACCACTCTTAAAGTATATAATTTATGTGCTATTTTTAGATGTTCAAAATCTTCTGTTTTGTGCCTCTGATTCAGCTCATAAGGAAGTGGTGGATAACTCATGATCTTCTTAATTTGGACAAGTTTTATCTCGGGATTGCATGTCTAATCTGCAAGCCCCTAATACGAGAAGGGACTGGCATGAGTGCCCAGCTCGTAAAAGATAAATACTAACACACAAGTTCCTTCGCCCATTTATGAGTGAGAAACAAAGGAATTTAAGAGGATGTGATCGTCCCCACATGGGAGCCGTTCCTCGAAACTTGTCTAAATCATGAAGTGAGTGAGTTATCTATCAGCAGTCGTTGACGGATCATGCACCTCCCAAAGTCTGTTTTTATTCTATTTGATCTAGAGATGTCACATGAGTTTTCCCTGCTTACCCTTTTGCACGGGGTTTATCCTTTATTTTGTGTTGAGTCAGTCCTTCCTACTTACTTCCCTCTTGAGAGAGATCAGACACTTGATGTTGCTAAATATTCTTGCATATAAAGCTGCATTGAGAGTTAGCATGTTACATCTTTGTTGACATTATCTTTTGATAAGTAAGTTGTTTGCAAGGCTTATGCCAAGTAAACATCTTTCTTTGTGTTAACATGTGCACTTCTTGACTAATAACATGTTCTTTCAAAAGCTTCAACTGGTTCCATTATAAGTGAAAGAGAAAAAGTAAAAGTTATTAGTTGTTCCTTGACCAAGGCTATGTTTTCTATGATTTGATGAGTTTTCTTGGTCCTACTTTGTTATAATTGTTACTACTTTCTCATAAGGACCTTATGAGTTGAGGTTGCTGTTGAGGATGCTTCAGTTTGGTGAGAAATATTGATGCTTCTTGTCCGTATTCTTTTATCGACACTTCATTTTCTAAACATGTAAACAGGTTTGCCGAGCTCACTAATCGCTTGGGGACAAGCGAGGTCTAAGATTGGGGGAGTTGATACGTCCAAAATGCATCACTATTTTATATTGTAATTTAACCCTATTAATTGATATATTCCACTTTAAAGTATTGTTCTTATGTCGTTTTGGCTTGTTTTACACAATTTGCAACTTTTCGGTGCTGATGCAGCAGAAGCAAAATTAAGCGGTGAAAAGTGGACATCAAGATGCTGAATCAGATAAATTCCAAATTCGACGAAATTTGACTTGGATAATTATTTTGAGAAATCACCGGAGGAGACCGAAGAGGGACCAGAGGGGACCCACCAGGCAACCAGAAGGGTCCCTGGCGCGGCCCCCCTAGGGTGCGCCAGGCACCCTCCTGGATGCCTGGTGGCCCACCTCGGTGCCCCCTCTGGCCTATATTACCCCCTGGGGTAAAAACCCTAAAACAAGAGGAGTTTCGGAGTTTCGCCGCCGCCTCGTGGCGGAAACCTACAAAGAAGAAAAATCCATCTCCGGCGGGCAGATTCCGCCGGGGAGATCACCTCCCGGAAGGGGAGATCGTCGCCATCGTCATCATCATCGTCACGGGCATCATCGAGAACATCATCAACATCGTCCCCAACATCAGCACCATATCCACCACCATCCAATCTCACCTCACAAGTTCATCTTGTGTTGTAATCCATACTATCTATCCTCTGTACTCTACCGGTGTTGATTACTACCGTGTGATGAATGCTATTGAGTTTTTTTGGAGAATTATCATTGTGTCCAGATTGTTTATCATATATTTATCCCCTCTGATCATGATCTCTTTTATGTCTTGTGAGTAGTTACTTTAGTTCTTGAGGACATGGGAGAAGTCTAGTTGTTAGTAGTCATATGACGTTGAAGTATTATGTGTTGTTTGATACGTAAGTTGTGTTGTTATTTTCCTAGTGTTGTTGTGTGAGTCGAACACCCAACACTTCGCCTTATTAAGGACCTAGGGGAATACATTGTGTACAAAGGATGCTTATGGTGGGTTGCCGGAGTGACAGAAACCTGAACCCCAGTTTGCACACTTTTGCACAAGGGAGTTATGGATCCTCGATCGTAATGTTGTGGTTAGGCTTATGCCTTAATTACTACCTTGTATTTGCGGATGCTTGCAAGGTGTGTAATCATAAGAGTGCACTTATCTTAGTCTAGAAGGTGTACTAGCATTGATCCACCCACCGACACTTATCGACACAATACATACTACTTGGCGGAATATGGTGAAAGTAACTTGAGTATGTCTCCCGTGTTCCCTTGAGAACACTTTAGCTTTTATAAGTTCAGTTACTAGGCTTATCCTTGTGAAAGGATTGGGCCACTTGCTATTCCTCAGTTACCCTATTTACTTTGCTTGTCTTTTACCTTTCTGTTGCTTAAACCAAAAACCCCTAAATATTTATCTTTTAGTGTGTGCAGCCTTTTCCTTATCCAGGGTCACTTTTCAATACCTTCTGCTCCTCGTGGGATCGACATCCTTATTTATCGAAAAGCTAAAATTGATCCCCTAGAATTGTGGGTCATCCAGAATCGTTTATTGGCGCGGTTGACAGGGGAGGCATCCCAACTAAACCTATCAACTTCACCGCCATCACCACCCAAGATTACCCTGCACCTGTGCACATCAATTTAACTCATTGACTCATCGGACGGACGATTCAATTTGAGCGGATTTTGAATCGAAGAAGGAGACTTACCTGTGCAGAATGTTGGTGGACGCTACTAAACATGCATCCGGTGCGCCGGGGCCGCGGCTGGAACGCTCGTGGTCGCGCGAGGTGGGCAGGAAGTCAGGGCGCAGCGCGACCTGGTGGTCACTGGTGCGCCGGGGCCACGGCTGGAACGCTCATACGCGTGCACCTGACAAGGACCCCGCCCAGGTCTGGTGGTGGCCATCAGATCCGCGAGCTTCGGAGGCGGAGAGCTAGGCAGGGGTTGATACGTCTCAAACGTATCGATAGTTTCTGCTCGCTCCATGCATGTTTTGTGTGATATTGCTATGATCTAGATACACTTTCATACACTTTTGATCATATTTGGACAAACCTACTAACTCAGTGCACCCCAGTTCCAGTTCCTATTTTCTGCTGTTTTTCTATTCCATGTTTCCCCCATATTAAAAGTGCTCCAAAAATTCGGGAAAAATCAGAAAAAAATCAGCATAACGGAGTCTTCTAGAAGCACCCAAGTGGGGCCAGAGGGCCACCAATAGGGGCCTAGGCGACCACCTGACGCGGCCAAGGGCCTGGCCACGCCAGGGGGGGGGGCGCCTGGACCCCTGGTGGCCCCCCTGGCTGCCCCATTCGCCTATTTATTCTCCGTGACGGGGAAACTCCGAAGACAGAACCCTATTTCACAATCTCACCTCTATTCCGCCGCCGCCGCACTTCCAAGATTGGGAGCACCGTCAGGACCCTTCTCGGCACCCTGCCGGAGGGAGGATCGACCTCCGAGAGCTTATCCTCCACCATGGACGCTTCCCGGATGTGCCTTGAGTAGTCTACCTTGGACCATGGGTCCGTGATTAGTAGCTATGTGATGTTCTCCTCCCCTCTTTGTTCTTCATGATTTAGACCTCGTGAGCTTCCCTACATGATCGAGGCACATATGTAATTCTTGTGCTGTTGCTATGTTGAGTTTGATGGGATCCGATGGATTATGATATTATGTTCAGATCGTGATAGAGTAATATATTTTGTTTTGATCTCTTATATTTTTGTTCTAAGTAATTCTTGCATGTTCTCCGTTGTTGTTTATTGCTTTGGCCAAGTGGTGGATAGTAACTACAAGAGGGAACGTTATGCTTGATTGTGGGTACATGTCTCCTGATGACACGCTTGAGTGACAGAAACATGAGTCTAGGGGATGTGCTGTGGCCACAAGGGGGAAAACAACGGTGCTTGTAACCGCGGTTGCAAGAATTGTTTACTTTACGCAAAGTTCTTTTAATGCAGTTGTCTATTGCTTTGGGTTTACACTTTGGGTGGGACTCGCAACTTTATACCAGCGAGATGTTCTGGATAGATATCTCAAGGTGGATGATTAGTAGTAGATGTAGATGGATTTCGATCTACTTATTTTGGCATACTGCCCATGCTTACGAGCCTCTTCCTTTCTTTTGTAACATAGTTAGCATTGCGGTGCGTTTATAATCCTGTCAATTGCCCATCTGTAATTTATTTATCTCGCATAGCAGTTTTATTGTATTTTGGGAGAGAGACATCACTAGTGAACATTACGGGACCCCGATCCATATTCTTATCACTGTTTACAAGCCTATTTCCTTTTCAGTATTTACTTTCATTTACTACCATTATCATTATCCTTTGTGTGTTTGACCCTTTGTAAACAACAAGACCGGAGAAAGTGACAACCTCTCTGAACTTCGTTAGGAGCAAAGTTAATTGTATTGTGTGCAGGTCCGCACCAGGTGCGCCGCTGACACCTACTTATCATCGCCGGAGTCTTACGGGAGACAAACCCTATCCTCTACATAGGGGAATTTTGCTGCTGTCCTACATCTCACCTTCCACTTGGGGTAACCAACAAAGGGCGAGAAACCATTATTATCATCTCGCACATCAGGGGTCGCCTCACCGGGGTCCATGGCGCTGGATCTTGAGGTGGAAGCCTCGCTGGGATCGGTTGCGGCCTGATCCGGCTGGTGACGACCGGAACCCGCCATGGCCGGCGTTCGGAGGTGGTCGGGGTCGGGGCGAGGGGAAGGAAGCGGGAGGCGGTGTGGCGGCGCGGGGGAGGAGGCGGGAGGTGGTATGGAGGCGCGGGGCAGGAGGCTGGAGGAGGCGTGGCGCCGAGTAGTGGGGCAGGTGGCGCAACATCGAAGGGGAAGGAGGCGGCTCAGCGGTGGAGGGGGAGGTGGCTGTGCGGCGGCGCGACAGCAGGAGGAAGGAGGTGGCGGGGTGGGGAGAGAAGGAGTCGGGGGGAGGGAGAGGAGTGCGTGCGTGGATGGGAGGGTCAGAGGATAAGGTGGGGTGGTGTTTTTTATCGGTTAGTTTTGTAGCCAGTTGGGACAATTGGAGGTGTTAGCAGAATAAGGTTAGTGTTATCAGAATAAGGTCTTAAGGGGGTGTTAGTAGAATATATATATATATATATATATATATATATATATATATATATATAGGGAAAAGTATTTGTACGATGTAAGTCTGGGCTCACTACAATCATCACCATCCATCCAACATGGGGATCCATTCTTGTCTTTATCCATCTTTGATTTAATTAATTTTCCAACGCCATTTGGTATTTCCTCTTTGAGCGGTGTGGTCCTGAACCTAGCTGCAGACTAGAAACAGACTAGCTTGATCACAAGCCTGATCAAACAGTTTGAGTTTGAAACGTTCCATACATTTTTGCGCAGATGTTTTTGGCATATACAAATTAAAACAAAGCCATTCTAGGCAACGCGCAGAACTTGTTTGCTTTTTAGCTTGCAATCACTTGCTAAGAGTGACGCCCCTCTCCTTTACTCCCTTGTCGATGTGTCTTCATTAGCATATATTACTTGTTTATAATATTAGCATATATTACCTTGTGCATCCCTCACTCACTTATCCTATTTTACTCCACCGAGTTGTATTCCTTCACACACACAGAGGTAGAACAAATATATGATAGAGAGGGAAGTTCGTATAATTTGGTGCTTAGTTAGTAAGTTATCATTGCATGTACTACATGTAGTGGTCTACAGATTGTCTAGTAGTTAACCCAAGAGTTATTAAGTTAATCTGCTAGCTACGCATGCTTGTTATTAGTGTATATATCACACGCAGTCTAGAGATTCAAATGAAAGAAAACCATTTTCAAAAGAGCTAGCGTCAGGGTTGCAGATTTCCGAGCCATACCTGTTTGCCATTGCAGAGTTGTCGTTTGCATCCCTAGTCTAGTAGTCTGTGCCCAACCAGGTCAAAAGCCTAGCTCTTTAGCTGTGGCTAGTTGTCTTCACGGGTTCTTCATTGCATGATGTGCCACATAATTTCTTCCCCACCTCTACGCATCTCTATTCTCTAACCTAGTAGATGAATAATCAAGCATTTCAATGGCATAAGCACCAAGAAATAATAGCCAACAACATGTCGTCACACTAGTAGAATCAGTTCGAGTTCGTTTGACGAAGCAGCCACCTCCACCTGGTACGTATCTTTTGTTCTTCAATCTAATCAGCAACATGCCGGATTATTTATTGACTTGTGATTTTCCTCAGATATGAACTCTATCTCGCCCAATCGACCACTGGAATGGGTGATTTGACCAGTATACTTAGCGAATGGGTCGCGAGGACGATGACAAGAAAGGTTGTCGGATTGGTAGGGAAGATCGTCGGATCCATATGCGCCATGCGTCGTCCGACCTTCTCCTCCCGCCATAGAAAGCCCTCGAACCACGTCCACACGGAGGGCCTCTTTCATTCATACGTCGTCTGCTCGCTCCTTTTCTTGCTACCCCATTTTCTCGAGATCTATATTTCATTTGGTTTTTCACTTGTCTCTTAGTCTCTGGCTCTCTGCTCGTTTTATTTTATGGATTTGTTTTGCAGCGAGATTTTATAGGTCCAATGTTCTCTGGGTTGGGATATTTTTTGCACTATGGTGTTGTTGGTTTTGTTATAAACTTGAATATAAGCAACTTAAAATCTACAAAATATTTGGCTGCTGGTAAGAGTGAGGTTGATTTATCCACTGTTTCTTCAGCTCAATCTTTTGCTTCCATGTGGATCGGGTAAGCACTAGTTGGTTGAAGTTCCTGAAGATATTCTTTGGATTTCCCTTACATCTTTGCTTCCTCTTAACTATTTCTTCACTTTGTAATTCATATCTACTTCTCTAGCATCCCTTGGAACTAGCATCTTTTTTGTAAATATGTTTTCATCAAGTCTGTGTAGCTTAACACGAATGCCAAATATGTATTAGAAGCAAAGAAGCATGTGTATGCAATCCAGGTCAAAATCATAGTAGAATTATTTGTCCTTGTTGTCAATTCCTGTGAGATTAAATTTTTGTTTGTCTCCTCGCCATCCATCCAACATATGAGTTTGTATTCTTGTCAGTGGATGTGCATCAAATGTTTTTTCCGTAGAAGTTGGAAGGCTTTCTTTAGTGAGTGTATTATGGGAAAATCTACAATTATTGCTGATGAAAATTGAGGGTCTGTGTGTGAGAATTTGTGTGTGCTGTTACTAGAAATTTTTAGTTGTGCTGTTACTAGAAATAAACAAAGGAACTTCGGAAACACTAGCTTCTTGTATATAGATGTGTCCACTGAAAAAAGTGAGAGGCGCTTTGTGTTGGTGGTGATCTGGAGAAGCGAAAATCAATGGATTAGTTGACCATGGTTTGCTTCTATGTAGAAATTGATGGAGAGTTGCAGCTTCCTCGCCGGCTAGATTTACAGTCTGCACAACACCATGAGGAGGACGATGGCAAGAAAGGGAGAGTGTGACCTTGATGCGTGCATGTTCTTCAAGTTCCTGGACTAGGGCTGGCATCATGTGACGCCCCCAAAATCATCCGTGTACAGTAATCATACACGCAGGGTACACGACCGAAATCAGGGTGCCACGATGATAATATTGTAACAACCCATATTTTCACTAAAATTAATTTTTTTGTTTTCCGCGTGAATGATACACGAGATAACTTCTCGCCCCTCGTTGGTTACCCCAAGTTGAAGGTGAGATGTAGCGTAGCGGCAAATTTCCCTTAGCGAAGATGCTAAGGTTTAGAGTGTCTCCAGTAGGACTCCAACAGATACAAGTAGGTGGTTCGGCAAGTGATGCGCCGTTGATAATCACTTGCTTCTCCTGGACCTTTACACACAACAGATAGCTTTGCTCCCAACGAGTACAGAGGAGTTGTCAATTCCTCCGGCCTTGTTGTTTACAAAGGATAAAACGCACGGGATAATAGTGATAGTGATAACTACGGAAAAGTAAATACTGAAAGTAAATTTAAGGTGTAAACAGTGTTGGAAATATGGACCGGGGTCCTATGATGTTCACTAGTGATGTCTCTCTCCCAAAAGACGATAAAATAGCCATGCGAGGTAAACAAATTACGGATGGGCAATTGATAGGATTATGTGCGCAAACCAATGCAAATTATGCTATACAGAAAGGAAGAGGCTAAAAAGCATGGGCGGTAGTAGACCGAAATCCATCTGCATCTACCTACTAATCATCCACCTTGAGATATCTATCCAGAACATCTCGCTGGTATTAAGTTGCGAATCCCACCCAAAGTGTAAACTCAAAGCAACAGACAACTGCATTAAAGAACTTTGCGTAAAGTAAACAATCCTTGCCCCCGCAAGTACAAGCACCGTTGTTTTCCCCCTTGTGGCAACAACACATCCCCTTGACTCATGTTTCTGTCACTCAAGCTAGTCATCGGGGGGCATGAACCCACAATCATGCATAACGCTCCCTCTTGGAGTCACTACCTACTACTTGGCCAAAGCAATAAACAGCAACGGAGAACATGCAAGAATTACTCAACAACATAAATATAAAAGAAGAGAATCAAATATATAACTCAATCACAATCTGAACATAATCTCATAATCCATCGGATCCCAACAAACTCAGCATAACAACATTAGAAAGATTACATATGTGCCTCGATCATGTAGGGCAACTCACGAGGTCTAATCCATGAAGAACAAAGAGGGGAGGAGAACATCACATAGCTGCTGATCATAGACCCATGGTCCAAGGTGGACTACTCACGGTTCATCCGGGAAGCATCCATGGTGGTGGAGAAGCTCTCGGAGGTGATTCCTCCCTCTGGCAGGGTGCAGGGAAGAGGTCTTCTGGTGCTCCCGATCTTGGAAGCGCGGCGGCGGCGGAACAGAGGAGAGATCGCGAAAAAGGGTTCCGTCCCCGAGGGTTTCTCGTCACGGGGAATAAATAGGCGAAGGGGGTCAGCCAGAGGTGGGCCAGGGGCTCCAGGCGCCCCCTGGCGCTGCCAGGGGTGTGGCCGCGCCCTCTAGCCACCTGGGGCCCCCCTGGCCCCCCTCGGCTCCCACTTTGGCTCTTCTGGAAGGTTCTCGTACGCTGATTTTTCCTATATTTTTTCTGGAATTTTTCTGGTATTTTTAATAAGGGGGAAACCTAAAATAGAAAAATAGCAGAAAAAAGGAACTGGCACTGGGGTGCACTGAGTTAATAGGTTAGTCCAAATATGATCAAAAGTGTATGGAAATTCATCAATATCATAGCAATATCACACAAAATAGGCATGGAGCAAGCAGAAATTATAGATACGTTTTGGATGTATCAGCGAATTGGTTGATTGTCTGATTTGTTTGCGGTGTTTGCGTCCACGATTTATCGATCGGTGATTATATTTCCCCCCTCTTTCTCGTATCGGATGCGAGACCGACCTTTTCCCACGACGGCACACGACCTGTGCGACATCGGGATTCACCCGATCACTCTCGCGACTTCCTGCACAAGACCAACCTTCACCATCGGTGCAGAAAACCCCCATTTATATTTAAATGGGTTATTTTGTCGGGAGGTGCACAACGTTCTCTTTAGGCGTTAAACATTGTAGACGACGTCAGTTTGGTGCAATGAGGCGGTGTTTTGAATTTCGTGCGATCCAGACTTCGTCGGGAAGGTAAGCGATCGGAAGTGCCAGGCATAGTAGACGGTATAATTCCAGGGGGCATATTTATAAAATGTCGTGTGCGCTATTAGCTGGCCTCCCGGATTCCCCGCTTATCTTCGGATTCTAGCCCACCCAAAAACTAGACCTGAAACGGGCCATTTTGTGGCACAAAACACTCACAAATACCCACCTACTATTTATAGCAGTGCTACCCCTACCACATTTGGCAAACCCTAGCTAGCCTCCCTCAGATCGTTTACCTGCCCGACGAAGTATGAATCGCTTAATCTTAATAACTGATCAACGTGTGCGTGTGCCTTGACTGCTTCTTCTTCGTGGGGATATGAAGAGGAGGACAAGGATAGGATAGGTGTTATGATTGCGTAAGTAGCTGATAGCAGACTTGTTGGAGGAGATTCCTCAGCAATTGCTTGGCTTCTTATCTTACTCTCTAGATCGTTAGCCACTTCATAAATGCTAGTGCGGCAGCAACCTCACCACTTACCCCATCCTTACCGTGAACTACTAGTTATCCTAGAATGACGAGTGATGAGGTCCTTGTTGGGTCAGTTGACCACTACAATTGGATGTTGAGTACTTTTGTACTCATGATACTACCCCAAACTCTTTTCAGGCTTCTTGATCTACAACAGGTATGGTGATCGACGTTTCACATGGAGACTCGACGACGACTAGTTAGGAGGATCCCGACGGAGGGCCTTGACCTGTGTGGTTATGGGAGCGATGTATTTTTCTCTTGCCGCTAGGCATTTGATTTTAGTCTATACTCAGACATGTATCTTCCGCTGATGTAATGTATTTAAGGCAGTTGTATACCGATTGTATGAGATGTTGTATCCTTGTAGCTGTAATGTTTTGATATCATGTTGTAAATCCGGGGCATATGGCATTGTCATATGTCGCGGTGGGACCGATATGTGCTTCGTCCCCGGATCTGGATGGAAACATCTAGATCTGGAACTGTACCGCATATCAGGCCTTACAACTTGGTATCAGAGGCTTACCGACCGTTGGATCCCTTTTCTGGCCGAAGTCGAGTCTAGAAAAAAACTATTTTGTAGTTACTAAGTTAGTTATCAGAGAGTAGGATTCTTTTTCCTCCTTACCCCTGCTCTCGTCAGGACAAGTGACGTAAGTGTTTTAATTCTTGTCTTATCCCCTTCAAACTCTAGGATCTCGAGTGTGTGGAGTATCGGAACCGTTACAATGCCTTGCTTGCAGCGTATTGTCTCGATTCCGATCTCAGGTTGGGAAATCCTGTAGTACCTTTAGTTCTTCCGACTCTGGGTAAACATCTTGGTCGTCTGTTGACTTCAGTCCTCTTGCCCAGTATCCTCATGATCTGAGTGATAATGCTTCTCTTGATCGTCGCTTTGAATTGTCGTTCTTCCTCTTGATCTCCGGATGGCTTCGTTCTTCGATGTCGCCATCTCCCTGCGGAAAGTTTCTCGACAGAAGTTCGACGTTGATATGGAGTAGAGTCCCTTGTTTGTGGTGTTGAAGATTATCGACTCTCTTTTCTCTCCCCCTCTCTCCCCTGGATCGTCCAGGATCTCGGGACGAGATCCCTTGTTGGTGGTGTT
Organism: Bromus sterilis; assembly: GCA_950022295.1. Taxonomy (NCBI): domain Eukaryota; kingdom Viridiplantae; phylum Streptophyta; class Magnoliopsida; order Poales; family Poaceae; genus Bromus; species Bromus sterilis. The sequence goes on along the minus strand of OX465596.1, from coordinate 159,274,820 downwards.
GTATTGTAACAACCCAGATTTTCACTAAAATTAAAATTTTGTTTTCTGCGTGAATTGGTTGATCGTCTGATTTGTTTGCGGTGTTTGCGTCCCCGATTTATCGATCGGTAATTATATTTTCCCCCTCTTTCTCGTATCGGATGCGAGACCGACCTTTTCCGACGACGGCACATGACCTGTGCGACACCGGGATTCACCCGATCACCGTCGCGACTTCCGGCACAAGACCAGCCTTCACCATCGGTGCGGAAAAACCCCATTGATATTTAAATGGGTTATTTTATCGGGAGGTGCACGACGTTCTATTTTGGCGTTAAACATTGTAGATGACATCAGTTCGATGCAATAAGGCGGTGTTCCGAATTTAGTGCGATTCCGACTTCGTCGGGAAGGTAAGCGATCGGAAGTGCCAGGCATAATAGACGGTATAATTCCAGGGGGCATATTTATAAAATGTCGTGTGCGCTATTAGCTGGCCTCCCGGATTCCCCTCTTATCTTCGGATTCTAGCCCACCCAAAAACTAGACCCGAAACGGGCCATTTCGTGGCCCGAAACACTCCCAAACACCCACCTGCTATTTGTAGCTGTGCTACCCCTACCATATTTGGCAAACCCTAGCTAGCCTCCCTCAGATTTTGTGCATCTCCTCTCCCCTGCCGCCACATGGAGAAGCCTCCCCACCAACCACCTCTTCCCCACGTCCAGATCTGGTGGGTCGATCCTGACCGTCGGATCCCGATCGGACAGCCGCGAGCGCGCCACGTCACCAGTTGGTTTTCTCCCTGCCGAGCACGCTTCCATGGAGCTCCACCACCCGAGCCATCTTCCCCGCCGCCTCGTCGCCGCCAAGCACCGCCGGCCGGCGAGCCGCGTCTTTGGCGAGCTGCACCACCCCGCCAGGCCTGGGCCCCACCTCCCTTCTCCTCCTCTCCTCCTTCCTCCCTCTCCTCACCTCCCTCTTTCTCTGGTTTTCGCAGCAGCCGCACCATGGCTGACGAAGGACGTAGCTTGCGCCGCGGTGTCCCACGACCTTCATCGACGACCGGATCTGGCAGATCCGGCGACCTCCGCACCGCCGCGCCCATTCCCCCCGACCTTGCAGCACCTCCCTGGCCAGAGCGCCACAGGCGAGGCCGCCGCCGGCCAACAGCCATCGCCCCTGCATGATCCGGCGGGAGGACGAACTGGCCGCCCGCCTCCAACGCCCGTGGCCGCGTGGCCCGGCCCTCCTCCAGTGCCTCCGTGCGGCCCACCCTTCCTCGCAAGGCCTAGCCGCGCAACCCCTGCCCAGCACAGTGCGCCCCGCCGGCCCTATCCTTCGCTCACGAGCGCGCCCACACTAAGCGTCGCCCACCCCGCCGACCTGGGCTCGGCCCAACAAGGTGAGCGGCCCAACCGCCCCTTATGTCTTTTCCTTTTTTTTGTGATGTTGCGCTTGGCCAAGATCGGCTTGCTGTTATGTAACGTTTAGTGCGACGTTTAGTTATTTTGCGCTCGCTCAGTGTTAGCCCGTTTAGAGCAGGTTCGACCCGTTTCTTTCTTTTTTCCTGACCAGTTTAATTGGCAGATTATTATTGTTTTTTTGCGATGCCCGTATCTTTTTAATGGTAGCTCGGATCGTGACGCTTTAAACATAAAACTTGCTTAGTTTTTCGTGTAGGTTAATAAAATGTGATCGTTTGCCATGTTTGAAATTGTTTTACTTTGTTTACCTGTTGTTTTACTGCTAATTACAACCTTGACATTGTAAATTGTAATATGCCATAACTTTTTAACCCTTGCTCCGATTAAAATGTTTCTTATATGTAACTTGACTAGAATTGCATATACATTGTGATTATGCTGCTCTTTCCTGCTAATAAAAATAATAAAATATTGTCAAAACAGTACCAAACATTATAATTATCGTGGGGTAAATAGTGATAAGCATGTTTAGGAATTTGCCCCATTTAAATTGACTAGCATAGATAGTTTACTTTATGCTTCAATTCTTGCCATGTTTGTGTGCTATGCCATGGTTGAGTGATATGACATGTTAACAACCTTTGCTCATGTTGTGTAGCTAAACAACTTGAACCTTTCTAAATGTGCGGTACCGTCATGTGTGACGAGTACTCCACTTAACCTGTTAGTAACCGCTCTCAACGATAGATGCGATATCGTAGTGTGTTGTCTCGTGTTGCTTTCTTGTTGTTGATTGCTCGTGATTGCTTCATAGTAATAGATACTTGCTCGTCGATTTGTTTCCAGTGTTTCCTTCCTGTGTGCTCTCGGGGTTACTCTCGAAGACGGTGCGAGCTCGTGATCGCCTACACCTTTGGAACCCGACTTATCAACAGGCACGGACTACACATTACTTATGATCCATTCTATTATAACCAGCGGTTTGCATGCTAGTATAGGTTATGTTCGATGTTTGATCCTACCACATGTTTACATCCTCTCTTAAACCGATACAACCATGTCCCCTCCCAGCAAACCATGTACTGCTATGTTACTATTTCTCGTTGCTTAGACCTTGCTTAGTATGCATGCTTAGGATGCTACGATGTTACCCTGTTACTCCTTGGTTTGGGCTATCACATTATTATACTATTGTGAATGGTATGATTATTATAATGTTGACTATATTCGACGAAGGATGGAAGGTCTAGGCTATCCCACCCCGACGCTTTGTTCCATTCAAGTCACCTAGGATCCGAGTTCTGGGTATTGGTTCAAAGACTGAGCGTGCCTAACCGCGTGTGGGATTTTATGGGGTCCCCTTTTCTTACCTACCTAGCTTCAAACATTTCTATTGGTGGCCCAAGCTGATTTACCATTTGAAAACCATGCATATATGTCTGTCGGGTCGCTCCTAGCAGATATCAGGCAAAACAAAAAGGAAAAAATAAAGCAAGGGTGAGTATCTAGCATACCCGCGAGTCTTACGTCCAGCTACTAAGCATTTATGCATTGTATCAAATGGAAAGGGGAGGCTATATATGGTGGACTGAGTTGCAGAAATCCAGAGTAAGGAAGAGAAGCTAGGCCTATCGATGACTAGCATCTTCCGACCAGTCTTGCAGCACCAGAAGAGAATAGCCAATAGTTCAATAAAGCATAAAGTAACAATGCAGAAGAAGTTGCTGCAGCATTGTATAATAGTAAGTTGTATTAGATAACAATTAATAATGCCTCCGAGGATCCCTCTCGACTTCCCATGCGAGGAAGAAAACCCGGAACCAATCAGTTTAGTAGTAGTAGAGTCTGGCTTCAGCATAAAGCGTCCTGTTACCGTGGGCACGGCTATCCGAATAGATTATCTTCCCTACAGGGGCTGCACTACTGTTACCCTACACGCTCGGATCTCCAGGGTGGCGTACACCTTGTTAGGGAATGCCCCACCGAGGCTATCCGATACGCCGAAGTCCATCCTTTAAGCTTAACAGAGAGGCCATCCGTCGGTCTTAACCCTAAGCACATAGGGACTTTGGACCCCTGCCCTTTTTACTCCTGCACGATACGCGACTGGCCGGTCAAGTAGACCCACCTCCCACTACCGGAGTAGGCGGTCCAAGCCCGGCAATCAGCCCGAGGTAAAGATGACGTCTGAAGAGCCATCGAACGAGGCTACAACGCAGAGGGCCCACACCGTAATCCCACGTGGAGGTAGCGCGTAAAGGGCACAACGACCCACTCAAGTCATCCACCTGACCCATTAAGCATTTTATTATTTTCTGTCGGGACAACCGTTATCGTTGCCCCTATCCGGGTGAGTCGCAGACAGCAACAGCAGCCAGGTCCACCCCCATAACCAGAGCCAGTGGCCTCCTGCCTTGTCGTCCCACCAACTCGTGCGGTTACCAACAAGGTGAACCGTCTCCTTACCTTGTCTCGCATTTGCTCTTTGGAGAGCTCGACTTTCTTACAACAGAGTATCTATCGGACATCGAGCAAGTACCAGGCCCGCCGCACACCGGTGGAATACACCTCTCATGTCGGTCCAATACGATACCCTGCGCGGGAACCTTTGGGCCACCCGACTCCTTACCTTTAAGGACAACCGGTGTTCCGGACCCTAGGGCGGCTATACAGATTCAACAACGAGTGGAGTACAAGGATCAGTCCTCGATAGCTCACACTTGATGTGGCTCGGCAGAGCCGAGGTAGGGGCCTTGGGCGGTGTCTGCATTGTACCGTACATGTAGCAGTTGTAATATATTGTATCCGCGATCACTCCTAGAGTGATCACGGCCCGCTATCTAATCCTATTTGACTAATAATGCACATGGCTAACTGATGAATATAATTCATATTGAATAGGCAGCATGGGATAAAGGAGGTACATCAAGGGGCGACAAAAACAGGCTATGCAATTGAATAAGATTGTAACGTAGCAGTAGTAGCAATGTCTAGTGCAAGAAAAGTACAGAAAGATAGGCGATATCTTGGAAAGAGAATGGCTCTGCTTGCCTGGAAGCTCGACGGTAGGGGTAGAGTCATCGATGTAGTAGTTGTACTCAGCGGCGGTGTAGTCGGCGACAACAGCGGGGTCTACCTCGGATCTGATTAAGGGTCAAGGAAACAGTAAATATAAAGAAGACATATGCAAACAGATACATGACATGACAGATGCATTGTTATCGGTGTCCTAACGCAGTAGAAAGTGCTATGCTCGGAGCGGGAATTCATCCGGGGATTAATTACCGGCTCTGGGTGATTATCGACAGACGGCCTGGAGGGGGAATGTCGATGTTCGTTGTGTTAGAGGGGTGTGGTTGGTATACGGGTAGCGTATTCGTATTCATTTTATTTTTCTGATCAATTTTGATGTATAAATTATTTTAATCAGACTTACTATTTAAAAGATATTCATTTTAAAAGTTTAAATCATTTTAAAAGAATTTCTAAATTTCTTTTATTTATTAAATCAACATTATCCATAAGTCTAACCAGAACAATGCTAACAGCAGGGGACCACATGTCATAGGCTGAGACTTAATCCAAAGAGTTAAACTAACTAAGATGATTAATTAGCTACTAGACCCACATGGCAGTGAAAAATTAATTAACTAAACCATTTTAATTAACCAGGGAGGGGGATTCGCATGTGAGTGACTGGGGTTGCCCAGTCAATACGGTTGACTGGTCAACCTTGTCAACTGGGCCACGGGGGCCCACTGGCAGTGACCCAGGGGGTTGCCCAGGTGTTTCCGCACATTGTTTGAGATGTCAAGATGTAAGTGTTGGATTATTGTCCACAAAGTGTACATAAGCTTTCAAGTGTTGTTTTTTGACTGTTTACTGTAGGACAACGGCCCCACAGTCTTTTATTTCCAGAAATTTATACATAGGCCTGTTTAAATTTTCTCCCACTAGGAGTCGAACCCAGGACCTGGCGTGCTACTAAGTTTGCTGCAACCATTAGGCTACATGCCCGTTCGCAGCTTTCAAGTGTTCTTGACGAGGTCGTTTATTGTTGTTGTTGTATTTTTGTCATTAAAAAAAGTTACCTCCTTATTCGAAATATATGAAAGATATTGTTAGTAATAAAAGAAAAGTTCCTAATGAAGCAATATCTACTATGCTTGCTAACTACTCTTTTGGTGACAAGATTCCTGAGAAGCTTGGTGATCCATCTATACCCACCATTCCTTGCTCCATAAAGAATAATTATGTCAAGACTGCTTTATGTGATCTTGGAGCAGGAGTGAGTGTTATGCATTTTTCTCTTTACAAGAGATTATGTTTAGAAAAACTAATCCCTACAGATATCTCTCTTCAGATGGCTGACAAGTCAACAACTGTTCCCATAGGTATTTGTGAGGATGTTCCCATTGAAGTTGCTAATTGTTTAATCCTTACTGATTTTGTTGTGCTTGACATGCCCGAGGATGGGAGCATGTCTATTATTCTTGGTAGACCTTTTCTTAACACCACAGGTGCTATTATTGATTGCAATAAAGGAAAGGTTACTTTCCATGTGAATGACAAAGAACACACAGTGTATTTTCCGAAGAAGATTGACAAGAGGCATGGCCTTAACTCAATAGAGAACATTGAGACCGTGAAGATTGGAGAATGGGATTGTCCTCTACATGTGCACCACAAATACAAAACCATCATGGTGGGGAAAATGTCCATTAAAGTAAAGGTGCAATGATCACTTCATAAGAGGTGAGACTTTTTGATCTATATACCGCCGGTTTGTTGGTAAGACTTGATCAACCTTGCTAGTAAGCATGTTTTATATAGGTAAAAAGTGCAGCTTGTTATGTTTTCATTTGCCTTAGCTTTTATTCTCCTTGCTGTACCAAGTATATATGTTTTTCAAACTTCACAACTCTAATCACTGCTTCAAGTTTTCGGAAAGTTTCGCAGTTTTTTGAACTTTGAAATTTTTTCAACAGTGAAGTTGTCAGAAAAATTCTAGAAAAATTATATTAAAAATTTCCATGCCGGGAGTGACCCAGAAGCACCTGGGGCTGACCAGGGGGGGCCACTAGTGGCCCAAGAGGCCAGCTAGCGCGGCCTGGCCCTTGGCCGCGCCCACAGGGCGCGTGAGGCCCACAGGCCCCACCTCCAGGTATGACTTCTTCCTCCTCCTTCATCTCTCTCCAAAAACACGAGTTCTGCTCCAGTTCTTGCGTTCTTGCTGTTCTTGGAGGCGATTTTCGATCTCTCTCTACAACGCACCGTTTGAGCTGAGATTTTGAGCAAATACTCCCTGGTATGTAACTCCTCCACCCCTCCAATTAGATTTTTCATTGGTGGCCTCATTTGTGAGTATTTAGTAACTCTTAGTGCTGTTCATATGAGCTTGCATGCATGTGTAGAATTTTATTTTCCGAGTTTTGATGCAAGTTTATGCCTTAGGTAAGTGAGTAGAGTAGTTTGCCTCAACTCACTTTGTTTAAATCCTTGTTTTTGTGAATTGTCAAAAATTTCAGAAATGAGTTTCTTTGGAAAAGCAAAGGGGTGGCTTGGGAAGAAGAAGCCTGAGCGCTCCGATCGAGTCACTAGAGCTGCAGCTTCACCCTCAGAAGTTAGGGTGAGCTACAATGAAGATCATGTGCCCCTTGAGTTGTTGGAAGACACAAATCCAGCATGCGCAATGATGTATCTGTGCGATGATTTTCTTACAGCTGCAGGAATTAAGGAGGAATTTTATGGCCTTTGTGCCGATGCAGGTTTGACACGGCTAGATTTATGCCGTGTGGTACAATACAAAAGCTTACCTCCTTCTTTGTTAACAGTTTTTGTTATAACCATGATGTTGGAACCATTGAGTTCAAACTTTATAATGATCTCATAACCATGTCTTTGGCACAATTTTGTGATATAATAGGTGTGCCGAACGTCGGTCAGACATTGAAGATGACCATGCAGCCTTCTGGTTTGAGGACCCTCTTCAACTCCCTTTGCTGCCAGGAGGAGACCGACATTCGGCGTACGAAGATTTCCAGCATTTTGTTTCCATACCTCAGGTATTTTGCGTATTTTGTTGCTAGAGGGGTGTTAGCTCGTGACAACACGAGCAATGGTTCTGCACCGGATTTCGCTATTTATGCGATCGCCCTCTTTGATAAGAATGAGTATAATGTGGGTGACTTGATTGCTCGACGCCTTATTACGAACAATAACAAGGGCGATTATATGGTGGCGTTTGCGCCACACTTATCCTTGAGTCTCTTGAGCGCACCCTGCATCCTGATGATGTTCCCTTTTCATACGCGAGTCTCGATCTTGCGGCTATGAAGAGGCATAAGTTTGTTACCATGACTTTCCAGTTTGGTAACCTTGATTATATTTTGAGGTTTGAAAGGACTATTACTCGTGAGATCCGTCTACCTGCACCACTTTTGTTTGATAACACTCTCAGGAATGGATGGTCCTTCAACGAGATTCAGTTCGATGAGTTCTTGGCTAATTACCAGCCGCATAACCCCATGGAGGGGGTTGTGCCTGATGAGGAGGAGCATGGTGAGTTCCCACCTTTCCAGGGAGAGACCTTCACACAGCATGGCGAGGGATCTTCTTCCGCTTGGAGCGCAGGGCCTTCCTCATGGGAGGATCCGAGGACTTCGGGGTACGCACCGGAGGGCTCATACGACTCCTGGACTTACCATTGCCCCGGAGCAGGAGGCTCTTGGGGGCAGTAGCTGCTACCAACTTAGGCCAAAAGCCTAAGCTTGGGGGAGTACGTTCCCTTCTCACCTTTCCATTGTATTATCCGTTTTCATTTTATTCACTTTTATCTTTTCGAAGTTTTTGCCTGTTCTTCGTTGTTCTTTTATTTTGCAAAAACAACAAAAAGATTTCTCTTTTCTTTCGCTAAATCTTTGAAAAATCCAAAAATATTTTCTTTTCTCTCTTTAGTTTGCTTTGTTGCAGAGTTCAGCTCGAGTCCGTGATGGCATTTGCACTTGATTATATATTCCTACGTCCAATCGTGCAAGCGACGAGGCAGTGATGACGAAGATCGACGAAAGGGATGCAACAAGGAAAACCGGTATGAACTCGTTTTGTTTCTACTCTTGTACATATGCTTGTACTTATGATATAGAGACCAAATTGTAGCGACATAGTGCTATGTTTACAATGCTTTCCCAGTGTTCATGCTTTCCTTGTGGTTAATTCCAAATAGCTAGAGTACATAATGTGTTGTTGAAATGATTTACATGCATTGCATTGTTCATGGTTTGGCATACTGCAGTGGTATTTCCCTTTGGAGAATTATTGGATTGACTTGGCACATGCTTACACATGTTTATGACTGAAAAGTCTACTATGCCTTGATGATCTGTGAATTTCAGAATAGTCATATCATTTTCATGCCCAATTCAATGTTACTTTGTCGCTCTGCATGATTATGACTGTTATTGCTGTCTAGTTGGTCGCTTCCCAGTCTTTTGCTAGCCTTCGCTCGCACTAAGCGGATTTCTTCTTGTGCATCCAAAATCCTTGAAACCAATTTTTCCATATGAGTCCACCATACCTTCCTATGTGGTATTTACCGGCCATCCTAACGAAGACTTTCTTGTACCATCTCGAAATTATTCAAAAGAAATCCCGTGTTGTGCCTATGTTTTAGCTCATGAGGAAGTAGTAGGTAATTCATGACCGTCTTATGTTAGACATGTTTTATTCCGGGATTGCATGTCTAATCTGCAAACCCCTGATACGAGGAGGGGCTGGCATGAGTGCGCCCAGCTCACAAAATATAATCACAACCAACAAACCCTCATTCAAGCTTTGTCTATGAGAAATCAGAAAACTTTGGCAGTGATAAACAAAGGAGATTAAGGGGATGTGATCGTCTCCATCTTGGGAGCCGTTCCTCGAAACATGTCTAGCATAAGAGCTGATTGAGTTGTCTACTAGCATTCGTTGACGAAGCATGCACGTCCCAAAACACTTTTATCTCTATTTTCAAAGCCAAGAGCTCTGGTACATGTTTAGTCTTTGCTTCCATTCATGGATTTTCAACCTTTCCATCAAACTCCACGGTTCGAGAGTCTCCACCTTCTTTCTTCAAAGCACCAACTAGGAGAGCATAATTGTCATTCTGAGTGTAATGTGCATTGTCCCAAAGTACTACATTGTCTTTTGCATGATTGTGGTATTACTTATTCTGAAGTTCTTAGTTCTAGTCTCCTTTAAAACTCCGGAGGAGTTTCTGCATTTATGTTTTGCTTCACTCATGGAGGCTAGCGAAATACCACTCTAGTATGTTCTAGCTTTGTGCATTGTAATCCTGTCTTGATTTTTAGTAGAATATTATTCACTTTTAGTTGTTTGTGATTGACCACTTGAAAGAAGGATTACTTCGTGCATTGTCCGCATAGCATTGTTTTGATACTTGCTAAATTATTTTCATAATGCATGCTTATATACATCTATTGAAGAAAAAGAGTTTGTCAAAGTTTTCTTTGTCGCGTTCAGTTCGTTGTACTGAATTGCTTGAGGACAAGCAATATGCTAAGCTTGGGGGAGTTGATACGTCTCAAACATATCTACTTTTCCAAACACTTTTGCTATTGTTTTCCCCTCATTCTTGCATGATTTGGATTAAACTAACCCGGACTAATGCTGTTTTCAGCAGAGCTGCCTGTATGGTTTTATTGTGCGCAGGAAAATGGATTTTTGGACGTCTCCGAAAATTCCCAGAAAAAACACAGAAAATCCACGCACCTGAGGGGCCATTGTGCCAGAAGTGGGACCAGAGGGAAGCCAAGGGGGCCCCAGGCGCCCCCCTGGCGCGACCAGGGGTGGGGCCGCGCCCTCTGGCCGCCTGGGGGCCTCCCCCTCCTCTGGTGCCCTACCGAGGCTCCTATTTATTCCCTTGATGGAGAAACCACGAAACTCAAGTCGTTTTCCCAATTCTCGTCGCGGAGCCGCCACCACCCTCTGTTCTTCTCCGGGAGTGATAATCTGGAGGCTGTTTTGGCCTCTGGTGAGGGGAGATCATCGCCATCGTCATCATCATCGCCACTCCATCCTCCCTCCATGACTTCTCCATCCATGTGTGAGTAATTCCCTGCTGTAGGCAAAGGGGATGGTAGGGATTGGATGAGTTAGATCATGTAATAGTTTATCAGATTGTTGGGGGCATGTTGCCTGTCATCTAGATTGTTGTTTATCATCTTTGCTTGAACTTGTTGCTCTTAATGCTTGTTACTTTGGGCCCGAGTGCCATGATTTCAGATCTGAACCCTATTTTTTTCATGAATATAGTTGTGTTCTTGATCCTATCTATGAGTTGTATGCACCTGTTATAGTCCGGAACCGGCGATCCCAAAGGTGACAGCTTGGGACACCAAAGGGGATGGACTATAATTTGAGGATTCCATGTATCCATTGATTGTTAATGCTTTGTTCCAGTGCTCTTTGACAGGAGCACCTTAATTCCATAAGTTCCTTTTGGCCCCGTTCGTAGCGGGATGGTAGGACAAAAGATCTTGTGCAAGTTCTTATTGCAAGCACGTACAACTACCTATGGGGTACATGCCTGATGTTTGATTTATGCCTAGATGATCATTGCTTTTCTGTGTGCATTTCCCCAAGTTAACTACATAATGTGAATTATCCATGCAGCGCCCAACCATCCATCTCCCTAGCCTACAGTGTCTTTAATTCTGCTGGTTACTAGTTGTTTACTTTCGCTGTTTTACTATTACTGCTTCACCACCACTATTTTTGTTGCTATCATCACTTCCATATTGCAGTTACTATTAATATCTTGTTGCAAGTAAGTGTATCTCAGGTGCGGTGGAATTGACAACTCCACTGTTAAAGCTTGTGGATATTCTTTGGCACCCCTTGAGTCGAATCTATAAATTGGGTTATCTTACCCGCGAATACTATCTCGACCCCCTGCAGTTGTGAGTTATCAGTTGTATCCATGTAGCTGTAATGTTGTGATATCATGTTGGAAATCCAGGGCATATTTTAAGGACCGATATGTGGTACTGTTCTAGATCTAGATGTTTCCATCCAGATCCGGGGACGAAGCACATATCGGTCCCACTGCGACATACGACACTGCCATATGCCCCGGATTTCCAAAATGATATCACAACGTTACAGCTACAAGGATACAACATCTCATACAATCAGCATACAACTTACTTATATACAATACATCAGCGGAAGATACATGTCTGAGTACAGACTACATTCAAATGCCTAGTGGCAAAGGTAAAACACACCATTCCCGTAACCACACGGGTCCAGGCTCTCCGCTGGGATCCACCTAACTATTCGTCGTCGAGTCTTCGCGAAGGCGTCCAGAAGAAGGCTCGTCGAGCTCCTCTGAAGTCCAAGATCATTTGCATAACGTGCGTAAACGAGAAAAGAAAGAGGTGAGTTATATCAAAAGTCTTGTAACTAACTTCTCACGGGTAAGATGGTGGTATGGTGAGGTTGCAGACGCACTAGCAATATATGAGTGGCTAACGGTCTATTTTAGAGTAAGATGAGAACCAAGCATTCGATGAGGAATCGCCTCCAACAAGTCTTTCTATCAACTACTTACGCAAGCATAACACCTATCCTATCATTTTCCTCCTCTTCGCATCCCGGCGAAGAAGAAGCAGTCAATGCACACCCACGTTGAATCAAATTATTAGGATTATCTCAGTTGTTGTTGTCTATGAACAAGGAGTAGGTCTCAAGTCGTCCATAACCATGGACACGGATTCTCGAAAAGATTTAACCCTGCAGGGGTGTACCAACTGCCCATTACAAGGCTCCACACGCAACCCATCTGTCTCAGTTGGTACCCATCATAGTCAACCATTTTATGATTTAGTTCCGAGAGATCCGAAACGACAGGTCCCTCTAACTAACAACACACAAATCTGGGTGGCCCCCGGTGAGTCGACATCCAACTCAAAAGCCGGCCGTGCTCTTGAATTGGCCTCTACCGTCTGGACGAGGTCAGGTTAGCTACCCAAACCATGTGGGAAGCCCCCTAGATCCCTGGGGTGGACCAACAAGGAAAACCATGTCTCCGCTGGCCCAAGTTATTTTAAAGAATATTTGCTAGGAGCGACCCGACAGACATACACACAGGTTTCAAATGGTAAATCAGCTTGGGCCACCACTAGAAATGTTTGAAGCTAGGTAGGTAAGAAAAGGAGACCCCATAGCATCCCACACGCGGTTAGGAACGCTCAGTCTTAAAACCAATACCTAGAACTCGGGTCCTAGGTGACTCGAATGGAACAAAACGTCGGGGCGGGATAACCTAGACCTTCCATCCTTCGTCGAATATAGTCAACATTATAATAATCATATCATCCACAATAATATAATAATGGGATAGCCCAATCAAAGGAGTAACAGGATAACAGTTGATAACATCCTAGCATGCATACTAAGCAGTGGCTGAGCAGTGAGCAATAGTAACATAGCCGAACAAGGTTTGCTGGGATGTGGGGGACATGGCTGTTTGGGTTTATTTGAGAGGCATGAGTATGAAGTGGTAGGATCAAGCAATCGTTCTATCCTACACCTAGGCGCGAGTGAGCTGAAATTTATAAGCATGATATATGCTCCCCCTTACCTGATGAGAATAAGAAACTGAAGGTGTAGTCGATCGCAAGCTCGCATCGTCTCCGAGAGGTACCCGCGGAAGCACACAAGAAGGAAACACTGGAAATGACAATCGACGAGCAAGCATCTATTACTACGAATCAATCACGAGCATGCATCAAAAAGAAGGCAACATGAGGCAACGCACTAAGGCATCACATCTATCGTCGAGAGCGGTTCCTAGAAGGTTAAGTGGAGTACTCGTCACACACGACGATACCGCACATTTAGAAAGGTTCAAGTTCTATAGCTACACAACATGAGCAAAGGTTGTTAACATGGCATCTCACTCAAGCATGGCATATCACACCAACATGACAAGGGGTGAAGCATAAGATAAACTATCTATGCTAGTCAATTTTAGTGGGGCACAACCTAAACATGGCATACACTAAGTGCCCCACGACAATTAAAGCATTTGATAATGTTCTTGCCTAAACCATATTTTAGTTTGGTTAACAACAGCAAACAACAGAATAAACACAAAGTACACGAAAAACTAATCAAGTTACATATAAAGAACACTCCAAACGGAGTTACGGTTAAAAAGATACAACCAATGCAAGTTATGCACACAATCTGCCAACATCAGGTAGCACACTTTAGACCAACAAATAAGAAAGCAAAAGGTTGTAAACATGCACAACAATGGTATGCAACTAAAGTAGACATGGCAGGAATGGCATGGCGAAAGGAATCATGCAAAAACTCATCATGGTTCACTAGTTATAAGCAACACAAAAAGCTATAAAACATTACTGGTCAAGGACTTAGTGAAAATCAGGAAAACAGGGCAGAACCTGTTATTTCCATGCTGTATAAACAAGAGCAAAGCTATATGCAAAAGTGCAGCAACATGACATAGAAATATGTGGGCATGAAGTAGACATGATGCTGATCAGGTACAAACAAGAATCAAGGTAATAGGCATCACAGATCCAAAGATATTAAGCGTGCAACATGGCATCGGAAAGTTACAGACTTAGTGAGAAACAGAGGTGGCTGTCAAAAACAGCAGGATAGCAACTTTGGAGCTGAACATAACTATCACCAGGAATGTAAACATGACAATGCAATACATATAATGGAAGTAGACATGGCATAGATCAATATGACATATTGCAATGCTCTATAGGATGCACGATTAAAAAGATATAGGGCATCAAAGTAGCAACTCTATATAAACAGTAGCACATGTCATCAGGGTCCACTTTGGAGCAATAAATAATATAGCTACAGCAGGCAAACATGACAAGTGATTGCATTGGATTTAATTAGACATGATGCTTACCAGTATGCAACAATAATTAATAGCATATGCCTCATGGATGTGACATAATCATCAATCAAACTTGCAATAAAATAAAAACAACATCACTTGACAGAAAGTAGCGGTAGTTAACAGTCTGATGCCCACTTCAACACAGATTTGCACCATCAATATGATATCAAATAAAAATTCTCACAAAAGATGGATTGGAGTACACACACAACTAAGCAATTTTCCTTTTGGGCGCAACGTCATACGAGCTACCATTTAATCACAAATCTATTCGCAATACTGAATCAGCAACAACAATTACAAGACTTAGCAAAATTCGGAAAAGTAAAGAGAAAAATAGAGGACCTTGGGCTGAGGCCCAACTTGGCAGAGGAGGCGGATGGGCTCGGTGCTTGCTGCACTGGGAGGCTGGTGGGCCGCGCTGGGCCGGCCTAGCCTGGCCGAGGCGGCGGTTGGACGCCGGCTCGTCTCTGCGACGAGGTAGCATCGGCGGCGGCTGGCCTCCAGGCCGATGATAAGCTCCGGCGAGGGAGGAGGCACGGCGGGCGACGAGGAGGCGTGGAAGGCGCGGATCCGCTCGCCCCCTTGCCGGATCCAGGCGATGGCGGCCGGCTGCGGGCGGCGGGGTCGCCGGTGGGCTGCGGCGGCTCGGCTGCTCCGGCTTGGGCAGCCTTCCATGGCGCCGGCATCAGCTCCCTGTGGCTTGTGCTGCACGGGAGAGAGGGAGATCGGCGGGAGGAGAGAGGGAGGAAGAGAAGGAGGAGAGGAGGCGCGACTCTGATGGCCGGAGGAAGCGGCGGCAGCGGCGAGGCCCCTCGGGCTGGAGGTGGGAGGAGAGAGAGGAGAGAGGAGGGGCTGACGTGGCGCGCCCGTAGCCCTCCAATCGCCCGATCGGACGGCCGGGAGCAGCTGGGGCTAGGGTTGGACAAAAATGGGGTATTTTTGGACAGATTTTGGTAATGTGAGGGGGGTGGCTGCAATTTTGGCTTGGGGAAAACCCTAGAAAGGGGTGGGAGAGTGGTGGTCTTTATATAGCCCAGGTGGCTGGCAGCTTGCAAAAACATCCCCGGTTTCTCTCTCTCGCGCGCGGTGTTTACGTTTCTGATCGCCGAGGGTCCGCAGGACCTCCGATTCGGGTAAAACTTCAAACTGCGCGATCATCGCACCGAGCCGGCGACGTTCACCTTGTGCTGGAACCGTTCCGAGAACATTTTCTGGCGCACTATAATAATATCTCGTTTACTTATTAAACGGGTTTTTTCGTTCCGTTGGCTGCGTCTGGTCTTGTGCGGGTTGCGACAGTGATCGGGTGAAACCCGGTGTCGCAAAGGTCGGGTGTAAGGGTGGCAAGGGTCGGTCTCCCTCCGATACGAGATAAGAGGGGGGGGGGGAACTAATCGCTGATCGATAAATCGGGGATGCAAACACCGCAAATCAAGCAGGCAATCAAGCAATTCACACCGAAAACAAAAATTTTAATTTTTGTGAAATCTAGGTTGTTACAATACAACACCACCAACAAGGGATCTCGTCCCAAGATCCTGGATGATCCGGGGGAGAGGAGGGGAGAGAAAAGAGAGATGACGATCTTCAACACCACCAACAAGGGACTCTTCTCCATGTCGACGTCGAACTTCTGTCAAGATAAATTTCCACAGAGAGACGACAACGTCGGAAAACGAAACCATCGGGAGATCAAGAGGAAGAACAATAGTTGAAAGCGACGATCAAGGGAAGCATTCTCACTGAAATCGTGAGGATACTGGGAAAGATAACTGAAGTCAATAGACGACCAAGATGTTTACCAGAGTCGGATAGACTAAAGGTACCACAGGATTTCCCAACCCTGAGATTCAGAATCGAGACAATACGCTGCAAGCAAGGCATTGTAACGGTTCCGATACTCCACACACTCGAGATCCTAGAGTTTGAAGGGGATAAGACGAGAATCAAAATAGTTACGACACTTGTCCTGACCAGAGCAGGGGTAAGGAGGAAAATGATTCCTACTCTCTTATAGCATGATATCACAACATTACAGCTACAAGGATACAACATCTCATACAATCGGCATACAACTGACTTAAATACATTACATCAGCGAAAGATACATGTCTGAGTACAGACTACATTCAAATGCCTAGTGGCAAAGGTAAAACACACCATTCCCGTAACCACACGGGTCCAGGCTCTCCGCCGGGATCCACCTAACTATTCGTCATTGATTCTTCGCGAAGGCGTCCAGAAGAAGGGTCGTCGAGCTCCTCTGAAGTCCAAGATCGTTTGCATAACGTGCGTAAAAGAGAAAATAAAGAGGTGAGCTATATCAAAAGTCTTGTAACTAACTTCTCACGGGTAAGATGGGGGTATGGTGAGGTTGCAGACGCACTAGCAATATATGAGTGGCTAACGGTCTATTTTAGAGTAAGATGAGAACCAAGCATTCAATGAGGAATCTCCTCCGACAAGTCTTGCTATCAACTAATTACGCAAGCATAACACCTATCCTATCCTTGTCCTCCTCTTCGCATCCCGACGAAGAAGAAGCAATCAAGGCACACACACGTTGAATCAAATTATTAGGATTATCAGTGTTGTTGTTGTTGTCTATGAACAATAACGTGACGCCCCCAAAATTAATCCGTGTACAGTAATCCTACATGTAGGGTACACGACTGAGATTAGGGTGCCACGGTGAGAATATCACAGCAGAAAACTAAACACAAAATAAATAAATCTGATAATACAAACCAGGGATCACAAGGATCCGAATACATAAGTTATACAAGCCATAATATAAGAGTAGAGACATAGTTAGTTAAGTTTTTCCTTGAGAAGGCTAGAACAAATAACAACCGAGATACAGATGGAACAGGCGAGGCCTCCTGCCTGGGATCCACCGAACTACTCCTGGTCAACAGGGAACTCGACGTCGTTGTAGTCGCCTCCGGGGTACGCCTGCTCCTGGGCTCCAACGTCGACTGCAGCGGACGATCAGGAAAAACAAAAAGGGGAAATAAAGCAAGGGTGATTATCTAGCATACCCGCGAGTCTTATGTCCAACTACTAAGCATTTATGCACTTGTATCAATGGAAAGGGGAGGCTATATATAGTGGACTGAGTTGCAGAAATCCAGAATAAGGAAGAGAAACTAGGACTATCGAAGACTAGCATCTTCCGACGACTCTTGATGCATGAGAATAGAATAGCCAACAGTTCAATGAACGCATAAAGTAATAATGCAGCAGAAGTTGCTGCAGCATTGAATAATAGTAAGTTGTATTAGATAACAATTAACAATGCCTCCGAGAATCCTCCCTCGACTTCCCCGCGAGGAAGAAAATCCGGAACCAATAAGTTTAGTAGTAGTAGTTTGTAGTAGTAGAGTCTGGCTTCAGCATAAAACGTCCTGTTACCGTGGACACGGTTATTCGAATAGATTATCTTCCCTGCAGGGGTGCACTAGTGTAATACCGCACGCTCGGATCTCCAAGGTGGCGTATTGTCGGGACCCGGAATATGCGTATGTAATTCCAGTCATAACTCAATCATATGGAGAGCCGAGAGTCGTACCCACTTGTCTAAGAAGACAAGGCCAAGCACAGAACACTCCCGGAAAGCATCGTACGTGAGGGGCATCCCATCCAGGCCTTATGATCAACTGAGATGGGTCCTCATCGCCCGCTCACAAGTCTAAATGATTATGGGTGGTGAAATCCCATACTCATAGACAAGTCGCCTCAACCATATTATCGATTGAGTTATAACACTTACATAAACAGACTCCAGCCCGATCACTTAGTTGGCGTCTCGGGCGGGCTCAATCATACAATAAAGTGTGCCACGTGACAGAGTCACGAGCAATCGCATCGCGATGCCCCAAGCTGCGCACATCTAAGGGCCACTTGGTGTATAAAAGACCGCCGGCAAGAACACAACTAAGCTATCGAACCCCACACTAAGAGATGCATGTTATAATCATACACGCATCATACATGTCTAGTGTAAACAGCAGGTACACATTGCATGAACTCTACAAAGTATATCTTTATTAACTTGAGTACACAAAGATCATATGACTATGATCCATCATTACATCAAACAACGGAAGCAAATTAGGTCTGAGTACAAACAAGATTAAAAAATGGCTTAGAGAAGCCTTGTTCAACATACATGCCATTCCACGAGGGACCAGACTGCTGTCTGGAACTATACTATCTTAGTCAACGTCGAGCTTCAGGAAGGTTTCTCCATCGGGGCCTGGTTTCTCATCTAAAACATAGAATAAGGAAACGTGAGTACAAAGTCGTAATCAGCAAGACTTACGTCAGAACTATACTACTCATGCTAGAGTTTCAAGGTAAAGGGAGGTGGGGTTTCAACGCAGAGGTGCCAGCTTTGACTTGGCTAGTCCTGTACTACGATTACCAGATTGAGGTAAGAAGCGTACACGAGTCCACTACCAAGTGTCCAACCAATACACCACTATGGATACTTCCTCGACTTCCCCACGAGGAAGCACGCCATAGCACTCACGCTTATCTTGCGAGTTTTAGAGTATCCATTCAAGTTGTCTAATAATCAGGTATAGGTTCCAAGCAGTCCATGACCGCGGACGCGGCTATTCGAATAGTTTTGTTAACCCTGCAGGGGTGTAAACTACACACACATGAACATCAGTTAACGCCAGGTCTCGTCACCATTCAAGGGGTGCCGGCGAGGATGTTCACCATGACACTTCGCTCACAACCGGTCTATTCCAGGAGTCGACTATCTGAGTTGCCTCCGCTCGAGAGCCCGACCGGATCAACGAAACAGACTCAAACAATGCAAGTGACCGAGACGTCACCTTTGGCAGGTGGTTTCACTGCCTCACAGGTCCACCCACATATCTATATGATGCAATCTGTCATTCATTCTTTTTCTATGCATATGCCAAATGGAAAGCCCGGACTAATGTGACTCCTGGACGTCAACACAGATTAAGGTACTAGGCCGAGAAGGGTCAGTGAGCCCAATGTGTGGTTGTACTCTTGCACCCGCAAGTACAAGCACCGTTTTTTATCCCTTGTGGCAACAACACATCCCCTAGACTCACGTTTCTGTCACTCAAGCTAGTCATCGGGGGGCATGAACCCAAAATCATGCATAACGCTCCCTCTTGGAGTCACTACATACTACTTGGCCAAAGCAATAAACAGCAACGGAGAACATGCAATAATTACTCAAGAACATAAATATAAAATAGGAGAATCAAATATATTACTCAAACACAATCTGAACATAATATCATAATCCATCGGATCCCAGCAAACTCAGCATAGCAACATCAGAAATATTACATATGTGCCTCAATCATGTAGGGAAGCTCACGACGTCTAATCCATGAAGAACAAAGATGGGAGGAGAACATCACATAGCTACTGATAATAGACTCATGGTCCAAGGCGGACTACTCACGGTTCATCCGGGAAGCGTCCATGGTGGTGGAGAAGCTCCCGGAGGTGATTCCTCCCTCCTGCAGGGTGCCGGGAAGAGGTCTTCTAGTGCTCCCGATCTTTGAAGCGCGGCGGCGGCGGAACAGAGGAGAGATCGCGAAAAAGGGTTCCCGTCACGGGGGTTTCACGTCACGAGGGATATATAGGAGAAGGGGGGGGAAGCCAGGGGGGCCACCAGGGGTCCAGGCGCCCCCCTGGCGCGGCCCCACCCTGGGGCGCGCCTGGGGCCCTGGTGGGTCCCCTCTGGCCCCCCTCGGTGATTCCGGAAGCTTCCTAATCGTAGATTTTTTATTGGATTTTTCCCGAATTTCTGGAGCACTTTTAATATGGGGGAAACCTGAAATAGAAAAACAGTAGAAAATAGGAACTGACACCGGGGTGCACTGAGTTAATAGGTTAGTCGAAATATGATCAAAAGTGTAAGGAAGTTCATCAATATCATAGCAATATCACACAAAAGAGGCATGGAGCAAGCAAAAATTATAGATACGTTTTGGACGTATGAACATCCCGAAGCTTAATTCCTGCTCGTCCTCGAGTAGGTAAATGATAAAAGCATAATTTCTGTGGTGAGATGCTAACAACCATATAAGAACTTTTAAGTAAAGCAATCAAGGCATGTAATTCAATTCAATTCATAACAGGCAAGAGTCTATATTTAGTATTGAAACAAGCAACATAAGAACATAAAGGTGCAAGAGCTCTCGCTGACCGTGACTCGAATGTCTCCAAATGTTGTTTGCGTGCAAGAAAGGGGATAGGGATATACGATAAAAAGGTATTTTTGTGTTGAGAACTCAATCTACTAAAGTTTCACACTTGGTCTTCTTTGGAATCTTATCTTGACTCATCCCCAGACCACTAGCCAGGTACAAGTCAAAATGATCCACTCCTTTTCGACATTTTGAGCACTCATGCAATGGATGAGTGTAAGCAAGAAAGTTGACACTTAGGATGGCAAAGAGAGAATATGGTGGAGGAGGAAGACAAAAAGGTATGAAAGGCTCACATCAATGAGGCAAATCATAGGCGAGAGAAAGCCAAATGATAGATATGATGTGAGGAGTAGAGATTGCCATGCAACGGATGCACATATGAGCTAAGGTAAGCTCTCCAATGGAACTAGTGGGGGTGCATCCAACTTGCTTGCTCAAGAAGACCTAGAGCTCGTTTTGAGGAGGCTCATCATTGGAATATACAAGCCAAGTTCTATAGTGTGAAGGGTCCCCACATAGCTATATGCAGGAATGATAATCTCTATGGAGTACAAGATATAAGAGGGAGTACGAGTGTGGATCTTTCAAAAGGAATAGTAGTGTGCCCCCTTCTCTCTTTATGTTTCTTTTTCTCTTTTTTTTGTATTTTTTTGGTGGCCTCAATGGCTCTTTCTATTTCTCTCATTTGTCCTCTTCGGGATCTTTTAATTTGTCCTCTTTGGGATCTTTTAATTTGTCCTCTTTGGGATCTTTTACTCACTTTAGGGGCAACACTCTATATATTACAAGAAGTATAGAAGATCTTTCACACTTTACAAAGTACTCAAATCATAAAGAAGATGTAACTATCATGAAGTATGCAAATGTATGCCTCTGCCAGTGTAGCAGGATATGCAATGATACTAGCGCGTCATGTAGCAATGATTAGGGAAAGGCCGAACTAGCATGCGGCTCATCGATCAAGAAAGTAGCATGTATGACATGAAGATCAAGTCTTGAGAAGATTGATGTTGCATGGCAATATATCTCGGAAAGGCTATGGAAATGCCTTGATAGGTAAGTATTGTGGCTGTTTTGAGGAAGGATATAAGGAGGTTTATGATGACAAAGCGTATCGTGCAAAGGGTTTGGATGTACCGGCGAAGGTGGACGCCAACTCTCGGAGTGAGAAGAAAGCAATGGACGACACAAGAGAGACTAGAAATATATGGGAAGGTGGAAGTGTCAACTTTCGAATACTCACATTAGTCTGAAGAACTCATGCACTTATTATGGTTAACTCTCAATCTAGTAAGGAGGTTCACAAAGGACAAGTACCCAGAGGAGGAGTGTATGGGGGTTTGGTTATCCTTGCGCATCCTCGACTCAAGGTACGTGAGTGTACTCTAATATTCGACCCCTCAGAAGAGTAGTGATCCATCTAGTAGCTAAAGTTCTCAACCAATTTGTAATTTTTTGAAAATACACGGATTTCGCGAAATACGACATCTATCACTAATAGGCTAAAGCTCTTCACACCAAAATTCCAAACATTACTCAAAACAATACCTCAAAACTATTGCAAGTTACTACTACAACTCAATAGCAACCTCAATTACCTACTTCAAGTCAAGACATAAACTCAGTGCAACAGGCAAACTCTCTAAACAAGATAAACATGAAATATCAAGAGAGTTACAGCAACAAACTAAACAAAAGCTATTTGAAAAGATAAGCATGAAAACTAAGAGCAAAACATGACAGTAGCTATGAAAAAAATAAAGAACACACACAACAAAGATAAGCATGAAAAGTCCTATGTTGTGTTCTAGGGTGAAGTGGAGTGTGTTTCTCTCCCACACAAACAAAGGTGGGTTCTAACTTGTTATGAACAGCAAGAAAAGCTAAATAAAACTAAAAATAAAACCTAAGAGCGAGACGCTCCAAGCATAGCACATAATGCATGAAGTGATAAAAATATAGTGAAACGAGAGATGAACTGATAATTGTTGATGGAGAAGGTGATGCATGGGGACATCCCCAAACTTAGA
Source organism: Bromus sterilis (assembly GCA_950022295.1). Classification (NCBI taxonomy): domain Eukaryota; kingdom Viridiplantae; phylum Streptophyta; class Magnoliopsida; order Poales; family Poaceae; genus Bromus; species Bromus sterilis. The sequence goes on along the minus strand of OX465596.1, from coordinate 159,252,211 downwards.
CGCTTGTGTCTCCTTGAATATTTCTTGGGGATGCATGGGGGCATCCCCAAGCTTGAGCGCTTGACACTACTTTAATCTTCTTTCATCATCTTCCCTCGCACACTTGAAAACTCCCTTCATACATAACTCATCATAATCTAATTAGCGAGGTTAGTACCCATAATAAAATAATTTTTCCTCTACTGGAAATAAATATATTCTTGAAGGGCTACTGTTTCTAAAGAATGCCAAAAAGTTTTTGCAAAGAAAAAGCAAGCTTAAGGTTTTCAAAACGAAGAAAAGGCAAAACAGGATAGAATCTGTGAAAAACCGACCAGCAGGTAGTAATTTTTTTAGGGATACTTCTGCAACTCAAATAAAAAAACTCAGAACATACGAAAGTTTTGTAATTGTATCGATCACGCTGTACAAAAAATTCAGCTCAAAAAGATGAACTGTGATTTTTCTGTGATTTTTCTAGTCAGGAGGACAGAATCTGTTTTCTGGACAGCATGTCACAACTTTCACTTCCCTTGTCGTATGAGGCTATAAAAGGTACAAAGCTTGAAAAGTAAAGATAAAATGATGTTGCTACAGTAGTAACAATCATCAAGACCACTAAAAACAGAAGAAAAACAAAAAGGAAATCCTAAATTCGTTGCGGACTGCCTCCCGAAAGCGCTTCTTTAAAGCCATTAGCTAGGCTTAATGCAAATAGATCAAGTCTTTTCATGAAAATAACTAGCCCATGTGACGGACTCAAAAGGCAACTTAATATTTTTCCTAGGGAAGTGTTGCATCACTTTCTTAAGAGGGAATTGGAATTTTATAATCCCTTCTTTCATATCAATAATAGCACCAACGGTGCGAAGAAAAGGACGTCCCAAAATAATTGGACAAGAAGGTTCATATTCAATGTCCTTAATAGTAAAATCAATGGGAACATAATTTTCATTGACAATGAATAGAACATCATCGATCTTCCCCAAAGGTTTCTTTATGGAAGAATCGACAAGACGAACACCAAAATAACAAGGATCAAAAGGTTTCACTTCAAATATATCATACATTCTTTTGGGCATTACAGAGGTACTAGCTCCAACATCACATAAAGCATAGCAAGAGAAATTATTCAACTTAATTTTAATCATAGGATCCCAACCATATTCTAGATTTCTAGGTATGGAGGCTTCTACCCTAAGCTTCTCCTCCCTAGATTTGATGAGATCATTAGTGATATGCTCCGTGAAGGCAAGGTTAAGTGTGCTAGTGTGGGGGTCTCTAGACATCTTGTGAAGGAAATGAACAACTTCAGAAAGGGTGCAATTATCAAAATCAAGGTCACTACTATCAAGTAAAGTGGTAGTGGTGTCCTTTAGGCTCACTTGTTTGGTAGCTTCTATAGTCATAGGAGTTTCTTCTTCTACGGTTGAGGTCATAGCATCACAATTAATAGGTCCTATGGGACTAGGGGTGCATTGGATGCTAAGAGTTTGGATATCCTCAACCACTTGGATAGTAGCAACAGTATGGTGTGTAGGAAGGCTCTTAATTATATCTTCTTCCTCCTTTTCTCTAGCCCATCCCTCTTTAAGTTTAGCCATCATCCTAATGTTTTCATTAATTTGCAATTGGATGGAATTCATTGGAGTGACCTTCCTCTCCTCAAGGGGAGAAGTTCTAATCTTAAGCAATTCTACTTCATGGGCTAAATTGTCTACCTTCGACGAGAGGTTATCTAGTTTGTCTAGTTTTTCCTCTACACTCTTGTTGAAGGCTTTCTAGGTAGTGATAAAGTCTTTAAGCATACTCTCTAATTCAGAAGTGGAGTTTTTGGTGCTAGGATAAGTGTTGTTGTTCCCATAGTTGTTGGAGGGGAACGGTCTAGGATTGCTACCAAAGTTACTCCTATAAGCATTGTTGTTGAAGTTGTTTCTAGAGATAAAGTTCACATCTACTTGTTCTTGAGAAATCAAAGAATCTAAAGGGACATTTTGAGGATCAATAGGAGATTGTTTGGTAAGTAGGGACATAATCAAGTCAACTTTTTCATTTAGGGAGGAGATCTCCTCGACAGAGTTTACCTTCCTACCTGTTGGAGCTCTTTCGGTGTGCCATTGGGAATAGTTGATCATCATCTCATCGAGAAGTTTTGTGGCAGCACCAAGTATAGTTGACATAAAGGTTCCTCCCGCGGCCGAATCTAGCAAGTCCTGCGAGGTAAAGTTCAAGCCTGCATAAAAAGTTTGGATAACCATCCAAGTAGTCAAACCATGCGTAGGGCAATTCTTAACAAGAGATTTCATGCGTTCCAAAGCTTGGGCAACATGTTCATTATCCAATTTTTAAAAATTCATAATAAAGCTACTCAATTGGATAATCTTAGCAGGGGGATAGTACTTACCAATAAAAGCATCGTTGCACTTATCCCAAGAATCTATGCTATTCTTAGGCAAGGATTGAAACTAGATTTTAGCTTCATCTCTCAAGGAGGAAGGAAAAAGCTTAAGCTTAACAATATCACCATCTACTTCTTTGTACTTTTGCAGATCACAAAGATCAATAAAATTATTTAAGTGCAAAGCAGCATCATCTCTAGCACCAGAGAATTGATCTTTCATAAAAAGGTTCAGCAAAGCAGGTTTAATCTCATAAGAAGGTGCTGAAGTAGCAGGTGTAGCAATAGGAGTGCAGATAAAGTCACAGTTGTTGTGACTAGTAAAGTCACACAACTTTGTGTTCTCAGAGGAACCCATAGTAGCAGCAAGCAAGATAACTATTTTTTTGATTTTTGATAAAGGACACTAAAGCAAAAACTGAAAGTTAAACAAACAAGACTAAAAAGCAAAGATAAAAGATAGTGTGAAACTCCCCTATCCTGAAGAGCGGAGTCCCCGGCAACGGCGCCATAAATTGCTTTTGATGACGCGAGAGCAGGTATGGTCCTGACAACAACACGATAGCTTCTCGCCCCTTGTTGGTTACCCAAAGTGGAAGGTTGACATGTAGATAGCAGCAATTTACCTCGATGAAGATACCAAGGTTTGTCTCCAGCAGGACTCCGGCAACGACAGGAAGGTGACAACGGCGCCAAAGATTGGCGGTTGTCGTGGACCTGCACACACAACAGATAACTTTGCTCCCAGCGAGTACAAAGGGATTGTCAATCCCTCCGGCCTTGTTGTTTACAAAGGATAAAACGCACAGGATAACAATTATAGTGATAGCAATGGAAAAGTAAATAAAGCAGTAAATTGATAGTGGGTGTAAGAGTATTGGAAATATGGACCGTGGTCCTATGATGTTCACTAGTGATGTATCTCTCCCAAAAGACGATAAAATAGCCATGCGAGGTAAACAAATTACAGCTGGGCAATTGACAGGATTATGTGCGCAAACCAATGCTAATTATGCTATAAAGAAATGAAGAGGCTCAAAAGCACGGGCGGTACGCCAAGACAAGTAGACCGAAATCCATCTGCATCTACCTACTAATCATCCACCTTGAGATATCTATCCAGAACATCTCGCTGGTATTAAGTTTTGAATCCTACCCAAAGTGTAAACTCAAAGCAACAGACAACTGCATTAAATAACTTTGCGTAAAGTAAACAATCCTTGCACCCGCAAGTACAAGCACCGTTGTTTTCTCCCTTGTGGCAACAACACATCCCCTAGACTCATGTTTTTGTCACTCAAGATAGTTATCGGGGGGCATGAACCCACAATCATGCATAACGCTCCCTCTTGGAGTCACTACATACTACTTGGCCAAAGCAATAAACATCAACGGAGAACATGCAAGAATTACTCAAGAACATAAATATAAAAGAGGAGAATCAAATATATTACTAAAACACAATCTGATCATAATCTCATAATCCATCGGATCCCAGCAAACTCAGCATAGCAACAGAAGAAATATTACATATGTGCCTCGATCATGTAGGGAAGCTCACGAGGTCTAATCCATGAAGAACAAAGAGGGGAGGAGAACATCACATAGCTACTGATCATAGACCCATCGTCCAAGGTGGACTACTCACGGTTCATCGAGGAAGCGTCCATGGTGGTGGAGAAGCTCCCGAAGGTGATTCATCCCTCCGGCAGGGTGCCGGGAAGAGGTCTTCTGGTGCTCCCGATCTTGGAAGCGCGGCGGCGGCGGAACATAGGAGAGATCGCGAAAAAGGGTTCCCATCACGGGGGTTTCATGTCACGAGGGATATATAGGTGAAGGGGGGCAGTCAGGGGGGCCACCAGGGGTCCAGGCGCCCCCCTGGCGTGGCCCCACCTTAGGGCGCGCCGGGAGGGCGCCTGGGGCCCTGGTGAGTCCCCTCTGCCCCCCTCGGTGATTCCGGAAGCTTCCTGATCGCTGTTGTTTTATTGGATTTTCCCGAATTTTTGGATCACTTTTAATATGGGGGAAACCTGAAATAGAAAAACAGCAGAAAACGGGAACTGGCACTGGGGTGCACTGATTTAATAGGTTAGTCCAAATATGATCAAAAGTGTAAGGAAGTTCATCAATATCATAGCAATATCACACAAAAGAGGCATGGAGCAAGCAGAAATTATAGATACGTTTTGGACGTATCACCATCCGCTGGTCCAAATCCTAAGCACAAAGGGACTTTGGACCCCTGCCCTTTGTACTCCTGCACGGTACGGGACTGGCCGGTGAAGCAGACCCACTTCCCACTACCGGAGTAAGCGGTCGAAGCCCGACAATCAGCCCGAGGTAAAGCTGACGTCTGAAGATCCCTCGAACGATGCTACAATGCAGAGGGCCCACACCGTAATCCCACGTGGAGTAGTGCGTATAGGCATATAGCCACTCAATTCATCCGCCGAACCCATTAAGTATTTTATTAATTTTCTTTCATAACAACCGTTTTCGTTGTCCTTATTTAGGTGAGTCGCGGACAACGACAGCAGCCAGGTCCACCCCATTACCAGAGCCAGTGGCTTCCTACCCTATCGTCCCACCAACTCGTGCGTCTACCAACAAGGTGAACCGTCTCCTTACCTTGTCTTGCGTTTGCTCTTGGAAGAGCTCGACTTTCGTACAACAGAGTATCTCTCAGCCACAAACAAGTATCAGGCCTGCCGCACACCGGTGGAATACACCTGACCCGTCGTTCCGATGCGATACACTGCGCGGGCACCGTTGGGTTACCCGACTCCTTACCTTTAAGGACACCCGTGGATCAGTACCCTAGGCCGGCTATACAAAGTCAGCCTCGAATGGAGTACACGGATTACTCCTCGATAGCTCACACTTGAGGTGGCTCGGCAGAGCCGGGATACGGTCCTGTATCGGTGTCTGCTCTGAACCGTACCTGTAGGAGTTTATAATGTATCGTTTCCATGATCACTCCCAGAGTGATCACGACCCGCTATCTAATCCTATTGACTAACAAGGCGCAGGGCTAACTGCTGATTATAAGATAAATATATATATATATATATATATGTATATATATATATCCAGGGCAGCATAGGATAGCGGAAAGGTAATCAAGGGGCGACAATGATAAGTTATGCAAATAAATAGGATTGTAACGTAGCAGTAGAAGCAATGCCTAGTGCAGGAAATATACGAAAATATAGGCGATATCTATGGAAGAGAATGGCTCTGCTTTCCTGGAAACTCGACGGTAGGGGCAGGGTTGTCGACGTAGTAGTTGTACTCAGCGGCGTTGTAGTCGGCGGCAGCAGCGGGGTCTACCGAAGAATAAAGGGGGGGGGGTGGGAGAAACAGTAAATATAAAGCAAACATATGCAAAAAGATGCATGACATGATAGATGAAATGTTATCGGTGCTCTAACGTAGTACGGTGCAATATGCTCGGAGCAGGAATTCTTCCGTGGATGAACTGCCAGCTCCGGGTGATTACCCGACAGGGTGTCCGGAGGGGGAAGGTACCATGCCGGAGGTGCCGTGGACATCAGACAAACATACAGCGGGTGTATCCGTGTTAGTTGATCCATTCTGAACAACTTTCGTGTTCAGAATAAATTCATCCGGAGAGGTTTACGGCATCGGGAAATTATCGGACAGACGGCCCGGAGGGGGGTGTCGATGTTCGTTGCGCTAGGGGGTGTGGTAGACAAAAAGATAGCGTATTCGTATTCTACGTATTTTTCTGATCAACTTTGATATACAAATTATTTTAATCCGACTTACGGTTTAAAAGATATTAATTTATTAAGTTTAAGTCAATTTTAAATCATTTTCTATTTTCTTTTATTATAAAAAAACAATATACAAATTTAATACTGACCAGTGGGTCATTAATAAATCATTTTAACTTAGTTTAATTAATTAGTGGGGGTCCCACATGTCATTCTCTATTAATCTAATTTAGTTCATTGTATTAATTAACTAACAAGTGGGGTCCATGTGTCATTGACAAAGAGGCTATTTAACCAGTTTATTAATCTAAAGGGCAAAGGGCCCACATGTCATAGGGAGGGTGTTTGCCTCTGTTTATCTTAAACAGAGGGGTTTATTAGGCGCAGGGGACCACGTGTAAGTGACACCTGGCCAGGGGGATTACGCACCGCTGACAGCGGGGGCCCGCCTGGCAGCCACCCAGGAGCTCGGCGGCGGCGAGGTGCTCCGGCGAGTCGACGGTGTGGGCGCTACATGGCACCAAATCACGCGGAATTTGGTCCACTCGATCGAGGGGGAGGCGCTACGTCCATCCCTCCCACCTGCGTGAGCTAGGGGAGACCGTGGCGACGACGATGTTCACCAAGGCGGCGGCCGGCGCTGTAACAACCCAGATTTCACAAAAAATAATTTTTTTGTTTTCGGTGTGAATTGTTTGATTGTCTGATTTGTTTGCAGTGTTTGCATCCCTGATTTATTGATTGGCGATTATTTCCCCACTCTTATCTCGTACCGGAGGGAGATCGATCCTTGCCACCCTGACACTTGACCTTTGCGACACCGGGTTTCACTCGATCACCATCGCGAAAACCGCACGAGACCAGCCGTAGCCAACGGAACGAAAACCCCGTTTAATAATTAAATGAGGTATTTTTATAGCGTGCCGGAAAATGTTCTCGGAACGGTTCGAACGCGAGGTGAACGCCGCCGGCTCGACACGCTGATCGCGTAGTTCGAAGTTTTACCCGAATCGGAGGTCCTGCGGACCCCCGGCGGTCAGAAACGTAATCACCCCGTGCGCAAGAGAAAAACCGGGGATGTTTTTGCAAACTGCCAGCCACCTGGGCTATATAAAGACCACCACTCTCCCACCCCTTTTCTAGGGTTTCCCTAGCCAAAAATTGCAGCCACCCCCTCACAATAGACCCATTTTCACAATTTAGCCCCAATCTCGTCCATTTTTCTGCCAGATCCATCCTAGATCGTCAGATCTCGCGATCCGACGGCCTAGGGAGTTCCCCACCAATCACCTCCGTCCTCTCTCTCACCTGACGTCGGCCCGAGAGGAGCTCGCCGCCGCCTCGCCTCCGGCAAACACGTCGGCCAGCCGGGCCGCCGCGCCTTCCTCTCCCCGATCCTCCCTCTTCTCTCCATCATCCCGTGCCCTTGACCTCCTCCTCTCCTCCTGCAGGCCGCCGGCGGAAGGCGCCGCCACACCCTCCATGAAGGCCGGCGACCCGAGATCCGCAGCCACGCCCACCGCGCCCGAGGCCGCCTTCGTCGCCCCTCTCGCCTGGATCCGGCCGCTGCCACCCCCTTTCGCCTGGATCCGCTGCACCCTGGCCCTACCTCCTCGCGTCGCCGCGCAGGCTCGCCGGCGTGCGCCGCAGCCGGCCGTCGGAACCACCCGGGTTAGCCTCGTTCAGGAGGGACAAGCGAACGGCTCGACCGCCGCCTTGGGCCGGCCCAGCGCCTGCCAGGCCACGGCACAGCATCCCCTCAAGGCCCAGCCGCCAGCCGCTGCCTTGGGCCGAGGCCCACCTGGGTGAGATTCGGCCCGAGCAACCCTCCCCTGTTTTTTTTTCTTTAACCCTGCTTGTAATTATTCTAAGTCTGTAGATTTGTACTGCTGATGTTGTTTTGCGTTGAAGTTTACGAGTAGACGGTAGCTCGGATGCATGTGCACCTAAAAGGAAATTTTTTTAGAATTGTGTGTACTTTAATCCATATTTTCTGAGCATTTTGATTTGAGGCCATCTTGATGTTGTTAATCTGTGTTGAAGTGGGCATCAGACTGTTAACTGCTATTATTTTCTGTTAGTGTGCTGCTGCTGTTATTTTATTGCAAATTTGCTTGATGATTGTGACACATCCATGAGGCCTATTGCATTGATTCTTGTTGCGTACTGTTAAGCATCATGTCTACTTCAATGCTATGCATTCACATATCATATTTTCCTGCTGCATGATGGTTGTTTCATCACCCAAAGTGGCTACCCTGCTGTTAGTGTGCTGCTGTTTATATAAAGTTGCTACTTTGCTGCCCTATATCTTTTTAACCGTGCATCTTATTGAGCATTGCAATAAGTCATTTGGATCTATGCCATGTCTACTTCCATTATATGTATTGCATCGTCATGTTTACATTCCTGGTCATAGATATGTTTAGCTCCAAAGTTGCTATGCCACTGTTTTTGACAGCCACCTCTGTTTTTCTCTAAGTCTGTAACTTTCCGATGCCTTGTTGCATGCTTAATATCTTTTGATATGTTATGGCTATGACCATGATTCTTGTTTGTACCTGATCACCATCATGTATAGTTCATGCCCATATATTGCTATGTCATGTTGCTATACATTTGCATATAACTTTACCCCTGTTTATACAGCATGAATATAACAGTTTCTTCCTTGTTTTCCTGATTTTCACTAAGTCCTTGACTAGTAATGTTTTATAGCTTTTTGTGTTGCTTATAACTAGTGAACCATGATGCCTATTTGCATGATTCCTTTTGCCATGCCTTCCCTGCCATGTCTAATTTAGTTTCATATAAATTGTGAGCATGTTTGCATTCATTATCCTTTTAATGCAATGCTCTAAAGTGTGTTTCCTGATGTTGGCAGATTGTGTTCCAAACTTGTTTTGCTTATATCTTTTTAACCATAACTCCGTTTGGAGTGTTCTTTATATGTAACTTGATTAGAATTTCATGTACCTTGTGTTTATGCTATTGTTTGATGTTGTTAACCAACCTAAAATATGTTTTAGGGAAGAACAGTACCAAATCATTTAATTGTCATGGGGTACTTAGTGATATGCCATGTTTAGGTTGTGCCTCACTTAAATTGACTAGCATAGATAGTTTCCTTTATGCTTCACCCATTTTCATGTTTGTGTGCTATGCCATGCTTGAGTGAGATGCCATGTTAATAACCTTTGCTCATCTTGTGTAGCTAAATAACTTGAACCATTCTAAATTTGCGGTATCGTCGTGTGTGACGAGTACTCCACTTAACCTGTTAGTAACCGCTCTTGACGATAGATGCAATGTCGTAGGGTGTTGTCTTGTGTTGCTATCTTGTTGTTTTTTTCTCGTGATTTCTTCGTAGTAATAGATGCTTGCTCGTCGATTGTCTTTTCCAGTGTTTCCTTCTTGTGTGCTTCCGCGGGTACCTCTCAGGGACGTTGCAAGATTGCGATCGACTTCACCTTCGGATCGTCTTCTCATCAGGTAAGGGGAGCATATATCATGCTTATAACTTTCAGCTCACTTGCGCCTTGGTGTAGGATAGAACGATTTCTTGATCCTACCACTTTATATTCATGCCTCTCAAATCAACACAAACATCCATGTTCCCCACATCCCAGCAAACCTTGTTCGACTATGTTATTATTGCTCTCTGCTCAACCACTGCTTAGTATGCATGCTAGGATGTTATCAACTGTTATCCTGTTACTCTTTGGATTGGGATATCACATTATTACATTGTTGTTGACGATATGATTATTATAATGTTGACTATATTCGACGAAGGATAGAAGGTCCAGGCTATCCCGCCCGATGCTTTGTTCCATTCGAGTCACCTAGGACCCGAGTTCCGGGTATTGTGTCTCTTCACGAGCGTGCCTAAACGCGTGTGGGATACTATGGGGTCCCCTTTTCTTACCTACCTAGCTTCAAACATTTCTATAGGTGCCCCAAGCGGATTTACCATTTGAAACCATGCATATATGTCTGTCGGGTCGCTCCTAGCAGATATCCTTTAAAACAACCCGGGCCAGCGGAGACATGGTTTCTCTGTTGGTCCACCCAAGCAGCTAGGACCCGGCCCCATGTGAGGTGACCCGGTAATCCGACATGCGTCAGCCGGAAGAGTCCGATTCGAGAGCGTGTCCAACTTTTGGATTGGGTGTTGACTCCCTGGGGGCCACCCGAATTTGTTCGTTGTTAGCTAGAGGGACCTGTCGTTTCGGATCTCTCAGAACTAAATCATAAAATGGTTGCCTATGATGGGTAGGAACTGAGAGAGATGGGCGTGCGTGCGGAGCCTTGTAATGTGCAGTTGGTACACCCCTGCAAGGTTAAATCTTTTCGAGAAGCCATGTCCACGGTTATGGACGACTTGAGACCTACTCCTTGTTCATAGATAACAACAACTGAGATAATCTTAATAACTTGATCAACGTGTGTGTGCCTTGACTGCTTCTTCTTCGTCGGGATGCGAAGAGGAGGACAAGGATAGGATAGGTGTTATAATTGCGTAAGTAGTTGATACTAAGACTTGTTGGAGGCGATTCCTCATCGAATGCTTGGTCCTCATCTTACTCTAAAATAGACCGTTAGCCACTCATATATTTCTAGTGCGTCTGCAACCTCACTACTACCCCCATCTTACCCGTGAGAAGTTAGTTACAATACTTTTGATATATTCTCACCTCTTTCTTTTCTTTTCCGTTTTATGTTTTGCCTGATCGGACGCTGCAGTTGATTACTACCTTGAATCTTCTTCTGTATGCCTTCATGGAGACTCAACGACGACTGGTTAGGCGGATCCCGGCGGAGAGCCTGGACCCGTGTGGTTACGAGAATGGTGTGTTTTACCTTTGCCACTAGGCATTTGATTGTAGTCTGTACTCAAACCTGTATCTTCCGCTGATGTATTGTATTAAGGCAGTTGTATGCCGATTGTATGAGATGTTGTATCCTTGTAGTTGTAATGTTGTGATATCATGTTGGAAATCCGGGGCATATGGCATTGTCATATGTCGCGGTGGGACCGATATGTGCTTCGTCCCCAGATCTGGATGGAAACATCTAGATCTAGAACAGTACCGCATATTGGGCCTTACAGGCGCACTGTCTAGGTGGGGGCGATGCTCTAGCACGCGAATTGGATCACGGGGAGCGGGGAAAACGGTGTCCTGCTCATCGTGAAGGCACAAGGTGGCCCGGTGGTAGTTTAGTAGCAGCAGCGGCGAAGAATTTGAAGGAGACGCCGGCGAGGTTGTGATGGAGTCCGGCGTCGATTGCGGCTCAGCAAGGGCGTCCCGGCGACGTCTGACCACACGGGGAGACGAGGACGAAGGCGGCGAGGTGGCTGGACAAATGCGCGCGACTCGGGGAGGTCTCTGACCGCGTTGTCGGCGTCAGCGCGGCGAAGGTGGCGCTCGGGTTGGAGGTTGACGACGACCGCGGGGCGCGCGAGATCCGTGAGGGGGGGTCTAGGGTTTGGGGCGCAACCAGGGGCGAGGGGGGGCACTTAACCACGTCGGGGCTCACCGGATGGACGCCACGGCGACGGCCATGGCCGTGGCGCCATGGATGGCGTCCATGCACCGGGTGAATAGGGGAGGGGGCTAGGTGGGCTAGGTGGGTGGGGTGGGCAGCGTTGGCCCAGTGAGGGAGAGGGGGAGATGGGCCAGGGGAAGTAGATTTGGTTTTCTCCTTTTCTTTATTTGTTTCATTTCTTTTTCTGTTAAATTTTATTTTGTATTTTTTAGTTACTTAGACATTTTTGAAAAACCTAATATGTGTTCCATAATTAGCAACCAACATTACCGGAGGCCCACAAGATGTTTGGGGTTATTATAAAATCATTTTATATTTCATTTAAATATTAAATGGTAAAATGGGGTTTTCCACCAACTTTTTAATTTGTTTGATTTATTTTAGAGCTCAATAAATTCTAAGGCACATATGGAAATGATCCACTGAATATTTGAGATTTAACAAAAGTGGTTGCAAAGTTTATGGACCAAGTTTTATTTGTCACAAAATTTTAATATTCAATAAAAGGGAAATTTGACTTTGCATTGGTCCAAGATTATCATGGTTGATCAAAGCAGGAATTTTGGAACAGTAACCATCATTACCAATAGTGATTACTATTCACTGACAGTGAGGGTGTTACAAAAGAGTATGTCTCAAGTCGGCCATAACCGTGGACACGGCTTCTTGAAAAGATTTAACCCTGCAGGGGTGTTCCAACTGCCCATTACAAGGCTCCGCACGCACGCCCATCTCTCTCAGTTGCTACACATCATAGGCTACCATTTTATGATTAGTTCCGACAGATCCGAAACGACAGGTCCCTCTAACTAACAACGCACAAATTCGGGTGGCCCCCGGTGAGTCGACATCCAACTCAAAAGCCGGCCGCGCTCTCGAATTGGCCTGTACCGTCTGGCCGAGGCCGGGTTAGCTACCCAAACTATGTGGGCAGCCCCCTAGCTCCCTGGGGTGGACCAACAAGAGAAACCATGTCTCCGCTGGCCTAAGTTATTTTAAAGAATATCTGCTAGGAGCGACCCGACAGACACACACATGGTTTTCAAATGGTAAATCAGCTTGGGCGACCACTAGAAATGTTTGAAGCTAGGTAGCTTAGAAAAGGGGACCCCATAGCATCCCACAAGCGGTTAGGCACGCTCAGTCTTAAAACCAATAACCGGAACTCGGGTCCTAGGTGACTTGAATGGAACAAAGCGTCGGGGCGGGATAGCCTAGACCTTCCATCCTTCGTCGAATATAGTCAACATTATAATAATCATATCATCCACAATAATATAATAATGTGATAGCCCAATCCAAGGAGTAACAGGATAACAATTGATCACATCCTAGCATGCATACTAAGGAGTGGCTGAGCAGCGAGCAATAGTAACATAACCGAACAAGGTTTGCTGGGATGTGGGGGACATGGCTGTTTGGGTTTATTTGAGAGGCATGAGTATGAAGTGGTAGGATCAAGCAATCGTTCTATACTAATCCTAGGCGTGAGTGAGCTGAAAGTTATAAGCATGATATATGCTCCCCCTTACCTGATGAGAAGACGAAACCGAAGGTGTAGTTGATCACAAGCTCGCATTGTATCCAAGAGGTTCCCGCGGAAGCACACAAGAAGGAAACACTGGAAAAGGCAATCGACGAGCAAACATCTATTACTACAAAGCAATCACGAGCAAGCATCAACAAGAAGGCAACACGAGACAACGCACTACGACATCACATCTATCATCGAGAGAGGTTACTAGAAGGTTAAGTGGAGTACTCGTCACACACGACGATACCGCACATTTAGAAAGGTTCAAGTTCTTTAGCTACACAACATGAGCAAAGGTTGTTAACATGGCATCTCACTCAAGCATGTCATATCACACCAACATGACAAGGGGTGAAGCACAAGATAAACTATCTATGCTAGTCAATTTTAGTGGGGCACAACCTAAACATGGCATACACTATGTGCCCCACGACAATTAAAGCATTTGGTACTGTTCTTCCCTAAACCATATTTCGGGTTGGTTAACAACAACAAACAACATCATAAACAAAAAGTACATGAAAAACTAATCAAGTTACATATAAAGAACACTCCAAACAGAGTTATGGTTAAAAAGATACAAGCAATGCAAGTTATGCACACAATCTTCCAACATCAGGTAGCACACTTTAGAGCAACAAATAAGCAAGCAAAAGGTTGTAAACATGGACAACAATGATATGCAACTAAAGTAGACGTGATAGGCATGACATGGAAAAAGGAATCATGCAAAAATGCATCATGGTTCACTAGTTATAAGCAACACAAAAAGATATAAAACATTACTCGTCAAGGACTTGGTGAAAATCAGGAAAACAGGACAGAAACTGTTATTTTCATGCTGTATAAATAGGAGCAAAACTATATGAAAAAGTGCAGCAACATGACATAGCAATATGTGGGCATGAAGTAGACATGATGCTGATAAGGTACAAACAAGAATCAAGGTAATAGGCATCACATATCCAAAGATATTAAGCGTGCAACATGGCATCGGAAAGTTATAGACTTAGTGAAAAACAGAGGTGGCTGTCAAAAACAGCAGGATAACAACTTTGGAGCTGAACATAACTATGACCAGGAATTTAAACATGAAAATGCAATACATATAATGGAAGTAGACATGTCATAGATCAATATGACATATTGCAATACTCAATAGGATGCACGGTTAAAAAGATATAGGGCAGCAAAGTAGCAACTTTATATAAACAGCAGCACATGTCATCAGGGTCACCACTTTGGAGAAAAGTAGCAACTTTATATGGACGACTTTTCGATTGGGTGTCGACTCCCCGGGGGCCACCCGGATTTGTTCGTTGTTAGTTAGAGGGACCTGTCGTTTCGGATCTCTTGGAACTAAATCATAAAATGGTTTCCTGTGATGGGTAGCAACTGAGAGAGATGGGCGTGCGTGCGGAGCCTTGTAATTGGCAGTTGGTACACCCCTGCAGGGTTAAATCTTTCCGAGAAGCCGTGTCCACGGTTATGGATGACTTGAGACCTACTCCTTGTTCATAGACAAAAACAACTGAGATAATCTTAATAACTTGATCAACGTGTGTGTGCCTTGGCTTCTTCTTCTTCGTTGGGATGCAAAGAGGAGGACAAGGATAGGATAGGTGTTATGTTTGCGTAAGTAGCTGAGAGCAGACTTGTTGGAGGCGATTCCTCATCGAATGCTTGGCTTCTTATTTTACTCTCTAGATCGTTAGCCACTTCATAAATTCTAGTGCGGCAGCAACCTCACCACTTACCCCATCCTTACCGTAAACTACTAGTTATCCTAGAATGACGAGTGAGGAAGTCCTTGCTGGGTCAGTTGACCACTACAGTTGGATGCTGAGTACCTCTGTACTCATGATACTATCCCCAAACTCTTTTCAGGGTTCTTGATCGACAACAGGTATTGTGATCGACATTGCATGTGGAGACTCGACGACGACTAGTTAGGCGGATCCCGGCGGAGGGCTTGGACCCATGTTGTTATGGGAGCGATGTCTTTTCTCTTTGCCGCTAGGCATTTGTTTGTATTCTGTACTCAGACATGTATCTTCCGCTGATGTAATGTATTAAGGCAGTTGTATGCTGATTGTATGAGATGTTGTATCCATGTAGCTGTAATGTTGTGATATCATGTTGGAAATCCGGGGCATATGGCATTGTCATATGTCGCGGTGGGACCGATATGTGCTTCGTCCGCGGGTCTGTATGAAAACATCTAGATCTGGAACAGTACCGCATATCGGGCCTTACAATTACCAAGGGCGAGCGTTGTTCCACAACCCTCTCCAGTCGACTCCTCCAGGATACACGCAACCTAGACAGCCAATTCCTCCAACACGCCCAAATCGGTTCCATACACTCCCTCATCACTTCAATAACCCCATGGCAAATGTCGTGGCAGCAACTCAGTTTCTCACCAACGCGCCAATTCATGGAGACACTCCAGCAGGATCATGCCGCTCAAGAAGCTGTCGACTTACTCAAAACTGCGATCACGCAACAAGCTCAATATTCACAGGGAGTCTCATACTTACATGGGACCCCGTACCACAGTATGAGCCGACAAGCAGAATCGCCGGCTCCCACAGCCTCGAGCAGTCATCGCCAGCACGGAGCGCCACCACCCCCAAACCATCAGGGGGCAGTGAGAGTTCTGGACCTACCGTCTCCCAACCCCGAGCGTCGTATAGAGCCGGTGACCCAATTTCCCCCACAAGATCCAAATACCGAGTTAGGCAGCAGATCCGTGGGTAACCGGTGTCTGATGTCAGCTTTGAGGAACACACGCTTTCCCCAAGATTTCAAGGGACCGCGTAAGATTCCAAACTATACAGCTGACATGGCCCCGACGACTTGGATCGAAAGCTACGACCTCGCCATGGATATGTTGCAAGCCAGCGAAGAGGTTTGTGCCCGTTACCTCACGGTGATGTTGGAAGGGCCGGCTCGTACATGGTTCAAAAAACTCCCTGAGAAATCCATCACCTCTTGGGCGGATCTCAAGGAAAAGTTCATCAAGAATTTCCAAGGCACTTGCCGACGAGCCACCACAATCCTCGACCTAGAGCATTGTGTCCAGAAGGAAGGAGAGTTGACCCTGAGCTGGGCACGATGAGTCGCAGAGATAGTCCACTCCTCGGACACTATTACTGCCCAGGCGGCTGTAATCGTTTTGGAAAGGAAGTGAAGGTTTGAGCCCCTAGTACAGAAGCTTAACCGACTCAAGAGAACGTTCAATAACACGGGAGAGCTCATGAACGCGGTCATCAAGTACGCAGAGTCTGATAAAACCAAAGATGTTGACTCGGAAGAGGATAAAACTGCCCAGAATAAAAAGAGTTGTGGCAAAGGATCTAGAGCCAGAATCAACAATAGGAATGTCGGCCCCCCAATTAGAACACTTTTGACTTGGTAGCCAACACGAATGTCGGCTTCCAAAGGCAGAAGCAGGGGGGGCAACAACTGCCGCAAGTCGGAAGAAAATTTTCGTCCCCCCAAAAGCTTCGAAGAAGCCATGAAAAGGCCTTGCCCAACACATAGTAAACCTCGTTGTCCAGCCAATCACACCTGGGAAGAGTGCAACTTCATGAAAGAGTACGCACGACGCGGAAGCCAAGGGACCTCCCGGGTCAGGTGGAGGAGCCGGCCAGAACAACAACAACCAAAATTTTGGCCATCAGGGAGCCGGCGCAGCACCTCAACACCAAGGACCCAGAGGAGGAGGGTAGCAAAATCAGTTAGGGCTTGCAGGATTCCAAGCAAACCCGAAACAACTTCAAGACCACTCAGTGTATCATGTCTTCACCACCAGTAGCTGACGGAGGGACAGGAAGATGCAACAAAGAGCCGTCATGAGTGTGGCCACAGAGATGGCTTGTACCAGGTGTCTTAATTGGTCTGAATAGTCGATCACCTGGACAAGGACGACCACCCTCCAGTGGTAGAGAACCCGGGCACTCTGGCCCTGGTAGTCTCTCCAAAAATTGGATGTGACACACTTGACAAAGTGCTCATGGATGGAGGAAGCAGTATCAACATCCTTTACTACGAGAATTTTCGTAGGATAGGATTGACTCAAAAACAACTGCAACCATCCAACACCGTTTTCCATGGAATAGTCCCAGCCAAGTCGGCAAGCCCTATAGGCAAGATCTACCTGGAGACATCTTTTGGGAATGCTGAAAATTTCTGCTCCAAGATCATACCCTATGAGGTGGTAAAACTCGAGAGCCCATATCATGCCATCTTGGGCAGACTGGCTTATGCTAGGTTCATGGCTCGACCATGCTATGTCTATCTACTGAAAATGTTGGGTCCTTATGGCCCAATTACGGTAGAGGGGAGCCGGCCCAGGGCCTCGGAGTGTGATGAGCAACACGTCAAGTTTGCTGATTCGGCACGCACCAAAGAGGACTTGTCAGCATACCAGGAGAAGGTACACCCAACAGACTCCACTATCCTAAATAAACCGACTCCTGATAACAACCCCAAGTTCCAACCAGCTCAGGATACAAAGAAAGTTGACTTTGTCCCTGGTAACGCTTCCCAACAGTTCATCATTGGGACATGGTTATCTGATAAATAGGAAAGCACGCTCATTGAGTTCCTCCGTGAGAATCAGGACATTTTCGCATGAAAACCTTATGACATGCCAGGTTTCCCAAGGGAACTCGCTGAGCACCACCTAAATATTGATCCAAAACTGAAGCCGGTCAAGCAATTCCTTCATCGTTTCAATGACGAAAGGAGAAACGCCATTAGGGAAGAGATAGCCCGGCTCCTTGCTGCCGGGTTCATCATGGAAGTTTATTATCCGGAGTGGTTCGCAAACCCGGTCCTTGTTTTGAAAAAGAACGGGACTTGGCATATGTGAATTGACTACACCGACTTAAACAAGGCTTGCCCAAAGGATCCCTTTGCGCTGCCTCGTATTGACCAGCTCATAGATTCGACTGCGGGATGTGATCTCATGTGTTTTCTCGATTCCTACTCTGGATATCACCAAATCAAGATGGCTCTTGAGGACCAGGAGAAAACGGCTTTCATCATCCCTATTGGGATATACTGCTATACTTCTATGCCTTTCGGCTTGAAGAATGCATGAGCCACATATCAGCGAACAGTACAAAGTTTCCTCAAAGAGAAAATTGGGCGCAACGTACAAACTTACTTGGACGACATAGTAATCAAATATCACCTGGCCGACTCACTCATCAGTTACCTCCAAGAAACATTCAAGACTATGCGCAAGTACCAGAGGAATTTAAACCCGGCCAAATGCACCTTTGGGGTCCCTGCAGGAAAGCTCCTCGGATACATAGTATCAAAGAGAGGCATCGAGGCGAACCCGGAGAAAATCAATGCTATCATGGCCCTTCAGAAGCCTGCCTCAATGAAAGGAGTCCAACGACTCATAGGTTGTGTAGCTACCCTAAGTCGGTTTATAAGCCAACTTGGAGAAAAATCAATCCCCCTGTACCGACTCTTATGAAAGTCGAATTTTTTTGTCTCGGATGATGAGGTTGATCAGGCCCTGGAGTCGCTGAAGAAAAAATTGTCTCAGGCTCCAATCTTGTGGGCTCCAAAGGCAAAGGAACCAATTCTACTCTATATCTCATCCAACAACCGAGCAGTCAGCGCTGTGGTTGTGGTTGAGCGTATGGAAGCCTATAAAGAGCACCCCTTGTAGAGACCAGTTTACTATTTTAGTGAGGTCCTGACTTCATCGAAGCAATGCTACCCTCACTGGCAGAAGTTGGTCTTTGGTGTATTCATGGAAAGTCGGAAGCCCAAACACTATTTCTAGGATCACCCCATAACTGTAGTCAGCTCACCTCCACTCGCAGATATCATCCAGAACCGGGAAGCCACGGGAAGAATTGAAAAGTGGGCTATAGAGTTGGGGGCTTATCATATCAAATATGAGCCATGCACAACCATCAAGTCCCAAGTGTTGGTCGACTTCATCAATGACTGGACAGAGATCCAAGCACCTCTAGAGAAGCCAATTACCAAATACTCGATGATGCACTTTGATGGGAGTCGACAGCTCCAAGGATCAGGAGCCGGTGTGGTCCTTACTTCACCTAAAGGAGAGAAATTCTGCTATGTCTTGCAATTGCAGTTCACTTGCACCAACAACTCAGCAGAATATGAGGCCCTGCTTCATGGGCTGCGTCTGGCTCGTGAGATGAACATACGCTGGATTCAATGCTACGGCGACTCTGACCTTGTTTCTCAACAAGTGTTAGGGAAATGGAACTCCAAAGATACGACCATGGCAGCTTATCAGCGAGAGGTAGAAAGACAAGACGGTTTCTTTGTTGGATACCAGGTGGATTATGTGAAGCGCAAGCTAAAGGAAGCAGCAGATGCTTTGTCCCGGCTCGGCTCTCAGCGAAAGCCGGTTCCACCAAATGTATTCCTGGACGTCCTAACAAAGCCGTCAGTGCAAGTACCAACCGAGCAAGACATAGTAGAGCCGGATCCAGAACCGGCTCTGGTGGCTGCAATACACGCCAACCCCTCATGGGTTGTACCTTATTTGGATTACAAGACTCGGGGAATCCTACCCTCAGATGAGATACTGGCTAGAAAAATCATCAGGAGGAGAAAATCCTTTGTACTCATCAACGGTGAGTTACATCGGCGAAGTCCCGCAGACGTTTTCCAGAGATGTGTTTCACCAGAAGAAGGCAGAGAGATCCTCAACGAAATACACTCTGGAGATTGTGGACATCACGCCGGCTCTCGTTCACTGGTGGCTAAAGCTTATAGACACGGATTCTACTGGCTCACAAAACATGCGGACGTAGAGGATACAATCAAGAAGTGTGATGGATGTTAGTGTTACGCAAAGCAAGCTCATGTGCCGGCTCAAGAACTCAGGATGATCCATATCACTTGGCCCTTTGCAGTGTGGGGGCTTGATATGGTGGGACATTTCAAGACGTCGGCCAACAGGAATACACACTTATTAGTGGCAGTGGATAAATTCACCAAATGGGTTGATGCAGAGCCGGTCAGTAAATGTGACGCTGCAAGAACACTAAAATTCTTGAAAACGATAATATACAGATTCGGCTACCCCCACACCATCATCATTGATAATGGATCTAACCTATCAGAAGGGGTGAAAGTCCAAGTAAGTGATCAGAGGGGGAGGGGGTGAATGATCACTTCAAATTTTCGACTGAAACTTTGAAGTGAAGCATAAGTAAAGCGGAAAAGGGAAGCAGAAACAAGTGACAGGGAAGTAAAACTGGAAGCGAAACTAAATGCAGTGAATCAAAATGCATTGAAGCATAACTGGGAAGCAAATGCAATACAATAAGTAAAAGCTTGAAGTAAAACGAACTGAGACTCGGCGATGTTTGTTCGACCAGTTCACGCTCTGCAAAGCGCTACGTCTGGTTGGAGGGACTGGTGATTGAACAACTAGAGCAAATCTCTCTCCATCCGTTGCTCCACTGCACCAATCTCCTTGAGCTTGGTCAGTTTTGACTCGGGGTAGATTATCAAGGGAATCTCCGAAACCTTTGACAAACTTGATCTTCGAGGCGACAATTACTCTTCGCTCTCTGAAGTCGACACTCTAACCGTCTAGGAGAATTGCAGTTCTCCAAGATAAAAAGGCTAGCAATCTTTCACCTAAGTCATCTTGAATCTACTCAGATCAATGGGACTTAGGCTTCAGTATTCTGGGTTTTGGGTTTTGCTTCGGTGGCGTTCTTGGGGTGCTGTCTTCAGTCTCTCTCCGGAATATTCTTAGAGCAGCCACCCGCAAATGGAGGAGGGGGCGGCGTATTTATAGTTGGCTATCCTGAGGTGCGAAATGACCTATTTGACCCGAAGTGACATCTTGACACGTGTCCACAACGGTCGGATTTGTCATTACTGCGCAACTTTACTTGCGGAAAAAGTAAAGTTGAATCGCAGACTTAGTTCTGCTTCGGAAGCCAAAGAACGAAGTCTTTGCTACCGAAACTTAACTCAGTGCACATCAGATTTATTCACTCTGGCTTCTCACTTGGTCTAGATTTGATCTTGAGCATTTCCTCAATAACTTCGGTGTCCACAAACTAAAGACCCCTCTTGGTTGTACGGTTTGTCCTATGACTCAAAGAACAGAAAAGAACTACACAAAAACATCCAAGTCTTGCGCCGTCTTCTTCATTTCCTTCAATGAGTTGAGCTTCAGGACACCTTCATTTTTGGGGGTCATCCTCCGTGATTAAGTTTCGCTCAAGGCGTAATGCTTCGATAACTTGAAAACCTTCTCTGAAGCTTTATCACCTAGCTTGTCCTTTAGAAACCTATTCAACTGTTTACACTAGAAAACATTGTTAGTTCCTCAACTCTCTTGTCCAACAATATCCAAAACACACGGGGGAAAAACTTTGCTCTTACAATCTCCCCCTTTTTGGACTATTGTTGAAAAAACAGGCATCGATAAAAGATATTGAAGTTTTTGTGAAGTGATGGGACAAACTCTAAGATATGAAGTTTTTGACCCCCCTTGATTGCAAGCATCGAAGATTTATATAATCGAAGTTAATGCTTGAGAGAAATTTCTTCGGTGGAGAGCGAAACAAATAACTTAGCAAAGACAATTGCATTTGAAGATATCTATCCAGAAATGTGTGCAATTGCTTCCAATGACCTGTGACTTAGAAAATAATAACCACCTGCTAGATAGAGGATACGAAACAATACTTGCGAGAAAAGGGTTATTAAACTTAAGTGTAGCACAAGAGTAGTATAACCGAATGTAAACTTAAGTTACAACCCAATCGAAGAGAATGGAATGTTTGTTGTAACTTAAACCAAGTGAAGCAAAATTCAAATAGTGAAAGACCTTTCCTTCAATGATTGGACAAAAGGTTGGGAAAAGGCTCGAGAGATCTACTTCGCGGCATCAGCACCCTTGGAGACCGACGAAGCAGAGCTTGACGAAGACTCATCTGAAGAAGATTGATCTTCTGAAGATTCTTCTTCCGACGCAGGCGAAGGAAGAGCTTAGAGATTCGTTTGGGTGATGAGGTTGATGTCGAGGTCGCTATCGTCGAGGCCGTCGTCGTCCTTCGAGGTGATGGAGTCATTTTTGCGAGACGGTGTTCGTCCTGATGGGATCTGGCTCGTTGATGAAGAATACTTCATCAATCTTGTGCAGTGGAGGGCGCTTCTGATTCGGGCGGTCCACAGTATCATCGCCGGAAAAGTTTCGCTTGAGGTGCTCATACTCTTTTTAAATGCGATCTTTACGAAGACCTTTAACTCAGGTGAACTTCTGGAGTCCCTTCGAGGAATGTCGTTTGAGTACACGCAGATACTGATTGTTGTTGAGAGCTATGTTGCCCACGCGATTGATTTCATCAGCAAGGAATTGCATCTGGCGTTGATTGGCTTCAATGAAATTCTCTAGTTCTCTAGCAATTGTTGCGACCAAAGATTTACTTCAAAGTGATGGAAATCCTTTTGGAATTTCTTTGAGATATTTCGTTCATTGACTTCATGGCGTACCCCAACATATGTAGCAAAGATGTCATTGGGTCACCTCAGCAATTCCAAAGTGTCACGCACTGGAGGAATGAAAAGCTTCGGATGGTGACGAGCCACAAAGTCTTCATTGTGGCCATGATCGCAGACAACTTGCAGCCAAGGAGCATATGGCTTCAGTGTATAGGGTAGTTCAGTAGCATGGACCAAGTTCCGAAGGAAGCAGTCCTAGAAGTCAAATACGAGGCCATGTGTAAGCTTCATTATTGCATGCCTTATCTCAGGATATATATTGGATTCCTCCGAAGCCGTACTTAATGGAATCAAAGATTTCGACAGGATGTAAAACCATGTCTTGGAGATGAATTTCAAATGCTTCGGGAGAATATTTTCAGGAATATAATTTGCAGTTACTTCAGTATCCAACAAGGTAGCAAATTGTTCTTCAGTCAGATCTGGCTCCATATGAATCTTTTGAAGGTCCCCAGTATGACTTGGGATGTTGACTATTTCCATGAACTCTGCGGAAGACATTCTGAAGATTTCACCTTGGATCATCCATTCCAGTATCCATGAGCGAGGTTCATTAGCATCGCCCGAAACATATAATGTAGCGTAGAATTTCTTAATGAGTTCAGAATTGAAGGGAGTGCTCAAAGAAAACAACCGAGTCAAATTCTAATTGTCAATTGTTTCGGCGATGTTCTGAAAACAAGTGGCAGTGGAAATACTTCGCATATCCAGATACCTGTGGCGAAATAAAACACCTTGCTGGCAGGAAACCTTGGTGTATAAGATTTGCTGTTCCGCAGTCCAGAAGCGAAGGTCATCGGCAGTTCTGTCTGAAGCATATGGACTTACACCAAAGAATCAGTGGCGTTTCTGATGTTGTTCCAAGTTGAATTCTGGTCCGTGCCAAGAAGAACAGCCAGCGCCCTTGAAGATTGGAAATTTTTCACGAGGGTAATTTGAATCTAGCTGGGTGTCTTGGCAGGGACGTGAACGAGCGCGAATCCTTTGCAGAGGAGCTATTGGGTTGGCTCTTGAAGGGCCAGCGGTCTGAGCGACTATCAAAGCTTGCTCTTGCGAGGGATTCAGAATCTGCACTTGCTCATCTTCATCTTCATGTGCTTCGGTGCGAGGAACATTTGCTTTAGATTCTTGAGCATTTCGAGCTGAAGAATAGTCACGCGAGTTGCACGTTCTGGAGTGTGAGGGTGAGGGTTCATTGGCTTCCGGGTGAGTTTATGGGGGTGGTGCGGGAGCAGCAGGTGGTGTAGGATTCCTTTGCGGTGTGGGGGATGGAGCACGTGTTGGTGTGGGAGCGTGAGGTGGAACGGGTGCAGGCGTTGGTGCAGGTGTTGGAGTTGGGGTTGGGGTTCGCTTAGGGGTTGGAGCTTTTGGAGGTGGAGTGGGAGTGTGTGTGGCGGGTGTTTTCTTGGGAGTAGAATTGGTGGGAGGTGGTGTATGGGTTTTAGTGGGTGGAGCTGAAGCTTTTGGCTTTGGCTTTGAAGGCTTTGGTTGGGGAGCAGGAGTGGGAACTGCTTCAGTGTTTTCCTTCAGCTGGCTGGTAGGTTCATCACTCGTATCCATATCAGCATCCGAGGCCAAAGTGACCTTCCGTTTCTTGGTGGTCCTTTTCTTAGGAGAAGGGTCAGAGAGCTTTGCTTCAACAGGCTTTGCAGCAGCTGGTTCAGCTTCCAGCGGGGCCTTGCGCTTCCGGGAATCCCTTTCCATAATTGAAGCATTATGCGTCTTGACCATTTCATCCACGACAGCTTTGATATTTTCCTTGTATGTTTTGATGTTGTCCTTGGTGGTGGTGTTAACGCCTGTCACCTTTTGAAGCAACTTCAAGGCATGCTGTTTGAATTCTTCATCTGACTCAGCTTCAGCACTATTTTGATAGTTGTGAATCTTTTCAACTTCAGCTCTATCTCTTGAGTGCAAATCCTTCAGATGACTGATCATAGTAGTGATCATTGCTTCGATGGAGCCTGAGATGTAGACTTCACCGAGATCAATAGCTTCAGGATTTTCTGCCGCACACTTCTTCCAAAGGGCTTCAGTTACGCTCAATTGATCCCATAGTTCTCCTTCACGAGGATCAGGGAATTGATGTTCACTATGGCGATCTGCTTCAGCTTGAGCTTCAGGCATAGAAATACCTTTCTGCTTCGATGGAATTTCTTCAGCAGAGGGAGTCATATCGACCACAGACTTCTTCTGGGCAGCCCTGGCTGCTTTCTCAGCCTTCTTCGTTCTGAGGCCCTCTAGCGAGGCCTTGCGTTTAGCTTCGTGTTCTGCCAACTGTTTGGCTTCAGCAGCAACTTTTTCTTCATGTTTCTTGGCTTCGGCGAGCTTTCACTTCGTCTCAGCCTTTTCAGCAGAAAATTTTGCGGAGTCTAGATCCCTTTGTTTTCGTGCAGCTTCTTCTGCTGCCTTTTGCTTCTCAGCAGATTCTCTGGCAAGAACATTTCGTTCAAGTGACTCATCGAGGTCTTTTTGTTGCAGTTCAACTTCAGTGAGCTTTCGCTTCCCTGAAGGATTTGGAGCTGCAGACTGGTTAGGCTTCGTTGGGCCGTGCCTCAGCTTGGATCGTCTCTTAGTGTTGAGGGCATCAGCCGGTGGCTTGGAGGCCAAAGGATTCGTAACCACCAATGGAAAAGTCAATGGTGGGGCGAGCAACGGGCTTATCAGTAGGGTCTTGAATTTTGATCCCCTTTGCAGTCGGTTTCTCTCCTAGCTTCTTCTTCAAATGGATCTGAATCCTTTGCTTCTTGGGGGGAGCAGGTTTGGACTCATCATCTGCTTCAGTCTATGTTTCATCATCAGCTTCAGCATTTGACTCATCAAGAATAGAATCTTCCAGAGCAGCTCGTTACAGTGTAGTTTACTCTTCGTTATCGGTGGAAGCATGAGGTGGTGAAGCCGATTTCTTCTTGAGCTTCCTCTTTTTCTTTGAGCTCTAGCCTGCTCCATGAGCTTCAACGGCAGCTAACTTGGCTGCCTTCTTTGCTTCCTTGAGTCTTTTCTTTTTGGCAGCGAGTCTCAATCGCTTTTGCTCATCTGGATAATCATCCGGAGTCTTGAGGGTGTTGGGGTGAGGATATTTAGGTGGAACTGGATAGTACAGATGGCGATTTTCTTCAGTGTATTTGCCACACATGTGTGAAGTGTATAGGAAGGGTGGATTGAAGGCAAACTGCATTGCCCATTTCCAGTCAGGGATACTCTTGTATTTGTACCACCTGATGGCCCAGTAGCGGCGAATGTTTTGCAAACGAATCTGGCGCTGATCTTTGGTCTCATCAGGAGGTGTATCATATCCAAGTTCAATCCGAATAGACTCGGGAATGCCTCTAGCATTGTTTATTTCCTATGTTCTGCCTCCTTTTCTCTAGGGAGTAGCCTGTTCTGCTTCATTGAGGTGATCAAGAACTGGGGACTCATCGCGGAAGCCTAAATCCTCAGACATCCTGTGAAAGAGCAAAAGGTAGCGAGGGAAAAAAAGTCAACTATGGTCTGAGCACCAGCAAAAGTTTCGACCAAAACAATGATTTTGACAAGATATTCAGAATTGTGAGGGCGTTGTTTCTGGCCTGTTCTGGGCTAGATTTTGTATGCAACAAGTTTTCACCATGAATGCCAAACCCTAGTGCAGAACAGAGCGAGATTGAAACCCTAGCTACAAACCTGAATAGAAGATGGGAAGCTTTTCCTAAAAACAAGTTTCCTAAGAGGTCAATGATCTGTGAGGCCCGATATGCGATACTGTTCCAGATCTAGATGTTTCCATCCAGATCCGGGGACGAAGCACATATCGGTCCCACCGCGACATATGACATAGCCATATGCCCCGGATTTCCAACATGATATCACAACATTACAGATACAAGGATACATCATCTCATACAATCGGCATACGACTGCCTTAATACATTACATCGGGGGAAGATATATGTCTGAGTACATACTACAATCAAATGCCTACTGGCAAAGAGAAAAATCATCGATCCCATAACCACACGGGGAGAGGGAGGCCGGCGGCTTGCCGGAGTTGCGGCCGGAGCGAGGCGGGATGGAGGAGGAGCGGTCGGGCATCCAGGGAGGAGCTCGGGCAGGGGATTTTCCAAGGGCTGATGTGTCGGCTCCCTGGCCCTCCGATCTGCCATCTGGCGGCCAGAAATGGCTGGGAAGCTAGTGTTTCGGGATTGGGGTTGTTTTGGAGCAGATTTGGGCAATTGTAGGGGGTGGCTGAAATTTTGTGGCTAGGGAAGCCCTAGAAAGGGGTGGGAGTGTGGTGGTCTTTATATAGCCCAGGTGGCTTTCAGTTTGCAAAACATCCCTGGTTTTTCTCTCGCGCGCGCGGCGTTTACGTTTCTGACCGCCGGGGGTCCGCAGGGCCTCCGATTCGGGTAAAACTTCGAACAGCGCGATCAACGCGTCGAGCCGGCGGCGTTCACCTCGCGCTGGAACCGTTCCGAGAACACTTTCCGGCGCGTTATAAAAATATCCCGTTTACTTATTAAACGGTGTTTTTCGTTCCGTTGGCTGCGACTGGTCTCGTGCGGTTTTTGGCGACGTTGATCGGGTGAAACCCGGTGTCGCAAAGGTCGAGTGTCAGGGTAGCAAGGGTCAGTCTCCGTCCGATACGCGATAAGAGGGGGAAAAATAATCGCCGATCGATAAATCGGGGATGAAAACACCGCAAACAACTCAGACAATCAAACAATTCACACCGAAAACAATTTTTTTTAATTTTTGTGAAATCTGGGCTGTTACAATACAACACCACCAACAAGGGATATTGTCCCGAGATCCAGGACGATCCGGGGGAGGGGGAGAGAAAAGAGAGTCGACAATCTTCAACATCACCAACCAGGGACTCTGCTCCATGTGGAACGTCAAACTTCCGTCGAGATATTTTTCCGCAGAGAGACGACATCGTCGGAAAACGAAACCATCAGGTGTCAAGCGGAAGAAAGACACTTCAAAGCGACGATCAAGGGAAGCATTCTCACTCAAATCGTGAGGATACTAGTAAGAGGACTAAAGTCAACGGATGACCAAGATGTAAACCAGAGTCAGATAGACTAAAGGTACTACATGAATTCCCAAACCTGACATCGGAATCGAGACAATACGCTGCAAGAAAGGCATTGTAACGATTTCGAAGCTCCACACACTCGAGATCCTAAAGTTTGAAAGGGAATAAGTCAAGAATAAAACACTTACGACACTTGTCCAGACCAGAGTGAGGGTAAGGAGTAAAAAGATTCATACTCTCCGATAACTAACTTAGTAACTAGAAAATAGTTTTTGTGTAGACTCGACTTCGGCCAGAAAAGGGATCCTACGGTCGGTAAGGCTCTGATACCAAGTTGTGAGACCCGATATGCGGTACTGTTCCAGATCTAGATGTTTCCATCCAGATCCGGGGACGAAGCACATATCGGTCCCACCACGACATATGACATAGCCATATGCCCCGGATTTCCATCATGATATCACAACATTACAGATACAAAGATACATCATCTCATGCAATCGGCATACAACTGCCTTAATACATTACATCAACGGAAGATATATGCCTGAGTACAGACTACAATCAAATGCCTACTGGCAAAGAGAAAAAGCATCGATCCCATAACCACATGGGGAGAGGGAGGCCGGCGGCTTGCCGGAGTTGCGGCCGGAGCGAGGCGGCATGGAGGAGGAGCGGCCGGGCATCCAGGGAGGAGCTCGGGCAGGGGATTCTCCAGGGGCTGACGTGGCGGCTCCCTGGCCCTCTGATCTGCGATCTGGCGGCCAGAAATGGCTGGGAAGCTAGGGTTTCGGGATTGGGGTTGTTTTGGAGCAGATTTGGGCAAGTGGAGGGGGGTGGCTGCAATTTTGTGGCTAGGGAAACCCTAGAAAAGGGTGGGAGTGTGGTGGTCTTTATATAGCCCAGGTGGCTGGCAGTTTGCAAAACATCCCCGGTTTTTCTCTCACGCGCACGGCGTTTACGTTGTTGACTGCCGGGGGTCCGCAGGACCTCCGATTCGGGTAAAACTTCGAACTGCGCGATCAGCGTCGATCCGGCGGCGTTCACCTTGCGCTGGAACCGTTCCGAGAACACTTTCCGACGCCTTATAAAAATATCCCGTTTACTTATTAAACAGGGTTTTTCGTTCCGTTGGCTGCGACTGGTCTCGTGCGGGTTTTCGTGACGGTGATCGGGTGAAACCCGGTGTCGCAAAGGTCGAGTATCAGGGTGGAAAGGGTCGGTCTCCGTCCGATACGAGATAAGAGGAGGAAAAAAAATCACCGGTCGATTAATCGGGGATGCAAACACCGCAAACAAATCAGAAAATCAAACAATTCACACCGAAAACAAATTTTTTAATTTTCGTTAAATCTGGGCTGTTACATGATCCAACAGATCAAGAAACCCTAGCAAAATCAAACGAAAAACATCTAAGAAAATATCGATCCTATCTGGAGGAATACGAACAGAGGGGAGGATTGGATCGGAGGCCTCGTCGTACCCTAACACGGCGACGTCGAAGCAGCTACAGCGGTGAGGAGAGGATGGAGATGCTCGTCGTCGGCTGGAGATCCACGGCGGAGTCCTTCCGTCAGCTAAGCGGCGAGGATGAGAGGAACGGCGGCGCGCGAGAGAAATAGGGTTCCGGAGAGGTAGGTGATGAAGTGAGGAGTCGGTTTCGTTGGGGTGGATGCCTTATATAGGGCTGGTCTGACAAGAGTTGTCAGATCAGATCGAACGGCTCCCAGGGTCCGTCTCTCCGGATTCTATGGCGAGGATTTTGTGACGTTTCGCTAGAAAATCTCAACGACCCAGATTTGACGGGATCGCAACGACCGAAGAATATATCTTGATCGTGAGTAAAAACTTCGATAACAATTGGAAGCATTTGATTCAGAACTCAAATGACGTTCGAAGAAAAATACTTCCCGTTTCAAATGTGCTCAACCATTTTAGACATATAGAGTAAGAGGGAAAACGAATAGAAGGGGGAAGGGTCCGAAACTTATCACCTCGAAGAAAAATAAAATAGCGAAGCTAAAGGTGATAAGCATGGAGGACTAAATCCTATCAAAATAAAAACTGGAAATTGAAGCAAAAAAAAATATCGAATACAAAAACAAACAACGAAGTAAATGAATATATACATGGAGGTAAAGGTTTGGTCTTACAGTACATTTCGTGAGTCCAAAATATTGAGCTCACACCTTAACGCACAGAAACTTTTCTCATCCAATGGTTTCGTGAAAATATCAGCCAGCTGATCTTCAGTTCTGACATGACTAATCACAATATCTTCACGCTGAACATGATCATAAAGAAAATGATGGAGAATGTCAATATGCTTCGTGCGAGAGTGCTGCACAGGATTGTGAGAAATATTGATTGCGCTGTCATTATCACATAGACGGGGAATTTTCTTCACATGAATACCATAATCCTTGAGTGTTTGCTTTAGCCAAAGAATTTGAGTACAACATGACCAAGCAGCAATGTATTTGGCTTCAGCAGTAGATATTGATACACAGTTTTGCTTCTTGGAAGCCCAACACACAAGTGATCTTCCAAGGAAATGACAAGTGCCTGAAGTTGATTTCCTGTCAACATGATCACCAACCCAGTCTGAATCAAAATAGCCAATAAGATCAAACTGAGCACCCTTGGGATACCACAAGCCCAAAGTTGGTGTGTGAGCAAGATACCGAAGAATTCGCTTTACTGCAGTATGATGTGATTCCTTTGGATTGGCCTGAAAATGAGCACAAATACATACTGAAAGCATAATTTCAGGTCTAGATGCACAAAGATATAAAAGAGAGCCAATCATAGACCGATATTTCTTCTTGTGGAAGGCTTTGCCCTTTTCATCTGCATCAAGGAAGCCATTGGTAGACATTGGAGTCTTAATTGTTTTGCAATCAGTGAGTCCAAACTTCTTCAGGCAATCCTTTAGATATTTTTCTTGAGAAATAAAGGTGCCATTCTTCTGTTGACGGATTTGAAGTCCAAGGAAGAACTTCAATCACCCATCATTGACATCTCATATTTCTTCGACATCATTTTGGCAAATTCTTCGCTGATTTCAGTGTTAGTGCATATATGTGACAAACAAACAAATCACCATTATATGAGCAAGTGAAAAGAGTTGGGTCAGTTGTTCCTGGTTTGAAGACTTTATTCAGAAGGAAGTCCTTCAGAGTGTCGTACCAAGCACTAGGTGCTTGCTTTAGCCCATAAAGAGCCTTGTGCAACATGTACACCATGTTAGGATTCTTCGGGTCTTCAAAACCTGGAGGTTGCATAACATACACTTCTTCTTCGATTTCTCCGTTAAGAAAAGCACTCTTCACATCCATTTGATAAAGTAGTATACCATTGAAATTTGCAAAAGCAAGCATAACACGAATAGATTCGAGACGAGCAACTGGAGCATAAGTTTCGCCGAAATCGATACCTTCGATTTGGGTGTACCCTTGTGCTACCAGTCGTGCTTTGTTTCTTACCACAATACCATCTTCATCTTGCTTGTTGCAAAAAATCCACTTTGTACCAATGATGTTGTGCTTCGTGGGATCAGGCCTTTCAACTAAGGACCAGACGTTGTTTCGCTCGAATTGATTAAGTTCTTCGAGCATAGAAGTTAACCAATCTGGATCCTTCATGGCTTCATCAAACTTTGAAGGTTCTAGCACGGAGACAAATGAAAAGTTTCCACAAAAGTTAGCCAAACGAGTTCGAGAGCGAGTTGTGGGACGACCTGGTTGTTGAATTACTTCGAGGATCGAATCAAGATCAACTCTTCTTCGCACTCGAGTCAGTGCATTTTCAATGACTTGTGGCTCTGGTTCTTCTTCACGATCATTTCCTTCAGGACCAACATCTCCTTCCGGATCTGCATTTCCTTCTGGATCTGCATTCTCTTCGTTCACAGGTTCTTCTTCGTCATGTTCATCATTTTCTTTAGGATGTTGATCTCCAGTGCCCCGGGCTATGTGTGGGAACATTGGATCATCATCATCTTGATTAGCTTGACGATTAACTATTTCAACAGGGCGAATTTCTCCAATAGCCATTGAGCCGATCACTTCATCAAGAGGAGTTTCATCTAGATCATGAGGTAAATACTATTTTTGAGAACCATTAGTTTCATCAAACCTCACATTTACAGTTTCCATAACTGTAACAGCCCAGATTTCACAAAAATTAAATTTTTTTGTTTTTAGTGTGAATTGTTTGATTGTCTTATTTGTTTGCGGTGTTTGCATCCCCGATTTATCGATCGGCGATTATCCCCCCCTCTTATCTCGTACCGGACGGAGACCGACCCTTGCCACCCTGACACTCGACCTTTGCGACACCGGGTTTCACCCGATCACAGTCGCGAAAACCGCACGAGACCAGCCGAAGCCAACGGAACGAAAACCCCATTTAATAATTAAACGTGTTATTTTTATTGCACGCCGGAACGTGTTTTCGGAACGGTTCCAGCGCGAGGTGAACGCCTTCGGCTCGACGCGTTGATCGCGCAGTTCGAAGTTTTACCCGAATCGGAGGTCCTGCGGACCCCCGACAGTCAGAAACGTAAACACCGCGCGCGCGAAAAAAATTTCGGGGATGTTTTTGAAACTGCCATCCACCGGGGCTATATAATGTGACACCCTGGATTTCGGAACTTTCCTTTTTGAAAACTTTTCAGATTTATTTCTGGATTTGCGATTGGATTTGATTTTGATCGCCTCGTTGGACTTGAAACTTGAGCATATTTTCTCTCCATGCTCAAGTGGGCCTTGAATCCAAGCCTTTCCAATGCCATGCCATTGATTCACCTAATCCAAGCCATCACTTTATTCAAGCCTTATATTCCTTTTTCCAATAAAAGGGATATTCCGATAATTTGAGGTTTGTGAAGCAACCCCTACTTATATTGCTCCATAAATCCCCAAATAATTCCCACATGTCATTGATGACATATCTTGCCAAATTCTCCAAAAACATTTCATAGCCCAAGTGGATTTTTCCTCTAGAAAAATTCATTTGTCTGTGGGGGCAGATTGGAGCTTTGTGATAGGTGATCCCATATGCCTTGAAACTTTTTGTGCATGATCCTACCACCAAATAACTCCACCAAACCAAATTTGAGCCAAATCCTATTACCCATGTGAGTGAATGGTCAAGTTAAAGTTTTTGGTCAGTGGGCCACATTGTGAAGCAAGTGCTAGATATGTGTGTCCAATGGGTATGAAATTTTACACACATGGGAACCAGAACAAATAACCAAGTTACACCAATTTTCAGCCAAATCAAACTATCCAGTAAGATGCTAGCCTCACCAATGCATTCTGACCTATTTGGTGCTTTACAAAAGAAGTACCAAAAATATTGCTCCAAATGATGTGAAACATGGCATACATACTCACCCTAATGTATGATTGAGCTCTGCAAAATATCATGCTTAGGGGAGCTATGTACAAGCCATGCCACATTACAAACACCTTCGGCCTCATTGCTACATTTACAAAGCAAGTACCATTTACATTGATTTGTTTGAGGCTAAACTCCACAGTACTCTAGTCCTTTGTACCCCAGAGCCATGTGACAACTTGGTACTACCCAAAACCTCACCATGTGAGCACTACTTCCTGTCCAAGTTTTCTGCATCCAACTTCAGGATGAGATAGAGATCACCATATTGCATCTATTGCCAATCCAGCTGTACCACTTTGATAAGCGTGCGAAGGACTACATGCTTGACACCTTTGGCCACGAAAAATCCCACCCTATGTTTGGATGCCACGTGCTTGGACCCACTTGGCGTGCTCTGGCCGCGCTCTGCGCGTGCTGGTCACGTCCATGTCGTGCTACAGAGCGCGTCCGTCGTCTTCTTCATGTCCTGCCGCGCCGCACGGATTTCCTGCCTCCCCACGCAGCACGCCGCCCCGTCGAGTCGCCATCGTGGCCGCCAGCTCACCCCGCCTGCCATGGCCGTCGTCTGCTTGTCGCGGTCCGGAGCTTGATTCTCCCCTCCCCTATATAATGGCGCACTCCCGACCTCCAGAGCATCACCCAGCACCTCCCCGAGCCCTCCTAGCCTGCTCCCTATCTCCAATTCGTCGCCGGAGTGCTCCGTTTCCCCAACGGTCGCCATTGCTGGCCGCCGGCCCCTCCTCAAATTCCGGCAGCCCGGCGCCCCTCCCCCTCTCCTAGCCTCCCGCTCGCTTTCTAGACCCGGTCGGCACCCCAGCCGCTGCCTTGCCGAGCACCCGTAAGCCCGCGACCGTCGTCCGCCGCGGCCACAGCCCCGCGCGCCTCTGCCCTCCCCCTGCCCGCGGGAACGAACGTGGGCTGCGCCGCCCGAGGCCTGGAGCCCGCCAGGCGGCCGCGGTCCGGCTGCCGAGCCCCTCCCTCCCCGGCCTCGACGGCAGCCACGGGCCGGCGACCCTCCCCTATTCTGCGTCCACGGGTAGAAGAGAAGGAGCAAGGGAGGAGAGAGAGAATGCTGACGGGCGGGCCCCGCCTGTAAGTGGCCCGTCCCGGCTGATCTCTGGGGCACGCATGTCGGAGTAAGTGGAGGCGCCTCCATCCAAAGTACGTTTCCCCTAAGGGAAGGGGTATTTACCTCTTCTATTGCCCAAAGTGCACTTTTACTGATCAGAAGCGTATTCCAGTCTTCAGCAGCCCAAAGTGCGCTTTCACCACTTCGAAAGCGTATTTTCCACCTAAATCAACTCCCTGCACCGTTTCGTTGATATCTCCGCAACCGTAAGTCCAAACGCGGTGATTCTTTTTGCGTTGTTCTCGTATCGATCTCCTCTTTAGTTTGGATAAGTTTTGTGCCAAGTTTTTATGATATTATTTGCTGGTCAAACAAAAGGTGGCGTTTGACCTTTTTGCCCGTTGCTTTTTACAAAATGTTTTGCAGGGTTTTGCTTGTGTCGAAGATCCGGGAGTATTTCACACTCCTCTGGTGAAAGGAAAGCCACAATACCCTTTGCACCTCTGCAAAGCTTTGACGTGTCTTTAAAAAAAATTGTTGTTCGATGATATGCTTATATCGGTGATTATGATCATGTTGCTATGCTATGATTGATGTTATCACAGCCATGCTATGCTCCTGTTATGGCATGTGTTTGCCATGTTACATCCATGCTATGTTTTAATCATATCATTACCATGCTATGCTTTGCCATGTTATATCCATGCTATGTTTTAATCATGTCATGTTATACTTTGCACCATCGTAACCACACCAACACCATGCTAAATTGATCATGTTATCTCAATGCTAGTTCATGCTATGCCTAAGTTATGCTTAACTGCATTCATAATGTTGCCATGTTAAATACTTAATATTTGTAACACGGATAAGTTCACCAACTAAAAATGTGTCTGATCATATCTGAAACTGTCATGTTAATATGCTATGCATTCTTATGATCTGATACTCGTGTTGCACCTGATATTTGAGTTCGCTGTTGGAGTTATGCTTCGTGACAAGTTGATCAGGTGCCACCGAACCGGACTTATCCGTGCAGCCAAATTTGCTTGTATGGGCGGGCCTTGACTCGTGCTATCGTGGTGCCTTCTACGGATATCACCCAGTAGGGGAGGTTATGCACGCACGCTACCCTGATCAGGTAGGTGGTGATAATATCGAAATCCAGTGTTGTTATGAGCTCAGTCCCCGTTGGGACAGTTTGCCACAAGGTGGCCGAGTGGTTCTGGTGGTAACGTGGACACCGAACCACAGGGATACCCAAGACCGTGTGTCGGTGAGTCCGTAGGGAGGCAACGCGGTAGACGGGTTTCGTTGGAGATGTCCTAGTCCACTCCTGCGGTACGAGTTCCAAGGATCCTGTGGGACAAGTACCGAGGTTCTAGATGGAGGAGGAACTCCATAGTGTGGGTAACGTGCACAAACTCTGCAGAGTCAAAATCTATTCGAATAGCCGCGTCCTCGGTCATGGGACACAGTTCGTACTAGGTCACACCATATGATCAACTTGAGTACGGTGGCAAGATTGTGGTAAGTGGATGGTCATGCGATGAGTGGATTGGTTGGGTGGTAACGGAGGACACCTAACCCGTGGATGGTCGTGCGATGACCCGTTTGGTCATGCGATGACTCGTGGAAGTGATGTGGTCACGAAGTGACCCGGTGCTTGAGTCTGTAAGGACTCCGAGGTAAGCCACGTGATCATGCGACGATCATGTGGGGTCCATTGTGTGTGCATTAGTCTTAATGCTGATATATCCTTAATGAATATCCGTTTGCATGATATTGTTGCTCACCCGTTTAATTCACTAATATACCTTAACCTGTTGGCATGTTATTGTTTTGCCTTGTTGCATGGTTGTTGTGAGCTTGCAAGTACATTCAATGTACTGACTTGGCGTGTTATGCCATATTTGCAGGCCGTGCTTTGGATGCGTAGGACGACGTTCCCGGTGTTTGCGAGCAAGGAGGTGTCCCAGCCAGTGTCCCTGTGGATTGGAGTTCATCATCGCTGTTATTGTTCCGCTGCCGTCGTTATTCCGCTGCTAGAGTTATGCTGCTGGTTGGTGTAGAGCTGAGGCTAGCCTGAGGAGCAAGTTGTGTCTTCGATAGCATTGTAATAGACCTCGGGTACCCCTATCTCGGTAATAGAAAGCTGTTCAGTTCTATATCAATCAGTGCCGTGCTCCAGAAGACTTGATCTCTGGGCTGGTGCACGGGGCGTTCCGGTCGTCTGAGCCGGGGTGCCACAACGGTTGGTATCAGAGAAGGACTGGCTGTAGGACCCGCTAGCCCGCGCGAACGTTAGAAGGACGTTAGATTGACGTTAGAGCTAGAGTATAGCTTGCTTGTGTGATGCTATTGCCTGTTGCATTTGTCTGCTGCATATAGACGGCATGTTTTCGCTAACAATCTGATCTGACGAGTGTAGATGGCGGAATATCCGGTGGGCTACACAGGATCCTCATCCGCTACCAACTTTGACTATCTCCTTGCAGACGTTTTGTGGACTCTCTACCCAAGTGGAGAGCTTCCAAGGTACCAAGTTTCCCAGACGCCGATCGGAGGGACGCTGCTTGAGTACCGTGCCAGCGTCTATGTGTCTGCCACCATTCCCATCGGCGTGCGCTCCGACTACTTCCAGGGTGGACCCGCTTCTACCCCGGATCGTGCCATTCAGCTTGCCGCGATGGCGGGCCTCCTAGGCCTACGCCACCAGGAGAGTGCGATGCATCAGAATCGCGCCTTCCACTTCTATCCCACCATGGGAGCGACTCCGCAGCAAGTAAGGTTTCCTCGCCCTTTGGCGGAAGCCGATGCGGCGGTGATCACCATGTCCCGCTACATGATCTCCCAGTACGCCCTCATCGTCGAGCTAGTTCGTGATGCAAGGGATGCAAGGAGAGCTCTTGCTGCAGCCTTAGCGTTGTCGACTTCGCCGCCCACTCCTGCCACCCCCAACAACCCACCGTCAGATCAGAACGCCTGAGCTTCGCGTAGTTCGTGATGCATGAGTAGTAGTGTTGCATGTTGCTTGTTGCATGTTGATGTGTGTAGCCATAAGTTGAGATCTTGCGGGTGATCTCAATGCTTGTTCAGTATTGCTTTTACTGTTTAGCTGGCTCTCGTTGTTGGATATTTGTTCGCTTCTTCGGAAGGTACTAACTCTGTTTTGGCAGGTGTCAGATGACTTGGACGGACCCTTGCTTGTTGTTCTTCGATATTGGCACCACGTCTGGTTCTGAGCTGATGCATCGTCGGCCGTCCGAAGTGGATGCCTATTTTATATTTCTATTTTCAACAATCGACCCGTGTTCTGAGCTGCTTTTCGGCCGTCTCGGGTAGTTGTTGAGTTTCTTTTCGCAGTGGAGACCCTATGCTCTGAGTTGTTTTCTCGGCCGTCTTAGGGGACCTCTGCATTCTTTTTATCAACGTTGTCTCATGCTCTGAGCTGATTTCGGTCGGCCGTCGTGAGAAATGCTTGAGATATTCCAGTACAAGTCCCAGATCTGAGTTGTAAAGACCGTTCTGGTGGCTACTGGGTTATTCGTTGTTTTCTCTGCAAGGAGTCCGGATAATCATCGACCACCGCTAAAGCTGATGAAGTAGCAAGCCGCTTCTCGTTTGCTTTTGCCCCGTTGTTTTCTTCGTTGGTTCTTCGTTTGGTTCTTTGGTGTCACTTTCTCCGCCCCGATGAAAAGTTGCTCATAACCCCGCATACCTCGAAGAATCGGTGCTATACCGCAGAGCAGCGTGAAGACACCAAGTCAAGGACCCACACCAGCTTGCAGCAGAAGTATTCAACCCCATATGAGTTCTTCCTAAATGAACCAAGTCAACATTTTTCCGATGGATGTTACAGTCATGAAGATTCTATCAGTGGAAGACCGCAAAGAAATAAGGAAAATCAACCAGACATGAATGACGCATACCCGGTCGCATCTCACCCATTCTTCTCAAGTGTGAATCATGCGGCAACCATCAGGCCTGCATTTTTTCTGTAACCAGAACAGCCTGAAGACTCAGACAGTTAAAGGCCGCAATGATGCGGGAAATCAGCAAGTCAAACAGTACTTTCACCCAGTTGCGTTGGAAGCAAGTGGCTCACGAATGGATGCTACCCCAAGCTATCCCTTGAGTTCCGTCTACATCGACTACGACAGCCGCAGAGATTCATGCAAAGATAAGCAAAGACTGTGACCCAAGCATATGCACCCAAGGCAGGACAAACGCCAGCTACAGTCCGATGCAATACAAATTATTTCGGTATATTCCGGAAGGTGACCAAGGCACATCATGAAGCCCAAATGATCGGAAGAATGTTTTCCCCTCACCAGCCGGCAGTCAGAAGCCTGTCAGTCATCGTGGTCAGATCTGTCTCCACGTCATTGAGGGAAAGCTTCGGACAGAAGGAACCTCAGCCTTCCTTACCCGGCACAGCCGACCTATACAGTGTACCAGCCTTCCTCAGTACGCTGCCGAGATACCTTCTCGGCCAAGACAGTCAGCCTTCCTCCACAAGCCACCGACAGAAGCTTACAGTGCAAGACACTCAATCGTGCTCGGTATGCCACAGGGATGGACTCCAGCACAAACCGCTCGATCATCTAAAGTGAATTGCCGCAGAAACTTCCAGCAGAAGGGACCGGTATTTCCACAGTGCAAGAGGCAAATTTCCGTGACGAGACAACCCATCCTCGTCAGCAAGTTATTAAGAAAGCTTGCAAGGCAAGACACCTAGGGGCTGTTTGGTTTGTAGCTAACTTTGCCACATATTGCCACAACATATTTGCCACACTTGCCTAACTTGAGGTGTTCAAATCCATTGCCACACTTTGGCTTGCCTAAGGGAATCTTGCCACACTTTTTATATGTATGACATGTGGGACATAAAGAATCTTGCCACAAAGTGTGGCTAGAACCAAACACACACCTAACTTGGTCAAACTTGCCTAACATGAATTATGGCAAAGTGTGGCAAGTTGTGGCTGGGAACCAAACCGCCCCCTAGTCTTCTTCAGCAAGCTATCGAGGCAGCTTCCCGTGTACGACACCCTGCCTTCCTCGATACGCCACCAGAGCAAGCTTCCGGGGTACGGTACCCAGCCTTCCCCAACAAGCTACCCCAAGCTTCGCGGACAAGATATCAGTCTTCCGCGGTGCGTCATCGTACCTGCAACAGTATTGTCAGAAATCCAGCCATGCAGGACAGTGGACTTCAGTACCGTCAGGACCCGCATATGGTTATGGGTATTCTTATCAAGTATGAAAGCTACCCCTGTGCGGATACCACCAAGCTTGCAATCAAGAAAGAGTTATGCACATGAACATCGGAAAAGAACCGCAACTCTCGGGAAACAAGTCAGCAGAAGAGGCGGATACACCGCTTAGCCTGGAAGAGAGACTGACAAAGTCACCCTGAAGAAAGGAAGCAAGTAGCATTGAATCCTGCTCCCGTCATGAAGGTCAGCTCCTCACGATCGACAAGTCCCGGAGGCAGAATAATCTGGAGACCGCGTCATTGCAACCAAGGTTATCAGGATGAAACAAGAGACAAAAGGGATGGTAACCTGTCTATCTCCAAGATTGCGGCAGAACAATAAGCAGTTATGCAACAAGGAAGGAAACCTGACTAGAGAAAAGCCAGTACAAGAAAGGTGATTGCCACAGGAGCAAGACCCAGGAAAAACAAACATGGTAGGTGTCAAACCTTGCTGCAATCTGAGCAAGCGTGGAACCTCGCAAGTTGTGAGAGGAATGCAACTCTCGAGCCCGACGGGTTGGACAGAATGAATCGCATGGACCTCAAGTCAAATTTGCAGCGATCAGTTGAAGTCATGTGGACCACTGTGGATATCTACCACCAAGAAAGCTCATTCGCTGTGGACCAAGGACCGTGTACCGATCCAATTAGCCTGAGCAGTTACTCAAGTTTAGAATCGTCCGTCTTGCCAAGATTACCACAGTCTGCTTTGCTAAAGGTCACCTTCTCAACTCAGAATTTTAAATACAAGCACCAGATTGAAGCATCTCAGGACCGATCGCCACCCGGAATGAGCAGTCAGGTAAATCTCAGCATGAGTAAATGTCCAGAATTGTGCTCCGAATCCTTGAGCATGGTGGACAGGCCAAAAGAAATGCGAGGCAACCCCACGGGCCGCCAGTCAAGGTCCCAATAGTAAACATTCTGTGGTACCAACTACCGATGAAGGCCAAGCTCTTGTCGAAGAGGCCAATGCAAATGATTCAAGACCATACCACGAATAAAGCCTGAGGTACCCCAGAAATAGTATGGGTATGTCAGCATTCAGCCTATGACAAGACATTCCGTTACCATACAAGTCAGAGGATATGAGGACGGAAATCAGCAAGAAAGGATGTGATGTATCAAGGAAGAACATTCTGTCAGATCTACAGATCGGGTGAAGTTAACCCCCTCAGCTGATATATTGGATGCTACCATGGGAACACTATGCAGTAAAAAGGAAATCCGAGAAGCCTCAAGTTTTCGAAGGACGGTAAGTTTGCGATGGTTCCCTGAGCAACCAAATCTCGAGGACGAGATTTTTCTAAGGGGGGTAGGTTTGTGACACCCTGGATTTTGGAACTTTCTTTTTTCGAAAACTTTTCGGATTTATTTCTGGATTTGCGATTGGATTTGATTTTGATCACCTCGTTGGACTTGAAACTTGAGAATATTTTCTCTCCATGCTCAAGTGGCCATTGAATCCAAGCCTTTCCAATGCCATGCCATTGATTCACCTCATCCAAGCCATGACTTTATTCTAGCCTTATATTCCTTTTTCCAATAAAAGAGATATTCCGATTATTTGAGGTTTGTGAAGCAACCCCTACTTATATTGCTCCATAAATCCCCAAATAATTCCCACATGTCATTGATGCCATATCTTTCCAAATTCTCCAAAAACATTTCATAGTCCTAGTGGATTTTTCCTTTAGAAAAATTCATTTGTCTGTGGGGGCAGATTGGAGCTTTGTGAAGGGAGTGACATTTATCTTGATCCATTGCTGGTGAAACTTTTTGTGCAATCTCATATGATCATATTATTGATGTCCACCAAATTCCACCACCATTTGATTAGCCAAACTCCCACAATAAATTCCCAAAGTTTGGGTGCATCAAAGGGGCATTGTGAAGCAAGTGCATGATAGGGGAACCCATTTTCCTTGAAACTTTTTGTGCATGATACTACCACGAAATATTTCCACCAAACCAAATTTGAGCCAAATCCTATTACCCATGTGAGTGCATGGTCAAGTTGAAGTTTCTGGTCAGTGGGCCACATTGTGAAGAAAGTACTAGCTATGTGTGTCCAATGGCTATGAAATTTTACACACATGGGAACCAGGACAAATAACCAAGTTACACAAATTTTCAGCCAAATAAAACTATCCAGTAAGATGCTAGCCTCACCAATGCATTCTGACCTATTTGGTGCTTTACAAAGGAAGTACCAAAAATATTGCTCCAAATGTTGTGAAACTTGGCATATATA
The DNA here is from genome assembly GCA_950022295.1 of Bromus sterilis. Classification (NCBI taxonomy): domain Eukaryota; kingdom Viridiplantae; phylum Streptophyta; class Magnoliopsida; order Poales; family Poaceae; genus Bromus; species Bromus sterilis. The sequence goes on along the minus strand of OX465596.1, from coordinate 159,210,467 downwards.
CTCATCCTAATGTATGATTGAGCTCTGCAAAATATCATGCTTAGGGGAGCTATGTACAAGCCATGCCACATTACAAACACCTTCAGCCTCATTGCTACATTTACAAAGCAAGTACCATTTACATTGATTTGTTTGAGCCCAAACTCCACAGTACTCCAGTCCTTTGTACCCAGAGCCATGTGACAACTTGGTACTACCCAAAACCCCACCATGTGAGCACTACTTCCTGTCCAAGTTTGTTGCATCCAACTTCAGGATGAGATAGAGATCACCATAGTGCATCTATTGCCAATCCAGCTGTACCACTGTGATAAGCGTGCGAAGGACTACATGCTTGACACCTTTGGCCACGAAAAATCCCACCCCATGTTTGGATGCAACGCGCTTGGACGCACTTGGTGTGCTCTGGCCGCGCTCTGCACGTGCTGGTCACGTCCATGTCGTGCTACAGAGAGCGTCCGTCGTCTTCTTCGTGTCCTGCCGCGCCGCACGGCTTTCCCGCCTCCCCACGCAGCACGCCGCCCCGTCGAGTCGCCATCGTGGCCGCCAGCTCACCCCGCCTGCCATGGTCATCGTCTGCTTGTCGCGGTCCGGAGCTTGATTCTCCCCTCCCCTATATAATGGCGCACTCCCGACCTCCAGAGCATCACCCAGCACCTCCCCGAGCCCTCCTAGCCTGCTCCCTATCTCCAATTCATCGCCTGAGTGCTCCGTTTCCCCCACGGTCTCCATTGCTGGCCGCCGGCCCCTCCTCAAATTCCGGCAGCCCAGCGCCCCTCCCCCTCTCCTAGCCTCCCGCTCGCTTTCCAGACCCCGTCGGCACCCTAGCCGCTGTCTCGTCGAGCACCCGTAGGCCCGCGGCCGTCGTCCGCCGCGGCCACAGCCCTCGTGCCTCGGCCCTCCCCCTGCCTGCGGGAACGGACGTGGGCGGCGCCGCCCGAGGCCTGGAGCCCGCCAGGCGGCCGCGGTCCGGCTGCCGAGCCCCTCCCGCCCCGGCCTCGACGGCAGCCACGGGCCGGCGACCCTCCCCTGTTCTGCGTCCACGGGTAGAAGAGAAGGAGCAGGGGAGGAGAGAGAGAAAGCTGAGGGGCGGGCCCCGCCTGTAAGTGGCCCGGCCCGGCTGATCTCTAGGGCCCGCATGTCGGAGTAAGTGAAGGCGCCTCCATCCAAAGTACGTTTCCCCTAAGGGAAGGCGTATTTACCTCTTCTATTTCCCAAAGTGCACTTTTACTGATCAGAAGCGTATTCCAGTCTTCTGCAGCCCAAACTGCGCTTTCACCGCTTCGAAAGCGTATTTTCCACCTAAATCAACTCCCGGCACCGTTTCGTTGATATCTCCGCAACCGTAAGTCCAAACACGGTGATTATTTTTGCGTTGTTTTCGTATCGAGCTCCTCTTCAGTTTGGAATAAGTTTTGTTATAAGTTTTTATGATGTCATTTGCTGGTCAAACAAAAGATGGCGTTTGACCTTTTTGCCCGTTGCTTTTTACAAAATGTTTTGCAGGGTTTTGCTTGTGTCGAAGATCCGGGAGTATTTCACACTCCTCTGGTGAAAGGCAAGCCACAATACCCTTTGCACCTCTGCAAAGCTTTGACGTGTCTTTAATTTTTTTTTGTTCGATGATATGCTTATATCGGTGATTATGATCATGTTGCTATGCTATGATTAATGTTATCATTGCCATGCTATGCTCCTGTTATGCCATGTGTTTGCCATGTTACATCCATGCTATGTTTTAATTATATCATTACCATGCTATGCTTTGCCATGTTATATCCATGCTATGTTTTAATCATGTCATGTTATACTTTGCACCATCGTAACCACAACAACACCATGCTAAGTTGATAATGTTATCTCTATGCTAGTTCATGCTATGCCTAAGTTATGCTTAACTGCATTCATAATGTTGCCATGTTAAATACTTAATATTTGTAACACGGATAAGTTCACCAACTAAAAATGTGTCTAATCATATCTGAAACTGTCATGTTAATATGCTATGCATTGTTATGATCTGATACTCATGTTGCACCTGATATTTGAGTTCGCTGTTGGAGTTATGCTTTGTGACAAGTTGATCAGGTGCCACCGAATCAGACTTATCCATGCAGCCAAATTTGCTTGTATGGGCGGGCCTTGACTCGTGCTATCGTGGTGCCTTCTACGGATATCACCCAGTAGGGGAGGTTATGCACGCACGCTACCCTGATCAGGTAGGTGGTCATAATCTCGAAATCCAGTGTTGTTATGAGCTCAGTCCCCGTTGGGACAGTTTGCCACAAGGTGGCCGAGTGGTTCTGGTGGTAACGTGGACACCGAACCACAGGGATACCCAAGACCGTGTGTCGGTGAGTCCGTAGGGAGGTAACGCGGTAGACGGGTTTCGTTGGAAATGTCCTAGTCCACTCCTGCGGTACGAGTTCCAAGGATCCTGTGGGACAAGTACCGAGGTACTGGATGGAGGAGGAACTCCATAGTGTGGGTAACGTGCACAAACTCTACAGAGTCAAAATCTATTTGAATAGCCGCGTCCTCGGTCATGGGACACAGTTCGTACTAGGTCACACCATATGATCAACTTGAGTACGGTGGCAAGATTGTGGTAAGTGGATGGTCATGCGATGAGTGGATTGGTTGGGTGGTAATGGAGGACACCTAACCCGTGGATGGTCGTGCGATGACCCGTTTGGTCATGCGACGACTCGTGGAAGTGATGTGGTCAGGAAGTGACCCGGTGCTTTACTCTGTAAGGACTCCGAGGTAAGCCACGTGATCATGCGACGATCATGTGGGGTCCATTGTGTGTGCATTAGTCTTAATGCTGATATATGCTTAATGAATATCCGTTTGCATGATATTGTTGCTCACCTGTTTAATTCACTAATATACCTTAACCTGTTGGCATGTTATTGTTTTGCCTTGTTGCATGGTTGTTGTGAGATTGCAAGTACATTCAATGTACTGACCTGGCGTGTTATGCCAGATTTGCAGGCCGTGCTTTGGATGCGTAGGACGACGTTCCCGGTGTTTGCGAGCTAGGAGGTGTCCCAGCTAGTTTCCCTGTGGATTGGAGTTCATCATCGCCGTTATTGTTCCGATGCCATCGTTATTCCGCTGCTAGAGTTATGCTGCTGGTTGGTGTAGAGCTGACGCTAGCCTGAGGAGCAAGTTGTGTCTTCGCTAGCATTGTAATAGACCTCGTGTACCCCTATCTCGGTAATAGAAAGCTAAACAGTTCTATATCAATCAGTGCCGTGCTCCAGAAGACTTGATCTCTGGGCTGGTGCACGGGGCGTTCCGGTCCTCTGAGCCGGGGTGCCACATATAAAGACCACCACACTCCCACCTCTTTCTAGGGTTTCCTTAGCCTAAATCTTGCAGCCACCCCCTGAAAAACCTCAGATCTGCCGAATCTGGCCCCAAAATCCCAAAAACCCTAGCCCAGCTGCTCCTGGCCGTTCGATCGGGCGATCGGAGGGCTACGGTGATGCCATGTCACCCCAACCTGCATCTTCTCTCTCCTCTCCCTCCACGCCGCCTCCAGCCCGTGGACGCCGCCGCTGCACGTCGCCGGCAGCCGCAGCGTGCCGTGCCTCCGGTGAGCACCCTCCGCGCGCCGCACCCCTCTCCCGTCTCCTCCTCCTCACCTCCTAGCCCCCCTCTGCCGCAGATCGCTAGAGCCAGCCGGAGCTCACCGCTCCGTCGTCGCCATGGATGAGGCCGCCACGCCACGCGCCTAGGCTGCCTCGTCGTCGTCCCTTCGAACCGTCGCCTCCGGCGACCGAGCCGGGCCACCCCGCAGCCGCTCGGATCCCGCCGCCCTTTCCTCCTCACGCCGCCTCCGCACGTCCGCCGCCGGAGCCGGCCGGCGAGCCGCCACCGCACCCGGCAGCCGCGATCTAGATCGAAACGGGCACCGGTTGCCTCCCCGCCAGTCCAAGTGGGCCGGCCCAGCCAGGCCTCCAGCCCAAGACAGCGCCAGGCCGCGCAACCCAGTCCGCCTCCAGGCCGCCAGTGGGCCTGGCCCATGGGTGAGCTAGGCCGCCCCTTTTTTTATTATTATTTCGCCTCTGTTTTTTTTCCAGCACCTTGTTATTTTTTCTAAGTCCTTGGAATATTGCTGCTGTTACGTTTTTGCGACGATATTTGCGATCAAACCGTAGCTCGGATCGTGTAGCGCCCAAAAGAGGAATTGCTCAGTTTTGCGTGCTCTAGCATTCGTATGTCGAAAGTTTTTCCGTTTGAGGACGTCTAGACAATTTAATTCTGCGTCGAAGTGGGTACCAGATCGTTAGCTGTGCTGTTGTTGCTGAACTGTTATTTTATTGCAACTTCGGGCGACGGTTGTGTCGCAACCGATCGTCGGATTTGATTGATTCCTTTTGCATCCTGTTAAGCATTGTTTCTACTTCAGTTCTATGCATTCACATGTCATATATGCCTGCTTCATGATGATTGTATCTTCACCCAAAGTAGCTACTCTGCTGTTAGTGTGTTGCTGTTTATATTTTGTTGCAACTTCGGTCGACGAGTGTGTCACGATCGTTTATCGGAATTGAGTGATTCCAATTGCATATTGTTAAGCATCATGTCTACTTCCATTATATGTATTGCATTGTCATGATATACTTGCTGGTCATCAAGTTATTGAGCTCCAAAGTTGCTATCCCGCTCTTTTTGACAGCCAACTCAGTTTTTCTCTAAGTTTGTAACGTTCCGATGTCATGTTGTTTGCTTAATATCTTTTGATCTATGATGCCTTTTTGCATGATTCCCTTTGTCATGCCTTCCCTGCCATGTCTACTTTAGTTTCATATCATTTGTGATCATGTTTGCATCCATTATTACGTTTATGCAATGCTCTAAAGTGTGCTTCGTGATGTTGGCAGATTATGTCCGTAACTTGTTTTGCTTGTATCTTTTTAACCGTAACTCCGTTTGGAGTGTTCTTTATATGTAGCTTGATTAGTTTTTCGTGTACTTTGTGTTTATCCTATTGTTTGCTGCTTTTAACGAACCTAAAATATGGTTTAGGACAGAACAGTACCAATTACTTAAATTGTCGTGGGGCACTTAGTGGTATGCCATGTTTAGGATTGTGCCTCACTTAAATTGTCTAGCATAGATAGTTTATTTTATGCTTCACCTCTTGTCATGTTTGAGTGCTATGCCATGCTTGAGTGATATGCCATGTTAAAAACCTTTGTTGATCACCTGTAGCTAAACAACTTGAACCATTCCAAATGTGCGGTATCGTCGTGTGTGAAAAGTACTCCACTTAAATTGTTAGTAACCGCTCTCGACGGTAGGTGCGATGTCTCGTGTTGCTTCTTGTTGATGCTTGCTCGTGTTTGCCTCGTAGTAATAGATGCTTGCTCGTTGATTGCTTTCCAGTGTTTATCGTCTTATGTGCTTCCGCGGGTACCTTTCGGAGACGATGCAAGCTTGTGATCAACTACACCTTCGGAACCCGACTTATCAACAGGCAAGGACTATACATTACTTATGATCCTTTCTATTTCAACCAGCGGTTTGCATGCTAGTCTAGGTTAGGTTCGATGTTTGATCCTACCACATGTTTACAACCTCTTTCAAACCGATACAGCCATGTCCCCTCCCAGCAAACCATGTACTGCCATGTTACTATTGCTCGTTGCTCAGCCCCTGCTTAGTATGCATGCTTAGGATGCTACGATGTTACCCTGTTACTCCTTGGTTTGGGCTATCACATTATTATATTATTTTTGTTGATGATATGATTATTATAATGTTGACTATATTCGACGAAGGATGGAAGGTCTAGGCTATCCCGCCCCGACGCTTTGTTCCATTCGAGTCACCTAGGACCCGAGTTCCGGGTATTGGTTTTAAGACTGAGCGTGCCTAACCGCGTGTGGGATTTTATGGGGTCCCCTTTTCTTACCTATCTAGCTTCAAACATTTCTAGTGGTGGCCCGAGCTGATTTACCATTTGAAACCCCGTGTGTGTGCTTGGTGGATCCCCTCGCAGTTTTTAAACAACCCAGACCAGCGGAGACATGGTTTCCCTGTTGGTCCACCTTTGACCGGCGAGGGCCCGAGGCCTCACGTGAGGCGTCTCGGTAACCCAACCCCTGTTGAGACGGAAGAGTCCGATCCGAGAGCGTGGCCAGCTTTTGGATTGGGTGTCGACTCCCCGGGGGCCACCCGGATTTGTTCGTTGTTAGTTAGAGCGAACTGTCGTTTCAGATCTCTTCGAACTAAATCATAAAATGGTTGCCTATGATGGGCAGCAATTGAGGGAGATGGGCGTGCGTGCGGAGCCTTGTAATGGGCAGTTGGTACATCCCTGTAGGGTTAAATCTTTTGGAGAAGCCGTGTCCACGGTTATGGACGACTTGAGACCTACTCCTTGTTCATAGACAACAACAACTGAGATAATCTTAATATAACTTGATGAACGTGTGTGTGCCTTGACTTCTTCTTCTTCGTCGGGATGCGAAGAGGAGGACAAGGATAGGATAGGTGTTATGTTTGCGTAAGTAGTTGATAGCAAGACTTGTTGGAGGCGATTCCTCATCGAATGCTTGGCTTCTTATCTTACTCTCTAGATCGTTAGCCACTTCATAAATGCTAGTGCGGCAGCAACCTCACCACTTAGCCCATCCTTATCGTAAAGTACTAGTTGTCCTAGAATGACGAGTAATGAAGTCCTTGCTAGGTTAGTTGACCACTACAGTTGGATGCTGAGTACTTCTGTACTCATGATACTACCCCCAAACTCTTTTCAGGGTTCTTGATCGACAATAGGTATGGTGATCGACGTTTCACGTGGAGACTCAACGACGACTAGTTAGGCGGATCCCGGCGGAGGGCCTGGACCCGTGTGGTCATGGGAATCGATGTTTTTCTCTTTGCCAGTAGGCATTTGATTGTAGTCTGTACTCAGACATGTATCTTCCGCTGTTGTATTGTACTAAGGCAGTTGTATGCCGATTGTATGAGATGTTGTATCCTTGTATCTGTAATGGTGTGATATCATGTTGGAAATCCGGGGCATATGACTTCGTCATATGTCGCGGTTGGACCGATATGTGCTTCGTCCCCGGATCTAGATGGAAACATCCTGATCTGGAACAGTACCGCATATCGGGCCTTACAACTTGGTATCAGAGCCTTACCGACCGTAGGATCCCTTCTCTGGCCGAAGTCGAGTCTAGACAAAAACTATTTTGTAGTTACTAAGTTAGTTGTCGGAGAGTAGGAATCTTTTTACTCCTTACCCTTGCTCTGGTCAGGAAAAGTGCCGTAATTGTTTTACTCTCGCCTTACCCACTTCAAAACTCTAGGATCCCGAGTGTGTGGAGTATCGGAACCGTTACAATGCCTTGCTTGCAGCGTATTGTGTCGATTCCGATCTCAGGTTTGGGAATTCCTGTAGTACCCTTTAGCTTCTCCAATTTTGGGTATCATCTTGGTCATCCATTGCCATCCATCCTTTTTCCCAGTGTTTTTATGGCTTGCGTCGAAAATCACTATCCCTTGATCCGGTTATCGTTGTCGTTCCTCCTCTTGACACTAACGGTTTCATTTTTCCGACGATGTCGTCTCGCTGCGGAAATTTATCTCGACGGAAGTTCGACGTCGACATGGAGAAGAGTCCCTTGTTGGTGGTGTTGAAGATCGTCGAATCTCTTCTTTCCCCCTTCCCCTCTCCCCCGGATCGTCCAGGATCTCGGGACGAGATCCCTTGTTGGTGGTGTTGTATTGTAACAGCCCAGATTTCACAAAAATTAAATTTTTTGTTTTCAGTGTGAATTGTTTGATTGTCTGATTTGTTTGCGGTGTTTGCATCCCCGATTTATCGATCGGCGATTATCCCCCCCCCTCTTATCTCGTACGGGACGGAGACTGACCCTTGCCACCCTGAAAGTCGACCTTTGCGACACCGGGTTTCACCCGATCACTGTCGCGAAAACCGCACGAGACCAGCCGAAGCCAACGGAACGAAAACCCCGTTTAATTATTAAACGGGTTATTTTTATAGCGCGCCGGAAAGTGTTTTCGGAACGGTTCCAGCGCGAGGTAAACGCCTCCGGCTCGACGCGTTGATCGCGCACTTCGAAGTTTTACCAGAATCATAGGTCCTGCGGACCCCCGGCGGTAGAAACGTAAATACCGTGCGCGCGAAAGAAAAATCGGGGATGTTTTTGCAAACTGCCAGCCACCGAGGCTATATAAAGACCACCACACTCCCACCCCTTTCTAGGGTTTCCCTAGCCTAAATCTTGCAGCCACCCACCTGAAAAACCTCAGATCTGCCCAATCTGGCCCCAAAATCCGAAAAACCCTAGCCCAGCTGCTCCCGGCCGTCCGATCGGGCGATCGGAGGGCTACGGTGATGCCACGTCACCCCAACCCGCCTCTCCTCTCTCCTCGCCCTCCACGCCGCCTCCAGACCGTGGGCGCCGCCGCCGCACGTCGCCGGCAGCCGCAGCGTGCCGTGCCTCCGGTGAGCACCCTCCGCGCGCCGCACCCCTCTCCCGTCTCCTCCTCCTTACCTCCTAGCCGCCCCTCTGCCGCAGGTCGCCAGAGACAGCCGGAGCTCACCGCGCCGTCGTCGCCATGGATGAGGCGGCCACGCCCCGCGCCCAGGCCGCCTCGTCGTCGTCCCTCCGAACCGCCGCCTCCGGCGACCGAGCCGGGCCACCCCGCAGCCGCCCGGATCCCGCCACCCCTTCCTCCTCACGGCGCCTCCGCACGTCCGCCGCCGGAGCCGGCCGGCGAGCCGCCACCGCACTGGGCAGCCCCGATCCAAATCGGATCCGGCGCCGGTTGCCTCCCCGCCAGGCCAAGTGGGCCGGCCCAGCCATGCCTCCAGCCCAAGCCAGCAAAAGGCCGCGCAGCCCAGTCCGCCTCCAGGCCGCCAGTGGGCCTGGCCCATGGGTGAGCTAGGCCGCCCCTTTTATTATTATTATTTCGCCTCTTTTTTTTTCAGCACCCTGTTATTTTTTCTAAGTCCCCGGAATATTGCTGTTGTTACGTTTTTGCGACGATATTTGCGATCAAACCGTAGCTCGGATCGTGTAGCGCCCAAAAGATGAATTGCTCAGTTTTGCGTGCTCTAGCGTTGGTATGTAGAAATTTTTTCCGTTTGAGGCCGTCTAGAAAATTTAATTCCGCGTCGAAGTCAGTACCAGATCGTTAGCTGTGCTGTTGTTGCTGAACTGTTATTTTATTGCAACTTCGGTCGACGGTTGTGTCGCAACCGATCGTCGGAATTGGTTGATTCCTTTTGCATCCTGTTAAGCATTGTTTCTACTTCATTTCTATGCATTCACATGTCATATATGCCTGCTGCATGATGATTGTATCTTCACCCAAAGTAGCTACCCTGCGGTTAGTGTGCTGCTGTTTATATTTTGTTGCAACTTCGGTCGACGAGTGTGTCGCGACCGTTTATCGGAATTGAGTGATTCCAATTGCATATTGTTAAGCATCATGTATACTTCCATTATATGTATTGAATTGTCATGATATGCTTGCTGGTCATCTAGTTATTGTGCTCCAAAGTTTCTATCCCTCTGTTTTTGACAGCCACCTCAGTTTTTCTCTAAGTCTATAACGTTCCGATGCGATGTTGTTTGCTTAATATCTTTTGATATATCATGCCTTCCCTGCCATGTCTACTTTAGTTTCATATCATTTTCGAGCATGTTTGCATTCATTATTACGTTTATGCAATGCTCTAAAGTGTGCTTCATGATGTTGGAAGATTGTGTCCGTAACTTGTTTTGCTTGTATCTTTTTAACCGTAACTCCGTTTGGAATGTTCTTTATATGTAGCTTGATTAGTTTTTCGTGTACTTTGTGTTTATGCTATTGTTTGATGCTTTTAACCAACCTAAAATATGGTTTAGGACAGAACAGTACCAATTACTTAAATTTTCTTCGTAATTTTACCAGCTTCACAAGCACTGCAGAGATGATCCTTATCAAATTTTACTTTGTTAAGGCCAATAACGTGCTTCTTCTTCACTAGATTTTGAAGATTTCTCATCCCTGAATGACCAAGTCTTCAATTCCATAACCAACCGGATGAAGCTTTTGCCATTAGGCATGTGGATATAGCAGGGCCCAAAGAAAAATCAACAATATATAAATCTCCTTTTCGGTAACCCTCGAAGACAAACGTATAGTCATCCTATGAAAAGACAACACATCGCGAAGAAGAAAATAGAACAAGCATACCCATATCGCATAACTTAGAAATAGACATAAGATTATAACCAAGAGATTGAACTAGCATAACCTTGTCAATGTGCTTATCTTTCGATATGGCAACCTTACCCAAACCTAAAACTGTACCCTTGTTGTTATCACCGAAGGTAATGTACTTATGAGAAGATTGAGATAGTTTTTCTTCGGTGAATAACTCCTTGTGTCCGGTCATATGATTTGTGCAACAACTGTCCATGACCCATTCGGATCCCCCCCGAGACATAGCCCTGTAGTAGAATTAGTTCTTCTTAACCACCCACAAACGAGCAAGTGACTGAGAAGAGGTGGAAGCACTTGTTGAAGCAATATCAAATCGAACAGGGTTATATTGCCTAGGAGGACCATCAAGTACACCATAAATGTAAGTCCTCTTCGAAGGGTTAGGATATGAATGAGCATACACAATCTTATCATTGTTATCACGGTGACGGTAAGTATAACGACCAGTGCGATAGTATTCCTTTTGAGGAACATTTGATTCAGGTACCTGTGAATCATTTCTCTCTTCTAGAGAATTGAAGTGTTGCGGTGGTACCGAAGACTTTCCCTGCATAGAATGGTTAGCAGGCAATTTCTCAACGAGTGACTTGCGCACCCAAATTTGTATCTTATAGAAACCATTCTTTGGAGGGGCACCAATGTATTCGGCCGAAACCTTTCCTTCCTGGTTCTTGATAAGCTTGTAGTCAGAATCAAGTGATTCTTCAACAATAGCCTTACAATTTTGAAGTTATAACCTGAAAGATTAGCAATATCTGTAGGCTTATCCTTTGCTAGGAGCCATACAGATTTTGGGTACTTCTCAGGTTCCCAGTAAGTTCCATGAGGATTTAGCTTCATTTCAAAGCCAACACCTTCGTTCCTAGGATTCCTGTGAAGCAGTGCCTTCTTCAGGATATCACAAAGGTGCTGGTGTCCCTTGACACTTTTGAACAAACCTATTTAAAACAAATCTTTCAACCTGAGGAGTTCCTCGATGACAGCAGAGTTTTCCTCATCTGAGGCATTAATATGAACAATAATAATATGAGTTTTGCCTTTGGAATCAGTTTTGCTTCTTACCAGACAAGTTAAGAAAGGTGAAGTAGTTTTATGATTTGCTTCAGAACCTTTGTTGAGCCATGAGAGAGAGATTGATGTTTTCAAACTCTTCATGAGTCTCTTTCAGTTTTTCGAGAGCCATTTTCCTCTGAAGAAATTCATAGGTGAGCTTCTCATAATCAACTGACAGAATATCATGCCGAGAGGATAATTCTTCAAAATTTTCTTTCATAGTAGCATGCTCATTAGTTAAAGTTTGACCTTTCTCTATCTCATCGATCTCCAGGGTCTCTGACTTCTTAATGGTTTTGCTTAGCGAATCAAGTTCATCTTCTTGGATTGAAGCAATTTTAGCCAGTTTAATAGCTTATTTTGGAATCACTATCATATGAAGAACAATCAGAAGTATCATCGGTAACTTTGGATGAAGATACCTTTGCTTTGGCCATGAAGCAGTATGCAGGAGTTTCATCTTCACTGCTGTTGTTGGTAAAAAATGAGCTCGAAGCACCGACCGAAGAAAATGCCAATCTAGCAACACCATCAGACTCGGAGCCAGATGCAGATCTTGAGTCTGATTCTGCTTCGGAACTGGAGACTTCTTATTCAAAGTTCATCTCCTTTCCCAGATAAGCCTTGGCACGATGAGAATTTCTTAGACGAGAAGAATGTGTCTTTGAAGAAGAACTCTCACGCTTCTTATGATACTTCCTTTTCTTGTCATCATCTGAATCTTTCTTCTTTTCTCTTCTTGAACCGGAATCATGTCTCTTGGACTCATAGCTTCTAGAGGATCTATGGGACTTGCTTGAAGAATCTCTGAGTGAATGCTTTGATTTGTTTTCAGCTTCCCACAATGGGAAATCAGCCATGTAATGACCAGGTTTCTTGCACTTGTAGCAGCAGTTGTCCTTCGATGGAGAGCTTCTTGAGGAAGAACGGTGAGATGAGTAACTAGAGTTCCTTGATGAATAATTCTTCTTAGGTGAAGAAAAACCTTTTTCTTTGGAAGCGGTTGAAGCGTCTCATGATCAATGGCAAATCCTTCCCAATGCTTGCAGGATCATCAGATTCGACACCGGAAGCAGAACTAACTTCAGGTGAAGAATGATGTGAAGCTTTTGCTTTTAGAGCATGTGATCTTCTTTGAGAGCCATTTATGTCACATTTCTCATATTCTTCCATTTCAAAAGTATTGAGTCTCTCAAGGATATCAGCGGCAACAAGATTTCTGAAATCAGTTCTTTCCTTGATCATCAGCACAATGTGATCAAAGGAATCATCCAATGAGCGAAGCAAAGTTCTTACAACTGAGTGAAGAGTGATGCCATCAGCACCGAGTGAAATCAGCTCATTTGCAACAACAGTGAGTCTGCTCTAAATGGAGTTGACTTTCTCGCCCTCATTTCTCTAAAATCGATAGAATTTGCTTCGGAGAGTGTCAATTCTGGCATATTTTTGAGTGGATACACGTTCTGCAATCTTTATAAGATAGTCCCAGACACCTCTGGCAGATGGTATATTCTTCACTTCATGATACTTCTCTGGAGTCAAATGGTTGGTGATGAATGCCCAGACTTCATAATCAAGATCAATCAATTTTGCTTCAGCATGAGTGATGTCATTCTCATCTTTGATTGTGACTCCTTTCAAGACAACTTGCCAGGCAACTGAATTGATAGCCATGATATTTCTCTTCACTTTGTCCTTCCAGTAAGGGTAGTCCTTCCCATTGAAAACAGGAATAGGTTCGCTTGAGCGAATAGCTGCGAAAGACAGACTTGAAAGCACTCCAGGAGGTTAATCCAAAACACACAGAGTGTCGGGAGTGACTAGATCTGATACCAATTGAAAGTCCAAGTATGAGATCAGAGGGGAGAGGGTGAATGATGACTTCAAATTTTCGACTGAAACTTTGAAGTGAAGCATAAGTAAAGCGGAAAAGGGAAGCAGAAACAAGTGACAGGAAAGTAAAACTGGAAGAGAAACTAAATGCAGTGAATAAAAATTTATTGAAGCATAACTGGGAAGCAAATGCAATACAATAAGTAAAAGCTTGAAGTAAAACGAACTGAGACTCGACGATGTTTGTTCGACCAGTTCACGCTCTGCAAAGCGCTACGTTTGGTTGGAGGGACTGGTGATTGAACACCTGGAGCAAATCTCTCTCCGTCCGCTGCTCCACTGCACCAATCTACTTGAGCTTGGTCAGTTTTGACTCGGGGTAGATTATCAAGGGAATCTCCGAAACCTTTGGCAAACTTGATCTTCGAGGCGACAATTACTCTTCGCTCTCTGAAGTCGACACCGTAACCGTATAGGAGAATTGCAGTTCTCCAAGATAAAAAGGCTAGCAAGCTTTCACCTAAGTCATCTCGAATCTACTCAGATCAATGGTACTTAGGCTTCAGTATTCTGGGTTTTGGGTTTTGCTTCGGTGGCGTTCTTGGGGTGCTCTCTTCAGTCTCTCTCAGGAATATTCTTAGAGCAGCCACCCGCAAATGGAGGAGGGGGCGGCGTATTTATAGTTGGCGATCCCGAGGTGCGAAATTCCCTATTTTACCCGAAGTGACAGCTTGACACGTGTCCACAATGGTCGGATTTGTCATTACTGCGCAACTTTACTTGCGGAACAAGTATAGCTGACTCACGGACTTAGTTTTGCTTCGGAAGCCAAAGAACGAAGTCTTTGCTACCGAAACTTAACTCAGTGCACATGAGATTTATTCACTCTGGCTTTTCACTTGGTCTAGATTTGATCTGAGAATTTTCTCAATAACTTCGGTGTCCACAAACTAAAAACCCCTCTTGATAGTACGGTTTGTCCTATGACTCAAAGAACAGAAAAAGAACTACACAAAAACATCTAAGTCTTGCACCATCTTCTTCATTCCCTTCAATGAGTTGAGCTTCAGGACACCTGCATTTTTGAGGGCCATCCTCCGTGATTAAGCTTCGCTCAAGGAGTAATGCTTCGATAACTTGAAAACCTTCCCTAAAGCTTTATCACCTAGCTTGTCCTTCAGGAACCTATTCAACTGTTTACACTAGAAAACATTGTTAGTTCCTCAATTGTCTAGTACAACAATATCCAAAACACACGGGGGCAAAACTTTTCTCTTACAAGGGGTTATGCAGCGATTCTTCCAGAACGAGCACATCCGAATCGACCTTGCATCGGTAGCTCACCCGCAGTCCAATGGACAATCCGAGAGAGCCAACCAAGAATTGCTTCGAGGCATCAAACCACGACTTTATGTCCCCTTAGAATGGACACCGGGTTGCTGGGAGGGAGAATAACCTCAGTACTATGGAGTATCAGGATGACTCCTAACAGGTCGACGGGCTACACGCCCTTCTTCCTGGTTTATGGAGCGGAAGCCGTTCTCCCAAGTGACGTCCGTCACGACTCACCAAGGGTCACAACATATGTGGAATCCGACAATGAGAAAGAAAGGCAGGACTCCTTACACGTTCTTGACGAAAAGCAAGAACTAGCAGCAGATCAGTCATCTATCTACCAACAAGATCTACGATGATATCATAGCCGTCGCATTAGAAGTCGGAGCTTCTAGGAAGGCGATTTGGTGCTCCGCCTCATACAGAAAAAGGATGGAATGCAAAAATTATCCTCTGCATGGGAAGGACCGTTTGTGGTCAGCAAGAACCTGTACAATGGATCCTACTACCTGGTTGATATACGCGAGAAGGAAAAATCACGCGCATCTATGGAGGAGACTCCCAGAACATGGAACATCGCACAGTTCCGTCTATTATACTTGAGTAGAACAGGAACATTATTGTACATCTATATGAAAGTCGACACTCGTCGCACCGGCTCTCGCCATATAATATATATGTAAGTCGACACTCGTCGCACCGACTTTAACCACATAAATAAATGTATATAAGTCGACTGTCGTCGCACTAGGCTATTGCCATATAATATGTATCTAAGTCGTCTTTCTTCGCACTAGGCTATCGCCATATAACATGTATCTAAGTCGACTTTCGTCTCACTAGGATTTCGCCACATCTAATATTTAAGTCGACTTTCGTCGCACCGGCTCTCACCAATCTAGTTATCATACCGACTTTTTCTTTACTTTATTGTCTTCATGTTTTCATTTTGCATCAGACATTGCATATTTTTACATTTTTCTCAGAATACCTGGGGCTTGTCAACCCTCTATCGGCTCTGAGCATGTATATTTCTTATTCAGTGGAAATAGGGGAGTTCGATGGCACCCATCGACTCTTATCCGAAGAAAACCCGACATATATATATGTAAAACTCCACATGTGTATGGCTTATTCAGGGGAAATAGGGGAGTCCGATGGCTCCCATCGACTCTTATCTGAAGAAAACCCGGCATATACATGAATTGACTACCCACGCCTTAAATTTGGCCTGGATATCTCAAGCTCATATGGTCAACGCGAACCCGACTTTGTCTAAACTTTGAGGGCTTACAAAAACAGCTATCGAGTTTGGTCCTAGGAACTGGGCACGTTATTCATATGTGCCGACATGCAGAGAAGTTTCAACTCTTGAACCAATAATCTCTCTCAACGAGAGAAGATGAGGCATGATTCGGCTTCTATTTGAGCCTTTGAAATTTATTGCATACAAACATC
Source organism: Bromus sterilis (assembly GCA_950022295.1). Classification (NCBI taxonomy): domain Eukaryota; kingdom Viridiplantae; phylum Streptophyta; class Magnoliopsida; order Poales; family Poaceae; genus Bromus; species Bromus sterilis. The sequence continues at coordinate 159,194,522 of OX465596.1, read as the reverse complement.
ATACTTCATTTTCAATTTTTCATAAAAAAATTTCTTTTCAGTTGAAAGTTAGACCTATGTGACTCGGCACAGCACCGAGATGCATATACCGACTCATGGGGACTACACTTCAAAATTTCTTCTCAAAGATTGGGCAAAGCACCTAGATGCATATACCGACTCTTGGGGAGTAACACTTAAAAATTTCTTTTCAAGATTCGGCACAACATAATGATGTTCGTACCAACTCTTGGGGAGTATCGCTTCAAAATATTTTTTTATGATTAGGTTCTAAACGCAAGGTGACCATACCAAATCATGGGGGATACAAGGCGATCTATATCATTATTCGACAAAGATACAAGTCCATTTGAATCGACTCAGGGGGCTACAGATACATATACCATCAAGAATGTCGGCTCTCATTCATAAATATCCAAAGTCAGGTACAAAACCGACTTACAGATTTGATGGGAAACTAAAATTTTCATTCATCAATGGAAGAGCCTTACATCAAAAGAAAACAAAAGACCAAAGTCGACAAATACTACTAGGTAAAAAATACAGCTTCAATGGTCGTCTTCAGAGTCGGCTTCGTCATCAGATGAGGAGACTCGGGCCTCCTCTTAATTGTTGTAGAATTCTTCTTCACTGATGATGGAACTCTGCATACATCAGCCGCCTCGATCGCCATCCGAGTAAAAAATCTTGGTCCACAGGGTCTGATAACCATCATAAGTAAAGACGATGTTATCTCCTCTTGAGATGTTCCTGGAACGAAGAAAGGTTTTCCAACCCTTCTCCAGGAACATGGAATCATCACCACAAAAACTAGTCACCACCCAAATGGGTCCATGAGGACACCCCTCAGAACGGAGCTAAAAACCTGGAGGCTTGGAATCCATCATGATCTAGGCAAAAGAATCAGGAAGATTGACCCAACAACGGATGTTCTGAACTTTCACCAAGAACTCATTCCTTTTAGGAGAAGAAGGTGGAGATTCATGATCTGGGGATGGTTGAGTTGCACGCGCACCTCTTCCTTTACACCGGTCGCGGCCTCTTACACGGCCTCGCCCACCGCGAGAACCAGCACTGGAACCAGGATCTCCGCGGTCGAAGGAACACGGGTGCTGAGCTTGGGAGTGTTGGATATGTGCCCTAGAGACAAATTAATAAAGATATTTGTCACATATCTTTTTTGTTCATAATACGTTTTATACTGTGCTATAACTGTATTACTTGGAAATACTAATACAACCGTAGTATAAAACATAGGTCCGTAGTTTAATTCGGGTAAACTATCTCATTGGCAATTGATTGATCAAGCTTTCCTGATCACGGCGACACTTAAGTCCATTGACAATGAGGTCATGTCATTCGGGTAATGATGTGATGGACATACACCCACCTAAAGTATTGCAATGTGATCGAGTCACATAGTTCAGCGTTGCGATGACTTTGTAATGTATGGCTTAGTCCTTAGACCGTAATGATCATACATAATTGTCATCTATGAGGAGACTTTGATTTGTATCCCACCGCCTGACTGAAATATGCTGGCTATAACGGTGCACTTTGGGTATTCCGAAATAGTTGGTTGATGAGTATGTTAATAGATCAGAGCGGGATTTGTCAGTCCTTGTAACTTGTCAAGTACTCCGGGCCCACTCGATGATATTGCATCAATAGCTTGAAAGCAGGTGACTAGGTCACGGGAGATGCAATAGGCACGGAAGAGTAAACTTGTTTGTTGTGAACGAGATGCGAAAACGGTATGTGGCATACCGACGATCGAACCTCAGACAAACAAAGTACTGCATCACAAAGGGATTACGTCGTATCTTTAACGGTTTCCAAAAGCGATTGAAGTTCATTCGATGGAAGCGTAGGGGATGTCAAGGATTGTAACCAGGTCCAATTGACTAGTCATTGGTCAATGAGAAGAGTATCGACCATGTCTGTTGTTTCCCGGACCGTTAGGGTGTTACACTTAAGGGTAATCGATGCATAGGACAGTTTCGGGATCAATCGGTGAAATAGGAGAAATCACCGGAATAGTTCCGCAGGAGGACGGAAGTTGTTCCGAACATTTTGAATGGTTCAAAATAAAGTTTAATTTGTTTTAATAATTTTTTATCATTTAATTATCTTAATTAAATATTTTAACATATTAAAATAATTATTTTTTTGGAAAAAGGCTATATGTGCCTATGAGGCCCATTAGGGGAGGACGGGGTTTCCCCCCTTGGGCTTGGCTCCAAGGGTGGGGCCCATCCCGCCCTAGGCCGGCGCACTCCCCCCCTTGGGAGTTTAGTCCCACATGGGGGAGGGGAGAAGGATGGCACCCCCCCTTGGCCTATATAAGGAGGGGTACAACCCCCTTTTTCCAACACACAATTATTCCTCTCTCTCTCCTTCTCCTTCCTGGAAGTGGACTCCCCTTGTTTGGAGTCTCCACCTGGACTGGAGTTCTCCACCATAAGGCAGGCCGTCGCTCTGCTGGAGTCGTGATCCGAATCCGTCTTTGTTCCGCTGCTCGCCTGGTTCGGGGCCTGGGAGGAACATTGATTGTACCGTACAGGTATAATCTCTTTGAGACACTACAACTGTGGTGCTATTTCATCGCTGGAGGTCAACCGAGAGTCATCCTCGCTGGTGGTCTACTACACGACAGGGAGGTCATAGTTTCGAGTCTACGCCAGCCACGTTCGCAAGAACGTTTCCCTCTTTCGGTCTTCAAAGGTATGAACACCGATTCCCTCTGTTACTTTACATCGCCATAGCATAGATCCTGGGTTCGGGTACCGTATGTATGAAAATTTTGTATTTTCTTCCTCGTATCCCAACAGTGGTATCAGAGCTAGCTATGCGTCGATGTGTTGTACGGGTAGAACACATCTAGGATGTGGGCATCGAATCTTCATTCGTTACCCTCCCACGTGTACTCATTTAGCGTTGCGGCAATGTTTGATGAAGCGGCCCCCGACCGACCTTACGCGTTTACGCGAAACTAGTTCCACGCTTGACATATGGCTTGTACCATATAAAGTGGCTGGGGGGTGTCTTTCTCTCTGCATTAGCGATGCGAAGATGTTTGCAACGGAGGGCCCCGACAGGGGTGTAATAGAGATGGATGGGAGTCGGTGTTGGGGCATGTTTTTCGCAGGATAGAAACGGTTCTCTCTCTCAAAACCCCAAGCAGCCACGTAAAACTTGCACAAGCTAAAGTAGAAAGGCGTTTGACTTTGCTTTGCATGAAGGGGGATCATAGTTTGTATGATTTACAGTTTTACTTTCTGTTGATGCTAGTATGCTAGATATGACAACAGTAGCACAAATAGGACCATCTCTCACAATACCAACATTGTGTTCTCCCTTGGTGGGCACCGCCTGGAAGGTTCTCCCATATGGCCGACATTCCGTACATACTGGGTGTCACACTAATTAAACGGCGTTCGCATGAGGTTCGGTTCGGCAAGCCTGGCATATGCAGATATGGCCTTGCTGAACAACTAACGTCAAGGTTCGATTGACAGGCTTGAAGTATGTAGATGCGGGCTTGGAACACAGTAGATCGAAAGATCGAGCACGAGTCACATACCTGATGTGATTGGCTTATAGGCCTACCTAGGTCGCATACTGATGGTCCTGACGATAGGGGGAGGTATGAGGTCTGGAATTTTGTAATCACTTAGTTAAATTGAGAGTTGTTTATCTAAGTGGGAGATTTTCCATAATTTTGAAGATTAAATTGAAAAGATCCACATTATGAACAAAAGTCTAAATATGTATCCTTGTGAATCAAACTTTGCAGATGGCAGCACCACGCCCCTTGTTCAACTTAGGATCGTTCCTAGAGAAAGAAAAACTGAAAACTGATGGGTCAAACTTCACCAACTGGTTCCGCACCCTGAGGATTCTCTTCATTCCCCTCAAAATGGCATACGTACTAGAGGGCGCGTTTGGTGACGGACCGACAGATGGTGCCATTCAGGATGAGAAGAATGTCTATCTCTCCAAGACTGATGATTACAACCTTGTCCAGAGTGGCATGATCTACTCCATGCAGGCTGAGCTGCAGAAATGCTTTGAGAGGATGGGTGCATATGAGATTATCACCGACCTCAAGGCGGTCTTTGCACCTCAAGAAAGGGCTGAACGGTATGAGGCTTCTGAAGCCTTCTTCTCAGAAAAGATGGACGAGCGCGACAGCGTGAGTGAGAAAGTGGTCAAGATGTATGGCCATGTTCAACGATTGAATGCTCTGGAATGTCAGATTCCAGATGAACTTGCAGTTGATAGGGTGTTGAAGTCGCTTCCCCCTAGCTACAAAGGCTTTGTGCTGAACTACAACATGCAGGGGATGATCAAAACCCCTTCTGAGTTGTTCTCCATGCTGAAGAGTGCTGAGGTTGAGATCAAGAAGGAGCACGCTGTCTTCATGGTCAACAAGACCACTGAGTTTAAGAAGTCAAGAAGGCGGGAGAAGGCGAAGAGAGGTGGCCCCAAAAGGGATGGCAAGTCAGTTGTCGTTCGTCCCAAGGCACCTAAGCCCAAACCCGGAGTTGAGTGCTTCTACTACAAGGGTGAAGGTCACTGGAAACGCAACTGCCCCAAGAACCTAAAGGGCAAGAAGGCTGGAAAGGTCGCCAAGAGAGACGAAGGTATATTTGATATACATATTGTTGATCTTTTATTGACAAGCACCGGGAACACATCCTAGATACTTGATACAGGATATGTCGCTCATATTTCTAATTCCGTTCAGGGACTAAGGAATAAGAGACGCTTGCTGAAAGATGAAGTGACGATGCGCGCGGGGAATGGCTGTCAAATTGATGTGTTGGCGGTCGGCACGAAGCATCTTAGTCTCCCTTCGGGATTAGTTTTGGTTCTGAATAAATTCTACTATGTACCCGCATTGAGTGTGAACATCGTTAGTGGCTCTTGCTTGAAGCGAGACTACTATTCTTTTAAGTCTGATACAATTGGTTGTTCGATTTATAAGGATGCAGTGTTTTACGTTCACGCGCCGGAGCAACGTGGTTTATTCGTACTTGATCTCGATGGTGATGTGTGTCACATTAACAATATAGAGGCCAAAAGATTAAAGAGTAGTGATGAAGAGCACATGATGATGTGGCATTGCCGACTTGGTCATATTGGTATAAAGCGCATGGAGAGGCTCCATAAGGATGGACTTCTTGATTCATTGGATTTTGGATCCCTTGATACATGTGAACCATGCCTCATCGGAAAAATGACAAGGACTCCATTCAATGGGATAATGGAGCGTGCGGATGACTTATTGGGGATCATACATACAGATGTATGTGGACCCATGAATGTCCCCACACGCAATGGTCTTTGTTACTTCATGACCTTTACTGATGACTTGACTAGATATGGGTACATTTACTTGATGAAGCATAAATCTGAAACCTTTGAAAGGTTCAAGGAATTTCAGAATGATGTCGAGAATCAACTCGGAAAGAAAAGCAAGCACCTTCGATCGGATCGAGGTGGCAAGTAATTAAGTCACGAGTTTGGCAATCATTTGAAGTCTTGTGGCATAGTACCACAGCTTACGCCGGCAGCACACCTCATAGAAACGGTGTGGCTGAACGACGTAATCGAACCCTATTGGATAGCGTACAATCGATGATGTCTCATACTGATTTTCCTGTGTCATTCTGGGGGTACGCATTAGAAACTGCCGCTTACGTTCTTAATAGGGCACCATCCAAATCCGTAAAGACAACACCATTTGAAGAACGGCATGGAACGAAACCTAAGTTGTCTCACCTGAAGATTTGGGGTTGTGAGGCTTATGTTAGGAAACTACCGCCTGAGAAACTTGAATCCAAGGCGGATAAGTGCATCTTTGTGGGCTATCCCAAGGAAACTTGTGGATACACCTTCTACAATCAGTCTGAGAGCAAAACGTTTGTTGCCAAGACTGGACACTTTCTAGAGAAAGGGTTTCTCTCGAAAGAGTCGAGTGGGAGGAAAATAGACCTCGATGAAGTGACTGACCAATCACTCCAATTGGAAGAAAAGACCACAGAAGTTGTTCTGGAACCTTCTTCCACAGTGGGAGCTGAAGAGAATGGCCAGAACGACATTCATAACGATCATGACATACATGATGATCATGATGAGAATGAAGAGGAACCTATTATGCCCCGTAGGTCATCAAGAGTCCGCCAAGCTACTGAGTTTTACGGACAGCTTGTGAATGCAATCTTTGCTGATGAGTCAGATGAACCTACGAGTTACAACGAAGCAATGGAGGGACCCGAGTCCGAGAAATGGCTTGAAGCCATGAAATCCGAAATAGACTCCATGTACACCAACAAAGTTTGGACTTTGGTGGATATTCCCGAGGACCGCAAGGCCGTCGAGAATAAATGGATTTTCAAGCAAAAGACTGACGCAGACGGAAACGTATCTGTCTACAAAGCTCGACTTGTTGCGAAGGGGTTCCGACAAATTCAAGGAGTTGACTACGAGGAGACAATCTCTCCTGTAGAGATGATAAAGTCTATTCAGATCCTTCTAGCAATAGCTGCATATCATGATTATGAGATATGGCAGATGGATGTGAAAACTGCATTCCTAAATGGCAACATTGAGGAAGAGTTGTATTTGATGCAACCAGAGGGGTTTATCAATCTAAGGAATGCTGGTAAGGTGTGCAAGCTTCAACGGTCCATCTATGGGTTGAAGCAAGCATCTCGGAGCTGGAATCTTCGATTCGATGAGGTCATTAAAGCTTTTGGATTTGTAGCATTCCTTGTGTTATAAGAAACTAAGTGGGAGCTTTGTAGCATTCCTTGTGTTATATGTAGATGACATATTGCTAATTGGGAACGATAAGAAATTCTTAGGAGAAGTGAAGGAATATCTGAATGTACAATTTTCCATGAAGGACCTTGGTGAAGCTGTGTACATATTGGGGATTAAGATCTATAGAGATAGACCTAATCGACTATTGGCTTTGAGTCAGAGCACTTATATTGACAAGATAGTGAAAAGGTTCAGTATGGATAACTCCAAGAGAGGCCTCTTGCCAGTTATAAAAGGTGTCAAGTTAAGCATGACTCAGTGCCCGACCACATCAAAAGAGAAGGAGCAAATGTCCTCAAAACCCTATGCCTCAGCCATAGGTTCTCTCATGTATGCTATGTTATGTAGCCGGCTGAATTTAGCGCTGGCTATTAGTATGACTAATCGCTACCAGAGTAATCCGGGGATGGATAACTGGACCGCAGTAAAGAACATCCTAAAGTACTTGAGAAGAACAAAGGATCTCTTTCTCGTTTATGGAGGAGTTGATGAGGAGCTCACCGTAAAGGGTTACATTGACGCAATCCTCGACTTAGACCTAGATGATTCGAAATACCAGACAGGATATGTTTTCATGTTGAACGGTGGCGCAATTAGCTGGAGGAGCGGCAAACCGTCAGTCGTCGCCCAATCTACAATGGAATCGGAGTATATTGCCGCTTGTGAAGCGTCAAACGAGGCGCTGTGGCTGAAGAAATTCGTGATCGAGCTTGGCTTCTTTCCCAGCTGCACTGACCCCGTGGGAATCTTCTGCGACAACACGGGTGCCATTGCTAACGCGAAGGAGCCAAGAACTCACTCTACAACAAAGCACATTCTCCAAAAGTTCCATGTGACGCGAGACTACGTCCGGGATGGACACACTAGGATTCACAAGATACATACGGATCTGAACGCAATAGACCCGATGACTAAACCTCTTCCACGGGGCAAGTTTGAAGAAAACCGAGAGACTATTGATGTTAGATACATACCGGATGTAAACTAATGTAATTTGTACTCTAGTGCAAGTGGGAGACTGTTGGATATGTTCCCTAGAGACAAATTAATAAAGATATTTGTCACATATCCGTTTTGTTCATAATACGTTTTATACTGTGCTATAACGATATTACTTGGAAATACTAATACAGGTGTAGTATAAAACATAAGTCCGTAGTTTAACTCGGGTAAACTATCTCATTGGGCAATTGATTGATCAAGCTTTCCTGATCGTGGCGACACTTAAGTCCATTGACAATGAGGTCATGTCATTAGGGGAATGATGTGATGGACATAAACCCACCTAAAGTATTGCAACGTGACCGAGTCACATAGTTCAGCGTTGCGATGACTTTGTAACGCACGGCTTAGTCCTTAGACCGTAATGATCATACGTAATTGTCATATATGAGGAGACTTTGATTTGTATCCCACCTCCTGACTGAAATATGCTGGATATAACGGTGCATTTTGGTTATTCTGAAATAGATGGTTGATGAGTATGTTAATATATCACAGCGGGATTTGTCAGTCCTTGTAACAGGACAGGTACTCTGGGCCCACTCGGTGATATTGCATCAATAGCTTGCAAGCAGGTGACTAGGTCACGGGAGATGCAATAGGCACAGACGAGTAAACTTATTTGTTGTGAACGAGATGTGAACAAGGTATGTGGTATACCGACGATCGAACCTCGGACAAACAAAGTACCGCAACACAAAGGGATTACGTCGTATCGTTAACGATTTCCAAAAGCGATTGAAGTTCATTCGATGGAAGCGCAGGGGCTGTCAAGGATTGTAACCAGGTCCAACTGACTAGTCATTGGTCAATGAGAAGAGTCTCGACCATGTCTGCGGTTTCCCGGACCGTTAGGGTGTTACACTTCAGGGCAATCAATGCATAGGACAGTTTCGGGATCAATCGGTGAAATAGGAGAAATCACCGGAATAGTTCCGGAGGAAGACGGAAGTTGTTCCAGACATTTTGCATGGTTCAAAATAAATTTTAATTTGTTTTAATAATGTTTTATTATTTAATTATCTGAATTAAATATTTAAACATATTAAAATGATTAAAAAAAATGGAAAAAGGCTATATGGGCCTATGGGGCCCATTTGGGGAGGAGGGGGTTTCCCCCCTTGGGCTTGGCGCCAAGGGTGGGGCCCATCCCCCCTAGGTCGGAGCACTCCCCCCCCTTGGGAGTTTAGTCCCACATGGGGGAGGGGAGAAGGATGGCACCCCCCTTGGCCTATATAAGGAGGGGTACACCCCCCCCTTTTTCCAACGCACAATTATTCCTCTCTCTCCCTCTCCTTCCTGAAAGTGGACTCCCCTTGTTTGGAGTCTGCACCTAGACTGGAATTCTCCACCATAAGGCAGGCCGTCGCTCTGCTGGAGTCGGGATCCGAATCCGTCTTTCTTCCGCTGCTCGCCTGGTTCGGGGCCCGGGAGGAACATCGATTGTACCGTACGTGTATAATCTCTTCAAGGCACTACACCTGTGGTGCTATTTCATCACTGGAGGTCAACCGGAAGTCATCCTCGCCGGTGGTCTACTACACGACAGGGAGGTCGTAGTTCTGATTCTACGCCAGCCACGTTCGCAAGAACGTTTCCCTCTTTCGGTCTTCAAAGGTATGAACACCGATTCCCTCCGTACTTTACATCGCCATAGCGTAGATCTTGGGTTAGGGTACCGTAGGTATGAAAAAATTGTGTTTTTTGCCCCGTATCCCAACAGGGAGCCATGGAGGAAGTTGCAGAGGGAGAAGAGGAAGAAGAAGATGTGTGTGCCCGAAAGATTGGACTACCAGATAACTATTTAAAATAGCCACAAGGGGAATGATTAGTCAATGCCATAAAGGCAGGGGTAGATTACCCATGGTAGGTGAAATTTATGGAAGACTATTCGATTAGCACATACGGCATGAAAGCCCTCAACAGTGGCATTTCGGGCAGAGAAACCATAAATGCAAGTAAAGGATCTTTGACTAAAAAGTCAACTGAAATTTTCAAATGGAAGGTGAAACAAAAGCAAGAGATAATTGGCTCCGAATCCTTATAGAACATTGAAGTATAAGAGTCGGCTTGACCAATTGAGAAGTCGGCAACCAGGATGGAATCAAGAAGATTACTGAGAAGACTAAAGCATCACACCAATCTTGGGGGATAATGTCGGGGAAATGGACCAAGAACATAACCCGGCATTAGATCTATGGGCCGACTCATTTATGGAAGGTCCACAAAAGAAGACCCGGCCACAATCCGGACGCATCAAGCATGAAGATCGAAGTCGTAGAAGGAATTCGACTTACCTTGTATAGCACGTAGCATATTTGTAAAGTAGAATAGGAGTCCACCTCGTGTAGGAGTCGGACTCGCGGAACCCCGGGACCCGGCACCTTTATAAGTCGAGGTCCACGGGATCAAGAGGCAACTCAATCTTAATCCAAGATAGGACTAGATACTTGCGGCGTAACCTAGATCTCCTCGAGACTAAGGTTACGATCTGACTCGCTTGTAATCGATCCACCGACTCTTCTAATCAAGGAGTCGAAACCCGTAATAATAAGAAGCAGGAGTAGGTCTTTACCTCGAGACAAAGAGGGGCCGAAACCTGGGTAAATCGTCGATTCTCTTGTCCATGTCAAGTTCGACTCTTCGAACATCTGCTGTGACTTTACCACGACAGTTTTCGTTCTCCCGGGTCTTGATTTTTCAGGAATGTTTTGGGCGCATATGGTCTACACCCTCAAGATCTTGCACCCAATTATGTCCTAAATATCTGTAACTTTCAAGTCTTCGGTGAAGTTTATCTGCAAAGGAAACCGATTTTGCTCTTATTCTCTGAGTTTTTTAGGGGAGAAAACAAACCGGGCATAGTGGAGGTCCACTTCTGGAGTGTGGAGGAGTCGCTATTCAAAAGCGCAAAGGAAGCATGTATCCTTCATTAAAATTGGCGACTCAACTGAAGAATTGGCAGGAATCTTTCTTTTACTGCACTGCCGAAGTTCCTGAGAAGGAGAACCCTTTGCCCGGCTTCCAAGAAGACCGACTGGCTTACCAAGGGCACTTTAATCCTTACCCGTCCCTAGAGCAGAAGGAAAAACTTAAGACGGTGCTTGGAAGAGTAAAGGCTCTCCTTGTCCATGGGCTCCGTGGAACTGACCTGACCCGGTGCTGGGTTGAATGGCAAGTCCAGCCCCTCAGTATTAGGGACTGGCTGATGTGTAATTATTCAGGCTTCAATGACCCCATGCGTTATGCGCATACACAACTTGCGTCAGCTGCTCTTGTCGCAGCCTGCAGGAAGTTTCTCTCAAAAAATAGAAACAAGATATTAGAAGTTGGCCTTGCGCCCTTCTGTATTGATAACCCAGCTCCATAGGTGAGTTTATAACTACTATTTAAAGACCCGACTTGATATTGACTTGCCCTGATGTTTTGGTTACTCGTCGTGTGCTTTTAGGAAAATAACTCATGATGGGCCACCATTGAAGAACCGACTAACGAGGAGGAAGCGGGTTCCAATAAACCGAGTCATAATGTAAGTAATGTCTTGACTTGCTTTCGTGGCATGTCTTCTTTTATTTACGACTGGCTTTATGCAGGAGGGTTTAGGCGAAAACAAGGATGACAAAGAGGAGGAAACTCCTCCTGCCACCATCGACTCTCCCAAAGTTGTGGAGAAACAAGTCCCTGGGCAAAAGGTACTTTCTATGCACTTCCTCTTCGAATGCTTTCTTGCTGTAATCCTTATCTTTTGTTACAAGGTCAAGAGGGGAAAAAGGGGGCTCGTAATTCCGAGTCCGTTGATCCCCTGAACTCTGTGCAACCCGATATTCTTCACCGGGTTCTTCAAAGGGGAGACGTCGAGTCACAACATCCTGCCGCTGGTGCCGAAGAACATAGCACGTCATCTAGGGAATCGTCTGTGTGTATTCCCAACAAACTTCTTATTAATCGTGGGTAAGCACTTTGAGTATCGAAAGATTTACTCTTATAGGATGATGATGCTCATGAGTTTTCTTTGTTTCTAGGGCTCAAGCAAAGGTCAGGAAAAAAACCGACTCCGTAAATCTCAAGGAGCCAGTTAACGTTGTTAAAAAAGTGCCCGCTATTTCTGCTGGAAAACCCGCCCCATCCAAGGAAAATTCTCTTAAAGAGGGAAATGAAGAATTGGCCGCTCCACTTAAGGAAGAGGCTTCCGACCCAGGCTTAATTCTGACTCCTACACTTAAAGTTATAACTAAGGAAATCCCAGTGGCTGATGAGCAATTTATTAAGCCGGCTTTCCCGATAACTAAGGGACCTTCTGGGAGTCGACCTTGTATGTCGGCCCTTGAAACGCCCCTTTAGAGGATTTATACGCTCAGTCTTTGAGCTGGCTTAATGAACAGCATGACTTGATTATCTGCATGAAAAAGCAATATGAGGTATGTATACCTTTCTGCCAGAGATTTTTCTCATCTGTGTGTAATATAAGATAAGTGTAGCCCCCAAGTGCTAGGTTGATTTAGTTTTATCGACCTAGGACTTTATTCTTTGCAAACATGCTTGTTGTTTTGTTTTTTAAAAACAACATATCCCCCAAGCTCTGGAAGCCGGTAAGGCAACTCACCATATTGATGAGAAGATACGAGTTGAGTCCGAGAAGTGGCGTCAGGAGGATGAAGAGATAAGCCAGATTCTTGGTGAAAAGATAAAAGCGGAAGAGCTGGAGACAATGAAATCTCATCATGCTGAAGCTCTTAACCTTCTGAAGAAAACTGCTGATGCATCTGAATCAAAATGCGAGGAAGCAGAGAGAAAGTTCAATCTTCTCAAGAAGAGTATTCATCGTTTTTCTTCAACGGTGTTTGGTGAGTTGTCTTAGACTAAAAAATTAATCCACTTTATATCTGTGAGTTTTACCGACTTAGTATATTTTTGAAATAGGTGAGAAACATCCTGCTCTCCAAGAACCGTTGGGAATGCAAATGACCCTGTTATTTACGGTGATCAATCAACTTTGGGAGGGAGCTGTCAGGACCATCGCTGATGTTCAAAGCAAGCCTGCCGTGATGCCAAAACTGGTTGATATGATGTAGCTATTCTCAACTGTCCCGGCTTGGGTAGAAATATTTAAGAAAACAACATGTCAATTAGGGGTGAAGCGTGGTCTCGGACTTGCTAAGTCCTACCATCCTGATCTTAACCTGGGTTTGTTAGCTGACGGCTTTCCCAAGTTTAATGTTGATGGTACCGAGTTTACCCATGAAGATTACTCCAAGGTTATCAAGGAGACTCGTAAGTTTTCAACAAGGATTGCCCAAGATGTGGACTTGTCTGTTGTAGAGCCTAGCTATGACGAACATAACAAGAGGCGGAAGATCACTCCACTTGAGCCAGTGGACTTTTTTGTTCTTCCTCCGTCACACACCTCTGAGCCGGCCTCTTTAGATGAGCCGGTTCCAGACGACCTGGACATTGGAAACGTTTCTGATGTGCTTTTGTATCAAGGATGTGAGTATCATGAGGACCGTGAAGCCGAATCTTGAAGATGAAGCCGGACAGAAAAAAATGTACTTGAACTCGAGCTGTTTTTCTTTTTCTTTTGGGGAGTTGTAAAAAATATTAGAGGTGCCAGCGTTGTATTAACCAGCTACTTATCTTTGTGTGCAGTATGCACATAGCCTTATTTAAGCTATCGTTTGGATGACGGGTGTTGATATCCCTTGTGTGCGTTTCTTCCTCTCTTTTGAGTACGCCAGTCCTTTGTTGGAAGTGGCCTACATGCGAGTAATATATTAATAGCTTTATGCAAGTTCAATTGTTACCGTATCTTGTGGCCGGGTACCAGTGTGAATTAACTTGCTTATATGATCTTTCTTTTTCTCGTGTAAGTACAAGTGCCCGTACACTGAGTCGGTGTGAACGGTTATACGTTGTACCGAGTTTTGGTGGAGTCAGTATGTTTTCGAAACTCTATTGTACCCTTGATGAGTCGGTGTATCGACGTGATTAGTCCACTTTCATGTAGATCTGAGGTTTTAACAAAACCAGATCATAGCCCATCATGAGTCGGCATGATTAATTTACTCTCATGTCGAATCATAGTAACAAAATTCAAGGCGTATCCACCATGAGTCCGCATGATTAATTTACTCTCATGTCGAATCACAGTAACAAAATTCAAGGCGTATCCACCATGAGTCAACATGATTAATTTACTCTCATGTCGAATCATAGTAACAAAATTCAAGGCGTATCCACCATGAGTCGGCATGATTATTTTACTCTCATGTCGAATCATAGCAGCGCCAAACTGTAGCCCCCGATTACCTACTCAGTGTGCTATGTTCGTTAATGAAAATCGGTTCTACCGGAAAAAGATCGGTTTTTACAAGATGAAAGAAAGAAGTATGCTTTATGAGAATAAGGAAACAAAAAAGAATGGCTTGTGGAAGGCGACCGTACGCGTGACTGTCACAACTCTCTTTAGAAGCACAGGTGCTGGATCAACCCAGTTTCAACGAAGGGTTTTGATCTGGCCTGTGGAAAAGAAAAAGTTTGTCACTTTTGCGTGTGAGTCGGAATTCCCCTGTAAACCAGCGTCGCATGACTATTTCTATCGTTCTCTGTAATAGAATCAATCTCAGGAGGCCCTCCTTTTTTAGAGCTGGATGATATTTTGAAACTAAGACGGTCCACGTAGGTCATGTTGGTACGAGTTCACTTTAGCTATACAGGTCGTTGCCATAGTAGGCAAATTTCATATGTCTGCCGAGTCCTCCGGTTGTCAAGCTTAGGTTAAAAGACCATAAGCCTCCAAGGTCTCTAAATACAACAATACATATGTCAAACATTACACGTATATGCCGAGTCCTCCGGTTGTCAAGCTGAAGTAAAAGACTTCAAGCCCCCAAGGTCTTTGAATACAACAATATTCATGTCTGGTTCTAATAAAATGGTTGATCAGACCCTCCCGGACCCTAGATGGTGCGTGCAAAATATGAGATGTATGATATGATAATATGATGCAATGTAAAACATAATATGAAGGCGCAAGGAAAAGAACAAATAACAGGAAAAGAGGGGGTCCGTCCGCGGTGGCAGCCTCTATTGTATATTTATCGAGTCGCCCAGGGATGTTTCTGTACTAGATACAATAACAACGGAGCTGTTTATTCCCCATGGCTCTTACAAGTTTCGAGCTCATAGCCGTCGGCTCTTCATCTGCTTGACTAGATGACAGGCTTCACTGGATAGGACTCTGTCCTTGCCATAAGGCGACTTTGTTGTATTACCACTCCCTTGGCTTCTAATGACTCATACCAATTTTTTAGTTTGCGGGCCCAAGGTCTCTCGGTCCTGATGCTTGTGGGCTGTAGAAACTAGTTGATATTCTCCGAGACAGGCACATCTGCTCGTTTTCTTTGCTCCATTTCCGCTTAAATGCAAGCATGTAACTGCATTGGTCCCAAGAATGGTTAGTAGGGCGGCCCGGCCTAGAGTGCCTTGGACATGGTTCTTGTAGGGATTTCTCGTAACTGTTTCCATGAGTTCTTTGGTCAGGTTTTGTGATGCTTTTCTTCTTCCGGGGGTTGGTAACAGTTTGTTTACCCGGGTTTTGATCGAATTTCCGCTTTCCGGCATTTGGCCGACTCTGACCCCCAACTTCCTTGTTCTTGTCTTTGTTCGATTCAACACATATAGTGGCGGTGTCAACGAGCTTTTGAAGATCACTAACTACCTTTATGCGATCTAGCGCGTTGCTTACTAGTTTGAGGGTGTGTTCCATAGTCTCGTATTTTTCGTCTTGCCGTGAGCCCTGTGAGGGCCGGCTTTGGCGTACTTCCTTGAAAGGAATCTCTTTCGAAGATTGCGATGTGTTTTCTTTTTCCGGAGTTTCCACTGGTAGTTTTTTTCCCGGAGGTCCTTGGGTGAGTTCAACAAACTTGCGGGTGGAGCTAGTGGCTCTCCATTGTCTTGTCTTCCATGAGTTAGTCCGAGGACATGGAAGAGAGCGTGTCCTGAATCTGGGAGACTCTGGATTATATTCCTCCATCTCAGGTCCAAGTCGGTATTTCTCAACCGGGTGGATGGATTCGGCATCGGAGTGCTGTCCTTTTTCTGAACATGAGGCAGTATCAGAAAATTTTGTGAGATTTTCATGAAAAAAGATCTCAAAGGAATTCGCTGGTTCTGCGGATCCGCTGACGTTTCTGAAAAAAACATGCTTGAAGTCGGTTTCCGGTCGACCCTTAATTTTGTTGAGTTCTTATTTAAACTCATCCGGCCCTCTAGTGAGGTGGCGGTTAAAATTACCCGGTGTTTGATAAACTGGCTCAATGGAATCGATCTGAGGGACCCATGAGGTGTTGTAGATGCAAAACTCTTTGTGCTAGTTTCTTGCGATCCAATCGACGGTGCAGTCGTCCGTTCCATGCCGGGTTTCCTCCAGTTTTTAAACACCTGCATGCACAGGCCCCACGGTGGGCGCCAACTGTCGTGGGAAAGTCACGAAAAATGTCCTTATTAGATAACTTAGTGTGGGACCTTTGCTGCGAGGTGGTTTCGAGGAGGTGAGTCGGCGAGAACACAAGACACTGGATTTACCCAGGTTTCGGCCCCTTGAAAGGTAAAGACCTACTCCTTCTTTTCTATTATGGGGTGTCGACTTCTCTAATACGAAGGTGCGAGAGCGCTGCCTATGCCTCGAGACGATCTAAATTGAGTTGTCCTCTTTGGTCCAAGGGGACCGGCTTATAAAGATTTCGGGTCCCTTGGGTTACACGAAACCGACTCCGACTAAAGATAGAGTCCTACTCTACTTTACAAATATAGTTTCCTTATTACACAAAGTAAGTCGATTTCCTTCTATGACTTTCTAGCTTCGCAGCATCATGACTCGACCCAAGCTGAGTCTTTCCTTCTGGGCCTTCATCATGAGAGTCGGCCCGGTCCTTCTGTATACTGGGTCATGGCGTTGGGCCATCCCCACGACATCGCCCTCGGACCAGGGTCCATTGTTTAGCTGCTCCCCATTGAGGGAGTCGGCCATGTATACGATCGTGTGTAGGGGTGATACGAGAGGAACGTAGTATTCACCTTTGCTTACATCTCCACCAAGCCTATCCTCTCCGAGGGGGTGGATCAACCCAGAATCCGTGTGGTTTTCATCGTTCGGATGTGACTCGGCTTTAGAAGGTTCTGGATCGTCCCCGCCGCTGAGGGTTTGATAACCCACAAGTGTAGGGGATCGCAACAGTCTTCACGGGTAAAAATAACCCAATTTATTGATTCGACACAAGGGGGGCAAAAGAATACTTATAAGCCTTAGCAATTGAGTTTTCAATTCAACCACACCTGAAAAAGCACTTGACAAGATATTTTAGTAGAAACGGTGTGTTGACGGGTGTAGCCTTTAAGACTTCCCCAATCACTAACACCACAAAGTAGTAACAAAGTAGTAGCAACAAATAGATCAATTGAAACAATGAAGGCAATGAAGATGAAAGCTGGACCGGGGTTCATGGTTTCAGTAGTGGTAACTCTCCGAGCAAAAGGCAAGTGTTGGGTGCACAAATTACAGTTGGGCAATTGACAAAATTGCACTAACTCTAGCCAAAGAACAAACTAGAGCATCCTAGTCTAAGAACAAAATGTAGGCATGTGTTCCGTATCTAGTTGTACGTGCTTGCAATAAGAACTTTGCACAACATCTTTGTCCTACCATCCCGCTACAAACGGGGCCAATTAAGGAACTTTTTGAGATTAAGGTTCTCCTGTCAAAGAGCACCGGAACAAAGCATTAACACTCCATGAACACATGTCATACTCAAATTA
Source organism: Bromus sterilis (assembly GCA_950022295.1). Lineage (NCBI taxonomy): Eukaryota > Viridiplantae > Streptophyta > Magnoliopsida > Poales > Poaceae > Bromus > Bromus sterilis. Next base: position 159,176,876 of record OX465596.1, on the reverse strand, counting down.
TAGCCCATCCCCTTTGGTGTCCCAAGATGTCACCATTGAGATCGCCGGTCCCGGAATATAACAGGTGCATACAACCGTAGATAAGATCTAGAACAACAATTATAATCATGCAACCATAACGTGCTCAGATATGAAATCATGCTACGCGTGCACTAGTACCAAGCATTAAGAACAACAAATTGCAGCAACAATGATTCATAAACTTCTTAGGACTGAATAACAATGTAACAATTCATCATATCCCAACAAACACAACACTAATTACATCATATGGATCTCAATCATGCAGGATAGCTCATGAGAACTTTGTATTGAAGATCTAGGGGGAGAGAATACCAACAAGCTACTGCCAAGAACCCGTAGTCCAAGGAGGAACTACTAACGATCCATCATGGGGAGAAGAAGAGATGATGAAGATGGCCCCTGGGGCCAAGGCCCTCTCCGACAGGGTGCCGGAGCAGGATCCTGGTGACTCCCTAAGCTAGGTTTCGATGGCGGCGGAGATCGGGATCCCTTCAGGAAAAGACGCCAGGATATCTCAGGTTTTCACGTCAGGGAAATATATAGGGCCATAGGGGAGACCGAGGGGGGGGGTCCCAGGTCATCTAGGCGTCCAGGTGGCGCGAGTCCCCCCTAGCCGCACCCAAAGGGCGCCTGGGGGCTGTGGACCTCTCCCAACGCTCCACCTCCAGCTGGAGGACTCTTTTGATCAATAAGAATTTTTGTCTGTGTTTTTGGGAATTTTTTGAGCAAGTTCATTTTTGGACTTTTTCTGCATTGCAAAGACAAAATAGATAGAAACTAGCACTGGACTCTATATTAGTAGGTTAGTCCAATAAATGATTCAAAAGCATGGAAAAAGATGTAGCAATGACACAAAATGAGCATGGAACAAGAAAAAATTAGAGATATGTTTGAGATGTATCAACATCCCCAAGCTTATTTCCTGCTCGCCCTCGAGTAGGTTAATGATAACAAGATAATTTTTTATGTGACATGCTACTTAGGAGTAAAGGCAATCAATCTAATGTAATGAAGATACATAAGTCAAAGACAAATTTATATAAAGCAATAGTCTATAGTTGATATTAAAACAAGCAATGAAAGAATATAGAGACAATTGAGCTCTTGTTGTCCGTGAATTGAATGTCTCCAGTCGGAGTTCCCGTGCCAAGAGTCGGAAGGTTTAGCGCATAAAAATACATAATAATTGTTGAGAACTCAATCTACTAATTTTCACACATGGTCCCTTTGGAGTCTTATTTTGACTCGTCCCCAAACCACTAGTTAGGTACAAGTCAAACCGATCCTCTCTCTTTTGACTTTGAGCACTCATGCAATGGATGAGCGCGAGCAAGATTAGTTGGCACTTAGGATCGCAAAATAGAATAATGATGGGGATAGGAAGTCAAAAAGTGAGAAAGGATCACACCAACGAGGACAATCATAGGCGAGATAAAGCCAACTGATAGATATGGTGTGAGGAGTAGGGATTGCCATGCAACATGCGGATGCACAAAGAGCTATAAGTGTATGAAAGCCCTCCAATGGACCTAGTGGGGGTGCATCCAACTTTCTTTCTCATGAAGACCTAGAGCTCTTTTGAGGAGGCTCATCCTTGGAATATTCAAGCCAAGTTCTATAGTGTATAGATCCCCACATAGCTATGCAAGAAAAACATGAAAACTCTCTACAAACTGAAGTACAGATGCTACTTTGAAGCACAAGTATGGAATAAAGGATAGTATTGCTTCCCCCTCTCTCTTTTTTATTCTTTCATCTTTTTCACATTTTTTTGTATTTTTTTGATTTTGGGTGGCCTCCATGGCTCATTATTCTCTCTCTTTTTTTTCGTCCTCTTTGGGATCTTTTTTTTGTATTTCGTCCACTTTGGGATCTTATATTCCTTTCCTCACTATAGGGGCAACACTCTATAAGAACATCAACACACTTTTATTTACTTACAACTCTGAATCAAAAAGTAATGACTATATATGAATGCCTCTACCAGTGTAGCAGTATGTGCAATGATCAAGCGCAACATGCAGCAAAAATATGAAGTGGGCAAAGCCCAACTTTATGCAGGCTTATGAGATCATGCAAGGCAATATGACAATGAAGGATAAGTCATATGAACATGAAGAACGATGGAGTTGCATGGAAATATATCTCGGAATGGCTATGGAAATGCCATGATAGGTAGGTATGGTGGCTGTTTTGAGGAATATATAATGCGGCTTATGATGACAGAGCTTATCGTGCCAAGGGTTTGGATGCACCGGTGAAGTTTTCACCAACTCTTGGGTGAGAAAGGGCAATGCACGGTACCGAAGAGGCTAGAAAAATATGGATGGTGGAAGTGCCAACAATCGAATACTCGCATTAGTCCGAAGAACTCATTCACTTATTATCGGTAACTCTCTATCTAGTCAGGAGATTCACAAAGAGACAATTACACCAAGGAGGAGTGTATGGGGGCTTGGTTATCCTTGCACATCCTCGACCCATGGTACGTGAGGGTACTCTATATATTCCAACCCCTCAAAGATTAGTGATCCTTTAAGTAGCTAGAGTTCTCAACTTTTTTTTAGTTTTCGAAAATAAGGCACGGTTAGCCAAGATACGGCACCTATGACTAATGGGCGCAAGCTCAATTGCATAAACATTCATCATTACTCAATCAATACCTCAACACTATTGCAAGATATCCTAAGCTAGACCTAGTGATTTAGATTACCTATACACCACATATAAATCATACCATGAGACATATAAACCATTGCAAGAGAAACAACTCTCTAAACAAATATAAGTGAAGCACGAGAGTTCTAAACTTTCTAAAAAATAAATTAAATGCTCTCAAACAAGATCTAAGTGAAGAACAAGAGCTAGCAAAATAGGCAGTAGATAAATTTAACACTCAACAAATATAAGTGCAACTCTAGAGTGTTCTATGATAAAGCAGAGCATGTATCTCTCCCAATCAAGCATGCTAGGATCTGACATTGTAATGACCAGCAAACAAAGCAAAACAAAACTAAAAGGAAATATACAGACGCTCCAGGAACAACACATATCATGCGAAGTAATAAAAGTATAGTATTGAGAGACACGACCTGATAATTGTTTAATGAAGAAGGGGATGCACGGGGGCATCCCCAAGCTTAGATGCTTGAGTCTCCTCGAATACTTGTTCCGGGCGCCGGGGCTTCCCCAAGCTTGAGCTTTTTCCTTTGGTTTTCCTTCACACAAAACTCCTCAGAAGCTTATTAGAGAGGTTAGAACAGTAATAGATAATCTGCCAAAGCAGGACAGATTGTAAAGATTGACTTTTCAGGTGCACTTCTGTAGCTCAAATAAGAAAACTCAAAACATATGAAAGGTTAAAAATTGTATAGATTATGTTGTCTAAAAAATTCAGCTCAAAAAGATGAACTGGTGATTTTTGTTGATTTTTGCAAAGAAGCAAACCGAATCTGTTTTCTGGACAACATGTCACAACTTTTTCTTCCCTTATCATAAGAGGCTAAAACTTGGCACAAAACTTGAAAATAAAGATACAATGGTGTTGCTACAGTAGTAACAACATCCAAGACACAATAAAAGCAAAAGAAACCTAATCCTTTTTGGTATGCCTCCCAGAAGCACTTCTTTAAAGCCATTAGCTAGGCATGGGTGTAACGATGCTCACAAAAGAATAAAAGTTGAAGCACAAAAGAGAGAATCAAAGGAGAAAATATAAACCACATTTAAGTCTAACATGCTCCCTATGCATGGGCATCTTGTAAGCAAATAAATCAATGAAGCACAAAGATTATAGGAAGGTAAAACAACAACACCTCCAAGATTTTCAACATGGAGAGAGGTGTCTTCCTAACATGAAAATTTCTATAACCAAATTTTCATCTCTCAAAATAATTTTCAGTAGCATCATGAAGAAACTCAACAATATAATTATCACATAAAAGCATGCTTTTCATGATCTACTATGTGATGCGCCCAAAATCGAACCGTGTACAGTAATCATACACGCAAGGTAGACGGTCGAGATCAAGGAGTCACGGCATGATATCACAACACAACTATAATAATATAAACTAGCAAAGTGACCCGGGCATTCGTGCGGCTAGTTTGTATTTTTCTATTGCTAATATCCACAATTTGTTCACCCTAGTATAGGAATTCAACTTAATATCCAATTTTAATCCACTTTCTTTCATATCATTTCATGTCAAAGAGACTCACCTTGTGTTATGAAAACTGCTCATCTTCGGCCACATGAATTCGCTAGTTGAAAAATTCAGCATGATAAAAATCTTTACATGTGACGACCACAAATAGAGATGTTGGATGGGCATGTTAAATCATTTTATTTCATTCGAATGTAATATGTTGCCTTCTATATTAGGTTTCAGACTACATTTGTATGTTTATCTTTTTATTAAGAATTTAAAGACATTCTAACATTAAGTTAGTACACATATTAATGGCATGTACTTAATTCTTGTGTTGCCTTCATCTATCCACCTCTTCATCAAGAATAATACAGTAATTTACTCGTACAACGGGATTGTGTGCCCTTATTTGCTTTAGTTGTCCATATGTCGAGATTTCATATAAGACATTTTAATTGATGGTCCCTTCCTATTTTTTCTCTCTAGTTCTTATGGCCATACCCGTGCTGTCCTTATCTTGCCGTTGTTTTTTATATAACTTCTACGACTATTTGTGTGGAACTACTCACATTAACAACATGTGCTGCTTTGGATGTTTACTTTTACAATGACAACACCATCTTACTTCCCTTAGTGAAATTCGCTCGCAAACATATATCAGTTGCATTGTTTTGGCGTTCGTGGCATTCATGCAAGTGAAATCTGGTTCTTTACCGGTCCCACAAAAATCCTCTGATGAACTAACGTGAATCTTAATCGAAAAAGAATATTAACTAACGGGATTGATGGCTCATACATGCCAATTTAAGCTTGAAATGATGATAAATTGATAACTTTTTAATTTATTCTTTAAATATAAGTTATGACTCTATACAACGTTAATACTAAATGTTAGATGAATTCATTTTCAAACCAAATTCTATAGTTTTCTTTTGATTTTTATTTGTATTTAATGATGATAAAATATTATGTGTAGTTGCCAACTGCCATGTAGAATTTATTCCCAGATTTAGCCATTCATGAAGTTTACGTATGAATAACATAATTTTTCAAGATGGAAATTACACTTTTACTTCTTCCATTCTTCTTTGAATTATTAACTTTAATTGTTTTTCTTTAAGTCCTATCGGCTCGACTTTCTCAGCCCGTATGGAAAATAATAAAGTCCTGATATAGTTTTTGAATTTCTTAGAAACAATGTATTTTAAAAAATCCCATGAAGTTAAATTTGTCTACCTATATGTAAATACAAAGTATTTTATATTATATATGCATAATCTTGATGCAAACCCTCGCAATGATTATGTAATTTTTTTTGTATTCTTAGTATTTTTTAAAGAAAATGCATAGCATTACATTGTTTTGTAACACGACATGTATGAAGGGTGATTGTCTATCAAAGCAGGCATGCACGCATAAGACGTAGTTTCCCCGGAGGTGTGTGTTAGCTTTGCCATATGGTGACCTACCGTTCGAGCCAAACTTATTTTTAACAACCTCCATGGCAAACATTGTGTTCAATTTGCAACTATACCTGTGTTTACGGTGACTTGATGGTTTGCGTGATGTGTGAATTGCAAGGAGTCCCGGACCCGCAAAAAAAGGAAGGAGTATTACTACGTGTGTATGCTAATAGGAATCCTAGTTTTTTTTTTCATGGATAGGAATCCTAGTTGCACATGGCCGACCTCTTTCTTTTTTAAGATGTATGTATCGTAGTACATATAATTGTATCTTACGAAGGCATACCAAGTCACATAATCTTTCTTTATTCTTTCCAATCTTTGTCACACACCTTATACATGTAAGTTCAATAACATAACATTCTAACTTTTTTCATGTAACGCAATATCTTTAAATCTCAACCGTAAGTATTATCGATCAACGTTGTATATTATTTTGGATTATGTGCAAGAACGTGGTGTCTTATTTGACTTCTGTTTTAATTATATAATAGATAATACAAGCTGTATAATAGAAGCCAGGGACCACGACGGCTCGAATACAACAGCTCGAGAGCACAAAGTTAGCGGAAGCAATAGTATCTGATTAATGACACATGGATAAAAGTTTGCCTTAAGAAGGCTAGCACAAACAGTTCTCAACGATCGAAAAGGCGAGGTCTCCTGCCTAGGAACCTCCAAACTACTCCTGGTCATCAGGGATCTCCATGTCGTAGAAGGCGCCTCCAGTGTACTCCTGCTCCTGGGCTCCGACGTCTGATTGCAGTAATCCGGGTATATAAGACAAAAGGGGGAAATAAAGCAAGGTTTAGTATCTAGCATACTCAGCGACACTTAAACCCAGGCTACTAAGCATTTATTCATTGGTATCAAAATGGAAGGGAAGGTTGTATAGTGGACTGCAAGACAGAAGTACCATGGTAAGAGGGAATGAGATAGGCCTATCGAAGACTAGCATCTTCCTACGATTCTTGCAGCACAAGAAGAGAACAACCAACAGTTCATATAAAGCATAAAGTAACAATGCGGCAGAAGTTGCTGCAGCATTGTATAATTGTAAGTTCTAATAATTATCAATGCCTCAGAGATATCTTCCTCGACCTCCCTGCAAGGAAGAAAACCCGGAACCCACAGTTTAATAGTAATAGTTTTTACTAGTAGGATCTGGCTTCAGCATAAAGCATCTTGTTACCTTGGACACGACTATTCAAATAGATTATCTTCCCTGCAGGGGCTGCACTACTGTTATCCTACACACTCGAATCTCCAGGGTGGTGTACACCTTGTTATGGAACACCCCACCGAGGCTATCCGACACGATGTAGTCCTACCTAGGCGCAACAGAGAGGCCATCCGCCGGTCTAAATCCTAAGCACGCAGGGAATTTGGACTCTTGCCCTGACGCACTCATGCATGGTGCGTGGCTGGCCGGTGAAGAAGACCCACCTCCCACTACCGGAGTAGGCGGTCCAATCCCGACGCAGGCCGCGGTACTGCTGATGTCTAAAAAGTTTTCGATAGAAGGTACGCCACGGAGAGCCCACACCGTAATCCCATGTGGAGGTAGCGCGTATAGGGCACGTCGACCCACTCAAGTGATCCACCTAACACAATTAAGCATTTTATTATTATCTCACAAACAACCGTTATCGTTGCCCGAATAGTAACACAACGGACAACGAACAACAGTCCGGACCACCTGTGCATCGGGGCCTTCCCTATCGTCCCGTCAAAGCTCTGCGTTTACCGACAAGGTGAATTTTCTCCTAACCTTATCTCGCGTGTGATCTTGGAAGAGCTAGACTTTTGTGGTTTGGTAACTCTCGCGGACAACGATCAGGATCCAAGCCCACCAGTAGGTCGGTGTACCTTCCCCGTCGTCCCGTCGCAATACCTCTCGCGGGCACCGTTGTGTCACCCGACTTATTACCTTTAAGGACAACCGTGGTTCGGGACCCTAGGGCGGCACTATAGAGTCAGCAACGAGTGGAGTACAAGGATTACTCCTCGATAGCTCACACTTGATGTGGCTCGGCAGGGCCGTGGTAGGGCCTTTGGCGGTGTCTGCTTTGTATGGCACCTCTTGCAGTTATAATATATTGTATCCGTGTTCACTCCCTAGAGTGATCACGGCCCGATATCTAATCCTAGTTGACTAACAATGCGCAGGGCTAACTACTGAATAATATATATATTTAATAGGCAACATAGGATAAAGGAAGGTACATCAAGGGGAGACAGTGACAGGCTATGCATTTGAATAGGATTGTAACGTAGCAGCAGCAATGTCTAGTGCAATAGATAAATATAGACATATAGGCGATATATGGAGAAGGTGATGGGGCACTTCTTGCCTGGAAGCTCGACGATAGGGGTACGGTCGTCGACGACGTAGTCGATCAGAGGGGCATTGGCAGCGGTCGTCGGGACTACCAGACAATAAGAGAGAGGGGGATGAAACAACAAATACACGGCAATAATAGCAATAAAAATTCAAGAAATGGCAATACATTATAATAGGGGTGAACTAACACGGTGGTACACGTTGCAGACGAAACGGGAATTTAACCCGTTTGTTTTACCGGCTCCGAGGGATTACCGGACAGTGCAACCGGAGGGGGAATGTCTCATGTGCGATATGTTAGAGGGGTGGTGTGGTGGTATGGGTAGCGTATTCGTATTCGTTGTATTTTTTGATTAACTTTCATGTATAAAGTTTTTTCATCTGACTTACGGTTTAGAAGATATTAATTTCTATCGTTTAAATCATTTAAATCATTTTCTAGAATTTCTTTTATTATTAAATTTAAAATTATCCACAACAGTGGCATTGACTGGTCAAACTGACATAGGGGACCCACATGTCATTGACACCTGGATTTGGAATCTCTAAATTTTGCTAAGTATGAGATTTTTGTTTCTAGACACCAGTTAGCTGTCTTTGGGAGGCTACGGTTTGGCGTTCTGCTCATCCGGCGAGTTAGTGCCTTATATGAAAGTTTATCAGTATTCTTTGATATATAATGTAGTACGGAAACCAAATTTATTAGAGTTCATTTACTCGACCAAAACTTTGTTTGGAAATGGCACTTAATGCAATTTCAGAAACTGTTAAAATGTGCATTTTGTGATTTTTGTAGCATCTAAACCATGCGCTATCTAAAATCGATCCAATGAATAAAATGGAGTTCGTTACATGTACTTTCAGCCCACCTAATATTTTTCCTCGCTAGATTTGATTTTACCATGGGTATGTTGCTGTTTGTTGCTCACAAATGGAGGTTCAGCAACAGTTTTTACAGGCGCATCAACTAACAGGCACCAACAACAGTTAGCAGACAACAGCAGTACCAAGTAGTAGAGTAAGCAGCAGCCAACAGCAGATGTGCACGCCATGGTTCTGCACCCAGGCCAACAAGGGCGAGGCGTCGTGATGGTCGTTGTGTGGTACATGCGCACATCACACAATGCACACATGCACATCCACACAGTACTCACACACACATAGCCATGGCGGCCGTAGCCAGCACTGGGCGTGCTGAGGCCAGCCAGCGGGGGCGGGGTCGCGACCACCTGCAGGCGGGCGTACATGGGTGCTGCAGGGTGCGGCCTCGGTGTAAGGCCCCCTATGCGGTGCTAACTCAAGTTGGTCGCTTTCACGTCACGCCCAAGTTAGTAGCGCATAAAGAGCCACCGACTCACGACACTCGCACTCGTGTCGCTGCCGTATTCTGAACAACAAGTATAAGAACAAGAACTTTAACTAAGACATAAATATAAATTCCAAGGCATACATCGCCATTGGATAATTATTACATCATCTCAAAGGTCCGTGGACCCAACAGTACATCATGCGACAAGCGGAAGACAAACACGACCGAGTACCGTCAAAAGCCAAATTGCCCTAGAGAGGGCTGCACATAAAGGGTCCACCCACGGATCGTCGATGCCCAACTGAAGGATCTACTGAACAAGGTCGAACTCATCGTCATCCTCCGGAGGCACCTCCACGAAGTATCGTCCAGAGCTCGGGTCAAGAAAGTACTCCACTGCAGCGGCCGATCAGGCAAAACAGTAAAAGCACAAAGGTAAAACGGGGTGAGATTATATCATTACAGGATAACTAACTTCGTATGGTAAGACAAAGTAAAAGGTAAGGTTGCAGACGCACTAGCATATATGGTGGCTATCGTTCTATTAGAGTAGATGTAAGATCAAAGAATAGCACGTGACATCGCGTCATAAGTCTGCTATCCACCTACTTACATCAAGCATAACACAACCTGGATCTTCTCTCGGTCCCCCTGGACGAAGAAAAGCAACCAAGGCACTCACACGGTAGGCAAGTTTTAATTAAGATTCAAATTGATGTTATTCTATGAACAAGGAGTAGGTCTCAAGTCGTCCATAACCGCGGACACGGCTTTTCGAAAAGATTTAACCCTGCAGGGGTGTACCAACTGCCCATCATAGGCTTCGCATGTACGCCCGGTTTCCACTTGGCTAAGTAAACGCCTGAAACTCCGGAACGTAAGAGTCCCTCTAACTATGAACACACAATTCCGGGTGGCCCCCGGGGAGTCGACATCCAATCCAAAAGCCGGCCAAGCTCTCGAATCGGCCTCTTCCGTATGGCCAAGGTCGGGTTTAGTCTCGCCTATATAACAGGGGACTTCCCTAGCTCACCAGTGTGGACCAACCAGAGGAACTATGTCTCCGTTGGTCCGAGTTGTTTCGAAAACAGCTGGGGTACCAACCAAGCACACACACGTTTACAAATAGTAAATCAGCTCGGGCCACCACTAGAACTGTAAGAAGCTAGGTAGGTAAGACAAGGGGACCCCATAGAATCCCACACACGATTAGGCACGCTCGTCAAGAAACACAATACCCGGAACTCGGGACCTAGGTGACTCAAATGGAACAAAACACCGAGCGGGAACAGCCTGGTCTCCTATCTTTTTTCAAGGATTAAATTTAACATCATAATTATAATAAATATCAACCAACTTCTTTAAATAACATGATATCCGAAACCAAAGCAATAGGGTAAGCAGCAAGTTTTCCTACTCATACTAAGCAATGGCTGAGCAGCGGTAACTTAGCAATACAATGTTTTGCTAGGATGTGGGGATCATGGCTGTTTGGATTTTTGAAGGTGGCATACTCAAAGTGGATAGGATCAAACAAACGCTCTAGGCTACAGCTAAGAAGGTAGGTAGAGAGGTATCAAGTAATGGTATGAATCTTCCCCTTGCCTGGGTAATCGGTCGTCGAAGCAGACGCAGCAGGGTCCTCGGGCTCGGTGTCGGAAACCTCCACGTAAGTCTCCTCGGCGGTCTCAGGTGCTAACGTAAGGTACCGGCAAGAAAAAGGCACACAAGTAAGTAACGGGTACAATGCATAGGCAAGGGTGATATGAGCAAGTTTAAATTGACATGTTGTGACCCTATCTAGTCAATTTAAATGAAGGTTGTGACGACACGTCAACAACTTCATATGCAATTTATTTACGTGAAGATGACTTTGGTCCTAGCCTTATTTTGGTGTAAGTAGCATGTCAACATGGCATGAACAACAAATGCATATAACATAAATAAAACAACGTGAAAAGTAATCATCGATTCCGGAGACGGAGTAGTGCCAGTGAAATTGACACAAGGAAGGTCACAGGAGGTGTGGAGAAGATGCATGGGTGTACCAACTTGTGGGACCCACACGATCAAAGAGTGACAAGGGGAAAAGCCAAACATGGCATGGTCACATGTGGGTGCAACTTCCTTCCACATTGTTCGCAATTTTACGATGCTAAAATATAAAACAGAGGTGATCATGCTGACTCGTAGATTTCTACCCCAAAATGATATACGACATGACTCAAGTCGAGAAAGCAACACAGTTTGCAAATTTCAGAAGAACCGAAGGGCCTTGATGAAATTTTCCAACACCGCAACACTTAAGGCTCAATCATGCAAAATGGACTTCACCATGATGCTCACTGAATTGAGTTACCCCAAATTGATGTAATGCATGAAGCATTTTGAACAGGGGCTCAAACATGAGTGAAAGGTTTGACATGAGCTCGAGACCGAAAAAGAAAGAAAGAAAAGGGAAAAAAATGGCGACACACGTGAAAAGGCATCACGTTTAAAATTTGTATTGCCCAAGCACAAAATGGATGGCACCATCTTAAACTTCGGACTACTCTGACCAACACATTTACAACATGTGGGCATGAGCAAGCATGCAAAAGACACAAGTTTTGGGTTTTGAGATAAAACATAAAAAGAAAAAGGGATTTGTGAGAAAAAAAAGAGAGAGGAGAAAACCCTCTTTGGGCTGCCCTCGGCTTGGTCTGGATTGCTTGCCGGGCCACCCACCTCCACACGGCGGGCACCAGCCACTGGGCTCAGTCCCTCTCTACTCCACGGTGGCAACAGCCACTGCCGAGTAGACCACCCCTGTCAGCCTCACGCCCGAGCGAAAAAAAGGCTTGGGACTAATGTCCCTGGGAGGAATCGATCCCAGGACCTCAGGGTCGAGAGCCAGCGGACCAACCAGCTGAGCTACTAGCGAGGACATGTTACGACAGCGGACGCAAATCAAGTATCCTGCTCCCGCGGGATAACTGAAGAAAACACTGAACTTTCCTGACGAACTGAACTAGACGCGTTGGCAGCGGCTGATCAAACGCCGGCGACGACTGCGAAGATCCTGCTGCACTAGTGACCTAGAGGAGCGGTGCTGCGTGCAGATGGGACATCGGCGTATCCATTTTTGCCCAGGCCCTCCCCGGTGTTTCCACGACGGCGGCGCGAGCGCTCCGGGAAGATGAGGCGGCGCACGACATGCAGGTTCAGAACAACAACAAAAGGTCGGGGCGCTCGCAGCGATGACCTGCTCCTGTGGCGCTAGGGAGGAGGGAAAGCTTCGCGTTTCTCACCTAGAGGTCTTCGTGGACGCCCCTGATCACGCCGCAAGCGAAGGAGACGCTGGAGCCAACGCCGGTGACGCAGACGACCTGCGGCAGCGTAAGGAGGCGTCGACCTGCTCCTTGGCTCCCACGACACGGCTGCAGGTCGGGGAACACGCGGACGCCGACGAAGAAGGCCCTCGCGAGCCCCTGACCAGAGACACAGAGGGACGGTGGCCAATTTGGGTTTAGTTGCCGGTGGCCATGGGGAACAGGGAGGCTTGGAGGTTAAGAAAGGAGGTGCCGGCGGAGAAAACTGGGGAGGGGAATGAACCTAGAGTTCCTTGGGGGAGTCTTGGACACGCTTAAAAGGAGGGGGAGCGCACTCGCTGGCCATGGGGCTCCATGCCGTCGTCGTGGCAGCGCTGTGAGAGACAAGGAGCGGAAAAAGGAGCTGCCCCGCTGGAAAGGAGGAGGAAGAAGGGGGTCGTACCCCTTCGACCTGGTCGGGCTGAGGGAGGTGGCCCAGATGGGCCTCGCCTGGCCTGGCTGGAAGAAAAGAGGAAGGAGGCCAAGTCCTTTTCCCAGAACAGAAAAACAGCAGGGAAAAATAAAAAGGAAAAGGCTAGAAGGAAAAGGGAGAAAATATATAAAAATATATATTTGAAACCCTTGAGGCATACTTGATCACCCAAAAATGGGTTGGGCAATTTTGAGCGCAAGGAAAAATTGCCATAGCAAAAACAGTACCTTTTCCTATTTAAAATTAAATAGAAAAGGTGCTTATGGAATTTTTTAGAAGAAAACACAAGAGAAAAATTCCAGGAGCTCAAAAATCTTAACCCTTGCATTAATCTGGATTTTTCAAAAATGGTCTGACCAATTTTGGCAACCACAAAAAATGCGAGCTCGTTTTTTTTAATTCAAAACCACTCTGAACTAGAGCCCCCATTTTTGGTGATGGCAAAATTAATTGGGGTTTTTAAAACCCTTGCCAAGGCAAAGGAAAAAGATTGTGTCAAGTTGGGATTCAGGGGAGATCAAACATAAATGGAACAAAATCACCCAACATGCTCCTTTAACCATTTTGTTTGAATTCAAAAGAAAAATCAAATGAGCTCAAAACTCAAAGCCATTTGGAATCATCACACGGAATTAAATTAACTAGCATCATGCCAAGTTGCAAAGTCATCAGACAAAGTGAAATTCCATTATGGATTACAATTATTGCAAATGGGCTGTTACACTCGGGCGGCTAGAGCGTGAGTCGTAGCCGCAGCGAGCGCGTGCCCCGGTCATGGCGGTCGCCGGTGTACACAGTGAGGACAATGAACAAACATCATGGAACTCAGGGGAAATATGGGAATCAGCGCGGAGCTCACCGAGGAGGCTCATGGGGGCTAGTGGTAGCTCAGTAGCGCAGGGGCGGAGTGAATCGACGGTGAAACGGCAGCAGCCGACGGTGAGAAAGGTGATGATGGCGAGGGTGTGGAGGCGTTCTAGCTTGAATCCGCGCGCGAGAAGACGAAGTCGACGGAGGCGAACCCGTTGGACATGGTGGGGAGGTCAATGGTCGCGCAAGCTCACAGCTGCGCATCCACGGCGGCTCGGGGTGGCGATGAAGACGAAGGCGAGGGAAAAATGGCGGGCGGCTAGAGTTAGGGTTCCCGAGGGCGTGGGCTTTTATCCCCGCTGATATACTATAGTGGCGCGAGGAGCGACGGGGTTCGACGGCGATGGCGAGGTCGTCGGGTGCGCCATGTCCTGGGTCGGTTGAACAGGAAGGGGAGAAGAGGAGAAAGGGGGTGGGATCTGGGTGGGCTTCGCCCAAGGCGCTAGATAGGTTTTTCTTTTGTTTAGCTTTTTGTTGTTTAATTCTTTCTGGTTTTATTTGTTTGACCACCATTTGGTTATTGTAAAATATTAAACCAACACCAATATTTGTATTACACGTAAATATGTTGTTAAAAGGGACTGTTTTTTCTACCGTTTGAATTGTTTAAAATATTTAAGTGTTATATTAAATATCCAATGTCATAGAATCCTAACCTACTGACTTTTAGTCATCTAAGAAAAATGGTTGCAATATTTCTTGGTTAAGTTTTATTCCCACATTTTTTTTAATTCCAACCAAGGGACTTTTAATATCATTTGATATAATGATGATCAAGGCAAGGTTAAGCATTGTGGTTTGTCATTAACAAAAGGTGATCACAGTAGCATCACACTGGGGTTGTTACATACTAGCACATAATCATATAAACTTTCTAAGCAAAACTCATCATCATTAAGAACATCCACAGTAGGCCAAAATAGAGGGTTATCATAAGACTTATCAAAATAACAAGGGTTATCATAAATAACAGTAGAAAAATCATCCTTGCAAATCTCATTCATAGGGGCATCATGGCCACAATCATCAATTTCATAAAAAAAGGATATTTCGAAAGATTCAATAGGATCATAGCAATAGATATAGCATTCATCCTCCTTTGGTAAGCATGGAGGGAAATTATATAATGTAAGAGTCAAAGAGTTACTCTCATTAGTAGGTAGATATGGGTAGCTACTCCATTCTTCCTCCCTTTGTTCGTCACACTCCTCCTCTTTTTCATCCAAGGAGCATTTAGTTTCAGCAATTTCTTCTTCCGTAGAGTCCTGCAAAGCATTAGTCTATTCCTCTTGTGGCGATAACCTTTTGAGATTGTCAGTAATCTAAGCATTATCATTAAAAATTTCAAAGAAATATTTAAGTATATCAAGACTCTCGGATTTGTAAGGGGCATCTTCAATATTCTCAACAAAGGAAGCAATTTCATAGGCACCCTTAAAGACAACAAATTCTTCTATTTGTGCTACATCAAAGAAATTATAATGTCCCTTAGCATAAGAAGCCAGGGTTTCGTTATCATTACACCAACATTGGAAAGGAAGGTGTTTAAACATCATGCAGCAACAAGATTCATCACAGAAAAAAGATTTATCATAATCAGAGCATAACTTTCTAGCATATCTATCAAATTGAGCTATAAGTTTCCATATAAATATCCCTTTTTCAGACAGGCGGTATTCCTTATAATATTTTTGTTGATATTCAGTGAATCCACCTTGCCAATAAGATTTAGTTTTATAAAAAGTAAGCATTGTAAGAAAACGGAGTAATAAGAAAATGTGTACTTATCAAGTGAACTTATAAGTAAAGCTATGATCCCCGGCAACGGCGCCAGAAAATAGTCTTGATAACCCACAAGTGTAGGGGATCACAACAGTCTTAGCGGGTAAGAATAACCCAATTTATTGATTCGACACAAGGGGAGCCAAAGAATACTTATAAGCCTTAGCAGTTAAGTTGTCAATTCAACCACACCTGAAAAAGAAATAGACAAGATGTCTTAGTAGCAACGGTGTGTTGACGGGTGTAGCCTTTAAGACTTCCCCAATCACCAACACCACAAAGTAGTAGCAGCAAAGAGAGAAACAGTAACAATGAAGGCATTGAAGATGAAATCTGGACCGGGGTTCAAGGTTTCACTAGTGGTAACTCTCCGAGCAAAACATAAGTGTTGGGTGCACAAATTACAGTTGTTCAATTGACAAAATTGCACTAACTCTATCCAAAGAACAAACTAGAGCATTCTAGTCTAAGAACCAAACGTAGGCGTGTGTTTCGTATGCAGTTGTACGTTCTTGCAATAAGAACTTTGCACAACATCTTTTGTCCTACCATCCCGCTACAAACGGGGCCAATTAAGGAACTTATGGAGATTAAGGTGCTCCTGTCAAAGAGCACCGGAACAAAGCATTAACACTCCATGAACACATGCAATCCTCAAATTATAGCCCATCCCCTTTGGTGTCCCAAGCTGTCACCATTGAGATAGCCAATTTCGGACTATAGCAGGTGCATACAACCATATATAAGATCTAGAACAACAATTATAATCATGCAACCATAATGTGCTCAGATATGAAGTTACTCTACTCGTGCTCTAGTAACAAGCATTAAGAACATCAAATTGCAGCAACAGTAATTCCGAAACTTCTTAGAACTGAATAACAATGTAACAATGAATCGGATCCCAACAAACACAACACCAATTACATCATATGGATCTCAATCATGTAGGGATGCTCATGAGAACTTTGTATTGAAGATCTAGGGGGAGAGAATACCAAAAAGCTACTTCCCAGAATCCGTAGTCCATGAAGGAACTACTCACAATCCATCATGGGGTGAAGAAGAGTTGATGAAGATGGCCCTGGGGGCCAAAGCCCTCTTCGGCAGGGTCCCAGAGGAGGATGTTGGTGACCCCCGAAGCTAGGTTTCGGTAGCGGCGGAGATCGGGATCGCTTTTGGAAATTACTTCTAGATATATCTAGTTTTCACGTTGGGGGAAATAAATAGGGCCAAAGAGGAGACCGAGGGGGATCCCAGGTCACACAGGCGGCCTGGTGGCGCGGGTCCCCCCTGGCCGCGCCTAGAGGGCGCCTGGGGGCTGTGGGCCTCCCCTAGAGCTCCTCCTCTAGCTGGAGGACTCTTTTGACGACTAAGAATTTTGGTATTTTTTTGGAATTTTCTGATCAACTTCAATTTTTGACTTTTTCTGCATTGCAAAGACAAACAGATAGAAACTGGCACTGGGCTACATATTAGTAGGTTAGTCCAATAAATGATTCAAAAGCATGGAAAAAAGATGTAGCAATGACACAAAATGAGCATGGAACAAGGAAAACTTTAGCGGAGGCGTCTGACTCCTCCATGGCGGTGCCGACAAACCCGACGAAGACGCAGGTGGATCGGCTAGCGTGCTCGGTCAGAACGTGTGGGTCTGCCTCCGTCTTCAACCCGCCAGTCTGTCCGATGAAGAGGCTGATAGATCCGATTGGGACCTGATAGCCTGACTCGACGGAGTCGGCTTCAGGGCCCTAGGATGCGGTGTCGATGTAGAGCTCGCCGTGCCGACTTAGATTCATCCGACCAACGGTGATTCCGCCCATGCCGCGTGGAGCTCCCTCCTGGAGCTCAACACCCTTGCGCGAGGCCCCATGGTGTGCGCCAACTATCATGGGAAAATCACGCCAGATGTTCTCATGGAGAACTTGACTGTGGGACTTAGCTGCGAGGTGTGAGGAGGGAGAGTCAATTGGTGGAGAGTCGATCCGTAGATCGGAACACAAGAAACACAGGGATTTACCCAGGTTTGGCCCCTCAATGAGGTAAAGACTTAATCCTTCTTTTCTCTTATTATATGTGGGAGATCTGGATTACAAGGGCGCTAGGTTTCGCCGGTGCCTCGAGAACTATGCTAGATTGATTTGCCCAAGGACATCCCAAGGTCTCGGCTTATATACACGCCGAGTCCAAGGTCTTTACAAGGAAATCGACTATTAACAACGTGGAGTCCAATTCTATCTCTTTGATGACTTGTCTTGTTCTTCAAGGTAGTCTGGACTCCTTCCTTCTAGCGTTAGTATTCGTCTTGTAGGTCAGTCGGCTCGCAGGCCGATATTTTCTTCTGGGCTTTCCTTTTGGTGAACCGGCCCATAGGACGACTCTCTCTTCGCCTTGGGCATGGAGGACTTCTCGCTAATTCTTCCGTGTCTATGAATCGTCCCCCCGACAATATTGATGCGTGCTAAGACAAGTAAATCAGAGAAATAGTCGGGGGGATAGACCAAGCCCATAACCCGGCATTAGATCTATGGGCTGACTCACCTACGGAAGGCCCACAAAGAAGACACGGCCATGGGCCGGCTGCGCCAAGGAAAGAAGGTCGAATCCATAGAAGGAATTCTACTTACCTTGTATAGCATATAGTATATTTGTAAAGTAAAATAGGAGTCCACCTCGTGTCGGGGTCGGACTCGCGGAATCCCTGGACCCGGTGCTTTTATAATCCGAGGTCCATGGGATCCAGGGCTGGAGAATAATCTCAATTTAAGATAGGACTAGACACTTGTCGACGTAACCTAGATCTCGTCGAGACTAATTTTACGAGCCAAATATCTTGTAATCGATCAACCGACTCTTCTTTCGAGAGTCGGAACCCATAACAATAAGAAGCAAGAGTAGGCTTTTATCTCAAGACAAAGAGGGGCTTAAACCTGGGTAAATAGCCGAGTCTCTTGTGCATGTCGACTCTCTCCACGAAATCGCCTCGCAGCAAAGGTCCCATGTTAAGTTCGACTCTTTGGACATCTGCTATGACTTTCCCACGAGAGTTGGCGCCCACCATGGGGCCTGCGCTTGCAGGTGCTGAGATTCTGGAGGGAGCTCGACATGGCATGGAGGGATTCGTCGATGGACGGATCACCAGAAGCCGGCGCGGGAACCTTTGCATCGACGACTCAACCTGGGACCCTAAAGCCAATTCCGTCGAATCAGGATATAGGGTCCCGATCGGGTCTATTCACATCTTCATCGGCAGGACAGACGGATCTGATCCAGAGCCAGATCCCAGAGTTCCCATCGAAACTTTAAGTCGGAGTCATGCCGCCTCCCAAAGTGCTTTCGTCGGATTCATTGGTGAGACTCCAGAGTCGGAGCGCTCTGTCGAGTCCCCAATGTACGACGCCTCAGAAGAACTGACTGATGCCGACTCATATCCTAGTGAAAGAAGCTTCTCAGATGAGGGGTCCATCCGATCCGAGGGGAACAACAGACTCGGCACTGGCGTGCTAGAATATAACCCAGATTATCCTCACTTTGAGCCTCCATATTGTGCCACGGTATTCATGGCCAACATTGAAGGACTAGGAAACCAAGGCATGGAGTCGGCAGCCGCCGCGGCCCCTAGCGGAAATAGGGACCCGACAGCCCAGCCATCAATACAAGTTCCCACTAGATACGAAGCCCTCGCAGATGCCCTAAACTCCCTTGATGATGCCTTGTCTGCGACGGTAACGACTGTGAATCAGGAGGCTTCGAAGATGAGGGTCAATGAGCTCAGGGATCGGATAGCAAACTTACGGACAGAAGTCAACACCGATAAAGAGCCGATGGCTGGGAGGGTAGCTCGGCTCATCCAGGAAGCCACGTGCCTCCGAGTAGAGTCGGATCTGATAGACGATCAGCGATTGAGTCTCGCTCATATGCGCCCGAAGGGATACATGAGTCGGTTTCCCCTTGGTTATCAAGGACGAGTGCTTTTTGAGAGCCCTGACCAGTCGACTCCCCCAGGATTCACGCCTCCCAGACACCCGGCTCCCTCATTGCGCCAAGATCGTTTCCATACACCGCCCCACCACTTCGACAACCCCATGCCTAACGTCATGGCAGCGACTCGTTACCTCACCAATGCGCCAATTCATGGAGACACTCCAACAGATCGTGCCGCCCGCGAGGCTGTCGACTTCCTCAAGACTGCGATCACACAGCAGGGCCAATACTCACAAGGGCACCCATACATACATGGAACTCCATATCGAAGTGTGAGCCGGCAAGAGGAGTCACCGGCTCCGGCAGCCTCGGGGAGCCAGCGCCACCGCAGAGTCCCTCTGAGCCCGCAGGCGCCACTAAGAATCATGGACCTACCGGCTCCCAACACAAATCAACATACAGAGCCGGTGGACAAACTTCCCCCACAGGAAACAAGCACCGAGTTCGTGAGCAGATCCATTGGCAATCGATTTCTAGTGTCGGCTTTGAGGAACACATGCTTGCCTCCAGATTTCAAAGGAATACGTAAGATCCCAAACTACACAACTGACATGGACCCGACGGCTTGGATAGGAAGCTATGATCTCGCCATGGACATGTTGCATGCTAGCGAGGAAGTATGCGCCCGATAATTCACAATGATGTTGGAAGGGCCGGCTCGCACATGGTTCAAAAATCTCCTAGAGAATTCCATCACCTCTTGGACGGATCTCACAGAGAAGTTCATCAAGAATTTCTGGGGCACCTGCCGGCGAGCCACAACAATAGTCGATTTGGAGCACTGTGTTTAGAAAGAAGGAGACTCGACCCTAAGTTGGGCACGACGAGTCGCAGATATAATCTATTCCTCGGATAGTATTCTTGCACAAACAGCAGTGATCGTCCTGGAAAGAAATTGCAAGTTCGAGCCTCTAGTACATAAGATTGGCCGACTCAAGAGGACGGTCAGCAACATAGGGGAGCTCATGAATGCGGTCATCAAGTATGCCGAGTCTGACAAAACCAAGGATGCTGATCCGGAAGAGGACAAAGCTGCCGAGAAGAAAAAGAACAACGGCAAGGGGTCTCAGAGCCAGAGCCAATATACCAAGCGTTGACTCGATCAGAATAATTCTGACTTGGTAGAAAACACAAATGTCAGCTCCCAAAGGCAGAAGAAGGGGGGCAACAACTAACGCAAGCCGGAACAGAATTTTCAACCCCCAGTTACCTATGAAGAAGCCGTGAAAAGACCTTGCCCAATGCACATCAAACCCGGCCGTCCAGCCAGTCAAACTTGGGAAGACTGCAACTTCATGAAAAGTTCACACGTCGTGGAGGTTAGGGCTCCCTGGGTCAGGTAGCGAAGCCGGTCAGAACCACAATAACCAAAACCAAAATTTTGGCCATCGGGGAGTCGGCGCATCACCGCAATACCAAGGACCCCAGGGGGGACGACATCATAACTAATCGGGACTCGCCGGATTCCAATCGAACCCAAAGCAGCTCCAAGACCACTCAACTTATCATGTCTTCACCACCAGTACCTATCGGAGGGACAGGAAGTTGCAGCAGAGAGCCGCCATGTCTGTGGCCACGGAACCGGCTTGTCCCAGGTGTTGGCGTAGAAAATTGCACCCGCGCAAGACAACTAGGCGATGATGAGATTAAGGAGTCGCCAATCGCACACTCGTGTACGATGAACGGATGCTTTTCAGTGCAAAGCAATAAAGATGATTCCCTCGTTAACGTGGAGGGAGAACGACTAATTTTCGGTGCAAATCAGCAAAGATGAACTAGAAACCCTAAAGAAACAGAAAAGGTAAAGGTACGAGTAAAAAGTAGATTGATATTGGATGTATGTCGATTGTGTCTTCCTTCAATCGGCCGTCACCTCATCTATATATGAGGAGGCTGGACTTTCCGTACAACAAAACGACTCCAAATCCTGTCCTTTCCATACAGAACCGAACTCGGATTACAGGTGGGTCTGGGACAACAGTTCGGTTTTTGGGCGTTTCGAGGCTGAAAACGACCTTGGATGAAAAAAGTCAAAACATAAAAATTGTATTCCTCGAAATTGCCAAGCATTTTCATGTTGAACATTTTTTGATTCGGAGCCATCTTGAGGGCCGAAATCGTAACTCTTTCCATCAGACATCAATTGTAAAGGTGTCTTGCTCCGGGCGTCAGTTTTTCCTCTTTGACAGGTATACATTGTGATGGCTATAACTTTTGCATACGAACTCGGATTGAGATGATCCAAAAACCAAAATCGACAGGGTCGACGAGACCAAGCCTCCCCATGTAGAACATTTTTCCATTTGATGATTTCTTGAAGGCCTAATTGGCATAATATTGCTTCACATGCTAGGATCTGACTGCGTCAAACAGAGTTTCAGCCTTCGAGATAGAATCGGATAGCGACGGCTCGAACTACAAAGATGTCCACCTCGACAATACCCAACCTTTTCATGTAGGACACTTCTCTATTTGATGTCATATTATATAGGTTTATTGTCGTGCCAACACATGCCATATTTGTTCTAAGGATAATGTCAACAGTTCATCGGCCATGTGTTTCGGTAAAGCTTGTGTACCGAAAAATACTTTGTACCATATTTGTTCTAAGGATGATGTCAACAGTTCATCGGCCATGTGTTTTCTAAGGGCCATAATTGCCTATCGGCCATGTGTGGTTTCTTAGGGAGATAATTGTATATCGGCCATAACATGCTCAAGCTTCTAACTCGGGTGCACGGAACTCGGCAGACAATGCAAAAATCATGCTGATATCCATAGCACTGACCTCATTGTTTCCACCTTCTGAGTTGGTAATATTTTCCAAGTTGATAATACTTTCCGAATTGTAGCCAGAGTCATCTTCCGCCATGTCATCCTCTGAGTTGTTGACGGCGTCTTCCGAGTTGCAGCCACCATCCAACGAGCTATAGCCACCATCCGAGTTGTGGCCACCATTTTACGAGTTGTGGACAGTTGTAAAATCATCATCCATTACGTCTTCCTTCAGGTAACCTGTAGCCGCTAAAATAACCAAGTCGTCAGCGGCCGCATCCGATTTGTTTGTGACCGCGAGCTTTCTCTGCCAAGTCAACCGAGGTATCATTGGCTTCTCTTTATTGAACTTCTCATCATACTTCTTCTTGGATGTTCCCTCGTTGATCTCCAGTGCCTGCAGTCGTTGTACTCGGAGCTTCTGAGTACGAGTTAATCCCATCAGACACCATCGCGGTTCTGGTTGAGTTTTTGGGCGAGAGATTAGTTGCCCCCCGAGCTACTCGGCCCTAACTGGGTTCCTGGAGCAACCGAGCTGATTTTTCTACCCCCCGAGTTGCTTGGCTTTTCCTGACGCATCGCCATGTTGATCTCTGAGTTACCCGGCCTATAGTAACTGTCTCCCAAGTAGTTTGTCCTACAATTGTTGCCCCCCGAGTAACTTGGTCTGAACCGAGTAGTAGAAATATTCCCCCGTTGTTGAGATGCATCCCCTATTGCAATTTTTTGGCTTCCATTGGTATTCGGGTTTCCACTTCGATTGAATGAGCCAAAAATAACTGAAAACTGATCAGAGGGTGTGTGCGAGCTGTTTTCTTTGATGAGTGGATCGATAATTACGCCAATCAATCCACCTTTCCGAGTAACACTAGAGGGTGCAACACTGTTCACCTCCGAGTTAGCTGTAACTCGGCGCGCGTTTGTTTCATCAAACCGAGTCTTTTTCTCATGTGTTTGTCCACTGCATATAGTACTCGGTTGATCCCATCTTGATTTAATGTAACCCGGAGGCCCCGTAGGGTATGGCACCCAAGGATTGAAACTCCATGGTAAAAATGTGGATGCATGGGTGGTGTACATCCCCAATAAGCCGATTCCATTAAAAGACACGGCTGTTGTTCATACGGGTTTCTCCACCAATGCTCCTGATTTTGAAGTCTAGTGGGAGATCTCGTGCGCTTATCTTCTCCAAGCCGACTATAAACGTCGCCGGCCATGCGTGAAGTATACATTTCCAACACCGTGCTCATTGTTGGCTTGGGCTTTGGTGCCCGCTTCTTCTAGCCCTTAACTTTCCATACTCCTACCTCTTTATTTTTTGATTCGATCATCCTTGGTGGCGCATCATCATCAACATGTTCTTTTCTTTTGCTGACTCGGTCTGGACTGGCCGAATTAGCATTTTTTTGCCCTCAAACTCGATCACATTGATAGGAAAAGGATCAATATCTAATTTCATCTTGTCCCCATCTATGAACGTCAATCGTCCGTCATTGATGGCCGATTGAACCTGTCGACGAAACACATTACAGTCATTAGTAGCATGCAAAAAAGATTTATGCCACTTACAATATTATGTTCTCCTCAACTCTTCTGGGGATGGAAATATGTGGCCTCCTCTCAACCGAATCTATTTCTCTTGCAACAACATGTCAAAGAATTTATCACACTTGCTAATATCAAAAGTGAACTTGACTTCTCTCTTAGCAGGTGTAGGTTTTACAGCAGGACAAGAAAATGGTTTAGATTTTGGTGTGTGCACCCACTCGGCTACACATATTTCTACGTCATCATCACTAGCCGAGTCACTATCATATTCTAAAGTACTAACCGTTGGGCCAACCTTTTCTTAGTTATGATTAAACCGAGTAGATTGTTTGACCTCCCTAACTCGGTTTTCCTGTACCAACGCCTTTTGCAACACTTGGCTAACGTCTAAAATTCCTGCCCTTCAAATTTATCTTTGATGTGGGCAAGCAAAAATGAAAATGCAAGATCAACAAGATCCCTTTCGGTTGTAACTACATTAAAGCAACGGTTTTTTACATCTCGAAATCTTCTAATATAATCGTGCACCGGCTCATTATATTTTTGCCTGACCATATTTAAGTCAGAAAGCCGAAGCTCAGATTCACCACTATAGAAATAATCATGGAACTTCTTCTCCAATTGCGCCCATGAGGTAATAAAATTAGGAGTCAATGAAGTAAACCATGTGAATGCAGTGCTAGATAGAGACAAAGGAAACAACCTAACTCTATAAATATCTGAATTGCCAAACTCACTGCATTGTGCTAAGAATTGTCCCACATGCTCATAAGTGGTCCTACCATGCTCCCCGGTGAATTTGACAAAGTCAGGGATCCTAACCCCACGAGGATAAGGTGTGGAATAAAAGTATTCAGGGTACGACTTTTGATAAGCACGAGCCCTACCATTAGGTCCTAGACCATACCCTTTCAGTAGGTCATCCAACTAATCTCTCAAACTAGATGGTGTAGATTTTACTTGCGGAGCAGATGGGCTAGCATTACCAAATTGAGTGTAACTCGGTGGTGTATCTGTACCGAGTTGAATGCAACCCGATTGTGGATGTGTACCGAGTTGTGTGTGACTCGGTTGAAGGTTTGTACCCAATTGGGTGTAACTCGGTTGTGGGTTTGTACCGAGTTGAGTATAACTCGGTTGAAGGTTTATACCAAGTTGGGTGTAACTCGGTTGCGGGTTTGTACCGAGTTGAGTGTAACTCGGTTGAGGGTTGTACGCCAAAGTTTGATAATAAGGCTGCTGCAATTTAAGGTTTAATGCACCACTTCGGTTATTGCTTCTGTGATATTGGGCAACCGAAGTAGCAACAGTAGGAGCAGCAACGCTTGGAGTAAAATTGTTAGCCGAACCACTTGCATAGTTCAGGCTACCTTGATTGTTATCTAAAGGAACTTGATTATTTGGTGTAACACTAACCGATGCACATGGTGTAGACATATGATCAAGTAATTTTCCACTATCATTAGGCATCGGCTTCTTACCAAGAGCTTCATCATTAACCTGTAATACTGCTGAACGAACAAGACGAGATATACTTTCTTCGATCTGCCCTTGTATCTTATCAAATTTACTATCTACAGCCCCAGTAATTAGGCATGACATCTCTTCTAAATCCGAAACGTATTTACTAGCTACGGATGTATCAACTAAATGAGCAAGGTTTTCGATAGAATCTTTCACCTCAGTACCGAGTGGATTGGAGGCACTCAACATAACTGGCTTCTTGATGACGTCGTTCCTTGTTTTCTGAAATCTGGCTAGCTTGAGCTTCACTTGTTCCTCTATCTTCCGCTCCAACTCACGCCGATCGTCTTCATGTAGATCTTCTAGCGTGACGGCTATGATGTTGTCCGGGTCGATGTCGCTGGCGTTCTTGAGATTGGGATCCATGGCGTCCAAGTTGGAGGTGTTCTTGTCGCCGAGATCAGAAGATCTCGACATCATTGTCCGAGTTAGATCTAACTCGGCCTCGTCCCCAGCGGAATCGCCAATTTGTGTTGGTGTAGAAAATTGAACCTGCGCAACACAGCTAGGCGATGATGAGATTAAGGAGTCTCCAATCGCACTCTCGTGTACGGTGAATGCATGCTATTCAACGCAAAGCAATAAAGATGATTCCCTCGTTAACGTGGAGGGAGAACGACTAATTTTCAGTGCAAATCAGCAAAGATGAACTAGAAACCCTAAAGAAACAGAAAAGGTAAATGTACGAGTAAAAAGTAGATTGATATTGGATGTATGTTGATTGTGTCTTCCTTCAATAGGCCGTCACCTCATCTATATATGAGGAGGCTGAACTATCCGTACAAGAAAACGACTCCAAATCCCGTCCAAATCTTTCCATACAGAACCAAACTCGGATTACAGGTGGGCCTGGGACAGCAGTTCGGTTTTTGGGCGTTTCGGAGCTGAAAACGACCTTCGATGAAAAAAGTCAAAACATAAAAATTGTAGCCCTCGAAATTTCCAAGCATTTTCATGTTGAACGTTTTTTGATTAGCAGCCATCTTGAGCTCCGAAATCCTCACGCTTTCCATCAGACATCAATTGTAAAGGTGTCTGGCTCCGGGCGTCAGTTTTTCCTCTTTGATAGGTATACATTGTGATGGCTATAACTTTTGCATACGAACTCGGATTGAGATGATCGAAAAACCAAAATCGACAGGTTCGACGAGACCAAGCCGCCTCGTGTAGAACATTTTTCCAGTTGATGATGTCTTAAATGCCTAATTGGCATAATATTTCTTCACATGCTAGGATCTTACTGCGTCAAACAGAGTTTCAGCCTTCGAGGTAGAATCGGATAGCGACGGATCGAACTATAAAGATGTCCACCTCGACAATACCCAACTCTTTCATGTAGGACACTTCTCTATTTTATGTCATCTTATATAGGTTTATTGTCGTGCCAAAAATCGGTGCCAACACCAGGTGGCTTAACTGGTCTGAACAGCCGATCACTTGGACGAGGGATGACCACCCACCAGTGGTAGAAAACCTGGGTTCTCTACCCTGGTAGTTTCTCCACAAATCGGGTGATACACACTCGACAAGGTACTCATGGACGGAGGAAGCAGTATCAACATCCTCTACTACGAGACCTTCCGAAGGATGGGATTGAGTCACAAACAGCTGCAAACCTCCAACACCGTGTTCCACGGAATAGTCACAGGGAAGTCGGCACACCCAATAGGCAAAATCTACGTGGAGACAACTTTTGGAACTGCTGAGAACTTTCGCTCTGAAATCATACCCTATGAGCTGGTGAAGCTTGAGAGCTCATATCATGCCATCCTGGGCAGACCGTCTTACGACAGGTTCATGGATCGACCGTGCTACATTTACTTGAAGCTAAAGATGCCGGGTCCCTTCGGCCCAATCACAGTAGACGGGATCCGGTCCAGATCTACGGAATGTGACGAGCAACATGTCAAGTTTGTCGACTCAGCATGTGCAAAGGAGGACCTGTCTGCATACCACGAGAAGGTAGATCCAACCGACTCTACCATCTTGAAGAAACCGACTCCTGGAAACAACCCCAAGTTCCAAGCGGCTCAGGACACGAAGAAAGTCGACTTTGTCCCTGGTGACGCTTCCAAGTAGTTCATCATTGGGACAGAGCTCTCTCACAAATAGGAAAGCGCGCTCATCTAGTTCCTCCGTGAGAATCGGGATATTTTCGCATGGAAACCTTCTGACATGCCAGGTTTCCCGAGGGAACTCGCTGAGCACCACCTAAATATCGACTCAAAATTGAAGCCGGTCAAGCAATTCCTTCGTCGTTTCAATGACGAAAGGAGGAACACCATTGGGGAAGAGATAGCTAGGCTCCTTGCCGTCGGGTTCATCATGGAAGTTTTTTAGCCGGAGTGGCTTGCAAACCCGGTCCTCGTTCTGAAAAAGAATGGGACTTGGCGTATGTGCATAAACTACACCGACTTGAATAAAGCCTGCCCAAAGGATCCCTTCGCATTACCTCGCATCGATCAGATTATCGATTCTACCGCGGGATGCGAGCTCCTGTGTTTCCTCGATACCTACTCAGGTTACCACTAAATCAAGATGGCTCTAGAAGACCAGGAGAAAACAACCTTTATTACTCCATTTGGGATATATTGATACACTTCTATGCCTTTCAGCTTGAAGAATGCAGGGGCTACATATCAGCGAACGATGCAGAACTGCCTCAAGGAGAAAATTGGGCGCAATGTGCACGCTTACGTGGACGACATAGTAATAAAGTATAAAGTCGCTGACTCACTCATAGTGACCTCCAGGAAACCTTCAAGAAACTGCGCAAGTACCAGATAAAGCTAAACCCGACCAAGTGCACCTTTGGGGTCCCTGCAGGGAAGCTCCTCGGATACATAGTGTCAGAGAGAGGAATTGAGGCAAACCCGGAGAAAATCAACACTATTATGGCTCTCTAGAAGCCGGCCTCGGTGAAAGGAGTCCAACGGATCACTGGGTGCGTAGCTGCTCTGAGTCATTTTATAAGATAACTTGGAGAAAAAGCGATCCCACTATACCGACTCTTGCGGAAGTCAGAGAAATTTATATGGGACGATGAAGCCAATGAGGCCCTGGAAGCTTTGAAGAAAAATTTGTCCCAGGCCCCAATCCTGGCGGCTCCTAAGCCAGAAGAGCCGATGCTACTCTACATTTCTTCGAACAACCGAGCGGTCAGTGTTGTGGTTGTGGTAGAACGTATAGAAGCCGGTAAAGAGCACCCTTTGCAGAGGCGAGTCTATTACGTTAGTGAGGTTTTGACTTCATCAAAGCAACGCTACCCTCACTGGCAGAAGCTGGTCCTCGGTGTGTTCATGTCGAGTCGGAAACTCAAGCGTTAATTCCAGGCGCACCACATAACTGTAGTCAGCTCAGCACGGCTTGCAGATATCATCCAGAATCGGGAGGCCACCGGAAAGATTGCAAAGTGGGCTATCGAGTTGGGGGCTTATCACATCAAGTACGAACCACGCACGGCCATCAAATCTCATGCGCTCGTCGACTTCATCAATGACTTGATAGAGATCCGAGAACCCCCAGAAAAGCCAGTTACCAAGTACTGGACAATGCACTTTGATGGGAGTCGGCAGCTTCAAGGGTTAGGAGCCGGCCGCGTTCTCACTTCTCCCAAAGGAGAGAAATTTTGCTATGTCTTGCAGCTACAGTTCACTTGCACCATCAACGTAGCAGAATATGAGGCCCTACTCCATGGGTTGCGGCTGTCTCACGAGATGAAAATAAGCCGAATCCGATGCTATGGAGACTCTGACCTTGTTTCTCAGCAAGTATCGGGAAGGTGGAACTCCAAAGATGCCACAATGGCATCTTATCGGCGGGAGGTAGAAAAACAAGCCGGTTTCTTTGTTGGGTACCAAGTGGACTACGTGGAGCGCAAGCTAAATGAAGCCACGGTCACTTTATCCCGGCTCGGCTCTGAACGAAAGCCGGTTCCGCCAAATGTGTTCCTTGACGTCCTAACAAAGCCGTCTGTGCAAATAGCAACAGAGAAAGAGATAGCAGAGCCGGATCCAGAACCGGCTCTGGTGGCTGCAATACATGCTAACCCCTCATGGGTTGTACCATATTTGGACTACAAGACCCGGGGAATCCTACCATCTGATGAGGTAGAGGCCAGACAAATCCTCAAGAGGAGAAAATATTTTGTACTCAGCCACAGTGGGTTACATCGGCGAAGCCCTGCAGATATCTTTCAGAGATGTGTGTCACCGGAAGAAGGCAGAGAAATCCTCAATGAGATACACTCTGGAGATTGCGGGCATCATGCCGGCCTCGTTCGCTGGTGGCTAAAGCCTATAGAAACGGATTCTACTGGCTCACAGCACATGCGGATGCAGAGTATATAGTAAAGAAGTGCGATGGATGCCAACGCTACGCAAAGCAAGCACATGTACCGGCTCAAGAACTCGGGATGATCCCAATCACTTGGCCCTTTGCGGTGTGGGGGATTGATATGGTGGGAACTTTCAAAAGGTCACCCAACAAGAATACACATTTGCTGGTGGAAGTTGAAAAGTTCACCAAGTGGGTCGAGGCAGAGCCGGTTAGCAAATGCGATGCAGAGACGACACTATATTTCTTGAAAAAGATAATATACAGATTCGGCTACCCCCACAACATCATCACTGATAATGGGTCTAACCTATCAGAGGGGGTTATGCAGCGATTCTAACAAAGAGAACACATCCGACTCGACCTTGCGTCAGGGGCTCATCCAGAAACCAACAGACAAGTCGAGAGAGCCAAACAAGAGTTGCTCCGAGGCATCAAACCCCGACTCTTTGTTCCTTTGGAGAGGACACCGGGTTGCTGGGAGGAAGAATTTCCCTCAGTATTGTGGAGTACCAGGACGATTCCTGCAGGTCAACAGGCTACACGCCCTTATTCTTGGTCTATGGAGCCGAAGCCGTTCTCCAAAGTGACATTTGTCACGACTCACCACGAGTCACAACATATGTGGAAGTCGATAATGAGAAAGCAAGGCAGGATGCCTTGGACGTTCTTCATGAAAAACAAGAGCTAGCAGCAGCTCAATCGGCTATTTACCAACAAGATCTACGACGATATCATAGCCGTCCCATCAGAAGTCGGACTTTCCAGGAAGGTGACTTGGTGCTCCGCCTCATCCAGAAGAAAGAGGGAATGCACAAGTTTTCCTCTCCATGGGAAGGACCGTTTTTGGTTAGCAAGAACTTGTACAATGGATCCTACTACCTGGTTGATATACGCGAGAAGGCAAAGTCACACACCTCGATGGAGGAGACTCCCAGGCCGTGGAACATCGCACAAATCCGTCCATATTATACTTAGGTAGCACAGGATTAATAAAGTCTACACTCATCACACCGGATTTGTCCATATATATATATATCTATAAGTCAACATTTGTCGCACCGGCTATCGCCGCATATTAAAGTCGATTTACATCGCAACCGACTTTTATCACAGTCAAATTAATAAAGTCGATCTTAATCGCATCTAGGCCATCACCATAATTAACATATAAAGTCGAGTTTCGTTGCAAACAGGCTTTCGCCACATCTCAAAGTCGACTTCGTTGCACCGGCTCTCGCCACACTTATGCATAAAATCAACTTTCATATTGCATAGTCTTTCATACATATTGCATCATATTGCACATTGCATCATAAATTACCATTTTCTCAGAGACCTGGGGGCTTGATCAACCCTCTATCGTCTCTGAGCATGTATATTTCTTTGATAAGGCAAAGCGGGGGGGGGGGGGGGCTTGATGATACTCATCGACTCCTACCAGAAAAGTTGGCATATATATGTAAAACTTCACATGTGTTTGCTTAGATAAGGGGTTAAAGGGGGGTTCGATGGCTCCCGTCGACTCCTAAAACCGAAGAAACCCTGGCATACACATGAATTGGCCACCCACGCTGCCCTGCCTGTACAGCTTAGAGTTTACATAACTAAAGCGCAACCGGTTGGTCTAAACTTCTAGGTTTACATAAAACACCTATCGAATTTAGTCCTAAGAGCCGGGCACACTAGTCATTGAAAATACGGCTCTACAAAGATGTTTCGACTCTTCAAACCAATAATCTGTCTCAACGCGAGAAGATGAGGTCTAAGTCGACTTCTATTAGCCTTTGCATTACATTCTCGCATATAAAGCATCACACATAATCACAATTATTTTTTCTCACAAATAAAAGTTAGACCTATGTGACTCGGAACAAGCACTCAGATGCATATACCGACTCATGGGGACTACACTTCAAAAAATCTTCTCAAAAACCCGACACGACGCAATGATGACCGTGCCAATTCTTGGGGACTACACTTCGAAGTTTGTTCTCAAGCAAAGACTCGGTATAGCACCCAGAAGCATACACCGACTCTTGGGTGTAACACTTCAAAACTTTATTATTCAAAAGATTTGGCGCGACGCCATACTGATCATACCAACTATTGGGGAGTATGACTTTAAAAAAAATATGACCTGGTACGGCACACAAACGTGACCACACCAACTCATGGGAGCTACAAGTCGATGTATCAAACAGCCGAGTCTTACATCAAAAGGAGGAGCCGTACACTGCAGGAAATTAAAAGGCCAAAGTCGGTAAAATACTACTAAAAGTAAAAAAATTACAGCTTCAGTCGTTGTCTTCAGAGTAGGCTTCATCTTCAGTTGAAGAGATTTGGACTTCTTCTTCATTATTGTGGAATTCTTCATCACTACTGCTGGAGCTCTCCATACAGCAGCAGGCTCGGTCAGCATCTGAGTCAAAGATTCTAGCCCACAAGGTTTCATCACCATCATATCTGAACTAGAAAATCTAGTAGCCACCCAGACAGGTCCATGAGGACATCCCTTAGAGCGGAGCCAAAGACCCGAAGGCCTTGAATCAATCACAAGCTGAGAAAAAGACTCAGGAAGCTTGATCCAACGATGAATCAACTGGACATGAATCAAGAACTCACCCCTTTCAGGAGAAGAAGGGGGAGATTCAGATGGAGAAGCGGCGCGAGCACTTCTTCCCCTACCTCTGCCACGGCCACGACCTCGCTCACGACCACGGCCACGACCTCGAGCACGAATGCCTGCTCTGGAAACAGGGTCATCGGTCGTCAAAGGAACACGAGCACCTAGCTTGGGAGCCATGGAAAGAGAGTAGAGGAAGAAGAAGATGTGGACACTTGAAGGATAAGCTACTCAATGGCTATTTATAGCAGTTCTGAGGAAAGGATCAATCAATACCATAATGACATGGGTGAACTACCCATGGTAGATGACATTTATGGAAAGACTCCTCGATTCCCACTACAACATCAATGCCTCCAACCGGCGTTTCGGGCAGTGTAATCATAAATATCATATCGGATCTTTGACTGAAAAAGTCAAAAGAAATTTTTAGTTGGAAGATGAAACGAAGAGATAAGAGAAGATTGGCACCGACTCTTCGCAAGTCTCAAAAGGATATGAGAGTCGGTCAAATCCAAATCAGGAAGTCGGCAACCACGATGATGACAAAAAGATTGCTGCGAAGACTAAAGCATCACACCAATCCTAGGGGCTAATGTCGGGGGATAGACCATGCCCATAACCCGACATTAGATCTATGGGCCGACTCACCTACGGAAGGCCCACAAAGAAGACCCGGCCACGGGCCGGCTGCGCCAAGGAAAGAAGGTCGAAGCCATAGAAGGAATTTGACTTACCTTGTATAGCATATAATATATTTGTAAAGTAGAATAGGACTCCACCACGTGTCGGAGTCGGACTCGCGGAATCCCGGGACCCGGTACTTTTATAAGCCGAGGTCCATGGGATCCAAGGCCGGAGAACAATCTCAATCTAAGATAGGACTAGACACTTGTCGGCGTAACCTAGATTTCATCAAGACTAAGTTTACGAGCCGACTCTCTTGTAATCGGTCAACCGACTCTTCTTTCGAGAGTTGGAACCCATAACAGTAAGAAGCAGGAGCAGACTTTTACCTCAAGACAAAGAGGGGCTGAAACCTGGGTAAATCGCCGAGTCTCTTGTCCATGTCAACTCTCTCCACGAAATCGCCTCGCAGCAAAGGTCCCATGTTAAGTTCGACTCTTCGGACATCTACCATGACATTCCCACGACAGAAATATCTCTAAACATGGCGTACAACATAAAAGAGACAAAACTCACACATGCTACTCAAAATACATTAGTGTCGGGCTCGACCACAGCATCGGTGCCGACTTACAACGTCGCGCTTAGCGTACATATATGTGTCGATTTACAACCGCTCGATACTCACATCCGCGCCGGCTTACAATATCGTACCTGACGATCACGTCCATAACCGAGTTTCGGCGTCGTGTCTCATGCTCACACCAGGCCCGTCCGACCTCTCGGCAAGGGGGTGTCCGCCCGTCTGGTCTCTTGACGCGAGCGCCCCATCCGGCCTATTGCGCCTCGGCTCTCATTCTCATTACCGCCGTGTTCTTCCCATATCGGTAAAACTTGCACGGACGAACAAACAAATTGTATGTACAAAACCAAATCGGATAAAAAAAATACCATCTACTGCTGCGCAACAGCAGACTCCAGTACGGCAGACAACTCCGCTGCTCGGGCCATGCTGGCTCCACGCATTGGGCCTCCCAGTCACCGGCTTTGCCGTTGAAAACGCCCACAAGAGCTAAAAAATTCACGTACAAAGCTAACCCGATGAGCTGATTGATGAACAGTGTTCATCTAGTACTACCTAGCCGGGTTTTGCATATGTATACTATTAAATGCCTGACTCCAAAGATATGGGCGACTTCGGCGAAAACTCCGGAGAGCAACTAATTAGGGAGTACTCGTTCGCACTCCGCTTCAGCGAATAGTGCCACATGTCGCACTCACAGCATTCCCTCGAAAATTTATTTTTTATTATTTTTGCGTACGTGCTTTTGGTATTAAAATTTTGTTTTTTCGGTGTTTTTTTTTATTTTTCCGGTTTTCGCACGTTTTTTCTATATATTTAGGTGAAAAAAAATATTTTTTTCAAAATAAGAGGCACGACCTTGTCTCCACGGGAGGCACGAGTCGTGCCTCAAAAATGGAGGCATGAGTCGTGCCTCGTGCCTCTATAACACGAAAAACGGAAAAAGCTTCAGAAAGCGCGTGCGCAGAATGCCACTTGACATGCACGAAGAGAACGCACTGTTTGTCGTAGGCATCGAGTACTCTTTAATTAATGATTACGAAAACTCCGTCCGGGATTGCATACAGGGCCAACTAGATAGCCACGACCCTGACCTTCTGTGCCGGCCTCTCGAGCCAACTTTGCTCCACTCATGCCGTCCTCACGCATTTGCTGCCTCCTCTGGAGGCTCCGTCCTCCTCCAGCACCGCCTGCACCGTCCGGTTCCAGCATCGTACTAGGCCGCCATCTCCCAACACGGTACTCTACATCCCAGTCCATTCTTCGTCGGCAACGCCTATTCGACCGCTGCAAAGTCGGCTCCTCCCTCCAACGACCCGCGGTCATTGGCTATGTCCACCGCTAACCTATCGCGATGCTGATTCTATTAATCGTCGGCTGCACTTACCCATGCACCAACATGATGATTCAGTCGATCTGATCGTCACATGCAAAAAATCAGGTGCTATCCATCCTACGTACTTCATTACTAGCACATACTCATCCAAGAACAATTAATCTGCCTTGCAATATTTTTATATGCAGAACAACTATTCACCATCAAAAGAATGTAGCATCAAGGATACGGAGATCATGCCGGATTATAGTGACGCGCTCGACGCACACCTTCCAACGGCGCGCTCGACGTCCATTTCTTTATCGGCTTGCAATGCCACGTTCGACGACCAATTCACGTCGACTTACGATGCTGTGTTCTACATCCACATCGTTTCACGTCGGCTCACAGTGTCGCGCTCGATGTCAACATCTACACCAGCTTATAACACCTCATATCTGCATCGTCTAATATGCGTCGGACCTGATGCTCACATACGCGTCGGTTTACAACCGTCGTCCGTCCCCACCGCTGGCTCGATATGTCGGCCAGATTATAAGCCGTCGACTCCTATGAAGATCAGCTACAACCTCACAGCGGTTGCATTTATGATGCTCCGGGTTTATTCTGCGTCGTCAGATCAGCTAAGTCACATTCATATCTCATATATTTAATTCCAATCGATTTTCTATGTTGCACCTTTGAGATAAAACTCGAGGGGCTATTTTGCATGCATTTAAGCTATATACGGATGCCCAAAAATATTAGTTGCCATGTTGCACAGTGTAAACGTGGGTGTCCGACTTCCTTAACGATATATTCGATGCTTGTTTCTTTATTAAGCCAGGTACAAAGAGTCTCCAACCGACTCCTCGAGTTGACTCAAGACTCGGGGGGCTATACCTCCGCTAGGATCCACCGGAGGAAATTCTGGACAAATAAATCCATCCTTCACACTCACTGGAAAGATTTCGGTTCATTTAAAATTCTGGCTCTATTATTCAAGTTCTGGTAGGTTAAGTTCATTGAAATTTTTTGGCTCCTTCATCAGTTCCGGTTCATCACGCAATGCTAGCTTCACCAAAATTCTGGTAAGACCCAAAACCTCTAGAACCCAGTGTGTGTTATTTTGTATCATATCATTATGCATTACACCTTTATCATTGTCCAAAGCTGGGGGCTTGATCAACCCTTTACTTTGGAATCCGACATATGTTGGTACAATTGGCTTGTAAGCTCGACGCGACTCACTCTATGTTGACAAAAGAGGCAAATCGTGGTTAAGCCAATCAACGAATCCCGACATGGACGTCGACTGACCTTGATGTTGCCACAGCAAAGCACTATGTTGACATAAATGCAGACGGAACTAGCTTACAAAGATGTTCGTACCTACTCACAATTACATAACAAAAGTGTTCAATTCATTATAACATCATCCTTTTTGTGTTAATTACAAAACCTGTGACACCCTGCATTTTGCAACTTTTTCTTTCCGAAAACTTTTCTGATTTATTTCAGGATTTGCCAATTGGTTTGATTTTGAGCAACTCTTTGAACTTGAAACTTGTGCATATTTTCTTTCCTTGGTCAAGTAGACCATGATTACCTAAACCTTTCTTCCCTTGATCCATCCCATCCAATCCACATTCTTCTTCATGCCATATATTATTTTTCATTAAAAGGAATATTCACTTCAATTGAGGATTGTGAGGCAACCCCTATTTATATTGCTCTATAAATCCCCAAATAATTCCCACATGTCCTTGATATCATATCTTGCCAAAATATACAAAAATATTGCATGGCCCAAGTGATTTTTTCACCTAAAGAAATTCATTTGTCTGTGGGGGCAGAATAGCACTTTGTGAATGAAGTGTTATTTATCTTTATCCATTGCTTATGAAACTTTTTTTCCAAGCTATATTCATCATATCATTGGCCTATGAAAAATCTCAGCTCGATTTGCCTAGCCAATCTTCCTCACCAAATTCCCAAAGTTTCTGGCCAGCAGGGTACCTTGTGAAGGAAGTGCTAGCTAGGAGCATTGATTGGCTCTAAAATTTTGAACACATGTGAACAAACCCAGAATAAATCTTCTCCACATAATTTCATCCATATCCATCAACCCATAGTGAGTCTAGCTTCAGCAATTCTATTTTGTACCATTTGGGTACATACAAAGGAAGTGATATCTAGGAGCATACTTTTGCTCTGAGATTTTCCCCACATCTGCCCACACCCAAATGACTCCACTACACGAAGTTTCAGCATAAACCAACCACCCATGTGATGCCAGCTTCAAGATCTATTTTCTGGACAGATTTTGCATTTGCAAAGGAGGTGCATCAATCCCTGGTCCATTGGAGCTGAAACTCCACAGATATGTTGTCCTTCCAACAAAAAACCACTGTGACAACATGGCCCTCTCCCAATCGTCACCAGTTGAGCTCAAATTCTCCTCGAAGTTTGATGTATCAAACTATTCCTTGTTGTACAGCTCACCCCAGTTGCCCCCTTGACCATTCAACACAGGGAGGATCAGTGTTGAAGGAAATACACCATGGACATAAATGGCCATGCCAAGTCACTTTCTTTGCAACAGTCCATGCGGTGGCCACGATTTTTGTAGGAGCAAAGTTTTTCCCCCATGTGTTTTGGATATAGTTGGATAAGACAGTAGAGGAACTAACAATGTTTTCTAGTGTAAATAGTGATTAGTTTCCTAAAGGACAAGCTAGGTGATAAAGCTTCAATGAAGATTTTCAAGTTATCTAAGAATTACCCCTTGAGTGAAGCTTAATCTCGGAGGATGACCCCAAAAAATGAAGGTGTCCCGAAGCTCAACTCATCGAAGGAAATTAAGAAGATGGCGCAAGACTTAGATGTTTTTGTGTATTTCTTTTTCCATTCTTTGAGTCATAGGAAAAACCGTACTATGAAGAGGGGTCTTTAGCTTGTGGACACCAATGTTATTGATAAAATGCTCAGATCAAATCTAAACCAAGTGAGAAGCCAGAGTGAAGAAATCTCATGTGCACTGAGTTAAGTTTCGGTAGCAAAGACTTCGTTCTTTGGCTTCCGAAGCAAAACTAAGTCCGTGTGTCAGCTTTACTTGTTCCGCAAGTTGCGCAGTAATGAATAATCCGACAGTTGTGGACATGCGTCAAGCTTCCGCTTCGGGTCAAATCGGTCATTTCGCACCTCGGGATCGCCAACTATAAATACGCCGCCCCCTCCTCTATTTTCGGGTGGCTGCTCTGAGATTATTCCTGAGAGAGACTGAAGAGCAACCCAAGAACGCCACCAAAGCAAAACCCAAAACCCAGAACACTGAAGACTAAGTCCCATTGATCTAAGTAGATTCGAGATGACTGAGGTGAAAGCTTGCTAGCCTTTTTATCTTGGAGAACTGCAATTCTCCTAGACGGTTAGAGTGTCGACTTTAGAGAGCGAAGAGTAATTGTCGCCTCGAAGATCAAGTTTGTCAAAGGTTTCGGATATTTTCTTGATAATCTACCCCGAGTCAAGACTGACCAAGCTCAAGGAGATTGGTGCAGTGGAGCAACGGACGGAGAGAGTTTTGCTCGAGGTGTTCAATAACCAGTCCCTCCAACCAGACGTAGCGCTTTGCAGAGCGTGAACTGGTCGAAGAAACATCGCCGAGTCACAGTTCGTTTTACTTCAAGCTCTTACATTCTGTATTGCATTTGCTTCCCTTTTACGCTTCAATGTATTTTGATTCGCTGCATTTAGTTTCACTTCCAGTTTTACTTCCCTATCACTTGTTTCTTCTACCCTTTTCCGCTTAGCTTATGCTTCACTTCAAAGCTTCAGTCGAAAATTTAAAGTGATCATTCACCCCTCCCCCTCTGATCACATACTTGGACTTTCAATTGGTATCACAGCTAGTCACTGCCTACACTCTGTCTGTTTTGGATTAACCTCCTGGAGTGCTTTCAAGTATGTCTTTTGCAGCTATCCGCTCCGACGAACCTATTGTTGTTTTTAATGGGAAGGACTACCCGTACTGGAAGGACAAGATGATGAGGAATATCATTGCCATCAATTCTGCCGCCTGGCAAGTTGTCAAGCATGGAGTTCAGCTCGTGGACGAAGACAATCCCACAATTGATGAAATCAAAGCCTAGCCCTTGATTCAGAAGTCTGGGTATTCATTACTAATCATGTGACTCCATAGAAATATCATGAAGTGAAGAATATCCCATCCGCCAAAGGAGTTTGGGATTATCTTTAGAAGATTGGAGAAGGAGTTTCCACTCAAAGAGATGCCAGAATTGACACTCTCCGAAGCAAATTCTACCGGTTCAAGAGACATGAGGGAGAAAAGGTCAACTCCACATACAGTAGACTCACTACTCTTGTGAATGAGTTGATTTCCCTCGGCGCCGAAGACATTAACCCTCACATGGTAGTTAGAACTTTCCTTCGCTCGCTGGATGACTCTTTCGACAACATTGTGCTGATGATCAAGGAAAGGACTGACTTCAGAAACCTTGTTGCGGATGATATTCTTGAGAGACTCACCACTTTTGAATTGGAAGAAGAAGAGAAGCGCGACATAAATGGCTCTCGAAGAAGATGACATGCTCTAAAAGCAAAAGCTTCACACAATTTTTCACCCGAAGTTAGTTCTGCTTCAGGTGTTGAATCTGATGATCCTGGAAGCATTGGGAAAGACGTGACATTGATCATGAGACGCTTCAACCGCTTCCAAAGAAAAGGTTTTTCATCACCAAAGAAAAATTTCTCGCCAAGAAAGTCAAGTAATTCTTCGCACCGATCATCCTCAAGAAGCTCTCCATCAAAGGACAATTGTTGCTACAAGTGCAAGAAACCAGGCCATTACATTGCTGACTGCCCATTGTGGGAAGCTGAAAACAAATAAAAGCATTCGCTCAGATATTCCTCAAGCAAATCTCACAGATCCTCTAGAAGCTATGAGTCCAAGAAACATGATTCCACTTCAAGAAGAGAAAAGAAGAAAGATTCTGATGATTACAAGAGAAAGAAGTATTACAAGAAGTGTGAGAGTTCTTCTTTGAAGACACACTCCTCTCGTCGAAGCAATTATCATCGTGCCAAGGACTATCTGGGAAAGGAGATGAACTCTGAAGAAGAAGCCTCTGGATCCGAAGTTGAATCAGGCTCAAGATCTCCATCTGGATCCGAGTTTGATGGTGTTGCTGGATTAGCATTTGCTTTGACCGGTGCTTCGAGCTCATTCTTCACCAACCACAACAGTGAAGATGAAACTCCTGCGTACTGCTTCATGGCCAAAGCAAAGGTATCTTCATCCAAAGTTACCTATGATACTTCTGATTTTTTATCACATGACAGTGATTCCAAGATAAGATATGCTAAACTGGCTAAAATTGCTTCAATCCAACAAGATGAACTAAATTTTCTAAGAAAAACCATTAAGAAATCAGACACCCTATTGATCGATGAGATAGAGAAAGGTCAAACTTTAACTAATGAGCATGCTGCTCTGAAGGAGAAGTTTGAAGAATTATCCTCTCGGCATGATCTTCTTTCAGTTGATTATGAGAAGCTTATCTATGAATTTCTTCAGAGGAAAATGGCTCTCGAAAAACTAATAGAGGCTCATGAAGAGTTGGAAAATGTCAATCTCACTCTCATGGATCAACAAGGTTCTGAAGAAAATCATAAATCTGACTCACCTTGCTTAACTTGCTTGGAGCGAAGCAAAACTGATTCCAAAGGCAAAGCACCTTTTGTTATTGATGATACAAACGCCTCAGATGAGGAAAACTCTGCTATTACCAAGGAACTCCTCAGGTTGAAAGATTTGTTTGAAACAGGTTTGTTCAAAAGTGTCCAGGGACACCAGCACCTTTGTGATATCCTGAAGAAGGCACTCCTTCACAGGAATCCTAGGAATGAAGGTGTTGGCTTTGAAAGGAAGCTAAACCCTGATGGCACTTACTGGGAACCTGAGCAGTACCCGAAAACTGTATGGGTGCTAGCGAAGGATAAGCCTATAGATATTGCTAATCTTTCAGGTTACAACTGCAAAATTGATAAGGCTCTTGTTGACGAATCACTTGATTCTGACTACAAGCTTATCAAGAACTAGGAAGGAAAGGTTTCGGCCGAATACATTGGTGCCCCTCCAAAGAATGGTTTCTATAAGAGACAAATCTGGGTGCGCAAGTCACTCATTGAGAAATTTCCTGCTAACCATTCTATGCAGGGAAAGTCTTCGGTACCACCGAAAAACTTCTATTCTCTGGAAGAGATAAATGATTCACTGGTGCCCGAATCAAATGTTCTTCAAAAGGAATAATATCGCACTAGTCGCTATACTTTCCGTCACCGTGATAATAATGAAAATATTGCATATGCTCATTCATATCCTAACCCTTCGCAGAGGAATTACATTTATGGTGTACTTGATGGTCCCCCTAAGAAATATAATCCTGTTCGATTCAATATTCCTTCAGCAAGTGCTTCCACCTCTTCTCAGTCACCTACTCGTTTGTGGGTGGTTAAGAAGACCTAATTCTTCTGCAGGTCTATGTCTCTGGTGGATCCGAATGGGTCATGGACAGTGGTTGCACAAATCATATACCGGATACAAGGAGTTATTCACCGAAGAAAAACTATCTCAATCTTCTCAGAAGTACATTACCTTCGGTGATAACAACAAGGGTAAAGTTTTAGGTTTGGGTAAGATTGCCATATCGAAAGATAAGCATATTGACAAGGTTATGCTAGTTCAATCACTTAGTTATAATCTTATGTCCATTTCAAAGTTATGCGATATGGGTATGCTTGTTCTATTTTCCGCTTCGTGCTGTGTTGTCTTTTCATAGGATGACTATACTTTTGTCTTCGAGGGTTACCGAAAAGGAAATTTATACATTGTTGATTTTTCTTCGGGCCCCGTTGTATCCACATGCCTTATGGCAAAAGCTTCATCTGGTTGGTTATGGCATCAAAGACTTGGTCATGCAGGGATGATAAATATTCAAACTCTAGTGAAGAAGAAGCACATTATTGGTATTACTGAAGTAAAACTCGATAAGGATCGTCTCTGCAGTGCTTGCGAAGCTGACAAAATTACAAAGAAACATCATTCAGCGAAGACTATCATGACTACTACTCGTCCCCTTGAATTGCTTCACATGGATCTTTTAGGTCCTCAAAATTATGCAAGTCTGGGAGGAAACAAAAATGGTCTCGTTATTGTTGACGATTTTTCTCGCTACACATGGGTTTTCTTTCTAGATGACAAGAGAAAAGTTGTTGAAATCTTCAAGTCATTCGCCAAGAGAGCTCAAACACAATATGAATTATCTCTGAAGCATATCTGAAGTGATAATGGAACTGAATTTAAAAATACTCATATTGAAGAATTTCTTGATGATCATGGCGTTACTCATGAGTTCTCTGCTTCTTATACACCTCAACAGAATGGTGTACTTGAAAGAAATAATATAACTCTTATTTAAATGGCCAGAACTATGCTTGCTTAATACAAGACTCCTATCAGGATCTGGGCCGAAGCAATTAACACTGCATTTCATATCATCAACAAGGGTTACCTTCACAAATTTCTGACGAAGACTTCACATGAGCTTATCACTGGTAACAAGCCAAATGTTTCGTATCTTAGGGTATTTGGTGCTCCTTTTTTTATTAGAGATATGAATCATAGCTCAAAATTTTCCCTAAGGCACATGAAGGTTTTCTACTAGGTTATGGATCAAACTCCCACACTTTGCCTTTGGGAAGGTTATGGAAACTGTAAATGTGAGGTTTGACGAAACTAGTGGCTCTCAAAAAGAGCATTTGCCTCATGATCTAGATGAACCTCCTCTTTATGAAGTGATCAGGTCTATGGATATTGGAGAGATTCACCCTGTTGAAGTTGTTGCTCGTCAAGCTAATCAAGATGATGATGATCCAATGTTCCCACACCTAGCCCGAGGCGCTGGAGATCAACATCCTGAAGCTAATAATGAACAGGACGATGAAGATCCCAGAAACGAAGAAAATGCACATCCTGAAGGAAATGCTGATCCTGAAGGAAATAATCCCGAAGGGAATGCTAATCCTGAAGAAGAACCAGAGGCAAAAGAAAATGATAATGCACTATCTCGAGTGCGAAGAAGAGTTGATGTTGATTCAATTCCTGAAGAAATCATCAACCAGGTCGTCCCACAACTCGTTCTCATACTCGTTTGGCTAACTTCTGTGGAAACTTTTTGTTTGTCTCCATGCTAGAACCGTCAAAGTTTGATGAAGCCATGAAGGACCTAGATTGGTTAACTGTTATGCTCGAATAACTTAACCAGTTCGAGCGAAATAAAGTCTGGTCCTTAGTTGAGAGGCCTTATCCAGCGAAGCACAACATCATTGGTACAAAGTGGATTTTTCGCAACAAGCAAGATGAAGATGGTATTGTGGTAAGAAACAAAGCTCGACTGGTAGCACAAGGGTACACCCGAATCGAAGGTATCGAATTCGTGAAACTTATGCTCCAGTTGCTCGTCTCGAATCCATTCACATTATGCTTGCTTTTGCAAATTTCAATGGTATCCTACTTTATCAAATGGATGTGAAAAGTGCTTTTCTTAATGGAGAAATCGAAGAAGTGTATGTTATGCAGCCTCTAGGTTTTGAAGACTCGAAGAATCCTGACATGGTGTACATGTTACACAAAGCTCTTTATGGGCTGAAGCAAGCACCTCGTGCTTGGTACGACACCCTGAAGGACTTCCTTCTGAAGAAAGGCTTCAAACCAGGAACAACTGACCCAACTCTTTTTACTCGTTCT
The DNA here is from genome assembly GCA_950022295.1 of Bromus sterilis. Lineage (NCBI taxonomy): Eukaryota > Viridiplantae > Streptophyta > Magnoliopsida > Poales > Poaceae > Bromus > Bromus sterilis. Next base: position 159,133,006 of record OX465596.1, on the reverse strand, counting down.
TATAATGGTGATTTGTTTGTCTGTCCAATTTATGTAGATGATATTATTTTTGGCTGCACTAACACTGAAATTAGCGAAGAATTTGCCAAAATGATGTCGAAGAAATATGAGATGTCCATGATGGGTGAACTGAAGTTTTTCCTTGGACTTCAAATCCGTCAATAGAAGAATGGCACCTTCATTTCTCAAGAAAAATATCTCAAGGATTGCCTGAACAAGTTTGGACTTATTGATTGCAAAACAATTAAGACTCCAATGCCTACCAATGGCTTCCTAGATGCATATGAAAAGGGCAAATCCTTCGATCAAAAGAAATATCGTTCTATGATTGGCTCTCTCTTATATCTATGTGCATCTAGACCTGACATTATGCTTTCAGTATGTATTTATTCTCATTTTGAGGCCAATCCAAAAGAATCACATCATACTGCAGTAAAGCGAATTCTTCAATATATTGCTCACACACTTACCTTGGGTTTGTGGTATCCTAAGGGAGCTCAGTTTGATCTTATTGGATATTCTGACTCGGACTGGGCTGGTGATCGAGTTGATAGGAAATCTACTTCAGGAAGTTGTCATGTCGTTAGAAGATCACTTGTGTGTTGGGATTCCAAGAAGAAAAACTGTGTATCAATATCTACTGCTAAAGCCGAATATATTGCATCTGGGTCTTGCTTTACTCAGTTTCTCTGGCTGAAGCAGACGCTAAAGGATTATGGTATTCATGTGAAGAAAATTCCCCTTCTATGTGACAATGAGAGTGCAATCAAAATTGCTCACAATCCTGTGCAGAACACTCGCACAAAGCATATTGACATTCATCATCATTTTCTTCGTGATCATGTTCAGCGTGAAGATATTGTGATAGTCATGTCAGAACTGAAGATCAATTGGCTGATATTTTCATGAAACCATTGGATGAGAAAAGGTTCTGTGCGTTAAGGTGTGAGCTCAATATTTTGGACTCATGAAATGTAATGTCAGACCAAACCTTTACCTCCATGTATATATTCATTTACTTGGTTGTTTGATTTTGGTTTTGATATTAGTTTTTGTTTAGATTTCTATCTTTTATTTTGATTGGATTTAGTCCTCCATGCTTATCACCTTTAGCTTTGCTATTGGTTTTTCTTCGAGGTGAGAAGTTTCGGAACCTACCCCCTCTGTTCTTTTTCTCTCTTATTCTAGCTATCCAAAATGGCTGAGCACATTTGAAACGGAAAGTATTATGCTTCCAACGTCATTGAGTTCCGAATCATATGCTTCCAAATTTATCGAAGTTTTACTCAAGGCCAAGACTTTTTCTTCGGTCGTTGAGATCCCATCATATCCGGGTCGTTGAGATTTTCTCGCGAAACGCCACTAAATCCACACCATAGAATTCAGAGGGTCGGTCGCTGGTAGCCGTCCGATCTGACCTGACACCCCCTGTCAGGCCAGCCCTATATATACCCCTCACCCAGCGACTCCAAAAACTTTCCATCGCTCTCAAACTCTCCGGAACCCTAATTCTCTTGTGCGCCGCCGTGCTCCTCGCTCCCGCCGTCGTTCTCGCCGCTTCACTACCGGAAGGACGCCGACGTGGACTACGCGCCGCCGTCGAGCTCTTCCTCCGCTCGTCGCTGCCGTAGCTTCCCTCCGTCGCCGAGTTAGGGTACGTTAGGCCTGATCCAATCATTCTCATCGTTCGTTTTCTCTTCAGATTGGATCTATTCTGAGGATGTTTTTCGATTGTTTTCTCTAGGGTTTCTCGATCCGTTGGATCATTGAACTTTTGGGGAACTTCGTTAGAGAAAAATCTTCCCTCTCCGATTCAGGTTAGCAATTAGGGCTACGATGTCCTCTGTTCTGTGCTAGGGTTTGCTGTTGATTGTGACTAAATTGATGTTGCTAAGTCTAACTCAGAATAGGCCGGAATCATCGCCATATTCACTGAATCTCTTGTCAAAATCGTTTGTTTTGTCGATACTTTTGCTGGTGCTCAGTCCATACTTGTCTATTTTCCCTCGTTCCCTTATGCTTCCTCACGGGATGTCTGAAGATTTGGGCTTCGGTAATGAGTCCCCAGTTCTTGAGCACATTAACGAAGCCGAACTAGATGCTCCGAAGAAAAGAGGAGGCAGAACAAAGGAAACTAATAATGCTAGAGGCATTCCCGAATCCATTCGGAAGGATCTTGGTCATGACACTCCTGAAGAAGAAACCAAGGATCAGCGAAAGATTCACCTTCTAGGAATTCGTCGCTACTGGGCCATCAGGTGGTACAAATTCAAAAGTATCCCTGACTGGAAATGGGCAATGCAATTTTCCATCAGTCCAACATACCGATATACTTCACACATGTGCGGCAAGTACACGGAAGAAAATCGCCATCTTTATTACCCAGTCCCACCGAAGTTCCCTCACCCCAATACACTCGAAACTCCGGATGATTAACCTGAAGAGCAAAAGCGTTTGAGAAGCGCTGCAGAAAAGAAAAGGCTCAAGGCCGAGAAAAAGGTAGCCAAGTTAGCAGCTGCCGAAGCTCATGGAGAAGGCCCGAGCACGAAGAAATATCGGAAGCTGAAAACGAATACAACTTCACCTCCTCATGCCTTCACTGATGAGAAAGAGCGAGCGAAGAAGGAACAAGCCGCTCTTGAGGATTCTGACTCCAAGGCTGAAGCAGATGACGAGTCAGATGCCGAAGCCGATGATGAGTCCGAAGATGTTGCTCCTCCTCCTAAGAAACCAAAGATTCAGATTCCTTTGAAGAAGAAGCCGGGAGAGAAACCTGCTGCTGCAAAACGGCTGAAGATCCAAGATCCTACAGACAAGCCCGCAGCTTGCCCCACCATACACATGACAGATTTGGTGGTTGCGAAGCCCTTGGCCTCCAATCCACAGGCTGAGACCCTCAACACCGAGAGGCGCTCGAAGAGAGGCATGAACATGCTAAGCAAGAACAAACTGCAAAGGCAGCTACACCAGCGAAGCCTAAGTAGAGTGCTGCTCCGAACCTTTCAGTGAAGCGAAAGCCCACTGAAGCTGAACTGCAACAGAAAGACCTCGCGGAGGCTCTGGAAAGAAAAATTCTTGCCCAACAATCTGTTGAGAAGCAGAAGCAAGCAGATGAAGTTGCCAGAAAGCAAAGGGAGTTAGACTCTGCCAAATTTGCTGCTGAGAAGGCTGAGACGAAGCGAAAGCTCGTCGAAGACGAGAAAAACGAAGTAAAAGTTGCTGCTGAAGCCAAACAGTTAGCAGAACATGAAGCTAAACGCAAGGATACACTAGATGGACTCAGAACGAAGAAGGTTGAGAAAGAATCCATGGCTGCCCTGAAGCAGAAAGGAATTTCACTCACTGAAGCTCATGCTGAGTAAGATCGCCACAGTGGACATCAATTCTCTGATCCATGTGAAGGATAACTATGGGATCAATTGGGCGTGACTGAAGCCCTTTGGAAGAAATGTGAGGCAGAAGATCCTAAAGCCGTTGATCTCGGTGAAGTCTACATATCAGGCTCCATCGAAGCAATGATCACTACTATGATCAGTCAGCCGAAGGATTTGCACTCAAGGGACAGGGCTGAAACTGCAAATATTTACAACTATCAGCAGTGTGCCGAAAGTGAAACAGATGAAGAATTCAAGGTTCACGCGCTAAAAATGCTTCAGAAGGTAACTGATGTGAACACCACCACCAAGGAAAACATCAACATCTTCAAAGGCAAGATCAAAGATGTTGTTGGCGAGATGGTCAAAAGACATAATGCTTCAATTATGGAAAGAGATTCCAGGAAGCGTAAGGCCCCACTAGAAGCTGAACCAGCTGCTGCAAAGCCCGCTGAAGCAAAACCATCTGACCCGTCCGCGAAGAAGAAGACCACCAAGAGGCAGAAGGTTACTTTGGCCTCGGCTGCTGGTATGGATACAAGTGAAGATCTTACCAGCCAGCCGAAGGAAAACACTGAAGCAATTCCCACTCCTGCTCCCCAACCAAAGCCTTCCAAGCCCAAGCCAAAAGCTTCAGCTCCACCCACCAAAACCCCTACTCCTCCACCAACCAGACCCACTCCCAAGCAAACACCCGCTCCACACACTCCCACACCGCCTCCAAAAGCTCCAACTCCCAAGAGAAACCCAACCCCAACTCCAACACCAACACCAACGCCTTCACCCGTTCCACCTCGCGCTCGATCACCAACACATGCTCCATCCCCCGCACCGCAAAGGACCTCTACCCCACCTGCTGCTCCTGCACCACCGCCATCACCTCGTCTGGAAGCAGATGAAACCTCTCCCTCCAACTCCAGAATGCGCAACTCGCGTGATTATTCTTCAGCTCGAACTGCTCAAGAGTCTGAAGCCAAGGTGCCTCGACCTGAAGCACATGAAGATGAAGATGAACAAGTGCAGATTCTGAATCCCTCGCAAGAGCAAGAACTGATAGTCGCTCAGGCTGCTGGACCTTCAAGAGCTGCCCCAATTGCTCCTCTGCAAAGGATTCGTGCCTGTTCCCAACCCTGCCAAGACACCCAACTCGAATCAAATTACCCTCGTGAAACTTTTCCTATCTTCAAGGGTGATGGTTGTTCTTCGTTGTTAGGTATGTGCTAGGATCAAGTCTCACTTTGCATCATGCCAAAATTTTCAAATTGAAATTGAAATGGGGGAAGAAACCCCCCCAGATGAATTTAATTCAAATGGCCAGAATAAAAGTTGCTCCAAAAATTACTTTTGCATTTTTGAAAAGTCTCATAAATGAGTGTGATCACATATCAAGTGATGTGGTAGCAATCCCATGCTCATGGATTTTTCAAATATTCAATAAGGAGCTTGGATTTAAATAAATAACCCTATTTGAATTAAAGTTCAAATTATTTGAATTTTAAAAATGGCCAAACTTTATAAGTGGCTAGCTATTTTTATTTTGAGGCCATATAAAAATTGGGAGCATTTATAAAAATACTTTGCTATTTTTTAGCAAGGTAAAACAAATTGCAGAAAAGAAAACAGAAGAAAAAGGAAAAGGGACTCACCTGGCCATTCGGCCCAACTCATCCCCCCAGCCAGCCCAAGCCCACCTACCTCCTTGTCGTCTTCCCCCAGCGCGGCAAGCACCTCGCTAGAGGGCATGACGACGCCGGCGGGCACCTGCCTGCCTGGCCTCTCCCGACCCTCCTAGAAGCGCCACGGAGACGCTGGACGAGCCGTTCGTCCATTCCCCCTCCTCCCATCGCATCTCCGCCTCTCCACAGCTCGCCCGCGTGGAACGCCGAGAGCACCGCAGGCCATGGCCATGGCGACTCGCAGCCCGAGCTCGAGTTAGCCGCCGAGACCTTGTCCATCGTTTTCGCCATCGTCGATTGCGTCGAGTCGCAGAAGGAATCGCTCCAAGACACCGTGTAGCCGACGCGACCTTCATCGTCTTCGTCTCCGGCCGCCGCGGATCCACCTCAAATTCCGGCAGCTCCAGAGCCTCCCCGCCTCCATCAACTGCTCCGTCGTGTTCCTAGCACCACGGTGAGCTTTTCCCCTAACCCATCGAAGCCCCGCTCTCCCTCTGTGAGATTCCACCATGGGAGCCGTAGCTCCTCGTCGCCGGGCAGCTCGTCGGCGAGCAACCGAGAACCAAACGAACCCACGCCCATGTCTTCCATGTTCGCCTTGCTCCTCTGCTTCGAACGCACCCATCCGTGGCTCCAATGGTGCAACACAGCAAGTTCCACCCCAAGCATGTAGCTCCGCCGCCGCTAGGTCTCGTCGCTGACGATGTTCCAATGCACCCCAGCTCTGGTTCTTGGTCCAATTCGATGCGCGGCGCCAAGAGCTGCTTCTCAGTGGTCGCAGCGCTCGATTTGGGCCACGGAATCAACATCCCGAGCAGCGCCGCCGCGGGATTTGGTCACCGGTGACTCGCCGTCGGCGAGATGACGTGGACATCATTAGCTTAAGTGCTAATCCCCCCAGAGACACTTACATGTGGGCCCATGCTACTAATTAACCCTTGGTTAGTTTAAACTAATCGGGTTTATTAAACCAGCCACTAACAGTGAGGCCCCACACGTCAGAAACCCCTTGACGCCAGCATGAGGTCATGCTTACGCAATAAAGGAATTTCTATTTAAAGAATAACCAGGAAAATCCAGAAAATGCTTTAAACTTTTCGAATTTCATAACTAATTCATTTTAACTCCAAATTAAACATATAATATATGTAAAATTATCAGAAAAATGCAAGGATTATGAATATGCAATCTGTGTTCATGTTTGACCAAATAAAATTGGGTGAACAGTGGCAACATTGCATATGAATTCTTTTGAAATTCAAATTGGAGTTTGAATTTGCAATTCATTTGCAATATACTCCTTTTAAATGGAATAACTCACACATCAGTGACACATACATCAAGTTTCAACCTTCAACTCATGTGTTTGAGCATTGTCTTATTATTGTTTCGATGTTTGTGTTGTTTGTCAAATAGAGGTGGAGCCGGAACCCGAGATCACCCCTCCGTTGAAGATACCGTGTACGACCCTCGTCAGCAAGGCAAGCAAACCCCCATTGATCATGTCGATAAAATCCCACTTCCCTCTCAGTCTCGCTTATGCATTGTTTAGGATGATTACCATGATAACGTTTCTACCGCATAGATGAACCCATTCCTTTGCATGACCTATCATTTGTCACAGTAGTAAGCAAACCAAAATCCTAGCAGATGTAGGAGTTGATTGATATCATGTGGCCCCTACAACTGTTACTGTTTATTGCATGCTTAGAGTGATACAATGTTGATACTGTAATGTGAGTCGAGATGGTAGCAATCATGTTGATGATGGTGGAAATGTGTTGGTGAATCTACCCTAATAAGAGGTGAACGATGAGAGGCTGTGTAGGAGTACACAGAGGGTTGTCTCGTTGAACACCGCCCTAAGTACGATTTCTTGTGTGGTGATCCAAGATAAAGAGTACAAGCACACATTGGGCTCACTGACCCCTCTCAACCTACTAACTCATCCCTTTCGATGTACAGATGTCGTAGTAGTTCAGAGTTCTGGTAGGTTTGTGGCCTGGCTGCTAAGTGAGAGAACGGCTCACATCATCATCTGGGTCCAGTTCGGTAAACCGGCCGGGTTCACGATAGTGGTAGCCAACCCAGGTAGGCGGCTTTCTTGGACTAGATCGGCTATGAGGTAACAGTTGTGGTGAGCATCCTCGCCGACAGCCCTTGAATGGTGTCGAGGCCAAGGAGGTAACTGATGGTCATGTGTGTGTAGCGGTACACCCCTGCAGGGTTAACAAAACTATTCGAATAGCCGCGTCCGCGGTAATGGACTGCTTGGAAAGCTTAGCTTGATTATTAGACAACTTGAACTGGATACTTATAAAACTTGCCAAGATAAGCGTGAGTGCTATGGCGTGCTTCCTCGTGGGAAGTCGAAGAAGGCACCATAGTGGTGTAATTGGTTGGAGACATATAGTGGACTCGTGTACGCTTCTTACCTCAAGTCTGGTACTCGTAGTTCAGGACTAGCCAAGTCAAAGCTAGCACTTCTGCTTATGAACCCCACCTCCCTTTACCTTGATACATATGCATCAGTAGTATAGCTCCTACGTAAGTCTTGCTGAGTACGACTTTGTACTCACGTTTTCTTATTCTATGTTTAATATGAACCCTCTGACCCCGAAGGTGGTTTCTTCCTCGAGCTCGACGACTGAAGCCAAGCTAGTGTAGTCCCAGTCCGCAGACTGGTTCCCTCGTGGAAGGGCTTTTTTACAAATAAGGCTTCTCTAAGCCATTTGTTAAACTTGTCTGTACTCAGACCTACTTTTCTTCCGCATGTTTGATGTAATGTTGGATCACGGTCTCGTGATCTCTGTGTGCACTCTTCAAGAGTTATCAATAAAATTGTAAACTTTGTAGAGAATTACCATCTTACCTGTTGTTCATACTAGACATGTGTGCTGAATGTATGATTATAACATGCATCTCTTAGTATGGGTTTTCGAGACCTTAGTTGTGATCTGGCTGGCGGTCTTTTATACCCCAAGTGGCACTTAGATGTGCGCAGCTTGGGGCATCGTGATGCGATTGCTCGTGACTCCGTCACGTGCACACTTTGATGTATGATCGAGCCCGCCCTAGACCCCGACTAAGTGATTGGGCTGGAGTAAGTCTATGTAAGCGTTATAATACAATCGAGAGTATGGTTGAGGCGACTTGTCTATGAATATGGGAGTTCACCACCCATATCATTTAGACTTGTGTGCGGACGATGAGGACCCATCTCAGTTGATCATCCGGCCTGGATGGGATGCCCCTCACGTCCAATGCTTTCCGAGAACGTTCTGTGCTTGGACTTGTCTGATTGGACAAGTGGGTACGCTTCTCGGCTCTCTATATGATTGTGTTGTAGCAGGACTTGCATACGCTAACCCCGGGTCCCGACATTCGCGCCATGGGCCAGAGTTCAACCTTGAGCATCATCAAAAGCGCCACCGATTCTTTGGCGCTAGCCCATATGCTTCTGACAGAACTGATGATGATCTTCGCTTCTGTACAGTAGAACAACAAATACTTTATACAAAAGTCTACTTCCACAAGGGTGTGCTGTTTCTATACCGATACCTTGATATGCGAAGTCTTTCAACTGCCACTTTCTTCCAGAACATCGCCGAAACTATTGAGAATCAGAACTTGACTCGGTTGTTTGCCTTGATCACTCCCTTCAATTCTGAACTCATTAAGAAATTCTATGCCACATTATATGTTTCGGGCGATGCTAATGAACCCAACACATGGATACTGGAATGGATGATTCAAGGAGAAATCTTCCGCATGTCTTCAACAGAATTCCTGGAAATTGTCAATATTCCAAGGCACACTGGCGAACTTGAACAAATTCATATGGAGCCAGATCTGACTGAAGAACAATTTGCCACCTTTTTTGATACTGAAGTCATAGAAAATTACATTCCCGAAAATATTCGCCCGAAGCACATGAACTTCATCTCCAAGACTTTGTTCTATATCTTGTCGAAATATTTGATTCCATTAAGTACTGCTTCGGAGGAATCAAATCTATATCCCGAGACAAGGCATGCAATTATGAAGCTTAACCATGGTTTGGTATTTGACTTCGAAGATTGATTCATCCGCAACTTGGTGCATGCTGCTGAACTTCCCTTCACGCTGAAGCCATATGCTCCTTGGCTCCAGCCTGTTTGCAATTATGGAAGAAATGATGACTTTCTGGCCAGACATCATCCAAAGCTCTTCACACCTCTAGTGTGCGAAAATTTGGAATTGTTGAGGAAACCCAACGACATTTTTGCTAAATATGTTGGGGTGCGCCATGAAGTCAATGAGCGACATTTTTGCTCGAAAACTTCATTGAAGCCAATCAACGCCAGATGCTGTTCCTTGCTGAAGAAATCAATCGCGTTGGCAAAATTGCTCGCAACAACAATCAGTATCTTCGTGTGCTGAAGCGTCATTCCTGGAAGGGACTCCGGAAGTTCAACTTTGTTAAAGGCCTTCGCAAAGATCACATTTACAAAGAGTATGATAACCTCCAGCAAAACTTTTCACGAGATAATACTATTGATCGCCCGAATCAAAATCTCCCACCCCTGCACAAGATCGATGAAATGTTCTTCGTCAACGAGCCCGGTCCCATCAGGCCGGACACCGTCTCCCAGAACGACTCCATTACTTTGAAGGACGACGACGGCCTCGACGACAGCGACCTTGACATCAACCTTATCACCCAGACGAATCTCAAAGCTCTTCCTTCGCCTGCGTCGGAAGAAGAATCTTCAGGAGATCAATCTTCTTCGGATGAGTTAACATCAAGTTCAGCTTCGTCGGGCTCCAAGGGTGTTGATGCCGCAAAATAGATCTCTCGAGCCTCTTCCCAATATTTTGTCCAATCATTGACAAAAAAGGGGAGAATGTTGGCATCGATGAGTTAGATTTGCATCGGGGAAAGGGATTTTGTCTATTCACATTTTGTTTCACTTGGTTTAAGTTACAACAAACATTCCATTCCCTTTGATTGGGTTGTAACTTAAGTTTGCATTCGGTTATTCTACTCCTGTGCTACACTTAAGTTTTAATAACTCTTTGCTCGCAATTATTGCTTCGTATCTTCAATCTTGCAGGTGGTTATTATTTTCTAAGTCACAGGTCATTGGAAGCAATTGCACACATTTCTGGTTATCTATCTTTAATTGCAATTGTCTTCGCTAAGATATTTGTTTTTTGCTCTCCACCAAAGACATATCTCTCAAGAATTAACTTCGATTATATAAATCTTCGAAGCTTGTATTCAAGGGGAGCCAAAAACATCATATCTTAGAGTTTGTCACATCAGTTCACAAAAACTTCAATATCTTTTATCGATGCCTATTTTGTCAACAATAGTCCAAAAAGGGGGAGATTATAAGAGCAAAGTTTTGCCCCCATATTTTTTGGATATTGTTGGATAAGACAGTAGAGGAACTAACAATGTTTTCTAGTGTAAACAGTGATTAGGTTCCTAAAGAACAAGCTAGGTGATAAAGCTTCAAGGAATATTTTCAAGTTATTGAAGAATTACCCCCTGAGCGAAGCTTAATCTCGGAGGATGACCCCGAAAAATGAAGGTGTACCGAAGCTCAACTCATCGAAGAAAATTAAGAAGATGACGCAAGACTTAGATGTTTTTTTGTAGTTCTTTTTCCATTCTTTGAGTCATAGGACAAACCGTACTATCAAGAGGGGTCTTTAGCTTGTGGACAACGAAGTTATTGAGAAAATGCTCAGATCAAATATAAACCAAGTGAGAAGCCAGGGTGAAGAAATTATTGGTGGTGTTGTCTGTAACAGCCCAGTTTTTGCAAAAATTAAAAATTTTGTTTTCGGTGTGAATTGTTTGATTGTCTGATTTGTTTGCGGTGTTTGCATCCCCGATTTATTGATCGGCGATTATTTTCCCCCCTCTTATCTCGTATCAGACGGAGACCGACCCTTTCCACCCTGACACTCGACCTTTGCGACACCGGGTTTCACCCGATCACCGTCGTGAAAACCGCACGAGACCAGCCGCAGCCAATGGAACGAAAAACCCCGTTTAATAATTAAACGGGATATTTTTATAGCACGCCGAAAAGTGTTTTCGGAACGATTCCAGCGCGAGGTGAACGCCTCCGGGTCGACGCACCGATCGCGCAGTTCGAAGTTTTACCCGAATCGGAGGTACTGCGGACCCCCGGCGGTCAGAAGCGTGAGCACCGTGCGCGCGAGGTAAAAACCGATGATGTTTTTGCAAACTGCCAGCCACCCATGCTATATAAAGACCACCACACTCCCACCCACCTAGGGTTCCCTAGGCAGCCACCAACCCCAGATCTGGCCCCAAATACCTCAATTTTCGCAGCAAAACCTAGCCTCCTAGATCTGGATCCAGCCCAATGGATCTGGACCATCAGATCGGCCGATCTGACGGCCAGAAACGCGCCACGTTAGCCCCATCCAGTCTCCTCTCTCCGCCACGCCTCCTCACGCCCGTGGGCTCACGGCCGCAGCCGCCGCGTCCGGCCAGCACGCCAGCCGAGGCCGTCGCCGGCAGCAGCCCCGGCGAGCCCCTCTCCTCTGCCGCGCCCCTTCTCCTCCCCCTTTTCCTCTCCTCTTCCTTCCCTCACCTCTCCCTCTCTCTCTCGCAGGTACCCAGCTCTGCCGCCGCGACGCCCACGGAGGACCTCGTCGCCGGGTCGCCCCCTTCACCCCCTGGAGCCGCCCCTCTCCAGGCCAGATCTGGGACAAGATCTGGGTGAGGGCCCGTTTTATTTTTTTTCCCCTAGCTCCTGTTATTTTTTCTAAGTGCTATTATTTTTTCTGCTGATTGAATTTTGCACTGCGTTTTCCCGTTGATCCGTAGCTCCGATGACGTTGCCCCCAAAACGAAAGTTGCTCAAAATTGCGTGTACTTTAATTCATCTTTTGTGAGAATTTGCATTTGAGCTCATATTGATTGTGTAATTGTGTGCTGAACAGAGCATCAGGCCGTTAAACTGCTACAAATTCCTGTTTTGTGCTGCTGTTATATTTTTGTTGCAACTTTGCATGATGTTTGTAAGAAATCCATGAGGCCTATTGCATTGATTCCTTTTGCGTTGCGTTAAGAAATATTTCTACTTAAGTTTCATGCATTCACATGCCATATTTGCTTGCTGCATCATGTTTATGTCTTGCTCCAAAGTAGCTATCCTGATGTTATTGTGTTGCTATTGCTGAAACTGTTATTTTGTTGCAACTTCGGTCGACGATTGCTTTGCAACCGTTTATCGGAATTGAGTGATTCCAGTTGCATTTTGTTAAGAATCATGTCTAATTCCATCCCATGTATTGCTATGTCATGTTGCTGCACTTTTGCATATAGATTTACCCCTGTTTATATAGCATGTGTGCATAACTTGTCTTGCTTATATCTTTTTAACCGTAACTCCGTTTGGAGTGTTCTTTATATGTAACTTGATTAGTTTTTCGTGTTCTTTGTGTTTATGCTATTGTTTGCTGTTGTTAATCAACCTAAAATATGGTTTAGGACAGAACAGTACCAAATCTTTTAATCATCGTGCGGCACTTAGTGTTATGCCATGTTTAGGTTGTGCCTCACTTAAATTGACTCGCATAAATAGTTTACTTTGTGCTTCACCTCTTGACCTGTTTGTGTGCTATGCCATGCTTGCTTGAGTTGCCATGTTAATAACCGTTGTTTGATCACCTGTAGCTAAGCAACTTGAACCACGGTAAATGTGCGGTATCGTCGTCTGTGACGAGTACTCCACTTAAATCGTTAGTAACCGTTCTCGACGATATATCTGTATCGCGTTGCCGTGCCTTGTGTTGTCTTCTTGATCTTGTGTTGCTCCGTAGTAAGAGTGGTGCACCGTTGATTGCTTTCCAGTGTTTACTTCTTGTGTGCTCCCGCGGATACTCTCGGAGACGTTGCGAGCTTGCGATCAACTACACCTTCGGAACCCGACTTATCAACAGGCAAGGACTATGCATTACTTATGATCCATTCTATTTCAACCAGCGGTTTGCATGCTAGTATAGGTTAGGTTCGATGTTTGATCCTACCACATGTTTACAGCCTCTTTCAAACCGATACAGCCATGTCCCCTCCCAGCAAACCTTGTACTGCTATGTTACTTTTGCTCGTTGCTCAGCCCTTGCTTAGTATGCATGCTTAGGATGCTACGATGTTACCCTGTTACTCTTTGGGTTGGGATATCACCTGATTATTATATTGTTGTTGATGATATGATTATTTATAATGTTGACTATATTCGACGAAGGATGGAAGGTCTAGGCTATCCCTCCCCGACGCTTTGTTCATTCGAGTCACCTAGGACCCGAGTTCCGGGTATTGGTTTTAAGACCGAGCGTGCCTAACCGCGTGTGGGCTTTTATGGGGTCCCCTTTTCTTACCTATCTAGCTTCAAACATTTATAGAGGTGGCCCAAGCTGATTTACCATTTGAAATCATGCATATATATCTTGTTGGGTCGCTCCTAGCAGATATCTTTTAAAACAACTTGGGCCAGTGGAGACATGGTTTCTCTGTTGGTCCACCCGATCAGCTAGGACCCGGTTTCCCATGTGTGATTAACCGGCAATCCGACCTGCGTCATACGGAAGAGTCTGATCCGAGAGCGTGGCCGGCTTTTGGATTGGCTGTCGACTCCCCGGGGGCCAACCGGATTTTTTCGTTGTTAGCTAGAGGGACTTGTCGTTTCGGATCTCTTGGAACTAAATCATAAAATGGTTGCCTATAATGGGTAGCAACTGAGAGTGATGGACGTGCGTGCGGAGCTTTGTAATGGGCAGTTGGTACACCCCTGCAGGGTTAAATCTTTTCGAGAAGCCGTGTCCACGGTTATGGACGACTTGAGACCTACGTCCTGTTCATAGACAACAACAACTGAGATAATCTTAATATAACTTGATCAATGTGTGTGTGCCTTGACTGCTTCTTCTTCGTTGGGATGCGAAGAGGAGGACAAGGATAGGATAGGTGTTATGTTTGCGTAGTAGGTGGATAGCAAGACTTGTTGGAGGCGATTCCTCATCGAATGCTTGGCTTCTTATCTTACTCCCTAGATCGTTAGCCACTTCATAATGCTAGTGCGGCAGAAACCTCACCACTTACATCTTCCTTACCATAAACTACTAGTTGTCCTAGAATGACGAGTGATGAATTCCTTGCCCGGTCAGATGACCACTACAGTTGGATGCTGAGTACCTCTGTACTCATGATACTACCCCCAAACTCTTTTCAGGGTTCTGATCGACAACAGGTATGGTGATCGACGTTTCACGTGGAGACTCGATGACGACTAGTTAGGCGGATCCCGGCGGAGGGCCTGGACCCGTGTGGTTATGGGATCGATGCTTTTCTCTTTGCTAGTAGGCATTTGCTTGTAGTCTGTACTCAAACATGTATCTTCCGCTGTTGTATTGTATTTGAGGCAGTTGTATGCCGATTGTATGAGATGTTGTATCCTGTATCTGTAATGTTGTGATATCATGTTGGAAATCCGGGGCATATGGCTTTGTCATATGTCGCGGTGGGACCGATATGTGCTTCGTCCCCGGATCTGGGTGGAAACACCTAGATCTGGAACAGTACCGCATATCGGGCCTTACAACTTGGTATCAGAGCCTTACCGACCGTAGGATCTCCTCTCTGGCCGAAGTCGAGTCTAGACAAAAAATATTTTGTAGTTACTAAGTTAGTTATCTTAGAGTAGGAATATTTTTACTCCTTATCTTTGCTCTGGTCAGGTCAAGTGTCGTAAGTGTTTTATTCTCGCCTTGTCCCCTTCAAACTCTAGGATCTCGAGTGTGTGGAGCTTTGGAACCGTTAAAATGCCTTGCTTGCAGCGTATTGTCTCGATTCCGAGCTCAGGTGGGAATTCATGTAGTACCTTTACTTATTCCAACTCTGGTTTACATCTTGGTCATCCATTTCCATCCATCCTTTTGCCCAGTGTTTTCACGACTTGCCTCGAAAAACACTTTCCTTTGATCCAGCTTTCGTTGTCATTCTTCCTCTTGACACCGACGGTATCGTTTTTCAGACAATCTCGTCTCTCTGCGGAAATCTATCTCGACCGACGTTCGACGTCGACATGGAGCAGAGTCCCTTGTTGGTGGTGTTGAAGATCGTCAACTCTCTTTTCTCTCTCCCCCCTCTCCCCCGGATCGTCTTGGATCTCGGGACGAGATCCCTTGTTGGTGGTGTTGTCTGTAACAACCCAGTTTTTGCAAAAATTAAAAATTTTGTTTTCGGTGTGAATTGTTTGATTGTCTGATTTGTTTGCGGTGTTTGCATCCCCGATTTATTGATCGGCGATTATTTTCCCCCCTCTTATCTCGTATCAGACGGAGACCGACCCTTTCCACCCTGACACTCGACCTTTGCGACACCGGGTTTCACCCGATCACCGTCGTGAAAACCGCACGAGACCAGCCGCAGCCAACGGAACGAAAAACCCCGTTTAATAATTAAACGGGATATTTTTATAGCGCGCCGAAAAGTGTTTTCGGAACGATTCCAGCGCGAGGTGAACGCCTCCGGGTCGACGCACCGATCGCGCAGTTCGAAGTTTTACCCGAATCGGAGGTACTGCGGACCCCCGGCGGTCAGAAGCGTGAGCACCGTGCGCACGAGGTAAAAACCGATGATGTTTTTGCAAACTGCCAGCCACCCATGCTATATAAAGACCACCACACTCCCACCCACCTAGGGTTCCCTAGGCAGCCACCAACCCCAGATCTGGCCCCAAATACCTCAATTTTCGCAGCAAAACCTAGCCTCCTAGATCTGGATCCAGCCCAATGGATCTGGACCATCAGATCGGCCGATCTGACGGCCAGAAACGCGCCACGTCAGCCCCATCCAGTCTCCTCTCTCCGCCACGCCTCCTCACGCCCGTGGGCTCACGGCCGCAGCCGCCGCGTCCGGCCAGCACGCCAGCCGAGGCCGTCGCCGGCAGCAGCCCCGGCGAGCCCCTCTCCTCTGCCGCGCCCCTTCTCCTCCCCCTTTTCCTCTCCTCTTCCTTCCCTCACCTCTCCCTCTCTCTCTCGCAGGTACCCAGCTCTGCCGCCGCGACGCCCACGGAGGACCTCGTCGCCGGGTCGCCCCCTTCACCCCCTGGAGCCGCCCCTCTCCAGGCCAGATCTGGGACAAGATCTGGGTGAGGGCCCGTTTTATTTTTTTTCCCCTAGCTCCTGTTATTTTTTCTAAGTGCTATTATTTTTGCTGCTGATTGAATTTTGGACTGCGTTTTCCCGTTGATCCGTAGCTCCGATGACGTTGCCCCCAAAACGAAAGTTGCTCAAAATTGCGTGTACTTTAATTCATCTTTTGTGAGCATTTGCATTTGAGCTCATATTGATTGTGTAATTGTGTGCTGAACAGAGCATCAGGCCGTTAAACTGCTACAAATTCCTGTTTTGTGCTGCTGTTATATTTTTGTTGCAACTTTGCATGATGTTTGTAAGAAATCCATGAGGCCTATTGCATTGATTCCTTTTGCGTTGCGTTAAGCAATGTTTCTACTTAAGTTTCATGCATTCACATGCCATATTTTCTTGCTGCATCATGTTTATGTCTTGCTCCAAAGTAGCTATCCTGATGTTATTGTGCTGCTATTGCTGAAACTGTTATTTTGTTGCAACTTCGGTCGACGATTGCTTTGCAACCGTTTATCGGAATTGAGTGATTCCAGTTGCATTTTGTTAAGAATCATGTCTAATTCCATCCCATGTATTGCTATGTCATGTTGCTGCACTTTTGCATATAGATTTACCCCTGTTTATACAGCACGTGTGCATAACTTGTCTTGCTTATATCTTTTTAACCGTAACTCCGTTTGGAGTGTTCTTTATATGTAACTTGATTAGTTTTTCGTGTTCTTTGTGTTTATGCTATTGTTTGCTGTTGTTAATCAACCTAAAATATGGTTTAGGACAGAACAGTACCAAATCTTTTAATCATCGTGCGGCACTTAGTGTTATGCCATGTTTAGGTTGTGCCTCACTTAAATTGACTCGCATAAATAGTTTACTTTGTGCTTCACCTCTTGACCTGTTTGTGTGCTATGCCATGCTTGCTTGAGTTGCCATGTTAATAACCGTTGTTTGATCACCTGTAGCTAAGCAACTTGAACCACGGTAAATGTGCGGTATCGTCGTCTGTGACGAGTACTCCACTTAAATCGTTAGTAACCGTTCTCGACGATAGATCTGTATCGCGTTGCCGTGCCTTGTGTTGTCTTCTTGATCTTGTGTTGCTCCGTAGTAATAGTGGTGCACCGTTGATTGCTTTCCAGTGTTTACTTCTTGTGTGCTCCCGCGGATACTCTCGGAGACGTTGCGAGCTTGCGATCAACTACACCTTCGGAACCCGACTTATCAACAGGCAAGGACTATGCATTACTTATGATCCATTCTATTTCAACCAGCGGTTTGCATGCTAGTATAGGTTAGGTTCGATGTTTGATCCTACCACATGTTTACAGCCTCTTTCAAACCGATACAGCCATGTCCCCTCCCAGCAAACCTTGTACTGCTATGTTACTTTTTCTCGTTGCTCAGCCCCTGCTTAGTATGCATGCTTAGGATGCTACGATGTTACCCTGTTACTCTTTGGGTTGGGATATCACCTGATTATTATATTGTTGTTGATGATATGATTATTTATAATGTTGACTATATTCGACGAAGGATGGACGGTCTAGGCTATCCCGCCCCGACGCTTTGTTCCATTCGAGTCACCTAGGATCCGAGTTCCGGGTATTGGTTTTAAGACCGAGCGTGCCTAACCGCGTGTGGGATTTTATGGGGTCCCCTTTTCTTACCTATCTATCTTCAAACATTTCTAGAGGTGGCCCAAGCTGATTTACCATTTGAAATCATGCATATATATCTTGTCGGGTCGCTCCTAGCAGATATCTTTTAAAACAACTTGGGCCAGTGGAGACATGGTTTCTCTGTTGGTCCACCCGATCAGCTAGGACCCGGTTTCCCATGTGTGATTAACCGGCAATCCGACCTGCGTCATACGGAAGAGTCCGATCCGAGAGCGTGGCCGGCTTTTGGATTGGGTGTCGACTCCCCGAGGGCCACCCGGATTTTTTCATTGTTAGCTAGAGGGACCTGTCATTTCGGATCTCTTGGAACTAAATCATAAAATGGTTGCCTATAATGGGTAGGAACTGAGAGTGATGGACGTGCGTGCGGAGCCTTGTAATGGGCAGTTGGTACACCCCTGCAGGGTTAAATCTTTCCGAGAAGCCATGTCGACGGTTATGGACGACTTGAGACCTACGTCCTGTTCATAGACAACAACAACTGAGATAATCTTAATATAACTTGATCAACGTGTGTATGCCTTGACTGCTTCTTCTTCGTTGGGATGCGAAGAGGAGGACAAGGATAGGATAGGTGTTATGTTTGCGTAGTAGATGGATAGCAAGACTTGTTGGAGGCGATTCCTCATCGAATGCTTGGCTTCTTATCTTACTCCCTAGATCGTTAGCCACTTCATAATGCTAGTGCGGCAGCAACCTCACCACTTACCCCTTCCTTACCGTAAACTACTAGTTGTCCTAGAATGACGAGTGATGAAGTCCTTGCTGGGTCAGATGACCACTACAGTTGGATGCTGAGTACCTCTGTACTCATGATACTACCCCCAAACTCTTTTCAGGGTTCTGATCGACAACAGGTATGGTGATCGACGTTTCACGTGGAGACTCGACGACGACTAGTTAGGCGGATCCCGGCGGAGGGCCTGGACCCGTGTGGTTATGGGATCGATGCTTTTCTCTTTGCCAGTAGGCATTTGCATGTAGTCTGTACTCAGACATGTATCTTCCGCTGTTGTATTGTAATTGAGGCATTTGTATGCCGATTGTATGAGATGTTGTATCCTGTATCTGTAATGTTGTGATATCATGTTGGAAATCCAAGGCATATGGCTTTGTCATATGTCGCGGTGGGACCGATATGTGCTTCGTCCCCGGGTCTGGGTGGAAACACCTAGATCTGGAACAGTACCGCATATCGGGCCTTACAGTCAGGTTTACTTGTTCCGCAAGTAAAGTTGCGCAGTAATGACTAATCCGGCCATTGTGGACACGCGTCAAGCTGTTGCTTCGGGTCAAATCGGCCATTTCTCACCTCAGGATCGCGAACTATAAATATGTCGCCCCCTCCTCTATTTGCGGGTGGCTGCTCTGAGATTATTCCTGAGAGAGACTGAGGAGAGCAACCCAAGAACGCCACCGAAGAAAAACCCAAAACCAGAACACGGAAGCCTAAGTCCCATTGATCTGATTAGATTTGAGATGACTTAGGTGAAAGCTTGCTAGCCTTTTTATCTTGGAGAACTGCAATTCTCCTAGATGGTTAGAGTGTCGACTTCAGAGAGCGAAGAGTAATTTTCGCCTCGAAGATCAAGTTTGTGAAAGGTTTCAGAGATTTCCTTGATAATCTACCCCGAGTCAAAACTGACCAAGCTCAAGGAGATTGGTGGAGTGGAGAAACGGACGGAGAGATTATTTTGACGAGGGGGGTGACCCCACGACTCATGCGTGTGAGGATACCTGGTGTGTATGAAGACAGAAGGGCCCGCTGGAAAGCCTCGACAGGCCTACGACTGGCCAAATCAAGACAACGACGTAGGAGTTCGCGATTGATATGGAAGGCACGACTTGGGGCACAAGGAAAGACTAGAACTAGGAAATTATCTCTGTAATCTAGTACGGACTCCCCGAGACCTAGCCTAGTATATAAAGGATGGGAGGGGAGATGTCTTGATCATCCAATATCCGATCTACTCTCCTGGCCTTGCGAGAACTCGCCTTGGCCTCCCTTGTAATCACCCCCTCACGCAATAATATCGAGCAGGAAGTGCTTCTCCTGTTAGCCGACGGGTATCGTCCAACCTGCTCCTTCTCTATGACTAACCCAGGGTCCCCGACCATGGGATTTGCCGAGGATGATCCTCGTCAATTGGCGCCGTCTGTGGGAACACAGCAGGTTGGAATCGCGATCTCGGCGGCCTCGTCACCAGCCACCGTCAAGACAGCGACTCCGTCAACCCTCATCGACTCCACGATTTGAGCAGACTCCGATCTGTTTGGGTCCCTTGGCTTCATGGCTCACTTTCTGACCCTTCGACCGGCCTTCGCCGATCTGCGCACTGGCATCAACCTGACCTTCAGAGCGTATCAGATCTACATCAACCACTGCGGAACTCTCCGCCTCACAGACAGTACTCGAGCACCCGTAGCAACAGCCGCTACAGCAGCAATTGAAGCAAAACCCGCCCGCGCGGCGACCCTGCGAGTCAGCCACGACTCCCAACCCAACAAAGGACGACACGATACTCGCGATTACTCGAGTGGACCGACACCATGGAAAAAACACAACATGCACGCAAGCAAGACATCAGTCAAGATACCGTCCCAGGTGTTCATGACAGAAGTTCACGAGCCAACCGCAGATGACAAAGGCCAAGACGACGAATTGAGCGGTCGCCGAGATGCCTGCGTAAGCAACAAAACCAGTGATCCCGACAACATCAGCTAGGTCACCGTCACAATTGGAGAACCAGGAACCATACCAAGAAAAGTGTACAAAGAACTGGAGCACAGCAATCAAAAGAGCGAAGAGCCAGAAAACAGCCAGCGCCAGACCCCAGGCACGGCGAAAGAGGACCATCACGTAGAAAAAATCTACCTGTCCAAAGAAGAAATCGCCAGAGTAAAGGACACAGTAAAGCTCGGCAAACTACTCCCGGAAAACGCGACGTGAGACGAGCTTAGAGCATATAACAAATTGGCAAGTGACATCACCAAGAAAACAAGACAACAACGTCTAGAATTAGAGAAGCAAGGAAAAACCGTCAGCGACTCGAGGACCAACCGCAACCCACCTCCCAGAAGCAACTCTTCCGACCACGATTACCTTGTCCGAGCCAGATCCAAATTCAGCAATCTGAGACACACGGACAAGAAGAAGGTAGCCCGCAAACTGGATGACGACTTCAAGCTAGAAGAGGAAGACGATGAAGAAGAGCAACTTACGACAGCAGAGGCCCTTATAACTGCCCAGGAATACCTATCTCGCGCGCAGAAAGGTTAGACCACAATACGACGATGTCATTCAAAATAATGAAAGACGCCATCACTGCCTCAACACCTAAAAAAGAAGGTGCAAGGCAAGGCCCCCGAGAGCAGACTCTGGACAGGGACGCCAGTTCACCCGACGACAACGACAGCAGCAACGACTGGCGCAAGCGCCCAAACAAAAACAAGAACCACGACAGTGACAACAACAGCAACAGACGCAACAGCAATGGACGAGACGCATACGACAACATAACACAGAACAAGGTCAATCGCGGAAGACGAAGACGGGAAGCCCGCGAAGAATACTCGGACGAGCAAGCTTCCGACGAGGACATAGAACCATGAAGATCACTGTGCTTCACGCGATCCGTACGAGAAACACGGATTCCTAAAGGTTTCAAGCTAAACTCCACAATGCACAGGTACGACGGGCTGGAGGAGCCAGAAGCATGGCTCAACGACTACCTAACAGCCGTCAAATTCCAGTGAGGAACCAATATCACAGCAATTCCGCAGCACCTTCATCGAGAACATCAAGTCCACTTACAAACGACCAACATCACTCGAGGAGATAAGGGCCTGCAAGCAAGGATACAGAGAATCCCTGCGAGCATACATCCAGCGATGGACCATACTCAAAAACTCAGCCGAGGATATATCAGACGAAAGCGCAATCGACGCATTCAGGAGGGGCTTGCAACACATCGACTTCAAGGAGCAACTCTGGCAGATGTAAGTCCGAACACTCGCACGACTACTAGAGCAAGCCAACAATTGGGCAGACGGAGAAGACTCCGTGCGGAACGAATCAGAGATCCAGACAGCGCGCTCAGAACGCGATTATGACTACTACACCGGCGACGGAGGATTCGACAGAAGAAGAAAACGCCCGAGGCATAACTTCTACGAAGAGAGAGGACCCGATATGGTCGCGGCCGGCTTCCCGGATGATAAAGACGGCAGACATCGAGATGACAGCAGAATGCAGCGTAGGGACAACCAAGAAGAAGCACCCCAAGTTCAAAAACGAGATTGGAGATCAAGGCAGCCGCGAGATGACGCCTGACCATATCGCTCGGCCAAAGAACAGCTCGACGGACCATGTACTCTACACGGGTTCAGAAACGAGCGTGGAGAACTTAGATCAGGACACACCCTCAAAAAACTGCAGGCGCTTCATCGAGCTCTGAGAAGAAAACAACCGATCTACGACAACAGCAGCACAGCCTCTCACAAGCGTAGCAGTCGGGACCATCGACCACAATGCACCACCAGCCCCTACAATACCAGCAAGACAAGTAACAACAATCCAAGAGCGGCGAACGACACCCGAGGAAGAATAAAAATACCCAGAAGCACATGGCCAGATCTACATGATACAAGAAGGAAGACCATCAAACAGGCAGCAGAAGCAGGTCACTAGACAAGTTTTTCTCGTATTCTCCTCACACCCCGCCGTCCCAGAATACTTACGTGGGTTCGAGACTGAAATTACCTTATCCCGAGAAGACCACGCGCCAGCCATCCCGCGCCCAAGACACGCCACATTAGTACTCGAAGCAAGAATTGGAAGCTACGACATATCACGAGTCTTCATGGACGGTGGAAGTGGAATCAACATCATACTCACCGGAACCCTGGAAGAAATGCTCATCCAAAATTCAGCACTAAAAACCTCAGGCACAACCTTCCATGGAATCGTGCCAGGTAAAGCAGTTTACCCCCTCGGAAAAATAAGTCTCGAGGTGGTTTTTGGCCGCACGAGTAACTTCCGCAAGGAAACATTGGACTTCGAAGTGGTCGAATGGAAATCACAATTCCACGCCATCCTAGGACACCTAGCCTTCGCGTGCTTCATGGCGGTTCCACACTACGCCTGCCTCAAGTCTCATAGCGGTCAAGGATCAAAGATCTCACGTCTCATAGCGGTCAAGCTCCCCTGGACTGAGTCATGAGCACGTCGCCACCGATCAGTCTCAGTCAGCACACGTTCGCATATCCGGAATAAAGGCTGAATTCAAGTAAATGCACCAGTCAAAGCCTAGGAAAGAAGAAAATCAAGCTCAAGACTACAACCAATCACAAATGATTGCTTGCAGCATCGGGGGCTACTCCCATTGGGAGCACTGCCGTGCTCCCAATATTTCAGAAGCTCAATAAGAGAGAACAATCCAAGTTACAAACTACAACCAATAAAAATGATCGCTTGCAGCCTCGGGGGCTACTCCAACAAAGTTTAGAAGGACAAGAAATCCCATACCTGCTCCGTCATGCGATCAAAGAACGTTGCCTTATCCTCAGCAGAAAGATCTCGCCTTCCCAAGAAGTGATCCTCAGGAATCACTGGCTTGACATCTAGAGGAATGTCCCCTTCAGGAGCCGCAGCAGATCCCCCAGACGGAGCAGTCGCAGGAGTTCCCTCCGCACCTACAGTCACAGGGGTCGTCCCCGCACCTGAAGCCGCAGGAGTCGCAGAATCAACCGGCAGATCAGGCGCCACACCAGAGTCAGTCGAACGAACGTCAACAACACCGGCACTCGCAGAAGAAGCAACTGGGACAGGAGCAGTCCTACAAGCAACATATCTTCAGAACATGAGTCAAAACAAAAACATCCAAATTACCAAGCAGAAAGTTATACTAACCCAGCAGGTGCAGCGCTTGGACGAAGCAATATCCCGAACTTCCGTTTTTCGGGGAAACCGAAGGAGGACACGGCACAACAGGTTGCATGAATGCTTGCAAATCATCGTCGTCACCCGCTGCGTCACGGCCACTCGCACTCAAAGGGCGAGTGCGTTTGACACGCAGAGGACTCGAATCCTCAGACTCATCTGCAACCGACGGCCGACCACCAGCTGACTCGACAGCATCAGCACCCGAAGCACCCACGTCACTCGCAAGCACAGGATCAGCTTCAACCGCACCAGGTTCATCAAGTATTTCCGCATCTTCAGGTTGCGGTGGATTTTTCAACAAGGGAGTATGATCCTGCAGATCAGAACAAACATCAGTAATCAACGGAAATGAGTCAAAATCACAAATAGAAAACCCAAGATAAGTACCTGAGGAAGAGGCAAATCAGTAGCATAAGGACGGAAGAGGCTCTCCTCCCCAATACTCGTACACTTCGTGACTTGCTGAACCCGAGTCAAAAGGTCACCATCAGAGAACTCCTCGGGCGAACACCTGGTCGAGTCGTTGGGCCCAGTGTATTGCCACATGGGACGCACCCGATGCTGAAGCGGTAGCACGTGTCTCCTCACAAACATAGAGATAAGCTGACCGTCAGTCAAGTCATCCTTCAAAGCAGAAACCTTTTGCACCAATAGCTCCACAAGCGACACCTCGCGAGCAGACAAAAGATGTGCCCACAAAGACCGCTTGACCACTCGAGCAGCAGGACCGAAAGGGGCAAGACCAAATTGCTGCCCCTCAACGTGCCGATCATTTAGATAAAACCAACTCTTCCGCCATGTAAAGACAAAATCCAGTTTTTCCAGATCAAAATAGGAATCTTTCTCCTTAATGGAAATACCCACGCCCCCAATGGCATATTCAGAGTTCGTCCCCTTCACATTGAAAAGACGTTTTCAGTGGCCCCAATGGGGATAGATCCCCAAAAAAACCCTCACAGAGCGAGATAAAGCTGACAATATGCAGAATCCCATTGGGGGTCAAGTCATGCAATTGCAATTGATAGGAAAAAAGCAAACCCCGGAGGAAAGGATGAACAGGAAGTGCAAAACCACAAGGGAAGAAGCTCTCAAAGCATACCCGTTCATCTGGATGGGGTGCAGGAACCTCCTCATCCCCAGGAATCCGGGCGGCACCATCCACCACCATGTCGTCTGCCACCAAATCATCCAGATCTGCGGCTCCAAAGGCAGACCGTTCCCACCTACCAGTCATCCTCGCCGACTCCTGTGCTGCACTGCGAGGACCCTTGGACATGGATCTCACCACCAAACCGCGCAAAGAGAAAAGTCAGGAAGAAAAGAACGAAGAAGGAAGAAGAAGAACAAGCGGGAGAAGGCGATGGCTGGGTGAAAGCCTAAACCCACCAGACTTTCCGGTATTTAACCATCATTAGGGGCGTGCAAATCAACACTGTTAATCTTGGAGCCCAGCGGACGTGGAGTGATCCCATGATAGCCGAGAAATATGGAAAACTCAACTGGTGCATTAACCATACCGCCCACTACGCGCGAAAAACGAGGACCATCATCACACAGTACGAAATTTTCAGGCGGCAGGGCGTCAAGTCATTTACATTCACACGCCATGGCAACCCAACCTGTCAGTCGGACCAGCAACGTCGCATCTCAGCAAACACGTACTAAAGTACGCATCTTCTGCCAACATCCCGCTCCTCACAAGCTTTTCATATTATTCCAAAAATCTTTCACTCCCATTGGGAGTACCTTTATTCGAGTTCGGGTGCTCCCTCACCTGGAAGGAAAGAATGTGCTCGAGTGGCTGCTCGCACCAACAAAGTAATCACGACATCAACAGAGTTTGGGTGCTCCCTCGCCCAGAAAATCAAACACGTGCTCCATTGATCACTAGCAGAAATAAATGTACTTACAGAGTTCGGGTGCTCCCTCAACCCGAAGACAGCAGAGCATTCGAGTGACTAATCGCAAGAACTCCACAAAGTATTGAACATTGCGATCTACCCGCTCACTCGACGACCCCACGAGCGGGCGCTTCCTTATTTTCCTCGTTTGGGCTCGCTAAAATTCCGCGAGTGACTACTATTAGCCCACTTGATTTATTTTTCCATGTGGGTGCATCGCTAACCAGGCTTCGTGCCTCTACAAAAACATTTATTCCTGGGCTACGACACACTGTACCCAGATGCCACGGAAATCTTAGCGTGTAGGTAAGACCACGCTGCGCAGAACGGCCGGGCCGGGACTTGCCGCAGAGCGATTTCACTCCCGATCTTTTCCATGTGCTCGCATGATAGAAAGAGCCGATCGGACGCGCTCAGGATATTTGCTTAGACTCGCAGCAATTGATCTTATAAGACCTGCAGCGGCATGACTTTTCTAGACACCGGTCGTTCCAAGTTCATGTCGAGGGATGTGGGCTTGATTGGGTTACTGCGGTATTTTCCACAAGCGCAATTCACCAAGGCTCGACCAGTCGACTCCTTGGGCCCTTTTCAGCTTAGCAATCTCTCGAAATAGGTATTGTCATGGTTCAAAACTTCCAGCGACCTGCGGCTATGCTGCGCCTGCAATAATAAAGCATTGAAGAATTTGAGTCCCTGCGCGACTCCTCGAGTCCCCCAGGCACTCGGGGGCTACTGACGAGGCGGTGATACCACGACTCCTGCGTGTGAGGATACCTGGTGTGTATGAAGACAGAAGGCCCGCTGGAAAGCCTCAACAGGCCCACGTATGGCCCAATCAAGACACCGACGTAGGAGTCCGCGACTGATATGGAAGGCACCACTTGGCGCACATGGAAAGACTAGAACTAGGAAATTATCTCTGTAATCTAGTACGGACTCCCCGAGACCTAGCCTACTATGTAAAGGTTGGGAGGGGAGACGTCTTGATCATCCAATATCCGATCTACTATCCTGGCCTTGCGAGAACTCGCCTTGGCCTCCCTTGTAATCACCCCCTCACGCAATAATATCGAGCAGGAAGTGCTTCTCCTGTTAGCCAACGAGTATCTTCCAACCTACTCCTTCTCTATGACTAACCCAGGGTCCCTGACCATGGGATTTGCCGAGGCTGATCCTCGTCAGTATTGCTCCAGGTGTTCAATCACCAGTCCCTCCAACCAGACGTAGCGCTTTGCAGAGCGTGAACTGGTAGAACAAACATCGCCGAGTCACAGTTCGTTTTACTTCAAGCTCTTACATTCTGTGTTGCATTTTCTTCCTTGTTACGCTTCAATGTATTTTGATTCGCTCCATTTAGTTTTGCTTCCAGTTTTACTTCCCTATCACTTGTTTCTGCTACCCTTTTCCTCTTAGCTTATGCTTCACTTCAAAGCTTCAGTCGAAAATTTGAAGTGATCATTCACCCTCTCCCCCTCTGATCACATACTTGGACATTCAGCTTTGGCATGCCACGAGCGTGCGTTGTGCTGGTCCAGAGCGCGTCGAGACGCGTCAAAGACGCCGGCCAGCCCGGCCCCTTTCGCTTGTCTTCCTGAGCCGCTTGGCTTTCCCTCCTCAACCAGGCCATCCCCAGCAATGCTCCGCCCTCTCACGTCGCGTCGGAAGGCCCTAGAGCATCGCCATCTGGCCCCTCGCCTTGTCTGTTTCCCCTCGGCGGCATCCGGCTATGGCATTGCGCCCAGGCTATAAATGGAGCTCTCCCCATCCCTATGCAGCTCACCACCAGACTCCTAACCATCTCAATCGACCCCAAGGCCGGGAAGCGAAGCCTGGGAGGTTTTATTCCCTGTCTCCGGCCACCACTGCCACCGTGCTACCTCGCCGGCTCGATCCTGCTCCGATGCCCCTCCGGCCATGCCCGCACCACCGTTGTACTCCCCTTCCATCCGTGGTCCTTCCCCAAGCGCTTCCCACCGAGATTGATACCGGAATCGTCGAGCTCGCCGGAGCCCGTGGCCCAGCGGCCGCCGCAACGACGGTGGCCTCGCCGTCCGTCCACCTCTGGAGAAGCCATGGGTACGAGCATGACCCCCATGCTGCGCCCGACCCATCCCTGCACTCGCCGCACCCCTTCGTGGCCTCCTCTCCGGAGTTCGTCGCCAGTGAGCTTTCCCCGCCCCTGTTTATCCTCTCGCTCGGGAAAACTAACATCCAGCCCCACCAGTCAGCCTCACCCCCATGCCCGAACCGTTTTCAAGTGAAGACTTATTCTAGAAATACGCCTTCGACGTCACACCCAGAGAGAATCCAGAAAAATATCAATTTAAATTGATTAAATATCCAGAAAAACTACAAGTCCAAATGGGTTGATTCCTTTTGCATTATCTTTCTCTTGATCCCATCTTTAATTTGGCATAGTTTTTATGACATGTTGTTTTGTTGATGTTTCTTGATCAAAAGGAAAGCTTTATGTGACATTTTATTTTTCCATTTAAAAATATTTTCAGAGGTGTTTGTCTTTGTTCAAGTCCAGGAGCATCTTCCCAACTTGTTGATGACAGGCAAGCCACAACCCCATTCGCATATTTGTAAAACCTTGAAGTGGTTTAAAACTCTTTAACCTCAAATATTATGTTGATTTCTCCAGATATGTTTGGATTGTTATGATGATGTCATTGCCATGAAATGCTTGTATAATCCATGACCCCTAGTATGATTTTGATCTTGATACGATGCACATGATTATAGTTAGATTCATCTTGCTCATCTTGGCGTGGCTAAGTTAATCATCTAATCATGATTTGGATTATGATACAATCGTGATTGTACCTTGGATATTTTATGATA
The DNA here is from genome assembly GCA_950022295.1 of Bromus sterilis. Taxonomy (NCBI): domain Eukaryota; kingdom Viridiplantae; phylum Streptophyta; class Magnoliopsida; order Poales; family Poaceae; genus Bromus; species Bromus sterilis. Next base: position 159,104,404 of record OX465596.1, on the reverse strand, counting down.
TTACTATGACTTGGACTATGGATATTCATATTGCACCTGATACGTGATGATTATGCATTTGGAGACATGCTTTATTCCAAGTTGATCAGCTGCCACCGAACCGAATTTATCAGTGAAGCCACACTCGCCTGTATGGGAAGGCCTTGGCTCGGTCTATCGGTGCGCTCTTTTATTTGTATCACCAAGGAGGGAAGGCTATGCGCGTGTGATTACCCTGTCCCGGTAAACGGCGATAGTCTTGAGAGTCGGTTTTGTTATTGAGCTCAGTCCCCTTTTAGGACAATGTTGTTTGCCACGCGGTGGAAGATGTTTGGAGGACACGGGGCTACCCACGGCATGACTTGCAGAGTATGTAGGGTGATAGGGTAAGGGAGGCACGCAGTAGAATGGTCTCGTTGGAGAAGTCCTAGTACACTCCTATGGTACGAGTTTTGAGGTTCTTGTGGGACAAGTTCCAAGTACTAGATGAGGGAAGCACTCCATAGTGTGGGTAAAGTGTGCAAACTCTGCAGAGTTCATGAATCTATTTGAATAGTCATGTCCACGGTATTGGACACAGTTCATACTAGGTCATACCATGGATCAACATGAACCCGGTTTGATGATCGTGCTAAGTTGGTGGTCATGCGATGACCCGTGCAAGTTGGTGGTCATGCGATGACCCGTGCAAGTTGGTGGTCGTGCAACGACCCGTATAAGTTGTTGTTCATGCGATGACCTGATAAGTTGGGTGGTCATGCGATGACTCCTAACCCGTTGAATGGTCGTGCGACGACCCGTACAAGTTGATTGGTCATGTGATGACTCGTAACCCGATTATTAAGTCTGCAAGGACTCGGAGGTAAGCTGCATGATCATGCGATGATCATGAGATGAGTAAGTGGTCCATGTGACGTTAAACGATGGTTGTTCTTGCACTAGTCTTAATCTTGGTATTAGTCTAGATTCATCATGTAACTTTGCTTGAACTGTTATGGTCATACTATTGTTTTTCCCTAATGATTTGGTTGTTGTGAGCTTGCAAGTACATTCAATGTACTGACCTGGCGTGTCATGCCAGATTTGCAGCCAATGATGTGATTGCGTAGGACGACCAGTGTCCCTTTGGAGTGGAGTCCATCACCATCGTCGTTGTTCTATTGCTAAGATTTATTCCGCTGCTATAGAGTTATTACGCTGCTTGATGTGGTTCCGTTGCTAGCATTAGAAGAAAGTTTGTTCTCCGCTTCGCTTCGCTAGCGTTGTAATAGACCCCTTATACCCATTTAATTGGTAATAGAAGTTGTTCAGATCTATATCAAGAAGTATCGTGTTCCAGAAGACTTGATCTCTGGGCTGGAGCACGGGGCGTTCCGGTACTCTGAGTCGGGGTGCCACAATGCTTGGTATCAGAGCAGGACTAATGTAGGACACCCTAGTTAGCATGGACGTTAGAATGCCGTTAGATCTAGAGTATATAGCTTGTTATGTGATGCATTTGATTCCTACATTTGATTGCTACATTTTTTTTGCCACATAGCATGCATATAGATAGCATTCTTTTTCGCTAACGATCTGATCTGGTAAGTGTAGATGGCAGAGTATTCGATTGACCACCAATCATCCCTGACGAGGATTGACCTCGCCAAATCCCATGGTTAGGAACCCTGGATTAGAACGTAGAGGAGAGGTGCAGGTTGGCGATACTCATCAGCTAAAAGGAGACATGGATTTACCCGGGTTCAGGGACCTCGATCGGTGAAACCCCTACTTCCTGCTCGATTGTATTATGATGGAGGTGATTAAAGTGGAGGTCGAGGCGAGTTCGCTCGCGACCGGAGGTATTGCTTGGATATTCGATGCCCTAGACGTCCCCTCTCCCAGCCTTATATACTAGGATGGGTCGCAAGGAGTCCATTTAGGTTTACAGAGACAGTTTCCTAATCCAGTCTTAGTCTTGGAAGTCAAGTCATAGCTTCCATAATCATCAAGGACTCCCGCGTTGATGCCTCGGGTAGGCCAGTCGTGGGGCAGTCGAGGCTTCTAGCGGACCTTCTGTCTTGATACGCACTAGATACCCTCATCTGTAGGATTCGTGGGGTCACCGCCTCGTCAGTAGCCTCCGAGTGCCTGGGGGACTCGAAAAGTCACGCAGGGACTAGAATCCGTAATCGCCTATCTTCATGCGTGCAGCGCTGCTGTGAGTCGCCGTCTGATAGCCACAAGAATATTTTATTCGAGGGATGCTAAGCTGAAAGGGCTCAAGGTAGTCGAATGGTCGAGCCTTGGTGAATTGCGCTCGTGGAAAACACCTCAGTAGCCAATCAAGCCCGTGTCCCTCAACACAAACTTGGAAACAACCGGTGTCTAGCAAAGTCCATGCCGCTGCAGGTCTTACATGATCTATGCCACCGGTCTCAGCAAATAGCCTTAACGCGTCCGTTTTTGGATCAACTCTCTTCATGCAAGTGCATGGAAAACATCGGGAGTGAAGTCGCGCTGTGGCAATTCCCGGCACAGACGACTGCGCAGCGGGGTTTACCTACGCGCTAAGCTTGCACGACATCTGGGGAGCAGTGTGTCTTCACCCAGGCATCATTTTTTATAGAGGCGCGGAGCCTAATTAGAGAATGCACGCACTTGGATAAACAAATCAAGTGGACTAATAGTAGTCACTCGCGGAGCATTTGTGAGCTCAGGCAAGGAGTTGATAAGATGTGCACCCACTCGTATAGTCGTCGAGTGGGCTAGCCGTACAGGTACCCGTGGGGCACTCGATTGACTGGGTGGATTATCCTCCGGATGCTGATCCGGTCTTGTTGTTGAGTCCAAATAGCCACTCGAATACTTCATGATCTTCTGGGTGAGAGAGCACCCGAACTTTGTAGGTGTGTTTGTTCTTGATGGAGGGAAGTAGCCACTCGCGTCCTCGAGGCTTGATCCCTGCTCTGTTTTTAGAAAAGACAGGGCGCTCCCGATGGGAGTAATATTTTGAAGTATGGTCAAAAGTTTGGAGAAAAGATCCGGAACGACGAGGAATCTTTCTGCTGTTCGATTTTTGTAGTGACTTGTCTTGCATCAATCCCATCTGGGCTGTCATGAGCGCAGGGGTCATCATGATGCTCTTGGTGACGTGTGTGATGATGGTGGCTAGTTTTGCGAAACATTGCGTCTTCTGTTCATCCATGATGATGATCTGTGCTGATGTTGCCTATTGAGTTTACGATGCGTGTACTGGAAACACACGGGATTTGATGTCTTCTTTATTATTTGTTGGATGCGAAGGGGCGCTGTAACAGCCTGGGATTTTCACCCAAATCAAAAAATTTGTTTGTTGCTTTATTTTATTGCTTGTAAGAATTGTTTGCAGTATTTGTTTCGTCGATTTATAAATCGATGAATATTCCCCCTTCATTCTCGTACCGGCATGCGTGACTAAACATTTTTCCCAAACGACACACGACCGCGACACCGGGTTTCACCCGAGCATGTCGCAACTGGCACAAGACCAGCCATCGCCATTGGAATGAAAAACCCCATTTAATAATTAAATGGATTATTTTATTAAGCACCGGAAAATATTCTCGGAACGGTATCGAAGTGAGGTAGAACTGACGGGCTCGCTGCGCTGAGCGCGCAGTTCGAGATTTCGTCCGAATCGGAGGTCGTATGCACTCCCGGCAGTAAGAAACGTGGAGTACCGGACATGAGGAAGAAAACCCGAGGGCTTTTGCGTACACCCGCCATCCAGGCCAGCCTATATAAATACCACCACTCTCCCTAGCCCTTCTAGGGTTTCCCCTAATAATATTTCAGCCACCCCCTTGAAAAATTCCACAAGTTTTCCCCCAGATCCCTCTCTCCCCGAAACCCTAGCCTCAGCCCTCGATCTGGACCGTTAGTTCCAGATCAGAGGGTTCCTAGCGTCCCCACGTAGGCCCCCCACAGCACAGGGAAAATCCAGGCCCCGCGGGCCCGAGCCGCCGCCGCCAAGGCCCACAAGACCGTGGAGCTTTGCCTCCCTTGGAGATTCTGCTCTCCGACCGACGCCGGCCAACTCCTCCTCCTCCTCTCCGCGCCTCACCTTCCCTCTCGCCCTCACCCCTCTCTCTCTGCTGCAGGACGTGTCGCGTGCCGCCGTCCGCCACCGTGCGCAAGGGACGGCGAGCCGCCGAGTCTCCATGGACGTCCCGCCATGCCGTTCGTCGCCGCCGACCCGGATCCGGAGAGATCCGGGCGGGTCCGCCTCCAGCGCGGCGCCTCGCTCCATGCCCCCGCCTCCTCGCGTCGCTCCGCTCCCCTCCTCTCCAGAGCCAGCCGCCGCCGGTACCCCGACGAGATCGAGCGGCCGATCCAGCGGCGCCACGAACCGCCGAGGCCAGACTGGACGGCCTCCTCCCCAAGACCCAGCTCCTCGCGCGCCCCATTGCCCACCTGCGCCCCAGCCCAGTGGCCTCCTTCCACAACGAGCGCAGGTTGCCTATCAGTCTCCCACCGTCGGCCTATTGGGCCACGGCCTGTGAGGTATTTTTTTTCCTTTCCGTATTTCCCTGTCATTTTTTTCGAAATCTGTAGAAAATAGTTGTTGATTGCATGTTTGCGGTGTAGTTTGCGATAGATCTAGGCATCGGATGAATGTGCGCCCAAAATGAATTTTGTTCGTGTTGATGTGCTCTAACTTTTATTATTTAGTGATTTAATATTTTTGAGGTCGCCGTGATATAGTAATTGTGTGCTGAAAAGGGCTTCCCATCGTTAACTGCAAACTATTGCTAAAACTTTTATTTTGAGCCAACTTCGGTCGACGATTTTGTTGCGACCGTATGTCGGAATTGAATGATTCTTGTTGCATCCTGTTGAGCATCATGTCTACTTCAGGTATATGCTTTCACTTGTCATATAGGCCTGCTACATGTTGATTGTATCATCACCCAAAGTAGCTACCTGTTAACTTTGTCCTACTGTTTGCGAAACATTGACACTTTGCTGCCCTATATCTTTTTAACCGTGCATCCTATTGAGCATTGAAATATGTCATTTTGATCTATGCCATGTCTACTTCCAGTATATGTATTTCATGGTCATGTTACATTCCTACTTTTATATTCAGCTCCAAATTTGTTGTCCCGCTGTTTTTCACAGCCACCTCTGTTTTTCACTAAGTCTGTAACTTTCCGAAGCCATGTTGCCCGCTTAATTTCGTTTGACATGTGATGCCTATGACCTTGATTCTTGTTTGTACCTGATCACCAACCTGTCTACTTCATGCCCATATATTGCTATGTCATGTTGCTGCACATTTGCATATAGTTTTTCCCTTATTTATACATCTTGCTCTTAACAGTTTCTGCCATGTTTTCCTGATTTGTCACTAAGTCCTTGACCAGTAATGTTTCATAGCTTTTTGTGTTGCTTATAACTAGTTAACCATGATGCCTATTTGCATCAATATTTTTGACATGCCTTGCCTGCCATGTCTACTACATTGCATATCAATTTGGAGCATGTTTTCATTCCTTATCATGTTTTTTTATTGCTCTAAAGTGTGCTTCCGGATGTTAACAACATGTGTGCATAACTTGTTTTGCTTGTATCTTTTTAACCGTAACTCCGATCGGGGTGATCTTTATATGTAACGTGATTAGTTTTCCGTGTAGATTGTGTTTGTGCGGTTTATTCCTGTTGTTAACCAACCTAAAATATTGTTTAGGGAAGAAAAGTACCAAATATTTTAATCATCGTGGGCACTTAGTGGAATGCCATGTTTAGGTTGTGCCTCATTTAAATTTCCTAGCATAGGTAGTTTACTTTGTGCTTCACCTCTTGTCATGTTTGTGTGCTATGCCATGATTGTGTGTGATTCCATGTTAACAACCTTTTCTCATGTTGTGTAGCTAAACAACTTGAACCTTTCTAAAATGTGTGGTACCGTCGTGTGTGACGAATACTCCACTTAACCTGTTAGTAACCGCTCTCGACGATAGATGCGATACCGTAGTGCGTTGTCCTGTGTTGCCTTCTTCTTGATGCTTGCTCGTGATTGCTTCATAGTAATAGATGCTTGCTCTTCGATTGCCTTTTCCAGTGTTTCCTTCTTTTGTGCTTCCGCGGGTACCTCTTGGAGACGATGCGAGCATGCGATCCACTACACCTTCGGTTTTGTATTCTCATCAGGTAAGGGGGAGCATATGTCATGCTTATAACTTTCAGCTCGCTCGCACCTAGGTTTAGGATAGAACAATTGCTTGATCCTACAACTTCATATTCATGCCTCTCAAATCAACCCGAACAGCCATGTCCTCCACATCCCAGCAAACCTTGTTCGGCTATGTTACTATTGCTTGCTGCTCAGCCATTTCTTACTAGGCATGCTAGGATGTTATCAACTATTATACTGTTACTCCTTGGATTGGGCTATCACATTATTATATTGTTGTGGATGATATGATTATTATAATGTTGACTATACTCGACGAAGGATGGAAGGTCAAGGCTATCCTGCCCCGACGCTTTGTTCCATTCGAGTCACCTAGGACCCGAGTTCCGGGTATTGTGTCTCTTAACGAGCATGCCTAACCGCGTGTGGGATACTATGGGGTCCCCTTTTCTTATCTACCTAGCTTCAAACATTTCTAGTGGTGGCCCGAGCTGATTTACCATTTGAAACGCCATGTGTGTGCTTGGTTGGATCCCCTCACAGTTTTTAAACAACCCCGGCCAGCGGAGACATGATTTCTCTGTTTGTCCACACTGGTGAGCAAGGGAAGTCCCCTGTTGTTCCGGTGAGGATAACCTCGACCTTGCCATACGGAATATTCCAATCCGAGGGCGCGACCGCTCTTGGATTGGGTGTCGACTCCCCGGGGCCACCCGGATTTTTGCGTTGTTAGTTAGAGGGACCTGTCGTTTCGGATCTCTCGAAACTAAATCATAGAATGTTTGCCTGTGATGGGTAGAAACTGAGAGAGATGGGCGTACGTGCGGAGCCTTGTCATGGGAAGTTGGTACACCCATGCATGGTTAAATCTTTTCGAGAAGCCGTGTCCACGGTTATGGACGACTTGAGACCTACTCCTTGTTCATAGACAACAACAACTGAGATAATCTTAACAACTTGATCAACGTGTCTGTGCCTTGACTGCTTCTTCTTCGTCGGGATGCGAAAGGGAGGACAAGGATAGGGTAGGTGTTATGTTTGCTTAAGTAGCTGATAGCAGACTTGTTGGAGGAGATTCCTCATCGAATTCTTGGTTCTCATCTTACTCTAAAATAGACCGTTAGCCACTCATATATTTCTAGTGTGACTGCAACCTCACCACCACCCCCATCTTACCCGTGAGAAGTTAGTTACAAGACTTGTTGATATAGCTCACCCCTTCTTTTCTCTTTTACGCACATTATGCAAACGATCTTGGACTTCAGAGGAGCTCGGCGACCCTTCTTCTGCACGCCTTCGCGGAGACTCGACGACGACTAGTTAGGTGGATCCCGGCCGAGAGCCTGGACCTGTGTGGTTACGGGAATGATGTGTTTTACCTTTGCCACTAGGCATTTGATTGTAGTCTGTACTCAGACCATGTATCTTCCGTTGACGTATTGTATTAAGGCAGTTGTATGCCGATTGTATGAGATGTTGTATCCTTGTATCTGTAATGTTGTGATATCATGTTGGAAATCCAGGGCATATGGCTTCATCATATGTCGCGGTGGGACCGATATGTGCTTCGTCCCCGGATCTGGATGGAAACATCTAGATCTGGAACAGTACCGCATATCGGGCCTTATAACTTGGTATCATAGCCTTACCGACCGTAGGATCCCTTCTATGGCCGAAGTCGAGTCTAGACAAAAACTATTTTGTAGTTACTAAGTTAGTTATTGGAGATTAGGATTCTTTTTATTCGTTACCATTGCTCTGGTCAGGACAAGTGTCGTAAGTGTTGTAAATTCTCGCCTGATGCCCTTCAAACTCTAGGATCTCGAGTAAATGGAGTTTCGGACTGTTACAATGCCTTTCTTGCAGCGTATTGTCTCGATTCCGATCTCAGGTTTGGGAAATCCTTTAGTACCTTTATTCTTTGGATTCTGGTTAAACATCTTGGTCATCCGTTGACCCCATTCGTCTTGCCTAGTATCCTCGCAATTACAGTGAGAATGCTTCCCTTGATCGTTGCTTGAGTTGTTTTTCTTCCTTCTGATCTCTTGATGGCTCCGTCTTTCGACATTGTAGTCTCTCTGCGGAAAGTTTCTCGAGGGAGGTTCGTCGTTCGACATGGAGCAGAGTCCCTTGTTGGTGGTATTGAAGAAGTCATTTCTCTTCTCTTCCCCTCCTTTCCCCAGAGCGTCCAGGATCTCGGGACGGGATCCCTTCTTGGTGGTGTTGTATTGTAACAGCCTGGGATTTTCATCCAAATGAAAAAATTTGTTTGTTGCTTTATTTTATTGTTTGTTAGAATTGTTTGTAGTATTTGTTTCTTCGATTTATTAATTGATGAATATTTCCCCCCTCTTTCTCGTACCGGCATGCATGACTAAACCTTTTCCCCAAACGACACACGACCATTGCGACACCGGGTTTCACCCGAGCACTGTCGCAACCGGCACAAGACCAGCCATCGCCATCGGAACGAAAAACCCCATTTAATAATTAAATGGATTATTTTATTGGGTGCCGGAAAGTATTCTCGGAATGGTATCGAAGTGAGTTAGAACTGACGGTCTCGCTGCGCTAAACGCGTCGTTCGAGATTTCGTCCAAATCGGAGGTCGTATGCACTCCCGGCGGTCAGAAACGTGGAGTACCGGACGCGAGGAAGAAAACCCGAGGGCTTTTGTGTAAACCTGCCATCTAGGACAGCCTATATAAAGACCATCACTCTCCCCTAGCCCTTCTAGGGTTTCCCCTAATAATATTTGCACCCACCCCCCTGAAAAATTCTCCAAATTTTCCCCCAGATCCATCTCTCCCTGAAACCCTAGCCTCAGCCCTCGATCTGGACCGTTAGATCCAGATCGGAGGGTTCCCAGCGTCCCCACTTAGCCCCCCACAACACAGGGAAAATCTGGGCCCCGCGGGCCCGAGCCGCAGCCGCCAGGGCCGGCAAGCCTGTCTGGAGCCGCGCGGTCGCCTTCCGTGGAGCTTCTCCTCTCCGGCCGACACCAGCGAGATGCGCCCCTGCGCCTGCCAACTCCTCCTCCTCCTCTCCGCGCCTCACCTTCCCTCTCGCCCTCACCCCTCTCTCTCTCTCTCTGCTGTAGGACGCGTCGCGCGCCGCCTTCCTCCGCCGGGCGCCATGGCCGTCCCGCACCACCTTTCGTCGCCGCCAACCCGGATCCGGCGAGATCTGGGCGAGTCCGCCTATAGCGCGCCGCCACGCTCCGTGCCCCAGCCTCCTCGCGCTGCTCTGCGCCCCTTCTCGCCGGAGCCGGCCGCCGCTGGTAGCCCGACGGGATCGAGTGGAAGATCCAGCGGCGCCACCAACTGCCGAGGCCAGACGGGTCGGCCTCCTCCCCAAGGCCCAGAACCCCGCGTGCCCACGGCATACCTATGCCACAGCCCAGTGGCCTCCTTCCGCACCGAGCGCAGGCTGCCTATCCGTCGCCCACCGTCCTCCTATTGGGACGCGGCCTGTTAGGTCTTTTTTTTCATTTTCGTATTTCCCTGGTATTTTTTTTCTAACTTTGTAGAAAACTGCTGCTGATTGCCTGTTTGCGGTGTAGTTTCCGATAGATCTAGGCATCGGATGAATGTGCGCCCAAAATGAATTTTTTTCATGTTGATGTTCTCTAACTTTTACCTTTAGTGAGTTAATCTTTTTGAGGTCGTCTCGATATAGTTTATGTGTGTTGAACAGGGCTTCCCGTCGTTAACTACAAACTGTTGCTGAAATTGTTATTTTGATCCAAATGCGGTCGACGAGTGCGTCGCGACCGTATGTCAGAATTGAGTGATTCTTGTTGCATACTGTTGAGCATCATGTCTACTTCAGTTATATGCTTTCAGTTATCATGTTGGTCGGCTGAATGTTGATTGTATCATCACCCAAAGCAGCTATCTGTTAACTTTGTGCTGCTGTTTGCGAAATATTGACACTTTGCTGCCCTATATCTTTTTAACCGTGCATCTTATTGAGCATTGCAATATGTCATTTTGATCTATGCCATGTCTTCTTCAACTATATGTATTTCATGGTCATGTTAAATTCTTGGTCATAGTTATATTCAGCTCCAAAGTTGCTATGCCGCTATTTTTTACTGCCACCTCTGTTTTTCACAATGTCTATAACTTTCCGAAGCTATGTTGCCCTCTTAATATCTTTTGATCTGTGATGCCTATGACCTTGATGCTTTTTTGTACCTTATCACCATCCTGTCTACTTCATGCCCATATATTGCTATTTCACGTTGCTGCATATTTGCATATAGTTTTAGCCCTGTTTATACAGCTTGCTATTAACAGTTTCTGCCCTGTTTTCCTGATTTTTCACCAAGTCCTTGACCAGTAATGTTTTATAGCTTTTTGTGTTGCTTATAACTAGTGAACCATGATGCCTATTTGCATGAATATTTTTTCCATGCCTTTCCTGCCATGTCTACTACATTGCATATCATTCTGGAGCATGTTTTCATTCCTTATCATGTTTGTTTGTTGCTCTAAAGTGTTCATCCGGATGTTAGCAACATGTGTGCATAACCTGTTTTGCTTATATCTTTTTAACTGTAACTCCGATCGGGGTGATCTTTATATGTAAAGTAATTATCTTTCCGTATAGATTGTGTTTGTGTGGTTGCTTGCTGTTGTTAACCAACCTAAAATATGGTTTAGGGAAGAACAATATCAAATGTTTTAATCATCGTGGGGAACTTAGTGGAATGCCATGTTTAGGTGGTGCCTTATTTAAATTGACTAGCATAGATAGTTTACTTTGTGCTTCACCTCTTGTCATGTTTATGCGCTATGCCATGCTTGTGTGTGATGCCATGTTAACAACCTTTTCTCATGTTGTGTAGCGAAACAACTTGAACCTTTCTAAAATGTGAAGTACCGTCGTGTGTGACGAATACTCCACTTAACCTGTTAGTAACCGCTCTCCACGATAGATACGATACCGTAGTGCGTTGTCCCGTGTTGCCTTCTTCTTGATGCTTTCTCGTGATTGCTTCGTAGTAATAGATGCTTGCTCGTCGATTGCCTTTTCCAGTGTTTCCTTCTTGTGTGCTTCCGCGGGTACCTCTCGGAGACGATGCGAGCTTGCGATCCACTACCCCTTCGGTTTCGTCTTCTCATCAGGTAAGGGGGAGCATATACCATGCTTATAACTTTCAGCTCACTCGCTCCTAGGTGTAGGATATAACGATTGCTTGATCCTACCACTTCATATTCATGCCTCTCAAATAAACCCAAACAGCCATGTCCTCCGCATCCCAGCAAACCTTGCTCGGCTATGTTACTATTGCTCGCTGCTCAGCCACTGCTTAGTATGCATGCTAGGATGTTATCAACTGTTATCCTGTTACTCCTTGGATTGGGCTATCACATTATTATATTATTATGGATGATATGATTATTATAATGTTGACTATACTCGACGAAGGATGGAAGGTCTAGGCTATCCCGCCCCGACACTTTGTTCCATTCGAGTCACCTAGGACCCGAGTTCCGGGTATTGTGTCTCTTGACGAGTGTGCCTAACCGCATGTGGGATACTATGGGGTCCCCTTTTATTACCTACCTAGATTCAAACATTTCTAGTGGAGGCTCGAGCTGATTTACCATTTGAAACCCCGTGTGTGTGCTTGGTTGGATCCCCTCGCAGTTTTTAGACAACACAGGCAAGCGGAGACATGGTTTCTCTGTTGGTCCACACTGGTGAGCTAGGGAAGTCCCCTGCTGTTCAGGTGAGGCTAACCCCGACCTTGGACATACGGAAGAGTCCGATCCGAGGGCGCGGCCGGCTCTTGGATTGGGTGTCGACTCCCCGGGGGCCACCCGGATTTTCGCGTTGTTTGTTAGAAGGACCTGTCATTTCGGATCTCTCGGAACTAAATCATAAAATGGTTGCCTGTGATGGGTAGCAACTGAGAGAGATGGGCGTGCGTGCAGAGCCTTGTCATGGGCAGTTGGTACGCCCCTGCAGGGTTAAATCTTTTCGAGAAGCCGTGTCCATGGTTATGGACGACTTGAGACCTACTCCTTGTTCATAGACAACAACAATTGAGATAATATTAACAACTTGATCAACATGTCTGTGCCTTGACTGGTTCTTCTTCGTCGGGATGCGAAGGGGAGGACATAGATAGGATAGGTGTTATGTTTGCGCAAGTAGCTGATAGCAAACTTGTTGGAGGCGATTCCTCATTGAATGCTTGGTTCTCATCTTACTCTAAAATAGACCGTTAGCCACTCGTATATTGCTAGTGCGACTGCAACCTCACCACCACCCCCATCTTACCCGTGAGAAGTTAGTTACAAGACTTTTTGATATAGCTCACTCCTTCTTTTCTCTTTTGCGCATGTTGTGCAAACGATCTTAGACTTCAGAGGAGCTCGACGACCTTTCTTCTGGACGCCTTCACGGAGACTCGACGACGACTAGTTAGGTGGATCCCGGCGGAGAGCCTGCACCCGTGTGGTTACGGGAATGATGTGTTTTAACTTTGCCACTAGGAATTTGATTGTAGTCTGTAATCAGACCATGTATCTTCCGCTGATGTATTGTATTAAGGCAGTTGTATGACGATTGTATGAGATGTTGTATCCTTGTATCTATAATATTATGATATCATGTTGGAAATCCGGGGCATATGGCTTCGTCATATGTCGCGGTGGGACCGATATGTGCTTCGTCCCCAGATCTGCATGGAAACATCTAGATCTGGAACAATACCGCATATCGGGCCTTACAGGCGCCTTGCCTTGGATTCCGTATCACCACGCGTTTTGACCTTGATTTGATGACAGCGGCTCTTGGGTTTCTGCATGTTTTCTTTGTTTTCCCTTGGCATGTGCTACAAATTCCTGTTGCTGTTCGCTTGTATTCGTCACTTGCTCTTCTTCTTCTTCTTCCTTTCGATATGGCAGCCAAGCGTGGTGGTCATGTAATTTCTATTAGCTCGTCTGCTGGCGTGGCTGATCGAGGTTGTGGCCGGTGTGGACGTGGTGGCCTCACACCTCGGTCTTCCCGTCTTGGGCGTGGAGGGGCTGCAGTGGTGCCTCCTCCTTCCTCTGTTGAGGAGGGTGTCTGGTGCTACCACTTCTTCTGCGTGTTCTTAGTAGGACTGCCGCTCAAATCCCTCTTACTTTTTTGTGTCCATTGTTTCTGAGCTCAATTTGAGAGATCTTTGGCTTTGGCTTCAAGGATGCTCTTGGTCTCCTTTGTGGATAGATTTTGAGGATGATAGCTCATTCTTGGGGGCTGGTTGGAGGTCATTTTCTCGCCGGCTGAATTTGTGTGATGGAGATAGCCGTTGCTATCGGTTTGATGGTGAAGATACTCTCATCGTTCGTGCTTTTGATGCCGATGGCAATCTTTTGGATCCATACTGGGAGGATACAAGCAGTGATGGATCTGGAGGGTCAAGGGGTACGTCAGCTTCTTCTCATATGGCTTCATCTGCTGTCGACTCCTCGACTGGTGGTGCTTTCTCTTCTAGTTCTAGGGCGGATACAGACGTCAAGCCTCCAGGAAAATGGGTGTTCCGAAGGAAAGGTCACTAGGCTCCGGAAAACGGCGAGCTTCTCCTTGCATGCTCAGGCTTACTTTGTCTGTGATGATGCTCGTCAAGATGTGGACAAAAGTGCCAATTATCTCAGCATGAGCACACATGTAGAAGTCATAATTCCTTATGATGATTGGTCTTGTAGTCCTTTGATATTTAGTAGCTGCTCGAGTGTGTTGACTTATAATCTCTAATGTATAGCAGAGAATTTTTCATTCGGGTATTGAACCTTGTATCTCTATGATATGTAATGGGAACTATCTTCAAATGTTTCACCTTGTAATGTGATTGTCTTCGATTGCTTGACCTTGATACTGTCTTCGAGTGCTTCACCTTGTAATGAGACTGTCTTCGATTGCTTCACCTTGTGATTTTTTCCTTCTTTCAATAATATCGGGTGCGCGACAGCGCTCCCGATGGCAGTAGCCCCCGAGGCTATGTTCGACTTGTAGAATCGGACATAGGCTTGAAGTATCCTTTCACGCTGATCCATCTCTCACTTGTTCGGCTTTTCTGAAATGCATCAGGTGCGCGGCAGCGCTCCCGATGGGAGTAGCCCCCGAGTCTTTAGGTGATCACTTGTGATCGGGTGAAGACTTAGAAATTATTCTGCCTTGTAGTTGTCTTTAGTTTGGAGCATAGGCTGTGCTGGTGCCAAACTTTGGTGCTTCTTCATGAGCCCAAGTTCGGATCTCCAAGTGTAGGCGTCAATTTTTTTCATTGAGACGAAGGAACATTGGGGTTTCACAAAGTAGTGGTGTCGTGAAGCGCCTTGAGGTGGGGTGTTGTGCTCGTGCCCTCCAAGTTCTTAGGTGGTGTTGTCGCGTAGGCGAAAAAGTATCTCTCAAGGGGAGCCCGCGCTCGAGCCCCTGAGTTCTTAAGTAGTATCGTCGCGTAAGCGAAAAGAATCTCTCGGGTGGAGTCCACACTCGAGCCCCCGAGTGCTATGTAGTATCATCGCGTAAGAGAAAATCGTCTCTCGATGGGGGTCCCCGTTCGAGCCCTCGAGTGCTTAGTTAGTATCGTCGTGTAAGCGAAAATCGTCTCTCAAGGGGAGTCCGCGCGCGAGCCCGAGTGCTTAGGTAGTTTCGTCGTGTAAGAGAAGAGCGTCTCTCGGGATGAGTCCGTGCTCGAGCCCCCGAGTACTTAGGTAGTATCGTTGTGTCAGAAAAAAGCGTCTCTCGAGGGGAGTCCGCGCTCGAGCACCCGACTGCTTGGGTAGTATCGTCGTGTAAACGAAAAGCGTCTCTCGGGGGGGGGGAGTCCGTGCTCGAGCCCCCGAGTACTTAAGTAGTGTCATCTGGGAAACACATTCTTTATTGCTTCAAGTTTTTACATAAGTTGCCAATCGGTGTTGCTGCCGATATTTGTGTTGCTGGGCGAAAGTGTCGAATGAGTAGTCTATGGGTAGAAGAGGCGCAAGTTTGCCACGTTCCACGGGTTTCCCATATCATCGTTGGTCTTCGGGTTCTTTAGTATGTATGCTCCTCCTCCTATGACCTCCGAGACTATAAATGGTCCTTCCCACTGTGGGGAAGGATTGTGGACCTTCTCTTGTATTAGTCGCGAAATGAGGTCGCCTTCACGGAAAGTTCCTTTTCGTAGGCGGCTGCTTTGGTAACTGCGCGACTTGTCTTGGTATCCTTCTAACCTTGCGAGAGTTGTGTCCCTTGCCTCGTCTGCGAAGTCTTTCTCATCTTCGAGTGCGTCTTCTGCCTCTGCTTCTTCATACCCCGTGATTCGAGGGTCTCCGAATTTGAGGTCATGTGGTAGTACGGCCTCCGGCCCCTACACCAGGAAGAATGGCATATATTAGGTTGAAGCGTTGGGGGTGGTGCGCAAGCTCCATAAAACTGCGGGGAGCTCTTCTATCCAGTTGCATGCGGCTTGCTTGAGTGGTGCGAGTAGCCGTTTTTTGATTCCGCCGCATACTAGGACATTTTATTTTTCTACTTGGTCATTGGATTGCGGGTGCGGGACTGAAGCATAATTGATCTTAATGCCCAGCTCCTGGCAGAAGTTCTGGAATTATGTTGTTGTGAAGTTTGTTCCGTTGTCCAGGATGATCTTGTGCGGCACACCGAATCGAAAGATGATTGACTTGATGAAGTTGACTGTTGTGAGCGATGTCGAGCTAGTGATTGGCATTGCTTCAATCCACTTGGTGAACTTGTCGACTGCTACTAGAACGTGAGTTCTGCCTCATTTTGAAGATTTCTTGAGCGGGCCTACCATGTCGAGTCCCCATGTGGCGAAGGGCCCAGATAGTGGTATAGATTTCAGTTCAGATCCTGGGGCGTGGGTTCTGCTGGCGAACTTTTGACAGGCAAGGCAGCGTCGCACAATGTCTTCTGCGTTTCACATTGCGGTTGGCCAGTAGAAACCTGCTCGAAAGGCTTTGGCCACAAGTGCGCGGCTGCTTGCATGGTGTCCGAAGGTGCCTTCATGGATCTTGAGTAGTTGGGCTTTGGCGTCTTCCTCCTCAATGCACTTTTGGAGTACTTGGGAGATGTTGTGTTTGTAGAGATGTCCATTGGTTATGGTGAACTCCTTGGATAGTTGGCTCATTCGTCGGGCTTCTGCGACGTCTTGCGGCAGGGTGCCTTGTATCAGGAATTTGAGGAAAGGTCTGGTCCCAGTTGGGCCTTTGGGTACTGCTGGTTCGTCCTCCTATGTTGCGTTGTTGTCTTCTTCGTCAACAGCCGGGTCCACTGCTGCTACCTGTGCTGGTTCACTTGTGTTGCCGGCTTCTGCGGCTGTTCCCGGCACAGGTGTCTTGGATTTGATTGATCTTTTGCTGATGCTCTCCAGGAAAACTTCTGGACGGACTGGTCCTCGGGTTGATCCGATGTTTGCGAGCTCGTCTACTTCTCTGTTATTTGCTTTGGCGATGTAGTTGAGCTCACATCCGTCGAACTCCCCTTCTATGGTTTTGTGAAGCTTCTGGTATGCTGACATGTTGTCTGCGACTGCTGCACAGTCCTTCATTGCTTGCTGGACGACAAGGTTGGAGTCGCCGTAGATTACAAGGCGAGTGGCGCTGCAGGCCTTTGCCATGCGCATGCCGTGAAGTAGCGCCTCATATTCTGCTTCGTTGTTTGACGCCTTGCTGAAGTTGATCTGGATCTCGTATTTGAGCTTTTCTCCTTTGGGTGAGATTAACACAACGCCTTCTCCAGTCCCTTGGTGCCATTTAGACACATCGAAGAACATCTTCCATGAGTGGAGAGGTCTGGAGGACCGGGTGTTTGTACTTCCATCCACTCGACCAGAAAATCTGGGAGTACTTGGGATTTGATCGCCGTTGAGTGCTTGAATTCCAGGTCGCGAGGGCTGAGCTCGGTGTTCCACTTGGCGACTCGACCTATTGCTCCTGGGTTGTTGAGGATATCGGTGAGTGGTGCACTGCTCACGATCGTGATGAGGTGCTCCTCGAAGTAATGCGTTACTTTCCGTGATGTCATGAGAATGGCATAGACAAGCTTCTGGTATTGCGGGTACCGCTATTATGATTTTGGTAGGACCTCGCTAAAGTAGTAGATTGGCCTTTGTATGATTTGTACTTTGCCTTCTTCTGCATGCTCGACAAGGAGTGCGGTGCTAACGACGCTGCTATGCGCTGCTATGTTGAGGTATAGAGGTTCCCGCTCCTTTGGCACTTCCAGAATTGGGGCGGTCGAGAGGGTCTTCTTTAGGTCCGCGAATGTGCTCCGGGCCTCTTTAGTCCACGCGAATTTTCCTTCTTTCGTGAGAAGTTGGTAGAATGGAAGGGTCCTCTCTCCGAACCTGCTAATGAAGTGGCTCAGGGTTGTGAGTCTTCCGGTGAGTTGCTGGACGCCCTTGATCTCGACCGGTTCCAGCATCCTTGCTGGTGCTTGGACTTTTTCTCAGTTGGATTTGACTACTCCGGCGGAGACCATGTACTCGAGTAGTTTTCCGACTGGGACGCCGAACACACACTTTTTTGGGTTGAGCTTGATCATATATCTGTTGAGTGCTTCGAAGGTTTCTCGAAGGTTGTCGAGTAGTGTGTCCGCGTTGTAAGTTTTGACGATGATGCCGTCGACATAAACTTGGACATTTCTGCCGATTTGGTCTCTTAAGCATGCTTGCATCATCCGCTGGTACGTGGCTCCAGCATTTTTCAGCCCGAATGGCATTGTCTTGTAGCAGAATACGTCGTAAGGTGTGATAAATGAGGTACGCTCTTCGTCTTCTTCCTTTATCCTGATTGGGTTGTACCCTGAGTAGGCGTCAAGGAAGGATAGGAGGTCGCATCCTGCAGTGGATTCGATGATCTGGTCTATCCTTGGGAGAGGGAAGTGGTCTTTTGGGAAGTGTTTGTTGACGGCCCCATAGTCGACGCACATGTGTACTACGTCGGTGTCCTTTTTAGGTACCAGGACTTGGTTTACGACCCAGGTGGCCTTCTTCGTCTCCTGGATGAATTGTGCATCGAGTAATCGGTTGATTTCTTCTCCAATGCCTCTGCGCTTTTGTTCGGAGAATCTGCATAGTGCCTGCTTCACTGGTTTTGTGTTTGGGTAGATTTGCGGTGCATGCTGATGACCCTCAACTTTAGGGGTCGATTGTAGTGTTCTCGCGGGTAAGTTAACCCAATTTATTGATTCGACACAAGGGCACACAAAGAGTATTTATAAGCTTTGACAGTTGAGTTGTCAATTCAACCGCACCTGAAACATGCTTGCTTGCAATAAAGTATTAAGAGCAACTGTGATATGATAGTGATAGTAAACAGCGAAAAGTAACAACTAGTAACCAGCAGGATTAAAACACTGTAGGCTAGGGAGATGGATGACTGGGTGCTGCGTGAATAAGAATGAACATGTAATATATTCTAACACAGGGCAAGGCACACAGAAAAGTAATGATCATCTAGGAAAATATCAAACATTAGGCATGTATCCCATAGGTAGTTGTGCGTGCTTGCAATAATAACTTGCACAACATCTTTTGTCCTAGAATCCCCCTATGAACATGCCAAAAGGAACTTATGGGGATTAAGGTGCTCCTGTCAAAGAGCACCGGAACAAAGAAATAAAATCAATGGATACATGGTATCCTCAAATTATGGACCATCCCCTTTGGTGTCCCAAGCTGTCACCTTTGGGATCGCCGGTTCCGGACCATAATAGGTGCATACAACTCATAGAGAGGATCTTGAACATAGATAAACTCATGAAAACATAAGTGGCTTAGATCTGAAAACATGGCACTCGGGCCCAAAGTGACAAGCATTAAGAACAATATGTTGTAGCAAAGATGATAAACACAAAAGTAGATGATAGGCAACATGCCCCCAACAATCTGACGAACTATTACATGATCAATCTCATCCAATCGATACAATCCCCTTTGCCTACAGCAGGGAATTACTCACACATGTGAAGAGAAGTCATGGAGGAAGGATGGAGTGGCAATGGTGATGGCGATGGCGACGATATCCCCTCTCCGGAGGTCAAATCAGCCTCCAGATTTGTCCTCCCGAGGAAGAACAGAGGTTGGCGGTGGCTCCGCGACGGGTTCTGGAAAAGAGACTTCTGTTTAGGAGTTTCCCCGTCTCGGGAATAAATAGGATCCAAAGTAGGGCACCAGGGGAGGGGGGAGTCGCCCAGGCAGCCTCCCGGCGCGGCCCACCCCTGGCCGCGCCCATAGGGCGCCTGAGGGCCCCCTGGCTGCCCTCTTTCCCATATTCTGGCTCCGGGCTCCTTTGGGTGCGTGGATTTTCTGGTATTTTTCTGGGAATTTTCTGAGATGTCCAAAAATCCATTTTCCTGGGCACAATAACACCATACAGGAAGCTTTGCTGAACACAGCGTCAGTCCGGGTTAGTTTACCTCAAATCATGCAAGAATGAGGGGAAAACAATAGCAAAAGTGTTTGGAAAAGTAGATACGTTTGAGACGTATCAACTCCCCCAAGCTTATACTATTGCTTGTCCTCAAGCAATTAAGTTCAACGAACTGGACGCGACAAAGAAAACATTGAAAAACTCTTTTGCTTCATAACATGTAGATAAGTCGGTACTATGTAAAGAGATTAGCAAGCATCAAAACAATGCTATGAGGACAATGCACGAAGCAATCTTTCTTTCAAGTGACCAATCCCAAACAGTCTAAAGTGAATAATATGCAGCTGAAAATCAAGACAAGATCACATTGCACATAGCCTGAACATATCAGAGTGGTATCTCGCTAGCCTCCATGAGTGAAGAAAAACATAAATGCAGAAAATCCTCCGGAGTTTTAAAGGAGACTAGAACTAAGAATTTTAGACTAGCAATATAACAAGCATGCAGAAGACAATGTAGTACTTTGGGACAATGCATGTTACACTAAGAATGACAATTATGCTCTCAATAGTTGGTGCTTTGAATAAATAAGGTGAGACTCTCGAACCGTGGATTTTTGATGGAAAGATTGAATACCCGTGAAAGGAAGCAAAGACTAAACATGTGCCAGAGCTCTTGGTTTTGCAAACAGAGATAAAATTCTTTTGAGAAGTCCAACTTTCTAGTCAACGATGAACGGTAAAGGTCTCTCAATATCTCCCATGCCAACCATATTAATGCCTTTTTCTTACACATGTTCCCTTATCCATAAATCCTTTGATGGTCTACGGAACCTTTTATTTTGCGTCAAGTATGGAAGGAGGGTATCGTTCCATCTATCATAAGCAGAATTTGGCCCATTTTATTCCATCATCAAGTATGGGGGAGGTGTAACTCTCATATATTTTTTCATATTGACTAGTTAAAAGTTCCGTCAAAATATTTTTGGCATGGTAGATACTGATTTTCCCTCACCGCACCATGAGCTTGTATGGTTGCAAAAGGGAAGCTTTTGAATAAATTTCAAGATGGCACAAGAAAGTCTAAGTTAGGAGTGGCCCGTAAATACCACATATAGGTAGGTATGGTGGACTCAAGTGGAATAACAGGTTTGAAAAGGAGTTTCGATACACAAGCAGAATTCCTCTTGGTGTGAGTGAAGGCTAGCAAAAGACTGGGAAGCGACCAACTAGAGAGCAATAATTGTCATAATCATGCAGAGCGACAAGGTAACGTTGAATCGGGCATGAAAGTGATATAACTATTCTCAAATAAAAAGGTCATCAAGGAATGATAGACATATCAGTCATAAACATGTGTGAACATGTGCCAAGTCAATCCAATAATTCTCCTAAGGGAAATACCACTTCAATATGCCAAACCATGAACAATGCAATGCATGCAAATCATTCCAGCAACATATTATGCAACCTAGCTATTTGAGATCACCACAAAGAAAGCATGAACACTGGGAAAGCATTGTAAACATAGCACTATGTCGCTACAAGCTGGTCTCTAGATCATAAGTAGAGGCATATGTACAAAAGTAAAAACAAGAAGAGTTCATATCGGTTTTCCTTGTTGCTTCCCTTCCGTCGATCTTCATCATTACTGCCTTGTCACTTGCACAACCGAACGTGGGAAATATATAATCAAATGCGATCACGAACTCGAGCTGAATTCTGGAAACAAAGCAAACTAAAGAGAAAAAGGAAATCTTTTTGGGTTTTTCAAAGGTTTAGCGAAAGAAAAATAAAAGAGAAATCTTTTTGTTGTTTTTGCTAAATAAAAGAACAAAGAATAACGGGAAAAAACTTCTAAAAAGATAAAATAAAACAAAATAAAAACGGATAATACAATGGAAAGGTGAGAAGGGCACTTACTCCCCCAAGCTTAGGCTTTTGGCCTAAGTTGGCAATAGCTACTGCCCCCAGGAGCCTCCTGCTCCGGGGTAATGGTAAGTCCAGGAGTCGTGTGAGCCCTCCAGTGCGTACAACGAACTCCTCGGGTCCTCCCATGAGGAAAGTCCTGCGCTCCAAGCAGAAGAAGAACCCTCTCCATGCTCGCCGAAGTCTCTCCCTGGAAAGGTGGGACCTCACCATGCTCCTCCTCGTCGGGCACAAACCCCTACATGGGGTTATGCTGCTGGTAATGAGCCATGATCTCATCGAACTAGATATAGTTGAAGGACCATCCGTTCCTGAGGTGGGGAAACAAGATGCTGGAAATCTTCCTGTGCTGAATGTCAGTCTCCACCTGGTAACAAAGGGAGTTGAAGAGGGTCCTCAACTCGAAAGGCTGAGAGGTCATCTTCGCCGTCTGACCAACGTTCCGCACACCTATTATATCACAAAACTGTGCCAAAGACATAGCTATGAGATCATTATAAAGTTTGAACTTGACGGTTCCAGCATCATGGTTATAACGGAAACTGCTAACAAAGTGGGAGGTAAGATTCTTGTATTGTACTACACGGCATAATACTAGCTGTGTCAAACCTGCATTGGCACAAAGGCCATAAAATTCCTCCTTAATTCCCGCAACTGGACTTGTGTCTTCCAACAACTCCAGGGGCACATGATCTTCATTATAGCTCACCCTAACTGCTGAGGGTGAAGCTGCAGCTCTAGTAACTCGATCAAAGCGCTCGGGACTCTTCTTCCCAAGCCACCCCTTTGCTTTTCCTAGCAAACTCATTTATGAAAATTTTGACAATTCACAAAAACATGGATTTAAACAAAGTGAGTTGAGGCAAACTACTCTACTCACTTACCTAAGGCATAAACTTGCATCAAAACTTGGAAAATAAATTTCTACACATGCATGCAAGCTCATATAAATAGCACCAAGAAATACTAAATACTCACGAATGAAACTACCAATCAAAAATATAATTGGGGGGGTGAAGGAGTTGCATAACAGGGAGTATTTGTCCAAAATCTCAGCTCAAATGATGGGTTGTAGAGAGAGATCAAAATTCTGGACGGAGGAGAGCAAGAACGCAAGTTCCAAGTGCAGAACTCGTGTTTTTGGAGAGAGAGAAGGGAGGAGGAAGAAGACTTACCTGGAGGTGGGACCTGTGGACCCCAGTCGCCCTGTGGGCGAGGACATTAGGCTGGCCGCGCCAGCTGGCCGCCCGGGCCACTGGTGGGCCCCCCTGGTCAGCCCCAGGTGCCACTCGGTCACTCTCGGCATGGAAATTTTTAATATAATTTTTCTGGATTTTTTCTGAAAACTTCACTGTTGAAAATTTTCCGGAGTTCAAAAAGCTGCGAAATTTTCTGAAAACTTGAAGCAGTGATTAGAATTGTGAAGCTTCAAAAACATATACACTTTGTACAACAAAGAGAATAAAAGTTAAATCAAACGAAAACATAACAAGCTCCACTTTTTTCCTATATAGAACATGCTCACTAGCAAGGTTTATCAAGTCTTACCAACGAACCGGCGATATATAGAACAAAAAGTCTCACCTCTTATGAAGTGATCATTGCACCTTCACTTTAATGGACATTGTCCCCACCATGATGGTTTTGTATTTGTGGTGCACGTGTAGAGGACAATCCCATTCTCCAATCTTCACGACCTCGATATTCTCTATTGAGTTAAGGCCATGCCTTTTGTCGATCTTCTTTGGAAAATACACCGTGTGTTCTTTATCATCTACGTTGAAGGTGAACTTTCCTTTATTGCAACCAATAATCGCACCTGCGGTGTTAAGAAAGGGTCTACCAAGAATAATGGACATACTCCCATCCTCAGGCATGTCAAGCACAACAAAATCAGTAAGAATTAAACAATTAGCAACTTCAACTGGAACATCCTCACAAGTACCTATCGGTACAGCTGTTGACTTGTCAGCCATTTGAAGAGAGATATCCGTAGGGATTAGCTTATCTAAACATAGCCTTTTGTAAAGAGAAAAAGGCATAACACTCACCCCTGCTCCGAGATCACATCAGGCAGTCTTGACATAATTATTTTTTATAGAGCAAGGAATGGTGGGTATACCTGGATCACCAAGCTTTTCAAGAATCTTTCCACTGAAAGAGTAATTAGCAAGCATAGTAGATATTGCCTCATTAGGAACTTTTCTTTTGTTAGTTAAAATATCTTTCATATATTTGGAATAAGGAGGTAACTTGATAGCATCAGTCAAAGGAATTTGCAGAAAAAGAGGTTTCATCCATTCACAAAATTTATTATAATGCTCTTCCTCTTTAGATTTGAGAGACTTACCTGGAAAGGGCATGGGTTTTTGTACCCAAGGTTCTCTTTCCTTCCCATGTCTTCTTGCTATGAAGTCTTCTCTCGTATACTTCTTGCGTTTATCGGGTGCTTCTGCCTCTTGCACATCGGGAGGATCATTCTTCTCCTTATCATTTTCTTCGGGCTCAACACCGTCTTCAGTTTCAGCATCGGAGGTAGATACGATGTTGGGACCAACAGCAGGTTCTTCACTTGTAATAGGATCATTGGAGTTGTCAGCTTCCTTGTGTTTCTTCTTCTTCTTTTTCTACTTAGGAGAGCTAACAATCTCGTCTTCTACTTGCACTTGAGAATCTTGCTCGATCCTCTTTGGACGCCCCTCAGGATAGAGTGGGTCCTGGGTGTGTGTTCCACCCCCTGGTCTTGATGCCATAAGCTTGTATGTCCTGTTTGGCATTGTTAGCAAACAAATCTTTTTGCACATTAAAAATTTGTTCAAGCTGAGTTTGAACCATATGGAAATTTTTAACAAGACATTTAACATCATTAACTGTTCTTTCAAGAACACCAAGTTAACTTTTTATAGCAAGAGAATTATCATGCAACTGACTTTGTATCCTCCTATTAATATTGTCTTGCTTAATAATAAAATTATCAAGCTCATCTAAGCATTGGTCGGGAGGCTTACCTTTAGGGATGTCAATTTCAGTAAAGTTTAATAGAGAGTGTACCTCTACCAAGGGAGGGTGAGTAGTAGGCTCACACAACTTCTCGATAGGGGGTAGATTTTTCACGTCTTCGGCTTTGATGCCTTTCTCCTTAATACACTTCTTTGCTTCTTGCATATATTCGGGGCTCAGAACAAGCATGCCCCTCTTCTTTGGTGGTGGAGGTGGTTCAAGGATGGACCAATCTTCATGGTTCTTGGCAATCTTGCCCATTAATTCTTCAACATCAGCCGGTGTTCTTTCCCTGAAAATACAACCAGCACAACTATCCAGATAGGACCTGGATTCATCGGTTAGAACATCATAAAATATATCAAGCAATTCATTCTTTGGGACTTCATGTCGCGTTCTAGCCTTAATTAAATCACAATACCTCCCCCAAGCTTTAGGGAGGTGCTCATCCTGCAACTGTTTAAAGTTATAGATTCTTTGCAAAGCAGCATGTTGCATATGAGAAGGAAAATATTTATCAACGAAAAATTGAACTATGTCCTGAGGACTCTCAATGGAACCATAGGGTAGTTCATCATACCATGATTTAGCGTCTCCCTTTAAAGAAAAAGGAAAAAGCTTGGCCATGTATAAGTTTCATATCTTCTCATCAGTAGTAAACAAGTCACTTAACTCAGCAAGCTTGGTCAAGTGTGCTATGGCATCATCATTCTCTCTGCCATAAAAAGGGTCAGCCTCGACTGTAGATATAAGTGAAAGATCAACAGAGAATTCATAATCAGGATCATTGATGCATATAGGAGATGTGGCAAATTTAAGATCAGGAATATTCTTGTTCTTCATGGAGTGCTTCTTGAGAAACTCCTTAACAGCTCCAGGGTTAGAGTCGGCATACTCTCTGAGTTCCCTGCAAAGATCATCAGCGAGAATAACATAATCATCATCAAGCAGTCTCTCCTTGAGTTCACCTAAATCTGGGTAACCAAAAGTGTTGCAAGTAGGAATATAGGTAGCAGGTATCTCAGTCTCAGGCTCTGCTGCAGTCTTAGAAGTCTCAGTTTCAATATAGTGACTAAGAAAATTATCATCATCAAGACTAGTGGAAGCATCATCAAAACTATCGGACATAGTAACAGACTCAGTAGAAGTAGCATGTGGTGGTAGTGGTGAAGCGAACATACTTATAACGGAAAGTGAATCAAGCGTAGCACTGGTACTCAGAACGGTACCTTTTCTTGTAGTGGATGGTAGGATCGGAACCTTGGGGTCTCCTTTCTTACCCATAGTGGAAGAAGTGTAGCGGGCAGGATACTTCAAGTAAACTTGTAAATATTGCTATGGTCCCCGGCAACGGCGCCAGAAAATAGTACTTGATGACCCTCAACTGTAGGGGATCGATTGTAGCGTTCTCGTGGGTAAGTTAACCCAATTTATTGATTCGACACAAGGGGACACAAAGAGTATTTATAAGCTTTTACAGTAGAGTTGTCAATTCAACCGCACCTGAAATATGCTTGCTTGCAACAAAGTATTAATAGAAACTATGATATGATAGTGATAGTAAACAGCGAAAAGTAACAACTAGTAACCAGCAGGATTAAAACACTGTAGGCTAGGGAGATGGATGGTTGGGTACTGCATGAATAAGAATGAACATGTAATAGATTCTAACACGGGGCAAGGCACACAGAAAAGTAATGATCATCTAGGAAAATATCAAACATTAGGCATGTATCCCATAGGTAGTTGTGCGTGCTTGCAATAAGAACTTGCACAACATCCTTTGTCCTACCATCCCTCTATGAACGGGGCCAAAAGGAACTTATGTAGATTAAGGTGCTCCTGTCAAAGAGCACCGGATCAAAGCAATAAACTCAATGGATACATGGAATCATCAAATTATGGACCATCCCCTTTGGTGTCCCAATCTGTCACCTTTGGGATCGCCGGTTCCGGAACATAATAGGTGCATACAACTCATAGATAGGATCTTGAACATAGATAAACTCATGAAAACATAAGTGGTTCAGATCTGAAAAGATGGCACTTGGGCCCAAAGTGACAAGAATTAAGAACAACAAGTTGTAGCAAAGATGATAAACACCAAAGTAGATGATAGGCAACATGCCCCCAACAATCTGACGAACTATTACATGATCAATCTCATCCAATCCCTACCATCCCCTTTGCCTATAGCAGGGAATTACTCACACATGTGAAGAGAAGTCATGGAGGAAGGATGGAGTGGCGATGGTGATGGCGATGGCGACGATCTCCCCTCTCTGGAGGCCAAATCAGCCTCCAGATTAGCCCTCCCAAGGAAGAACAGAGGTTGGCGGTGGCTCCGCGACGGGTTCTGGAAAAGCGACTTCTGTTTAGGAGTTTCCCCGTCACGGGAATAAATAGGAGCCAAATTAAGTTACCAGGGGAAGGGGGAGTCGCCAAGGCGGCCTCCTGACGCGGCCCCACCCCTGGCCGTGGCCACAGGGCGCCTGTGGCACCCCTGGCTGCCCTTTGGCCCAACTTCTGGCTCCGGGCTCCTTCGGGTGCGTGGATTTTTTTTATTTTTCTGGGAATTTTTTGAGATGTCCAAAAATCCATTTTCCTACGCAAAATAAAACCATACAGGCAGCTCTGCTGAAAACAACGCCAGTCCGGGTTAGTTTAGCTCAAATCATGCAAGAATGAGGGCAAAAAATAGCAAAAGTGTTTGGAAAAGTAGATACGTTTGAGACGTATCACATGCTCTGCGAATTCCCGTGGTATTCCAGGCATGTCGGACGGGCACCAGGCGAATATTTTCCACTCCTCGCAGAGGAAAACCATGAGGGCTAAGCTTGCTCTTTTGGTAGGTGGGCGTAGATTTGGACTGTCTTGTCTGGGTCCGTTGGATGCACCTGATGGGTGACTGTGTCGCTGTCGATGCTGAAGTCGTGAGTGAATTCCATTGGTTCGCTTCTTCTTGCTAGCGGAAAGACTCTCTTGTCTACCACCATGGCTATCTCTTCGAGCTGTTGTTGTGCTCTAGATGTGTCGGAGACTTGATGAAAGTCTCGGTCGCATTGATCTGATTTGACAAAATTTCCGTTAACCATGATGACCCTTGAGGGACCTGGCATCTTGAGCTTGAGGTATGCGTAGTGCGGGACCGCCATTAATTGCGCGAATGCAGGATGGCCGAGTATGGCATGGTATTGGGACTGCCAGTGGAGTACCTCGTACTTGAGGATTTTTCTTAGGAAGTTTCCCTTGCTGCCAAAAATGACGTCAAGCTCGATTGATCCCAGTGAGGAGGCTGCTTCGCCTGGTACTACGCCGTAGAGCGTGATGCCTGAATTCTTCCAGACTGATCGTGGAATCAACATCTTGTGCAAGGTGCTAGTGAAGATGATGTTTAAGCTACTGCCCCCATCCATGAATACTATGTCCATGTTGTAACCACCAATCTGAGATTCGAGGACCAACGGTGCGTGCATTGGTCTCAGAATTGCGGGAGGATAGTCGTCTTGCGAGAATGTGATGTTGGTTTCTGAACCATATAGGTGATAGGTTTCTTCTATCAATAAGTCTTCGGTTTCTCGAGCTTGTAGAGTGTGCGCCTCCTGCTTTGCCTTTGATGGTCGTCCCTTTTGGATCATGCAGACTCGTCCATGGTACGGCGGGTGCTGCTCTTTTGAGTTAGGCGTTGGTGGTTGTGCTGTCTCTCGAGCCCGTTTAGCTTTGCATTGCTTCTCTTCCTTGAGCCTGTCGGAGAGTTCGGTGAACAAGCGACAACTCTTCAGGGTGTGGCCTTCTCTAAGGCATCCCAAGTCGTCTTCAAAACAGTGGATTGTGCAGGGTCCATCCTGCAGTTCTTTGTCTGTGAGTTTGCTGGAGCCGGCATGCCTTCTCCTTCTTGCGTTGCGGAATCACTACGAGCGATCTTCTGTACGGGAGTGGAACCTTGGGTCGAGTGTCGGGACCCGGGGTTTGCATATGTAATTCCAGTCACAACTCAATCATATGGAGAACCGAGAGCCCTACCCACTTGTCTAAGAAGACAAGGCCAAGCACAGAACACACTCGGAAAGCATCGAACGTCAGGGGCATCCCATCCAGGCAGGATGATCAACTGAGATGGTTCCTCATCGTCCGCTCACAAGTCTAAATGATTATGGGTGGTGAAATCCCATACTCATAGACAAGTCGCCTCAACCACATTATCGATTGAAGTATAACACTTACATAAACAGACTCCAGCCTGATCACCTAGTCGGGATCTTGGGTGGGCTCAATCATACAACAAAGTGTGCCACATGACAAAGTCACGAGCAATCGCATCATGATGCCCCAAGCTGCGCACATCTAAGGGCCACATGGTGTATAAAAGACCGCCGGCAAGAACGCAATTAAGCTATCGAACCCCACAGTAAGACATACATGTTATAATCATACACGCAGCATACATGTCTAGTGTAAACAGCAGGTACACATTGCATGAACTCTACAAAGTATATCTTTATGGACTTACATATAGAGTACAGAAAGATCATATGACTATGATCCATCATTACATCAAACAACGGAAGCAAATTAGGTCTAAGTACAGACAAGATTAACAAATGGCTTAGAGAAGCCTTGTCCAACATACATGCCCTTCCACGAGGGACCAGACTGCTGTCTGGAACTATACTAGCTTAGTCAACGTTGAGCTCCAGGAAGGTGACTCCATCGGGGTCTGGGTTTCCATCTAAAACATAGAATGAGCAAACGTGAGTACGAATTCATACTCTACAAGACTTACATCAGAACTATACTACTCATGCTAAATTTTCAAGGTAAAGGGAGGTGGGGTTTCAATGCAGAGGTGCCAGCTTTGACTTGGCTAGTCCTGTACTACGTTTACCAGATTGAGGTAAGAAGCGTACACGAGTCCACTACCAAGTATCCAACTAATACACCACTAAGGATACTTCCTCGACTTCCCCACAAGGAAGCACGCCATATCACTCGCACTTATCTTGCGAGTTTTAGAGTATCCATTCAAGTTGTCTAATAATCAGGTACAAGTTCCAAGTAGTCCATAACCGCGGACGCGGCTATTCGAATAGTTTTGTTAACCTTGCAAGGGTGTAAGTTTTGTTCAACGAGACAAACCACTGTGTACTCCTACACAGCCTCTCATCGTTCACCTTGTATTAGGGTTGATTCACCAACACAGTTTCACCTTCATCAACACCATGATCACTACCATCCCGACTCACGGATAAAAGTAACCTCATTGTAAACTCTAGGCATGCAATAAGCTTTTACAGTTGCAGGGGCCACATGATATCAATACATTCCTATGTCAGCTAGGATTGTGGTTTGCTTACTACTGTGACAAGATGATAGGTCATGCATCAGATATGGGTTCAACTATGCGGTAGCATTGATAAAATGTGATCATCCTAAACAATGCATAAGCGAGACTGAGAGAGAAGTGTGACTTTATCGACATGATCAATGGGGTTTGCTTGCCATGCTGACGATACACAGATTATCGATCTTCTGCTTCAGGGGGTGACCTCCGTCTCGGAAACACAGTTACCGGAACAATCATCAACAAAAAGGGGAGGCAACATCGAAAGTAAATGCACAAGCACATGATAAGTTGTGACATGATGTATATGGTATTGGTTTGTGGCAAATTCAATTTAATTGAAGTGTATTGCAAAGGATTTGCAAATTCAAACTCCAAATTCACATTCAAATTAAGCCATATGCACATTTGTTACCGTTCACCCATTTTAAAATGGTCAACCATAAAAACAAATTGCATATTCTTAATCCTTGCATTTTTCTGATAATTTTTCATATATTATTTGTTAAATTTGGATTTAATATGAATTTTTGAAGTTTAATTGAATTTCTGGATTTTCTCTGATTTTCTTTTAAATAGAATTCGGTTTAATGCGTCATGATGACGCAGGGGTGACGTCAGGGGGGCTCTGACCTGTGGGGCCTGCTTGTCAGCCACAGTGGGTTAATTCCCGAATTAAATTAAGTTAACAGGGGGGTTTAGGGGACTGGGGCCACCTGTCATAGGGTGTTGGGTTAGTTTAGGGTGTGGGTTAGGGTTAATTAACCCGCTCGCCGGCGGTGACCAAATCCGCGACGGAGGGCTCGCCGAACATGCGTGTTTGGACACGGGGTGGCACATGATTAGCACGTGGAGATGCCCCATGCTCTCCCACGTCTGCTGGAGCTAGAAGGGGGACGCCAGGGGCAGCGGGGCCTCGCCGACATCAAGAACTGCGGAGGCCGGAGCCACTAGAACGGCGGGATCGGGTACGGGCTACGGGGAGGGCCGCGGGATGAGGCAAAACGCGCAGGAGCTCACCAGGATCACTAAGAACTGCTCGAGGGGGCCGGAGAAGAACTGGTGGCGGCGCAATTCGTCGTCGACGAGCTCGGTGGCCGGCGGGAAGAAGTTGGAGCTGGCGTCGTCTCCGGGGCCGTTGTGCTCAATTGGTGAAGGAGATCGACGAAGACGGCGTCTGCGGTCACGGTGGACATCTTGGTGCAGCTGCTCGGCGACGATGGCCACGGTGGCGCCCGACGGCGGCGACAAAGCGTCCTCGGGTGCGGCGAGATTTGCGCGAGAGAGAGGGAAAGAGCGAGCGGCGAGAGGGGGAGATGGCAGGGGCCTCTCTGGGCCTCTCCGTGGCGTGCAGAGTAGGGCAGGGGAGGCCTAGGTGGCCTCGTGGCACCTCGCCGGCGTCGGCATGCTCGCCACCGAGCATCTTTCCGATGTGCGGGGAAGATGACAAGGGTGCTGCGGGCTTGGGCCGGGGTGCGTTTAATTGGGCCCGAGGCCTGGTAGGTTGGGGTGGGTTTCTTTTCTTTTTCTCTCTGTAATTTTTTCTGTTTTCTTTTTCTGTAATTAGTTTTGCCCTGAATAAAATATCAAGGCATTTTATAAAATCCTCCAAATTTTTATGTGGCCTCACAAGGCATATAGATAGCCACTCACAAAGTTTCGGGATTTTTGAAATTCAAACAATTTGAATTTCAAATAAAATAGGTTATAATTTAATTTCCAAAGGCACTTTTGGACTTTTTCAAAAATCCATGACCATGACATGGGACCCACATCACATGGAATGTGATCATGCTCATTTATAGAGATTTTCAAAAAGTTCAGAAGAATTTTGGAAAAAGATTTTTCTCTGGCCATTTGAATTAAATTCTTTAGGGCTTTTCTTTTTCCCCAATTGGATTTCTTTTGAAACTTTGCATGATGCAAAGTCCTAAACTAACCCTAGCACATACCTAACTTGGGGTTGTGACATCGAGTTCGATTCCATCATTGATCGAGTAGTTCCGGATCATCTTGACAAAGTCGTCCGGTCTTCGGTCAAGGTCATAGTATTCACTGGATTGACTTTTAGAGCCCTCATCACGTGCTGCGACGGGTGTCCTGGTGGTGGCGGGTGTTCGGGTGGTTGTCGAAGTCGTCAAACGGTGGTTCCTCAAGCAAGAATTCAATTTGGACTTATTGCACTTGCTCTAGCGCCACGGCTGGCTTTGTGGCTGTAGCTTGTGTTCGCCTTCCGAGTCGTCGAGTTCTTTTTCGCCGGGCGCGACTTTGGTAGTCGCCGAATGGTTGATCTTGGCGCAATTGCTGGTCAAGCGATATTGGTGGCGCGATGGAGAATCTTGCGACGAACTTGAGTTCTTCAAGTGGGTTGGATCTTGCTCGAGTCCTCAAGTTCCGGATTGCTGATGAAGGGACCGCCGAGATCGTGATTCCAACCTGCCTCTTCCCCATGGTCGGCTCGAATTGACGAGGATTGACCTCGAAAAATCCCATGGTTAGGAACCCTGGGTTAGATCGTAGAGGAGATGTGCAGGTTGGCGACACTCGTCGGCTAACAGGAGACAGAGATTTACCCAGGTCCAGAGCCCTCGATCGGTGAAACCCCTACTTCCTGCTCGATTGTATTATGATGGACACGATTACAATGGAGGTCAAGGCGAGTTCGCTCGGGACCGGAGGTATTTCTTGCATATTCGATGCCTAGACGCCCCCCTCTCCCAGCCTTTATATACTAGGCTGGATCGCAAGGAGTCCATCTAGGTTTATAGAGACATTTTCCTAATCTAGTCTTTGACTCCAAGTCGTAGCTTCCATAATCGTCGAGGACTCCTGCGTCGGTGCCTCGGGTGGGCCAGTCGTGGTCCAGTCAAGGCTTCTAGCGGGCCTTTTGTCTTGATACGCACCAGGTACCCTCATCTGTAGGAGTCGTGGGGTCACCCCCTCGTCAATCCCCTTCACCACTCAGCTTTGCCTATCTTCTTGCCGATGTTTAGTGCAGTCTCTATCCCAGGGGAGAAATTCCGAGGTACCAAGTACTCTAGACGCCACTCGGAGTTCCGGTACTTGAGTACCGTGCCAATGTCTTCATTGAAGTCAATCTCTCCATCGGCAGGCGTACCTACGAATTCCATGGTGCACATGCATCTACCCGAGATCGTGCCGTTCAACTTGCTTCTTTGGCAGTCCTCACAGGTCTTCGCCACCAGGAAAGCGTGATGCATCAGAATCGGGCCTTCCACTTCTCTCCCACCATGGCCACCATTCCTCAACGATTAAGGTTTCCTTGTCCTCTTGCGGAGCTGACGCAGCGATTATTGGCATGTCCTGCTAAATGATCTCCGTATGCACCCTCATCGTCGCGGTAGTCCGTGATGCAAGGCATGCAAGAAGAGCTCTTGCTGCCGCCTTGGCTCCGTCAACTACTCCGCCAGCTCCTTCAACCCCCAGCAACCCGTCGTTAAACCGTAGTGCCTAAGTTTCGCGTAGTTCATGTTGCATGAGTACTAGTAATCTTGCATGTTGTCTATTGTTGTGTGTAGAAATAAGATATGATCTTGTTTATATGTTTGTGTTTGAGTACATAATATTAGGTGGTATGTGACTCTGACGGACCCTTGCTTGCTTTTCTTTGATATCAGC
This sequence comes from Bromus sterilis, assembly GCA_950022295.1. Classification (NCBI taxonomy): domain Eukaryota; kingdom Viridiplantae; phylum Streptophyta; class Magnoliopsida; order Poales; family Poaceae; genus Bromus; species Bromus sterilis. The sequence continues at coordinate 159,070,987 of OX465596.1, read as the reverse complement.
ACCACGCCTGAGGTGCTTCCGGTCGTCCAAAGTGGATGTCGACTTTATATTTCTCTTTTAAACAGTCGGCCCATGTTCTGAGCTGCTTTTCGACCGTCTCAGGCAGTTTTGGAGTTTATTTTCGTAATGGGGACCCCTGCTCTGAGCTGCTTTTCGTCCGTCTTAGGGGACCTCTGCATTCTTTTTATCAACGTTGTCTCATGCTCTAAGCTGCTTTTCGACCGTCTTGAGCAGTGGTTGAGTTATTCCAGTAACGTCCCAGATCTGAGTTCTAAAGAACGTTCTTGTGGCTACTGCTTTACTTGCTGGTTTCATGCAAGGGTTCAGATGGTCATCGATTTCGGTTAAAACTTTTGAAGTGGCAAACTTTCTATCGATATGAGTATGCATTGCATCCATCGTAGTTCTATGCATGTTGTCAACTATTGTGTGAATAGTACCAGACGTGATCTTGCATGTGTGTGATCCTGATGCATTTTCAGTGTTATTGATCTTTGCTTATTGGATTTCTTTGTTGGTTCTTTATTTGGTTCTTCGGTGTTATCTTATCTACCCTTATGAAAAGTTTCTCATCAACCCACCGCATACCGCGAAGAATCAGTGAAAGATTGCAAGGAATTGGGAAATCAACAATTCAAGAAGGATTCACGCCTGATTATGTTGAGAGTATTTGGCTCAAGTATGAATTCTACCTGGACGAATCATTTGAATCAGGTCTGCATCAACTGTTACAGCCGTGAAGATTCAGTCAAGGGAAAATATAAGTTGTGACCCCTAAACATCTGCATCAAAGGTATGGCATCCATAAGTTTCAATCTTGTCATATGCAAGTCATTACATGATGGTATACTCCGAAAGAAGTTTAGAACGTGTCATGAGACCAATACCCAGCAAGGAAATGATTGGAACAATGATCTCCCTTGACGAGTCAGCAGTCAGTAAGTCAGTAAATTACCACACACATTATCCAGATTTTTCCACACACTATCGTGGGAAAACTTCAGACATAAGGAACCCCAGCCTTCTTTGGTAAGATATCGGACACAGCCGACATGTACAGTGCATCAACCTCCCTCAGTATGATATCTTGATATCGTCTCGGCCAAGACATTCAACCTTCTACCACAATCCACCGAGAGAAGCTTATGGTGCAAGGCACCCAATATTGCTTAGTACGCCACACGGATGGATTCCAACCAAAGCTACCCAATTGTCTACAGTAAACTGCCGCGGAAACTTCCAGCACAAGGAACCTGTACATCCATTGTACTAGGGAAAACTTCTGAGACAAGGTACACAGTCTTATTCAATAAGCTATCGAAGAAGCTTCCAGCGTACGATACCCAACCTTCCTCACTGCGCCACCGGAGAAAGCTTCCGGTACACGGTACCCAACCTTATTCAGCATCCTTCCCCGTCCAAGCTTCAAGCATAAGATACTCAGCCTTCTCCGACATGCCATCATGCCTGCAAAAGTGTTGTCAGAAACCCGACTATTCAGAACCCATGATATCTCCAGCATAGTCAGTTACATATGGACATGCACACATCATGGGCATACTTCTCAAGATATGCGAGTTACTCCTGTATGGATACAACCATGCTCGTAATCAAGTGAGTTATATGCATGGAAAATGGTAAGAGTAGTAAATCTTGCAGAAAAACAAGTAGAAGAATCAGATACACATCTCAGCCTGGTATAAACACCGACAAGTCATGAAGGAACACCCCATGGAAAGTAAATGATGAAGCACTTGAACTTGACCAAAACCACGAGGTTCAGCTCCTCACATTCGACAAGGTCCCGAAGAAGCGTAATCTTGAGGCCAAACTACTACAACAAATAATAATCAGGTCTAGCCAAGATACAAAGGATGAAGGCAGCCCAGCTAGCTCAGAGAAAGGATTCCAACGAAAGTGGAGCCAGAACAAAAAGGTGTTTGTCGCAGTAGCAAGGACCAAGGCTGACAGAGATGGAGTATGTTGAACCTTGCCGCAATATGTGCGATAGGAGTTAGAGCTACACCCATATGCTGCCAAAAGTATGAAACTCTTGCGAGCTCGAAATGTATGACAAAAGGATAATTACATGGACGTCATGTTAAATTTTACTTTGGTCAGCCGAAACCATGCTTCCATATGAAACACCATGGACACCTAAAACTAAGGGATCTCACCTCATAAGGGAAAAGGGCGAGTACCGAGCCCTTCAGCTTGTGCAGTTACACATGTTTGGAATTGTCAGTGATTGCCGGGATACCAAGTCTGCTCCTCTAAAGATCCCCTACCCAGCTCAGCATTTTGACTGCAAGGACCGTGTTGAAGCATGGCGTGACCTATGACCACACATGGATATGGCAACATGTCAAGTAAATCTCAGCATGAGTAAAAGTTCAGGGTTTGTGACCTTCCCGTCAGAACTAATGCTCAAGATGTACAAGCCAAGAAAAGTGATGCAACACCATGTGCAGGTAGTCAATGTTCCGCACAAGGGAATGATAATTCTGAGTTTACAAGCTGCCCACGGAAGGTAAGTCTATTCTCGAAGAGGCCGATACAAAGGATTCAGGAATGTGCCGCAGATAAGGCCCGAGATACCCACGAGGATAGTACATATATCATCACCATTCAACCTATGACAAGATACCCCGCTATCATACAATTCAACAAACGTGAGGATGGAAGTCAGAAGGAAAGGATCTGATACATACGGGAAAAACTCATGGCAAATATATGGATTGGGTGAAGTAAACCCCCTGAGCCAAAATATCTTGGATGCTACCAAGGGAACGCTATGCAGAATAGAGAAAACCCGAGAAGCAATAAATTTCCTTAAGATGGTATGTTTCCAATGGTTCCCTGAGAAACCAAATCTCGAGGAAGAGATTTTCCCAAGGGGGGTAGGTTTGTGATACCCTAGATTTTGCAACTTTTTCTTTCCGATTTTTTTCTCATTTATTTTAGGACTTGCCAGTTGGTTTGATTTTCAGTAACTCTTTGGACTTGAAACTTGTGCATATTTTATTTCCTTGCTCAAGTAGACCATGATTCCCTGAACCTTTCTTCCCTTGATCTATCCCATCCAAGCCACATTCTTCTTCATTCCACATATTCCTTTTTCATTAAAAGGAATATTCACTTCATTTGAGGATTGTGAAGCAACCCCTTTTTATATTTCTCCATAAATCCCCAAATAATTCCCACATGTCCTTCATATCATATCTTGCCAAAATATCCAAAACCATTGCATGGATCAAGTGAATTTTTCACCTAGATAAATTCATTTGTCTGTTGGGGTAGAATAGCACTTTGTGAAGGAAGTATTATTTATCTTTATCCATTGCTTCTGAAACTTTTTGTGCAAGCTATATTGATCATATCATTGGCCAATGCCAAATCGCATCTCCATTTAACTTGCCAATCTCCCTCACCAAATTCCCAAAGTTTCTGGCCAGCAGGGTACCTTGTGAAGCAAGTGCAAGCTAGGAGCATTGAATGGCTTTGAAATTTTGCACACATGTGCAAAAACCCAAATAACTCTTCTGCACCAAATTTCAGCCACATCCATCAAGCGAAAGTGAGTCTAGCTTCACCAATTCTATTTTGTACCATTTGGGCAGATACAAAGAAAGTGTTAGGAGCATCCTTTTGCTCTGAGATTTTCCCCACATGTGCCCACACCCAAATGACTCCGCTACACCAAGTTTCATTCTAAACCAACCACCCATGTAATGCCAGCTTCAAGATCTATTTTCTGGCCAGATTTTTCATGCGCAAAGGAGGTGCATCAATCCCTGGTCCATTGGAGCTAAAACTCCACAGATTTGTTGTCCTTCCAACAACAAACCATTGTGACAACATGGCCCTCTCCCAATCCTCACCAATTGATCTCAACTTCTCCTCCAAGTTTGTTGTATCAAACTATTCCTTGTTGTACAGCTCACCCCAGTTTCCCCCTTCACCATTGAATGACAGGGAGGATCAGTGTTGAAGGGAGTACACCATGGACATAAAATGACATGCCAAGTCACTTTCTTTGCACCTGTGCACGCGGTGGCCACGGCTCTGGCATGCCACCGGCGCGTGTTGTGCTTCTCTAGAGCGCGTCGAGACGCGCCAAAGACGCCGGCCAGTCTGTCCCCTTCCGCTTGTCTTCCCGCGCCGCCCGGCTTTCCCTCCTCCACCGAGCTATCCCCAGCTCTGCCCCGCCATCTCACGTCGCATCACAAGGCCCTAGAGCATCTCCAGCTCGCCCCTCGCCTTGTCTGTTTCGCCTCGGCGGCATCCGGCTACGGCATCACGCCCAGGCTATAAATGGAACTCGCCCCAGCCCTATGCACCTAACCACCAGCCTCCTACCCATGTCAATTGACCCCCATGGCCAGGAATCGAATTCCGGGAGGTTATCTTCCCCGTCTCCATCCACCACTGCCACCGTGCTATATCGCCGGCTCGAGCACGCTCTGGTGCCCCTCCGGCCAAACCCGCACCACCGTTGTACTCCCCTTCCATCTGTGGTCCTTCCCCAAGCACTTCCCATTGAGATTGCAGCCGGAATCGTCGAGCTCGCCGGAGCCCGTGGCTCAGCCGCCGCCGCGACGACGGTGGCCTCGTCATATAGCCACCTCTCGAGAAACCACGGGTACGAGTGTGACCCCCACGCTACGCCCGACCCATCCCTACACTAGCCGCACCACGCCGTGGCCTCCTCGCCGGAGTTCGCCGCCGGTGAGCTCGCCCCGCCTTTTTTTCTCCTCTCTCTCTAGCAAACTAACAGCCGGCCCCACCAATCAGTCTCACCCCAACGCATGAACCGTTTTCAAGTGAAGACGTATTCTAGAAATACGCCTTCGACGTCACACCCAGAGAAAATATAGACCAATGATATCTCCTAAAGTACAAGTCCAAATGGGTTGATTCCTATTGCATTATTTTTCTCTTGATCCCCTCTTTAATTTGGCATAGTTTTGCCATGTTGTTCTGTTGATGTTTGATGATCAAAAGGAAAGCTTTATGTGACATTTTCTTTTTCCATTTAAAAATATTTTCAGAGGTGCGTGTCTTTGTTGAAGACCAGGAGCATCTTCCCACCTTGTTGGTGACAGGCAAGCCACAACCCCCTTTGCATCTTTGTAAAACTTTGACGTGGTTTAAAACATGCTTTAACCTCGAATATTATGATGATTTCTCCTGATATCTTTGGATTGTTATGATGATGTAATTGTCATGATATTCTTGTATACTCCATGACCCCTAGTATGATTTTGATCTTGATATGATGCACATGATTATAGTTAGATTCATCTTGCTCATCTTTGCGTGGCTAAGTTAATCATCTAATCATGCTTAGGATTATGATACAACCGTGATCGTACCATGGATATTTTATGATATTTCTATCACTTGGACTATGGATTTTCATATTGCACATGATACTTGATGATTATTCATTTTGAGACATGATTTATGTCAAGTTGATCAGGTGTCACCGAACCGAACTTATCGGTGCAGCCACACTCGCCTGTATGGGAAGGCCTTGGCTCGGTCTATCGGTGTGCTCTTTCATTCGTATCACCAAGAAGGGAAGGCTATGCATGTGTGATTAATCTGGCCCGGTAAACGGCGATAGTCTTGAGAGCCGGTTTGGTTATTGAGCTTAGTCCCTGTTTGGGACAATGTTGTTTGCCACGCGGTTGTGGTTGTCTAGAGGACACGGGGCTACCCACGGCATGACTCGCGGAGTATGTCAGGTGATACGGTAAGGGAGGCACGCGGTAGAACGGCCTTGTTGGAGAAGTCCTAATCCGCTCCTATGTTACGAGTTCTGAGGTTCCTGTGGGACAAGTTCCAAGGTACTAGATGAGGGAAGCACTCCATAGTGTGGGTAAAGTGCGCAAACTCTACAGAGTGTATGAATCTATTCGAATATCCGCGTCCACGGTATTGCACACAGTTTGTACTAGGTCACACTATGGATCAACATGAACTAGGTTTGATGATTGTGGTAAGTTGGTGGTCATGCGATAACCCGTGCAAGTTGGTGGTCATGCGATGACCCGTGCAAGTTGGTGGTCGTGCGACGACCCGTATAAGTTGTTGGTCATGTGATGACCTGATAAGTTGGGTGGTCATGCGATGACTCCTGACCCGTTGAGTGGTCGTGCGACGACCCGTACAAGTTGATTTCTCATGCGATGACCCGTAACCCGATTTTTGAGTCTTCAAGGACTCTGCGGTAAGCTGCATGATCATGAGATGAGTAAGTGTTCCATATGACCTTAAACGATGGTTGTTCTTGCACTAGTCTTAATCTTGCACTAGTCTTAAGTGTTCCATCATGTAGCATTGCTTGAACTGTTATGGCCATGCTATTGTTTTGCCCTAATGATTTGGTTGTTGGGAGCTTGCAAGTACATTCAATGTACTGACCTGGCGTGTCATGCCATATTTACAGGCCATGTTGTGATTGCGTAGGACGACGTTCCCGCTGTATGCGAGCTAGAAGGTGTCACAGCAGTGTCCCTTTGGAGTGGAGTCCATCACCATCGCCATTGTTCCACTGCTAAGATTTATTTTGCTGCTATAGAGTTATTCTGCTTCTTGATGTGGTTCCTTTGCTATCATTAGGAGCAAGTTTGTTCTCCTCTTCACTCTGCTAGCATTGTAATAGACCCCTTCTACCCATTTCATTGGTAATAGAAGTTGGTCAGTTCTATATAAAGAAGTGCCGTGTTCCATAAGACTTGATCTCTGGGCTGGAGCACGGGGCGTTCCCGGATGCCGGGGTGCCACAAAACCTCATCTTTTAGTTATTAATCCCTAGGATATGATATTCGCCCGTATGCTTGAAATGAAAACTCGGACTTAGATGACCTAGTGCTTACACTGACAATCAAACGGCTCTAAGTCGCATAGCACTAGTACAAGTCATGCGATGAGGGCTTACAGAGAAGTTCACTCCTAAAATCGAGGCCGACAATTCATTTTCATAAGTCACTCAAAGGCATTCGATCATGGAGCCGGACGACCCTGAACTTATGATCAAAGGATGTTGATGTCACGTGTATGGATTGTTTCTATGAGAAAAAAAAATATCATAGAAAGGAGACACCAAACAAATTATGTGTGCAAAAATATCTTATTCTTCTACAGGAACATCTTGCGTTTTGAATATCACAGAACTCCAGGTCGTCGCAGGGATTCATAACCCAGAACTTAGGGGCTACAGTTTTATTGAGGAAGCCTACTAGAAACATATTCCAGTACTTGAAGGGATACTTCATTTGAAAGCTGGGAACACAAGACGGTATATCATACTTACAGGCTTTAGCAAGCAGACATTCGTCGGTTTTCATCAGCGAGCAAACATTTTCTGGATTCACAATTTTTTGTACCGATTTTAGCAAACAAAGATTTGGAAATATTATGTAAGTCTCAGATCGCTGCGATCAAGACAACCCGACACTTGGGGGCTACATGGGATATGGATATAAATTTCCCGTAAAAACGTTTGAGTCCTTTGACAAGACCCGACAGGGCAAGAAGCAACATTGGACTCAAAGGTGGAAGAACTCAAAAACTGGATAGTATGGGGTTCGTTAACATGAATCAGTGGAGCAAGTCGGCTTAATGGTTTGGCCTTCAGACCCGGTCTTTTATACTTACTATTCATTATCTTGGAAAATTACCATGGACGCGCACCTGGCGTTCTCTTCCACGACGATCTCGCACCGCCAAAAGACAAGCAGAGAAAAAATGAAGACTACGTCAAGTTTTCGTCCAAGATAAACTTGGGGGCTACTTCCGGGGGTATTACTCGCAGCTAAGACACCTCCAGAAGGCAGCAACCAAAGGAAGACTCAGCCAAAAGACATGTCCTGAAGAGAAGACCCGGATTGCTCCAGTTTCCTGGTGCTATAGGAGTCGGCGCTACAGTACCCGGCGCTACATGCGTCGACTCCTACAGGACTCGTGGGGGTCTTCTACAGGACCCATCCTGCTACATTGTTTGCAGGGGGGTCTACTACAGTAAAAACAGGGTACGCTATAAGAACGAAGTCCCAATCTTAGAAGGAGTCCAATTAACTTGGAAGGCACGAAAGACTGCAAGATTAACGTAGGACTCCGATTATTATTTGACTCTTAGTACAAGATGATACTATTTTGTATTAGGTGTAATAGCCCGGGATTTTCACCCAAATTAAAAAAAAATGTTTTCAATGTTATTTTGTTGATTGGTAGCATTGTTTGTAGTATTTGTATCGCCAATTTATTAATTGGTGAATTATATTTCCCCCTCCTTCTCGTACCGGCATGCGTGACCAAGACTTTCCACCTTGGCACACGACCTTTTGTGACACCGTGTAACAGCCGAGATTTCACAAAAATTAAAAAATTTCTTTTCGGTGTGAATTGTTTGATTGTCTGATTTGTTTGCGGTGTTTGCATCCCCGATTTATTGATCGGCGATTATTTTAACCCCTCTTATCTCATATCGGACGGAGACCGACCCTTGCCACCCTGACACTCGACCTTTGCGACACCGGGTTTTACCCGATCATCATCGCGAAAACCGCACGAGACCAGCCGCAGCCAACGGAACGAAAACCACGTTTAATAAGTAAACGGGATATTTTTATAGAGCTCTGGAAAGTGTTCTCGGAACGGTTCCAGCGCGAGGTGAACGCCTCCGGCTTGACGCGCTGATCGCGCGGTTCGAAGTTTTACCCGAATCGGAGGTCCTGCGGACCCCTGGCGGTCAGAAACGTGAGCACCGCGCGCGCGAGAGAAAAACCGGGGATGTTTTTGCAAACTGCCAGCCACCTGGGCTATATAAAGACCACCACACTACCACCCCTTTCTAGGGTTTCCCTAGCCACAAAATTGCAGCCACCCCCTCCACTTTGTCCAGATCTAGCCCAAAAATACCCCATTTTCACAGTCCTAGCTTTCCCTGCGATCTGGACCGTCGGATCGGCCGATCCAACGGCCCAGATGCGCCCTGGACTCCACCTCTCTCCTCTCTCTCTCTCCTCACGAGGGCGCCACCAGCCCAAGGGCAGCAGCCGCCGCAGCCGCCGGCCACCCAGGTCCCCCGCGCCTCCTTCTTCCCCTATCCCTCCTCACCGTCCTCTCCCTCTCTTCCCGCAGGTCGTCGACGACCGGAGACGCCGGAGCTCCTGTGTCGCCCGCCATGGAGCCGCCATGGACCGCAGCCGCCTCGCCTCGCCTCGGACCACGCCGCATCCTGGACCCGCGCCGCTGCGCCCTCCGCACGCCTCCCGGGCCCGCCTGCACCTCGCCGGAGCACAAATCCATCGCCAGAGGCCGGCGCCACGCCGCTGCCACCTGGTCGCCGGGATCGGGCGAGATACCGAGCGCCGCTCACGTTGACCCGCCGCCCTGGGCCGGCCTCGCGCCCCAGCCCAGCAAGCGGCCCGCGCGCCACTTCGGCCAGATGGGCCTCGGCCCATGGTGAGCCAGGCCGCCCTCCCCCTTTTTTTCTTCTGTTGTTTATTTCTTTTTTGTCTAAGTCCCACAAAACTGCTGTTGTGTTCTGTTTTGCGACGTAATTTCCCGTTGACTCGTAGCTTCGAATGAAGTGATTCTTTTTTTGTTTGGTTGTGCTTCGTGTGCTCTAGAGTTCATCTTTAGGAAGTTATTTATTTTGAGGTCATATTCATGGTGCAAATCTGTGTTGAAGTGGGCACCAGACTGTTAACTGTTGCTAAATGCTATCAAGTGCTGCTGCTGTTATTTTGTTCAAACTTTGGGTGATGATTGTGACACATCCATGAGGCCTATTGCATTGATTCTTTTTCCTATGTGTTAGGCATCATGTGTACTTCATTTCCATGCATTAACTTGTCATGTTTGGGTACTTTAGCTATATTAAATCTTGCTCCAAAGTGGTGACCTTGCTGTTAATGTGCTGCTGTGCTGAAAACTGTTAATTTGTTGCAACTTCGGGTGACGGTTGCGTCGCAACCGTTTATCGAAATTGAGTGATTCCAATTGCATATTGTTAAGCATCATGTCTACTTCCATTATATGTATTGTATTGCCATGATATGCTTGCTGGTAATATATATTTTTAGCTCCAAAGTTGCTATGCCACTGTTTTTGACAGCCACCTTTGCTTTTCTCTAAGTCTGTAACGTTCCGATGTCATGTTGCATGCTTAATATCTTTGATCTATGATGCCTATTTCCATGATTATTTTTTCCATGCCTTCCCTGTCATGTCTACTTTAGTTCATATCATTTGTGAGCATGTTTGCATTGATTATCCTGTTTATGCATTGCTCTAAAGTGTGCTTCCTGATGTTGGCAGATTGTGCCTGTAACTTGTTTTGGTTATATCTTTTTAACCGTAACTCCGTTTGGAGTGTGCCTTATATGTAATTTTATTAGTTTTTCGTGTACTTTGTGTTTATGCTATTGTTTGATGCTGTTAAAAAATATAAAATATGGTTTAGGACAGAACAGTACCAAATCTTTTAATTGTCGTGCGGCACTTAGTGTTATGCCATGTTTAGGTTGTGCCTCGCTTAAATTGACTAGCATAGGTAGTTTACTTTGTGCTTCACCTCTTGCCATGTTTGTGTGCTATTCCATGCTTGCTTGAGTTGCCATGTTAACAACCTTTTTTATCACCTGTAGCTAAACAACTTGAACCCTTGTAAATGTGCGGTATCGTCGTGTGTGACGAGTACTCCACTTAACCTGTTAGTAACCGCTCTCGACGGTAGGTGCGATGTCTCGTGTTGCCTTCTTGTTGATGCTTGCTCGTGTTTGCCTCGTAGTAATAGATGCTTACTCGTTGATTGCTTTCTAGTGTTTATCGTCTTGTGTGCTTCCGCAGGTACCCTTCGGAGACGATGCGAGCTTGCGATCAACTACAGCTTCGGAACCCGGCTTATCAACAGGCAAGGACTATACATTACTTATGATCCATTCTATTTCAACCAGAGGTTTGCATGCTAGTCTAGGTTAGGTTCGATGTTTGATCCTACCACATGTTTACAGCCTCTTTCAAAACGATACAACCATGTCCCTTCCCAGCAAACCTTGTACTGCTATGTTACTATTGCTCGTTGCTCAGCCCCTTCTTAGTATGCATGCTTAGGATGTTACGATGTTATCCTGTTACTCCTTGGTTTGGGCTATCACATTATTATATTGTTGTTGATGATATGATTATTATAAATGTTGACTATATTCGACGAAGGATGGAAGGTCTAAGCTATCCCGCCCCGACGCTTTGTTCCATTCGAGTCACCTAGGATCCGAGTTCTGGGTATTGGTTTTAAGACTGAGCGTGCCTAACCGCGTGTGGGATTTTATGGGGTCCCCTTTTCTTACCTACCTAGCTTCAAACATTTCTAGTGGTGGCCCAAGCTGATTTACCATTTGAAACCGTGTGTGTGCTGGTCAGCTGCCAGTAGTTTTTAAACCAACCCGGACCAGTGACGACATAGTTCCCTTGCTGGCACATCATGACCGGCTGAGGACCCGGTTGCCCATGTGTGATTAACCGGCAATCCAAACCTGGAGTCATACGGTAGAAACCGGATCGAGAGCGTGGCCGGCTCCTGAGCTGGATGTCGACTCACCAGGGGCCACCCGGATTTGTTCGTTGTTAGCTAGAGGGACCTGTTGTTTCGGATCTCTTGGAACTAAATCATAAAATGGTTGCCTGTCATGGGTAGCAACTGAGAGAGATGGGCGTGCGTGCGGAGCCTTGTAATGGGCAGTTGGTACACCCCTACAGGGTTAAATCTTTCCGAGACGCCGTGTCCAAGGTTATGGACGACTTGAGATCTACTCCTTGTTCATAGACAACAACAGCTGAGATAATCTTAATATAACTTGATCAACGTGTGTGTGCCTTGACTGCTTCTTCTTCGTCGGGATGCGAAGAGGAGGACAAGGATAGGGTAGGTGTTATGTTTGTGTAAGTAGTTGATAGCAAGACTTGTTGGAGGCGATTCCTCATCAAATGCTTGGCTTCTTATCTTACTCTCTAGATCGTTAGCCACTTCATAAATGCTAGTGCGGCAGCAACTTCACCACTTACCCCATCCTTACCGTAAACTACTAGTTGTTCTAGAATGACGAGTGATTAAGTCCTTGTTGGGTCAGTTGACCACTATAGTTGAATGCTGAGTACTTCTGTACTCATGATACTTCCCCCAAACTCTTTTCAGGGTTCTTGATTGACAACAGGTATGGTGATCGACGTTTCACATGGAGACTCGACGACGACTAGTTAGGCGGATCCCGGCGGAGGGCCTAGCCCGTGTGGTTATGGGGATCGATGATTTTACCTTTTCCACTAGGCATTTGATTGTAGTCTGTACTCAGACATGTACCTTCCGCTGTTATATTGTATTTGAGGCAGTTGTATGCCGATTGTATGAGATGTTGTATCCTTGTATCTGTAATGTTGTGATATCATGTTGGAAATCCAGGGCATATGGCTATGTCATATGTCGCAGTGGGACCGATATGTGCTTCGTCCCTGGATCGGGATGGAAACATCTAGATCTGGAACAGTACCGCATATCGGGCCTTACACACCGGGTTTCACCCAATCACCATCGCAACTTCCGACACAAGACAAGACGTAGCCATCAGAACGAAAACCCCATTTATTTAATAGATGTATTATTTTATTGGGCGCTAGAAAATGTTCTTAGAACTGATGTGAAGTGTGGTAGACGTCACTGGCTCGTTGCGTGGATCACGTGGTTCGAGGTTTTGCTCGAATCGGAGGTCGTACGAAGTCTCGGCGGTCAGAAACGTGTGACACTAGACGCGATAGAGAAACCGGGGGTATTTTCGTCATCTGTCGGACAACCCAGCCTATAAATAGACCACCCTTCCCCTCCACCTTTCCCAAAGACATATTTGCAGCCACCCCCTCCAAAATACCCAGATCTTCCCCAAAGCCCCCTTCAATCCTGAAACCCTAGATCTGGGCGATCCTCGACATATCGCGTGATCTATGGCTCTTAGGCTCCACGTCACCCCACCGTAGCTTCCTCCCACCTCAAGCGTCGGGCCCGCAACCGCCACCCCGGGCCAAACCAGGATGCGCCATGGCCGAGCCACCGGCTCCTCCGGCCACCGCCACGCGTCGGCCGCCGCGCCCTTGGCCTCCGGCGAGCCGCTGACCACCGTCGGCGTCCTTCTCCTCCTCTCCCTGCGCGCCCTCCTCTTCTCCTCTCTCCCCTCACCTCTCTCTCTCCTCCCTGTGCAAGTCGATCCGCAGCCATCATGGCCATGGGAGGCAAGCTTTAGCTCGCCATGGCCTAGATCCGGCCACCCCGACCTGCCATGGCCCAGATCCGGCCACCTCTGAACCCCTTCATCTTATCCCGGCTGCCCTCACGTCTCCCCGTGCCCTTGCTGCTTGTCAGCGCCACCACGGCCAAGGTCCATCCCGCCATGGAGATGAGGAGCCCTAGCTCACCATTTCTATATTTTACTAAGTCCCCTGTTGCTGTTAGTTTTGTTCTGTTTTGTGTTGTGTTGTAGTTTGCGTTAGATTCATAGCCTGGATGAGATCGACCCGAAAATGAAAATTTCTCCTTGTGATGTGATATTCAATGTTTCTTTAGGAAGTTAATTGATTTGAGCTCATTTGAATGGTGCAAATGCTTGTTGAACACTTCTACTTTCTGTTTACTTCTGAAACTATTATTTTTTAGCAATGTTTGTTTGATGATTGCCTCAAATCCATGCATCTTTTCCACATGATTCCTTCACATGGATTGTCCATTAACATGTGTAATTTAATACCATGCATATTCTTCTAATGATAATGCCGGACCCGGAATATGCGTATGTAATTCCAATCACAACTCAATCACATGGAGAGCCGAGAGCCGTACCCACTTGTCTAACCAGACAAGGGAAAGCACAGAACACTCTCGGAAAGCATCGTACGTGAGGGGCATCCTATCCAGGCCGGATGATCAACTGAGATGGGTCCTCATCGCCCGCTCACAAGTCTAAATGATTATGGGTGGTGAAATCCCATACTCATAGACAAGCCGCCTCAACCATGTTATCGATTGAATCATAACCTTTACATAAATAGACTCCAGCCCGATCACTTAGTCGGGGTCTAGGGCGGGCTCGATCATACAACAAAGTGTGCACATGACAGAGTCACGAGCAATTGCATCGCGATGCCCCAAGCTGCGCACATGTAAGGGCCACTTGGTGTATAAAAGACCGCCAGCCAGATCACAACTAAGGTCTCGAAAACCCATACTAAGACATGCATGTTATAAACATACACGCAGCACACATGCCTAGTATGAACAGCAGGTATCATCACATAACTCTACAAAGTACTTCTTTATTGACTTACATATAGAGTATACAAACATCACATGTATGTGATCAACATTGCATCATACAACGGAATCAAATTAGGTCTGAGTACAGACAAGTTTAACAAATGGCTTAGAGAAGCCTTGTAAACATACATGCCCTTCCACGAGGGACCAGACTGTTGTTTGGGACTATGCTAACTTAGTCAACGTCGAGCTTCAGGAAGGTGTCCTCATCGGGGCCTGGGTTTCCATCTAAAACATAGAATAAGCAAACGTGAGTACAAAGTCGTACTCAGCAAGAATTACATCAGAACTATACTACTCATGCTCAAGTTTCAAGGTAACGACAGGTGGGGTTTCATCATGCAGAAGTGCCAGCTTTGACTTGGCTAGTCCTATACTACGAGTACCAGACTTGAGGTAAGAAACGTACACGAGTCCACTACCAAGTATCCAACCAATACACCACTAAGTATACTTCCTCGACTTCCCCACGAGGAGCACACCATAGCACTCATGCTTATCTTGCGAGTTTTATAAGTATCCATTCAAGTTGTCTAATAATCAAGCACAGCTTTCCAAGTATTCCATGACCGCGGACGCGGCTATTCAAATAGTTTTGTTAACCTTGCAAGGGTGTAAACTACACACACATGACCATCGGTTACCGCCAGGTCTCGCCACCGTTCAACAGGTGACAGCGAGGATGTTCACCACAACACTTCGCCCACAGCTCCGTTATAGTCCAAGGAGTCAACTGTCTGAGTTCCAAACCCAACTGGAGTTCCGGCCGAGCTTCCAGCCAGGACTCAAATCATGTAGGCACGACTGACAAGCCCACCTCGACCGATGGTTCTCCGCTTGGCAAGCCATGTTCTACAAGCCCTACCATGAATGCCACATTTAATTTCCTTTATCTTTCTATGCATATGCCGAATGGAAAACCCGAACTAGGTGTGAATCCTGGACTTGGATCGGGGTGAGTTACTAGGTCGAGAGGGGTCAGTGAGCCCAATGTGTGGTTGTACTCTTTGTCTCGGATTACCATACAAGAACTCGGGCTTAAGGCGGTGTTCAACGAGACAACCCACTGTGTACTCCTACACAGCCTGTCATCGTTCACCTTGTATTAGGGTGGATTCACCAACACAGTTTCACTTTCATCAACACCATGTTCAGTATCATCCCGACTCACATCAAATTCATCCTCATTGTAAACTCTAAGCATGAAATAAGCTTTAACAGTTGCAGGGGCCAAATGATATCAATCAACTCCTATGTCAGCTAGGATTGTTGTTTGCTTATTACTGTGACAAGATGATAGGTCATGCATCGGATATGGGTTTAACTATGCGGTAGAATCGATACAATGTGATCTCCTAAACATGCATAAGCGAGACTGAGAGGGAATTGGGATTTTATAGACATGATCAATGGGGTTTGCTTGCCTTGTTGACGATACACGGGTCTTAACGGTGGTCTTCTTCTTCGGGGGTTATCACTGTCTCGGAACGTCTGTCACTGGAGCAATCATCAACAAAAGGGGGGACATTGAAAAAGAATGCACATACACATGATATAGTTGTCCATGATGTGATTTCTTCTGTCTTGTGGAAAATTCAATTTAAATGAAGTGTATTGCATTTGAAATGCAGATTCAAACTCCATATATGATTTTCAATTTAGCCAAATTGCAATTGCTATTGTCGGATCATTGTAACGCATGTGTTCATGTGTGTGATATGCCTCTGATGTAAAAGTGATCATATTTGCATTGCATTGGTTGAAGTTGGAGTAGCATTTGAATTAATTTTGATTTAATTTCAATTAAACCAAATAGAAAAAGCTACTGGTCCCAACTTAAGATCAACTCAAACATGGTTGAAAGTTGATTATTTGGATAGAGAATTTTATGCTGATCATTTTTCATATATTATTTATTAAATTTGGAGTTAATATGAATTTTCTATGATTTATTGAAGTTTGATTGATTTTCTGTCTTTTTCTGTAATTCTTTTAATTCAAAATCTAATTACTGCGTCACTGTGACGCAGGGGCGACGTCAGGGGGGGTCTGTCTGCTGGGGGCCCCATGTCAGTGAGAGAGGGAATTAATCCCTCTCTGTTTTAGTTAGCAGAGGGTTTAGGGGGGGGGGGGTTGGGGCCCACCTGTCAGTGGCGTGGGGGCTGATTAGCACGCGGGTTAGGGGGGCCTAATGGTCGGCTTGACGCCGGCGGTTCTGCACGCGGCGCTGCTCCGCCGGAGTTGCGCTGCAGGCCATGGGAGGGCTCGGGGCGAGCATCAAGACGTGCCTCGCGCTCTTGCGCATCTAGGGGTGCAGGAGGGGGGCCTCGAGGAGGCCCCGAGCCACGGCGGCGTCCAAGCCCGTGGTGGCCGAAGGTGCTAGACATGGCGAAGACGGCACAGAGAGCGCGGGGAGGAGAATGGAGAGGGGGAACCGGCTCGCAATGCTCACCTGAACACGAAGAGAGGCACGGCGGCGCCGGAGAAGAAGCGTACGGAGCTCAATTCGTCCCCGGAGCGCACGGTGGCCGCGGCGGCTCAGCGAAGCTATCGTCGTTGCTGGTGCTCCTAGCTCCAAATTAGCAGTGCCACTCGAACTAGTTATCACCGGGGAACCTCCCAGACATCTTGGCTCGCCGGAAGGAGCTCGGTGGTCGCGTAGGGCACGTCGGCGCTCCGGCTAGGGTTTCGGTCTGCGCGGAATACGTCGGGGAGGAGGGAGACAGGCAGCGAAAGGGGTGAAAGGGAATCGGGGCTTCCAGGCGCTCCAGCGCGAGAAGAGATAGAGGAGAGGGAGGCCTGCGCTAGCGATAAGGAGGAGGAGGCGCGCATGCGTGGTGCACGACGTGTCCAGCGCTCCTACTAGCGAGGGGAAGAAGACAAGGGCTGCTGGAGTGGGCTGGGCCAGATGGGCCTCGCCCTGTGCGGAAGGTAAGGGCTTCTTCTCTGTTTTCTTTTTATTTCTTCTGACATTTGTTTTGCTTGATATAAAAAATACCAAAACATTTTATAAAATCCCCAAATCATTTATATGGACTTACATGGCACAACACTAGCCAATCCCAAGATTTGAAGATTTTTGAAATTCAAATTATTTGAATTTCTATTCAAATAGGTTTTTATTTAATTTCCAAGCCCTTTTCTGAATTTTTGACAAATCTTGGAGCATGCAGTGGGAACCACTTTACTTTATATGTGATCATGCGTATTTATAAGACTTTTCAAAAATACCAGAGGAATTTTTGGAAGCAATTTTTATCTGGCCTTTTGAAATAAATTCTCTAGGGCTTTTCTTTTCCCCATTTTTGAATTTCTTTTGAAATTTTCACATGATGCAAAGAGCACTTGAACCCTAGCACATACCTAAGCTTGGGTTGTGACAGATAACTTGATGTAGGTTGCTCATATATTTCTCCAAATTGGTGCTCATGTTAATCTGTCATTCCTGATTACATACAGTTGCATCATGCTAGCCTTGTAGTTATTGATCCATGCCTCCTATGATTTCATCCCAAAGGAATGCATTGCTCCTTGACATGTCTATTTTCATGCCTTGTATTTCTATGCCATGTTATCTTTCCTGTTCATGTATATCTTGAGCTCTCAAGGTGACTACTGCTATTTCTGCCAACATCACTGAAAATTTTCCTTGCCTGCAGTATATTTTAGCTGTCCTGAGTGTCTGTTATATATTTATCCATGGTTCTTTTGAGCACAAGTGCTATGTAGGAATTGTTGAGCATGATGTATACTCCATGTCCATGTATTGCTATGTCATGTTTCTGTAATGTTGCTATCAATTTTGTTACTGTTTAGTGAGCATTATTATAATAGTGTGTCTGATTCTCTGTTTTCACTAAGTCCTAAACCAGTAGCATAAATTAACTTTTTGCATGGGTTATAATTATTTAATATTGATGCTTCTGCACATGAAACCTGTGTGCCATGCCTTTCTTGTCATGTCTACTGTAAATGCATATTAGTTTTTGCATGTTTGCAATCTGTAGCATGTTGTTGCATTGCTCTTAATTGTGCTACCTGGTGTTGGAAGATTGTGCCCATAACTTCTGATGCTTGTATCTTTTATACCGTAATTATGTTTTGGCTGTTCTTTACATGTAACTTGACAAGAATTTCATGTAGATTGTGATTGTGCTATTATTTGCTGTTCTTAACCAATATAAAATATGGTTTAGGGCAGAACAGTACCAAATGCTTAAATTATCGTGGGGTACTTAGTGATATGCCATGTTTAGGATTTTGCCCCACTTAAATTGACTAGCATAGATAGTTCACTTTAAGTTTCACCTCTTGCAGAGATTGTGTGAGATGCCATGTTAAAAACCTTGCTCCTATTGTGTATCTAAGCAACTTGAACTGATGATAAATGTGCGGTATCATCGTGTGTGACCGATACCTCACTTAACATGTTAGTAACCGCGCTCGACGATAGATGCGATACCGTAGTTCGTTGTCTCGTGTTTCCTTCTTGATGTTGCTTGCTTGTGATTTATTTGTAGTAATAAATGCTTGCTCGTCGATTGCCTTTCCAATTTTTCCTTCTTGTGTGCTCCCACGGTTACCTTCGGAGTCGTTGCGAGTGTGCCATCGACTACACCTTCGGCATCGTCTTCTCAACAGGTAAGGGGGAGCATATATCATTCTTATAACATTTAGCTCACTTTCCTAGGTATAGGATAGAACGATTGCTTGATCCTACCACCTCACATTTATGCCTCCATATTAAAACCCAAATAGCCATGTTCCCCCACATTCCAGCAAACCTTTTTTTGTACCTTGCTTGCTTAACCACTGCTTAGTATGCATGCTACGGATGCTATATTGTTACGCCTATTACTCCTTGGATTGGGCTATCACTGTTGGGAAACGTAGTAGAAAACAAAAACAAATTTGTGCCTACGAATCAAGATCCAAAGATCATCTAAGAAAGATGGCATACAAGGTTTAGGCCATTGCTCACCAACGGTTGCAGCGGAAGAAGAGTTGATGAAGCGGGTGGAAGTAGATCTCGTGATGCGTCTCATGATCCGTCCCACGATCTATCCCATGAACGAATCCCTCGAGCAATTCCCTCGAACAGATCTCCGAGGAAGAAGAAGAAGAAGTTCCCCGAAGAAGGATCAAAGTTATGATCCCTCTACCGGTATCCACACATCCCGTAGCAGCAATCCAGGAGCGCTCCGCCGTCCAGAGAAGAACGCCACCGAGAAAACTAGAGGGAGAAAACCCTAACGGATTCCGATCTAGAACAGCGTCTAAACCGGGGTCTAATTGTGGAGCAATGGGGTTTAGAGGGAGGGAGGGTGGCGCATAGGCCTTGGGATCAAGTGTGCTGCACCCCCACCCCCTCCCCTCATTATATAGGTGGCCATGAGGGACCTTGGCCGAAATAAGGGGGGTGGAGTCCTTCCAGGACTCCTCCGTTGGTGGGAAAACTTTCCCCTAGGACTCCTTCCTTGTGAGGAGTCCTTCCCACTTTGGAAAGCCTAGTCCTAATAGGAGTAGGGCCAAATTTCGGCCAGCCCCTATGGGGAGCCTTGCCCCCCAAGTCTAAGGGTGGTGGGGCGCATATGGTACTGTCCTAAGCCCCGAAGATATGCAAGAAGAAAAGAAGTCTATAAAAGAGAAAGGTATTAAATCTAAAGACGTGAAGAATCTACCTCCAATTGAGAAGCTGTGTGAGCCTACCACTCACCCACCTATGGTAGAGGTACACTCTCTTTTAGATTTAAATGCAAGAGACATTCCTAAAGGTAAGCATCCTGATCAATATTTAGATGAGCTTGATAATTTTATTATGAAGCAAAGTCACTTCAATGAAAAGATACAAGGTCAGTTGCATGATAATACTATTCTTATCAAAAGTTTGCTTGATGTTCTAGGAAGAACAATTAATGATGTTAAATGTCTTGTTAAGCATTTTCATATGGTTCAAACTCAGCTTGAACAAATTTCTAATGTGCAAAAATATTTGCTTGCTAACAATGCCAAACAAGACAATTTACATGCTTATGGTATAAAGACCCGGGGTGGAACACACACCCAGGACCCTCTCGATCCAGAAGGATATCCGAAGAGGATCGAGCAAGATTCTCAAGTGTAGGAGGAAGAAATTGCTAGCTCTCCAAAGAAGAAGAAGAAGAATAAGAAAAAGAAACACAAGGAAGCTTACAATTCCAATGATCCTATAGAAGAAGAAGAACATGTTGTTGATCCAAACAACATATCTACCTCCGATGCTGAGACTGAAGACGGTGGTGAACCTGAAAAATATGCTGAAAAGAATGATCCACCTGAGGTTCGAGAAGAAGAAGCACCTGATAAACGCAAGAAGTACACTAGAGAAGACATCCTTGCAAGGAGACACGGGAAGGAACGAGAACCATGGGTACGGAAATCCATGCCCTTTCCAGGTAAGTCTGTCAAAACCAAAGAAGAAGAGTACTACAACAAGTTTTGTGAGTGGATGAAACCCCTTTTTCTTCAGATTCCTTCGACTGATGCTATTAAGTTACCTCCTTACTCTAAATATATGAAAGAAATTGTTACTAATAAAAGAAGAGTTCCTAATGAGGCAATATCTACTATGCTTCCTAACTACTCTTTCAGTGGCAAGATTCCTGAGAAGCTCGGCGATCCAGGTATACCCACCATTCCTTGCTCCATAAAGAATAATTATGTTAGAACTTCCTTATGTGATCTTGGTGCAGGAGTGATTGTTATGCCCTTTTCTCTCTACAAAAGGCTTTGTTTAGAGAAACTAATTCCAACAAATATCTCTCTTCAGATGGCCGACAAGTCCATGACCGTCCCAATCGGTATTTGTGAGGATGTCACTGTTGAAGTTGCCAATTGCTTAATACTTACTGATTTTGTTATTCTTGACATGCCCGAGGATGGGAGCATGTCCATTATTCTTGGTAGACCTTTTCTTAACACCGCAGGTGCCATTATTGATTGCAATAAAGGGAAGGTTACCTTCAACGTGAATGACAAAGAACACACGGTGTATTTTCCAAAGAAGATCGACAAAAGGCATGGCCTTAACTCCATTGAGAATATCGAGACCGTGAAGATTGGAGAATGGGATTGTTCACTACATGTATACCAAAAATGAAAAACAATCATGGTAGGGACAATGTCCATCAAAGTGAGAGTGCAATGATCACCTCATAAGAGGCGAGACTTTCTGCTCTATGTATCACCGGTTTGTTGGTAAGACTTGATCAACCCTTATAACCAGCATGTTTCATATAGATAAAAAGTTGAGCTTGTTATGTTTTCATTTATTTTAGCTTTTATTATCCTTACTGTACCCAAAGATTTTGTTTGAAACTTCACTTGTTCTAACTTTTGCCTCAAGTTCACGATAGTTTTTCCATCTTTTTGAACTTTGAAAAATTCTCTATAGTGAAGTTTCCCTGAAAATTCCAGAAAAATCAAAATAAAAATTTCCAGGTAAAAATCCATCGGGGAATACCTGTGGCTGACCAGGAGGGTCCACCCCTGGCCTAGGAGCCCAGGTGGCGCGCCCTAGCCCCTAGCCGCGCCACACACCATCCTGGGGCCCACAAGCACCCGCCCCCCCCCCCCCCCCCCCCGCTGTCATCTCTTCTTCCACTCTCTCTCTTTCACCCCAAAAACTCGTATTCTTGCTCTGGTTTCGTGTTCTTGCTTTTCTTGATCACGGAACTTCGATCTCCCTCTACAACCACTCGTTTGAGATGAAATTTAGAACAAATACTCATTGGTATGTGACTCCCTCATCCCTCCAATAATTTTCTAGTTGGTGGCTTCATTAGTGAGTATTTAGTAGTTCTTGGTGCTGTTTAGTTGAGCTTAAATGTTTGTGTAGAAATTTATTTTCCAAGTTTTGTTGCTAGTTTGAGCCTTGGTAAAGAAGTTAGAATGTTTTGGCCAAACTAGTTTTGCTTAAACCTTCATTTTTGTGATTTGTCAAAAATTTCAGAAATGGATAGGCTAGGAAGATGGCTTGGGAAGAATAAACCCGAGCGCTGTAGCCATGTTACGCGGTTAACAGCTTCACCTTCAACTACGAGGGTGATCTACAACAAAGAAATCGTACACTTGGAGCTGTTGGATGCATCACCCGCAAAGGCCATGGCATTTCCATGCAAAGATTTCATGGCGGATGCCGGCATACAGGAAGAGTTCGACGCCCTGTGTGCCAGAGCTGGTTTGACACGGCATGTGACGAGCCCTGTGCTACAGTATGAAACACTCACTGCTATATTTATTAACATTTTCAGATTTTATCCTGAAAATGATGCTGTTGCATTTCAGATTTATGAAAGGTTACTAACCATGCCTATGAGTACCTTTTGTGAAGCTTTAGGTTTGCCCCACAGAGGAGAGAATAGGAGGAAAAATTCTCAAACTTCTGCACTCAAGACCCTTCTCAACTCGATGTGCAACACTGAAGTGTGGAACATTAACCGTCAGAAGATCTCTAATATTTTGTTTCCTCATCTCAGGTATTTCGCATATTATATTGCTATAGGGGTGTTGGCTCGAGACAACACGAGCAACACTTCTTCTCCTGATACTGGTATCATGGCGAACGCCCTCTCAGGGAATCACGAGTATCATGTGGGCACGCTATTTCTAGACGCCTTGCTGCTAATAGCAACAAGGGGGATCTCTTTGGTGGCGTCTATGACACACTTCTTTTGCAGTTTCTCGAAAGAGAACCACGCTCAGATGATACAGTTTTTTTCTTTTTTTAGTCTTGATTTAGTTTCCATGAAGAGGAATTTCTTTGTTACTAGGCCCTCTGACCGATATGCACTTGATTATATTTTGCGGTTTGAGGGCGATGTGGAACGCATCATCCGTCTACCTGCACCACTTGTGCTTGATGTTTCTCGCAAGAACGGAGACCGCTTTTCAGATACCCAGTTTGATGAGATCATGGGGTGATACCAGTTTCACGACCCCACTGAGGGGGTTGCGCCAGATGAGGAGGAGCGCGTGGTGTATCCACCCGTCCAGGAGGAGATCACCGCCCCATGGGACGGAGGGTCTTCCTCTGGTTGGGATGATGGACCTTCCTCATGGGAGGATCCGAGGACTTCAGTGTACGCATCGGAGGGCTCATACAACCCTTGGACTTACCATTACCAGGGAGCAGGAGGCTCCTCGGGACTTCAGTAGATGAGCCAACTTACGCCAAAAGCCTAAGCTTGGGGGAGTACGTACTCTCCTCCCCTTCCATTGTATCTTCCGTTTTGTTCGCTTTGATCTTTTCAAAGTTTTTGCCTATTCTTTCTTGTTCCTTTATTTTGCAAAAACAACCAAAAGATTTCTCTTTTATTTTTATTTTAGCCTTTGAAAAACCCCAAAAATATTTTCTTTCTCTCTTTAGTTTGCTTTGTTTTCAGAGTTCAGCTCGAGTCCGTGATGGCATTTGATTATATATTTCCTACGTTTGATTGTGCAAGTTACAAGGCAGTAATGAAGAAGATCGACGGGAGGGATGCAACAAGGAAAGCCGGTATGAACTCTTTTTGTTTCTACTTTTGTACATATGCATGTACTCATGCTTAGATACCAGCTTGTAGCGACATAGTGCTATGTTTACAATACTTTCCCAGTGGTTCACGCTCTCTTTGTGGTTAGTTTCAAATAGCTAGAGTTCATAATGTATTGCTTGAAATGATTGACATGCATTACATTGTTCATGCTTTGGCATATTGAAGTGGTATTTCCCTTCGGAGAATTCTTGGATCGACTTGGCACATGTTCACGCATGTTAAGACTAAAAAGTCTGTTCTTCCTTGATGACCTTTTTATTTTAGAATAGTTATATCACTTTCATGCCCGATTCAATGTTACTTTGTCGCTCTGCATGATTATGACAATTATTGCTCTCTAGTTGGTCGCTTCCCAGTATTTTGCTAGCCTTCACTTGCACCAAGAGGAATTCTTCTTGTGCATCCAAACTACTTTTCAACCCAGTTGTTCCATTTGAGTCCACCACACCTACCTATATGTGGTATTTACCGGCCACCCCTAACTTAGACTTTCTTGTGCCATCTCGAAATTTATTCAAAATCTTCCCTTTTGTAACCGTACAAGCTCATGGCGCGGTGAGGGAAAATCAATATCTTTCATGCCAAAAATATTTTGACGGAAGTTTTAACTAGTCAATAAAAAAAATATCAGAGTTACACCTCCCCCATACTTGATGGTGGAATGAAATGGACCAAATGCTGCTAATGATAGGTCGAACGATACCCTCCTTCCATCCTTGAGGAAAAATAAAAGGTTTCGTAGACCATCAAAGATTCATGGATAAGGGAATATGTGTAAGCAAAAAAGCATGAATATGGTTGGCATGGGAGATATTGAGAGACCTTTACCGTTCACCGTTGACTGGAAAGTTGCACCTCTCAAAAGAGTTTTATCTCTATTTTCAAAACCAAGAGCTCTGGCACATGTTTAGTTTTTCTTCCTTTCACAGGTTTTCAACCTTGCCATAAAAAATCCACGGTTCGAGAGTCTCACCTTCTTTCTTCTAAGCACCAACTAATGAGAGCATAATTGTCATTCTTAGTGTAACATGCATTTTCCCAAGGTACCACATTTTCTTCTGCATGCTTGTAATATTGCTAGTCTTAAATTCTTAGTTCTAGTCTCCTTTAAAACTCCGGAGGAGTTTCTGCATTTATGTTTTGCTTCACTCATGGAGGCTAGCGAGATACCACTCTAGTATGTTCATGCTATGTGCATTGTGATCTTGAATTTTTTTTCAGCAGCATATTATTTACTTTTGTTTGTTTGTGACTGATCACATGAAAGAAGGATTGCT
This sequence comes from Bromus sterilis, assembly GCA_950022295.1. Classification (NCBI taxonomy): domain Eukaryota; kingdom Viridiplantae; phylum Streptophyta; class Magnoliopsida; order Poales; family Poaceae; genus Bromus; species Bromus sterilis. The sequence continues at coordinate 159,045,764 of OX465596.1, read as the reverse complement.
TCGTGCATTCTCCTTGTAGCATGGTGTCAAAACTTGTTAAACTCTTTCGTAGTACGTGCATATATATATATCTATTGAAGAAAAAGAGTTTGTCAAAGTTTTCTTTGTCGCATCCTGTTCGTTGAACTAAATTGCTTGAGGTCAAGCAATAGCTAAGCTTGGGGGAGTTGATACGTCTCAAACGTATCTACTATTCCAAACACTTTTTCTATTGTTTTGACTTCATTCTTGCATGATTTGGACGAAACTAACCCGGACTGACGCTGTTTTCAGCAGAGCTACCAGTGCTATTTTATATTGTGCATGTTTCTGGATATTTAGTTACGCTGGAAAAATATACAAAAAATATAAAAAAAATCAGCGTTCCCGAAGCTTCCGAGAAACCAAAGGGGGGCCACAGAGCAGCCAGGGGGCACCCAGAAGGGTGCATGGCGCGGCCCAGCCCCTGGCCGTGCCACACACCCTCCTGGGTGGGTCCCACACCCCCTGGTGCCCTACCTTGCCCCTATTTATTCCCGTGGTGAGGAAACTCCGAAACAGAAGTCGCCTTTCCAATCTACGTCGCGGAGCCGCCGCCACCCTTTGTTCTTCTCTGGGACAGCTAATTTGGAGGCTGCTTTGGCCTCCGGTGAGGGGAAATCAATGCCATCGTCATCACCATCGCCTCTCCATCACCCCTCCATGACTTCTTCTCTCATGTGTGAGTAATTCCCTGCTGTAGGTAAATGGGATGGTAGGGATTGGATTATTTAGATCATGTAATAGTTCATTAGATTATTGGGGACATGTTTCCTATCATCTACTTGGTGTTTATCATCTCTGTTACAACTTGTTGCTCTTAATGCTTGCCACTTTGGGACCGAGTGCCATGATTTCAGATCTGATCACCCTTTTTATTTCTTGAGTTTGATGTGTTCTTGATGCTATCTATGAGTTGTATGCACCTATTATGGTCCGGAACCGGCGATCCCAATGGTGACAGCATGGGACACCAAAGGGGATGGACTATAGTTTGAGGATTCCATGTATCCATGAAGTGTTAATGCTTTGTTCCGGTTCTCTTTGATAGGAGTACCGTAATCTCCCAAAGTTATTTTTGGCCTTGTTCGTAGCGGGAGGGTAGGACCAAGATGTTGTGAAAAGTTCTTATTGCAATCACGTACAACTACCTTGGGATACATGCCTGATGTTTGATATTTGCCTAGATTATCCTTTCTTTTCTGTGAGCCTTGACCGTGTTAGAATCTACTATATATTTGATCTCATCCAAGCAGCGCCCAACCATCAATTTCCCTAGCCTACAGTATTTCTTTTCACTGGTTACTAGTTGTTTACTTTCGCTGTTTTACTTTTGTTGTTTCACCACCACTATCATCACTATTATTACCTACACTACCACTACCATATTACCGTTTCTACTAATACATTTGTGCAAGAAAGTGTTTATTTCAGGTGCGGTTGAACTGACAACTCAATTGTCAAAGCCTATACGTATTCTTTGTGTCCCTAAGTGTCGAATCAATAAATTGGGTTACCTTGCCCGCGAAGACTATCTCGATCCCCTATAGTTGAGGATTATTAGACATCTGGCGTGATTTCCCCATGACAAGAATAGCAAGAGATTTAAGAGTAGAATCTTTGTCGGGACCTGGGGTTAGCGTATGCAAGACTCGCTACAACACAATCATATGGAGAGCCGAGAACCGTACCCACTGGTCTACGCAGACAAGGCCAAGCACAGAACATTCTCTGAAAGCATCGAACGTGAGGGGCATCACATCCAGGCCGGATGATCAACTGAAATGGGTCCTCATCGTCCGCAACCAAGTCTAAATGATATGGGTGGTGAACTCCCATACTCATAGACAAGTCGCCTCAACCATACTATCAATTGTATTATAACCCTTACATAGACTTACCTATAGCCCGATCACTTAGTCGGGTCTAGGGCGGGCTCGAGCATACATCAAAGTGCGCACATGACGGAGTCACGAACAATCGCATCACGATACCCCAAGCTGCGCACATCTAAGGGCCACTTGGTGTATAAAAGACTGCCAGCCAGATCACAACTAAGGTCTCGAAAACCCATACTAAGACATGCATGATATAATCATACACGCAGCACACATGTCTAGTATGAACAACAGGTATCATTGCAATTCTCTACAAAGTATACAACTTTATTGATAACTCTTACAGAGTGCACACATAGATCATGAGACCGTGATCCAACATCACAACAAGCATGCGGAAGCAAATTATGTCTGGGTACAGACAAGTTTAACAAATGGCTTAAGAAGCCTTATTTAAACACAAGCCCTCCACCGAGGGAACCAGTCTGCTGACTGGGACTACACTAGCTTGGTCTTCAGTCGTCGAGCTCGAGGAAGATTCCACCTTCGGGGTTAGTGGGTTCATCTAAAACATAGAATAAGCAAACGTGAGTACAAAGTCGTACTCAGCAAGACTTACGTAGAAACTATACTACTCATGCACATGTATCAAGGTAAAGGGAGGTGGGGTTTCAATGCAGAAGTGCCAGCTTTGACTTGGCTAGTCCTGAACTACGAGTACCAGACTTGAGGTAAGAAAGTACGCCACGAGAAAGTACGCCATAGCACTCACTCTTATCTTGGCAAGTTTTATAAGTATCCATTGAAGTTGTCTAATAATCAAGCTAAGCTTTCCAAGCAGTCCCTTACCGCGGATGCAGCTATTCTAATAGTTTTGTTAACCCTGCAGGGGTGTACCGCTACATACACATGACCATCAGTTACCGCCTTTGTACTCGACACCGTTCAAGAGGTGTCGGCGAGGATGTTCACCACAACTATTACCTCATAGCCGATTTAGTCCAAGAAAGCCGCCTACCTGGGTTGGCTACCACTATCGTGAACCCGGTGATGTGTGCATGGTGCATAAGCCGGTCTCGGCTGAGCCGTTCTCTCACTTAGCAGCCAGGCCACAAATCTACCAGAACTCCGAACTAAAGCGACATCTGTACATCGAAAGGGATGAGTTAGTAGGTTGAGAGAGGTCAGTGAGCCTAATGTGTGGTTGTACTCTTCATCTTGGATCACCACACAAAAACTCGGACTTAGGGCGTGTTCAACGAGACAACCCACTATGTACTCCTACACAACCTCTCATCGTTCACCTTGTATTAGGGTAGATTCACCAACACATTTCCACCATCATCACCATGATTGCTACCATCCCGACTCACATAACAGTATCAACATTGTATCACTCTAAGCATGCAATAAACAGTAACAATTACAGGGGCCACATGATATCAATCAACTCCTACATTTTCTAGGGTTGTGGTTTGCTTACTACTGTGACAAATGATAGGTCATGCAAAGGAATGGGTTCATCTATGCGGTAGAAACGTAGCATAGTAATCATCCTAAACAATGCATAAGCGAGACTGAGAGGGAAGTGGGATTTTATCGACATGATCAATGGGGGTTTTCTTGCCTTGCTGACGAGGTTCAGGTTCAGGGTCTTCAACGAAGGGGGCAGCCTCCTGTTCCGGTTCCACTTCTACCGACAAACAACAATCAAAGGGGGGCAACATAAGTACAATGCACAAACACATGGTTGAAGGTTGAAACTTGGTGTACATGCTTCTGATGTGTGAGGAAATTCCATTTAAATGAAGTATATTGCATTTGAGTTGCAATTTCAAACTCCATATTTGAATTTAAAAGGGTTCATATGCATGTTTGCTTCTGCTCGACCATTTTAAAATGGTCAAATATGAAAACAAAGTGCATATTCATAATCCTTGCATTTTTCTGATAATTTTACATATATTATATGTTTAATTTGGAGTTAAAATGAATTAGTTATGAATTTCCAAAGTTTAAGCATTTTTTGGAATTTTCTGGAATTCTTTTAAATAGAAAAGCTTTTACTGCATCAGCATAACCTCATGCTGGCGTCAGGGGGCCACTTACCAGAGGGTCCCAACTGTAAGTGACTCAGTGAGTTAATTAAAACCGTTTTAATTAGTTTTAAACTAATCCAGTGATTAGTTAGGGGTTGGGCCCACATGTCAGTGTCTATTTATTTAAATGAATCGTTTTATAAAGATTTAAATTTAACCGAGGGGTTAATTAGGCCTAGGGCCCACATGTCATGGTCACTAGCGTGTGGGTCCAGGGTGGTTAACCTCGCCGGACACGTCAGCACGCCGGCAACGTGTCTCCGGCGACTTCCAGAACGGCGGAGCTGCACGGGGACGGCGTTCCCGTTACCCTTTTGAAGCGCCAAGACCACCAGGAGGAAGCTCTCATCGCCGCGCATCGATCTGGACCAAGAACAAGGGCTGGGGTGCCCTGTAGGCTCACCGGCGTCGAGCTTTGCGGCGACGGATCCACGGCTGTGAGGTGGATTCAACTACGGGGCACTAAAAGGAGCGGGGTTGGGTTGTTTTGAAGCAGCAGTTCACGGCGATTGCGAAGGACATGGCCGCGGGGACGATTGCTTAGCGCAGGCTCATCGACAACGAGCACAACCGCGCTGTACTCCGGCGTTCATCGTGAATCGATCTAGAGGAGGGGAGGGGTGCTGCGGCTTGAGGGGAAAATCTCAGAGGCTCACCACAAACGCGACGGGAAGGCTAGCGGGCTCGGGGAAGCTCGGGAGGCGGCGAATCGACGATGAGGTCCTGCGGTGACCGGCGGCGATCCAATGAAGCGTGCTTCTCCTCGGGGCCGAATTGAAGCTCCATCTTCTGCGAGTAGACGTAGACGATGGCGAGGAGCACGGGGGACTTGCTGGTTCGAGCCCTAGGTGTCGTCGGCCGCGGAAACCATGGCGGGGCGCTCCGGCTAGTCCTCGGGCGGTGGAGAAATCGGGCGAGGGGGAAGGGGAAAGTGGCCGTGGAGAGGGGGAATGGATTGGGGAGGCTTCGGGGCGTCTCCAGGACAAGTAGAAGGCGGCGGGGAAGCAGCTGCATGGCCAGGGACGTCGCGGTGGCGTCGGCGGCCTCGGCATGGCCGGCATGCAGCAGCGTACTCGCTTTCCTGGGGTAGACGACAAGGGCTCCAGGTGGGCGCTCGCCGGGGGCGATGAGTTGGGCCTCTTTGCAGGTAAGCCCTCTCCCTTTTAAATCTTTTCTGTTTTCTTTTCTTTTCTGTATTTGTTTTGTCTTAGCTAAATTAAATAGCTAGGCATTTTATAAAATGTTGAAACTTTTTATATGGCTCCACAATATAATAGGCTAGCCACTTGTAAAGTTTGAGCATTTTTTAAATTCAAATTATTCAAACTTTAATTCAAATAGGGGTTTAAATTTAAATCCATGCTCCTGTTTGAATATTTGAAAAATCCATGAGCATGGGGTTGGTCCCACATCACTTGATATCTGATCACACTCATTTATAAGACTTTTCAAAAACGCAAAAGGAATTTTTGGAGCAACTTTTATTCTGGCCATTTGAATTAAATTCATCTGGGGGTGTTCTCAATTTCTTTTGAAATTTTTAACATGATGCAAAGTTTCTTGCTAACCCTAGAACATACCTAACAGAGCGTTCTGACAAGCTTTAAGTTGATTGTATGCCTCAGTGAGATTTATAAACTCCCCTTTTATGAGCTTGTGGATCTTTTGAAGGAGTTTATACTCGTCACCGAGTTCACCATGAACAGCCTTAAGCATAGCAATTTTATCCAAGAGATCATGCTTAATTTCAAGAGAGAGTTATAGAGCATCATTGACTTTAACAAAGTCTATCACATGTGAAGGTATTATTTCCTCAAGTGAGGCCTTCATGGTTTCCACTTCATGGAGATTTTGCTCAAGGAGGTCATTTCTCTCCTTTTCCTCTATTAGGAAGGTTTCCACATTATCGATGTAGCCATCATCTTCACACTCATCCTCCAACTCCTCATGCGAAGAGTAGGGAGCGGGAGATGATGGCTTAGGGATAGTAGACTTTGATATTACCTCTTTAGCCACGAGGCACTCGTGGGAGTTGGGCTTGTTCTCATTGGGAGATTCAAAGAGGCTTGAGGAGAAGGAGTATGCGGTACTGTTCCAGATCTAGATGTTTCCATCCAGATCTGGGGACGAAGCACATATCGGTCCCACCGCGACATATGACAACGCCATATGCCCCAGATTTCCAACATGATATCACAACATTACAGCTACAAGGATACAATATCTCATACAATCGGCATACAACTTCCTTAAATACATAACATCAGTGGAAGATACATGTCTGAGTACAGACTACAATAAAATGCCTATTGGCAAAGGTAAAACACACCATTCCCGCAACCACACGGGTCCAGGCTCTCTCCCGGGATCCGCCTAACTAGTCGTCGTCGAGTCTCCGCGAAGACGTCCAGAAGAAGGGTCGTCGAGCTCCTCTGTAGGCCAAGATCATTTTCATAACATGCGTAAAAGATAAAAGAAGGGTTGAGCTATATCAAAAAGACTTGTAACTAACTTCTCACGGTAAGGTGGGGGTAGTGGTGAGGTTGCAGTCACACTAGCATTACATAAGTGGCTAACGGTCTATTTAGAGTAAGATGGGAACCAAGCATTCGATGAGAAATCGCCTCCAACAAGTCTTACTATCAGCTACTTACGCAAACATAACACCTATCCTATCCTTGTCCTCCCCTTCGCATCCCGACGAATAAGAAGCAGTCAAGGCACACACACGTTGATCAAGTTTATTAAAATTATCTCAGTTGTTGTTGTCTATGAACAAGGAGTAGGTCTCAAGTCGTCCATAACCGTGGACACGGCTTCTCGAAAAGATTTGACCCTGCAGGGGTGTACCCTCCAGACGAAGAAGACACCACTTCCCGGCGCAGGTCGTGGCATTGCTGACGTCTGAAGAGATTTCGGATAAACTACGACGTAGGGGAGCCCATAACTCCTTATCCCACGTGAAGGTAGTGCGTACAGACCAACGGGCCTCTCAAGTCATCCACCGAACCATTTATCATTTTATTATTATCTCGCAGACAGCCGTTATCGCTATCTGACTAACAACAGAACGGACAACGAACAGCAACAAGGACCACCAGCAACGTCAGGGCCTCCCATGTCGTCCCGTCAAAGCACGCGGTTACCAACAAGGTGAACCGTCTCCTTACATTGTCTCGCGTCTGCTCTTGGTAGAGCAAAACTTTGCGTGGTTTGGTAACTCTCGCGAGACACGAGCAGGGGCCAAGAACGCCAGTAACGTCGGTCGTACCCTCCCTGTCGTTCCCGACGAAATACCGCTCGCGGGCACCATTGGGTCGCCGGACTTCTTACGTTAAGGACAACCATTGCTCAGGTACCTAGAGTGGCTATACAGAATCAGCAATGAGTGGAGTACAAGGATTACTCCTTGATAGCTCGCACTTGATAGTGGCTCGGCAGAGCCGAGCTAGGGGGCCTTAGGCAGTGTCTGCATTGTAGCGTACCTGTTGTAGTTGTATATATTTTATCTCTGCGTCACTCCCCTGAGTGATAGCCCGCTATCTAATCCTAGCTAACAATGCGCAGGGCTCACTGCTGAATAATGCATAATTATAATAGGCAGCATAGGATAAAGGAAGGTACATCAAGGGGCGACAAAAACAGGCTATGCAACCGAATAGGATTGTAACGTAATAGCAGCAGCAGCAATGCCTAGTGCAAGAAATGTATGGAAAGATAAGCGATATCTGGGGAAGAGAATGGCTCTGCTTGCCTGGAAGCTCGCGGGAGAGGTACGGTTGCCGACGACGTAGTTGATCACAGAGGCATCGGCATCGGTCGTCGGGACTACCGGACAATAAGAGGGGGGAGAGACAATAAATACATGGAAACAATAGCAATACAAATTCAAGACATTTCAATACGCAGTGCTAGGGGTGAACTAATGTGGTGCTACACGTTGCAGACGAAACGGAAATTTAGCCGGCAATTTTACCTGGTCCGGGCAATTACCGAACAGTGCAACCGGAGGGGGAATGTCCCGTGTGCGGTACGTTAGAGGGGTGTTGTGGGGGTATGGGTAGCGTATCCAGGTTCGTTGTATTTTTTTGAGCAAGTTTCATGTATAAAGTTTTTCCATCGGAGTTACGGATTAAAAGATATTGAATTCCCAAGTTTAATTCGTTTTAAAAATCAATTTCTGGAATTTATTTATTAAATAATCCAACATTACCCAAAACAATATATTTGACCAGGTCAAACCTGACAGAGGGGACCCACATGTCATAGGCTGAAGCCTTTGACTGGTCAAACTGACAAGTGGGTCCCACCTGTCATACTCGTAGTTAATAAAACCCATTATATTTAATCATATGACAATGGGGTCCCATATGTCAGAGAGACATCTAATAATTATCAATGCAGTTAAGCCAGGGGGGTTAATTAAAGTGTTGGGCCCACATGTCATTGTCTCCAAGTCATTAACAATTCCTTAATCTAAGTTTATGGCCTCGGGCCCACATGTCATTTGCAAGGGGGGGGGGGGTTATCCCCATTTAACTTAACTCCCGCTTAATTAGGAGGGCCTGAGGGTGGTTTACCCACGGCCAACCGAGCGGGTGCCCGTCGGCGACCACGGCACGGTGGCGTTGGTTGTTTCGGCGAGGTGGCCGCGACGAGGGGACAAGCAGGCGCGCGAGTAGCCTCTGCTGCAGGCGAGGCAGCAGGCGCGCGAGTAGCCTCTGCTGCAGGCGAGGCAGCACGCACCAGGAGCCAAGCTCGGGGACAGGGAAGCAGAGCTCCCCTCGACTGTTTCCATGGCGAGCACAGAGACGAGGCCGGAGCTGCAACGGCGAGCGCCTGCCGGAGGCGGGCGTGGCCAGGCGGGCCAGTGCGACGCGGCGAGGCACACACGATGGGGCGGCTAAGGGCGGGCGAGGCGGGTCGCGGTAGCACACCACGGTGAGATCTCGCGGGAGGTGCTTCCTCTGCCCATGGTGGCCCGGTGGAGCATGGGACATACGGCGGCGAAACGAGGTGGGAAATAGGCGAAACGGGGTCTGCTCACTGCGAGGGGCGGGTGGCGAGCTCGGGCGACGTAGGGGTTGGCTGGAGCCGGCGAATCGTGGGATGACCGCGGCGGCCGGCGATGAGCGTGGTCAGGGGAAAGCTTGATTCGGCCGATGTGACGGTCCGCGGCAACGTTTGACAGCTTGGGGAGATGAGGACGAGCTTTGGAGAGCTACTAGAAAGGACGAAGAAACCCGAGGTGGTCGATGGTCACGTCGGGGCGTGGTGGCGGCGACGGTCGGGCTTGGGCGGGCAGAACTTGGAGGAGGGCATCAGTGGTGCGAGTGGGAGGGGAATCAGCCGATCTAGGGTTTCCATGGGGGCTTCAACGGCGACTTTTAGGTCGCGGGGGGTGCGACGGATGGCCGACACGAGGCACCTCCTGCCATGGACGGATCTCGCGCGTCCACGGCACCCTGATGAGCGGTAGGAAGGAGAAGGGTAGGTGGGCTGGTTAGGCTTGGGTGGGTGGGCTTTTCCCGTGGCATAGAATAGATCTTTAACTTTTTTTCAATTTGTTTCATTTTCTTTCTTTTCTGATTGTTTTTTTTGGCTAGGTTTGTAGAATAGGTATATTTGTGGGTGGGTTGGCTTGCACTAATATTAGTGTTACACTTCACCATGATGCCACAAAAATTTTGGCCCACAATAAAATTCATTTAGATTTTATTCAATGCACAAAATATTAAATGGAGCTATTTTTGCTACTGTTTGGGTTTATTTAAGTTCTCAAAATATTGTAATAAGTTACCCAATGATAATTTTCTATTTAACAAAAATTATTGCAAAATATTTTCTTAAGGTTTATTTTCCACTTGTATCTGGAATTTTTATTTGGTTTGAATTTGAGAAAGCTTTGATCAAGGTGATCATCACAAGTTAATCAAGGTGACTTGGCACTAGCACAAGGTGATTACTATAGCGTGACACTTGGGGTGTTACAGTGTGTAAAAGAGAAAAGAAGGGGTGAGCTATATCAACTCATCTTGTAACTAACTTCTCACGGTAAGGTGGGGGTAGTGGTGAGGTTGCATTCGCACTAGCATTATATAAGTGGCTAACGATCTATTTAGAGTAAGATGAGAACCAAGAATTCGATGAGAAATCACCTCCAACAAGTCTTACTATCAGCTACTTACGCAAACATAACACCTATCCTATCCTTGTCCTCCCCTTCGCATTCCGACGAAGAAGAAGTAGTGAAGGCACACACACGTTGATCAAGTTTATTAAGATTATATCAGTTGTTGTTGTCTATGAACAAGGAGTATGTCTCAAGTCGTCCATAACCATGGACACGGCTTCTCGAAAAGATTTGACCCTGCAGGGGTGTACCAACAGCCTATTACAAGCCTCCGCACGCAAGCCAAGCTCTCTAAGTCGGGCCCGTTAAAGACACTCATTGAAGAGTTGTTCCGAGATCCGGATGTCACAGTCCCTTTGACTAACAACGCACAAATCCGGGTGGCCCCCGGTGAGTCGACATCCAACTCAAAAGCCGGCCGCGCTCTCGAATCAGTCTCTACCGTCTGGATGAAGCCGGGATGGCTTACGCTCGCCCGGGAAGGCACCCCTAGCTCCCTGAAGTGGACCAACTGGATATACCATCCCACTGGCCCGATTTTTTTAATCCACTGGTTGTAGACCATTTACGCACATGGTTTCTCAAATGATAAAATCAGCTTGGGCCACCACTAGAAATGTTTTCAGCTAGGTAGATAAGACAAGCGGACCCCATAGTATCCCATACGCGGTTAGGCACGCTCATCAACAGACTCAATACCCGAAACTCGGGACCTAGGTGACTCGAATGGAACAAAGCATTGGGGCGGGATAGCCTAGACCTTCCATCCTTCGTTTATTATAGTCAACATTATAATAATCATATCATCCACAACAATATAATAAAAAGGGGATAGCCCAATCCAAGGAGTAACAAGAGTTAACTGTTGATAGCATCCTAGCATGCATACTAAACAGTGGCTGAGCAGTGAGCAATAGTAACATAGCCGAACAAGGTTTTCTGGGATGTGGAGGACATGGCTGTTTTGGGTTTATTTGAGAGGCATGAATATGAAGTGGTAGGATCAAGCAATCGTTCTATTCTACACCTAGGCGCGAGTGAGCTGAAAGTTATAAGCATAATATATTCCCCCCTTACCCGATGAGAAGACGAAACCGAAGGTGTTGTCGATCGCAAGCTCGCAATGTCTCCGAGAGTAACTGCGGGAGCACACAAGAAGGAAACACTGGAAAGTCAATCGAGGAGCAAGCATCTATTACTACGAAGCAATCACGAGCAAGCAACATCAAAAGGCAACACGAGGCAACGCACTTCGATATCGCATCTACCGTCGAGAGCGGTTACTAACAGGTTAAGTGGAGTACTCGTCACACACGACGATACCGCACATTTAGAATGGTTCAAGTTGTTTAGCTACACAACATGATCAAAGGTTGTTAACATGACATCTCACTCAAGCATGGCATATCACAAAATCATGGCAAGAGGTGAAGCCTAAATAAACTATCTAATCTGGTCACTTTAAGTGGGGAAACCTATACATGGCAAAAATTACGGACCCCACGATAATTATATCATTTGGTACTGTTTTCCCTAACCATATTTTATAATTTTTAGTAGCAAGCAAGAGCAACATAAACATGATCTACACGCAATCCTAGTCAAGTTACATGTAAGGAACATTTTAAACGGAGCAACGATTAAAAAGTTACGGCCTAATACATTTACGGTGGCATGCAATGTAAAAAGCAGTAAAACAACACATAGAAAAGTTCAAACACGGCAAAGAGCAACATTTTATTAATCTACATGCAAAACGAAGCAATTTTGACGTTGGAACCGTTGCAATCCGAGCTACGATCAAAATGATACAAGCATCACAAAATAATAATACAATCTGCCATTTTATTAAACCAGAAAAAAAATACTAAACGTCTACTGGGCCGAAACTTAACTAAACCACGCACCCGAGCGCTACGCAGTAACTGGGCCGGCCCGACACGGTACAAAAGAAAAAGAAAAAAAAGGATTGGGGCGCTCACTTGTGGGCCAATGACCATGAAGACTTTGGCAGGAGATAACCAAGCGTCGCCCATGGCGGTGGGAATGCCGCGGGCCGAGTGACGTCATAGGCGAGGGATCCGGGCGGTGGCTTTGAAGCTTGGAGCTCCATGGCGCTTCGGTTCTTACTGCGAGGGAGAGAACATGAAGATGAGGAAGAGAAGAGAAAAGATGAGAAGAGGAGGGGAGGGCTAGAATCCGAAGATAAGAGGGGAATCCGGGGGTCCAGCTAATAGCGTGCGCGGCATTTTGTAAACACGCCCCTCGGTTTACATCGGCTACTATGCCTGGCACATCCGAACGTTCACCTACCCAACAAAGTCGGAAACGCGCGAAATTCAAAACACCGCCTCAAAGCACCGAATTGACGTCGTCTACAACGTTTAACGCCAAAAGAGAACGTCGAACACCTCCCGATAAAATAACCCATTGAAATATAAATGGGGGTTTTCGCACCGATGGTGATGGCTGGTCCTGTGCCGGAGGTCGCGACGGAGATCGGGTGACTTTCCCGGTGCCGCAACGAGGTTCTGTGTCGTTGAGGAAAAGGTCCGGACTCGCAACTGACACGAGAAGGAGGGGGGATATTCACCAATTAATAAATTGGCGAATCAAATACAGCAAACAATTCTAGCAATCAACAAAATAAAGCAACAAACTATTTTTTTAATTTGGGTGAAAATCCCGGGCTGTTACAAATGCATGGCAATATAGGCTATGGCTTTGTTCTCATCATCACCATCTTCATCATCCCCTGATAAGGACTCTTCATGAACAAGCGCCTTGTCACCACGCCTCTTGACAAACTTGTTGAAACTCTTCTTCTTGAACACGAGCTTCTCGGATTTGTCTTCTCTTCTCTCATAGGGACAATTCGCAAAAAAATGCTTTGGACTATTACAATTATAGAACTTTCTTCTTTCAAAGGTTTTTCCCTTGATGTTCTTCACTTTTTTTAGCCATGGTGCCCGTATACTTCTTGACAAAGAGGACCAAGTCTTCTTCAAATTCATTTTCCGGGCGAGAGGCATCTTCTTCTTCATCATCCTCATGACAATCATCCACATCTTCTATCTCGATGATCTTGGAGGAAACCACCGTTCTCTTAACCTTCAAGGAAAGGTTGTTGGAGCTATTTATCCCTTGAACAAGATCATGGGTTTGCTTGGACTTAGCTTTCAACAACGAATTAGTGGTGAAGGATGACACAATTTGATTTCGAGTCAATTGGTCAAAGTCCATGCGTTGATGAATCATTGTGACCATGGTATCATCCGTTAGAATCATGGCACACATGAACTTGTCCTTGATGAATTTGTCATCCGCCCATGTGCACCCATAGTTCCTCAAATCCAACATGATGGACTTGTGTTTACGGTATACTTGATATGTAGTCTCACCATTCTTCCTTACGAACATTCTAACTTCCGTCTTGAGAAGAGCCAATCGAGATCTTCGCACACTGATGTATCCTTCAAAGGTTTCACGAAGAGTATCTGAAATTTCTTTGGTCTTCTTCAGTAAAGCAATGGAGTCTTTGTAATCCTCGGGCACAGCCAACCGAAGCATGTTGCATGCAGTATCGTTGAGTTTTTCATCAACATCTTCTCTTGTAGATAGACTAGAAGGATCTTCCGGTTGAAAGCCTCTCATGTTGACCCACCACAGTTGGGTGGATGCGCTTCGAATACGTGACTCCATAGCTATTTTCCATTTACTAAACGTGTCAGGATTCAAACGGGGGGGGGGGGTGGTCCCCAACATGATTAATATGCGTCATAGTAATATGAGGACGAGCATATGAAGGAGCAGCAACATTGTATGGTGGTGCAGTGTTGGGTGCGGGGCGTTTAGTTGTCTCCTTTACTCCATCAACATCTAAAGTGGTGTTAGGGTAATATGTTGATGAGGTAGAAGGAGTTTGCGAGAATGAAGCAAATTTCTTGTCAACGTCTTTACCTACCAAGTCTTTTATGGAATTATCCATGGTGCTTTTAAAGGACTCCATGAACTTAGCAAATTCAGTCAAAGTGAGCGAGTTGGAGGAGCTAGATCTAGCTTCTCCACTCCAAGGAGTGGAGCGGTGTTTAAAGGCGTTAGTGGAATGGTCGAGTTAGCAAAGGGTGCAACAAGTACACCAAGTGCTCCCTCGACCATGGGAAGGTTTTCACCTTGATATCCTAAGTTATCCATATCCTCCTAGGTGTTAAAGCCCTTAATAAGAACCCCTCTTTGATATTATTGAAAGGATCTATATGGTCAACTAGAGGGGGGTGAATAGGTGACTAACAAATTTAAACTTCATTACCAAGTTTTAGGGTTAAGCGGATAAATAAGATTCTGTAGATGTTCTCTAGATGAACATACCTATGTGGCAAGAAAGCTTAAATTCAAATGCTAGGAAACAACTACAATAGCAAGCCAACAAGCATATGAATCTAGTACAAATAAAGGCGCGGGAAATGATAAACCACAAGTGACACGAAGATGCGGAGATTTGTTCTACCGAAGTTCACACTCTTTTGAGGGAGTGCTAATCTCCGTTGGAGCGGTGCTCAATCCTTGAGAGCGCTACTAAGCACGTAGCTCACCGTATTCTCCTTTTCCAGTCATCCCCCGACGGACGAGCCTCGAATCACCAGGGGTTTGTCTTGAAGGAGACCACTAAACCTTTACAAACTCCCCGGGGCACACCACAAGCAAGGAAGCTTCCGGGGTGGACATCTAGCTGCCTAGGAGCCAAAGCTCTCAAAGTAACAAAGTCAACGGTGAAGAAATCTTGCGGGGAACACAAATCAGTTGGGTGGAAGTGTATATCAGGCCTTGCTCTCTCACACCCCAAAAGGTCAACAATTTTGGGTGGAGGACTTGAGAGTATTGATAAAAATGGAGTTCAAGCAAGGGGGAGAAATTAGGGGTGGAGGTGGAAGAAGGGGGACTTTATATAGACCAATGGGTGAGGGGGATCCAGCCGTTGGAGCCCCGTGCGCACGGGCTAAGTAAGCCCCGTCCGCGCGGGTTACTCAGAGAGGAACCACCCACCCCTGCGCACGGGGGTCTGAGACCCCGTGCTCACGGGCTACTCAGTAGGGTGCGGCATACCCCGTGCGCACGGTCTACTCAGTAGGTTCCTGGGTACCCCGTGCGCACGGGGGTTAGAGACCCCATGCACACGGTGTGGTCAAGAACATTCTGATCACTCCACTGAGAAGCCCTACTTTGCACATATAAAATCCACACCTTTCGGAGAGGTTTGTGAGGGGCTTGGTGACATTGATAATGTGTTCCCACACATGCTTTAACCTCGTTGACCCCTCTTAATAGTGTGGTGTTCCTACGACTCAAATCAAACCGAAATAATCCTTCGATTTTCCGGGAAAACCACACCTTTTATATTTTTGTAGCGGGTCCAATCATCCAAAATTAGTAACCCTCCACGAGACCAATGACCTGAGATAAATCTTTTAGCACCCGTCATTAGTCCCACTAACCACATTGTCATAATACGAAAACACCATTTAGGAGTAAATGCACTTTCAACGGGGGCATCCCCAAGCTTAGACGCTTGAGTCTCCTTGAATATTTCTTGGGGGTGCATTGGGATATCCCCAAGCTTGAGCCTTTGATACTACCGGATCTTCTTTTATCTTCTTCATTCGCACACTTGAAAACTCCCTTCATATGAAACTCATCATAAGCTGATTAGAGTGGTTAGTACCCATAATAAAATAATTTTCCTCTGCTATAAATAAAGATTTCCTACAAGGTCTACTATTTCTAAAGATTGACAAAAGTTTTTACAACCAAAAAGCTAGTGCAATATTTGAAAAAGTGGGAAAACGCAAAAGAGGGAAGAATCTAGGAAAAACAGACCGACAGGTAGTAAATAATTTTTTCGGAGTACTTCTGAAACTCAAATAAAAAAACTCAGAACAGACCGCAGATATTCAATTGTATAGATCATACAATCAAAAAAATTCAGATGAAAAATATAATCTGGTGATTTTTAAGAATATTTACAATGAAGCAAACAGAATCTTTTTTCTGGACAACATGTCACAACTTTTGATCTACTAGCCACCGAAGGCTAAAAGTTGGCACAAAGCTTGAAAATAAAGATACAATTATGTTGCTACAGTAGTAACAAGCATCAAGAACACTAAAACTTAAAGTACAAACATTTTGGGTTGCCTCCCAATAAGCGCTTTCTTTTATGCTTTTGAGCTCGGCATGAAGCAACAAGATCAAGTTTTATCAACATCAAAAGCATAGCCTGCCCGTACAACAGACTCAAAAGGTGACTTAATCTTCTTTCTAGGGAAATTTTCCATGCCCTTCTTGAGGGGAAATTGGAATCTTATAGTCCCTTCTTTCATGTCGATGATAGCACCAACGGTGCAAAGAAAAGGTCGTCCCAAAATAATTGGACATGCGGGATCACACTCAATGTCCATGACAAGAAAATCAATGGGAACATAATTATCATTGACAACAATAAGAACATCATAAATCCTTACTAAAGGTTTCTTCACGAAAGAATCAACCAGACGAACACCAAAATAACAAGGATCAAAAGGTTTCAATTCAAGCATATCATACATTCTTTTGGGTAAAACGAAGGCACTAGCTCCAACATCACATAAAGCAAAGAAATAAAAGTTTTCAATTTAATCTTGACCATAGGATCCAAACCATCTTCTAGTTTTCTCGGAATAGAAACCTCTAATTTAATTTTCTCCTCCCTAGCTTTGATAAGAGAATTAGTGATATGCTCGGTGAAGGCAATGTTAAGTGAACTAGTGTGGGGCTCTCTGTAAGGCCCCTGATGCGGTACTAACTCTGACTAGTCGCTCTCGCGTCCGGTCGGTGTTAGAAGCGCATCAAACGCCACCGGCGCACGACACTCACACTCGTGTCGCTGCCGGATTCTCGACAACAGTTATATAAGCACAACTCTACATGACAGAAATACATATAGATAGATAAATAGAGCAGGGCATACAACGCCACTGTCTAATAATACAACATCATCTGAGTACAACTCACCAATACATCAAGCGGAAGCATAATAGGGGCCGAGTACGGTCAAGATCCAAATTGCCCTAGAGAGGCATACACATAAAGATCCACCCACGGGAACGTCTGAACCCAACTATAAGATCCTACTGGTCGACGTACTCGTACTCGTCGTCGTCCTCCAGGGGAACCTCCACGAAGTAGCGTACGGTGCTCGGGTCGAGGTAGTAGTCCACTGCAGCGGCCGATCAGGCAAAGCGGTAAAGACAGAAATGTAAACGGGGGTGAGAACATGTCATTACGGAATAACTAACGCTACAGGAAAGATAAAGACATAGACAGGTTGCAGCCGTACTAGCATATATGGTGGCTACTCGTTCTATCAGAATAGAGATGAGATCCAAGAAGTACGTTGACAACGTGTCACTAGTCGGCTATTCACCTACTTACGCAAACATAACACAACCTCGTTTCTCCCTCGGTCCCCCTGGACGGAGAAAGACAACCAAGGCACGCACACAGTTTGTCAGGTTTTATAACATGATTATATTTGATGTTTTTCTATGAACAGGACGTAGGCTCAAAGTTGTCCATAACCGCGGACACGGCTTTTCGAAAAGATTTACCCTGCAGGGGTGTACCAACTGTCCATTATAGACGTCGCATGTACGCCCGGTTTCCACTTGGCTAGGTAAGCGCCTGAAACTCCGGAACGTCAGAGTCCCTCTGGCTAACAACACACAACTCCGGGTGGCCCCCGGTGAGTCGACACCCAACTCTAGAGCTGGCCACGCTCTCGAATCGGCCTCTACCGTCTGGACGAGGTCGGGTTAGTTACCCAAACTATGTCGGCAACCCCCTAGCTTCCAGGTGTGGACCAACGGAAAAATATGCCCCGCTGGCCCGAGTTATTTTCGAAAATAGCTCGGGTGCCAACCGCCACACACACAAGCAAAGTAAAACCAGCTTGGGCCACCACTAGAATTGTACGAAGCTAGACAGGTAAGACAAGGGGGCCCCATAGAACCCCACACACGATTAGGCATGCTCGATCAAGGAACCAATACCCGGAACTCGGGTCCTAGGTGACTCAAATGGAACAAAGCACCAGACGGGATAGTCTAGCCTTCCACCTTTTTTCGAATATAAATTAACATCATTTAACAATAATAAATATCAGCCAACTTCTTTTATAGCATGATATCCCAACCATAGATATGTAGGATAAGCAGCAAGTTTTCTATCCATACTATGCAATGGCTGAGCAGCGGTAACTTAGCAGTACAATGGTTTGCTGGGATGTGGGGATCATGGCTGTATGGGTTTAAACATGGCATATAAGGTGGATAGGATCAACCAACAACGTTCTAGGTCTACAGCTAGGCATGAGCAGAAAGTTATAAAGTAATGACACAGTTTCTCCCCCTTGCCTGGTAAGGTAGTCGAAGAAGCACCCACGGTACCCTCGGGCTCGGTGTCGGACAGCTCCACGTAAGTCTCCTCGTCAGTGTCGGGTGCTAACATAACGATCCCGGCAAGGAAAAACACACAAGTAAGCAACGGATGCAAAGCAGACAAGGATGGCATGTTCAAGCTTATGAGATATATTATGACCCTGTCTAGTCAAGTTTAAAGGAAGGTGATGACGACACGTCATCAACTTCATATGCATTTATTTACATTCATTGGCTTTGGTCTTAGCCTTAAACTGGGTGTAAGTAGCATGATAACATGGCATGATCATCAAAGCATTACAAAAATTAAACACCGTGAAAGTAAAACAACGGTTCCGGAGACGGAGCAGTGTCGGTGAACTTGACACAAGGAAAGTGCAACAGTAGGTGGAAACCAGCCACCTTACATATGACAAAATGTATGGGCTGAAATGAAGAAGAAGAAGATGACATGGAACAAGATTTGAAAAGATCAGATGATCAACATTTCAAATGCACTGAAGTTGAAATGCTGCAGGCAGAAAGATTTGATTGCTCCTGGATCAGGTGACCACACCTTGCCACATGGGTTGCATAAAACCCCATGAGGACCTCACCATTGACAACCTTGCAGGAAAACACCCCACAAACATATATAATATGTCCACATTTGAATTTGCAAAAGACAGTTGCAAATCCAATGAAGTTTAGGGGGCTGGGTGCAAAATTGCACCTCATGAATTTTGAAATGGGCTCAAATGACCCAGTCATCATCACCATGCAATTCCTTGTGCAAAATTACCCAAAATCCATATATGGCATGGGCAATTTCAAAAAATGATCAAGTTGACAAGAATTCAAAGAATTACAGGGGGCAGATTGCAAAATTGGCCAAGCTCCAATTTATAGAGGGGCCAATTGCAAAAGTGCACCTCACCATGATGATCAGTAGCTCAAGCTACCTCAAGTTCATATATGGGATGCCCCTGTTTGACAAAAATGGCCAAAACCAGATTTGAATTTGAATTCAAATTCAAATTTGATTTAAACCAGAAATGAAAATTAAAATAAAATAAATAAAAAATAAATAAAAAGAAAAGAAAAGGGGATGGCTTGGCCACTCTGGGCTGCCTCCTCCGGTGGCCTGCTGGGCTGACCCAGCAACCCTCTGTGGCCCGAGCCACTCTCTTGCAGGGGTTCAGAAAGAAAAAAAAAGAAATGGGGGGGAAGCTTGCGCTCGACCGGATTCGAACCCGCGCCCTCCCCTTCGAAGTCCAGCTCGCCCGCCACTGCGCCAGCTTCACACTGCTTAACAGAGGTCAGGCCCGGCACAAGTTATAGTGACGGGACGATCTAACTGAATCTGCAGAACAGCTAACACCTGAACCCGACGGAACTGCACAGGACGGCAACTCGGGTCTTTAGACCAGCTGCGGCGGCGTTCTTCCGGCGACAACCGCGTCGCCCACGCTGCCCCGGGGACTCGCCGAAGTGCTCCTCGGCGTAGATGGGGCTGCCAAGGCCTCGTTTTTGCGCTGACATCGCCTCGTCTCGCCGCCTACCGGGACCTACGCTACCTCGAAAATCATGGCGGCCACGGCGGCACACGCACGTTTGCCTACGTCCTACGCACGAGAATCAGGGGAAGGGAAGGCGTTGCGGCTCACAGCGGGACTGACGAAGTCGTACGGCTCGGGGAAGGAGGTCGCCGGCGTCCTCGACGAAGACGAAGACGAGCCGCGCGTGGAGGTCTTCAGGCCATGGACCTCCTGTCGATGGCGGCTTCGCTCAGAACGGGAGGAAGGAGGAGGAGATGGGAGAAGGAGGCGGCGGCGCCGAGGGAGGAGGAAGGGGACTAGGGGTTCGGGAGAGAAGAGAGGGGAAGATATAGGAGAGGGGGAGAGGGAGACGTGGCTCGAGGAGGGCCTCTCCTCTATGGCCATGCCATGTGCGTGGGGGGAGAAAAAGGTGAGAGGAGGGGGATGACATGCGGGACCGGCTCGCTGAGAGAGAGAGAGGCAGGAAAAAAAAACAAGGCGCTGTCCCTGATGGGCTGGAATCGGCCGGCCCAAGTGGGCTGGACTGCCTCTCCAGGTCCAGGCAAAAGAAAAGAAAAGAAAGAAAAACATAGGGATTTTCCATTAATCAATTAACAGAACTTCCAAGAGTTTTTCCGAGAGAAAGGGGCAAAAGAAAAACTTCAGTCCAACACCAAAATTCCTCCCTGAATATTGTTGATTTTTCAAAAATGGTTTGACCATTTTTTGGTGCAAGTAAAATCTTGGGAGTTGATTTAAATTCAAATTGCTTTGAACTACAACTCAAATTTTCAGGGGGCTAAAAATCAAAGCAAGGCTTTGAAAATGCTTGGGAGGGAGAGAGATTTGGCTATGCAAAAATTGAGCTTAGGGGAAAATATATGAAGCATTGAAAAAAATGCAACAATACCCTTCTTGAAGCATAAAGATGGTTTTGAATTCAAATTCGAATGAGCTCCCACATGGACTACACTCAAGATCACCACATCATTTTACACCATCTTGCAACCCCAGAAGTTTGATAGCCATTTGACAAAGCAAAATTACATCACAAATAGTAAAATCACTTTTGGGCTGTTACAGCTCTCCCCTACCAACACAGGATCTCGTCCCGAGATCTAAGCATGAAAAAGCTCGGGATACTCAGAACGGAGATGATCTTCACGCTCCCACGTTGCCTCCTTCTCTGAGTGATGTGCCCACTGCACCTTGAGGAACTTGACGGTCTTGTTGCGAGTCTTGCGCTCGGACGAGTCAAGAACATGGACTGGACGCTCTGAGTAGGAAAGGTCCGCACTCAGCTGGATCTCGCCTAAGTCCACTGCCTACTCTGGCTGCTTAAAACACTTCTTCAACTGAGACACGTGGAACACATCATATACCATAGCCAAGCTGTCTGGAAGCTCAAGGCGGAACGCGAGAGGTCCCCTAGTCTCCAGGATGCGGAACGGACCAACGAACCTGGGAGCCAACTTGCCTTTGATCCCAAAGCGGTGAGTGCCCCGAAGTGGAGACACTTTGAGGTATGCAAAGTCACCAACTTTGAAGTCAACACCACGGTGTTTCTTGTCATAATAGGCCTTCTGCCTAGACTGTGCTGCCTTGATATGCTCCCTGATGATCCTGACCCTGTCTTCTGCCTCCTGGATCACGTCTGGGCCGAACAATTGCCTCTCGCCTGTCTCGGACCAGTTCAACGGTGTCCTGCACTTCCTGCCATACAAGATCTCAAAGGGAGCTGCCTGCAGACTTGCCTGATAGCTGTTGTTGTAGGAAAACTCAGCATACGGCAAACACTCTTCCCACTTCATGCCAAACGAGATCACACATTCCCTCAACATGTCCTCGAGAATCTGGTTCACACGCTCAACCTGCCCACTGGTCTGAGGGTGATACGCGGTACTGAAGAGAATATTTGTACCCAATGCCTCTTGAAAGGCCTTCCAGAAGTTTGATGTGAAGATGCTTCCACGATCAGAACTTATCTGTTTGGGAATGCCATGCAGCGAAACAATTCTTGCGGTGTATAGCTCTGCCAACTGACTAGCTGAGTCAATCTCCTTGACAGGCAGAAAATGGGCAACCTTGGACAAGTTATCAATGACAACAAAGATAGCATTGTTGCCCTTCTGAGACCTTGGAAAACCCGTGACAAAGTCCATCTCTATGTGGTCCCACTTCCATTCCGGAACCTCGAGTGGCTGAAGCAGCCCTGCTGGCTTCTGGTGCTGTGCCTTCACTCTCCTGCACATATCCCACTGTGAGACAAAACGGGCAACATCCCGCTTCATACGAGTCCACCAAAAACTCTGCTTGAGGTCCTGATACATCTTGGTGCTACCAGGGTGGATAGACAGCTTTTAGTCATGGGCTTCTTTCAGGATGACCTCTCTGAGACCTCCTTCTTTGGGAACAACAACTCGCTCCTCGAACATCACGGTGCCGTCATTATGCACTGAAAAGCAACCGTACTTCGGGACTGAGCCGGCAATACCCTGTTTGACCTTCTGAATTATTGAGCTACCAGACTGAGCTTCACGAATCTTCTCACGGATAGTGGGCTCTACCACAAGGTTGGCTAGATGGCCTGCTGGAACTAGCTCGAGATTGAGCCTTCGAAAGGACTCACACAAATCAGGGTGGATCTTCTGCACCCGGACACTGTTGCAATCCCCCTTGCGGCTCAGCGCATCGGCTATGACATTCGCCTTGCGCGGCGTATACTGAATATCCACGGAGTACTCAGTAATAGTCTCGAGCCATCTCCTTTGCCTCAAGTTCAGGTTAGGCTGCGTGAACAAGTACTTTAAGCTTTTGTGATCGGTGAACACATCATCCTTCCTCCCTAGGAGGAGGTGTCGCCAAGTAACCAACGCATGAACCACTGCAGCCAGCTCCAGATCATGGGTCGGATAATTCCTCTCAGCCTGTTTCAACTGTCTCGAGGTGAAAGCCACAATACTCTTTCCCTGCATCAACACTCCGCCAAGGCCATTCAACGAGGCGTCACAGAAAACTTGAAACGGCTGTGACTCGTCTGGCGGTGTAAGGATCGGAGCTGTGGTCAGCCTTAGCTTCAACTCATCAAAAGCTGCCTGGCAAGCCTGTGACCAAATGTATCTCTTGCCCTTGCACAACAACTCCGTCATCGGCTTTGCTATCTTGGAGAAATTCTCGACAAACTTCCTGCAATAGCTGGAAAGTCCAAGAAAACTCCTCAGCTGCTTGACATTCTTCGGCGGAGTCCAATCCAGAATCGCCCGGACTCTGTCTGGGTCAACGGCAATGCCCTCTGAGGAAATGACATGGCCAAGAAAGTTGACCTTATTGAGCCAAAACTCACACTTGGAGAACTTGGCATAAAACTGGTGATCTCTCAACTTCTGCAACACCAACCTGAGATGCTCCTCATGCTCAGCCTCTGACTTGGAAAAGACAAGGATGTCGTCGAGGTAGAGGAGTACGAACAAGTCTAGCCACTCTTGGAACAGATAGTTCATGGCCCTCATGAACGTGGGAGGTCCGTTTGAAAAGCCAAACGTCATGACCGTAAACTCGTACAACCCATAACGAGTGCGGAAGGCTGTCTTGGGAATGTCCTCCTCACGGACACGAATCTGGTGGTACCCCATCTTTAAATCAAGCTTTGAAAACACCTTTGCTCCATGCAACTGTTCAAATAGGTCATTGATGTTGGGCAAAGGGTACTTGTTTTTTATGGTCTTCTTGTTGATACCACGGTAGTCCTGGACCAACCGGCTAGTACCATCTTTCTTCTTCACAAAAAGGCACGGGGCACCCCAAGGGGAAGTGCTCGGACGACTGAGCCCATCCTTTTCAAGCTTCACAAGCTGCTCCTTCAACTCAATCAGCTCTTCCGGACACATTTTGTAAGGCTGCCGAGATATCGGCTGTGTACCAGGCTCTAGTTCGATCACGAACTCGATAGCACGCACGGGTGGAATACCTGGCAACTCCTTTGGAAAGACATCTGGGAAGTCTCGAACAACTCTGACCTCCTCGATCAATGGAGCAACTCCAGCGTTCAGAGCGTACAACTGTGCTGATCCTGCTGTCGAGCCACAAATGTACCAAATCTCTGCGCCTGAATCATGTGTCAGCCTGACTGACCTGGACGGGCAATCAATGTTGGCCTTGTGCTGCACAAGCCAATCCATACCCAGAATGACATCAATGTCTGATCTTGGCAAAACGATGAGCGAAGCTGGGAAATTGTATCCCTAAATGGAGACTGTCACAAAAGGAGCACGGAGAGACGAAGCCATCTTGGAACCGGGGGAGACGATAGACAATGATCCGGGCAAATCCTCTAAGGTGAGGACCTGCTCATCAGCGAACCTCTGGGAGACGAAGGAATGGGAAGCTCCGGAATCGAATAACACGGTCGCAGGAACAGAATTAACAAGCAACCTACCAAGCACAATCTCGGACGACTGCTGAGCCTCTGCCACAGTCACGTTGTTCACACGAAGCGCTCGTGGCTGGGCCCGCACCATCGCGTTGCTCGGCGTAGAGCGAGGTGGGGGCGGAGGCAGCCGGGCGAAACGAGGGTCGGTGCACTGCGGAGACTTGTGCCCCGGCTTGCCACACTTGAAGCACGTGATCTCTGGCCTGGGCTGGCCCTGTGGAGCAGGCGGCCTCGCGGAGGGTGGAGTAGAGCGAGGTCCGTGCTGCACTGGGACGGGAGGGCGGGCAAAAGTGCGGACAACTGCCCCCCTCGGCTGAAACTGCTGATGCTGCGGCTGAGGCTGAGGCTCTGTGACCCAGGACTTTGCCTTCTTGTGGACCATCACTGCTAAACTGTGCTCTCTCTGCTTCCTCTTCTCTGCGGAACGCTCTGCCTCAGCTGGCTCCTGTCTGATAGCCTGGTCGACGAACTCTGAGAACAGGCGTGGCGTGGACAAGGTGAGCGCATACTTGATGTCCGTGGCAAGACCACCGCGGAACCTGGCAATGCGCTTGGCCTCTGTCGAGACCTCCTCTGGAGCGTACTTGGCAAGCCTGACGAAGGCCAGGTTATACTCCTGCACAGACCTGTCCCCCTGCCTCAGAGCTAAGAACTCCTCGCGCTTCCTCTCGATCAGTCCACTGGGGATATGAGAAGCTCTGAAATCCCTGACGAAGTCCTCCCAAGTGATCTCTACATCACCCTTGTTGGCCTTGTACGTCGAGAACCAACTGCCTGCGGCACCCTGAAGCTGGAAGGAGGCGAAGGTGACGTAGTCGACGGGTCTGACGGTGTTGGCATTGAAGTGCTTCTTGATCTCTGCGATCCAGTCATCCGCCTCCGGCGGGTCTCGAGCCTCGGAGAACCTGGGAGGGCTGATCGCGAGGAACTGCTGCAGTGTGGTGTGCTGTGGTTGATCATTCCTCTGAGCACTCTGGTTCTGCAGCATCTGTAGGATCGCAGCTGTGCCCTGAGCCACTGCGGCTACAGCCTCCCCAAGGATAGGGTTCACTGGCGGCGGCATGTTCGCTCTTGGCATCCTGTACACAGGAACACTTATGAGAACATGGTCGAATCATTCAAGTAACCAGAAGGTAAAACAATATTGACAACAAAACTTCCTCACGAGGTATGAGAAAGCCGAAGGTTGAAATTCCAGCAAGGTTAACCCGGAAAGTCGATAGCTAGGTGCTACTGGAATCCCCAAACCAAGATCATCCGAATCCAAGATAATAATCTGCTAGCGAGCACACAACAATATATACGAGCGGTTGGAAACCTGAACAATGAGACATCTGCCCTGAGCGGCCCGCCATCACGGTCGTCCATAGGGGAAAAGACACCACATCCATATTACCATAGGATGCCCGCCAATCCTGTATGGACGTTTCACCTGGGGTACGCCATAAGCGAGGTAGAGCAGTCAACCCCAAGTGGCGGCTCAGTGGTCTCAAAGACGCCAACACATCTCGTCGCTAGCAAAAAATTATAGAGGAATCGGAGCCTCATGTAAACGAGAACCTAGATTGTTTTGAAAGGGGATAAGTTGCAGAGACAAAACATCGTTGCACTTCCTCACGGAAAAAGGGGTGGGAGGGTGGGATAAGGAGAAAACAGAAAGAGGTCCTACTCTCCGAATTTTTTTTCTATGTAACTACCAAAATAGTTTCTAGACTCAACTTCGACCAGTAAAGGGTCCTACAGTCAGTCCTGCTCTAATACCAAGTTGTAAGGCCCCTGATGCGGTACTAACTCTGACTAGTCGCTCTCGCCTCCGGTCGGTGTTAGAAGCGCATCAAACGCCACCGGCGCACGACACTCGCACTCGTGTCGCTGCCGGATTCTCGACAACAGGTATATAAGCACAACTCTACATGACAGAAATACATATAGATAGATAAATAGAGCAGGGCATACAACGCCACTGTCTAATAATACAACATCATCTGAGTACAACTCACCAATACATCAAGCGGAAGCATAATAGGGGCCGAGTACGGTCAAGATCCAAATTGCCCTAGAGAGGGCTACACATAAAGATCCACCCACGGGAACGTCTGAACCCAACTATAAGATCCTACTGGTCGAGGTACTCGTACTCGTCGTCGTCCTCCGGGGGCACCTCCACGAAGTAGCGTCCGGTGCTCGGGTCGAGGTAGTAGTCCACTGCAGCGGCCGATCAGGCAAAGCGGTAAAGACAGAAATGTAAACGGGGGTGAGAACATGTCATTACGGAATAACTAACGCTACAGGAAAGATAAAGACATAGACAGGTTGCAGCCGTACTAGCATATATGGTGGCTACTCGTTCTATCAGAATAGAGATGAGATCCAAGAAGTACGTTGACAACGTGTCACTAGTCGGCTATTCACCTACTTACGCAAACATAACACAACCTTGTTTCTCCCTCGGTCCCACTGGACGGAGAAAGACAACCAAGGCACGCACACGGTTTGTCAGGTTTTATAACATGATTATATTTGATGTTTTTCTATGAACAGGACGTAGGCTCAAAGTTGTCCATAACCGCGGACACGACTTTTCGAAAAGATTTACCCTGTAGGGGTGTACCAACTATCCATTATAGACGTCGCATGTACGCCCGGTTTCCACTTGGCTAGGTAAGCGCCTGAAACTCCGGAACGTCAGAGTCCCTCTGGCTAACAACACACAACTCCGGGTGGCCCCCGGTGAGTCGACACCCAACTCTAGAGCTGGCCACGCTCTCGAATCGGCCTCTACCGTCTGGACGAGGTCGGGTTAGTTACCCAAACTATGTGGGCAACCCCCTAGCTTCCAGGTGTGGACCAACGGAAAACTATGCCCCGCTGGCCCGAGTTATTTTCGAAAACAGCTGGGACGCCAACCAACACACACACGAGCAAAGTAAAACCAGCTTGGGCCACCACAAGAATTGTACGAAGCTAGACAGGTAAGACAAGGGGGCCCAATAAAACCCCACACACGATTAGGCACGCTCGATCAAGGAACCAATACCCGGAACTCGGGTCCTAGGTGACTCAAATGGAACAAAGCACCAGACGGGATAGTCCAGCCTTCCACCTTTTGTCGAATATAAATTAACATCATTTAACAATAATAAATATCAACCAACTTCTTTTATAGCATGATATCCCAACCATAGATATGTAGGATAAGCAGCAAGTTTTCTATCCATACTAAGCAATGGTTGAGCAGCGGTAACTTAGCAGTACAATGGTTTGCTGGGATGTGGGGATCATGGCTGTATGGGTTTAAACATGGCATATAAGGTGGATAGGATCAACCAACAACGTTCTAGGTCTACATCTAGGCATGAGCATAAATTATAAAGTAATGACACAGTTTCTCCCCCTTGCCTGGTAAGGTAGTCGAAGCAGCACCCACGGTACCCTCGGGCTCGGTGTCGGACAGCTCCACGTAAGTCTCCTCGTCAGTCTCGGGTGCTAACATAAGGATACCGGCAAGGAAAACACACAAGTAAGCAACGGATGCAAAGCAGACAAGGATGGCATGTTCAAGCTTATGAGATATATTATGACCCTGTCTAGTCAAGTTTAAAGGAAGGTGATGACGACACGTCATCAACTTCATATGCGTTTATTTACATTCATTGGCTTTGGTCTTAGCCTTAAACTGGATGTAATTAGCATGATAACATGGCATGATCATCAAAGCATTACAAAAATTAAACACCGTGAAAGTAAAACAACGGTTCCGGAGACGGAGCAGTGTCGGTGAACTTGACACAAGGAAAGTGCAACAGTAGGTGGAAACCAGCCACCTTACATATGAAAAAATGTATGGGCTGAAATGAAGAAGAAGATGACATGGAACAAGATTTGAAAAGATCAGATGATCAACATTTCAAATGCACTGAAGTTGAAATGCTGCAGGCTCCTGGATCAGGTGACCACACCTTGACACATGGGTTGCATAAAACCCCATGAGGACCTCACCATTGAGAACCTTGCAGGAAAACACCCCAAAAACATATATAATATGTCCACATTTGAATTTGCAAAAGACAGTTGCAAATCCAATGAAGTTTAGGGGGCTGGGTGCAAAATTGCACCTCATGAATTTTCAAATGGGCTCAAATGACCAAGTCATCATCACCATGCAATTCCTTGTGCAAAATTACCCAAAATACATATATGGCATGGGCAATTTCAAAAAATGATCAAGTTGACAAGAATTCAAAGAATTACAGGGGGCAGATTGCAAAATTGGCCAAGCTCCAATTTATAGAGGGGACAATTGCAAAAGTGCACCTCACCATGATGATCAGTAACTCAAGCTACCTCAAGTTCATATATGGGATGCCCCTGTTTGACAAAAATGGCCAAAACCAGATTTGAATTTGAATTCAAATTCAAATTTGATTTAAACCAGAAATGAAAATTAAAATAAAATAAATAATAAAAAAAGGGGGATGGCTTGGCCACTCTGGGCTGCCTCCTCCGGTGGCCTGCTGGGCTGACCCAGCAACCCTCTGTGGCCCGAGCCACTCTCTCGCAGGGGTTCAGAAAGAAAAAAAAAGAAATGGGGGGGGAGCTTGCGCTCGGCCGGATTTGAACCCGCGCCCTCCCCTTCGAAGTCCAGCTCGCCCGCCACTGCGCCAGCTTCACACTGCTTAACAGAGGTCAGGCCCGGCACAAGTTATAGCGACGGGACGATCTAACTGAATCTGCAGAACAGCTAACACCTGAACCCGACGGAACTGCACAGGAGGGCAACTCGGGTCTTCAGACCAGCCGCGGCGGCGTTCTTACGGCGACAACCGCGTCGCCCACGCTGCCCCGGGGACTCACCGAAGTGCTCCTCGGCATAGATGGGGCTGCCAAGGCCTCGTTTTTGCGCTGACATCGCCTCGTCTCGCCGCCTACCGGGACCTACGCTACCTCAAAAATCATGGCGGCCACGGCGGCACACGCACGTTTGCCTACGTCCTACGCACGAGAATCAGGGGAAGGGAAGGCGTTGCGGCTCACAGCGGGACTGACGAAGTCGTACGGCTCGGGGAAGGAGGTCGCCGGCGTCCTCGACGAAGACGAAGACGAGCCGTGAGTGGAGGTCTTCAGGCGATGGACCTCCTGTCCATGGCGGCTTTAGTCAGAACGGGAGGAAGGAGGAGGAGATGGGAGAAGGAGGCGGCGGCGCCGAGGGAGGAGGAAGGGGACTAGGGGTTCGGGAGAGAAGAGAGGGGAAGATATAGGAGAGGGGGAGAGGAAGACGTGGCTCCAGGAGGGCCTCTCCTCCATGGCTATGCCATGTGCGTGGGGGGAGAAAAAGGTGAGAGGAGGGGGATGACATGCGGGACCGGCTGGCTGAGAGAGAGAGAGGAAGGAAAAAAAACAAGGCGCTGTCCCTGATGGGCTGGAATCGGCCGGCCCAAGTGGGCTGGACTGCCTCTCCAGGTCCAGGCAAAAGAAAAGAAAAGAAAGAAAAACATAGGGATTTTACATTAATCAATTAACAAAACTTCCAAGAGTTTTTCCGAGAGAAAGGGGCAAAAGAAAAACTTCACTCCAACACAAAAATTCCTCCCTGAATATTGTTGATTTTTCAAAAATGGTTTGACCATTTTTTGGTGCAAGTAAAATCTTGGGAGTTGATTTAAATTCAAATTGCTTTGAACTACAACTCAAATTTTCAGGGGGCTAAAAATCAAAGCAAGGCTTTGAAAATGCTTGGGAGGGAGAGAGATTTGGCTATGCAAAAATTGAGCTTAGGGGAAAATATATGAAGCATTGAAAAAAATGCAACAATACCCTTCTTGAAGCATAAAGATGGTTTTGAATTCAAATTCGAATGAGCTCCCACATGGACTACACTCAAGATCACCACATCATTTTACACCATCTTTCAACCCCAGAAGTTTGATAGCCATTTGACAAAGCAAAATTACATCCCAAATAGTAAAATCACTTTTGGGCTGTTACACTCTCTGGCCATTCTTTGAAAAAAATTGATATCATCGAGAAGAGTAGAATTAACAAAGTCAAGTTCACTACTATTAATCAAAGCGGTAGTGATATCTTATTTGTTTGAATTCATTTCCTCTATAACTTCTTTGACATCCTCCCAAGTATGAGGACGTTTTGGGGCTTCTTCGAACCATAAATCTGGTTTCTTACCCAGGAGACCATGACATGGGCATAATTCCCCGTCATAACTAGTGTATTCACAAGGTTTTTTACTCTTATAAGTACCCGTAATAGAAGAAAGCAAGAATAAAGTAACTAATTATTTTGGTGTTTCGGATAAGAGACTCTAAAGCAAAAACTGGAAAGTAAACTAACAAGACTAAAAATCAAAGGTAAAAGATAGTGTCCAACTCCCCTATCTTGTAGACTGGAGTTCCCCAACAACGGCGCCAGAAATTTAGATAACACCTCCTTGTTGGTTACCCCAAGTGGAAGGTTTTGATGTACATAGAAGCAAATTTCCCTAGGTGAGGATACCAAGATTTTTCTCCCGTAGCACTCCGAGGATCAACAAGAAGGTGTTGGAGTAAGTGACGTGTCGTCTGAAAAGCTATCACTCACTCAACCTGGACCTATACACAAAATAAATTAAAGTTCCTTCCAATGGGTCAGAGTGGTTCTCAATCTCTCTGGTCTTGTTGTTTACTAAGGATCAAAATACAAAGGGGAATAATAATAATGGTGACTGCAACGGAAAGGAAATAAAAGCAGTAAAGGTGAATGGTGTAAACTATGGTGGAAATATGGACCGGGGTCCCATGACTTTCACTAGTGATGTCTCTCTCCCAAAATACGAAAACAACTATGCTGGGTGAAAAAATTACAGTTGGGAAATTGACAGAATTATAAACACACCGTAATGCTAATTATGCTAAAAGAAAGCTGGAGGCTCAATCGTATGGGAATTACACCACAACGAGTAGACCGTTTATCCATCAGCTTCTACTCACTAATCATCCACCTTGAGATATCTATCCAGAACATCTCGCTGGTATTAAGTTGTGAACTCCAGCCAAACTGTAGGATCAAAGCAACATACAACTGCATTAACACTCTATGCGCAATTGATATGTCCCAAACGTATCTATAATTTCTGCTTGTTCCAGGGTTATATTGGTGACTTTGCTATATGTTTTGCTACACTTTCATACCTTTTTCAACATATTTATACTAAGCTACTAACTCACCGCCCAGTGCCAGTTTATGTCTGTTGTTGTCTGAGCATTGGAGGAAAATACCAAATATTAAAGTGCTCGGAAAAATCCGAAAAAATCATAATAAAAATCAGCACATCATAAGTCTCCAGAAGGCCGGAGGGGGGCCAAAGGGTACTTCCCCCTGTCCAGGCAGCCTCCTGGCAAGGCCTAGGGTGGGGTAGCGCCACCTGGCCGCCTAGTAATGTAGGGCCCCCCTGGTGCCCCCTTTCTCCTATATATTGCTCCTTCTCCAAAAACCCTCATGAGGACCCGTGTTACGCGATTTTCACCATTGTGTCGCCGCCATCACGATACCGAGATCGGGATCGCCAGAAGAACCAGTCCCGGCACCCTGCCGGAGAGAGGATTCACCTCCGGAGGCTTCTCCACCACCATGAGCGCCTCCCGGATGTGTCGTGAGTAGTCCCCCTGGGATCATGGGTGCATGATCAGTAGCTAGATGATGTCTTCTCTCCAATCTTGTGCCTCAATTCTTAGACCTTCTGAGCTGCCCTACATGATCAAGGAACTTATGTATTAGTTTCTGATTATGAGATTATGTTCAGATTGTGATGAGTAATATATTTTCTTTACCTTTTAAGTTTTAGTTCTTGATTATTCTTGCATGTTCTCTGTTCCTTTTAATTGTTTTGGACAAGTAGTAGATAGTAACTCCAAGACGGAGCGTTATGCATGATTGTGGGTTCATGCCCCCAATGTCTATCTTGAGTGACAGAAACATGAGACTAGGGGATGTGTTTTTGCCACTAGGGAGAAAATAGTGGTGCTTGTAACTGCGGTTGCAAGGATTGCTTACATTACACATAGAGTGTTGATGCAGTTGTCTGTTTCTTTGATCCTACATTTTCGCTAGGGTTTTCAACTTAATACCAGCGAGATGTTCTGGATAGATATCTCAAGGTGGATGATTAGTGAGTAGATGTTGATGAATAAACAGTCTGCTCGTCTTGGTGTAATGCCATACGATTTAGCCTCTAGCTTTCTTGTAGCATAGTTATCATTGCGGTGCGTTTATAATTCTATCAATTTCCTAGATGTAATTTGTTCACCCAGCATAGTTGTTTAACGTATTTTGGGAGAGAGACGTCACTAGTGAAAGTCATGGGACCCCGGTCCATATTTCCATCATAGTTTACACCGCTCCAATTTACTGCTTTCATTTACTTTTTGTTGTAATCACCATCACTATTATTTTTTGAAGCTTTCAAACTGAGGGGTAAAGCTCCCTCCAGCATTTTATTACCAGGAACACAATATTTACAAATGTACAGCAAAATCTTAAAAAAAACACCTCTCAAGGTGGAAGGAAATCAATCCATCTAAGTAAAAGATCCTTAAATCTAGGCTTAATTCTATAACTAAGCAGGTTTAAATCATGAATGAAGCCAACCCTCCACTTTGCAAAAGAGGGCCTGACATGGTTGAAACATTTAGCATTCCTGGTCAACCAGATGTTTCACCAGGCAGTAAACACCACTTCAGCGAAGAAAGGTTTATTGAAGGACTCCTTGGCGCTCTTGGCAATGTGAATCATGTCAGAACCATGGCTCCAATCAATTTGCAGATATGCCCATATTCTAGCACTGAAGTCGCACTGGAAAAAGAGATGATCTCTGGTCTCCAGGTGTTGGGTATGGCAGAGCACACACTCAGGACCATCCTGGATGTTCCAATGTCGTCTGATGAGCATGTCCTTTGTATTGAGACGATCCATGATTACCAGCCAAGCGAAAACTTTGGTCTTCAAGATGCAACAGGATTTCCAAATACAATTTAAAAGAGGATTTGCATGTATAGGATCATGCACCATCTTGTAGAACTTCTTAGCAGTGTATTGTCCTTTGCCATTCAACCTCCATGTCCAGCAGCCCTTTATTTCGTCACCACTTTGATTTGGAAGGATTAGTTGCATCTCAGAGAGCTCCTGGAAAGCCTGTGCAGATAAAGTTAGATTGAAAAGCTCAGTGAGATCAGCAACCTCCCTGGCCTCTTTTACAGATAGAAAAGGATACTTAGCAAAGTAAAATAATCTTTGGAACTTCTGAGCTAGAGTGGCATTTGTGTTGGAGACCCAAAAATCACTCCACGGCAAAACAGAGTCTCCAAGACCCACTTTAACCTGGGACACAGCCACAAATCTATCCATCAATTTTGGTCACATCTTTCCACCATAATGAGCCACAGAGCTCAGTAGCATGGGGCACTCTCTCATGGTAATAAGTATTCCATACAAGAGAGACCCAAGGCACATCCTCCTTATTGTAAAACTTATTCAGGTGCTTCATCAACAGGGCTTGATTCTGCAGTTGCAAATTGAGGATGCCCAGACCACCCTTGTTCTTTGGTCTGCACACAAGCTCCCAAGAAGCAAGTGATTTTCCAGAATCATGTCCATACTTCCTCCAAAGACATTGTCTTTGGATCCTCTCCAATTGCTTGATGATACCAGCAGGAATGTGTATGAGCAAAGGAAGTAGATGGGCATGGAAGATATCACAGAGTTGAGTAGCTGAAGTTTGCCCCCTTGAGTTAAAAAGAAAGAGTTGGCAGTAAGTCTTCTCTCCATGCAGTCCACCAAAGGGAGCAAATCCACAATTTTGGGCCTGGTAGTGCCCACAGGCAACCCCAAATATGTGAAAGGAAGCTTCCCAACTTGGCAACCAAAAACATTAGCCAACTCAGCTATAGAAACCTCATCAAGATTGATATGAATCATGGATGATTTGTTGTAGTTGATATCCAGACCAGTGGACTGAGAGAAACTTTGGAGAGCCTCCTTGAGCCTAAGAACTTGTATAGCCTCAGCTGGCATAACCAAGATTGTGTCATCAGCATACTGAACAATTGGAAAATCAGGGTCATGGCATGGAATAGGCAAACTGAGATGCCCTTTCATCAGCAGATCATTGACAACAGATTGCAGAAGATTAGCAGCCAGAACAAAAAGAAGAGGGGACAAAGGATCACCCTGTCTGACCCCCCTTTTGCATTTAAACTCTCTTCCTGGGATGCCATTTAACAAAACAGAGGAAGACCTAGTGTCGAACAGCTGCTGCACCCAGATTCTCCATTTTAATGGAAAACCTTTGTGCTTTAAAATTTCTAGAATGGCATCATGCTCAATAGAGTCAAAAGCTTTCTCAAAATCAATCTTGAGCAGAATCAGGGGTCTTTTGGAATGGTGGAACTGGTGCAGGTATTCTAAATTCCAGGAAATACAGTCGTGGATAGATCTCTCCTTGATGAATCCATATTGGTTTTTGTGAATGCACCTCCTGATGTCCTTCTGAAACCTATTAGCGGCCATCTTTGTGAGAAACTTAATACCCACACTAGTGAGGGAGATGGGTCTGAAGTCATTGACAGTCTCAGGAACAGGTTTCTTGGGGATAAGAGTGATGAAAGAGCCATTTAAACCTTCTAAATCAGCATGGCCACTATGTAACTCCTCAGCCAACCTGTAAAAGTCAGTGCAAATTATGGACCAGCAAGATTTCAAAAATCTGCCATTAAAACCATCAGGTCCAGGTGATTTATCAGGTGGCATGAACTTGATTGTATCATCCATTTATTTCATATCAAAAGGGGCTACCAAAGCTTCCAATCCATCCACAAGAACAAGTAGATCATTCAGATTGCAAGTCATGACAATACCCTTGGCTACTCCCATTCTATTTTTAAAAGAAGACCAAAAGGCATTAGCAAGTAGATCATGGGAGGAGCAAGTAGTTCCATCAGCTAGCTGTAGAGAGACAATTGAATTCCTTATGTGCCTCTCAGAGGCCATTGCTTGAAAAAACTTGGAGTTCTCCTCCCCCACTTTGACATATCTTTGTGTGCATCTTTTCTTCCAGTACATATGCTGCCAATGCAAGTTTTTATCCAGGTGCAACTTCCAAATTCTCCTAAAATTGGATTCAGGTACATTCAGCTTCCTGAACTCTTCTAAACAGTCAAGTAATAAAATGATCCTGTTGCACTTGGAGATAAGCACTTTGAAGTTTGAAAAGTTTTTCTGCCAATGTTTGAGGGCCATTCTAAGTCTCTTGAACTTGTCCACAATTCTAGCCACAGGATGAGCTTTAGAGGACCAAGCATCCCAAGAAGATTTTACACAATCCAGAAAACCAGGCATCTCCACCCAAAAGTTTTCAAATCTAAATATGTTAGCTTTTGGGATGGAGGTGTTAATTGTTACCACACAAGGAACATGGTCTGAGGCAGTCTTAGGAAAAGGCAGCACCTGAGTTGAAGGGTAAGATAAAATCCAATTAGCAGATGTGAAGAACCAATCCAGCTGCTCCAGTAATGGATTCTCCTGCATGTTAGACCATGTAAATCTTCTGCCTTTCAGAGGAAGCTCAAGCAGACCAAGATGACCAATTATCTCATTGAAGATGAACATGTCATTGACATCTCCACCAGGCAAATTCCTATTATCCAAAAACCTGATGAAATTAAAATCTCCAAGCAAAAGACAATTGGCATCAAAGGGGATAGATAGGTGGTAGAGCCAATCCACAAAAATGTCTCTCTGCTGCTGCTCACAAGGGCCATAGACATTCACCAGAGTCCAAGATTCTGCATTATGAGAGGAAGTGAAATGAATCACCATCCCAAAAGCTCTTGTGTCAACCAACTGTCGATCAAAGATAGCTGAATTCCAAATGGTCAGAATTCCCTCAGAGGCTCCTCTCGAAGGAACCACAGCAAATTGATCAAATCTCCTAGGGCAAAATGATTTAATAAAGTTGTGGTTGACAGTCTCACATTTGGTTTCCTGAAGGCAGATAACTGAACAGTGACTATGCTCAATTTTCTCCCGCACTACACTTTGTCGATCTGTTGAATTTAGTCAATGAACATTCCAACAAAGCACTTTCCAATCTCTAGTAGTTGTATAATTCATGGGAAATATAAGAAAAGGAAAGCAGTATAACTATAAACATTACAGTTATGTAAGGCCCCTGATGCGGTACTAACTCTAACTAGTCGCTTTCGCGCCCGGTCGGAGTTAGAAGCGCATCAAACGCCACCGGCGCACGACACTCGCACTCGTGTCGCTGCCGGATTTTCGACAACGGGTATAAAACACAACTCTACCAGAAAGGAAATACATATAGAGATAATAGAGCAGGGCATACAACGCCACTGTCCAAAATATATAACATTCTCCTGAATACATCTCATCAGTACATCAAGCAGAAGCAAGGCATGGACCGGGTACGGTCAAGATTCAAATTTCCCTAGAGAGGGCTACACATAAATCCACCCACGGGAACGTCTGAGCCCAACTAAGGATCCTACTAGTCGATGTAGTCGTACTCGTCGTCATCCTCCGGGGGCACCTCCACGAAGTATCGTCCAGTGCTGGGGTCGAGGAAGTAGTCCATTGTAGCAGCCGATCAGGCAAAGCGATAAAGGCGGAAAGTAAACGGGGGTGAGAACATATCATTACGGAATAACTAACGCTACAGGCAAGGTAAAGATATAGACAGTTTGCAGCCGTACTAGCATATATGGTGGCTACACGTTCTATCAGAATAGAGGTAATATCCAAGAAGTTACGTTGACAACGTGTCGTAAGTCAGCTATCCACCTACTTACGCAAACATAACACAACCTCGTTTCCCTCTCAGTCCCCCTGGACTAAGAAAGACAACCAAGGCACGCACACGGTTTGTCAAGTTTTTTTAGCATGTTTAACATGGATGGTATTCTATGAACAAGGAGTAGGTCTCAAGTAGTCCATAACCGCGGACACGGCTTTTCGAAAAGATTTACCCTGCAGGGGTGTACCAACTGTCCATTATAGACGTCACATGTACGCCCGGTTTCCACTTGGCTAGGTAAGCGCCTGAAACTCTGGAACGTCAGAGTCCCTCTAACTAACAACGCACAAATCCGGGTGGCCCCCGGTGAGTCGACACCCAACTCAAAAGCTGGCCGCGCTCTCGAATCGGTCTCTACCGTCTGGCCAAGGTCGGTAAGTCACACCTGAATATTCAGGGGACCCCTAGCTCGCCAAGTATGGGCCAACGAGAGAGAAACCATGTCTCCGCTGACCCGGGTTGTTTCGAAAACAGCTGGGGTACCTACCAACACACACGCAGTTGAAAATGTAAATCAGCTCGGGCCACCACTGGATTTGTACGAAGCTAAGTAGGTAAGACAAGGGGGCCCCATAAAACCCCACGCACGATTAGGCACGCTCATCAAGAAACACAATACCCGGAACTCGGGTCCTAGGTGACTCAAATGGAACAAAGCACCAGACGGGAATAGTCCAGCCTTCCACCTTTCGTCGAATATAATTAACATCATTTAACAATAATAAATATCAACCAACTTCTTTTATAGCATGATATCCCAACCATAAATGTATAGGGTAAGCAGCAAGTTTTCTATCCATACTAAGCAATGGCTGAGCAGCGGTAACTTAGCAGAACAATGGTTTGCTGGGATGTGGGGAGCATGGCTGTATGGGTTTAAACATGGCATATAATGTAGATAGGATCAAGCAATAACGTTCTAGATCTACAGCTAGGCAGGAGCAGAAAGTTATAAAGTAATGACACAGATCTCCCCCTTGCCTGGTAAGGTAGTCGAAGCAGCACTCACGGTATCCTCGGGCTCGGTGTCGGACAGCTCCACGTAAGTCTCCTCGGCGGTCTCAGGTGCTAACGAAAGGTACCGGCAGGAAAAGGCACACAAGTAAGCAACTGATGCAACTCAAACAAGGATGGCATGTTCAAGTTTTATTTACATGATATGACCCTGTCTAGTCAAGTTTAAATGAAGGTGATGACGACAAGTCATTACTTCCATATGCAATTTATTTACATTGTAATGGCTTTGGTCTGAGCCTTAACTTAGGTGTAAATAGCATGATAGCATGACAAGATCAACAAGCATTGCAGGAATTTAAATAACATGAAAGTAAAAACAATGATTCCGGAGACGAAGTAGTGTCGGTGAAATAGACACGTGGAAGGTGCAACAAAGGTTTGAGGCCAGCCACTAGAATATGACAATATGCTAGGGGCTGACTTGAGGGAAAAGATGACTTGGAACAGACTTGAAAGCTCAGATGAACAACATTCAAAAGCCCTGAAGTTGGAATGCTGCATGCAGACAGACCTGAAAGCTTCTGGACCAGGTGATCACACCTTGTCTCAAAAGTTGCTCGACACAACAATAAAACATCACTACTGAACTCCTTGCAGAAAAACACCCCAAAAACATATATGACATGTCTCAGTTTTGAATTTGCAATGGCAATTGCAAATTCAGCTGAAGTTCAGGGGGCTGAGTGCAAAATTTGCACATCAAATATTTTTAAAAGGGCTCAGATGAACATATCATCATCACCATGCAATTCCTTGCTCAAAATTACCCAAAATTCATATATGGCATGGGCCATTTGAATTTTGGACCAAACTTGGCAGAATAGGAATTAAACAGGGGGCTTATTGCACTGTGACCAAGCTTCGTTAACAAAGGGGTCAATTGTAAAAATGAGTATCACCACTGTAATCAGTTGCTCAATTACCCAAAATTCATATAATGCATGCCTCAAATTGAACAGATGGTGATCCACTAGTTTGAATTTGAATTCAACTTGCATAAAAAAAATAAAACAGAAAAGAAAAAGGAATAAAAAAAAAGGAAGCCCAGCCAGCTTGGGCTGGCTTCGACCAGCAGCCCACTGTTGTTGCTCCCGCTGCTGGCGCGCTAGCAGCCAATGGTCCAAGCCCAGCTGCTCCACGACCACGCTCTCCAAAAGAGCAAAAATTGGGGGCGTTTAATCGACCCAGGGGGGAATCGAACCCCGCACCGCGCGATACAACTCCAAGCGTTCGACCATCTCGGCTACCGATCGGGTTTTGACAGAACACGGCTCGTACTGAAGATGATCTAGCTACAAGGCGCGGCTAACTCTGAAACCGAACTGCACTCAGGTTCAGTCGACAGCGGGAGGAAGGAAGGAGGAGTCTTGTGGGCGCCGTGCTTCGATCCAGGACTCCAACGACGGCGCAGCGCACTGATGTAGCGCTCCATCAACACTGGAGCTGCTACGGCTTCGTCTCGCGCGGAAAATTGAAAGGGATCGGGTGCCGTCTGAAGAAGGCAGCAGCAGCTGTGCGGTCTGAAGAAATTAAGATAGCAGTTCCGCGCGCGTGGACTCCAGCGTCGACCCCATCTCCTTCAGAGCACCATGGCCCCAACGCTCGCTGCTGGTCGGAGACGTATGTACCAAGAACCCGTTTTTGCTGCAAGCATGCCTCGCCGTGCTACGGACAGGCGCCACTACTCGACGGAAAACCACGGCGGAACCGGGTCTTGAAGAAACAGGGGAGGGGGAAAACGGAGCTCACAGCGGGGGAATTGGTTCGAACGGTTCGGGGAAGGTCGCCGGATGCTTGCTGTCGACGTGGACGACGACGGGGTCGAAGCCGTGCGGATAAATCAGGCCATGGACCTCCTGTCCATGGCGAGCTCGAGCAGACGCAGAGGAAGGAGAACGGGAGAGGCGGCGGCGTTCGAGGGGGAGAAGAGCTAGGGTTTGGGGAAACCAGGAGGGGACCCTATATAGGAGAGGGGGGAGGCGACGTGGACGAAGGAGAGCCTCTCCTCCACGGCGCCATGTGCGTGCGGGGGAGAAAAAGCAGAGGAAGGAGGGGGATGACAGGCGGGACCCGAGCGGCAGGGAGAGAGAAGGAGGAAGGGAAAAAAAGAAAAGAAAGGAACGGGCGCTCCAGGTGGGCTGGGTCCAGGCGGCCCAGCTGGCTGGAGGGGAGAAAGAAGGAAGACAGGCCCCTTGCCCAGAAGAAAAGAACAGCAGAGAGAAAAAAAACAGAAAAGGAAAAGAATAAGGGTCAGAAAAATATTCCAAATATTTTTAGAAATCCCCTAAAAAGATGTTTGATCATCCAAAATTGGTTTGACCATTTTTGCATGCAGTGAAAAATCTCCACAAGCAAAAACAGTACCTTTTTCTATTTAAAATTAAATAGAAAAGGACTTTGAAGAGTATTTGAGAGAAAGATAGAAGGTTCAAAATTCCATGAGTTTGAAATTCCTAATCCTTGCATTATTCCTCAATTTCTAAAAATGGTTTGGGCATTTTTGGCCACAACAAAAATGTGAGCTCATTTTGAATTTCAAAAGCACCTTGAACTAGAGCTACTGTTTTTGGTGGTGGAAAAAATGCCTTGGGGATTTTAAAACCTTTGCCATATGAAATGAAATGGCTAGGCCAAGGTTGGGGTCAAGTGAAGTGAGCATGTGGCAAGGAAAATTCCATGACTGCCCTTCTTGAACCACTTTGGATGCAAAAGAAACCAACCCAACATGACTCCAATCTCAATGTCAATTTAAATCATCACATGAAATGATATAAACCTCCACCATGCCAAGTTACAAGTCCAACAGAGAAAGTAAAATACATGGTGTTGATAGCTTATTACATGTGGGCTGTTACAGCTCTCCCCCACCAACATAGGATCTCGTCCCGAGATCTAAGCAAGAAAAAGCTCAGGATACTCAGAACGGAGACGATCTTCACGCTCCCACGTTGCTTCCTTCTCCGAGTGATGTTCCCACTGTACCTTGAGGAACTTGACGGTCTTGTTGCGAGTCTTGCGCTCAGACGAGTCAAGAACACGGACTGGACGCTCCGAGTAAGAAAGATCCGCACTGAGCTTGATCTCGCCCAAGTCCACTGCCTGCTCCGGCTGCTTGAAACACTTCTTCAACTGAGACAGGTGGAACACATCATGCACCATAGCCAAGCTGTCTGGAAGCTCGAGGCGGAACGCAAGAGGTCCCCGAGTCTCGAGAATGCGGAACGGACCAACGAACCTGGGAGCCAACTTGCCTTTGATCCCAAAGCGGTGAGTGCCTCGAAGTGGAGACACTTTGAGGTATGCAAAGTCACCTACTTTGAAGTCAACACCACGGTGTTTCTTGTCATAATAGGCCTTCTGCCTAGACTGTGCTGCCTTCAGGTTCTCTCGGACAATCTTCACTGTGTCCTCTGCCTCTTGGATCACATCTGGACCGAACAGCTGCCTCTCGCCTGTCTCGGACCAGTTCAAAGGTGTCCTGCACTTGCGACCATACAACACTTCAAACGGCGCTGCTTGCAGACTTGCTTGATAGCTGTTGTTGTACGAGAACTCAGCATACGGCAAGCACTCTTCCCACTTCATGCCAAACGAGATAACACATGCCCTCAACATGTCCTCAAGAATTTGATTCACACGCTCAACCTGCCCACTGGTCTGAGGGTGATAAGCGGTACTGAACAACACTGTCGTACCAATGGCCTTTTGGAAGGCCTGCCAGAACTTGGAGGTGAAAAGACTGCCTCGATCAGAACTGATCTTCTTGGGGATGCCATGCAAAGATACAACTCGTGCGGTGTACAAATCCGCCAACTGAGCTGCAGAAATGAAGTCCTTCACTGGAAAGAAGTGGGCAACTTTGGAGAGATTGTCAATGACCACAAAGATGGCATTGTTCTTCTTCTGCGACAGAGGAAAACCTGTGATGAAATCCATCTCAATGTGGTCCCATTTCCACTCCGGAATTTCAATTGGCTGGAGTAGCCCTGCAGGCTTCTGATGCTGTGCCTTCACTCTCCTGCACACATCACACTGGGAGACAAAACGGGCAACATCCCGCTTCATACGAGTCCACCAAAAGCTCCGCTTGAGGTCCTGATACATCTTGGTGCTACCAGGGTGGATAGACAGCTTTGAGGCATGGGCTTCTTTCAATATGACCTCTCTGAGACCTCTTTCTTTGGGAACAATAACTCTCTCCTCGAACATCACGGTGCCGTCATTATGCACTGAAAAGCAACCGTATTTCGGAACTGAGGCGGCAACACCCTGCTTGACCTTCTGAACCATCAAACTACCAGACTGAGCTTCACGAATCTTCTCACGGATAGTGGGTTCTACCACAAGGTTGGCTAGATAGCCTGCTGGAACTAGCTCAAGATTGAGCCTTCGAAAGGCCTCACATAAATCTGGGTGTATCTTCTGCATCTGGACACTGTTGCAATCACCCTTGCGGCTCAATGCATCAGCTATGACATTCGCCTTGCCAGGGGTATACTGAATATCCACGGAGTACTCAGTAATAGTCTCGAGCCACCTCCTTTTCCTCAAGTTCAGGTTAGGCTGCGTGAACAAGTACTTTAAGCTTTTGTGATCGGTGAACACATCAACCTTCCTCCCTAGGAGTAGGTGTCGCCAAGTAACCAACGCATGAATCACTGCAGCCAGCTCAAGATCGTGGGTCGGATAGTTCCTCTCAGCCTGCTTCAACTGTCTGGAGGTGTACGCCACAATACTCTTTCCCTGCATCAATACTCCGCCAAGGCCATTCAACGAGGCATCACAAAACACTTGAAACGGCTGTGACTCATCTGGCGGCGTAAGGATCGGAGCTGTAGTCAGCCTTATCTTCAACTCATCAAAAGCTGCCTGGCAAGCCTGTGACCACACATAGTTCTTGCCCTTGCACAACAGCTCGGTCATCGGCTTTGCTATTTTGGAGAAATTCTCGACAAACTTCCTGCAATAGCTGGCAAGTCCGAGAAAGCTCCTCAACTGCTTAACATTTTTCGGCGGAGTCCAATCTTGAATCTTCCGGACTCTGTCTGGTTCAACAGCAATGCCCTCTGAGGAAATGACATGGCCAAGAAAGTTGACCTTATTCATCCAGAACTCGCACTTGGAGAACTTGCCATAAAACTGGTGATCTCTCAACTTCTGCAACACCAACCTGAGATGCTCCTCATGCTCAGCCTCTGACTTGGAAAAGACAAGGATGTCGTCAAGGTAGAGGAGTACGAACACGTCTAGCCACTCTTGGAAGAGATAGTTCATGGCCCTCATGAACGTTGGAGGTGCGTTTGAAAAGCCAAACGTCATGACCGTAAACTCGTACAGTCCATAACGAGTGCGGAAGGCTGTCTTCGGGATGTCCTCCTCACGGACACGAATCTGGTGGTACCCCATCTTTAGATCAAGCTTTGAAAACACCTTTTCTCCATGCAACTGCTCAAACAAGTCATTGATGTGGGCAAAGGGTATTTGTTTTTGATCGTCTTCTTGTTGATACCACGGTAGTCTTGAACCAACCGACTAGTACCATCTTTCTTCTTCACAAAAAGACACGGGGCACCCCAAGGGGAAGTGCTCGGACGAATGAGCCCATCCTTCTCAAGCTTCACCAACTGCTCTTTCAACTCAATCAGCTCTTCCGGACACATCTTGTACGGCTGCCGAGATATCGGCTGTGTACCAGGTTCTAGCTCGATCACGAACTCAATAGCACGCACGGGTGGAATACCTGGCAACTCCTCTGGAAAGACATCTGGGAACTCTCGAACAACTCTGACCTCCTCGATCAATGGAGCAACTCCAGCGTTCAGAGCGTACAACTGTGCTGATCCCTCTGTCGAGCCACAAGTGTACCAAATCTCTGCGCCTGAATCGTGCGTCAGCAACACGGTCTTGGACGGACAATCAATCTTGGCCTTGTACTTGACAAGCCAATCCATGCCCAAGATGACATCAATGTCGGAACTTGGAAGCAAGATCAAGGATGCTGAGAAAAGGAGACCCTGGATCTGAATCTGCACGTCAGGAACTCTGACAGCTGAGCTCATCTTGGAACCCGGTGCAGAAATAGCGAAAGGCGAATCCATCATCTCTGACTGAAAGCCATGGAAACGAGCAAAAGACTTGGACATGAAGGAATGGGAAGCTCCGGAATCAAACAAAACTATCGCTGGCACTGAACACACAAGTAACCTACCAAGCACAATCTCGGACGACTGCTGAGCCTCTGCCACAGTCACGTTGTTCACCCTGAGCGCTCGTGGCTGGGCCCGCACCATCGCGTTGCTCGGTGTAGAGCGAGGTGGGGGCGGAAACAGCCTGGCGTAACGAGGGTC
This sequence comes from Bromus sterilis, assembly GCA_950022295.1. Lineage (NCBI taxonomy): Eukaryota > Viridiplantae > Streptophyta > Magnoliopsida > Poales > Poaceae > Bromus > Bromus sterilis. The sequence goes on along the minus strand of OX465596.1, from coordinate 159,001,036 downwards.
GGTGCACTGCGGAGACTTGTGACCCGTCTTGCCACACTTGAAGCACGTGATCTCAGGCCTGGGCTGGCCCTGTGGAGCAGGCGGCCTCGCGTAGGGTGGAGTAGAGCGAGGTCCGTGCTGCACTGGGACGGGAGGGCGGGCAAAAGTGCGGACAACTGCCCCCCTCGGCTGGAACTGCTGACGCTGCGGCTGAGGCTGTGACTCTGTAACCCAGGACTTGGCCTTCTTGTGGATCATCACTGCTGAACTGAGCTCTCTCTGCTTCCTCTTTTCTGCGGAACGCTCTGCCTCAGCTGACTCCTGTCTGATGGCCTGGTCGACGAAGTCTGAGAACAGGCTCGGCGTGGACAAGGTGAGCGCATACTTGATGTCCGGGGCAAGACCACCGCAGAACCTGGCAATGCGCTTGGCCTCTGACGAGACCTCCTCTGGAGCGTACCTGGCAAGCCTGACGAAGGCCAGGTTATACTCCTGCACAGACCTGTCCCCCTGCCTCAGAGCTAAGAACTCCTCGCGCTTCCTCTCGATCAGACCACTGGGAATATGAGCAACTCTGAAATCCTTGACGAAGTCATCCCACGTGATCTCTGCATTACCCTTGTTTGCCTTGTACGTCAAGAACCAACTGCCTGCGGCACCCTGGAGCTGGAAGGAGGCGAAGGTGACGTAGTCGATGGGTCTGACGGTGTTGGCATTGAAGTGCTTCTTGATCTCTGCAATCCACTCATCCGCCTCCAACGGGTCTCGAGCCTCGGAGAACCTGGGGGGGCTGATCGCAAGGAACTTCTGTAGTGTGGTGTACTGTGGACGATCATTCCTCTGAGCACCCTGGTGCTGCAGCATCTGAAGGATCGCAGCTGTGCCCTGAGCCACTGCAGCTACAGCCTCCCCAAGGATAGGGTTCTCTGGCGGCGGCATGTTCGCTCTTGGCATCCTGTATACAGGAACACTTATGAGAACATGAACGAATCATTGAAGTAACCAGAGTTAAAGCAAAATTGACAACAAAACTTCCTCATGAGGTATGAGAAAGCCGAAGGCTGAAATTCCACCAAGGTTAACCCGGAAAGTCGATAACTAGGTGCTACTGGAATTCCCAAACCAAGAACATCCGAATCCAATATAATAATGTGCTAGCGAGCACACAACAATATATACGAGCGGTTGGAAACCTGCACAATGAGACATCTGCCCTGAGCGGCCCGCCATCACGGTCGTCCATAGGGGAAAGACACCACATCCATTTTACCATAGGATGCCCGCCAATCCTGTATGGACGGTTCACCTGGGGTACGCCGTAAGCGAGGTAGAGCAGTCAACCCCAAGTGGCGGCTCAGTGGTCTCAAAGACGCCAACACATCTCGTCGCTAGCAAAACATTATAGAGGAATCGGAGTCTCATGTAAACGAGAACCTAGATTGTTTTGAAAGGGGATAAGTTGCAGAGAGAAAATATCGTTTCACTTCCTCACGGAAAAAGGGGTGGGAGGGTGGGATAAGGAGAAAACAGAAAGAGGTCCTACTCTCCGAAATTTTTCCTTATATAACTACCAAAATAGTTTCTAGACTCAACTTCGGCCAGTAAAGGGTCCTACAGTCAGTCCTGCTCTGATACCAAGTTGTAATGCCCCTGATGCGGTACTAACTCTAACTAGTCGCTTTCGCGCCCGGTCGGAGTTAGAAGCGCATCAAACGCCACCGGCGCACGACACTCGCACTCGTGTCGCTGCCGGATTTTCGACAACGGGTATAAAAACACAACTCTACCAGAAAGGAAATACATATAGAGATAATAGAGCAGGGCATACAACGCCACTGTCCAAAATATATAACATTCTCCTGAATACATCTCATCAGTACATCAAGCAGAAGCAAGGCATGGACCGGGTACGGTCAAGATTCAAATTTCCCTAGAGAGGGCTACACATAAATCCACCCACGGGAACGTCTGAGCCCAACTAAGGATCCTACTAGTCGATGTAGTCGTACTCGTCGTCATCCTCCGGGGGCACCTCCACGAAGTATCGTCCAGTGCTGGGGTCGAGGAAGTAGTCCATTGTAGCAGCCGATCAGGCAAAGCGATAAAGGCGGAAAGTAAACGGGGGTGAGAACATATCATTACGGAATAACTAACGCTACAGGCAAGGTAAAGATATAGACAGTTTGCAGCCGTACTAGCATATATGGTGGCTACACGTTCTATCAGAATAGAGGTAATATCCAAGAAGTTACGTTGACAACGTGTCGTAAGTCAGCTATCCACCTACTTACGCAAACATAACACAACCTCGTTTCCCTCTCGGTCCCCCTGGACTAAGAAAGACAACCAAGGCACGCACACGGTTTGTCAAGTTTTTTTAGCATGTTTAACATGGATGGTATTCTATGAACAAGGAGTAGGTCTCAAGTAGTCCATAACCGCGGACACGGCTTTTCGAAAAGATTTACCCTGCAGGGGTGTACCAACTGTCCATTATAGACGTCGCATGTACGCCCGGTTTCCACTTGGCTAGGTAAGCGCCTGAAACTCTGGAACGTCAGAGTCCCTCTAACTAACAACGCACAAATCCGGGTGGCCCCCGGTGAGTCGACACCCAACTCAAAAGCTGGCCGCGCTCTCGAATCGGTCTCTACCGTCTGGCCAAGGTCGGTAAGTCACACCTGAATATTCAGGGGACCCCTAGCTCGCCAAGTATGGGCCAACGAGAGAGAAACCATGTCTCCGCTGACCCGGGTTGTTTCGAAAACAGCTGGGGTACCTACCAACACACACGCAGTTGAAAATGTAAATCAGCTCGGGCCACCACTGGATTTGTACGAAGCTAAGTAGGTAAGACAAGGGGGCCCCATAAAACCCCACGCACGATTAGGCACGCTCATCAAGAAACACAATACCCGGAACTCGGGTCCTAGGTGACTCAAATGGAAAAAAGCACCAGACGGGAATAGTCCAGCCTTCCACCTTTCGTCGAATATAATTAACATCATTTAACAATAATAAATATCAACCAACTTCTTTTATAGCATGATATCCCAACCATAAATGTATAGGGTAAGCAGCAAGTTTTCTATCCATACTAAGCAATGGCTGAGCAGCGGTAACTTAGCAGAACAATGGTTTGCTGGGATGTGGGGAGCATGGCTGTATGGGTTTAAACATGGCATATAATGTAGATAGGATCAAGCAATAACGTTCTAGATCTACAGCTAGGCAGGAGCAGAAAGTTATAAAGTAATGACACAGATCTCCCCCTTGCCTGGTAAGGTAGTCGAAGCAGCACTCACGGTATCCTCGGGCTCGGTGTCGGACAGCTCCACGTAAGTCTCCTCGGCGGTCTCAGGTGCTAACGAAAGGTACCGGCAGGAAAAGGCACACAAGTAAGCAACTGATGCAACTCAAACAAGGATGGCATGTTCAAGTTTTATTTACATGATATGACCCTGTCTAGTCAAGTTTAAATGAAGGTGATGACGACAAGTCATTACTTCCATATGCAATTTATTTACATTGTAATGGCTTTGGTCTGAGCCTTAACTTAGGTGTAAATAGCATGATAGCATGACAAGATCAACAAGCATTGCAGGAATTTAAATAACATGAAAGTAAAAACAATGATTCCGGAGACGAAGTAGTGTCGGTGAAATAGACACGTGGAAGGTGCAACAAAGGTTTGAGGCCAGCCACTAGAATATGACAATATGCTAGGGGCTGACTTGAGGGAAAAGATGACTTGGAACAGACTTGAAAGCTCAGATGAACAACATTCAAAAGCCCTGAAGTTGGAATGCTGCATGCAGACAGACCTGAAAGCTTCTGGACCAGGTGATCACACCTTGTCTCAAAAGTTGCTCGACACAACAATAAAACATCACTACTGAACTCCTTGCAGAAAAACACCCCAAAAACATATATGACATGTCTCAGTTTTGAATTTGCAATGGCAATTGCAAATTCAGCTGAAGTTCAGGGGGCTGAGTGCAAAATTTGCACATCAAATATTTTTAAAAGGGCTCAGATGAACATATCATCATCACCATGCAATTCCTTGCTCAAAATTACCCAAAATTCATATATGGCATGGGCCATTTGAATTTTGGACCAAACTTGGCAGAATAGGAATTAAACAGGGGGCTTATTGCACTGTGACCAAGCTTCGTTAACAAAGGGGTCAATTGTAAAAATGAGTATCACCACTGTAATCAGTTGCTCAATTACCCTAAATTCATATAATGCATGCCTCAAATTGAACAGATGGTGATCCACTAGTTTGAATTTGAATTCAACTTGCATAAAAAAAATAAAACAGAAAAGAAAAAGGAATAAAAAAAAAAGGAAGCCCAGCCAGCTTGGGCTGGCTTCGACCAGCAGCCCACTGTTGTTGCTCCCGCTGCTGGCGCGCTAGCAGCCAATGGTCCAAGCCCAGCTGCTCCACGACCACGCTCTCCAAAAGAGCAAAAATTGGGGGCGTTTAATCGACCCAGGGGGGAATCGAACCCCGCACCGCGCGATACAACTCCAAGCGTTCGACCATCTCGGCTACCGATCGGGTTTTGACAGAACACGGCTCGTACTGAAGATGATCTAGCTACAAGGCGCGGCTAACTCTGAAACCGAACTGCACTCAGGTTCAGTCGACAGCGGGAGGAAGGAAGGAGGAGTCTTGTGGGCGCCGTGCTTCGATCCAGGACTCCAACGACGGCGCAGCGCACTGATGTAGCGCTCCATCAACACTGGAGCTGCTACGGCTTCGTCTCGCGCGGAAAATTGAAAGGGATCGGGTGCCGTCTGAAGAAGGCAGCAGCAGCTGTGCGGTCTGAAGAAATTAAGATAGCAGTTCCGCGCGCGTGGACTCCAGCGTCGACCCCATCTCCTTCAGAGCACCATGGCCCCAACGCTCGCTGCTGGTCGGAGACGTATGTACCAAGAACCCGTTTTTGCTGCAAGCATGCCTCGCCGTGCTACGGACAGGCGCCACTACTCGACGGAAAACCACGGCGGAACCGGGTCTTGAAGAAACAGGGGAGGGGGAAAACGGAGCTCACAGCGGGGGAATTGGTTCGAACGGTTCGGGGAAGGTCGCCAGATGCTTGCTGTCGACGTGGACGACGACGGGGTCGAAGCCGTGCGGATAAATCAGGCCATGGACCTCCTGTCCATGGCGAGCTCGAGCGGACGCAGAGGAAGGAGAACGGGAGAGGCGGCGGCGTTCGAGGGGGAGAAGAGCTAGGGTTTGGGGAAACCAGGAGGGGACCCTATATAGGAGAGGGGGGAGGCGACGTGGACGAAGGAGAGCCTCTCCTCCACGGCGCCATGTGCGTGCGGGGGAGAAAAAGCAGAGGAAGGAGGGGGATGACAGGCGGGACCCGAGCGGCAGGGAGAGAGAAGGAGGAAGGGAAAAAAAGAAAAGAAAGGAACGGGCGCTCCAGGTGGGCTGGGTCCAGGCGGCCCAGCTGGCTGGAGGGGAGAAAGAAGGAAGACAGGCCCCTTGCCCAGAAGAAAAGAACAGCAGAGAGAAAAAAAACAGAAAAGGAAAAGAATAAGGGTCAGAAAAATATTCCAAATATTTTTAGAAATCCCCTAAAAAGATGTTTGATCATCCAAAATTGGTTTGACCATTTTTGCATGCAGTGAAAAATCTCCACAAGCAAAAACAGTACCCTTTTCTATTTAAAATTAAATAGAAAAGGACTTTGAAGAGTATTTGAGAGAAAGATAGAAGGTTCAAAATTCCATGAGTTTGAAATTCCTAATCCTTGCATTATTCCTCAATTTCTAAAAATGGTTTGGGCATTTTTGGCCACAACAAAAATGTGAGCTCATTTTGAATTTCAAAAGCACCTTGAACTAGAGCTACTGTTTTTGGTGGTGGAAAAAATGCCTTGGGGATTTTAAAACCTTTGCCATATGAAATGAAATGGCTAGGCCAAGTTTGGGGTCAAGTGAAGTGAGCATGTGGCAAGGAAAATTCCATGACTGCCCTTCTTGAACCACTTTGGATGCAAAAGAAACCAACCCAACATGACTCCAATCTCAATGTCAATTTAAATCATCACATGAAATGATATAAACCTCCACCATGCCAAGTTACAAGTCCAACAGAGAAAGTAAAATACATGGTGTTGATAGCTTATTACATGTGGGCTGTTACAGCTCTCCCCCACCAACATAGGATCTCTTCCCGAGATCTAAGCAAGAAAAAGCTCAGGATACTCAGAACGGAGACGATCTTCACGCTCCCACGTTGCTTCCTTCTCCGAGTGATGTTCCCACTGTACCTTGAGGAACTTGACGGTCTTGTTGCGAGTCTTGCGCTCAGACGAGTCAAGAACACGGACTGGACGCTCCGAGTAAGAAAGATCCGCACTGAGCTTGATCTCGCCCAAGTCCACTGCCTGCTCCGGCTGCTTGAAACACTTCTTCAACTGAGACAGGTGGAACACATCATGCACCATAGCCAAGCTGTCTGGAAGCTCGAGGCGGAACGCAAGAGGTCCCCGAGTCTCGAGAATGCGGAACGGACCAACGAACCTGGGAGCCAACTTGCCTTTGATCCCAAAGCGGTGAGTGCCTCGAAGTGGAGACACTTTGAGGTATGGAAAGTCACCTACTTTGAAGTCAACACCACGGTGTTTCTTGTCATAATAGGCCTTCTGCCTAGACTGTGCTGCCTTCAGGTTCTCTCGGACAATCTTCACTGTGTCCTCTACCTCTTGGATCACATCTGGACCGAAGAGCTGCCTCTCGCCTGTCTCGGACCAGTTCAAAGGTGTCCTGCACTTGCGACCATACAACACTTCAAACGGCGCTGCTTGCAGACTTGCTTGATAGCTGTTGTAGTACGAGAACTCAGCATACGGCAAGCACTCTTCCCACTTCATGCCAAACGAGATAACACATGCCCTCAACATGTCCTCAAGAATTTGATTCACACGCTCAACCTGCCCACTGGTCTGAGGGTGATAAGCGGTACTGAACAACACTGTCGTACCAATGGCCTTTTGGAAGGCCTGCCAGAACTTGGAGGTGAAAAGACTGCCTCGATCAGAACTGATCTTCTTGGGGATGCCATGCAAAGATACAACTCATGCGGTGTACAAATCCGCCAACTGAGCTGCAGAAATGAAGTCCTTCACTGGAAAGAAGTGGGCAACTTTGGAGAGATTGTCAATGACCACAAAGATGGCATTGTTCTTCTTCTGCGACAGAGGAAAACCTGTGATGGAATCCATCTCAATGTGGTCCCATTTCCACTCCGGAATTTCAATTGGCTGGAGTAGCCCTGCAGGCTTCTGATGCTGTGCCTTCACTCTCCTGCACACATCACACTGGGAGACAAAACGGGCAACATCCCGCTTCATACGAGTCCACCAAAAGCTCCGCTTGAGGTCCTGATACATCTTGGTGCTACCAGGGTGGATAGACAGCTTTGAGGCATGGGCTTCTTTCAATATGACCTCTCTGAGACCTCTTTCTTTGGGAACAATAACTCTCTCCTCGAACATCACGGTGCCGTCATTATGCACTGAAAAGCAACCATATTTCGGAACTGAGGCGGCAACACCCTGCTTGACCTTCTGAACCATCAAACTACCAGACTGAGCTTCACGAATCTTCTCACGGATAGTGGGTTCTACCACAAGGTTGGCTAGATAGCCTGCTGGAACTAGCTCAAGATTGAGCCTTCGAAAGGCCTCACATAAATCTGGGTGTATCTTCTGCATCTGGACACTGTTGCAATCACCCTTGCGGCTCAATGCATCAGCTATGACATTCGCCTTGCCAGGGGTATACTGAATATCCACGGAGTACTCAGTAATAGTCTCGAGCCACCTCCTTTTCCTCAAGTTCAGGTTAGGCTGCGTGAACAAGTACTTTAAGCTTTTGTGATCGGTGAACACATCAACCTTCCTCCCTAGGAGTAGGTGTCGCCAAGTAACCAACGCATGAATCACTGCAGCCAGCTCAAGATCGTGGGTCGGATAGTTCCTCTCAGCCTGCTTCAACTGTCTGGAGGTGTACGCCACAATACTCTTTCCCTGCATCAATACTCCGCCAAGGCCATTCAACGAGGCATCACAAAACACTTGAAACGGCTGTGACTCATCTGGCGGCGTAAGGATCGGAGCTGTAGTCAGCCTTATCTTCAACTCATCAAAAGCTGCCTGGCAAGCCTGTGACCACACATACTTCTTGCCCTTGCACAACAGCTCGGTCATCGGCTTTGCTATTTTGGAGAAATTCTCAACAAACTTCCTGCAATAGCTGGCAAGTCCGAGAAAGCTCCTCAACTGCTTAACATTTTTCGGCGGAGTCCAATCTTGAATCGTCCGGACTCTGTCTGGTTCAACAGCAATGCCCTTTGAGGAAATGACATGGCCAAGAAAGTTGACCTTATTCATCCAGAACTCGCACTTGGAGAACTTGGCATAAAACTGGTGATCTCTCAACTTCTGCAACACCAACCTGAGATGCTCCTCATGCTCAGCCTCTGACTTGGAAAAGACAAGGATGTCGTCAAGGTAGAGGAGTACGAACACGTCTAGCCACTCTTGGAAGAGATAGTTCATGGCCCTCATGAACGTTGGAGGTGCGTTTGAAAAGCCAAACGTCATGACCGTAAACTCGTACAGTCCATAACGAGTGCGGAAGGCTGTCTTCGGGATGTCCTCCTCACGGACACGAATCTGGTGGTACCCCATCTTTAGATCAAGCTTTGAAAACACCTTTTCTCCATGCAACTGCTCAAACAAGTCATTGATGTTGGGCAAAGGGTATTTGTTTTTGATCGTCTTCTTGTTGATACCACGGTAGTCTTGAACCAACCGACTAGTACCATCTTTCTTCTTCACAAAAAGACACGGGGCACCCCAAGGGGAAGTGCTCGGACGAATGAGCCCATCCTTCTCAAGCTTCACCAACTGCTCTTTCAACTCAATCAGCTCTTCCGGACACATCTTGTACGGCTGCCGAGATATCGGCTGTGTACCAGGTTCTAGCTCGATCACGAACTCAATAGCACGCACGGGTGGAATACCTGGCAACTCCTCTGGAAAGACATCTGGGAACTCTCGAACAACTCTGACCTCCTCGATCAATGGAGCAACTCCAGCGTTCAGAGCGTACAACTGTGTTGATCCCTCTGTCGAGCCACAAGTGTACCAAATCTCTGCGCCTGAATCGTGCGTCAGCAACACGGTCTTGGACGGACAATCAATCTTGGCCTTGTACTTGACAAGCCAATCCATGCCCAAGATGACATCAATGTCGGAACTTGGAAGCAAGATCAAGGATGCTGAGAAAAGGAGACCCTGGATCTGAATCTGCACGTCAGGAACTCTGACAGCTGAGCTCATCTTGGAACCCGGTGCAGAAATAGCGAAAGGCGAATCCATCATCTCTGACTGAAAGCCATGGAAACGAGCAAAAGACTTGGACATGAAGGAATGGGAAGCTCCGGAATCAAACAAAACTATCGCTGGCACTGAACACACAAGTAACCTACCAAGCACAATCTCGGACGACTGCTGAGCCTCTTCCACAGTCACGTTGTTCACCCTGAGCGCTCGTGGCTGGGCCCGCACCATCGCGTTGCTCGGTGTAGAGCGAGGTGGGGGCGGAAACAGCCTGGCGTAACGAGGGTCGGTGCACTGCGGAGACTTGTGGCCCGGCTTGCCACACTTGAAGCACGTGATCTCAGGCCTGGGCTGGCCCTGTGGAGCAGGCGGCCTCGCGTAGGGTGGAGTAGAGCGAGGTCCGTGCTGCACTGGGACGGGAGGGCGGGCAAAAGTGCGGACAACTGCCCCCCTCGGCTGGAACTGCTGACGCTGCGGCTGAGGCTGTGACTCTGTAACCCAGGACTTGGCCTTCTTGTGGATCATCACTGCTGAACTGAGCTCTCTCTGCTTCCTCTTTTCTGCGGAACGCTCTGCCTCAGCTGACTCCTGTCTGATGGCCTGGTCGACGAACTCTGAGAACAGGCTCGGCGTGGACAAGGTGAGCGCATACTTGATGTCCGGGGCAAGACCACCGCAGAACCTGGCAATGCGCTTGGCCTCTGACGAGACCTCCTCTGGAGCGTAGCTGGCAAGCCTGACGAAGGCCAGGTTATACTCCTGCACAGACCTGTCCCCCTGCCTCAGAGCTAAGAACTCCTCGCGCTTCCTCTCGATCAGACCACTGGGAATATGAGCAACTCTGAAATCCTTGACGAAGTCATCCCACGTGATCTCTGCATTACCCTTGTTTGCCTTGTACGTCAAGAACCAACTGCCTGTGGCACCCTGGAGCTGGAAGGAGGCGAAGGTGACGTAGTCGATGGGTCTGACGGTGTTGGCATTGAAGTGCTTCTTGATCTCTGCAATCCACTCATCCGCCTCCAACGCGTCTCGAGCCTCGGAGAACCTAGGGGGGCTGATCGCAAGGAACTTCTGTAGTGTGGTGTACTGTGGACGATCATTCCTCTGAGCACCCTGGTGCTGCAGCATCTGAAGGATCGCAGCTGTGCCCTGAGCCACTGCAGCTACAGCCTCCCCAAGGATAGGGTTCTCTGGCGGCGGCATGTTCGCTCTTGGCATCCTGTATACAGGAACACTTATGAGAACATGAACGAATCATTGAAGTAACCAGAGTTAAAGCAAAATTGACAACAAAACTTCCTCATGAGGTATGAGACCGAAGGCTGAAATTCCACCAAGGTTAACCCGGAAAGTCGATAACTAGGTGCTACTGGAATTCCCAAACCAAGAACATCCGAATCCAATATAATAATGTGCTAGCGAGCACACAACAATATATACGAGCGGTTGGAAACCTGCACAATGAGACATCTGCCCTGAGCGGCCCGCCATCACGGTCGTCCATAGGGGAAAGACACCACATCCATTTTACCATAGGATGCCCGCCAATCCTGTATGGACGGTTCACCTGGGGTACGCCGTAAGCGAGGTAGAGCAGTCAACCCCAAGTGGCGGCTCAGTGGTCTCAAAGACGCCAACACATCTCGTCGCTAGCAAAACATTATAGAGGAATCGGAGTCTCATGTAAACGAGAACCTAGATTGTTTTGAAAGGGGATAAGTTGCAGAGAGAAAACATCGTTTCACTTCCTCACGGAAAAAGGGGTGGGAGGGTGGGATAAGGAGAAAACAGAAAGAGGTCCTACTCTCCGAAATTTTTCCTTATATAACTACCAAAATAGTTTCTAGACTCAACTTCGGCCAGTAAAGGGTCCTACAGTCAGTCCTGCTCTGATACCAAGTTGTAATGCCCCTGATGCGGTACTAACTCTAACTAGTCGCTTTCGCGCCCGGTCGGAGTTAGAAGCGCATCAAACGCCACCGGCGCACGACACTCGCACTCGTGTCGCTGCCGGATTTTCGACAACGGGTATAAAAACACAACTCTACCAGAAAGGAAATACATATAGAGATATAGAGCAGGGCATACAACGCCATTGTCCAAAATATATAACATTCTCCTGAATACATCTCATCAGTACATCAAGCGGAAGCAAGGCATGGACCGGGTACGGTCAAGATTCAAATTGCCCTAGAGAGGGCTACACATAAATCCACCCACGGGAACGTCTGAGCCCAACTAAGGATCCTACTGGTCGATGTAGTCGTACTCGTCGTCATCCTCCGGGGGCACCTCCACGAAGTATCGTCCAGTGCTGGGGTCGAGGAAGTAGTCCACTGTAGCGGCCGATCAGGCAAAGCGATAAAGGCGGAAAGTAAATGGGGGTGAGAACATATCATTACGGAATAACTAACGCTACAGGCAAGGTAAAGATATAGACAGTTTGCAGCCGTACTAGCATATATGGTGGCTACACGTTCTATCAGAATAGAGGTAAGATCCAAGAAGTTACGTTGACAACGTGTCGTAAGTCAGCTATCCACCTACTTACGCAAACATAACACAACCTCGTTTCCCTCTCGGTCCCCCTGGACGAAGAAAGACAACCAAGGCACGCACACGGTTTGTCAAGTTTTTTTTAGCATGTTTAACATGGATGGTATTCTATGAACAAGGAGTAGGTCTCAAGTAGTCCATAACCGCGGACACGGCTTTTCGAAAATATTTACCCTGCAGCGGTGTACCAACTGTTCATTATAGACGTCGCATGTACGCCTGGTTTCCACTTGGCTAGGTAAGCGCCTGAAACTCCGGAACGTCAGAGTCCCTCTAACTAACAACACACAAATCCGGGTGGCCCCCGGTGAGTCGACACCCAAGTCAAAAGCTGGCCACGCTCTCGAATCGGTCTCTACCGTCTGGCCAAGGTCGGTAAGTAACACCTGAATATTCAGGGGACCCCTAGCTCGCCAAGTATGGGCCAACGAGAGAGAAACCATGTCTCCGCTGACCCGGGTTGTTTCGAAAACAACTGCGGTACCTACCAACACACACGCAGTTGCATATGTAAATCAGCTCGGGCCACCACTGGATTTGTACGAAGCTAAGTAGGTAAGACAAGGGGGCCCCATAAAACCCCACGCACGATTAGGCACGCTCATCAAGAAACACAATACCCGGAACTCGGGTCCTAGGTGACTCAAATGGAACAAAGCACCAGACGGGAATAGTCCAGCCTTCCACCTTTCGTCGAATATAATTAACATCATTTAACAATAATAAATATCAACCAACTTCTTTTATAGCATGATATCCCAACCATAAATGTATAGGGTAAGCAGCAAGTTTTCTATCCATACTAAGCAATGGCTGAGCAGCGGTAACTTAGCAGAACAATGGTTTGCTGGGATGTGGGGAGCATGGCTGTATGGGTTTAAACATGGCATATAATGTAGATAGGATCAAGCAATAACGTTCTAGATCTACAGCTAGGCAGGAGCAGAAAGTTATAAAGTAATGACACAGATCTCCCCCTTGCCTGGTAAGGTAGTCGAAGCAGCACTCACGGTATCCTCGGGCTCGGTGTCGGACAGCTCCATGTAAGTCTCCTCGGCGGTCTCAGGTGCTAACGAAAGGTACCGGCAGGAAAAGGCACACAAGTAAGCAACTGATGCAACTAAAACAAGGATGGCATGTTCAAGTTTTATTTACATGATATGACCCTGTCTAGTCAAGTTTAAATGAAGGTGATGACGACAAGTCATTACTTCCATATGCAATTTATTTACATTGTAATGGCTTTGGTCTGAGCCTTAACTTAGGTGTAAATAGCATGATAGCATGACAAGATCAACAAGCATTGCAGGAATTTGAATAACATGAAAGTAAAAACAATGATTCCGGAGACGAAGTAGTGTCGGTGAAATAGACACATGGAAGGTGCAACAAAGGTTTGAGGCCAGCCACTAGAATATGACAATATGCTAGGGGCTGACTTGAGGGAAAAGATGACTTGGAACAGACTTGAAAGCTCAGATGAACAACATTCAAAAGCCCTGAAGTTGGAATGCTGCATGCAGACAGACCTGAAAGCTTCTGGACCAGGTGATCACACCTTGTCTCAAAAGTTGCTCGACACAACAGTAAAACATCACTACTGAACTCCTTGCAGAAAAACACCCCAAAAACATATATGACATGTCTCAGTTTTGAATTTGCAATGGCAATTGCAAATTCAGCTGAAGTTCAGGGGGCTGAGTGCAAAATTTGCACATCAAATATTTTGAAAAGGGCTCAGATGAACATATCATCATCACCATGCAATTCCTTGCTCAAAATTACCCAAAATTCATATATGGCATGGGCCATTTGAATTTTGGACCAAACTTGGCAGAACAGGAATTAAACAGGGGGCTTATTGCACTGTGACCAAGCTTCGTTAACAAAGGGGTCAATTGTAAAAATGAGTATCACCACCGTAATCAGTTGCTCAATTACCCTAAATTCATATAATGCATGCCTCAAATTGAACAGATGGTGATCCACTAGTTTGAATTTGAATTCAACTTGCATAAAAAAAATAAAACAGAAAAGAAAAAGGAATAAAAAAAAGGAAGCCCAGCCAGCTTGGGCTGGCTTCGACCAGCATCCCACTGTTGTTGCTCCCGCTGCTGGCGCGCTAGCAGCCAATGGTCCAAGCCCAGCTGCTCCACGACCACGCTCTCCAAAAGAGCAAAAATTGGGGGCGTTTAATCGACCCAGGGGGGAATCGAACCCCGCACCGCGCGATACAACTCCAAGCGTTCGACCATCTCGGCTACCGATCGGGTTTTGACAGAACACGGCTCGTACTGAAGATGATCTAGCTACAAGGAGCGGCTAACTCTGAAACCGAACTGCACTCAGGTTCAGTCGACAGCGGGAGGAAGGAAGGAGGAGTCTTGTGGGCGCCGTGCTTCGATCCAGGACTCCAACGACGGCGCAGCGCACTGATGCAGTGCTCCATCAACACTGGAGCTGCTACGGCTTCGTCTCGCGCGGAAAATTGAAAGGGATCGGGTGCCGTCTGAAGAAGGCAGCAGCAGCTGTGCGGTCTGAAGAAATTAAGATAGCAGTTCCGCGCGCGTGGACTCCGGCGTCGACCCCATCTCCTGCAGAGCACCATGGCCCCAACGCTCGCTGCTGGTCGGAGACGTATGTACCAAGAACCCGTTTTTGCTGCAAGCATGCCTCGCCGTGCTACGAACAGGCGCCACTACTCGACGGAAAACCACGGCGGAACCGGGTCTTGAAGAAACAGGGGAGGGGGAAAACGGAGCTCACAGCGGGGGAATTGGTTCGAACGGCTCGGGGAAGGTCGCCGGATGCTTGCTGTCGACGTGGACGACGACGGGGTCGAAGCCGTGCGGATAAATCAGGCCATGGACCTCCTGTCCATGGCGAGCTCGAGCGGACGCAGAGGAAGGAGAATGGGAGAGGCGGCGGCGTTCGAGGGGGAGAAGAGCTAGGGTTTGGGGAAACCAGGAGGGGACCCTATATAGGAGAGGGGGGAGGCGACGTGGACGAAGGAGGGCCTCACCTCCACGGCGCCATGTGCGTGCGGGGGAGAAAAAGCAGAGGAAGGAGGGGGATGACAGGCGGGACCCGAGCAGCAGGGAGAGAGAAGGAGGAAGGTAAAAAAAGAAAAGAAAGGAACGAGAGCTCCAGGTGGGCTGGGTCCAGGCGGCCCAGCTGGCTGGAGGGGAGAAAGAAGGAAGACAGGCCCCTTGCCCAGAAGAAAAGAACAGCAGAGAGAAAAAAAACAGAAAAGGAAAAGAATAGGGGTCAGAAAAATATTCCAAATATTTTTAGAAATCCCCTAAAAAGATGTTTGATCATCCAAAATTGGTTTGACCATTTTTGCATGCAGTGAAAAATCTCCACAAGCAAAAACAGTACCCTTTTCTATTTAAAATTAAATAGAAAAGGACTTTGAAGAGTTTTTGAGAGAAAGATAGAAGGTTCAAAATTCCATGAGTTTGAAATTCCTAATCCTTGCATTATTCCTCAATTTCTAAAAATGGTTTGGGCATTTTTGGCCACAACAAAAATGTGAGCTCATTTTGAATTTCAAAAGCACCTTGAACTAGAGCTACTGTTTTTGGTGGTGGCAAAAATGCCTTGGGGATTTTAAAACCTTTGCCATATGAAATGAAATGGCTAGGCCAAGTTTGGGGTCAAGTGAAGTGAGCATGTGGCAAGGAAAATTCCATGACTGCCCTTCTTGAACCACTTTGGATGCAAAAGAAACCAACCCAACATGACTCCAATCTCAATGTCAATTTAAATCATCACATGAAATGATATAAACCTCCACCATGCCAAGTTACAAGTCCAACAGAGAAAGTAAAATACATGGTGTTGATAGCTTATTACATGTGGGCTGTTACAAGTTATCAACCAGTAGCAGGAATAGCACCACGGGCCAAAAGAAAGCTGCCCAGAAACAGTATCACAAGTGGCCAATTTAAAGGCTTGCCAAACCCAGAAAACTAAATGGGAGCTAAACATCATCATCATCCTCGTGAGCTGCAGATGATGGTGCTGCCATAAGCTTCTCCTTCGTCAGTAGAGCTGGGTCTATCTGCAAGTCTGCGCCAATGGTCTGAATGACCCTGATAGGAGTGGGTGGCATCACATGTTCCTCCTGCTGAGCTGGGACTTGAGCTTGTCCCTCAGACTCGTCCTCCTACACCAGGTGTATGGGCTTGGCCTTGGGCTTCTTTCGTTTTGGGGCCATAGGGAGTTCTGCCAAAGTTCCCTCCTTAAAGCCGTCCTGCTTGATTGCGCTTCTGGTGCAGCGCCTGACAGCAGTGTTAACAACGGGGGTTGCCCTCTTCTTGCGTCTTGGTGCTGTCACCTTTGTTAGTGGGGGGCTGGAGAAGGTGAGCTCCACTGCAGGCATTGGAGGTGCAAAGGTATGTGGCCCTGCATCATCAGCAATAAAAGTAATAGAAATCTCCATGGAACTCTCATCAAAAGCCATGCTCCAAGATCTCTTGGAACAGATCAGAGGGAGATCCGGGCACAAGTTCAGGCTTCTGGGGACCTGAAGGGAGCAAAGTTCAGGCATCACCCTGGAGAAAGCCCTGCTCCACTGCATCTCAGGGGGCAATTCAGGCCCACCAACAATGTTGATCATCCCCACAAACACCTGTTGTGGGGGAATAGGGGGTGGGACATAGGGGACCAAGGCCAAAATGGGCTCCTCGTCAGCTGGCTGCTGTAGCAAATGATCCTCATCATATGGAATGTTGACAACTTCCAAAACCGGTTGCTCCACCGATTCAGAAAGGTCAGGATGGTCCAGCCCATGGATTGTTGGTCTTGATCAGGGGCGTCCTGTTGGTCCTGTTGCTCCGGCTGTTGGTCTGCAGCTTCACCCCAGACTGCATTTCCCCAACCTGGAGGGTCATTGGGGGCTGGAACATTGTCAGGTGCTGGTGCAGGGACGTCGTTCCAGCCAATAGCCGGATATTGGGGAAGCACCCATGGGATGTTATCTGGAACAAGCTCCCCAGGTAGAGGATGCGGGTTACCGTTGAGCGGCATGGGATCCTCATCCTGCGGCATTTGATTTGCCCAGTCTACTCCCAGAATGTAGTAGGCAGCCGTCCAGTTAACCCTGTTACCTCCCCATTCAGCGTAATCACTGAAGACCACATCCCTTGGAACAAGCTCAGTGGAAGGGAAAGACGCATGCACAATCGAGCGCACCAAATATGGATCTTCAGAGTTCCAAGAATGAAATTTACCAAAAGTATTAATGGCCTCTGACAAATTCTTGGTGTTGCGGTAGTCAAGAGGTACTCCAACCAGCATGAGCCAGCCCGTACGGAAATCATCCGCACCACGGAAGCCTTCACCTTGGTCGTGGTTGTAGAAACGCACGAATCTATCACCGTCAAGATCGAAAGGAGGATGTTGTGTGAGAGTGTACCTAACAGCCGCATCCCGAACTTGGAAAAGCCCCACTCCCAGAAACCATGGCTGCACCGAGCGCACCATGATGCCGCGGGCCTGCAGGAAATCCTCCACGTCCTCACGGGCTGGCCCCAAAGCTTCAGGAGGTGGTGGTGGCATGATCTCAGCCACCATGAAGTCCTCGTGGCGCCGCTCTGGCCTCGCACCCGCAGTGACAAAGGTGCGCGGCAGGCGATAGGCCCCACCATCCACGATTAGGTGGCCAGCGGGGAGATAGCGATGGGGGTCGAGCTCATAAAACGCCATGGATGCCGAGCTGGGGATGCAGCGAGAGCAAGGAGGAGCGGCGAGATCGATTGGAGGCGGCAAAGCGCAATCGGCAGGTGGGGTTTTCTCCTCGGAGACGCTTGGGCAGCGGAGGGAGGTGGCGCGAGTCCCAATATTAGAGGAAAAGTCTGGTGTGTACTCAATGGGATGTTGCGTGTGAATCGGCCTCCAGACGCGTCCCTCTCTACGTGCAATCGCATCGCAGTCCCGTCTATGGTGGCCCACGCGGTTTCATGCCATGCAGAGCTGTTTTGATGGGCAAGACGATGACAAGTTGCCCTGAATTTTGCAGATAGAGAAGGTCATGATCTGGGCCACCATGTCATCCACCATAGCTTCGAACACATCCGTAGAAGGCACGCCCTGCGTGGTAGAGGAGGAAACCTGCACCGAATCTTTTTGTTTCTCCTGTAGGGAAACTCCAGATATGGATACGTGCTATTTTCCCACAATAGGCGAGGCACAATGGTTTAAAGATGGCAGGAGTGTCCGTTGCACATTATCGGGTAAAGAATCCTTATCACAGGCGGAAGATATGGGTTTGGCCATGGAAAGCGGAACTGTTCCAAATTGAATCACCGGCTTTGCCACCGTGCGGTGAACAACCAGTGGCGGCGACGGCGGAGGACTTTCGTCCGGGAGCAGATCATAACCAGCTTCAACAAAATCATTGCGAGCTTCTGGAAGAACACACAAATTATAGCTCTTGCAGGCCTCATAGTCAATTATAGTAGAAAAACGTAAGGTTTTGGACTTAGATGGCCCAATTTCATCGCCAACTTTTTTTGGATCCGCATGTAATGCATTCATCCCTGCCTGAGCACGTTTCTTGGATGGACTAACCAGTGTCCATTCCTCCTTGCATTGTTTCTGCTAGAGCTTGAACTCATAGATCCATTGAGGCCCTCCATAATTCCAAAGATAAAAATAACAAATAAACTTTGGAGAGACAAACTTCCTGCGCTTGGTAAGCAGAAAACCAACATGTTTGTTAGCCACCGTGAAAGTGAAAACACGATCACGTAGAGAAGAAACCTTGAGTGCATCACATCGACCACCCGTGATGGACTCGAGAGCAACCTCCGCAGAATCTTCATCCAACTTGAAAGATGTGCGGCCAAAGGACACCACCATGGTGAAATGGCCCGAATGCACGGTGGGATGCACCGTAGAGAAAAAACTGCGTCGAACCTCCTCAGAGAACTCCTTCCCAGGAGCCAGATCCAAACCCATCTGGAGGGCTGCATAGACCGCCATGAGATGGCTACCAATGCAAAGAGGAGGAGACGGCGGAGACGATGATCAGAGCCAAAAGTTGTTGAAGAGGCCCGATCAACGAAGATCTTCGATGGGGTGACTATGGTTTGGAGGTGGCGACGTGGGGGTGGGAGAGTGCCATCCCGCCGTGGCCTTTCACCGTCACTATTATTAATCCCCTTTGTGTTTTGATCCTTTGTAAACAATAAGGCCAGAGAGATTGACAACCTTTCTAAACTCGTTGGGAGCAAAGTTATTTTCATCTATGTGCAGGTCCAGTCAAGTAAGCAACCTTCAGGTTGTAAACGACACCATTGTTTTCTTTCCACCTACTTGTTGAACTTGGAGTCCTACTGGAGACATAAACCTTGGTATCTTCACCGAGGGAAATTTTCCACTATCTACATCTCAACCTTCCACTTGGGGTAACCAACGAGGGGCGAGAAGCCATCAAGAAAATTCCTGGCACCGTTGCCGGCGACTCCAATCAACAAGATAGGGGAGTTGCACACTATCATTTACCTTTTCTTTTTAGTCTTGTTAGTTTACTTTACGTTTTTTTCTTTTTCTTGCGTGTCTTTATTAAAAAACCAAAAAATTAGTTGCTACCTTTTGTCTTTGTATTTCTCTACCTACTGATGATATCCTCACCATGGGTGTGGAACCACCAAAATATGGTAGGATGGAAACTTTTCACTTGGATCATCTACGATCTATTTGTGCTCGCGCTAAAAATGAACCGATTTGGTTGAGGGAAAATCATTGGATGAGAATGCTCATTATAAACAACGCCTCTTATCTCATAATGTGAAACACTTATGCGATGCATTTATCTTATGATCACAATGATTGTATTGAAAGTATTACACTTGTGCTTGTAGGTCATGCACAACATGAATTATGTGATAGTTATATTATTTATGTTGTTCATGATGCTACTGAAAATTATTTTGAGAGAAGAAAGTTTGGTTGTAGAAACTTTCATGTTACAAAAACACCTCTCTTTTTTATGAAAGTTTTGAACTTGTTCTTGTTCTACCTTCCTATGCTTGTCGCTTTATGCTTTCAGGGTTTATTTCTTTACAAGGTTCCCATGCATAGGAAGTGGGTTAGACTTAAATGTGTTTCATAGTTTCTTCTTGACAATCTATTTTTCTTAAATTGTCATTTTTATGTGAACATCTTTTATAATCTTTCATGCCTAGCTCAAAGGGATAAAAGAAAGCGCTTATGGGGAGGCATACCAAAATCTTTTACTTTAAGTTTTTAGTGGTCTTGATGTTTGTTACTACTGTAGCAACATCATTGTATCTTTAATTTTTAGCTTTGTGCTAAGT
Organism: Bromus sterilis; assembly: GCA_950022295.1. Classification (NCBI taxonomy): domain Eukaryota; kingdom Viridiplantae; phylum Streptophyta; class Magnoliopsida; order Poales; family Poaceae; genus Bromus; species Bromus sterilis. The sequence continues at coordinate 158,980,797 of OX465596.1, read as the reverse complement.
TGTTGTAACATGCTATTCACAAAACACTTTCAGTCTGCTTGATAGAAAAAACCGCGTAAAATCACCAGATCATCTTTTTGATCTGATTTGTTTTTACAGTATGCTCTATACAATGGAGAAGCTACCACCTATTCTAAGTTTTTTTATTTGAGTTGCATAAGTTCCCCTAAAAAATTATTTACTATCTGTTGTTCTATTTTTTACAAACTTTCTCCTTTTTTATGTTTTCACAGTTTTGCAAATATTAAGCTTTCTTTTTCTTTGCAAATACTTTTTGGAAATCTTGAGAAACAACAGATATTCATGAAAAGCTTTGTTTCCATTAGAGGAAAATTATTTTATTCTGGGCACTAACCCCTCTAATCAGCTTATGATGAGTTTCGTATGAAGTCAAGTGTGTGAAGGAAGATGATGAAAGAAGATCCGGGAGTGTCAAAAGCTCAAGCTTGGGGATGCCCCCATGGACCCTCAAGAAATATTCAAGGAGACTCAAGCGTCTAAGCTTGGGGATGCCCTCGTGCATCCCCTTCTCCATCAACAATCATCAGATCGTCGTACTCCATGATATATTTTTATCTCTTCATGTGATATGTGATATTCTTGGAGCGTCTTGCTCTTTACTTTTTAGTTTGTTTTAGTTTTGTTTGATGTTCATAAAAAGTTGGACCCTATCCTATATTGTTTGGGAGAGAAACACGCTCCACTCCACCCTAGAACACAACATAGGTTTGCATACTTATCTTTTATTGTGTGTGTTCTTTATCTTTTCATAAGCTGATTTCATGCTTAGCTCTTGTTTTTATGCTTATCTTATAAGAGATTTTATTTAGGTTGTTTCTTGTGGAACTCTCTTAAGTTATCATGCTTATCTTGTTTAGAGAGTTGGGGCTTTGCACTAAGTTTTGTGTCTTGCATGAGTAGGTAATTGAGGTTGCTATTATAAGTGTAGTAGCAACTTGAAATAGTTTTGAGGTATTGGTTTGAGTAATTTTTGGACATTTGGTGCCAAGAGCTTGAGCCTATTAGTGATAGGTGTCGTATTTTGGGCAATCTGTGCTTATTTTTGAAAACTACAAAAAAATAGTTGAGAACTCTAGCTACTAGATGGATCGGTAACCTCTGGAGGGGTTGGAATATATAGAGTACCCTCGCGTACCATGGGTCGAGGATGCGCAAGAATAACCAAACCCCCGTACACTCCTCCTCGGGGTACTTGTCTCTTTGTGAACCTCCTGATTAGATAGAGAGTTACCGATAATAAGTGCATGAGTTCTTCGGACTAATGCGAGTATTCGATTGTTGGCACTTCCACCATCCATTATTTTGCTAGACTCTTAGGTACCGTGCATTGCCCTTTCTCATCTTGAGAGTTGGTGCAAACTTTGCCAGTGCATCCAAACCCTTGGCATGATATGCTATGTCATCATAAGCCTCATTATATCCTTCCTCAAAACAGCCACCATACCTACCTATCAAGGCATTTCCATAGCCTTTTCGAGATACATTTCCATTCAACATCCATCTTCTCATGACTTGATCTTTCATTGTCATGCATGCTTTTGCTTGATCATAGATTCGCATGCTAGTTGTGCCTTGCCCTTATAATTGCGACATGACACGCTAGTATAATTGCATATTCTACTACACTGTCAGAGCCATACATTTGCATACATCATGATAGTCTTCAATTTTATTTATGTTGAGTACTTCTTATAAAATGGGAGATCTTCTACATCCTTGTAAAATATTGAGTGTTGCCCTTGAACTGAGGAAAAGATTGCAAAGAGGACACAAATAAAGGATCCCAAAAGAGGAAAAATTAAAAGATCCCAATAAGGACAAATGAGAGATATATAGAAAGAGCTAATGCGGCCAAAAAATACAAAAAGAGAAAAAAATAAATAAAAAGAGAGAAGGGGCAACACTACTATTCCTTTTGAAATATCCACACTCGTGCTCCAAAGTAGTACTTGTACTTCATAGAGAGTTTCATATCATTCAAGCATAACTATGTGGGGATCCTTACACTTTAGAACTTGGCTTGTATATTCCAATGATGATCCTCTTCAAATGAGCTCTAGGTCTTCTTGAGAAAGCAAGTTGGATGCACCCCCACTAGTTCCATTGGAGAGCTTCCCATAGCTCATATGTGCATCCTTTGCATGGCAATCCCTACTCCTCACATCATATCTACCATTAGGCCTACCCTAGCCTAAGGTTGTCCTCATTGGTGTGATACTTTCATACTTTTTTACTTCCTTCCCCATCATTTTATTCTCTTGCGCCATCCTAAGTGCCAACTAACTTTCTTGTGCTCATTCATTGAATGAGTGCTCGAAATCGAAAGGGAGAGGGTCGAATCGAACTGCACCTGGCCGACGGCCTGTGGAAGAGTCTCAATAAGATTTCAAAGGATACATAGTGTGGAAGTTAGTATATTGAGTTCTCAACAACTATTAAGTACTTTTATACTCTAAACCCATCTCCCATATTCTGCACGGGAACACCGATTGGAGACATTCGAGTCACGGACAGCGAGAGATTCTTGCACCTTTATGTTCTTACGTTGCTAGTTTCGATACTAGCTGTAGACTCTGGTTTGTTATTATATTTACTTGAATTGCATCTCTTGCTTGCTTTACTTTAAAGTTCAAATCTTTTTTGGAAGCTTGTCACCACAAAAATTATCTTTGTTGTCATTTACCTACTCGAGCACGAGCAGGAATTGAGCTTGGGGATGTTGATACGTCCCAAACGTATCCATAATTTTTCTTGCTCTATGCTTCTTTCGGTGAAATTGCTATATATTTTGATGCACTTTCATATCATTTAAAACATATTTTGGAATAACCTACTAGTTCAGTGCCCAGTGCCAGTTTCTGTCTATTATTGTCCGTGCATTGGAGAAAAAGGACAAATATAAAAGTGCTCAGAAAATTCTAGAAAAAATACCAAAGAAATATCCAAGATGGAAGAATCCAGAAGCCCGAAGGGGCCCCCGAGGGGGACCTCCCCCTGGCTAGGTGCCTCCCTCGCGCGGCCAGAGGGGTGGGCACGCCACCTAGCCTCCTGGGCTAGGGGGCACCGCTCAGGCTCCCCTTTAGCATATATTTAACTCTCGTCCTAAAAACCTACAGAGAGCCCCCCGTCATGCGATTTGATGTACTGTTCCGCCGCCACGACGATACCGATCTGGGGATTTCCAGAAGAACCTGTCTCTGCACGCTGCCGGAGGGAGGATTGACCTCAGGAGGCTTCTCCATCACCATGATTGCCTCCGGGATGTGCCATGAGTAGTCCCCCTTGGACCATGGGTCCATGATCAGTAGCTAGATGATGTCTTCTCTCCAATCTTGTGCTTCAAAGTTTAGGCCTTGTGAGTTGCCTATCATGATCAAGGAACCTATGTATTAATTCCTGGTTTGTTGTGTTGTGTTTGCTGGGATCCGATGGATTATGAGATTATGTTCAGTTTGTGTTGAGTAATATATTTGATTTACCTTTATATTCTTATTCTTGAGTATTCTTGCATCTTCCCCGTTGCGTTTGTTGCTTTGGCCAAGTAGTAGATTGCAACTCCAAGAGGGAACGTTATGCTTGATTGTGGGTTCATGCCTCTCGATGTCTATCTTGAGTGACAGAAACATGAGACTAGGGGATGTGATGTTGCCACCAGGGATAAAATAGTGGTGTTTGTGACTGTGTGGTTCAAGGATTACTTACATTACACATAGAGTGTTTAGATATTTGTCCGTTGCTTCGAGCCTACAATTTGGTTGGGGTTCGCAACTTAATACCAGCGAGATATTCTGGATAGATATCTCAAGGTGGATGATTAGTGAGTAGATGCTGATGAATAAACGGTATGCTTGTTTTTGTGTAATTCCCATATGATTGAGCCTCTTTACTTTCTAATAGCATAATTAGCATTGCGGTGCGTTTATAATTCTGTCAATTGCCCAACTGTAATTAGTTCTCGCAGCATAGTTGTTTACTGTCTTTTGGGAGAGAGACATCACTAGTAAAAGTCATGACATCCCGGTCCATATTTCCATCATAGTTTACACCGATCTCATTTACTTCTTTTGTTTTCTTTCAGTTGCACCACCACTATTATTTTCTCCCTTTGTAAACAGCAAAGCCGGAGAGATTGACAACCTCTCTGAACTCGTTGGGAGCAAATTTATTTATGTTCTTGTGTACAGGTCCACGTCAACTCCACACCAGCAGCGAATTTCTGGCGCCGCTGTCACCTGCTTGTTGCTCTTGGAGTCCAACTGGATTGATAACCTTGATATCTTCATTGAGGAAAATTTGTTGCTATCTACATCATAACCTTCCAATTGAGGTAACCAACGAGGAGGTGTTATCTGCACCCATCAGTGCACTCTAGAACCTTGATGTTCAGTGGTCTCTTGGAGCATACCTTGCCAATAGCCAACCAGCGGGAGGTCTTAGGAGGGGTAGGATTAGCATCAGCGAAGAAGAAACCCTCCGCCTCCTTGTTCAGAAGATGCATCCCCCAGCCTCGTAGGGAGACTCACTGACGGGTCTAGAGTCCTTCTCTAAACTAGAGACTTGGAGCTACCCTAGCCAGTCGTTCCTCTCTGCGTTATCTCCGCCGGGGCCTTTGTGGACTTCAGAGTTGTTGATTCCTTGTTGCACGCGGTGTTTGCCATGCCACCACCCTAGCGGGAACTCACGACGCCTTAGATCATCACTGGGAGTAACGTCTTCGTCACCCCAGCACAACCAGAGACTCACCCTAGGCATTCAGTATTTTCGGTTTGGGTAATTTGGTTTATGGGTAGTTCGATTAGAAGAAAATGAGGACCGAAATTCTATCTACCAGAAAAATAACAGAACCCATATTACCAAAATATTTAGTTTGGGTAATTAGGGTGCCCAAATTAATCGAAATATTGTATTTTTTTCCTGAACTTAGATGAACATCACGTTTTAGTGAAATAATGCATGAAAACAACCTTAAACTAGTCTTGTGTATTTTCTAAATTATTGTTGATGCTTGAATTAGATGTTAATCCCTTACATATGTTAGGCCTAGATATTTTACAAGAAAAAACACAACCACATAACATGATGTATCTAAATATGGGTATTATGGGCATTTCGGGTTTTAAATAGTAGGAACCGAACCTGATAATTGAATATGTAAAAAATGAAAACTGAATCCTAATCAGATGACCCAAATGCCCAAACTTACTGGAGATCAACCACCCTCGCTCGAAGAAACCCTAAACCTAGCACATCATAGACGGGTTTTTTTACGTTAGCCCCTCGTAGACGGCCAACTCGCGATCGCCTGCTTAGGACATCTCAAGCCGTCCCCCAACAGCCCCCAGAGCGGCGATATTATCACCGTGAAGATGGGTGTGCCTAGAACTCCGGTCAGGTTGTGAGAGGGGGCGTCTACGGCATCCAATATCACAGCAACACCTCTGGTCCCGAGCGATCTCGTCTCGACCATCACTGTAATCGCCTCCACCATAATAAAAAAGAGCAAGAAGTAGGCATTTCACCGATCGAGGGACCTGAACCTGGGAAATCCCTGTCTCCTGTTAGGCGACGAGGATCGCCAACCTGCACCTCTCTCTACGATCTAAACCAAGGGTACCTTACCATGGGATTTGCCGAGGCCAATCCTCGTCACGCCGGATGTGAAAAAATTTCCTAGTCGCGCCCCCATAAGCCCAAATATCGTCGGATTGGGCCGAAATTGAGTCCGGCAAACCCAGCCCGAACCCAATGCGTTAGGGGTCCTTGTGAGTTGGCGTGGACCTACAAACACAACACATAGCATTGCTCCCTACCAGTACAGTGTCAACGGCGCCAGATAATAAGTTGGCGTGGACCTACAAACACAACACATAGCATTGCTCCCAACCAGTACAGAGAGGTTTTCAATCTCTCCGGCCTTGTTGTTTACAAAGGATTAAACGCAAGGGGATAATGTTAGTGATAACTGAAACGGAAACTAAAAGCAGGAAATAATGTGGAGGTGTAAACAGTGGTGGAAATATAGACCGGGGTCCCATCATGTTCAATTGTGATGTTTCTCTCCCAAAATACGATAAAATATCTAAGATGGGTGAACAAATTATCGTTGGGCAATTGAAAGAATTATAAATGCACTTCAATGCTAATTATGCTACTGGAAAGCTAGAGGTTCAAAAGTATGGGCAGTACGCCAAGACAAGTAGACCAAAATCCATCTGCATCTACTCACTAATCATTCACCTTGAGATATCTATCCAAAACATCTCGCTGGTATTAAGTTGCGAGCCCCACCCAAAGTGTAAACTCAAAGCAACAGACAACTGCATTAACAAACTTTGCGTAAGGAAAACAATCCTTGCAACTGCGGTCACAAGAACCATTGTTTTGTCCCTGGTGGCAACATCACATCCCCTAGTCTCATTTTCCTGTCACTCAAGCTAGACATCGGGGGCATGAACCCACAATCAAGCATAAACGCTCCCTCTTGGAGTTACTATCTACTACTTGGCCAAATCAATAAAAAGTAATGGAGAACATGCAAGAATTACTCAAGAACAAAATATAAAAGGTAAACCAAATATATAACCCATCATGATCTGAAAATAATCTCATAATCCATCGGATCCCAACAAACACAGCATAGCAACAGCAAGAAAATTACATAGGTGCCTTGATCATGTAGGGCAGCTCACAAGGACTACGAATAGAAGCACAAGATTGGAGAGAATACATCACATAGCTACTGGTCATGGACCCATGGTCCAAGGGGGACTACTCACGGCACATCCGGGAAGCGTCCATGGTGTTGGAGAATCTCGCGGAGGTCAATCCTCCCTCCGGAAGGGTGCCGGGAAGAGGTCTTCTCGTGCTCCCGATCTTGGAAGCGCGGCGGCGGCGCACCAGAGAGGAAATTTGCGATGTGGGGGGCTCTTTGAGGGTTTTCGAGACGAGGAGGTAATATAGGCTGAAGGGGACTCTAGAGGTGGGCCACACCTCCCAGGCGCCATGGTGGCGTGGCCAGGGAGGGGTCGCGCCACCTGGCCGCCTGGGTGACAAGTGGGCCCCCTGGTCCTTCTTCGGGGCTCCGGGAGCTTCCGTTCTGTTGATTTTTTATCTGATTTTTCTGGAATTTTTGGAGATCTGTAAATTGGGGAAAAACCTACAACTTACAGAAATCAGTAGACAGAAACTGGCACTAGGTGCACTGAGTTAGTAGGTTAGTCCAAGTATGTGTAAAAGGATATAAGTGTAGCAAAACACATAGCAATTTCACATAAAACAACATGGAACAAGCAGAAATTATAGATACGTTTGGGATGTATCAACATCCCCAAGCTTAATTCCTGCTCGTCCTCATGTACATAAATGATAACAAAAATAATTTTTTTGGTGACATGCTAACACACATATAAGAACTTCAAATTCAAGCAAGTAAGATATGGAATTCAAGTCAAGATAATAACAAGCCAGAGTTTATATCTAGTATTGAAACTAGAAAAGTACGAACATAAAGGTGCAAGAGCTTTCGTTGTCCGTGACTCGAATGCCTACAAATGGTGTTTGCGTGCAAGAATTGGGAGATGGGTTTAGAGAATAAAAATAATATATAGTTTAATGGAGAACTCAATCTACTAAAGTTTCACACTTGGTCTCCTTCGGGATCTTATTTTGACTCATCCCCAGACAACTAGTCAGGTACAAGTCAAACTAATCATCTCCCTTTCGAATTTGAGCACTCATGCAATTGATGACCGCGAGTAAGATACGTTGGCACTAAGGATGGAAATGAGAAAAATGATGTGGAAGGAAGACAAAAGGGTGTGAAAGGCTCACATCAATGAGGACAATCATAGTTGAGAGAAAGCCAAATGATATATATGATGTGAGGAGTAGGGATTGCCATGCAAAGGATGCACATATGACATAAGGTTAGCTCTCGAATGGAAGTAGTGGGGTTGCATCCAACTTGCTTGCTCATGAATACCTAGAGCTCATCTGAGGAGGCTCATCCTTGGAATATGCAAGCCAAGTTCTATAGTGTAAGGATCCCCACATAGTTATGCATGAATGATAATCTCTATGGAGTACATGTATGACAATGGAGTACAAGTGTGGATCTTTCAGAAGGAAGAGTAGTTTTTCCCCCTTCTCTCTTTTTATTTCTGTTTTCTCTTTTTTCTATTTTTTATATTTTTGTGGCCTCTTTGGCTCTTTCTATTTATCTCTCATTTTTCCTCTTTGGGATCTTTTAATTTGTCCTCTTTGGGTTCTTTCAATATTGTCCTCTTTGGGATCTTTTTCTCACTTAAGGGAAACACTCTATATTTTACAAGAGTATCGAAGATATTCACACTTTACAAGAAGTACTCAACATAAAGAAAGATGGAAACTATCATGATGTATGCATATGTCTGAATCTGCCAGTGTAGCAGGATATGCAATGATACTAGCGCATCATGTAGCAATAATAAGGGCAAAGCACAACTAGAATGCAGCTCCTCGATAAAGAAAAGCATGTATGACATGAAGATCAAGTTATGAGATGATGGATGTTTCATGGCAATGTATCTCGGAAAGGCTATGGAAATGCCTTGATAGGTAGGTATGGTGGCTGTTTTTTGAGGAAGATATAAGGGGGTTTATGATGACATAGCGCATCATGCCAAGGGTTTGGATGCACCAGCGAAGTATGCGCCAACTCTCGAGATGAGGAAGGGCAATGGACGGTACCGAAGAGGCTAGAAAAATATGCATATTGGAAGTGCCAACAATGGAATACTCGCATTAGTCCGAAGAACTCATGCACTTATTATCAGTAACTGTCTATCTAATCAGGAGGTTCACAAAGAGACGAGTACCCCGAGGAGGATTGTATGGGGGTTTGGTTATCCTTGCACATCCTCGGCCCATGGTACGTGAGGGTACTCTATATATTCCAACCCCTCCAGAGATTAGCGATCCATCTATTAGATAGAGTTCTCGTCTAATTTTTCTAGTTTTTGAAAATAAGCACGGATTGCCCAAAATACGACAGCTATCAGTAATAGGCTCAAGCTATTGGCACCAAAATTTCCAAACAATACTCAAATCAATACCTAAAAACTATTGCATGTTACTACTACACTTGTGATAGCAACCTTAATTACCTACTGATGCAAGACACACAACTCAGTGCAACAAGCCAACTCTCTAAACAAGATAAACATGAAGACCCAAGAGAGTTCCTAGATAAAACTAAATAAAATCTCTTAAAAAGATAAGCATTAAAACTAAGAGTTAAGCATGGCAGCAGCAATGAAAAGATAAAGAACACACACAAAAAGAAAGATAAGCATGCAAGCCTATGTTGTTTTCTAGGGTGTAGTGGAGCGTGTTTCTCTCCCAAACAATAAATGGTAGGATCCAACTTGTTATGAACAGAAATCAAAACTAAAACAAACTAAAAACTAAAGAGAGAGACGCTCTAAGTTTAGCACATATCGCATGGAGAAGAACGAACTGATGATTGTTGATGGAGAAGGGGATGCACGGGGGAATCCCCAAGCTTAGACGCTTGAGTCTCCTTGTATAATTCTTGCGAGTTCATGGGAGCATCCCCAAGACTGAGCGCTTGACACTCCCAAATCTTCTCACATCATCTTCCTTCGCATACTTGTAAACTCCCTTTATACGAAACTCATCATAAGCTGATTAGAGTAGTTAATACCCATGATAAAATAATTTTTCTCCACTACAAATAAAGATATTCTTGAAGAGCTACTGTTTCTCAAAATTGCCAAAAAGTTTTTGCAAACAAAAAGAAAGCTTAGGATTTGCAAAACGATGAAAACGCAATACGTGGCAGAATCTGTGAAAACAGACCCGCAGGTAGTAAATAATTTTTTCGGGGTACTTGTGCAACTCAAATCAAAAAACTCAGAACATACACATGAAATCTAATTGTATAGAGCATGTTGTCAAAACAATTCAGATCAAAAATATGATTTGGTGATTTATAGCTAATTTTCCATCAAGGGGACATAATTTGTTTCAGGACAGCATGTCACAACTTTTGAACTTTCTTGCAATCGGAGGCTAAAACTAGGCACAAAGCTTGAAAATAAAAATACAATGATGTTGCTACAGTAGTAACAAGCATCAAGACAACTAAAACTGAAAGTAAAAACATCTTGGGTTGCCTCCCAACAAGCGCTTTCTTTTATGCATTTTAGCTAGGCACAATGATTATAAAGATGCTCACAAGAGAATAAGAGAATTAAAGAAAAAGAGAGCATCCAGAAGCAAATATGAACACATTTAAGCCTAACCCACTTCCTATGCATAGTAACCTTGTAAATAAATAAATCATGAAGGCACAAAGTAACAAGCATAGGAAGGTACAAGAAGAACAACTTCAAAACTTTCAACATAAAGAGAGGAGTTTGAGTAACATGGAAATTTCTACAACCAAACTTTCCTCTCTCAAAATAATTTTCAGTAGTATCATGAACAAAATAAAGAATATAACTATCACATAAACCATGTTGTTCATGACCTAGAAGCACACATGTATTGTTTTCAACACGGTTTTTAGGATCATAAGATAGATGCAACCCATCATATTGAGCCGTAATAAGAGCACAATTCTCTGAAATATGAGTTGGAGATTTCAAAAGGATAATAGGACAATCAAGTGCAGGTTAAATAGCAACAAGTTCATGCTTAACACAAGGAACTATAAAAAGATCATCTTTGTAAGAATCATCCATATTGGCATCATGGCCATCAACAAAGCACGTATCAAGTTCTTAAGAAATGGATATTTCAAGTGAGTCCTCGGAATCATAGGATTCCTCATCAAAGCAATTATAGGCCTCTTCTTGGGCAGCAAACATTTTTTTTTCAATTACTCAATATAATCATTGCAAATATAATTATCAAAGCAATAAGCAAGAGCTGCAAAGTTTTCGGACTTGTTAATAGTATCGTAATACTTTTCAATCAAGGAAGCAATCTCATAAGCACCCTTAAAAGCAACAAACTCTTCAATCTTTTCAGCATCAAACTAATCATAAACACCTTTAGTAGAAGAAGATAGGATCTCATTCTCATTAAAATCACATTGGAAAGGAAGGTGTTTACGATCTATTTCAGAACAACAAGTAAAATCATAAATGTGGCACAAAGATTCAACATGGCAATAAGAAACTTGTAGTTGATCCCACAAGTATTTCCCTTTCTGAGATATACGGTGTCGCGTGTAATAAGCATGCTCATCTAACGATTTTCCCTCAACCAAGTCGGTTGGGTTTTTAGCGCGAGAACAAATAGATTGAAGACGATCCAAGTGAAAAGTGTCCATCCTACCATACTTGGGTGGTTCCGCACCCATGGCGAGGATAGCATCACTGGGCAAAGCAAGACAAAGGAAAAAGGTAGCAACTGTTTTTTTGGTTTTTCATATAAGACTCAAAGGCATAAACTAGAAAGTAAACTAACAAGACTAAAAAGCAAAGATAAAAGATAGTGTGCAACTCCCCTATCTTGAAGATTGGAGTCCCGGCAACAGCGCCAGAAATTACCCTTGATGACACTAGAGTAGTGCCCTCATTGGCTACCCCAAGTGGAAGGTTGAGATCTAGTCTAGCATTAATTTTCCTCGGTGAAGATACCAAGGTTATCGAACCAGTAGGACTCTGAATGTTGTAAGTAGGTGTCAACGACGCCAGATAATAAGTTGACATGGACCTGCACGCACAAGAGATAGCTTTTCTCCCAACGAGTACAGAGAAGTTGTCAATCTCTTTGGCCTTGTTGTTTACAAATGATTAAACGCAAGGGGATAATGATAGTGAAAACTGAAACGGAAAGTAAAAGCAGGAAATAAAGTGGAGGTGTAAACAGTGGTGGAAATATGGACTAGGGTCCCATAATGTTCACTAGTGATGTATCTCTCCCAAAAGACGATAAAATAGCTAAGTTGGGTTATCAAATTACAACTATGCAATTGACAGCATTATAAACGCACCGCAATGCTAGTTATGCTACTGGAAATCTAGAGGCTCAAAAATATGGCAGTACGCCAAGACAAGTAGACCGAAATTCATCTGCATCTACTCACTAATCATCCACCTTGAGATATCTATCCAGAACATCTCGCTGGTATTAAGTTGAGAGCCCCACCCAAAGTGTAAACTCAAAGCAACAAACAACTGCATTAACAAACCTTGCATAAGGTAAACAATCCTTGCAACCACGGTTACAAGCACCGTTGTTTTCTCCCTGGTGGCAACATCACATTGATGGCTTGAGAGATAACGGGTGTAGTTTTGTTTGCTTCCCCTGCAACACCGCTAAAATTGGCTTGATAACGCACGAAGGCACTCTCATTGGTTACCCCAAGTGGAAGGTTGGATGTAGCCTAGCAAAAAAATTCCCTTGGAAAAGATGCCAAGGTTTAAGTCGGTCTAGTAGGACTCCAAGGTCGACAAGTAGGTGGTAAAGTGAACAATGGCGCCGTTCACAACTCAACGTTGCTTACTTTACTTGGACCTGCACACACAACAGATAGCTTTGCTCCCAACAAGTACAAAGGGGTTGTCAATCCCTCCGGCCTTGTTGTTTACAAAGGTTTAAACGCAAGGGGATAATGATAGTGATAATTGCAACTGAAAGTAAAAGCAGAAAGTAAAGTGGAGGTGTAAACAATGGTGGAAATATGGACCAGGGTCCAATGATGTTCACTAGTGATGTCTCTCTCCCAAAAGACGATAAAATAGCAAAGTTGGATGAAAAAATTACAGTTGGACAATTGAATGAATTATAAACGGACCGCAGTGCTAATTATGCTAATGGAAAGTTAGAGGCTCAAAAGTATGGGCAGTACGCCAAGACAAGTAGACTGAAATCCATTTTCATCTACTCACTAATCATCCACCTTGACATATCTATCCAGAACCACTACTAGGGAAATAGCTATACATGGAAACCTTATTAGTGGTGCATTTTTTTATGTCATGCGCCACTATGTTGTAAGGGGTGGCGCACTAGTTAAAAATGCGCCACCTACAAGCTCTTATAGGTGGCGCATTTTTTTAAATGCGCCACCTATAAGGGTGGGCCAGCCCTGGATCCTCTTATATGTGGCGCATTTGGAGAAATGCGCCACCCCTAAGAACCTTATAGGTGGCGCATTCTCGAAATGCGCCACTCCTAAGAGCTTATGGGTGGCTAATTCTGAAAATGCACCACCCCTAAGGAATTAGTAGTGGCGCATTCTGATTGCTAGGAAATGTAAAAAAAATAAAAGAAAATAAGTTTTCCATTTAATATGTGGTCTAGTTGTTAGGAGAATTACAAATATGAATTTCGACTTTTTTTTCCAAAATTTCTCGAGAATTATGTAAAATGGGCATAACTTTTGCATACGACGTCCGATGAAAAAGTTTTTTATATGAAAAATCATCTACTCGAAAAGTTATATCCAAATTAAAGATTGGGAACCCCGTTGAACATCTTTAGAATCCTCAAAAACCTAACCGAAAAAATTTACGGGCGTTTGAAGATCTAGAGCCAAAAAATTTGAAAAAAAATTAAAAAACTTAGTAGTTTAAAAAATTAAAACTTTTTAAAAAATATATTTAAACTAGTAACAGAAAAAAAATTAAAAACAATTGAAACAAAATTTAAAAAAAAATCAAAATAGTTTAATGGACCGATCGGGAAGTTCCAAAAAAAAGTTGAAAATTTTAGCTAGTAACATTAAAAAAAATTAAAAAAGAAAAAAAATAACAATTATTGTTTCAATTTTTTTTTAAAGTTCAAAATATGCTAAAGGTTACATCGAGAAAGTTTCAAAAAAAATGTTGAAAATTTTAGCACACCCATGAAAATCAACAAGGTCCTAGACATCAACATGGTTTAATAGGATTTATATGATAGATATATCAACAAGTGCATGCTAAGTGAGCTGGAGTGGGAGTTAAATAGAACCGAGAAGTTAAGCGTGTTGGGGCTCGAGTAGTGCTAGGATGGGTGACCCTGGGGGAAGTTTGACCTGAGATTAAGCATAGTGACCGAGCATTAAGCATACTAACTTGAGATTAAGAAAAAAATAAAAAATAAAAAAATAAAAAAATCGTTATCCAGATCCAGATTCAAAATTCAAAATTTATCAAAAAATAGTGACGCATTTTCAGAATGCGCCACCCCTAAGAATCTTATGGGTGGCGCATTTACCGAATGCGCCACGAATAAGGATTATGGGTGGCGCATTTTGAAATGCGCCACGCATAAGAGTCTTAGGGGTGGCGCATATGAAATGCGCCACTATTAAGGCCTTATTAGTGGCTTGTCCTTAGTGGCGCATTTGAAATGCGCCACTAAAGGAAAAAAAAGGACGCCACTATAAGGCCCTTTCCTAGTAGTGAATATCTCGCTGGTATTAAGTTGCAAGCCCCACCCAAAGTATAGACTCAACGCAACAGACAACTGCAATAACAAACTTTGCGTAGGGTAAAAAATCCTTGCAACCACGGTTACAAGCACCGTTGTTTTCTCTCTAGTGGCAATAGAACATCCCCTAGTCTCATGTTTCTGTCATTCAAGCTAGACATCGGGGGGCATGAACCCACAATCAAGCATAAATGCTCCTTCTTGGAGTTACTATCTACTACTTGGCCAAAGCAATAAAAAGTAACGGAGAACATGCAAGAATTACTCAAGAATAAAGTATAAAAGGTAAACTAAATATATAACTCATCACGATCTGAACATAATCTCATAATCCATCGGATCACAGAAAACACAGTATAGCAACAGTAGGAAAGTTACATAGGTGCCTTAATCATGTAGGGCAGCTCACAAGGACTAAGAATTGAAGCACAAGATTGGAGAGAAGACATCACATAGCTTCTGTTCATGGACCCATGGTCCAAGGGGTACTACTCACGACATATCCAGGAAGCGTCCATGATGGTGGAGAAGCTCCCGGAGGTCAATCCTCCCTCCGCCAGGGTGCCGGGAAGAGGTCTTATGGTGCTCCCGGTCTTGGAACCGCGGCCGCAGTGCTACAGAAAGTAAAATCGCAATACGGGGGGGGGGGCTCTCTGAGTGTTTTCAGAACGAGGAGGTAATATAGGCCGAAGGGCCAGGAGGTGGGTCGTGCCACCTGGAAACCTCGGAGGGGGGTAAACCCCTCCGGCTCTCTGTCGGGGCTCCGAAAGCTTCCGTTCTGCTGATATTTTATCTGATTTTTCTAGAATTTTTGGAGCTTTAGAAATTGGTCAATAAACTTCAACTTACACACATCAGTAGACAGAAACATCCCCAATGTTACATAAAAGGGCATGGAACAATCAGAAATTATAGATACGTTTCAGACGTATCAACATCCCCAAGCTTAATTCCTGCTCGTCCTCGAGTAGGTAAATGATAACACAGATAATTTCTGTGGTGAAATGCTAACACACATATAAGAACTTCAAAATAAAGCAAGTAAGATGTTTAATTCAACTCAAGATGATAACAAGCAAGAGTCTATATCTAGTAATGAAACTAGCAAAGTATGAACATAATGGTGCAAGAGATCTCGCTGTCCGTGACTCGAATGTCTCCAAATGGTTTTTGCGTGCAAGAAGTGGGAGATGGGTTTAGAGAATAAAAAATAATATATAGTTTAACTGAGAACTCAATCTACTAAAGTTTCACACTTAGTCTCCTACGGGATCTTATTTTGACTCATCCCTAGACCACTAGTCAGGTACAAGTCAAACTGATCCTCTCCCTTTCGACTTTTAGCACCCATGAAATGGATGAGCGCGAGCAAGATACGTTGGCACTTAGGATGGAAAAGAGAAAAATGATGGGGAAGGAAGACAAAAAGGGTGTGAAAGGCTCACATCAATGAGAACAATTATAGGCGAAAACCAAATGATCGATATGATGTGAGGAGTAGGGATTTCGATCCAACGGATGCACATATGAGCTAAGGTAACCTTTCCAATGGAACTAGTGGGGGTGCATCCAACTTTTTGCTCATGAAGACCTAGAGCTCATTTGAGGAGGCTCGCCCTTGGAATATGTAAGCCAAGTTATACAATGTAAGGGTCCCCACATAGTTATGCATGAATGATAATCTCTATGGAGTAAAAATATGAAAACGGAGTACGAGTGTGGATCTTTCAAATGGAATAGTAGTGTTCCCCCCTTCTCTCTTTTTATTTATTTTTTTCTATTTTTTTGTATTTTTGTGGGCTCTTTGGCCCTTTCTATTTACCTCCCATTTGTCCTCTTTGGGATTTTTAATTTTTCCTCTTTGGGATCTTTTTCTCACTTAAGGGCGACACTCTATATTTTACAAGAATATAGAAGATTTTCACAGTTTACAAGAAGTACTCAACATAAAGAAGAATGAAAACTATCATGATGTATGCAAATGTATGCCTCTGCCAGTGTAGCAGGATATGCAATGATACTAACGCGTCATGTAGCAATAATAAGGGCAAAGACCAACTAGCATGCGGCTCCTCGATCAAGCAAAAGCATGCATGACATGAAGATCAAGTCATGAGATGCATGACATGAAGATCAAGGCTATGGAAATGCCTTGATAGGTAGGTATGGTGGTGATGGCGTAGAAGTGGTAATGGCTTCTCTCCCTTCTTTGCTTACCCCAAGTGGAAGGTGAGATGCAGCGTAGAGGCAAATTTCCCTCAGTGAAGATACCGATGTTGAGATCGACCAGTAGGATTTCAGGAATGATAAGTAGGTGGTCAAGTGAACAATGGCACCGTTCACAACTCAAGGTTGCTTACTTCACCTGGACCTGCACACAATACAATTAACTTTGCTCCCAACGAAGTTTCGAGAGGTTATCAATCTCTCCGGTCTAGTTGTTTACAAAGGATCAAACACACAAGGGATAATGATAATGATAGCAACTAAAAGGAAATGCGAGAAAGTAAATGAGCTTGTAAACAGTGATGAGAATATGGACCGGGGTCCCGTGATGTTCACTAGTGATGTCTCTCTCCAAAAGACGATAAAAATGCTATGCGAGGTAAACAAATTACAGATGGTCAATTGACAGGATTATAAACGCACCGCAATGCTAACTATGCTACAAAAGAAAGGAAGAGTCTCATAAGCATGGGATGTATGCCAAAATAAGTAGACCGAAATCCATCTGCATCTACTACTAATCATCCACCTTGAGATATCTATCGAGAACATCTCGCTGGTATTAAGTTGCGAGCCCCACCCAAAGTGTAAACCCAAAGCAACAAACAACTGCATTAAAAGAACTTTGCGTAAAGTAAACAATCCCTGCAACCGCGGTTACAAGCACCTTTGTTTTCCCCCTTGTGGCCACAGCACATCCCATAGACTCATGTTTCTGTCACTCAAGCGTGCCATCAGGGGGCATGTACCCACAATCGAGCATAACGTTCCCTCTTATAGTTACTACCTACCACTTTGCCAAATAAATAAATGGCAATAGAGAACATGCAAGAATTACTTAGGAAAAAAATATAAGAGATCAAAACCAAATATATTACTCTATCATGATCTGAACATAATCTCATAATCCATCAGATCCATTCAAACTCAGCATAGCAACAGCAGAAGAATTACATAAGTTCCTCGATCATGTAAGGGAAGCTCACGAGGTCTAAACCATGAAGAAGAAAGAGGGGAGGAGAACATCACATAGCTACTGATCACGGACCCATGGTCCAAGGTAGACTACTCACGGCACATCCAGGAAGCATCCATGGTGGAGGACAAGCTCCCGGAGGTCGATCCTGTTGGATATGTTCCCTAGAGACAAATTAATAAAGATATTTGTCACATATCCGTTTTGTTCATCATACGTTTTATAATGTGCTATAACTTTATTACTTGTAAGTACTAATACAGGTGTAGTATAAAACATAGGTCCGTAGTTTAACTCGGGTAAACTATCTCATTGGGAAATTGATTGATCAAGCTTTCATGATCATGGCGACACTTAATTTCATTGACAATGAGGTCATGTCATTAGGGAAATGATGTGATGGACATACACCCACCTAAAGTATTGCAATGTGATCGAGTCACATAGTTCAGCGTTGCGATGACTTTGTAACGTATGGCTTAGTCCCTAGACCGTAATGATCGTACGTAATTGTCATCTATGAGGAGACTTTGATTTGTATCCCACCGCCTGACTGAAATATGCTGGCTATAAAGGTGCACTTTGGGTATTCCGAAATAGATGGTTGATAAGTATGTTAATAGATCAGATAGGGATTTGTCAGTCCTTGTAACAGGACAGGTACTCTTTTCCCACTCGATGATATTGCATCAATAGCTTGCAAGAAGGTGACTAGGTCACGGGAGATGCAATAGGCACGAACGAGTAAACTTGTTTGTTGTGAACAAAATGTGAACACGGTATGTGGGATATCGACGATCGAACCTCGGACAAACAAAGTACCGCGGCACAAAGGGATTACGTCGTATCTTTAACGGTTTCCAAAAGCGATTGAAGTTCATTCGATGGAAGCGCAGGTGCTGTCAAGGATTGTAACCAGGTCCAACTGACTAGTCATTGGTTAATGAGAAGAGTCTTGACCATGTCTGCTGTTTCGCGGACCGTTAGGGTGTTACACTTAAGGGCAATCGATGCATATGACAGTTTCGGGATCAATCGGAGAAATAAGAGAAATCACGGAATAGTTCCAGAGGAGGACGGAAGGTGTTCCGGACATTTTTAATGGTTCAAAATGAAGTTTAATTTTTTTAATAATGTTTTATTATTTAATTATCTGAATTAAATATTTAAACATATTAAAAAAATAAAAAAATGGAAAAAGGCTATATGGGCCTATGGGGCCCATTAGGGGAGGAGGGGGTTTCCCCCCTTGGGCTTGGCGCCAAGGGTGGGGCCCATCCCCCCCCTAGGCCTGCGCACTCCCCCCGTTGGGAGTTTAGTCCCACATGGGGCAGGGGAGGAGGATGGCACCTCCCCTTGGCCTATATAAGGAGGGGTACACCCCCTTTTTCCAACACACAACTATTCCTGTCTCTCTCCTTCTCCTTCCTGGAAGTGGACTCCCCTTGCTTAGAGTCTGCAGCTGGACTGGAGTTCTCTACCATAAGGCAGGCCGTCGCTCTGCTGGAGTCGGGATCCAAATCCGTCTTTGTTACGCTGCTCGCCTGGTTCGGGGCCCGGGAGGAACATCGATTGTACCGTACGTGTATAATATCTTTGAGGCACTACACTTGTGGTGCTACTTCATCGCTGGAGGTCAACCGGGTGTCATCCTCACAGGCGGTCGACTACACGACAGGGAGGTTGTTGTTCCGAGTCTATGCCAGCCACATTCGCAAGAACGTTTCCCTCTTTCGGTCTTCAAAGGTATGAACACCGATTCCCTCTGTTACTTTACATCGCCATAGCATAGGTCTTGGGTTCGGGTACCGTAGGTATGAAAATTTTGTGTTTTCTGCCCCGTATCCCAACAGTGGTATCAGAGCTAGCTATGCGTAGATGTATTGTACGGGTAGAACACATCTAGGATGTGGGCATCGAATCTTCATTCGTTACCCTCCCATGTGTACTCATTTACCGTTGCGGCAATGTTTGATGAAGCGGCCCCCGACCGACCTTACGCGTATACGCGAGACTGGTTCCACGCTTGACATATGGCTTGTACCATATAAAGTGGCTGGGGGTGTCTGTCTCTCTGCATTAGCGATGTGAAGATGTCTGCAACGGAGGGCCCCGACAGGGGTGTAATAGAGATGGATGGGAGACGGTGTTGTGGTATGTTTTTCGCAGGATAGAAATGGTTCTCTCTCTAGAAACCCCTAGCAGCCACGTAAAAATTGCACAAGCTAAAGTAGAAAGGCGTTTGACTTTTCTTTTAATGAAGGGGGTTCATAGTTTGTATGATTTACAGTTTTACTCCCTGTTTATGCTAGTATGCTAGATATGACGACGGTAGCACAAGTAGGACCATCTCTCACAATACCAACATTGTGTTCCGCCTGGAAGGTTCTCCCATATGGCCGACATTCCGTACATACCGGGTGTCACACATATTAAACGACGTTCGCATGAGGTTGGGTTCGGCAAGCCTGGCATATGCAGATATGGCCTTGCTGAATAGCTAACATCAAGGTTCGATTGGGAGGCTTGACGTATGTAGATGCGGGCCTGGAACACAGTAGATCGAAAGATCGAGCATGAGTCACATACCTGATGTGATTGGCTTTGAGGCCTACCTGGGTCGCATACTGATGGCCGTGACGATCGGAAGAGGTATGGGGTCTGGAATTGTGTAATCACTTAGCTAAATTGAGAGGTGTTTATCTAAGTGGGAGCTTTTCTATATTTTTGAATATTAAATTGAAAAACTCCACATTATGAACAAAAGTCTAAATATGTATCCTTGTGAATCAAACTTTGTAGATGGCAGCACCCTCGTTCAACTTAGGATCATTCCTAGAGAAAGACAAACTGAGAAATGATGGGTCAAACTTCACCAACTGTTTCCGCACCCTGAGGATTCTCCTCGTTCCCCTCAAAATGGCATACGTACTAGAGGGCGCGTTAGGTGACGCACCAGCAGATGATGCCAGTCAGGATGAGAAGAATGTCTATCTCTCCAAGACTGATGATTACAACCTTGTCCAGAGTGGCATGCTCTACTCAATGGAGGCTAAGCTGCAGAAACGCTTTGAGAGGATGGGTGCATATGATATTATCACCCAACTCAAGGAGGTATTTGCACCTCAAGCCAGGGATGAACAGTATAAGGCTTCTGAAGCCTTCTTCTCAGCAAAGATGGACGAGCACGGCAGCGTGAGTGAGCACGTCGTCAAGATGTATGGCTACATTCAACGCTTGAATGCTTTGGAATGTCAGATTCCAGATGAACTTTCTATTGATAGGGTGTTGCAGTCGCTTCCCCTAGCTACAAAGGCTTTGTGCTGAACTACAACATGCAGGGGATGACCAAAACCCCTTCTGAGTTGTTCGCCATGCTGAAGAGTGTTGAGGTTGAGATCAAGAAGGAGCACGCTGTCTTCATGGTCAACAAGACCACTGATTTTAAGAAGTCAAGCAGGCGGGAGAAGGCTAAGAGAGGTGGCCCCAAAAGGGATGGCAAGTCAGTTGTCGTTCCTCCCAAGGTACCTAAGACCAAACCCAGAGTTGAGTGCTTCTACTGCAAGGGTGAAGGTCACTGGAAACACAACTGCCCCAAGTACCTAAAAGGACAAGAAGGCTGGCAAGGTCGCCAAGAGAGACGAAGGTATATTTGATATACATATTGTTGATCTTTTCTTGACAAATGTCGGGAACACATCCTGGATACTTGATACAGGATCTGTCGCTCATATTTCTAATTCCGTTCAGGGACAAAGGAATAAGAGGCGCTTGCTGAAAGATGAAGTGACGATGCGCGTGGGGAATGGCTGTCAAATTGATGTGTTGGCGGTCGGCACGAAGCATCTTAGTCTCCCTTCGGGATTATTTTTGGTTGTGAATAAATGCTACTATGTACCCGCATTGAGTGTGAACATCGTTAGTGGCTCTTGCTTGAAGGGAGACCACTATTCTTTTAAGTCTGATACAATTGGTTGTTCGATTTATAAGGATGAAGTGTTTTATGTTCACGCGCCGGAGCAACGTGGTTTATTCGTAGTTGATCTCGATGGTGACGTGTGTCACATTGATAATATAGAGTCCAAAAGATTAAAGAGTAGTGCTGAAGAGCACATGATGATGTGGCATTGCCGACTTATTCATATTGGTATAAATCGCATGGAGAGGCTCCATAAGGATGGACTTCCTGATTCATTGGATTTTGGATCCCTTGATACATGTGGACCATGCGTCATGGGAAAAATGACAAGGACTCCATTCAATTGGATAATGGAGCGTGCGGATGACTTATTGGGGATCATACATACAGATGTATGTGGACCCATGAACGTCCCCACACGCAATGGTCTTCGTTTACTTCGTGACCTTTACTGATGACTTGAGTAGATATGGTTATATTTACTTGAGGAAGCATAAGTCTGAAATATTTGAAAGGTTCAAGGAATTTCAGAATGAGGTCACTCAGAATGAAAATCAAGCACCTTCGATCGGATCGAGGTGGCGAGTATTGAAGTCACCAGTTTGGCAATCATCTGAAGTCTTGTGGCATAGCACCACAGCTTACGCCGGCAGGCACTCCTCAGAGAAACGGTGTGGCTGCACGACGTAATCGAACCCTATTGGATAGCGTACAATTGATGATGTCTCATACTGATTTTCCTGTGTCATTCTGGGGGTATGCATTAGAAACTGCCGCTTACGTTCGTAATAGGGCACCATCCAAATCTGTAAAGACAACACCATTTGAAGAATGGCATGGCACGAAACCTAAGTTGTCTCACCTGAAGATTTGGGGTTGTGAGGCTTATGTTAGGAAACTACAGCCTGACAAACTTGAATCCAAGGCGGATAAGTGCATCTTTGTGGGCTCTCCCAAGGAAACTTGTGGATACACCTTCTACAATCAGTCTGAGGGCAAAACGTTTGTTGCCAAGACTGGACACTTTCTTGAGAAAGAGTTTCTCTCGAAAGAGTTGAGTGGGAGGAAAATAGACCTTGATGAAGTGACTAACCAATCACTCCAATTGGAAGAAACGTCCACAGAAGTTGTTCTGGAACCTTCTTCCACAATGGGAGCTGAAGAGAATGGCCAGAACGACATTCATAATGATCATGACATACATGATGATCATGATGAGAATGAAGAGGAACCTATTATGCCCCGTAGGTCATCAAGAGTCCGTTAAGCTGCTGAGTTTTACGGACAACTTGTGAATGCAATCTCGGCTGATGAGTCAGATGAACCTACGAGTTACAAAGAAGCAATGGACGTACCCGAGGCCGTGAAATGGCTTGAAGCCATGAAATCCGAAATAGACTCCATGTACACAAAAAAAGTTTGGACTTTGGTGGATATTCCCGAGCACCGCAAGGCCGTCGAGAATAAATGGATTTTCAAGAAAAAGACTGACGTGGACGGAAACGTAGCTGTCTACAAAGCTTGACTTGTCGCGAAGGGGTTCCGACAAATTCAAGGAGTTGACTACGAGGAGACGTTCTCTCCTATAGCGATGATAAAGTCTATTCGGATCCTACTAGCAATAGCTGCATATCATGATTACGAGATATGGCAGGATGATGTGAAAACTGCATTCCTAAATGGCAACATTGAGGAAGAGTTGTATATGATGCAACCAGAGGGGTTTATCGATCCAAGGAATGCTGGTAAGGTGTGCAAGCTTCAACGGTCCATCTATGGGTTGAAGGAAGCATCTCGGAGCGGGAATCTTCGATTTGATGAGGTCAATAAAGCTTTTGGATTTGTCCAAAACGTCGAAGAGTTCTGCGTCTATAAGAAACTGAGTGGGAGCTCTGTAGCATTCCTTGTGTTATATGTAGATGACAAATTTCTAATAGGGAACGATAAGAAATTCTTAGGAGAAGTGAAGGAATATCTGAATGGACAATTTTCCATGAAAGACCTTGGTGAAGTTGCGTACATATTGGGGATTAAGATCTATAGAGATAGACCTAATCGACTATTGGCTTTGAGTCAGAGCACTTATATTAACAGGATATTGAAAAGTTTCAGTATGGATAACTCCAAGAGAGGCCTCTTGCCAGTTATAAAAGGGTGTCAAGTTAAGCGTGACTCAGTGCCCGACCACAGCAAAAGATAAAGAGGAAATGTCCTCCAAACCCTATGCCTCAGCCATAGGTTCTCTCATGTATGTTGTGTTATGTACCCGGGAGAATTTAGCGCTGGCTATTAGTATGACTAATCGCTACCAGAGTAATCCGGGAATGGCTCACTGGACCGCAGTAAAGAACATCCTAAAGTACATGAGAAGAACAAAGGATCTCTTTCTCGTTTATGGAGGAGTTGATGAGGAGCTCACCGTAAAGGGTTATGTTGAAGCAAGCCTCGGCTCAGACCTAGATGATTCGAAATCCCAGACAGGATATGTTTTCATGTTGAACGGTGGCGAAATTAGCTTGAGGAGCGGCAAACAGTCAGTCATCGCCCAATCCCAGACAATGTATTTCCGCTTGCGAAGCGTCAAACGAGGAGTTGTGGCTGAAGAAGTTCGTGATCGAGCTTGGCGTCTTTCCCGGCTGCACTGACCCCGTTGGAATCTTCTGCGACAAGACGGGTGCCGTTGCTAACGCGAAGGAGCCAAGAACTCACTCCACAGCCAAGCACATTCTCCGAAAGTTCCATGTGACGCGAGGCTACGTCCGGGATAGACACCCTAGGATTCACAAGATACATACGGATCTGAACGCAGCAGACCTGATGACTAAACCTCTTCCACAGGGCAAGTTTGAAGAACACCGAGAGACTATTGGTGTTAGATACATACCTGATGTAAATTAGTGTAATTTGTACTCTAGTGCTAGTGGCAGACTGTTGGATATGTGCCCTAGAGACAAAATAATAAAGATATTCGTCACATATCCATTTTGTTCAATATACGTTCTACGCTGTGCTATAACTGTATTACTTGGAAATACTAATATAGGTGTAGTATAAAACATAGGTCCGTAGTATAACTCGGGTAAACTATCTCATTGGGCAATTGATTGATCAAGCATTGCCTGATCATGGCGACACTTAAGTCCATTGACAATGAGGTCATGTCATTAGGGGAATGATGTGATGGACATACACACACCTAAAGTATTGCAATGTGATCGAGTCACATAGTTCAGCGTCGCGATGACTTTGTAACTTATGGCTTAGTCCTTAGACCATAATGATCATGCGTAATTGTCATCTATGAGGAGACTTTGATTTGTATCTCACCGCCTGACTGAAATATGCTGGCTATAACGGTGCACTTTGGGTATTCCGAAATAGATGGTTGATGAGTATGTTAATAGATCAGAGCGGGATTTGTCAGTCCTTGTAACAGGACAGGTACTCTGGGCCCACTCGGTGATATTGCATCAATAGCTTGCAAGTAGGTGACTAGGTCACGGGAGATGCAATAGGCACGGACGAGTAAACTTGTTTGTTGTGAACGAGATGTGAACACGGTATGTGGGATACCAACGATCGAACCTCAGACAAACAAAGTACCGCAACAGAAAGGGATTACGTCGTATCGTTAACGTTTTCCAAAAGCGATTGAAGTTCATTCGATGGAAGCGCAGGGGTTGTCAAGGATTACAACCAGGTCCAACTGACTAGTCATTGGTCAATGAGAAGAGTCTCGACCATGTATGTTGTTTCCCGGACCGTTAGGGTGTTACACTTAAGGGCAATCGGTGCATAGGACAGTTTTGGGATCAATCGGTGAAATAGGAGAAATCACCGGAATAGTTCCGGAGGAGGACGGAAGTTGTTCTGGACATTTCGAATGGTTCAAAATAAATTTTAATTTGTTTTAATAATGTTTTATTATTTAATTATCTGAATTAAATATTTAAACATATTAAAATAATTAAAAAATGGAAAAAGGCTATATGGGCCTATGGGGCCCATTTGGGGAGGAGGGGGTTTCCCCCCTTGGGCTTGGCGCCAAGGGTGGTCCCATCCCCCCTAGGCCGGTGCTCTCCCCCCCCCTTGGGAGTTTAGTCCCACATGGGGGAGGGGAGGAGGATGGCACCCCCCGTTGGCCTATATAAGGAGGGGTACACCCCCCTTTTTCCAACACACAATTATTCCTCTCTCTCTCCTTCTCCTTCCTGGAAGTGGACTCCCCTTGTTTGGAGTCTACACCTGGACTGGAGTTCTCCACCATAAGGCAGGCCGTCACTCTGCTTGAGTCGGGATCCGAATCCGGCTTTCTTCCGCTGCTCACCTGGTTCGGGGCCCGGGAGGAACATCGATTGTACCGTATGTGTATCATCTCTTCGAGGCACTACACCTGTGGTTCTACTTCATCGCTGGAGGTCAACCGGGAGTCATCCTCGCAGGTGGTCTACTACACGACAGGGAGGTCGTAGTTCCGAGTCTACGCCAGCCACATTCGCAAGAAAGTTTCTCTCTTTCGGTCTTCAAAGGTATGAACACCGATTCCCTCCATTACTTTACATCTCCATAGCATATATCTTTGGTTCGGGTACCGTAGGTATGAAAATTTTGTGTTTTCTGTCCCGTATCCCAACATATCCTCCCTCCGGCAGGGTGTCGGGAAGGGTCCTGACGGTGCTCCCAATCTTGGAAGCGCGGCGGCGGCGGAAAAGAGGAGAATTTGCGAAAGAGAGTTCTGTCTTCAGAAGTTTCTCGTGACGGAAAATTAATAGGCGAAGGGGGCAGCCAGGGGGCCACCAGGGGCCCAGGCGCCCCCCTGGCGCGTCCAGGCCCCTGGCCGCGCCAGGTGGCCGCCTGGGTGCGTGGTGGTGGCCCCCTGGCCCTCCTTCGGGCTTCGGGAGTCTTCCAACACGCTGATTTTTTCCCGGATTTTTGGAGCACTTTTTATACGGGGGAAAACTGAAATAAAAAAACAGAAGAAAATAGGAAATGGCACTCAACCAGGCTGGCCCAGCCCAGCAGCCTTTTTCTTGACATCTTCCTCCCCCGCGCCCCCAAGCTAGTCGGTGGAAAGCCGCCGACGCCAATGCGACGCCCACGGCCTTCCAGGCGACCCCCGAGCCCTCTAAGCGCGCCACGACGATGCCCTCTACGTCGTGGATCAGTTCCCCCCTCCAGGCTCACTCTCCCATCCTCCCTCGCCGGTTTTCATCGCCACAGGTGCCCGCCGGAGTTCACCGTTGTGGAAACTCGCGGCCACTACGCACCGCAACCTCGCCAACCATGTCCCTCATCCTCACCATCGCCGGCTTCGTCTCTGAGCGGGGAAAATCGAGCTAGGACGCCTTCATCGCGCCATGCCCTTCGTCGTCCTCCCCACCGGCCGCCTGTAACACCCCGGGTGTCACGCTACAGTAATCACCTACAGTAATCAGGATTACTGTTGCTAATCACTGTTGATAATCTCTCTTGCTTAAAATGGCCTGGATAAAAATTTTGTTTTGATCAACTTGGTTCATTTCAAATTCAATTTCTCCTTCTGATATTGTTGAATGCAATGTGATCATGGATCTTGGTCATCATGAATCAAAACAATTCCAAGCTCAAGTCAATTGCCTTTGAGTTGAATTCAAATCAAACGCTCATATTTCCTTTGGTGGAATATTAAAACCAATGTGCAAAATAAACTTTCTCCAAAAATTGTGAAACTACTTTTATAAAATCACTGATATTCAGTGGAGCATGTCACCTCAATTTGGGGATTTTATTACCCTCTAGATTAAGTCAATTAAATCAAGACAGTGATCAAAAACCCTAATTAAATCATTTAATATTTAATCCAAATATTAAACGACTTTTAAGGTTGCCCAAGTCTTTTGTGGCACTAACCTAGGTTGATTACTAAATTATGGTACACTTACAACATTTTACAAAAATGCCTAGGTGAATAAAATTATTACAAAAAGAAATAAACAGAAAATAAAAAAATAAAATCAAATAAAAACCTAGCCTACTGCCTAGCCCATTCCCCACCTCACCCCGAATCCGGCCCGTTTGGCCCACCCCAGCCCAGCGCCTGGTCCAGCCCACCCCCCACCATCTTACCCTTCCTCCTGTTCACGGGAGGCAACCGTGGCATGCATCCCGCGGCCATGGCTGCATCGAGTCATCGTGGCAACCATCCCCGGCCACCCCCAGCGTATAAGGGCCTCCCCAGGAACCCTAATCCCCATACCCTAGCCCGCAATTCCACCCTCTCCCTCGCGCCTCCCTCGCTCCCCCAACCCTGCCGAGAGCAACCATGGCCATATGCCGGAGTCGTCGCGGCCACCGCCCCCCTGAGCCACGAGGCGTTGTCCAGGATATGCGTAGCGTGCTCCTTCGTCGTCGACGCGAGGAGATTGAGGCCGAGGAGCTCGATTCCGCGCCATCCTCCCCGGCATGGACGCTGCACCCCGGCGTCAAATTCACCGCCGTTGCTCGCCCCCGGCCACCACGACTTCTCCCCTGCTCCCCATGTGAGCTGCCGCACCGATTCCCCCCTCTCCCTCGCCGTTCCGCCGCCGTAGGACCGAGCCCCACCCGAGACTCCATTGGCGGAGCTCTAGCTCGAGCTCTCGTGCTCACCTCGTCGCTGCGGTCTTGCCGCGCCCGACCTCCCTGGTGGCGTCCCGCATGGCCACGCCCCCGCAGCCGCCCGTCCACGTCGCCCATGGCCACGCCCAGGCTGCCCTGTGCGCGCGCTTGGACGCGCCCTCGCTGCGCCCTGGCCATGGCGTCCGCCCCTTGGCCGCACTCGAGACACCGTCTCCCTTTCCCAGCTGTGACGGCTGCTCCTGCCGGGGCTGCACCGTCCTGCTGCTGCCGCCCACACGCCCACCGCGGCCCCTCGCCGGAAAAGTGCTGGCCGCCATGTCGTGGCTCTCCGCCGGGCGTGCACGGCTGGGTTACCCCCGGACTAACCCCCTTGAAAAGTTAACCCCCCCTAAACCGAATGACATGTGGGGCCGCAAGGATTAACTTAACCCCTAACACAACTGCTAAGCTAAATACCCCCCTAAGTCTATTACATGCGGCCCCCAGCTCCTTTAACTTAATTAAGTTAGGTAATTAACCCCTGTGTCAATGACACATGGGTCCCACTGGCAGAGAGATATTTATAAAATGTTTTATTACAATAGAGGGTATGACATGTGGGCCCATGTGTTGATTTTAATTAATAAAATGATTTAGGATTCCACTGTGTATGACATGTGGGTCCCTGCTGTCAGGGTTGACCAGTCAAAGTCACTATTCTGGATAATGTTGATTTTTAATAATAAAAAAAATTCCAAAAATTCCAAAAATCATTTAAATATTAGAAATTCAATATCTTTTAAATCGTAAGTCAGATTCAAAAACTTTATACATGAAAATTGATCAGAAAAATATAATGAATACGAATACGCCATCCATATACCAACCACCCCCCTTTAACTTACCGAACATCGACATTCCCCACTTCGGGCCGTCTGTCGATAATTCCCGGTACCGATAAAAGTTGTCCAGATGAAAAACTTTTGTATATGAAAGTTGCTCAGAACGGATCACCGAGTTCGGATACGATACCCATACCCCCACCACACCCCTCTAACATGCCGAACATCGAACCGTCCCCCTTCGGTACCGTCAGTCCGATAATTGCCCGATACCGATAAGTACCCGGATGAGTTTATTCCGAACACGAATGTTGTTCGGATTGTTTCAACTAACACGGATACACCTTTCACATGTTTGTCAGATGTCCACGACACCTCTGGCATGGTAACTTCCCCCTCCGGACACCCTGTCCGGTAATCACCCAGAGCTGGCTGTTCATCCCCGGATGAATTCCCGCTCCGAGCAAAGTGCATCGTACTACGTTAGAGCCCCGTTGCTTTGTATCTTCTTTGTCATGCCTTGAATTGCTATTATTGTTGTTTATTTATTGTTTCTCCCCCCCTCTTAATCTCCGGTAGACCCCGCTGCTACCGCCGACTACACGGCTGCCGAGTTCGACTACGTTGACTACGACCGTACCTCTACCGTCGAGCTTCCAGGAAAGCAGAGCCATTCTCTTCCCCAGATATCGCCTACCTTTCCGTATTTTCTTGCACTAGGCGTTGTTACTGCTGCTGCTACGATTACAGTCCTATTCAATTGCATAGCCTGATTTTGTCGCCCCTTGATGTACCTTCCTTATCCTATGCTGCCTGCTATATCTATGCATTATATTCAGCAGTGAGCCCTGCGCATTGTTAGCTAGGATTAGATAGCGGGCCGTGGCCACTCAGGGAAGTGACGCGGATACAAAATATATACAACTGCAACAGGTACGGATCAATGCAGACACCCTAGGGAACCTACAACGGCGAGACTCTGCCGAGTCGCTTCGAGTTTGACTTACGAGTGGAATGGACTCGTATTTCACTCTCGTCGGCTTAGTAGCGTAGCATCACCGGAATGATACGAGGTTTACCTCTTTAGTTCATTCTGCTGATGTCTCTGTCGAACCTCGTTAAGTGTGCCATCGAGGGTGATTCCTCCTGGTTTCACTTAATGGTAGGCACTCGAATCAACTGGTGTCCTTAAAGGTAAGAGTCGGGCGACCCAACGGTGCCCGCGAGAGGTATATTGTTGGGAACGACAGGGAGGGTACGACCGACGTTACTGGCGTTCTTGGCCCCTGCTCGTATCTCGCGAGAGTTACCAAACCACGAAAGTCGAGCTCTACCAAGAGCACACGCGAGACAAGGTAAGGAGTCGGTTCACCTTGTTGGTAACCGCAGTGACTTGGTGGGACGACAGGGCAGGCACCGATGTACTGGTGGTCCTGACTGCTGTCGTTGACCGCGGGTCGGTTAAGTCGAGGCAACGATAACGGTTGTCACGCAGGTTAATTAAAATGCTAAATGGTTCGGCGGATGACTTGAGAGACCCGTTGGTCTGTACGCACTACCTACACGTGGGATTACGGTGTGGGCCCTCCGCGTCGTAGTTCGTCCAAAAGCTCTTCAGTCGTCAGCAGTACCACGGGCTGATTGCCGGGAAGCAGTCTTGTCTTATTTGCTGCAACAGGTGTGTTTTGGATTTGCTTTTGCTTCACCGGCCAGTCTCGTACCGTGCAGGAGCGTGCAAAGGTGAGGGACCTACACCCCTTGGCGCATAGGATATAGTCCGGCGGATGGCCTCTCTGCTGAGCCTAGGATGAAATGCGATGTGTCGGATAGCCTCGGTGGGGCGTTCCCTAACAAGGTTCACGCCACCCTGGAGATCCGAGCGTGCAGGCTGAACAGTAGTGCACCCCTGCAGGGAGTTTAATCTATTCGAATAGCCGTGTCCACGGTAACAGGACGCTTTATGCTGAAGCTGGATCTTACCACTACAAACTATTACTATTAAACTGTATGGTTCCGGGTTTTTCTTCCTCGCATGGGAGTCGAGGAGGGGAACTCAGAGGCATTATTATTATTAATCATTACAACTTATACTATAAAATGTTGCAGCAACTTCTGCTTCATTGTTACTTTATTGCTTTATATGAACTGTTGGCTGTTTCTCTTCTCATGCTACAAGACAACGTCGGAAGATGCTAGTCTTCGATAGGCCTAGCTCCTTACCCTTATTCTGATTTCTATCTTGCAGTCCACTATATACAGCCTCTCCTTTCCTTTGATACAAATGCATAATGCTTAGTAGCGGACGTAAGACTCGCGGGTATACTAGATACTCACCTGCTTTATTTCCTTTACTGTTTTGCCTGATCGGCCGCTGCAGTCGACGTTGGAGCCCAGGAGCAGGAGTACCCCGGAGGAGGATACTACTACGTCGAGACCCCCGCTGACCAGGACCAGGAGTAGTTTAGGAGGCTCCCAGGCAGGAGGCCTTGCCTTTTCGATCTGTATCTCTGATGTTATTTGTGCTAGCCTTCTTAAGGCATAACTTGACTAACTATGTCTGTACTCAGATATTATGGCTTGTATAACTTATATATTCGGGTCCGCATGACCCCCCCTTTATTGTAACATATTGGTTTATCCTTTCGTGTTTAGTGTTGTGCTGTGATATTCTCACCGTGGCACCCTAATCTCAGCCGTGTACCCTGCGTGTATGATTACTGTACACGGATTGATTTTGGGGGCGTCACACCGCCGTGCTTCGCAGAGGAATTCGTCGTCGTCAGCCTTCCTCAGCCTCCCCAACCAGCACCAACATGCTCCTGGTGAGCTCCCCCTCGTTTCTCCTTTCCTCGCGCATTCCCTATCTTCATCTAGCCGCTGCTGCCATGAGAGCTGTACAGCGCCGTCGTGCGAGTCGACGCCGGAGACACTCCGGTGACCAAACGGTCACGCGGATGTGCCCATCCTTCTCACCGCCTCCAACTGGTGCCTCCACAAGCAAAGCCCCCTAATTTTCAAGCTCTAACGCCCCCTACCACATCACCCCGTGCGCCGCCCGTCGCCGATGAGGTCGCTGCCGGCGTTACTGACCCCTCCCACCTCGTCGAAGTACACCACCCGACGCGCGCCATCTCTAGCTCTCCAACGCACCTAGCAGCATGATACGGTGAGAATAGTTCTCTCACTCCTTGTTGGTTACCCCAAGTGGAAGGTGAGATGTAGCGTAGCAGCAAATTTCCCTCAGTGAAGATACCAAGGTTTGTCTCCAGTAGGACTCGCAGAAATACAAGAAGGTGCCAACTGCGCCAGCAATTAGGCGGTTGCCGGGAGTTGACAGGACCTGCACACAGAAACAAATAACTTTTCTCCCAACGAGTACAGAGGAGTTGTCAATACCTTTGGCCTTGCTGTTTGCAAAGGATCAACGCAAGAGATAATAATAGTGGCAACTGAAAGTAAAGACTGAAAGTAAAGTAAGGGTGTAAACAGTGATGTGAAGATAGACCGGGGTTCCGTGATTTTCACTAGTGATGTCTCTCTCCCAAAATACGACAAATGTGCTACCGAGGTAAACAAATCACAGGTGGGCAATTGATAGAATTATGAAGGCACCGCAATGCTAACTATGCTGCAAAGAAAGGAAGAGCCCAAAAGCAATGGGCAGTACACCAAGGTAAGTAGACCGAAATCCAACTACATCTACTACGAATCATCCACCTTGAGATATCTATCCAGAACATCTCGCTGGTATTAAGTTGCGAATCCCACCCAAAGTGTAAAATCAAAGCAACAGACAACTGCATTAAAAGAACATTGCGTGAAGTAAACAATCCTTGCACCCGCGGATACAAGCACCGTTGTTTTATCCCTGGTGGCAACAGCACATCCCCTAGTCTCATGTTTCTGTCACTCAAGCTAGACATCAAGGGTCTGAACCCACAATAAAGCATAACGCTCCCTCCTGGAGTTGCAACAAACTACTTGGCCAAAGTAAAATACTGCAACGAAGAACATGAAGAATTTACTCAAGAAAAAAATATAAAAGAAAAGAACCAAATATATTACTCATCACAATCTGAACATAGTCTCATAATCCATTAGATCCCAACAAACTCAGCATATCAACAACAGAAATTACAAAAATTGCCTCGATCATGTGAGTCAGCTCACGAGGTCTCGAAAGTGGAAGCACAAAGAGGGGAGAAGTACATCACATAGCTACTGGTCACGGACCCATGGTCCAAGGGGGGCTACTCACGGTACATTCGGGAGGCGTCCATGGCTATGGATGGTCTCCCGGAGGGGGTTTCTCCTCCCGGCAGGGTGCCGGGTCAGCTTCTCCAGGCTGCCCCGATCTAGAAACAGCGGCGGCGGCGGTACAGAGGCGAGTTCGCGGAAAAGAGATCGATGTTAGGGGTTTCCACCCCGAGGGCTAAATATAGGTGGAGGGGGTGTCGAGGGGACCCACAAGGCAGCTAGGAGGCCCCTTGGTGCGGCTTAGGGTGGGGCCGCGCCAGGGACCCTTCTGGAGTACCTGTGGTGGCCCCCTCCGTTGCCTTGGTGATTCCGGAAGCTTTCGGGTCGCTGATTTTTTATCTGATTTTTTCAGATTTTTTGGAGCACTGAGTTAATACAAAACAACAGGAAACATCAACTGGCAGCTTGGTGCAATGGGTTAATAAATTAGTCCAAATATGCTCAAAAGTGTATGAAAGTTCAAGCAAAACATGGCAAAGTCACACAAAACATGCATGGAGCAAGAAGAAATTATAGATACGTTTGGGACGTATCAACATCCCCAAGCTTAATTCCTGCTTGTCCTCGTGTAGGTAAATGATAACAAGCATAATTTCTGTGGTGACATGCCACACAACCATATAAGGACTTTTAAGTAAAGCAATCAAAGCATGCAATTCAATTCAAGTCTTAACAAGCAAGAGTCTATATTAGCATTGACACAAGTAACAAAAGAACGAAAGGTGCAAGAGCTCTCGCTGTCCGTGACTCGAATGTCTCCAGATGGTGTTTGCGTGCAAGCAGGGGACTGGGAAAAAGAGAGAAAAAAGGTTGTTGAAAACAACTATCTACTAAAGTTTCACACTTATTCTCCTTTGGATTCTTATCTTGACTCGTCCCCAAACCACTAGCCAGGTACAAGTCAAATTGATCCACTCCCTTTCGATATTTTGAGCACTCATGCAATGGATGAGCGTGACCAAAAAAGTTGACACCTAAAAGGCGAAACAGAAAGAAGGTGGAGGAGGAAGACAAAAAGGTGTGAAAGGCTCACATCAATGAGAACAATCATAGGCGAGAGAAGGCCATATGATAGATATGATGTGAGGAGTAGGGATTGCCATGCAATGGATGCACATGTGAGCTAAAAGCTCTCCAAGGAAACTAGTGGGGTGCATCTAACTTGCTTGCTCAAGAAGACCTAGAGCTCGTTTGAGGAGGCTCATCATTGGAATATACAAGCCAAGTTCTATAGTGTGAAGGTCCCCACATAGCTATATGCATGATGATGATCTCTATGGAGTACAAGGGATAGAGGATGAAGTACTAGTGTGGACCTCTCAAAAGGAATAGTAGTGTGCCCCCTTCTCTCTTTTTATTTTTCTTTTTCTCTTTTTTCTATTTTTTTGTATTTTTTTGGTGGCCTTAATGGCTCTTTCTATTTAACTCTCATTTGTCCTCTTTGGGATCTTTTGATTTTGTCCTCTTTGGGATCTTTTCCTCACTTTAGGGGCAACACTTTATATTTTACAAGAATATAGAAGATCTTTCACACTTTACAAAGATACTCACATAAAGAAGATATAACTATCATGATGCAAGTGTATGCCTCTGCCAGGATAGCAGGATATGCAATGATACTAGCGCGTCATGTAGCAATGATTAGGGAAAGGCCCAACTAGCATGCGGCTCATCGATCAAGCAAGTAGCATGTATGACATGAAGATCAAGTCATGAGAAGGTGGATGTTGCATGGCAATGTATCTCGGAAAGGCTATGGAAATGCCTTGTAGGTAGGTATGGTGGTTGTTTTGAGGAAAGATATAAGGAGGCTTATGATGACAGAGCGTATCGTGCCAAGGGTTTGGATGCACCGGCGAAGTATGCGCCAACTCTCAAGGTGAGAAAGGGCAATGCACGGTACCGAAGAGGCTACAAAAAGTATAGGTGGGTGGAAGTGTCAACTTTCGAATACTCACATTAGTCCGAAGAACTCATGCACTTATTATCGGTAACTCTCAATCTAATCAGGAGGTTCACAAATAGACAAGTACCCCTAGGAGGAGTGTATGGGGGTTTGGTTATCCTTGCGCATCCTCGACTCATAGTACGTGAGTGTACTCTAATATTCGAACCCTCCAGAGGTTAGTGATCCATCTAGTAGCTAGAGTTCTCAACAGGGGTTTTTGGTTTTCTAAAAATACACGGATTCCCCAAAATATGACATCTATCACTAATAGGCTCGAGCTCTTGAAACCAAATGTTCAAACATTACTCTAGTCAATACCTCAAAACTATTGCAAGTTACTACTACAAAGAGACTAACAACTTCAACTACCTACTTCTAGTCAAGACACAAAACTCAGTGCAACAGGAAAACTCTCTAACAAGATAAAACATGCAACCTATAGAAAGTTCAACCTAAAACAAAAGAAAAGATCTAGAAAAAATAAAGCACTACAACTAAACAGAGCACCAGCTAAGAAAAGAAAAAGAACAACTCACAGCTAAAAGAATAAACATGCAAATCCTATGAGGAGTTCTAGTTCAAGAGGAGCGTGTATCTCTCCCACTGAAAATTGTAAGCTGGGTTCTAACTTGTCATGAACAGCAAGCAAAGCTAAATAAAACTAAAAACAAAACCTAAGAGCGAGACGCTCCAAGAATAGCACATAACGCATGAAGTGATAAAAATATAGTGCAACGAGAGACGAACTGATAATTGTTGATGAAGAAGGGGATGCACGGGGGCATCCCCAAGCTTAGACGCTTGAGTCTTCTTGAATATTTCTTGGGGATGCATGGGGGCATCCCCAAGCTTGAGCGTTTGACACTCCAAGATCTTCTTTCATCATCTTCCGTCGCGCACTTGAAAACTTCCTTCATACATAACTCATTGTAGACTGATTAGAGAGGTTACTACCCAACTAAAATAATTTTTTCTCTACTGGAAATAAAGATAATATTGAAGAGCTACTATTTCTCAAGATTGCAAAAACGTTTTTCCAAAGAAAAAGCAAGCTTAAGTTTGCAAAGTGAAGAAAAGGCAAAACAGGACAGAATCTGTGAAAAACATACCAGCAGGTAGAAACGAATTTTTTAGGGATACTTCTGCAACTCAAATCGAAAAACTCAGAACATAGGAAAGTTTCGTAATTGTATAGAGCACGCTGGGTAAACAATTCAGCTAAAAAAGATGAACTGGGATTTTTCTATGATTTTTCTAGTCACGAGGACAGAATCTGTTTTCTGGGCTGCATGTCACAACTTTCACTTCCCTTGTCGTATGAGGCTATAAAAGGCACAAAGCTTGAAAAATAAAGATAAAATGATGTTGCTACAGTAGTAACAATCATCAAGACCACTAAAAAAAGAAAAGAAAAAAGAAAAACCTAAATTCGTTGCGGGCTGCGTCCCAAAAGCGCTTCTTTAAAGCATTAGCTAGGCTTAATGCAGAAGATCAAGTCTTTCCGAGAGAATAACTAACCCGTGTGAAGGACTCAAAAGGCAACTTAATCTTTTTCCTAGGGAAGTGTTCCATCCCTTTATTGATAGGGAATTGGAATTTGATATCCCCCTCTTTCATGTCAATAATAGCACCAACTGTGCGAAGAAAAGGACGTCCCAAAATAATTGGACAAGAGGGCTCACACTGAATGTCCATAATAGTGAAATCAATGGGAAAATAATTGGCATTGACAATGATAAGAACATCGTCAATCTTCCCCAAAGGCTTCTTTACGGAATAATCAACAAGAAGAACACCAAAAGAACCGGGATCAAAAGGTTTCAATTCAAGCATATCATACATTCTTTTGGGCATAACAGAGGTACTTGCTCCAACATCACAAAGAGCATAACAAGAGAAGTTATTCAATTTGATTTTTATTATAGGATCCCAACCATCTTCTAGCTTCCTAGGTATGGAGGCTTCTAATCTAAGCTTCTCCTCCCTAACTTTGATTAGAGCATTGGTGATATGCTCTGTGAAGGCAAGATAAAGTGTGCTAGTTTGGGGGTCTGTTGACATCTTGTGTAGGAAACCAATAACTTCAGGTAAAGTGCAGTTGTCAAAGTCTAGGTCAATACTATCGATCAAGGAGGTAGTGATATCATTTATGCTCACTTGTTTGAAAGCCTCTATGTTCATAGAGGTTTCTTCATCTAAGGTTGAGGTGGTAGCATCACCATTAGTAGGTCCAGTGGAACTAGGGGTGTGATGGGTGCTAACTGTTTGGACATCCTCAACTACTTGGATAGTAGCTACTGTGTGGTAGGTAGGAAGGATCTTAACTCTCTCTTCTTCCTTGGGAATGACTTCTGGTTTGGCTGCCATCTGGTTTATCAAGGTAGATTGGGTGTGAGACATGTTTGAAACATAGGTCTCAATGGCAGTGAGTCTAGTTTGGAGGCTGGAAATGTCACTATTTAGGCTCTCAAGTTTTTTGCTAATGTTTTGCAGGATAGAGGAGTTTGAAGTTTGAAGTTCAGTACGGAAAAACTACGGAAGCAAAGGTCTGAAGACTTTAGCAGTCTAAAGGTCATATGATTGTTTAATATTTACACGCCTAAAGGTGTTGTCTAATAACAAACCAGCAAGAGATGCAAACTAATAAAGGCATGATAAAAAATTTGAAGGAGAAATCAAACCATGATATCACTAATCAGGCAAGGAATTCAATGCACATATGTTATTAAGATTATGCAAAAATTAATTTGGTTGCACAACTTCTAGCTGAACAGCAAGGCACATATAACTGAAGTTCTGAAAATACCAGTCTCATGAAACATTACATAGCTACGGTTTACCAGCTAAACTTTCCAGTAGCAGATTTTCTAATATGGTAAGGCCAAACATGTGCAGCCAGGCGGTAGTTTTTTGGAGATCACTATTCTGTTAGCAAACGGATGCATAAAACATAAATTTTGCTTACCAGAGATGTCCTATTAGACAATCAAACCGACCAAAGTTAATCTTAGTTACAAAACTATGCAAGTTTAATGTATTTATTCTTATGCTTACTTCAGTATCCGGAAGCTTTTTCCACAGTTGGGTCACTACAAACAACAGAAACATGTTCGACAGTATTAAACTGTGCAAAGATATAACCAAGCATTTTCCTTTGTTAGTTCGAGACAACATTATTGGAAATAACCGACATTTACCCTCATCATCTATAAGAAACTAACAGTACAATAGTAGGACACCATACTAATTCAGGAGTATAGTTGTATAAATCAACAATTACAAAGATAAACATTGGCTATATCTGTATATTCCTGACCTCTACATCATCTTCTTGGTTCATCCATGCAAACTGTATCTTGTTTTCCATCTCTTTCCCTGCCAAGAATCGAGCAACAATGATGGGACTACAAAATAAGTCTGAATCTTTTTAGAGAGATGGATTAAGCACAACGTGTAGAGGCTAAACCGATGAGTTGTCATCTTTTGCCATCCTAGATGACTGGCAGGCACTCTCCCAAGGCTTGCACAAGATCAACCAATGTGCTCCTGCAAGCACGAGTGTTCTTAAGACTGCCAAATGGAAGATTCAGACTGCCAGTTCCCAATATTCAGAATGTTACATGCTATAGATTCAGACTTTCAGTTACCAAATTCAGACAAAGACTGGCACTATCAAGAAATTCTGCATTGCACTTTGATTTTTTTTCTCCAGAAAAACAACGTGTGCAGCGTTAGTGGCGCCCAGGAACATGAGCTTGGGGAGGTAAGCGAGTGCCTCCAGCAGCAGCCTCCATGGCGTCACCATCATCACTCGGCCACCACCACACACTCAGCCTGCATAAGGGGCCTAAACAACATTTGTCCAGACTCTGCACCCAAATGAGCAATCATAAATGTAAAAGTGAGAATGATGCCAATAATGTAATAACCTGACATATTAGTAATAACAATTAAGACCATTATGACCTTTAAGTGCTGAAGAAGTCGAGCATAGGTCCTGCATTTGTACCTTAGGTCTGCATGATCAGGCCGCTTTAATTGCCCTCGCTACTTTCAGTTCAAAATGAATTATCTAAGTCATCTCAACCAAAAAAGTGAAAAATTTAATAAATTACTGCAAAGAATGAGACTATCACTAAACCTGAGAAAAGTAGATTTTGTCACTTATTATGAAGTCCGCCAAGCTAGAGAAGTAGTTCCTCAAGAACTCTGATGCTCGTCGAACAAAAGTTATTTTTAGCTTCTCTAGTTCTGCTCTTTTTTCCCTAACTTGGTAGAATGGAGTTACTTCTTTTCTGGCTCGGAGTAGCAGAATAATGACTGAACTAAAGCAATTGCAAGCAGAACTTAAGGTCTGTTTCTGAATTATTAGGTCAAAGTGACTGAATCTATCAACTGCATGCTGAAACAATACATTTGGTAGCAGAAGCTTCTACCAGTTTTTTCCTTTACCGATATAACCAATTCAAATTGTGGCCAGAGTTTATTCAATGTTCATGTTGCCACTACTCCATTGTTAACATGACATAAAAAATACATGTATGGATCTGGTCACTCTGAATTAATGTTCTAATAACCAAAAAAAGAGTTTATAAGATAGCTTACAACCCGCATATTAACATAGGATGGATCGAAATTTGGAACTTCGAGCGAGCGAATGGCCCCAGTCAACCATTCATAAGCCTCAACAGTTTTTAGCATCCGTGACTCAAATGAACCTCCAGTTAATGATGCTACATGTATGGATCTGGTCACTCTGAATTAATGTTCTAATAACCAAAAAAAGAGTTTATAAGATAGCTTACAACCCGCATATTAACATAGGATGGATCCAAATTTGGCACTTCGAGCGAGCGAATGGCCCCAGTCAACCATTCACAAGCCTGAACATTTTTTAGCATCCGTGACTCAAATGAACCTCCCTTTAATGATGCTGCAAACTACATTGCATTTCAATAAAAATTACATATTATCAGGGATAGCTAATTCACTATGGGACCTTGTTGAATTAGATCATTGGGATAAGATTTGGGATAAGATTTAAATTACATTGTTGAATATATATGTCGATGAATCTCAAACTGGGATTTTGATATATCTACAAATCTAAGATTAAGAGTTTCTAATAGCTGCAATAATGCTTTATAAATTAGCGCTTACCTGAAAGTAACGAATATCTTGCACAGAGGAGGGGGTAGGGACTCATTGAGTATGAGTATGCCTATATAAACTGCAACTCATGCGCTAGCTCTAATCTTGGTTGAAAATTTTGAGAGCCAATTATAAAGGCATCAGATTGTCAGCGCCTGCAACATCCCAAGTGATAAGAATACCAGTTTTGTGTAAATCATGTAATAACATTAAACATCAATGCTGAATTTACAGTTTACACGATACAGTCAGCAACAAAACCATGAATGAAACAAAAAGAATGTGGCCTATCTAAAATAGTAGGAAGAGCAACATAAACCCATACTCTACCTGCAATGCGGCTTATCTAATGAAAGTACCAAGAGAAAAATAAATCTATGTTCTCCCAGCATCCTATGGTCCGTGTTTGCCTTGTTTGTCAGTACAAAAATATACAGGCAACTGTGGAAGTTAAGCAATGCCTAACAATCATCATTCCAATTTTCAGGTACGATATGAACCAAGAAAATACAGATTTTGTATATATACATCACCCTTGTCGATTTCCACGAAAAGGTTCAAGCTGCTGGCAGTTGTAAGACCAAAAGATTGTTATCCGGTTGTAACGACAAAGAGTAGATAAAGAAATTTTTTATCTTTATACCCATATTCAGAAGTAATAATTAGTCAGCAAGAACCACTTCAACACAAAGCTTCTCCTATATGTGCAGCAAGGTTATTTAGTAACTAATCTAAAATATTTTTTCCACTTACAAAG
Organism: Bromus sterilis; assembly: GCA_950022295.1. NCBI lineage: Eukaryota > Viridiplantae > Streptophyta > Magnoliopsida > Poales > Poaceae > Bromus > Bromus sterilis. The sequence goes on along the minus strand of OX465596.1, from coordinate 158,939,694 downwards.
TCCCAATTGTTAGCATGATATGTTGAGTCCATTGAAAAGTGTAAACCTCACTGCTCCAAATTATTGATGTTTTTACAACAGAAAGTGACAAAATACACAAATCTGTGGAACACTGAAAATTGTAAACTTCACTGCTACAAAATGCATAAATCTTACAATGGTCAAGACATATTTTCATTGTCAATAAACTTAACACTGCAATACTATATAACATCTGATATAAAAGTATGGTTTGTTTCAAGTCAAAGTCGAAACATAACCCAAGCTCAAGTTTCAAAAGAACCAAAACTGCAAAATATTCTTATCCCTAAGCATAGCCACAACATTGACCAGATAACACATGGTCAGGGACAAGATATAATAAAAGAAACACAACAGATGGCAAAGAGAAAAAAACTGAATGTGACCGCATCAACATAAATTCCTGAACCTCTCTGAAGAATTTAAATAGTCAACGAACAAATGGACAACAGAGAAGGCCAAATATACTTAAATTCCTTTTTTTTGTTTCCCATGGGCAATGCACATAGAGTAATCACGATGTTAAACCGGACTATACTGATCTTAACTTGAATGTAGTTTGCCCCATAGAATGCATTGTTTCTAATTTCAAACTGTGCTCGATAGTTTTGCCCTGTAAAAATATGTAAAATGTTAACAGAAGGAAGTATTTGTTAAATGGAAGCAGAAAATAAAAAAGGTAGTTTGCTACCCAAGCATGCTTATAAGGAACTGAATAATCACATAGCTGAACAAATATGCTTGGCACACACTTATAGCTTACCTTGTGATCGAAGTTGAACATCCCTTGGGAGTAATGTGATTCACTGGTAAGCTGGAAAACAGGAAACCATCAGCCAAATAAAGAGTAAAATAGAAGTCATAAAAAAAAGGCCATCAAATTTAACTACCTGTGCATTTATTTTCAGCGCGAGATTCTCTGTCAGGTCACATTTCACACGAGCATTCAGCCTTCCATCAGTCATCAACCATTCGATAAGCATTAACTAAAGAAATTTTGTACATAGTTAAAAAATAGTTCATAAATACAGGATGCCACAACATGCTCTGCAATAATATCGAATTTGACGAGAAAAAACCTTGGGATCTAAAAAGTGGCACCAAATTTGTACTGTGATGTTGAGACTTTTATCACATCAACTGATTGAGACGAAACTTCCAGGGAACCCATAAGAAATAAGGCAAAAAAGAACTATCGCCAAAATTTTGCATGTCTCACATATGGCTAAGCGCAAACTTTTGGGTTAACATTTTTGTGAAGTCAAACCTCAAACCTTCAAAAATTCCAGGCTTTTATGACACTGCAAATTGAGGATGTCAGTTAATGTAACAACCCAGATTTCACAAAAAATTAAAAAATTTGTTTTCGGTCTGAATTGATTGATTATTTGATTTGTTTGCGGTGCCTGCATCCCCGATTCATCGATCGGCGATTATTTTTCCCCTCTTATCTCGTCGGACGGAGACCGACCCTTGCCACCCTGACACTTGACCTTTGCGACACCGGGTTTCACCCGATCATCGTCGCGAAAACCGCACGTGACCAGCCGCAGCCAACGGAGCGAAAAACCCCGTTTAATAAGTAAACGGGATATTTTTATAGAGCGCCAGAAAGTGTTCTCAGAACGGTTCCAGCGCGATATGAACGCCGCCGGCTCGACGCACAGATCGCGCAGTTCGAAGTTTTACCCGAATCGGAGGTCCTGCGGACCCAGGCGGTCAAAACCGTAAACACCGCGCGCGCGAGAGAAAAACCGGGGATGTTTTTGCAAACTACCAGCCACCTGGGCTATATAAAGACAACCACACTCCCACCCCTTTCTAGGGTTTCCCTAGCCACAAAATTGCAGCCACCCCGCTGTTTTTGTCCCAAAACAGCCCAATAGCCCCCATTTTCGCAAACCCCTGCTTCTAGGCGCTCTGGACCGTCAGATCTGGCGATCCGACGGCCCAGAGGCCGCCACGTCACCCAGGCCGCCCTGCCCGCGCCCCTCTCCATCCCGCGCTCCCCCTGACCCTTTTCCATCTCCTCACCTCCCTCTCTCCCTCACAGGAACGCGACCAAGGCCAGCCGCGCCATGGACAGCCGCCTCGAGCAGGACCTCGAGCCCGCGCCGCCACCTCTCGCCGGCGCCTGGCTGCGCCACCCAGCCAGCCTCCTCCTCCGCGCCCTTGGACCCCACCGTGCCGCCTCCCCTCGTCGGTCAACGCCACCGCCGGCGACGGCAGCCGCCGCCCTGGATCCACTCTGATCGGGAGGAGCCCCGATCCAACGCTGGACGGCCAGGTGGGCCGGCCCAGCACCACTCCACCCGCGGCCCTGCAGCCAAGCAGCCAGCCCAGCACCTCAGGCCGACTTGGTCCTTGGCCCACGGGGTGAGAGCCCACCGCCCCTCTTTTTTTTCTTCCTCAACGTTTTTTTTCTTTTCTATATTTATATATGTTGGCAGATTGTGTTCCAAACTTGTTTTGCTTGTATCTTTTTAACCGTAACTCCGTTTGGAGTGTTCCTTATATGTAACTTGATTAGAATTGCATGTTGATTGTGTTTATGCTGTTCTTGCTTGCTAATAAAAATAATAAAATATTGTTGAGGGAAAAACAGTACCAAATGCAATAAATATCGTGGGGTTCGTAATAGTTTGACATGTATAGGTTTTACCCCCACTTAAAATGACTAGATTATATAGTTTATTTATGCTTCACCTCTTGCCATGTTTGTGTGCTATGCCATGCTTGAGTGAGATGCCATGTTAACAACCTTTGTTGATCACCTGTAGCTAAACAACTTGAACATTTCAAAATGTGCGGTATCGTCGTGTGTGACGACTACTCCACTTAACCTGTTAGTAACCGCTCTCAACGGTAGGTGCGATGTCTCGTGTTGCCTACTTGTTGATGCTTGCTCGTGTTTGCTTCGTAGTAATAGCTGCTTTCTCGTTGATTGCTTTCCAGTGTTTACCGTCTTGTGTGTTTCCGCGGGTACCTCTCGGAGACGATGCGAGCTTGCGATCAACTACACCTTCGGAACCCGACTTATCAACAGGCAAGGACTATACATTACTTACGATCCATTCTATTTCAACCAGCGGCTTGGATGCTAGTCTAGGTTAGGTTCGATGTTTGATCCTACCACATGTTTACAACCTCTTTCAAACCGATACAGCCATGTCACTTCCCTGCCAACCATGTACTGCTATGTTACTATTGCTCGTTGCTCAGCCCCTGCTTAGTATGCATGCTTAGGATGCTACGATGTTACCCTGTTAATCCTTGGTTTGGACTATCACATTATTATATTGTTGTTGATGATATGATTATTACAATGTTGACTATATTCAACGAAGGATGGAAGGTCTAGGCTATCCCGCCCCGACGCTTTGTTCCATTCGAGTCACCTAGGACCCGAGTTCCGGGTATTGGTTTTAAGACTGAGCGTGCCTAACCGCGTGTGGGATTTTATGGGGTCCCCTTTTCTTACCTACCTAGCTTCAAACATTTCTAGAGGTGGCCCAGGATGATTTACCATTTGAAACCGTGTGTGTGTTTGGTTGGGCCCCCAGCAGTTTTAAAACAACTCGGGCTAGCGGAGACAGAGTTCCTTTGCTGGTCCACACTGGTGAGCTAGGGAAATCCCCTGTTATATTGGTGAGACTAAACCTGACCTTAGCCATACGGAAGAGTCCGATCCGAAGTCGTGGCCGGCTCTTGGATTGGGTGTCGACTTCCCGGGGACCACCCGGATTTGTGCGTTGTTAGTTAGAGGGACCTGTCGTTTCGGATCTCTCGAACTAAATCATAAAATGGTTGCCTATGATGGGTAGAAACTGAGAGAGATGGGTGTGGGTGAGGAGCCTTGTAATGGGCAGTTGGTACACCCCTGCAGGGTTAAATCTTTTTGAGAAGTTGTGTCCACGGTTATGGACGACTTGAGACCTACTCCTTGTTCATAGACAACAACAACTGAGATAATCTTAATATAACTTGATCAACGTGTGTGTGCCTTGACTGCTTCTTCTTCTTCGGGATGCGAAGAGGAGGACAAGGATAGGATAGGTGTTATGCTTGTGTGAGTAGTTGATAGCAAGACTTGTTGGAGGAGATTCCTCATCGAATGCTTGGCTTCTTATCATACTCTCTAGTTCGTTAGCCACTTCATAAATGCTAGTGCGGCATCAACCTCACCACTTACCCCTTCCTTACCGTAAACTACTAGTTTTCCTAGAATGACGAGTGATGAAGTCCTTGCTGGGTCAGATGACCACTACAGTTGGATGCTGACTACCTCTGTACTCATGATACTACCCTCAAACTCTTTTCAGGGTTCTTCATCGACAACAGGTATGGTGATCGACATTTCACGTGGAGACTCGACGACGACTAGTTAGGCGGATCCCGGCGGAGGGCCTGGACCCGTGTGGTTATGGGATCGATGTTTTTCTCTTTGCCAGTAGGCATTTGATTGTAGTCTGTACTCAGACATGTATCTTCCGCTGTTGTATTGTATTTGAGGAAGTTGTATGCCGATTGTATGAGATGTTGTATCCTTGTATCAGTAATGTTGTGATATCATGTTGGAAATCCGGGGCTTATGACATTGTCATATGTCGCGGTGAGACCGATAAGTGCTTCGTCCCCGGATCTGGATGGAAACATCTATATCTGGAACAGTACCGCATATCGGGCCTTACAGTTAATCCCATGAACGAAAGCTCAAAAGCCAAACTGCATGTATAGCAGGTAGCGACGTATACACCAAATGAGAAAACAAGCCAAGATACAAGTAATGAATTTTCATAGGATGGAATACCCTTTGTATTGACCTTCAAGAACACATAGAATAATATGATAGTCTGGTAAGGGTTCAAACATCATAAAACTCACAAGCTCTAAAGTTCACAAATCAATCACAACCAGTTCATAAAAAAAGTAGATAATTAAGGTTTCCTGCAACACTGAAAGGAATACCTATAGTATAGTTTTTTTGCAATCATGGCATCAAGCTTGTTCTTCTCAACTTCTCATCTTCTCATATTCAGAAATCACACGAGCAGTACCAACTTTCTTCTTGTTGGATAGAAATAGTACCACCAGTGAAGGCAGATCTGAACGGAAAAGGGAAAAGAAAACAAATCAACTAATAGCACCGACTGGGGAGGGGATGGGAGGGAGAGGAGACGGAAAAGAAAACTCACTGCATGGGGAGGGGAAGCACCAACAATCAGCGTCCAGATCTTCTTCAAACGAACCTGCGAGCACAGATTTGACGAGGCCCATGGCATGGCGGCGGTGGTGGCTGCGGCTGGGTGACGAGCGTGGATGTGAGTGCTCTCTTCCTCACCCTCTCTCTATCTCTCTCCCAACCCCAGCGCGGCTGCCTCTGTCGAGTTGTGCGCCCGCGACCGCCGCCGTCGTGGAGGGCAAACGAGAGGAGGCGGCGGATTGCGGAGGAGGGCATTGGGGGAGGGAGATGCGAGCGGGGTAGGGTTTCACCCCGGGCGGCGGCTGACGGCGATCCAGAGAGGGCGTGGAAGAGGAGGTGGCGGCAGCGTGGGAGAGGAGGGGGCGGCGTGAGGAGAGAGGCGCGTGGGGCGAGTGGGATTTGGGCTAGGGTTGGGCGGTTGGATCGACGAGGCACGTTTTTCTACTACGCAGCAACGCCAGACAGCAGCAGCATCCAACGGCAAGCAACCGGATCGGACGGCTCGTGTAGAGTGCCCCTTGAGGAGGGCTGTGAGGTCTCATTGGCCATTGAACTTTAAGGTTTAAATTAACAGGGATTAAACCTAGAGAGGCTGACAGACCGACCCCACTGGTCGGTTTGACCAGTCAGCAGCTCTGACGTCATGGTGACACCATAAATGGAATTTGAATTAAAAGAAATCAGAGAAATTACAGAAAATAGCTAAAACTTTAGAAATTCATAGAAAAATCATATTAACTCCAAATTAAACATATAATATATGAAAAATTATCAGAAAAATGCAAGGATTAAGAATATGCAAGTTGTTTTTATTTTTGACCATTTTAAAATTGGTAAACAGTAGAAAGTGTGCATATGGCTTAATTTGAATTTAAATTTGGAGTTTGAATTTGCAAATCTTTGGCAATACACTTCAATTAAATGGAATTGTCAAAAAAACAGTACCATATACATCATGGACAACCTTATCATGTGCTTGTGCATTTACTTTTGATGTTGCCCCCCATTTGTTGATGATTGTTCCGGTAACAGTGTTTCCGAGACGTAGGTCACCCCATGAAGCAGAAGATCGATAACCCGTGTATCGTCAGCAAGGAAAGCAGACCCTCATTGATCATGTCTATAAAAACCTAATTCCTTCTCATTCTCGCCTATGCATGTTTAGGAGTTCACCATGATATGTTCTACCACTAGTTGAACTCATTCCTTTGCATGACCTATCATTTCTACCACAGTATTAAGCAAACCTCAACCTTATCACAAGCAGTTCATCCATGTTATGCTTATGCTATGCTTAGAGTTGTGGAAGCATTGGTCCATCTTGGGTGATGAATTGATGATGGTAGTAATCATGTTCATGTTACTTGTGATGAAAAGGGTGTGGTGAATTTGACCTAAACAAGGTGAAAGATGAGAGGTTGTGTAGGAGTACACAGTGGGTTGTCTCGTTGAACACTGCCCTAGGCCCCGAGTTCTTGTGTTGTGATCAGAGACAAAGATTACTACCACATTTAGGGTTTATGGGAGACCCGTTTGGCCTATTAACTCACCCCCGATCAAGTCCAGGAGTCACACTAGTTCGGGTTTTCCATTTGGCATATGCATAGAAAAAGAATGAATGAAAGGTTGCATCATTTAGATATGTGGGTGGACCTGTGAGACAGTAAAACCATCTTCCAGGGTGGCGTCTTGGTCGCCTGCATTGTTTGGGTCCGCATCGTGAACCAGCCGGACTCTCGAGCGGGGTCTAACACAGATAGTCGACTCCTGGATTAGAGAAGGTGATGTGAGGTAAGTGCCTTGGTGATTATCCACTTCCGACATCCGCTTGAAGGATGACGATTCCTGGGCGGTAAGTGATGACACGCATGTGGTGACGTACGCCCCTGCAGGGTTAATAAACTATTCGAATAGCCGCGTCCGCGGTAATGGACTACTTGGAGACCTATGCTTGATCATTAGACAACTTCAACGGAAACTCTACAAAACTTGCCAAGATAAGTGTGAGTGCTATGGTGCCCTTCCTCGTGGGGAAGTCGAGGAAGTATCCATAGTGGTGTATTGGTTGGAGACTTGGTAGTGGACTCGTGTACGTTTCTTACCTCAAGTCTGGTACTCGTAGTACAGGACTAGCCAAGTCAAAGCTGGCACTTCTGCATTGAAACCCCACCTCCCTTTACCTTGAAACTTGAGAATGAGTATTATAGTTCTGATGTAAGTTTTGCTGAGTACGACTTTGTACTCATGTTTTCTTATTCTATGTTTTAGATGAGAACCCAGACCCCGATGGAGTCACCTTCCTGAAGGTCGACGTTGACTAAGATAGTATAGTTCCAGACAACAGAGTGGTCCCTTGTGGAAGGGCATGTATGTTGAACAAGGATTCGCTAAGCCATTTGTTAAACTTGTCTGTACCCTGACATAAGTTGCTTCCGCTTGAATGATGTAATGTTGGATCACAGTCTTGTGGTCTCTGTGTGTACTCTATATATATGTAAGGCAATAAAGATATACTTTATAGAGTTCATGTGATGAGTACCTGCTGTTTACACTAGACATGTATGTTGTGTGTATGATTATAACATGCATGTCTTAGTGTGGGGTTCGATGGCTTAGTTGTGTTCTTATCGGCGGTCTTTTATACACCAAGTGGCCCTTAGATGTGCGCATCTTGGGGTATCGCGATGTGATTGCTCGTGACTCTGTCACGTGGCACACTTTGTTGTATGATTGAGCTGCCCGAGATCCCGACTAGGTGATCGGAATGGAGTCTATTTAATTAAATTTTATAATTCAATCGATAATATGGTTGAGGTGACTTGTCTATGAGTATGGGATTTCACCACCCATAATCATTTAGACTTGTGAGAGGATGATGAGGACCCATATCAGTTGATCATTCGGCCTGTAGGGGATGCCCCTCACGTTCGATGCTTTCCGAGAGTGTTCTGTGCTTGGCCTTGTTTGCTTAGACAAGTGGATACGGCTGTCGGCTCTCCATATGATTGAGTTGTGACTGCATTACATATGCATATTCCGGGTCCCGACATACTTGGTATCAGAGCAGGACTATCTGTAGGATTATCAAACCTTTTCTGATGCCAAGTCTAGCATTTTATAGTTATATAGTTACTTTGGGTATACGGGAACAACGTAAGACTTCTTTTTTCTCCTTACCCTCATCGATCTGAGTTCTGAGTCACCCTCATCTTGTTCTACGGGAAGGTAGGACTAGGCTCATCTATGTCTTACTAGAACATCTCGTTGTTTGCTTCCTTGTAGCCGTAGGAAAGTTGTGTTTAGTTGTATAGAGTCGTTGTGCTTCCTAGTTTTGAACTTCTTATGTAAGTGTTGGGTTTATGTTGTAAGAATTTTCACTTCTCTTACAATTATAGCCGTTATGCTGTCCGAGTCATTCCAGTTTTCTTCATAATCTGATGCATTTTCAAAATCCTTCCCTCCATTTTGGTTGTTCTTTTAGTAGATCTTCTAGGTGGCATGCCCGATAGTTCCATAGACTTTGTTGTAGGTTAATTCTAGAAACCTATATTGATGCATTTGCAGTTCTTCCTCCCACTTTAGATGTCTTCTAGCCATAATAACCATAGTAACCATCATGTTGGGTACTTTGCTACTCTGACATATCTATTGTTGCCCATAGTAAACCAAGGTCATCCTCAAGAAAATCACCCAGTAATCCAACCCCGTCTTTCTAGCCACCCGACAGATGTGTAGAGTTCATAGTGGATCTTATGCCAGGCACAACCCCAACTTCCAGACGCCCATACAAAATGGCCCCACATGAGTTAGCTGAGCTTAAAATCCAACTTGAAGCTTTTTTCCAAAAGGCTTCATCCGCCCTAGCTCATCGCCATGGGGTTTCCCCGTTCTATTCGTAACGAAGAAAGATGGAACAGGAAGGATGTGCGTAGACTATCGCCCGCTAAATCTAGCGACGATAAATAACAAGTACCCACTTCTTAGGATCAATGATCTTTATGATCAACTTGCTGGATCCTTAGTCTTCTCCAAGATGGATTTGAGATTAGGCTATCATAAAATCAAAATCAGAAACGAGGACATTGCCAAAACGGCTTTCACTACTCGTTATGGTCTTTACGAGTATACCGTCATGTCCTTCGGTTTAACCAATGCCCCCGCCACTTTTTCGCGCATGATGAATTCGATCTTCATGGAGTACTTGGATAAATTTTTTGTAGTTTATCTTGATGCCATTCTCATCTACTCGAAGAACGAAGAAGAACATGCCGAAAATCTTAGGCTGGTATTGATGAAAATTCGAGAGCATCGCCTTTATGCCAATTTCTCTAAGTGTGAATTTTGGCTACCAGAAGTGACCTACTTAGGCCACGTGATTTCTGCCAAAGGCATTGCTATGAATCACGAGAGAGTTCAGGCCGTCCTTGACTGGACTCCACCAGAATCGGTTAAGCAAGTTAGGAGTTTTGTTGGCTTAGCAAGCTATTGCCTCCGCTTCGTTGAGAACTTCTCCAAAGTTTCAAATCCTCTAACTGAACTCCTCAAGAAAGAGAAGAAATTCCAATGGACTCCCAAGTGCGAGGAAATCTTTCAAGAGCTAAAAAGAAGATTGACTTCTGCCCCCGTACTTGCGCCTCCAGGCACAAAAAAGGATTTCGAGATCTATTGTGACGCCTCACGGCAAGGGTTAGGATGCATACTTATGCAAGATCGAGATGTGGTATACTACGCTTCACGCCAATTGCGTCCACATGAAGAGAACAATCCTACCCATGATCTTGAACTCGCTGCCGTAGTTCATGCCTTGAAAACTTGGCGACATTACCTCCTTGGTAATCGTTGTGAGATCTATTCCGACCACCAAAGCCTCAAATACATATTCACCCAGCCGGATCTTAATATCAGGCAAAGCCGCTGGATAGAGTTGATAAAATATTATGACTTAGGAATTTCTTTCACCCCAGGCAAAGCCAATGTCATGGATGATGAACTAAGTCGTAAGTCGTATTGTAACAACCTCAGGTAACAACAGTATCAACCATTTCTTCATGAGGAATTTCGAAAGATCAACCTCGAGATTGTTCCTCGTGGATCTCTTTTCAACTTGGTGGCGAAACGAACCCTGGAGGATCAAATCATAGTTGCCCAAAGGCGTGCAGGAGGTGTTCGCCGGATCAAGGAGAACATTGCTAGTTGAGTTGCTAAATGTTTCTCCACAGATAGCAAAGGAACAGTATTCTTTGAAAACCATTTGGTAGTCCTTGAGAATGAAGACCTAAGGCATCTGATCCTTAAGGAAGCTCATGATACTCCCCTTTCAATTCATCCCGGTAGCACAAAAATGTACCGAGATCTATGCCAGAGATTTTGGTGAACTAGGATGAAGAGAGACATTGCTCAATTTGTTGCCGAATGTGATGTTTGTCATCGCATTAAGGCAGAACATCAAAGACCTGCTGGTACACTTAGACCTTTTCCTATTCCCGAGTGGAAATGGGACAAAGTCGTTATGGACTCCATCACCGCTTCCAAAAACCCAGAAAGGAAATGATGCCATCTTCGTGGTCATTGATCGACTTACCAAAGTTGCTCACTTCCTTCTAGTTCGCGAGTCTATAACTGCTAGTCAGTTAGCGTACTTGTATGTATCTAGAATTGTGTCTCGTCATGGTGTTCCTTTGGAAATTAATTCTGATCGTGGTAGCCTTTTCACCTCTAGATTCTGGGAAAGTTTTCAGAATGCTATGGGAACTCATCCCTCCTTTAGTACACCTTTCCATCCCCAGTCTAGCGGTCCAGTTTAAAGGGTTAACCAAATTCTCGAAGACATGTTCAGAGCTTGTGTTATCTCATTCGGAAAGAATTGGGAGATGTCACTTCCATTTGCCGAATTTTCTTATAACAACAGTTTCCAATCTAGTCTGAACATGGCTCCTTTTGAATTCCTCTATGGACGAAGATGTCGAACACCCCTAAACTGGTCAGAAACCGTTGAAAGACAATTCTCTGGACCGGATATGATCAAGGAAGCAGAAGAGAAAGTTCGCATTGTTCGTGATCAATTGAAAGCAGCCCAGTCTCGTCAGAAAAGCTACTATGATCGTCATCATAGGCAAGAAAGATACAATCTAGATGAGAAGGCTTACCTTCGGGTTACTCCTCTGAAGGGAACCCAACGCTTCGGTATCAAAGGCAAGTTGGCCCCACGTTACATCGGACCTTTCTGCATTCTTGCTAAACATGGAGAAGTTGCCTACTAACTTGAACTACACCCGCACCTTTCCTGAGTACATGATGTATTCCTTGTGTCACAACTCAGGCGTTGCTTCAAGGATCCCATCCGCGAAGTCGAACATGAAACACTTGATCTCCAAGATGACCTTTCTTATCGAGAGTACCCCGTTCGTATTCTTGATTCCGCAGAGCGTGTCACGCGTCGTCAGAAGATCAAGTTCCTCCAAATGCAATGGTCACATCACTCCGAGAAAGAAGCAACATGGGAAAGAGAAGACCGCCTCTGTGCAGAGTACCCCACCTTCCTCCCGATGACTTCTGAATATCCCGACAACCCTCTTTTACGTATGTGCTAGGGTTCAAGTGCTCCTTTGTATCATGCAAAAATTTCAAAAGAAATCCAAATGGGGAAAGAAGAAAAGCCGCAAAAGAATTTAATTAAATGGCCAGATAAAAATTGCTTCCAAAATTTCCTCTGTTATTATTGAAAAGTCTTATAAATATGCATGACCACATATAAAGTGAAGTGGGTCCCACTTCATGCACCAATATTTTTCAAAAATTCCAAACAGGGCTTGGAAATTAAACAATAACCCTATTTGAATTTGAATTCAAATATCAAATGTTAGAAGAAATAAAACAGAAAAAGGAAAAGAGAAACTCACCTGTGCTTCTGGCTCAACTCAACCAGGCCGGCCCAGCCCAGCAGCCCTTTTCTTGTCTTCTTCCTCCCCCGCGCCCCAAATTGCTCGGTGGAAAGCCGCCGACGCCACCGCGACGCCCACGACCTTCCAGGCGACCCCCGAGCCATCTAAACGCGCAACGACGATGCCCTCTATGCCATGGATCAATTCCCCCTTCCAGGCTCACTCTCCCATCCTCCCTCGCCGGTTTTTGTCGCTACCAGTTCCCGCCGGAGTTCGCCGCCATGGAAACTCGCGGCCACTGCGCACCGCAACCTCGCCGACAATGTCCCTCGTCCTCACCATCGTCGGCTTCGTCTCCGAGCGGAAGCAATCGAGCTAGGACGCCATGATGCTAGCAAGGAAGATACTTCTCTCGCTTCTCATTGGTTACCCCAAGTGGAACGTGAGATGTAGCGTAGCAGCAGATTTCCCCTATACAGAGGATAGGGTTTGTCTCCCGTAGGACTCGCAGAGATACTAGTAGGTGAAAAATGTGCCAGAAATTACTTCGGGCTAGGGAGTTGACGTGGACCTGCACACAGAAACAAATAACTTTGCTCCCAACGAGTACAGAGGAGTTGTCTATTCCTCCGGCCTTGCTGCTTACAAAGGATCAACACAAGAGATAATAATAGTGGCAACTAAAAGTAAGAACAGAAAGTAAATTGCAAGTGTAAACAATGATTTGAATATGGACCGGGGTCCCGTGATGTTCACTAGTGATTTCTCTCTCCCAAAAGACGATAACAGTGCTAGCGAGGTAAACAAATCGTAGCTCGGCAATTGACAGGATTATAAACGCACCGCAATGCTAACTATGCTACAAAAGAAAGGAAGAGCCTCAAAAGAAATGGGCAGTACGCTAAAGTAAGTAGACCGAAATCCAACTACATCTACTACGAATCATCCACCTTGAGATATCTATCCAGAACATCTCGCTGGTATTAAGTTGCGAATCCCACCCAAGGTGTAAACTCAAAGCAACAGACAACTTCATTAAAAGAACTATGCGTAAAGTAAACAATCCTAGCACCCGCAAGTACAAGCACCTTTGTTTTATCCCTGGTGGCAACAACACATCCACTAGTCTCATGTTTCTGTCACTCAAGCTAGACATCAAGGGGCTGAACCCACAATCAAGCATAACGCTCCCTCTTGGAGTTGCAACAAATCACTTGGCCAAAGTAAAATACGGCAATGGAGAAACTGCAAGAATTTACTAAAGAACACAAATATAAAAGAGAACCAAATGTATTACTCATCACAATCTGAACATAATCTCATAATCCATAAGATCCCAATAAACTCAGCATAGCAACATAGAAAACTACAAAAGTGCCTCGAAGTGGAAGAACAAAGAGGGGATAGGTACATCACATAGATACTGGTCACGGACCCATGGTCCAAGGGGGACTACTCACGGCACATCCGGGAGGCGTCCATGGCCATGGATGGTCTCCCGGAGGGGATTCCTCCTTCCGTAAGGGTGCCGGGGAAGCTTCTCCAGGCAGCCCCGATCTTGAAACGGCGGTGGTGGCGGAACAGAGAGGAGAACGGGAATAGCATATCGATATTAGGGGTTTCCGTCACGGGGGGTAAATATAGGCAAACGGGGGCACTGAGGGGGGCCACCAGGAAGCCAGGAGGCCTCCTGGCGCGGCCTAGGGTGGGGCCGCGCCAGGGACCCTCCTGGGCCCCCGGTGGTGGCTCTCCTGCCATATCTTGGTTAACCGGAAGTTTCCGTGACGCTGATTTTTATATAATTTTTCCGGGATTTATTGGGCACTTTTAATGGCCGAAAAACCTGAAATACAAAAACAGCAGAAAAACGGGAACTGACAACTGGGTTCACTGAGTTAATAGGTTAGTCCAAATATGATAAAAATTGTATGAAAGTTCAAGCAAAACATGGCAAAGTCACATAATACATGCATGGAGCAAGCAGAAATTATAGATACGTTTGGGACGTATCAATATCCCCAAGCTTAATTCATGCTCGTCCTCGAGTAGGTAAATGATATCAAGCATAATTTCAGTGGTGACATGCCACACAACCATATAAGGACTTTTAAGTAAAGTAATCAAAGCATGTAATCCAATTCAAGTATTAACAAGCAAGAGTCTATATTAGCATTGACACGACTAACAAAAGAACAAAAGGTACAAGAGCTCTCGCTGTCTGTGACTCGAATGTCTCCAGATGGTGTTTGCATGCAAGAAAGGGGATAGGGAATACGAGATAAAAAATTAATATTTGTTGAGAACTAATATCTACTAAAGTTTCACACTTAGTCTCCTTTGGATTCTTATCTGGACTCGTCCCCAGACCACTAGTCAGGTACAAGTCAAACTGATCCACTCCCTTTCGATACTTTGAGCACTCATGCAATGGATGAGCGTGAGAAAGAAAGTTGACACCTAAAAGGCGACACAGAAAGGTGGAGGAGGAAGACAAAAACGGTGTGAAAGGCTCACATCAAGGAGGACAATCATAGGCGAGAGAAGGCCATATGATAGATATGATGTGAGGAGTAGGGATTGCCATGCAACAGATGCACATGTGAGATAAAAGCTCTCCAAGGGAACTATTGGGGGTGCATCCAACTTGCTTGCTCAAGAAGACATAGAGCTCGTTTGAGGAGGCTCATCATTGGAATATACAAGCCAAGTTTTATAGTGTGAAGGGTCCCCACATAGCTATATGCATGTATGGTAATCTCTATGGAGTACAAAAGATAGAGGATGAAGTACTAGTGTGGATCTCTCAAAAGGAATATTAGTGTGCCACCTTCTCTTTTTTATTTTTTTATTTTTCTCTTTTTTTTCTATTTTTGTATTTTTTGGTGGCCTCAATGGCTCTTTCTATTTGTCTCATTTTTCCTCTTTGGGATCTTTTCCTCACTTTAGGGGCAACACTCTATATTTTACAAGAATAGAGGAGGTCTTTCACACTTTACAAGGGTACTCACATAAAGAAAATGTGACTATCATGATGCAAATGTATGCCTCTGCCAGGGTAGCAGGATATGCAATGATACTAGCGCGTCATGTAGCAATGATTAGGGCAAGGCCCAACTAGCATGCGGCTCATCGATCAAGCAAGTGGCATGTATGACATGAAGATCAAGTCATGAGAGGATGGATGTTGCATTGGAATGTATCTCGGAAAGGCTATGGAAATGCCTTGATAGGTAGGTATGGTGGCTGTTTTGAGGAAAGATATAAGGAGGTTTATGATGACAGAGCGTATCATGCCACGGGTTTGGATGTACCGGCGAAGGTGGACGCCAACTCTTGGAGTGAGAAGGAGGCAATGCACGGCACAGGAGAGGCTAGAAAAATATGGGAAGGTGGAAGTGTCAACTTTCGAATACTCACATTAGTCCGAAGAACTCATGCACTTATTATCGGTAACTCTCAATATAATCAGGAGGTTCTCAAAGAGACAAGTACCCCGAGGAGGAGTGTATGGGGGTTTGGTTATCCTTGCACATCCTCGACTCATGGTACGTGAGTGTACTCTAATATTCGAACCCTCCAGAGGTTAGTGATCCATCTAGTAGATAGAGTACTCAATAGGGGTTTTCGTTTTCGAAAATAAACACTGATTTCCCAAAATACGGCATATATCACTAATAGGCTCGAGCTCTTGACACCAAAAGTTCAAACATTACTCTAATAAATACCTCAAAACTATTGCAAGTTACTACTACAAAGAGAATAGCAACTTCAACTACCTACTTTCTAGTCAAGACACAAGACTCAGTGCAATAGGCAAACTCTCTAACAAGATAAAACATGCAACCTATAGAATGTTCAACCTGAGACAAAAGAAAAGCTCTAGAAGAAAACTAAAGCACTATAACTAAACAGGGCAGCAGCTAAGAAAAGAAAAAGAACAACTCACAGCTAAAGAAATAAGCATGCAAATCCTATGAGGAGTTCTAGTTCAAGCTGAGCGTGTTTCTCTCCCACACAAAAGAAAGCTGGGTCTAACTTGTTATCAATAGCAAACAAAGAAAAAACAAACCTAAGAACGAGACGCTCCAAGCATAGCACATAACGCATGAAGTGATAAAAATATAGTGCAACGAGGGACGAACTGATAATTGTTGATGAAGAAGGGGATGCACGGGGGCATCTGTAACAGTCCAGTTTTTGCAAAAATTAAAAAAAAAATTCGGTGTGAATTGTTTGATTGTCTGATTTGTTTGCGGTGTCTGCATCCCCGATTTATCGATCATAGATTATTTTCCCCCTCTTATCTCGTATCGGACGGAGACCGATCCTTGCCACCTTGACACTCGACCTTTGCGACACCAGGTTTCACCCGATCACCGTCGCGAAAACCGCACGAGACCAGCCGCAGCCAACGGAACGAAAACCCCGTTTAATAATTAAACGGGTTATTTTTATAGCACGCCGGAAAGTGTTTTCGGAACGGTTCCAGCGCGAGGTGAACGCTTCCGGCTCGACGCGTTGATCGCGCAGTTCGAAGTTTTACCCGAATCGGAGGTACTGCGGACCCCCGGCGGTCAGACACGTGAGCACCGCGCGCGCGACAGAAAAACCTGGGATGTTTTTGCAAACTGCCAGCCACCGGGGCTATATAAAAACCACCACACTCCCACCCCTTTCTAGGTTTTCCCTAGCCACAAAATTGCAGCCACCCCCTCCACTTTGCTAGATCTGCCCATTTTGACCCCAAATCCCGAATTTTTGCTCCCCTGCGATCTGGACCGTCAGATCTCGCGATCCGACGGCCCAGATGCGCCCTGCAGCCCACCTCTCCTCTCTCCTCCACCGAGCCGCCTCCCGCGCCCGTGGGCGTAGCCAGCCGCCGCCGGCGCCCCTCCTTCCTCCTCTCCCTTCTCCTCTCCTCTCTTTCCCTCTCCTCCCTCTCTCTAACTCCTCTCCCCCGTAGGAACCAGCAGCCACCATGGCTGGTGAGCCCGAGCTCGTCTGAGCCGGCCGCCTCGCCTGGCCTTGCCGCGCCGCCTGGAGCTCGTCCCGCCGCCCGCTGGTGCTGGATCCGGCGACCGACGACCCCGCGCCCGTCCCTGCCGCCTCCGTTGCGCCACCCTGCGCCGGCTCCCTCCTCCTCGCCTGCGTCAGGTCGCCACCGGCCGCCGCCTCCCGAAGCCCCGATACAGGCGGATCGGGCACGAACCGTGCAGCCGCCCGTGGTGGGCCGGCGCGCCCACTGCGGCCTGCCCAGCCGAGCCAAGCCCAGCCACTTGGGCCAGGCCCAAGGTGAGGCTTCCCCCCCCCTTTTTTTATTTTTCTTTATTAGTTCTGTTTTTTTTTGTTGGGCCCAATAGCACTAGTTTCGGCCCGTTTAGCTTTTTTTTCTGTTCTGCTGTTTTTTTAATTAAATTGGCAGATTGTATTAGGATTTTTGCAGTGCCCGTATCTTTTTGCTCGTAGCTCGGATCGCGATGCGTAAAATATGAAACTTGCTTAGAATTGTGGCTAGTTTAATAATTTGTGCTCCTTTGCCATGTTTGAATTTGTTTACATGCTATTTGACTGCTAATTACACTGCTTGCCACTGTAAACTGTAACTGCAATAACTTTTTATCTGTTGCTCTGTTTAAAATGTTTCTTATATGTAACTTGACTAGAATTGCATGTAGATTGTGTTTTTGCTGCTCTTGCTTGCTAATAAAATAATAAAATATTGTTTAGGGGAAAACAGTACCAATTGCAATATTTATCGTGGGGTCCGTAATAGTTTGCCATGTCTAGGATTTCACCCCACTTAAATTGACTAGCTTAGGTAGTTTATTTGTGCTTTTGTGCTTGCCATGTTAACAAACTTTGTTGATCACCTGTAGATAAACAACTTGAACCACCGTAAATGTGCGGTATTGTCGTGTGTGACGAGTACTCCACTTAACCTGTTAGTAACCGCTCTCGACGGTAGGTGCGATGTCTCGTGTTGCTTCTTGTTGATGCTTCCTCGTGTTTGCTCCGTAGTAATAGTGGTGCACCGTTGATTGCTTTCCAGTGTTTATCGTCTTGTGTGCTTCCACGGGTACCTCTCGGAGACGATGCGAGCTTGCCATCGACTACACCTTCGGAACCCGACTTATCAACAGGCAAGGACTATACATTACTTATGATCCATTCTATTTCAACCAGCGGTTTGCATGCTAGTCTAGGATAGGCTCGATGTTTGATCCTACCACATGTTTACAGCCTCTTTCAAACCGATACAACCATGTACCCTCCCAGCAAACCATGTACTGCTATGTTACTATTGCTCGTTGCTCAGCCCCTGCTTAGTATGCATGCTTAGGATGCTACGATGTTACCTGTTACCCCTGGGTTTGGGATATCACATTATTATATTATTGTTGATGATATGATTATTATAAATGTTGACTATATTCGACGAAGGATGGAAGGTCTAGGCTATCCTGCCCCGACGCTTTGTTCCATTCGAGTAACCTAGGACCCGAGTTCCGGGTATTGGTTTTAAGACTGAGCGTGCCTAACCGCGTGTGGGAGGTCCCCTGTTCTTACCTATCTATCTTCAAACATTTCTAGAGGTGTCCCAAGTTGATTTACCATTTGAAAACATGCATATATATCTTGTCGGGTCGCTCCTAGCAGATATCTTTTAAAACAACTTGGGCCAGCGGAGACATGGTTTCTCTTGTTGGTCCACACCAGGGAGCTAGGGGGTTGTCCACATCTGTTTGGGCAACCTATCCGACCTCATCCAGACGGTAGAGGCCGATTCGAGAGCGCGGCCGGCTTTTGAGTTGGGTGTCGACTCACCGGGGGCCACCCGGATTTGTTCGTTGTTAGCTAGAGGGACTTGTCGTTTCGGATCTCTTGGAACTAAATCATAAAATGGTTGCCTGTGATGGGTAGCAACTGAGAGAGATGGACGTGCGTGCGGAGCCTTGTAATGGGCAGTTGGTACACCCCTGCAGGGTTAAATCTTTTCGAGAAGCCGTATCCACGGTTATGGACGACTTGAGACCTACTCCTTGTTCATAGACAACAACAACTGAGATAATCTTAATATAACTTGATCAACATGTGTGTGCCTTGACTGCTTCTTCTTCGTCGGGATGCGAAGAGGAGGACAAGGATAGGATAGGTGTTATGTTTGCGTAGTAGGTGGATAGCAGACTTGTTGGAGGCGATTCCTCATCGAATGCTTGGCTTCTTATCTTACTCTTTAGATCGTTAGCCACTTCATAAATGCTAGTGCGGCAGCAACCTCACCACTTACCCCATCTGTACCGTAAACTACTAGTTGTCCTAGAATGACGAGTGATGAAGTCCTTGCTGGGTCAGATGACCACTACAGTTGGATGCTGAGTACCTCTGTACTCATGGTACTACCCCCAAACTCTTTTCAGGGTTCTTGATCGACAACAGGTATGGTGATCGACGTTTCACGTGGAGACTCGACGACGACTAGTTAGGCGGATCCCGGCGGAGGGCCTGGACCCGTGTGGTTATGGGATTGATGTTTTTATCTTCGCCAGTAGGCATTTGCTTGTAGTCTGTACCCAGACATATATCTTCCGCTGTTGTATTGTATTAAGGCAGTTGTATGCCGATTGTATGAGATGTTGTATCCTTGTATCTGTAATGTTGTGATATCATGTTGGAAATCCGGGGCATATGGCTTTGTCATATGTCGCGGTGGGACCGATATGTGCTTCGTCCCCGGATTTGGATGGAAACATCTAGATCTGGAACAGTACCGCATATCGGGCCATACAGCATCCCCAAGCTTAGACACTTGAGTCTCCTTGAATATTTATTGGGGGTGCACATGGTCATCCCCAAGCTTGAGCGTTTGACACTCCAGGATCTTCTTTCATCATCTTCCATCGCACACTTGAAAACTCCATTCATACACAACTCATCATAATCTGATTAGAGAGGTTAGTACCCTATTAAAATAATTTTTCCCTTACTGGAAATAAAGATATTCTTGAAGAGCTACTGTTTCACAAGAGTGCCAAAAAGTTTTTGCAAAGAAAAAGCAAGCTTAAGATTTGCAAAAGTAATGAGAGACAAAACATGGCAGAATCTTTGAAAAACAGAACAACAGGTAGTAAAGAATTTTTTAGGGATACTTCTGCAACTCAAATAAAAAAACTCAGAACATACGAAAGTTCCATGATTTTATAGAGAACGCTGTGTAAAATATTCAGCTCGAAACGATGAACTGGGATTTTTCTATGATTTTTCCCGTCACGAGGACAGAATCTGTTTTCTGGACAGCATGTCACAACTTTCACTTCCCTTGCCATATGAGGCTATAAATGGCACAAAGCTTGAAAAATAAACATACAATGATGTTGCTACAGTAGTAAAAATAATCAAGACCACTAAAAACAGAAGTAAAAAACATCTTGGCTTTCCTTCCAACAAGCGCTTTCTTTTACGCCTTTAAGCTAGGAACGAATCAAAAGATCAAGTGGTATCAATTGAACCATCATCAAGATCATCAAAAATTTCTTCAGTAGTACAACTAGTCCTAAGAGGTTTCTCAAATAAAGGTTGAATAAAAAATATTCTAGGGATAAAATCGAATGGAGGAAAGTCAATTGGAGTTTCATTAAAATTAAAGATAGGTGTCTCCTCCAATGTCTTCACTGTTTCTACTCTTTTTGCAATATGTGTGCTAGCTTTAGCTCGAGGAACCTTAGGGGCGAACTTGGGTTCCTTTCTTGCCGGAGTTTCATCCTTTTTAGTTTTGATTGAGGAAAAGGTAGTTCCTAGAGTTTCAATCACTTCCTCAATCTTTTCTATCCTAGAAGACTTCTCATCAAGGGATTTGATAGTCTCCAAAGTTTTGACAATTTTTTGCATGGAGTTATCTAGCCTATTCAAATTCCCTTGAATCTTACGATCCAACTCATTTACTTTATCGATACTTGGCATCTCTAACTCTACTTTTTCAAGTTTTCTCATAATGTGAGATAGAGTAATGTCCTCCTTAATACTGGCAATGGGGAGACTTCCAACAAGATTTTCAATAATATTAAGGGCTTCCCAAACTGTAGCCTCTATAAAGTTCCCATTGATAGCAGTGTCTAAGATAAACCTATTCCAAGAAGTGATTCCAACATAAAAATTTCTAAGCAGGATAGTAGTGGATTGCTTCTTGGTGGCTCTCCTTTAAGAATCATGAATTCTATACCAAGCATCTTTCAGAATTTCACCACCTCTCTGAGTAAAGGTAAGTACTTCTGCCTCGCCAAAGGCAAAAGGACCAGCCATAGTGGTAACTACTAACAAGGTAACAAGTATTTTTGGTATTTTTGATAAGGGACACAAAAGAAAAAACTGAAAGGTAAACTAGCAAGACTAAAAATCAAAGATAAAAGATAGTGTGCAACTCCCCTATCTTGTAGGCTGGAGTCCCCGACAACAGCGCCAGAAATTGCTTGATGCTAGCACGGAAGATATTTCTCTCGCTTCTCGTTGGTTACCCCATGTGGAAGGTGAGATGTAGCGTAGCAACAGATTTCCCCTATACAGAGGATAAGGTTTGTCTCCCGTAGGACTCGCAGAGATACAAGTAGGTGATAACTGTGCCAGAAATTACTTCGGGCTAGGGAGTTGACCTGGACCTGCACACAAAAACAAATAACTTTGCTCCCAACGAGTACAGAGGAGTTGTCAATTCCTCTGGCCTTGTTGCCTACAAACGATCAACGCAAGAGATAATAATAGTGGCAACTAAAAGTAAGAACTGAAAGTAAATTGCAAGTGAAAAAAATGATGTGAATATGGACGGGGTCCCGTGATATTAACTAGTGATGTCTCTCTCCCAAAAGACGATAAAAGTGCTAGCGAGGTAAACAAATCACAGCTGGGAAATTGACAAGATTATAAATGCACCGCAATGCTAACTATGCTACAAAAGAAAGGAATAGGCTCAAAAGCAATGGGAATTACGCCAAAGTAAGTAGACTGAAATTCAACTTCATCTACTACGAATCATCCACCTTGAGATATCTATCCAAAACATCTCGCTGGTATTAAGTTGTGAATCCAACCCAAAGTGTAAACTCAAAGCAACAGACAACTGCATTAAAATAACTATGTGTAAAGTAAACAATCCTTGCACCCGCAAGTACAAGCACCGTTGTTTTATCCCTGGTGGCAACAACACATCCCCTAGTCTCATGTTTTTGTCACTCAAGCTAGACATCAAGGGGCTGAACCCACAATCAAGCATAACGCTCCCTCTTGGAGTTGCAACAAATCACTTGGCCAAAGTAAAATACGGCAACGGAGAACATTCAAGAATTTACTAAAGAACACAAATATAAAAGAGAACCAAATATATTACTCATCACAATCTGAACATAATCTCATAATCTATCAGATCCCAGCAAACTCAGCATAGCAACATAGAAAACTACAAAAGTGCCTCGATCATGTGAGGCAGCTCACGAGGTCTCGAAGTGGAAGCACAAAGAGGGGAGAGGTACATCACATAGCTACTGGTCACGGACCCATGGTCCAAGGGGGACTACTCGCGGCACATTCTGGAGGCGTCCATAGCCATGGATGGTCTCGCGGAGGGGATTCCTCCTTCCGGCATGGTGCCGGGGAAGCTTCTCCTGGCAGCCCCGATCTTGAAACGGCGGTGCCGGCGGAATAGATAGGAGAACGGGAATAGCAGATCGATATTAGGGGTTTCCGTCACAGGGGGTAAATATAGGCGAAGGGGGGCACCGAGGGGGGCCACCAGTAAGCCAGGAGGCCTCCTGGCGCGGCCTAGGGTGGGGCCGCGCCAGGGACCGTCCTGGGCCCCCGGTGGTGGCTCTCCTGCCATATCTTGGTTATTCCGGAAGCTTCCGTGACACTGATTTTTTATATAATTTTTCCGGGATTTATTGGGCACTTTTAATGGCCGGAAAACCTGAAATACAAAAACAGTAGAAAAACAGGAACTGGCAACTGGGTGCACTGAGTTAATAGGTTAGTCCAAATATGATAAAAAGTGTATGAAAGTTCAAGCAAAACATGGCAAAGTCACACAAAACATGCATGGAGCAAGCATAAATTATAGATACGTTTGGGACGTATCACGCCTTCATCGCGCCGTGCCCTTGATCGTCCTCCCCGCCGGCCGCCGTGCTTCGCAGAGGAATTCGTCGTCGTTAGCCTTCCCCGGCCTCCCCATCCAGGACCAACGTGCTCCTGGTAACCTCCCCCTCGTTTCGACCTACCTCGTCTAGCCGTTGCTGCCATGAGAGCAGTACAGCGCCATCGCGCGAGTCGACGCCGGGAACACTCCGGTGACCAAATGGTCACGCGGATGTGCCCATCCTTCTCACCGCCTCCAACTGGTGCCTCCACAAGAACATCTCCCTAACTTGAAAGCTCTAACGCCCCCAACCACATCACTCGAGCGCTGCCCGTCGCCGACGAGGTCGCCGCCGGCGTTACTGGCCTCTCCCACTTCGCCGAAGTACACCACCCGACGCGCGCCATCTCCAGCTCTCAAACGCACCTAGCCGCGCGACCTCTTGTCGCCGGAATCAACTGGACATCCATCCCAGCCGCGTACTGCTCATGCCAGCGACATGCCGCCGTTGGGCAGATTAGCTTAAGGCTAACCCCCCCCCCCACTAACCACCCAGCAGCCACTTACAGGTGGGCCTAGGGCCCCCTCTAATCTCTCTGTTAATCTAATTAACAGGGATTAAACCCAGAGAGGCTGACAGACCGGTCCCACTGGTCAGTTTGACCAATCAGTAGCTCTAACGTCATGCTGACGCCATAAATGGAACTAGCAGGGTGACCCGCGCAAATGCGCGGCTAGTTTTTCCACATATATGTACACATCATCTTTTTATTGACTGGGTCTTCATACGAAATGTTTGATCACTATTTTCATATGAACATGCTAATAGAATGTTAGTATTGAAATAAAATTATTATCATATATAATATTTTTCCTAGACAATTGTAATATTGTTAATATATAATAAGTCAACTTTATAAAGTATGGCAACACATGTTCTCATGGTTATATTTCTATTATATGTTAGCAATGTCTTGGAATGAGGCATAACACATTATGAAAATTTTAAAGTATATAATAAATTTTGGCTCAGAACTAACCCTAAATATTGATGTCCTACATGTGAGCGTGTTTTTTTATTATATTTGAAGGAAATACGTTAGTTAGTTCGACAGTATCATTTTAATATTCTTATCAAGGTCAGATTTTTTATGTTGTTGAAGAGTCCACTCCTCTTTAACCATGACATACATATATATTTTTAAAAATAAAATAAAATATATATTGATATATAAGTTAAATGATTTTTTTTCATTCTTACTCTGAAAGAAATACTTGGGCTTGTTATAGTCATTTTACGTTTATCTATAATATAACACGATAGTTTCAGATTAATTTTTGTCGTAGTTGATTTGGTTGTGTATACACGTAGACCTTTTAAGTCTAATTCTATCTAAACCATTATAATAATTAAGACCCTTCATATAATCAGCATAGCGGATTATTTAGTTCATGTAAACAAATGTGATTGCTAATCTTTTTTTGATATGATGATTATTATTTTCGTTGTTCTCTTCACCCCGTTGGGTCCTTAATATCACATCTTATTTTGGTAACCACTCTCTATCAACACAATATCTCTAGATAATAAATGATGTACACGATCCTTTTGTCGACACATTTTTTTCTTGTTTTACCATATACATGTGAATATACACATATGTCACTTAACATATTTACACAATTCCGTTGACTACTTTTTACACACCCATCTTTTTCTAGGTGTTCTCATGTGCCTCATTTCTTTCTAATCTGGCTCGATTTATTTGCTTCTCACTTCACGGGTCTCAAAGTAGTTATTACTATTAAATTAAACTCATCGAGCCTGCTTTATTCTGATAATCATAAGTACTCTAGAGTTGGGCAACTTATCTCTAATAGTTGTATGTGTCACTCTCACCTTTCTCCATTGGAGAAATCAAATTTGACTCGATTGTTTGATCGTCACTCCATTAGTCTCCTTCAACACAATTAATGAAAATTGGACTCATTAAGCATAAGTAATTGTGATACTTATAGGTTCTCTTGGAGTTGAGAGTCTTTTCCATGATGGAAGTACACATACATCTAATATACTCCCTCCATTCAAAAATATAAGACTTTTTAGAGATTTCACTATAAACTACATACGAAGAAAAATGAATGAACCCACACTCTAAAGTATGCCTATATATATATATATCCATACGTAGTACATATTGAAATCTCTAAAAGTTCTCATATGTAGGAACGGAGGGAGTAGTTATATAGTATTATTTATGTTTCACACTATATGGTAAACTTGAATATTTGCATTTTCAAAATCACACTTTTAACTACCATTTCCATTATGATAAATATATCTTTTTTTGTAAAATGTCATATGCCAAAAAAAGTATTTGGGAGTCAATAGGACAGTGTTAGTCATTCTTAAATGTCCAGCCAATGTACTTTTGCATATATGGGTATTTTTGTATGCATGTTCATTGGAGATGCTTTTACACGGTCATTATTTTTTTAGGAAGAATAATTAATATAAAGTGATGCATTTCAATGCATTATTTATCTTTATCAGTTTTTTTTAATCTTGACCATTGTAATTTGTACACACGCCATGATTTGTTAGTATATTTTGCAATAACGTAATATAAATTGTTGGCACTTATATATTCACGTATTTCACGTTTAATTTTTCACCAATGATTTGTTACAATTAACATCTAACGTCTCACATACTTTATTACCAAACAAAAGTATTTTGAGAATTTATGTGCCCAACTCTCTTTGACATGTATATACATGCACATTTATTTCCAGTCTGTGTCACTAGTGGACAGACCCCCATACTATCCCGGTTCAAATGGGCCTTCGGTCCCGGTTCCACACCCGGGACCAATAACTCGGGACCAATGATGGTCCCGGTTGGCCCACAAACCGGGACCGAAGAGGCTCCACGTGGCCAGGCGCGCAGTGAGGGGGGGAGGGGTCATCGGTCCCGGTTGATAGGAAGAACCGGGACCGAAGAGGCTCCACTGCCCTCTTTTTCTGCCGCGGCAGGATTTTCTGATTTTTTCCATTAATTTATTTTGTGTTTTGTATTCAATTAAATGGGACCATATATATATATAAAAAGCAACAATGAACCACAATATATATTACACATTATCGTCACGAATATATCATATACAACATCTCATTCCTCGTGCTTGGTCGAACATGTATTACACAAACGGTACTCACACGAGTTCGATCTAATTTAGATCGGTCCTTGGCCGCTTGTCTACCAAAAAATGAGGGTGAAAGAACTCTCCGGTCGGAGCTATGACATGGTCTAATAAGAATCTGGCGATTTCCTCTTGAATTGCTCGCACGCGTTCTCATGGTAGAAGACCGTCCCGCATTTGTTCGATCTAATTAAAAGAAAGGGATCAATATATATGAATGAAACTAAACACAATTTAACGCAATAAATTAAAGTATTGAATGTTGTTTATCGTACTTCAATTTTCCTTATGTTTCGGGTTGCAGCCGTCTCTTTGGTCGTCTGGCGAATGAACTCGCAGACATAATATCCACATATATTCCCGGGTCCCTGTCTCAAACACTTTACGAGCACGGAGATCAATGAACATTATAATCAGCATGATAATTATACTGAAACTAGAATAAAAAAGATGCACGGATCTAGCAAGTAGTACTTACATTCAGTGATTCAAATGTAAGCTCTGCCGGAAGACCCGGTCTTTTGGCGGTGAATCGATTCCAAGCCCTCTAGAGGCATGCCTGCATGTCCTCCCATGATTCCATAGATCTGCCTCCCGGGTCCATGACTTTTACTACTCCTTCGTCCGGAACAATGATCAACAGAATAAAGTGGAAGCTGCACACGCATAAAGAGTCAATTATACGCTTAACACCGAGCAAGCAAAATAGAATGTGTGCGAGACAGTAACACTCACTCGAAGTTGTAAGGAAATAGTATTTCCCTTCTTGTGCCGAAATACGTCAACGATTGCAACAAGTTGTTCTCTGTCTGGTTGGGCTTCTCTTTGAGAGTTCTTTCATGGACGAACTGGCAGTCAACGAACCCAATGTCATAGATTTATCCTTTCTTGCATTCGAGAATCTTCATTCTGCATATATAATTAGTTTAGTGATGAGTGTAAGATTGTACATGAAACGAATGAACTGAGCTAGAAAGGCTTGATCACTGAAATTAATGGTACTTACAGACAATATGCGCTGACGATAGATTTGTCGATGGCGTCTCCATTGTAAAACTGAAATAATTCTGAGAATTCAATCAAATCGAAGCCTTGTCCATGCCCGTAATGCTCGTTCTGAAATTTCGCGTAGATCCAGTTTTCGGATTTAGCAGATTTTTCCATGTACCAGTCATGCAATTTTTTCATCTTTGTTGGTAGATCGTTGACTAACTCGGGTTTGACGAGAGGATACCCGTGTTGGTATTGGTATGCCGGTACGAATTCCTCGTCGTGCCCGAACTCCTCCAGACGGCTCAGGTAATCAGTAATAGACAATCCTACTGACTGGGCTTTTTCTCCGTACTGTCTTATAAACTCCGGATCTTTGTTCGGATCATACGCATCGACCTAATGATGCTGGGGGCGTGTCCAAGTGTGCAGTTTGAGCGGTTCGATCGATTGTTATTTCTCTAGTCCGAGCTGGGCAATCTCTTTTCCGACTCTCCGCTCTTTTGCCTCAGCCGACTTTGTAATAGAGCGTTCATAGTCTGATGTGAGCGGTATGGGGTTGTGAAGCTTATTCTTCAGTTCCACGCACGCGGC
The DNA here is from genome assembly GCA_950022295.1 of Bromus sterilis. NCBI lineage: Eukaryota > Viridiplantae > Streptophyta > Magnoliopsida > Poales > Poaceae > Bromus > Bromus sterilis. The sequence goes on along the minus strand of OX465596.1, from coordinate 158,911,683 downwards.
GTGATCTTCTAGGGTGCGCGGGAACAATGGCTCTATCGACTTCTTCTTGTTGGCCACATCAATCTTCCACTTTTCATAAGACATTTTTGCGGACACTTCCAGTTCCTCAGGTGTCATCTCTCCGGGTAGCTTCTTCATATTCTGATGAGGAAATTTTGGGAGGGGTGATCGCTTACGTTTCGGTGATTTCTTGCTGCTGATGCTGCTGCTGCCCCTCCTAGTATAGGTACGCTTCCTCTTCTGGCTCTGAGGCTCAGGAGATGGCTGAGGCGACGGTGGAGATGCCTGAGGCGACGGTGGAGACGGCTGAGCCGGAGAGTGGTGAGTCGGTGAAGGCGATGGTTGCGGTGAAGAATGGTCACGTGGCGGCGAAGGTGGATTGCTCTTCTGAAGAGTGGGTGACCTTGGCGGCACATAATTTGGAAGCACGATGTGCTCCTTTCGCCATAGAACACTCCCCTTTTTGGCTTCTCCTAGTTCAGTCAGCTCCCTATCTTCACCTGCAGGGTGGTCCAGCTTCAGCTCCTCATAATCATCCATCACATCATCCACCATCACGACAGCGTACCCTTCTGGAGTCGGGTTGCAATGATAAGTTGGTTTCTCCGGGATTGATAGGCACATGCCGACCGCCGGGGTCACCTTTAAGTTCAGCACTTGCACCTTCAGCTCACAACGTGTGCTCTCCGTGATATAATCCACTGGGTAGCTGTCGCAACCCTAGTTTTGGTATGTGCTTTTATTACTAGAAATAATTGCATCATGTTTAAATTCTTGGTTTAAGAATTGGGGATTTGGAAAAGCCTCAAAAAGAATTTAAATAAAAGGCCAGATAGAAAGTTTTTCCAAAATTCCTCCAAACAATTTTGAAAAGTCCTATAAATGAGTATGATCATTTTTAAAAAGGATTTGGAGTCAAACCCATGCTCATGGATTTTTCAAATATTCAAACATAGGCTTGGAAAATAAATTTAAATGCTATTTGAGTTGGATTCAAATAATTTGAATTCCAAAAATCTCCAAAACTTGGGAGTGACTAGTACTAGGTCACATATGTCCAAGATAATTATTTGGGGGTTTTTAAAAATGCTTTGATATTTTTTTAGAGAAAAAAGAATAAAACAGAAAGCATTAAAAGAAAAATAAAAGAGAAAGGGCCGAAGCCACCCACCTCCCTTACCTCCGGCCCACCTGGCCCAAGCGCGGCAGAAGCCGGCCCAGCCTGCCAAGGGCAGGGGCGTCTTCAACCTCTGCCTTCTGGCAGAGGCGTTGAGCGCATGCCCGCCGCGGCTGCCACGTCTTGCTCGCTCGGGGGGCTCCCCCGTCTTCATCTCTTCGCTGTGGAGGCCCCCGTGCCTATCCTCTTCCTTTCCCCCCCTCTGGAACCCACTCCCCTCTCTCTCCCGTGCGAATCCCGCAAGAACCGAGAGCTCCCCGTTGCCTCCGTGTGCGCGCAGCCGTGGGCAACGTCGCCTATACGCCGCCCGGCCGTGTCCATTGTGCTCCTCTCCGTCGTCCTCGTCACCCCACGCAGTCAATTGGAGCAAGGAGCCCCGAGGGCCGTTGTCCCTTTCGTCGTCTTCGTCACCGGCTGCCGGACCTTGGCGTCGAATTCGCCGCCTACCGTAGCTCCTCCGACCCCGCCGTGCTCCTCTACGGTCTCAGGGTGAGGCTCGCCTTCTTTCCCCTCTCTCCGTGGTCATAGCCATCGCCCCGGTCACCGTTTTCCTTTTGCCCGTGCTCCGGCCGCCGCGCCTCTCGACGCCGGCGAGGCCTCTGTCCCCCTCCGATCCTCCCGTGTACCCCACTGGGTGCGCGCGTGAGAGGGCTCCCTCCTGGTGCCCTTGGCATGCCAAGCCGTGGCCGGGAGCCCCTCTCCGGCGGGGCGCCGCCGCCTACTGTGGCAACTAGCGTTTAGCCGCCGGCCCGGACGGCTTAATTAAGGGTTAACCCCTCTGGTTAACTGGCATGAGCCACTGACAGGTGGGGGCCCCAGCCCCTATTAATCCTTTTAAGTTTAATTAAACGGGTTTTAACACCAGAGTCATTGTCAGATGGGCCCGGCATGTCAGTTGACTGGTCAGCGCCCCTTGACGTCATGCTGACGTCAGCCTTGCGCAATAATCCCTTTTCTATTTAATAGAATTTCCAGAAAATGCTTAAATATTTGAAATTCAATAACCTTTTATCCATAACTCCAAATCAAATAAATTATATATGAAAAATCATCAGAAAAATTCAAGGATTCCAAATATCATACTTTCATAGATGAAAAACACATCTATGATGGGGAACCAGTAGCATTTAGCTATATGGCTTATTTGGAATAATTCAAAATAAATGTTTAAATCATTTCAAATTAAATCTTTGCAATGCCAACCTTATCACATGAACATCAGAGACATATCATAGACATGACCACATGGTTTACCATGTCCAAACATTAGCAAATGCAACTTTGGCTAAATTGAACCACATTTGGAGTTTGAATTTGAAATTCTTATTCAAATCAACTTCAATTAACTTGTTACAAATTAAACATAGATCACATCAGTACCATGCCATGTTTCATTCTTGAATGTGCATTGCAATGTGATGTTTATACTTTGTTGTCTCGGTGTTTGCTTCTTCTCGATAGATCCATTGCCGGACGTAGTCCCTGTTTTCTCCGAAGAGTGGCACCCCCGAGTCTCGACAATAAGGGAAGCATACCCCCTTTGATCATATCTATAAAAACCCAGTTTCCCTCTTGTTCTCTTATGCATGATTAGGTGTTTCACATGTTATCGTTCTACCGCTAGTTGAACCCATCCTTTGCATGACCTATCTTTGCTACCACAGTATTAAGCAAACCTCAACCTAGCAAATACAAGATTGTTTGTGCTCATCATGTGGCCCTTCATCCCTGTTATGCTATGCCATGCTAGAGTTGTTTGCAATAAAGTTGATCCATCTGGGTGATGTATCGGGATGGTAGTGAACACATGCAACAAGGTGGTAATGTGTTGATGAAGTCACCCTAATATAAGTGAACAATGAGAGGCTGTGTAGGAGTAGACAATGGGTTGTCTCATTTACACTGCCCTAGGCCCCGAGTTCTTGTGTTGTGATCCAAGACAAAGATTACTACCACATGTTGGGCTCATTGACCCCTCTCGACCTATTAACTCACCCCGACTAAGGTCCAGGATTCGCATGGGTTAACTTTATTCTATTTGCTTTCCTAACGTAGCACGGTTTTAGGCAAGCGCAGCACCATCCGTCGAGGTGGGCTTGTCGGACCGTCCATACATCGTCTGGGTCCTGAACGGAAACCCCGGCCGGATTCCCGATTGGGGTGCAACTCAGATAGGCGATTCCCTGGACTAGAGTTGGAGCCGTGAGGTAAGTGTCGTGGTACTATCCTCGCCGACACCGCTTGAAGGTGACGAGTTCTAGGCGATAAGTGGTAGCTACGTATGTGAAGAAGTACACCCCTGCAGGGTTAATGAACTATTCGAATAGCCGTGTCCGCGGTTATGGACTACTTGGAGATCTTTACTTGATTATTAGACAACTCAAATGGATACTCTAAAAATCGCAAGATAAGTGTGAGTGCTTTGGGTTGCTTCCTCGTGGGGAAGTCGAGGAAGGATCCATGGTTGTGTTTTGATGTGGTGATCAAGATTAGATGGACTCGTGTGCGCCTCTCATCTCAACTCTGTGAAGTCGTAGTACAGGTTAGCCAAGTCAAAGCTTTCTGCATTACAACCCCACTTGCCTTTACCTTGTTACCTGAGCATGAGTAGTATAGTTCTGACGTAAGTCTTGCTGAGTACGACTTTGTACTCACGTTTGCTTATTCTATGTTTTAGAGACGAGACCACTGGCCCTGATGGTGGCCTTTCCCCTTCAAGCTCGACATCGACGAAGTTTTGTAGTCCCAGACAGCAGCCTGGTCCCTCTGGAGGGTCGTTGTGTTTTCTTAAAGGCTTCTTAAGCCATTTGTTAACCTTGTCTTTACTAAGACATAATTTTCTTCCGTTGTTGTATGATGTAATGTTGGATCACAGTGATGTGATCTCTGCTTGTAACACTACTATATCTGCTCTGTTTAGCAGATGCAATAAAGCTATGAGTTTGTAGAGTTCATGTGGTGTTACCTGCTGTTATACACTTGACATGTATGCTGCGTGTATGTTTATATCGTGCATGTCATGTGTGGGGTTCGATACCTTAGTTGTGTTCTCGCCGGCGGTATTTTATACACCAAGTGGCCCTTAGATGTGTGCAGCTTGGGGCATCGCAATGCGATTGCTCGTGACTTTGTCACGTGGCACACTTTGTTGTATGATTGAGCCCGCCCAAGACCCCGACTAAGAGATTGGGCTGGAGTCTGTTTATGTAAGTGTTATGATTCAATCGATAATATGGTTGAGGCGACTTGTCTATGAGTATGGGATTTCACCACCCATAATCATTTAGACTTGTGAGCGGACGATGAGGACCCATCTCAGTTGATCATCCGGGCCTGGATGGGATGCCCCTCACGTTCGAGCTTTCCGAGAGTGTCTTGTACTTGGCCTTGTCTGCTTAGACAAGTGGGTATGGCTCTCTGCTCTCCATATGATTGAATTGTGACCGGAATTACATACGCAAACCCCGGGTCCCGACAGACTTGGTATCATAGCAGGACTGCCTGTAGGATTAGTAAACCTTGGCCGAAGTCGAGTCTAGCATTCTATAGTTATATAGTTACTTTGGGTATAAGGGAACAACGTAAGGCTTCATTTTTCTCCTTACCTCATCGATCTGAGTTCTGAGTCACCCTCATCTTTTCTACGGGAAGATAGGACTAGGCTCATCTATGTCTATACTAGAACATCTCGTTGTTTGACTCTCCATAGTTGTAGGATTGTTTTGGTTGTCTAGAGTCAGCATTCCATCAAGCCTTTTGAGAAGGTTCTGACCATTCTTGCAGATTGATTCATTTTTCCACCCCGGTACAGCTGTTATGCTGTCCTATTTGTCCCGTGTTTCCAGTGATTCCAATGCTTTTGCATTACAATCTTATCCGCTCTTAAATTGTATCATCTTTGCTTTGATTCCATCATAAATCCTACTCTGATTATTGATTTTTATCACACAGAATGTCTGGTGGAACTAGATGTGTTGAATCTGGTCACAGTAATCAAAGTGGTGATGATGATCCTTCTCCACCGCCTTCTGCAGCGGAAATCATGATGGAGGCTGAGCGAAATCGACGTGATCAAACACGCCTTTTGGAGCTCATTGAGAAGAATACTTCTCTTCAGCGAGATGCGGTAATATCCATCCAGGATTTTATCCTTTTGAACCCGCCAGTTTTTCGATGTTCATCTGAGCCCCTAGATGCCGATGATTTGCTCCGTTCCATCGAGCGTAAGCTTGAGACGGCGCATGTTTCTCCAGATGATCGTGTGATGTTTGCGGCATACTTTCTGGAAGGTGCTGCTGGTGAATGGTGGGAAAGTTTTGTGGCAATGCAGCCTGATGGTCACGTAGTGACTTGGAAGGAGTTCTGTGATGCCTTCCAAGGGTACCACATTCTGGATGAGCTGATGGAAAGAAAGAGGGAAGAGTTCTGCAACCAATCTCAGGGAAATATGACTGTTCATCAGTACAGGACTGAGTTCAATCGTCTTTCTCTTTATGCCCCTGAGAAGATATCAACCGATGCCAAGAAGAAAGCAAGGTTCCGCAAGGGAATTAGCCCTGTCCTTCGTCATGATCTCAATCTCCTTGAGTTTGTCAACTTCGAGGATTTGGTCAATAGATCATTCAGAGCTGAGCATGGAAATGAGGTCTTTGAAGAGTCTCGCAAGCGTGATCGTGATCTTGCTTCCTCTTCTAGTTTGGGTTCTCAGAAACGTCGATTTTGGATCCCAACTAGAGCCATTCCTTCGCACTTGATTCCAAGACCATCTCCACAAAGCAAGAAAACCCAGAAAGATAGTAAAGAGCTTGCCATACAAACTCCACAACCTAACACCCGTTTGTGCTACAAGTGTGGTAATCCTGGCCACATTGCACGACAATGTTCATTGCAAGAGAAGGTTCCTCCTCGTCCAAAACCTAAAGCCAAAGCTAAGCCACCAAAGCCTTCCAAAGCCAAGTCCGCTATTGTTGAATACGGACGTGTGAACCATGCCACCATCAAAGATGCCCAAGAGGATACGAAGGTTGTACTCGGTACACTTCCTGTCAACTCCAAACCTGCTTCTGTTCTATTTGATTCTGGAGCTTCTCATTCCTTTTTGTCTGAAAAGTTCGCACTCCTGCATGACATTTCATTTGAGGAGTTGCCTACCCCTTTCATGATTAAAACTCCAGGATCAACTTGGAGTACCAGTAGGGTAAGTCATGACAATGAAATTGCTGTTGAGGATGTTGTATTCCTTGCTTCTCTCATAGCCCTCAAATCTTCAGATATCGATATCATCTTAGGTATGGATTGGTTGTCCAAACACGGTGTCAAGATTGATTGTGCCACCAAATCAATCCACCTCACTCATCCTTCCGGCAAGATAGTCCATTTCACATCCCAAGGTTCAGAAACCCGGCTATATTCGTTGAATGAGCATCCCCTTCCTAACCTTGAAGATATTCCGGTGGTTCGTGACTTCCCGGATGTCTTTCCTGAAGAGCTGCCGGGAATACCACCCGACAGGTCTGTGGAATTTATTGTAGATCTTATACCATGCATAGCCCCAATTTCCAGACGCCCATATAGAATGTCCCCACATGAGTTATCTGAGCTAAAAAGCCAACTTGATGCTTCGTTGGCAAAAGGCTTCATCCGCCCTAGCTCATCGCCATGGGGTTGCCCCGTTCTGTTCGTAACGAAGAAAGATCGAACAGAAAGGATGTGCGTAGACTATCGCCCGCTAAATTTAGCGACGATAAAGAACAAGTACCCACTTCCCAGGATCAATGATCTTTATGATCAACTTGCTGGATCCTCTGTCTTCTCCAAGATGGATTTGAGATTAGGTTATCATCAAATCAAAATCAGAAACGAGGACATTCCCAAGACGGCTTTTACTACTCGTTATGGTTTTTATGAGTACACCGTCATGTCCTTCGGTTTAACCAATGCCCCAACCACTTTTTCGCGCTTGATGAATTCGATCTTCATGGAGTACTTAGATAAATTTGTTGTGGTTTATCTTGATGATATTCTCATCTACTCGAAGAACGAAGAAGAGCACGCATAACATCTTAGGCTGGTATTGATGAAACTTAGAGAGCATCGCCTTTATGCTCAATTCTCCAAGTGTGAATTTTGGCTACCAGAAGTGACCTACTTCGGCCACGTGATTTCTGCAAAAGGTGTTGCAGTCAATCCCGAGAGAGTTCAGGCCGTCCTTGACTGGACTCCACCTGAATCGGTTTAGCAAGTTAGGAGTTTTCTTGGCCTAGCAAGCTATTGTCGCCGCTTCGTCGAGAACTTTTCTAAAGTTGCAAAGCCTCTGACTGAACTCCTCAAGAAAGATAAGAAATTCCAACGGACTCCCAAGTGCGAGGAAAGCTTTCAAGAGCTAAAAAGAAGGTTGACTTCTGCACCCGTACTTGCACCTCCAGACACCAAAAAGGATTTCGAGATCTATTTTGATGCTTCACGGCAAGGGTTAGGATGCATACTTATGCAAGATCGACATGTGGTAGCTTATGCTTCACGCCAGTTGCGGTCACATGAAGAGAACTATCCTACCCATGATCTTGAACTCGCTGTCGTAGTTCATGCCCTGAAGACTTGGCGACATTACCTCCTTGGTAATCGTTGTGAAATCTATACCGATCACCAAAGCCTCAAATACATATTCACCCAGCCAGATCTTAATCTCAGGCAAAGACGCTGGATAGAGTTGATAAAAGATTACGACTTGAGTATCTCTTACACCCCAGGCAAAGCCAATGTCATGGCTGATGCACTAAGTCGTAAGTCGTATTGTAACAACCTCATGTTACAACAGTATCAACCATTTCTCTATGAGGAATTTCGAAAGATGAATCTCGAGATTGTTCCTCATGGATTCCTTTCCACCTTGATTGTGAAACCAACCCTTGAGGATCAAATCAAAGCTGTTCAACAACGTGCTCGAGGTATCCGACATATCAAACAGAACATTGCTAGCGGTAAGGCAAAATGTTTTACCCTAGACAATGAAGGTACTGTGTACTTCGAGAATAGGATGGTAGTTCCGAAGAATAGGAATCTAAGGCAGCAAATCCTTAAGGAAGCTCATGACACCCCTCTCTCGATTCATCCTGGTAGTACTAAGATGTATCAAGATCTACGCCAGAGATTTTCGTGGACTAGGATGAAGCGAGAAATCGCTCAATTTGTTGCTGAATGCGATGTTTGTCGTCGTGTGAAAGCAGAGCATCAAAGAACTGCTGGTACTCTTCAACCATTAGCCATTCCTGAGTGGAAATGGGATAAAGTCAGTATGTATTTCATCACTGGCTTTCCAAAGTCTCAGAAGGGAAAGAATGCCATCTTCGTGGTCATTGACCGTCTTTCCAAAGTTGCTCATTTCCTTCCTGTTCGCGAGAGTATAACTGCAAGCCAGTTAGCGGATTTATATGTCTCCCGGATCGTTTCTCTCCATGGTGTTCCTTTGGAAATCAATTCAGACCGTGGAAGTCTTTTCACCTCTCGATTTTGGGAAAGTTTTCAAAATGCTATGGGAACCCATCTCTCCTTTAGCACCGCCTTTCATCCCCAGTCAAGTGGTCAAGTAGAAAGAGTCAATCAAATTCTCGAAGACATGCTCAGAGCCTGTGTTATCTCATTCGGAAAGAGTTGGGAGAAATCTCTTCCATTCGCCGAGTTTGCTTATAACAACAGCTTCCAATCTAGCTTGGGCATGGCACCCTTCGAATTTCTCTATGGACGAAAATGTCGAACACCATTGAACTGGTCAGAAACCGGTGAAAGACAATTCTTTGGACCGGATATGATCCAGGAAGGAGAAGAGAAGGTTCGCATTGTTCGTGAGCAATTGAAAACAGCCCAGTCTCGTCAGAAAATCTATTTTGATCGTCATCATAGGCCAGAAAGCTACGAGCTAGACGAGAAGGCTTACCTCCGGGTTACTCCTCGGAAGGGAACCCATCGCTTCGGTATCAAAGGCAAATTGGCCCCACGTTACATAGGCTCTTTTCGCATTCTAGCTAAACATGGAGAAGTTGCCTACCAACTTGAACTACCGCCAAATCTTTCTCAGGTTCACGATGTCTTCCACGTAACTCAACTCAGGCGTTGCTTCAAGGACCCCATCCGCGAAGTAGACCACGAAACGCTTGATCTCCAAGAAAATCTGTCTTATCGAGAGTATCCTGTCCATATCCTCGATGAAGCTGAGCGTACCACCAGACGTCAGAAGATCAAGTTCCTCAAAGTGCAGTGGTCCAACCATTCTGAGAAAGAAGCCACCTGGGAATGAGAAGACCGTCTCCGAGTCGAGTACCCCATCCTCTTCCCGACTACTTCTGAATCTCGGGACGAGATTCTTTTGAGTGGGGGCGAGTTGTCACAACCCTAGTTTTGGTATGTGCTTTTATTACTAGAAATAATTGCATCATGTTTAAATTCTTGGTTTAAGAATTGGGGATTTGGAAAAGCCTCAAAAATAGTTTAAATAAAAGGCCAGATAAAAAGTTTTTCCAAAATTCCTCCAAACAATTTTGAAAAGTCCTATAAATGAGTATGATCATTTTTAAAAATGATTTGGAGTCAAACCCATGCTTATGGGTTTTTCAAATATTCAAACAGAGGCTTGGAAATTAAATTTAAATGCTATTTGAATTGGATTCAAATAATTTGAATTCCAAAAATATCCAAAACTTGGGAGTGACTAGTACTAGGTCACATATGTCCAAGATAATTAATTGGGGGTTTTTAAAAATGCTTTGATTTTTTTTAGAGCAAAGCAAATAAAACAGAAAGCATTAAAAGAAAAATAAAAGAGAAAGGGCTGAAGCCACCCACCTCCCTTACCTCCGGCCCACCTGGCCCAAGCGTGGCTGAAGCCGGACCAGCCTGCCAGGGGCAGGGGCGTCTTCAACCTCTGCCTTCTGGCAGAGGCGTGGAGCGCATGCCCGCCGCGGCTGCCACGTCCTGCTCGCTCGGGGGGCTCCCCCGTCCTCATCTCTTCCCCGTGGAGGCCCCCGTGCTCATCCTCTTCCTTCCCCCCCCCCCTCTGGAACCCACTCCCCTCTCTCTCCCATGCGAATCCCGCAAGAACCGAGAGCTCCCCGTCGCCGCCGTGTGCGCGCAACCGTGGCCAACGTCGCCTATACGCCGCCCGGCCGTGTCCATTGTGCTCCTCTCCGTCGTCCTCGTCACCCCGCGCAGTCAATTGGAGCAAGGAGCCCCGAGGGCCGTCGTCCCCTTCGTCGTCTTCGTCGCCGGCTGCCGGACCTTGGCGTCGAATTCGCCGCCTACCGTAGCTCCTCCGACCCCGCCGTGCTCCTCTACGGTCTCAGGGTGAGGCTCGCCTTCTTTCCCCTCTCTCCGTGGTCATAGTCATCGCCCCGGTCACCATTTTCCTTTTGCCCGTGCTCCGGCCGCCGCGCCTCTCGACGCCGGCGAGGCCTTTGTCCCCCTCCGATCCTCCCGTGTACCCCACTAGGTGCGCGCGTGTGAGGGCTCCTTCGTGGTGCCCTTGGCATGCCAAGCCGTGGCCGGGAGCCCCTCTCCGGCGGGGCGCCGCCGCCTCCTGTGGAAACCGGCGTTTAGCCGCCGGCCCGGACGGCTTAATTAAGGGTTAACCCCTCTGGTTAACTGGCATGAGCCACTAACAGGTGGGGGCCCCAGCCCCTATTAATCCTTTTAAGTTTAATTAAACGGGTTTTAACACCAGAGTCATTGACAGATGGACCCGGCATGTCAGTTGACTGGTCAGCGCCCCATGACGTCATGCTGACGTGAGCCTTGCGCAATAATCCCTTTTCTATTTAATAGAATTTCCAGAAAATGCTTAAATCTTTGAAATTCAATAACTTTTTATCCATAACTCCAAATCAAATAAATTATATATGAAAAATCATCAGAAAAATTCAAGGATTCCAAATATCATACTTTCATAGATGAAAAACACATCTATGATGGGGAACCAGTAGCATTTAGCTATATGGCTTATTTGGAATAATTCAAAATAAATGTTTAAATCATTTCAAATTATATCTTTGCAATGCCAACCTTATCACATGAACATCAGAGGCATATCATACACATGACCACATGGTTTACCATGTCCAAACATTAGCAAATGCAACTTTGGCTAAATTGAACCACATTTGGAGTTTGAATTTGAAATTCTTATTCAAATAACCTTCAATAAACTTGTTACAAATTAAACATAGATCACATCAGTATCATGCCATGTTTCATTCTTGAATGTGCATTGCAATGTGATGTTTATACTTTGTTGTCTCGGTGTTTGCTTCTTCTCGATAAATCCATCGCCAGACGTAGTCCCTGTTTTCTCCGAAGAGTGGCACCCCCGAGTCACGACAATAAGGCAAGCATACCCCCTTTGATCATATCTATAAAAACCCAGTTTCCCTCTTGTTCTCTTATGCATGATTAGGTGTTTCACATGTTCTCGTTCTACCGCTAGTTGAACCCATCCTTTGCATCACCTATCTTTGCTACCACAGTATTAAGCAAACCTCAACCTAGCAGATACAAGATTGTTTGTGCTCATCATGTGTCCCTTCATCCCTGTTATGCTATGCCATGCTAGAGTTGTTTGCAATAAAGTTGATCCATCTGGGTGATGTATCGGGATGGTAGTGAACACATGCAACAAGGTGGTAACGTGTTGATGAAGTCACCCTAATATAAGTGAACAATGAGAGGCTGTGTAGGAGTACACAGTGGGTTGTCTCATTTACACTGCCCTAGGCCCCGAGTTCTTGTGTTGTGATCCAAGACAAAGATTACTACCACATGTTGGGCTCATTGACCCCTCTCGACCTATTAACTCACCCCGACTAAGGTCCAGGATTCGCATGGGTTAACTTTATTCTATTTGCTTTCCTAACGTAGCACGGTTTTAGGCAAGCGCAGCACCATCCGTCGAGGTGGGCTTGTCGGACCGTCCATACATCGTCTGGGTCCTGAACGGAAACCCCGGCCGGATTCCCGATTGGGGTGCAACTCAGATAGGCGATTCCCTGGACTAGAGTTGGAGCCGTGAGGTAAGTGTCGTGGTACTATTCTCGCCGACACCGCTTGAAGGTGATGAGTTCTAGGCGATAAGTGGTAGTTACGTATGTGAAGAAGTACACCCCTGCAGGGTTAATGAACTATTCGAATAGCCGTGTCCGCGGTTATGGACTACTTGGAGATCTTTACTTGATTATTAGACAACTCAAATGGATACTCTAAAAATCGCATGATAAGTGTGAGTGCTTTGGGTTGCTTCCTCGTGGGGAAGTCGAGGAAGGATCCATGGTTGTGTTTTGATGTGGTGATCAAGATTAGATGGACTCGTGTGCGCCTGTCATCTCAACTCTGTGTAGTCGTAGTACAGGTTAGCCAAGTCAAAGCTTTCTGCATTACAACCCCACTTGCCTTTACCTTGTTACCTGAGCATGAGTAGTATAGTTCTGACGTAAGTCTTGCTGAGTACGACTTTGTACTCACGTTTTCTTATTCTATGTTTTAGAGACGAGACCACTGACCCTGATGGTGGCCTTTCCCGTTCAAGCTCGACATCGACGAAGTTTTGTAGTCCCAGACAGCAGCCTGGTCCCTCTGGAGGGTCGTTGTGTTTTCTTAAAGGCTTCTTAAGCCATTTGTTAACCTTGTCTTTACTAAGACATAATTTGCTTTCGTTGTTGTATGATGTAATGTTGGTTCACAGTGATGTGATCTCTGCTTGTAACACTACTATATCTGCTCTGTTTAGCAGATGCAATAAAGCTATGAGTTTGTAGAGTTCATGTGGTGTTACCTTCTGTTATACACTTGACATGTATGCTGCGTGTATGTTTATATCGTGCATGTCATGTGTGGGGTTCGATACCTTAGTTGTGTTCTCGCCGGCGGTCTTTTATACACCAAGTGGCCCTTAGATGTGCGCAGCTTGGGGCATCGCGATGCTATTGCTCGTGACTTTGTCACGTGGCACACTTTGTTGTATGATTGAGCCCGCCCAAGACCCCGACTAAGAGATCGGGCTGGAGTCTGTTTATGTAAGTGTTATGATTCAATCGATAATATGGTTGAGGCGACTTGTCTATGAGTATGGGATTTCACCACCCATAATCATTTAGACTTGTGAGCGGACGATGAGGACCCATCTCAGTTGATCATCCGGGCCTGGATGGGATGCCCCTCACGTTCGAGCTTTCCGAGAGTGTCTTGTACTTGGCCTTGTCTGCTTAGACAAGTGGGTATGGCTCTCGGCTCTCCATATGATTGAATTGTGACTGGAATTACATACGCAAACCCCGGGTCCCGACAGTAGCGTTTAGGAGCAGCCGTTGTAAGTGCATCATCATCATCCTAGTGCAGCTGCGTGGAAGCTTGGGAGCTTTTCCGATTCGATGGGGCGCCGGTAGCATCAAATGCATTTTCTAACAAGAGCTGTTGAGGTTGGCCGCCACTTTGCTGGCTAAGTCTGTCGATCAGCTCCTCCGCCCGCTTTAAGCCTTCTTCTACATTACGCAGCCGCTCTTTGGTAGGCGTTTTCTCAGCCTCATTCGCCGCTTTCTATGTCTCAGCCGCCGCTTTCTCAGCTGCCTCCCTTTCCTTCCTCCTCTGATGGCTTTTATCTGGATATTTCTTGCTTTCTGAAGGGAAGGCAACTTTCCAACACTTGGAGCCTGGCGTGCCTTGTGCTCTTCCTGGGTGTTCTTTATTTTTTAGGGAGCGCGTGAGCTCGTCGTTCTCTCTATCGGGAATGAACCGTCCCTCTTCAATATCACGTACTGCATCTCTAATATCTTCGATGGGCAGCAGGGGATCATCTATGTGTGATTGGTTATATATTGCCATCCCATCTTTGTCCAACGTGCCCCCATGGCCGTAAAACCAGTTTCTTGTCCGTTCGTTCCATGTTGTAGGCTCTGGAGTGATCCCGGCATCAAAATACTTGGCCTCAATTCCCTCCCACTTAGGCATGCAACCGGCGTAGCCAGCAGGCCCCATTTTATGGTGGTAAATCTTCTTAGCGGCATTCGTCTGATTTATTTCAGACCTTGGCTGCGCGTACTCCGATTTCTTGTACGCCACAAAATCATCCCACTGCTCTCTTATCTTACCATAGCCGTGTTCGAAATCCGGAGTCTTGTCTAACTTGAGAAATTTTAGGTACAAGTTTTTCTTCCAATTCTTGAATTGCTCGGCCATCTTGCTGAGAGCAAACTTCTTGACTCTAGCCTCTAGCTCCAGTCTAGCTGCCGCCTCCTAAGCTGGATTATCCACCTCTGTCATCCGCAGGAGGAAATTATGCATGAGCATGTTCCAAAGCCTATCTTTCATGGTGTCGCACACAAACGAGATTGTAGGGTCCATTGGCTGCATCCATTCTCGAATGGTGATCGGGATGTTGTCCCTCACGAGAGTTCCGCATGCCTTCACAAATTTTTTCTTGACATCGTCCGGAGCTAACGGTTCGCCGTCTGGACCAACCTCTTCGATCCTATACCTCACATTGTCAGCCAACTTTTTGGTTGGGCCTCGTTTCGGTCTTGCGGAGGAATGGCCGGATCCGGATCCGGAGGGCTAAAAGAAGAAAGAGTGTTAATATATGCATGTACATATACAGCTGCATTTTACTTAACAACATTTTAATCAACCTCGCCGGTGTTTTCGAGATTAAAGGTTCCGCAGGAGGCGGAGCCGGAGCCGGCTTGTCTCTCGTCCGATGCTTCTTCTCGGTGGAGAGACTCGTCTCCCTCACCGGAATCGTTCAGAAACCGGCGGGTGACATCTTGACCTTCATTTTCGTTGATCATATCGTGAAGCAAGTTTTCCTCATTTTCATCTCTACGAAATATTGGATCCATAGTATCTGCAAATTAAGAATTGCAGGCTATTATAATGCAAAGAATCAAAGTTTTAATCAATTTAAATCATTTAATAATCATCCCTCTTAGGAGAAGGCTACATGTAGAATTCACCAGATAATGTGGGCATAGTATGATGGACTCATAAACCTTAAGGTGTCAGCGACAAAGGATTTTATGAAGGCTTTCACTATCATGACACACTCAGAGTGACCACGGCCCGCTATCTAATCCTATTAGCTAACAAGGCGCAGGTTCCACTTCTGTATATAATATTTATAATAGGCTGCATAGGATATAGGAAAGGAACAACAAGTGGCGACAATGACAGGCTATGCATTGGAATAGGAAAGTAACGTAGCAGCAGCATATGCCTAGTGCAACAGATAAAAATAGACAAGTAGGCGATATGTGGGAGAGGGGAAGTGGCTCTGCTTGCCTGGAAGCTCGACGGTAGGGGTACTATCGTCGACGACGTAGTCGTAGGCAGCAGCGGTGTAGTAAACGGTAGCAGCGGGGTCTACCGGAGATTAAAGGGGGGAGAAAAATTAAATACACAGCATGACAGATGAAATGCAAACAACGATCTAACGTAGTTCGATACAATAAGCTCGGAGCGGGAATTCATCCGGGGATGAAATACTGGCTCCGGGTGATTACCGGACAGGGTGTCCGGAGGGGGGGGGGGGATGATGCCGGAGGTGTCGTGGACATCCGACACACGTGTGGTTGGTGTATCTGGGTTAGTTGATCTATTCCGAACAACTTTCGTGTTCGGAATAAATTGATCCGGGTACTTTAACAGTACCGGACAAATCATCGGACAGACGGTCCGGAGGGGGACGGTTCGATGCTCTGCATGTTAGAGGGGTGTGGTGGGGGTATGGGTATCATATCTGTAATCGTTGGTCTGTTCTGAGCAACTTTCATATACAAAGTTTTTCGATTCGGGCAACCTTTATCGGTACCGGAAATTATCGGCAGACGGACCGGAAGGGGGGTGTCGGTGTTCGGTGCGTTAGGGGTGTGTGGTAGACATACAAATAGCGTATTATTATTCTACACATTTTTCTGAGCAAAATTGATATATAAATTATTTTAATCCGAGTTACGGATTAAAAGATATTAATTAAACAAGTTTAATTCAATTTTTAAATCATTTAAATCATTTTCTATTTCATTTAATAATTAACCAAAATAATTAATAATCAATTTTTAATTAGCTGACCAGTGGGTCCCACTAGTCAGTGGCTTATAATTAAACTAATTTAATTAGAGTTAATTAAACAGGGGTGGCCCCACATGTAAGTCTAACCTATGTTAATTAAACATTTTTAATTAAGTTAAGTGGGCTCTGGCCCACATGTCATCTACACAATAGTTAGACTAATTAACCAAAATTAATCTAAATGGGCAGGGGCCCACTAGTCAGGGGATGAGGGGGTTTTCTATTCCTGTTTATTTTTAATAGGCCATTAGGGGGCACTGGACCCACTAGTCATAGGCTTAGGGGGGGTCAATTAGGCCTTAATTAAACCGCTGACAGGGCGGGCCCGCCGGGCAGAGACCCATGGTCTCGCCGGCGACGACAGCGGCTCCGGCAAGGTCGTCGTTCTCGCTGTGAGGGACGGGAGGAGGCACTGTTGGGCTGGTTCGACGGAGGGGGCCAACGCGCGTCGAGTGGTGGAGGTGGGGCCGCCGGGGAGTGGCCAGAAGCACGCCAGCGTCGTGCGAGGCGGCGGTGACGGCGGCGGTGTTGAGCTAGGCGGCGCTGGAGCACGGGACAACGAGGGCGGCCGTTCGGTGTACAGAAACGAGCAGGGAAGGAGGCCAATCGAAGCCACGCTCACCTTGGAGCACGTCGAGGAGGCAGGGGCACGGGGCGGCGAGGCGAACGGCGGCGAATTTCTCGTCGACGTTGCCGGGGCCGAGGAAGATGACGGCGTCGATCCGGGCGTGCGGTGGCTCCCGGGCTCCTCTCCTCTTGCGGCGGGGCACGGGGCGGCGAGGCGAACGGCGGCGAATCGGGCAGCCTGCCGGCGTCCGTAGAGGAATTCCGCGCGTCGACGAGATTCGGTGGAGTTGGGGGAGGAAGAAGAGATGCGCGCGTATATAGTAAGGGCCATCGGTCCGGGTTGGTAGCACCAACCGGGACCAAAGACACAACGGTCCCGGTTGGTGCTACGACCCGGGATCGTTGGCCTTGGCGGGGAGGGACGTGGTGCTGCCACGTCGCACCAGGGTCATCGGTCCCGGGTCGTAGCTCCAACCGGGACCGTTGAGTCTTTGGTCCCGGTTGGTGCTACCAACCGGGATCGTTGACCCTTTTTATGCAATCTTTTCGTCTTCCCGCCTTTTCAAATTTATTTTCTTTTTTAATTAGTTAGGTGTTTCAATTTAAAATGATTTTTTTTTTGGAATTTGAAAAAACTTTTAACAGCAAAAGTGCTTCAATTTAATTAACTAATCCAAAACCATTTTTTGTTTTGAAAAATATTTTTTTAACTATACAATTTTACTATTTTCAATTAAAAATGCATTTTCAAATATTTATTGCATTTCATTTTTCTAAACTTATTTCAACTCAAGACTTTTGTTTGCATTCAACATGCACCATTCAAAGCCACATACTAAAATTTCAAACCTTTCTGACTTCATTTGTTATTTTTCATGCATTTAATGATTTATTTTGAGCTAAATGACCCTGTAATTGGAAACACTACAACTGAACTCAGAAAAGGGTTAAACTTGGCATGGTATCATCATTTGATCCACATAGCATGTGTGCAAAAGTTCAGAGGATTACGACAAAAACTGGAAGCACTTCGTGTACAAACTGGACCATCTCTTTCAAAGTAAGAGGTTTCAGACGAAAACTCATCTGTTTCAAAGGCATTTCATGTTTCTAAACTTATTTCAAGTCAAGACTTTTGTTTGCATTCAACATGCACCATTCAAAGCCACATACTAAAATTTCAAACCTTTCTGACTTCATTTGCTATTTTTCATGCATTTAATGATTTATTTTCGGCTAAATAACCCTGTAATTGGAAAGCACTACAACTGAACTCAGAGAAGGTTGAAACTTGTCATGGTATCATCATTTGATCCACATAGAATGTGTGAAAAAGTTGAGAGGATTACGACAAAAACTGGATGCACTTCGTGTACAAACTGGACCATCTCTTTCAAAGTAAGAGGGTTTCAGACGAAAACTCATCTAATTCAAAGGCATTTCATTTTTCCAAACTTATTTTAACTCAAGACTTTTGTTTGCATTCAACATGCACCATTCAAAGCCACATACTAAAATTTCAAACCTTTCTAACTTCATTTTCTATTTTTCATGCATTTAATGATTTATTTTGAGCTAAATGACCCTGTAATTGGAAAGCACTACAACTAAACTCATAAAAGGTTGAAAGTTGGCATGGTATGATCATTTGATCCACATAGCATGTGTGCAAAAGTTGAGAGGATTACGACAAAAACTGGATGCACTTCGTGTACAAACAGGACCATCTCTTTCAAAGTAAGAGGGTTTCAGACGAAAACTCATCTGTTTCAAAGGAATTTCATTTTTCCAAACTTATTTTAACTCAAGACTTTTGTTTGCATTCAACATGCACCATTCAAAGCCACATACTAAAATTTCAAACCTTTCTGACTTCATTTGCTATTTTTCATGCATTTAATGATTTATTTTGAGCTAAATGACCCTGTAATTGGAAAGCACTACAACTGAACTCGGAAAAGGTTGAAACTTGGCATGGTATCATAATTTGATCCACATAGCATGTGTGCAAAAGTTCAGAGGATTACGACAAAAACTGGATGCACTTCGTGTACAAACTGGACCATCTCTTTCAAAGTAAGTGGGTTTTAGACGAAAACTCATCTGTTTCAAAGGCATTTCATTTTTCCAAACTTATTTCAACTTGAGACTTTTGTTTGCATTCAACATGCACAAGTCAAAGCCACATACTAAAATTTCAAACCTTTCTGACTTCATTTGCTATTTTTCATGCATTTAATGATTTATTTTGAGCTAAATGACCCTGTAATTGGAAAGCACTACAACTGAACTCAGAAAAGGTTGAAACTTGGCATGGTATCATCATTTGATCCACATAGCATGTGTGCAAAAGTTGAGAGGATTACGACAAAAACAGGATGCACTTCGTGTACAAACTGGACCATCTCTTTCAAAGTAAGAGGGTTTCAGACGAAAACTCATCTGTTTCAAAGGCATTTCATTTTTCCAAACTTATTTCAACTCAAGACTTTTTTTTTCATTCAACATGCACCATTCAAAGCCACATACTAAAATTTCTAACCTTTCTGACTTCATTTGCTATTTTTCATGCATTTAATGATTTATTTTCGGCTAAATAACCCTGTAATTGGAAAGCACTACAACTGAACTCAGAAAAGGTTGAAACTTGGCATGGTATCATCATTTGATCCACATAGCATGTGTGCAAAAGTTGAGAGGATTACGACAAAAACAGGATGCACTTCGTGTACAAACTGGACCATCTCTTTCAAAGTAAGAGGGTTTCAGACGAAAACTCATCTGTTTCAAAGGCATTTCATTTTTCCAAACTTATTTCAACTCAAGACTTTTGTTTGCATTCAACATGAACCATTCAAAGCCACATACTAAAATTTCTAACCTTTCTGACTTCATTTGCTATTTTTCATGCATTTAATGATTTATTTTGAGCTAAATGACCCTGTAATTGGAAAGCACTACAACTGAACTCGGAAAAGGTTGAAACTTGGCATGGTATCATCATTTGATCCACATAGCATGTGTGCAAAAGTTGAGAGGATTACGACAAAAACAGGATGCACTTCGTGTACAAACTGGACCATCTCTTTCAAAGTAAGAGGGTTTCAGACGAAAACTCATCTGTTTCAAAGGCATTTCATGTTTCTAAACTTATTTCAAGTCAAGACTTTTGTTTGCATTCAACATGCACCATTCAAAGCCACATACTAAAATTTCAAACCTTTCTGACTTCATTTGCTATTTTTCATGCATTTAATGATTTATTTTCGGCTAAATAACCCTGTAATTGGAAAGCACTACAACTGAACTCAGAAAAGGTTGAAACTTGTCATGGTATCATCATTTGATCCACATAGCATGTGTGCAAAAGTTCAGAGGATTACGACAAAAACTGGATGCACTTCGTGTACAAACTGGACCATCTCTTTCAAAGTAAGTGGGTTTTAGACGAAAACTCATCTGTTTCAAAGGCATTTCATTTTTCCAAACTTATTTCAACTTGAGACTTTTGTTTGCATTCAACATGCACAAGTCAAAGCCACATACTAAAATTTCAAACCTTTCTGACTTCATTTGCTATTTTTCATGCATTTAATGATTTATTTTGAGCTAAATGACCCTGTAATTGGAAAGCACTACAACTGAACTCAGAAAAGGTTGAAACTTGGCATGGTATCATCATTTGATCCACATAGCATGTGTGCAAAAGTTGAGAGGATTACGACAAAAACAGGATGCACTTCGTGTACAAACTGGACCATCTCTTTCAAAGTAAGAGGGTTTCAGACGAAAACTCATCTGTTTCAAAGGCATTTCATTTTTCCAAACTTATTTCAACTCAAGACTTTTGTTTGCATTCAACATGAACCATTCAAAGCCACATACTAAAATTTCTAACCTTTCTGACTTCATTTGCTATTTTTCATGCATTTAATGATTTATTTTGAGCTAAATGACCCTGTAATTGGAAAGCACTACAACTGAACTCGGAAAAGGTTGAAACTTGGCATGGTATCATCATTTGATCCACATAGCATGTGTGCAAAAGTTCAGAGGATTACGACAAAAACTGGAAGCACTTCGTGTACAAACTGGACCATCTCTTTCAAAGTAAGAGGTTTCAGACGAAAACTCATCTGTTTCAAAGGCATTTCATGTTTCTAAACTTATTTCAAGTCAAGACTTTTGTTTGCATTCAACATGCACCATTCAAAGCCACATACTAAAATTTCAAACCTTTCTGACTTCATTTGCTATTTTTCATGCATTTAATGATTTATTTTCGGCTAAATAACCCTGTAATTGGAAAGCACTACAACTGAACTCAGAAAAGGTTGAAACTTGTCATGGTATCATCATTTGATCCACATAGCATGTGTGCAAAAGTTCAGAGGATTACGACAAAAACAGGATGCACTTCGTGTACAAACTGGACCATCTCTTTCAAAGTAAGAGGGTTTCAGACGAAAACTCATCTGTTTCAAAGGCATTTCATTTTTCCAAACTTATTTCAACTCAAGACTTTTTTTTTCATTCAACATGCACCATTCAAAGCCACATACTAAAATTTCTAACCTTTCTGACTTCATTTGCTATTTTTCATGCATTTAATGATTTATTTTGAGCTAAATGACCCTGTAATTGGAAAGCACTACAACTGAACTCGGAAAAGGTTGAAACTTGGCATGGTATCATCATTTGATCCACATAGCATGTGTGCAAAAGTTCAGAGGATTACGACAAAAACTGGATGCACTTCGTGTACAAACTGGACCATCTCTTTCAAAGTAAGTGGGTTTTAGACGAAAACTCATCTGTTTCAAAGGCATTTCATTTTTCCAAACTTATTTCAACTTGAGACTTTTGTTTGCATTCAACATGCACAAGTCAAAGCCACATACTAAAATTTCAAACCTTTCTGACTTCATTTGCTATTTTTCATGCATTTAATGATTTATTTTGAGCTAAATGACCCTGTAATTGGAAAGCACTACAACTGAACTCAGAAAAGGTTGAAACTTGGCATGGTATCATCATTTGATCCACATAGCATGTGTGCAAAAGTTGAGAGGATTACGACAAAAACAGGATGCACTTCGTGTACAAACTGGACCATCTCTTTCAAAGTAAGAGGGTTTCAGACGAAAACTCATCTGTTTCAAAGGCATTTCATTTTTCCAAACTTATTTCAACTCAAGACTTTTTTTGCATTCAACATGCACCATTCAAAGCCACATACTAAAATTTCTAACCTTTCTGACTTCATTTGCTATTTTTCATGCATTTAATGATTTATTTTGAGCTAAATGACCCTGTAATTGGAAAGCACTACAACTGAACTCGGAAAAGGTTGAAACTTGGCATGGTATCATCATTTGATCCACATAGCATGTGTGCAAAAGTTCAGAGGATTACGACAAAAACTGGAAGCACTTCGTGTACAAACTGGACCATCTCTTTCAAAGTAAGAGGTCTCAGACGAAAACTCATCTGTTTCAAAGGCATTTCATGTTTCTAAACTTATTTCAAGTCAAGACTTTTGTTTGCATTCAACATGCACCATTCAAAGCCACATACTAAAATTTCAAACCTTTCTGACTTCATTTGCTATTTTTCATGCATTTAATGATTTATTTTCGGCTAAATAACCCTGTAATTGGAAAGCACTACAACTGAACTCAGATAAGGTTGAAACTTGTCATGGTATCATCATTTGATCCACATAGAATGTGTGAAAAAGTTGAGAGGATTACGACAAAAACTGGATGCACTTTGTGTACAAACTGGACCATCTCTTTCAAAGTAAGAGGGTTTCAGACGAAAACTCATCTAATTCAAAGGCATTTCATTTTTCCAAACTTATTTTAACTCAAGACTTTTGTTTGCATTCAACATGCACCATTCAAAGCCACATACTAAAATTTCAAACCTTTCTAACTTCATTTTCTATTTTTCATGCATTTAATGATTTATTTTGAGCTAAATGACCCTGTAATTGGAAAGCACTACAACTAAACTCAGAAAAGGTTGAAAGTTGGCATGGTATGATCATTTGATCCACATAGCATGTGTGCAAAAGTTGAGAGGATTACGACAAAAACTGGATGCACTTCGTGTACAAACAGGACCATCTCTTTCAGAGTAAGAGGGTTTCAGACGAAAACTCATCTGTTTCAAAGGAATTTCATTTTTCCAAACTTATTTTAACTCAAGACTTTTGTTTGCATTCAACATGCACCATTCAAAGCCACATACTAAAATTTCAAACCTTTCTGACTTCATTTGCTATTTTTCATGCATTTAATGATTTATTTTGAGCTAAATGACCCTGTAATTGGAAAGCACTACAACTGAACTCGGAAAAGGTTGAAACTTGGCATGGTATCATCATTTGATCCACATAGCATGTGTGCAAAAGTTCAGAGGATTACGACAAAAACTGGATGCACTTCGTGTACAAACTGGACCATCTCTTTCAAAGTAAGTGGGTTTTAGACGAAAAGTCATCTGTTTCAAAGGCATTTCATTTTTCCAAACTTATTTCAACTTGAGACTTTTGTTTGCATTCAACATGCACAAGTCAAAGGTACATACTAAAATTTCAAACCTTTCTGACTTCATTTGCTATTTTTCATGCATTTAATGATTTATTTTGAGCTAAATGACCCTATAATTGGAAAGCACTACAACTGAACTCAGAAAAGGTTGAAACTTGGCATGCTATCATCATTTGATCCACATAGCATGTGTGCAAAAGTTGAGAGGATTACGACAAAAACAGGATGCACTTCGTGTACAAACTGGACCATCTCTTTCGAAGTAAGAGGGTTTCAGACGAAAACTCATCTGTTTCAAAGGCATTTCATTTTTCCAAACTTATTTCAACTCAAGACTTTTGTTTGCATTCAACATGCACCATTCAAAGCCACATACTAAAATTTCTAACCTTTCTGACTTCATTTGCTATTTTTCATGCATTTAATGATTTATTTTGAGCTAAATGACCCTGTAATTGGAAAGCACTACAACTGAACTCGGAAAAGGTTGAAACTTGGCATGGTATCATCATTTGATCCACATAGCATGTGTGCAAAAGTTCAGAGGATTACGACAAAAACTGGAAGCACTTCGTGTACAAACTGGACCATCTCTTTCAAAGTAAGAGGTTTCAGACGAAAACTCATCTGTTTCAAAGGCATTTCATGTTTCTAAACTTATTTCAAGTCAAGACTTTTGTTTGCATTCAACATGCACCATTCAAAGCCACATACTAAAATTTCAAACCTTTCTGACTTCATTTGCTATTTTTCATGCATTTAATGATTTATTTTCGGCTAAATAACCCTGTAATTGGAAAGCACTACAACTGAACTCAGAAAAGGTTGAAACTTGTCATGGTATCATCATTTGATCCACATAGCATGTGTGAAAAAGTTGAGAGGATTACGACAAAAACTGGATGCACTTCGTGTACAAACTGGACCATCTCTTTCAAAGTAAGAGGGTTTCAGACGAAAACTCATCTAATTCAAAGGCATTTCATTTTTCCAAACTTATTTTACCTCAAGACTTTTGTTTGCATTCAACATGCACCATTCAAAGCCACATACTAAAATTTCAAACCTTTCTAACTTCATTTTCTATTTTTCATGCATTTAATGATTTATTTTGAGCTAAATGACCCTGTAATTGGAAAGCACTACAACTAAACTCAGAAAAGGTTGAAAGTTGGCATGGTATGATCATTTGATCCACATAGGATGTGTGCAAAAGTTGAGAGGATTACGACAAAAACTGGATGCACTTCGTGTACAAACAGGACCATCTCTTTCAAAGTAAGAGGGTTTCAGACGAAAACTCATCTGTTTCAAAGGAATTTCATTTTTCCAAACTTATTTTAACTCAAGACTTTTGTTTGCATTCAACATGCACCATTCAAAGCCACATACTAAAATTTCAAACCTTTCTGACTTCATTTGCTATTTTTCATGCATTTAATGATTTATTTTGAGCTAAATGACCCTGTAATTGGAAAGCACTACAACTGAACTCGGAAAAGGTTGAAACTTGGCATGGTATCATCATTTGATCCACATAGCATGTGTGCAAAAGTTCAGAGGATTACGACAAAAACTGGATGCACTTCGTGTACAAACTGGACCATCTCTTTCAAAGTAAGTGGGTTTTAGACGAAAACTCATCTGTTTCAAAGGCATTTCATTTTTCCAAACTTATTTCAACTTGAGACTTTTGTTTGCATTCAACATGCACAAGTCAAAGCCACATACTAAAATTTCAAACCTTTCTGACTTCATTTGCTATTTTTCATGCATTTAATGATTTATTTTGAGCTAAATGACCCTGTAATTGGAAAGCACTACAACTGAACTCAGAAAAGGTTGAAACTTGGCATGGTATCATCATTTGATCCACATAGCATGTGTGCAAAAGTTGAGAGGATTACGACAAAAACAGGATGCACTTCGTGTACAAACTGGACCATCTCTTTCAAAGTAAGAGGGTTTCAGACGAAAACTCATCTGTTTCAAAGGCATTTCATTTTTCCAAACTTATTTCAACTCAAGACTTTTGTTTGCATTCAACATGAACCATTCAAAGCCACATACTAAAATTTCTAACCTTTCTGACTTCATTTGCTATTTTTCATGCATTTAATGATTTATTTTGAGCTAAATGACCCTGTAATTGGAAAGCACTACAACTGAACTCGGAAAAGGTTGAAACTTGGCATGGTATCATCATTTGATCCACATAGCATGTGTGCAAAAGTTCAGAGGATTACGACAAAAACTGGATGCACTTCGTGTACAAACTGGACCATCTCTTTCAAAGTAAGTGGGTTTTAGACGAAAACTCATCTGTTTCAAAGGCATTTCATTTTTCCAAACTTATTTCAACTTGAGACTTTTGTTTGCATTCAACATGCACAAGTCAAAGCCACATACTAAAATTTCAAACCTTTCTGACTTCATTTGCTATTTTTCATGCATTTAATGATTTATTTTGAGCTAAATGACCCTGTAATTGGAAAGCACTACAACTGAACTCATAAAAGGTTGAAACTTGGCATGGTATCATCATTTGATCCACATAGCATGTGTGCAAAAGTTGAGAGGATTACGACAAAAACAGGATGCACTTCGTGTACAAACTGGACCATCTCTTTCAAAGTAAGAGGGTTTCAGACGAAAACTCATCTGTTTCAAAGGCATTTCATTTTTCCAAACTTATTTCAACTCAAGACTTTTGTTTGCATTCAACATGAACCATTCAAAGCCACATACTAAAATTTCTAACCTTTCTGACTTCATTTGCTATTTTTCATGCATTTAATGATTTATTTTGAGCTAAATGACCCTGTAATTGGAAAGCACTACAACTGAACTCGGAAAAGGTTGAAACTTGGCATGGTATCATCATTTGATCCACATAGCATGTGTGCAAAAGTTCAGAGGATTACGACAAAAACTGGATGCACTTCGTGTACAAACTTGACCATCTCTTTCAAAGTAAGAGGGTTTCAGACGAAAACTCATCTGTTTCAAAGGCATTTCATTTTTCTAAACTTATTTCAACTCAAGACTTTTGTTTGCATACAACATGCACCATTCAAAGCCACATACTAAAATTTCAAACCTTTCTGACTTCATTTGCTATTTTTCATGCATTTAATGATTTATTTTGAGCTAAATGACATCATGCTATTTTTCATTTTCTAACAGTGGTGTCACATCATGTTCAAACTTGGCTAATTGAAAACATCACAAAAAAACCTCCAATGGTTCAATACATAAAAGGTTCAATACATTATTACACATCACTTGTTTCCTACATTGCTTATGATCTTCATTGCTTAATGGGATAGTTGGGTCAGTTTTCACTGTGAATGGAGGAATTTCATGAAACTTAACGTAATCTTCGGACATGTCTGTCTTGTCCTCGACTCCCACGATGTTTCTTTTTCTTGAAAGAACTATGTGATGCCTGGGCTCATTGTCTGATTTATTCGTATCCTTGTTTTTCCTTTTTTTGGGTCTAGAAGACATGTCCTTCACATAGAAAACCTGAGCCACATCTTTGGCTAGGACGAATGGGTCGTCTGTGTGACCAAGATTCTTGAGATCCCCTGTTGTCATTCCGTACAACTGGTCGACCTTTACCCCATCTCCATTCATGTTGACCCAACTTCACCGAAACAAGGGACCTTAAAAGTAGGTCCATAGTGAAGTTCCCATATCTCATCTATGTAACCATAGTATGTGTCCTTTTTACCATCCTCGTTTGTTGCATCAAAGCGGACACCACTGTTTTGGTTGGTGCTCTTCTTATCTTGGGCGACCGTGTAAAATGTATTCCCATTTATCTCGTACCCTTGGAAAGTCAATACAGTCTCAGACGGTGTCGGGGCCAGCAAGTAGAGTTGATTTCCAATAGTGGTGTCATGCATGAGACGTAATTGCAACCAAGTGCCGAAAGTCTCCATGTGTTTGACTTGAATCCATTGGTCATCCTCCCCCGGGAACTTGGAGCGTAGAACATTCTTGTGTTCCTCGATATACGGTTGGACGAAGGTAGAACTTTGTAGAACTGTGTAGTGTGCTTGAGTCAAAGAATGCCCGTCCTGAAATATCTTTGCTTTCTTTTCTAGCGTTCCTTTTCCACTCAGTCTCCCCTCATACCGCGATTCAGGAACACCAATCGGCTTAAGGTCAGGAATAAAGTCAACACAGAACTCAATGACCTCCTCTGTTCCATAGCCCTTGGAGATGCTTCCTTCTGGCCTTGCACGGTTACGAACATATTTCTTTAAAACTCCCATGAACCTCTCGAAGGGGAACATATTGTGAAGAAATACAGGACCTAGAATGGCAATCTCGTCGACCAGGTGAACCAGCAGATGCGTCATAATATTGAAGAAGGACGGGGGGAACACCAACTCAAAACTGACGAGACATTGGACCACATCCTTCTGTAGCCTTTCCAGACTTGCATGATCGATTACCTTCTGAGATATTGCATTGAGAAATGCACATAGCTTCACAATGGGTACTCAAACATTTTCTGGTAGAATCCCCCGCAATGCAACCGGAAGCAACTGCGTCATAATCACGTGGCAATCATGAGACTTGAGGTTCTGGAATATTTTCTCTGCCATATTTATTATTCCCTTTATATTTGACGAGAAGCCTGCCGGGACCTTGATACTTCTAAGGCATTCAAAAAATATTTCCTTCTCTGCTTTGGTAAGAGCGTAGCTGCTTAGACGCCCTTTATCAGTATGCCTGTGGTATGGGTCTTTCATACGTTGTTGGTCCTCCCGTGCTTCTGGTGTATCTTTTGACTTCCCATACACGCCCAGGAACCCTAGCAGGTTCACGCAAAGATTCTTCGTCACGTGCATCACGTCGATTGAAGAACGGACCTCTAGGTCTACCCAATAGGGTAGCTCCCAAAATATAGATTTCTTCTTCCACATGGCCGCATGTCCGGTAACGGCGTCTTTCGGAACAGATTGACTGCCAGGACCCTTTCCAAAGATTACTTCTAGGTCATTCACCATACCAAATACATCAGCACCTTTAGGGAGCTTAGGCTTTTTCCGGTGATCTGCCTCACCGTTGAAATGCTGGCCTTTCTTTCTCACGATATGATTGTGCGACAGAAATTGACGACACCCCAGGTACACAACCTTCTTACATTTATCCAAATATATACCTTTAGTCTTATCTAAACAGTGCGTGCATGCATTGTATCCCTTGTTTGACTGTCCTGAAATGTTACTAATAGCGGGCCAATCATTGATGGTTACGAAAAGCAACGCTCGCAGGTCAAATTCCTCCTGTTTGTGCTCATCCCACACGCGTACATCTGGTTTGGCCCACAGCTCCAAAAGTTCATCGACTAATGGCCTTAGGTACACATCAATGTCGTTATCGGGTTGCCTCGGTCCTTGGATGAGCAATGGCATCATGATGAACTTCCGCTTCATCCACACCCAAGGAGGAAGGTTGTAGATACATGGAGTCACAGGCCAGGTGCTGTGACTGCGGCTCTGCTCTCCAAAAGGGTTCATGCCATCTGTACTTAGACCAAACCATAAGTTTCTTGCTTCATCTGTAAAGTCTGAGTGGCCTCTCTCGATTTTTCTCCACTGCGACCCATCATCGGGGTGTCTCAACTTCCCGTCTTTCTTACAGTCTTTTTTGTGCCATCACAACAACCTAGCATGCTCCTTGTTTCTGAACAGACGTTTCAACCGTGGTATTATAGGAGCATACCAGATAACCTTAGCAGGAACCCTCTTCCTCGGGGGCTCGTCATCTCCCTCAGCATCACCAGGGTCATCTTGTCTGATCTTGTACCGACTCGCAGTGCATACCGGGCATTTATCCATACTCTCATACTTTTCACCACGGTACAGGATGCAGTCATTAATGCATGCATGTATCTTCTGCACATCTAATCCTAGAGGGCAGATAACCTTCTTTGCTTCGTGTGTTGTCGCGGGCAATTCGTTATCCGGTGGAAGCTTCGACTTCATTATTTGCAGTAACTTCTCAAATCAGGTGTCAGAACAACCAAAATCTGCCTTCCATTTCAACAGTTCCAGTGTGGTACCGAGCTTTGTGTTGCCATCTTCGCAATTTGGGTACAAGGGCTTTTTGTGATCCTCTAGCATGGTCTCCAACTTCTCCTTTTCTTTTCCTGTTTCACAGTCTCGCTTTGCATCAGAGATGACCCGACCAAGACCATCAGCGGTCTCATCTGATTCCCATTGTTCTTCTTCATTGTCACCTCGAGGAGCTCCATCTTCTTCATTTTCTTCCATTGCAGTGTCACCGAATTCTTCAGGGGACATAGGATAGCATCATCATCCTCCTCTTCTTCATTTTCTTCCTGCCTAACCCATCTTTCTCCGTGCTTGGACCAACAATAATATCCGGGAATGAAACCTCTCCGAAGCAGGTGGCCTTGAAGTGTTCTCGAGGAAGAGTACTCCGCCACGTTCCGACAGTCAATACAGGGACAAGGCATAAAATTATCCACTTTGTTTGCATTAGCCACATCGAGAAATGTATGCAGGTTTGTAATAAACTCGGACCCGCGTCGATCGCT
Source organism: Bromus sterilis (assembly GCA_950022295.1). Lineage (NCBI taxonomy): Eukaryota > Viridiplantae > Streptophyta > Magnoliopsida > Poales > Poaceae > Bromus > Bromus sterilis. The sequence goes on along the minus strand of OX465596.1, from coordinate 158,881,703 downwards.
GTACATCCATCGCATCCGTGCTTCGATCTGCGTCATATAATTAACCATTACAATAACTTCGTGAATAGTGAAAAGACCACTATATATGCACACGTGTAGTATTTTTGTATCAGTTACAGATGGAGAAGATAATGTTGCTAACCTCGGCCGAGGATACGGTGTTCTGAGGACCTAAGTGTGGCTCGAACATTTCGTCGAACACCTGGTGTGCAATCAAAGGAAAAAAATTCTAGCACCCACCCCACCCCAACACAATCCTGAAATTTTTTGAGGCAAAATGGCAAAGTGCTGGCTGGGGGCTTATATAACCAGGGCAACGGTCCCGGTTTTTGCCAACAACCGGGACCAATGCCTCGCAGTGCGCCACGTGTTGGTCGCCAGAGCATTGGTCCCTGTTTGTGGCAACAACCGGGACCGTTGCCCCACATGAACCGGGACCGTTGCCCTGTACAGACGAACCAGGACCGTTGCGTGGCATCGGTCCCGGTTCTGAAAAGAACCGGGAGCGATGCCGTTTTTGGGCTGGACGAAAGGGGGGTCTCTCCACTAGTGTGTTAAGAAATTCTTTCCTGAAAGCATAGATAAAGTTTTTTATTCCAACGTGGAGCTCTAAACATGAATCTAGAGAGTTATTTTTGTCCACACATATAGAACTTCACGTTGATTACTTTAGTGAAATTATTACCGGACATCAACACCAACTGTTATTCTATTCTGATACTTTTTTTCGGGTGAGAGTGTTATGCTCGGACTCATTCCTTGTGTTTCCCTTTTTTTTTTAATTGGACTTTTCTCCGATAGCTGCTGAATTTTTTTTGGTTTCCATTGCAGTGTAGTCTGATCGGTTCGCGTTTTGTACTGTCCTTTTAGGAAACCAAGGACGTGTCCAATTAATACATGACATGTCACGTGTCAAATTGTTTGTACATTGTAATATTTGCATGTAACATTGCATCTTTTAAATCTTAACCGTTCATCTATTAAATTTACGGTGTATATAATTTAATCTATGTGGACGAATATAGTGGCTTGTTTGTATCTTGTTTCAATTATATAATAGATTTGAATTAAAAGAAATCAGAGAAACTGCAGAAAATAGCTAAAACTTTAGAAATTCATAGAAAATTCATATTAACTCCAAATTAAACACATAATATATGAAAAATTATCAGAAAAATGCAAGGATTAATAATATGCAACTTGTTTTTATGTTTGGCCATTTTAAAATGGGTGAACAGTAGCAAATGTGCATATGGTTTAATTTGAATTTGAATTTGGAGTTTGAATTTGCAAATCTTTTGTAATACGGTTCAATTAAATGGAATTGTCAACAAAACAGTACCATATACATCATGGACAACCTTATCATGTACTTGTGCATTTACTTTTGATGTTGCCCCCCTTTGTTGATGATTGTTCCGGTAACAGTGTTTCCGAGACGGAGGTCATCCCCTGAAGCAGAAGATCGATAACCCGTGTATCGTCAGCAAGGCAAGCTGACCCTCATTGATCATGTCAATAAAAGCCCAATTCCCTCTCATTCTTTCTTATGCATGTTTAGGAGTTCACCATGATACGTTGTACCGCTAGTTGAACCCATTCCTTTGCATAACCTATCATTTCTACTACAGTATTAAGCAAACCTCAACCTAGAAAATCTAGGAATTGCTTGTGATCATCATGTGGCCATTCATCCATGTTAATCTTATGCTATGCTTAGAGTTGTGGAAGCCTTGATCCATCTTGGGTGATGAATTGATGATGGTAGTAGTCATGTTCATGTTATTTGTGATGAAAAGGTGTGGTGAATTTGACCTAAACAAGGTGAACGATGAGAGGTTGTGTAGGAGTACATAGTGGGTTGTCTCATTGAACACTGCCCTAGGCCCTGAGTTCTTGTGTTGTGATCCAAGACAAAGATTACTACCACATGTAGGGTTTATGGGAGCCCCGTTTGGCCTATTAACTCACCCCCGATCAAGTCCAGGAGTCACTCTATTTCGGGTTTTCAATTTGGCATATGCATAGAAAAAGAATGAATGAAAGGTTGCATCATTTAGATATGTGGGTGGACCTGTGAGACAGTAAAAACATCTTCTAGGGTGGCGTCTCGGTCTCCGGCATTGTCAGGGTCTGTATCGTGAACCGTCCGGACTCTCGAGCGGGGTCTAACTCAGATATTCGACTCCTGTATTTGAGAACGTGATGTGAGGTAAGTGCCTTGGTGATTATCCTCGTCCGACATCCGCTTGAAGGATGACGATTCCTGGGAGGTAAGTGATGACAAGCATGTGAAGAAGTACGCCCCTACAGGGTTAACAAATTATTCGAATAGCCGCGTCCGCGGTAATGGACTACTTGGAGACCTATGCTTGATCATTAGACAACTTCAACGGAAACTCTACAAAACTTGCCAAGATAAGTGTGAGTGCTATGGTGCCCTTCCTCGTGGGGAAGTCGAGGAAGTATCCATAGTGGTGTATTGGTTGGAGACTTGGTAGTGGACTCGTGTACGTTTCTTACCTCAAGTCTGGTACTCGTAGTACAGGACTAGCCAAGTGAAAGCTGGCACTTCTGCATTGAAACCCCACCTCCCTTTACCTTGAAACTTGTGCATGAGTAGCATAGTTCCGATGCAAGTCTTGCTGAGTAGGACTTTGTACTCACGTTTGCTTATTCTATGTTTTAGATAAGAACCCAGACCCCGATGGAGTCACCTTCCTGAAGCTCGACGTTGACTAAGATAGTATAGTTCCAGACAACAGTCTGGCCCTCATGGAAGGGCATGTATGTTGAACAAGGCTTCTCTAAGCCATTTGTTAAACTTGTCTGTACCCAGACATAAGTTGCTTCCGCTTGAATGATGTAATGTTGGATCACAGTCTTGTGGTCTCTGTGTGTACTCTATATATATGTAAGTCAACAAAGATATACTTTATAGATATAATGTGATGAGTACCTGCTGTTTACACTATACATGTATGTTGCGTGTATGATTAGAACGTGCATGTCTTAGTGTGGGGTTCGATAGCTTAGTTGTGTTCTTGCCGGCGGTCTTTTATACGCCAACTGGCCCTTAGATGTGCGCAGCTTGGGGCATCGTGATGTGATTTCCCGTGACTCTGTCATGTGGCACACTTTGTTGTATGATTGAGCCGCCCGAGATCCCGACTAGGTGATCGGGATGGAGTCTATTTATGTAAGTGTTATAATTCAATCGATAATATGGTTGAGGCGACTTGTCTATGAGTATGGGATTTCACCACCCATAATCATTTAGACTTGTGAGCAGATGATGAGGACCCATATCAGTTGATCATCCGGCCTAGATGGGATGCCCCTCACGTTCGATGCTTTCCGAGAGTGTTCTGTGCTTGGCCTTGTCTGCTTCAACAAGTGGGTACGGCTCTCGGCTCTCCATATGATTGAGTTGTGACTGGAATTACATATGCATATTCCGGGTCCCAACAGACTTAGAGGCCACATCCATATGAATTCATAGAAAAGGATAACAACACAATATAGCATATATTCTTATGAGCAACAACATAAAGAAAATCGATAAATGGCCAGGAGCATGCACATATGCATAAAATTGCATATGCAGTGACCTTTATACACAAAGAGCACCAAGAGTATTTGACACTACCATCTACTACACAAAGAGTACATCCAAATTACATGTAGTGCACACATTCATCAAACGGCTGTCGTATATAACATAAATTGATCACTTGTTCTAACTCGGATCAAGGAATGGGCGGCATCCTTCTTTCTTCATGAAAGGCCTTGTGTCACGCAAGGCCTTTAGGCGGGCTTCTATCTCCCCATTGGATGGTGCAATGTTGGAGTGGAAGATCGACCCCTTCATTTGTACTTCATAACGGATGATAGTTGCCATCTCCGCTTGGATGTGAAAGAACTCCTGCCTAAGATTTGCATCGGCGATTTCCGCCTTCCTTTCGGCCAACGCTTTGAGATGACTTGGCAGCGTAAGGTTGCGTTGTTCCTGTACAGTCTCCCGCATGTGATGGAGGGCGTAGTACGCATCCCTCACACCGCCAGCCGGCTGCTTGACGCACAGGAACTGCGTTATGTGGTTGAACACGCTCACGCCAGGTTGATGCTTCCTAAACTTGTGCTTCACGATCTTGCCTCCTGCTTCTTTGTAGGCGGTGAGAGCATCATCCAAAACTCTCATGATATACTTGTAATCTTTCTTCTTCGCACTCCCCGGGTCTAAATACACAGCATGCGAGTGTTTTGGTGAAAAGCAGATGAGCACGTAGTCTTGATCCACACTGCATAATTAAAAAATCCAAAAGTAATTTTGGAAGAAGGCAATGGAAAGCTTAGAAAGCATATATGCTACGGCGGCGAGCGAACGACTTACTTGGGCGAGTAGGTCGTGAGAAATGAATCCTTGCTGGCGTTCTCTAGCATGAAGTCTTTGATGTACCCCGCCGCGAGAGTCGCGTCCCCGTTGTCCATCAAGATGCTTTCACGCATGTAGAAGGGGTCAAATATCGCGACGCTCGGGGTCTTATCTCTCCTGATACTCATAGAAAGGCTGAGCGAGAACATATGAATAAGGCTATGGTCCAACCGCTTGAGATGATACAAATTGAAGATCTCTGAAAACTGCAGGATTATCATATCCGCGGGGATATTGTCGGTGAATCCCATGTTGAGTAGCACCTTGGCCATGAAAACCGGGTACGAGGCCTTCTGTTCTCGAAGAAGCATATTCTCTAATGCCATAAGACTGTAAAGCACACTCTGCATATCCGAAGTTGCAAGGTCGAGCATGTCATTAGGTAGAATGGCCCTACCCGCCACATGGGTTTCAAACGAGAGGTCCTTGGGTCTTGGTGGCCTGTCCTGAGCCCGGATCGACATCGAAGGTTGGCTGCTCAAAGTGCTCTTGTTTCATTTCCCTCCCTTATTATTTTTTGATTCCGAGAAGTCATCGGCCTTTATCTGCCAAGTGGCCGCCTTATGGAGTGTGGACAGGCTGAGAATAGATCTCCTTGTCGCATCTGCTTCAGGATCGGTGAAGTCGCAAGCTGTTGGAGACATCTCCTGAGAAGCAGCAAAGAGACGCGTGGAGCAAGCAGGTTTCGCCGCAGGATCAGCTGGACCGCGAGCTTCCTCGTCACACTACAAGAAAAAAGGGCTCTAATGGAGCACCTAATTTGGCTACTAATGGCGCACTTATAGCACGCCATTAGTAAGTGATAGTAATGGCGCACATTCGGTGTGCCATTACTATCTAGGATACTAATTGCGCACCGTGAGTGCGCCATTGCTGATGCCAGTGGTGCGCTACTGTTGTTACTGCTACCACCACATGTGTCTATTGTGATCTGAGTCACTAATGGCGCACTTTTAGGAAGTGCGCCATTGATGTGTTTCTGTACATGCGCCACTGATGTACTCTATGTGCGCCATTACTATGAATATTAGGATTTTTTTCTTTTGCTTTTCTATATTTGCACAGGTTACAAACATATATAAACAGTATATTTATAAACAACACAGATTTATCGAATACAATAGAAGATTAGTCTCCGAATATCACGGAAGATTAGTCTCCGATTACAAATCATCATATTAGTCTCCGAATTCAAAATACCGAACAAAGTTAGAACATTACAAGTCTCGAGTAGCGAGTTTGTCTTCACATTACAAGTCGATATCTAAACTATCATCACATTGAAAAAGAGGGTGGCGGTCACGATGGCATCATCGTGACCAAAGTGATCTTCATCCGGTTCCACCTCCGCTCCCTCCTCTCACCCGCTAGATAGCGCACGTATCTAGCTTCCGCCTCCACCCTTGTGGGGTACCCTTTGTAACTTTTACCGCTAAAACGGTGAACCTGTCTCCGACCATCCTCCCAGTCGTCGTAGACTCCGGGAATCCTACCAATGTACACGACATACGACGGCATCTTCTTTATGCACTGGACAAAAAAAACGTTAAGAGAAACTTACAGATAATATTTAAGAAGTACATACTTCTACAACAAAATTAAGGACCAAAGAAAGAGAAAAGCAACACACATTAATAGCACACGGTTCATGTTCGTAGTAATAAATAGCATCGACTACATATAAGTTGAATGACGACTGTTTAAACTAAGGAGACATACGTACATACAAGTTCATAAAAGTTTATACAACACACGAGTTCTCGTCGATAGTACAAAACTACATAGCTAGGCGCACGGGAATCAAGTCTTTTTCCTCCGCTCACGGGCTGGAGCGTTGGTGAAGCCGCCGTATTTCGTGATGGTCATGAATGAGCGATTGCCGTTAGCCTGCAATCTTAGCATTGTATCTATTTCAAGGTTGGATAGTTGATTGTTAAGGTAGAACTCCCCCGTGTTATGAAGGACATCTTCAGAGATGATTCCTGCCAAGTCCGACTGGATGCGAAAGAATTCTTGTCTGAGGACGGCTTCTTCGATTTCCGACAAGCGTTCGGCCTAGTGCTTGGGATGATATGGCAGCGTAAGATGTTGTTGGTCCCGTACGAACGCCCGCATGTGATGCAAGGCGTAGTAGGCATTCTTATGACCGCCAGGAGGCTGCTTGACGCAGGCAAACTATGTTACGTGAGTGAACACGTGCGCGCCGTACCTAACAACTTCCTTCTTGAAGGTGACTCCAGATTTGGAGTAGCGCGAGAGAGCCTCATCGAGAACTTTCTTGATATTTGTGTAGTCTTTGTTCGACTCACGGTCCGGGTCGAAATACGTGGCCATGGACCATTTCAGGCTTAGAGCAATGAGTGTGCACTTTGTTTCATCGCTACACACAACATGGATGTTAGGAGGAAAATAACGACCGAAATCTAAGCAACCTCATGTACGTTACGGGGACGTGAGGGAATGAATTACTTGGGAAAGTAAGGCACGAGGAAGTTGTCCTTATCCTTGTTCGCCAGAATGACGTCTTGGAGGTAATCACTAGCGAGTCGCCGGTCCCCGGGGATGGTCAAGATCTTGGCACGCATGTAGAAGGGGTCGACTATAACGATGTCCGGGATCTTGTCTCTAATGATCTGCATCTCCATACTGAGCGCAAATAGCCGAACGAATGTGTAGTGTAGCGGAAAAAGGTGAAACATAGCGAAGATGTCATCAAACTGCATGAAGATCACACGCCCGATGTCGCAAGCAATAAAGCCCTTTCCCTCTGGCACCTTGGCGGTGAAAACCGGGTATGCCACATCATTCTCTCTGAGACGTCGCGTCTCTGTATTCAGAACAATTTCATGCAGACTCTTCATAGCACCGGTTGCAGCATCGAGTATTGCAGCAGATAGCATCGGCCTACCTGCCACATGCACCCTCGACATGATTCCGTCGTGTCTTGGTGGCCCGTCTTGAGCACGGATCGTCGGTGCCGGCTGGCTCGCAGTAGTGTGCCCCTTCTTCCTTCTTGCCATTTCCTTCTTTGGCTTCTCATGTAATGGGACCTTTACCTGCTCAGAGACCGCCTTATTGAGTGTGTTGGGGCTAATAATATTTCGCGCCTCGGCCGTCTCAGCCTCGGTTAAGGCGGCAGCTCGAGGCGTCTCCTGAGAACTGAACAGTCGACGCTTATTGTTGCAATTTATCTCCGTGCTATGAGATGAGCGGTGAGAGTCATTTGCACCAAGGTTGGGTTCTTGAGAAGCAGGAGGGAAAAGCTCATCCATCTCGCACCCACCATGTTCCTCGAAGAACTCATCGACACGGGCAAGTAGTGTGTTCGGGTTGGTGTTGCTCCGATCTTGTGCCACATCCATGTCTGTGGGGTGGTGGCCCGGATCAGCTGACGGCGTTGCAGCGGTCTTGCCATGGCTTGGCGCCGTCACGACTGGCGATGGGGTGGAGTAGTTCCCCACGCCCAAACGAATCTGGCACTTCGGCCAAAGCAAGTTCCAGCTCAAGCAGCCACGGAGGTCCATCACTTCTTCGTCGTCGGCTCCAGGGGGTCGATAGGGAGGTAACAATTCATCGTAGCCATCCAGCACCCGAACCAGTTGAACCCTATACAAGGTGGTTGGCATCGGATTACCATGGAACACGCGGTTGACTGGTTGAACGATTCTTCCCACGGCAACATCAACCAACTCCTCTTCCACGAAGTGCAGGAGAGTGCATGGAACGTTGGCGGCGCCCTGCGAAAACATGTAGGGCGTCAAGGATGCCCAATCAAAGGCAAACGAAGATGAATTCATCGGCCGAGGCTTAGTTACCGTGATGATGTTGAGCTCGGCTAATGTCGATGGACCGCCAACAGACGGCGGGCATGTGAAGGAGGGGTCTCTTACTCCTGAGGTGTCGGGCGTTGGTTTTTTACGCTCCAATACTGGCGTCGCCGCCGGGGTCACAAACACATCCGCCGTCGGGGACACCAACGTGTTCGTTGCAGGGCATACCGTTGTGACCGCCGCCGGGGTCACAAATGCATCTGCCGCTGGGCACACCGCTGCAGCCGCTGCCGGAGACACCGCTACGGCCGTTGCCGTCGCGTTGTGAGACTAGCTGCCCGTGAAGCTGGGAATCGGGGGAATCCCCTGTTGACCACTCGCAAGCCAGTCTCGCATAAACACAAACAAGGAAGGCATCATGTTGTTGAGCGCATGTCCAACTTGTTCTTCAACAATGCGTGGAATCTGCTCCATTATTTCCTGGAGTTGTGCCTCCGTATGGTTCGCCGAGTTGCTAGTGATTTTCTCCTTTCGCCTAGTGTCATAGTAGTCTGACCATTTTGTGGAACAACCTTTGCCGGACACACGACCAGATGACAACGGCTTACTAAACTTATCCTTTTTCTTGAGTGTGTTGACCGTCCTATTTAAAGAGTTGTCCCAAGGGGCGATAGGCGGGGACCCCACGCTGCTTCTTTCAGTTTCCTGCACAAGGAACGCGGGGACCATTCAGAAATTTGGCTCCACTAATTTTAAAATGCAACCATATGAAGCTAATTAAACAGGGGGGAGGTATTCTTTACCAGAAGACGCTCAAGATCCTCCACCTTCGGATTCGTCGTAAGCTCCCCTGTTATCGGGTTCCACTTGTACCGGGCCCTAACATAGTTATCGGTAGGCTTATGTCCGTATTTTTTAAAGAGGGGCGGTAGGCCTTGCGCGACACGCTCCCCGTCCTCCTTGTCCCATTTCGGTTCCGCCACTCTGTAACCGCCAGGACCGAGTCTGTGGACCCCTAAGTTCAATTCCTACATACCATTCCCGCACTGACTCGATTCACTAGTTGAGGTGTCCTCGCACTTGAGATTGAACTCCTCGTAGTCAGTTTCGCTGATCGAAGGATTTTCCTCCTTGATATTCCCGTAACTAACACCCTTACTAATCATTTTCTTCACCTTGTTTCGCCATGTAGCTAGGGATGTGCTCATCTTCGTGAGCGCGGCACTATTCAATTTATTCCCTAAGAGGTTTGTGTTTGCGAATTGAGCGGGGAACTTGTATCGGTTGTGCAGCTTCGTGAAGAGGAGGTTGCGCAAATTTGCTCGGTTGGGATGCCTTAGGTTCTCGGTGTTTATCGACACGGTGCTCCGGAGAATGCACCCGAGTTGTTACGAGTACCCACGGACTAAATGTTCGGGCGCCGTTGGAAGCCCGTTTCTAGCCACTTCGGTAAATTCCTCCTTGACGGTGCCTAGCTTGCTCGGGCGCCTCTCCTTTTTTTGCTTTTTCGGTTGGCTGCCATTTGTGGGTTGGCTGCCATCATCAGTGGCGGGATCGGCCTCGGCACCACAATCATCCCCGCTAGCGGTTGTGTAATCATGATCGGTAGAGTCATCCCCGAAGCCGTCATAGCGGGGTTGAGGTTGTGGATCATCGTCCATGCTCATCTCCCAATATTTCTTCTGGTGGTGTGAACCGGAGACCTCATCGTTGTCGGCCATCTACACCCACTAAATAGAATAAGAAGAAAATGCTACTAGAGTGATTGCATGATATCAGTGTAGCTAGTATATCTATTCTTTTCACATTTAGAGGAAAACTAGAAAAGGAACAATAAAAGGAAGGTTTTAGAAAATGTGGTCAAGTGAATGATGTGCAACCAGAAAATAACTAGTCAATATAAATAACTAGAAAAAGTGCATGCAAAGCACCTTCTAGGTCAAGAAAATTAACAAAGTGCATTCACGAATTCACGAAACAAATCGGCATGACCTTTGCTAATTTTCTTGAGCTAGTACCCCATTCTCAACCGAAACGGAAATTAATGTACATTTCGGGAGAATGGGGTCATTATTTGTATCTGCACAAAAAAGGCCTACATATAAGCACAACAATCATATATATAGACACAACCAGGTGCACAATGGACAGGTGCTTATGAAACTACAAGAATATAACAATAACTTAATCCATGCCTAAAATATAAATAGAATATTACAGGAGCTATACTCCTGAATTTGGGAAACCCTTATCAGTTCCAGCTTGATGCTGGTTAGCACAACCTGGAAGTATGGCACAACCAGGAAGTATGACACAACCTGGAAAAATATAATGCAAACAACTACATTATGGTGCAATTCACAAAATAAAATTGATAAGAAAATAAGTGCAGGTCCTTGATAGTTTTCACATGGAATTTTTGTTAGCACAATCATGACAATAATTGGTTAGAACAAGAACTGGTTACTGCTACCCAATCATTGCAAGTTAAATCTCAGCTGAATGTCCATAAGACCGCACGCAGGCTGAGATGTGCTTGATGTCTGAACTTTCAGTTTGGTTTTAAAACTGTCATCGAGTTCTGAGCGTGCAGTGAACTAAAACTAGCATAGAATGGACAGACTAATTGGCCCTTTTTTAATACAGAGGAAATGGATGGATTTAGTCCGGTTTAGTGAAGGGTTGGCTCACACTATGAATGCAACGGTATACTAATGATGTTGAAGCAGTGACTTGTAAAGCATGCAATGCAACGGTATAATGAGGTTTTTCTTTTCAATAAAAGATAGGCTTTCTTCTTTGATTTCATTAAACGAAACCATATGAACGTATGGTCTTGACACAAGCAAATCAAAAGAAATTTAAAGATATTGTATGCATCTATTAATGTAAGATCATTTGGTATTTTAATGTAGACTACATATAGATTGAAATGAATGGACAAACACACAAAAAGATGTCTACATACATCCAATTAAAAAAAGATAGAACGTCTTACAGTTGTGAACAACAAGAGTACAACTAAAGTAGTAACTAGAGATCACGACACCAAATTTTCAGCAAAGGGCTACGCTGATATATGAACAAAGAAGAGAGGGCCTGGGATGCAGTCATACAAAGATCAGAGATCCACATACAACCTAAAAAATAACCAAGAGAATTAGACTAGTACTGTGCATATAGGGCAATGTCAGGTTCAGGTAGTACTTTCTTTCTTCGAAACTAGTTAACATTCAAATGAATGTATCTAGCATTGAAATACGTCTTGACACATTCGTTTCAACGACATCTAATTCCAAACAGAGGGACTACAATTGAGATGAACCATATGCCATTTAGCAACCCTAAGCAGAAACAAAATCAAGGGAACTGTGCCAAGATGGAATTGTCATCATGTTAGTCATGTTAACAACCGATGAGTAAAGGAGTCTAATTTAGGATACATCAAAACCGCTCTACATTATGCAGTCTAGATTTGGAGAAATCCCAGCAAGAAACCCTAACACTAATCGAGGTGAGAGGGGAAAGAGATGATGAACCTGTTGGTGGTGGACGGCGCGAACTCGTGGTGCTCCTAGGGACGAGCTCGGCAGGCCTCCTCCTCCTCTTGGTGGTTGAGCGGGCGGGCCTCCTTCTCCTGGTGGTCGCTGGCGGGCCTCCTCCTCCTCTTGGTGGTCGAGCGGGCAGGTCTCCATATCCAGGGGCTCGAGCTTGGCGTCGTCCTCCTCTCCACGGGCTTGAGCTCCTCCTCTCCACAGGCTCGGGCAACAACTGGGGGAAGATGGAGGGGATCTGTGAGAAGGAGAAAGGAAGAGGCGAAGGGGAAGGAGATAGGGGGAGGCAGCGGTGGAGGGGAGGGGATCACCGTGCGGGGGAGGGGGTCGCCGGAGGGGGATGGGGTCACGGGGTCACCGGAGGGGGGCGGCGTCGAGATGGGTTCGAGAGATGGATTTGGTGGTATGTGAGGGGATCGAACGAGATGCATGAGATGTTTGGTGTAACCGGTATGGGTTAGAAATGGCGCACATCAGGCTTGTGCGCCATAATGTTAGTAGGTAGCAATGGCGCACCTTCCACAGTTAAGATAAAAGAGGTGCGTGTGTAGCTATGGACAGTACCACTTACATAGCCTAGTGGTTGGTCCCTTGATACATGAATCTAGCCACCCAGGTTCGAATCTTGGCAGCCCAATTTTGTTGCACTTTAAAAAAAATGCATATCAATCTTCATACAAAAATGATACTCCAGTAGCCGTAATAAAACAATATAAAATAATAAACATCCACAATATTAACCAAAATAATATATAATAATATAATGTTTAAAAGATCTCCATTTTTTTTAGTTATACAACTTAAACCATGCATCATAGTTTCTCAATCACAATAGAATCATTCACAATGCTATGATATGCAAGTGACATGAAATGACAGTCATCAAGATTGAAATGGTTGAAATCAAGTGACATGAAATAACAGTCATCAAAGATTGAGCTTGGCACTGACACACACACAATCTTATTAGATATCATCTTTTCACAATATTTTTGCCCTTCTTTTTCGCGTTTGCATAATTTAGCCCCGGAACCCCTTGATTTCTTCTGTTGAACGGGAGAATGCCTTTAGGTAGGGTGGTCCTGCTTCTTCTTGATTTGTATGGTACTGCATCATCGTCGTCGTCATCTTCAATCTTCGGGTCGCCGTACTTGTCGAAGTCTTTCTCATTGGTGGATCCATCCATTCCGATGATGTTCCTTTTGCCTCTCCGCATGACAACACGGCTGGGCTTTAACGGGTCGGTAATGAAGAAGCATTGGTCCACTTGGCTAGCCAGTACCCATGGCTCATTTTTCGCGGTGACGTTTGCGCCCGCGGTCTTGGATTTGGCTTCGGGTATAACCATGGTGGTGAAATACCGGCTTTCTTTTACGATGCTCTTGGCCCATCTGACGTGGAACATCGACACCTTCTCTCCAGCGTAGCTGAGCTCCCAGATCTCCTCGATCCTTCCGTAGTATATTTTTTTTACTTTACCGGTGTAGGCTTCCATCGTTACCCCGGAGTTTTGATATGTCAGAACCCTCTGTTAGGTAATGTGCTAGGATCAAAGTCACTTGCATTCATCTCAAAAATTTCAAAAGAAATCCTTGAAATAAAATTCAAAAGCAAAATGGAAGAAGGAACCCCCCCAGATGAATTAATTCAAAAGGCCAGATAAAAATCTTCTCCAAAAATTCATGTTAGATTTTTCAAAAGTCTTATAAATGAGTGTGATCACATATCAAGTGATGTGGGACCCACCCCATGCTCATGGATTTTTCAAATATTCAAACAGTGCCTTGGAATTAATCAAAAACCCCTATTTGAGTTAAGATTCAAATTATTTGAATTTTAAAAAGTGCCAAACTTTATAAGTGGCTAGTCTATTTTATTATGAGGCCATGTAAAAAGTTTCAGCATTTTAGAAAATGGCTAGGCATTTATTTTTGCTAGCCAAAATAAAAGACAGAAAAGAAAAACAGAAAGAAAAAGGAAAAGGCAAAGTAGCCCACTTACCTGGGCCTCCCCGGCCCAACTTACCGTCCCAGCAGCCCAGGCCCACAGCCTCCTTGTCGTCTTCCCCCGGCGCGGCAAGCAGCTCGCTGGAGCGCATGCCCGCGCCGGCGGCAGCTGCCTGCCTGCCTGGCCCTTCCCTGGCCTTCTACACGCGCCACGGAGACTCCCGTTTCCGTCTCGTCCACTTCCCCCTCTCCAGAGCAAGCTCCTCCCTCTCTCTCGCCGGAATCGGAGACGCCCGAAGCTCGCGCCAGGACGCGCCGCCGCAACCGCGTGGCCACCGGCCTCCTCGAGCTGCCACGAGATGTCCAGAACGCGCGCCGTGCTCGTCGTCGTCGTCGTGCAGGAGTAATCGAGCCCGTAGGCTTTGTAGCCGCCGTCCCCTTCAAGCTCTCGCCGCCGGCCGCCGTGAAGGTCTTCGTCAAATTCCCCACCGATGAGCCCTCCCCGACTCCAACGACTACCTCGTCGTGTTCCCCGTGATCTGGTGAGCTTTTCCCCCAAGCTCTCGGAGCCCCGCAACCTTTCTAGCTGGATTCCCCATGAGAGCAGGAGCTCGTCATCGCCATGGTCGCCGGTGGGGCTGCTCTCTTGCTCGTACGTCCTCACCGTGCTGTCCATCGCATAGCTGGCGTTCCCAGGAGGCCGTCCAGCTAGCGCATGGCCAAGCACGGGCAGCGCAGCGTCGACTGCGTCTTGGCCGTGACTCCGCTGCCTCTAGGGCTCGTCGCCGACGTGCCGCCGGTGGCTTCCGGTGGCGTTGCACTGCACTATTCGACGCACGCAAGTGAGGGCTTCAAGATGGTGGTCTCAGCGCTTCAATTCATCGACGGGAGCGCCTTCCCATGCAGCGCCGCCGCACTGGTGGCAACCGGCGGCTCAACGCCGGCGAGGCCGACGTGGCCACGGTCATTAGGAGTTAACCACCCCCCCTAATGACCCCCAGAGCCAATGACAAGTGGGCCCAGGGCCCTTAATCCCCACTGGTTAAGTTAAACCAGCCGGGTTAATTAACCCAGTGGCTGACAGGACGACCCCACACGTCAGACCCCCCCAGACGTCACCCTTGCGCAAGCCTGACGCAGTAATCCGAATAAATGATTTATATAAATCCAGAAAATTCCAGAAAAAGGCTGAAACTTTGGAAATTCATAGAAAATTCATATCAACTCCAAATTTAACAAATAATATATGAAAAATGATCAGGAGAAAATAAGCTATCCAAATATCCAACTTTCAACCATGTTTGATTTGAATTTAAAATTTGATCAGTAGCATTTGCTATTTGATTTAAATGGAATTAATTCAAATTCTTTTCAAATGCTTTAGCATTTTGAACCACATCAACATATCACATAATACTTGAACTTCAGAGGCATATCTTACACATTTCAAAATGGTTCAACTTGATCAAACAATGTCAAATATAACTTGGCTAAAATGATTTCAAATTGGAGTTTGAATTTGCAATTCAATTTTCAATATACTCTATTTAAATGGAATTGCTTCACACATTAGAAACATATACAACAAGTTTCAACCTTCAACCATGTGTTTGTGCATTGTATTTATATTGCTTCCTTGTTTGTTGTTTGTCGAGTAGAGGTGGAACCGGAACAGGAGGCTGCCCCCTTCGTTGAGGACCCCGAACCCGAACCTCGTCAGCAAGGCAAGCAAACCCCCATTGATCATGTCGATAAAATCCCACTTCCCTCTCATGTCTCGCTTATGCATCGTATAGGATGATTACCATGCTACGTTTCTACCGCATAGATGAACCCATTCCTTTGCATGACCTATCATTTGTCACAGTAGTAGGCAAACCACAATCCTAGCAACTGTAGGAGTTGATTGATATCATGTGGCCCCTGAAATTGTTACTGCTTATTGCATGCTTAGAATGTTACCATGTTGATACTGTTATGTGAGTCGGGATGGTAGTGATCGTGTTGATGATGGTATAAAGGTGTTGGTGAATCTACCCTAATACAAGGTGAACGATGAGAGGCTGTGTAGGAGTACACGGTGGGTTGTCTCGTTGAACACCGCCCTAAGTCCGAGTTCTTGTGTGGTGATCCAAGATGAAGAGTACAACCACACATTGGGCTCACTGAACCCTCTCAACTTACTAACTCATCCCTTTAGATGTCCAGATGTCGCAATAGTTCGGAGTTCTGGTAGGTCTGTGGCCTGGCTGCTAAATGAGAGAACGGCTCATCCGAGACCGGCTTATGCACCACGCACACATCACTTGGGTCCACTTCGGTAAACCGGCCGGGTTCACGATAGTGGTAGCCAACCCAGGTAGGCGGCTTTCTCGGACTAGATCGGCTATGAGGTAACAGTTGTGGTGAGCATCCTCGCTGGCACCCCTTGAATGTTGTCGAGATCAAAGGCGGTAAATGATGATCATGTGTGTGTAGCGGTACACCCCTGCAGGGTTAACAAAACTATTCGAATAGCCGCGTCCGCGGTTATGGACTGCTTGGAAAGCTTACCTTGTTTATTAGACAACTTGAACTGGATACTTCTAAAACACACCAAGATAAGTGTGAGTGCTATGGCGTGCTTTCTCGTGGGGAAGTCGAGGAAGGCACCATAGTGGTGTAATTGGTTGGAGAAAGTAGTGGACTCGTGTAAGCTTCTTACCTCAAGTCTGGTACTCGTAGTTCAGGACTAGCCAAGTCAAAGCTGGCATTTCTGCAAGTGAAACCCCACCTCCCTTTACCTTGATACATGTGCATCAGTAGTATAGCTCCTATGTAAGTCTTGCTGAGTACGACTTTGTACTCACGTTTGCTTAATCTATGTTTTAGATGAAACAGCTGACCCCGAAGGTGGCTTCTTCATCGAGCTCGACGACTGAAGATCAAGCTAGTCTAGTCCCAGTCAGACGACTGGTTCCCTCGTGGAGGGCTTGTGTTTAAATAAGGCTTCTTAAGCCATTTGTTAAACTTGTCTGTACTCCGACATACTTTGCTTCCGCTTGTTGTTGTAATGTTGGATCACATACTTGTGATCTCTGTGTGCACTCTCTAAGAGTTATCAATGAAATGTATAATTTGTAGAGAATTGCAATGATACCTACTGTTCATACAAGGCATGTGTGATGCGTGTATGTTTATAACATGCATGTCTTTGTATGGGTTTTCGAGACCTTAGTTGTGATCTGGCTGGCGGTCTTTCATACACCAAGTGGCCCTTAGATGTGCGAAGCTTGGGGCATCGCGATGCGATTGCTCGAGACTCCGTCTCGTGCACACTTTGTGGTATGATCGAGCCCGCCCTAGACCCCGACTAAGTGATCGGGCTGGAGTAGGTCTATGTAAGAGTTATGAGATAGTCGATAGTATGGTTGAGGTGACTTGTCTGTGAATATGGGAGTTCATCAGCCATATCATTAGACTTGTGTGCGGACGATGAGGACCCATCTCAGTTGATCATCCGGCCTGGATGGGATGCCCCTCACGTATGATGCTTTCCGGGAACGTTCTGTGCTTGGCCTTGTCTGCTTAGAAAAGTGGGTACGGTTCTCGGCTCTCCATATGACTATGTCGTAGCGGGACTTGCATACGCTAACCCCGGGTCCCGACAGACTGGGTATCAGAGCAGGACTGACTGTAGGATTATCAGCCTTGGCCGAAGTCGAGTCTAGCTTGCTATAGTTATATAGTTACTCTGGGTATATAAGGGAACAACGTAAGGCTTCTTTTTTCTCCTTACCCTCATCCTTCTGAGTTCTGATTCACCCTCATCTTATTCTACGGGAAGATAGGACTAGGCTCCCCTCTGTCTGATTAGAACATCTTGTTGTTTGCTTCCTTGTAGCCGTAGGAAAGTTGTGTCCGGTTTCCTAGCATTGTTGTAATGCTGATTTCTTACATCGTATTATGTAAGTGTTGTATCTACATTGAAAGAAAATTGTTTTCTTGCAATTATAGCCGTTATGCTGTCCGAATCATTCCAGGTTTCTTCAAAATCTGATGCATTTGCAAAATTCTTCCCTCCTTTTCGGTTGTCCTTTTAGAAGAACTTCTAGGTGGCATTCCCGACAGTTCCATAGTGTTTGATGTAGGTTTTTCTCTGGAAACCTATAGTGATTTAATTGCAGCTCTTCCTCCCCCTTTAGATGTCTTCTAGCCAGAAGAACCACACTAACCATCGTGTTGGGGTACTTTGTTACTCTGACATATCTGTTGTAGCCCCTAGTAAGCCATGGTCATCCTCAGGAAAACCATCCAGTAACCAAAATCCTTAAACCTAGCCACCCGACAGGTGTGTAGAATTCATTGTAGATCTTGCCCCAGGAACCGCACCAATTTCAAGACGCCCATACAAAATGGCCCCACGTGAGTTAGCTGAGCTTAAAACCCAACTTGAAGCTTTGTTGGAAAAAGGCTTCATCCGCCCTAGCTCATCGCCATGGGGTTTCCCCGTTCTGTTCGTAACGAAGAAAGATGGGACGGAAAGGATGTGCGTAGACTATCGCCCGCTAAATCTAGCGACGATAAAGAACAAGTACCCACTTCCCAGGATCAATGATCTTTATGATCAACTTGCTGGATCCTCTGTCTTCTCCAAAATGTATTTGAGATTAGGTTATCATCAAATCAAGATCCGAAGCGAGGACATTCCCAAGACGGCTTTCACTACTCGTTATGGTCTTTACGAGTTCACCGTCATGTCCTTCGGTCTAACCAATGCCCCCGCCACTTTTTCACGCATGATGAACTCGATCTTCATGGACTATTTGGACCAGTTCGTCGTGGTTTACCTCGATGACATCCTTATATACTCGAAGAACGAAGAAGAACATGCCAAACACCTAAGGCTGGTATTGATGAAACTTAGATAGCATCGCCTGTATGCTAAATTCTCCAAGTGTGAATTTTGGCTACCAGAAGTGACCTAATTAGGCCACGTGATTTCTGCAAAAGGCATTGCTGTGAATCCCGAGAGAGTTCTGGCCGTCCTTGACTGGACTCCACCTGAATCGGTTAAGCAAGTTAGGAGTTTTCTTGGCCTAGCCAGCTATTGCCGTCGCTTCATCGAGAACTTCTCTAAAGTTGCAAAGCCTCTAACTGAACTCCTCAAGAAAGATAAGAAATTCCTATGGACTCCCAAGTGCGAGGAATGCTTTCAAGAGCTAAAAAGAAGATTGACTTCTGCACCCGTACTTGCACCTCCAGACACAAAAAAGGATTTCGAGATCTATTGTGACGCATCACGGCAAGGGTTAGGATGCATACTTCTGCAAGATCGACATGTGGTAGCTTATGCTTCACGCTAGTTGCGGCCACATGAAGAGAACTATCCTACCCATGACCTTGAACTCGCTACCGTAGTTCATGCCCTAACAACTTGGCGACATTACCTCCTTGGTAATCGTTGTGAGATCTATTCCGACCACCAAAGCCTCAAATACATTTTCACCCAGCCAGATCTTAATCTCAGGCAAAGACGCTGGATTGAGTTGATAAAAGATTATGACTTCGGAATTTCTTACACCCCAGGCAAAGCCAATGTCATGGCTGATGCACTAAGTCGTAAGTCGTATTGTAACAACCTTATGTTACAACAGTATCAACCACTTCTTCATGAGGAAGTTCGCAAGATCAATCTTGAGATTGTTCCTCATGGCTATCTTTTTACCTTGGTGGCGAAACCAACTCTTGAGGATCAAATTATAGTTGCCCAAAGGCGTGCACGAGGTGTTCGCCGGATCAAGGAGAACATTGCTAGCGGAGTTGCTAAATGTTTCTCCACAGACAGCAAGGGAACGGTATTCTTTGGAAATCGTTTGGTAGTACCTAAGAATAGGGAACTAAGGCAACTCCTTCTCAAGGAAGCCCATGACACACCCCTCTCAATTCATCCCGGTAGCACAAAAATGTACCGAGATCTACGCCAGAGATTTTGGTGAACTAGGATGAAGAGAGACATTGCTCAATTTGTTGCCGAATGAGATGTTTGTCGTCGCATTAAGGCAGAACATCAAAGACCTGCTGGTACAGTTCAACCTTTGCCTATTCCAGAGTGGAAATGGGACAAAGTCGGTATGGACTTCATCACCGGTTTTCCAAAAACCCAGAAAGGAAACAATGCCATCTTCGTTGTCATAGATAGGCTTTCCAAAGTTGCTCACTTCCTTCCAGTTCGCGAGTCTATAACTGCTAGCCAGTTAGCGGACTTGTACGTCTCTAGAATTGTATCCCTTCACGGTGTTCCTTTGGAAATCAACTCTGATCGTGGTAGCCTTTTCACCTCTAGATTTTGGGGAAGCTTTCAGAATGCTATGGGAACTCATCTCTCCTTTAGTACAACTTTCCATCCTCAGTCTAGCGGTCAAGTCGAAAGGGTTAACCAAATTCTTGAAGACATTCTCAGAGCTTGTGTTATCTCATTCGGAAAGAATTGGGAGAAGTCTCTGCCATTCGCTGAATTTGCTTATAACAATAGTTTTCAATCTAGTCTGAACATGGCTCCTTTTGAACTCCTTTATGGACGACGATGTCGAACACCTTTAAACTGGTCAGAAACCGGTGAGAGACAATTCTTTTGACCGGACATGATCAAGGAAGCATAAGAGCAAGTTCGCATTGTTCGTGATCAATTGAAAGCAGCCCAGTCTCGTCAGAAAAGCTACTATGATCGTAATCATAGGCAGGAGAGCTACAATCTGGATGAGAAGGCTTACCTTCGGGTTACTCCCCTGAAGGGAACCCAACGTTTCGGTATCAAAGGCATGTTGGCCCCACGTTACATCGGACCTTTCCGCATTCTAGCTAAACGTGGAGAAGTTGCCTACCAACTTGAACTATCCCCGCACCTTTCCCGAGTACATGATGTATTCCATGTGTCCCAACTCAAGCGTTGCTTCAAGGACCCCATCCGCGAAGTCGACCATGAAACGCTTGATCTCCAAGATGACCTTTCTTATCGAGAATACCCCATTCGTATTCTTGATTCCGTAGAGCGTGTCACTCGTCGTCAGAAGATTAAGTTTCTGAAAGTGCAATGGTCACACCACTCAGAGAGAGAAGCTATGTGGGAAAGAGAAGACCGTCTCAGTGCCGAGTATCCCTCCTTCCTCCCGCAGACTTCTGAATCTCGGGACGAGATTCTGTTGAGTGGGGGCGAGTTGTCAGAACCCTCCGTTAGGTAATGTGCTAGGATCAAAGTCACTTGCATTCATCTCAAAAATTTCAAAAGAAATCCTTGAAATCAAATTCAAAAGCAAAATGGGAGAAGGAACCCCCCCCAGATGAATTAATTCAAAAGGCCAGATAAAAATCTTCTGCAAAAATTCATGTTAGATTTTTGAAAAGTCTTATAACTGAGTGTGATCACATATCAAGTGATGTGGGACCCACCCCATGCTCATGGATTTTTCAAATATTCAAACAGTGCCTTGGAATTAATCAAAACCCCTATTTGAGTTAAGATTCAAATTATTTGAATTTTAAAAAGTGCCAAACTTTATAAGTGGCTAGTCTATTTTATTATGAGGCCATGTAAAAAGTTTCAGCAATTTAGAAAATGGCTAGGTATTTATTTTTGCTAGCCAAAACAAAAGACAGAAAATAAAAACAGAAAGAAAAAGGAAAAGGCAAAGTAGCCCACTTACCTGGGCCTCCCCGGCCCAACTTACCGTCCCAGCAGCCCAGGCCCGCAGCCTCCTTGTCGTCTTCCCCCGGTGCGGCAAGCAGCTCGCTGGAGCGCATGCCCGCGCCGGCGGCAGCTGCCTGCCTGCCTGGCCCTTCCCTGGCCTTCTACACGCGCCACGGAGACTCCCGTTTCCGTCTCGTCCACTTCCCCCTCTCCAGAGCAAGCTCCTCCCTCTCTCTCGCCGGAATCGGAGACGCCCGAAGCTCGCGCCAGGACGCGCCGCCGCAACCGCGTGGCCACCGGCCTCCTCGAGCTGCCACGAGATGTCCAGAACGCGCGCCGTGCTTGTCTTCGTCTCCGTGTAGGAGTAATCGATCCCGTAGGCTTTGTAGCCGCCGTCCCCTTCAAGCTCTCGCCACCGGCCGCCGTGAAGGTCTTCGTCAAATTCCCCACCGCTGTGCCCTCCTCGACTCCAACGACTACCTCGTCGTGTTCCCCGTGATCTGGTGAGCTTTTCCCCCAAGATCTCGGAGCCCCGCAACCTCTCTAGCTGGATTCGCCCTGAGAGCAGGAGCTCCCCGTCGCCATGGTCGCCGGTGGGGCTGCTCTCTTGCTCGTACGTCCTCACCGTGCTGTCCATCGCATAGCTGGCGTTCCCAGGAGGTCGTCCAGCTAGCGCATGGCCAAGCACGGGCAGCGCAGCGTCGACTGCGTCTTGGCCGTGACTCCGCTGCCTCTAGGGCTCGTCGCCGACGTGCCTCCGGTGCCTTCCGGTGGCGTTGCACTGCACCATTCGACGCGTGCAAGTGAGGGCTTCAAGATGGTGGTCTCAGCGCTTCAAATCGTCGACGGGAGCGCCTTCCCGTGCAGCGCCGCCGCACTGGTGGCAACCGGCGGCTCAACGCCGGCGAGGCCGACGTGGCCACGGTCATTAGGAGTTAACCACCCCCCCTAATGACCCCCAGAGCCAATGACAAGTGGGCCCAGGGCCCTTAATCCCCACTGGTTAAGTTAATCCAGCCGGGTTAATTAACCCAGTGGCTGACAGGCCGACCCCACACGTCAGACCCCCCCGACGTCACCCTTGCGCAAGCCTGACGCAGTAATCCGAATAAATGATTTATATAAATCCAGAAAATTCCAGAAAAAGGCTGAAACTTTGGAAATTCATAGAAAATTCATATCAACTGAAATTTACACAAATAATATATGAAAAATGACCAGGAGAAAATAAGCTATCCAAATATCCAACTTTCAACCATGTTTGAGTTGAATTTAAAATGTGATCAGTAGCATTTGCTATTTGATTTAAATGGAATTAATACAAATTCTTTTCAAATGCTTTTGAATTTTGAACCACATCAACATATCACATAATACTTGAACTTCAGAGGCATATCTTACACATTTCAAAATGGTTCAACTTGATCAAACAATGTCAAATATAACTTGGCTAAAATGATTTCAAATTGGAGTTTGAATTTGCAATTCAATTTGCAAGATACTCCATTTAAATGGAATTTCTGCACACATCAGAAACATATACATCAAGTTTCAACCTTCAACCATGTGTTTGTGCATTGTATTTATATTGCTTCCTTGTTTGTTGTTTGTCGAGTAGAGGTGGAACCGGAACAGGAGGCTGCCCCCTTCGTTGAAGACCCCGAACCCGAACCTCGTCAGCAAGGCAAGCAAACCCCCATTGATCATGTCGATAAAATCCCACTTCCCTCTCATGTCTCGCTTATGCATTGTATAGGATGATTACCATGCTACGTTTCTACCGCATAGATGAACCCATTCCTTTGCATGACCTATCATTTGTCACAGTAGTAGGCAAACCACAATCCTAGCAACTGTAGGAGTTGATTGATATCATGTGGCCCCTGCAATTGTTACTGCTTATTGCATGATTAGAATGTTACCATGTTGATACTGTTATGTCAGTCGGGATGGTAGTGATCATGTTGATGATGGTAGAAAGGTGTTGGTGAATCTACCCTAATACGAGGTGAACAATGAGAAGCTGTGTAGGAGTACACGGTGGGTTGTCTCGTTGAACACCGCCCTAAGTCCGAGTTCTTGTGTGGTGATCCAAGATGAAGAGTACAAACACACATTGGGCTCACTGACCCCTCTCAACTTACTAACTCATCCCTTTCGATGTCCAGATGTCGCAATAGTTCGGAATTCTGGTAGGTCTTTGTCCTGGCTGCTAAGTGAGAGAACGGCTCATCCGAGACCGGCTTATGCACCACGCACACATCACTTGGGTCCACTTCGGTAAACCGGCCGGGTTCACGATAGTGGTACCCAACCCAGGTAGGCGGCTTTCTCGGACTAGATCGGCTATGAGGTAACAGTTGTGGTGAGCATCCTCGCTGGCACCCCTTGAATGATGTCGAGATCAAAGGCGGGAAATGATGATCATGTGTGTGTAGCGGTACACCCCTGCAGGGTTAACAAAACTATTCGAATAGCCGCGTTCGCGGATATGGACTGCTTGGAAAGATTAGCTTGATTATTAGACAACTTGAACTGGTTACTTCTAAAACACACCAACATAAGTGTGAGTGCTATGCCGTGCTTTCTCGTGGGGAAGTCGAGGAAGGCACCATAGTGGTGTAATTGGTTGGAGAAAGTAGTGGACTCGTGTACGCTTCTTACCTCAAGTCTGGTACTCGTAGTTCAGGACTAGCCAAGTCAAAGCTGGAATTTCTGCAAGTAAAACCCCACCTCCCTTTACCTTGATACATGTGCATGAGTAGTATAGCTCCTATGTAAGTCTCGCTGAGTACGACTTTGTACTCACGTTTGCTTAATCTATGTTTTAGATGAAACCACTTACCCCGAAGGTGGCTTCTTCATCGAGCTCGACGACTGAAGATCAAGCTAGTCTAGTCCCAGTCAGACGACTGGTTCCCTCGTGGAGGTCTTGTGTTTAAAAAAGGCTTATTAAGCCATTTGTTAAACTTGTCTGTACTCCTACATACTTTGCTTCCGCTTGTTGTTGTAATGTTGGATCACATGCTTGTGATCTCTATGTGGACTCTGTAAGAGTTATCAATAAAATGTATAATTTGTAGAGAATTGCAATGATACCTACTGTTCATACAAGGCATGTGTGCTGCGTGTATGTTTATAACATGCATGTCTTTTAATGGGTTTTCGAGACCTTAGTTGTGATCTGGCTGGCGGTCTTTCATACACCAAGTGGCCCTTAGATGTGCGCAGCTTGGGGCATCGCGATGCGATTGCTCGAGACTCCGTCTCGTGCACACTTTGTGGTATGATCGAGCCCGCCCTAGACCCCGACTAAGTGATCGGGCTGGAGTAAGTCTATGTAAGAGTTATTAGATAGTCGATAGTATGGTTGAGGAGACTTGTCTGTGAATATGGGAGTTCATCACCCATATCATTAAACTTGTGTGTGGACGATGAGGACCCATCTCAGTTGATCATCCGGCCTGGATGGAATGCCCCTCACGTACGATGCTTTCCGGGAACGTTCTGTGCTCCATATGACTATGTCGTAGCGGGACTTGCATACGCTGACCCCGGGTCTCGACATGATAATCGCTCTTCATGTCCTTTTCCTCGGTGTAGAATGTGTAGCCGTGATATCGTACGCCTGATATGTCATCAGGTTGTGCTCGGCGCCCTGTGACAAGGCGAATACGAGTTTTCCTTCCTCGGAAGAGTCCTCATGTGAAGGGTACGGTAGGAGCTTGTCCTTGAACCAACGCGTGAAACATGAGTTGTGATCTTTGAGTATAGCTCCGTCCATCCACTGTTCGCCTCCGTCATTGTGCGTCTTCTCAATTGAGGTTTTTTGCTATACCACCCAAGGATCAACCAAGTCAATGTGTTGCAGCGCGACTAGGTTTTCTCTTTCAAAGTCCGCGATTCGATCCTGGAAGTCGACATGCATTTCGCGGCAACCCTAACGGTGACCACATCCAGCGAGCCTACCGAGGTGCCTGTTGACGGGCAGACCAACGGGGTTATCGATACCTAGATGATTTGTGCAGAAGGAGATGCACTCCTCGGTCAGAAATCCATGGGCTATGCTTCCATCTGGACGAGCCCTATTGCGGACATATCCTTTGATCACACCGTTCATCCTTTGGAACGGCATCATGTTGTGCAGGAACGTCGGCCCGAGTAGGATGATATCATCCACTATATGGATGAGGAGATGCACCATGACGTCAAAGAATGCGGGCGGGAAGTACATCTCGAGCTCGCATAGTATTACCACGATCTCTTCTTGTAGCCTTCTGAGTTGCCTCACATCAAACGATTTCCAAGAGATGAGATCGAAAAATTTGCATAGGCAAAATAGCGTTTCACGAACGTGCTCGTCCATGATCCCTCGGATTGCAACCGGAAGTAGTTGCATCATCAGCACGTGACAGTCGTGAGACTTCATCCCGATGAACCTCTGCTTCCCTGAGTCTAGGTATATGTTGATCTTCCCAGCGAAACCGTAAGGAAGTTTTATCCCTAGGAGGCAGTTGATTAGCTGTTGGATCTCCTTCTGACTTAAAGTGAAGAACGTGGGGGGGGGGTAGTAATGTTCGCTCTGCTTCTTGGCCTTTTTGCCTTTTCGACGACTTTCCGTGTCCTCCGGTGGCTCATCATCATCGTCGTCGTCATCATCATCATCATCATTAGGGAGGTTTGCATGAAGCTCCTCCCTGATGCCCATTGATAGCAAGTATGCCCTTGCTTTGGTCTTTTCTAGCATGTTCAGAAGGGTAGAAAACAGACTCTCGCACACATTCTTCGTGATATGCATGACATCAAGGGTGTTCGGCACACCGAGAATGTTCCAGTACAGTAAGTCCCAGAAAATAGACCTCGTTTTCCATACCTTCAGCAGCGGCTCTGGCGCCTTTCTCTTAGAATTGATCTTTCCTGGCGGTGGGCACTCTTTCCAATTTTTCAACATCATATCTATTTCGGTGCCGCTCCTCCTACGTGGGGCCTTTCGGGGTTCGGCTGTTCCATCGAACAGATCCTTGCGTTTTCTCCATGAGTCATTTTGAGGAAGCCATCTTCGATGTCCCATGAACACAATTTTTGAAGACCCGCGATCCTTAGGTAGCTGGTTTCATAGCGCATCCACAGTGTCCGTGGACCACCTGACCCGCGACAAATCCTAAACCGATATAGTCGTGCACCGTCGTGAGCAGTGCGGCTTTCATAGGGAAATATGTTTCCTCTACAGCGTCCCACGTATTGACTGGCGTTCTCCATAACGTATCTAGCTCCTCTTTCAGGAGCCCCAGATACAGATTGAGGTCGTTTCCTGGTTGTTTCGGACCTTCAATTAGCACACTCATGTGCATGTACTTCCACTTCATGCACTCCCAGGGAGGGGATGTTATACATGCCCACAAACACTGTCCAGGTGTTATGCGTGTTGCTATGGTTGCCAAAAGGATTGAATCCATCAGTGCTCGCGACCAACACTACATATCTTGGATCCTTCCCAAAGTCCTCCTCAAAGTTCAACGCCTCCCATTGGGTCCCATAAGAAGGGTGACTCAACATCTTGTATTTTTTTTGGATCATTTTTTTCATCTTCTTCCTTTTGCTACTTCCTTTCCGCATGCCAGCGCATGAGCTTAGCTTGCTTAGGGTCCGCAAAATAACGCTGCATACAAGGAATGATCGGAAAGTACCACACCGTTTTTTGAGGAGCTTTCTTCTTCTTCTTGTATCGACTGGCGCCGCACTTCGTACATACGGTGGACTCCGCGTACTCATGCCGATAAATGATGCAATCGTTAATGCAGACATGGTATCTAACATGCGGTAAATCCAGAGGACACACCTTTTTCTTTGCCTCGTTGAAACTGTTCGGGCACGTGTTCCCCTTGGGAAGACTTTTTTTCCAGAATGACATGTTTTCGTCGAAGCATGTGTCGGTCATTTTGTGTTTTACATTCATCTCCAGAGCCATTAGAGCTACTTTCAGGCGGGTATCCTCGGGATTGCATCCTTCATACAATGGAGTAACCGCGTCCATCTCAAGTTGATTTAGCTTGGCTTTCTCTCGGGCTGCAGCTCTTGCATTATTACTCGCCTCATTCAGAAGCAACTCTTGAAGATGAGGGTCCTACACCCAGTCCATCGACGATGGTCCATCGCCGTCTTCTCCGGAATCTTCATCTTCATGATGATCATGACCTTCGTTTTGATCTTCCTCATGATCATGTCCGGCATCTTCTACATGATGATTGTGTCCTGCATCATGATCATGTCCGGGAGATTCTTCGTCTTCTCGCCCGCCCTCGGCGCTATTTCTGCTTACTGTTGCCCGACCACCGTGGACGAATTCATAATCTTCTTCATCACCTTGCCACCGATAGTCATCCATGAAAGCATGCGTGAGCAAGTTCCCCTTTATGGTTTTTGAATTCGGGTCCAAAAGGCACTTCATCTTGCATCTTCGACACGGACATCTTATCTCCGTCTCGTTCTTTTGAATCATCTCGACCTTCGCGGAGCTCAAAAACCTATCCACGATGCGTTCGGTCATCTTGCGAACCGTGGTCGCCTACGGGGCATAGAGCAAAACGATGTTTTAGAACCAAATTTTTTTTGGCATGACCTTGCCTAATTATTAGGACAAAAAAGAATGCAAAGTGTGCCAAATTTTCTCCGAAATGGAAATGAATCAACATTTCGGCAAAATATTGGCAACTATCGCATATGTGAGGTACCTGCAAACAATCATCACACACCCATACATATATACCCCATGATCATCACATCACACCACACATATATACGCCATGATCATCACATCACACCACACATATACACCGACAAAAAGTGTGTTCGAGAGAGAACAAACTAGATCTACACAACAATAAAGAGATATACCTTACTTATCAATGAAAAAAGGAGATACAAGTACTTGTTTTGGGTAGATCTATGGTGTAAATAAGGTGAGGAGAAGAAAGGAACCGAGAGAAGCTAGTTGGAGGTGGAGGTGGAGAAAGTGAGTGTGGTAGGGTGGCTCCAAAACATCTAGCTGCTCCCAGACCTAGTAATGGAGCACCTTCAACAATATGCGCCATTCCTAAGTATGGGAGCTAATGGCGCACCAACAAGAGGTGCGCCATTACTAACTCTGGGAGAGAGGACCAGGGGCCCGAGAGGGGGGACCAGAACAGTGATGGCGCACCATGCAGAAATGCGACATTGTTGTTCCATACTTAGTAATGGCGCACCATAAAGACATGCGCTATTGCTGTGTCATCAGGCCTGTGCCCACCCTCCCCTGACTTAGCAATGGCGCACATCCCAGAAGTGCGCCATTAGCATCCCTGGTGTCTTATGGCACACTTCCGAGAAGTGCGCCATTCCTAAGTCAGGGGAGGCGGGCTGGTCTAGGAGCGAATGGGTGGTGGCGCACTTCTTTCCAAGTGCGCCATTAGTAGCAAGGGCACTAATGGCGCACCAGGTCATGGTGAATGGCACTGGACATGTGGTGCGCCATTAGTGTCCATATTATCTATAGCTATTTTTCCAGTAGTGTCATGTTGGTAGGCTCCTTCAACAGGAGGCATGAATAAGTCATCATCTTCAATCGAAGTGTTGATGAACTGGTTGGCGAGGATATCATCATCAACACCATCGTCATCTTGTTGTGCGCCGATGGGATCATGTGGCCCCGGAACGACGACTACCGGTGTTGTCCTTTCCCCCGTCATCAAACACATATGTGTCTTCGTCCATAGGCATATTTGGCCGAAACAATAATTCAGGACTGCCGACTCGTCCTCATCGTACCCAGGGGGTTGAATGGGAGGTTCAATTCTCTCTTAGCCCAAAATCACAAGAGAGATTTGAACCCTATGCATCTCTGGTGCCATCGGCCTATTGTGCATGATTCGGTTTTTTGGTTTAAGGATTTTACCTTTGGCAACATCCTTCGAATCGCCGTCCACGACATGTAATAGAATACATGGAGTGTCCTCCTGCAACAGAGATATATGCATGTAGGGCATCAGAGAGATTCTAGTAATAAAAGGCAAGGACATGAAGTCCTTGGTCGAGTTGCAGACGCTTATAGTTACCTTGAGGGCGTCGAGGTCGGCCAATGAAGAGACCCCGCCGACGATAGCAGGCATGCAAGAGACGGAGGGCGTGCTGCCTCCGGTGGCATCAGCTGCCCTATTTTGGCTGCCGTCGGGTGCATTGTTGGTATGCCCTGGTTGCTCGATCGTGGCTAGAGAAATCACCATCATGTCTGGCGTCGCGGTGTTGGCGGCCGGAGTCACCAATACGGTGGGATTTGGGACTGCCTTCGTGGTGCACGAGTTGCTGCCGACCATGCTGGGGACCAGTAGGGGCCCTTGTCCACCACGCGCTTGCCAGTTCGCCAGTGACTACATCATATCTGGAAGTATGCCCTTCATCGTCTCTGCCACTTCGTCCTGGACAAGATGCGGAAGCATGTTCACTTTCTCCTCTAGTCCACGAACATAAACAGCGTCTTCTTCGGTCCTACTCGCCTTGCGCCCCCTTGAGCCCAACTGCTCCGCCGGTTTCCCATAATATTCGGACCATTTTAGGTCCGCACCAAAGCCGACCACACGGCTGGCTGACGATAGCTTCGCCACCACGTTGTCAACCTTCTTGACCTTGTTCAATGCCCTGTTAAAGGCGGTGTCCCATGGACTGACCGGTTTAACCGACGACTCCTGCGATGAGGCAATTTTCATTTCCGCATGCTGCAGAAAGAATGTGAAACATTATGAAAATTTGAACTTCATTAACTAGAATTCAATCGACAAGGTCACGTGGTAATCTACTTACCACGGCAGTCGTAAACTCCTGAACCTTAGGTTCGACAACTATTTTCGAGGTTTCTTTGTCCTTATAGCTCTGGGCCCTCACAAATAATTCGGTCTGCGGATCACTTTTATATTGCTCGAAGGGGTTAGGTATGCCTGCAGCGGCGTACTCGGCATCCTCCTAGTCCCATCTAGGCTTATAACTTCTGTAACCACCAGCTTCGAGACGGTGGTTACCTATGACTTGCGATCGCATCGCCTTGCCCTTTACACTCACGACTTTGGCTTCCTCGGGCTCACACCTAGCCTTGAAAAGGTTGTAGGTAACTTCGTCGATCAATGCATTTTTCTCCTTGAGCTCCTTCCAGGTTTTGTTCCTCTCAATAATTGCCTCCTTCACACGGGTTTTCCAACTAGACAAGGCTTTTCTCATCTTCCTAAGGGCCCGTTTGTTTACTTTGTTCCCTTTGAGTTTGGTGTTATTGTACGGCTCCGGGAACTTGTATCGTCTGTGCAGCTTGTTGATAAGGAGCTGACAATAATGATTATTGTCACGACTCCTGAGGTTAATCTTGGTGATCGGCACGGTGTTCCGGAGGATCGCCGCGACTTAACGGCCATACCCTTCCGCAAAACGTTGGGGATGTGTAGGAATCCCAACGGAGGTCACGACAGTAAACTCTTTCCTGATGGTGCTGACCTTGGTCGGATTCCGATTCCGCTTCCTCAACTAGCTACCATCTATGTTTGAGACACCGGTCGCATCCTCCTTGCCAGTGTTCCTCTTGCCGTCTGTACCGACCTCCTCCTACATGTCTCCCTTCGATGAGTCGGACTCCGACTCTATCTCCTCCTCATACTCCTCCTCGCCTGGAGGTACTTCCTATTCTCTGTGCTCCTCGCCCGGAGGTACTTCCTCTTCTCTGTGCTCCTCGACCTCCTCCTAGGAGTATTCCCAAAATTGCTTCCTTTTTTCCCGGCCCAGAAGAGGGGCCGACGTCGGATCTGGTCGACATGTTTGCACTAGTACAATATTAAGAAATGCAACTACTTAATTAATTACCACAATAAATAAATGCAACTACTCTCATGTTAAGAAAAATAGCAAAGGCCATGCACGAATTCACAGAAAAATTCGGCATGACCTTTGCTATTTTTCTTAACATGAGAGTGCCCCATTCTCAACCGAAACGGAAGTTCATCAACATTTCGGGAGAAAGGTGATAATGATTTGTACCTGCACAAAAAATGCCTACATGTAGGCACAACCAACACATATATAGAGTAGAACAATGCACTAAAATAGATATTCAAACAGCATATATATAGGTAAATTTCATATGGTAAACAATGCATTGCAAATTCTGCATACTTGCAAGTTCTACTTTGCAACACCTAAAAAACTGCATGATATATATGGATGCCATTTAATTGATAAATCCACGACACACATGGCTTGAAAAAAAATGAGCTTGACTAAATCAGTGGACAAACATGATGAGATCATGTAACAATGGCACCTCAAAATATAAAACTATCGAAGAACAGATTCTACACTTGCTTAGGTTTTTTCATATGGTAAACAAGGTATTTTGTACACATAGGACACACACACAACACACACACACATAGGACACACACACACTAAAGTAGCTACAAAACTTGCTCTAAAGTAGCTACAAAAATAATCTGCCATGCAATTAAACAATGAAACCTCAAAACCATTTTGCATATACATCCAAAAATTGTGTGTTGATCAGAATGAACTTGAATTGCACTTTTTTAAATCTACTTGCATTCTCATGGAAAAAGGCTTGCTCTCCCTTTAATTCTGTTAAGAATAGATTCTACACAAGCACCAAAGGCATGACCAATTTCACTTCAAAAAAAAGAGCACCATAAAATTCCCCAAATTAAGGCAGTACATAACAACTCATATTCACAAAAACACTCATATTTTTTGGTTTTGTTGGCACAACAGCTACACTATGGAAATCTCACTATTGTGGTATATTTAGATGTGGTAAGAATGTATGTTCTATCAAATTTTGGTTTAACAAAAAAGAAAATTCTCCACTTTCTTTTTACTTGTGTTCTCTGAAAACTTACAACACCAATTTTGGACCTGTAGAACCCTAATTTACACTAGCTTTCACCTGTGGAACGCTAATTTTGGACCTAGGGAGCACGGGGAGGAAGAAGGAGGAAGAGAGGACTGACCTACGGAGCACGGGGAGGAAGAAGGCGGCCGACGTCGAGGCAGAGGAGTAGGGGCTCCTCCGGTGGCACCGTGGCGGCTTCGGTGGCGGCGACTCCTCCAGTGGCGCGGGGGCGGTTCCGGTGGCGCAGCTCCTCCAGTGGCGAGGGCTCCTCTGATGGCGCGGCAGCAACGGCTTCGATGGCGTGGCTCCTCTAGTGGAGGGGGGCGGCTCCGGTGAAGAGGGCTTCTCCGGTGGCGCGGCGACAGCGGCTCCGGTGCGGCGACGGGGGCGGGTAGGGCTAGTGATGAGGACATCCCTACTACCAGCACATCTCCAGTTCGTCATGAAGAACAAGTTGATTCAACAAAGAAGAAGGATGATGAAATCAGAATTGGACCTATTACAAGAGCTCTTGCAAAGTTGATAGAACAACAGGTGAACTCGCTCTTAATAGATTCTCATATGTTATGTAATGAGAACTTTATACTGCCTAAATCTTTGTATGTTTGCATAATCAGGTATCATGACGAAGATGAGGATCCAGAAGGAGGAGAAGATAAAAGAAGCTCCAACTTTCGGACGTCCGACATCGGAGGCCAGGAGCTACGACGCCTCGATGACCTCAGGTTACATAAGGGTTGCTATTTTCGGCGGACACGCAACAGGATTCGGACGTTCGACACGACAGACATCCGACATGGAACGGACGTCCGTCATGAAGATCTTCGCGATGACCCCCGAGTACAGAACCGATGTCAAAACAGCCGGAACTCCGACACGATTCGGACGTCCGACACATCGGACGTCCGAAACCCATCGAACGTCCGACTGCTTGCGCGCAGATCTGAAGGGTTGCGGCCTTGTATCCGAGTTTGACACCCCCTAGCTTATAAATACTGGACCCCTGCGAGTTTTAGGGTCAGACCACGTTTAGATAAACCCTAGTTCTGGAGAATAGCTACAAGCTTTCATCTTGAATCATATACTTCAATTCGTATCGATCTGAAGTGTTGCTACTGCAAGTTTTGTGTGATCTGTCGTTCCATTGGGAATTAGTAGATTGCAAATTACCGTCTCGTGGTCGACGGCTACATTGCGCAAGTGTGTGAAGTTGTGAATATCCAAAGGGTAGAGAGCTGTCGCATTGGCAACAGGGATCTAGCGAGGAGAGTTCATCGGCTACATACAAGTTATCTATCATCGCCCTCATATTCATCGTTCGCTTACTGAGAAGATCGGGTCACCCCATATCATCTTGGTATCAGATTTCTAGTGTTTCCTCGGTAAGCATCCACCAAATCCATGTATTAGATTGTTTTTGTTTTCGTCCTATCCAGAAAAAGCCATACAAAAATATTAGGGTTTCTAGTTTTGCCATAGCTTAGATTGCATCGGAGTCATTGTTTTAGTTTGTTTTTTTGTTATGTGCTTCCCGAAAATTACTGTAGCAGTACTGTACCAATTTTCGTCAAGTTTGGAATAGTGTCAGAAAAATCAAAAAAAAGAGAGAAAACGAGAAAAGATTCAAAAAAAGAGAGAAAGAAGTGTGATCAAAAAGACTTATCCAAGAGTGCAAAGAGGTATACAAGTGCTAGAAAGGACATATCATCGGTGTGATCTTTTGAGAGGCCTGTCTTATTTTGTCTCCACTGTGTGAGTTTTTTTTCCTTGGGTTTGTATCACACGATCAGCACTAGGACTTGACTTCGGTGTAGTTAGGGTGCCATACCTATAGCTCCACCATATATATCCTGCTTTGTCGTGTGTTCACTCTTTTACTCGGGTATTCACTTCATCACATCCGTGCACGAGTCCTCCATCCAAACGGGTACGCATTACTATTCAC
Source organism: Bromus sterilis (assembly GCA_950022295.1). Taxonomy (NCBI): domain Eukaryota; kingdom Viridiplantae; phylum Streptophyta; class Magnoliopsida; order Poales; family Poaceae; genus Bromus; species Bromus sterilis. The sequence continues at coordinate 158,847,472 of OX465596.1, read as the reverse complement.
ATTGGAACGGTAAGATTCACCTTTTCTTGTCAGTTTTGAGTGAGTTGTGAGTGTCCACCAAAAGATTTTGATTTAGTGCACTAACCTACTAATCATGTCTCAAAGTGGTTTTGATGTGATGCAGAAACAAGCTAAGGATGCTCCAGTTACTTGGGAGGCCTATGAAGGTCTTCGTGATCACTTGACTGGGATGATTACTAAATCCGCTGATGCGATTGATACAAATGTTCAAGCGGTCCAACTGAAAGTGGACGCGATTGAAGCTGCAGTCACCACTATGCAACAACAACTTGTTGCTATACAGCAAAGCCTACAACAAATGACAACATCTGTCACTGGCATACAAGAAGCTATTGTATAACGCCAACCTGACGCTCAGGACGATGATGGTACTGTCCATGGCGACAATGCTGATTTCAGGGGCAATCAAGGCCGTGGGCGTGTTGCTCAAGGGCCGGTTCACCAACCTCCACTTGGTTTTGGTGCGCGCTGTCTACCCATTCAGGAAGAAGATGTCTTGAGCAAGCCCAAGTTTAACATCCCCAAATTTGAAGGTTCCACGGATGTGGAAGAGTACCTCACATGGGAGCTTAAGATGGAAAAATTACGGCGTTTGCATGATTATTCGGAGGACAAGAAGATCAAGATTGCTTCTTCCGAGTTTGACGGTTATGCCTTGCGTTGGTGGGAGAGTGTGTTGACCGAGATACAAGAAACCGATGGGCAGCCTATTCGTACATGGCGTGACATGAAGGCGACCATGAAAGCTCGGTTTGTTCCCACTAATTACTTACGGACAGTTTTTGATAAATTGCAAAAATTGAAGCAAGGTACTATGTCCGTTGATGCATATTATATGGAGATGGAGATGTTGCTGCAACGTGCACGAGTTCGTGAAGAGGTTGAGATGACTATGCAACGTTTTCTCCATGGGCTGAAATTTAACATCAAGAGTATTGTGCGGAATCACCAATACTATAATATGAATGATCTATTGCATCTTGCAAGGGAGGTTGAATCACAGCTTGCAGAAGAGGCACAACTGAAAGACAAATACACATCATCTAGCAGATTTTCTCCAAGGACACCATCTGCCGCACCTATGGAGAACTATGGTGCCAATACTCGGGCCTCTTCTTCACTTTCCAAGCCAGCTTCCATTGGTACTATGGCCAAGAAGTCAGCGGCTCTTGCCACTATTGCAGGATCCAACATGTCTACAGCTCGCTATCGCGAGATGACTTGTCACTCTTGCGGTAATCCGGGTCACTTTAAGAGAGATTGTCCGAACCGAAAGGTCATGTTCCTTAATGAAGAAACCGGCGAGTATGAAACCGGTGATGATGAAGACCCCGACGCATTCCATGACGAGGGATATAATAGTGAAGAAGGCATGGATGCTTTTCCATCGCATACTCCTACCATTATTGTGTCACAGCGTGCTCTTACTGTGCAGCCCAAATCTGAGTCTCAGCGCTGCAATTTTTTCCAAACCAAAGCATTAGTTGGCCCCTACAAAGCTTGCAAAGTGATCATTGATGGAGGTAGCTGCCGCAACCTCGGAAGCAAGGAGTTATGTGCCAAACTAAATCTGAAATACTTACCTCAACCAAATCCTTATTATGTCCAATGGTTGAGTGACAGTGGTGAGATGAAGGTGAATCACATGGTACGCGTAAATTTTGAGATAGGCCCATACAAGGATTCCATCGATTTTGATGTGGTTCCTATGACAGTTTTCCATCTTTTATTGGGTCGGCCTTGGTTATATGATCGCCATGTTCAACACAATGGCTGAGCCAATACATATCATTTGGAGTTCAAGGGCAAGAAAGTTAATCTCCATCCTATGTCTCCACAACAAATTGTGAATGAGTCTCGTCAGAAGATAGAGGTGAATGTAGAACCAACGCGAGAGAACAATGTAATAGCTGTGAGTGATAATATAACGAAAAGTGCGAGAGAGACTAGTTTGCTTACATTAGCCACCAAAGAAGACATGAGAGAATTTAGCCATGCCACTTGTGCTTATGTACAAAGGCGAGGTTTTGTTTTCTAATGATAATCATCCTCTTTCGTCTAGTGTGTCTACTGTTTTGCAGGATTATGATGATGTGTTTTCGGCGGAGATTCCAGCAGGATTACCACCCTTGCTTGGTATTGAGCACCAACTTGATCTTATTCCGGGAGCTACACTTACGAACTGGGCACCATACAAGACGAATCCCCAAGAGACGAAGGAAATTCAGCAACAAGTCCAAGCGCTTCTGGATAAAGGGTATATTCGTGTCAGTCTTAGCCCTTGTGATGTTCCTGTTATTTTGGTTCCTAAGAAAGATGGTACATGGCGTATGTGCGTAGATTTTCAAGCTATAAATAATATCACTATTCGATATCGCCATCCTATTCCATGTTTAGAGGATATGCTTGATGAATTGAGTGGTGCTGCTATTTTCTCTAAAATTGATTTACGTAGTGGATACCATCTAATTAGGATGAAAGAAGGGGATGAATGGAAAACTGCTTTCAAAACTAAGTTCGGATTATATGAGTGGTTATTTATGCCTTTTGGTCTTACTAATGCTCCTAGTACTTTCATGATATTAATGAACCATGTTTTGAGAGAGTTTATTGGACATTTTGTGGTTGTGTATTTTGATGATATACTTATTTACAGCCGCACTAAATTTGAACATGCTGATCATATTAGACAAGTTTTGCAAGTGTTGCGTGATGCTAAATTATATGCTAATCTTGAGAAGTGCACATTTGCAAAAGATAAGGTCATATTTCTGGGATATGTTGTCTCTAAGCATGGGGTAAAAGTAGATTCTTCTAAAATTGAAGCAATTCCAAATTGGCCTACTCCCATGAATGTTAGTCAGGTATGAATTTTTCACGGTCTTGCTGGTTTTTATAGACGTATTGTGAAAGACTTTAGTACTATTGCTACACTGTTGAATGAATTGAGTAAGAAAGGTGTGCCTTTTGTTTGGGGCGTTGCCCAAGACCTTGCATTTGATGATTGAAACGTTTGCTTACTTCTGCACCATTACTTGCATTACCAGATTTTACTAAGCAATTTGAAGCTGAATGTGATGCTAGTGGTATAGGTATTGGTGGAGTCTTGATGCAAGAAGGTAGACCTATAGCTTATTTCAGTGAGAAGCTTTCTGATGCTAGATTAAATTATCCTGTTTATGATAATGAATTTTTTGCACTTGTCAGAGTTCTTGAAGTTTGGCAACATTACTTGTGGCCAAAAGAATTTATCATACATTCTGATCATGAAGCTTAGAAATATCTAAAAGCTCAATCTAATTTGCATAGACGCGTAGCTAAGTGGGTTGAGTTCATTGAGTCCTTTCCCTACATCACCAAATATAAGAAAGGGAAATATAATGTTGTTGCTGATGCTCTCTCTAGGAAGAACATGTTATTGACACATCTTGATGTTAAAATTCCTGGATGAGAGAGTTTGTGTGATTTATATGCAACTGATCATGATTTTGTTGAACCATATCATTTGTGTTTTCTTCGAAATGCATGGGACAAGTTCCAAATCCATGATGGCTTTTTGTTTCGAGCTAACAAACTTTGTGTTCCAGAATTGTCTATACGTTTGCTATTGTTGCAGGAATCACATGCAGAAGGATTGATGGGTCACTTTGGTCGTGAGAAGACATTACTCATGCTTGCTGATAATTTTTATTGGCCCAGGATGAGGCGTGATGTGGACAGGTTTGTTCGACGCTGCATTGTATGCAACACATCCAAGTCCAAGCTGAAGCCTCACGGTTTATATACTCCACTATCGGCTCCTACCACACCTTGGGAAGATATTAGTATGGACTTTGTGTTAGGATTTCCACGCACTAAATATGGTCATGATAGTATATTTGTGGTAGTGGATAGATTTTCTAAGATGGCACATTTTATTGCATGCCATAAGAGCGACGATGCATCGCATGTTGCTAACCTGTTTTTCAGGGAGATTGTACACTTGCATGGAGTGCCCAAGACAATTTTTTTTGACAGGGATGTGAAGTTTGTGAGCTACTTCTGGAAGAAACTTTGGGGAAAGTTGGGGACCAAGTTGATGTTCAGCACTACATGTCATCCCCAAACTGATGGTCAAACGGAGGTGGTAAATAGAACATTATCACAATTGCTGCGAGTTATGATCAAGAAGAATCTGCGCAAATGGGAGGAGTGTTTGCCACATGTGGAGTTTGCTTATAACAGGGCAGTACACACTACTACTCAGCTTTGTCCTTTTGAGGTAGTGTATGGTTTTAAGCCTATTACACCTCTTGATTTGCTTCCTCTCCCATTGCAGGAACGAGTTAATATGGAGGCATCCAAACGAGCAGATTATGTGAAGAAGATCCATGAGAAGACCCGAGAGGCTATTGAGAAGCAAGGCAAGAATGTTGCTGCTGCAAGGAACCAGTCACGGAATCAAGTTCTATTTCAGCCTGGAGATATGGTTTCGGTGCATTTGCGCAAGGATAGATTTCCAGGGATGAGGGATTCCAAGTTGAAGCCACGTGGTTCTGGTCCTTACAAGGTGTTAGCCAAGATCAATGACAATGCCTACTCGATTGATATTCCCATTGCTGAGTTTGGTGGCGCTAGCAGTAGTTTCAACGTTACCGATTTATCACCATATATGGGAGATGACCTTGGAGCGTTGAGGTCGATGCCTTTTGAAGGGGGGGGGGAGATGATGATGACATCCGTACTACCAACACATCTCCAGTTCGTCATGAAGAACAAGTTGATTCAACAAAGAAGAAGGATGATGAAATTAGAATTGGACCTATTAAAAGAGCTCGTGCAAAGTTGATAGAACAACAGGTGAACTCGCTCTTAATAGAATCTGATAAGTTATGTAATAAGAACTTTATACTGCCTAAATCTTTGTATGTTTGCATAATCAGGTATCATGACGAAGACGAGGATCCAGAAGGAGGAGAAGATAAAAGAAGCTCCAACTTTCGGACGTCCGACGCACTTCGGACGTCCGACATCAGAGGCCAGGAGCTACGACGCCTCGATTACCTCAGGTTACAGAAGGGTTTCTATTTTCGGCGGACATCCGACGGGATTCGGCCGTCCGACACGACGGACATCCGACATGGAACGGACGTCCGACATGAAGATCTTCGCGATGACCCCTGAGTACAGAACCGATGTCAAAACAGCCGGAAGTCCGACAACGATTCGGACGTCCGACACATCGGACGTCCGAAACCCATCGGACGTCCGACTGCCTGCGCGCAGATCTGAAAGGCTGCGGCCTTGTATCCGAGCTTGACACCCCCTAGCTTATAAATACCGGACCCCCTGCGAGTTTTAGGGCCAGACCACGTTTAGATAAACCCTAGTTCTTGAATCATATACTTCAATTCGTATCGATCTAAAGTGTTGCTACTGCAAGTTTTGTGTGATCTGTTGTTCCACTGGGAATTAGTAGATTGCAAATTACCGTCTCGTGGTCGACGGCTACGTTGCGCAAGTGTGTGAAGTTGTGAATATCCAAAGGGTAGAGAGTTGTCGCATTGGCAACGGGTATCTAGCGAGGAGAGTTCATCGGCTATATACAAGTTATCTATCATCGCCCTCATATTCACCGTTCGCTTACTGAGAAGATCGGGCCACCCCATATCAGCTAGAGTGAGATATTGAGGGGGGAATGGGTACTGAGCAGGAGGGGGGTGGATAAGTCAAGGCAGAGGGGTGGCGCATTCTGTGGAATGCGCCACCAAGTTGTTTCTTATGCGTGGCGCATTTCTGCAGAATGCGCCACGCATAAGAAACAACTTGGTGGCGAATTTCCACAGAATGCGTCACCCCTAAGCACACTTAGTGGCGCATTTATATAGAATGCTCCACCCCTAAGAGTTTTTTGAATTTTTTGTTTAAATAACTGTCCTAGATATCTATCTGGGATTTTTATCGCTACTAGTTTTTTATCGCTACTAAATATCTATCTAGCCCGTCAATTATTTCGCTCGTTCCAAATGGTCCAAGATACTAACATGGTTAGCAAGGCCATGGCCTTCCTTCCCATCGGTGTGTTACCTATCCTGTCGAACTACCATGCCTTAACCGTGTCGTCGACGAACCAAGCTCCACAAATGCAAGGTGTAGCAGCATTTGGAAACATAAGAATGTGATCATCAATTACAAAGTGAAACTTAAATCCATGCATACACAAAGTGATCATAAATTACAAAATATTTTCTTAAATTTGGAGCTAGCTATCTAGCTAGCGTTTCCTCACGATCTTCTTCTTGCCCTTCTTTGTCGTGGTTGAATAATTTATTCCCGAGACGCCTTCACTTTTCCTCTTGAACGGGAGACCTTTCTTCGGTAGGGTTGTGGTGTATGTATCCTGAGCGACGTAGTCATCTTCCATCTTCGGGTCGTCGTAATTGTCAAAGTCTTGCTCATGGGAGACTCCATACTTTTCGATGATGTTTCTTTTGCCTCTCCTCACTACAACGCGGCTCGGCTTTGATGGGTCGGTAATGAAGAAGAATTGGTCCACTTGGGTAGCCAGTACCCATGGCTCACTTTTCGCGGTGACGTTTGCGCCTGCAGACTTGGATTTGGCTTCGGGTATAACCATGGTGGTGAAGTATCGGTCTTCTTTTACGACGCTCTTGGACCATCTCACACGGAACATCAACACCTTCTCTCTACAGTAGTCGAGCTCCCATATGTCCTCGATCCTTCCGTAGAATCTTTCCTTGACGTCATCGTTGTAGAATATCCCCGTTACCCCTGAGTTCTAGTAATCACAGTTATTGTCATTTTCCTCCGTGTAGAATGTGTAGCCATCGATATCATGCGCTTGATAGGTCATCAGGTTGCGTGCGGTGCACTGTGACAAGGTGAATATCATCTTTTTCGTCCTCAAAAGCGTTCCTTCGTGGGGGATTAGCACGAAGCTCGTCCCTGAACCAAGTCATGAAACTGGATTTGTGTTCTTTTATTAGCCGTGGATCTCGGTATGTTATCGGCAGGCCTTGGTCACTGTACTTCTTCCTGATTACATCCTTGTGCTTTATTATCCAAGGATCGACCAGCTGGATGTGTTGTAGCGTGACTAGGATTGCTCTTTCAAAGTCGATGTCTCGACCCTCGAAGTTGACCACACCCATCGATCCCGCCAAAGTTCTTGTTGACGGAAAGACCAACAGGCTTCTCGGTGTTTAGATAATTCGTGCAAAAAGAGATGCACTCTTCGGTTAGAAAGCCCTTCGCTATGCTTCCATATGGATGGGACCTGTTACAAATGTATTTTTTGATGTGTCCATTCATCCTTTCGAATAGGCATCATGCTGCACAAAAACGCTGGCCCGAGTTGGACGATATCCTCCACGACATGGATCAGTAGATGCACCATAATGTCGAAGAACGCGGGCGGGAAATAGATCTCAAGCTCGTATAGTATGAGCACGATCTCCTCCTATAGCCTTTTAAGTTGTGTAGCGCAAATCGAATTCCAAGAGATTACGTCAAAAAAGTTGCAAAGGCCAAACAACGTTTTACGGACGTTCTCATCCATTATCTTTCGGATCGAAATCGGGAGAATCTGTGTCATCGGCACGACACAGTCGTGGGATTTCATCCCGCTGAAACGGTGCGTCTAGGTATCTGCTTATCTTCCCAGCGTAGTCATTCGTAAATTTTACTCCTATGAGGCAGTGGATAAACTATTTGATCTCTTTCTCTTGCGATGAGAGTTTTGCGTTTCCATATCCTCCTCCTCCTCCGGCTCATCATCGACGTCACTAGTGCGGTGAAGTTCCCTCGTGATGCCCATAAATTTCAAGTCATTCCTTGCTTTTGGCCCGTCCTTGGTCTTCTCCGGCATGTTGAGCAGCGTGCCAAACAAGATCTCGCACATGTTCTTTGTGATGTGCATGAGATCAAGGCTATGAGGACTACAGAGGAGACTCCAGTATTCTAAATCCTAGAAAATAGACCTCGCTTTCCATACCGTCATCAACGGCTGAGTCTTCTTTTTTTTCTTTCCCGGGGCGGGGCACCCTTCCCAAGTTTTCAACAAGTTGTCGATTTGTTTGCCGCTCCTCCGAGCTGGGGGTGCTCGGAGCACCTCGCTGCCATCGAACAGATGTCCAAGTTTTCTACATGCGTGTTTCTTGGGAAGCCACCTTCGAGACCCCTGGAACACGGTTTTCAAAGATCCGGGATCTTTCGCTAGCTGGAGGTACGTTGTATTATCCATGCACCTAATTCATGCACAGAATCCTTGGACCACCTGCCCTGGGAAATATCTGTATCCGAGATAATTGTGCACCGTCGTGATCACCGCGGATTTCATTGGGAAATATTCTATTGCGGCGCCGTCCCACGTATTGACTCTGTCTTTCCATAATGTTTCTAGCTCCTCTTCCAACAGCTGGAGATACAGATTGAGGTACATACCTGGTTGTTTTGGCCCTTGAACTAGCATACACATTGTTATGTACTTTTTCTTCATGCACTTCCAGGGGGGAAGGATGTATATGCATACAAACACGGGCCAGGTACTGTGTGTGCTGCTCCGGCCGGCAAGTGGATTGACTCCATCGGCGCTCACAACAATTCTGAGGTTGCTTGGTTCTTTCCCAAAATCTGGGTATTCGAGGTCCAACGCAGTCCATTGGCTACCACTGGAGGGTGCCTCAGCATGTCCCCCTTTTCCGGATCCGGGTTCGGGTCATCCTCTTTTAGCTTCTTTCTATCTGCGTGCCAGGTCATGAGCTTTTCTTCCTCGGGGTCTACGAAATACCTCTGCAGACGAGGAGTGATCGGAAAGTACCATACCACTTTTCTAGGAACTTTCTTCCCTCTCTTGTATCGACTAACACCACACACCGAACATGTGATTTTCTTTGTGTCCTCACCCCGATAGATCATGCAATCATTTATGCAGACGTGGTATTTAACGTGCGAAATATCGAGAGGGCACAGGACTTTCTTGGCCTGAGCGATACTAGTTGGGCATGTGTTGCCCTTCAGAAGATGATCGTGCCAGAATGCCATGTTATCATCGAAACTTTCATCGGTCCATTTGTGTTTTGCCTTCATCTCCATATCCCCAAGTGTTACATTCAAGCGGGTATCCCCGTCGTTGAATCCTTCATACAACTTCGTAACCGCGTCTTTCTCGAGTTGCGCCAGCTTGGCTTTCTCTCTAGCTGCACCTCTTGCGTTCAACGCCTCCTTGACAAGCAGCGCTTGAACATGAGGGTCCCGCACCCAGCTTGAATCCTCATGTCCGGCATCTTGATCTTCATGTCTGGCATCTTCATCTACATGATCTGCTTCGACATCTTCTTCATGATCATGTACGGGATGCTCTTCGTCTTCTCTCCTGCCGTTGTTGTCTGGTTTCCCTTCCTCATTTACTGGCGCCCCACCATTGACGTCCACCTCCTCACCATCTTCATCACTAATCCACCGTGTGTATACATCCATCAAACCATTACACTTTAGGTGTCTTTCCAATATTCCGGAATCAGGCTCGATCACGCAATGCAGTTTGCATCTCCGACACGGACATCTTATATCCGTCCTATTATTCCGTAGCATGTCGTTTGTCGCACATTGCATCCAGCTAGTCACGGTGCTATCGCTCAACATCTCGCGGACCATGATCACCTGCGTGCATAGAGAGAGCAACACAATTATATATCATGGTCGTCGCCAAAAAAATTCGGCATGACCTTCCCTAATATTGCATGGGAGCATGCGGAGTGCGCCAGAAATTTTCCAAAACGAAAATGAATCAACATTTCGGCAAAACATTGGCAACTCAAGATTCACATATACATCAAACCACCACAAGCTTCACATATACATCAAACCATCACAAGCTTCACATATAAACTTCACATATACATCAAACCACCACAAGTTTCACATATACACTTCACATATACATCAAACCACCACAAGATTCACATATACACTTCATATATACATCAAACCACCACAAGCTTCACATATACACTTCACATATACATCAAACCACCACAAGCTTCACATATACATCAAACCACCACAAGCTTCACATATACATCAAACCCCAAGCTAATAAAGGCAAGTATGGGTGATAAATGGAAGAAAGGAGTTGGGGAGGAGGTCCACTTACTTTAATATGAAACAAAGTAGATTTAAAGCCAAGTATGAATGGATAAATTGGAAGAAATGAGGTAGGGAGGAGGAGAAAACGAATAGATCTAGGGTGAGAAGATTAGATCTAGTTTGAGAAGTGTGTGGAGTGAATGAGAGGTGGTAGGTGGGGTGGAGTAGATAAGGGCAGCTCCAGGTATTTAGTGGCGCATTTTGCATCTCTGTGGTGGCGCATCCCAAAATGCGCCACCCCTAATGTCTTAGGGCTGGCGCATTCCCAATATGCGCCACCCTTAAGGTCTTAGGGGTGGCGCATTTTCAATATGCGCCACCCATAAGCTCTTAGGGGTGGCGCATTTTTAGAATGCGCCACTTATAAGGTTCTTAGGGTGGTTTTCAGAATGCGCCACTTATAAGGTTCTTAGGGTGGCACATTTCACCAAATGCGCCACGTATAAGCTGATCCAGGCTGGCCCACCCTTAGGGGTGGCACACTGGAAAATAACGCGCCACCCCTAAGGGCTTATGGGTGGCGCATTCTGTACCAATGCGCCACCCCTTACAGATGGTGGAGCATGGCATAAAATATGCGCCACTAATAGTGATTTGTATAGATATTTCTCTAGTAGTGCCAAGAACTGATGCACTTATTATCGGTAACTCTCTATCTAATCAGGAGGTTCACAAAGAGACAAGTACCCTAAGGAGGAGTGTATGGGGTGTTTGGTTATCCTTGCGCATCCTTGACCCATGTTACGTGAGGGTACTCTATATATTCCAACCCCTCCAGAGGTTAGCGATCCATCTAGTAGCTAGAGTTCTCTACTAATTTTTGTAGTTTTTGAAAATAAGCACGGATTTCCCAAAATACGACACCTATCACTAGTAGGCTCAAGATCTTGGCACCAAAATGTCCAAACATTACACAAATCCATACCTCAAAACTATTACATGTTACTACTACACTTGTAATAGTGACCTTAATTGCCTACTCCTGCAAGACACACAACTCAGTGCAACAATCCAACTCTCTAACCAAGATAAGCATGAAAACTCAAGAGAGTTCCTAAATCAACCTAAACAAAAGCTCTTAAAAAGATAAGAATCAAAACTAAGAGCTAAGCATGACAGCAGCTATGAAAAGACAAAGAACACACACAAAATGAAAGATAAGCATGCAAACCTATGTTGTGTTCTAAGGTGGAGTGGAGCTTGTTTCTCTCCCAAACAATGAAGGCTAGGATCCAACTTGTTATGAACATAAATCAAAACTAAACAAACTAAAAGTTAAAGAGAGGTACGCTCCAAGTTTAGCACATAACATATGAAGTGATAAAAATATAGCATGGAGAAGGACGAACTGATGATTATTAATGGAGAAGGGGATGCATGGGGGCATCCCCAATCTTGAGCGCTTGACACTCCCGAATCTTGTATCATCGTCTTCCTTCGCATACTTGAAAACTCCCTTCATACGAAACTCATCATAAGCTGATTAGAGTGGTTAGTACCCATGATAAACTAATTTTTCTCCACTGGAAATAAAGATATTCTTGAAGAGCTACTGTTTATCAAGATTGCCAAAAAGTTTTTGCAAAGAAAAATCAATCTTTAATATTTGCAAAACGATGAAAACGCAAAACGTGGCAGAATCTGTGAAAAACAGACCAGCAGGTAGTAAATAATTTTTTGGGGTACTTCTGCAACTCAGATCAAAAAACTCAGAACAGGCACATGAAAGCTAATTGTATATCGTGCTTTCAAAAAAATTCAGATCAAAAAGATGATCTGATGATTTACGGCTAATTTTTCCGTCAAGGGGACAAAATCTGTTTCTTGAAAGCATGTCACAACTTTTGAACTTTCTTGCAATCGGAGGCTAAAACTTGGCACAAAGCTTGAAAATAAAGATGCAATGATATTGCTACAGTAGTGACAAGCATCAAGACCACTAAAACTGAAAGTAAAAACATCTTGGGTTTCCTCCCAACAAACGCTTTCTTTTATGCCTTTTAGCTAGGCATGATACAAAGAATATCAAGTTTTGTCAATATTAAAAGAATAGCTTTCCCGTGTAACGGACTCATAAGGTAACTTAATCTTCTTTCGAGGGAAGTGTTCCATTCCCTTATTGAGGGGGAATTGGAATCTAATGGTCCCTTCTTTCATGTCAATGATAGGACCAATGGTGTGAAGAAAAGGACGTCCCAAAATAATTAGACATGAGGGATCACACTCAATGTCCAGAACAAGAAAATCAATGGGAACATAATTATCATTTACAATAATAAAAAACATCATCGATCCTCCCTAAAGGTTTATTTATGGAAGAATCAACAAGACAAAGATAAAAAAGAACATGTATCAAAAGGTTTCAAATTGAGCATATCATACATTCTTTGGGGCATAACAGAGGCACTAGCTCCAACATCACATAAAGAAAATTAAGAGAAGTTATGCTATTTAATTTTGACTATGGGATCCCTACCATATTATAGCTTCCTAGGGATGGAAGTCTCTAGCTTGAGCTTCTCCTCCCTAGCTTTGATAAGAGCATTGGTAATATGCTCGGTGAAGGCAATGTTAAGTGTTCTAGTGTGGGGGTCTTTAGCCATTCTTTGCAAAAAGGTGATAACTTCAGAAAGAGTACAATTATCAAAATCAATTTCCTCACTATTAAGTAAAATTGTAGTGTCATCCTCTATATTTGATTTTCTTTCTAATATAAGAGTCTGAACATCTTCCCAAGTTTTTGTACGTTTAGGTGCAACTTCAAACCAAAGATCCGGTTCTCTCCCGGGGAGGCCATGCCATGGCCATAATTCTACATAATAACTAACATAGTGACAAGGTCTGTTACTTTTGTAGGTACCCATAGTGGTAGCAGCAAGAAAGAACAAAGAAAACATTTTTTTTGTGGTTTTTGATAAAGGACACTAAGATAAAAACTGAAAGGTAAACTAAAAGGACTAAAAAGAAAAGATAAGAGATAGTGTGCAAATCCCCAATCTTGAAGATTGGAGTCCCCGGCAACGGCGCCAGAAATTGCTTGATGGCGGGAGAATTGGCAGGTATAGTTTTCTTTGCTTCCCCGGCAACGGCGCCAGAAATTGGCTTGATAACGCACGTTGGCGCTCTCGTTGGTTACCCCAAGTGGAAGGTTGGATGTAGCCTAGCAAAAAGTTTCACTTGGCAAAGATGCCAAGGTTTAAGTCAGTCCAGTAGGACTTCAAGGTCAACAAGTAGGTGGTAAAGTGAACAATGGCGCTGTTCACAACTCAAGGTTGCTTACTTTACCTGGATTTGCACACACAACAGATAGCTTTGCTCCCAACAAGTACAAAGGGGTTGTCAATCCCTCCAGCCTTGTTGTTAACAAAGGATTAAACGCAAGGGATAATGATAGTGATAATTTCAACTGAAAGTAAAAGCAGAAAGCAAAGTGGAGGTGTAAACAATGGTGGAAAGTTGGACTAGGTCCCATGATGTTCACTAGTGATGTATCTCTCCCGAAAGACGATAAAATAGCTAATTAAGATGGGTGAACAAATTACAGCTAGGCAATTGACAGAATTATAAACGCACCGCAATGCTAATTATGCTACTGGAAAGTTAGAAGTTCAAAAGTATGGGTAGTACGCCAAGACAAGTAGACCGAAATCCATCTGCATCTACTCACTAATCATCCACCTTGAGATATCTATCCAGAACATCTCGCTGGTATTAAGTTGTGAGCCCCACCCAAAGTGTAAACTCAAACCAACAGACAACTACATTAACAAACTTTGCTTAAGGTAAACAATCCTTGCAACCGCGGTTACCAGCACCATTGTTTTATCCCTGGTGGCAACAACACATCCCCTAGTCTCATGCTTCTATCACTCAAGCTAGACATCGGGGGGTCATGAAACCACAATCAAGCGGAAACGCTCCCTCTTGGAGTTACTATCTACTACTTGGCCAAATCAATAAAAAGTAATGGATAACATGCAAGAATTACTCAAGAACAAAATATAAAAGGCAAACCAAATATATAACTCATCACGATCTGAACATAATGTCATAATCCATCGAATCCCAGCAAACACAGCATAGAAATAGCAGGAAAATTACATAGGTGCCTTGATCATGTAGGGCAGCTCACAAGGACTAAGAATTGAAGCACAAGATTGGATAGAAGACATCACATTGTTACTGTTCATGGACCCGTGGTCCAAGGGGAACTACTCACGGCACATCCGGGAAGCGTCCATGGTGGTGGAGAAGCTCCCGGAGGTCAATCCTCACTCATGTAGGGTGCCGGGAAGATCTGGTGCTCCTGATCTTGGAAGCGTGGCGGCGGTGGAACAGAGAGGAAAATTGCGATGCGGGGGGCTCTCTGAGGGTTTTCAGAGCGAGGAAGTAATATAGACCGAAGGGAGCACCAGGGGCTGGCCCCACCTCCCAGGCGCCCAAGTGGCGGGCCAGGAGATGGGTCACAGCATCTGGGCACCTAGGAGGGGGTGGCCCCCCTCCGGATCTCCTTCGGGGCTCCAGAATATTTCGTTCTACTGATTTGTTATATGATTTTTTTTGAAATTTTTGGAGCTTTGTAAATTGGGGAAAAACTGCAACTTACAGACATCAGTAGATAGAAACGGACACTGCGTGCACTGAGTTAGTAGGTTAGTCCAAATATGTGTAAAATGATATAAAAGTGTAGCAAAACATGTAGTAATGCCACATAAAAGGGCATGGAACAAGCAGAAATTATAGATACGTTTGGGACATATCACACATCCCCTAGTCTCATGTTTTTATCACTCAAGCTAGACATCGGGGGGCATGAACCCGGAATCAAGTAGAAATGCTCCCTCTTGGAGTTACTATCTACTACTTTGCCAAAGCAATAAAAAGTAACGGAGAACATGCAAAAATTACTCAAGAAAAAAATATGAAAGGTAAACCAAATATATAACTCATCACGATGTGAACGTAATCTCATAATCCTTCGAATCCCAGCAAACACTGCATAGCAACAACAGGAAAATGACATAGGTGCCTTGATCATGTAGGGCAGCTCATAAGGACTAAGAATTGAAGCACAAGATTGGACAGAAGAGATAACATAGCTACTGGTCATGGACCCATGGTCCAAGTGGGACTACTCACGGCACATCCGGGAACCGTCCATGGTGGTGGACAAGCTCCCGGAGGTCAATAGTCCCTCTGGCAGGGTGCCGGGAAGAGGTCTTCTGGTGCTCCCAAACTTGGAAGCGCGGCAGCGGCAGAACAGAGAGGAAATTCGCGATGCGGGGGCTCTGAGGGTTTTCGGGAGAAGGAGGAGGCAATATAGGTCGAAGGGGGGCGCCAGAAGTGGGCCTCGCCTCCCAGGAGCCCTAGTGGCGCGGCCAGGGAGGGGGCCGCGCCACCTGACCGACTGGGTGACAGGTGGGCCCCTTGGTCCTTCTTCGGGGAGACTGAAGCTTCTGTTCTGCTCATTTTTTATCTGCTTTTTCTGGAATTTTTGGAGCTCTGTATATTGGGGCAAAACCTGCAACTTACAGACATCAGCAGACAGAAACTGGCACTAGGTGCACTAAGTTAGTAGGTTAGTCCAAATATGTGTAAAAAGATATAAAATTGTAGCAAAACACATAGCAATGTCGCATAAAAGAGCATGGAACAAGAAGAAATTATAGATACGTTTGGGACGTATCACTTCGTCGTCATCATCGCTTTGCCTCGGCCTTCCCACACCCAAATCAAATCTTACCGCCGGTCAGCCTTCCAGGCGAATCAATGCTACCCGCCGAGCAGTCCAAGCTATCACGTGCGGCGCAGTAATAGCCTTGGACGCCACGTGTATCTCGCCCTAGCGTGCCACGCGTCCACACTTGCTGTTATAAAACGCGATCCTCGTCGTTTCTCGTCGTACATGCTCACATATCTTATCTCGCACGATCCTCGATGTAGCTCGCCGTTCATGCCACACATTTTCACTCTCCCTCTCTCCCGCTGCCATGGGCGAACGATTCCCCGGCGACGGCGCGGCGGCCAACGGTTTCGGGCTCTGTTGGCTGCAAAAGTGGGAGGCGAGGCTGCTGCAGCATGCCAACTACCCATGCCCGCCAGAGATGCGAGTCCTCGGCTCATGGCGGCTCAGCAACGGCGGCGCCCTGTACCGCCGCGGCCCGAAGGCGCAACGTTCGGCCCCGAGGTAAAGGCCATCCACGACGCAATTCCGGAAGTCGCGTAGAACAACATGTTCTACTCGACGGACAACCTCGACACGTGGAACGCATACTTCGTGCGCCGCCGCACTGCTGTCCAACAACGGCGGGCCTACGCCAGCCGGCCGCCAGGACTCCCAAAACCGCCTCCTTTGGTGGGGCGTGCCCGACCGGACCCTCCACTGTGTCCTTGAGCACATCAAGGGTTGCAACCAGTCACCGTTGGAGTTCCCGCCGTTAGCGTCGGCTTAGGCGGAGGGTGATGCTAGCAAAGAAGATACTTCTCTCGCTCCTCATTGGTTACCCCAAGTGGAAGGTGAGATGTAGCATAGCAGCAGAATTTCCCTTAGCGAAGACGCTAAGGTTGAGTATCGAACCAGTAGTTGACAACTGCGCCAGAAATTACTTCGGGCTAGGGAGTTGACGTGGACCTGCACACAGAAACAAATAACTTTGCTCCCAACGAGTACAGAGGTGTTGTCAGTTCCTCCGTCCTTGCTGTTTACAAAGGATCAACGCAAGAGATAATAATAGTGGCAACTGAAAGTAAGAACTGAAAATAAATTGCAAGAGTAAACAATGATGTGAATATGGACCGGGGACCCGTGATGTTCACAAGTGATGTCTCTCTCCCAAAAGACGATAAAAGTGCTAGCGAGGTAAACAAATCACAGATGGACAATTGACATGATTATAAACGCACCGCATGCAATACTAACTATGCTACAAAATAAAGGAAGAGGCTCAAAAGCAATGGGCAGTACGCCAAAGTAAGTAGACCGAAATCCAACTGCATCTACTACGAATCATCCACGTTGAGATATCTATCCAGAACATCTCACTGGTATTAAGTTGCGAATCCCACCCAAAGTGGAAACTAAAAGGAACAGACAACCTCATTAAAAGAACTATGTGTAAAGTAAACAATCCTTGCACCCGCAAGTACAAGAACCGTTGTTTTATCCCTGGTGGAAACATCACATCCCCTAGTCTCATGTTTCTGTCACTCAAGCTAGACATCAAGGGGCTGAACCCACAATCAAGCATAACGCTCCCTCTTGGAGTTGCAACAAATCACTTGGCCAAAGTAAAATACGGCAATGGAAAACATGCAAGAATTTACTAAAGAACACAAATATAAAAGAGAACCAAATATATTACTCATCACAATCTGAACATAATCTAATAATCCATCAGATCCCAGCAAACTCAGCATAGCAACAAAGAAAACTACAAAAGTGCCTCGATCATGTGAGGCAGCTCACGTGGTCTCGAAACTGGAAGCACAAAGAGGGGAGGAGTACATCACATAGCTACTGGTAACGGACCCATTATCCAAGGGGGACTACTCACGGCACATCCGGGAGGCGTCCATGGCTATGGATGGTCTCCTGGAGGGGATTCCTCCTTCCTTCATGGTGCCGGGGCAGCTTCTCTTGGCAGCCCCGATCTTGAAACGGCGGTGGCGGCGGAACAGAGAGGAGAACGGGAATAGCAGATCGATATTAGGGGTTTCCGTCACGGGGGGTAAATATAGGCGAAGAAGCCAGGAGGCCTCCTGGTGCGGCCTAGGGTGGGGCCGCGCCAGGGACTCTCCTGGGCCACCGGTGGTGGATCTCCTGCCATATCTTGGTTATTCCGGAAGCTTCCGTGACGCTGATTTTTATATAATTTTTCTGGGATTTATTGGGCACTTTTAATAGCCGGAAAACATGAAACACAAAAACAGCAGACAAACAGGAACTGGCAACTGGGTGCACTGAGTTAATAGGTTAGTCCAAATATGATAAAAAGTATATGAAAGTTCAAGCAAAACATGGCAGAGTCACACAAGACATATATGGAGAAAGCAGAAATTATAGATACGTTTGGGACGTATCAGCGGGTCCCCACCACAACGGCTGTGCGCCGCCGATGCACGCATCCTCATAGGCCGGCGGCAGCGGCGACATGTCGTCATGGTTCCCGCGGTGCATGGACGCGCCGTCCTCGTCGTCCTCCGACTCGGGGTTTCACTCTTCTGGCGCGGCAAGGTCTCCGTAGCTCATCCCCGTCAAGCCCGATCCGGGTACCCCAACTCTCGATCGCCGCACCTGCTCCGGTGGCCTCGTCATCATCGAAGGCCGCTCTGCGGCGGCGCATTTTGCTCGTCGCCAAGTTTCCTCAGTCGGCTGGTGAAGCCGAAGAAGAAGGAAACTCCGGCCACCATGGCCTTCGTGAAGGAGGAGCACAAGGCCATGGCCGTCGACAAGGACTACGACCTCGCTTGGGCGAAGGAGTACTGGGTCCGACAGGAGATGGAGTAGCAGCGTCGTGCCTTGGAGGATATTGAGGCGCAACATCGCCTGTAGATGGTGCGCCGCAGGCCAACGGGGGGCAACAGAAGCAGTCACGACGGAGGCAGCACCAGTGTCGTGGTGATCCTTGATTCTAGCGACGGCGAGGACACGACACCGCTGAAGGTGAGGAGGAGGAGGAGGCCGCCGGCCACAGATGGCGCAGGGTGCAGCAGCAGCGTCGCGCCCAAGGACGAGCAGCCGAGTGACGATGACCGCGGTGACTACATCGCCGAGATCTATCGTATGCACCGCATGAACTAGTTTTTTTAAAAAAATATGTAAATTTCACGCAAAACTCTATGAACTCGTCCGTATTTCTCCCAAATCGCGTGTATTTCGTTAAGTTTTCCCTTTCGATTTTTTTAGCTATCCACGACCATGGGTTCGCGACTGGGAAACCAATCGGCCCTAAGACAATTTTATCACCGGCGCACCTCCAAGTGGCTCTATTTTACCGCCAAAAACGTCTTGAGTGTCGTACGGCTGGAGATGCTCTTACCTTCAGTTAGAGAGAAACGGAAACGTGGTGGACCCTCCATTACAACACGACTCTACTTGCTCAAAAGCTGCTTTCATTGAACAACCAAACTATTACGGTTCGTAGTTTTTGACACCCTGATCTTTTAGAATTAGCGACTGCTAGGCGTCAATCGGCTGATTTAAGGGAAAAATAAGCCGCTTGGTAATTCGTCCGATCTAGTGTACGTAGCCATCCGATAGCAGGTTCGCAACAACGCAGCATTTCTTCCTTCTCTCGCTAGTATTGCACTCTCTTCTTCTGCTCACGACAATCCCTGGCCCTGGATGACAATAATCAATCGTCACAGCAGTAGGCCATCGGTAGCTAGGCCCGTTCGCCTGAGTGTTGATTCTTGGTCAGGGCAGCTCCGCCTTCGTACCAAGGGCAATGCTTCATATCGCAGCACCAGCGACCCAACCACCTTATTCAACACGGATGTGTTGACACACGAATACGTCACATGTACCCTCGACGTTGGGGGTGATACACCGCAACTCACGTCGAAGGAGACCCGACCGGAAGCGCGTTATGCAAGCAATCCAGTGGGCGCTTTTGTAGACCCGAAACCCCACACTCGGGAGGGACCCCGTTAGGGAGCACGGTGGCTATGGGCTGCCCTAGGTCGTCCTGATCGCCCCTAGGGCCTCGTGGATCGTTGCCCTGCAAGAACAAGAACGAACGAAGAAAGAGAAGAAAGATACAAGGGAGAGAGATAAAATTAGGGTTTGTAAGTGTAGATATGTTTGTTTGATTGTGTGTTGTTTCAATCGGCCATCACCTCATCTATTTATGAGGGGATTGGTCTTCTCATGCAAGAAAAGGACTCAAATCCACGTCCAAACTGTCCAAATCTCTAGCCAAACTCGAATTTTCCAAACTCTGCGTGAATCTGCGCACAGACTGGTAGTACCCGTTTGACTGGTAGTAGACCAGTAGTACCGGTATATGTATTTTTACCGGAACAACCGGGGGGATATCGACCCTATTCTGGGCGGTTACAGAAGGTTTTTTGCGTACCCGAGCGGTAGTGGCAGTCTTCAGACCGGTAGTATCGGTATAAATTTATTTACCAGAATAACCGGGGTGATACCGGCCCGACTCCGGGCTTCAATAGAAGGTTTATGTGTTTCGGTCGGTAGTAGCGCTCTTACCGTCCGGTAGTACCGTTCCTCCCTGCTGTGCCACACAGATTTGGCTCTAACTTCTTTATACGAACTCCGATTTTGGCGATTCAAGTGTCAAAATCGACCGGTTCGACGAGACAAAGCCAATTGATGTATAGGTTTCATCATTTCAAGCCATCTTGGGTGCGTAATTGGCCAAATAGTGTACTGAATGTCATAGTCTTACTTTCCATAACACAGTTTTCTCCTTTGAAATAATCTCGGATGAGGACAAATCCAACTGAAAAGATGTCCATATTGAAATGATAGAACTCCTTCATGTACAACACTTTTCTATTTGAGGCCATCTTGTATATGAATATCATTATGCCAAAAACTGGTGTCAACACATGCCCCCTGTTTTTCGGCAAAACATGCGTGCTGAAAAATAATTTGCACCACATAGGGTCTAAGGACGATGTCAACACTCCACCGGCAATGCATACTCTTAGGGCGATAAATGTATATCGTACATGTGTATTCTTAGGGCGATAATTACTTATCGGCCATGTTCGTGCTTAGGATGATGAGTATGTACCCTGAAGCCGATTACCATCAATAGGTTTTCGAGAGATGGGTATCAACCCGTTCCTTGTAGCACTAATGAAATCAAACTCCGAGAGATCACGTCCTGTTAAGCAAGTAACATCGGGATGATTCCAATCTATCGATGCATCGGCCAAAGCAACACAAGCCGAATTGTCTGCATGAATAACTTTCACTTCATCATCGATCAATTGTATCAGGAATTGATGCATGGTAGACGGCACACATTGATTAGCATGGACCCAACGGCCCAATATGACATTAAAATTTCCTTGCACCTCGGCGATGAAGAACGTGGTGGCCAAAGTCTTGCTTCCCATAGTGAGTTCCATGCATGTCACGCCTTTGACCTCTGTCTTTTCTTTACCCTCAAATCCGTTAAGCACCATGTTGGTCTTCATCAATGCATCGTCATGTAATCCCAGCCTTTTGAAGACCGCATAGGGCATAAGATTTATCATAGCACCACCATCAACTAGCATTTTGCAACCGGTGACCCATTAATGTGACCTTTAAGGTATAATGGCTTCAAGTGTTTCACCTGCTCTTTTGGCTTCTCAAATAGCATTCTTAGGGCCGAGATCTAGCTGAGCCACATCTTGTTCATCTACAACACGAAATTCAGTGGGTAAGTAATATACCATACTCATATCCATACCTCCTCGAATTGGTGTATGTTCATTATCCTCCATCTTGTTTTCCTCCTCATTCATGTCCACCGGCTCCGATATACGAGTGAAGGTGAAGTGATGAGTGATATGGACGATACAATGGCCATTGCATCTTCCTTTCCTGCTGGTGTGGATGTCGCTATAGTAAAGGCACATCCTCCTTCGTTCTGTTTGGGCCTCCATACCTTTGCAGCGGGTGCCATAGGCCGAATTTTCTTAACTAATTCGTCCCTTTGTGTAAGTGAAAAGTTTTGCCCCCATGTGTTTTGGATATTGTTGGACAAGACATTAGAGGAACTAACAATGTTTTCGAGTTTAAACAGTTGATTAGGTTAGTGAAGGACAAGCTAGGTGATAAAGCTTCAAGGAAGATCTATCAGTTAACGAAGCACAACCATATGAGCGAAGTTTTATCACGAAGGATGACCCCTAAAAATGATGGCTTCCTGAAGCTGAAATCATCGAAGGAAATGAAGAAGATGGTGCAAGACTTAAGTTTCGGTAGAAAAGACTTCGTTCTTTGGCTTCCGAAGCAGAACTAAGTGTGTGAGTCAGCTTTACTTGTTCCTCAAGTAAAGTTGCGCGTTGATGAAAAATCCGACCGTTGTGGACACGCGTCAAGATGTCGCTTCAGGTCAAATCAGTCATTTCGCACCTCGGGATTGCCACCTATAAATATGTCGCCCCGCCTCCATTTGTAGTTGGCTGATCTGAGATTATTCCCTGAGAGAGACTGAAGAGAGCATCCCAAGAACGCCTCCGAAGAAAAACCCAAAGCCAAACCACCGAATCCAAAGTACTATTGATCTGAGTAGATTGATTATGACTTAGGTGAAAGTTTGCTAGCCTTATTATCTTGGAGAACTGCAATTCTCATAGACAGTTAGAGTGTCGTCTTCAGAGAGCGAAGAGTAATTGTCGCCTCAAAGTTCAAGTATGTCAAAGGTTTCGTAGATTTCCTTGATAATCTACCCGAGTCAAAACTGGCCAAGCTCAAGGAGATTGCTGCAGTGGAGCAACGGAAAGAGAGAGTTTTTCTCCAGGTGTTCAATCACTAGTCCCTCCAACCAGACGTAGAGCTTTGCAGAGCGTGAACTGGTCGAACAAACATCACCGAGTCAATAGTTCATTTTACTTCAAGTACTTACATTCTGTATTGCATGTGCTTCCCAGTTACGCTTCGGCATGATTTGACTCGTTGTGTTTATAATTGTTGCTAGTTTTGCTTCCCTGTTACTTGTTCCTGTGTTCTTTTTGTGCTGTGTTTTTGCTTCACTTCAAAGCTTATGTCGATAATTTGAAGTGATCATTCACCCCCTCCCCTTCTGATCACATACTTGGACTTTCAATTGGTATCAGAGCTAGGCACTCCCTACACTCTGTGTGTTTTGGATTAACCTCCTGGAGTGTTACCAAGTATGTCTTTTGCAGCTGTTCGCGCCGGTGAACCTATTCTTATTTTCAATGGGAAGGATTATCCTTACTGGATGGACAAGATGAAGAGAAACATCATTGCTATCAATTCGGGTGGATGGGTGTAAGGCCCGATATGCGGTACTGTTCCAGATCTATGTGTTTCTACCCAGATCCGGGGACGAAGCACATATCGGTCCCACCGCGACATATGACAAAGCCATATGCCCCGGATTTCCAACATGATATCACAACATTACAGATACAGGGATACAACATCTCATACAATCGGCCCTTAATACAATACAACAGCGGAAGATACATGTCTGAGTACAGACTACAATCAAATTCCTACTAGCAAAGAGAAAAACATCGATCCCCATAACCACACGGGTCCATGCCCTCCGCCGGGATCCGCCTAACTAGTCGTCGTCGAGTCTCCACGTGAAACGTCGATCACCATACCTGTTGTCGATCAAGAACCCTGAAAAGAGTTTGGGGGTAGTATCATGTCGGGACCCGGGGTTAGCGTATGCAAGCCTCGCTACAACACAATCATATGGAGAGCCGAGAACCGTACCCACTTGTCTAAGCAGACAAGGCCAAGCACAGAACGTTCTCGGAAAGCATCGAACGTGAGGGGCCTCCCATCCAGGCCGGATGATCAACTGAAATGGGTCCTCATCGTCCGCACACAAGTCTAAATGATATGGGTGGTGAACTCCCATACTCATGGACATGTCGCCTCAACCATACTATCGATTGTATTATAACCCTTACATAGACTTACTCCATCCCGATCACTTAGTCGGGGTCTAGGACGGGCTCGATCATACATCAAAGTGTGCACGTGATGGAGTCACGAACAATCGCATCGCGATGCCCCAAGCTGCGCACATCTAAGGGCCAATTGGTGTAGAAAAGACCGCCATCCAGATCACAACTAAGGTCTCGAAAACCCATACTAAGACTTGCATGTTATAAACATACACGCATCACACATGTCTAGTATGAACAACATGTATCATTGCAATTCTCTACAATGTATATACTTTATTGATAACTCTTACAGAGTGCACACAGAGATCACAAGCATGTGATCCAACATTACAACAGACAAGCGGAAGCAAAGTAGGTCTGAGTACAAACAAGTTTAACAAATGGCTTAGAGAAGCCTTATCTATAAACAAGCCCTTCACGAGGGAACCAGTCGTCTGACTGGGAGTACACTAGCTTGGTCTTGGTCTGAGTCTTCAATCTTCGAGCTTCAGGTAGAAGCCACCATCGGGGTCGGTGGGTTCATCTAAAACATAGAATAAGCAAACATGAGTACAAAGTCGTACTCAGCAAGACTTACGTAGGAGCTATACTACTCATGCACATGTATCAAGGAAAAGGGAGGTGGGGTTTCACTTGCAGAAGTGCCAGCTTTGACTTGGCTAGTCCTGAACTACGAATACCAGACTTGAGGTAAGAAGCGTACACGAGTCCACTACATCTCTTCAACCAATTACACCACTATGGTTACTTCCTCGACTTCCCCACGAGAAGCACACCATAGCACTCACGCTTATCTTGGTGTGTTTTAGAAGTATCCAGTTCAAGTTATCTAATAATCAAGCTAAGCTTTCCAAGCAGTCCTTAACCGCGGACGCGGCTATTCGAATAGTTTTGTTAACCCTGCAGGGCTGTACTACTACACACACATGACCATCAGTTACCGCCTTTGTCCTCGACACCATTCAAGGGGTGTCGGCGAGGATGTTCACCACAACACTTCGCCCACAGCTCCGTTCTAGTCCAGAGAGTCTCCTATCTGAGGGGGATCCCTATGGAATTCCGGCCGAGGTTCCAGTACAACCTCAAACGATGTGTGCAGGGTCCCAAGCCGGTCTTGAAAAGCCGTTCATCCACTTCGCAGACCGTGCCACAGCCCTACCAGAACTCCGAACTACTGCGACTCTTGGGGTTCGAACGGGGTGAGGTACTAGGATGAGAGGGGTCCGTGAGCCCAATGTGTGGTTGTACTCTTCTTCTTGGATCACCACACAAGAACTCGGACTTAAGGCGGTGTTCAACGAGACAACCCACTGTGTACTCCTACACAGCCTCTCATCGTTCACCTTGTACTAGGGTAGATTCACCAACACATTTCACTTTCATCAACACCATGTTTATCATCATCCCGACTCACATCAAAAGCAACCTCGTTGTACCACTAAGCATGCAATAAGCAGTAACAGTTGCAGGGGCCACATGCTATCAACCAACTCCTACATATGCTAGGATTGTGGTTTGCTTACTACTGTGACAAGATGATAGGTCATGCAAAGGATATGGGTTCAACTATGCGGTAGAAACGTTATCATGGTGATCATCCTAAACAATGCATAAGCGAGACATGAGAGGGAAGTGGGATTTTATCGACATGATGAATGGGGGTTTGCTTGCCTTGCTGACGAGATTCTGTCACGGGGTCTTCAACGAAGGGGGTGATCTCGATTTCCGGCTCCACTTCTATCAGCAACATGACAATCATAGGATCAACATAATGTACAATGCACAATCACATGAATAAGATTGTAATGGTGATGTTCAAGGTACTGATGTGTTGAGCATTCAATTTAAAAAAAGAGTATATTGCATTTGAAATGCAATTTCAAATTCCATTTGATTTATCGATGAATTTCAAATGCATTTAAATGCATGAAATTTCACTTGAAAAGTTTGATCATGAAGTGATGTGGTATAGTTGAGATAATGTTTCTCATGTGGGGGTGAAACCATTCAAATTAAGTGTGTTGCAAAGTCAATTGCAAAATCACTCCAAATTTGAATTTGAAAAGGATCCATATGCATGTTTGCTACTGTTCACCCATTTTAAATTGGTCAAACATGAAAACAAATTGTATATTCATAATCCTTGTATTTTTCTGATAATTTTAGACATATTATTTTTCCAATTTGGAGTTAATATGAATTAGTTATTGAATTTCAAAGTTTAAAGAATTTTCTGGATTTTTCTGAATTAAATAAACCATTTAACTGATTTCTGCGTCAGCCTGACATCAGGGTGACGTCAGGGGGCTGCTGACGCGTGGGTCCGGGCTGTAAGTGGGAGGGGGGGTTAAATAACCCAGTTAGTTAAACTAACCAGGGGTTAGTTAGTCGCCTTGGGCCCACGGGTCAGTGAGATTAGGGGGTGATTAGGGGTGGGTTAACTCCTAAACTAAACGGGCTCACCGGCGGCTCAACGCCGGCGACTCCAGTGCACGGCGGCGCACACGGGATGAAGATCCCGACCACGAATTGGTACGCCGCGAAAACCAACAGGACGCCCGTGCACGTCCACATCACCCTGCACTCACGGGGAGACCTAGGGGTCGCCGGAGCCTCGCCGGCGACGTGGTCGGGCGGCGGCCGTAGCCTGGCCATCATGGAAAGATGAAAGATACCACGGGGAGGGGCGCGGAGAGAGGGGTTCGAGGCAGGGGCTCACCCTGGAGCTACTGGAGGGGATGGCGAGGTCGTAGGGGAGTTGATGGTGACGAATTCCGTCCAAGACTCCGCGGCGGCCGGCGAGACGAGGTTGGAGCTGGCATCGTCTCCGGCTCCGTTGAGCTCCAATTGATGGAGGGAATCGACGAAGAGGTCGTCGTGGGCTCGCCTGGACGCAGTGGCTCGCCGTGTAGGGCTCTGTGGCCGCGCGTTTGCTCGTCGGCGGCGACGTCGTGCGCTCGGTCGTGATGGGATCTCGACGACGAGAAGGCTAGAGGAAGCGGCGATGGGGGAAAAGGACGCGGGGCTTCTTGGCGTGCTCCGTGGCGTGCGTAGAAGGGCAGGGAGGCCTCCAGGCAGGCACACCGCTGCCGCCGGCGTCGGCATGCTCGCCACCGAGCAGCTTGCCGTTGCCGGGGTAGACGACAAGGGTGGCCGTGGGCTTGGGCTGGCCTCGGTTAGCTGGACCCGAGGCCCAGGTAAGTGGGCTCACTTCTGTTTTCTCTTTTCTGCTGTAATTGTTTCTGTTTTTCTTTTTCTGTAATTTGTTGGCCATGCTAAAAATAAATAGCTAGGAATTTTTAAAAATGCTGAAACTTTTTATATGGCCTCATATTTTAATAGAGTTGCCACTTATAAAGTTTGGCACTTTTTAAAAATCAAATCATTAGAACTTGAATTCAAATGGGGGTTTAAATTTAATTCCATGCTCCTGTTTGAATATATGAAAAATCTATGAGCATGGGGTGGTTCCCATATCACTTGATATGTGATCACACTCATTTATAAGACTTTTAAAAAATGCAAAAGGAATTTTTGGAGAAATTTTTTATCTGGCCTTTTGAATTAATTCATCTGGGGGGTGTTCTCTCTACCATTTTGATTTCCTTTGAAATTTTTATCATGATGAAAAGGGTCTAAGCTTACCCTAGCACATACCTAACTTGGGGTTGTGACATATCATGAGTACAGAAGTACTCAGCATCCAACTGTTGTGGTCAACTGACCTAGCAAGGACTTCATCACTCGTCATTCTAGGACAACTAGTAGTTTACGGTAAGGATGGGTTAAGTGGTGAGGTTGCTGCCGCACTAGCATTTATCAAGTGGCTAACGATCTAGAGAGTAGGATAAGAAGCCAAGCATTCGATGAGGAATCGCCTCCAACAAATCTTGCTATCAACTACTTACGCGAACATAACACCTATCATATCTTTGTCCTCCTCTTTGCATCCCGACGAAGAAGAAGCAGTCAAGGCACACACACGTTGATCAAGTTATATTTAGATTATCTCAGTTGTTGTTGTCTATGAACAAGGAGTAGGTCTCAAGTCGTCCATAACCGTGGACACGACTTCTCAAAAAGATTTAACCCTGCAGGGGTGTACCAACTGCCCATTACAAGGCTCCGCACGCACGCCCATCTCTCTCAGTTGCTACCCATCATAGGCAACCATTTTATGATTTAGTTCCGAGAGATCCGAAACGACAGGTCCCTCTAACTAACAACGCACAAATCCGGGTGGCCCCCGGGGAGTCAACACCCAATCCAAGAGCTGGCCACGCTCTCGGATCGGACTCTTTCGTCTGGCCAAGGTCGGGTTTAGTCTCACCTATATAATAGGGGACTTCCCTAGCTCACTAGTGTGGACCAACAGAAAAACCATGTCTCCGCTGGCCCGATTTGTTTAAAAACTGCGAGGGGATCCACCAAGCACACACACGGGGTTTCAAATGGTAAATCAGCTCGGGCCACCACTAGAAATGTTTGAAGCTAGGTAGGTAAGAAAAGGGGACCCCATAGTATCCCACACGCTGTTAGGCACACTCGTCAAGAGACACAATACCCGGAACTCGGGTCCTAGGTGACTCGAATGGAACAAAGCATCGGGGCGGGATAGCCTAGACCTTCCATCCTTCGTCGAATATAATCAACATTATAATAATCATATCATCCACAACAATATAATAATGTGATAGCCCAAAACCAAGGAGTAATAGGGGGTAATAGTCGTAGCATCCTAAGCATGCATACTAAGCAGGGGCTGAGCAACGAGCAATAGTAACTGTCGGGACCCGGGGTTAGCGTATGCAAGCCTCGCTACAACACAATCATATGGAGAGCCGAGAACCGTACCCACTTGTCTAAGCAGACAAGGCCAAGAACAAAACGTTCTCGGAAAGCATCGAACGTGAGGGGCATCCAATTCAGGCGGGATGATCCACTGAGATGGGTCCTCATCGTCCGCAAACAAGTCTAATTGATATGGGTGGTGAACTCCCATACTCATAGACAAGTCACCTCAACCATACTATCGATTGTATTATAACCCTTACATAGACTTACTCCAGCCCGATCACTTAGTCGGGGTCTAGGGCGGGATCGATCATACAGCAAAGTGTGCACGAGACAGAGTCTCGAACAATCGCATCGCAATGCCCCAAGATGCGCACATCTAAGGACCACTAGGTGGAGTCCAGTCAAGGACGGCCTGAACTCTCTCGGGATTCACAGCAATGCCTTTTGCAGAAATCACGTGGCCTAAGTAGGTCATTTCTGGTAGCCAAAATTTACACTTGGAGAATTTAGCATACAGGCGATGCTCTCTAAGTTTCATCAATACCAGCCTTAGGTGTTCGGCATGTTCTTCTTCGTTCTTAGAGTAGATGAGAATGTCATCAAGATAAACTACAAGAAATTTATCTAGGTACTCCATGAAGATCGAATTCATCATGCGTGAGAAAGTGGCGGGGGCATTAGTTAAACCAAAGGACATGACGGTGTACTCGTAAATACCATAACGAGTAGTAAAAGACGTTTTGGGAATGTCCTCGTTTCGGATCTTGATTTTATGATAACCTAATCTCAAATCCATCTTGGAGAAGACAGAGGATCCAGCAAGTTGATCATAAAGATCATTGATCCTGGGAAGTGGGTACTTGTTCTTTATTGTCGCTAAATTTAGCGGGCGATAGTCTACGCACATCCTTTCTGTTCCATCTTTCTTCGTTACGAACAGAACGGGGCAACCCCATGGCGATGAGCTAGGGAGGATGAAGCCTTTTTCCAACAAAGCTTCAAGTTGGGTTTTAATCTCAACTAACTCATGTGGGGCCATTTTGTATGGGCGTCTGGAAATTGGTGATGTTCCTGGGGCAAGATCTACAATGAATTCTACACACTTGTCGGGTGGCATTCCCGGCAGCTCTTCAGGAAAGACATCCGGGGAAGTCACGAACACCCGGAACATCTTCAAGGTCGGGAAGGGGAAGCACATTCAAAGAATGCACCTGGGTTCTTGTTCTTGGTGAGGAGTAAGCTATTGTCTGGCCTGAAGGATGTGTAAGTCTAAGTGACTTGGCTTTACAATCAAGAAAAGCATGTTGTCTTGATAACCAATCCATACCAAGGATGACATCAATGTCGGAAGACTTGAGGGCTATGAGTGAAGCAAGGAATACTAAACCCTCAATTGCAATTTGATTGCCATGGATTACTCTATTAGTTTGCCATTTGGAACCAGAAGTTTGAATGATCATAGGGGTGAACATTTCTTCAAAGGATACATCATGCCGAAGTGCATAACTTTCCGACATGAATGAGTGAGATGCTCCTGGATCGAAAAGGACATAAGTGGGAATTAAATTGACTGGGAGCGTACCAAGAATGACGTCAGAAGTACTATCAGTTTCCTCAACAGAGATTTGGTTCACACGTCCAAGATTTGTGGAAGTGAAAGGCTTAGCGGTGGGAACCTTCGAGGGTGGTTTGGCACGAACAATGGGGTTTCCTTTGGCATGGGGTGGAGCATTTTGATTGACGGGGCACTCACGAGAGTAGTGACCAGGCTGGCCACATCTGAAGCAGGCTCCAAAGATAGTGCGGGGAGCTGGGTTGTTTGGTGGAGCTGGTGGACGAGGCGGCACAAGGGATGGCCTCGATGGGTTGTTTTGGTGGATCAAACTGTTAGGAATTCAGATCATACGCTTCTGAGGGCGTGAACTGGAAGAAGGGGCAAGTTCAAGAGCATGCTTGCGAGACTTCTCAAAAACTTCATTACCATGCTCAGCTCTAAAGGATCTGTTGACTAAATCCTCAAAGGTGGCAAATTTGATGAGGTTGAGATCATGACGAAGGATGGGGATAAGTCCCTTGCGGAACCTTGCCTGCTTTCTGGCATCGGTGGTGATCTCATCTTGGGCATAACGAGCAAGACGGTTGAATTCCCTCACATACTCATGAATGGACATCTCTCCTTGATTCAGATTGCAAAACTCTTCCTTCTTGCGCTCCATCAACTCATCCAGAATGTGGTACCCTCGAAAGGCAACACAAAACTCCTGCCAAGTCACTACGTGACCATCTGGCTGCATAGCAACATAGTTCTCCCACCACTGAAGAGCAGCACCTTCCAAGAAGTATACCGCGAAAATAACTCGGTCATCGGGAGAAACATGTGCTGTATCAAGCTTACGCTCGATGGAACGGAGCCAATCATCAGCTTCGAGGGGCTCAGAAGAACATCGGAATACCGGTGGCTTGAGGAGGATGAAGTCCTGAATGCTCACAACCACATTGCAATGACATGAGGTATTCTGCTCGATGAGCTCCAGAAGGCGTGTTTGATCACGTCTATTCCGCTCGGCTTCCATCATGATTTCCGCCACAGAAGGCGGGGTTGGAGGTTCATCATCATTTTGATTCCGATTACGGTCTCGATTCCGAAGAACAGCACTACGAGTTCCACCTGACATCCTGTGTGATAAAATCAACAATCAGAACAGGTTGTACGATGGAGGCAAGGATAAAAGGATATGATTTAGGCGGAAAGCATAATAATGCGAAGGCAATGACCCAAAGAAACACGGAACAAATCCGGCAGCATAACGGCTACACTGGGATGGAAATTGAAACAACCTCGAAGAAATTGGACAGAACTTCTTCAAGGAACTCAAAACACGGAGACTCTGGACAACCACAACCATCCTACGGCTATAAGGAGGCAAACAACAAGATGTTCTAGTAAGACATAGATGAGCCTAGTCCTATCATCCCGTAGAAAAGGTAAGGGTGACTCAGAACTCAGATCGATGAGGGTAAGGAGAAAAAAGAAGCCTTACGTTGTTCCCTTATATACCCAGAGTAACTATATAACTATAGAAGGCTAGACTCGACTTCGTCCAAGGCTGATAATCCTACAGTCAGTTCTTCTCTGATACCAAGTCTGTCAGGACCCGGGGTTAGCGTATGCAAGCCTCGCTACAACACAATCATATGGAGAGCCGAGAACCGTACCCACTTGTCTAAGCAGACAAGGCCAAGCACAGAACGTTCTCACAGAGCATCGAACGTGAGGGGCATCCCATTCAAGCCAGATGATCCACTGAGATGGGTCCTCATCGTCCGCACACAAGTCTAATTGATATGGATGGTGAACTCCCATACTCATAGACAAGTCGCCTCAACCATACTATCGATTGTATTATAACCCTTACATAGACTTACTCCAGTGTTGGGGTTCGCAGCAGAAAACACAAATTTTTCTAACTAGCGTTCCCTTAACCAAAGATCTAGCTAGCCGTATTACCGTAACAGATAGTAGTGCGGAAATAACATACCTCGGGGTGTAGTCCGTTGCGCGGGAAACGTTCCCGCAAACGTGGTTGATGTAGCCGATCAAGTTTCACAGCCCCCTGGCTGTGTTGAGCACCCGGATGGGTGTAGTGCCACACGTGCAGCACCTCTTAGTACTCGCACACATACGAGACTCGATGACGACCTCCGTTCTCCGATCCAGCGGAGGGGGCGGAAGCAGACCTCCGGACGGAGCTTCGGCAGCACGACGGCCTCCGATTCTAGCAGAGAGGTCTCAATTCCACTACAGGCTCACACTAGGGAGCCCACCGTGGAAGAGACCAGAGAGGGGAGGAGACCGGAGAAAACCGATCTCAATTCGGAGTTATATTTATTTTCTCACGAATTTCTGTATCTTAATTATGTGCACCCTGCCAGTCTTTATATAGGCTGGGGAAGGGAGTCAACCCACCTCCCCTAGCAATGTGGGACTCAACCCTTTGCTAGGGGGTGGATGGCCGGCCAAGGGGGGAGAGGGGGCGCACCCCTCATGGGCCCTAGGGCCCATGGCGCCTCCCCCCCCCCCCCCTTTTCTTTTCTTTTTTCTTTTCCCTTTAATTCCTTAATAGGCCTTTTTCTCCACTAAGGCCCATAGCACATATTAATTAGAAATAAAATGATTTTAATTATTAATTCAATTAATTAATAACTAAAACATATTATTTCATCTCCCGATGCTCCGGAAACTCTTCCGGCTCACTCCGAACTTGTTTCGGTTCAATACGGTACTCCTCCGATATTGTCTCCCTTATTCTCTGGTTGCTCCGATGGTTCCGAAAAGATCTCCGATTTCATCGAGCCCTTAAGTGTGTTACCCTACGGTCCGAGAACACTCCAGTCATGACCGAGCAGAGGCAACAGTCAATGATCATCAGCGGGACCTAGATGCCCATAATGACCCCTGTGCATTCTGGATATCAATACCGATTGGACCTTACGCCGTATAGCATTCCCTTTGTCAGCGATACTGGATTGTTCCGAGATTCGATCAATGACATCCTATGTCTGGTTCAACCTCGTTCCGAACTAAATCCTTATACACTCGTTCCCGTGATATTCATCCCCGTGACCTAGTCACACGCTGCGCAGCTTTATGGATGGAATCTCACCGAGTGGGCCCTGAGTATCTATCCATTATATGGATTGACAAATCCCGCTCTTGTAAACAATAATCCTCAACGTATCTCCACGGAATACCTAAGATACAACCGTTATGACCCGCATATTTCAGTCAGGTGGTGGGATGTAAGTCAAAGCATCCGGGAAGATAGTGATTATGCACGTACTCACGGTCAAAGGAACGGTCTACCACGTTCTGTAATTACAACACTGAACCTTCATAAGATTTGATCATGCTGTAATGCTTACTTTGGGTAATTTTCATCACGTCACTTAGCCAGTGAGGTGACCTCATAGTCAAGAGACTTAATTGTCCATGATCGCGAAACCACGACCATCATGTTGACCATGAACTAGTTATCGATGTAGAGGCGAACTAGGAACTCTGGGGTTTCTATACCACACCTGCATCATTGTTTCACTGATGCAGTTCTAGCACGGTATGAAACTGGTTATGAACTTGCTTAGATATATTGGAATAATCATATATTATTTGCCTCTAGTGCATATATCCAACAGTCTCCCACTTGCACTAGAGTGCTAATAATCTAGCCGCATTTTTCCGATCATAATCATCTTATCACATAAGTGTTCATTGATCATGCACGCTCATGGAAGAGGGTTCGTCAACGAACTGCACCAATTCAGATTCGTATGTTTCCTTTGCAACTGGTACAGGTCAAAAGCTCTTTTGACATACCACTCATTATCATATAATGGTTGGATATAAGTTTCGCGGGAGAGTGAGACTATTATTTCACAGTATCCTCCAATGATCTCTTGGTTCAGTCTTTAGAAGACTCATCCATAGTCATATATACTGGGAAATACACTCAGCTAGAAGTCCAATACTTCTAACGCTAAACTTTTATCCATACGTCTACTTTCTTAAGTAGAATTATGTTTGTAGTACCGTGAATTTTGCTCACATTCCTTTCATGTCTTTGGTGATGTCTCTAATTCCATATAGACCCATAATATGGCTTGCAATTGTAATCTTGCATTACATTCAAGTCTATTATCCTTTCTATATTTTAGAGAATAGTCCTCAGTATGCCTCTCTATACTGAATGCATGGACTTTGTTCAGATTCTGTGTTTTACTCCTAAAGCACATCGGAATCTGTTCTTCTTCCAAGAACTTTTGAGTCATTCTGTTGTTGGATTCACAACGCATGTTATATGGTAGAATCATATGTCAAGAACATACAAGATCCCATGTCAAGTACATGGTGCATCTCTATTATTCCATCAAGACATTGCTTGTGATATTTGGATTTCATCCATTATATAATTTCTAGCCACAAGAACCTGTTTCTTGTCTAGAAGATTATTCCAACCTTCACTTCGTTTCATTATCCGTATCTTAATCTACTCATATAGATTTCAACGTGTAATGTGTTGGTATTTCACATAAAAGAAGATTCTTGCAATCTTGTATTTTATTTGCCTTATGCTCTATATATATATATCATAATGCACATATGTATATAAGACGATTCTCTATATACACAATTAATGCATATCCATATATATACATATGAGATCATTCTTCACACATATCAGTGCATATATGTTTGAGACAATGATCCTGCTTCCACTCAAATATATCCATCTTATACTCATATATTTGTGGTTCAGCTTTCATCAAGTCATTTTATTGTTCACTATGTCTCACATAATGACAAAGCTTCCAAAGCTCCCACTCAGAAAATGCCCTCTGCATTCCAAGTTTCAGGGAAGTATTCAAAGCTCCCACTCAGTTTCATGAAACTGCAGGCCCACTCAATATTTTGGTCATCACAAAATCAATTGATCAAATCAAGGTTGAGGGTTCCTGTCTTGAGGTACTATAGTCCATCCTTTTAACGAAGTAACCTTCGTCATGCCCATTGCAATTCTCTTTCAAATCCCAATTTGACTGAGATGCAATTTCAGGCTGTGGTCCATCGTAGTGTAAATGAAATATTTTATTGATTAAAGCATTCCTACGTTTCCGTAGTCAATCACCATTGAACTTTGGTCATAACCAAATAATGCCTTATGTCCATTACATTATTCTCAATAACTCTCCAGTTTGTCGAGAATATGAAATAACCGATTTATTTCATGGGACGTGAGCCATCCTTAATGTAATTCAATATTATTTCATTTCTCCTCGTGTTCTAGGCTACCATCATTCCTTTGTGTCTTCAAGCAATATTATTCCCTTATTGTTTTATTAAGAAGACTCATGATTATTGTTCTGTACAGAACGTATTCATGATAACCTTCTAAATTCAACAATGGCTTCAACTCATATACCAAGATCAATCATTATTGGCATATCCTTCCTTATGCAGTGTCATTACAGCGGAACATGCTTCCGTTGCAATACTCTGATATTCTGAAGGAAAGGTCCAATACCCCGGTCAAAGTTTTCATTATCTCCCAATTGGATCTGTGTCGAGAGACTTTTCTCGTATTACCAATTAAGCAACACAAATTTTGCTATTCGGGGAGAATATGTAATTTCAGTTGCTCGTAGTTTTATTACAAAGGAATTCTTTCTTTTAAGAAACCTTATAACACCATCAATTATGGAGCTATCATGTCTCATTAGAATTAGGATGGTTTCCTATTCATGAAGTGGGTGTTTTAACTTAATGCATTAAACAATCTTATTCGACAATAACTATAGTGCTAGGGGAAAGAACGTTTAGTCCATACTAAGGTTTAGTATGACTACGAATGGTTTAAATAGTCTAGCACTTTCAACTTCCATCGTAGGTTGTGGTACAACTTCCACAAGTCTCTCATTATGTCAATATCAATACTTATCACTTCGGATCGTAGCGTAGTGATATGTATCCTTGTATTCTCACTTCTCATTGTGATTCCTGAATCTCACTTTTATGATCTCAATTGAATACAACTTTCAATTAATCATATGAAGTCTTTAATGATAACTCACATGCCCATTCTACATCATTTATGCATAATGATTGGCACAAGTTCTACTTGCTAGAACCTTGTCATGATTATATTTATTGCAGAGGTTCATAGATCGTGTATCTAATCCATCTCATGCAATCAAGTTATGATTCTTCATTCGTTAATGAACTCACAAGTTAATAGATCATACATTTAATGAATTCATCTGTTATGAAGTCACCTCATGCAATCAAATCTTTGACTTGTTGTAATCAAGATAACTTTATCATTAAACATTGAATATTTCTTGACAATAATAGTAGTATTATAAATGCTTTCTATCATATCATAAATCAAGACGTAATCAAAGTATAAGCACACTTTTATTCATAAAGATGGGACAACTGACTTGTCTCATTACATGAATAACTTTGTCTCGCGAGATGCAAGACACACAACTAAGTGTTCATACTATAATGATTACATAAGATTTATCTAATACTCTAAGTATCTCCTATGATAGATGTCTCGGTGGAATCCATGTTGGCCATCAACTGACTTGATGTCCATCAATCCTTGATTTCACCTCTTCCCGTCCATGCAACAGCAGGTCCTGTTTTCATAAAACAGAATAAGTATCAAATACTCATTTACTGCATCTGTTGTATAAGGGAGTAAACATTTATAAAGTATATCAAGTATATACCTTCTCCATCGATGACTTCTGCATCCTCGAAAGGAGCAATGTCCGTGGTCAAGAGATCAGTCATGAAGTTCTGGAGACTCATATTAGCTCCTCTTCCGACATAGCTATGAACATAATCACCATAACTCGGAGGGAGTGAGTGCAATAACGTATTTATTGCAAACTCTTCCGTGGTGCTTTCGTTCATTGTCCAATATTCATAGTCCTCCACTAGGGTCAGGTACATCTCATGCATCCTGTCTAAGTGATCATCAAGGCTTGTGCGTTCTTCCATCTTTGTAGATAGAAACTTGCTTTCTAACTCAAATCTGGCAATTCTGAACTCACGTACGAACATTGTCTTTAGCGTGTCCATCATGTCATATGGGCCAGTGTCCTGTAACTGTATGCCCAACTCCTCTGACATGCTGAAGAACATGACATTCCTGACTACGGAGCATTTCTGTCGGCGAGCATAATGATCAAGTATCTCTTGATCGCCAACATCATCGTCCGGATGTTCTTCCACATGCATTTCTATTGTAAACAAGATGTCTGCTCTCTTGAGCGACGTCCTAAGGCGTGAATACCAATAAGCAAAGTTTGACCCATTTTCTCTAAGTCTTTCACCTTCCAAGAAGAAAGATAGTTCACGTTGCTCTAGTGCATTCATTTTCTACAAACATAATTGCAAGGAACACAATTAAGACTAGTTCACAACAAGAGAGTTCATATAATCATATGAGCTCGCACTAAAACATTTCATCCCTAAGAAGTTTCAGTGATTACATGATCCAGATTCACTGCCCGACCTCGAATATCACACGGCCGACGGGTCAGTTTCAAAGGTAGACAACAACTTGTGCGATCACATTATCTTATATATACTGTGACTCATGCTCGATCTTTCGATCTCTAGTATTCCG
Source organism: Bromus sterilis (assembly GCA_950022295.1). NCBI lineage: Eukaryota > Viridiplantae > Streptophyta > Magnoliopsida > Poales > Poaceae > Bromus > Bromus sterilis. The sequence goes on along the minus strand of OX465596.1, from coordinate 158,809,679 downwards.
AGGCCATATCTGCATATGCTAGGCTCGCCAAATTAACCTCCATGTTATATGCTGCTCAGCAAGGCCATATTTTCATATGCCAGGCTTGCCGAACCCAACCTCATGCGAACTCCATTGAATATGTAGGACAACTCCGGTATGTACGGAGCATCAAGCCATATGGGAGAACCTTCCAGGTGGTGCACACTTCGGTAGAATACTTGTGTTTGGCTTTGTTAAGGGATCATCTTATCACATGCTACCGTCGTGTATCTTATACTAGCAAGTTTTAAGATGTCTGGGCTATGGCAACACTAAGTCTACAGTGTCTCCATTTTAGTTTGTTTTATGATGACGATTACTACTTATTAGTAACACATAGCAAAAGCGTCACTACATCACAAACAAGCAAACGGTAGCCCCCACTTTGCAATACAAGGTTTAGACGTTCTAGTTGTATATTGCAAGTTTTACGTGGCTGCTAGGGCTTTCATAGTTAAACAGGTTTTAACCTACGAGTCAACCACAACGTCAACCATACGATTGTCTCTATTACACCCCGCACGGGGCCCTCCGTTGCAAATGCCACATCCGCTAAAGTAGAGAGACAGACACCCACCTAGCCACTTTATACGATACAAGCCGTATGTCAAGCGTGGAACCAGTCTCGCGTAAGAGTACGCGTAAAGTCGGTCGGGGGCCGCTTCATCAAACAATGCCGCAGATATGAACAAGTGCACGTGAGAGGGTAACAATCATACAATCAACGCCCACATCCCCGATGTGTTCTATCCGTACAGTAATACTAAGCATAGACCTAGCTCATGATACCACTGTTGGGGTTCGCAGCAGAACACACAAATTTTTCTAACTAGCGTTCCCTTAACCCAAGATCTAGCTAGCCGTATTAACGTAACAGATAGTAGTGCGGAAATAACATACCTCGGGGTGTAGTCCGTTGCGCGGGAAACGTTCCCGCAAACGTGGTTGATGTAGCCGATCAAGTTTCACAGCCCCCTGGCTGTGTTGAGCACCCGGATGGGTGTAGTGCCACATGTGCAGCACCTCATAGTACTCGCACACATACGAGACTCGATGACGACCTCCGTTCTCCGATCCAGCGGAGGGGGCGGAAGCAGACCTCCGGACGGAGCTTCGGCAGCACGACGGCCTCCGATTCTAGCAGAGAGGTCTCAATTCCACTATAGGCTCACACTAGGGAGCCCACCGTGGAAGAGACCATAGAGGGGAGGAGACCGGAGAAAACCGATCTCAATTCGGAGTTATATTTATTTTCTCACGAATTTCTGTATCTTAATTATGTGCACCCTGCCTGTCTTTATATAGGCTGGGGAAGGGAGTCAACCCACCTCCCCTAGCAATGTGGGACTAAACCCTTTGCTAGGGGGTGGTTGGCCGGCCAAGGGGGGAGAGGGGGCGCACCCCTCATGGGCCCTAGGGCCCATGGCGCCTCGCCCCCCCTTTTCTTTTCTTTTTTCTTTTCCCTTTAATTCCTTAATGGGCCTTTTTCTCCACTAAGGCCCATAGCACATATTAATTAGAAATAAAATGATTTTAATTATTAATTCAATTAATTAATAACTAAAACATATTATTTCATCTCCCGGTGCTCCGGAAACTCTTCCGGCTCACTCCGAACTTGTTTCGGTTCAATACGGTACTCCTCCGATATTGTCTCCCTTATTCTCTGGTTGCTCCGATGGTTCCGAAAAGATCTCCGATTTCATCGAGCCCTTAAGTGTGTTACCCTACGGTCCGAGAACACTCCAGTCATGACCGAGCAGAGGCAACAGTCAATGATCATCAGCGGGACCTGGATGCCCATAATGACCCCTGTGCATTCCGGATATCAATACCGATTGGACCTTACGCCGTATAGCATTCCCTTTGTCAGCGATACTGGATTGTTCCGAGATTCGATCAATGACATCCTATGTCTGGTTCAACCTCGTTCCGAACTAAATCCTTATACACTCGTTCCCGTGATATTCATCCCCGTGACCTAGTCACACGCTGCGCAGATTTATGGATGGAATCTCACCGAGTGGGCCCTGAGTATCTATCCATTATATGGATTGACAAATCCCGCTCTTGTAAACAATACTCCTCAACGTATCTCCACGGAATACCTAAGATACAACCGTTATGACCCGCATATTTCAGTCAGGTGGTGGGATGTAAGTCAAAGCATCCGGGAAGATAGTGATTATGCACGTACTCACGGTCAAAGGAACGGTCTACCACGTTCTGTAATTACAACACTGAACCTTCATAAGATTTGATCATGCTGTAATGCTTACTTTGGGTAATGTTCATCACGTCACTTAGCCAGTGAGGTGACCTCATAGTCAAGAGACTTAATTGTGCATGATCGCGAAACCACGACCATCATGTTGACCATGAACTAGTTATCGATGTAGAGGCGAACTAGGAACTCTGGGGTTTCTATACCACACCTGCATCATTGTTTCACTGATGCAGTTCTAGCACGGTATGAAACTGGTTATGAACTTGCTTAGATATATTGGAATAATCATATATTATTTGCCTCTAGAGCATATATCCAACATCCAGCCCGATCACTTAGTCGGGGTCTAGGGCGGGCTCGATCATACATCAAAGTGTGCACGAGACAGAGTCTCGAACAATCGCATCGCGATGCCCCAAGCTGCGCACATCTAAGGGCCACTTGGTGTATAAAAGACCGCCAGCCAGATCACAACTAAGGTCTCGAAAACCCATACAAAGACATGCATGTTATAAACATACACACAGCACACATGCCTTGTATGAACAGCAGGTATCATTGCAATTCTCTACAAAGTATACAACTTTATTGATAACTCTTACAGAGTGCACACAGAGATCACAAGCATGTGATCCAACATTACAACAGATAAGCGGAAGCAAAGTAGGTCTGAGTACAGACAAGTTTAACAAATGGCTTAGAGAAGCCTTATCTAAAAATAAGCCCTCCACGAGGGAACCAGTCGTCTGACTGGGACTACACTAGCTTGATCTTGGTCTGAGTCTTCATTCTTCGAGCTTCAGGTAGAAGCCACCATCGGGGTCGGTGGGTTCATCTAAAACATAGAATAAGCAAACGTGAGTACAAAGTCGTACTCAGCAAGACTTACATAGGAGCTATACTACTCATGCACATGTATCAAGGTAAAGGGAGGTGGGGTTTCACTTGCAGAAGTGCCAGCTTTAATTTGGCTAGTCCTGAACTACGAGTACCAGACTTGAGGTAAGAAGCGTACACGAGTCCACTACATCTCTTCAACCAATTACACCACTATGGTGCCTTCCTCGACTTCCCCACGAGAAAGCACGCCATAGCACTCACACTTATCTTGGTATATTTTAGAAGTATCCAGTTCAAGTTGTCTAATAATCAAGCTAAGCTTTCCAAGCAGTCCTTAACCGCGGACGCGGCTATTCGAATAGTTTTGTTAACCCTGCAGGGGTGTACCGCTACACACACGTGTCATCATTTACCGCCTTTTGCATGTCACCGTTCAAGAGGTGACAGCGAGGATGCCACCACAACACTTCGCCCACAGCTCCGTTCTATTCCAGAGAGTCTCCTATCTGAGGGGGATTCGTATGGAAGTCCGGCCGAGGTTCCAGTATAGCCTCAAACGATGTGTGCAAGGTCCCAAGCCGGTCTTGAAAAGCCGTTCATCCTCTTCGCAGACCGTGTCACAGCCCTACCAGAACTCCGAACTACTGCGACTCTTGGGGTTCGAACGGGGTGAGGTACTAGGATGAGAGGGGTCAGTGAGCCCAATGTGTGGTTGTACTCTACTTCTTGGATCACCACACAAGAACTCGGACTTAAGGCGGTGTTCAATGAGACAACCCACTGTGTACTCCTACACAGCCTCTCATCGTTCACCTTGTATTAGGGTAGATTCACCAACACATTTCACTTTCATCAACACCATGTTTACCATCATCCCGACTCACATCAAAAGCACCCTCATTGTACCACTAAGCATGCAATAAGCAGTAACAGTTTCAGGGGCCACATGATATCAACCAACTCCTACATCTGCTAGGATTGTGGTTTGCTTACTACTGTGACAAGATGATAGGTCATGCAAAGGATTTGGGTTCAACTATGTGGTAGAATCGATACAAGGTGATCTCCTAAACATGCATAAGCGAGACTGAGAGGGAAATGGGATTTTATAGACATGATCAATTGGGGTTTGCTTCCCTTGCTGACGAGGATCAGTCACGGGGGCTTCAACGAAGGGGGTGAACTCGGGTTCCGGCTCCACTTCTATCAGCAACATGACAATCATAGGATCAACATAATGTACATTGCACAATCACATGAATAAGATTGTAATGGTGATGTTCATGGTACTGATGTGTTGAGCATTCCATTTAAAAGGAGTATATTGCATTTGAAATGCAAATTCAAACTCCATTTGATTTATCGATGATTTTCAAATGCATTTGAATGCATTAAAGTTCATTTGAAAAGGTTTAGCATGAAGTGATGTGGTATAGTTGAGATAAATCTTCTGATGTCTGGATGAGTCCATCTAAAAAAAATGTGTTGCAAAGTCATTTGCAAATTCACTCACAATTTGAATTTGAAAAGGATCCATATGCATGTTTTCTACTGTTCACCCATTTTAAAATGGTCAAACATAGAAACAAGTTGCATATTCATAACCCTTGTATTTTTCTGATAATTTTAGACATATTATTTGTCCAATTTGGAGTTAATATGAATTAGTTATTGAATTTCAAAGTTTAAAGCATTTTTGGAATTGTCTCTCTTTTCTTTATTTCTTTTAATCTCTGGAAAAGATTTATTGCATCACTGGGACACCAGGCTGACGTCAGGGGCTGGCCTGACAGGGGGGTCCCACTGGTCAGCCTCACTGGGTTAACAAACCCGGTTAGTTTTAAACTAACCAGATATTAGGGGGTTCTGGGCCCCACTGTCAGTGTCTCTAAGGGGGATTAAGGGGGGGGTTAACTCCTAAACTAAACCGCCCACCGGCGGTTAACCTGCGGCGGCCACTGTGCACGGCGGCGACACGCCGGGGTGGCCTTGCGGCCACGGTTTGGCACGGGGGAAGCACGGGGAGGCACCCCTTGCTCGCCCGCATCAAGCCATGGGCTCGGGGCAGGCTGGGAGTGGCCGGAGCCTCGCCGGCGTTGAGGAACGCGGCGGCCGGGGTACTGCACAGGCGGGCTCGGCGATTCCGACCACGGGGAGGCGCGCGGGAGGGGGAAAAAGGAAGAGGGGCTCACCCTGGTGTCCAAGGTGATGACGGCTACGGCGGGGAGGTCGCGGCGACGACGTAATTGACGACGAGCTCGTGCGGGCCGGCGGTGAACACGACGAAGGGCGCGGCGTCTGTGGAGCTCGCCGGCTCGATTACTCGCGCGTGAAGACGAAGGCGTCGTCGAGGAGTCTACTGGACATCATGGCGCAGCTCGAGGAGGACGACGGCCACGCAGGTTCGACGGCGGTGCTCCGGCGTGCGCTCGGGCGGCGAACAAAACGGCGAAGGGAGAGGGGGAAGATGAGCTAGAGGAGGGGGATAAGAACCAGGGCGACTTGGGCGTCTCCGTGGCGTGGAGATAAGTCTCGGGGTCGCCAGGAAGGCGGCTGTTGTCGCCGTGGCGTCCTCGCGCACGCTCTGCTCCAGCGAGCTGCTTGGAGCCGCGTGGTAGAAGACGATAGGGCGAGGGGATGGGCTGGGCCGGCCGAGGCAAGGTGGGCCTTCTCCTAGGGGCGTCTGGTAAGCTTCCCTCTCTTTGTCTTTTCCTTTTTCTTTTTATTTCTTCTGTAAATAGTTTGACCTAGCTAATAAAATAGCTAGGTATTTTTATAAATGCCATAATTTTTTATATGGCCTCATAACAGCTAGAGATAGCCACTTATAAAATTTGGCACTCTTTAAAATTCAAAACATTTGAATTTTAAATCAAATAGGGGTTTATTTTATTTTCCAAGGCATTGTTTGAAAATTAGAAAATTCCATGAGCATGGGATTGCTCCCAAACCACTTTTAAAATGATCAGCATCATTTATAGGAATTTTCCAAATACTCAAATGATTTTTGGAAAAAGATTTTAATCTGGCCATTTGATTTAATTTCTCAGGGCTTTTCTTTTCCCCATTTTGATTTCTTTTGAAATTTTTTATCATGATGCAAAGGAGCACTTGATCCTAGCACATACCTAACTTGGGGTTGTTACAGTAACATAGCAGTACATGGTTTGCTGGGAGGGGACATGGCTGTATCGGTTTGAAAGAGGTTGTAAGCATGTGGTAGGATCAAACATCGAACCTATCCTATACTAGCATGCAAACCGAAGGTGTAGTTGATCGCAAACTCGCGTCGTCTCCGAGAGGTACCCGCGAAGCAGACAAGACGGTAAACACTGGAAAGAAAGCAACGAGCAAGCATCTATTACTACGAAGAAAGCACGAGCAAGCATCAACAAGAAGGCAACACGAGACATCGCACCTACCGTCGAGAGCGGTTACTAATAGGTTAAGTGGAGTACTCGTCGCACACGACTATACCGCACGTTTACGGTGGTTCAAGGTTTTTAGCTACACAAGGTGAGAAAAAGGTTGTTAACATGGCCTATCACTTAAGCATGGCAAGAGGTGAATCATAAGATAACTATCTATTCTAGTCAATTTAAGTGAGGCACAACCTAAACATGGCCTATCACTAAGTGCCCCACGACAATTAAAACATTTGGTACTGTTCTGCCCTAAACCATATTTTAGGTTGGTTAACAGCAGCAAAAAATAGCATAAACACAAACTACACGAAAAACTAATCAAGTTACATATAAAGAATACCCCAAACGGAGTTACGGTTAAAAAGATACAAGCGAAACAAGTTACGGGCACGATCTGCCAAACATCAGGAAGCACACTTTAGAGCAATGCATAAACAGGATAATGAATGCAAACATTCTCACAAATAAGATGCAATTAAAGTAGACATGACAGGGAAGGAATGGCAAAAGGAATCATGCAAATAGGCATCATGAACAAGTAGTTATAGCCCATGCAAAATGCAATAAAACATTACTGGTCTAGGACTTGGTGAAAATCAGGAAAACAGGGCAGAAACTGTTATTTTCATGTTGTATAAAAAGGAGCAAAACTATATGCAAAAGTGCAGCAACATGACATAGCAATATATGAGCATGGAGTAGGCATGATGGTGATCAGGTACAAACAAGAATAAAGGTAATAGGCATCATAGATCAAAATATATTAAGCAAACAACATGGCATCGGAAAGTTACAGACTTAGAGAAAAACAGATGTGGTTATCAACAACAGCAGCATAGTGTGACGCCCCCAAAATCAGACCGTGTACAGTAATCATACACACAGGGTACACGACTGAGATTAGGGTGCCACGGTGATAATATCACAGCACAACACTAAACACAAAAGGATAAACAAATATGTTACAAGAGAGGGGGTCACGCGGACCCGAGTACATAAGTCATACAAGCCATAATATCTGAGAACAGACATAGTTAGTCAAGTTTTTCTTTAAGAAGGCTAGCACAAATCACATCAGAGATACAGATCGAAAAGGCAAGGCCTCCTGCCTGGGATCCACCGAACTACTCCTGGTCAACGGGGAACTCGACGTCGTAGTAGGCGCCCCCGGGGTACTCCTGCTCCTGGGCTCCAACGTCTGCTGCAGCGGCCGATCAGGCGAAACAGTAAAGGAAATAAAGCAGGTGAGTATCTAGTATACCCGCGAGTCTTACGTCCGCTACTAAGCATTATGCATTGTATCAACGGAAAGAAGAGGCTGTATATAGTGGACTGAAAGACAGAAATCCAGAGCAAGGGTAAGAAGCTAGGCCTAACAAAGACTAGCATCTTCCGACGATGTGTTGCAACATGAGGTAAGAATCAGCCAACAGTTTATATAAAGCATAAAGTAACAATGCAGCAGAAGTTGCTGCAGCATTGTATAATAATAAGTTGTAATAATTAGCAATGCCTCCGAGTGCACCCCCCTCGACATCCCCGCGAGGAAGAGAACCCAGAACCATACAGTTTAATAATAGTTTCTAGTGGTAAGATCCAGCTTCAGCATAAAGTGTCCTGTTACCGTGGACACGGCTATTCGAATAGATTAATCTTCCCTGCAGGGGTGCACTTGTGTTACGCTACACGCACGGATCTCCAGGGTGGCGGGAACCTTGTTAGGGAACGCTCCACCGAGGCTATCCGACACTTCATAGCCCATCTTTCAAACTCAATAGAGAGGCCATCCGCCGGTCTAAATCCTAAGTACGCCGGGCCTTGGACCCCAACCCGAACGTACTCCTCAACGGTGCGTGGCTGGCCGGTGAAGTTGAAGAAAATCCAAATAACACACCACCGCGCGAGAAAATAAGACAACACCACTTCCCGGCGCAGGCCGCGGTACTGCTGACATCTGAAGAGTCCTCGGACGACACTAAGAAGCGGAGGAGCCCATAACTCGTAGTTCCCACGGGTAGGTAGTGCGTACATGGCATATAGCCAACTCAAGACATTCACTGAACCATTTAGCATTTTAATTAACCTGCGTGACAACCGTTATCGTTGCCTCGACTTAACCGACCCGCGGACAACGACAGCAGCCAGGACCACCCGTGCAGCGGTGCCTGCCCTGTCGTCCCACCAAGTCACTGCGGTTACCAACAAGGTGAACCGTCTCCTTACCTTGTCTCGTGTGTGCTCCTTGGGGAAGCTCGACTTTCGTAGTTTGGTAACTCTCGCGGCCAACGAGCAGGGGCCAAGCACACCGGTACACTGGTCGTACCCTCCCTGTCGTCCCGTCGCAATACCTCTCGCGGGCACCGTTGGGTCGCCCGACTTCTTACCTGAAGAACAACCGTTGTTCAGGACCCTATGGCGGTAAGACAAAGTCAGCCTCGAGTGGAGTACAAGGATTACTCCTTGATAGCTCACACTTGAGGTGACTAGGCATAACCCAGATAGGGGCCTTGGACGGTGTCTGCAGTGTACCGTACCTGTGCAGTTATAATATTTGTATCCGCGTTCACTCCCCTGAGTGGTCACGACCCTCTATCTAATCCTAACTAACAATGCGCAGGGTTCACTGCTGAATAATGCATAATAATAATAATAGGCAGCATAGGATAAAGGAGGTACATCAAGGGGGGGCAAAAATCAGGCTATGCAATTGAATAGGATTGTAATCGTAACAGCAGCAGTAACAATGCCTAGTGCAAGAAATGTACGGAAAGATAGGCGATATCTGGGGAAGAGAATGGCTCTGCTTGCCTGGAAGCTCGACGGTAGTAGTAGTAGGGTCGTCGACGAAGTAGTCGTACTTAGCAGCGGTGTAGTCGACGGCAGCAGCGGGGTCTACCGGAGATTAAGGGGGGGGGAAGAAACAGTAAATACACAGCAAGCATATACAAACAGATGCATGACATGACAGATGAAATGTTAATGGTGTTCTAACGCAGTGCAATGCACGTTGCTCAGAACGGAAATTCATCTGAGGATGAACTACCGGCTCCGGATGATTACCGGACAGGGTGTCCGGAGGGGGAAGGATCAAGCCGGAGGTGTCGTGGGTACCGGATAAACATAAGGGGGTTGTATCCGTACTATTTGATCTATTCCGAGAAACATTCGTGTTCGGAATAAATTCATCCGGGCACTCCAACAGTACCGGACAATTTATCGGACCGTCGGTCTGGAGGGGGGGGGACGGTTCGATGTTCGTTGTGTTAGAGGGGTGTGATAGGCATACGGATAGCGTATTCGTATTCGTTATATTTTTCTGATCAATTTTCATGTATAAAGTTTTTGAATCCGAGTTACGGTTTAAAAGTTATTGAATTTCAAAGTTTTAAATCATTTAAATGATTTTCTGAATTTCTTTTATTATTTATTCAACATTATCCACAACATTATCCACAACATTATCCAAAACAGTGCCTGACATGTGGGACCCACATGTCAGCCTCTGTTTATTTATAAAACATTTTATTAAATCAGAAATGCCTCTGGACCCACATGTCAAACTAACAGAAATAATTTAACAGTTATTTAATTAACTTAATGGCCTAGGGCCCACCTGTCATAGATAGTAGTTAATCCAAATGGTTTTAATTTTAACCCACCGTTTTGATTAGCAGGCGGACCCACATGTCAGTGACCCATAGGGGTTAATTAACCCCTAATTGTTTTTCTGACGAAGGGGGCCCTCGTGTCAGTGGCACGGGCAGCTCACCGGCGGCGAGGGCAGCCACGGCCGACGAGCCTACGCTGGATTCCGGTGTCCGTTCGCGACGGGGTTTGTTTCTGCGTGACCCTGGGTACGAGCCGCGTCCATTCCAGCAAGCAGCTCGAGAGGAGATGGCCGGAGGTGAGTTCTACGTCGACAATGGCGGCGGCGGTCTCTGGAGGTGCACGAAATCGCTGCTACGGCACCATCCAGGGGGCGCGAACTAGTTAGCGCCAAGCTACGATTCCTCAGACACGCGAGGGTGCCAAAAGCACGCGCTGGAACCCACGGTGGGCACGGCTATGACCTCTATGACGGCGGTCAGTGCAAGACGAAGAGGGGAACGCAACTGGAGGTTATCGGGCGGCTGGGAGCACTTGGGGATTGTTTCGGTGCTCACCGCGGTCGGGTCGGGGATGGCAGTGAGCTCGATTGTGGCGGAAGGCGATGGCAATTCCTCTGCGATCTCCGGCGGCTCGAGTTTGAAGACGACCCGATGCGCACGCGAGGTGGAGGCTACGGGATCGATTCCTTTGGTGAGGTGGCGTGGACGTCGACGGCGGGGCTTGGGGACAGTCTGGTTGGGGCTGGGGGGCAGTGTGGCCGCGGGTGTTCACGAGCCCGTGACCATGGCTGCGTCGGGCGGGAGGTGGAAGACGGGGACGAGCGGTGGGTGGGGGCGGAAAAGATCTCGTGAGGCGTCCAGGGTGTCCAGGGCAGCGTTCTTGTCCGGTTCGGGCAGCGCGGCGTCGACGGGAGAAGCAGGAGGGCCCGGGGCACGGCGTCGAGCACGTTCTGGGCATGGCGCCGTGCGGGGTGGTTGGAACAGGGGAGGGGCAGGTGGAAGGAGAGAGAGAGAGAGCCGGGGTGGGCCGGGGGTTGGGCTGGGGGGGTATTGCCCACGGGCGTTAGATAGTGTTTTGACTTTATTTTTTTTCTTTTCCTTTCTGTGTTTCCTGTTTGTAATTAATTAGGTGCCTTTTGCATTTTTGTCAAATGGTAAACCAATGACATAATTAGTGTGACACCAGACAGAGGTGACACAAAAAGTTTGGGTGCCAAAGAAAAAGATTTAATATTTCTTTTAAATATTAAACCAGCCAAAAGTGCTGTTGAAACACTGGTATCAATTGTTTGGAATTTTCAGTGGCATTATAAATATCCAAAATCACATGGGCATGGCCCACTGAATATTTGTGATTTTATAAAAGTGGCCTCATGATTTTTGGGAAAGATTTTATTGCCACCTATTTTTTAATATCCCAACAAAGGGGTTTTAGGGTTTTGACTTATGATTATGAATACAAGTGATCATGCAAAGAGCCTTGGGTGTTGATCACTCACATCCAGGTTTTGATTAAGCTCAACACAAAGTTTTATCAAGGACAGGGGGAATCATTAGTGATTAAACTACAGTAAGGACCAACAGTAAGGAGGGTTACTGTTACAGGCTTCTGAGGGTGTTACAAATCTCCCCCACTACAAGAATTCTCGTCCCGAGAATTTAAGTGGTAGCGAGGAAAAGATCGGGGTAGTCATCGCGAAGGCGATCTTCGTGTTCCCAAGTGGCTTCATCTTCAGAATGATTCGACCACTGAACCTTGAGGAACTTTACGGTCTTGTTGCGGGTTCGACGCTCGGACTGATCGAGAACGCGGCTCGGATGTTCTCGATAAGTCAAGTCTTGTTGCAGCTCGATCATATCATGCTCCAATTCACGGATAGGATCCTTGAAGCAGCGACGGAGTTGCGACACGTGGAAGACATCGTGGACTTGGGAGAGGTTCGGCGGAAATTCCAACAGGTATGCCACGGGTCCACTCCTGGAAACGATACGGAACGGGCCAATGTAGCGAGGATCCAACTTGCCCTTGATACCGAAGCGATGAGTGCCCCTCATGGGAGTGACACGGAGGTAAGTGTGTTCACCAGGTTGATACTCCATTTCACGGTGTTTGCGGTCATAGTTGCTCTTTTGACGAGACTGTGCGGCCTTGAGATTTTCTTGCACAATGCGAACTTGTTCTTCAGCTTCCTGGACAAGATCCGGTCCGAAGTAGGGTCGTTCCCCAGTTCCTGACCAATTCAGGGGGATTCGACATTTACGTCCGTATAGAACTTCGAAGGGGGCCATCTACAAGCTAGCCTGATAGCTATTGTTGTACGAGAATTCCGCGTACGGGAGGGCATCCTCCCATTTCATGCCGAAAGAAAGGACACAAGCGCGAACCATGTCTTCCAGCACTTGATTAACTCGTTCAACTTGGCCTTGCGACTGGGGGTGATAAGCGGTGCTGAGATTCAGACGAGTCCCGAAAGCTTCCATGAAACTATTCTAGTATCGTGAGGTGAAAGTGCTGCCACGGTCTGAACTGATCTCCGTCGGAATACCGTGGAGTGACACAATTCGGGAGATATACAAGTGTGCTAACTGACTAGCAGTGATCGTCTCCTTGACCGGCAGGAAGTGTGCAATCTTGGAGAATCGGTCGATGACGACAAAGATGGCATCGTTACCTTTCTGTGACTAAGGAAAACCGGTGACGAAGTCCATCTCGACTTTGTCCCACTTCCAATCAGGAGGAGGGAGTGGTCGCAACCAACCAGCAGGTTTCTGATGTCCGGCTTTGACGCGACTGCAAACGTCACATTGAGAAACATAGCGGGTGATGTCCTGCTTCATGTAAGGCCACCAGTACTGTTGACGAAGGTCTTTATACAACTTGGTACTGCCAGGGTGGATTGACAAGGGAGAATTATGGGCTTCTTCCATTATATCCGGACCACAGTTAATGAGGACCGGGCTCACAGGAACTACTAAGCGGTCCTTGAAGTACACAGTATCACCATCATTAGCATCAATGGTAAAAGAGGAGGGCTTTTGTCGGGACCCGGGGTTAGCATATGTAATTCCAGTCACGATACAATCACATGGAGAGCCGAGAACCGTACCCACTTGTCTAAGCAGACAAGGCCAAGCACAGAACGTTCTCGGTAAGCATCGAACGTGAGGGGCATCCCATTCAGGCCGGATGATCATCTGAGATGGGTCCTCATCGTCCTCTCACAAGTCTAAATGCTTATGGGTGGTGAATCCCATACTCATAGACAAGTCGCCTCAACCATGTTATCGATTGGATCCTAACTCTTACATAGACTTACTCCAGCCCGATCACTTAGTCGGGGTCTAGGGCGGGCTCGATCATACAACAAAGTGTGCACGTGACAGAGTCACGAGCAATCGCATCGTGATGCCCCAAGCTGCGCACATCTAAGGGCCACTTGGTGTATAAAAGACCGCCAGCCAGATCACAACTAAGGTCTCGAAAACCCATACTAAGACATGCATGTTATAAACATACACGCAGCACACATGCCTAGTATGAAAAGCAGGTATCATCACATAACTCTACAAAGTATTCTTTATTGATATACACATAGAGCATACAAAGATCACATGTCTGTGATCAACATTACATCATACAACGGAAGAAAATTAGGTCTGAGTACAGACAAGTTTAACAAATGGCTTAGAGAAGCCTTGTAAACAAATATGCCCTTCCACGAGGGACCATACTACTGTCTGGGACTATGCTAACTTAGTCAACGTCGAGCTTCATGAAGGTGACTCCATCGGGGTCCGGGTTCTCATCTAAAACATAGAATAAGCAAACGTGAGTACAAAGTCGTACTCAGCAAGACTTACATAGGAGCTATACTACTCATGCATATGTATCAAGGTAAAGGGAGGTGGGGTTTCACTTGCAGAAGTGCCAGCTTTGACTTGGCTAGTCCTGAACTACGAATACCAGACTTGAGGTAAGAAGCGTACACGAGTCCACTACATCTCCAACCAATACACCACTATTGTTACTTCCTCGACTTCCCCACGAAGAAGCACACCATAGCACTCACGCTTATCTTGCGAGTTTTATAAGTAACCATTCAAGTTCTCTATGATCAAGTAGAGGTTTCCAAGTAGTCCATAACCGCGGACACGGCTATTCGAATAGTTCATTAACCTTGCAGGGGTGTACATCTTCACACGCGTATCATCACTTATCGCCTCGTTCTCTTCACCCTTCAAGCGGGTGTCGGACGTGGATGAAACCAAGGCACTAACCTCACATCACCTTCTCTAATCCAGGAGTCGACTACCTGAGTTTGGCACCGTTCGAGAGTCCGGCCGGTTCCACGAAACGGACTCAGATAATGTAAGGGACCGAGACGCCACCTCTGCCAGATGGTTTCACTGCCTCACAAGTCCACCCACATATCTATATGATGCAACCTTTTCTTCATACTTTTTCTATGCACATGCCAAATGGAAAGCCCGAATCTATTGTGACTCCTGGACCGGATCGGGTACGTAAAGAGGCCAAACGGGGTTTCCATAAAACCCTACATGTGGTCATACTCTTTGTCCTGGATCACAAAACAGGAAATCGGGGTCTATGGCAGTGTTCAACGAGACAACCCACTGTGTACTCCTACACAGCCTCTCATCGTTCACCTTTGCTTAGGGTGGATTCACCAACACGTTTCACTTTCATCAACACCACTGTGTTCATGCCATCCCGACTCACAAACAAAACATCCTCATTGTATCACTAAGCAACAAAAGCAGTAACAGTTGCAGGGGCCACATGCTCATCATTCAACTCCTAAATCTGCTCGGATTGTGGTTTTCTTAATATGGTGACAAAATGATAGGTCATGCATCGGAATGGGTTCAACTATGCAAAAGAACGTGTCTCGGTGATCTCCTAAACATGCATAAGCGAGACTGAGAGGGAATTGGGATTTTATAGATATGATCAATGGGGTTTGCTTGCCTTGCTGACGATACACGGGGTTTACCGATCTTCTTCTTCGTCGGGGGTGATCACCGTCTCGGAGGCACTGTTATCGGCACAATCATCAACAAAGGGGGGGGGCAACAATGTAATAGAATGCACAAGCACATGTTTAGGTTTTCACATGATGTGAAAGGTGTTGGTGTGATCTAGGTTCAAATTGCCACATGTTAATTGAAGTTGATTTGAAAAGTTAATTCAAACTCAAACTCCAAATGTTATTCAAATTAGGTCATCTTGCATTTGCTAATGTTTGGTCATTGTAAACCATGTGATCATGTGTGTCGTATGCTTCTGAAGTACAAGTGAGATGTGGTGTATTGCAATGGTTCAAATTGAATTAGCATTTGATTTAAATTTGAATTTATTCCATTTAAACCAAATAGCAAAAGCTACTGGTCCCATTTTAAAATCAACCCAAACATGGTTGAAAATTGCATATTTGGATAGAGAATTTTATGCTGATCATTTTTCATATATTATTTGTCCAATTTGGAGTTCATATGAATTTTCTATGATTTTTCAAAGTTTAGCTAATTTTCTGGATTTTTCTCTGTTTTCTTTTATTCTTTTAATTCTTTTCTAATTACTGCATCAGCCTTGCCTCAGCATGACGTCAGCAGGGGGCTGACTCGTGGGGCCATGCTGTCAGTGGCTCTGGGATTAATCCCGTGGTTTATTTTAAACTGTGTTTAATTAGAGGGACTGGGGCCCACTGTCATAGACTCTGCGGGGTGGGTTAGGGTGTTTAGTTTAGTCCTAATGGCGGGGCTCGCCGGCGTCGACACTGTAGCCGCCGGACTTCGCCGGAATCGGGCTAGAGGGCACGGGAGAGAGAAAGGGGAGCACTGGGGCGTAGCCCGTGCTCGGCTGCTTCTGCTGGCACCAATCGGGGCTCACGGGAAGGTTCCGGACCACGGTTTCGATGGCACTTGCGGCGGCCGGAGCAACAGAGGAAGGCCAGTGGCGATTGGAGGCACGGGAGGAGGCTTGGAGAGGGGGAATCGACGGGGATGCTCACCCTGATGTTGATGACGTCGACGAGGACGCCGAGGAGGCTGCGGAAGGGGAGAAATTGCTCGCCGGAGGGGAACGGCCGTGGCGGGGAAACTCGATGCCGGCGTCGTCCGCGGGGCTCCTCGGGTGGAATTGATGGTTCTCGGTGATGAAGACGACCTCTGCGAGGCGGAAGGACAAGCTGGGGAGGCGTGGGGGGGCCTCTGGCCACGGCGGCGCTCGACGATGCGCTCCGGCCGTTCTCGGGCTCCTGTAGAAACCACCGAGGACGAAGGGGAGAAGAGCCTGGGGAGGGGGAGAAAGAAGGGGAGGTGCCCACGCATCTCTGCGGAGGGGATAGGGGCGAGGGGAAGCACCTCCGTGACCAGGGGGGAGGTGGCGGCCATGCAAGGTGCACGGCTCGGCCGTCCCTCCTCTTGGCAGAGGTGGAAGACGGTCCTGCCCCCCCTGGGCTGGGCCTCTTCTGAGCCAAATGGGCCAAGTGGCCAGGAAAGGTAAGTGGGGGTTTTCCCCCTTTTTCTTTTGAAAATTTATTTTCTGTTAATTTGTTCTGCCCCAAAAAAAATAGTAGGGCATTTTTAAAAATCATGAAAACTTTTATGTGGGCTTATAACATATATAGCTAGCCACTCATAAGTTTTTGTGACTTTTGAAATTCAAACAATTTGAATTTAAATTCAAATTGGACTTTAATTTAATTTCCAATGCACCTTTTGAATTTTTGAATATTCCATGGGCATGGGAAAATCCCCAAACCACTTTTAAAATGATTACCATCATTTCTAGGAATTTTCCAAACACTCAAATGATTTTTGGAAAAAGATTTTTATCTGGCCATTTGAATTAATTTCTCGGGGCTTTTCTTTTCTCCATTTTTGATTTTCTCTTTGAATTTTTTTTTCACATGATGCAAAGGGAATTCAAACCCTAGCACTTGCCTAAATTGGGGTTGTGACAGCTTTCCTTCTGCGATGTCCTGCTTGATCTTCACAATGTCAGGGGCCAGAGATTGTCTACTCTTGATGAGGGCGTCGAGTTTTGACTCGAGAACCAGGTTATTGACGTAACCTTGAGGAACAATCTCGAGGTTCAACTTGCGAAACTCTTCATACAGAAGTGGTTGCTGCACCTGAACCTCAAGTTCAGAACAGTAAGCTTTGCGGCTCAAGGCATCGGCCATCACATTATCCTTGCCCGGGGTATACGAAATATCCATGTTGAAGTCGGCTATTGTCTCGAGCCATCGTTGTTGACGAAGATTCAAATCTGGCTGAGTGAACAGGTACTTCAGACTTTGGTGATCGGTGTAGACCTCGCAACGATTACCGACGAGGTAATGTCGCCACAGCTTCAATGCATAAATTACTGCTGCCAATTCGAGATCATGGGTTGGGTATTTGTCTTCGTGAGCACGCAACTGACGAGAGCCATAAGCAATCACCTTGCGCTCTTGCAATAGGACACAGCCTAATCCTTGACGAGACGCGTCGCAATATATCACGAAGTCCTTCTGAGTATCAGGGGGAGCGAGCACCGGGGGAGAAGTTAGCTTGTCCTTGAGTGCTTGAAAACTTTCTTGACATTTATCTGTCCACTCGAACTTGACGCCTTTGTGAAGAAGATTAGTCAGAGGCCTGGCAATTTTGGAAAAATTCTCGACGAAACAGCGGCAATAGCTAGCGAGCCCGACAAAACTGCGGACTTGCTTGACGGTCTTGGGAGGAGTCCAGTCAAGAATAGCCTGGATACGTTCTGGGGTGACGGCAATGCCATCCTTGGAAATCACATGCCCAAGGTAGGTTACTTCGGGAAGCCAGAACTCACACTTAGAATACTTAGCGTAGAGTTTGTGTTCTCGAAGCTTCTCCAGTATAAGACGAAGATGTTCAGCATGTTCTTCTTCATTCTTGGAATATATCAATATATCATCCAGATAAACCACGACGAACTGGTCGAGGTACTCCATAAAATATAATTCATCAATCTGGACAAGGTGGCTGGAGCATTGGTTAAGCCAAAGGACATGACAGTGTACTCGTATGAACCATAGCGAGTAATGAAGGCAGTCTTCGGAATGTCCTCATCACGGACTCGGATTTGGTGATAACCCAACCTCAAGTAGAGTTTAGAAAACACCTTGGATCCGGCAAGTTGGTCATACAGATCGTTGATCCGGGGAAGCGGATATTTGTTCTGGATGGTGGCTTGGTTAATGGGCCGATAATCTTGGACCAATCGGTTTGTCCCATCGCTCTTCTTGATAAAGAGCGAAGGTGCTCCCCAAGCTGAGGAACTGGGGCGAATGAATCCTTTCTGAAGTGCCTTGTCGATTTCCTCCTTAAGTTCAAGGAGTTCATGTGGCGGAATCTTGTAAGGACGCTTGGCAATAGGAACAGTGTCTGGCTTCAAGTCGATGACGAATTCAACTTCTATGATCAGGGGTATTCCCGGCAGTTCTTCTGGGAAGACGTCGGGAAAATCGCGAACGACCGGAATGTTCTCGATGCCTTCGAGGGGGGCGGCATTCAAAGCATTCATCATAAATATCTGTGTTTCAGCATTACGGGTAACTCGGGTGGTATGGTTAACAATCTCGCCGGAGGGGTGAAAAAGTTGGACAGACTTGGTGCCACAATAGAGTGCGGCATCGTGAAATTTCAACCAATCCATTCCCGGAATGAGGTCTATGGTGGAAGACATCAGGATTATGGGGGAAGCATGGAATTCAATTCCCTCAATTTCAACGATGGTTTCGGGCACTACCTTGGTGGTTCGGCATTGGCCTATCGGTGTGCGGACAACCATCGGTGGGTTCATCTTTTCCAATGCGAAGTTATGCGACAATGAAAATGCTTCCGACATGAATGAATGTGATGCTCCTGTATCAAATAAAACAGTAGCAGG
This sequence comes from Bromus sterilis, assembly GCA_950022295.1. NCBI lineage: Eukaryota > Viridiplantae > Streptophyta > Magnoliopsida > Poales > Poaceae > Bromus > Bromus sterilis. Next base: position 158,790,626 of record OX465596.1, on the reverse strand, counting down.
TACGGAATTAACGAGAAGGGTACCCATCACGGTAGTGGGTTGTTGCTGAGCTTCTTCAACATTGACGTGGTTAGCATGTCCACGAGCATAAGCGGCAGACCAAGTATTATAGTTGGGGGTCCTATTGTTGCCACGACCATTTCCTCGGCCAGCGGGGTGAACTACCAGTTGCTTCTGTTTCTGGGGGCACTCTCTGGAAAAATGCCCAGGTTGGCGGCACGTGAAGCATAATCCATCCTGAGGACGAAGTGGGGTAGCATTGGCTGGGGCAGGCAGAGCTCTTGGCAACTGCGGTGGCAGAGGCAGACGGGGTGCAGCATAAGACGGCCTCGGAGCAGGGACAGGTGAATGGGTCACACTGGTAGGGAGCCAGATACGACGCTTCTGCGTTGCGCCCGAAGATGAGCCAACGTCACGATAACGCTTCAGAGAGGTCTTGTGCTCCATCTGGGCAGTCTCGACGGTGATAGCCTTGTTCACCATGGTGGAGAAGTTGGCAAAATCATGAACGGCAAGAGCGAGCCTGAGGTCCGGGTTGAGGCCACGACGGAACTTCTGCTGTCTGCGAGCATCAGTGGTGGTCTCTCCTTCCGCATAGCGTGAGAGGTTGAGGAACTCGCGCTGATAGGCTTCAACAGTCATGTCGCCCTGAGTGAGGTTACGGAATTCTTCCGCCTTACGATCCATGATCCCCTGCGGAATGTAGCGGGCACGAAAGGCAGACTGAAATTCTTCCCAGGTGATGACTTCTCCAACTGGCAGGGAACGCTTGTGGGTGCTCCACCACTGGGCAGCGGCGCCTTTCAGATGATAAGACGCAAAGTTCACATAGTCGGCTGGATCGACATTAGCAGACTCCAGCTCGTGAGTGATCTCGCGAAGCCAGTCATCAACATCCAACAGCTGAACAGTGTTGCGGAACATAGTGGGGTTGAGGCGGGTGAAGTCGTGCAGAGTCACGGTGGCATGCTGATGGTGGTGCCCATTCTGATTCGGCTGGGGGAACTGAGCCATGATATTCTGCATGAACTAACGGTTCATCTCGAACTGCTGCATCATCGCGGCCATGTAATCCGGCGGCGGAGGTGGGTCGTTGGCAGCACGACCACGACCACGACCACCACGACCAGCCATCCTGCTAGAATTTAACAGGGGTATTCCAGAGATGAAAATTTAACGAGATACCGGAAGCAATCCTGAAGTAAAACGACAACGAAAAGGAGGCGCAGATATATATAGGAGTAGTCATATAAGACATACACATTCGCACACAGATTCAATCGAAAATCGGGCAGCGTAACGTCGTGGAAATTAAGGAAAAAGGACTCACTAGGCGGCGCGCAGACGGCGGTAAGGATTACACGACGCGACATAGATTCCACTATGTCAATCACGCCGCAAGAAAACTGTTGGCCACAGGAGTTGATGCCAGAGAACGCGCGGCCTGCCCAGAATGAGAATGGGATCCGCGGTCCGGGACCTGGGGTACGACTCCTGCGACACGACTCAATCAATGGGGGAAGCACCAAAAACGCCGGGTGGAATCAAGAGAACGTGATCCTATTGTCAGATTTTGTAAAACTTACCAGCAAGGATAAGAGAGCAGATTCCCAGGGCATAGGTAAGGAGAAAAGGATCCTAATACCATAGATATCACACGTAGTGACATCTATGTGGGCCCGTAAGCCAAATATTATGTTAGCAAAATAGTTTTTCAAAGTCTAGACTCAACTTCGACCAAGTAGTGGTGGGGTGGCTTCCTACAGGCAGTCGGCTCTGATACCAACTTGTGACGCCCCCAAAATCAGACCGTGTACAGTAATCATACACACAGGGTACACGACTGAGATTAGGGTGCCACGGTGATAATATCACAGCACAACACTAAACAAAAAAGGATAAACAAATATTTTACAATAGAGGGGGTCACGCGGACCCGAGTACATAAGTCATACAAGCCATAATATCTGAGTACAGACATAGTTAGTCAAGTTTTGCCTTAAGAAGGCTAGCACAAATCACATCAGAGATACAGATCCAAAAGGCGAGGCCTCCTGCCTTGGATCCACCGAACTACTCCTGGTCAACGGGGAACTCGACGTCGTAGTAGGCGCCCAGGGGGTACTCCTGCTCCTGGGCTCCAACGTCGGCTGCAGCGGCCGATCAGGCAAAACAGTAAAGGAAATAAAGCAGGTGAGTATCTAGTATACCCGTGAGTCTTACGTCCGCTACTAAGCATTATGCATTGTATCAACGGAAAGAAGAGGCTGTATATAGTGGACTGAAAGACAGAAGTCCAGAGCAAGGGTAAGAATCTAGGCCTAACGAAGACTAGCATCTTCCGACGATGTCTTGCAGCATGAGGTAAGAATCAGCCAACAGTTTATATAAAGCATAAAGTAACAATGCAGCAGAAGTTGCTGCAGCATTGTATAATAACAAGTTGTAATAATTAGCAATGCCTACGAGTGCACCCCCCTCGACATCCCCGCGAGGAAGAGAACCCGGAACCATATAGTTTAATAATAGTTTCTAGTGGTAAGATCCAGCTTCAGCATAAAGCGTCCTGTTACCGTGGTCACGGCTATTCGAATAGATTAATCTTCCCTGCAGGGGTGCACTTGTGTTACGCTACACGCACGGATCTCCAGGGTGGCAGGAACCTTGTAAGGGAACGCTCCACCGAGGCTATCCGACACTTCATAGCCCATCTTTCAAACTCAATAGAGAGGCCATCCGCCGGTCTAAATCCTAAGTACGCCGGGCCTTGGACCCCAACCCGAACGTACTCCTGCACGGTGCATGGCTGGCCGGTGAAGTTGAAGCAAATCCAAATAAGACACCACCGCGCGAGCAAATAAGACAACACCACTTCCCGGCGCAGGCCGCGGTACTGCTGACGTCTGAAGAGTCCTCGGATGACACTAAGAAGCGGAGGAGCCCATAACTCATAGTTCCCACGGGTAGGTAGTGCGTACATGGAATATAGCCAACTCAAGACATTCACTGAACCATTTAGCATTTGAATTAACCGGCGTGACAACCGTTATCGTTGCCTCGACTTAACCGACCCGCAGACAACGACAGCAGCCAGGACCACCTGTGCAGCGGTGCCTGCCCTGTCGTCCCACAAAGTCACTGCGGTTACCAACAAGGTGAACCGTCTCCTTACCTTGTCTCGCGTGTGCTCCTGGGGGAAGCTCGACTTTCGTAGTTTGGTAACCCTCGCGGCCAACGAGCAGGGGCCAAGCACACCGGTACACTGGTCGTACCCTCCCTGTCGTCCCGTCGTAATACCTCTCGCGGGCACCGTTGGGTCGCCCGACTTCTTACCTGAAGAACAACCGTTGTTCAGGACCCTATGGCGGTAAGACAAAGTCAGCCTCGAGTGGAGTACAAGGATTACTCCTTGATAGCTCACACTTGAGGTGACTAGGCATAACCCAGATAGGGGCCTTGGACGGTGTCTGCAGTGTACCGTACCGGTGCAGTTATAATATTTGTATCCGCGTTCACTCCCCTGAGTGGTCACGGCCCTCTATCTAATCCTAACTAACAATGCGCAGGGTTCACTTCTGAATAAAGCATAATAATAATAATAGGCAGCACAGGATAAACGAGGTACATCAAGGGGGGGCAAAAATCAGGCTATGCAATTGAATAGGATTGTAATCGTAACAGCAGCAGTAACAATGCCTAGTGCAAGAAATGTACGGAAAGATAGGCGATATCTGGGGAAGAGAATGGCTGTGCTTTCCTGGAAGCTCGACGGTAGTAGTAGGGTCGTCGACGAAGTAGTCGTACTCAGCAGCGGTGTAGTCGACGGCAGCAGCGGGGTCTACCGGAGATTAAGGGGGGAAGAAACAGTAAATACACAGCAAGCATATACAAACAGATGCATGACATGACAGATGAAATGTTAATGGTGTTCTAACGCAGTGCAATGCACGTTGGTCGGAACAGAAATTCATCTGAGGATGAACTACCAGCTCCGGATGATTACCGGACAGGGTGTCCGGAGGGGGAAGGATCAAGCCGGAGGTGTCGTGGGTACCGGACAAACATAAGGGGGTTGTATCCGTGCTAGTTGATCTATTCCGAGAAACATTCGTGTTCGGAATAAATTCATCCGGGCACTCCAACAGTACCAGACAATTTATCGGACCGTCGGTCCGGGGGGGGGGACGGTTCGATGTTCGTTGTGTTAGAGGGGTGTGATAGGCATACGGATAGCGTATTCGTATTCGTTATATTTTTCTGATCAATTTTCATGTATAAAGTTTTTGAATCCGAGTTACGGTTTAAAAGTTATTGAATTTCAAAGTTTTAAATCATTTAAATGATTTTCGGAATTTCTATTATTATTTATTCAACATTATCCAGAACATTATCCACAACATTATCCAAAATAGTGCCTGACATGTGGGACCCACATGTCAGCCTCTGTTTATTTATAAAACATTTTATTAAATCAGAAATGCCTCTGGACCCACATGTCATACTAACAGAAATAATTTAACAGTTATTTAATTAACTTAATGGCCTAGGGCCCACCTGTCATAGACAATAGTTAATCCAAATGGTTTTAATTTTAACCCACCGTTTTGATTAGCAGGCGGACCCACATGTCAGTGACCCATAGGGGTTAATTAACCCCTAATCATTTTTCTGACGAAGGGGGCCCTCATGTCAGTGGCACGGGCAGCTCGCCGGCGGCGAGGGCAGCACGGCCGACGAGCCTACGCTGGATTCCGGTGTCCGTTCGCGACGGGGTTTGTTTCTGCGTGACCCTGGGTACGAGCCGCGTCCATTCCAGCAAGCATCTCGAGACGAGATGGCCGGAGGTGAGTTCTACGTCGACAATGGCGGCCGCGGTCTCTGGAGGTGCATGAAATCGCTGCTACGGCACCATCCATGGGGCGCGAACTAGTTAGCGCGAAGCTACGGTTCCTCAGACACGCGAGGGTGCCAAAAGCACGCGCTGGAACCCACAATGGGCACGGCGATGACCTCTACGGCGGCGGTCAGTGCAAGACGAAGAGGGGAACGCAACTGGAGGTTATCGGGCGGCTGGGAGCACTTGGGGATTGTTTTGGTGCTCACCACGGTCGGGTCGGGGATGGCAGTGAGCTCGATTGTGGCGGAAGGCGGTGGCAATTCCTCTGCGATCTCCGGCGGCTCGAGGTTGAAGACGACCCGATGCGCGCGAGGTGGAGGCTCCGGGATCGATTCCTTTGGTGAGGTGGCGTGGACGTCGACGGCGGGGCTCGGGGACAGTCTGGTTGGGGCTGGGGGGCAGTGTGGCCGCGGGTGTTCACGAGCCCGTGGCCATGGCTGCGTCGGGCGGGAGGTGGAAGACGGGGACGAGCGGTGGGTGTGGGGGAAAAGATCTCGCGAGGCGTCCAGGGTGTCCAGGGCAGCGTTCTTATCCGGTTCGGGCAGCGCGGCGTCGACGGGAGAAGCAGGAGGGCCCGGGGCACGGCGTCGAGCACGTTCTGGGCATGGCGCCGTGCGGGGTGGTTGGAACAGGGGAGGGGCAGGTGGAAGGAGAGAGAGAGAGCCGGGGTGGGCCGGGGGTTGGGCTGGGGGGGGGGGGGTATTGCCCACGGGCGTTAGATAGTGTTTTGACTTTATTTTTATTCTTTTCCTTTCTGTGTTTCCTGTTTGTAATTAATTAGGTGCCTTTTGCCTTTTTGTCAAATGGTAAACCAATGACATAATTAGTGTGACACCAGACAGAGGTGACACAAAAAGTTTGGGTGCCAAAGAAAAAGATTTAATATTTCTTTTAAATATTAAACCAGCCAAAAGTGTTGTTTAAACACTGGTATCAATTGTTTGGAATTTTCAGTGGCATTATAAATATCCAAAATCACATGGGCATGGCCCACTGAATATTTGTGATTTTATAAAAATGGCCTCATGATTTTTGGGAAAGATTTTATTGCCACCTATTTTTTAATATCCCAACAAAGGGGTTTTAGGGTTTTGATTTATGATTATGAATACAAGTGATCATGCAAAGAGCCTTGGGTGTTGATCACTCACATCCAGGTTTTGATTAAGCTCAACACAAAGTTTTATCAAGGACAGGGGGAATCATTAGTGATTAAACTACAGTAAGGACCAACAGTAAGGAGGGTTACTGTTATAGGCTTCTGAGGGTGTTACACATAGCAACTTTGGAGCAGAATATAACTATGAGCAGGAAAGCAAACATGACATGGCAACACATATAATGGAAGTAGACATGATGCTTAACAGTATGCAATAAGAATCAATGCAATAGGCCTCATGGATGAGTCACAATCATCATGCAAACTTGCAATAAAAAAACAGCAGCAACCCTTGAAAGAAAATTAGCAGCACTGAACATTCTGGTGCCCACTTCAACACAGATTATCAACATCAAGATGGCCTCAAATCAAAAAGCTCACAAAAGGTGAACTGAAGTACACACGATTCTAAAAAAAATTCCTTTTGGGCGCAACGCGATCCGGGCTACGGTTTACTCGAAATTATCTTTGAAAAATTGAATCAACAGCAAAATTTTCCAGACTTAGTGAAAAAAGAAAAAGAAAAAAAAAACAGGAAAAAAAACAGGGCTGCTTGGCTCAGCCATGGGCCAGGCCAATCTGGCTGTGGCTCGGCTGGGCTCGGCTGGCGGCTCGGACTGCAGGGGCTTCGTGGGCCGCGGTCGGCTGGCCAGCCCACGGCAGCGGCGGCGGTTGGAAGGATCGGGCGCCCGACCTCGTCGGTGAACCCATACAGGCGACGGGCGGCGCATACGCCGGCCAGGGAGGGCAGGGGAGCCGGGATGGCTTGGAGGCGGCGGCTCGCCGGATCTCGCCGGATCCGGGCGGGGGTGGTGCGACAGGTGGCGGATCCGGCTGCGGGAGGCGGGCGGCGAGCTCCTGCCGGCTTGGATGGCGCACGAAGGCGGCGTCCACCCCATCAGCTCTGCAAGGAGGAGGAAGAGGGGGTGAGGAGGGCAAGGAAGAGAAGGAGGGAAGGAGGAAGGCGCGGGGAGAGGAGGAGGAGGCCGGCGGCTGCGCCCGGCGGCACGGCTGGCCGGCCGGAGTTGGCGGCGGCGGCGGCTTTCTCCACGGGCAGGACGTGGGCTGGAGGTGAGAGGAGAGAGAGAGTGGTCTAGGGGCGCATCTGGGTCGTTGGATCGGCCGATCCGACGGTCCAGATCGCAGGGAGCTAGGAATTTCGGGATTTTGGGGGTATTGGGCAGAGTTTTGGGCAAAGTGGAGGGGGTGGCTGCAATTTTTAGGCTAGGGAAACCCTAGAAAGGGGTTGGAGTGTTGTGGTCTTTATATAGCTCAGGTGGATGGCAGTTTGCAAAAACATCCCCGGTTTTCTCCCGCACGCGCGGTGTTTACGTTTCTGACCGCCGGGGGTCCGCAGGACCTCCGATTCGGGTAAACTTCGAACTACGCGATCAGCGCGTCGAGCTGGAGGCGTTCACCTCGCGCTGGAACCGTTCTGAGAACACTTTCTGGCGCGCTATAAAAATAACACGTCTAATTATTAAACGGGGTTTTTTGTTCCGTTGGCTCCGGCTAGTCTTGTGCAGTTTTTATGATGGTGATCGGGTGAAACCCGGTGTTGCAAAGGTCGGTCTCCATCTGGTACGAGATAAGAGGGGAAAAATAATCGCCGATCTATAAATCGGGGATGCAAACACCACAAAAAAATCAGGCAAACAATCAATTCACACCGAAAAAAATAATATTTATGTGAAATCTGGGTTGTTACAATACAACACCACCAACAAGGGATCTCGTCCCGAGATCCAAGATGATCCGGGGGAGAGGGGGAGAAAAAAGAGAGTCGAAAATCTTCAACACCACCAACAAGGGACTGTGCTCCATGTCGATGTCGAACTGTCATCGAGAAACTTTCCGCAGGGAGACGAATCGTCAAAAATACGAAACCGTCGGTGTCAAGTGGAGGAACGACAACAATAACCGGATCAAAGGATAGTGTTTTTGACGCAAGTCGTGAAAACACCGGCAAAAGGATGGATGGCAATGGATGACCCAGATGTTTAACCAGAGTCAGAAGAACTAAAGGTACTACAGGATTTTCCAAACCTGACATCGGACTCGAGACAATACGCTTCAAGCAAGGCATTATAACTATTCCGAAACTCCACACTCATCGAGATCCTAAAGTTTGAAGGGGATAAGGCGAGAGTAAAACAATTACGACGCTTGTCCTGACAAGAGCAAGGGTAAGGAGTAAAAAGATTCCTACTCTCTGATAACTAACTTAGTAACTACAAAATAGTTTTTGTCTAGACTCGACTTCGGCCAGAAAATGGATCCTACGGTCGGTAAGGCTCTGATGCCAAGTTGTAAGGCCCGATATGCGGTACTGTTCTAGATCTAGGTGTTTCCACCCAGATCCGGGGACGAAGCACATATCGGTCCCACCGCGACATATGACAAAGCCATATGCCCAGGATTTCCAAGATGATATCACAACATTATAGATACAAGGATACAACATCTCATACAATCGGCATACAACTGCCTTAATACAATACAACAGCGGAAGATACATAGCTGAGTATAGACTACAATCAAATGCCTACTGGCAAAGAGAAAAACATCGATCCCCATAACCACACGGGTCCAGGCCCTCCGCTGGGATCCGCCTAACTAGTCGTCGTCGAGTCTCCACGTGAAACGTCGATCACCATACCTGTTGTCGATCAAGAACACTAAAAAGAGTTTGGGGGTAGTATCATGAGTACAGAAGTACTCAGCATCCAACTGTAGTGGTCAACTGACCCAGAAAGGACTTCATCACTCGTCATTCCAGGACAACTAGTAGTTTACGGTAAGGATGGGGTAAGTGGTGAGGTTTCTGCCGCACTAGCATTTATGAAGTGGCTAACGATCTAGAGAGTAAGATAAGAAGCCAAGCATTCGATGAGGAATCGCCTCCAATAAGTCTTGCTATCAACTACTTACGCAAACATAACACCTATCCTATCCTTTTCCTCCTCTTCGCATCCCGACGAAGAAGAAGCAGTCAAGGCACACACACGTTGATCAAGTTATATTAAGATTATCTCAGTTGTTGTTGTCTATGAACAAGGAGTAGGTCTCAAGTCGTACATAACCGTGGACACGGCTTCTCGAAAAGATTTAACCCTGCAGGGGTGTACCAACTGCCCATTACAAGGCTCCGCACGCACGCCCATATCTCTCAGTTGCTACCCATCATAGGCAACCATTTTATGATTTAGTTCCGAGATATCCTAAACGACAGGTCCCTCTAACTAACAACGCACAAATCCGGGTGGCCCCCGGGGAGTCGACACCGAATCCAAGAGCTGGCCACGCTATCGGATCGGACTCTTTCGTCTGGCCAAGGTCGGTTTTAGTCTCACCTATATAACAGGGGACTTCCCTAGCTCACCAATGTGGACCAACAGAGAAACCATGTCTCCGTTGGCCCCGTTTGTTTAAAAACTGCGAGGGGATCCACCAAGCACACACACGGGGTTTCAAATGGTAAATCAGCTCGGGCCACCACTAGAAATGTTTGAATCTAGGTAGGTAAGAAAAGGGGACCCCAAAGTATCCCACACGCGGTTAGGCACGCTCGTCAAGAGACACAATACCCGGAACTCGGGTCCTAGGTGACTCGAATGGAACAAAGCGTCGGGGCAGGATATCCTAGACCTTCCATCCTTCGTCGAATATAATCAAAATTATAATAATCATATCATCCACAACAATATAATAATGTGATAGCCCAAAACCAGGGAGTAACAGGAGGTAATAGTCGTAGCATCCTAAGCATGCATACTAAGCAGGGTTTGAGCAACGAGCAATAGTAACATAGCCGTACATGGTTTGCTAGGAGGGGACATGGCTGTATCGGTTTGAAAGAGGCTGTAAGCATGTGGTAGGATCAAACATCGAACCTATCCTATGCTAGCATGTAAACCGCTAGTTTAAATAGAATGGATCACAAGTAATGTATAGTCATTGCCTGTTGATAAGTCGGGTTCCAAAGGTGTAGTTGATCGCAAACTCGCGTTGTCTCCGAGAGGTACCCGCGAAGCACACTAGAGGGTAAACACTGGAAAAAAAGAAACGATCAAGCATCTATTACTACAAAGAAAGCACAAGCAAGCATCAATAAGAAGGCAACACGAGACATCGCACCTACCATCGAGAGTGGTTACTAACAGGTTAAGTGGAGTACTCGTCGCACACGACGATACCGCACATTGACGGTGGTTCAAGTTGTTTAGCTACACAAGGTGAGAAAAAGGTTGTTAACATGGCATATCGCTCAAGCATGGCAAGAGGTGAAGCATAAGATAACTATCTATTCTAGTCAATTTAAGTGAGGCACAACCTAAACATGGCATATCACTAAGTGCCCCACGACAATTAAAACATTTGGTACTGTTCTGCCCTAAACCATATTTTAGGTTGGTTAACAGCAGCAAACAATAGCATAAACACAAATTACACGAAAAACACCCCAGACGGAGTTACGGTTAAAAAGATACAAGCAAAACAAGTTACGGGCACAATCTGCCAAACATCAGGAAGCACACTCTAGAGCAATGCATAAACAGGATAATGAATGCAAACATGCTGACAAATGATATGCAATTAAAGTAGACATGACAGGGAAGGCATGGCAACAGGAATCATGCAAATAGGCATCATGAACAACTAGTTATAGCCCATGCAATATGCAATAAAACATTACTGGTCTAGGACTTGGTGAAAATCAGGAAAACAGGGCAGAAACTGTTATTTTCATGCTGTATAAACAGGAGTAAAACTATATGCAAAAGTGCAGCAACATGACATAGCAATATATTAGCATGGATTAGGCATGATGGTGATCAGGTAAAAACAAGAATCAAGGTAATAGGCACCATAGATGAAAAGATATTAAGCAAACAACATGGCATCGGAAAGTTACACACTTAGAGAAAAACAGATGTGGCTGTCAACAACAGCAGCATAGCAACTTTGGTGCAGAATATAACTATTAACAGGAAAGCAAACATGACATTGCAATAGATATAATGGAAGTAGACATGATGTTTAACAGTATGCAAAAAGAATCAATGCAATAGGCCTCATGGATGAGTCACAATCATCATGCAAACTTGCAATAAAAAAACAGCAGCAGCACTTGACAGAAAATTAGCAGCAGTAAACATTCTGGTGCCCCCTTCAACACAGATTATCAACATCAAGATGGCCTCAAACAAAAAATCTCCTAAAAGGTGAACTGAAGTACACACAATTCTAAACAATTTTCCTTTTGGGCGCAACGCGATCCGGGCTACGGTTTACTCGCAATTATCGTTGCAAAATTGAATCAACATCACAATTTTCCAGACTTAGTGAAAAAAGAAAAAGAAAGAAATAACAGGAAAAAAAACAGGGCTGCCTGGCTCACCCATGGGCCAGGCCCATCTGGCTGTGGCTTGGCTGGGCTCGGCAGGCGGCTCGGGATGCACGGGCTTGGTGGGCCGCGGTCGACTGGCCTGCCCACGGCAGCGGCTGCGGTTGGAGGGATCGGGCGCCCGACCTCGTCGGTGTTCCCGTACAGGAGGCAGGCGACGCGCAACCCGGCCAGGGAGGGCAGGGGAGCCGGAACGGCTTGGAGGCGGCGGCGTTGCCGGATCTCGCCGGATCCGGGCGAGGGTGGTGCGGCAGGTGGCGGATCCGAATGCGGGAGGCAGGCGGCGAGCTCCTGCCGGCTTGCATGGCGCACGGCGGCGACGTCCACCCCGGAAGCTCTACAAGGAGGAGAAAGAGGGGGTGAGGAGGGGAAGGAAGAGAAGGAGGGAAGGAGGAAGGCGCGGGGAGAGGAGAAGGGGTCGGCGGCTGCGCGCGGCGGCCCGGCTGGCCGGCTAGAGTTGGCGGCGGTGGCGGCTTCCTCCACGGGTAGGAGGTGGTCTAGAGGTGAGAGGAGAGAGAGAGGGGGTGTTCTAGGGGCGCATCTGGGCTGTTGGATCGGCCGATCCGACGGTCCAGATCGCAGGGAGCTAGGAATTTCGGGATTTTGGGGGTATTGGGCAGATTTTAGGGCAAAGTGGAGGGGTGGCTGCAAATTTTAGGATAGGGAAACCCTAGAAAGGGGTGGGAGAGTGGTGGTCTTTATATAGCTCAGGTGGCTGGAAGTTTGCAAAAACATCCCCGGTTTTTCTCCCGCACTCGCGATGTTTACGTTTCTGACCGCCGGGGGTCCGCAGGACCTCCGATTCGGGTAAAACTTCGAACTGCGCGATCAGCGCGTCGAGCCGGCGGAGTTCACCTCGTGATGGAACCATTCTGAGAACAATTTCCGGCGCACTATGAAAATAAGCCGTCTAATTATTAAACGGGGTTTTTCGTTCCATTGACTCCGGCTGGTCTTGTGCAGTTTTTGCGACGGTGATCGGGTGAAACCCGGTGTCGCAAAGGTCGAGTGTCAGGGTGGCAAAGGTCGGTCTCTGTCAGGTACGAGATAAGAGGGGAAAAATAATCGCCGATTTATAAATTGGGGATGCAAACACCGCAAACAAATCAGGCAATCAATCAATTCACACCGAAAACAAAATTTTTAATTTTTGTGAATCTGGGCTGTTACAATGGGAAGTTGTCCAAAGTGGAGTTACTATCAAGGACAAGAAAGCCATTACTCCTGATGAGGCAAAGCTTATGTCTCTTGATATTGAAGTCTGGGTATTCATCACAAATCATTTGACTCCTGAGAAATATCATGAAGTAAATAATATTCCATAGACAAAGGTGTCTGGGATTATCTTGAAAAGACTGGAGAAGGTGTTTCCACTCAGAAAGGTGCAAGAGTTGATACACTCCGAAGCAAATTCTATCGATTCAAGCATCACGAGGGAGAAAATGTTACCTCATTTACAGCAGACTCACTGCTCTCTCAAATGAGTTGATTTCCCTCGGTGTGGATGATATCTCTAGTCACATAGTGGTCAAAAATTTTCTTTGCTCTTGTGTTGATGAACAAATAGAGGTCTAACTTCAGAAAACTTGTTGTTGCTGATATTCTTGAGAGACTCACTACCTTTGAAATGGAAGAAGAAGAGAAACGCGATGTAAATGGATCACAAATAAGATCACATGCTCTCAAGGCAAAAGCTTCACGTTACTCTTCTTCTGAAGCAAGTTCTGCTTCTGGTGTTGAATCTGATGATCCTGCAAGCATTGGGAAGGATTTGGCACTGATCACGAAGCGCTTCAACCAATTTCGAAGAAAAGGTTTCTCATCACCGAAGAAGAATTATTCTTCAAGGCACTCAAGCAATTCTTCTCACCGTTCGTCCTCACGAAGCTCTCCATCGAAGGACAACTGCTCCTACAAATGAAAAAACCAGGCCACTACATCACTGACTGCCCATTGTGGGAAGCTGAAAACAAATCAAAGCATTCACTCAGATATTCCTCAAGAAAGTCTCACAGATCCTCCAAAAGCTATGTGTCAATGAGACACAATTCCAGCTCGAGAAGAGACAAGAAGAAAAATTCTGATGATGATAAGAAGAAGAAGTATCACAAGGGGCGTGAGAGTTCTTCTTCGACCACACACTTGTCTCGGTGAAGCAATTCTCACCGTGCCAAGGCCTATCTGGGTAAAGAAATGAACTCTGAAGAAGAAGCCTCTGGATCTGAAGCAGAATCAGGCTCAAGATCACCCTCTGGACCCGAGTCTGATGGTGTTGCTGGTTTAGCATTTGCTTCGGCTGGTTCTTCGAGCTGTTGCTTCACCAACAACAGCAGTGAAGATGAAACTCCTGCATAATGCTACATGTCCAAGGAAAAGGTATCTTCATCCAAAGTTACCTATGATACTTCTGATTGCTCGTCATATGACAGTGACTCAAAAATAATCTATGCTAAACTTGCTAAAATTTCTTCCATCCAAAAAGGTGAACTAGATTCGCTAACCAAAACTATTAAGAAATCAGAACCCCTGTTGATCGATGAGATAGAGAAAGGTCAAACTTTAACTAATGAGCACATTGCTCTGAAGGAGAAGTTTGAAGAACTATTCTCTCAGCATGATCTTCTTTCAGTAGACTATGAGAATCTCACCTATGAATTTCTTCAGAGGAAAATGGCTCTCGAGAAACTGAAAGAGGCTCATGAAGAGTTGGAAAATGTTAACCTCTCTCTCATGGCTCAACAAGGTTCGGAAGCTAAACGTAATTCTGATTCACCATGCTTAACTTGTTTCAAATGAAGCAAAACTGATTATAAAGTCAAAAAACCTATTGTCATTGATGATACTAATGCCTCAGATGAGGAAAACTCTGCTGTTATCGAGGAACTCCTCAGGTTGAAAGCTCTGTTTGAAACAGGACTGTTCAAAAGTTTTCAGGGAAACCAGTACCTTTTCGATATCCTTAGGAAGGCTCTCCTTCACAGATATCCTAGGAATGAAGGTTTTTGGCTTTGAAAGGAAGCTAAAACCTGATGGAACTTATTGGGAACCTGACCAGAATCCATAGACTGTATGGGTTTTAGTGAAGGAAAAACCTATAGATATTGCTAACCTTTCAGGTTTCAACTGCAAAATTGATAAGGCCATTATTGACGAATCACTTGATTCCGACTACAAGCTTATCAAGAACCAGGAAGAAAAGGTTTTGGCCGAATACATTGCTACCCCTCCAAAGAATGGTTTCTATAAGAGACAAATTTGGGTGCGCAAGTCACTCGTTGAGAAATTTCCTGCTAACCATTCTATGCAGGGAAAGTCTTCGGTACCACCGAAACATTACTACTCTCTTGAGGAGAGAAGTGATTCACTGGTTCTGAAATCAAATGTTCCTCAAAAGTAATACTATCGCACTGGTCATTATACTTATCGACACCGTGATAACAATGATAAGATTGCATATGCTCATTCATATCCTAACCCTTCGCAGAGGAATTATATTTATGGTGTATTTGATGGTCTCCCTAGGCAATATAACCCTATGCGATTTAATACTATTGCTTCAACAAGTGCTTCCACGTCTTCTCAGTCTCCTGCTCTCTTGTGGGTGGTTAAGAAGAACTAATTCTTCTGCAGGGCTATGTCTCCGGTGGATCCAAATGGGTCATGGACATTGGTTTCACTAATCATATGACCGGAGACAAGGAGTTTTTTACCGACGAAAAATTATCTCAATCTTCTCAGAAGTACATTACCTTGGGTGAAAACAATAAGGTTAAAGTTCTAGGTTTGGGTAAGGTTGCCATATCGAAGGATAATAATATAGACAAAGTTATTCTCGTTCAATCTCTTGGTTATAATCTCATGTCTATTTCAAAGCTATGTGATATGGGTATGCTTGTTCTATTTTCTGCTTCGCGTTGTGTTGTGTTTTCACAAGATGACTATACATTTGTCTTCGAGGACTATCGGAAAGGAGATTTATATATCATTGATTTTTCTTTGGGCCCAGCCATATCCACTTGCTTAATGGCAAAAGGTTCATCTGGATGGTTATGGCATAGAAGACTTGGTCATGCAGGGACGAGGAATCTTCAAACTCTATTGAAGAAGAAGTATGTTATTGTCCTTAGCGAAGTAAAATTCGATAAGGATCGTCTCTGCAATGCTTGTGAACCTAGAAAGATTACAAAGAAACATCATTCAGTGAAGACTATCATGACCACTACTCATCCTCTTGAATTGCTCCATATGGATTTCTTTTGTCCTCAAAATTATGCTAGCCTAGGAGGCAACAAGTATGATCTAGTTATTGTTGATGGTTTATCTCGCTATACTTGGGTTTTCTTTCTAGATGACAAGAGCAAAGTTGTTGAAATCTTCAAGTCATTCGCTAAGAGAGCTCAAACCGAATATGAATTATCTCTGAAGCACATTTGAAGTCATAATGGAACCGAATTCAAAAATACTCATATTGAAATTTTTCTTGATGATTATGGTCTTACTCATGAGTTCTCATCTGCTTATACACCTCAAAAAAATGGTGTGGTTGAAAGGAAGAATAGAACTCTTATTGAAATGGCCAGAACAATGCTTGCTAAATACAAGACACCTATCAGGTTCTGGGCGGAAGAATATGTAGACCGAAATCCATCTACATCTACTAATAATCATCCACCTTGAGATATCTATCCAGAACATCTCGCTGGTATTAAGTTGAGAGTCCCACCCAAAGTGTAAACCCAAAGAAACAGACAACTGCATTAAAAAACTTTGCATAAAGTAAACAATCCTTGCAACCACGGTTACAAGCACCGTAGTTTTCCCCCTTGTGTCCACAGCACATCCCCTAGACTCATGTTTCTATCACTCAAGCGTGTCATCAGGGGGCATGTACCCACAATCGAGCATAACGTTTCCTCATGGAATTACTATCCACCACTTGGCCAAAGCAATAAACAGCAACAGAGAACATGCAAGAATTACTTAGGAACAAAAATATAAGAGATCAAAACCAAATATATTACTCTATCACGATCTGAACATAATCTCATAATCCATTGGATCCCATCAAACTCAACATAGAAACAGCAAAAGAATTACATATGTGCCTCGATCATGTAGGGAAGCTCACGAGGTCTAAACTATGAAGAACAAAGAGGGGAGGAGAACATCACATAGCTACTGATCACGGACCCATGGTCCAAGGTAGACTACTCACGGCACATCCAAGAAGCGTCCATGGTCGAGGAGAAGCTCCCGCAGGGTAGGGTGCCGGGAAGGGTCCTGACAGTGCTCCCGATCTTGGAAGCGCGGCGGCGGGGGGAAAGAGGCGAGATTGCGAAATAGGGTCCTCTCTTCGGAGTTTCCCCGTCACGGAGAATAAAGAGGCGAAGGGGCAGCCAGGGGGGCCACCAGGGGTCCTGGCCGCGCCAGGTAGCCGCCTGGGCCCCTGGTGGTGGCCCTATGGCCCCACTTGGGTGCTTCTGGAAGACTCCGTTACGCTGATTTTTTATCCGATTTTTCCCGAATTTTTGGAGCACTTTTAATATGGGGGAAACCTGGAATAGAAAAACAGCAGAAAACAGGAACTGGCACTAGGGTGCACTGAGTTAGTAGGTTTGTCCAAATATGATCAAAAGTGTATGAAAGTGTATCTAGATCATAGCAATATCACACAAAACATGCATGGAGTGAGTACAAATTATAGATACGTTTGAGACGTATCAACATCCCCAAGCTTAATTCCAGCTCTTCCTCGAGTAGGTAAATGATAACATGCATAGTTTCTGTGGTGACATGCTAGCAACCATATAAGAACTTTGAAAAGAAAAGAAATCAAGGTATGCAATTCAATTCAAGTCGTAACATGCAAGAATCTATATTAGCATTGAAACAAGCAACGAAAGAACATTAGGTGCAAGAGCTCTCGCTGTTCGTGACTCGAATGTCTCCAGATGGTGTTTGTGTGCAAGAAGAGGGATAGGGAATACGAGAAAAAAAGTATTTTTGTCTTGAGAACTCAATCTACTAAAGTTTCACACTTGGTCTTCTTTGGAATCTTATCTTGACTCGTCCCCAGACCACTAGCCAGGTACAAGTCAATTTGATCCACTCCTTTTTGATATTTTGAGCACTCATGCAATGGATGAGTGTAACAACGAGAGTTGACACTTAGGATGGCAAAGGGATAATATGGTGGAGGAGGAAGACAAAAAGGATGATAAAGGCTCACATCAATGAGGACAATCATAGGCGAGAAGGCCAAATGATAGATATGATGTGAGGAGTAGGGATTGCCATGCAACGGATGCACATATGAGCTGAAAAGCTCTCCAATGGAACTAGTGGGGGTGCATCTAACTTGCTCGCTCATGAAGACCTAGAGCTCTTTTGAGGAGGCTCATCCTTGGAATATGCAAGCTAAGTTCTATAGTGTGAACGTCCCCACATAGCTATATGCATGATCATCTCTATGGAGTACAAGGATAAGAGGGAGTATTAGTGTGGATCTTTCAAAAGGATAGTAGTGTTGCCCCTTTCTCTCTTTTTATTTCTTTTTCTATTTTTTCTATTTTTTCGTGGCCTTAGTGGCTCTTTCTATTTAACTCTCATTTGTCCTCTTTGGGATCTTTTATTTTGTCCGCTTTGGGATCTTATCCTCACTTAAGGGCAACACTCTAATTTACAAGAGGGTATAGAAGATCTTTCACACTTTACAAGGTACTCAAATCATAAAGAAGATGTAGCTATCATGATGTATGCAATGTATGGTGCTGCCAGTGTAGCAGGAACATGTATGACATGAAGATCAAGTCATGAAGAGGTGGAAGTTGCATGGCAATATATCTCGGAAAGGCTATGGAAATGCCTTGATAGGTAGGTATGGTGGATGTTTTGAGGAAAGATAGAGGGAGGTTTATGATGACAGAGCGTATCATGCCAAGGGTTCGGATGTACCGGCGAAGGTGGATGCCAACTCTCGGAGTGAGAAGGAGGCAATGCACGACACATGAAAGGCTAGCAAATATGAGGAGGTGGAAGTGTCAACTTTCAATACATACATTAGTCCAAAGAACTCATGAACTTATTATCGGTAACTATCAATCTAATAAGGAGGTCCACAAAGAGACAAGTACCCCGAGGAGGAGTGTATGGGGGTTTGGTTATCCTTGCGCATCCTCGACTCATGGTACCTGAGTGTACTCTAATATTCGACCCCTTAGAAGAGTAGTGATCCATCTAGTAGCTAGAGTTCTCAACTAGTTGTGTAGGTTTTTGAAAATAACACACGGATTGCCCAAAATACGAAACCTATCACTAATAGGCTAGAGCTCTTGACACCAAAAGTTCAAACATTACTCACATCAATACCTCAAAACTATTGCAAATTACTACTGAAATTAAATAGCAACCTCAATTACCTACTTCTCAAAAACAAGACATAATTAGTGCAACAACCAACTCTCTTAACAAGATAAACATGAAAACTAAAGAGAGTTCCAGCGACAAAATAAACAAAAGCCAAGGCTCTTGCTAAGACAAACTAAGACTAAAACTAGACAGGGCAGTAGCTACGAAAAGATAAAGAACACACAACAACAAATAGATAGGCATGAAGAATCCTATGATGTGTTCTAGATTTTGAAAGTGGAGCATGTTTCTCTCCCACACAAAGTAAGACGGGATCTAAGTTGTTATGAACAGCAAGCAAAGCTAAAGAGAACTAAAAATAAATAAAACCTAAGAGCGAGACGCTCCAAGCATAGCACATAACGCATGAAGTGATAAAAATATAGTGAGACGAAAGACGAACTGATGATTGTTGATGGAGAAGGGGATGCTCGGGGGCATCCCCAAGCTTAGACGCTTGAGTCTCCTTGAATAATTGTTAGGGATGCATGGGGGCATCCCAACCTTAATTGCTTGAAACTCCCGAATCTTCTTTCATCATCTTCCATCGCACACTTGAAAATTCCCTTCATACACAACTCATCATAAGCTGATTAGAGAGGTTAGTACCCTTAATAAATAATTTTTCCCCACTGTATATAAAGATATTCTTGAAGATCTACTGTTTTTCAAGATTGAAAAAATGTTTTTGAAAAGAAAAAGCAAGCTTAATGTTTGCAAAAGATAGGAGAGACAAAACGTTGAAGAATCTGTGAAAAACAGAACAGTAGGTACTAAAGAATTTTTTTAGGGGTACTTCTGCAACTCCAATTAAAAAACTTAGAACATACGAAAGTTCCGTGATTGTATAGAGCACGCTGTGTAAAAAATTCAGATCAAAAATATGAACTGGTGATTTATTATGATTTTTCCCGTCATGAGGAAAGAATCTGTTTTCTGGACAACATGTCACAACTTTCACTTCCCTTGTCATATGAGGCTATACTTGGCATAAAGCTTGAAAAATAAAGATACAATGATGTTGCTACAGTAGTAAAAATCATGAAGACCACTAAAAACAGAAGTAAAAACATCTTGGGTTGCCTCCCAACAAGCGCTTTCTTTTACGCCTTTAAGCTAGGCATAAGGGAAAAGAGAATCCAGTTTTATCAAGAGAAAGAGAATAGCTTGCCCGTGTAACGGACTCAAAAGGTAACTTGACTTTATTTCTAGGGAAGAGTTCCATCCCCTTTTTGAGAGGGAAATGGAATTTTATATTCCCATCTTTCATGTCAATAATAGCACCAACGGTGCAAGGAAAAAGACGTCCCAAAATAATTGGACATAAAGGTTCACACTCTATATCCATAATGATAAAATCAACGGGAACATAGTTGTCATTGACAATGATAAGAACATCGTCGATCTTCCCCAAAGGTTTCTTTACGGAAGAGTCTACAGCGCTAACACCAAAAGAACATGAATCAAAAGGTTTCAATTCAAACATATCATACATTCTTTTGGGCATGACGGAGGTACTAGCTCCAACATCACATAAAGCATAGCAAGAGAAGTTATTTAATTTGATTTTTATCATAGGGTCCCAACCATCATCTATCTTCCTAGGTATGGAGTCTTATAGCCTAATCTTCTCCTCCCTAGCTTTGATAAGAGCATTTTTGATATGGTCCGTGAAGGAAAGATTAAGTGTGCTAGTGTGGGGGTCTCTAGACATTTTGTGTAAGAAGCTGATAACTTCTGAGAGGGTGCAACTATCAAAATCAATATCACTACTATCAAAGGTGGTAGTAGTGTCATCTAGGCTCACTTGTTCGAAACCCTCTATGTTCATAGGAGACTCTTCTTCTACGGTTGAGGTATTAGCATCACCATTAATAGGTCCAATGGGACCAGGAGTGCATTGGGTGCTAATAGTTTCAGTGTCCTCAACAATTTGGATAGTGGCAATTGTGTGGTGTGTAGGAAGGATCTTAATTCTATCCTCTTCCTCTTTTTCTCTAGCCCATCTTTCTTTAAGTTTAGCCATCATCCTAATATTTTCATTGATTTGTAACTGGATAGCATTAATAGAAGTGGCCTTGCTCTCCTCAACATCAAGGGCTAAGTTGTCTACCTTCAAACAAATATTATCTAATTTGGCTAGTTTTTCTTCCACATTTTTGTTGAAGGCTTTTTGGGTAGTGAGGAAGTCTCTAAGCATACTCTCTAGTTCAGAGGTGGGGTTCTTGTTGCTATGGTAAGTGTTGTTGTTCCCATAAGTGGATGGAAACTTTCTAGGATTACTAGCAAAGTTGCCCATATAAGCATTATTATTAAAGTTGTTCCTAGCAATGAAATTCACATCTACTTGTTCCTAAGCAGCCAAATAATTTAAAGGAACATCATGAGGATCAATAGAGGGTTGCTTGGTAAGTAGAGACATAATTAAATCAACTTTATTACTGAGAGAGGTAATTTCCTTGACAAAATTTACCTTCCTACCTGTTGGAGCGCGTTCGGTGTGCCATTGGGAGTAGTTGGTCATCATCTCATCGAGAAGTTTTGTGGCAGCACCAAGTGTAGTTGACATAAAGGTTCCTCCTGCGGCCGAATCTAACAAGTTCTGCGAGGTAAAGTTCAAGCCTGCATAGAAAGTCTGGATAACCATCTAGGTAGTCAAACCATGTGTAGGGCATTTATTAACAAGATATTTCATACGTTCCCAAGCTTGGGAAACGTGTTCATTATCCAATTGCCTAAAATTCATAATGTTACTCCTCAATTGGATAATTTTAGCAGGTGGGTAGTCCTTCCCAGTAAAAGCATCTTTGCACCTATCCCAAGAATCTATGTTGTTCCTAGGCAAAGATTGAAACCAGATTTTAGCTCTGTCCCTCAAAGAGAAAGGAAAAATCTTGAGTTTAACAACATCACCTTGTACTTCTTTATACTTTTCCATATCACATAATTCAACAAAATTATTCAAGTGTAAAGAAACATCATCTCTAGCTCCAGAGAATTGATCTCTCATAACCAGATTCAGTAAGTCAGGTTTGATTTCATAAGAGGTAGCTGAAGTGGCAGGTGTGGAAATAGGAGTGCAGATAAAGTCTTTGTTGTTGTGACTGGTGAAGTCACACAACTTGGTGTTTTCAGTGGAACCCATAGTAGCAGCAAGTGTGGCAAAAAAATTTGTAGTTTTTGATATAAGACACAAAGGTAAAAACAGAAAGGTAAACAAACAAGACTAGAAAGTAAAGGTAAAGGATAGTGGGCAACTCCCCTATCTTATCACTCGGAGTCCCCGGCAACGGTGCCAGAAATTTTCTTGATGTGCGGGATGATGATAACGGTTTCTCGCCCTTCGTTGGTTACCCCAAGTGGAAGGTGAGATGTAGGATAGCAGCAAATTTCCCCTATGTAGAGGATAGGTTTTATCTCCCGTAGGACTCCGTCGATGATAATTAGGTGTCAGCGGCGCACCTGACACGGACCTGCACACAATACAATAAACTTTGCTCCCAACGAAGTTCAGAGAGGATGTCAATCTCTCTGGTCTTGTTGTTTACAAAGGGTCAAACACACAAGGGATAATGATAATGATATTGGTAGCAACTGAAAGTAAATACTGAAAAGGAAATAGGCTTGTAAATAGTGATGATAATATGGACCGGGGTCCCGTGATGGTCACTAGTGATGTCTCTCTCTCAAAAGACAATAAAACTGCTATGCGAGGTAAACAAATTACAGATGGGCAATTTACAGGATTATAAACGGATCGCAATGCTAACTATGTGACAAAAGAAAGGAAGAGGCTCATAAGCATGGGCAGTACGCCAAAATAAGTAGACCGAAATCCATCTACATCTACTACTAATCATCCACCTTGAGATATCTATCCAGAACATCTCGCTGGTATTAAGTTGTGAGTCCCACCCAAAGTGTAACCCAAAGCAACAGACAACTTAATTAAAATAAATTTGCATAAAGTAAACAATCCTTGCAACAGCGGTTACAAGCACCGTTGTTTTCCCCCTTGTGGCCACAGCACATCCCCTAGACTCATGTTTTTGTCACTCAAGCGTGTCATCAGGGGGCATGTACCAACAATGATCATAACGTTCCCTCTTGGAGTTACTATCTACCACTTGGCCAATGCAATAAACAACAACGGAAAACATGCAAGAATTACTTAGGAACAAAAATATAAGAGATCAAAACCAAATATATTACTCTAACACGATCTGAACATAATCTCATAATCCATCGGATCCCATCAAACTCAACATAGAAACAGCAGAAGAATTACATATGTGCCTCGATCATGTAGGGAAGCTCACGAGGTCTAAACCATGAAGAACAAAGAGGGGATGAGAACATCACATAGCTACTGATCACGGGCCCATGTTCCAAGGTAGACTACTCACGGCACATCCGGGAAGCATCCATGGTGGAGGAGAAGCTCCCGAAGGTCGATCCTCCCTCTGGCAGGGAGCCGGGAAGGGTCCTGAAAGTACTCCCAATCTTGGAAGAGCGGCGGCGGTGGAACAGAGGCGAGATTGCGAAGTAGGGTTCTCTCTTCGGATTTTCCTCGTCACGGAGAATAAATAGGCGAAGGGTGGCAGCCAGGGGGGCCACCAGGCGTCCAGGCGCCCCGCTGGGCCCCTGGTGGTGTCCCTCTGGCCCCACTTGGGTGCTTCTGGAAGACTCCGTTACGCTGATTTTTTATCCGATTTTTACGAAATTTTTGGAGCACTTTTAATATGGGGGAAACCTGGAATAGAAAAACAGCAGAAAATAGGAACTGACACTGGGGTGCACTAAGTTAGTAGGTTTGTCCAAATATGATCAACAGTGTATGAAAGTGTATCTAGATCATAGCAATATCACACAAAACATGCATGGAGCGAGCAGAAATTATCGATATGTTTGAGACGTATCAGCTGCTCTGAGATTATTCCCTGAGAGAGACTGAAGAGATGTAACAGCCCAGATTTCACAAAAATTAAATTTTTGTTTTCGGTGTGAATTGTTTGATTGTCTGATTTTTTTGCGGTGTTTGCATCCCCGATTTATCGATCGACGATTATTTTTCCCCCTCTTATCTCGTATTGGACGGAGACCGACCCTTTCCACCCTGACACTCGACATTTGCAACACCGGGTTTCACCCGATCACCGTCGCGAAAACCGCACGAGACCAACCGCAGCCAACGGAACGAAAAACCCCATTTAATAATTAAACGGGATATTTTTATAGAGCGCCGGAAAGTATTCTCGAAACGGTTCCAACGCGAGGTGAACGCCTCCGGCTCGACGCGCTGGTCGCGCAGTTCGATTTTTTACCCGAATCGGAGGTCCTACGGACCCCCGGCGGTCAGAAACATAAACACCGCGCGCGAGAGAGCAAAACCGGGGATGTTTTTGCAAAGTGCCAGCCACTTGGGCTATATAAAGATTACCACACTCCCACCCCTTTCTAGGCTTTCCCTAGCCAAAATTGCAGCCACCCCCCTGTTTATGCCCCAAAATTGCCCCATTTTCGCAACCCTAGCCCATCAGATCTGGAATTTCTCTCCTGAGCGATCTGGACCGTCAGATCTTCCGATCTGACGGCCAGGAAACCTCCACTGACCTCCCTCCTCTCTCCTCTCCTCATAGCCACCGCCGCCTCCCGTGGAGCAAGCCACGGCCGCCGCGTGCCGTTGGCTGCCGCCGCAGCTACGGTGAGCTCCGCCTTGCCGCTCTCCTCTCTCCTATCGCCCTTACCCCCGCCGTTTCTCTCTGCTCCCTCGCAGGTTCTGCCGCACCACGTCGGGCCTTGCCGCCGTGCCGCCCGCGCCATGGACGGGTCGAGCTCGAGCTCGGCCGAGCTCCTCCTCCCACCTCGCCATGGCCTCGGGCCAACCCACCTCGCCTCCCTCCGACAGCCATCCTCCTCCGCGCTCCCGCCAGGCCACCTAACGCCGCCCCACGCCGGATCGCGGCCAGCCAACGCCGCCGCCGAGCTCGGGATCGGAGAATCCCGATCCAGCGAGCCGCCCCCATTGACCAGCCGCAGGTGGGCCGTCCTGCAGCGGCCCAGCCGTCCTGCCTCGCCTGGCCTGCTCCAGCGCGCCTGTGAGCCCAAAGCCGCGCGGCCCAGATGCCACTGAAGCCCATGGTGAGATTCAGCCCGAGTTCATTTTTTTCCTCAGAACCTGTGAATACTGCTAAGTCCTGTAAAAATTGTGCTGCTGATCCCGTTTTGCAAATCGATTTCCCGTTGACTCGTAGCTCTGAATGAAGTGTTTCTTTTTTTTGTTCGGTTGTGCTATGTGTGCTCTAGAGTTCATCTTTAGGAAGTCATATATTTTGAGGTCATCTTTAATAAGTAATTGTGTGTTGAACAGGGCACCAGATCGTTAAGTTGCTAAATCTGCTGTTAACTACTGCTGCTGTTATTTTGTTCAAACTTTGGGTGATGCTTGTGTCAAATCCATGAGGCCTATTGCATTGATTCTTTTTCCTATGTGTTAAGCATCATGTGTACTTCATTCCCATGCTTTAACTTGTCATGTTTGGTTGCTTTAGCTACATTAAATCTTGCTCCAAAGTGGTGACCTTGCTGTTAATGTGCTGCTGTGCTGAAAACTGTTAATTTGTTGCAACTTCGGGTGACGGTTGCGTCAAAACCGTTTATCGGAATTGAGTGATGAAAATTGCATATTGTTAAGAATCATGTGTGCTTCCATTATATGTATTGCATTGTCATGTTATGCATGTTGGTCATATAGTTAGTCCTAGACCAGTAATGTTTTATTACATTTTTCATGAGCTATAATTAGTTGTTCATGTTGCCTATTTGCGTGATTCCTTTTCCCATGCCTTCCCTGCCATGTCTACTTTAGTTTCGTTTACTTTGTGAGCATGTTTGTATTTATTATCCTGTTTATGCATTGCTCTAAGTTGTGCTTCGTGATGTTGGCAGATTGTGTTCCAAACTTGTTTTACTTGTATCTTTTTAACCGTAACTCCGTTCGGGGTGTTCTTTATATGTAACTTGATTAGTTTTTCGTGTACTTTGTGTTTATGCTATTTTTTGCTGCTGTTAACCAACCTAAAATATGGTTTAGGTCAGAACAGTACCAAATGTTTTAATTGTCGTGGGGCACTTAATGATATGCCATGTTTAGATTGTGCCTCACTTAATTTGACTAGAATAGATAGTTTACCTTATGCTTCACCTCTTGCCATGTTTGTGTGCTATGCCATGCTTCTGTGCTTGCCACGTTAACAACCTTTTTTGATCACCTATAGCTAAACAACTTGAACCACCGTAAGCGTGTGGTATCGTCGTGTGTGACGAGTACTCCACTTAAATTGTTAGCAACCGCTCTCGACGGTAGGTGCGATGTATCGTGTTGCTTCTTGTTGATGCTTGATCGTGTTTGGCTCGTATTAATAGATGCTTGCTCGTTGATTGCTTTCCAGTGTTTACCGTCTTATGTGAAACCGCGGGTACCTCTCAGAGACGATGCGACCTTGCGATCAACTACACCTTCGGAATCCGACTTATCAACAGGCAAGGACTATACATTACTTATGGTCCATTCTATTTCAACCAGCGGTTTTCATGCTAGTCTTGGTTTAGTTCGATGTTTGATCCTACCACATGTTTACAGCCTCTTTCAAACCGATACAACCATGTCCCCTCCGAGCAAACCATGTATTGCTATGTTACTATTGCTTGTTGCTCGGCCCCTGCTTAGTATGCATGCTTAGGATGCTACGATGTTACCCTGTTACTCCTTGGTTTGGGCTATCACATTATTATATTATTGTTGTTGATGATACGATTATTATAATGTTGACTATATTCGACGAAGGATGGACGGTCTAGGCTATCCCGCCCCGACGCTTTGTTCCATTCGAGTCACCTAGGATCCGAGTTCCGGGTATTGGTTTTAAGACTGAGCGTGCCTAACCGTGTGTGGGATTTTATGGGCTCCCCTTTTATTACCTATCTAGCTTCAAACATTTCTAGTGGTGACCCGAGCTGATTTACCATTTGAAACCCCGTGTGTGTGCTTGGTGGATCCCCTCGCAGTTTTTAAACAACCCGGACCAGCGGAGACATGGTTTCCCTGTTGGTCCACCTTTGACCGGCGAGGGCCCGAGGCCTCACGTGAGGCGTCTCGGTAACCCAAACCCTGTTGAGACGGAAGAGTCCGATCCGAGAGCGTGGCCAGCTTTTGGATTGGGTGTCGACTCCCCGGGGGCCACCCAGATTTTTTCGTTGTTAGTTAGAGGGACCTGTCGTTTCGGATCTCTTGGAACTAAATCATAAAATGGTTTCCTGTGATGGGTAGCAACTAAGAGAGATGGGCGTGCGTGCAGAGCCTTGTAATGGGAAGTTGGTACACCCCTGCAGGGTTAAATCTTTTCGAGAAGCCGTGTCCATGGTTATGGACGACTTGAGAACTGCTCCTTGTTCGTAGACAACGACAACTAAGATAATCTTAATATAATTTGATCAATGTGTGTGTTCTTTGACTGCTTCATCTTCGTCGGGATGCGAAGAGGAGGACAAGGATAGGATAGGTGTTATGTTTGCATAGTAGGTGGATAGCAGACTTGTTGGAGGCGATTCCTCATCGAATGCTTGGATTCTTACCTTACTCTCTAGATCGTTAGCCACTTCATAAATGCTAGTGCGGCAGCAACCTCACCACTTACCCCTTCCTTACCGTAAACTACTAGTTGTCCTAGAATGACGAGTAATGAAGTCCTTGCTGGGTCAGTTAACCACTACAGTTGGATGTTGAGTACGTCTATACTCATGATACTACCCCCAAACTCTTTTCAGGGTTTTTGCTCGACAACAGGTATGGTGATCGACGTTTCACGTGGAGACTCGACGACGACTAGTTAGGCAGATCCCGGCGGAGGGCCTGGACCCGTGTGGTTATGGGGATCGATGTTTTTCTCTTTGCCAGTAGGCATTTGATTGTAGTTTGTACTCAGACATATAGCTTCCGTTGTTGTATTGTATTAAGGCAGTTGTATGCCGAGTGTATGAGATGTTGTATCCTTGTATCTGTAATGTTGTGATATCATGTTGGAAATCCGGGGCATATGACTTCGTCATATGTCGCGGTGGGACCGATATATGCTTCGTACCCGGATCTGGATGGAAACATCTAGATCTGGAATAGTACCGCATATCGGGCCTTACAATTTGGTATCAGAGCCTTACCGACCGTAGGATTCCTTCTCTGGCCGAAGTCGAGTCTAGACAAAAACTATTTTGTAGTTACTAAGTTAGTTATCGGAGAGTAGGATTCTTTTTCCTCCTTACACATGCTCTGGTCAGGACAAGTGTCGTAAGTTTTTTACTCTCGCCTTATCCCCTTCGAACTCTAGGATCTCGAGTGTGTGGAGTATCGGAATCGTTACAATGCCTTGCTTGCAGCGTATTGTCTCGATTCCGATCTCAGGTTTGCGAATTCCTGTAGTACCTTTAGCTTCTCCGATTTTGGGTATCATCTGGGTCATCCATTGCCATCCCTCCTTTTACCGGTGTTTTTACGACTTGCATCTAAAATCACTATCCCTTGATCTGGTTTTCGCGATCGTTCTTCCTCTTGACACCAACGGTTCGTATTTTCGACGATGTCGTCTCTCTGCGAAAAGTTTCTCGACGGAAGCTCGACGTCGACATGGAGCAGAGTCCCTTGTTAGTGGTGTTGAAGATTGTCGACTCTCTTTTCTCTCCCCCCTCTCCCCCGGATCATCTTGGATCTCGGGACGAGATCACTTGTTGGTGGTGTTGTATTGTAACAACCCAGATTTCACAAAAATTAAAAAATTTATTCTCGGTGTGAATTGTTTGATTGTCTGATTTGTTTGCGGTGTTTGCATCCCCGATTTATCAATCGGCGATTATTTTTCCCCCTCTTATCTCGTATTTGACGGAGACCGACCCTTTCCACCCTGACAATCGACATTTGCGATACCGGGTTTCACCCGATCACCGCCGCGAAAACCGCACGAGACCAGCCGCTGCCAACGGAACGAAAAAACCCCGTTTAATAATTAAATGGGATATTTTTAAAGCGCGCTGGAAAGTGTTCTCGAAACGGTTCCAGCGCGAGGTGAACGCCTCCGGCTCGACGCGCTGATCGCGCAGTTCGAAGTTTTACCCTAATCGGAGGTCCTGCGGACCCCCGGCGGTGAGAAACGTAAACACCGTGCGTGAGAGAGAAAAACCGGGGATGTTTTTGCAAACTGCCAGCCACCTGGGTTATATAAAGACCACCACACTCCCACCCCTTTCTAGGGTTTCCCTAGCCAAAATTGCAGCCACCCCCCTGTTTTTTCCCCAAAATTGCCCCATTTTCGCAACCCTAGCCCATCAGATCTGGAATTTCTCGCCTGAGCGATCTGGACCGTCAGATCTTCCGATCTGACGGCCAGGAACCCTCCACTGACCTCCCTCCTCTCTCCTCTCCTCCTAGCCGCCGCCGCCTCCAGTGGAGCAAGCAACGGCCGCCGCGTGCCGCCGGCTGCCGCCGCAGCTTCGGTGAGCTCCACCTTGCCGCTCTCCTCTCTCCTCTCGCCCTTACCCCGCCGTTTCTCTCTCCTCCCTCGTAGGATCCGCCGCACCACGTCGGGCCTTGCCGCCGTGCCGCCCGCGCCATGGACGGGTCGAGCTCGAGCTCGGCCGAGCTCCTCCTCCCACTGCGCCATGGCCTCGGGCCAACCCACCTCGCCTGCCTCCGGCAGCCGTCCTCCTCCGGGCGCCCACCAGGCCACCTAACACCGCCCCACGCCGGATCGCGGCCAGCCAACGCCGTCGCCGAGCTCGGGATCGGAGGATCCCGATCCAGCGAGCCGCCCCCGTTGACCAGCCGCAGGTGGGCCGGCCTGCAGCGGCCCAGCCGCACGGCCCAGCCGTCCTGCCTCGCCTGGCCTGCTCCAGCGCGCCTGCGAGCCCAAAGCCGCGCGGCCCAGATGCCTCTGAAGCCCATGGTGAGATTCAGCTCGAGTTCTTTTTTTCCCTGAGACCTTGTGAATTCTGGTAAGTCCTGCAAAAATTGTGTTGCTGATCCCATTTTCCAAATCGATTTCCCGTTGACTCGTAGCTCCGAATGAAGTGATTCTTTTTTTGTTTGGTTGTGCTATGTGTTCTCTAGAGTTCATATTTAGGAAGTCATTTATTTTGAGGTCATCTTTAATATATAATTGTGTGTTGAACATGGCACCAGATGATTAAGTTGCTAAATCTGCTGTTAACTATTGCTGCTGTTATTTTGTTCAAACTTTGGGTGATGCTTGTGTCAAATCCATGAGGCCTATTGCATTGATTCTTTTTCCTATGTGTTAAGCGTCATGTGTAATTCATTTCCATGCTTTAACTTGTCATTTTTGGGTGCTTTAGCTATATTAAATCTTGCTCCAAAGTGGTGACCTTGTTGTTAATGTGCTGCTGTGCTGAAAACTGTTAATTTGTTGCAACTTCGGGTGACGGTTGCGTCAAAACCGTTTATCGGAATTGAGTGATTCCAATTGCATATTGTTAAGCATCATGTGTACTTCCATTATATGTATTGCATTGTCATGTTATGCATGCTGGTCATATAGTTAGTGAGCTCCAAAGTTGCTATGCTGCTGTTTTTGACAGCCACCTTTGTTTTTCTCTAAGTCGGTAACGTTCCGGTGCCATGTTGCCTGCTTAATATCTTTTGATCTATTATGCCTATGACCTTGATTCTTTTTTGTACCTGATCACCATCATGTCTAGTTCATGCTCATATATTGCTATGTCATGTTGCTGCACTTTTGCATATATTTTTTCTCCTGTTTGTACAGCATAAAAATAACAGTTTCTGCTCTGTTTTCATTATTTTCACTAAGTCCTAGACCAGTAATGTTTTATTGAATTTTTCATGAGCTATAACTAGTTGTTCATGATGCCAATTTGCATGATTCCTTTTGCCATGCCTTCCCTGCCATGTCTACTTTAGTTTCGTATACTTTGTGAGCATGTTTGCATTTATTATCCTGTTTATGCATTGCTCTAAGTTGTGGTTCGTGATGTTGGCAGATTGTGTTCCAAACTTGTTTTGCTTGTATCTTTGTAACCGTAACTCCGTTTGGGGTGTTCTTTATATGTAACTTGATTAGTTTTTCGTGTACTTTGTTTTTATGCTATTGTTTGCTTCTGTTAACCAACCTAAAATATGGTTTAGGGTAGAACAGTACCAAATGTTTTAATTGTTGTGGGGCACTTAGTGATATGCCATGTTTAGGTTGTGCCTCATTAATTTGACTAGAATAGATAGTTTACCTTATGTTTCACCTCTTTCCATGTTTGTGTGCTCTGCCATGCATCTGTGCTTGCCACGTTAACAACCTTTGTTGATCACCTGTAGCTAAACAACTTGAACCACCGTAAGCGTGTGGTATCGTCGTGTGTGACGAGTACTCCACTTAAATTGTTAGCAACCGCTCTCGACGGTTGGTGCGATGTCTCGTGTTGCTTTTGTTGATGCTTAGTCGTGTTTGGATCGTACTAATAGATGCTTTCTCGTTGATTGCTTTCCAGTGTTTACCGTCTTATGTGCTACCGCGGGTACCTCTCGGAGTCGATGCGAGCTTGCGATCAACTACACCTTCGGAATCCGACTTCTCAACAGGCAAGGACTATACCACATGTTTACAGCGTCTTTCAACCAGCGGTTTGCATGCTATTCTTGGTTAAGTTCGATGTTTGATCCTACCACATGTTTACAGCCTCTTTCAAACCGATACAGCCATGTCCCCTCCCACAAAACCATGTACTGCTATGTTACTATTGCTTGTTGCTCGGCCCCTTCTTAGTATGCATGCTTAGGATGCTACGATGTTACCCTGTTACTCCTTGGTTTGGGCTATCACATTATTATATTATTGTTGTTGATGATATGATTATTATAATGTTGACTATATTCGACGAAGGATGGATGGTCTAGGCTATCCCGCCCCGACGCTTTGTTCCGTTCGAGTCACCTAGGATCCGAGTTCCGGGTATTGGTTTTAAGACTGAGCGTGCCTAACCGCCTGTGGGATTTTATGGGGTCCCCTTTTCTTACCTATCTAGCTTCAAACATTTCTAGTGGTGGCCCGAGCTGATTTTCCATTTGAAACCCCGTGTGTGTGCTTGGTGGATCCCCTCGCAGTTTTTAAACAACCCGGACCAGCGGAGACATGGTTTCCCTGTTTGTCCACCTTTGACCGGCGAGGGCCCGAGGCCTCACGTGAGGCGTCTCGGTAACCCAAACCCTGTTGAGACGGAAGAGTCCAATCCGAGAGAGTGGCTATCTTTTGGATTGGGTGTCGACTCCCCGGGGGCCACCTGGATTTTTTTGTTGTTAGTTAGAGGGACCCGCTCCTTGTTCATAGACAACGACAACTGAGATAACCTTAATATAATTTAATCAATGTGTGTGTGCCTTGACTGCTTCTTCTTCGTCGGGATGCGAAGAGGAGGACATGGATAGGATAGGTGTTATGTTTGCGTAGTAGGTGGATAGCAGACTTGTTGGAGGCGATTCCTCATCGAATGCTTGGATTCTTACCTTACTCTCTAGATCGTTAGCTACTTCATAAATGCTAGTGCGGCAGCAACCTCACCACTTACCCCTTCCTTACCGTAAACTACTAGTTGTCCTATAATGACGAGTGATGAAGTCCTTGCTGGGTCAGTGGACCACTACAGTTTGATGTTGAGTACTTCTGTACTCATGATACTACCCCCAAACTCTTTTCAGGGTTTTTGCTCGACAACAGGTACGGTGATCGACGTTTCACGTTGAGACTCGACGACGACTAGTTAGGCGGATCCCGGCGGAGGGCCTGGACCCGTGTGGTTATGGGGATCGATGTTTTTCTCTTTGCCAGTAGGCATTTGATTGTAGTCTGTACTCAGACATATATCTTCCGCTGTTGTATTTTATTAAGGAAGTTGTATGCCGATTGTATGAGATGTTGTATCCTTGTATCTGTAATGTTGTGATATCATGTTGGAAATCCGGGGCATATGACTTCGTCGTATGTCGCGGTCGGACCGATATGTGCTTCGTCCCCGGATCTGGATGCAAACATCTAGATCTGGAACAGTACCGCATATCGGGCCTTACAAGAGAGAATCCCAAAAACGCCACCGAAGAAAAACCAAAAGCCAAACCACCGAATCCAAAGTCCAATTGATCTGAGTAGATTCATTATGATTTAGGTTAAAGTTTGCTAGCCTTGTTATATTGGAGAACTGCAATTCTCCTAGACGGTTAGAGTGTCGTCTTCAGAGAGCGAAGAGTAGTTGTCTCCTTGAAGTTCAAGTCTGTCAAAGTTTTCAGATATTTCCTTGATAATCTACCCTGAGTCAAAACTGGCCAAGCTCAAGGAGATTGGTGTAGTGGAGCAATGGACGGAGAGAGTTTTGCTCCAGGTGTTCAATCACCAGTCCCTCCAACCAGACGTAGCGCTTTGCAGAGCGTGAACTGGTCGAACAAACATCGCCGAGTCAAGAGTTCATTTTACTTCAAGTACTTACATTCTGTATTGCATGTGCTTCCTAGTTATACTTCAACATGATTTGACTCGGTGTGTTTAGACTCGTTGAGAGTTTTGCTTCACTTCAACGCTTCTCTCGAAAATTTGAAGTGATCATTCACCCCCTCCCCCTCGGATGACATACTTGGACTTTCACTTTGCTTCTCTGCCTCCTGCTCCCCCTTCTCATGGTTTCTTAAGCGTTGCAATCTCCTTTTCTGTGTCTTGGTCAAACTGTGAGGGCACCATGGAGGTTGGTTATATTTAGAACCCCTTGGCTTGTTCTTGCTCGTACTAGCTTCATGATCATCGGCCATGCGACTCTGTGGAAGAGAAATCACATATGTACTCAGAGCAAGAATACCACTCGGATTAGTGGCTGCACCACTATTTGGAATAGCGGAAATATCATGATTTGGCTCTTCAACATTTGGTTTCTTGGCGCGCCATATTTGCTTGTTGGTCTCCTTTGAATAATCTTGCGCTAGCCGGTTGACACCATTATTCAAACGGCCTTGTGTAGAGCAAGGGAACCTGTCATGAGAGGACCTCCTAGGCGCTGA
Source organism: Bromus sterilis (assembly GCA_950022295.1). Taxonomy (NCBI): domain Eukaryota; kingdom Viridiplantae; phylum Streptophyta; class Magnoliopsida; order Poales; family Poaceae; genus Bromus; species Bromus sterilis. The sequence continues at coordinate 158,756,641 of OX465596.1, read as the reverse complement.
ACAACTTCGATGAGAAGCGTAGAGAGCCATTAGGGGTTGTCCCCACCTCTTGTTTGATCCGCTCGAGTGGTATGGCACATAGGGAGATGGCGCCATCCATGGTGTTGGCGCCCCAGCTCCATATGGCCTTGCATTACGCTGATACTCCTGCTTCCAAGGTAACCTCGAGTGCTTTGAATTTGATGGCTAGTTAGAGCTAAAACCGGCTGCTTTGTCGGTATACTTGGCAAGTAGCATATCAAAGGTTGGCTTTATTTTCTGGCATTGCACCTTGTCCTCATTCCACTTGCCGACCTCTAGACTTTTCGGCTTGATGAATTTAGTGCAAGCATTGTCTTTAGATTGCCCCCCCGAGTGACTCAGAGGATCGTGGCCGAGTGACTCGCGACTCGGGACTGCCCAACAGGGTGATGTGTAACTCGGGGCTGCCTCCTGACCGAGTAACAGAGGACTCGGTCCTTGATTGTTGCGTCATGCTTGTACTAGTAGAATTCCGGATGGTGATCTTGATTATTTCTCCTCCACCAGGTTTCTTGTCAATTGTCACTTGCCTCCCCAAGCTCTTTCTGCCATCCTTCTTCTCTCTAGACTCACCAATGGCCACATTTTTCTTGTTAACTAATTTGGCTTTGTCAGGCCGAATCAACACCTTTTTCCTTCCAAGTCTATGGTGTTCATCAGGAAGGGTTGCTTGTCAACCTGCATCTCAGAAAATCTCAATCATCCTTCATTAATGGCCGATTGTACATGTCTCCGGAAAACATTGCAATCATTAGTAGCATGTGAGAAAGAATTGTGAAATTTGCAATACGCACGCCATTTTAGCTCTACAAACGGCAATAAATTGTGAGATATTCTAATCATCTTATCTTGTAACAGAGCATCAAATATCCTATCACACTTGGATATGTCAAAGGTAAACTTCATCTCCTCATCACGACTCTTGCGAATCGGCTTAAGAGCATTGCACAGACGGTTGTTGATTTATGAACCTCTTTAACTCGACTCTCTTGGGCCAAAGCTTTCTCCATAACTTGGTTAATATTTAAGAACTCGTAAATTTCTAGACCCTCTTTGATGTGGGCTTTCAACCCATTAAGAACCAAGTCTACTAAATCTCTCTGAGTTACCACTAAGCTATAGCATCGGTTTTTTACATCTCTAAATCTTTTGACATAATCGGTGACCGATTCATCATGTTTTTTCCTAACCGATGTAAGATGTGATAATTTAAGCTCATTATTGCCACTATAAAAATGATCATGAAATTTCTGTTCTAATTGTGACCAAAAAAGAATATAGCCATGTGGCAAAGCAGCAAACCATGAAAAGGCGGTGCTGGTTAAAGATAGGGGAAATAAACGCAATTTCAATTCTTCTATGGAACCGGCCTCACCCAACTGTGCTAAGTACTAACTAACATGCTCCCGAGTTATTTTCGTGCCCTCTCCACTAAATTTAACAAAATCAGGAACCTTATAACCTTGAGGGTACAACACTACATTGAAGTTTGTGGGATAAGGCTTTTGATACACACTACTATTTACTTTTGGCTCGCTTCCGAAAGTATCTTGAAACATCTTATGCAAATCCCCCCTTAGCTTGGCTAAAATAGGATCTGTGGTAGGTGTTGATACTTGTGTTATAGGAGCAACTTGAGTACTAGCTATTGGTGCAATTTGTGCTATGGGCGCCGAACTATAATTCGGAGGTAGACAAAACGTGTCTGCCCCTATATGTGATGTGGCAAAGTAATTCGGCGTTGGCACCGAATTGGTTGCACTTGGAATAGGGTTAGGGTAGGTAGGTGCAGTCACAAGTTGATTGGTTTGGCTAGGATAAGAATTCATCGGCATATTATAATATTGATGCATAGGAGGTGCCGATGAAATAAGCAAGGTTGGATTAAATTTTTCTGGGCTAACAACAGTACCACTAGATGATGGGGGGCATATTTTTTGTGCACTGCTATTTGCTAAGAACGCATTATACATCATATCATTGCCCTTTCTAACCAAACTCTCAATCACCGCAAGTTGATCTTTAGAAAAAACCTTTACTCACATCTATGTTGCCATGATACGTCTCAAACGTATCTATAATTTCTGCTTGCTCCATGCATGTTTTGGGTGTTATTGCTATGTGTTTGCTACACTTTCATATCTTTTTATTACATATTTTGGAACTAACCTATTAATGTTTGCAAGAATGCATAAGTTATTGTTTTTGTAATGTGTAGGAATTACTTGGATAAAGGAAAAACCACAAAAAGGAGCCTTGTAGGAGTTGGACTCTAACTCTCCCGAAATCTTTTTCCACCAGACAGGTTTTAATGATCGCCTCGTAAATGCTAGAAGACGTCCTCAAACTGAAAAACTTAAAAGTAAAAAGTTGTAGGGAATTGTTTTCCGGTGGATCTGAACATAAACTTCGGCTCAATCAGAGATCGGATGCTCCCTGGAGCCCCGAAATACCGAAGACATAATCTGGATGACGGGAATCCGAGAGTCTATATAAAGAGAGGAAAGCTAGGTCAAAGTCCACCACGAAATTTCCTCCCCCTTGGCAGCCGTCTTGAGGGGTAGATCAATCTCCACAGCAGAACAATCTCCAAAGAAGACGAAGGGGGCCAACGGCCGCTGCCCCCAAGGGTCGTGGGCACCGCCGTGGCCGTGGGCGTCGCCGCCGCCGTCGCCCTCTCCTTCATCTCCTCCGGGCTGCACCTCTCCATCAACAACTCTCCATCTCACCATATCCATGTGTGAGTAGTTCCCCCTCGGGGCTAAGGCTTGTATCTTGATCTATGTGGTTTCTCTCTCTCTCCCATGATGTGATCTTTGTTGTGATCATTGGCTATGTTAATCTAGGGTGATCCCATGATGTTTCCCCTTCCTCTATGTATTGTATTTGATGTATTCACTTGATCTTCTCTAGTATAATCCCCGAGACCATGGTGACAGCGGTCTATTGGACATGGATTAGAAGAATATTTTCATGAGTGATTTCCTCTTTTGTGTGTGGATTGAAGATTGAGAGTCTCTTGGTGCTTGTCTTTGACTATCCTTTAGATATGTGGTGGTGATTGTGGTACTCTCTTTGGATGGGCGCGGTGACATTGGTAAATCCATAGATGGGAACTACGAACTCTGAGGTGTGCTTTTGTAGCCCTACACAATTCTCGTCCTCTTTGACCACAAAGGAATGACCTCCGAGTACGTCTCCATTGCATGTTTTATGGGAAATATCATGTGATTATAATATGTTAATGTTGTTGAAAGTTGCCACTAGTGAAAGTATGAAACCTAGGCCTTGTTTCCACCATTGTTACACTGTTTGTACTCACTTTTGTCACATGTTTGCTTGCTGCACTTTTTATTACAGATTTATATTACCTTGCTTTGCCACACCTATCACCCATATTTTACCATCTCTTCGCCGAACTAGTACACATATACAACTCCTAGTTGTATTAGGTGTGTTGGGGACACAAGAGACTTCTTGTATCTTACTTGCAGGGTTGCTTGAGAGAGACCATCTTCAACCTCTACTTCCCTGAGTTCGATAAACCTTAGGTCATCCACTTGAGGGAAATTGTTGCTGTCCTACAAACCTCTGCACTTGGAGGCCCAACATAGTCTACAAGAATAGAAGCGTGTGTAGACATCAAGCTATTTCTGGCGCCGTTGCCGGGGAGGTAAGCGTTGAAGTTATATCTTTAAATCTTGCAATTAATTCTTTTTGTTTTTTGTTTTTATTTTCACTAGTTAGGCTTTATGGAAAACAACAAAAAATGTATAAGAGAGCTTTATGAGCTCTATCTTGAGTTAGGACATGAAGTGTTTGAGGAGGAGATCAAAAAGCCTATGGAGCTTTATTATTTGAACAACACTCATGATAGTAGTAATGTTATTAGCATGTCTTCTTTGAATACTTTTGATACTAATGATATGCAAAACCATAAGCTTGGGGATGCTACGTTTTATGAAGATGATCTTTTTAGCCCCCCATGTTTTGATGAGGAAATTTATTTTGATGATACTTTGCCTCTTATATATGATGATTATTGTGATGACACTTATGCTATAAAGAATAACATTTTACAAGTGCACCATGATAAGAATGATTCATGTGATACCTATTTTGTTGAGTTTTCTCCAACTATTACTAATGAGAAGGATTTTGCTTATGTGGAGAGTAACAAATTTTCTATGCTTGTGGATCATGATAAGAATTTTTTATGTGATACTTATATTGTTGAGATTATTCACGATCCCACTGGAAATTATTATGAGAGGGAAACATATGCTTATAGATATTTCAATAATATCAAGTTCCCTATCTTTATGTTGAAGGTTTTCAAGTTGCACATTTTTTGCCTTCCTATGCTAATATCTTTATGCTTCAATGACTTATTTCTCTGCAAGATCCCTTTGCATAGAAAGCATGTTAGACTTAAATGTGTTTGGTAATTGCTTTTTTATGCTCTCTTTTGTGCTTCAACTCTTATTCCTATGAGAGCATCACTAAACTCTTAAGCCTATCTTTATGGCTATAAAGAAAGAGCTCTAGAGAGACAACCCTTGTTATCTTTACTTTGAGTTTTTTACATTCTGTTTTTAGTGGTATTGATGATTTTTACTACTCTAGCAACATCATTGTATCTTTATTTTCAAGCTTTGTGCCAAGTTATAGCCTCATATGACAAGGGAAGTGAAAGTTGTGACATGCTGTCCAGAAAACAGATTTTGTCCTCGTGACGAGAAAAACAGATCAAATCACCAGTTCATCATTTTGAGCTGAATTTTTTACACAACGTGCTCTATACAATCACGGAACTTTCGTATGTTCTGAGTTTTTTATTTGAGTTGCAGAAGTACCCCTAAAAAATTCTTTACTACCTGTTGTTCTGTTTTTCACAGATTCTGCCACGTTTTGTCTCTCCTAACTTTTGAAAACCTTAAGCTTGCTTTTTCTTTGCAAAAACCTTTTGACAATCTTGATAAACAGTAGCTCTTCAAGAATATCTTTATATCCAGTGGTAAAAAATTATTTTCTTAAGGGTACTAACATCTCTAATCAACTTATGATGAGTTATGTATGAAGGGAGTTTTCAAGTGTGTGATGGAAGATGATGAAAGAAGATTCGGGAGTGTCAAGCGCTCAAGCGCTCAAGCTTGGGGATGCCCCCATGCATCCCCAACAAATATTCAAGGAGAATCAAGCGTCTAAGCTTGGGGATGCCCCCGAGCATCCCCTTCTCCATCAACAATCATCAGTTCGTCTTTCGTCTCACTATATTTTTATCACTTCATGCGTTATGTGCTATGCTTGGAGCGTCTCGCTCTTAGGATTTATTTTTAGTTTCTTTAGCTTTGCTTGCTGTTCATAACAAGTTAGATCCCATCTTACTTTGTGTGGGAGAGAAACACGCTCCACTTTCAAAATCTAGAACACATCATAGGATTTTCATGCCTATCTTTTTTATGTTGTGTGTTATTTATCTTTTCATAGCTACTGCCATATTTAGTTTTAGTTTTAGTTTGTCTTTAGCAAGAGCCTTGGATTTTGTTTAGTTTATTGCTGGAAATCTCTTTGGTTTTCATGTTTATCTTGTTAAGAGAGTTGGTTGTTGCACTGAGTTGTGTCTTGTCTTGAAAGTAGGTAATTGAGGTTGCTATTTAATTTCAGTAATAACTTGCAATAGTTTTGAGGTATTGATGTGAGTAATGTTTGAAGTTTTGGTGTCAAGAGCTCTAGCTTATTAGTGATAGGTGCGTATTTTGGGCAATCCATGTTTATTTTCAAAACCTACAAAACTAGTTGAGAACTCTAGCTACTAGATGGATCACTACTCTTCTGAGGGGTCGGATATTAGAGTACACTCACGTACCATGAGTCGAGGATGCGCAAGGATAACCAAACCCCCATACACTCCTCCTCGGGATACTTGTCTCTTTGTGAACCTCCTTATTGGATTGAGAGTTACCGATAATAAGTGCATGAGTTCTTCGGACTAATGTAAGTATTGAAATTTGACACTTCCACCTCCTCATATTTGCTAGCCTCTTCCGTGCCATGCATTGACTCCTTCTCACTCCGAGAGTTGGCGTCCACCTTCGCCGGTACTCCCAAACCCTTGGCATGATACGCTGTGTCATCATAAACCTCCTTATATCCTTCCTCAAAACAGCCACCATACCTACCTATCAAGGCATTTCCATAGCCATTCCGAGATACATTGCCATGCAACATCCACCTTCTCATAACTTGATCTTCATGTCATACATTCTACTTGCTTGATCGATGAGCCGCATGCTAGTTGGGCCTTTCCCTAATCATTGCTACATGACGCGCTAGTATCATTGCATATCCTGCTATCCTGGCAGAGGCATACATTTGCATCATGATTGTTACATCTTCTTTATGTGAGTACCCTTGTAAAGTGTGAAAGATCTCCTATATTCTTGTAAAATATAGAGTGTTGCCCCTAAAGTGAGGAAAAGATCCCAAAGAGGACAAAATCAAAAGATCCCAAAGAGGACAAATGAGAGAAATAGAAAGAGCCATTGAGGCCACCAAAAAAATACAAAAAATAGAAAAAAGAGAAAAAGAAATAAAAAGAGAGAAAGGGCACACTACTATTCCTTTTGAGAGATCCACACTCGTACTCCATCTTATATCTTCTACTCCATAGAGATTATCATTCATGCATATAGCTATGTGGGGACCTTCACACTATAGAACATGGCTTGTATATTCCAATGATGAGCCTCATCAAACAAGCTCTAGGTCTTCTTGAGCAAGCAAGTTGGCTGCACCCCCACTAGTTCCCTTGGAGAGCTTTTAGCTCACATGTGCATCCGTTGCATGTCAATCCCTACTCCTCACATCATATCTATCATTTGGCTCTCTCACCTATGATTGTCCTCATTGTTGTGAGACTTTCTCATCTTTTTTGTCTTCCTCCTGCACCATATTTCTCTCTTTGCCATCCTAAGTGTCAACTTTCGTGCTTACTCTCATCCATTGCATGAGTGCTCAAAATATAGAAAAGGAGTGGATCAAATTAACTTGTACCTGGCTAGTGGTCTGGGGACGAGTCAAGATAAGATTACAAAGAAGACCAAGTGTGAAACTTTAGTAGATTGAGTTCTCAACACAAAAATACTTTTTTTCTTGTATTCCCTATCTCCCTTCCTGCACGCAAACATCATTTGGAGACATTCGAGTCACGGACAACAAGAGCTCTTGCACCCTTTGTTCTTTTGTCAATGCTAATATAGACTCTTGCTTGTTAAGACTTGAATTAAATTGCATGCTTTGATTTCTTTACTTTCAAAGTTCTTATATGGTTCCTAGCATGTCACCACAGAAATTATGATTGTTATCAATTACCTACTCGAGAACGAGCAGGAATTAAGCTTGGGGATGTTCATACGTCCCAAACGTATCTATAATTTATGCTTGCTCCATTCATGTTTTATGTGATATTGCTATGCTTTTGATACACTTTCATATATTTTTATAACATATTTTGGAACTAACCTATTAATGGTTGCAAGAGTGCACAAGTTCTTTTTTTCTACTTTATGTGTAGGAATTAATTGGATAAAGGAAAAATCACAAAAAGAAGCCTTGTAAGAGTTGGACTCTAACTTTCCCGAAATCTGTCCCCACCAGACAGGTTTTAAAGATTGTCTCGGACACACTAGAATACGGCCTCAAACGGAAAAACTTAAAACTACAAAGTTGTAGGGAATTTTTTTCCGGTCGATCTAGACATAAAATGCTTCCCAATCGGAGTTCGGATCTCCCTGGAGGCCGGAAATACCGAAGACGTAATCTGGATGACGGGAATTCGAGAGTCTATATAAACAGAGGAAACCTTTGTCAAAGAGCACCACGAAATTTCCTCTCCCTTGGCAGCCGTCTTGAGGGGGAGATCAATCTCCACAGCAGAACCATCTCCAAGGAAGAAGCAGGGGCCCAAGGGCCGCTGCCCCCAAGGGTCGTGTCCACCGCCGTGATCGTGGCCGTGGGCGTTGCCGCCGCCGTCGCCGTCACCGTCTCCTTCAACTCCTCCGGGATGCACCTCTCCATCAACAACTCTCCTTCTCACCATGTTCATGTGTGAGTAGTTACCCCTCGGGGCTAAGGCTTGTATCTTGATCTATGTGGTTTCCCTCTCCCTCCCATGATGTGATCTTTCTTGTGATCGTTGGCTATGTTAATCTAGGGTGATCCCATGATGTTTCTCCTTCTTCTATGTATTGGATTTGATGTACTCACTTGATCCTATCTAGTATAATCCCCGAGACCATGGTGACAGCGGTCTATTGGACATGGGTTAGAAGAATATTTTCATGAGTGATTTCCACTTTTGTGTGTGGATTGAAGATTGAGAGTCTCTTGGTGCTTGTCTTTGACTATCCTTTAGATATGTTGTGGTGATTGTGGTACTCTCTTTGTATGGCCGCGGTGACATTGGAAATCCATCGATGGGAACTACGAACTCTAAGGTGTGCTTTTGTAGCCCAACACAATTCTCGTCCTCTCTTGACCACAAAGGAATGACCTCCGAGTACGTCTCCATTGCATGTTTTATGGGAAATATCATGTGATTTGACTATGTTAATGTTGTTGGGAGTTGCCACTAGTGAAAGTATGAAGTTGTAAGAGCAAAGTTATGCCCCCATGAGTTTTGGATATTGTTGGACAAAACAGTAGAGGAACTAACAAGTTTTCTAATATGAAACAGATGGTTAGGTTCCTGAAGTTATAGGTTCGTGTTAAAGCTTCAATGAAGATTTACATATTTACTGAAGCATATCCTCTGGAGTGAAGCTCATCACGGATGTCGACCCCCCAAAATATGAGGAATCCTGAAGCACGTCTCCTCGAAGGAGATGACCAAGATGGTGCAAGACTTAAGAGTTTTTGCGTAGTTCTTTTTCACTTCTTTGAGTCGTAGGAAAAACCGTACTATCAAGAGGGGTTTAGTAAAAGTACTCCGAAGGTTTGTGAGAAAAGACTCAGATCGAATCCAAACCTATGAGAAGCCAGAGATGAGAAATCTCATGTGCACTAGGTAATGCTTCACCAGCGAAGACTTTGTTCTTTCGTCTCCTGAAGCATAACCAAGTCCGTGAGTCAGCTTTACTTGTTCTGCAAGTAAAGTTGCGCATTGATTACAAATCCGACCGTTGCGGACAGGTGTCAAGCTATCGCATCGTGTCACTTCAGTCATTTTCACCTTGGGATCGCCACCTATAAATAGACCACCCCCGCCCTCATTGGCGGGTGGCTGCTCCAAGATTATTTTCCGACAGTGAAGAGAGAGAGCAACCCCACCGAAGCAAAACAAAAACCCATCCACCGAAGCATAAGTCCTATTGATCTGAGTTGATTCACTATGACTTAGGAAGAAGTTTGCTAGCCTTGTTATCTTGGAGAACTGCAATTCTCCTAGACGGTTAGAGTGTTGTTCTTCAGAGAGCGAAGAGTTATTGTCGCCTCGAAGTCCAGTTTGTCAAAGGTTTCAGTGATTTCCTCAATAATCAACCACGAGTGAAGAACTGACCAAGCTCAAGGAGATTGGTGCAGTGGAGATACGGACGGAGAGAGGTTAGCTCTTGTGTTCAATCACAAGTCCCTCCAACTAGACGTAGCACTTTGCAGAGTGTCAACTGGTCGAACAAACATCGCCGAGTCAAGAGTTTGTTTTACATTCCGCACTTACATTCAGTATTTCAATTGCTTCTGTGATTTGATTCAATGCAATTGATTCGATGCTTTTGATTCGCTAAGTTATGCTTCACTATAGTTCTGCTTCACTGTTTACCTTCTGTTGAATTCCTTCTGCTACTAAGTTGTGCTTCACTTCGAAGTTTCATGCGAAAATTTGAAGTGATCATTCACCCCCTCCCCCTCTGATCACATACTTGGACTTTCAATTAGTATCAGAGCTAGTCACTCTTTGTTTGGATTAACCTCCTTGAGTGTTTGCAAGTATGTCTTTCGCAACTATTCGCTCCGGCGAACCCATCCCTGTTTTCAATGGAAAGGACTACCCATACTGGAAGGACAAAATGAAGAGGAATATCATGGCTATCAATTCTGTTTCCTGGCAAGTTGTCTTATATGGAGTCACAGTCGCCGATGAGAATGCCATCACTCCTGAAGAAGCGAAGTTGATTGACCTTGATTCTGAAGTTTGGGTATTCATCACCAATCATCTGACACTAGAGAAGTATCATGAAGTGAAGAATATCCCTACTGCCAAAGGAGTCTGGGACTATCTAGAAAAGATTGGTGAAGGTGTTTCTACCCAGAAAGAAGCCAGAATTGACACTCTCCGAAGCAAATTCTATCGATTCAAGAGAAACGAGGGTGAAAAAGTCAGCTCCATTTATAGAAAACTCACTGATCTTGCTAATGAGTTGATTTCCCTCGATGCTGATGACATTACTCCTCACTCAGTTGTAAGAACTTTGCTTCGCTCATTGGATGATTCGTTTGATCACATTGTGCTGATGATCAAGGAAAGAACTGATTTCAGACGTCTTGTTGCCGCTGATATTCTTGAGAGATTCAATACTTTTGAAATGGAAGAAGATGAGACACGTGACATTAATGGCTCTCAAAGAAGATCACATGCTTTGAAAGCAAAAGCTTCGCGTCATTCTTCACCCGAAGTTAGTTCTGCTTCAGGTGTCGAATCTGATGATCGTGCAAGCATTGGGAAAGATTTAGCTTTGATCATGAGACGCTTCAACCGCTTCCAAAGAAAAGGTTTCTCTTCACCCAAGAAGAGTTATTCTTCAAGGAGCTCAAGTCACTCATCTCACCGCTCATCCTCAAGAAGCTCTCCATCGAAGGACAACTGCTGCTACAAGAGCAAGAAACCAGGTCACTACATTGCTGATTGCCCTCTGTGGGAAGCCGAGAACAAATCGAAGCATTCGCTCAGAGACTCCTCAACCAGATCTCATAGATATTCCAGAAGCTATGATTCTAAGAGACATGATTCCAGTTCGAGAAGAGAAAAGAAGAAAGATTCTGATGATGACAAGAGGAAGAAGTATCATAAGAAGCGTGAGGGTTCTTCATCGAAGACTCACTCGTCTCGTCGAATAAGCTCTCACCATGCCAAGGCCTATCTGGGAAAGGAAATGAACTCTGAAGTTGAAGCCTCTGGGTCCGAAGCTGAATCAGGCTCAAGGTCTGGGTCTGGGTCCGAATCAGATGGTGTTGCTAGTTTGGATTTCGCTTCAGCAGATGCTTCAACCCAAGCTTCGAGCTCATTCTTCACCAACAACAGTAGTGAAGATGAAACTCCTGCATATTGCTTCATGGCCAAAGTGAAAGTATCTTCATCCAAAAATACCTATTATACTTCTGATTGTTCCTCATATGACAGTGATTCGAAGATAAGCTATGCTAAACTTGCTAAACTTGCTTCAATCCAACAAGATGAACTTGATTCGCTAAGCAAAACCATTAAGAAATCAGAAACTTTGTTGATCGATGAGATAGAGAAAGGTCAAACTTTAACTAATGAGCATGCTGCTCTGAAGGAGAAGTTCGAAGAATTATCCTCTCGGCATGATCTTCTTTCAGTTGATTATGAGAAGCTCACCTATGAATCTCTTTAGAGGAAAATGGCTCTCGAAAGACTGAAAGAGGCTCATGAAGAGTTGGAGAATGTCAATCTCTCTCTCATGGCTCAACAAGGTTCTGAAGCAAATCATAAAACTGATTCACCTTGCTTAACTTGTTTGGAACGAAGAAAAAATGATTCCAAAGGCAAAGATCCTATTGTTATTGATGATACTAATGCCTCGGATGAGGAAATCCTGCTGGTACCTAGGAACTCCTTAGGTTGAAAAACTTATTTGAAACAGGCATGTTCAAAAGTGTGCAAGGTCTCCAGTATCTTTGTGATATCCTGAGGAAGGCTCTCCTTCACAGGAATCCCAGGAATGAGGGTTTTGTTTTCGAGAGAAAGATAAACCCTGATGGTACCTATTGGGAACCTGAGAAATATCCTAAGACTGTTTGGGTCCTAGCGAAGGAGAAACCCATTGATATTGCTAACCTTTTAGGTTTCGACTGCAAAATGAATAAGGCTATTGTGGATGAATCACTTGATTCAGACTACAAGCTCATTAAAGATGAACAGGGAAAGGTTACAGCTGAGTACGTTGGTACTCCTCCTAAGAATGGCTTCTATAAGAGGCAGATATGGGGGAAGAAAGCACTTGTGGAAAAACTGCCTGCTAACCATACTATGCAGGGAAAGTCTTCGGTACCACCGAATCATTTCTATTCACTAGAGGAGAGAAATGATTCACTGGTGCCCGAATCAAATGTTCCGCAGAAGCAATACTATCGCACTGGTCGTTATACTTATCGTCCTCATGATAACCATAATAAGATTGCATATGCTCATTCTTATCCTAACCATTCGCAGAGGAATTACATTTATGGTGTACTTGATGGTCCACCTAAGCAATATAATCCTGTTCGTTTTAATGTTGCTTCAACTAGTGCTTCAACCTCTTCTCAGTCACCTGCTCGTTTGTGGGTGGTTAAGAAGAACTAATTCTTCTGCAGGGCTATGTCTCCGGTGGGTCCGAATGGGTCACAATCTTCTCAGAAGTACATTACCTTCGGTGATAACAACAAGGGTAAAGTTTTTGGTTTGGGTAAGGTTGACATATCGAAAGATAAGCACATTGACAAGGTTATGCTAGTCCAATCACTTGGATATAATCTTATGTCTATTTAGAAGTTATGCGATATGGGTATGCTTGTTCTATTTTCTACTTCGCGTTGTGTTGTCTTTTCACAGGATGACTATACGTTTGTCTTCGAGGGTTACCGAAAAGGAGATTTATACATTGTTGATTTTTCTTCGGGCCCTGCCGTATCCACATGCCTAATGGCAAAAGCTTCATCCGGTTGGTTATGGCATCAAAGACTTGGGAATGCAGGGATGAGAAATCTTCATAATCTAGTGAAGAAGAAGCATGTTATTGCTCTTAGCAAAGTAAAATTCGATAAGGATTGTCTCTGCAGTGCTTGTGAAGCTGGTAAAATTACGAAAAAACATCATTCAGCGAAGACTATCATGACTACTACTCGTCCCCTTGAATTGCTTCATATGGATCTTTTCGGTCCTCAAAATTATGCAAGTCTGGGAGGAAACAAATATGGTCTTGTTATTTTTGATGACTTTTCTCGTTATACTTGGGTTTTCTTTCTGGATGACAAGGGCAAAGTTGTTCAAATCTTCAAGTCATTCGCTATGAGAGCTCAAACAGAATATGAACTATCTCTGAAGCATATCCGAAGTGATAATGGAAGTGAATTCAAAAATACTCATATTGAAGAATTTCTTGATGATCATTGATTTACTCATGAGTTCTTTGGTGCTTATACACCTCAACAGAATGGTGTAGTTGAAAGGAAGAATAGAACTCTTATTGAAATGGCCAGAACTATGCTTGCTGAATACAAGACTCCTATTAGGTTCTGGGCCGAATCAATTAACACGGCATGTCATATCATCAACAAGGTTTACCTTCACAAATTTCTGAAGAAAAATTCACATGAGCTTATCAATGGTAACAAACCAAATGTTTCGTATCTTAGCGTATTTGGTGCTCCTTGATTATTAGAGATATGAATCATAGCTCCAAATTTGCCCCTAAGGCACATGAAGGTTTTCTTTTAGGTTATGGCTCAAACGCTCACACTTACAGAGTGTATAACTCTCACTTTGGGAAAGTTATGGAAACTGTAAATGTGAGGTTTGATGAAACTAAGGGCTCTCAAAAAGAGCATTTGCCTCATGATCTAGATGAACCTCCACTTGATGAAGTGATCAGATCCATGGCTATTGGAGAGATTCGCTGATGTCTATGCACGCTTCTATTCTTCTGGACTATGTTGGGCCTCCAAGCGCAGAGGTTTGTAGGACAGCAGCAATTTCCCTCAAGTGGATGACCTAAAGGTTTATCGAACTCAGGGAAGTAGAGGTTGAAGATGTTCTCTCTCAATCAACCCTGCAATTAAGATACAAGAAGTCTCTTGTGTCCCCAACACACCTAATACAACTTGGAGTTGTATAGGTGCACTAGTTCGCCAAAGAGATGGTAAAATACGAGTGGTAGGTGTGGCAAAGCAAGGTAATATATATCTGTAATAAAAAGTGCAGCAAGCAAACATGTGACAAAAGTGAGCAGAAACGGTGTAAAATGGTGGAAACGAGGCCTAGGCTTCATACTTTCACTAGTGGCAACTCTCAACAACATTAACACAGTCTAATCACATGATATTTCCCATAAAACATGCAATGGGGACGCACTCGGAGGTCATTCCTTTGTGATCAAGAGAGGACGTGAATTATGTAGGGCTACAAAAGCACACCTCAAAGTTCGTAGTTCTCAATCTATGGATTTCCCAATGTCACCGCAGCCATCCAAAGAGAGTACCACAATCACCACAACATATCTCAAGGATAATCAAAGACAAGCACCAAGAGACTCTCAATCTTCAATCAACGCACAAATAAGGAAATCACTCATGATAATATTCTTCTAACCCATGTCCAATAGACCGCTGTCACCTTGGTCTCGGGGATTATACTAGATAAGATAAATTGAGTACATCAATCCAATACATAGAGGAAGGGGAAATATCATGGGATCACCCTAGATTAACATAGCCTATGATCACAACGAAGATCACATCATGGGAGAGAGAGAAGAACACATAGCTACTAGTAGAAACCTCAGCCCCGAGGGAGAACTACTCCCGCGTCATGGAGGAAGGAAGCAACGTCGATGGAGATGAATCCGGGGGCACTTCCCCGTCCCGGCAGGGCGCCGACACAGGAATTCTGGTCCCCCGAAGCTTGTTGGTGATGGCGGCGGAGATCGGAATTGCTTCTGGAGAAAAGGGGTCCGGAATCAGGGTTTCCTCCGCGGGGATAAAAATAGGGCCAAAGAGGGGCACCAGGGGGGCCACAGGGCAGCCAGGAGGTTGCCCAACGCGGCCTAGGGTGGGGCCGCGCCAGGGACCCTTCTGGAGTCCCTGTGGTGGCCCTCCCCTCCTTCCTTGGTGATTCCGGAAGCTTCTGGGACGCTGATTTTTTATATAATTTTTCCGGAATTTTTGGAGCACTTTTAATGGTCGGAAAACCTGAAATACAAAAACGGCAGAAAACAGGAACTGGCAACTGGGTGCACTGAGTTAATAGGTTAGTCCAAATATGCTCAAAAGTGTATGAAAGTTCAAGCAAAACATGGCAAAGTCACACAAAACATGCATGGAGAAAGCAGAAATTATAGATACATTTAGGATGTATCAACATCCCCAAGCTTAATTCCTGATCGTCCTCTAGTAGGTAAATGATAACAAGCATAATTTCTGTGGTGACATGCCACACAACCATAAAAGGACTTTTAAGTAAAGCAATCAAAGCATGCAATTCAATTCAGGTCTTAACAAGCAAGAGTCTATATTAGCATTGACACAAGCAACAAAAGAACAAAAGGTTCAAGAGCTCTGGCTGTCCGTGACTCGAATGTCTCCAGATGGTGTTTGCGTGCAAGAAGGGGACTAGGAAAAAGAGAGAAAAAAGGTTGTTGAGAACAACTATCTACTTTGTCTCCTTTGGATTCTTATCTTGACTCGTCCCCAGACGACTAGCCAGGTACAAGTCAAACTGATCCACTCCCTTTCGATATTTTGAGCACTCATGCAATGGATGAGCATGAGCAAGAAAGTTGACACCTAAAAGGCGAAATATAAAGAAGGTGGAGGAGGAAGACAAAAAGGTGTGAAAGGCTCACATCAATGAGGACAATCATAGGCGAGAGAAGGCCATATGATAGATATGATGTGAGGAGTAGGGATTGCCATGCAACGGATGCACATGTGAGCTAAAAGCTCTCCAAGGAAACTAGTGGGGTGCATCTAACTTGCTTTCTCAAGAAGACCTAGAGCTCGTTTGAGGAGGATCATCATTGGAATATACAAGCCAAGTTCTATAGTGTGAAGGTCCCCACATAGCTATATGCATGATGATGCTCTCTATGGATTACAAGGGATAGAGGATGAAGTACTAGTGTGGATCTCTCAAAAGGAATAGTAGTGTGCCCCCTTCTCTCTTTTTATTTTTTATTTTTCTCTTTTTTCTATTTTTTGTATTTGTTTGGTGGCCTCAATGGATATTTCTATTTAACTCTCATTTGTACTCTTTAGGATCTTTTGATTTTGTCCTCTTTGGGATCTTTTCCTCACTTTAGGGGCAACACTCTATATTTTACAAGAATATAGGAGATCTTTCACACTTTACAAAGGTACTCACATAAAGAAGATATAACTATCATGATGCAAATGTATGCCTCTTCCAGGATAGCAGGATATGAAATGATACTGGCGCGTCATGTAGCAATGGTTAGGGCAAGGCCCAACTAGCATGCGGGTCATCGATCAAGAAAGTAGCATGTATGACATGAGGATCAAGTCATGAGAAGGTGGATGTTGCATGGCAATGTATCTCGGAAAGCTATGGAAATGCCTTGTAGGTAGGTATGGTGGGTGTTTTGAGGAAGATATAAGGAGGCTTATGATGACAGAGCGTATCGTGCCAAGGGTTTGGATGCACCGGCGAAGTATGCTCCAACTCTCAAGGTGAGAAAGGGCAATGCACAGTACCGAAGAGGCTAGAAAAATTATAGGTAGGTGGAAGTGTCAACTTTCGAATACTCACATTAGTCCGAAGAAATCATGCACTTATTATCGGTAACTCTCAATCTAATTAGGAGGTTCACAAAGAGACAAGTACCCCGAGGAGGAGTGTATGGGGGTTTGGTTATCCTTGCGCATCCTCGACTCATGGTACATGAGTGTACTCTAATATTCGAACCCTCCAGAGGTTAGTGATCCATCTAGTAGATAGAGTTCTCAACAGGGGTTTTGGTTTTCTAAAATCACACGGATTGCCCAAAATACAACATCTATCACTAATAGGCTCGAGCTCTTGACACCAAAAGTTCAAACATTAATCTAGTCAATACCTCAAAATTATTGCAAGTTACTACTATAAAGAGAATAGCAACTTCAACTACCTACTTTCTAGTCAAGACACAAAACTCAGTGCAACAGGCAAACTCTCTAACAAGATAAAACATGCAACCTATAGAAAGTTCAACCTAAGACAAAAGAAAAGCTCTAGAAAAACTAAAGCACTACAACTAAACAGAGCAGCAGCTAAGAAAAGAAAAAGAACAACTCACAGCTAAAAGAATAAGCATGCAAATCCTATGAGGAGTTCTAGTTCAAGCGGAGCGTGTAATTCTCCCACACAAAAGAGTAAGCTGGGGTCTAACTTGTTAGTAATAGCAAGCAAAGCTAAAGAAAACTAAAAACAAAACCTAAGAGCGAGACGCTCCAAGCATAGCACATAACGCATGAAGTGATAAAAATATAGTGAGACGAAGGACGAACTGATGATTGTTGATGGAGAAGGGGATGCACGGGGGCATCCCCAAGCTTAGACGCTTGAGTCTCCTTGAATATTTATTGGGGATTCATGGGTGCATCCCCAAGCTTGAGCGCTTGACACTCCCGAATCTTCTTTCATCATCTTCCATCGCACACTTGAAAACTCCCTTCATACATAACTCATCATAAGCTGATTAGAGAGGTTGGTACCCTTAATAAATAAATAAAATTCACTGGATATAAAGATATTCTTGAAGATCTACTTTTTCTCAAGATTCGCAAAAAGTTTTTGCAAAGAAAAAGCAAGCTTAAGGTTTGCAAAAGTTAGGAGAGACAAAACGTGGAAGAATCTATGAAAAACAGAACAGCAGGTAGTAAATAACTTTTTAGGGGTACTTCTGCAACTCGAATCAAAAAACTCATAACAGACGCTCGAAATTTAATTGTATGGAGCACGCTGTCAAAAAAATCAGATCAAAAAGATGATCTGGTGATTTTAGGCTAATTTTTCCGTCCAAGGACAGAATCTGTTTTCTGGACAGCATGTCACAACTTTTGAACTTTCTTGCAATCGGGGGCTAGACTTGGCACAAAGATTGAAAAGTAGAGATACAATTATGTTGCTACAGTAGTAACAATCATCAAGACCACTAAAACTTGAGGTAAAAACTTAAAGTAAAGATAATATGGGTTGTCTCCCTAGAGCTCTTTCTTTATAGCCATAAAGATATGCTTAAGATTTTAATGATGCTCTCATAGGAATAAGGAATAAGAGTTGAAGAACAAAAGAGAGCATCAAGAAGCAAATACCAAAGACATTTAAGTCTAACATGCTTCCTATGCAAAGGGATCTTGTAGATAAATAACTCATGGAAGCATAAAGTTATTAGCATAGGAAGCCAAAATAAGTGCAACTTCAAAACCTTCAACATAAAGAGAGGGAACTTGATATTATTGAAATATCTATAAGCATATGTTCCCCTCTCATAATAATTTTCAGTGGGATCATGAATAAACTCAACAATATAAGTATCACATAAAGCATTGTTACCATGATCCACATGCAAAAGGGTACTCTTACTCTCCACATAAGCATAATCTTTCTCATTGGTAATAGTGGGAGTAGGACTATCATAAACAACTTGAACACTATAGATTAATTGTGTATTAGGAAGATGGTATTCAATAAGGGAGTAATTCCCTCCATGATTATGACAAGTTTCATAAGGATAATTTCTCCTTATGTCATAGGTACCTTTATAATCACTAAAGATAGGAGTTACAACATCATCATCGTAGATAAGAGCATTATCATTGCTAGAAACTATATTTGTAAACATGTTGTCTTTATTCTTACTAGCAAAAGAATTATCAATTACCACATCACTAATGGGTAAAGGACTTGCAATCCTATCATCCCCAAGCTTAGAGCTTTCCATATCATCACTCTCAGAGTTAGTACCAAAAAGATTTTCAAGATCATAAGTAGCATTATCATCATTTTCCCAATCACAAAAAGTAACATGCATATCATAATCAAAATCATCTTCAATAGTGCCGACGGACTTAACATCAGGATAATAATGAATGCAATCAATCTCACCGTCCTCCAAAAATTTCTGTCCCTTAGGATAAAAATTGATGCAAGGAATATGCTCAGGCCAGGTTGATACCCATTCTTCTTCCTTCTTGCTCCTCTTCCTCCTCCTCTTCTTTTTATTCTTATTTACCTTAGGAGGGAGTGGTTGGAGAGGAAGCTTCTCCACGTATCCTAGTTTATCATTAGAAACAATAGGGGAAACTTGGGAGAAACTCTCCTTTTTATTAGTAGAGATATAAGAGACATTTTTATACTTTGGTAAAGTTCCGTCCTTTCTAATCTTACTTATGTAATCATTTTCATGGCAATTAACAACACAATAGAGATGGAAATTTTGCAAAGTCTTGATAATTCCTAAGGCATTAACATCTAGCCAAGAAGTCTTTTCTGATAACTCTTCATACATCAAAAATCACATAAGTTCATCACAAAGATCAGAAGTGATCATGTTATCACACAACTGATTAACAGTTATGCTTTTAAAGTTCATGCATTGAAAATTAAAGTGACCCTTTATGCAGCAAAGTTCACAAGTAAAAGGATAAAGGTCACACAATTTTCTAGCAATTTCATTTAAATCTTTGACCCAAGTGATTGTTCTTTCATGCTTATGTTGCTTACAATACTTCTCTTCTTCAATCATAGGCCTTTCACAAGGTCTATCCACTCCACAAAAATTAACATGCTTATATAAAAGTTCATTTTCAGGAATTGGATCACGCATGTTGCAATCATCATGAACAAATTCATTTTCTTTGCAAATCTCTTTAAAAGGTTCATGATGCTTGATCCAATTCTCCTTAGGCATATTAAGATGTGAAGCAAAAGATTTGAGGAAATCAACAAGGAGTTGAGAATCAAGCCCAAACTTAGCACTAAACTTATTAAAACATGCAGTTTCAACAAAGGACTTAATGCAATCATACTCATAATTTATACCTGACTCTTTACCTTTGTCGATCTCCCAATCTTCAGTATTGCGTTGAATTCTTTCAAGGAGTTCCCATTTAGCATCAATCTTTTCGTTTGTGAAAGAACCCATAGAGGAAGCATTGAGCAAGTCTTTATCCCACGAAAGAGCCTCGCATAAAAATTAGTAACAATTATATATTTGGGGAGCCCATGGTTAGGAAATTTTAGCATTAAAGTTTTCAATCTCCCCCAAGCTTGAGATATGCTCTCTCCGTCATGAGGATAGAAATTATAAACATAATTCCTATTCTCATGGACTTCATGAAGAGGATAAAACTTGGATTAAAAGAGAGACTGGGTCTCTTCCCAATCCCGTAGGTGAGAATCATCTAGTAGCCTATACCATTCCAATGGTTTTCCTTTCAGTGACAAGGCAAATAATTTCTTCATGACTTCACCTCTTGTCAAACCTGAAATCTTAAATAACTCACAAAGTTCTGTAAGTTTCAACAAATGAATACTAGGATTGACTGTCCCATCATAAAAATCATTAATAATTATTTCAACTATCCCAAGTGGTATTTTGAATGGGATACATTCAGTAGGTGGAGGAGACTTCTCTACCACGGGCTTGGTAAAGCAGCCTTCCCCAAACAGCGAACTAATAGTGCAATTTTACATAAGCATAACTAGTGAAAAGTAAAAACAATAAATGAAAAGATTTAATTGCAAGATCTAAACATATACCTTCAACGCTTACCTCCCCGGCAACGGCGCCAGAAATAGCTTGATGTCTACGCACGCTTCTATTCTTGTAGACTATGTTGGGCCTCCAAGCGCATAGTTTTGTAGGACAGCAACAATTTCCCTCAAGTGGATGACCTAAGGTTTATCGAAATCAGGGAAGTAGAGGTTGAAGATCTCTCTCAATCAACCCTGCAATTAAGATACAAGAAGTCTCTTGTGTCCCCAACACACCTAATACAACTAGGAGTTGTATAGGTGCACTAGTTCGGCGAAGAGATGGTAAAATATGAGTGGTAGGTGTGGCAAAGCAAGGTAATATAAATCTTTAATAAAAAGTGCAGGAAGCAAACATGTGACAAAAGTGAGCACAAACGGTGTAACAATGGTGGAAACGAGGCCTAGGCTTCATACTTTCACTAGTGGCAACTCTCAACAACATTAACATAGTCTAATCACATGATATTTCCCATAAAACATGCAATGGAGACGCACTCGGAGGTCATTCCTTTGTGATCAAGAGAGGACGAGAATTATGTAGGGCTACAAAAGCACACCTCAAAGTTCTTAGTTCTCAATCTATGGATTTCCCAATGTCACCGCGGCCATACAAAGAGAGTACAACAATCACCACAACATATCTCAAGGATAGTCAAAGACAAGCACCAAGAGACTCTCAATCTTCAATCAACGCACGAAATAGGAAATCACTCATGATAATATTCTTCTAACCCATGTCCAATAGACCGCTCTCACCTTGGTCTCGAGGATTATACTAGATAAGATCAATTGAGTACATCAATCCAATACATAGAGGAAGGGGAAATATCATGGGATCACCCTAGATTAACATAGCCTATGATCACAACGAAGATCACATCATGGGAGAGAGAGAAGAACACATAGCTACTTGTAGAAACCTCAGCCCCGAGGGAGAACTACTCCCGCTTCATGGAGGGAGGAAGCAACGTCGATGGAGATGAATCCGGGGGCACTTCCCCATCCCGGCAGGGTGCGGGCATAGTAATTCTGGTCCCCCGAAGCTTGTTGGCGATGGCGGCGGAGATCGGAATTGCTTCTGGAGAAAAGTGGTCCGGAATCAGGGTTTCCTCCGCGGGGGTTAAAATAGGGCCAAAGGGGGTCACCAGGGGGGCCACAGGGCAGCCAAGAGGTTTCCCAACGCGGCCTAGGGTGGGTCCGCGCCAGGGACCCTTCTGGAGTCCCTGTGGTGGCCCTCCCCTCTTTCCTTGGTGATTCCGGAAGCTTCTGGGACGCTGATTTTTTATATAATTTTTCCGGAATTTTGGAGCACTTTTAATGGTCGGAAAACCTGAAATACAAAAACAGCAGAAAACAGGAACTGGCAACTGGGTGCACTGAGTTAATATGTTAGTCCAAATATGCTCAAAAGTGTATGAAAGTTCAAGCAAAACATGGCAAAGTCACACAAAACATGCATGGAGAAAGCAGAAATTATAGATACGTTTGGGACGTATCATTCGCCCTGTTGAAGCCAATCCTTGTCAAGCTAATAGGGATGATGATGGTCCAATGTTCCCACACATAGCCCGGGGCGCTAGAGATCAACATCCTGAAGCTAATGGTGAACAGGACGAAGAAGGTCAAGGGAACGAAGATACTACTAATCCTGAAGGAAATGCTGAAGCTGAAGGTGAAGCAGATCCTGAAGCTTAAGCAGATGCTGAAGCAGAAGCTGAGCCTAAAGCAAATGATAATACGTTATCACGAGTTCGAAGAAGAGTTGATGTTGATTCAATCCTCAAAGGCATTCATCAACCAGGTCGTCCCACTACTCGATCTCGCACTCGTTTGGCTAACTTCTAAGGAAGTTTTTTCTTTTGTTTCCATGTTAGGGCCTTCAAAATTTGATGAAGCCATGAAGGATCCAGACTGGTTATTGTCTATGATGGAAGAACTTCACCAGTTTGAAAGAAACAAAGTTTGGTCACTTGTTGACAGGCCTGATCCCACGAAGCACAATATTATTGGCACTAAGTGGATATTTCGCAACAAGCAAGATGAAGATGGTATTGTGGTAAGAAATAAGGCTAGACTGGTAGCACAAGGGTACACCCAAATCGAAGGCATTGATTTTGGTGAAACCTATGCTCCAGTAGCCCGTCTCGAATCCATTTGTGTTATGCTTGCTTTTGCTAACCACAAAAATAAATTGCTATATCAAATGGATGTCAAAAGTGCTTTTCTTAATGGTGAGATAGAAGAAGAAGTGTGTGTTATGCAGCCCCCAGGTATTGAAGACTCGAAGAATCCTGATATGGTGTACAGGCTTCACAAAGCTTTGTATGGACTGAAGCAAGCACCTCGTGCTTGGTATGAACCATTGAAGGATTTCCTCCTGAAGAAAGGCTTCAAACCTGGAACCACTGACCCCACTCTTTTCACTCGATCATATAACAATGATCTATTTGTGTGTCAGATATATGTAGATGATATTATTTTTGGCTGCACTAACATTGAAATCAGCGAAGAATTTGCAAGGATGATGTCAAAGAAATACGAGATGTCCATGATGGGTGAATTGAAATTTTTTCTTGGACTTCAGATTCGCCAACAGAAGAATGGCACAAGAAAAATATTTGAAGGATTGCCTAAAGAAATTTGATCTTACTGAATGCAAGACTATCAGAACTCCCATGTGATGGCGCGAGAGTTGACGGGTGTAGTCTTCTCCCCCTTCGTTGGTGAGCCCCAAGTGGAAGGCGTGACGTAGCACAGCAGAAAATTTCCCTCAGTAAAGATACCAAGGTTTGTCTCCAGTAGGACTCCAGAGATGATAAGTAGGTGTCAGCGGCGCAACTGACGCGGACCTGCACACAGACACAAATAACTTTGTTCCCAACGAAGTTCAGAGAGGTTGTCAATCTCTCCGGTCTTGTTGTTCACAAAGGATCAAACACAAGGGATAATGATAGCAACTGAAAGTAAAAGCAGAAAAGTAAATGAGCGTGGAAACAGTAATGAGGATATGGACCGGGATACGTGATGTTCACTAGTGATGTCTCTCTCCCAAAAGACGACAAAACTGCTATGCGAGGTAAACAAATTACAGAAGGGCAATTGACAGGATTATGAACGCACCGCAATGCTAACTATGCTACAAAAGAAAGGAAGAGGCTCAAAAGCACGGGCAGTACGCCAAAATAAGTAGACCGAAATCCAACTGCATCTACTACTAATCATCCACCTTGAGATATCTATCCAGAACATCTCCCTGGTATTAAGTTGCGAACCCCACCCAAAGTGTAAACCCAAAGCAACAGACAACTGCATTAAAAAGCACTTTGCGTAAAGTAAACAATCCTTGCAACCGCGGTTACAAGCACTGTTGTTTTCCCCCTTGTGGCAACAGCACATCCCCTAGACTCATGTTTCTGTCACTCAAGCGTGTCATCGGGGGGCATGAACCCACAATCGAGCATAACGTTCCCTCTTGGGGTTACTACCTACTACCTGGCCAAAGCAATAAACAGCAACGGAGAACATGCAAGAATTACTTAGGAACAAAAATATAAGAGATAAAAACCAAATATATTACTCAATCACAATCTGAACATAATCTCATAATCCATCAGATCCCATCAAACTCAGCATAGCAACAGCAGAAAGATTACAAAAGTGCCTCGATCATGTAGGGCAGCTCACGAGGTCTAAACCATGAAGAACAAAGAGGGGAGGAGAACATCACATAGCTACTGATCACGGACCCATGGCCCAAGGAAAACTACTCACGAGACATCCGGGGAGCATCCATGCTGGAGAGGAGACTCCTGGAGGTCGGCCCTCCCTCCGGTAGGGTGCCGGGAAGAGGTCTTCTAGTGCTCCCGATCTCGGAAGCGCGGCGGCGGCGGAACAGAGGAGAGATCGCGAAAAAGGGTTCTCTCTCCGGAAGTTTCCCGTGACGGAGAATATATAGGCGAAGGGGGGGCAGCCAGAGGTGGACCAGGGGCCCCAGGCGCCCCCCTGGCGCGGACAGGGGTGGGGCCGCGCCGGGTGGCCGCCAGGGCCACCTCTGGCTCCCCTCTGTCCCCACTCGGGCTCTTCGCGAAGCTTCCTGTACGCTGATTTTTCCTATGTTTTTCCCGGAATTTTTCTGGCACTTTTTATATGGGGGAAAACTGAAATAGAAAAACAGCAGAAAACAGGAACTGGCACTGTGGTGCACTGAGTTAATAGGTTAGTCCAAATATGATCAAAAGTGTATGAAAGTGTATCTAGATCATAGCAATATCACACAAAACATGCATGGAGCAAGCAGAAATTACAGATACGTTTTGGACGTATCAACATCCCCAAGCTTAATTCCTGCTCGTCCTCGAGTAGGTAAATGATAATGGCATAATTTCTGTGGTGACATGCTAGCAACCATATAAGAACTTTGAAAAGTAAAGCAATCAAGGTTAGAAACTCAATTCAAGTCATCACAAGCAAGAGTCTATATTATCATTGAAACAAGTAACAAAAGAACATTAGGTGCAAGAGCTCTCGCTGTCCGTGACTCGAATTTCTCCAAATGGTGTTTGCGTGCAAGAAGGGGGATAGGGAATACGAGAAAAACATTTATTTGTTGAGAACACAATATACTAAAGTTTCACACTCGGTCTTTTTCTGGAATCTTATCTTGACTCGTCCCCAGACCACTAGTCAGGTACGAGTCAATTTGATCCACTCCTTTTTCAATATTTTGAGCACTCATGCAATGGATGAGCGTAAGCACGAGAGTTGACACTTAGGATGGCAAAGAGAGAAGTGTGGAGGAGGAAGACAAAAAGGATGAGAAAGGCTCACATCAATGAGGACAATCATAGGCAAGAGATGCCAAATGATAGATATGATGTGAGGAGTAGGGATTGCCATGCAACGGATGCACATACGAGCTAAGAAGCTCTCCAATGGAACTAGTGGGGGTGCATCTAAATTGCTCGCTCATGAAGACCTAGAGCTCGTTTGAGGAGGCTCATCCTTGGAATATGCAAGCCAAGTTCTATAGTGTGAAGGTCCCCACATAGCTATATGCATAATGATCATCTCTATGGAGTACAAGGATATAAAGGGAGTACTAGTGTGGATCTCTCAAAAGGATAGTAGTGTTGCCCCTTTCTCTCTTTTTATTTCTTTTTTCTATTTTTTCTATTTTTTTGTATTTTTTTGTGGCCTCAATGGCTCTTTCTACTTAACTCTCATTTGTCCTCTTTGGGATCTTTTATTGTGTCCACTTTGGGATCTTTTCCTCACTTAAGGGGAACACTCTATTTTACAAGAAGGTAAAGGAGATCTTTCACACTTTACAAGGTACTCAAAATTATAAAGAAGATGTAACTATCATGATGTATGCAATGTATGTCGCTGCCAGTGTAGCAGGAACATGTATGACATGAAGATCAAGTCATGAAGAGGTGGATGTTGCATGGAAATATATCTCGGAAAAGCTATGGAAATGCCTTGATAGGTAGGTATGGTGGCTGTTTTGAGGAAAGATATAAGGAGGTTTATGATGACAGAGCGTATCATGCCAAGGGTTTGGATGTACCGACGAAGGTGGACACCAACTCTCGGAGTCAGAAGAAGGCAATGCACGGCACGGGAGAGGCTAGCAAAATATGGGAAGGTGGAAGTGTAAGCTTTCAATACTTACATTAGTCCGAATAACTCATGCACTTATTATCGGTAACTCTCAATCTAAAAAGGAGGTTAACAAAGAGACAAGTACCCCGAGGAGGAGTGTATGGGGGTTTGGTTATCCTTGCGCATCCTCGACTCATGGTACGTGAGTGTTCTCTAATATTCGATCCCTCCAAAGATTAGTGATCCATCTAGTAGCTAGAGTTCTCAACTAGTTTTGTAGGTTTTGAAAATACACACGGATTGCCCAAAATATGACACCTATCACTAATAGGCTAGAGCTCTTGACACCAAAAATTCAAACATTACTCACAACAATACCTCAAAACTATTGCAAGTTACTACTAGAATGAAATAGCAACCTCAATTACCTACTTTCAAGACAAGACACAACTCAGTGCAACAACCAACTCTCTTTAACAAGATAAACATGAAAACTAAAAAGAGTTCCAGGCACAAACTAAACAAAAGCCAAGGCTCTTGCTATAGACAAACTAAGAGTAAGACTAAACATGGCAGTAGCTACGAAAAGATAAAGAACACACAATAGCGAAAAGATAGGCAGGAAAAATCCTATGATGTGTTCTAGATTTTGAAAGTGGAGCGTGTTTCTCTCCCACACAAAGTAAGACAGAATCTAACTTGTTATGAACAGCAAGCAAAGCTAAAGAAAACTAAAAATAAAACCTAAGAGCGAGACGCTCCAAGCATAGCACATAACGCATGAAGTGATAAAAATATAGTGAGACGAAGGACGAACTGATGATTGTTGATGGAGAAGGGGATGCACGGGGGCATCCCCAAGCTTAGACGCTTGAGTCTCCTTGAATATTTATTGGGGATGCATGGGGGCATCCCCAAGCTTGAGCGCTTGACACTCCTGGATCTTCTTTCATCATCTTCCATCGCACACTTGAAAACTCCCTTCATACATAACTCATCATAAGCTGATTAGAGAGGTTAGTAACCTTAATAAAATATTTTTTTGCCCACTGGATATAAAGATATTCTTGAAGAGATACTATTTCTCAAGAGTGCCAAAAAAATTTGGCAAAGAAAAAGCAAGCTTAAGGTTTGCAAAAGTTAGGAGAGACAAAACGTGGCAGAATCTGTGAAAAACAGAACAGCAGGTAGTAATGAATTTTTTAGAGGCACTTCTGCAACTCAAATCAAAAAATCAGAACATACAGAAGTTTCACAATTGTATAGAGCACGCTGTCAAAAAAATCAGATCAAAAAGATGATCTGGTGATTTGATTCTAATTTTTCTGTCAAGGGACAGAATCTGTTTTCTGGACAGCACGTCACAACTTTTGCTTCCCTTATCGTAAGAGGCTATAACTTGGCACAAAGCTGAAAAATAAAGATACAATGATGTTGCTACAGTAGTAACAAACATCAAGACACAACAAAAAGTAAAAAGAAACCTAAATTCGTTGCGGGCTGCCTCCTGAAAGCGCTTTCTTTTATGCCTTTAAGCTAGGCATAATGCAACAGAAGAATCAAGGGTCTCCAAGATCAGAATCATAAAAACCTTCAAATTTATTTTCAATAAGCTCATTCTTCTTCTTCCTAGGAAAGAGGTACTTACCTTTCGCCATACCGCGTAAGCGTATGTGCCCGTTACCAATATCAATGAAGCCTTTCATAGCACGGAGGAAGTCTCTTCCGAGCACAATGTTACTTTGGTTTGGCTCCATGATGAAGAAATCCATTGGTGCAGTCCTATGAAGGAATGAAACTTGGACTTCTTTTACCTTTCCTTTAATATCTGAAATATCTCCATTAGAATGTTCATGATAAGATGATAATTTATCCATATCTAGCTTCAAAGAATCATAAACTATTTTTGGCATAGTAGAAACTGTGGATCCAACATCACAAAGAGCAAGGAAGCCTTGGTTAGAGATGCTAATCCTAACAAAGGGCTCCCAATCATCATCTATCTCCAACATTTCTTTCTTGTTGGACTTAAGTTCCTCTACTTTACTCAAGTCTAGAGCATCCAATTTTTTTTCAATAGTGGCAAGTCTATCTATGACAGTATCAATACTACGATCATAAACAAAATAACTAGATAGAATACGCAAAATATCAAGAGCCCTAACTTCATCACACTCTAGAAAATATCCTTCAGCTATAATGTCAAGAGAGTGGTTACACCACTTAAAAAGACCATGGTAAAAATTTCTAAGCACAATTTTTGTAGGTATCCAAGGCATAATTCTTTTATGTGCTTCAGAGATTCTGTCCCATGCTTTCTTCATATTTTCTCCATCTCTTTGACGGAAATCGAGAACTTCCGATTCCCGCAAAGCACCTAGCCCTAACATGTTCATCTAAACAAGGAGGACTGCTAACAGCAAGATAAACATTTTTTTTGTGATTTTTGATATAACACACAAAGATAAAAACTGAAAGGTAAACTAACAAGACTAAAAAACAAAGGTAAAGGGTAGTGTGCAACTCCCCTATCTTAGCACTCGGAATCCCCGGCAATGGCGCCAGAAATTTTCTTGATGGCGCGAGAGTTGACGGGTGTAGTCTTCTCCCCCTTCATTGGTGAGCCCCAAGTGGAAGGCGTGATGTAGCACAACAGCAAATTTCCCTCAGTAAAGATACCAAGGTTTGTCTCCAGTAGGACTCCAGAGATGATAAGTAGGTGTGAGCGGCACAACTGACGCGGACCTGCACACAGACACAAATAACTTTGTTCCCAACGAAGTTCAGAGAGGTTGTCAATCTCTCCGTTCTTGTTGTTCACAAAGGATCAAACACAAGGGATAATGATAGCAACTGAAAGTAAAAGCAGAAAAGTAAATGAGCGTGGAAACATTAATGAGGATATGGACCGGGATACGTGATGTTCACTAGTGATGTCTCTCTCCCAAAAGACGACAAAACTGCTATGCGAGGTAAACAAATTACAGAAGGGCAATTGACAGGATTATGAACGCACCGCAATGCTAACTATGCTACAAAAGAAAGGAAGAGGCTCAAAAGCACGGGCAGTACGCGAAAATAAGTAGACCGAAATCCAACTGCATCTACTACTATCATCCACCTTGAGATATCTATCCAGAACATCTCGCTGGTATTAAGTTGCGAGCCCCACCCAAAGTGTAAACCCAAAGCAACAGACAACTGCATTAAAAAGCACTTTGCGTAAAGTACACAATCCTTGCAACCGCGGTTACAAGCACAGTTGTTTTCCCCCTTGTGGCAACAGCACATCCCCTAGACTCATGTTTCTGTCACTCAAGCGTGTCATCGGGGGGCATGAACCCACAATCGAGCATAACGTTCCCTCTTGCGGTTACTACCCACTACTTGGCCAAAGCAATAAAGAACAACGGAGAACATGCAAGAATTACTTAGGAACAAAAATATAAGAGATAAAAACCAAATATATTACTCAATCACAATCTGAACATAATCTCATATTCCATTAGATCCCATCAAACTCAGCATAGCAACAGCAGAAAGATTACAAAAGTTCCTCGATCATGTAGGGCTGCTCACGAGGTCTAAACCATGAAGAACAAAGAGGGGAGGAGAACATCACATAGCTACTAATCACGGACCCATGGCCCAAGGAAAACTACTCACGAGACATCCGGGGAGCATCCATGGTGGAGAGGAGACTCCCGGAGGTCGGCCCTCCCTCCGGCAGGGTGCCGGGAAGAGGTCTTCTGGTGCTCCCGATCTCGGAAGCGCGGCGACGGCGGAACAGAGGAGAGATCGCGAAAAAGGGTTCTCTCTCCGGAAGTTTCCCGTGACGGAGAATATATAGGCGAAGGGGGGCAGCCAGAGGTGGACCAGGGGCCCCAGGTGCCCCCCTGGCGCGGCCAGGGGTGGGGCCGCGCCGGGTGGCCACCTGGGCCACCCCTGGCTCCCCTCTGGCCCCACTCGGGCTCTTCGCGAAGCTTCCTGTACGCTGATTTTTCCTATATTTTTACCGGAATATTTCTGGCACTTTTTATATGGGGGAAAACCGAAATAGAAAAACAGCAGAAAACAAGAACTGGCACTGTGGTGCACTGAGTTAATAGGTTAGTCCAAATATGATCAAAAGTGTATGAAAGTGTATCTAGATCATAGCAATATCACATAAAACATGCATGGAGCAAGCAGAAATTATAGATACTTTTTGGACGTATCACCATGCCAACCAATGGTTTTCTTGATGCTGATGAAAAAGGGAAACCCTTCGATCAGAAGAAGTATCGGTCTATGATAGGTTCACTCTTATACTTATGTGCATCTAGACCTGATATTATGCTATCAGTTTGTATCTGTGCTCGTTTTCAGGCCAATCCGAAGGAATCACATCATACTGCTGTAAAGCGAATTCTTCGGTATCTAGCACATACTCCTTCATTGGGACTTTGGTATCCCAAAGGAACTCAGTTTGACTTGATTGGATATTCTGACTCAGACTGGGCTGGTGATAGAGTTGACAGGACATCTACCTCAGGCACTTGTCATTTTCTTGGTAGACCTCTTGTGTGTTGGGCTTCAAAGAAACAAAATTGTGTCTCAATATCTACTGTTGAAGCCGAATACATTGCTGTTGGCTCATGCTGCACTCAGATACTTTGGCTTAAGCAGACACTAAAAGACTATGGTATTTATGTGAAGAAAATCCCTTTGCTTTGTGATAATGAGAGTGCTATCAAAATTGCACACAATCCTGTGCAACACTCTCGAACGAAGCATATCGATATTCGCCACCATTTTCTTCGAGATCATGTTCAGCGCGAAGACATTGAGATCAGTCATGTCAGAACTGAAGATCAATTTCCAGATATATTCACGAAGCCATTGGACGAGAAAAGGTATTGTGCATTGAAATGTGAGCTCAACATACTAGACTCACACAATGTTCAGTAAGATCGAAACTTTTTCCCTGTACATATTCACCTTTGTTGTGTGTTTCTTTATTTAGTTTCGCTCGAGTTTTTCCTTCGTCCATATTTTTGTGTTTAGTTTCATTTGCCATTTGCTTCCAGTTTGTGTTGGTTTTTATAAGTTTTGTTTGTCCCCTGTACTTATCACTTTTAGCTTCATTGTTGCTTTTCTTCGAAGTGATAAGTTTCGGACCCTATCCCATCCATTCTGATTCGCTCCCAATCTATTCTGTATTGAATGGTTAAGCACATTTGAAACGGAAAGCATATTGTTTCGAACATCATTGAGTTCCGAATCAAATGCTTCTAACTTTATTGAATTTTTTTCTCTTGGTCAAGAGTTATTCTTCGGCCGGTGAGTCCCCATCTTTTTAGTCCGATGAGTTTCGCTCGCGAACCGCCACTTCATCCCCACCGTTGAATCGGAAGAGACACTCGCAGGGAGCCGTCCGATGCGATCTGATAACCGTTTCAGATCGGCCACTATATAAGGAAATTCCCTCCCCTGTGAACCGCCCCTGGCTCATTCGTCTCCTCCGCTCCCCTTCTCCCTCCTCGAGCATGCCGCAGAGCTCTCGCCTCCGACGAAGACCGTGCCGCTTCACTGCCGGACAGCCGCCGCCGTAGACGTTCCCCGCCGACGAAGCGCACTTCACCTCCCTCTGTCGCCGTAGCCGCACCGCGTCACCGAGTTAGGGTACGCTGGGCTCTCCGATCCAACTTCCCTTCCGAGTTCTTCTCCTGTGCAGTTGGATCTGAGTTCTTGAGGTTTATTCTCTGTTTCTAGGGCTGTTCTGATCTGTGTTGATCCTTGCTCTTCGGGAAACTTGTTTGTAGCTTCAAGGTATCCCATCTTTTCAGGTCAGTGTGAGATTAGATCTGTTTGTGTTTTGGACTGAGTTAGAACTTGTTCTTGAATTCGTTCTAGCCTAATCCAACGACAGATATGCATCTGGTCTTATTTTTCCCTGAATTCTTGTCAAAATTGGTTTTCGGTCGAAGCCTTTGCCTATGCTTATTCATTCCTTTCCTATTCCCTCTTTCCTACTATTCTGTTCACAGGATGTCTGATGAAGAGGCCGCCATTTGGAATGAATCACCTATTGTCGAAGGGCTTGAGGATCTCCAACAGCCCCCGAAGCAGAAAGGCAAAGGAGGCAAGACAAAGGAAGTCAATAATGCCCGAGGAATTCCAGAAGCCATTCGTATAAAAATGGGCTATGACACTCCACCCGAAGAAAATGATCACATCCGAAAGATTCGCCTGCAAAAGATTCTCCGCTACGGGGCGATTAGGTGGTACAAGTACAAGAGCATCCCAGATTGGAAGTGGGCTATGCAGTTTGCTTTCAGCCCACCATATCGGTACACAACTGCTCTTTGTGCTTAGTACAATGCTGCAAACCGAAGGAAATACTACCCGAAGCCTCCTGCTGTCCCTCACCCCAATTCTATCAAGACGCCAGATGATTACCCTGATGAACAAAAGAGACTCGCCATTCTTGCGGAGAAGAAAAAGACTCAGAGAAGAGAAGAAGGCCAAAGCACAAGCTGTTGAAGGCCATGCTGAAGCTGGCGCATCGATGCCAAAGAGACGCACACTGAGAAAATTAAGTGTTTCACCACCTCCTGTTGTCTCAGATGAAGACAGTGAGCAAGCTGATGATGAAGCTGATGCTGCTGCACAGCTTGAGGACTCCATTAGTGAAGATCCTGCTAAAGATGCCCATGACGAGTCCGAGCACACCCCTGTTGCTCCCAGTCCCAAGAGACGAAAGATTCGGAAGCCTCTGAAGAAAAAGGCTGGAGAAAAACCGCCTACTTCAAGAGGCGTGAGAATTCAAGATCCCACTGACACTCCTGCTCCTAGGCCCCGAATTGACTTAACAAATTTGGTGGTTCAGGCTCCATTGGCTTCAAAGCCACCTCGCCGCCTGGTTCCTGCTGAACAGAGAACAAAGGAAAGGCATGACCCGAAGCCAAAGCCTTCTGGTCAGACCGAAGCACATGCTCCTGACTCTGTTAAAGCT
Organism: Bromus sterilis; assembly: GCA_950022295.1. Taxonomy (NCBI): domain Eukaryota; kingdom Viridiplantae; phylum Streptophyta; class Magnoliopsida; order Poales; family Poaceae; genus Bromus; species Bromus sterilis. The sequence continues at coordinate 158,723,267 of OX465596.1, read as the reverse complement.
TCGAAGATGAAATCCACTGTTGCAAATCCTTGTCAAACTTATGCCCAGGTTGGCACCAAGAAGTTGTCTGAAGCTGAACTGCGCAAGAGAGACCGTGCTGAAGCTGAACGACTTCACTCTGCAGCACAAGCCCAAGCTAAGGCTGGTAAATAAGCTCAAGCAAATAAAGAGGCTGACAGAGATGCTACCTTGCTTGAGAAGCAAAGGAACGACTTGGCTGAAGCCAATCAGAAAACTGAAGCGAAGTGTAAGCTTGCCGAAGTACAGAAGCAAGAAGCTAAGGATGCTACAGAAGCCAAACAACTCAGTGAAGCCGAAGCAAAACGCAAGGCAGCACTTGATACCCTGAGAACGAAGCAAGCAGAGAAAGCTGCTAGGGCTGCTCAGAAGGAAGTTGTTGTGGATATGACTCCGAAAGATGTTACTCCGAAGCGAGTCACAGCTCCTTCCCCAGAAGCTCATGACGAAGCTGAATATAGTCACCACAACTTCCCTGATGCACGAGAAGGTGAACTATGGGATTGTTTGAGCCTGCAGCAGGCGTTCTGCGCGCTCGCCGAAGCCATTGATCCCGAAGCTATTGATGTTGGGAAAGTATACATATCACCAACACTGTCTGCTATGATTGAAACTTTATACAATCAGCTAAGGGATTTGCATGCAAGGGACAGATCAGAGTCTGCCAAGATTCTGAAGTTCAAGAAGAAGGCTGACGCTGAATCTGATGAAGACTTCAAGGCCGAAGCCGAAGCTGCTTCGAAGAAAATTTCTGATGTCAATGAGAAGACGAAGCATAATATTCAAGTATATCAAGGCAAGATAAAATCTGCCATCAAAGAATATTGCAAGACACATAATGCTTCAGTCATGGCTCTTGATTCCAAGAAGCGTGAAGCTATGCTCAAGCAACTCGCTTCTCCACTTCCCCAGTTGCAACCAAGGAAGCGCCGTCTTATCACCAATTCCACTGACGAAGTTGATGAGGTTAACTCTCATCCTACCAAGAAGATCCCAAGACACGCTTCGCCCCCTCGATACAAGATTATCACCCTCCCCACTCCAACCGCAAATACACCTGCTCCCGAAGCCGTTCTACCCCATGCTCAACCTCCACCTCCACCGCAAGCCGCTCCACAACCCTCGCACCACGACAACTTTGAGCCACAACCTTCGCCCCAAGCTCAAGACATACCAATTCCTTCAAGAGATTACTCTTCGGCTCACTCTACGAATGAGTCCGAAGAAGAAGAAGGCGAAGCCAAAGATCATGTTGTTCTAGAAGATCCCGAAGCCGATGCAGATGCTGCTGAAGCAAATGAATTGGCTATCATGACTCGGCCCCAAGAACGATCCATAGTTGCTCGAAGGCAAGCGCCCCATTGCACACCTGCCCAGGACACTTAACTGGATTCCATCTACCCACGCGAAACCTTTCCAATTTTCCTGGGTGATGGTTCTTCATCAAGACATGGACCAGAATTCGATCTCGAAGCTCATCGCCAGAAGCTTCGCTTCTTTGCAACCAGTCCTTATGATTCGCCCAGTACTGCTGATGACCTTCGCTTCTGGACTGCTGAACAGCAGATTCTGTACACGAAGCTATACTGCCAGAAGGGTCTTTTGTTTAGGCACAAGTACTTGGACATGCGAAGCCTATCTTCTGTAGCGTGCTTCCAGAACATCATGGAAACAATCGAAGCACAGAATCTGACAAGCTTGTTTGCCATGGAAACGCCATTTAACTCTGAATTGATCAAGCAATTCTATGCCACATTATATGTATCTGGTAATCCTGATGATACTGCCACATGGGTACTTGAGTGGATTATTCAAGGCAAAGTTTTTCGTTTGCATTCTGATGAATTCATGGAAATTGTGAATATCCCTCGGCACACTGGAAATCTTGCAAAGGTTCACTTGATGCCTGATCCTACCGAAGCTGAATTTGCTTCGGTACTGGATCCTGAAGTCACTGGAGATCACATGCCAGAAAATATTCGCCCGAAGCATCTGGTTTTTATTTCAAAGACTTGGTTTTATATCTTGTCAAATTCCTTGATGCCTCTCAGCACTGCAAATGATGAGTCCAACATTCACTACCATGTACGTCATGCTCTGCTGAAGCTCACTCATGGCCATGTGTTTGACTTCGAGGATTGCTTTCTTCACTATATGGTTCAAGCTGCTGAACTGGTCCATCAATTGAAGTCGTATGCTCCCTGGCTCCAAGCCATATGCAATTATGGACGCAGTGAAGACTTTGTTGCCAAGCATCATCCGAAGCTGTTATGTCCTCCTGTGCGCGATACAATGAATATATTCAGAAGGCCAAATGATCCATTTGCCATTTATGTAGGAGTCAGATAGCATGTCAATGAAAGAAACATGTCGAAGTCTTTCCAGAAGGAAGTCTATCACTTTGAAGTTGGCATTCGGTCACAACAGATGCTGGAAACTTCATTGAAGGCAAACAACGCCAAATGCAACATCTCTCTGATGAAATCAATAGAGTTGGCAACATTGCTCTAAACAACAATCAGTACCTGAAGGTTTTGAAGCGCCACTCATGGAAAGGTTTGAGGAAATTCAACTCAGTCAAGAAGCTTGAAGATGCCCGGATTTACAAGGAATATCCACATCTTCAAAGCCACTTTTCAAGAAATGATTCGATAGACCGCCCCAACCCGAAGATTACTTCACTGGAGAAGATTGACGAAGTTCTATTTGTCAACCCAGCTGAGAAAATTCGCCCGGACACTATCTCTGACGAAGACTCTCACACGTCGAAGCAAGAAGATGGCCCTCTCAACGACAGTGACCTTGACTTGCTGCAGGCTCCACTGGACATTGAATAAATGGAGTCGTCTGCCTCATCCGAAGGAGACACTTCAGGAGATGCATCTTCTTCGGGCGAAGAACGTCAGCGGGGTCCCCGAGTTGCAGCCAACGAGTAAATACTCTTGATCTACGTCTCAACCTTTTGTCCAATCATTGACAAAAAGGGGGAGAATGTAGCATCGATTGAGTTTAGATTCGCTGCGGCGTTTAAGGGTTTTTGATTCGATCTTTTGTGTGTTAAGTTACAACAAACTTTCCATTCGCTTCGATTGGGTTGTAACTTAAGTTCTACTTCGTCTGTGAACTGCTACATGTTATGTGTTAATAACCCCCGTTCTTTCAAGTTGTTCTCGTATATTTTGTCTTGCAGGTGGTTATTTCCATTAAGTTCACAGGTTATTGGATGATTGCATATTTTTCAAGACTAATATCTTTTGAATGCAATTGATTCACTAAGATATGTGTTAAGCTCCCCACCAAAGATAGTCTTCATCAAGCATTTACTTCGATTATACAAATATTCGATGCTTGCATTCAGGGGGAGTCAAAAGCTTCATATCTTAGAGTTTGCTCTCAACTCAACTCAAAATTCCACATTTTTATCGATGCCTCTTTTGTCAATAATAGTCCAAAAGGGGGAGACTATAAGAGCAAAGTTATGCCCCCATGAGTTTTGGATATTGTTGGACAAAACAGTAGAGGGACTAACAAGTTTTCTAGTATGAAACAGATGGATAGGTTCCTGAAGTTATAGGTTGGTGCTAAAGCTTCAATGAAGATTTACATATTTACTGAAGCATATCCTCTGGAGTGAAGCTCATCACGGATGTCGACCCCCCAAAAGATAAGGAATCCTGAAGCACGTCTCATCGAAGGAGATGACGAAGATGGCGCAAGACTTAAGAGTTTTTGTGTAGTTCTTTTTCACTTCTTTGAGTCATAGGAAAAACCGTACTATCAAGATGTAACAGCCCAAAACTAGCAAATTCCATAAAAGTTGCATTTTTTTCCCATTGGGGATGAAAATTTGCGACTTTATTCTTTGCAATAATCCATGTGACAAAAAAAATGCCAAATCATTTTCATGTCATGTAAAGGGATTATTTTGAATTCTCTCCTTTCTCCCTTTGCTGGTCTTTGCCAATTTTCCCAAGCCTTATCTTTTCTCCCCTAAGCAAGATAGTTTGGAAATCATCATGTTTTGCCATGATGAAATCCTCTGCAAAATCCCAAGATTTTTAGCCTTTCTAGAAAATGGGGTTGTAGCTCAAATTGCATTTGAAATAATTTAAATGCCCTTTGAATTACTTAAACATTATAGACCCAAAGCTTTTTCTTAATCATCTATAAATCAGTGGGATCCTAATCATATTTTTATATGATTTTCCCACTCATTTATATTTTTTCCCATGCCCTTTTGCTTTTGTCTTTTGTTTTATTATTAAAAGGCAGAATATTCCTCTAGCAATTTGGGCCTTTTCTTCTCTCTCCCTCCAGCCCAACTCCCAAACCCAGCCTAAACCGCCTCCTCCTCCACGCTATAAAGCAGAGGAGAAACACCTCCCCTCACGCACATGGTGTGAGCCTTGGAGGGGAGGACCTGCCCAGGCCACGTCGCCCCTCCTCTCCCCTTTATACCCAGCCTTCCCCCTCTCCTGCCTTGAACCCTAGCCCTTCCCCCAAGCCGCCGCCGCCGCCTCCCAATTTCCCCTCTCCTTCTCTGTTCCTTCCCTGACCAGGAATCCAGTGAGCTCCATGATCGCAGCCGCGTCGAGCCCGCCCACCTGATCTTCATCTTCATGGAGGTGGTCGACCTCTCCGGCCACGTGCGGGCCCCCGAGCAGAAGCAGCGAGGCCGGCAGGCCTCGGGACATCGTCTTCGTCTTCTTCCCGAGATGGCCATGTTGCCGGTTGCTCCCGAGTCGTTTTCCTCGTCGTCATCTGCGTTGCGTCCCCGAGATGAACGACGACACCAAGCACCCCTCGTGAGCCTCGCCTCCCTCCATGACCCCTTCTGCCTCGCGTAGATAGCTGTCGTTGCCGTTCGTCATGACGTATAGGTCGTCGCCGTTTTGCCTATCGTAGCCACTCTGCGCCCGGTTTCTTCTGCCGCCGCAAGCAGCTCGACGTCGTCGTGGCCCGCCCGTGCCCCAAGCACGTCCAGCGCGCCCGCGCGACGCCCCTGCGTGCCCCTGTTCCCCTTTGCGTCGTCGATCTCGTTAACTTCAGAGATGCAAACCGTGTGGTCGCCATGACTTTCCGGCAAGCCCAAGCCCTCGTTTTTTAGGCACCCGTGTGCGATCTTTGCAAAATGGGTTCTTGGATGTCCCAGCTGCTCAAAGCACGTCGCTGTCGAGTCGCCGGAATAGTGCAGCCGACGCAATCGTCGCTGGCGTTTGCTCCTGTCGTTTGTTGTTGCAGGTTCAATTCGTCAGGCGTAGCTCGCTGTTGTTTTCGTCAGGTTCTTCAGTTAGCGCTACACCTGCTACATGTAACTTTGGTTTCCAGTTGTATCACGTTCAATTGGATGGTGTAGTGGTGTGGACGCTTTGGTTGTATGCGAGAGGTCGTTGGTTCGAATCCCCTTCAATGCAAAGAGCCCTATTTTTTACTTATGTTTTGCGCGCACAGCTTATTTCAGTTAGCGCCATGTGACCGATTCTTGTAGTTTCAGTTTTGACTTCAGTTGTAATCTTTGTAGTGGCGCATTGGTTGAGCATCGTGGCTTTCATCCAGGGGGTCCCTTGTTCGAATCCCTCGTGGAGCGAATTAAACCCCCAGTTTTTCCTTTTTTCTCCTTTGTTTTTTCTTCTGCGTTTAATGGGCTCGGCCCAGCTGCTCCTTTCGCCCCTGAGCGCTCAATAGAGCAGTTCTGCGAGGGCTTGGGCCAGATTTGGCCGAAGCCATCCCAATGGTTTTTTTTTCTTCATTGTTTTTCTGTTTATCTTCAATTCTCCCCCCCTTTTGCTTTTCTTGTAACATGTGCATCCTAACTCAATTTTAATCATGTCATGCATGATTTTGGGGTAGAAAAATATGAGGAATAATATGGTGTTGTTCATTTTTCTATATGATCTAGCATTATCTTGGCGATGGTGCATTTTGCACGAAACCCCTCAGGATGATGCGCATGGTGCAATTCTTCCTTTCTTTTGCCGTGTTCCGAGCACCGTGGTTATTCTGTTGATCGTAGTTACCGGTAGCATAGTCTTGCGGTGTATTTCATTGCTTGAAATAGAATGCATTAGTTGCATAAAATATGCCATGCCATTTTCATATATGTTATGTTGAGGAACCCCACCTCGAGGTTTATTCTCATGTGTGGGCAATTCTTGCTAATATTATGTTCTAGTCTTTTTCATCTGCCATGATCATGCATCGTAACAACTTCAACATAAGGATCCCCCGGATTCGTTAATCACCTACCTAATGCATACGAAGGTTGTCGGTAGCATTGCACCCTTGCTTCCCGATACTTCTTTTAAACTTGCTCGTTCTTATATTCATGCCATGATATTAAAATGACATGCATCATACTTGACCATGCTTGTTTGTTTATTGCTTGCTCGTGATTGCTCCATAGTGATAGTGGTATCTCCGTTGATTGCTTTCCAGTGTTTACTTCTTGTGTGCTCCCGCGGATACTCTTGGAGACGTTTCGAGCTTGCGATCGTCTACACCTTCGAAACCCGACTTATCAACAGGCAAGGACTATACATTACTTATGATCCATTCTATTTCAACCAGCGGTTTGCATGCTAGTCTAGGTTAGGTTCGATGTTTGATCCTACCACATGTTTACAGCCTCTTTTAAACCGATACAGCCATGTCCCCTCCCAGCAAACCTTGTACTGCTATGTTACTATTGCTCGTTGCTCAGCCCCTGCTTAGTATGCATGCTTAGGATGCTACGATGTTACCCTGTTACTCCTTGGTGTGGGATATCACATTATTATTATTGTTGTTGATGATATGATTATTACAATGTTGACTATATTTGACGAAGGATGGAAGGTCTAGGCTATCCCGCCCCGACGCTTTGTTCCATTCGAGTCACCTAGGACCCGAGTTCCGGGTATTGGTTTTAATACCGAGCGTGCCTAACCGCGAGTGGGATTTTATGGGGTACCCTCTTCTTACCTACCTAGCTTCAAACATTTCTAGAGGTGGCCCAAGCTGATTTACCATTTGAAACCCGCATGCATAACTGGTTTGTAGCCAGTGGTTGTAAAACAACTCGGGCCAGCAGAGACAGAGTTCCTTTGTTGGTCCACACTGGTGATCTAGGGAAGTCCCCTGTTATATAGGTGAGACTAAACCCGACCTTGGCCATACGGAAGAGTCCGATCCGAGAGCGTGGCCAGCTTTTGGATTGGGTGTCGACTCCCCGGGGGCCACCCAGATTTGTTCGTTGTTAGTTAGAGGGACCTGTCGTATCGGATCTCTTGGAACTAAATCATAAAATGGTTGCCTATAATGGGTAGCAACTGAGAGAGATGGGCGAGCATGCGACGCCTCGTAATGGGCAGTTAATACACCCCTGCAGGGTTAAATCTTTTCGAGAAGCCGTGTCCACGGTTATGGACGACTCGAGACCTACTCCTTGTTCATAGACAACAACAGCTGAGATAATTTTAATATAACTTGATCAACGTGTGTGTGCCTTGACTGCTTCTTCTTCGTCGGGATGCGAAGAGGAGGACAAGGATAGGATAGGTGTTATGTTTGCGTAGTAGTTGATAGCAATACTTGTTGGAGGCGATTCCTCATCGAATGCTTGGCTTCTTATCTTACTCTCTAGATCGTTAGCCACTTCATAAACGCTAGTGCGGCAGCAACCTCACCACTTAACCCATCCTTACCGTAAACTACTAGTTGTCCTAGAATGACGAGTGATGAAGTCCTTGCTGGGTCAGATGACCACTACAGTTGGATGCTGAGTACCTCTGTACTCATGATACTACCCCCAAACTCTTTTCAGGGTTCTTGATCGACAACAGGTATGGTGATCGACGTTTCACTTGGAGACTCGACGACGACTAGTTAGGCGGATCCCGGCGGAGGGCCTGGACCCGTGTGGTTATGGGATCGATGATTTTCTTTTGACACTAGGCATTTGATTGTAGTCTGTACCCAGACATGTATCTTCCGTTGATGTATTGTATTAAGGCAGTTGTATGCCGATTGTATGAGATGTTGTATCCTTGTATCTGTAATGTTGTGATATCATGTTGGAAATCCGGGGCATATGACTTCGTCATATGTCGCGGTGGGACCGATATGTGCTTCGTCCCCGGATCTGGATGGAAACATCTAGATCTGGAACAGTACCGCATATCGGGCCTTACACAAGAGGGGTTTAGTAAAAGTACTCCGAAGGTTTGTGTGAAAAGACTCAGATCGAATCCAAACCTGTGAGAAGCCAGAGATGAGAAATCTCATGTGCACTAGGTAATGCTTCACCAGCGAAGACTTTGTTCTTTCGGCTCCTGAAGCATAGCCAAGTCCGTGAGTCATCTTTACTTGTTCCGCAAGTAAAGTTTCCCATTGATTAGAAATCCGACCGTTGCGGACAGGTGTCAAGCTGTCGCATCGGGTCACTTCAGTCATTTCGCACCTTGGGATCGCCACCTATAAATAGACCACCCCTGCCCTCATTGGCGGGTGGCTGCTCCAAGATTATTTTCCGACAGTGAAGAGAGAGAGCAACCCCACCGAAGCAAAACAAAAACTTAGGAAGAAGCTTGCTAGCCTTGTTATCTTGGAGAACTGCAATTCTCCTAGACGGTTAGAGTGTTGTTCTTCAGAGAGCGAAGAGTTATTGTCGCCTCGAAGTCCAATTTCTCAAAGGTTTCGGTGATTTCCTCAATAATCAACCACGAGTGAAGAACTGACAAAGCTCAAGGAGATTGGTGCAGTGGAGATACGGACGGAGAGAGGTTAGCTCCTATGTTCAATCACAAGTCCCTCCAACCAGACGTACCACTTTGCCGAGTGTGAACTGGTCGAACAAACATCGCCGAGTCAAGAGTTCATTTTACATTCTGGACTTACATTCAGTATTGCAATTGCTTCTGTGATTTGATTCAATGCAATTGATTCGATGCTTTTGATTCGCTAAGTTATGCTTCACTATAGTTCTGCTTCACTGTTTACCTTCTGTTGAATTCCTTCTGCTGCTAAGTTGTGCTTCACTTCAAAGTTTCATGCGAAAATTTGAAGTGATCATTCACCCCCTCCCCCTCTGATCACATACTTGGACTTTCAGAAGCCTAGGCCTTGTTTCCAACATTGTTACACCGTTTGTGCTCACTTTTGTCACATCTTTGCTTGTTGCACTTTTTATTACAAATTTATATTACCTTGCTTTGCCAGACCTATCACCCATATTTTACCATCTCTTCGCTGAACTAGTGCACCTATACAACTCCTAGTTGTATTAGGTGTGTTGGGGACACAAGAGACTTCTTGTATCTTAATTGCAGGGTTGCTTGAGAGAGACCATCTTCAACCTCTACTTCCCTGAGTTTGATAAACCTTAGGTCATCCACTTGAGGGAAATTGCTGCTGTCCTACAAACCTCTGCGCTTGGAGGCCCAACATAGTCTACAAGAATAGAAGTGTGTGTAGACATCAAGCTATTTCCGGCGTCGTTGCCGGGGAGATAAGCGTTGAAGGTATATCTTTAGATCTTGCAATTAATTCTTTTTGTTTCTTGTTTTTATTTTCACTATCTAGGCTTTATGGAAAACAACAACAAAATTATGAGAGATCTTTATGAGCTCTATCTTGAGTTAGGACATGAAGTGTTTGAGGAGGAGATCAAAAATCCTATGGAGCTTTATTATTGGAACAACACTCATGATAGTAGTAATGTTATTAGCATGTCTTCTTTCAATACTTTCGATACTAATGATATGCAAAACCATAAGCTTGGGGATGCTACGTTTTATGAAGATGAACTTTTTAGCCCCCCAAGTTTTGATGAGGAAATTTATTTTGATGATACTTTGCCTCCTATCTATGATGATTATTGTGATGACACTTATGCTATAAAGAATAAATTTTTACAAGTGCACCATGATAAGAATGATTCATGTGATAGCTATTTTGTTGAGTTTGCTCCCACTATTACTAATGAGAAGGATTTTGCTTATGTGGAGAGTAACAAATTTTCTATGCTTGTGGATCATGATAAGAATTTTTTATGTGATACTTATATTGTTGAGTTTATTCATGATCCCACTGGAAATTATTATGAGGGGGAAACATATGCTTATAGATATTTCAATAATATCAAGTCCCCTATCTTTATGTTGAAGGTTTTGAAGTTGCACGTTTTTTGCCTTCCTATGCTAATATCTTTATGCTTCAATGAGTTATTTCTGTACAAGATCCCTTTGCATAGGAAGCATGTTATACTTAAATGTGTTTGGTATTTGCTTCTATATGATCTATTTTGTGCTTCAACTCTTATTCCTATGACTATAAAGAAAGAGCTCTAGGGAGACAACCCTTGTTATCTTCACTTTGAGTTTTTTACTTTCTGTTTTTAGTGGCTTGCCCACGCCGGTGACCAAGGACACGGCGGCGACGCCTCTCCGGCAAGGGAGACGCAGCGGGGTGCGACTACGGTGGGAGGGCGCGCGTGTGCTGGGCAAGCAGCACAGCGGCGGCGGTGGCATCGTCGGCACAAGACGACCGGTGGCTGTGGCGAGCGGGGTGGGGGGGCGACGCGGCCACGGGACGTTGGTCATGCGGCTGGGGAGACGCTCGGTGCGGCTAAGAGCATGCACTGGGCGTGGTTGGGCGCAGGGCAGGGCCCGTTGAACGCGTGCATGGCGCGGAAATGGCGTGCTCTGGCCATGGTGGCCACGGCGAGCAAACGACAGCGGCAACGAAGACATGTCCACAGCGGGGCGAGGGGGATTCGGCGGCGGATCGACGGGAGGAAGAGGGAAAAAACATGAGGGATCTCACAGCGGAGCTCGAGGGGGGCTCGGTGAAGCCGGAGTGGTCGTGGCCGAGCTAATCGGCGGCAATGGCGTCGGTGACCGTGGCGACGTGGACGGGGCGATTCGCGTGATGTAGTGGCCGGCAGCTCGATGGAGGGTCCGCAGGTGATGAAGTCGAGGTACACGAGGCTCCTGTACATCGTCTTGGAGCTCGGGGTGGAGGATGTCCGCGGCGATGACGTGGCCATGGCGACGGGCGCCCACCGGCGAGCTCGGGCCAGATGGGAAGACGAGGTCGGGAAGGGGGGAAATATCCTGGGCTGCTGCACTGTCGCGGGGCGTTGTCGACGCATGAGTGGAGGGAGGCCAGCTCAGCGTGCCCACAGCCATGGCGTCGTGGGGTGGGGGCAGGGAGCAGGTGAGAGGGAAGAATACAACGGAGAGGGGAGTTGGCCGGGTACTGGGCCGAGAGAGGTCTCGCACCGGGCGAGGGATAAGAACCTCCCTACTTTCTGTTTTTTGTTTACCTTTACTTTTCTGGCACAATTCGTTTAGCTAGCATTTGGTTTTTATCAATATGTGCAACTGGTCTTATTAACTGTGTTGCCCCACATTTTAATGCTATAAAAAGTTTGAGGTTGAAATAAAATCATTTTATTATTATTATTTATCTCAAAAGACTAGTTGGTGCTATTTAGCTACTGTTTATTTATTTACCTATTATCTGGATTTTTGTAAGAAGTGAAACTTGTTCTGTTATTTGTATTGCATCTTAAAGCAACACCACAAAAAGTTAGTGCTCAAAATAAAATCATTTAGGATTCCATTTGAATAAGAAACGATTAAAAAGGGTTGTTTTGGTTGTTGTTTGAATTGTTTAATTATTTATATGCCATAATAAATATCCATCACCATGGTACCTTGTTTGCACAATTTTTGGGCAATGTTTTATTTCCACCTTGTTTTGGAATTTTTAATTGGGTTGAATTTGGATCACTATGATCAAGGGTGATCATCCTGGCTTAACCACAGTGACTTGACAACAAAAAAAGTGATTACTGTAGGTGATTACTATAGCTGACACCCGGGGTGTTACAAAACTCCACCACTACAAAGAATTCTCGTCCCGAGAATTAAAAGTAGTGTAAGGGGTAAGATTTCGATTTCGTATTCTAATGATTATGCTGGTGCTTGTTGTCCTTCCCGATGAATTTAACCCTTGCCGTTGATGTCTTCATTTCCCTCCATCAGTGCACCTCGACGAGTTGCCATCCTTTCCTCGGGGCTTCATCGTACTTACGTATGGGCTAGGAAGGTAAAACTTAGGGGGTCGGATCGGTACCAGGTTAAACAACCGAGGTTGTCCAAGGGAATGGGGTACGAAGTATCTCACGAGTTAAACTCAGGGAGATACCTCGAGAGAAACAAAAGAGGGTATGAGAAATTTCAAGCGGATAGGCATGCATTTGATGCTGATAACGAATGTTGTAAGAGGGGTCCATAGCATCAGGCATAAGCACTGAGTCTGATACCGGACTAAATAACACAATGTAGGTGACTCGTGAATTGCATACGAGGTCAATCAAGAGAGATAACCTCGGGAACAGGAAAGTAAGGAAGAGTCAGGTTTCGGTCCTGTGGACTGTGGGTTATGGGCCCACGTTGAATAAGGAGGGTGGGGAAATTCCATGCGATCAAGTTGCAAGGTAAGTCAGAGAACAGCTTGTCAACTATGTCGGCAACAACATCAGTGCCAAGGGTGAGGGATAAAGAGAACCATTTTCCTGCTCGTTAAGACGAGGCGGACCAATTGGCAAGGTTCTTGTCCATCGGTGGTGACCGAAAATTCATCAACAATAGTAACAGGTTGTACGAACAAATTCTTACACCGAAGTGTTTACATAAGCAGGGAATTATCAATGCTCAGACAAGACACATTACAAGAAAGATTAAACAGACCGATGAAAAGGAAAATGTGATGATACACCAGTATCCAGAGTATATCTTTCCCAAGGGAAAGCAGAGCAAGATATACATGACCAATTTTGTATTGGCAAGGAGCTAAAGGAGGTTGTTGATGATAACACAAATCATCGACGGGTAAGGATGGTATTTGTCACCATGAATTCAATTAACACTTGGGAGAAGTCAAAATGTTGATGATGATCACGACACATCATGTTAAAAGGTTTCAAGAGAATACAATCGAACAATGGTGACATCAAGCAAAAGGGATGGTGAAGCCAAAGTATTCGGTGTTCCCGGTTGACGACAACCCAGAACCATGAAGTGGCTACGACAGGGAAAGGTATGGTTCCATCAAAATTCATTAGATGTAGTGCAAATGTATGATATCCTCGAGGTACCAGGAGGTATACTCGAAGGTAGAATGGAGGATCATAGGTGCAGCAGAATTCATACCAAGGGGATAATTATCTTTAGGAGAAGATTTCATGATAAGTTCTACATAGTATCCATGGGCATGAACACAAAGGTTCAGGGTCGACTCCCACTTCTTCAATGCATAGCCTCTCATTCACTTCTCGCTGTCGATGAATTATGAAGCGTTCAAAAGTTTATCTAGCCTAACACCCGTAGAGTAAGACCCATAGAAGTTTCCGGGGTTCACACGGATGGCTGAAACATAGATACAACCCATAGGGACATTTTACGAATCTATACGACAAACAATAGGAACAAGAGTTACAAGTATTAAAGCAGAAGGCTGATGACACAAACCATATGATACCGTTAGCCAAAGGCATTTCATATCAGGGGAAGCTCGTCAATGATTTAGGACGCAAGGGGAAGGCAGGTAGTAATCCACCAAAAAGGTCAGGCGGCGTACAAAGAGTCTGGGGCGGGTATCGGTACTCAACCATAAGGAGAAAGTACACAAAGGCATTAGGTGAAAGAAGCAGCTGAATATTTCGATGCTTAATTTCAAAAGGAATTATGACTACCATACCGGTGTATCAAATTCAGATACATCGATCAAACATGAATAAGTGGAATAGAAGCTTGACGGTTAATCAATTAAGGTTTGATTTACCGAGAACCAGCTCATGTCTGGAGTGACGTCTGAGCCAGAAGAATGGATTCATAGGGATCAACTGACGATTGCGTGCACTAGCACACACGATGATTCAACAGATCAGAATGGCAATGCCAAGGGAGGTCATCAAAGACTACAAGACAAACGGGATTAATCATAGTGCAAGCAGGTAAGAAGAATCTCCAAAGCAGCAGGCTGCCGAGGATTGTTGCGAGATCGAATAGTACTTCAAAGTATTTTGGGAATCACAGGAACCACTTAGGATGAACGGATCCTCGATAAATGTGAGGAATTATCCGCAGGGTGAAAAGAAGTTGCAAGGCAGTAGGCTCAACGGGTTCTCGAAACAACGGAAAGTATTTCGATGCATCTTGTGAACACAAGAGCAACTCGGATTGAATGGATGAACGGAAGGTCTATGTGGTTATACATACGGACTTATCGGTGGCAGGGAATTGCAAAGGTGATCGGCACATATGGTCTCGGGGATTTTATCGGAGAGTAATCTTCGGAATCTTCTCGTGAAGCAAGCGATCATCTGTAAAGAGGGGCTCTCCGGGAGGAAGTAGTCACGAGAACCTAATGTCAGAGTAAGCAAAATCTTTAACCCGAAAGAGAAGAGAGATCAGAGTCCCAGAGTAAGGGTGCGGAGAAAAAGATCCTAATACCATCCCAGTTGCGCTGTGGGCCCGTAAGCCACACAACGAAGTTAGCAAATCAGTTTTTCAAATACTAGACTCAAATTCGACCAAGGAGTTGGAAGGGGGTGTCCTACAAGCAGTCGGCTCTGATACCAACTTGTGACGCCCCCAAAATCAGACCATGTACAGTAATCATACACACAAGGTACACGACCGAAATTACGGACCCACGGTGAAATATCACAACACAACTCTACAAATAAAATAATACAACTTGTTTAATAGAAGCCAGGGGCCACGAGGGCTCGAATACAACAGCTCGAAAGAATAAATTTAGTGGAAGCAATAGTATCTGAGTACAAACATAGTTAGTCAAGTTTTGCCTTAAGAAGGCTAGCACAAATGACATCAGAGGTACAGATCGAAAAGGCGAGGCCTCCTGCCTGGGATCCACCGAACTACTCCTGGTCGACAGGGAACTCGACGTCGTAGTAGTCGCCTCCGGGGTAATCCTGCTCCTAGGCTCCAACGTCGACTGCAGCGGCCGATCAGGCAAAACGAAAAGGGGGAATAAAGCAAAGGTGAGTATCTAGCATACCCGCGAGTCTAACGTCCGCTACTAAGCATTTATGCATTTGTATCAAATGGAAAGGGGAGGCTGTATATAGTGGACTGCAAGATAGAAATCAGAATAAGGGTAAGAAGCTAGGCCTATCGAAGACTAGCATCTTCTGACGGTGTCTTGCAGCACAAGATGAGAACAGCCAACAGCTCATATAAAGCATAGAGTAACAATGAAACAGAAGTTGATGCATCATTGTATAATATAAGTTGTAATGATTAAAAATAATAGATGCCTTCGAGTTCCCCTCCTCGACTTCCCTGCGGGAAGAAAACCCGTAACCAACAGATTAATAGTAGTAGTTTGTAGTGGTAAGGTCCAGCTTCAGCATAAAGCGTCCTGTTACCGTGGACATGGCTATTGGAATAGATTAAACTCCCTGCAGGGCTGCACTTGTGTTACACTACACGCACGGATCTCCAGGGTGGCGGGCACCTTGTTAGGGAACGCTCCACCAAGGATATCCGACACTCCGTAGCCCATCTTTCAAACTCAACAGAGAGGTCATCCACCGGACTATATCCTATGTACACGGGACTTTGGACACTAACCCCGACGTACTCCTGCACGGTGCGAGGCTGGTCGGTGAAGCAAAATCAAACCAAATAAGACACCACCACGCGAGCAAATAAGACAACACCACTTCCCGGCGCAAGCCGTGGTACTGCTGACTTCTGAAGAGTCCTCGGACGAGACTATGAAGCAGGGGAGCCCATAACTCGTAATTCCCACGGGTAGGTAGTGCGTACATGGCATATAGCCAACTCAAGATATCCACCAAACCATTAGGCGTTTTATTAACTTGCGGGACAACCGTCATCATTGCCTCGACTTAACTGACCCGCGGACAACGACAGAAGTCAGGACCACCAGTACATCGGTGCCTGCCCTTTCGTCCCACCAACTCTCTGCGGTTACCAACATGGTGAACCGTCTCCTTACCTTGTCTCATGTGTGATCCTGAAGGAGCTCGACTTTCGTGGCTTGGTAACTCTCGCGGCCGACGATCAGGTGCCAAGCACACCGGTACACTGGTCGTACCCTCCCTGTCGTCCCGTCGCAATACCACTCGC
Organism: Bromus sterilis; assembly: GCA_950022295.1. Lineage (NCBI taxonomy): Eukaryota > Viridiplantae > Streptophyta > Magnoliopsida > Poales > Poaceae > Bromus > Bromus sterilis. Next base: position 158,707,083 of record OX465596.1, on the reverse strand, counting down.
GGGCACCGTTGGGTCACCCGACTTTTTACCTTTAAGGACAACCGTTGTCGGGACCCTAGGGCGGCTATACAGAGTCAGCAACGAGTGGAGTACGAGGATTACTCCTCGATAGCTCCACTTGATGTGGCTCGGCAGAGCCGAGGTAGGGGCCTTAGACGGTGTCTGCATTGTACCGTACCTGTGCAATTACAATCATCGTATCCGCGTTTACTCCCCTGAGTGATCACGTCCCGCTATCTAATCCTAGCTAACAATGCGCAGGGCTCACTTCTGAATATAATATATATTTATATACGCAGCATAGGATGAAGGAAGGTACATCAAGGGCGACAATGACCGGCTATGCAATAGAATAGGATTGTAATGTAGCAGCAGTAGTAATGGCTAGTGCAAGAAAAGTACGGAAAGATAGGCGATATTTGGGGAAGAGAATGGCTTTGCTTGCCTGGAAGCTCGGCAGTAGGGGTAGGGTCGTCGACGCAGTAGTCATACTCAGCAGCGGTGTAGTCGGCGGCAGCAGCGGGGTCTACCGGAGATTAAGGGCGGAAGAAACAGTAAATACAAAGCAAGCATATACAAACAGATGCATGACATGACAGATGCAATGTTAACGGTGTTCTAACGCAGTGCAATGTACGTTACTCGGAGCGGGAATTCATCCGGGGATGAAATACCGGCTCCGGGTGATTATCGACAAACGGCCCGGAGGGGGAATGTTCCATGTCTGTAGTGTTGTGACTATCTGACAGACATGTGGATAGTTTAACCGTGATCGCTGATGCATTCTGACCAACTTTTATGTTCAGAACATTTCCATCCGGAAAGTTTACCGGTACCGGGTAATTGTTGGACAGACAATCCGGAGGGGGAAAGTCTCGGGTTCGGTATATTAGAGGGGTGCGGTGGGTATGCGGGTAGCGTATTTTTATTCGTTATATTTTTTTGATCAATTTTGATGTATAAAACATTTTCATCGGAGTTACGGTTTAAAAGATATTTAATTTTAAAGTTTAAATCATTTTAAATCAATTACTATATTTATTTAAATAATTAATTCTAGCATTATCCAGAATAGGAACTTTGACCAGTCAAACCTGACAACAGGGACCCACATGTCAGTCTCACAGTTAATGAAACAATTTATTGAATTTAAATAACAGTGGGGTCCCACATGTCATAGGCACATTTTTATAATTGTAATTTAATTATCTATTTAAACCAGTGGGACCCAACAGTTAGTGACACATGTACTAATATCCAATTTAATTAACAGTTAAAGGCCTGGGGCCCACTAGTCATTCACAAAGGGGGGGTTATCTCTCTATTATTTTTTTAACAGGGGGATTAGGCTATCTACATAGCCTTGGCCCACCGGTCAGTGAGGGGGGGGGTTAGCCCAGTGGCTTTCCCACGCCGGTGACCAAGACACGGCGGCGACGCTCTCTGGCGAGGGAGGCGCGGCAGGGTGCGACTTCGGTGGGAGGGCGCGCGTGTGCAGGGCAAGCAGCACATCGGCGGCGGTGGCATCGGCGGCACAAGACGGTCGGTGGCTGTGGCGAGCGGGGTGGGGGTCGACGCGGCCATGGGACGTTGGCCGTGCGGTTGGGGAGACGCTCGGTGCGGCTAAGAGCATGCGCTGGGCGTGGTTGGGTGCAGGGCAGGGCCCGTTGAACGCGTGCAAGGCGGGGCCATTACGTGCTCTGTCCATGGCGGCCACGGCGAGTGTAACACCCTCGGTGTCTTGTAACAGTAATCACTTTTGGCTAATGATAATTACTGTTGCTAATCTCACTTTGATCATCTTTGCATTTGATCACTCCAAAAACCCTTGTGTTGTTATTAAAATAATGTGATAAATAAAACATTGTCCAAAAATTGTGCAACCACTTTTATAAAATCACTAATAATCAATGGACCATGTTAAACCAACATTGGATATTTATTGCAATATTTAAATATTGCAAACAATTCAAACCAGTGCCAATACAACCCCAAATATCCATTGGATATTCAAAAGAAATATTAAACGGATTTCTTTTGCACCCAAACTCTTGGTGGCACTCTATTAATTTGCAATACTAATTACGGGACAAGTTCCATATTTTAAAAAAATACAAAAGTATTTAAAACAATTAAATACATAAAACAAACAAAAAATAAGACAACCTTTCTACCGCTCAGGGGCGAAACCCACCCCCTACCCCCACTAGGCCAGCCCACCCCAGCCCACTCCCCCTCCCCATCTTCAACCCCTGTTCATGGGGGTACCGTGGCGCCCATCCTGCGGCGGCCACGCCACGGCCGTCGCCGTGGCACGCTTCCGCGGCCGCCGGCGGGGATAAGAGCCCCGGGATGCCCTCCCCCGCACCCGAACCCTAGCTCGCCCCCTGCTCCCCTCTCGCTCTCGCGTCGTTGTCTCCATAGCTCGCAGCCACGGCCGTCGCGGCGCAGTCACCGACGACGTGGCCGGAGGCCTCGTTGGGCCGCGCTGGTCTCTCAGGGAGGTCCGCACCGTCGACCTCTTCCTCCCTGTCGAAGATCTCGCGCCTAGGACCCTTGCAGACGACGCCTGCGTCACGGGAAGCTCCGGCCGCATGGTATTCTGACGAGCAATTCCGTCACTGGTGAAGCTCCTCCGCCCCTCCCGACTTCGCCATCGTGCTCCAGGTGAGCATCCTCGCCAGTTGCCCCAATTCCCCTCCGTTATGCCGTAGTTGGCCGTCATGGCCCGTACTCCGGCCGCCGCGCGTCCCACTGGTTTCCGCGCCCAGCCCAGCGTTGCTCGCGCGCGCGCCCTGTGCGCCTCCTCGTAAGGCCACGCGCCTCCCTCCTGTGCACTCGTCGTCGCGGCCCCCTCGCAGGAGGCTCGAACCCAGCCCCGCCGTGCCACGGCTCCCCGCCGGTGAGCCCGTACGGGTGGCTAAGGGTTGGACCCCCCCCCCTCTCGCTGACCGATGGGGTCCACCTCTGTAGATTAGCTGCTAATCACTGGTTAGAGGTTAAACACCCCCTAACCCCCCTTAATTAAAATGGAATCCCCTGTTTAGTTGATAGGGTCAATGACAAGTGGGCCCCTAGCCATTTAAAAATAAATTAAACTAGATCTTTAGCTATGTGTGAATGACATCTGGGTCCACCTGTAAGTAATTAAGTTAAAAGAAATAAAAATGCTAATAGTCTATGACATGTGAGACCCCACTGTTATTAAATTTAATCATGTGTATTGTTAATAATGTGAGGCTAACAGGTGGGTCCCCTCTGTCAGCTTTGACCCAGTCAAAGATTCCTTGTGGATAATGTTGCTATTTTATTAATAAAAGAAATTCAGGAAATGATTTAAAATTGATTTAAACTTCAAAAATTAATATGTTTTAAATCGCAAATCAGATGGAAAAACTTTATACATGAAAATTGATCAGAAAATATAACGAATACGGATACGCTACCCGTATTCCCACCACCCCCTCTAGCATACAGAACACGGGACATTTCCCCATCCGATTGCACTGTCCGATAATCGCCCGGGAGCCGATAAAATTGTCGGTTGAATTCCCGTTTCCTCTGCAACGTGTAGCACCGCATCAGTTTCCCCCTAACACTGTGTTTGTCATGTCTTGTATTTGTACTGCTATTATTGCCATGTATTTATTGTTTCTCCCCCCTCTCTTATTGTCCGATAGTCTCGACGTCCGCTACTGATGCCCCTGTGATCGACTACTTCATCGACGACCGTACCTCTACCTTCGAGCTTACAGGCAAGCAGATCCATTCTTTTCCCCAGATACCGCCTATCTTTCCGTATTTTTCTTGCACTAGGCATATGCTGCTGCTGCTACGTTACAATCCTATTCAATTGCATAGCCTGTCATTGTCACCCTTGTTGTACCTTCTGTTATCCTATGCTGCCTTATAATTATATTATATTCAGCAGTGAATCCTGCGCCTTGTTAGTCAATAGGATTAGATAGCGGGCCGTGTTCACTCTAGGAGTGAATGCGGATACGATACATTACAAATGTTACAGGTACGGTTCAGAGCAGACACCGCTTCAGGCCCCTACCCCGCCTCTGCCGAGCCACATCAAGTGTGAGCTATCAAGGATTAATCCTTGTACTCCACTCGTTGTTGACTCTGTATAGCCGTCCTAGGGTACTGAACCACGTTTGTCCTTACAGGTAAGGAGTCGGGTGACCCAACGGTGCCCGCGCAGGGTATCTTAGCGGAACGACAGGTCAGGTGTATTCCACCGGTGTGCGGCGGGCTTGGTACTGTTCGTGGCCGAAAGATTTCCTGTTGTACGAAAGTCGAGCTCTTCAGAGCAAATGGGAGACAAGGTAAGGAGACGATTCACCTTGTTGGTAACCGCACGAGTTGGTGGGACGAAAGGGCAGGCACTGACATTACTGCTGGTCCTGGCTGCTGTCGTTGTCCGCGACTCACCGAAAAAGGGGCAACGATAACGGTTCTCCCGAAAGGTAATAATAAAATGACTTAACGGTTCCGGTGGATGACTTAAGAGGCCGCAAAGGCCTGTACGCACTACCTTCACATGGGGTTACGGTGTGGGCCCTCCGCATTATGGTCTCGTTCGAAAGCTCTGAAAGACGTCCAATTTCAGCATTTTGGTTGGGTCGGACCGTGCTGCGGCACTAGATCCACTTGGCGCACAACGACCCGGAGTGCGAGAGGTGATAGCCCATGAAGCTCTTGCGCTTAGGACTGTAGACCGGCGGGGACCTCTCTGATGAGCCGTAGGATGGGCCTCGACGTGTCGTATAGCCTCGGTGGGGCATTCCCTAACAAGGTGTACGCCACCCTGGAGATCCGAGCGTGCAGGCTGAACAGTAGTGCAGCCCTGCAGGGAGTTTCATCTATTCGAATAGTCGTGTCCACAGTAATAGGACGCTTTATGCTGAAGCCAGAACCCACTACTACAAACTACTACTATTAAACTGTTGGTTCCGGTTTCTTTTCCTCGCAGGGAGTCGAGGAAGGGAACTCGGAGGCATTATTATTATTAAATATTACAACTTACTATTATACAATGCTGCAGCAACTTCTGTTGCATTGTTATTACATTCATGCTATTGAACTGTTGGCTATTCTCTTCTTGTGCTGCAAGACTCGTCGGAAGATGCTAGTCTTCGATAGGCCTAGCTTCTTACCCTTATTCTGATTTCGACCTTGCAGTCCACTATATATACAGCCACCCCTTTCCTTTTGATACAAATGCATAAATGCTTAGTAGCGGACGTAAGACTCGCGGGTATACTAGATACTCACCCTTGCTTTATTTCCCCTTTTCGCTTTGCCTGATCGGCCGCTACAGTCAACGTTGGAGCCCAGGAGCAGGAGATTCCAGGAGGAGCCTACTACGACGTCGAGTTCCTGTTGACCAGGAGTAGTTCGGTGGATCCCAGACAGGAGGCCTCGCCTTTTCGATCTGTATCTCTGATGTTATTTGTGCTAGCCTTCTTAAGGCAAAACTTGACTAACTATGTTTGTACTCAGATATTATGATTGTATGACTTTGTATTCGGGTCCGTGTGACCCCCTTCATTGTAATATATTTGCTTTATCCTTTTGTGTTTCATGTTGTGCTGTGATATTCTCACCGTGGCACCTTGATCTCAATCATGTACCCTGCGTGTATGATTACTGTACATGATCGTAAATCGAGGGCGTCACAAGTTGGTATCAGAGCCGACTGCCTGTAGGAAGCCACCCAACCACTACCTGGTCGAAGTTGAGTCTAGACTTTGAAAAACTATTTTGCTAACTTAATATTTGGCTTGCGGGCCCACATCGATGTCACTACGTGTGATATCTATGGTATTAGGATCCTTTTTCTTTGTACCTATGCTCTGGGAATCTGCTCTCTTATCCTTGCTGGTAAGTTTTACAAACTCTAACATTAGGATCACGTTCTCTTGATTCCACCGGGCGTTCTAGTGCTACCTCATTGATTGAGTCGTGTCGCAGGAGTTCTACCCCACGTCCCGTACCGCGGATCCCATTCTCATTCTGGGCAGGCCGTGCGTCCTCTAGCATCTACTCCTGTGGCCAACAGTTTTCTTGCGGCGTGATTGATATAGTGGAATCTATGTCGTGTCGTGTATTCCTTACCGCGGTCTGCATGCCGCCTACTGAGTCCCTTTTCCTTAATTTCTACGACGTTACGATGTCCGATTTTGACCGACTATGTGCAAAGATTTGTATGTCTATATGACTACTATTGTGTATCTACTGCACTTCTCGTTCATTACTTATGATACATCATGTATGACTTCTTATCCTTGCAAACGCTTTTTCTGAACTAACCCCTGTTGTTCAGGCAGGATGGCTGACGATCCCCCACCTCCACCTTATATGGCCGCAGTACTGCAACAGTTTGATCTGAACCGTCAGTTTATGGCCAGAGTAATGACCCAGATTTCAACTCAGAATTCCCTAATAACACTGCAGGAGTTCGTTCGCCTCAACCCGTCCACCTTCCGCAGCTCCGCCAATCCTATGGATGATGATGATTGGCTCCGTGATATTGCTTTTCAGATGGAGTCAGCTGCTGTTGCCCCTGCCAGTTACCTCACCTTTGTGACGTATCATCTGAGGGTTCCAACTGCTCCGTGGTGGGAAAGCCACCGGCTTGCGCTGCCAGATGGAACTATAACCACTTGGCAAGAATTCTAGTTAGCCTTCCGTGCATGGCACCTTCCTCAAGGTCTGATGGACCAGAAGGAGGAGGATTTCTGCCAACTCCGTCAGGGCCAGAAAACTGTTGATGAATATCATAGGAAGTTCCTTGAGTTATCCCGCTATGCTGAGAGAGACGTCGCCACCGATGCTCGCAAACAGGAGAGATTCCGAGAAGGACTGCATCCTGAAATAGAGCTCGCACTTGTCCTTCATGATTGTGCGCACTTTGCGACCCTTGTCAGCAAGGCTTTCCAAGTCGAAACTGCTCTGACTAAGCACCATGAGTCGCTCAAGCGTGCCCGAGATGCTGGCCCATCTTCGGGTCGGCCTGCTCAGAAACTTAGAGTCTGGCTCCCGCACAGTGTTTTTCACCGGCCTGCTCCAACGCCAAGGCCGTCCTATGATGCACCTCGTCTGCCTCCACCGCCGAGACAGCTAACGATTCCGCCTGGACAGCCCAATATTATGGCTCCTCCGCCTAATGATGGCTTATGCCGCCAGTGTGGACAGCCAGGTCACCGTGCACCATGCCCTCCTGTTGACCGTAAGAGGAACTGTCGAAACCGTCGTACCAGAAAAGGTAATACCAAGCCGCCTCTTGTTGAACGTTGCTATGCCAATCATGTTGATATTGAGAAGGCTAGGATGGATCCGACTATCGTGATGGGAACCCTCCTTGTTAATTCAGTACCAGCTTCTGTTCTGTTTGATTCAGGAGCCTCACATTCCTTCATATCTGTTGCGTTTTCCTGTAAGCAAGACTTGCCGTTCGAGAACCTGTACCCTCCGCTGGTGGTTTATTCTCCAGGTTCCAGTTGGGTTACCTCGATGATAGCCCACAACAATCATATTGAAATTGGAGGATTCGTGTTTGTTGCTTCACTCATGGCCCTCAAGGTTTCTACCATTGACGTTATTCTTGGTATGGATTGGTTGAAAGCGCATGATGCTCACATCCACTGTGGTACTAGAACAGTTCAGCTAACGCACCCTTCTGACAATTCTGTACTCGGCCTGAACAGTTCAACATGCCGAAAGCAATATATATGCTCTGAACGCACTGAATGCCTCACCTCTTGAAGGAATTGAGAACGTTCCAGTCGTTCACGTCTGACGTCGACGTCTTCCCAGAAGAGTTGCCGGGAATACCCCGATCAGAGATGTCTAATTCGTCATCGACTTGAAGCCTGGCAACGTCCCTATTGCTAAGCGCCCTTATAAGATGTCGCCTCACCACCTCCTTGAACTGAAGAAGGAGATCGACATGGCACTCCACAAAGGCTTCATCCTTCCAAGTTCCTCTGCTTGGGGAGCACCTTCGCTCTTTGTTAAGAAGAGCGATGGAACGAACCGTTTGGTCCAAGATTACCGACCTATCAACCAGGCAACAATTCAGAACAAGTATCCGCTTCCTCGGATCAACGATCTATATGATCAACTTGTTGGATCTACGGTGTTCTCGAAACTCGACTTGATGTTGGGTTACCATCAGATCCGGGTCCGTGTAGAGGACATCCCGAAGACCGCTTTCATTACTCGCTATGGTTCATACGAGTACACCGTCATGTCCTTTGTCCTGACCAATGCCCCGGCCACTTTCTCTCGATTGATGAACTATATATTCATGGAATACCTCGACAAGTTCGTCGTGGTTTATCTGGATGATATCTTGGTATACTCCAAGAATGAAGAGGAACATGCTAAACACCTTCGTATTATACTAGAAAAGCTTCGAGAACACAAACTCTATGCTAAGTATTCTAAGTGTGAATTCTGGCTTCCCGAAGTAACTTACCATGGTCATGTGATTTCCAAGGATGGCGTTGCCGTTAACCCAGAACGTATTCAGACTATTCTTGACTGGACTCCTCCCAGGACTGTCAAGCAAGTCAGAAGTTTCCTCGGTCTCGCTAGCTATTGCCGCCGTTTCGTCGAGAACTTCTCCAAGATTGCCAAGCCTCTGACTAATCTGCTTCACAAAGGCGTTAAGTTTGAGTGGACTAATAAATTCTAGGAAAGTTTTCAAGCTCTCAAGGACAAGCTCACTTCTCCCCCAGTGCTTGCTCCCCCTGATACCAAGAAGGACTTCGTGATATACTGCGATGCGTCTCGTCAAGGATTAGGCTGTTTCCTAATGCAAGAGTGTCGCGTGATTGCTTATGGCTCTCGCCAGTTGCGTTCTCACGAAGATAATTATCCAACACATGATCTCGAATTGGCAGCAGTAATTTATGCATTGAAGCTGTGGCGACACTACCTCGTCGGTAATTGTTGCGAGATCTACACCGACCACCAAAGTCTGAAGTACTTGTTTACTCAGCCAGACTTGAATCTCCGCCAACAAAGATGGCTCGAGACAATAGCCGATTTCAACATGGATATTCATTACACCCCTGGCAAAGCTAATGTGATGGCTGATGCCCTGAGTCGCAAAGCCTACTATAGTGAACTTGAAGTTCAAATGCAATAGCCACCTCTGTATGAAGAGCTTCGCAAGCTGAACATCGAGATTGTTCCACAGGGATATGTGAACTCCCTGGTAGTCAAACCAGACCTCGTTGTACGCATCAAGACGATACAACATTATGACCCTGACATTTGGAAGATTAAGCGTCGTGTCGCCAGTGAAGAGCCCTCATTCTTCACTATTGATGCAAATGATGATAATGCAGTGTACTTCAAGGGTCGTTTAGTGGTTCCGGTAGGCAAGGCCAACCTAAACTACGCCCCTGATGTCATGAAAGAAGCTCATGATACCCCTTTGTCGATTCACCCTGGTAGTAGCAAGATGTACCAAGACATTCGTCAGCGGTACTGGTGGTCTAACATGAAGCAAGACATCGCTCGATATGTAGATGAATGTGACGTTTGCCGTCGCGTCAAAGCCGAAGATCAAAGACCTGCTGGAACTCTGCAACCACTTTCTATTCCTGAATGGAAGTGGGACAAGATCGAAATGGACTTCGTCACCGGTTTTCCCCGATCACAGAAAGGCCACGATGCTATTTTTGTCGTCATCGACCGATTCTCCAAGGTTGCCCACTTTCTGCCAGTCAAGGAGACTATCTCTGCTAGTCAGTTAGCAGACTTGTACGTTTCCAGAATTGTGTCCCTCCATGGTATTCCGTTGGAGATCAGTTCTGACCGTGGAAGCCTTTTCACCTCAAGATTTTGGGATAGTTTCCAAGAAGCTATGAGCACTCACCTAAACTTCAGCACCGCTTATCACCCCCAGTCGCAAGGACAAGTTGAACGCGTCAATCAAGTGCTTGAAGACATGCTTCGAGCTTGTGTCATATCTTTCGGTAAGAAATGGGAGGAATCCCTTCCATTTGCTGAATTCTCGTACAACAATAGCTATTAGGCTAGTCTGAAGATGGCACTCTTTGAAGTTCTCTATGGACGTAAGTGTTGAACCCCTCTGAATTGGTCAGAAACTGGGGAACGAGCACTTGTTGGTCCGGAAATTATTCAGCATGCTGAAGATCAGGTTCGCGTTATTCGTGAACATTTGAAAGCTGCTCAGTCTCGCCAGAAGAGAAACTATGACCGCAAGCACAAGGAAATGGTTTATCAACCCGGTGAACAGGCTTACCTTTGAGTCACTCCCATGAGAGGCACACATCGATTCGGGATAAAAGGCAAGTTAGCTCCTCGCTACATTGGCCCGTTCTGTATCCTGTCCAGAAGTGGACCGGTGGCATACCGGTTCGAGTTGCCGTCAAACCTCTCTCAAGTTCATGATGTCTTTCATGTGTCGCAACTTCGTCGCTGCTTCAAGGATCCTATCCCAGCAGTGGATCATGGAATGCTTGAACTGCAACAAGACTTGTCGTATCGTGAACATCCGAGCCGCATTCTTGATCAGTCTTGTAACATCCCAATTTTCTAAATTTGGATGTTAATAGATCATCATATGCATCTCATGCTGTTTCCACATTTTTTATGGGGTTTTAAAAATATTTTAAACATTTTTCAACTTAAGGCAATTTATTGGAGAGGATATAATATGACTTATCCCCATTTTTAAATTGTTGTAAAATAGTTAAAATATTTTTTGGAGACATTTTAAATTTACTATTGGGGTTATAAATAATTTCTAAAAATATTTTGGGAATTTATTTATGCTCAGGAAAAGTTTAAAAAACATTTTTGGAGTTTTTCGGTATTTTTAAATTGCCGGAAAAGTATTTAAAAAATATTTAAAAATAATTTGCAAAGTTTTTGTTTTTATTAAATATTTTGGTAATGCCAAAAATTCAATTTTATTATTTTAAAAAATTTGGTGAAAACGGAAATTAAAAATATTTATCCGTTATTTTTATAAAACTGTTTTGGGCCTAATGGGCCTATTCTGTTTTTTTTTCGCCTGGCCGATTTCGTTTTTATTTCGGATTAAAAAAATCCGGAGCGGGTTATAAAAACATCCGCGGGTCCGTGGATTAGGGTTTTTTCGCTCGACCCGCGAACCCGCCTCGCCGCCGAGTTCGCCTCCGCCGCCGCCGCCGTCACGCCGCCGTCCGCCGCCGCCTCGAGGTGAGCCCCGCGCCTCGCCGTGCCGCGCCGCCGCCGCCGGTCAAGCACCTACGCCGCAGCGGGCAGCCGCCGGCTGCTGCCGCTGCCGCCGCCGGCGGCCGGTCAAGCCTGCCAGATCCGGTCAAATCCGACCGGGGACCCGATCGCGTTTTTTCGCAAACTTTTAATTACGGATGGGTCCTTTTTGCAGATTGGACCCCAATTTCACCCGGTACCATTTCCGCGAGTACTTTTTAACCGTAGCTCGGAATCGAGTGATTCCATTTGCGTTGCGACCGTGGAGAAAAATTCTAGCCAGTAGCAGAAGTTTGAAGTTTTCAAATTTGAATCCCAAGCGGAATAGAATTTGAACTTCCGGTAGCCGTATCTTTTTAACGGTGCGCCCGTTTGCGCCGTTTCTTTTTACGTTACTTTTATTTTTTCGAGTACTTTAAGTTTAGCTTATGTTAGGAAAGTTTTGCTACTGTTCTTTGTATGTTTATTACTATTTAAGCATATTTATTTTTAATATATGTTGATTGGTGCTATGTTTGCTCGTATAGATTCTCCGGAGTGCGCCGCCTCGTTTTGTGAGGATCTTGATCGTCAGGAACGGGGAGAAGGCAAGTGATGCTTTGATCATACTCATACCTATAATTTTTCTATATGCATTATGTTAAGAATATCACCCTATTGCATGATAGGTAGTTTACTTTACTGTTGCTGCAAAACCAGTTAGGATAGCCACATGTCTTGACTTGTCTTTGTAGATCAACCTAGCACGTGTTGTTACTTTATGTCTATGCTTTGTAGACGTGGTTTGGGTTGTGAGAATTCATGGAGTGCATGTGAGCTATTTAATAATTTGTGTAGCAACTTTATAATTAATAGAAATCACTTTTGGACGGGCGGGTTGCATTCTGGTGGCTGTGCCTTGTCTAAGGACAGTGCCGGGGTTAAATGCACCCAATGGTTGTTTTGGTGGTGAACCGGATGCGACATGGTGTTTACCCTCTGAATGCAGTGGGCGCCGTCCAGGCTCAAAAAGATCAGACAAGCAATATTACTAGTAGCTTCCGTGTACAACCACTGGCTATATGGGCTCTGGCTTAGCATGAGTACGTTGTGGGGAACCTGGCCCTGGTTGCTAGCTGATGTAGATGTGTGTTAGGTGTACCGGCTACCAAAGGGTGGAGGCAACCTCTTCGGAAAGTCTTCGTCTCAATCTTCGGGTTGAGTCCATTGGGGAACGTGTACAACCTCTGCAGAGCGTATAAACTGATCATGATTAGCCGTGTCCACGGTTACGGACGAACTTTGAGAAACTAGTTAGTACTGTTGATGAATGATCTTGACAGATGAACACTTAAAAATAATTTGGTGGGAAAGATTAGCATGGGTTGTTGTGTGTTTCAGGTAGACTTCAACTTAAAATTTTGACTAGTTTAGTACAGGAGAAAATTGGCTTTAAGAAAAACAAAACCATTAACCTTTCCTTTGACTCACCTTGCATGTAGTTGTAGGTCCTTTATATATACCTCTTCCGTGTCACTTGCCGTACAAATCAGATGTACTGACCCGTTGTCGGGCTGTAACCTTCGGTGTTGCAGGTTTTTCGGACGACCAGTAAGGTGCGTTTAGGGTTGCGGGTCTACACTCAGCATGTTCGCTTGTGGCTGTTGATGGGACTCCACGTTACTTGCTTTTGCTTCCGCTATATTTATGTTGAATAAGCTAGCCTTGAGCTATGCAACTTGTTATTTGTTTTATTCTGGATCATACGTTGTAATAATGATGCACTTGTACTTTGATATACATCTATGATATTGTGTGTGCCAGCGAGTTCGATCCAGGGACTGGCACTTGATCACAGGGACTTCAATTCTATGTGAATTGGGTCGTTACAGATGGTATCAGAGTAGTGTGTTGACTGTAGGACGTGACCCTAGAAAATGGATTAGAAAAGCCATAGGAATAAAAATATTACTTTACATCACTCTGTCTTGTACTTACTTACCTTCTCTATCTCGTATTCATACCTGTTCTAATATTGCCTTTCCTCTCTTTGATTATAGATGATCACTTTGTCATACCGCGCTATGGCGTTTGGACCTGAGCTCAGGGGGATTTGCCATTACCTGAACATCTACGCGCCAGTCTTTCAGCCGGACATAGTGGAGACAAGGGGAGCTGATGACTACTGGCAAGTGGAGACATTTCTCCTAGGAAGCATGACGGGAGAAAGGGTGATCACGGAGTCATTCGAGGTGCATGCCCCGGAGAAGGAGCAGTGTGTGCGCATAGCCGCTCACATGGCTCTTGGACGCATCGTGGAGCAGTATGCCGGCCAGCTAAAGGGTACGGTGTACGAGATGATGACTAGGATCCTTCCATCGGGGATCATATGGCCAAAGAAGTTCAAGTATGTGCCTGAGGCCATTTGGCCAGGTACAACCACATATTTCATCCAGAGCCTGGAGAAGCACATCCATGACCTGGAGAAGAGCACTCAATCGGATATCTACACCATCACTGAGTTGCAGCAGAAGAACACCAAGCTCAAGGGGGACACCAACAAGCTGAAGAAGGAGAGGATGGAGATGTAAGCAGAGATAAAGAGGCTGAAGGAGAAGATGAAGGCAAATGGAATTGAAGAACAAGAAGAGGAACCAGAAGTAGAGACCTCGGCAGAAGAAGATGAACCGAGTCCCAAAAGGCGCAACCGCATTAGCGAGCGCGAATACCGCATGCTGTTTAGCAAAGACAGCATTCGGAATTACTTCACCGGAAATTAGTTCACTATCGTTATCGTGTTAGCGTGTTTGACCATGTCGACTTATTTGGTGTGCCAATACTAGGTTGCTTGATATACTCTTATTCGTGGTTGTGTTGAGGATCTTATATTATCCAAGGTTGTGTTGAGGATCTTATATCAGTTATACAATATATTTTAAACTATATGGTGTGATATGTGATGGTTTTTCGTATGAGTGCATTGGTTGATGATTGTTATATGTTTGATGTTATGGTGATATTGTTTGGTGAAGTTGATTGGTGATATATGTATTGTATATATAATGCTTGCCATGATCATCATAAGCATATGGGGTAGGATATATTTCCCTAGCTACTTTTTGTCTACAACTTACCTATTCTTGCCCAACAGATGCCGCCGAGACGTGATCCCACGGGGAATGGGAACAACAACAATGAAGTGCCAGCTTACATGCAGCAGTTATTTCAAGGACAAGCTCAGTTGATCCAGTTGCTCACTCAGAACATGGGCAACAACAACAACAATGTGCCACCACCACCACCTATGGACACGCTTGCGAGGTTCCTGAGGTTGAATCCTCAGAGGTTCTCTAGCACTCCTGAGCCCATAGTGGAAGATGACTGGCTTCGTTCAGTGGGCCGGAACATGGAGACAGTTGGCTGTACTGAAGCAGAGAGAGTGAGGTTTGCCTCACATTTTCTGGAGGGTCCTGCCGCAGCATGGTGGGACAACTACTTGGTGACTTATCCCATCGACACCATCACTTGGGCGCAGTTTCAGTCTGCTTTTCGCGCCGCACATGTTTCAGCAGGCGCCATGAGCTTGAAGAAGAAGGAGTTCCGCAGCTTGCGTCAGGGAGGCCGTTCAGTGGCCGAGTATGTTGAGGCGTTCAACAAGCTTGCAAGATATGCTCTAGATGATGTCAGGAATGATGCAGCAAGGCAGGAGAAGTTCTTGGAGGGGCTGAATGATGAGTTGGGAGTCTAGTTGATAGTGGCTACCTTTGTAACTGCCAGGGGCTCATAGACAAAGCTATTGTGTTGGAAGGCAAGCAGCAGGCCATTGAGAACCGCAAGAGGAAGTACAACAACAACAATGGTGGCAAGTATAACTCTGGACCGCATCAGAATCCACGCAATTCTTATGGTGGCAATGGAGGACATAACCATGGACATAACCACAATGGTGGAAATGGCCATGTTCACAGTGGAGGACACAACCATCATGGTGGAAATGGTCACAACCATAATGGCCACAACCACCACAATGGTAACAGGAATGGCAATGGCAATGGAAGGAACAATGGGAATGGAAGAAGCAATGGAGCCAATGGAGGCAATGGAAACAACCATCAGAATGGCCAGGCACCAAAGGACTTGAGTCACATCCAGTGTTTCAAGTGCAAGAACATGGGACACTATGCCACAAACTGCCCAGAGTCCAATGGGAATGGAGTCGTCAAGCCCAATCCTTTCAACAAGGGGAATGTGAACCATGTCAACGTGGAGGAGATCTATGATGAGCCTGATGTTGTGATTGGTAAGTTCTTTATCAATTCAGTACCCGCACTTGTTCTTTTTGATTCTGGTTCATCGCATTCTTTCATATCGAGGGTATTTGTGGATAAGCATGAGTTACCTACCGTAGTTCTTAAGTCATCTATTCTCATAAGTTCACTGGGAGCAGAGATATCAGCTAGTTTGGGATGCTATCAGTTGAGCCTAGCCATAGGGAAGCATGTTTTCCTACAGATCTGATTATATTGCAGTCACAAGGTTTGGATGTTATATTGGGCATGGATTGGCTAGCTAAGTACCAAGGTGTTATTGATTGTGCCAGTCGGTCCATCACTCTCCGTACACCGAATGGGCAGAAGATCAGATATGTGTCCAAGTATAAGCATCAGCAAGCTCAGGTGAATTCTCTTAAGGGGGGTAGCCTGGATGATGTGCGTGTTGTGAGGGATTATCCGGATGTGTTTCCAAAGGAGTTGCCAGGTATGCCACCGGATAGGGAGATTGAGTTCCTTATTGATTTAATACCAGGCACGGGGCCTATTTCTAAGAGACCGTATAGGATGCCCGCTAATGAACTTGCAAAGTTGAAGGAACATATTAGAGAGTTGTAGGAAAAGGGCTTCATTCGCCCAAGCTCGTCACCTTGGTGATCTCCAGTGTTGTTTGTTGAGAAGAAGGCTGGAACACAGAGGATGTGTGTTGATTACCGTTCTCTGAATGATGTTACTATCAAGAACAAGTATCCTCTACCTGTGATTAATGATCTATTTGACCAGTTGGAGGGAGCTTGTGTATTCTCTAAGATTGATCTTCGTTCTGGTTATCATCAAGTGAAGATTCGGGAGAAGGATATTTCGAAGACTGCTTTTACTACAAGGTATGGGTTGTATGAGTATACTGTTATGTCATTTGGATTCACTAATGCTCCTGCATACTTCATGAATATGATGAACAAGGTGTTTATGGAGTTCTTGGATAAATTCGTTGTGGTGTTCATTGATGATATATTGGTGTATTCCAAGAATGAGCAAGAGCATGAGGCACATCTGTGTTTGGTATTGGAGAAGCTCAGGGAGCACAAGTTGTATGCCAAGTTCAGCAAGTGCGAGTTTTGGTTGAAGGAGGTAGGATTCCTTGGACATGTTGTGCCAGGAGAAGGAGTAGCTGTGGACCCATCCAAGGTTTCAACAGTTATGGAATGTGTAACACCCTCAGATCCAGTACAGTAATCACTACAGTGATTCCACTGTTAGTGATCATTACTGTTGATGATCAAGCCATGATCACCTTGATCATGGCTCTGTCAGATTCTCACCCTGATAAAAATTTCAGATTATAAGTTGGCTCCAAGAATGGTGGATGCATGTCAATCAACCTGATCATGGTTAAACCAAGTCACCCTTAGTCATTAGAATAATCACAAGTCTATGATGATTGTGAAACCAATGTTGTGGGGTATCAAAATTGTTTTGAAAATTTAAATGAAAATGGAAACCTTAGTTAAACCAAAGTTAATGAAACATATTAAATAAAATGCCTAGCAATCTTAGGACATGATAATATAGCAATGGTTGTTTTATTAAAATGGTATAGTATTACGAAATAAAAAATAAATGTTTAGGAATTATTAAATGGCTATGGTAAATTTAATAAACAAGTAGGAATTTTAAATGCACTAAAAAATTGTGAAACCAATTTTATAAAATGCCTAAATATCAGTAGGCTGTATTAATAGTGGAATGGGATTTTATTACCATGTTTAAAAATGTTAAACAAATAAAAACAGTAGAAAAATTAGCTCCATTGAATATTTTGTGCATTGAATAAAATCTAGATGAATTTTATTGTGGGCTAAACTTTTTGTGGCATCAGTTTAAAGTGTAACACTAATATAGGTGCAATTATAACATTTTACAAAAATCAAAACCTAGCTAAAACAAATTAAAACAGAAAAGAAATAGAACAAAAAAAAAGAAATAAAAAAGATCTAATTAGCGCCCTGGGCAACAAGCCCACAACCCAGGCCCACCCCCTCTCCCCACTTTCTCCCTCCCCCCAACTCCCCTGCCCCCACCCCGCCACTGTCGCCATGGACGGGGGGCAGAGAGCACGCCGCGGCCCCCCACCCCACCTGCCCCTCACCTGCCCCCCCCTCGCCTCATGGATAAGGCCGAGGCCAGTTGCCCTCGAACCCCCCTGCCCACCTTCCCTCCTCCTCTTCCTTGGCCTCCCGACGCGGTCGTCGCCACCCTCGCCATTACCGACTTCTGAAGCTCCACGAGCTATGTGAGGCCGACTAGGAGCTGCAGGACATAGCCTGTTTCGTCATCCTCGGCACACACGAGGAGGGACGCCCTCGAGCCGACGCACCCGATGAATCCCCCTCGTCGGCCCCCGCCACTTCTCACTGGGATGTGCTCCACCCCGAGCCCTCCGGTCTACACCGAGCCCCTGGCCACCCTGCTGCCACTGTGAGCTCCGTTCCCACCCCCACGCCTCCCTTTTTCCCCCGTTCGAACCCGTCGAGTCGCCACTCCCTCCGTGCTCGCTTCGCCATTACCGCACCTCGGCCGAGCGGCTCTTCCCCGCGCCCTGCGCGCCCTGGCGGCGCCACGGGCTTAGCCGGCCGCCCCTTTGGCCGCGCCCTCACCTCGTCGCCCCCTCGCCGGGTTGGCCTCACCGGCGAGCCACGAGCCGCCGCTGCCTGGCCCTGCTGCTCGTCGCCGACGAGTGCAGGGATTAACCCCTCTGCCTCTCTCTGACATGTGGGCCCGGTCATGTTAATTAATCTGAGATTAAAAGAATTTGGCATAACCCTATGTTAGACTTCTGAGTGGGCCCAAGGCCATTAGCTAGATTAAACAGATCTGTTTAATTATATGGTTGTATGACACATGGGGCCCACTGGTCAGTTGACCAGTCAAGCCACCTAGCCTATGACAGGTGGGTCCCCCTTGTCAGTTGGACCAGTCAAACTTCACTGTTCTGGATAATGTTAGATTAATAATAAATATAAATCTAGAAATTCTTTTAAATGATTAAAACTTTAAAATTCAATATCTTTTAAGCCGTAACTCGGATCGAAAAACTTTATACATCAAAATTGATCAGAAAAATATAACGAATACAAATACGCTATCCGTATGTCAACCACACCCCCTAACACAACAAACATCGACATCCCCCCTCCGGACCGTTTGTCCGATAATTGCTCGGTACCGTTAAACTGTCCGGATGAATTTATTCCGAACACGAAAGTTGTTCGGAATAGATCAACTAACCCGGATACACCACCCACACGTGTGTCGGATGTACACGACACCTCCGGCATGATATCTTCCCCCCTCCGGACACCTTGTCCGGTGATCACCCGGAGCTGGTATTTCATCCCCGGATGAATTCCCACTCCGAGTATCGTGCATCGTACTGCGTTAGAACCCCGTTTACAATTCATCTGTTATGTCTTGCATTTGTATTGCTATTATTGTTGTGTATTTACTGTTTCTCCCCCCCCCCCCCTTATTCTCCGGTAGACCCCGTTGCTACCGCTGATGACACCATCGAGTACGACTACTTCGTCGACGACCGTACCGCTACTACCAAGATTCCAGGCAAGCAGAGCCATTCTCTTCCCCAGATATCTCCTATCTTTCCGTAAATTTCTTGCACTAGGCATTGTTACTGCTGCTGCTACGATTACAATCCTATTCAATTGCATAGCCTGTTTTTGTCGCCCCTTGATGTACCTTCCTTTAACCCTATGCTGCCTATTATTACTTATGCATTATTCAGCAGTAAACCCTGCGCATTGTTAGCTAGGATTAGATAGCGGGCCGTGACCACTCAGGGGAGTGACGCGGGAACGATATATTACAACTGCAACAGGTACGGATCAATGCAGACACCCTAGGGAACCTACAACGGAGAGACTCTGCCGAGTCGCTTCGAGTTTGACTTACGAGTGGAATGGACTCGTATTTCACTCTCGTCGGCTCAGTAGCGTAGCATCACCGGGATGATATGAGGTTTACCTCTTTAGTTCATTCCGCTGATGTCTCAGTCGAGCCAGCTCAAGTGTACCATCGAGGGTGATTCCTCCTGGTTTCACTTAATGGTAGGGACTCGAACCAACTGGTGTCCTTAAAGGTAAGAAGTCGGGTGACCCAACGGTGCCCGCGAGTGGTATTGCGACGGGACGACAGGGAGGGTACGACCAGTGTACCGGTGTGCTTGGCCCCTGATCGTTGGCCGCGAGAGTTACCAAACCACGAAAAGTCGAGCTCCTCCAGGAGCACACGCGAGACAAGGTAAGGAGACGGTTCACCTTGTTGGTAACCGCAGTGACTTGGTGGGACGACGGGGCAGGCACCGATGTACTGGTGGTCCTGGCTGCTGTCGTTGTCCGCGGGTCAGTTAAGTCGAGGCAACGATAACGGTTGTCTCGCAGGTTAATTAAAATGCTAAATGGTTCAGTGAATGTCTTGAGTTGGCTATATGCCATGTACGCACTACCGACCCGTGGGAATTACGAGTTATGGGCTCCTCTGCTTCGTAGTGTCGTCTGAGGACTCTTCAGACGTCAGCAGTACTGCGGCCTGCGCCGGGAAGTGGTGTTGTCTTATTTGCCGCGGCAGTGGGATTTGTATTTGCTTTGATTTAACTTCACCGGCCAGCCTCGCACCGTGCAGGAGTACGTCGGGGTTAGGGTCCAAAGCCCCGCGTACATAGGATATAGTCCGGCGGATGACCTCTCTGTTGAGTTTGAAAGATGGGCTATGAAGTGTCGGATAGCCTCGGTGGAGCGTTCCCTAACAAGGTTCCTGCCACCCTGGAGATCCGTGCGTGTAGCGTAACACAAGTGCACCCCTGCAGGGAAGATTAATCTATTCGAATAGCCGTGTCCACGGTAACAGGACGCTTTATGCTGAAGCTGGATCTTACCACTACAAACTATTATTATTAAACTGTATGGTTCCGGGTTTTATTCCTCGCTGGGATGTCGAGGAGGTGAACTCGGAGGCATTGTTAATTATTACAACTTATTATTATACAATGCTGCAGCAACTTCTGCGGCATTGTTACTTTATGCTTTATATAACTGTTGGCTGATTCTTACCTCATGCTGCAAGACATCGTCGGAAGATGCTAGTCTTCGTTAGGCCTAGCTTCTTACCCTTGCTCTAGATTTCTGTCTTTCAGTCCACTATATACAACCTCTTCTTTCCGTTGATACAATGCATAATGCTTAGTAGCGGACGTAAGACTCGCGGGTATGCTAGATACTCACCTGCTTTATTTCCTTTACTGTTTTGCCTGATCGGCCGCTGCAGTCGACGTTGGAGCCCAGGAGCAGGAGTTCCCGATGTCGACCACCGCAACATGAAGATCCCCGATGCCTTCTACGACGTCGAGTTCCCCGTTGACCAGGAGTAGCTTGGAGGTTCCCAGGCAGGAGGCCTCGCCTTTTCGATCTGTTGTTATTTGTGCTAGCCTTCTTAAGGCAACCTTGTATTCTTGTGTCTGTACTCAGATACTTTTGTTTCCGCTGACCTTGTGCTCTCGAGCTGTTGTATTCGAGCCCTCGTGGCCCTGGCTTGTATTAAACAGCTTGTATTATTTTATTTGTAGAGTTGTGTTGTCCCTAATCTCGGTCGTGTACCTTGCGTGTATGATTACTGTACACGGCTTGATTTTGGGGGCGTCACAGAATGGGAGACACCCACGACAGTTGGAGACATTCGCAGTTCCTTGGGTCTTGCAGGATATTATAGGAGGTTCATTGAGAATTTCTCCAAGCTTGCAAAACCAATGACGGAGCTGTTGAAGAAAGAGAATAAGTTTGTTTGGAGTGAGGATTGTGAAACCAGCTTTCAGGAGTTGAAGAAATGGTTAGTAACTGCACCTGTTCTATGTTTGCCTGATATACATAAGGATTTCCAAGTATATTGTGATGCATCTCATCGAGGACTTGGTTGTGTTTTGATTCAAGGGGGTAGAGTTGTTGCTTATGCTTCACGTCAGCTTAAGAACCATGAGCAGAACTATCCTACACATGATTTGGAGTTAGCTGCAGTTGTTCAAGCATTGAAAACATGGAGGCAATATCTTGTTGGTAATCATTGTGATGTTTTTACTGATCATAAGAGTTTGAAGTATATCTTTACTCAGAAGGAGTTGAATCTCAGGCAGAGCAGATGGCTGGAGCTTATTAAGGAGTATGATTTGAATGTGCAGTATCATCCTGGTAAAGCGAATGTGGTTGCTGATGCATTGAGCCGTAAGAGTCATATCAATTTTGCTAATGTTGAGGATATGTCACTTGAGTTATTTGCGCAGTTCAAGAATCTCAGGTTGGAGATAGTTCCTAAGGGATATGTGGCAACATTGGAGGTGAAGCCAAATCTGTTGGAAAGAATCAGAGAAGCTCAGAAGGGTGATGCAAAAATTGATGATATAAAGGTGAATATGACCAAAGGGAAAGCAGAGGGTTTCCGTGAGGATGAGCATGGAGCCGTTTGGTTTGAGAAGCGCATTTGTGTACCGCAAGATGCAGAGATCAGGAAGTTGATTCTTCAGGAGGCACATGATTCACCTTATTCTATTCATCCCGGGAATACCAAGATGTATTTGGACTTGAGGGAGAGAGTTTGGTGGCCTAGCCTGAAGCGAGAGATAGCCCAGTATATTGCATTGTGTGATGTTTGCCAGAGTGTCAAAGCTGAGCATCAGAAGCCAGCAGGATTGTTGCAGCCTTTTTCTATACCCGGTTGGAAGTGGGATCAGATAGGTATGGACTTTATTACTGGTTTACCCAGGACTCAGTCAGGATATGATTCTATTTGGGTGATTGTTGATCGTTTGACCAAGCTTGCTCACTTCATTCCAGTAAAGACAACTTACAACACTGCCAAGCTAGCCAAGATTTATATGTCCAGGATCGTGTGTTTGCATGGATTTCCAAGCAAGGTAGTGTCTGATAGAGGTACTTAGTTTACTTCGAAGTTTTGGCGTCAGTTGCATGAGACTTTGGGCACTAGGCTTGAGTTCAGTACAGCGTTCCATCCTCAGACAGATGGGCAGACCGAGAGAGTCAATCAGATTTTGGAGGATATGTTGAGAGCTTGTGCGTTGGATTATGGTTCGAGTTGGGATGACAACTTACCGTATGTTGAGTTCTCATACAACAATAGTTACCAGGCTAGTCTTCAGATGGCACCATTCGAGTTACTGTATGGCAGGAAGTGCAGGACTCCGTTGATGTGGGATGAGGTAGGACAACGCCAGTTGTTTGGACCTGACCTGATCAGAGATGTTGAGGAGAAAGTCAAGTTGATTCGTGATAGACTGAAGATAGCACAGTCCAGGCAGAAGAGTTATGCAGATGCGAAGCGCAAGGATGTAACCTATGAGGTTGGAGACCGTGTGTATCTCAGAGTTTCACCAATTCGCGGAATCAAGAGGTTTGGAATCAAGGGCAAGTTAGCACCATGTTTTGTGGGGCCTTACAAGATCTTGGAGCGCAGAGGAGAGGTAGCTTATCAGTTGGAGTTGCCAGAAGCCTTGTCAGGAGTTCATGATGTGTTTCACGTATCCCAGCTGAAGAAGTGTCAGGCGGAGATGGCAGATATTCCTTTGAGAGATATAGTGCCACTCGAGGCAATTCAGTTGGAGAGTGACCTGACTTATGAGGAGAAACCTGTGAAGATTATGGAGACTGCAGAAAGAGTTACCCGCACCAAGACGATCAGGCTATGCAAAGTTCAGTGGGATCATCATACCGAGGAAGAAGCCACTTGGGAGCGAGACGAAGATTTGAAGCAAGATCATCCGCACCTCTTTGCTAGCCAGCCCGAATCTCGAGGACGAGATTCATCTTAAGGGGGGTAGGTTTGTAACATCCCAATTTTATAAATTTGGATGTTAATAGATCATCATATGCATCTCATGCTGTTTCCGCATTTTTTCTAGAGTTTTAAAAATATTTTACACATTTTTGAACTTAAGGCAATTTATTGGAGAGGATATAATATGACTTATCCCCATTTTTAAATTGTTGGAAAATGGTTAAAATATTTTTTGAAGACATTTTAAATTTACTATTAGGGTTATAAATAATTTCTAAAAATATTTTGGGAATTTATTTATGCTCCGGAAAAGTTTAAAAAACATTTTTGGAGTTTTTCGGTATTTTTAAATTGCCGGAAAAGTATTTAAAAAATATTTAAAAATAAGTTGCAAAGTTTTAATTTTTATTAAATATTTTGGTAATACCAAAAATTCAATTTTATTATTTTAAAAAATTTGGTAAAAACGAAAATTAAAAATATTTATTTGTTATTTTTCTAAAACTGTTTTGGGCCTAATGGGCATGTTCTGTTTTTTTTTCACCTGGCCAATTTCGTTTTTATTTCGGATTAAAAAAATCCGGAGCGGGTTAAAAAACGTCCGCGGGTCCGCGGATTAGGGTTTTTTCGCCCGACCCGCGAACCCGCCTCGCCGCCGAGTTCGCCGCCGCCGCAGTCACGCCGTCGTCCGCCGCCGCCTCGAGGTGAGCCCTGCGCCTCCCCGCGCCTCGCCGCCGCCGGCCGGGCACCTCCGCCGCCACGGGCAGCCGCCGCCGCCGCCAGCGGCGGCCGGTCAAGCCGGCCAGATCCGGTCAAATCCGACCGGGGAGTTGATCGCGTTTTTTCGCAAAATATTAATTATGGATGGGTCATTTTTGCAGATTGGACCCTGATTTCACCCGATACCGTTTTCGCGAGTACTTTTTAACCGTAGATCGGAATCGAGTGATTCCAGTTGCGTTGCGACCGTGAAGAAAAATTCTAGCCAGTAGACTAAGTTTTACAGAAGTTTGAAGTTTTCAAATTTGAATCCCAAGCGGAATCAAATTTGAACTTCCGGTAGCCGTATCTTTTTAACGGTGCGCCCGTTTGCGCCGTTTCTTTTTGCGTTAGTTTTATTTTGTCGAGTACTTTAAGTTTAGCTTCTGTTAGGGAAGTTTTTCTACTGTTCTTTGTATGTTTATTACTGTTTGTGCATATTTGTATTGAATATATGTTGATTGGTGCTATGTTTGCTCGTATAGATTGTCCGGAGTGCACCGCCTCGTTTTGTGAGGATTGTGATCGTCAGGAACAGGAAGAAGGCAAGTGATGCTTTGATCATACTCATGCCTATAATTTTTCTATATGCATTATGTTAAGAATATCACCCTATTGCATGATAGGTAGTTTACTTTACTGTTGCTGCAAAACCAGTTAGGATAGCCACATGTCTTGACTTGTCTTTGTAGATCAACCTAGCACGTGTTTTTACTTTATTGCTATGCTTTGTAGACGTGGTTTGGGTTGTGAGAATTCATGGAGTGCATGTGAGCTATTTAATAATTTTTGTAGCAACTTTATAATAAATAGAAATCACTTCTGGACGGGCGGGTTGCATCCTGGTGGATGTGCCTTGTCTAAGGACAGTGCCGGGGTTAAATGCACCCAATGGTTGTTTTGGTGGTGAACCGGGTGCGACATGGTGTCTACCCTCTGAACGTAGTGGGCGCCGTCCAGGCTCAAAAATATCATACATGCAATATTACTAGTAGCTTCCGTGTACAGCCACTAGCTATATGGGCTCTGGCTTAGCATGAGTACGTTGTGGGGAACCTGGCCCTGGTAGCTAGCTGATGTAGATGTGTGTTAGGTGTACCGGCTACCAAAGGGTGGAGGCAACCTCTTAGGAAAGTCTTCGTCTCAATCTTCGGGTTGAGTCCAGTGGGTAACGTGTACAACCTCTGCGGAGCGTATAAACTGATCATGATTAGCCGTGTCCACGGTTACGGACGAACTTTGAGCAACTAGTCAGTACTGTTGATGAATGATCTTGACAGATGAACACTTAAAAATAATTTTGTGGGAAAGATTAGCATGGGTTGTTGTGTGTTTCAGGTAGACTTCAACTTAAAATTTTGACTAGTTTAGTACAGGAGAAAATTGGCTTTCAGCAAAACAAAACCATGAGCCTTTCCTTTGACTCACCTTGCATGTAGTTGTAGGTCCTTTATATATACCTCTTCCGTGTCACTTGCCGTACAAATCAGATGTACTGACCCGTTGTCGGGCTGTAACCTTCGGTGTTGTAGGTTTTTCGGACGACCAGTAAGGTGCGTTTAGGGTTGCGGTTCTACACTCAGCATGTTCGCTTGTGGCTGTTGATGGGACTCCACGTTACTTGCTTTTGCTTCCGCTATATTTATGTTGAATAAGCTAGCCTTGAGCTATGCAACTTGTTATTTGTTTTATTCTGGTCAT
Source organism: Bromus sterilis (assembly GCA_950022295.1). Taxonomy (NCBI): domain Eukaryota; kingdom Viridiplantae; phylum Streptophyta; class Magnoliopsida; order Poales; family Poaceae; genus Bromus; species Bromus sterilis. The sequence continues at coordinate 158,681,275 of OX465596.1, read as the reverse complement.
ACGTTGTAATAATGATGCACTTGTACTTTGATATACATCTATGATATTGTGTGTGCCAGCGAGTTTGATCCAGGGACTGGCACTTGATCAGAGGGACTTCAATTCTATGTGAATTTGGTCGTTACAAGTCTGAACGTCGAACCCGCAACAAGGCTATTGTCAGAACCCTAATTTAGGTTTGTGCTTTTCTAAGCTAGCATTTTTGCATCATGAAAAAAATTGCAAAAGAAAAGAATTGGGGAAGCAGAAAAGCCCCAAAATAATTTTAAATAAAAGGCCAGAAATAAATCTTTTTCCAAACTTCTTTTGGATATGTTGAAAAATCCTAGGTTTTCCAAAAGTGATTTGGGATTAATCCCATGCTCATTGATTTTTCAAAAATGCAAACAGTAGCTTGGAAATTAAATCAAATGCCTATTTGAATTGAAATTTAAATAATTTGAATTTCAAAAATTCCCAAAACTTGGGGTTGACTAATTATAAGTCACCTAGGTTTTATGAAAATAATTGGGAGTTTTTATAAAATGCCCTAGTGTTTATTTTAAAGGGCAAAACAAATTAGCAGAACAGAAAATAGAAAAATAAAGAGAGAGAAGAATCCCCCATCCCACCTTACCTGGCCCAGCCTGGCTAGAAGTCGGCCCAGCCCACCCTGGGCAGGGTCGTCTTCTACCCGTGGCCAGGCAGGCAGCTCGCCGCCGTGGCGAGCATGCCGTCGCCCAGGCCACCTCCTGCTTCGTCGTGGCGGCCCCCTGGCCCCTAACCCCTCGCCGCTCGCTGCCTGGAGACGCCCCCTACCTTTTCCTTCCCTCTCGTCCACTCTCCTCTCCTCTGTCGACGAAGAACCGCACCACCCCGAGAGCAGCCGGACCGCGCCGTCGTGCCAGGCGTGGCCACCGTGCTCCATTTGCCTCGCCGCCATGTCTAGAAGGTCCGCCGCCACCGTCTTCATCGAGCTGCCCCGTCAATTCGATCCCGAAGGCCCCGACGACGTCGCCCACTTCCATATCTCGCCACCGGCCGCAAGGAACCCCGGCGAGAAATCCGGCGCCCCCAGCTCCTCGCCGGCCTCCCCGTGCTCTCCATCGTGCTCCGGTGAGCCCTGCGCATCGTTTCCCCCTCCCCTTGCTCCTCGCCGTGCATGATATCGCCGTCCCCACCCTGGCCGTGGGCTCGCCGCCGCGGGCTTGCTCGCCGGCGTGGCCACGAGCCCCCCTTTGGTGCCCCGAGTGCACCATCAGGTGCGGGAGGCCGCGGGCTACCTGTGGGTGCCTTCCCCATGCCTCCCCGTTCCCGGGAGCTCGACTCCGGAAGGGCGCCGCCGTGCATAGTGGCACCGGCGTCGTGCCACCGGCCAGCCTGAGCCTAACCCCCCTCCCCTCTCTCCATGACTGGTGGGCCCAAGGCCATTAACCCTAATGACCTAGCTAACTAAACCCCCTAACCCACTGACTTGTGGGGCCAGCCCCCCTAAACTAATTTTAGTTAGTTAATTAACTCTCTGGTTAACCTAGAGAGGCTGACAAGAGGGGCCCACTGGTCAGTTGACCAGTCAACCCGCTGACATCAGCATGATGCAGTGCTGATGCAATAATTCCTTTTTTTTATTTAATTAATTACAGAAATTCCACAAAGTGGCCTAAACTTTGAGATTAAATATCTTTTAATCTATAACTCCAAATGCAAAGTGTAATATATGAAAAATGATCAGGAGAAAATCCTCTTTCAAATTTCCAACTTTCAGCTATGTTGGAGTTGATCTTAAAATAGGACCAGTAGCTTTTGCTATTTGGTTTAATTGGAATTATTTCAAATTGAATTCAAATGCTTTACCCACTTCAACCAAAGCAATGCTAATATGATCACCTACACTTCAGAAGCATTTCACATACATGATCACATGGTTTACAATGGACAAACTTTAGCAAATGCAACTTGGACCAATTTGAATACATTTGGAGTTTGAATTTGAATTTACTTTTCAAATCAACTTCAATTAACATGTTGCAATTTAAACATAGGTCACCTCAGCACCTTGCCATGCTATGTTTTGCATATTGCTTGTGCATTGTATTATCTTGAGTGTGCAATACTTTCAGTGCATCGGTCATTGCATCTTCTCGGTAGAGTTGATCTCGGAGACGAGTTCAACCTCACGTCAGAAGTACAGTACCTCGTGATCGTCAACAAGGCAAGAACCCCCTCTTTGATCATGTCGATAAAATCCCAGTTCCCTCTCATTCTCGCAAATGCATGTTTAGGATGTCACCATGATACGTTCTACCGCTAGTTCAACCTATTCCTTTGCATGACCTATCATTTTGTCACAGTAGTAAGCAAATCATAATCCTAGCAGATATAGGAGTTGATTGTTATCATGTGGCCCCTGCAACTGTTACAGCTTATTGCATGCTTAGAGTTGTTACCTGAGGCCACTTTGATGTGAGTCGGGATGGTAGTGATCATGTGAATGATGGTGGTAACGTGTTGGTGAATTTGACCTAAACAAGGTGAACGATGAGAGGCTGTGTAGGGGTACACAGTGGGTTGTCTCGTTGAACACTGCCTTAAGCCCGAGTTCTTGTGTTGTTATCCAAGACTAAGAGTACGACCACACATTGGGCTCACTGACCCCTCTCGGCCTAGTACCTCACCCCGGACCTGTCCAGGAGTCGCAAGTAGTTCGCCCTTTAACGATCTCAAGCAGGTGGAACCAAGGTAAGTGGTTGGCGTAGGTTGTGGGCACGTTTAATCAAGTGATCATGATCGAGTTGAGCTTGATGGCGGTCACACAACATTTGAGTCCGCATCGGAAAAATCGGCCGGATTCCGATCGTGGTCCCAACTCAAATAGGCGACTCCCTAGGACCAGAGATGGGGCCGTGAGTGAAGTGTCGTGGCAGCATCCTCGTCGGTACTCACTTGAAGGGTCCATCCCCAGGCGGTAACTGATGAGGCGTGTGTTATTGAACTATTCGAATAGCCGTGTCCGCGGTTATGGACTACTTGGAGACCTTTACTTGATCATATACAACTTCAATGGTTACTCTAAAATTGCCAAGATAAGTGTGAGTGCTAGGGTTTGCTTTCTCGTGGGGAAGTCGAGGAAGGATCCATAGTGGTGTATTTTTTGGAGAGTGGATACTTAGACTCATGTACGCTCCTTACCTCATTCTGGTATTCGTAGTACAGGACTAGCCAAGTCAAAGCTGACACTTCTGCAATGAACCCCCACCTCCCTTTGCCTTGATACATGAGCATGAGTAGTATAGATCTGATGTAAGTCTTGTCGAGTACGTCTTTGTACTCACGTTTGCTTATTCTATGTTTTAGAGACGAGACCACTGGCCCTGATGGTGGCCTCTACCTCGAGCTCGACGTGGACCAGGTCGTATAGTTCCAGACAACATCCTGTGCCCTTTGGACGGTCGTTGTATTTTCTTTCAGGCTTCTTAAGCCATTTGTTAAACTTGTCTTTACTAAGAAATAATTTTCTTCCGTTGATGCTTGATGTAATGTTGGATCACATCCACGTGATCTCTGCTTGTAATATAACCCTCATGTCTGCTTTGTTTAGCAGAAGTTATAAAGACTGAGTTTGTAGAGTTCATGTTGTGATTACCATCTGTTTATACTAGACATGTGTGCTGCGTGTATGATAATAACATGCATGTCTTAGTATGGGTTTTCGAGACCTTAGTTGTGATCTGGTTGGCGGTCTTTTATACACCAAGTGGCCCTTAGATATGCGCATCTTGGGGCATCGCGATGCGATTGCTCGTGACTCTGTCACGTGCACACTTTGTTGTATGATCGAGCCCGCCCTAGACCCCGACTAAGTGATCGGGCTGGAGTAAGTCTATGTAAGGGTTATAATACAATCGATAGTATGGTTGAGGCGACTTGTCTATGAGTATAGGAGTTCACCACCCCGGGTCCCGACAGCAATCAAGTTCCTCAAAGTTCAGTGGTCGAATCACTCTGAAGAGGAGGCCACTTGGGAACGCGAAGATCGTCTTCGAGAAGAATACCCCAATCTTTTCCCCTCTACCGCTTAAATTCTCGGGACGAGAATTCTGGTAGTGGGGGAGATTTGTAACACCCTCGGTGTCTTGTAACAGCAATCACTTTTGGCTAATGATAATTACTGTTGCTAATCTCACTTTGATCATCTTTGCATTTGATCACTCCAAAAACCCTTTTGGTTGTTATTAAAATAATGTGATAAATAAAACATTGTCCAAAAATTGTGGAACCACTTTTATAAAATCACTAATAATCAATGGACCATGTTACACCAACATTGGATATTTAATGCAATATTTAAATATTGCAAACAATTCAAACCAGTGCTAATACAACCCCAAATATCCATTGCATATTCAAAAGAAATATTAAACGGATTTCTTTTGCACCCAAACTCTTGGTGGCACTCTATTAATTTGCAATACTAATTATGGGACAAGTTCCATATTTTAAAAAAATACAAAAGTATCTAAAACAATTAAATACATAAAACAAAGAGAAAAATAAAATAAAATAAGACAACCTTTCTACCGCTCAGGGGCGAAACCCACCCTCTTCCCCCACTGGGCCAGCCCACCCCGGCCCACTCCCCCTCCCCATCTTCAACCCCTGTTCATGGGGGTACCGTGGCGCCCATCCCGCGGCGGCCACGCCACTGCCGTCGCCGTGGCACACATCCACGGCCGTCGGCGGGGATAAGAGCCCCGGGATGCCCTCCCCCGCACCCGAACCCTAGCTCGCCCCCTGCTCCCCTCTCGCGCTCGCGTCATCGTCTCCATAGCTCGCAGCCGCACTCGCCCGCCACGGTCGTCGCCGCGCAGTCACCGACGACGTGGCTGGAGGTCCGCACCGTCGACCTCTTCCTCCCTGTCGAATATCTCGCGCCTAGGACCCTTGCAGACGACGCCTGCGTCACGGAAAGCTCCGGCCGCGTGGGATTCCGACGAGCAATTTCGTCACTGGTGAAGCTCCTCCGCCCCTCCCGACTTCGCCATCGTGCTCCTGGTGAGAATCCTCGCCGGTTGCCCCAATTCCCCCTCCGTTATGTCGAAGTTGGCCGTCGTGGCCTATACTCCGGCCGCCGCGCGTCCCCCTGGTTTCCGCGCCCAGCCCGGCGCTGCTCGCGCGCGCGCCCTGTGCGCCTCCCCGTAAGGCCACGCGCCTCCCTCCTGTGCACTCGTCGCCGCGGCCCCCTCACTGCAGGCTCGAACCCAGCCCCGCCGTGCCACGGCTCCCCACCGGTGAGCCCGTACGGGTGGCCACGGGTTGGACCCCCTCCTCTCGCTGACCGATGGGGTCCACCTCTGTAGATTACCTGCTAATCACTGGTTAGAGGTTAAACACCCCCTAACCCCCCTTAATTAAAATGGAATCCCCTGTTTAGTTGATAGGGCAATGACAAGTGGGCCCCTGGCCACTTAAAAATAAATTAAACTAGATCTTTAGCTATGTGTGAATGACATATGGGTCCCACCTGTAAGTAATTAAGTTAAAAGAAATAAAAAATGCTAATAGTCTATGACATGTGGGAACCCACTGTTATTAAATTTAATCATGTGTATTATTATTACTGTGAGGCTGACAGGTGGGTCCCCTCTGCAAGCTTTGACCCAGTCAAAGATTCCTTGTGGATAATGTTGCTATTTTATTAATAAAAGAAATTCAGGAAATGATTTAAACTTCAAAAATTAATATCTTTTAAACCGCAAATCAGATGGAAAAACTTTATACACGAAAATTGATCAGAAAAATATAACGAATACGGATACGCTACCCGTATGCCCACCACCCCCCTCTAGCATACCGAACACGGGACATTTCCCCTCCGATTGCACTGTCCGGTAATCGCCCGGGAGCAGGTAAAATTGTCGGTTGAATTCTCGTTTCGTTTGCAACGTGTAGCACCGCATCAGTTCCCCCCTAACACTATGTTTGCCATGTCTTGTATTTGTATTGCTATTATTGCCGTGTATTTATTGTTTCTCCCCCTCTCTTATTGTCCAGTAGTCTCAACGTCCACTGCTGATGCCCCTATGATCGACTACTTCGTCGACGACCGTACCTCTACCGTCGAGCTTACAGGCAAGCAGAGCCATTCTTTTCCCCAGATACCGCCTATCTTTCTGTATTTTTCTTGCACTAGGCATATGTTGTTGTTGCTACGTTACAATCCTATTCAATTGCATAGCATGTCATTGTCACCCTTGTTGTACCTTCCGTTATCCTATGATGCCTTATAATTATATTATATTCAGCAGTGAACCCTGCGCCTTGTTAGTCAATAGGATTAGATAGCGGGCCGTGTTCACTCTGGGAGTGAATGCGGATACGATATATTACAACTGTTACAGGTACGGTTCAGAGCAGACACCGCTTCAGGCCCCTACCCCGCCTCTGCCGAGCCACATCAAGTGTGAGCTATCGAGGAGTAATCCTTGTACTCCACTCGTTGCTGACTCTGTATAGCCGTCCTAGGGTACTGAACCATGGTTGTCCTTACAGGTAAGGAGTCGGGTAACCCAATGGTGCCCGCACAGGGTATCTTAGCAGAACGACAGGTCAGGTGTATTCCACCGGTGTGCGGCGGGCCTGGTACTGTTCGTGGCCGAAAGATTTCCTGTTGTACGAAAGTCGAGCTCTTCGGAGCAAACGCGAGACAAGGTAAGGAGACGATTCACCTTGTTGGTAACCGCACGGGTTGGTGGGACGACAGGGCAGGCACCGACGTTACTGGTGGTCCTGGCTGCTGTCGTTGTCCGCGACTCACCGAGAAAGGGGCAACGATAACGGTTGTCCCGACAGATAATAATAAAATGACTGAACGGTTCTGGTGGATGACTTGAGAGGCCGCAAAGGCCTGTACGCACTACCTTCACGTGGGGTTACGGTGTGGGCCCTCCGCGTTGTGGTCTCGTTCGAAAGCTCTGAAAGACGTCCAGTTTCAGCATTCTGGTTGGGTCGGATCGTGCTGCGGAACTGGATCCACTTGGCGCACAACGACCCGTAGTGTGAGAGGTGATGGACCATGAAGCTCTTGCGCTTAGGACTGTAGACCGGCGGGGACCTCTCTGATGAGCCGCAGGATGGGCCTCGACGTGTCAGATAGCCTCGGTGGGGCATTCCCTAACAAGGTGTACGCCACCCTGGAGATCCGAGCGTGCAGGCTGAACAGTAGTGCACCCCTGCAAGGAGTTTGATCTATTCGAATAGCCATGTCCACGGTAACAGGACGCTTTCGCTGAAGCCAGAGCCTACTACTACAAACTACTACTATTAAACTATTGATTCCGGTTTCTTTTCCTCGCAGGGAGTCGAGGAAGGGAACTCGGAGGCATTATTATTATTAAATATTACAACTTACTGTTATACAATGCTGCAGCAACTTCTGATGCATTGTTATTACATTCATGCTATTGAACTGTTGGCTGTTCTCTTCTTGTGCTACAAGACTCGTCGGAAGATGCTAGTCTTCGATAGGCCTAGCTTCTTACCCTTATTCTGATTTCGAACTTGCAGTCCACTATATATACAGCCTCCCCTTTTCTTTTGATACAAATGCATAAATGCTTAGTAGCGGACGTAAGACTCGCGGGTATACTTGATACTCACCCTTGCTTTATTTCCCCTTTTCGCTTTGCCTGATCGAGAGCTGCAGTCGACGTTGGAGCCCAGGAGGAGCCTACTACGACGTCGAGTTCCCGTTGACGAGGAGTAGTTCGGTGGATCCCAGGCAGGAGGCCTCGCCTTTTCGATATGTATCTTTGATGTTATTTGTGCTAGCCTTCTTAAGGCAAAACTTGACTAACTATGTCTGTACTCAGATATTATGATTGTATGACTTTGTATTCGGGTTTGTGTGACCCACTTCATTGTAATATATTTGCTTTATCCTTTTGTGTTTAGTGTTGTGCTGTGATATTCTCACCGTGGCACCTTGATCTCGATCATGTACCCTGCGTGTATGATTATTGTACATGATCGTAAATCAAGGGCGTCATAGCGAGCAAACGGCGGCGGCAACGAAGAAATGTACACAGCGGGGCGAGGGGGGTTCAGCGGCGGATCGACGGGAGGAAGCGGGGAAAACATGAGGGATCTCACAGCGGAGCTCGAGGGGGGCTCGGTGAAGCCGGAGTGGTCGGGGCCGAGCTAATCGGCGGCAATGGCGTCGATGACCGTGGCGACGTGGATGGGGCGATTCGCGTGATGAAATGGCCGGGAGCTCGATGCAAGGTCCGCAGGTGATGAAGTCGAGGTACACGAGGCTCCTGGGCATCGTCTTGGTGCTCGGGGTGGAGGATGTCTGCGGCGACGACGTGGCCATGGAGACGGGCGCCCACCGGCGAGCTCGGGCCAGATGGGGAAGACGAGGTCGGGGAGGGGGGAATTATCCTGGGCTGCCAGCGTGGGCTCTAGGACGTTCTTATCCACGCCGCTGCACTGTCGCGGGGCGTTGTCGACGTGTGACGCCCCCAAAATCAGACCGTGTACAGTAATCATACACGCAAGGTACACGATCGAGATCAGGGACTCACGGTGAGATATCACAACACAACTCTACAAATAAAATAATACAAGCTGTTTAATACAAGCCAGGGGCCACGAGGGCTCGAATACAACAGCTCGAGAGCAAAAGTCAGCGGAAGCAACAGTATCTGAGTACAGACACAAGGGTACAAGGTTGCCTTAAGAAGGCTAGGACAAAAACAACACTCGATCGAAAAGGCAAGGCCTCCTGCCTGGGAACCTCCAAACTACTCCTGGTCAAAGGGGAACTCGATGTCGTAGAAGGCATCGGGGGTCTTCACGTTGCGGTGGTCGACATCGGGGGTCTCCTGCTCCTGGACTCCAAGGCTCCAACGTCGACTGCAGTGGCCGATCAGGCAAAACAATAAAAGGGGAAAATAAAGCAGGTGAGTATCTAGCATACCTGCGAGTCTTATGTCCGCTACTAAGCATTATGCATTGTATCAAATGGAAAGGGAGGCTATATATAGTGGACTGCAAGGTAGAAATCAGAATAAGGGTAAGAAGCTAGGCCTATCGAGTACTAGCATCTTCCGACGAGTCTTGCATCATGAGAAGAGAATAGCCAACAGTTCAATAACATGAATGTAATAACAATGCAGCAGAAGTTGCTGCAACATTGTATAATAGTAAGTTGTAATATTTTATAATAATAATGCCTCCGAGTTCCCCTCCTCGACTCCCTGCGAGGAAGAAGACCCGGCACCATACAGTTTAATAGTAGTAGTTTGTAGTGGTAAGATCCAGCTTCAGCATAAAGCGTCCTGTTACCGTGGACAAGGCTATTCGAATAGATTAACTTCCCTGCAGTGGTGCACTACTGTTCAGCCTGCACGCTCGGATCTCCAGGGTGGTGTGAACCTTGTTAGGGAACGCCCCACCAAAGCTATCCGACACGACGCAGCCCATCCTAGGCTCAACAGAGAGGCCATCCGCCGGACTATATCCTATGCGCCAAGGGGTCTAGGACCCTCACCCTTGCACGCTCCTGCACGGTGCGAGCCTGGCCGGTGAAGCAAAAGCAAATCCAAATACACCGCTCGAGCGAAGAAGACACACCGCTTCCCGGTAATCAGACCGCGATACTGCTGACGTCTGAAGAGATTTCGGACAAACGACGATGCAGGGGAGCCCATAACTCCTTATCCCACGTGAAGGTAGTGCGTACAGACCAACGGGCCTCTCAAGTCATCCACCGAACCATTTAGTATTTTATTATTATCTGTCGGGACAACCGTTATCGTTGCCCCTATCCGTGTGAGTCGCGGACAACGACAGCAGCCAGGTCCACCATTAACATCGGTGCCTGCCCTGACGTCCCACCAACTCGTGCAGTTACCAACAAGGTGAACCGTCTCCTTACCTTGTCTCGCTTTTGCTCCGAAGAGCTCAACTTTCGTACAACAGGATATCTGTCAGCCACGAACAGTACCAGGCCCGCCGCACACCGGTGGAATACACCTGACCTGTCGTTCCGCTAAGACACCCTGCGCGGGCACCGTTGGGTCACCCGACTCCTTACCTTTAAGGACACCAGTTGACTCGAGTGCCTACCATTAAGTGAAACCAGGAGGTATCACCCTCGATGGTACACTTAAAGAGGTTCGACAGAGACATCAGCGAAATGAACTAAAGAGGAATATTCTCATATCACCCCGGTGGTGCCGAGACACCAGTGGAATGAACTAAAGAGGTAAACCTCGTATCATCCCGGCGATGCTACGCTACTGAGCTGGCGAGAGTGAAATACGAGTCCGTCCACGCGTAAGTCAAACTCGAAGCGACTCAGCAGAGTCTCGCCGTTGTAGGTTCCCTAGGGTGTCTGTATTGATCTGTACCTGTTGCAGTTGTAATATATCGTTTTCCGCGATCACTCCCAGAGTGATGACGGCCCGCTATTCTAAACCTAACTAACAATGCGCATGTTTTATTGTTGAATAATGCATAAGTAATAATAGGCAGCATAGGATTAAAGGAAGGTACATCAAGGGGCTACAATGACAGGCTATGCTATTGAATAGGTAAGCAACGTAGCAGCAGCAGTAACAATGCCTAGTGCAAGAAAAGTACGGAAAGATAAGCGATATCTGGGGAAGAGAATGGCTCTGCTTGCCTGGAAGCTCGACTCTAGGGGTAGGGTCGTCGACGAAGTAGTCGTACTTAGCAGCGGTGTAGTCGACGGCAGCAGTGGGGTCTATCGGAGATTAAGGGGGGAAGAAACAGTAAATACATAGCAAGCATAACAAACAGGTGCATGACAAGACAGATGAAAAGTTAACGGTGGTCTAACGCAGTACAATGCACGTTGCTCGGAGCGGGAATTCATCCGGGGATGAACGGCCAGCTCCGGGTGATTATCGGACAAGGCGAGGAGACGGGAAGGGCGGGTTCTAGGGTTAGGGTTGGGTGCGGGGCCTCGGGGGAACTTATCCCCGCCGTCCTGTCGCCGATGGGCGACACGGCGATGCCCTCCGTCGTGGCAGCACGGGATGGTCGCCACGGCATGGCGTCCCTGCCCACTGTAGCGGGGAAGAAGACGGCCCAGGCGGGCTGGGCCTGGTGGGGTGGAGGGAAGATGGGCCGGGCAGGCCTCGCCCTGAGCGATGCTTAGGAAATTTTCCATTTTTTGTTTAATTTACTTTTAGTTTCTTTTCCTTTACTGTTTGTATTTTTTTTAATTACTTTTTCATTTTTATAAAATGTGTAACTTGTTTGTATATTAGTGTTGCACTTTATACAAGTGCCACAAAAAGTTTGGTACTTTTATAAACTCTTTTGATATTTTTGTTTTATTTAAAAGGGTTTAAATGCCACTGGTTTGCTACTGTTTGAATTGTTTGATTTATTTTACAGCTTAATAAATTTCCAAACTATATGGAAGTGATGCACTGATATTTAGGCATTTTGCAAAATTGCATTCACAATTTTTTAGTTTATTTAAAATTCCTACTTGTTTATTAAAATTACCATGGCCATTTAATAATTTCTAAACTATTGTTTTATTTCTTAACACCATTAATCACTTTAATAAAATATGCATTGCTCTATTAACAAGGCCTACTGATCATCTGCTATTAAATAATAAAAGTGGTTGCATCATTTAGGGTTTACTTTTAATTTCCACTTTGCTTTTATATTAATACCCTAGGGGCAATTCAATAAATCCCCACTAAGGGTTTTCTAATTAACATTGACTTGGGATGCTGCAAATGACTAAGGTTGATTGGGTTTAACCATGATCAAGTGGATTGACATGTATCCACAATTCTTGGAGCAAAGTTTTATAGTTTAAACAATCTGAAAATTATATCAGGGTTGTAAATTTACAGAGCTATGATCAAAGGTGATCATGGCTTGATCATCAACAGTAATGATCACTAACAGTGGAATCACTGTAGTGATTACTGTACTGGATCTGAGGGTGTTACACGACGCATGAGTGGAGGGAGGCCGGCTCGACGTGCCCACAGCCATGGCGTCGTGGGGTGGGGGCAGGGAGCAGGTGATAGGGAAGAAGACAAAGGAGAGGGAAGTGGGCCGGGTACTTGATACGTCCAAAACGTATCTATAATTTCTGCTTGCTCCATGCATGTTTTGTGTGATATTGCTATGATCTAGATACACTTTCATACACTTTTGATCATATTTGGACTAACCTATTATCTCAGTGCACCACAGTGCCAGTTCCTGTTTTCTGCTGTTTTTCTATTTCAGTTTTCCCCCATATAAAAAGTGTCAGAAAAATTCCGGGAAAAATATAGGAAAAATCAGCGTACAGGAAGCTTCGCGAAGAGCCCGAGTGGGGCCAGAGGGGAGCCAGGGGTGGCCCAGGCGGCCACCCGGCGCAGCCCCACCCCTGGCCACGCCAGGGGGGCGCCTGGGGCCCCTGGTCCACCTCTGGCTGCCCCCCTTCGCCTATATATTCTCCTTCACGGGAAACTTCCGAGGCGAGAACCCTTTTTTGTGATCACTCCTCTGTTCCGCCGCCGCCGCGCTTCCGAGATCGGGAGCACCAGAAGACCTCTTCCCGGCACCCTGCCGGAGGGAGGGCCGACCTCCGGGAGTCTCCTCTCCACCATGGATGCTCCCCGGATGTCTCGTGAGTAGTTTTCCTTGGACCATGGGTCCGTGATCAGTAGCTATGTGATGTTCTCCTCCCCTCTTTGTTCTTCATGGTTTAGACCTCGTGAGCTTCCCTACATGATCGAGGCACTTTTGTAATCTTTCTGCTGTTGCTATGCTGAGTTTGATGGGATCTGATGGATTATGAGATTATGTTCAGATTGTGATTGACTAATATATTTGGTTTTTATCTCTTATATTTTTTTTCCTAAGTAATTCTTGCATGTTCTCCGTTGCTGTTTATTGATTTGGCCAAGTAGTAGGTAGCAACTCCAAGAGGGAACATTATGCTCGATTGTGGGTTCATGCCCCCCGATGACACGCTTGAGTGACAGAAACATGATTCTAGGGGATGTGTTGTTGCCACAAGGGGGAAAACAACGGTGCTTGTAACCGCGGTTGCAAGGATTGTTTACTTTACGCAAAGTGCTTTTTAGTGCAGTTGTTTGTTTCTTTGGGTTTACACTTTGGGTGGGGCTCGCAACTTAATACCAGCGAGATGTTCTGGATAGATATCTCAAGGTGGATGATTAGTAGTAGATGCAGTTGAATTTCGGTCTACTTATTTTGGCGTACTGCCCGTGCTTTTGAGCCTCTTCCTTTCTTTTGTAGCATAGTTAGCAATGCGGTGCGTTCATAATCCTGTCAATTGCCCTTCTGTAATTTGTTTACCTCGCATAGCAGTTTTATCGTCTTTTGGGAGAGAGACATCACTAGTGAACAACACGTATCCCGGTCCATATCCTCATTACTGTTTCCACGCTCATTTACTTTTCTGCTTTTACTTTCAGTTGCTATCATTATCCCTTGTGTTTGATCCTTTGTGAACAACAAGACCGGAGAGATTGACAACCTCTCTGAACTTCGTTGGAAACAAAGTTATTTGTGTCTGTGTGCAGGTTCGCGTCAGTTGCGCCGCTGACACCTACTTATCATCTCTGGAGTCCTACTGGAGACAAACCTTGGTATCTTTACTGAGGGAAATTTGCTGTTGTGCTACATCACGCCTTCCACTTGGGGTTCACCAACGAAGGGCGAGAAGACTACACCCGTCAACTCTCGCGCCATCAGTACTGGGCCGAGAGAGGTCTCGCACCGAGCGAGGGATAACAACCTCCCTACTTTCTGTTTTTTTTGTTTACCTTTACTTTTCTGGCACAATTAGTTTAGCTAGCATTTGGTTTTTATCAAAATGTGCAACTGGTCTTATTAATTGTGTTTCCCCACATTGTAATGCTATAAAAAGTTTAAGGTTGAAATAAAATCATTTTATTATTATTATTTATCTTAAAAGACTAGTTGGTGCTATTTAGCTACTGTTTTATCTATTTACCTATTATCTGGATTTTTGTAAGAAGTGAAACTTGTTCTGTTATTTGTGTTACATCTCAAAGCAATACCACAAAAAGTTAGGGCTCAAAATAAAATCATTTAGGATTCCATTTGAATAAGCAACGATTAAAAAGGGCTGTTTTGGTTGTTGTTTGAATTGTTTAAGTATTTATATGCCATAATAAATATCCATCACCATGGTACCTTGGTATACTGATTTTTGTGCATTAAACAAAATTGTTTGCACAATTTTTGGGCAGTTTTTTATTTCCACCTTGTTTTGGAATTTTAAATTGGGATGAATTTGGATCACTATGATCAAGGGTGATCATCCAGGCTTAACCACATTGACTTGACAACAGCAAAAGTGATTACTGTAGGTGATTACTGTAGCTGACACCCGGGGTGTTACAAAACTCCACCACTACAAAGAATTCTCGTCCCGAGAATTAAAAGTAGTGTAAGGGGTAATATTTCGGTTTCGTATTCTAACGATTCTTCTGGTGCTTGTTGTCCTTCCCTGTAACAGCCCAGTTTTCACAAAAATTAAAAAATTTGTTTTCGGTGTGAATTGTTTGATTGTATGATTTGTTTGCGGTGTTTGCATCCCCGATTTATCGATCGGCGATTATTTTTCCCCCCTCTTATCTCATATCGGACGGCGGAGACCGCCCCTTTCCATCCTGACAGTCGACCTTTGCGGCACCGGGTTTCACCCGATCACGTCGAGAAAACCGCACGAGACCAGCTGCAGCCAACGAAACGAAAAAGTCCGTTTATTTAATAAACGGATTAGTTTTATGGGGCGCCAAAAAATGTTGTCGGAATGTCATCGCAGTGAGGTACGAACGACGGGCTTGACGCGCTGAGCGCGTGGGTCGAAGTTTCGTCCGAATCGGAGTCCGTACGGAGTCTCGGCGGTCACGAAAGCGATCGCCGGACGCGCGAGAGGGATACTCGGGGCATTTGCGTATACTGGCCAGCCAACCTGCCTATATAATGACCCCCACTTCCCAAATCAGCCAATTAGGGTTCCCCCATGTAAAAATTGCAGCCACCCCCTAAATTTGCCCCAAATTTTGCCCCAAGTCCCCCCAATCTCGAAACCCTAGCTGCAGCAAAAATCTGGCCACTTGATCTGCGAACGGAGGGTCCAGAAGAGGCCACGTCGCTCCCGAGCCTCCCTCCAGCCAACCGGGCCGCGCCGGGCCCGCAACCCCACCGCCGGGCCGCGCCAGGCCCGCCCAAGCCACAAGGGAGCCGCCCCCGTCCCATGGAGCCGCCGCCCGTCGCCGCGTTCCGGCCGGCGAGCAGCAGCCGCCGCCTAGGTCTCCCTCTCCCGTGCCTCCTCACCCTCCCCTTTCTCTCATCTCCCTCTTCTCCCTCGTCTGCAGGCCACGACCACGCCATGGATGGCGAGCCACCTCCCCGCCTTGCGCCGCCGCGCGCTTCGTCGGCGTCAAGCTCCACCCGCCGCTCGGCCCCGGATCGGATCGGGCGAGATCCCGATCGGGGTGCCGCCGTTGACCCTCCTAGTGGGTCGGCCCAGTTCGCCAGGCGCCCCAGCCCAGTCCAGCCGGCAGCCCAGGCCGCCCCTTCCTCTTGGGCCGAGCCCAATAGGATGAGTCCCTCTTTTTTTTTCTTTTAAGTTTTTTTCCTTTTGTCTTTTTTTTTCTTTTTCTGCTAAGTCTGGAATTATTGCTGTTGATTTCTGTTTTGCGAGTAGAATAACGAGTGAACCGTAGTTCGGCTCGTGTTGCGCCCAAAAGATGAATTGCTCAGTTTTACGTGCTCTAGCGTTCGTATGTAGAAAGTTTTTCAGTTTGAGGCCGTCTAGAAAGTTTAATTCTGCGTTGAAGTGGGCATCAGGTCGTTAACTGCTAATCTTTCCTGTTAAGTGCTGCTGTTATTATTTTATTGAAACTTCGGGCGACGGTTGCTTCGCAACCGTGCGTCGGAATTGAGTGATTCCTTTTGCGTTGCGTTAAGCATTGTTTCTACTTCAGTTCCATGCATTCACATGCCATAATTGCTTGCTGCATCATGATTGTATCTTGCTCCAAAGTAGCTACCCTACTGTTAGTGTGCTGCTGTTTATATTTTGTTGCAACTTCGGTCGACGAGTGTGTCGCGACCGTTTATCGGAATTGAGTGATTCCAATTGCATATTGTTAAGAATCATGTCTACTTTCATTACATGTATTGCATCTTCATGTTAGCATTACTGGTCATATAGATATTTAGCTCCAAATTTTCTATGCTGCTGTTTTTGACAGCCACCTCTGTTTTTCACTAAGTCTGTTACTTTGTGATGCCATGTTGTTTGCTTAATATCTTTTGATCTATGATGCCTATTTGCATGATTCTTTTTGCCATGCCTTCCCTTTCATGACTACTTTAGTTCATATCATTTGTGAGCATGTTTGCATTGATTATACTGTTTATGCATTGCTCTAAAGTGTGCTTCGTGATGTTGGCAGTTTGTGCCCGTAACTTGTTTTGCTTATATCTTTTTAACCGTAACTCCGTTTGGAGTGTGCCTTCTATGTAACTTGATTAGTTTTTCATGTACTTTGTGTTTATGCTATTGTTTTCTACTGTTAACCCAACTAAAATATGGTTTAGGACAGAACAGTACCAAATGTTTTAATCATCATGCGGCACTTAGTGTATGCCATGTTTAGGTTGTGCCTCACTTAAATTGACTAGCATAGATAGTTTACTTTGTGCTTCACCTCTTGCCATGTTTGTGTTCTATGCCATGCTTACTTGAGTTGCCATGTTAATAACCGTTGGTTGATCACCTTTAGCTAAACATCTTGAACCTCTCTAAATGTGCGGTATCGTGGTGTTTGACGAGTACTCCACTTAACCTGTTAGTAATCGCTCTCGACGGTATGTG
Organism: Bromus sterilis; assembly: GCA_950022295.1. Taxonomy (NCBI): domain Eukaryota; kingdom Viridiplantae; phylum Streptophyta; class Magnoliopsida; order Poales; family Poaceae; genus Bromus; species Bromus sterilis. The sequence goes on along the minus strand of OX465596.1, from coordinate 158,664,366 downwards.
CGATGTCTCGTGTTGCCTTCTTGTTGATGCTTGCTCGTGTTTTCCTCGTAGTAATAGATGCGTTCTCGTTGATTGCTTTCCAGTGTTTATCGTCTTGTGTGCTTCCGCGGGTACCCTTCGGAGACGATGCGAACTTGCGATCCACTACATCTTCGGAACCCGACTTATCAACAGGCAAGACTATACATTAGTTATGATCCATTCTATTTCAACCAGCGGTTTGCATGCTAGTCTAGGTTAGGTTTGATGTTTGATCCTACCACATGTTTACAGCCTCTTTCAAACCGATACAGCCATGTCCCTTCCCAGCAAACCTTGTACTGCTATGTTACTATTGCTCGTTGCTCAGCCCCTGCTTAGTATGCATGCTTAGGATGCTACGATGTTACCCTATTACTCTTTGGTTTGGGCTATCACATTATTATATTATTGTTGATGATATGATTATTATAATGTTGACTATATTCGACGAAGGATGGAAGGTCTAGGCTATCCCGCCCCGACGCTTTGTTCCATTCGAGTCACCTAGGATCCGAGTTCCAGGTATTGGTTTTAAGACTGAGCGTGCCTAACCGCGTGTGGGATTTTATGGGGTCCCCTTTTCTTACCTACCTAGCTTCAAGCATTTCTAGTGGTGGCCCAAGCTGATTTACCATTTGAAACCGTGTGTGTGCTGGTCAGCTGCCAGTAATTTTCAAACAACTCGGGCCAGCGGAGACATAGTTCCTCTGTTGGTCCACCCGATCAGCTAGGATCCGGTTTCCCATATGTGATTAACCGGCAATCCGACCTGCGTCATACGGAAGAGTCTGATCCGAGAGCATGGCCGGCTTTTGGATTGGGTGTCGACTCCCCGGGGGCCACCCGGATTTGTTTGTTGTTAGCTAGAGGGACCTGTCGTTTCGGATCTCTTGGAACTAAATCATAAAATGGTTTCCTGTGATGGGTAGCAACTATGAGAGATGGGCGTGCGTGCGGAGCCTTGTAATGGGCAGTTGGTACACCCCTGCAGGGTTAAATCTTTTCGAGAAGCCGTGTCCACGGTTTTGGACGACTTGAGATCTACTCCTTGTTCATAGACAACAACAACTGAGATAATTTTAATATAACTTGATCAACGTGTGTGTGTGCCTTGATTGCTTCTTCTTCGTCGGGATGCGAATAGGAGGACAAGGATAGGATAGGTGTTATGATTGCGTAAGTAGTTGATAGCAAGACTTGTTGGAGGCGATTCCTCATCGAATGCTTGGCTTCTTATCTTACTCTCTAGATCGCTAGCCACTTCATAAATGCTAGTGCGGCAGCAACCTCACCACTTACCCCTTCCTTACCGTAAACTACTAGTTGTCCTAGAATGACGAGTGATGAAGTCCTTGTTGGGTCAGATGACCACTACAGTTGGATGCTGAGTACCTCTGTACTCATGATACTACCCCCAAACTCTTTTCAGGGTTCTTGATCGACGACAGGTATGGTGACCGACGTTTCACGTGGAGACTCGACGACGACTAGTTAGGCGGATCCCGGCAGAGGGCCTGAACCCGTGTGGTTATGGGGATCGATGTTTTTCTCTTTGCCACTAGGGATTTGATTTTAGTCTGTACCCAGACATGTATCTTCCGCTGATGTATTGTATTAAGGTAGTTGTATGCCGATTGTATGAGATGTTGTATCCTTGTATCTGTAATGTTGTGATATCATGTTGGAAATCCGGGGCATATGACTTCGTCATATGACGCGGTGGGACCGATATGTGCTTCGTCCCCGGATCTGGATGGAAACATCTAGATCTGGAACAGTACCGCATATCGGGCCTTACAACTTGGTATCAGAGCCTTACCGACCGTAGGATCCCCTCTCTGGCCGAAGTCGAGTCTAGACAAAAACTATTTTGTAGTTACTAAGTTAGTTATCGGAGAGTAGGATTCTTTTTACTCCTTACCCTTGCTCTGGTCAGGACAAGTGTCGTAAGTGTTTTATTCTCATCTTATCCCCTTCAGAACTCTAGGATCTCGAGTGTGTGGAGTATCAGAACCGTTACAATGCCTTGATTGCAGCGTATTGTCTCGATTACGATCTCAGGTGGTAATTCCTGTAGTACCTTTATCTTCTCCGGTTTCGGATATCGTCTGCGTCGTCCTTTGCCCTCCCTCCTTTTGCCCGGTGTTTTTACGACTTGCGTCGAAAATCACTATCCCTTGATCTGGTTTTCGCGATTGTTCTTCCTCTTGTCAGTGACGTTTTCGTTATTCCGACGATGTCGTCTCTCTGCGGAAAATTTATCTCAACCGAAGTTCGACGTCGACATGGACCAGAGTCCCTTGTTGGTGGTGTTGAAGATCGTCGTCTCTCTTTTCTCTTCCCCCTCTCCCCCGGATCATCCAGGATCTCGGGACGAGATCCCTTGTTGGTGGTGTTGTATTGTAACAGCCCAGTTTTCACAAAAATTAAAATTTTTGTTTTCGGTGTGAATTGTTTGATTGTCTGATTTGTTTGCGGTGTTTGCATCCCCGATTTATCGATCGGCGATTATTTTCCCCCCTCTTATCTCGTATCGGACGGAGACCGCCCCTTGCCATCCTAACACTCGACCTTTGCCACACCGGGTTTCACCCGATCACGTCGTGAAAACCGCACGAGACCAGCCGCAGCCAACGGAACGAAAAACTCCGTTTATTTAATAAACGGATTATTTTTATGGGGCGCCGAAAAATGTTGTCGGAATGTCACCGCAGTGAGGTACGATCGACGGGCTTGACGCGCTGAGCGTGTGGGTCGAAGTTTCGTCCGAATCGGAGTCCGTACGGAGTCTCGGCGGTCACGAACGCGATCGCCGGACGCGCGAGAGGGATACTGGGGGCGTTTGCGTAAACTGGCCAGCCAACCTGCCTATATAATGACCCCCACCTCCCAAACCAGCCAATTAGGGTTCCCCCATGTAAAAATTGCAGCCACCCCCCTAAATTTGCCCCAAATTTTGCCCCAAAATTCTGCCCCAAGTCCCCCCAATCTCGAAACCCTAGCTGCAGCAAAAATCTGGCCATTGGATCTGCGAACGGAGGGTCCAGAAGAGGCCACGTCGCTCCCGAGCCTCCCTCCAGCCAAATGGGCCGCGCCGGGCCCGCAACCCCGCCGCCGGGCCGCGCCAGGCCCGCCCAAGCCACAGCGGCGCCGCCCCCGTCCCATGGAGCCGCCGCCCGTCGCCGCGTTTCGGCCGGCGAGCAGCAGCCGCCGCCTAGGTCTCCCTCTCCCGTGCCTCCTCACCCTCCCCTTTCTCTCATCTCCCTCTTCTCCCTCGTCTGCAGGTCACGACCACGCCATGTTGTTTCCTTAATATCTTTTGATATATGATGCCTATTTGCATGATTCTTTTTGCCATGCCTTCCCTGTCATGTCTACTTTAGTTCATATCATTTGTGAGCATGTTTGCATTGATTATACTGTTTATGCATTGCTCTAAAGTGTGCTTCGTGATGTTGGCAGTTTGTGCCCGTAACTTGTTTTGCTTATATCTTTTTAACCGTAACTCCGTTTGGAGTGTGCCTTATATGTAACTTGATTAGTTTTTCGTGTACTTTGTGTTTATGCTATTGTTTTCTACTGTTAACCCACCTAAAATATGGTTTAGGACAGAACAGTACCAAATGTTTTAATCATCATGCGGCACTTAGTGTATGCCATGTTTAGGTTGTGCCTCACTTAAATTGACTAGCATAGATAGTTTACTTTGTGCTTCACCTCTTGCCATGTTTGTGTGCTATGCCATGCTTACTTGAGTTGCCATGTTAATAACCGTTGGTTGATCACCTGTAGCTAAACAACTTGAACCTCTCTAAATGTGCGGTATCGTCGTGTGTGACGAGTACTCCACTTAACCTGTTAGTAATCGCTCTCGACGGTATGTGCGATGTCTCGTGTTGCCTCCTTATTGATGCTTGCTCGTGTTTTCCTCGTTGTAATAGATGCTTGCTCGTTGATTGCTTTCCAGTGTTTATCGTCTTGTGTGCTTCCGCGGGTACCCTTCGGAGACGATGCGAACTTGCGATCCACTAAATCTTCGGAACCCGACTTATCAACAGGCAAGGACTAATCATTACTTATGATCCATTCTATTTCAACCAGCGATTTGCATGCTAGTCTAGGTTAGGTTCGATGTTTGATCCTACCACATGTTTATAGCCTCTTTCAAACCGATACAGCCATGTCCCTTCCCAGCAAACCTTGTACTGCTATGTTACTATTGCTCGTTGCTCAGCCCCTTCTTAGTATGCATGCTTAGGATGCTATGATGTTACCCTGTTACTCTTTGGTTTGGGCTATCACATTATTATATTATTGTTGATGATATGATTATTATAATGTTGACTATATTCGACGAAGGATGGAAGGTCTAGGCTATCCCGCCCCGACGCTTTGTTCCATTCGAGTCACCTAGGATCCGAGTTCCGGGTATTGGTTTTAAAACTGAGCGTGCCTAACCGCGTGTGGGATTTTATGGGGTCCCCTTTTCTTACCTACCTAGCTTCAAGCATTTCTAGTGGTGGCCCAAGCTGATTTACCATTTGAAACCGTGTGTGTGTTGGTCAGCTGCCAGTAATTTTCAAACAACTCGGGACAGCGGAGACATAGTTCCTCTGTTGGTCCACCCGATCAGCTAGAACCCGGTTTCCCATATGTGATTTACCGGCAATCCGACCTGCGTCATACGGAAGAGTCCGATCCGAGAGCGTGGCCGGCTTTTGGATTGGGTGTCGACTCCCCGGGGGCCACCCGGATTTGTTTGTTGTTAGCTAGAGGGACCTGTCGTTTCGGATCTCTTGGAACTAAATCATAAAATGGTTGCCTGTGATGGGTAGCAACTGAGAGAGATGGCCGTGCGTGCGGAGCCTTGTAATGGGCAGTTGGTACACCCCTGCAGGGTTAAATCTTTTCGAGAAGCTGTGTCCACGGTTTTGGACGACTTGAGACCTACTCCTTGTTCATAGACAACAACAACTGAGATAATTTTAATATAACTTGATCAACGTGTGTGTGTGCCTTGATTGCTTCTTCTTCGTCGGGATGCGAAGAGGAGGACAAGGATAGGATAGGTGTTATGATTGCGTAAGTAGTTGATAGCAAGACTTGTTGGAGGCGATTCCTCATCGAATGCTTGGCTTCTTATCTTACTCTCTAGATCGCTAGCCACTTCATAAATGCTAGTGCGACAGCAACCTCACCACTTACCCCTTCCTTACCGTAAATTACTAGTTGTCCTAGAATGACGAGTGATGAAGTCCTTGCTGGGTCAGATGACCACTACAGTTGGATGCTGAGTACCTCTGTACTCATGATACTACCCCCAAACTCTTTTCAGGGTTCTTGATCGACAACAGGTATGGTGACCGACGTTTCACGTGGAGACTCGACGACGACTAGTTAGGCGGATCCCGGCGGAGGGCCTGGACCCGTGTGGTTATGGGATCGATGCTTTTCTATTTGCCACTAGGCAATTGCTTGTAGTCTGTACCCAGACATGTACTTTCCGCTGTTGTATTGTATTTGAGGCAGTTGTATGTCGATTGTATGAGATGTTGTATCCTTGTATCTGTAATGTTGTGATATCATGTTGGAAATCCGGGGCATATGACTTCGTCATATGTCGCGGTGGGACCGATATGTGCTTCGTCCCCGGATCTGGATGGAAACATCTAGATCTGGAACAGTACGGCATATCGGGCCTTACATTCCCGATGAATTTAACCCTTGCCGTTGATGTCTTGATTTCGCTACATCAGTGCACCTCGACGAGTTTCCATCCTTTCCTCGGGGCTTCATCGTACTTACATATAGGCTAGGAAGGTAAAACTTAGGGGGGGTCGGATCGGTACCAGGTTAATCAACCGAGGTTGTCCAAGGGAATGGGGTACGAAGTATCTCACGAGTTGAACTCGGGGAGATACCTCGAGAGAAACGGAAGAGGGTATGAGAAATTTCAAGCGGATAGGCATGCATTTGATGCCGATGACGGATGTTATAAGAGGGGTCCATAGCATCAGGCATAAGCACTGAGTCTGATACCGGACTGAATAACACAATGTAGGTGACTCATGAATTGCATACGAGGTCAATCAAGAGAGATAACCTCGGGAACAGGAACGTAAGGAAGAGTCAGGTTTCAGTCCTGTGGACTGTGGGTTATGGCCCCACGTTGAATAAGGAGGGTGGGGACATTCCATGAGATCAAGTTGCAAGGTAAGTCAGAGAACAACTTGTCAACTATGTCGGCAACAACATCACTGCCAAGGGCGAGGGACGAAGAGAACCATTTTCCTACTCGTTAAGACGAGGCGGACCAATTAGCAAGGTTCTTGTCCATCGGTGGTGACCGAAAAGTCATCAACAATAGTAACAGGTTGTACGAACAAATTCTTACACCGAAGTGTTTACATAAGCAGGGAATTATCAATGCTCAGACAAGACACGTTACAAGAAAGGTTAAACAGGCCGATGAAAAGGAAAATGTGATGATACACCAGTATCCAGAGTATATCTTTCCCAAGGGAAAGCAGAGCAAGATATACATGACCAATTTTGTATTGGCAAGGAGCTAAAGGAGGTTGTTGATGATAACACAAATCATCGAGGGGTAAGGATGGTATTTGTCACCATGAATTCAATTAACACTTGGGAGAAGTCAAAATGTTGATGATGGTCACGACACATCATGTTAAAAGGTTTCAAGAAAATATAATCGAACAACAGCGACATCAAGCAAAAGGGATGGTGAAGCCAAATTATTCGGTGTTCCCAGTTGACGACAACCCAGAACATGAAGTGGTTACGACAGGGAAAGGTATTGTTCCATCAAAATTCATTAGATGTAGTGCAAATGTATGATATCCTCGAGGTACCAAGAGGTATACTCGAAGGTAGAATGGAGGATCATAGGTGCAGTAGAATTCATACCAAGGGGATAATTATCTTTACGAGAAGCTTTCATGATAAGTTCTACATAGTATCCATGGGCATGAACACAAAGGTTCAGGGTCGACTCCCACTTCTTCAATGCATAGCCTCTCATTCACTTCTCGCTGTTGATGAATTATGTAGCATTCAAAAGTTTATCTGGCCTAACACCCGTAGAGTAAGACCCGTAGAAGTTTCCGGGGTTCACACGGATGGCTGAAACATAGATACGACCCATAGGGACATTTTACGAATCTATACGACAAACAATAGGAACACGATATACAAGTTTGAAAGCAGAAGGCTGATGACACAAACCATATGATACCGTTCGCCAAAGGCATTTCGTATCAGGGGAAGCTCGTCAATGATTTAGGACGCAAGGGGAAGGCAGGTAGTAATCCACCAAAAAGGTCAGGCGGCGTACAGAGAGTCTGGGGAGGGTATCGGTACTCAACCATAAGGAGAAAGTACACAAAGGCATTAGGTGATAGAAGAAGCTGAATATTTCGATGCTTAATTTAAAAAGGAATTATGACTTCCATATCGGTGTATCAAATTCAGATACATCGATCAAACATTTATAAGTTGAATAGAAGGATGACGGTTAATCAATTAAGATTTGATTTACCGAGAACCAACTCATGTCCGGAATGACGTCTGAGCCAGAAGAATGGATTCATAGGGATCAACTGATGATTGCGTGCACTAGCACACACGATGATTCAACAGATCAGAATGGCAATGCCAAGGGAGGTCATCAAAGACTACAAGACAAACGGGATTAATCATAGTGCAAGCAGGTAAGAAGAATCTCCAAAGCAGCAGGCTGCCGAGGATTGTTGCGAGATCGAATAGTACTTCAAAGTATTTTGGGAATCACAGGAACCACTTAGGATGAACGGATCCTCGATAAATGTGATGAATTATCCGCAGGGTGAAAAGAAGTTGCAAGGCAGTAGGCTCAACGGGTTCTCGAAACAACGGAAAGTATTTCGATGCATCTTGTGAACACAAGAGCAACTGGAATGGATGAACGGAAGGTGTATGTGGTTATACATACGAACTTATCGGTGGTAGGGAATTGCAAAGGTGATCAGCACATATGGTCTCAGGAATTTTATCGGAGAGTAATCTTCGGAATCTTCTCGTGAAGCAAGCGATCATCTGTAAAGAGGGGCTCTCCGGGAGGAAGTAGTCACGAGAACCTAATGTCAGAGTTAGGAAAATCTTTAACCCGAAAGAGAAGAGAGATCAGAGTCCCAGAGTAAGGGTGCGGAGAAAAAGATCCTAATACCATCCCAGTTGCGCTGTGGGCCCGTAAGCCACACAACAAAGTTAGCAAATCAGTTTTTCAAATACTAGACTCGACTTCAACCAAGGAGTTGGAAGGGGGTGTCCTACAAGCAGTCGGCTCTGATACCAACTTGTGACGCCCCCAAAATCAGACCGTGTACAGTAATCATACACGCAAGGTACACGACCGAGATTAGGGACCCACGATGAGATATCACAATACAACTCTACAAATAAAATAATACAAGCTGTTTAATAGAAGCCAGGGGCCACGAGGGCTCGAATACAACAGCTCGAAAGCACAAACTTAGCGGAAGCAATAGTATCTGAGTACAGACATAGTTAGTCAAGTTTTGCCTTAAGAAGGCTAGCACAAATGACATCAGAGGTACAGATCGAAAAGGCGAGGCCTCCTGCCTGGGATCCACCGAACTACTCCTGGTCGACAGGGAACTCGACGTCGTAGTAGTCGCCTCCGGGTTAATCCTACTCCTGGGCTCCAATGTCGACTGCAGCGGCCGATCAGGAAAAAAAAGGGGGGAATAAAGAAAAGGTGAGTATCTAGCATACCCGCGAGTCTTACATCCGCTACTAAGCATTTATGCATTTTTATCAAATGGAAATGGGAGGCTGTATATAGTGGACTGCAAGATAGAAATCAGAATAAGGATAAGAAGCTAGGCCTATCGAAGACTTAGCATCTTCTGACGGTGTCTTGCAGCACAAGATGAGAACAGCCAACAGTTCATATAAAGCATAAAGTAACAATGAAGCAGAAGTTGCTGCAGCATTGTATAATATAAGTTGTAATGATTAATAATAATAGATGCCTCCGAGTTCCCCTCCTCGACTTCCCTGCGAGGAAGAAAACCCGGAACCAACAGATTAATAGTAGTAGTTTGTAGTGGTAAGGTCCAGCTTCAGCATAAAGCGTCCTGTTACCGTGGACACGGCTATTCGAATAGATTAAACTCCCTCCAGGGGTGCACTTGTGTTACACTACAAGCACGGATCTCCAGGGCGGCGGGCACCTTGTTAGGGAACGCTCCACCAAGGCTATCCGACACTCCGTAGCCCATCTTTCAAACTCAACAGAGAGGTCATCCGCCGGACTATATCCTATGTACGCGTGGCTTTGGACCCTAACCCCGACGTACTCCTGCACGGTGCGAGGCTGGCCGGTGAAGCAAAATCAAACCAAATAAGACACCACCGCACGAGCAAATAAGACAACACCACTTCCCGGCGCAGGCCGCGGTACTGCTGACGTCTGAAGAGTGCTCGGACGAGACTATGAAGCAGGGGAGCCCATAACTCGTAATGCCCACGGGTAGGTAGTGCGTACATGGCATATAGCCAACTCAAGACATCCACCAAACCATTAGTCGTTTTATTAACTTGCGAGACAACCGTTATCGTTGCCTCGACTTAACTGACCTGCGGACAACGACAGCAGTCAGGACCACCAGTACATCGGTGCCTGCCCTGTCGTCCCACCAAGTCTCTGCGGTTACCAACAAGGTGAACCGTCTCCTTACCTTGTCTCGCGTGTGCTCCTGGAGGAGCTCGACTTTCGTGGTTTGGTAACTCTCACGACCGACGATCAGGGTCCAAGCACACCAGTACACTGGTCGTACCCTCCCTATCATCCCGTCACAATACCACTCGCGGGCACCGTTGGGTCACCCGACTTCTTACCTTTAAGGACAACCGTTGTCGGGACCCTAGGGCTATACAGAGTCAGCAACGAGTGGAGTACGAGGATTACTCCTCGATAGCTCCACTTGATGTGGCTCGGCAGAGCCGAGGTAGGGTCCTTAGACGGTGTCTGCATTGTACCGTACCTGTGCAATTATAATCATCGTATCCGCCTTCACTCCCCTGAGTGATCACGGCCCGCTATCTAATCCTAGCTAACAATGTGCAGGGCTCACTACTGAATATAATATATATTTATATAGGCAGCATAGGATAAATGAAGGTACATCAAGGACGACAATGACCGGCTATGCAATAGAATAGGATTGTAGCGTAGCCGCAGCAGTAATGCCTAGTGCAAGAAAAGTACGGAAATATAGGCGATATCTGTGGAAGAGAATGGCTCTGCTTGCCTGGAAGCTCGGCAGTAGGGGTAGGGTCGTCGACGCAGTAGTCGTACTCATCAGCGGTGTAGTCGACGACAACAGCGGGGTCTACCGGAGATTAAGGGGGGGGAGAAACAGTAAATACAAAGCAAGCATATACAAACAGATGCGACATGACAGATGCAATGTTAACGGTGTTCTAATGCAGTGCAATGCACGTTACTCGGAGCGGGAATTCATTCGGGGATGAAATACCGGCTCCGGGTGATTATCGACAGACGGCCCGGAGGGGGAATGTTCCATGTCTGTAGTGTCGTGACTATCTGACAGACATGTGGATAGTTTAACCGTGATCGCTGATGCATTCCGAACAACTTTTATGTTCAGAACATTTCCATCCGGAAAGTTTACCGGTACCGGGTAATTACCGGATAGACGATCCAGAGGGGGAAAGTCTCGGGTTCGGTATATTAGAGGGGTGCAGTGGGTATGCGGGTAGCGTATTCTTATTCGTTATATTTTTCTGATCAATTTTTATGTATAAACCATTTTCATCAGAGTTACGGTTTAAAAGATATTGAATTTTAAAGTTTCAATCATTTTAAATCAATTACTATATTTACTTAAATCATTAATTCTAGCATTATCCAGAATAGGAACTTTGACCAGTCAAACCTGACAACAGGGACCCACATGTCAGTCTCACAGTTAATGAAATTTTTTATTGAATTTAAATAACAGTGGGGTCCCACATGTAATAGGCACATTTTTATAATTGTAATTTAATTATCTATTTAAACCAGTGGGACCCAATAGTCAGTGACACATGTACTAATATCCAATTTAATTAACAGTTAAAGGCCCGGGGCCCACTAGTCATTCACATAGGGGGGGGGTTATGTCTCTATTTTTTTAACAGGGGGATTAGGCTAATCTACATAGCCTTGGCCCACCGGTCAGTGAGGGGGGGGGGGGTATCCCACTGGCTTGCCCACGCCGGTGACCAAGGACACGGCGGCGACGCCTCTCCGGCGAGGGAGGCGCGGCGGGGTGCGACTGCGGTGGGAGGGCGCGCATGTGCTAGGCAAGCAGCACATCGGCGGAGGTGGCATCGTCGGCACAAGACGGCCAGTGGCTGTGGCGAGTGGGGTGGGGGGGGCGACGCGACCAAGGGACGTTGGCCGTGCGACTGGGGAGACGCTCGGTGCGGCTAAGAGCATGCGCTGGGCGTGGCTGGGTGCAGGGGCAGGGCCCGTTGAACGTGTGAAAGGCACGACCATGGCGTGCTCTGACCATGGCGGCCACGATGAGCAAACGGCGGCGGCAACGAAACATGTCCACAGCGGGGCAAGGGGGATTCGGCGGCGGATCGACGGGAGGAAGAGGGGAAAAACATGAGGGATCTCACAGCGGAGCTCGAGGGGGGCTCGGTGAAGCCAGAGTGGTTGGGGCCGAGCTAATCGGCGGCAATGCCGTCGGTGACCGTGGCGACGTGGACAGGGCGATTCGCGTGATGTAGTGGCCGACAGCTTGATGCAGGGTCCGCAGGTGATGAAGTCGAGGTACACGAGGCTCCTGGACATCGTCTTGGAGCTCGGGGTGGAGGATGTCCGCGACGACGATGTGGCCATGGCGACGGGCGGCCACCGGCGAGCTCGGGCCAGATGGGGAAGACGAGTTCGGGGAGGGGGGAAATATCCTGGGCTGCCAGCGTGGGCTCTAGGCCGTTCTTATCCACGCCGCTGCACTGTCGCGAGGCGTTGTCGACGCATGAGTGGAGGGAGGCCGGCTCGGCGTGCCCACAGCCATGGCATCGTGGGGTGGGGGCAGGGAGCAGGTGAGAGGGAAGAAGACAAAGGAGAGAGAAGTGGGTCGGGTACTGGGCCGAGAGAGGTCTCGCACCGGGCGAGGGATAACAACCTCCCTACTTTCTGTTTTTTTGTTTACCTTTACTTTTCTGGCACAATTAGTTTAGCTAGCATTTGGTTTTTATCAAAATGTGCAACTAGTCTTATTAATTGTGTTGCCCCACATTGTAATGATATAAAAAGTTTGAGATTGAAATAAAATCATTTTATTATTATTATTTATCTTAAAAGACTAGTTGGTGCTATTTAGCTACTGTTTTATTTGTTTACCTATTATCTGGAATTTTGTAAGAAGTGAAACTTGTTCTGTTATTTGTGTTGCATCTTAAAGCAACACCACAAAAAGTTAGGGCTCAAAATAAAATCATTTAGGATTCCATTTGAATACGCAACGATTAAAAATGGTTGTTTTGGTTGTTGTTTGAATTGTTTAAGTATTTGCATGACATAATAAATATCCATCACCATGGTACATTGGTCTACTAATTTTTGTGCATTTAACAAAATTGTTGGCACAATTTTTGGGCAATGTTTTATTTCCACCTTGTTTTGGAATTTTTAATTGGGTTGAATTTTGATCACTATGATCAAGGGTGATCATCCAGGCTTAACCACATTGACTTGACAACAGCAAAAGTGATTACTGTAGGTGATTACTGTAGCTGACACCCGGGGTGTTACAACAACCAAGGGCCCAACGCAGCAGCAGGTGCTGCTCTGGCGAGCGGGAGGGTGGTGCTTTAAGCCCAGTGTGGTCTCCATGAGCGCTGCTCCCTCAAGCTTCCTCAACGGTCGCCGTCGCCACGGTGCAGTTTTCCTTTGTGGCTGCCGACGCTGCGAAGCAACACACTGGATGGCCGCATGTGCTGCAACGCGACCCAACTTTCTTCGATGGCTGCCGGCACGCGCTGCGATGAAGCTTAGTCGGTACCCTAGGGTGCTGCGACGCGTTCGTCTCCATCGATTCCGCCACGGTCGTGCTTCCTTTTTTTCTAGTATTTCCACGCCGACGACGGAATTGGATAGCAGCAGGCGAGGCTAAGAGGCGATGCTGCCACCCCGACGGCGGAGCTGCGTTGTAGTGCTTCGGAGTTGCCGACAATTGCTCCGTTGCAGCACCGAAAGTTGCCGGCGAGCACTCCGTTGCAGCATCGGCAGATGCTGACGAGCGCTGCTATTCCGGAAACTGAAGGAAAGCGCTTCATCGCAACACTGGGAAGATGCCGGTGAGTGCTCCGTTGCAGTGTCGGAAGCTGTCGGCGAGCGCTCCGTTACAACGCCGGTGAGCGCCCCGTTGCAGGATCGAAAAGTCGTCGACGGGCGCCACAGCTTCACAACTTGCCGAAGAGCTTCATCGTAGCATCAGAAATCGTTGGTGAGTGCTGCATCGCAGTTTCGGGAGCCGTCGTCGACTGCTCCATCGCAACGCCGGAGGAACACCTTAGATCAGGGCCGTTGTTTTAAGTGTGATCGAACGGCCCTCGAGGCGGCTTAAAAAATGCTTTTATGAGCCGGATGACGCCTAGCGTCGTCCTTTATGGACGGTGTAATTATTTTGCCACAGAGAATAAAAGATGCCATGATTCCTTTCCCAAGAAAGAAAAAAAAATCTGTGGTGGTCGCGCACCTCCCGCAACAGAGGCCGACCCGATCTGTGCCCAGCCGTGCCCGACCTTCGTTCGGCCGCTTCTCCTCTCCCTCCCTTCCACCAGCCGGCGCGGAGCTCGATCCCACCTGAGCTGATCGGCAGCGCGCTCCTGATCTGCCTCTCCTTGCGGCCGGCATGTACCAGTGGCGCAAGTTCGAGTTCTTCGAGGAGAAGGGGGCCGGGCGTGGCGGGGGAGGCGGCGCCCCAGCTGTGCCAGCCGAGATCACGGGCCGGGTGACCTGCTGCTCGGGCGGCCGCGGCCGCGTCGCGATCGGCTGCGACGACGGCACCGTGGGGCTTCTTGACCGCGGGTTCCGCCTCTCCTACGGGTTCCAGGCCTACGCCTCCTCCGTCCTCTTCCTCCAGCAGCTCAAGGTACACACATGAAAACGCATCTGGAACTGTGGAATCGTTCGGCATTTGTACTCAATCTTCATCCTGTACAACCAGGAGACAAAATAAACAATAACATGCTTTTATTATTTGGAATCAACTCCTAATTATATGCTTACTGAACATAGTTCGTCAATCCCAGATGGGGATGATAAGCCTTGCTCTGTCGCACAGCTCTGAACAATCCCAGAAACTTATTATAACATTCGGCAATAAACTTGCTTCAGTGGCCGATAATTTATTTATTTTTGGTCAGTATGTCAAGGTTTCAGAATTCAGATCACATCTTTTGTTTATTTTGGAAGGGACTAAATTGGGTTGCCAATAGCTGATAACATTGATTTTATGCTTTATCGAAAAAAAAACATTGATTTTATGCTAATTTGCTATGTTTTATTGACAAAATGGTGCTTACTTTTTATCAGTAATTTCTTACCTACTCTCCTTCTGTACCTCCCACCGTTCCTAATGCATTATGTTTTTTATTTGTGTTGTTTTTATCATCATGATAAATAACACCTTAAATTGATATTTACACCTTATTGCCTTTGTATGATCAGCAAAGAAATGTTCTTGTCACAGTCGGAGATGATGATCAAGCATCTTCACAGTCATCGGCAGTCTGTCTAAAAGTTTTCGATCTAGATAAAGTACAAGAAGAGGGTTCAAGTATGACAACTCCTTTCTGTGTTCAAATTTTGCGTGTCTTCACGAATCAATTTCCTGAGGCAAAGGTAAATCCTCTTATTACCCCCTTGCAGGTTACCTTTTATGTTCTTCTGCTAAGAAATTTTGAATATATGTTGCATACACTAACATCCTATTCTACTTGCAATATTTTGTTCACTTCTGCAGATTACATCATTTTTGGTTTTAGAAGAAGCTCCTCCTATTCTGTTAATTGCCATAGGATTGGACAATGGTCACATTTATTGCATCAAAGGTGACATTGCACGCGAGCGTATCACACGCTTCACGTTGCAAGTTGAACCAGTTTCAGATGGTACAGGATCACCTATTACTGGTCTTGGTTTTCGAGTTGAGGGGCAGGCACATCAGCTCTTTGCCATAACTCCTAGTTCCATAACCTTGTTCAGCTTGCATCATCAACCACCAAGGAGGCAAACACTTGATCAAATTGGTTGTGAGACCAATGCTGTAGCAATGAGTGACCGCATGGTTAGTATGACATCTTCTGTTTTTGTGCTTGTTCATCTGTTACTTTCCAAATCATATAGCTATACAAACTTGTTCACAAATCTACTACTCCCTCCGATCCATAATAAGTGTCGCCCACTTAGTACAAAGTTTGTACTAGCTTAGTACAAAATGAGCGACACTTATTATGGATCGGAGGGAGTAGTAATTATGTGTGTGTTAAGGCCTATTTGGTAGGTGCCTCGACTTAGTAGTTCACAACTGAATAGCAGTGTACCAGGAATAGCATGGTAAGTTTGGTTAGCCCACCTGTTAGTCTCACATTTTCTGCAAACAAGTTTTGACAATGGTATCAATGAAATAACTTGTCACAAACCGTGTGACATACCACGATCCACAGTGGGCTGTGGGCCCATGGCAAGCCACCCTTGTGAGGTAATTAATGGGCATTGCTGAATATACCCTTGATACAGTATAGTTTTTCCGCACAACCGGTACTCTGTTACTAAATAAACTACACCATATTTGCACCCTGATGATGGCTGACCACTTAAACTAACTAACCCCACAAACAAGTTGTGCTACAAAATGTAGGAAAATTCAGCTAGTATTTTTAATCTGCAGCTAATCAGTCAATTTATTACATTCCTACCTGTGTTTTTCTCGTGTATGCGCTGTTAGGATTTTATCTTGCTCTAGTGGAAACCTTATTTGTTTTCATTTCTCTCTTCAGGATCTGGTTGTTGGTAGACCTGAAGCTGTGTATTTCTATGAAGTTGATGGTAGAGGCCCTTGTTGGGCTTTCGATGGTGAGAAGAAGTTTGTAGGTTGGTTTCGGGGTTATTTACTTTGCATTATTGAAGATCAGAGGAGTCGGAAGAATACCCTTAATGTTTACGATCTTAAGAATCGGTTAATTGCGCATAGCATGCCTGTAGGGGATGTTTCACATTTGGTCACTGAGTGGGGCTATATTATTCTCATAATGAGTGATGCAAAGATACTTTGCATTGGGGAGAAAGACATGGAAAGTAAGCTTGACATGTTATTTAAGAAAAATCTTTATACAGTTGCAATCAATCTTGTACAAAGTCAGCAGGCTGATCCTGCTTCAACTGCTGAGGTTCTACGTAAGTATGGTGACCATCTATATGGAAAACAAGAATATGATGAGGCCATGTCTCAGTATATCCACACCATTGGTCATCTTGAACCATCATATGTTATACAGAAGTTTCTTGATGCAAAGCGCATCTACAACCTGACAAATTATCTAGAAAAGTTACATGATAGAGGATTAGCATCCAAAGACCACACCACCCTTCTGTTGAACTGCTATACCAAATTGAAAGATGTTGAGAAGCTGAACCATTTCATCAAAGATGAAGACGGGGTAGGTGAAATTAAGTTTGACGTGGAAACTGCCATAAGAGTATGTCGTGCAGCCGGATATCATGAACACGCTATGTTTGTAGCCAAAAAGGCTGGGAGGCATGAGCTGTATTTAAAAATTTTACTTGAGGATCTTGCTAGATATGATGAGGCCCTGCAGTATATATCTGGCCTTGAGGCAAATCAAGCTGGTCTTACTGTAAAAGAATATGGAAAAATTCTTGTGGACCATAGACCTGCTGAAACAGTTAAAATACTGTTTAGGCTTTGTACTGATGTGGGAGATCCTACAACAAGGAGAGGTTCAAATAGTATGCGCTTGCTTATGATACCTTCACCAATGGACTTTGTAAACATATTTGTGCATAGTCCACAGTATCTCATGGAATTTCTAGAAAACTATATCAAAGCAGTCAAAGACTCACCTGCTCAGACAGAAATTCATAACACCCTTCTGGAGCTGTATATATCAAAAGATTTAAGCTTCCCATCTATGCCACAAGAAAATGGCTTTGAGGATCACAGTATTAAAGAAAGAAAAGGTAAGGAAATTACAAACGGTTATAAATCAGGCACAAGGGAGAAGGTGAAACAAGGAAAAGAGGAAAATAAAATGGCAAAGGATATTGTTGATAGGCAAAGGAAAGGATTTGCATTGCTGAAGTCTGCCTGGACACCTGAGATGGAAGAACCTTGGTATTCTGTTGATCTTGCTCTTATTATTTGTAATGCAAATGCATTTAAAGATGGCTTGTTATTTCTGTATGAAAAACTAAAACTCTACAAAGAAGTTATCAGTTGCTACAAGCAAGCTCATGACCATGAAGGTTTAATTGCATGCTGTAAGAAGCTAGGGGACTCATCTCAAGGTGGGGATCCATCTCTCTGGGGTGATTTGTTGAAGTATTTTGGGGAGCTCGGGGAAGATTGCTCTAAGGAAGTTAAAGTGGTCTTGACCTACATTGAGAAGGGAGATGTTTTGCCTCCAATTGTTGTGCTACAGACACTATCAAAAAACCCATACTTGACGCTCTCAGTTGTCAAGGATTACATTGCTCGCAAACTTGACCAAGAATCGAAGCTAATTGAAGATGATAGGAAATATATTGACAAATACCAGGTTAGTAATTGATGATTGCGATACTAACACATCATTTGTTTCTATGTTGCTATTCTCAACACCTTTTACAATCATTAGGCAATCCTGTTAGTATAGTTTGGTTTGGTGCTGATGAATGATTGCAAAAGGGATCACTATGTATGCTGCTTTACGTAATGCAGAATAGGTTCAAGCTAGAGATCTATTAGGGAAATATTTTGTTTGGCTGTTTATTCCAACACCAATTTTGAAGTCACTGAAATTTGTAGCTGAGGCTGTATAGTGAACAGGAGCAACCATCAGAAGTTGCTTTTCGTTCGAAGAACCTATGTCACTGAAACTTATAACTGAGGTTGCATAGTGCGCAGCAGCAGATCCCGGAAGCTGCTTTTCATTTGATGAACCTATTACCTAAAACCACAGTTAAATAGAAATTAAGTTTTCCTTTTCTGGCATCTCAATCGAAATCAAGTTTCCTTTGCAAAGAGAAGGATGTGTAGCGCACCATATTATCCCAGTTTGCCGATGTTCCACAATTGACTTTTGGATACCACACCACAAATGAATCTTGAAACCACTTTGTTTATTGGCATAAACATAATTACCATGCATGTCACATAGTTGGAGGGGTTAATAATGATAAATCATGTCTGTCATTAGTTGGGAGTGTAACATGTAATGAACTTTGCTTCCATGGGAGCAATGAAAATGCTTGAAGCTTGCAGATATCAGAAGTCCAGTCTTCTGTACTACCAACGTGTCTTAACAGAATCACGTGCTTTTGATAAATTAAGTTTGATCGATGCAATAAAATTTGTGACCCAGTATTAATATTTGGCGATGAAAATTTCATGGAAACATGTAAATTCGAAGTCTTACTAAAGGAAAGGATTGTTATAAAAAGTTTTCTCTGATGGAGCAAGTGCTGAGCATATATTTAAAACTTTAGCAGGAGTTCGTCTACACTCTTCAATGATTAAAATAAGGAACACATAATGAAATATATTTTTGTTTATACAGGAAGAGACAGAATTGATGAAAAGGGAGATAGAAGACCTCAAGACAAACGCAAAGGTTTTTCAACTGAGCAAGTGTACAGCATGCACCTTCACCCTTGATCTTCCTGCCGTCCATTTCATGTGCATGCACTCATTCCATCTTCGCTGCCTCGGGGACAATGAGAAGGAATGCCCGGAATGTGCACCTGAATATAGATCTGTTATGGAGGCAAAGCAGAAGCTAGAACTAAATGCCAGGGATCATGATCTGTTTTTCAGGCAGTTGAGAGGTTCAAAGGATGGCTTTTCTGTAGTAGCAGACTACTTTAGCAAGGGCGTAGTGTGCAAAACGACCATTCCACCTGAAAATGCCCCATAGGACTGCCACTGTTTTGAGTTGTACAGCATATACATCATGTTTACTTTGATTCAGTTGTGCTTACGGTTTCAATCAATCATAGCATATGCAGGCAGTGATACTGGGCCTCCCTCATGTACTTGTCCTCACTAGCCTATTTGATCCATGCTCTGATATTTTGTTGTACAATGGCATTGTAAATACTTGTTCCAGCTGCCTTTTTCTGCTGGGTGCTGGAAATAGGCTGCTCAGAGTGTGCTGCTTCCAGCATTTTAGTTTGGTTATTGGGTATGTGCTGTTGTGTTGGATAGCAGACGTATTGCAATTTAAATGGTTGCATCGCTATTTCTGTTTTATATTGTACAACATTTTGTGATGTTTTGTTAATTGGAATTACAACTTTCTTCAGGTGTAGTTGCCCCATAGTTCATCATTCTTATCTGTGTAAATTTACTGTTGCTTTGTTAGACAAACTGTCATGCACCGATAAACTTCACTCTATGCATGGTTATCGGGTTGGGTACATCCTTTTTCACAGGAGGGAACCTCAAGTGCTCTCAAGCAGATGGTCGGGCGATGAGAGCGTCAGCGGGTTCGGGGACATCTTGCCGGTGGCCATGCCGCAATGGTGGAGGTGGCTGGTTGTGGTGGCGCGGCAGATGCTTTCCTGACGGCGACTCAGCTTTCCGGTCTATGTATGAAAGTGATTTACAGGTGGGCGTGGTTGCTCGTTGGTTATTTTGTTTCTGGCGAGGCAACCCCATGCTACTAACCATCTAAAAGTGCATCTAGACCATAATTATATTTTTGGATTACAGTATGGTACTAACCATCTAAAAGTGCATCTGGACCATAATTGTGTTTTTGGATGACAGTATGATCCGTGGAATTAATGTTGTTTATCAAAATTATCTCAAGACATTGGTTCTTTGGTGGATCGAGATGGGAATGGTCGAACCTCCATTTAGGAGTTGTTTCTTCGAACGCTCAAAGGTTTTTTTGTTTTATTTGAGTTGTAAGAAAGTTATAATATACAAAGAGGTTGAGGTGATTGTGGAAGACACGGGATCATGCCAACATTGGATATACTAAGACAATGTTCGTGGGTTGTAACGGGATAATAAAATCATGCGTTGACCATTTATCACAATAACTCCTGAGTGTGTGTGAGTTTTGACCGTCTTGTTATTGTCACTGTCCCAAGACCTGCTTCCTCCCTTTTTCATCAATCATCATGTACATGTCTTTATGATTTCCATCATCATTGGTGCACAATTTTTTTTTATCTACATTGATCATCTTATAAACAATAGAAAAAATGATTCATAATATATTTTCTTCGTGCTCTAGATCATAGAAAGAGCAAATGAAGAAACCAATAAATACATGAACATTCTTTTTCACATGATATATATCATATGTGTTTCCTTTTATTTACCACCACAAATTATGATGACAATAATAATAGAATGATCATGCATAAAACTGACAAAAGAACAAGGGAAGAGAACTAATTTTATTACCGATAATTTTATTCAACTGACGTTTTCTCCAAGGGTATGGAAATCAAACGTATTTTTCGGCAATGTATATTATCGCGACGATTACAAATTTATTTAGCAAATCGGTTGGCAATTATTTTTTATTTGCCAACTCACTTCACGGATCGGTAACGACGATGATATAACCCATTTTTTGTTTTGCGCATCATTCAAAGTTTAGCTTCAGAAATATGTTTTTCATGTTGTATATATCATAGGAGCTCCAATTTATTTACCACCACAAATTATGATGAAAATAATAATAGAATGATCATGCATAAAAACAGAAGAACAAGGGAAGAGAGAACAAATTTTATTATCGATAATGTTATTCAACCGACATTTTCTCCAAGGTTATGGAAATCAAACGTATTCTGCGGCAATGTATATTATCACGACGATTACAAATTTATTTAGCAAATGGGTTGGCAAAAAATATTTTTTAGTTGCCAACTCACTTCATGGATCGGTAACGATGATGATAAAACCCATTTTTTGTTTTGCACATCATTCAAAGTTTAGCTTCAGAAATATGGTTTTCATGTTGTATATATCATAGGAGCTCAATTTTATTTACCTCCGCCAATTTTGATGAAAAAAAATAAAAAAATAATCATGCACAAAACTGACCGAAAAGCAAGGAAAAGAGAACTAATTTTCTTATCTATAATGTTATTCAACTGATGTTTGCTTGAAGGGGATGGAATTCGAACGTATTTTATGGTAATTTATATTATCGCAAGGATGAAAAATTTGGACGTGGCTCACTGGCGCCCGCACGCCCAGCAGTCCAGCCGAGCGTCCTTCCTAATATGGAAGGGACCACAACGCGCTTTGTCTGCTTCCTTAGAAAGGAAAGTCCATGCCCCCCGCCCTGGTCCATCTGTCAAAGCCACTCTCTTGGTCCGTGCGTGAAGACCACGCTAACCCCCCTCCCCTCCGGTACTGCACGTGGTCCCCTCTCTCCCCTCTCCTTTCCAACCCTTCCTTCCACACCGCGCCTTGTCCTTCTCCTTCCTTATTCTTCCTTCATCCATGGCAAGATCTGAAGCAATGGATGGCGGTTGCTGATCACCATACAACCCCCTCCTCCCTCATCCCCGCCCTATCAAGGTATTCTCCTTCTCCCTTGCCCTCTCTCCCTCTCTTTACAGATCCAGGATAAATCTTCCATGTCCCCCCCTCTCCCTCTCCTGTGCTGAATAAACAGGAGTTGCTCAAAAATTGTTACATCTAGAGAACCTTGGGCAAGCTAATGTTTTTTGGGCAACCCATGCCCTCCTCTCTTCTTTGTACATCCATGCCCTCCTCTCTCCTTTGAACCCATGCCCTCCTCTCTCTCCTTCTCCTGTGCTGAATAAACAAGAGAAGTTGCTCCAAAAACTTGTTACATCAAGAGCAACTTGGGCAAGCTACTGTCTTTTGGGAAACTTGCAGTAAATAAACCTAGCAACTCTATCTACTATTTGGGCAACTTGCAATGACTAAACCTTGCAACTCTATCTACTATTTGGGAAACTTGCAATGACTAAACCTAGCCACTCTATCTACTATTTGGGCAAGTTGCAATGAATAAACCTACATGAAAATATATTTGTAGTTGCGCAAAACACCATTTTGTGGTTTTTCAAAAACTGGTGTATCCTAGCAACTACAAGTGAATAACTTTAACAAAAACTACTCCCTAATTGGAGAAAATACAATTTTTGAGCAACTACTCTGATCAACTTGTGCTGCTACAACATAATAAGACGTTAACTACTGCTTGTGCGCCTATGAAATGAACAATCTATGAATTAAATAATGTTGTGTCATTACATTTGTTCTTTGGGATCCATTAGTTTTTGCAAGAAAGAAAATTTCATTATTGATTGGCCTTGGTGAGGTTTTACTGTTTATATAACAAAAACTGTTCATGTGTGTATAATATAACTATCCATATAAAGATAAGCAAAACTGTTAAATGTAAGGGATGAACAACTCAGTATTTGTTTACAGGAAAAGATAAGCAACTGCTCTTGACAACATGAGAAACTTCTTATGTAACCAGAAATAAACATGCAAATAAATCCGGTGGCAGCCTATTTGTTGTAATCAACTATTCAGATAAAAAAAAGCAATTGTTAGTATAGGAATGAGCAACCGAGCATTTGCTACTCACAAAATAAAATGTACGAAACGAAATATTTTGTGTATATAAATACCTCCTTTTGTTTCCTCCTCCTCTTCACAACACTTCCTTCGTTGAGTTGGGTAATTTTAGCTCCACCTTGCTCTTGTGTTGATGAGTCTTTCTTTGGGCGATCACGTTTTCGTACATTAACACTTGAGGGAGGCTTGTCCTGCATTTGTTTAAAAAAACACGTGCAAACAAGAAACAGATGGCATAAGTAAAACTAAAATGAAAACACATTTCATGTGTGCGGTACTGCAAAAAAAAGAATACACGAAGGCAGACACGTGTTGCTCGTTTGTTCCGTCCTTCGAAACATTTGATTCTTCTATCCTTTTGCTTTTTCGTGTCATCCTACACAAAACATAAAATCAATGACTCATCTGAAAAAAATATCTTTGAAATACAAGAAACTATGTCTGCTATTTTCAGAGAAAATTTGTGAAAAAGCATTTTTCAGAGACACACCTACCACCCCCACCCTCCAGCTATAATTTTGAGAACCTGCGTTGGGCACCTATTCATCAAAAAAGTACAACAGTACTTGACAAACCAGACAACTTCTCAAACCACCACCACCTCCTACTCTTGCCCTCTGTTCCTCAATGCCGTCTATATGCATCGCCCTCTCCCTGGATCCATACGTCGCGGATCCGTACGGGTGCACCCCCACAAAAATTTTCTTGAATACATTTTTACTGTACTTCCCTCACAACCCATGCTGCTGCCCCATCACCATCGCTCCCCTGGGTATGGAGATTCACCCCGCACACCTTATTTTGAGCAACTAGTGATCAGAAAATGTGCAACAGTAATTGGCAAACCAATCAACTGTTCAAAACACCACCACCTCCTCCTCCTGCCCTCTCTACCTCACTCCCAACTATGTACATCGCTCCCTACATGGATCCATCCGTCGCAGATCCGTACGGGTGTAGCCCCGCCAAAATTTGCTTGAGAAAAACTTTACTCTACTTTCCCTCTCATCCCGCACTGCCGCCCCCTCACCCTCGCTCCCTCGGTAGGGCAATTCGCCCCGCGCACATTATTTTGGGCAGCTATTCATCAACAACTTAGCAACAACGATTGAAAATTCAAGCCACTGCTCGCACCACTACCGCCTCCTACTCCTTCCCTCTTTTCCTCACTATTGGGCAACTACGCATCAACAATTTAGCAACAGTGCTTGAGAAATCGAGCAACTGTTCGCAACACTACCTTCTCATGCTCCTTCCCTCTTTTCCTCACTGTTGGACAACTGATCTTCCTCGGGCGATTCACCCCCTCCCCCGCTCCTCTGCTAACATCACGCCGCCGTTCTCCTCTCCGTTCGCCCTGAAATTTCTCAACGCCGCTGCCAGATGAGCAGTTGCCCAACATCGCACCACCCCTCGCTCCACGCTAGGGCGATTCACCCCCGCGCTCCTATGCTCACAAGGCGCTGCCGTTCTCCTCTCCGTTCGCCCTGTAATTGCTCCGTGCCATTGCAAGATGCGAGTCGCGGAGCAGACTACTTCGCATCCCTCAAACCACTCCTTGGGAAAACGAGCAATCAACGGCGCGATGTGGGATGGGAGCAGCGCATCCCCCACTACCGACCAAACCCTACCGGAAAATCGACGGAAATGCAAAGGGGAACTAAAAGGGGACAAAGAAGAGGCACAGGGAGGCATACCTAACAGATGCTCCTCGCCGGCGTCCGTCGCTCGTCGCCGTCCAGCGACGAAAGAGCATCGGAGACACCAGCTTCGCCGCCTGCGGAGATGGGGATTGCGGCGCGGATTCGAACCAGGGGGAAATGGAGAAACTGGCGGCGAGAAACGAGGCGAGACAGCAACTCCCCTGGCATTTACAACCCCCAGCCCCACCACTCCTCCCCACGTTACCGCGGCTCGGCTGTCCACTTCGCGAGGTTAGTTCCTCGCCATCGATGGGCGCCAGGTAGGATCAGACGGCGCACGACTGCGTGCGCCCCACACGACAACGGGTGCAGCTGCGCCAACAAGTCTTTGAGAATTGATTTAGAAAAATGGGCTGGAAAAAAGTATCCCTTTTTATTTGCCAACTCACTTCACAGGTCGATAATGGCGACGATGAAACCCATTTTTCATCGTGTGCATCGTTCAATGTCTTCACAAATTTCTCATCATCAATGGAGCAACGTTCTCCTACTCCACATCATGTCTCATGACCTTATTCATCACTCACCCTCTCTCTTTGTAGGCCTGCGTGCATGCATCGTGTATCCGTCGTTCTGGCCAGCTACGGAACTATAACATTCTCATCCATTCCTTCGTAAGTACACCCTGTAGCCCACATAATTATCCTTCCTTTAATAGCTTAACACAAGCCTCGTTGATTTTGACTCTCTTTTTAGGTGTCTTGCTGGAAATCAGATACGCTGCGAAGTATAAAAACAACCAGGAATCGATCTAAAATAGCGAGGTGGAATTGTTCCGTATCAAATATTGATCCTGTGTTGGTTATTTATTTTCTCGAATACGCACATTCATCCACAGTTGAAAATGAGAGACAACATTTTGCTCTATCTGTACGAAGGCACTGAAAGCATTTTCCTATTCATTCAAGACGTTCTCTAACCCAGATCCTAGGTAATATTTTCCTCAAATCCTTGTTGCCGAGTACTGTATTATTTGTACAACTGTATGTTATATACATGTGAACTCAAATGTTGTTAAGTAATCCTTGCTACGTATTATCTTAATTAGATGCCCTTCTCAGAAATGGTAGTTTCTAGTAATGTGCATATAGATATGATAAGGACGAAGTTCATTTCATACACCAACTAAGATAACTGATTACAAAAATGTGTGCCTACATAGCAGACATTTTTGATAACTAACATGTTTCTGTTTCACTACATCATTGCACACAATTTTGTATTTCCGAACGTCTGCAAAAGTAGCTAGCCAGTTTTTAGAAAACAAAGAAAATAAAAAGAAGACGCCGTGCATCACTGATGGCACCGAAGTAGTGCTCCTCGTTGGCTACCCAAGTGGAAGGTTGAGATATATTTAGTAGCAAATTTCCCTCGGTGAAGACACCAAGGTTTGTCTCCAGTAGGACTCCGACGACGAAAAGTAGGTGGTTCGGCAAGTGACGCGCCATTTATGATAATCACTTGCGTTACCTGGACCTGCACACACAACAAATAACTTTGCTCCCAACAAGTACAGAGGGGTTGTCAATCTCTCCGTCCTTGTTGTTTACAAAGGATCAAACGCAAAAATTAATGGTAATGATAACTGAGACTAGAAAGTAAAATACGAAGTAAATTGAGGGTGTAAACAGTGATGGAAATATGGACCGGGGTCCCATGAAGTTCACGAGTGACGTCTCTCCCAAAAGAAGATAAACAGCTATGCAAGGTGAACAAATTACAACAGGGAAATTGACAGGATTAAAAACGCACCGCAATGCTAACTATGCTACAAAAGAAAGGAAGAGACTCAAAACCATGGGCAGTACGCCAAGACAAGTAGACCGAAATCCATCCGAATCTACTCACTAATCATCCACCTTGAGATATCTATCCAGAAGATCTCGCTGCTATTAAGTTGGGAGCCCCATCCAAAGTGTAAAGCCAAAGCAACAGACAACTGCATTAAAAGAACTTTGCGTAAAGTAAACAATCCTTGCACCCCGCAAGTACAAGCACCATTGTTTTCCCCCTTGTGGCAATAACACACCCCCTAGACTCATGTTTCTGTCAATCAAGCTAGTCATTGGGAGGCATGAATCCACAATCATGCATAACGCTCCCTCTTGGAGTCACGATCCATCACTTGGCCAAAGTAATAAAACGCTGATACGTCTCAAATGTATCGATAATTTCTGCTCGCTCCATGCATGTTTTGTGTGATATTGCTATGATCTAGATACACTTTCATACAATTTTGATCATATTTGGACTAACCTACTAACTAAGTGCACCCAAGTGCCAGTTCCTGTTTTCTGCTGTTTTTCTATTCCAGGTTTCCCTCGTATTAAAAGTGCTCCAAAAATTCGGGAAAAATCGGATAAAAAAAATCAGCGTAACGGAGTCTTCTAGAAGCACCCAAGTGGGGACAGAGGGCCACCACCAGGGGGCGCCTGGACCCCTGGTGGCCCCCTTGGTTGCCCCCCTTCGCCTATTTATTCTCCGTGACGAGGAAACTACGAAGACAGAATCCTATTTCACAATCTCCCCTCTGTTCCGCCGCCGCCGCGCTTCCAAGATTGGGAGCACCGTCAGGACCCTTCCCGGCACCCTACCGTAAGGAGGATCGACCTCCGGGAGCTTCTCCTCCACCAATGACGCTTCCCGGATGTGCCGTGAGTAGTCTACCTTGGACCATGGGTCCGTGATAAGTAGCTATGTGATGTTCTCCTCCCCTCTTTGTTCTTCATGGTTTAGAACTCATGAGCTGCCCTAGATGATCGATGCACATATGTAATTCTTCTGCTGTTGCTATGTTGAGTTTGATGGGATCCGATGGATTATGAGATTATGTTCAGATCGTGATAGAGTAATATATTTGGTTTTGATCTCTTATATTTTTGTTCCTAAGTAATTCTTTCATGTTCTCCGTTGTTGTTCATTGCTTTGGCCAAGTGGTGGATAGTAACTCCAAGAGGGAACGTTATGCTTGATTGTGGGTACATGCCCCGTGATGACACGCTTGAGTGACAGAAACATGAGTCTAGGGGATGTGCTGTGGCCACAAGGGAGAAAACAATGGTGCTTGTTAATGTCTACGCACGCTTCTATTCTTGTAGACTATGTTGGGCCTCCAAGCGCAGAGGTTTGTAGGACAACAACAATTTCCCTCAAGTGGATGACCGAAGGTTCATCAAACTCAGGGAAGTAGAGGTTGAAGATGGTCTCTCTCAAGCAACCCTGCAATTAAGATACAAGAAGTCTCTTGTGTCCCCAACACACCTAATACAACTAGGAGTTGGATAGGTGCACTAGTTCGGCGAAGAGATGGTAAAATACGAGTGATAGGTGTGGCAAAGAAAGGTAATATAAATCTATAATAGAAAGTGCAGCAAGCAAACATGTGACAAAAGTGAGCACAAACGGTGTAACAATGGTGGAAACAAGGCCTAGGCTTCATACTTTCACTAGTGGCAACTCTCAGCAACATTAACATAGTCTAATCACATGATATTTCCCATAAAACATGCAATGGAGACGCACTCGGAGGTCATTCCTTTGTGGTCAAGAGAGGATGAGAATTATGTAGGGCTACAAAAGCACACCTCAAAGTTCGTATGTCGGGACCCGGAATATTCCTATGTAATTACACTCACAACTCAATCATATGGAGAGCCGAGAGTTGTACCCACTTGTCTAGGCAGACAAGGTCAAGCACAGAACACTCTCGGAAAGCATCGTACGTGAGGGGCATCCCATCCAGGCCGGATGATCAACTGAGATGGGTCCTCATCGCCCGCTCACAAGTCTAAATGATTATGGGTGGTGAAATCCCATACTCATAGACAAGTCGCCTCAACCATATTATCGATTGAATTATAACACTTACATAAACAGACTCCAGCCCGATCACCTAGTTGGGATCTCGGGTGGGCTCAATCATACAACAAAGTGTGCCACGTGACAGAGTCACGAGCAATCGCATCGCGATGCCCCAAGCTGCGCACATCTAAGGGCCACTTGGTGTATAAAAGACCGCCGGCAAGAACTCAACTAAGCTATCGAACCCTACACTAAGACATGCATGTTATAATCATACATGCAACATACATGTCCAGTGTAAACAACAGGTACACATTGCATGGACTCTACAAAGTATATCTTTATTGACTTACACATAGAGTACACAAAGACCATATAACTATGATCCATCATTACATCAAACAACGGAAGAAAATTAGGTCTGAGTACAGACAAGTTTAACAAATGGCTTAGAGAAGCCTTGTTCAACAAACATGCCCTTCCACGAGGGACCAGACTGCTGTCTGGGACTTTACTAACTTAGTCAACGTCGAGCTTCAGGAAGGTGTCTCCATCGGGGTCTTGGTTTCCATCTAAAACATAGAATAAGAAAACGTGAGTACAAAGTCGTACTCAGCAAGACTTACATCAGAACTATACTACTCATGCTCAAGTTTCAAGGTAAAGGGAGGTGGGGTTTCAATATGCAGAAGTGCCAGCTTTGACTTGGATAGTCCTGTACTACGAGTACCAGACTTGAGGTAAGAAGCGTACACGAGTCCACTACCAAGTCTCCATCCAATACACCACTATGGATACTTCCTCGACTTCCCCACGAGGAAGCACGCCATAGCACTCACGCTTATCTTGCGAGTTTTAGAGTATCCATTCGAGTTGTCTAATAATCAAGTACATGTTCCAAGTAGTCCATGAACACAGACGCGGCTATTCGAATAGTTTTGTTAACCTTGCAAGGGTGTAAGCTACACACACATGACCATCGGTTACCGCCTTTTGCTCGCCACCGTTCAAGAGGTGATAGCGAGGATGTTCACCACGACACTTCGCTCACAACCGGTCTATTCCAGGAGTCGACTATCTGAGTTTGTCACCGCTCGAGAGTCCGGCCGGATCAACGATACAGACTCAGACAATGTAGGCAACCGAGACGCCACCTCTGACAGATGGTTTCACTGCCTCATAGATCCACCCACATATCTAAGATGATGCAACACCTCACTCACTCTTTTTTTATGCATATGCCAAATGGAAGGCCCGAACTAATGTGACTCCTGGACGTCAACACAGATCAAGGTACTAGGCCGAGAGGGGTCAGTGAGCCCAATGTGTGGTTGTACTCTTTGTCTTGTATTACCATACAAGAACTCGGGCTTAAGGCGGTGTTCAATGAGACAACCCACTGTGTACTCCTACACAGCCTCTCATCGTTTACCTTGTATTAGGTGGATTCACCAACACAGTTTCACCTTCATCGACACCATGATCACTACCACCACGACTCACAGATAAAAGTAACCTCATTGTAAAACCTAGGCATGCAATAAGCTTTAACAGTTGTAGGGCCCACATGATATCGATCAACTCCTATGTCAGTTAGGATTGTGGTTTGCTTACTACTGTGACAAGATGATAGGTCATGCATCGGATATGGTTTCAACTATGCGGTAGAATCGATAACAAGGTGATCATCCTAATCAATGCATAGGCGAGACTGAGAGGGAAGTGGGATTTTATATACATGATCAGTGGGGTTTGCTTGCCTTGCTGACGTTACACGGGTTACCGGTCTTCTGCTTCAGGGATGACCTCCACTTCAGGTTCCACCTCTACCGATAGCAAACAATGCGGAAAAAGAACAATCAATACAATACAATGCTCAAGCACATGATAAGTTGTGAAAACATGGTGTAAAGAGCACTGATGTGTTGAAGATTAAATTTAATTGAAGTGTATTGCAATTGAATTGCAAATTCAAACTTCAAATTCAAATTCAGATTATGTCATATGCATGTTTGCTACTGTTCACCCATTTTAAAATGGTCAAACATATAAAAAAGTTCCATATTCATAATCCTTGCATTTTGCTGATAATTTTTCATATATTATTTGTTTCATTTGGAGTTAGTATGAATTTTCTATGATTTATTGAAGTTTTGGGTATTTTCTGGAATTTCTGATATAATTTAAAACTAGAAAAGGATTACTGCATCAGCATTGCGCCATGATGACGTCAGAGGGCTGACCACTCAAACTGACGTGCGGGCCACACATGTCAGCGCCTTAGGGGAATATACCAGATTAACTTAATTAACAACGGCTGATTAGGGGTCCTGGGCCCACGTGGCATAGACCCAACGTGTGGTTAGGGGTTGATTTAACCACGACCATGTCACCCGCCGGCGGCTCAATGCCGGTGTCCACTGGACATGGCGGAGTCCGCTCGGGACGGCGGCGCAGTGCGCCAGAAGACGAGCCGAGGCCATCTACATGCTCAGGGGGGTCATGCGCATCACGTGGAGCAAACGGGAGAGCCAGGGGAGGCCTGAGACTACGCCGTCGACGAGGTCCGCGGCGGCCGGAGGTCGGGCACAGCGGGGCGGCGGCTATGGGGCACCATTTCGCGCGCTGGGAGAGGGGAAAGATGGCGGAGCTCACCCTGAGCACGCTGCGGTGCTTTGCGTGGATGGGGAGAGGCTGGACGGAGGGAATGGCTCGCGGGAGCTGCGGCGGCTGACGGGGAGATCTCATCGCGGGTGTCGCCTCCATTGGAGCTTGGCACAAATTGGCGCGTGGAATCGATGAAGACGTCAACGTTGAAGAGGAAGGACACGGTCGCCCGGCTTCTGGTTGTCGTTGGCCACGGCTGTGCACCACCGGCGGCGATGCGAGCTCTCTGGTGTGGCGCGGAACCGGCGAGACAGAGGGGAAAGCGAGCTTGTGAGGGAAGGAGAAGGTGCGGGGGCTCTCTGGGCGTTGCGTGGCGCAAGGAGAAGCCTCGGGGTGGTCTAGGAGAGCCTCGGTGGCGTCCACGGTGCTCGGCTCGCCACCGAGCTGCTTGGAGGCGAGGGGAGGAAGAGGACAACGCGGTCGGGTGGGTTGGGCCGGACAGAGGAAGTGGGCCTTCGCCCTGGGCGATAGGTAAGCCCCTCCTCTTTCTGTTCTTGTTTTTCTTTTTATATTTCTGCAAATAGGTTGGCCCTGCTAATTAAATTAGCTAGGCATTTTATAAAAATGCCCAAAGTATTTATAAAATCCTAAGTAGCCAGTGGCAATCCACTTTTAGGATTTAAGCATTTTTTAAATTCAAAACATTTGAATTTCAATTCAATTAGGGGTCAACTTTAATTTCCAGAGCACCTTTTGAATTTTAGAAAATTCCATAGGCATGGGAATGAACCCAAACCACTTTTGTAATGATCAGCATCATTTATAGGAATTTTCCAAATTTTCAAAAGATTCTTGGAAAAATATTTTTATCTGGCCATTTAAATTAATTTCTCAGGGCTTGCTGCTTCCCCATTTTGAATTTCTTTTAAAAAAATTCACATGATGCAAAGTCCAAGCTAACCCTAGCACATGCCTAAACTTGGGTTGTGACATCGTAGTTCTCAATCTATGGATTTCCCAATGTCACCACGGCCATCCAAAGAGAGTACCACAATCACCACAACATATCTCAAGGATAGTCAAAGACAAGCACCAAGAGACTCTCAATCTTCAATCAACACACAAAATAGGAAATCACTCATGATAATATTCTTCTAACCCATGTCCAATAGACCTCTGTCACCTTGGTCTCAGGGATTATACTAGATAAGATCAATTGAGTACATCAATCCAATACATAGAGGAAGGGGAAATATCATGGGATCACCCTAGATTAACGTAGCCTATGATCACAACGAAGATCACATCATGGGAGAGAGAGAAGAACACATAGCTACTGGTAGAAACCTCAGCCCCGAGGGAGAACTACTCCCGCTTCATGGAGGGAGGAAGCAACATCGATGGAGATGAATCCGGGGGCACTTCCCCGTCCCGGCAGGGTGCCGGCACAGGAATTCTGGTCCCTCGAAGCTTGTTGGCGATGGCGGCGGAGATCGGAATCGCTTCTGGAAAAAGTACTTCGATATTAGGGGTTTCCACCCCGGGGGCTAAATATAGGCGGAGGGGGGTGTCGAGGGGACCCACCAGGAAGCCAGGAGGCCTCCTGGTGGTGGCCCCCTCCGCTACATTGGTGATTCCGGAAGCTTCCGGGTCGCTGATTTTTTTTCTGATTTTTCCGGATTTTTCGGAGCACTTTTAATTGCCGGAAAACCTGAAATACAAAAACAGCAGAAAACAGCAACTGGCAGCTGGGTGCACTGGGTTAATAGATTAGTCCAAATATGCTCAAAAGTGTATGAAAGTTCAAGAAAATAATGGCAAAGTCACACAAAACATGCATGGATCAAGCAGAAATTATAGATACGTTTGGGACGTATCACTCTTAACCACAGTTGCAAGGATTGTTTACTTTACGCAAAGTTCTTTTAATGCAGTTGTCTGTTGCTTTGGGTTTACACTTTGGGTGGGACTCGCAACTTAATACCAGCGAGATGTTCTGGATAGATATCTCAAGGTGGATGATTAGTAGTAGATGTAGATGGATTTTGGTCTACTTATTTTGGCGTACTGCCCATGCTTATGAGCCTCTTCCTTTCTTTTGTAACATAGTTAAGCATTGCGGTGCGTTTATAATCCTGTCAATTGCCCATCTGTAATTTGTTTACCTCGCATAGCAGTATTATTGCCTTTTGGGAGAGAGACATCACTAGTGAACATCACGGGAACCCGGTCCATATTCTCATCACTGTTTACAAGCCTATTTACTTTTTAGTATTTACTTTCAGTTGCTACCATTATCATTATCATTATCCCTTGTGTGTTTGACCCTTTGTAAACAACAAGACCAGAGAGATTGACAACCTCTCTGAACTTCGTTGGGAGCAAAGTTAATTCTATTGTGTGCAGGTCCGTGTCAGGTGCGCCGTGGACACCTACTTATCATCGCCGGAGTCCTATGGGAGACAAACCCTATCCTCTACATAGGGGAAATTTGCCACTATCCTACATCCCACCTTCCACTTGCGGTAACCAACGAAGGGTGAGAAACCATTATCATCATCTCGCACATCAAACGCAACGGAGAACATGAAAGAATTACTCAAGAACATAAATATAAAAGGAGAAGAACCAAATATATTGCTCATCACAATCTGAACATAATGTCTGGACCCGGGGTTAGCGTATGCAAGTCCAGTTAAGACATCGTCATATGGAGAGCCGAGAACCGTACCCACTTGTCTAAGCAGACAAGGCCAAGCACAGAACGTTCTCGGAGAGCATCGTACGTGAGGGGCATCCCATCCAGGCCGGATGATCAACTGAGATGGGTCCTCATCGTCCGCACACAAGTCTAATGATATGGGTGATGAGCTCCCATATTCAAAGACAAGTCGCCTCAACCATACTATCGACTATCTCATAACTCTTACATAGACTTACTCCAGCCCGATCACTTAGTCGGGGTCTAGGGCGGGCTCGATCATACCACAAAGTGTGCACGAGACGGAGTCTCGAACAATCGCATCGCGATGCCCCAAGCTGCGCACATCTAAGGGCCACTTGGTGTATGAAAGACCTCCAGCCAGATCACAACTAAGGTCTCAAAAACCCATACAAAGACATGCATGTTATAAACATACACGCAACACACATGCCTTGTATGAACAGTAGGTATCATTGCAATTCTCTACAAAGTATACATCTTTATTGATAACTGTTATAGAGTGCAAACAGAGATCACAAACATGTGATCCAACATTACAACACAAGCGGAAGCAAAGTATGTCTGAGTACAGAAAAGTTTAACAAATGGCTTAAGAAGCCTTATTTACAAACAAGCCCTCCACGAGGGAACCAGTCGTCTGACTGGGACTAGACTAGCTTGATCTTCAGTCATCCAGCTCGATGAAGAAGCCACCTTTGGGGTCAGTGGGTTCATCTAAAACATAGATTAAGCAAACGTGAGTACAAAGTCCTACTCAGCAAGACTTACATAGGAGCTATACTACTCATGCACATGTATCAAGGTAAAGGGAGGTGGGGTTCACTTGCAGAAGTGCCAGCTTTGACGTGGCTAGTCCTGAACTACGAGTACCAGACTTGAGGTAAGAAGCGTACACGAGTCCACTACTTTCTCCAACCAATTACACCACCATGGTGCCTTCCTCGACTTCCCCACGAGAAAGCACGCCATAGCACTCACACTTATCTTGGTGTGTTTTAGAAGTATCCAGTTCAAGTTGTCTAATAATCAAGCTAAGCTTTCCAAGCAGTCCATAACCGCGGACGCGACTATCCGAATAGTTTTGTTAACCCTGCAGGGGTGTACCGCTACACACACATGATCATCATTTATCGCCTTTGATCTCGACACCTTTCAAGGGGTGCCAGCGAGGATGCTCAACACAACTGTTACCTCATAGCCGATCTAGTCCGAGAAAGCCGCCTACTTGGGTTGGCTACCACTATCGTGAACCCGGCCGGTTTACCGAAGTGGACCCAAGTGATGTGTGCATGGTGCATAAGCCGGTCTCGGATGAGCCGTTCTCTCACTTAGCATCCAGGCCACAAGCCTACCAGAACTCCGAACTATTGCGACATCTGGACATCGAAGGGGATGAGTTAGTAAGTTGAGAGGGGTCAGTGAGCCCAATGTGTGGTTGTACTCTTCATCTTGGATCACCACACAAGAACTCGGACTTAGGGCGGTGTTCAACGAGACAACCCACCGTGTACTCCTACACAGCCTCTCATCGTTCACCTTGTATTAGGGTCGATTCACCAACACTTTCCTACCATCATCATCATGATCACTACCATCCCGACTCACATAATAGTATCATCAAGGTATCACTCTAAGCATGCAATAAGCAGTAACATTTGCAGGGGCCACATGATATCAATCAACTCCTACATTTGCTAGGATTGTGGTTTTGCCTACTACTGTGACAAATGATAGGTCATGTAAAGGAATGGGTTCATCTATGCGGTAGAAACGTAGCATGGTAATCATCCTAAACAATGCATAAGCGAGACATGAGAGGGAAGTGGGATTTTATCGACATGATCAATGGGGGTTTGCTTGCCTTGCTGACGAGGTTCGGGTTCGGGGTCTTCAACGAAGGGGGCAGCCTCCTGCTCCGGTTCCACCTCTACTCGACAAACAACAAGCAAAGTAGAAAAGTAAATACAATGCACAATCACATGATGGAAGGTTGGAACTTGATGTAAATGCTTTGATGTGTGAAGCAATTCCATTTAAATGGAGTATATTGCAAATTGAATTGCAAATTCAAACTCCAATTTGAATTCAAACTTAGTCGAGTTATATGTGACATGGTTTGATCAATTTGAATCATCTTCAAATGTGTATGATATGCCTCTGATGTGTGGTTGAAATGTAGCATAATTCCATGGTCCAATTTGCAAAATCATTTGAATTGAATTTGAATAAATTCCAAATAAACCAAATGACATATGCTACTGGTACCATTTTAAAATCAACTCAAACATAGTTGAAAGTTCGATTTTTGGATAGCTTATTTTCTCCTGATCATTTTTCATATATTATTTTTCCAATTTGGAGTTGATATGAATTTTCTATGAATTTCCAAAGTTTGGGGTATTTTCTGGAATTTCTGGAATTTCTTTAATTCAATTTGATTTCTGGAAATTCATTAAATCAATTTATTGCGTCATCTCTGAGTCAGCATGACATCAGGGGTTTGACCCAGTCAAACTGACATGGGGGTCCCATCTGTCATGGACTCAGGGGCTAATCCCCTCTCTGTTTAATTAAACAGAGATGATTAGGGGGGGCTGGGGCCCACTGTCAGCCTCACTGGGGTGTATTAGGGGGTTAAGCACTGGGTTAAGCCCTAATGGCGTCGACGACGGTACTGTTCGCCGGAGAACTCGTCGGAGTTGCAAATCGGGCACGGGAGGGGAAAAGGAGTGCACCATCTTGCTCAGCATCGTCGTCCGCATCGAATGGACCCGTCCAGAGCTTCAGGGGGTCACTGGAGCGTCGCCGGCGTCGACGACGGCGGAAGCAGAAGCTAGGGCTGCGCCGGGGAGGGGGAAAACATGCACCATTTGGGGTGGCGAGTGGCGCGTTGTGAAGCTAGCGCACGCATGAGCCATACGCACGCTCTGGGGCATCGACAGGGGCACGGGAGCAAGGGTGGCATCGTCCATGGCGGCGACCTTCCTCTGCTCTCATGGCGGAATCAGCTAGGGGGGGATTGAGGAGCCGCAAGGTTGGGGGTTCTGCTCACCAGGAGGTGGTGAACGCAACGGCACAGGCGGTGGAGGCGGAGAGGCTTCAACGACGAGGAATTCGGCGGAGTTGGCTTGCGGGTCCGGCAGCGACGTGGAGATGATTCTGGCGGCTACAGAGCGTCCGAGCTCGATTCCTTCTGCACGGAGACGAAGTCGAGGATGGCGAGGAGGATGGACAACACGACGCAGCTCGGGAACGTCGTTGGCCACGCGGGCTTCAAGCCATGGCGACGGCGGCGTCCTGTTCTTCGCGGGGTTCAGCGAGAGAGAGGAGGATAGGCACTGGGGAGGGGGGGAATGGACGCACGGCGTCTCCAGCGTCTCCGTGGCGTGGCTAGAAGGCGCAGGAGGGGCAGGTGGCGTCTGGAGAGGCGGCGACGTGCACGGCTAGCTCGGTGGCATTCCACCGAGCAGCTTGGAGGCGCGGGATCGGGGAAGAAGACCCCGCTGCCCCTTTGGGCCGGGTGGGCTGGATGGGTCGGCTTCGCCTGGGCGTCTGGTAAGTCTTTCTGATTCCTTTTCTATTTTTCTTTTCTGACATTTGCTGTGCTGTGCTAAAATAAATAGCTAGGCATTTTATTAAATGCTGAAATTTTTTATATGGCTTCATAAAAATATATACTAGCCACTTATAAAGTTTCAACATTTTTAAAATTCAAATAATTTGAATCTTAACTCAAATAGGGTTATTTGATTAATTCCAAGGCACTGTTTGAATATTTGAAAAATCTATGAGCATGGGATGGTTCCCACATCACTTGATATGTGATCACACTCATTTATAAGACTTTTCAAAAATCTAACATGAATTTTTGGAGAAGATTTTTATCTGGCCTTTTGAATTAATTCATTTGGGGGGGGGGTTCCTTCTCCCATTTTGCTTTGGAATTTGATTTCAAAGATTTCTTTTGAAAATTTTAACATGATGCAAGAGTACTGGCTAACCCTAGCACATTACCTAACAGAGGGTTCTGACACATAATGTCATAATCCATCAGATCCCAGCAAACTCATCATAGAAACAACAGGAAAATCACATATGTGCCTTGATCATGTAGGGCAGCTCACAAGGTCTAAACAATGAAGAGAAAATGTGGAGAGAAGACATGACATATCTACTGATCATTGACCCATGGTCCGAGGTGGACTACTCATGGCTCATCCGGGAAGCGTCCATGGTGGTGGAGAAGATCCCGGAGGTCAATCCTCCCTCCGGAAGGGTGCAGGGGCAGGGTCTCCTGGCAGCCCCGACCTTGGAAACGCGACGGAGACAAAACAGAGGGGAGATCACGAAAAAGGGTTCTGTCATCCACGGTTTCGGGACGAGAGGTAAATATAGGGGAAGGGGGGGCAGCCAGGGGGCCACCAGGGAGTCCAGGCGCCCCCGGCGCGGCCTAGGGTGGGGCCGCGCCCCCTGGGCGCCTGGACGCCTGATGAGCGCCCCTGGCCCCCTTCGGGCAACTGGAAGCTTCCGCATCGCTGATTTTTTATATATTTTCCCGGAATTTTTTGGACTAAGTAATGGGAAAACCTGAAATACAAAAACAGCAGAAAACAGAAACTGGCACTGTGGTGCACTGAGTTAATAGGTTAATCCAAATATGATCAAAAGTGTATGAAAGTGCATCAAAAGCATAGCAATATCACCCAAAACATGCATGGAGCAAGCAGAAATTATAGATACGTTTGGGACATATCAACATCCCCAAGCTTAATTCCTGCTCGTCCTCGAGTAGGTAAATGATAACAAGCATAATTTCTTTGGTGACATGCTACCTACCATATAAGAACTTTTAAGTAAGGCAAGCAAGGTATGTAATTCAATTAAAGTCATAACAGGCAAGAGTAGATATTACCATTGAAACAGGCAACATAAGAACATAAAGGTGCAAGAGTTCTCTCTGTCCGTGACTCGAATGTCTCCAAATTGTGTTTGCGTGCAAGAAGTGGGAGATGTGAATACGAGAGAGTAAAAACATACTATTTATTTTAGTTGAGAACTCAATCTACTAAAGTTTCACACTTGGTATTCTTTGGAATCTTATCTGGACTCGTCCCCAGACCACTAGCCAGGTACAAGTTAAACTGATCCACTCTCTTTCGACTTTTTGAGCACTCATGCAATGGATGAGCGTAAGCAAGAAAGTTGACAGTTAGGATGGAAAAGAGTGAAATGATGGAGGAGAAAGACAAAAAGGTGTGAAAGGGTCATATCAATGAGGACAATCATAGACGAGAGAAGCCAAATGATAGATATGATGTGAGGAGTAGGGATTGCCATGCAAAGGATGCACATGTGAGCTATGGAAAGCTCTCCAAAGGAACTAGTGGGGGTGCATCCAACTTGCTTTCTCAAGAAGACCTAGAGCTCATTAGAGGAGCCTCATCATTGGAATATACAAGCCAAGTTCTATAGTGTAAGGGTCCCCACATAGCTATATGCATGTATGATGATCTCTATGGAGTACAAGATATAAGAGGGAGTAAGAGTGGGATCTTTCAAAAGGAATAGTAGTGTGCCCCTTCTCTCCTTTTATTTCCTATTTATCTTTTTTCTATTTTTTGTAATTTTTTGGTGGCCTCAATGGCTCTTTCTATTTATCTCTCATTTGTCCTCTTTGGGATCTTTTAATTTGTCCTCTTTGGGATATTTTCCTCACTTTAGGGTCAACACTCTATATATTACAAATAGTATAGAAGATCTTTGACACTTTACAAAAGTACTCAGCATAAAGAAGATGAAGCTATCATGATGTATGCAAATGTATGCATCTGCCAGTGCAGAAGGATATTCAATGATACTAGCGTGTCATGTAGCAATGATTAGGGCAAGGCCAACTAGCATGCGGCTCATCGATCAAGCAAAATCATGTATGACATGAAGATCAAGTCATGAGAAGATGGATGTTGCATGGCAATATATCTCGGAAAGGCTATGGAAATGCCTTGATAGGTAGGTATGGTGACTATTTTGAGGAAGGATATAAGGAGGTTTATGATGACAGAGCGTATCATGCCAAGGATTTGGATGCACCTTCGAAGTATGCGCCAACTCTCAAGGTGAGAAAAGGGCAATTCACGGTACCGAAGAGGGTAGAAAAATATGGGTGGTGGAAGTGTCAACTTTCGAATACTTGCATTAGTCCGAAGAACTCATGCACTTATTATCGGTAGCTCTCAATCTAATCAGGAGGTTAACAAAGAGACAAGTACCCCGAGGAAGAGTGTATGGGGTTTTGGTTATCCTTGCACATCCTCGACTCATTGTACGTGAGTGTACTCTAATATTCGATCCCTCCAAAGATTAGTGATCCATCTAGTAACTAGAGTTCTCAACTAGTTTTTTTTGTAGTTTTTCAAAAATAAACACGGATTTCCCAAAACACGACATCTATCACTAATAGGCTAAATATTTTTACACCAAAAGTTCAAATATTACTCAAAACTATTGCAAGTTACTACTACAATCGAGTAGCAACCTCAATTACCTACTTCAAGTCAAGATACACAACTCAGTGCAATAGTGCAACTCTCTAAACAAGATAAACATGAATACTCAAGAGAATTCCAGCAACAAACTAAACAAAAGCTCTTAAAAAGATAAGCATGAAAACTAAGAGCTAAGCATGGCAACAG
The DNA here is from genome assembly GCA_950022295.1 of Bromus sterilis. Taxonomy (NCBI): domain Eukaryota; kingdom Viridiplantae; phylum Streptophyta; class Magnoliopsida; order Poales; family Poaceae; genus Bromus; species Bromus sterilis. Next base: position 158,623,904 of record OX465596.1, on the reverse strand, counting down.
CTACGAAAAGATAAAGAACACACACATCAAAGAAAGATAAGCATGAAAATCCTATGATGTGTTCTAGGTTAAAGTGGAGCGTGTTTCTCTCCCACAAAAAGAAAGATGGGTTCTAACTTGTTATGAACATCAAACAAAGATAAAGAAAAATAAAAAGTAAAGAGCAATACGCTCCAAGCATAGCACATAACGCATGAAATGATAAAAATATAGTGGAAGGAAGGATGAACTGATAATTGTTGATGGAGAAAGGGATACACGGAGGCATCCCCAAGCTTAGATTCTTGATTCTCCTTGGATATTTTTTTGGGGGGGGGGGGTGCATGGGGGCATCCCCAAGCTTAAGCGTTTGATACTCCCGGATCTTCTTTCATCATCTTCCTTCGCACACTTGAAAACTCCCTTCAGATGAAACTCATCATAAGCTGATTAGAGTGGTTATTACCCATAATAAAATAATTTTCCTATACTGGAAATAAAGATATTCTTCAAGAGATACTATTTCTCAATATCCCCAAAAAAATTTTGCAAAGAAAAAACTAGCACAAGATTTGCAAAACTAGGAAAACGCAAAACAGGGCAGAATCTGTGAAAAACAGACCAGCAGGTAGTAAATAATTTTTTTGGGGTAGTTCTGCAACTCAAATTAAAAAACCCAGAACAGATGCACAAAAGCTAATTGTATAGAGCATGCTTTCAAAACAATTCACATTAAAAATATTATCTGGTGATTTTAGCCAAAAATTTCCGTCAAGGGACAAAATCTGTTTTCTGGACAACACGTCACAACTTTTGAACTTTATTTCAATCGGAGGCTAAACTTGGCACAAAGCTTGAAAATAAAGATACAATGATGTCGCTACAGTAGTAACATTGATCAAGACCACTAAAATTAGAAGGAAAAAACAAATTGGGTTGCCTCACAACAAGCGCTTTCTTTTACTCCTTTGAGCTAGGCACACATCCAAAAGAGGAATCAAAAGTCATCATAATTGTCGGGAATATAAAACCCTTCAAATGGTTCCTCAACAAGTTCATCCTTGTTTGTTTTAATAAAGGGGTACATACCTTTTTCCTCCCCACATAAGCGTATGTGTCCCTTACCTATATCAATGAAGCCCTTCACGGCTCGGAGGAAATCCCTTCCAAGCACTATGTTTCCTTGGTTTGGCTCCATAATGAAGAAATCAACCATCGCAATCCCTTTAAGGAATGTAACTTGTACGTATTTTACCTTTCCCTGGATCTCAGAAATATCTCCATTAGCGTGTTCATGATAGGATGACAAATTGTCCATGTTTAATTTTAAAGAGTCATAAACTTCTTTTGGCATTGTAGAAACCATGGATCCAATATCACAAAAAGCAAGGAAGTATTGGTTAAAGATGCTAATTCTAATAAAAGGCTCCCAGTCATTATCTATCTCCAAGATATCTTTCTTATTGGGCTTGGGTTTCTCTACTTTTCTCAAGTCTAGAGCATCCATTCTCCTCTCAATAGTAGAAAGTCTATCTATAATAGTGTCAAAACTATGATCATAAACAAAATAACTAGATAGACCATGTATAATATCAAGATCTCTAGCTTCATCACACTCTAAGAAATCTCCTTCAGCTATAATATCAAGAGAGAGTTTGCACCACTTAAAAAGACCATGGTAAAAAATTCTAAGCACAATTTTTATAGGTATCCAAGGAATAATTCTCCTATGTGCATCAGAAATTCTGTCCCATGCCTTCTTCATATTCTCTCCATCCCTTTGATGGAAATCTAGAACTTCTGATTCCCTCAAGGCACCAAGTCCTAACATTCTTGACCAAAAAGGAAGGACTACTAAAAGCAAGGTAATGTTTTTTGGTGTTTTTGATAAAGGACACAAATATAAAAACTAAAAGGTAAACTAACAAGACTAAAAAGCAAAGATAAAAGATAGTGTGCAACTCCCCTATCTTGAAGAGTGGAGTCACCGGCAACAGCGCCAGAAATTTAGCTTGATGGCACTGAAGTAGTGCTCCTCGTTGGCTACCCCAAGTCGAAGGTTGAGATGTAGCTAGTAGCAAATTTTCCTCGGTGAAGATACCAAGGTTTGTCTCCAGTAGGACCCCGACGATGACAAGTAGGTGGTTCGGCAAGTGACACACCGCTTATGATAATCACTTGCGTTACCTGGACACACAACAAATAACTTTGCTCCCAACGAGTACAGAGGGGTTGTCAATCCCTCCGGCCTTGTCGTTTACAAAGGATCAAACGAAAAAGATAATGGTAATGATAACTGCGACTAGAAAGTAAAACAAGAAGTAAATTGAGGGTATAAACAATGATGGAAATATGGCCCGGGGTCCCATGAAGTTCACTAGTTATGCCTCTCTCCCAAAAGACAATAAACAACTATGCAAGGTGAACAAATTACAGCTGGGCAATTGACAGGATTAAAAACACACCGCAATGCTAACAATTCTACAAAAGAAAGGAAGTGGCTCAAAAGCATGGGAAGTACGCCAAGACAAGTAGACCGAAATCCATATGCATCTACTCACTAATCATCCACCTTGAGATATCTATCCAGAACATCTCGCTGGTATTAAGTTGGGAGCCCCACCCAAAGTGTAAACCCAAAGCAACAGACAACTGCATTAAAAGAACTTTGCATAAAGTAAACAATCCTTGCACCCGCAAGTACAAGCACCATTGTTTTCCCCCTTGTGGCAACAACACATCCCCTAGACTCATGTTTCTGTCACTCAAGCTTGTCATTGGGGGGGGGCATGAACACATAATCATGCATAACGCTCCCTCATGAAGTCACAATCCATCACTTGGCCAAAGTAATAAAAAGCAACGGAGAACATGCAAGAATTACTCAAGAACATACATATAAAAGGAGAAGAACCAAATATATTACTCATCACAATCTAAAATAATTTCATAATCCATCAGATCCCAGCAAACTCAACATATCAATAGCAGGAAAATTACATATGTGCCTTGATCATGTAGGGCAACTCACAAGGTCTAAACAATGAAGAGAAAATGTGGAGAGAAGACATGACATAGTTACTGATCATGGACCCATGGTCCGAGGTGGACTACTCACGGCTCATCCGGGAAGCGTCCATGGTGGTGGAGAAGCTCCCGGAGGTCAATCCTCCCTGTGGTAGGGTGCCGGGGCAGGGTCTCCGAGCAACCCCGATCTTGGAAGCGCGGCGGCGGCAGAACAGAGGGGAGATCACGAAAAAGGGTTATGTCGTCGAGGGTTTTGGAACGAGAGGTAAATATAGGAGAAGTGGGCAGCCAGGGGCTACCAGGGAGTCCAGGCGCCCCCCCGACGCGACCTAGGGTGGGGCCGCGCCCCCTGGGCAACTGGCTTCGGGCATCCGGAAGCTTCCGCATCGCTGATTTTTTATATATTTTTCCCAGATTTTTTTGGACACTTTAAGTAATGGGAAAACCTAAAATACAAAAACAACAGAAAATAGAAACTGGCACTGGGTGCACTGAGTTAATATCTTAGTCCAAATATTATCGAAAGTGTATAAAAGTGCATCAAAAGCAAAGCAATATCATCCAAAACATGCATGAAGCAAGAAGAAATTATAGATACGTTTGGGACGTATCAATCACCAACCCTTAGATTTCCAGAAACGTTTCTGATATGTTTTACTTCCCACACCATGTTTTAATTCAGAACGTTTTCTTTACTAAGGCAGCGATTCATTTTTTATAACCGTAGGTGTTCTAAGGAGTTATCACAAACACTTGATTGTAGGAACTGTGTGCCGTGTATAACCAACACTAAGATTTACAGAAATGTGCCTGATAGATTACACATCCCACACGTTTCATTAAATACAAATGATTGTGAAGATGGGCTAGCGGTTCATTCTTTGCAACCGTGGGTGTTCTGGCTAGTCATGCAGACGGTTGTTTGAACGAATCGTCAGCCCTTGTTTCACACACGAAAGGATTTTCAGAAGTGTGCCTGATAGATTAGGCATTCCAAACATTTCAGTTACTATGAACGATTGCGCATACAGGCTGTCAGACCTTTATATGCAACCGTGGGTTTTCAACCTAAACATCCCAGACCTATTTTCAAAGACCCGTCAGCCCTACATCACCCACTCAATACTTTTTAGAATTGTGGCCTTATGGGTATGTTTCCCAGACGGTTTAGTTTTGCGCAAACGATTTTTTATTTATACCGTTTGCGTTGATAGCATCGCAAATAGTTTCGTACAAGGGAATGGGAAATGAGTATTGTGTTAGCCACTCTTTTCACTAGTGATACGACCGAAGAGAAGGATATGCTCGTGGATCTCGTTAACTCACTCAAGTCATCGTCGGGCATCTCCTTTGGTGATAATAGTAAAGGCAAGGTAATGGGATTGGGTAAGTTTTTCATCTCGAGTGATGCCTCACTCAAAAATGTCATGCTTGTCCAATCCCTTCACTACAATATACTTTCCACTATCCAATTGGCACGTGCCAGTTATGACTCGCTTTTTAGTGAATTTCATGTGACCATCTTTAAAAGGGATACTCTCAAAGTGGTCTTTATTGTTCATGTTGAAGACTACCTTGATGTGGTTTATTTCTCGAAAGATAGCACTCATCTTAACACATGCCTAATGTCCAAGGCCGACGTGGGATGGCTATGGCATCGTAGGCTAGCCCACATTGGTATGAGAAATTTACAATCTCTTTTAAAGTGGTAGCACATTGTTGGACTAAGAGATGTATCTTTTGACAAATATCGTGTTTGTAGTGCTTGCATTGCGGGAAAGCAACATGAGAATCTATCATCACGATGGGCCTCTTGAGCTCCTTCATTTGGATCTTTTTAGGCCTCCACCGTATGATAGTTTGGGTGGGAGGAGGTATTGTCTTGTCATTGTTGACGACTATACAAGATATACCTGGGTTTTATTTCTCAAGACCAAAGATGAGACTCAAGAGACCTTTATATCATTTTTCAAAGAAGATCAACGTCAACATCAATGCAAGATTATGGCTATTCGAAGTAACAATGGCACCGAGTTCAATAATTACACGATAGACGATTTCTTGAGTGATGAGGGGATCAAACATAATTATTCCGTAGCCTATACTCCTCAAGAAAATAGTGTTGCAGAGAGGAAGAATAAGACTCTTATTGAGATGGCAAGGACAATGCTTGATGAGTATAAGTCTCCATAGAAGCTTTGGGACGAAGCCATCGACACCGCGTGTCATGCCTCTAATAGGCTATATCTCCGCAAGCTCAAGAACAAGACACCTTATGAACTCATGACCGGGAAGAAGCGGAGTGTCAAGTACTTTTTTGTATTCCGTTGCAAGTGTTTCATTCTCAACAAGAAAACCTAGTTAGATAAATTTGAGCCTAAAACTTATGAGGGCATATTTGTTGGATATGCATCAAACTCTCATGCTTATCGGGTTCTCAATAAATCTACGAGATGTATTGAGGAATCGATGAATGTGGAGTTTGACGAGAATAACGGCTGCCACGCCAAGTAAATTTTTTCAAGTGTTTTAGGTGATGAGGCTCCTTCTCAAGTTATAAGGACCATGGGGATAGGCCACATTCTTCCACAAGAAACACCCCAAGTCCAAGTAAATAAAGAAGGAGTAAGAACCCCTCTTGTGGATTCTGCACAAGAGAATTCATCATCTCCACCACAAGTGTAATATGCTTCGTGAGCACAAGCACCTATCCAAGAAAAAGATGAAGCCCCTGATGTTACTGAGCAAGATCAAGGGAAAGCTCAACCAAATGGTGATGAGACAATCCTTGAGTCCCAAGATCAAGCTCAAGAAATTGGTCAAGATCAAGTCCAAGAAGTTGCCTCAACTAAATCTAAGAAAGTTTGAGATTCTCCACGAAGAATTCAACCAAGTGAAGAAGAATTTGAGAAGAAAAGGCAAAAAGCGAGATTGAAGCTTCAAATGCTTCAACACTCCACCGACAACATTCTTGGGAGCATAAAAAAATGGGCAACTACTCGTAAAAGTTTGGCAATCTTTTGTGAACATCACTCGTTTGTCTCTTGTATTGAGCTCCTCAAGGTAGAATATGCTCTTGATGACCCAAATTGGGTAGACGCTATGCATGAAGAACTAAATTTTTTTATTTGCAATGAAGTTTGGTCACTTGTTTATAGAACCAAGGGGGATCCTAATGTCATTGGGACCAAATGTATTTTCAAGAACAAGAAAGATGAGCATGGACAAGTCACACGTAACAAGGCAAGGTTAGTGGCACAAGGGTTCACCCAATTTGAAGGTTTGCATTTTGGTGAAACCTTTTCCCTCGTTGCCCGTCCTGAGTCCATTCATATCTTGACTGCATTTGCCTCTCATCATGATTTTAAGTTATATCAAATGGATGTTAAGAGTGCATTTCTAAACTTTGCTTTGAGTGAGTTAGTTTATGTCAAGTAGCCTCCCAGTTTCAAATACCCCAATCACCCAATCACGTTTATCAACCTCATAAGGCATTATATGGTCTTAAGAAAACACCTCGTGCTTGGTATGATCAACTTACGACGTTTCTAACCGAGAAGGGGTTTGAGATTGGGTTAATAGATTCCACTCTCTTCACCAAGAGAGTAAATGGAGATTTGTTTGTATGCCAAATATATGTTGATGATGTTATCTCAGGGTCTAGTAATCATGCTTGCAGTGTTGAGTTTCACAATATTATGACCAAGGAGGTTATCATGTCTATAATAGGTGAGTTGAAGTTCTTCCTTGGTTTTAAGTCAAGCAATTAAGGGAAATGACTTTTATTAACCAAGCAAAGTATATTCAAGACATGCTCAAACGGTTCGGGTTAGATAATGCCAAGCCAATGAAGACTCAATGCCAACCAATGGCCAACTTGATCTCGATCCTAATGGTAAAGATGTGGATCAAAAGGTATACCACTATATTATCGGTTCTTTGCTTTACCTTTGTGCATCTAGTACGAATATTATGGTAAGTGTGTGTATGTGTGCAAGATTTCAATCCGCCCCAAAAGAAAGCCATTTCATGGTCGTAAAACGAATCCTTTGGTATTTCGTTTATACTCCAAACTTTGGACTTTGGTACCCCAAAGATGTTGGGATACGAGGAAGAAAACAATAATTTTTTCCAATCTACGATACCCGAACCCAAGATCTATGCTATGGCGATGTAATGTAACGGAGGGAATCGGTGTTCATACCTATGAAGACCGAAAGAGGGAAACGTTCTACGAATGTGGTTGGCGTAGACTCTGAACCTACAACCTCCCTGTCGTGTAGAAGACCACCGGCGATGATGACTCATGGAGACCTCCGGCGATGTAGTGCCTCGAGGAGATTACTCACGTACAGTACAACCGATGTTCCCTCGGGGCTCCGAACCAGGCGAGCAGCGGAAAGAAGACGGATTCGGATCCCGACTCCGGCAGAGCGACGGCGCGCTTTGGTGGAGAACTCCCAACCAGGTGAAAACCCCAAACAAGGGGAGTCCGCTCGAGGTAGGAGAAAGAGAGAGAGATAACTCAATTGTTGTAAACCCGATGAATGAGTTCACCACTGAGGGTTGCCCGATCTTCATGTTGTAGGATCGAATCGGGTGGGATAACTAGCTGCCAGCAGCCGGGATAACTAGCTGCAAGCAGCCGGGATAACTAGCTTTATACCTGCCAAGGTTGGATGCAACCCGTACGTTGCGGATGGCTGGCCGGAGCTACAAAACTCCAACACGCTGTCCGAACAATCGCAGAACCACAAACCGGGACTAACCCACACAAAATGGCTGGAACCATAGAGCACGAATTAGGGGGAACCAGAGGCGCATTCTCGCGAATCCGTATGAACTCACAAGAGAAAAGGTGGAAAGGATCTCTTGGATCTCTCTAGTAGTCTTGCTTCATAAGCTTGTAGCTGAATCGTTTCAAAAAAAAGTTCTCTAAAAGGTTGGGAGAGATGGGGTTTTATAGCAGGGAAACCCCCCCTAGCTAGGTGTGAAAAGGATGCATAATTCGCATGCCTTCCTTGGGTGGAGAGTAGTAAAGTGTTGAAGTTATTGGAGAGCTCTTCGAAAATTCGCGAAGCCTTGACAGCCTGGACACCTTCCACGATAATGACTATTACTTTTGAATCACAACTCCATATGATGTGAGGTTTTTTGAATTGGAAATTAAATTTGATGTAGATTCTGGTAATATACCCCAAAGGCCCTGTCTCTGATCCCTATGTGTGTGGATCAGCCAAAGATCAGAGGAAAAAAATCTGCAAAAAACAGATTCAATCGAAACTTGTTTTCTTCAATATTATTTCTTCAACTTGTTTCTTCATGAGCTCATATGTTGTTGGATTCCTTCATTGTGTACCCGAGTTCAACCAAAAACAGTGGAGATGAAAGCATATCCATTTCATCCAATTTATAAGATAAACTTAAGTTAGCGTTCACCTGATCACATATAAGTTTGGCACGGCTTCTTGTTGTAGGTCCATCGATAGTTGGTGTAGTGTTCTTGGTTGGGATGTTCTCATCACTCCCCCATGTGGGAATAAACTCCCAAGGGGAGGAGAGTGCGCCAGCCAAGGGGGGGGGTGTAAGGCCCCCGATGCGGTGCTAACTCGAGTTAGTCGCTTTCGCGTCCCGCTCAAGTTAGTAGCGCATAAAGAGCCACCGGCTCACGACACTCGCAATCCTGTCACTGCCGGATTATCAACAACAAGTATAAGACCAAAGAACTTTACTAAGACATAAATATATAGGTCCAGGGCATACACCGCCTCTGGAATTATTACAACATCTCTGGAATTACTAAAACAAAAGCTCTTTGAAAAGATAAGAATGAAAGCTAAGAGCTCAACATGACAGTAGCTATGAAAAAGATAAAGAACACACATAACAAAGATAAGCATGAAAGGTCCTATGTTGTGTTATAGAGTGAAGTGGAGCATGTTTCTCTCCCACACAAAGAAATCTGGGTTCTAACTTGTTATGAACAGCAAGCAAAGATTGTAACGCCCCGGCCATAGCCACCGGTTCCCGGCGTACGCCTGGCGGGATCTAGACTGTCCCCACAGACCAACACTAGTCTTTCCTGCGCAGTTTGTCCTCACTCATGCGCACCCGGGAACAACTTCCCGGTCGGTCACCCATCCTCAAATCGCTCCAAGCCAAGCATGCTTAACTTTGGAGTTCTTTGGATCTGGGCTCCCGGAAAAGAAGGTGCACCTTGTTGATATGAGTAGTCTATCATTCCTATTAAGCCAGGATGTCACATACACCCCCACTCAAAGGAACCGATGTCCTCATCGGCCCACAGGAACGTTCCCTCTTGGCACACGTCTGTGCGTCATGTGCCGACACATGTCCCACATGTTCGCGCACTGACCCACACACGCCCGTATAACCGCAAGGGTCGGCTCTGATACCATTTGTAACGCCCCGGCCACAGCCACCGGTTCCCGGCGTACGCCTGGAGGGATCTAGACTGTCCCCACAGACCAACACTAGTCTTTCCTGCGCAGTTTGTCCTCACTCATGCGCACCCGAGAACAACTTCCCGGTCGGTCACCCATCCTCAAATCGCTCCAAGCCAAGCACGCTTAACTTTGGAGTTCTTTGGATCTGGGCTCCCGGAAAAGAAGGTGCACCTTGTTGATATGAGTAGTCTATCATTCCTATTAAGCCAGGATGTCACAAAGATAAAGAAAACTAAAAATAAAACCTAAGAGCGAGACGCTCCAAGAATAGCACATAATGCATGAAGTGATAAAAATATAGTGAAACGAGAGACGAACTGATAATTGTTGATGGAGAAGGGATGCACGGGGGCATCCCCAAGATTAGACGCTTGCGTCTCCTTGAATATTTCTTGGGGATGCATGAGGGCATGCCCAATCTTGAACGCTTGAAACTTCTTAATCTTCTTTCATCATCTTCCCTCGTACACTTGAAAACTCCCTTCATACATAACTCATCATAATCTGATTAGCGAGGTTAGTACCCATAATAAAATAATTTTTCTCTACTGGAAATAAAGATAAACTTGAAGAGCTACTGTTTCTCTAGATTGCCAAAATGTTTTTGCAAAGAAAAAGCAAGCTTAAGGTTTGCAAAACGAGGAAAAGGAAAAACAGGACAGAATCTGTGAAAAACAGACCAGCAGGTAGTAAAGAATTGTTTAGGGATACTTCTGCAACTCAAATCAAAAAACTCAGAATATACGAAAGCTTCGTAATTGTATAGAGGACGCTGTGTAAATAATTTAGCTCAAAAAGATGAACTGGGATTTTTCTGTGATTTTTCTAGTCACGAGGACAAAATCTCTTTTCTGGACAGCATGTCACAACTTTCACTTCCCTTGTCGTATGCGGCTATAAAAGGCACAAGCTTGAACAGTAAAGATACAATAATGTTGCTACAGTAGTAAAAATCATCAAGAACACTAAAAACAGAAGAAAAACAAAAAGGAAAACCTAAATTCGTTGCAGGCTGCCTCCCAAAAGCGCTTCTTTAAAGCCATTAGCTAGGCTTAATGCAAATAGATCAAGTTGTATCAATTGAACCATCATCAAGATCATAAAAAAGCTCTTCAATAATACAACCACTCTTAAGAGGTTTTTCAAATAAAGGCCTAATAAAGATACTTCTAGGAATAAAAGCAAAAGGTGGAAAATCAATTGGAGTCTCATTTATCTTAAAGAGAGGTATCTCTTCCAACGTCTTCACAGTTTCAACTCCTTTGGAAATGGATAGATTATTTTTGGAACGAGGAGCCTTCGGAACGTAAACTAACCTAGGTTCGTTCTTTCCCGGAGTTTCCACCTTTTTGGTTTTGATTGAGGAGAAAGTAGTTCCTAGAGTGTCAATAATTTCCTCAATCCTATCAATCCTAGAAGGGTCCAGGTCATGGGATTTGATGGTCTCCAAGGTTTTGAAAATTTTATGCATGGAGCTATCTAATCTATTCAAATTCCCTTGAACCTTACGATCCAAATCACTTATCTTATTAATACTTGGCATCTCTTGCTCCATATTTTCAAGTTTTTTCATAATATGAGCTAGGGTAATATTCTCTTGAATGCTATCAATAGGGAGATTTCCAACAACATTTTCCATAACACTAAGAGCTTCCCAAACTGGGGCTTTTATGAAATTCCCATTAATAGCAGTATCTAAAAAAAACCTATTCCAAGAAGTAATTCCAACATAAAAGTTTCTAAGCAGGATAGTAGTGGTTTGCTTCTTGGTGGCTCTCTTTTGAGAATCATTAATTCTATACCAGGCATCTTTCAGACTTTCACCACCTCTTTGTTTAAAGGTGAGAAATTCTGACTCACCAAAGGCAAAAGGACCAGACATAATGATAACTAATAGCAAGGTAACAATTTTTTGGATTTTTGATAAAAGACACTAAAGAAAAAACTGAAAGGTAAACAAACAAGAGTAAAAAGCAAAGATAAAAGATAGTGTGCAACTCCCCTATCTTGAAGAGTGGAGTCCCCGGCAACGGCGCCAGAAATTTTCTTGATACACGAGATAGCTTCTCGTCCCTCGTTGGTTACCCCAAGTGGAAGGTGAGATGTAGCGTAGCAGCAAGTTTCCCTTAGCAAAGATGCTAAGGCTGAATATCGAACCAGTAGGACTCCAACAGATACAAGTAGGTGGTGAAGTGAACAATGGCGCCGTTCACAACTCTAAGTTGCTTACTTCACCTGGACCTGCACACACAACAAATATCTTTGCTCCCAACAAGTACAGAGGAGTTGTCAATTCCTCCGGCCTTGTTTTTTACAAAGGATAAAACGCACGGGATAATATTGATAGTGATAGCTATGGAAAAGTAAATACTGAAAGTAAATTGAAGGTATAAACAATAGTAGAAATATGGACCGGGGTGCTATGATGTTCACTACTGATGTCTCTCTCCCAAAAGACGATAAAATAGCCATGCGAGGTAAACAAATCACAGCTGGGCAAATGATAGGATTAGGTGCGCAAACCAATGCTAATTATGCTATGCAGAAAGAAAGAGGCTCAAAAGCATGGGCGGTACGCCAAGACAAGTAGACCGAAATCCATCTTCATCTACCCACTAATCATCCACCTTGAGATATCTTTACAAAACATCCCGCTGGTATTAAGTTGAGAATCCCACCCAAAGTGTAAACTCAAAGCAACGGACAACTGCATTAAAGAACTTTGCGTAAAGTAAACAATCCTTGCACCCGCAAGTACAAGCACCATTGTTTTCCACCTTGTGGCAACATCACATCCCCTAGACTCATGTTTCTGTCACTCAAGCTAGTCATCGGGGGGCATGAACCCACAATCATGCATAACACTCCCTCTTGGAGTCACTACCTACTACTTGGCCAAAGCAATAAACAGCAACGGAGAACATGCAAGAATTACTGAAGAACATAAATATAAAAGAAGAGAATCAAATATATAATTCAATCACAATCTGAACATAATCTCATAATCCATCGGATCCCAGCAAACTCAGCATAGCAACAACAGAAATATTACATATGTGCCTCGATCCTGTAGGGCAGCTCACGAGGTCTAATGAAGTCTAAAGAGGGGAGCATAACATCACATAACTACTGATCATAGACCCATGGTCCAAGGTGGACTACTCACGGTTCATCCGGTAAGGATCCATGGTTGTGGAGAGGCTCCCGGAGGTGGTTCCTCCCTCCGGCAGGGTGCTGGGAAGAGGTCTTCTGGTGCTCCCGATCTTGGAAGCGCGGCAGCGGCGGAACAGAGGAGAGCTCGCGAAAAAGGGTTCCGTCCCCGAGGGTTTCTTGTCACGGGGAATAAATAGGCGAAAGGGGGCAGCCAGAGGTGGGCCAGGGGCTCCAGGCGCCCCCCTGGCGCGGCCAGGGGTGGGGCCGCGCCCTCTGGCTGCCTGGGGCCCCCTGGTTCCCCTCTAGCCCCTCTCGGGCTCTTCGCGAAGCTTCCGTTACGCTGATTTTTCCTATATTTTTCCCGGAATTTTTCTGGTACTTTTAATAAGGGGGAAACCTGAAATAGAAAAACAGAAGAAAGCAGGAACTGACACTGGGGTGCACTGAGTTAATAGGTTAGTCCAAATATGATCAAAAGTGTATGGAAGTTCATCAATATCATAGCAATATCACACAAAAGAGGCATGGAGCAAGCAGAAATTATAGATACGTTTTGGACGTATCAGACGCCCGCGCAGGTTTACGCCTTCGACGTGGCCTGCTCCAGTTATTTTCTGAAATTCATTTTAAATCTATTTAAAATGAATATTTGACCAAACTTTGACCAGTAATATCTCCTAATCTACAAGGCCAAAAGAGTTGATTCTTTTTGCTACATTTTTGTCTTGAGCTCCTCTTCAAGTTGGCAAAGTTTGGGAGCTTGACTCTCTGTCTAGGTCCACTTGACAGAAGGTTTATGCCTTGGAATAATATTGCTTTGCCACTTGTTCTTAATTTCAGAAGGTGACCAAGGGCTTGCAGGAGACCAAGATTTCAAGGACACTCCATTTGACCAAGGCAAGCCACATCATTCTGGTCATGAGGAGCTTGAGGTTCCACTTGATAATTTGGAGCATTTAATTTGGATTTTTTCCTTTAAGTTAATTGCTAATTAAATACACCATGCCATGCTAAGTTGAAATGCTATACTATGCCATACCACTTGTCATTTCCATGCCACCCTAGTGTATATTATCACCATGCTCATTTTGTCATGCTTATGCCGAAATTGTTCATGTGATGATCATGTTCATGCTTGGATGCCATGTTCATTTAGTTCATATCATGACATGCTAGTTGTTAGTATTATGTTCATGCCATGTTGCTATGTACCTTTCCTGTCGTAAGAACTAATCATTGGAATCTAACGAACATAATAAACGTTGACCAAGTGCCACCGAACCGAGCTTTATCCGTGCAGCCACATTTGTCTGTATGGGCAGGCCTTAGCTTGGGCTATCGTTGTGCCTTCTATGGGTATCACCAAAGAGGGGAGGTTATGCACGCACGCTACCCTGATCAGGTAGGTGGTGATAATCTCGACATCCAGAGTTATTTACTCGGGGGTCCCTGCGGGAGGGGACAAAGTTTATGGACCACGTGTTGGTCAGGGCCATGTGATGGTCAGTGTCGGAAGGACACAGGGATACCCAAGACAGTGTGTCGGTGATATCATAGGGAGGTTACGCGGTAGGCAAGTTTCGTTGGAGATGTCCTAGCTCACTCTTGCGGAACGATGTAACGACCCGGTCCCAAAAGGAACCAAGTCTACTGTGCTTCTGTGCTATCCCTGGATCAGTATGCTAGCACACACAGTACTCGATGAAATACCATGAATCACATGTCAAAAAGTAACGTAAATACATATTATTTATTACCTTATAGCCTTTGGGCTAGAATACACCGCGGAAATAAACAATACATAATTGGAGTCCCATCAACACCAACGGCAAAGTTGAGTGTAGACATCATAACCCTACATCGCATCACTTACTCGTCGTATACAATCCTGCAACACCGAAGGTTACAGCCCAAAATGGGTCAGTACTTTGAATGTACGGCAAGTTACTCCCAAAAAAATATATAACAGACCTATCTTCTACATGCAATTTTGGCTGGTGGAAAAGCTCTAAGAGTTTCAGTTTGCATAAAGCTGATTTTGTCCTACTCAAAGATTATCTTAACAGTACTACAAAGCTCATAATATGATTGAATTGGTTTGTCCAAGTCAATCTATTCCCAAAGTTGATTAAACCCGATTGATTAATTAAATATGATGAGATCCGTCAACATTCCCACTTCTAGATGCTCAAAGTTGTCCGTAACCGGGGACACGGCTAATCATGATCAGTTTGTACACTCTGCAGAGGTTTGTGCACTTTTTCCCACAAGACTCGACCACCTCCATTTTAGTTCGTCACACTACATGTTGTATGAGAACCGGAAGGTCGAGACATGGTCTTTTAGAAGAGTTTCCCTCACTCTGGTGGTGCCCATCCCACCTACTCATAACTATGTTCGTAGCACCACCTAGTAAGAGTCACTAAAACTAATCAACCAAGCGAGAGCCCATAATAGCTTGTGGCTGCACACGTAAGCTTCTAGTTATGAAAAATATGATTGATCCCTTTAAGCCTGGGTGGCATTCCGCAGTGATTACTGGCCATCTCCAGGTCACTCAGGCAAATCCACTGGTTCCTCCAGGGTGCCCCCAACCATTCCACCCAGGTGGTTCATTAAGATTATCTTGGTCCTGTTTACTACTTAGTCACTCATACCTCATAATGGATCACTTCCCAATCCACGTCTACTTAGCAAAGCAGTATAATTCTACACGGTGGCGACAATGATATAAGGTTCAGACCTACCTCAATGAACTACTGGGTGTAATAGCATAGCATAATATATAATCCTATCAATGCATAATATTTAAGTTGGACTACAATGCATATAAAAAATATAGGTAATAGTGGAGCATGATCAAAAGAGTAACTTGCCTGGATCCTGACGATGAAATATTCTACTCGTAGTCAACTCTCCATCTCGTTACAATATATCTAACAGTAAAAGAGAAACACTTCAACACACAACTCAATCCAAAGTGAAGATCCAAATAAGATACAATTACAACATAAATATTTAGTTATTACTATTAATAAACTAATTACTATGGCATGGATAGGTTGAGATAGGATCAAGTTGGATTGGATGGAAATATGATGGAAATCATATATCCGAGGATTGTAAAATCAATTGGATATGTTGGAGGTTGATTATAAAATCAATTGGATGGAGAGTATGTCAAACTCAGTTGGTTTGTCCATATGAATATTTGAATAGGAAATCAATTCTTGGATTGGATTCAAAAAGATCCGATAGAAATCGTGATGATCTTGTTGATAAGATTGAATTTTTGTAGCCAAATTTATATAAAAAAGAGATATAAATAAATGGAAGCTAAGACGAAGGTTTGAGGTCAAAATAGTGTATTTATAAGATGGAAAGAATGTGACAATTGTCCAAACAGAAAGATTTGATTTTAAGGATCAAATTTGATGAAGAAAATATTCCAAATAAATTATAGAATAAGATGTATATCAAATATACTCAAATTATAAAAATAAATTTGAGTTAAATTTCGAATTAGAAAAAGTGGAATATTACTGGAAAATAATAAACTAAATTTTCCAAGGAATCCGGGGATATAAATTTGTCGAATCCGACTTACGGGCTAGAAGATATGAATTTTTTTGAAGTTTGGATATTTTTGCTAAAATGAATTACGGGATTAATAAAGGGATGCCACATGGCGAGTTCTGATAGGTCCGCACCTATTCATTTTTTTACAAAAAAAAAATGATGAACAAAGGGGAGAAAATCTTACCGGAGATCTCGCCGGAATTTTGGAAAAAGGTCTCCGGCGTCAACGAACAGCCGAACGGGGTAGAGGATGATTTGGGCGACTTGATGGACAAGGTTATAGCTCCATGTTCGCCTTCGGATAGCCGAGAAGTTCCGCCGGAGTAGAGAAGAACGGATGAAGAGCACAATGAAATGGATGGCGTGCTCCGGCCTTGTAATCGAGAGGAAAAATATGTCACAACGGTGCACATCGGCAAGGGGAAGAAACTAGAGGAAGAAATATGGACTAGGTACCTTTCATGGCGACAAAAATCTTCACCGGAAGTGTGGATGCATCTTTACTTCGACGAGATATTGCGCACGAAGGAGAGGGCTTTGGATAGGGACTTTATGCGTGGGGATGTGTGGTTCAAAGGGGTCCTAGGGGCGGTATTTATAGGGTCATGTGAGGTCCATAGAAGGAGAGTGGGTGAGGTTTTGGAATGGAGTTAATGGCATTCATGGAGAAATAATGAACATTAAAAGCGAGGTTTTGGAAATTAATTTAATGGCATTCATGGAGAAAATTATGGACAATTAAAAGCATTAAAACGCGTGTTTGTTTCCATGAATGGATTCCTCATGAACTTGTCCAAATTTTTTGTGTAGGTTCTGAAGTGAATCGGTCAAAAGAGTAGATGGGAGGAAAAGAGGAAGAGCTTCAGTTGCCATGGACATTTGCTTCTGTGTTCACGTACACATGAACGAACGAGAGGAAGAAGACAGCTCGCTCGGGCTATGGGCCTTAGTGCAAAATTTGTCCCAAGATAAAGAAAAAGGAAAGAGAGATAGAGGGAAAAAATTAGATAGATGACCTCAGTCCAATTGACTTAGGAATCCTATTTTGGGTTAAACACTCTCAAATAAAATTGTATAGGCCAAATAGAACATAAAGAGCCTAGGAAAACTATATGTCCCTCTCAGAATAAATTTTAGAAATATATTTTTATGAAAAAAAACTCATTAACGACATTATTAAATTTTTCCAATACTGTTTTTGGAGAAGTCATATTATCTCCTCTCATTTTATTTATTAAATTATTGGAAATATTTACATATCTCTTAAATGTCAATATCCAATAAACTCCAAAAAAAGAATTCGAGAATGAGTATGGGACCACAATAAATTTAAGAAATTCATTTTATTCTCACTCGAAAATATTTAATTGTGGTTCGTACCAAATTTCAAAAGGACGAAAGAAAGAAAATCATTCTTTGAAATTTTGAATAAAGTTCACAACCAAAATTTTCATTATTGGATAAATGATTATCAAATTTTATTAAATGGTTTGTAAAGGTTTAAACAAAAACTCAAGGGAAAAGTTTTTCATTTACCCCAAAATCAAAACAATTCAATTAATATTATATTATTTATTAACATTCCAAAATTTGGAAATTTTTGGGATGTTACAAACAGTTCCAAGGATCCCGTGGGACAAGTTCCGGGTTGGTGGGTGGAGGAAGAACTCCATAGTGTGGGTAACGTGCACAAACTCTGCAGAGTCACAATCTATTCGAATAGCCGAGTCCTCGGTCATGGGACACAGTTCGTACTAGATCACACGATGGTCAACACAAACCTGTATAATAATAATGTTGCTAAGTTGTTGGACATGTGATTACCAGATTGGTTGGGGTGGTAATAGAAGGACACCTAACCCGTTGAGTGGTCGTGCAATGACCCGTATGATGATTGGTCATGAGCTGACCCGGATGCCGAGTCAAAATGACTCGGAGGTAAGCGGCACGGTCATGTAGTGATCGTGAGTTATGATTTATCTTTGCTCTAAGTATTAACTTGCCATGTTTGCCATGTTATTGTCTGCATTCTTGCCATGCTATTGCTTGTCCTGATGACTTGGCTCTATTGAGCTTGCGAGTACATTCAATGTACTGACCTGGCGTGTCATGCCAGATGCAGGAGAAGCCGTACCTGAAGAGTTGGCCGTGACGTAGTTCGCGAACAAGGCCGTGTCCTAGCAGTGTGCTTGTGGAGTGGAGCTCCATCACCCCATTATTTCGCCGCCGTAGAGTTCTTCGTCGATCGCATTAAGGCCTTAAGTTGTGACATAAATAATGTTGATAGTGTTTCCTCACGAGATGTGCCGCCATGCCTCGTAGCAGTTTGTATCCCCGAACCTTTGTACCTTTATAATTATTAATGAAGCGGTTGTATCTGTACCAATATGTTGTGCATTGCCAGAAGACTTGATCTCTGGGCTGGCAATGTAAGGTAAATCGGTTGCTCTGAGCCGGGGTTCCACAACGATTGGTATCAGAGCTGCGCTGACTGTAGGACACGCTAGTTAGGTCGTGCGCTAGAGTAACGTTAGTCTAGAGTCTTGCTTGATCTGTGCACCTCGATTGATGCATTGTTTGATGCATGGCATGTAGATGCATTGATTTCATTACTAATGGCTAAAACTGTGAGTGTAGATGGCACCCGTTCCATACCCTTTTGAGTACGAGTCGTCTCCGACAGGCTTTCCGTCGCTGCTCCGTCGAGTTTGGCTCCGACTGTATCCACAGGGAGAAGACCCGGTGTTCCAGGTGTACCACGAGAAGCTGGCTGACTTCATGCACGAGTACCGCGCTGAGGTGTTCCTTTTCACGAGCTCCGCGATCGGCAGCCTTCCGCGTTCCGCGAAGGGAGGACCCGCTTCTACCCCAGAGCAAGCCATCCTCTATGCTTCACTTGATGCTCTTGTCGACTTGCATCGGCATGAAGTCGGGATGCAGGTCATCCAGGTCTTTCTCACTACCCCACCGTGGCCCCCTCGGGGCAGGTTCTTTTTCCACCAGACTCAGAGTGCGACCAGACCGCCATCCATCTCTCGCGCTATATGGTCGCTCAGTACTAGTTGATCATTAGTCTAGCAGAGGAGTTGGCTCGTTACCTGGAGGCACTCGCTTCCATCAGCATTGCTCAGTCACCACCTCCCCCGCCTCCCACCTTTACCCCTGTGCCAGCTCCGCCTATTCCACCTTCACTCACACCGCAGACTCTAGCCATTCCAGTAGTTCCTCGGTGCGAGACCCCAGAGGAGTGGGCCGCGTTGACTGCTACCCCTGCTGCTCCTATGCTTAGACAGCGTACTCCTCCTCCTCCTGAGGGAGATTCTTCTCGTCAGCGTCGTCGTCTTGACGTCTCCACCCGCAGCACGATCCACATCACTAGTTCCGATTCCGAGGACATCTCCGACGGTTCCGCTGACTGCCAGTGCCCGCTTCCCCACGACTAGAGCGAGGTCGAGTAGCAGTATGACCGCTTCTATCGTTATGCCATGCATGTTGTCAACTGCCGTATGAGCAGTACTCGTTATGCTATCCATGCTAGTTCTTATGTATGCTGCTATTATCCTATGTATAATTATGAGGTTGCTTCGCTTTTCGTTCGGATTTCTGTTGATGATGTTTCCATATTTCCCGCTTTGGTGTATGTGACTCAAACAGACCCTTGCTCGCTTTTATCGATAAATGGCACCACGCCTGGTTCTGTGCTGATTCTTGGCCGACCGTCCGGGGTGGATGCCTCCTTGTTTTCTTTCTCTTTCAACGACTAGCTTGTGTTCTGAGCTGCTTTCTGGCCGTCTTAGGCAGTCGTTGAGTTTATTTTCGCAGTGGAGACCCGATGTTCTAAGCTATTTTCTCGGCCGTCTGCAGGGACCTCTGCTTTATTCTTATCACCCTGCTCCAAGTTCTGAGCTTTTTTGCGGCCGCCTCGAGAAAGAGGTGAGATATCCCAGCAATGCCCCAGATCCGTGTTGTCAAGACCGTTCTGGCAGCCGCTGGCGTATTCACCAATTTTTACAAGGGTTCAGAACTTCAGATAGTCACCAACCACTGCCCTTCGGTGTTTCGAGTTCTTTCGACTTGCCGTCACATTGCTTATTTCCCCTTTGTGGTTTCTCATGATGTTGGTGCTCTATATTGGGAATGGATATAGGATGAGGCGAGGTGAAGGCATCCACTCTGGTGATGACGACACCCCTCGTCGTCGATCTGCCAGGAAAGCTGGACTATCACCCGAGCATCCACCACCTCCTCCACCGCAGGCACCGACTCCAGATCAGATCATAAAGATGTTTGAAGAAAGGAGGAATCAGGAACTCATGGAATTACTGAGAGGATGCAGAACATTGTGGGACAGAATTAGAATCAAGGGTCACGCTCCAAGCTATCCGACTTTCAGCGCACCCGACCGCCGAGCTTTGACCAAGCAACAGATCCCGTTGAGGCTGATGACTGGCTGAGGACCATGGAAAAGAAACTAGAGATCGCTCACTGTGATGAGGCAGACAAGGTCCCATTCGCCACCCATTACCTTGAGGGCTACGCCGCAATTTGGTGGGACAATACCAAGGAAGTATGGCCTGCAGAAGAAGACATCACTTGGGAAAAGTTCAAAGAGAAGTTCCGCACTTACCATATTCCTACCGGGGTGCTGAAGACAAAACAGAGAGAATTTCTCGCTCTTGTCCAAGGAAGCATGACGGTGACTGAATATCTGAACCAGTTCAACCAGCTGGCAAGATACTCCGTTCATGATGTGGCCACTCAAGAAAGAAAGGTGGACCGCTTCCTTGGCGGGCTTAACCCCACTCTCCGTTGTCAGCTCAGCATGCTGGACTTCCCAGACTTCCAGATGCTTGTCAACAAGGAACTCATAGCAGAACGTGAATACAAGTCTGTTATCGAACTCAAGGTTGTGTGTGAAGACCGCAAGCGCAAGCATGAAGCCAAGAAGGTCCCTTATGAGCCGTATGCCCAGAAGCCACGTATGGTGCAGCCCGCTCCCCAGCCGGCTAAAGCCAACTTCAATCCCTCTTGTAACAATGGCAACACCGCAACCAACAAGACGGCTACCCAGGGGAAGCCTTACATCAGCGACCAAGTGAGGGAAGACTGCCTTCACAAAGGTGCCTGCTTTATTTGCGGGAAACAAGGGCACTTTTCCAGACAATGCACAAACAAGATGGGAAAACCAGCGCCTCAAGTCAACAACATCGGGGGGCGGAACAACTATCGCCAGGCTCGAGTCAACCACATCTCTGCCGAAGAAGCCCGCGAGTCCCCTGACGTGTTTATCGGTATGTTCCCTATTAATAACATACCCGCAGCTATATTATTTGACTCTGGGGCAACCGATTCGTTTATATCGCCAAGTTTTACCACCCAAAACAATTTTCCCATCTCTCTTTCGGACAAAATCGTGGTGGTAAAAACCCCCGGAGGTGTGCTCAAAGCAGACATCATATGCAAGGACCTGACCATTGAGATATATGGAGTGAAGTTCCCAACCTCTCTCATGCTGTTGGAATCCAAGGGGCTGGATGCAATCCATGGAGTTGATTGGCTCACTACACATGATGTTCGCCTCGCCTTCAAGACCCGAATAGTGGAACTAGTCAACCCAGACGGAAAGGCAACCCGATTCACGACTGTTGGAATGCCGCGAAAGAAGGAGATAGAAGTATGCCAGATCACCACCACAGAAATGGTCAAGATTCCAGTGGTCAGAGAATTCTCAGATTTGTTCCCAGAAGAATTTCTGGGTATGCCGCCAGACAGGGAGCTAGAGTTCGGCATCGACATTGTTCCCGGGACCTCCCCAATATACAAGAAGTATTACCTAATTCCTTCCACCGAACTGGTGGAGCTGAAAAAGCAGTTGGATGAACTACTGCAGAAAGGGTACATTCGTCCCAGCACCTCACCTTGGGGATCACCGGTATTGTTTGTCAAGAAGAAAGATGGCACCTTGCGGATGTGTGTGGACTACCGCCCCTTGAATGAAGTCACCATCAAGAATAAGTACCCATTGCCCCGCATTGATGACCTGTTCGATCAACTGAAGGGTGCCCGGGTATTCTCCAAGATAGATCTTTGTACGGGCTATTACCAACTGAAGATCAGGAAGGAAGACATCCCAAAGACGGCCTTCACCAGCAGATATGGCCTATATGAATTCACGATCATGTCATTTGGCTTGACAAATGCTCCAGCATAATTCATGGGCATGATGAACAAGGTCTTCATGGACTTTCTGGACAAATTCGTGGTGGTATTCATTGATGACATACTCATATACTCTAGAAGTGAAGAAGAACATAAGAAGCATCTCCGCACAGTGTTTGAACGACTGCGAGCTCACCGCCTTTAAGCCAAGTTCAACAAGTGCGAGTTTTGGTTAAAGGAGGTGGGATTTTTGGGGCATATCCTGACAGCTCAAGGAGTGGCCGTAGACCCCAGCAAGGTGGCCGATGTGTTGAATTGGAAGCCACTGACCACGGTGACCGAAGTCCGGAGTTTCTAGGGATTGGCGGGTTATTATCGCCGATTCATTGAAGGATTCTCCAAGATAGCCAAGCCTTTGACCGAGCTGTTGAAGAAGAACCAGAAACTGGTCTGGACCAAGGAATGTGATGACAATTTCAAGCAGCTACAGGCGATGCTGACCTCAGCCCCCATCCTGACCTTGCCAGACATCCACAAGGGATTTGATATGTATTGCGATGCCTCCAAACGCGGCCTCGGCTGTGTGCTAATGCCAGAAGGAAAAGTTGTAGCATATGCTTCCCGGCAGCTACGCCAACAAGAAGTCAACTACCCCACACATGACCTGGAACTAGCTGCTGTGGTACACGCATTGAAGCTGTGGAGGAATTATCTCGTCGGACAACGGTGTGAAGTATATCCAGATCATAAGAGCCTCAAGTACATCTTCACGTAGCCGGACCTCAACCTCAGGCAGAGAAGATGGCTCGAGTTGGTCAAGGACTATGATCTCGGGATTAATTATCACCCTGGGAAGGCTAATGTGGTTGCTGATGCTCTTAGCCGGAATCCAAGCTCAGTGAATGCACTCTGGGAGAGGCTCCACCCAAAATTAAGGGAGGAAGTCACTCAACTCAACCTGGTGTTGTGTGACTCGATGACCAGGAAGACCCTAGAAATCACTCCAACCCTGGTAGAGGAAATTAAGGAAGCACAATATCAAGATTCGGAAATCAGAGATATCAAGGAACTGATTCCGCGTGGCAAGGCCGAATCCTTTCACCTGGATGCCCAAGGAGTGCTATGGTTCAAAAACCGAATATGCGTACCGAACCAGAACAACCCGAGGCAGCAGATACTGCGAGAACCACATGAGTCAGGATATTCTATCCACCCCTGAGGTACCAAGATGTACCAGGATTTGAGGGCCACGTTCTGGTGGACCGGAATGCGCAATGATATTGCGTATTATGTGGTATGCTGTGACATATGCAACAGAGTCAAAGAGGAGCATCAGAAGCCATCTTGATTACTGCAACCCCTGCAAGTTCCGCAATGGAAGTGGGATGAAATATGCATGGACTTTATTGTGGGACTCCCAAAGACCGCCCGGGGCCACGACTCCATCTGGGTAATCGTGGACATGCTCACCAAAGTGGCTCACTTTATTCCAGTCAGTACCACTTACCGAGCTGATCAACTAGCAGAGTTATACATGTCCCGGATTGTCAGTCTCCATGGGATACCAAAGACAATCACCTCAGACAGAGGATCAGTATTCACGTATGCATTCTGGCTACGTCTTCACCAAGCCCTGGGGACCGCACTAAAGCATAGCACTGCCTACCATCCTCAGACCGATGGCCAAATAGAACGAGTAAACCAGATACTGGAAGATATGCTCAGGGCATGTGTGGTAACTTACGGCTCCAAGTGGGAGGACTGTTTGCCGTATGCGGAATTCTCATACAATAACAGCTATCATGCCAGTCTCAAGATGTCACCTTTTGAAGCGTTATATGGGCGGAAATGTCGTACCCCCTTGAACAGGTCACAGACAGGGGACAGTCGTCTCTTTGGCACCGAATTAATGCTCGAAGCGGAAAAGCAAGTCAAAGAGATTCAAGACAGTCTGAGAGCCGCCAAGTCTCGACAGAAGAGTTACTATGACCCAAAGCATCGGGAAGTAATCTTTGAGCCTAGAGAATATGTTTATCTCCGAGTGACACCAACGAAAGGGGTAAGGAGATTCCATACCCGAGGGAAACTTTCCCCAAGGTACATCGGGCCATTCCCAATAATGGCTAGGCGGGGAAGAGTAGCATACCAACTAGAACTACCCCCAGAACTATCCGATGTCTATGATGTATTCCACATATCGCAACTACGCAAGTGCATTGCACCACCAGTCAAGCGAGTGGATATGAAAGAGTTAGAGTTGACCCAGGGTTTGACGTATGAAGAGAAACCAGTCAGGATTTTGGAAGAGATGGAAAGTACCACTCGCAGTAAAGTGATACGGTTCTACAAGGTACTGTGGGAACACCATACCGAGGAAGAGGCTACCTGGGAAAGGGAAGAATTTATGAGATCCGCATATCCATATCTGTTCCCTGAGCAAACAAATCTCGAGGACGAGATTTACCCTAAGGGGGGTAGGTTTGTGACACCTGGTTTTTGGCCCTCTTTTGTTTGCAAATTTGTTTGCTGGTTTTCTGGATTTGGATTCTATTTGCCTGAGTTTTCCAGCTCTGTTGGCCTTGATCACTTGGGCCTAATTTTTCTCCTAGGCCAAGTGACCTCTGAACCCCTTCCCCTCATGGCTATGATTAAGCTTTGATCATCCAGTCCCTTGCCATATTTTTATTCCTCAAGAAATCCCTTTTTCATTAAGGGAATTAGCTCATTTTCCCCTCCTTTTGAAGCTAGCCTCACCTCTGCTATTCCTATTGCCCTGGAACTTTTTGTGCTGGACAATGGGGTCATGCCTCATGATGCTATGCAAAAACATAAGCAAGTTCAGTACAAAAATAATCCTGTAGAAATTCATTTCCATTTCTGGTCAGAGAGGCACTTTGTGAAGCAAGTACCCTGCAGACTTATCCATTTGCTTTGAAATTTTTACCACAAGGGCACCCTCCTATATAATCCCTGCACACCAACTTTCAGCCCCTAAAGCCTAGCCACACTCCCTGGAGAAATTCTCAAAGTTCTCTGCAGAAACCTTATTTTGGAGATGGCAAGTGCCTGAGCCCACCTGCAAGTCTCCCAAGACCTCACCTACACTTCTGGACATTGGCTACGACCTATGGAAATGCTTAGGAAACAGTGTCTGCCCCCAGTGCACTCGTTCACAGGGTGAGCACGCCCACTGTCAGCCGTTGGCACGCTCTGGCCTTGGCCGAGCTTTCCCCGTCAAGGGCGTGCCTCGCTCAGCGAGCCCGCAGCCGGGCCCTCATGTCTGTAGCGGCCACTTCACCCCGCTCGCCACCTAGCCGCCCCAAAGCCGCGCCGCCCGTCGGAGGCCTCGCCGAAGTGCACACGCGGTGGCCACTGTGGCGTGCATGCTCCCGCTTTGCCCGCGTCGCCTTCCTCGCGTCCGCAGATTCCAGCAAGCACGCACAACGCCAGCCCCGGGCAAAGCCGCGCCGTCCGCCGTCTTTCCCTCGATGCAGAGCCGCTGCAGCAGCCATGGACGACCCATCCCGTTACCCCGCTTATGCAGGCCCTCGGGGAGCACCCGCACGCGTACTGCGCCTCCACTAGAACCTCCCAGAGCCGCCGGGAACAGCCCGAGCTCATCCACACGAGCGCTGCTCCAACCTCTTCTTCTCGGCGGCAACCTCGACGGAATCCCGAGCTCCCCCTATAAATTGGCCCTTGCCCTTCGCTCTAGGCACCACAACCCACCCCGCACTACTCCTATAGAGCTCAAACACAGAGGTGACATGCCGGGGAGGCCCTAGGCCGGAGATCACACCGGAGCACCGCCGCCACCGTAGTTGGAGAAGACGCTAGCGAAGCCGTCCGACCACCATTCACGGAGTTCCGGGTATGTGGCCGCTCGCCTTGGTCTCCTGCGTCCCTTCCCCTAGCCCTAGGTCACCTCCGAGGCCTCCTCGCCGGCGAACCACCGTCGCCGGAGCCGCGGCCTCTGTCCCTCTCTCTGTTTGTTTTAACCCGACACCCTAGCCCCACCCGTCAGCCGCACTAACCCCCCCTCCGAACCGGTATAAGTGGAGACGCCCGCGCAGGTTTACGCCTTCGACGTGGCCTGCTCTAGTTATTTTCTGAAATTCATATTAAATCTATTTAAAATGAATATTTGACCAAACTTTGACCAGTAATATCTCCTAATCTACAAGGCCAAATGAGTTGATTCTTTTTGCTAAATTTTTGTCTTGAGCTCCTCTTCTTGTTGGCAAAGTTTGGGAGCTTGACTCTCTGTCTAGGTCCACTGGACATAAGGTTTATGCCTTGGACTTATATTGCTTTTCCACTTGTTTTTATTTTCAGAAGGTGACCAAGTGCTTGCAGGAGACCAGGAGTTCAAGGACACTCCATTTGACCAAGGCAAGCCACAACATTCTAGTCATGAGGAGCTTGAGTTGCCACTTGATAATTTGGAGCATTTAATTTGGATTTTTTCCTTTAAGTTAATTGCTAATTAAATACACCATGCCATCCTAAGTTGAAATGCTATACTATGCCATACCACTAGTCATTTCCATGCAACCCTAGTGTATATTATCACCATGCTCATTTTTTCATGCTTATGCCGGAATTGTTCATGTGATGATCATGTTCATGCTTGGATGCCATGTTCATTTAGTTCATATCATGCCATCCTAGTTGTTAGTATTATGTTCATGCCATGTTGCTATGTACCTTTCCTGTCGTAAGAACTAATCATTGGAATCTAATGAACATAATAACCGTTGACCAAGTGCCACCGAATCGATCTTTATCCGTGCGACCACATTTGTCTGTATGGGCAGGCCTTAGCTTGGGCTATCATTGTTCCTTCTACGGGTATCACCAAAGAGGGTAGGTTATGCGCGCACGCTACCCTGATCAGGTAGGTGGTGATAATCTTGACATCCAGAGTTATTTACCCGGGGGTCCCTGCGGGGGGGGGGCAAAGTTTATGGACCACGTGTTGGTCAGGGCCATGTCATGGTCAGTGTCGGAAGGACACATGGATACCCAAGACAGTGTGTCGGTGATACCGTAGGGAGGTTACGCGGTAGGCAAGTTTCATTGGAGAAGTCCTAGCTCACTCTTGCATAACGAGTTCCAAGGATCCTGTGGGACAAGTTCCGGGGTGCTGGGTGGAGGAAGAACTCCATAGTGTGGGTAACGTGCACAAACTCTGCAGATTCACAATCTATTCGAATAGCTTAGTCCTCGGTCATGGGGCAAAGTTCGTACTAGGTCACACGATGGTCAACACAAACCTGTATAATAATAATGTTACTAAGTTGCTGGACATGTGATGACCGGATTGGTTGGGTGGTAACAGAAGGTCACCTAACCCGTTGAGTGGTCGTGCAACGACCCGTATGATGAATGGTCATGAGATGACCTGGATGCCGAGTCAGGATGACTCGGAGGTAAGCGGAACGGTCATGTAGTGATCGTGAGTTATGATTTATCTTTGCTCGAAGTATTAACTTGCCATGTTTGCCATGTTATTGTCTTCATTCTTGCCATGCTATTTCTTGTCTTGATGACTTGGCTGTTGTGAGCTTGCAAGTACATTCAATGTACTAACCTGGCGTGTCATGCCAGATGCAGGAGAAGCCGTACCTAAAGAGTTGGCCGTGACGTACTTCACGAACTAAGCCGTGCCCTAGTAGTGTCCTTGTGGACTGGAGCTCCATCACCCCGTTATTCCGCTGCCGTAGAGTTCTTCGTCGATCGCATTGAGGCCTTGAGTTGTGATATAAATAATGTTGATAGTGTTTCCGCACGAGATGTGCCGCCATGCCTCGTAGCAGTTTGTATCCCCGAATCTTTGTACCTGTATAATTATTAATGAAGCGGTTGTATCTATACCAATATGTTGTGCATTGCCAGAAGACTTGATCTCTGGGCTGGCAATGTAAGGTAAACCGGTTGCTTTGAGCCGGGGTGCCACAAAGTGGGTATTCTTGTTTGTTGACCTTTTAAAACGTCCCACCATATCAAGCCCCCATACTGCAAAGGGCCAAGTGATAGGGATCATCCTGAGTTCTTGCGTCGGCACGTGATCCTTCTTTGCGTAGTGCTGACATCCATCACACTTCTTGACTATATCCTCTACGTCCGCATGTGTTGTGAGCCAGTATAAACCGTGTCGATAGGCTTTAGCTACAAGAGAACGAGAGCCGACATGATGTCCACAATCCCCAGAATGTATTTCATAGAGGATGGTTGTTCTTTCTTCTGGTGAGACACATCTCTGAAAAACGTTTGTGGGACTTCACCGATGTAACTCACCGTTGATGAGTACAAAGGATTTTCTTCTCTTGACAATCTTCCTAGCCAGTATATTGTGTTGAGGAAGGATTCCTCAGGTTCTGTAATCCAAATAAGGCACAACCCATGTGGGGGTAGCGCGTATTGCGGCTACTAGAGCAGGTTCTGGATCCGACTCTGCTATGTCTTGTTCTGTTGGTGGTTGCACGGACAGTTTTGTTAGAACGTCCGGGAATATGTTTGGAGGGACCGGCTTTCGTTGAGAGCCGAGTTGAGACAAGGCGTCTGCTGCTTCATTTTTCCTACGGTCCATGCAGGCTCTTTGCCGTCTGCTGGTGGTCGGCAAAGGTGACACGTGGCACCCAGCTGTGCAATCTGGGAACAGACTGGGTGCCATTTGGTTTGTATGTCGTCTGCATGCGCGTGGCATACGGCAAAGAACATTACTATGCCGTCTGCCGGGCAGACAACAAAGATCTGATGTGAGGTGACATCTTGATGACGTCATCAGATCTTTGCCGTCTGTCGGTAGACGACACACCCCTCCGTTAACGGCTGACGAAGGGGCTTGTAACCCTTTTGCCGTCATGCGGTATTTGCCGTCTACCTTCCAATATGCTGTCGACAAAGGCTTTGCCGTCCGTCGATTATGTGCAGACGGCAAAGCACCTCTTTTCCAAAGAAACTGTTGACAGGAGCTGTACCGTCCGGGTGCAGACGACAAACCTCTTTGCCGACAGCTAAAGGTGTGTTTGCCGTCTGCCAAGGCAGACGAAAAACAAGAGAATTCCAGTAGTGAGTGAAAATCACGGAACCCCGGTCTATCTTCACATCACTATTTACACCCTTAGTTTAATTTCAGTCTTTACTTTCAGTTGCCACTATTATTATCTCTTGTGTTGATCCTTTGTAAACAACAAGGCCGGAGGAATTGACAACTCCTCTGTACTCGTTGGGAGAAAATTTATTTGTTTCTGTGTGCAGGTCCTGTCAACTCCCGGCAACCGCCTAATTGCTGGCGCAGTTGGCACCTTCTTGTATTTCTGCGAGTCCTACTGGAGACAAACCTTGGTATCTTCACTGAGGGAAATTTGCTGCTACGCTTCATCTCACCTTCCACTTGGGGTAACCAACGAGGAGTGAGAGAACTATCCTCACCGTATCAAGCTAATTTCTGGCGCCGTTGCCCGGGACTCCAGTCTACAAGATAGGGGAGTTGCACACTATCTTTTGTCTTTGCTTTTTAGTCTTGTTAGTTTACCTTTCAGTTTTTACTTTCGTGTCCCTTATCAAAAATACCAAAAATACCTGCTGCTACTATGGGTTCCAATGAAAACACCAAGTTGTGTGACTTCACTAGTCACAACAACAGTGACTTTATCTGCACTCCTATTGCTCCACCTGCCACTTCAACACCTTCTTATGAAATTAAACCTGCTCTTCTTAATCTTGTTATGAAAGATCAATTCTCAGGTGCTGGAGAGGACGCTGCCTTGCACTTAAACAATTTTATCGAGCTCTGTGATATGCAAAAGTACAAGGAAGTGGATGGAGACATCGTCAAGATGAAGCTTTTTCCTTTCTCTCTGAGAGGAAGAGCCAAGGAGTGGCTGCAATCCTTACCGAAGAATAGTATCGATTCTTGGAGTAAATGCAAAGATGCTTTTATAGGGAAGTACTATCCCCCTACTAAAATTATTCAATTGAGGAGTAACATTATGAATTTTAGGCAATTCGATAATGAACACGTTGCCCAGGCATGGGAACGTATGAAGACACTTGTCAAGAACTGCCCCACACATGGAATGACTACCTGGATGGTTATCCAGACTTTTTATGCAGGCTTGAACTTTACCTCGCGGAACCTGTTAGATTCGGCCGCGGGAGGAACTTTTATGTCAACCACACTTGGTGCTGCCACAAAGCTACTTGATGAGATGATGTTGAACTACTCTCAGTGGCACACCGAAAGATCTCCAACTGGGAGTTTTCAATTGCGCTATGGAAGATGATGAAAGAAGATCTTGGAGTGTCAAACGCTCAAGCTTGGTCTACACTGGTGATCTAGGGAAGCCCCCTGCTGTTCAGGTGAGGCTAAACCTGACCTTAGCCATACGGTAGAGGCCAATTAGAGAGCGCGGCCGTATTTTGAGTTGGATGTCGACTCATCGGGGGCCACCCGAAATTGTGCGTTGTTTGTTAGAGGGACTCTGATGTTCAAGAGTTTCAGGCGCCGTCACCCGTCTAGCGGAAACCGGGCGTTCATGCGAAGCTTATAATGTGCAGTTGGTACACCCCTGCAGGGTTAAATCTTTTCGAAAAGTCGTGTCCACGGTTATGGACGACTCAGAACCTACGTCTTGTTCATAGAATAACATTAACTTAATCATGTTTAAAATTTCCAATGTGTGAGTTTCCTTGATTGCTCTTCTTCTTCTGGAGCGACAAAGAGGGGACAAGGTTGTGTTATGGTTGACGTAAGTAGGTGAATAGATCCTTATTGATGCGATCATCAACGGATTCTTGTATCTTTCCTTACTCTAAATATAGATCGTTAGCCACTCATATATGCTAGTGCGGCTGCAACCTCAACCACTACCATTTCCTTACCGTGATAAGTTAGTTATACTGCATTGATATATACTCACCCCTTGCGTCTTTCTTTCACGTCATGTACAAGCGATTGGGTCTTCATACTATTACTTCAATTGGAGCACCGGAAAGTACTTCGTGGAGGTTCCGCCGGAGGAGGACGACGACGACTTCGCGCATTAGACCTACAGTTGGGTTTCGACGATCCGCGGGTGGACGACATCTTTATGTGTAGCCCTCTCTAGGGCAATTTGCATCTTGTCCGTACTCAGACGTGTGTGTCTTTTCAGATTTTGATGTGATGTACTGTTGGACCATGAGGTCTCTGAATGATGTAATAATACCATTGGCAACTGTATGCCTTGGATCTATATATTTATGTCTTAGTTTATGTTCATGCACTTATTACCTGTTGTCGAGAATCCGACAGCGAAACGAGTGTGAGTTTCATGTGCCGGTGGCTAGTTATGCGCTCCCATATCAAGCCGGATGTGAAAGCGTCTAACTTGAGATGGTACAGCATCGCGGGCCTTACAGATTTGGTGGATGACTTGAGAGGCCGCAAAGGCCTGTACGCACCACCTTCACATGGGATAAGGAGTTATGGGCTCCCCTGCGACGTAGTTCATTCGAAAGCTCTTTAGACGTCAGCAGTACCGCGGTCTGATTGCCGGGAAGCATTGTGTCTTCTTTGCTCGAGCGTGTGGTATTTTCTTTTGCTTCACCGGCCAGCCTCGCATCGTGCAGGATCGTGAAGGGTGAGGGTCCTAGACCCCTGAGAGCATAGGATTTAATCCGGCGGATGACCTCTCTGCTGATCCTAGGATGGGCTGTGGCATGTCGGATAGCCACGGTGGGACATTCCCTAAAAAGGTGTACGCCACCCCGGAGATCCAAGCGTTCAAGCTGAACAGTAGTGCACCCCTGCAGGGAGTTTAATCTATTCGAATAGCCGTGTCCACGGTAACAGGACACTTTATGCTGAAGCCGGATCTTATCACTACAAACTACTACTATTAAACTTTTGGTTGCGGGTTTTCTTCCTCGCAGGGAAGTCGAGGAAAGGAACTCGGAGGCACTTGTAATTGTTAATTATTACAACTTACAATTATACAATGTTGCAGCAACTTCTTCTGCATTGTTACTTATGCTTTATATGAACTGTTGGCTGTTGTCTTCTTGTGCTGCAAGACTCGTCGGAAGATGCTAATAGGCCTAGCTTCTCATCCTTAATCTGGTTTTCTGCAATTCAGTCCACTATATAGCCTCCCCTTTCCATTGATAAAAATACATAAATGCTTAGTAGCGGACGTAAGACTCGCGGGTATGCTAGATACTCACCCTTGCTTTATTTCCCCCCTTTGTTTTATATACCCGACCGGTTTCTGCAATTAGACGCGAGGCGTCCAGGAGCAAGAGATCCCCGATGTCGACCTCCGCAACATGAAGATCCCCGATGTCTTCTACGACATGGAGATCCCCGACGACCAGGAGTAGTTTGCAGGTTCCCAGGCAGGAGGCCTCGCCTTTTTTATCGTTGTTGTTTTTGTGCTAGCCTTGTTAAGACAAATCATATGTACCTTGTGTCTGTACACAGATAATATTACTTCCGCTAACTTTGTGCTCTCGAGCTGCTGTATTCGAGCCCTCGTGGCCCTTGGCTTGTATTAAATAGCTTGTATTATTTTTATTATTATTATAGTTGTGTTGTGATATCATGTCGTGCACCTTGGGTGTATGATTACTGTACACGGTCCAATTTTTGGGGCGTCACACTTCTCCTTCCCCGTAGCATGCAAGCCTTGAGTCTGCATTAACCGTCGGACGTCTTCATGAGCCGCCACCGATCATCGCCTCCAGGCGCCAGACCTATCTAGTTTAAGTTTTAAGTTTAAGTTTTTATGGTTTTTGTCGACGAAGAACTCATGTGTATCGCAGGAGATGAACTATGTAGAGGGGAACCTGTAATAAAAATTTTGTGTTGTTCGCATGATTTGTTCTTAGCCATAGCAGATTTCACCGCAAAATATTACTACTCCATGTCTAGCTACTAGAAGCTATCCTCGGGATTGTCCACAGGCACAGTGTGGCGATTAGACGGGAGAGGCGTGGCGTGCGAACAGGTTTGACTAGAGGGCAGGGTGCTAGGAGCACCCGTGCACCACTGGTTCTCACTGAGACTACTGCTAGCTCACCGTGAGACAGGGACTTTCATGTTAAACCCCTCCTCCCCTCACCACTCCCAAATACTACTACCCGTTCTTCCATCTTTCACATCGCAAACATGGCTAAGAAATGCATGATTCCGCGACAAAACTCACTAAATCTCTCAAGCTTAATTAAGGAGACGGGGTTGGCCCGAAGCGACGACGAGAACATGGATTTGACCATTGACTCTTCCATTTCCAAACTCAAAGACAAAAATTAGAGAGCTAATGCCTACCAATTGTTCAATGAAATGGTGTCCAACGATGAAGATCTCGAGCCTTCCATGAGATTCAAGCTGATGAACAAGTGCAATTATTTTCCAAGCTAGGCTCGCGACTGTCTACATGCACAGCTAGGTGTGCGATGATTAGATGGGAAAGGTGTGGTGTGCGAACAGGTTTGACTAGATGGCAGTGTGCCAGGAGCACGCACCACCTCCCCTAACCGGTAATAGTGCTGGCTCACCGTGAGAGAGGGATCCAACGCCAATGACTCAATTCACATGACTTTGGGTCCATGAGAGGTGGGCCTAGTGGCTGTTGGACCCATCTATCATGCACCTAAAGTCATGTGACTTAGGTCACTGAAGCTCAGTCGGTGAGGTTAAAACCCTCCTCCCCTCAACAACGCTTCCATGCGAGTCAAGATGAATGGAATTGTTTTTTCGTCAAGTCAATATGTTGTAGCTGGCGTTAGTTATCTTATTATCGTAGTTAAGTATCCATTGTTTAGCTAGTCCGATGAAAAATGAAATCCCTTGTTCCTCGTTGTATATAGGATTGAGATGGTTAGGAGGCAATTGAGGGGGAATTTGATGAATTTTGTACAAATGATTTTGTGTGCACTTATTTTCCAAGCGATCGAGGCTCGTGACTGTCCGCAGGCACATCTAGCTGTGCGATGATTAGACGGGAGAGTGGTGGCGTCCAAACAGGGTTGAATAGACGGTCGCATGCCAGGAGCACGCACCACCGCTCCTCATCGGGACTAGTTCTATCTCACCGTTGTCCCAAGCTTCTAGCATAAGTAAACTACTATTCCTCTTCGCAAAATGGGCAGCAAAATATTGGCGCGAACGGTCACGCATTGCCAACAGTCTGTTTTAATGACCCATATTACTTTCTTCATCTGTATCTGAACAAGACTTTGCATCTGGCGATCAATCAAACAAGAGTAATACACACATAGGATTCACTGACAAAGATTTTCATTGCATAACATAGATCTCCATTCCATAAAGGAGCATGGTTCCTTTTCTCCAATTAGTTCAACTATAAGAACTAACCAAAATAAACCCTAAAATAGCGTCAAGTACGTATGGAAATAGCTTTCACCCTCATATCTAGCTCATTTCAACTACACTAGCAGTCCATCGATGATAAACTGATGAACCCATAATATTTACTACTAGCTAAAAGCTACATCAGTTGGAGCCACCGGAGGAGAGACCAGTTGTCAGAACCCCAACTAGGGTAAGTGCTAGGGTTTGAGTTCCCCTTTGCATCATGTGAAAAATTCAAAAAGAAATTCAAAAATGGAGAAAATAAAAGCCCTGAAGAATTTAAATAAATGGCCAAATAAAAATCTTTTTCCAAAAATCATTTGAATATTTGGAAAATTTCTATAAATGATGGTGATCATTTCAAAAGTGGTTTGGGTTCATTCCCATGCCCATGGAATTTTCTATAATTCACAAAGTGCCTTGGAAATTAAATTTGACCCTTATTTGAATTGAAATTCAAATGTATTGAATTTCAAAAATGCTCAAATTCTACAAGTGACTTGCTACTGGTCACCTAGGATTTATAAAAATGTTTGGGCATTTTACAAAATTGCCTAGCTATTTATTTCTAGGCACAACAGAATTATAGAAAAGAAAAGGAAGAAGAAAAAGAAAAGAGGAGACCCCTGTGCTTCTGGCCCATGTGGCCCAGCCTGGCCAGCAAGCCGGCCCAGCCCACCAGGGGCAGGGTCGTCCTCTACCCCGCGCCAGGCAGGCTGGGAGCTGCGTGGACGCCATGCCACGGCATCCGGCCACCTCCTGCTTCCCCCTGGCCCTATCCCCTCGCCGTGGACGCCTGGAAGGCCCCCGAAGTCTTTCCCCCTCTCTCTGTCCTCTCTCTCGCGCCTCTCGTCACCATTTCTGTGCACCACCGAACCCTAGCGCAGCGCCGACGACGATTCCATGCGGCCACCAAGCCCCTCTCGCCGCCGCATGTTGTCTAGGAGGTTCCCCGGCGACGATTTCTTCGAGCCGCTGCTCCAATTGAAGCCGAGGACGCCGACAACGACGACTACTTCGAGTTCTTCACCATCGGCCGCCACAGACTTCCCCGACAAATTCGCCGTCTGCGCTGCACCACTGGTTCCCCCGAGCCTTCCTTCGTGTTCAGGGTGAGCTACACCGTCGAACTCCCCTCCCTTGCTCTCTCTCATGGCCGGGTTCGGGATTCCGGTGAGGTCAGTCCACGGCCGCCGCTCACCGCCGTCGCCGACGTGGCTACAAGCCTCCCGGAGCCCCCCCACTGGCACCACTCGATGCGAGAGAGCACGAGGCACACGCCCGTGCCTTCCCCACACGCTCACGTGGCCGGAGAGGCCCTGACCAGTGAGAGCCGCCGCGGTTTGAGGTCGCCGCCGGCTGGATTCTGGCGAGGCCCACACGTCAGAGAGATTAGGGGCTTAATCCCCCCCTAATCACTCACTGACAAGTGGGGCCGCCCCCCTAAACCTCTGTTTAGTTTAAATCTAAACTTAATTTAACAGCGGGCCATTGACAGGGTGGACCCACCTGTCAGCCCCCCGCTGATGTCATGCTTGCATCATGCTGATGCAATAAATGGATTAAAAAGAATTAAAGAAATACAGAAAATCCAGAAATTCAATTAAACTTTGAAAAATCATAGAAAATTCATACTCACTCCAAATTAAACATATAATATATGAAAAATGATCAGCAGAAAATAATCTATCCAAATATACAACTTTCAGCTATGTTTAAGTTGAATTTAAAATGGGACCAGTAGCTTTGCTATTTGGTTTAATTGGAATTAAATCAAATTAACTTCAAATGCTACTCCAACTTCAACGATTGCAATGCAATCATGATCACTTGAACATCAGAGACATATCATACACATTTCAAAATAGTTTACAATGATCAAACACTAGCAAGTACAAATGGGCTAATTTGAACAACATATGGAGTTTGAATTTGCTTTTCAAATGCAATACACTTCATTTAAATAAAATATGCCACAAAACAGTACCATTCACATCATGTGACAACATAAACATGTGCTTGTGCATTTCCATTCATCTTGCCCCCTTTGTTGATGATTGCCTCCGATGACAGACGTTCCGAGACGGTGATCACCCCCGAAGGAGAAGAAGTTCGGTAAACCCCGTGTATCGTCAGCAAGGCAAGCAAACCCCCATTGATCATATCTATAAAATCCAACTTCCCTCTCAGTCTCTCTTATGCATGTTTAGGAGATCACCGAGACACGTTCTTTCGCATAGTTGAACCCATTCCGATGCATGACCTATCATTTTTCACCGTATTAAGCAAACCACAATCCTAGCAGATATAGGAGTTGAATGATGAGCATGTGGCCCCTACAACTGTTACTGCTTATTGCTGCTTAGTGATACAATGAGGTTACATTGTTTGTGAGTCGGGATGGATGATCACAAGGATACTGATGATAACGTGTTGGTGAATCCACCCAAATACAAGGTGAACGATGAGAGGCTGTGTAGGAGTACACAGTGGGTTGTCTCGTTGAACACCGCCTTAAGCACCGAATTCTTGTATGGTAATCCAAGACAAAGAGTACAACCACACATTGGGCTTACTGACCCCTCTCGGCCTAGTACCTTGATCCGTGTTGACGTCCAGGAGTCACATTAGTTCGCGCTTTCCTTTTGACATGTGCATAGAAAAAGAATGAAGGAATGGTTGCATCATATAGCTATGTGGGTGCACCTGTGAGGCAGGAAAACCATCTGCCAAAGGTGGCTTCTCGGTCACTTGCATTGTTTGAGTCCGTTTCGTTGATTCGGCCGGGCTCTCGAGTAGAGGCAACTCAGATAGTCGACTCCTGGAATAGACCGGTTGTGAGCGAAGTGTCGTGGTGAACATCCTCGCAGTCACCTCTTGAACGGCGGCGAGAAAAAGGCGGTAGCCGATGGTCATGTATGTGTAGCTTACACCCTTGCAAGGTTAACAAAACTATTCGAATAGCCGCGTCCGCGGTTAAGGACTACTTGGAACCTGTACCTGATTATTAGACAACTTGAATGGATACTTCTAAAACTCGAAAGATAAGCGTGAGTGCTATGGTGTGCTCCTCGTGGGGAAGTCGAGGAAGTAACCATAGTGGTGTATTGGTTGGAGACTTGGTAGTGGACTCGTGTACGCTTCTTACCTCAATTCTGGTACTCGTAGCACAGGACTAGCCAAGTCAAAGCTGGCACTTCTGCATGTTGAACCCCACCTCCCTTTACCTTGATACTTGAGCATGAGTAGTGTAGTTCTGATGTAAGTCTTGCTGAGTACGACTTTGTACTCACGTTTTCTTATTCTATGTTTTAGATGGAAACCCAGACCCGATGGAGCCGCCGACCTGAAGCTCGACGTTGACTAAGCTAGTATAGTTCCAGACAACAGTCTGGTCCCTCGTGGAAGGCATGTATGTTTACAAGGCTTCTCTAAGCCATTTGTTAAACTTGTCTGTACTCAGACCTAATTTGCTTCCGTTGTATGATGTAATGTTGATCACAGACATGTGATCTTTGTATGCTCTATGTGTAAGTCAATAATGATACACTTTGTAGAGTTATGTGATGATACCTGCTGTTCATACTAGGCATGTGTGCTGCGTGTATGTTTATAACATGCATGTCTTAGTATGGGTTTTTGAGACCTTAGTTGTGATCTGGCTGGCGGTCTTTTATACACCAAGTGGCCCTTAGATGTGCGCAGCTTGGGGCATCGCGATGCGATTGCTCGTGACTCTATCACGTGCACACTTTGTGGTATGATCGAGCCCTCCCTAGACACCGACTAAGTGATCGGGCTGGAGTTAGTCTATGTAAGAGTTAGGATTCAATCGATAACATGGTTGAGGCGACTTGTCTATGAGTATGGGATTCACCACCCATAAGCATTTAGACTTTTGAGCGAACGATGAGGACCCATCTCAGTTGATCATCCGGCCTGGATGGGATGCCCCTCACGTTTGATGCTTTCCGAGAGTGTTCTGTGCTTGGCCTTGTCTGCTTAGACAATTGGGTACGGCTCTCGGCTCTCCATGTGATTGCATCGTGACTGGAATTACATACGCATATTCCGGGTCCAGACACCCCTTCGTCTACGGGCATCCTCCTCCAGCCTCTCCCGATGACCTTCCGCGAAGCGGGCATTTTCCTCGTACCTCGCTAGATCACGCTAACGATCTAGGCATAGTCGTATCCCTTTCCTCCTCCTCCGCGATGAAGGCATTGAAGTGCTCGACGGTGTCACCGTTGTGATCGCCGAAGCCCGGAGGACCCTGGGTGGCGCACTCCAGCGCCTCGATGGTGCTTGCTGAAGCTTCGATGGTTCTCGTCGGCGCCTAAATGTGCTCGCGAACGCTAGGATGGTGCTCGTCGGCGCCTGCATACCACTCGCAATTTCCCAGGTGGTTCGCCCCTCCGCCTGCATTGCACGAGCCTGCACCCTGAGGGTCTGCGCCTCACCCCTAATGGTGCCCGCCGGCGCAAGTATGGCAGCGCGACGGATGCACGCGACGCGCGCAGCGTGCGCCGTGTGACCGGCGTTGCGGGAAAAAGGGTTGATGTGTGCATACCGCCGGGGAGTGCGGCTCGCCCGCGGTACCAGTAAAGGTACGGATCTATCAAGGAGTTGTCTGGCACCGCCGGAGGAGCTGCCGGCGGAGTCACTACCTCACGATCTGCTATGGTACGGCGCATCGGACCTATTGTTGATATGTGGGAAGAGAGGGAAAAAGAACTGGATGTGAATGCGGCTCCTCTGTTCCCGAGATGACACTCTTTATGGCCCGCATTGGGGATTTTTTCGCTACAGGAGGGAAGGTTGTGCGGCTGCACGCGTGACCTTATGCCTGCTCAGCTGAATCACGAGCGTACGCGTGGCCATCGCAAACGATCAAGCGGTGTTTCATCTATTTGACTAGAAGTCGTCGGCGGGTACAAGCCAAAACGACGCCCAGGAAGACGAGCGGCTGACGCGCGGCGGTTGTATTAAACCAATCGTGTGTGATGCTTCTATATCGCCACGTTCTCGTTACTCTTTCATTCAATTTTTTTTAAAGTGCGCAAGGTATCACACACGTCTTTTTTGTAAATAGTCTAGAATTATAATCGTACGGTTGGAAGAGCAGACATTTCTTCTCTACACAGAAACGCTTATGTTGTCATGATATCTCAAACGGGTTGCAGTTGCGAAATGTTTGCCTAAAAAGCAGACATTTTCGAAAACTTACCTGTTTGTGTTACAACATATCATCGCACACAATTTTGTAGTTCAGAACGCCTGCCAAGAGAAACTAGCAAATTTTTAAATAAATAGAAAATGCATAGAAGAAGCTAGTGGTTCATTTCAAGCAACTGTCGGTGATATTAGTTGTTATCACACATAGTTGATTGTACAAACTGTGATCCATTGAACACCAACATTTAGATTGTCGGAAGTGTTTCTGATAAAGCACATATCCTAGACATTTCCGTAACCACAACCGATTGGTAACAAGGGCTAGCGGTTCAATGTTTGCGACCGTGGGTGTTATGAATATTTATGCGGACGGTTGCTTGGTCGAATCGTCAGCTTTGTTCCCCCAATGAAAGGATTTTCAGAAACGTGCCCGATAGGTTAGGTATCCCAAACATTCGAGGAAATACTAACGATTGTGATAAAGGGCTAGCGGTCCATTGTTTGCAACCGTGGGCTTTCACTCTAGGTATCCCAGATGAATTTTCAAAAACCCGGCAGCCCTACATCACCCACGCAATAATTTTTAGAATTGTGGTCGTTCGCGTACGTTTCCTAGACGGTTCAGTTTCGAGCACACTGTTTTTTATTTATATCGTTTGCGTTGATAGCATCGCAAACAGTTTCAGATAAGGGACTGGGAAAGGGGTGTCGTGATAGCTATCATCTGCACTTGTGGGGTTTCACCGATCGAGGGGCCTGAACCTAGGTAAATCCTTGTCTCCTGTCAGCCGACAAGTATCACCAACCTGCACCTCCTCTCTACGATCTAAACCCAGGGTACCTTACCATGGGATTTCCCGAGGCCGATCCTCATGAATTGGCGCCGACCGTGAGGAAGACGCAGGTTGGAATCACGATCTCGGCAGTTCCATCATCATTAACCAGCAACTTGTCGACTACCGTAGCACTCGACGCATCCACGACTCGAGTGGAATCCGATCTGTTCAAGTCCCTCGGCTACATCACGCATCTTCCCATCTTGCGGTCAGCTTTCTCTGATCTCCGCATAGGCGTGGACCTAACCTTCAGAGGGTACCAGATCTATGTCAACCACTGGGTCACTCTTCGCCTCATAGACCACGCTCAAGCACCCGCGACAACAACTGCAACCACGGTAATAGCCAAAGAAGAGTCACCCGCTTGCACGATGACTCTTCGAGTCAAGCTCGCAACCCACCTCAGCTCGATCCATCGCACTGCCCACGACTGCACGAGTGAAGCACTCGCATGGAAAAGGCAGAGCAGAAAGGAGACAAGGCCAGAAAGCATGACACCGTTCCAGGTATTCATGGTAGACACCCACGCGACAACTTCAGACGACAGGGGCAAAGAAGATGACCCTGACAGCAACAGGGGAGCCGGTACAAACAGCAGGAGCAACAAACTCGACAACACCGGCCAACTAACAGTCACCCTCGGCGAACCGGGAACCATACCAAGAAAAGTGTTTAGGAGAAAAGAAAACAACATTCATAAAGACGATAAACCTGAAAGCAGTAGGCGCCACACCTCAAAAGCCGCAAGGCAATCTCAAACCACAGAAAAAATCATCCTATCCAAAGAAGTGAGCGTGAGAGTAAAAAACGCAGTAAAGCGCAGCAAGATCCTCCCAGAGGATGCAACACGTGATGAACTCAGAGCATACAACAAGCTAGCAAGCGATGTCACCAAGAAAACCAGACGGCTGAGGCTTACGCTGGATAAGCAAAGAAGAGTCGTGAATGAATCGAGGGCCGACCGCAAGGCACCTCCCGAACCCTCGGACGACTCCTCTGATCACAGCTCCCCCATCAGCGTAGGTCCAGATTCAACAACCTACGCCGAACAGACAAGAAAAAAGTCGCTCACAAACTGGACGACGTATTCTGACTCGAAGAAGAAGAAGAATAACAACTCACACCAGCAGAATCCCTCATCACCTCCCAAGCATACCTACACTGCGCTCAGAATGGAGAAAAAGGCGACACAGACCGCAACAACGTGCGAGCTCTCAAAGTGATGAGCAACGAGATTGCACGTCAGCACCCAAAAAATCAAGCACAAGGCGAGTGGCCCACAAGCAGACGCTAGACATGGATACAAGCTCACCCGATGACGATGACGACAACGACGATGATCGCCGCAACCACCCTCACCGAAGCAGAGACCGCGGCAGGGACGGCCACAGAAACCGACACAACAATGAAAGACGATGCGACGCACGGGACGACATCACAAAAAACAAGATCAACCAAGGACGATGCAGACGTGTAGCTCATGGAGAATTCATAGGCGAACAAGTGTTCGGCAAAGATCTAGAACCTTGTGGAGCACTATGCTTCACAAGAGCCATAACCGAAACATGAATTCCCAAGGGTTTCAAGCTGAACTCAACAACGCACAAATACGACAGACTCGAAGAACCAGAAGCATGGCTCGACGACTACCTAACAGCCGTCAAGTTCTAGCGAGGCACCAACACTACAGCCATGCAGTATGTGCAACTTATACTCGAAGGGTCAGCAAGGCACTAGTTGAAGAACCTGCAGCGAGGATCCATCAGCTCTTGGAAGCAATTCTGCAGCGCTTTTATCGACAACTTCAAGTCAACATAAGCGACCAACGTGACTCGAAGAACTAAGAGCCTACAGGTAGGGAACCCGAGAGTCCCTAAGAGCATACATCCAATGGTGGACTATACTCAAAAACTCAGCCGAGGACATATCAGACAAAAGCACAATCGACACATTCAGACGAGGATTGCAGCGCATAGATTTCGAAGAACAACTCAAACAGCTCAAAGTCCAAACACTCGTGCAACTACTGGAAAATGTGCGTAATTATTTTAAGCTTAATTACGAATTTATTCAAGCCTAAAACGTAATTATTTTAAGTGCCTATTCACCCCCCACACACACACCTCTAGGTGAAATCCACGTCATTTCATCTACCACGATTCAAAACTGGCCAAGCTCAAGGAGATTCGTGCAGTGGAGCAACGGACGGGGAGAGGTTACTGATACGTCCAAAATGCATCACTATTTTATATAGTAATTATTTCTTATTCATCGATATATTTCATGCTATGATGCTATTATTATGTTGTTTTGCCTTAATTTACACAGTTTGCAACTTTCCGATGCCGAAGCAGCAGACACATGATTCCGCGGTAAAAAGTGGGAGCTGAGTTGCTGAAGAGGAACACCTCCCAATTACCTGAAAATCGACGGAGGATGTTTTTCTGAAGATTGACGAAGACACGCAAAAGAGGGGCCAGAGGGGGGCCACAGGTTGCCCAGGAGGACCCCTGGCGCAGCCCCCACCCTGGCCGCGCCGGGACGGTGCCTGGACCCCTGGGGCCACTCCCGGCTCCCCCCTACGGCCTATTTATTCATCGTCATCTAAAAATCCTAGAAAAAGGAGAGTTTTCGGAGTTCCGCCGCCGCTCTGTGGCGGAAACTGTGACGCCCCCAAAATCAAGCCGTGTACAGTAATCATACACGCAAGGTACACGGTCGAAATCAGGGACTCGCGGTGAGATATCACAACACAACTCTACAAATAAAATAATACAAGTTGTTTAATACAAGCCAGGGGCCACGAGGGCTCGAATACAACAGCTCAAGAGCACAAAGT
Organism: Bromus sterilis; assembly: GCA_950022295.1. NCBI lineage: Eukaryota > Viridiplantae > Streptophyta > Magnoliopsida > Poales > Poaceae > Bromus > Bromus sterilis. The sequence continues at coordinate 158,580,329 of OX465596.1, read as the reverse complement.
CAGTGGAAGCAATAGTATCTGAGTAAAGACACAAGGATACAAAGTTGCCTTAAGAAGGCTAGCACAAATATCAACAACGATCAAAAAGGCGAGGCCTCCTGCCTGGGAACCTCCAAACTACTCCTGGTCAAAGGGGAAATCGACGTCGTAGAAGGCATCGGGGATCTCCTTATCCTAGACTCCAAGGCTCCAACGTCGACTGCAGCGGCCGATCAGGCAAAACAAAAAGGGGGGAAATAAAGCAGGTGAGTATCTAGCATACCCGCGAGTCTTACATCCGCTACTAAGCATTTATGCATTTGTATCAAATGGAAAGGGGAGGCTATATTATAGTGGACTGCAAGGTAGAAATTCAGAATAAGGATGAGAAGCTAGGCCTATCGAAGACTAGCATCTTCCGACGAGTCTTGCAGCATGAGGTAAGAATCAGCGAACAGTTTAATATAACAGTAATGGAAGTAACAATGCAGCAGAAGTTGCTGCAACATTGTATAATAATAAGTTGTAATTAATAATAATATCAATGCCTCCGAGATCCCTCCCTCGACATCCCCGCGAGGGAGAAAACCCCGGAACCAACAGTTTAATAGTATTAGTTTGTAGTGGTAGGATCTGGCTTCAGTATAAAGCGTCCTGTTACCGTGGACACGGCTATTCGAATAGATCAATCTTCCCTGCAGGGGTGCACTAGTGTGACACTACACGCTCGGATCTCCAGGGTGGCGTACACCTGGTTAGGGAGCACCCCACCGAGGCTATCCGACACAACGCAGTCCATCCTACGGCTCATCAGAGAGGTCCCTGCCGGTCTACAGCCCTAAGAACAAGGGGGTGATGGGCCTATCACCCCTCACTCTCCGGGTCGTTGCGAGGAGGGTGAATTCCAATGCCGCAGCGCGATCCGTCCCTGCCGCAATGCTGAACTGGACGTCTTTCAGAGCTTTAGAACGAGGCTACATTGCGGAGGCGCCCAAACGCGTAATCCTCACGTATAGGTAGTGCGTACAAGCCAAAAGGCTACTCAAGTCATCCGCCGGACCCGTTAAGCATTTTATTAATTTTCTGTGGAGACAACCGTTATCGTTGCCCCTTATTGAATGAGTCGCGGACACCGACAGTAGTCAGGACCACTAGTAACATCGGTGCCTGCCCTGACGTCCCACCAACTCGTGCGGTTACCAACACCGGTGGAATACACCTGACCTGTCATTCTGCTAAGATACCCTGCACGGGCACCGTTGGGTCACCCGACTCCTTACCTATAAGGACACCAGTTGATTCGAGTGCCTACCATCAAGTGAAACCAGGAGGAATCACCCTCGATGATACACTTGAAGAGGTTTGACAGAGACATCAGCGGAATGAACTAAAGAGGAATATTCTCATATCACCCCGGTGGTGTCGAGACACCAACGGCATGAACTAAAGAGGGATACCCTCGTATCATCCCAGTGATGCTACGCTACTGAGCGGACGAGAGTGAAATACGAGTCCGTCCACTCGTAAGTCAAACTCGAAGCGACTCGGCAGAGTCTCGCCGTTGTAGGTTCCCTAGGGCGTCTAAATTGATCCGTACCTATTGCAGTTATAATATTAGGTAATCCGCGTTCACTCACCAGAGTGTTCACGACCCGCTATTCTAAACCTAGCTAACAATGCGCAGGGTTTACTGCTGAATATAATATATATTCATAAGGAAGCATAGGATAAAGGAAGGTACATCAAGGGGCGACAAAAAACAGGCTATGCAATTGAATAGGATTGTAACGTAGAAGCAGCAGTAACAATGCCTAGTGCAAGAAAGTACGGAAAATATAGGCGATATCTGGGGAAGGAAAATGTCTCTGCTTGCCTGGAAACTCGATGGTAGAGGTACAATCGTTGATGAAGTAGTCGAACTCAGCAGCGGTGTAGTCGGCGGCTGCAACGAGATCTATCGGAAAATAAAGGGGGGGAGAAACAATAAATACATAGCAATAATAGCAATACAATTGTATGACATAGCAGATATAAAGCAACGGGCTCTAACGTAGTACGAAGCAATATGCTCGGAGCGGGAATTCATCCGGGGATGAACAACCAGCTCCGGGTGATTACCGGACAGGGTGTCCGGAGGGGGAAGGGATCATGCCGGAGGTGTCGTGGACATCTGATAAACGTATGGGTGGGGTATCCGAGTTAGTTGAACTATTCTAAACAACTTTCGTGTTCCGAATAAATTCATCCGGATACTTTTACCAGCTCCGGTCGTCTGACAAACAGATGAACTGGAGGAGAAATGTTCCACGTTCGGTATGTTAGAGGAGCGCGATGGGTACACGGGTAGCGTATTCGTACTCGTTGTATTTTTCTGAGCAACTTTCATGTCTAAAGTATTTTGATCTGAGCTACAATTAATTTTATATGATTTTCTAGAGTTTTAAACCATTATATAATCATTTCTCGATTTCTTTTATTGTTTAATTCAAAATTATCCGGAATAGTGGGGCTGACTGATCAACTGACAGGTGGGACCCTGGTGTCATTGACGGGGCTCTAATAAAGTAATTCATTTACATAAACAGTGCAAGGGGTCCAGCATGTCAATGCCCCATATCCCGATTTCAACAAAATTGGCTAAGTCTAGGAATCTCGGTTATAATTATACATTAGCCGTGTTTGGGAGGCTACGGTTTAGGGTTCCACTCCTCCGATGAACTTGTGTTCTATACCGATCCTTATCAGTTGTCAGTGATCTCGAATCTGGTACGAATGACATTTTTAGTAGAGCACATTTACTTAATTAAATCTCGGTCCAAAAAGTGCTACTCGAGGCTAAATCCAGAAATCATTGAAAGATGCCAAGTTTGCTTGACGATTGCCACAGATCTATAGCTCCAATGGAGATACTTCTTATATGTGTTTTGCACCATATCAAAAGTACTTTCATGCCATGCCATCAAATGACATGACAGGACCTAGCACCTTGTTCATCACAGACTCTAAAGTAGCTATGACCTAACTGTTTTTCTGCCATCTTTTTTTTAACACAAATTCGCATTTTGTGAATTTCATAGGATTTAATTCGTGCATCCAAAGAAGTTGGTCTAATAGAGAGAAATGAAGCTGGGCAAGTGTACAACCCACCCACACAATTTTTATTCAACTTCAAATTCATTTGGATGTTTATACGTTGTTGTTTTGTTGCTCACTAAGGGGGATTTAGCAGCATGACCGTTAACAGCATCTGCACATTCAGACAATAGCAGCTTGGCCATGGCCGAGCCGGCAGTAGCCGTGGGGCGTGGCCAACGCAGGCGGGGGCGCAGGCGTGCGGGCACGCGTTGTATGCTGCGAGCGCGGGCATGGCGTGCAGCAGCAGTGCCGCAAGTAGCACAACGCGGGCGCGCACTTGGTGGAGCTCTCGTCCATGGTGGCCTCGGGCGCACAGGACGGCGACAACGATGAGGACGGCCATGGGGCGAGGGAAGATGGAGAGGGGGGCTCACGGTGAGGGAGGGGCGTCGCGGCGGCACGACTCGAGGTGGCGGTGGCGACCACCGGGGGGGAGGGGGGGAACGCCAGAGCCAGCCGAGGCCAGTAGCTGGCGGCTAGGGTTTCGGTGGGGCGGGCGCCAGGAGGGAGGCGGGCGGCGGATCCACGGGGTTGGAGAGGGGGCGGCAGCTTATGCAGTGGAGGGACCGCATGGGGGCACCGCGGCGGCCGGGGAGGCCACCGCTCGCCGGTGCTGCTGGGGGGTCGGGGTCGTGGGATCCAAAGGAGATGGGATCGGGAGGAGGGGGGAGACGAACGAGAGAGAGAGAAGGGTGGGGGTTCGGTCGGTTATCCAGAGTGCCAGGGGCAGAGTGGGCTGGGCCCAATGGAATTTCGCCCTGAGCGAAGCTTAGGCCTTTTTCATTTTATTTTCTGTTTGTACTTAGTTTAGCTAGGTTTTGATTTTTGTAAAATGTTATACTTGCACCTATATTAGTGTTACACTTTAACATGATGCCACAAAAAGTTTGGCCCACAATAAAATTCATCTAGATTTTATTCAATGCACAAAATATTAAATGGAGTTATTTTTGCTACTTTTTATATTTATCTACATTATTTAAATAAGTTAATAAAATATCATTTATCTTTTTATATGACCTATTGATTATTAGGTATTTAATAAAAATGGTTTCACAATTTTTAGTGCATTTAATAATTCCTACTTGTTTATTAAATTTACCATGTCCATTTAATAATTCCCAAGCTACTGGTTTTATTCCTTAATATTACTAAATCATTTTAATTAAAATAACTAGTACCATAGTAATATGGCTTAATGATTGCTAGGCATCCCATTAATAGGTTTCATCATTGTGGTTTATCTAATGTTTCCATTTTATTTTAATTTATAAAACAATTTGAACCCCACAACATTGGATTCATAATTATCATTGACTTGTGATTATTCAAATGGCTAGGCGTTAACTTGGTTTAAGTTTTTGCATGATGGTTATCAATCACCCATAAATTCTTGGAGCAATTCAATAGTCCACACAAATTTGAAAATTTTATCAGGGTTGAAATTGGACAGAGATATGATCAAAGTGATCATGGCTTGATTAGCAATAGTAATGATCATTAACAAGAGGATCACTGTAGTGATTACTATTACTGGATCTGGGGGTGTTACAAATCTCCCCCACTACAAGAATTCTCCTCCCGAGAATTAAAAAGGTAGTGGTAGGGGTAGGGTTCCGGTTTCGTAGTCTAACGAATCTTATTGTTATTGTTGTCCTTCTCGAAGAAGTTAATCCTTCATCTTGATGTCTTCATTTTCCTGCATCGGTGCAGCTCGACGAGTTTTCATCCTTTCTTCGGGGGCTTCATCGCACTTACGAACAGGGTAAGAGGTAAAGCTTAAGGGGTCGGATCGATACAAGGTCAAGCACGAGGGGTAATCCTCGGGAACGGGAATGTACAAAGAGTCAGGTTTCGATCCTGTGGAATTGTGGGTCGTACACCGAGGTGCTTACAAAAGCAGGGGAATTATCACTGCTTAGGCTATAATGATCGCAAGAATGGTTAAACAGACCAATGGAAATCAAATTAAGAGGAAACACAAGTATCATGTGTATATCTTTCCCAAGGGAAAAGAGAGCACGATATACATGACCAAGTGGTATTGGCACAGAGTCAAGGGAGGTTGTCGATGATAACACAAATCATCGAGGGAAAATAAGGTATTTCACACGATGAATCCATTTGACACATGGAAGAAGCCATGTAAGATTAGTCGGATAATAATCCACCAAAGGTCGGGTGGTTCGCAAAGAATCTGATGTGAGTATCAGCACTCAACCAGAAGGAGAAAAATGCAAAGGCATCAGGTGATAGAAGCATCAGAATAATTCGATGCTTAAGTACAAGGAAATGTGATTTCCAGATCTGGAGGTGGATGTAATTACCCACACATACTTGTCGGTGGCAGGGGATTGCAAAGGCGATGAACACGTAGGTTCTCGGGAACTTATCGGAGAGCAATCTTCGGAATCTTCTGATGAAGCAAGCGATCATCTTGGGTAAAGGGCTCTCCGGGCAGATGCGACCACGAGATCCTAATGTCAGAGTTAGCAAAATTTACCCGAAAGGATAAGAGAGTAGAATCCTAGAGTAAAGTTACGAAGAAAAAGATCCTAATACCACCCATGTTGCGACGTGGTCCAATAAGCCACATGACACTGTTAGTAAAGTATTTTTACAAAGACTAGACTCGACTTCGACCAAGGAGTTGGAAGGCGGTGTCCTACAGGCAGTCAGCTCTGATACCAACTTGTGACGCCCCCAAAATCAAGCCGTGTACATTAATCATACACGCAAGGTACACGATCGAAATCAGGGACTCACGGTGAGATATCACAACACAACTCTACAAATAAAATAATACAAGTTGTTTAATACAAGCCAGGGGCCACGAGGGCTCGAATACAACATCTCGAGAGCACAAAGTCAGCGGAAGCAATAGTATCTGAGTACAGACACAAGGATACAAGGTTGCCTTAAGAAGGCTAGCACTAATATCAACAACGATCGAAAAGGCGAGGCCTCTTGCCTGGGAACTTCCAAACTACTCCTGGTCAAAGGGGAACTCGACGTCGTAGAAGGCATCGGGGATCTCCTGCTCCTGGACTCCAAGGCTCCAACATCGACTGCAGCGGCCGATCAGACAAAACAAAAAGGGGGAAAACAAAGCAGGTGAGTATCTAGCATACCAGCGAGTCTTACGTCCGCTACTAAGCATTTATGAATTTGTATCAAATGTAAAGGGGAGGCTATATATAGTGGACTGCAAGGTAGAAATTCAGAATAAGGATGAGAAGCTAGGCCTATCGAAGACTAGCATCTTCCGACGAGTCTGGCAGCATGAGGTAAGAATCACCCAACAGTTTGATATAACAGTAATGAAAGTAACAATGCAGCAGAAGATGCTGCAGCATTGTATAATAATAAGTTGTAATTAATAATAATATCAATGCCTCTGAGATCCCTCCCTCGACATCCCCGCGAGGGAGAAAACCCCGGAACCAACAGTTTAATAGTAGTAGTTTGTAGTGGTAGGATCTGGCTTCAGCATAAAGCGTCCTGTTACCATGGACACAGCTATTCGAATAGATCAATCTTCCCTGCAGGGGTGCACTAGTGTGACACTACACGCTCGGATCTCCAGGGTGGCGTACACCTGGTTAGGGAGCACCCCACCGAGGCTAGCCGACACAACGCAGTCCATCCTACGGCTCATCAGAGAGGTCCCCGCCGGTCTACAGCCCTAAGAACAAGGGGGTCATGGGCCTATCACCCCTCACTCTCCAGGTCATTGCGAGGAGGGTAAATTCCAATGCCGCAGCGTGATCCGTCCCTGCCGCAATGCTGAACCGGACGTCTTTCAGAGCTTTCGAACGAGGCTACATTGCGGAGGCGCCCAAACGCTTAATCCCACGTATAGGTAGTGTGTACAAGCCAAAAGGCTATTCAAGTCATCCGCCGAACCCGTTAAGCATTTTATTAATTTTCTGTCGAGAAAACCGTTATCGTTGCCCCTTATTGAATGAGTCGCGGACAACGACAGCAGTCAGGACCACCAGTAACATCGGTGCCTTCCCTGACGTCCCACCAACTCGTGCGGTTACCAACAAGGTGAACCATCTCCTTACCTTGTCTCGCGTTTGCTCCGAAGAGCTCGACTTTCGTACAACAGGATACCCTTCTGCCATGAACAGTACTAGGCCTGCCGCACACCGATGGAATACACCTGACCTGTTGTTTCGCTAAGATACCCTGCGCGGGCACCGTTGGGTCACCCGACTCCTTACCTGTGAGGACACCAGTTGATTCGAGTGCCTACCATCAAGTGAAACCAGGAGGAATCACCCTCGATGGTACAATTGAAGAGGTTCGACAGAGAAATCAGTGGAATGTACTCTAGAGGAATATTCTCGTATCACCCCGGTGGTGCCGAGACACCAGCGGCATGAACTAAAGAGGGATACCCTCGTATCATCCCAGTGATGCTACGCTACTGAGAGGACGAGAGTGAAATACGAGTCCGTCCACTCGTAAGTCAAACTCGAAGCGACTCGGCAGAGTCTCGCCGTTGTAGGTTCCCTAGGGCGTCTGCATTGATCCGTACCTATTGCAGTTATAATATTAGGTAATCCGCGTTCACTCACATAAGTGTTCACGGCCCGCTATTCTAAACCTAGCTAACAATGCGCAGGGTTTACTGCTGAATATAATATATATTTATAAGGCAGCATAGGATAAAGGAAGGTACATCAAGGGGCGACAAAAAACAGGCTATGCAATTGAATAGGATTGTAACGTAGCAGCAGCAGTAACAATGCCTAGTGCAAGAAAGTACGGAAAAGATAGGCGATATCCGGGGAAGGAAAATGGCTCTTCTTGCCTGGAAGCTCGACGGTAGAGGTACGATCGTCGACGATGTAGTCGAACTTAGCAACGAGGTCTATCGGAGAATAAAGGGGGGAGAAACAATAAATACACAACAATAATAGCAACACAATTGTATGACATAGCAGATATAAAGCAACGGGCTCTAACGTAGTACGAAGAAATATGCTCGGAGCGGGAATTCATCCGGGGATGAACAGCCAACTCCGGGTGATTACCGGACAGGGTGTCCGGAGGGGGAAGGGATCATGCCGGAGGTGTCGTGGATATCTGACAAACGTATGGGTGGGGTATCCGAGTTAGTTGAACTATTCTAAACAACTTTCGTGTTCAGAATAAATTCATCCGGATACTTTTACCAGCTCCGGTCGTCTGACAAACAGATGAACCGGAGGAGAAATATTCCACGTTCGGTATGTTAGAGGAGCGCGATGGGTACACGGGTAGCGTATTCGTACTCGTTGTATTTTTCTGAGCAACTTTCATGTCGAAAGTATTTTGATCTGAGCTACGATTAATTTTATATGATTTTCTACAGTTTTAAACTATTATATAATCATTTCTCGATTTCTTTTATTGTTTAATTCATAGTGGGGTTGACTGATCAACTGACAGGTGGGATCCTGGTGTCATTGACGGGGCTCTAATAAAATAATTAATTTACATAAACAGTGCAAGGGTCCAGCATGTCAATGCCCCATATCTCGATTTCACCAAAATTGGCTAAGTCTGGAAATCTCGGTTATAATTATACATTAGCCGTGTTTGGGAGGCTACGGTTTAGGGTTCCACTCCTCCGATGAACTTGTGTTCTATACCGATCTTTATCAGTTGTCGGTGATCTTGAATCTGGTACGAATGACATTTTTAGTAGAGCACATTTACTTAATTAAATCTCGGTCCGAAAAGTGCTACTCGAGGCAAATTCCAGAAATCATTGAAAGATGCCAAGTTTGCTTGACGATTGCCACAGATCTATAGCTCCAATGGAGATACATCTTACATATGTTTTGCACCATATCAAAAGTACTTTCATGTCATGCCATCAAATGACATGACAGGACCCATGTAAGGCCCGATATGCGGTACTGTTCCAGATCTAGGTGTTTCCACCCAGATCCGGGGACGAAGCACTTATCGGTCCCACAGCGACATATGACAAAGCCATATGCCCCGGATTTCCAACATGATATCACAACATTATAGATACAAGGATACAACATCTCATACAATCGGCATACAACTGCCTTAAATACAATATAACAGCGGAAGATACATGTCTGGGTACAGACTACAATCAAATGCCTACTGGCAAAGAGAAAAACATCGATCCCAATAACCACACGGGTCCAGGCCCTCCGCCGGGATCCGCCTAACTAGTCATCGTCGAGTCTCCACGTGAAACGTCGATCACCAAACCTGTTGTCGATCAAGAACCCTGAAAAGAGTTTGGGGGTAGTATCATGAGTACAGAAGTACTCAGCATCCAACTGTAGTGGTCAACTGACCCAGCAAGGACTTCATCACTCGTCATTCTAGGACAACTAATAGTTTACGGTAAGGAAGGGGTAAGTGGTGAGGTTGCTTCCGCACTAGCATTTATGAAGTGGCTAACGATCTAGAGAGAAAGATAAGAAGCCAAGCATTCGATGAGCAATCGCCTCGAACAAGTCTTGCTATCAACTACTTACGCAAACATAACACCTATCCTATCCTTCTCCTCCTCTTCGCATCCCGACGAAGAAGAAGCAGTCAAGGCACACACACGTTGATCAAGTTATATTAAGAATATCTCAGTTATTGTTGCCTATGAACAAGGAATATGTCTCAAGTCGTCCATAACCGTGGACACGGCTTCTCGAAAAGATTTAACCCTGCAGGGGTGTACCAACTGGCCATTACAAGGCTCCGCACGCACGTCCATCTCTCTCAGTTACTACCCATCATAGGCAACCATTTTATGATTTAGTTCCAAGAGATCCGAAACGACAGGTCCCTCTAACTAACAACGAACAAATCCGGGTGGCCCCCGGGGAGTCGACACCCAATCCAAAAGCTGGCCACGCTCTCGGATCGGACTCTTCCGTCTCAACAGGGTTTGGGTTACCGAGACGCCTCACGTGTGGCCTCGGGGCCTCGCCGGTCAAAGGTGGACCAACAGGGAAACCAAATCTCCGCTGGTCTGGGTTGTTTAAAAATTGCGAGGGGATCCACCAAGCACACACACGGGGTTTCAAATGGTAAATCAGCTCGGGCCACCACTAGAAATGTTTGAAGCTAGATAGGTAAGAAAAGGGGACCCCATAAAATTCCACACGCGGTTAGGCACGCTCAGTCTTAAAACCAATACCCGGAACTCGGGTCCTAGGTGACTCGAATGAAACAAAGCGTCGGGGCGGGATAGCCTAGACCTTCCATCCTTCGTCGAACATAGTCAACATTATAATAATCATATCATCAACAACAATATAATAATGTGATAGCCCAAACCAAGGAGTAACAGGGTAACATCGTAGCATCCTAAGCATGCATACTAAGCAGGGGCTGAGCAACGAGCAATAGTAACATAGCAGTACAAGGTTTGCTGGGAGGGGACATGGTTGTATCGGTTTGAAAGAGGTTGTAAACATGTGGTAGGATCAAACATCGCACTTATCCTATACTAGCATGCAAACCGCTGGTTGAAATAGAATGGATCATAACTAATGTATAGTCCTTGCCTGTTGAATAGTCGGGTTCCGAAGGTGTAGTTGATCGCAAGCTCGCACGTCTCCGAGAGGTACCCGCGGAAGCACATAAGACGATAAACACTGGAAAGCAATCAACGAGCAGGCACTCTATTACTACGGGGCAACACAAAATCAAGAAGACAACACACGACACGGCAACGCGATACGGATCTATCGTCGAGAACGGTAACAGTTTAAGTGGGGTATCGGTCACACACGACGAATACCGCACGTTTATGGTGGTTCAAGTTGCATAGCTACAGGTGATCAACCAACCGTTATTAACATGGCAACTCAGGCAAGCATGGCAAGAGGTGAAGCAAAATAAACTATCTAATCTAGTCACTTTAAGTGGGGGGTAAAACCTATACATGGCAAACTATTGCGGACCCCACGATAAATATTGCATTTGGTACTGTTATTCCCCTAAACATATTTTATTATTTTTATTAGCAAGAAAGGACAGCAAAAACACAATCTACATTCAATTCTAGTCAAGTTACATATAAGAAACATTTTAAATAGAGCAACGGTTAAAAAGTTATTGCAATTATAGTTTTTAGTGGCAGGCAGTGTAATTAGCAGGTAAACAACATGTCAACAAAGTCAAACATGGCAACAAGCAACATTTTATTGATCTACGCCAAAAATGGAGCAACTTTCATGTAGAAAGCGTCTCCATCGAAGCTACCGGTGAAAAGATATAGCTACTGCCACATCGCAACAATTAACAGATAAATAAAAAGCCCAGAAATATAAAAAAACATGCACTGGGCTGAATCTAGTGCTATTGGGCCCAACAGTAAAATAGAAATTACAAAAAAGAAAAAAAAGGGCGCCTCACCAGTTGGGCCGTGGCCCATGAGGCCTGGCTGGCTGGAGAGGGGCTGGCAGGCCGCGGCGCTCTGCTGGGCCGCGCTGGACTTGGAGGCCTGGCAGGCCACGCTGGCCGGCCACCTGGCGAGGCAAGCGGCCACGACGGTGGCTTCGTGCTCCTCTGAGCGGCACGAGCAGCGCCATGGTGGCGCCGGCGGTTGCCACGATGAGGCAGGACAGGAACCAGGCACGGGCGATGCGGATCCGGACGCCGGAGGACGGGATCCGTCGGATCCGTGGCTGGGGTCGCCGACGTAGTCCTGTGGCGGCGCGGCGAGCTTCTGCTCGAGATCCTGGCCATGGAGGGCGCCGGTGGCTTCGGTACCTGCGGGTAGAGAGGCACCGGGGTGAGAGCAGGGAGACGATAGGGAAGGGAGGAGAAGGAGGAAGGGGGTTGCCGGCGGGCGGCGGCCCGGCTGGCCGGAGTTAGCCGCGGCGGCTGCTCCACGGGCTGGCGGTGCCCTCGGCTTGCTCCGTGGGGCTGAGGAGAGAGAGGAGAGAGGTTGGGTGGCTGGGAGCTCCCTGGGCCGTCGGATCGCGAGATCTAACGGTCCAGGATCGATCTGGATAGGGTTTGCTACAAAAATGGGCAAAATGCGAAAATTAGGGCTATTGTGAGGGGGGTGGCTGCAATTTTGGACTAGGGAAACCCTAGAGAGGGGTGGGAGTGTGGTGGTTTTTATATAGCCCCGGTGGCTGGCAGTTTGCAAAAACATCCCCGGTTTTTCTCTCGCGCACGCGGTGCTCACGTTTCTGACCGCCGGGGGTCCGCAGGACCTCCGTTTCGGGTAAAACTTCGAACTGCGCGATCAGCGCGTCGAGCCGGCGGCGTTCACCTAGCACTGGAACCGTTCCGAGAACACTTTCCTGCGCGCTATAAAAATATCCCGTTTAATTATTAAACGGGGTTTTCGTTCCGTTGGCTGCGGCTGGTCTCGTGCGGTTTTCGCGACGGTGATCGGGTGAAACCCGGTGTCGCAAAGGCCGAGTGTCAGGGTGGCAAGGGTCGGTCTCCATCCGGTACGAGATAAGAGGGGAAAATAATCGCCGATCGATAAATCGGGGATGCAAACACCGCAAACAAATCAAACAATCAAACAATTCACATCAAAAACAAAATTTTTTATTTTTTGTGAAAACTGGGTTGTTACAACCCAACACCTTGTTCATCACAGACTCTAAAGTAGCTATGACCCTAACTGTTTTTCTGCCATCTTTTTGTTAACATAAATTCTCATTTTGTGAATTTCATAGGATTTAATTCGTGCATCCAAAGAAGTTGGTCCAATAGAGAGAAATGAAGCTGGGCAAGTGTAGAACCCACCCACACAACTTTTATTCAACTTCAAATTCATTTGGCTGTTTATATGTTGTTGTTTTGTTGCTCACTAAGGGGGATTTAGCAGCATGACCGTTAACAGCAGCTGCACATTCAGACAATAGCAGATGCCGACAACAGCACCAACCACGGTCAGTAGGGAGAGCAAGGGGGGCGGCCATCCGGCAAGGAATTGAGGCGGCCAAAGGGGGAAAATGGAAGGAAGGGCGCTCACAGGGGGCGAGGACAGTGATGGTTGTGGCTGCGGCAGGGTGGAGCAACCCGGCAAGGGGGCGGCTAGCAGCTTGGCCGTGGCCGGGCTGGCAGTAGCCGTGGGGCGTGGCAAATGCAGGCGGGTGCGCGGGCGTGCGGGCACGCGTTGTACACCGCGAGCGCGGGCGTGGCGAGCAGCAGCAGTTCCGCAATTAGCACAACGCGGGCGCGCACTGGGTGGAGCTCTCGTCCATGGTGGCGTCGGGCGCACAGGACGGCGGCAACGATGAGGACGGCCATGGGACAAGGGGAGATGGAGAGGGGGGCTCACGGTGAGGGAGGGGCGTCGCGGCGGCCTAACTCGAGGTGGCGGTGGCGACCATCGGGGGGGGGGGGGGGACGCCGGAGCCTGCCGTGGCCAGTAGCTAGTGGCTAGGGTTTCTGCGGGGCGGCCGCTAGGAGGGAGGCGGGCAGCGGATCCCGTGGGGTTGGAGAGGGGGCGGCGGCTGATGCAGTGGAGGGACCGCAGGGGGGCACCACGGCGGCCGGGGAGGCCACCGCTCACCGGTGCTGCTGGGGGGTTGGGGTCGGGGGATCCAAAGGAGATGGAATCGGGAGGAGGGGGGAGACGAACGAGAGAGAGAAGGGTGGGGGGTTCGGTCGGTTATCCAGAGCGCCAGGGGCAGAGTGGGCTGGGCCCAATGGAATTTCGCCCTAAGCGAAGCTTAGGCCTTTTTCATTTTCTTTTCTGTTTGTACCTAGTTTAGCTAGGTTTTGATTTTTGTAAAATGTTATACTTGCACCTATATTAGTGTTACACTTTAACATGATGCCACAAAAAGTTTGGGCCACAATAAAATTCATCTAGATTGTATTGAATGCACAAAATATTAAATGGAGCTATTTTTGCTATTGTTTATATTTATCTGCATTATTTAAATAAGTTAATAAAATATCATTTATCTTTTTATATGACCTACTGATTATTAGGTATTTAATAAAAATGGTTTCACAATTTTTAGTGCATTTAATAATTCCTACTTGTTTATTAAATTTACCATGGACATTTAATAATTCCCAAGCTACTGATTTTATTCCTTAATATTACTAAATCATTTTAATTAAAATAACTAGTACCATAGTAATATGGCTTAATGATTGCTAGACATCCCATTAATAGGTTTCATCATTGTGGTTTATCTAAGATTTCCATTTTATTTTAATTTATAAAACAATTTGATAACCCCACAACATTGGATTCATAATTATCATTGACTTGTGATTATTCAATTGGCTAGGAGTTAACTTGGTTTAAGTTTTTGCATGATGGTTATCAATCACCCATAAATTCTTGGAGCAATTCAGTAGTACACACAAATTTGAAAATTTTATCAGGGTTGAAATTGGACAGAGCTATGATCAAAGTGATCATGGCTTGATTAGCAATAGTAATGATCATTAACAAGAGGATCACTGTAGTGATTACTGTTACTGGATCTGGGGGTGTTACAGAAACCTACGGAGGAGAAAAGACATCTCCGGCGGGCAGATTCCGCCGGGGAGAACACCTCCCAGAAGGGGAGATCGTCGCCATCGCCATCACCATCGTTACCAGCATCATCGAGATCATAATCAACATCATCCCCAACATCAGCACCATCTCCACCACCATCCAATCTCACCTCACAAGTCCAATTTGTGTTGTAATCCATACTATCTATCCTCTCTACTCTAACGGTGTTGATTACTACCGTGTGATGAATGCTATTGAGTTTTGTTGGAGAAATATCATTGTGTCTAGATTGTTTTCATCTATTTATCCCCTCTGATCATGATCTCTTTTATGTCTTGTGAGTAGTTACTTTAGTTCTTGAGGACATGGGAGAAGTCTAGTTGTTAGTAGTCATATGAAGTTGAAGTAATATGTGTTGTTTGATACTTAAGTTGCGTTGTTATTTTCCTAGTGGTGTTGTGTGAGTCGAAGTCTCAACACTTCGTCGTATTAAGGAACTAGGGGAAAACATTGTGTATAAAGAATGCTTACGGTGGTTTGCCGGAGTGACAGAAACCTAAACCCCAGTTCGCACGCTTTTGCACCAGGGAACAATGGATTATCGATCATATTGATGTGGTTAGGCTTTTGCCTTAATTACTATCTTGTATTTGCAGATGCTTGCAAGGTTTTTAATTATAAGAGTTCACTTATCTTAGTCTAGAGGGTGCACTAGCATAGATCCACCCACTCAACACTTATCGACTCAACAAATAGTACTGATATGGAATATGGCGAAAGCACGTGAGTATTTCTCCCGTGTGTCCTCAAGAATGCTTTAGCCTTTATAAGTTTAGTTGCTGGGCCTCTCCTTTGTTCTAAAGGATCGGGCCACTTTTTACTCTTTCGTGCCTTTTACTTTGCTCGCTTTTACCTTTTTGTTGCTTATAATGAAAAACCCTAAAAAGTTATCTTTCAGTTCCTGCAGCTATTTCTTTACCAAAGTCACTTGACAATACCTTCTGCTCCTCATTGGGTTCGACACTCTTATTTATCGAAAACGCTACAAACGATCCTCTACAGTTGAGGGTCATCAAGTACTGTTTTGTCGGGACCCGGAATATGCGTATGTAATTCCAGTCACAACTCAATCATATGGCGAGCCGAGAGTCGTACCCACTTGTCTAAGCAGACAAGGCCAAGCACAGAACACTCTCGGAAAGCATCGAACGTGAGGGGCATCCCATCCAGGCCGGATGATCAACTCAGATGGGTCCTCATCGCCCGCTCACAAGTCTAAATGATTATGGGTGGTGAAATCGCATGCTCATAGACAAGTCGCCTCAACCATATTATCGATTGAGTTATAACACTTACATAAACAGACTCCAGCCCGATCACCTAGTCGGGATCTCAGGCGGCTCAATCATACAACAAAGTGTGCTACGTGACAGAGTCACGAGCAATCGCATCGCGATGCCCCAAGATGCGCACATCTAAGGGCCACTTGGTGTATGAAACACCGTCGGCAAGAACTCAACTAAGCTATCGAACCCCACACTAAGACATGCATGTTATAATCATACACACAGCATACATGTCCAGTGTAAACAGCAGGTACACATTGCATGAACTCTACAAAGTATATCTTTATTGACTTATACATAGAGCATAAAAAGATCACATGTCTGTGATCAACATTACGTCATACAACGGAAGCAAATTAGGTCTGAGTACAGACAAGTTTAACAAATGGCTTAGAGAAGCCTTGTTCAACAAACATGCCCTTCCACGTGGGACCAGACTCTTGTCTGTAACTATACTAGCTTAGTCAATGTCGAGCTTCAGGAAGGTGACTCCATCGGGTCTGGGTTTCCATATAAAACATAGAATAAGCAAACGTGAGTACAAAGTCGTACTCGACAAGACTTACATCAGAACTATACTACTCATGCTCAAGTTTCAAGGTAAAGGGAGTTGGGGTTCCAACATGCAAAAGTGCCAGCTTTGACTTGACTAGTCCTGTACTACGAGTACCAGACTTGAGGTAAGAAGTGTACACGAGTCCACTACCAAGTCTCCAACCAATACACCACTATGGTTACTTCCTCGACTTCCCCACGAGGAAGAAAGTCATAGCACTCACGCTTATCTTGCGAGTTTTAGAGTATCCATTCAAGTTGTCTAATAATCAGGTGCAGGTTCCAAGTAGTCCATGACCGCGGACGCGGCTATTCGAATAGTTTTGTTAACCCTGACGGGGTGTAAACTACACACACATGACCATCAGTTACCGCCAGGTCTCGTTACCATTCAAGGGGTGCCGGCGAGGATGTTCACCACGACACTTCGCTCACAACCGGTCTATTCCAGGAGTCGACTATCTGAGGTAGATTCCGCTTGAGAGCCCGGCCGGATCAACGATACAGATTCAGACAATGTAGGCAACCGAGACGCCATCCGAGAAGATGGTTTCACTGTCTCACAGATCCACCCACATATCTATATGATGCAACCTTTCATCCATTCTTTTCCTATGCATATGTCAAATGGAAAACCCGAACTAATGTGACTCCTGGACGTCAACACAGATTAAGGTACTAGGCCGAGAGGGGTTAGTTAGCCCAATGTGTGGTTGTACTCTTTGTCTTGGATTACCATACAAGAACTCGGGCTTAAGGCGGTGTTCAACGAGACAACCCACTGTGTACTCCTACACAGCCTCTCATCGTTCACCTTGTATTAGGTGGATTCACCAACACAGTTTCACCTTCATCAACACCATGTTCACTATCATCCCGACTCACATCCAAAATAACCTCATTGTAAAACTAAGCATGCAATAAGCTGTAACAGTTGCAGGGGCCTCATGATATCAATCAACTCCTATGTCAGCTAGGATTGTGGTTTGCTTACTACTGTGACAAGATGATAGGTCATGCATCGGATATGGGTTCAACTATGCGGTAGAATCGATAACAAGGTGATCTCTGAAACATGCATAAGCGAGACTGTGAGGGAATAGGGATTTTATAGACATGATCAATGGGGTTTGCTTGCCTTGCTGATGATACACATGTTTATCGGTATTCTGCTTCGGGGGTGACCTCCGTCCCGGAACGCTGTATCGAAGCAATCATCAACAAAGGGGGGCAAAAATAAAGTACAATGCTCAAGCACATGTTAATGTTGTGACATGAGGTATAGGGTACTGGTTTGTGGCACATTCCATTTAATTGAAGTGTATTGCAAAGAATTTGCAAATTCAAACTTCAAATTCAAATTCAAATTATGCCATATGCATGTTTGCTACTGTTCACCAAATTTTATTTGGTCAAACATGAAAACAGATTGCATATTTAGAATCCTTGCATTTTTTCTGATAATTTTTCATATATTAATTGTCCAATTTGGAGTTAATATGAATTTTCTATGATTTTCGAAAGTTTAATCTATTTTCTGACTTTTCTGTAATTATTTTTAAATTAGAAATGAATTATTGCGCAAGCACTGCGTCACCATGACGTCAGGGGGGGGCTCTGACGTGTGGGGCCCTGTGGTTAGTGTCACAGGGGGCTAATCCCTCTCTCTTAAATTAATAGAGGGGTTAGGGGGCAGGGGGCCCACCTGGTAGTGGCCCTAGGGGTTCATTAGCGGGGGATTAACCACTTAACCGCCTGCCACGTTGGCCTCACCGGCGTTGAGGTCGCCGGTGCCAACCGTAACGGCGGCGTGCCCCCGGAAGGCAACCCAAGGCACGGTTAGGGGCGCCGCGACCACCAGAAGACGCAGCACATGCGCGCGCACCTCCCTGGCAAGGCGGGTGCCACTGGCGTGGGCTAGGGCGACGGCGGCGAGTGACTGGAGTGGCTGTCGGAGTCGGGCTCGACGGAGAATCGGCTACGCGGCACGAAATTTAGCTCGGGCTAGGGAAAAACAGGCGCACGCTCACCCTGAGTGCAGTGACAGGCTCGAGGAAGCCGGAGGAGGCGAGGCGGCGGAGTATTTCTCGCCGGAGCTTCACGGGTGGCCGACGCAATTCGGTGAAGCTGGCGTCGTCTGTAGTGGATCCTTGGTTCGATTAACTGCACCAGACGACGGATTCGAGCGCTGCGGAGTCGCTGGACAAGGTGGCCGGATCCCAAGGCCATGGTGGTCGGCGACGAGGTCTTTGGGCGGTGCAGGAATCGCGCGAGAGAGAGGGAGAGGGCAAGCGGCGAGTGAGGGGAAGGAGGCAGGGGCTTCTGGGTGTTCTCGTGGCGCAAACAGAGGGTAGGGGGAGGCCTAGGTGGCCTTGCCATCGCGGTGGCGGTGGCGTCGGCCGCGCGCTCCCAGCTCGCCACCGAGGTGCTTGAGGTAGACGACAAGCACCTGGTGGACTGGGCTGGGCCGACCTGGAGGCTGGGGAGTAAGTTGGGACGAAGCCAGGGTAGGCCTTTTGTTTATTTCTTTTGTTTTTTCTTTTACAGTAAATTGTTTTCCTCTGGATAAAAGAGCAAAGCATTTTGTAAAATCCTCAAAACTTTTATGTGACCTTACATGGCATAACACTAGCCACTCACAAGTTTTAGGAATTTTTGAAATTCAAATAATTTGAATTTCAAATCAAATAGGGTTATTATTTAATTTCCAAGCTCTGTTTGGATTTTTTGAGAAATCTTAGAGCATGCAGTGGGACCCACTTCACTTTATATGTGATCATGCTTATTTATAAGACTTTTAAAAAATAACAGAGGAATTTTTGGAGGCAATTTTTATCTGGCCATTTAATTAAAATCTTTTGGGGCTTTTATTTTTTCCCCATTTGGACTTCTTTTGAAAAAATTTCATGATGCAAAGACCCAAGCTAACCCTAGCACATACCTAAAAGAGGGTTGTGACATGTTTTCTGGCGTCGTTGCCGGGGAACGTAGCACTATTAGTAAGTGAATCTGGTAAGGAAGTCTTTATATTTTTGTTTTTATTTTGTCGTTGTTGCTTTTGTCCTTATCGACACCTCTACTCTTGGTTCGTTGTTTATGGGGAAACGCCCTACGACTGTGGTGGTCACTCATATCCCTACTGAAATTGTGCCTTACAAAATACCTTCTGGTATTATCAATTATGTCCTATCTAATCGTTATGCAGGAGACAGACATCCAGGTGAACACTTGCTATATTTAACACAACTATGTTCATTATTTAAGCTTGCAGGTGTGTCACTGGAATTCATCATGAAGAAATTATTATCCATATCACTTACAGGTAGAGATTCAGATTGGTATAATCTCCTCGATAACTCACACCTACTTAATTGGGAAGAGCTTATGTCTCTCTTTTATACAAAGTTTTATCCTCGTCATGAAATTCATCAAGACAGGAACTACATCTACAACTTTTGGTCTCGCGACAGAGAAAGCATCGCTCAAGCTTGGGGGAGACTTAAATCCCTAATGTTAAAATGTCCTATCCATGAACTCCCCAAAAATAGTATACTTACAAATTTTTATGCCAGGCTTTCTCATCAAGATAAGGAGATGTTGGATGCCTCCTCTAGCGGGGTATTCCAAACAATAAGCATCGAGGAAAAGTGGGATCTCATAGAGAGGATCGAGAAGAATACCGAAGACTGGGAAATCGACAAAGGTATTGAACCTGCTATAAATTATGGGCATGATTACATTGAGAGCTATGTGAAAACTGATTATTTTAATACCTTTTGTTCTAAGATTCGTCTTGATTCGCAGCTTAAGATTGATTTTTGTAAGAACTTTGCCTCTCACATTGACTCTTCTAAGGAGGAGAAGGATCAGTATCATAAAACCTTTAAAGAGTTACATGTTGATATTCATGTTGCTGACCCTATTCTGCCTGCAGTTTTTTATGAAAAGCCCCCTTTTCTCACAAGGATAAGGGAGCACTCTTTTGTGACAGGCATAATAAATAAAAATGGGAGAAGAACTGACAAACCTGAGCACCTTATCAAGGTTGATCCTCAAGTTGTGATGGTTAAAGATTTAGTTACTAATGATGTTTTACATTCCAAGATAAATTTTTATGTTGTTTCAACTAACATTGTCACAGCCAAAAATAAGAGTCCAATTTCAGGTACACTAGTAGTATCTGTCAAAATAGGAGATCACAACTAATAAGGGCTTTGCGATCCGGGATCCAGTGCTAGCGCTGTCCCTTATTCACTCTATCAGGAGATCATAGGTGAGATTTCACCCTGTGAACTTGAAGAGATCGATGCTACCATTTATCTAGCAAAAAAAAACTATCTCTCCCATTGGAATTGTGAGAGATGTTGAAGTCCTATGTGGAAAGGTAAAGTATCCTACCGACTTTCTCGTACTTGGTTCAGTGCAAGATAGTTTTTTCCCTATTATCTTTGGTAGACCTTTCCTCAGCACTTGTGGTGCTATTATAGATTGTAAAAAAGGTAAAGTTTCTGTTGAATTCAATGGTCAGCCATATGAATTTAACTTTCCTAAATTTTCCAAGCAACCTCATTGTAACGACCCGATTCGCTAAGCAATCCAAGTCTCTGTGCATTCTGTGCTAGTCCCTGTATCAATAGCTAGCACACACAGTACATGATGTAATATCAAGAATAAACCACATGGCTTATATATTACATCGCAGATCCAGTATTACAATATAGCATACCTGTATAGCTCAAGGCTAGCTTACAAATAGAATACAGTGGAAAAACAATAAAAGCTTTGTGGCGTCCATCAACTACACCGACATAGTTGAGTACAGACATCGTAACCCTACATCGCATCACTTACTCGTCGTATACAATCCTGCAACACCGAAGGTTACAGGCCGACAACAGGTCAGTACATCTGATTTGTATGGCAAGTCACACGAAAAAGTATATAGCAGACCTACTTCTACATGCAAGGTAAGTCAAAGGAAAGGCTTATGGTTTTATTTTGCAGAAAGATGATTTTTCCCTCACATACTACAACTAATCAAATTTTAATTTATCTTGCTAGTCCTAAGTATGGTTGAATCGGGCTACACCAACTCCAACCATCCCTTTATTATAAGTTCCCACTCAAATTTTTATTAAGGTGAATTATCTGTCAAGACCATCCAACAACAATAATGCCCCGTTGCTCAAAGTTGTCCGTAACCGTGGACACGGATAATCATGATCAGTTTTTACACTCTGCAGAGGTTTGTACACTTTCCCCACTGGACTCAACCTGAAGATTGAGACATAGTCTTTCAGAAGAGGTTGCCTCCACCCTTTGGTAGCCGGTACACCTATCATATCTACATCAGCCAGCTACCAGGGCCAGGTTCCGCACAACTTACTCATCTAGGCCAGAGCCCATATAGCCAGTGGTTGTACATGGAAGCTACTAGTCACACTGTCTGTCCGGTCTTTTTGAGCCTGGACGGCGCTCACTGCGTTCAGAGGGTAGTCACCATGACGCTCCCGGTTCACCACCAAAACAACCATTCGGGAAGCATTTAGCCCTGGTCCCTCCTTATCCAAGGCACGAGCCCCAGGATGCATTCCCTGCCCGCCCAGAGGTGATTTCTATTTAAGTTTCCTAGTCAAGTCATTAATCCTCACATAGCTTAATGGTAACTCAACCAATCCCCGTCTACAAAGCAATAACAGTATATAACAACCACGATCCTAGGGAGACAATGAAATACAAGGTCAGAACATATGGCTATCCTACTAGGTTTAAAATCATAACTAATATATAATCCTACACATGCATAGAGTGATAATTTGCTACATGCATAACAGAAAATATAGGTTGAGGTATGGTCAAAGTGTAACTTGCCTTTTCCATTCGGTGAAGTTCTTCGCTCTCATGGTCCAGTCAACTATACTCGTCACACTCTGAGAAAATCTATCGCGAACGAAGGAACTCGAATAAGCAATCACACCACAAATAAAAAACAAAAGATCAACAAACAAGCACAAAGGTTTTAGCAACAAAACAAAAAGGCTTTGAAGTGCAAAGGTGTCGATGTGCTCGAAGGTGATCGGTGGAAGTGAACTCGAGAGAGTCAACAGATATAGATTCATCGGTAAGGAATTGTGATCATGGATATTTATGAATTCAAGGTGAATATCATGCCCACATGAAAAGTGTGTGAACCTTACCGATAACATGTCTCAAATGATCCGATATGCAAAAAGAATCACGTGAAACGGAATACTACAACGCAGGTCATAGCAAGTGCAAAATTGAATTGAAATTGAATTTAAACAGATCAAGAAACATTTGAATTTTTGTGTACACATGCTAAAGACAGAAGGTACATGGAACGAGTGATCCAACCCAAAAAGAATCACTCGATTTGGATCAACGGTTTAAAAGATACGGTCTCCGGAATTTGAATTTGAATTCGAAATAAATTCAAATTTAAAAGTGTGCAAAAATTTATTCCATGCTAAAGTACAGAACAACACGAGCGCGTAGGAAAAAGTTTCACCTCAAACTGACGTACGGTGTAGAAGATATTGCGGGTACGGTGCCGGGGTGTTTTTTGCCAAAAGGACCTATCCGCAATTAAACTTTTCCCAGAAAAAGCGATCGGGTCCCTGGGACCAGATCTGGCCGGAGTTGCTCCGGCGAACTCGCGAACTCCGGCAAGGGGGCGGCTTCCGGCGAGAGAAGGTGGTGGCCGCGGCACGGCCGAGGTGGAGCAGCACGGGACGGAGCCGTGGCCGTGGTGGTGGCGTCGGCTTCCAACGGGCGAGCGGCGGCGCGCGGAACGGCTGGCGGCCGGCGCAGCTCGGGGCGGTGGGGTCGCCCAGGGGTGGCGGCTCGGCGGCGCGACAACGAGGGGCGAGGCGGCTCCGGCGGTAGGGCGCCGGAGGCGCGGTGGCGCGGGAGAGGAGGCGGCCGGCGGCGTGGCGGGGCGGAGGCCACTCCGGCGAGCGGCGGCCGGCGAGTCGCGGGGCCCGCGGCTAGGGTTTTTTTAATAGGAAAAGAAAAAGCAAAAGAAAATTATAATCTGGATTTCTATTTATAAGCAGAGGAGAAAAAAAACGAACTGGGTCCGACTTGGGCTCGAATTGCGCTCGCGGGCGGAAAAAGGCTACTCGGCCGGCTGGCTACAGTTTTTCTTTTTATTTAAATCTGAAACTTCGAACAATTAAATAAAATCAACTGTAACTCAGAAAAATATGAAATAAAATTCTAAATTCTTCAAATAATCTAAAGAAAATTATTTAATGAATACATTTTCCAAAAAGTAAAATGAAAATAAAAACATTTTCTAAATAATTTATTTAAATATAAAATACTTTCCATAAATCAAATAAAATCCAATAAATTATAAAACATATTTTTATTTGGTCAAAAGCATTGGAAAACCATTTCTAAATAATAAAATATAATTTTCTTAAAATTGTTACACCAATAAATAATTTGGTAAAATAAAAGTATCCCATTGGGATATTTTTTTAAACTCTTTTAAAATATTTAATAAATCATTTTAATGAAATAAAAACTCTCTTAGCATTATAAAATCCCTAAAATAATTTTAGAGTTATTTATAATACTAATAATAAATTTTAAAAACTTTAAAGTAATATTCGAAATATTTTTCAACTTTATTAAAAAGAGGATAAGTCATTTTATATCCTCTCAAATAAATTTCCTTGAGTTGAAAAATGTTTTGAATATTCAAAAGAATTCCAATAATGATTTAAAACATTTTCCAACCTTTTAATATGTTGAAGGAGTCATATTACCTTATCTCATTTTGTTTTGTGGGTTTTGTTTTAAATAATAAATTCCAAAAACACCAATTATGAATATTAGGGAAAGTCCTTTTATTCCCTCTCTTTTCAATATTCCATAAACTCCAAAAAGTTTTTAAAACCCAGAGAAAATCAAACACATCAAGCAAACAATCATTATCTATTTAATTTTATTAACATTCCAAAATTCGGGGAAATTTTGGGATGTTACACACTACCACCCTTAAATGGAATCTCGTCCTCGAGATTCAAGAAGGCTAGAAAGAAAGGTTAGGGTTCGGGTCTTCAAGGCAATACTTTGATCCTCCGAAGGTCCAGGGTACTACCACCCTTAAAAGGAAAGCGACATGGTCTTCAAAATCTTACTCCATCGATAACCTCCTTCAAAGAGATTCACCTCCTCCTATCAGGTCTTGAATCCTTAGCAAAAGAGGAGTCTTCAGTATATTGAATCTTCATGGTTGACAGGTCAGGCACCAATACTAAGCAACTATCGATTTTTCTCATGGTGGTCATCAAGAATACTATTACGGGATACCTGCAGGAAATGGTCTTGGTCTATACTCACCGTATAACTTACTATTATTAACGATAATCTTATATAGGGGTCAAACATCGTACCATTCTATGGCTCAGGTTTAACATCGTCGTCTCTCTGCTATAGGTAAGTCACTCACGATTTACTATCCCGCATAGAAAGAGCGAATAATAAGGGTAGTCGTCATGGGGCCAATCCATTCCGCACCCAAATCATTTCCTTGTATATGGTTTAGAGAATCTCACAATCTAACACTCGGACATCCTCACAGGCATTGCAGAAAGTTCCTCTTGATCATGAACTGGGTTAAGATAAATCCATGGTTCTGCAAGCCAACCAAACATCTATCGTTTCCTTACAACACTCAGGTTTGCGCAAACTTCTATAAAATGTGCACTGCTAAACTACAACTTCCTCCAGGGTTCCTTCTTCAGCAAGATTGTGCTTGCTTGTTGTAAGATCCTGGCACACGGGGTTAACTTTGAACTTGGCATTGGTTGCATCCATCTTTATTCCAGCCTTGACATTGGCAGCCATTGTAGTAGCTTCTTCAGTGTAGGATGAGGATGAGGGGGAATAGAATGTAGAGAGAGAGATACCCATACAAACATCACACTAGTTTTGTAAATAAGTTTTGATGTGTAGCTGTCGGTAAAACCAAGAAATGACAGCTCACAAAAACGACCTAACGATAGGAATCTTGAATATTCCAGGTCTTCGGTTCTTCAATGATGGTAGCTTCAGTTTCGCATTGTCGAAGCAATCTTCATATACTGTTGTCACTTGTCGAGTTATTCTCCTTGTTGATGTGTCTTCTTCAGTCTTAAAGCATACTAAATAGATGAGGGTCTAAGGTGATGTAAACTTATTTTACTCACGAAGAACGAAGAAGAACCACCAAGCACAACACATCACATCAAAACAAGACATAACAGGGTCAAGGCCACAAGAAAAACCCAAACAAAACAATCAGACATAACACAACTAGTTCAACCAGCAAAACATGCTATGAACCACAACTCCAGCTAACAGAAAAGGATAACCATGTACACTTAGTACACCTACGAACGTCTGTCCTCCAACTGCCAAACATAAGCTTCTTCGAGTCAGCATCCTTGCTTCCGCGTTCACAACCTCTTCTTTCCCTTCAATTCTGGACACATGTTGGCGTAATGTACCATATTCCTGCACCGGAAACACTAAATTTGGCTAATGTCATTCTTTTTCTTCTTCACGGGTGCTTCCTTCAATTCTTGGATAACTTTCTTCATTCCTTCCTTTTGATGTTGAACCACTTGTTGTGTCACGATGAAAAGTTGACAATGAGCGGGGTAATGAGTATTTCCTTCGCACACAAAACACGTGACTTGAGCAGTGGGGCATTCTTCACCCCTGTGCATTTCCAAACAATAGGGACATCCATCTTGGTGACCTTCATAGGAGTGTCCTTCTTCACCGCAAATTGTGCCGGCACGGATCCTCTTGAGGTTTACCGTCCTTTGCAACGGGGTGACGAGGCGGGATCCCAACAAAATCTTTGTAAACTCCTTCCAAGTAACCTTCCTTCTTGATGCATCAATCGCCTGATGCATTGTCCACCAGGTAGCAACCTCTTCTACTAAGTGCTTGACAGCATAGTGGGCCATGTCCTCACTTCCAACCTTGTTATTCTCCATGTGCTCCTCCATATTATGAATCCATTGCTACACCTTCAGTCTAGTCATCGCCCCAGAAAAGGCGAGTCCTACTCCATACTCCATCTATTAAACCCATACGACAAGGGTTAGGGCAAAACTATAACACCGACAAGACAACAACTAAAGATAACACCAAACATATGAACTCAAACAAGAAAGAGGCAAAAACACCTACGTGAAATAGCAACACATACCAACAAAAAATACAGTCACAAAAGTCAAAACACACAAACAACACCTATAGTAAGGTCATATGTGCAAGACATACGATCTCATCATACTACGCGAAATTCGTTCATCTAACTCCATATAAAATTGGTGGTTTGATGCTAGGCTACATCCTTCTCAGCTAAGCTGATCTTAAAGATTCCTCTCGTAGTTCCATAACTTATTGATCACCATAAGTTACTCCTTCTAGTTCTTGAGGTCATCACTTCAATTGATCCACGAGGTTAATGATGCACCTCTCAAATGTCTTGTCTTCAGGGGTAAGCAACTCAGAGGGGTGTTTACAGTAAAACAAGATGAGGGGTTTTAGAAGGTGAATAATAAATGAGAAATACTAGTGAAGAGAGTAAGTAATCAAAGAGTGATAGAATACTTTTGTTTCTATGGCTTTTCCTATCCATTTTCTAGGGTCACGACCTACAGTCAACATGGGCTCTGATACCATCTGTAACGACCCGATTCGCTAAGAAATCTAAGTCTCTGTGCATTCTGTGCTAGTCCCTGGATCAATAGCTAGCACACAGTACATGATGTAATATCAAGAATAAACCACATGTCATATATATTACATCGAAGATCCAGTATTACAATATAGCATACCTGCATAGCTCAACGCTAGCTTACAAATAGAATACAACGGAAAAACAATAAAAGCTTCGTGGCGTCCATTAATTCCACCGGCATAGTTGAGTATAGACATCGTAACCCTACATCGCATCACTTAATCTTCGTATACAATCCTGCAACACCAAAGGTTACAGCCCGACAACGGGTCAGTACATCTGATTTGTACGGTAAGTCACACGAAAAGTATATAGCAGACCTACTTCTACATGCAAGGTAAGTCAAAGGAAAGGCTTATGGTTTTATTTTGCAGAAAGCTGATTTTTCCCTCACATACTACAACTAATCAAATTTTAATTTATCTTGCTAGTCCTAAGTATTGTTGAATCGGGCTACACCAAGTCCAACCATCCCTTTATTAAAAGTTCCCACTCTAATTTTTATTAAGGTGAATTATCTGTCAAGACCATCCAACAACAAAAATGCCCCGTTGCTCAAAGTTGTCCGTAACCGTGGACACGGATAATCATGATCAGTTTTTACACTCTGCAGAGGTTTGTACACTTTCCCCACTGGAC
The DNA here is from genome assembly GCA_950022295.1 of Bromus sterilis. Taxonomy (NCBI): domain Eukaryota; kingdom Viridiplantae; phylum Streptophyta; class Magnoliopsida; order Poales; family Poaceae; genus Bromus; species Bromus sterilis. The sequence continues at coordinate 158,552,428 of OX465596.1, read as the reverse complement.
TCAACCCGAAGATTGAGACATAGTCTTTCATAAGAGGTTGCCTCCACCCTTTGGTAGCCAGTACACCTATCATATCAACATCAGCTAGCTACCAGGGCCAGGTTCCCCACAACTTACTCATCTAAGCCAGAGCCCATATAGCCAGTTGTTGTACATGGAAGCTACTAGTCACACTATCTGTCTGATCTTTTTGAGCCTGGACGGCGCCCACTACATTCAGAGGGTAGTCACCATGACGCACCCGGTTCACCACCAAAACAACCATTCGGGAAGCATTTAGCCCTGGTCCCTCCTTATCCAAGGCACGAGCCCCAGGATGCATTCTCTGCCCGCCCAGAGGTGATTTCTATTTAAGTTCGCTAGTCAAGTCATTAATCCTCACATAGCTCAATGGTAACTCAACCAATCCCCGTCTACAAAGCAATAGAAGTATATAACAACCACGATCCTAGGGCGACAATGAAATACAAGGTCAGAACATATGGCTATCCTACTAGGTTTAAAATCATAACTAATATATAATCCTACACATGCATAGAGTGATAATTTGCTACATGCATAAAAGAAAATATAGGTTGAGGTATGGTGAAAGTGTAACATGCCTTTTCCATTCTGTGAAGTTCTTCGCTCTCACGGTCCAGTCAACTATACTCGTCACACTCCGAGAAAATCTATCGCAAACGAAGGAAATCGAATAAGCAATCACACCACAAAGACAAAACAAAATATCAACAAACAAACACAAAGGTTTTAGCAACAAAACAAAAAGGCTTTGAAGTGCAAGGGTTTCGATGTGCTCGAAGGTGATCGGTGGAAGTGAACTCGAGAGAGTCAACAGATAAAGATTCATCGGTAAGGAATTGTGATCATGGACATTTATGAATTCAAGGTGAATATCATGCCCACATGAAAAGTGTGTGAACCTTACCGATAACATGTCTCAAATGATCCGTTATGCAAAAAGAATCACGTGAAACAGAATACTACAACGCAGGTCATAGCAAGTGCAAAATTGAATTGAAATTGAATTTAAACAGATCAAGAAACATTTGAATTTTTGTGTACACATGATAAATACAGAAGGTACATGGAACGAGTGATCCAACGCAAAAAGAATCACTCGATTTGGATCAACGGTTTAAAAGATACGGTCTCCGGAATTTGAATTTGAATTCGAAATAAATTCAAATTCAAAAGTATGCAAAGTGTGCAAAAATTTATTCCATGCTAAAGTACAGAACAACACGAGCCCGTAGGAAAAAGTTTCACCTCAAACTGACGTACGGTGTAGAAGATATTGCGGGTACGGTGTCGGGGTGTTTTCTGCCAAAAGGACCTATCCGCAATTAAACTTTTTCCAGAAAAAGCGATAGGGTCCCTGGGACCAGATCTGGCCGGAATTGCTCCGGCGAACTCGCGAACTCCGGCGAGTGGGTGGCTTCCGTCGAGAGAAGGTGGTGGCCGCGGCACGGCCGAGGTGGAGAAACACCGGACGGCAGCGTGGCCGTGGTGGTGGCGTCGGCGTACGACGGGCGGGCGGCGGCGGCGCGCGACACGGCAGGCGGCCGACGCAGCTCGGGGCGGTGGGGTCGCCCAGGGGTGGTGGCCCGGCGGCGCGACGACGAGGAGCGAGGCGGCTCCGGCGGTAGGGCGCTGGAGGCGCGGTGGCGCGGGAGAGGAGGCGGCCGACGGCGTGGCGGGGCCCGGCGGCGGCGGCGGCCCGCGGGTCCCGCGGCTAGGGGTGTTTTTAATAGGAAAGAAAAAGAAAAGGAAAAAATAGAATCTGGATTTCTATTTATAAGCACATGAGAAAAAAACTAACTGGGTCCGACTTGGGCTTGAATTGCGCTCGCGGGCGGAAAAAGGCTACTGGGCCGGCTGGCTACAGTTATTCTTTTTATTTAAAATCAAAACTTCGAACAATTAAATAAAATCAACCATAACTCAGAAAAATATGAAATAAAATTCTAAAATTTTCAAATATTCTTAAGAAAATTGTTTAATGAATACATTTTCCAAAAATGAAAATAAAAATAAAAACATTTTCTAAATAATTCATTTAAATATAAAATACTTTCCATAAATCAAATAAAATCCAATAAATTATAAAAATATTTTTATTTGGTCAAAAGCATTGGCAAACCATTTCTAAAGAATAAAATATAATTTTCTTAAAATTGTTACACCAATAAATAATTTGGTAATATAAAAATATCCCATTGGGAAATTTTTTTCAACTCTTTTAAAATATTTAATAAATCATTTTAATGAAATAAAAACTCTCTTAGAATTATAAAATCCCTAAAATAATTTTAGAGTTATTTATAATACTCAGAATAAATTTTAAAAACAATAAAGTAATATTCTAAATATTTTTCAACTTTAATAAAAAGGGGATATGTCATTTTATATCCTCTCAAATGAATTTCCTTGAGTTGAAAAATGTTTTGAATATTCAGAAGAATTCCAATAATGATTTAAAAAAATTTCCAACCTTTTAATATGTTGAAGGAGTCATATTACCTTCTCTCATTTTGTTTTGTGGGTTTTGTTTTAAATAATAAATTCCAAAAACACCAATTATGAATATTAGGGAAAGTCCTTTTATTCCCTCTCTTTTTAATATTCCATAAACTCCAAAAAAATTTAAAACCCAGAGAAAATCAAACACATCAAGCAAACAATCATTATCTATTTAATTTTATTAACATTCCAAAATTCGGAGAATTTTCGGATGTTACACTCGTGAAACTAATTTACCTAGTGATGATGAAAGTATTGAAAATATTGCTTCTATTGCTATTCCTCCTAATGATCCTTTGCAGCAATATATGGAAGACCACTTGAATGATATTCATATGCAGGAAAGAAATGAGTTAGAAGAAATATTCACAAGACAAACTGATATCGTGAAGCACAACCTTCCAGTTGAGCCTTTGGGGATCCTAGCGCAACCAAAAGAAGACCCGGTGTTTGACCTCAAACCACTGCCTGATACGCTCAACTATGCTTATTTAGATGAAAATAAAATATATCCTGTCATTATCAATGCTAAACTTTCAGGATTTGAAGAAGAGCGATTATTGGAGACACTTCGCAAACACCGTGTTGCATTAGGCTATACCCTTCATGACCTTAAGGGGATTAGTCCATCAATTTTCCAACACACTATCAATCTTGAGACCGATGCTAAGCCAGTTGTTGATCATCACCGGCGGCTGAACCCAAGGATGAAGGACGTGGTTAGGACGGAGATTCTCAAGCTTCTAGCCGCAGGTATCATCTATCCTATAGCTGATAGTAGGTGGGTATGTCCAGTTCATTGTGTTCCCAAGAAAGGAGGTATGACGGTTGTTCCTAATGATAAAAAATGAAATATTACCTCAAAGAGTTGTTATTGGATATAGAATGTGTATTGACTATAGGAAGTTAAACAAGGAAACCAGAAAGGACCACTACCCGCTCCCATTATCAATGCTAAAAACACCCACTTTTGCTTTCTTGATGGGTACTCTGGCTTCTCTCAAATTCATGTCAATACTGCCGATCAAGAGAAGACCACTTTCACGTGTCCCTACGGTACTTATGCTTATAGGCGCATGCCTTTTGGTTTATGTAATGCACCTACTAATTTTCAGAGATGTATGTCTGCAATTTTTCATGGTTTGTGTGAGGAGATTGTGGAAGTCTTTATGGACGATTTCTCCGTCTATGGAACTTCCTTTGACCACTGTCTCCACAATCTTAATAAAGTTTTGCTGAGATGCGAGGACATAAACTTAGTTTTAAACTGGGAAAAATGCCACTTCATGGTTAACGAAGGGATCATGCTTGGTCACAAGATTTTCGAGAGGGGAATTGAAGTGGACAAGGCGAAGATTGAAGCTATCGAAAGGATGCGCTATCCAAGGGACATTAAAGGTGTTCGTAGTTTTCTCGGTCATGCTGGTTTCTATAGAAGATTTATTAAAGAATTTTCTAAGACCTCGAGACCCCTCACTAATCTTCTCCAGAAGGATGTTCCTTTTGTATTTGATGAAGATTATAAGGACGCTTTTGAAGTTCTTAAGAAAGCTTTGATAACCGCTCCTATAGTGCAAGCACCTGACTGGAAATTGCCCTTTGAAATTATGTGTGATGCTAGTGATTTTGCTGTTGGGGCTGTTTTAGGACAAAGGGTTGATAAGAAATTGAATGTTATACATTATGCTAGCAAGACACTTGATAGTGCTCAAAAGAATTATGCTACTACTGAGAAGGAATTCTTAGCAGTAGTATTTTCTTGTGATAAATTTAGGCCTTATATTTTTGATTCAAAATTTATTATTCATACTGACCATGTTGATCTTAAGTACCTTATGGAAAAGAAGGATGCCAAACCAAGACTCATCAGGTGGGTACTCCTCCTTTAGGAATTTGATTTACAGATTGTTGATAGGAAAGGAGCAGACAATCCAGTGGCGGACAATCTTTCAAGGATGGAAGATATACCGCATGACCCCATCCCAGTCAACGACAATTTTCCAGACAAACAACTTGTTGTTGTAAAAGTACAATCTCTTTCCGATCCTTGGTTTGTAGATTATGCTAATTTTATCGTTGCCGAGTATTTGCCTCCAGCTTTAACATTTTAGCAGAGGAAGAAGTTCTTCCTTGATTTGAGGCACTACTTATGGGGTGACCCTCATCTTTTCAAAGAAGGTCCGGACGGGATCGTGAGAAGATGTATACCGGAACATGAGCAGAAGGACATTCTCAAGCAATGTCACGATAGTCCGTATGGAGGACATCACGCCGGTGAGAGGACCGCACATAAGGTTCTCCAATCAGGGTTTTATTGGCCTACTCTCTTTAAAGATGCTAGAAATTATGTTTTATCTTGTGATAAGTGTCAGAGAGTTGGTAATATTAGTAGGAGGAATGATATGCCTATGAATTACTCACTAGTGATTGAGCCTTTTGATTGCTGGGGTTTTGATTTTATGGGTCATTTTCCTTCTTCAAACAAGTACACTCACATTTTAGTAGCTGTTGATTATGCGACCAAGTGGGTTGAAGCAATCCCCACTGAGAGTGATGATCACAAAACATCTTTGAAAATGCTCAAAGATGATATTTTCCCTAGGTTTGGTGTACCTAGGTATCTTATGACTAATGGAGGATCACACTTCACGCATGGAGCTTTTAGGAAAGCTCTAGCAAAGTAAGATGGCAATCATAGAATTTCTTCACCGTACCATCCTCAAACTAGTGGGCAAGTTGAGATCACCAATAGAGAGATCAAGCTGATCTTGCAAAAGACAGTTAACAGTCCTAGGAAGGATTGGTCAAAGAAGTTCGGAGATGCTTTGTGGGCGTATAGAACTGCTTACAAAAACCCCACGGGCATGTCCCCGTATAAGATGGTCTATGGCAAGGCCTGCCATTTGCCATTAAAATTAGAACACAAAGCTTTCTGGGCTGTTAGAGAGCTTAATGCTGGCCCAAGGTTAGCTGGTGAAAAGGGCCTCATGAACTTGACTTCTCTAGATGAATGGAGAAGTGAAGCTTACGAGAGTGCTAAAATGTTTAAAGAAAAGGTAAAGAAGTGGCATGATAGAAGGATTTTGAAACGTGAATTTAATGTTGGTGATAAAGTTTTGTTGTTTAGATCTCGTTTCAGGTTTTCTCCAGGTAAATTACTTTCCAGATGGGAAGGGCCATTTCATATCGAAGAAGTTTACCGGTCGGGTGCAATCAAGATTAATAATTTTGATGGCACAAAACCTCAAGTTGTGAATGGGCAAAGACTCAAGCATTACATGGCGGTAGATCCCGTCAACATTGATGTAAATATAATACACACAACCACTCATGAAGAATATTTTGCAGCCCCGTTTCAGACACCAGCAGAAGAAGAATAAAAAAAGGTACGTATTACGGTAAGGAAACATCGCGAAACCGCCATTAAAGTTCCAGATTATGAGTTTTTTCAAAATATAGAAAATTCAGAGCCTAATTGGAGCCGGAGAGGAGCTCCAGGGGGCCCATGCGCCCCCCTAGCACGGCCTATCTCCTGGCCGCTCCGGGTGGCCGCCTCCGACTCCACTTTGGCTCATTACCTTCCTATTGTTGCAGAAATTTTTGCTATATATTTGCCCGGATAGCCCCGGCACCGTATCTCTCGATTTCGCGTGTTTTCTTCTCGAGCTGTTTCTTCCAGGAGATCTTTTAGCTAGACCTAGGTGCCATGGCTTCCCCAAGTTCCCCCAAGGACAAGTTCGTCGTCAACGTCATCAACCCTTACCTCGCTCAGGTGAAGAACCATCCTCGAACCGTCCAGTTGGAGGATGGTGTCCTTCACCAAGAAGATCTAAAGGAACCTGCCAAGGAGGGGAGCGTCGAGGCCAGGCTAGAAGAGATGGAGCAAGAAGTCTTCAAGTACAAGAAGATGGTTGAGCGGGGTGTTGAAGCCAACTTCGACCTCATCAATGAGCTGGAGACGTTCTACAAGAAGGAGATGAGGGGATATGGTCAAGCATCACCGCTGCAGAAGAAAGAATTGATGATCTCCAAGGGAAGATATATGATCTGCACCACCAGAACTGTGAGTATGAACTAAAGTTTATGCGCTTGGGTTTAGATGTTGGAAGCAGGATCTTGGAGGCTGAAGCCTCTCATGGGACCGGGGAACCTCTACCATGGAAGCGCTTCGTCCATACCTACATAAAAAACAACAACAACAACAAGAATGAGGAGTAAATCTCCTCGGGTAATGTCACCCCCTCAGCTTGTTCCAAGCTTGGGGGAGTGCCCGGTATCTTTATCTTTATCTTAGTCTTTTAGAGTCAAGTAGAGTCGTATCATGTCTAGGGAAGTTATTATATGAAATAGGTGTTTGCATTGAGGTCCGTCACTCTTTCTGTGGAGATTTTGTATCCTTGAGTGTGGAGTCGTCTATAATGGAATATTAATGAGAAGTCTATTGGTTCCTTCGCTGCACTCGGTATTCTCTTCACGCAATCGACCTTATATGATGATTCTTATGGGGAGTATTGACCTTATATCAGGTATGGCTTTGAAAACTTTATCTAATTTTGGGAAACATAGCTTTGGTCTTGATAACATGCATGTTTTTCCAAGTAGCGACATAGCCAAAACCTTTATGTTATTATGCTTGAAGTGTTATGTTGACAAGGAAGAAAACTTGATGTGTTATGCTTACCTTCATGTTTATAATTTATATGTTTTGCATCTAGATTAGCATCAATTGTCTGTTCTCTCAAAGCCTTTGCTAGCCAAACTCTTTGCCTAGAAGATTTCTGCTTCTGCATCCATACCCTGAGACCAATACCTTCCATATGAGTCCACCTTACCTTCCTATTCGTGGTATTTCCCTACCACTCCTAAAAGTATAGAATTTATGTGTCATCCTTAAATGTTCAAAATCTTCTGTCTTGTGCCTCTTGTTTAGCTCATGAGGAAGTAGTACGTAATTCATGATCTTCTTAAGTTGGACAAGTTTTACCCCGGGATTGCATGTCTAATCTGCAAACCCATAATACGAGGAGGAACTGGCATGAGTGCGCCCATCTCGAAAGATAATATAACAAACAAACCCTCCTTCATGCCTGGTCTATGAGATATCAGAAACTTTGGCAGTGATAAACAAAGGAGATTAAGGGGATGTGATGGTCCCCACTTGGGAGCCGTTCCTCGAAACTTGTCCATCTTGAGAAGTAATTGAGCTATCTATTAGCATTCGTTGACAAACTATGCACCTCCCAAAATTTATTTTCATTCTGTTTGATTTAAGGATAGCACATGAGTTTTTCTTGCTTGCCTCTAACAAGGCCTTTCCTTTACTTTTACTAGGTTACCCGTTGCGCCAAATGGCGCAGAGTCCCAATTGAAACCATGAAATCATATAAATAACTTGCATTTTCAAAACCCACTCATTTTTATACTAAATATAATCCATGAGCCATCTAACATAAAAAGAAAACAAAATGGCTAAATAACAAAACTTGCATTTTTATAAACCAATGATCAAGATAAATCATCAACTACAAGTGGAAATGAAGTGTAGTTCCAATGTATTAGACTTACCAAAAAACATTTCCGAATGGTACATAGTCACCACTTTATCAAATGCAATCCATAGAACATACAACACAACACATAATATATTCGGTTCGAAAGCAAACACAATGCTTTACCAAGATGCTAGTCTTACACACACATCAAAAAAGTTTATGAGCTAAAAACTACAATCTACTACAATGTCAGTTATCATTAAGATGCATTACTCTCCAACTTAGTATCAAGTGGAACGACAACACTCAGAACGACGCCAAATATACAGTGTGAGATGAACACAATGCTTCTTTCCAGCCACCTAAGCCTTCTTCATGCGCTTCTTTACCGCTATGTCGATCCATTACAATTGCAACTGACAAAGGATAAATGAGGCATCATTAACGACAAAAGTTATTCTGTAAATACACAAAGTTGATACAACTATGGTACAACACTGATTCAGTAAAAATAGAATATGACTCCCAATGCAAGATTATATCTATAATTATTGAGAGCAGATTTCGTAGATAGAAAACTGAGAATCAAGGTACATGATTTATTTATTCAGATCATTGTCTTCTTCTTCAGTCAACCAACTGGAGGAACCAGGGAAAATTCTTCATAAGACTTATTTAATAGCAAAAGGAAGGGTTCATAATTTTGATATCAACAGTACTAAGTGGAGACATAAATTTTCTTCCTGATTTTCAATAAAATAGCATCCTTGTAATGTAATAGATCTAAACCTTTGATAAGACCCAAAAGATATTTTTTAAATAGGTCACAGTCTACATGTAGGAATATATATCCATGTACCAATCATTGATGGGAGATATTGAATTTATACCTACTGGAATGCTTGAACTACTTCTCTAGCGATCAAATATCTAAGTTAAGAAATATATAATATGGAACAAATGAATACCAAGCAATTGTTACAATGCTCATATTATTCCTTATTCTACCTATTCTATCACAAAGTAAATGTTGCAATTTTGAAGAATTTAAAAGGAGAAAATATATGGTTCAGAAAGTTGAGGAAATTCAGCTCACATTTTCAGTTGCTCCTATGTAAATAAAGTATAAATCCACATCTTCTATGTTGGCGATTAATCAGAGAAATAAGATGCATTGGAAAGTTTACAGAACTAAGCTAGAGAGAGCAAGATTTTAATAGAATATGCAGGTTAATGGAATAACGATAAGTTATTTGCATCACATTAAAACCAAAACTTACAATCTATTACCTGATACATGCCTTTACAGTACCTCATATTTATGGTGAGCTTGCACTTTATTGGGTAGTGCAAGATAGAAGGCCTCATAGATTTTCGCTGAAGGGAGCTCACAAATTAAAGGGTCATATGTTTATCAAAATATTAGACATTTCACCGCCAGGCTGATGCTATTTATAATCCTAGAAGCCAAAATATTTAGACAGTGGATCTTTTCATTCTCGAACCTAAAATTCTAAAACAATAAAAATGTATCATATTTGAAAGAAAGGAACAAACAATAAAAATGTATCATATTTGAAATAAAGGAACAACTTTTTTTTATTCTTTGGGTCGTTCCAATTTAACCAGATCCATATCTGAACATGAAGGGTACGGTGCCAAAAGTAAAGTGGACAATATTGATACATAATCATATAACTGCGAAACATGTAGGAACAATAACTTGCCTCCGACCATCAGGATTGTTGTGCATTCAACAGTACAAAATGCATTTAACTCCATCGAGTTTTGCAAAACCTAAAAGAAACAACAAGGTCTTGTGGATTGCACATGATACACATTTATTTGTGAAACAACTTAGGGATATCCCAAGGTAGAGATAAATCATGTAATGGTGGTGAAAATCCGAGTGTAGCTGCTAACTGTTAGGATACATATTTCTTTGCATCTTCGACTGATGAAAATGTATGCTCCCTTTGCGATATGTACAATTTTACTTTTGTTTTATATAATTCAGAATTTCTATCACATATGAATTTCAACAAACATATTCCTAATTGGTTGAAATAATCACAAGCCTACCAAAATTATAATGAGAAACATCATCACCAAATCGGGCACAACACAAACTGGGGATCAGAAGCAACGTACAGTCTAAATCAGAGGAGGAACCACACGATCGGTAGCAACACAAACCGGGGATCAGAAGCAACGCGGAGTGAGGGGAAGACGCAGGGGTGTGGCGGCTGGGGGCGATGCAGCGACGAGCTAGAGGGCGTCAAAGGCGCCCAAGCTCGACGGCCTCCGATGGCTGCATAAGGGGGGCTTCAATAAATGATTCATGTGCTTTGACAACTGGTATCCAACATCAAGTTTGATAAACAGGCAGAAAATACATCAATATTTCCGTTGTTGTAAATATGCATCATCTTCTCGTACCGCCTCTCCTTTTGCCTAGGGACTTGGTTCATACCTAGTGCAGGCTAGAACGAAGCAGTGGATGGGCATGGATGTGGCATGGCTTATCCTTCATCTTCTCGTACTGCCTCTCCTTTTGCCCCAACCCAAGAATGCAACATTACTGCATAGGGAGCAAACCAGCTATTATACTTTAACTAAAAATATGAAATATTATTTTACACTATCTATTCTATTTAGCAAAACTAGAGGATGTAGAGGAGACTGAATGAAAGTTCTAAATTTATGTACACAAGTTTCAATAACTAATTTGTGCAGGAAGTAAAATAATCAAGCTATTGGTAATGGGTGGTTCAAAGAACGCCAAACAGCTTGATAATGTAGAATAATCTATCGATTTCACTATAATTTCCATCAGCCCAATACGAGCTTGATATGCTGAGGTTCAGATAACTCCAAATAGCTTTATGCTCAAGAAAAAGTTTGATGACATCCACCGTGATATGCTCCTGAGTATTAGTAACCTTTCATTATCAAACACATCACACACGAGATGAACCATTCGTGGAGGTGTCTTAATGATGTGATACCAAAACTAAACCTAAGCAAGAATTAGGCAGTACTTGATTCCATCAACTTAAAATGTTCACACAAGGTCCTGGTCCTATCAAATCACAGCCAATAAGACAATTGAACACCATAGTCTAAACCCTGTGTCAACTGAAGACATAGCAGGATACATTCAGTCAGCATGTTTAAACAACAGTTCCATAAACTAAACCATCAATAATAAAGACGTACCCATGTGCTCCAAGAACAAAGATCTAGAGGGAGATGATGCTTAGAGACGTTGGAGCAGGAAGGAGGGGAAGCTACCTGTGTTGTACAAAACTGCTGATATGCAAGCGGTCATGATGGCGTGCCACAGGAAGTTCTAAGAGTGCTCCAAACACCTACAAAACAGAAAAACATAGAACTTCATTAGATGAACCATTCAATTTGAGTATCTGAAAAATTTAACACAAACTCTTGCAAGGTCCCTACTCTACTCAGCATGTAAAATATGACAGCAAATAATAACAAAAAGATGATACTTTCCTCTATAAGAAATTAACTTCAAATATATGTTTTGCTTGAATCTAATAAAGCTAATGGATATCCAAGTTGTGTCGACAAAACTATCACATTCCCATGGCAGCTCTTGCTTTGCAACCTGTATAATATACAAATGGAAGTTCTGCTCTATCATCCATGAATTTGGAACAATTTTAGCTCAAAGTGGGAAACCTATGTTATTTAGATTTTAAAAAATCACCATTTTGCTTCAGAACCCATAAGATCCTGAAATGTGAGGAGAAAGACTGAATAACTGTAAAATATGCATGTCTTTAGTCTTTTAGTGTTTCATTTTGATATAGCTGAAACTTAAGTGCTTAGCATACTCTTGTTTACATAACTCGTATATCGTTTCCAAAAGGAAAGCTAAGAATGAACTACACAAAATTGTAATTTGGAAAGTAGGAAAATTAAATCGTATACTCTGAACCATATTGCAGAAATAGAAGCATGAAGCACATTTCATTGAGATTTCAACATAAGTGAACATTTATTTTTGTTGAGCCTGCTATCTGTATATGGAAGAGCATGGATAAGACAAGAAATTTTTTTAGAAAATATATGCAAATTCATATATATTATATTACGATTCTAAAATCCCATATAAATGTGCTGGCGGACTTGTCCATTAGGGCCGTGTATTCTCATATTCCAAGGAATATGAAATTCATAAAAACAATTGGGACATAGATTGGGACTGTCTTTAAGGAAAATCAAGTATGTGACATATAGCATCGAGCATGATGCTTTGGACAATGATATAAGAAGAAATTTATAAAATCTGAATGCTCATTGAGCCAGAGATAGTAATATTTACCTCATCAATTGCTTATGTCATGATGCACATCATGTATTCCTAGCAAGGGCACACCACAACACGTACACTACCAAATTAATCTAGAGCCCAAAACACCACCAGGAAAATTGGAAAAAAATTGCAAGTTATCATGGAAAGATCAGGAAGGAGGAAGAAACTCAGATGTGTTGGAGTCTCCTCCACAAACAAAGAGCTTTCTCCTCCTGGTGGCTTGTCAGTGGCTCCCTAGCCACCTATGTATCACAACCAAATCATAATTGCAGTACTACTTTGCAAAAGAAAAAAACAAATATATATTGGAATGATTAGCATGGACATTAAACCTCATTATGTAGAAACATGATTAAATATCAAAAATCACATGAATGTATTAACAAGCTGTAGTTCTTGCAGTCTGATAACTGGAATTTGTAAAAATTGAACAAAGTGGGGCGAGCAAATAAATTCAGTTGTGACCATAAGAACTCTAACTAAAATCGATCTAGATTGAATAATAGTTGACAATAATTGTCTCCTATTACTTCAGCAAGACCTGAATCTAGGCAGACCTGAATCCTTGCTTCTGCTGCTCTGGTCCATGCATGACCTCTCCCTTCCCATTCCTGACTTGGGGGCGCAAGGTAAGGGTGGACATTTAGTCCTGCACCCAATGAATTATTTGGAAAAAAACATAGATCACATAGTCACACGTGGAAGGGAGGAAAAAATAACTCGCCTCCACGGCTGCTTGCTACTCCCTTCGTCAACAACTTGAAGCTGTAGGCAGAAGAATCAAGCAAACAACAAGCTTTAGTAATTAGTAAGACCTCAATTGCTTAAGACTGTTTTGATTGCAGCCGGAAGACAAAGACTAATTACCTGCAAACTGCAACTCTGTGGTTGTATATCGGCCGTGGCGGTCGGGATGCGAGCATGGCAGACCTGCAGCCAGTCAACAACAAAGACTTGCTTCAATTGTTTTGTCCCGTAGAAGAAATCCTTCAATACTTTCTTAAATTGTCCTGTCTCGTAGAAGAATTGCTTCAATTCTTTGAAGATATAACCATACAGCATAAAATTTCAAATGACCGTGGATTAACAAAATCTGAATCAATTCATACACCATAAATTCAGGCCATATACATTAAGATTCTACTTTCGAAACAATCGTGGGTCAACAAAATCTGAATCAATTCATACACCATAAGTTCAGGCCATATACATTAAGTTTCTACTACAAAAAAATTACAGCTACAAACCTATCAAGTATTACACCTCCAGAATGAAATACTTGTAAGAGAAATCACACAGAACAAATAAAGAACAAACCTCTAGTTGGAAACATTGCATGCTTTTGTGAGTCCAAATATGCAAGAAATAACCGCTTGAATTACAAATATGCCTATAAAATTGAGATGTGTACAGAGTGTAAGGGTTTATAATCTTGGAGGAGGAGCAATGAGAAAGAGAAGAGGTTTGGAGAAGGAAAAGGAAAGGAAGGGGCTTACCTTCGAGGCCGCTCTAGTTGGTGGTTGCGCTGGTCCTCCTCGCCGCCGTCGCACTGGTCCTCCTCGCTGTTGCTGTTGGTGCAGGCTGGTCCTCCTCGCTGTCGCCGTTGGTGCAGGCTGGGAGGTGGCCGCACACTGGAGGTGAAGGCGTCACCCTCCTTGTCCCATCCCTGGCCTCACTCGTCGTCCCCCCAGCCCCTCTCCTTCCTCCTCTCTGCCGCCGACGCCAGCGCCGCCTCCTTCCTGGTCGTCCATGGTGGCCCCTGCGTGCGGTTCAGAGTGAGAAAGATATATGAGAGAGAGGAAGATGAAGAGAAGAAGGTGGAGAGGAGGAAGAAGCAGCGCGGCGGCACGGGGCCTACCTGCACGGGCAGATGCGGCGGCTCGCCAACAGGGGCGCGGCGGCTGGAGAGTGGAGACGAGCGGCAGAGGAGGAATCGGCGCGGGCTAGGTTTCACCGCGGGCTGAGAACGGGCAAATATATATGACCATCAGACACGATCTAACGGCTGCCAGCGATTCACCAGCGGATCCAACGGCCAGCGAAGAGTGCCCCTTGAGGAGCTCTGTGAGGCCTCGTTGGCTAGGGTATTTTATGAGTTAAATGTTGAGTCAGTATTCCTACTTCCTTCTTTTCCCAAAGAGAACAGATACTTGATGCTGATGAGGATTCATCCATATAATGCTGCATTAAGTTTTGCCATGCCATATCATCGTTGACATTATGTTTTGATAAGTAAGTTGTTGGGAAAGATTTTTCAAAGCAAATATCTTCCTTTGTGTTAGCATTTGCACTTCATGACTAATAACATGTTCTTTAAAAATCTTCAAATTATTTCATTATAAGTAGAAAGAGCAAAGTAAAAGTTATAGTTGTCCTTTGACCAAGGATATGTTTGCCATAATTTAATGAGTTCTCTCAGCCCTACTTTTGATTATAATTGTTATTACTTTCTCATAAGGACCTTATGAATTGAGGTTGTTGTTGAGGATGTTTGAGTTTGATGGAGAAACCTTGATGCTTCTTGTCCGTATTCTATTTATCGACACTTCACTCTCTAAACTTGTGGACAGGTTTACCGAGCTCAGTATTCTCTTGGGGACAAGCGAGGTATAAGCTTGGGGGAGTTTATACGTCCAAAATGCATCACTATTTTATATAGTAATTGTTTCTTATTCAACGATATATTTCATGCTATGATGCTATTCTTATGTTGTTTTGGCTTAATTTACATAGTTTGGAACTTTCCGATGCCGAAGCAGCAGACGCAGGATTCATCGGTAAAAAGTGGGCGTTGAGTTGCTGAAGAAGAACACCTACAAATTACCTGAAAATCGACGAAGGATGTTTTTCAGAACATTGACGAAGACACACAAAAGAGGGCAAAAGGGGGGCCACAGGGTGCCCAGGCGGCCACCTGGCGCGGCCCCCACCCTGGCCGCGTCGGGACGGCGCCTGGACCCCTGGGGCCACTCCCGGCTCACCATCCGGCCTATTTATTCATCGTCATCTAAAAAACCTAGAAAAAGGAGAGTTTTCGGAGTTCCGCCGCCGCTCCGTGGCGGAAACCTACAGAGGAGAAAACACATCTCCGGCGGGCAGATTCCGACGGGGAGAACACCTCCCGGAAGGGGAGATCATTACCATCGCCATCACCATCGTTACGGGCATCATCGAGATCATCATCAACATCATCCCCAACATCAGCACCATCTCCACCACCATCCAATCTCACCTCACAAGTCCAACTTGTGTTGTAATCCGTACTATCTATCCTCTCTACTATACCGGTGTTGATTACTACCGTGTGATGAATGCTATTGAGTTTTGTTGGAGAAATATCATTGTGTCCATATTTTTTATCATCTATTTATCCCCTCTGATCATGATCTCTTTTATGTCTTGTGAGTAGTTACTTTAGTTCTTGAGGACATGGGAGAAGTCTAGTTGTTGGTAGTCATATGAAGTTGAAGTAATATGTGTTGTTTGATACTTAAGTTGCGTTATTATTTTCCTAGTGGTGTTGTGTGAGTCGAACACTCAACACTTCGCCTTATTAAGGACCTAGGGTAATGCATTGTATATAAAGAATGCTTACGGTGGGTTGCCGGAGTGACAGAAACCTGAACCCCAGTTCGCACGCTTTTGCACCAGGGAACAATGGATCATCGATCGTATTGCTATGGTTAGGCTTTTGCCTTAATTACTATCTTGTATTTGCGGATGTTTGCAAGGTGTTTAATCATAAGAGTGCACTTATCTTAGTCTAGAGGGTGCACTAGCATAGATCCACCCACTCAACACTTATCGACACACCACATAGTACCAATATGGAATATGGAAAAAGCACGTGACTAATTCTTCTGTGTGTCCTCAAGAACGCTTTAGCCTTTATAAATTCAGTTGCTAGGCCTATCCTTTGTTCGAAAGGATCGGGCCACTTGTTACTCTTCCGTGCCTTTCACTTTGCTCGCTTTTACCTTTTTTGTTGCTTATACCGAAAACCCCTAAAAAGTTATCTTTCAGTTCCTGCAGCTATTTCTTTACCAAAGTCACTTACCAATACCTTCTGCTCCACGTTGGGTTCGACACTCTTATTTATCGAAAACGCTACAAACGATCCCCTACAGTTGAGGGTCATCAGTTAACTCATGTGTTCAACCACATGTCCCTCCAACCAGACATAGCACTTTGCAGAGTGTGAACTGGGCAAACAAACATCGCTGCGTACTGACTTTGTTTTACTTCCTGCACTTACATCATGTACTATTTTGCTTCCATGTTATGGTTTGATGTGAATTGACTCACTATGATTAGCTTAGCCATTAGTTTTTCTTCCTAGTTCTATGTATCATTGTTCTTCCCTTGCTATAATTCTTCTTCACTCCAAAGTTTCTTCTGAAAATTTGAAGTGATCATTCACCCCCTCCCCCTCTGATCACATCCTTGGTCTTTCAATTGGTATCAGAGCTAGGCACTACCTACTCTCTACGTGTTTTTTATTAACCTCCAGGAGTGTTGCCAAGTATGTCTTTTGCAGTTGTTCGCTCTGGCGAACCTATTCCTGTTTACAATGGGAAGGGCTACCCTCACTTGAAGGACAAGATGATGAAAATTCAGCTGTCTGGGAAGTTTTCAAGCATGGAGTTCAAGTCAAGGACAAGAATGCTCTCACTGCTGCTGAGATAAAGAATTTGTCTCTTGATTCTGAAATCTGGGTATTCATCACAAATCATTTGACTCCAAAAAATTATCATGAAGTGAAGAATATCCCCTCTGCCAAATGTGTCTGGAATTATCTAGAAAAGATTGGAGAAGGTGTTTCCACTCAGAAAGAAGCTAGAGTTGACACCCTCCGAAGCAAATTCCACTGTTTCAAGCGACAAGAGAGAGAAAGGTTGCCTCTATCTATATTAGACTCACTTCTCTCTCAAATGAGTTGGTTTCCCTCGATGCTACTGATGTCACTAGCCATATGGTGGTTAGAACTTTGCTTCTCTCTCTTGATGATTCCTTCGATCACATTGTGTTGATGATCAAAGAGAGGAGCAATTTCAGAACCCTTGTCCCTGCTGGTATTCTTGAGATACTTACTACTTTTGAGATGGAAGAAGATGAGAAACGATATGTGAATGGATCCCGAAGGATATCACATGCCATCAAGGCAAAAGCTTCATGCCACTCTTCTCCAGAAGTCAGTTCTCCTTCCGTTAGTGAATCAGATGATCCTACACGCATTGGGAAGGATTTTGCACTCATAATGAAGTGTTTCAACCGTTTCCAAAGAAAGAGCTCTTAATCTCCAAAGAAGAATTACTCTTCAAGAAATTCGAGCTATTCCTCTCACCGCTCATCCTCAAGAGGTGCTCCAGCGAAAGATAATTGCAGCTATAAGTGCAAGAAACTAGGCCACTACATTGTTGATTGCCCAATGTGTGAAGCTGAAACAAATCAAAGCACTCTCTCAGAGACTCAGCAAGTATCACAAGTCCTCCAAAAGCTATGAGTCAAAAAGGCATGAATCTAGCTCTCGTAGAGACAAGAAGAAAGATTCTGATAATGACAAGAAGAAGAAGCACCATCAGAAGCGTGAGAGTTCCTCTTTGAAGACTCACTCGTCTAGGCGAAGCAATTCTCACTGTGCCAAGGCCTATCTGGGTAAAGAAATGAACTCTGAAGAAGAAGCATCTGGGTCCGAAGCAAAATCAGGCTCAAGGTCTGGGTCTGGATCCGACTCTGATGGTGTTGCTGGTTTGGCTTTTGCTTCGGATGGTGCTTCGAGCTCGTTCTTCACCAACAACAGTAGCGAAGATGAAACTCATGTCTACTGCTTCATGGCCAAGGGAAAGTTAATTTCATCCAAAGTTACCTATGATACTTCTAATTGCTCATCCTATGAAAGTGCCTCTAAAATAAGCAATGCTAAAATTTCTTCCATCCAACAAGATGAATTGGACTCGCTAAGAAAAACCATTAAGAAATCAGAAACCCTGTTGATCGATGAGATAGAGAAAGGTCAAACTTTGAATAATGAGCATGCTGCTCTGAAAGAGAAGTTTGAGGAACTATCCACTCGGCATGATCTTCTTTCAGTGTACTGTGAGAAGCTCACTTATGAATTTCTTCAAAGGAAAATGGCTCTCAAGAAACTGAAAGAGGCTCATGAAGAGTTGGAAAATGTCAACCTCTCTCTCATGGCTCAACAACGTTCTGAAGCTAAAACTGATTCTGATTCACCTTGCTTAACTAGTTTGGAATGAAGCAAAACTGGGTCTAGAGGTAAAGCCCCTATGTTTTCTGATGATACTAATGCCTCCAACGAGGAAAATGCTGCTGTTACCGAGGAACTCCTCAGTTTGAAAGATTTGTTTGAAAAAGGTATGTTCTGTAAGGCCCGATATGCGGTACTGTTCCAGATCTAGATGTTTCCATCCATATCCAATGACGAAACACATATTGGTCCCACCGCGACATATGGCAATGCCATATGCCCCGGATTTCCAACATGATATCACAACATTACATCTAGATGGATACAACATCTCATACAATCGGCATACAACTGCCTTAAATACATTACATCAACGGAAGATACATGTCTGAATACAGACTACAATCAAATGCCTAGCGGCAAAGATAAAATACTTCGCTCCCAGAACCACTCGGGTCCAGGCCCTCCACCAGGATCCGCCTAACTAGTCGTCGTCGAGTCTCCACGTGAAACGTCTATCACCATACCTGTTGTCGATCAAGAACCCTGAAAAGAGTTTGGGGGTAGTATCATGTGTACAGAAGTACTTAACATACAACTGTAGTGGTCAACTGACCCAGCAAGGACTTCATCACTCGTCATTCTAGGATAACTAGTAGTTCACGGTAAGGATGGGTTAAGTGGTGAGGTTGCTTCCGCACTAGCATTTATTAAGTGGCTAACGATCTAGAGAGTAATATAAGAAGCCAAGCATTCGATAAGGAATCGCCTCCAACAAGTCTTGCTATCAGCTACTTACTCAAACATAACACCTATCCTATCCTTGTCCTCCCCTTCGCATCCCAACGAAGAAGAAGCAGTCAAGGCACACAAACGTTGATCAAGTTATTAAGATTATCTCAATTGTTGTTGTCTATGAACAAGGACTAGGTCTCAAGTCGTCCATAACCATGGACACGGCTTCTCGAAAAGATTTAACCCTGCAGGGGTGTACCAACTGCTCATTACAAGGCTCCGCACGCACGTCCATCTCTCTCAGTTGCTACCCATCAGAGAAAACCATTCCGAGAGATCTGAAACTACTTGTCCCTCTAATGAACAACACACAAATCTGGGTGGCCCCCGGTGAGTCGACTTCCGGCTCAGGAGTCGGCTGCGCTCTCGATCTGGTCTCTACCATCTGTCGCAGGTTTGGATTGCCGTTAAATTCTCACAGGAGGCCGGGTCCTCAGCCGGACAGGGTGGACCAACAAGGATTACATGTCCCCGCTGGTCCGGGTTGTATTAAAGAATATCTGCCAGGATCTACCCGACAGACACACACACGGTTTCAAATGGTAAATCAGCTTGGGCCACCACTAGAAATGTTTGAAGCTAGGTAGGTAAGAAAAGGGGACCCCATAAAATCCCACACGCGGTTAGGCACAGTCGTCAAGAGACACAATACCCGGAACTCGGGTCCTAGGTGACTCGAATGGAACAAAGCATCGGGGCGGGCTAGCCTAGACCTTCCATCCTTCGTCGAATATAGTCAACATTATAATAATCATATCATCAACAATAACATAGTAATGTGATATCCCAATCCAAGGAGTGACAGGGGAACATTCTTAGCATCCTAAGCATGCATTCTAAGCAGGGGCTGAGGAATGAGAAATAGTAACATAGCAGTACATGGTTTGCTGGGAGGGGACATGGCTGTATCGGTTTGAGAGAGGCTGTAAACATGTGGTAGGATCAAACAACGAACCTAACCTAGACTAGCACGCAAACCGCTGGTTATAATAGAATGGATCATAAGTAATGTATAGTCCTTGCCTGTTGATAAGTCAGGTTCCGAAGGTGTAGTCGATCGTAAGCTCGCATCGTCTCCGAGAGTACCCGCGGAAGCAAACAAGAGGTAAACACTGTAAAGACAATCGACGGGCAAGCATCTATTACTAAGAATCAATCACCAGCAAACAACAACATGAATGTAACACGAGACAATGCACGGTATCGCATCTATCGTCGAGAGCGGTTACTAACAGGTTAAGTGGAGTATTCGTCACACACGACGATACCGCACGTTTACAAGGGTTCAAGTTGTTTAGCTACACAAGATGAGCCAAGGTTATTAACATGGCATCTCACGCAAGAATGGCATATCACACAATCATGAGAAAAGGTGAAGCATAAGTAAGCTATCTAAGCTAGTCAGTTTAAGAGGGGAAAACTCCTAAACATGCTTATCAATATTTACCCCATGAAAATTATAACGTTTGGTACTGTTTTTCCCTAAGAAATATTTTATTATTTTTATTAGAAAGCAAGAGAAGAATATTCACAACCTACATGAAAATCTTGTAAAGTTACATATAAGAAACATTTTATTTGGAGCAACGGTTAAAAAGTTATGGCAATTACACTTTACAGTGGCAAGCAATGTAAATAGCAGTAAAACGACATGTAAACAAGTTCAAACATGGAAAGAGAGCACATTTTATTAATCAACACGCAAAACGGAGCAAGTTTCATGTAGGACACGTCCCGATCCGAGCTACGGTTAAAAAGATATAAGCATCGCAAAAAAAATACAATCTGTCATTTAATAAGCTCAGAAAATAAATAAACGTTTTCGGGCCGAATCTAATGTTGTTGGGTCTAAACAGACCATGTGCAATATAATAAAAGAGGCCCAAGGGCTCTACATAGCAGCACATGTATTGGGCCTAGCCCAGCTAGCACAACAGAAAAAAAGGAAAAAAAAAGGGACTCACCGAGTGGGCTTGGCCCAAATCGGTGTGGGCGAAGGATAGGCGTGACGCGCCCAGGCGAGGAAGATGCGTGGGATGAGGGCGCGGCTGTAGGCCAGGTCGAGGTCGGCCCATGGGCTGGCGATGGCGTGGCCCACCATGGTTGATCGGACGAACCGCTCGCCCTCGTCCCGACGAGGACTATACGGCGGCGATGGCTGTTGACGCCAGCGACGGGTGGCGGCCTCCGGCGGTGCTTGTCACGGGGATGGCTAGAGCGGGCATGGAGGCGTCCGGATCTCACCTGTGACCGCTGGATCCGGGCAGGAGCGGCGTCCCGAGGGCGGCGCGGCGAAGCTTCGGGCTTCCATGGCGGCTTGCTCCCGGCAGGCATGGCGATGGTGGTGCGGCCTGGAGAAGAGGGGGAGGTCAGGGGAGAGATGAGAAGGAAGAGGAGGGGCGCGTGAGCTCACCGGGGTGGCGGTGTCGCGCCTGGTGCGGCGGCTTGCTGGAGGAGCTCGGACGGCGGGGCTCCTCGGAGTGGAGGTGGAGGCACGGGTCTGGCATGGCCCGGTTCTGCCCGGCGGCGGGCTGGTGGCGCCCTGCGGGGCCTGGAGCATGGTGGAGGCAGGGGCTGGTCCAGGAGGGCGACGTG
Source organism: Bromus sterilis (assembly GCA_950022295.1). Lineage (NCBI taxonomy): Eukaryota > Viridiplantae > Streptophyta > Magnoliopsida > Poales > Poaceae > Bromus > Bromus sterilis. The sequence continues at coordinate 158,530,473 of OX465596.1, read as the reverse complement.
GCGGCTCTCTGGCCGTTGAATCTGAGATTTGACGGCCAGATCTGGACAATTTCAGGGGGGGGCTGCAAATTTTGTTTAGGGAAACCCTAGAAGGGCTAGGGGAGAGTGGTTGTCTTTATATAAGTGGTCTGGCTGGCAAGTTTGCGCAAAAGTCCTCGGGTTTTCCCTCTCGCGTTTGGTACTCCACGTTTCTGACCGCCGGGAGTGCATACACTACAGGAAACAGGAGTTTTTCCGTCAGACGGCAAACTTATGAAAAGCTGACGGCAAAGGCTTTGCCGTCAGCTCCACGACGACAAACCTGTTGTCAGCTCATCAGTCGGCAGTGATCTGCGTTGCCGTCAGCTCAAGATCGACCGATGGCAAAGCCTTTTCCGTCAGCCTTTTTGTACTGGCTGACGGCAAAGCCGCTCGTACGGCCTGCTCTGACTTAACCCCCGTGGGCTGAGTTAACGGCGTGCATTGCCGTCAGCTAGCCGTCTGGCTGACGGCAAAGCCCTTGCCTGGGCCCACATGTCAGCTGTTTGCCGTCAGCCAACCTACTCTTTTCCGTCAGCCGGTTGAAGGCCGACGGCAAAGCCGTGACCAAATGGTCACTGCCACAGCCCAGATTGCACAGGCTGCCGCCACTTGTCCGCTTTGCCGTCAGCTTGCTAACGGCAACGCCTTTGCCGTCAGCTAGCTGACGGCAAAGCTCTCTGTATCTATCTTTTTAATTTGTTTTTCTTTAATTCCCTGCATATAAACAATAATATATATATATATATGTACAGAATGCCATCCACAAGTCATATATACAATCATAATGCTATCCACAAGTCACGTATACAAAAGAAGCCATCCACAAGTCATATATACAAAAAGAAGCCATCCACAAGTCATATAAACAAAAAGAAGCCATCTCCATGTTTAAAAAAGCAAGTCATCTCCATGTTTAAAACAGCAAGCCATCTCCAAGTTTAAAACAACAAGTCATCATATATACAAAACGAAAGTGCCCAACATTATATACATCTACAAGTCATCTCCATCCTAACATACTATATCTACAACAAAGAAGCATCCATCCATGCATAAAGGCAAATCTGCAAAATGAAAACATAATCATATGTTACATACGAAAAAGAAGAAATCCAAAATGATGAAAAGATGAAAATAAAAAGGAAAAAGAAGAACAAGGAGAAGAAGAGTAAGGAGAAGAAGTGGAAGAATAAGAATAAGATGAAAGGAAGAAGAGAAGATGGAGAAAAAGAAAGAAGAGAAAAAGTAAGAATAAGAAGAACTTTTCTTATTTTACTTTCTTTTTCACCTCTTTCTTCTTCACTTCTTTCTTTTCCTCCTATCCTTCTTCTTATTCTACAATACTTGTTCTTCTTAGACCTCAAGAGCTAAATATATCTCATTTTAGATCTAACTAAGTCATTAATTCATTTTTGAGCTTTATATGCGAAGTATAAGTCATTTTTAGGTTTATAAGCCACTTAAGCTAGTAAATTCATTATTGATCTTTTATAAGACAAGTATAAGTCATTGTTGAACTTAATAAGCTTATAAAATCTAATTTGAGCTTTAAAAGCTTATAAAGACAAGTTTGAGCTTTATAAGCTTATAAAGTCACTATTGAGCTTTTAGAAGCCAAGTATAACTCAATTTTCATCGAACTACGCTATTAACATCATTTTTCAGCTTTATGAGCTTATGAAGTCATTGAGGAGCTATTATAAGCCAAGTATAAGTCATTTTTAGGTTTACAAGCTTATAAAGCCAAGTATAAGTTTTATAAGCTTATATAGTCATTTTTTAGCTTTTATAAGCCAAGAATAAGTAAATATTTATATAACTAAGCTATTACTACCATTATTGAGCTTGATGAGCATATAAAGTCATTGATGAGCTTTATGTAACTTATCGGAGGCCACCTCAAGGCTGAGAAGCGCCGCCACGTGGGTTGCTCGGGGATGCACTAGGAGATTCTTGTGGGTTGTGAGATGCAGCTCCGGAATTATGCTGCAACAAAGGATGAGTTGCAATGTGGTAAGCATGATGACACTTGATGGTATAAGACCGGGATATATTGATCATTGAAAGAAACTTACCTTTCCGGGAGGAGAAACGATAGGCGTCGGCATCGGTGGAGGGGTAAGACCTTGCTTCTCCCACATACTCTGCGAGTTAGTTTTTGAGGACTCGAGCATATTAGCAAGTGAACCAAACATATGCATATGCATTCTTGGCGGATATATGCAAAAGTAGTAACTTACCGAGAAGAGGTCGTAGATGGCCTTCGTCTGGGCATTATTGCGTGCCCTCTCCTCCTAGAGTATCCTCTGGGTCCTCTCCTCCGCCAGCCGGTCCCTCTCCGCAAGCTGCTCCGACAACATCTCTTGTGTCGCTTGTCTCTCCCTCTGAATGGCGTCCTGCGAACACTCAACAATATAGCAATTATTGTCATCATCACTACGTAGTCTAAAGAACGGAAAGAAAATTTGAAACAAAGTTATACCTGGATAGCAATGTCCACTGGCCACGGGCGAGGTCATACAGCAGGAGTGGAGCTCGTTTGCCTCTCCTTGATCTGAGGTAGAGTCTCCGGGCAATGTACGAAGCCATTGCACATGGAGGTGCTGCCATGATGCTTACCACCACCAGAAATCATCAAGACCTCCGGATCCATCTCCTCCTCGCTCGGGTCAAACTGAGGACCGCGTAGCTCTTTCGCCACCTCAGAATAGGCCATCATCTTGTGGTAGGCTGCAGCGCTGGTGTACACCTCAACACCGTCGCCCTCGGAATATGCCGTCACCGTTTTGTACTTTCCCTTATGGGCCATGGCAAATGAGCGAAATCCCTTAGGGACAGGCTGATTATGGTGCTTCGCCTACAATGAAAAGCAAAGAAAAGGCATGAAACAAATCAATTGATTAATGATGAAAGGACATGAAACTTAAAACAGAAAGGCACATACCCATTTTCTTGCGTACTCGTTGACGTTGAGATTGCCTTGGTGGTGTGCCACACCTACCATTTGTGCACGCCTAGCCTTGGCGCTTTTGTGGGTGGACAGCCAGGCATCACTGAGCCATTTGTCCACTATCGCCTCAAAGCAATCCATCTTATTTGCACACCATCTCGGGGGCGCCTATGAATTAATAATCTTATAAAGTCATTGAATATCTTTTTTAAGCCAAGTACAAGTCAAGTTTTATGTAACTAAGCTATTATTATCATTTTTTAGTTTTAGAAGCTTATAGAGCCAAGTTTGACCTTTATAAACTTATAAAGCCAAGTTTGACACTTATAAGCTTATAAAGCCAAGTTTGAGCTTCATAAGCTTATAAAGAAAAGTTTGACACTTATAAGCTTATAAAGCCAAGTTTGTGCTTCATAAGCTTATAAAGAAAAGTTGGAGCTAACTAGGCCTTACTTATAAGTGTAGGAATTTGAATTAGTTAGTAATTTACCTCCAAGTATTCTTCCTTCTTAAGGAAAACTTTTCTACACTTCTTCTTGGCCTTCTTCACGCCCTTCTTGGCGTACCAATCTCGAACACACTGAACACGCATCTCGTGCCTAGTGTTCGTGAGTAGCCTCACTATCTCCTTCTCGAGATTCTTCTGGGTCGCCGGCTTCATCCCCTCCTAAACCCTATAGTAGCACTGAAAAATGCATCGAACATATGAAAAGATGAGTGAAATGATTCCAACACTAATAAATGATTGCAATGCTTAGAATACTTACCCAAAAAGTAGCCACCACCATGTCGGCTTTGGTACGGCATTCAACGTTGTTGATGCGTTCATCTGGCGGGGCCGGGGCAGCTTTGTAGTGGGGCCAAGTGAGGCCGGGCTCAGGAACCCTACCCTCAACAGGCAACTGGACTAGCCCGGGGAACTGCTCCTTAAGCACGGCACCAAGGAGGCAGTTCGGATTCCGAGCACCTTCCGGGTAACTCCACGCCCTGCAAAATAAGAACACAAAGACATTAGTTCTTGTTGGACCATATGTACATGTATGATATATATATACAAGGTACACAAAAAATTCATCAACTTACTTCTCCCCATCTGGCGCAATCAATGTCCTCTGTGTAGGGTCCGGACGTGGTGGGAGCCATGTCATACCACGCTGGTACACCGGCTTCTTGGAAAAGGAGCTCCCCTCACCCCCATCATCCCCTCACCCCCATCATCCCCCTCACCCCCCTATTTTTTTTTCAGTGTGCATCATGTCAATGTTGTGTGGAAGAGCAAGGTCTTTGAAATACGGGAGATCCCAAAAGCATGGCTTGTGGGTCCAGGCGTGTTCCGTATTATATCCCAAGAAATACCCTGGCCGGTTCGGATCAAGCTCTAGTGAGTTCAACTGATCAAGAATTTGTGCGCCCGTCATCATAGGTGGTGCCTCGTGCTCGACAACTTTACCTTTGCTGAAATTCTTCTTGTCTTTTCTGAATCCATGGTCTAGAGGCAGGAATTGTCTATGCAAGTCGAAGCAAGAATACTTGCGACCCTCCGGCAGCCAATGAAAATTAAGAGAAGACTTGCATTGCGGGCATGGGAACCTTCCGTGCACGCACCATGCAACAAAAAGTGCAAACGCCGGCAGGTCATGCATGGAGTACATCAACCAAGCATGCAATTGGAAGTTTTTTTTGCTAGCTGCGTCATATGTCCGGATCCCATTATCCCAAGCTTCTTTCAACTCATCCATCAGTGGTTGCAAGTACACATTCATATTTTTTCCGGGATAGTTGGGCCCCAGAACTATCAACGTCAAGAAGATGTGCTTTCTTTGCATAAGTACTCCAGGGGGCAGATTGAGGGGCATGATGAATACGGGCCAACAACTATACTGGGTTGCCGTCATACCGAAAGGATTGAACCCATCGAGGCTAATGGCGAGTGCCACGTTTCTTGGGTCTTTGGCTTTACCTTCTTTATGTATTTCATTGAACATATTCCACGCTTCACCATCAGAGGGGTGGGTCAACATCAAATTCCCGTATTCATCTGTAGCACGTCTAATTCCATCTCTGTGCCATGTCATTTGTTTTGCTGTTTCTTCAAGCATGTAAAGCCGTTGAAGTCTTGGTAAGATCGGTAGGTACCGAAGAATGTTTACGGGTATTTTGCTCTGCGTCTTCTCACCAAGACCGTTGTCTACGACAATATACCTGGAGGACTTCCAGCGTGGACAATAATTATCATCCGCATACTCATGCCTAAATAAGACGCATCCTTTCTCACAAGCATGTATCCGCTCGATGGGCATCTTCAGTGCACCGAGTATTTTGTCTGAGTGGTATAGGTTTGCAGGCATAATATGACCGTCCAGTAGAAAGCGCCCGAATAAGGTCATCATCGCATCATAGCACTCTCTGGACAAGTTGAATTGTGCCTTAAGAGCCATTGTTTGTGCGATGGCATCTAGTTGACAAATCTTGGTGTGCGCATGCAGTGGGAGTTTTGAAGACTCTAGCATGGCATAAAAGGCCTTGGCAGTTTCCTCCGGTTCTTCGTCCTCAAGACGAGCATCGTTGTAGTCATTGACCATGTCTTCGATCCCTGTACCACAATCCTCAATGCGCTGACGTACTACCTCATGTCTGTCACGTTGGACCGACTCGCCATGAAATGACCACAACGTATAATCAGGCATGAAACCACGTATTTGCAGGTGTTTACCCATTACATCCTTTGTCTGTTGTGAATAGTTCTTACATCTAGTGCAGGGGCACCATGTTCTTGGTTGGCCAGCACTAAATGCAACCTCTAGGAACTCCTCGGTCTTGGTCAACCATTCCTCAGTCATATTTTTTGACTAGGGTGACCGGTGTACATCCACGCACGATCATTCATTCTGGCTAGCTAGCTAGTACAAATTAACACCAGAAGGCATATAATTAATTACGGTGATACGGCATATGCACACTAGCTAATAGGTAAAGATAGGTCCTAATCCCACCCGAGTATGTGCAGATTGGATTCATTTCCCCATGCTCTCCTCCCGATCCGACGCAAAATTTCGACAGCACCTCCCCGCTGTTCTCCTGATACACGTCTCAGCATAAACCGAGAGGATGTGTACCCGGAGAACAACAAGGTGGCGCTGACGAAATCCTGCGTCCTATCCGGAGGATAGCATATATGGGGAAATGAATCCAATCTACACATACTCGGGCTGTCCATGGATAACGTTGGAAAATTTGAAAGAATCCAATTATAAATATGCAAATGAATGCATATTTATAAATGGAATCTTTCAAATGGGAGACGCATATGGGTTACACAATGGAACCTTACATCTAAATTTTAATTCTACCTAACTAGTGTCATTGGCATTAAGTCCGGAACATAGCAAAGGAAAGGGGAGAAAAATATTAATTATATTTCTTTTCTAACTTCTTCTCTTCTTCTTTCTTCTTTCTTCTATTTCTTTTTACTCTTCTATATCTTCATCTCCTCCTCCGATACTTCATCTCCACCTCTTACACAAGGCCAGGCCAACCCTAAGCCACAAGATAACTAGCCCTAACTACTTTTACTTTACTTTTCATTTCATTTTACTTTTTTTACTTTTCATTACATTCCATTTTCTTTCAATTCATTAACAATCTAACAACTGATTTTCAATAACTAACTAACTAACTATTGTCTTTAGCTAACTACAAACTAACTAAATAATCTTAACTATAACTAGCTAACTAGAACCTAACTACTGATTTTAACTATCTTAATAATTTTAACTAACTAACTACTGATTGTTACTAAATAACTAACTAACTGATGATATTAAATAAATAAATAAATATTGATTCTAACTAACTACAATGTAACTAATGTTTTTAATACAACTAGCTAATTAAAATCTAACTATTGATTTTAACAATAACTAACTAACTAAATATCTACTGATTTGAACTAACTATAACCTAACTACTAATTCCTTTTAACTATAACTAACCATTTAAAAGAATTAAAAAAGGCTAGGGTTGCTCACCGAAATGCCGGCCGGCGAGGGGGGGGTGTGGATGTGGTGGCCGGGGACGACGACGGGGTGGTGGTGGTGGAGGCGGCGTGCTCGTCGATGCGAAGGAGGGTGTGGCGGCGGCGTCCTGCAGAGGCAGCGGCGGCGCGTCAGAGGAGTTTAGGAGAGGGAGAGGAGAGAAAGAATGGCGGTGCTCACCGGGGTGGTGGTGGTGGTGGAGGCGGCGGCGGACCTGGTGGTGGTAGTGGCGGAAGTGGCCGGGGTGGTGGGGGTGGGGGCGGCGGTGGCGCTGGGTCGGGGGGAGAGAAAGAGAGGGCACTGGGTCTGGGTCGCTCGAGTGGGGGTGGGGGTTAGGGCTGGCCGCGCGAGTGGGGTTAAGGCCCAGCTTTACCGTCAGCTGGCTAACGGCAACGTCTGCCGTTAGACTATGCCGTCAGCTGGCTGACGGCAAAGCTGCTCGCCGTTAGCCCGCGCTGGCAAGGGCCACGTGGCGCACGAGAGGCCGTCTGCAGATCTTTGCCGTCAGCTCTAGGGCAGGCTGCCGTCAGCTAACTGACGGCTTACAGTAGGCTGACGGCACAGAACATATATGCTGTCAGCACCATCTTGGCCGTCAGCTTCGAGCCCAGCTGACGGCCTTGTATTATTTATCGCCAGCCCCGATAGAAAGCTGACGGAAAAAGCTTTGGCTGACGACAAAACTCCTGTTTCCTGTAGTGATACGACCTCCGATTCGGGCGAAATCTCGAACCACGCGCTTAGCGCGGCGAGCCCGTCAGTTCTACCTCACTTCGATACCGTTCCAAGAATATTTTCCGACGCCCAATAAAATAATCCATTTCATTATTAAATGGGGTTTTTCGTTCCGATGGCGATGGCTGGTCCTGTGCAGGAAGTTTCGACGGTGCTCGGGTGAACCCGGTGTGGCAAAGGTCGTGTGTCGTTTGGGAAAAAGATTTGGTCACGCATGCCGGTACGAGAAAGAGGGGGGATATTCACCGATTAATAAATCAACGAAGCAAATACTGTCAACCATTCCAGCAAGAAATAAAATAAAGCAACAAACAAATTTTTTAATATGGGTGAAAATCCTGGGCTGTTACATGTTCAAAAGTGTCCAGGGACACGAGTACCTATGTATATCCTGAAGAAGGATCTTCTTCACAGGAATCCTAGGAAGTAAGGTGTTGGTTTCGACAGGAAGCTAAACCCTGATGGCACTTATTGGGAACTTGAGATTTATCCAAAAAATGTATGGGTCTTAGCGAAGGAAAATCCCATTGATATTGCTAACCTTTCAGGTTTCAACTGGAAAAAATTTGAGGCCATAGTTGACGAGTCACTTGACTCTGACTACAAACTTATCAAAGATCGGGAAGGAAAAGTTTCGGTTGAATACATTGGTTCCCCTCCAAAGAATGGTTTCTATAAGAGACAAATCTGGGTGCGCAATTCACTGGTTGAGAAATTGCCTGCTAACCATTCTATGCAGGGAAAGTCTTCGGTACCGCGGAAACACTTCTATTCTCTCAAAGAGAGAAATGATTCACTGGTTCCTGAATCAAATGTTCCTCAAAAGGAATGCAATCATGTTGGTCGTTATGCTTATCGTCACCGTGATAATAATGATAAGATTGCCTATGATCATTCACACCCTAACCCTTCACAGAGGAATTATGTTTATGGTGTGCTTGATGGTCCCCCTAGTCGATTTGATACTGTTCGCTTTAATTTCTCTGCTTCAACAAGTCTTCCATGCCTTCTCAGTCACCTGCTCGTTTGTGGGGGGTTAAGAAGAATTAATTCTTCTGTAGGGCTATATCTCCTGTGGATCCGAATGGGTCATGGACAGTGGTTGCACTAATCATATGACTGGAGACAAAGAATTGTGTACCGAAGAAAAATTCACTCTTCTCAGAAGTACATTACCTTCGGTGGAAACAATAAGGGTAAAGTTCTTGGTTTGGGTAAGGTTGCTATATCAAAGGATAAGCATATTAAAAAATTATGCTTGTTCAATCTCTTGGATATAACCTCATGTCTATATCAAAGCTATGTGATATAGGTATGCTTTTTCTATTTTATGCTTCACGTTGTGTTGTGTTTTCACAGGATGACTATACGTTTGTCTTCGAGGGCTACCGACAAGAAGATTTATATATTGCTGATTTTTCTTCGGGTCTTGCTGTATCCACCTGCTTAATGGCAAAAGCTTCCTCGAGATGGTTATGGCATAGAAGACTTGGTCATGCAGGGATGCGGAATCTTCAAACTCTAGTAAAGAAGAAGCATGTTATTGGCCTTAGCGAAGTAAAATTCGATAAGGATCGTATCTGCACTGCCTGTGCAACTGGAAAGATTACAAAGAAACATCATTCAGCGAAGACAATCATGACTACTACTCGTCCTCTTGAATTGCTTCACATGGTTCTTTTTGGTCAACAAAATTATGCTAACCTGGGAGGCAACAAGTATGGTCTAGTGATTGTTGATGATGTCTCTCGCTTCACTTGGGTTTTATTTTTGGATGACAAGTGCAAAGTTGTTGAAATCTTGAAGTCATTCTCTAAGAGAGCTCATACTAAATATGAATTGAATCCTGAAGTGATAATGGAACTGAATTCAAAAATACACATATTGAAGATTTTCTTGATGATTATGGTATTACTCATGAATTCTCTGCTGCATATACACCACAACAGATGGTGTTTTTGAGAGAAAGAACCGTACACTTATTGAAATGTCTAGAACAATTCTTGTTGAATACAAGAATCCTATCAGGTTCAGCTCCGAAGCCATTAATACTACCTTCCGTATCATCAACAAGGTTTATCTTCATAAGTTCCTGAAGAAAACATTTCATGAACTTATCACTGGTAACAAGCCTAATGTTTCGTACCTTAGGGTATTTGGTGCTCCATGTTTTATTAGAGATATGAATCATAGCACTAAATTTTCCCCTAAGGCACATGAAGGTTTTCTTCTAGGTTATGGCTCAAATTCTCACACTTACAGAGTGTATAACTCCCACTTTGAGAAGGTTATGGAAACTGTAAATGTGAGGTTTGATGAAACTAATGGCTCTCAAAAGGAGAATTTTCCTCATGATCTAGATGAACCTCCTCTTGATGAAGTGATCGGGTGCATGGCTATTCGAGAGATTTTCCCTGTCGAAGAAAATCCTCGTCAAGCTAACAGGGATGATGATGATCCAATGTTCCCACACATAGCCCGGGGCACTGCAGATCAAAATCCTGAAGCTAATGATGGACATGACGAAGAAGAACCCATGAACGAAGGAAATGTTGATCCTGAAGGAAATGCATATCTCGAAGGAAATGTTGATCCTGAAGGAAATGCAGATCCCGAAGGAAATACCAATCTCGAAGAAGAACCTAAGCCACAAGCCAATGGAACTGCATTATCTCGAGTGCGAAGAAGAGTTGATGTTGACTCGATCCTTGAAGACATTCGTCAACCAGGTCGTCCCACTACTCGTTCTCGTACTCGTTTGGCTAACTTCTGTGGAAACTTTTCATTTGTCACCATGCTTGAACCATTGAAATTCGATGAAGCCATGAAGGACTCATACTAGTTAACTTCAATGATCGAAGAACTTAATCAATTTGAGAGAAACAAAGTCTAGTCATTGGTTGAGAGACCTGACCCCACGAAGCATAATATCATTGGCACAAAATGGTTTTTTCGTAACAAGCCAGATGAAGATGGTATTGTGCTAAGAAACAAAGGACGACTGGTTGCACAAGGTTACACCCAAATCGAAGGTATTCATTTCGGCAAAACTTATGCTCTAGTTGCTCGTTTCGAATCAATTCGTGTCATGCTTGCTTTTGCAAATTTCAATGGTATCCTGCTATATCAAATGGATGTCAAAAGTGCTTTCCTTAACGGTGAAATCGAAGAAGAAGTCTACGTTATGCAGCCTCCAGGTTTTGAAGACACGAAAAATCCTGATATGGTTTATAGGTTACACAAAGCTCCCTATGGGTTGAAGCAAGCACCTCGTTCTTGGTATGAAACCCTGAAGGATTTCCTCCTGAAGAAAGGCTTTAAACCAGGAACAACTGACCTAACTATTTTCACTCTCTCTTATAATGGTGATCTATTTGTGTGTCAAATATATGTAGATGATATTATCTTTGGTTGTACTAACCCTGATAACAGCGAAGAATTTGCCAAAATGATGTCGAAGAAATATGAAATGTCAATGATGGGTGAATTGAAGTTCTTCCTCGGACTTCAAATTCGTTAACAAAATAATGGCACTTTCATTTCTCAAGAGAAATATCTTAAAGATTGCCTGAAAAAGTTTGGTCTTACTGAATGCAAAACTATCAAGACGCCTATGCTAACCAATGGCTTCCTGGATGCTGATGAGAAGGGAAACCCTTCGATCAGAAGAAGTATCGGTCTATGATTGGTTCACTTTGATATTTATGTGCATCTAGACCTGACATTATACTTTCATTATGTATATGTGCTCGTTTTCGGGAGAATCCAAAAGAATCACATCATTGTTGTCAAGCGAATTCCTCGATATCTTGCTCAGAAGCCCTCCTTGGGTCTATGGTATCCCAAGGGTGGTCAGTTTGATCTTATTGGCTATTCTGATTTGGACTGGGCTGGTGATCGTGTTGACAATATCTATTGCTGAAGCCGAATACATTGTTGCTGGCTCATGCTGCACTCAAATCCTTTGGCTTAAGTAGACGCTAAAAGATTATGGTATTCATGTGAAGAAAATTCCTCTCCTATGTGATAATGAGAGTGCTATCAAAATTGCCCACAATCCAGTGCAGCACTCTCGCAAGAAGCATATTAATATTAATCAACATTTTCTTCGTGATCATGTTCTGCGTGAAGATATTGTGATTGGCCATGTCAGAACTGAAGATCAATTGTAGATATTTTCACGAAACCATTGGATGAGAAAAGGTTCTGTGCATTGAGATGTGAGCTAAACATTTTAGACTCACACAACGTTTTGTAAGACTGAAACTTTACCTCCTTGTACATATTCATTTACTTTGTTTTAGTGTTTAGTTTTGTTCTTGCTTTTTGCTTCCAGTTCTGTCATTTTGTTTCGTTTGGAGTTCGTCCCCTATGATTATCGCCTTTCGCCTAGTTGTCGTTTTTCTTCGAGGTGATAAGTTTCGGACCCTACCCCTTCTATTCATCTTCATTCCCACTCTATCTATTCTAAAATGGTTAAGCACATTTGAAACGTTAAGCATTTTGCTTCGAACGTCATTGAGTTCCGAATCAAATGATTCCAGCTTTATCGAAGTTTTTACTCAAGGTCAAGAGTTTTTCTTCGTCCGTTGAGATCCCGTCTATTTCGGGTCGTTGAGATTTTATCGCGATACGCCACGAAATCCTCGCCGTAGAATTCGGAGAGACGGGCGATGGTTGTCGTTTGATGTGATCTAACACATCTGTCAGGTTGGCCACTATATAAGGCATCCCCCAAGCGAAATCTAATCACCACTGCATTCTCTCTACAACATCCAACAAAATTCTAAATTTTGGAATGTTAAAAAACGTAATAATGATTGTTTCTCGATATGTTGATTTTCACTCGGATTTGAAACTTTTGGACTTTATTGGATATTCAAATGAGAGGGAATAAAATGAATTTCCCAAGTGTTCATTTTATCTTATTTGAATTTTATTATTTAAAACAAAGTCCAACTCAAGAATAAATAAATGAGAGAAGGTAATATGACTCCTTCAATATACTAATATAGTTGGTAAATTCTTTAAATAATTATTTGGAGTTTAAAAATATTTTGGGGATTATTTATAACCCTAAATTAATTTTAGGAAATATTTATTAGGCCCAAAATAGTATTATACAATATTGTTGGAATTTAATTTAATTTAGCGTTGGGAATATATTTTGCAATGCTATATATCATTACTAATAAATCTCTATATGTTTTGTTTATTTTATAAAACACTGTTATATTCTTATTTTCTGTAGAAATAATAAAAAGAACATAACTGCAGCTGGGCCCCGTAGCCAGCCCACTGCTGTCTCTCGCTTGCGCGCGTCACACCACCTAGTAGTTGTAGCAGGCCGGCCCATCCGCTGCCTTTCCCTAAGCCTTTTTTTGTTTTACTGTTTCATCTCTTCTCTCGTTCTTTACGAACAGAACATATCTAAACTAACTCAAATACCGATCGATTTGATTGATTCCCTTATGTCTTCTTGTCCTCACCCTTTATAGCTCTATATCGCAGCCCTCAAACCATTTTTCTTTCTTTTCCCTCAAGAAAAGTCGACGCAACCGAGCTTTGGATCTCGCCCCCACGGACTGCCTCCTTTGATCATCGTTTTCGTCACCATCGATGCATCCCAGTCGTTCTCATTATGTCCCGTTGAACCTCCGCTCAGTATCTCACCCGTTTGACAATGTTTCATGTCCTAGATAGCAAGTTTGCGCACTCTGCGGAAGGATCAGATGTCATCGGAGAGCGCTGGAGTTCACCAGGAGCACCGGGTTCACGCAACTGCAGCGGCTGAACTGAAGACCGGCCTTCGCTTCTTCATGTATCATCGTGTTCCCCACCATACGCCTCGCGCGTTAGACGTCCTTTATTTGCCAGAGATGCACCGGAGCCGCCGCCATCGACATCCAAAATCCCGTCGTGTCCTATTTCTATACTAGGTTCCTTTTTTTACATTTATGACACCCCCTTTATCCTCAACCACAGTAATGTCTCTTACAAGAAAGGACACTAGATCACACGGGGGGTTGCCTAACCAAACTTCAGAATTACTACACTTTGCTCTATTAGCTAGCTCATGAGCGACCTCCTTACTCTCTCTAAAACAATGTTCAAAACATACATGCACCAAATCAAGACACATAAAATAACAATATTCAAAGATTGCACTGGCCGAGGACGTAGAGCTTCCTTCCTTCAGCATTGATATAACCTCAGCATTTTCTGGTTTAATCCGAAGCTTTCCACAAACAGCTGTTCTAGCAAGGTTCAAACCAAATCGAATAGCCAGGGCTTCTGCCGTAAAGGATTCCGTACAAAAATTGACTTGTTCATTGGCCGCTGCAATGAATCTTCCTTTGTGATCGCAAATATCAACCCCTACTGTGCCTTGCAGCAGATCATCATTAAACCCTGCATCCACATTCAGTTTGAAAGATCCTTTTTTAGCTTAAGCCAAGCTTTCCTTCGAACTTTGGCCTTTGGTGAGCTTGCAATAATGAAATTTGCTGCTAAACCCTTCACAGCGAAAGCAACTTGGTCTGCTGTCTGTATGGATCCGGCATGAGTCAATTGTCTTCTCTCATACCACAAGTACCACGCCGTTGTAGCTATCAGTTCCCTGAATTTTGGATGTCCTAGAACCTGAACACCCTTCTCATTCAGGCAAAAATGATATTCGAAAACCGCAGCAATTTCTACACTGACACAGCTGTGTTGCGTTAAAAAATAAGGTGTTTAATCGTATCCGGTCCCTAGTTGTAGTCCGGGAAGTGACTTGCAATCTTGATATGTTTATTTGCAAGGATTTCCCGGCAGGGAAGAGCACCATGCAGCGTCCTCCATATGAAGATTTTGATCTTCGGAGGACAAGAAAGCTTCCATATCGTCTTCCATATGTCCGCCTCTATCGATTGTGAAGTATCGGATTGGATTATATTCCCAAATTTCTTGTTCCACTCCTCCCATATGTTGGAATAGCTTGTGCAACCGATTTCTACAACACTTCTTTTCCTCCCATTGACATAATCTTTTCCTTCCAACCTGTTAGTTTTTGTATGATTCTATCAATCAAGTACTGAAAAATCTCACTTTTGTCAAGACCAAGGGAAGCAGGGAGCCCAAGATACTTATCATTCAAGCTCTCAGTAGAAATATTCAGGATTGTGCAGACCTCTTCCTTCATATCATCCGTAGTGCTTGGACTGAAAAATATACTTGATTTCCCAACACTAACAAGTTGTCCTGATGCAAGACAGTATGAATCCAAAACTGCCTTTAGGGTGTTAGCGTTCCCAACATTTTCCTTCATGAGAATTAGTGAGTCATCCGCAAAAAGAAAATTAGATACCGAAGGTGCATCTCTGCAAACTTTTACTCCCTCAAGTTCGCCACAGGACTCAGCATGCGCAAGAAGTGCAGTCAAACCCTCTGTACAGAGTAGAAACAGATATGGAGATAACGGGTCTCCTTGCCTGAGCCCTCGAGATGGTAGAATCCGATCAGTCTCATCCGAGTTAACCGCACTTTATACTCAACAGAGGAAACACAAGACATGATCATCTTCACCCAAATTGCCTCAAACCCAAGTTTAATGAGGATGCCTTCCAGAAATATCCATTCCACTCTGTCATAAGCCTTGCGCATGTCCAACTTCACCGCATACCAGCCATCCTTTCCCTTCTTCTTTTGTTTTATTGCATGCCGACTTTCATAGGCTATCAAAACATTATCAGCTATATTGGGTTCCTTTTTGTGCACGGTGACCTACACGTTTTTTTCTCTGTTTTTTTTTCTCTTGCAGCGTGGCCTAAATCCAACCATCCACTGTCACTTAATCAAACGGCCTCCAAACGAAGGGGTATCGGCCACTCTGGTTGCGCCATGTGTCCAAGACCTCTGCGTAAATATAAATGTCATAGAATCAGTCTTTTTCTTCACAAAATAGCCCCATTTTTAGAATTGCTATAACTTTTAAGCCGTAGATCCGATTTAGATGATTCCAAGGCCTAGATTCATATTTTGAGCTCCTCTAACCAATATACATATCAACTCAACCTTTTGAAACTTTTAAATTTGAGTTTGTTTATATTCAAATTCAAACTACCAAAGGCCATATGTTTTGAACCATTGACCCAATTCAATTGATTCTTTTTGCATAGGATCACCCATGTCATGTACTTTCTGTCCATATCATTTATCCACAACATTAAAATATTTATTGATCTGTTGAATTCAAATTTAATTCAAACTTCAACTTACTTTGACTTGTGTTGTAGTATTCCTTTCACGTGATTCTTTTTGCATATCGGATCATTTGAAACATCCTACCGGTGATATCCACACACCTTTCATTTTGCCTTGATATGTATCCTTAGTTCTTAGTATCTTTAGTCATAATATTTTATAGTGAAATTCTTTCCCCGTTGACTCACTCAAGTTTACCTTCCACCTATCACCTTCGATCACATCGACACCTATACCTTTCAAGCCCGTTGTTATTGTTGCTAAACTTTGGTGTTTGATTTGTTGATCTTTTGATTCTTCCTTTTGGCATGATTTCTTATTTGGGTTCTTTCTTTTACAATAGATTGCTCGAAGTGTGACGAGTAGAGTTATCTGGATCGTGAGAGAGAAGAACTTCATCGAATGTATAAGCCAAGTTACACTTTGATCATACCTGAACCTATATTTTTCATAATGCATGTAGCACTTATCACCCTATGCATGTGTAGGACTATTATATATTACTTATGTTGCAAACCTGGTCGGATAGACATATGATCTGATCATTTATTCTTTGTCGCCTTAGTTCGTGATTGTTATATATTTCTATGCTTGTAGACGGGGATTGGCTTGAGATTACATTGAGTTATGTGAGGATTTAATAACTTGACTAGCAAACTTAAATAGAATCCACCTCTGGACGGGCGGGATGCATCTTGGAGGCTGCGCCTTCTCTAAGGGAAGGTTCAAGGCTAAATTCTCCCAATGGTTTTGCATGGTATGGACGGAAGGCATCATGGCGTCGTGCAACTTATCTAAGGACTGCGCCCATGAGAGTGCACCCTAAGTGGGCGTCGTCCAGGCTCAAAAAGATCGGGCAGACTTAGTGTAAGGCCCGATATGCGGTGCTTTTCCAGATCTAGATGTTTCCATCCAGATCCGGGGACGAAGCACATATTGGTCCCACCGCGACATATAACAATGCCATATGCCCCGGATTTCCAACATGATATCACAACATTACAGCTACAAGGATACAACATCTCGTACAATCGGCATACAACTGCATTATACATTACATCAGCGGAAGATACATGTCTGGGTACAGACTACATTCAAATGCCTAGTGGCAAAGGTAAACACACCATTCCCGTAATCACACGGGTACAGGCTCTCCGCCGGGATCCGCCTAACTAGTCGTCGTCGAGTCTCCACGAAGGCGACCGGAAGAAGGGTCGAGGTAGTAAACAACTGCAGCGGTCGATCAGGCAAAACATAAAAGAGAAAAGAAAAGAAAGGGGTGAGAATATATCAAAAGTCTTGAAACTAACTTCACACGGGTAAGAATGGGGGTAGTGGTGAGGTTGCAGATGCACTAGCAATATATGAGTGGCTAACGGTCTAATTTAGAGTAAGATGAGAACCAAGCATTCGATGAGGAATCGCCTCCAACAAGTCTTACTATCTACTACTTACGCAAGCATAACACCTATCATATCCTTCTCCTCCTCTTTGCATCCCGACGAAGAAGAAGCAGTCAAGGCACACACACGTTGATCAAGTTATTAGAAATGATTTAGTTGATGTTATCTATGAACATGATGTAGGTTTCAAGTCGTCCATAACCATGGACACGGCTTCTCGAAAAGATTTAACCCTTCAGGGGTGTACCAACTGCCCATTACAAGGCTCTGCACGCACGCCCATCTCTCTCAGTTGCTACCCATCATAGGAAACCATTTTATGATTTAGTTCCAAGAGATCCGAAACGACAGGTCCCTCTAGCTAACAACGAACAAATCCGGGTGGCCCCGGGGGAGTCGACACCCAATCCAAAAGCTGGCCACGCTCTCGGATCGGACTCTTCCGTTAGGCTAAGGTCGAGGTAACTGATCCCCTCACATGTGGGCAACCCCCTAGCTCACCAGTGTGGACCAACAGAGAAACCATGTCTCCGCTGGCCTGGGTTGGTTTAAAGGATATCTGCTAGGAGCGACCCGACAGACATATATGCATGGTTTGCAAATGGTAAATCAGCTTGGGCCATCTCTAGAAATGTTTGAAGCTAGATAGGTAAGAAAAGGGGACCCCATAAAATCCCACACGCGGTTAGGCACGCTCAGTCTTAAAACCAATACCCGGAACTCGGATCCTAGGTGCCTCGAATGGAACAACGCGTCTGGGCGGGATAGCCTAGACCTTCCATCCTTCGTCGAATATAGTCAACATTATAATAATCATATCATTCACAATAATATAACAATGTGATAGCCCAATCCAAGGAGTAACAGGGGTAAAACTATATTGAAAAGGGCAGCAACATGACATAGCAATAAATGGGCATGAACTAGACATGATGGTGATCAGGTACAAACAAGAATCATGGTCATAGGCATCACAGATCAAAAGATATTAAGCATGCAACATGGCATCGGAAATTTACAAACCTGGAGAAAAACAGAGGTGGCTGTCAAAAACAATGGCATAGAAACTTTGGAGCTAAACATATCTATGACCAGAAATGTAAACATGACAATGCAATACATATAATGGAAGTAGACATGGCATAGATCAAAATGACATATTGCAATGCTCAATAGGATGCATGGTTAAAAAGATACAAGCAAAACAAGTTGTGCACATAATCTTCCAACATCAGGAAGCACACTTTAGAGCAATGCATAACCAGGATAATGAATGCAAACATGCTCACAAATGATATGCAACAAAAGTAGACATGGCAAAAGGAATCATGCTAAAAGGCACCATGAACAATAAATTATAGCCCAGGTGGCTGGCAGTTCGCAAAAACATCCTCGGAGTTTCTCTCGCGCGCGCGGTGTTTACGTTTCTGACCGCCGAGGGTCCGCGGGACCTTCGATTCGGGTAAAACTTCAAACTGTGTGATCAACGCATCGAGCCGGCGCGTTCACCTCATGCTGGAACCATTCTGAGAACACTTTCCGACGTGCTATAAAAATAACCCGTTTAATTATTAAATAGGGTTTTTCGTTCCATTGGCTACGGGTGGTCTTGTTCGGGTTTTTGCGACGGTGATCGGGTGAAACCCGATGTCGCAAAGGTCGAGTGTTAGCGTGGGAAGGGCCGGTCTCCGTCCAGTACGATATAAGAGGATGAAATCTAATCGTCGATCGATAAATCGGGGATGCGAACACCGCAAACAAATCAGACAATCAAACAATTCACACCGAAAACAAAAATTTTAATTTTTGTGAAATCTGGGTTGTTAAACTTAGTGACTAGTAGCTTCCATGTAAGACCACTGGCTATATGGTCTCTGGCTTAGTCGAGTAAGTTGTAGGGAGCCTGGACCTGGTAGCTAGAGGATGTAGATATGATAGGTGTACCAGCTACCAAAGGGTGGAGGTGACCTCTTCTGAAGACTTCGTCTCAATCTTCGGGTTAAGTCAAGTGGGTATTGTGTACAAATCTCTGTAGAGCGTACAAACTAATCATGATTAGCCGTGTCCCCGGTTATGGACAACTTTGAGCAACTTGGAATTACTGTTGTTGGATGGTCTTGACAGATGAATCACCTTAATTAAACTTGAATGGGAAACTTTAATAAAGGGTATGGGTTAGAATTGGTGTCACCCAATTCAACCTTATGTAGTAAGATAAACTAAAATTTGACTAATAGGTAGATTGAGGAAAAAATCAGCTTTCTGCAAAATAAAACCATAAGCCTTCCTTTGACTTACCTTGCATGTAGATGTAGGTCTGTTATATCATTTTTCGTGTGGCTTGCCGTACAAATCAGATGTACTGACCCGTTGTCGGGTTGTAATCTTCGGTTTTGCAGCATTGTATACGACGAGTAAGTGATGCGTTGTAGGGTTACGATGTCTATACTCAACTGTGCCGGTGGAGTTGATGGACGCCACAAAGCTCATTGTTGTTTTTTCCGCTGTATTCTATTTGTAAGCTAGCCTTGAGCTACGCAGGTATGTTTGATTGTAATACTGGATCTTCGATGTAATATATATGACATGTGGTTTATTCTTGATATTACATCATGTACTCTGTGTGCTAGCTATTGATCTAGGGACTAGCACAGTATGCACAGAGACTTGGATTCTTAGTGAATTGGGTCGTTACAGATGGTATCAGGGCCCATGTTGATTGTAGGTCGTGGCCCTAGAAAATGGATAGGAAAAGTCATAGGAACTAAACTATTATTTCACTCTTTAGTTAATTACTCTTGTAACTAGTATCTATCATCTATTATTCATCTTCTAAACTATTTATCTTGTTTTAATGTAAATGACCATCCTAGTTGCTTATGGCCCTGAAGATATGATTTTGAGAAGTAACTCATCAACCTTGTGGATCAGTTGAGGTTACCACTACCCGAAGTAGGAGTATCCTATGAGGTTCAATAAGTCTTGACACTACGGGAGGATCTTTAAGATCAGCTTATCTGAGAAGGATGAAGTTTAGATTCAGACCACCACTTTTATGTGAAGTTAGATAAACGAATTGCGCGTAGTATGATGAGATCGTATGTCTTGCACATATGACCTTACTCTGTGTGTTGTTGTGTGGTGTGACTTTTGTGACTTTATTGATTGATGTCATGTGATGTTGTTTGCATGTAGATGTTTTGCCTTATTCTTTTTTGTGTGCATGTGCTTAGCATTATCTTTAGTTTGTTTTCTTGTATGTATCCTAGTTTCCCGTAACCTTGGTCATTTGGGCTCAATAGATGGAGTATGTAGTAGGAATCGCTTTTTCTGGGGCGATGACTAGACGGAAGGTGGAGCAATGGATTCATAATATGGAGGAACACATGGAGCATAACAAGGTTGGAAGTGAGGACATGGTTCACTATGCTGTCAAGAATTTTGTAGAAGAGGCTGCTACTTGGTGGAGAATGCATCAGGAGATTAACGAATCAAAGAGGGAGATTACTTGGAAGGAATTTACAAATATTTTTGTTGGGATCTCGCCTCATCACCCCGATGCAAAGGGTGGTAAACCTTAAAAGGCCCCGTTCCTGCAAATTTTTCGGGGAAGTAGGACACTTCTACGAAGGAAACCAAGATGGATGCCCCTATTGTGAGGAGGTTCACTGGGGTGAAGAATGTCCCACTACTCAAGTCACATGTTTTATGTGTGAAGGAACTCATCATTACCCCGTTCAGTGTCACATTTACACCATGACACAACAAGTGATTCAACAACAACAGGAAGGAATGAATAAAATTATTGTCAGAACCCTCTGTTAGGTAATGTGCTAGGGTTAGCAAGTCACTTGCATCATGTTAAAAATTTCAAAAGAAATCTTTGAAATCAAAATCAAAAGCAAAATGGGAGAAGAAACCCCCCCAGATGAATTAATTCAAAAGGCCAGATAAAAATCTTCTCCAAAAATTCATGTTAGATTTTTGAAAAGTCTTATAAATGAGTGTGATCACATATCAAGTGATGTGGGACCCACCCCATGCTCATAGATTTTTCAAATATTCAAACAGTGCCTTGGAATTAATCGAAAACCCCTATTTGAGTTAAGATTCAAATTATTTGAATTTTAAAAAGTACCAAACTTTATAAGTGGCTAGTCTATATTATTATGAGTTCATATAAAAAGTTTCAGCATTTTACAAAATGACTAGGTATTTATTTAGCACAGCAAAACAAAAATGCAGAAAAGAAAACAGAAAGGAAAAAGGAAAAGAGAGCTTACCTGGTCATGCAGCCCAACATACCCCCCCCCAGCCTCCAACCGGCCCAGCCCAGCCCACCTAGCTCTTGTCGTCTACCTCCACGACAACAAGCAGCTCGGTGGCCGGCATGCCGAGGCCGCCGACTACGGCCAGGCCACGCAGCTGCCTCCCTGCCTCCTCCAGCATGTCCAGGACAGAGCCGTGGTCGCCCTCGTCACTCTCCACCCCTTTCCCCTCGCTCTCGCGCACTCTGCCGCTTTTCCCCTTCTTCCCCGAGAGCATCCGCCGTTCGCCGCCGTGAGGAACCGCAGCCAACGCTAGAGAGAAGCCTGGAGACCATGTCCATCGTGCGCGCCATCGTCGACTTCCTCGATCTGGAGAAGCTGGAGGACTAATCGAGCTCGAGGCCAACGCAAGCTTCACCGAGACCTCGCCGGAGCCGCCGCGCGATTTCTTTGATTCCGGCAACCACAGGGCGTCCCCGACCGCGCCACCGCCTCCGTTGAACTCACGGTGAGCTCACGGTTCACCCGAGCCACTCCTTTCTCTCCCTCCTCCTCCCTAGCTAGATCCGCCATGGGCGCAGAAGAGCATCACCGCCGTGCTCGTCGACGGCGAGTCTCCGTTAAGCATTTGTTCCCGCGGCCATGTCCTTCGCAATCGCCGTGCTCCTCTGGTTCGATCCAGCCTAAGCCCGCCCCAAATGGCACTCCGTAGCGAGTTCGACCTCCAGCCAGTAGCACCGCCCCCGCAAAGCTCAACACCGGCGTGCGTACAAAGCCTCCCAGCCTTCCCTTTCGGTCTCAATCGACGCGCGACACCGAGAGCTTCGTCTCAGTGGTCGAAGTGTGCAAATTGGACCACGGGAGCACCCTCCCCGTACAGCGCCACCGCGTCTGTGACGCCGGCGTTTAGCCACCGGCAGGCCCGCCGACGTGGCCATGGTTAGGGCTTAACCCCACCTGGGTTAAGTGACCCTAGGTCACTGACACTGGGCCCTAGTGGCTTAATTAAGTCACTGGTTAATTTAAACAGCCGGGTTATTTAACCCAGTGACTGACAAACCTGGCCCACACGTCAGAAACCCCCCCCCCCCCCACGTCAGCCTTGCGCAAGCATGACGCCATAAATGAATTTCCAGAAATTGAAATGAATTAAAGAAATTCCAGAAAATCCATAAAATAGCCCAAACTTTGGAAATTCGTAGAAAATTCATATCAACTCCAAATTGGACAAATAATATATGAAAAATGATCAGGAGAAAATAAGCTATCCAAATATCCAACTTTCGAGTTTGGTTGAGTTGATTTTAAATTGGGATCAGTAGCATTTGCTATTTGATTTAAATGGAATTAAATCAAATTCAATTCAAAAGTTTTTGCAACTTGAACCATGGCAACATGCTACATTTCAACCACACATCAGAGGCATATCATACACATTTCAAAATGATTCAAATTGATCAAACAATGTCACATGTAACTTGGCTAAGTTTGAATTCAAATTGGAGTTTGAATTTGCAATTCAATTTGCAATATACTCCATTTAAATGGAATTGCTTCAGACATCAAAGCATATACATCAAGTTTCAACCTTCCATCATGTGATTGTGCATTGGATTTACTTTGCTACCTTGTTTGTTGTTTGTCGAGTAGAGGTGGAACCGGAGCAGGAGGCTGCCCCCTTTGTTGAAGACCCCGAACCCGAACCCCGTCAGCAAGGCAAGCAAACCCCCATTGATCATGTCGATAAAATCCCACTTCCCTCTCATGTCTCGCTTATGCATTGTTTAGGATGATTACCATGATGCGTTTCTACCGCATAGATGAACCCATTCCTTTGCATGACATATCATTTTGTCACAGTAGTAAGCAAACCACAATCCTAGCAAATGTAGGAGTTGATTGATATCATGTGGCCCCTGCAATTGTTACTGCTTATTGCATGCTTAGAGTGATACCATGATGATACTGTTATGTGAGTCGGGATGGTAGTGATCATGATGATGATGGTAGAAAAGTGTTGGTGAATCTACCCTAATACAAGGTGAACGATGAGAGGCTGTGTAGGAGTACACGGTGGGTTGTCTCGTTGAACACCGCCCTAAGTCCGAGTTCTTGTGTGGTGATCCAAGATGAAGAGTACAACCACACATTGGGCTCACTGACCCCTCTCAGCTTACTAACTCATCCCTTTCGATGTCCAGATGTTGCAATAGTTCGGAGTTCTGGTAGGCTTGTGTTCTGGATGCTAAGTGAGAGAACGGATCACCCGAGACCGGCTTATGCACCACGCACACATCACTTGGGTCCACTTCGGTAAACCGGCCGGGTTCACGATAGTGGTAGCCAACCCAAGTAGGCGGCTTTCTCGGACTAGATCGGCTATGAGGTAACAGTTGTGGTGAGCATCCTCGCTGGCACCCCTTGAATGGTGTCGAGATCAAAGGCGGTAAATGATGATCATGTGTGTGTAGCGGTACACCCCTGCAGGGTTAACAAAACTATTCGAATAGTCGCGTCCGCGGTTATGGACTGCTTGGAAAGCTTACCTCATTATTAGACAACTTGAACTGGATACTTCTAAAACACACCAAGATAAGTGTGAGTGCTATGGCGTGCTTTCTCGTGGGGAAATCGAGGAAGGCACCATCGTGGTGTAATTGGTTGGAGAAAGTAGTGGACTCGTGTACGCTTCTTACCTCAAGTCTGGTATTCGTAGTTCAGGACTAGCCAAGTCAAAGCTGGCATTTCTGCAAGTGAAACCCCACCTCCCTTTACCTTGATACATGTGCATGAGTAGTATAGCTCCTATGTAAGTCTTGCTGAGTACGACTTTGTACTCACGTTTGCTTAATCTATGTTTTAGATGAAACCACTGACCCCGAAGGTGGCTTCTTCATCGAGCTGGACGACTGAAGATCAAGCTAGTCTAGTCCCAGTCAGACGACTGGTTCCCCTCGTGGAGGGCTTGAGTTTAAATAAGGCTTCTTAAGCCATTTGTTAAACTTGTCTGTACTCAGACATAATGTGCTTCCGCTTGTGTTGTAATGTTGGATCACATGTTTGTGATCTCTGTGTGCACTCTATGAGAGTTATCAATAAAAATGTATACTTTGTAGAGAATTGCAATGATACCTACTGTTCATACAAGGCATGTGTGCTGCGTGTATGTTTATAACATGCATGTCTTTGTATGGGTTTTCGAGACCTTAGTTGTGATCTGGCTGGCGGTCTTTCATACACCAAGTGGCCCTTAGATGTGCGCAGCTTGGGGCATCGCGATATGATTGTTCGAGACTCTGTCTCGTGCACACTTTGTGGTATGATCGAGCCCGCCCTAGACCCCGACGAAGTGATTGGGTTGGAGTAAGTCTATGTAAGAGTTATGAGATAGTCGATAGTATGGTTGAGGCGACTTGTCTTTGAATATGGGAGCTCATCACCGATATCATTAGACTTGTGTGCGGACGATGAGGACCCATCTCAGTTGATCGTCCGGCCTGGATGGGATACCCCTCACGTACGATGCTTTCCGAGAACGTTCTGTGCTTGGCCTTGTCTGCTTAGACAAGTGGGTACGGTTCTCGGCTCTCCGTATGACTATGTCTTAGCTGGACTTGCATACGCTAACCCCAGGTCCCGACAGACTTGGTATCAGAGCAGGACTCACTGTAGGACTAGCAGCCTTGGTCGAAGTCGAGTCTAGCCTTCTATAGTTATATAGTTACTCTGGATATATAAGGGAACAACGTAAGGCTTCTTTTTCTCCTTACCCCCTTTGTTCTGAGTTCTGAGTCACCCTCATCTTATTCTACGGGAAGATAGGACTAGGCTCTCCTCTGTCTGATTAGAACATCTCGTTGTTTGCTTCCTTGTAGCCGTAGGAAAGTTGTGATCGGTTCGTTAGAGTGGTTATGCTTCCTGATTTCTTACATCGTATGTAAGTGCTGTTTCCATGTTGGAAGAAATTGTCTTTTTCTTGCAATTACAGCCATTATGCTGTCCGAGTCATTCCAGGTTTATCTCATAATCTGATGCATTTGCAAACTCCTTCTTTCTGTTTCAGATGGCAGATCTTCCCCCTCGGCAGATTGTTCGTTTGACCAGGTGCCTCGGTGTGCGTGGCCATCCCGCCACGTTGATCGAGATGATGTATTATGTGGGATATCGATGGTATCCTGAGTACACCGTTGAGGAGCAGTTCCTTGACTACAACCAGACCCAGTTCCACTGCATTGTCCGGATCTACCCGCACCACGTTGGAGTCACTCAGCCTATCCATTTTGGACATGGTATTGGCATGACTGAGAACATGGCTGTGCAGGATGCTGCATACTCATGTATTACACTGCTGAGAGAGGAGCACACTATGCTGAGAGAGACCTCTTTCCGCTATATCCCTGCTGCACTTCCAGAAGAAGAGGGATATTACACCGGACTCTACTCAGATCACTCTACAGAAGATCAAGCACTTCAGATGACTGCTAGGTTTGCTAGTGATCGAGATCGTGATGCACGCGCTCTCCGTTTTGAGCTTCACGCCACCCGTGTTCGTCTGTATCGAGCACTGACACTCTTGGCACCCTTCGTGAGTGTTGGATCAGTTGAGTATGATGCTATCTACCCAGTGAGGACTCAGATGCCTTCTCGAGTTGCTTGGCCCGAGATTGGAGGCATTTTTCCACCCCGTGGTCCTTTGCTTCCACCCTACACTGGACCTAGGCCCCATCCTTGCCCAAATGGATATCAGGGTCCACAGGCCTCCGTGTTTTCCGATGGTCACCTTCAGCTACCGGGATACGAGGGTAACTTTTAAGAGGACTACTATGGAGATGGAGATGAGTGAGACCGCCTATGGTCTTACTTAGTGAGGATGTAGTAGTATCTTAGTATATTGTACGCAAGGTATCTAAGTTCCAGAGGCTTAGATAAATAAAGTATAGGAAGTCAGAGTGCCTCTGAAGGATGTATCATCTTCATCACGTTTGTATTAGCTTGGTGCTTGTACTAAAACGATGTATGGTTTGTATGACAGCTTGTGAATATATGGCTTGTATGCTTTATCACCATGTTGTCAAGATGATTACTTCCTTTGCTCTGTAATCCTTCCAGTACTTCAATACCTTGTTTAGACTCTCCCAATCAACTCTGTTGACTTTGGTTTTCACTTCAGGATGTCTCAAGGAACCCGTGGCCAGCTTGGTCGTAACCAGGGTCGTGGGAATGACCAGGAGGAAGGCACCCTTCCACCCCCACCCACGATGGCTCATGTTCTGATGGAGGTTGAGAGGAACCGCCGAGACTCTCACCATCTGCTGGAAGCCATTGCTCGCAACACCACTCAGCAGCGCAACGAGTTGGTGTCCCTGAACGACTTCATCCGGCTTCATCCCCCGGTTTTCAGTTACTCCACCGAGCCCCTTGACGCCGATGACTGGCTTCGCAGCATCGAGAGGAAGCTCCAAGCAGGCCATGTTGCAAATGGCGACAAGGTCAGCTATGCCACCTATCACCTTGAAGGTGCAGCTAGCTCTTGGTGGGAGAACTTCCTGAATATGCGTCCCGTTGGACCGCCTGCATCTTGGGATGAATTCTGCACTTCCTTCCGTGAGCACCACATTCCCAAGGGTCTTATGGACCGCAAGCGTGAGGAGTTATGCAACCTCACCCAAGGCAGAAGGACTGTTGACGAGTTTAGTCGTGAGTTCAACCAACTTGCTCGTTATGCTACTGAAGAAGTCTCCACGGACGCAAAGAAGCAAGAGAGGTTCCGTCGTGGACTCAATTCTGGACTCCGTCGTGAGCTCAACCTACATGACTTTGCCACCTTCCAGGTCCTTGTCAACAAGGCCATCAAGGCAGAGGACATGAACACCCCCAACGACTTCCGCAAACACCCTAGAGACGATGGTTCATCCAGTTCCGGCTCCCAGAAGCGCAAGATCTGGATCCCAAATAGTATGTTCCGCCAGAACAACCCACCGAGGCCATCCTATGTGGCGCCTCGTCCACCAACTCAGTTCGACCCAGCTCCACCAAACAACCCAGCTCCCCGCACTGTCTTTGGAGCCTGTTACAAGTGTGGTCAGGCAGGCCACTACTCTCGTGAGTGTCCCCAGAACCAGATCCAGAATCAGAATGCTCCACCCCGTGTCGGAGGCAACAACACTGGTCGTGGCAAGCCCCCCAGAAGGTCTACACCGCCAAACCCGCTCCTCCCGCCACTCGTGGACGTGTGAACCAGATCTCCGCCGAGACTGACGACACCACTGACGTCATTCTTGGTACGCTCCTAGTCAATTATGTTCCTACTTCCGTTCTTTTCGACCCAGGAGCATCTCATTCATTCATGTCGGAAAGTTATGCACTTCGTCATGAGTTATCCTTTGTTGAATTGTCCACCCCCATGATTATTCAAACTCCAGGGTCAAGATGGAAAACTAATAGAGTAATCCACGGTAATCAAATTGCAATTGAGGGTTTAGTATTCCTTGCTTCACTCATAGCCCTCAATTCTTCGGATATTGATGTCATCCTTGGCATGGATTGGCTATCAAGACAGAATGCCTACCTGGATTGCAAAGGAAAATCCGTGAAACTCACCCACCCTTCAGGAAAAACCGTCAACTATACCTCACCCAGAACTAGAACCCAAGTGCATTCCTCGAATGTACTTCCCCTTCCCGAACTTGAAGATATTCCGGTGGTTCGTGACTTCCCGGATGTCTTTCCTGAAGAGCTGCCGGGCATGCCACCCGACAGATGTGTAGATTTTATAGTGGATCTTGCCCCAGGAACCGCACCAATTTCTAGACGCCCATACAAAATGGCCCCACGTGAGTTAGCTGAGCTTAAAACCCAACTGGAAGCTTTGTTGGAAAAAGGCTTCATCCGCCCTAGCTCATCGCCATGGGGTTGCCCCGTTCTGTTCGTAACGAAGAAAGATGGAACAGAAAGGATGTGCATAGACTATCGCCCGCTAAATTTAGCGACGATAAAGAACAAGTACCCATTGCCCAGGATCAATGATCTTTATGATCAACTTGCAGGATCCTCTGTCTTCTCCAAGATGGATTTGAGATTAGGGTATCATCAAATCAAAATCCGAAACGAGGACATTCCCAAAACGGCTTTTACTACTCGTTATGGTCTTTACGAGTACACCGTCATGTCCTTTGGTTTAACCAATGCCCCCGCCACTTTCTCACGCATGATGAATTCGATCTTCATGGAGTACTTAGATAAATTTGTTGTGGTTTATCTCGATGACATTCTCATATACTCGAAGAACGAAGAAGAACATGCCGAACACCTAAGGTTGGTATTGATGAAACTTAGAGAGCATCGCCTGTATGCTAAATTCTCCAAGTGTGAATTTTGGCTACCAGAAGTGACCTACTTAGGCCACGTGATTTCTTCAAAAGGCATTGCTGTGAATCCCGAGAGAGTTCAGGCCGTCCATGACTGGACTCCACCTGAATCGGTTAAGCAAGTTAGGAGTTTTCTTGGCCTAACGAGCTATTGCCGTCGCTTCGTCGAGAACTTTTCTAAAGTTGCAAAGCCTCTAACTGAACTCCTCAAGAAAGATAAGAAATTCCTATGGACTCCCAAGTGCGAGGAAAGCTTTCAAGAGCTAAAAAGAAGGTTGACTTCTGCACCCGTACTTGCACCTCCAGACACTAAAAAGGATTTCGAGATCTATTGTGACGCATCACGGCAAGGGTTAGGATGCATACTTCTGCAAGATCGACATGTGGTAGCTTATGCTTCACGCCAGTTGCGGCCACATGAAGAGAACTATCCTACCCATGACCTTGAACTCGCTGCCGTAGTTCATGCCCTAACAACTTGGCGACATTACCTCCTTGGTAATCGTTGTGAGATTTATTCCGACCACCAAAGCCTCAAATACATTTTCACCCAGCCAGATCTTAATCTCAGGCAAAGACGCTGGATTGAGTTGATAAAAGATTACGACGTAGGAATTTCTTACACCCCAGGCAAAGCCAATGTCATGGCTGATGCACTAAGTCGTAAGTCGCATTGTAACAACCTCATGTTACAACAGTATCAACCACTTCTTCATGAGTAATTTTGCAAGATCAATCTTGAGATTGTTCCTCATGGCTATCTTTCTACCTTGGTGGCGAAACCAACTCTTGAGGATCAAATCATAGTTGCCCAAAGGCATGCACGAGGTGTTCGTCGGATCAAGGAGAACATTGCTAGCGGAGTTGCTAAATGTTTCTCCACAGATAGCAAGGGAATGGTATTCTTTGAAAATCGTTTGGTAGTACCTATGAATAGGGAACTAAGGCAACTCATCCTCAAGGAAGCCCATGACACACCCCTCTCGATTCATCCCGGTAGCACAAAAATGTACCGAGATCTACGCCAGAGATTTTGGTGGACCAGGATGAAGAGAGACATTTCTCAATTTGTTGCCGAATGTGATGTTTGTCGTCGCATTAAGGCAGAACATCAAAGACCTGCTGGTACACTTCAACCTTTGTCTATTCCCGAGTGGAAATGGGACAAAGTTGGTATGGACTTCATCACCGGCTTTCCAAAAACCCAGAAAGGAAACAATGCCATCTTCGTTGTCATAGATAGGCTTTCCAAAGTTGCTCACTTCCTTCCAGTTCGCGAGTCTATAACTGCTAGCCAGTTAGCGGACTTGTACGTCTCTAGAATTGTATCCCTTCATGGTGTTCCTTTGGAGATCAATTCTGATCGCGGTAGCCTTTTCACCTCTAGATTTTGGGGAAGCTTTCAGAATGCTATGGGAACTCATCTCTCCTTTAGTACAGCTTTCCATCCTCAGTCTAGCGGTCAAGTCGAAAGGGTTAACCAAATTCATGAAGACATGCTCAGAGCTTGTGTTATCTCATTCGGAAAGAATTGGGAGAAGTCTCTTCCATTCGCCGAATTTTCTTATAACAATAGTTTTCAATCTAGTCTGAACATGGCTCCTTTCGAACTCCTATATGGACGACGATGTCGAACACCACTAAACTGGTCAGAAACCGGTGAAAGACAATTCTTTGGACCGGACATGATCAAGGAAGCAAAAGAGCAAGTTCGCATTGTTCGTGATCAATTGAAAGAAGCCCAGTCTCATCAGAAAAGCTACTATGATCGTCATCATAGGCAAGAGAGCTACAATCTGGATGAGAAGGCTTACCTTCGGGTTACTCCTCTGAAGGGAACCCAACGATTCGGTATCAAAGGCAAGTTGGCCCCATGTTACATCGGACCTTTCCGCATTATTGCTAAACGTGGAGAAGTTGCCTACCAACTTGAACTACCCCCGCACCTTTCCCCAGTACATGATGTATTCCATGTTTCCCAACTCAGGCGTTGCTTCAAGGACCCCATCCGCGAAGTCGACCATGAAACGCTTGATCTCCAAGATGACCTTTCTTATCAAGAATACCCCGTTCCTATTCTTGATTCCGCAGAGCGTGTCACTCGTCGTCAGAAGATTAGGTTTCTAAAAGTGCAATGGTCACACCACTCTGAGAGAGAAGCTACGTGGGAAAGAGAAGACCGTCTCAGTGCCGAGTACCCCACCTTCCTCCCGCAGACTTCTGAATCTCGGGACGAGATTCTGTTGAGTGGGGGCGAGTTGTCAGAACCCTCTGTTAGGTAATGTGCTAGGGTTAGCAAGTCACTTGCATCATGTTAAAAATTTCAAAAGAAATCTTTGAAATCAAAATCAAAAGCAAAATGGGAGAAGAAACCCCCCCAGATGAATTAATTCAAAAGGCCAGATAAAAAATCTTCTCCAAAAATTCATGTTAGATTTTTGAAAAGTCTTATAAATGAGTGTGATCACATATCAAGTGATGTGGGACCCACCCCATGCTCATAGATTTTTCAAATATTCAAACAGTGCCTTGGAATTAATCAAAAACCCCTATTTGAGTTAAGATTCAAATTATTTGAATTTTAAAATATGCCAAACTTTATAAGTGGCTAGTCTATATTATTATGAGGCCATATAAAAAGTTTCAGCATTTTAGAAAATGACTAGGTATTTATTTAGCACAGCAAAACAAAAAGGCAGAAAAGAAAACAGAAAGGAAAAAGGAAAAGAGAGCTTACCTGGTCATGCAGCCCAACTTACCCCCCCAGCCTCCAACCGGCCCAGCCCAGCCCACCTAGCTCTTGTCGTCTACCTCCACGACGACAAGCAGCTCGGTGGCCGGCATGCCGAGGCCGCCGACGACGGGCAGGCCACGCAGCTGCCTCCCTGCCTCCTCCAGCATGTCCAGGACAGAGCCGTGGTCGCCCTCGTCACTCTCCACACCTTTCCCCTCGCTCTCGCGCACTCTTCCGCTTTTCCCCTTCTTCCCCGAGAGCATCCGCCGTTCGCCGCCGTGAGGAACCGTAGCCAACGCTGGAGAGAAGCCTGGAGACCATGTCCATCGTGCGCGCCATCGTCGACTTCCTCGATCTGGAGAAGCTAGAGGACTAATCGAGCTCGAGGCCAACGCAAGCTTCACCGAGACCTCGCCGGAGCCGCCGCGCGATTTCTTTGATTCCGGCAACCACAGGGTGTCCCCGACCGTGCCACCGCCTCCGTTGAACTCACGGTGAGCTCACGGTTCACCCGAGCCACTCCTTTGTCTCCCTCCTCCTCCCTAGCTAGATCCGCCATGAGCGCAGAAGAGAAGCACCGCCGTGCTCGTCGACGGCGAGTCTTCGTTAAGCATTTGTTCCCGCGGCCATGTCCTTCACAATCGCCGTGCTCCTCTAGTTCGATCCAGCCTAAGCCCGCCCCAAATGGCGCTCCGTAGCGAGTTCGACCTCCAGCCAGTAGCACCGCCGCCGCAAAGCTCGACACCGGCATGCGTACAGAGCCTCCCAGCCTTCCCTTTCGGTCTCGATCGACGCGCGACACGGAGATCTTTGTCTCAGTGGTCGAAGCGCGCAAATTGGACCACGGGAGAACCCTCACCGTACAGCGCTGCCGCATCTGTGACGCCGGCAGGCCCGCCGACGTGGCCATGGTTAGGGCTTAACCCCACCTGGGTTAAGTGACCCTAGGTCACTGACACTGGGCCCCAGTGGCTTAATTAAGCCACTGGTTAATTTAAACAGCCGGGTTATTTAACCCAGTGACTGACAAACCTAGCCCACACGTCAGAACCCCCCCCCCCCACCCCCACGTCATCCTTGCGCAAGCATGACGCCATAAATGAATTTCTAGAAATTGAAATGAATTAAAGAAATTCCAGAAAATCCAGAAAATAGCCCAAACTTTGGAAATTCATAGAAAATTCATATCAACTCCAAATTGGACAAATAATATATGAAAAATGATCAGGAGAAAATAAGCTGTCCAAATATCCAACTTTCAACTTTGTTTGAGTTGATTTTAAATTGGGATCAGTAGCATTTGCTATTTGATTTAAATGGAAATAAATCAAATTCAATTCAAATGTTTTTGCAACTTGAACCATGGAAACATGCTACATTTCAACCACACATCAGAGGCATATCATACACATTTCAAAGTGATTCAAATTGATCAAACAATGTCACATGTAACTTGGCTAAGTTTGAATTCAAATTGGAGTTTGAATTTGCAATTCAATTTGCAATATACTCCATTTAAATGGAATTGCTTCACACATCAAAGCATATACATCAAGTTTCAACCTTCCATCATGTGATTGTGCATTGTATTTACTTTGCTACCTTGTTTGTTGTTTGTTGAGTAGAGGTGGAACCGGAGCAGGAGGCTGCCCCCTTCGTTGTAGACCCCGAACCCGAACCCCGTCAGCATGGCAAGCAAACCCCCATTGATCATGTCGATAAAATCCCACTTCCCTCTCATGTCTCGCTTATGCATTGTTTAGGATCATTACCATGATGCGTTTCTACCGCATAGATGAACCCATTCCTTTGCATGACCTATCATTTTGTCACAGTAGTAAGCAAACCACAATCCTAGCAAATGTAGGAGTTGATTGATATCATGTGGCCCCTGCAATTGTTACTGCTTATTGCATGCTTAGAGTGATACCATGATGATACTGTTATGTGAGTCGGGATGGTAGTGATCATGATGATGATGGTAGAAAAGTGTTGGTGAATCTACCCTAATACAAGGTGAACGATGAGAGGCTGTGTAGGAGTACACGGTGGGGTTGTCTCATTGAACACCGCCCTAAGTCCGAGTTCTTGTGTGGTGATCCAAGATGAAGAGTACAACCACACATTGGGCTCACTGACCCCTCTCAGCTTACTAACTCATCCCTTTCGATGTCCAGATGTCGCAATAGTTCGGAGTTCTGGTAGGCTTGTGGCCTGGATGCTAAGTGAGAGAACGGCTCACCCGAGACCGGCTTATGCACCACGCACACATCACTTGGGTCCACTTCGGTAAACCGGCCGGGTTCACGATAGTGGTAGCCAACCCAAGTAGGCGGCTTTCTCGGACTAGATCGGCTATGAGGTAACAGTTGTGGTGAGCATCCTCGCTGGCACCCCTTGAATGGTGTCGAGATCAAAGGCGGTAAATGATGATCATGTGTGTGTAGCGGTACACCCCTGCAGGGTTAACAAAACTATTCGAATAGCCGCGTCCGCGGTTATGGACTGCTTGGAAAGCTTAGCTTGATTATTAGACAACTTGAACTGGATACTTCTAAAACAAACCAAGATAAGTGTGAGTGCTATGGCGTGCTTTCTCGTGGGGAAGTCGAGGAAGGCACCATCGTGGTGTAATTGGTTGGAGAAAGTAGTGGACTCGTGTACGCTTCTTACCTCAAGTCTGGTATTCGTAGTTCAGGACTAGCCAAGTCAAAGCTGGCATTTCTGCAAGTGAAACCCCACCTCCCTTTACCTTGATACATGTGCATGAGTAGTATAGCTCCTATGTGAGTCTTGCTGAGTATGACTTTGTAATCACGTTTGCTTAATCTATGTTTTAGATGAAACCACTGACCCCGAAGGTGGCTTCTTCATCGAGCTGGACGACTGAAGATCAAGCTAGTCTAGTCCCAGTCAGACGACTGGTTCCCCTCGTGGAGGGCTTGTGTTTAAATAAGGCTTCTTAAGCCATTTGTTAAACTTGTCTGTACTCAAACATAATTTGCTTCCGCTTGTGTTGTAATGTTGGATCACATGTTTGTGATCTCTGTGTGCACTCTATAAGAGTTATCAATAAAAATGTATACTTTGTAGAGAATTGCAATGATACCTACTGTTCATACAAGGCATGTGTGTTGCATGTATGTTATAACATGCATGTCTTTGTATGGGTTTTCGAGACCTTAGTTGTGATCTGGCTGGCGGTCTTTCATACACCAAGTGGCCCTTAGATGTGCGCAGCTTGGGGCATCGCGATGCGATTGTTCGAGACTCTGTCTCGTGTACACTTTGTGGTATGATCGAGCCCGCCCTAGACCCCGACTAAGTGATCGGGTTGGAGTAAGTCTATGTAAGAGTTATGAGATAGTCGATAGTATGGTTGAGGCGACTTGTCTTTGAATATGGGAGCTCATCACCCATATCATTAGACTTGTGTGCGGACGATGAGGACCCATCTCAGTTGATCATCCGGCCTGGATGGGATACCCCTCACGTACGATGCTTTCCGAGAACATTCTGTGCTTGGCCTTGTCTGCTTAGACAAGTGGGTACGGTTCTCGGCTCTCCATATGACTATGTCTTAGCTGGACTTGCATACGCTAACCCCAGGTCCCGACAATTATCCAGGAGTTCAGGGAAGTACCTGTGAAGAATAAAAAGAAGGATCTTAGCGAACTTCAGTGTTGCCGGTGCAGGAACATGGGACACCACGCCAACATGTGTCCAGGATCCAAGGGAAATAAGAAGATGTGAATGTGGGGACAAAGATGTCGACATATTGAAGCTTATGTTTGACAATTGGAGGATAGACATTTGTAGGTGTGCACGAAGTGTATGATGTTACCTTTTAATGTTAGCTGGAGTTGTGGATCGATGCATGTTTCGCAATGGTTGAACTAGATGTTTTATGTCATGTTTTGTTTTGTGAGGTTTTGCTTGTGTCCTTGACCCTGATATGTCATTGATTCATGTTGTGTGTCCTTCCTTGCATTTCCTTTATGTGAGTGGAATAAGTTTATGTTTTCTTAGACTCTTGTCTATTTAGTATGCTTCAAGATTGAAGGAGACACAACAACAACAAGAATAAGTTGATAAGTGACTCGACGATACGAAGATTGCTTCGACAATTGAAAACTGAAGCTATCAAAATTGAAGACCTGGAAGATGTGAAGTTCTACGTTAGATCGTTACCGTGAGCTGTCATTTATTGCTTTTACCGAAAACTACACATCAAAAATATTTTCAAAATTAGTGTGATGTTTGTATGGGTATTTATCTCCCTCTCTACATTCTATTCCCCCTCATCCTCATCCCTAAGCTGAAGAAGCTACTACAATGGCTGCTAAGGTCAAGGTGTAACAGCCCAGATTTCACAAAAATTAAAAAAAAATTGTTTTCGGTGTGAATTGCTTGATTGTATGATTTGTTTGCGGTGTTTGCATCCCCGATTTATCGATCGGCGATTATTTTCCCCCTCTTATCTCGTACCGGATGGAGACCGACCCTTGCCACCCTGACACTCGACCTTTGCGACACCGGGTTTCACCCGAGCACCGTCGCGAAAACCCGCACCAGACCAGTCGTAGCCAACGAAATGAAAAACCCCGTTTAATAAGTAAACGACATATTTTATAGCGCGCTGGAAAGTGTTCTCAGAATGGTTCTAGCGCGAGGTGAACGCCACCGGCTCGACGCGCTGATCGCGCAGTTCGAAGTTTTACCAGAATCGGAGGTCCTGCGGACCCCCGGCGGTCAGAAACGTAAACACCGCGCGCGCGAGAAAAATACCGGGGATGTTTTTGCAAACTGCCAGCCACCTAGGCTATATAAAGACCACCACTCTCCCACCCCCTTTCAATGGTTTCCCTAGCCTAAAAATTGCAGCCACCCCATCCATTTTGCCCCAAATTTGAAACCCTAGTTCCCCTAAAATATGGACCATCAGATCTGAGATCTGATGGCCCAGATCGGGCCACGTCACCTCCTCCCCAACCTCCTTCTCCTCTCTCTCCTGGCCGCCACCGGCCTGCTCCTCCTCCCAGCCGGAGGCGCCGCACCTCCTCCCGCCGGCGAGATCGAGGAGCGCCGCCACCGGCCGCCCTGGCAGAACCACCGCGGCGCCGCCGCCGCTATAGCAGGTCGCCTGGCCGCCTCCTCCTTCCCTCTCTCTGCTCTCTTCTTCCTCTAACCTCTTCTTTCTTCTCTCGGTCTCCATGGACGCAAGGATCTCACCCCGCCAGCCCCTGGAACCTCACCGGCGCCGGATACGGCCTGGATCTGTTTGCCCTCGACTCCCTCGCGCCGCCCCTCTCCTGCAGCCTCGCCGGACCCGCCGCCTCGCCACGCCGGGACCTCGCCGGCCAGCGCCGCCGTCGGGCGCCCCTGCGTCCTGCTCGGGCGAGCGAGCAACCGCTTGCAGGCCGGCACCCGTAGCCCAGCGCCCAGGCCCAGCAGCGCGACCTGCGCCCTCTGTTGCCCTGGGCGAGATTTTTCTGCCCTGCGCCCACCTCACCGAGCTGGGCCAAAGGCCCATGGTGAGATCCCTTCGGTTTTTTTATTTTATTTCATTTTTTCTGTTGCCAGTTGGGCCAAGCCCAGTAATAGTAGCTTTCGGCCCGTTAGATGTTTTTTCTTTTCTAGTTTATTTATTTTGCAGATTGTATTAATTTTTGCGATGCGAATATCTTTTCACCGGTAGCTACGATGGAGATGCTTTCTACATGAAATTTGCTCCGTTTTGCGTGTAGATTAATAAAATGTGCTCCTTTTCCATGTTTGACTTTGTTTACATGTTGTTTTTACTGTTATTTACACTGCATGCCACCGTAAATTGTTTCTTTAATATCTTTTTAACCGTAACTCCGTGTGGAGTGTTCTTTATATGTAACTTGATTAGTTTTTCGTGTACTTTGTGTTTATGCTATTGTTTGTTGTTGTTAACCAACCTAAAATATGGTTTAGGACAGAACAGTACCAAACACTTAAATTGTCGTGGGGCACTTAGTGTTATGCCATGTATAGGTTTTACCCCACTTAACGTGACTACATTAGATAGTTTACTTTATTCTTCACCTCTTGTCATGCTTGTGTGCTATGTCATGCTTGAGTGATATGCCATGTTAACAATCTTTGTTGATAACCTGTAGCTAAACAACTTGAACTATTCTAAATGTGTGGTATCGTCGTGTGTGACGAGTACTCCACTTAACCTGTTAGTAACCGCTCTCGACGGTAGTTGCGATGTCTCGTGTTGCCTTCTTGTTAATGCTTGATCGTGTTTGCTTCGTAGGAATAGATGATTGCTCGTCGATTATCTTTTCCAGTGTTTCTTTCTTGTGTGCTTCAGCGGGTACCTCTCGGAGACGATGCGACCTTGAGATCAACTACACCTTCGGAACCCGACTTATCAACAGGCAAGGACTATACATTACTTATGATCCATTCTATTTCAAACAGAGGTTTGCATGCTAGTCTAGGATAGGTTCGATGTTTGATCCTACCACATGTTTACAGCCTCTTTCAAACCGATATAGCCATGTCCCCTCCCAGCAAACCATGTACTGCTATGTTACTATTGCTCGTTGCTCAGCCCCTGCTTAGTATACATGCTTAGGATGCTACGATGTTACCCTGTTACTCCTTGGTTTTAGGCTATCACCTTATTATATTGTTGTTGATGATATGATTATTATAATGTTGACTATATTCGACGAAGGATGGAAGGTCTAGGCTATCCCGCCCCGACGCTTTGTTCCCTTCGCCGAGTTCCGGGTATTGGTTTTAAGACTGAGCGTGCCTAACCGCGTGTGGCATTTTATGGGGTCCCCTTTTCTTACCTACCTAGCTTCAAACATTTCTAGTGGTGGCCCAAGCTGATTTACCATTTGAAAACCATGCATATATGCCTGTCGGGTAGCTCCTGGCAGACATCCTTTTAAAACAACCTAGGCCAGAGGGGACATAGTTTCCTTGTTAGTCCAACCTTTCCGGCTGAGGACCCGGCCTCATGTGAGAATTACCGGCAATCCAAACATGCGACAGACGGTACAGACCAGATCGAGAGCGCGGCCGGCTCCTGAGCTGGATGTCGACTCACCGGGGGCCACCCGAATTTGTTCGTTGTTAGCTAGAGGGACCTGTATTTTTGGATCTCTTGGAACTAAATCATAAAATGGTTTCCTGTGATGGGTAGCAACTGAGAGAGATGGGCGTGCGTGCGGAGCCTTGTAATGGGAAGTTGGTACACCCCTGCAGGGTTAAATATTTTCACGAAGCCGTATCCACAGTTATGGACGACTTGAGACCTACTCCTTGTTCATAGACAACAACTGAGATAATCTTAATAAACTTGATCAACGTGTGTGTGACTTGATTGCTTCTTCTTCGTCGGGATGCGAAGAGGAGGACAAGGATAGGATAGGTGTTATGCTTGCGTAAGTAGGTGGATAGCAGACTTGTTGGAGGTGATTCCTCATCGAATGCTTGGCTTCTTACCTTATTCTCTACATCGTTAGCCACTTCATAAATGCTAGTGCGGCAGCAACACCACTTAACCCATCCTTACCGTAAACTACTAGTTTTCCTAGAATGACGAGTGATGAAGTCCTTGTTGGGTCAAATGACCACTACAGTTGGATGCTGAGTACTTCTGTACTCATGATACTACCTCCAAACTCTTTTTAGGGTTCTTGATCGACAACAGGTATGGTGATCGACATTTCACGTGGAGACTCGACGACGACTAGTTAGGCGGATCCCGGCAGAGGGCCTGGACCCGTGTGGTTATGGGGATCGATGATTTTCTCTTTGCCACTAGGCATTTGATTGTAGTCTATACTCAGACATGTATCTTCCGTTGTTGTATTGTATTAAGGCAGTTGTATGCCGATTGTATGAGATGTTGTATCCTTGTATCTGTAATGTTGTGATATCATGTTGGAAATCCGGGGCATATGGCTATGTCATATGTCGTGGTGGGACCGATATGTGCTTCGTCCCCGGATCGGGATGGAAATATCTAGATCTGGAACAGTACTGCATATCGGGCCTTACAACTTGGTATCAGAGCCTTACTGACCGTAGGATCCCTTTTCTGGCCGAAGTCGACTCTAGACAAAAACTATTTTGTAGTTACTAAGTTAGTTATCGGAGAGTAGGATTCTTTTTACTCCTTACCGTTGCTCTCGTCAGGACAAGTGCGTAAGTGTTTTAACTTCTCGTCTTATCACTTTCAAACTTTAGGATCTCGAGTGTGTGGAGTTTCGAAATCGTTACAATGCCTTGCTTGCAGCATATTGTCTTGATGCCGAGCTCAGGTGGGAATTCCTGTAGTACCCTTAGCTTCTCCAATTTCGGGTATCATCTGGGTCAACCATTGCATCCATCCTTTTGCCGGCGTTTTCACGACTTGCGTCGAAAAGCACTGTCCTTTGATCTAGCTTTCATTGTCTTTCTTCCTCTTGACACTGACGGTTTCGTTTTTCCAATGATGTTGTCTCTCTGCGGAAAGAATCTCGACGGAGTTTGACGTTCAACATGGAGCAGAGTCCCTTGTTGGTGGTGTTGAAGATCGTCGACTCTCTTTTATCTTTCCCCTCTCCCCGGATCGTCCAGGATCCCGGGACGAGATCCCTTGTTGGTGGTGTTGTATTGTAATAGCCCAGATTTCACAAAAATGAAAAATAAATTGTTTTCGGTGTGAATTGCTTGATTGTCTGCGGTGTTTGCATCCCCGATTTATCGATCAGCGATTATTTCCCCCCTCTTATCTCGTACCGGACGGAGACCGAACCTTGCCACCCTGACACTCGACCTTTGCGACACCGGGTTTCACCCGAGCACCGTCGCGAAAATCCGCACCAGACCAGTCGTAGCCAACGGAACGAAAACCCCCGTTTAATAAGTAAACAGGATATTTTATAGCGCACCGGAAAGTGTTCTCGGAACGGTTCTAGCGCGAGGTGAACGCCGCCGGCTCGACGCGCCGATTGCGTAGTTCTAAGTTTTACCAGAATCGGAGGTCCCGCGGACCCCGGGCGGTCAGAAACGTAAACACCGCGCGCGCTAGAGAAAAACCGGGGATGTTTTTGCAAACTACCAGCCACCTGGGGTATATAAAGACCACCACTCTCCCACCCCCTTTCTAGGGTTTCCCTACCCTAAAAATTGCAGTCACCCCCTCCATTTTTCCCCAAATTTGAAACCCTAGTTCCCCTCAAATCTGGACTATCAGATCTGTGATCTGATGGCCCAGATCTAGCCACGTCACCTCCTCCCCAACCTCCTTCTCCTCTCTCTCCTAGCCACCGCCGGCTTGCTCCTCCTCCCAGCCCGAGGCGCCGCACCTCCTCCCGCCGGCGAGCTCGAGGAGCGCCGCCGCC
Organism: Bromus sterilis; assembly: GCA_950022295.1. NCBI lineage: Eukaryota > Viridiplantae > Streptophyta > Magnoliopsida > Poales > Poaceae > Bromus > Bromus sterilis. The sequence goes on along the minus strand of OX465596.1, from coordinate 158,489,337 downwards.
GGCCGCCCTGGCAGAACCACCGCGGCGCCGCCGCCGCTCTAGCAGGTCACCCGGCCGCCTCCTCCTTCCCTCTCCTTCCTCCTTCCATCTCTCTGCTCTCTCCATCCTCTAACCTCTTCTTTATTCTCTCGGTCGCCATGGACGGAAGGACCTCACCCCGCCAGCCCCTGGAACCTCACCGGCGTCGTGCGGCCTGGATCTGGTCGCCCTCGACTCCCTCGCGCCGCCCCTCGCCTGCAGCCTCGCCAGACCCGCCGCCTCGCCACGCCGGGACCTCGCCGGCCAGCGCCGTCGTCGGGCGCCCCTGCGTCCTGCTCGGGCGAGCGAGCAACCGCTCGCGGGCCGGCACCCGTAGCCCAGCGCCCAGGCCCAGTAGCGCGGCCTGCGCCCTCCGTCGCCCTGGGCGAGATTTTTCTGCCATGCGCCCACCTCACCGAGCAGGGCCAAAGGCCCATGGTGAGCTCCCTTCGGTTTTTTCTTTTATTTCTTTTTTTCTGTTGCGAGTTGGGCCAAGCCCAGTAACAGTAGCTTTCGACCCGTTAGATGTTTTTTTTCTTTTCTAGTTTATTTATTTTGCAGATTGTATTAATTTTTGCGATGCGAATATCTTTTCATCGGTAGCTCCGATGGAGATGCTTTCTACATGAAAGGTTCTCCGTTTTGCGTGTAGATTAATAAAATGTGCTCCTTTTCCATGTTTGACTTTGTTTACATGTTGTTTTACTGTTATTTACACTGCATGCCACCGTAAACTGTTTCTTAAATATCTTTTTGACCGTAACTCTGTTTGGAATGTTCTTTATATGTAACTTGATTAGTTTTTCGTGTACTTTGTGTTTATGCTATTGTTTGATGTTGTTAACCAACCTAAAATATGGTTTAGGACAGAACATTACCAAAAAATTAAATTTTCATGGGGCACTTAGTGTTATGCCATGTATAGGTTTTACCCCACTTAAAGTGACTAGATTAGATAGTTTACTTTATGCTTCACCTCTTGTCATGCTTGTGTGCTATGCCATGCTTGAGTGATATGCCATGTTAACAACCTTTGTTGATAACCTATAGCTAAACAACTTGAACCATTCGAAATGTGCGGTATCGTCGTGTGTGATAAGTACTCCACTTAAACTGTTAGTAACCGCTCTCGACGGTAGTTGCGATGTCTCGTGTTGCCTTATTGTTGATGCTTGCTCGTGTTTGCTTCATAGTAATATATGCTTGCTCGTCGATTGTCTTTTCCAGTGTTTCCTTCTTGTGTGCTTCCGCGGGTACCTCTCGGAGACGATGCGACCTTGTGATCAACTACACCTTCGGAACCTGACTTATCAACAGGCAAGGACTATACATTACTTATGATCCATTCTATTTCAACCAGCGGTTTGCATGCTAGTCTAGGATAGGTTCGATGTTTGATCCTACCACATGTTTACAACCTCTTTCAAACCAATACAGCCATGTCCCCTCCCAGCAAACCATGTACTACTATGTTACTATTGCTCGTTGCTCAGCCCCTGCTTAGTATGCATGCTTAGGATGCTACGATGTTACCCTGTTACTCCTTGGTTTTGGGCTATCACCTTATTATATTGTTGTTTATGATATGATTATTATAATATTGACTATATTCGACGAAGGATGGAAGGTCTAGGCTATCCCGCCCCGACGCTTTGTTCCATTTGAGTCACCTAGGATCCTAGTTCCGGGTATTGGTTTTAAGACTGAGCGTGCCTAACCGCGTGTGGGATTTTATGGGGTCCCCTTTTCTTACCTACCTGATACGTCCAAAACGTATCTATAATTTCTGCTTGCTCCATGCATGTTTTGTGTGACTTTGCCATGTTTTGCTAGAACTTTCATACACTTTTGAGCATATTTGGATTAATCTATTAACCCAGTGCACCCAGCTGCTAGTTGTTGTTTTCTGCTGTTTTTGTATTTCAGGTTTTTCGTCCATTAAAAGTGCTCCAAAAATCCGGGAAAATCAGATAAAAAAAAGCGCAACGGAAGCTTCCGGAATCACCAAAGGAGGGAAGGAGGGCCACCACCAGGCAGCTAGGACGGCAGGTGGCGCGGCCCCACGCTGGGCCGCACCAGGCACCCTCCTGACTGCCCTATAGCCCCTCTCGGTGCCCCCCTTCGCCTATATTTACCCCCCGTGACGGAAACCCCTAATATCAATCCATCTTTCGCGATCTCTCCTCTGTACCGCCGCCGCCGCCGTTTCAAGATCGGGGCTGCCTGGAGAAGCTGCTCTGGCACCCTGCCGGGAGAAGCTACCCCCTCCGGGAGACCATCCATAGCCATAGAAGGCTCCCGTATGTACCGTGAGTAGTTTCCCTTGGACCATGGGTCCGTGACCAGTAGCTATGGGATCTATCCCTCCCTTTTTTCTGCTTCCACTTTCGAGTCCTCGTGAGCTGCCTCACATGATCGAGGCACCTTTTTAATTTTCTGTTGTTGCTATGCTGAGTTTGTTGGGATCTGATGGATTATGAGACTATGTTCAGATTGTGATGAGTAATATATTTGGTTCTTCTCTTTTATATTTTGTTCTTGAGTAAATTCTTGCATGTTCTCCGTTGCCGTATTTGAGTTTGGCCAAGTGATTTATTGCAACTCCAAGAGGGAGCGTTATGCTTGATTGTGGGTTCAGCCCCTTGATGTCTAGCTTGAATGATAGAAACATGAGACTAGGGGATGTGCTGTTGCCACCAGGGATAAAACAACGGTGCTTGTATCCGCGGGTGCAAGGATTGTTTACTTTACGCATAGTTCTTTTAATGCAGTTGTCTGTTGCTTTGAGTTTACACTTTGGGTGGGATTTGCAACTTAATACCAGCGAGATGTTCTGGATAGATATCTCAAGGTGGATGATTCGTAGTACATGCATATGGATTTCGGTCTACTTACCTTGGCGTACTTCCCATTGCTTTTGATCCCTTCCTTTCTTTGCAGCATAGTTAGCATTGCGGTGCCTTCATAATCCTGTCAATTGCCCAACTATGATTTGTTTACCTCGCTAGCCCTTTTATCGACTTTTGGGAGAGAGACATCAGTAGTGAAAATCACGTGACCTTGGTCCATCTTCATATCATTGTTTACACCATCATTTACTTTCAGTTGCCACTATCGTTATCTCTTGCGTTAATCCTTTGTAAACAGCAAGGCCGGAGGAATTGTCAACTCCTCTGTACTCGTTGGGAGCAAAGTTATTTGTTGCTGTGTGCAGGTCCACGTCAACTATCTAGCCCGAAGCTAATTTCTGGCGTAGTTGTCACCTTCTTGTATCTCTTGGAGTCCTACTGGTTCGATAACCTTGGTATCTTCACTGAGGGAAATTTGCTGCTACGCTACATCTCACCTTCCACTTGGGGTAACCAACGAGAAGTGAGAGAACTATCCTCACCGTATCAAGCCAATTTCTGGCGCCGTTGCCGGGGACTCCAGTCTACAAGATAGGGGAGTTTCACACTATCTTTTATCTTTTCTTTTTAGTCTTGTTAGTTTACCTTTCAGTTTTTACCTTTGTGTCCCTTATCAAAAATACCAAAAATACCTGCTGCTACTATGGGTTCCAATGAAAACACTAAGTTGTGTGACTTCACTAGTCACAACAGCAGTGACTTTATCTGCAGTCCTATTGCTACACCTGCTACTTCAGCACCTTCTTATGAGATTAAACCTGCTTTTCTGAACCTTGTTATGAAAGAACAATTCTCTGGTGCTAGAGATGATGCTGCTTTGCATTTAAATAATTTTATTGAGCTTTGTGATATGCAAAAGTACAAAGAAGTAGATGGTGAAATTGTTAAGCTTAAACTTTTTCCTTTCTCTTTGAGGGATGAAGCTAAAATCTGGTTTCAATCCTTGCGTAAGAATAGCATAGATTCTTGGGATAAGTGCAAGGATGCTTTTATCGGGAAGTACTATCCCCCTGCTAAAATTATTCAATTGAGGAGTAACATTATGAATTTCAGGAAATTGGATAATGAACACGTTGCCCAAGCATGGGAATGTATGAAGAAGCTTGTCAAGAACTTCACGACACATGGACTGACTACCTGGATGGTTATCCAGACTTTTTATGCAGGCTTGAACTTTACCTCGCGGAACCTGTTAGATTCGGACGCAGGAGGAACTTTTATGTCAACCACACTTGGTGCTGCTACAAAGCTACTTGATGAGATGATGTTGAACTACTCTCAGTGGCACACCAAAAGATCTCCAACTGGTAAGAAGGTAAATTCTGTCGAGGAGATCTCCTCTCTAAATGAAAAGGTTGACCTTATCATGTCTCTATTTACCAAGAAAGCTCCTATTGATCCTCAGGATGTTCCTTTAAATTCTTTGGTTGCTCAGGAACAGGTAGATGTGAAATTTATCTCTAGAAACAACTGCAACAATAATGCTTATAGGGGTAACTTTGCTAGTAATCCTAGACCGTTTCCATCCACTTATGGGAACAACAACACTTACCCTAGCAACAAGAACCCCACCTCTGAACTAGAGAGTATGCTTAGACTTTATCACTACCCAAAAGTCCTTCAACAAGAATGTGGAAGAAAAACTAGTTAAATTAGATAATCTTTGTTTGAAGGTAGAAAACTTAGCCCTTAATGTTGAGATGTTAAAATCAGAACCTCTCCCCTTGAGGAGAGTAAGGTCACTCCTATTAATGCTATCCAGTTACAAATCAATGAAAATATTAGGATGATGGCTAAACTTAAAGAAAGATGGGCTAGAGAAAAAGAGGAAGAGGGTAGAATTAAGAGCCTTCCTACCTACCACACAGTAGCTACTATCCAAGTAGTTGAGGATGTCCAAACTGTTAGCACCCATCACACCCCTAGTCCCACTGGACCTATCAATGGTGATGCTACCACCTCAACCATAGATGAAGAAACCTCTATGAACATAGAGGCTTTCAAACAAGTGAGCTTAAATGATATCACTACCTCCCTAATAGATAGTAGTGACTTAGACTTTGACAACTGCACTTTATCTGAAGTTATTGGTTTCCTACACAAGATGTCTAGAGACCCCCACACTAGCACACTTAATCTTGCCTTCACAGAGCATATCACCAATGCTCTAATCAAAGTTAGGGAGGAGAAGCTTAGACTAGAAGCCTCCATACCTAGGAAGCTAGAAGATGGTTGGGATCCTATGATAAAAATCAAATTGAATAACTTCTCTTGTTATGCTCTGTGTGATGTTGGAGCAAGTACCTCTGTTATGCCCAAAAGAATGTATGATATGCTTGAATTGAAACCTTTCGATCCTTGTTCTTTTGGTGTTCGTCTTGTTGATTCTTCCGTAAAGAAACCTTTGGGGAAGATCGACGATGTTCTTATCATTGTCAATGACAATTATGTTCCCGTTGGTTTCACTATTATGGACATTGAGTGTGAGCCCTTTTGTCCAATTATTTTGGGACGTCCTTTTCTTCGCACAGTTGGTGCTGTTATTGACATGAAAGAAGGGATTATCAAATTCCAATTCCCTCTCAAGAAAGGGATGGAACATTTCCCTAGGAAAAATATTAAGTTGCCTTTTGAGTCCGTCACACGGGCTAGTTATTTTCTTGAAAATACTTGATCTATTTACATTAAGCCTAGCTAATGGCTTTAAAGAAGCTCTTTCGGGAGGCAGCCCGCAACGAATTTAGGTTTTTCTTTTTCCTTTTCTTCTGTTTTTAGCGGTCTTAATGATTGATACTACTGTAGCAACATCATTGTATCTTTACTTTTCAAGCTTTGTGCCTTTTATAGCCTCATACGGCAAGGGAAGTAAAAGTTGTGAAATGTTGTCCAGAAAATAGATTCTGTCCTCGTGACTAGAAAAATCACAGAAAAATCCCAATTCATCTTTTTGAGCGGAATTGTTTACACAGCGTGCTCTATACAATTACGAAACTTCCGTATGTTCTGAGTTTTTGATTTGAGTTGCAGAAGTACCCCTAAAAAATTCGTTTCTATCTGTTGTTCTGTTTTTTCACAGATTCTGCCACGTTTTGTCTCTCCTTACTTTTGCAAACCTTAAGCTTGCTTTTTCTTTGCAAAAACTTTTTGGAAATCTTGAGAAACAGTAGCTCTTCAAGATTATCTTTATTTGCAGTAGAGGAAAAATTATTTTAATAGGGTACTAACCTCTCTAATCAGTCTACAATGAGTTATGTATGAAGGGAGCTTTCAAGTGTGCGATGGAAGATGATGAAAGAAGATCTTGGAGTGTCAAACGCTCAAGCTTGGGGATGCCCATGTGCATCCCCAATAAATATTCAAGGAGACTCAAGCGTCTAAGCTTGGGGATGCCCCCGAGCATCCCCTTCTTCATCAACAATTATCAGCTCGTCTCTCGTTACACTATATTTTTATCACTTCATGCGTTATGTGCTATTCTTGGAGCGTCTCGCTCTTAGGTTTTGTTTTTTTAGTTTTATTTAGCTTTGTTTGCTGTAGTAACAAGTTAGATCCCAGCTTACTTACTCTTTTGTGTGGGAGAGATACACGCTCCGCTTGAATTAGAACTCCTCATAGGATTTGTATGCTTATTCTTTTAGCTGTGAGTGGTTCTTTTTCTTTTCTTAGCTGCTGCTTTGTTTAGTTGTAGTGCTTTAGTTTTTCTAGAGCTTTTATTTTTTTTTAGGTTGAATTTTCTATAGGTTGCATGTTTTATCTTGTTAGAGAGTTTGCCTGTTGCACTGAGTTTTGTGTCTTGACTAGAACTAGGTAGTTGAAGTTGCTTTTCTCTTTGTAGTAGTAACTTGCAATAGTTTTGAGGTATTGATTAGAGTAATGTTTGAACTTTTGGTGTCAAGAGCTCGAGCCTATTAGTGATAGATGTCATATTTTGGGAAATCCGTGTGTTTTTCGAAAACAAAAAACCCCTGTTGAGAACTCTAGCTACTAGATGGATCACTAACATCTGGAGGGTTCGAATATTAGAGTACACTCACGTACCATGAGTCGAGGATGCGCAAGGATAACCAAACCCCCATACAATCCTCCTCGGGGTACTTGTCTCTCTTTGAACCTCCTGATTAGATTGAGAGTTACCGATAATAAGTGCATGAGTTCTTCGGACTAATCTGAGTATTCTAAAGTTGGCACTTCCACCCATCTATACTTTTTCTAGCCTCTCCTGTGCAGTGCATTGCTCTCTTCTCACTCCGAGAGTTAGCGTCCACCTTCGCCGGTACATCCAAACCCTTGGCACGATACTCTCTATCATCATAAGCCTCCTTATATCTTTCCTCAAAACAGCCACCATACCTACCTACAAGGCATTTCCATTGTCTTTCCGAGTTACATTGCCATGCAACATCCATTTTCTCATGACTTGATCTTCATGTCATACATTCGCATCATGATAGTTATATCTTCTTTATGTGAGTACCTTTGTAAAGTGTGAAAGATCTCCTATATTCTTGTAAAATATAGAGTGTTTCCCCTAAAGTGAGGAAAAGATCCCAAAGAGGACAAAATCAAAGATCCCAAAGAGGACAAATCAGAGTTAAATAGAAAGAGCCATTGAGGCCACCAAAAAATACAAACAAAGGAGAAAAAGAAATAAAAAGAGAGAAGGGGGCACACTACTATTCCTTTTGAGAGATCCACACGAGTACTTCATCCTCTATCCCTTGTACTCCATAGATATCATCATCATGCATATAGCTATGTGGGGACCTTCACACTAAAGAACTTGGCTTGTATATTCCAATGATGAGCCTCCTCAAACGAGCTCTAGGTCTCCTTGAGCAAGCAAGTTGGATGCACCCCCACTAGTTCCCTTGGAGAGCTTTTTAACCTTGCATGTGCATCCGTTGCATGGCAATCCCTACTCCTCAGATCATATCTATCATATGGCCTTCTCTCGCCTATGATTGTCCTCATTGATGTGAGCCTTTCACACCTTTTTTGTCTTCCTCCTCCACCTTCTTTCTGTTTCGCCTTTTAGGTGTCAACTTTCTTGCTCACGCTCATCCATTGCATGAGTTCTCAAAATATCGAAAGGGATTGGATCAGTTTGACTTGTACCTGGCTAGTGGTCTGGGGACAAGTCAAGATAAGAATCCAAAGGAGACTAAGTGTGAAACTTTAGTAGATAGTTTATCTCAACAACCTTATTTTTTTCTCTCGTATTTCCCTATCCCTTGCTTGCACGCAAACACCATCTGGAGACATTCGAGTCATGGACACGAGAGCTCTTGCACCTTTTGTTCTTTTATTACTTGTGTCAATGCTATTATAGACTCTTGCTTGTTAAGGCTTGAATTGAATTGCATGCTTTGATTGCTTTACTTAAAAGTCCTTATATGGTTGTGTGGCATGTCACCACATAAATTATGCTTGTTATCATTTACCTACTCAAGGACGAGCAGGAATTAAGCTTGGGGATGTTGATACGTCCAAAACGTATCTATAATTTTTTCTTGCTCCATCCATGTTTTTTGTGACTTTGCCATGTTTTGCTTGAACTTTCATACACTTTTGAGCATATTTGGACTAATCTATTAACCTAGTGCACCCAGCTGCCAGTTGCTGTTTTCTGTTGTTTTTGTATTTCAGGTTTTCCGGCCATTAAAAGTGCTCCAAAAAATCCTGGAAAATCAGCGCAACGGAAGCTTCCGGAATCACAAAAGGAGGGAAGGAGGGCCACCACCAGGCAGCCAGGAGGGCAGGTGGCGCGGCCCCACCATGGGCCGCGTCAGGCACCCTCCTGGCTGCCCTGTGGCCCCTCTCGGTGCCCCCCTTCGCCTATATTTACCCCCCGCGACGGAAACCCCTAATATCAATCCCTCTTTCGCGATATCGCCTCTATACCGCCGCCGCCGCCGTTTCAAGATCGGGGCTGCCTGGTGAAGCTGCTCCGGCACCCTGCCGGGAGAAGCTACCCCCTCTGGGAGACCATCCATAGCCATGGACGCCTCCCGTATGTACCGTTAGTAGTTTCCCTTGGACCATGGGTCCGTGATCAGTAGCTATGTGATCTATCTCTCCCTTCTTTGTGCTTCCACTTTCGAGTCCTCGTGAGCTGCCTCACATGATCGAGGCACCTTTGTACTTTTCTGCTGTTGCTATGCTGAGTTTGTTGGGATCTGATGGATTATGAGACTATGTTTAGATTGTGATGAGTAATATATTTGGTTCTTCTCTTTTATATTTTGTTCTTGAGTAAATTCTTGCATGTTCTCCGTTGCCGTATTTTACTTTGGCCAAGTGATTTATTGCAACTCCAAGAGGGAGCGTTATGCTTGATTGTGGGTTCAGCCCCTTGATGTCTAGCTTGAGTGACAGAAACATGAGACTATGGGATGTGCTGTTGCCACCAGGGATAAAACAACAGTGCTTGTATCCGCGGGTGCAAGGATTGTTTACTTTACGCAAAGTTCTTTTAATGCAGTTGTCTGTTGCCTTGAGTTTACACTTTTGGTGGGATTCGCAACTTAATACCGGCGAGATGTTCTGGATAGATATCTCAAGGTGGATGATTCATAGTTGATGGAGATGGATTTCGGTCTACTTACCTTGGCGTACTGCCCATTGCTTTTGAGCCCTTCCTTTCTTTGCAGCATAGTTAGCATTGTTGTGCCTTCATAATCCTGTCAATTGCCCAACTGTGATTTGTTTACCTCGCTAGCACTTTTATCGTCTTTTGGGACAGAGACATCACTAGTGAAAATCACACGACCTTGGTCCATCTTCATATCATTGTTTACACCATCAATTTACTTTCAGTATTTACTTTCAGTTGCCACTATCATTATCTCTTGCGTTAATCCTTTGTCAACAGCAAGGCCGGAGGAATTGACAACTCCTCTGTACTCGTTGGGAGCAAAGTTATTTGTTGCTGTGTGCAGGTCCACGTCAACTATCTAGCCCGAAGATAATTTCTGGCGTAGTTGTCACCTTCTTGTATCTCTTGGAGTCCTACTGGTTCGATAACCTTGGTATCTTCACCGAGGGAAATTTGCTGCTACGGTACATCTCACCTTCCACTTGGGCTAACCAACGAGAAGTGAGAGAACTATCCTCACCGTATCACTACCTAGCTTCAAACATTTCTAGTGGTGGCCCATGCTGATTTACCATTTGAAAACCATGCATATATGTCTGTCGGGTAGCTCCTCGCAGACATCCTTTTAAAACAACCTAGGCCAGCGGGGACATAGTTTCCTTGTTGGTCCAACCTGTCCAGCTGAGGACCCGGCCTCATGTGAAAATTACCGGCAATCCAAACCTACGACAGACGGTAGAGACCAGATCGAGAGCGCGGCCGGCTCCTGAGCTGGATGTCAACTCACCGGGGGCCACCCGGATTTGTTCGTTGTTAGGTAGAGGGACCTGTCATTTCGGATCTCTTGGAACTAAATAATAAAATGGTTGCCTGTGATGGGTAGCAACTGAGGGATATGGGCGTGCGTGCGAAGCCTTGTAATGGGAAGTTGGTACACCCCTGCAAGGTTAATTCTTTTCAAGAAGCCGTGTCCACAGTTATGGATGACTTGAGACCTACTCCTTCTTCATAGACAACAACAACTGAGATAATCTTAATAAACTTGATCAACGTGTGTGTGCCTTGACTGCTTCTTCTTCGTCGGGATGCGAAGAGGAGGACAAGGATAGGATAGGTGTTATGCTTGCGTAAATAGGTGGATAGCAGACTTGTTGGAGGCGATTCCTCATCGAATGCTTGGCTTCTTACCTTACTCTCTAGATCGTTAGCCACTTCATAAATGCTAGTACGGCAGCAACCTCACCACTTACCCCATCCTTACCGTAAACTACTAGTTGTCCTAGAATGACGAGTGATGAAGTCCTTGCTGGGTTAGATGACCACTACAGTTGGATGCTGAGTACTTCTGTACTCATGATACTACCCCCAAACTATTTTCAGGGTTCTTGATCGACAACAGGTATGGTGATCGACGTTTCACGTGGAGACTCAACGACGACTAGTTAGGCGGATCCCGGTGGAGGGCCTGGACCCGTGTGGTTATGGGGATCGATGATTTTCTCTTTCCACTAGGCATTTGATTGTAGTCCGTACTCAGACATGTATCTTCCGTTGTTGTATTGTATTAAGGCAGTTGTATGCCGATTGTATGAGATGTTGTATCCTTGTATCTGTAATGTTGTGATATCATGTTGGAAATCCGGGGCATATGGCTATGTCATATGGTGGGACCGATATGTGCTTCGTCCCCGGATCTGGATGGAAACATCTAGATCTGGAACAGTACCGCATATTGGGCCTTACACTAGGCAGGAATAAAGATGGATGCAACTTAATGCTGAGTTCAAGGATAACCCGTGTGCCAGGATCCTAAAACAAGCAAGCACAATCTTGTTGAAGGAAGAACCCTGAAGGAAGTGATAGTTCACCAAGTACATGTTTTATTGTAGTTTGCGCAAACCTGAGCGTTGTGAAGAAATGATAGATGCTTTGTCTTGGCTTGCAAAACCATTGGATTTATCTGAACCTAGTTCATGAACAAGAGGAACTTTATGCAATGCTTTTGAGGATGTCCGAGTGTCAGATTGCGAGATTTCGCTAAACCATATACAAGGTAATGATCTGGGTGCGGAATGGATTGGACCCCATGACGACTACCCTTATTATTCACTCTTGCTATGTGGGATAGTAAATCTTGAGTGACTTACCTATAGTAGAGAGGCGGCGATGTTAAGCCTAAACCATAGGATGGTACGATGTTTGACCCCTATATAAGATTATCGTTAATAATAGTAGGTTATATGGTGAGTATAGACCAAGACTATTTCCTGCGGGTATCCCATAAAAGTATTCATGATGACCACCATGAAGGAATCGATAGTTGTTTAGTATTGACACTTGACCTGCCAACCAATAAGGTTCAGTATACCGAAGACTCCTATTTTGCTAAGGATTTAAGACCTGAGAGGAGGAGGTGAAATCTCTATGAAGGATGTCATCGATGGAGCAAGACTCATCAAGACCATGTCACATTCCTTTTAAGGGTGGTAGCACCCTAGACCTTCGGAGGATCACTGGATTTTCAAGGAAGATCCAAACCCTAACCTTTTCTTTCTAGCCTTTTCGAATCTCGGCGACGAGATTCCTTTTTAAGGGTGGTAGTCTGTAACATCCCAAAATGTTCAAAATTTTGGAATGTTAAAAAAATGTAATAATGATTGTTGCTTGATATGTTGATTTTCACTCGGATTTGAAACTTTTGCACTTTATTAAATATTCAAATGAGAGGGAATAAAATGACTTTCCCAAGTGTTAATTTTTTTTATCTTATTTGAATTTTATTATTTAAAACAAAGTCCAACTCAAGAATAAATAAATGAGAGAAGGTAATAGGACTCCTTCAATATACTAATATAGTTGGTAAATGCTTTAAATAATTATTTGGAGCTTAAAAATATTTTGGGGATTATTTATAACCCTAAATTAATTTGAGAAAATATTTATTAGGCCCAAAAGAGTATATAAAATATTGTTGGAATTTAATTTTATTTAGCGTTGGGAATATATTTTTTAATGCTATATATCATTACTAATAAATCTCTATATGTTTTGTTGATTTTACAAAACACTGCTATATTCGTATTTTCTGTAGGAATAATAAAAAGAACATAACTGCAGATGGGCCCCGTAGCCAGCCCACTGTTGTCTCTCGCTTGCACGCGTCACACCTAGTAGCTATAGCAGGCCGGCCCATCCGCTACCTTTCCCTCGGCCTTTTTTTGTTTTGTCTGTTTCATCTCTTTTCTGTACGCATAACGAACAGAACATGTCTAAACTAACTCAAACTAGTAAATGGTCCGCGCGTTGCAACGGGAGGAAACAAAATTTTATACCACCTAGCGATTCACCTGTATCGCCAAATCTCCTCTTTGCCTTGGAGATACATTTGCATAGCTAGCCCATTCCTTTATGACTTGTAATTCCGCAAACTTGTAACGATAACGATGATGCGTTTGCTTTGTTTCACCTACAATGCAAGTGTACGAATCGATCGCGGGAAAAAATATGAATCGATTGAAGATAAAGTTCTTTAAGGCTCCAGTTCAAGACATAGGACATGACCCTTAGTACACACCATTCTTAGCCTTCTCCTTGTTGCATCCATTGGCGGAGCTTCTGCAAGGCTAAATGGGCCTTGGCCCGCCAAGTATTTTGGGATTTATATACTAATATTTTACTACTGAGCGTTGAAACTTTTTTTTTTGAACGAGGAAAAAGCTTTGCCTTATATTGATATAGAAGAAGAGAGTTGACCCGTTTATAAAGAAAATAGGCCAAAAACCGTACAAGACAACACCACACGCCAACCCCGAGGCTGCGCTCCACACGGGCCGACAACCAACCAGGTTGACACCACACCTCAATGCAACAGGCGGAGGCGAAAGACCGGAGCCACCGCTCCAACTACCACGCCGGCCCCAAGGCCGCGCCCCGCCTGGCCGAAGACGAACACGCCTCCGCCAAAACCACCCAAGAACACCACAGGGCCCACAGAAGCCCCCGCCGACGCCAGAAGCACCTGACCTGAGCAAAGCATCACCACCGCGTCTCAAACAACGCCGATTCCTCCGACGAACAGAAGAAGCTCCAACAGAAACTTTCCCGCCAACGCACCATCCACCCAGGAAGCAGGGGGTAGATGGAGGGACAAAGTCGATCCCAAGAAGGGCTTCGTCATGGACTCATCGAAGAAGTCGTACATAGCGCCAGGAGCTTCGTCCAGAACAGCGGCGAGCACCGGAGGAGCACCACCGAGAGCTTCCAGGAATTGTCTCCAAATGTGATGCTCCCAACAGAGGAACAACGTCAAAGACGCCGCCATCACGCCGATCCAACACCGGACCTAGGCTTTCGCCCGGAGACAAACCACAACCGAGCACAAGGAAGATGCTGACACACCTCACGTGACGTCTCCAAGGAGAAAACAGATACCCACATGCGCCATCGCCACCAGCCTCAGGGCATGCAGGACTTTCGTCCGTATCGCCTCACACCTCCGCTCGTTCCCACAGAAGCTCGACCATGCCCCGTATTTTTCAGCTCCGCTCCCGAAAAAATAAAGGGATCGCTCGTGTAATTTGCTAATCAAAATTTAACATTTAAGACCATGCAGGCTCACACCGCCATCGTCGTCGCGCCCGCTCGACGCGCACCCTACCAACAATGATCCGGACATGACCGGCCAGATCCGGCCACCGCACGGCCCAGCACGCGCGCAGCCACACCGCTGCCCATCACCACTGCGAGCGCCCGCAGCACCGCGCGTCGCCGTCCCCGACCAGAGCCGCCATGGAGACCTCCTCCTGCGGCAGCACAGCCTCCACCGCTCGGCCCATCCTAGGCCCAGATCGGACCCGGAAGTCACCGTCGCCACGTGTGACGCCCCCAAAATCAATCCGTCTACAGTAATCATACACGCAGGATACACGGCTGAGATTAGGGTGCCACGGTGATAATATCACAGCACAACACTAAACACAAAAGGATAAACAAATATGTTACAATAGAGGGGGTCACGCGGACCCGAATACATAAGTCATACAAGCCATAATATCTGAGTACAGACATAGTTAGTCAAGTTTTGCCTTAAGAAGGCTAGCACAAATCACATCAGAGATACAGATCGAAAAGGCGAGGCCTCCTGCCTGGGATCCACCGAACTACTCCTGGTCAACGGGGAACTCGACGTTGTAGTAGGCGCCTCCGGGGTACTCCTTCTCCTGGGCTCCAACGTCGGCTGCAGCGGCCGATCAGGCAAAACAGTAAAGGAAATAAAGCAGGTGAGTATCTAGTATACCCGCGAGTCTTACGTCCGCTACTAAGCAATATGCATTGTATCAACGGAAAGAAGAGGCTGTATATAGTGGACTGAAAGACAGAAATCCAGAGAAAGGGTAAGAAACTAGGCCTAACGACGACTAGCATCTTCCGACGATGTCTTGCAGCATGAGGTAAGAATCAGCCAACAGTTTATATAAAGCATAAAGTAACAATGCAGCAGAAGTTGCTGCAGCATCGTATAATAATAAGTTGTAACAATTAACAATGCCTCTGAGTTCACCTCCTCGACATCCCCGCGAGGAAGAAACCCCGGAACCATACAGTTTAATAATAATAGTTTCTAGTGGTAAGATCCAGCTTCAGCATAAAACGTCCTGTTACCGTGGACACGTCCTGTTACCGTGAATTTCAAAGTTTTAAATCATTTAAAAGATTTTCTGAATTTCTCTTATTATTTATTCAACATTATCCAGAACATTATCCAAAACAGTGCCTGACATGTGGGACCCACATGTCAGCCTCTGTTTATTTATAAAATATTTAAATAAATCAGAAAAGCCTCTGGACCCACATGTCAGTCACTGGATTTTCTATAAATCTTTATAATAAATAAAAATCTGACAGCGGGGGCCACCAGTCAGTGACACATGTTTAATTAAACAGTTTATTGATTTAATTTAACAGGGGTAGGACCATGTGTCATTGGCTGTGGGGGGGGGGGGTATTTCCATCTAACAGTTAATTAGGGGATCGGGCCCCACATGTAAGCGACCCATAGTGATCTAATTAACCCCTAATGACAGTTCTGACCGGCAGGGTCCACACGTCAGTGGCACGGGCGGCTCGTCGGAAGCTCGCCGGAGACAGAGCTCCGACGAGGTCGAGCGTGCGCACGGTACCGAGCACCATTGGGGCGTCGTTGACCCCTACGAGTAGCTGGAGGTGAGCCTCGTCGATTGGGGAGGGTGCGGTGGCTTGGGGTCGCCGGGAACGAGGCCGGCGACGAGGTTTGGCGGGCGGCGGCGTCGGGCTCCCATGGCGTCTTGCGAACCGTGGCGAATCCGAGCGCGCAAAAGGATGGAATCGAGCCTACGATGCACGGGGAGTACAACGGTGCCAAAAGCGCGCGCTAGGAGGGCCTGTGAGCTCGGCATCGTCAACAATGGCGGCTGCCGGAGCGTGCGAAAGAGGGGTTCCTGCGTGGAGCTTATCGGGCGGCTACGGGGAGTTGGGGACGATGCGGGTGCTCACCAGGAGCTAGTAGCCGTGAGAGTGGGCTCGGGGGCGAGGTGTAGTAGCCGGAATCGGTCGCGGGTCCCGCCGGAGCCGAGGTTGAAGACGAAGACGTAGTCGTCGCAGAGAGGCACCACGGCTCGATTCCTTGCGGTGGGTGACGTAGTCGATGTCGATGCAGCCCCTGGACAACACGGCGAGGCGGCGTGAGCACGTTGGCCGCGCTTGGCCACGGTAATGGCGACGACGGCCCTCAGTGGCTTTTCCCCGAGGCGTGTGAGAAGAGGAGGAGGGGAAAGAGAGGGGGAGGATGTCCAGGGGGTTGGCCGGGGTAGCCTTATCGCGTCGGCGTTGGGAGGGAGCAGGTGGAGGCGGGGCCAGCTCTCCAGCATCGTCGGCGAGCTCGGCGCCGTACGGGAGCAGGTGGGGGTGGTTGGGGAAGAAGACAAGCCGGGGGTGGGCCGAGCTGGGCCATTGCTCTGGGCGGGTTTTAGCGTTTTCTTATTTTATTGTATTTTGCATTCTGTTCTCTCTGTTAGTAATTAATTTAGTGCCTTTTGCATTTTTGTAAAATGTGTTACCTGGTCCATAATTAGTCATATATATTCCTAGGGTGCCACAAAAAGTTTAGGCTTAAAATAAAACCATTTACTATTTCTTTATAATATTCAATTGTCAAATGGGGCTGTTTTGCTTGGTGTTTGAATTGTTTGAATTTTTCAGTGGCAAAATAAAATACCATAACCACATGGGCATGACCCAATGATTATTAGTGATTTTATAAAAGTGGTCCCATGATTTTAGGGCAAAGTTTAATTGCAACATATTTTTCATAGCAACCAAAAGGCATTTCTGAATATGATCAAAGGCAAAGTGGGTCATGGCATGGTTTGCATAGTGATTAGCAACAGTGATTAGTCCACAGTAAAAGTGATTACTGTTAGAGACAACTGAGGGTGTTACAAATCTCCCCCACTACAAGAATTCTCGTTCCGAGAATTTAAGTGGTAGCGAGGAAAAGATCCGGGTATTCATCGCGAAGGTGATCTTCGCGTTCCCAAGTGGCTTCATCTTCAGAATGATTCGACCACTGGACCTTGAGGAACTCGACGGTCTTGTTGCGGGTTCGACGTTCAGACTGATCGAGAATGCGGCTCGGATGTTCCCGATAAGTCAAGTCCTGTTGCAGCTCGATCATATCATGCTCCACTTCGCGGATAGGGTCCTTGAAGCAGCGACGGAGTTGCGACACGTGGAATACGTCGTGGACTTGGGAGAGGTTCGGCGGCAATTCCAACCGGTATGCCACGGGTCCACTCCTGGAAAGGATACGGAACGGGGCAATGTAGCGAGGAGCCAACTTGCCCTTGATACCGAAGCGATGAGTGCCCCTCATAGGAGTGACACGGAGGTAAGCGTATTCGCCAGG
The DNA here is from genome assembly GCA_950022295.1 of Bromus sterilis. NCBI lineage: Eukaryota > Viridiplantae > Streptophyta > Magnoliopsida > Poales > Poaceae > Bromus > Bromus sterilis. The sequence continues at coordinate 158,471,873 of OX465596.1, read as the reverse complement.
TTGATAGACCATTTCCTTGTGCTTGCGATCATAGTTGCTCTTTTGACGGGATTGAGCAGCTTTCAGGTGTTCACGAATAACGCGAACCTGATCTTCGGCATGCTGAATAACGTCCGGACCAATGAGAGTTCGTTCTCCAGTTTCTGACCAATTCAGAGGGGTTCGACACTTACGTCCATAGAGGACTTCAAAGGGTGCTATCTTCAGACTAGCTTGATAGCTATTGTTGTATGAGAATTCAGCAAATGGAAGAGATTCCTCCCATTTCTTACCGAATGAGATGACACAAGCTCGGAGCATATCTTCAAGCACTTGGTTGACTCGTTCGACCTGTCCTTGCGACTGGGGGTGATAAGCGGTGCTGAAATTTAGATGAGTTCCCATAGCTTCTTGGAAACTATCCCAGAATCTTGAGGTGAAAATGCTGCCACGGTCCGAACTGATCTCCAGCGGAATACCATGGAGGGACACAATTCTGGAAACATACAAGTCTGCTAACTGACTAGCAGAGATCGTCTCCTTGACTGGCAGAAAGTGGGCAACCTTGGAGAATCGGTCGATGACGACAAAGATGGCATCATGACCCTTCTGTGATCGGGGAAAACCGGTGACGAAGTCCATCTCGATCTTGTCCCACTTCCATTCAGGAATAGAGAGTGGTTGTAGAGTTCCAGCAGGTCTTTGATGTTCTGCCTTGACGCGACGGCAAATGTCACATTCAGAAACATATCGGGCGATGTCTTGCTTCATGTTAGGCCACCAGAATTGTTGACGAATGTCTTGGTACATCTTGGTGCTTCTAGTATGAATAGAAAACGGGGTATCGTGAGCCGCTCTCATGACCTTCGGGGTCATATCCAGGTTCTCATGCCTGCCCTTGCTGTGAGTAACCACTAAACGGTTCTGGTAGAACACCGCACCTTTGCCATCAATGGTGAAGGGTGAGGGTCTCCCATTGGTGATATCGCACTTAATCTTGTGTACGAAATCATCATAAAACTGTATACCCTTGAAGGATTTGACGAGATCCGGTTCGATAACCAGGTTATTAGCATAACCTTGAGGAACAATCTCGAGGTTTAACTTTTGAAAATCTTCATACAGAGGTGGTTGGTCTAGTTGCACCTCAAGTTCACTACAGTAAGCTTTACGGCTCAAAGCATCGGCCATCACATTAGCCTTGCCAGGGGTGTAATGAATATCCATGTTGAAATCGGCTATTGTCTCGAGCCATCTTTGTTGGCGGAGATTCAGGTCGGGCTGAGTAAACAAGTACTTCAGGCTTTGGTGGTCGGTGTAGATCTCGCAACGGTTACCAACGAGGTAATGTCGCCACGGCTTCAATGCATAAATTACTGCTGCCAATTCGAGATCATGTGTTGGATATTTGTCTTCGTGAGCACGCAACTGACGAGAGCCATAAGAAATCACTTTGCGCTCTTGCATTAGGACACAGCCTAATCCTTGACGAGACGCGTCGCAATATATCACGAAGTCCTTCTGAGTATCCGGGGGAGCGAGCACCGGGGGAGAAGTTAGCTTGTCCTTGAGTGCTTGGAAACTTTCTTGATATTTATCTGTCCACTCAAACTTGACACCTTTGTGAAGAAGATTAGTCAGAGGCCTGGCAATCTTGGAGAAATTCTCGACGAAACGGCGGCAATAGCTAGCGAGCCCGAGGAAACTGCGGACTTGCTTGACGGTCTTGGGAGGAGTCCAGTCAAGAATAGCCTGGATACGTTCTGGGGTGACGGCAATGCCATCCTTGGAAATCACATGTCCAAGTTAGGTTACTTCGGGAAGCCAGAACTCACACTTAGAATACTTAGCATAGAGTTTGTGTTCTCGAAGCTTCTCCATTATAAGACGAAGATGTTCAGCATGTTCTTCTTCATTCTTGGAATATATCAATATATCATCCAGATAAACCACGACGAACTGGTCGAGGTACTCCATGAAAATATAATTCATCAATCTGGAAGGTGGCTGGAGCATTGGTTAAGCCAAAGGACATGACGGTGTACTCGTATGAACCATAGCGAGTAATGAAGGCAGTCTTCGGAATGTCCTCATCACGGACTCAGATTTGGTGATAACCCAACCTCAAGTCGAGTTTAGAAAACACCTTGGATCTGGCAAGTTGATCATACAGATCGTTTATCCGGGGGAGTGGGTATTTGTTCTGGATGGTGGCTTGGTTAATGGGCCGATAATCTTGGACCAATCGGTTTGTCCCATCGCTCTTCTTGACAAAGAGCGAAGGTGCTCCCCAAGCTGAGGAACTGGGGAGAATGAATCCTTTCTGAAGTGCCTTGTCAATTTCCTCCTTAAGCTCAAGGAGTTCATGTGGCGGCATCTTGTAAGGACGCTTGGCAATGGGGGTGGTGTCGGGCTTCAAGTCGATGACAAATTCAACTTCTCTGATTGGGGGTATTCCCGGCAGTTCTTCTGGGAAGACGTCGGGATAATCGCGAACGACCGGAACGTTCTCGATGCCTTCGAGGGGGGCGGCATTTAAAGCATTCATCATAAATATCTGTGTTTCAGCATTACGGGTAACTCGGCTGGTGTGGTTAACAATCTCGCCGGAGGGGTGAAAAAGTTGGACAGACTTGGTGCCACAATAGAGTGCGGCATCGTGAACTTTCAACCAATCCATGCCCAGAATTAGGTCTATGGTGGAGGTTTTCAGGATGATGGGGGACACAAGGAATATAATCCCTTCGACGTCAATGGTGACATCGCGTACCATCATGGAGGTTTGGCAACGGCCTCCAGGGGTGCAGACAACCATCGGTCGGTTCATCTTCTCAAACGTAATGTTACGCGATAACGAAAATGCTTCCGACATGAATGAATGTGATGCTCCTGAATCAAATAAAACAGTAGCAGGTGCGGAATTAACGAGAAGGGTACCCATCACGGTAGCGGGTTGTTCCTGAGCTTCTTCCACATTAATGTTGTAAGCATGTCCACGAGCATGAGCAGCAGACCCAGTATTATAGTTGGGGGTCTTGTTGTTGCCACGGCCATTTCCACGGCCAGCGGGGTGAACTACCAGTTGCTTCTGTTTTTGGGGGCACTCCCTGGAAAAATTCCTAGGTTGGCGGCACGTGAAGCATAATCCATCCTGAGGACGAAGGGGGTAGCATTGGGTGGTGCAGGCAGAGCTCTTGGCATCTGCGGTGGCGGAGGCAGACGGGGTGCAGCATAAGACGGCCTTGGAGCAGGGACAGGTGAATGGGTCACACTGGTAGGGAGCCAGATATGACGCTTCTGCGTTGCGCCCGAAGATGAGCCAACGTCACGATAACACTTCAGAGAGTTCTTGTGCTCCACCTGGGCAGTCTCAACGGTGATAGCCTTGTTCACCATGGTGGCGAAGTTGGAGAAATCATGAACGGCAAGAGCGAGCCTGAGGTCTTGGTTGAGGCCACGACGGAACTTCTGCTGTCTGCGAGCATCAGTGGTGATCTCTTCTTCCACATAGCGAGAGAGGTTGAGGAACTCACGCTGATAGGCTTCAACAGTCATGTCGCCCTGAGTGAGGTTGCGGAATTCTTCCGCCTTACGATCCATGATCCCCTGAGGAATGTAGCGGGAGCGAAAGGCGGACTGAAATTCATCCCAGGTGATGACTTCTCCAACTGGCAGGGAACGCTTGTGGGTGCTCCACCACTGAGCAGCGGCGCCTTTCAGATGATAAGACGCAAAGTTCACATAGTCGGCTGGATCGACATTAGCAGACTCTAGTTCGTGAGTGATGTCGCGAAGCCAGTCATCAGCATCCAACGGCTGAACAGTGTTGCGGAACATAGTGGGGTTGAGGCGGGTGAAGTCGTGCAGAGTCACGGTGGCATGCTGATGGTGGTGCCCATTCTGATTCGGCTGGGTGAACTGAGCCATGATATTCTGCATGAACTAACGGTTCATCTCGAACTGCTGCATCATCGCGGCCATGTAATCCGGCGGCGGAGGTGGGTCGTTGGCACCACGACCACGACCACGACCACGACTAGCCATCCTGCTAGAATTTAACAGGGGTATTTCAGCGATGAAAATTTAACGAGATACCGAAATCAAGCCTGAAGTAAAACGACAACGAAAAGGAGGCGCAGATATATATAGGAGTAGTCATACAAGACATACACATTCACACACAGAGTCAATCGAAAATCGGGCAGCGTAACGTCGTAGAAATTAAGGAAAAAGGACTCACTAGGCGGCGCGCAGACCGCGGTTAGGATTACACGACGCGACATAGATTCCACTATGTCAATCACGCCGCAAGAAAACTGTTGGCCACAGGAGTTAATGCCAGAGAACGCGCGGCCTGCCCAGAATGAGAATGGGATCCGCGGTCCGGGACCTGGGGTATGACTCCTGCGACATGACTCAATCAATGGGGGAAGCACCAAAAACGCCGGGTGGAATCAAGAGAACGTGATCCTAATGTCAGGTTTTGTAAAACTTACCAGCAAGGATAAGAGAGCAGATTCCCAGAGCATAGGTAAGGAGAAAAGGATCCTAATACCATAGATATCACACGTAGTGACATCGATGTGGGCCCGTAAGCCAAATATTAAGTTAGCAAAATAGTTTTTTCAAAGTCTAGACTCAACTTCGACCAAGTAGTGGTGGGGTGGCTTCCTACAGGCAGTCGGCTCTGATACCAACTTGTGACGCCCCCAAAATAAATCTGTGTACAGTAATCATACACGCAGGGTACACGGCTGAGATTAGGGTGCCACGGTGATAATATCACAGCACAACACTAAACACAAAAGGATAAACAAATATGTTACAATAGAGGGGGTCACGCGGACCCGAATACATAAGTCATACAAGCCATAATATCTGAGTACAGACATAGTTAGTCAAGTTTTGCCTTAAGAAGGCTAGCACAAATCACATCAGAGATACAGATCGAAAAGGCGAGGCCTCCTGCCTGGGATCCACCGAACTACTCCTGGTCAACGGGGAACTCGACGTCGTAGTAGGCGCCTCCGGGGTACTCCTGCTCCTGGGCTCCAACGTCGGCTGCAGCGGCCGATCAGGCAAAACAGTAAAGGAAATAAAGCAGGTGAGTATCTAGTATACCCGCGAGTCTTACGTCCGCTACTAAGCAATATGCATTGTATCAACGGAAAGAAGAGGCTGTATATAGTGGACTGAAAGACTGAAATCCAGAGCAAGGGTAAGAAACTAGGCCTAACGAAGACTAGCATCTTCCGACGATGTCTTGCAGCATGAGGTAAGAATCAGCCAACAGTTTATATAAAGCATAAAGTAACAATGCAGCAGAAGTTGCTGCAGCATCGTATAATAATAAGTTGTAACAATTAACAATGCCTCCGAGTTCACCTCCTCGACATCCCCGCGAGGAAGAAACCCCGAAACCATACAGTTTAATAATAATAGTTTCTAGTGGTAAGATCCAGCTTCAGCATAAAGCGTCCTGTTACCGTGGACACAGCTATTCGAATAGATTAATCTTCCCTGCAGGGGTGCACTTGTGTTACGCTACACGCACGGATCTCCAGGGTGGCGGGAACCTTGTTAGGGAACGCTCCACCGAGACTATCCGACACTTCATAGCCCATCTTTCAAACTCAACAGAGAGGCCATCCGCCGGTCTAAATCCTAAGTACTCAGGGCCTTGGACCCCAACCCTGACGTACTCCTTCACGATGCGTGGTTGGCCGGGAAGCCGTAACAAAAACAATACAGCTCGAGCCAAGAAGACAGCGCACTTCCCGGCAATCAGCCCGCGGTACTGCTGACGTCTGAAGAATGCTCAGACGACACTACGAAGCAGAGGAGCCCATAAACTCGTAATTCCCACGGGTAGGTAGTGCGTACATGGCATATAGCCAACTCAAGACATTCACTGAACCATTTAGCATTTTAATTAACCTGCGTGAAAACCGTTATCGTTGCCTCGACTTAACTGACCCGCGGACAACGACAGTAGCCAGGTGAACCGTCTCCTTACCTTGTCTCGCGTGTGCTCCTGGAGGAGCTCCACTTTTGTGGTTTGGTAACTCTCGCGGCCAACGATCAGGGGCCAAGCACACCGGTACACTGGTCGTACCCTCCCTGTCGTCCCGTCGCAATACCTCTCGCGGGCACCGTTGGGTCGCCCGACTTCTTACCTTTAGGACAACCGTTACTCAGGTACCTAGAGCGGCTATACAGAATCATCAACGAGTGGAGTACAAGATACTCCTTGATAGCTCACACTTGATGGTGGCTCGGCAGAGCCGAGCTAGGGGGCCTCAGGCGGTGTCTGCTTTGTACCGTACCTGTGTAGTTATAATAACTGTATCCGCGTTCACTCCCCGGAGTGATCACGACCCTCTATCTAATCCTAGCTAACAATGCGCAGGGCTCACTGCTGAATAATGCATAATAATAATAATAATAATAATAATAATAATAATAATAATAATAATAGGCAGCATAGGATAAAGGAGGTGCATCAAGGGACGACAAAATCAGGCTATGCAATTGAATAGGATTGTAATCGTAGCAGCAGCAGTAACAATTCCTAGTGCAAGAAAGTACGGAAAGGTAGGCGATATCTGGGGGAGAGAATGGCTCTGCTTGCCTGGAAGCTCGACGGTAGGGGTACGGTCGTCGACGACGTAGTCGTACTCAGCAGCGGTGTAGTCGATGGCAGCAGCGGGGGCTACCGGAGATTAAGGGGGGAAGAAAACAATAAATACACAGCAAGCATATACAAACAGATGCATGACATGACAGACGAAAAGTTAACGGTATTCTAACGCAGTGCAATGCACATTGCTCGGAACGGAAATTCATCTGAGGATGAACTACCGGCTCCGGATGATTACCGGACAGGGTGTCCGAAGGGGGAAGGATCAAGCCGGAGGTGTCGTGGGTACCAGAAAAACATAAGGGGGTGTATCCGTGCTAGTTGATCTATTCCGAGAAACATTCGTGTTCGGAATAAATTCATCCGGGCACTCTAACAGTACCGGACAGTTTATCGGACAGACGGTCCGAAGGGGACGGTTCGATATTCGTTGTGTTAGAGGCGTGTGATAGACATACGGATAGAGTATTCGTATTCGTTATATTTTTCTGATCAATTTTCATGTATAAAGTTTTTGAATCCGAGTTACGATTTAAAAGTTATTGAATTTCAAAGTTTTAAACCATTTAAAAGATTTTCTGAATTTCTCTTCTTATTTATTCAACATTATCCAGAACATTATCCAAAACAGTGCCTGACATGTGGGACCCACATGTCAGCCTCTGTTTATTTATAAAACATTTAAATAAATCAGAAAAGCCTCTGGACCCACATGTCAGTCACTGGATTTTCTATAAATCTTTATAATAAATAAAAATCTGACAGCGAGGGCCACCAGTCAGTGACACATGTTTAATTAAACAGTTTATTGATTTAATTCAACAGGGGTAGGACCCATGTGTCATTGGCTGTGGGGGGGGGGTTATTTCCATCTAACAGTTAATTAGGGGATCGGGCCCCAAATGTAGGCGACCCATAGTGATCTAATTAACCCCTGATGACAGTTCTGACCGGCAGGGTCCACACGTCAGTGGCACGGGCGGCTCGTCGGAAGCTCGCCGGAGACAGAGCTCCGACGAGGTCGAGCGTGCGCACGGTACCTAGCACCATTGGGGCGTCGTTGAGCCCTACGGGTAGCTGGAGGTGAGCCTCGTCGATTGGGGAGGGTGCGGTGGCTTGGGGTCGCCGGGAACGAGGCCGGCGACGAGGTTTGGCGGGCAGCGGCGTCAGGCTCCCATGGCGTCTTGCGAACCGTGGCGAATCCGAGCGCGCAAAAGGATGAAATCGAGCCTACGATGCACGGGGAGTACAACGGTGCCAAAAGCGCGCGCTAGGAGGAACTGTGAGCTCGGCATCGTCAACAATGGCGACTGCCAGAGCGTGCAAAAGAGGGGTTCCTGCGTGGAGCTTATCGGGCGGCTACGGGGAGTTGGGGACGATGCGGGTGCTCACCAGGAGCTAGTAGCCGTGAGAGTGGGCTCGGGGGCGAGGTGGAGTAGCCGGAATCGGTCGCGGATCCCGCCGGAGCCGAGGTTGAAGACGAAGACGTAGTCGTCGTAGAGAGGCACCACGGCTCGATTCCTTGCGGTGGGTGAGGTAGTCGACGTCGTTGCAGCCCCAGGACAACACGGCGAGGCGGCGTGAGCACGTTGGCCGCGCTTGGCCACGGTAATGGCGACGACGGCCCTCGGTGGCTTTTCCCCGAGGCGTGTGAGAAGAGGAGGAGGGGAAAGAGAGGGGGAGGATGTCCAGGGGTTTGGCCGGGGTGGCCTTATCGCGTCGGCGTCGGGAGGGAGCAGGTGGAGGCGGGGCCAGCTCGCCAGCGTCGTCGGCGAGCCCGGCGCCGTACGGGAGCAGGTGGGGGTGGTTGGGGAAGAAGACAAGCCGGGGGTGGGCCGAGCTGGGCCCTCGCCCGGGGCGGGTTTTAGCGTTTTCTTATTTTATTGTATTTTGCATTTTGTTCTCTCTGTTAGTAATTAATTTAGTGCCTTTTGCATTTTTTAAAAATGTTTTACCTGGTCCATAATTAGTCATATATATTCCTAGGGTGCCACAAAAAGTTTAGGCTTAAAATAAAACCATTTACTATTTCTTTATAATATTTAATTGTCAAATGGGGCTGTTTTGCTTGGTGTTTGAATTGTTTGAATTTTTCAGTGGCAAAATAAAATACCATAACCGCATGGGCATGACCCAATGATTATTAGTGATTTTATAAAAGTGGTCCCATGATTTTAGGGCAAAGTTTAATTGCAACATATTTTTCATAGCAACCAAAAGGCATTTCTGAATATGATCAAAGGCAAAGTGGGTCATGGCATGATTTGCATAGTGATTAGCAACAGTGATTAGTCCACAATAAAAGTGATTACTGTTACAGACAACTGAGGGTGTTACACCACGCATCCGCGCAGAAGGGGCAGCCGCCACCTGCAGCCACCCCACTCCCCGTCGCCGCACACAGCTCTGACGGGCGTCACCGAGTCGCCCAGCACTCGTCGCGCGCCGGCGACCAACTCCTTCTCTCGGCGCCAGGGACGGCCTCCCTCCGAGCGGAAAACGAGACGCCGAGGCTGAGGCCCCGCCGCCCCCTTCACCGGCAGCGCGCACGGCTTTTCGGCGGCTGCCTCTGGGGGCGACGAGGGGAAGGGGCGCAGGGGGAGGTGGTGGCGGCGGGGGGCTAGGGTTTGTCTCCGGGATCCCCCTGTCGCCCTGGAGGAGGCGACGAGAGGGAGCTTTGAAACTTCGACCCATAGGCTATGTTCTTCAATTTGACCCACCCAGAAATGGGCCTCAAGTTCTGAATCGCGAGGAAATCGATGGATCAATTGAAGATATTCAAGGCGCTAGTTTGGGACATAGGACAAGATCCTGAGTTGTTAGGTACACACCGATCTTAGCCTTCTCCTTGTTGCCTCTGAACCAAAGGCACAGAGTTGAGCAACGCCATGGTCGTGACAGCGTGGCAGCGGCCCAACGCCCGTCCACCTATGACCAAACGCCAAGCAAAAAAAGAGGATGGAGGGCTCATGGTCGAAGTTGCTTCTAGGGTTGGAGAGGGTAGATGTTCATCGTTTTCCTTCCAGCGCAGCTCTGTTCATGCTGGATCGATCCTTCACCTGCAGTTATCGATGTATCCTGATCACTAAGCTAGATGTATGTACATAGCAGTTGTGCCTTGAACGACTGTTTACTCCTTTGATCCGATTCTTTTGTTTATAAGCCTTATTGCTAGCGTGAAAACAGATGCCACCTCAAAATGGGCTATAGTTTTTCTAATGGACATATTATTTGACGGATCTAAGAGAAGTAGGATATACGTACTAGACATCATATTGACGCATGCATCATGCATCATGATTAATCCTTGTGTAAGCAAGCCCACACTATGCATCGTCAAAATAATCTCTAGGCAGAAGCTTTTATCTTCTGTATACTTCTATAGAATTCGTCGATCCCACCTGGGAAACTAAGGAAGAGGACGACGCTAATCTCGTCTACCCAGCCAGCCACCCGCCGTGAAGCCCATCGCCAGGTAGAAGCTTCCGGGACGCTTAGTAATGATGGCTGAGAACTGCAAGGACACGGCGCATCGCCTCCAACGCCCTCTGAGTTACCGTACGTCCAAGAAGCCTCCCTCATGTACCTGTTTGGCCGCCGCGTCCCAGTCACGAGCTAGCCTCAGCAAGCCGCACGTCGGTGAACTCTTCCTAGGCAGGTCCGTGTCTGATCCATCTATACCTAATAATAAAGGGAGATAACTTTCTTAATTTATTTTAGCATTTTGTAAAAGCCCCCCTCCTTTTTTGCATAATTAACCCGCAGTACACGACTCGGCCGCTAAAAAAATAGTAACTTCTACCGCTGTCTTCTTCTTCTGATCGTAAGATCGCTAACTAGGCCAGTTGGGACAATCAAAGCCCATCAAGGAAAAATCCAACAAACAAAAGAATTGCTCAAGCGCTTCACCTGGGCTGCCCTCGAAAATCCCAACCGAGCCGATCAATAGCAATCAAATAATTGCTCAAGCAGGATTTGTTTGCTTATTTGTCGCTTGCAGAGAAGGCCTGGCGCTCGCCTCAGACCTAACATTACCAGATGTGATTATATCGTGTGAAAATAAGCTTGCAGTCAAAAAGATTAATGAGATGGGTGGAGGAAATCAAGCGGCAATCATCAAGGAGATCCACAGGCGGTCACTTAGTTTTAATTCTTGCACTTTTATAATTGAAAACAGTTTTTCTTTCGTAGAAGCTTCTTTGTTAGGCCAGTTTTCCCTCAGTCTTTCAGTGGGTCGACATGTTTGGCTAGTCCATCCACATGATCAGACTTGTATCCCGTTGATTATTGGTCAATAAAGTTGCATAAACCCCTCAAAAAAAATTGCTCAAGCAGGATTTGTTTGCTTATTTGTCCCACCTTTGCCTCAAAAAAATTTGTCCCACCTTGCTTATTTACATTGAATCCCACCAATTTATATACGTTCGCCAGTAACCAGAATCATCGAGCTGAGCCATCAAAGAATTCCATTTGAGATACGCATAAATTGATTTCACCAGAAATTTAAAGTAGGACTGAGGCTTAGACGAAGGTTGGATGGGGGGGGGAGCGGCCTGGAAAGTGAACGTTGGTTAACAAAAAAAATGTGTACATTCCTGTGGGCTTGCCGCATTCATCGGCCTAATAGAACTCATCGGCCTAATAAAACCTAGACGTTGCAGCACCGGTTAATGTCACTAGTGCAGAACAAGCCTTTAGCACCGGTTCGTGAGGGGCTTTAGTACCGGTAATAAAAAATCGGTACCTTTATTAAGGGTTTATTTATTCTTTGCTTTTGGGGTTTAATGGTTTATTGATTAATTGGTTTGTTTTACGCTATTACATATTATACAATGCATATACATAGTAGAATTTCTCGTATCACCAGCATATATATATAGCATGCATACAGTACACATGTGTATACAATTTGGTATATTACACAGTTTTACCTATACAATTGCATATCATATTCTACCGGCGGCGGTATCGGATGTACGGGAATTCTCCGTTGGTAGATATGACTTGCTGAAGAAGAAATCCCGCTAATTCCTCTTGAAGTGCTTGAATTTTTTCCTCTATTTGGAGTTGATCCCGCTTCTCCCTTATCTTATTTAAAGAAGAAGATCAATATATTAGCGAATGTTAATTCTAAATAGTGCATCATGGTAAGAACAAAGTCTAAATAGTATTTACGTACCATCAATGATTTACTAGTAAGTCTTTCGGTCATAAATCGAATGTTCTGCATCACTATGTAAGTACATGGTTCAACCCCCTCTTTCTGCCTCATACACTTCCGAAGAATAGAACTCAATCAGATAAATAATCAAGCACATGATAATGGTATATTGAAACTAGAATTAAAGAGAATGTTTTCGCACAAATTTATCGTAGTGCCACGCCAGCTTCTCCTTCCATAAACCGGGCTCGTCTTTTTTGAACTTTTCCCAAACTCTGTCGTCAAAAAAAATGAATAAAGAAGTTATTAATTACTTGATATATAACGGGAAGTGAACACTAAAGAAGCCTACATGGTGTGATAATTATTAAAATCAACTGTCGAACATATCCTTCACGGATTGGTACTTGCTAATATCTTTACGTAGTGATTCCATTACTATAAATTTTCCTTCGTCAACTTGAATATCTATCAGGATAAAGTGATAGCTGCGCACACATGCACGTATGTAAAAGCGGGTATGCAACTCATCACTTATAACAATGCAACATCGAGTAAGCAGTGGCCTCAGGGTCATGGACATGAAGAAGTTTGGCGCGGCCCTAAGGCTTAGGTGGTTGTGGCTCGCGTGGCGTCATGCCTCGAGGCCATGGACTCATTCGTCCCTGCCTTGCACGGACGACGACCGCATGCTTTTCGCGATGGCCACTGATATTAAGTTAGGAGATGGCGCTCGTGCCAATTTCTGGAATGATAGGTGGCTGCGCAGACAATGTCCGAAGACGATAGCACCTTCGCTCTTTAGAATCTCGGTCCGCAAAAATCGCTCTGTTAAAGACGCCCTACGGAGTCAGACCTGGCTTGCGGACCTCGCACACGGCCTTACGGCTAGCATGTGCACGGAGCTGAACCTGTTGGCAACGCTACTTGATGAGGTTAGGCTGCAGCCCGGGACTGACGGCACCATTGCATGGCGCTTCAACCATTCTCAGGAATATAGTGCCTGCTCTGCTTACTTGCTGCAATTCGAGGGCTCCATCCCCCTGCAAGGCTATAGTCTGATCTGGTCGGCATGGGCGCCGGGCAAGTGCAAGTTCTTCCTCTGGACCGCCATACTTGGCAGGATCCTTACGGCGGACGCGCTCCTTCGGCGTGGATGGATCAACAACTACTTATGTGCTCTTTGCGAGTGGAACCTCGAAACGCCCGGTCACCTGCTTCTTGACTGCCCCTGGTCGCGAGCGGTGTGGCACCGGGTCGCTGGGCTGACGTCCATCCCCTCCCTGTCGCCGGCGGCATGGCAATAGACAACGAGCATCACCAACTGGCTAGGTCACATCCACTCGCACACACCCAGGATCATGCAGAAGAAGGTCTTATCCGTCCTGCAGCTTGTATCCTGGGAGATTTGAAGAGAGCGCAACCGAAGAACTTTCAAGAATGAGGCCATGTCCCAAACTGGTTTCCTTCAATTGATCAACGATGAGATTGCTCTCTGGAACATGGCAGGGGCTGGAATTCCTTTCGATCCAGGCTAAGGCTTTTCTCCCGTGCTTTTCCTTTTCCTTTTGCTCTTCTTTTTTTGGTCATTCATGTATCTTCCTTGCCCCCTGCTACACACCTGCTTGGTGTTGTTGTAACCCCCTTTTTTTCTTCCCCTGATAAATGAATTTGGTAGCAACTACCAACATTCAAAAAAAACTATAATTTATAGTACAAAATAATGACACTCACTTGAAGTTGTAAGGAAGTAGTATATGTGTGTTGGTATGGAGTTCCTTCAAATACTTTAGCACGATCATGTCCGTGTCTTTTTGGTTCCATTTTATTGTCACTTCATGTACGGTATTTGGGTCAATGAACCCAATGCCATAGTATCCATCTCTTTTCATTTTGAGAATCTTCATTCTGCGTTACCACACAAAAGAATATTAGTGAGGATAATTAATTACAGTCAATGGCGAACGAGCTGAGCTAGAGACTTAAAATACAGAGAAATAAATCACTTACAGACAATAGCAACTGACGAGGGATTTGTCGAGTGCTTTTTGATGGAATAACTAAAATAATTCTTCATTTGCAATTTGTCAATTCAATGGTGGAAATATTATTTCTTGACTCGGAACATGATGCCCTCTAGCTCGAACAGGATAATTTCGCTCTTGTACCACTGATGCAAATTGCGCATTTGTGTTTGTAGAAGCTTCTCCTCTTCTTTATTGACCAGAGGCTCCCCTCTTACATATATCCTTGGTTCTATATCTGGCACAATGGACAACATCGGCGCATCGCCTGTCTGAATTGCTAGATATTGTTCAACACTGATACCCGCCACCCTAGCAGCCTCTTTTTGTTGTTCAGCGGTTGGTATCATCTCCTGCTGCTCGGTACTCACCTTGAGCGGGGCTATCTATTGCACTGTCTGCTCTCCGAGCTGGGGAAAAGTTTTCTCAGTTTTTCTACGGCCTGAGGAGCTTGACGACCCCTTTTTAAATGACTTGCAAATAGAGCGTTCATAGTCTGTTAGCGGGGTCTTCTTAGGGGGTGGTTCAAAATGCTTCAAAAAGTGTTCTACTATTACCTCAGGTATTTTCTCCTTCGGTGCCGGTGGAGGTTTCGGTGCGAAGTGTTGCAACACTTCTCTATCCGATATGGCCTGGTTTTCGGCGTCATTCCTATCCCACGGTAACGTCGGCGGAATCTTCATGGGTTTATCCTTCTTTGCTTTCTTCTTCGGTGGATTCTGCTAACGCGACGTAGGTCGACTTGATCGTCTTGTTTGCCTTTGGGGTGGTTGTGTCTTCGGAGGCTCCGTCACGGGGGGAGCTGGTGGCGGACTCGGCTGGCGCGGCGGAGTCGCGCTGCACTCCATCTCGGGGAGGGGTTGTGCTAGACTCGGCTGAAGTGGCGGAGTTGCGTTGCACTCCATCTCGGGGAGGGGTTGTGGTGGACTCGGCTAAGTCGCGCTGCGCTCCATCTCCGGGGGGGGGGGTGGTGGTGAACTCGACGTCGAACGCGTTGGACTTGACACCTTGTCTGGAAATATGATGCCTTGTTTTCTCCATAGATAGACACCACTTTGTTTGGCTTCTCTGAGGGTCTGCTTCCCTTCACCTCCAGGAATATCAAGGAGTAGTTCTTGATATGCTGACACAACTTCATCCACCCCGGCACGAGCATAGCCAGTTGGAATTGGATTGCCGTGGTAGGTTGCTTCAGGTGGATTCGGTAAAGCATAGCCGTCCGCCACCTTAATGGATATATTGTTCATTTTGAAGACTAGCTCGCAACGTTTCATCTCTTTGATATCATCCATGGGGTAGTAACCATCATCGACCCCCGTGGAGCCCACGCTGCTTTTCCGCATAGATGGGACGGTACAATCCAATGGTGGATCTATTGGTGGATCTTGAGTGGACGTCCTTTGCCGCAGTTGCTGGCTTAGTGACTCGCACTTCTCCTGCGTCTACTTGATAGCTTGTTCCAGCAAATAAAAATTGTCTGTTACATGCGCCTTCTTTCTTGAACGGCTTCGGTAACTCTCATTAAACTCTTCAAACCACTCATACCACGGAACAACGCCTAGGCCTCGCGTTCGGCCCGGGTGTTCAGGATTCTTGAGGGCGCGTGTAAGCTCGTCGTTCTCTCTGTCGGGCTTGAAAATCCCCTGTCTAGCATCAGCAACTGCATCCAGTAACTCCTTATCGGCTCCTTTAGGACTTGCCTTTACAATTACCTTCCCTGTCTTTGGGTCCAACTTTCCACCATGCCCATAAAACCAAGTCCTGCACCTCGATGGAAAATACATTTGTTCTGGAGTGACCCCAGCATCAAGCAGCCTCTTCTAAATGCATCCCACTTAGGCGCCGCGGACTTGTAGCCACCTGTCCCCATGGTATGGAAAATCTCCTTTTTCTCAGCATTCTTCTTGTTTATTTCCGACCGACGTTTAGCCTCTTCTGATTCCTTGTACTCCACAAATTTGTCCCAGTGAGCTTCTACCTTCGCTAGTGCTCCAGTGAAAATTGGAGTCTTCTTATCATTAGCGACGTATTTCTCCCATGTCTTTATCTTCCAACTTTGGAATTGCATGGCCATTTCCTACGAGCAGCATGCTTGACTTTGTCCACAACTTCTGGTGTCAAATCATCTGGTAGGGTGAAATATTATATGACCTTATCCCAAACCTTGTCTTTTGCTCTATCGCTCACAAAAGTCTTGTCACCTTCCTTTGGCTGATGCCATTCTTGAATGCTGATCGGGATTTGGTCTCTAACAACTACTCCGCATATAGATGTCCATTTCTTCACGTGAGCTAGAGGAGCAGTCGGCTCTCCACTCTTACTGACCGCATCGATGTTGTACTTTACACCATCCCGCGGCAATTTGGCCGGGCCACGTTTTGCTTTGCTTGAAGAAGATTTGCTCGATCCGGTTTGCTAAAAGAAGAAAGATTTGTTAATTGATTGGTGACAAATCAATTAATGATCACTATAGGACTTATATATTTATATATATACCTCGGCGGACTTTGTTGTTAATTGAAGATCATTTTCTTCGTCTCTAATTTCCTCGAACATTTCCTCACCGGAATCGTTCAGATATTGTGAGCCGTCATCATGAGCATCGGCGTCGGCGATCATTTCGTACATATCGTCTTCCTGCTCTCTGCTGCTATTGAACACGGCGTCCATAGCTTAACTAATATCGACGAGATGCAGAAAAAGATAAAACAATAATATTAGAATACTAATCCGGTTCAACATCTCGAATAATCCAGTTCAACATCTCGAATAGAACAAGATATATATATAGAAAAGTACATCTCAACTAATCAAGATCACATACAACAATAATATTAGAATAATAATCCAGTTTACATCTCGAATAATCCAGTTCACATATGCAACAATAATATATCGATCACTAGTATACTACTACATATATCTAATAGAGTAAACAACGTCGGCCCCGGCTGGCGGTGGACACCCAAAGAGAAGGAACCATCACCCACTCGTAGCTACGATGAGATCCCACACGACCGCCACCAAAGAAGATCCGGGTCGACGACAAGACCCAAATTCCTCACTAAGCACCGCATCCCGTCAAGAATCTCGGCGACGCGACGGTAACGAGGATGCGGGCCCGGCATCGTCGCCGAAAACGTATTAATGAAACTAAAAACAATATATACAACACTATATAAACAATATGTACTAACAATACTCACAATATAACAATACATAAGTTCATTTTTTTAAATACATTTTTGGCGCCTAGCATATATATACTTGACTACAAGGCTTACAAAGAAAAATTTCATCTCGCAAAATGTTAATGTAGAAAAATGTTCATCTAGCAAAAAATGTTCATCTAGCAAAATGTTCATCTAGCAAAATGCTCATCTAGCAACGTGTTCATCTAGCAAAATGTTCATCTAGCAAAAATGTTCATCTAGCAAAATGTTCATCTAGCAAAATGTTCATCTAGTAAAATGTTCATCTAGCAAAAATGTTCATCTAGCAAAATGTTTATCTAGCAAAATGCTTATCTAGCAAAAATGTTCATCTAGCAACATGTTCATCTAGCAAAATGTTCATCTAAAAAAATTGTTCATCTAGCAAAATGTTCATCTAGCAAAATGCTCATCTAACAACATGTTCATCTAGCAAAATATTCATCTAGCAACATGTCCATATAGCAAAAATGTCCATCTAGCAAAATTTTCATCATCTTTAGCAAAAATTTGGGGCCTCGTCGTCGTCGGGCTCCTCACCGGGGTACTACGATGGCGGAGCTCGTCGTGAGACACATGCATGTGGTCGGACAGGGGGAAGAGGAGAGCTCACCAGCGGCGGAGCCGGCGGAGACGAACGGCGACGAGCACCAGCGCGAGAACGGCCGGTCTGGTGGAGAGGGCGCGGAAGACATCGACGGCGTAGAGAGTCCGGCGAGGGAGGAAACGGCGAGAGGCGCGCGGCACGGCGACGGCGAGGAGAAGCAACCTGGCGGCGTGGGAGTCGATCTGCAGCGATGGGGAAACTGCTGCTCCAAGTGCTACTTATATATCAAGGGACCATTACACCGGTTTGTATCACAAACCGGTACTAAAGAGCCTTTAGCACCGGTTAGTACCACAAACCGGTGCTAAAGGTCTCCAATTTCCTCAAATTTTTGCGCAAATTTTCAGCGGGAAGGGTGGAGACCTTTAGCACCGGTTGGTTTAACAAACAGCTACTAAAGCTATATATTTTATATTAGTTGATTATTTGTTTTTCTATTTTGTCTAGCTATTAGAATAGTTCGAGTTTTTCATGAATCTTTTTTCTTTAGATTAAAATATAATTGTAAACATTCTGTTAGTGGTAGTGGTTTTGAAAGTTAAGTAGTTTCAATTTGCATTTTTTTCAAATACTAGTTTGTGAAATTCTTTGTTAAATAGTCAAAATAAATCCTTAAATGCATGAAAAATAGCAAATGAATTTAGAAAGGTTTGAAATTTTAGTATGTGGCTTTGAATGGTGCATATTGAATGCACAAAAAGTCTTGAGTTGAAATAAGTTAAAAAATGAAATGCCTTTGTAACAGATGAGTTTTCGTCTGAAACCCTCATACTTCGAATGAGATGGTCCAGTTTGTACACGAAGTGCATCCAGTTTTTGCCGTAACCCTCTCAACTTTTGCACACATGTTATTTGGGTCAAATGATGATACTATGCCAAGTTTCAACCTTTTCTGAGTTCATTTGTAGTTCTTTCCAATTTCAGGGTCATTTAGCTCAAAATAAATCATTAAATGCACGAAAAATAGCAAATGAATTTAGAAAGGTTTGAAATTTTAGTATGTGGCTTTGAATGGTGCATATTGAATGCACAAAAAGTCTTGAGTTGAAATAAGTTAAAAAATGAAATGCCTTAGTAACAGATGAGTTTTCGTCTGAAACCCTCGTACTTCGAATGAGATGGTCCAGTTTGTACACGAAGTGCATCCAGTTTTTGCAATAACCCTCTCAAGTTTTGCACACATGTTATGTGGGTAAAATTATGATACCATGCCAAGTTTCAACCTTTTCTGAGTTCATTTGTAGTGCTTTCCAATTTCAGGGTCATTTAGCTCAAAATAAATCATTAAATGCATGAAAAATAGAAAATGAATTTAGAAAGGTTTGAAATTTTAATATGTGGATTTGAATGGTGCATATTGAATGCACAAAAAGTATTGAGTGGAAATAAGTTAAAAAAAATGAAATTCCTTTGTAACAGATGAGTTTTCGTTTGAAACCCTCGTACTTCGAATGAGATGGTCTAGTTTGTACACGAAGTGCATCCAGTTTTTGCCGTAACCCGCTCAACTTTTGGACACATGTTATGTGGGTCAAATGATGATACCATGCCAAGTTTCAACCTTTTCTGAGTTCATTTGTAGTGCTTTTCAGTTTCAGGGTCATTTAGCTCAAAATAAATCATTAAATGCATGAAGAATAGCAAATGAATTTAGAAAGGTTTGAAATTTTAGTATGTGGCTTTGAACGGTGCATGAATGAAAAATAAAAAATAAAAAATTATAGCAATTTCATTATAGGACGTCAACGGAAGAATACTCCACATCTAGTACTCTGTCATGGCAAATTTCAGACGGTCCACGCCTGGTTGACAGATCCGGCAAGTCTACCGACCAGGCGTGACCGTCTGAAATACCCGTACGGGATTTTTGTCCCATACGGGTTTTCAGACGGCCCACGCCTCGTGGGCACATCTGGCAAATCTGCCAACCAACCGAGGTCCGTCTGAATTTCTCCGAACAGAGTACAGGATACAGATGAATTTATCCATTTACGTCCTTTAGTGAACTTGTTATGCTACGATAAGTCCACGCATACCCGTGCTTATAAACAGGACTAACTCCACTTCGGCTAGTGAGGTGGTACTAATTTTAGCGGTGGAACCGTGGTTACGGGGACCTTTAGTACCAGTTCTAGGTACCAACCGGTACTAAAGGGTCACAAAACTTAATTAGTGGTTAATTACGGAATGGATAGGCCTTTAGTACCGGTTGGTATCACAAACCGGTACTAAAGGTCCCTACAATTAGTCCCACCTCGCTAGCCGAAGTGGAGTTAGATCTGTTTATAAGCGGCGGCACACGTGCAATTACTGTAGCATAGCAAACTTAGTAAAGAGCGTAGACGATGGAATTCATCCTTAGGAGGATATTCAGTCTTGTGTATTCGTGAGGTACCTTTCTTTGTTAAAGACATCAGCTCTCTTTAACAGACAAAGGTCCAGCTTCCGAATGCACAAGACTGTATAGAGGACAACGGATAATTCTTTCGTTGACGGTCTATAATGAATTTATTATTCTTTTTGTTTTTATTTTATTTTTTTAATATCTTTATAACCTTTGGCAGTGAAGGTGTCGCGACCAATCAGGATGAAGCACACGGATCGTGTGTTTCTTTCAAGCGCTTGTGATCTGTTGGATCAGTTGGATCAGTAGTATAACGATGTACTAGTACCGGTTCGTGCTAGCAACCGGGGCTAAAGAGGCACACGACCCCTATATATAGCACACTTCTCGGACATGTTCGACACTCGGTGTGTACGGATTCAAATCATTCGGATACCCTGCA
Source organism: Bromus sterilis (assembly GCA_950022295.1). NCBI lineage: Eukaryota > Viridiplantae > Streptophyta > Magnoliopsida > Poales > Poaceae > Bromus > Bromus sterilis. Next base: position 158,451,464 of record OX465596.1, on the reverse strand, counting down.
TACAGCCCGACGGTGCATTTGATATGCGGGCACTCACGAGCCACAGTCGGGATGTATGCAGGAGAACCGTGTGTTTTGTTGATGTGTATCTAGAAATCTTTCAGTTCATCGACCGAATACAAATCATTCGGATTCGCCTGGTTGCGGCCCGATGGTGCATTTGATATGAGGGCACTCACGAGCCACACCTTCGGGCTGTAAGCTGGCAAAACCGTGTGTTTTCTTATCTTATAATATATATAGCTAGAAATCCTTCAGTTCATCGACCAAATACAAATCATGTTGGCGTTGAAACCGGTAACATCCTAGAAAGTGGTATATATATAACTATTTCTTCGCGTGATTCCCTTTCTTTTTGCACCGTAACCATGGACAATCTTCATCATTTAACAGGATGCTTGGGTCAGTCTTCACTTTGAAGGGAGAAATTTCATGAAACTTTTCATAATCATCTGACATGTCTGTCTTGTCCTCCACTCCCACGAGGTTTCTTTTCCCTGAAAGAACTATGTGGTGCTTTGGCTCACCGTATGATGTATTCGCTTCCTTATCTTTCCTTTTTCTTGTTTTGCTAGACATGTCCTTCGCATAGAAAATCTGAGCCACATCATTGGCTAGGACGAATGGTTCGTCTCTGTACCCAAGATTGTTGAGATCCACTGTTGTCATTCCGTACTGCGGGTCTACCTTTACCCCTGTCAGATTGAACCATTTGCACCGAAACAAAGGGACCTTAAAATCAGGTCCATAGTCAAGTTCCCATATCTTCTCTATGTAACCATAATATGTGACCTTTTGATTATTGTCGATTGCATCATCAAAGCGGACACCACTTTTTGGTTGGTGCTCTTTTCATCTTGGGCGATCGTGTAAAATGTATTCCCATTTATCTCGTACCCTTTGAAAGTCATTACAGTCAAAGATGGTGTGCCGAACAACAAGTACAACTCCTCTTCAACAGTCTTGTTATCCGTGAGATGATTTTGCAACCAACCGCTGAAAGTCCTCATGTGTTCCTTCTTAATCCAGGCTTCAGACTTCTTCGGGTGTTGGAAGCATAGAATATTCTCGTGTTGAATGATATACGGGGCCACCAAGGAAGAATTATGTAGTACAGTATTGTGTGCTTTCTTCCAAGAATCCGCGTCCCTACATATTATTGGGTTTGGTCCTAGCGTGCCTTTTCCACCCCCCTCATGCCGCGATTCAGGAACCCCAATCGTCTTAAGGTCAGGAATAAAGTCAACACAAAACTCAATGACCTCCTCTGTTTGATGACCCATGGAGATGCTTCCTTCTGGCTTAGCACGGTTACGAACATATTTCTTTAAGACTCCCATGAACCTCTCAAAGGGGAACATATTGTGTAGAAATACATGACCCAAAAATGCAATCTCGTCGACTAGGTGAACCAGGATGTGCGTCATAATATTGAAGAAGGATGGTGGGAACACTGAAAGCTCAAGAATTATCAGAGGGGGAGGGGGTGAATGATCACTTCTAAAAATTCTAAGGAACTTAGAAGGAATTCATGCGAACAGCGAAGGACTAAAGGCATCTCGAAGGAAATACAGTATCGAAAGTAATGCATGGCTCGAAACGATTGGGAGCGAAGGAAAACATCGAAGACAAACAGGCAACGATTAAATACTTAATGTAAATGCTAGAAGGAAAACGAGCCTGCCACGACGATGTTTGGTAAACCAGTTCACACTCTGCAAAGTGCTACGTCTGGTTGGAGGGACTGGTGATTGAACACCTGGAGAAAAACTCTCTCCGTCCTATTCTCCACTGCAAGAAACTCCTCGAGCTTGTCCAGTTTTCACTCGTGGTAGATGATCCAGGACATCTCCGAGACCTTTACAAACTTCCTTCAGCAGCGACAATTACTCTTCGACTGCTTGACAGGCGACGCCTAACCGTCTAGGAGACTTGCAGTTCTCCAAGATAAAAAGATCGGCTAATCTCAACCTAAGTCTCTGTGAATTGCTCAACTCAGTTCAGACTTGGGTTTTGGTTTTCTCTCGATGGATCTCACTTGGGATGCTCACAGTACTTCTGTCTTAGAATCTTCAGTGGAGCAGCCGACCCGAAATGGCGGGTAGGTGCGGGCTATTTATAGTTGGCGATCCCGATGGGAAAAATGACTGAAGTGACCCGATGCGACCGCTTGACACGTGTCCACAACGGTCGGATTTCAATCACTGCGCAACTTTACTTGAGGAACAAGTAAGCTGACTTACCGAACGAGTTCTCTCTCGAAGGCACGAAGTGCGATGACTTTGCCTTCGAGCTATTCACTCGACTCAGTAAGATTTCTCTCGGTAGGCTTTCGTGGGTTTAGGTTGAGCAGAGCAAATTCACTTCGACTAAGATCTCAACTAGCAAACCCCTCTTAATAGTACGGTTTTTGCTACGACTCAAGAAAGTAAAGAGAAACTAGTAAAAAGACTAAGTCTTTGACCAGCTTCAGCTTTCTCCTCGTTGCGCTTTTACTCGAGAGATACCTCTTCTTCGACGACATTTTTAGGGGTCGTCTTCCTTCAAAGGTTTCGGTAGATGACTGCAGCTTTGCTGCAGTGAGTTGTCCTTCGACCTTCTACTTGCAAGCTCCATTCTTTCAGAACCTAAGTATCTGATTATACTCAAAAACAATATTAGTTCCACTTCTTCTTTGTCCAACAATGCCCAAAACCTTCGGGGGGCAAAACTTGCTCTTACAATCTCCCCCTTTTTGGACAATTGTTGACAAAACAGGCATCGATAAATAAATTGAAAGTTTTGAGTTTTCGATGATAAACCGGTGCTAAGATCGATGAAAATACTCCCCCTTGATGTATGCACGGAAGATAAGAGTTTCCTGTGAAGTGCATATTTGACAAGTAGAGTCGAGGGAAAAACATCAATAATCTTAGCGAGTGAAATTGCATTCCCGATGATATCCAATAAGAAATATGCAATCTCCTCGAATGACCTGTGAATTTATACGACAGATAGCTTCCTGCAAAAGGTTAAGTATCGCAAGCAGAAGATAGATATCTTACAATAAGAAGTTCACAGAGCTACTTAGAGTTAGTTACAACCAGATCGAATATGAATCGAAAGTTTGTTGAAACTACTCAGAAACCTCAAAGTTCAAAAGTTTATCGAACGAAAAGCAAAGCCCTTAACCCCGTAGGCAAACTAATTTCTTCGATGCCATTACATCTCCCCCTTTTTGTCACAACGTACAAAAAGTCGAGAGAATAGGGTCGAAAGAAATCCCTACTCGCGAGAGTGGTGCTGACGACGTCGAGAAGATTCGGCGAGCGTTGGAGCACGACGAATGGGGCGAGCGCTTGGTGGAGTGATCTTCGTGCGGAAGGAGTGTTGATCTCCAGAAGATTCCAGCTGCGATTCCGGCGGGGTCCTGGGGCTTCGGGGAAGTGGAGTGTAAACTCTCGGTTGGCGTTGAGGAGCTTCATCTTTCTCGGAGTCGGAGGAGAAGGTGTTCACAGTAATGTGATAATAATCATCGACACTGAGCACATCTCTGTTCTTCGGCAGCTGAGGAATATTGGGATCTGGGCGATCTACTCGATCATCATTGGTCCAGTTCCTGTTCACATGGGGAGGATATTCTTCGAAGCCGCATCGTTGAAGTTGACCGAGGGAATTGAAGTTCCGCAGTCCTTTCCAATCACGTCGAAGACATTCACACAGCATCTGATTATTGTTCATGGCAATATTTCACAAATGGTTTATCTCATCCATCATTGCTTGCTTCTGAATGAAATCTTGGTCAATATGATGTTGAAGTATTTGCTGGGACCAAAGAGAAACCTCCATGTGATGCACTGGCTTGATAAACTTCGAGCGAACATTATGCTCAGTCATTTGGGCGCGGATGCCAGTGTGCTCAGCATATTGATCATTGGGTCGAGCAACAATCTTCAATACGTCCCTAACTAGTGGAATGAAAATCTTCAGGAATATTGACACGGGGAATGGCACGTCCCGAGAGTAATTGCACATAGCCATCAGCCAAGGTGCATACGGCTTGTGGGAATTGTGATCCTCAGCACAAGACACCAAGGTCCTGATGAAGTAGTCTTCAAAATCGAAGGGATGACTGTGGACTAACTTCAACAGAGCAAGTTGCACATCGTGGGGAATGGGAAAATCATCATGCATATCGAGCATTGGCATCAAGGTCTTCGAAAGAATATAGAACCATGCCTTTTCTTCAAACACCAAATGCCTCGGCTTGGGCTCAGTAGGGTAGTGATCTCCTACGACATCTGGATTCATGAGTGTAGAGAATTCAGCAGGAGTTGGAGTAGGTAAGTCATGAAGCTTGTGTGGTAATCCTACGAACCGAGGTAAAGTAATGATGGCCAGAAATTGGTCGAAAGCCATATGAAATACTTGGCCTTGAATCATGTAATCAAATTTCCAAGTCTTCGAGTTCTCGGGATCACCAGTGACATACAAAGTTGCATAAAATTGCTTGATGAGCTCGGTACTGTAGCCACAATCGAGAGCAAACATCTTAGGAGCATGAAGACCATCAATAGTCTTGGCAACATTCTCGAAGCATGAAGTTGAGTATACTGAAGGCATATCGAGGTATTGATGTTGGAAAACTCTCTCCTTGTTGTACAGCACACGGGTGTAGTAGATGGCTTGCTCTTGAGTCCAAAACCGAAGAGAATATGCACTTCTAGGCTTCTCGTAGGGATTGGTCCCAAAGAAAAATGTGTTGTGTTCACGCCTTTTGAAGATGGGGCCTCCTCGAGGAACATCAGAGCGGAACAGGGGCAGCATTTCTCTCGGGTGAGCAGAATGAAGCAGCTCATCGACGGGAAATACTTCAGCAGCATTGTCTGGCATCTGGAAAACTGGCTCAGCAGGGCGAGGAATTGAAGAGGGAACATTAACAATATCCTGAGCTGGGATGGCTGCAGGAGCATTTTCCTCGGCCTGGGCTGCGACGGCAACACCTTCGTCGGCAGGGGCATTTTGGGCGGCCTCTTCAGTTTCCATGGCCTCCATATCTTCGTTCAACTGGGCAAAGACATCCAGCATTGCTTCGTCCGAAGAATTTGATGAAGAGGAGGATGAACTTCCACTCGAACTGCCATTGCCAGAACTATTTCCTTCGGTAGCTTCTTGTCGAGAAGAAACTGTTGTGATGTCAACATCGGCGTCTTCTCCTTCATGCAGTGTCTGGGCAGAGGAATGATCCTTCTGAGCAGAGGAAATGGGGGCTTGGTGTTCTTGCTCGACCTGAGAAGGTTGCTCGGTCTCAGCTTGAGCTTGGGTCTCGATGGCTGGGGTGGTCGATGGAATGATGTGAGGTGGTGATGGTGGGTTTGGTGGTGGCGACGAGGCTTTTTGTGGTGATGGTTTACGGGGTGGAGGAGTGGCTTGGCGAGGGGGTGGAGTTGTTTGGCGAGGGGGTGGAGTTGGTTGGCGAGGGGGTGGAGTTTTCTCACGAGGAGGAGTGGGTTGCTTGGTGGGGGTTGGTGCAGTTTCTTGTCGTGCTGATGCAGCAACGACCTCGGCAGACTTTGGCTTCTTGGCATTTTTCTCGATCTCTGGCGGCAAAGGTTGGGGCATCAGACTCTCTTTCGAGATTGTCTCTTGTACAGGGAATCATTGTGCTCTTTGCATATAGAAGATACAACTTGTCGAACCTTTTCATTCACAGCGGTTATGTTTTCCTTCTGTGCCCTTCTGGATGCTTCAAGGGTAGCAATTTTGGATTTGAAAATCTTACGGGACTCAAGGTCCTCGGTTTCTTCTTGAAGCTGCCTGGAGTAAAACTTCTCTTGCTCTTTATCCTTTCGAACCTGGGTGAGATATCCTTCCCAGCGGATCATGTATCGAGCAACTTGTTCTTGGATCTCAGGTGGTACATCGTCCTTGGCAGTGACTTTTCTCGGTGTGGTAGCCATCTTCCAGAGGATATGTGATAAGTGAGCAGCATGCCAAGGAGCATGGGAAGCAGAATCTCCTTCGTTGGAGCTTTCTTCATTGGCACAAGGGCCGGAAACAACTGGCGCAACAGGGGCAGGTGCAGGAGCAGGAGCAGCTCGAGGAACTGGAGCAGCCTGAGCCTTCTTCCTAGCTTTTTTGGCTTTCTTCTCGGCCTCCTTGGTGGCCTTGGCAGTAGAAATGGGTTTTGTTACGGCACTAGGGGTCGCAGATTTATCCTTCGAGGCACTAGGGGCCTCAGCATTTTTCTTCGCATCACTTGCAGCTGCATCCTTTTACTTCGTGACTGTGGGAGTCACTACTTGCTCGGTGGCGCTAGGGGCCACAACCTTTTCCTTCGGGGCACTTGGAATAGTGCCTTCAGCAATCTGTCGACGATACTTTTCACTGACCAGGTGTAGTATGCCTAACTGTTGAGCAACCTGGGCCATTTTATGCTCGGGCTGACTGTGGAAGTTTAGAAGCTTAGAATTTATCAAGTCTTTATCTTCTTGCTCTTTTTGCTTTGCCAGCCTTTCCTTACGCTGGATAAGCGTTTCATCGTCCTCGGCCACTTGAGCTTGCTTTCCCTTCGATTTCGCCGAAGGTTTTGGCTTGCGAGCTTGAACTGGTGGAGCAGAGGAAATGGGCGGATCAGTGACCAAGTCGGTCATGTCAATTGTTGCTCGAGGAGCCTGGGTAGCTGGCTCCTGGATCCTAATGCCTTTACTGCTCGGATTCTTCTTCTGAGGAATATCCTCGACATCAGACTCAGTGCCAGGGTCTTGATCATTAGAATAAGTTTCTTCTTCGGAGTTTGCCTCAGGTGGAGAGACAATGACTACATTTTTCTTCCGCTTGGCAGATTTCTTGCCAGCCTTCGGTTTGGCGCTTGGGCCAACTTCCTCGGCACCCTCAGCAGCAGCATCCTCCTTTCTCGCTTTGGCTTCCTTACGTTTCTGTGCTCGTGCTAGCCGAGCATCAACCAACTCTTGAAAATCAGCAGGTGTTTTGAGAGAGGATGGATGAGCATCATCTGGAGGAGGTGGTCGATTGTCTTTCGTCCACTTGGGCCTTAAAGATTTGACATCGGACCAAGGATTTTTCAATGCAAACAGCCTCTCCCATTGAGGAATAATAGACTTGTACTCATACCAACGAAGCGCTTGAAGCCTTCGGATCTCTTGCAGACGGTTTTCTCTCGTGCGTTCATCTTCAGAACCTTCAGGCGTTCTCAACTTCTTCTCAATGATCAAATCCTCTGATAATCCTTCAGAATTGTTGGTGATTCTTGTTCGGCCTCCCACACGCTTGGGTGCTCTGACATATCCTTCTTTCCCAGACATTTTCCTGCGAAAAAGATAGGTACGAGGGAATATAGGAAAGTTGTGAACAAGTACCAGCAGTTTTCAAAGGAAAAACATTTTGAATGCAGCAAACATATCGAGAGATTTGTCTTGACGCAAGTTTTCATGAAAGTGCTAGGCTAGATTTTCATCGGGTGAAAACCTAACGAAGAACTTGTATGAATTAATCGCACAAGTATAAATCTATCGTTACGTTTCTGTGGGATTTGCCTAAGTGAGAAAATCCAAGGGATTTCTTACCTAGTTCAGATGGGGAATGGACTAAAAACTCTAGAAACAGATTTCCCAAGATTCAACGATCCAAACGGATCAAACAGACCTAATAAAATGAGGGAAAATCATGAACAAATATAGAACACGATGAACAGAAGATATTGGAATCGCGTCCAGCGCCTTACATACCCTAACTTGGTGATGTTCGGCGGCTACGACGGCGCGGATGAAGTTCCTCGTCGACGGGAAGGTCTCCGGCGACTTCCTTCCGGCAGCAAAGCGGCGAGGGAGTTGACGACGACGAGCAGCACGGCGGCGCGCGAGAGAGAACTTTGGGAGCGGAGAGATGAAGTCGAGGTAATTGCGAGGGCTGTGCCGGTGGGGTGGATCAGTATTTAAAGGGAGGGGTCTAACATAACTGCCAAATCTGATCCAACGGCGCAGATTCCGCTTCTCTCCGCATTCAACGGACGGATTTTGTGGCGGTAATCGCGGGAAAATCCCAACGAACCGAAAGAAAGTTGCTCCACGTCCGATACCAAACTCATCGAACATCGAGTATAAAAATAGATAAACGTTCGACAGATTTTCCTTCGGAATCAATGACATACGAAGGGAATCTTAATCGAGTACAAATATACATGTTCACGAGAGAAAAGAAAAAATGGGGTAGGGATAGAATAGAGGGGAAACCGGGTACGATTCTTAATCAATCCGAGGGAAAAACAGCGATAAAACTTGGAGTCATAAGTGTATAGGACAACACCAAACAAAAAAAACATACGAAAAATAAACACGATAGAAAATTAACGTAATTAAACAACATAGAAAGAAAACATATAATACAGTGTACCAATAGTTATGATCTTACTGCACATTGCGTGAGTCCAATATGTTTAACTCACACCTTAGTGCACAGAACTTTTTCTCATCCAAGGGCTTCGTAAAGATATCATCCAATTGATCTTCGGTGCGAACATGGCTGATAACAATATCTTCTCGCTGAACGTGATCTCGAAGAAAATGATGACGAATATCAATATGCTTCGTTCGAGAGTGTTGCACTGGATTATGGGAAATTTTGATAGCACTCTCGTTATCACATAGCAATGGAATTTTCTTCACAAGAATACCATAATCTTTCAGCGTTTTCTTGAGCCACAGAATCTGAGTGTAGCATGAACCGGAAGAAATATACTCGGCTTCAGTCGTAGAAATAGATACACAATTCTGTTTCTTCGAAGCCCAACAGACAAGAGATCTACCGAGAAAATGACATGTGCCTGAGGTAGATTTGCTGTCGACTCGATCACCAGCCCAGTCAGAATCAGAATATCCAACGAGATCAAACTGGGCACCTTTGGGATACCATAGTCCCAAGGTTGGTGTATGAGCCAGATATCGAAGAATTCGCTTGACAGCAATATGATGCGATTCTTTCGGGTTTGCCTGAAAACGAACACACATACAAACTGATAGCATAATGTCAGGTATAGATGCACAAAGGTAAAGAAGCGAACCGATCATCGAGCGATATTTCTTCTGATCGAAAGGTTTGCCCTTCTCATCTGCATCTAGATGAACATTCGTGGGCATTGGAGTCTTGATATTTTTGCAACTGACAAGATCAAATTTCTTCAGGCAATCTCTGAGGTACTTCTCTTGAGAGATGAAAGTCCCATTCTTCTGTTGACGGATTTTAAGCCCGAGAAAGAACTTCAATTCACCCATCATAGACATTTCATATTTCTTCGACATCATACGAGCAAATTCTTCCCTAATATCAGGGTTAGTACAGCCAAATATAATATCATCGACATAGATTTGACACACAAAAAGATCATTTTTGTATGCACGAGTAAAAACAGTCGGATCAGTTGTTCCAGGTTTGAAGCCCTTTTTCAGAAGAACATCCTTCAGTGTTTCATACCAAGCACGAGGTGCTTGCTTTAACCCATATAGGGCCTTGTGCAACCTGTACACCTTATCAGGATTCTTGGGGTCTTCAAAACCTGGTGGCTGCATAACATATACTTCTTCGATTTCACCGTTAAGAAATGCACTTTTGACATCCATTTGATATAGCAATATACCATTGTAATTGGCAAAAGCAAGCATGACACGTATGGATTCAAGTCGAGCAACTGGAGCATAAGTCTCACCGAAATCAATACCTTCGATTTGGGTGTAGCCTTGTGCAACCAGTCGAGCTTTATTCCTTACCACAATGCCATCTTCATCTTGCTTGTTGCGAAAAATCCACTTCGTGCCAATGATATTATGCTTCTTGGGATCAGGTCTATCGACAAGGGACCAGACTTTATTTCTCTTGAACTGATTAAGTTCTTTGGGCATTGCAGTCATCCAGTCTGAGTCCTTCATGGCTTCATCGAATTTCGATGGTTCTAGCATGGATACAAACGAAAAATTTCCACAAAAGTTAGCTAATCGAGTACAAGAACGAGTGGTGGGACGACCTGGTAAATGAATCTCTTCGAGAATTGAGTCGACATCCACTCTTCTTCGGACACGAGGTAAAACTCCTTCAACATCTTGCGGATCCGGTTGTTCTTCGGGATCAGCTTGACCTTCAGGATCAGCTTGTCCTTCGGGATCATTTCCTTCGGGTTCAGCTTCTCCTTCGGGTTGGACATTTTCTTCGTTTACGCGTTCTCCTTCGACATGTACATCACTTGCTTCGGGATGTTGATCTCCAGCGCCCCGGGCTATGTGTGGGAACATTGGACCATCATCATCCTTGTTGGCTTGACGTGCATTTCCTTCGACAAGCCGAATATCTCCAATAGCCATGTACCTGATAACTTCATCCAAAGGTGGTTCATCCAGGTTAAGAGGTAATTGTTCCTTTTGAGAACCGTTAGTTTCATCAAATCGAACATTTACAGTTTCTACAACTTTGCCAAGATGAGAGTTGTAAACTCTGTAAGTGTGAGAATTCGAACCATAACCTAGGAGAAAACTGTAACAGCCCAGTTTTCACAAAAATTAAAAAAATTGTTTTCGGTGTGAATTGTTTGATTTTCTGATTTGTTTGCGGTGTTTGAATCCCCGATTTATCGATCGACGATTATTTTTCCCCTCTTATCTTGTATCGGACGGACGCCGCACTCCCTCCTCACCCCGGCGAGCTCTCCTCTCTCTTCCCTTCCCTCTCCTCCCTCCTCTCCCCTAACCTCCCTCTCCTCTGTGTGTGCACAGCCATGGCTGCCTCGGACCAAGCACGCGCCGCCGCTGGAAGCTCCCCACGCCGCCGCCCGAGCTCGGTCTCGTCGCGCCGCGCCACCCCGGGACGGCGGCGGCTCCCCCACCACCAGATCCGCGCCCCAGCCGCGCCCCACCTCGCCTCGCCGGCGGGCAGAAACGGTGTCGCCAGCCCGTGCCCGCTGCTCGTCCAGGAGGGACGCAGCCACTCACGTGCGTGGCTCCTCGCGTGGGCCGGCGTGCCCAGGAGGGCCTAGCAGCAGCAGCCCAGGCCGGCTGCCTCCTCTAGGCCCAGCAAGCCGCCAAGCCTCCCAGGCCAGATGGGCCACGACCCATGGGTGAGGCTGCCCCCTCCCCCTTTTTTATTTTTTTATTAGTTCTGTTTTTTTTTCTTCTGTTGGGCCCAATAGCACTAGTTTCGGCCCATTTAGTTTTTTTTTTGCTAGGTTTTATTTATTTATTATGGCAGATTGTATTGTTTATTTTTGCGAGTGCTATATCTTTTCACCGGTAGCTCCGATGGAGACGCTTTCTACATGAAAGTTGCTCCGTTTTGCGTGTAGATTAATAAATTGTTGTTTGTTGCCATGTTTGACTTTGTTTACATGTTGTTTGACTGCTAATTACACTGCCTGCCACTGTGAACTGTAACTGCAATAACTTTTTAACCGTTGCTCTGTTTAAAATGTTTCTTATATGTAACTTGACTAGAATTGCATGTAGATTGTGTTTATGTTGTTCTTGCTTGCTAAATAAAATAATAAAATATTGTTTAGGGCAAAACAGTACCAAATGCAATAAATATCGTGCGGTCCGCAATAGTTTGCCCTGTCTAGGATTTCACCCCACTTAAATTGACTAGCTAGGGTAGTTTATTTATGCTTCACCTCTTTCCATGTTTGTGTGCTATGCCATTCTTGAGTGAGATGCCATGTTAATAACCTTTGCTCACCTTCTGTAGCTAAACAACTTTAACCATCGTAAAACGTGCGGTATCGTCGTGTGTGACGAGTACTCCACTTAACCTGTTAGTAACCGCTCTCGACGGTAGGTGGGATGTCTCGTGTTGCCTTCTTGTTGATGCTTTCTCGTGTTTGCCTCGTAATAATAGATGCTTGTTCGTTGATTGCTTTCCAGTGTTTACCGTCTTGTGTGCTTCCGCGGATACCTTCGGAGACGATGCGAGCTTGCGATCAACTACACCTTCGGAACCCGACTTATCAACAGGCAAGGACTATACATTACTTATGATCCATTCTATTTCAACCAGCGGTTTGCATGCTAGACTAGGTTAGGTTCGATGTTTGATCCTACCACATGTTTACAGCCTCTTTCAAACCGATACAACCATGTCCCCTCCCAGCAAACCTTGTACTGCTATGTTACTATTACTCGTTGCTCAGCCCCTGCTTAGTATGCATGCTTAGGATGCTACGATGTTACCCTGTTACTCTTTGGGTTGGGATATCACATTATTATATTGTTGTTGATGATATTGATTATTATAATGTTGACTATATTCGACGAAGGATGTAAGGTCTAGGCTATCCCGCCCCGACGCTTTGTTCCATTCGAGTCACCTAGGATCCGAGTTTCGGGTATTGGTTTTAAGACTGAGCATGCCTAACCGCGTGTGGGATTTTATGGGGTCCCCTTTTCTTACCTACCTAGCTTCAAACATTTCTAGTGGTGGCCCAAGCTGATTTACCATTTGAAACCGTGTGTGTGCTGGTCGGCCGCCAGTTGTTTACAAACCAACCTGGACCAGTGAGGACTTAGTTCCCTTGCTGGCCCCCCTTGTCCGGCTGAGGACCCGGTTTCCCATGTGTGATTAACCGGCTATCCAAACCTATGACAGACGGTTGAGACCAGATCGAGAGCGCGGCCGGCTCCTGAGATGGATGTTGACTCACCGGGGGCCACCCGGATTTGTTCGTTGTTAGTTAGAGGGACCTGTCGTTTCGGATCTCTTGGAACTAAATCATAAAATGGTTGCCTGTGATGGGTAGCAACTGAGAGTGATGGACGTGCGTGCGGAGCCTCGTAATGGGCAGTTGGTACACCCCTGCAGGGTTAAATCTTTTCGAGAAGCCGTGTCCACGGTTATGGACGACTTGAGACCTACTCCTTGTTCATAGACAACAACAACTGAGATATCTTAATATAACTTGATCAACGTGTGTGTGTGCCTTGACTGCTTCTTCTTCGTTGGGATGCGAAGAGGAGGACAAGGATAGGATAGGTGTTATGATTGCGTAAGTAGTTGATAGCAAGACTTGCTGGAGGCGATTCCTCATCGAATGCTTGGCTTCTTATCTTACTCTCTAGATCGTTAGCCACTTCATAAATGCTAGTGCGGCAGCAACCTCACCACTTACCCCTTCCTTACCGTAAACTACTAGTTGTCCTAGAATGACGAGTGATGAAGTCCTTGCTGGGTCAGATGACCACTACAGTTGGATGCTGAGTACCTCTGTACTCATGATACTACCCCCAAACTCTTTTCAGGGTTCTTGATCGACAACAGGTATGGTGATCGACGTTTCACGTGGAGACTCGATGACGACTAGTTAGGCGGATCCCGGCGGAGGGCCTGGACCCGTGTGGTTATGGGTATCGATGTTTTCTCTTTGCCAGTAGGCTTTTGTTTGTAGTCTGTACTCAGACATATATCTTCCGTTGTTGTATTGTATTAAGGCAGTTGTATGCCGATTGTATGAGATGTTATATCCATGTATCTGTAATGTTGTGATATCATGTTGGAAATCCGGGTCATATGGCTTTGTCATATGTCGCGGTGGGACCGGTATGTGATTCGTCCCCGGATCTGGATGGAAACATCTAGATCTGGAACAGTACCGCATATCGGGCCTTACAAAAACCTTCGTGAGCCTTTGGGGCAAACTTGGAGCTGTGATTCATATCTCTGATATAACATGGAGCACCAAAAACCCTGAGATATGAAACATTTGGCTTTTTACCAGTGATAAGTTCATGTGAAGTTTTCTTCAGGAATTTGTGCAGATAAACCTTGTTAATGATATGACATGCAGTATTAATTGCTTCGGCCCAGAACCAGATAGGAGTCTTGTATTCAGCAAGCATTGTTCTGGCCATTTCAATAAGTGTCCGATTCTTTCTCTCGACCACACCATTCTGTTGCGGTGTATAAGCAGCCGAGAATTCATGAGTAAAGCCATATTCATCAAGAAATTCTTCGATATGAGTGTTTTTTAATTCTGTACCATTATCACTTCTGATATGCTTGAGAGATAATTCATATTCAGTCTGAGCTCTCTTTGCGAAAGTTTTGAAAATTTCAACAACCTTGCTCTTGTCATCTAGAAAGAAAACCCAAGTATATCGAGAGAAATCATCAACAATAACCAGACTGACAAGGGGGTGACCCCACGACTCCTGCGGATAAGCCTACCTGGTGTCCCTGAGGACAGAAGGCCTATGAAGATACAGCCTCGGCCCGCTACGCTAATTGGCACCGACGTAGGAGTCTGCGACTCATAAGGAAGGTGCGAGAACCTGCCGTACGGAGCAAGCTAGGGTTAGGAAAGCTTACCTGTAAACGTAGATGAACTCCCCGAGACCTAACCCAGTATATAATGTCTAGGAGGGGCGACGAAAAGGACAACCAATATCATCTGTAACCCTAGCCTTGAGCGCTCCATCCTTGGCATCCCCTGTAATCGCATCTCCCCCCATCAATAATATCGAGCAGGAGCATGCCTTCCTGTTTGCCGACGAGCTATCGTCCAACCTGTGCCTCTCATGACTAACCCAGGGTCCCTGACCATGGGATTTTGCGGGGTTGATCCCCGTCAATTGGCGCCGTCTGTGGGAACCGCGCAGGTTGGGAACGCGATCTCGGCGGCCGCATCATCATCAGCACTCATCGACTCGATGGCTCCTGCAAGATCCAATCTGTTCGAGTCCCTCGGATTCACGGCCCACCTCCCGGCCCTCCAGCCAGTCTTTACCGATCTACACTCCGGCGTCAATCTGATCTTCGGAGCGTATCAGATCTACATCAACCATTGGGGGACTCTTCGCCTCACCGACGGCACCCGCGCACCCACGGCAACACCTGCAGCAGTGACCGGAGCGGACGCCGCCTGCACGGCCAGCCTATCTAGCAGCCGTAGCTACCCACCCAACTCAAGGCTCCACGCCACTCGCGACCGCCCGAGTGGAGCCCCAACATGGAGAAGCACCATCACACGTATCAGCAAGGAGGCGGCAAGGACACCATCGCAGGTGTTCATGGCAGAAGTCTGCGCACCAGCGTCAGGTAACAACGGACGAGTCGACAACCCGGGCACTCGTCAAGACACCCCAACCACCAACAGGGCGGCAGGTCCCGGCAACACCAGTCAGATGGTCGTACAGCTAGGAGAACCGGGGACCATACCAAGGAAAGTCCAGGTGGAACAAGGACCCAGCAATCAAAAAAGCAGTCAGCCGCCAAGAAGCAAGCAGCAAGCACCCGGCCAAGGCAGCCAGCCATCACGCAACAGGCAGCAAACCCCGGTTGCAGCGGCACACGAACCACCCAAATAAAAAATATACTTGTCCAAGGAATCAATGGCAATGGTAAAGGAAGCAGTCGCCCGCGGCAGGTTACTACCATCAGATGCCTCAAGGGACGAGCTAAGGGCATACAACAAGCTAGCAGGCGAGCTAACCCAAAAGACGAGACAGTGGCTCCTAGCCATGGAGAAGCAAGAAAAGGCGGAACTCGAAAAGAAAAGCAGTCGTAGACAACCTCCCAAAAGTGACTCACCAGGCCACGACTCCCCCACCCGCAACAGATCGAAACTCAACAACCTGCGGAAGACAGAAAGGGCGAGAGTGGTGCGGAAACTGGAAGACTATTCAGATTAGAGGAAGACGACGACGAAGAAGAGCCACTCACTCCGGAAGAAGCACTCATAAGCGCCCAGGACTACCTGTCCCGTGCCCAGAAAAGCAGACAGGGCAAGACGGATCGCTACACTTCCATTGCTTTGCAGATAATGAAAGACGCCATCGATGCCTCGGTACCTAAGAAATCCAGCACAAAACGGCAGACTCGCGAGCGGACACCGGACAGGGACCCCAGTTCACCAGACGAAGACGACGACAACGACAGTAATGACGACAGGCGCAGGTGCCCCGACAGGTACAAGAAACATGACAGCGACGACAACAACAAGCGCCGCAGCACTCGACGAGATGCGCGAGACGACATCACACAGAACAGAGTCAACCGCAGCAGGCGAAGACGCGCAGCACGCGAGGAGTACTCGGACGAAGAGGCTTCCGACGAGGAAATCGAGCCATGTGGAGCACTATGCTTCACACATGCCATACGTGAGATGCGTATGCCAAACGGGTTCAAACTGAACTCCACGACACTAAAGTACAACGGACTCGAGGAGCCGGAGGCATGGCTCGACGACTACCTAACAGCAGTCAAATTTCAGAGAGGAACCAACGTCACGGCAATGCAGTACGTGCAACTCATGCTCGAGAGCTCCGCTCGACATTGGATGAAGAATCTTCGGCGCGGATCCATCAGCTCCTGGAGCCAATTCCGAGGAGCCTTCATAGAAAACTTCAAATCCACATAAAAGCGACCAGCCTCACTCGAGGAACTGTGGGCATGCAAACAAAGAACGAGGGAGACCCTACGAGCATACATCCAGCGATGGACGATATTCAAGAATTCAGCGGAAGACATCTCGGATGAAAGTGCGATCGACACATTCAGGCGAGGCCTTCAGCGCGTTGAATTCAATAAGCAGCTCGGACAGATGAAAGTCCGAACACTCGCACGGCTGTTAGAACTAGCCAACAGCTGGGCGGACGGAGAAGATCCCGTTCGTAATGAAACATAAACCCACACTGCACGATCAGAGTACGACTACGACTACAATAGAGATAGAGGAGCCGACGGAAGAAGGAAGCGACCCAGACAGAACTTCTACGACGACAGAGGACCTGACATGGTCGCCGCCGGTTTCTCGGACGATCAACGGCAGGCACCGCGATGACAACAGACCACAGCGACGAGACAACCCAGAAGACGAGCCTCAGGCTCAGAAACGATATTGGAGGACAAGGCAGCCACGCGACGGCACTCGCACATTCCGCTCCGCCAAAGAACAACTCGACAAGACTAGCATAATTTTGAGGACCGAATAAATCCATATGAAGCAATTCAAGAGGACGAGTAGTAGTCATTATGGTTTTTGCTGAGTGATGTTTCTTGGCAATCTTTCCTGCTTCACAGGCACTGCATAGACGATCTTTATCGAATTTCACATTATTAATTCCAATGATGTTCTTCTTCGAGATAAGAGTTTGAAGATTTTTCATTCCTGCATGACCAAGTCTTCGGTGCCATAACCAACCAGAAGTGGCTTTGGCCATTAAACAAGTGGACTCTGCAGGTCCCGAAGAACAATCAACGATATACAGATCACCTTTGCGATATCCTTCAAACACGAAGGAATAATCATCCTGTGAAAAGACAACACAACGAGAAGCGGAAAACAGTACAAGCATACCCATATCACAAAGTTTTGACATAGACATAATATTATATCCCAGAGATTGAACAAACATAACCTTATCAATATGCTTATCCTTCGATATAGCAACCTTACCCAAACCAAGTACTTTTCCTTTGTTGTTGTCACCGAAGGTAATGTATATCTGTGGAGATTCAGTAAGTTTGTCTTCGGTGAACAAATCTTTGTCCCCGGTCATATGATTTGTACAACCACTATCCATGACCCATTCGGATCCACTGAAGACATAGCCCTGCAGAAGAATTAGTTCTTCTTAACCACCCACAAACGAGCAGGTGACTTAGAAGGCATGGAAGAGCTAGATGGGGCAGCGATATTATAGCGAACAGGGTTACATTATTGATCTGGACCATCAAGCACACCATAAATATAATTCCTCGATGAGGGGTGAGAGTACTGGTAGGTAATAGCAGTTTTGGTATTATTGTTATGATGACGATAAACATTTCTATCAACTCGATAGTATTCCTTCCGGGGAACATTTGAAGAAGGCACTAAGGGTTCATTTCTATCCTCGAGAGAATAGTAGTGATTCGGTGGTACCGAGGATTTTCCCTGCATAGAATGGTTAGGGGGCAGTTTTTCTACGAGAGATTTGCGAACCCAAATCTGTCGCTTATAGAAACCATTCTTCGGAGGAGTACCAACGAATTCAGCCGACACCTTTCCTTCCTGATCTTTGACAAGCTTGTAGTCAGAATCAAGTGATTCATCAACAATAGCCTTATCAATTTTGCAACTGAAACCTGAAAGGTTAGCAATATCAATGGGGTTTTCCTTCGCAAGGACCCAGACAGTTTTAGGATACTGCTCGGGTTCCCAGTAGGTGCCATCAGGGTTGATTTTCCTTACGAAACCAACTCCTTCATTTCGCGGATTCCAATGAAGGAGAGCCTTTCGTAGGATATCACATAGGTACTGGTGTCCCTGTACACTTTTGAACATGCCTGTTTCAAATAAATTTCTCAACCTGAGGAGTTCCTCGGTAATGGTTTCCTCGTTCGAGGGGTTAGCATCATCAATAAAAATAGGTTGCTTTCCTTAAGATCTCTCAGAAATAGACTCAATTTTACTTCGTTCCAAACGAGTTAAGCAAGGTGAAGTAGATTCATTTTTAGCTTCTGAGCCTTGTTGAGCCATGAGCGTGAGATTGACACTTTCCAACTCTTCATTAGCTTCTCTCAGTTTCTCGAGAGCCATTTTCCTTTGAAGGAATTCATAGGTTAGCTTCTCATAATCCACTGAGAGAAGATCATGCCGAGAGGAAAGTTCATCATACTTTTCCTTCAGAGCAGCATGCTCATTTGTCAAAGTTTGACCTTTCTCAATCTCATCGATCAACAAAGTCTCAGATTTTTGAATAGTTTCACTTAGAGAATCTAGTTCATCTTGTTGGATAGAATCAATTTTGGCAAGTTTGGCATAGCTTATCCTAGAGTTACTTTCATAAGCAGATCCATCAGAAGTATCGTAGGAATTCTTAGATGAGGATACCTTAGCCTTGGCCATGAAGTAGTAAGCTGGAGATTCATCTTCAGTGCTTTGGTTGGTGAAGAATGAACTTGAAGTCTTGCTCGAAGCAAATGCTAAACCAGCAACACCATCAGATTCAGAACCAGAACCAGATCTTGAGTTTGATTCATCTTCGAAACCGGATGCTTCATCTTCAGAGTTCATCTCTTTACCCAGATAGGCTTTGGCACGGTGAGAATTCTTTCGTCGAGAGGAATGTGATTTCGAGGAAGAACTCTCTCGATGCTTGTGATACTTCTTCTTCTTGTCATCATCAGAACCATCTTTCTTGTCTTTTCTGGACTTTGAATCATATCTCTTCGACTCATAGTTTTTGTTCGATCTGTGTGACTTGATCGAAGAGTTGCTGTGAGAATGCTTTGATCTATGTTCAATTTCCTAGAGAGGACAATCAGGAATGAAGTGACCTGGCTTCTTGCACTTGTAGCAACAGTTATCTTTCGTTGATGAGTTTCTGGATGATGATCGATGCTGTGATGAATTGCTCGAATGTCTTGAAGAGTAGCTTTTCTTCGGTGAAGAGGAATTCCTTCTCTGGAAGCGGTTGAATCTTCTCATTATCAGTGCCAGATCTTTTCAAATGTTCTCGGGGTCATCTGAGGCACCACCAGATTCAGAACTGGCTTCAGGAGAGGAGTGATGTGAAGCTTTGGCCTTGAGTGCGTGAGATTTTCTTCGAGTCCCATTAATATCTCGTTTTTCATCTTCTTCCATCTCGAAGGTATTGAGTCTCTCAAGAATATCAGCGGCAACTAGATCCTTGAAATCAGTCATTTCCTTAATCATCAGCACAATGTGATCGAAGGAATCATCAAGGGAACGGAGCAAAGTTCTGACAATAATCCGATTGGTAATGTCTTCGGCACCGAGGGAAATCAGTTCATTTGACAATGCAGTGAGCCTGCTGTATATGGAGTTAACTTTTTCTCCCTCGTGCCTCTTGAAACGATAGAACTTGCTTCGAAGGGTGTAGATACGAGCATCTTTCTGAGTAGAGACACCTTCACCAATCTTCTCGAGATAGTCCCAAACACCTTTGGCCGAAGAAATATTCTTGACCTCATGATATTTCTCTGGAATCAGATGATTTGTAATGAATACCCAGACTTCAGCATCTAGCTCTATCTTCTTTGCCTCTTCAGGAGTGATAGCATTTTTGTCTTTGACAGTTACACCATTCTTGACAACTTCCCAAGCGGTAGAGTTGATAGCCATGATATTCCTCTTCATTTTGTCCTTCCAATAGAGATAGTCCTTCCCATTGTAAATAGGAATCGGTTCCCCCGACCGAACAGCTGCAAATGATATTCTTGACAACACTCCAGGTTGTTAAACCAAAATACGCAGAGCGTAGGGAGTGCCTAGCTCTGATACCAATTGAAAGCTCAAGAATGATCAGAGGGGGAGGGGGTGAATGATCACTTCTAAAATTTCTAAGGAACTTAGAAGGAATTCATGCGAACAGCGAAGGACTAAAGGCATGTCAAAGGAAATACAGTATCGAAAGTAATGCATGGCTCGAAAGGATTGGGAGCGAAGGAAAACATCGAAGACAAACAGGCAACGAGTAAATACTTAATGTAAATGCTAGAAGAAAAACGAGCCTGACACGACGATGTTTGGTAAACCAGTTCACACTCTGCAAAGTGCTACGTCTGGTTGGAGGGACTGGTGATTGAACACCTGGAGCAAAACTCTCTCCGTCCTATTCTCCACTGCAACAAACTCCTCGAGCTTGTCCAGTTTTCACTCGTGGTAGATGATCCAGGACATCTCCGAGACCTTTACAAACTTCCTTCAGCAGCGACAATTACTCTTCGACTGCTTGACAGGAGACGCCTAACCGTCTAGGAGGCTTGCAGTTCTCCAAGATAAAAATATCGGCTAATCTCAACCTAAGTCTCTGTGAATTGCTCAACTCAGTTCAGACTTGGGTTTTGGTTTTCTCTCGATGGATCTCACTTGGGATGCTCACAGTACTTCTGTCTTAGAATCTTCAGTGGAGCAGCCGACCCGAAATGGCGGGTAGGTGCGGGGTATTTATAGTTGGCGACCCCGATGGGTAAAATGACTGAAGTGACCCGATGTGACCGCTTGACGCGTGTCCACAATGGTCGGATTTCAATCACTGCGCAACTTTACTTGAGGAACAAGTAAGCTAACTTACGGAACGAGTTCTCTCTCGAAGGCACGAAGTGCGATGACTTTGCCTTCGAGCTATTCACTCGACTCAGTAAGATTTCTCTCGGTAGGCTTTCGTGGGTTTAGGTTGGGCAGAGCAAATTCACTTCGACTAAGATCTCAACTAGCAAACCCCTCTTAATAGTACGGTTTTTCCTACGACTCAAGAAAGTAAAGAGAAACTAGTAAAAATACTAAGTCTTCGACCAGCTTCAGCTTTCTCCTCGTTGCGCTTTTACTCGAGAGAGACCTCTTCTTCGACGACATTTTTAGGGGTCGTCTTCCTTCAAAGGTTTCGGTAGATGACTGCAGCTTTGATGCAGTGAGTTGTCCTTTGACCTTCTACTTGAAAAATCCATTCTTTCGGAACCTAAGTATCTGTTTATACTCGAAAACAATATTAGTTCCACTTCTGCTTTGTCCAACAATGTCCAAAACCTTCGGGGAGCAAAACTTGCTCTTACAAACACCAACTCAAAACTGACAAGACATTGGACCAAATCATTCTGTAACCTTAGTAGGCTTTCTGGATCGATTACCTTCTGAGAAATTGCATTGAGGAATGCGCATAGCTTCGAAATCACTAATCAAACATTTTCTGGTAGAAGCCCCCTCAATGCAACTGGGAGCAGTTGCGTCATAATCACGTGGCAGTCATGAGACTTTAGGTTCTGAAACTTTTTATCTGCCATATTTATTATTCCCTTTATATTCGACGAGAAGCCAGATGGGACCTTGATACTGAGCAGGCATTCAAAAAATATTTCCTTCTCTGCTTTATTAAGAGCATAGCTGGCTTCACCCTCATACTGCTTTGGATGCATGCCTTCTTTTTCGTTCATATGTTTCTTGTCCTCCCGTACCTCAAGTGTATCTTTTATCTTCCCATACACGCCCAAGAAGCCTAGTAGGTTCACCCAAAGATTCTTCGCCACGTGCATCACGTCGATTGCAGATCGGACCTCTAGGTCTTTCCAATAGGGTAGGTCCCAAAATATAGATTTCTTCTTCCACGTGGGTGCATGTCCATCAGCGTCATTCGGAATAGATTTTTCGCCATAACTCTTTCCAAAGATTACTTGTTATGGTAAATCCTTGACCATATCAAGTATATCATCACCAGTACGGCGGACATGCTTCTTCCGGTGATCTGCCTCGCCTTTAAAATTCTTGCCTGTCTTTTTTAAGGGATGACTGGTCGGAAGAAATCGACGATGTCCCAAGTACACATTCTTATTCCAGTTGGGAAAATATATACTTTCAGTCTCATCTAAACAGTGCGTGCATGCCTTGTATCCCTTGTTTGTCTGCCCTGAAAGGTTACTAAGAGCAGGCCAATCATTGATGGTTACAAAAAGCAACGCTCGTTGGTCAAATTCATCCTGTTTGTGCTCAACCCACACACGTACACCTGGTTTAGCCCACAACAGTAAAAGTTCTTCAACTAATGGCCTTAGGTACACATCAATGTCGTTGTCGGGTGGCTTAGGGCCTTGGATGAGCACTGGCATCATAATGAACTTCCGCTTCATGCACATCCAAGGAGGATGGTTGTAGATACATAGAGTCACGGGCCATGTGCTATGATTGTTGCTCTGCTCCCCAAAAGGATTAATGCCATCTGCACTTAAACCAAACCATATGTTCCTGGGATCCTTTGCAAACTTGTCATTTTCATTTTCCATTGTCTCGATTTTTCTCCATTGTGACCCATCAGCGGGGTTCCTCAAATTCCCGTCTTTCTTACGGTCTTCATTCTGCATCGCAACAACCTGGCATGCTCTTTGTTTCTGACCAGACGTTTCAGCCGTGGTATTATAGGAGCATAGAACATCACCTTGGCAGCAACCCTCTTCTTGGGGCGCTCGCCCTCAACATCACCAGTGTCATCTCGTCTGATCTTATAGCGTAATGCACCACATACCGGGCATTCATTCAAATTCTCGTACTCACCACGGTAGAGGATGCAGTCATTAGGACATGCATGTATCTTCTGCACCTCTAGTCCTAGAGGGCAGACAAACTTCTTTGCTTCGTAAGAACCATTAGGCAATTCGTTATCCTTTGGAAGCCTCTTCTTAAATATTTTCAGTACCTTTCCAAATCCCTTGTCAGGTATACCATACTCTGCCTTCCATTGCAACAATTCCAATGCGGCACCGATCTTTGTGTTTCCCTCTTCGCAATCTGGGTACAATCATTTTCTGTGATCCTCTAACATGCGATTGAACTTCAACTTATCCCTTTCACTTTCACATCCTCTCTGTGCATCAACAATGACACGGCGAAGCTCATCATCGTGCTCATGTGATGCCTTTTCTTCAGCTTCTTGTTCTTCATTCACTTGTTCTTCATTCACTTGTTCTTCGTTCTCTTGTTCTTCATTCTCTTGTTCTTCATTCTCTTCCCCCATTGTACCACCGTATTCAGGGCACCCAGGATACATGTCATCATCCTCATCTTCTTCATTCTCTTCCATCAGAACCTCTCTTTCTCCGTGCTTGGGCCAACAGTTATAGCTGGACATGAAACCATGATGAAACAGATGGAGGTGAATATCTTTTGAGTCAGAGTAGGTCTTGTTATTCTTGCAGACACGACATGGACAAGACATAAAACCACCCCGCTTGTTAGCCTCACGCACTTTCAGAAAACTACGCAAGCCATTAATGAACTCGCCAGAGCGTCGGTCTTCGTACATCCATTGCCGACTCATCTTCATAATGACACAACACCGAAAAGACAAAATCAATACAAGTACATAAAGTTTGTTCATACATAAAGTTCATACACAATTATACTCGTAAAAAATATAAAAGTATCTATCTAAAGCATTTAAATGCAACAATAAATGCGATCAAAATCGCAAGAAAAGTAATAATTGCTCTAACAGCATAATGATACCAAGCCTCTTTACTAACGGCATATTTTCTAATTTTCCTAATCTTCATGCGCATTGCATCCATCTTGTTCTTGTGATCATCGACGACATTGGCAACATACAACTCCAGTCTCAGTTTTTGTTCTTCAACTTTTTCCAATTTTTCTTTCAAATACTCGTTTTCTTTTTCAACTAAATTTAACTTCTCAACAAGAGGTTCTTTCAATATCATCTTCTCACAATCACTACAAATATGCATACTAACAAATTAACTTGAGATCAAAGCGCATATAAATCAAATAAACTCCACATATATATCACACTATATGTAGCTCTAGAATATATCCCAAACTAAAATCCACAAATCACTATAAACATATATATAGAGCATTACACAAAGCTAATCTAGAAATGAAAGATGAGAGAAAAAAGTTGCTAACCTTTATGAACACTTGTATGTAGGGAGCTTCAAATCTTGGAAAAAATGGAGGATGAACTCGAGCAAATAGAGAGGGGAGAGCTTCAAATGTTGAGAAAAACAGAGAATGAGCTTGGTCGGCTCGTGTTGGGAAAGAAAGAGTATATATAGTAGTATCTTTAGTACCGGTTTGTAATACCAACCGGTACTAAAGGGGAGACACTAGAACCGTTTTGTATCAAAAACTGGTACTAAAAGCTGTAGCGGGCCCCCCAGCCCAACGGCAACCTGCCACCACACCTGTAGAACCGGTTTAGGACATAAACCGGTTCTACAGGTGTGGTGGCAGGTTGCCGATGGGATGGGGCCCACCACACGAACCGGTACTAAAGTCTGGCCTCACAAACCGGTGCTATTGGCCCAGTAGAACCAATTTGTATTTGGACTGTGGCATTTGCTCATATCCAAAGGCATGTTTTGTACTAGTGTGTGTGTGAGTCATGACTCGGCCTATTGGAATGGGAGGGAGAAGGTCTCAACAAAATATCAATACCAATAGGCCCATGTTAATTCATGTTAATCTGCTTCACGCGTTACTCTAATACATTAGATATAAATTTGTTACATTTTTTCAGAAGTTATTTTTAGTTTTAAATATGAACTAATAATCGGAACTAAGTTCACACGTGATAATATCTCATATTTTCAACTAGCACCCAGAAAAACCCTTTCATCCATTGATCCGTCGTTCATCATATTAAAATAAAGGGAGTGCCTCCATGCAGAGCATTACCTTTCCGTTGCGCGTTGCAATGGAAGTAGGAGATCCATAACTCATTTTTTGTATGCAAACCATCAATTTTTACATGTACGAAAGTGTTATTTTTTAGGAGGAAAAAATTGGGCTTAAATATATATAATTCTATCGCAACTACCTATTTTAGACCATCTGTTTCCAAAGGATGGAAGTTTGATGATCAACGTGCCACAAACCGAACAATGCATATAGTTCTTAGCCGCTTTGCAAATATGGTTTAACCAAAAGCATAATTATTTACATGGGTCATAGACAAAAACATTATTTATGTAAGTCATGTTCATTAGATTAAGAATTATAGTACTAATCGTTTCCTGTAATTTTTTGGATAAAAGAAGTGGTGCAGAGTGCATATATGCTAATAACTCTCATTAGTTTACATGTATGCTATTTTTTCGTTGCAATACAAGGACCGGTTAGCCATATATATAATTAGAAAGAATGTAAGATTTTATCTTTTTTTTCCACCACCCCTTCATCCAACCTTCCCTATATGATAATAAATGTTTTTAATTTACTTACCTTTTATAACAAATCTTTTTATTTTATTTACCAAAAAAATCATCAAAATATAAGGTAAACCACATGAAGAATTTTTTTTGAGGGCCACATGAAGAATTTGATAAACATTTATTTACATAATCATATTAATATGGGTAGATAAATTACAAGCGAAGCGAATCAACTTGTGCTTGAGTTGGTGTAACAGCCCATTTGCAATAATATTAAACCAGCATGATTTTGTACCTTGTCTGATGACTTTGTAACTTGGCATGATGCTAGAGTTTGACATTTCATGTGATGATTTAAAATTGAATTGGGATTGGAGCCCTTTTGGTTTGATTCAAATTGCTCCCAAGTTCATTCAAGAGCCATGTTCATGCAATTGTTCTGTTTGCATGCTTTCTCTCCTTGATCCCTATCTTGGCCCATCCTTTTCTTTTGCAAGGCCACTAGTTTTCAAATGGTCAAAACATTTTTGTCATCACCAAAAACAGTGGCTATAGTTCAAAGTGATTTTGAATTCAAAAATGAGCTCACATTTTGTTGTTGCCAAAAATGCCCAAACCATTTTTGGAAATTGAGGAATAATGCAAGGTTAATTATACATATTTCTATGTATTTTTCCTTTTTGTATTTAATCCAGAAAAACACTGAATCCTTTCTGTTTTATTTAAATAGAAAATGGATCAGCAGCAGGTTTTTCTTTTCTTTTTCAACTTCCTGTTGGAAGCCCAGCCCACCTAAGCCTTCTCCCCGCAGCCCACTGGAGCCTGTCCAGTGAAGCGGTACGCGGGATGGCACGAGAGCCGTCGGATCGAGATCCAAGCGCCCTCCTTCTTCTTCTTTCCAGCGTGGCCGAGGTCCCCCCGAGCTCCCCTCTCACAACCAACGCCGGCATCGACGTCGACGCCCGCAGACGTGGCCAGGAGGCCTCCCCTCCATATATGCCGAGACCCAGAGCCCTCCTGGAGCCCTAGGGTTCCACTCCTCCCTCCAATTTCCGCCGCCGCCGCCGCCTGGAAGCAAAATGAGGCCAGGAATCGGAGCGGATCCGTGGCCGCCGCCGGGAACCCGCACCGCCTCGTCGTTGCCAGGGTCGTCTTCTTCCTCTCCGGTTGCTCGAGTTCGACCATGACACCCCCAAGGTGATCCTCGTGGTGCCTTTCTTCCTCCCGTAGTGCGTAGCTTAGTTTCTCGCGCGTTATCCGTCTATTTCTCCCGCACGTCGTCGTCGCCGACGAGCCACCATGGCCGCCTTGTCTATGGCGTGCCCGGGGTGCGCTCGTGCATGCCTAGGCGTGCTCTGGCCACGCATATGGACTCAAAGGAGTCCCTTTGCGCAAGGTTTGCCCGTAGCCACGCCCATGTCTGAACCTTGCGTGTTGGACACTGGCGCCGCCGTGTTTTCCGTTGAGCCTCGCGTCGCCGTCGTGAAGCGTAGGGCCGAGCTCGAGGTGTGGCGTTGTAGCAGGATGTGCCATGAGGCCGTAGCAACTCGCGGTGTCGCCGGAGGAGCCCTGTGGAAGTGGCTAGCTTCGCCTGAACCTTGCTGTCGCCGCCGTTTGAATTTCTCTCAGCAGTGCAGTGTTGCGCCGTCGTCTTCAGAGGAGCCTAGCATCCTCCCCGTTGGGCTTCGATCAATTCCGAGGACACCCACGTGCTCGTGGTGGTGCCCTCTCCCCGTTGCGCTAGATAGAGGTGCCGGAGACGTCTCAACGGCGACGAGAGCCTCGCCGTGGTTCTCTGTCGCAGGTGTCTGTCAGGGGTGTGCCAAGTTTTAGTTAACCACTTGGGGTTAACTTACCTTGCAGCTACCGCGTCTTTGTTCAGCAAATCGTTTGTAGCGCAGTGGTCAGGGGGGCAGGTGGAGAAGAGCACGGCTTGGGTTCGAATCCCAGCCGAGGCAGCCCCCCCTCTTTTGTTTTCTGCTTTTTTTTGCTTGGACGTGGGCCTGCAGAGAAGAGAAGTGGGCCTGGCGCCCGAGGGCAGCCCAGCAGGCCAGTGCCACTTTTTCTTTTCTTTTTCTTTTGTTTTTCTTTTTCTGTTCAATTCAAATTTGAATTTGATTCCAAATTCAAATCTGTTTTGAGCTTCAAATCTTTTGGGGCTTCCCATATATGTTTTTGGGGTATCTTGACCCACTGATCGTCATGGTGAGGTCAATTTTGCACTTTGCCCCTCTAAATAATTCGAGTGTGGCAATTATGCAATTAAGCCCTCTAGTTCTTTTGTTTTTGTCAAGTTTTTCCCAAATTCAAAAATGGCCATGCCATATATGGTTTTGGGGTAGTTTCTCCCAAGGATTTGCATGGTGATAGTGGTTTGTCCATTTGAACCTTTTTCAAAATGCATGTGGTGCAATTTTGCACTCAACACCTGATACTCATTTGAATTTGCAACTGTGTTTGCAAAGTCAAGTGGTACCATGTCATATATGGATTTGGGGTAGAATTCTGCAAGGTTTGCAATGGTAATGTCCATCTGAGGTTATGTGCAACTCAAGTGGACAGGGTGTGACCACCTTAACCAGAACCAACCTGTTCTTCCCTTCCTTGCATCATTCCAACCTCAGTGCATGTTGGAATCTTTTCAACTAATCCTTCAAGCTTTGTTTTCATGTCACCATCATCCTTTTGTTTCAACCAGCCTTGTAAGGCCCCTTATGCGGTACTAACTCTAACTAGTCGCTTTCGCGTCCGGTCGGAGTTAGAAGCGCATCAAACGCCACCAGCGCACGACACTCGCAATCGTGTCGCTGCCGGATTCTCGACAACAAGTATATATGCATAACTCTACAAGAAGGGAAATACATATAGAATAAATAGAGCAGGGCATACAACGCCACTGTCTAATAATATAACATTCTCATGAATAAATCTCATCAGTACATCAAGCGGAAGCAAAGTATGGACCGGGTACGGTCAAAATCCAAATTGCCCTAGAGAGGGCTACACCTGAAAATCCACCCACGGGAACGTCTGAACCCAACTATAAGATCCTACTGGTCGAGGTACTCGTACTCGTCGTCATCCTCCGGGGGCACCTCCACGAAGTAACGTCCGGTGCTGGGGTCGAGGTAGTAGTCCACTGCAGCGGCCGATCAGGCAAAGCGGTAAAAGCGGAAAAGTAAACGGGGGTGAGAACATATCATTACGGAATAACTAACGCTACAGATAAGGTAAAGGTATAGACAGATTGCAGCCGTACTAGCATATATGGTGGCTACTCGTTCTAATAGAATAAAGAGGAGATCCAAGAAGTTACGTTGACAACGCGTCATAAGTCGGCTATCCACCTACTTACGCAAACATAAAATAACCTCGTTTCTCTCTCGGTCCCCCTGGACGAAGAAAGACAACCAAGGCACGCACACGGTTTGTCAAGTTTTATAGCATGATTTCATTGACGTTATTCTATGAACAAGGAGTAGGTCTCAAGTAGTCCATAACCGCGGACACGGCTTTTCGAAAAGATTTACCCTGCAGGGGTGTACCAACTGTCCATTATAGACGTCGCATGTACGCCCGGTTTCCACTTGGCTGGGTAAGCGCCTGAAACTCCGGAACGTCAGAGTCCCTCTAACTAACAACACACATATCCGGGTGGCCCCCGGGGAGTCGACACCCAACTCAAAAGCTGGCCACACTCTCGAATCGGACTCTACCGTATAACTCGGGTTTGGATTACCGGTTAGTTCTCTTATGAGACCGGGTCCTCAGCCGGTCTATTTGGGCCAGCCAAGAAACTATGTCCTCCTGGCCCTGGTTTGGTTTGGAAACAACTGGGGATCCAACCAGCACACACACATTGCAAATGTAAATCAGCTCGGGCCAGGCCAAGAATGTACGAGGCTAGGTAGGTAAGACAAGGCGGCCCCACAAAACCCCACACACGATTAGGCACGCTCATCAAGAAACACAATACCCGGAACTCGGGTCCTAGGTGACTCAAATGGAACAAAACACCAGACGGGAATAGTCCAGCCTTCCACCTTTCGTCGAATATAAATTAACATCATCTAAAAATAATAAATATCAACCAACTTCTTTTATAGCATGATATCCCAACCATAAATATATAGGGTAAGCAGCAAGTTTTCTATCCATGCTAAGCAATGGCTGAGCAGCGGTAACTTAGCAGAACAATGGTTTGCTGGGATGTGGGGATCATGGCTGTATGGGCTTAAACATGGCATAAAATGTAGATAGGATCAAGCAATAACGTACTAGACCTGCAGCTAGGCATGAGCAGAAAGTTATAAAGTAATGACACAGATCTCCCCCTTGCCTGGTAAGGTAGTCGAAGCAGCACTCACGGTACCCTCGAGCTCGGTGTCGGACAGCTCCACGTAAGTCTCCTCGGCGGTCTCAGGTGCTAACGTAAAGTACCGGCAGGAAAAAGGTACACAAGTAAGCAACTGAAGCAACTCAAACAAGGATGGCATGATCAGGATTTATTTACATGGTAAGACCCTGTCTAGTCAAGTTTAAATGAAGGTGATGACGACAAGTCATCACTTTCATATGCAATTTATTTACATTGTAATGGCTTTGGTCTGAGCCTTAACTTAGGTGTAAATAGCATGATGGCATGACATGATCAACAAGCATTACAAGGATTTAGATAACATGAAAGTAAAACAATGATTCCGGGGACGGAGTAGTGTCGGTGAAATTGACACTTAAGAAGGAGCAACAATTGTTGAAGGTCAGCCACATAGCATATGACAATATGTTAAGGTTGACTTGAAGAAAAAGATGACTTGGAACAGACTTGAAAAGATCAGATGAACAACATTTCAGATGCACTGAAGCTGAGATGTTGTAGACAGACAGACAGGAAGCTTCTGAACCAGGTGATCACACCTGGTCTCAAAAGTTGCTCAACCCAACAAGAAAACATCACCACTGAACTCCTTGTAGAAAAACACCCCAAAAACATATATGATATGCCTCCAATTGAATTTGCAAAGGCAGTTGCAAATTCAACTGAAGTTCAGGGGGCTGAGTGCAAAATTGCACCTCATGAATTTTGAAAAAAAGGTTCAGTTGAAGAAAACATTATCACCATGCAACTCCTTGTGCAAAACTACCCAAAAATCATATATGACATGGGTAATTTGAACTTGAACCAATTTCCAAAAATAAATACAAGCAACAGGGGGGGTTTATTTGCAAAATGACCAAACTTCAAATTAGAAGGGGTCAGATGCAAAAGCTAATCTCACCACTGTGTTCAGTAGCTCAAAATACCCCAAATTCATATATGGGATGCCCTGTTTAAACAGATGGGGTGAGTTCAAGTTTGAATTTGAATTCAAACTTGAACCAAAATAAAAACAGAAAAGAAAAGAATAACTAAAAAAAAGAAAAGGGAGTCCAGTCCACTTGGGCTGGCTTCAACCAGCAGCCCACTGCTGCGGCTCCCTGGTGGGCTAGAGCCAAACGGGCCGAGCCCAGTGGCTAGCACGGCCAGCTCCACAGGGGCAAAAAAAAGTGGGGTTTTAATCGAACCCAGGGGGATTCGAACCCGCGCCGCGCAGATACAACTCCAAGCGCTCGACCAACTCGGCTACAGATCGGGTTGTGACAGAGAACAGAACGCACTGAAGATGATCTAACTACGGCGCTACGACTGAACGATCACAAACTGAACTCGGTTCAGTCGACTGACGACGGGCAGAAAGGCGGGACCTTGCTCCCACGCGCGATGAATTCCGGCGTCGATGCCATCTTCTGCTGGGCACCACGGCTCCACTGCTCGCTGCTGGTCGGAGTTGGATGTGCCGCGAACCCATTTTAGCGCTAAGATCACCTCACCGCGCTACGAGTTGGAGCTACGCCTCGCCGGAAAACTACGGCGGAACGGGTCTTGCAGAAACAAGGGAGGAAGAAGTCGGAGCTCATAGCGGGAATTTGGATCGAACGGCTCGGGGAAGGTTGTCGGTGCTCGCTGTCGACGTCGTGGACGAAGGCGGGCTCGTGCTGCGCGGAGCTCAGGCCATGGACCTCCTGTCCATGGCGGAATCGAGCCGGATGCAGAGAAGGGGATCGGGAGAGGCGGCGGCGTCCGAGGAGGAAGAAGGCTAGGGTTTGGAGAGGAGGGGCTGGTCGCATATAAAGGAGAGGGGGGAGGCGACGTGGACGCAGGAGGTCCTCTCCTCCACGGCGCCATGTGCGTGCAGGGGAAAAGCGAGGAGAGGAGGGGGATGACAGGCGGGTCCCGCGCGGCAGTGAGAGAGAGAGACGAAGGAAAAAAAAAAGAAAAAGGAACGGGCGCGCTCGGGTGGGCCGAGTCCAGGCGGCCCAGTTGGGCTGGAGGGGAGAAGGAATGGAAAAACAGCCCTTTTCAAAAAGAAAAAGAGCAGCAGAGAGAAATAAAAGAAAAAGAGGGGAATAGGGATCAGAAAAATATTCCAAATATTTTTAGAAAACCCCTAAATTGATGTTTGATCATCCAAAATTGGTTTGATCATTTTAGCATGCAGTGAAAAATCTCCACAAGCAAAACAGTACCTTTTTCTATTTAAAATTAGATAGAAAAGGACTTTGAAGAGTTTTTGAGAGAAAAATAGAAGGTTCAAAATTCCTTGAGTTGGAAATTCTTAATCCTTGCATTTTTCTAGATTTTTCAAAAGTGGTTTGACCAATTTTTGGCAACAACAAAAATGTGGCCCTGTTTTTGAATTCAAAACACTTTGAACTAGGGCTACTGTTTTTGTTGGTGGCAAAAATGCCTTGATGGTTTTAAAACCCTTGCCATATGAAATGAAATGGCTAGGCCAAGTTTGGGATCAAGAGGAGTGAGCATGTGGCAAGGAAAATTCCATGACTGCCCCTCTTGAACCACTTTGGATGCAAAAGAAACCAACCCAACATGACTCCAATCTCCATGCCAATTTATAAGTCCAATAGAGAAAGTAAAATACATGGTGTTTGCACTTGTTACATGTGGGCTGTTACAGCTCTCCCCCACCAACACAGGATCTCGTCCCGAGATCTAAGCAAGAAAAAGCTCGGGATACTCGGAACGGAGATGATCTTCCCGCTCCCACGTTGCTTCCTTCTCCGAGTGATGTGCCCACTGCACCTTGAGGAACTTGACGGTCTTGTTGCGAGTCTTGCGCTCAGACGAGTCAAGAACACGGACTGGACGCTCTGAGTAGGAAAGATCCGCACTGAGCTGGATCTCGCCCAAGTCCACTGCCTGCTCTGGCTGTTTGAAACACTTCTTCAACTGAGACAGGTGAAACACATCATGCACCATAGCCAAACTGTCTGGAAGCTCGAGGCGGAACGCAAGAGGTCCCCGAGTCTCGAGAATGCGGAACGGACCAACGAACCTGGGAACCAACTTGCCTTTGATCCCAAAGCGGTGAGTGCCTCGAAGTGGGGACACTTTTGAGGTATGCGAAGTCACCAACTTTGAAGTCAACACCACGGTGTTTCTTGTCATAATAGGCCTTCTGCCTAGACTGTGCTGCCTTTAGGTTCTCCCGGACAATCTTCACTCTGTCCTCTGCCTCTTGAATCACATCTGGACAAGAAGCACCGTGGTGTTGACTTCAAAGTAGGTGACTTCGCATACCTCAAAGTGTCTCCACTTCGAGGCACTCACCGCTTTGGAATCAAAGGCAAGTTGGCTCCCAGATTCGTTGGTCCGTTCCGCATTCTTGAGACTCGGGGACCTCTTGCGTTCCGCCTCGAGCTTCCAGACAGTTTGGCTATGGTGCATGATGTGTTTCACCTGTCTCAGTTGAAGAAGTGTTTCAAGCAGCCAGAGCAGGCAGTGGACTTGGGCGAGATCCAGCTCAGTGCGGATCTTTCTTACTCAGAGCGTCCAGTCTGTGTTCTTGACTCGTCCTAGCGCAAGACTCGCAACAAGACCGTCAAGTTCCTCAAGGTATAGTGGGCACATCACTCAGAGAAGGAAGCAACGTGGGAGCGTGAAGATCATCTCCGTTCCGAGTATCCCGAGCTTTTTCTTGCTTAGATCTCGGGACGAGATCCTGTGTTGGTGGGGGAGAGCTGTAACAGCCCACATGTAATAAGTGCAAACACCATGTATTTTACTTTCTCTGTTGGACTTGTAACTTGGCATGGTGGAGGTTTATGTCATTTCATGTGGTGATTTAAATTGGCATTGAGATTGGAGTCATGTTGAGTTTCTTTTCCTTGCATCCAAAGTGGTTCAAGAAGGGCAGTCATGGAATTTTCCCTGCCACATGCTCACTTCACTTGACCCCAAACTTGGCCTAGTCATTTCATTTCATATGGCAAGGGTTTTTAAAACCCTCAAGGCATTTTTCCCACCAAAAAAAAACAGTAGCCCTAGTTCAAAGTGTTTTGAATTCAAAAACAGGGCCACATTTTTGTTGTTGCCAAAAATTGGTCAAACCACTTTTGAAAAATCTAGAAAAATGCAAGGATTAAGAATTTCCAACTCAAGGAATTTTGAACCTTCTATTTTTCTCTCAAAAACTCTTCAAAGTCCTTTTCTATCTAATTTTAAATAGAAAAAGGTACGGCTTTGCTTGTGGAGATTTTTCACTGCATGCTAAAAAGATCAAACCTATTTTGGATGATCAAACATCAATTTAGGGGTTTTCTAAAAATATTTGGAATATTTTTCTGACCCCTATTCCCCTCTTTTTCTTTTATTTCTCTCTGCTGCTCTTTTTCTTTTGGAAAAGGGCTGTTTTTCCATTCCTTCTCCCCTCCAGCCCAACTGGGCCGCCTGGACTCGGCCCACCCGAGCGCGCCCGTTCCTTTTTCTTTTTTTTTCCTTCGTCTCTCTCTCTCACTGCCGCGCGGGACCCGCCTGTCATCCCCCTCCTCTCCTCGCTTTTCCCCTGCACGCACATGGCGCCGTGGAGGAGAGGACCTCCTGCGTCCACGTCGCCTCCCCCCTCTCCTTTATATGCGACCAGCCCCTCCTCTCCAAACCCTAGCCTTCTTCCTCCTCGGACGCCGCCGCCTCTCCCGATCCCCTTCTCTGCATCCGGCTCGATTCCGCCATGGACGGGAGGTCCATGGCCTGAGCTCCGCGCAGCCCGAGCCCGCCTTCGTCCACGACGTCGACAGCGAGCACCGACAACCTTCCCCGAGCCGTTCGATCCAAATTCCCGCTGTGAGCTCCGACTTCTTCCTCCCTTGTTTCTGCAAGACCCGTTCCGCCGTAGTTTTCCGGCGAGGCGTAGCTCCAACTCGTAGCGCGGCGAGGTGATCTTAGCGCTAAAATGGGTTCGCGGCACATCCAACTCCGACCAGCAGCGAGCAGTGGAGCCGTGGTGCCCTGCAGAAGATGGCATCGACGCCGGAATTCATCGCGCGCGGGAGCAAGGTCCCGCCTTTCTGCCCGTCGTCAGTCGACTGAACCGAGTTCAGTTTGTGATCGTTCAGTCGTAGCGCCGTAGTTAGATCATCTTCAGTGCGTTCTGTTCTCTGTCACAACCCGATCTGTAGCCGAGTTGGTCGAGCGCTTGGAGTTGTATCTGCGCGGCGCGGGTTCGAATCCCCCTGGGTTCGATTAAAACCCCACTTTTTTTGCCCCTGTGGAGCTGGCCGTGCTAGCCACTGGGCTCGGCCCGTTTGGCTCTAGCCCACCAGGGAGCCGCAGCAGTGGGCTGCTGGTTGAAGCCAGCCCAAGTGGACTGGACTCCCTTTTCTTTTTTTAGTTATTCTTTTCTTTTCTGTTTTTATTTTGGTTCAAGTTTGAATTCAAATTCAAACTTGAACTCACCCCATCTGTTTAAACAGGGCATCCCATATATGAATTTGGGGTATTTTGAGCTACTGAACACAGTGGTGAGATTAGCTTTTGCATCTGACCCCTTCTAATTTGAAGTTTGGTCATTTTGCAAATAAACCCCCCCTATTGCTTGTATTTATTTTTGGAAATTGGTTCAAGTTCAAATTACCCATGTCATATATGATTTTCGGGTAGTTTTGCACAAGGAGTTGCATGGTGATAATGTTTTCTTCAACTGAACCTTTTTCAAAATTCATGAGGTGCAATTTTGCACTCAGCCCCCTGAACTTCAATTGAATTTGCAACTGCCTTTGCAAATTCAAATGGAGGCATGTCATATATGTTTTTGGGGTGTTTTTCTGCAAGGAGTTCAGTGGTGATGTTTTCTTGTTGTGTTGAGCAACTTTTGAGACAAGGTGTGATCACCTGGTCCAGAAGCTTTCAGGTCTGTCTGCATGCAACATTCCAACTTCAGTGCATTTGAAATGTTGTTCATCTGATATTTTCAACTAAGTTTCATGCCATCTTTTTCTTCAAGTCAGCCTTAACATATTGTCATATGCTATGTGGCTGACCTTCAACAATTGTTGCTCCTTCTTAAGTGTCAATTTCACCGACACTACTCCGTCCCCGGAATCATTGTTTTACTTTCATGTTATCTAAATCCTTGTAATGCTTGTTGATCATGTCATGCCATCATGCTATCTACACCTAAGTTAAGGCTCAGACAAAAGCCATTACAACGTAAATAAATTGCATATGGAAGTGATGACTTGTCGTCATCACCTTCATTTAAACTTGACTAGACAGGGTCATATCATGTAAATAAAACTTGAACATGCCATCCTTGTTTGAGTTGCTTCAGTTGCTTACTTGTGTGCCTTTTCCTGCCGGTACCTTACGTTAGCACCTGAGACCGCCGAGGAGACTTACGTGGAGCTGTCCGACACCGAGCCCGAGGGTACCGTGAGTGCTGCTTCGACTACCTTACCAGGCAAGGGGGAGATCTGTGTCATTACTTTATAACTTTCTGCTCATGCCTAGCTGTAGATCTAGAACGTTATTGTTTGATCCTATCTACATTATATGCCACGTCGAAACCCATACAGCCATGATCCCCACATCCCAGCAAACTATTGTTCTGCTAAGTTACCGCTGCTCAGCCATTGCTTAGTATGGATAGGAAACTTGCTGCTTACCCTATATATTTATGGTTGGGATATCATGCTATAAAAGAAGTTGGTTGATATTTATTATTGTTAAATGATGTTAATTATACTCGACGAAAGGTGGAAGGCTGGACTATTCCCGTCTGGTGCTTTGTTCCATTTGAGTCACCTAGGACCCGAGTTCCGGGTATTGTGTTTCTTGACGAGCGTGCCTAATCGTGTGTGGGGTTTTATGGGGCCCCCTTATCTCACCTACCTAGCTTCGTACATTCTAGTGGTGGCCCGAGCTGATTTACATTTGCAATGTGTGTGTGCTGGTTGGATCCCCAGTTGTTTCCAAACCAAACCAGGGCCAGGAGGACATAGTTTCTTGGCTGGCCCGAATAGACCGGCTGAGGACCCGGTCTCATAAGAGAACTAACCGGTACTCCAAACCTGGAGTCATACGGTAGAGTCCGATTCAAGAGCGTGGCCAGCTTTTGAGTTGGGTGTCGACTCACCGGGGGCCACCCGGATATGTGCGTTGTTAGTTAGAGGGGCTCTGACGTTCCGGAGTTCCAGGCGCTTACCCAGCCAAGTGGAAACCGGGCGTACATGCGACGTCTATAATGGACAGTTGGTACACCCCTGCAGGGTAAATCTTTTCGAAAAGCCGTGTCCGCGGTTACGGACTACTTGAGACCTACTCCTTGTTCATAGAATAACATCAATGAAAATCATGCTATAAAAACTTGACAAACCGTGTGCGTACCTTGCTTGTCTTTCTTCGTCCAGGGGGACCGAGAGAGAAACGAGGTTGTGTTATGTTTGCGTAAGTAGGTGGATAGCTGACTTACGACACGTTTGTCGACGTAACTTCTTGGATCTCATCTTTATTCCGATAGAACGTGTAGCCACCATATATGCTAGTACGGCTGCAACTGTCTATACTTGTACCTTGCCTGTAGCGTTAGTTATTCCGTAATGATATGTTCTCACCCCCGTTTACTTTTCCGCCTTTACCGCGTTGCCTGATCGGCCGCTGCAGTGGACTACTACCTCGACCCCAGCACTGGACGATACTACGTGGAGGTGTCCCCGGAGGATGACGACGAGTACGACTACTCCGACCAGTAGGATCCTTAGTTGGGCTCAGACGTTCCCGTGGGTGGATTTATGTGTAGCCCTCTCTAGGGCAATTTGTATCTTGACCGTACCCGGTCCGACTTTGCTTCCGCTTGATGTACTGATGAGATGTATTCATGAGAATGTTATATATTCTGGACAGTGGCGTTGTATGCCCTGCTCTATTATCTCTATATGTATTTCCTTTCTCGTAGAGTTGTGTTTTTATACCTGTTGTCGAGAATCCGGCAGCGACACGAGTGCGAGTGTCGTGCGCCGGTGGCGTTTGATGCGCTTCTAACTCCGACCGGACGAGCTTTGAGTCATGGGCTTCTCTCAATATGACCTCTCTGAGACCTCCTTCCTTGGGAACAACAACTCTCTCCTTGAACATCACGGTGCCGTCATTATGCACTGAAAAGAAACCGTACTTCGGAACTGAGGCGGCAACACCCTGCTTGACTTTCTGAATCATCAAGCTACCAGACTGAGCCTCACGAATCTTCTCACGGATAGTGGGCTCTACCACAAGGTTGGCTAGATAGCCTGCTGGAACTAGGTCAAGATTGAGCCTTCGAAAGGCCTCACACAAATCTGGGTGTATCTTCTGCACCTGGACACTATTGCAATCACCCTTGCGGCTCAACGCATCAGCCATGACATTCGCCTTGCCAGGCGTATACTGAATATCCACGGAGTACTCAGTAATAGTCTCGAGCCACCTCCTTTGCCTCAAGTTCAAGTTAGGCTGCGTGAACAAGTACTTTAAGCTTTTGTGATCGGTGAACACATCAACCTTCCTCCCTAGGAGGAGGTGTCGCCAAGTAACCAACGCATGAATCACTGCAGCCAGCTCAAGATCGTGGGTCGGATAATTCCTCTCAGCCTGCTTCAACTGTCTGGAGGTGTACGCCACAATATTCTTTCCCTGCATCAACACTCCGCCAAGGCCATTCAACGAGGCGTCACAAAACACCTGAAACGGCTGTGACTCATCTGGCGGCGTAAGGATCGGAGCTGTGGTCAGCCTTATCTTCAACTCATCAAAAGCTGCCCGGCAAGCTTGTGACCAAACGTATTTCTTGCCCTTGCACAACAGCTCGGTCATCGGCTTTGCTATCTTGGAGAAATTCTCGACAAACTTCCTGCAATAGCTTGCAAGTCCGAGAAAGCTCCTCAACTGCTTGACATTTTTCGGCGGAGCCCAATCTTGAATCGTCCGGACTCTGTCTGGGTCAACAGCAATGCCTTCTGAGGAAATGACATGGCCAAGAAAGTTGACCTTGTTCATCCAGAATTCACACTTGGAGAACTTGGCATAAAACTGGTGATCTCTCAACTTCTGCAACACCAATCTGAGATGGTCCTCATGTTCAGCCTCTGACTTGGAAAAGACAAGGATGTCGTCGAGGTAGAGGAGTACGAACACGTCTAGCCACTCTTGGAAGAGATAGTTCATGGCCCTCATGAACGTTGGAGGTGTGTTTGAAAAGCCAAACGTCATGACCGTAAACTCGTACAGGCCATATCGAGTGCGGAAGGCTGTCTTAGGAATGTCCTCCTCACGGACACGAATCTGGTGGTACCCCATCTTTAGATCAAGCTTTGAAAACACCTTTGCTCCATGCAACTGTTCAAACAAGTCATTGATGTTGGGCAAAGGGTATTTGTTTTTGATCGTCTTCTTGTTGATACCACGGTAGTCTTGAACCAACCGACTAGTACCATCTTTCTTCTTCAAAAAAAGACACGGGGCACCCCAAGGGGA
The DNA here is from genome assembly GCA_950022295.1 of Bromus sterilis. NCBI lineage: Eukaryota > Viridiplantae > Streptophyta > Magnoliopsida > Poales > Poaceae > Bromus > Bromus sterilis. Next base: position 158,411,992 of record OX465596.1, on the reverse strand, counting down.
AGTTCTCGGACGAATGAGCCCATCCTTCTCAAGCTTCACCAACTGCTCTTTCAACTCAACCAGCTCTTCTGGACACATCTTGTATGGCTGCCGAGATATCGGCTGTGTACCAGGTTCTAGCTCGATCACGAACTCAATAGCACGCACGGGTGGAATACCTGGCAACTCCTCTGGAAAGACATCTGGGAACTCTCGAACAACTCTGACCTCCTCGATCAATGGAGCAACTCCAGCGTTCAGAGCGTACAACTGTGTTGACCCCACTGTCGAGCTACAAGTGTACCAAATCTCTGCGCCTGAATCGTGTGTCAGCAACACGGTCTTGGACGGGCAATCAATCTTGGCCTTGTGCTTGACAAGCCAATCCATGCCCAAGATGACATCAATGTCTGAACGGGGCAAGACAATCAGAGACGCGGAAAAGATGGTTCCTTGGATACAAATCTGCACATCTAGGATGTTGCCCGCTGACTGCATCCTCGAGCCTGGAGAAACAATTGCTAGAGGTATAGGCAACCTCTCACGCGGAAGGTCAAGTGAACTGGCAAAAGCATCGGACATGAAGGAATGGGAAGCTCCGGAATCGAACAACACTGAAGCTGTAACTGAACATACAAGCAACCTACCAAGCACAATCTCGGACGACTGCTGAGCCTCTGCCACAGTCACGTTGTTCACCCTGAGCGCTCGTGGCTGGGCCCGCACCATCGCGTTGCTCGGTGTAGAGCGAGGTGGGGGCGGAGGCAGCCTGGCGTAACGAGGGTCGGTGCACTGCGGAGACTTGTGACCCGGCTTGCCACACTTGAAGCACGTGATCTCAGGCCTGGGCTGGCCCTGTGGAGCAGGCGGCCTCGCGTGTGGTGGAGTAGAGCGAGGTCCGTGCTGCACTGGGACGGGAGGGCGGGCAAAAGTGCGGACAACTGCCCCCCTCTGCTGGAACTGCTGGCGCTGCGGCTGAGGCTGTGGCTCTGCAACCCAGGACTTGGCCTTCTTGTGGACCATCACTGCTGAACTGTGCTCTCTCTGCTTCCTCTTCTCTGCGGAACGCTCTGCCTCGGCTGACTCCTGTCTGATAGCCTGGTCGACGAACTCTGAGAACAGGCTCGGCGTGGACAAGGTGAGCGCATACTTGATGTCCGGGGCAAGACCACCGCGGAACCTGGCAATGCGCTTGGCCTCTGACGAGACCTCCTCTGGAGCATACCTGGCAAGCCTGACGAAGGCCAGGTTATAGTCCTGCACAGACCTGTCCCCCTGCCTCAGAGCTAAGAACTCCTCGCGCTTCCTCTCTATCAGACCACTGGGAATATGAGCAGCTCTGAAATCTTTGACGAAGTCATCCCACGTGATCCCTGCATCACCCTTGTTGGCCTTGTACGTCGAGAACCAACTGCCTGCTGCACCCTGAAGCTGGAAGGAGGCGAAGGTGACGTAGTCGACGGGTCTGACGGTGTTGGCATTGAAGTGCTTCTTGATCTCTGCAATCCAGTCATCCGCCTCCAGCGGGTCTCGAGCCTCGGAGAACCTGGGAGGGCTGATCCCAAGGAACTCTTGCAGTGTGGTGTACTGTGGACGATCATTTCTCTGAGCACCCTGGTTCTGCAGCATCTGAAGGATCGCAGCTGTGCCCTGAGCCACTGCAGCTACAGCCTCCCCGAGGAGAGGGTTCTCTGGCGGCGGCATGTTTGCTCTTGGCATCCTGTATACAGGAACACTTATGAGAACATGAACGAATCATTGAAGTAACCAGAGTTAAAGCAAAATTGACAACAAAACTTCCTCATGAGGTATGAGAAAACCGAAGGCTGAAATTCCATCAAGGTTAACCCGGAAAGTCGATAGCTAGGTGCTACTGGAATTCCCAAACCAAGAACATCCAAATCCAATATAATAATGTGCTAGCGAGCACACAACAATATATACGAGCGGTTGGAAACCTGCACAATGAGACATCTGCCCTGAGCGACCCGCCATCACGGTCGTCCATAGGGGAAAGACACCACATCCATATTACCATAGGATGCCCGCCAATCCTGTATGGACGGTTCACCTGGGGTACGCCGTAAGCGAGGTAGAGCAGTCAACCCCAAGTGGCGGCTCAGTGGTCTCAAAGACGCCAACACATCTCGTCGCTAGCAAAACATTATAGAGGAATCGGAGTCTCATGTAAACGAGAACCTAGATTGTTTTGAAAGGGGATAAGTTACAGAGATAAAACATCGTTTCACTTCCTCACGGGAAAAGGGGGTAGGAGGGTGGGATAAGGAGAAAACAGAAAGAGGTCCTACTCTCCGAAATTTTTTTCCTATATAACTACCAAAATAGTTTCTAGACTCAACTTCGGCCAGTAAAGGGTCCTACAGTCAGTCCTGCTCTGATACCAAGTTGTAAGGCCCCTGATGCGGTACTAACTCTAACTAGTCGCTTTCGCGTCCGGTCGGAGTTAGAAGCGCATCAAACGCCACCGGCGCACGACAATCGCAATCGTGTCGCTACCGGATTCTCGACAACAAGTATATATGCATAACTCTACAAGAAGGGAAATACATATAGAATAAATAGAGCAGGGCATACAACGCCACTGTCTAATAATATAACATTCTCATGAATACATCTCATCAGTACATCAAGCGGAAGCAAAGTATGGACCGGGTACGGTCAAAATCCAAATTGCCCTAGAGAGGGCTACACCTGAAAATCCACCCACGGGAACGTCTGAACCCAACTATAAGATCCTACTGGTCGAGGTACTCGTACTCGTCGTCATCCTCCGGGGGCACCTCCACGAAGTAACGTCCGGTGCTGGGGTCGAGGTAGTAGTCCAATGCAGCGGCCGATCAGGCAAAGCGGTAAAAGCAGAAAAGTAAACGGGGGTGAGAACATATCATTACGGAATAACTAACGCTACAGATAAGGTAAAGGTATAGACAGATTGCAGCCGTACTAGCATATATGGTGGCTACTCGTTCTAATAGAATAAAGAGGAGATCCAAGAAGTTACGTTGACAACGCGTCATAAGTCGGCTATCCACCTACTTACGCAAACATAACACAACCTTGTTTCTCTCTCGGTCCCCCTGGACGAAGAAAGACAACCAAGGCACGCACACGGTTTGTCAAGTTTTATAGCATGATTTCATTGACGTTATTCTATGAACAAGGAGTAGGTCTCAAGTAGTCCATAACCGCGGACACGGCTTTTCGAAAAGATTTACCCTGTAGGGGTGTACCAACTGTCCATTATAGACGTCGCATGTACGCCCGGTTTCCACTTGGCTGGGTAAGCGCCTGAAACTCCGGAACGTCAGAGTCCCTCTAACTAACAACACACATATCCGGGTGGCCCCCGGGGAGTCGACACCCAACTCAAAAGCTGGCCACGCTCTCGAATCGGACTCTACCGTATAACTCGGGTTTGGATTACCGGTTAGTTCTCTTATGAGACCGGGTCCTCAGCCGGTCTATTTGGGCCAGCCAAGAAACTATGTCCTCCTGGCCCTGGTTTGGTTTGGAAACAACTGGGGATCCAACCAGCACACACACATTGCAAATGTAAATCAGCTCGGGCCACCCCTAGAATGTACGAGGCTAGGTAGGTAAGACAAGGGGGCCCCACAAAACCCCACACACGATTAGGCACGCTCATCAAGAAACACAATACCCGGAACTCGGGTCCTAGGTGACTCAAATGGAACAAAACACCAGACGGGAATAGTCCAGCCTTCCACCTTTCGTCGAATATAAATTAACATCATCTAACAATAATAAATATCAACCAACTTCTTTTATAGCATGATATCCCAACCATAAATATATAGGGTAAGCAGCAAGTTTTCTATCCATGCTAAGCAATGGCTGAGCAGCGGTAACTTAGCAGAACAATGGTTTGCTGGGATGTGGGGATCATGGCTGTATGGGCTTAAACATGGCATAAAATGTAGATAGGATCAAGCAATAATGTACTAGACCTGCAGCTAGGCATGAGCAGAAAGTTATAAAGTAATGACACAGATCTCCCCCTTGCCTGGTAAGGTAGTCGAAGCAGCACTAAAGGTACCCTCGGGCTCGGTGTCGGACAGCTCCACGTAAGTCTCCTCGGCGGTCTCAGGTGCTAACGTAAAGTACCGGCAGGAAAAAGGTACACAAGTAAGCAACTGAAGCAACTCAAACAAGGATGGCATGATCAGGATTTATTTACATGGTAAGACCCTGTCTAGTCAAGTTTAAATGAAGGTGATGACGACAAGTCATCACTTTCATATGCAATTTATTTACATTGTAATGGCTTTGGTCTGAGCCTTAACTTAGGTGTAAATAGCATGATGGCATGACATGATCAACAAGCATTACAAGGATTTAGATAACATGAAAGTAAAACAATGATTCCGGGGACGGAGTAGTGTCGGTGAAATTGACACTTAAGAAGGAGAAACAATTGTTGAAGGTCAGCCACATAGCATATGACAATATGTTAAGGTTGACTTGAAGAAAAAGATGACTTGGAACAGACTTGAAAAGATCAGATGAACAACATTTCAGATGCACGGAAGCTGAGATGTTGTAGACAGACAGACAGGAAGCTTCTGAACCAGGTGATCACACCTGGTCTCAAAAGTTGCTCAACCCAACAAGAAAACATCACCACTGAACTCCTTGTAGAAAAACACCCCAAAAACATATATGATATGCCTCCAATTGAATTTGCAAAGGCAGTTGCAAATTCAACTGAAGTTCAGGGGGCTGAGTGCAAAATTGCACCTCATGAATTTTGAAAAAAAAGGTTCAGTTGAAGAAAACATTATCACCATGCAACTCCTTGTGCAAAACTACCCAAAACTCATATATGACATGGGTAATTTGAACTTGAACCAATTTCCAAAAATAAATACAAGCAACAGGGGGGGTTTATTTGCAAAATGACCAAACTTCAAATTAGAAGGGGTCAGATGCAAAAGCTAATCTCACCACTGTGTTCAGTAGCTCAAAATACCCCAAATTCATATATGGATGCCCTGTTTAAACAGATGGGGTGAGTTCAAGTTTGAATTTGAATTCAAACTTGAACCAAAATAAAAACAGAAAAGAAAAGAATAACTAAAAAAAAGAAAAGGGAGTCCAGTCCACTTGGGCTGGCTTCAACCAGCAGCCCACTGCTGCGGCTCCCTGGTGGGCTAGAGCCAAACGGGCCGAGCCTAGTGGCTAGCACGGCCAGCTCCACAGGGGCAAAAAAAGTGGGGTTTTAATCGAACCCAGGGGGATTCGAACCCGCGCCGCGCAGATACAACTCCAAGCGCTCGACCAACTCGGCTACAGATCGGGTTGTGACAGAGAACAGAACGCACTGAAGATGATCTAACTACGGCGCTACGACTGAACGATCACAAACTGAACTCGGTTCAGTCGACTGACGACGGGCAGAAAGGCGGGACCTTGCTCCCGCGCGCGATGAATTCCGGCGTCGATGCCATCGTCTGCAGGGCACCACGGCTCCACTGCTCGCTGCTGGTCGGAGTTGGATGTGCCGCGAACCCATTTTAGCGCTAAGATCACCTCACCGCGCTACGAGTTGGAGCTACGCCTCGCCGGAAAACTACGGCGGAACGGGTCTTGCAAAAACAGGGGAGGAAGAAGTCGGAGCTCATAGCGGGAATTTGGATCGAACGGCTCGGGGAAGGTTGTCGGTGCTCGCTGTCGACGTCGTGGACGAAGGCGGGCTCGTGCTGCGCGGAGCTCAGGCCATGGACCTCCTGTCCATGGCGGAATCGAGCCGGATGCAGAGAAGGTGATCGGGAGAGGCGGCGGCGTCCGAGGAGGAAGAAGGCTAGGGTTTGGAGAGGAGGGGCTGGTCGCATATAAAGGAGAGGGGGGAGGCGACGTGGACGCAGGAGGTCCTCTCCTCCACGGCGCCATGTGCGTGCAGGGGAAAAGCGAGGAGAGGAGGGGGATGACAGGCGGGTCCCGCGCGGCAGTGAGAGAGAGAGAGGAAGGAAAAAAAAAGAAAAAGGAACGGGCGCGCTCGGGTGGGCCGAGTCCAGGCGGCCCAGTTGGGCTGGAGGGGAGAAGGAATGGAAAATCAGCCCTTTTCAAAAAGAAAAAGAGCAGCAGAGAGAAATAAAAGAAAAAGAGGGGAATAGGGGTCAGAAAAATATTCCAAATATTTTTAGAAAACCCCTAAATTGATGTTTGATCATCCAAAATTGGTTTGATCATTTTAGCATGCAGTGAAAAATCTCCACAAGCAAAACAGTACCTTTTTCTATTTAAAATTAGATAGAAAAGGACTTTGAAGAGTTTTTGAGAGAAAAATAGAAGGTTCAAAATTCCTTGAGTTGGAAATTCTTAATCCTTGCATTTTTCTAGATTTTTCAAAAGTGGTTTGACCAATTTTTGGCAACAACAAAAATGTGGCCCTGTTTTTGAATTCAAAACACTTTGAACTAGGGCTACTGTTTTTGTTGGTGGCAAAAATGCCTTGAGTGTTTTAAAACCCTTGCCATATGAAATGAAATGGCTAGGCCAAGTTTGGGATCAAGAGAAGTGAGCATGTGGCAAGGAAAATTCCATGACTGCCCCTCTTGAACCACTTTGGATGCAAAAGAAACCAACCCAACATGACTCCAATCTCCATGCCACTTTATAAGTCCAACAGAGAAAGTAAAATACATGGTGTTTGCACTTGTTACATGTGGGCTGTTACAAGCCCCAAACATATTTTCATATGCAATGTGGCTGAGATTCCAAACTTTTGTTGCACCTTCCTTGTGTCAATTTCACCGACACTACTCCGTCTTCGGAATCGATGTTTAGTTTTCACGTTGTTGTTTCTGTTAAATGCATTGTTGATCATGCCATGTTAACATGCTACTTACATCTAAAATAAGGCTAAGACCAAAGCCATTTTACGTAAATAAATTGAATATGAAGTTGTTGACGTGTCGTCACCACCTTCATTTAAATCTGACTAGATAGGGTCACATCATGTCAATTAAACTTAATCATACCATCTTTGCATGTGCATTGCACCCATTGCTTAGTTGCGTGCCTTTTTCCTTGTCGGTACCTTACGTTAGCACCTGAGACCGCCGAGGAGACTTACGTGGAGATTTCCGACACCGAGCCCGAGGACTTTGCTGCGTCTGCTTCGACGACCGATTACCCAGGCAAGGGGAAGATTCATACCATTACTTGATACCTTTCTGCCTACCTGCCTAGCTGTAGTCTAGAACATTTGTTTGATCCTATCCACTTGCTATGCCATTTTCAAGAACCAAAAACAGCCATGATCCCCACATCCCAGCAAAACATTATATTGCTAAGTTACCGCTGCTCAGCCATTGCTTAGTATGAGTAGGAAACTTGTTGCTTACCCTATGTTATGGTTTGGGATATCATGTTGTTTAAACAAGTTGGTTGATATTTATTATTATTATGATGTTAATCTATACTTGACGAATGATGGGAGACCAGGCTTTTCCCGCCAGGTGTTTTGTTCCATTTGAGTCAGCTATGTCCCGAGTTTCGGGTATTGTGTTTCTTGACCAGCGTGCCTAATCGTGTGTGGGATTCTATGGGGTCCCCTTGTCTTACCTACCTAGCTTCATACAGTTCTAGTGGTGGCCCGAGCTGATTTACATTTGCAATGTGTGTGTGCTGGTGGTACCCCAGTTGTTTACAAACCACCTTGGGCCAGGAGGACTTGTGCCTTGGCTGGCCCGCCTTGACCGGCTGAGGACCCGATCTCATATGAGATTTAACCGGTAATCCAAACCTAGAGTCATACGGTAGAGACCGATTCGAGGGCGCGGCCGGCTTTTGAGTTGGGTGTCGACTCACCGGGGGCCACCCGGAATTCTGCGTTGTTAGTTTGAGGGACTCTGATGTTCCGGAGTTTCAGGCGCTTACCTAGCCAAGTGGAAATCGGGCATTCATGTGAAGCCTATGATGGGCAGTTGGTACACCCCTGCAGGGTTAAATATTTTCGAAAAGCCGTGTCCGCGGTTATGGACGACTTGAGACCTACTCCTTGTTCATAGAATAACATCAATTTGAACCTTAATTAAAACTTGCCTACCGTGTGAGTGCCTTGGTTGCTTTTCTTCGTCCAGGGGGACCGAGAGAAGATCCAGGTTGTGTTATGCTTGACGTAAGTAGGTGGATAGCAGACTTATGACGCGATGTCACGTGCATTCTTGGATCTTACCCCTACTCTGATAGAACGTGTAGACACCATATATGCTAGCGTGGCTTCAACCTTTACCTTTACTTTGTCTTACTGTAGGAAGTTAGTTATCCTGTAAGGATATAATCTCACCCCTGTCTTCCTTTGTGCTTTTACTGTTTTGCCTGATCGGCCGCTGCAGTGGATTACTACCTTGACCCGAGCACTGGACGATACTTCGTGGAGGTGCCCCCGGAGGAGGACGATGAGGACGACCTCGTTCAGTAGATCCTACAGTTGGGTTTCGACGATCCGTGGGTGGACTCTTTATGTGTAGACCTCTCTAGGGCAATTTGGATTTTGACCGTACTCGTTCGTGTTTGTCTTCCGCTTGTTGCATGATATTCCGTTGGGTCCATGGACCTCTGGGATGATGTAATAAATACCAGTGGCGATGTATGCCCAGGACTCTATATATTTTATGTCTTAGTTTAAGTTCTTGTTCATATACCTGTTGTCGAGAATCCGGCAGCGACACGAGTGCGAGTGTCGTGAGTCGGTGGCTCTTTATGCGCTACTAACTTGAGCGGGACGCGAAAGCGACTAACTCGAGTTAGCACCGCATTGGGGGCCTTACAACTTGGTATCAGAGCAGGACTGACTGTAGGACCCCTTACTGGCCGAAGTTGAGTCTAGAAACTATTTTGTAGTTACTAATGAAAAATCGGAGAGTAGGAACTCTTTCTTTTTCTTCTTACCCCACCCTCCCACCCCTTTTTCCGTCAGGAAGTGAAACGTTGTTTTATCTCTACAACTTATCCACTTTCAAAATAAATCTAGGTTCTCGTTTACATGAGGCTCCGATTCCTCTATAATTTTTTTGCTAGCGACGAGAAGGGTTGGCGTACGTTGAGAACACTGAGCCGCCACTTGGGGTTGACTGCTCCACCTCGCTTAAGGCGTACCCCAGGATTGGCGGGCATCCTATGGTAATATGGATGTGGTGTCTTTTCCCCTATGGACGACCGTGATGGCGGGCCGCTCAGGGAAGATGTCTCAACGTTCAGGTCTTCAACCACTCGTATATATTGTTGTGTGCTCGCTAGCAGATTATTATCTTGGATTCGGATGATCTCGGTTTGGGAATTCCAGTAGCACCTAGCTTTCGACTTTCCGGGTTAACCTTGGTGGAATTTCAGTCTTCGGCTTTCTCATACCTCGTGAGGAAGTTTTGTTGTCAATAGTGCTTTATCTTCTGGTTTCGTCAATGTTTCAATCATGTTCTCATAAGTATTCATGTATATAGGATGCCAAGAGCGAACATGCCGCCGCCAGAGAACCCTCTCCTTGGGGAGGCTGTGACCGCAGTGGCTCAGGGCACAGCTGCGATCTTACAGATGCTGCAGAACCAGACTGCCCAGAGGAATGAGAGACCACAGTACACCACCCTGCAGCAGTTCCTCGCTATCAACCTCCCCCCCCCCCCCAGGTTCTCCGAGGCTCGAGACCCGCTGGAAGCAGATGACTGGATCGCAGAGATCAAGAAGCACTTCAATGCAAACACCGTCAGACCAGTGGACTACGTCACCTTCGCCTCCTTCCAGCTTCAGGGTGCAGCAGCCAGTTGGTACGATACCTACAAGGCCAACAAGGGCGATGCTATCATCACGTGGGCAGATTTCGTCGCATACTTCAGAGTAGCACATATTCCCAGTGGATTGATGGACAGGAAGCGTGAGGAGTTCTTGGCTCTGAGACAGGGTGACAGGTTAGTTCAGGAGTACAACCTGGCCTTTGTCAGGCTCGCCAGGTACGCTCCATAGGAGGTCAGCACGGAGGCTAAGAAGATCGCCAAGTTCCGTGGAGGTCTCAGCACAGACATCAAGTACGCGCTCACTCAGTGCAGCCCCACGCTGTTCTCACAGTTCGTGGATCAGGCTCTCCGCCAGGAGTCATGTAAGGCCCGATATGCGGTACTGTTCCAGATCTAGATGTTTCCATCCAGATCCGGGGACGAAGCACATATCGGTCCCACCGCGACATATGACGAAGTCATATGCCCAGATTTCCAACATGATATCACAACATTACAGATACAAGGATACAACATCTCATACAATCAGCATACAACTGCCTCAAATACAATACAACAGCGGAAGATACATGTCTGAGTACAGACTACAAGAAAAATCCTACTGGCAAAGAGAAAAACATCGATCCCATAACCACACGGGTCCAGGCCCTCCGTCGGGATCCACCTAACTAGTCGTCATCGAGTCTCCACGTGAAACATCGATCACCATACCTGTTGTCGATCAAGAACCCTGAAAAGAGTTTGGGGGTAGTATCATGAGTACAGAAGTACTCAGCATCCAACTGTAGTGGTCATCTGACCCAGCAAAGACTTCATCACTCGTCATTCTAGGACAACTAGTAGTTTATGGTAAGGAAGAGGTAAGTGGTGAGGTTGCTTCCGCACTAGCATTTATGAAGTGGCTAACGATCTAGAGAGTAAGGTAAGAAGCCAAGCATTCGATGAGGAATCGCCTCCAACAAGTCTTGCTATCAACTACTTACGCAAACATAACACCTATCCTATCCTTGTCCTCCTCTTCGCATCCCGACGAAGAAGAAGCAGTCAAGGCACACACACGTTGATCAAGTTATATTAAGATTATCTCAGTTGTTGTTGTCTATGAATAAGGAGTAGGTCTCAAGTCGTCCATAACCGTGGACACGGCTTCTCGAAAAGATTTAACCCTGCAGGGGTGTACCAACTGCCCATTACGAGGCGTCGCATGCTCGCCCATCTCTCTCAGTTGCTACCCATCATAGGCAACCATTTTATGATTTAGTTCCAAGAGATCCGAAACGACAGGTCCCTCTAACTAACAACGAACAAATCCGGGTGGCCCCCGGGGAGTCGACACCCAATCCAAAAGCTGGCCACGCTCTCGGATCGGACTCTTCCGTAAGGCTAAGGTCGGGGTTAGTCTCGCCTATATAACAGGGGACTTCCCTAGCTCACCAAGTGTGGACCAACAGAGGAACTAAGTCTCCGCTGGCCCGAGTTGTTTGAAAACTACTGGCAGGTGACCAGCACACACACGGTTTCAAATGGTAAATCAGCTTGGGCCACCTCTAGAAATGTTTGAAGCTAGGTAGGTAAGAAGAGGGGACCCCATAAAATCCCACACGCGATTAGGCACGCTCAATCTTAAAACCAATACCCGGAACTCGGATCCTAGGTGACTCGAATGGAACAAAGCGTCGGGGCGGGATAGCCTAGACCTTCCATCCTTCGTCAAATATAGTCAACATTATAATAATCATATCATCAACAATAATAATAATAATAATGTGATATCCCAAACCAAGGAGTAACTGGGTAACAACTTAGCATCCTAAGCATGCATACTAAGCAGGGGCTGAGCAACGAGCAATAGTAACATAGCAGTACAAGGTTTGCTGGGAAGGGACATAGCTGTATCGGTTTGAAAGAGGCTATAAACATGTGGTAGGATCAAACATCGAACCTAACCTAGACTAGCATGCAAACCGCTGGTTGAAATAGAATGGATCATAAGTAATGTATAGTCCTTGCCTGTTGATAAGTCGGATTCCGAAGGTGTAGTCGATCGCAAGCTCGCATTGTCTCTGAGAGGTACCCGCGGAAGCACACAAGACGATAAACACTAGAAAGCAATCAACGAGAAAGCACACTATTACTACGGGGCAACACAAGATCAAGAAGACAGCACACGACACGGCAACGTGATACAGATCTATCGTCGAGAACGGTTACTAACAGTTTAAGTGGGGTATCGGTCACACACGACGAATACCGCACGTTTACGGTGGTTCAAGTTGCTTAGCTACAGGTGATCAACCAACGGTTATTAACATGGCATCTCACTCAAGCAAGCATGGCATAGCACACAAACATGTCAAGAGGTGAAGCGCAAAGTAAAATATCTATGCTAGTCAATTTAAGTGAGGCACAACCTAAACATGGCATACACTAAGGCCTAGTTTGGCAGCAAAGTATTTTTAAAGTATTTCGAGAATACTTCAGTTTTTAAAAATAATGAAGTATTAAATACTTTAAGGTGTTTGGGTTCAATAATTACTGTGGTTTTAAAACTGAAGTATTCTCTAAAACTGTGGTTTTTTTAAGTATTTGAGAAAGAGATCAGACCCTGTTTTTTTTCAAAAACTGAGAAAGGACAAAAACTATGGTACTTGTTAGCCAGGTGGCGAAATACTTCGGTTTTAGAATACTTCAGTTTTAGAAAAACTTTGCTGCCAAACTAGGCCTAAGTGTCGCACGACGATTAAGACATTTGGTACTGTTCTGTCCTAAACCATATTTTAGGTTGGTTAACAACAGCAAAAAAATGCATAAACACAAACTACACGAAAAACTAATCAAGTTACATATAAAGAACACCCCAAACGGAGTTACGGTTAAAAAGATATAAGCAATACAAGTTACGGGCACAAACTGCCAACATCACGAAGCACACTTTAGAGCAATGCATAAACAGGATAATCAATGCAAACATGCTCACAAAAGATATGGAACTAAAGTAGACATGACAGGGAAGGCATGGCAAAAGGAATCATGCAAATAGGCATCATAGATCAAAAGATATTAAGCAAACAACATGGCATCGCAAAATAACAGACTTAGAGAAAAACAGAGGTGGCTGTCAACAACAGCAGCATAGCAACTTTGGAGCTCAATAACTATATGACCAGCAAGCATATCATGACAATGCAATACATGGGATGAAAGTAGACATGCTGCTTAACAATATGCAATTGGAATCACTCAATTCCGATAAACGGTCGCGACACACTCGTCGACCGAAGTTGCAACAAAATATAAACAGCAGCACACTAACAGCAGGGTAGCTACTTTGGAGCAAGATACAAACATGATGCAGCAAGCAATTATGGCATGTGAATGCATGAAACTGAAGTAGAAACAATGCTTAACGCAACGCAAAAGGAATCACTCAATTCCGACGTACGGTTGCGAAGCAATCGTCGCTCGAAGTTGCAATAAAATAATAACAGCAGCACTTAACAGGAAAAAAAAGCAATTAACGGCCTGATGCCTACTTCAACGCAGAATTAAACTATTTAGACGGCCTCAAACGGAAAAACTTTCTACATACGAACGCTAGAGCACGCAAAACTGAGCAACTTTTGTTTTGGGGGCACGTTCATCGGAGCTACGGATCAACGGGAAAATACGGCGCAAAATTGAATACAGCAAGCAATATTCCTGGGACTTAGCAAAAAAACAGGAGCTGAAAAAATAAAAAATAAAAAAAAGGAAAAGGGGGGCCTCACCCACTGGGCTTTCGGCCCAACTGGCCGGCCTGGAGGCGGGCTGGTTCGGAGCTGGGCTGGGGAGGCGCCAGCTGGGCCGCGGGCGAAGCAGGCCGTGAGGGCGCCTGGCTCACGCGGTGGAGCGCTCGGCTCGGGCGTCCCGTGCCCAACCGCAAGGAGCGCGGCGGCGGCCGGACTCTGGCAGGGAGGCGCGACGGCACGAGGGGGTCCGGTTGCGGAGGCTTCAGCGGGCCGCGACGGCTGAGATCCGGACGGATCCGGCCGGTGGTGGGGCAGTCGGCGACCACATCGGCTTCTGGTGGCGGGGTGAGCTCGGGTCGGCTCCCATGGCGTCCGGCGACCTGCACGCAAGGGAGGAGGGAGGCGGTGAGGACAGAGGGAGAAGGGGAGAGGAAGAGGGCGCGAGAGAGGAGGAGGCCTGCCGGAGCGGCTGCTGGTCGCTGGCGGCGCATGCGGCGGCCGGCCGAGGTGGTGGCGGCGGCGCCCACGGGTTGAGGAGAGAGGGAGGAGAGAGAAAGGTGGGAGGGGGTTGGCTGAGGCTGACGTGGCGCAACACGATCCATCCGATCGCGCGATCCAACGGCCGGGAAAATTGAGATCTAGGGTTGTGCGAAAATGGGGGAAAATTCCAGATCTGGGGGGCTAGCTAGTGCTTAGGGAAACCCTAAGTGGTGGGGTGGTCTATTTATAGCCCGGATGGCTGGCAGTTTGCAAAAACGTCCCCGGTTTTCTCTCGCGCGCGCGGTGCTCACGTTTCTGACCGCCGGGGGTCCGCAGTACCTCCGATTCGGGTAAAACTTCGAACTGCGCAATCAGCGTGTCGAGCCGGAGGCGTTCACCTCGCGGTGGAAACGTTCCGAAAACACTTTCCGGCGCGCTATAAAAATAACCCGTTTAATTATTAAACGGGGTTTTTCATTACGTTGGCTGCGGCTGGTCTCGTGCGGTTTTCGCGACGGTGATCGGGCGAAACCCGGTGTCGCAAAGGTCGAGTGTCAAGGTGGGTGGGGTCGGTCTCCGTCCGATACGAGATAAGAGACGAAAAATAATCGTCGATCGATAAATCGGGGATGCAAACACCGCAAACAAATCAGACAATCAAACAATTCACACCGAAAACAAATTTTTTAAATTTTTCTGAAAACTGGGCTGTTACAAGTCAGCCAGAGCAGAGTGGGATGCTGACAGGAAGCGCCAGAGAGAGCACAGTTCCGCAGTGATGGTACACAAGAAGGCAAAGACGTGGGTCACAGAGGCACCACCACAGAGACAACAGTATCAGCAGAGGGGGGCAGTTGTCCGCACTTTTGCCCGCCCTCCGGTCCCAGTTCAGCAGGGGCCTCTCTTTACACCACCACACGTGAGGCCACCCAGGCCGCAGCAGCAGCCCAGGCCGGGCGTAATTTGCTACAAGTGCAGAGAGCCGGGGCACACGTCTCCCAACTGCACCGACCCGCGCTATGCTCGGCTCCCACCGCCTCCACCTCGCTCTACTCCGAGCACCGCGATGGTGAAGGCACAGCCACGTGCAGTTCGTGTGAACAACGTGATGCTCACAGATGCTCAGCAGTCTTCAAAGATCGTTCTTGGTAGGTTGCTTGTGTGTTCAGTTCCCGCGACAGTTCTGTTCGATTCCGGAGCTTCCCATTCGTTCGTATCACACTCCTTTGCTTCATCAAATGACCTTCAGACCGAGTTGCTCCAGAAACCCCTTGCGGTTCACACTCCTGGTTCAAGGTCCAGCTTGTCCATTTTTGTTCCTGATGTAGAGATCCATGTCCAGGGTGTTATATTTTCATCATCCCTGGTTGTTTTGCCTTGTTCCGACATTGATGTCATTTTGGGCATGGATTGGCTTGTGCAGCAGAAGGCCAATATTGTTGTCCAACCAGATCTGTGAAGTTGACACATGATTCAGGTGCAGAAGTCTTGTACACTTGTGGCTCTATGACAGGACCAGCACAGTTGTACGCGTTGAACGCAGGAGTTGCTCCTTTGCTCGAAGAGGTCAGAGTTGTCTGTGAGTTCCCAGACGTCTTTCCGGAGGAGTTGCCAGGAATTCCCCCAGTTCGAGCTATTGAGTTCGTTATTGAGCTAGAGCCTGGTACCCAGCCGATCTCTCGGCATCCGTACAAGATGTGTTCGAAGGAGTTGATTGAGCTCAAGAAGCAGTTGACAGAGTTGGAGGCAGGCGGTTTTATCTGCGCGAGCACTTCCCCTTGGGGTGCACCAGCTTTGTTTGTCCAGGAGAAGGATGGGACTAGCCGCTTGGTCCAGGACTATCGCGGTATCAACAAGAAGACCATCAAGAACAAGTACCCTTTACCCCGCATCAATGATCTGTTCGAACATCGGAATGGGGCTAAGGTGTTTTCCAAGCTTGACTTGAGGATGGGGTATCATCAGATCCGTGTTCGTGAAGAGGATATTCCCAAGACCGCGTTCAACACACGTTATGGGTTGTATGAGTTCACAGTCATGACTTTTTGGTTCTCAAATGCCCCTCCGACATTCATGAGAGCTATGAATTATTTGTTCCAAGAATGGCTTGATGTGTTTGTGATCCTCTACCTCGACGACATTCTTGTCTATTCCAAGTCAGAGGCTGAACATGAGGAACATTTGTGCTTGGTGCTGCAGAAGTTAAGAGAGCACCGGTATTACGCCAAGTTCTCCAAGTGTGAGTTTTGGCTGGACAAGGTCAATATTCTGGGCCATGTCATCTCCGCTGAGGGAATTGAGGTTGATCCAGAGCGAGTCCGCACTATTCAAGAGTGGGCTCCGCCGAATAACGTGAAGCAGCTAAGGAGTTTTCTCGGCCTCGCCAGCTATTGCAGGAGGTTCGTGCAGAATTTCTCCAAAATAGCGAAGCCAATGACTGAATTGTTGTGCAAGGACAAGCGGTACACTTGGTCACCAGCTTGTCAGTCAGCCTTCGAGGAGTTGAAAGAGAAGCTGACCACAGCTCCAATTCTCACGCCGCCAGATGAGTCACAGCCTTTTCAAGTGTTTTGTGACGCCTCCTTGCAAGGTCTAGGCGGAGTTTTGATGCAAGGCAGAAATATCGTGGCTTATACCTCACGGCAGTTGAAGACGAGTGAGAGGAATTATCCCATGCACGACTTGGAGCTTGCAGCAGTTGTGCACGCTTTGGTCACTTGGCGACACCTCCTCTCAGGGAGAAAGGTGGATGTGTTCACCGACCACAAGAGTCTGAAGTACTTGTTCACTCAGCCAAATCTG
This sequence comes from Bromus sterilis, assembly GCA_950022295.1. Taxonomy (NCBI): domain Eukaryota; kingdom Viridiplantae; phylum Streptophyta; class Magnoliopsida; order Poales; family Poaceae; genus Bromus; species Bromus sterilis. The sequence goes on along the minus strand of OX465596.1, from coordinate 158,395,230 downwards.
AACTTGAGGCAAAGAAGATGGCTTGAAACCATTACTGAGTACACATTTGATATTAAGTACACGCCTGGGAAGGCGAATGTCATAGCTGATGCGCTGAGCCGCAAGGGCGATTGCAATAATATCCAGGTGCAGAATATCCACCCTGATTTGTGTGAGTCCTTTCAAAGGCTCAATCTCGAGCTAGTTCCAGCAGGCTATCTTGCCAACCTTGTGGTAGAGCCCACTATCCATGAGAAGGTTCGTGAAGCTCAGTCTGGCAGCTCAATGATACAAAAGATCAAACAGGGTATTGCCGCCTCAGTTCCAAAGTACGGTTGCTTTTCAGTGCATAATGACGGCACCGTGTTGTTCGAAGAGCGAGTTGTTGTTCCCAAAGAGGGAGATCTCAGAGAGGTCGTCATGAAGGAAGCCCATGATTCCAAGATGTCTATTCACCCTGGCAGTACGAAGATGTATCAAGATCTCAAGAAAAGATTTTGGTGGACTCGTATGAAGCGGGATGTTGCCCGTTACGTATCTCAGTGTGATGTGTGCAGGAGAGTGAAGGCACAGCACCAGAAGCCTGCAGGGTTTCTTCAGCCACTTGAGATTCCGGAGTGGAAATGGGATCACATAGAGATGGATTTCATCACAGGCTTCCCCTTGTCGCAGAAGAAGAACAATGCCATCTTTGTTGTCATTGACAATCTTTCCAAAGTTGCCCACTTCTTTCCAGTGAAGGATTCCATTTCAGCAGCTCAGTTGGCGGATTTGTACACCGCAAGAGTTGTATCTTTGCATGGCATTCCCAAGAAGATCAGTTCTGATAGAGGCAGCCTTTTCACCTCTAAGTTCTGGCAGGCCTTTCAAAAGGCGATTGGTACGACAGTGTTGTTCAGTACCGCTTATCACCCTCAGACAAGTGGGCAAGTCGAGCGCGTGAACCAAATACTCGAGGACATGCTTCGGGCATGTGTCATCTCGTTTGGCATGAAGTGGGAAGAATGCTTGCCGTATGCTGAGTTCTCTTACAACAACAGCTATCAGGAAAGTCTGCAGGCAGCCCCGTTTGAAGTCTTGTATGGCCGCAAGTGCAGGACACCTTTGAACTGGTCCGAGACAAGTGAGAGGCAGCTGTTCGGTCCAGATGTGATCCAAGAGGCAGAGGACAGAGTGAAGATTGTCCGAGAGCACCTAAAGGCAGCACAGTCTAGGCAGAAGGCCTATTATGACAAAAGGCACCGTGGTGTAGCGTTTCAGGTTGGTGATTGGGCGTACCTGAGAGTGTCTCCGTTGATGGGAACTCATCACTTTGGCATCAAAGGAAAGCTCGCTCCAAGATTTGTCGGACCTTTCCGCATCCTTGAGACTAGAGGACCTCTTGCCTTTCGGCTCGAGCATCCAGAGAGTCTGTACATGGTGCATGACGTGTTCCATGTGTCCCAGCTAAAGCAGTGCTTCAAGCAGCCAGAGCAGGCTGTTGACTTGGGCGAGATACAGCTGAGTGCGGACCTTTCCTACTCAGAGCGTCCAGTTCGTGTTCTTGAGAGGTCCGAGCGCAAGACTCGCAACAAGAACGTCAAGTTCATGAAAGTTTAGTGGGCACATCATTCGGAGAAGGAAGCAACGTGGGAGCGTGAAGATCATCTCCGTTCTTAGTATCCTGAGAAGGCTCACATTTTGTTGTTGCCAAAAATGCCCAAACCATTTTTGGAAATTGAGGAATAATGCAAGGTTAATTATACATATTTCTATGTATTTTTCCTACTTGTATTTAATCCAGAAAAACCCTGAATCCTTTCTGTTTTATTTAAATAGAAAATGGATCAGCAGCAGGTTTTTCTTTTCTTTTTTAACTTCCTGTTGGAAGCCCAGCCCACCTAAGCCTTCTGCCCGCAGCCCACTGGAGCCTGTCCAGGGAAGCGGTACGCGGGATGGCACGAGAGCCGTCGGATCGAGATCCAAGCGCCCTCCTCATTCTTGTTTCCAGCGTGGTCGAGGTCCCCCCGAGCTCCCCTCTCACAACTGACGCCGGCATCGACGTCGACGCCCTCCGACGTGGCCAGGAGGCCTCCCCTCCATATATTCCGAGCCCCAGAGCCCTCCTGGAGCCCTAGGGTTCCACTCCTCCCTCCAATTTCCGCCGCCGCCGCCTGGAGGCAGAAGGAGGCCAGGAATCGGAGCGGAGCCGTGGCCGCCGCCGGGAACCCGCACCGCCTCGTCGTCGCCAGGGTCGTCTTCTTCCTCTCCGGTTGCTCGAGTTCGACCACGACACCCCCAAGGTGATCCTCGTGGTGCCTTTCTTCCTCCCGTAGCGCGTAGCTTTGTTTCTCGCGCGTTAGTCGTCTGTTTCTCCCGCGCGTCGTCGTCGCCGACGAGCCACCGTGGCCGACTTGTCTATGGCGTGCCCGGGTTGCGCTCGTGCGTGCCTAGGCGTGCTCTGGCCACGCATATGGACTCAAAGGAGTCCCTTTGCGCAAGATTTGGTCGTAGCCACGCCCGTGTCTGAACCTTGCGTGTTGGACAGTGGCGCCGCCGTGTTTTCCGTGGAGCCTCGCATCGCCGTCGTGAAGCGTAGGGCCGAGCTCGAGGTGTGGCGTTGTAGCAGGATGTGCCAGGAGGCCGTAGCAACTCGCGGTGTCGCCGGAGGAGCCCTGTGGACATGGCTAGTTTCGCCTGAACCTTGCTGTCGCCGCTGTCTGAATTTCTGTCAGCAGTGCAGTGTTGCACCGTCGTCTTCAGAGGAGCCTAGCATCCTCTCCGTTGGGCTTTGATCAATTCCGAGGACACCCACGTGCTCGTGGTGGTGCCCTCTCCCCGTTGCGCTAGATAGAGGTGTTGGGGGCGTCTCAAAGGCGACGAGAGCCTCGCCGTGGTTCTCTGTCGCAGGTGTCTGTCAGGGGTGTGCCAAGTTTCAGTTAACCACTTGGGGTTAACTTACCTTGCAGCTACCGCGTCTTTGTTCAGCAACTCGTTTGTAGCGCAGTGGTCAGGGGGGCAGATGGAGAAGAGCACGGCTTGGGTTCGAATCCCAGCCAAGGCAGCCCCCCCTCTTTTGTTGTCTGCTTTTTTTTGCTTGGACGTGGGCCTTGCCCAGTGGGCCTGCAGAGAAGAGAAGTGGGCCTGGCGCCCGAGGGCAGCCCAGCAGGCCAGTGCCACTTTTTCTTTTCTTTTTCTTTTGTTTTTCTTTTTCTGTTCAATTCAAATTTGAATTTGATTCCAAATTCAAATCTGTTTTGAGCTTCAAATATTTTGGGGCTTCCCATATATGTTTTTGGGGTATCTTGACCCACTGATCATCATGGTGAGGTCAATTTTGCACTTTGCCCCTCTAAATAATTGGAGTGTGGAAATTATGCAATTAAGCCCTCCAATTCTTTTGTTTTTGTCAAGTTTTTCCCAAATTCAAAAATGGCCATGCCATATATGGTTTTGGGCTAGTTTCTCCCAAGGATTTGCATGGTGATAGTGGTTTGTCCATTTGAACCTTTTTCAAAATGCATGTGGTGCAATTTTGCACTCAACACCTGATACTCATTTGAATTTGCAACTGTGTTTGCAAAGTCAAGTAGTACCATGTCATATATGGATTTGGGGTAGAATTCTGCAAGGTTTGCAATGGTAATGTCCATCTGAGGTTATGTGCAACTCAAGTGGACAGGGTGTGACCACCTTAACCAGAACCAACCTGTTCTTCCCTTCCTTGCATCATTCCAACCTCAGTGCATGTTGGAATCTTTTCAACTAATCCTTCAAGCTTTGTTTTCATGTCATCATCATCCTTTTGTTTCAACCAGCCCCAAACATATTTTCATATGCAATGTGGCTGAGGTTCCAAACTTTTGTTGCACCTTCCTTGTGTCAATTTCACCGACACTACTCTGTCTTCAGAATCGATGTTTAGTTTTCACGTTGTTTTTGTTTCTGTTAAATGCATTGTTGATCATGCCATGTTGACATGCTACTTACACCTAAAATAAGGCTAAGACCAAAGCCATTTTACGTAAATAAATTGAATATGAAGTTGTTGACGTGTCGTCACCACCTTCATTTAAATCTGACTAGATAGGGTCACATCATGTCAATTAAACTTGATCATACCATCTTTGCATGTGCATTGCACCCATTGCTTACTTGTGTGCATTTTTCCTTGTCGGTACCTTACGTTAGCACCTGAGACCGCCGAGGAGACTTACGTGGAGATTTCCGACACCGAGCCCGAGGACCCTGCTGCGTCTGCTTCGACGACCGATTACCCAGGCAAGGGGAAGATTCATACCATTACTTGATACCTTTCTGCCTACCTGCCTATCTGTAGTCTAGAACGTTTGTTTGATCCTATCCACTTGCTATGCCATTTTCATGAACCAAAAACAGCCATGATCCCCACATCCCAGCAAAACATTATATTGCTAAGTTACCGCTGCTCATCCATTGCTTAGTATGAGTAGGAAACTTGCTGCTTACCCTATGTTATGGTTTGGGATATCATGTTGTTTAAAGAAGTTGGTTGATATTTATTATTATAATGATGTTAATCTATACTTGATGAATGATGGGAGACCAGGCTGTTCCCGCCAGGTGTTTTGTTCCATTTGAGTCAGCTATGTCCCGAGTTCCGGGTATTGTGTTTCTTGACGAGCGTGCCTAATCGTGTGTGGGATTCTATGGGGTCCCCTTGTCTTACCTACCTAGCTTCATACAGTTCTAGTGGTGGCCCGAGCTGATTTACATTTGCAATGTGTGTGTGATGGTGGTACCCCAGTTGTTTACAAACCACCTTGGGCCAGGAGGACTTGTTCCTTGGCTGGCCCGCCTTGACCGGCTGAGGACCCGGTCTCATATGAGATTTAACCGGTAATCCAAACCTGGAGTCATACGGTAGAGACCGATTCGAGGGCGCGGCCGGCTTTTGAGTTGGGTGTCGACTCACCAGGGGCCACCCGGAATTCTGCGTTGTTAGTTTGAGGGACTCTGATGTTCCGGATTTTCAGGCGCTTACCTAGCCAAGTGGAAACCGGGCATACATGTGAAGCCTATCATGGGCAGTTGGTACACCCCAACAGGGTTAAATCTTTTCGAAAAGCCGTGTCCGCGGTTATGGACGACTTGAGACCTACTCCTTGTTCATAGAATAACATCAATTTGAACCTTAATTAAAACTTGCCTACCGTGTGAGTGCCTTGGTTGCTTTTCTTCGTCCAGGGGGACCGAGAGAAGATCCAGGTTGTGTTATGCTTGACGTAAGTAGGTGGATAGCAGACTTATGATGCGATGTCACGTGCATTCTTGGATCTTACCCCTACTCTGATAGAACGTGTAGACACCATATATGCTAGCGCGGCTTCAACCTTTACCTTTACTTTGTCTTACTGTAGGAAGTTAGTTATCCTGTAATGATATAATCTCACCCCTGTCTTCCTTTGTGCTTTTACTGTTTTGCCTGATCGGCCGCTGCAGTGGATTACTACCTTGACCCGAGCACTGGACGATACTTCGTGGAGGTGCCCCCGGAGGAGGACGATGAGGACGACCTCGTTCAGTAGATCCTACAGTTGGGTTTCGACGATCCGTGGGTGGACTCTTTATGTGTAGACCTCTCTAGGGCAATTTGGATTTTGACCGTACTCGGTCGTGTTTGTCTTCCGCTTGTTGCATGATATTCTGTTGGGTCCACGGACCTCTGAGATGATGTAATAAATACCAGTGACGATGTATGCCCTGGACTCTATATATTTTATGTCTTATTTTAAGTTCTTGTTCATATACCTGTTGTCGAGAATCCAGCAGCGACACGAGTGCGAGTGTCGTGAGTCGGTGGCTCTTTATGCACTACTAACTTGAGCGGGACGCGAAAGCGACTAACTCGAGTTAGCACCGCATCGAGGGCCTTACAGTTGGTTAGGCGGATAGTGGTATCGCAACGCACCAGAGTTCAAATCCCATCCCAGATTTGACTTTGGTGCTCGCATTTTCCTAAATATATTTTATAGCTTTCGGTGATGTGCTTACAGTGGGAGGAGACATGACATGGTTACTTCGTTAATTTTAAGATGATGTGCTGACTCAGTATTGCGAAGATGCTCATAGGGTAGACTGTGCGTATGTGCGTTCATAGAGGTGAGTGCTTGCTCGTATATGCATGAGCCGGTGTTGTACTGTGTTCTCAAAAAAAATTACAAGAGAATATATTACAAGATTATATTTTTTTCCGTTGCAACGCACGGGCATTGTCCTATTAGTTATCTTAAGCCGCACGTCGATGAACTCTCTGTAGGCCTGCCCGTGTTTGATCCATAGTTATCTCAAAGTAATTAGGCCCTGATTCATAACGGCTTCGAAGGCCGATAGCTGGTTTGCCGTGTTGTTTCGTGCGCATTGTGGACGCTCTGCCTTAACCTTGGTCGACTAAGCCAAGACGTGTGGAGGAAGAACATGTAGTAGGAAGCAAAAGGGCAGGAGACATAGGTTGAACCATCACGACGACCGTGGCGGATTCCCTTTTAGTAGTAGTGATGATACCAATCGATTTGATCGATTCTCTTATGTCTTCTTGTCCTCACCCTTTATAGCTCTATACCACAGCCCTCAAACCCTTTTTCTTTATTTTCCCTCAAGCAAAGTCGACGACGCCGAGCTTTGGATCTCGCCATCAATCCCCACAGACTGCCGCCTTTGATCATCGTTTTCGTCGCCATCGATACATCCCAGTCGTTCTTGTTATGTCCCCTTGAACCTCTTCTCAGTATCTCACCCGTTTGACAATTTTTCCTGTCCTAGATCGCAAGTTTGCGCGCTCCGCGAAAGGATCCGATGTCATCGGCGAGCGCCCGGAGTTCACCGGGAGCATCGGGTTCACGCAACTGCCGCAGCCGAACTAAAGACCAGCCTTCGCTTCTTCATGTACCATGGCGTTCCCCACCATACGCCTCACGCGTTCGACGTCTTTTATTTGCCGGAGACGCACCGGAGCCTTCGCCATAGACGTCTAAAAGCCCATCGTGTCCTAGGTCTATATTGGGTTCCTTTTTGTGCACGGTGAGCTATACGTTGACTCACTCAAGTTTACCTTCCACTTATCATCTTCGAGCACATCGACACCTATACCTTTCAAGCCCAGTTGTTATTGTTGCTAAACTTTTGTGTTTGATTTGTTGATCTTTTGATCCTTCCTTTTGGCATGATTGCTTATTTGGGTTCTTTCGTTTCCGATAGATTTCTCAGAGTGTGACGAGTAGAGTTATCTGGATCGTGAGAGCGAAGAACATCATCGAATGTATAAGGCAAGTTACACTTTGATCATACCTGAACCTATATTTTTCATTACGCATGTAGTACTTATCACCCTATGCATGTGTAGGACTATTATATATTACTTATGTTGCAAACCTGGTAGGATAGCCATATGATCTGATCATGTGTTCTTTGTCACCTTAGTTCGTGATTGTTATATATTGCTATGCTTGTAGACGGCGATTGGCTTGAGATTACATTGAGTTATGTGAGGATTTAATAACTTGACTAGCAAATCTTAACTAGAATCCACCTCTGGACAGGCGGGATGCATCCTGGAGGTTGCGCCTTCTCTAAGGGAAGGTTCAGGGCTAAATACTCCCAATGGTTTTGCATGGTATGGAGGGAAGGAATTATGGGGTCGTGCACCTTATCTAAGGACTGCGCCCATGAGAGTGCACCCTAAGTGGGCGTCGTGTCACAACCCAAGTTTAGGTAAGTGCTAGGGCTTGTTTGTGCTCTTTGCATCATGCAAAAATTCAAAAGAAATTCAAAAATGGGGAAGCAGAAAGCCCTGAGAAATTAATTCAAATGGCCAGATAAAAATCTTTTTCCAAAAATCATTTGAATATTTGGAAAATTCGTATAAATGATGGTGATCATTTTAAAAGTGGTTTGGGTTCATTCCCATGCCCATGGAATATTCAAAATTTCAAAAGGTGCCCTGGGAATTAAATTTGACCCCTATTTGAATTGAAATTCAAATGTTTTGAATTTCAAAAATGCTCAAATTATACAAGTGACTTGCTACTGGTCACCTAGGAATTATAAGAATGTTTGGGCGTTTTACTAAAATGCCTAACTAATTATTTCTAGGCAAAACAAAATAGCAGAAAATAGAAAACAGAAAGCAAAAAGAAGGAAAAAGGAAAAAAGAATCCCAGCCCACCCCCTTAGGCCTCGGGCCCAACTCACCTGGCCGGCCTAGCCCACCTCTCCTCCCCTTGTCGTCTTCCCCGCCCGGAGCCAGAGCAGGCGGCTCGCCGCCGTGGCGAGCATGCCCGCGGCTGCCGAGCCTTCGAGGCCTCCCCTGCCCTATCCTCTCGCCCCGGAGACACGCAGCAGCCGCCACATCCTTTCCCTCTCTCTCCTGGTCGTTCCCCCCTCCAAATCTCGCCGTTCCCCTGAGAACCGAAGCTCACCACCGGCCATCCCCTGCGAGAAGACGCGGCCACCGAGCTCCTCCACCCTCGCCATGATGTCCAGGATGAAGCCCGGCATCAACTTCGACAAGCCACACCCTCAATCGAATCCCGGAGGCCACGAGCACGACTCCAGCCTCAAGAACTCGCCGCCGGCCGCCGGGGACGCCATCTTCAAATTCTTCGCTTGTGCTGCTCCAACGGCCTCCCCGAGCTCTTCCTCGTGATTAGGGTGAGCTGGAGCCTCGTTCCCCTCCCTCCTTGCTTTTTCCTGTGGCCGGATTCAAGTTTCCGGCGAGGTCAGCAGCCGGCCGCCGCACCTCGTCGTCGCCGGCGTCAAAGTAGCCCTCCCCGTGAACCCCCGATGGATCCTTTCGATGCGGGAGAGCAAGGGCTCCCTCATGGAGCTTTTCGCACATCAAATGGAGGCTAGGAGCCTCTTCCCCGTGTAGCGCCTCCGCACTGGTTGCCACCGGCGGCTAACCGCCGGCGAGGCAGGGTTAATTAACCCCTAATCCACCTCTAACCCACCCCCACAGAGACAGACAGGTGGGCCCCCCTGGCCCCCTAAACCCCTCTGTTAATTAAACAGAGAGGGGTTAACCCCCTGTGACACTGACAGTGGTGGCCCACAGTTCAGCCCCCCCCCCCTGACGTCACCCCTGCGTCGTAGTGATGCAGTAAAAGAAATTGAATTAAAAGAATTCCAGAAAAATCCAGAAATTGAATTAAACTTTGCAAATTCATTGAAAATTCATACTAACTCCAAATTAAACATATAATATATGAAAAATTATCAGAAAAATGCAAGGATTAAGAATATCCAATTTGTTTTTATGTTTGACCATTTTAAAATGGGTGAACAGAAGCAAATGTGTATATGACTTAATTTGAATTTGAATTTGGAGTTTGAATTTGCATTTCAAATGCAATATACTTCAATTAAGATGAATATGCTACAAACCAGTACCATTCACATCATGGACAACCTTATCTTGTGTATGTGCATTTTACTTCCGAAGTTGTCCCCCCTTGTTGATGATTGCCTCCGATGACAGACGTTCCGAGACGGTGATCACCCCGAAGAAGAAGACAACCGTTGAGAACTGTGTATCGTCAGCAAGGCAAGCAAACCCCCATTGATCATGTCTATAAAATCCTACTTCCCTCTCAGTCTCGCTTATGCATGTTTAGGAGATCACCGAGACACGTTCTATCGCATAGTTGAACCCATTCCGATGCATGACCTATCATTTTGTGACCGTATTAAGCAAACCACAATCCTAGCAGATTTAGGAGTTGAATGATGAGCATGTGGCCCCTGCAACTGTTACTTCTTTTGCTGCTTAGTGATACAATGAGGATGTTATGTTTGTGAGTCGGTATGGAATGAACGCAGTGGTGCTGATGTTAACGTGTTGGTGAATCCACCCTAAACAAAGGTGAACTATGAGAGGTTGTGTTGGAGTACACAGTGGGTTGTCTCGTTGAACACTGCCCTAGGCCCCGAGTTCCTATTTTGTGATCCAAGACAAAGAGTATGACCACATGTAGGGTTTTATGGGAGCCCCGTTTGGCCTCTTTACGTACCCGATCCGGTCCAGGAGTCACACTAGATTCGGGCTTTCCATTTGATTTATGCATAGATATGTGGGTGGACCTGTGAGGCAGTGAAACCATCTGTCAAAGGTGGCGTCTCGGTCCCTTACATTATTTGAGTCCGTTTCGTGGAACCGGCCGGACTCTCGAGCGGTGACAAACTCAGGTAGTCGACTCCTGGATTAGAGAAGGTGATGTGAGGGTAGTGCCTTGGTTTCATCCACGTCCGACACCCGCTTGAAGGGTGACAAGAACGAGGCGATAAGTGATGACACGCATGTGAAGATGTACACCCCTACAGGGTTAGTGAACTATTCGAACAGCCGTGTCCGCGGTTATGGACTACTTGGAGACCTTTACTTGATCATAGACAACTTGAATGGATACTTATAAAACTCGCAAGATAAGCGTGAGTGCTATGGCGTGCTTCCTCGTGGGGAAGTCAAGGAAGTAACCATAGTGGTGTATTGGTTGGAGACCTCGTAGTGGACTCGTGTACGCTTCTTACCTCAAGTCTGGTACTCGTAGTACAGGATTAGCCAAGTCAAAGCTGGCACTTATGCATGTTGAACCCCACCTCCTTTACCTTGAAACTTGAGCATGAGTAGTATAGATCTGATGTAAGTCTTGCTGAGTACGACTTTGTACTCACGTTTTCTTATTCTATGTTTTAGATAAGAACCCGGACCCCGATGGAGTCACCTTCCTGCAGCTCGACGTTGACCTTGGTAGTATAGTTCCAGACAGCAGTCTGGTCCCTCGTGGAAGGGCATGTATGTTTACAAGGCTTCTCTAAGCCATTTGTTAAACTTGTCTGTACTTAGACCTAATTTGCTTTCGTTGTATGATGTAGTATTGATCACAGACACGTGATCTTTGTATGCTCTATGTGTAAGTCAATAAAGAAGTACTTTGTAGATTTATGTGATGATACCTGTTGTTCATACTAGGCATGTGTGCTGCGTGTATTTTTATAACACGCATGTCTTAGTATGGGTTTTCGAGACCTTAGTTGTGATCTGGTTGGCGGTCTTTTATACACCAAGTGGCCCTTAGATGTGCGCAGCTTGGGGCATCGCGATGCGATTGCTCGTGACTCTGTCACGTGCACACTTTGTTGTATGATTGAGCCCTCCCTAGACCCCGACTAAGTGATCGGGCTGGAGTAAGTCTATGTAAGAGTTAGGATTCAATCGATAACATGGTTGAGGCGACTTGTCTATGAATATGGGATTCACCACCCATAAACATTTAGACTTGTGAGCGGACGTTGAGGACCCATCTCAGTTAATCATCCGGCCTGAATGGGATGCCCCTCATGTTCGATGCTTATCGAGAACGTTCTGTGCTTGGCCTTGTCTGCTTAGACAAGTGGGTACGGTTCTCGGCTCTCCATGTGATTGTATCGTGACTGGAATTACATATGCTAACCCCGGGTCCCGACAGACTTGGTATCAGAGCAGGATTGTCTGTAGGATTATTCAACCCTTGGTCGAAGTCGAGTCTAGCACTCTATAGTTATATAGTTACTCTGGGTATAAGGGTACAACGTAAGGCTTCTTTTTCTCCTTATCCTCATCGATCTGAGTTCTGGGTCACCCTTATCTTTTCTACGGGATGATAGGACTAGGCTCATCTATGTCTTTACTAGAATATCTCGTTGTTTGCATCCTTGTAGCCGTAGGACAGTTGTGGTCGTCCAGAGTCTTCGTGTTTTGAGTTCCTTGAGGAAGTTCTGTTCAATATCCTCGAGGTTTTCTTGTTTTCCATCCCAGTGTAGCCGTTATGCTGCCGGAATTATTCCGAGTTTCTGTGGATCATTGCCTTCGCATTATAATATTTTTCGTCTTCTTCATGTCCTTCTTGTCTTTGATTCCATCATACAACCTGTTCTGATTGTTGATTTTTATCACACAGGATGTCAGGTGGAACTCGTAGTGCTGTTCGTCGGAACCGAGACCGTGTTCGGAATCGAAATGATGGTGAACCTCTACCACCGCCTTCTGCGGCGGAAATCATGATGGAAGCTGAGAATAATCAACGTGACCAAACACGCCTTCTGGAGCTCATCGAGCAGAATACCTCACGTCATTGCAATGTGGTTGTGAGCATTCCGGACTTCATCCTCCTCAAGCCACCGGTATTTCGATGTTCTTCTGAGCCCCTTGAAGCTGATGATTGGCTCCGTTCCATCGAGCGTAAGCTTGATACTGCACATGTTGCTCCCGATGATCGATTTATATTCGCGGCATACTTTCTGGAAGGTGCTGCTGCTGAATGGTGGGAGAACTATGTTGCGATGCAGTCTGATGGTCATCTAGTGACTCGGCAGGAGTTCCGTGATGCCTTTCGAGGGTACCACCTTCTAGATGAGTTAATGGAGCGTAAGAAGGAGTTCTGCAACCTGACTCAAGGAGAGATGTCCATTCACGAGTATGTGAGAGAGTTCAACCGTCTTGCTCGTTATGCCCAAGATGAGATCACCACCGATGCTAGAAAGCAGGCAAGGTTCCGTAAGGGACTTAGCCCTATCCTTCGCCATGATCTCAACCTCATCGAATTTGCCACCTTTGAGAATTTAGTCAATAGATCCTTTAGAGCTGAGCATGGCAATGAAGCGTTCAAAGAGTCCCGCAAGCATGCTCTTGAGCTTGCTCCTTCTTCAAGTTCAGCCCCTCAGAAACGCCGAAGTTGGATTCCAACCAGAGCCATACCTCAAAACTTTCTGCAGAGACCACCATCCAATATATGCCATCCACCTCAACACCTTATTCCACCCTGGAATGATGGTGTGCTGCCAAGAAATCCCACTCCCAACAATTCAGGCAGGATGTGTTTCACGTGTGGTCTGACAGGCCATTACTTCCGACAGTGCCCTACAGTGTTGGTGGCACCACGTCGACCTAGTCATATGCCTCCAAACAAATCCACCACCAAAACCATCCAAGCAAAGCTTTCATCCACTAGTAGTGGTTGTGTGAACCAAATCTCAGTTGAATAAACCACTGCTGCTTCTGACGTCATCCTTGGTACACTCCCAATCAATCATATTCCCGCCTCCGTTCTTTTAGATCCAGGAGCTTCTCATTCATTCATGTCGGATAATTATGCACTTCGGCATGGATTTTATTTTGAAGAAATGTTTTCTCCAATGATCATTCAAACTCCTGGTTCCAAATGGCAAACTAATAGAGTAAGCCATGGCAATCAAATTGCAATTGAGGGTTTAGTATTCCTTGCTTCGCTTATAGCCCTCAAGTCTTCAGACATTGATGTCATCCTAGGAATGGATTGGTTATCAAGGCAGAATGCTTTCCTTGATTGTAAGGCCAAATCAGTCAAACTCACCCATCCTTCAGGCCAGATCATTGACTACACATCACCCAGCTCTAGAATCCAGATGCATACTTTGAATGTGCTTCCCCTTCCTGACCTTGAAGATATTACGGTGGTTTGTGACTTCCCGGATGTCTTTCCTGAAGAACTGCCGGGAATGCCACCCGATAGGTGTGTAGAATTTATAGTGGATCTTATACCAGGCACAGCCCCAATTTCCAGACGCCCATATAGAATGGCCCCACATGAGTTAGCTGAGCTAAAAACCCAACTTGATGCTTCGTTGGAAAAAGGCTTCATCCGCCCTAGCTCATCGCCATGGGGTTTCCCCGTTCTGTTCGTAACGAAGAAAGATGGAACAGAAAGGATGTGCGTAGACTAGCGCCCGCTAAATTTAGCGACGATAAAGGACAAGTACCCACTGCCCAGGATCAATGATCTTTATGATCAACTTGCAGGATCCTCTGTCTTCTCCAAGATGGATTTGAGATTAGGCTATCATCAAATCAAAATCCGAAACGAGGACATCCCCAAGACGGCTTTCACTAATCGGTATGGTCTTTACGAGTACACCGTCATGTCCTTCGGTTTAACCAATGCCCCTGCCACATTCTCGCGCTTAGTGAATTCGATCTTCATGGAGTACCTAGATAAATTTGTTGTGGTTTATCTTGATGACATTCTCATCTACTCGAAGAACGAAGAAGAGCACGCAGAACATCTTAGGTTGGTATTGATGAAACTTAGAGAGCACCGCCTTTATGCCAAGTTCTCCAAGTGTGAATTTTGGCTACCAGAAGTGACCTACTTAGGCCACGTGATTTCTGCAAAAGGTGTTGCAGTCAATCCCGAGAGAGTTCAGGCCGTCCTTGACTGGACTCCACCTGAATCGGTTAAGCAAGTCAGGAGTTTTCTCGGCCTAACAAGCTATTGTCTCTGCTTCGTTGAGAACTTCTCCAAAGTTGCAAAGCCTCTTACTGAACTCCTCAAGAAAGATAAGAAATTCCAATGGACGCCCAAGTGCGAGGAAAGCTTTCAAGAGCTAAAAAGAAGATTGACTTATGCACCCGTACTTGCACCTCCAGACACCAAAAGGGATTTCGAGATCTATTGTGATGCTTCACGGCAAGGGTTAGGATGCATACTTATGCAAGATAGACATGTGGTAGCTTATGCTTCACGCCAGTTGCGGCCACATGAAGAGAACTATCCTACCCATGATCTTGAACTCGCTGCCGTAGTTCATGCCCTGAAGACTTGGCGACATTACCTCCTTGGTAATCGTTGTGAGATCTATTCTGATCACCAAAGCCTCAAATACATATTCACCCAGCCAGATCTTAATCTCAGGATAGGACGCTGGATAGAGTTGATAAAAGATTATGACTTAGGAATTTCTTACACCCCAGGCAAGGCCAATGTCATGGCTGATGCACTAAGTCGTAAGTCGTACTGTAACAACCTCATGTTACAACAGTATCAACCACTTCTTCAAGAGGAATTTCGCAAGCTCAATCTTGAGATAGTTCCTCGTGGATCTCTTTTCAACTTGGTGGCGAAACCAACCCTTGAGGATCAAATCATAGCCGCCCAGAAACAAGATAGTAGTATTCAAGAGATCAAGCAGAACATTGTTAGCGGAGTTGCTAAATGTTTCTCTGCAAATGATCAAGGAACGATATTCTTTGAAAATTGTTTAGTAGTTCCTGAGAATGAAGACCTAAGGCAGCTGATCCTTAAGTAAGCTCATGACACTCCCCTCTCCATTCATCCGGGTAGCACAAAAATGTACCGAGATCTACGCCAGAGATTTTGGTGGACCCGGATGAAGAGAGACATTGCACAATTTGCTGCCGAATGTGATGTTTGTCGTCGCATTAAGGAAGAACACCAAAGACCTGCTGGCACTCTTCAACCATTGTCTATTCCCGAGTGGAAATGGGACAAGGTCGGTATGGACTTCATCACCGGCTTTCCAAAAACCCAGAAAGGAAATGATGCCATCTTCGTTGTCATTGACCGACTCTCAAAAGTTGCTCACTTCCTTCCAGTTCGCGAGTCTATAACTGCTAGCCAGTTAGCGGACTTGTATGTCTCTAGAATTGTGTCTCTTCACGGTGTTCCTTTGGAAATCAATTCTGATCGTGGTAGCCTTTTCACCTCTAGATTCTGGGGAAGCTTTCAGAATGCTATGGGAACTCATCTATCCTTTAGTACAGCTTTCCATCCTCAATCTAGCGGTCAAGGGTTAATCAAATCTTGGAATACATGCTCAGAGCTTGTGTTATCTCTTTCGGGAAGAATTGGGAGAAGTCTCTTCCCTTCGCCGAATTTGCTTATAACAATAGCTATTAATCTAGTCTGAACATGGCTCCCTTTGAATTCCTCTATGGCCGACGATGTCGAACACCCCTAAACTGGTCAGAAACCGGTGAAAGACAACTCTTTGGACCGAATATGATCAAGAAAGCAGAAGAGCAAGTTTGCATTGTTCGTGATCGATTGAAAGCCGCTCAGTCTCGTCAAAAGAGCTACTATGATCGTCATCATAGAGAGGAGAGCTACAATATTGATGAGAAGGCTTACCTTCGGGTTACTCCTCTGAAGGGAACCCAAAGATTCGGTATCAAAGGCAAGTTGGCCCCACGTTACATTGGGCCTTTCCGCATTATTGCTAAACGTGGAGAAGTTGCCTACCAACTTGAACTACCCCCTCACCTTTCCCGAATACATGATGTATTACATGTGTCACAACTCAGGCGTTGCTTCAAGGACCCCATCCGCGAAGTCGACCATGAAACGCTTGATCTCCAAGATGACCTTTCTTATCGAGAGTACCCCATTCGTATTCTTGATTCAGCAGAGCGTGTCACTCGTCGTCAGAAGATCAAGTTCCTCAAAGTACAACGGTCACATCACTCCGAGAAAGAAGCAACCTGGGAAAGAGAAGACCGCCTCCGTGCCGAGTACCCCACCTTCCTCTCGACGACTTCTGAATCTCGGGACGAGATTCTTTTGAGTGGGGGCGAGTTGTCACAACCCAAGTTTAGGTAAGTGCTAGGGTTTGTTTGTGCTCTTTGCATCATGCAAAAATTGAAAAGAAATTCAAAAATGGGGAAGCAGAAAGCCCTGAGAAATTAATTCAAATGGCCAGATAAAAATCTTTTTCCAAAAATCATTTGAATATTTGGAAAATTCCTATAAATGATGGTGATCATTTTAAAAGTGGTTTGGGTACATTCCCATGCCCATGGAATATTCAAAAATTCAAAAGGTGCCCTCGAAATTAAATTTGACCCCTATTTGAATTGAAATTCAAATGTTTTGAATTTCAAAAATGCTCAAATTATACAAGTGACTTGCTACTGGTCACCTAGGAATTATAAGAATGTTTGGGCATTTTACTAAAATGCCTAACTAATTATTTATAGGCAAAACAAAATAGCAGAAAATAGAAAACGGAAAGCAAAAAAGAAGGAAAAAGGAAAAAGAATCCCAGCCCACCCCCTTAGGCCTCGGGCCCAACTCACCTGGCCGGCCTAGCCCACCTCTCCTCCCCTTGTCGTGTTCCCCGCCAGGAGCCAGAGCAGGCAGCTCGCCGCCGTGGAGAGCATGCCCGCGGCTGCCGAGCCTTCGAGGCCTCCCCTTCCCTATCCTCTCGCCCCGGAGACACACAGCAGCCGCCACATCCTTTCCCTCTCTCTCCCGGTCGTTCCCCCCTCCAAATCTCGCCGTTCCCCAGAGAACCGAAGCAAAACCGCCGGCCATCCCCTGCGAGAAGACGCGGCTACCGAGCTCCTCCACCCTCGCCATGATGTCCAGGATGAAGCCCGGCATCGACTTCGACTAGCCACACCCTCAATCGAATCCCGGAGGCCACGAGCACGACTCCAGCCTCAAGAACTCGCCGCCGGCCGCCGGGGACGCCATCTTCAAATTCTTCGCTTGTGCTGCTCCAACGGCCTCCCCGAGCTCTTCCTCGTGATCAGGGTGAGTTGGAGCCTCGTTCCCCTCCCTCCTTGCTTTTTCCTGTGGCCGGATTCAAGTTTCCGGCGAGGTCAGCAGCCAGCCGCCGCACCTCGTCGTCGCCGGCGTCGAAGTAGCCCTCCCCGTGAACCCCCGATGGATCCTTTCGATGCGGGAGAGCAAGGGCTCCCTCCTAGAGCTTTTCGCACATCAAATGGAGGCCAGGAGCCTCTTCCCCGTGCAGCTCCGCCGCACTGGTTGCCACCGGCGGCTAACCGCCGGCGAGGCAGGGTTAATTAACCCCTAATCCACCTCTAACCCACCCCCACAGAGACAGACAGGTGGGCCCCCTGGCCCCCTAAACCCCTCTGTTAATTAAACAGAGAGGGGTTAACCCCCTGTGACACTGACAGTGGTGGACCACAGGTCAGCCCCCCACCCCTGACGTCACCCCTGCGTCACAGTGATGTAGTAAAAGAAATTGAATTAAAAGAATTCCAGAAAAATCCAGAAATTGAATTAAACTTTGCAAATTCATAGAAAATTCATACTAACTCCAAATTAAACATATAATATACGAAAAATTATTAGAAAAATGCAAGGATTAAGAATATGCAATTTGTTTTTATGTTTGGCCATTTTAAAATGGGTGAACAGAAGCAAATATGTATATGACTTAATTTGAATTTGAATTTGGAGTTTGAATTTGCATTTAAAATGCAATATACTTCAATTAAGATGAATATGCTACAAACTAGTACCATTCACATCATGGACAACCTTATCATGTGTATGTGCATTTTACTTCGGAAGTTGTCCCCCCTTGTTCATGATTGCCTCCGATGACAGACGTTCCGAGACGGTGATCACCCCGAAGAAGAAGACAACCGTTGAGAACCGTGTATCGTCAGCAAGGAAAGCAAACCCCATTGATCATGTCTATAAAATCCTACTTCCCTCTCAGTCTCTCTTATGCATGTTTAGGAGATCACCAAGACACATTCTATCGCATAGTTTAACCCATTCCGATGCATGATCTATCATTTTGTCACCGTATTAAGCAAACCACAATCCTAGCAGATTTAGGAGTTGAATGATGAGCATGTGGCCCCTGCAACTGTTACTGCTTTTGCTGCTTAGTGATACAATGAGGATGTTATGTTTGTGAGTCGGGATGGAATGAACACAGTGGTGCTGATGTTAACGTGTTGGTGAATCCACCCTAAACAAAGGTGAACGATGAGAGGTTGTGTAGGAGTACACAGTGGGTTGTCTCGTTGAACACTGCCCTAGGCCCCGAGTTCCTGTTTTGTGATCCAAGACAATGAGTATGACCACATGTAGGGTTTTATGGGAGCCCCGTTTGGCCTCTTTACGTACCCGATCCGGTCCAGGAGTCACACTAGATTCGGGCTTTCCATTTGATTTATGCATAGATATGTGGGTGGACCCGTGAGGCAGTGAAACCATCTGTCAAAGGTGGCGTCTCAGTCCCTTACATTATCTGAGTCCGTTTCGTGGAACCGGCCGGACTCTCGAGCGGTGACAAACTCAGGTAGTCGACTCCTGGATTAGAGAAGGTGATGTGAGGGTAGTGCCTTGGTTTCATCCACGTCCGACACCCGCTTGAAGGGTGACAAGAACGAGGCGATAAGTGATGACACGCGTGTGAAGATGTACACCCCTGCAGGGTTAATGAACTATTCGAATATCCGTGTCCGCGGTTATGGACTACTTGGAGACCTTTACTTGATCATAGACAACTTGAATGGATACTTATAAAACTCGCAAGATAAGCGTGAGTGCTATGGCGTGCTTCCTCGTGGGGAAGTCAAGGAAGTAACCATAGTGGTGTATTGGTTGGAGACTTGGTAGTGGACTCGTGTACGCTTCTTACCTCAAGTCTGGTACTCGTAGTACAGGATTAGCCAAGTCAAAGCTGGCACTTCTGCATGTTGAACCCCACCTCCTTTACCTTGAAACTTGAGCATGAGTAGTATAGATCTGATGTAAGTCTTGTTGAGTACGACTTTGTACTCACGTTTGCTTATTCTATGTTTTAGATGAGAACCCGGACCCCGATGGAGTCACCTTCCTGAAGCTCGACGTTGACCTTGGTAGTATAGTTCCAGACAGCAGTCTGGTCCCTCGTGGAAGGGCATGTATGTTTACAAGGCTTCTCTAAGCCATTTGTTAAACTTGTCTGTACTCAGACCTAATTTGCTTCTGTTGTATGATGTAATATTGATCACAGACATGTGATCTTTGTATGCTCTATGTGTAAGTCAATAAAGAAGTACTTTGTAGAGTTATGTGATGATACCTGCTGTTCATACTAGGCATGTGTGATGCGTGTATGTTTATAACACGCATGCCTTAGTATGGGTTTTCGAGACCTTAGTTGTGATCTGGCTGGCGGTCTTTTATACACCAAGTGGCCCTTAGATGTGCGCATCTTGGGGCATCGCGATGAGATTGCTCGTGACTCTGTCACGTGCACACTTTGTTGTATGATCGAGCCAGCCCTAGACCCCGACTAAGTGATTGGGCTGGAGTAAGTCTATGTAAGAGTTAGGATTCAATCGATAACATGGTTGAGGCGACTTGTCTATGAATATGGGATTCACCACCCATAAACATTTAGACTTGTGAGCGGACGTTGAGGACCCATCTCAGTTGATCATCCGGCCTGAATGGGATGCCCCTCATGTTCGATGCTTATCGAGAATGTTCTGTGCTTGGCCTTGTCTTCTTAGACAAGTGGGTACGGTTCTCGGCTCTCCATGTGATTATATCGTGACTGGAATTACATACGCTAACCCGGGTCCCGACACGTCGTCTAGGCTCAAAAAGATCGGACAAACTTAGTGACTAGTAGCTTTCATGTACGACCACTGGCTATATGGGCTCTGGCTTAGTCGAGTAAGTTGTAGGGAGCCTGGTGTCACAACCCCAAGTTAAGTATGTGCTAGGATCAAGTGCTCCTTTGCATCATGCAAAAATTCAAAATAAAATTCAAAATTGGGGAAAAGAAAAGCCCTAGAGAATTTTATTAAATAGCCAGATAAAAATCTTTTTCCAAAAAACTTTTGAACATTTGGAAAATTCCTATAAATGATGCTGATCATTTTAAAAGTGGTTTGGGATCAATCCCATGCTCATGGAATTTTCTAATATTGAACCAGTGGCTTTGGAAATTAAATAAAACCCTATTTGATTTGAAATTCAAATTGTTTGAATTTCAAAAATGCCCAAATCCTATATGTGACTAGCTACTGATCATCTAGGATTTTTAAAAGTGTTTGGGAATTTTACAAAATTTCCTAACTATTTATTTCTAGGCACAACAGAATAACAGAAAAAGAAAAGAACAAAGAAATAGAAAAGGGGACCCCCTGGCCATCTGGCCCAACTTAAGCCCCCCGGCCCAAGCCCACCACGGGCTTGTCTTCTTCCCCAGCGCCAGGAGGCTGTCGCCGTGGAGCGCATGTCGGCGCCCCCCTTTCCACCTCCTCCTTGCCGAGCCCTCCCCCGTACTCTACACGTCGCCTGGAGACGCCCCAGGGTTTCCCTATCCTTTCCCCCCCCCCCTCTCCTGGTCGTCTCTCTCTTCTTCCCGCGTGAGTTCATCGACGCCCGAAGAACACCACAGAGCGCAGCCATGGAAACGCGTGGCCCGAGCCAACGCTAGGCCTCGAGAGCATGTCCTTCGTGCTCGCAACCTTCGACTTCGCCACCATGCAAGAAATCAGGAGGCCGGAGCCACGGGAGCCCAGAAATCGCAAGTTCTTCTTCCTCTACGACCGCCGGAGTTCGTCGCCGAATTCTTCCGCCACAGAACCTCCCCGAGCTTGCCTCTGCTACTTCTAGAATCGGGGTGAGCTCCTGAGTGTTTCCCCCTTGGTCCCGCACCTCCTCTGTAGCCATAGCCGGTTCCGCCATGAGAGCAAGGGCATGGCATCGCCATGATCGACGCCACCCTTGTTCCCGTGCACCACCACCCCAACCGCCTAGCCTGCTACACTCCTGGTCACCCCAGCAAGCTTTTGCTCCAAGCCACGGTCAAAGGCGTGCTCCAGAGCGCCTTCTCGACGTCGACGTATTTCTGCCGCCGCGGCCTCTCGTCGCCGGCGTGCTCTCCGGCCACCCCAAGGTCCCTGGTGTGGCCCACTAGGTGCGCACGCGTGAGGGCTTCCGGATGGTGCCCCTGGTGAGCCCCCAGGTGGCCTGGAACGTTGCTCCGGTGAGGCGCCGCCGTGGCCGTGGTCACCGGCGGCTAACCGCCGGCGTGGTCTGGTTAGTTAGCACTAACCCACCCCCCTAATCCCCCGTAGAGTCACTGACAGGTGGGGCCCCCAGCCCTAATAACCCCCTGTCATTTTAATTAACCACGGGTTTAACCCCACTGTGGCTGACACCCCGGCCCCACTGGTCAGCCCCTCTGCTAACGCCATGGTGACGCAGCAATGACGCATTAAAACAAATTCCAGAGAATTAAATCAATTACAGAAATTCCAGAAAATAGATTAAACTTTGAAATTCAATAACTTTTTAATCCTAACTCCAAATTGGACAAATAATATGTCTAAAATTATCATAAAAATACAAGGATTATGAATATGCAATTTGTTTTCATGTTTGACCATTTTAAAATGGGTGAACAGTAGCAAACATGCATATGGATCCTTTTCAAATTCAAATTTGGAGTGAATTTGCAAATGTTTTTGCAACACCCTTAATTCCAATGTATTCATCCACACATCAGAGACATTACTTCAACTATACCACATCACTTCATGATCAACATTTTCAAATGAACTTTCATGCATTCAAATGCATTTGAAATTCATCGATAAATCAAATGGAGTTTGAATTTGCATTTCCAATGCAATATACTCCTTTTAAATGGAATGCTCAACACATCAGTACCATGAACATCACCATTACGATCTTATTCATGTGATTGTGCATTGTACATTATGTTGATCCTATGATTGTCATGTTGTTGATAGAAGTGGAGCCGGAACCCGAGATCACCCCCTTCGTTGAAGACCCCGTGACTGAACCCCGTCAGCAAGGCAAGCAAACCCCCATTGATCATGTCGATAAAATCCCACTTCCCTCTCATGTCTCTCTTATGCATTGTTTAGGATGATCACCAAGATAACGTTTCTATCGCATAGTTGAACCCATATCCTTTGCATGACCTATCATCTTGTCACAGTAGTAAGCAAACCACAATCCTAGCAGATGTAGGAGTTGGTTGTTACCATGTGGCCCCTGCAACTGTTACTGCTTATTGCATGCTTAGTGGTACAATGAGGTTGGTTATGATGTGAGTCGGGATGATGATAAACATGGTGTTGATGAAAGTGAAATGTGTTGGTGAATCTACCCTAATACAAGGTGAACGATGAGAGGCTGTGTAGGAGTACACAGTGGGTTGTCTCGTTGAACACCGCCTTAAGTCCGAGTTCTTGTGTGGTGATCCAAGAAGAAGAGTACAACCACACATTGGGCTCACTGACCCCTCTCATCCTAGTACCTCACCCCGTTTGAACCCCAAGAGTCGCAGTAGTTCGGAGTTCTGGTAGGGCTGTGGCACGGTCTGCAAAGTGGATGAACGACTTCTCAAGACCGGCTTGGGACCATGCACACATCGTTTGAGTCTGTACTGGAACCTCGGCCGGACTTCCATACGGATCCCCCTCAGATAGGCGACTCTCTGGACTAGAATGGAGCTGTGGGCGAAGTGTTGTGGTGGCATCCTCGCTGTCACCTCTTGAACGGTGACATGCAAAAGGTGGTAACTGATGGCACGTGTGTGTAGCGGTACACCCCTGCAGGGTTAACAAAACTATTCGGATAGCCGCGTCCGCGGTTAAGGACTGCTTGGAAAGCTGTGCTCGATTATTAGACAACTTGAACTGGATACTTCTAAAATACACCAAGATAAGCGTGAGTGCTATGGTGTGCTTCTCGTGGGGAAGTCGAGGAAGTAACCATAGTGGTGTAATTGGTTGAAGAGATGTAGTGGACTCGTGTAAGCTTCTTACCTCAAGTCTTGGTACTCGTAGTTCAGGACTAGCCAAGTCAAAGCTGGCACTTCTGCAAGTGAAACCCCACCTCCCTTTACCTTGATACATATGCATGAGTAGTATAGCTCCTATGTAAGTCTTGCTGAGTACGATTTTGTACTCACGTTTTCTTAATCTATGTTTTAGATGAACCCACCGACCCCGATGGTGGCTTCTACCCGAAGCTCGAAGATTGAAGACTCGGACCAAGACCAAGCTAGTGTAGTCCCAGTCAGACGACTGGTTCCCTCGTGGAGGGTTTGTTTTTAGATAAGGCTTCTCTAAGCCATTTGTTAAACTTGTCTGTACTCAGACCTACTTGCTTCCGCTTGTTTGTTGTAATGTTGGATCACATGCTTGTGATCTCTGTGTGCACTCTGTAAGAGTTATTAATAAAAGATGTATACTTTGTAGAGAATTGCAATGATACCTGCTGTTCATACAAGGCATGTGTGCTGCGTGTATGTTTATAACATGCATGTCTTAGTATGGGTTTTCAAGAACTTAGTTGTGATCTGGCTGGCGGTCTTTTATACACCAAGTGGCCCTTAGATGTGCGCAGCTTGGGGCGTCGCGATGCGATTGCTCAAGACTAGTAGCTTTCATGTACGACCACTGGCTATATGGGCTCTGGCTTAGTCGAGTAAGTTGTAGGGAGCCTGGTGTCACAACCCCAAGTTAGGTATGTGCCAGAATCAAGTGCTCCTTTGCATCCTGCAAAAATTCAAAAGAAAATTCAAAATTGGGGAAAAGAAAAGCCCTAGAGAATTTTATTAAATAGCCAGATAAAAATCTTTTTCCAAAAATCTTTTGAACATTTGGAAAATTCCTATAAATGATGCTGATCATTTTAAAAGTGGTTTGGGATCAATCCCATGCTCATGGAATTTTCTAATATTCAAACAGTGGCTTTGGAAATTAAATAAAACCCTATTTGATTTGAAATTCAAATTGTTTGAATTTCAAAAATGCCCAAATCCTATATGTGACTAGCTACTGGTCATCTAGGATTTTTAAAACTGTTTGGGCATTTTACAAAATTTCCTAACTATTTATTTCTAGGCACAACAGAATAACAGAAAAAGAAAAGAACAAAGAAATAGAAAAGGGGACCCCTGGCCATCTGGCCCAACTTAAGCCCCCCGGCCCAAGCCCACCACGGGCTTGTCTTCTTCCCCAGCGCCAGGAGGCTGTCGCCGTGGAGCGCATGCCGGCGCCCCCCTTTCCACCTCCTTCTTGCCGAGCCCTCCCCCGTACTCTACACGTCGCCTGGAGACGCCCCAGGGTTTCCCTATCCTTCCCCCCCCCCTCTCCTGGTCGTCTCTCTCGTCTTCCCGCGTGAGTTCGTCGACGCCCGAAGAACACCATAGAGCGCAGCCATGGAAACGCGTGGCCCGAGCCAACGCTAGGCCTCGAGAGCATGTCCTTCGTGCTCGCAACCTTCGACTTCGCCACCCCGCAAGAAATCAGGAGGCCGGAGCCACGGGAGCCCGGAAATCGCAAGTTCTTCTTCCTCTACGACCGCCGGAGTTCGTCGCCGAATTATTCCGCCACAGAACCTCCCCGAGCTTGCCTCTGCTACTTCTAGAATCGAGGTGAGCTCCTGAGTGTTTCCCCCTTGGTCCCGCACCTCCTCTGTAGCCATAGCCGGTTCCGCCATGAGAGCAGGGGCATGGCGTCGCCATGATCGACGCCACCCTTGTTCCCGTGCACCACCACTCCAACCGCCTAGCCTGCTACACTCCTGGTCACCCCAGCAAGCTTTTGCTCCAAGCCACGATCAAAGGCGTGCTCTAGAGCGCCTTCTCGACGTCGCCGTGTTTCTGCCGCCGCGGCCTCTCGTCGCCGGCGTGCTCTCCGGCCGCCCCAAGGTCCCTGGTGTGGCCCACTAGGTGCGCACGCGTGAGGGCTTCCGGATGGTGCCCCTGGTGAGCCACCTGGTGGCCTGGAGCGTTGCTCCGATGAGGCGCCGCCGTGGCCGTGGTCACCGGCGGCTAACCGCCGGCGTGGTCTGGTTAGTTAGCACTAACCCACCCCCCTAATCCCCCGTAGAGTCACTGACTGGTGGGGCCCCCAGCCCTAATATCCCCCTGCCATTTTAATTAACCACGGGTTTAACCCCACTGTGGCTGACACCCCGGCCCCACTGGTCAGCCCCTCTGCTGACGCCATGCTGACACAACAATGACGCATTAAAACAAATTCCAGAGAATTAAATAAATTACAGAAATTCCAGAAAATAGATTAAACTTTGAAATTCAATAACTTTTTAATCCTAACTCCAAATTGGACAAATAATATGTCTAAAATTATCAGAAAAATACAAGGAATATGAATATGCAATTTGTTTTCATGTTTGACCATTTTAAAATGGGTGAACAGTAGCAAACATGCATATGGATCCTTTTCAAATTCGAATTTGGAGTGAATTTGCAAATGTTTTTGCAACACCCTTAATTCCAATGTATTCATCCACACATCAGAGACATTACTTCAACTATACCACATCACTTCATGATCAACATTTTCAAATGAACTTTCATGCATTCAAATGCATTTGAAATTCATCGATAAATCAAATGGAGTTTGAATTTGCATTTCCAATGCAATATACTCCTTTTAAATGGAATGCTCAACACATCAGTACCATGAACATCACCATTACGATCTTATTCATGTGATTGTGCATTGTACATTATGTTGATCCTATGATTGTCATGTTGTTGATAGAAGTGGAGCCGGAACCCGAGATCACCCCCTTCGTTGAAGACCCCGTGACTGAACCCCGTCAGCAAGGCAAGCAAACCCCCATTGATCATGTCGATAAAATCCCACTTCCCTCTCATGTTTCTCTTATGCATTGTTTAGGATGATCACCAAGATAACGTTTCTATCGCATAGTTGAACCCATATCCTTTGCATGACCTATCATCTTGTCACAGTAGTAAGCAAACCACAATCCTAGCAGATGTAGGAGTTGGTTGTTATCATGTGGCCCCTGCAACTGTTACTGCTTATTGCATGCTTAGTGGTACAATGAGGTTGCTTATGATGTGAGTCGGGATGATGATAAACAATGTGTTGATGAAAGTGTAATGTGTTGGTGAATCTACCCTAATACAAGGTGAACGATGAGAGGCTGTGTAGGAGTACACAGTGGGTTGTCTCGTTAAACACCGCCTTAAGTCCGAGTTCTTGTGTGGTGATCTAAGAAGAAGAGTACAACCACACATTGGGCTCACTGACCCCTCTCATCCTAGTACCTCACCCCGTTCGAACCCCAAGAGTCGCAGTAGTTCGGAGTTCTGGTAGGGCTGTGGCACGGTCTGCGAAGTGGATGAACGGCTTTTCAAGACCGGCTTGGGACCATGCACACATCGTTTGAGTCTGTACTGGAACCTCGGCCGGACTTCCATACGGATCCCCCTCAGATAGGCGACTCTCTGGACTAGAACGGAGCTGTGGGCGAAGTGTTGTGGTGCCATCCTCGCTGTCACCTCTTGAACGGTGGCATGCAAAAGGTGGTTACTGATGACACGTGTGTGTAGCGGTAC
The DNA here is from genome assembly GCA_950022295.1 of Bromus sterilis. Taxonomy (NCBI): domain Eukaryota; kingdom Viridiplantae; phylum Streptophyta; class Magnoliopsida; order Poales; family Poaceae; genus Bromus; species Bromus sterilis. Next base: position 158,368,284 of record OX465596.1, on the reverse strand, counting down.
ACCCCTGCAGGGTTAACAAAACTATTCGGATAGCCGCGTCCGCGGTTAAGGACTGCTTGGAAAGCTGTGCTCGATTATTAGACAACTTGAACTGGATACTTCTAAAATACACCAAGATAAGCGTGAGTGCTATGGTGTGCTTCTCGTGGGGAAGACGAGGAAGTAACCATAGTGGTGTAATTGGTTGAAGAGATGTAGTGGACTCGTGTACGCTTCTTACCTCAAGTCTGGTACTCGTAGTTCAGGACTAGCCAAGTCAAAGCTGGCACTTCTGCAAGTGAAACCCCACCTCCCTTTACCTTGATACATATGCATGAGTAGTATAGCTCCTATGTAAGTCTTGCGGAGTACGATTTTGTACTCACGTTTTCTTAATCTATGTTTTAGATGAACCCACCGACCCCGATGGTGGCTTCTACCCGAAGCTCGAAGATTGAAGACTCAGACCAAGACCAAGCTAGTGTAGTCCCAGTCAGACGACTGGTTCCCTCGTGGAGGGCTTGTTTTTAGATAAGGCTTCTCTAAGCCATTTGTTAAACTTGTCTGTACTCAGACCTACTTGCTTCCGCTTGTTTGTTGTAATGTTGGATCACATGCTTGTGATCTCTGTGTGCACTCTGTAAGAGTTATTAATAAAAGATGTATACTTTGTAGAGAATTGCAATGATACCTGCTGTTCATACAAGGCATGTGTGCTGCGTGTATGTTTATAACATGCATGTCTTAGTATGGGTTTTCGAGACCATAGTTGTGATCTGGCTGGCGGTCTTTTATACACCAAGTGGCCCTTAGATGTGCGCAGCTTGGGGCATCGCGATGTGATTGCTCGAGACTCCGTCTCGTGCACACTTTGATGTATGATCGAGCCCGCCCTAGACCCCGACTAAGTGATCGGGCTGGAGTAAGTCTATGTAAGGGTTATAATACAATCGATAGTATGGTTGAGGCGACTTGTCTATGAGTATGGGAGTTCACCACCCATATCATTTAGACTTGTGTATGGACGAGGAGGACCCATTTCAGTTGATCATCCGGCCTGGATGGGATGCCCCTCACGTTCGATGCTTTACGAGAATGTTCTGTGCTTGGCCTTGTCTGCTTAGACAAGTGGGTACGGTTCTCGGCTCTCCATATGATTGTGTTGTGGCGAGGCTTGCATACGCTAACCCCGGGTCCCGACACCTGGCCCTGGTAGCTAGATGATGCAGATATGATAGGTGTACCGGCTACTAAAGGGTGGAGGTGACCTCTTCTGAAGACTCCGTCTCAATATTCGGGTTGAGTCCAGTGGGTAAAGTATACAAACCTCTGCAGAGCGTACAAACTAATCATGATTAGTCGTGTCCTAGGTTATGGACAACTTTGAGAAACTAGGCATTTCTGTTATTGGATGGCCTTGACAGATGAATCACCTTAATTAAACTTGAATGGGAAACTTTAATAAAGGGTATGGGTTGGAATTGGTCGCCCAATTCAACCTTATGTAGTAAGATAAAGTAAAATTTGACTAATAGGTAGATTGAGGGAAAATCAGCTTTCTGCAAAATAAAACCATAAGCCTTCCTTTGACTTACCTTGCATGTAGTTGTAGGTCTGTTATATCCTTTTTCGTGTGGCTTGCCGTAAAAATCAGATGTACTGACCCATTGTCGGGCTGTAACCTTCGGTGTTGCAGAATTGTATACGACGAGTAAGTGATGCGTTGTAGGGTTACGATGTCTATACTGAACTGTGCCGGTGGAGTTAATGGACCCCATGAAGCTCATTGTTGTTTTTCCGCTGTATTCTATTTGTAAGCTAGCCTTGAGCTATGCAGGTATGTTTAATTGTAATACTAGATCTTCGATGTAATATATATGACATGTGGTTTATTCTTGATATTACATCATGTACTGTGTGTGTTAGCTATTGATCCAGGGACTAGCATAGTATGCACAGAGACTTGGATTCTTAGTGAATTGGGTCGTTACGCTCTCTCTGTCTCCGTGACCTTTCTTCTCCCGAGCGCGCCGCCATGCTAGTCCTCTCCGACGATGACTGCATCGCTTCACTGCCAGACAGCCGCCGGCGTGGACTTACCTGCCGACGCGAGCAACTTCCTCTCCGCTCCCACCACCGTAGCAGCTCTCCGTCACCAAGCTAGGGTCGTAGAGCATCTCGATCCAATCTCCAAGTCTGTGTTCTTCTAGATTGGATGCAATTTTCTTAAGGTTTGCGATTGATTTTCTTAGGTTTTCTCGATCCAGCGGATCACTTGATCTGTGGGAAAACTATTTGTAGCCATCCTCGTTTTCCTCTCCGATTCAGGTCAGATTCTAGGTTAAGATTCCATATCTATTTGCACTCTGTTAGACCTAGTTCTCGAATCAGATCTAGCTCAGTACAAGTATGAACTTGAATCAAAACATGTTCTCTTTTTGAATCTCTTGTCAAAGTTGCTTTCGAAACTTTTGCTGGTTCTTAATCATGCTTGTATCCTTTTTCCCTCGTTTCTTTAACACCCTCGGGTCTAGTAATAGTAATCACTGTTGATGAAACAGTAATCACCTTGCTTTGGTTAAATCAATGTGCTTGATCATCGCCTTGATCATCTTTGAATTCAAAAACAAATCCAAAATCCCTTTTGGTTGATATTAAAAATAATGTGATAAATAAAACTTATCCAAAAATTGTGCAACCAATTTTGTTAAATGTCTAAAAATCAGTGGACCATGTTAAACCAACATTGGGTATTTATTGCAATATTTAAATATTGCAAGTATTCTAAACAATGCCAATACAGCCCCAAATATCCATTTTCATATTCAAAATAAATATTAAATGGATTTATTTTGCACCCAAACCTTTTATTGCACTATTATATAGTGTGACATTAATTTAGGAACACTTGGCACATTTTATAAAAATCATATACTAGCTAAACAAAAAAAACAGGAGGCAAAAGGATAACAAAAAAAAGGAAAAAGTGCTAAAGAATTATTTGTCGCCCTGGGCAAAGCCCACCTATAGCCCACTCCCACTTCCCTGCCTTCTTCTACCTCCTGTACACAGGGGAGCTCGTGGCGGCCAACCCATGGCCACGTGTCGGCCATCCGCCGCTTCCTCGACGCCCTACAAAACGCCGTCGAGCCCCTGCGCCAACCCTAGCTCCATTTTTCCCCTCCATTTCCCTCTCCTCGATCTGGTTGACTTGGGCGCCATGGTCTTCTTCCTCCTCCGGCTGCAACGACATTGATGTCGTGGAGCTTCACCCCGAGCTTCCTTGGCCTCCCTGAGCACGCCAACGAATCCCCCGTGAGCACCTCCCTCGAACCCCCCTCTCTTTCCTCTTAGATTGGCCCTACCATGGCTGGCGGCGCCTCTGCCCACGCCCTCCATGCTCAACCCGCCGATGCGGCGCCCTGGGGACCCCGCGCTTGGTCGGACGCCCCTTGGTCGCGGCCTCGCCGCGTCGGTCCGCCCCCCCCCCCCAGCCGCTGCTCCCTGCCATGGCCACCGGAGATCGCCGAGTTTGTGTGTCGTGGTGCCACGGTGGGGGCTAGCCATGTTGAAAGAGTTAAAAAATATTAAAGGAATAATTGGTGAAATGATTAAGTACTTAAATAATTAATTAATTAGTTTAGTTTAGGCTTAATTGGATTACTTAATTATTGCCTCTCTCAATGACAGATGGGCCCTACTGGATAATTAAATTAAATAGATAAAATGTTTGCTTAACAGTGTATGACATGTGGGCCATGCCCCTGATTAAATTAAATTCATTATATGGAGTCAATGACATGTGGGCCACCTCTCCTGTTTTATTATTTAAAATGTAGTTAAAATATTTTTTATTAAATGTGAGGCTGACATGTGGGACCCACTAGTCAGTTAAACTGTGAATCCAAAAATATCTTTTAAACTGTGAATCAGATGGAAAAACTTTATACATGAAACTTGATCAGAAAAATATAAAGAATACGGATACGCTACCCATACCCCCACCACCGCCCCTCTAACGTACCGAACACGAGACATTCCCCCTCCGGTTGCACTGTCCGGTAATCACCCGGAGCTGGTAAAATTGTCGGTTAAATTCCCGTTTCATCTGCAACATGTAGCACCGCATTAGTTCACCCCTAACATTGTGTTTTCCATGTCATGAATTTGTATTGCTATTATTGTCGTGTATTTATTGTTTTTTTTCATCTCTTATTTGTCTGGAAGACTCAACGTCCACTGTCGATGACCCTGTGATCGACTACTTTGTCCTTAAAGTTAAGAGTCGGGCGACCCAACGGTCCCCACGACAGGTATTGCGACGGGACGACAGGGAGGTTATGACCGACATACTGGCGGACTTGGACCCTGATCGTTGTCCGCGAGAGTTACCAAACCACGAAAGTCGAGCTCCTCCAGGAGCACAGGCGAGAAAAGTTAAGGAGTCGGTTCACCTTGTTGGTAACCGTGGAGCTTTGACGGGACAACAGGGCAGGCACCGACGCACTGGTGGTCCTGGCTGATGTTTGTTGTCCGTTGTGTTGTTAGTCAGTCAACGATAACGGTTGTCTGCGAGATAATAATAAAATGGTTAATGGTTCAGGTGGATGACTTGAGAGGCCGCAAAGGCCTGTACGCACTACCTTCACGTGGGATTACGGTGTGGGCCCTCCACGTTATGGTCTCGTTCGAAAGCTCTGAAAGACGTCCAGTTCAGCATTGTGGCAGGGACGGATCGCGCTACGGCGTTGGAATTCACCCTCCTCACACCGACCCAGAGAGCGAGGGGGGACGGCCCAAGACTCCCTAGCCCTTAGGACTGTAGACCGGCGGGGACCTCTCTGATGACTCGTAGGATGGGCCTCGGCGTGTCGGATAGCCTTGGTGGGGCATTCCCTAACAAGGTGTGCCCCACCTTGGATATCTGAGCGTGTAGGCTGAACAGTAGTGCACCCCTGCAGGGAAGATGATCTATTCGAATAGCCGTGTCCACGGTAACAGGACGATTTATGCTGAAGCCAGAGCCTACTACTACAAACTACTACTATTAAACTGTTGGTTCCGATTTCTTTTCCTCGCAGGGAAGTCGAGGAAGGGAACTCGGAGGCATTTATAATTGTTATATAATTACAACTTATTATTATACAATGTTGCAGCAACTTCTGCTGCATTTTTACTTTATGCTTTATATGAACTGTTGGCTATTCTCTTCTTGTGCTTCAAGACTCGTCGGAAGATGCTAGTCTTCGATAGGCCTAGATTCTCTCCCGTATTCTAACTTCTACCATTCACTCCACTATATATAGCCTCCAATTTCCATTTGATACAAATGCATAAATGCTTAGTAGAGGACGTAAGACTCGCGGGTATGCTAGATACTCACCCTTGCTTTATTTCCCCCTTTTTGTTTTGCCTGATCGGCCGCTGCAGTCGACGTTGGAGCCTAGGAGCAGGAGTACCCCGGAGGCGTCTACTACTACGTCGAGACCCCCTTTGACCAGGACCAGGAGTAGTTTGGTGGATCCCAGGCAGGAGGCCTCGCCTTTTCGATTTGTATCTCTGATGTTATTTGTGCTAGCCTTCTTAAGGCAAAACTTGATTAACTATGTATGTACTCAGATATTATGTTTCAATTGACTTATGTATTCGGGTTTGTGCGACCCCCTTCCTTTTAATATATTGGTTTATCCTTTTGTGTTTAGTGTTGTGCTATGATATTCTCACCGTAGAACCTTGATATTGATCATGTACCCTGCGTGTATGATTACTGTACATGATCGTAAATCGAGGGCATCACAAGTTGGTATCAGAGCCGACTGCGTGTAAGAAACCACCCACCCACTCCTTGGTCGAAGTTGAGTCTGGTCTTTGAAAAACTATTTTGCTAACTTAATGATTGGCTTACGGGCCCACATCGATATCACCCCGTCGTGATATCTATGGTATTAGGATCCTTTTCTTCGTACCTATGCTCTGGGACTCTGCTCTCTTATCCTTGCTAGTAAGTTTTACTCACTCTCACATTAGGATCACGTTCTCTTGATTCCACCCGACGTTCTGGTGCTTACCCCTCTATTGAGTCGTGTCGCAGGAGTTCTGACCCAGGTCCGGGACCGCGGATCCCCTTTCTCATTCGGTGCAGGCCGCGCGTTCTCTGGCACAAACTCTTGTGGTCAACATTTTTCTTGCGGCGTGATTGACTTAGCGGAAGCTATGTCACGTCGTGTATTCCTTTCCGCGGTCTGCGCGCCGCCTAGTGTGTCATTTTTCCTTAATTTCTACGATGTTACGCTGTCCGATTTTGACCGACTATGTGCAAAGATTTGTATGTCTATGTGACTAATATTGTGTATCTATTGCATTTCTCGTTCATTTGTCGTACTACCTCATGTATGACTTCTTATCCTTGCAAATTCTTTACTTGAACTAACCCCTGTTGTTCAGGCAGGATGGCCGACGATCCCCCACCCCCACCGTATTTTGTCGCCCTGATGCAACAGGTTGAGCTGAACCGTGAACAGTTTGATATGAACCGTCAGTTCATGGCCGGAGTAGTGGCCCACCTTACAAACTAGAATGCCCCAATCACACTGCAGGAGTTCGTGCGCCTCAACCCGTCCACCTTCCGCGACTCCGCAAATCCTATGGATGTCGATGATTGGCTCCGTGATATCGCCTTTCAGATGGAGTCAGCTGCTGTTGCCCCTGACAGTTACGTCACCTTTGCGCAAAATCATCTGAGGGGTCCAGCTGCTCAATGGTGGGAAAGCCACAGGCTTGCGCTGCCAGATGGAACTATAACCACTTGGCAAGAATTTCAGTCAGCTTTCCGTGCATGGCACATTCCTCTAGATCTGATGGACCAGAAGAAGGAGGAGTTCCGCAAACTCCATCAGGGCCACACAACTTTCGATGAATATCATAGGAAATTCCTTGAGTTGTCCCGCTATGCTGAGAGAGACATCGGCACCGACGCTCGCAAATAGGAGAAATTCCGAGAAGGACTATATCCTGATATAGAGCTCGCACTTGTCCTTCATGATTGTGCGGACTTTGCGACCCTTGTCAGCAAGGCTTTCCAAGTCGAAACCGCTCTGACTAAGCACCAGGAATCGCTCAATCGTGCTCGAGATGTTGGCCCATCTTCGGGTCGGCCTGTTTAGAAACCCCTTTGACTAAGCACAATGTTTTTCACCGGCCTGCTCCAACGCCAAGGTCGTCTTATGCTGCACCTCGTCTGCCTCCCCCGCCGAGACATCTAACGATTCCGACTGAACAGCCCAATATTATGGCTCCTCCCTAGAACGATGGCTTATGCCGCCGGTGTGGACAGCCAGTTCACCGCGCACCTTGTCCTCCTGTTGACAGAAAAAGAAGTTGTCGAAGCTGTCATTCCAGAAACCGCAACACCAAACCATCTACTATGAGTTGTGCTCAGTTCACCCATGTCAAGATGGAAGAAGCTCGCAAGTCCCCAAAAATAGTGATGTGCACCTTACACGTCAATTCAACGCCAACTTTTGTTCTTTTTTATTCTGGGGCATCACATTCATTTATGTCCCAATCGTTTGCTCAGTTGCATGGAATAGCTATGAAACCCTTTTCCATTCCTTTGGCGGTAAATGATGTTGGATCTCAGAGCCGTGCCACCATGATGAGCCCCGATACCACCATTGCAATTGTGGGTCTGTTGTTCCCTGCTCCTCTTATTGTCCTGAAGTCGTCCAACATTGATGTCATCCTCGGGATGGATTGGTTGGCGGCACATGATTCCCATATCCACTGTGCCACTAAGATAGTTCAGCTCACTCGCCCGTCTGGCAAGAAGATTTTGTACTCGGCCCGAACAGTTCAGCATGCCGAAAGCCAAATATATGCTCTGAATGCATTGAAATCCTCACCTCTTGAAGGGATCGAGAACGTTCCACTCGTTCACGATTTTACCGACGTCTTTCCAGAAGAACTGCCGGGAATACCCCCGATCAGAGACGTCCAATTCGTCATTGACTTGAAGCCCGGCACCGTCCCTATTGCTAAGAGCCCTTATAAGATGCCGCCTCACCACCTCCTTGAACTGAAGAAGGAGATCAACATGGCACTCCACAAAGGCTTCATCCGTCCAAGTTACTCTTCTTGGGGAGCACCTTCACTCTTTGTCAAGAATAGCGATGGAACGAACCGTTTGGTCCAAGATTACCGACCTATCAACCAGGAAACAATACAGAACAAGTATCCGCTTCCTCGAATCAACGATCTATATGATCAACTTGCTGGATCTACGGTGTTCTCGAAACTCGACTTGAGGTTGGGTTACCATCAGATCCGGGTCCGCGAAGAGGACATTCCGAAGACAGACTTCATTACTCAATATGGTTCATACGAGTACACCGTCATGTCTTTTAGCCTGACCAATGCCCTGACCACTTTATCCCGATTGATGAACTATATATTCATGCAATACCTCGACAAGTTCGTTGTGGTTTATCTGGATGATATCTTGGTATACTCCAAGAATGAAGAGGAACATGTTGAACACCTTTGTCTTATACTGGAAAAGCTTCGGGAACACAAACTCTATGCTAAGTATTCTAAGTGTGAATTCTGGCTTCCTGAAGTAACCTACCTTGGTCATGTGATTTCCAAGGATGGCGTTGCCGTCAACCCAGAACGTATTCAGGCTATTCTTGACTGGACTCCTCCCAGGACTGTCAAGCAAGTTAGAAGTTTCCTCGGCCTCGCTAGCTATTGCCGCCGTTTCATCGTGAACTTCTCCAAGATTTCCAAGCCTCTGACTAATCTTCTTCACAAAGGCGTTAAGTTCGAGTGGACAGACAAATGCCAGGAAAGTTTTCAAGCTCTCAAGGACAAGCTCAATTCTCCCCCAGTGCTCGCTCCCCCTGATACTCAGAAGGACTTCGTGATATACTCCAACGCATCTCGTCAAGGATTAGGATGTGTCCTAATGCAAGAGTGCAAAGTGATTGCTTATGGCTCTCGTCAGTTGCGTTCTCACGAAGATAAGTATCCAACGCATGATCTCGAATTGGCAGCAGTAATTTATGCATTGAAGATGTGGCGACATTACCTCGTTGGTAATCGTTGCGAGATCTACACGGACCACCAAAGCCTGAAGTACTTGTTTATTTAGCCAGACCTGAATCTCCGCCAACATACATGGCTCGAGACAATAGCCGATTTCAACATGGATATTCATTACACCCCTAGCAAAGCTAATGTGGTGGCTGATGCCTTGAGTCGCAAAGCCTACTGTAGTGAACTTGAAGTTCAAATTTCTGGCGTCGTTGCCGGGGAGTCCGAGTAATAAGATAGGGGAGTTGCCCACTATCTTTTACCTTTAATTTTTAGTCTTGTTAGTTTACCTTTTTGTTTTTATCTTTGTGTCTTATATCGAAAATTACAAAAAAACTGCCACACTTGCTGCTACTATGGGTTCCACTGAAAACACCAAGTTGTGTGACTTCACCAGTCACAACAACAAAGACTTTATCTGCACTCCTATTGCCACACCTGCGACTTCAGCTACCTCTTATGAAATTAAACCTGCCTTACTGAACCTTGTTATGACAGATCAATTCTCTGGTGCTGGAGATGATGCTGCTTTACACTTGAATAATTCTGTTGAATTATGTGATATGCAAAAGTATAAAGAAGTAGAAGGTGATGTTGTTAAGCTCAAGCTTTTTCCTTTCTCTTTGAGGGACGGAGCTAACATCTGGTTTCAATCTTTGCCTAGGAATAGCATAGGTTCTTGGGATAAGTGCAAAGATGCTTTTATTGGGAAGTATTACCCACCTGCAAAAATTATCCAATTGAGAAGTAACATTATGAATTTCAGGCAATTGGATAATGAACACTTTGCCCAAGCTTGGGAACGTATGAAATATCTTGTTAAGAAATGACCTACACATGGTTTGACTACCTGGATGGTTATCCAGACTTTTTATGCGGGCTTGAACTTTACCTCGCGGAACCTGTTAGATTCAGTCGCGGGAGGAACCTTTATGTCAACTACACTCGGTGTTTCCACCAAACTCCTCGATGAGATGATGACCAACTATTCCCAATGGCACACAGAACGCGCTCCAACAGGTAGGAGGGTAAATTATGTCGAGGAAATGACCTCCCTAAATGATAAAGTTGATTTAATTATGTCTCTACTTACCAAGCAACCCTCTATTGATCCCCATGATGTTCCTTTAACTTCTTTGCTAGAAACAACTTTAATAATAATGCTTATAAAGGCAACTTTGCTAGTAATCCTAGACCGTTTCCATCCACTTATGTGAACAAAAACACTTACCCTAGCAAGAAAAACCCCACTTCTGAACTAGAAAACATGCTTAGAGACTTTATCACTACCCAAAAATCCTTCAACAAGAATGTGGAAGAAAAGCTAGCTAATTTAGATAATCTTTGTTTGAAGGTAGACAACTTAGCCCTTGATGTTGAGATGTTAAAAATTAGAACCTCTCCCCTTGAGGAGAGCAAGGCCACTCCTATTAATGCTATCAAGTTACAAATTAATGAAAATATTAGGATGATGGCTAAACTTAAAGAAAGATGGGCTAGAGAAAAACAGGAAGATGATAGAATTAAGAGCCTTCCTACACACCACACAGCTGCAACTATCCAAATTGTTGAGGACACCGAAACTATTAGGACCCAATGCACTCCTGGTCCCATTGGACCTATTAATGGTGATGCTAATACCTCAACCGTAGAAGAAGAAACTCCTATGAACATAGAGGGTTTCAAACAAGTGATCCTAGATGACACTAATACCACCTTTGATAGTAGTGATATTGATTTTGATAGTTGCACCCTCTTAGAAGTTATCAGCTTACTACACAAAATGTCTAGAGACCCCCACACTAGCACACTCAATCTTGCCTTCACGGAGCATATCACAAAGTCTCTCATCAAAGCTAGGGAGGAGAAGCTTAGGATAGAAGCCTCCATACCTAGGAAGCTAGATGATGGTTGGGACCCTACGATCAAAATTAAATTAAATAACTTCTCTTGCTATGCTTTATGTGACGTTGGAGCTAGTACCTCCGTCGTGCCCAAAAGAATGTATGCTATGTTTGAATTGAAACCTTTCGATTCTTGTTATTTTGGTGTTCGTCTTGTCAACTCTTCCGTAAAGAAACCTTTGGGGAAGATCGCCATGTTCTTATCATTTTCAATGACAACTATGTTCCCGTTGATTTCATTATTATGGATATAGAGTGTGAACCTTTATGTCCAATTATTTTGGGACGTCCTTTTCTTCGCACCGTTGGTGCAATCATTGACATGCAAGAGGGGAATATAAATTTTCAATTCACTCTCAAAAGGGGGATGGAACACTTCCCTAGAAAGAAAATCAAGTTACCTTTTGAGTCCGTTACACGGGCTAGCTATTCTCTTTCTCTTGATAAAACTTGATTCTTCTTTTGCCTTATGTCTAGCTTAAAGGCGTAAAAGAAAGCGCTTGTTGGGAGGCAACCCAAGATGTTTTTACTTCTATTTTTTGTGGTCTTGATTATTTCTACTACTGTAGAAACATCATTGTATCTTTATTTTCAAGCTTTGTGCCAAGTTATAGCCTCATATGACAAGGGAAGTGAAAGTTGTGACATGTTGTCCAGAAAACAGATTATGTCCTCGTGACGGGAAAATCAGAATAAATCACCAGTTCATCTTTTTGAGCTGAATGTTTTACACAGCGTTCTCTATACAATCACGGAACTTTCGTATGTTCTGAGTTTTTTTTATTTGAGTTGCAGAAGTACCCCTAAAAAAAATCTTTACTACCTATTGTTCTATTTTTCACAGATTCTGCCACGTTTTGTCTCTCCTAACTTTTGCAAACCTTAAGCTTGCTTTTTCTTTGCAAAAACCTTTTGGCAATCTTGAGAAACAGTAGCTCTTCAAGAATATCTTTATATCCAGTGGGGAAAAATTATTTAATAAGGGTACTAACCTCTCTAATCAGCTTATGATGAGTTATGTACGAAGGGAGTTTTCAAGTGTGCGATGGAAGGTGATGAAAGAAGATTCTCTAGTGTCAAGCGCTCAATCTTGGGGACGCCCCGATGCATCCCCAATAAATATTCAAGGAGACTCAAGCATCTAAGCTTGGGGATGCCCCCGTGCATCCCCTTCTCCATCAACAATCATCAGTTCGTCCTTCATCTCACTATATTTTTATCACTTCATGCGTTATGTGCTATGCTTGGAGCGTCTCGCTCTTAGGTTTTATTTTTAGTTTTGTTTAGCTTTGCTTGCTGTTCATAACAAGTTAGATCCCGTCTTACTTTTTGTGGGAGAGAAACACGCTCCACTTTCAAAATCTAGAACACATCATAGGATTCTTCATGCCTATCTTTTTTGTCACATCCCAACTTTTGTAGTTCCTTTATTAGAATGCTAAAATTTAGGGCTAACAAAAAAACTTTGCATGGTTGTAAGTGTTGTGATGTTGAATCTATGTTTGACTGTGTGTGCTTAGTGTTGATCATGCTAAACTTGGGTGGCTGTCGTGTGGGGTCAGTGTACTCGTGTGAATAGCATAGGATTTCCACACTATCTTGTTGATCATCTCGGCATGATCATAAGCACGGCCACACTAATACCCTAGTATGCACAGATTAAGACCGTCACATCACGTACCACTATCGCACTCCCTCACTAATAGATGGTTTTGCATCCCGTTTTCTTTTGTTTGTTCTGGTATAAAAACCTTATTTATTTTTGCGTGGTAAAAATCATGCTAGTAATGATTTTTGATCACCACAAAGCCCTAAGGCACTACCTTTTCGCACGATAAAGAAAACTAAAACAAAGATCATTTAAAATTCGATTAACATATTGGAGATCTAATAAAAATTCATGCATGACCATGATCCACTCACAATACCCAGAAATTACTTTTTTTATATAGAAATTTTGTTTAGGCATTTTCACAAACACTTGGGGTGCATTTTTTTTATTTGCTTGAATTTGTGTTAAGGAACTTTTTAAAAAAAGAAAGGAAAAGAAAACTACCCTAGCCTCTCCCGCACCCCCCCCCTCTGCTAACGTCAGCTCGAGCCCCCCCTGTGACGTAGGCACGCCCAGGAGCACCAACGTCAGCCCTCCCTTCGCTCGTCTCTCCCGCTCCCGCACCTCTCCCCTCCAGCTATAAAACCCCACCCCCGGCGCCCCTCCTCACCCCACTCCACCATCCATCCCACAGCCCAGCTCCACCCCCCCCCCACTGATCAGTAGAAGAAGGAAGGAAACAGAAGAGAAGGAAGAAAGAGAGAAGGAAGAAAGGAGGAAGGAGGAGGAGGGAGGAGGAATAAGAGGAGAGGAGGGAGAGGCCGGCGCGCCTCTCCACCTCCGCCACCTATCGCCGGAGCCGGCGCCGGCGAGGAGCCGCGCCAGGAAGACCGCGCTGCCGCCCCAAGTCGCCCGTCGTCTACCCCGAGCCGACCTCCACGCCGACGTCTCCGCCTTCCGTTTCCATCAAAAACGGAGCTGCCCCGCCGTCCTGCACGCCCGCCGCCCCTCCACGCCGCCCGCCGTCGCCGGAACGACCCCCGGTGAGCCGCCCGAGCCCATACTGTCACCATGAGCGCCGCCTGTTTTTCCACGTTGCATGCGCGTTTTTCCCGCGAAAATGGAACCCCCAGCCTTCCCTCTACCCCCGCCGCCGCTTGCCACCGGCCGCCGGCCGCCGGAGGGCCGCCGGCGAGGCCAGGCAGCCCCCCTGGCGCCATGGGAGCTCCCTCCCGAGCTCCAGCCGGCCCGAGCAGGAAGACGGCCCCTGGCCGTCCGATCGGACTTGATCCAACGGCCAGGAGGCCCCCGAAGCCCTTCGTTTAAAAAAAAAACAGCCGCAGCGCCCCGTGTTGGGCTCGGCCCGATATAAAAAAAATGGAAACTGTTCCGGGTGCGTCCAGTAGCCATGGGCCGGCTGTAATTTTTTTTTCTTTTTCTTAAAAACTGCAGCACTAAAATAATTCTAGACAAATAACCATAGCTCATAAAAATGTGAAATAAATTTTGTGTGGTTTAGAAAATTGTGTTTTATTTTTTTGTATACTTAGAATAATTTTTATGCAGTGTCAAATTAATTGATTTAGTTTAAACTAGTTAATTGTGCTTTTTAGCAGCTAGTAATAGTTTTAATCAATTCCCTGTAAACCCTAAAAATGTAATGTTGATTCTTATTTACTCCTGTGTTTTTCTTGATTTTTCTGTGTGTGTAGAATTTTTTTAGGACTAAATAAATTTGTGGCCTTTTATTATTATTATTATTAATACTATTGCTAGTTATTCCCTTTGTAACTTATGTTAGTACTATTTTGGTTATTAGTTTATTATTAAACTAGCATGTGGTCAGAATGTTATTGCTTTGAACTTGGTTATGGAATTAAAAAAGTTAATAAGTTGTTAAGTAAATCACTTAACATAACTACAGTTAAGAATTACTTAATAAAATCTTATTTTGGTAATCCTATTAAATTTATTCCAATACCTTGTCTTGATATTTAACTTTGAAGTGATTGATTTAGTATTTCTTTGCTAGTACAATTGATACTCTTAAATTACTAGTTGTTTGATAGTTAAGTTGAGTGTTGTGTGCTTTGTTTGTTTTGCCTGATTGTAATGGTGAATCTGTTTCTTCCGCAACGTGTAGACGATACGTCGTACGTTGCAGGTGAAGACTCCTCCCTTGCCACCGAAGAAGCCGATCCAGGGTACATCGTCGAGGAAGGCAAGCCACCGTCAAAACTCAAACTCCGCATTACCCATTTTTACTTTCTTGGTATCATTTATATTGTATCATGGTAGTATTAAAGTCATATGGTTTGGGATTATAATAGTTGTATTAGAGAAACTCCACACCACCCCTAGCCTACCTAATTGGGAAAAACTAAGTAGAACCCCGATGATCCCGGCATTCTGTCGAGACCATCACTCAGCTTTAGTATTTAGTATTACATAACAACTTGGAAAGTCATACTTCATCCTTTTTGGTACGGCATTCACCTAAGAAGGTGGTATAGCCAGGATTGTGGAACATCGTCGGACATGGACAAAGTCTGGAGGGACTCTCTATTTGTGCCGCCAAAATCTAGCATTACAGTACAACCACTATACTCTGGTATGGGACAGGGCTAGTTGGAAGCTTGTTTGTCTTAGTACGGGGGTCCTATAACTACACATGGATGCGTGATTCCACGAATCCGATAGCCCTCGAAGTCGATGGGTGAAATTCGCTAGGCTTAGTGTCGGAAGGAACCTTGGTACTCTTCGACTACGGTGCAGGCTTGGGTCCAAGAGGAGCATGTCCTGTCACACGGAAAGTCCATGCAGTACGCAAGGGGTGGATTCACCTGTACTAGTGAAGACAAGGGGAAAGCTAAGGTCGATTATCCGAGACCCGCATACTGAAGTATGACGATCCGTGGGGACACACGGCGGATGTATCGAATGTGGTGGGAAAAGTGTACAACCTCTGCAGAGTGTAAATCTATTCGAGTAGCCGGAGTCCACGGTCATGGACAGCTAGTGAGGCCACACATTGTGGGGAATAGATGAGAAAGCCGGTACTGAGTTTATGGTTCGCGATGATGGTGTTGTTATAGTTGAAAAAGGGTTGGACTTGACTTATCCAAATGCAATGTGGGAAATAAAACTTGCCAAGTTTAAAACTTTTCCAACTTAATAATAAGGTTGAGTAGATAGGAAACCCTATGAGAAACCCCACCATATAGCCATCCCATTATTTTCTTGTACAAAACTTTGTTTCTTTCTTTAGGTGGTTTGCGAGTACTTTATATGTACTCGCGGCTTTGTCCCTGGTTATTCCATCGGTGAGGCTTGGAGGAGCAGGTATATGACGATGATGCTACCGGAGAATACTAGGACGTGTTATGCTCTGATCTACCCTGTGGATTGTGTCGCCCCTACCTTTGTTGCTTTTGCTTTTCCGCTGCTATTTGAGCCCGATGAGGCAATGTAAGACTTTATTAATGTATGACTTGTATTTGGTATTGTATGAACATTGAGACTATGATATTCATGTCGAGTTGTGTGTCATGCGAACTGATCATGGGAGCATGACTGTATACACAGCTGGTCGCTTCGGACATATAGTCCGGGGTGCCCACAGACTTGGTATCAGAGCCTCTGTTCAGACCATAGCAGCCTAGTTAGGTTGGTCGGTAGATAGGATGGGGGGAAATCAAAAACTATTTTCTAAACTAAAGAGATGGTCAAATGCATAGTATAGAATGCTTACCTCTCTTATCCCCTCTATAGTAACCTATTAAATGTTTTACTATGTTAAAATCTTGCACACTTGTCATCTAACTTAAACTCTTAAAACTTGTAGATGGCTGGAGTTCCTGTGCACCACCTCCAGCTGACTCAGGCTGGGAAGACGCCCTTTGCTCAGGATCTGATGGATCTGCTTGCGCTCGTTCACCGCCCAGCTGCGGAGTTCAGGGCTTTCCATATCACCAATGGGGAGGACACCGAGCTTCGCCTGATTGTGCGGTGTGAGCTCCGAGGTTCGGAGGTGACTCCACGGTCGGATCCTATCAGCTTCACAGTGTACGCTCGTACCTGGGAGGAGGGCCTGGGCCGAGCTTGCCAGGAGGCGATTGCTCGCCTGGTGAGGTTTCACCAGTACGAGCTGGGTACCACGCGGTTCCGTCACTACGGGATGCGCGATGGTGAGGGAGATCCCACTCCTGGTGTCCTTCACCCGGTTCTGAGGGACCACCTGTTCGCTCTAGAGACACACCTGGCTCTGACTCAGGCTCAGCTGGATGAGGTCCGGGTCAAGCATGACTACACCCTCCAGACCGATGGTCCCGCCCCCGTCGCCCCCATCGAGCTGGAGACTAGGGAAAAGATTATCAAGGAGTTGCAGGACAAGGTCGCCAGTCTGGAGGAGAGGAACAAGATGCTGAAGAAGAAGAACAGGAGCCTGAAGCGTAAGTGCGACGACTTGGAGGAGGAGATCGATGCCCTAGATGATGGCGAGGACATCCAGAAGGGTGAGAACGCTCATATCAGTGATGATGAGGACTGGATGGATGAGGAGTATGAGGAGGTTCCGGACACTGATGATGAGGACTTCATCGATGATCGCGAGGAGGATGAGCTCTAGGCATCGTTAGTTGTAGGATGCCCTTTTGGAGATTGGCGTTAGACGTTGCATGTGTGGTTGGTTACCTGTAAGACTTGTTTATGTATGAGACTTATGCTATCGTTATGCTGCCATGTGGTGATTGCTAGTTGCATGATTATTACCTATTTTATAAGTCTTGTCTGTGTGTGATAACTAGATTGTTAGGGACTTACCCCCTTGTAGACTGAATTCCCTCTTATCTTGCGCACCAACCTCAGGATGCCGAGAAGCTCCCGGGCCAACCCCAGTGGATCCGGTGACGCGCCACCGCCACCACCCGACCCGAGCATGGCGCAGGTTCTGCGACTGCTGATGGAGGAGCGCCAGGCCGCTCGTGACGAGCGCCAGGCGAACATGGCTGCACTCCAGCAGCTAGTCCAGGCCGCCACCAATGCCAACCAAGGAGGCGGAGGAGCTGGTGGGAATGAGGAGCCCAGGTCTCGGCTCCGAGATTTCCAGAACACCAACCCACCCGTGTTCTCGCAGACGAAGGAGCCTTTGGATGCTGAGGATTGGCTCCGCACCATGGAGAACAATCTCGCTGTCGCCGCTGTTGGCAACAACGAGAAGGTCCTGTATGCCACCCACTATCTCACCGGCACCGCAAGGAGCTGGTGGGAAGGAGTGTGTGCCCGTCTTCCTGCGGGGCAAGTACTCACCTGGGCGGAGTTCTCCGAGAAGTTCAAGAAGGCGCACATCCCGACTGCACTGATCCGGAGAATGAAGGACGAGTTCCGCCACCTCAAGCAAGGAGGCATGACTGTGGTTGAATATCTTGACCGCTTCACTCAGATGTCGAGGTATGCCCCGGAGGAGGTGGACACCGAGGAGAAGCGAAAGGACCGTTTCCTGGATGGATTGCACGATGAGCTGCAGGTTGTCCTGGTGGCTATGCAGTTCCCCGATCTTGAGTCTCTTGCCGACGCTGCTATCATGATGGAAGGCAAGCTCAAGACGGCCTCTGAGAACCGCAAGCGCCGCATGATGCAGCAGGGTGGATCCAGCAATCCCCGACTGCGTCCAGCACAGCCACCAAGGCCAGCACCCCAGCCTCAGAGGGCCCCTTACCCAGCGCCACGCCCCAATGCTCCTGCTCGCCCCGGTGGAGTTCCGCGCCCAGCAGGCGGAGTTCCCCGCGACCCTGCATCAGACGTGATCTGCTTCAAGTGTGGCCAGAAGGGTCACTACGCCATTACCTGCACCAATAAGGCGAATGCTGCCCCACGCCCCAATGCTCCAGCACCAGCCAGAGGGAACCCTGGCCGCAACAATGCCCAGCGCGGTGCGCCCAATGCCGCCAAGGGACGTCTGAACCATGTGCAAGCCGAGGAAGCCCTGGAGGCAGCAGACGTTATCTTGGGTACGTTTCCAGTTAATTCAGTACCTGCTCAAGTATTGTTTGATTCTGGTGCATCACACTCATTTGTTACGAAGACATGTGTGGATAGAAGTAAGTTGTCACCTAGTGAAATGAGGAGGCCCATGATAGTCCAAATACCCGGATCCAAAACCCGAGCCAGTTTAGCTTGTTCCAGAGTTCCCATAGAAATTCATGGAGTTGAGTTCCCCGCTGACCTGATCGTGTTAGGGACAGAAGGTATAGATGTGGTACTTGGCATGAATTGGTTGTCCAGATATCGAGGCCGAATAGATTGCACTGAGAGGACAATCAGTCTCACAAGTGCCGATGGAGTTCAGATAGAGTACACCGGCAAGGAAGAGACTGCCCAAGCCTTCTGTCATCAGAGTGTCTCGGTGCCACCACTTGAAGAGGTGAAGGTTGCGTGTGAATTCCCGGACGTCTTTCCGGAAGAGCTACCCGGTATGCCGCCTGATCGGGATATCGAGTTTATCATTGAGTTAGTGCCTGGCACAGCCCCTATTGCACAAAGACCCTACCGGATGAATGCTGAAGAGCTGGTTGAGTTGAAGAAACTGCTGAACGATATGCTCCAGAAGGGACTGATTCGACCCAGTGTGACTGATTCGACCCAGTGCTTCACCCTGGGGTTCTCCAGTTCTCTTTGTGGACAAGAGAGACGGCACCATACGCATGTGTGTGGACTACCGTAAGCTGAACGAAGTTACCATCAAGAACAAGTATCCGCTCCCCAAGATCGAGGATCTGTTCGATCAGTTGAACGGAGCCCGAGTTTTCTCCAAGATCGATCTAAGGACCGGATATCACCAGTTGAAGGTTCGCGAGTCGGACAACCCCAAGACAGCTTTCACGACCCACTATGGTTTGTTCGAATACACTGTCATGTCTTTCGGACTTACCAATGCCCCGGCCTATTTCATGAATCTCATGAACAAGATCTTCATGAAGTACCTCGACAAGTTTGTGGTGGTGTTCATTGACGACATCCTGATATATTCCAAGACCGAAGAAGAGCACGCAGATCATTCGCGCTTAGTCCTCGAGACTTTGCGTGAGCACCAGTTGTACGCCAAGTTCAGCAAGTGCGAGTTCTGGCTCAAAGAAGTCGGATTTTTGGGACATGTATTGTCGGAAGGAGGCATATCTGTCGACCCCGCCAAGATTCAGTCCGTCATAGACTGGACAGCTCCGACCACTCAGACTGAAGTTAGAGGATTCCTCGGTCTAGCTGGATACTACCGCAAGTTCGTGGAAGGCTTCTCCAGCATCGCCCGACCCATGACCCAGCTGCTAAAGAAGGACCAGAAGTTTGTGTGGACGGAAAAGTGTGAAGCCAGTTTCCAGGAGTTGAAGAGGAGATTGGTATCCGCCCCAGTGTTGACGATGCCTGACCTGACCAAGAGCTTTGATGTGTACTGCGATGCATCGAAGATTGGTTTGGGTTGCGTTCTTATGCAAGTGGGCAAGGTGATTGAGTACCTGTCACGACAGTTGAAGCCGCACGAGTTGAACTACCCCACACATGACTTGGAGCTAGCCGTTGTTGTGCTTGCTCTCAAGAGATGGAGACATTACCTGATGGGTCACCGTTGTGACATATACACAGACCATAAGAGCCTGAAGTACATTTTCTCACAGAAGGAGTTGAACATGAGGCAGAGGAGATGGACCGAGTTGATCAAAGACTACGATCTCGAGATTCACTACCATCCGGGCAAGGCCAATGTGGTAGCAGATGCCCTCAGCCGCAAGCCCTGCACACTTAATGCGATGATCAGGGAGACGCAGCCAGCTCTGCACGAGGAGTTCGAGAAGCTGGGTTTGGAACTTGTTACACCCGGTTTTCTGGCTCACCTCGAGTTGACTCCGACTCTATTTGATCAGATCAAGGAGGCACAGAAGGGGCACGATAGTATCGAGGGAATCAAGAAGAAGATGCCCCTCGGCAAGGCCCCGAAGTTCACGATAGATGATAAAGGAGTTCTTTGGTTCGATGGTCGATTGTGTGTGCCCGACATGAACGAGTTGAAGCTCACTATCCTGAAGGAAGCTCACGATACACCTTACTCCATCCACCCTGGAGGGACTAAAATGTATCAAGACCTGAAGGAATTGTTCTGGTGGCACGGTATGAAGCGTGAAATTGCCTTGTATGTCGCCAAGTGTGACATCTGCCAGAGAGTGAAAGCAGAACATCAGAGACCTGCAGGATTGCTGCAACCACTCCGAGTTCCTGAATGGAAGTGGGAACAAATAGGCATGGACTTCATCACAGGTCTACCGAGGTCGAGCAAAGGACATGACTCTATCTGGGTCATAGTCGACCGACTCACCAAGGTAGCGCACTTCATCCCAGTACGAACCACTTATCGAGGAGACCAGCTGGCAGAATTGTACATGTCAAGGATCGTATGCCTGCACGGAGTTCCGAAGGAAATTGTGTCAGACCGAGGTACCCAGTTTACCTCGAGGTTCTGGAAACAAGTTCAGGAGGCACTAGGCACGAAGCTTGCGTTCAGCACAGCCTATCACCCGCATACTGGAGGCCAGACTGAGCGAGTGAACCAGATACTAGAGGATATGCTCCGCGCATGTGCTCTAGCCTACGGTTCCAAGTGGGAGGACTGCTTGCCCTATGCAGAATTCTCCTACAACAACAGCTACCAGTCGAGTTTGCAGATGGCACCATTTGAAGCTCTGTATGGGAGGAAGTGTCGCACACCCCTGAACTGGTCTCAGACCGGAGAAGGGAAGATTTTCGGACCCGATGTTCTGAAAGAGGCTGAAGAACAAGTCCAGTTGATTCGTGAGCGTCTCAAGACCGCTCAGTCTCGTCAGAAGAGTTATGCCGACCCCAAGCGTCGAGAGGTGACTTTTGAAGTTGGAGATTTTGTATATCTCCGAGTCACCCCATTGAAAGGAATGCAGCGATTCCATGTGAAGGGAAAGCTAGCACCCCGATACATCGGACCGTTTGAGGTGATAGCCAGGCGAGGCCAAGTTGCCTATCAGTTGAGGCTGCCAGCAGAGCTATCCGATGTGCACGATGTCTTCCACGTCTCGCAGCTCCGGAAATGTCTGGAGGTGCCGGACAAGCCCGATGTTTTCAAGAACATCGATCATCGCACGGTGGACATCAACCAGGATCTCACGTACCGCGAGACACCCCTTCGTATCCTGGAAGAAGCCACCCGAGTCACCCGAAAGCGCGCGATCAAGTTCCACAAGGTCCAGTGGACAAACCACACAGAGGAGGAAGCCACCTGGGAACGGGACGACTACCTCAAGCGCGAGTTCCCGCATCTCTTCACTAGCTTGTGAATCTCGGGGACGAGATTCTTTTTAAGGGGGGAAGGTCTGTCACATCCCAACTTTTGTAGTTCCTTTATTAGAATGCTAAAATTTAGGGCTAACAAAAAAACTTTGCATGGTTGTAAGTGTTGTGATGTTGAATCTATGTTTGACTGTGTGTGCTTAGTGTTGATCATGCTAAACTTGGGTGGCTGTCGTGTGGGGTCAGTGTACTCGTGTGAATAGCATAGGATTTCCACACTATCTTGTTGATCATCTCGGCATGATCATAAGCACGGCCACACTAATACCCTAGTATGCACAGATTAAGACCGTCACATCACGTACCACTATCGCACTCCCTCACTAATAGATGGTTTTGCATCCCGTTTTCTTTTGTTTGTTTTGGTATCAAAACCTTATTTATTTTTGCGTGGTAAAAATCATGCTAGTAATGATTTTTGATCACCACAAAGCCCTAAGGCACTACCTTTTCGCACGATAAAGAAAACTAAAACAAAGATCATTTAAAATCCGATTAACATATTGGAGATCTAATAAAAATTCATGCATATCCATGGTCCACTCACAATACCCAGAAATTACTTTTTTTTATATAGAAATTTTGTTTAGGCATTTTCACAAACACTTGGGGTGCATTTTTTTTATTTGCTTGAATTTGTGTTAAGGAACTTTTAAAAAAAAGAAAGGAAAAGAAAACTACCCTAGCCTCTCCCGCACCACCCCCTCTGCTAACGTCAGCTCGAGCCCCCCCTGTGACGTAGGCACGCCCAGGAGCACCAACGTCAGCCCTCCCTTCGCTCGTCTCTCCCGCTCCCGCACCTCTCCCCTCCAGCTATAAAACCCCACCCCCGGCGCCCCTCCTCACCCCACTCCACCATCCATCCCACAGCCCAGCTCCACCCCCCCCCACTGATCGGTAGAAGAAGGAAGGAAACAGAAGAGAAGGAAGAAAGAGAGAAGGAAGAAAGGAGGAAGGAGGAGGAGGGAGGAGGAAGAAGAGGAGAGGAGGGAGAGGCCGGCGCGCCTCTCCACCTCTCGCCGGAGCCGGTGCCGGCGAGGAGCCGCGCCAGGAAGACCGCGCCGCCGCCCCAAGTCGCCCGTCGTCTACCCCGAGCCGACCTCCACGCTGACGTCTCCGCCCTCCGTTTCCATCAAAAACGGAGCTGCCCCGCCGTCCTGCACGCCCGCCGCCCCTCCACGCCGCCCGCCGTCTTCGGAACGACCCCCGATGAGCCGCCCGAGCCCATACTGTCACCATGAGCGCCGCCTGTTTTTCCACGTTGCATGCGCGTTTTTCCCGCGAAAATGGAACCCCCAGCCTTCCCTCTACCCCCGCCGCCGCTTGCCACCAGCCGCCGGCCGCCGGAGGGCCGCCGGCGAGGCCAGGCAGCCCCCCTGGCGCCATGGGAGCTCCCTCCCGAGCTCCAGCCGGCCCGAGCAGGAAGACGGCCCCTGGCCGTCCGATCGGACTTGATCCAACGGCCAGGAGGCCCCCGTACCCCTTCGTTTAAAAAAAAACAGCCGCAGCGCCCCGTGTTGGGCTCGGCCCGATATAAAAAAAATGGAAACTGTTCCGGGTTCGTCCAGTAGCCATGGGCCGGCTGTAATTTTTTTTTCTTTTTCTTAAAAACTGCAGCACTAAAATAATTCTAGACAAATAACCATAGCTCATAAAAATGTGAAATAAATTTTGTGTGGTTTAGAAAATTGTGTTTTATTTTTTTGTATACTTAGAATAATTTTTATGCAGTGTCAAATTAATTGATTTAGTTTAAACTAGTTAATTGTGCTTTTTAGCAGCTAGTAATAGTTTTAATCAATTCCCTGTAAACCCTAAAAATGTAATGTTGATTCTTATTTACTCCTGTGTTTTTTCTTGATTTTTCTGTGTGTGTAGAATTTTTTTAGGACTAAATAAATTTGTGGCCTTTTATTATTATTATTATTAATACTATTGCTAGTTATTCCCTTTGTAACTTATGTTAGTACTATTTTGGTTATTAGTTTATTATTAAACTAGCATGTGGTCAGAATGTTATTGCTTTGAACTTGGTTATGGAATTAAACAAGTTAATAAGTTGTTAAGTAAATCACTTAACATAACTACAGTTAAGAATTACTTAATAAAATCTTATTTTGGTAATCCTATTAAATTTATTCCAATACCTTGTCTTGATATTTAACTTTGAAGTGACTGATTTAGTATTTCTTTGCTAGTACAATTGATACTCTTAAATTACTAGTTGTTTGATAGTTAAGTTGAGTGTTGTGTGCTTTGTTTGTTTTGCCCGATTGTAATGGTGAATCTGTTTCTTCCGCAACGTGTAGACGATACGCCGTACGTTGCAGGTGAAGACTCCTCCCTTGCCACCGAAGAAGCCGATCCAGGGTACATCGTCGAGGAAGGCAAGCCACCGTCAAAACTCAAACTCCGCATTACCCATTTTTACTTTCTTGGTATCATTTATATTGTATCATGCTAGTATTAAAGTCATATGGTTTGGGATTATAATAGTTGTATTAGAGAAACTCCACACCACCCCTAGCCTACCTAATTGGGAAAAACTAAGTAGAACCCCGATGATCCCGGCATTCTGTCGAGACCATCACTCAGCTTTAGTATTTAGTATTACATAACAACTTGGAAAGTCATACTTCATCCTTTTTGGTACGGCATTCACCTAAGAAGGTGGTATAGCCGGGATTGTGGAACATCGTCGGACATGGACAAAGTCTGGAGGGACTCTCTATTTGTGCCGCCAAAATCTAGCATTACAGTACAACCACTATACTCTGGTATGGGACAGGGCTAGTTGGAAGCTTGTTTGTCTTAGTACGGGGGTCCTATAACTACACATGGATGCGTGATTCCACGAATCCGATAGCCCTCGAAGTCGATGGGTGAAATTCGCTAGGCTTAGTGTCGGAAGGAACCTTGGTACTCTTCGACTACGGTGCAGGCTTGGGTCCAAGAGGAGCATGTCCTGTCACACGGAAAGTCCATGCAATACGCAAGGGGTGGATTCACCTGTACTAGGGAAGACAAGGGGAAAGCTAAGGTCGATTATCCGAGACCCGCATACTGAAG
Source organism: Bromus sterilis (assembly GCA_950022295.1). Classification (NCBI taxonomy): domain Eukaryota; kingdom Viridiplantae; phylum Streptophyta; class Magnoliopsida; order Poales; family Poaceae; genus Bromus; species Bromus sterilis. The sequence goes on along the minus strand of OX465596.1, from coordinate 158,343,327 downwards.
TATGACGATCCGTGGGGACACACGGCGGATGTATCGAATGTGGTGGGAAAAGTGTACAACCTCTGCAGAGTGTAAATCTATTCGAGTAGCCGGAGTCCACGGTCATGGACAGCTAGTGAGGCCACACATTGTGGGGAATAGATGAGAAAGCCGGTACTGAGTTTATGGTTCGCGATGATGGTGTTGTTATAGTTGAAAAAGGGTTGGACTTGACTTATCCAAATGCAATGTGGGAAATAAAACTTGCCAAGTTTAAAACTTTGCCAACTTAATAATAAGGTTGAGTAGATAGGAAACCCTATGAGAAACCCCACCATATAGCCATCCCTTTATTTTCTTGTACAAAACTTTGTTTCTTTCTTTAGGTGGTTTGCGAGTACTTTATATGTACTCACGGCTTTGTCCCTGGTTATTCCATCGGCCAGGCTTGGAGGAGCAGGTATATGACGACGATGCTACCGGCGAATACTAGGACGTGTTATGCTCTGATCTACCCTGTGGATTGTGTCGCCCCTACCTTTGTTGCTTTTTCTTTTCCGCTGCTATTTGAGCCCGATGAGGCAATGTAAGACTTTATTAATGTATGACTTGTATTCGGTATTGTATGAACATTGAGACTATGATATTCATGTCGAGTTGTGTGTCATGCGAACTGATCATGGGAGCATGACTGTATACACAGCTGGTCGCTTCGGACATATAGTCCGGGGTGCCCACATTTTTGTTGTTGTGTGTTCTCTATCTTTTCATAGCTATTGCCATGTTTAGTTTTAGTATTAGTTTGTCTTTAGCAAGAGCCTTGGATTTTGTCTAGTTTGTTGCTGGAACTCTCTTTAGTTTTCATGTTTATCTTGTTAAGAGAGTTGGTTGTTGCACTGAGTTATGGCTTGTCTTGAAAGTGGGTAATTGAGTTTGCTATTTAATTTTAATAGTAACTTGCAATAGTTTTGAGGTATTGATGTGAGTAATGTTTGAACTTTTGGTGTCAAGAGCTCTAGCTATTAGTGATAGGTGTCGTATTTTGGGCAATCCGTGTTTATTTTCAAAAACCTAAAAAAAACTAGTTGAGAACTCTAGCTACTAGATGGATCACTACTCTTCTAAGGGGTCGGATATTAGAGTACACTCACGTACCATGAGTCGAGGATGCGCAAGGATAACCAAACCCCCATACACTCCTCCTCAGGGTGCTTGTATCTTTGTGAACCTCCTCATTAGATTGAGAGTTACCGATAATAAGTGCATCAGTTCTTCGGACTAATGTAAGTATTGAAAGTTGACACTTCCACCTCCTCATATTTGCTAGCATCTCCTGTGCCGTGCATTGCCATCTTCTCATTCCGAGAGTTGGCGTCCACCTTCGCCGGTACATCCAAACCCTTGGCATGATACGCTCTGTCATCATAAACCTCCTTATATCTTTCCTCAAAACAGCCACCATACCTACCTATCAAGGCATTTCCATAGCCTTTCCGAGATATATTGCCATGCAACATCCACCTCTTCATGACTTGATCTTCATGTCATACATGTTCCTGCTACACTGGCAGCAGCATACATTGCATACATCATGATAGCTACATCTTCTTTATGATTTGAGTACCTTGTAAAGTGTTAAAGATCTTCTATACCCTCTTGTAAATTAGAGTGTTGCCCTTAAGTGAGGAAAAGATCCCAAAGTGGACAAAATAGTAAAAGATCCCAAAGAGGACAAATGAGAGTTAAATAGAAAGAGCCATTGAGGCCACCAAAAAAATACAAAAAGAGAAAAAAAAGAGAAAAATAAAATAAAAAGAGAGAAATGGGAAACACTACTATCATTTTGAAAGATCCACACTAGTATTCCCTCTTATCCTTGTACTCAATAGAGATGATCATGCATATAGCTATGTGGGGACCTTCACACTATAGAACTTGGCTTGCATATTCCAAGGATGAGCCACCTCAAAAGAGCTCTAGGTATTCATGAGCGAGCAAGTTAGATGCACCCTCACTAGTTCCATTGGAGAGCTTTCAGCTCATATGTGCATTCGTTGCATGGCAATCCCTACTCCTCACATTATATCTATCATTTGGCCTTCTCGCCTATGATTGTCTTCATTGATGTGATCCCTTCTCACCCTTTTTGTCTTCCTCCTACACCATATTCTCTCTTTTCCATACTAAGTGTCAACTCTCGTGCTTACGCTCATCCATTGCATGAGTGCTCAAAATATCGAAAAGGAGTGGATCAAATTGACTTGTACCTGGCTAGTGGTCTGGCGACGAGTCAAGATAAGATTCAAAAGAACACAAAGTGTTAAACTTTAGTAGATTGAGTTCTTAACAAAAATAATTTTTCTTCTCGTATTCCCTATCCCCCTTCTTGCACGCAAACACCATTTGGAGACATTCGAGTCGCGGACAGCGATAGCTCTTGCATCTAATGTTCTTTCGTTGCTTGTTTCAATGCTAATATAGACTCTTACATGTTATTACTTGAATTGAATTGCATACCTTGATTTCTTTACTTTTAAAAGTTCTTATATGGTGGATAGCATGTCACCACAGAAATTATGCTTGTTATCATTTACCTACTTGAGGACGAGCAGGAATTAAGCTTGGGGATGTTGATACGTCTCAAACGTATCGATAATTTCTGCTCGTTCCATGCATGTTTTGTGTGATATTGCTATGATCTAGATACACTTTCATACACTTTTGATCATATTTGGACTAACCTACTAACTCGGTGCACCCCAGTACCAGTTCCTGTTTTCTGCTGTTTTTTTTCAGTTTTCCCCCATATAAAAAGTGCTCCAAAAATCCGAGAAAAATCAGATAAAAATCAGCATGTCGGAAGACTCCAGAAGCCCGAAGGAGCGCCAGGGGGCCACCACATAGCACCCAGGTGGACACCTGGCGCGGCCAGGGGTCGGGTCGCACCAAGGGGCGCCTGGGCCCCTGGTGGCCCCCCTGGCTGCCCCCCTTCGCCTATTTATTCTCCGTCACGGGAAACTTCCGAAGACATAACCCTATTTCGCAAATTCTCCTCTGTCCCTCCGCCTCCGTGCTTCCAAGATCGGTAGCACCATCAGGACCCTTCCCGGCACCCTGCCGGAGGGAGGATCGACCTCCGGGAGCTTCTCCTCCACCATGGACGCTTCCCGGATGTGTCGTGAGTAGTCTACCTTGGACCGTGGGTCCGTGATCAGTAGCTATGTGATGTTCTCCTCCCCTCTTTGTTCTTCATGGTTTAGACCTCGTGAGCTGCCCTACATGATCGAGGCACTTATGTAATTCTTCTGCTGTTGCTATGCTGAGTTTGATGGGATCTGATGGATTATGAGATTATGTTCAGATCGTGATAGAGTAATATATTTGGTTTTTATCTCTTATGTTTTTGTTCCTAAGTAATTCTTGCATGTTCACCGTTGTTGTTTATTTCTTTGGCCAAGTGGTAGGTAGTAACTCCAAGAGGGAACGTTATGCTCAATTGTGGGTACATGCCCCCTGATGACACGCTTGAGTGACAGAAGCATGAGTCTAGGGGATGTGTTGTGGCCACAAGGGGGAAAACAACGGTGCTTGTAACCGCGGTTGCAAGGATTGTTTACTTTACGCAAAGTTCTTTTTAATGCAGTTGTCTGTTGCTTTGGGTTTACACTTTGGGTGGGGCTCGCAACTTAATACCAGCGAGATGTTCTGGATAGATATCTCAAGGTGGATGATTAGTAGTAGATGCAGATGGATTTCGGTCTACTTATTTTGGCGTACTGCCCATGCTTATGAGCCTCTTCCTTTCTTTCGTAGTATAGTTAGCATTGTGGTGCATTTATAATCTTGTCAATTGGCCATCTGTAATTTGTTTACCTCGCATAGCAGTTTTATCGTCTTTTGGGAGAGAGACATCACTAGTGAACATCACGGGACCCCGGTCCATATTCTCATCATCGTTTCCGAGCTCATTTACTTTCTCGCATTTACTTTCAGTTGATATCATTATCATTATCCCTTGTGTGTTTGACCATTTGTAAACAACAAGACCGGAGAGATTGACAACCTCTCTGAACTTCGTTGGGAGCAAAGTTAATTGTATCGTGTGCAGGTCCACGTCAGTTGCGCCGCTGACACCTACTTATCATCGCCGGAGTCCTACGGGAGACAAACCCTATCCTCTACATAGGGGAAATTTGCTGGTATACTGCATCTCACCTTCCACTTGGGGTAACCAACAAAGGGCAAGAATCCATTACCACTTCCACGTCATCACCTACCATCAAGTGAAACCAGGAAGAATCACCCTCGATGGTAAACTTGAAGAGGTTCGACCGAGACATTAGCGGAATGAACTAAAGAGGTAAACCTCATATCATCCCGGTGATGCTACGCTACTGAGCCGAAGAGAGTGAAATACGAGTTCATCCACTCGTAAGTCAAACTCAAAGCGAATCGACAGAGTCTCGCCATTGTAGGTTCCCTAGGGCGTCTGCATTGATCTGTACCTATTGCAGTTATATTATTTTATATCCGCGTCACTCCCCTGAGTGGTCACGGCCCGCTATCTAATCCTAGCTAACAATGCGCAGGGCTCACTGATGAATAAAGCATAATTATAATAGGCAGCATAGGATAAAGGAAGGTACAATAAGGGGCGACAAAAACAGGCTATGCAATTGAATAGGATTGTAACGTAGAAGCAGCAGTAACCATGCCTAGTGCAAGAAAATATGGAAAAGATAGACGATATCTGGGGAAGAGAATGGCTTTGCTTGCCTGGAAGCTCGACGGTAGGGGTAGGGTCGTCGACGAAGTAGTCGTACCCGGCAGCGGTGTAGTCGGCGGTAGCAGCGGGGTCTACCGGAGATTAAGGGGGGGAGAAACAGTAAATACATAGCAAACATAACAAACAGATGCATGACATGACAGAAGCAATGTTAACGTTGTTTTAACGCAGTGCAATGCACGTTGCTCGGAGCGGAAATTCATCTGGGGATGAAATACCGGCTTCGGGTGATTATCGATAGACGTCCCGGAGGGGGGATGTCGATGTCCATTGTGTTAGAGGGGTGTGGTTAGTATACGAATAGCGTATCCGTATTTGGTATATTTTTTGATCAATTTTCATGTATAAAGTTTTTGAATCTGACTTACGGTTTAAAAGATATTCGATTTTAAAGTTCAAATCATTTTAAATTATTTTCTGAATTTAATTTATTAATTAAATAACAACATTATCCACAACAATGGAGTTGACTGGGTCAAACCTGACTAGTGGGTCCCACTGGTCAGCCTCACAATGTTAATAAAACATTTAATGAAATCTAATTAATCAATGGGCCCACATGTCATACACTAAACAATTTCAAATCATTTCTATTAATAAAAAGGCAGTGGGGCCCAGGTGTCAATGACACATGTGTTTAATTAATCTATTATATTTATCTAGTGGTTAATTAAGTGTTGGGCCCATATGTAAGTCGGTGAAGGGTTAAATTTCATTTAAACTTAACAGCAAGGTTTAGCAGGGGGTGGGGTCGTTGACAGTGGCTCATTAGTGGCTAATGTTGTTTCTGACGAAGGGATCCCACAGTTCAGTGACTGGAGGCTCGTTGGCGACGACAGTCGACGGCGAGGTCGATCATGTGCACGATTCCGGCGATGGTTTTGAGCGTGGGTGGGTCCGTTCGAAAGCTAATCATCTCCCACGTCGATATGTGCCATTTGTACGAGCTGGGGCGTCCGAAGGTGAGCACACCGTCAAAAATGGCGGAGGCGGCGGGCGGCGGTGCTACGGCGCGCAATGGCGCAAGAAAATGGGGGGAGGCGCAAGGGCCTCATAGGGGGCAGCAATGCAGGCCAGTGGGCTCGAGGGAGCACCGGAGGCGGCGAATCGGCTTAGAAGAGGCGACGGTCGGCGGCGAGGAAGACGAAGGAGGCGGCGTCCACGGCGTGATTCAGCTCGATTCCTCCAGTGAGAAGACGAAGACGAGGAGCAGCCCAGACAGCTTGGATCGAGTTGTGGTGGCTGTTGGCAACGCGTGTGCGCGCCGGCGGCGACGACGTGCGCGGGAGCGCGGCGGGATGAACAGAGGGGTGAGCGCGAGGGGAAGAGAATGGAATGGGCACGCGCCCAGGGGTAACTAGGGTTAGGGTTGAGGGGGTTGGCCTCTTATCCACGCCGCCGGCCGTGGATGGCCGCCACGGCACGCCGGCGGCCGTGGGATGGCCGACACAGAACCCCCCCCCCTGAACAGAGGAAGAAGATGGGGAGGGGTCCGGGGTGGGCCGAGGTGGATGGGCCTCGCCTAGTGCGGGAGTTAGTGTTTTTTCCTTTTTCTTTTATTTTTCTTTTTCTTTCTCTTATTTCTTTACTATTTTAATTTGTTTTTCTTTGAAAATATTTTTTGCCACATGTTAAACTTGTGGGTATATTTGTGTTGCATATACTAGAGTTGCCACATAAATTTTGGGGACAAAAGAAATTCATTTAATATTTGTTTTAATTATTCCATTTATAAAAAGGGGACTTTAGGCTACTGTTTTTATTTGTTGGATTTATTTTATTGCTTAATAAATTCCCAAAACCATATGGATGTGATCCACTGATTTTTAGGCATTTTACAAAATTTCTTTCACAATTTTTGGACAAAGTTTCATTAGCCACATTGTTTTTAATTATCAAACAAAAAGCATTTCGAAATTGTTTCATCTGTGAATTCAAAGATGATCAAGGCAATGATCAAGAACAGTGATTTAACTGTAGCAAGGTGATTAATGTTCCATCAACACTTATTACTGTTACAAGACCTAAGGGTGTTACACCACCCTCCGAAGAATAATCTTTATGTGAACAATCTTCCTCGGGCAAGTCGTCTCCGCGCCATTCTGCTCCGCAGGACTCCCAGGGTGATGCTAACACCTAAGGCACTCTCGGGTCACTTTTCCAACTTTGGACAAAAAGGCGGAGAATGATGCATCGATGAGTTTAGTTCTGCATCGGGGATATGTGTTTTGCTTCCTTGTTTTGATTCCCGTTTAAATTGCAACAAACATTCCATTCTTTCGATTGGGTTATACCTTAAGTCCGTCTGTGAACTGCTATGCTACTCTTGAGTATTAATAACCCCCTTTGCTTGCAAGTTTTTCTTTGTATTCTTTATCTTGCAGGTGGTTATTATTAAATAATTTCACTGGTTATACGAGCTTGGAATACTATCAAAATTACAATCCTACTCGTTAAGATGTTAGTTTTTTCTCTGCAACAAAGAAAATTATTTAAGCATCTACTTCAACTCAATTTATCTTTGATGCCTACATTCAGGGGGAGTAAAAATCTCACATCTTAGAGTTTGTTCTCATCACTTCTCAAAAACTTCAATACTTTCATTGATGCATGTTTTGTCAACAATAGTCCAAAAAGGGGGAGATTGTAAGAGCAAATTTTCGCCCCCATGCGTTTTGGATATTGTTGGGCAAGACAGTAGAGGAACTAACAATGTTTTCGAGTGTAAACAGTTGATTAGGTTCCTGAAGCACAAGATATGTGGAAGATCTTCAAGGAAAATGGACATGATGTCGAAGCTTCTTCCTTGGAGTGAAGATTTATCACGAAGGGTGACCCCTAAAAAGTTATGATTTCCTGAAGCATAACTCACCGAAGGAAATGAAAAAGACGGCGCAAGACTTAGTAGTTTTTGTGTAGTTCTTTTTCTATTCTTTGAGTCATAGGAAAAAACGTATTATCAACAGAGGTTAGTAAGTCAAAACCGAAGTCATTGTGGAAAATTCTTAGTTCAAATCTAAACCCAGTAAGAAGCCTCAGAGGAGAAATCTCATGTGTGCTGAGTTAAGCTTCGGTAGCGAAGGCTTCGTACTTTCCACTTCCGAATCAAAACTCAGACCGTGAGTCGGCTTTACTTGTTCCTCAAGTAAAGTTGTGCATTGATGATAAATCCGACCGTTGTGGACACGTGTCAAGCTGTCGCTTCGGGCCAGATATGTCATTTCGCACCTTGGGATCGCCACCTATAAATATGCCGCCCTTGCCGTCATTTGCGGTTGGCTACTCTGAGATTATTCCTTGAGAGAGACTGCTGAGAGCATCCCAAGAACGCCACCGAAGCAAAACCCAAAGCCTACCACCGAATCAAAATTCCTATTGATCTGAGCTGATTCACTATGACTTAGGTGGAAGTTTGCTAGCCTTGTTATCTTGGAGGACTGCAATCCTCCTAGACGGTTAGAGAGTCGTCTTTAGAGAGCGAAGATAAATTTTCGCCTCAAAGTTCAAGTTTGTCAAAAATTTCGGAGATTTCCTCAATAATCTACCACGAGTCAAAATTGGCCAAGCTTAAGGATATTGGTGAAGTGGAGCAACAGACGGAGAGAGGTTAGCTCATGTGTTCAATCACAAGTCCCTCCAACCAGACGTAGCACTTTGCAGAGTGTGAACTGGTCGAACAAACATCGTTGCGTACTGAGTTTGTTTTACTTCCTACACTTACATTATGTACTATTTTGCTTCCATGTTATGCTTCTATGTGATTTGACTCACTAGGATTAGCTTCGCTATTAGTTTTGCTTCCTAGTTCTGTGTATCATTGTTCTTCCCTTGGTGTAATTCTGCTACACTTCGAAGTTTCTTCCATGTTATGCACTATTTTGCTTCCATGTTATGCTTCGATGTGATTTGACTCACTAGGATTAGCTTCTCTATTAGTTTTTCTTCCTAGTTCTATGTATCATTGTTCTTCCCTTGGTGTAATTCTGCTACACTTCAAAGTTTCTTCCGAAAATTTGAAGTGATCATTCACCCCCTCCCCCTCTAATCACATCCTTGGTCTTTCATCTATCAAGGCATCAATCCAAATAAAGGGTTGTTTCTCAGCCCCTTCGTGTAAGAACATCAGGGAAAAATCAGAGAAAGGAAGTCTTTTCCCAAAATATCTTACGCGACTTAAAATTGACACTCGGGGGCTTGCTCGCAGCAGCCACCCTCCGAGGAGTTATTCGGTCACGCGACCTAAAACTGGCACTCGAGGGCTCGCTCGCAGCAGCCACCCCCCGAGGCGTTATTCGCTCACGGGACCTAAAACTGGCACTCGGGGGCTCACTCGCAGCAGCCACCCTCTGAGGCGTTATTCGCTCACGCGACCTAAAACTGGCACTCGGGGGCTCGCTCGCAGCAGCCACCCTCCGAGGCGTTATTCGCTCACGCGACTTAAAATTGGCATTCGAGGGGTCGCTCGTAGCAAGCCACCCTCCGAGGCATCATTCACTCATGCGACCTAAAAATTATCACTCAGGGGCTCGCTCGCAGCAAGCCACTCTCCGAAGCATTCAACGACTCAAACGCTCGGGGGCTCGCGCACACCCCCACGGTGTTAACCGCTTGCACGACCCAACTACAGCATGCATTACACAAGAAGGAGTTTCACAAGTTCTCGGCGAACAAGGAAGAATTTACAAGCTACAAGAAGTCCTATACACCAGACTCCGCCTTAAACTTAAAAATTGCACCAAGTATGCGGTCAGTCTCCTCGCAAACTTTCTTCACAACCAAGTGTGAGGGTGCATCCGATGCCTCATAGTTCTCCTCCATCAGTTCATCTCGACCACCAGGAGGACCATGAGCCGCCAGCATAAGATCTACCCCGGGCCAATGAATATGCACAAAAGCAAAGGCGCAGCGGGCTCCCACATGAATTTGATGATTCACTATGCGACGAAGTTCGGCGGGTTGAGAAAACACTCGGCAAAGTTTCTCGAGAGACGTCGGAACAGGATCCAAGGGATAACACTCGGAAAAAATACCTTGACAATATATCGGTGAGACTATATGAGACAAAAATAACATCGAGTAGAGAAACAGTGGCAACATCACCCTTGGCTAAGCCTACAACAATGATAGCAACTACATATGTGCATTCATAAAAAAATTCGCATATAAAAATAAAATGCGAGGTAACTCATAATTCGATTTTTAATAAAAAGAGTTACTTCTAAATTGTGAGGTTGAGTGCATAAAATAATTAATATTTATTTGTGATAGGTTGCATGCACATGCGGATTTAATGAGAGCATGTGCATGAAGTTTGATGAAAAAGAGTTTTTACATGGTGGACCTACATGATGATGTGGATAGCTTGCATGTGAAGAGAAATATGTTAGTGGGGATGAACTATTTAGATATTATAGATGTCCTAAATGCAATAATAATATTTTAAAATGTCCACGTTCGTAATTAATATTTATATTTCTTTGATATAATTGTTATGATTCTGAATATGAGATTTAGAAGAAAAAACTCATTTGCATGTGTGAAAATGTAAACACAAGTATTTTTGGTCTAGCCTCTAAGACTAGCTCATGTGTTGTTGATTGTAAAGTTTTCTTGATCATGAACATCATCAATGTGACAAAGATGTCGGCATCAATGAGAACATATTATTAGCAGAATAATGATGTTGAACAGCTAATTAATTATATAATTTGAGATCACATTATAACATCGTTATAAATCACGTCATAAAACTTTAATTATATGTGGAATTCCATAGACCATGAGAGTATCGAGTTACTTCACGTGGCGAAATATATTTTCATTCGTATCACAAGTATGAGAGGGAAAATAGGTGGGTGGTGGTGGCGTCGGCACAAGAGGGAGAAAGATCAGGGAAGGGAGGGGATGCATGTGAGAAATTAAGAGAGAGTGACAAACGGATGGTAGGATGAAGAATGAATTTTTTTTCGTGTGCGGGAGGAGGTCGAGTGGAGGTAGTTACACTTGCCATCATACAATCTCGAACTCCTCTCCCTTAAGAGTAGACATGATGATAGTGAAAATCTAGGTGATTGGTACAATCTTTAATTCTACTCTCCTTTAATAGTAGAGATGCTGATAGTGCAAATCTACGTGATGTTTGGACACCACCGTTGTTGAAGCCATGGACGTCATGTCTCTTCCTATATCTGCATGACAATTAGTCCATCGAAATTCTAATGATGCGACCATTCAATCTCTCTTGCACAATATCGAGGCACTGTACTTACCAAAGGATCTCAATGGGCTCCTGTGATTTGAAATAAAACACATAATTTTATTCATTTGAGATAATAGTTACATCTTTATGAGTAGTCATACAATATCACCCATAGGCTCCTCAAACCACTCAACAGATAAGAGAACCAATCTAGCAGGCTCATAAGCTACTTTATTGACTTCCCTATTACAGTGTTCAAAGCTAGAAATAGAAAAAACACAAGAAATCATCAAAAACTATAGTTGATGACTAGGCGATAACATCCAACCCTTTGCCCAAGTGAAAGGTCGTATCTGAGCGCCAAAACTCCAGCCATTAGTACATCAGCACACCACTTGATTTTCCAATTTTCTCCAGCAATAAAATTCTCTTTTTCATCCCTCAAGAGCGCCTTTCCATGCTTAGTATCTTGATAAAAAAAGTCATCAACATTAAGCTTAACAAAACCTACTGGGGTCGGATCAATTTTCCACGTTTAACGAAAACACTTGAAGATGAAGCAATGACATGGTTTACCGTAAGAGCACGAATCCCCATATAAATATGGTGAGCTCTTTCAAAAATTTCGTGGATTAAATTACACTTTATCCACCACAAATACCAAGACGGGGGTAGAAAGTAAGAATTCCAACACCTCCTCTCCAGCGCGATCAATTTCACATGCTCTTTTAATGATGTCATCCAATCCTAGCCTTCTCAAAACCTTCTTAGCTTTATTGCGAAGAAATAATAAATGTATTTTTTGACCTTCTTGACCAGCAAAGTAAGGACAAATAGGAGAAACTTTCGGAAATGCAGTTTGGTGGCCGAGCTGCCTGGCTCCCTTTATCATGTTGGCTTGTTTCGTGATGGATGACTGCGGTCGTGTATTCCTGTACGGTATTCTCCCTGGTAGCCTTTAAAAGGCAGCCGTATTGAGTTACGTATGGAACAGTATAACCCATGTACGTTTTGATTATCAGTTGTGTACTCACATGTTCCATATACCATATGCTACCCCATCATGTACCAATCTATAATTTCGTTTGAGTAGACAGTAGACCATGTGAACGACCAGTTCCATTTTTGTATGAAATATAACATTTTACCCACTGTCTACCGTTCCGCATCATTGACGGGCTAATATTCATAATCACACCATCAGACGCTGTCCTCGGGGCCATCTCTCTGTTAACTGTTGTCGAAGAGCACGCAAAACAGCTATCAAGATGAAGATGGGAGACGCTCAGTCGATCGGCCAAGTTCCGGTTGGTGGCCGCGCAGCCATCCGATCGTGGCCATCCAAAGGTCCAAATTGTTGCGTATTCCTCTGTAAAAAGAAAATTTTATTCGCATCGATGCAACTTTTTGATATGTTGGATGCAGCTTTCGTGGTACATAGATGCAGAAAAAAATTATTGTGTGTATTTTTTCTTAAATTTTTGCACGGTAGAAGTAAAAATCGTGATAGAAATTGTTACGTGCCATATTTACCATTAATTGGTGACAACAAATTTGATCACGGATGATAGCATTTTTTCACCGATTGCAACAAAATTCGCAACCTGACAACATCGCTAATCATACTTCATAAATTTTGGTTGTATCAAAAATCGAGGGTCAATGGTAGTTTTCCCGTTGCCCGTTGCAACAAGAAAATGTATCACAATAACCACCGGCCACACTCTCTAAAATCATTTTGAGCTACAAGTAATATGGATGAGCATAGTAACATTTTTATGTCACACTCTCAAATGGATGTGCTTAGTACTAAAATACATCAATTTAATAGAGGATACCCCGCGCGTTGCTGCGGGAATCGGTTGCAATATATTTCAAGTGATTTAATTGTACGAAACACAAAAATTGAATTTAAACTAAAGTACAGTATAGTATGAGACATGAATAGTTAAAACATGTTTGTATTTGATTATTGTGTAGTTCAAAATATTTATTGAATATATGTGATATAATATAATGATAAGAAATTATCATGCATGTTGAGTGAATGTTTGATGAGGTGGCATGTGTGATGAGATTACTGTGTGCATGAGATCAACTAATATTGAAATAAACTCATGCATATTGTGATGGGCCTTTGATAATACTAGATGATACCCCGTGCGTTGCTGCGGAACTTGTTAAAAAAGAGTTTGATGTTTTAAACCATGTGAAATTTTATGAAACATAGTATAATTTGATTGTAATTTTTTTTTAAAAGAAATATTGTTTAAAGTATAAAATCTAATTATTTTTTACGAAAAATACAAAAATGAGTTTGATTTTTGTTTTGTTAATTTAGTTACTTGACAATATCTCGGTGAGATGATATGAGACAAAAGCAACGTTGAGTAGACAGTGAAAACGTGTCCACCGTTGGCTAAACCTAAAACAATGATAACAACTACGGATGTGTATTTATAAAAAATTCATATAAAAAATAAAATGCGATGTAACTCATAATTTGATTTTCTATAAAAAACTTGCTTATAGAATATGAAGTTGAGTGCATAAAAAGGTTATTATTTATTTATAATAGGTTGCATGCACATGCAAAGTTAATGGGAGTATGTGCATGAAGGGTTAGTGGAAGAGATTTTACATGGTGGAGCTACTTAATGATGTGGATAGCTTGCATGTTAAGATAAATAGGTTAGTGGGGATGAACTATTTAGTTATTATAGATGACATGTGTGCATGTTAAAATAATCAAAATAGTGGGAATCAACTTCTTTAGAATAGTAGATATCCGTTTAGCAAAAAGTAACATAAATTAACATAGTAGCATTTTAGTATTTATAATACAGATAGTATCATTTTAAGATCATAATTACAACATCTGAAACTGTATCATATGTAGCATGCGAGGCCGGCTCTACCGGCCGGAGCTTGGGCCGGTCGGCCGGTTGTAATCATTAACCTATTAAGATTAATTGAGATTGCCCAAGACACACGTTCTACACATGACCTACTGTTCACACTATTCAATGTTGATTTTATTTTTTTCAGAGCTCACATCTCACAATGTGTTTGAACCTGAAATTTTGCATTGTCTAAAAAAATAATATGTTTGCATTCTAGTCTAACATTATCTTCTTAACATCCCACATTTCTTGTAGATTTTTTAAAACATTCAAAATATCATTTTTGAATGGTCTTCACCGGTTTCCACCAAATATTGGTTTTCATATTATATTTGGGAGAATATCATACGGAAACCAACTTTCAAAGAAAACTTCATGGAAACCATATTTCAATATTTCAAAAAAAAACTAAAAAAAATGTGAGTTGTTAAAAAGGTGATGTTCTACTACCATGCAAAATTTACAGAATGCGAGTCTAGGGTTGTTACAAATGATATTTTATCAACTTTATTTTATGATATCGTTGCATCATCTATTATGAGAAATGAAGTCGTCATTTTCCACGCACCACGAATTAAACCACGGCACAATTAGCAATGTTGAATGATGATACATGTCTGTTACCAGCTACCTCCTGGAAAGTACTCCCATCTAGATAATTAAATTAGTTAGTTTAGGTATCTAAAATATCTTATATTAATCTATAATACCTAAATAGTTCATCCTAACTAACTTATTTATCTTGACATGTAAGCTATCCACATCATCAAGTGGGTTCACCATGTAAAAAAAAATCCATTAACTCTTCATGCACATGCTTCCATTAACTTTGCATGTGCATGCATCCTATCACAAATAAACAATAACTTTTTATGCACTCAACCTCACAATTTATAAGCAACTTTTTTTATAGAAAATCAAATTATGAGTTACATCGCATTTTATTTTTCTATGTGATATTTTTTATACACATCCATAGTTGCTATCATTGTTTTAGGTTTAGCCAAGGGTGGACACCTCTTCATTGTCTCTACTCTCAATGTTGTTTTTGTCTCATATCATTTGGCTAATATATTGTCAAGTAACTAAATTAACAAAACAAAAATTAAACTTATTTTTGAATTTTTCATCAAATTTTCTCTCACATGTCTTAAAACATGAAATTATTTCTAAAAAGTTTCCGCAGCAACGCGCAGGGTATCATCTAGTTTATCAAATGAGTACACACCATCGATCAAGCCATGCAAAACTGATCGTTGACATGCACCAACCAACCGACGCGGCCAACAACATGTGCAACATTAAAGCCGGCTCATCTAGGTACATTAGGTACCAAGTTACCTATGTTTCTCTGATAGATTCGTATATTACCAGGCCCATGGAGAAAGGTGGCACGGCAACTACTTGCACCTCTATAAACAATAGATGACCCGTTGCGCCAATGGCGCAAAAGGCAACAGCAAACCGGGTTCTCATAAAATATTAATAGGCACTGAGAAAAGGCATAATCAAAAAAGAAAAATAGAAGAGGTGACAAATTAACCAATTATTGAAAGATGATTAAATGTATACTAATATAGTGCATATTTACTCTTCAAACATAAGTGTAGTAGATACATCTACTGATAGCTTATTACAGACTTCGCAATGTTAGCATGGGCAGATACATATAGTGGTATCTTAGCTTACATACTTCGCAAAAGCATTATAAAGATGCAACAGTTTTTGTACGGTAGGTCGATGCAACACTAGTAGAAAAAGGCTCGTTTGTCCCGGTTGATGAGTGCCTTCTGTTCCGGTTCTGGAACCGGGACTAAAGGTTCGTTACTAAAGCCCATGACCTTCAGTCCCGGTTCGCTTACGAACCGGGACAGATAGGTCCACGTGGCAGCCGGCTGGAGCGGGGGCTGGAGGACCTTTAGTCCCGGTTGGTAACACTAAAAAAAAAAATTCGAAAAAAAAATTGAAATTTTTTTTTGGATTTTTTTCATTTTCGAATGTTTGAATTATTTGACAATTTAATCTCTAATCACCCCTCCTCACTGCTTCAGAATTTAATCTCTAATCTCTAATCAACACTCATTTCAAATCATCTAACTTCCCGGTGGTCACCCATCCTCTCACTACTCCAGCCCGAGCACGCTTAACTTTCAAGTTCTATCTCTCCTAGTTTCCAAGTCTGCACTTGTTGTTTTCCTGACAATAGTAAGATATCAATCATGTTAACCCTTAGGTCTTGATATCACATAATTTAATTTTTTGAATTCCAAACAATTATTAAAAAAACAATCACGATTAACAAACAACAATGATGTCACACGCTTCACCGTTGAGTTTGAAATTATTGTTCTAAAAAACAATAATTATTTCATATTGAAACAAACCAAATATATATATATATATATAATTCATAATATTTATTACAGAAGATCGAAGCTAGAAGCGTCTAATCTAACGACTAGAGCTAACTGATCACCAAAAATATATATATATATAATTCATAATATTTATTACAGAAGATTGAAGCTAGAAGTGTCTAATCTAACGACTAGAGCTAATTAACTACTCGATCTTCTGCTTCTTGGCGGAGGTCCCGGCGCCCTCATCGTCGCCGCTGGGTGCCGCCCGCTTGGTGGCCTCCTCCGACGCGACTTTCGCCTCCACACGCGCCGTCATCTCGGCCCTTTTCTTCTCCTTCTTGGCCCTCGCCTTGGCCAGGTTCGCCGCGGACTTCTCCGCACGTGCGGCACGGCAAAGTTCCCGCGCCTCCAGCCGTTCCAGCGGGCTGTCGTCGGCGGGCGGCGGGCTGTCGGCGGCGGCGCGCGATCGTCGCCCGCGCTGAGCTCGAGGCCGCGGCTTCGGAGGCGGGTCGTCGCAGTCCCAAAACTTGCGCCTTCCGGGGTGGTTGTCCTCATCCGACAGGGTGTTGGAGTCGACCGGCCACCGTAGCGGCGACCCCGACATGGCGGCGAGAAGCTCGTCGGGCCGGGCGCGAGAGGGGAGATCAAGATAGATCAAGATATATGAGATGAGATGAGTCGGATGAAACCGGCCCCGGCCTTCTACTTATAAAGCCTGAGAAGCTTGTCGGGCGCGCGTATACGAAGAAACCGCCTCGGGATGAAGCGCGGGAAGACGAAGCGCCATCATTGGTCCCGGTTCGTAGCTGGAACCGGGACTAAAGATGCCTTTAGTCCCAGTTCCAGCTACGAACCGGGACCAACCTTTAGTCTCGGTTTCAGCTACGAACCGGGAGCAATGGATGGAGGCCGCACGCGCATGGGAACCACGAGGCCCGGCCGGCGCCCTGGGCCAGGACGTATGCCCCATGGGTCCCGGTCTGATGGGCTGGCCAGGTCTGAATCAAAGCCCCCCTGTTTTCTACTAGTGTTACCTACGTTTCTCTGATAGATTCGTATATTACCAGGGCCATGGAGAAAGGTGGCACGACAACTACTTGCACCTCTACAAAATAGATGACCCGTTGCGCCAATGGACAGCAAACCGGGTTCTCATAAAATATTAATACGCACTGAGAAAAGGCATAATCAAAAAAGAAAAATAGAAGAGGTGACAAATTATCAATTATTGAAAGATGATTAAATGTATACTAATATAATGCATATTTACTCTTCAAACATAAGTGCAGTAGATACATCTACTGATAGCTTACAGACTTCGCAATGTTAGCATGGGCAGATACATATAGTGGTATCTTAGCTTACATACTTCGCAAAAGCATTATAAAGATGCAACAGTTTTTGTACGGTAGGTCGATAATCTCATGATCGGAGCAGCTGGCTAGAAGGTCGTCGGCGGTAACTTGAACGAAAAACGACCCCATACTTGCTCTGGTTCTAAGCATTCAGTATGGCTGTCGAGCAACTCCCATCTATTCACCTGCTTCAGCTCCCCATCATGTATTCAATTTCTGAACGCACTGTTGCCCGCAAACACGCTCGGAGGTAGCTAAAAGGAAAGAGTTTTAAGCAATTGAACGAAAAACGACCCCATACTTGCTCTGGTTCTAAGCATTCAGTATGGCTGTCGAGCAACTCCCATCTATTCACCTGCTTCAGCTCCCCATCATGTATTCAATTTCTGAACGCACTGTTGCCCGCAAACACGCTCGGAGGTAGCTAAAAGGAAAGAGTTTAAGCAATTGATAGTGCCTCATTAAGTAGTAAGCACGAAACAGCAGATAAGGAAAATGCTTTGTCGAGGAAAGGAGAAGCAACTGATTCCTGAATTTTTTTGTGAGAATTGATCCTTGGGCACCGAAGTGCAGGACTCATTATATTTCATTAAGCAAAGTCGATAGGAGGTAACACAGACAGTGAAATAATTGTAGTCAAATACATGCTCCTGTCATTGTACCTTTCATAACTCGAGAGTCGAGGCTGTCCGAATCACATCTTATCAAGCCTGCACCACAACTGAGGCATTACCTACAAGTATCAAGATAAGTTGTCAGAAATGGATCATTCACATAGTTGCACAACAGCTACATGGAATTTTTGACTTTATAAAAAAAAGATGAACTACCGTAGCTTTACTAATTTGCTTACTACTTACTTGAGAAAATAGCCAACTTTATCTGCAAACTGAAGTCTTGTGAGACAATCAAGTGATCCTTTCGTGATGCTAGGTTTCTACTCAAATAGAAAATGAATCGTGATGCTAGCTTTCTACTAAAATAGAAAATGAATAAATCAGCTCACTGTTTTCCCCTTATATTGGATAGGAGCCTAGTAGGGGCATCAACATATCTTCGTAATAGACAGAGGACGAAGAAGAAAGGGCTCACCAGAACGGGATGTAGATGTTAGCAGATATCGCCTCGCCGCCTCCTCGAACGGCGAGGAGGCCGCAAGGCGACACGAGGGTCGAGGTCAGCACGATGAGTAGAAGCACCACCAGGAGGCCAGAGAAGGCTGGGGGAAATGCAAGTTCCTTCAAGAGATCATGCGTATACATGTGTTCTGGAAGTGCAAGATTTTTTTTGCCAACAGAGAATATATCAGTTAATCTAGAATAACTGAAACTTGATGCACGCAAAATATAGCTGAGAAAGATCAAAAAATGTCATTGGTATTTAAAAGACAGGGCCCGAAAGACACTCCATAGATACTATATGATACGTCAGCGACAACAGTATTTTTTTCCGTAGAAGGACACTTCTGTCATGGAAGTGCAATTATCATTCAACAAACTGACAACATTCTATAAGTCCACTCAACAATAAATCAAATAACTCTATGAATGCAAATCTCCATTCACCACATATTCTACAACAGACAACCTTAAGAGAGGACAAATATAATCATATGTTTAGTCTCCAGTGGCACTACTGACAATACAGAGAATGGCATTCCAATGTACTTCAAAAAAAAGGAAAATACAAAATGGCGGTCCAGGAGTATTTATTTACACTTCCCCTTTTTTGTTTTGATTAACTAAATAAGCCAAATCTAATCCATGTAGAAGAGAGAGAACGCATTCACACCATTTAAATATAAATAGTTAATAACCAAACAAATAATATTAGGTTGGGATTTTATTAAAGAGGCTGCCAGATCAGGAACAGCAAAGGCCGGAGATAGGTTGGGATTTACCATGTGCCATTAATCATTTAGATCATCCCCGCACATCTCGTCTCTCCGAAAGCTGGCATTAAGAGAAATGTGAAACATTACATGATTTGGAATAAAATCTACATATATGACAAATACATTGTTTCGTTACAGAAGGAACACGGTGCCAACTCAAGGAATTCGACAGAATTGGAAGATTAACATTTACCTATCCCGCTTTATTTCCAATTGATGCTCAAAACTAACAGTAGCAGTAACATGAGCAATGTCTGATCAAGAGTTTCCCTTATCATAATTTATGAGCCCTGTATATTCTACCAATTCCGATTCCTTCTAGGACAATGGATTTTGCCTTCTTTTGAATTATTTAAACAATTGATAAATTATAGCACTAAGAAGAACAGAAACAATGCCATGATTAATTTTGTTGTTGTGAATAGTACCAGAGTCTTACCAAAGCAAACAATCTTTGTTGCATGTACGGGGGGTCATACCTAATTAGCTTCTGTTCTTCCCTGATAAATCAGGCCTGATAAATTAATATTCATGGTGTCGCTAGATTAAAAGGTAGCAAGCAAGTTTCAGGGTGTCGCTACAAAGCTCACATTAAAACATGAGAAATCAGGCCTAATAAATTGATATTTATGGAACTGAAATAGTACAAAGCCAGCTTGCCAAATAACCGCTGGATTCAAGAGAGAAAGTAATGAAAAGAAACCCTGATGATCAATTTGTAATCAATAATGTAACTTATTCCTAATTCTTCTTAAATAATCCCTCCGTTTCTTTTTACTTCGCATATAAGATTTGGTCAAAGTCAAATTTGCTAAAGTTTGACCAATTTTATAGAAAAACTTATCAACATCCACAATATGAAACCAATATCATTAGAAGGATCGTGATATTAATTTTCATATGATATAACTTTGATCTTGTAAATGTTGATACTTTTTAATATAAACTTGGTCAAACTTTATCGAATTTGACTTTGACCAAATCTTATATGCGGAGTAAAAAGAAACGGAGGGAGTACAAATTAATGTTAAGTAAGATTAGTCAGAACTGATAATAACCATTCCTACCAGCACAAGATCTGAAGCTAAACAACCAAAATAACTCTCTATTTCCTTAGCTGCTCCAGCAGGCTAATTTGCATCTGTAATCAAATACAGGAGACGCATAAACATACCATTCCCCATTACTTATTGTGTGTACCAATAACGACAGGAAGCTTCCGCCACACATAATCAAATTACATTTCAAAAACAAAGATGATATAGAAACACAGATTTAATAAGCATCTAAGTGCGAGTTTGCAACACAGAATTCTAAAGCATTGGTATCATGAAAATCAACTCAAACTTGAAAGAACTGAATTTTTGAATTAAGATACTATTATACATATATCTAGTGACAGGTCAATAATTATATCTTTATAAAGATGGCATTATACATGATTACAAAGAAATTTATTTCAGCCACTGTTAAAGTAAATACGGTAGGGACACAGACAATAAGAAAATCATCATGTATCATTGAAAATATCATTAGTCAAGTAACTTTATTTTCAACACATCAAATATACAAATTCAGGGCTAATATATCCATCCATAGACTAAGAATGTGGCACATTATAGGAAAGCAATATTTCACTCAATGTGGCTTCATGAAACCAGGAAGAACTAACCCAAGCTTGAAATTGCTGCAGAATGCTAGATTGCAATTCCTTTTATATCTAAAAGACCTGATTTTTCCCCTATGACAAGCTTTTCTTGTGAATTCATGCGATAGTTGTGGCTTCTCATTCATTTGCCACAGTACATGGAAAAACCAGAAACAATCATGTTTTACATTCAAAATGTTAGATGCCTGGAGTTTATTACATTTTTATTAACTTTTGTCATCAGAAATTTAGATAGTCAAGTAGAGGAAATACGGAGGAAACAAATAAAATCCTAGCGCTCTACACTGCCTAGTACCTCAATATTACTGTCGGGAGGGAGACTAACTAATATCACTGAATTTTCCATTCTTTAGCAACCTAAACTCTAATGTATGCACACAAATGATCACAATATGTGGCAACTGAATACATAGTAGGATACATTCAGTCAACGTGTTAAAACAACAGTGTCATGGACTAAAGCTTCAATGAACAACAGCTTCATACCTCCAAGGGCGTGGCACGGAAGTGGGAGGTGAGCTTCTGTGTGCGGTTGGAGAGCGGCTGAAAGGGCCAGAGAGCACACCCCCATGCACATTAGGCCTCAATGCCTCGACCGCCCTGCCGACGGACGAGAAGGCAGTGGATGGGCGGGCTGAGCCATTGGGCGGCACCTACAGTGCCAAGCCGGTCCAGGCAATTTTCATCATCTAAAAAAGCGCACTTGGACCTCTCATCTGCATGGATGAGCTCATGTGAAAATGAAATTTTCAGCATCTAAAAAGCACACAAGTTCAGAACAAAAATAAGAAAACATACCAAATCAGGAATATTATCACTATCCATGCTGCCACACCGCAACATATAGACCGGTAGATAGCAACATCTCAAAACTATGAATCGCAACATTTCCTGCTGGTTTTTGTGTGTGTGTGTGTGTGGGGGGGGGGGGGGGGGGGGGGTGTTACCCTCTGCACAGATAGAATCATTGCGTATGTCATGATGCACATCAGGTATTCTTGGGAAGGACACACCACAACACGTACACTACCAAATTAATCTAGAGCCCAAAACACCGCCCGGAAAACTGGAAAATAAAATTGCAGGTTATCATGGAAAGATGAGGAAAGGAGGAAGAAACTCGCATGTGCTGGAGTCTCCTCCACCCACAAACAAAGAGCTTTCTCCTCTCCCTAGCCGACTATGGTGGCATCCTCTCCGCCGGCTTCCTGCTCATATTACCAAATAATTTCATTAACTCGAAGAAACTCACATGTGCTGGAGTCTCCTCCACCCACAAACAAAGAGATTTATCCTCTCCCTAGCCGACTATGGTGGCATCCTCTCCGCCGGCTTCCTGCTCATATTACCAAATAATTTCATTAACTCAATTCTCCAGAATAGAAAAAAAGCGGACACATGTGTGAGCAATGGAGAAAGTAGTAGGAAAATAAAGAGGAGCACCTCACAATATTTCCTGGCCAAATTATTTGGCCTTCTTCTTTTCCTCCTTGCTCCTGATGCTCGTACCTATGCATTCCATTTGCCTTCCAAAGTATCTAACCTACCCCACACGGTAGAAAATATAAGAGAATAAAACATCCTGATGGTACAGACCGGCCTAAACTTAGTAGAGCTTTCCAGAGAAGAAGATTGTACATCAGAGGAAAAAATCATGGGGTTTAATTCTGCCAATGCAATGTTTTTCTCACCCAGAAGCAGAGCATGTATGTTCAGAGATGCATCTAACTAAATTCTGAAAGTGTATTTTAGTTTTTTTTGGGTAAGGAGGATAGCCCCCGGAACGGTACTTTTAGCAGCAAGCATGTAAGCAAATGGATTGGCAAACAATGCAATGTTTTTCTCACCCAGAAGCAGAGCATGTGCGTTGTCCGACAGCAGTAGAACTAACCAATCTCTACACACGGCGTTGGGGTTGCGCCACCGCACCATCCCGCCGACACCGTGACCAGCGGGAGCAAGCTGGCGAAGGGGAACGCCGCCCAGGACTGGAGAAGGACGGGGGAAGCGCCGTAGCACGCCGGCGACCGAATCGCCGCGCACACCGAAACCCTAGCCGGAGAAATTGAACGGGGCAACTCAAGAAGGATCCGAGGAACAGATCGACGCAGACCGGTCGACGCGCCGTCGCGTGTCGGAGCCGTGGGCATCAACCACGGCCTCCGGGACCGCCGGAGCTCGCCGGCAGGGAAGAGAGGAGATCGGGCCCTCCACGCGCGGTAGCCGCCGATGGCCGGAGAGGAGAGGTGGATGCGGGGGATCGAGGAATGGCAGAGGAGGCCGGATGCACGGGGAAGGGGAGGGGCCCTGGGCTGGTGCGGGGAGGAAGGATGGGGTGGCGGCGACGGCGAGGAAAGGAAAGCATGAGGGAGAGGAAAGGGGAAAGAGAGAGGAAGGGAGCTGGACACGGTGCTCGGGGCCTTATCCCTTTCTCGCGCTACAGTACCGCGGGCACTAGCCAATCAGGAAATTGGAAGCGACGTGGCCACATCTTTCCCACCGGCCATCAAGGTTTATAGGTTAGACTAGGACAACGGGAAAAATAAAATATCACACATCATTCAGTAATAAGCATGATTTAAGGTCCTTCTTCACACATTTGTATGTTCATGCTTTTATTCTAACATGGCAGGCCCAACCGTATCGCGGTTTATTCTCCTTTTATCGTTCACCTAATCACAATGCGCTTGAACATGGTTAATCCCATGGCATCATGCTCATTCAATCCATAGTTTAAACATCAAAGCAAAGAAATAATGTTCTAAACATAAAAATCTACAGATAAAGATTCTCTTACAATCAATATGTATCAATTCAGTAAAAGTTTATACTACACCAAGATTTGGAGTGGTAGATTAGAAAAATGAATAGTTATTTTCAAAAGAAATCTAAATAGTCAACAAATTATCCAATGAAATAGGACACGTATTCCTTTCCATCTATCAATGGGATATAATAAAAAGATAAAAAACTCACGGTCAATCTTGTAATGTCGATCATGAAGCTTCCAATTTGCTCATACGTGCATGATCTATGATATATCAATAAACTAATATGCGCCCAACTTCATGGAACCCATGCTTTCAGCGAGGGAGGCAGGAAGCGACGAATCAGATTTGCAACCTGTGAATCAAACTTATTATTGGATGAAAACAATCTAAACGAAACAAAGATTAATTATCCATAAAGAAAATGGAACTAAGCTCTACAAAATTAATCGAGTAGTGCAACAATTATCAAGCCCGCTCTAGAAGTGTCCAATTCCTTTTTGGTTCGCATCCATATATAAATTGTTCTTTCTATAAACATGACTTATGCTTGGGCTATTATCCCTAACATCTATTTTACTTTGAGGAAGAGCAATGCCAAAATCATGTCTGTCACCACACTCGTCCTGCATGATTTTCATTTATATTTCTATTTCATTAGCTGGTAACACAACGATACTATCTTGCAAACTGTTTTTCTCCTCACGCATGGTATCTCCAAGATCATATTTCAATTTTCTCTGATTCAATCTTGTGTTAACTGTATCAACAACATTAACCATTCATCCATACTTGTTAATGTTCTAGGGAAGCTAAAAGCAATGTTGTCCTCAGTGTATCTCAATATTCTTGTGGATTCACCTGGGTGACATTGAAACACGTCACTACAACTTGGATTTGTTGCAGTAAGTATATTTTGTGCAATTACCCTTTTTGTATCCTCCGACATTTTTTTCCAAACATGCACCCTTCTCAATCTATAGAAACAGCAAACACTTGTATGTCCTTCAAAACATTCTCTTCTTCATCACTGCAACTTGAATATGTTAATTTGTTACAGTAAGTAAACTTTGTGTACTTAGACCTTTTGCATCATCCTCGCAGTTTGGTCCAAACTTACACCGTTCTAAATCTATAGAAGCAGCAAGAACATGTATATGCCCAGTGTCCTACACAACATTGTCCTGTTGGTTACTTCTGTTGCGTACTTTAAACTTGTTCAGAACCTTGGATGCCTGATGTATACCTCCTGGATATTTCTATTTGCTCCATATTTTCTACTTGAAGCAGGTGCTGGCCCTTTGTTAATCCATGCTATCTCCGTTTGGGTAGATAATAATCTTCACATCCACATTAGTCGCATTCGGTCCTCAACTGCTACCTCTTTTCCTCAACTGCAACCCGACCATCAGGTTGGCGGCGAGAGTGTAGCCAAGGATCCTCCAAGAAAAGCAGCGACGCGAGGCTTCTCCCAACGAAAAAATTAGTGTTTTCCACATAATCTGCATTCAGTTCACAAACTGTAAATGCTAGCTGCTTTTTTAGTCCAAAAACTTTTTCCCAACTGCATCTTGACAGGTTCAGAGGACTATTTCATCTCCTCTATTGCAGATTTGTAGCGGAGATGGCTAGAAGGAAGGGGTCATACAATGCGGGAAACACTGGAGGTCGAACAAGAGCAGGAAACGCAACACGCGACGACCCGGGAAGAGCACCGCTGCCGAGTAAGCACATAGGGCAAGGTTGCCAGCAGCCATCCTGAGCTTGCTGACCTTGCAGCCGGAGAGCAAAGTATTGAATATTGAATTATTGATGCGTCCGTCAGACTCTAGAAGAACGGAGGTGCTATCGTGTCGTTCGCTCCGATGGTGCCATCCGTGCTGCTCGGTACCTGCTCCCAAGGGAGACGCCTGCAAACCGCTAGCTGCATCTGCTTCATACGGCCACAGATGCCCTGGTTAGTCTCCGCCTCGCGTCTTGCACAGTTGCACCCACTGCTCCGATGCGCTGCACGTCCATCCTTCGAACCGCTGCCATCACCGCCTGCAACCCGCCACAGTCAGCATCTCTGGCCATCTTGAAGAACCTGGAGGAGCTCTCCACTCCGGCCAGTCGCAACTCTTCCTGCAAGCTCGACGCCACCGTTCGACAGGTGCAGTGAGGCGATCAGGATTGGTGGTGTTGATGGGAACAGAGGCGACCCCGACGTGCAGGTTGTAGATGGGCCACGGAGCAGAGCAAACATGACGGAGTCGAAAGTGCGTCTGGTGGCCGAGGCGTGGGTGTACGGACCTGTAGGGGCACGACGGCGACTCCATATCGAGCCAACACCATTGATCGCCGCTGGTGTCGCAGCCTCGCAAGAAGGAGCAAGAAGGAGGGCGCCCCCCGTGGGAAGGGCAAAGATCGAAAATTCGAGGACGGGAAGCTAGGATTTCGATGGAGGGGCTCGGGATCTCTTTATGGCAAAGGATGGCGGTCCATACAAAGTTCGTTTTGGTCATGCGACGGAGACTCTGATCCAGTTTCTTCTCCTGCCGCTGCCGGCCAGTGGGAGGACGGTGGTTTGTGTAGATAAGGTTTGGGTCGCTCGAATCGTTTTTCACTTATTTTTGAACTGCGCCTTGATTAATAAAAAACGCAAGGGCTTTTCTACAAAATAATTATGACGGAAGGAGAAACTCACCTCCTTTATTATTATATAGATTCTATAGCTACGTAAAAGAACCATCAAAGCGTGCACGTGAGCGTACAGGGATACCGAGAGTCATGGAGCTCGGCCTCCAAAACGCCTCACTCAGAAACTTTCATATCGCCTCACTCAGAAACTTTCATATATCTATTGGCAAGCATGGCACGCATAAGAAGAGTTGAACAATTCGATAACACTACCTATCGCAAACTATGTGTCAACATACCCTAAACACAAGTTCAGTTTACTTATCCAACCAAGTGGCATCAGTAAATACCTGAAAAATTGCAATAAGCGTACCATCTAATTTGAGCAAACTGAATCATGCCAAATATAAGTAACAATGTTCACCCTTTCATGCATATCAAGATTCAAGAACAATCTCAACCAGATAGAGAGACTGAATTAAGAATCGGAACGCTTCAACAGAACCAAGAAAACAAATGATATCAACCCAAAGCATCTTAACTATCTCATGTTGGCAAAACAAAATAAGCAATGTGCATGTGCACATGGGGTACATTGCAAAATTGAGGTGCAGTACATTGTCAAGTTAAATCTCACACCAGCTGCCACTCGCACCTAATCTTCCTGCAACGCCTTCATCAAGTATAGCCTGTTGAAACTCTGGCCAGCAACCCTGCAATCATGATGACAACAATCAATACAGGAGCCTACAAAATCAGCACCAAGTGTGCTTAAAAACATGCAAAAGGCAGTACAACTGTCAAACCAACTAACAATAAAACGCAGTTTATCATTTGTTATCTACCGAGGATAGGCCTAGGGATGTTACAGACTGCATACCCATTGATATGATTGCAGTAACTCGATATCTGATTGGTTACGAGATAACCCTCCAAGCGGGACGGCTCAGGAAGCGGCTTGAAGATAGGATTGGATGGATCTTCTTCTGGCAATGGCTCCTCGCCAGCAGCCTTTCTCGACATATTCTCCTGCCTGTAGTAGCAAAACATAGCAAGGGCCATATTTAATTACCACATATTTACTTAACTTGCTTCCAGAGAGGCACTTTATTTGAATGATACAAGAGCTGATAAACTAGCTATCAGCAATGAATTCAGCATTTGTTTTCACCTTCTCTTTTGAAGCCATGCCTGCTGCTGTGACTGTTGTCTTCCTAGGTTGCGATAGTAATATTGGAACTACATCAAAAGGAAACTCAGTCAAACAAAATAATTTGTCACTTGAATAAAGTTCTTATAAAGAAAATTACCTTGTTTTGCTCTGATGAAAGACCATCCATGCACCCAATCATAAATTCTAGGTTCCTTTCCATAAAGGGTGCAGTCGACAATTTAAGACGGGCATAGTCACACTGGAACCAGAAATGGAAAAGATATAACTCCAGAAAATGCTAAAGAGGATGAAGACATATTTCCTACAAATGCATCTAGAAGTAAAAAATGTCAACCTGTGACACAGGTGACTCAGGTTCCAGCTCCTTCATGAAGGCACTGACAAGCGCAGAGTTGGACACTTTAATCTGCGAGATAAATAAGAAAGGATACATCAAGAGATCAATTTCTCTTCCATGACTATATGAAAGATTTAAGAGTGCGCACCGGTATCTCCTCGAAAATATCAACCCATGACAATTTCTTTTCCCTTAGCCTGTAAACACAAAGGGTTATTTGAATATACTATGTTTGTGACTTGTTGAAAGTGTGGAGTTACAGAAATGAAACCATACTTCTCTCCAGTTAAACCATTGTTGCGGTAAAGATCCATAAATGAGTCTGTCAGCTTCAGGGCTTTAAGAGCTAGCACTCCTTGACTAGACCTAGATGGGTCGTACACGATGCACACGCATCTCCGGATGTTCTCCTGTGAGAAGTAATCGTTAATCCAGCATAGGAAATAGGTACAGACGTAATAACACCTTGAGTGCCATAGAAAATCTGTAAACCAAATAACCTGCCACTCCGTTCTCACACGAGATAAAAACTACGAACATAACTTTTCCCAATCAAGTCCCAAAGCCCCACAAACTCTAAAACTCCTACAAACCCCCTTCTTAGACCTACACAATATCTTACTATGATCAAAATCATCTTTTGTTGTAGATCACAATGTGGCTCCTTAGAATAGATATGTATGTGAACTCAAGTTACAGACATTAAAAAAATTTACAGACATTAAAAGAGTATACCACTGATTTGGCATGTGCGAAACTGATTTTGAGAAGTGTGTTAACCAGAAGGAGGGCCCGGTAGAAAAATCAAAGTCAGGAAGGTTCCAGCATTAGTGAAATATTTTTGAACACCAACATGCAGCTCAGTTCTCTAATACCTGATAGTTCATAAATGTTTCAATCAGCTCGACGGTTTGAAACGATCCAAGCAAGCAAGACTGATACCTGTAAGGAAGATAAAAGCAATAGCAACGCAAAGAGTCACATTGTGATCCAGTAGCAGAGTAAACATGAATGTTAGGCTAAAAAACACAGCATAAGCAAGATACAACATAACAGCATCATACTCATACAGCTCAAGATGAAATATGTTGGATGAGCATCACGACTCACAAACTCATAATAGTATATTTACAGTAAGAAATATACAGTATTTTCAACAAGACATGTAAACACGTCGACTAGTATCAATAGTGTAAACTATACCTCATACGCACCTAACACATACCACTTAAATGCTAACTCTCACTCCCTCAAATTCCCCTAGAGTTTGGATGTTGCTCCACATAATAAAGAAATCTAGCAACCCTTATGATTAGTATTTCAGAAGGATTAAATTGCAGTTGGTAATTTGAAAAGATTCTAGTTAAGAAATTTAGGCAGCTAATGTAAAACCATGAAGTACAAGCAGAACACACACTCAGTGGATATGATCCACACTAGTTAGTTCTCACTTCTCAGTGCCAACAACAGTGCAATACTGGATTGGCAAATGAACATGCCTCAATTGTGTATGGCTGTAACATTTCTTACCGGACTACGATGCTATCAATATAAGAAAATACAGCATAGCATACAGATTGTCAATTCAAAACAATGAAAAAACTCTCTTCTATCAATGAGTATATCCGTACAATTCTATACCCATTAGTTGTTAAGTTACGCAAGATATGGGGAAATAATACATAGGGCATGTTTGGTTCATATACCAAGGTTGCCACCACTTGCCACACAGGCCTAAGGTTAGGCGATCAAAATTGGCCCCACACTTTGCCACACTTGAGGCAATATTACCACACTTTTCTGAGTCAATGACAAGAGGGAGTCTAGTTTGCATGAAAGCAATCTTGCCACAAGTGCGGCTGCAAACCAAACAGGAGGCTAACTCTAACTTATCTAACTTATGGCATTGCAAAGTGTGGCAAGTTTAGTATGCTAACCAAACAAACCCATAAATACATGAAGAAGATCAGTGAATACGTCAACGTACATATCAAATATCAAAACAGACCACTAACTCCTTAATGAATTTTGATATCAATACTGAATCAGATGAAATAGCTTCTCATACCATCCAACAGTGTTATTGTCAACATTAACCTCCCTCAAGCACCTCATCATCTCAAGCTGATAGTTTGCGCCATCTGCATCTGCTTCCTCGTCGTCCTCTCTTATCTGTGTAAGGTAAGTATTATTTGCCAATAGATCAAATAAATCACAAGTATCCTGGAAGTAACACCACCAAGAATGTCAAAGACTCACAGGGAAAGGAAAACAGTTGGTCACTTCGAGAACACTACCAACATCCAAACCAAGCAGTTGACCTGTAACCAGAGCAGGGGCAAACTCCTCACAATGCTTAATGATCTTCAGGACAGCCTGCATAATTAGAGACGAGCAAATGATAATTATAAGATTGACACTAGCCTAGCTGTGTTTAGTAATACAGAGTTCAGTTGCTGGTCATGGAAATACCAACTAATAAACCACTAGCATACTGTAGCTGATTTAACTTGCTTAAAACCAGGTTGAAGTTTTGGTTCGGTGTCATCATAATCTACGCTTTTTCGACGGATCAATATTTTGGTTTAACCTGTGGGGAGCCATGTGGATGCTCTTTGAATGAAGCTGAAGGTGTTCCTTAAGCAATACTGAAGACGATTCCGCTTATTTCAATGGGAGATGGTGATATTTTGCTGAAGCTGGAGCCCAGCTGTGGCTTGTAAGATGATCGTTGAAAACTGTAGTGTGATAGACTCTAATAGGATAGATGGGCAACATAACTGGGTTTTCGCCCCATAGCTGGGACTCGACAGCGAGTCTTTAGGTTGTGGGTTTCCCAGTTATGTTGATCACATCGTCCCCTTTTCCTTCCCCTTCCTTTTTTGTCGGATAACTGTCGGAACTGTTGTTATCTCCGTTATGAAAGTAATGGAAAGGGGCGTGTTCCTGGTTTGAATAATTTTTTTGGTTTAACAGTATTGGGATTCCAATAACATGCGAAACTGAAACAGGTAACTGGAGTTAAAGAAGCGCCATTATAAATTGTATCCGTAGACACCCCAGATAATGCGCATTAAAGATAACTAGCAGTAATTCTGTTTTTAATGTGCACAAACATTATTACTAAGCAGATTGATGATCCAGGTAGGCTTAAAAGTTCATATTGAAGAAAAATATGTTCAGATGTAGTAATTCTACTGATTCTGCCACACATGAACATACAAGGAAAAAAAGTTTAAGGAGGTATTGTAGTAAGGAAACATCATCCAATTGGTGGTCTATCGCGATAGACAACACTCTCTATGCACTACAAATCACACAGGTGGGTCTGTTTTGCAAAAGGTAGCTTTTCAAAACAACTTACTGATTTCTACTTCAAGATGGGAAAAAAATAGGAAAGCGCCTTTGTTTAACTATGTAACATGTACTATAATTAGTAAATATTCTCCTAAATAACTTCGCCTATGTCAAAAATCAGAAATCAAATCAAGTAGCGCGAGCTTCACCACACAAACAGATCTGTCGACAAGGGATTGCTTCCCCTACTTCCTCTCACGCGTCAGCGACCAAATCAAACAAAATAAAACTGCGGATGCATGCCCCGAGCGAACGCAAAAGTGGGATCGAGAGCAATCACCAGCCCCTCCATCTGGACGACGCGGAGCGAGACCGCAGCCTCCTCGGTGACCATCGACATGGCCTGCAGGAACGACTTCCCTCCCGCCGCCGGTGCTGCTGAATATGAGTCAACCAACAAACCACCCGATGGCATCCAGAGTTAAAAGCGTGCATTAAGATAGGCGTTGAGCGTAACAGACTAGTAGGTTGGCGTCACTTACGATTCGCCATGGCTGCTCGTGCTCGGCGGCGCGGGGGACACGAACAGGGGTCGGAGGGACGGCGCTGGGAGAGAAGAGGGGAGGGGAGGATGTGCGGGCTAGGGTTTTTGGTGTGGCGAGGCTATTCTGTCGAATCTGTCTTGTGGTCGATGTGCGGCGCAGATTTTTGCTGCACCCCTTTGTTCTTTGTTGGAAACAAAGCTGGCGGCCGGCCTAAAGGTCAGCACGGTAGCCTGGTTGTTTTGGCACGGCCCATTTCTGACCCGACACGGTACGGGTCGTGCCGTGCCGTGCCGGCATGTTACTGTTTGCGGGCCGTGTCTGGGCTTGAAGGCTGGACACGCGTGCCGGCACGACATGGCCCGTTTAGATTTTTTTATTTTATATAGCGCACTAGGCATAATATAGCTATAATACACTTAAATAGCAAAAAACTGACGGGCTACCATGCCAAACGGGCCAAACGTGTCGACCCAAGTAGAAAGGGGGCGTGCCTGGGCCAGGAAGCGCGGCCCGCGTGCCGGCACGGCACGACCCGTGAAGTTGACGTGCCTTAGTGGGCCGTGCCGTGCCTGGCCCGTGTCGGTTCAGCCGTGTCGGGCCGGCCCATGTGACCACCTTTGGTTGGAAAACAAGTTCTTTTTATTTATTTTATAAAAGCCTAGAAACTTTGCCTTGTGCATTTATTTTAACACACACACTATTCCCTATGAGCATCTTGGTAATACTGAGTTGGCACATCATTTTGAGATTGACGAAGTCACCACAGGCGCCTCGTAGTCGAGGGAAACATCTTCTCCCACTGAAAGCACATTGCCGAAAGGCCTGAAATAAATCCAGAAAAATGCGAGCACCAATGTCAAATCTGGGAATTGAACTCTGGTGGACTGAGGATACCATTGTTCCTCTAACCAACTTAACCACAGGTTGATTCGCAATTTTCCCGTGCGTCGCAACGGAAGAAAACATCAGTTACCATGTAAAACTGAAACATAGAGTTCAGGTTGACACATGGTTTTACCTCCACCTACACGGGTTCGGCTGATATGTCTTCGAACCATCCCTACTCCTCCTAGCACTTGTAGCCCCTTTCGTGTAGCCTTGCAACTCACGACTAACCACACTGAGCATCGTGTGCGAGCCTACCTCGTCGATATATTTGTCATGCGAGCTTTTACTAGATCACATTTTCCAGCTCATTGCACTCGCCACCGATACGACCTTGGTGCCTCCATTGATGTCGCCTTTGTACGGTTCTTTATCGTCTTCAACCTTAGTACAGTCTGCTCACATGTGATATTGTTTCAGTTTTGTGATGCTTCCATAATTCTGAATAATGCATGCTATAAGTTTTGAAACCAGAGTGTAACACCCCGGGTGTCACGCTAGAGTAATCACCTACAGTAATCACTATTACTGTTTGCTAATCACTGTTGATAATCTCTCTTGCTCAAAATGGCCTTGATCAAAATTTTGTTTGATCAACTTGGTCCAGTTTAAATTCAATTTTCCCTGTGATATTGTTGAAAGCAATGTGATCATGGACCTTGATCAGCATGAATCAAAACTAAGTCCAAACCATTTCAATTGAAATCAAATCAAGCCTCGTAATGCCTTTGGTGGAATGTTAAAACCAAAGTGCAAAATAAATTTTCTCCAAAAATTGTGAAACTACTTTTATAAAATCTCAAATATTCAGTGGACCATGTTACACCAATTTTGGGATTTTTATTAATCTCTAAATTAATTGAAACAATTAAAATAGTATCTTATTTATTCCATTTTAATCATTTAATATTTAATTAAAATATTAAAGGATTTTATTTGTGCCCAAGACATTTTGTGGCACTGGCTTATAGTGCAACAATAATTTTGGAGCATCTTTCATGCTTAACAAAAATGTCTAAGTATTTAAATTAAATACAAAGAAGAAATCACAGAAAAGAAAAATATAAAAAGAAAAAAAGGGGAAAACTCCCTATTCCTCACCTAGGGCGAAGCCCACTCCAAGGCCCACCCCAGCCCATCTCTCTCTCCCCTTCTCCCTGTTCCCCTTCCCCCACCTTGCACTGTCGCCATGGCGTGGGCAGCCATGGCCGTACCGAGCCCCCCCTCGCTCCCCATCTGCTCCCCCTCCCTCCTCGGCGTGGATAAAGGTCCCCCGTGAATTGTGGATCGGAGACCACTCCATTACCCCCCCTCCGTGCTCGATCCCCTTTTCTTCTTTATCTGGCCCGAGCCCGCCATGTGTGTGCGCCGGTGAACAACCGCGGCTAGCCTCCTCCCCGAGCCACCTGTGCATGTCTAGGAGGCGCGCCGCCCTCGTCTTCGTCCTCCTCGACCACCTGGACGGGCTAGGACGGGCTAGGACGCCCTACACCGCTCCAATCGGCGGCCTCCTCCTTCGGGGTCGCCATGGCCGCCACTCCAAAAATTGTGAAACTACTTTTATAAAATCTCAAATATTCAGTGGACCATGTTACACCAATTTTTGGATTTTTATTAATCTCTAAATTAATTGAAACAATTAAAATAGTATCTTGTTTATTCCATTTTAATCATTTAATATTTAATTAAAATATTAAAGGATTTTATTTGTGCCCAAGACATTTTGTGGCACTGGCTTATAGTGCAACAATAATTTTGGAGCATCTTTCATGCTTAAAAAAATGCCTAAGTATTTAAATTAAATACAAAGAAGAAATCACAGAAAAGAAAAATAGAAAAAGAAAAAAGGGGAAAACTCCCTATTCCTCACCTAGGGCGAAGCCCACTCCAAGGCCCACCCCCAGCCCATCTCTCTCTCCCCTTCTCCCTGTTCCCCCTCCCCCACCTTGCACTGTCGCCATGGCGTGGGCAGCCATGGCCGTACCGAGCCCCCCTCGCTCCCCATCTGCTCCCCCTCCCTCCTCGGCGTGGATAAAGGTCCCCCGTGAATTGTGGATCGGAGACCACTCCATTACCCCCCCTCCGTGCTCGATCCCCTTTTCTTCTTTCTCTGGCCCGAGCCCGCCATGTGTGTGCGTCGGTGAACAACCGCGGCTAGCCTCCTCCCCGAGCCACCTGTGCATGTCTAGGAGGCGCGCCGCCCTCGTCTTCGTCCTCCTCGACCACCTGGACGGGCTAGGACGGGCTAGGACGCCCTACACCGCTCCAATCGGCGGCCTCCTCCTTCGGGGTCGCCATGGCCGCCACTCGGCCCCCTCCATCGCGAGCCCTCCGGCGACTGCACCGGCGCCTCCCTGCCCCCACTCTACCCCCTGTGAGCTTTCCCCCCCCCTTGTTCCTCGGTTCGATTCGCAGCCGTAGCCCATTCCTCATCGCGTGCTCTGGCCACTGCCCGCCATGGCCGGGCCGAGCTCTGCTCGCCCGTGCCCGCACCCATCCCGCGCTCTGGCCGCGCCCCGGCCTGCGTAGCGCACGCGCGCGCCCATCCCGATGCCCTCCCGCAAGTCCCACCGCACCTCGGGCTGCCGTGCCCCCCTTCGGCCGTCGTGCTGCCCAGCACGGCCGCGCCCTCGTCGCGCGCCCTGGCCGCCCATGCGCCCCATGTCCTAAGCCTGAGCTCCTCGCCACCCCTGGATTCCCCTCCCCGTCCCTCGCTGTAGCCTGGCACGGTACCAGCCGGCCTCGCCGGGCTGCCGCTCGCCGCCGGTGTGGGCGCGCTGGAAATGGGGATGAACTACCCCCCCTTTAATTAAAACTTAGATACCCCCCTCTAGCCTATGACACCTGGGCCCCATGCCCTTAGGTTAATTAAAACCGTTTAATTAAAATAGTTAGGCTGACAGGTGGGCCCTTTGTTAAATTAGTTAGTTTAAATAAAATCGAAGTTAAAATGTTAGTATGACATGTGGGCCACCACACTGTTTTAATTAATAAAAAAATTAATTAATAAAACCTTAGAGGCTGCCATGTGGGTCCCCCTTGTCAGTGTCACTATTGTGGATAATATTTTGGATAATGTTGTAATAATAATAAAAAGAAATTCAGAAATTCTTTTTAAATGATTTAAACTTTGAATTTGGATAACTTTTAAACCGTAACTCAGATTCAAAAACTTTATACATGAAAATTGATCAGAAAAATATAACGAATACGAATACGCTATCCGTATGTCTACCACCCCCCTTTAACGTAACGAACATCGACATTCCCCCCCTTCAGGCCGTCTGTCGATAATTCCCGGTACCGATATACGTTGCCCGGATGTAAAACTTTTGTATACGAAGGTTGCTCAGAATGGATCACCGAGTTCGGATATGATGCCCATACCCCCACCACACCCCTCTAACATGCCGAACATCGAACCGTCCCCCTCCGGTACCGTCAGTCCGCTAATTGCCCGATACCGATAAACCCTCCGGATGAATTTATTCTGAACACGAAAGTTGTTCGGATTGTTTCAACTAACACGGATACACCTTTCACATGTTTGACGGATGTCCATGACACCTCTGGCATGATCCCCCCTCCGGACACCCTGTCCGATAATCACCCACAGCTGGCCGTTCATCCCCGGATGAATTCCCGCTCCGAGCAACGTGCATTGCACCGCGTTAGAACACCGTTAACATTTCATCTGTCATGTCATGCATCTATTTGTATATGCTTGCTTTGTATTTACCGTTTCTTCCCCCTTAATCTCCGGTAGACCCCGTTGTTGCCGTCGACTACACCGCTGCTGAGTACGACTACTTCGTCGACGACCGTACCCCTACCGTCGAGCTTCCAGGCAAGCAAAACCATTCTCTTCCCCAGATATCGCCTACCTTTCCGTACTTTCTTGCACTAGGCATTGTTACTGCTGCTGCTACGTTACATTCCTATTCAATTGCATAGACTGATTTTGTCGCCCCTTATTGTACCTTCCTTATCCTATGCTGCCTGCTATATCCATATATTATATTCAGCAGTGAGCCCTGCGCATTGTTAGCTAGGATTAGATAGCGGGTCGTGGCCACTCAGGAGAGTGACGCGGATACAAAATATATACAACTGCAACCGATACGGATCAATGCAGACGCCCTAGGGAACCTACAACGGCGAGACTCAGCCGAGTCGCTTCGAGTTTGACTTACGAGTGGAATGGACTCGTATTTCACTCTCGTCGGCTCAGTAGCGTAGCATCACCGGGATGATATGAGGTTTACCTCTTTAGTTCATTCCGCTGATGTCTCTGTCAAACCTCTTTAAGTGTGCCATCGAGGGTGATACCTCCTGGTTTCACTTAATGGTAGGAACTCGAACCAACTGGTGTCCTTAAAGGTAAGAAGTAGGGCGACCCAACGGTGCCCGCGAGAGGTATTGCGACGGTACGACAGGGAGGGTACGACCAGTGTACCGGTGTGCTTGGCCCCTGATCGTTGGCCGCGAGAGTTACCAAACCACGAAAGTCGAGCTCCTCCAGGAGCACACGCGAGACAAGGTAAGGAGACGGTTCACCTTGTTGGTAACCGCAGTGACTTGGTGGGACGACGGGGCAGGCATCGATATACTAGTGGTCCTGGCTGCTGTCGTTGTCCGCGGGTCAGTTAAGTCGAGGCAACGATAACGGTTGTCATGCAGGTTAATTAAAATGCTAAATGGTTCAGTGAATGTCTTGAGTTGGCTATATGCCATGTACGTGTTGGAAATATGCCCTAGAGGCAATAATAAATTGTTATTATATATATTTCCACGTTCGTAATTAATGTTTATATTTCTGTGCTATAATTGCAATGACCCTGACTGTGAGATTCAGAAGAAAACTCATTTGCATGTGTAGAAATGTAAACACCAAGAGTTCCTGGTTTAGCCTCTAAGACCAGCTCATGTGCTAACTGATGATTACGTTTTCTTAATCATGGACATTGTTCTTGTAACAAGGATGTCAGTAGCAATGGGAACATATTGTTAGCAGAACAATGATGTTGAACCGACCCCAGTATTGAATGATATACTTAGAGATCACATCGTAACTACGTTATAAGTCATATCATGAAATGTTATCATATACGTAATTCCTTAGACCATGAGAGTATCGAGTTACTTCACACAGGAAGACATGCTTTGGTTCTTAGATGAATGTTCAAGGAATTTTAGAGTGAAATAGAAATTCATTGTAACGAGAAAATAAAGCTTCTGCAAATTAGATTGTAGAAAGTAATATTTGAGTTACAAGTTTAGCGAACGTCTGATGAGTTGTGAAGAAGTATCATAACTTGCGTCCACTATGAGTAAAGTGTTCGAGAGATGTAATCAAGCCATGTATGACACGGTAAGATCAAATATGACGTTTATCAATTTGCCATTATACTTATTAAAGTTATGTGTTAGTGACTACGGCTTTTACACTGAAAAGAGCACCATCAAATCTGTTGAAATGACACCATATTAGATATGATATGGCAATCATAAAACCATATTGTCTTTTCTTAAAATTTGGGTGTATGAGACATATGTTTGACATACTCAAAACCCCAAATCAGATAAGTGCTACTTTGTTAAGGTTATGCCAAAAGTTTTGGTATTCCTCTATCACTACACAAAAGCAAAACTGTTTGCTGTTAAGAACAATGTATTTTGAAGAAAAATAGTTTCTTACAAAAGAGTGAGTGGGAGGACAGTGCAACTTGTCAAAGATTGTTGAATCTTCAGAGAAGTGCGCAGCTGAACCACACAGGTTAGACAAAACTCGTACAAACATTCATGATATGTAAAACGAGATATTGTTGTTCGACAATGATAAACCTGTGATATACAAAGAAGCGTTGATGGGCCCTGACTCCGGGATTTGGCTAAATGCCAAATAATCCGAGATAGTATCCATGGAAGTAAGTCAAGTTTTGAACTTGGTAGACCCTCCGAAAGACTAAAAGTCTGAAGAATATATATATGTGGATCTATAATTGATTCGGATGAAATTGTTTTATCCATAAAGCTCAACTCGTTGGAAAATTGTTTTCTAGCAAGTTCAAAGGTTGACTACGGCGAAGTAGTTTCGACCGTAGAGATGCTTTAGTCAGTTCGGGTTATATTAGCAATTACTACATATCTCATTTATAGGATATGGTAGAATGAACGTCAAAACAAAGTTCCTACACGGAAATATAACAAAGGACGTATATGTGATACGACCGGAATGTTTTGTCGATTCAAAGGATGCTAAAATAGATGCAAGCCTTGGATATCCAGTGATGGACTAGAGCTAGCATAATGGAGTTGGAATTTTCGTTGTGATGAAATTGCCAAAAGAGTTTGTTTTCATTAGGAATAACGAAGATGCTTGAATATTCAAGAAAGTAAGTGGGAGCTGAATAATATTTCTAAAACCTTATGTAGATGACATATTGTTGATTAGAAATGATATAAATTTCTTGACACGAATAAGGACTTCATTGGAAATAGTTTTCAGTTGAAGAACTTGGGCTGATATAGCATTAGTATTGAGCATAGTGATCTATGAAGATAGTAAGTGCCTGATCATGCTAAAGCCAACACTACATATTGACATGATACTAAAGTAGTTTAGTATGAAATGCCAAGAAACATGTTCTTGCCGAAGTCGTGGTGAAAAGTTGTTTGCAGAAATCGGTGTTGATGAACACAGATAAGCAAAAACACTTGAATTGAATTCCACTCACCCGTGTGTTTGGATTAATCATGTACACCATAATATGTAAAAAGACCAGATATTTCCAGTGCTTCAAAAGGTTATGAGCAAGATACCAAAGTGATCAATATGTTGATCATTGGACAAACAGTGAAAAGTTAAACTTATGATAGATAAGATATGTTTCTCGGAAAATGGAGATAATGAAGAGCTCGTTGTAACAAGTTACACCAGCTGAATTTTGATGTAAACAGTTACACCAATTCAGTCTTCATACTTACTCCGGTCGATTTTCGATTTTAATTGGGATTATGTGTTTCACACATAAGGGTGGCACAGTATGAAGGAACTGTGTTAAAGTTAGATACTGTGGCGAATTCTATAACAGAGGCTAAGTATATTGTTGCTTCAAGAAGTAACAAGGGAGGGTATTTTGAATCATCAGTTCATTTATGAACATGGTATGGTTTCCTAGATGCTTGAAGCTCATGGAACATTGATGAATGATTTCATGACTTATTCTAAGGAACCAAGGTCCTACCAAATGATTCAAACATATACAAAGCTAAATTGATAAAATTAGTGAATTTTATGATAGCGTGAAAATGCGAAGATATGCAAGATACAAACGGGCCTGAAACGTCAGATCCGAAGATGAGGTCTATACCACAAATGAGGCATTTATTACACCGGAATGCCATAGGTGTAAAGTGCTCAAGCACTGACAATATTATTGACTCTAGAGCAAGTGGGAGACTGTTGGAAATATGCCCTAGAGGCAATAATAAATTGTTATTATATATATATTTCCACGTTCGTAATTAATGTTTATATTTCTGTGCTATAATTGCAATGACCCTGACTGTGAGATTCAGAAGAAAACTCATTTGCATGTGTGGAAATGTAAACACCAAGAGTTCCTGGTTTAGCCTCTAAGACCAGCTCATGTGCTAACTGATGATTACGTTTTCTTAATCATGGACATTGTTCTTGTAACAAGGATGTCAGTAGCAATGGGAACATATTGTTAGCAGAACAATGATGTTGAACCGACCCCAGTATTGAATGATATACTTAGAGATCACATCGTAACTACGTTATAAGTCATATCATGAAATGTTATCATATACGTAATTCCTTAGACCATGAGAGTATCGAGTTACTTCACACAGGAAGACATGCTTTGGTTCTTAGATGAATCCTCCCGTAAATGGGAAGTAGTAAAATAAGTTCTGGGTATGTCAGATGGTGTGGCTAGTGACTGTGATAGTTCAAGAATGGGATTTTCTCCTTCACGATGAAGAAGATATTCACTTCGGGCCCACTCGGTATGACGGTATCCATTATAGTCTGGCCAGACGCATTGTGATTCAGTCACGGGGATACCGGAATACGATAACGAGAAAAGGGACAAACGAGCAAAGAGGATAACGAGTGGCTTGTGTTCAAGAAGTTGTTACACATGGGTGCCAAACATCTCTCCTCTAACTTTGTCATATATCACGAATCAAAGGGAATGGTACATGAATAAACATAATGGTTCACTCGAAGTTTCTTCGTGTATGTGCGGGAGTCAAGATGGGTGTCCATGGCTCCGCTGTTGATTATTGGCTATTGACGAAAGGCTGTAGGCCTATGTCCGGAAGATGTTCTGAGTCATGTCCGCATTATACCAAACCT
This sequence comes from Bromus sterilis, assembly GCA_950022295.1. Taxonomy (NCBI): domain Eukaryota; kingdom Viridiplantae; phylum Streptophyta; class Magnoliopsida; order Poales; family Poaceae; genus Bromus; species Bromus sterilis. The sequence goes on along the minus strand of OX465596.1, from coordinate 158,302,171 downwards.
ATTGGGTCACACACTTAACGAGCAGTAGTCTGTTAGAATACTAGAATGGTAGAAGGTTTAGTGGAAGCAAAGCATAATAGTTCATACGGGTACCGGAAGTAGTTCCGGGGATTTATGAAATAGTTCATAAGGGCACCAAAAGTAGTTTTGGGTATTTAAGGATATGTCCGGATCACTCTGGAGTAGTCCCAGGTGGTTCCGGAACATATGAAAATGGTAATGGGAAAGTTTACGATCAACCGGAATAGTTTCGGTGATCGGTGGACAGCTTAAACAATATGTTGTGTTCACCGGACATAATAACCTTTGCCCGGATGGCTCCGAAACCCATTTAGATGGCTCCGGAACATTCGTTAGAGGTTCCGGAAGGTATTGGAAGTGCTCCAAAAGTGTCCGAAATGTCCCGAAACAGTCCCGATAGGTCCCGGAAGGTCCTAGAAGCTTCTAGAAGGTTCCGGAAGGTTCCGGGCAGTACCACCCACTGCCCTGCGCCCCTGGCCTTGGGGAGCAAGCCACCTAGGCTGCCCTGGCCGGCCAGGTGGTGGGGGCGCACCAAAAAGGGGTGGGAGATCCTCCAGGTGGGATTTCCAAATACCATTATGGAAGGTTTCCGGTGGGAAGGTATGTGTAGGTTTGGAAGGCTTGGGAGTCCAAGTTGGACTCCCAAACCTCCTTGAGCTGCGCCCTAGGCCCTTTGGCCACCTATATAAGGTGAGCCAAGGGTGGGGGAAGAGACACACAATCAATCCCCAAGGCCTATGCGCCACCCTCCCTCATCTAAACCCCGTTGCTCCACAATTAGACCCCGGTTTAGACGCTGTTCTAGATCGGAATCCGTTAGGGTTTTCTCCCTCTAGTTTTCTCGGTGGTGTTCATCTCTGGACGGCGGAGCGCTACTGGATTGCTGCTACGGGATGTGTGGATACTAATGGAGGGGTCGTACCTTCGACCCTTCTTCGAGGAGCTTGTTCATGGGACTTGTCCGTGGGACTAGATCGCGGGACTTGTTCGTGGGATTGATCGAGGGACTGTTTGTGGGAGAACTTGCGAGATCTACTTCCACTACGTCCACGAGCTTCACCAACTCTACTTCCGCTACATCGGTTGGTGAGCCATGATCTAAAACCTTGTATGCAATCTTCTTGGATGATCTTGGGTTCTTGATTCGTAGGCCAATTTTTTTTGTTTTCTACTACGTTTCCCAACAGTGGTATCATGAGCGATCCTTGATTAGATGCATGTTTAGGTCTAGATCATATGGTTGATATGAGGCATTGATTTTCTTGTTGCTTCCCTGTCATGTGATTTTTTCTATGCTTGATGGCAAGTTGAGGTTTTACTACAAGAATTGAGTTCTCCATCGATCCCTCTATGCTGCTTTCAGTATGTTGGTTGCCTTGATCATGGTCTACATCAAACTCCTTGGACCTCATCTTAATCTTGCAATAGAAGATTTAACATGGAGGGGCTTGTGGATTTTATGAACTCAAATCCACACGGGGGTCACGCGTTGAACGAAGTTTGGCTTGTGGCATTAGTTGCTACACGCACCCCGAACGTTAAACTAGCAACAATGAAGTATCGTGTTTGGTTTGTATAGGGAACAACGTTTGCCTGTAACCTGCTAATCAACCACGATAAAAGTTGCAACAACCCGTGTAGATGGCGATCTAACTTGTTTTTGCAGAGTATGCATGTGATGTTGTATAGCCTTCAAGATTTGCAATGTGTTTGTATGAGATGCTATATGTTATGTAATATTTATTCGCGACCTGCGTGTCGTGGTACGACATGATGACTGGAGTCATATGATTGTCACTTAATTATGGCCTGCGTGCCAGAACTGTTTATTAGCTCGAGGCAAAGCAATAGATAGATGCAAGGTGATGATCTACGATGCGGAGGTGGACCCCGACGCACATGCCGGAAGCCGTGGTGATGGTCCCGGCGCCAAGGACAAAGTTGGTGGACACAGTGACTTCAACCACGACGACGTGAAGACAACGAAGACTTCACGAAGCAAAGGGCTATACTATATCACATAATTTTATGAACTGCCTGTGATGTTTATCCCTTTGATGCACCCTTGTTTGATGCGCGGTAGTCGTATTTTATTAGGGTGATCTCTCGCAAAAACAATATCAAGTTGATAGTGTTCTTCCAACTGTAGCACCGTTTATACTATGTTTCACACCGGAGCAGGTCATGTCACATGGGTGCACACGGTGTGACGCATAAAAGGCGGGTGTGTTAAAAGAACACACAGCACATTACACTTGGTTGTCTTGACGGTTTGGATAAAAGTTTGCTACCGGAACACGCCCATCGAAAGATGAACAAGAATCACCTTTGGCGTGATTGGCAAGTTGGCCTACCGGTCCAGTCTAAGTCATCAGTGATGTCACATCAATGGCGGACGATTGGATCGGATCTTGAATCACTCCAGCATCAATTACGAGAGATATTGATCTGAGTGGGAGCGCACTAAGTAATTAAATTGATTAATCACAAGTGCAACTTAATTATGAACAAAGTCTTAGTATTTGCATTATCATTGTAGAATAATGGCTCGCGTTACCACCTTCCCAATTGATTTTGATTAACTGTATTATCTGGTAAAAACTTTACGATTGGTACCGTATTGTGAGGACTATCCTCAATAGTGTCGAGAAGGAGCTTGTCCTATCGCAAATTTTTGATGCTCTCCCGCTGATGCTATGGATGATGTGACTTATGTCCATAATCCAAAATGCTAGAATTCCACCACAGCTAAGTGCATTGTCTTCACCACCATGAAACCCGAACTTCGAAAAGTTTGGGATAGTTATGTTATATTCATGGAACTGAAAAATAGTTTTCAGTAGTAAGACAATTAATGTTGGATATAAGATATCTGGTACAATGTATGATTGTAAGCATTAGTGAAAATTTTCACTGTGCTCTAAACAAAACTGATAAGTGTGGGATCCAGAAGAACACCGATCATATGATGATGAGAATTAAGGGAAAGGAAGTCCAAAGGATGTTAGTAAGACTCACACGCCGGATAGTCCATGGCATGCGCCACCCTTGATCATATGTGATCTTCTGTGAGTAGGAGTGACATTGGAAATAGAACTATGATACGTATAAAGGCAAAACGAAAGAAGACTGGAATAACCAGCTCAGAAATGAAAGTCATACGAAGTTATAGATGAATTCATTGCTGGTCAAGAGATGTAATTCTTGGGAATCATGATTAAGCAGTTAATTGTGGATTCTGTATATTGTGATTAAACAGTTGATCACCGGAATATCACATCGATTGCATATTGTTGCAACTCGATGCAAGAAATACTATGGCTTTTATGACTAGCTAATGATGAGTTTTGACACGCTCGGGAACACGGTAAAAGGTTTGCTATACCGTGTGTTGACTCTATGATTATCTTCATAATTCATTTTAGAGTTGAGTAAATTGTTACTACACTTTAGCCTTGTTGCAAAACATCATTTTGAATCATGTTTGTTGCAAGAGAGTTGTTCAAAGCTATGAATAACGTAAAGGCCATACTTCCATTATGAATAGGTTGTATGTTATGAATCTTGATAATAATACTAAACATCCATAACACTGACGCTAAATGTCGCAAGACTGACAGAAATACCACATAGATGTGGCACTGCCGTTTATCACAAGTGACATAACATGCATGAAGAATTTCCATAAGTGATGGACTTTCGAGTCATATGATTATGAATCACTTGACGCTTGCGATCTTTGTCTCGAAGTAATGTGACTAAAACACCGTTGATAGGCCATACATGAACGGGCAACTAAACCATTGGTAATCATACATGATGATGTGTGTAGTCCAATAAGTATAGTTGTGTGCAGTGGATTCCCTATCTTCACTCATGAGTTGAAGTGGATATGTGGATATCTGTTCAATAGAGACATACGTCTGAAATCTTTGAAATGTTCAAGGAATTTTAGAGTGAAATAGAAATTCATTGTAACGAGAAAATAAAGCTTCTGCAAATTAGATTGTAGAAAGTAATATTTGAGTTACAAGTTTAGCGAACGTCTGATGAGTTGTGAAGAAGTATCATAACTTGCGTCCACTATGAGTAAAGTGTTCGAGAGATGTAATCAAGCCATGTATGACACGGTAAGATCAAATATGACGTTTATCAATTTGCCATTATACTTATTAAAGTTATGTGTTAGTGACTACGGCTTTTACACTGAAAAGAGCACCATCAAATCTGTTGAAATGACACCATATTAGATATGATATGGCAATCATAAAACCATATTGTCTTTTCTTAAAATTTGGGTGTATGAGACATATGTTTGACATACTCAAAACCCCAAATCAGATAAGTGCTACTTTGTTAAGGTTATGCCAAAAGTTTTGGTATTCCTCTATCACTACACAAAAGCAAAACTGTTTGCTGTTAAGAACAATGTATTTTGAAGAAAAATAGTTTCTTACAAAAGAGTGAGTGGGAGGACAGTGCAACTTGTCAAAGATTGTTGAATCTTCAGAGAAGTGCGCAGCTGAACCACACAGGTTAGACAAAACTCGTACAAACATTCATGATATGTAAAACGAGATATTGTTGTTCGACAATGATAAACCTGTGATATACAAAGAAGCGTTGATGGGCCCTGACTCCGGGATTTGGCTAAATGCCAAATAATCCGAGATAGTATCCATGGAAGTAAGTCAAGTTTTGAACTTGGTAGACCCTCCGAAAGACTAAAAGTCTGAAGAATATATATATGTGGATCTATAATTGATTCGGATGAAATTGTTTTATCCATAAAGCTCAACTCGTTGGAAAATTGTTTTCTAGCAAGTTCAAAGGTTGACTACGGCGAAGTAGTTTCGACCGTAGAGATGCTTTAGTCAGTTCGGGTTATATTAGCAATTACTACATATCTCATTTATAGGATATGGTAGAATGAACGTCAAAACAAAGTTCCTACACGGAAATATAACAAAGGACGTATATGTGATACGACCGGGATGTTTTGTCGATTCAAAGGATGCTAAAATAGATGCAAGCCTTGGATATCCAGTGATGGACTAGAGCTAGCATAATGGAGTTGGAATTTTCGTTGTGATGAAATTGCCAAAAGAGTTTGTTTTCATTAGGAATAACGAAGATGCTTGAATATTCAAGAAAGTAAGTGGGAGCTGAATAATATTTCTAAAACCTTATGTAGATGACATATTGTTGATTAGAAATGATATAAATTTCTTGACACGAATAAGGACTTCATTGGAAATAGTTTTCAGTTGAAGAACTTGGGCTGATATAGCATTAGTATTGAGCATAGTGATCTATGAAGATAGTAAGTGCCTGATCATGCTAAAGCCAACACTACATATTGACATGATACTAAAGTAGTTTAGTATGAAATGCCAAGAAACATGTTCTTGCCGAAGTCGTGGTGAAAAGTTGTTTGCAGAAATCGGTGTTGATGAACACAGATAAGCAAAAACACTTGAATTGAATTCCACTCACCCGTGTGTTTGGATTAATCATGTACACCATAATATGTAAAAAGACCAGATATTTCCAGTGCTTCAAAAGGTTATGAGCAAGATACCAAAGTGATCAATATGTTGATCATTGGACAAACAGTGAAAAGTTAAACTTATGATAGATAAGATATGTTTCTCGGAAAATGGAGATAATGAAGAGCTCGTTGTAACAAGTTACACCAGCTGAATTTTGATGTAAACAGTTACACCAATTCAGTCTTCATACTTACTCCGGTCGATTTTCGATTTTAATTGGGATTATGTGTTTCACACATAAGGGTGGCACAGTATGAAGGACCTGTGTTAAAGTTAGATACTGTGGCGAATTCTATAACAGAGGCTAAGTATATTGTTGCTTCAAGAAGTAACAAGGGAGGGTATTTTGAATCATCAGTTCATTTATGAACATGGTATGGTTTCCTAGATGCTTGAAGCTCATGGAACATTGATGAATGATTTCATGACTTATTCTAAGGAACCAAGGTCCTACCAAATGATTCAAACATATACAAAGCTAAATTGATAAAATTAGTGAATTTTATGATAGCGTGAAAATGCGAAGATATGCAAGATACAAACGGGCCTGAAACGTCAGATCCGAAGATGAGGTCTATACCACAAATGAGGCATTTATTACACCGGAATGCCATAGGTGTAAAGTGCTCAAGCACTGACAATATTATTGACTCTAGAGCAAGTGGGAGACTGTTGGAAATATGCCCTAGAGGCAATAATAAATTGTTATTATATATATATTTCCACGTTCGTAATTAATGTTTATATTTCTGTGCTATAATTGCAATGACCCTGACTGTGAGATTCAGAAGAAAACTCATTTGCATGTGTGGAAATGTAAACACCAAGAGTTCCTGGTTTAGCCTCTAAGACCAGCTCATGTGCTAACTGATGATTACGTTTTCTTAATCATGGACATTGTTCTTGTAACAAGGATGTCAGTAGCAATGGGAACATATTGTTAGCAGAACAATGATGTTGAACCGACCCCAGTATTGAATGATATACTTAGAGATCACATCGTAACTACGTTATAAGTCATATCATGAAATGTTATCATATACGTAATTCCTTAGACCATGAGAGTATCGAGTTACTTCACACAGGAAGACATGCTTTGGTTCTTAGATGAATCCTCCCGTAAATGGGAAGTAGTAAAATAAGTTCTGGGTATGTCAGATGGTGTGGCTAGTGACTGTGATAGTTCAAGAATGGGATTTGCTCCTTCACGATGAAGAAGATATTCACTTCGGGCCCACTCGGTATGACGGTATCCATTATAGTCTGGCCAGACGCATTGTGATTCAGTCACGGGGATACCGGAATACGATAACGAGAAAAGGGACAAACGAGCAAAGAGGATAACGAGTGGCTTGTGTTCAAGAAGTTGTTACACATGGGTGCCAAACATCTCTCCTCTAACTTTGTCATATATCACGAATCAAAGGGAATGGTACATGAATAAACATAATGGTTCACTCGAAGTTTCTTCGTGTATGTGCGGGAGTCAAGATGGGTGTCCATGGCTCCGCTGTTGATTATTGGCTATTGACGAAAGGCTGTAGGCCTATGTCCGGAAGATGTTCTGAGTCATGTCCGCATTATACCAAACCTATTGGGTCACACACTTAACGAGCAGTAGTCTGTTAGAATACTAGAATGGTAGAAGGTTTAGTGGAAGCAAAGCATAATAGTTCATACGGGTACCGGAAGTAGTTCCGGGGATTTATGAAATAGTTCATAAGGGCACCAAAAGTAGTTTTGGGTATTTAAGGATATGTCCGGATCACTCTGGAGTAGTCCCAGGTGGTTCCGGAACATATGAAAATGGTAATGGGAAAGTTTACGATCAACCGGAATAGTTTCGGTGATCGGTGGACAGCTTAAACAATATGTTGTGTTCACCGGACATAATAACCTTTGCCCGGATGGCTCCGAAACCCATTTAGATGGCTCCGGAACATTCGTTAGAGGTTCCGGAAGGTATTGGAAGTGCTCCAAAAGTGTCCGAAATGTCCCGAAACAGTCCCGGTAGGTCCCGGAAGGTCCTGGAAGCTTCTAGAAGGTTCCGGAAGGTTCCGGGCAGTACCACCCACTGCCCTGCGCCCCTGGCCTTGGGGAGCAAGCCACCTAGGCTGCCCTGGCCGGCCAGGTGGTGGGGGCGCACCAAAAAGGGGTGGGAGATCCTCCAGGTGGGATTTCCAAATACCATTATGGAAGGTTTCCGGTGGGAAGGTATGTGTAGGTTTGGAAGGCTTGGGAGTCCAAGTTGGACTCCCAAACCTCCTTGAGCTGCGCCCTAGGCCCTTTGGCCACCTATATAAGGTGAGCCAAGGGTGGGGGAAGAGACACACAATCAATCCCCAAGGCCTATGCGCCACCCTCCCTCATCTAAACCCCGTTGCTCCACAATTAGACCCCGGTTTAGACGCTGTTCTAGATCGGAATCCGTTAGGGTTTTCTCCCTCTAGTTTTCTCGGTGGCGTTCATCTCTGGACGGCGGAGCGCTGCTGGATTGCTGCTACGGGATGTGTGGATACTAATGGAGGGGTCGTACCTTCGACCCTTCTTCGAGGAGCTTGTTCATGGGACTTGTCCGTGGGACTAGATCGCGGGACTTGTTCGTGGGATTGATCGAGGGACTGTTCGTGGGAGAACTTGCGAGATCTACTTCCACTACGTCCACGAGCTTCACCAACTCTACTTCCGCTACATCGGTTGGTGAGCCATGACCAAAAACCTTGTATGCAATCTTCTTGGATGATCTTGGGTTCTTGATTCGTAGGCCGAAATTTTTTGTTTTCTACTACGTTTCGCAACAGTACGCACTACCTACCCGTGGTAATTACGAGTTATGGGCTCCTCTGCTTCGTAGTGTCGTCCGAGGACTCTTCAGACGTCAGCAGTACTGCGGGCTGATTGCCGGGAAGTGGTGTTGTCTTATTTGCTCGCGCGGTGATGTCTTATTTGGATTTGATTCAACTTCACCGGCCAGCCACGCACCGTGCAGGAGTACGTTCGGGTTGGGGTCCAAGGCTCGGGGTACTTAGGATTTAGACCGGCGGATGGCCTCTCTGTTGAGTTTGAAAGATGGGCTATGAAGTGTCGGATAGCCTCTGTGGAGCGTTCCCTAACAAGGTTCCCGCCACCCTGGAGATCCGTGCGTGTAGCGTAACACAAGTGCACCCCTGCAGGGAAGATTAATCTATTCGGATAGCCGTGTCCACGGTAACAGGACGCTTTATGCTGAAGCTGGATCTTACCACTACAAACTATTATTATTAAACTGTATGGTTCCGGGTTTGCTTCCTCGCAGGGGAGTCGAGGAGGGAACTCGGAGGCATTGTTAATTATTACAACTTATTATTATACAATGCTGCAGCAACTTCTGCTGCATTGTTACTTTATGCTTTATATAAACTGTTGGCTGATTCTTACCTCATGCTGCAAGACATCGTCGGAAGTTGCTAGTCTTCGATAGGCCTAGCTTCTTACCCTTATTCTGATTTCTACCTTGCAGTCCACTATATACAGCCTCTTCTTTCCGTTGATACAATGCATAATGCTTAGTAGCGGACGTAAGACTCGCGGGTATACTAGATACTCACCCTGCTTTATTTCCTTTACTGTTTTGCCTGATCGGCCGCTGCAGTCGACGTTGGAGCCTTGGAGCCCAGGAGCAGGAGATCCCCGATGCCGACCACCGCAACATGAAGATCCGCGATGCCTTCTATGACGTCGAGTTCTTCGTTGACCAGGAGTAGTTTGGAGGTTCCCAGGCAGGAGGCCTCGCCTTTTCGATCTGTTGTTATTTGTGCTAGCCTTCTTAAGGCAACCTTGTATCCTTGTGTTTGTACTCAGATACTATTTGCTTCCGCTGACTTTGTGCTCTCGAGCTATTGTTTTCTAGCCCTCGTGGCCCCTGGCTTGTATTAAACAACTTGTATTATTTTATTTGTAGAGTTGTGTTGTGATATCTCACCGTGAGTCCCTGATCTCGATCGTGTACTCTGCGTGTATGATTACTGTACACGACCTGATTTTGGGGGCGTCACAAGTTGGTATCAGAGCCGACTGCCTGTAGGAAGCCCCTAACCACTCCTCGGTCGAAGTCGAGTCTAGTATTTGCAAAACTTCTTGCTAACTTAATGTTTGGCTTACGGGCCCACATCGATGTCACTACGTGTGATATCTTTGGTATTAGGATCTTTTTCTCCGTACCTATGCTCTGGGACTCTGCTCTCTTATCCTTGCTGGTAAAGTTTTAATGACTCTGACTTAGGTTCACGTATCTCCTTCCTCCCGGAGAGCTCTACATTCTCGATGATCACCTGATTCACCTGAAGATCCCGACGATTACTCTCTGATAAATTCCCGAGAACCTGCGTGTTCATCGCCTTTGCAATCCCCTGCCACCGATAAGTCCGTATGGATGATTGCATCCACCTCCCGATCTGGAAAACACGATTCCCTTGTACTCAAGCATTGCATTATTCCGATGCTTCTATCACCCGATGCCTTTGCATTATTTTCTCCTTCTGGTTGAGTGCCGATACTCACATCAGATTCTTTGCGAACCACCCGACCTTTGGTGGATTATTATCCGACTAAGCTTACGTGGCTTCTTCCATGTGTCGATTGGATTCATTGTGTGAAATACCATCCTTGCCCCTCGATGCTTTGTGTTATCATCGACAACCCCCTTGACTCTCTGCCAATACAACTTGGTCGTGTACATCGTGCTCTGCTTTCCCTTGGGAAAGATATACACCTGATACTTATGTATCATCACATTTTCCTTTCCATTGGTCTGTTTAACCTTTCTTGTAAGGTATCTTATCTAAGCAGTGAAATTCCCTGCTTATGTAAACACTTCGGTGTACTACTTTGTCCGTACAACCTGTTACTACTATTGATAACATTTCGGTAACCACCGATGGACGAGAACTTTGCCTATTGGTCCGCCTCGTCTTAACGAGCAGGAAAATGGTTCTCTTCGTCCCTCGCCCTTGGCACCGACGTTGTTGCCGACGTAGCTAACAAGATGTTCTCTGACTTACCTTGCAACCTGATCGCATTGTTTGTCACCACCCTTCTTATTCAATGTGGGCCCATACCACAGGACCGAAACCTGACTCTTCTTTACGTTCCTGTTCCCGAGGTTATTCCCCTTGATTAACCTCGTATGCACTTCACGAGTCCCCTACCTTGTGAGGTTCAGTCCGATATCAGACTCAGTTCTTATGACTGATGCTCTTGAACCCCTTTTTCCTCATCCGTCATCGGCATTAAATGCTAGCCCTTCTGCTAGAAACCCACATACCTTCGTTGATTTTTCTCTCATGGTATTCCTCGGAGTTTAAACTCGGAAGTGATACTTTGTACCCCACTTCCTCGGACAACTCGGTTCATTAACCGGGTACCGTTCTGACCCCCCTTAAGTTTCCCCTCCTATCCTATCCGTAAGTACGATGAAGACCCCGAAGAAAGGATAACAACACGTCGAGATGCACTGATGCAGAAAAATGAAGACTTCAGCGGGAAGGATTACCTTCATCGAGAAGGGAAACAACCACCAGAAGACTCGCTAGAATACGAAACCGAAACTTTACCCCTTGCCCTACTTTTAATTCTCGGGACGAGAATTCTTTGTAGTGGTGGAGATTTGTAACACCCCGGGTGTCACGCTACAGTAATCACCTATAGTAATCACTATTACTACTTGCTAATCACTGTTGATAATCTCTCTTGCTCAAAATGGCCTTGATCAAAATTTTGTTTGATCAACTTGGTTCAGTTTAAATTCAATTTTCCCTGTGATATTGTTGAAAGCAATGTGATCATGGACCTTGATCAACATGGATCAAAACTAAGTCCGAACCATTTCAATTGAAATCAAATCAGGTCTGGTAATGCCTTTGGTGGAATGTTAAAACCAAAGTGCAAAATAAACTTTCTCCAAAAATTGTGAAACTACTTTTATAAAATCTCAAATATTCAGTGGACCATGTTACACCAATTTTGGGATTTTTATTAATCTCTAAATTAATTGAAACAATTAAAATAGTAGCTTGTTTATTCCATTTTAATCATTTAATATTTAATTAAAATATTAAAGGATTTTATTTGTGCCCAAGACATTTTGTGGCACTGGCTTATAGTGCAACAATAATTTTGGAGCATCTTTCATGCTTAACAAAAATGTCTAAGTATTTAAATTAAATACAAAGAAGAAATCACAGAAAAGAAAAATATAAAAAGAAAAAAGGGGAAAACTCCCTATTCCTCACCTAGGGCGAAGCCCACTCCAAGGCTCACATCCAGCCCATCTCTCTCTCCCCTTCTCCCTGTTCCCCCTCCCCCACCTTGCACTGTCGCCATGGCGTGGGAAGCCATGGCCGTAACGAGCCCCCCCTCGCTCCTCACCTGCTCCCCATCCCTCCTCGGCGTGGATAAAGGTCCCCCGTGAATTGTGGATCGGAGACCACTCCATTCCCCCCCTCCGTGCTCGATCCCCTTTTCTTCTTTCTCTGGCCCGAGCCCGCCATGTGTGTGTGCCGGTGAAAAACCGCAGCCAGCCTCCTCCCCGAGCCACCTGTGCATGTCTAGGAGGCGCGCCGCCCTCGTCTTCGTCCTCCTCGACCACCTGGACGGGCTAGGACGCCCTACACCGCTCCAATCGGCGGCCTCCTCCTTCGGGGTCGCCATGGCCGCCACTCGCCCCCCTCCACCGCGAGCCCTCCGGCGACTGCACCGGCGCCTCCCTGCCCCCACTCGACCCCCCTGTGAGCTTTCCCCCCCGCCCCCTTGTTCCTCGGTTCGATTCGCAGCCGCAGCCCATTCCTCATCGCGTGCTCCGGCCACTGCCCGCCATGGCCGGGCCGAGCTCTGCTCGCCCGTGCCCGCACCCATCCCGCGCTCTGGCCGCGCCCCGGCCTACGTAGCGCACGCGCGCGCCCATACCGATGCCCGCCCGCAAGTCCCACCGCACCTCGGGATGCCGTGCCCCCCTTCGGTCGTCGTGCTGCCCAGCACGGCCGCCCCTGCGCCCCATGTCCTAAGCCTGAGCTCCTTTCCACCCCCGGATTCCCCTCCCCGTCCCTCGCTGTAGCCTGGCACGGTACCAGCCGGCCTCGCCGGGCTGCCGCTCGCGGTGTGGGCGCGCTGGAAATGGGGATGAACTACCCCCCCTTTAATTAAAACTTAGATACCCCCCTCTAGCCTATGACACCTGGGCCCCATGCCCTTAGGTTAATTAAAACCGTTTAATTAAAATAGTTAGGCTGACAGGTGGGCCCTTTGTTAAATTAGTTAGTTTAAATAAAATCGAAGTTAAAATGTTAGTATGACATGTGGGCCACCACACTGTTTTAATTAATAAAAAAATTAATTAATAAAACCTTAGAGGCTGCCATGTGGGTCCCCCTTGTCAGTGTCACTATTGTGGATAATATTTTGGATAATGTTGTAATAATAATAAAAAGAAATTCAGAAATTCTTTTTAAATGATTTAAACTTTGAATTTGGATAACTTTTAAACCGTAACTCAGATTCAAAAACTTTATACATGAAAATTGATCAGAAAAATATAACGAATACGAATACGCTATCCGTATGTCTACCACCCCCCTTTAACGTAACGAACATCCACATTCCCCCCCTTCAGGCCGTCTGTCGATAATTCCCGGTACCGATATACGTTGCCCGGATGTAAAACTTTTGTATACGAAGGTTGCTCAGAACGGATCACCGAGATCGGATATGATGCCCATACCCCCACCACACCCCTCTAACATGCCGAACATCGAACCGTCCCCCTCCGGTACCGTCAGTCCGCTAATTGCCCGATACCGATAAACCCTCCGGATGAATTTATTCTGAACACGAAAGTTGTTCGGATTGTTTCAACTAACACGGATACACCTTTCACATGTTTGACGGATGTCCATGACACCTCCGGCATGATCCCCCCTCCGGACACCCTGTCCGATAATCACCCGGAGCTGGCCGTTCATCCCCGGATGAATTCCCGCTCCGAGCAACGTGCATTGCACCGCGTTAGAACACCGTTAACATTTCATCTGTCATGTCATGCATCTATTTGTATATGCTTGCTTTGTATTTACCGTTTCTTCCCCCTTAATCTCCGGTAGACCCCGTTGCTGCCGTCGACTACACCGCTGCTGAGTACGACTACTTCGTCGACGACCGTACCCCTACCGTCGAGCTTCCAGGCAAGTAGAACCATTCTCTTCCCCAGATATCGCCTACCTTTCCGTACTTTCTTGCACTAGGCATTGTTACTGCTGCTGCTACGTTACATTCCTATTCAATTGCATAGCCTGATTTTGTCGCCCCTTATTGTACCTTCCTTATCCTATGCTGCCTGCTATATCCATATATTATATTCAGCAGTGAGCCCTGCGCATTGTTAGCTAGGATTAGATAGCGGGTCGTGGCCACTCAGGAGAGTGACGCGGATACAAAATATATACAACTGCAACCGATACGGATCAATGCAGACGCCCTAGGGAACCTACAACGGCGAGACTCTGCCGAGTCGCTTCGAGTTTGACTTACGAGTGGAATGGACTCGTATTTCACTCTCGTCGGCTCAGTAGCGTAGCATCACCGGGATGATATGAGGTTTACCTCTTTAGTTCATTCCGCTGATGTCTCTGTCAAACCTCTTTAAGTGTGCCATCGAGGGTGATACCTCCTGGTTTCACTTAATGGTAGGAACTCGAACCAACTGGTGTCCTTAAAGGTAAGAAGTCGGGCGACCCAACGGTGCCTGCGAGAGGTATTGCGACGGTACGACAGGGAGGGTACGACCAGTGTACCGGTGTGCTTGGCCCCTGATCGTTGGCCGCGAGAGTTACCAAACCACGAAAGTCGAGCTCCTCCAGGAGCACACGCGAGACAAGGTAAGGAGACGGTTCACCTTGTTGGTAACCGCAGTGACTTGGTGGGACGACGGGGCAGGCACCGATGTACTGGTGGTCCTGGCTGCTGTCGTTGTCCGCGGGTCAGTTAAGTCGAGGCAACGATAACGGTTGTCATGCAGGTTAATTAAAATGCTAAATGGTTCAGTGAATGTCTTGAGTTGGCTATATGCCATGTACGCACTACCTACCCGTGGGAATTACGAGTTATGGGCTCCTCTGCTTCGTAGTGTCGTCCGAGGACTCTTCAGACGTCAGCAGTCTGCGGGCTGATTGCCGGGAAGTGGTGTTGTCTTATTTGCTCGCGCGGTGATGTCTTATTTGGATTTGATTCAACTTCACCGGCCAGCCACGCACCGTGCAGGAGTACGTTCGGGTTGGGGTCCAAGGCTCGGCGTACTTAGGATTTAGACCGGCGGATGGCCTCTCTGTTGAGTTTGAAAGATGGGCTATGAAGTGTCGGATAGCCTCGGTGGAGCGTTCCCTAACAAGGTTCCCGCCACCCTGGAGATCCGTGCGTGTAGCGTAACACAAGTGCACCCCTGCAGGGAAGATTAATCTATTCGGATAGCCGTGTCCACGGTAACAGGACGCTTTATGCTGAAGCTGGATCTTACCACTACAAACTATTATTATTAAACTGTATGGTTACGGGTTTGCTTCCTCGCAGGGGAGTCGAGGAGGGAACTCGGAGGCATTGTTAATTATTACAACTTATTATTATACAATGCTGCAGAACTTCTGCTGCATTGTTACTTTATGCTTTATATAAACTGTTGGATGATTCTTACCTCATGCTGCAAGACATCGTCGGAAGTTGCTAGTCTTCGATAGGCCTAGCTTCTTACCCTTATTCTGATTTCTACCTTGGAGTCCACTATATACAGCCTCTGCTTTCCATTGATACAATGCATAATGCTTAGTAGCGGACGTAAGACTCGCGGGTATACTAGATACTCACCCTGCTTTATTTCCTTTACTGTTTTGCCTGATCGGCCGCTGCAGTCGACGTTGGAGCCTTGGAGCCCAGGAGCAGGAGATCCCCGATGTTGACCACCGCAACATGAAGATCCGCGATGCCTTCTATGACGTCGAGTTCTCCGTTCACCAGGAGTAGTTTGGAGGTTCCCAGGCAGGAGTCCTCGCCTTTTCGATCTGTTGTTATTTGTGCTAGCCTTCTTAAGGCAACCTTGTATCCTTGTGTCTGTACTCAGATACTATTTGCTTCCGCTGACTTTGTGCTCTCGAGCTGTTGTATTCGAGCCCTCGTGGCCCTGGCTAGTATTAAACACCTTGCATTATTTTATTTGTAGAGTTGTGTTGTGATATCTCACCGTGAGTCACTGATCTCGATCGTGTACTCTGCGTGTATGATTACTGTACACGACCTGATTTTGGGGGCGTCACACAGAGCATCTACATACTCCCTCTCTATCTATCTATCTATCTACATATCTATCTATCTATATAACTATATATCTATAGATCTATATATCTATCTATATATATCTCTTGTTGATTCTGCAGATAAGGGATGATGGATTTAAAGATGAAGTTTTAACTAAACATGATTTCCATGGTCGTATTGTTATTTGCTCAGCCACTCCTATTGGTGTTTTTCCATAAGAGCCCTGCTACACATACAATTGTTTATGTACTATTTTCATACGAGAGTGCATGGCAGTCATTCATTTAATTCATTGCACGACTGGGATTGTATCGGATGGAAATCATACAGCTGTTTCAGCGTGCGCAGATCAATTCCGTTTCCATAATATATGTGTATCTTTCTTTGTCAACAAGGTTTCGAATGCAGTACTTTTTATTCACGTGCATTTCAGAACATGGCTAGTGCCATCTTAGTACTACTTAAAGCAAGTATGGTGTAACAGCCCAGTTTTCACAAAAAATAAAATTTTGTTTTCGGTGTGAGTTGTTTTATTGTCTGATTTGTTTGCGGTGTTTGCATCCCCGATTTATCGATCGGCGATTATCCCCCCCTCTTATCTCGTACCGGACGGAGACCAACCCTTGCCACCCTGACACTCGACCTTGCGATATCGGGTTTCACCCGATCACCGTCACGAAAACCCGCGCCAGACCAGCCGTAGCCAACTGAACAAAACCCCATTTAATAATTAAACAGATTATTTTTATAGAGCGCCGAAAAATGTTCTCGGAACGGTTTCAACGCGGGGTGAACGCCGCCAGCTCGACGCGCTGATTGCGCAGTTCAAAGTTTTACCCGAATCGGAGGTCCTGCGGACCCTCGGCGGTCAGGAACGTAAACACCGCGCGTGCGAGAGAGAAACCGGGGATGTTTTTGCAAACTGCCAGCCACCTGGGCTATATAAAGACCACCACTCCCCCACCCCTTTCTAGAGTTTCCCCTAAGCCAAAATTGCAGCCACCCCCTCAAAATTTGCCCTCTAGCCCCAAAACACCCCCATTTTTGCCCAAACCCTAGCTCCCTGTGATCTGGACCATCGAATCGGCCGATCAAACGACTCAGATTGTACCAGCCGTCGCCGCCTTCACGTCCGCGCCGCCGCCGGCAGCAGGCCGCCATTGCACTCCACCTCTCCTCCGCAGCCTTCTTCCTCTCCTCCTCACCACCCTCCTGCTCTGCTTGAAGGTCGCCGCCGGCCTCCGGTACCACGCCGCCGTCATGCCCGTGGATAGCCTCGAGGTCGGCCGCCGCCATGGCGCCTCGCCTCCGGCCACCGGAGCGTCGCCTCCACCGCGCCCCCCAACGACCCGTGCCCTTCCTGCTTGTCTCCTCGCCTCGTTGTCGTCCAACCGGCGCCGTCGCCGCCGGCATCGGCATCGGGACAGACCCGATCCAGCCGTCGCTGCGCAAGGACGCCGGGGTGGGCCGGCCTGCCCCCTGGCCCATCCAACGCCACAGCCCAGCTGCCCCTCCAAACCAGGTCGTGGCCGCCAGCCACTACTGGGCAAGGCCCATTTTGGTGAGGCCCTTTTCTTTTATTTATTTCCTAAGTCTGTGATTTTTGCTAAGTATGTAAAAATTGTGCTGCTGATTCAGTTTTGCGCCGTAGTTTGTGATCAAATCGTAGCCCGGATGACGATGCCCCCAAAAGGAAAAATGTTGTGCTTGATGTTCTCTAACTTTCATATTTTGTGAGCATTTTGATTTGAGGCCATCTTGATGTTGCTAATCGCTGTTGAAGTGGGCATCAGACCGTTAACTGTTGTTACTTCCTGTTAAGTGTTGTTGTTATTATTTTATTGCAAGTTTGATTGATGATTGTGACACATCCATGAGGCCTATTGCATTAATTCTTGTTGCATACTGTTAAGCATCATGTCTACTTCAATGCTATGCATTCACATGTCATATTTGCCCGCTGAATGATGTTTGTTTCATCACCCAAAATAGCTAACCTACTGTTAGTGTGCTGCTGTTTATATAAAGTTGCAACCTTGCTGCCCTATATCTTTTTAACCATGCATCCTATTGAGCATTGAAATATGTCATTTTGATCTATGCCATGTCTACTCCCATTATATGTATTGCATTGTCATGTTTACATTTCTGGTCATAGATATGTTTAGCTCCAAAGTTGCTATGCCACTGTTTTTGACAGCCACCTTTGTTTTTCTCTAAGTCTATAACTTTCCGATGCCATGTTGTATGCTTAATATCTTTTGATCTGTTATGCCTATGACCATAATTCTTGTTTGCACCTGATCACCATTATGTCTAGTTCACGCCCACAAGTTGCTATGTCATGTTGCTGCACTTTTACATATAGTTTTGCTCCTGTTTATACAGCATGAAAATAACAGTTTCTGCCCCGTTTTCCCTATTTTCACTAAGTCATTGCTCAGGAATGTTTTATAGTTTTTTGTGTTGCTTATAACTAGTGAACCATGATGCCTATTTGCAAGATTCCTTTTGCCATGCCTTCCTTGCCATGTCTACTGTAATTCCATGTCCTTTTGATGCATGTTTGCAATCTATAGATAATTGTTTCATTGCTCTAAAGTGTGCTTCCGGATGTTAACAGCTTGTGTGCATAACTTGTTTTGTTTATATCTTTTTAACCGTAACTCTGTTTGGAGTGTTCTTTACATGTAACTTGATTAGAATTTCATGTACTTTGTGTTTATGCTATTGTTTGTTGTTGTTAACCAACCTAAAATATGGTTTAGGGCAGAACAGTACCAATTACTTAAATTGTCGTGGGGCACTTAGTGGAATGCCATGTTTAGGTTGTGCCTCACTTAAATTGACTAGCATAGACAGTTTATCTTATGCTTCACCTCTTGTAATGTTTGTGTGCTATGCCATGATTGAGTGAGATGTCATGTTAACAACCTTTGCTCATGTTGTGTATCTAAACAAATTGAACCATTCTAAATGTGCGGTATCGTCGTGTGTGACGAGTACTCCACTTAACCTGTTAGTAACCGCTCCTGGCCATAGACGCGATCGTATTCCGTTGTCTCGTGTTGCCTTCTTGTTGATGCTTGCTCGTTGTTGCTCCGTAGTAATAGATGTTTGCTTGTCGATTGCCTTTTCCAGTGTTTCCTTCTTGTGTGCTTCCGCGGGTACCTCTCGGAGACGCTGCGAGCTTGCGATCGACTACACCTTCAGCTTCGTCTTCTCATCAGGTAAGGGGGAGCATATATCATACTTATAACTTTCAGCTCACTCGCGCTGACGGGGATCAACCCCGGCAAATCCCATGGTCAGGGACCCTGGGTTAGTCATGAGAGGCGCAGGTTGGACGATAGCTCGTCGACAAACAGGGAGGCTCGCTCCTGCTCGATATTATTGATTAGGGAGATGCGATTATAGTGGAGGCCAAGGCCGGAGCGCTCAAGGCTAGGGTTACAAGTAAGATTCGATGTCCTTGGTGTCGCCCATCCCAGCCCTTATATATCGGGCTAGGTCTCGGGGAGTTCATCTACGTGTACAGGTAAACTTTCCTAACCCTAGCTTGCTCCATACGGCAGGTCTTCGCACCTTCCTTGTGAGTCGAGGACCTCTACATCGGTGCCATCTAGTGGGCCGAGGCCGTATCTTCATGGGCCTTCTGCCTTCACGGACACCAGGTAGGCTCATCCGTAGGAGTCGTGGGGTCACCCCCTCGTCAGTAGCCCCCGAGTGACTGGGAGACTCGAAGAGTCGCGTAGGGACTCGAGTACATTCATTTGTCGTTTATTGATATGCACGGTTCATCCGTGGGTCGCTGGCAGTCTGGTGGCCATGACAAAACTTGTTTCGAGGGATGCTAAGCTGAAAGGGCCCAAGGAGTCGACGGATCGAGCCTTGGTGAATTGCGCTAGGGAAAATACCACAGTAGCCCAATCAAACCCACGTCCCTCGACGTGATCTTGGAACACTAGTGTCGAGCAAAAGTCCGGCCGCTTCAGGTCTTACGGTGTTCATTTGCCGCCAGTAATGTGTGTAGCCTAAGGCGCGTTCGCCCGGCTTATCTATCATGCTCTGCGCATGGGAAAGGTTGGGAGTGAAATCGCTCTTCGGCAAGTCCTAGCCCGGCCGTACTTCGCAGTGGGGTCTTACCTACACGCTAATCTTGCGTGGCATATGGACACAGTGTATCGTGTTCCAGGAATTTGTGTGTTTTTGAGGCGCAGAGCCTTATAGCATTGCGCCCGCTTGGAACAAAACATCAAGCGAGCTGTTCACTCGTTCACCCGAGGAGCTTTGTTTCGAGTGCTCAGTCAGGTTTTTTTTGCGAGTAATCACTCGAGTGCCATTTTCGGCTCTTGAGGTGAGGGAGCACCCGAGACTCGTAGCGCCGTATGGTCCTGGCGAGTGTTTTGTTTGTCTTGCGTCGGGTTGAGGGAGCACCCGGGACTCTCATTGGTGCGAATGTTCACTCGAGAACTTGTCTGGCTTTTAGGTGAGGGAGCACCCGAGACTCTTATTGGTGCGAGTGTTCACTCGAGCACGTGGTTGGCTTTTAGGTGAGGGAGCACCCAAGACTCTTATTGGTGTACGCTCCCGATGGGAGTAAGATGTTTTTCTTCCTTGGGGAAAAGATCTGAAAAGATGGAATCTCTGAGCCTTGATGGCGTACTGAGTGTGCTTTGCTGTTTGGGTTTCTTCGCCATTCGTTAGGGATAGTGATGCCTCTGTTTGATGGCTGTCAGTGATGCGCTGCCAGTGAACTGTCATATCTCGAGGACCGGTCATAATGATGTCCGTTTGTGGCGTGCGGCAGGCGCCGGTTGAGTTTCCCATGTGTGAGTTCCGCCGCCACCGCGCTTCCGAAGATCGGGAGCACCAGAAGACCTCTTCCTGGCACCCTGTCGGAGGGAGGATTGACCTCCGGGAGTCTCCTCTCCACCATGGATGCTCCCCGGATGTCTCGTGAGTAGTTTTCCTTGGACCATGGTTCCGTGATCAGTAGCTATGTGATGTTCTCCTCCCCTCTTTGATCTTCATTGTTTAGACCTCGTGAGCTGCCCAACATGATCGAGGCACCTTTGTAATATTTCTGCTATTGCTATGTTGAGTTTGATAGGATCTGATGGATTATGAGATTATGTTCAGATTGTGATAGAGTAATATATTTATTTTTTATCTCTTATATTTTTGTTCCTAAGTAATTCTTGCATGTTCCCCGTTGCTGTTTATTGCTTTGGCCAAGTAGTAGGTAGTGACTCCAAGAGGGAGCGTTGTGCTAGATTGTGGGTTCATGCCCCCCGATGACACGCTTGAGTGACAGAAACATGAGTCTAGGGGATGTGCTGTTGCCACAAGGGGGAAAACAACGGTGCTTGTAACCGCGGTTACAAGGATTGTTTACTTTATGCAGAGTTCTTTTTAATGCAGTTGTTTGTTGCTTTGGGTTTACACTTTGGGTGGGGCTCGCAACTTAATACCAGCGAGATGTTCTGGATAGATATCTCAAGGTGGAGGATTAGTAGTAGATGCAGATGGATTTCGGTCTACTTACCTTGGTGTACTGCCTGTGCTTTTGAACCTCTTCCTTTATTTTGTAGCATAGTTAGCATTGCGGTGCGTTCATAATCCTGTCAATTGACTTTCTGTAATTTGTTTACCTCGCATAGCAATTTTATCGTCTTTTGGGAGAGAGACATCACTAGCGAACATCACGTATCCCGGTCCATATCCTTATCATTGTTTCCACGCTATATTTACTTTTCTGCATTTACTTTCAAGTTGCTATTATTATCCCTTGCGTTTTATCCTTTGTAAACAACAAGACCGGAGAGATTGACAACCTCTCTGAACTTTGTTGGGAACAAAGTTATCTGTGTCTGTGTGCAGGTCCGCGTCAGTTGCGTCGCTGACACCTACTTATCATCTCTGGAGTCCTACTGGAGACAAACCTTGGTATCTTTACCGAGGGAAATTTGCTGCTGTGCTGCATCACGCCTTCCACTTGGGGCTCACCAACGAAGGGGGAGAAGACTACACCCGTCAACCCTCACGCCATCAAGCAAATTTCTGGCGCCGTTGCCGGGGACTCCGAGTGCTAAGATAGGGGAGTTGTACACTACCCTTTACCTTTGTTTTTTAGTCTTGTTAGTTTACCTTTCAGTTTTTATCTCAGTGTCCTTTATGAAAAACCACAAAAATAGTTGCTACCTTTTGCCTTTGTCTTGCTTTGCCTATTTATGCTATCCTCACCATGGGTGATGAACCACCCAAATATGGTAGGATGGACATGTTTCACTTGGATCGTCTTCGATCAATTTGTGCTCACGCTAAAAACCCGAACGACTTGGTTGAGGGAAAATCATTGGATGAGCATGCTCATTATACGCGGCACCGCCTATATCAGAAAGGGAAACACTTATGGGATCAAATACATGTTTCTTATTTCCATGCTAAACTTTTGTGCCACATTTATGATTTCACTTGCTGTTCTAATATAGATCATAAACACCTCCCTTTCCAATGTGAGTTTAATGAAAATGAGATCTTATCTTCTTATGCTAAAGGTGTTTATGATTACTTTGATGTTGAAAAGATTGAAGAGTTTGTTGCTTTTAAAGGTGCCTATGAGATTGCTTCTTTGATTGAAAAGTATCACAATACTATTTTCGAGTCTGAAAACTTTGCTGTTCTTGCTTATTGCTTTGAGAATTATACTTCCAATGCTTATATTGAGGATTTTAAAAATAGAATGCTTGCTGCCCAAGAAGAGGCTAATGATTGCTATGAAGAGGAATCTCATGATTCCGAGGACTCACTTGATACTTCCCTTTCTGATGATTTTGATACTTGCTTTGTTGATGGCCAAGATGCCACTATGGATGATGCTGACAAAAATGAACTCTCTATAGTTCCTTATGTTAAGCATGAAATTGTTGCTATTGCACCCACACTTGGTTGTCCTATTATCCTTTTGAAATCTCCAACTCCGGAGAATTTTCCTCTTATCAAATCTCAATATGTTGGGTTGCATTTATCTTATGATCCTAAAAACCGTGTTGAAAATAATACATGTGTGCTCATAGGTCATGAAAAATATGATTCACGTGATAGTTATGTTCTTGATGTTGTTCATGATACTACTGAAAATTATTTTGAGAGAGGAAAGTTTGGTTGTAGAAACTTCCATATTACTAAAACTGCTCTCTTTATGTTGAAAGTTTTGAAGATGTTCTTGTTCCACCTTCCTATGTTGGTTTCTTTGTGCTTCTTTGATTTATTTTATTACAAGATGCCTATGCATAGGAAGTGGGTTCGGCTTAAATGTGTTTCATATTTGCTTCTTGATGCTCTCTTTTGCTTCAAATTCTTATTCTTATGAGAGCACCTTCTACAATCCTTAAGCCTAGTTAAAGGCATAAAAGAAAGCGCTTTCGGGAGGCAGCCCTCAACGAATTTAGTTTTTTTTTTGCTTTTGTTGTGTCTTGATGATTGTTACTACTGTAGCAACATTATTGTATCTTTATTTTTCAGCTTTGTGCCAAGTTATAGTCTCTTACGGCAAGGGAAGTAAAAGTTGTGACATGCTGTCCAGAAAACAGATTCTGTCCTCGTGACCAGAAACATTCCAGGAAAATCTCAGTTCATCTTTTTGAGCTGAAATTTTTACACAGTATGCTTTATACAATTACGAAACTTCCGTATGTTCTGAGTTTTTTTATTTGAGTTGCAGAAGTGCCCCTAAAAATTTCTTTACTATCTACTGTTCTGTTTTTCACAGATTCTGCCACGTTTTGTCTCTCCTTACTTTTGCAAACCTTAAGCTTGCTTTTCTTTGCAAAAACTTTTTGGCACTCTTGAGAAACAGTAGCTCTTCAAGAATATCTTTATATCCAGTGGAGAAAAATTATTTATTAAGGGTAGTAACCTCTCTAATCAGCTTGTGATGAGTTATGTATGAAGGGAGTTTTCAAGTGTGCGATGGAAGATGATGAAAGAAGATCCAGGAGTGTCAAGCGCTCAAGCTTGGGGATGCCCCCATGCATCCCCAATAAATATTCAAGGAGACTCAAGCGTCTAAGCTTGGGGATGCGCCCGTGCATCCCCTTCTCCATCAACAATCATCAGTTCGTCCTTCGTCTCACTATATTTTTATCACTTCATGCGTTATGTGCTATGCTTGGAGCGTCTCGCTCTTAGGTTTTATTTTTAGTTTTCTTTAGCTTTTCTTGCTGTTCATAACAAGTTAGATCCTTTTTTACTTTGTGTGGGAGAGAAACACGCTCCACTTTCAAAATTTAGAACACATCATAGGATTTTTCCTGCGTATCTTTTTGTTGTTGTGTGTTCTTTATCTTTTCATAGCTACTGCCATGTTTAGTCTTAGTTTTAGTTTGTCTTTAGCAAGAGCCTTGTATTTTGTTTTAGTTTGTTGCTGGAACTCTCTTTAGTTTTAATGTTTATCTTGTTAAGAGAGTTGGTTGTTGCACTGAGTTGTGTCTTGTCTTGAAAGTAGGTAATTGAGGTTGCTATTTAATTTTAGTAGTAGCTTGCAATAGTTTTGAGGTATTGATGTGAGTAATGTTTGAACTTTTGGTATCAAGAGCTCTTGCCTATTAGTGATAGGTGCCGTATTTTGGGCAATCCGTGTTTATTTTCAAAACCTACAAAACTAGTTGAGAACTCTAGCGACTAGATGGATCACTACTCTTCTGAGGAGTCGAATATTAGAGTACACTCACGTACCATGAGTCGAGGATGCGCAAGGATAACCAAACCCCCATACACTCCTCCTCGGAATACTTGTATCTTTGTGAACCTCCTTACTAGATTGAGAGTTACCGATAATAAGTGCATGAGTTCTTCAGACTGATGTAAGTATTGAGAGTTGACACTTCCACCTTCCCATATTTTGCTAGCCTTTCCCGTGCCGTGCATTGCCTTCTTCTCACTCCGAGAGTTGGTGTCCACCTTCGCCGGTACTTCCAAATCCTTGGCATGATACGCTCTGTCATCATAAGCCTCCTTATATCTTCCCTCAAAACAGCCACCATACCTACCTATCAAGGCCTTTCCATAGCCTTTCCGAGTTACATTTCCATGCAACTTCCACCTCTTCATGACTTGATCTTCATGTCATACATGTTCCTGCTACACTGGCAGCGGCATACATTGCATACATCATGATAGTTACATCTTCTTTATGATTTTGAGTACCTTGTAAAGTGTGAAGATTTCCTATACCTTCTTGTAAAATAGAGTGTTGCCCTTAAGAGAGGAAAAGATCCCAAAGTGGACACATTAAAAGATCCCAAAGAGGACAAATGAGAGTTAAATAGAAAGAGCCATTGAGGCCACAAAAAAATACTAAAAAATAGAAAAAAAAGAGAAAAAGAAATAAAAAGAGAGAAAGGGGCAACACTACTATCCTTTTGAGAGATCCACACTAGTACTCCCTTTATATCCTTGTACTCCATAGAGATGATCTTTATGCATATAGCTATGTGGGGACCTTCACATTATAGAACTTGGCTTGCATATTCCAAGGGTGAGCCTCCTCAAAAGAGCTCTAGGTCTTCATGAGCGAGCAAGTTAGATGCACCCCCACTAGTTCCATTGGAGAGCTTCCTAGCTCGTATGTGCATGCGTTGCATGGCAATCCCTACCCCTCACATCATATCTATCATTCGGCATCTCTTGCCTATGATTGTCCTCATTGATGTGAGCCTTTCTCATCCTTTTTGTCTTCCACCTCCACCATATTTCTCTCTTTGCCATCCTAAGTGTGAACTCTCGTGCTTACGCTCATCCATTGCATGAGTGCTCGAAATATCGAAAAGGAGTGGATCAAATTGACTTGTACCTGGCTAGTGGTCTGGGGACGAGTCAAGATAAGATTCCAAAAAAGACCAAGTGTGAAACTTTAGTAGATTGAGTTCTCAACACAAAAATACTTTTTTCTCGTATTCCCTATCCCCCTTCTTGCACGCAAACACCATTCGGAGACATTCGAGTAACGGACAGCGAGAGCTCTTGCCCCTAATGTTCTTTTGTTACTTGTTTCAATGCTAATATAGACTCTTGCCTGTTATGACTTGAATTGAATCTCTAACCTTGATTGCTTTACTTTTCAAAGTTATTTTATGGTTGCTAGCATGTCACCACAGAAATTATGCTGTTATCATTTACCTACTCGAGGACGAGCAGGAATTAAGGTTGGGGATGTTGATACGTCCAAAACGTATCTATAATTTCTGCTTGCTCCATGCATGTTTTGTGTTATATTGCTATGATCTAGATACACTTTCATACACTTTTGATCATATTTGGACTAACCTATTAACTCAGTGCACCCCAGTGCCAGTTCCTATTTTTTGTTGTTTTTCTATTTCAGTTTTCCCCCATATAAAAAGTGCCAGAAAAATTCGGGAAAATTCAGATAAAAAATCAGCGTGACGGAAGCTTCGAGAAGAGCCCGGGAGGGGCCAGAGGGGATCCAGGGGGGCCCAGGCGGCCACCCGGCGCGGCCCCACCCCTGGCCGCGCCAGGGGGGCGCCTGGGGCCCCTGGCCCACCTCTGGCTGCCCCCTTTCGCCTATTTATCCCCCGTCACGGGAAAACCCTAGAAAGAGAACCCTATTCCGCAAACTCGCCTCTGTTCCGCCGCCGCCGCGCTTCCGAAGATCGGGAGCACCAGAAGACCTCTTCCCGGCACCCTGCCGGAGGGAGGATTGACCTCCGGGAGTCTCCTCTCCACCATGGATGCTCCCCGGGTGTCTCGTGAGTAGTTTTCCTTGGACCATGGGTCTGTGATCAGTAGCTATGTGATGTTCTCCTCCCCTCTTTGATCTTCATTGTTTAGACCTCGTGAGCTGCCCAACATGATCGAGGCACCTTTGTAATATTTCTGCTATTGCTATGTTGAGTTTGATAGGATCTGATGGATTATGAGATTATGTTCAGATTGTGATAGAGTAATATATTTGTTTTTTATCTCTTATATTTTTGTTCCTAAGTAATTCTTGCATGTTCCCCGTTGTTGTTTATTGCTTTGGCCAAGTAGTAGGTAGTGACTCCAAGAGGGAGCGTTGTGCTAGATTGTGGGTTCATGCCCCCCGATGACACGCTTGAGTGACAGAAACATGAGTCTAGGGGATGTGATGTTGCCACAAGGGGGAAAACAACGGTGCTTGTAACCGCGGTTACAAGGATTGTTAACTTTACGCAGAGTTCTTTTTAATGCAGTTGTCTGTTGCTTTGGGTTTACACTTTGGGTGGGGCTCGCAACTTAATACCAGCGAGATGTTCTGGATAGATATCTCAAGGTGGATGATTAGTAGTAGATGCAGATGGATTTCGGTCTACTTACCTTGGCGTACTGCCTGTGCTTTTGAACCTCTTCCTTTCTTTTGTAGCATAGTTAGCATTGCGGTGCGTTCATAATCCTGTCAATTGCCTTTCTGTAATTTGTTTACCTCGCATAGCAATTTTATCGTCTTTTGGGAGAGAGACATCACTAGCGAACATCACGTATCCCGGTCCATATCCTTATCATTGTTTCCACGCTATATTTACTTTTCTGCATGTACTTTCAAGTTGCTATTATTATCCCTTGCGTTTTATCCTTTGTAAACAACAAGACCGGAGAGATTGACAACCTCTCTGAACTTTGTAGGGAACAAAGTTATATGTGTCTGTGTGCAGGTCCGCGTCAGTTGCGCCGCTGACACTTACTTATCATCTCTGGAGTCCTACTGGAGACAAACCTTAGTATCTTTACCGAGGGAAATTTGCTGCTGTGCTGCTGTCAGAACCCCAACTAGGGTAAGTGCTAGGGTTTGAGTGCCCTTTGCATCATGTGAAAAATTTAAAAGGAAATTCAAAATTGGGGAAAAGAAAAGCCCTAGATAATTTAATTCAAAAGGCCAGATAAAAATTTATTCCAAAAACATGGCTTGGAAATTAAATAAAAACCCTATTTGAATTGAAATTCAAATAAGTTGAATTTCAAAAATCTTCAAATCTTGGGATTGGCTAGTGTTATGCCATGTAAGTCCATATAAATAATTTGGGGATTTTATAAAATGTTTTGGTATTTTTTTATATCAAAACGGAACAAATGTCAGAAGAAATAAAAAGAAAAACAGAAGAGAAATAAGAAAAAGGCCTACCTGGTTCTAGCCTAACTTGCCCAGGCCGGCCCAAGCCCACTCCACCTTCTTTTCGTCTTCTCTAGGACGGTGAGCACGCAGGTGCGTGTCGAGCATGCCGCGGCCACCGCCGTCGCCCGGCCACCTCCTGCTTGACCCCGTCGTCACCTGGCAGCCTGGAAGCCCCCTGGTCACCCCCATCTCCTTCCCCCTCTCTCTGTTTCCTCTCGCTCTCTCTCTCGTTGGATTTCG
This sequence comes from Bromus sterilis, assembly GCA_950022295.1. Classification (NCBI taxonomy): domain Eukaryota; kingdom Viridiplantae; phylum Streptophyta; class Magnoliopsida; order Poales; family Poaceae; genus Bromus; species Bromus sterilis. Next base: position 158,273,872 of record OX465596.1, on the reverse strand, counting down.
CGGCCACCAGAGAGCACGTCGTCGCCGCCGTCGCGCGCAAGCACGGCCACCGTGCCCCATGCGTCGCCTCAAGCTGTCTAGCAGAACCGCTGTGGAGAGCTTCGCCGATTCGCGCCATCAATCGAGCCCGGGAACCTTTGGAGACGCCGCCTTCTTCACCGAGACGCCGCCGGCCGCCGTGGAGCTCTACGAGGATTGGGCCGCCGTCAAGCCGTCTTCGACCTCGCCGTTGTAACACCCTCGGTGTCACGCTACAGTGATCACCTTGTTAAATGTCGTGTCATCATGATCACCCTCATTAAAAAAATTAGATTGGGAAACAATTCCACTCCAAGTCCTTTTCAAAAGGCAGGTCGAGATAAAACCTTTGCAAATAATTGGACAGATTATTCTTGGCATTTTGAAAGACCCCAAGTCAATAATAAATAGTGAAACCCATAATGGTTGGATATTAAATTGCCCTTAGGAATTAAATAAAAGTGGAAAATAAAACTTGTCCAAATTTTTTGCAACCACTTTTATAAAATCTCTAATAACCAGTAGATCATATTAAAACTATAATGGGAGTTTATTAAAATGTTTTACTAATTTAATCAAATCAAAACAATGTCAAATCAGTGGCATTTAATCCAATTTAAATAAAACCTAAATGCAAATGATTTTTGTTGGGCACCAAACTTTTTGTAGCACTGTAATTTGGTGTAACACAATTATTGGGATAGTTGCCACCTTTTGCTAAAAGCATTTGATAGTTAAAATTAAATTGAAACAGAAAAGAAATACAAACCTAAATAACGAAACAGGGGAGCCTATCTAATGTCCCTGGGCGTAGCCCAACCCCCAGCCCACTCCCTCCCCTCCCCCCGGCCCATCTTTCTTTTCCCCTTCCTCTTGCTACAGGGAGGCTGGGCATGGCGTGGCAGCCATCCCACGGCTGCCATGGCCGCCGTGTCACCCATCCCGGCTTGCCGGCGAGGGGATAAGACCACCCCCCGCGCCCCTCTTCCCCTGTGAACCCTAACCCTAGCCCACCTCGTGTCATCTCCCCTTGAACCCCGTCTCCCTCTCAAGTGCTCGCCCGAGCTCCGCCAAGGGCACGTCCGCGACGCCGACGCGGCCAACGGCACCGGCAGCCCTCCCCGACATGTCTTGAACGTTCCCCGTCGCCGACTACCTCGTTCCCCCCAAAGAACTCGAGCCAGGAGGCCCCGTGCGCTCGCCATCACCATCGTCTTCTTCCTCGGTCGCCGGCGTCCGTCAACGTTTGCCGCTGCTCCGAGCCGTCCCCTGCCTCTCCGGGCGCGCCAATGAACTCGCCGTGAGCTTCTCTGCGAATTTACCCCCTTCCGCCGTCGATTCGTCGCCGTTTTCCGCTGCTCCCGACGAGCCCGTGAGCACGACTGCCATGGCCGAGGCTCCACGCCCTCCCACCCGTGTGCGCTGCTGGACGCACGCCCGCCCCTGCACCTGCTGCCGCCTGTGCGCGCCCTGGCACGCCTGCTCGCCGGGGCCGCTGTCCATGCTCGCTACCGGCCAGCCTCCTTGCCCTCTGGCCAATGGGCACGGCATGGCCATGGCGTGGTGGTGCGTAGTGTGAGTGTGTGTGGGTGTGCTGTGTGCGTGTGGTGTGCGTGCGTGGTATAGGTGTGTTGTGTGTGCATGCCAACCGCCACGGCCAGCGGAGCCGCCGGCTAGCTCCGGCCGCCACCGCTTGCCGCGCCGAGCGCGCACGCCTGCCCGTTCGTGGCTGCTGCTGTCTGCTGTTGTCGCTGCTAGGCTGCGACTGCTGTTAACTAAACCTGCTAGCTGCTCGTTGCTGCCGCTGCTAAATTACCACTGCTGCTATTCGATATTAGGAAACAATGGAAGTGGTTGGCACGCAATGGATGGAGGTTTTAACTCAACCACATATAGATTTATTTATTTACTTTTGGAAGCAACCAAAAATATTCCAAATGTATATATATAGCGTTATAGTTACTACAGAACTAAGAAGCACCAACGTTTTAGTTTGGAATTTGACTCTCTGCTGTTGCTGCTACTGAATGTTGGTGCTGCCTGTACACTACTATTGCTTGTATCACTTTTGGCAGCTCCAAATTAGCAACAAAACGATTCCAATAATGACTGAAAATAATATGAACAGATGATAGACATAACCAGCTTCAATTTGTTTCATTGGACCAATTCCAAATGATGCACCGATTAATTTGTAGGAAAATGGCAAATATGCAAAAGTCTATAATGAGCTAGTAGAATAAAACGATTTGAGTTCGCAGATAACTTCCTAAGTTTCTGGATTTTGCAAATAGGTCCTCTACCGCTAATTAGAATTTAGATTAAATAAATCTGCTAAATAAATAGCCTATGACATCTGGGACCCACTGGTCATTGACTAGTCAAACACACCATGTGTATGACAAATGGGTCCCCTTTGTGAGTTGACTAGGTCAAACCTACTGTTTTGGATACTATTTAATAACCAATTAAATAAATCCAGAAAATCATTTAAATTGTATAAAACTTTAAAATTCAATATCTTTTAATCCGCAACTCTGATGAAAATGTTTTATACATCAAAATTGACCAGAAAAATACGTAGAATAATAATACGTTATCCATGTGTCTACCCCACCCCCCTCACACACCGATCATCGACGTTCCCCCCCTCTGGGCTGTCTGTCGATAATTCCCGGTGCCGGTAAAAAACCTGCCGGATGAATTTATTCCGAACACGGAAGTTGTCCGGAATGGTTCAACTAACACGGATACACCCCCGTTATCTTTGTCGGATGTCCGCGACACCTCCGGCTTGATCCTTCCCCCCTCCGGACACCCTGTCCGGTATTCACCCGGAGTCGGTATTTCATCCCCGGATGAATTTACGCTCCGAGCTAAGTGCATCGCACTGTGTTAGAACACCGTTAACAATTTATCTGTCGTGCCGTGCATTTGTTTGTTATGATTGCTTTGTATTTACTGTGTTTATTTCCCCCCTTGTTCTCTGGTAGACCCCGCTGCTACCGCCGACTACACCGCTGCCGGGTACGACTACTTCGTCGACGACCCTACTGCTACCGTCGAGCTTCCAGGCAAGCAGAGCCATTCTCTTCCCCAGATATCGCCTACCTTTCCGTACTTTCTTGCACTAGGCATTGTTACTGTTGCTGCTACGATTACAATCCTATTCAATTGCATAGCCTGATTTTGTCGCCCCTTGATGTACCTCCTTTATCCTATGCTGCCTATTATATTTATGCATTATTCAGCAGTGAACCCTGCGCATTGTTAGCTAGGACTAGATAGCGGGCTGTGATCACTCAGGGGGGGTGAACACAGATACAATATATACAACTGCACAGGTACGGTACAAAGCAGACACCGCCAAAGGCCCCTATCTGGGTTATGCCTAGTCACCTCAAGTGTGAGCTATCCAGGAGTAATCCTTGTACTCCACTCGAGGCTGATTTTGTCTTGCCGCCATAGGGTCCTGGGCAGCGGTTGTCCTTAAAGGTGAGAAGTCGGGCGACCCAACGGTGCCCGCGAGAGGTATATTGTCGGGAGCGACAGGGAGGGTACGACCGACGTTACTGGCGTGCTTGGCCCCTGCTCGTATCTCGCGAGAGTTACCAAACCATGAAAGTCGAGCTCTACCAAGAGCAAACGCGAGACAAGGTAAGGAGACGGTTCACCTTGTTGGTAACCGCAGTGACTTGGTGGGACGACAGGGCAGGCACCGATGTACTGGTGGACCTGACTGCTGTCGTTGACCGCGGGTCGGTTAAATCGAGGCAACGATAACGGTTGTCACGCAGGTTAATTAAAATGCTAAATGGTTCGGCGGATGTCTTGAGTAGCCTTTTGGCTTGTACGCACTACCTACACGTGGGACGAGGAGTGTGGGCTCCCCTGCATCGTAGTCTCGTTCGAGGGTCTTCAGACGTCAGCAGTATCGCGGGCTGATTGCCGGAAAGTGGTGTTGTCTTCTCTTGCTCGAGCGGTGTATTTGTATTTTCTTTGATTTTGCTTCACCGGCCAGTCACGCACCGTGCAGGAGTACGTTCGGGTTAGGGTCCAAAGCCCGGCGTACATAGGATATAGTCCGGCGGATGACCTCTCTGTTGATTGCCGAAGGATGGGCTACTTTGTGTCGGATAGCTTTGGTGGAGCGTTCCCTAACAAGGTTCCCGCCACCCTGGAGATCCGAGCGTCGTAGAGTCACGCCAGTGCACCCCTGCAGGGAAGATTAATCTATTCGAATAGCCGTGTCCACGGTAACAGGACGCTTTATGCTGAAGCTGGATCTTACCACTAGAAACTATTACTATTAAACTGTATGGTTCCGGGTCTTCTTCCTCGCAGGGAGTCGAGGAAGGGAACTCGGAGGCATTATTATTACTATTAATCATTACAACTTATATTATACAATGTTGCAGCAACTTCTGCTTCATTGTTACTTTATTGTTTTATATAAACTGTTGGCTGACTCTTACCTCATGCTGCAAGACATCGTCGGAAGATGCTAGTCTTCGATAGGCCTAGCTTCTTACCCTTATTCTGATTTCTACCTTGCAGTCCACTATATACAACCTCCCCTTTCTATTGATACAATGCATAATGCTTAGTAGCGGACGTAAGACTCGCGGGTATACTAGATACTCGCGGCAGACCTGAAGCTCGACGTTGACCTTGGTAGTATAGTTCCAGACAACAGTCTGGTCCCTCGTGGAAGGGCATGTATGTTTACAAGGCTTCTCTAAGCCATTTATTAAACTTGTCTGTACTCAAACCTAATTTTCTTCCGTTGTATGATGTAATGTTGATCACGTACATGTGATCTTTGTATACTCTATGTGTAAGTAAATAAAGAGTATTTTGTAGAGTTATGTGGTGATATCTGCTGTTCATACTAGACATGTGTGATGCGTGTATGATTATAACATGCATGTCTTAGTATGGGTTTTCGAGACCTTAGTTGTGATCTGGCTGGCGGTCCTTCATACACCAAGTGGCCCTTAGATGTGCGCAGCTTGGGGCATCGCGATGCGATTTCTCGTGACTCTGTCGCGTGCACACTTTGTTGTATGATCGAGCCCGCCCTAGACCCCGACTAAGTGATCGGGCTGGAGTAAGTCTATGTAAGAGTTAGGATTCAATCGATAACATGGTTGAGGCGACTTGTCTATGAGTATGGGATTCACCACCCATAAGCCTTTAGACTTGTGAGCGGACGTTGAGGACCCATCTCAGTTGATCATCCAGCCTGGATGGGATGCCCCTCACGTACGATGCTTTCCGAGAGTGTTTTGTGCTTGGACTTGTCTGCTTAGACAAGTGGGTACGGCTCTCGGCTCTCCATGTGATTGTATCATGACTGGAATTACATACGCTAACCCCGGGTCCCGACAGACTTGGTATCAGAGCAGGACTGTATGTAGGACTAGTCAACCCTTGGTCGAAGTCGAGTCTAGCATTCTATAGTTATATAGTTACTCTGGGTATAAGGGAACAACGTAAGGCTTCTTTTTCTCCTTATCCTCATCGATCTGAGTTCTGGGTCACCCTTATCTTTTCTACGGGATGATAGGACTAGGCTCATCTATGTCTGACTAGAACATCTCGTTGAGTGCTTCCTTGTAGCCGTAGGATTGTTGTAGTCGTCCAGACTCATCGAGTTTTTGAGTTCCTTGAGGAAGTTCTGTCCAATCTCCTCGAGGTTGTCTTGTTTCCCATCCCGGTGTAGCCGTTATGCTGCCGGAATTGTTCCGAGTTCTGCGGATCATTGCCTTCGCATTATCATCTTTTCCGCCTTCATCGTGTCTTGTTATCCTTGAGTCCATCATACAACCTGTTCTGATTGTTGATTTTTATCACACAGGATGTCAGGTGGAACTCGTAGTGCTGTTCGTCGCAATCGAGACCGTGTTCGGAATCGAAATGATGATGAACCTTTACCACTGCCTTCTGCGGCGGAAATCATGATGGAAGCTGAGAAGAATCGACGTGATCAAACACGCCTTCTGGAGCTCATCGAGCAGAATACCGCTCGTCAGCGTAATGTGGTCGTGAGCATTCAGGATTTCATCCTCCTCAAGCCACCGGTATTTCGATGTTCTTCTGAGCCCCTTGAAGCTGATGATTGGCTCCGTTCCATCGAGCGTAAGCTTGACACTGCACATGTTGCTCCCGATGACCGAGTTATTTTCGCGGTATAATTCTTGGAAGGTGCTGATCTTCAATGGTGGGAGAATTATGTTGCTGTGCAGCCAGATGGTCACGTAGTGACTTGGCAGGAGTTCTGTGTTGCCTTTCGAGGGTACCACATTCTGGATGAGTTGATGGAGCGCAAGAAGGAAGAGTTCTGCAATCTGACTCAAGGAGAGATGTCCATTCATGAGTACGTGAGAGAGTTCAACCGTCTTGCTCGGTATGCCCAAGATGAGATCACCACCGATGCCAGAAAGCAGGCAAGGTTCCGTAAGGGACTTAGCCCCATCCTTCGTCATGATCTCAACCTCATCGAATTTGCCACCTTTGAGGATTTGGTCAACAGTTCCTTCAGAGATGGGCATGGAAATGAAGTGTTCGAAGAGTCTCGCAAGCATGCTCTTCAAGTTCAGCCCCTCAGAAACGCCGAATTTGGATTCCAACCAGAGCCATACCTCAAAACTTTCTCCAGAGACCAACCTCCAATATATGCCATCCACCCCAGCACATTATTCCACCCCGGAATGATGGTGTGCAACCAAGCAATTCCACTCCCAGCAATTCAGAGAGGGTATGCTTTAAGTGTGGTCTTCCAGGCCATTACTATCGTCAATGCCCTCAGGTCTTGATGGCACCACGTCATTCTCGACCCAAGCCTCCAAAGAAATCAACCACCAAAGCCTTTCTAGCAAAGCCTTCATCCACTAGTAGTGTTTGTGTGAACCAAATCTCAGTTGAGGACACCACTGCTGCTTCTGACGTCATACTTGGCACACTCCCAGTCAATCATGTCCCTGCCTCCGTTCTTTTCGATCCAGGAGCTTCTCATTCATTCATGTCGGAGAGTTATGCACTTCGTCATGAGTTCCCCTTTGAAGAAATGTTTTCCCCAATGATCATTCAAACTCCTGGTTCAAAGTGGCAAACTAATAGAGTAAGCCATGGCAATCAAATTGCAATTGAGAGTTTAGTATTCCTTGCTTCACTTATAGCCCTCAAGTCATCAGACATTGATGTCATCCTAGGAATGGATTGGTTATCAAGGCAGAATGCTTTCCTTGATTGTAAAGCCAAGTCAGTTAAACTCACCCATCCTTCAGGCCAGACCATTGACATCACCTCACCCAGTTCTAGAATCCAGATGCATACTTTGAATGTGCTTCCACTTCCAGATCTTGAAGATATTCCGGTGGTTCATGACTTCCCGGATGTCTTTCCTGAAGAGCTGCCGGGAATGCCACCCGACAGATGTGTAGAATTCATAGTGGATATTATACCAGGCACAACCCCAATTTCCAGACGTCCATATAGAATGGCCCCACATGAGTTAGCTGAGCTAAAAACCCAACTTGATGCTTCGTTGGCAAAAGGCTTCATCCGCCCTAGCTCATCGCCATGGGGTTGCCCCGTTCTGTTCGTAACGAAGAAAGATGGAACAGAAAGGATGTGCGTAGACTATCGCCCGCTAAATCTAGCGACGATAAAGAACAAGTACCCACTGCCCAGGATCAATGATCTTTATGATCAACTTGCAGGATCCTTTGTCTTCTCCAAGATGGATTTGCGATTAGGTTATCATCAAATCAAAATCAGAAACGAGGATATTCCCAAAACGCCTTTTACTACTCGTTATGGTCTTTACGAGTACACCGTCATGTCCTTCGGTTTAACCAATGCCCCCGCCACATTCTCGCGCTTGATGAATTCGATCTTCATGGAGTACCTAGATAAATTTGTTGTAGTTTATCTTGATGACATTCTCATCTACTCGAAGAACGAAGAAGATCACGCAGAACATCTTAGGCTGGTATAGATGAAACTTAGAGAGCATCGCCTGTATGCTAAGTTCTCCAAGTGTGAATTTTGGCTACCAGAAGTGACCTAATTAGGCCACGTGATTTCTGCGAAAGGTGTTGCAGTCAATCCCGAGAGAGTTCAGGCCGTCCTTGACTGGACTCCACCTGAATCGGTTAAGCAAGTTAGGAGTTTTCTTGGCTTAGCAAGCTATTGCCGCCGCTTCGTCGAGAAATTTTCTAAAGTTGCAAAGCCTCTTACTGAACTCCTCAAGAAATATAAGAAATTCCAATGGACCCCCAAGTGCGAGGAAACCTTTCAAGAGCTAAAAAGAAGATTGACTTCTGCACCCGGTCTTGCACCTCCAGACACCAAAAGGGATTTCGAGATCTATTGTGATGCTTCACGGCAAGGGTTAGGATGCATACTTATGCAAGATAGACATGTGGTAGCTTATGCTTCACGCCAGTTGAGGCAACATGAAGAGAACTATCCTCCCCATGATCTTGAACTCGCTGCCGTAGTTCATGCCCTGAAGACTTGGCGACATTACCTCCTTGGTAATCGTTGTGAGATATATTCTCATCACCAAAGCCTCAAATACATATTCACCCAGCCAGATCTTAATCTCAGGCAAAGACGCTGGATAGAGTTGATAAAAGATTATGAATTAGGAATTTCTTACACCCCAGGCAAAGCCAATGTCATGGCTGATGCACTAAGTCGTAAGTCGTATTGTAACAACCTCATGTTACAACAATATCAACCACTTCTTCATGAGGAATTTCGAAAGCTCAACCTCGAGATTGTTCCTCGTGGATCTCTTTTCAAATTGGTGGCGAAACCAACACTTGAGGATCAAATCATAGTTTCCCAAAGACGTGCACGAGGTGTACGCCGGATCAAGGAGAACATTGCTAGCGGAGTTGCTAAATGTTTCTCCACAGGTAGTAAAGGAACGATATTCTTTGAAAATCTTTTGGTAGTACCTAAGAATAGGGATCTAAGGCAACTCATCCTCAAAGAAGCCCATGACACACCCCTCTCGATTCATCCCGGTAGCACAAAAATGTACCGAGATCTACGCCAGAGATTTTGGTGGACTAGGATGAAGAGAGACATTGCTCGATTTGTTGCTGAATGTGATGTTTGTCGTCGCATTAAGGCAGAACACCAAAGACCTGCTGGCACACTTCAACCTTTGCCTATTCCCGAGTGGAAATGGGACAAAGTCGGTATGGACTTCATCACCGGCTTTCCAAAAACCTAGAAAGGAAATGATGCCATCTTCGTTGTCATAGATAGGCTTTCCAAAGTTGCTCACTTCATTCCAGTTCGTGAGACTATAACTGCTAGTCAGTTGGCGGACTTGTACGTCTCTAGAGTTGTGTCTCTTCACGGTGTTCCTTTGTAAATCAATTCTGATCGAGGTAGCCTTATCATCTCTAGATTCTGGGGAAGCTTTCAGAATGCTATGGGAACTCATCTATCCTTTAGTATAGCTTTCCATCCTCAGTCTAGCGGTCAAGTTGAAAGGGTTAATCAAATCTTGGAAGACATGCTCAGAGCTTGTGTTATCTCATTCGGAAAGAATTGGGAGAAATCTCTTCCATTTGCCGAATTTGCTTATAACAATAGTTTCCAATCTAGTCTGAACATGGCTCCTTTTGAACTCCTCTATGGACGACGATGTTGAACACCCCTTAACTGGTCAGAAACTGTTGAAAGACAATTCTTTGGACCGGATATGATCAAGGAAGCAGAAGAGCAAGTACGCATTGTTCGTGATCGTTTGAAAGCCGCACAGTCTCGTCAGAAAAGCTACTATGATCGTCATCATAGGCAAGAAAGCTATAATCTGGATGAGAAGGCTTACCTTCGGGTTACTCCTCTGAAGGGAACCCAAAGATTCGGTATCAAAGGCAAGTTGGCCCCACGTTACATCGGACCTTTCCGCATTCTCGCTAAACGTGGAGAAGTTGCCTACCAACTTGAACTACACCCTCACCTTTTCCGAGTACATGATGTATTCCATGTGTCACAACTCAGGCGTTGCTTCAAGGACCCCATCCGCGAAGTCAACCATGAAACGATTGATCTCCAAGATGACCTTTCTTATCGAGAGCACCCTGTTCGTATTCTTGATTCAGCAGAACGTGTCACTCGTCGTCGGAAGATCAAGTTCCTCAAAGTGCAATGGTCACATCACTCCGAGAGAGAAGCAACCTGGGAAAGAGAAGACCGCCTCCGTGCCGAGCCTACCTGGTTCTAGCCTAACTTACCCAGGCCGGCCCAAGCCCACTCCACCTTCTTGTCGTCTTCTCCAGGACGGCGAGCACGCAGGTGCGTGTCGAGCATGCCGCGGCCACCTCCTGCTTGACCCCGTCGTCACTTGGCAGCCTGGAAGCCCCCCTGGTCACCCCCATCTCCTTCCCCCTCTCTCTGTTTCCTCTCGCTCTCTCTCTCGTTGGATTTCGCGGCCACCAGAGAGCACGTCGTCGCCGCCGTCACGCGCAAGCACGGCCACCGTGCCCCATCCGTCGCCTCAAGTTGTCTAGCAGAACCGCCGTGGAGAGCTTCGCCGATTCGCGCCATCAATCGAGCCCGGGAACCTTTGGAGACGCCGCCTTCTTCACCGAGACGCCGCCGGCCGCCGTGGAGCTCTACGAGGATTGCGCCGCCGTCAAGCCGTCTCCGACCTCGCCGTCCCCTCCACTGGAACCGGGGTGAGCAGCCGCCTTGAACCCCTCTCTCCGCGCTCCTCCTCGTGGCCTCTGTTGCCATTTCCACATGGCCAGGCTACGGCCGCCGCTGCACCTCGTCGCCGGCGACGTTCCGGCAGTCCCTTGGCCCCCCGTGTGCACAGTTTGACGTGGACGTGCACGAGGTGCACTCCCGTGGTCTTCCCGTGCCAAATGGTGGCTGGGAGGTTCACTCCGGCGAGACTCCGGCGGGTTACAGAGGACGCCGGCGAGCTCCTCCATTAGAGGGCCTAACCACCCTGCTAATCTCCCCCCTAGCCCAATGACAGGTGGGCCCCCTGGCCCCCTAAACCCCTCTGTTAATTAAACAGAGAGGGGATTAACCCCCCGTGACACTGACAGAGAGGCCCCACCAGTCAGAACCCCCCCATGTCATGCTGATGTCAGCATGACGCAGTAATTCATTTTCTGAATTAAAAGAATTCCAGAGAAATCAGAAATTCCAGAAAATACCCAAAACTTCAATAATTCATAAAAAAATCATTTTAACTCCAAATTAAACATATAATATATGAAAAATTATCAGAAAAATGCAAGGATTAAGAATATGCAATTTGTTTTAATGTTTGACCATTTTAAAATGGGGCAAGAGTAGCAAATGTGCATATGGCTTAATTTGAATTCAAATTGAAGTTTGAATTTGCAATTCTTTTGCAATACACTTCAATTAAATGGAATTGTCAACACATCAGTACCATGTACATCATGTTATCACAACTTATCATGTGCTTGAGCATCGCAATTATATTTATCCCTTGATTGCTTTGTTTGCTCGATAGAAGTGGAACCGGAACTGGAGGCCACCCCCTTCGTTGAAGACACCGTGTGTGGACCTCGTCAGCAAGGCAAGCAAACCCCATTGATCATGTCTATAAAATCCCAATTTCCTCTCAGTCTCGCTTATGCATGTTTAGGAGATCACCTTGTATCGATTCTACCGCATAGTTGAACCCATATCCGATGCATGACCTATCATCTTGTCACAGTAGTAAGCAAACCACAATCCTAGCTGACATAGGAGTTGATTGATATCATGTGGCCACTGAAACTGTTAATGCTTATTGCATGCTTAGTGGTACAATGAGGTTGCTTTTGATGTGAGTCGGGATGATAGTGAACATGGTGTTGATGAAAGTGAAACTGTGTTGGTGAATCCACCCTAATACAAGGTGAACGATGAGAGGCTGTGTAGGAGTACACATTGGGTTGTCTCGTTGAACACCGCCTTAAGCACCGAGTTCTTGTATGGTAATCCAAGACAAAGAGTACAACCACACATTGGGCTCACTAACCCCTTTCGGCCTAGTACCTTGATCCGTGTCGACGTCCAGGAGTCACATTAGTTCGGGGTTTCCAGTTGACATGTGCATAGAAAAAGAACGAAGGAAATGGTTGCATCATATAGATATGTGGGTGCACCTGTGAGGCAGGAAAACCATCTGCCAAAGGTGGCGTCTCGGTCACTTACATTGTTTGAGTTCGTTTCGTTGATCCGGCTGGACTCCCGAGCGGAGGCAAACTCAGATAGTCGACTCCTGGAATAGACCGGTTGTGAGCGAAGTGTCATGGTGAACATCCTCGCTGTCACCTCTTGAACGGTGGCGAGACCTGGCGGTAACCGATGGTCATGTGTGTGTATCTTACACCCTTGCAAGGTTAACAAAACTATTCGAATAGCCGCGTCCGTGGTTATGGACTACTTGGAACCTGTACCTGATTATTAGACAACTTGAATGGATACTTCTAAAACTCGCAAGATAAGCGTGAGTGCTATGGTGTGCTTCCTCGTGGGGAAGTCGAGGAAGTAACCATAGTGGTGTATTGGTTGGAGACTTGGTAGTGGACTCGTGTACGCTTCTTACCTCAAGTCTGGTACTCGTAGTACAGGACTAGCCAAGTCAAAGCTGGCACTTCTGCATATTGAACTCCACCTCCTTTACCTTGATACTTGAGCATGAGTAGTGTAGTTCTGATGTAAGTCTTGCTGAGTACGACTTTGTACTCACGTTTGCTTATTCTATGTTTTAGATGAGAACCCGGACCCCGATGGAGTCACCGACCTGAAGCTCGACGTTGACCTTGGTAGTATAGTTCCAGACAGCAGTCTGGTCCCTCGTGGACGGGAATGTATGTTTACAAGGCTTCTCTAAGCCATTTGTTAAACTTGTCTGTACTTAGACCTAATTTGCTTCCGTTGTATGATGTAATGTTGATCACGTACATGTGATCTTTGTATACTCTATGTGTAAGTAAATAAAGAGTATTTTGTAGAGTTATGTGGTGATACCTGCTGTTCATACTAGACATGTGTGATGTGTGTATGATTATAACATGCATGTCTTAGTATGGGTTTTCGAGACCTTAGTTGTGATCTGGCTGGCGGTCCTTCATACACCAAGTGGCCCTTAGATGTGCGCAGCTTGGGGCCTCGCGATGCGATTGCTCGTGACTCTGTCGCGTGCACACTTTGTTGTATGATCGAGCCCGCCCTAGACCCCAACTAAGTGATCGGGCTGGAGTAAGTCTATGTAAGAGTTAGGATTCAATCGATAACATGGTTGAGGCGACTTTTCTATGAGTATGGGATTCACCACCCATAAGCCTTTAGACTTGTGAGCGGACGTTGAGGACCCATCTCAGTTGATCATCCGGCGTGGATGGGATGCCCCTCACGTACGATGCTTTCCGAGAGTGTTCTGTGCTTGGCCTTGTATGCTTAGACAAGTGGGTACGGCTCTCGGCTCTCCATGTGATTGTATCGTGACTAGAATTACATACGCTAACCCCGGGTCCCGACAGCTGCATCACGCCTTCCACTTGGGGCTCACCAACGAAGGGCGAGAAGACTACACCCGTCAAACCTCACGCCATCAATCCCTCCGGTGAAATCATGCGGGTTTCAATTCCCCATCAACACAGAAATATTCAGAAAATTCCAACGGTTAGATCTCCGTCAGCGGCTCTCGCACTGCAACGCGTTTTTGGATCTACGCGAGATTGCGAATTTCCAATCGCTAATTCGGGTTCAATCTTGACCCACAAGGCTTCTACTTCAACTCGACATACCATGGATGACTCGCCAAGATTTCTACATCGACTCGCGGCGCTACAACGACATCACCCAACGAGAAATCGAAGGATCCCGCCCGACGCATCGAGTCCTTCTCCGTCACTCGCCGCACCGTCAACTCCAAGCACACAAATCATCCTGCGCCGAGCTCCTTTGTATGGCTCTCCCGTACCGAGCTCCATCGCGCAGGAATCGCCGCGTCAAGTACTCTCATCACTCGCCAGATAAATTCATTACGACGACTTCGCCGCGCAACTCCGCCACCTCAACACTCGGGGGCTCGCGGACTTGGGAATTGAACGTTGCAGTCGCCGTCACATCGACTCCATTCTCGCCTCGTCAACTGCTCATCGTCGACTGCTCGACTGCTCATCTTCGACATCCTCTGCTGCATCGATCCTATAGCTAAGTTTTCTTTACACTCTTATATGCTATGATTCCAAAAACTATATGCATTCTCGATCAGTCGCCAAAGACGACCACGCAGTTGCACACAAACATCTGAGGGCTATAAAATCATCCTGCCGGCTACGCAGTCGCATACAAACATCTGAGGGCTAAAAAATCATCCTGCCGGCTACGCAGTCGTGCAGAAACATCTGAGGGCTACAAAATCATCCTTCCGACTACGCAGTCGTGCAGAAACAACTGAGGGCTACAAAATCATCCTGCCGACTATGCAGTCGTGCAGAATCATCTCGAGGGCGACAATACTATTCTTTGGATCATGCTCAGTGTTATATGCTGTTTATTTGCATTTGTAAAAGTATGGAGGCTGGGTACTAAAGGCCGCCCTTGTCTCCGGGTTCAACAAGCCTGGCATAGTGTCCTTGTTACCCGGCAAGGGTATGCTGTCGGAGGTCCTACTCACAAAAAGACACGCATAAACCTTATATACTGCTACATTATCCACTCGACAAAAGTGCAATGTTTACAAATCACGTACCTTATAATTATTTTGCATATCGCGCAAGTACACCTTAATACAGTTGCACCTTTTTTTCCTTCTCAGCAGATGCTCGGGGGTTGGGCGCCCTCGTGACGCGGCGATGCCAACCTCCTCGTCCACGACCGGTCTCTACAACAACTCACGACTACGGCGCAAGACCCGAGTCGAGCACTTCCTCGGATGACAATTATTCGACGACGAAGAAGTTTTGAGTCTATGACCGACTCTACGAGTCGCACATAGCCTCGGGGGCTACTCCCATCGGGAGCGCTGACGCGTACCCGACGATCACTACTCGTGCATCCGACAAGAACGACGGGGTTAGCTTTACACCAACTTGAGCCTATGCCCGACTCTACGAGTCGCACATAGCCTCGGGGGCTACTCCCATCGGGAGCGCTGACGCGCACCCGACGACCGCTGCTCGCACATCCTACAAGAAGACGAACTCGACTGCAATTTCGATGCTTCATCCAAATACTCCCATCGGGAGCATACTCACGGAAATTTCGACTGCTCATCAACAAATGATGTATGGATCCTCAACAGAAGACCCCGAAAGGATCGAGTGCTCACTCGACATAGCAACACGCACAACGGCGGCTACAGCAGATTCGAGTCCCTGCGCGACTCTTCGAGTCCCCCAGGCTCTCGGGGGCTACTGACGAGGGGGTGACCCCACGACTCCTCACTGTGAGGGTACCTGGTGCGTATCAAGACTGACGGCCCACTAGAAGACTCGCGAACCGACATGAAGCCCAAGACTTGAGGCGCAAGACAAGGACTCTTACTTGTAGTCAACTAGGACTCATGTAAACCCCTCCTGGCTATCTATATAAAGCGAGGCAAGGGCATCTCTCTAGACATCTGAACCCCCACACATAGAACTAGACAAATCTCTCTCCACCAAAGCCCTCGCGGCACCTCTGTACACCATCATCAATACAAGATCTGACAAGCAGCATGTAGGGTTTTTCCTTCGGGGGCCTGAAGCTAGGTAAATCGTGCCCCCATGTGTCGCTTGTCACCTCCGAATCCTACCAACGCGCAGGCCACGTCGCTCTCCTTTCTTATACACGAAACCTAGGGTACATAACCCTAGGATTTTCCGAGGCCGATCCTCGTCAAGGAAAAAGCCAGACAGAAAAATTCCTTAGTCTTCACCTGATCACAAATTGATCACCTAAAGACTCGGGGGCTACTCCCATCAGGAGCGCTGCCGCACACCCGATGAAAATTTGGAACAACTAAGCAGCTACAAGAAAGGACGGTCCAGGTGAATAAAAGCTCGCAGCCTACGTCTGATTCTACAAATCAAACGTAGCCTCGGGGGCTACTCCCATTGGGAGCGCTGCCGCGCACCCGACAAACCTATACAAAGGAACCAATTTCTCATTACAAAAGAGTCGAATAAAATTTTTCATTACAAAGGAGTCAAAGATAATTCTTCATTACAAAGGAGTCGAAGACAATTTCTCATTACAAAGGAGTCGAAGACAATTCTTCATTACAAAGGAGTCGAAGACAATTTTTCATTACAAAGGAGTCGAGGACAGTTCTCATTACAAAAGGACTCGAGAAGCTACCAGACGGGTTACAATACCAATTATCCCACGGAATTATGACTTCTACATGTGTGCTCATGCTGAGATAATTGGCACTTTCATCCCATAACCTGACGAGCATCACCACAAGACAAAGTAAAGACTAAGCCTGCGACGAATCAAGTCGCTGCCCTCCAGTTCTACAAGGTGCCTTGCCTAATGATGCACCCGATTGACAACTGGCTTGACGTCGAGCTCATCCTTAGAACTATAAGAGCAAGCACCACCAACCGAGGAGTCGACAGAAGATGAAGTCACAATAGAAGCAGGCGAACCACCCCTCGACCCATCAGAACTTCCACTGCTTGTTTCCTCCTAGTATGGATCCAGACGATTGCCACTAGCATCAAATGCACGAACAATGAGGGTGTCTTCACCATCAAAACGACATCAAAGACTATCCCCATCACGCAAGTTTAGCTGCCAGGAGAACGACCTCCAGCAAAAATCAAGAAAAATCAAGAAGGAGCTATCAACAGAAAGCTCCACTCAAGCAGGAGATCGAGCACACCCTTGAAGCCGGAGCCACAAACCCCTCAGACTAAGCTCAGAAATCATGGAGGCAAATGAGAACGGAAGAGGGATCCAAGTAGCAATGCGACTAAGAATGCGCAGAAGAAAGTCATAGCGCCAAACACCCTCATCCGCACAAGACGAAGAAGGCGTCGCCGCAGCTCCACGTCGCCCACCACGCGAAGAGCGAGGGGTATGGCCACCACGACCGCGCCGGCCACGACCTCGGCCAATCGCACCACCACCCTGCTTGGGAGCCATAGGAAGAAGAAGAAGAAGATGGGATAAGAATGGATGCCAAGCCCAGGCAAAACAACAACGGGTATTTATAACACAGCCCAGGGGAAATCCAGGAAAAATGCAGAAGCCCAGGCGGCGCCATCATTAAATCCAAGACCAAGCACGCCGGGCGTTACGAATTCCAAGACAAGATGCTTTCACACGGTCAACAATATTTAAAGAACACGTCAAATCTCGCATGTTTCCCATACACGCCTTGGAAATACAACGGGCATCAGGCAGCACGACGTCCAAGTTGTCATTATGACCGGCCAGAAGACGCGGCGGATCGAACACCAAGCATCATCATAGGTCACCAAATAGCATGACAATGCCTATCAACGCGACATCCCAAGAAGGACAGATCAAGATAAAAGCAATTGGAAAAAACAAAAGACTCGCAAAGGCTACCTATCTCTCGGTGCCAAAATATTCCGATTCCAAAATCTTTTACTCCCATCGGGAGTACCTCTATTCGAATTCGGGTGCTCCCTCACCCAGAAGGCAAAGACGTGCTCGAGTGGCTACTCGCACCAACAAGTAATCACGATACCTTCAGAGTTTGGGTGCTCCCTCACCCAGAAGGCAGACACGTGTTCGAGTGATCACTCGCACTAGCAGAAACAACGTACCTTCAGAGTTCGGGTGCTCCTTCACCCTGAAGACAGTAAAGCATTCGAGTGACTACTCGCAAAGACTCAACACATATTAGACAATATGATATACTCGCGCGCTCGACGACATTCCGAGTGGGCGCTTTCTTATTTTCCTCGCCTGAGTTCGCAAAAAAGCTCCGCGAGTGACTACTAATAGCTCGCTTGATCGTTTATTCCAAGTGGGTGTATCTCTAATTAGGCTCCACACCTCTATAAAAAATGATGTATGGGTTGCGACTTGCTGTACCCAGATGCCACGCAAGCTTAGCGTGTAGGTAGGACCCCGGTGCGCAGACGGCCGGGACGGGAGTTGCCACAACGCGAATTCATTCCCGACATTTTCCATGCGCTTGCATGATTGAAGAGATGAGCCGATAAAGGACGCGTTAAGGCTATTTACTGGGACCGGCAACATTGATCCTATAAGACCTGCAGCGGCATGAACTTTGCTAGACACCGGTCGTTCCCAAGTTCCTGTCGAGGGACACGAGCTTAATTGGGCTACTGAGGTATTTTCCACTAGGGCAATTCACCGAGGCTCGACCAGTCGATTACCTTGGGCCCTTTCAGCTTAGCATCCCTCGAAATAAACATTTGTCATGGCTACAGCTGCCAGCGACTCGCAGCCGCGCTGCGCATATGAAAGCGAACGTGGATGAATTCGAGTCCCTGCGCGACTCTTCGAGTCCCCCAGGCACTCGGGGGATACTAACGAGGGGGTGACCCCACGACTCCTGTGTGTGAGGATACCTGGTGCATACGAAGACAAGAGGCCCGCTGGAAGCTTCGACAGGCCCACGACTTGCCTTCTCTAGGCACCGACGTAGGAGTCCGCGACCATATATGGAAGTCAAGACTTGGCTTTCAAGGCAAGGCTAGAATTAGGCATTCGTCCCTGTAACTTGAGATGGACTCCCCGAGACCTAGCCTAGTATATAAAGGCTGGGAGGGGGACGTCTCAAGACATGCAATATACAGTCAACACCTCTGGTCTTGCGCGAACTAGCCTAGACTCCGACTATAATCTCCCCTTCGCATAAAACAATCGAGCAGGAAGTTCTTCTCCTGTTAGCCGACGAGTATCGCCAACCTGTTCTCCCTACGATCTAACCTAGGGTCCCTGACCATGGGATTTTCCGAGGCCGATCCTCATCAGTACCCGGTCGTGTGTGTCTTCCGCATGATGTTATGATGTACTATTGGATCTTATGATCTCTGAGATGATGTAATAAATACCAGTGGCGAGTGTTTGCCCTGGACTTTTATATTTATGTCTTAGTTGTTCATGCTTCATTTACCTGTTGTCGAGAATCTGATAGAGATACGAGTGCGAGTATAGTGCGTCGGCGGCCACTTATGCGCTTCTATATCAGGTGGGACGCGAAAGCGACTAACTCGAGATAGTACTGCATCGGGGGCCTTACAACCACGGAGCGGCTGCGGAACTCCGGAAACTCTCTCTGTTTTAGGGTTTTTGATATATGAGAGATATATAGGCCAAAGGGGGAGCCGGGGTGGCCCCAGGGGTCCAGGCGCCCTCTCGGCGCGGCCAGGGGTGGGGCCGCCCCGGGTGGCCACCTGGGCACCCTGTGGCCCCCCTCTAGCCCCTCTTCGGTGTGTCTTCGTTAATATTCTGAATAATACCCTCCGTCGATTTTCAGGTAATTTGGAGGTATTCTTCTTCAGCAACTCAGCGTCCATTTTTTATCGCTGAATCCTGCGTCTGCTACTTCGGCGTCGGAAAGTTGCAAACTGTGTAAAATAAGCCAAAACAACATAATGACAACATCATAACACGAAATATATCAATGAATAAGAAAGAATTACTATATAAAATAGTGATGCATTTTGGGCGTATCAACTCCCCCAAGCTTAGACCTCGCTTGTCCCCAAGCGAATACTGAGCTCGGCAAACCTGTCCACAAGTTTAGAGAGTGAAGTGTCGATAAATAGAATACAGACAAGAAGCATCAAAGTTTCTTCATCAAACTCGAGCATCCTCGACAGCAACCTCAACCCATAAGGCCCTTATGAGAAAGTAATAACAATTATAATCAAAAGTAGGGCTGAGAAAACTCATCAAGTTATGGCAAACATATCCTTGGTCAAAGGCCAACTAATAATTTTTACTTTTGCTCTTTCTGAATAAGATGAAACAAATTGAAGGTTTTGAAAGAATATGTTATTTGCAATGAAGTGCAACTTCTAACACAAAGGAAGATGTTTTCTTGGCAAAAGCTTTCGCAAACAACTTACTTATCAAAAGATAATGTTAACAATGATATGGCATGGCAAAACTTAATGCAACATTATATGGATGAATCCTCATCAGCATCAAGTGTCTGTTCTCTTTGGGAAAAGAAGGAAGTAGGAAAACTGACTCAACATAAAAGTAAAGGAAAGGCCTTGTTAAAGGCAAGCATGGAAAACTCATGTGCTATCCTTAAATCAAACAGAATGAAAATAGATTTTGGGAGGTGCATAGTTTGTCAACGAATGCTAATAGATAGCTCAATTACTTATCAAGATGGAAAACTTTCGAGGAACGGCTCCCAAGCGGGGACGATCACATCCCCTTAGTCTCCTTTGTTTATCACTGCCAAAGTTTCTGATTTCTCATAGACCGAGCGTGAAGGAGGGTTTGTTTGTTATATTATCTTTCGAGCTGGGCGCACTCATGCCAGTTCCTCCTCGAATTATGGATTTGCAGATTAGACATGCAATCCCGGGGTAAAACTTGTCCAACTTAAGAAGATCATGAATTACCTACTACTTCCTCATGAGCTAAACAAGAGGCAAAAATAGAATATTTAAAACATTTAAGGATAACACATAAATTCTATACTTATAAGAGTGGTAGGGGAATACCACGAATAGGAAGGTAAGGTGGACTCATATGGAAGGAATGGTTTCAGGGTATGGATGCACAAGCAGAAATCTGCTAGGCAAGGAGTTTGTCTAGCAAAGGCTTTGAGAGAACAGACCATTGATGCTAACTTAGATGCAAAACATATAAAACATAAACATTAAGGTAAGCATACAACATCAAGTTGTCTTCCTTGTCAACATAACACTTCAAGCATAATAACATAAAGGTTTTGGCTATGTCGCTACTTGAGAAAACATGCATGTTGTCAAGACCAAAGCTATGTTTGCCAAAATTAAATAAAGTTTCGAAAGCCATACCTGATATAAGGTCAATACTCCCCATAAGAATCATCATATAAGGTCGATTGCGTGAAGAGACTACCGAGTGCAGCGAAGGAACCAATAGACTTCTCATTAATATTCCAATATAGACAACTCCACAGTCACGGATACAAACTCTCCACAAAAGGAGTGATAGACCTCAATGCAAACACCTATTTCATATAATAACTTCCCTAGAAATGATACGACTCTACTTGACTCTAAAAGACTAAGATAAAGATAAAGATACCTGGCACTCCCCCAAGCTTGGAACAAGCTGAGGGGATGCCATTACCCAAGGAGATTTACTCCTCATTCTTGTTGTGGTTGTTTCTTCAGATCTCTGATGATACGGCGAAGCGTTCGGTTCTTCGACTCCAAGACTTCCACTTGTACTTTCAGTACACGGAAATCTTCACAGAGTTGGTTGGTGATGCAGTAAGCCTCGGAGATGGTGGAAAGCGTACGTTGATCTTCAAGTGAAGTGGAGGGCCCTGAAAGGTTAAGAGAAAGATCATATTGAGGTTGGACAGATCCCACCATGATGGGATTTCTTGGACCTCCTTGTTGTTGGGCAGTGATAGTCTTGACTTCCTCTCTCACGGAGCGCTCCATCTCCGCTTGTCTTGCGGCAATTTCTTCTTCGATGGCCCAATCAATGTGCTTCCCTTGATTGAGATCCTTGTGGACTTGACATAGACGCCATCCCAAGAAGTCCTCTCCGCTCGAGCCACAAGAAGACATCTCTAATAATCAACGTCTAGTCCTGGTAGAAACAGCTCGAGAAGAAAACACGCGTAATCGAGAGATTCGGTGCCGGGACTATCCGGGAAAATATATAGAAAAAAATTCTGCAACATAAGGAAGGAAACGAGCTAAAGTGGAGTCGAAGACGGGCTCCGGGGTGCCTATGCGGCCTCCCGGCGCGGCCAGGAGGTAGGCCGCGCCAGGGGGGGGGGGCGCCTGGGCCCCCTAGAGCTCCTCTCAAGATCCAATCCAGCTGTGAATTTTCTATATTTTGCAAAAATGCGTAATCTGGAACTTTTATGGTGGTTCGCGATGTTTCCTTACCGCAATAAATACCTTTTCTTATTCTGTTTCTGCTGGAATCTGAAACAGGGCTGCAACATGTTCTTCATGAGTTGTTGTGTGTATTATATTTACATCAATATTGACGGGGTCTCCCGCCATGTAATGCTTGAGTCTTTGGCCATTCACAACTTGAGGTTTGGTGACATCAAAATTATTAATCTTAATTGCACCTGACCGGTAGACTTCTTCGATATGAAATGGTCCTTCCCATCTGGAAAGTAATTGTAACAACCCAGATTTTCACAAAATTAAAATTTTTGTTTTCTGCATGAATTGGTTGATTGTCTGATTTGTTTGCGGTGTTTGTGTCCCCGATTTAATAATCGGTGAATATTTCCCCCTTTTCTCTCATACCGTACGGAGACCGACCCTTGCCACCCTGACACTCGACCTTGGGACACCGGGTTTCACCCGGTCACCGTCGCAAAACCAGCACAAGACCAGCCGTAGCCAACAAAACAAAAACCCCGTTTAATAATTAAACGGGTTATTTTTATAACGCGTCAGAAAGTGTTCTCGGAGCGGTTTCGAAGCGAGGTGAACGCTGCCGGCTCGACGCGTTGATCGCGCAGTTCAAAGTTTTACCCGAATCGGAGGTCCCGCGGACCCCCGGCGGTCAGAAACGTAAACCCCCCGCGCGCGAGAGAAAAACCGGGGACATTTTTGCAAACTGCCAGCCACCTGGTCTATAAATAGACCACCATCCCACTTAGGGTTTCCCCTAAGCCAAATAGGCAGCCACCAGCCCCCAGATCTGGAAAATAGCCCCAATTTCCACAATTTAGCCTATTTTTGCAACAAACCCTAGCCCCCTCGATCTAGACCGTCGGATCGGCGAATCCAAGGGCCCAGATCTTGCCACGTCACCAAAACCCCTGTGCCCGAACTCCTCGCAGCCCGAGTCGCCCCGCGCCTGAGTCTCCAGCACCGCCGCCCATGTAGACCGCCGGCGTGCGAGCCGCCGCAACGCGCGCCACCCCCTGCAGGTCGCCCCTCCTTTCTCTTCTCTCACTGACCTCCCTATCTCTCTCGCAGCAAGCACCACGCCGCTAGGAAGCTGCCATGGCCCGAGCCTGTAGCTCGTCGTCGTCGCGTCGTGAACCTCACCGGAGGCCAAATCTGGCTGCCCCTCGTCTTCCTCGCCCCCAGATCCGCACCAACTGTGCCGCTCCTGGCCGCCCAGTCTCACCGTCGGTGGCTGGCGCCGCCATGGGCACGGCAAACTCCGCTCGGGAGTTTCCCCGAACGAGCGTGTCGCCCAGGAGCCAGCCGTGGCCCCCCTCGCACGGCCCAATGATACGTCCCAAACGTATCTATAATTTATGCTTGCTCCATGCATGTTTTGTGTGATATTGCTATGCTTTTGATACACTTTCATATCTTTTTATAACATATTTGGGAACTAACCTATTAATGGTGGCAAGAGTGCACAAGTTCTTGTTTTTCTACTTTATGTGTACGAATTACTTGGATAAAGGAAAGATCACATAAAGAAGCCTTGTAAGAGTTGGACTCTAACTTTCCCGAAATCTGTCCCCACGAGACAGGTTTTAAAGATCTCCTCGGAAACGCTAGAAGAAGGCCTCAAACGGAAAAACTTAAAACTAAAAACTTGTAGGTAATTTTTTTCCGGTGGATCTAGACATAACATTCGGCCCAATCGGAGTTCGGGTGCTCCCTGGAGACCCGAAATACGGATGACGTAATCTGGATGACGGGAATCCGAGAGTCTATATAAAGAGAGGAAACCTAGGTCAAAGGAACCACGAAAATTCCTCCCCCTTGGCAGCCGTCTTGAGGGGGAGATCCATCTACAAACCAGCACCATCTCCAAGGAAGAAGAAGTGGGCCAAGAGCCGCTTCCCCCAAGGGCCTTGGCCATCGTCGTGCTCGTCGCCGTCGCCGTGGCGGCCGCCGCCATCTCCTTCATCTTCTCCGGGCTGCACCTCTCCATCAACAACTCTCCCTCTCATCATGTCGATGTGTGATTAGTTCCCCCTCGGGGCTAAGGCTTGTATCTTGATCTATGTGGTTTCTCTCTCTCTCCCATGATGTGATCTTTGTTGTGATCATTGGCTATGTTAATCTAGGGTGATCCCATGATTTTTCCACTTCTTCTATGTATTGGATTTGATGTACTCACTTGATCCTATCTAGTATAATCCCCGAGACCATGTTGACAGCGGTCTATTGAACATGGGTTAGAAGAATATTTTCATGAGTGATTTCCTCTTTTGTGTGTGGATTGAAGATTGAGTCTCTTGGTGCTTGTCTTTGACTATCCTTTAGATATGTTGTGGTGATTGTGGTACTCTCTTTGGATGGCCGCGGTGACATTGGGAAATCCATAGATGGGAACTACGAACTCCGAGGTGTGCTTTTGTAGCCCTACACAATTCTCGTCCTCTCTTGACCACAAAGGAATGACCTCCGAGTACGTCTCCTTTGCATGTTTTATGGGAAATATCAGGTGATTAGACTATGTTAATGTTGTTGGGAGTTTCCACTAGTGAAAGTATGAAGCCTAGGCCTTGTTTCCACCATTGCAATACCGTTTGCGCTCACGTTTACTACTTGTTTGCTTGCTGCACTTTTTATTACAGATTTATATTACCTTACTTTGTCATACCTATCACCCATATTTTACCATCTCTTCGCCGAACTACTGCACCTATACAATTTGCCATTGTATTAGGTGTGTTGGGGACACAAGAGACTTCTTGTATCTTAATTGCAGGGTTGCTAGAGAGAGACCATCTTCAACCTCTACTTCCCTGAGTTCGATAAACCTTAGGTCATCCACTAGAGGGAAATTGTTGCTGTCCTACAAACCTCTGCGCTTGGAGGCCCAACATAGTCTACAAGAATAGATGCGTGCGTAGACATCACCCAACCGCTCCAGGTGGACAGGCGGCCCAGCCTAGCGCGCCCCAAAGGCCTAGATCCTGCAGCCCAGTCGGACTCCACACGCCATGGGCGAGGCGAGCCTATCCAGCGCCCACCACGCCATGTTGGGCCGAGGCCCACTATGGTGAGCAGCCCCCATTTTTCTTTTTAATTTTTTCTGCTAATTGGGCCAACCACGATGTAGTTCTCTCCCGTGTGCGATGTTTAGTTTCCCAGCACTCTGTTGTTTAGGCCCAGTAGCGTGCTTTCGGCCCAGTAAACTTTTAGCAATTATTTGCACATTAAATAATTACAGAAAAATATAGGATTTTGCGGTGCCCGTATCTTTTTAACGGTAGCTCGGATCGCGACGCGTTAAAAATGAAACTTGCTTGGAATTTTGCCTAGTTTCATGAAATGTGCTCTTTTGCCATGTTTAGTGTGATGCCCCCAAAATCAATCCGTGTACAGTAATCATACACGCAGGGTACACGGCTGAGATTAGGGTGCCACGGTGAGAATATCACAGCACAACACTAAACACAAAAGGATAAACAAATATAATACAATACCAGGGATCACGAGGATCCGAATACATAAGTCATACAAGCCATAATATCTGAGTACAGACATAGTTAGTCAAGTTTTTCCTTAAGAAGGCTAGCAAAAATCACATCAGAGATACAGATCGAAAAGGCGAGGCCTCCTGCCTGGGATCCACCGAACTACTCCTGGTCGACGGGGAACTCGACGTCGTAGTAGTCGCCTCCGGGGTACTCCTGCTCCTGGGCTCCAACGTAGGCTGCAGCGGCCGATCAGGCAAAGCGAAAAAGGGGAAATAAAGCAAAGGTGAGTATCTAGCATACCCGCGAGTCTTACGTCCGCTACTAAGCATTATGCATTGTATCAACGGAAAGAAGAGGCTGTATATAGTGGACTGAAAGACAGAAATCTAGAGAAAGGGTAAGAAGCTAGGCCTAACAAAGACTAGCATCTTCCGACGATGTCTTGCAGCATGAGGTAAGAATCCGCCAACAGTTTATATAAAGCATAAAGTAACAATGTAGCAGAAGTTGCTGCAGCATTGTATAATAATAAGTTGTAATAATTAACAATGCCTCCGAGATCACCTCCTCGACATCCCCGCGAGGAAGAAAACCCGGAACCATACAGTTTAATAATAATAGTTTGTAGTGGTAAGATCCAGCTTCAGCATAAAGCGTCCTGTTACCGTGGACACGGCTATTCGAATAGATTAATCTTCCCTGCAGGGGTGCACTTGTGTTACACTACATGCACGGATCTCCAGGGTGGCGGGATCCCTTTCAGGGAACGCTCCACCGAGGCTATCCGACACTTCGTAGCCCATCTTTCAAACTCAACAGAGAGGCCATCCGCCGGTCTAAATCCTAAGTACGCCAGGCCTTGGACCCCAACCCGAACGTACTCCTGCACGGTGCGTGGCTGGCCGGTGAAGTTAAAGCAAATCCAAATAAGACACCACCGCGCGAGCAAATAAGACAACACCACTTCCAGGCAATCAGCCCGCAGTACAACTGACGTATGAAGAGTCCTCGGACGACACTACGAAGAAGAGGAGCCCATAACTCGTAATTCCCACGGGTAGGTAGTGCGTACATGGCATATAGCCAACTTAACACATCCACTGAACCATTAGTCATTTTATTAACTTGCGGGACAACCGTTATCGTTGCCTCGACTTAACTGACCCGCGGACAACGACAGCAGCCAGGACCACCAGTACATTGGTGCCCGCCCTGTCGTCCCACCAAGTCACCGCGGTTACCAACACGGTGAACCGTCTCCGTACCTTGTCTCGCGTGTGCTCCTAGAGGAGATCGATTTTCATGGTTTGATAACTCTCGCGGCCAACGATCAAGGGCCAATCACACCGGTACACTGGTCGTACCCTCCCTGTCGACCCGTCGCAATACCTCTCGCGGGAACCGTTGGGTTGCCCGACTTCTTATCTGAAGGACAACCGTTTCTCAGGTACCTAGAGCGGCTATACAGAGTCAGCAATGAGTGGAGTACAAGGATTACTCCTTGATAGACCACACTTGATGGTGGCTCGGCAGAGCCGAGCTAGGGGGCCTGAGGTGGTGTCTGCATTGTACCGTACCTGTGCAGTTATAATATTTGTACCCGCGTTCACTCCCCTGAGTGATCACGACCCTCTATCTAATCCTAGCTAACAATGCGCAGGGCTCACTGCTGAATAATGCATAATAATAATATGCAGCATAGGATAAAGGATGTACAACAAGGGGCGACAAAACAGGCTATGCAATTGAATAGGAGTGTAATCGTAGCAGCAACAGTAACCATGACTAGTGCAAGAAATGTACGGATTGATAGGCGATATCTGGGGAAGAGAATGGCTCTGCTTGCCTGGTAGCTCGACGGTAGGGGTAGGGTCGTCGACGAAGTAGTCGTACTCAACAACGGTGTAGTCAACGGCAACAGCGGGGTCTACCGGAGATTAAGGGGGGAAGAAACAGTAAATACACAGCAAACATATACAAACAAATGCATGTCATGACAGATGAAATGTTAACGGTGTTCTAACGCAGTGCAATGCACGTTTCTCGGAACGGAAATTCATCTGAGGATGAACTACCGGCTCCGGGTGATTATCGGACAGGGTGTCCGGAGGGGGGGAAGGATCAAGCCGGAGGTGTCGTGGGTACCGGACAAACATAAGGGGGGGTGTATACGTGCTAGTTGATCTATTCTGAGAAACATTCGTGTTCGAAGTAAATTCATCCGGGCACTCTAACAGTACCGGACAGTTTATCGGACAGTCGGTCCGGAGGGGGATGGTTCGATGTTCGTTGTGTTAGAGGGGTGTGATAGACATTATCCACAACCTTATCCATAACAGTACTGACATGTGGGCTCCACATGTCAGCCACACATTTTTAACAATTCAATCAATTAAATCTAATTAACCAGTGGGGTCCCACTGTCATAGGCACATATTATAATTGAACAATTTAATTAACTCCTAAATAGGCAGGGCCCACATGTCATCCTCTGCAATTTTAATAAAACATCCAATTAATTAATTCTGCCAGTGGGGCCTGCATGTAAGTCTCACTAGGGGGTTCTCTAATTATTTTAATTTAACAAATACTTAATTTGGGCTAATGGCCTAGGACCCGCACGTCATAGGTAGTAAGTGGGAGGGGGTTATTCCTAATAAGGTGCTTAGGCTAATTAAGCATGGGCGGGCCCGACATGCCAGTGGGTCATCCCCAGTGGTTTAAGCAGCGCGCGCCCACGCCGGCAACCAGGGACACGGCGGCCATGGCTGGGGAGGCGCTCCGACGAGGGGCCGTGCAGGGGGTATGGCGAGGCGCGAGGGGGCGTCCACGAGTGCGTGCTCGTGCTGCGCAGGGTAGTGAGGGGGCGTGACCATAGAGGACAGTAGGCGTGCGGCAAACGACAACAACATCGTGCGGCCATGGAGGCCGTGGCTCACCGGAATGGCGATTACGACAACGGATCGAGGGGGAAAAGCGAGGGGATAGAAGGAGGAGCTCACAGTGAGCACCTGGGCGGTTTCAGGGAGGCTGGGGGAGCACCGGTGGCGACCAATTCGTACCCGGCGAGGCAGCGGCCGTGGCGAGGGCGCGGCCCAATTTTGGTGATGCGAGGCGCCCCAGCTTGATTGCGCGGTTGGGGAGGAAGTAGAGGATGCGGCGGTGCTTCCGGATACGAAGGTGAGGAGGGGCGGCGTCGGTGGCCACGCGGGAGCGGTGTGGCAGAGACAGCGGGCTCAGGCGAGCCGTGGGAGAGGTGAGGGAGGCGCGGTGGGGAGAAAGGGGAGGGGTGCTAAGGTTACTGGGGCCATGGGGGGGGGTTGTTCATATCCCCTCCACGAGGGAGCAGTGGAGGGAGGGGGAGCAGGTGGGGGTGTGGGGGCAGCCGGCGACATGGTTGCCCCTGTCCAGGGCGCGTACGGGATGAACAGAGGGAGGGGGTGGGTGAGAGGAGAGAGGAGAGGGAGGGTGGGCCGGCTGGGCCGTGCCCATAGGCGGGGGTTTAGGGGTTTTTATTTCTTTGGTTATTTTTGTTTTCTTTTCTTTTGGTTTTTTTCCTTTTTTCTGTTTAAATTTTGTTTATCTATCAATTAAATTTTATTACATAGGTCACTAGTCCCAATATTAGTGTTGTACCATAATACACTCCCACGAAAAGTTTGGAGCATCAATAAAATCTTTTGAATTTTATTTAATCAAGAAATGATTAAAGGGGGTTGTTTGGCTACTGTTTATATTTATCTATATTATCTAAAGTACTTAATAATTTCCCAATTCATTTAGAATAATACCTACTGATTATTTCCCATTTTATAAAATTGGTTTCACAAATTTTAGTTCATTTAGAATTTGCACTTGTTTATTGTTATTCCATGGCAATTTAATAGTTTCCTAAAGCTATTGTTTTATTTCATTTATTATTCCTTAATATTACTATACCATTTTAATAAAATAACTATTTCTATATAATCGTGGCCTAATGATTGTTAGGCATTTTAGAATTTGATTCCACCATTTTGGTTTACTATGATTTCATTTCCATTTTAAATTCCATGACAATTTTGATATGCCAACTCTAGGGTTTTCATAATTGTTCTTGGCTTGGGATTATGTAAATGACTAAGGTGGTTTTGGTTTAACCATGATCAAATGATGGATAGGAATCCACAAGTCTTGGAGAGAATTTATAATTTACCCAATTTGAAAATTTTATCTGGGTTGGAAATTGACAGAGCTATGATCAAAGGTGATCATGACTTGATCATCAACAGCAATGATCACTAACAGTGGAATCACTGTAGTGATTACTGTACTGGATCTGAGGGTGTTACAAATCTCCCCCACTACAAAGAATTCTCGTCCCGAGAATTAAAAGTAGTGTAAGGGGTAGAGTTTCGGTTTTACCTTTTAACAAATCTTCTAGTTCTTGTTGTCCTACCCGAAGAAATTAATCCTTCACGTTGAGGCCTTCACTTCTCTGTATCGGTGCATCTCGATGAGTTTTTATCCTTTCTTCGGGGGCTTCATCGCACTTACGAACCGGTTAAGAGATAAAGCTTAAGGGGGGTCGGATCGACACAAGGTCAATCGAATGGGGTTGCGCAAGGTTATGGGGTACAAAGTCCTTCCGAGTTTAAGCTCAGGGAAGTACGTCAAGAGAAGTTTTAAGAGGATAGGCACGTATTCGATGCCGATGACGGATGGTGGGAAAGGGGCCCCGATCATCAGGCACAAGCACTGAGTCTGATCTCGGACGGAATATCACAAGGTCGATGACAAGAGTCAGGTTTCGGTCCTGTGGAACCGTGGTTTATGGTGGTGGCGTATTACGCGATCACGATGCAAGGATGGTCAGATAATAGCTTGTCAGCTAGGTCAGCAACAACATCGATACCAGGAGCAGTGGACATTGAGAACCATTTTCCTGCTCGTTAATACGAGGCAGACCAATTGGCAAAGTTCTCATCCTGGTGGTTACCAAGATGTCATCAACAATGGCAACAAGGGTTACTGACGAGGTTGTACACCAAGGAGTTTACACAAGAAGGAGAATTATCACTGCTCAGATAAGATACATTACAAGAGAGGTTAAACAGACCAACGGAAAAGAAATTGTGATGATACACAAGTATCAGGTGTATATCTTTCCCAAGGGAAAGCAGAGCACGATATACATGACCAAGTTGTATTGGCAGAGAGTCAAGGGAGGTTGTCGATGATAAAACAAATCATCGAGGGGCAGGGATGGTATTTCACACGATGAATCCAATTGACACCTGGAAGAAGCCATGTAGGATCAGTCAGATAATGATCCACCAAAGGTCGGGTGGTTCGCAAAGAATCTGGTGTGAGTATACGCACTCAACCAGAAGGAGAAAGAATGCAAAGGCATCGGGTGATAGAAACATCGGAATAATTCGATGCTTAAGTACAAAGGAATTATGATCTCCAGATCGGGAGGTGGATGTAATTATCCACACGGAGTTATCGGTGGCAAGGGATTGCAAAGGCGATGAACACATAGGTTCTCGGGAATTTATCGTAGAGTAATCTTCGGAACCTTCAGGCGAAGCAAGCGATCATATTGGGTGAAGGGATCTCCGGGTAGATGCGACCACGAGATCCTAATGTCACAGTTAGCAAAATTACCCGAAAGGATGAGATAGTAGAATCCCAGAGTAAAGATACGGAGAAAAAGATCCTAATACCAGCCCAGCTTGCGACGTGGGACGATAAGCCAAACGCCACTGTTAGTAAAGTAGTTTCGCAATAACTAGACTCGACTTCGACCAAGGAGTTGGAAGGGGTGTCCTACAGGCAGTCGGCTCTGATACCAACTGGTGACGCCCCCAAAATCAATCCGTGTACAGTAATCATACATGCAGGGTACACGGCTGAGATTAGGGTGCCACGGTGAGAATATCACAGCACAACACTAAACACAAAAGGATAAACAAATATAATACAATACCAGGGATCACGAGGATCCGAATACATAATTCATACAAGCCATAATATCTGAGTACAGACATAGTTAGTCAAGTTTTGCCTTAAGAAGGCTAGCACAAATCACATCAAAGATACAGATCGAAAAGGCGAGGCCTCCTACCTGGGATCCACTGAACTACTCCTGGTCGACGGGGAACTCGACGTCGTAGTAGTCGCCTCCGGGGTACTCCTGCTCCTGGGCTCCAACGTCGGCTGCAGCGGCCGATCAGGCAAAGCGAAAAAGGGGAAATAAAGAAGAGGTGAGTATCTAGCATACCCGCGAGTCTTACGTCCGCAACTAAGCATTATGCATTGTATCAACGGAAAGAAGAGGCTGTATATAGTGGATTGAAAGACAGAAATCCAGAGCAAGGGTAAGAAGCTAGGCCTAACGAAGACTAGCATCTTCCGACGATGTCTTGCAGCATGAGGTAAGAATCATCCAACAGTTTATATGAAGCATAAAGTAACAATGTAGCAGAAGTTGCTGCAGCATTGTGTAATAATAAGTTGTAATAATTAACAATGCCTCCGAGTTCACCTCCTCGACATCCCCGCGAGGAAGAAAACCCGGAACCATACAGTTTAATAATAATAGTTTGTAGTGGTAAGATCCAGCTTCAGCATAAAGCGTCCTGTTACCGTGGACACGGCTATTCGAATAGATTAATCTTCCCTGCAGGGGTGCACTTGTGTTACACTACACGCACGGATCTCCAGGGTGGCGGGAACCTTGTTAGGGAACGCTCCACCGAGGCTATCCGACACTTCGTAGCCCATCTTTCAAACTCAACAGAGAGGCCATCCGCCGGTCTAAATCCTAAGTACGCCGGGCCTTGGACCCCAACCCGAACGTACTCCTGCACGGTGCGTGGCTGGCCGGTGAAGTTAAAGAAAATCCAAATAAGACACCATCGCACGAGAAAATAAGACAACACCACTTCCTGGCAATCAGCCCGCAGTACTGCTGACGTCTGAAGAGTCCTCGGACGACACTACGAAGGAGAGGAGCCCATAACTCGTAATTCCCACGGGTAGGTAGTGCGTACATGGCATATAGCCAACTCAAGACATCCACTGAACCATTAGTCATTTTATTAACTTGCGGGACAACCGTTATCGTTGCCTCGACTTAACTGACCCGCGGACAACGACAGCAGCCAGGACCACCAGTACATCGATGCCTGCCCTGTCGTCCCACCAAGTCACCGCGGTTACCAACAAGGTGAACCGTCTCCTTACCTTGTCTCTCGTGTGCTCCTGGAGGAGCTCGACTTTCGTGGTTTAGTAACTCTCGCGGCCAACGATCAGGGGCCAAGCACACCGGTACACTGTTTGTACCCTCCCTGTCGTCCCGTCGCAATACCTCTCGCGGGCACCGTTGGGTCGCCCGACTTCTTACCTGAAGGACAATCGTTGCTCAGGTACCTAGAGCGGCTATACAGAGTCAGCAACGAGTGGAGTACAAGGATTACTCCTTGATAGCTCACACTTGATGGTGGCTCGGCAGAGCCGAGCTAGGGGGCCTGAGGTGGTGTCTGCATTGTACCGTACCTGTGCAGTTATAATATTTGTACCCGCGTTCACTCCCCTGAGTGATCACGGTCCTCTATCTAATCCTAGCTAACAATGCGCAGGGCTCACTGCTGAATAATGCATAATAATAATAGGCAGCATAGGATAAAGGAGGTACAACAAGGGGCGACAAAACAGGCTATGCAATTGAATAGGAGTGTAATCGTAGCAGCAGCAGTAACCATGCCTAGTGCAAGAAATATACGGAAAGATAGGCGATATCTGGGGAAGAGAATGGCTCTGCTTGCCTGGTAGCTCGACGGTAGGGGTAGGGTCGTCGACGAAGTAGTTGTACTCAGCAGCTGTGTAGTCAACGGCAACAGCGGGGTCTACCGGAGATTAAGGGGGGGGGAAGAAACAGTAAATACACAACAAACATATACAAACATATGCAAGTCATGACAGATGAAATGTTAACGGTGTTCTAACGCAGTGCAATGCACGTTGCTCGGAACGGAAATTCACCTGAGGATGAACTACCGGCTCCGGGTGATTATCGGACAGGGTGTCCGGAGGGGGGGAAGGATCAATCCGGAGGTGTCGTGGGTACCGGACAAACATAAGGGGGGTGTATACGTGCTAGTTGATCTATTCTGAGAAACATTCGTGTTCGATGTAAATTCATCCGGGCACTCTAACAGTACCGGACAGTTTATTAGACAGTCGGTCCGGAGGGGGATGGTTCGATGTTCGTTGTGTTAGAGGGGTGTGATAGACATACGGATAGCGTATTCGTATTCGTTATATTTTGCTGATCAATTTTGATGTATAAAGTTTTTGAATCCGAATTACGGTTTAAAAGATATTGAATTTCAAAGTTTTAATCAATTTAAATAAATTTCTGAAACTTTCTCTGTATTTATTAAATAGCAACATTATCCACAACCTTACCCATAACAGTACTGACTTGTGGGCTCCACATGTCAGCCACACATTTTTAACAATTAAATCAATTAAATCTAATTAACCAGTGGTGTCCCACTGTCATAGGCACATATTATAATTGAACAATTTAATTAACTCCTAAATAGGCAGGGCCCGCATGTCATCCTCTGCAATTTTAATAAAACATCCAATTAATTACTTCTGCCAGTGGGGCCTACATGTAAGTCTCACTAGGGGGTTCTCTGATTATTTTAATTTAACAAATACTTAATTTGGGCTAATGGCCTAGGACCCGCACGTCATAGGTAGTAAGTGGGAGGGGGTTATTCCTAATAAGGTGCTTAGGCTAATTAAGCATGGGCGGGCCCGACATGCCAGTGGGTCATCCCCAGTGGTTTAAGCAGCGCGCGCCCACGCCGGCAACCAGGGACACGGCGGCCATGGCTGGGGAGGCGCTCCGACGAGGGGCCGTGCAGGGGGTATGGCGAGGCGCGAGGGGGCGTCCACGAGTGCGTGATCGTGCTGCGCAGGGTAGTGAGGGGGCGTGACCATAGATGACAGTAGGCGTGCGGCAAACGACAACAACATCGTGCGGCCATGGAGGCCGTGGCTCACCGGAATGGCGATTACGACAACGGATCGAGGGGGAAAAGCGAGGGGATCGAAGGAGGAGCTCACAGTGAGCACCTGGGCGGTTTCAGGGAGGCTGGGGGAGCACCGATGGCGACCAATTCGTAGCCGGCGAGGCGGCGGCCGTGGCGAGGGCGCGGCCCAATTTCGGTGATGCGAGGCGCCCCAGCTTGATTGCGCGGTCAGGGAGGAAGTAGAGGATGCGGCGGTGCTTCCGGATACGAAGGTGAGGAGGGGCGGCGTCGGTGGCCACGCGGGAGCGGCGTGGCAGAGACAGCGGGCTTAGGCGAGCCGCATGAGAGGTGAGGGAGGCGCGGTGGGGAGAAAGGGGAGGGGTGCTAGGGTTACTGGGGTCATGGGGGGGGGGTGTTCATATCCCCTCCACGAGGGAGCAGTGGAGGGAGGGGGAGCAGGTGGGGGGTGTGGGGGCAGCCGGCGACATGGTTGCCCCTGTCCAGGGCGCGTACGGGATGAACAGAGGGAGGGGGTGGGTGAGAGGAGAGAGGAGAGGGAGGGTGGGCCGGCTGGGCCGTGCCCATAGGCGGGGGTTTAGGGGTTTTTATTTCTTTGGTTATTTTTGTTTTCTTTTCTTTTGTTTTTTTTCCTTTTTTCTGTTTAAATTTTGTTTATCTATCAATTAAATTTTATTACATAGGTCACTAGTCCCAATATTAGTGTTGTACCATAATACACTCCCACGAAAAGTTTGGAGCATGAATAAAATCTTTTGAATTTTATTTAATCAAGAAATGATTAAAGGGGGTTGTTTGGCTACTGTTTATATTTATCTATATTATCTAAAGTACTTAATAATTTCCCAATTCATTTAGAATAATACCTACTGATTATTTCCCATTTTATAAAATTGGTTTCACAAATTTTAGTTCATTTAGAATTTGCACTTGTTTATTATTATTCCATGGCAATTTAATAGTTTCCTAAAGCTATTGTTTTATTTCATTTATTATTCCTTAATATTACTATACCATTTTAATAAAATAACTATTGCTATATAATCATGGCCTAATGATTGTTAGGCATTTTAGAATTTGATTCCACCATTTTGGTTTACTATGATTTCATTTCCATTTTAAATTCCATGAAATTTTTGATATGCCAACTCTAGGGTTTTCATAATTGTTCTTGGCTTGGGATTATGTAAATGACTAAGGTGGTTTTGGTTTAAGCATGATCAAATGATGGACAGGAATCCACAAGTCTTGGAGAGAATTTATAATTTATCCAATTTGAAAATTTTATCTGGGTTGGAAATTGACAGAGCTATGATCAAAGGTGATCATGGCTTGATCATCAACAGTAATGATCACTAACAGTGGAATCACTGTAGTGATTACCGTATGGGATATGAGGGTTTTACATTTAGCTTTGTTTACATGTTGTTTCACTGCTAATTACAACATTGCCACTATAAAATGTAATAGGCCATAACTTTTTAACCGTTGCTCCGATAAAAATGTTCTTTATATGAAACTTTACTAGAATTTCGTGTAGATTGTGTTTATGCTGCTCTTGCTTGTTAATAAAAATTATAAAATATTGTTTAGGGAAAAACAGTACCAAACGTTATAATTATCGTGGGGTCCATAATAGTTGTCACGTATAGGTTTTACACCCCCC
Organism: Bromus sterilis; assembly: GCA_950022295.1. Classification (NCBI taxonomy): domain Eukaryota; kingdom Viridiplantae; phylum Streptophyta; class Magnoliopsida; order Poales; family Poaceae; genus Bromus; species Bromus sterilis. Next base: position 158,237,589 of record OX465596.1, on the reverse strand, counting down.
CCCCCCCCCGCACTTAAAGTGACTAGATGAGATAGTTTATTTATGCTTCACCTCTTGCCATGATTGAGTGATATTCCATGCTTGAGTGATATGTCATGTTAACAACCTTTGCTCATGTTGTGTAGCTAAACAATTTTAACCATCGTAAAACGTGCAGTACCGTCGTGTGTGACGAATACTCCACTTAACCTATTAGTAACCGCTCTCGACGATAGATGTGATACCTTACTGTGTTGTCTCATGTTGCTTTCTTGTTGTTGATTGCTCGTGATTGCTTTGTAGTAATAGATGCTTGCTCGTCGATTGCTTTCCAGTGTTTCCTTCATGTGTGCTCCCGCGGTTACTCTCGGAGACGGTGCGAGCTCGCGATCGCCTACACCTTTGGAACCCAACTTATCAACAGGCAAGGACTATATATTACTTATGATCCGTTCTATTATAACCAACGGTTTGCATGCTAGTCTAGGTTAGGTTCGATGTTTGATCCTACCACATGTTTATAGCCTCTCTTAAACCGATACATCCATGTCCCCTCCCAGCAAACCATGTACTGCTATGTTACTATTGCTCGTTGCTCATCCCCTGCTTAGTATGCATGCTTAGGATGCTACGATGTTACCTGTTACTCCTTGGATTGGGCTCTCACTTTATTATATTGTTGTGTATGATATGATTATTATAATGTTGACTATATTCGACGAAGGATGGAAGGTCTAGGCTATCCTGCCCCGACGCTTTGTTCCATTCGAGTCACCTAGGATCCGAGTTCCGGGTATTGGTTCTAACACTGAGCGTTCCTAATCGCGTGTGGGATTTTATGGGTTCCCCTTTTCTTACCTACCTAGCTCCAAACATTTCTAGTGGTGGCCCAAGCTGATTTACCATTTTAAAACCATGCATATATGTATGTCAGGTAGCTCCTAGCAGATATTCTTTAAAACAACCTGGGCCAGCGGGGACATGGTTTCCTTGTTGGTCCCAACCTGTACGGCTGAGGACTCGGACTCATGTGAGAATTCACCGGCAATCCAAACCTGAGGCATACGGTAGAGACCAGATTGAGAGCGCGACCGGCTCCTGAGCTGGATGTCGACTCACCAGGGGCCACCCGAATTTGTTCGTTGTTAGCTAGAGGGACCTGTCGTTTCAGATCTCTCGGAACTAAATCATAAAATGGTTTCCTGTGATGGGTAGCAACTGACAGAGATGGGCGTGCGTGCGGAGCCTTATAATGGGCAGTTGGTACACCCCCTGCAGAGTTAAATCCTTTCGAGAAGCCGTGTCCACGGTTATGGACGACTTGAGACCTACTCCTTGTTCATAGACAACAACAACTGAGATAATCTTAATAACTTGATCAACGTGTGTGTGCCTTGACTGCTTCTTCTTTGTCGGGATGAGAATGAGAGGACAAGGATAGGATAGGTGTTATGTTTGCGTAAGTAGCTGATAGCAGACTTGTTGGAGGTGATTCCTCATCGAATGCTTGGCTTCTTATCTTACTCTCTAGATCGTTAGCCACTTCATAAATGCTAGTGCGACAGCAACCTCACCACTTACCCCATCCCTACCGTAAACTACTAGTTATCCTAGAATGACGAGTGATGAAGTCCTTGCTGGGTCAGATGACCACTACAGTTGGATGCTGAGTACCTCTGTACTCATGATACTACCCCCAAACTCTTTTCAGGGTTCTTGATCGACAACAGGTATGGTGATCGACGTTTCACGCGGAGACTCGACGACGACTAGTTAGGCGGATCCCGTCCGAGGGCCTAGACCCGTGTGGTTATGGGAGTGATGTCTTTTTCTATTTGCCATGAGGCAATTGATTGTAGTCTGTACTCAAACATGTATCTTCCACTGATGTATTGTATTTAAGGAAGTTGTATGCCGATTGTATGAGATGTTGTATCCATGTAGCTGTAATGTTGTGATATCATGTTGGAAACCCTGGGCATATGGCATTGGCATATGTCTTGGTGGGACCGATATGTGCATCATCCCCGGATCTGGATGGAAACATCTAGATCTGGAACAGTACCGCATATCGGGCCTTACAACTTGGTATCAGAGCCTTACCGGCCGTAGGATCCCTTCTCTGGCCGAAGTCGAGTCTAGACAAAAACTATTTTGTAGTTACTAAGTTAGTTATCAGAGAGTACGAATATTTTTACTCCTTACCCTTGCTCTGGTCAGGACAAGATTCGTAAGTGTTTTATTCTCGTCTTATCCCCTTCAAACTCTAGGATATCGAGTAAGTGGAGATTCGGAACTGTTACAATGCCTTGTTTGCAGCGTATTGCCTCGATTCCGATCTCAGGTTTGGGAATTCCTGCAGTACCTTTAGCTTCTCCGACTCCGGATAACTTCTTGGTCGTCCATTGACTTCATTCGTTTTGCCTAGTATCCTCACGATCTAAGTGAGAATGCTTCCCTTGATCGTCGCTTTGAACTATCGTTCTTCCTCTTGATTTCTCGATGGTTTCATTCTCCGACGTTACCGTGTCTCTTCGGAAACTTTCTCGACAAAGGTCATTGTTCGACATGGAGCAGAGTCCCTTGTTGGTGGTGTTGAAGATAATTGTCTCTCTTTTCTCTTCCCCCTCTCCCATGAATCGTCCTGGATCTCGGGACGAGATCCCTTGTTGGTGGTGTTGTATTGTAACAACCCAGATTTTCACAAAATTAAAATTTTTGTTTTCTGCGTGAATTGGTTGATTGTCTGATTTGTTTGCGGTGTTTGTGTCCCTGATTTCTTAATCGGTGAATATTTCCCCGTTTTATCTCATACCGGACGGAGACCGACCCTTGCCACCGTGAAACTCGACCTTGCGACACCGGGTTTCACCCGATCACCGTCGCAAAACCAGCACAAGACCAGCCGTAGCCAACGGAACAAAAACCCCGTTTAATAATTAAGCGGGTTATTTTTATAGCACGTTGGAAAGTGTTCTCGGAGCGGTTTCAAAGCGAGGTGAACTCCGCCGGCTTGACGCGCTGATCGCGTTCGAAGTTTTACCCGAAACTGAGGTCCTGCGGACCCCCGGCGGTCAGAAACGTAAACCCCCCGCGCGCGAGAGAAAAACCGGGGACGTTTTTGCAAACTGCCAGCCACCTGGGCTATAAATAGACCACCATCCTACTTAGGGTTTCCGCTAAGCCAAATAGGAAGCCACCAGCCCCCAGGTCTGGAAAATAGCCCCAATTTTTTCAATTTAGCCTATTTTTGCAGCAAACCCTAGCCCCCCTCGATCTGGACCGTCGGATCAGCGGATCCAACGGCCCAGATCTTGCCACGTCACCAGAACCCCTGTGACCGAACTCCTCGCAGCCCGAGTCGCCCTGCGCCCGAGTCTCCCACGCCGCCGCCCGTGGAGACCGCCGGCCGCCGAGCCGCTACGACGCGCGCCACCCCCTGCAGGTCGCCCCTCCTTCTCTCCTCCTTTCTCTTCTCTCCCTGGCCTCCCTATCTCTCTCGCAGCAAGCACCGCGCCGCCAGGGAGCCGCCATGGCCCGAGCTTGTAGCTCGTCGTCGTCGCGTTGTGAACCTCACCGGAGGCCAAATCCGGTCGCCCCTCGTCTTCCTCACCCCCAGATCCGCACCAACCGTGCCGTTCCTGGCCGCCCAGTCTCACCGCGGGTGGCTGGCGCCGCCATGGGCACGACGAGCTCCGCTTGGGAGTTGCACCCAACGAGCGTACCGCCCAGGAGCCAGCCGTGGCCCCCCTCGCGCAGCCCAACCGCTCCAGGTGGACAGGCGGCCCAGCCCAGCGCGCCCCAACGGCCCAGATCCCGCAGCCCGGTCGGCCTCCCCACGCCATGGGTGAGGCGAGCCTATCCAGCGCCCACCGCGCCATGTTGGGCCGAGGCCCACTATGGTGAGCAACCCCCATTTTTCCTTTTATTTTTTTTCTGCTAATTGAGCCGGCCCACGATGTAGTTCTCGCCCGTGTGCGATGTTTAGTTTCCCTGCGCTTTGCTGTTTAGGCCCAGTAGCGTGCTTTTGGCCCAGTAAACTTTTAGCAATTGTTTGCACATTAAATAATTATAGAAAAATATAGGATTTTGCGGTGCCCGTATCTTTTTAACGGTAGCTCGGATCGAGACGCGTTAAACATGAAACTTGCTTAGAATTTTGTCTAGTTTCATAAAATATGCTCTTTTGCCATGTTTGACTTTGTTTACATGTTGTTTCACTGCTAATTACAACCTTGCCACTGTAAAATGTAATAGGCCATAACTTTTTAACCGTTGCTCCGATAAAAATGTTCTTTATATGTAACTTGGCTATGATTTAGTGTAGATTGTGTTTATGATGCTCTTGCTTGCTAATAAAAATTATAAAATATTGTTTAGGGCAACAGTACCAAACATTATAATTATCGTGGGGTCTGTAATAGTTGTCATGTATAGGTTTTACCCCCCACTTAAAGTGACTAGATTAGATAGTTTATTTATGCTTCACCTCTTGCCATGATTGAGTGATATGCCATGCTTGAGTGATATGCCATGTTAACAACCTTTGATCATGTTGTGTAGCTAAACAACTTTAACCATCGTAAAATGTGCAGTACCGTCGTGTGTGACGAATACTCCACTTAACCTATTAGTAACCGCTCTCGACGATAGATGCGATACCGTAGTGTGTTGTCTCGTGTTGCTTTCTTGTTGTTGATTGCTCGTGATTGATTCGTAGTAATAGATTCTTGCTCGTCGATTGCTTTCCAGTGTTTCCTTCCTGTGTGCTCCCGCGGTTACTCTCGGAGACGGTGCGAGCTCGCGATCGCCTACACCTTCGGAACCCGACTTATCAACAGGCAAGGACTATACATTACTTATGATCCATTCTATTATAACCAGCGGTTTGCATGCTAGTCTAGGTTAGGTTCGGTGTTTGATCCTACCACATGTTTATAGCCTCTCTTAAACCGATACAACCATGTCCCTCCCAGCAAACCATGTACTGCTATGTTACTATTGCTCGTTGCTCACCCCCTGCTTAGTATGCATGCTAAGGATGCTACGATGTTACCTCTTACTCCTTGGATTGGGCTATCACTTTATTATATTGTTGTGGATGATATGATTATTATAATGTTGACTATATTCGACGAAGGATGGAAGGTCTAGGCTATCCCGCCCCGACGCTTTGTTCCATTCGAGTCACCTAGGATCCGAGTTCCGGGTATTGGTTTTAAGACTGAGCATGCCTAACTGCGTGTGGGATTTTATGGGGTCCCCTTTTCTTACCTACATAGCTTCAAACATTTCTAGTGGTGGCCCAAGCCGATTTACCATTTGAAAACCATGCATATATGTCTGTCGGGTAGTTCCTGGCAGATATTCTTTAAAACAACCTTGGCCAGCGGGGACATGGTTTCCCTGTTTGTCCCAACCTGTCCGGCTGAGGACTCGGACTCATGTGAGAATTCACCGGCAATCCAAACCCGAGGCATACGGTAGACACCAGATCGAGAGCGCAGACGGCTCCTGAGCTGGATGTTGACTCACCGGGGGCCACCCGGATTTGTTCGTTGTTAGCTAGAGGGAACTGTCGTTTCGGATCTCTCGAAACTAAATCATAAAATGGTTGCCTGTGATGGGTAGCAACTGAGAGAGATGGGCGTGCGTGCGGAGCCTTGTAATGGGCAGTTGGTACACCCCTGCAGGGTTAAATCTTTTCGAGAAGCCGTGTCCACGGTTATGGACGACTTGAGACCTACTCCTTGTTCATAGACAACAACAATTGAGATAATCTTAATAACTTGATCAACGTGTGTGTGCCTTGACTGCTTCTTCTGTGTCGGGGTGTAAAGGTGAGGAAAAGGATAGGATTGGTGTTATGTTTGGGTAAGTAGCTGATAGCATACTTGTTGGAGGCAATTCCTCATCGAATGCTTGGCTTCTTATCTTAATCTCTAGATCGTTAGCCACTTCATAAATGCTAGTGCGGGAGCAACCTCACCACTTACCCCATCCTTACCGTAAACTACTAGTTATCCTAGAATGACGAGTGATGAAGTCCTTGCTGGGTCAGATGACCACTACAGTTGGACGCTGAGTACCTCTGTACTCATGATACTACCCCCAAACTCTTTTCAGGGTTCTTGATCGACAACAGGTATGGTGATCGATGTTTCACGCGGAGACTCGACGACGACTAGTTAGGCGGATCCCGGCGGAGGGCCTGGACCCGTGTGGTTATGGGAGCGATGTCTTTTTCTCTTTGCCACTAGGCAATTCATTGTAGTCTGTACCCAGACATGTATCTTCCGCTAATGTAATGTATTTAAGGCAGTTTTATGCCGAATGTATGAGATGTTGTATCCATGTAGCTGTAATGTTGTGATATCATGTTGGAAATCCGGGGCATATGGCATTGTCATATGTCGCGGTGGGACCGATATGTGCTACGTCCCCGGATCTGGATGGAAACATCTATATCTGGAACATTACTTCATATTGGTCCTTACAGTAATTTACCTGGAGAATACGGGATCTAAACAATAAAACTTTATCACCAACATTAAATTCACGTTTCAGAATCCTTCTATCATGCCACTTCTTTACCTTTTCCTTGAAAATTTTAGCGCTCTTGTACGCTTCACTTATCCACTCATCTAGAGAAGTCAAGTTCATAAGACGCTTTTCACCGGCTAACTTCGGGTCAGCATTAAGCTCTCTAACAGCCCAGCAAGCTTTGTGTTCTATTTCTAATGGCAAATGGCGAGCCTTGCCATAGACCATCTTATACGGGGACATGCCCATGGGGTTTTTGTAAGCAGTTCTATACGCCCACAGAGCATCTCCTAACTTCTTTGACTAGTCCTTTCTAGAACTGTTAACTGTCTTTTACAAGATCAACTTGATCTCTCTATTGGTGAGCTCAACTTGCCCACTAGTTTGAGGATGGTACGGTGAAGCAATCCTATGATTGACATCGTACTTTTCTAGAGCTTTTCTAAAAGCTCCATGTGTGAAGTGCGATCCTCCATCTGTCATGAGATACCCAGGTACACCAAACCTAGGTAAAATTACATCTTTGAGCATTTTCAAAGATGTCTTATGATCAGACCTCTCAGTAGGGATTGCTTCAACCCACTTGGTCACATAATCAACGGCTACTAAAATTTGAGTGTACTTGTTTGAGGGAGGAAAAGGACCCATAAAATCAAAACCCCAACAATCAAAAGGCTCAATCACTAGTGAGTAATTCATAGGCATCTCATTCCTCCTACTAATATTACCAACTCTCTGACACTTATCACAAGATAAAACATAATTTCTAGCATCTTTAAAGAGAGTAGGCCAATAAAAACCTGATTGGAGAACCTTATGTGCGGTCCTCTCACCGGTGTGATGTCCTCCATAGGGACTGTCATGACATTGCTTGAGAGTGTCCTTCTGCTCGTGTTCTGGTATGCATCTTCTCATGATCCCGTCAAGACCTTCTTTGACAATATGAGGGTCATCCCAAAAGTAGTGCCTCAAATCATGGAAGAACTTCTTCCTTTGCTTAATTGTTAAAACTGGAGGCAAATACTTTGCAACGATAAAATTAGCATAATCTACAAACCAAGGATCGGAGAGAGGTTGTACTTTTACAACGGCAAGTTGTTCGTCTGGAAAACTATCGTTGACTGGGATGGGGTCATGCGGTATATCTTCCATCCTTGAAAGATTGTTCGCCACCAGATTATCTGCTCCTTTTGTATCAACAATATGTAAATCAAATTCTTGAAGAAGGAGTACCCACCTGATGAGTCTTGGTTTGGCACCCTTCTTTGCCATAAGGTACTTAAGAGCAGCATGGTCAGTATGAATAATAACTTTTGAATCAACAATATAAGGTCTAAACTTATCACAAGAAAACACTACTGCTAAGAATTCTTTCTCAGTAGTAGCATAATTCTTTTGAGCACTATCAAGGGTCTTTCTATCATAATGTATAACATTTAATTTCTTATCAACCCTTTGTCCTAACACAGCTCCAACAGCAAAATCACTAGGATCACACATAATTTCAAAGGGCAATTTCCAGTTAGGTGGTTGTGCTATAGGAGCGGTTATCAAAGCTTTCTTAAGAACTTTGAAAACCTCCTTACAATCTTCATCAAATACAAAAGGAACATCCTTCTGGAGAAGATTAGTGAGGGGTCTCGAGGTCTTAGAAAAGTCTTTGATAAATCTTCTATAGAAACCAACATGACCGAGAAAACTACAAATACCTTTAATGTCCCTTGGATAGGGCATCTTTTCAATAGCTTCAAACTTCGCCTTGTCCACTTCAATTTCTTTTCGTAAATCTTGTGACCAAGAACGATCCCTTCGTTAACCATGAAATGACATTTTTCCCAATTTAGAACTATGTTTGTATCCTAGCATCTCTGCAAAACTTTATTAAGATTGTGGAGATAGTGGTCAAAGGAAGTTCCATAGACGGAGAAATCGTCCATGAAGACTTCCACAATATCCTCATAGAAACCATGAAAAATTGCAGACATACATATCTGAAAATGAAAAGGCATGTGATACGTCCAAAACGTACCTATAATTTATGCTTGCTCCATGCCTCTTTTTTCTGATATTGCTATGATATTGATGAACTTCCATACACTTTTGATCATATTTGGACTAACCTATTAACTTAGTGCACCCCAGTGCCAGTTCCTGTTTTCTGTTGTTTTTCTATTTCAAGTTTCCCCCATATAAAAAGTGCTCCAAAAATTCGGGAAAAATCCAATAAAAATCAGCGATCAGGAAACTTTCGGAATCACCGAGGGGGAGCCAGAGGGGACCCACCAGGGCCCCAGGCGCCCTCCCGGCGCGCCACAGGGTGGGGCCGCGCCAGGGGGCCGCCTGGACCCCCTGGCTGCCCCCTTCGCCTATTTATTCCCCGTGACGCAAAAACCCCGAGATGGTAACCCTTTTTCGCGATCTCTCCTCTGTTCCGCCGCCGCCGCGCTTCCAAGATCGGGAGCACCAGAAGACCTCTTCCCGGCACCCTGCCGGAGGGAGGAACCACCTCCGGGAGCTTCTCCACCACCATGGATGCTTCCCGGATGAACCGTAAGTAGTCCACCTTGGACCATGGTTCTATGATCAGTAGCTATGTGATGTTCTCCTCCCCTCTTTGTTCTTCATGGATTAGACCTCGTGAGCTTCCCTACATGATCGAGGCTCATATGTAATATTTCTGCTGTTGATATGCTGAGTTTGCTGGGATCCGATGGATTATGAGATTATGTTCAGATTGTGTTTGAGTAATATATTTGATTCTCCTCTTTTATATTTATGTTCTTGAGTAATTATTGCATGTTCTCCATTGCTGTTTATTGCTTTGGCCAAGTAGTAGGTAGTGACTCCAAGAGGGAGCGTTATGCATGATTGTGGGTTCATGCCCCCTGATGACTACCTTGAGTCACAGAAACATGAGTCTAGGGGGTGTGTTGTTGCCACAAGGGGGAAAACAACGGTGCTTGTACTTGCGGGTGCAAGGATTGTTTACTTTAAGCAAAGTTCTTTTAATGCAGTTGTCTGTTGCTTTGAGTCACTTTGGGTGGGATTCACAACTTAATACCAGCGAGATGTTCTGGATAGATATCTCAAGGTGAATGATTAGTAGGTAGATGCAGATGGATTTCAGTCTACTTGTCTTGGCGTACCGCCAGTGCTTTTGAGCCTCTTCCTTTCTTTATAGCATAATTAGCATTGGTTTGCGCACATAATCCTGTCAATTGGCCAGCTGTAATTTGTTTACCTCGCATGGCTATTTTATCGTCTTTTGGGAGAGAAACATCACTAGTGAACATCATAGGACCCCGGTCCATATTTCCAATACTGTTACACCCACTATCAATTTACTGCTTTATTTACTTTTCCGTTGCTATCACTATCATTACTATCCCGTGCGTTTTATCCTTTGTAAACAACAAGGCCGGAGGGATTCAAAACCCCTTTGTACTCGTTGGGAGCAAAGTTATCTGTTGTGTTTGCAGGTCCACAACAACCGCTAATCTCTGGCGCCGTTGTCACCTTCCTGTCGTTGTCGGAGTCCTGCTGGAGACAAACCTTGGTATCTTCACCGAGGGAAATTGCTGCTATCTACATCTCAACCTTCCACTTTGGGTATCCAACGAGGGGCGAGAAGCTATCGTGTTGTTTTCAGGACCATACCTGTCAACTCTCGCGTCATCAAAGAAATTTCTGGCGCCGTTGCCGGGGACTCCGCTCTTCAAGATAGGGGAGTTTCACACTATCTTTTATCTTTGCTTTTTAGTCTTGTTGGTTTACCTTTCAGTTTTTGCTTTTGTGTCCTTTATAAAAAATCAAAAAAATAGTTATCTTGCTTGCTGCTACTATGGGTTCCTCTGAGAACACCAAATTGTGTGACTTTACTAGTCACAACAACAGTGACTTTATCTGCACTCCTATTGCTACACCTTCTACTTCAGCACCTTCTTATGAAATTAAACCTGCTTTGCTGAACCTTGTTATGAAAGATCAATTCTCTGGTGCTAGAGATGATGCTGCTTTGCACTTAAATAATTTTATTGAGCTTTGTGATATGCAAAAGTACAAAGAAGTAGATGGTGATATTGTTAAGCTTAAGCTTTTTCCTTTCTCCTTGAGAGATGAAGCTAAAATCTGGTTTCAATCCTTGCCTAGGAATAGCATAGATTCTTGGGATAAGTGTAAGGATGCTTTTATTATGAAGTACTATCCCCCTGCTAAGATTATCCAATTGAGGAGCTCTATTATGAATTTAAAACAATTGGATAATGAACCCGTTGCCCAAGCTTGGGAACGTATGAAATCTCTTGTCAAGAATTTCCCTACGCATGGTTTGACTACTTGGATGGTTATCCAAACTTTTTTATGCATGCTTGAACTTTACCTCGCGGAACTTGCTAGATTCGGTCGCGGGAGGAACCTTTATGTCAACTACACTTGGTGCTGCCACAAAACTTCTCGATGAGATGATGACCAACTATTCCCAATGGCACACCGAAAGAGCTCCAACAGGTAGGAAGGTAAACTCTGTCGAGGAGATCTCCTCCCTAAATGAAAAAGTTGTCTTGATTATATCTCTACTTACCAAGCAATCTCCAATTGATCCTCGAGATGTTCCTTTAAATTCTTTGATTGCTCAAGATCAAGTAGATGTGAACTTTATCTCTAGAAACAACTTCAACAACAATGCTTATAGGAGTAACTTTTGTAGCAATCCTAGACCGTTCCCCTCCAACAACTATGGGAACAACAACACTTATCCTAGCACCAAAAACTCCACTTGTGAATTAGAGAGTATGCTTAAAGACTTTATCACTACCCAAAAAGCTGTCAACAAGAGTGTAGAGGAAAAACTAGACAAACTAGATAACCTCTCGTCGAAGGTAGAAAATTTAGCCCACGAAGTAGAATTGCTTAAAATTAGAACTTCTCCCCTTGAGGAGAGGAAGGCCACTCCTATGAATGCTATCCAATTGCAAATTAATGAAAACATTAGGAAGATGGCTAAACTCAAAGAGAGATGGGCTAGATAAAAGGAGGAAGAAGATATAATTAAGAGCCTTCCTACACACCATACTGTTGCTACTATCCAAGTGGTTGAGGATATCCAAACTCTTAGCACCCAATGCACCCCTATTCCCATATAACCTATTAATGGTGATGCTATGACCTCAACCGTAGAAGAAGAAATTCCCATGACTATAGAAGCTACCAAACAAGTGAGCCTAAAGGACACCACTACTACTCTACTTGATAGTAGTGACCTTGATTTGTATAATTGCACCCTTTCTGAAGTTATTCGTTTCCTTCACAAGATGTCTAGATACCCCCACACTAGCACACTTAATCATGCCTTCACGGAGCATATCACTAATGCTCTCATCAAAGCTAGGGAGGAGAAGCTTAGGGTAGAAGCCTCCATACCTAGAAAGCTAGAAGATGGTTGGGATCCTATGATTAAAATTAAGTTGAATAACTTTTCTTGCTATGCTTTATGTGATGTTGGAGCTAGTACCTCTGTTATGCCCAAAAGAATGTATGATATATTTCAATTGAAACCTTTTGATGCTTGTACTTTTGGTGTTCGTCTTGTTGACTCTTCCGTAAAGAAACCTTTGGGGAAGATAGATGATGCTCTTATCATTGTCAATGACAATTATGTTCCCGTTGATTTTACTATTATGGACATTGAATGTGAACCTTCTTATCCAATTATTTTGGGACGTCCTTTTCTTCGCACCGTGGGTGCTGTTATTGATATGATAGAAGGGATTACAAAATTACAATTCCCTCTCAAGAAAGGGATGGAACACTTCCCTAGGAAAAATATTAAGTTGCCTTTTGAGTCCGTCACACGGGCTAGTTATTTTCTTGAAAAGACATGATCTATTTGCTTTAAGCCTAGCTAATGGCTTTAAAGAAGCGCTTTCGGGAGGCAGCCCACAACGAATTTTGGATTTCCTTTTCGTTTTTCTTATTTTTTAATGGTCTTGATGATTTTTACTACTGTAGAAACTTCATTGTATCTTTACTTTTCAAGCTTTGTGCCTTTTATAGCCTCATATGACAAGGGAAGTGAAAGTTGTGACATGTTGTCCAGAAAACAGATTCTGTCCTTGTGACTAGAAAAATCACAGAAACATCCCAGTTCATCTGTTTGAGCTGATCTTTTTGCACAGCGTGCTCTATAAAATTACGAAACTTTCGTATGTTCTGAGTTTTTTTATTTGAGTTGCATAAGTATCCCTAAAAAAATCTTTACTACCTGCTGGTCTGTTTTTCATAGATTTTGTCCTGTTTTGCCTTTTCCTCGTTTTCAAACCTTAAGCTTGCTTTTTCTTTGCAATTTTTTTTTGGCAATCTTGAGAAACAGTAGCTCTTCAAGTTTATATTTATTTACAGTAGAGAAAAATTTATTTTATTATGGGTACTAACCTCGTTAATCAGATTATGATGAGTTATGTATGAAGGGAGTTTTCAAGTGTGCGAGGGAAGATGATGAAAGAAGATTCAGGAGTGTCAAGTGCTCAAGCATTGGGATGCCCCCATGCATCCCCAAGAAATATTCAAGGAGACTCAAGCGTCTAAGCTTGGGGATGCCCCCGTGCATCCCCTTCTCCATCAACAATTATCAGTTCGTCTCTCGTTTCACTATATTTTTATCACTTCATGCATTATGTGCTATGCTTGGAGCGTCTCGCTCTTAGGTTTTATTTTTAGATTTCCTTAGCTTTGCTTGCTGTTCATAACAAGTTAGAACCCAGATTTCTTTGTGTGGGAGATAAACACGCTCCACTTTCAAAATCTAGAACACAACATAGGACTATTCATGCTTATCTTTGATGTGTGTGTTCTTTATCTTTTTCATAGCTACTGTCATGTTTTGGTCTTAGTTTTCATGTTTATATTTTCAAAGAGCTTTTGTTTAGTTTATTGCTGGAACTCTCCTGAGTTTTCATGTTTATCTTGTTTAGAGAGTTTGCCTGTTGCACTGAGTTTTGTGTCTTGACTTGAAGTAGGTAATTGAGGTTGCTATTTTTTTGTAGTAGTAACTTGCAATAGTTTTGAGGTATTGCTTTGAGTAATGTTTAGACTTTTGGTGCCAAGAGATTTAGCCTATTAGTGATAGATGTCATATTTTGGGCAATCCGTGTTTATTTTCAAAACTTACAAATTAGTTGAGAACTTTAGCTACTAGATAGATCACTGCTCTTCCGAGGGGTCGAATATTAGAGTACACTCACGTACCATGAGTCGAGGATGCGCAAGGATAACCAAACCCCCATACACTCATCCTCGGGGTACTTGTCTCTTTGTGAAACCTCCTTATTAGACTGAGAGTTACCGATAATAAGTGCATGACTTCTTCGGACTAATGTGACTATTCGGAAGTTGATACTTCCACATTCCCATATTTTTCTAGCCTCTCCCGTGCCGTGCATTGCTTCCTTCTCACTCCGAGAGTTGGCGTCCACCTTCGCCGGTACATCCAAACCCTTGGCACGATACGCTCTGTCATCATAAACCTCCTTATATCCTTCCTCAAAACAGCCACCATACCTACCTACCAAGGCATTTCCATAGCCTTTCCGAGATACATTGCCATGCAACATCCATCTTCTCATGACTTGATCTTCATGTCATACATGCTACTTTCTTGATCGATGAGCCGCATGCTAGTTGGGACTTGCCCTAATCATTGCTACATGACGCGCTAGTATCATTGCATATCCTTCTACACTGGCAGAGGCATACATTTGCGTACATCATGATAGTTACATCTTCTTTATGATTTGAGTACTTTGTAAGGTGTGAAAGATCTTCTATACTTTTTGTAATATATAGAGTGTTGCCCCTAAAGTTAGGAAAAGATCCCAAAGAAGACAAATTAAAAGATCCCAAAGAGGACAAATGAGAGAAATAGAAAGATCCATTGAGGCCACCAAAAAATAAAATAAAAATAGAAAAAAGAGAAAAAAAGAAATAAAAAGAGAGAAGGGGGCACACTACTATTCCTTTTGAGAGATCCACACTCGTACTCCCTCTTATATCTTGTACTCCATAGAGATTATCATTCATGCATATAGCTATGTCGGGACCTTCACGCTATATAACTTGGCTTGTATATTCCAATGATGAGCCTCCTCAAATGAGCTCTAGGTCTTCTTGAGCAAGAAATTTGGATGCACCCCCACTAGTTCCGTTGGAGAGCTTACCTTAGCTCACATGTGCATCCGTTGCATGGCAATCCCTACTCCTCACATCATATCTATCATTTGGCTTTCTATCGCCTATGATTGTCCTCATTGATGTGAGACTTTCACACCCTTTTTGTCTTCCTCCTCCACCATATTCTCTCTTTGCCATCCTAAGTGTCAAATTTCTTGCTTATGCTCATCCATTGCATGAGTGCTCAAAATGTCAAAAAGGAGTGGATCATTTTGAGTTCCTGGGATGAGTCAAGATAGGATTACAAAGAAGACCAAGTGTGAAACTTTGGTAGATTGAGTTCTCAACACAAAAATACCTTTTCTCGTATATCCCTATCCCCTTTCTTGCACGCAAACACCATTTGGAGACATTCGAGTCATGGACAGCGAGAGCTCCTGCATCTTTATGTTCTTATGTTGCTTGTTTCAATGCTAAATATAGACTCTTGCCTGTTATGACTTGAATTGATTTATATGCCTTTATTTCTTTAATTAAAAGTTCTTATATGGTTGTTAGCATGTCACCACAGAAATTATGCTTTTATCATTTACCTACTCGAGGACGAGCAGGAATTAAGCTTGGGGATGTTGATACATCCAAAACGTATCTATAATTTATGCTTGCTCCATGCCTCTTTTGTGTGATATTGCTATGATATTGATGAACTTCCATACACTTTTGATCATAATTGGACTAACCTATTAACTCAGTGCACCCCAGTGCCAGTTCTTGTTTTCTGCTGTTTTTCTATTTCAGGTTTCCCCCATATAAAAAGTGCTCCAAAATTCGGGAAAATCCAATAAAAAATCAGCGATCAGGAAGCTTCCGGAATCACCGAGGGGGGGGGGGGGGAAGAGGGGACCCACCAGGGCCCCAGGCGCCCTCCCGGCGCGCCCCGGGGTGGGGCCGCGCAAGGGGGGCGCCTGGACCCCTGGTGGACCCCCTGGCTGCCCCCTTCGCCTATTTTTTCCTGTGACGCAAAAACCTCGAGACGAGAACCCTTTTTCGCGATCTCTCCTCTGTTCTGCCGCCGCCGCGCCAAGAGCGGGAGCACCAGAAGACCTCTTCCCGGCACCATGCCGGAGGGAGGAACCACCTCCGGGAGCTTCTCCACCACCATGGATGCTTCCCGGATGAACCGTGAGTAGTCCACCTTGGACCATGGGTCTATGATCAGTATCTATGTGATGTTCTCCTCCCCTCTTTGTTCTTCATGGATTAGACCTCGTGAGCCACCCTACATGATCGAGGCACATATGTAATATTTCTGCTGTTATGCGGAGTTTGCTGGGATCCGATGGATCATGAGATTATGTTCAGATTGTGTTTGAGTAATATATTTGATTCTCCTCTTTTATATTTATGTTCTTGAGTAATTCTTGCATGTTCTCCGTTGCTGATTATTGCTTTGGCCAAGTAGTAGGTAGTGACTCCAAGAGGGAGCGTTATGCATGATTGTGGGTTCATGCCCCCCGATGACTAGCTTGAGTGACAGAAACATGAGTCGAGGGGATGTATTGTTGCCACAAGGGGGAAAACAACGGTGCTTGTACTTGCAGGTGCAAGGATTGTTTACTTTATGCAAAGTTCTTTAATGCAGTTGTCTGTTGCTTTGAGTTTACACTTTGGGTGGGATTCGCAACTTAATACCAGCGAGATGTTCTGGATAGATATCTCAAGGTGGATGATTAGTAGGTAGATCCAGATGGATTTCGGTCTACTTGTCTTGGCGTACCTCCCATGCTTTTGAGCCTCTTCCTTTCTTTATAGCATAATTAACATTGGTTTGCGCACATAATCCTGTCAATTGGCCAGCTGTAATTTGTTTACCTCGCATGGCTATTTTATCGTCTTTTGGGACAGAGACATCACTAGTGAACATCATAGGACCCCTGTCCATATTTCCAATACTGTTACACCCACTATCAATTTACTACTTTATTTACTTTTCCGTTGCTATCACTATCATTACTATCCCGTGCGTTTTATCCTTTGTAAACAACAAGGCCGGAGGGATTGACAACCCCTTTGTACTCGTTGGGAGCAAAGTTATCTGTTGTGTGTGCAGGTCCACGGCAACCGCTAATCTCTGGCGCCGTTGTCACCTTCCTGTCGTTGTCGGAGTCCTGCCGGAGACAAAACTTGGTATCTTCACCGAGGGAAATTGCTGCTATCTACATCTCAACCTTCCACTTTGGGTAACCAACGAGGGGCGAGAAGCTATCGTGCTGTTGTCAGGACCGTACCTGTCAACTCTCGCGTCATCAGCATGCGCCTATAAGCATAAGTACCGTAAGGACACGTGAAGGTGGTCTTCTCTTGATCGGCGGTGTTGACATGGATTTGAGAGAAGCCAGAGTACCCATCAAGATAGGAAAAGTGGGTGTTTTTAGACAAACTCTCTAGCATCTGATCAATAAAGGGTAGCGGGTAGTGGTCCTTCCTGGTCGCTTTTTTCAACTTCTTGTAATTAATACACATTCTATATCCAATAACAACTCTTTGACGTATTAATTCATTTTTATCATTAGGAACAACAGTCATACCTCCTTTCTTAGGAACAGAATGAAATGGACTTACCCACCAACTATCAGCTATAGGATAGATGATACCTGCGGCTAGAAGCTTGAGAATCTCCTTCCTAGCCACGTCCTTCATATTTGGGTTCAGCCGTCGTTGATGATCAACAACTGGCTTAGCATCGGGCTCGAGATTGATAGTGTGTTGGCAAATCGATGGACTAATCCCCTTAAGGTCATCAAGGGTATAGACCAAGGCACCATGGTGTCAGCGAAGTGTCTGCAAAAATCGCTCTTCTTAAAATCCTGAAAGGTTAGCATTGATAATGACATGATACATTTTCTTTTCATCTAAATAAGCATACTTGAGCGTATTGGGAAGTGGTTTGAGGTCAAACACTGGTCTTCTTTTGATTGTGCTAGGATTCCTAAAGGCTCAACTGGAAGGTTGTGCTTCAGGATAGCAGTTTTTCTTGTGAATATTTCGTCCAACTCATTTCTTTCCTGCATATGCATGTCATTGTCGTGGTCTTCCATATATTGCTGCAACGGATCATTAGGAGGAATAGCAATAGAAGCAATATTTTCAATAATTTTATCATCACTAAGTAAATCAGTACCACGAGGTTGCTTGGAAAATTTAGAAAAGTTAAATTCATATGGCTCACCATTGAATTCAATAGATACTTTACCTTTTTTACAATCTATAACAACACCATAAGTGTTGAGGAAAGTTCTACCAAAGATAATAGGGAAAAACTATCTTGCACTAAACCAAGTACGAGAAAGTCGGTACGATACTTTACCTTTCCACATAGGACTTCAACATGCCTCACATTTCCGATGGGAGAGATAGTTTCTTTGTTTGCTAGATAAATGGTAGCATCGATCTCTTCAAGTTCACAGGGGGAAATCTCACCCATGATTTCCTGATAGAGTGAATAAGGAATAGCGCTAGCACTGGATCCCAGATCACAGAGCCCGTAATATTTTTGATCTCCTATCTTTACAGATACAACTAGTGTACCTGAAATTGGACTCTTATTCTTGGCTGTGACAATGTTAGTTGAAACGGCACAAAAATTTATCTTGGAATCAGAAATATCATTAATAACTAAATCCTTAATCACCGCAACCAGAGGATCAAACTTGATCAGGTCCTCAGGTTCTTCAGTTCTTCTCTCACTCTTATTCATTATGCCTGTAATAAAAGAGTGCTCCCTCATCCTTGTAGGAAAAGGGGGCTTTTCATACAAAACTGCAGGCAGAATAGGGTCAGCAACATGAATATCAACAGGTAATTCTTTAAAAGGTTTATGACACTGAGCCTTCTCTTCTTTCGAAGAGTCAATGTGAGAGGCAAAGTTCTTGCAAAAATCAATCATAAGCTTGGAGTCAAGACCAATCTTAGAACAAAAGGTATTAAAGTAATCAGTTTTCATATAGCTCTCAATATAATTGTGCTCATAATTTATAGCGGGTTCAATACCTTTATCGATTTCCTAGTCTTCAGTGTTCTTCTGGATCCTCTCAATGAGATCCCACCTTTCTTCAATGCTTTTTGTTTGGAATACCCCGCTAGAGGAGGCATCCAACATCTCCTTATCCTGACGAGAGAGCCTGGCATAAAAATTTGTAAGTATAATATCTTTGAGGAGTTCATGAATAGGACATTTGAACATTAGGGATTTAAGTCTCCCCAAGCTTGAGAGATGCTCTCTTCATCGCGAGACCAAAAGTTGTAGATGTAGTTCCTGTCTCGATGAATTTCATGAAGAGGGTAGAACTTTGTATAAAAGAGAGACATAAGCTCTTCCCAATTAAGTAGATGTGAGTTATTAAGGAGCTTATACCAATCTGAAGCTTTACCTACGGAGAAAAATTTCTTCATGACGAACTCCAGTGACACACCTGCAAGCTTAAATAATGAACATAGTATAAATGTAGCAAGTGTTCACCTGGATGTCTATCTCCTGCATAACGATTAGCTAAGACATGATCGATAATACCAGATGGTATTTTATAAGGCACAATTTCAGTAGGGGGTAGGAGTGACCACCACAGTTGTGTGGCGTTTCCCCATAAACAACGATCCAAGAGTAGAGGTGTCCATAAGGACAAAAGCAGCAACGGCAAAATAAAAACAGAAATAAAAGACTTCCTTCCCAGCTTCACTTACTAATAGCGCTACGCTCCCCGGCAACGGCGCCAGAAAACAGTACTTGATGACACTCAACTGTAGGGGATCGTTTGTAGCATTTTCGATAAATAAGAGTGTCGAACCCAATGTCGGGACCCGGGGTTAGCGTATGCAAGACCCGCTAACACACAATCATATGGAGAGCCGAGAACCATACCCACTTCTCTAAGCAGACAAGGCCAAGCACAGAACGTTCTCGGAAAGAATAAAACGTGAGGGGCATCCCATCCAGGCCGGATGATCAACTGAGATGGGTCCTCATCGTCCGCACACAAGTCTAAATGATATGGGTTGTGAACTCCCATATTCATAGACAAGTCGCCTCAACCATACTCTCGATTGTATTAGAACACTTACATAGACTTACCCCGAGCCTGATCACTTAGTCGGGGTCTAGGGCCGGCTCGATCATACAACAAAGTGTGCACGTGACGGAGTCACGAGCAATCGCATCTCTATGCCCCAAGCTGCGCACATCTAAGGGCCACTTGGTGTATAAAAGACCGCCAGCTAGATCACAACTAGGGTCTCGAAAACCCATACTAAGACATGCATGTTATAATCAGACACGCAGCACACATGTCTAGTATGAATAGCAGGTATCATTGCAATTCTCTACAAAGTGTACAACTTTATTGATAAATACTCTTATAGAGTGCACACAGAGCTCACAAGTCTGTGATCAAACATTACATCAAACATGCGGAAGCAAAGTAGGTCTGAGTACACACAAGTTTAACAAATGTCTTAGAGAAGCCTTATTTAAAAACAAGCCCTTCCACGAGGGACCAGTCGTCTGACTGGAACTACACTAGCTTGGATTTAGTCGTCGAGCACCAGGAAGAATCCACCTTTGGGGTCAGTGGGTTCATCTAAAACATAGAATAAGCAAACGTGAGTACAAAGTCGTACTCAGCAAGACTTACGTAAGAACTATACTACTCATGCACATGTATCAAGGTAAAGGGAGGTGGGGTTTCATAAGCAGAAGTGCCAGCTTTGACTTGGCTAGTCCTGAACTACGAGTACCAGACTTGAGGTAAGAAGCGTACACGAGTCCACTACATGTCTCCAACCAATACACCACTATGGATACTTCCTCGACTTCCCCACGAGGAAGCACACATAGCACTCACGCTTATGTTGGCAAGTTTTATAAGTATCCAGTTCAAGTTGTCTAATAATCAAGCTAAGCTTTCCAAGAAGTCCATAACCGCGGACGCGGCTATTCGAATAGTTTTGTTAACCCTAAAGGGGTGTACCGCTACACACACATGACCATCAGTTACCGCCTTTGGCCTCGACACCATTCAAGGGGTGTCGGCGAGGATGTTCACCACAATTGTTACCTCATAGCCGATCTAGTCCAAGAAAGCTGCCTACCTGGGTTAGATACCACTATCGTGAACCCAGCCAGTTTATCGAAGTGGACCCAGATGATGTGTGCGTGGTGCATAAGCCGGTCTCGGTTGAGCCGTCCTCTCACTTAGCAGCCAGGCTACAAACCTACCAGAACTCCGAACTACTGCGACATTTGGACATCGAAAGGGGTGAGTTAGTAGGTTGAGAGGGGTTAGTGAGCCCAATGTGTGGTTGTACTCTTTATCTTGGATCACCACACAAGAACTCGGACTTAGGGCGGTGTTCAACGAGACAACCCACTGTTTACTCCTACACAACCTCTCATCGTTCACCTTGTATTAGGGTAGATTCACCAACACCTTTCCACCATCATCAATATGATTTCTAGCATCCCGACTCACATAACAGTATCAACACTGTTTCACTCTAAGCATGCAATAAGCAGTAACAGTTGTAGGGGCCACATGATATCAATCAACTCCTACATCTGCTAGGATTGTGGTTTGCATACTACTGTGACAAAATGATAGGTCATGCAAAGGAATGGGTTCAACTATGCGGTAGAAACGCATCATGGTAATCATCCTAAACAATGCATAAGCAAGACTGAGAGGGAAGTGGGATTTTATCGACATGATCAATGGGGGTTTGCTTACCTTGCTGACGATGTTCAGTCACAGGGTCTTCAACGAAGGGGGTGATCTCGGCTTCCGGCTCCACCTCTATTCGACAAACAACACAAACATCGAAACAATAATAAGACAATGCTCAAACACATGAGTTGAAGGTTGAAACTTGATGTATGTGTCACTGATGTGTGAGTTATTCCAATTAAAAGGAGTGTATTGCATTTGAAATGAAAAATCAAACTCCAATTGAATTTCAAAAGGGTTCATATGCAATGTTGCCACTGTTCACCCAATTTTTTTGGTCAAACATGAAAACAGATTGGATATTCAGAATCCTTGCAATTTTCTGATAATTTTACATATATTATATGTTTAATTTGGAGTTAAAATGAATTAGTTATGAATTTCCAAAGTTTATTACATTTTCTGCCTTTTCTAGAATTAAATTAAATCATTTATCCAATTACTGCGTCACCATCGCGTCATGCCGGCGTCATCCAGTCAACGGGGGCTCCAGGTCAAACCTGACCAGTGGGGTCCACTGGTCAGTGACCCAGGGTTTAATCCCCATTTTTTAATCCGCTCCTTGGATTAAGGGCACAGGGCCCAGTGTCAGTGTCTCTGGGTTGTAATTAGAGGGGTGGTTAGCTGCTAATGACGCCCACGTCATCAAGCCACCGGCGGCTAGACGCCGGTGACATCCCGACGCGGCGGCGACACGCTGTGCGGCGATTCGGGCGACCTTTTGACGCGCAGAAACCTCCAGGGGGCGTCCCATGCATGCGCGCATCTCCTCGATGAGTTGGTCGACTCCATGGATCACCGGAGTGAGGCCGGCGTCGAGGTTTGTGGTGGACGGAATCACACGGGAGGCGACGAGGCGATGCAGTGGACCAAGGAGTGCGGCGGTTCATGCGTAACACTTCTGAGGGTGCCAGGAACTTGATGGGCCTAGCGGTGAGGGAGGGGAAGCACTGGAGCAAGCGCAAGCTCATCCATGGCAGAGCCTGAGCTCGGCTCCAGTGGCAGGTTGCGTTAGAGGCTTGGGGGACGAAAGGGGGAAGTTGGGGATGGTGAGGAAGCTCACCAGGAGTGCAATGGAGGTGACGACGAGCTTGGGGAGGCAGAGACTATGGAGTAATTGAACGGCGACGGTCGACGGCCGAAGTTGGGGAAGATGAAGCTAGTGTCGCATCCAAGGGCCTTTCTTCTCGATTGGTTGCATGTCTCAACGGAGAGGACGACGACGGAGCAGATGGACAAGGTGGCGCAGCTTGAGGCGGTCTCTGGCCGAGCGTGTGCACGGTCATGCTCCGGCAAGCCTTCGGGCGGCGACGAAATCCGGGGAGGGAGAGCACGGGGAAGAACGGGGAGAGGGGGAAAGTGGTCCACGACGTCTCAGGACGTCTCCAGGAGCCAGGACGTGGACGGGGGAAGCAGCTGCGTGGCCATGGCATCGGCGGCGGCGTGCATGCATTACAGCGAGCACCTTCGGGGCGCGGGGGAGGTAGACGACAAGGTGGGAGTGGGCTGGGCTGGCTGGGGGGATGAGTTGGGCCGAAACACAGGTAGGCCTCTTTCCTTTTTTTCTTTCCTTTTCTTTTCTGTATTTTTTTGTCTTAGCTAATTTAAATAGCTAGACATTTTATAAAATGCCCCAAATTTTTATGTGGACTTGTAATGCATATAGCTAGCCACTTATAAAGTTGGGGCATTTTTAAAATTCAAATAATTTGAACTTTAATTCAAATAGGGGTTTAAATTTAAATCCATGCTCCTGTTTGAATATTTGAAAAATCCATGAGCATGGGGTTGGTCCCACATCACTTGATATGTGATCACACTCATTTATGGGACTTTTCAAAAATGCAAAAGGAATTTTTGGCACAACTTTTATTCTGGCTATTTGAATTAAATTCATCTGGGGGGTGTTCTCTCTCCCATTTCATTTTATTTTTGAAAGTTTTCCATGATGCAAAGTGAGACTTGATCCTAGCACATACCTAACAGAGGGTTCTGACACCCAACGAGGAGCAGAATGTATTGGTAAGTGACTTTGGTAAAGAAATAGCTGCAGGAACTGAAAGATAACTTTTTAGGGGTTTTCGATATAAGCGACAAGAAGGTAAAGGAAAGCAAAGTAATGAGCACTGAGGTGTAACAAGTGGCCCGATACTTTTGAGCAAAGGATAGGCCTAGCAACTGAACTTATAAAGGCTAAAGCATTCTTGAGGACACACGGGAGAAATAGTCATGTGCTTTCAGCATATTCCGCATCGGTACTATGTGCTGCGTTGATAAGTGTTGAGTGGGTGGATCTATGCTAGTGCACCCTCTAGACTAAGATAAGTGCACTCTTATGATTAAACACCTTGCAAGCATCCGCAAATACAAAGTAGTAATTAAGGAAAAAGCCTAACCATAGCGATACGATCGAGGATCCATTGTTCCCTTGTGCAAAAGAGTGTGAACTGGGGTTCAGGTTTCTGTCACTCCGGCAACCCACCGTAAGAAATCTTTGTACACAATGTATTCCCCTAGGTACTTAATAAGGTGAAGTGTTGAGTGTTCGACTCACACAACACCATTAGGAAAATAACAACACAACTTAAATATCAAACAACACATATTACTTAAACATCATATGACTACTAACAACTAGACTTGTCCCATGTCCTCAAGAACTAAAGTAACTACTCACAAGACATAAAAGAGATCATGATCAGTGGGGATAAATAGATGATGAACAATCTGGACACAATGATAATTCTCCAACAAAACTCAATAGCATTCATCACACGGTAGTAATCAACACCGGTAGAGTAGAGAGGATAGATAGTACGGATAACAACACAAGTTGAACTTGTGAGGTGAGATTGGATGGTGGTGGAGACGGTGCTGATGTTGGGGATGATGATCTCGATGATTCCCGTGACGATGGTGATGACGATGGCGGCGATCTCCCCTTCCAGGAGGTGTTCTCCCTGGCGGAATCTGCCCGCCGGAGATGTCTTTTCTTCTCTGTAGGTTTCCGCCACGGAGCGGCGGCGGAACTCCAGAAACTCTCTCTATTTTAGGGTTTTATATATGAGAGATATATAGGCCAAAGGGGGGAGCCTGGAGTGGCCCCAAGGGTCCAGGCGCCCTCCCCGGCCAGGGGTGGGGCCGCGCCGGGTGGCCTCCTGGGCACCTTGTGGCCCCCCTCTGGCCTCTCTTCGGCGTGTCTTCGTCAATCTTCTGAAAAATACCCTCAGTCGATTTTCAGGTAATTTGGAGGTATTCTTCTTTAGCAACTCATCGTCCACTTTATACCGCCGAATCATGGGTCTGCTGCTTCGGCATCGGAAAGTTGCAAACTGTGTAAAATAAGTCAAAACAACATAAGAACATCATCATAACATGAAATATATCTATGAATAAGAAAGAATTACTATATAAAGTAGTGATGCATTTTGGACGTATCAGTGCCCCCCCCGACTATCCTTCGGGGCTCAGGAAGGTTCCCGTACGCTAATTTTTTATTGGATTTTTCTAGAATTTTTGGAGCACTGGGGTGCACTAAGTAAATAGGTTAGTCCAAATACGACGAAAAGTGTATGAAAGTGTATCAAAAGCATAGCAATATCACACAAAACATGCATGGAGCAAGCAGAAATTATAGATACGTTTGGGACGTATCAACATCCCCAAGCTTAATTCATGCTCGTCCTCGAGTAGGTAAATGATAACAACCATAATTTCTGTGGTGACATGCTACCAACCATTTAAGAACTTTTAAGTAAATCAATCAAGGCATGTAATTCAATTCAAGTCATAACATGCAAGAGTATATATTAGCATTTAAACAAGCAACATAAGAACATAAAGGTGCAAGAGCTCTCGCTGTCCATGACTCGAATGTCTCCAAATGGTGTTTGCACGCAAGAAGTGGGAGATGGGAATACGAGAAAAATATTTATTTGTTGAGAACTCAATCTACTAAAGTTTCACACTTAGTCTTCTTTGGAATCTTATCTTGACCCGTCCCCAGACCACTAGCCAGGTACAAGTCAATTAGATCCACTCCCTTTCGGTATTTTGAGCACTCATGCAATGGATGAGCATAAGCATGAAAATTGACACTTAGGATGGCAAAGAGAGAGAGAGAGATGGTGGAGGAGGAAGACAAAAAGGGTGTGAAAGGCTCACATCAATGAGGACAATCATAGGCAAGAGAAAGTCAAATGAGTTATGATGTGAGGAGTAGGGATTGCCATGAAACGGATGCACATGAGCTATGGAAAGCTCACCAAGGGAACTAGTGGGGTGCATTTAACTTGCTTGCTCAAGAAGACCTAGAGCTCATTTGAGGAGGCTCATTATTGGAATATAGAAGCCAAGTTCTATAGTGTGAAGGTCCCCACATACCTATATGCATAAATGATCATCTCTATGGAGTACAAGGTATAAGAGGGAGTACGAGTGTGGATCTCTCAAAAGGAATAGTAGTGTTGCCCCCTTCTCTCTTTCTATTTTCTTTTTCTATTTTTTCTATTTTTGGTGGCCTCAATGACTCTTTCTATTTCTCTCTCATTGTCCTCTTTGGGATCTTTAAATTTTTTCCTCTTTGGGATCTTTTCCTCACTTAAGGGCAACACTCTATTTTCCAAAGAGTATAGGAGATCTTTCACACTTTACAAAAGTACTCAACATAAAGAAGATGTAGCTATCATGATGTATGCAAATGTATGCCTCTGCCAGTGTAGCAGGAACATGTATGACATGAAGATCAATTCATGATAAGGTGGATGTTGCATGGCAATATATCTCGGAAAGGCTATGGAAATGCCTTGATAGGTAGGTATGGTGGATGTTTTGAGGAAATATATAAGGAGGTTTATGATGACAGAGTGTATCATGCCAAGGGTTTGGATGCACCGGCGAGGTGGACGCTAACTCTCAGAGTGGAAAGAGGGCAATGCACAGTACCGAAGAGGCTAGAAAATATGAGGAGGTGGAAGTGTTGATGACCCTCAACTGTAGGGGATCAATCGTAGTGTTATCGCGGTGAAGTAAACCCAATTTATTGATTCGACACAAGGGGAGCCAAAGAGTATTTATAAGATTTGACAGTTGAGTTGTCAATTCAACCACACCTGAAATATGCTTTCTTGCAACAAAGTATTAATAGAAGCTGTGATATGATAGTGATAGTGATAACGGCGAATGGTGAACGGTAAAGGTCTCTCAATATATCCCATGCCAACCGTATTAATGCTTTTTCTTACACTTGTTCCCTTATACATCCATCGTTTGACAGTCTATGGAACCTTTATTTTTCCTCAAGTATGGAAGGAGGATGTCGTTCCATCTATCATTAGCAGCATTTGGTCCATTTCATTCCATCATCAAGTATGGGGGAGGTGTAACTTTAAAAAAAATTACTAGTTAAAACTTCCGTCAAAATAATTTTGGCATGGTAGATACTGATTTTCCCTCACCGCACCATGAGCTTGTACGGTTACAAAAGGGAAGCTTTTGAATAAATTTCGAGATGGCACAAGGAAGTCTAAGTTAGGAGTGGCCGGTAAATACCACATATAGGTAGGTATGGTGGACTCAAGTGGAATAACTGGTTTGAAAAGGAGTTTGGATACACAAGCAGAATTCCGCTTAGTGTGAGCGAAGGCTAGCAAGAGACTGGGAAGCGACCAACTAGAGAGCAATAATTGTCATAATCATGCAGAGCGACAAAGCAACATTGAATTGGGCATGAAAGTGATATAACTATTCTGAAATAAAAAGGTCATCAAGGCATGATAGACATTTTAGCCATAAACATGTGTGAACATGTGCCAAGTCAATGCAAGAATTCTCCGAAGGGAAATACCACTTCAAATGCCAAACCATGAATAATGCAATGCATGTAAATCATCTCCACAACATATTATACACTCTAGCTATTTGAGATCAGCCACAAAGAAAGCATGAACACTGGGAAAGCATTATAAACATAGCACTATGTCGCTACAAGCTGGTCTCTAGATCATAAGTACAAGCATATGTACAAAAGTAGAAACAAACAGAGTTCATACCGGTTTTCCTTGTTGCTTCCCCTTCGTCGATCTTCGTCATTACTGCCTTGTCACTTGCACGACCGAACATGGGAAATATATAATCAAATGCCATCACGGACTCGAGCTGAACTCTGAAAACAAAGCAAACTAAAGAGAGAAAGGAAATCTTTTTGGGTTTTTTAAAGTTTAAACGAAAACAAAAGAAAAGATAAATCTTTTTGTTGTTTTTGCAAATTAAAGGAACAAAGAAGAACGGGCAAAAACTTCAAAAAGATCAAAGCGAACAAAATAAAAACGGATGATACAATGGAAAAGTGAGAAGGGCACGTACTCCCCCAAGCTTTGGCTTTTGGCCTCAGTTGGTAGCAGCTACTGCCCCCAGGAGCCTCCTGCTCCGGGGTAATGGTAAGTCCAAGGGTCGTATGAGTCCTCCGGCTCGTACACCGAAGTCCTCGGGTTCTCCCATGAGGAAGGTCCCACGTCCCAAGCAGCAGAAGACACCTCACCCTGCTGGGTGAAGGTCTCCCCTGGAAAGGTGGGAACTCACCATGCTCCTCCTCATCGGGCATAACCCCCTCCATGGGGTTATGCAGCTAGTACTGGTCCATGAACTCATCGAACTGGACATCATTGAAGGACCATCCGTTCCTGCGAGTGTGATCAAACAAAAGTGGTGCAGGTAGACCGATCTCACGAGTAATGGTCTTTTCGAACTTCAAAATATAAACAAAGTTACCAAACTGGGAAGTCATGGTAACAAACTTATGCCTCTTCATAGCAACAAGATCGAGACTTGTGTATGAAAAGGGAACATCATCAGGATGCGGGGTGCGATTAAGAGACTCAAGGATAAGTGTGGCGTAAACACTACCATATAAATCACCCTTGTTACTGTTCATAACAAGGCGCCGAGAAATTAAGGCACCCACATTATAATCATTCTTAGCAGAGAGGGTGTTCGCATAGATAGCGAAATCTGGTGCAGAACCATTGCTCGTGTTGTCACGAGCCAACACCCCTCTAGCAACAAAGTACGCAAAATACCTGAGGTGGGGAAACAGAATGCTAGAAATCTTTGTACGCCGAATGTCGGTATCCTCCTGGCTACAAAGGGAGTTGAAGAGGGTCCTCAACTCGGGAGGCTGAGTGTTCATCTTTGCCGTCTGACCAGCGTTCGGCACACCTATTATATCACAAAACTGTGCCAAAGACATGGTTATAAGATTATTATAAAGTTTAAACTCAACGGTTCCAGCATCATGGTTATAAAGAAAACTGTTAAAAAAGCAGGAGGTAAGCTTCTTATATTGTACCACACGGCATAATGCTAGCCGTGTCAAACCTACATTGGCGCAAAGCCCATAGAATTCCTCCTTAATTCCTGCAGCTGTAAGAAAATCATCGCACAGATACATCATTGCGCATGCTGGACTTGTGTCTTCCAACAACTCCAAGGGCACATGATCTTCATTGTAGCTCACCCTAGCAGCTGAGGGTGGAGCTGCAGCTCTAGTAACTCGATCGGAGCGCTCAGGCTTCTTCTTTCCAAGCCACCCCTTTGCTTTTCCTAGCAAACTCATTTCTGAATTTTTTAAAAATTCTCAAAAATAAGGATTTAAACAAAGTGAGTTGAGGAAAACTACTCTACTCACTTACCTATGGCATAAACCTGCATCAAAACTTGGAAACGAAATTTGTACACATGCATGCAAGCTCATCTAAACAGCACAAAGAACTACTAAATACTCACAAATGAAGCCACCAATGAAAAATCTATTTGGAGGGGTGGAGGAGTTACATACCAGGGAGTATTTTCTCAAAATCTCAACTCAAATGGTGGGCTGTAGAGAGAGATCGAAAAACGCCTCCAAGAACAGCAAGAACGCAATAACTGGAGCAGAACTCGTGTTTTTAGAGAGAGAGGAAGGAGGAGGAAGAAGAAATACCTACAGGTGGGGTCTGTGGGCCCCAGGCGCCTTGTGGGCGCGGCCATGGGGCTAGTCGTGCCAGCTGGCCGGGTGGGCCACTGGTGGGCCCCCCTGGTCAGCCCCAGGTGCCTCTGGGTCACTCCCAGCATGGAAATTTTTATTCTAAATTTTCAGGAATTTTTCTGAAAACTTCACTGTTGAAAATTTTCTTGAGTTCAAAAAGCTGCGAAACTTTCTGAAAACTTGAAGCAGTGATTAGAATTGTGAAGCTTCAAAAACATATAAGCTTGGTACAGCAAGGAGAATGAAAGCTAAAGCAAATGAAAACGTAACAAGCTCCACTTTTGGCCTATATAAAACATGCTAGCTAGCAAGGTTGATCAAGTCTTACCAACGAACCGGCGATATATAGAACTAAAAGTCTCACCTCTTATGAAGTGATCATTGCACCTTTACTTTAATGGACATTGTCCCCACCATGATGGTTTTGTATTTGTGGTGCACGTGTAGAGGACAATCCCATTCTCCAATCTTCATGGTCTCGATATTCTCTATAGAATTAAGGCCATGCCTTTTCTCGATCTTCTTCGGAAAATACACCTTGTGTTCTTTATCGTCTACGTTGAAGGTGACCTTTCATGTATTGCAATCAATAATGGCACTTGCGATGTTTAGAAAAGGTCTACCAAGAATAATGGACATTCTCCCATCCTCGGGCATGTCAAGCACAACAAAATCTGTAAGAATTAAAAAATTAGCAACTTCAACGGGAACATCCTCACAAATACCTATCGGGACGGTTGTTGACTTGTCAGCCATCTGAAGAGAGATATCTATAGGGATTAGCTTATCTAAACGTAATCTTTTATAAAGAGAAAAAGGCGTAACACTCACCCTTGCTCCAAGATCACATAAGGCGATTTTAACATAATTACTTTTTATCGAGAAAGGAATGGTGGGTATACCTGGATCACCAAGCTTCTCGGTAATCTTGCCACTGAAAGAGTAGTTAGCAAGCATAGTAGATATTGACTCATTAGGAACTTTTCTTTTATTAGTAAAAATATATTTCATATATTTTGAATAAGGAGGTAACTTAATAGCATCAGTCAAAGGGATCTGATGAAAAAGAGGCTTCATCCATTCACAAAATTTATTATAGTGCTCTTCTTCTTTAGATTTGAGAGACTTACCTGGAAAGGGCATGGGTTTTTGTACCCACGATTCTCTTTCCTTCCCATGTCTTCTTGCTATGAAGTCTTCTCTAGTATACTTCTTGCGCTTATCGGGTGCTTCTTCTTCTCGCACCTCGGGAGGATCATTCTTCTCCTTATCATTTTCTTAGGGCTCGGCACCGTCTTCTGTTTCAGCATCAGAGGTAGATATGCTGTTAGGATCGACAGAAGATTCTTCACTTGTAATAGGATCGTTGGAGTTGTCAGCCTCCTTGTGTTTCTTCTTCTTCTTCTTTTTCTTCTGTGGAGAGTTAACAATCTCGTCTTCTACTTGTACTTGAAAATCTTGCTCGATCCTCTTTGGATGCCCCTCGGGATAGAGTGGGTCCTTGGTGTGTGTTCCACCTCTGTTCTTGATGCCATAAGCTTGTATGTCCTGTTTGGCATTGTTAGCAAGCAAATCTTTTTGCACATTAGAAATTTGTTCAAGCTGAGTTTGAACCATACGAAAGTGCTTAACAAGACATTTAACATCATTGACTGTTCTTTCAATAACACCAAGTAAACTTTTGATAGCAAGAGAATTATCATGCAACTCACTTTGTATCCTCCTATTAAAATTGTCTTGCTTAATAATAAAATTATCAAGCTCATCTAAGCATTGGTCGGGAGGCTTACCTTTAGGGATGTCACTTTCAGTAAATTCTAATAGAGAGTGTACCTATACCAAGGAAGGGTGAGTAGTAGGCTCACACAACTTCTTGATAGGCGCTAGATTCTTCACGTCTTCGGCTTTAATGCCTTTCTCCTTTATAGACTTCTTTGCTTCCTGCATATCTTCGGGGCTCGGAACAAGCTTGCCCCTCTTCTTTGGTGATGGAGGTGGTTCAGGGACGGACCAATCTTCATGGTTCTTGGCAATCTTGTCCATTAGGTCTTCGGCTTCATCCCGTGTTCTTTCCTTGAAAACACAACCAACACAACTATCCAGATAGGGCTTGGATTCATCGGTTAGACCAACATAAAATATATCAAGTAATTCATTCTTTGGGACTTCATGTCCCGGTCTATCCTTAATTAAGTCACAATACCTGCCCCAAGCTTTAGGGAGATGCTCATCCTGCAATGGTTTAAAGTTATAGATTCTTTGCAAAGCAGATGTTGCATATGAGCAGGAAAATATTTATCAACAAAAAATTGAACTAAGTCCTGAGGACTCTCAATGGAACCAGAGGGTAGTGCATCGTACCATAATTTAGCGTCTCCCTTCAAAGAAAATGGAAAAAGCTTGGCCACATAGAAGTTTCGTATCTTTTCATCAGTAGTAAATAGGTCATCTAACTCAGCAAGTTTGGTCAGGTGTGCTATAGCATCATCATTTTCTCTGCCATAAAAAGGGTCAGCCTCGACTGTAGATTTAAGTGAAAGATCAACAGAGAAATCATAATCAGGATCAGAGATGCATATAGGAGATGTGGCAAATTTAGGATCAGGAGTAATCTTGTTCTTCATGGAGTGCTTTTCGAGCAGCTCCTTAACAGCGTCAGGGTCAGAGTCGGCACAATCTCTGAGTTGCCTGCAAAAATCATCATCAAGAGGAATATAATCATCATCCAGGATCATCTCCTTGAGTTCATCTAAGTCTGGGTAACCAAAGGTTTTGCAAGTAGGAATATAGGTAGCAGGAGTCTCGGTGTCGGGTTCTGCTGCAACCTTAGCAGTCTGAGTTTCAATATAGTGACCAAGAAAACTTGTATCATCAAGAGTAGTGGAAGCATCATCAAAAGTATCAGACATATTTACAAACTCAGTAGAAGTAGCATGTGGTGGTAGTGGTGAAGCAAACTTACTTATAACGGAAGGTGAATAAAGTGCAGCACTGGTACTCAGAACGGTACCTTTTCATGTAGTGGATGGTAGGATCGAAACCTTGGGGTCTCCTTTCTTACCCATAGCGGATGAAGTGTAGCATGCAGGATACTTCAAGTAGACTTGCAAATATTGCTATGCTCCCCGGAAATGGCGCCAGAAAAAAGTACTTGATGACCCTCAACTGTAGGGGATCGGTTGTAGTGTTCTCGTGGGTAAGTTAACCCAATTTATTGATTCGACACAAGGGGAGACAAAGAGTATTTATAAGCTTTGACAGTTTATTGTCAATTCAACCGCAACTGAAATATGCTTGCTTGAAACAAAGTATAAATAGCAGTTGTGATATGATAGTAAAACAACGGAAGTCAACCCCTCTCCCCTAGCAAGGTGGGACTAAAGTCCCTTGCTAGGGGGAGGTGGTCGGCAAAGGGGGGGAGGGGTGCGCCACCCTCATGGGCCCTAGGGCCCATGGCGCCTCCCCCCTCTTTCCTTTTTCTTTTTTCCCTTTTATTTCCCCTAATGGGCCTCTTTCATAAATACAGCCCATATCACTTTTTAATTATAAATAAAATGTTTTTAATTATTAATTCAATTAATTAATAACTAAAACATATTATTCCTTCTCCCGGTGCTCCGGAACACCTTCCGTCTCACTCTGAAACTCCTTCGGGTCAACACGGAACTTTTCAGATGCTGCTTCCTTTATTCTCCGGTAACTCCGATAGTCCCGAAAAGGTCTCCGATTTCATCGAGCCCTCAAGTGTGTTACCCTACGGTCAGAGAACACTCCAGTCATGACCGAGATGAGGCTATGGTCAGTGATCATCAGCGGGAACTGGATGCCCATAATGACCCCTGTGCATTCCGGATATCAATACAGATTGGACCTTACGTCGTATAGCATTCCCTTTGTCAGCGATACTGGATTAGTCCGAGATTCGATCAATGACATCCTATGTCTGGTTCAACCTCGTTATGACAAATCCTTATTCACTCGTTCTTGTGATATTCATCCCCGTGACCTAGTCACACGCTGCGCAACTTTATGGATGGAATCTCACCGAGTGGGCCCTGAGTATCTATCCATCACATGGTCAAAAATCCCGCTCTTGTAACAATACTCCTCAACATATCTCCATGGAATACCCAAGATACAACCGTTATGACCCTCATATTTCAGTCAGGTGGTGGGATGTAAGTCAAAGCATCCGGGAAGATAGCAATTATGTGTAGGGACCCGGGGTTAGCGCATGCAAGACTCGTTACAACACAATCATATGGAGAGCCGAGAACTGTACCCACTTGTCTAAGCAGACAAGGCCAAGCACAGAACGTTCTCAGAAAGCATCGAACGTGAGGGGCATCCCATCCAGGCCGGATTATCAACTGAGATGGGTCCTCATCGTCCGCACACAAGTCTAAATGATATGGGTGGTGAACTCCCATACTCATAGACAAGTCGCCTCAACCATACTATCGATTGTATAATAACCCTTACATAGACTTACTGCAGCCCGATCACTTAGTCGGGGTCTAGGGCGGGCTCGATCATACATCAAAGTGTGCACGTCACGGAGTCACGAACAATCGCATCGCAATGCCCCAAGCTGCGCATATCAAAGGGCCACTTGGTGCATAAAAGACCGCCAGCCAGATCACAACTAAGGTCTCGAAAACCCATACTAAGACATGCATGATATAATCATACACGCAACACACATGTCTAGTATGAAAATCAGGTATCATTGCAATTCTCTACAAAGTTTAAATCTTTATTGATAACTCTTACAGAGTGCACACAGAGATCACGAGACCGTGATCCAACATTACAACAAGAATGCGGAAGCAAAGTAGGTCTGAGTACAGACAAGTTTAACAAATGGCTTAGAGAAGCCTTATCTATAAACAAGCCCTTCCACGAGGGAACCAGTCTGCTGACTGGGACTACACTAGCTTGGTCTTCAGTCGTCGAGATCGAGGAAGAATCCACCTTCGGGGTCAGTGGGTTCATCTAAAACATAGAATAAGAACACTTGAGTACAAAGTCGTACTCAGCAATAGTAACGTAGGAACTATACTACTCATGCACATGTATCAAGGTAAAGGGAGGTGGGGTTTCAATGCAGAAGTGCCAACTTTGACTTGGCTAGTCCTGAACTACGAGTACCGGACTTGAGGTAAGAAGCGTACACGAGTCCACTACATGTCTCCAACCAATTACACCACTATGGTGCCTTCCTCGACTTCCCCACGAGAAAGCACGCCATAGCACTCACGCTTATCTTGGCAAGTTTTATTAGTATCCAGTTCAAGTTGTCTAATAATCAGGCACAGCTTTCCAAGTAGTCCCTTACCGAGGACACGGCTATTCGATTAGTTTATTAACCCTGCAGGGGTGTACTGCTACACACATGAAACTATCAGTTACCGGCGGGATCTCATCACGCTTCAAGCGGGTGTCGGCGAGGATAATCTCCACAACTTTTACCTCACGGCCAACTCAAGTTCAATGAAGACGCCTATCTGGGATGGTTTCCACATTCATAACCCGGACGGTTTACCTAAGTGGTCCCAGAAGATGTGTGCATGGTGCATAAGTCGGTCTCGGCTGAGCCGTTCTCTCACTTTGCAGCCAGGCCACAAACCTACCAGAACTCCGAACTACTGCGACTCATTGAACTGAGAAGGGGTAAGTTAGTAGGTTGAGCGGGGATCCGTTTGCCCAACATGTGGTAGTACTCTTCAGCGTGGATCACCACACAAGAACTCGGGCTTAAGGCGGTGTTCAACGAGACAACCCACTGTGTACTCCTACACAGCCTCTCATCGTTCACCTTGTATTAGGGTAGATTCACCAAAACATTTCCACCATCATCAACATGATTATTACCATCCCAACTCACATCACAGTATCAACATTGTATCACTCTAAGCATGCATTAAGCAATAACAGTTGCAGGGGCCACATGATATCAATCAACTCCTACATTTGCTAGGATTGTGGTTTTCTTACTACTGTGACAAATGATAGGTCATGCAAAGGAATGGGTTCATCTATGCGGTAGAAACGTAGCATGGTAATCATCCTAAACAATGCATAAGCGAGACTGAGAGGCAAGTGGTATTTTATCGACATGATCAATGGGGGTTTGCTTGACTTGCTGACGAGGTTCAGTATCGGGGTCTTCAACGAAGGGGGCAATCTCGGGTTCCAGCTCCACCTCTATTCGACAAACAACAATCGATGGAGCCAAATAAGTACAATACACAATCACATGGTTAAAGGTTGAAACTTGATGTATATGCTTATGATGTGTGAGGGCTTCCATTTAAATGAAGTACATTGCAAGTGAATTGCAAATTCAAACTCCAATTTGAATTTAAATGAATTCCATATGCATTGTTCTCTCTGCTCACCCAAGTTAACTTATTCAAACATGAAAAAAAATTGCATATTCAGAATCCTTGAATTTTTCTGATAATTTTAGACATATTATTTGTTATATTTGGAGTTAGGATGAATATTCTATGAATTTCCAAAGTTTCACCTATTTTCTGGATTTTCTGGAATTGATTTAAAAAGAAATTCACTTATTGCGTCACTGTTGACACCGGCATGACGTCAGGGGGCCACTGACAGAAGGGCCCCACTGGTCAGCCTCTGTTCTGTTAATTAAAACACTTTCTTTTTAATTAAACCTAACCAGAGGGTTAAGGGCCTGGGGAGCCCACCTGTAAGCCTCATAGGGCTGAGGGATTAGGGCTAATCCCCTGCCATGTGGGCTCACCGGCGAGGAGGTCACCGACGAGGTCCCAGACGCGGCGGCGCTGAGCTAGCTTCTCCTCCTAGCCTCCATTATTCGCGCCAAGGCCACCGTTCGAAAGCCCTTGATGAACCGCATCGGATGCACCATCTGCGCATCGCCGGGAAGGTCACGGACGATGGCGGCTTCGAGGTTGCCGGCGGCCAGAGCCTCGGCTTCGAGCAGCACTAGCAAAACGCTCGCGGGAAGAAGCGGGCGTGCGCGCGTTTGGAAGCCCACGTCTCCTTGAACAACGTAGACACGCTAGGGAGGAAGTGGAGGCAAGGGAGCGTGCGTTTGACTGCCATGGCGGTAGTGGAGCTCTGCTCCCATGGTGGAGTCGGCTAGGGGGGGATTGAGGAGCTGCGAGGTTGGGGGTTCTGCTCACCAGGAGGTGGTGAACGCGATGGCACATGCGATGGAGGCGGGGAGGCTTCAACGGCGACGAATTCGACGGAGTTTGCTTGCGGGTTCGGTGGCATCTCAGTGAAGATTCCGGCGACTCGAAGGCGATGCAGCTCCCGCTCCTTTGCACATAGACGAATACGACATCGAGGATTTCACTGGACAAGGTTCTAGCAGCTAGGGTTGGCTCGGGCTGCGAGTTTCCACGACCATAGCCTGCGGCTGCTCTCGGGGAAGCTTGCGGGAGAGAAGGAGAGGGGTGGATAGGCACTAGATTGAGGGGGAAACGGTGCACGACGCGTAGGGGGTTCTCCAGGACACCGAGGAGAGGAAACGGGGGCTCTGGAAGCTTCAAGGCGTCGAGGTGGTTCTGGTGCGCGCTATGGCCGCCACCGAGCTGCTTCGGCCCTAAAGGTGGAAGAAGACAGGGATGCCCCTGGTGGGCTGGGTTGGGCCAGAAAAAGGTGGGCTTCGCCCTAGGCGAGAGGTAAGTCTCTGCTCTTTTCTTTTTCTTTTTTTCTTTTCTGTCTTATGTTGGCCATGCTAAAATAAATAGCTAGGCATTTTTAAAAATGCTGAAACTTTTTATATGGCCGGATAATATATTAGGCTAGCCACTTATAAAGTTTGGCACTTTTTAAAATTTAAATCAATTGAACTTTAATTCAAATAGGGGTTTTTGATTAATTCCAAGGTCCTGTTTGAATATTTCAAAAATCCATGAGCATGGGATTGCTACCACATCACTTGATATGTGATCACACTCATTTATGTGACTTTTCAAAAATGCAAAAGGAATTTTTGGAGCAACTTTTTATCAGGCCAATTGAATTAAATTCATCTGGGGGGTGTTCTCTCTCCCATTTCAATTTCTTTTGAAATTTTTAACATGATGCAAGGTGAGACTTGATCCTAGCACATACCTAACAGAGGGTTCTGACAACTCGCCCCCACTCAAAAGAATCTCGTCCCGAAATTCAGAAGTCTGCGGGAGGAAGGAGGGGTACTCGGCACTGAGACAGTCTTCTATTTCCCACGTGGCTTCTCTCTCAGAGTGGTGTGACCATTGCACTTTCAAAAACTTAATCTTCTGACGACGAGTGAATGCTCTGCTGAATCAAGAATACGAATGGGGTATTCTCGATAAGAAAGGTCATCTTGGAGATCAAGCGTTTCATGGTCGACTTCGCGGATGGGGTCCTTGAAGCAACACCTGAGTTGTGACACATGGAATACATCATGTACTCGGGAAAGGTGCGGGGGTAGTTCAAGTTGGTAGGCAACTTCTCCATGTTTAGCAAGAATGCGGAAAGGTCTGATGTAACGTGGGGCCAACTTGCCTTTGATACCGAATCGTTGGGTTCCCTTCAGAGTTGTAACCCGAAGGTAAGCATTCTCATCCAGATTGTAGCTCTCTTTCCTATGATGACGATCATAGTAGCTTTTCTGACGAGACTGGGCTGCTTTCAATTGATCACGAACAATGCGAACTTGCTCTTCTGCTTCCATGATCATATTCGCTCCAAAAAATTGTCTTTCACCGGTTTTTGACCAGTTTAGGGGTGTTGACATCGTCGTCCATATAGGAGTTCAAAAGGAGCCATCTCCAGACTAGATTGGAAACTATTGTTATAAGAAAATTCGGCGAATGGAAGAGACTTCTCCCAATTCTTTCCGAATGAGATAACACAAGCTCTGAGCATGTCTTCAAGAATTTGATTAACCCTTTTGACTTGACCGCTAGACTGAGGATGGAAAGTTGTACTAAAGGAGAGATGAGTTCCCATAGCATTCTGAAGGCTTCCCCAAAATCTAGATGTGAAAAGGCTACCACGATCAGAATTGATTTCCAAAGGAACACCATGAAGAGACACAATTCTAGAGACATACAAGTCCGCTAACTGGCTAGCAGTTATAGACTCGCGAACAGGCAGGAAGTGTGCAACTTTGGAAAGTCTATCCACCACAACGAAGATGACATCATTTCCTTTCTGGGTTTTTGGAAAGCCAGTGATGAAATCCATACTGACTTTGTCCCATTTCCACTCGGGAATAGGCAAAGGTTGAAGTGTACCAGCAGGTCTTTGATGTTCTGCCTTAATGCGACGACAAACATCACATTCGGCAACAAATCGAGCAATGTCTATCTTCATCCTAGTCCACCAAAATCTCTGGCGTAGGTCTTAGTACATCTTTGTGCTACCAGGATGAATCGAAAGGGGTGTGTCATGGGCCTCCTTAAGAATTCGCCTCCTAAGATTGTGTTATCGTGGTACAACCAATCGAGTGCCAAAGAAAATGACACCTTGATCATTTATGGAGAAACATTTAGCAACTCCGCTAGCAATGTTCTTCTTGATCTCTCGAATACCACTATCACGTTTCTGGGCGGCTATGATTTTATCCTCAAGGGTTGGTTTCGCCACCGAGGTAGAAAGATAGCCATGAGGAACAATCTCAAGATTGAGTTTTCGAAATTCCTCATGAAGAAGTGGGTGATACTGTTGTAACATGAGGTTGTTACAATACAACTTACGACTTAGTGTATCAGCCATGACATTGGATTTGCCTGGGGTGTAAGAAATTCCTACGTTGTAATCTTTTATCAACACTATCCAGCGTCTTTGCATGAGATTAAGATTTGGCTGGGTGAATATGTATTTGAGGCTTTTGTGGTCGGAAAAGATCTCACAATGATTACCAAGGAGGTAATGTCGCCAAGTTGTCAGGGCATGAACTACGACAGCGAGTTCAAGATCATGGGTAGGATAGTTCTCTTCATGTGGACGCAACTGGCGTGAAGCATAAGCTACCACATGTCTATCTTGCATAAGTATTCATCCTAACCCTTGCCGTGAGGCGTCACAAAAGATCTCGAAATCCTTTTTGGTGTCTGGAGGCGCAAGTACTGGTGCAGAAGTCAATCTTCTTTTTAGCTCTTGAAAGCTTTCCTCGCACTTGGGAGTCCATAGGAATTTCTTATCTTTCTTGAGGAGTTCAGTTAGAGGCTTTGCAACTTTAGAGAAGTTCTTGACGAAGCAGCGGCAGTAGCTTGCTAAGCCAAGAAAACTCCTAACCTTCTTAACCGATTCAGGTGGAGTCCAGTCAAGGACGGCCTGAACTCTCTCGGGATTCACAGCAATGCCTTTTGCAGAAATCACGTGGCCTAAGTAGGTCACTTCTGGTAGCCAAAATTCACACTTGGAGAACTTGGCATAAAGGTGATGCTCTCGGAGTTTCATCAATACCAGCCTGAGATGTTCGGCATGTTCTTCTTCGTTCTTCAAGTAGATGAGAATGTCATCAAGATAAACTACAAAAATTTATCTAGGTACTCCATGAAGATCGAATTCATCATGCGCGAGAAAGTGGCGGGGGTATTGGTTAAACCAAAGGACATGACGGTGTACTCGTAAAGACCATAACGAGTAGTGAAAGTCATTTTTGGAATGTCCTCGTTTCGGATTTTGATTTGATGATAACCTAATCTCAAATCGATCTTGGAGAAGACAGAGGATCCAACAAGTTGATCATAAAGATCATTGATCCTGGGCAGTGGGTACTTGTTCTTTATCGTCGCTAGATTTAGCGGGCGATAGTCTACGCACATCCTTTCTGTTCCATCTTTCTTCATTACGAACAGAACGGGGCAACCCCATGGCGATGAGCTAGGGCGGATGAAGCCGTTTGCCAACAAAGCTTCAAGTTGGATTTTAAGCTCAGCTAACTCACGTGGGGCCATTTTGTATGTGCGTCTGGAAATTGGTGCGGTTCCTGGCATAAGATCCACTATGAACTCTACACATCTGTCGGGTGGCATGCCTGACAGCTCTTCAGGAAAGACATCCGGGAAGTCACGAACCACTGGAACATCTTCAAGGTCGGGAAGGGTAAGCACATTCAAAGAATGCATCTGGGTTCTCGATCTTGGTGAGGAGTAATCTATTGTCTGGCCTGAAGGATGGGTAAGTCTAACTGACTTGGCTTTACAATCAAGAAAATAATTTTGTCTTGATAACCAATCCATACCAAGGATGACATCAATGACTGAAGACTTGAGGGCTATGAGTGAAGCAAGGAATACTAAACCCTCAATTGCAATCTGATTACCATGGCTTACTCTATTAGTTTTCCATCTTGACCCTAGAGTTTTAATTATCATTGGGGTGGACATTTCAACAAAGGACAACTCATGACGAAGTGCATAACTTTCCTACATGAATGAATGAGATGCTCCTGGGTCGAAAAGAACGGAAGTAGGAACATAATTGACTGGGAGCGTACCAAGAATGACGTCAGAAGTTTCATCAGTCTCTTCAGCTGAGATCTGGTTCACCCGTCCACGATTGGCGGGAGGAGCGGGTTTGGTGGTGAAGACCTTCGGGGGTGGCTTGCCACGACCGTTGTTGTTACCTCCGGCACGGGGTGGAGCAATCTGATTCTGGAGCTGGTTCTGGGGACAGTCGTGGGAGTAGTAACCTGCCTGACGACACTTGTAGCAGGCTACATAGACAGTGCGGGGAGCTGGGTTGTTCGGTGGAGCTGGGTGGAACGAAGCTGGTGGACGAGGCACCACATAGGATGGCCTCGATGGGTTATTCTAGCGAAACATGTTGTTGGGGATCCAGATCTTGCGCTTCTGAGAGCCTAAGCTGGATGAACCATCGTCTCTAGGGTGTTTGCGGAAGTCATTGGGGGTGTTCATGTCCTCCGCCTTGATGGCCTTGTTGACAAGGACCTGGAAGGTGGCGAAGTCATGTAGGTTGAGCTCACGACGGAGTCCAGAATTGAGTCCACGGCGGAACCTCTCTTGCTTCTTGGCGTCGGTGGATACCTGTTCAGTAGCATAACGAGCCAGTCGGTTGAACTCACGACTAAAATCATCAACAGTCATTATGCCTTGGGTGAGGTTGCAGAACTCCTCACGCTTGCGGTCCATAAGACCCTTTGGAATGTGGTGCTCACAGAATGAAGTGCGGACCTCATCCCAAGTTGTGGGCGGTCCAACTGGATGCATGTTCAGGAAATTCTCCGACCAAGAGCTAGATGCACCCTCGAGGTGGTAAGTGGCATAGCTGACCCTGTCACCATCTGCAACATGGCCTGCCTGGAGCTTCCTCTCGATGCTGCGAAGCCAGTCATCGGCGTCAAGGGGCTCGGTGGAGTAGCTGAAAACCGGGGGATGAAGCCGGATGAAGTCATTCAAAGACACCAACTTGTTGCGCTGCTGAGTGGTGTTGCGGGAAATGACCTCCAGCAACTGGTGAGAGTCTCAGCGGTTCCTCTCAACCTCCATCAGAACCTGAGCCATCGTGGGTGGCGGTGGAAGGTTTCCTTCCTCCGGTTCATTCCCACGACCATGGGCACGACCAAGCTGGCCACGGGTTCCTTGAGACATCCTGAAGGGGAAAACCAAAGTAAAACAAAGTTGATTGGAAGAGTCTAAACAAGGTATTGAAGGTACTGGAAGAATCACAGATCAAAGGAAGTAATCATCTTGACAACATGGTGATAAAAGCATACAAGCCATATATTCACAAGCTGTCATACAAACCATACATCATTTTAGTACAAGCGCCAAGCTAATACAAACGTGATGAAGATGATACATCGTTCAGAGGCACTCTGACTTCCTATACATTATTTATCTAAGCCTCTGGAACTTAGAACACCTTCCGTACAATATACTAAAGATACTACTACATCCTCACTGGAGTAAGACCACAGGCGGTCTCACTCATCTCCATCTCCATAGTAATCCTCGTAAAAGTTACCCACGTAACCTGGTAGCTGAAGGTGACCATCGGAAAACACGGAGGCCTGTGGACCCTGATATCCATTTGGGTAAGGATGGGGCCTAGGTCCAGCGTAGGGTGGAAGGAAAGGACCACGGGGTGGAAAAATGCCTCCAATCTCGGGCCAAGAAACTCGAGA
This sequence comes from Bromus sterilis, assembly GCA_950022295.1. Lineage (NCBI taxonomy): Eukaryota > Viridiplantae > Streptophyta > Magnoliopsida > Poales > Poaceae > Bromus > Bromus sterilis. The sequence continues at coordinate 158,194,979 of OX465596.1, read as the reverse complement.
AGGCATCTGTGTCCTGACTGGGTAGATAGCATCATAATCCACTGATCCAACACTCACAAAAGGAGCCAGGAGTGTAACTGCTCGATACAGACGGACACGGGTGGCGTGAATCTCAAAACGAAGGGCACGTGCATCACGATCTCTATCACAAGCGTGCCGAGCAGTGATCTGAAGCAAAGGATCCTCCAGGGAGTGATCTGAGTACAATCCGGTGTAATATCCCTCTTCTCCTGGAAGTGCAGCAGGGATATAGCGGAATGATGTGCCTCCAAGCATAGCATGCTCCTCTCTCAGCAGGGTAATACATGAGTATGCAGCATCCTGCACAGCCATGTTCTCAGTCACACCAATGCCATGTCCAAAGAGGATAGGCTAAGAGACTCCAATGTGGTGCGGGTAGATCCTGACAGTCCAGTGGAACTGAGTCTGGTTGAATTCAAGGAACTGCTCCTCAACAGTGTACTCAGGATACCATCGATATCCAATGAAGAACATCATCTCGATCAGCATGGCGGGATGGCCACGCACACCGAGGCACCTAGTCAAACGAACAATCTGCCGAGGGGGAAGATCTGCCATCTGAAACAGAAAGAAGGAGTTTGCAAATGCATCAGATTATGAAGAAACTTGGAATGACTCGGACAGCATAACGGCTGTAATTGCAAGAAACGACAATTTCTTACAACATGGAAACAACACTTACATACGATGTAAGAAATCAGGAAGCACAACAACTCTAGCAAACCGAACACAACTTTCCTATGGCTACAAGGAAGCAAACAACGAGATGTTCTAGTAAGACATAGATGAGCCTAGTCCTATCTTCCCGTAGAAAATGATGAGTGTGACTCAGAACTCAGAACGATGAAGGTAAGGAGAAAAAAGAAGCCTTATGTTGTTCGCTTATATACCCAGAGCAACTATATAACTATAGCAATCTAGACTCGACTTCGGCCAAGGCTGATAATCCTACAGTCAGTCCTGCTCTGATACCAAGTCTGTCGGGACCCGGGGTTAGCGTATGCAAGACTCGTTACAACACAATCATATGGAGAGCCGAGAACCGTACCCACGTGTCTAAGCAGACAAGGCCAAGCACAGAACGTTCTCGGAAAGCATCAAACGTGAGGGGCATCCCATCCAGGCCGGATGATCAACTGAGATGGGTCCTCATCGTCCGCACACAAGTCTAAATGATATGGGTGGTGAACTCCCATACTCATAGACAAGTCGCCTCAACCATACTATCGATTGTATTATAACCCTTACATAGACTTACTCTAGACCGATCACTTAGTCGGGGTCTAGGGCGGGCTCGATCATACATGAAAGTGTGCACGTGACGGAGTCACGAACAATCGCATCGCGATGCCCCAAGTTGCGCACATCTAAGGGCCACTTGGTGTATAAAAGACCGCCAGCCAGATCACAACTAAGGTCTCGAAAACCCATACTAAGACATGCATGATATAATCATACACGCAGCACACATGTCTAGTATGAACAGCAGGTATCATTGCAATTCTCTACAAAGTTTACATCTTTATTGATAACTCTTATAGAGTGCACACAGAGATCACGAGACCGTGATCCAACATTACAACAAGCATGCGGAAGCAAAGTAGGTCTGAGTACAAACAAGTTTAACAAATGGCTTAGAGAAGCCTTATCTATAAACAAGCCCTTCCATGAGGGAACCCGTCTGCTGACTGGGACTACACTTGCTTGGTCTTCAGTCGTCGAGCTCGAGGAAGAATCCACCTTCGGGGTCAGTGGGTTCATCTAAAACATAGAATAACCAAACGTGAGTACAAAGTCGTACTCAGCAAGACTTACGTAGGAACTATACTACTCATGCACATGTATCAAGGTAAAGGGAGGTGGGGTTTCAATGCAGAAGTGCCAGCTTTGACTTGGCTAGTCCTGAACTACGAGTACCAGACTTGAGGTAAGAAGCTTACACGAGTCCACTACATGTCTCCAACCAATTACACCACTATGGTGCCTTCCTCGACTTCCCCACGAGAAAGCACGCCATAGCACTCACGCTTATCTTGGCAAGTTTTATAAGTATCCAGTTCAAGTTGTCTAATAATCAGGCACAGCATTCCAAGTAGTCCCTTACCGCGGACGCGGCTATTCGATTAGTTTATTAACCCTACAGGGGTGTACTGCTACCTCACAGCCAACTCAAGTTCAATGAAGACGCCTATCGGGGATGGTTTCCACATTCGTAACCCGGCCGGTTTACCGAAGTGGTCCCAGAAGATGTGTGCGTGGTGCATAAGCCGGTCTCGGCTGACCTGTTCTCTCACTTTGCAGCTAGGCCACAAACCTACCAGAACTCCGAACTACTGCGACTCATTGAACTGAGAAGGGGTGAGTTAGTAGGTTGAACGGGGATCCGTTTGCCCAACATGTGGTAGTACTCTTCAGCTTGGATCACCACACAAGAACTCGGGCTTAAGGCGGTGTTCAACGAGACAACCCACTGTGTACTCCTACACAGCCTCTCATCGTTCACCTTGTATTAGGGTAGATTCACCAACACATTTCCACCATCATCAACATGATTACTACCATCCCGACTCACATCACAGTATCAACATTGTATCACTCTAAGCATGCATTAAGCAGTAACAGTTGCATAGGCCACATGATATCAATCAACTCCTACATTTGCTAGGATTGTGGTTTTCTTACTACTGTGAAAAATGATAGGTCATGCAAAGGAATGGGTTCATCTATGCAGTAGAAACGCAGCATGGTAATCATCCTAAACAATGCATAAGCGAGACTGAGAGGGAAGTGGGATTTTATCGACATGATCAATGGGGGTTTGCTTGCCTTGCTGACGAGGTTCAGTATCGGGGTCTTCAACGAAGGGGGCAATCTTGGGTTCCGGATCCACCTCTATTCGACAAACAACAATCAATGGAGAAAAATAAGTACAATGCACAATCAAATGGTTGAAGGTTTAAACTTGATGTATATGCTTCTGATGTGTGAGGGATTCCATTTAAATGAAGTACATTGCAAGCGAATTGCAAATTCAAACTCCAATTTGAATTTAAATGAATTCCATATGAATTGTTCTCTCTGTTCACCAAAGTTAACTTGTTCAAACATGAAAACAAATTGCATATTCAGAGTCCTTGAATTTTTCTGATAATTTTAGACATATTATTTGCTATATTTGGAGTTAGGATGAATATTCTATGAATTTCCAAAGTTTCACCTATTTTCTGGATTTTCTGGAATTGATTTAAAAATAAATTCACTTATTGCATCACTGTGACACCAGCATGACGTCAGGGGGCCACTGACAGAAGGGCCCCACTGGTCAGCCTCTGTTCTGTTAATTAAAACGTTTTCTTTTTAATTAAACCTAACCAGAGGGTTAAGGGCCTAGGGGCCCCACCTGTAATCCTCACAGGGGGGAGGGATTAGGGCTAATCCCCTGCCAAGTGGGCTCACCGGCGAGGAGGTCACGGGAGAGGTCCCAGACGCGGCGGCGCTGAGCTAGCTTCTCCTCCTGGCCTCCATTCTCCGCGCGAAGGCCACCGTTCGAAAGCCCTTGACGAACCACATCGGATGCACCATCTGCGCATCGCCGGGAAGGTCACAGACGACGGCGGCTTCGAGATTGGCAGCGGCCATAGCCTCGTCTTCGAGCAGCACTAGCAAAACGCTCGCGGGAAGAAGCGGGCGTGCGCGCGTTTGGAAGCCCACGTCTCTATGAACAACGTAGACACGCTGGGGAGGAAGTGGAGGCACGGGAGCGTGCGTTTGACTGCCCATGGCGGAAGTGGAGCTCTGCTCCCATGGTGGAGTCGGCTAGGGGGGATTGAGGAGCAGCGAGGTTGGGGGTTCGGCTCACCAGGCGGTGGTGAATGCGATGGCACAGGCGGTGGAGTTGGGGAGGCTTCAATGGCGACGAATTCAACGGAGTTTGCTTGCGGGTCCGGCGGCGTCTCGGTGAAGATTCCGGCGACTCGAAGGCGATGCAGCTCCCAATCCTTTGCACAGAGACGAAGTCGACGTCGAGGAGTTCACTGGACAAGGTTCTAGCGGCTAGGGTTGCCTCGGGCTCCGAGTTTCCACGGCCATGGCCTGCGGCTGCTCTCGGGGAAGCTTGCGGGAGAGAAGCAGAGGGGTGGATAGGCACTGGACTGAGGGGGAAACGGTGCACGACGCGTAGGGGGTTCTCCAGGACACCGAGGAGAGGACACGGGGGCTCTGGAAGCTTCAAGGCATCGAGGTGGCTCTGGTGTGCGCTCTGGCCGCCACCGAGCTGCTTCGGCGCGAAAGGTGGAAGAAGACAGGGATGCCCCTGGTGGGCTGGGTTGGGCCAGAAGAAGGTGGGCTTCGCCCTAGCCGAGAGGTAAGTCTCTGCTCTTTTCTTTTTCTGTTTTTCTTTTCTGTCTTATGTTGGCTATGCTAAAATAAATAGCTAGGCATTTAAAAAAATGCTGAAACTCTTTATATGGCCTGATAATATATTAGGCTAGCCACTTATAAAGTTTGGCACTTTTTAAAATTCAAATCAATTGAACTTTAATTCAAATAGGGGTTTTTGATTAATTCCAAGGTCCTGTTTGAATATTTGAAAAATCCATGAGCATAAGCATTATGTGACTTTTCAAAAATGCAAAAGGAATTTTTGGAGAATTTTTTTATCTGGCCAATTGAATTAAATTCATCTGGGGGGTGTTCTCTCTCCCATTTCAATTTCTTTTGAAATTTTTAACATGATGCAAGGTGAGACTTGATCCTAGCACATACCTAACAGAGGGTTCTGACATTATGCACGTACTCACGGCCAAAGGAACGGTCTACTACGTTCTGTAATTACAACACTGAACCTTCATAAGTTTGATCATGCTATAATGATTACTTTGGGTAATGTTCATCACGTCACTCATCCAGTGAGGTGACCTCATAGTCAAGAGACTTAATTGTCCATGATCGCGAAACCATGACCATCATGTTTACCATGAACTAGTTATTGATATAGAGGCTAACTAGGAACTCTCGAGGTTTCTATACCACACCTGTATCATTGTTTCACTGATACAGTTCTAGCATGGTATGAAACTGGTTATGAACTTGCTTAGATATATTGGAATAATCATATATTATTTGCCTCTAGAGCATATATCCAACAGTCTCCCACTTTAACTGGAGTGCTAATAATCTAGCCGCATTTTCCTGATCATAACCATCTTATCACATAAGTGTTCATTGATCATGCTTGCTCATGGAAGAGGGTTCGTCAACGAACTGCGCCAATTCAGATTCGTATGTTTCCTTTGCAACTGGCATAGGTCAACTAGTTTGACATGCCACTCATTATCATATAATGGTTGGATATAAGTTTCGCGGGAGAGTGGGACGATTATTTCAAAGTATCCTTCAGTGATCCTTTGGTTCAGTCTTCAGAAGACTTATCCAGTTTCACATATATTGGGAAATACACTCAGCCAGAAGTCCAAACTTCTTACAGCAAAATTTTATCCATACGTCTACTTTCCTAAGTAGTATTATGTTTGTAGAGTCGTGAATCTTGCTCACATTTCTTTTATATCTTCGGTGATGTCTCTAATTCCATATAGGCCCATAATATGGCTTGCAATTGTAATCTTGCATTACATTCAAGTCTATTATCTTTCTATACTTTAGAGCATAGTCCTCAGTATTCCTCATATACTGAATTCATGGACTTTATTCAGATTCTGTGTTTTACTCCTAAAGCACATCGGAATATGTTCTTCTTCCAAGAACTTTTGAGTCATTCTGTTGTTGGATTCACAATGCATGTTATATGGTGGAATCATATGTCAAAGTACATATGAGATCACATGTCCTAGTACATGGTGCATCTCTATTCTTCCATCAAGACATTGCTTGTGATATTTGGATTTCATTCCTTATATAATTTCTAGCTACAAGAACCTGTTTCTTGTCTAGAAGATTATTCCAACTTTTCTTTGTTTCATCGTACGTATCTATCACTATAGATTTGAACGTGTGATGTGTTTAGTACTTCACATAAAGGAAGATTCTTGTAATCTTGCGTTATGTCTACCTTATGTTATATATATATATATATCATAATGCATATACGTGCATATGAGACGATTCTCCTTATACATATATCATTCGCATGTCCATATATACATACACGTGATCATTCTCCACATATGTCATAACATGCATGTCTGAGATAATGATCATGCTCCCACTCAAATATATCCATCATATACTCATATATTTGTGGTTCAGCTTTCATCAAGTCATTGTATTGTTACTATGTCTTACATAATGACAATGCTCCCAAAGCTCCCACTCAGAAAATGCCCTCTGCATTCTAAGTTTCCGGAAGTCTTCAAATCTCCCACTCAGTTTCATGAAACTGCAGGCCCACTCAATATTTTGGTCATTCACAAAAAATCACTTGATCAAATCAAGGTTGAGGGTTCCTGTCTTGAGGTACTACAGTCCATCCTTCCAACGAAATAAACCTTCGTCATGCCCATTGCAATTATCTTTCAAATCCCAATTTGACTAAGACGCAATTTCAGGCTATGGTCCATTGTAGTGTAAATGAAATATTTTATTAATTAAAGAGTTCCTACGTTTCCGCGGTCAATCAACATTGAACTTTGGTCATAACCGTTTTATGAACCAAAATTATGCCTTATACTCGTTACATTATTCTCAAGTACTTTCCAGTTTATCAAGAATGTGAAATAACCGATTTATTTCACAGAACGTGAGCCATCTGATACGTCCAAAATGCATCAGTATTTTATATCGTAATTCATCCTTATTCATTGATATATTTCACATTACGATGATGTTCTTATGTTGTTTTGGCTTGTTTTACACAGTTTGCAACTTTCCGATGCCGAAGCAGCAGACGCAGGATTCAGCGGTAAAAAGTGTACGCTGAGTTGCTGAAGAAGAACACCTCCAAATTACCTGAAAATCGACGGGGTTTTTTTTGAGAGGATTGACGGAGACACGCGAAAGAGGGACCAGAGGGGGGCCATAGGGTGCCCAGGCGGCCACCTGGCGCGGCCCCCACCCTGGCCGCGCCGGGAGGGCGCCTGGAGCCCTAGGACCACCCCGAGCTCCCCCCTTCTGGCCTATATACTCTTCGTCGCCCGAAAACCCTAAAAGGAGGAGTTTTTACGGAGTTCTGACGCCTCTCCGTGGCGGAAACCTAAAGAGAATAAAAGGGCTCTCCGGCGGGTAGATTCCGCCGAGGACATCACCTCCCGGAAGGGGAGATCATCGCCATCGTCATCACCATCGTCACGGGCATCATCGAGATCATCATCAACATCATCCCCAACATCAGCATCATCTTCATCTTCATCCAATATCATCTCACAATTGCAACTTGCGTTGTAACTCGTACTATCTACCCTCTCTACTCTATGAGTGTTGATTACTACTTTGTGGTGAATGCTATTGAGTTTTGTTGGAGGAATATCATTATGACCAGATTGTTTACCACCTATTTATCACCTATGATCATGATCTCTTTTATGTCTTGTGAGTAGTTACTTTATTTCTTGAGGACATGAGAGAAGTCTTGTTGTTAGTAGTCATATGATGCTGAAGTAATATGTGTTGTTTGACATTTAAGTTGTGTTGACAATTTCCTAGTGGTGTTGTGTGAGTTGAACACTCAACACTTCACCTTATTAAGGACCTAGGGGAATACATTGTGTATAAAGAATGCTTACGGTGGGTTGCCGGAGTGACAGAAACCTGAACCCCAATTTGCACACTTTTGCACAAGGGAATAATGGATCCTTGATCTTATTGCTGTGGTTAGGCTTTGCCTTAATTTTTATCTTGTATTTGCGGATGCTTGCAAGTTGTTTAATCATAAGAGTGCACTTATATTAGTCTAGAAGGTGTGCTAGCATAGATCCACCCACTCAACACTTATCAATATAAAACATGTTATCAATGCGGAATATGGCGAAAGCACGTGACTACCTCTCCATGTGTCCTCAAGAATGCTTTAATCTTTATAAGTTCAGTTGCCAGGCTTATCCTTTGCTAAAAATGATTGGGCCACCTTCTGCTCCGCAGCACCATTTACTTTGCTTTCTTTTGTCTTATTGTTTCTTATACCGAAAACCCCTAAAAAGTTATCTTTCAGTGCTTGCAGTTATTCCTTGTCCAAAATCACTTATCAATACCTTTCGCTCCTCGTTGCGTTTGACACTCTTACTTATCTAAAATGCTGCAATAGATCCCTTACGGTTGTGGGTCATCAAGTACCGTTTTCTGGCGCCGTTGCCGGGCAGCATAGCACTATTGGTAAGTGAAGCTGGTAAGGAAATTTTTATGTTGTTGTTTTTATTTTTTTGTTGCTGCTCTTTGTCCGTATGGACAACCTAGCTATTGGATCGTTGCTTGCGGGGAAACACCCCACATCTGTGGTGGTTGTTCCTCCGCCTACTGAAAGTGTGCCTTATAAAATACCAAAGAATCGTTATCCAGGAGACAGACATCCCAGTGAACACTTGCTATATTTAACACAACTATGTTCACTATTTAACCTTGCAGGTGTATCAATGGAGTTTTTCATGAGGAAATTGTTCTCCATATCGCTTATAGATAAAGCTTCAGATTGGTATAAGCTTCTCGATAACTCACATTTGCTTGATTGGAAAGAGCTTATGTCTCTCTTTTGTACCAAGTTTTATCCTCTTCATGAAATTCATCGAGACAAAAATTATATCTATAACTTTAGGTCTCGTGACGGAGAAAGCATCACTCAAGCTTGGGGGAGATTGAAATCCCTAATGCCCAAATGTCCTATTCATGAGCTCCCCAAGAAAACTATACTTAAAATTTTTTATGCTAGACTTTCTCGTGAGGATAAGGAGGTGCTGCATGCCTCCTCTAGTGGGGTATTTCAGACGAAAAGCATTGAAGAAAGATGGGATATCCTTGAAAGGATCCAGAAGAATACCGAAGATTGGGAAATAGATAAAGGCATTGAACCCACTATAAATTATGAGCATGATTATATAGAGAGCTATGTGAAAACTGATTGCTTTAATACCTTTTGCACTAAGATTTGTCTCGATTCCCATCTAATGATTGATTTTTGTAAGGACTTTGCCTCTCATATTGACTCTTCTAAGAAGAAGAAGTATCAGCATCATAAACCCTTCAAAGAATTACCTATTGATATTCATGTTGCTGACCCTATTTTGCCTGCAGTTATATATGAAAAGGCCCCTTTTCCCGCAAGGATAACGGAGCACTCTTTTGTGACAGGCATAATAAACAAAAGTGAGAGAAGAATTGATGAGCCTGAGGACCAGATCAAGCTCGATCCTCAAGTTGCACTAGTTAAGGATCTTGTTGCTAATGATTCTTTAGATTCCAATATAAATTTTTGTGCTGTTTCCACTAACCTTGTCACAGCCAAGAATAAAGGCCCAATTTCATGTACTCCGGTAGTGCTAGTGTGATCCCGTATTCACTTTATCAAGAGATCATAGGTGAAATTTCACCTTGTGAACTTGAAGAAGTTGATGTTACAATTCATCTTGCAAACAGAGCAACTATCTCTCCTATCGGAACTGTGAGATACGTTGAAGTATTATGCGAAAAGGTAAAATATCCTACCGACTTTCTAGTACTTGGTTTAGTAAAGGATAATTTTTGTCCTATTGTTTTCGGTAGGCCTTTTCTCAGAATTTGTGGAGCTATAATAGATTGCAAGAAAGGTAAAGTTTCTGTTGAATTCAATGGTGAGCCATATGAATTTAAATTTTCTAAGTTCTCTAAGAAGCCTCGTGGTACTAATTTGCCTAGTAACGATAAGATTATTGAAGATATTTCTTCAATTGCTATTCCTCCTAATGATACTTTGCAGCAATATATGGAGGACCACGAGAATGATTTGCATATGCAGGAGAGAAATGAGCTGGACGAAATATTCATAAGACAACCTGCTATCCTAAAGCACAACCTTCCAGTTGAGCCTTTGGGAATTTTATCGAAACCAAAAGAAGATCCAGTGTTTGATCTTAAACCTCTTCCTGACACGCTCAAATATGCTTATTTAGATGAAAAGAAAGTATATCCTGTTATTATCAATTCTAACCTTTCAGGGTATGAAGAAGAGCGACTATTGGAAGTACTTCACAAACATCGAGGTGCAATTGGCTATACCCTTGATGACCTTAAGGGGATTAGTCCATCTATTTGTCAACATACCATCAACCTTGAGCCTGATTCTAAACCAGTTGTTGATCATCAACGACGGTTGAATCCGAAAATGATGGATGTTGTAAGGACTGAGATTCTCAAGCTTCTAGCCGCAGGTATTATCTACCCTATAGCTGATAGTAAGTGGGTAAGCCCGGTTCATTGTGTTCCAAAGAAAGGGGGAACAACTGTGGTTCCTAATGATAAGAATGAACTAATACCTCGGAGAATTATTGTTGGATACAGAATGTGTATTGATTACAAGAAGCTGAACAAGGCAACCAGGAAGGACCACTAACCGTTTTCGTTCATCGACCAAATGCTTGAAAGGTTATCCAAAAATACTCACTTTTTTTATCTTGATGGTTATTCTGGCTTCTCTCAAATTCATGTTAACACTGCTGATCAAGAGAAGACCACTTTTACTTGTCCCTATGGTACTTATGCTTACAAGCGTATACCTTTTAGTTTATTTAATGCCCCTGCTACTTTTCAAAGGTGTATGTCTGCTATCTTTCATGGTTTTTGTGAAGAAATTGTGGAGGTATTCATGGACGATTTCTCCGTTTATGGAACCTCTTTTGACCATTGTCTCCACAACCTTAATAAAGTTTTGTAGAGATGTGAGGAGAGAAATTTGGTGCTTAACTGGGAGAAGTGCCACTTTATGGTCAATGAGGGAATTGTTCTTGGCCACAAGATTTCTGAGAGGGGAATTGAGGTGGACAGGGCCAAGATCAAAGCAATTGAAAGGATGCCCTATCCAAGGGACATCAAAGGTATTCATAGTTTTCTCGGTCATTCTGGTTTCTATAGAAGATTTATTAAAGACTTTTCTAAGACTTCAAGACCCCTCACTAATCTTCTCCAGAAGGATGTTCCTTTTGTTTTTGATGAAGATTGTAAGGAAGCCTTTGAAGTTCTTAAGAAAGCTTTAATAACCGCTCCTATAGTACAACCACCTGATTGGAATTTACCTTTTGAAATAATGTGTGATGCTAGTGATTTTGCTGTTGGAGCTGTTTTAGGGAAAAGGGTTGATATGAAATTGAATGTTATATATTATGCTAGCAAAACCCTTGATAGTGCTCAAAAGAATTATGCTACTACTGAGAAGGAATTCTTAGCAGTAGTGTTTGCTTGTGTTAAGTTTAGGAAGTATATTGTTGATTCTAAGATTATTATTCATACTGACCATGCTGCCATTAAGTATCTTATGGAGAAGAAGGATGCCAAACCCAGACTCATCCGATGGGTACTCCTTCTTCAAGTCTTTGATTTGCAGATTGTCGATAGGAAAGGAGCAGACAATCCGGTAGCGGATAATCTTTCAAAGATGGAAGATATACCGCATGATCCCATTCCAGTCAACGACAGTTTTCCAGACGAACAACTAGCTGTTGTAAAAGTACAATCTCTCTCCGGTCCTTGGTTTGCAGATTATGCTAACTTTATCATTGCAAATTGTTTGCCTCCAGGTTTAACATTTCAGCAAAGGAAGAAGTTGTTCCATGATTTGAGGCATTACTTTTGGTATGACCCACATCTTTTCAAAGAAGGTCCAGATGGGATTGTGAGGAGATGCATACCGGAACACGAGCAGAAGGACATTCTCAAACAATGTCACGATAGTCCATATGGAGGACATCATGCTGGTGAGAGGACCACACATAAGGTTCTTCAATCAGGTTTTTATTGGCCTACTCTCTTTAAGGATGCTAGAAATTATGTCTTATCCTGTGATAAGTGTCAGAGAGTTGGTAATATTAGTAGAAGGAATGAGATGCGTATGAATTACTCTCTAGTGATTGAGCCTTTTGATTGCTGGGGTTTTGATTTTATGGGTCCTTTTCCTCCATCGCACAAGTACACTCACATTTTAGTTGATGTGGATTATGTAACCAAGTGGGTAGAGGCAATCCCCACTGAAAGTGCTGATCACAAGACATCTTTGAAAATGCTCAAGGATGTAATTTTTCCTAGGTTTGGAGTACCCAGGTACCTCATGACTGGCGGGGGTTCACACTTTACGCATGGAGCTTTTAGAAAAGCTTTAGCCAAGTACGATGTCAATCATAGAATTGCTTCACCGTACCACCCTCAAACTAGTGGGCAAGTTGAGCTCACTAATAGAGAGATCAAGTTGATCTTACAGAAGACAGTTAGTAGAAATAGAAAAGATTGGTCAAATAAGTTAGGAGATGCTTTGTGGGCCTATAGAACTGCTTACAAAAACTCCATGGGCATGTCTCCCTGTAAGATGGTCTATGGCAAGGCTTGCCATTTGCCATTAGAACTAGAACAAAGCTTTCTGGTCTATTAGAGAGCTTAATGCTGACCCGAAATTAGCTGGTGAAAAGCGTCTCATGAACTTGACTTCTCTAGATGAGTGGAGAAGTGAAGCTTACGAGAGCGCTAAAATGTTCAAGGAAAAGGTAAAGAAGTGGCACGATAGGAGGATTCTGAAACGTGAATTTAATGTTGGTGATAAAATTTTGATGTTTAGATCCCGTTTCAGGTTTTCTCCCGGTAAACTACTTTCCAGATGGGAAGGGCCATTTCGTATTGAAAAGTCTACCGCTCGGGTGCAATCAAGATTAACAATTTCGAAGGCACCAAACCTCAAGTTGTGAATGGGCAAAGACTTAAGCATTACATAGCAGGTGACCCTGTCAATGTTGATGTGGATTTGGTATACACAACAACTCATGAAGAACATGTTGCAACCCTGTTTCAGACACCAGCAGAAGCAGAATAAGGAAAGGTATGTATTACGGTAAGGAAACATCGGGAACCGCCATAAAAATCCCGTATTATGAGTTTTTGTAAAATTAGGAAAATTGAGGCCTATGTGGAGCCGGAGACAAGCTCCAGGGGGCCCAGGCGCCCCCCTGGCGCGGCCTACCCCCTGGCTGCGCCGGGAGGCCGCCTGGGCACCTAGGAGTCCGTCTCCAACCCCACTTTGGCTCGTTACCTTCCTTTCTGTGCAGAAATTTTTACTATATCTTTGCCCGGATTGTTCCGGCAATGTATCTCGCGATTTCGTGTGTTTTCTTTTCGATATGTTTCTGCCAGAAAATCTTTCAGCTAGAGCTAGGTGCCATGGCTACCCCAAGTTCTCCCGAGGACAAGTTCATCGTGAGTATCATCAACCCTTACCTCGCTGATGTGAAGAAGCACCCTCAGATCCTTCGTGTGGAGGATGGTGACCTCCACAAGGAGGATCTGAAGGGACCAGTCATGGAAGATAGCACCGAGGAGCGGCTGAAGGAGATTGAACATGAGGTCTTCAAGTTCGAGAAGATAGTGGAGCGTGGTGTTGAAGCTAACTTCGACATCATGAACGAAATATAGGCTTCCCACAAGAAGGAGATGAAGGAGATGGGATCAAATTTGTCCGCACTAGAAGAGAAATTTTATGAGCTTCAAGCACAGATCTATGATCTGCAGAACCAGAACTGTGAGTATGAACTAAAGTTTCTGCGCATGGGTTTGGGTGCTGAGTGCAGGATCCTAGAGACGGGAATGTCCTTTGAGACTGAAGAACAACTTCCATGGAAGCGCTTCGCCAAGGAGTACGTGATCAACAAGAACAAGAATGAGGAGTAAATCTCCTTGGGTAATGGCATCCCCTTAGCTTGTTCCAAGATTGGGGGAGTGCCCGGTATCTTTATCTTTATCTCTGTCTTTTAGAGTCAAGTAGAGTCGTATCATGTCTAGGGAAGTTATCTCATAAAATAGGTGTTTGCATTGAGGTCTATCACTCCTTTTTGGAGAGTTATGTATCCGTGAGTGTGGAGTCGTCTATGATGGAATATTAATGAGAAGTCTATTGATCCCTTTGCTGCACTCGGTATTCTCTTCACGCAATCGACCTTATGATGATTCTTATGGGGAGTATTGACCTTATATCAGGTATGGATTTGAAAACTTTATTTAATCTTGGAAAATATAGCTTTGGTCATAACAACAAGCATGATTTTCTCAAAGTAGCGACATAGCAAAACCCTTTATGTTATTATGCTTGAAGTGTTATGTTGACAAGGAAGACAACTTGATGTGCTATGCTTATTTTAATGCTTATGCTTTATATTTCTTTGCATCTAAGTCATCATCAATTGTCTGTTCTCTCAAAGCCTTTGCTAGCCAAACCTCTGTACTAAGCGTAATTCTTCTTGTACATCCATACCCTGAAACCAATATCTCCCATTTGAGTCCACCATACCTTCCTATTCGTGGTATTCCACTACCACTCCTAAAGTATAGAATTTATGTGTTATCCTTAAATGTTCAAAATCTTCTATTTTGTGCCCCTGTTTTAGCTCATGAGGAAGTAGTAGTTAATTCATGATCTTCTTAAGTTGGAAAAGTTTTATTCCGGGATTGCATGTCTATCTGCAAACCCCTAATACGAGGACGAATTGGCATGAGTGCGCCCAGCTCACAAAAGATAATACAACAAACAAACCATCCTTCACGCTTTGTTCATGAGAAATCAGAAAACTTTGGCCGTGATAAACAAAGGAGATTGCGGGGATGTGATCGTCCCTGTGTGGGAGTCGTTCCTCGAAACTTGTCCAATCTGAGGAGTAATTGAGTTATCTATTAGCATTCGTTGACAAATCAAGCACCTCTCATTACTTGTTTTCATTCTGTTTGATTTAAGGATAGCACTTGAGTTTTCCCTACTTCCCTAGAGCAGGGCCTATCTTTTAGTTTTAGGTTGAGTCAGTTTTTCCTACTTCTTTCTATTCTTAAAGAGAGCAGACACTTGATGTGAGAAGGATTCATTCATATAAAGCTGCATTTAGATCTGTCATACCGCATCTTTGTTGACATTATCATTTGATAAGTAAGTTGTTTGTTAAGCCTGGTTGAAGAAAATATCTTCCTTTGGGTTAACAATTTCACTTCGTGCCTAACATCATGTTCTTTCAAAAGCTTCAATTGATCTCATCAAAATATAAAAATAACGAGCAAAAGTGAAAGCTATTACTTGTTCTTTGAACAAAGGACATGTTTGCCATGATTTGATGAGTTTCCTTAGCCCTACTCTTGATTATAATTGTTATTACTCTTTCATAAGGGCCTTATGAGTTGAAGATTGCTGTTGAGGATGTTTGAGTTTGGTGAAGAAATCATGATGCTTCTTGTCCGTATTCTATTTATCGACACTTCACTCTCTAAACTTGTGGACAGGTTTACCGAGCTCAGTTTTCGCTTGGGGACAAGCGAGGTCTAAGCTTGGGGGAGTTGATACGTCCAAAATGCATCACTATTTTATATCGTAATTCATCCTTATTCATTGATATATCTCACATTACGATGATGTTCTTATGTTGTTTTGGCTTGTTTTACACAGTTTGCAACTTTCCGGTGCCGAAGCAGAAGACGCAGGATTCAGCGGTAAAAAGCGAACACTGAGTTGCTGAAGAAGAACACCTCCAAATTACTTGAAAATCGATGGGGGTGTTTTTGAGAGGATTGATGGAGACACACGAAAGAGGGACCAAAGGGGGGCCACAGGGTGCCCAGGCGGCCACCTGGCGCGGCCCCACCCTAGCCGCGCCGGGAGGGCGCCTGGAGCCCAGGGACCACCCGGGCACCCCCCCTCTGGCCTATATAATCTTCGCCGCCCGAAAACCATAAAAGGAGGAGTTTTTATGGAGTTCCGCCGCCGCTCCATGGCGGAAACCTACAGAGAAGAAAAGGGCTCTCCGGCGGGCAGATTCCGCCGAAGAGATCACCTCTCGGAAGGGGAGATCATCGCCATCGTCATCACCATCGTCACGGGCATCATCGAGATCATCATCAACATCATCCCCAACATCAGCACCATCTTCATCTTCATCCAAACTCATATCACAATTGCAACTTGCATTGTAACTCGTACTATCTACCCTCTCTACTCTATCGGTGTTGATTATTACTTTGTGGTGAATGCTATTGAGTTTTGTTGGAGGAATATCGTTATGACCAGATTTTTTTACCACCTATTTATCACCTCTGAGCATGATCTCTTTTATGTCTTGTGAGTAGTTACTTTAGTTCTTGAGGACATGGGAGAAGTCTTGTTGTTAGTCGTCATATGATGTTGAAGTGATATGTGTTGTTTGATATTTAAGTTGTGTTGATATTTTCCTAGTGGTGTTGTGTGGGTCGAACACTCAACACTTCGCCTTATTAAGGACCTAGGGGAATACATTGTGTATAAAGAATGCTTACGGTGGGTTGCCGGAGTGACAGAAACATGAACCCCAGTTTGCACACTTTTGCACAAGGGAATAATGGATCCTTGGTCTTATTGTTGTGGTTAGGCTTTGCCTTAATTTATATCTTGTATTTGCGGATGCTTGCAAGTTGTTTAATCATAAGAGTGCACTTATCTTAGTCTAGAAGGTGTGATAGCATAGATCCACCTACTCAACACTTATCAACACAAAACATGTTATCAATGCGGAATATGGCGAAAGCACGTGACTACCTCTCCACGTGTCCTCAAGAACGCTTTAGTCTTTGTAAGTTAAGTTGCCAGGCTTATCCTTTGCTAAAAAGGATTGGGCCACCTGCTGCTCCTCAACACCATTTACTTTGCTTGCTTTTGTCTTATTATTGCTTATATCGAAAACCCCTAAAAAGTTATCTTTCAGTGCTTGAAGTTATTCCTTGACCAAAATCACTCATCAATACCTTTCGCTCCTCGTTGGGTTCGATACTCTTACTTATCAAAAACGATGCAATAGATCCCTTACGGTTGTGGGTCATCACCATCCTATATGTAACTCAATATTATTTCATTTCTCCTCGTGTTCTAGGCTACCATCATTCCTTTGCGTTTCAAGCAATGTTATTCCTTTTTTTATTAAGAAGACTCATGATTATTGTTCTGTACTGAACGTATTCATGAAAATCTTCTAAATTCAACTAAGGCTTCACTTCATACACCAAGACCAATCGTCGTTGGCATATCCTTCCTTGTATAGCGTCATTACAGCGAAACACGCTTCCGTTGCAATACTCTGATATTCCGAAGGCAAGGTCCAATACTGTAAGGCCCGATATGCGGTACTGTTCCAGATCTAGATGTTTCCATGCAGATCCGGGGACGAAGCACATATCGGTCCCACCGCGACATATGACATAGCCATATGCCCCGGATTTCCAACATGATATCACAACATTACAGATACAAGGATACAACATCTCATACAATCGGCATACAACTGCCTCAAATACCATAGATCAGCGGAAGGTACATGTCTAAGTACAGACTAAAACCAAATGCCTAGTGGCAAAGAGAAAAACATCGATCCCCATAACCACACGGGTCCAGGCTCTCCGCCGGGATCCTCCTAACTAGTCGTCGTCGAGTCTCCGCGCGAAACGTCGATCACCATACCTGTTGTCGACCGAGAACCCTGAAAAGAGTTTGGGGGTAGTATCATGAGTATAGAAGTACTCAACATCCAACTGTAGTGGTCAACTGACCCAGCAAGGACTTCATCACTCGTCATTCTAGGACAACTAGTAGTTTACGGTAAGGATTGGGTAAGTGGTGAGGTTGCTGCCGCACTAGCATTTATGAAGTGGCTAACGATCTAGAGAGTAAGATAAGAAGCCAAGCATTCGATGAGGAATTGCCTCCAACAAGTCTTGCTATTCGCTACTTACGCAAACATAACACCTATTTTATCCTTGTCCTCCTTTTCGCATCCCGACGAAGAAGAAGCAGTCAAGGCACACACACGTTGATCAAGTTATGTTAGGATTATCTCAATTGTTGTTGTCTATGAACAAGGAGTAGGTCTCAAGTCGTCCATAACTGTGGACACGGCTTCTCGAAAAGATTTAACCCTGCAGGGGTGTACCAACTGCCCATTACAAGGCTCCGCACGAACGCCCATCTCTCTCATTTGCTACCCATGATAGGCAACCATTTTATGATTTAGTCCCAAGAGATCCGGAACGATAGGTCCCTCTAACTAACTAAGCACAAATCCGGGTGGCCCCCGGTGAGTCGACATCCAACTCAAAAGCCGGCCGCGCTCTCGAATCGGCCTCTCCTGTCTGGACGAGGTCGGGTTAGCTACCCAAACAGATGTGGGCAGCCCCCTAGCTCCCTGGGGTGGACCAACAAGAGAAACCATGTCTCCGCTGGCCCAAGTTGTTTTAAAGAATATCTGCCAGGAGCGACCCAACAGACACACACACAGTTTCCAAATGGTAAATCATCTTGGGCCACCACTAGAAATGTTTGAAGCTAGGTAGGTAAGAAAAGGGGACCCCATAAAATCCCACACGCGGTTAGGCACGCTCAGTCTCAAAACCAATACCCGAAACTCGGGTCCTAGGTGACTCGAATGGAACAAAGGGTCGGGGCAGGATAGCCTAGACCTTCCATCCTTCGTCGAATATAGTCAACATTATAATAATCATATCCTCCATAACAATATAATAAAATGATATCCCAAACCAAGGGGTAACAGGAGGTAACATAGTAGCATCCTAAGCATGCATACTAAGCAGGGGCTGAGCAACGAGCAATAGTAACATAGCAGTACAAGGTTTGCTGGGAGGGGACATGGATGTATCGATTTGAAAGAGGCTTTAAACATGTCTTACGATCAAACATCGAACCTATCCTAGACTAGCATGCAAACCGCTGGTTGAAATAGAATGGATCATAAGTAATGTATAGTCCTTGCCTGTTGATAAGTCGGGTTCCGAAGGTGTAGTTGATCGCAAGCTCGCATCGTCTCTGAGAGGTACCCGCGGAAGCACACAAGAGGGTAAACACTGGAAAGCAATCAACGATCAAGCATCTATTACTACGAAGCAAACACGAGCAAGCATCAACAAGAAGGCAACACGCGACATCGCACCTACCGTCGAGAGCGGTTACTAACAGGTTAAGTGGAGTACTCGTCACACACGACAATATCGCACGTTTACGGTGGTTCAAGTTGTTTAGCTACACAAGATGAGCAAAGGTTGTTAACATGGAAACTCAAGAAAGCATGGCATAGCACACAAACATGGAAAGAGGTGAAGCATAAGATAAACTATCTATGATAGTCAATTTAAGTGGGGGGTAAAACCTATACATGGCAACTATTACGGACCCCACGATATTTATTGCATTTCGTACTTTTCTGCCCCTAAACATATTTTATTATTTTTATTATCAATCAAGAGCAGCATAAACACAATCTACACGAAATTCTAGTCAAGTTACATATAAAGAACATTTTAATCGGAGCAACGATGAAAAAGTTATTAATTAAACAGTTTACAGTGGCAAGCAGTTGTAATTAGCAGATAAACAACATGTCAACAAAGTCAAAAATGGCAAAGGAGCACATTTTATTAATCTACAAGAAAAACTAAGCAACTTTCATGTTTTACGCGTCGCGATCCGAGCTACCGTTGAAAAGATACGGGCACCGCAAAATACAACAATATTCTGCCAATTTTAAACCATGCACTGGGCCGAACTGCTCATCGGGCCGGCCCAACAGCATAAAAAAAGGGAGGCACCTCACCGGGTGGGCCGAGGCCCAAATGGCGGGGGCACTGGCTGCAGCTGGGCCGCTCGGGGCAGGCCGGCCCACGACGGTCAACGAGGCCGGGACGAGCGAGTGGTTGTGGGCTCGTGTTCGTCCTCTCCAGGACGACAGTGAGCGGCGGCTTGTGCTCCGGCGAGGTCGCCGGAGGGGCACGGGGACGCACGGAGGAAGCGATTCGGGGCCGCGGTGGATGACGGGTGCTGCGGATCCGGCGAAGGCAGGCTCCCGGGGGCGGGGCGGCGCGCGAACGATCGGGCTCCGACTCCAGCATTCATGGTGTCTCGGGCGCTCTCCTGGGTGCCATGGCGGCCGCGAATCCTGCAGGAGAGAAAGGAAGGTGAGGAGAGGGAGGAAAGGCGAGGGAGAGGAAGGAGAGGGATAAGGCCGGCCTGCAGGCGCGACAACGCGGCTGCCGGAGCTGCGGTCGGAGTGAGGCGGCGGGGTCGCGGCGGCACGGGCATGGAGGAGCACGGGGAGGGAGAAGCTCCACTGTAGGGTTGGCTTCTGGTGACGTGGCACATCCGAAGCCATCCGATCCAGATCGAACGGCTGAGATCGCAGGATCTGGATCTGAGGTGGTTGGTGGCTGGTTCTCCATGTGGCGGCTGTGGAGAGGGAAGGCACGAAAACTGAGGGCGGCTAGGTGTTAGGGTTTGCCAGATTTGGAAGGGGGCTTGACCATTTATAGAAGGAGGTTAGGGGATGCTAAATGGGTTCGTTTTGGGCCTGTTAGAGGGGTCTTGGGCATAGCTTTTCAGGTGGGCTAGATTCAGAGGATAAGAGGGAAATATTGTTGGCCGGTTGGCTGCCCGCGTGAAATTTTATAAATACAGCCATGGAATTACACCGGCTACTATGCCTGGCACATCCGGTCGTTTAACTACTCGACGAAGTCGGAATCACACGAAAATTGAAACACATCATCGCAACATGATAACCACGTCGTCTACAACATTTCGCATTGAACAGAGAACGTCGAAACCCGCCTGACAAAATAACCCATTTAAATATAAATGGGGGTTTTCCGCACCGATGGTGAAGGCTGGTCTTGTGCCGGTTGCCGCGACGGTGCTCGGGTGAATCCGGTGTCGCAACGGTCCGTGTGCCATTCGGGAAAGGTCTGGACTCGCAACTGATATGAGAAGGAGGGGGAATATAATTGCCGATCGATAAATTGGGGATGCAAACACCGCAAACAAATCAGACAATCAAACAATTCGCACCGAATTGTTTTTTTAATTTTTGCAAAATCTGGCTGTTACAATACAACACCACCAATAAGGAATCTCTTCACGAGATCCAGGACGATCCGGGGGAGAGGGGGGAGAGAAAAAGAGAGTCGACAATCTTCAACACCACCAACAAGGGACTCTGCTCCATGTCGACGTCGAACTTCTATCGAGATAAATTTCCGCAGAGAGACGGCAACGTCGGAAAACGAAACCATCAAGAGATAAGGAGGAAGAATGACACTTCAAAGCGACGATCAAGGGAAGTACTCTCACTCAAATCGTGAGTATACTGGGCAAGAGGAATGGGGTCAACGGACGACCAAGATTTTTAACCAGAGTCGGAAAAGCTAAAGGATCTACCAGACTTCCCAACCTGAGCTCGGAATCGAGACAATACTTCTCAAGCAAAGCATTGTAAGGATTTCGAAACTCGACACACTCGAGATCCTAAAGTTTGAAAGGGGATAAGTCGAGAGTTAAAACACTTACGACACTTGTCTTGACCAGAGCAAAGTTAAGGAGTAAAAAGATTCCTACTCTCCGATCGCTAACTTAGTAACTACAAAATAATTTTTGTCTAGACTCAACTTCGGCCAGAAAAGGGATCCTACGGTCGGTAAGGCTCTGATACCAAATTGTAAGGCCCGATATGCGGTACTGTTCCAGATCTAGATGTTTCCATCCAGATCCGGGGACGAAGCACATATCGGTCCCACCGCGACATATGACATAGCCATATGCCCCGAATTTCTAACATGATATCACAACATTACAGATACAAGGATACAACATCTCATACAATCGGCATACAACTGCCTCAAATACAATACATCAGCGGAAGGTACATGTCTGAGTACAGACTACAACCAAATGCCTAGTGGCAAAGAGAAAAACACCGATCCCCATAACCACACGGGTCCAGGCTCTCCGCCGGGATCCTCCTAACTAGTCGTCGTCGAGTCTCCGCGCGAAACGTCGATCACCATACCTGTTGTCGACCGAGAACCTTGAAAAGAGTTTGGGGGTAGTATCATGAGTACAGAAGTACTCAGCATCCAACTTTAGTGGTCAACTGAGCCAGCAAGGACTTCATCACTCGTCATTCTAGGACAACTAGTAGTTTACGGTAAGGATGGGGTAAGTGGTGAGGTTGCTGCAGCACTAGCATTTATGAAGTGGCTAACGATCTAGAGAGTAAGATAAGAAGCCAAGCATACGATGAGGAATCGCCTGCAAAAAGTCTTGTTATTCGCTACTTACGCAAACATAACACCTATCCTATCCTTGTCCTCCTCTTTGCATCCTGGCGAAGAAGAAGCAGTCAAGGCACACACAAGTTGATCAAGTTATATTAAGATTATCTCAATTGTTGTTGTCTATGAACAAGGAGTAGGTCTCAAGTCGTCCATAACCGTGGACACGGCTTCTCGGAAAGATTTAACTCTGCAGGGGTGTACCAACTGCCCATTACAAGGCTCCGCACGCACACCCATCTCTCTCAGTTGCTACCCATGATAGGCAACCATTTTATGATTTAGTCCCAAGAGATCCGGAACGACAGGTCCCTCTAACTAACAACGCAAAAATCCGGGTGGCCCCCGGTGAGTCGACATCCAACTCAAAAGCCGGCCGCGCTCTCGAATCGTCCTCTACCGTCTGGACGAGGTCGGGTTAGCTACCCAAAAAGATGTGGGCAGCCCCTAGCTCCCTGGGGTGGACCAACAAGAGAAACCATGTCTCCGCTGGCCCAAGTTGTTTTAAAGAATATCTGCAAGGAGCGACCCAACAGACACACACACGGTTTTCAAATGGTAAATCAGCTTGGGCCACCACTAGAAATGTTTGAAGCTAGGTAGGTAAGAAAAGGGGACCCCATAAATTCCCACACGCGGTTAGGCATGCTCAGTCTCAAAACCAATACCCGGAACTCGGGTCCTAGGTGACTCGAATGGAACAAAGCGTCGGGGAAGGATAGCCTAGACCTTCCATCCTTCGTCGAATATAGTCAACATTATAATAATCATATCATCCATAACAATATAATAAAATGATATCCCAAACCAAGGGGTAACAGGAGGTAACATCGTAGCATCCTAAGCATGCATACTAAGCAGGGGCTGAGCAACGAGCAATAGTAACATAGCAGTACAAGGTTTGCTGGGAGGGGACATGGATGTATCGGTTTGAAAGAGGCTGTAAACATGTGGTAGGATCAAACATCGAACCTATCCTAGACTAGCATGCAAACCGCTGGTTGAAATAGAATGGATCATAAGTAACGTATAGTCCTTGCCTGTTGATAAGTCGGGTTCCGAAGGTGTAGTTGATCGCAAGCTCTCATCGTCTCCGAGAGGTACCCGCGGAAGCACACAAGAGGGTAAACACTGGAAAGAAATCAACGAGCCAGCATCTATTACTACGAAGCGAACACGAGCAAGCATCAACAAGAAGGCAACACGCGACATCACACCTACCGTCGAGAGCGGTTACTAACAGGTTAAGTGGAGTACTCGTCACACACGACGATATCGCACGTTTATGGTGGTTCAAGTTGTTTAGCTACACAAGATGAGCAAAGGTTGTTAACATGGAAACTCAAGAAAGCATGGCATAGCACACAAACATGGAAAGAGGTGAAGCATAAGATAAACTATCTATGATAGTCAATTTAAGTGGGGGGTAAAACCTATACATGACAACTATTACAGACCCCACAATATTTATTGCATTTCATACTGTTCTGCCCCTAAACATATTTTATTATTTTTATTATCAATCAAGAGCAGCATAAACACAATCTACACGAAATTCTAGTCAAGTTACATATAAAGAACATTTTAATCGGAGCAACGGTGAAAAAGTTATTAATTAAACATTTTACAGTGGCAAGTAGTTGTAATTAGCAGATAAACAACATGTCAAAAAAGTCAAACATGGCAAAGGAGCACATTTTATTAATCTACACGAAAAACTAAGCAACTTTCATGTTTTACGCGTCGCGATCCGAGCTACCGTTGAAAAGATACGGGCACCGCAAAATACAACAATATTCTGCCAATTTTAATCTATTCGAAGAAAAAAAAGAAAAAAAACTAAACCATGCACTGATGTTTAATCTATTCGACGATACAAAAGGGTCAGAAAAAAATAAAAAAAAGGTTGTTCCTCCCCTGATGTTTATCATGGTTTCGAGGAATGTTTCCATCCTGGGGAGGGCATCATAAATGAACGCTCATTAGCAATGGAACATAAATGTAGCAAATTTAGTATTAGTCTTAGAACGATCAATTAACTGCAAAATTCATAGTATCAGTGTGTCATTCATATATGTAGAAAACATATCCGTTTATTTTTGAAGATGCATCAACATTAGATAGAGAATGGCCCAAGAAGTCTAAACCATTGCCCAAAGTATAGTGTCACCAAAATGAAAAACTGATAGTGCATTTGTTAAAAGCGAGAGCCAAAAAATGATGGTCAAGAGCCAAATTAGATTAGGATCAAATAAATGCTACATCATGTTCCACACAACAAATAGGTCAAATTATTTAACTTTGTAACAAATAAAGCATACAGAAAGTGTTGAAGCTCCTGAAAGAATTACAGTTTTAAACTTCTATACATAGTTTGAGGTTCTTAAGTGAATCTTGGCTGAAGTTTTTGTGTTGAGGAAACCCTTCAAATTGTTCCAAATCAACTTGAACACACCGACCATATTCAGAACAAAAATATGATGAAAGGTCTCTGTAGTTTTAAAATTATTACTGAACCACACCATGATACTTCTTCTAAATTATCATACTTCTATACTAACTATTTAGTATCTACAAGTAAGTAAAATTACCTCTGGTAATAGACGGTCTTTGTCTTCTCCATATGAAGCATCCACCAAACAGATAAGCAATGACATATACACCATATACTCTTCAATCTAGCATGCTTGAGGCGAAGCACATCACATGTTAGGAGAAATAGGTAGAAAGTTACAGGGAATAAATAAAAGCTAACCTGCCCCGGAGCCATGTCTTAACTTTGGTGAGAGTAGGACGCAAGCCTATCATACATTGGAAACTTGACATAATCCTAGTTGTCACTAAATATACACAGGGAGCTTTATTTAGGGCATGACACATGAGCTGCATGACCAACAACGACAATCAATCACCCATGTAAACACCACCAGAACATAGTGATGCAAGACCAGCTCTATCTATCAAGAAAACATCGATCCCAGCCAAATGGTTCAAGAGTTTAGGTGGAAAGCATACAAATCTGACGATAAGAACATGGTTGTCGAAGGTACAAATAAGGTAAAAAAATACATGAAGGTGATGTTTAAACATCACGAACAGATTAATGTATGGTCACTTGAGTAGCAGTTTAGCATATCACACAACATGAATTAAAGCTCAAGTTTTCTTAGTCAACACATAACCAACTATAACTGTAAGTCAAAACAAAAATGGTCATTTGAGGTAGTAAACCAAATGAACTTTAAGTGAAATATTCAAGTAAACACAAATAAAATAAACCACAAAAAAATCGGAATCACCTTTTTTAGCACATTATCACCTTTTTAGCACATTATGATGCTCAATATAATAGACACAATGCCCTATCAATCTTTCTTATGCAGTAACTTAACATTTCATTATCAAGTTTGAATCACCGCACCTCAATTCCATTATAATTCCTCTGTCATTAAGCATGTACATCCACCGAAGCAATATCTATCAAAAGGTCACATCGAACTCAGCCTTCAGCCTCCCCTGCAGTCGATGCACTAATCCATGAGACGAAAAAGGGGATATGAGAGAGCAGAGGGGGGGGGGAGAGAGAGAGGAGATGGAGGCAAACCATGAACGACCTCGACGTCATTTATCCTGCTGCTTTGATCCGCTGACGGGATCTGCTTAACTTCCTCCGCCTCCGCCTGGAGCGCCCTCTGATCTCGGCCATGGCCCGCCTCCAGCAGGCATCCTTGCCGGATCTCCTTGGCCTCCGCTCTCTCTTCTCTCCACTGCCGGGATCCGCATCTCGAATTTCCCCTCCCTCTCTTCGCTCTCGTGATGAGGATGGCGTCTCTGGCCGCCCTACTCTGGTGGGGCAAGAAGGAGGAGGTGGAGACAATGTCGAGAGTGAGCCAGTCCTTTGGTGCTACACATGCACACATTTCGCCAGCATCGCTGCCGCTGCTGTATCTCTCTTTCTCTGACCTAGGCGTGACCGGGAGAGGTCAGGGTTCCCGGAGCGGGGGCAAGGAGGGTATGAAACATAATCGTCACCGTTCTTTAGAGATCCGACATTAACGTGCAGCAGTGAACCACATACATCAGATTCGCCGCATGGAATAGCTGCTCAAGGACAGTCGGCCCACGTCATCGGACGGCCAAGCATGGCCAAGTCGCGAGATCCAACGACGGAAAACAACGAATGCATGAGAGGGATTGCTTTGGGTGCAGATTTACTGTCCTAAATGGGCTACAGAGAAAGAAGAGGAATAAAGAGTTAAGAGCCTTCCTACACACATCACACTTACTACTTTACATGTTGTTGAGGATCTCAAAACTTTTAGCACCCATGACATCCCTAGTCCGCCTAATGGACCCATCTATCTATTATACTAGATGATACCCCGCGTTGCTGTGGGAACCATTGAGAAATAATTTGATGTTTTAAAACATGTGAAAATTTATAAAACATAGTATAATTTGATCATAAATTATTTTTTGAAAGAAATATTGTCTAACGTAAAAAAATCTAAGAAATTTTGATGAAAAATCCAAAAATGAGTTTGATTTTTTGTTTTGTTAATTTAGATACTTGACAATATATCGGCGAGATGATATGAGGCAAAAACATAGTTGAGTAGAGAAAGTGATGTGTATATGAGGCTAATCCTAAAATAATCATAGCAACTATGGATGTGTATATATAAAAAATGTTACATAGGAAATAAAATTCGATGTAACTTATAATTTGTTTTTATTAAAAAAAAATTTACTTATAAATTGTGAGGTTGAGTGCATACAAAGTTATTATTTAGTTGTGAGCGATTGCATGCACATGCAAAGTTAATGGAAGCATGTGCATGAAGAGTTAATGGAAAAGTTTTTGCATGGTGGACCTACTTGATAATGTGGATAGGTTGAATATCAAGATAAATAGGTTACTGGGGATGAACTATTATAGTACTATAGATAATTAAAACAAGAGACAAATAAGCCATCACATACGCCTACATAGATTAAATTATCACAACCGCTAATTTTATATATTAAAGGCTGAGATTTAAAGATGTAGGGTTACATACAAATATATCATGTAAGAATATCTTGGCATGTCAACGTACACATAGTATAACACGTCTTTCATCCGACTCCTATGCTAACAATCAGATAACATACCTTGATTTTGCTAAATACGGCAGCCGTCTCTTAAAAAAATAATTCCGTCCAACTCCTATGCCTTTCTATGTAAAAAATCTGTCCTAGACAATCGGATAAAAGCTTACGATTGGAATTTGACCAGCCCAAAGAAAAGTGTCCGAGCATATACATGTGCAGCAACGTATCAATCCAGACTTTTTTTTGGGGAAAGACTTCCTTTTCAATACGTCAAAAATATCCATACAGACTCTTTCTTTGCTTCACGTTGAGATAAAAAAAAACTATAACCAAACTGACAAAGAATGAAAAATATACATGTACGTACCTAAAAAACAGTTTGGCAAAAAGATTACCAAAATATTATTTTTCAATATAATATGGAGTATGCGTATAATCATGGATGTATAGCTGGCACCAGAAATACATGGTCATCTAAGTACCAACAATATGTATGTATATATATATATATATATATTTCTATTCCCACAAAATAAATAATAATAACCATAATGTCAACAGAAAGAAACAAACATGCAAATGATCCATTATAAAATATGTATTGTTCATGAAAAAATGGTCACGAGAAAAATCCCGTGAAAGCATATACAATGTACATGTGTAAAGAAAAACATCAGTTCCAAAATTTAAGGCGCATAAGTAAATATGTAGATACAACATATTCATTGCAAAATAGTTTTATGCCGTACCCATTTTACTATCTTTTGACGCAATATAAATGAAAATCATTGGGAAAATTTGAATTAGAAACTACAAATAATCAAGTATACAATATATTTTGGCACATATGGAACCCTATATCATTATATTAGCTAAACCATAAAAGAAAGAGCACAAAACTCTAGGAGAACATATGAATATCCCAATAATTTATGCTTGATGATTTTAATTTGTTGTCATGATTGTGTGGATGAACTAATGGAGTGACACATGAAAATTCGAGTCAAGTTTTATTTCTGACAAAATTTGGGAGAGGAGAGGTCGACACACATACCAATAATCATGTATGTTCTATGAGTTCGATTTGTAATAGTAAATCTTTTGATGGAGAGTTTGTGTGAAAAAAAATACAAACTCTACCGCTCAAAAAGCTCGCGGTGACCATTTAACTAGGGATATCATGTTGATCCAGACTGGTGACCACAGTGATATATGGTATAAGGACCTAACTGATCCGGTGACGGAGGGGCGGCGAGAAACAGAAGATAAAAGACTGGCCATAACAGTTTCCCACATGGGCTAAATAATCTGGTATAATCATATTGGTTGAGATAAAAAATGTCAAAGATAAACGTGTATTAGCAACCAAGTTAGCTATGATAGGAATTCAATCTGAAGCAATTTGTATTAATTGCATGTAATGCATGCAATAAAGTAATTCTTATCCCATCAATTCAAAAACTAATGTATCAGATATATTTTGTACATATTATGTGAGTTGATCATATTTACGTTTTATAAACTATGAATAAGAAAATTACCTTTAGTCAACTTGACTTGAAATTTCCTTGGTCCATTTTTCATGTATCACACAACTGCTTTCAACCATATATTCTCCTTCTAACATTGAAATGAAATAAAAAATTCACCAAAAAGTAATATATAATCCATGTACAAAATACAGATAGCTATAGAATGACTACATCAAATCTAAGATGGTTTTCTACGAAATTAATGTTTAAAAGGTGTTACTTATATATGAATATGATTTTTTTTGCAAAAATATAGTAAAAAGATAGATGTTTTGGTGAAAGGTATGACTTTGATAAGAATACTAAAATAACTTCGAACTAAACATCACCCATTATTCTAATGAGCTAATTAAATTGTTTCGTTGGAATATAATTTTATATATCATTTCAAAAGACAATGATTTGACCAAATAAGAAATAAGATTGAAGCTAACAACACCAAGCATGACAATATGTTATAAATCTACAGGGACGATGAGGTGGATGAAGGGGAAAAATTGTTCACATGTAGATACAATATATTGAGATTTCTTTCTTGGTTTAAAGTTATTTAAAAAATTAAAAAATATATCATGAAGAGTTATGCATCTTTTGTTGTGTTTTTCCAACCAGTAAAGAATAATAAGAAATGACCAAGAAAAATGCATGTTGTTGTATAACTTTATTTGCTAATATATTAATAATTTAATATTATCAAGCTGCAGTAGTATCAATTTATGAATGCTTAGTTCCAAATTTAACATTCTATATAGAGTTTCAAATGAAAAAATGATGAAAATTTTGTTTGGTAGTTCAATATGAAATTACATGTGCAGTTATATGATGAAAATCTAGCCTCGCAAATGTGCAGGTTACTCCGCTAGTTAATGGTGATGCTAACACCTCAACCTTAGGACAAGAAGGTACTTTGAACTTAGAGACTACCAAAGAGAAAATGATCTTAGATGACATCACCACCACTTTAATTAATGGTAGTAAACTTGATTTTACTAATTGTAGTCTCTCCGAAGTTATCAAATTTTTGCAAAACATGGCCAAAGACCCCCACACTAGTTCACTTAACATTGCCTTCACCGAGCATATCACTAATGCTCTTGTCAAAGTTAGGGATGAGAAACTTAAACTAGAGGTTTCTATTCCTAGAAAGCTAGAAGATGGTTGGGATTCTATGGTCAAAATTAAGTTGAATAACTTTTCTTGCTTTGCTTTATGTGTTGTTGGAGCTAGTGCCTCCGTTTTACTCAAAGGAATGTATGATATGCTTGAATTGAAACCTTTTGATCCTTGTTCTTTTGGTGTTCCTCTTGTTCATTCTTCCGTAAAAAAACCTTTAGGAAGGATTGATGATGTGCTTACTGTTGTCAATGATAATTATGTTCCCATTGATTTTATTTTCATGGATATTGAGTGTGATCCCTCTTGTCCAATTATTTTGGGACGGCCTTTTCTTCGCACCGTAGGTGCTATAATTGACATGAAAGAAAGGACTATAACATTCCCATTTACCCTCAAGAAGGTCATGGAACATTTCCTTAGAAAGAAGATTAAGTTACCTTTTGAGTCCGTTATATGGGCAAGCTATGCTTTTTATCTTGATAAAACTTGATCTTGTTGCTTCATGCCTACCACTGTTCCGTCGACGCTGTGATCGCCTGCATACCCTGTCTTGGCACCCTGCCGGAGGGAGGATTCACCTCCGGAGTCCCCTCCACCACCATGCTCGCTGCCCGGATGTGCAGTGAGTAGTCCACCTTGGACCATGGGTCCATGATTAGTAGCTAGATGATTTTTTATCTCCACTCTTGCGCCTCAATTCTTAGACCTTGTGAACTTCCCTACATGATCAAGGCACTTATTTATTAGTTTCTGTGTTGCTATGCTGTGTTTGCTGCGATCCGAGGGATTATGAGATTATGTCCACATTATGATGAGTAATATATTTGGTTTACCTTTTTATTTTTAGTTCTTGAGTATTCTTGCATGTTCTTCGTTACTTTGTATTGCTTTGGCCAAGTAGTAGATAGTAAATTCAAGAGGGAGCGTTATGCTTGATTTTGGGTGCATGCCCCCTATGTCTAGCTTGAGTGACAGAAACATGAAACTACGGGATATGTTGTTGCCACCAGGGAGAAAACAACGATGCTTGTAATCGTGGTTGCAAGAATTGTTTACTGCACGCATAGTGTGTTAATGTAGTTGTATGTTTCTTTGATCATACAGTTTGGTTGAGGTTTGCAACTTAATACCAGCGAGATGTTCTGGATAGGTATCTCAAGGTGGATGATTAGTGAGTAGATGCTGATGGATAAACAGTCTGATCGTCTTGGCGTACTACCCACACGGTTGAGACTCTAGCTTTCTGGTAGCATAATTAGCATTGCGGTGCGTTTATAATTCTGTCAATTTCCCATCGGTAATTTGTTCAGCCAACATAGTTTTTATCGTCTTTTGGGAGAGAGACATCACTAGTGAAAGTCGTGGGACCTCGGTCCATATTTCCACCATAGTTTACACCGTTCACCTTTACTTCTTTTATTTCCTTTCCTTTGCAATCACCACTACTGTTTTCCCCTTTGTGTTTGATCCTTTGTAAACAACAAGACCAGAGAGATTGACAACCTCTCTGACTCGTTGGGAGCAAAGTTATTTGCTTTTGTGTGCAGGTCCAGGTTAAGTGAGTAATATCTTTCAAACGGCGCGTTGCTGATACGTCCCAAACGCATCTATAATTTCTTCTTGCTCCATGCATGTTTTGGGTGATATCGCTATGCTTTTGTGGCACCCCGTCTCAGAGCAACCGGTTTACCTTACATTGCCAGCCCAAAGATCAAGTCTTCTGGCAATGCACAACATATTGGTACATAAACAACCGCTTCATTAATAGTTCTACAAGTACAAAGGTTCGGGGATACAAACTGCTACGAGGCATGGCGGCACATCTCGTGCGGCAACGCTATCAACATTATTTATGTCACAACTCGGGGCCTCGATATGATCGACGAAGAACTCTACGACAGCGGAATAACGAGGTGATGGAGCTCCACTCCACAGGGACACTACTGGGACACGGCCTAGTTCGCGAAGTACGGCAGAACCAACTCTTCAGGTATGGCTTCTCCTGCATCTGGCATGACACGCCGGGTCAGGACATTGAATGTACTTGCATGCTCACAACAGCCAAGTCATCAGGGCAAACAATAGCATGGAAAGAATGCAAACAATAATGTGGTGAGCATGGATACATATCAAGTTAAGACTTAGAGCAAGAATTAATCATAACTCACGATCATGGCATGATCGTGCAGCTTACCTCCGAGTCATCCCGACTCGGCATCCGGGCAATTTCCTGACCCAACATCATATGGGTCATCGCACGACCACTCACCGATTAGGAGTCATCGCCTGACTACCCAACTGGTCCAACCTTTCAGCAGTATCATTGTCATTATTATTATACCATTTTGTGTTGACCATCGTGTGACCTAGTACGAACTGTGTCCCATGACCGAGGACTCGGCTATTCGAATAGATTGCGACTCTGCAGAGTTTTTGCACGTTACCCACATCATGCAGTTCTTCCTCCGCCTAGCACCCCGGAACTTGTCCCACAGGATCCTTGGAACTCGTCCCGCAAGAGTGAGCTAGGACTTCTCCAACAAAACTTGCCTACCGCGTAACCTCCCTACGGTATTACTGACATACTGTCTTGGGCATCCCTGTGTCCTTCCGACACTGGCCATCGCATGGCCCTGACCATCGAATGGTCCATAAACTTTGACCCCCCCTCGCAGGGACCCCCGGGTAAATAACTCTGATGTCGAGATTATCACCACCTACCTGATCAGGGTAGCGTGCGTGCATAACCTCCCCTCTTTGGTGATACCCGTAGAAGGCACTACGATAGCCCAAGCTAAGGCCTTCCCATACAGACAAACGTGGCTGCACGAATAAAGCCCGGTTCGGTGGCACTTGGTCAACGGTTATATTATGTTCGTCAGATTCCAGCAATTAGTTCTTGCAACAAGAAAGGTACATGGTAACATGGCATGAACATAATACTACCATCAAGCAGGTGCAACAACTAGCATGGCATGGTATGAACTAAATGAACATGGGCATTCAAGTATGAATCTGATCAACACATGAACAAATACCGGCATAAGCATGATAACAGTAACATGATTATAATATAAACCTAGGTGGCATGGACATGATCTGGTTATAGCAACTCAACTTAGCATGGCATGATAATTTAATTAGCTATTTAATTAAAGGAAAAAATCCAAATTAAATGAACCAAATCATAAAAGGGCAACTCAAGCTCCTCATGACCAGAATGTTGTGGCTTGCCTTGGTCAAATGGAGTTTCCTTGAACTCCTGGTCTCCTACAAGCACTTGGTCACCTTCTGAAAATAAAAGCAAAAGGGCAATGCAAAATAATTCAAGTGCATAAACTTTCTGTCCAATGGACCCAGACAGAGAGTCAAGCCCCCAAACTTTGCCAACTTGAAGAGGAGCTCAAGACAAAAATTGAGCAAAAAGAATCAACTCAATTGGCCTTGTAGTTTCGGAGATATTAGTGGTCAAAGTTTGGTCAACATTTCATTTTAAATGATTTTATATGAATTTTCCAGGAATTTCTCTGGAGGGCCACGTCGAAGGCGTACTTATGCGGGGCGCCTCACTTGAAAAACGGTTCCGGGGGGGGGGGCTGAGTTACTGGCAGGTGGGGCCTGCCAGTCAGTTTGACTGAGAGAGAAAGAGGAGCAGGGCCCGACGGCTCCGGCGAGGCAGTTCACCGGCGGTGAGGCCCTGCTGGAGGCGCTAGCCTACACCAGTCGATGGAGGAGTTCATGGCGAGCAGGTCGTACCCGAATCATGGCGAATGGCGTCTGGATGGCGAGGTGGGGCTCTTCTCAAGCTTCTGGCGGCGGAGGGGGATCGTCGGAGTTGGGTGAACCTGCACGGTTTCCCACGACGAGTGTCTGGTTAGAACAACCAGAGGGAGGAGAGTCTAGGGGAGGGAAGGGAGGGGCTAGGGGAGCACCGGAGGCGGCTGGCAATGGTGGAGTCCTCACGGCGGGGCTCCTGTGAGATCCACTACCAGGGGCCTCCCCGGCGGGCGCTGCTTGGCATTGTGCTCGATTAGAGGGAGGTGGGGGTGGATGGGATGGCCAGAAGCAATGGGGGGCTCGGGTTTTATAGGATGGGGGAAGATTCTGTCGCGGGTGCCGCCGGACAGAGATGAATTGGAGCAGTGCATGCGTGTGGGCGAGCTCGGGCGTCTCCAGCGTGTCCAGGGTGTTCTGGAGACGGACAGGCACGCGTGCGGGCGGCCCCCGAGGTCCTGCATCGGCGGGGCAACGGGTCATGTCGTCCATGGCCGCTGCGGCAGCTCTGCATCACGGAGCTAAGCGGCGGGCGACGCGGCTTTGCACGGGTCAGGCGTCGCGCGTGCTTGCGTTGAGGCCAGAGACGCGCAGAAGACGACGCGGGCGTCGCGGAGGCGTGCGCGCCACAGTAGCCACCACGCGTGCGCCTCTGACGAACAGGGGCGACCACGGTGAGGTCTCCGGCGGGCGGCGCGGCTTTGGGTGGAGCTAGGTGGCGTGCGGAGGAGCACTGGGCGCTACATACACGAGGGCGCGGCCGCGGGCTCGCCGGGCTAGGCATGCCCTCGATGGTGACAGCTCGGCCACGACCAGACCACGCCTATGGCAGGCAGTGCGCGTGCTCACCCTGTGCACGCGTGCACTGGGGGTAGCCACTGCTCGCCAAGCGGGTCTGTGGCGTGTAGTAGGCGTCCAGTAGTCTAGGTGTAGCATTTGAGGGTCAAGGGGAGGTCTACTGTGGATGCTAGCTTCAAAACCAAGTTTCCGCAGCAAACTTTGAAGCATTCTGCATGTCAAGTGGCTGGGAGTTTGGGGCTGATTTTTGGTGTGCATGCTGGGTTTAGGAAGGAGTAAAAGTGGTAAAAAAGTCCAGAGCCAATTGACCAAGTTTCATGGTAGTTCCTTCACAAAGTGCCCTCCTGACTAGAATTTGAAATGAATTTCTACAGGGATAATTTTGTACCGAACTTGCTTATGTTTTTGCATAGAATCATGAAGCATGATCCCATTGTTCAGCACAAACAGTTTCAAGGCACTTGGGATAGCAGAGGTGAGGCTAGCTTCAATAAAGAGGGGGAACAAAGCTAATTCCTTTAATGAAAAAGGGATTTCTTGAGAAATAAAAATGTGGCAAGGGCATGGATGATCAAAGCTTGATCATAGCCATGAGGGAGAGAGGTTTGGAGGTCACTTGGCCTAGGAAGAAAAATTAGGCCTAAGTGATCAAGGCCAAATGAGCTGAAAATCTCAGGCAAATAAAAATCCAAATCCAGAACACCAGCAAAAGAAATTGCAAACAAAGAGGGCCAAAAACCAGGGTGTCACAGCTTTTGATACACTTTCATACACTTTTGATCATATTTGGACTAACCTATTAACTCAGTGCACCCCAGTGTCAGTTTCTGTTTTTTGCTGTCTTTTTATTTCAGGTTTTTCCATTACTTAAAGAGACAGATTTTTTGGGAAAAATATAAAAAAATCAGCGTACCTGAAGCTTCCATATGCTCGAAGGGTGGACCAAAGGGGCCCCACCTGGTGCCCAGGAGGCCAGGGGGCGCGACCTAGGGTGGGGACGCGCCGGGAGTCCGCCTGGACTCCTGGTGGCACCCCTGGCTTCCCCCCTTCGCCTATATATCTCTCTTGTCCCGAAACCCCCGAGGACAGAACCTTTTTCGCGATCTCGCCCCTATTTCTCCTCCGCCGCACTTCCAATATCGGGAGCACCAGAAGACCTCTTCCCGGCACCCTGTCGAAGGGAGGATTGACCTCCGGGAGCTTCTCCACCACCATGGACGCTTAACGGATGAGCCGTGAGTAGTCCACCTTGGACCATCGGTCCATGATCAGTAGCTATGTGATTTCCTCTCCCCCTCTTTGTTCTTCATGGATTAGACCTTGTGAGCTTCCCTACATGATCAAGGCACATATGTAATTCTTTCTAGTGTTGCTATGTTTAGTTTGCTGGGATATGATGGATTATGAGACTATGTTCAGATTGTGATGAGTAATATATTTGGTTCTTCTCCTTTTATATTTATGTTCTTGAGTAATTCTTGCATGTTCTCCATTGTTGTTTATTGCTTTGGCTAATTAGTAGGTAGTAACTCCAAGAGGGAGCGTTATGCATGATTGTGGGTTCATGCCCCCTGATGCCTAGCTTGAGTGACATAAACATGAGTCTAGGGGATGTGTTGTTGCCACAAGGGGGAAAACAACAGTGCTTGTAACCGCGGTTGCAAGGATTTTTTACTTTACGCAAAGTTCTTTTAATGCAGTTATCTGTTGCTTTGGGTTTACACTTTGGGTGGGGCTCACAACTTAATACCAGCGAGATGTTCTGGATAGATATCTCAAGGTGGATGATTAGTGAGTAGATGCAGGTGGATTTCGGTCTACTTGTTTTGGCGTACTGCCCATGCTTTTGAGCCTCTTCCTTTCTTTTGTAGCATAGTTAGCATTGCGGTGCGTTTTTAATCCTGTCAATTGCCCTGCTGTAATTTGTTCACCTTGCATAGCTATTTATCGTCTTTTGGGAGGGAGACATCACTAGTGAACATCATGGAACCCCGGTCCATATTACCACCACTTTTTACACCCTCAATTTACTTCTTGTTTTACTTTCTAGTTGCAGTTATCATTACCTTTTATCTCTCGCATTTGACCCTTTGTAAACAACAAGGCCAGAGAGATTGAAAACCTCTCTGTACTCGTTGGGAGAAAAGTTGTTTGTATCTGTGTGCAGATCCACGTCAACTCTCGTGCTAGTAACTTCTAGCGCCGTTGTCACCTACTTGTCATCGTCGGAGTCCTACTGGAGACAAACCTTGGTATCTTCACCGAGGGAAATTACGCTACGCTACATCTCAACCTTCCACTTGGGGTAGCCAACGAGGAGCACTATTTCAGTGCCATCAGTTGCTCGTTTGACCACCTTCTTGTTGATCCTTGGATTCCTCTTGGATTCGATATACCATATAGTCCTCGTTTAAGGAAAATTTTCCGTTGTCTACATCTCAAGCTTCCACTTGGGGTAATCAATGAGGAGCACTAATGTAAGGCCCCCGATGCGGTGCTAACTCGAGTTAGTCGCTTTCGCGTCCCGCTCAAGTTAGTAGCGCATAAAGAGCCACCAACTCACGACACTCGCACTCGTGTCGCTGCCGGATTCTAAACAACAAGTATAAGAACGAAGAACTTTAACTAAGACATAAATAAAAAGACCATGGCATACATCGCCATTGGATAATTATTACATCATCTCAGAGGTCCGTGGACCCAACAGTACATCATGCGACAAGCGGAAGACAATCACGACCAAGTACGGTCAAAAGCCAAATTTCCCTAGAGAGGGCTGCACATAAATAATCCACCCACGGATCGTCGAAGCCCAACTGTAGAATCTACTGAACGAGGTCGAACTCATCGTCATCCTCCGGGGGCACCTCCACGAAGTATCGTCCAGAGCTCGGATCAAGAAAGTACTCAACTGCAGCGGCCGATCAGGCAAAACAGTAAAAGCATAAAAGTAAAACGGGGTGAGATTATATCATTACAGGATAACTGACTTCCTATGGTAAGACAGAGTAAAGGTAAAGGTTGCAGCCGCACTAGCATTTATGGTGGCTATCGTTCTATTAGAGTAGAGGTAAGATCCAAGAATAGCACGTGACATCGCGTCATAAGTCTACTATCCACCTACTTACGTCACACATAACACTGTTGGAAATATGCCCTAGAGGCAATAATAAAATGTTATTATATATATATTTCCACGTTCGTAATTAATGTTTATATTTCTGTGCTATAATTGCAATGACCCTGACTATGAGATTCAGAAGAAAACTCATTTGCATGTGTGGAAATGTAAACACCAAGAGTTCCTGGTTTAGCCTCTAAGACCAGCTCATGTGCTAACTGATGATTACGTTTTCTTAATCATGGACATTGTTCTTGTAACAAGGATGTCAGTAGCAATGGGAACATATTGTTAGCAGAACAATGATGTTGAACCGACCCCAGTATTGAATGATATACTTAGAGATCACATCGTAACTACATTATAAGTCATATCATGAAATGTTTTCATATACGTAATTCCTTAGACCATGAGAGTATCGAGTTGCTTCACACAGGAAGACATGCTTTGGTTCTTAGATGAATCCTCCCATAAATGGGAAGTAGTAAAATAAGTTCTGGGTATGTCAGATGGTGTGGCTAGTGACTGTGATAGTTCAAGAATGGGATTTGCTCCTTCACGATGAAGAAGATATTCACTTCGGGCCCACTCGGTATGACGGTATCCATTATAGTCTGGCCAGACGCATTGTGATTCATTCACGGGGATACCGGAATACGATAACGAGAAAAGGGACAAACGAGCAAAGAGGATAACGAGTGGCTTGTGTTCAAAAGTTGTTACACATGGGTGCCAAACTTCTCTCCTCTAACTTTGTCATATATCGCGAAGCAAAGGGAATGGTACATGACTAAACATAATGGTTCACTCGAAGTTTCTTCGTGTATGTGCGGGAGTCAACATGGGTGTCCATGGCTCCGCTGTTGATTATTGGCTATTGACAAAAGGCTGTTGACCTATGTCCGGAAGATGTTCTGAGTCATGTCCGCATTATACCGAACCTATTGGGTCACACACTTAACGAGCAATAGTCTGTTAGAATACTAGTATGGAAGAAGGTTTAGTGGAAGCAAAGCAGAATAGTTCATACGGGTACCGGAAGTAGTTCCGGGGATTTATGAAATAGTTCATAAGGGCACCAAAAGTAGTTTTGGGTATTTAAGGATATGTCCGGATCACTCTGGAGTAGTCCCAGGTGGTTCCGGAACATATGAAAATGGTAATGGGAAAGTTTACGATCAACCGGAATAGTTTCGGTGATCGGTGGACAGCTTAAACAATATGTTGTGTTCACCGGACATAATAACCTTTGCCCGGATGGCTCCGAAACCCATTTAGATGGCTCTGTAACATTCGTTAGAGGTTCCGGAAGGTATTGGAAGTGCTCCAAAAGTGTCCGGAATGTCCCGAAACAGTCCCGGTAGGTCCCGGCAGGTCCTGGAAGCTTCTAGAAGGTTCCGGAAGGTTCCGGGCAGTACCACCCACTGCCCTGCGCCCCTGGCCTTGGGGGGCAAGCCACCTAGGCTTCCCTGGCCGGCCAGGTGGTGGGGGCGCACCAAAAAGGGGTGGGAGATCCTCCAGGTGGGATTTCCAAATACCATTATGGAAGGTTTCCGGTGGGAAGGTATGTGTAGGTTTGGAAGGCTTGGGAGTCCAAGTTGGACTCCCAAACCTCCTTGAGCTGCGCCCTAGGCCCCTTGGCCACCTATATAAGGTGAGCCAAGGGTGGGGGAAGAGACACACAATCAATCCCCAAGGCCTATGCGCCACCCTCCCTCCTCTAAACCCCGTTGCTCCACTTTTAGACCCCGGTTTAGACGCTGTTCTAGATCGGAATCCGTTAGGGTTTTCTCCCTCTAGTTTTCTCGGTGGCGTTCATCTCTGGACGGCGGAGCGCTGCTGGATTGCTGCTACGGGATGTGTGTATACTAATGGAGGGGTCGTACCTTCGACCCTTCTTCGAGGAGCTTGTTCATGGGACTTGTCCGTGGGACTAGATCGCGGGACTTGTTCGTGGGATTGATCGAGGGACTGTTCGTGGGAGAACTTGCGAGATCTACTTCCACTACGTCCACGAGCTTCACCAACTCTACTTCCGCTACATCGGTTGGTGAGCCATGACCTAAAACCTTGTATGCAATCTTCTTGGATGATCTTGGGTTCTTGATTCGTAGGCCGAAATTTTTTGTTTTCTACTACGTTTCCCAACAGTGGTATCAGAGCGATCCTTGATTAGATGCATGTTTAGGTAGATCATATGTTGATATGAGGCATTGATTTTCTTGTTTGCTTCCCTATCATGTGATCTTTTCTTTGCTCGACGGCATGATGTGATTTTGCTACAAGGTTTGAGTTTTGCCATGATCCCTCTATGCTGCTCTTAGTATGCTGGTTGCCTTGATCATGGACTACATCAAATTCCTTGGATCTCATCCTAGTCTTGCTATAGAAAATTTTACATGAACGGGCTTGTGGATTTTATGAACTCAAATCCACACGGGGGTCACGCGTTTAACGAAGTTTGGCTTGTGGCATTAGTTGCTACACGCACCCCGTATGTTAAACTAGCAACAAAAGAAGTATCGTGTTTTTGTTTTGTCTAGGGTTTCTCATTTGCCTTGTAAACCTGCTTAACAACCACGATAAAAGTTGCAACAACCCGTGTAGATGGCGATCTAACTCGTTTTTGCAGAGTATGCATGTGATGTGGTATAGCCTTCAAGATTTGCAATTTGTTTGTATGAGATGCTATATGTTATGTAATATTTATTCGCGACCTACGTGTCGTGGTACGGCATGATGACTGGAGTCATATGATTGTCACTTAATTATGGCCTGCGTGCCAGAACTGTTTATTAGCTCGAGGCAAAGCAATAGATAGATGCAAGGTGATGATCTACGATGCGGAGGTGGACCCCGACGCACATGCCGGAAGCCGTGGTGTTGGTCCCGGCACCAAGGACAAAGTTGGTGGACACGGTGACTTCAACCACGACGACGTGAAGATAATGAAGACTTCACGAAGCAAAGGGCTATATCATATCACATAATTTTATGAACTTCCTGTGATGTTTATCCCTTTGTTGCACCCTTGTTTGATGCGCGGTAGTCGTATTTTATTAGGGTGATCTCTCGCAAAAAATAAAATAAAATATATCAAGTTGATAGTGTTCTTCCAACTGTAGCACCGTCTATACTATGTTTCACACCGGAGCAGGTCATGTCACATGGGTGCACACGGTGTGACGCATAAAAGACTGGTGTGTTAAAAGAACACACATCAATTACACTTGGTTGTCTTGACGGCTTGGATAAAAGTTTGCTACCGGAACACGCCCATCGAAAGATGAACAAGAATCACCTTTGGCGTGATTGGCAAGTTGGCCTACCGGTCCAGTCCAAGTCATCAGTGATGTCACATCAATGGCGGACGATTGGGTTGGATCTTGAATCACTCCAGCATCAATTACGAGAGATATTGATCTGAGTGGGAGCGCACTTAGTAATTAAATTGATTAATCACAAGTGCAACTTAATTATGAACAAAGTCTTAGTATTTGCATTATCGTTGTAGAATAATGGCTCGCGTTACCACCTTCCCAATTGTTTTTGATTAACTGTATTATCTGGTAAAAACTTTACGATTGGTACCGTATTGTGAGGACTATCCTCAATAGTGCCGAGAAGGACCATGTCCTATCGCTAATTTTCGATGCTCTCCCGCTAATGCAATGGATGATGTGACTTATGTACATAATCCAAAAGGCTAGAATTCCACCACAGCTAAGTGTATTGTCGTAATCACCATGAAACCCGAACGTTGAAACGTTTGGGATAGTTATGTTATATTCATGGAACTGAAAAATTGTTTTCAGTGATAAGACAATTGATGTAGGATATAAGATATCTAGTACAATGTCTGATTGTAAGCGTTAGTGAAAATGTTCATTATGCTCAAACAAAACTGATAAGTGTGGGATCCAGAAGAACATCGATCATATGATGATGAGGATTAAGGGAAAGGAAGTTCCATAGGGTGTTAGTAAGACTTACACGCCGGAAAGTCCATGGCCTGCGCCACCCTTGATCATGTGTGGTCTTCTGTGAGTAGGAGTGACATTGGAAATAGAACTATGATACGTATAAAGGCAAAACGAAAGAAGACTGGAATAACCAGCTCAGAAATGAAAGTCATACGGAGTTATAGATGAATTCATTGCTGGTCAAGAGATGTAATTCTTGGGAATCATGATTAAGCAGTTAATTGTGGATTCTGTATATTGTGATTAAACTGTTGATCACCGGAATATCACATCGATTGCATATTGTTGCAACTCGATGCAAGAAATACCATGGCCTTTATGACTAGCTAATGATGAGTTTTGACAGGCTCGGGAATACGGTAAAAGGTTTACTATACCGTGTGTTGACTCTATGATTATCTTCATAATTCATTTTAAAGATGAGTAAATTGTTACTACACTTTAGCCTTGTTGCAAAACATCATTTTGAATCATGTTTGTTGCAAGAGAGTTGTTCAAAGCTATGAATAACGTAAAGGCCATACTTCCATTATGAATAGATTGTATGTTATGAATCTTGATAATAATACTAAACATCCATAACACTGACGCTAAATGTCGCAAGACTGACAGAAATACCACATAGATGTGGCACTGCCGTTTATCACAAGTGACATAACATGCATGAAGAATTTCCATAAGTGATGGACTTTCGAGTCATATGATTATGAATCACTTGACGCTTGCGATCTTTGTCTCGAAGTAATGTGACTAAAACACCGTTGATAGGCCATACATGAATGGGCAACTAAACCATTGGTAATCATACATGATGATGTGTGTAGTCCAATAAGTGTAGTTGTGTGCAGTGGATTCCCTATCTTCACTCATGAGTTGAAGTAGATATGTGGATATCTGTTCAATAGAGACATACGTCTGAAATCTTTGAAATGTTCAAGGAATTTTAGAGTGAAATAGAAATTCATTGTAACAAGAAAATAAAGCTTCTGCAAATTAGATTGTAGAAAGTAATATTTGAGTTACAAGTTTAGCGAACGTCTGATGAGTTGTGAAGAAGTGTCATAACTTGCGTCTCCCGGAACACCACTATGAGTAAAGTGTTCGAGAGATGTAATCAAGCCATGTATGACACGGTAAGATCAAACATGACGTTTATCAATTTGCCATTATACTTATTAAAGTTATGCGTTAGTGACTACGGCTTTTACACTGAAAAGAGCACCATCAAATCTGTTGAAATGACACCATATTAGATGTGGTATGGACTGTTAAAACCATGTTGTCTTTTCTTAAAATTTGGGTATATGAGGCATATGTTTGACATACTCAAAAACCCCAAATCAGATAAGTGCTACTTTGTTAAGGTTATGCCAAAAGTTTTGGTATTCCTCTATCACTACACAAAAGCAAAACTGTTTGCTGTTAAGAACAATGTGTTTTGAAGAAAATGGTTTCTTGCAAAAGAGTGAGTGGGAGGACAGTGCAACTTGTTAAAGATTGTTGAATCTTCAAATAAGTGCGCAGCTGAACCACACAGGTTAGACAAAACTCGTACAAACATTCATGATATGTAAGACGAGATATTATTGTTCGACAATGATAAACCTGTGATATACAAAGAAGCGTTGATGGTCCCTGACTCCGGGATTTGGCTAAATGCCAAATAATCCGAGATAGTATCCATGGAAGTAAGTCAAGTTTTGAACTTGGTAGACCCTCTAAAAGACTAAAAGTCTAGAGAATATATATATGGATCTATAATTGATTCGGATGAAATTGTTTTATCCATAAAGCTCAACTCGTTGGAAAAATTGTTTTCTAGCAAGTTCAAAGGTTGACTAAGGAGAAATAGTTTCGACCGTAGAGATGCTTTAGTCAGTTCGGGTTATATTAGCAATTACTACATATCTCATTTATAGGCTATGGTAGAATGAACGTCAAAACAAAGTTCCTACACGGAAATATAACAAAGGACGTATATGTGATACGACCGGAATGTTTTGTCGATTCAAAGGATGCTAAAATAGATGCAAGCCTTGGATATCCAGTGATGGACTGAAGCTAGCATAATGGAG
The DNA here is from genome assembly GCA_950022295.1 of Bromus sterilis. NCBI lineage: Eukaryota > Viridiplantae > Streptophyta > Magnoliopsida > Poales > Poaceae > Bromus > Bromus sterilis. Next base: position 158,151,184 of record OX465596.1, on the reverse strand, counting down.
TTGGAATTTTTGTTGTGATGAAATTGCCAAAAGAGTTTGTTTTCATCAGGAATAACGAAGATGCTTGAATATTCAAGAAAGTAAGTGGGAGCTGAATAACATTTCTAAAACCTTATGTAGATGACATATTGTTGATTAGAAATGATATAAATTTCTTGACACGAATAAGGACTTCATTGGAAATGGTTTTCGGTTGAAGAACTTGGGCTAATATAGCATTAGTATTGAGCACAGTGATCTATGTAGATAGTAAGTGCCTGATCATGCTAAAGCCAACATTACATGTTGACATGATACTAAAGTAGTTTAGTATGAATACGCCAAGAAGGATGTTCTTGCCGAGGTCACGGTGAAAAGTTGTTTGCGGAAATCGGTGTTCATGAACACAGATAAGCAAAAACACGTGAATTGAATTCCACTCACCTGTGTGTTTGGATTAATCATGTACACCATAATATGTAAAACGTCCAGATATGTCCAACGCTACAAAAGGTTGTGAGCAAGATACCAAAGTGATCAATATGTTGATCATTGGACAAACAGTGAAAAGTTAAACTTATGATAGATAAGATATGTTTCTCGGAAAAATGGAGATAATGAAGAGCTTGTTGTAACAAGTTACACCAGCTGAATTTTGATGTAAACAGTTACACCAATTCAGTCTTCATACTTACTCCGATCGATTTTCGATTTTAATTGGGATTATTTGTTTCACACATAAGGATGGCACAGTATGAAGGAACTGTGTTAAAGTTAGATACTGTGGCGAATTCTATAACAGAGGCTAAGTATATTGTTGCTTAAAGAAGTAACAAGGGAGGGTATTTTGAATCATCAGTTCATTTATGAACATGGTATGGTTTCCTAGATGCTTGAAGCTCATGGAACATTGATGAATGATTTCATGACTTATTCTAAGGAACCAAGGTCCTACCAAATGATTCAAACATATACAAAGCTAAACTGATAAAATTAGTGAATTTTATGATAGCGTGAAAACGCGAAGATATGCAAGATACAAACGGGCCTGAAATGTCAGATCCGAAGATGAGGTCTATACCACAAATGAAGCATTTCTTACACCGGTATGCCATAGGTGTAAAGTGCTCAAGCACTGACAATATTATTGACTCTAGTGCAAGTGGGAGACTGTTGGAAATATGCCCTAGAGGCAATAATAAAATGTTATTATATATATATTTCCACGTTCGTAATTAATGTTTATATTTCTGTGCTATAATTGCAATGACCCTGACTGTGAGATTCAGAAGAAAACTCATTTGCATGTGTGGAAATGTAAACACCAAGAGTTCCTGGTTTAGCCTCTAAGACCAGCTCATGTGCTAACTGATGATTACGTTTTCTTAATCATGGACATTGTTCTTGTAACAAGGATGTCAGTAGCAATGGGAACATATTGTTAGCAGAACAATGATGTTGAACCGACCCCAGTATTGAATGATATACTTAGAGATCACATCGTAACTATGTTATAAGTCATATCATGAAATGTTTTCATATACGTAATTCCTTAGACCATGAGAGTATCGAGTTGCTTCACACAGGAAGACATGCTTTGGTTCTTAGATGAATCCTCCCGTAAATGGGAAGTAGTAAAATAAGTTCTGGGTATGTCAGATGGTGTGGCTAGTGACTGTGATAGTTCAAGAATGGGATTTGCTCCTTCACGATGAAGAAGATATTCACTTCGGGCCCACTCGGTATGACGGTATCCATTATAGTCTGGCCAGACGCATTGTGATTCATTCACGGGGATACCGGAATACGATAACGAGAAAAGGGACAAACGAGCAAAGAGGATAACGAGTGGCTTGTGTTCAAAAGTTGTTACACATGGGTGCCAAACTTCTCTCCTCTAACTTTGTCATATATCGCGAAGCAAAGGGAATGGTACATGACTAAACATAATGGTTCACTCGAAGTTTCTTCGTGTATGTGCGGGAGTCAACATGGGTGTCCATGGCTCCGCTGTTGATTATTGGCTATTGACAAAAGGCTGTTGACCTATGTCCGGAAGATGTTCTGAGTCATGTCCGCATTATACCGAACCTATTGGGTCACACACTTAACGAGCAATAGTCTGTTAGAATACTAGTATGGAAGAAGGTTTAGTGGAAGCAAAGCAGAATAGTTCATACGGGTACCGGAAGTAGTTCCGGGGATTTATGAAATAGTTCATAAGGGCACCAAAAGTAGTTTTGGGTATTTAAGGATATGTCCGGATCACTCTGGAGTAGTCCCAGGTGGTTCCGGAACATATGAAAATGGTAATGGGAAAGTTTACGATCAACCGGAATAGTTTCGGTGATCGGTGGACAGCTTAAACAATATGTTGTGTCCACCGGACATAATAACCTTTGCCCGGATGGCTCCGAAACCCATTTAGATGGCTGCGTAACATTCGTTAGAGGTTCCGGAATGTATTGGAAGTGCTCCAAAAGTGTCCGGAATGTCCCGAAACAGTCCCGGTAGGTCCCGGAAGGTCCTGGAAGCTTCTAGAAGGTTCCGGAAGGTTCCGGGCAGTACCACCCACTGCCCTGCGCCCCTGGCCTTGGGGGGCAAGCCACCTAGGCTGCCCTGGCCGGCCAGGTGGTGGGGGCGCACCAAAAAGGGGTGGGAGATCCTCCAGGTGGGATTTCCAAATACCATTATGGAAGGTTTCCGGTGGGAAGGTATGTGTAGGTTTGGAAGGCTTGGGAGTCCAAGTTGGACTCCCAAACCTCCTTGAGCTGCGCCCTAGGCCCCTTGGCCACCTATATAAGGTGAGCCAAGGGTGGGGGAAGAGACACACAATCAATCCCCAAGGCCTATGCGCCACCCTCCCTCCTCTAAACCCCGTTGCTCCACTTTTAGACCCCGGTTTAGACGCTGTTCTAGATCGGAATCCGTTAGGGTTTTCTCCCTCTAGTTTTCTCGGTGGCGTTCATCTCTGGACGGCGAAGCGCTGCTGGATTGCTGCTACGGGATGTGTGGATACTAATGGAGGGGTCGTACCTTCGACCCTTCTTCGAGGAGCTTGTTCATGGGACTTGTCCGTGGGACTAGATCGCGGGACTTGTTCGTGGGATTGATCGAGGGACTGTTCGTGGGAGAACTTGCGAGATCTACTTCCACTACGTCCACGAGCTTCACCAACTCTACTTCCGCTACATCGGTTGGTGAGCCATGACCTAAAACCTTGTATGCAATCTTCTTGGATGATCTTGGGTTCTTGATTCGTAGGCCGAAATATTTTGTTTTCTACTACGTTTCCCAACAAACACCACCTGGATCTTCTCTCGGTCCCCTGGACGAAGAAAAGCAACCAGGGCACTCACACGGTAAGCAAGTTTTAATTATGATTAAGATTGATGTTATTCTATGAACAAGGAGTAGGTCTCAAGTCGTCCATAACCGCGGACACGGCTTTTCGAAAAGATTTAACCCTGCAGGGGTGTACCAACTGCCCATCATAGGCTTCGCATGTACGCCCGGTTTCCACTTGGTTAAGTAAGCGCCTGAAACTCCGGAACGTCAGAGTCCCTCTAACTAACAACGCACAACTCCGGGTGGCCCCCGGTGAGTCGACACCCAACTCAAAAGCTGGCCACGCTCTCGAATCGGTCTCTACCGTATAACTCATGTTTGGATAGCCGGTTAAATTCTCATATGAGACCGGGTCCTCAGCCGGTCAGAGTGGGCTAGCCAAGGCACAAGTCCTCCTGGACCAAGGTGGTTTGTAAACAACTAGGGTACCACCAGCACACACACATTGCAAATAGTAAAATCAGCTCGGGCCACCACTAGAATTGTACGAAGCTAGGTATGTAAGACAAGGGGACCCCATAAAATCCCACACACGATTAGGCACGCTCGTCAAGAAACACAATACCCGGAACTCGGGACCTAGGTGACTCAAATGGAACAAAACACCTGGCGGGAACAGCCGATTCTCCCATCTTTCGTCAAGTATAAGTTAACATCATTATTATAATAAATATCAACCAAATTCTTTAAATAACATGATATCCCAACCCATAGCAATAGGGTAAGCAGCAAGTTTTCCTACTCATACTAAGCAATGGCTGAGAAGCGGTAACTTAGCAATACAATGTTTTGCTGGGATGTGGGGATCATGGCTATTTGGGTTTTGAAGGTGGCATACTCAAAGTGGATAGGTTCAAACAAACGCTCTAGGCTACAGCTAGGCAGGTAGGCAGAAGGTATCAAGTAATGGTATAAATCTTCCCCTTGCCTGGGTAATCGGTCGTCGAAGCAGACGCAGCAGGGTCCTCGGGCTCGGTGTCGGAAATCTCCACGTAAGTCTCCTCGGCGGTCTCAGGTGCTAACGTAAGGTACCGGCAAGGAAAAGGCACACAAGTAAGTAACAGGTACAATGCACAGGCAAGGATGGTATGATCAAGTTTAAATGACATGATGTGACCCTATATAGTAAAATTTAAATGAAGGTGGTGACGACACGTCAACAACTTCATATGCAATTTATTTACGTAATCATGGCTTTGGTCTTAGCCTTATTTTTGGTGTAAGTAACATGGGAACATGGCATGATCAACAAATGCATATAACATAAATAAAACAACGTGAAAAGTAATCATCGATTCCGGAGACGGAGTAGTGTCGGTGAATTTGACACAAGGAAGGTGCAACAATAGTTGGAAACCAGCCACTTGCATATGACAATATGTTAGGGGCTGACTTTGAAGAAAGATGATTGAAGATGACAATGAAAAAAACTTGAAAAGGACTGATGACCATCATTTCAAAATGCACTGAAGTTGAAATGATGCAAGAAGAAAGACAGATGATTCTGGATCAGGTGGTCACACCTTGTTCACATGAGTTGCACAAAACTTCATGAGGACATCACCATTGCAATCCTTGCAGAAAACTACCCCAAACCCATATATAATATGGCACCATCTGAATTTGCAAACACAGTTGCAAATTCAACTGGAGTTCAGGGGGGCTGGGTGCAAATTTTCACAACATGCATTTGAAAAAGGTTCACATGGATAAACCATTATCAGCATGCAACTCCTGGTGAAAAACTACCCAAAATTCATATATGACATGGCCAATTTGATTTTGGGCAAACTCGACAAAAATCAAAGAAAAGAAAAAGGGGTTTATTTGCAAAATTACCACACTTCTATTTTTAAAGGGGCCCAATGCAAAAATGGACCTCACCATGCTGGTCAGTAGCTCAAGCTACCCCAAAACCATATATAGTATGCCCCTACCTGCAAAAGATGGCCAAAACAGATTTGAATTTGAATTCAAATTCAAATTTGAATTAAACCAGAAAGAAAAAATAAAAGAAAAAGGGAAAAGAAATTGGCCCAAGCCACATGGGCTAGCCTCGGCCGCACAGGGCCCAGCTTCACTCTCCACGGCCCAGGTGGCTAAGGCCCCTGTTCTCTGAACTTAGCGAAACACTGAAGAAAAGAGGGCCCTTTCTGAACCCGACGGCGGTCGCGAGTTCAGGCGAGCCTCAGCTCGAGCTCCGGCACTCCTCCGACGAGTCTTGGCATGGAACCCCAAGAGGGCACCTACCTCAACATCTAGGCACCGGCTCGACCCCTACTTGCCACTGTACACGCCGGAATCGACACGGGTTCAGAGGCGCGGCGACCTGCTCCTGCAGATGCAGTTGCACCCGGCTCCGGCGATCTTCAGGCGACCCTGGCGTCACGCACAGAGCACCCAAGGCCACACCACGATGCACTACTCCAAGAGGGGACATCCCTCTACAGATCCACGCCTGGATCGGGGCCCCTAGCTCATCTACGGCGACGCCAGCTTCCTCTGAACTTGACGGCGACGCAGCGGCTCTGACAGACGGCTTCAGACAATGGCGACGCTGTGCAAATGCGTGCAAAAGGCGAGGCCTTGCGCGCCATATGCGTGCTCTGGGAGACCCTAGAGCATGCGCAGAGCCACTCCCGACACGACTTGGCACAGCGGCGCACGGAATTCGTCACCGGCGAGAGCTTGCGCGGACAGAACGCGGTCCTACGGTGGGAGCTACACGCGAGAAGAACGGGAGGTCAACGACGGGTTGCAACTCACCTAGGGGTGGATGAAGGCGACGTCGACTGCACGGAGAGGAGGAAGGAGCTTGTCGTCGACGTCGAGGATGAAGACGGTCCGCGGCGGGGATCCACGGCTCGGGGACGTCCTGCTCCTCCAAGCACGCTCCTGCAGGGAAAAACACGCATACAGGGGTCACCATGACGGCGTGGAACAAGGTATCGACGGAGGGATCAAGCGGCGGCGGTGAATTTGACTCCGTTCACCTGCATCCGTGGCGGAGCGAGACGGGGAAGAAATTGGGCGTGGCGGCGACGTCCCGAGGGGAAAACTGGAGGAGCGGAACCCTAGGTTCCCTGGGGCGTCTCCAGCTGCCTCAAATAGGGAGCTCCCGCTCTCCCTGGCCGGAGGGCTCCACCTCCCGTGGCCGGACGCGCTCGTGAGAGAGGAGGGGGGAGGGGACCTCTGTCCTCGCTGGAAAGACGAAGGGGGAGAGCCGTCAGATGCGGATCGAACGGTTCGGGCGCGAGTCACTTACCCCTTCGCTGTCGGGCTATAGCCCGAGAAGGAGGAAAAGGCCCAGGTGGGCCGACGCGCTGGACTTCTTCCAGAGAGAAAAAGGAAAGGGGTTTTCTATTCAATAAATAACAGAAAATTCTAAGAGTTTTTGTGGCCAATCCACAAAATGGAAAAACATATAAAAATATGTTTCTGGATCCTTGCATTATACTTCATTTTACAAAATTGGTTAGACCAATTTATGAGCAACTAAAATATGGGGGCATTTTTGATATTCAAAGCACATTGAACTACGGCCCACAGTTTTAGAGTTTAAAAAAATGGAGCAAGCCTTTTGAAAAACTTGGAAGGGGCAAGGAATTGGCTATGCCAAGTTTGGGGTCAAGGGGAGCAAGCATGCAACAAAGAAAAATCCTCCAACCCCCTTCTTGAACCATTTTGGATGCTAAAAGAAACAAACCAAATGGGCTCCAATCTCAATGCAAATTTAAATCACCACATGAAATTATGAAGTGTAGCATCATGCCAAGTTACAAAGTCAACAGACAAAGTACAATCTCATGGTGTTTTTATATTTATTGCACATGGGCTGTTACAACACTCCCCCACCAACACAGGATCTCGTCCCGAGATCTAAGCCTGAAACAACTCAGGATACTCAGAACGGAGATGATCCTCACACTCCCACGTTGCTTCCTTCTCTGAATGATGTGCCCACTGAACTTTCATGAACTTGACGGTCTTGTTGTGAGTCTTGCGCTCGGACGTCTCAAGAACACAGACTGGACGTTTTGAGTAGGAAAGGTCCGCACTCAGCTGGATCTCGCCCAAGTCAACAACCTGCTCTGGCTGCTTGAAGCACTGCTTTAGCTGGGACACATGGAACACGTCATGCACCATGGACAGACTCTCTGGAAGCTCGAGCCGAAAGGCAAGAGGTCCTCTAGTCTCAAGGATGCGGAAAGGTCCGACAAATCTTGGAGCGAGCTTTACTTTGATGCCAAAGCGGTGAGTTCCCCTCAATGGAGACACTCTCAGGTACGCCCAATCACCAACCTGAAATGCCACACCACGGTGCCTTTTGTCATAATAGGCCTTCTGCCTAGACTGTGCTGCCTTTAGGTGCTCTCGGAAAATCTTCACTCTGTCCTCTGCCTCTTGGATCACATATGGACCGAACAGCTGCCTCTCACCCGTCTCGGACCAGTTCAAAGGTGTCCTGCACTTGCGGCCATACAAGACTTCAAACGGCGCTGCCTGCAGACTTGCCTGATAGCTGTTGTTGTAAGAGAACTCAGCATACGGCAAGCACTCTTCCCACTTCATGCCAAACGATATGACACATGCCCGAAGCATGTCCTCGAGGATTTGGTTCACGCGCTCGACTTGCCCACTTGTCTGAGGGTGATAAGCGGTACTGAACAACACTGTCGTACCAATCGCCTTTTGAAAGGCCTGCCAGAACTTAGAGGTGAAAAGGCTGCCTCTATCTGAACTAATCTTCTTGGGAATGCCATGCAAAGATACAACTCTTGCGGTGTACAAATCCGCCAACTGAGCTGCTGAAATGGAGTTCTTCACTGGAAAGAAGTGGGCAACTTTGGAAAGATTGTCGATGACAACAAAGATGGCATTGTTCTTCTTCTGCGACAAAGGGAAGCCTGTGATGAAATCCATCTCTATGTGATCCCATTTCCACTCCGGAATCTCAAGTGGCTGAAGAAACCCTGCAGGCTTCTGGTGCTATGCCTTCACTCTCCTGCACACATCACACTGAGACACATAACGGGCAACATCCCGCTTCATACGAGTCCACCAAAAGTTTTGCTTGAGATCTTGATACATCTTCGTACTTCCAGGGTGGATAGACAGCTTTGAGTCATGGGCTTCCTTCATGATGACCTCTCTGAGATCTCCTTCCTTGGGAACAACAACTCGCTCTTCGAACAACGCGGTGCCGTCATTATGCACTGAAAAGCAACCGTACTTCGGAACTGAGGCGGCAATACCCTGTTTGATTTTCTGAATCATTGAGCTGCCAGACTGAGCCTCACGAATCTTCTCACGGATAGTGGGCTCTACCACAAGGTTGGCCAGATAGCCTGCTGGAACTAGCTCGAGATTGAGCCTTCGAAAGGACTCAAACAAATCAGGGTGGATCTTCTGCACCTGGATATTATTGCAATTGCCCTTGTGGCTCAGCGCATCAGCTATGACATTCGCCTTCCCAGGCGTCTACTAAATATCAATTGTGTACTCAGTAATGGTTTCGAGCCATCTTCTTTGCCTCAAGTTCAGATTTGCCTGAGTGAACAAGTAATTCAGACTCTTGTGGTTCGTGAACACATCCACCTTCCTCCCTAAGAGGAGGTGTCGCCAAGTGACCAAAGCGTGCACAACTGCTGCAAGCTCCAAGTCGTGCGTGGGATAATTCCTCTCACTTGTCTTCAACTGCCGTGAGGTATAAGCCACAATATTCCTGCCTTGCATCAAAACTCCAGCCAGACCTTGCAAAGAGGCATCCCTCTACAGACACGGGTTCAGAGGCGCGGCGACCTGCTCCTGCAGATGCAGTTGCACCCGGCTCCGGCGATCTTCAGGCGACCCTGGCGTCACGCACAGAGCACCCAAGGCCACACCACGATGCACTACTCCAAGCGGGGACATCCCTCTACAGATCCACGCCTGGATCAGGGCCCCTAGCTCATCTACGGCGACGCCAGGTTCCTCTGAACTTGACGGCGACGCAGCGGCTCTGACAGATGGCTTCAGACAACGGCGACGCTGCGCAACTGCGTGCAAAAGGCGAGGCCTTGCGCGCCATATGCGTGCTCTGGGCGACCCTAGAGTGTGCGCAGAGCCACTCCCGACACGACTTGGCACAACAGCGCACGGAATTCGTCACCGGCGAGAGCTTGCGCGGACAGAACGCGGTCCTACGGTGGGATCTACATGCGAGAAGAAAGGGAGGTCAAGGACGGGTTGCAGCTCACCTAGGGGTGGCTGAAGGCGACGTCGACTGCACGGAGAGGAGGAAGGAGCTTGTCGTCGACGTCGAGGAAGAAGACGGTCCGCGGCGGGGATCCACGGCTCGGGGACGTCCTGCTCCACCAAGCACGCTCCTGCAGGGCAAAACGCACATACAGGGGTCACCATGACGGCGTGGAACAAGGTATCGACGGGGGGATCAAGCGGCGGCGGTGAATTTGACTCCGTCCACCTGCGGCCGTGGCGGAGCGTGACGGGGAAGAAATTGGGTGTGGCAGCGGCGTCCCGAGGGGAAAACTGGAGGAGCGGAACCCTAGGTTCCCCGGGGCGTCTCTAGCTGCCTCAAATAGGGAGCTCCCGCTCTCCCTGGCCGGAGGGCTCCACCTCCCGTGGCCGGACGCGCTCGTGAGAGTGGAGGGGGGAGGGGACCTCTGTCCTTGCTGGAAAGACGAAGGGGGAGAGCCGTCAGATGCGGATCGAACGGTTCGGGCGCGAGTCACTTACCCCTTTGCGGCCGGGCTATAGCCCGAGAAGGAGGAAAAGGCCCAGGTGGGCCGACGCGCTGGACTTCTTCCAGAGAGAAAAAGGAAAGGGGTTTTCTATTAAATAAATAACAGGAAATTCTAAGAGTTTTTGTGGCCAATCCACAAAAGGGAAAAACATATAAAAATATGTTTCTGGATCCTTGCATTATACTTCATTTTAAAAAATTGGTTAGACCAATTTATGAGCAACTAAAATATGGGGGAATTTTTGATATTCAAAGCACATTGAATTATGGCCCACCTTTTTAGAGTTGCAAAAAATGGAGCAAGACTTTTGAAAAACTTGGAAGGGGCAAGGAATTGGCTATGCCAAGTTTGGGGTCAAGGGGAGCAAGCATGCAACAATGAAAAATCCTCCAACCCCCTTCTTGAACCATTTTGGATGCAAAAAGAAACAAACCAAATGGGCTCCAATCTCAATGCAAATTTAAATCACCACATGAAATTATGAAGTTTAGCATCATGCCAAGTTACAAAGTCAACAGACAAAGTACAATCTCATGGTGTTTTTATATTTATTGCACATGGGCTGTTACAACTAACCGGTGCCATCATTCCCGCACCTACATGAATATGAATTCGAGTGAACCCATAATGGTTAGTCCTAGAGGTAGACTAAGAACACTTGGTGTTTATACTCCACACCTGCATATGGGTTTTCCTCCGAAGGTAGTTAACATGCATTGTGATATGTCCCTAACGTCTCTATAATTTATGCTTGCTACATGCTTATTATGGTGATATTTCTATATGTGTTGATTCACTTTCATATAATTTACAACATATTTTGGACTAGCGTACTAATTCAGTGCCTAGCGCCATTTTCAGTCTGTTATTGTCCGTGCATTTCACAAAAAGGTCAAAAATAAAAGTGCTCTGAAAATTAGAGAAAAAATACCAAAAAATATCTACGAAGGAAGCCTCCAGAAACCCGAAGGGCCCTGAGGGGGGCTGATATGACTCAAACGTATCTACTTTTCCAAACACTTTTGCTATTTTTTTGACCTCATTCTTGCATGAATTGAACTAAACTAACCCGGACTGACTGTAGAGCTGCCTGTATGGTTTTATTGTGTGCAGGAAAATGGATTTTTAGGTATCTCAGAAAATTCCCAGAAAATTCAGGAAAAATCCACGCACCCGATGCTTACACGGACCAGTAGTAGGGCCATAGGGTGGATATAGGGGCTCCAGGCGCCCTTCTGGCGTGACCCCACCCCTGGCCGCGCCGGCTGGCCGCTTGGGGGCCTCCCCCCTCCTCTGGTGCCCTACCGAGGCCCTTATTTATTCTCGTGACGGGAAAACCCCAGAACAGAAGTCGTTTTTCCATTTTCGTCGTGGAGCCGCCGCCAGCCTCTGTTCTTCCTCGGGAGGGCTAATCTGGAGGCTGATTTGGCCTCCGGAGAGGGGAGATCGTCGCCATCGCCATTGTCATCACCAACACCAATCCATCCTCCCTCCATGGCTTCCCTTCACATGTGTGAGTAATTACCTGCTGTAGGCAAAGGGGATGGTAGGGATTGGATGAGTTTGATCATGTAATAGTTCGTCAGATTGTTGGGGGCATGTTGCCTATCATCTACTATTGTGTTTATCATCCTTGCTACAACTTGTTGCTCTTAATGCTTGTCACTTTGGGCCCGAGTGCCATGTTTTCAGATCTGAACCACTTGTGTTTTCATGAGTATATTTATGTTCTTGATCCTATCTATGAGTTGTATGCACCTGTTATGGTCCGGAACCGGCGATCCCAAAGGTGACAACTTGGGACACCAAAGGGGATGGTCCATAGTTTGAGGATTTCATGTATCCATTGAGTTTATTGCTTTGTTCCGGTGCTCTTTGAAAGGAGCACCTTAATCTCCATAAGTTCCCTTCGGCCCCGTTCGTAGTGGGATGGTAGGGCAAAAGGTGTTGTGCAAGTTCTTATTGAAAGCACTCACAACTACCTACGGGATACATGCCTAATGTTTGATATTTTCCTAGATGATCATTTCTTTTCTGTGTGCCTTTCCCCGTGTTAGAATTTATTACAAGTTCACTCTTATCCAAGCAGCTCCCAACCATCCATCTCCCTAGCCTATAGTGTTTTAATCCTGTTGGTTACTAGTTTTTACTTTTTCTGTTTTACTTTTGCTGTCACCGCCACCACTATCATACCACAATTGCTATTAATATTTTGTTGCAAGCAAGTATATTTCAGGTGCGGTTGAATTGACAACTCAACTGTCAAAGCTTATAAATATTCTTTGGCTCCCCTTGTGTCAAATCAATAAATTGGGTTAACTTACCCGCGAAAATGCTACAAATGATCCCCTACAGTTGAGGGTCATCAAGTACTGTATTGTGGTGTCGTTGCCGGGGAGCATATCAATATTTACAAGTCTACTTGAAGTATTCTGCCTGCTACAGTTCATCCACTATGGGTAAGAAAGGCAACCCCAAGGTTCCGATCTTACCATCCACTACAAGAAAAGGTACCGTTCTAAGTACCGGTGCTACACTTGATTCACCTTCCGTTATAAGTAAGTTTGCTTCACCACTACCGCCACATCCTACTTCTACTTAGTCTGTTACTATGTCCGATACTTTTGATGATGCTTCCACTACTATTGATGATACTAGTTCTCTTTGTCACTATCTTGAAGCTCAGATTGCTAAGTGCCGAGGGGGTGACCCCACGACTCCTACGGATAAGCCTACCTGGTGTCCCTGAAGACAGAAGGACCATGAAGATACAGCCTCGGCCCGCTAATTGGCACCGACGTAGGAGTCTGCGACTCACAAGGAAGGTGCGAGAACCTGCCGTACGGAGCAAGCTAGGGTTAGGAAAGCTTACCTGTAAACGTAGATGAACTCCCCGAGACCTAGCCCAGTATATAAGGGCTAGGAGGGACGACGAAAAGGACAACCAATATCATCTGTAACCCTAGCCTTGAGCTCTCCAGCCTTGGCATCCCCTGTAATCGCATCTCCCCCCATCAATAATATCGAGCAGGAGCGTGCCTTCCTGTTTGCCGACGAGCTATCGTCCAACCTGTGCCTCTCATGACTAACCCAGGGTCCCTGACCATGGGATTTTCCGGGGTTGATCCCCGTCAATTGGAGCCATCTGTGGGAACTACACAGGTTGGGATCACGATCACGGCGGTCCCGTCTTCAGCATGCCACAACTCAAGGGCAAGGAAAAGATCTAGCCCACTCGAAGGATTCAAGATCACGGCAAACATCTCTGCCACCCCATCAAGACCGCTCGGGCTACAGCTGTGCCAGGACCGATACTACGGTAACAGCCAAGTGCAGCGCCAACAGCGAAGGAATCGACGACCCAGAAGAACGGCGAGAGGCCTCTACGAAGGAATTTCACTCGACGAACCGCGACGCGCAGCGGAGGACTCGCAAATATTTCGACAACCCACCGCCGCGCGGGCACCCGCCGCGCATCAAGACGATAACTACGAGATCGAAACCAGCGATCAGCAGGACCATCGCCAAGAAAGAAGAAATCGACGACCCAAAAGGCGCGCACGGGAGATCTATGGCGAGGCTCCAATGAACGAGCCACGTCATGCAGTCGTGCAACCGACGACCACTCGACGACACGCCGTCGCACGAGCACCTGCCGTTAGCCAGGACAGCGACTCCGAGACACCGGTGGGCGAGTACTATGATCCAGATCGAAGGCCGGATGAATTCGCCAATCTCATCAAGAACCAAGACATGAGTCGAGGAATCGAAACCGACCCCCGCTTCTACGAACACCCGGAGGATCATGAGCAAATCTTTAGAATCTCAAGAAGGAAGAGGCATGCCAGATCTAGCAAACTCACGGCTAGAGAGCAGCTGGCAGGACCCTGCACGATCCACAGCTTCGAGGATGACTGGGGACGCCTCAGGTCAGGTCACACTTTGAGAGATTGCCGCCTGTTCAACGAGCTAGCCGACTACCTCAAGAAGGAGAAGCAGAAAGAAGACAGGCGCAACCGGCGACCCGAACAATCGCCACCCTCAAGCCCGGAAGGACGTCACAGACCGCTGCAAGAACAGGTGCTCATGATCCAAGAGGGAAGGGTGCCGCAAGCACGAAGCGACGCCTACACCCTGCAAGCTAGAGCAGCCGAGAGCATAAACATAGTCGATGTCTACCAGCTACATGATACGGAGACCAGCAAAGATTCTCATAGGACGACCATCCACCCGCAGTCCCAAGACCGGGGCACGCGCCCCTGGTGCTTGATGCACAAATCGGAGGGTACGACATGGATAGGGTCTTCATGGACGGAGGCAGCAGCATGAACATCATCTTCGCCAGCACCCTGCAAAAGATGTTGATCCCACGATCAGTATGGAGGAAATCGAGCACCGAGTTACACGGGGTAGTCCCAGGAGAAGCAGCCACATCCCTCGGAGTCATCGAACTCGAAGTTGTCTTCGGAAACCGACGCAACTTCACAAAGCACGTCCTCGAGTTCGAGGTACTCGACTGGCAATCGCAGTACCACTCCATATTGGGACGGCCAGCATTCGCGCAGTACATGGCGGTCCCACACTAGGCCTACCTCAAGCTCAAGATGCCAGGATCAGCAGGAGTCCTCACGATCAACGGAAGCTTCATCAAATCAGATCAATGTGATCGTGACTTCCACATAATCTCCGACACATTCGGAGCCGAACAAGAACTCAGAGAAATAACCATGGTGACGGACAAGAGTACCTTCCCATTGGTGAACCGAAGCGAATCCAAGGAGTACGGACGCGACTTCAGTATCGACAGCGACACAGTCACTCACCAAGTGCACCCGACGGACCCGGACAAAATAGTCCGCGTGTACGCCCACCTACCAGAGGAGCAGGCGACGACTCTCATCGTTTTCCTTCGAGATGAGTGGGAAATATTCGCCCGGTGCCCAGCCGACATGCCTGGGATACCACGCGAATTCGCGGAACACGCCCTTTGCATCAAGAAAAACACGAAGCCGGTGAAGCAAGCTCTGAGACGATTCTCGGAGCCCAAGCGCAGAGCAATCGGAGAGGAAGTCAACCGGTTACTCGACGCCCAGTTCATCCGAGAAACGAAGAAAGCCACCTGGATAGCCAACCCGGTGCTGGTGCCCAAGAAAGACACGACCGTGCTGCGCATGTGTGTCGACTACGGACCAGTCAACAAGCATTGCCTGAAGGACCACTTCCCCCTGCCTAGAATCGATCAGATAATTGACTCGACAGCAGGGTGCGGTCTACTTTCGTTTCTTGACGCTTACTCAGGATACAACCAGATCAGGATGAAGGAATAAGACGAAGAGCACACATCGTTCATGACCCCCTATGGCGTATTCTGCTACAGGACCATGCCCTTCGGGCTAAAAAACGCAGGCGGCACTTACCAGCGAATGATGCAGGCCTGCCTGAAGGAGAAAATCAGAAGAAACGTGAAAGTCTATGTGGACGACAACGTCATCAAGACCTACAAAGCAGCCACACTACTCGACGACCTGCGCAAAACCTTCGCGGCGCTCAACAAATACAGAATCAAACTCAACCCAAAGAAGTGCGCATTAGGCGTACCGGCGGGGAAGCTGCTTGGCTATATGGTCTCTGCCCGAGGAGTCAAGGCAAACCCTGAAAAAGTCCAAGCCATCACCCGAATGCAAGAACCAACCAACGTCAAAGGAGTACAGCAGCTCACTGGAAAACTCGCAGCCCTAAGCCGCTTCATCAAGAGGCTGGGAGAACGCACGCTGCCCTTCTATCAGCTGCTCAGGAAAGGAGAGAAATTCGAGTGGACGGAGGAAGCCCGCCAAGCATTCGCGGACCTGAAAAATACACTCTCGACCCCACCAATCCTGGCGGTACCCAAGGAACGAGAGAAGCTATACCTCTATGTGGCAGCACGTAACAGTGTAGTAAGCACATCGCTCGTTGTCGAACGCGCAGAAGAAGGCATGGTCTAGAGCATCCAGAGACCAATCTACTACCTCAGCATGCTCCTGACCAAATCCCAGCAGCGGTACCCACACTATCAGAAGCTACTACTGGCCATCTTCATGACCTCAAGAAAAGTGTCCCACTACTTCCACGAGCACCCTATCACAATCGTGAGCAGCGCACCACTCGCTGACATACTCAACAACCCTGGAGCGAATGGACGAGTCGCCGAGTGGAACATTGAGCTCAGCCCACGGGACCTGCAGTTCAAGCACCTAACATCCATCAAAGCCCAAGTACTCCCAGATTTCCTGGTCGAGTGGACGGAGGTTCAGACACCAGGCCCCCCAGACCTATCAAGTTCATGGTCAATGTTCTTCGATGGGTCCAAGAGACAACAAGGAGCTGGGGCAGGAGTTGTGCTCATCTCCCCTAAAGGAACAAAGCTGAAATATGTCCTCCAGATTAACTTCAGTCACGCCTCCAACAACGAAGCAGAATACGAGGCACTCCTCCATGGCATGCGCATGGCCAAAACGTGCGGAGCCACTCGCCTCATAATTTACGGGGACTCCAATCTCGTCGTCCAGCAGACGATGAGAAACTGCGACGCAATAGCCGACAACATGGCGGCCTACCAGAAGCTCTACAATGAACTCGAAGGAAGATTCGACGGTTGCGAGCTCAACTACAGCACCAGGGCCAACAACACAGAAGCGGACGAGCTCGCGAACATCGGTTCGACCCGGGGACCTGTACCACCCGGCGTATTTCTCGAAAGCATCAGCCGGAGATCCATCAAGGTACAAGCAGCAACACCTGAAGCAGTAGTGGACGGCGAAGATGCAACAGAACTGGCGCGGGTGGCAGCAGCATCCCCATCAGAAGGCACAAGCACCAGCACATCCGACAGCACAGCTCCGACAGAGCTCGAAGGACCCGTGTGGACAAAGCCGTTCCTCCGATTCCTAATCGAAGGTACGCTACCGCAAGACGTGGCCGAAGCACAACGCATCAGCCGACGATCCAAGGCATTCACGGTGATCAACAAACAACTATACAAGCGCAACATCACCCAGATACTCCAAAGGTGCATCGACGAAGAGGACGGCAAAGCCCTACATCTCGAAATCCATGAAGGCACCTGCGGGCACCATGCGAGTAGTCGAGTACTCATGTCCAAAGCATTCCGAGCCGGGTTCTATTGGCCCACAACCATGAAAAACTCAGAGGAAATCGTGCGACGTTGTGTCGCCTGCCAGAAATTCGCAAACAGGCCCCACACTCCCTCATCAGATCTCAAGACGATACCACTATCCTGGTTGTTCGCCACCTGGGGACTCGACATGGTGGGCCCACTCAAGAAATCATCAAAGGGCGGAAGGACACACCTGCTCGTCGCAGTCGACTAGTTCACTAAATGGATCGAAGCAGTGCCCATCACCAGCTCCACAGCCCTCACGGCTGTCAACTTCATCAAATCGATCATCTTCAGGTTCGGAGTGCCCCACAACATCATCACGGACAACGGCACGAACTTCACAGCCGCAGAGTTCCAGAACTTCTGCGAAGAACGGGGCATCAAAATCAATTATGCATCAGTCGCGCACCCGCAGTCCAACGACCAGCTGGAAAAAGCAAACGGCCTTGTATGCAGGGGTATCAAGATACGACTCCTCGCACCACTCGAACAAGCCGCCGGAAACTGGGTAGAAGAACTCCCCGCGGTACTATGGAGCCTACGAACCACACAAAACACCGCGACCTCAAGTTCGGAGCACCTCGGGTCACCGGATACGAAGAAGAAGAAGCAGAAGAAGCACTACAAGACGACAAAGATACGGCTGACGAAGCAAGAGACACAACCCTGGCAAAATCAGAGGGGTACCAGGACAAGCTACGCACCTACCAAAGCAGTCGCTTACGCACTAGAACCTTCAACAAAGGCGACCTAGTCCTACGGCTGATACAAGAGAAGGTCCATAAACTTGCCCCCCAATGGGAAGGACCATTTATAGTCTCAGAAGTCATCGGAGGTGGCGCCTACAGGCTGAAGAACCCGAAGACAGACGAGGACGTGGGTATCCCATGGAATGTAGTAAACTTGCGACTGTTCTATCCATAGTCCCCATCGGTCAGACATGACTGGCAACTCATGTAGCTGCTCGACCGCAATAAAGAAAATGTTGCCCAAATAATTCCATCTGAAAGCACTCGGGGGCTTAAGCGTGAAATCCCCCTGAGAGACTCTATCGCCTATGCGATCTTAACCAAAGCACTAGGGGGATTAAGCGTAAAATCCCCACGAGAGACGCTATCGCCTACGTGATCTTAACAAAAGCACTCGGGGGCTTAAGCGTGAAATCCCCCCGAGAGACGCTATCGCCTACGCGATCTTAACCAAAGCACTTGGGGGCTTAAGCGTAAAATCCCCCCGAGAGACGCTATCGCCTACGCGATCTTAACCAAAGCACTCCGGGGCTTAAGCGTAAAATCCCCCGAGAGACACTATCACCTACGCGATCTTAACCAAAGCACTCGGGGGCTTAAGCGTAAAATCCCCCCGAGAGACGCTATCGCCTACGCGATCTTAACCAAAGCACTCAGGGGCTTAAGAATAAAATCCCCCCAAGAGACGCTATCGCCTACGCGATCTTAACCAAATAACTCAGGGGCTTAAAGATAAAATCCCCCCGAGAGGCGCCACTCAAGAAATTCTAACCACAAACACTCGGGGACTCGAGCACAAAAACTCTCCCTGGGAGACGTTATCGTGGCTCTCGCGATCTGTACATCAAAGCACTCGGAGGCTCAAGCACCGCCTCCTCCCAAGAACCACTCGCGTAGTCTGAATCTTAGAAAGCCCAAGCAAAAATACCCGGCCAGCCCCACCTGCTGAGAACAAGGCTCAAAGACATGGCCACAATCAGATGAAGCACCAAGTACTCTGAAGAAATTCTGAAGGAAGCACAGGACACATACTCATTTAGTCTTCATCCGATCGCCAACGATCACCTAAAGACTCGGGGGCTACTCCCATCGGGAGCGCTGACGCGCACCCGATAAACGACATAAATTAACGGAAGAACGACATGGGAAACAAATCTAAAGCCTACGTTTGACTCTACAACTCAACGTAGCCTCGGGGGCTACTCCCATCAGGAGCGCTGCCGCGCACCCGAAAAAACTCACTAGAAAGATAAAGTCAGCGCATCGCGGAGGAGTCGAAGACATTCCACGCCATCAGAAGAAGTCGAAGACATTTAGCGCTATCATATGGAGTCGAAGACGTTCTGCACCATCAGAAGGAGTCGAAGACAGTGCATCTCAGGAGTCGAAAATATTGCAAAATCTCAACCACATCTTGAATTCAACCACAAAGGTATCAAAGGACTCAACTACATTTGGATAGAAGGCAGCTCCTGTTACAAGAGGGAATTACCCAAGGAATTAAGACTTCTACATGTGTGCCCATGAGGGGTAATCGACCCTAGTACAAGGGCATCACCACAGACAAAGGAAAAGGAAGCTAGTTGAGGATGTCAATGACATAACAAAAGGGTGAAGCTCGACTTATTTGTCGATGCTCCACCAGCTTCTTCTCTTGCTCCACCAGCTTCTTCTCCAGCTGCAGCTGCACGCCTTCTTCTCCGGACGTACAGCCTCTTCTCCGAGTTTCGAGCGAAGATGAGGCCGCCTCCAGTTCTACAAGGTCGCCTGGCGCACCCGCTTGATTGACGTCTTGACGTTGACGTCTTCTTCGGAGATGATGGAGACGGCACCACCACCTGAGGAGTCGCCAGAAGACGGAGCTATAGAAGATGCAGGCGTAGAACTCCTCGACCTTGTGGAGCTGTCCCTGCTCGACTCCTGCCAGTGCGGATCCATGCTGTTGCCGCTCGGGTCGAACGCGCGGACAGTGACGGTGCTTTCGTCATCAAAACGACAGCTGAGCATATCGCCATCCCGCAACTTCAACCGCCGAGCAAACACACTCCAAACAGAGCCAAGAAAAATCGAGAGGGGGCTATCAACCTCCAAGTCAACATAAGAAGGAGATTGACAGCTCCCTTGAAGATGGAGAAGCAAGCCATCTAAGCCACGTTCAGAGACAATGGCGGAAAAAAGCAGAGGGAAGAAGAACGCGACTAGCGCTCTGGCCACGAACATGCAAAAGAAAATCATAGCGCCAGAAACCCTCCTCCAAGGGAGAGGAGGAAGGCAGTGGCGCCGCACCATGGCGACCACCACGGCATGAGCGTGGTGCATGGCCACCACGGCCACGACCAGCACCCCGCCTAGGAACCATTAGAAGAAGAAGAGAGAAGGAAGAGGCAAAGCAGCAAGCTGGATAGAGGCGAAACGCTGTGGAAGCAAAAGGCCTATTAATAGAACCAAAACCTCCCAGCACAGAGAAGCCAACACGGCAGCAGCAATTAATTCAAAGACCAAACGTCGCAGACGTCTCAGATTCCAAGACCAAGATGCTTCCCACAGGACGCACTGTGCGCGAGACGCGTCAAGTCACGCGCGTTTCCAACACGCGTATCGGAAATTCAACCAGCGCCTGCCGCACGCCACATCGGTCATCATTACGACCGGTCATGAAGACGTGACGGTTCACTGGCGGAGCATCCCTGACAGCCATCAAACAGAGGCATCGTTATCCTGACAAGTGGTGAAGAAAACAAACATACATCAAGGCTCTGAGATTCTATCTTTCAGATCTTTTTCCCGATGAAGAAAAACATCTTACTCCCATCGGGAGAGCACATCATGAGAGTCCCGGGTGCTCCCTCACCCAAAGGTCAGCAATGTGCTCGAGTGACCACTCGCACTCTCGAGAGTCTTGGGTGCTCCCTCAACCCGACGCAAGAAAAACATGCATTCTCCAAGATCATACGACGCTAAAAGTCTCAGGAGCTCCCTCACCTCAAGAACCGAAATGGCATTCGAGTGACTACTCACGAAAAACCCCCCGTCTGAGCACTCGAAACAAGCTCCACGGGTGAATGAGTGAACAGCTCGCTTGATGTTTTTTTCCAAGAGGGTGCAATGCTATAAGTCTCCGCGCCTCAAAAACACACATTCCTGGAACACGATACACTGTGCCCAGATGCCACGCACGATTAGCGTCTAGGTAAGACCCCGCTGCGAAGTTCGGCCGGGCTGGGACTTGCCGAAGAGCGATTTCACTCCCAACCTTTTCCATGCGCTGCGCATGATACAAAAAGCCGGGCGGACGCGCCTTAGGCTATGGATATTACTGGCGGCAAATGAACACCGTAAGACCTGAAGCGGCAGGACTTTTGCTCGACACCAGTGTTCCAAGCTCACGTCGAGGGACGTGGGTTCGATTGGGCTACTGCGCTATTTTCCCTAGTGCAATTCACCAAGGTTCGACCAGTGGACTCCTTGGGCCCTTTCAGCTTAGCATCCCTCGAAACAGGTTTTGTCATGGCCACCAGACTGCCAGCGACCCGCGGTTGCACCGCGCATACAAATAACTGACAAATGGATGTACTCGAGTCCCTGCGCGACTCTTCGAGTCCCCCAGGCACTCGAGAGCTACTGACGAGGGGGTGACCCCACGACTCCTACGGATAAGCCTACCTGGTGTCCTTGAAGACAGAAGGCCCATGAAGATACAGCCTCGGCCCGCTAATTGGCACCGACGTAGGAGTCTGCGACTCACAAGGAAGGTGCGAGAACCTTACGTACGGAGCAAGCTAGGGTTAGGAAAGCTTACCTGTAAACGTAGATGAACTCCCCGAGACCTAGCCCAGTATATAAGGGCTAGGATGGGGCGACGAAAAGGACAACCAATATCATCTGTAACCCTAGCCTTGAGCGCTCCAGCCTTGGCATCCCCTGTAATCGCATCTCCCCCCATCAATAATATCGAGCAGGAGCGTGCCTTCCTGTTTGCCAACGAGCTATCGTCCAACCTGTGCCTCTCATGACTAACCCAGGGTCCCTGACCATGGGATTTTCCGGGGTTGATCCCCGTCACTAAGGTTGCAGCACAGTCCGAGACTGAGACTCCTGCTACCTATATTCCTACGTGCAAAACCTTTGGTTACCCAGACTTAGATGAACTCAAGGAGAGAATCCTTGATGATGATTATATTACTCTTGATGATGATTTTTGCAGGGAACTCAAAGAATGTGTCGACTCAGACACTGGTGCTGTTAAAAGCTTCTTGAAAAGCACTCTATGAAGAACAAGATTACTCCTGATCCTGAATTTGCTACATCTCCTATATGCATCATTGATCCTGATTATGATTTCTCTGTTGATATTTCACTTATATCTACAGCCGAAGATGACCCTTTTTTTGGCAAAGAAAATGATGATGCTATAGCACACTTGACCAAACTCACCGAGTTGGGTGGCTTATTTACTACTGATGAAAGGTTTCGAAACTGTTATGTGGCTAAGCTTTTTTCCTTTCTCTTTGAAGGAAGGCACTAAAGCATGGTATGATGCACTACCTTATGGTTCCATTAAGAGTCCTCAGGACTTCGCTCAATATTTTGTCGATAAATATTTCCTGCTCATATGCAACATGTTGCTTTACAAAGAATTTACAACTTTAAACAGTTGCAGGATGAGCACCTCCCTAAAGCTTGGGGGAGGTATTGTGGTTTAATTAAGGCTAGACCGGGACTTGAAGTCCCAAAGAATGAATTAGTTGATATATTTTATGCTGGTCTAACCGATGAATATAGATCTTATCTGGATAGTTGTGCTGGTTGCGTTTTTAGGGAAAGAACACCGGACGATGCTGAAGAATTAATGGGCAAGATTTCCAAAAACCACGAATATTGGTCCGTACCTGAACCACCTCCACCACCAAAGAAGAGGGGATGCTTTTCCTAAGCCCCGAAGATATGCAAGAATCAAAGAAGTCTATAAAGGAGAAAGGAATTAAAGCCGAAGACGTGAAGAATCTAACTCCTATTGAGAAGCTGTGTGAGCCTACTACTCACCCTCCCTTGGTAGAGGTACACTCTCTATTTAATTTTACTGAAAGTGACATCCCTAAAGGTAAGCCTCCCGACCAATGCTTAGATGAGCTTGACAATTTTATTATTAAGCAAGATCATTTTAATATGAGGATACAAAGTCAGTTGCATGATAATTCCCTTGCTATCAAAAGTTTGCTTGATGTTCTAGGTAGAATAGTTAATGATGTTAAATGTCTTGTTAAGCATTTTCATATGGTTCAAACTCAGCTTGAACAAATTTCTAATGTGCAAAAAGATTTTCTTGCTAATAATGCCAAACAGGATATACAAGATTATGGTATAAAAACCAGGGGTGGAGCACACACCCAGGACCCACTCTATCCCGAGGGGCATCCGAAGAGGATCGAGCAGGATTCTCAAGTGCAGGTAGAAGACGAGATTGTTTGCTCTCCAAAGAAGAAAAAGAAGAAGAAGTAACACAAGGAAGCTGACAACTCCAATGATCCTATTACAAGTGAAGAACCCGCTGTTGATCCTAACAGCATATCTACCTCCGATACTGAAACTGAAGACGGTGCTGAGTTCAAAGAGGATAAGGAGAAGAATGATCCTCCCGAGGTGCGAGAAGAAGAAGCACCCGATAAACGTGAGAAGTATACTAGAGAAGACTTCATCGCAAGAAGACATGGGAAGGAAAGAGAACCATGGGTACATAAACCCATGCCCTTTCCAGGTAAGTCTCTCAAATCTAAAGAAGAAGAGCACTATAATAAATTTTATGAATGGATGAAACCTCTTTTTCTTCAAATTCCCTTGACTGATGCTATTAAGTTACCTCCTTATTCCAAATATATGAAAGATATTGTTACTAATAAAGGAAAAGTTCCTAATGAGGCAATATCTACCATGCTTGCTAACTACTCTTTCGGTGGCAAGATTCCTGAGAAGCTCGGTGATCCAGTTATACCCACCATTCCTTGCTCCATAAAAAATAATAATGTCAAAACTGCCTTATGTGATCTTGGAGCAGGAGTGAGTGTTATGCCTTTTTCTCTTTACAAGATATTATGTTTAGATAAGCTAATCCCTACAGATATCTCTCTTCAGATGGCTGACAAGTGAACAGCCGCCCCGATAGGTATTTGTGAGGATGTCACAGTTGAAGTTACTAATTGCTTAATCCTTACAGATTTTGTTGTGCTTGACATGCCCGTTGATGGGAGCATGTCCATTATTCTTGGTAGACCTTTTCTTAACACCGCGAGTGCAATTATTGATTGCAATAAAGGAAAGGTTACCTTCAGCGTTGATGATAAGGAACACACGGTGTATTTTCCGAAGAAGATCGATAAAAGGCATGGCCTTAAATCTATAGAGAATATCGAGACCGCGAAGATAGGAGAATGGGATTTTCCTCTACATGTGCACCACAAATACAAAACCATTATGTTGGGGACAATGTCCATTAAAGTAAAGGTGCAATGATCACTTCATGAGAGGTACAACTTTCTACTCTATATATCTCCGGTTTGTTGGTAAGACTTGATCAACCTTGCTAGCTAGCATGTTTTATATAGGTAAAAAGTGGAGCTTGTTATGTTCTCATTTGCCTTGGCTTTTATTCTACTTGTTGTACCAAGTTTATATGTTTTTGAAGCTTCACAATTCTAATCACTGCTTCAAGTTTTCAGAAAGTTTTGCAGCTTTTTGAACTCCGAAATTTTTTCAACAGTGAATTTTTCAAAAAAATTCCAGAAAAATAAAAGTAAAAATTTCCATGACGAGAGTGACCCAGAAGCACCTGGGGCTGACCAAGGGGGGCCATCAGTGGCCCAAGCGGCCAGCTGGCGCAGCCAGCCCCCTGGCCGGGCCCACAGGGCGCCTGGGGCCCACATGCTCCATCTCCAGGTATGTCTTCTTCCTCCTTCTTCCTCTCTCTCCAAAAACACGAGTTCTGCATTCTTCTTGTGTGCTTGCTGTTTTTGTAGGCGATTTTAGATCTCTCTCTACAACCCTTCATTTGAGCTGAGATTTTGAGCAAATACTCCCTGGTATGTAACTCCTCCACCCCTCCAATTAGATTTTGATTGGTGGCTTCATTTGTGAGTATTTAGTAGTTCTTGGTGCTCTTTATATGAGCTTGCATGAATGTGTAGAAATTTATTTTCCAAGTTTTGATGCAAGTTCATGCCTTAGGAAAGTGAGTAGAGTAGTTTGCCTCGACTCACTTTGTTTAAATCCTTGTTTTTTTGAATTGTCAAAATTTTTAGAAACGAGTTTGCTAGGAAAAGCAAAGGGGTGTGATATGCGAGAGATGATAATTGCTTCTCGCCCTTCGTTGGTTACCCCAAGTGGAAGGTGAGATGCAGTGTAGTGGCAAGTTTCCCTTGGTGAAGATACCAAGGTTGAGATTGTCGACCAGTAAAACTCCAAAGATGATAAGTAGGCGGTGAAGTGAACAATGGCGTTGTTCACAACTCAGGGTTGCTTACTTCATCTGGACCTGCACACAGACACAATTAACTTTGCTCCCAACGAAGTTCAGAGAGGTTGTCAATCTCTCCGGTCTGGTTGTTTACAAAGGACCAAAACACAAGGGATAATGATAATGATAGAAACTGAAAGTAAAAGCTAGAAAGTAAATAAGCGTGTAAACAATGATGAGAATATGGACCGGGGTCCCGTGATGTTCACTAGTGATGTCTCTCTCCCAAAAGACGATAAAACTGCTATGCGAGGTAAACAAATTACAGATGGGCAATTGATAGGATTATAAACACACCGCAATGCTAACTATGCTACAAAAGAAAGGAAGAGGCTCAAAAGCATGGGCAGTACGCCAAAATAAGTAGACCGAAATCCAACTGCATCTACTACTAATCATCCACCTTGAGATATCTATATAGAACATCTCGCTGGTATTAAGTTGCGAGCCCCACCCAAAGTCAAAACCCAAAGCAACAGACAATTGCATTAAAAAGAACTTTGTGTAAACTAAACAATCCTTGCAACCACATTTACAAGTGATACGGTGAGGATAGTTGTCTCACTACTTGTTGGTTACCCCAAGTGGAAGGTGAGATGTAGCGTAGCAGCAAATTTCCCTCGGTTAAGATACCAAGGTTTGTCTCCAGTAGGACTCGCAGAAATACAAGAAGGTGCCAACTGCGCCAGCAATTAGGCGGTTGCCGGGAGTTGACAGGACCTGCACACAGAAACAAATAACTTTGCTCCCAACGAGTACAAATGAGTTGTCAATTCCTCCGGCCTTGCTGTTTACAAAGGATCAACGCAAGAGATAATAATAGTGGCAACTGAAAGTAAAGACTGAAAGTAAACTAAGGGTGTAAACAATAATGTGAAGATAGACCGGGGTCCCGTGATTTTCACTAGTGATGTCTCTCTCCCAAAAGACGATAAAAGTGCTAGCGAGGTAAACAAATCACAGCTGGGCAATTGACAGAATTATGAAGGCACCGCAATGCTAACTATGCTGCAAAGAAAGGAAGGGCTCAAAAGCAATGGGCAGTACGCCAAGGTAAGTAGACTGAAATCCAACTGCATCTACTACGAATCATCCACCTTGAGATATCTTTCCAGAACATCTAGCTGGTATTAAGTTGCGAATCCCACCCAAAGTGTAAACTCAAAGCAACAGACAACTGCATTAAAAGAACTTTGCGTAAAGTAAACAATCCTTGCACCCGCGGATACAAGCATCGTTGTTTTATCCCTGGTGGCAACAACAGATCCCCTAGTCTCATGTTTCTGTCACTCAAGCTAGACATCAAGGGGCTGAACCCACAATCAAGCATAACGCTCCCTCTTGGAGTTGCAACAAACTACTTGGCCAAAGTAAAATACTACAATGGAGAACATGCAATAATTTACTCAAGAACAAAATATAAAAGAGAAGAACGAAATATATTACTCATCATAATCTGAACATAGTCTCATAATCCATCAGATCCCAGCAAACTCAGCATAGCAACAGGAGAAATTACAAAAGTGCCTCGATCATGTGATGTAGCTCACGACGTCTCGAAAGTGGAAGCACAAAGAGGAGAGAAGTACATCACATAGCTACTGGTCACGGACCCATGGAGCAATGGGGACTACTCACGGTACATCCGGGAGGCGTCCATGGGTATGGATGGTCTCCCGGAGGGGGTTCCTCCTCCCGGAAGGGTGCTGGGGCAGCTTCTCCAGGCAGCCCCGATCTAGAAACGGCGGCGGCGGCGGTACAGAGGCGAGTTCGCGGAAAAGAAATCGATCTAAGGGGTTTCCACCCCGAGGGCTAAATATAGGCGGAAGGGGGTGTCGAGGGGACCCACAGGGAAGCCAGGAGGCCCCCTAGCGCGGCCTAGGGTGGGCCGCGCCAGGGACCCTTCTGGAGTCCCTGTGGTGGCCCCCCTCCGCTGCCTCGGTGATTCCGGAAGCTTCCGGGTCGCTGATTTTTTATCTGATTTTTCCAGATTTTTTGGAGCACTTTTAATGCCTGGAAAACCTGAAATACAAAAACAGCAACTCGCAGCTGGGTGCACTGGGTTAATAGATTAGTCCAAATATGCTCGAAAGTGTATGAAAGTTCAAGCAAAACATGGCAAAGTCACACAAAACATGAATGGAGCAAGCAGAAATTATAGATACGTTTGGGACGTATCAACATCCCCAAGCTTAATTCCTGCTCGTCCTTGAGTAGGTAAATGATAACAAGCATAATTTCTGTGGTGACATGCCACACAACCATATAAGGAATTTTAAGTAAAGCAATCAAAGCATGCAATTCAATTCAAGTCTTAACAAGCAAGAGTCTATATTAGCGTTGACACAAGTAACAAAAGAACAAAAGGTGCAAGATCTCTCGCTGTCCGTGACTCGAATGTCTCCAAATGGTGTTTGCGTGCAAGCAGGGGCTGGGAAAAGAGAGAAAAAAGGTTGTTGAGAACAACTATCTACTAAAGTTTCACACTTAGTCTCCTTTGGATTCTTAACTTGACTCATCCCCAGACCACTAGACAGGTACAAGTCAAACTGATCCACTCCCTTTCGGTATTTTGAGCACTCATGCAATGGATGAGCATGAGCAAGAAAGTTCACACCTAAAAGGCGAAATAGAAAGAAGGTGGAGGAGGAAGACAAAAAGGTGTGAAAGGCTCACATCAATGAGGACAATCATAGGCGAGAGAAGGCCATATGATAGATATGATGTGAGGAGTAATGATTGCCATGCAACGGATGCACATGTGAGCTAAAATCTCTCCAAGAAAACTAGTGGGGGTGCATCTAACTTTCTTTCTCAAGAAGACCTAGAGCTCGTTTGAGGAGGCTCATCATTGTAATATACAAGCCAAGTTCTATAGTGTGAAGGTCCCCACATAGCTATATTTATGATGATGATCTCTATGGAGTAGAAGGGATAGAGGATGAAGTACTAGTGTGGATCTCTCAAAAGGAATAGTAGTGTGCCCCCTTCTCTCTTTTTATTTTTCTTTTTCTCTTTTTTTCTATTTTTTTGTATTTTTTTGGTGGCCTCAATGGCTCTTTCTATTTAACTCTCATTTGTCCTCTTTGGGATCTTTTGATTTTGCCCTCTTTGGGATCTTTTCCTCACTATAGGGGCAACACTCTATATTTTACAAGAATATAGGAGATCTTTCACACTTTACAAAGGTATTCACATAAAGAAGATATAACTATCATGATGCAAATGTATGCCTCTGCCAGGATAGCAGGATATGCAATGATACTAGTGCGTCATGTAGCAATGATTAGGGCAAGGCCCAACTAGCATGCGGCTCATCGATCAAGCAAGTAGCATGTATGACATGAAGATCAAGTCATGAGAAGGTGGATGTTGCATGGCAATGTATCTCGGAAAGGCTATGGAAATGCCTTGTAGGTAGGTATGGTGGCTGTTTTGAGGAAAGATATAAGGAGGCTTATGATGACAGAGCGTATCGTGCCAAGGGTTTGGATGCACCGGCTAAGTATGCTCCAACTCTCAAGGCGAGAAAGGGCAATGCACGGTACCGAAGAGGCTAGAAAAAGTATAGGTGGGTGGAAGTGTCAACTTTCGAATACTCACATTAGTCCGAAGAACTCATGCACTTATTATCGGTAACTCTCAATCTAATCAGGAGGTTCACAAAGAGACAGGTACCCCGAGGAGGAGTGTATGGGGGTTTGGTTATCCTTGCGCATCCTCGACTCAAGGTACGTGAGTGTACTCTAATATTCGAACCCTCCAGAGTGTAGTGATCCATCTAGTAGCTAGAGTTCTCAACAGGGGTTTTTCGTTTTCGAAAAACACACGGATTACCCAAAATACTACATCTATCACTAATAGGCTCTAGCTCTTGACACCAAAAGTTCAAACATTACTCTAGTCAAACCTCAAAACTATTGCAAGTTACTACTACAAAGAGAATAATAACTTCAACTACCTACTTCTGGTCAAGACACAAAACTCAGTGCAACAGGCAAACTCTCTAACAAGATAAAACATGCAACCTATAGAAAGTTCAACCTAAAACAAAAGAAAAGCTCGAGAAAAACTAAAGCACTACAACTAAACAAAGCAACAGCTAAGAAAAGAAAAAGAACAATTCAGCTAAAAGAATAAGCATGCAAATCCTATGAGGAGTTCTAGTTCAAGCGGAGCGTGTATCTCTACCACACAAAAGAGTAAGCTGGGGTCTAACTTGTTATGAACAGCAAGAAAATCTAAAGAAAACTAAAAACAAAACCTAAGAGCGAGACGCTCCAAGAATAGCACATAACGCATGAAGTGATAAAAATATAGTGCAACGAGAGACGAACTAATAATTGTTGATGAAGAAGGGGATGCACGGGGGCATACCCAAGCTTAGATGCTTGAGTCTCCTTGAATATTTCTTGGGGATGCATGGGGGCATCCCCAAGCTTGAGCATTTGACACTCCAAGATCTTCTTTCATCATCTTCCATCGCGCACTTGAAAACTCCCTTCATACATAACTCATTGTAGACTGATAAGAGAGGTTAGTACCCAACTAAAATAATTTTTCCTCTACTGGAATTAAAGATAAAATTAAAGAGCTACTGTTTCTCAAGATTTCAGAAAAGTTTTTGCAAAGAAAAAGCAAGCTTAAGGTTTGCAAAGTGAAGAAAAGGCAAAACAGGACAGAATCTGTGAAAAACAGACCAGAAGGTAAAAAGAATTTTTATGGGTACTTCTGCAACTCAAATAAAAAAACTCAGAACATACGAAAGTTTCGTAATTGTATAGATCACGCTGTGTAGAAAATTCAGCTCAAAAAGATGAACTGGGATTTTTATATGATTTTTCTAGTCACGAGGACAGAATCTGTTTTCTGGACAGCATGTCACAACTTTCACTTCCCTTGTCGTATGAGGCTATAAAAGGCACAAATCTTGAAAAATAAAGATACAATGATGTTGCTAGAGTAGTAACAATCATCAAGACCACTAAAAACAGAAGAAAAGAAAAAAGAAAAACCTAAATTCGTTGCGGGCTGCCTCCCGAAAGTGCTTCTTTAGAGCCATTAGCTAGGCTTAAAGCAGAAGATCAAGTCTTTTCAAGAAAATAACTAGCCCGTGTGACGGACTCAAAAGGCAACTTAATATTTTTCCTAGGGAAGTGTTCCACCCTTTCCTGAGAGGGAATTGTAATTTTATATTCCCCTCTTTCAGGTCAATAATAGCACCAACTGTGCGAACAAAAGGACGTCCCAAAATAATTGGACATGAGGGCTCACACTCAATGTCCATAATAGTGAAATCAATGGGAACATAATTGTCATTGACAATGATAAGAACATCGTCGATCTTCCCCAAAGGCTTCTTTACGGAAGAATCAACAAGACGAACACCAAAAGAACAGGGATCAAAAGGTTTCAATTCAAGCATATCATACATTCATTTGGGCATAACAGAGGTACTTGCTCCAACATCACAAAGAGCATAACAAGAGAAGTTATTCAATTTGATTTCTATCATAGGATCCCAACCATCTTCTAGCTTCCTAGGTATGGAGGCTTCTCGTCTAAGCTTCTACTCCCTAGCTTTGATTAGAGAATTGGTGATATGCTCTGTGAAGGCAAGATTAAGTGTGCTAGTGTGGGGGTCTCTAGACATCTTGTGTAGGAAACCAATAACTTCAGGTAAAGTGCAGTTGTCAAAGTCTAGGTCACTACTATCTATCAAGGAGGTAGTGATATCATTTAGGCTCACTTTTTTGAAAGCCTCTATGTTCATAGAGGTTTCTTCATCTATGGTTGAGGTGGTAGCATCACCATTGGTAGGTCCAGTGGGACTAGGGGTGTGATGGGTGCTAACTGTTTGGACATCCTCAACTACTTGGATAGTGGCTACTGTGTGGTAGGTAGGAAGGCTCTTAATTCTATTCTCTTCCTCTTTTTCTCTAGCCCATCTTTCTTTGAGTTTAGCCATCATCCTAATATTTTCATTGATTTGTAACTGGATATCATTAATAGGAGTGACCTTACTCTCCTCAAGGTGAGAGGTTCTAATTTTTAACATCTCAACATCAAGGGCTTAGTTGTCTACCTTCAAACAAAGATTATCTAATTTATCTAGTTTTTCTTCCACATTCTTGTTGAAGGCTTTTTGGGTAGTGATAAAGTCTCTAAGCAAGGAATCTAGTTCAAAGGTGGAGTTTTTGGTGCTAGGATAAGTGTTGTTGTTCCCATAGTTGTTGGATGTGAAAGGCCTGGGGTTGTTGCTACCAAAATTACTCCTATAAGCATTATTGTTGTAGTTGTTTCTAGAGACAAAATTCACATCTACTTGCTCTTGAGCAACCAAGGAATTTAAAGGAACATCCTGAGGATCAATAGGAGCTTGCTTGGTAAGTAGAGACATGATAAAGTCAACCTTTTCATTTAGAGAGGAGATCTCCTTGACAGAATTTACCTTCTTACCAATTGGAGATCTTTCGGTGTGCCACTGAGAGTAATTCGGCATAATCTCATCAAGTAGCTTTGTGGCAGCACCAAGTGTGGTTGACATAAAAGTTCCCCCCTCGGCCGAATCTAACAGGTTCCGCGAGGTAAAGTTCAAGCCTGCATATTAAGTCTGGATAACCATCCAGGTAGTCAGTCCATGTGTGGGGCTGTTCTTGCCAAGCATCTTCATACGTTCCCATGCCTGGGCAACGTGTTCATTATCCAATTTCCTAAAATTCATAATGTTACTCCTCAATTGAATAATTTTAGAAGGGGGATAGTACTTCCCTATAAAAGCATCTTTGCATTTACTCGAAGAATCGATAATATTCTTGGGTAAGGATTGCAGCCACTCCCTGGCTCTTCCTCTTAGAGAGAAAGGAAAAAGCTTCGTCTTGACGATGTCTCCATCCACTTCCTTGTACTTTTGCATATCACAGAGCTCGATAAAATTATTTAAGTGCAAGGCAGCGTCCTCTCCAGCACCTGAGAATTGATCTTTCATAACAAGATTAATCAGAGCAGGTTTAATTTCATAAGAAGGTGCTGAAGTGGTAGGTGGAGCAATAGGAGTGCAGATAAAGTCACTGTTGTTGTGACTAGTGAAGTCACACAACTTGGTGTTTTCATTGGAACCCATAGTAGCAACAGGTATTTTTGGTATTTTTGATAAGGGAAACAAAACTAAAAACTGAAAGGTAAACTAACAAGACTAAAAAGCAAAGATAAAAGATAGTGTGCAACTCCCCTATCTTGTAGACCGGAGTCCCCGGCGACGGCGCCAGAAATTAGCTTGATACGGTTAGGATAGTTCTCTCACTCCTCGTTGGTTACCCCAAGTGGAAGGTGAGATGTAGCGTAGAATCAAATTTCCCTCGGTGAAGATACCAAGGTTTGTCTCCAGTAGGACTCGCAGAAATACAAGAAGGTGCCAACTGCGCCAGCAATTAGGCGGTTGCCGGGAGTTGACAGGACCTGCACACAGAAACAAATAACTTTGCTCCCAACGAGTACAAATGAGTTGTCAATTCCTCCGGCCTTGCTGTTTACAAAGGATCAACGCAAGAGATAATAATAGTGGCAACTGAAAGTAAAGACTGAAAGTAAACTAAGGGTGTAAACAATAATGTGAAGATAGACCGGGGTCCCGTGATTTTCACTAGTGATGTCTCTCTCCCAAAAGACGATAAAAGTGCTAGCGAGGTAAACAAATCACAGCTGGGCAATTGACAGAATTATGAAGGCACCGCAATGCTAACTATGCTGCAAAGAAAGGAAGGGCTCAAAAGCAATGGGCAGTACGCCAAGGTAAGTAGACCGAAATCCAACTGCATCTACTACGAATCATCCACCTTGAGATATCTATCCAGAACATCTCGCTGGTATTAAGTTGCGAATCCCACCCAAAGTGTAAACTCAAAGCAACAGACAACTGCATTAAAAGAACTTTGCGTAAAGTAAACAATCCTTGCACCCGCGGATACAAGCACCGTTGTTTTATCCCTGGTGGCAACAGCACATCCCCTAGTCTCATGTTTCTGTCACTCAAGCTAGACATCAAGGGGCTGAACCCACAATCAAGCATAACGCTCCCTCTTGGAGTTGCAACAAACTACTTGGCCAAAGTAAAATACTGCAACGAAGAACATGCAAGAATTTACTCAAGAAAAAAATATAAAAGAGAAGAACCAAATATATTACTCATCACAATCTGAACATAGTTTCATAATCCATCAAATCCCAGCAAACTCAGCATAGCAACAACAGAAATTACAAAAGTGCCTCGATCATGTGAGGCAGCTCACGAGGTCTCGAAAGTGGAAGCACAAAGAGGAGAGAAGTACATCACATAGCTACTGCTCACGGACCCATGGTCCAAGGGGGCCTATTCACGGTACATCTGGGAGGCGTCCATGGCTATGGATGGTCTCACAGAGGGGGTTCCTCCTCCCGGCACGGTGCCGGGGAAGCTTCTCTAGGCAGCCCCGATCTAGAAACGGCGGCGGCGGTGGTACAGAGGCGAGTTCGCGGAAAAGAGATCGATCTAAGGGTTTTCCACCCCGAGGGCTAAATATAGGCGGAAGGGGGTGTCGAGGGGACCCACAAGGTAGCCAGGAGGCCCCCTGGCGCGGCCTAGGGTCGGGCCGCGCCAGGGACCCTTCTGGAGTCCCTGTGGTGGCCCCCCTCCGCTGCCTTGGTGATTCCGGAAGCTTCCGGGTCGCTGATTTTTTATCTGATTTTTCCGGATTTTTGGAGCACTTTTAAAGCCCGGAAAACCTGAAATACAAAAACAGCAACTGACAGCTGGGTGCACTGGGTTAATAGATTAGTCCAAATATGCTCAAAAGTGTATGAAAGTTCAAGCAAAACATGGCAAAGTCACACAAAACATGCATGGAGCAAGCAGAAATTATAGATACGTTTGGGACGTATCAACAAGCACCATTGTTTTCCCCCTTGTGGCAACATCACATCCCCTAGACTCATGTTTCTGTCATTCAAGCGTCTCATCAGGGGGCATGAACCCACAATCGAGCATAACGTTCCCTCTTGGAGTTACTACCTACTACAAAGAAGCTAGGGTGAGCTTAACCCTTTTTCGCAATCTGGCCTCTGTTCCGCCACCGCCGCGCTTCCAAGATCGGGAGCACCAGCAGTACGCTTCCCAGCACCCTGCCGAAGGGAGGATCGACCTCCGGGAGCTTCCCCTCCACCATGGACGCTTCCCGGATGTGCCGTGAGTAGTTTCCTTTGGACCATGGGTCCGTGATCAGTAGCTATGTGATGTTCTCCTCCCCTCTTTGTTATTCATGGTTTAGACCTCGTGAGCTTCCCTACATGATCGAGGCACATATGTAATCTTTCTGCTTTTGCTATGCTGAGTGTGATGGGATCAAATGGATTATGAAATTGTGTTCAGATTGTGATAGAGTAATATATTTGGTTCTTATCTCTTATATTTTTGTTCCTAAGTAACTCTTGCATGTTCTCCGTTGCTATTTATTGCTTTGGCCAAGTTGTAGGTAGTAAGTCCAAGAGGGAACGTTATGCTCGATTGTGAGTTCATGCCCCCTGATGACACGCTTGAGTGGCAGAAACATGAGTCTAGGGGATGTGCTATTGCCTCCAGGGGGAAAACAACGATGCCTGTAACCGCGGTTGCAAGGATTGTTTACTTTATGCAAAAAAATTTTAATGAAGTTGTCTGTTGCTTTGGGTTTACACTTTGGGTGGGGCTCGCAACTTAATACCAACGAGATGTTCTGGATAGATATCTCAAGGTGGATGATTAGTAGTAGATGCAGTTGGATTTCGGTCTACTTATTTTGGCGTACTGCCCATGCTTTTGAGCCTCTTCCTTTCTTTTGTAGCATAGTTAGCATTGAGGTGTGTTTATAATCCTGTCAATTTCCCATCTGTAATTTGTTTACCTTGCATAGTAGTTTTATCGTATTTTGGGAGAGAGACATCACTAGTGAACATCACGGGACCCCGGTCCATATTCTCATCATTGTTTACACGCTTATTTACTTTCTAGCTTTTACTTTCAGTTGCTATCATTATCATTATCCCTCGTGTTTTGATCCTTTGTAAACAAAAAGACCGGAGAGATTGACAACCTCTCTGAACTTCGTTGGGAGCAAAGTTATTTGTGTCTCTGTGCAGGTCCACGCCAGTTGCACCGCTGACGCCTACTTATCATCTCCGGAGTCCTACTGGAGACAAACCTCGGTTTCCTCACCGAGGGAAACTTGCCGCTACGTTGCATCTCACCTTCCACTTGGGGTAACCAATGAAGGGCGAGAAGCAATTATCATATCTCGCTTATTAAGCAACTTTATGGCGCCGTTGCCGGGGACCACGAGTGATAAGATAGGTGAGTTGCCCACTAACTTTTACCTTTACTTTTTATTCTTGTTAGTTTACCTTTCAGTTTTAATTTTGTGTCTTATATCAAAAATTACAAAAAATATGCCACACTAGCTGCTACTATGGGTTCCTCTGAAAACAACAAGTTGTGTGACTTCACTAGTCACAACAACAAAGACTTTATCTGCACTCCTATTTCCACACCTTCCACTTCAGCTACCTCTTACGAAATTAAACCTGCTTTGCTAAACCTTGTTATGAGAGATCAATTCTCTGGTGCTGGAGATGCTGCTGCTTTACACTTGAATAATTTTGTTGAATTATGTGATATGCAAAAGTATAAAGAAGTAGAAGGTGATTTTGTTAAGCTCAAGCTTTTTCCTTTCTCTTTGAGGGAAGGAGCTAAAATCTGGTTTCAATCTTTGCCTAGGAATAGCATAGATTCTTGAGATAAGTGCAAAGATGCTTTTATTGGGAAGTATTACCCACCTGCTAAAATTATCCAATTGAGAAGTAACATTATGAATTTTAACCAATTGGATAATTAACACGTTGCCCAAGCTTGGGAACGTATGAAATCTCTTGTGAAGAAATGCCCTACACATGGTTTGACTACCTGGATGGTTATCCAGACTTTTTATGCAGGCTTGAACTTTACCTCGTGGAACCTGTTAGATTTGGCCGCGGGAGGAACCTTTATGTCAACTACACTTGGTGCTGCCATAAAGCTTCTCGATGAGATGATGACCGACTATTCCCAATGGCACACCGAATGCGCTCCAATAGGTAGGAAGGTAAACTCTGTCGAGGAGACTACCTCCCTCAATGAAAAAGTTGACTTAATTATGTCTCTACTTACCAAGAAACCCTCTATTGATCCTCATGATGTTCCATTGAATTATTTGGTTGCTCAAGAACAAGTAGATGTGAACTTCATTGCTAGAAACAACTTCAACAACAATGCTTATAGGGGCAATTTTGCTATCAATCCTAGACTGTTTCCATCCAACTATGGGAACAACAACACTTACCCTAGAAACAAGAACCCCACTTCTGAACTAGAAAGTATGCTTAGAAAATTTATTACTACCGAAAAAGCCTTCAACAAGAATGTAGAAGAACATTTAGGTAAATTAGATAATCTTTGTTTGAAGGTAGAAAGCTTAGCCCTTGATGTTGAGATGTTAAAAATTAGAACCTCTCCCCTTGAGGAGAGGACTGCCACCCCTATTAATGCTATCCAATTAAAAACTAATGAAAATATTAGGATGATGGCTAAACTTAAAGAAAGATGGGCTAGAGAAAAAGAGGAAGATGATAGAATTAAGAGCCTTCCTACACACCACACAGTTTCCACTATCCAAATTGTTGAGGATACCGAAACTATTAACACCCAATGCACTCCTGGTCCCATTGGACCTATTAATGGTGATGCTAATACCTCAACCGTAGAAGAAGAAACTCCTATGAACATAGAGGGTTTAAAACAAGTGAGCCTAGATGACACTACCACCACCTTTGATAGTAGTGATATTTATTTTGATAGTTTCACCCTCTAAGAAGTTATTAGCTTGTTACACAAAATGTCTAGAGACCCACACACTAGCACACTTAATCTTGCCTTCACGGAGCATATCACAAATGCTCTAATCAAATCTATGGAGGAGAAGCTTAGGATAGAAGCCTCCATACCTAGGAAGCTAGATGATGGTTGGGACCCTATCATTAAAAT
The DNA here is from genome assembly GCA_950022295.1 of Bromus sterilis. Classification (NCBI taxonomy): domain Eukaryota; kingdom Viridiplantae; phylum Streptophyta; class Magnoliopsida; order Poales; family Poaceae; genus Bromus; species Bromus sterilis. The sequence goes on along the minus strand of OX465596.1, from coordinate 158,113,611 downwards.
TAAATTAAATAACTTCTCTTGCTATGCTTTATGTGACGTTGGAGCCAGTACCACCGTCATGCCCAAAAGAATGTATGATATGTTTGACTTGAAACCTTTTGATTCTTGTTCTTTTGGTGTTTGTCTTCTTGATTCTTCCGTAAAGAAACCTTTGGGGAAGATCGACAATGTTCTTATCATTGTCAATGACAACTATGTTCTCGTTGATTTTATCATTATGGATATAGAGTGTGAACATTTATGTCTAATTATTTTAGGACGTCCTTTTCTTCGCACTGTTGGTTCTATCATTGACGTGAAAGAGGGGAATATAAAATTTCAATTCCCTCTCAAAAAGGGCATGGAACACTTCCATATAAAGAAAAATCAAGTTACCTTTTGAGTCCGTTACACGGGCTAGATATTCTCTTTCTCTTGATAAAACTTGATTCTTATTTTGCCTTATTCCTAGCTTAAAGGCGTAAAAGAAAGCACTTGTTGGGAGGCAACCCAATATGTTTTTACTTCTTTTTTTAGTGGTCTTGATGATTGTTACTACTGTACCAACATCACTGTATCTTTATTTTCAAGCTTTGTGCCAAGTTATAGCCTCATATGACAAGGGAAGAAAAAGTTGTGACATACAGTCCAGAAAACAGATACTGTCTTCGTGACGGGAAAAATCGGATCAAATCACCAGTTCATCTTTTTGATCTTCATGTCATACATGTTCCTGCTACACTAGCAGCGACATACATTGCATACATCATGATAGCTTAATCTTCTTTATGTTTTGAGTACCTTGTAAAGTGTGAAAATCTTCTATACCCTCTTGTAAATTAGAGTGTTGCCCTTAAGTGAGGAAAAGATCCCAAAGTGGACAAAATAAAAGATCCCAAAGAGGACAAATGAGAGTTAAATAGAAAGAGCCATTGAGGCCACCAAAAAATACAAAAAAATAGAAAAAAGAGAAAAAGAAAAATAAAAAGAGAGAAAGGGGCAACACTACTATCCTTTTGACGGATCCACATTAGTACTCTCTCTTGTCCTTGTACTCCATAGAGATGATCATACATTGTAAGTGCATCAAGTGCCCACCCCTTGAGGTTTTGGAGGTTGATGACAAAACGGTTAAGGGACTGATGTGTTTGTGAATATACACAGGAGAACAGTCCCTGATGAGGTGTTTAACCACCAATGTCGACCCCCCAAAATGTTGAGGAACATTGGAGAAATCGGTGCGTTTCCAGAAGAATGAAGTTGCGCGAAATCCTGAGGAATCAGGATCCTGAAGCGTTCGGTTGAAGCTGAAGCTGAGGACGAACCTGAGGACGTTCGCGCTGAAGACGAAGTTGAAGCGTAGTCTTCGCTAAGACTTTTTATACTTCTTGAGTCGTAGGAAAACACCGCACTGTTGGAGGGGTTGAAGAAAACAAGTTCTGAAGTTCTGAGGAAGTGCTCAATTAGGAATCCTGAAGAAAAACCCTGAGGAAATCTCCTACAGTAGAAGTTCAGTTCCTCGGGTGTCTGAGACCTTGTTCTTCAGGACACTGAGGAATCTGTCTTCGGTTGAGGAGTCTGGAGACTGCGAGTGCAGTTCTCCTGAAGAGAGAGTTATCTCCTGCAGTAGAAGTTCAGTCCTCGTGTGTCTGAGACGTTGTTCTTCAGGACACTGAGGTAACTAACTACCGTTAAGGAGTCTGGAGAGAGAATACTTTGACCATGCCACGTGTTACGTGGTGAGAGGCTAGAACTTGTCTAGCAACGGTCATTTCCGAGGGCATGAGAGTAATTGCATGCATGGGCATTTATGTCCTTTCACCTCAGGTTGCTCCGCGGCTATAAATAGCCACCCCCAGCCCCATTTGTGGGTTGGCTGCTCCGAGAGAAAAACTTACACTTTTCATCTGAGAGCAACCCACCTCTGAGGAAACTGAAGAACCTATGTGAGGAAAACCACCAGCCTGAGTAGTTGAGCATTTCTGAGGAAGTCGGTTCGAGTGATCTGAAGCTTTTTACTCTTGAAGACTGTGATCTTCCAGCCGGTGTAGAAGTCTTCAGTCTGAGGAAGTCAAGATGAAATTGTGACTTCCCTGAGTGACTGAGTCTGTGAAGGTTTCGGGAGTCTACCTTGAAGAGTCACCTGAGTTATTGGACGGAGTCTGAGGACTCTAGTTCAAGGAGAACAAGGTGAAGACTATGTCTTATGAGTTGAATCTCAGCCTCTCCAACCAGACGTAGAGTTGTCACAGCAACTTGAACTGGTCTACCAAACCAATGTCTTCAATATCTGGTGCTATCTCTTCAACCTCTTAAGCTTCAGTATTTTCTATGTTGACTTCTTATGCTTCAGCTCTCCCTCTACTCTTTGTCTTCATACTATGCATCTGAAGCACTTCTGCTTATCTGAATTGATTTATTTCTGTTGCGTTATGATGAGCTGCCCTAATGATTACATTCTGTGAAGTTTTATTTCTTCATGATTTTGGTTACTTCTTCAGCTTCATGATTGCTTCAGTCCTGAAGAAAACCAAAATCTGGTAGTAAAATTGAAAATCTCCCATTCACCCCCCTCTGGTCGACATATTGCACTTTCAATTGGTATCGGAGCAAGGTACTCCCTTGTTCTGTGTGATTCGGTTTAACCACCTGGAGTTTTAGTTATGTCGACCTCAGGTACAATGAGCGTTGCATCAAACTGCCCCATCTTCGGTGGGACAGACTACCCATACTGGAAGAACAAGATGATGATGCATCTTGAAGCCATTGACAAGGATCTGTGGGATATTGTTGATCAAGGCATTCATGAAGCAAATCTGATGACTACTCCTGAAGTTGTCAAGAAGAACTGGCAGCTTGATGCAAAAGCTCGAAGCATCATTGGTGGTCATCTCAACAAGGCTCAGTTCAACCGTATCAGTGGTCTGGATACTGCAAAGAAGATATGGACAAGACTGGTTAAAGTCAATGAAGGAGTGTCTGCTCAATGAGACTCACGGGTTGATACACTCCGCAGTCTCTTCAACAGGTTCAAGAGGCTGGACAATGAGCACGTGCAAAAAACCTTTGACAGACTCACTGACATATCCAATGAACTTCAAGCACTGGGTGCCGCTGATATCACAGATCATGAAGTTGTGAAGAAACTACTGAGGTCACTGGATGACTCATTTGAGTTCCTATCGCTGATGATTCAAGAAAGGCCTGACTTCAAGACTCTGGATTCAGCGGACATTCTCGAGCGCCTCAATGCTCATGAACTGAAGCTCTCTGAAAAACGAGATTTATAAAGCTCCACGCCTAAGGTCCGCGCGCTAAAAGCTAGAGCACGAAGAGTGTCCTCTGATGAAGAGTCTGAGGCTGATACTGATGATCCTGAAACTCTCAGCCGTGAACTCGCTCTCCTCACCAGAAAGTTCCAAAGATTCACGAAGAAGAATCGCTTCAGAAATTCCTCAAGATCGTCCTCAAGAAAAATCAAAGATGATGACTCTGTCGAAGCAAGAAAGAGAGTCTGCCACAAGTGCAAGAAACCTGGGCATTACATTGCTGAGTGTCCTCTATGGGAAAATGAAGCTAGAATGAAGAAGAAGAAGAAAGGGAAAGATGACAGTTCTGATGAAAAGACTAAGAAGAAATCCTCAAGATCCTCAAAGTCTGCTGGATACAGGAATAGCAGTTCCCGTAAGGCTCGCGCATATCTCGGAAAAGAATTGGACTCGGAAGAATCTGGTTCCAACCCTGATGCTGAGGAAGAAGAATCTGAAGAATCTGAGGGTGTGGCCGGTCTGGCTCTTGCCACGACGCTTGTCTCAAAGTCAATCTTCAGCACTGAGGAATATGGTCTATCACATGTTGATGATGAAGCTGAAGACACAACCCATTCCTTCTGCTTCATGGCCAAGTCCTCCAAGGTATCTTCATACTCATCATCAGATGATCCCTCTGATGAAGAACCTGATGAAAACTATGCTAAACTTTATAAACTTGCATCTAAGCAACAACGTGCACTTGAAAAGATTCAGATCTCACTAAACAAGAGTAATGATATGTTGGTTGAGGAAATGACGAAGACTCAAAAGTTGACTGATGAATAAAAAATTCTTCAGTCAAAGTTTGATGACTTGTTCAATCTTCATGAGGCACTCCTTACCGATCATGTTAAGATGGCTCATGAGTTCCTCATGAGGAAACAAGAACTTGAACGCATAAGGATGTCTCATGACGATCTGAGGAAAGAAAATGATTCACTCCTCTCCCAACAGATCATCATGCCACAAGAAGGATTTAATCCTCCCTGTTTAAAATGCATTGAACATGATCGTATCATCTCTGTGCCTAGTTCCTCAATGTCTTCAGACTCTATTATTTCTATTGCTTCTATGGTATCTAACCCCTCATCTGAGGATACCATAGACATTGCTGAAGAAAATGCTAGGTTGAAGAGTCTACTGGAAACCGGCATGTTCAAGTGTCTGAAAGGACATCAGACCCTTTGTGACATCCTCAAGAAACAGATCCTCAACAGTAACCCGAGGAAAGAAGGTGTCGCATTCACTCGAAAACTCAACCCTGATGGGTATTACTGGAAACCTGAAAAATATCCAGAGACCACTTGGGTTCGGGCAAAGAAGCCTCCTCCTGATCCCTATACTTTATCTGGTTATGATGCTGTTTCTTCTGATGTGATGGTTGAGGCTTTTGACTCAAACTATAAACTGTTTAAGAATGTTAATGGTGAGGTATTTTCCAGATACATCGGAACTAAATGCAGGAACGGTTCTCCAGTCAAGCAGATCTGGGTTCAGAAGGACCTCATTACTAACCTTCCTGTGAATGCAGATGCAAATGAGCTGAGGATATCATCTGAGGACGATACCTCAAAAGGAAATGATTATAATCATGTATCTGCTAACCATTTTGTTCACAGGGAAGCTCCTCATAAGAATGCTTATTCATTTGCTTATCCTGATGCCACCATCTCACACCCCATTAGGTCTCATCACCCTCATCAGTCCTCATGTGCCTCAAGACCACCATTAAGATGTGGGTGGTTAAGAACTAATCATCCTTGCAGGGACATGTCCTGAGGAATTAAAAATTCTGCAGATCATATGCCCAGGAAAACATCATTGGAGTCAGTTGAAGGATATTTATATTGTTTGGTTTCATAGAATCAATCCTGAGGAACATCCTGAGGAATTAATTCTGAGGAACCATAAAATCCTCAAACTGAGACTGGCTCATAACTGGCTGTATGAGATACGAATTCCTTTTCAGGGAAAGACTGAATGGGTGATGGACAGTGGATGTACAAATCACATGACTGGTGACAGAAGCCTTCTTATGGAATCATCACTGAGTCCTTCTTCAAAGAAAACCATCACCTTCGCTGATAAAGGTAAAAGTAAGGTATTGGGTCTCGGCAGAGTGGCTATCTCTCGAGACCAACACATTGATAAATTCATGCTTATTGAATCACTTGGATACAACTTGATGTCTGTATCTATGCTCTGTGATCTTGATCTCGTTGTTGTCTTCGGAAAATATGGTTTTATTGTCTATATGGTTAGCGAGAACTCCATTGTCTTCAGTGGAGTTAGGAAAGGTGATCTATATATTGTAGATTTCTCTGAAGGTCCTTAGGTTGCTACATGCCTCATGGCTCGAGCTTCAGAATGCTGGCTATGGCATCGAAGACTCAGCCACGCTGGAATGAGGAATCTCCAGAAGCTGGTACAGAAGAAACATGTCCTTGGAATTGAGGAAATCAGATTCATGAAGGACCGGCTATGTGGTGCTTGCGAAGCTGGAAAGATGACCAAGGCCAAGCATCCTGCCAAGACCATCATGACTACTACAAGACCTCTGGAATTGCTTCACATGGATCTATTCGGTCCTCCAAAGTATTCAAGCTTTGGAGGTAATATGTATGGTCTTATTATTGTTGATGACTTCTCACGATACACTTGGGCGCATTTTCTTCTCTATAAGTCAGCAACCCCAACAATCCTCAAGTGCTTCGCCCTCCGAGTCATGAACAACTACAACCTGAAGATCAAGCACATTCGAAGCGACAACGGCACTGAGTTCAAGAACTTCGGTGTGGAAGAATTCCTCGATGACTGAGGAATCACTCATGAATTCTCTACGCCTTACACTCCTCAGCAAAATGGAGTTGTTGAGAGGAAGAACCGAACCCTCATCGAGATGGCTCGCACGATTCTGGCTGAGTACAATACTCCACTCAAGTGGTGGGCTGAAGCGATCAACACTGCATGCCACATCGTCAATCGAGTGTATCTTCACAAGTTCTTCAATAAAACATCATACGAGTTAATGGTCGGTAAGAAACCCAATGTAAGTTACTTCAAAGTATTCGGTGCACCTTGCTGGATTCGTGATCCTCATCACCAGTCCAAATTTGCACCCAAAGCATGTGAGGGTTTCATGCTTGGTTATGGTATCAACTCGAACACCTACAGAGTCTTCAATATTAGTCATTATAAAATTGTTGAGACTGTAGACGTGCGATTTGATGAATCTGATGGCTCCCAAAGAGAGCACCTGCCACATGATTTAGGTGAAGCACCACCAGAAGAACAGATCAAGAAGATGGGTGCTGGTGATATCATTCCTGTGGATCATCCTGAAGAAATCCACATACCTCCTGGTCCTGAAGAACATCCAAATCCTGATGCAAATAATCCTGATGACGATCCTGATCCTGAGGCTCCTGATACCCCTGAAGATCCTGAAGCACCTGAAGCTGACGCAAATGAATCTGACAGCAGTGACGAAGATGCGCCTCAAGATCATCCTCCTCGACTTCCTCGTGTGGCAAATGAAATTCATGTGGACAAAATCCTCGCTGACGTCAACTTACCAGGTCCTCTTACTCGTGCAAGAGCTAATCGTATAGCTAACTTTTGTGGGCATTTCTCGTTTGTATCAATTTTAGAGCCCACCAAAGTCACCGAGGCATTCCAAGAAGAGGAATGGATTCAGGCAATGCAAGACGAACTTCTTCAGCTTAAACTGAATGATGTTTGGGAACTAGTCAAACGTCCCGATCCTCGAGTTCACAATGTCATCGGCACGAAGTGGATCTACCGCAACAAACTCGATGAAGATGGACAAGTCATCAGAAAAAAAGCTCGTCTCGTAGCTCAAGGATATACTCAAGTCGAGGGGATTGACTTCGGTGAAACTTTCGCTCCTGTTGCTAGACTTGAATCCATTCGTATTATGCTTGCATTCGCTAACCATCATAATATCAAGTTATATCAAATGGATGTGAAAAGTGCTTTCCTCAATGGTAATATCGAGGAAGAAGTATATGTTGCTCAACCTCAAGGTTTTGAAGACGCAAAGAAGCCTGATATGGTGTACAAATTGAAGAAAGCCCTCTATGGACTGAAGCAAGCCCCTCGGGCTTGGTATGACACACTAAGGGACTTCCTCATCAGCAAGGGCTTCAAATATGGTTCCCTCGATCCAACTCTTTTCACAAAACGATATGATGATGCATTATTCATATGTCAAATTTATGTTGATGACATAATATTTGGATGCTCTAACAAGAAATACAGTGAAGAATTTGCATTCTTGATGAGTGAACAGTATCAGATGTCCATGATGGGCGAACTGAAATTCTTCTTAGGGCTTCAAATTCGTCAACAACGCAACGACATCTTCATCTCTCAGGAAAAGTACCTCAAGGAGTGCCTGAGGAAATTCGGGATGTAAGACGTCAAGGGCATCAAGACACCAATGCCCAAAAATGGACAACTTGGCCCTGATGAAAATGGCAAGGACTACGATCAAAAGGTATACCGCTCCATGAAAGGTTCTCTGCTATATCTATGTGCATCAAGGCCTGATATAATGTTGAGCGTTTGCATGTGTGCCCGATTCCAAGCGGCACCTAAGGAATCGCATCACCAAGCGGTGAAACGAATTCTTCGATATTTGGCTCACACCCCGTCGCTAGGCTTATGGTATCCAAAAGGCACAAAGCTAGATCTCGTTGGATACTCAGACTCAGATTATGCTGGAGATCGAGTGGATCGGAAGTCTACCTCAGGAACATGTCATTTCCTCGGACGTTCTCTAGTGTGCTGGTCATCGAAGAAGCAGAACTGCGTCTCCCTCTCCACTTCTGAAGCTGAATACATTGCTGCTGGCGCTAGTTGCTCACATCTTCTTTGGATGAAGCAAACTCTGAAGGACTACGACATCAACCTGAATAAAGTACCACTGCTATGTGACAACGAGAGCACCATCAAGATCTCTCAGAATCCAGTACAACACTCGAGGACGAAGCATATTGAGATTCGGTATCACTTTCTTCGGGATCATGTATTGAAGGAAGATATCATCATCAGCCACGTGAAGACTGAAGACCAACTTGCTGATATATTCACTAAGCCTTTGGATGAGAAGCGATTTAGCACTCTGAGGTGTGAGCTAAATATCTTAGATTCCTCAAACGTCCAGTGAATGGACACACATCCTAACGCTTAAACAATATTGAAGAATCCTGATGCACAACACACGATGCGTCGTACTCCTCAAATCATGAGGAACTACCTTGCTAAGTGTGAAGAAATTAACGTGGAATTGACTCAAGATTCATACGACAATTGTATGGTATCAAGTGTCTCATTCCCTATAAGGTGGGTAGCGCCACCGCCCAAACACCTCAGGATTTGTTGTTCCTCACCTTCCTCAGGATTTCTTGTCTCTCAACTTCCTCAGGATTTGAAGTCTTCATTACTGATGATTACCGTGTTTGTCCTCAACAGCGTTCACCTATAGTTATTGCTTTTTAACTTTTGCTTCTTCATCTAGGTGAACGTGATCGGACCCGTCCCTCTATGCTCACTTCTCTAATCTGTTTCCCCGGTCATTTCCCCCCACCGCTCCTCTCCCTCTCGCGCCGCTGCCCTTGAGCTCCTCAAGCTCGTGTGCTAACGTCGCCGGAGTTCGCCGTCGCCGGGGACGAAGACTCGTTGTTCCTCAACTTTCGTCTCAAGTCTGGTATGCTTATTCCTTAGTGGCTTATTCCTCAGCGTATTATTCCTCATTTCTGTTGTGTCCTCAAGCCAGTTAATCCTCAACTGTACTACTAGCTTTCTGAGACCTATACCTATGCCTCATTCCTTTGTTTTCCTCAGCCTATTCCTCATGAACGCATATAAACCTACCCCACTTCCCTCGCAACTTAATTCTGTCACAGGTACATGTCTGCTGAGGAATCGTATGGTTCTCATAGTCTCACTTCATTTTCAGCTCACCTCGAACGTACAATTCCTCAGTCTCCTTAGCTGAAGAAAATGGCTCCTCGGCGTAAGCACACTAATACCGCTAAAGACTTGCCTCCTGAGCTCTATGAGAAGCTGAAGACTCCCGAACGAGAAACCGCTGATGAACGTAAGAAACGGGTACAGAAGATCACGAGGGAATGGGCCAAGCGTTGGGTGGCCTATCAATGGCTTAATCCTCAACATGAGGAAATGTTTGCCGTTAATCCGCCACTGAAGACCTTGGGTATCAAGGCTCGACCTCCACCTGCACCAGGCGTCATTCCTGATCCCGCAACAATGCACACTCCTGAAGACTTTCCTGATGCATATGCTCAATATCTCAAGCGCAGTCGTAGCCGTGTTAGGGATCTGGTTCGTGACATGACTGCATCAATACAGATTCCGCCTCAGGATCAGGCTCAACCCAGGCCACAACCTCCGCCTCAGCACCGCAAAAAGGCTGCTGGCATCAAGCCCTCCATGCATTCCTCAGCTAAGCCTCAAGGTGTCGGTTCCTCATGTCAACGCACGGCTGGTGCTACCCCCTCCTCAAGGATTCGCACTGATGAATCTGGTAATGCTCCTGAGGCCTCAACCACAATGCCTCAGTCTCAGCTGAAGACCAAAACTGTTCTTCAACGCGGACCACGCCCCTCACCAAATAAAACTGCTATGCGTGGCGCCATTCATCATACTCCTCAAACCTCTGATGATGAAGATGAATTGGAGGATTTGGCCAGGTTTGTCGCCACTGAAGCGGATAAGATTGAATATGTGCGTGCTGCTGCCAGACGCAAAGCTGAAGCAACGGGTTCAGAAATCCCGCTTCTCCTTGATCCCAAGAAGATATTGGAGTACATTGAAATTTGGTCTGTCAAGCCTGACACTCCGCTTGATGATTTGGACATCCCTAAAGACATCAAGTTCTATGTTCAACAGTTCCTCATAAATGAGATTCATCACCGTGATCTTCAGAAACAGTTGAAGGCCAAACTGAAGAAAGTCCTCAGTGACTTCTAGAAGAAACCTATCACTGAAGTTACTCCTCAGGAGTTTACTGAGCATCAATGTGAAGTTCAACGCCTCAACATTGAGTTCGCTGCCAACCGTACTTATATTGGAAAATCCAAGGAACGAATCTCACAACAGATGGCCAAGTTGATGAAGCTTCGATAGCCTGCTTCCTCAGTACCCACTGATACCTCTGCCAAAAGCCTCAAGCGACTGCCTGAAGCCCAACCCTCAACTCCACCTGCTGCGAAGAAACCCACTGTTGAGGACCCCATTGATGCTACACCACTTTCCTCAGCTCCTCCAACATCACAGGCCGTTGATACCACCGTTCTCAATACTGCTGCCTCAACTCCACCTCCAAATCCTCAGCGCAGCTTAATCGTCTTCACTCCACCCCCTGCTGCAACACCCATTGTTCCAACTCCTACGTCCCCACCGCCACCGACTATAACTGAGATTGAAGACATGGACGTCGACATTATGGATCATCGAACTCCTCGCATCCATGATGAGGATTATGGGCTGACCAACTCACCAACACATACTGTCTTCTCACTTGAGCCTCACTCCAACACCGTAACCGAGGTGCTTCCTGATACTTCTCTGCAGTCTAAAGAATCAGTGGGTGCATCGTCCTCAGCGTCTGATGCTGATGACCCAGAAGCCACAAGTGCTCCCACAAATTCTGCTGTTGATACTGATGCTGCAGCAACCACTACTACTGATACTGATGCTGCTGACACTACCACTGCTGATCCTAAGCCCGATCCCCCGCCGCTGAAACTGAAGCTGAAGCCGAGCACAACACAAATGCTCCTCCTGAAGCAGAAAACAGTACAAATGCTCATGCTGAAGCCTCAAAGGATGGCTCTGAAGACAAACAGGCCACATCACCTCGTCTTCCCAAGGACCTCAACACATCTGTGCCTGAAGCATCTGCAGCGGCTCTGCCTCAGCCTCAAGCCTCTCTTCAGATTGAAGTGCCTCAAGCGCCTCCACCACCTCAAGGCCCAGTTCAAGCTCGGTCCTTGTGTCCGAAGCAGAAGCAGCCATTCTTCCGTGACCTTGAAGCTGATGATACCCCAAGCTTCGATGCTACTGATTTCTTCAATGCCATGAGTTTCTTCCAAGAGGGGATTCGCAATCCATATCATTCTGCTCCACCTCGAAAGCTGCTGAGGTTCTGGACTGCCACTCAGAAGAACTAATGCTTCAGTTCTCTATAAGCAAAACAAACTGTTTCCTCACAAACATATTCCTCTAATGGATATGGAAGCCCTTCCCTGCTTCAACAGTGTGCTTCAGGATCTTCATCATGCCAAGCTGCTTCAGTTCTGCTCCGAATGCATCCACTGGAATGAAGAGCTTGTGCTTCAGTTTTATGCAACTTTGTATGTTTCAGGAGATCCTCTGGATATCAACACCTGGGTCCTCGAGTGGATGACTGAGCATCATCACTACACTATCACTGTTCCTGAAGCAATTCACATTCTTGAGTTGCCTCAGTGCACTTCCCCAACTGCTTGATCCTATGGGTCTCAAATTCTTCGAGATGACCTGATGAACATGCTCATGAAGCCTCAGGCCCCTGAAGCCCCAGCTCGCACAAAGTTTCCAGTTTCTGAACTTCTGTATCTGCCAAGTACACTGTATCGGATTCTGGCGAAGACCTTCTGCCCCATTAAAGGCTATGAATCCTCTGCTGAAGAAGTCATTGGCATCATGAAGAACATACTCCACAACCTCTGCATGTCTGGGCCAATCAACGTTCCTGACTTCTTCTTCAGAACTCTGGTTGATGCAGCACAGAATCCTCATATCCTGAAGCCATACGCACCATGGATCATGAAGCTCATCCGAGCCACGACTGGTATTGATTTTCAACCTGATCACCAAAATCATAGGACATATCTTCCGCCTGTCGAAGTGCTTCAGCATATGATTGCTTCAAATAACAAGGGCAAAGGCATATTCTATGAAGAAGTTCTCCCGACCAATTCCCTTGGAGGAAACATTCGTCATCCTCAGTCTCGAACTACTGATGAAACAAGAACTCATGCCTCTACTGAGGACACGACTCAGGCTCGAGTGATGACAGACTGAGAGCTTCTGATTAGTCTTCATTAGAAGGTTGACCGAAATCATGATTGGGTGAAGCGTCAGTTTACCGAAATCCTCAGCTACATGGCTCAGACACATTCTTCTGTGAAGAAGGTGCATCAGTACACTCATCATACATATAGACATCTCGATGCCTTGATGAAAGAAGTAATCACCCCTGAAGACCTGCAAATTTGGATCTTCAAAAGCCTCCGATTCCTGCAATCAAACCCCCGAGGCAATTCAGACGCTGCACAACTCCTCCTCCGGCCATGGACTCTTATTCTTCAAACCAGGAGATGACTGCTGAAGAAGCTGAAGACACTGCTGCCTGTCCTCATACTGCCACAGATTGCCTCAGGCGTGACTCACCTCAGCCTTGACGCATCTTCAAAGGGGCGTTAGCTTCAGTTTTCCCTTTTTGTTCATTTTATGACAAAGGGGGAGAAATCTGTTAGTCTTCTAGCAACGGTGATTTCCGAGGGCATGAGAGTAATTGCATGCATGGGCATTTATGTCCTTTCACCTCGGTTTGCTCCGCGGCTATAAATAGCCACCCCCAGCCCCATTTGTGGGTTGGCTGCTCCGAGAGAAAAACTGACACTTGTCATTTGAGAGCAACCCACCTCTGAGGAAACTGAAGAACCTATGTGAGGAAAACCACCAGCCTGAGTAGTTGAGCATTTCTGAGGAAGTCGGTTCGAGTGATCTGAAGCTTTTTACTCTTGAAGACTGTGATCTTCCAGCCGGTGTAGAAATCTTCAGTCTGAGGAAGTCAAGATGAAATTGTGACTTCCCTGAGTGACTGAGTCTGTGAAGGTTTCGGGAGTCTACCTTGAAGACTCACCTGAGTTATTGGACGGAGTCTGAGGACTCTAGTTCAAGGAGAACAAGGTGAAGACTATGTCTTCTGAGTTGAATCTCAGCCTCTCCAACCAGACGTAGAGTTGTCACAGCAACTTGAACTGGTCTACCAAACCAATGTATTCAATATCTGGTGCTATCTCTTCAACCTCTTAAGCTTCAGTATTTTCTATGTTGACTTCTTATGCTTCAACTCTCCCTCTGCTCTTTGTCTTCATACTATGCATCTGAAGCACTTCTCCTTATCTGAATTGATTTATTTCTATTGTGTTATGATGAGCTGCCCTAATGATTACATTCTGTGAAGTTTTATTTCTTCATGATTTTGGTTACTTCTTCAGCTTCATGATTGCTTCAGTCCTGAAGAAAACCAAAATCTGGTAGTAAAATTGAAAATCTCCCATTCACCCCCCCTCTGGTCGATATATTGCACTTTCATACATGCATATAACTATGTGGGGACCTTCACACTATATAACTTGGCTTGCATATTCCAAGGATGAGCCTCCTCAAAAGAGCTCTAGGTCTTCATGAGCGAGCAAGTTAGATGCACCCCCACTAGTTCCATTGGAGAGCTTTTTAGCTCGTATGTGTGTAACAGCCCAGAAATACAACCCTAATTAAAAATTTTGTATGTTGCATTATTTGTTGATTGCTAGAATTATTTGCAGTATTTGATTCGCCGAATTATTAATCGGTGAATATTCTCCCCCTCTTTATCGTATCGGATGGGGGACCGAACCTTTTTCCACCATGGCACACGATCGTTGCGACACCGGGTTCCACCCGAGCACTGTCGCAACTCCCGGCAAAGGACCAACCATCGCCATCGGAACGAAAAACCCTATTTAATAATTGCATGAGTTATTTTATTAGGCACCGGAAAATATTCTCGGAAGGGTATCGAAGTGAGGTACGATTGACGGGATCGACGCGCTGAGCGCGTGGTTCAAGATTTCGTCCGAATCGGAGGTCGTATGCACTCCCGACGGTCAGAAACGTGGAGTACCGGACGCGCGAGAGAGAACCTGAGGGTGTTTGTGTAAACTTGCCACCAAAGCCAGCCTATATAAAGACCACCACTCTCCCACCCATTTCTAGGGTTTCCCCTAGAAAGTTTCGCAGCCAACCCGTTGAGAAATCCTAGATCTGTCCAGTTTTTCCCTGTCCCCCTCCAAACCCTAGAACTGGAGCCACCGGAGCCCTCAGATTTGAAATCGGAGGGCTCCCGTGCCTCCATGTCACCCCGAGACCCTCCACCTCCAGCCTCCAGATGAACAGGGCCCCGCAGCGCACTCACCACCGCCGCCGGGCCCGATCTGGGCCCGGGAAGCCCTCGCTACCGCCTCCACCCGAGTGAGCCGCCCGAGCCGCCCGTCCCCGACGCCTCCGGCCAGCTGCCACCGCCGGCAGTCGCAACCCAAGCCACGCCGGTGAGCCCCTCCACCATCACACCCCTCTCTCCTTCTCTTCCTCACCACCTTCCTCTCCTCCTCCCCCTCGCAGCTAGCCGGAGCCGCCGCGTCGCCATGGCACCGCGAGGTCGGCGACCTCGGCCCAACGACGATGCTGCTCACCCGTGCCGCTGTCGGACAGGGGCCAGCCCTGCACCGCCTCCTCTGCTCCCCTCCGCGCCTCACACTTTTCCCCTCTTCTGTCGCATCAGCTCGCCGGCGTGCCTCGACGGAAGCCAGCCGCCGCCGCCGTCCACGACCGGATCTGGAGGAGCCCGATCCAAGCCACCGTTGCTGCAGGCCGACGAACCCCTGCAGCCCACCAACCACGCACGGTGCAGCCTCCCCTCCAACCCAGGCCACGGCCGCCAGCCACTGTTGGGCTCGGCCCGGCTAGGGTGAGCCCACCCCTATTTTTAGGTAATTGAGGTTGCTATTTAATTTTAGTAGTAACTTGCAATAGTTTTGAGGCATTGATGTGAGTAATGTTTGAACTTTTGGTGTCAAGAGCTCTAGCCTATTGGTGATAGGTGTCGTATTTGGGAAATCTGTGTTTATTTTCAAAACCTACAGAAATAGTTGAGAACTCTAGCTACTAGATGGATCGCTAATCTTTGGAGGGATCGGATATTAGAGTACACTCACGTACCATGAGTCGAGGATGCGGAAGGATAACCAAACCCCCATACACTCCTCCTCGGGGTACTTGTCTCTTTGTGAACCTCCTTATTAGATTGAGAGTTACTGATAATAAGTGCATGAGTTCTTCCGACTAATGTAAGTATTGAAAGTTGACACTTCCACCTCCTCATATTTGCTAGCCTCTCTTGTGTCGTGCATTTCCTTCTTCTCACTCCAAGAGTTGGCGTCCACCTTCGCCAGTACATCCAAAACCTTGGCATGATACACTTTTTCATCATAAACCTCTTATATATTTCCTAAAAACAACCACCATACCTACCTATCAAGGTATTTCCATAGCCATTCCGAGATATATTTCCATGCAACATCCACATCTTCATGACTTGATCTTCATGTCATACATGTTCCTGCTACACTGGCAGTGACATACATTGCATACATCATGATAGCTTAATCTTCTTTATGTTTTGAGTACCTTGTAAAGTGTGAAAATCTTCGTAAATTAGAGTGTTTCCCTTAAGTGAGGAAAAGATCCCAAAGTGGACAAAATAAAATATCCCAAAGAGGACAAATGAGAGTTAAATAGAAAGAGCCATTGAGGCCACCAAACAATACAAAAAATAGAAAAAAGAGAAAAATAAAAATAAAAAGAGAGAAAGGGGCAACACTACTATCCTTTTGAAAGATCCACACTAGTACTCCCTCTTATCCTTGTACTCCATAGAGATGATTATACATGCATATAACTATGTGGGGACCTTCACACTATATAACTTGGCTTGCATATTCCAAGGAGGAGCCTCCTCGAAAGAGCTCTATGAGCGAGCAAGTTAGATGCACCCCCACTAGTTCCATTGGAGAGCTTCTTAGCTCGTATGTGTGTAACAGCCCAGAAATTCCACCCTAATTAAATTTTTTGTTTGTTGCATTATTTGTTGATTGCTAGAATTGTTTGCAGTATTTTCTTCGCCGAATTATAAATCGTTGAATATTCTCCCCCCTCTTTATCGTATCAGATGGGGGACCTAACCTTTTCCACCACAGCACACGACCGTTGCGACACCGGGTTCCACCCGAGCACTGTCGCAACTCCCGGTAAAGGACCATCCATCGCCATCAGAACGGAAAACCCCATTAATAATTACACGAGTTATTTTATTAGGCACCGGAAAATATTCTCGGAATGGTATCGATGTGAGGTACGATTGACGGGCTCGACGCGCTGAGCGTGTGGTCCAAGATTTCCTCCGAATCGGAGGTCGTATGCACTGCCGACGGTCAGAAACGTGGAGAACCGGACGCGCGAGAGAGAACCTGAGGGTGTTTGCGTAAACTTGCCACCCAGGCCAGCCTATATAAAGACCACCACTTTCCCATCCCTTTATAGGGTTTCCCCTAGAAAGTTTCGCAGCCAACCCGCTGAGAAATCCCAGATATGTCCAGTTTTTCCCTGTCCCCCTCCAAACCCTAGAACTGGAGCCACCGGAGCCGTCAGATCTGAAATCGGAGGGCTCCCGTGCCTCCACGTCACCCCGAGACCCTCCACCTCAAGCCTCTAGAGAAACCGGGCCCCGCAGCGCCCTCCCCGCCGCCGCCGGGCCCGGGAAGCCTGCGTCGCCGCCTCCGCCCAAGTGAGCCGCCCGAGCCGCCCGTCCTCGACGCCTCCGGCCGGCTGCCACCGCCGGCAGCCGCAGCCCAAGCCGCGCCGGTGAGCCCCTCCACCATCACGCACCTCTGTCCTTCTTGTCCTCACCTCCTTCCTCTCCTCCTCCCCCTCGCAGCTAGCCGGAGCCGCCGCGTCGCCATGGACACCGCGAGGTCGGCGACCTCGGCCCGACGACGGTGTTGCTCGCCCGCGCCGCTGCCGGACGGGGGCCAGCCCTGGCCCGCCTCCTCTGCTCCCCTCCGCACCCCGCGCTCGTCCCCGCCTCCGTTGCATCAGCTCGCCGGAAGCCAGCCGCCGCCGCCGTCCACGACCGGATCGGGAGGAGCCTGATCCAAGCCACCGTTGCTGCAGGCCGACGAACCCCAGTAGCCCACCGACCACGCACGGCCCAGCCTCCCCTCCAACCCAGGCTCGGCCCAGCTAGGGTGAGCCCACCCCCCCCCTTTTTTTCCTTTTTACGTTTTCTTTTTTCTTATTTGTTATTTTGGCTAAGTCCTTTTATAATTGCTGTTGTATCAGTTTTGTGAGTAAACCATAGCCCGAATCGTGATGCACCGAAAAGGAATTTTGTTGCTGATGATGTGCTCTAACTTTCATATTTTGTGAGTTGCTTGATTTGAGGTTTTTTAGATGTAGTTATTGTGTGCTGAACAGGGCTTCCCGTCGTTAATTGCTGCTAAACTGCTGAAACTGTTATTTTGTGTCAACTTCAGGTGATGGTTGCGTCGGAACCGTTCATCGGAATTGAGTGATTCTTGCTGCATCCTGTTAAGAATCATGTCTACTTCAGTTATATGCTTTCACTTGTCATTTGGCCTGCTGCATGTTGATGGTATCTTCACCCAAAGATGCAAACTTTGCTGCCCTATATCTTTTGAACCGTGCACCCTATTGAGCATTGCAATATGTCATTTTGATCTATGCCATGTCTACTTCTATTATATGTATTGCATGATCATATTTACATTCCTGGTCATAGTTATATTCAGCTCCAAAGTTTCTATCTCGCTGTTTTTGACAACCACCTCTGTTCTTCACTAAGTCTATAACTTTCCGATGCCATGTTGCATGTTTAATATCTTTTGATCTGTGATGGCTATGACCTTGATTCTTCTTTGTACCTGATCACCATCATGTCTACTTCATGCCCATATATTTCTATGTCATGTTGCACTTTTGCATATAGTTTTACCCCTGTTTATACAGCTTGCTAATAACATTTTTGCCCTGTTTACCTATTTTTCACTAAGTCCTTGACCAGTAATGTTTTATAGTTTCTTGTGTTGCTTATAACTAGTGAACCATGATGCCTATTTTCATGATTCCTTTTGACATGCCTTGATTTCCATGTCTACTTTAGTTGCATATCATTTTGATGCATTTTTGCAACCTCTTGCTTGTTTATTTGTTGCTCTAAAGCGTGCTACCTAATGTTGGCAGATTGTACCCGTAACTTGTGATGCTTGTATCTTTTTAACCATAACTCCGCTTGGAGTGTTCTTTACATGTAACTTGACTAGAATTTCGTGTAGGTTGTGAATATGCTGCTCTTGCTTGCTAATAAAAATAATAAAATTATATTTAGGGAAGAACAGTACGAAATTTCATTTTTATTGTGGGGTCCGTAATAGTTTTCCATGTATAGGTTTTACCCCCACTTAAAATTACTAGCATAGGTAGCTTACTTTATGCTTCATCTCTTGTCATGTTTGTGTGCTATGCCATGCTTGAGTGAGATGCCATGTTAAAAACCTTTGCTAATGTTGTGTAGCTAAACAACTTGAACCATTCTAAATGTGCGGTATCGTCGTGTGTGATGAATACTCCACTTAACCTGTTAGTAACCGCTATCGACGATAGATGCGATATCGTAGTGCGTTGTCTCGTGTGGCCTTTTTGTTGATGCTTGCTCGTTATTGCTTCGTAGTAATATATGCTTGCTCATCGATTGCCTTTTCCAATGTTTCCTTCTTGTGTGCTTCCGCGGGTACCTCTCGGAGACGATGCGAGCTTGCGATCGACTACACCTTCGGTTTCGTCATCTCATCAGGTAAAGGGGAGCATATATCATGCTTATAACTTTCAGCTCACCCGCGCCTAGGTGTAGGATAGAACTATTGCTTGATCCTACCACTTGATATTCATGCCGCTCAAATAAACCCAAACAACCATGTCCTCCACATCCCAGCAAACCTTGTTCGACTATGTTACTATTGCTCTCTTCTCAGCCACTGCTTAGTATGCATGCTAGGATGTTATCAACTATTCCCCTGTTACTCCTTGGATTGGGCTATCACACTATTATATTTATTGTTGTGGATGATATGATTATTATAATGTTTATTATATTCGACGAAGGATGGAAGGTCTAGGCTATCCCGCCCCGACGCTTTGTTCCATTCGAGTCACCTAGGACTCGAGTTCCGGGTATTGTGTCTCTTGACGAGCGTGCCTAAACGCGTGTGGGATACTAAGGGGTCCCCTTTTCTTACCTACCTAGCTTCAAACATTTCTAGTGGTGGCCCGAGCTGATTTACCATTTGAAACCCCGTGCGTATGCTTGGTTGGATCCCCTCGAAGTTTTTAAAACAAACCGGGCCAGTGGGAACATGGTTTTCCTGTTGGTCCACCTGATCATCTAGGACCCGGCCTCATGTGAGAATTTACCTGTAATCCGACCTGCGTCATACGGAAGAGTCCGATCCGAGAGCATGGCCGGCTTTTGGATTGGGTGTCGACTCCCCGGGGGCCACCCGGATTTGTGCGTTGTTAGTTAGAGGGACCTATCATTTCGGATCTCTCGGGACTAAATCATAAAATGGCTGCTTGTGATGGGTAGAAACTGAGAGAGATGGGCATGCGTGCGGAGCCTTGTAATGGGCAGTCGGTACACCCCTGTAGGGTTAAATCTTTTCAAGAAGCCGTATCCACGGTTATGGACTACTTGAGACCTACTCCTTGTTCATAGACAACAACAACTGAGATAATCTTAATAACTTGATCAACGTGTGTGTGCCTTGACTACTTCTTCTTCATCGGGATGCGAAGAGGAGGACAAGGATATGATAGGTGTTATGTTTGCGTAAGTAGCTGATAGCAAGACTTGTTGTAGGCGATTCCTCACCGAATCCATGGTTCTCATCTTACTCTAAAAATAGACTGTTAGCCACTCATATATTGCTAGTGCATCTGCAACCTCACCACTACCCCCATCTTACTGTGAGAAGTTAGTTACAAGACTTTGATATAGCTCACCTCTTTCTTTTCTCTTTTACGCACGTTATGCAAATGATGTTGGACTTCAGTGGAGCTCGACGACCCTTCTTATGGATGCCTTCGCGGAGACTCGACGACGACTAGTTAGGTGGATCCCGAAGGAGAGCCTGGACCCATGTGGTTACGGGAATGGTGTGTTTTACCTTTACCACTAGGCATTTGATTGTAGTCTGTACTTAGACATGTATCTTCCGCTGATGTAATATAATTAAGGCAGTTGTATGCCGATTGTATGAGATGTTGTATCCTTGTAGCAGTAATGTTGTGATATCATGTTGGAAATACTTTGCATATGACATTGCCATATGTCGCGGTGGGACCGATATGTGCTTCGTCCCCGGATGTAAATGGAAACATCTAGATCTGGAACAGTACCGCTGTCATCATAAACCTCCTTATATCTTTCCTCAAAACAGTGACCATACCTACCTATCAAGGCATTTCCATAGCCTTTCCGAGATATATTGCCATGCAACATCCACCTTTCATGACCTGATCTTCATGTCATACATGTTCCTGCTACACTGGCAGCGACATACATTGCATACATCATGATAGGTTAATCTTCTTTATGTTTTGAGTACCTTGTAAAGTGTGAAAGATCTTCTAGACCCTCTTGTAAATTAGAGTGTTTCCCTTAAGTGAGGAAAAGATCCCAAAGTGGACAAAATAAAAGATCCCAAAGAGGACAAATGAGAGTTAAATAGAAAGAGCCATTGAGGCAACCAAACAATACAAAAAATAGAAAAAATAGAAAAATAAAAATAAAAAGAGAGAAAGGGGCAACACTACTATCCTTTTGAAAGATCCACACTAGTACTCCCTCTTATCCTTGTACTCCATAGAGATGATCATACAAGCATATAACTATGTGGGGACCTTCACACTATAGAGCTTGGCTTGCATATTCCAAGGATGAGCCTCCTCAAAAGAGCTCTAGGTCTTCATGAGCGAGCAAGTTAGATGCACCCCCACTAGTTCCATTGGAGAGCTTTTTAGCTCGTATGTGCATCCGTTGCATGGCAATCCCTACTCCTCACATCATATCTATCATTTGGCCTTCTCGCCTATGATTGTCCTCATTGATGTGAGCCTTTCTCACCTTTTTTGTCTTCCTCCTCCACGATATTTCCCTCTTTGCCATCCTAAGTGTCAACTCTCGTCCTTACGCTCATCCATTGCATGAGTGCTCGAAATATAAAAAAGGAGTGGATCAAATTGACTTGTACCTGGCTAGTGGTCTAGGGACGAGTCAAGATAAGATTCCAAAGAAGACCAAGTGTGAAACTTTAGTAGATTGAGTTATCAACACAAAAATACTTTTTTCTAGTATTCCCTATCCTTCTTCTTGCACGCAAACACCATTTGGAGACACTCGAGTCACGGACAGCGAGAGCTCTTGCACCTAAAGTTCTTTTGTTACTTGTTTCGATGCTAATATAGACTCTTGCATGTTATGACTTGAATTGAATCAGATACTTTGATTGCTTTACTTTTCAAAGTTATTATATGTTGCTAGCATGTCACCACATAAATTATGCTTGTTATATTTTACCTACTCAAGGACGAGCAGGAATTAAGCTTGGGGATGTTGATACGTCCCAAACGCATCGATAATTTCTGTTTGCTCCATGCATGTTTTGTGTGATATTGCTATGATCTAGATACAATTTCATACAATTTTGATCATATTTGGACTAACCTATTAACTCGGTGCACCCTAGTGCCAATTTCTGTTTTCTGCTGTTTTTCTATTTCAGTTTTCCCCCATATTAAAAGTACTCAAAAAATTCGGGAAAAATCAGATAAAAAATCAGCGTGAAGGAACCTTCTGGAGTCTCGATTATGAGATTATGTTCAGATTGTCATAGAGTAATATATTTTGTTATTATCTTTTATATTTTTGTTCCTAAGTAATTCTTTCATGTTCTCCATTGATGTTTATTTCTTTGGCCAAGTAGTAGGTAGTAACTCCAAGAGGGAACGTTATGCTCGATTGTGGGTTCATGCCCCCTAATGACACGCTTGAGTGACATAAACATGAGTCTAGGGGATGTGCTGTTGCCACAAGGGGGAAACAACGATGCTTGTAACCGCGGTTGCAAGCATTGTTTACTTTACACAAAGTTCTTTTTAATGCAGTTGTCTGTTGCTTTGGGTGGGGCTCGCAACTTAATACCAGCGAGATGTACTTGATAGATATCTCAAGGTGGATGATTAATAGTAGATGTCGTTGGATTTTGGTCTACTTATTTTGGCGTACTGTCCATGTTGTTGAGCCTCTACCTTTCTTTTGTAGCATAGTTAGCATTGCGGTGCATTTATAATCCTGTCAATTTCCCATCTGTAATTTGTTTACCTCGCATAGCAGTTTTATGGTCTTTTGGGAGAGAGACATCACTAGTGAACATCACGGGACCCCGGTCCACGTCAGTTGCGCCGCTGACACCTACTTATCATCTCCAGAGTCCTACTGGAGACAAACCTCGCTATCTTCACCGAGGGAAACTTGCCGCTACGCTGCATCTCACCTTCCACTTGTGGTAACCAACAAAGGGTGAGAAGCAATTATCATCTCTCGGGTATCAACCGGTATGAACTCTTCTTGTTTCTACTTTTGTACATATGCCTGTACTTATGATCTAGAGACCAGCTTGTAGCAACATAGTGCTATGTTTACAATGCTTTCCCAGTGTTCATGCTTTCTTTGTGGCTAATCTTCAATATCTAGTGTCCATAATATGTTGTTGAAATGATTTAAATGCATTGCATTGTTCATGGTTTGGCATATTGAAGTGGTATTTCCCTTCGGAGAATTCTTGGATTGACTTGCCACATGTTCGCACATGTTTATGACTAAAGAAGTCTATCATGCCTTGATGATCTTTTTATTTCACAATAGTTATATCACTTTCATGCCCGATTCAATGTTGCTTTGTCGCTCTGCATGATTATGACAATTATTGCTCTCTAGTTGGTCGCTTCCCAGTCTTTTGCTAGCCTTCACTCGCACTAAGTGGAATTCTACTTGTGTATCCAACCTCCTTTCCAAACCAATTATTCCACTTGAGTCCACCATACCTTCCTATATATAGTATTTACCGACCATCCCTAACTTAGAATTCTTGTGCCATCTCGAAATTTGTTCAAAAGCTTCCCTTTTGTACCCATACAAGCTCATGGTGCGGTGAGGGGAAATCAGTATCTACCATGCGAAAAATATTTTGACGGAAGTTTTAACTAGTCAATTTAAAACGGAAGAGTTACACCTCCCCCATACTTGATGATGGAATGAAATGGACCAAATGCTGCTAATGATAGATGGAACGAGAAAACTTCCTTCCATACTTGAGGCAAAACAAAAGGTTCCATAGACCGCCAAATGATAGATGGATAAGGGAACAAAAGTGTAAGCAAAAAGCATTAATATAGTTGGCATGGGATATATTGAGAGACCTTTACCGTTCACCGTTGGCTGGAAAGTTGCACTTATCAAAAGAATTTTATCTAAGTTTTCAACCAAGAGATCTGGCACATTTTTAGTCTTTGTTTCCAACCACAGATTTTCAACCTTTCCATCAAGAAGCCACGGTTCGAGAGTCTCCCCTTATTTCTTCAAAGCACCAACTATTGAGAGCACAATTGTCATTCTTAGTGTAACATGCATTGTCCCAAAGTACCACATTGTCTTCTGCATGATTGTGTTATTGGTTGTTTTGAAATTCTTCGTTCTAGTCTCCTTTAAAATTACGCAGGAGTTTCTGCATTTATGTTTTGCTTCACTCATGGAGGCTAGCGAGATACCACTCTAATATGTTCAAGCTATGTGCATTGTGATCTTGTTTTGATTTTCGGCAACATATTATTTACTTGGTTGTTTATGATTGATCACATGAAAGAAGGATTGCTTCGTGCATTGTCCTCATAGCATTGTTTCAATACCTGCTAAACTCTTTCCGTAGTACAAGCTTATATACATCTTATGAAGCAAAATAATTTCTCAACGTTTTCTTTCTCGCGTCCAGTTCGTTGAACTGAATTGCTTGAGGACAAGCAATATGCTAAGCTTGGGGGAGTTGATACGTATCAAACGTATCTACTTTTTCAAACACTTTTGCTATTGTTTGGCCTCATTCTTCAATGATTTGAACTAAACTAACCCGGACTGACGCTGTTTTCAGCAGATCTGCCTGTATGGTTTTATTGTGTGAAGGAAAATAGATTTTTAGGTATCTCGGAAAATTCCCAGAAAATTCAGGAAAAATCCGCGCACCTGAAGCTTCCATGGACCAGAAGTGGGGCAATAGGGGGCCATGGGGGCTCTAGGCGCCTTGCTGGCGCGACCCCACCCCTGGCCGCACCGGTTGTCCGCCTGGGGGCCTACCCCCTCCTCTGGTGCCCTACCGAGGCCCTTATTTATTCTCGTGACAGGAAAACCCCAGAACAGAAGTCGCTTTTCCGGTTTCCGTCGCGGAGCCTCCGCCACCCTCTATTCTTCCTCGGGAGGGCTAATCTAGAGGCTGATTTGGCCTCCGGAGACGGGATATCGTCGTCATCGTCATCACCATCACCAATCCATCCTCCCTCCATGGCTTCCCTTCACATGTGTGAGTAATTCCCTGCTGTAGACAAAGGGGATGGTAGGGATTGGATGAGTTTGATCATGTAATAGTTCGTCAGATTGTTGGGGGCATGTTGCCTATCATCTACGATGGTGTTTATCATCTTTGCTACAACTTGTTGCTCTTAATGCTTGTCACTTTGGGCCCGAGTGCCACGTTTTCAGATCTGAACCATTTGTGTTTTCATGAGTATATTTATGTTCTTGATCCTATCTATGAGTTGTATGCACCTGTTATGGTCCGGAACCGGCGATCCCAAAGGTGACAGCTTGGGACACCAAAGGGGATGGTCCATAATTTCACGATTCATGTATCCATTGAGTTTATTGCTTTGTTCCGGTGCTCTTTGAAAGGAGCACCTTAATCTCCATAAGTTCCCTTTGTCCCCGTTTGTAGCGGGATGGTAGGACAAAAGATGTTGTGCAAGTTCTTATTGCAAGCATGCACAACTACCTACGGATACATGCCTAATGTTTGATATTTGCCTAGATGATCATTGCTTTTCCGTGTGCCTTGCCCCGTGATAGAATTTAATACATTTTCACTCTTATCCAAGCAGCGCCCAATCATCCATCTCCCTAGCCTACAATATTTTAATCCTGTTAGTTACTGATAACCCACAAGTGTAGGGGATCGCAACAGTCTTCGCGGGTAAGAATAACCCAATTTATTGATTCGACACAAGGGGAGCCAAAGAATACTTATAAGCCTTAGCATTTGAGTTGTCAATTCAACCACACCTGAAAAAGCAATAGACAAGATATAAGTAGCAACGATGTGTTGACGGGTGTAGCCTTTAAGACTTCCCCAATCACCAACACCACAAAGTAGTAACAAAGTAGTAGGAGCAACAAAGGAAGTAAAAGAACAACGAAGGCAATGAAGGTGAAAGATGGACCGGGGTTCAAGGTTTCACTAGTGGTACCTCTCAAGCAAAACAACAAGGTGCTGGGTGAACAAATTACAGTTGGGAAATTGACAGAATTGCACCAACTCTAGCCAAAGAACAAACTAGAGCATCCTAGTCTAAGAACCAAACGTAGGCATGTGTTCCGTATGTAGTTGTACGTGCTTGCAATAAGAACTTTGCACAACATCTTTTCTCCTACCATCCCGCTACGAACGGGGCCACTTAAGGAACTTATGGAGATTAAGGTGCTCCTGCGGCGGAGCACCGGAACAAAGCATTAACACTCCATGAACACATTTGATCCTCAAATTATAGCCCATCCCTTTGGTGTCCCAAGCTGTCACCATTGGGATCGCCGGTTCCGGACTATAATAGGTGCATACAACCATAGATAAGATCTAGAACGACAATTATAATCATGCAACCATAACGTGCTCAGATATGAGATCATGCTACTCGTGCACTAGTAACAAGAATTAAGAACAACAATTTGCAGCAACAATAATTCATAAACCTCTTAGGACTAAACAAGGTAACAATTCATCGGATCCCAACAAACACAACACCAATTACATCATATGGATCTCAATCATGTAGGGAAGCTCATGAGAACATTGTATTGAAGATCTAGGGGGAGAGAATACCACATAGCTACTGCCAAGAACCCGTAGTCCAAGGAGGAACTACTCAAGAAGCATCATGGGGGAAGGAGAGTCGATGAAGATGGCCCCGGGGGCCAAGGCCCTCCCCGGCAGGGTGCCGGAGCAGGATCCTGGTGACCCCCGAAGCTAGTTCTCGATGGCGGCGGAGATCGGAATCGCTTCTGGAAAAAGTACTTCAATATTAGGGATTTCCTCCTCGGGGGTAAAAATAGGGGCCAAAGGGGGCACAGAGAGGGGCCACCGGCAGCCAGGAGGGTGCCTGGCGCGGCCTAGGGCTGGGCCTCGCCATGGAACCTTCTGGAGTCCTGGTGGTGGCCCTCCCTTCCTTCCTTGGTGTTTCCGGAGGCTTCCGGGATGCTAATGTTTTATATAATTTTTCCGGAATTTTTGGAGCACTTTTAATGGCCGGAAAACCTGAAACACAAAAACAGCAGAAAACAGGAACTGGCAACTGGGTGCACTGAGTTAATAGGTTAGTCCAAATATTCTCAAAAGTGTATGAAAGTTCAAGCAAAACATGGCAAAGTCACACAAAACATGCATGGGACAAGCAGAAATTATAGATACGTTTGGGACGTATCAACATCCCCAAGCTTAATTCCTGCTCGTCCTCGAGTAGGTAAATGATAACAAGCATAATTTCTGTGGTGACATGCCACACAACCATATAAGGACTTTCAAGTAAAGCAATTAAAGCATGCAATTCAATTCAAGTTTAACAAGCAAGAGTCTATATTAGAATTGACACAAGCAACAAAAGAACATAAGGTGCAAGAGCTCTCGCTGTCCGTGACTCGAATGTCTCCAAATGGTTTTTACGTGCAAGAAAGAGAATTTGGGAATAAGAGAGAGAATTTTTTTTATTGTTGAGAACTAAATCTACTAAATTTTCACACTTGGTCCCCTTTGAAGACTTATCTGGACTCGTCCCCAGACCACTAGCAAGGTGATACGTCCCAAATGTATCTATAATTTCTGCTTGCTCCATGTTTGTTTTGTGTGACTTTGCCATGTTTTGCTTGAACTTTCATACACTTTTGAACCTATTTGGACTAACCTATTAACTCAGTGCACCTAGTTGCCAGTTTCTGTTTTTCTGCTGTTTTTGTATTTCAGGTTTTCCGGCCATTAAAAGTGCGCCAAAAATTCCGGGAAAAATATATAAAAAATCAGCGCAACAAAAGCTTCCGGAATCACCAAGAGATGGAAGGAGGGCCACCACCAGGCAGCCAGGAGGGCAGGTGGCGCGGCCCCACCCTGGGCCGCGCCAGGGACCCTTCTGACTGCCTCGTGGGTCCCCTCGACGCCCCCTTCGCCTATATTTACCCCTCGGGGTGGAAACCCCTAATACGGACTCCTCTTTCACGATCTCGCCTCTGTTACGCCACCGCCACCGTTTCTAGATTGGGGCTGCCTGGAGAAGCTTCTCCGGCACCCTGCCGGGAGAAGCTACCCTCTCCGGGAGACCCTCCAGCCATGGACGCCTTCCGTATGTACCGTGAGTAGTTTCCCTTGGAACATGGGTCCGTGACCAGTAGCTATGTGATCTATTTCTCCCCCTTTTGTGCTTCCACTTTCGAGTCCTCGTGAGCTGCCTCACATGATCGAGGCATCTATGTAATTTCTGTTGTTGCTATGCTGAGTTTGTTGGGATCTGATGGATTATGAGACTATGTTTAGATTGTGATGAGTAATATATTTGGTTCTTCTCTTTTATATTTTGTTCTTGAGTAAATTCTTGCATGTTCTCTATTGCGGTATTTGATTTGGCCAAGTATTTTATTTGCAACTCCAAGAGAGAGCGTTATGCTTGATTGTGGGTTTAGCCCCTTGATGTCTAGCTTGAGTGAAAGAAACATGAGACTAGGGGATGTGCTGTTGCCACCAGGGATAAAACAATGGTGCTTGTTCCTGCCGGTGCAAGGATTCTTTACTTTACGCATAGTTCTTTTAATGCAGTTGTCTGTTGCTTTGAGTTTACACTTTGGGTGGGATTCGCAACTTAATACCAATATAAGGAGGCTTATGATGACAGAGCGTATCATGCCAAGGGTTTGGATGCACCGGCGAAGTATGCGACAACTCTCGAGGTGAGAAAGGGCAATGCACGGTACCGAAGAGGCTAGAAAAAGTATAGGTGGGTGGAAGTGTCAACTTTCGAATACTCACATTAGTCCGAAGAACTCATGCACTTATTATCGGTAACTCTCAATCTAATCAGGAGGTTCACAAAGAGACAGGTACCCCGAGGAGGAGTGTATGGGGGTTTGGTTATCCTAGCGCATCCTCGACTCATGGTACGTGAGTGTACTCTAATATTCGACCCCTCTAGAGATTAGTGATCCATCTAGTAGCATAGGTAGCATTGCGGTGCCTTCATAATCCTGTCAATTTCCCAACTGTGATTTTTTTACCTCGCTAGCACTTTTATCGTCTTTTGGGAGAGAGACATCACTAGTGAAAATCACGGGACCCTAGTTCATCTTCACATTATTGTTCACACCCTCAATATACTTTCAACTTTTACTTTCCTTTGCACCTTTTATCTCTTGCGTTGATCCTTTGTAAACGACAAGGCCGGAGGAATTGACAACTCCTCTGTACTCGTTGGGAGCAAAGTTATTTGTTGCTGTGTGCAGGTCCACGACAACACCCTAGTCAGGAAGAAATTTCTGGCGACATTGCCACCTACTTGTATCTCCTGAGTCCTACTGGTTCGATAACCTTGATATCTTCACCGAGGGAAACTTGCTGCTGCACTGCATCTCAAACCTTGCACTTGGGGTAACCAACGAGGGGCGAGAAGCCATCACCAGGTACAAGTCAAACTGATCCACTACCTTTCGATATTTTGTGCACTCATGCCATGGATGAGCATGAGCAAGAAAGTTGACACCTAAACGGCAAAATAGAAAGATGGTGGAGGAAGAAGACAAAAAGGTGTGAAAGGCTCACATCAATGAGGACAATCATAGGCGAGAGAAAGCCATATGACAGATATGATGTGAGGAGTAGGGATTGCCATGCAACATGCGGATGCACATAGAGCTATAAGTGTATGAAATCCCTCCAATGGAACTAGTGGGGGTGCATCCAACTTGCTTGCTCATGAAGACCTAGAGCTCTTTTGAGGAGGCTCATCCTTGGAATATGCAGGCCAAGTTCTATAGTGTAAGGATCCCCACTTAGTTATGCAAGTACAACATGAAAACTCTCTACAAACTAAAGTAGAGGTGCTACTTTGAAGCACAAGTGTGGAATAAAGGATAGTAGTGTTGCCCCCCTCTCTCTTTTTTTATTTTTTTCTCTTTTTCTTTTTTATTTTTATTTTTTGGTGGCCTCAATGGCTCTTTCTATTTAACTCTCATATGTGCTCTTTGGGATCTTCTGATTTTGTCCTCTTTGGGATCTTTTCCTCACTTTAGGGGCAATACTCTATATTTTACCAGAATATAGGAGATCTTTCACACTTTACAAAGGTACTCACATAAAGAAAATGTAACTATCATGATGCAAATGTATGCCTCTGCCAGGATAGCAGGATATGCAATGATACTAGCGCGTCATGTAGCTATGGTTAGGGAAAGGACCAACTAGCATGTGACTCATCGATCAAGCAAGTAGCATGTATGACATGAAGATCAAGTCATGAGAAGGTGGATGTTGCATGGCAATGTATCTCGGAAAGGCTATGGAAATGCCTTTTAGGTAGGTATGGTGGCTGTTTTGAGGAAATATATAAGGAGGCTTATGATGACAGAGCGTATCATGCCAAGGGTTTGGATGCACCGGCGAAGTATGCGGCAACTCTCGAGGTGAGAAAGGGCAATGCACGGTACCGAAGAGGCTAGAAAAAGTATAGGTGGGTGGAAGTGTCAACTTTCGAATACTCACATTATTCCGAAGAACTCATGCACTTATTATCGGTAACTCTCAATCTAATCAGGAGGTTCACAAAGAGACAGGTACCCCGAGGAGGAGTATATGGGGGTTTGGTTATCCTGGCGCATCCTCGACTCATGGTACGTGAGTTTACTCTAATATTCGACCCCTCTAGAGATTAGTGATCCATGTAGTAGCATAGGTAGCATTGCGGTGCCTTCATAATCCTGTCAATTGCCCAACTGTGATTTGTTTACCTCGCTAGCACTTTTATTGTCTTTTGGTAGAGAGACATCACTAGTGAAAATCACGGGACCCTAGTTCATCTTCATATTATTGTTCACACCCTCAATATACTTTCAACTTTTACTTTCCTTTGCACCTTTTATCTCTTGCGTTGATCCTTTGTAAACGACAAGGCCGGAGGAATTGACAACTCCTCTGTACTCGTTGGGAGCAAAGTTATTTTTTGCTGTGTGCAGGTCCACGACAACACCCTAGTCAGGAAGCAATTTCTGGCGACGTTGCCACCTACTTGTATCTCCTGAGTCCTACTGGTTCGATAACCTTGGTATCTTCACCGAGGGAAACTTGCTGCTGCACTGCTGCTGCTGCACTGCATCTCAAACCTTCGACTTGGGGTAACCAACGAGGGGCGAGAAGCCATCAAGCAAATTTATGGCGCCGTTGCCGGGGACTCAAGTCTACAAGATAGGGGAATTGCACACTATCTTTTACCTTTGCTTTTTAGTCTTGTTAGTTTACCTTTCAGTTTTTAATTTTGTGTCCTTAATCAAAAATACCAAAAACACCTGTTACCTTGTCAGTAGTTACCACTATGGCTGGTCCTTTTGCCTTTGGTGAGGAAAAAGTGCTTACCTTTACTCAAAGAGTGGTGAAAGTTTGAAAGATGCTTGGTATAGAATTAATGATTCTCAAAAAAGAGCCACCAAGAAGCAATCCACTACTATCCTGCTTAGAAATTTTTATGTTGGGATCACTTCTTGGAATAGGTTTCTTTTAGACACTGCTATCAATGGGAACTTCATAGAGGCCCCAGTTTGGGAAGCCCTTAATGTTATTGAAAATCTTGTTGGAAGTCTCCCCATTGTTAGTATTAAGGAGGACATTACTTTAGCTCACATTATGAGAAAACTTGAAAAGATAGATCTAGACATGCCAAGTATCGATAGGGTGAATGAGTTGGATCGTAATATTCAAGGGAATTTGAATAGGCTAGATAATTCCATGCAGAAAACTGTCAAAACTTTGGAGACCTATCAAATCCCTTGATGAAAAGTCTTCTAGGATAGAAAAGATTGAGGAAGTTATTGAAAATTTAGGAACTACCTTTTCCTCAATCAAAACCAAAAAGGATGAAACTCCAGCAAAGAAGGAACCTAACTCCGTTTACGTACCCAAGGTTCCCCGAGAAAAAGCTGGGACACCCAGTGCCAAGAGAGTTGAAACGGTGAAAACTTTGGAGGAGACACCTATCTTTAACTTTAATGAAATTCCAATTGATTTCCGTCCTTTTGATTTTATTCCAAGAAGCATTTTCATTCGTCCTTTATTTGAGAAACCCATTAAGACTAGTTGTACTATTGAACAACTTTTTGATGATCATGATGATGGTTCAATAGATGCACCTTGATCTTCTGCTTTAAGCCTAGCTAATGGCTCTAAAGAAGCACTTTCGGGAGGCAGTCCGGAATGAATTTAGGTTTTTCTTTTTTCTTTTATTCTGTTCTTAGTGGTATTGGGGATTGTTACTACTGTAGTAACACCATTGTATCTTTACTTTTCAAGCTTTGTGCCAAGTTTAGCCTCATACGACAAGGGAAGTGAAAGTTGTGACATGCTGTCCAAAAAACGGTTTCTTTCCTCGTGACTATAAAAATCAGAGAAAAATCCCAATTCATATTTTTGAGCTGAAATTTTTACACAGCGTGCTCTATACAATTAAGAAACTTGCGTATGTTCTGAGTTTTTTGATTTGAGTTGCAGAAGTATCCCTAAAAAAATATTTTCTATCTGCTGTTCTGTTTTTCACAGATTCTGCCACGTTTTGTCTCTCTTCACTTTTGCAAACCTTAAGCTTGCTTTTTATTTGCAAAAACCTTTTCGCAATCTTGAGAAACAGTAGCTCTTCCTGGAAATCTCTATTTTCAGTAGAGGAAAATTATTTTATTAGGGTACTAACCTCTCTAATCAGCCTACAATGAGTTATGTATGAAGGGAGTTCTCAAGTGCGCGATGGAGGATGATAAAAGAAGATTCAGGAGGGTCAAACGCTCAAGCTTGGGGATTCCCATGTGCACCACCAATAAATATTCAAGGAGACTCAAGCGTAGAAGCTTGGGGATGCCCCCGTGCATCCCCTTCTTCATCAACAATTATCAGTTCGTCTCTCGTTGCACTATATTTTTATCAATTCATGCGTTATGCGCTTTGCTTGGAGCGTCTCGCTCTTTACTTTTCTAGGTTTGTTTTGCTTTGTTTGCTGTAGTAACAAGTTAGACCCCAACTTACTCTTTTGTGTGGGAGAGATTCACGCTCCGCTTGAACTAGAACTCCTCATAGGATTTGCATGCTTATTCTTTTAGCTGTGAGCTGTTCTTTTTCTTTTCTTAGCTGCTGTTCTGTTTAGTTGTAGTGCTTTAGTTTTTTCTAGAGCTTTTCTTTTTTCTTAGGTTGAACTTTCTATAGGTTGCATGTTTTATCTTGTTAGAGAGTTTGCCTGTTGTACTGAGTTCTGTGTCTTGAGTGAAAGTAGGTAGTTAAAGTTGTTGTTCTCTTTGTAGTAGTAACTTGCAATAGTTTTGAGGTATTGACTAGAGTAATGTTTGAACTTATGGTGTCAAGAGGTCTTGCCTATTAGTGATATATGTCGTATTTTGGGCAATCCGTGTGTTTTTCGAAAAACAAAAACCCCTGTTGAGAACTCTAGCTACTAGATGGATCACTAACCTCTGGAGGGTTCGAATATTAGAGTACACTCATGTACCATGAGTCGAGGATGCGCAAGGATAACCAAACCCCCATACACTCCTCCTCGGGGTACCTGTCTCTTTGTGAACCTCCTGATTAGATTGAGAGTTACCGATAATAAGTGCATGAGTTCTTCGGAATAATGTGAGTATTCGAAAGTTGACACTTCCACCCACCTATACTTTTTCTAGCCTCTTCGGTACCGTGCATTGCCCTTTCTCACCTCGAGAGTTGGCGCATACTCCGCCGGTGCATCCAAACCCCTGGCATGATACACTCTGTCATCATAAGCCTCCTTATATCTTTCCTCAAAACAGCCACCATACCTACCTACAAGGCATTTCCATAACATTCCCGAGATACATTGCCATGCAACATCCGCCTTCTCATGACTTGATCTTCATGTCATACATGCTACTTGCTTGATCGATGAGCCGCATGCTAGTTGGGCCTTGCCCTAATCATTGCTACATGACGCGCTAGTATCATTGCATATCCTGCTACCCTGGCAGAAGCATACATTTGCATCATGATAGTTACATTATCTTTATGTGAGTACCTTTGTAAAGTGTGAAAGATCTCCTACATTCTTGTAAAATATAGAGTGTTTCCCCTAAAGTGAGGAAAAGATCCCAAAGAGGACAAAATCAAAAGATCCCAAAGAGGACAAAATCAAAAGATCCCAAAGAGGACAAATGAGAGTTAAATAGAAAGAGCCATTGAGGCCACCAAAAAAAAGAGAAAAGGAGAAAAAAATAGAAAGAGAGAAGAGGGCATACTAATATTCCTTTTGAGAGATCCACACTAGTACTTCATCTTGTATCCCTTGTACTCCATAGAGATCATAATCGTGCATATAGCTATGTGGGGACCCTTCACACTATAGAACTTGGCTTGTATATTCCAATGATGAGCCTCCTCAAACGAGCTCTAGGTCTTCTTGAGCAAGCAAGTTAGATGCACCCCCACTAGTTCCCTTGGAGAGATTTTAGCTCACATGTGCATCCGTTGTATGGCAATCCATACTCCTCACATTATATCTATCATATGGCCTTCTCTCGCCTATGATTGTCCTCATTGATGTGAGCCTTTCACACCTTTTTGTCTTCCTCCTCCACCTTCTTTCTGTTTCGCCTTTTAGGTGTCCACTTTCTTGCTCACGCTCATCCATTGCATGAGTGCTCGAAATATCGAAAGGGAGTGGATAAGTTTGACTTGTACCTGGCTAGTGGTCTGGGGACGAGTCCAGATAAGAATCCAAAGGAGACCAAGTGTGAAACTTTAGTAGATAGTTGTTCTCAACAACCTTATTTTTTTCTCTCATATTTCCATATCCCTTGGTTGCACGCAAACACCATTTGGAGACATTCGAGTCACGGACAGCGAGAGCTCTTGCACCTTTTGTTCCTTTGTTGCTTTTGTCAATGCTAATATAGACTCTTGCTTGTTAAGACTTGAATTGAATTGCGTTCTTTGATTGCTTTACTTAAAAGTCCTTTTATGGTTGTGTGGCATGTCACCATAGAAATTATGCTTGTTATCATTTACCTACTCGAGGACGAGCAGGAATTAAGCTTGGGGATGTTGATATGTCCCAAACGTATCTATAATTTCTGCTTGCTCCATGCATGTTTTGTGTGACTTTGCCATGTTTTGCTTGAACTTTCATACACTTTTGAACCTATTTGGACTAACCTATTAACTCAGTGCACCCAGTTGTCAGTTTCTGTTTTTTTGCTGTTTTTATATTTCAGGTTTTCTGGCCATTAAAAGTGCTCCAAAAATTCCGGAAAAAATATAAAAAATCAGCGCAACAGAAGCTTCCGGAATCACCAAGAGAGGGAAGGGGGGCCACCACCAGGCAGCCAGGAGGGCAGGTGGCGCGGCCGCACCCTGGGCCGCGCCAGGGACCCTCCTGACTGCCTCGTGGGTCCCCTCGACGCCCCCTTCGCCTATATTTACCCCTCGGGGTGGAAACCCCTAATACGGACCCCTCTTTCGCGATCTCGCCTCTGTTCCGCCGCCGCCGCCGTTTCTAGATCGGGGCTGCCTCAAGAAGCTGCTTCGGCACCCTGCCGGGAAAATCTACCCTCTCCTAGAGACCCTTCATAGCCATGGATGCCTCTCGTATGTACCGTGAGTAGTTTCCCTTGGAACATGGGTCCGTGACCAGTAGCTATGTGATCTATCTCTCCCCCTTTTGTGCTTCCACTTTCGAGTCCTCGTGAGCTGCCTCACATGATCGAGGCATCTATGTAATTTCTGCTGTTGCTATGCTGAGTTTGTTGGGATCTGATGGATTTTGAGACTATGTTCATATTGTGATGAGTAATATATTTGGTTCTTCTCTTTTATATTTTATTCTTGAGTAAATTTTGCATGTTATCCGTTGCGGTATTTGCTTTGGCCAAGTACTTTATTTGCAACTCCAAGAGAGAGCGTTATGCTCGATTGTGGGTTCAGCCCCTTGATGTCTAGCTTGAGTGACAGAAACATGAGACTAGGGGATGTGTTGTTGCCACCAGGGATAAAACAATGGTGCTTGTACCTGCGGGTGCAAGGATTGTTTACTTTACGCATAGGTATTTTAATGCAGTTGTCTGTTGCTTTGAGTTTACACTTTGGGTGGGATTCGCAACTTAATACCAGCGAGATGTTCTGGATAGATATCTCAAGGTGGATGATTCGTAGTAGATGCAGATAGATTTCGGTCTACTTACCTTGGCGTACTGCCCATTGCTTTTGATCCCTTCCTTTCTTTGCAGCATAGTTAGCATTGCGGTGCCTTCATAATCCTGTCAATTTCCCAACTGTGATTTGTTTACCTCGCTAGCACTTTTATCGTATTTTGGGAGAGAGACATCACTAGTGAAAATCACGGGACC
Source organism: Bromus sterilis (assembly GCA_950022295.1). Taxonomy (NCBI): domain Eukaryota; kingdom Viridiplantae; phylum Streptophyta; class Magnoliopsida; order Poales; family Poaceae; genus Bromus; species Bromus sterilis. The sequence goes on along the minus strand of OX465596.1, from coordinate 158,077,356 downwards.
CTGGTCCATCTTCACATTATTGTTCACACCCTCAATTTACTTTCAGCTTTTACTTTCCTTTGCACCTTTTATCTCTTGCGTTGATCCTTTGTAAACGACAAGGCCGGAGGAATTGACAACTCCTCTGTACTCGTTGGGAGCCAAGTTATTTGTTGCTGTGTGTAGGTCCACGACAACACCCTAGTCAAGCAATTTCTGGAGACATTGCCACCTACTTGTATCCCCTGAGTCCTATTGGTTCGATAACCTTGGTATCTTCACCGAGGGAAATTTGCTGTTGCACTGCATCTCACACCTTCCACTTGGGGTAACCAACGAGGGGCGAGAAGCCATCACCAGGTACAAGTCAAACTGATCCACTCCCTTTCTATATTTTGAGCACTCATGCAATGGATGAGCGTGAGCAAGAAAGTTGACACCTACACGGCGAAATAGAAAGATGGTGGAGGAAGAAGACAAAAAGGTGTGAAAGGCTCACATCAATGAGGACAATCATAGGCGAGAGAAAGCAATATGATAGATATGATGTGAGGAGTAGGGATTGCCATGCAACATGCGGATGCACATAGAGCTATAAGTGTATGAAAGCCCTCCAATGGAACTAGTGGGGGTGCATCCAACTTGCTTGCTCATGAAGACCTAGAGCTCTTTTGAGGAGGCTCATCCTTGGAATATGCAGGCCAAGTTCTATAGTGTGGAATAAAGGATAGTAGTGTTGCCCCCTCTCTCTTTTTTTATTTTTTTCTCTTTTTCTTTTTTATTTTTATTTTTTGGTGGCCTCAATGGCTCTTTCTATTTAACTCTCATATGTCCTCTTTGGGATCTTTTGATTTTGTCCTCTTTGGGATCTTTTCCTCACTTTAGGGGAAATACTCTATATTTTAGAAGAATGTAGGAGATCTTTCACACTTTACAAAGGTACTCACATAAAGAAAATGTAACTATCATGATGCAAATGTATGCCTCTGCCAGGATAGCAGGATATGCAATGATACTAGCGCGTCATGTAGCTATGATTAGGGAAAGACCCAACTAGCATGCGGCTCATCGATCAAGCAAGTAGCATGTATGACTTGAAGATCAAGTCATGAGAAGGTGGATGTTGCATGGAAATGTATCTCGGAAAGGCTATGGAAATGCCTTGTAGGTAGGTATGGTGGCTATTTTGAGGAAAGATATAAGGAGGCTTATGATGACAGAGCGTATCATGCCAAGGGTTTGGATGCACCGGCGAAGTATGCGCCAACTCTCGAGGTGAGAAAGGGAAATGCACGGTACCGAAGAGGCTAGAAAAAGTATAGGTGGGTGGAAGTGTCAACTTTCGAATACTCACATTAGTCCGAAGAACTCATGCACTTATTATCGGTAACTCTCAATCTAATCACGAGGTTCACAAAGACACAGGTACCCCGAGGAGGAGTGTATGGGGGTTTGGTTATCCTTGCGCATCCTCGACTCATGGTACGTGAGTGTACTCTAATATTCGACCCCTCTAGAGATTAGTGATCCATCTAGTAGCTAGAGTTCTCAACAGGGTTTAGGTTTTCGAAAATCACACGGATTTCCCAAAATACGACATCTATCACTAATAGGCTAAAGCTCTTGACACCATAAGTTCAAACACTACTTAAGTCAATACCTCAAAACTATTGCAAGTTACTACTACAAAGAGAATAGCAACTTCAACTACCTACTTTCTAGTCAAGACACAAAACTCAGTGCAACAGGCAAACTCTCTAAACAAGATAAGCATGCAAACTATAGAAAGTTCAATCCTGGACCAATGAAATGCTCTAGAAGAAAACTCTAAAGCACATGAACTAAACAGGGAAGCAGCTAAGAAAAGATAAAGAACAACTCACATCAAAGAATAAGCATGAAAATCCTATGAGGTGTTCTAGTTTAAGCGGAGCGTGTATCTCTCCCAATCAAGCATGTTAGGTTCCGACATTGTAATGACCAGCAAACAAAACAAAATAACTAAGAAAAGTAAAGAGCAAGATGCTCCAAGCATAGCACAAAACACATGAAGTGATAAAAATATAGTGGAACGAGGGACGAACTGATGATTGTTGATGAAGAAGGGGATGCATGGGGGCATCCCCAATCTTAGACGCTTGAGTCTCCTTGAATATTTCTTGAGGGTTCCTGGCGCATCCCCAAGCTTGAGCTTTTGACACTCCAAGATCTTCTTTCATCATCTTCCATTGCACACTTGAAAACTCCCTTCATACATAACTCATCATAAGCTGATTAGAGAGGTTAGTACCCTTAATAAAATAATTTTTTTTTTCTACTGGAAATAAAGATAACCTTGAAGAGCTACTGTTTCTCAAGATTGCCAACAAGTTTTTTGCAAAGAAAAAGCAAGCTTAAGGTTTGCAAAACGAAGAAAAGGAAAAACAGGACTAAAAAACTCAGAACAGACGCCTGAAAGGTAATTGTATGGAGCATACTTTCAAAAAAATTCAGATAAAAAAGATGATGTGGTGATTTATCTTGAATTTTTCCGTCAAGTAGATAGAATCTGTTTCTGGACAGCATGCATCAACTTTTGATCTTTCTTGCAATCAGAGGCTAAACTTGGCACAAAGGTTATAAAGTAAAGATACAATGATGTTGCTACAGTAGTAACAATCATCAAGACCACTAAAAACGGAAGAAAAAAAGGGAAACCTAAATTCTTTGCGGGCTGCCTCCCGAAAGCGCTTCTTTAAAGCCATTAGCTAGGCATGAGTGTAACGATGCTCACGAAAGAATAAGGGTTGAAGCACAAAAGAGAGCATCAAAGGAGCAAAGACAAACCACATTTAAGTCTAACATGCTTCCTATGCATGGGCAACTTGAAACAAAATAAATAAATTAAGCACAAAGCAACAAGCATAGGAAGGTAAAACATGAACACCTTCCAGATTTTCAACATGGAGAGGGGTGTTTTCCTAACATGAAAATTTCTATAACCATATTTCCCTCTCTCATAATAATTTTCAGTAGCATCATGAACAAACTCAACAATATAATTATCACACAAAGCATGCTTTTCATGATCTACTAGCACATAATCATGTAGACTTTCTAAGCAAACCTCATCATCATTAAGAACATCCATAGTAGGAAAAAATAGAGGTTTATCAAAAGATTCATCAAGATAGCAAGGGTTATCATAAATAACAGTAGAAAAATCATTCTTGCAAGTATCATTCATAGGGGCATCGTGGCCACAAGCATAAATTTCATCAAAAAGGGATATTTCAAAAGAATCCATAGGATCATAGCAATCAATATAGCATTCATCCTCCTTTGGTAAGCATGGAGGGCAATCATATAAAGTAAGAGTCAAAGAGTTACTCTCATTAGTAGGTAGAGATGGGTAGCTACTCCATTCTTCCTCCTTTTGTTCGTCACTCTCCTCCTCTTTTTCATCCAAGGAGCATTCAGTTTCAGCAATTTCTTCTTCCGTAGAGTCTTGCAAAGCATTAGTCTCTTCCTCTTGTGGAGAGAACCTTTTGAGATGATCAATAATATAATAATTGTGATTAAAATCCTCAAAGAAATAATTAAGTATATTAAGACTCTCGGATTTGTAAGGGGCATCATCAATATTTTTAAGAAAAGAAGTAATTTCATAGGCACCCTTAAAAACAACAAATTCTTCTATTTGTTCTGCATCATAATAATCATAGTTTCCCTTAGCGTAAGAAGCTAAGGTTTCATCATCATTGTACTCACATTGGAAAGCAAGGTGTTTGTGCCTCATAAAGCAACAAGATTCATCCCTCCAGAAAGATATATTATATATTGAGCACAAGTTTGTAGCATAGTCATACAACTCCTGTATTAGTCCCCATGAGTGTATCCCTTTTTGAGACAAGCGGTATTCCTTGTAATATTTTTGTTGATCCTCCGTGAATCGGCCTTGCCAATAAGATCTAGTCTCAAAGAAAGTATCCATTAGTAGAAAACAGAGTAATAAGCAAAAGTGTACTTATCAAGTCAACTTTATAAGTAAAGCTATGTTCCCCGGCAACGGCGCCAGAAAATAGTCTTGATAACCCACAAGTGTAGGGGATCGCAATAGTCTTCGCGGGTAAGAATAACCCAATTTATTGATTCGACACAAGGGGAGCCAAAGAATACTTATAAGCCTTAGCAGTTGAGTTGTCAATTCAACCACACCTGAAAAATCACTAGACAAGATATAAGTAGCAACGGTGTGTTGACGGGTGTAGCCTTTAAGACTTCCCCAATCACCAACACCACAAAGTAGTAGGAGCAGCAAAGAAAGTAAAAGTAACAACGAAGGCAATGAAGGTGAAAGATCGACCGGGGTTCAAGGTTTCACTAGTGGTACCTCTCAAGCAAAAGAACAAGGTGCTGGGTGAACAAATCAAAGTTGGGCAATTGACAGAATTGCACCAATTCTAGCCAAAGAACAAACTAGAGCATCCTAGTCTAAGAACCAAACGTAGGCATGTGATCCATATGTAGTTGTACGTGCTTGCAATAAGTAATTTGCACAACATCTTTTGTCCTACCATCCCGCTACGAACGGGGCCACTTAAGGAACTTATGGAGATTAAGGTGCTCCTGCGGCGGAGCACCGGAACAAAGCATTAACACTCCATGAACACATGTGATCCTCAAATTATAGCCCATCCCCTTTGGTGTCCCAAGCTGTCACCATTGGGATCGCCGGTTCCGGACTATAATAGGTGCATACAACCGTAGATAAGATCTAGAACAACAATTATAATCATGCAACCATAACATGCTCAGATCTGAGATCATGCTACTCGTGCACTAGTAACAAGAATTAAGAACAACAATTTGCAGCAACAATAATTCATAAACCTCTTAGGACTAAACAAGGTAACAATTCATCGGATCCCAACAAACACAACACCAATTACATCATATGGATCTCAATCATGTAGGGCAGCTCATGAGAACATTGTATTGAAGATCTAGGGGGAGAGAATACCACATAGCTACTGCCAAGAACCCGTAGTCCAAGGAGGAACTACTCAAGAAGCATCATGGGGGAAGGAGAGTCGATGAAGATGGCCCCAGGGGCCAAGGCCCTCCCCGACAGGGTGCCGGAGCAGGATCCTGGTGACCCCCGAAGCTAGTTTTCGATGGCGGCGGACATCGGAATCGCTTCTGGAAAAAGTACTTTGATATTATGGATTTCCTCCCCGGGGATAAAAATACGGGCCAAAGGGGGCACCGAGAGGGGCCACCGGGCAGCCAGGAGGGTGCCTGGCGTGGCCTAGGGCTGAGCCGCCCCATGGACCCTTCTGGAGTCCTGGTGGTGGCCCGCCCTTCCTTCCTTGGTGTTTCCGGAGGATTCCGGGACGCTGATTTTTTATATAATTTTTCCGGAATTTTTGGAGCACTTTTAATGGCCGGAAAACCTGAAATACAAAAACAGCAGAAAACATGAACTGGCAACTGGGTGCACTGAGTTAATAGGTTAGTCCAAATATGCTCAAAAGTGTATGAAAGTTCAAGAAAAACATGGCAAAGTCACACAAAACATGCATGGCACAAGCAGAAATTATAGATACGTTTGGGACGTATCAACATCCCCAAGCTTAATTCCTGCTCGTCCTCGAGTAGGTAAATGATAACAAGCATAATTTCTGTGGTGACATGCCACACAACCATATAAGGACTTTCAAGTAAAGCAATTAAAGCATTCAATTCAATTCAAGTCTTAACAAGCAAGAGTCTATATTAGAATTGACACAAGCAACAAAAGAACATAAGGTGCAAGAGCTCTCGCTGTCCGTGACTCGAAGTTCTCCAAATGGTGTTTGCGTGCAATAATTTTTCCGGAATGTCTGCAGCCCAGCCCACGCCATCCACGCCGGCCACGGCAGCGGCCGTCACCGTGGAGTCCATCCACGGTCGCCGTCGAGGATAAAGCCCCACCCGCTCCCCTGCCATTGGAAACCCTAGGCCCTTCCCAGTTACCCCTCACGCCGCCGCTCTTCCTCTCCTCTCCCGCCGCGCACCCGAGACCGCCGGCGCCACCACCTCACCGTTGCCGTGGCCAACGACCGCCATAGGACGCTCCACAGTGTCCGGCAGGATCCCCGCAGTCGACTACTGTGGCACCCCGGCTTAGAGCAACCGGTTTACCTTACATTGCCAGCCCAGAGATCAAGTCTTCTGGCAATGCACAACATATTGGTACAGAATACAACGGCTTCATAGTAATTATACAGGTACATAGGTTCGGGATTACAACTGCTACGAGGCATGGCGGCACATCTCGTGCGGCAACACTATAAACATTATTTATGTTACATCTCAGGGCCTCGGTACGATCGACGAAGGACTCTACGGCAGCGGAATAACAAGGTGACGGGACTCCAATCCACGGGGACACTGCTGGGACACGACCTAGTTCGCATAGTACAGCTCAGCCAACTCTTCAGGTGCAACACCTCCTGCATCTGGCATGACACGCCAGGTTAGTACATTGAATCTACTTGCAAGCTCATAACAGCCAAGTCATCAGGAGAAACAATAGCATGGCAATAATGCAAACAATAACATGGCAAACATGGCAAGAATAATAGTAACACTTGTCTCATGAACATCACATGATTCATCCAGCTTACTTCCGAGTCGTGCGGACTCGGTAACCGGGCCATCTCTTGACCCACCATCATACGGGTCGTAGCTTGACCACTCAACGGGTTAGGTGTCCTCAGTTACCACCCAACCAATCACATGACCACAGTTTCAGCATTAACATTCATATTATTAAACAGATTAGTGTTGACCTCCGTGTGACCTAGTACGAACTGTGTCCCATGAACGAGGACGCGGCTATTCGAATAGATTTTGACTCTACAGAGTTTGTGCACGTTACCCACATTATGGAGTTCCTCTTCCATCCAGCACCTCGGTACTTTTCCCGCAGGATCCTTGGAACTCGTACCGCAGGAGTGGACTAGGACATCTCCAACGAAATCCGACTACCGCGTTACCTTCCTACGGACTCACCGACACACGGTCTTGGGTATCCCGGCGGTTAGGTGTCCACGTTACCACCATAACCACTCGGCCACCTTGTGGCAAACTGTCCCAACAGGGACTCCCGGGTAAACAACTATGGATGTCGAGATTATCACCACCTACCTGATCAGGGTAGCGTGCGTGCATAACCTCCCCTACTGGGTGATATCCGTAGAAAGCACTACGATACCACAAGTCAAGGCCCGCCCATACAAGAGAATGTGGCTGCACGGATAAGCTCGGTTCGGTGGCACTTGGTCAACAATTTTGTTCATTAGGTTCTGGTGAAAAAGCAATATGAAGACATGGCAACATGGCATGCATATGAACTACTATCATGCATATGCAACTACTAGCATGACATACAACCGGGAGCACGATCATCACTAGCATGATTCCGGCATAGGCATGGCAACAAAATAAACATGGTGATAACATGTACAAGAGCGACATGATAAAATCAGTAGCATGGCATATTTATACCAATCAACTTATTATGGTTATTTATTTTTATTAGCAAGCAATGTGAAGGCAATTAAAATAAACCCAAGTAAATGATTTAAATCATCAAAAACAACTTAAGCTCCTCATGACCAGATTTTTATGGCTTGCCTTGGTCAAGTGGAGTATCCTTGAACTCCTGGTCTCCTGCAAGCACTTGGTCACCCTCTGAAAAAAATAAACAAGTGGCAAATAGAAATAAGTCCAAATTACTCCTTCACTGTCCAATGGACCTAAACAGTGAGCCAAGCTCCCAAATTTTGTCAACTTGAAGAGGAGCTGAAAAGAAAAATGTAGCAAAAAGAATCAATCATTTGGCCTTGTGGTTTAGGAGATATTCATGGTCAAAGTTTTGTCAAACATTAATTTTAAATGGATTTAAAATGATTTTCAGGAAATAACCAGAGAGGGCCACGTCGAAGGCGTAAACCTACGCGGGCGCCTCCACTTATACCGGTACGGAGCGGCTGGAGTGGCTGACGGGTGGGGTCAGGGCGTCAGGTTGAAATAAACAGAGAGGGAGACAGAGGCCGCGGCTCCGGCGACGGTGGTTCGCCGGCGAGGAGGCCTCGGAGCTGAACTAGAGCTAGGGGAGGAGACACAGGGGATCACGGCGAACAGCGACATACCCGAAACTCCTCGAACGGTGGCCTGATGGCTTCGCTAGGTTCTTCTCCAGCTACGGTGGCGGCGGCGCTGCGATGTGATCTCCGACCAGGGGCCTCCCCGGCCGGCTTCCTCCTTGAGTGTGCCTTCTGCGAGTGGAGTGGGGGTGTGTGGTGGTGGTTACGAGCAAGGGAGGCGCCAATTTATAGCCATGACGTCGATTCCCCTCCGGGTGTCGCCGGACAGAAGACGACGGCGCTGTGCTTGCGTGTGGGTGAGCAGTGGAGGCTCGGGTGAGCTCTAGGAGGTTCTGATGACGGTGTAGCACGCGTGCGTGCGTTCCCAGGGTCTCTACAGCAGCGGGGCGATGAGACGGCTCAGGCGTGGATGCGGCGGAGGCTCTGCATCGACGGGCGGCGCGGCTTTGAGGGGGTTCTGGTGTCTCGCGTGCTTGCTAGGGGTAGGGGACGCGGGGAAGACGACGCGGGCAACGCGGAGGCGTGCGTGCCACTGTGGCCACTACGCGCGGGATTCAGACAGACCGCGGCGGTGACGACGAGGTTTCCGGCGGGAGGCGGGGCTTTGGGGTGAGCCAGGTGGCGCACGGGTGTGCCACGACGGCTACGGACACACGCAAGCGGCCGCGGGTGCTCGGCGTGCGGCGTGCCCGTGATGGCGACCTCACGGCCAGGCCAGAGCACGCCTGTGGCAGGCAGTGCGCGTGCTCACCCCTGGCACACGTGCACTGAGGGCGTCCAGGGTGTGCGCACTGTGTCCTTAGCACGTATCTAACGTACAGTAGCATGGGTGAGGGGTTGGGAGGCTAGCAGGTGGGCTCAAACACTTGGTAGCTTCAAAAATGTGTTTCTGCTGGAAAGTTTGAGAATTTCTCCAGAGAGTTTGGCTAGGCTTTTGGGGATGAAACTTGGTGTGCCTGGGTTATCTAGGAAGGTGCTTATGTGGTAAAAATTTCAAGGCAAAAGGATAAGTCTACAGGGTACTTGCTTCACAAAGTGCCTCTCTGGTCAGAAATGGAAAAGAATTTCTAGAGGGGAAATTTTGTACTAAGCTTGCCCATGTTTTTGCATAGAATCATGAGGCATGTCCCCCTTTCTTAGCACAAAAAGTTTCAGGCGAACAGGAGGAGCAGAAATGAGGCTAGCTTCAAAAAGGAGAGGGAAAAGACCAATTTCCTTTAGTGAAAAGGGGTTTTTAAGAAAAATAAAAATAGGGCAAGGGCTAGTTTGACCAAAGCTTGATCATAGCCATAGGGGAGAAGGGTTTAGGGGTCACTTGGCCTAGGGGAAAAATTAGGCCCAAGTGATCAAGGCCATCTGAGTTGAGAAAATCCAAGCAAATGATTTCAAACTCCAGAAAATCAGCAAATAAAGTTGCAAATAAAAAGGGGCCAAAAACCAGGGTGTCACAACTACGTCACCCCCTGCCTCCAATTGACGACGGGAAGGCTTCGTGCGCTCGCCATCGTCCCCAGACCTCCGCCACGGCCGCCCATCGTCGACGACAAATACGTCGCCACCAACGCAAGCCCCGCCTCCTCGAGCTCTCCTTCCACTCCACTGTGAGCTCCGCCTTCGAATTCCCCTCCCTCCCCATCGATTTGGCCGCTCAAGACGCCGTCTCCGAGTTCGGCCGCCATGGCCAGAGAATGAGCCCCGTGCGGGCTCTCCATGGCGGGATGCCATGGCTCGCCACGCCCTGCGTGCCTTGGCTGCGCCCCGTGCGTGACCTCGTCGTGCGTCGCACCCCCACTTCACCATAGCCCCCTCCTCCTAGCTCCGGCCGCTACGGCCCGCCATGGCCTGTCGCGCCCCTGCCCGCGCCCTCGCCTCGTCGGGTTCCTGCCGCCCGCTTGGTCGCGCCAGCTTGGCCGGCCGCGCCCTCGTCACCTCGGCCTCCCTCGCCGGAGGCTCGAACCCAACGCCCTCCACCGTGCCCTGCTCACCACTGGCACGCACTGGTTTTATCCAGCGGGCTAAATCCCCTATCAAGCCTAAACCCCCTATTAATAACCCCCACTGTTAACTAAATCAGACCATGACAAGTGGACCCTAGGCCAGAAGAATTAGTTTAAATAAAAACTGTTAAAATATACCCCCTGGGTGACTTACAGATGGGCCCTAGTGCTAAGAGATTAAATAAAGTGAATTTTATAAATGTCCAGAGTATGACATGTAGGTCCAGTGCATTATTTAAACAGAAAATGATTTAGTTTAATAGATAGAGACTGACATGTGGGACCCACTGGTCAGTAGGTCCCACTTGTCAGCTTTGACCAGTCAACTAGCACTTCTGGATAATGTTGCTACTTTATTAATAAAAGAAATCCATAAAATGATTTAAAACTTCGAAAATAAATATCTTTTAAACCGTGAATCAGATGGAAAAACTTTATAAATTAAAACTGACCAAAAACATATAACGGATAAGAATACATCACCCGTTTATCCACCACATCCCCCTAACATACCGCACACGAGACTTTCCCCCCTCCAGATCGTCTGTCCGGTAATCACTCGGAGCTGGTAAAATTGCCGGTTGAATTCCCGTTTCGCCTGCAATATGTAGCACCGCTTTTGTTCACCTCTAAATTAACGTTTTCCATGTCTTGTATTTGTAATGATATTATTTCCATGTATTTATTGTTTCTTTCCCCTCTCTTATTGTTCGGTAGTCTCGACGTTCGCTGCCGGTGCCAATGTGATCGACTACATTGACGGCGACTGTACCCCTACCGTCGAGCTTCCAGGCAAGCATAAACATTTTCCTTCCCCAGATATTGCCTATCTTTCAGTAATTTTCTTGCACTAGGCATTGCTGCTACTGCTACGTTACAATCCTATTCAATTGCATAGCCTGTCTTTGTCGCTCCTTGATGAACATTCCTTTTTCCTATGCTGCCTTATAATTATATTATATTCAGCAGTAAACCCTGCGCATTGTTAGATAGGATTACATAGCGGGTCGTGATCACTTAGGGGAGTGAACGCGGGTACAACTTATTATAACAGTCACATGTACGGTACAATGCAGACACCGCCTAAGGCCCCTACCACGGATCTGCCGAGCCACTTCAAGCGTGTGCTATCGAGGAGTAATCATTGTACTCCACTCGTTGCTGACTTTGTATAGCCGCCCTCGGGTCCTGAACAACGGTTGTTATTAAAGGTAAGAGTCAGGCGACCCAATGGTACCCGCGAGAGGTATTGCGACGGGACGTTAGGGAGGTTATAACCGAAGTACTCGCGGACTTGGACCCTGATCGTTGTTCGCAAGAGTTACCAAACCACGAAAGTCGAGCTCCTCCAGGAGCACAAGTGAGACAAGGTAAGGAGTCGGTTCACCTTGTCGGTAATTGCGGAGATTTGATAGGAAGACAGGGCAGGCACCAACGCACTGGTGGTCCTGGCTGCTGTTCATTGTCCGTTGTGTTGTTAGTCAGGAAACGATAACGGTTGCCTGCGAGATAATAAAAAAATGCTTAATGGTTCAGGTGGATGACTTGAGAGGCCGCAAAGGCCTGTACGCACTACCTTCACGTGGGATTACGGTGTGGGCCCTCCGCGTTGTGGTTTCACTCGAAAGCTCTGAAAGACGTCCAGTTCAGCATTGTGGCAGCGATGGATCGCTCTGCGGTGTTGGAATTCACCCTCCTCACACCGACCCGGAGAGCGAGGGGCGACGGCCCAAGACCCCCTTTCCCTGAGGACTGTAGACCGACGGGGACCTCTCTAATGAGCCGTAGGATGGGCCTCGGCATGTCGGATAGCCTCGGTGGGGCATTCCCTAACAAGGTGTACGCCTGATGGCTTCTCGCCCCTCGTTGGTTACCGAAAGTGGAAGGTTGAGATGTAGACAATAGAAAATTTCCCTCGGTGAAGATACCAAGGTTTGTCTCCAGTAGGACTCCGACAACGTCAGGAAGGTGACAACGACGCCAGCAATTAGGCGGTTGACATGGACCTGCACACGCAACAGATAACTTTGCTCCCAATGAGGCAGAGAGGTTGTCAATCCCTCCGGCCTTGTTGTTTACAGAGGATCAAACGCACGGGATAATAATGATAGTGATAGCGACAGAAAAGTAAATAAAGCAGAAAATAAATAGTGGGTGTAAACAGTATTGGAAATAAGGACCGGGGTCCCATGATGTTCACTAGTGATGTTTCTCTCCCAAAAGACGGTAAAATAGCCATGCGAGGTAAACAAATTACAGCTGGGCAATTGACAGGATTATGTGCGCAAACCAATGCTAACTATGCTATAAAGAAAGGAAGAGGCTCAAAAGAATGGGCGGTACGCCAAGATAAGTAGACCGAAATCCATCTACATCTACCTACTAATCATCCACCTTGAGATATCTATCCAGAACATCTCGCTGATATTAAGTTGTGAATCCCACCCAAAGTGTAAACTCAAAGCAACAGACAACTGCATTAAAGAACTTTGCGTAATGTAAACAATCCTTGCACCCGCAAGTACAAGAACCGTTGTTTTCTCCCTAGTGGCAACAGCACATCCCCTAGACTCATGTTTCTGTCACTCAAGCAAGTCATTAGGGGGCATGAACCCACAATCATGCATAACGCTTCCTCTTGAAGTCACTACCTACTACTTGGCCAAAGCAATAAACAACAAGGGAGAACATGCAAAAATTACTCAAGAACATAAATATAAAAGAGGAGAATCAAATATATTACTCAAACACAATCTGAACATAGTCTCATAATCCATCAGGTCCCAGCAAACTCAGCATAGCAACAGCAGAAAGATTACATATGTGCCTCGATCATGTAGGGCAGCTCACGAGGTCTAAACCATGCAGAACAAAGAGGGGAGGAGAACATCACATAGATACTGATCATAGAACCATGGTCCAAGGTGGACTACTCACGGTTCATCCGAGAAGCATCCATGGTGGTGGAGAAGCTCCCGGAGGTGGTTCCTCCCTCCGGAAGGGTGCCGGGAAGAGGGCTCCTGTGGGCACCCCAGACTATATGTCTGAAGCGTCCAACTGTGCATTCTGTCATGCTCCCATGATCAGTGTCGCATGACGCACAACTCAACAATGGATATCGCAGTCACAAGTTCATACAGTACCGAATACAAAGGCATACATCAACATAGTCTTACACGGCCTCATCGGGCTCAAATGGCAGCGGAATAAGCAAAAGCAAGATATATAGCAGCATCACAATCCACATGGTAGTCCAGAGCATAGCACGTCCTAGTAATCGATAGTCGCATCATCGTCAAATACTTGCTCCTCCAAGCCTGGCCGATTGAATAACCAGGGACAAAGCCGTGATTACGTACAAAGTACTCGCAAACCACCTAAAAGAAATGAACAAGATTTTTGTATAGGAAAAATAATGGGATGGCTATATGGTGGAGTTTACCAAGGGGAACCTAACTACTCAATATTAGTTAAGTTGGCAACATTTTATTCTTAGCAGACTTTTAATCCCACAATTATATTTGAATTAATCATGTCCGACCCTTTTTCATATGTCAACAACATCATCGTGAACCATAATCTCAGTACTAGAATTTCTCATCTATTCCCCCACAAAGTGTGGCCTCAATAGCTGTCCATGACCGTGGACTCCGGCTACTCGAATAGTTTTCACTCTGCAGAGGTTGTACACTTTACCCACAACATTCGATACATCCGCCGTGAGTCCCCACGGTTCGTCATACCTCAGTATGCGGTTTTCAGATAATCGACCGTAGTCTTCCCCTTGCCTACCCTAGTACAGGTGATCTACCCGATGCCCACATCCTGAACTGTCCGCGTGCAAGGTCATGCTCCTCGTGGACACATGCCTTCACCGTAGTAGAGGTGCGGCACAGTTCCGTACCGACACTCATATAATCCAGCGTATTACACCCCCGACACATCGGCAGGATTCCGGCTTCTGGGTACCATCGTGTACCTCACTCATATAGTTTTAAAATCCCCGTACTAAGATAAGCAAGCTTCTAACTAGCCCTGTCCCATACCAGAGTATTGTGGTTGTACTGTAAGACTAGGTTTTGGCGGCACTTATAGAGAGTCCTTCAAGACTTCGAATATGTTCAACGATGTTTCCAACAACCACAATTTGGCCATCACATCTTCTTTGATGTATGCCATCACATTAGGGTGGAGCAAGATTAACCAAATTATTATGTTGTCATTAGTTCTTTAGCAAGGCTAGGTAGAACATCAAGATCATCAGTGTCTAATTTCTTTCTCCCCAATAGGTAAGTTATGAGGGTATGTGGGTGTTTTACCTAATACAACTAATACAATCCCAACCCAAGATGATATAACATTATGATGGTACATAACATGGTACAAAAGAAAGTATAAAATGTAGGACAAGGGTTTGAGTTTTGAAGATGGCTTGCCTTGCTCGGCGGTGTCTCTCGGTACGGCTTCTTCGGCTTGAAAGAAGTCTTCACCTGCAACGTCAAGCCTCTCGTCTACACGTTGCGGAAAATATCACACAATTACCATCACATTACTCAAAGAAAACAATCAACCAACAAAACAATCACTTAGCACTCAATCAATACCACACAAGAGTTATACCAACAAGCATAAACAGATTAACACCTGTGGGTAGAACTTTTAATGGTGGTTTAACAAGTTTATAGGACTAAGCAAACATTAAGTAACACCCTACATAGGTTTTTACACAAGTTATTTGATTACCTTAGGTCCTATTTTTATGTAATAATTTAAATTAAATAACACACAATAATTAGCTACTTTCTAGACACACTCATAATAAATTTAAAACATAAATAATTTATTAACAGAGAAAAAACTAAAATTACCCTAAACAAGAAATATTAGCAATAATAATAACTTGGTCCCTAATTTTATTTATGCAAACAGAAATTCCATTTATACAGAAAAATGAGGCATAAATACGTGATCACAACAAAATTTATTTCACAATTTTCTGATGTGCACACATTTTTCTAATAATATTTCTGTTCTGCGAAAAAAACTAATAAGGACAAGTTGCTCAGCCACGGCCACAGTTAATATTTCGTTCAGTGCGTAAATTTGCTACAGTAGGTTGGGCCAGTGTAATTAATCTGTTTACACACTATTTTTATATAAATAACTTGCTATCTAATGCATAAAAATTATCTAATAAACATAATAAATAGCTACTGTTTAGAAATAATATTATAGGAATTTAATGCAAACTTATTTCATTATTAAAAATTTAACTTAATATATATGAGACATTAATGTGTACAACTATAGATAAAGTATTATATATACTTTTATTTTTATCATCATAATTATTATTAAACTATACCTTAATTAGATATTAAGCAAAGATAATATTAATAACTTTTATTTTTACTAAATCATTAACAGAAAGCTTAATAATATTAACTAAGCAACAAGTAAAGCAAACAACAATAATAATTAAAGAATTGACCACTATAATATTTCTGCAAACAATAAAACTAACTAAGAAAAAATAGGGAATAATCCTAGGAGAAAAACAATTTTTTTCATATTTTTTTGACTTGTAATGATTTTTCTAAAAGTTTTTTGGTCTTCACGGACTAATTAATAGAAAGAAAATAAAATGGGGGACGGCCCAGAGCTATACTGCGCCCACGGGTAGTTTTTTTGTTTAATTGGGCCGAGCCGGAGCGCCGCGGTGTTGCTTCAGTTTTTTTTAAACGCGAAGGGTTATCAACCTCCCTGGGACGTCGGATCTATCCAGATCGAACGACCCTGGGTGTTCTTCCCCACGGGCTCGACCTAAGACGGTGGGCCTCCTGGCCATGGCGCTCAGGGAGAAGGGGACGCTCACCGGAGGGGCTCCGGTCGACGGAGGACGATGGGGAGAGTTGGCGGAGGCACGGCTCGACGTTGCGGTTCCTTTTTTGCCAAAAACGGGGCGCGGGGACGTTGGAGCCGAAAGCTTCTCGGGCTAGACGGCATAGGGAAGACGGCGGCTCCGAGCTCGTCCTTGCGCTCCTCGCCGGAGGCTCCTCGCCGGGGTAGCTCTGGCGTACGTCGGAGAGGCGCGCCGGCCTCCCCTCCTGCCTCCTCCTTTCCCTCTTCTTCTCCTCCTCCTTCTCTTCCTCCTGCTCCGGCCTCCTCTTCTCTTCCTCTCGGGACTGCTACGGCGGGTGGCTGGGTGGTGCTTTGTTGAGTAGTGAGCTGCTGGTGTGGAGGAGAGGTCGGGTGGTGTGGTGTGGAGGAGAGGGCGTACCGAGAAGCCCTTATATAGGCGAGGGGAGTAGCGGCGTGGGAGGGAAACGGCTTGAGCGAGCGATGCGAGGGAACGGGAGTTCGCTGCAACGGGCAGGAGAGCCACGCTGGCGATCCGCGGCCTTGCCTAGGACTGGCCGAGAAGGACGGCGGGCGAGCTCGTGAGAGAGCTCCGGTGGGTTGATTCCACCGTGGCCATGGCCGGTGACATCACGAGCGCGGGTTGGGGGGGGGTACGGGAGCGGCTAGGCCACGACAGTGATCCTCGGGATCATCCCTGGTTGGGCAAGCGGGGGCATGGGAAGCTGACATGTGGGTTGAGGGAGAGAAAGAGAGAACGAGAGAGAGAGGTTGTCTCTCTATGTGAGGGAGAGAAAGGGGTTACGGGGGAGAGAGATTTTGGGAGGGATTAGTGGGGTAGTTAGGGTAGTTTTTTTAAACACTGATTTAAAGGAAATCTTAGTTATTCCAAAAAAATGCGCCCAAGGTGTTTGTTGAAATGCCAAAAAGGAATTTTTATTCGGATTTTTTGTTTATAAGATGATCTATGAAGATCATGCAATAATTTTTGTTGTGGTTTGCTTCATTTTAAGTAAATTTTATTTGATCATGTTTTTATTTATTTGTTACGCACAAGTTTAGGGTTTTATGGTTTTGTGATAGTTGAAAATATTATTACTATAGTTATAATATATTATATATACAAGGATTTACAATCCTTACATAATTATTTAATAAACAAGAGCAAAAGAATCTACAAGAAAAAACACAAGAAGCAAAAGAAGGCTAAATGCCTCTTGCTATTACTAAGTGGGGTTTTTGGGGTTGATCAAATGGTGTCATTCCATGCTCAAAATGAGATGATCTAGCCAAGTTGGTGGTGTAATGATCTACTTGCCATAACAAGCTCATACATGATCTACCACTACATCAAGACATCACACAACTTCAAACATGGATTCAAGCAACACAACACTTCATGCAAAGTTTTTTGTTGGCCCTAATTTTTGGTTATCTAAATTAATAGGATAGCAAAAGTTGGGATGTGACAGACCTTCCCCCCTTAAAAAGAATCTCGTCCCCGAGATTCAAAAGTTAGTGAAGAGGTGCGGGAACTCGCTCTTGAGGTAGTCCTCCCGTTCCCAGGTGGCTTCCTCCTCTGTGTGGTTTGTCCACTGGACCTTGTGGAACTTGATCGCGCGCTTACGGGTGACTCGAGTGGCTTCTTCCAGGATACGAAGGGGTGTCTCGCGGTATGTGAGAGCCTGGTTGATATCCACCGTGCGGTGATCGATGTTCTTGGAAACATCGGGCTTGTCCGGCACCTCCAGACACTTCCGGAGCTACGAGACATGGAAGACATCGTGCACATCGGATAGCTCTTTGGGCAGTCTCAACTGATAAGCAACCTGGCCTCGTCTGGGCTGTCACCTGAAATGGTCCAATTTAACGAGGTGCTAGCTTTCCCTTCACATGGAATCGCTGCATTCCCTTCAGTGGGGTGACTCGGAGGTACACAAAGTCTCCAACTGCAAAAGTCACCTCTCGACGCTTGGGGTCGTCATAGCTCTTCTGACGAGACTGAGCGGTCTTGAGACGCTCACGAATCAACTGGACCTGCTCTTCTCCATCCTTCAGAACATCGGGTCCGAAAATCTTCCCTTCCCCGGTCTGAGACCAGTTTAGGGGCGTGCGGCACTTCCTTCCATACAGGGCTTCAAATGGGGCCATCTGCACACTCGACTGATAACTGTTGTTGTAGGAGAATTCTGCATAAGGCAAGAAGTCCTCCCACTTGGACCCATATGCTAGAGCACATGCGCGGAGCATATCCTCTAGTATCTGGTTTACTCGCTCGGTCTGGCCTCCAGTCTGCGGGTGATAGGCTTTGCTGAATGTGAGCTTGGTGCCTAGTGCCACCTGGACTTGCTTCGAGAACCTCAAGGTAAACTGGGTACCTCGGTCTGACACAATCTCATTTGGGACTCCATGCAGATATATGATCCTCGACATGTACAAATCCGCCAGCTGATCTCCTCGATAGGTGGTTCGTACTGGAATAAAGAACGCTACCTTGGTGAGTCGGTCGACGATGACCCAGATAGAGTCGTGAACCTTGCTCGACCTCGGTAGTCCTGTGATGAAGTCCATGCCTATCTGTTCCCACTTCCATTCAGGAACTCGGAGTGGTTGCAGTAATCTTGCAGGTCTCTGGTGCTCTGCTTTCACTCTCTGGCAGATGTCGCACTTGGCAACATACAAGGCAATCTCACGCTTCATACCGTGCCACCAAAACAAGTCTTTCAGGTCTTGATACATCTTAGTCCCTCCGGGGTGGATGGAGTAAGGTGTATCGTGAGATTCCTTCAGGATAGTGAGTTTCAACTCCTTCACATCAGGCACACACATTCGGCCATCGAACCAAAGAACTCCTTCATCATCTGCCGAGAACTTAGGGGCCTTGACGAGGGGCATCTTCTTCTTGATTCCCTCGATACTATCATGTCCCTTCTGTGCCTCCTTGATCTGATCCAACAGAGTCGGAGTCAGCTCGAGGTGAGCAAGAAAACCGGGTGTAACAAGCTCCAAACCCAGCTTCTCGAACTCCTCGTGCAAAGCTGGCTGCTCCTCTCTGATCATCGCATTAAGTGTGCAGGGCTTGCGACTGAGGCCATCTGCTACCACGTTGTCCTTGCCAGGATGGTAGTGGATTTCCAGATCGTAGTCTTTGATCAACTCGATCCATCTCCTCTGCCTCATGTTCAACTCCTTCTGTGAGAAAATGTACTTCAGGCTCTTATGGTCTGTGTAGATGTCGCAACGGTGACTCATCAGGTAATGTCGCCATCTCATGAGAGCAAGCACAACAACGGCTAGCTCCAAGTCGTGTGTGGGGTAGTTCAACTCGTGCGGCTTCAACTGTCGTGACAGGTACTCAATCACCTTGCCCATTTGCATAAGAACACAACACAAACCAATCTTTGATGCGTCATAGTACACATCAAAGTTCTTGGTCAGGCCAGGCATTGTCAAAACTGGAGCAGACACCAATCTCTTCTTCAACTCTTGGAAACTGGTTTCACACTTCTCTTTCCATAAAAACTTTTGGTCCTTCTTCAGTAGTTGAGTCATCGGACGGGCAATTCTGGAGAAGCCTTCCACGAATTTGCGGTAATATCCCACTAATCCGAGGAATCCTCTCACTTCGGTCTGGTTAGTCGGGGCTGTCCAGTCCATGATGGACTGAATATTGGCTGGGTCGACAGATATTCCTCCTTCTGACAATACATGTCCCAAAAATCCAACTTCCTTGAGCCAGAATTCGCACTTGCTGAACTTGGCGTACAGCTGGTGCTCTCGCCAGGTCTCGAGGACTAAGCGCAGATGCTCGGCATGCTCTTCTTCGGTCTTGGAATATATCAGGATTTCGTCAATGAACACCACCACAAACTTGTCGAGGTACTTCATGAAGATCTTGTTCATGAGGTCCATGAAATAGGCCGGGGCATTGGAAAGGCCGAAGGACATCACAGTGTACTCGACCAAACCATAGCGTGTCGTGAAGGCCATTTTGGGGATGTCCGACTCACGGACCTTCAGCTGTTGGTATCTGGTCCTTAGATCAATCTTGGAGAAGACTCGAGCTCCGTTCAACTGGTCGAACAGATCCTCGATCTTGGGGAGCGGATACTTGTTCTTGATGGTCACTTCATTCAGCTTACGGTAGTCCACAAACATGCGTATGGTGCCGTCTCGCTTGTCAACAAAGAGAACTGGCGAACCCCAGGGTGAAGCACTCGGTCGAATCAATCCCTTCTGGAGCATATCATTGATACAGAGTGGCAACTCTCCTCGTTGGTTACCCCAAGTGGAAGGTGAGATGCAGTGTAGCAGCAAGTTTCCCTTAGCAAAGATGCTAAGGTTGAGTATCGAACCAGTAGGACTCCAAGAGAGACAAGTAGGTGTCACGGCGCTTGACGTGGACCTGCACACAGATACAAATAACTTTGCTCCCAACGAGTACAGAGGAGTTGTCAATTCCTCCGGCCTTGCTGTTTACAAAGGATCAACGCAAGAGATAAAAGTGGAACTGAAAGTAAAGACTGAAAGTAAACTAAGGGTGTAAACAATAATGTGAAGATGGACCGGGGTCCCGTGATTTTCACTAGTGATATCTCTCTCCCAAAAGACGATAAAAGTGCTAGCGAGGTAAACAAATCACAGCTGGGCAATTGACAGGATTATGAAGGCACCGCAATGCTAACTATGCTACATAGAAAGGAAGGGCTCAAAAGCAACGGGCAGTACGCCAAGGTAAGTAGACCGAAATCCAACTGCATCTACTACGAATCATCCACCTTGAGATATCTATCCAGAACATCTCGCTGGTATTAAGTTGCGAATCCCACCCAAAGTGTAAACTCAAAGCAACAAACAAGTTCATTAATAGAACTTTGCATAAAGTAAACAATCCTTGCACCCGCGGGTACAAGCACCGTTGTTTTATCCCTGGTGGCAACAGCACATCCCCTAGTCTCATGTTTCTGTCACTCAAGCTAGACAGCAGGGGGCTGAACCCACAATCAAGAATAACGCTCCCTCTTGGAGTTGCAAGCAAACTACTTGGCCAAAGCAAAATACTGCAACGAAGAACACGCAAGAATTTACTCAAGAACAAAATATAAAAGAGAAGAACCAAATATATTACTCATCACAATCTGAACATAGTCTCATAATCCATTAGATCGCAGCAAACTCAGCATAGCAATAGCAGAAATTACAAAAGTGCCTCGATCATGTGAGGCAGCTCACGAGGTCTCGAAAGTGGAAGCACAAAGAGGGGAGAGGTACATCACATAGCTACAGGTCACGGACCCATGGTCCAAGGGGGACTACTCACAGCACATCCGGGAGGCGTCCATGGCTATGGATGGTCTCCCGGAGGGGGTTCCTCCTCCCGGCAGGGTGCCTGGTGTAACAGCCCAGTTTTCACAAAAATTAAAAATTTTGTTTTCGGTGCGAATTGTTTGATTGTCTGATTTGTTTGCGGTGTTTGCGTCCCCGATTTATCGATCGGCGATTATTTTTCCCCCTTTTATCTCGTGTCGGACGGAGACCGACCATTGCCACTCTGTCACTCGACCTATGCGACACCAGGTTTCACCCGAGCACCGTCGCAACTGGCACAAGTCCAGCCATCACCACCGGAACGCAAACCCCATTTATTCAATAAACGGATTATTTTATGGAGCGCCGAACAATGTTGTCGGAATATCACCGCGGTGAGGTACGATCGACGGGCTCGATGCGCTGTGCGCGTGGTTTGAGATTTCGTCGGAATCGGAGTCCGTACGGACTCTCGGCGGTCACGAACGCGATCACCGGACGCACGAGAGGGGTACCTGGGGCATTTGCGTAAACTGACCAGCCAACCCTGCCCTATATATAGACCACCACACTACCCTAGGCCTTCTAGGGTTTACCCCATGTAAAATTGCAGACACCCCCCTAATCTGCCTCTAAATTTACCCCCAAATCCCTCTCTATTCCGAAACCCTAGCCCCCCATCAGATCCAGACCGTCAGATCTGGGATCTGACGGCCCAGATCTGGCCACGTAGTGCCAGCCAGCCACCAACCGCGTTCGGGCCCCGCGGGCCGAGATCCAGCCACCGCGGGCCCGCCTCAGCGCCGCCTCCGCCCGAGCATTTCCCGCCGCCAAACTCTGGCAGCCGCCGGCCGCCACGCTCCATAGCCCGGTGAGGCCGCGCCAAGCCGCGCCCCCTTCCTCTCACCTCCGCCTCACCCCTCTACCTCTCCTGTCCCACAAGCTGCCGGCGGCGAGCGCGCCACGGCCGAGCCGCCCGCGGAGCTCGCGTCGCAATGGACGCCCCGGGCTCGCGTCGCCGCCAGCCGGACCCAGGCCGGCGACCTCCCTCGACGGATCCGGCGGCCCCTCCTCTTAGCATGTGCCCGGCCACCGTCGTCCTCGCCTCCGCACCACCCTCGCCGGAAGACGACCGTGCATGCCGCCGCCGCCGCCGAGGCACGGGCACGGGAGGCCCCGAGTTCGGCCTCCTCCAACCGCCCCGTCGCCTGGTGGGCTGGCGTGCCCTCTAGCGGCCTAGCCGAGCCGGTCAGGCCTCTCCAGCCACCGCCTAATGGGCCGGCCTAAGTCTGAGTAAATGCGGTGTGCTGATTCATTTTTGCAACGCTAATTCCCGTTGATCCGTAGCTCCGATGAACGTGCCCCCAAAACAAAAGTTTCTCAGTTTTGCGTGGTCTAGTGTTCGTCTGTAGAAAGTTTTTCCGTTTGAGGCCGTCTAGATATTTTTTTTCTGCGTCGAAGTGGGTACCAGACCGTTAACTGTGTTGTTGTGGCTGAACTGTTATTTTGTTGCAACTTGGGGCGACAGTTGTGTCGCAACCGTATGTCGGAATTGATTGATTCCTTTTGCATCATATTAAGCATTGTTTCTACTTCAGTTCCATGCCTTCAAATTTCATATTTGCTTGCTGCATGTTGATTGTATCTTGTTCAAAAGTAGCTACCCTGCTGTTAGTGTGCTGCTGTTTATATTTTGTTGCAACTTCGGTCGACGAGTGTGTCGCGACCGTTTATCGGAATTGAGTGATTCCAATTGCATATTGTTAAGCATCATGTCTACTTCATGCCCATGTATTTCTATGTCATGTTACTGCACTTTTTCATATAGTTATACCCCTGTTTATACAGCATGTGTGCATAGCTTGTCTTGCTTATATCTTTTTAACCGTAACTCCGTTTGGGTGTTCTTTATATGTAACTTGAATAGTTTTTCATGTACTTTGTGTTTATGCTATTGTTTTCTGCTGTTAACCAACCTAAAATATGGTTTAGGGCAGAACAGTACCAAATCCTTTAATTGTCGTGCGGCACTTAGTGTATGCCATGTTTAGGGTGTTGCCTCGCTTAACTTGACTAGTATAGATAGTTTACTTTGTGCTTCACCTCTTGCCATGTTTGTGTGACATGCCATGCTTGGGTTCCTTGCCATGTTAATAACCATTGGTTGATCACCTGTAGCCAAACAACTTGAACCTCTCTAAATGTGCGGTATCGTCGTGTGTGACGAGTACTCCACTTAAATTGTTGGTAACCGCTCTCGACGGTAGGTGCACTGTCTTTTGTTGCCTTCTTGTTGATGCTTGCTCGTGTTTGCTCTTTAGTAATAGATGCTTGGTCGTTGACTGATTTCCAGTGTTTACCGCCTTGTGTGCTTCCGCCGGTACCTCTCGGAGACGATGCGAGCGTGCGATCGACTACACCTTCGGAATCCGACTTATCAACAGGCAAGGACTATACATTAATTATGATCCATTCTATTTCAACCACCGGTTTGCATGTTAGTCTAGGTTAGGTTCGATGTTTGATCCTACCACATGTTTACAGCCTCTTTCAAACCGACACAACCATGTCCCCTCCCAGCAAACCATGTACTGCTATGTTACTATTGCTCGTTGCTCAGCCCCTGCTTAGTATGCATGCTTAGGATGCTATGATGTTACCTGTTACTCCTTGGTTTGGGATATCACATTATTATTATTATTGTTATTGATGATATGATTATTATAATGTTGACTATATTCGACAAAGGATGGAAGGTCTAGGCTATCCCGCCCCGACGCTTAGTTCCATTCGAGTCACCTAGGACCCGAGTTCCGGGTATTGGTTTTAAGACTGAGCGTGCCTAACCGCGTGTGGGATTTTATGGGGTCCCCTTTTCTTACCTACCTAGCTTCAAACATTTCTAGAGGTAGCCCAAGATGATTTACCATTTGAAACCGCATGGATAACTGGTCTGCAGCCAGTGGTTTTAAAACAACTCAGGCCAGCAGAGACATAGTTCCTTTGTTGGTCCACACTGGTGAGCTAGGGAAGTCCCCTGTTATATAGGTGAGGCTAACCCCGACCTTAGCCATACGGAAGAGTCCGATCCGAGAGCGTGGCCGGCTTTTGGATTGGGTGTCGATTCCCCGGGGGCCACCCGGATTTGTTCGTTGTTAGTTAGAGGGATCTTTCGTTTCGGATCTCTTGGAACTAAATCATAAAATGGTTGCCTGTGATGGGTAGTAACTGAGAGAGATGGACGTGCGTGCGGAGCCTTGTAATGGGCAGTTGGTACACCCCTGCAGGGTGAAATCTTTTCGAGAAGCCGTGTCCACGGTTATGGACGACTTGAGACCTACTCCTTGTTCATAGACAACAACAACTGAGATAATCTTAATATAACTTGGTCAACGTGTGTGTGCCTTGACTGCTTCTTCTTCGTCGGGATGCGAAGAGGAGGAAAAGGATAGGATAGGTGTTATGTTTGCGAAGGAGGTGGATAGCAGACTTGTTGGAGGCGATTCCTCATCGAATGCTTGGCTCCTTATCTTACTCTCTAGATCGTTAGCCACTTCATAAATGCTAGTGCGGCAGCAACCTCACCACTTACCCCATCCTTACCGTAAACTACTAGTTGTTCTAGAATGACGAGTGATGAAGTCCTTGCTGGGTCAGATGACCACTACAGTTGGATGCTGAGTACTTCTGTACTCATGATACTACCCCAAACTCTTTTCAGGGTTCTTGATCGACAACAGGTACGGTGCTCGACGTTTCACATGGAGACTCGACGACGACTAGTTAGGCGGATCCTGGCGGAGGTCCTGGACCCGTGTGGTTATAGGGATCGATGTTTTTCTCTTTGCCAGTAGGCGTTATATTGTAGTCTGTACTCAGACATGTATCTTCCACTATTGTATTGTATTTAAGGCAGTTGTATGCCGATTGTATGAGGTGTTGTATCCTTGTATCTGTAATGTTATGATATCATGTTGGAAATCCGGGGCATATGACTCCGTCATATGTCGCGGTGGGACCGATATGTGCTTCGTCCCCAGATCTGGATGGAAACATCTAGATCTAGAACAGTACCGCATATCGGGCCTTACAACTTGGTATCAGAGCCTTACCGACCGTAGGATCCCCTCTCTGGCCGAAGTTGAGTCTAGACAAAACTATTTTGTAGTTACTAAGTTAGTTGTCGGAGAGTAGGATCTTTTTACTCCTTACCTTTGCGCTGGTCAGGACAAGTGACGTAAGTGTTTAATTCTCGACTTATCCCCTTTCAAACTTTAGGATCTCGAGTGAGTGGAGTATCGAAATCGTTGCAATGCCTTGCTTGCAGCGTATTGTCTCGATTCCGATCTCAGGTTGGGAAATCCGGTAGTTCCTTTAGTTCTTTCGACTCTGGGTAGATACCTTGGTCGTCTGTTGACTTCAGTCCTTTTGCCTGGTGTCTTCACGATTTTGAGTGGGAACACTATCCTTTGATCCGGATCTCGCTGTCGTTCTTCCTCTTGAACACTTGGTGGTTTTGTTTTCCGACGTAATCATCTCCCTGCGGAAAGTATCTCGATGGAGCTTCGACGTCGACATGGAGCAGAGTCCCTTGTTGGTGGTGTTGAAGATCGTCGACTCTCTTTTGTCTCTACCCTATCCCCCGGACCGTCCTGGATCTCGGGACGAGATCCCTTGTTGGTGGTTTTGTATTGTAACAACCCAGTTTTCACAAAAAATAATTTTTTTTTTCGGTGTGAATTGTTTGCTTGTCTGATTTGTTTGCGGTGTTTGCGTCCCCGATTTATCGATCGGCGATTATTTTTCCCCCTTTTATCTCGTATCGGACGGAGACCGACCATTGCCACTCTGACACTCGACCTGTGCGACACCGGGTTTCACCCGAGCACCGTCGCAACCGACACAAGTCCAGCCATCGCCACTGGAACGCAAACCCCGTTTATTTAATAAACGGATTATTTTATGGGGCGCCGAAAAATGTTGTCGGAATATCACCGCGGTGAGGTACGATCGACGGGCTCGACGCACTGTGCGCGTGGTTTGAGATTTCGTCGGAATCGGAGTCCGTACGGAGTCTCGGCGGTCACGAACGCGATCACCGGACGCACGAGAGGGGTACCGGGGGCATTTGCGTAAACTGACCACCCAACCCTGCCCTATATATAGACCACCACACTCCCCTAGGCCTTCTAGGGTTTACCCCATGTAAAATTGCAGCCACCCCCCTAATCTGCCTCAAAATTTACCCCCAAATCCCTCTCTAATCCGAAACCCTAGCCCCCCATCAGATCCAGACCGTCAGATCTGGGATCTGACGGCCCAGATCTGGCCACGTAGCGGCAGCCAGCCATCAACCGCGTTCGGGCCCCGCGGGCCGAGATCCAGCCGCCGCGGGCCCGCCTCAGCGCCGCCTCCGCCCGAGCGTTTCCTGCCGCCACACTCCGGCAGCCGCCGGCCGCCACGCTCCACAGCCCGGTGAGGCCGCGCCAAGCCGCGCCCCCTTCCTCTCACCTCCGCCTCACCCCTGTACCTCTCCTGTCCCACAGGCCGCCGCCGACGAGCGCGCCACGGCCGAGTCGCCGCCAGCCGGGCCCAGGCCGGCGACCTCCCTCGACGGATCCGGCGGCCCCTCCTCTTAGCATGTGCCCGGCCACTGTCGTCCTCGCCTCCTCGCCAGCCTCGCCGGAAGACGACCGTGCATGCCGCCGCCGCCGCCGAGGCACGGGCACGGGAGGCCCCGAGCTCGGCCTCCTCCAACCGCCCCGTCGCCTGGTGGGCCGGCGTGCCCTCCAGCGGCCCAGCCAAGCCGGCCAGGCCTCTCCAGACACCGCCTGATGGGCCGGCCCAAGTGAGGTCGTCCCCTCTTTTTTTTCTCCTGGGCATTTTTTTCCTTTTATTTATTTTGCTAAGTATGAGTAAATACTGTGTGCTAATTCATTTTTTCAACGCTAATTCCCGTTGATCCGTAGCTCCGATGAACGTGCCCCCAAAAAGAAAGTTTCTCAATTTTGCGTGCTCTAGCGTTCGTCTATAGAAAGTTTTTCCATTTGAGGCCGTCTAGATAATTTATTTCTGCGTTGAAGTGGGTACCAGACCGTTAACTGTTATTTCGTTGTTACGTCGGAATTGATTGATTCCTTTTGCATCATGTTAAGCATTGTTTCTACTTCAGTTCCATGCCTTCAAATGTCATATTTTCTTGCTGCATGTTGATTGTATCTTGTTCCAAAGTAGCTACCCTGCTGTTAGTGTGCTGCTGTTTATATTTTGTTGCAACTTCGGTCGACGAGTGTGTCGCGACCGTTTATCGGAATTGAGTGATTCCAATTATATATTGTTAAGCATCATGTCTACTTCATGCCCATGTATTTTTATGTCATGTTGCCGCACTTTTGCATATAGTTATACCCCTGTTTATACAGCATGTGTGCATAGCTTGTCTTGCTTATATCTTTTTAACCGTAACTCCGTTTGGGTGTTCTTTATATGTAACTTGATTAGTTTTTCGTGTACTTTGTGTTTATGCTATTGTTTTCTGCTGTTAAGCAACCTAAAATATGGTTTAGTGCGGAACATCACCAAATCCTTTAATTGTCGTGCGGCACTTAGTGTATGCCATGTTTAGGGTGTTGCCTCACTTAACTTGACTAGTATAGATAGTTTACTTTGTGCTTCACCTCTTGCCATGTTTGTGTGACATGCCATGCTTGGGTGCCTTGCCATGTTAATAACCGTTGGTTGATCACCTGTAGCCAAACAACTTGAACCTCTCTAAATGTTCGGTATCGTCGTGTGTGACGAGTACTCCACTTAAATTGTTGGTAACCGCTCTCGGCGGTAGGTGCGATGTCTTGTGTTGCCTTCTTGTTGATGCTTTCTAGTGTTTTCTTCGTATTAATACATGCTTGCTCATTGACTGCTTTCCAGTGTTTACCGTCTTGTGTGCTTCCGCGGGTACCTCTCGGAGACGATGCGAGCGTGCGATCGACTACACCTTCGGAATCCGACTTATCAACAGGAAAGGACTATACATTACTTATGATCCATTCTATTTCAACCAGCGGTTTGCATGTTAGTCTAGGTTAGGTTCGATGTTTGATCCTACCACATGTTTACAACCTCTTTCAAGCCGACACAGCCATGTCCCCTCCCAGCAAACCATGTACTGCGATGTTACTATTGCTCGTTGCTCAGCCCCTTCTTAGTATGCATGCTTAGGATGCTACGATGTTACCTCTTACTCCTTGGTTTGGGATATCACATTATTATTATTATT
The DNA here is from genome assembly GCA_950022295.1 of Bromus sterilis. Lineage (NCBI taxonomy): Eukaryota > Viridiplantae > Streptophyta > Magnoliopsida > Poales > Poaceae > Bromus > Bromus sterilis. Next base: position 158,048,803 of record OX465596.1, on the reverse strand, counting down.
ATTGTTAATGATGATATGATTATTATAATGTTGACTATATTCGACGAAGGATGGAAGGTCTAGGCTATCCCGCCCTGACGCTTTGTTCCATTCGACACTACTAGGGAATAGGCTTATAGTGGCGCACTGTTTTTGAGTTTAGTGGCGCATTAGGGATGCGCCACTAACTACAAGCCACTAATAAGGGCTTAGAGGTGGCGCATTCTGGATGCGCCACCCCTAAGGCCCTTAGGCGTGGCGCATCTCATAATGCGCCACCTCTAAGCTCTTAGTGGTGGCGCATTCTGGTATGCGCCACGCCTAAGGGCCTTAGGGGTGGCGCATTCGCAGTGCGCCACTAAGTCCTGACAATATGCGCCACTAAATAATTACAGAAAACAAAAAAAAAGAATTACATAAAAGAATAAAAGCATTACAGATATTTTTATTATATTACAGAAATGCAAAATACAATATAACAATGAGGCCAACAATTATTGATACAAAAGAATTGCAATATAATTTTTATTACAAAGGTTTAGAGGCCAACAAGATTCACAATATTACATTCCATCACAAAATTACAATGAGTCCAACAATTATTGAAAACCGAAAGCTACTTTCGTCATCACTACTTGTTTGCTCTTCAACCTGCACAAAACAAAGCTTTAGAGGTCACATCCATCATACCAAAGGAGAACAAAGCAATCTAGCATCTATTCTTATCAACAACTTAAAGCAAGTCGATGAATGGTGAAAAGCATGCACATATGCATAAAAATGCCTATGCAGTGACCTTTATACACAAAGAGCACCAAGAGTATTTGACACTACCATCTAGTACACAAAGAGTACATCCAAATTACATCCAAATTACACAAAGAGTACATTCAATTAATTGTTTTGACTCGGCTCGGGGAATGGGCGGCATCCTTCTTTCGTCATGAAAGGCCTTGTGTCACGCAGGGCCTTTAGGCGGACTTCTATCTCCCCATTGGATGGTGCAATGTTGGAGTGGAAGATCGACCCCCTCATTTGTACTTCATGACGGATGATAGTCACCATCTGCGCTTGGATGTGAAAGAACTCCTCCTTCAGATTTGCATCGGCGATTTCCGCCTTCCTTTCAGCCCACGCTCTGAGATGACTTGGCAGCGTAAGGTTGCGTTGTTCCTGTACAATCGCCCTCATATGATGAAGGGCGTAGTACGCATCCCTCACACTGCCAGCCGGCTGCTTGACGCACGGGAACTGCGTTACGTGGTTGAACACGTTCACGCCAGGCTGATTTTTCCTGAACTTGTGCTTCATGATCTTGCCTCCGGCTTTTATGTAGCCGACGAGAGCATCATCCAAAACTCTCATGATATACTTGTAATCTTTTTTGTTCACACTCCCCGAGTCTAAATACACGGCATGCGAGTGTTGCGGTGAAAAGCAGATGAGCACGCAGTCTTGATCCTCACTGCATAATTAAAACAATCCAAAAGGAATGTTGGAAGAGGACAATGGAAAGCTAAGAAAGCATATATGCTACGGAGGTGAGCGAATGACTTACTTGGGAGAGTAGGTCATTAGAAATGAATCTTTGTCGGCGTTCCGTAGCATGAAGTCTGTGATGTACCCCGCCGCGAGAGCCGCGTCCCCGTCGTCCATCAAGATGCTTTCACGCATGTAGAAGGGGTCCAATATCGCGACGCTCGGGGTCTTATCTCTCCTGATACACATAGAAAGGTTGAGCGAGAACAGACGGATAAGGCTATGATCCAGCCGCTTGAGATGGTACAAATTGAAGATCTCCGAAAACCGTAGGATTATCATATCCGCGGGGATAGTGTTGATGAAGCCCATGTTGAGTGGCACCTTGGCCATGAAAACCGGGTACGAGGGATTCTCTTCTCGAAGAAGAATCTTCTCTAATGCCATAATACTATGATGCACACTCTGCATATCCGAAGTTGCAAGGTCCAGCATGTCCTTAGGTAGCATCGCCCTACCAGCCACATGGATTTCAAACGAGAGATCCTTGGGTCTTGGTGGCCCGTCCTGAGCCCGGATCGGCATCGAAGGTTGGCTACTAGAAATGATGCTCTTCTTTCTTTTCCGTCCCTTCTTCTTTTCTGATTTTGAGAAGTCACCGGCCTTTATCTGCTCAGTGGCCGCCTTATGGAGTGTGGACGGGCTAAGAATAGATCTTGTGGCATCTGCTTGAGGCTCGGTGAAGGCGCAAGCTGCTGGAGACATGTCCTGAGAAGCAGCGAAGAGACGCGTGGAGCAAGCAGGCTTCGCCGCAGGATCAGCTGGACCGCGAGCTTTCTCGTCATGCTGACAGGCTCCTTCAGCAGGAGGCATGAATAAGTCATCAGCATCATACAAAGTATTGATGAACTGGTCGGTGCTGATATCATCATCAAGATCATCGTCTTCTTGTTGTGCTCCGATGGGATCATGTCGCGCCGACACAATGACTAGCGGTGTTGTCCTAGGTGTGGTGCCCCTTTCCCCCGTCATTAAACGCATTTGGCTCTTCGGCCATAGGCATATTTGGTTGAAACAGTCACTGAGGACTGCCGGCTCATCCTCATCGTATCCGGGGGGTTGAATGGGAGGTTCAACTCTCTCGTAGCCCGAAATCACGAGAGAGATTTGAACCCTATGCATCTCCGGTGCCATCGGCATATTGTGCATGATTCGATTTTGTGGTTGAATGATTTTACCTTTGGCAACATCCTTCAACTCGCCGTCCACGACTTGTAATAGAATGCATGGAGTGTCCTCCTGCGAAAGAGATATATATATATATGCATGTACGGCATCAGAGAGATTCCACTAAAAAAGGCAAGGAGATGAAGTCCTCGTTTGAGTTGCAGATGCTTATAGTTACCTTGAGGGCGTCGAGGTCGGCTAGTGAAGAGACCCCGCCGATGACGGTGGGCATGCAAGAGACGGAGGGCGCGCTGCCTCCCGTGGCGTCGGTCCCCCTATTTGTGCTGCCGCCGGGTGCATTATTGTTATGCCCGGGTTGCTCGATCGTGGCTGGAGGAGTTACCATCACGTCCGGCGTCGCCGCCGCGGTGTTGGCGGCCGGAGTCACCAATACGCCGGGAGTCGGTGCGGGAGCCACCACTACGGCCGGAATCGCGACTGCAGGCGACGCGGGGCCCGAGTTGCTGCCGACCATGCTGGGGACTGGTATGGGCCCTTGTCCACCACGCACTTGCCAATTCGCGAGCGACTGCATCATATCTGGAAGGAGAGCGTTCATCGTCTTCGCCACTTCGTCCTGGACAAGCTGCGGAAGCATGTTCACCTTCTCCTCCAGTCCACGAACATAAGCGGCATCTTCTTCGGTCCTTCTCGCCTTGCGCCCCCTCGAACCGGACTGCTCCGCCGATTTTCCATAATATTCGGACCAATTTAGATCCGCACCAAAGCCGACCACACGGCCGGCTGATGATGGCTTCGCCGTCACGTCGTCAACCTTCTTGACCTTGTTCAACGCCCTGTTGAAGGCATTGTCCCATGGGCCGGCCGGCTTAATCGACGACTCCTGCAATGAGGCGATTTTCATTTCCGCTTGCTGCAAAAAGAATGTGACACGTTAAGAAATTGTGAACTTCACTCGAGAATTCAATCGACAAGGTCGCGTGGTAAACTACTTAACACGGCAGTCGTAAAATCCTGAATCTTAGGATCGATAATTATTTTCGAGGTTGCTTTGTCCTTATAGCTCCGGGCCCTCACAAAGAATTCGGTCTGCGGATAATCTTTGTATTGCTGGAAGGGGTTAGGTATGCCCGCAGCGGCGTACTCGGCATCCTCCTTGTCCCATTTAGGCTTGGAACTTTTGTAACCACCGGCTCCGAGACGATGGTTACCTATGACATGCGACCGCATGGCCTTGCCCTTTGCACTCGCGGCCTTGGATTTCTCGGACTCACACCTAGCCTTGAAAAGGTTGTAGGTAGCTTCGTCGATCAACGGCTCATTCTCCTTGAGCTCCTCCCAGGTTTTGTTCTTTTAAAAAATTGCCCTCTTCACCCGGGTTTTCCAACTGGACAAGGCCTTGCTCATCTTCTTGAGGGCCCATGTGTTTACTTTGTTCCCTCTGAGTTTGGTGTTATCGTACGGCTCCGGAAACTTGTATCGTCCGTGCAGCTTGTTGATAAGAAGCTGACAATAATGAATATTCTCACGACTCCTGAGGTTAATCGTGGTGATCGGCACGGTGTTGCGGAGGATCGCCGCGACTTGACGGCCGTACCCTTCTGAAAAACGTTCGGGCTCTTTAGGAATCCCGACGGCGGTCACAACAGTAAACTCTTGCCTGATGACGCCGACCTTGGTCGGTTTCCGATTCCTCTTCTTCGACTGAGTACCATCTGTGTTGGAGCCACCGGTCCCATCATCCTCGCCGATGTTCCTCTCGCCGTCTGTCGTACCGGCCTCCTCCTCTAGGTCATCATCCGATGAGTCGGACTCCGACTCTATCTCCTCCTCATACTCCTCCTCGCCCGGAGGTACTTCCTCTTCTCTCTGCTCCTCGACCTCTTCCTGGGAGTATTCCCAAAATTGCTTCCTTTTTTCTCCCGGCTGAGAAGAAGGACCGGCGTCGGCTCCGGTCGACATGTTTGCACTAGTACAATATTAAGAAATGCAACTACTTAATTAATTAGCACAATAAATAAATGCAACTACTCTCATGTTAAGAAAAATAGCAAAGGTCATGCACGAATTCACGGAAAAATTCGGCATGACCTTTGCTCTTTTTATTAACATGAGAGTGACCCCTTCTCAACCGAAACGGAAGTTAATCAACATTTCGGGAGAAAGGGGATAATGATTTGTACCTGCACAAGAAAATGCCTTGTATGTAGGCACAACTAGCAAACAATGAACTTCATAAGCAATGGCAGCAAGCAATGAACTTGATAATTAACCAATGAAATTTATAAGGATTAATGGCAACAAGCAACCAACAAGTTAAGCAATGAACTTGATAAGCAATGGTAGCAAGCAACAAAAATATTTAATAAGCATGAACTTCACATGGTCAAGGTCAGTAGCACACACACATCACACACACACACACACACAGGAACATAGCCTACATTGCTACCACTAGTAGTACCTCTATTGCTACCACTATTGTTTCAACTACTACCTCTATTGCTACCACTACAAACCTAGTACAGAGTACTACTAGAACATAGCCTACATTCTGTTTTTATTTTTAATATAATTAATGTTCAGTATCTTTAGTTAAAATGAAGTAAATTTTTAGACTTTAGACTAACTATGTCATATATATTCACTTTAAGCACTAATTGCACAGTTCAAAACTTAAATTTACAACTGAGACTTCAAAAGGCGTCCTTTATTAGTATAAGTTCTCCACCTCTGCATTCTAATATATTTTATACACAGTTAGCATTTAAACTGAATTATTTCAACCTCTGAATGAGATCAACTAAAATGGGCTACTTGAGTACAAGTAAATATATCTAAAAAATTCAGAGCTATTGATTATTGCATTCTTATCTAATCTTCAGTACACAAACTGAATCATATGATGCTGATCGATCAAGCTGCTACTACTTGTACATCCCTCCACCAAACAAATCAATTGTTGCTCATATGCATCATTTGTAATCTGTCTGCTACGTATACATCCCAATCAAATGGCGTAGAGGGGTTAGGGCTCTCTGTCTGTCTTGGATGGATGAAAAATAAAGCGAACGGTTTACACTGAATTTTTACCATGGATCGACTGAAACTACACTCCACCAGCAGCAGCAGCAGCAGGGAACAATTTTTTTTTGTTTCCTAAGAAGATTGGGTAATAATCCAGCAAGTAACAGGCTTGTGCCCAAGGAAACTACAAGAACTCACACACAAAAAATAAAGGACTAAATCATATGATAGGCAAGAAAAGAATCGAGGCAACAACTGAAATGGTACTGGTAATCTGGCCAGGGAGGGGAAGGAGCGAGGCGCGCGCGCACCTCTGGACCGGAGGCGGAATCGGGCTCTGGGGGGGGGGTGCTCCTCCGGCTCGGTCGGTGCTCCGGTGGCGCGAGGCGGCTCCGGTGCGGCGGCGCGAGGTGGCTCCGGTGCCGCGGCTGGGGCTCTGGTGCGGTGGCTAGGGCTCCGGTGCGGCGCGCTAGGCTCGAATGGGTACTGTGCGCGAGGAAGAGGAGGGACCCGTGGAGGTTAAGGCTTAGGGGTGGCGCATTTTGCCAGAATGCGCCACCAACAGGTTACTTATGCGTGGCGCATCTCGGCAAAATGCGCCACGCATAAGAAACCTGTTGGTGGCGCATTCTGGCAAAATGCGCCACCCCTAAGGGAACTTAGTGGTGCATCTCAACAATATGCGCCACCCCTAAGCTTTTTATATTTTTTAATTAAAGTTTAAACAATTATTTATTTTTTAATTAAAGTTTAAACAATTATTTATTTTTTAATTAAAGTTTAAACAATTATTTATTTTTTAATTAAAGTTTAAACAATTATTTATTTTTTAATTAAAGTGAAACCATTTAAAAATAATAATTATGGAGTACATTTTTCTATAAAAGTGGTCAAACTTTATTAAGATTGACTTTGACCAAATATTATATGCGGAGTAAAAAGAAACGGAGGGAGTACTTGCTCTAACCGACCTGCGGCGGCGACTGCGGGCTCCGGGATGGCGGGTCCAGTGGCGTCGAGGGAGGCTCTAGCGTCAAGGGGAAGGGGTGAGGGCTCCGACGAGTCGACGGCTAGGTGAAGGGGATGGTTGCTGTGTGAGCAGGGGAGGGGGTAGGTGGTTATGTTAAGGCTTAGGGGTGGCCCACTTTGTAGAAATGCGGCACCAAGTGGATCCTTATGCGTGGCGCATTTCTACCAAATGCGCCACACATAAGGATCCACTTTGTGGCGCATTTCTACAGAGTGCGCCACCCCTAAGAGCACTTAGTGGCGCATTTAGGCTAAATGCGCCACCCCTAAGCACCATTTCATTTTTTAATTAAAGTTTAACCATTTCATTATATTTGTTTAACCATTTCATTTTTTAATTAAAGTTTAACCATTTCATTATATTTGTTTAACCATTTCATTTTTTAATTAAAGTTTAACCATTTCATTATATTTGTTTAACCATTTCATTATTTTAATTAAAGTTTAACCATTTCATTTTTTTAATTGGATGCAAACAAGGAAAATCTTTGACAAAATACTAGGTGTAATGTGAGAGGGGAGAAAGCACAAGCAGCAACACCAACAAACAACAACAAAGTCATATTAAATCCATGCATACACAAAGTGATCATGAATTACAAAATATTTTTCTTAAATTTGGAGCTAGCTATCTAGCTATCGTTTCCTCACGATCTTCTTCTTGCCCTTCTTTGTCGTGGTTGAATAATTTAGGCCCGGGACGCCTTCACTTTTCCTCTTGAACGGGAGGAGACCTTTCTTCGGTAGGGTTGTGGTGTATGTATCCTGAGCGGCATAGTCATCCTCCATCTTCGGGCCGCCGTACTTGTCAAAGTCTTGCTCGTTGGCGACTCCATCCATTCCGATGATGTTTCTTTTGCCTCTCCTCACTACAACGCGGCTCGGCTTTAATGGGTCGGTAATGAAGAAGCATTGGTCCACTTGGCTAGCCAGTACCCATGGCTCATTTTTCGCGATGACGTTTGCGCCCGTAGACTTGGATTTGGCTTTGGGTATAACCATGGTGGTGAAGTACCGGTCTTCTTTTACGACGCTCTTGGCCCATCTCACACGGAACATCGGCACTTTCTCTCCACAGTAGTCGAGCTCCCATATGTCCTCGATCCTTCCATAGAATCTTTCCTTGACGTCATCGGTGTAGAATATCCCCGTTACCCCTGAGTTCTGGTAATCGCAGTTATTGTCCTTTTCCTCCGTGTAAAATGTGTAGCCGTTGATATCATACGATTGATAGGTCATCAGGTTGCGTGTGGCACCCTGTGACAAGGTGAATATCATCTTTTCGTCCTCGGAAGCGTTCCTTCGCGGGGGATTATCACGAAGCTCGTCCCTGAACCAAGTCATGAAACCGGAGTTGTGCTCTTTGATTAGCCGTGGATCTCGGTTCCGTTATCTGCAGGCCCTGGTCACTGTACTTCTTCCTGATTAAATCCTTGTGCTTTACTATCCAAGGATCGACCAGCTGGATGTGTTGTAGCGTGACTAGGCTTGCTCTTTCAAAGTCGATGTCTCGACCGTCAAAGTTGACATGCATTGCGCGGCTTCCCTCGTGGTGACCACACCCATCGGTCCTTCCAAAGTGCTTGTTGACGGCCAGACCAACAGGGTTCTCGGTGTTGAGATAATTCGTGCAAAAAGAGATGCACTCTTCGGTTAGAAAGCCCTTCGCTATGCTTTCATCTGGACGGGACCTGTTACGAACGTATTTTTTGATGTGCCCATTCATCCTTTCGAACGGCATCATGCTGCGCAGAAACGCAGGCCCGAGTTGGACAATATCCTCCACGACGTGGATCAGCAGATGCACCATAATGTCGAAGAACGCGGGCGGGAAATAGATCTCAAGCTCGCATTGTATGAGCACGATCTCCTCCTGTAGCCTTTTGAGTTACGTAGCGCAAATCGACTTCCGGGAGATGACGTCAAAAAAGTTGCAAAGGCCAAACAAAGTTTTACGGACGTGCTCGTCCATTATCCCTCGCAACGCAACCGGGAGAATCTGCGTCATCAGCACGAAACAGTCGTGAGATTTCATCCCGCTGAAACGCTGCTTCGCCTCGTCTAGGTATCTTCTTATCTTCCCCGCGTAGCCGTTCGGAAATTTTACTCCTATGAGGCAGTGGATAAACCGCTTGATCTCCTCCTCGCACAGAGTGAAGCATGCCGGGGTGCAGTGATCAATACCGGTCTTCTTCTTGGTCGTCCTTTTTCGTTTGCGAGAGTTTTGCGTTTCCGTATCCTCTTCCTCCTCCGTCTCATCATCGTCGTCACTAGGGGGGTGAAGTTCCCTCCTGATGCCCATAAATTTCAAGTCATTCCTTGCTTTTGGCCCGTCCTTGGTCTTCTCCGGCATGTTGAGCAGCGTGCCAAACAAGCTCTCGCACACGTTCTTTGTGATATGCATTAGATCAAGGCTATGAGGACTGCGGAGTAGACTCCAGTATTGCAAATCCCAGAAAACAGACCTCGCTTTCCATACCCTCATCAACGGCTGAGTCTTCTTTTTTTTCTTTCCCGGCGCGGGGCACTCTTTCCAAGTTTTCAGCAAGTTGTCAATTTCTTTGCCGCTCCTTCGAGCTAGGGGTGCTCGGAGCTCCTCGCTTCCATCGAACAGATGTCCCTGTTTTCTCCATGCGTGTTTCTTGGGAAGCCACCTCCGAGACCCCTGGAACACGGTTTTTGAAGATCCAGGATCTTTTGGTAGCTGGCGGTACGTTGTATTATCCATGCACCTAACGCATGCACAGAATCCTTGGACCACCTGCCCTGAGAAATATTCGTATCCGAGATAGTCGTGCACCGTCGTGATCACCGCGGCTTTCATTGGGAAATATTCTTTTGCCGCGGTGTCCCACGTATTGACTCCGTCTTTCCATAACGTTTCTAGCTCCTCTTTCAACAGCTGCAGATATAGATTGAGGTCCGTACCTGGTTGTTTCGGCCCTTGAACTAGCATACACATTGTTATGTACTTTTTCTTCATGCACTTCCAGGGCGGAAGGTTGTATATGCATACAAACACGGGCCAGGTACTGTGTGTGCTGCTCTGGCCGCCAAACGGATTGACTCCATCGGCGCTCACACCAATCCTGAGGTTCCTTGGTTCTTTCCCAAAATCTAGGTATTCGAGGTCCAACACAGTCCATTGGCTACCATCTGAAGGGTGCCTCAGCATGTCCTCCTTTTCCGGATCCGGGTTCGGGTCATCCTCTTTTAGCTTCTTTCTATCCGCGTGCCAGGTCATGAGCTTTGCTTCCTCGGGATCTACGAAATACCTCTGCAGACGAGGAGTGATCGGAAAGTACCATACCACTTTTCTAGGAACTTTCTTCCCTCTCTTGTATCGACTAACACCGCACACCGAACATGTGGTTTTATCTTCGTCCTCACCCCGATAGATCATGCAATCATTTATGCAGACGTGGTATTTAACGTGCAGAAGATTGAGAGGGCAAAGGACTTTCTTGGCCTCAGCGATACTAGTTGGGCACGTGTTGCCCTTCGGAAGACGATCGTGCCAGAATGCCATGTTATCATCGAAGCTTTCGTCGGTCCATTTGTGTTTTGCCTTCATCTCCATAGCCCCAAGTGTTACATTCAAGCGGGTATCCTCGTCGTTGCATCCTTCGTACAACTTCGTAATCGCGTCTTTCTCGAGTTGCGCCATCTTGGCTTTCTCTCTAGCTGCACCTCTTGCGTTCAACGCCTCTTTGACATGCAGCTCTTGAACATGAGGGTCCCGCACCCAGCTTGAATCATCATGTCCGACATCTTGATCTTCATGTCCGGCATCTTGATCTACATGATCCGCTTCGGCATCTTCTTCATGACCATGTACGGGATGCTCTTCGTCATCTCGCCCGCCGATGTTTTCTGGTTTCCCTTCCTCATTTACTGGCGCCCCACCATTGACGTCCTCCTCCTCACCAGCTTCATCACTTATCCATCGTGTGTAGCCATCCATCAAACCATTACGCGTTAGGTGTCTTTGCAATATTCCGGAATCAGGCTCGGTCACGCACTGCAGTTTGCATCTCCGACACCGACATCTTATATCCGACCGATTATTCCTTAGCATGTCATTTGTCGCACATTGCATCCACCTAGCCACGGTGATATCGCTCAGCATCTCGCGGACCATGGTCGATCACCTTCGTGCACGGAGAGAGCAACACAATTATATATCACAGTCGTCGCCGGAAAAATTCGGCATGACCTTCCCTAATAATGCATGGGAGCATGCGGAGAGTGCGCTAGAAATTTGCCAAAACGGAAATGAATCGACATTTCGGCAAAACATTTGCCACTCAAGATACACATATACATCAAACCAGCATAAGCTTCACACATACATCAAACCACCACAAGCTTCACATATACATCAAACCCAAGATTCACATATACAACAAACCCCAAGCTAATAAAGGCAAGTATATGGGTCATAAATGGAACAAAAGAGTTTGGGAGGAGGTCCACTTACTTCAATATGAAACAAAATAGATGTAATGCCAAGTATCAATGGATAAATGGAAGAAATGAGATGGGGAGGAGGAGAAAACCGAATAGATCTAGGGTGAGAAGAGTGGATCTAGTTTGAGAATTGTGTGGAGTGAATGAGAGGTGGTAGGTGAGGTGGAGTAGATAAGGGAAGCTCCAGGCATTTAGTGGCGCATATAGGAAGTCAGTGGTGGCGCATCTGTGCAATGCGCTACCCCTAAGCTCTTATGGGTGGCGCATTACCACAATGCGCCACCCCTAAGGACCTTATGGGTGGCGCATATACAGAATGTGCCACCCCTAAGCTATTAGGGGAGGCGCATTCTGTATGTGCGCCACCTATAAGGTCCTTAGGGGTGGCGCATACTGCTAGATGCGCCACGTATAAGATCATCCAGGATGGCCCACTCTTAGGGGTGGCGCACTGGAATATAATACGCCACCCATAAGGTCTTATGGGTGGCGCATTATTTTCCAGTGCGCCACCCATAACAGGTGGTGGCGCATCGCTTTCCATATGCGCCACTAATAGGCTTTCCATGTATAGCTATTTCCCTAGTAGTGCGAGTCACCTAGGACCAGAGTTCCGGGTATTGGTTTTAAGACTGAGCGTGCCTAACCGCGTGTGGGATTTTATGGGGTCCTGTTTTCTTACCTACCTAGCTTCAAACATTTCTAGAGGTGGCCCAAGCTGATTTACCATTTGAAACCGCATGCATAACTGGTCTGCAGCCAGTGGTTTTAAAATAACTCGGGCCAGCAGAGACATAGTTCCTTTGTTGGTACACACTGGTGAGCTAGGAAAGTCCCCTGTTATATAGGTGAGGCTAACCCCGACCTTAGCCATACGGAAGAGTCCGATCCGAGAGCGTGGCCGGCTTTTGGATTGGGTGTCGACTCCCCGAGGGCACCCGGATTTGTTCGTTGTTAGTTAGAGGGACTTGTCGTTTCGGATCTCTCGGAACTAAATCATAAAATGGTTGCCTGTGATGGGTAGAAACTGAGAGAGATGGACGTGCGTGCGGAGCCTTGTAATGGGCAGTTGGTACACCCCTGCAGGGTTAAATCTTTTCGAGAAGCCGTCTCCACGGTTATGGACGACTTGAGACCTACTCCTTGTTCATAGACAACAACAACTGAGATAATCTTAATATAACTTCATCAACGTGTATGTGCCTTGACTGCTTCTTCTTCGTCGGGATGCGAAGAGGAGGAAAAGGATAGGATAGGTGTTATGTTTGCGAAGTAGGTGGATAGCAGACTTGTTGGAGGCGATTCCTCATCGAATGCTTGGCTCCTTAACTTACTCTCTAGATCGTTAGCCACTTCATAAATGCTAGTGCGGCAGCAACCTCACCACTTACCCCATCCTTACCGTAAACTACTAGTTGTCCTAGAATGACGAGTGATGAAGTCCTTGCTGGGTCAGATGACCACTACAGTTGGATGCTGAGTACTTCTGTACTCATGATACTACCCCCAAACTCTTTTCAGGGTTCTTGATCGACAACAGGTACGGTGATCGATGTTTCACGTGGAGACTCGACGACGACTAGTTAGGAGGATCCCGGCGGAGGGCCTGGACCCGTGTGGTTATAGGGATCGATGTTTTTCTCTTTGCCAGTAGGCGTTTGATTGTAGTCTGTACTCAGACATGTATCTTCCGCTGTTGTATTGTATTTAAGGCAGTTGTATGCCGATTGTATGAGATGTTGTATCCTTGTATCTGTAATGTTGTGATATCATGTTGGAAATTCGGGGCATGTGACTCCGTCATATGTCGCGGTGGGACCGATATGTGCTTCGCCCCCGGATCTGGATGGAAACATCTAGATCTGGAACAGTACCGCATATCGGGCCTTACACCGGGGCAGCTTCTCCAGGAAGCCCCGATCTTGAAACGGCGGCGGCGGCGGTTCAGAGGCGAGTTCGCGGAAAAGAGATCGATATTCGGGGTTTCGACCCCGAGGGCTAAATATAGGCGGAGGGGTGTCGAGGGGACCCACCAGGCAGCCAGGAGGCCTCCTGGCGCGGCCTAGGGTGGGGCCGCGCCAGGAACCCTCCTGGTCTCCTGGTGGTGGCCCCCTCCGCTACCTTGGTGATTCCGGAAGCTTTCGGGTCGCTGATTTGTTATCTGATTTTTCCAGATTTTTTGGAGCACTTTTAATGGCCGGAAAACCTGAAATACAAAAACAGGAGAAAACAACAACTGGAAGCTGGGTGCACTGGGTTAATAGATTAGTGCAAATATGCTCAAAAGTGTATGAAAGTTCAAGAAAATCATGGCAAAGTCACACAAAACATGCATGGAGCAAGCAGAAATTATAGATATGTTTGGGACGTATCAACATCCCCAAGCTTAATTCCTGCTCGTCCTCGACTAGGTAAATGATAACAAGCATAATTTCTGTGGTGACATGCCACACATACACATGAGGACTTTTAAGTAAAGCAATCAAAGCATGCAATTCAATTCAATTCTTAACAAGCAAGAGTCTATATTAGCATTGACACAAGCAACAAAAGAACAAAAGGTGCAACAGATCTCGCTGTCCGTGACTCGAATATCTCCAGATGGTGTTTGCGTGCGAGCAGGGGACTGGAAAAAGAGAGAGAAAAAAGGTTGTTGAGAACTACTATCTACTAAATTTTCACACTTGGTCTCCTTTGGATTCTTATCTTGACTCGTCCCCAGACCACTAGCCAGGTACATGTCAAACTGATTCACTTCCTTTCGATATTTTGAGCACTCTTGCAATGGATGAGCGTGAGCAAGAAAGTTGACACCTAAAAGGCGAAACAGAAAGAAGGTGGAGGAAGACAAAAAGGTGTGAAAGGCTCACATCACTGAGGACAATCATAGGCGAGAGAAGGCCATATGATAGATATGATGTGAGGAGTAGGGATTGCCATGCAACGGATGCACATATGAGCTAAAATCTCTCCAAGGGAACTAGTGGGGGTGCATCTAACTTGCTTGCTCAAGAAGACCTAGAGCTCGTTTGAGGAGTCTCATCATTGGAATATACAAGCCAAGTTCTATAGTGTGAAGGTCCCCACATAGCTATATGCATGATGATGATCTCTATGGAGTACAAGGGATAGAGGATGAAGTACTAGTGTGGATCTCTCTAAAGGAATAGTAGTGTGCCCCTTCTATCTTTTTCTTTTTCTTTTTCTCTTTTTTCTATTCTTTTGTATTTTTTTGTGGCCTCAATGGCTCTTTATATTTAACTCTCATTTGTCCTCTTTGGGATCTTTTGATTTTGTCCTCTTTGGGATCTTTTCCTCACTTTAGGGGAAACACTCTATATTTTACAAGAATATAGGAGATCTTTCACACTTTACCAAAGTACTCACATAAAGAAGATATAACTATTATGATGCAAATGTATGCCTCTGCCAGGATAGCAGGTTATGCAATGATACTAGCGCGTCATGTAGCAATGATTAGGGCAAGGCCCAACTAGCATGCGGCTCATCGATCAAGCAAGTATCATGTATGACATGAAGATCAAGTCATGAGAAGGTGGATGTTGCATGGCGACGTATCTCGGAAAGGCTATGGAAAGGCCTAGGGTTGTTGCTACCAAAATTACTCCTATAAGCATTATTGTTGAAGTTGTTTCTAGAGACAAAATTCACATCTACTTGCTCTTGAGCAACCAAGGAATTTAAAGGAACATCCTGAGGATCAATAGGAGCTTGCTTGGTAAGTAGAGACATGATAAGGTCAACCTTTTCATTTAGAGAGGAGATCTCCTCGACAGAATTTACCTTCTTACCAGTTGGAGATCTTTCGGTGTGCCACTGAGAGTAGTTCAACATCATCTCATCAAGTAGCTTTGTGGTAGCACCAAGTGTGGTTGACATAAAAGTTCCTCCCGCGGCTGAATCTAACAGGTTCCGCGAGGTAAAGTTCAAGCCTACATAAAAAGTCTGGATAACCATCCAGGTAGTCAGTCCATGTGTGGGGCAGTTCTTGACAAGCGTCTTCATACGTTCCCATGCCTGGGCAACATGTTCATTATCCAATTGCCTGAAATTCATAATGTTACTCCTCAATTGAATAATTTTAGCAAGGGGTAGTACTTCCCTATAAAAGCATCTTTGCATTTACTCCAAGAATAGATACTGCTCTTGGGTAAGGATTGCAGCCACTCCTTGGCTCTTCCTCTCAAAGAGAAAGGAAAAAGCTTCAGCTTGACGATGTCTCCATCCACTTCCTTGTACTTTTGCATATCACAGAGCTCGATAAAATTGTTTAAGTGCAAGGCAGCGTCCTCTCCAGCACCTGAGAATTGATCTTTCATAACAAGATTAAGCAGAGCAGGTTTAATTTCATAAGAAGGTGCTGAAGTGGCAGTTGGAGCAATAGGAGTGCAGATAAAGTCACTGTTGTGACTAGTGAAGTCACACAAGTTGGTGTTTTCATTGGAACCCATAGTAGCAGCAGGTATTTTTGGTATTTTTGATAAAGGACACAAAAGTAAAAACTGAAAGGTAAACTAACAAGACTAAAAAAGCAAAGATGAAAGATAGTGTGCAACTCCCCTATCTTGTAGACTGGAGTATCCGGCAACGGCGCGAGAAATTCGCTTGATACAGAGTGGAAACTCTCCTCGTTGGTTACCCCAAGTGGAAGGTGAGATGCAGTGTAGCAGCAAGTTTCCCTTAGCAAAGATGCTAAGGTTGAGTATCGAACCAGTAGGAATCCAAGAGATACAAGTAGGTGTCATGGCGCTTGACGTGGACCTGCACACAGATACAAATAACTTTTCTCCCAACGAGTACAAAGGAGATGTCAATTCCTCCGGACTTGCTGTTTACAAAGGATCAACGCAAGAGATAAAAGTGGAACTAAAAGTAAAGACTAAAAGTAAACTAAGGGTGTAAACCATAATGTGAAGATGGACCGGGGTCCCGTGATTTTCACTAGTGATGTCTCTCTCCCAAAAGAAGATAAAAGTGCTAGCGAGGTAAACAAATCACAGCTGGGCAATTGACAGGATTATGAAGGCACCGCAATGCTAACTATGCCGCAAAGAAAGGAAGGGCTCAAAAGAAATGGGCAGTACGCCAAGGTAAGTAGACCGAAATCCAACTTCATCTAACACGAATCATACACCTTGAGATATCAATCCAAAACATCTCACTAGTATTAAGTTGCGAATCCCACCCAAAGTGTAAACTCAAAGCAACAGACAACTGCATTAAAAGAACTTTGCATAAAGTAAACAATCCTTGCACCCGTGGGTACAAGCACTGTTGTTTTATCCCTGGTGGCAACATCACATCCCCTAGTCTCATGTTTCTGTCACTCAAGCTAGACATCAGGGGGCTGAACCCACAATCAAGCATAATGCTCCCTCTTGGAGTTGCAAGCAAACTACTTGGGCAAAGCCAAATACTGCAACGTGTATGAAATTTCAAGCAAATCATGGTAAAGTCACACAAAACATGCATGGAGCAAGAAGAAATTATAGATACGTTTGGGATGTATCAATCATTCAGTTGTTTCTTCAACTCAACAGCTCTTCTGCATTCATCCGGTATGGTCTCTGGGCAATTGGGGTTGTGCCAGGCACTAATTCGATGATGAACTTGATATCCCGATCAGGCGGCATACCGGGTAACTCTTCCGGAAAGACATCCGGGAATTCACATACAACATTCACTTCTTCAAGGGATGGCATTGAGACACTCTGATGACAGCAGGCTCGGGTCTTGTCGGTCAGGTCTGAGTACTCTAGTCGAAGTCCTTCAGCACTGGTGAAGTTGACTGTCCTCTTTGTGCAATCTATTCGACCTCGGTACCTGGACAACCAGTTCATGCCAAGTATCACCTCTATCCTTTCTGTTCCCAGCACAATCAATTCTGTCAGGAACATGACTCCTTGGATCTCTACGGGCACACCATAACATGCGCGAAATCTTTTAACTCTAGACCCTGGCATTTTCACGCTCATGGACCTCCTCATGGGCTCGGACCTCATCCCACTTCTATTCACAAATGACGCCGTAACAAACGAGTGAGATGCACCAGAATCAAACAATACTTGGGCAAGTACTGAATTAACTGAGAACGTACCCAAGATGACGTCCCCTGCCTCCTGGGCTTCCTCGGCTTGCACATGATTCAGACGTCCCTTGGCGGTGTTAGACGCATCGCGCTGGGCATGGTTGCGGCCGGGGTTCCCTCTTGCTGGTGCTGGTGCATTAGGGCGTTGGGCAACATTCTTCTTGTTGGGACACTCGGTCGAATAGTGTCCCTTCTGACCACATCCAAAACAGATCACTCCAGGGTTGCGGGGAACTACGTCTGCTGGACGTGGAACTCCAACAGGGCGAGCAGGAGCACTGGGGTGTGGCGTTGGGTAAGGGCTCCTCTGAAGCTATGGTGCTGGCCTGGGTGGCTGTGTCGGACGTAGAAGGCGGTTGCTTGATCCTCCCTGCTGCATCATGCGGTGCTTGCGGTTCTCAGCGGCCATCTTGAGCTTGCCCTCCATCATAATGGCAGCATCAGCGAGAGACTCAAGGTCAGGGAGCTGCATGGCCACCAGAACAACCTGTAGCTCATTGTGCAGTCCATCCAAGAAGGGACCCTTCCTCTCCTTCTCGGTGTCCACCTCCTCCGGGACATACCTAGACAACTGAGTGAATCGGTCAAGATAACCGACCACGGTCATAACACCTTTCTTGAGGTGGCGGAACTCATTCTTTATCCTCCTGATCAGTGCAGTGGGCATGTGCGCCTTCTTGAACTTTACGGAGAACTCATCCCTGGTGAGTACTTGCCCTTCTGGAAGACGGGCACACACTGCTTCCCACCAGCTCCTTGCGGTGCCGGTGAGGTAGTGGGTGGCATACAGGACCTTCTCGTTGTTGCCAACAGCGGCGACATCAAGATTGTTCTCCATGGCGCGGAGCCAATCCTCAGCATCCAGCGGCTCCTTCGTCTGCGAGAACACGGGTGGGTTTGTGTTCTGGAAATCCCGGAGCCGAGACCTGGGATCCTCAATCCCACCAGCTCCTCCGCCTCCTTGGTTGGCATTGGTGGAAGCATGGACTAGCTTCTGGAGTGCAGCCATGTTCTCCTGGCGCTCGTCACGAGCGGCCTGGCGCTCCTCCATAAGCAGTCGCAAAAAGTTGCGCCATATTCGGGTCGGGTGGTGGCGGTGGCGCGTCACCGGATCCACTCGGGTTGGTGCGGGAACTCCTCGGCATCTTGAGGTTTTTGCGCAAGATAAGAGTGCACTTGTCAGTGTCATCCTAAGTGGGGGTAGGGTCACTCTAAGAAAAGACTACACCACACAAATCAAACAAGCATAAGATGATGAATTCGGGTAGGGGATTAAAGCAAAACTTCCACTAGTTCTCATCTGTCTCGGGACACCATTCCCTCTAAATCTTCGGTCTCGCTTGACTTAAAACATTTTGAATGGGGTAAGAGGTATAAGAGATTTTGTTTTTTAGAAAAAATATTTGTAACTAACGTCCATCCTAACTAGGCTGCTACGGTCTGAACAGAGGCTCTAATAACAAGTCTGTGGGCACCCCGGACTATATGTCCGAAGCGGCCAGCTGTGCATACCGTCATGCTCTCATGATCAGTGTCGCATGACACACAACTCGACAATGGATATCATAGTCACAAGTTCATACAGTACCGAATACAAAGTCATACATCAACATAGTCTTACATGGACTCATCGGTCTCAAATGGCAGCGGAATAAGACAAAGCAAGATAGATAGCAGCATCACAATCCACAGGGTAGTCCAGAGCATAGCACGTCCTAGTAATCGTCAGTCGCATCATCGTCAAATACCTGCTCCTCCAAGCCTGGCCGATTGAATAACCAGGGACAAAGCCGTGAGTACATACAAAGTACTCGCAAACCAACTAAAAGAAATGAAGAAGATTTTTGTATAAGAAAAATAATGGGATGGCTATATGGTGGAGTTTACCAAGGGGGAACCTAACTACTCAATATTAGTTAAGTTGGCAACATTTTATTCTTCGAAAACTTTTAATCCCACAATTATATTTGATTTAATCATCTCCAACCCTTTTTCATAAGTCAACAACATCATCGTGAACCATAATCTCAGTACTAGAATTTTTCATCTATTCCCCACAAAGTGTGGCCTCACTAGTTGTCCATTACTGTGGACTCCGTCTACTCGAATAGTTTTCACTCTGCAGAGGTTGTACACTTTACCCACAACATTCAATACATCCGCCGTGAGTCCCCACGGTTCTTCATACCTTAATATGCGGTTTTCGGATAATCGACCGTAGTCTTCCCCTTGCCTACCCTAGTATAGGTGATCTACCCGATGCCCACATCCTGAACTGTCTGCGTGCAAGGTCATTCTCCTCGTGGACATATGCCTTCACCGTAGTAGAGGTGCGGCAAAGTTTTGTACCGACACTGATATAATCCAGCATATTACACCCCCGACGCATCGGCAAGATTCCGGCTTCTGGGTACCATCGTGTACCTCACTCATATAGTTATAAGATCCCCGTACTAAGATAAGCAAGATTTCAACAAGCCCTGTCCCATACCAGAGTATTGTGGTTGTACTGTAAGACTAGGTTTTGGAGGCACTTATAGAGAGTCCTACAAGACTTCGAATATGTTCAACGATGTTTCAAACAAACACAATTTGACCATCACATCTTCTTAGATGTATGCCATCACATTAGGGTGGAACAAGATGAACGAAATTATTATGTTGTCATTAGTTCTTTAGCAAGGCTAGGTAGAACATCAAGATCATCAGTGTCTAATTTCTTTCTCCCCAATAGGTAGGTTATGAGGGTATGTGGGGGTTTTACCTAATACAACTAATACAATACCAACCCAAGATGATATAACATTATGATGGTATGTAACATGGTACAAACGAAAGTAGAAAATGTAGGACAAGGGTTTGAGTTTTGAAGATGGCTTGCCTTCCTCGACAGTGTCTCCCTGTACGGCTTCTTCGTCTTGGAAGGAGTCTTCACCTGCAACGTCAAGCGTCTTCTCTACACGTTGCGGAAAATAACACACAATTACCATCACATTACTCAAAGCAAACAATAAACCAACAAAACAATCACTTAGCACTCAATCAATACCACACAAGAGTCATACCAACAAGCATAAATAGATTAACACCTGAGGGCAAAATTTTTAATGGTGGTTTAACAAGTTTATAGGGCTAAGCAAACATTAAGTAACACCCTACATAGGTTTTTGCACAAGTTATTTTATTACCTTAGGTCCTATTTTTATGTAATAATTGAAATTAAATATCAACAGAATAATTAGCTACTGTCCAGAGACACTCATAATAAATTTTAAACATAAATAATTTATTAACAGAGAAAAAACTAAAATTACCCTACACAAGAAATATTAGCAATAATAATAACTTGGTCCTTAATTTTATTTATGCAAACAGAAATTCCATTTATACAGAAAAATGAGGCATAAATACGTGATCACAAAAAAATTTATTTCACAATTTTCTGATGTGCACACATTTTTCTAATAATATTTCAGTTCTGCGAAAAAAATAATAAAGACAAGTTGCTCAGCCACGGCCCAAGTTAATATTTGTTCAGTGCGTAAATTTGCTCCACTAGGTTGGGCCAGTGTAATTAATCTGTTTACACACTATTTTTATATAAATAACTTGCTATTTAATGCATAAAAATTATCTAATAAACATAATAAATAGCTACTATTTAGAAATAATATTATAGGAATTTAAAGCAAACTTATTTCATTATTAACAATTTAACTAAATATATATGAGACATTAAGTGTACAACTATAGAAAAAGTATTATATATACTTTTATTATTATCATAATAATAATTATTAAACTATACCTTAATTATATATTAAACAAAGATAATACTAATAACTTTTATTTTTACTAAATCATTAACAGAAAGCTTAATAATATTAACTAAGCAAGAAGTAAAGCAAACAACAATAATAATTAAAGAAATGACCACTCTAATATTTTTGCAAACAATAAAAATAACTAAGCAAAAAATAGGGAATGATCCTAGGAGCAAAATAAAATTTGTTTCATATTTTTCTGACTTATAATGATTTTTGTAAAAGTGTTTTGGTCTTCACGAACTAATTAAAAGAAAGAAAATAAAATGGGGGCCGACCCAGAGATATACTGCGCCCACGGGCAGTTTTTTATTGATTTAATTGGGCCGAGCCGGAGCGCTGCGGTATTGCTTCAGTCTTTTTTAAACGCGAAGGGGTATCCACCTCCCTGGGTCGTCGGATCTATCCAGATCGAACGACCCTGGGTGTTCTTCCCACGGACTCGACCTAAGCAGGTCGGACTCCTGGTCATGGCGCTCAGGGAGAAGGGGGCGCTCACCGGAGGGGCTCCGGTCGATGGAGGAGGATGGGGAGAGTTGGCGGAGGCGCGGCTCGTCGTTGCGGTTCTGTTTTTTCCAAAAACGGGGCGAGGGGACGCGGGAGCCGAAAGCTGCTCGGGTAGAAGGCGTAGGGAAGACGGTGGCTCCGATCTCGTCCTTGCGCTCCTCGCCGGAGGATCCTTGCCGGCGTAGCTCCAGCGTACGTCGGAGAGGCGCGCCGGGCTCCCCTCCCGCCTACTCCTTCCCCTCTTCTTCTTCAACTCCTTTCCTTCCTCCTCCTCCGGCCACCTCTTCTCTTCCTCTCGGGACTGCTAGGGTGGGTGGCTGGGTGGTGCTTTGTTGAGTAGTGAGCTGCTGGTGTGGAGGAGAGGTGGGGTGGTGTGGTGTGGAGGAGAGGGCGTCCCGGGAATCCCTTATATAGGCGAGGGGAGTAGCGGCGTGGGCGGGAAACGACTTGAGCGAGCGATGCGAGGGCACGAGAGCTCGGTGCAACGGGCGGGAGAGCCACGCTGGCGATCCGCGGCCTCGCCACAGACTGGCCGAGAAGGACGGCGGGCGAGCTCGTGAGAGAGCTACGGTGGGTTGATTCCACCATGGCCATGGCCGGTCACATCACGAGCGCGGGTTGGGGGGGTATGGGGGCGGCTAGGCCACGACAGCGAACCTCGGGATCGTCCCTGGTTGGGCAAGCGGGGGCATGGTAGGCTGACATGTGGGTTGAGGGAGAGAAAGAGAGAACGAGAGAGAGAGGTTGTCTCTCTACATGAGGGAGAGAAATAGGTTATGGGGGAGAAAGATTTGGGGAGGGATTAGTGGGGTAGTTAGGGTAGTTTTTTTTAAACACTGATTTAAAGGAAATCTTAGTTATTCCAAAAAAAATGCACCCAAGGTGTTTGTTGAAATGCCAAAAAGATCATGCCTTAATTTTGTTGGGGTTTGCCTCATTTTAAATAAATTTTATTTGATCATGTTTTTATTTATTTGCTAAGCACAAGTTTAAGGTTTTATGGTTTTGTGATAGTTGAAAATATTATAACTATAGTTATACTACATAATATATACAAGGCTTTATAATCCTTACATAATTATTTAATAAACAAGAGCAAAAGAAACTAAAAGCACAAACACAAGAATCAAAAGAAGGCTAAATGCCTCTTGCTATTACTGAGTGGGGTTTTTGGGGTTGATCAAATGGTGTCATTCCATGCTCAAAACCAGATGATCTAGCCAAGTTGGTGGTGTAATGATCTACTTGCGATAACAAGCTCATACATGATCTACCACTACATCAAGATATCACACAACTTCAAACATGGATTCAAGCAACACAATACTTCATGCAAAGTTTTTTGTTGGACCTAATTTTTGGTTATCTAAATTAATAGGATAGCAAAAGTTGGGATGTGACAGCTCCTGGTGCTCCCGATCTTGGAAGCGCGACGGCGGCGGAACAGAGGAGAGATCACGAAAAAGGATTCTGTCCTCGACGGTTTCGGGACGAGAGGGATATATAGGCGAAGGGGGGCAGCCAGAGGTGAACCAGGGGCCCCTGGCGCCCCCCTGGCGCGGCCTAGGGGGTGGCCAGGCCAGGTGGCCGCCTGGGCCACCCCTGGCTCCCCTCGGGCCCCACTTTGGCTCTTCCCCAAGCTTCTTGTGCGCTGATTTTTCCGATATTTTTCACGGAATTTTTCTGGAACTTTAAATAATGGGAAAACCTGAAATACGAAAACAGCAGAAAACATGAACTGGGGTGCACTGAGTTAATAGGTTAGTCAAAATATATTATCAAAAGTGTATGGAAGTTCATCAATATCATAACAATATCACAAAAAAGAAGCATGGAGCAAGCAGAAATTATAGATACGTTTTGGACGTATCAACGCCTCCCTGGAGATCCGAGCGTGCAGGATGAACAGTAGAGCACCCCTGCAGGGAAGAAGATCTATTCGAATAGCCGTGTAAATGGTAACAGGACGCTTTATGCTGAAGCCAAAGCCTACTACTACAAACTACTACTATTAAACTGTAAGTTCCGGTTTATCTTCCTCGCAGGGAGTCGAGGAAGGGAACTCGGAGGCATTTATAAATATTAATTGTTACAACTTACTATTAGACAATGCTGCAGCAACTTCTGTTTCATTGTTACCTTATGCTTTATATAAATTGTTGGCTGATTCTCTTCTTGTGCTGCAAGACTTGTCGGAAGATGCTAGTCTTCGATAGGCCTATCTTCTCATCCTTATACTGATTTCTACCTTGCAGTCCACTATAAACAGCCTCCCCTTTCCGTTTGATACAAATGCATAAATGCTTAGTAGCGGACGTAAGACTCGCGGGTATGCTAGATACTCACCCTTGCTTTATTTCCCCCTTTTTGTTTTGCCTGATCGGACGCTGCAGTCGACGTTGGAGCTCAGGAGCAGGAGATTCCAGGAGGAGCCTACTACGACGTCGAGTTCCCAGTTGACCAGAAGTAGTTCGTTGGTTCCTAGGGAGGAGGCCTCGCCTTTTCGATCTGTATGTCTAATGTTATTCGTGCTAGCCTTCTTAAGGAAAAACTTGACTAACTACGTATGTAGTCAGATAATATGTTTGTATGACTTATGTATTCGGGTCCGTGCGACCCCCGTTTGTTGTAACATATTGGTATATCCTTTTGTGTTTAATGTTGTGCTGTGATATTCTCACCGTGGAACCTTGATCTCGATCATGTACCTTGCGTGTATCATTACTCTACATGATCATAAATCGAGGGCGTCAATAGTTGGTATAAGATCCGATTACCTGTAGGAAGCCACCCACCCACTCCTTGGTCGAAGTTGATTCTAGTCTTAGCAAAACTATTTTTCTAAATTAATATTTGGCTTACGGGCACACATCAATATCACCCCGTCGTGATATCTATGGTATTAGGATCCTTTTCTTCGTACCTATGCTCTGGGACTCTACTCTCTTATCCTTGCTGGTAAGTTTTACTAACCCTGACATTAGGATCACAAGCTTGTTGATTCCACCCAGTGTTGTGGTGCTTACCCCTCTATTGAGTCATGTCACAGGAGTTCTGACCCAGGTCCCGGACCGCGTATCCCCCTTCTCATTCGGGGCAGGCCGCGCGTTCTCTGGCATAGACTCCTGTGGCCAACAGTTTTCTTGCGGCGTGATTGACACATCAAAAGCTATGTCGCGTCATGTATTCCTTATCGCGGTCTGCGCGCCGCCTAGTGTGTCCTTTTTCCTTAATTTCTACGATGTTACGCTGTCCGATTTTGACCGACTATGTGCAAAGATCTTTATGTCTATATGACTACTATTGTGTATCTACTGCACTTCTTGTTCATTGGTCGTACTACCTCATGTATGAATTCTTATCCTTGAAAATGCTTTACTTGAACTAAACCCTGTTGTTCAAGCAGGATGGCGGACGATCCCACACCCCCACCGTATTTTGCCGCCCTGATGCAACAGTTTGAGCTGAACCATGAACAGTTTGATCTGAATCGTCAGTTCATGGCCGGAGTAATGTCCCAGCTTCCAAACCAGAATGCCCCAATCACACTGCAAGAGTTCGTGCGTCTCAACCCGTCCACCTTCCGCGACTCCACAAATCCCATGGATGCTGATAATTGGCTCTGTGATATCGCCCTTCAGATGGAGTCAACTGTTGTTGCCCTTGACAGTTATGTCACCTATGCGACGTATCATTTGAGGGGTCCAGCTACTCAATGGTGGGAAAGCCACAGGCTTGCACTGCCAGATGGAACTGTAACCACTTGGAAAGAATTCCAGTCAGCCTGTCATGCATGGCACATTCCTCTAGGTCTGATGGACCAGAAGAAGGAGTACCGCAATCTCCATCAAGGCCAGACAACTGTCGATGAATATCATAGGAAATTCCTTGAGTTGTCCCGCTATGCTGAGAGAGACCTCGCCACCGACGCTCGCAAGAAGGAGAAATTCCGAGAAGGACTACATCATGATAAAGAGCTCGCACTTGTCCTTCATGATTGTGCGGACTTTGCGACCCTTGTCAGCAAGGCTTTCCAAGTTGAAACTGCTCTGACTAAGCACCATGAGTCGCTCAAGCGTGCTCGAGATGTTGGCCCATCTTTGGGTCAGCCTGTTCAGAAACTTCGAGTCTGGCTCCCGCACAATTATTTTCACCGGCCTACACCGATGCCAAGGCCGTCTTATGCTGCACCTCGTCTGCCTCCGCCTCCGAGACAACTAATGGTTCCGATTGAACAACCCAATATTATGGCTCCTCGCCAGAATGATGGCTTATGCCGCCAGTGTGGACAACCAGGTCACCACACACCTTGTCCTCCTATTTGCAGAAAAATAAGCTATTGAAGCCGTCATTCCAGAAACCGCAACACCAAACAGTATACTATGATTTGTGCTCAGCTCACCCATGTCAAGATGGAAGAAGCTCGCGAGTCCCCAAAAATAGTGATGGGCACCTTACTCGTCAATTCAACAATAGCTTTTGTTCTTTTTTATTCTGGGGCATCGCATTCATTTATGTCCCAATCGTTTGCTCAGTTGCATGGAATAGCTATGAAACCTTTGGCCACTCCTTTAGCGGTAAATGTTGTTGGATCTCAGAGCCGTTCCACCATGATGAGCCCCGACACCACCATTGCAATTGTGGGTCTATTTTTCCCTGCTCCTCTTATTGTCATGAAGTCGTCCAACATTGATGTCATCCTCGGTATGGATTTGTTGGCGGCACATGATGCCCATATCCATTGTGCCACTAAGAGAGTTCAACTCACTCACCCGTCTGGCAAAAAGATTATGTACTCGGCTCGAACAACTCAGCATGCCGAAAGACAGTTATATGCTCTGAATGCATTGAATTCCTCACCTCTTGAATGGATCGGGCACGTTCTAGTCGTTCGCAATTTTACATACGTCTTTCCAGAAGAACTGCAGAGAATACCCCCGATCAGAGAAGTCGAATTCGTCATCGCTTTGAAGCTCGGCACCGTCCCTATTGTTAAGCGCCCTTATAAGATGCCGCCTGAGAACCTCTTCGATGAGGACCAAGCATTCGATGAGGAATCGCCCCCAACAAGTCTTGCTATCAACTACTTACGCAAGCATAACACCTATCCTATCCTTGTCCTCCTCTTCGCATCCCGACGAAGAAGAAGGAATCAAGGCACACACACGTTGTTCTAGTTATTAAGATTATATCAGTTGTTGTTGTCTATGAACAACGAGTAGGTCTCAAGTCGTCCATAACCGTGGACACGGCTTCTCGAAAAGATTTAACACTGCAAGGGTGTACCAACTGCCCATTACAAGGCTCCGCACGCACTCTAAGTTGCTACCCATCATAGGCAACCATTTTATGAATTAGTTCCGAGAGATCCGAAAAAAAAAATCCCTCTAGCTAACAGCGAACAAATCCGGGTGGCCCCCGGGGAGTCGACATCGAATCCAAAAGTCGTCCGCACTCTCGGATCGGCCTCTTCCATCTCATCAGGGTTTGGGTTATCGGGACACCTCACATGGGGCCGGGCCCTCACCGGTCAAGGGTGGACCAACAAGGAAACCAACTAGGAGCGACCCGACAGATATATATGCATGGTTTCAAATGGTAAATCAGCTTGGGCTACCTCTAGAAATGTTTGAACCTAGGCAGGTAAGAAAATGGGACCCCATAGTAACCCACAGGCGGTTAGGCACGCTCGTCCCGAGACACAATACCCGGAACTCGGGTCCTAGGTGACTCGAATGGAACAAAGCATCGGGGCGGGAAAGACTAGACCTTCCATCCTTCGTCGAGTATAGTCAACATTATTTTAATCATATCATCCGCAACAATATAATAATGTGATAGCCCAATCCAAGGAGTAACATGAGGTAAAATTTGATAACATCCTAGCATGCATACTAAGTATTGGCTGAGCAGCGAGCAATAGTAACATAGCCGAACAAGGTTTGTTGGGATGTGAAGGGACATGGCTGTTTGGGTTTATTTGAGAGGCATGGATATAAAGTGGTAGGATCAAGAAATCGTTCTATCCTACACCTAGGCACGAGTGAGCTGAAAGTTATAATCATGATATATGCTCCCCCTTACCTGAAGAGAAGACGAAGTCAAAGGTGTATCTGATCGTAAGCTCTCAATGTCTCCGAGAGGTACCCGCGGAAGCACACAAGAAGGAAACAGTGGAAAAAGGCAATCGACGGGAAAACATCTATTACTACGAAGCAATCACGAGAAATCCTCAACAAGAAGGCAACACGAGACAACGCACGGCATCACATCTATCGTCGAGAGCGGTTACTAACAGGTTAAGTGGAGTACTCGTCACACACGACGATACCGCACATTTGGAAAGGTTCAAGTTGTTTAGCTACACAACATGAGCAAAGGTTGTTAACATGACATCTCACTCAAGCATGGCATAGCACACAAACATGACAAGAGGTGAAGCATAAGAAATCTACCTACACTAGTCAAGTTAAGCGGGGTAAAAACCTAAGCATGGAACAACACTAATTACCCCATGATATTTAATCCTTTAGTACTGTTCTTCCCTAAACAATATTTTATATTTGTTAACACCAGCAAACAATAGCATAAACACAATCCACATGAAATTCTAGTCAAGTTACATATAATAAACATTTTATACGGAGCAACGGTTAAAAAGTTATGGCAATTACAACTTACAGTGGCAAGTTTGTAATTAGCAGTAAAACAACATGTAAACAAATGCAAACATGGCAAAATAGCATATTTTACTAATCTACACAGAAAACTAAGCAAGTTTCATGTTTAACGCGTCGTGATCCGAGCTACCGTTTAAAAGATACGGACATCGCAAAATTAAAACACAAGCTGCTAATTATTCGAACGAGAAAATAAATAAAATACTGGGCCGAAAGCAATCTAAACGGGCTAAACAGGGGCGAGCGCTAACTAATAAAACACGCCCACGGGCGTCATATAACGATAACGGCCTGCTAGGCCAGGCCCAACAACAGCAGCATAAAAAAAAGGGAAAAGGGGGGCGCCTCACCTTGGCCCGAGGCCCAACCGTGGGAGAGGGCGCGAGATAGCCTGGGCGTCGCCCACAGGCGAAGGGGCTCCATGGGCCAGGGGCGTGGACTGGGCCGTGGGAGCCAGGATGGCCCACGCGAGCATGGCAGCCCAAATAGTGGCACTGGAGGCTGGCCGCTTCGTCATTCTTCTCTAGGACGAATAGGGCATCAACGTCGAACTCCGGCATGCGTGCGGCAACGTGAGGACGACGAGCATGTGACGGGAAGGCCGGGGAACGAGCAGATCGGGTGTGGCAGCGGCCGGATCTGGTCACTGGTGAGGTCACCGGCGCGGTCTTGGTAGTGGCACAGCTCGGGCTGGACTCCATGGCGCGGCGGCGCGATGCAGGGATCCGGCTTCCTGCGGGGAAGAGACGAGCGCGGTGAGGAGAGGAAAGAGGCTGGCGCGGCGGCAGGGAGGGAGCTCACCGGAGCGCGGCAAGGTGCGGCGGCCGGTCGGCGACCGAAGGCGCGGGCGGCGCTAGGTGCTCAGGAGGAGGAGGCTCGGGCAGGCGGCGGCTCCAGATGGGATTCTGCGGGCCGCGACGGCGCGGATCCGGCCCAACGGGGCCCGGGGCGGCGGCAGGCTGGTGAGGCTCCGGTGAGGTGACATGGCCTCTCCCTGGCCGTAGATCTGGCGATCCAACGGCCAGATCTGTCCCGGGAGCTAGGGTTTCGGTGGTGGGAGGATTTGGGGCTGAAATTTGGGATTTAGGAGGGGGGTGGCTGCAAATTTTTGCTTAGGGAAACCCTAGAAGGGCTAGGGAGAGGGGAGTTCTTTATATAGCCCAGGTGGTTGGTAGTTTGCAAAAACTTCCCCGGTTTTTCTCTCTCTCGCGCGTGGTGTTTACGTTTCTGACTGCCGAGGGTCCGCAGGACCTTCGATTCGGGTAAAACTTTGAACTGCGCGATCAGCACGTCGAGCTGGCGGCATTTTCTCGCTCGGGAACCGTTCAGAGAACACTTTCCGGCGCGCTATAAAATTTCCCGTTTACTTATTAAACGAGGTTTTCGTTCCGTTGGATACGGCTGGTCTTGTGCGGGTTTTCGTGACGGTGATCGGGTGAAACCCGGTGTCGCAAAGGTCGAGTGTCAGGGTGGCAAGGGTCGCTATCCGTCCGGTAAGAGATAAGAGGGGGAAAAATAATTGCCGATCGATAAATCGGGGATGCAAACACCGCAAACAAATCAGACAATCATACAATTCACACCGAAAACAAAATTTTAAATTTTTGTGAAATTTGGGCTGTTACACAATGCCCCGGCCACCTTCCCCCGATTGATGAACTATATATTCATGGAATACCTAAACAAGTTCGTCCTGGTTTATCTGGATGATATTTTGGTATACTCCAAGAATGAAGAGGAACATGCTGAACACCTTCGTCTTATACTGGAAAAGCTTCGAGAACACAAACTCTATGCTAAGTATTCTAATTGTGAGTTCTGGCTTCCCGAAGTAACCTACCTTGGTCATGTGATTTCCAAGTATGGCGTTGCCGTCAACCTAGAACGTATTCAGGCTATTCTTGACTGGACTCCTCCCAAGACTTTCAAGCAAGTCAGAAGTTTCCTTAGCCTCGCTAGCTACTGTCGTCGTTTCTTAGAAAACTTCTCCAAGATTGCCAAGCCTCTGACTAATTTGCTTCACAAAGGTGTTAAGTTCGAGTGGACTGATAAATGCTAGGAAACTGTTCAAGCGCTCAAGGAAAAGCTCACTTCTCCCCCAGTGCTTGCTCCACCTGATACTCAGAAGGACTTCGTAATATACTACAACGCGTCTCGTCAAGGGTTAGGTTGTGTCCTAATGCAAGAGCACAACGTGATTGCTTATGGCTCTCTTCAGTTGCTTTCTCACGAAGATAAGTATCCAACACATGATCTCGAATTGGCAGCAGTAATTTATGCATTGAAGTTGTGGCGAAATTACCTCATCGGTAATCGTTGAAAGATCTAAACCGACCACCAAAGCTTGAAGTACCTGTTTACTCAGCCAGACATGAATCTCCGCCAACAAAGATGGCTCGAGACAATAGCCGATTTCAACATGGATATTCATTATACCCCTGGCAAAGCTAATGTGATGGCTGAAGCCTTGAGTCGCAAAGCCTACTGTAGTGAACTTGAAGTTCAAATACAACAACCACCTCTGTATGAAGATCTTTGCAAGCTGAACATCGAAATTGTTCCGCAGGGATATGTGAATTCCCTGGTTGTCAAACAAGACCTCATTGACCGCATCAAGATGGTGCAACATTATGAATCTGACATTGCGAAGTTTAAGCGCAATGTCGCCAACGGAAACCCCTCATTCTGCACTATTGATGCAAATGATGATAATGCGGTGTACTTCAAAGGTCGTTTAGTGGTTTCGGTAGCCAAGGCCAACCTAAACTACGCCCCGAATGTCCTGAAAGAAGCTCATGATACACCCTTGTCGATCCACCCTGGTAGTACCAAGATGTAGCAAGACATTCGTCAGCGGTACTGATGGTCTAACATGAAACAAGACATTGCTCGTTATGTTGATGAGTGTGACGTTTGTCATCGCATCAAAGCCGAACATCAAAGACCTGGCGAAATTCTGCAACCACTCTCTATTCTTGAATGGAAATGGGACAAGATTGAGATGGACTTCATCACAGGTTTTCCTAGATCACAGAAGGGTCACGAGGCCATCTTTCCCTTCATCGACCGGTTCTCCAAGGTTTCCCACTTTCTGCCAGTCAAGGAGACGATCTCTGGTAGTCAGTTAGCAGACATGTATGTTTCCAAAATTGTGTCCCTCCATGGTATCCCATTGGAGATCAGTTCAGACCGTGGAAACATTTTCACCTCAAGATTTTGGGACAGTTTCCAAGAAGCTATGGGCACTCACCTAAACTTCAGCACCTCTTATCACCCCCACTCGCAAGGACAAGTCGAACGAGTCAATCAAGTGCTTGAAGATATGCTTCGAGCTTGTGTCATTTCATTCGGTAAGAAATGGGAGAAAGCTCTTCCATTTGCTGAATTCTCATACAACAATAGCTATCAAGCTAGTCTGAAGATGGCACCCTTTGAAGTTCTGTATGGACATAAGTGTCAAACCCCTCCGAATTGGTCAGAAACTGGGGAACGAACCCTCATTGGTCCGGACATTGTACAGCATGCCGAAGATTAGGTTCGCGTTATTCGTGAACATTTGAAGGCTGCTTAGTCCCACCAGAAGAGCAACTATGACCGCAGGCACACTACTGGAAAAATAGCTATAGATAATATGGACACTAATGGCGCAGACACGTCTAGTGCGCCATTACTAAATAGCAATGGTGCACCTTGCACTGATGCGCCAATAGTGCCCTTACTACTAATGGCGCATTTGAACATGAGTGCACCACCGCCAATTCGCTTCTGGACCAGCCCCCCTCCCCTGACTTAGCAATGGTGCACTCCTCGTGAGTGCGCCATAAGACACCAGGGATGCTAATGGCACACTTCTGGGATGTGCGCCATTGCTAAGTCAGGGGAGGGGTGGGCCCAGTCCTGATGACACATCAATAGCGCATGTCCAAGATGTGCGCCATTACTAAGTGTGGAACAACAATGGCGCATTTATGCACGGTGCGCCATTACTGTTCTGGTCCCCCCTCTCTGGCCCCTGGTCCCCTCTCCCAGTGATAGTAATGGCGCACCTCTAGTTGGTGCGCCATTAGCTCCCATACTTAGTAATGGCGCATATTGGTGAAGGTGCGCCATTACTAAGTCTGGGAGCAGCTAGATATTTTGGAGCCACCCTACCACACTCACTTTCTCCACCTCCACCTCCAACTAGCTAGCTTCTCTCGGTTCCTTTCTTCTCCTCACCTTATTTACACCATAGATCTATCCAAAATAAGTAGTTGTATCTCCTTTTTTCATTGGTAAGTAAGGTATATCTCTTTATTGTTGTGTAGATCTAGTTTGTCTCTCTCGAACACACTTTTTGTCGGTGTATATGTGTGGTGTGATGTGATGATCATGGGGTATATATGTGTGGTGTGATGTGATGATCATGGGGTATATATGTATGTGTGTGTGATGATTGTTTGCAGGTACCTCACATATGTGATAGTTGCCAATATTTTGCTGGAATGTTGATTCATTTCCGTTTCGGCGAAAATTTGGCACACTTTGCATTCTTTTCTGTCCTAATAATTAGGCAAGGTCATGCCAAAAAAAAATTTCGTTCTAAAATATCGTTTTGCTCTATGCCCCGCAGGCGACCATGGTTTGCAAGATGACCGGAGTCATCGTGGATAGGTTTTTGAGCTCCGCGAAGGCCGAGATGATTCAAAAAAACGAGACAAAGATAAGATGTCAGTGTCGAAGATGCAAGCTGAAGTGCCTTTTGGACCCGGATTCACAAACAATAAAGGGGCACCTGCTCACGCGTGGTTTCATGGATGGCTATCGGTGGCAAGGTGATGAAGAAGATTATGAATTCGTCCAGGGTGGCCGGGCAACAGTAAGCAGAAATAGCGCCGAGGTCGGGCGAGAAGACGAAGAATCTCCCGGACATGATCACGATGCAGGACACAATCATCATGTAGAAGATGCCGGACATGATCATGAGGAAGGTCAAGACGAAGGGCATGATCATCATGACGATGAAGATGTCGGAGCAGACGGCGATGATGGACCATCGTCGATGGACTGGGTGCAGGACCCTCATATTCAAGAGTTGCTTCTGAACCAGGCGAGTAATAACGCAAGAGCTGCCGCCCGAGAGAAAGCCAAGCTGAATCAACTTGAGATGGACACAGTTACTCCATTGTATGAAGGATGCAATCCTGAGGATACCCGCCTGAAAGTAGCGCTCATGGCTCTGGAGATGAAAGTAAAACATAAAATGACCGACACATGCTTCGACGAAAACATGTCATTCTGGCAAGACCGTCTTCCCAAGGGGAACACGTGCCCGACCAGTTTCAATGAGGCGAAGAAAATCGTGTGTCCTTTGGATTTACCGCATGTTAGATACCATGTCTGCGTTAACGATTGCATCATTTATCGGCATGAGTACGCGGAGTCTACCGTATTTCTGAAGTGCGGCGCCAGTCGATAAAAGAAGAAGAAGAAAGATCCTCAAAAACCGGTGTGGTACTTTCCGATCATTCCTCGTCTGCAGCGTTATTTCGCGGACCCTAAGCAAGCTAAGCTCATGCGCTGGCATGCGGAAAGGAAGCAGCAAAAAGAAGAAGCTGAAAAAAATGATCCAGAAAAAGATAAGATGTTGAGTCACCCTTCTGATGGGACCCAGTGGGAGGCATTGAACTTCGAGGAGGACTTTGGGAAGGATCCAAGGAACATAGTGTTGTTCGCGAGCACCGATGGAGTCAATCCTTTCGGCAACCAGAGCAGCACACATAGCACCTGGCCAGTGTTTGTGTGCATGTACAACATCCCCCCTGGGTGTGCATGCCAAGAAAGTACATGCACATGACTGTGCTAATTGAAGGGCCAAAACAACCAGGAAACATCCTCAATCTGTATCTGGGGCTCCTAAAAGAGGATCTAGATACGCTATGGAGAATGCCAGTCAATACGTGGGACGCTCTAGAAGAAACATATTTCCCTATGAAAGCCGCACTGCTCACCACGGTGCATGACTATCTCGGTTTAGGGTATGTCGCGGGGCAGGTGGTCCATGGACACTGTGGATGCGCTAGTTGCATGGACGACACAACGTATCACCAGCTACCTAAGGATCCCGGGTCTTCAAAAACCGTGTTCATGGGACATCGAAGATGGCTTCCCCACAATGACCCATGGAGAAAACGCAAGGATCTGTTCGATGGAACAGCCGAACCCCGAAAGGCCCCACGTAGGAGGAGCGGCACCGAAATTGACATGCTGTTGACAAGTTGGAAAGAGTGCCCACCGCCAGGAAAGATCAATTCTAAGCGAAAGGCGCCAGAGCCGCTGTTGATGGTCTGGAAAACGAGGTCTGTTTTTTGGGACTTGCCATACTTGAACATCCTCGGTGTGCAAAACAGCCTTGATGTCATGCATATCACGAAGAATGTGTGCCAGAGTCTGCTTGGTACCCTGATCAACATGCCACAAAAGACCAAAGATGGGCCGAAAGCAAGGGCATACTTGCTATCAATGGGCATCAGGGAGGAGCTTCACGCAAACCGCCCTAATGATGATGATGATGACGACGACGACGACGATGATGATGAGCCATCAGAGGACACGGAAAGTCGTCGCAAAGGAAAAAAGGCCAAGAAGCAGAGCGAACATTATTACTGCCACCCCCCCCCCCCCCGCGTGCTTCACTCTAAGTCAGAAGGAGATCCAGCAGTTTATCAACTGCCTCCTAGGAATAAAACTTCCTTACGGTTTCGCTGGGAAGATCAGCAGATACCTAGACTCAGCGAAGAAGAGGTTCAGCGGGATGAAGTCTCACGACTGTCACGTGCTGATGACGCAGCTACTTCCGGTTGCAATGCGCGGGATCATGGATGACCACGTCCGTGAAACACTATTTGGCCTATGCAACTTTTTCGATGTCATCTCTCGGAAGTCGGTTGGCGTGAGGCAACTCAGAAGGCTACAAGAAGAGATCGTGGTGATATTATGCGAGCTCGAGATATACTTCCCACCTTCATTCTTTGATTTCATGGTGCATCTGCTCGTCCATATCGTGGATGATATCATCCAACTCGGGCCGACGTTCCTGCACAGCATGATGCCATTCGAAAGGATGAATGGTGTGATCAAGGGATACGTTCGCAACAAGGCACGTCCAGATGGAAGCATAGCCCAAGGCTTTCTGACCGAAGAGTGCATCTCCTTTTGCACGAATTATCTAGGCATCGATAACCCCGTTGGTCTGCCCGTCAACAGGCACCTCGGCAGGCTCGCTGGATGTGGTCAC
Organism: Bromus sterilis; assembly: GCA_950022295.1. Taxonomy (NCBI): domain Eukaryota; kingdom Viridiplantae; phylum Streptophyta; class Magnoliopsida; order Poales; family Poaceae; genus Bromus; species Bromus sterilis. The sequence goes on along the minus strand of OX465596.1, from coordinate 158,013,235 downwards.
CGCGAGGGTCGCCGCGAAGTGCATGTCGACTTCGAGGATCGACTCGCCGACTTTGAAAGAGCAAACCTAGTCGTGCTGCAACACATTGACTTGGTCGATCTTTGGGTGGTAGAGCACAAAACATCAATTGAGAAGACATACAATGACCGAGGCCAACAGTGGACGGACGGAGATGTACTCAAAGAGCACAACTCATGCTTCACGAGTTGGTTCAAGGACAAGCTTCTATCGTACCCTTTACATGAGGACTCTTTCGAGGAAGAAAAGCTCGTATTCACCTTATCACAGGGCGCCGAGCACAACCTGATGACCAATCAAGCGTACGATATCAACGGCTACACATTCTACACCGAGGAAAAGGACATGAAGAGTGATTATCAGAACTCCGGGGTAACGATGGAAGCCTACAACGGTAACGTCAAGAAAAGATACTACGGAAGGATCGAGGAGATCTGGGAGCTCAGCTACGCTGGAGAGAAGGTGCCGATGTTCTGCGTCGGGTGGGCCAAGAGCATCGTAAAAGAAAGCCGGTATTTCACCACCATGGTTATACCCGAAGCCAAGTCCAAGACCGCGGGCGCAAACGTCACCGCGCAAAATGAGCCATGGGTACTGGCTAGCCAAGTGGACCAATGCTTCTTCACTACCGACCCGTCAAAGCCCAGCCGTGTTGTCGTGAGGAGAGGCAAAAGGAACATCATCGGAATGGATGGAGCCGCCAACGAGCAAGACTTCGACAAGTACGGCGACCCAAAGATTGAAGATGACGACGATGATGATGCAGTAGCATACAAAACAAGAAGAAGCAGGACCACCCTACCTAAATGCGGTCGCCCGTTCAAGAGAAGAAATCAAGGGGTTCCGGGGCTAAATTATGCAAACGCGAAAAAGAAGGGAAAAAAGATGAAAAGATGATAGCTAAGATCCAATCACGACGATTGTTATTTCATGTCACTTGATTTCAACCTCATTTATGAGCATGTGATCGAATGATTATTTTTAGAGATCTTTTAAACATTATATTATTTTATATTATGAGCATTATATTATTTTAGTACATAAAATATGAAACTACTTGCCATGATGAACTAAATGATATAAATTTGCTTTTATGGATATTGATATACTTTTTTTTAAACTTGGTCAATGTTTTTCTCAAAAAACAAATACACCTTATATAAAGGAACGGAGGGAGTATTGTAGATGTTGATAGTTTTTGTTATATTTAGGAATGAGGGAGTATTAAAATTGCCATGTGTTTATAATTACTACACAATATAAAACTAACAAATAATTATAATTATAATTATAAATAACTAAATATTAAAAGCGTTAATGGAGCACCTACGTAAATTGCGCCATTGCTATGCCTATGCTAATGGCGCACTTCTAGAAAGTGCGCAATTGCTATGCCAAGTAGTTAGGGTTATCTCGATCCCATCTCACTCCAGATCTCACTCTCTCTCGATCCCATCTCTCACGTACTCCTCTCACTCCGACGACCCCGCACCCCCGCACCTCGGTGACCCCCTCCAGCAACCGCGCGCCCCCGCGCCCTGGTGCCCCCCTCCGGCGACCTCCTCCAGCAACCACGCGCCCCGCGCTCCGGTGCCCCCCTCTAGCGATTCACCTACGACTCTGTCATTGGACGCGCCGCGCGGCTCGCTATTGAGCTCGCCGTCGAGCCTCCCATCCGCCGCCGCCCTGCGCCGTCTCCTACATCTCCGGCTCGCCGCGCAGCACTAATCCGGAACCACGTGCTCTCCGAGGTAGGCCACCTCTCTGGTAATGAAAATCTAGTAAGGCTGCACCACTCGTCAGATCTGTATCTGTTCACGTATGTGTTGATTCAGCAGTATTATTATGCCATTCTGTGCTAGGGCTTAACTCATTTTGAAAGATATCTTCACCAGATGGGTTCCATCTTTGGCTCTGTAGCTGTCAATTTAATATAGCTCAGAAATTTAGGTGCCGGTAATTTAGGTCTACGCGCTTGATCCAGTTTCTGCATACTTATTAATAGCCATGTTTTTATTCGAAAAATCTTGAACTGGAATTTATTAGGTGCCATGTGTACTGGTAAACTGAAATATGTAGAGCCATCTTCGGTACTGATGTCAATAGGAGCCTTAGCATGGATGAGGCATATGAAGGTCTAGCTTCACTCCGTCACAATTCTTTCCAGCTTCATGTTCCTACTGCAGTCAAGCACTCTGAAAATCTTGGGGTTCTTTTTGGGAAAAATTCCTCTGTTTCTTCCTCGTGCATGCTAAAATTTTATCACTCTATTCATTAGGCATTTCTATACTATTATTAGCAGTAATAGACAACAAACAGGCAATTTGATGATGGTATTGGTGGTTGCATCTGCATGCATTAGTTAGTGTTAAATAGGGGAGGTGCTGCCTTCCTGCCTGCTGGGATAGCCAAGACATGTTATGAGAGTGTGTGTGAGTATGAACTATATCATTTATCTATGTGCATGCTGGGATACCCAGGACATGTTGCCTGCCTGCTTGCATTATTGTACCATGATCCAATTCAGCTATATCATTTATCTATGTGCTTTTTGGTTACTGTCAAATAATTCAATTCAGTTTTATCATTTGCATTGCATGGCGATTAGTTCATGAGTTTCTCACATACTCCATGAGGCGTATTAAAGCATTTTGGTATGCTTTGTGCACCTTGTTGTGCCTATATGTAGGCCTTTTTTGTGCAGGTACAAATAATGACCCCATTCTCCCAAAATGTAGATTAATTTCCGTTTCGGTTGAGAATGGGGTCCTAGCTCAAGAAAATTAGCAAATGTCATGCCGAATTTTTCCGTGAATTCGTGCATGACCTTTGTTATTTTTCTTGACCTAGAAGGTGCTTTTGCATGTAATTGTCCAAATACATAGCTCAACAATCTCCACAGTAGCATATAGGGTTAGGCACTTGCAGATTTGATCACTGGCAGGATGAAAGCTACACACATCATAATAGAAACATCAAGAACTATTTTCTTATCCTAGCTATACTAGCTACCCTGATATCATCCAATCACTCTAGTAGCATTTTTTCTTATCCTATGTAGTGGGTGTAGATAGCCGACAACGATGAGGCCTCCGGTTCGCACCACCAGAAGCAATATTGGGGGATGAGCCTAGACGATGATCCACAACCTCAACCCCGCTATGAGCGCATCGGGGATGACTCTACCGATCCCGAGTACACAATCGCTAGCGGGGATGATTGTGGTGCCGTGGAGGCCGATCCCGCCACTGATGATGGTGGCCAACCCACAGATTGAAGCCAACCGAAGAGGCAAAAAAAGGAGAGGCGCCCGAGCAAGCTAGGCACCGTCAAGGAGGAATTTACCGAAGTGGAAAAAAATGGGCTTCCAACGGCGCCCAAAGAATTAGTCGGTGGGTATGCCGGACAACTCAGGTGCATTCTCTGGGGCACCGTCTCGAGCAACACCGAGAACCTAAGGCATCCTGACCGAGCGAATTTGCGCAACCTCCTCTTCACGAAGATGCACAACCGATACAAGTTCCCCGCTCAATTCGCAAACACACGACTCCACGGGAATAAACTGAACAGTGCCGCCCTCATGAAGATGAGCACATCCCTGGCTACTTGGAGAAGCACGGTGAAGAAAATGATTAGTAAAGGTGTTAGTTACGAGAAGATCAAGGAGTCAAATCCTTCGATCAGAGAAACTGACTACGAGGAGTTCAAGCTCAACTTCGAGGACACCTCAACCAGTGAATCGAGTCAGTGGGGGAAAAGTATGCGGGAATTGAACTTAGGGGTTCACAGACTCGGTCCCGGCGGTTACAGAGTGGCGGAACCAAAATGGGACAAGGAGGACGCGGAGCGTGCCGCGCAAGGCCTACCGCCCCTCTTCAAAAAATACGGAGATAAGCCTACAAATAACTATGTCAGGGCCCGGTACAAGAGGAACCCGATAACAGGCGGCGGCCCCGTTGGTGTCCCCGGCGGTGGATGCGTTTGTGACCCGGCGGCGGCCAGGACGGTGCCCCCGGCTGCGGCCGCGACGGTGAACCCGATGGCGGATGCGTTTGTGACCCCCGCGGCGGCGCAAGTATTGGAGCGTAAAACAGCAACGCCCGGCACCTCAGGAGCAAGCGCCCCCTCCTTCACATGACCGCCCGCCGTTGGCGGTCCATTGACATTAGCCGAGCTCAACGCCATCACGGTAACTAAGCCTCGGCCGATGACTTCATCTCCTTTTACCTTTGACTGGGCATCCTTGACTCCCTACATGTTTTCGCAGGACACCGTCAACGTTCCATGCACTCTCCTGCACTTCGTGGACGAGGAGTTGGTCGATGTTGCCGTGGGCAGAATTGTTCAACCGGGCATCCGCGTGTTCCATTGTAATCCGATGCCAGCCAACGTGTATAAGGTTCACTTGATTCGGGTGCTGGATGGCTACGGCGAATTGTTACCTCCCTATCGACCCCCTGGAGCCAAGGACGAAGATGTGATGGACCTCCACGGCTGCTTGAACTTGAGCATGCTTTGGCGGAAGAGCCAGATTCGTTTGGGGGTGGGGAACTACACCCCACCGCCAGACGTGCCGGCGCCAAGCCATGCCAAGACCGCTGCAACACCGTCGGCAGATCCGGGCCACCATCCCACGGACATCGATGTGGCACAAGATCGGAGCTACACCAACACCAACACACTACTTTCCCGTGTCGATGACTTCTACGAGGAACTCGGTGGGTGCGACATGGACGACCTTTTCCCACCTGCTTCTCAAGAACCAAAACTTGGTGCAAAAGACTCCTCCCACCCATCTCGTAGCGCGGAGATGAATTCCAACAATAAGCGTCGACTGTTCAGTTCTCAGGAGACGCCTCCAGCTGCCGCCTTCACCGAGGCTGAGATGGCCGAGGCGCAAAATGTTATCAGCCCCAACACACTCAGGAAGGCGGTCTCCGAGCAGGTAAAGGTCCCATTACATGAGAAGCCGAAGAAGAAGGGACGGACAAGAAGGAGGAAGGGTCCCACTACTGCGAGCCAGCCGGCACCGACGATCCGTGCTCAAGACGGGTCACCAAGACCCGACGGAATCATGTCGAGGGTGCATGTGGCGGGTAGGCCGATGCTATCTGCTGCAATGCTCGATGCTGCAACCGGCGCTATGAAGAGTCTGCATGACGTTGTTCTGAATACAGAGACACGGCGTCGCAGAGAGAATGATGTGGCATACCCGGTTTTCACCGCCAAGGTGCTAGAGGGAAAGGGCTTTGTTGCTTGCGACATCGGACGTGTGATCTTCCTGCGGTTTGATGACATGTTCTCTATGTTTCACCTTTTTCCGCTGCACTACACATTCGTTCGGCTATTTGCGCTCAGTATGGAGATGCGGATCATCAGAGACAAGACCCCGGACATCGTTATAGTCGACCCCTTCTACATGCGTGCCAAGCTCTTGACCAACCCCGGGGACCGGCAACTCGGTAGTGATTACCTCGAAGGCGTCATTATGGCGAACAAGGATAAGGACAAATTCCTCCTGCCTTACTTTCCCGAGTAAGTCATCCCCTCACGTCACCGTAACGTACATTAGGTTTTGCTTAGATTTTGGTCGTTCTTTTCCTCCTAACATCCGTGTTGTGTGCAGTGATGAAATAAAGTGCACACTCATCTCTCTAAACCCGAAATGGTCCAAGGCCACGTATTTGGACCCGGACCGTGAGTCGAACAAAGACTACACAAATATCAAGAAAGTTCTCGATGAGGATCTCTCGCGCTACTCCAAATCTGGAGTCACCTTCAAGAAGGAAGCTGTTAGGTACGGCGCGCATGTGTTCACTCACGTAACAAAGTTCGCCTGCGTCAAGCAGCCGCCTGGCGGTCAGAAGGATGCCTACTACGCCATCCATCACATGCGGGCATTCGTACGGGACCAGCAGCAACTTACGCTCCAGCCTCATCTCAAGCACTGGGCCGAACGCTTGTCGGTAATCCAAGACGCCGACCTCAGACAAGAATTCTTTCGCATCCAGTCGGAGCAGGCAGGAATCATCTCTGAAGATGTCCTTCGTAACACGGGGGAGTTCTACCTCAACAATCAACTGTCCAACCGTGAAATAGATACAATGCTCAAATTGCAGGCTGACGGCGATCGCTCAGTCATGACCATCACGAAAGACGGCGGCTTCACCCACGCTCCGGCCCGTGAGCGGAGTCAAAAGTATTGATGCCCATGCGCCTAGCTATGTAGTTTTGGACTATCGATGAGATCTCGTGTGTGTTGTATAAACTTTTATGAACTTGTCTGTACATATGTCTCCTTAGTTTAAATAGTCATCATTCAACTTATTTGTAATCGATGCTATTTATTACTAGGACCATGAACCGTGTGCTATTAATGTGTGTTTACCCTTTATGAACCTTCCTATATAAAGACCACCAGACTCCCACCACCCAATTAGGGTTTACCCTAATGGAAATTTGCAGCCACCCCCTCAGTTTTGCCACAAAATTTGCCCCCAAATCCCCCAAATTTCGAAACCCTAGCCTCCCAACCATCCGGAGCCGTCAAATCAGGGAACGGAGGTCCCAGATCGCGCCACATCGCGCCCGGAGACAGCCAGCAGCCCCCGAGCGCCGCCGGGCCGATCCGGGCCCCGCGGGCCCGCCGCCGTCCGCCGCCTGGCCGAGCCAGCCCGCAGCTCGAGCTCGGAGCTCCCATGGCCGTGGCCGTGCCGAGCCGCCGACTCCTGCCACCGCCGCCACGCCCAACTCCGGCGAGCCACCACGCCCCGGCCGCCCCCTTCCTCCTCTCCTCCTCCTCTCCCTTCTCCTCCTTCCTCTCTAACCTCCTCTCTCTCCCCGTGCAGGTTATGGGCGCCATGGCCATGGCCGAGCTCGGCCAAGAGCTCGAGGCCACGCCCCACGGCCACCCCGGCCACTCCCCGGCCCGGATCCGGCCGGATCCGGCCACCCTCCACCGACTCCGGCCGCCCACGAGCCTCCCCTGGCCTCCCGTGCCCGCGCCATGGCCGATTTGGTCCTGTCCAGCCCGCCATGGGAGATGCAGCCCTGAGCTCGACACCCCCCTGTAATTTCTAAGTCCCAGGAATTTTACCTCAAGTACCTTACTTGCAACGCGATCTCCCGTTAGCTCGTAGATCGGATTGAGGTGATTCTTCTTTTGTTTGGTTGTGCTCTGTGTGCTCTAGCATCCATATTTTGGGAGTAGTTGCATTTGAGATCATCTTGATTGCGCAAATGTTGGTCAAACAGGGCACCAGATCGTTAAACTAAAACTACTGTTAAGTCTGTCTGAAATTGTTATTTTGTTGAAACTTTGGACGACGGTTGCGTTTCAACCGTACGTCGGAATGGAGTGATTTCTTTTGCGTTGCGTTAAGAATTGTTTCTACTTCAGTTTCATGCATTCACATGCCATAATTGCTTGCTGCATCATGATTGTATCTTGCTCCAAAGTGGTGATCCTGACGTTAATGTGCTGCTGTTGCTGAAACTGTTATTTTGTTGCAACTTCGGTCGACGAGTGTGTCGCGACCGTTTATCGGAATTGAGTGATTCCAATTGCATATTGTTAAGCATCATGTCTACTTCCATTACATGTATTGCATTGTCATATTATTCTTGCTGGTCATATAGTTGTTGAGCTCCAAAGTTGCTATGCTGCTGTTTTTGACAGCCACGTATGTTTTTCTCAAAGTCTGTAACGTTTCGATGCCATGTTGTTTGCTTAATATCTTTTGATCTATGATGCCTATTTGCATGATTCTTTTTTCCATGGCTTCCTTGTCATGTCTACTTTAGTTCCATATCATTTGTGATCACGTTTGCATTGATTATCCTGTTTATGCATTTCTCTAAAGTGTGCTTCGTGATGTTGGCAGATTGTGCCCGTAACTTGTTTTGCTTGTATCTTCTTAACCGTAACTCCGTTTGGAGTGTGGTTTATATGTAGCTGGATTAGCTTTTTGTGTACTTTGTGTTTATGCTGCTGTTTTCTGCTGTTAACCAACCTAAAATATGGTTTAGGACAGAACAGTACCAAATGTTTTAATCATCGTGCGGCACATAGTGTTATGCCATGTTTAGGTTGTGCCTCACTTAAATTGACTAGCATAAATAGTTTACTTTGTGCTTCACCTCTTGACCTGTTTGTGTGCTATGCCATGCTTGCTTGAGTTGCCATGTTAGTAACCGTTGGTTCATCACCTGTAGACCACCGTAAACGTGCGGTATTCGTCGTGTGTGACCGATACCACACTTAAACTGTTAGTACCCGTTCTCGACGATAGATCCGTATCGCGTTTCCGTGTCGTGTGATGTCTTATTGATATTGTGTTGCTCCGTAGTAATAGTGGTGCACCATTGATTGCTTTCGAGTGTTTATCGTCTTGTGTGCTTCCGCGGGTAGCTTCGGAGACGATGCGAGCGTGCGATCGAATACACCTACGGAACCCGACTTATCAACAGGCAAGGACTATACATTACTTATGATCCATTCTATTTCAACCAGCGGTTTGCATGCTAGTCTAGGTTAGGTTCGATGTTTGATCCTACCACATGTTTACAGCCTCTTTCAAACCGATACAGCCATGTCCCCTCCCAGCAAACCATGTACTGCTATGTTACTATTGCTCGTTGCTCAGCCCCTGCTTAGTATGCATGCTTAGGATGCTATGATGTTACCCCCTGTTACTCCTTGGTTTGGGATATCACATTTTTATATTATTATTGATGATATGATTATTATAAATGTTGACTATATTCGACGAAGGATGGAAGGTCTAGGCTATCCCGCCTCGACGCTTTGTTCCATTCGAGTCAGCTAGGATCCGAGTTCCGGGAATTGGTTTTGAGACTGAGTGTGCCTAACCGCGTGTGGGATTTTATGGGGTCCCCTTTTCTTACCAATCTAGCTTCAAACATTTCTAGTGGTGGCCCAAGCTGATTTTACCATTTGAAAACTGTGTGTGTGTGTCTGTCGGGTAGCTCCTGGCAGATATTCTTTAAACAACACGGGCCAGCGGAGACATGGTTTCTTTGTTGGTCCACCCCAGGGAGCTAGGGGGCTGCCCACATCTATTTGGGTAGCTAACCCGACCTCATCTAGACGGTAGAGGCCAATTCGAGAGCGCGGATGGCTTTTGAGTTGGATGTCGACTCACCGGGGGCCACCCGGATTTGTGCAATGTTAGTTAGAGGGACCTGTCGTTCCGGATCTCTTGGGAGTAAATCATAAAATAGTTTCCTATCATGGGTAGCAACTGAGAGAGATGGGCGTGCGTGCGGAGCCTTGTAATGGGCAGTTGGTACACCCCTGCAGGGTTAAATCTTTTCGAGAAGCCGTGTCCACGGTTATGGACGACTTGAGACCTACTCCTTGTTCATAGACAACAACAACTGAAATAATCTTAATATAACTTGATCAATGTGTGTGTGCCTTGACTGCTTCTTATTCGTCGGGAAGCGAAGAGGAGGACAAGGATAGGATAGGTGTTATGTTTGCGTAAGTAGTTGATAGCAAGACTTGTTGGAGGAGATTCCTCATCGGATGCTTGGCTTCTTATCTTACTCTTTAGATCGTTGGCCACTTCATGAATGCTAGTGCGGCAGCAACCTCACCACTTACCCCTTCCTTACCGTAAACTACTAGTTTTCCTAGAATGATGAGTGATGAAGTCCTTGCTGGGTCAGATGACCACTACAGTTGGATGCTGAGTACCTCTGTACTCATGATACTACCCCCAAACTCTTTTCAGGGTTCTTGATCGACAACATGTATGGTGATTGACGTTTCACGTGGAGACTCGACGACGACTAGTTAGGCGGATCCCGGCGGAGGGCCTGGACCCGTGTGGTTATGGGATCGATGTTTTTCTCTTTGCCAGTAGGCTTTTGCTTGTAGTCTGTACTCATACATGTACCTTCCGCTAATGTATTGTATTTGAGGCAGTTGTATGCCGATTGTATGAGATGTTGTATCCTGTATCTGTAATGTTGTGATATCATGTTGGAAATCCGGGGCATATGGCTTTTTCATATGTCGCGGTGGGACCGATATGTGCTTCGTCCCCGGATCTGGATGGAGACATCTAGATCTGGAACAGTACCGCATATGGGGCCTTACAGCAGGGTGCCGTCACAGGAATTCTGGTCCCCCGAAGCTTTTCGGCGATGGCGGCGAAGATCGGAATTGCTTCTGGAGAAAAGGGGTCCGGAATCAGGGTTTTCGTGACGCAGTAAAAATAAGGGCCAAGGGGGGAAGCCAGGGGGCCACCAGGAGTCTAGGCGGCCTCCCGGCGCGGCCAACACCTAGGCCGCGCCCACTGGCCGCCTAGGCACAAGGTGGGGCCCCTCTGACCCCCCTTCGGGCGTAAGGAAGCTTCTGGAACGCTGATTTTTTATATATTTTGCAGGAATTTTCTGAGCACTTTTAATAATGGGAAAACCTGAAATACAAAAACAGCAGAAAACAGAAACTGGCACTGGGGTGCACTGAGTTAATAGGTTAGTCCAAATATGATCAAAAGTGTATGAAAGTGTATCTAAAACATAGCAATATCACACAAAACATGCATGGAGCAAGCATAAATTATAGATACGATTGGGACGTATCAACATCCCCAAGCTTAATTCCTGCTCGTCCTCGAGTAGCTAAATGATAACAAGCATAATTTCTGTGGTGACATGCTAACAACCATATAAGAAATTTTAAGTAAAGAAATCAAAGCATGCAATTCAATTCAAGTCATAACAGCCAAGAGTCTATATTTAGCATTGAAACAAGCAACATAAGAACATAAAGGTGCAAGAGCTCTCGCTGACCATGACTCGAATGTCTCCAAATGGTGTTTGCGTGTAAGAAAGGGGATGGGGATATACGAGAAAAAAGTATTTTTGTGTTGAGAACTCAATCTACTAAAGCTTCGCACTTGGTCTTCTTTGGACTCTTATCTTCACTCATCCCCAGACCACTAGCCAGGTACAAGTCAAAATGATCCACTGCTTTTCGAAATTTTGAGCACTCATGCAATGCATGAGTGTAAGCAAGAAAGTTGACACTTAAGATGGCAAAGAGAGAATATGGTGGAGGAGTAAGTCAAAAAGGTGAGAAGGGCTCACATCAATGAGAACAATCATAGGCAAGAGAAAGCCAAATGATAGATATGATGTGAGGAGTAGGGATTACCATGCAACGGATGCATATATGAGCTAAGGTAAGCTCTCCAAAGGAACTAGTGGGGGGGGGGGTGCATCCAACATGCTTGCTCAAGAAGACCTAGAGCTCATTTGAGGAGGCTCATCATTGGAATATACAAGCCAAGTTCTATAGTCTGAAGATCCCCACATAGCTATATGCATGAATGATAATCTCTATGGAGTACAAGATATAAGAGGGAGTACGAGTGTGGATCTCTCAAAAGCAATAGTAGTGTGCCCCCTTCTCTCTTTTTATTTCTTTTTATCCTTTTTTCTATTTTTTTGTATTTTTTGGTGGCCTCAATGGCTCTTTCTATTTCTCTCATTTCCGACGAAGGAAGGCGCCGGGCCGGACGGAGGAAGGCGTGGAAGCGAGCTCCCGTGGGGCGGCGGAGTAGAGCTCGGGCGCCATGGCAATGGCGCTTCGGCGCATGCTGCACAGAGAGAGGAGGGTGAGGCGAGAGAAGGAGAGGAGGAGGGAGAAGAGAAGAGGAGAGGAGGAGGAAGGGCGCGGGCGGCGTCCTCGCCGGAGGCGCGCGGCTGCGGCGGTGGAGCTTCTCCACGCGCAGGAGATGGAGAGAGAGAGAAGGCTGAAGGTTGGCTCGATCTGGGCCGTCGGATCGCGAGATCTGACGGTCCAGATCTGAGAGGGCTAGGGTCTGCGAAAATTGGGGCTAAATTTGCAAAAATTGGGAAATTTGGAGGGGGGTGGCTGCAATTTTTAGGCTAGGGAAACCCTTGAAAGAGGTGGAAGTGGTCTATATATAGCCCAGGTGGCTGGCAGTTTGCAAAAACATCTCCGGTTTTTCTCTCGCGCGCGGTGTTTACGTTTCTGACCGCCGGGGGTCCGCAGTACCTCCGATTCGGGTAAAACTTCGAACTGCGCGATCAGTGCATCGAGCCGGCGGCGTTCACCTCGCGCTGGAACCGTTCCGAGAACACTTTCCGGCGCGCTATAAAAATAACCCGTTTAATTATTAAACGGGGTTTTTCGTTCCATTGGCTGAGGCTGGTATCGTGCGGTTTTCGTGACAGTGATCGGGTGAAACCCGTTGTCGCAAAGGTCGAGTGTCAGGGTGGCAAGGGTCGGTCTTCGTCCGATACGAGATAAGAGGGGAAAAATAATCGCCGATCGATAAATCGGGGATGCAAACACCGCAAAAAAATCAAACAATCAAACAATTCACACCGAAAACAAAAATTTTAATTTTTGTGAAAACTGGGCTATTACACGACTCCCCGGGGGCCACCCGGATTTGTTCGTTGTTAGCTAGAGGGACCTGTCGTTTCGGATCTCTAGGAACTAAATCATAAAATGGCTGCCTGTGATGGGTAGAAACTGAGAGAGATGGGCGTGCGTGCGGAGCCTTGTAATGGGCAGTTGGTACACCCCTGCAGGGTTAAATCCTTTCGAGAAGCCGTGTCCACGGTTATGGACGACTTGACACCTACTCCTTGTTCATAGACAACAACAACTGAGACAATCTTAATAAATTGATCAACGTGTGTGTGCCTTGACTTTTTCTTCTTCGTCGGGATGAGAAGAGGAGGACAAGGATAGGATAGGTGTTATGCTTGCGTAAGTAGTTGATAACAAGACTTGTTGGAGGCGATTCCTCATCGAATGCTTGGTTCTCATCTTACTCTAAAATAGACCGTTAGCCACTCATATATTGCTAGTGCGACTACAACCTCACCACTACCCCCATCTTACCCGTGAGAAGTTAGTTACAAGACTTTTGATATATGCTCACCCCTTGCTTTTGTTTTCCCTTTTATTTTTTTCCTGATCGGCCGCCGCAGTTGATTACTACCTCAACTCTTCTTCTGTACGTCTTTTTGGAGACTCGACGCTGACTAGTTAGGAGGATCCCGGCGGAGAGCCTGGACCCGTGTGGTTACGGGAATGGTGTGTATTACCTTTGAAACTAGGCATTTGAATGTAGTCTGTACTCAGACATGTATCTTCCGCCGATGTAATGTATTTAAGGCAGTTGTATGCCGATTGTATGAGATGTTGTATCCTTGTAGCTGTAATGTTGTGATATCATGTTGGAAATCCGGGGTATATGACTTCGTCATATGTCGCGGTGGGACCGATATGTGCTTCGTCCCCGGATCTGGATGGAAACATCTAGATCTGGAACAGTACCGCATATCGGGCCTTACGGTTTTTAGCATGTCAACATAGAAATTATTCTTGTTATCATTTACCTACTAGAGGATGAGCAGGAATTAAGCTTGGGGATGTTGATACGTCCGAAACGTATCTATAATTTCTGCTTGCTCCATGCATGTTTTGTGTGATATTGCTATGATCTTTATACACTTTCATACACTTTTGATCTTTTTGTGACTAACTTATTAACTCAGTGAACCACAGTGCTAGTTACTGTTTTCTACTATTTTCTATTTCAGGTTTCCCCCATATTAAAAGTACTCCAAAAATTCGGGAAAAGTCAGATAAAAAATTAGCGTACCGGAAGCTTCCGGAAACAACTAGGAGGTGCTAGAGGGGACCCACCAGGGCCCCAGGCTCCCTCCCGGCGCGCCCTAGGGTGGGGGCGCACCAGGGGGGCGCCTGGAACCCTGGTGGCCCCCCTGGCTGCCCCCTTCGCCTATATATTCTCCATGACACGAAACCTCTGAAGACAGGACCCTTTTTCATGATCTCGCCTCTGTTCCGCCGCCGCCGTGCTTCCAAGATCGGGAGTGCCAGCAGACCTCTTCCCGGCACCCTGCCGGAGGGAGGATTGACCTCCGAGAGCCTCTCCTCCACTATGGACGCTTCCCGGATGATCCGTGAGTAGTCTACCTTGGACCATAGGTCCGTGATCACTAGCTATTTTATGTTATCCTCCCCTCTTTGTTCTTCATGCATTAGAACTCGTGAGCTGCCCTACATGATCGAGGCACATATGTAATTTTCTGCTGTTGCTATGCTGAGTTTGGTGGGATCTGATGGATTATGAGACTATGTTCAGTTTGTCATTGAGTAATATATTTGGTTCTTATCTTTTATATTTATGTTCTTGAGTAGTTCTTGCTTGTTCTCCGTTGCTGTTTATTTCTTTGGCCAAGTAGTAGGTAGTGACTCCAAGAGGGAATGTTATGCTCGATTGTGGGTTCATGCCCCTTGATGACAAGCTTGAGTGACAGAAACATGAGTCTAGGGGATGTGATGTTGCCACAAGGGGGAAAACAATGGTTCTTGTAACCGCGGTTGCAAGGATTCTTTACTTTACGCAAAGTTCTTTTAATGTAGTTGTCTGTTGCTTTGGGTTTACACTTTGGGTGGGGCTCGCAACTTAATACCAGCGAGATGTTCTGGATAGATATCTCAAGGTGGATGATTAGTAGTAGATGCAGCTGTATTTCGGTCTACTTATTTTGGCGTACCGCCCATGCTTTTGAGCTTCGTCCTTTCTTTATAGCATAGTTAGCATTGTTGTGTGTATTAATCCTTTCAATTGCCCAGCTGTGATTTGTTTACCTCGCATAGCAGTTTTATCGTCTTTTGGGAGAGAGACAGCACTAGTGAACATCACGGGACCCCGGTCCATATTATTATCACTGTTTACACCCTCAATTTATTTTCTGCTTTTACTTTCTAGATGCTATAACCATTATTATTACCCCTCGCGTTTGATCCTTTGTAAACAACAAGGCCGGAGAGATTTACAACCTCTCTTAAATTCGTTGGGAGCAAAGTTATTTTTGTCGTGTGTAGGTCCAGGTTAAGAGAGCAATATCTTAAATGGCGGGTTGCTCGCTTCACCACCTACTTGTCGTTATTGGAGTCCTACTCGCTTCACTGTAACAGCCCAGATTTCACAAAAATTAAAAGAATTGTTTTCGGTGTGAATTGTTTGATTGTCTGATTTGTTTGCGGTGTTTTCATCCCCGATTTATCGATCGGCGATTATTTTTCCCCCTCTTATCTCGTACTGGACGGAGAACGACCCTTGCCACCCTCACACTCGACCTTTGCGACACCGGGTTTCACCCGATCACCGTCGCGAACACCACAAGAGAATAGCCGCAGCCAACGGAACGAAAAACCCCGTTTAATACTTAAAAGCGATATTTTTATAGCGCGCCGGAAAGTTTTCTCGGAACGATTCCAGCGCGAGGTGAATGCCTCCGGCTCGACTCGCTGATCGCGCAGTTTGAACTTTTACCCGAATCGGAGGTACTGTGGAACCCTGGCGGTTAGAAACGTAGACACCGCGCGCGCGAGAGAAATACCGGGGATATTTTTGCAAACTTCCAGCCACTTGAGCTATATAAAGACCACCACACTCCCACTCATTTCTAGGGTTTTCTAGCCACAAAACTGCAGCCACCCCCATATCTATCTCCGATCTGCCCATTTTAGCCCCCATTTTCGCAAACCCTAGCCCTCTCAGATCTGGACCGTCAGATCTCGCGATCCGACGGCCCAGATCTCTCCCAACTCTCCACCTACCTCCAGCCTTCTCCCTCCTCTCTCCTCACGTGCGTGCAACCCGTGGAGTATCCGCCGCCGTCGCCCGATTTCGGCCGGCGAGCCACCAACAGCTACGCGCCGCGCTGAGCACCTCCAGCCCCGCCGCCTCTCCTCGTCCTCTGCCCTGTCGCCTCACCCCCGCGTTCTCCCTCTCCTCGCAGGAGAAACCAGGGCATCGCCGCCATTGGAGCCGCCTGTGGAGCTCGTCACCGGACCGCCCCGACCAGCCCACCGACCACCGCGCCCGCAGCGGCTCCGGGCAACTCTCACGGCGCCTTGCCCCTCTTCTGGCCGTCCCCTGCCTGCGCCCCTACGCGCCTCCCTCACCGGCCGGCGAGGCACCAAGCGCCGCCGTCGGCCTCCCCGTACCAGATCGGGAGAGATCCGACCTGGCTAGCTGGCTCCAACCGACGCGTCCATGTGGGCCCAGCCCGGCGCGCCTCCATCCGGCCCAAGAGGCGCAGCCCACCAGCAACCGCCGGCCTGGGCTTTGGCCCAGCAAGGTGATACCTTTTTTTTTCTTTTTTTTATTGTGCTGCGAGTTGGGCTTGGCCCAGTAGGCCTTTTTATTTTTTTTCGTTAGATTTTGGCAGATTGTATTAGTGTTTTTGCGGTGCCCGTAACTTTTTAACGGTAGCTCGGATCGCGACGTATAAAACACGAAAATTGCTTAGATTTTTGTGTAGATTATTAAAATGTTGCTTGTTGCCACGTTTGACTTTGTTTACCTGTTGTTGACCTCCTAATTACAACTGCTTGCCACTGTAAACTGGTAATTGCCATAACTTTTTAACCGTTGCTCTGTTTAAAATGTTATTTATATGTAACTTGACTAGAATTGCATGTAGATTGTGTTTATGCTGCTCTTGCCTGCTAATAAAAATAATAAAATATTGTTTAGGGAAAAACAGTTCCAAATTCCATTTTATTGTGGGGTCCACAATAGTTTGCCATGTCTAGGATTTGACCCCACTTAAATTGACTAGATTAGATAGTTTATTTATACTTCTCATCTTGCCATGTTTATGTGCTATGTCATGCTTGAGTGAGATGCCATGTTAACAACCTTTGTTGATCACCTGTAGCTAAACAACTTGAACCACGGTAAACGTGCGGTATTCGTCGTGTGTGACCGATACCCCACTTAAACTGTTAGTAACCGTTCTTGACGATAGATCCGTATTGTGTTGTCGTGCTATGTGTTGCCTTCTTGATCGTGTGATGGTTCGTAGTAATAGATGCTTGCTCATTGATTGCTTCCAGTGTTTACCGTCTTGTGTTCTTCCGCGGGTACCTCTCGGACACGATGCAAGCTTGCGATCAACTACATCTTCGGAACCCGACTTATCAACACGGGATCCGAGTTCCGGGTATTGGTTTTAAGACTGAGCGTGCCTAACCGCGTGTGGGATTTTATGGGGTCCCCTTTTCTTACCTACCTAGCTTCAAACTTTTCTAGTGGTGGCCCAAGCTGATTTACCAGTTGAAAAACGTGTGTGTGCTTGGTTGGGCCCCCAGCTGTTTTATAATAACTTGGGCCAGTGGAGACATGGTTTTTTTGTTGGTCCACCCGATCAGCTAGGACCCGGTTTCCCATGTGTGATTAACCGGCTATCCGACCTGCGTCATACGGAAGAGTCCGATACGAGAGCGTGGCCAACTTTTGGATTGGGTGTCGACTCCCCGGGGGCCACCCGGATTTGTTCGTTGTTAGCTAGAGGGACCTGTCGTTTCGGATCTCTTGGAACTAAATCATAAAATGGTTGCCTATGATGGGTAGAAACTGAGAGATATGGGCGTGCGTTCAGAGCCTTGTAATGGGCAGTGGGTACACCCCTGCAGCGTTAAATCTTTTCGATAAGTCGTGTCCACAGTTATGGACGACTTGAGACCTACTCCTTGTTCATAGACAACAACAACTGAGATAATCTTAATATAACTTGATCAATGTGTGTGTGCCTTGACTGCTTCTTCTTCGTCGGGATGCGAAGAGGAGGACAAGGATAGGATAGGTGTTATGCTTGCGTAAGTAGGTGGATAGCAGACTTGTTGGAGGCGATTTACACCATCCTTACCGTAAACTACTAGTTTTCCTAGAATGACGAGTGATGAAGTCCTTGATGGGTCAGTTGACCACTACAATTGGATGCTGAGTACTTCCGTACTCATGATACTACCCCCAAACTCTTTTCAGGGTTCCTGATTGACAACAGGTATGGTGATCGACGTTTCACGTGGAGACTCGACGATGACTAGTTAGGAGGATCCCGACGGAGGGCCTAGACCCGTGTGGTTATAGGATCGATGTTTTTCTCTTTGCCAGTAGGCATTTGATTGTAGTCTGTACTCAGACATGTATCTTCCGCTGTTGTATTGTATTAAGTCAGTTGTATGCCGATTGTATGAGATGTTGCATCCTTGTATCTGTAATGTTGTGATATCATGTAGGAAATACGCGGCATATGACTTCGTCATATGTCGCGGTGGGACCGATATGTGCTTCGTCCCCAGATCTGGATGGAAACATCTAGATCTGGAACAGCACCGCATATCGGGCCTTACATTCACTGAGGGAAATTTGCTTCTATCCTACATCTCACCTTCCACTTGGGGTAACCAACAAAGGGCGAGAAACCACAATCCTCTCTCGCGTATCAGCACTACTTCAGTGCCATCAGTTGCTCGTTTGACCACCTTCTTGTTGATCCTTGGAGTCCTCCTAGATTCGATATACAATACATTCCTCATGTAAGGGAAATTTTCCTTTGTCTACATCTCAATCTTCCACTTGGGGTAATCAACGAGGAGCACTAACCGATGCCATAATTCCCGCACCTGCAGGAATATGAATTCGAGTGAACCCATAATGGTTAGTACTAGAGGTAGACTAAGAACACTTTGTGTTTATACTCCACACCTGCATATGGGTTATCCTCCGAAGGTAGTTAACATGCATTGTGATACGTCCATAACGTATCTATAATTTATGCTTGTTACATGCTTATTTTGGTGATATTGCTATATGTGTTGATTCACTTTCATATAATTTAAAACATATTTTGGACTAGCATACTAATTCAGTGCCTAGTGCCATTTTAAGTATGTTACTGTGCATGCATTGCACAAAAAGGTCAAAAATAGAAGTGCTCAGAAAATTCCGGAAAAAATACCAAAAAATATCCACAAAGGAAGCCTCCAGAAGCCCGAAGGGCCCCGAGGTGGACCACCCCTAGCCAGGCGCCCTACTGTTGCGGCTAGGGGTGGTGGTGGTCGCGCCCTCTGGCCTCCTGGGCCACGGGGGCCACCCCTCAGGATCCCCTTTGGCATATAATTATCCCTCGGTATAGAAACCCTCGAGGAGACCCACAGAGAGTTTGACCCTTTTTAAACAACAAGGCTGGAGAGATTGACAAGATCTATGTACTCATTGCGAGAAAAGTTATTTGTATCTGTGTGCAGGTCCACGTCAACTCTTGTTCTAGTAATTTCTAGCGCCATTGTCACCTACTTGTCGTCGTTGGAGTCCTACTGGAGACAAATCTTGGTGTCTTCACCGAGGGAAATTACGCTACGCTACATCTCAACCTTCCACTTGGGGTAGCCAACGAGGAGCACTACTTCAGTGCCACCAAGCTAATTTCTGGCGCCGTTGCCGGGGACTCCGCTCTTCAAGATAGGGGAGTTGCAAAATATCTTTTATCTTTGCTTTTTAGCCTTGTTAGTTTACCGTTCAGTTTTTGCTTCATTTTCCTTTATCAAAAATCCCAAATTTATTGCTTGTCTTGCGTGCTGCTACTATGGGTACCACTAAAAACACCAAGTTGTGTGAGTTCACTAGTCACAAAAACAATGATTTTATCTACACTCCTATTTCTATACCTGCCACTGCAGCATCTTAGTATGAAATTAAACCTTCTTTGCTTACCCTTGTTATGAAAGAACAATTCTCTGGTACTGGAGATGCTGCCGCTATACACTTGAATAATTTTGTTGAGCTTTGTGATATGCAAAAGTATAAAGAATTAGAAGGTGATATTGTTAAGTTTAAGCTTTTTCCTTTCTCCTTGAGAGGATGAGCTAAAATTTTGTTGCAATCCTTGCCTAGGAATAGCATATATTCTTGGGATTAGTGCAAGTATGCTTTTATTGTGAAGTACTACACACCTGCTTAGATTATCCAATTTAGAAGTAATATTATAAATTTTAAGCAATTGGATAATGAACACGTTGCCCAAGCTTGGGAACATATGAAATCTCTTGTTAAGAATTTCCCTACACATGGTTTGACTATTTGGATGGTTATCCACACTTTTTATGCAGGATTGAACTTTACCTCGCGGAACCTGTTAGATTCAGCCGCGGGAGGAACCTTTATGTAAACAACACTTGGTGCTGCCAAAAAAATTGTAACAGCCCAGATTTCACAAAAATTAAATTTTTTGTTTTCGGTGTGAATTGTTTGATTGCCTAATTTGTTTGTGGTGTTTGCATCCCCGATTTATCGATCGGCGATTCTTTTTCCCCCACTTATCTCGTATTGGACGGAGACCGACCCTTGCCACCCTGACACTCGACCTTTGAGACACTGGGTTTCACCCGATCACCGTCGCGAAAACCGCACGAGACCAGCCGCAGCCAGCGGAACGAAAAACCCCGTTTAATAATTAAACGGGATATTTTTATAGCGCGCTGGAAAGTTTTCTCAGAATGGTACCAGCGTGAGGTGAACGCCGCCGGCTCGACACGCTGATCGCGCAGTTCAAAGTTTTTCCCGAATCAGAGGTACTGCGGACCCCTGGCGGTCAGAAACGTGAGCACCGCGCGCGCGAGAGAAAAACCGGGGATGTTTTTGCAAACTGCCAGCCACCTGAGCTATATAAAGACCACCACGCTCCCATCCCTTTTCTAGGGTTTCCTAGCCAAAATTTGCAGCCACGCCCCCAGTTTTTCCCCCAATTTTCGCAACCCTAGTCCCAGATCTAGAAAATTGCCCCCCAGGCGCTCTGGACCGTCAGATCTCGCGATCCGACGACCCAGGGATTGCCACGTCAGCCCCACCAACCCCCTCCATCTTCCTCTCCCACAGCCATGCCCGTGGGCTCACCGCCGCCGCGCCTCCACCGTGGAGGAGCTCCTCCGGCCGCCGCGCCCCTGGTCGCCTCACTCCTCTCTCCTCCCGCGCGCCACCTCCTCATCTCTCCTCACCGTCCCTTTCCCTCCTCGCAGGCACAGGAGGCCGCTGGATCCGCACCGGTGTCGACCTTCCGCCATGGCCGCCCGTAGTACCAGCTCGACGTCGCCCCAAAGACCCCGCGCCACCTCAACCGTGGCCTGATCCGGCGAGGCCTCGGCCAGATCCGCCGCGCCCATCCCCGTTCCGCGTCGGAGCCCGCCCAGCTCGTAGGAGTCGAGTCTGGCGCCGTCGCTGCCATGGGAACAGACCCGTCCGCGGCATCCCTCCGTTGGCCGCCAAGTGGGCCGGCCTCCTGCCTCGGCCCGTCCAGCACGCCGCGGCCCAGCGCAGCCACGACTTTCCAGCCGGTTCTGCCTCCCCCGCCGGCCTCGTGGGCCTCGAAGCCCATGCTGAGAGCCACTGTTTTTTTTTCCTTTGCGTCTGTAAATTTTTCTAAGTCACTGATATTTTTGCTGCTAATGCCTTTTTGCAACGTTAATTCCCGTTGATCCGTAGCTCCGATGAACGTTCCCCCAAAATGAAAGTTGCTTAGAATTGTGTGCACCTTGATTCATCTTATGTGAGATTTTGCATTTGAGGTCATCTTGATTGTGTAATTGTGTGCTAAACAGGGCATCAGATCGTTAATTGCAACTGGTGCTGTTAAACTTGCCGAAACTGTTGCTTGATTGAAACTTCGGGCGACGGTTGCTTCGCAACCGTACGTCGGAATTGAGTGATTCCTTTTGCGTTGCGTTAAGTATTGTTTCTACTTCAGTTTCATGCTTTCACATGCCATAATTTCTTGCTGCGTCATGATTGTATCTTACTCCAAAGTAGCTACCCTGCTGTTAGTGTGCTGCTGTTTATATTTTGTTGCAACTTCGGTCGACGAGTGTGTCGCGACCGTTTATCGGAATTGAGTGATTCCAATTGCATATTGTTAAGAATCATGTATACTTTCATTATATGTATTGCATTGTCATGATATGCTTTCTAGTCATATAGTTATTGAGCTCCAAAGTTGCTATGCTGCTGTTGTTGACAGCCACCTCTGATTTTCACTAAGTCTGTTACTTTGCGATGCCATGTTGTTTGCTTAATATCTTTTGATCTATGATGCCTATTTGCATGATTCCTTTTGCTATACCTTCCCTGTCATGTCTACTTTAGTTCCATATCATTTGTGAGCATTTTTGCATTGATTATCCTGTTTATGCATTGCTCTAAAGTGTGCTTCCTGATGTTGGCGATTGTGCCCGTAACTTGTTTTGCTTATATATTTTTAACCGTAACTCCGTTTGGAGTGTGCCTTATATGTAACTTGATTAGTTTTTTGTGTACTTTGTGTCTATGCTATTGTTTGCTGTTGTTAACCTACCTAAAATATGGTTTAGGGAAGATCAGTACCAAATCCTTTAATTTTTGTGGGTCAAGTAGTGCTATGCATGTTTAGGGGTTGCCTCACTTAAAATGACTAGCCTAGGTAGTTTACTTGGTGCTTAACCTTTTGCCATGTTTGTGTGCTATGCCATGCTTGCTTCAGTTGCCATGTTAAAAACTTTGTTGATCACCTGCAGCTAAATAACTTGAACCTTTCTAAATGTGCGGTATCGTCGTATGTGACGAGTACTCCACTTAACCTGTTAGTAACCGCTCTCGACGGTAGGTGCGTTGTATCGTGTTTCCTTCTTGTTGATGCTTGCTTGTGTTTGCCTCGTAGTAATAGATGCTTGCTCGTTGATTGCTTTCCAGTGTTTATCGTCTTGTGTGGTTCCGCGGGAACCTTCGGAGACGATGCGAGCTTGCGATCAACTACACCTTCGGAACCCGACTTATCAACAGGCAAGGACTATACGTTACTTATGATCCATTCTATTTCAACCAGCGGTTTGCATGATAGTCTAGGTTAGGTTCGATGTTTGATCCTACCACATGTTTACAGCCTCTTTCAAACCGATACAGCCATGTCCCTTCCCAGCAAACCTTGTACTGCTATGTTACTGTTGCTCGTTGCTCAGCCCCTTCTTAGTATGCATGCTTAGGATGCTAAGATGTTATCCTGTTACTCCTTGGTTTGGGATATCACATTATTATATTGTTGTTGATCATATGATTATTAAAATGATGATTATATTCGACGAAGGATGGAAGGTCTAGGCTATACCGCCCGGATGCTTTGTTCCATTCGAGTCACCTAGGACCCGAGTTCCGGGTATTGGTTTTAAGACTGAGCGTGCCTAATCGCGTGCGGGATTTTTTGGGGTCCCCTCTTCTTACCTACCTAGCTTCAAAAATTTCTAGAGGTGGCCCAAGCTGATTTACCATTTGAAACCGTGTGTGTGCTGGTCAGCTGCCAGTAGATTTCAAACAACTCGGGCCAGTGGAGACAGAGTTCCTCTGTTGGTCCACACTGGTGAGCTAGGGAAGTCCCCTGTTATATAGGAGAGACTAAACCCAACCTTGGCCATACGGAAGAGTCCGATCCGAGAGCGTGGCCAGCTTTTCGATTGGGTGTCGACTCCCCGGGGGCCACCCGGATTTGTTCGTTGTTAGTTAGAGGGACCTGTGGTTTCGGATCTCTTGGAACTAAATCATAAAATGGTTGCCTATAATGGGTAGCAACTGAGAGAGATGTGCGAGCATGCGACGCCTCGTAATGGGCAGTTGGTACACCCCTCCAGGGTTAAATATTTTCGAGAAGCCGTGTCCACGGTTATGGACGACTTGAGACCTACTCCTTATTCATGGACAACAACAACTAAGATAATCTTAACAACTTGATCAACATGTGTGTGTGCCTTGACTGCTTCTTCTACGTCGGGATGCGAAGAGGAGGACAAGGATAGGATAGGTGTTATGTTTGTGTAGTAGTTGATAGCAAGACTTGTTGGAGGCGATTCCTCATCGAATGCTTGGCTTCTTATCTTACTCTCTAGATCGTTAGCCACTTCATAAATGCTAGTGCGGCAGCAACCTCACCACTTACCCCATCCTTACCGTAAACTACTAGTTGTCCTAGAATGACGAGTGATGAAGTCCTTGCTGGGTCAGATGACCACTACAGTTGGATGCTGAGTACTTCTGTACTCATGATACTACCCCCAAAGTCTTTTCAGGGTTCTGATCGACAACATGTAGGGTGATCGACGTTTCACGTGGAGACTCGACGACGACTAGTTAGGCGGATCCCGGTGGAGGGCCTGGACCCGTGTGGTTATGGGATCGATGTTTTTCTCTTTGCCACTAGGCATTTTCTTGTAGTCTGTACCCAGACATGTATCTTCCGCTGTTGTATTGTATTTGAGGCAGTTGTATGCCGATTGTATGAGATGTTGTATCCTTGTATCTGTAATGTTGTGATATCATGTTGGAAATCCGGGGCATATGGCTATGTCATATGTCGCGGTGGGACCGATATGTGCTTCGTCCCCGGATCTGGAATGAAACATCTAGATCTGGAACATTACCGCATATCGGGCCTTACAAAACTACTAGATGAGATGATGACCAACTATTCCCAATAGCACACCGAACGAGCTCCAACACGTAGGAAGGTAAACTCTGTCGAGGAGATCTCCTCCCTAAATGAAAAAGTTGACTTGATCATGTCTTTACTTACCAAGCAAGATCCTATTGATCCTCATGATGTTCCTTTAAATTCCTTGGTTTCTCAAGAACAAGTAGATGTGAACTTTATCTCTAGAAAAAACTTCAACAACAAAGCTTTTAGGAGTAACTTTGGTAGCAATCCTAGACCGTTCCCATCCAACAACTATGGGAACAACAACACTTATCCTAGCACCAACGACTCCACTTCTAAATTAGAGAGCATGCTTAAAGACTTTATCACTACCCAAAAAGCCTTCAACAAGAGTGTAGAAGAGAAATTAGACAAATTAGAAAGTCTCTCTTTGAAGGTAGACAACTTAGCCCTTGATGTTCAGATGCTTAAATTTAGAACTTCTCCCCTCGAGGAGAGGAAGACCACTCCTATGAATGCTATTCAAGTGAAAATTAATGAAAACATTAGGATGATAGCCAAAATTATAGAAAGATGGGCTAGATAAAAGGAGGAAGAAGATAGAATTAAGAGCCTTACTACACACCGTACCATTGCTACTATCAAAAGTTGTTGAGGATACCCACACTCTTAGCACCCAACACACCCCTAGTCCCATTGGACCCATAAATGGTGATGCTATTACCTCAACCATAGAAGAAGAAACTCCTATGAACATAGAGGGTTTCAAACAAGTGGGCCTAGATGACACCACTACCACCTTTGATAGTAGTGAAATTGATGTTGATAGCTGTACCCTTTCTGAAGTTATTAGTTTACTACACAAAATGTCTAGAGACCACCACACTAGCACACTAAATCTATTCTTCATAGAACATATTACTAATGCTCTCATTAAAGATAGGGAGGAGAAGCTTAAGGTAGAAGCCTCCATACCTAGGAAGCTAGAAGATGGTTGGGATCCTATGATCAAAATAAAATTGAATAACTTCTCTTGCTATGTTTTATGTGATGTTCGAGCTAGTATCTCCGTTATGCCCAAAAGAATGTATGATATGTTTGAATTGAAACCTTTTGATCCTTGTTCTTTTGGTGTTCGTCTCGTTGATTCTTCCGTAAAGAAACCTTTGAGGGAAGATTGAAGATGTTCTTATCATTATCAATGACAATTATGTTCCCGTTGATTTTACTATTATGGACATTGAGTTTGAACCCTTATGTTCAAATATTTTGGGACGTCCTTTTATTCGCACCATTGGTGCTATCATTGATATGAAAGAGGGGAATATAAAATTACAATTCCCTCACAAGAAGGGGATGGAAAAATTCCATAGAAAGAAGATTAAGTTAACTTTTGAGTCCGTTACACGGGCTAGCTATTCTCTCTCACTTGATAAAACTTGATCTTTTTTCCTTGTGCCTAGCTCAAAGGCGTAAAGTAAAGCTCTTGTTGGGAGGAAATCCAAGATGTTTTTCCTTCTGTCTTTAGTGGTCTTGATGATTTTTACTACTGTATCAACATCATTGTATCTTTATTTTCAAGCTTTGTGTCAAGTTTAGCCTCCGATTGCAAGAGAGTTCAAAAGTTGTGACGTGCTATCCAGAAAACAGATTATGTCCTTGGACAGAAAAATTCGGCTAAAATCACCAGATCATCTTTTTTATCTGAATTGTTTTGACAGCATGCTCTATACAATTATCTTTCGAGAGTCTGTTGTGAGTTTTTTTATTTGAGTTGCAGAAGTACCCCAAAAAATTTATTTACTACCTACTGGTCTGTTTTTCACAGATTTTGCCATGTTTTTCCTTTCCCAGTTTTGCAAGTATTGCGCTACCTTTTCTTCGATTTTTTTTGGGAGTCTTGATAAACAGTAGCCCTTCAAGAATATCTTTATTTCCAATAGATGAAAATTATTTTATTATGTGTACTAACCTCTCTAATAAGCTTATGATGAGTTATGTATGAACGGAGTTTTCAAGTGTGCGAAGGAAGATGATGAAAGGAGATCCGGGAGTGTCAAACGCTCAAGCATGGGGATGCCCCCATGCACCCCCAATAAATATCCAAGGAGACTCAAGCGTCTAAGCTTGGGGATGACCCCATGCATCCCCTTCTCCATCAACAATTATCAGTTCGTCCTTCGTTCCACCATATTTTTATCACTTCATGCGTTATGTGCTATGCTTGGAGCGTCCTTCTCTTTACTTTTTAGTTTCCTTTAGTTTTGTTTGTTGTTCATAACAAGTTAGAACCCAGATTTCTTTGTGTGGGAGAGAAACACGCTCGACTTTAAACTAGAACACATCATAGGATTTTCATGCTTATCTTTCTTTTGTTGTGTGTTCTTTGTCTTTCCGTAGCTGCTGTCATGTTTAGCTCTTAGTTTTTATGCTTATCTAATTAATATCCTTTAGTTAGTTTGTTGCTGGAACTCTCTTGAGTTTTCATGTTTATCTTGTTTAGAGAGTTGGCCTGTTGCACTGAGTTGTGTTTCTTGACTTGAAGTTGGTAATTGAGGTTGCTATTCAATTGTAGTAGTAACTTGCAATAGTTTTGAGGTATTGTTTTGAGTAATGTTTGACCATTTGGTGTCAAGAGCTTTAGCTTATTAGTGATAGATGTCGTATTTTGGGCAACCTGTGTTTATTTTCGAAAAACTACAAAAACTAGTTGAGAACTCTAGCTACTAGATGGATCACTAATCTTTGGAGGGATCGGATATTAGAGTACACTCACGTACCATGAGTCGAGGATGCGCAAGGATTACCAAACCCCCATACACTCCTCCTCGGTGTACTTTTCTCTTTGTGAACCTCCTGATTAGATTGAGAGTTACCGATAATAAGTGCATGAGTTCTTCGGACTAATGTAAGTATTCTAAAGTTGACACTTCCACCTCCTCATATTTGCTAGCCTCTTCGGTACCGTGCGTTGCCTTTTCTCACTCCGAGAGTTGGCGCCTACCTCGCCGGTGCATCCAAACCCTTGGCATGATACGCTCTGTTATCATAAACCTCCTTATATCCTTCCTCAAAACATCCACCATACCTACCTATCAAGTCATTTCCATAGCCTTTCCGAGATATATTGCCATGCAACATCCACCTTGTCATGACTTGATCTTCATGTCCTACATGCTTTTTCTTGATCGATGAGCCGCATGCTAGTTGGGCCTTGGCCTAATCATTTCTACATGACGCGCTAGTATCATTGCATATCCTGCTACACTTGTAGAGGCATACATTTGCATACATCATGATAGCTTCATCTTCTTTATGCTGAGTACTTTTCTAAAGTGTGAAAGTTCTCCTATATTCCTTGTAAAATAGAGTGTTTCCCCTCAGTGAGGAAAGGATCCCAAGGAGGACAAATTAAAAGATCCCAAAGAGGACAAATGAGAGTTAAATAGAAAGATCCATTGAGGCCACAAAAAATACAAAAAATGAGAAAAAGAGAAAAAGGAATTAAAAATAGAGAAGGGGGCACACTACTATTCCTTTTGAGAGACCCACACTCGTACTCCCTCTTATATCTTGTACTCCATAGAGATGATCATATAGGCATATAGCTATGTGGGGTCCTTTACACTATAGAACTTGGTTTGTATATTCCAATGATGAGTCAACTCAAATGAGCTCTAGGTCTTCGTGAGCAAGCAAGTTGGATGCACCCCCACTAGTTCCATTGGAGAGCTTTCAATAGCTCACATGTGCATCTGTTGCATGCCAATCTCTACTCCTCACATCATATCTATCATTTGGCTTTCTCTCGGCTATGATTGTCCTCATTTATGTGAGCCTTTCACACCTTTTTGTCTTCCTCCACCATATCTCTCTCTTTGCCATCCTAAGTGTCAACTTTCTTGATTACGCTGATCCATTGCATGAGTGCTCAAAATATCGAAAGGGAGTGGATCAGTTTGACTTGTACCTTGCTAGTGGTCTGGGGACGAGTCAAGATAAGATTCCAAAGAAGACTAAGTGTGAAACTTTAGTAGATTGAGTTCTCAACCAAAAACATATTATGTTTCTCTCTCTCGTATTCCCATCTCCCACTTCGTGCATGCAAACACCATTTGGAGACATTCGAGTCACGGACAGGGAGAGCTCTTGCACCTTTATGTTCTTATGTTGCTTGTTTCAATGCTAATATATACTCTTTCTTGTTATGACTTGAATTGAATTACATGCCTTGATTGCCTTACTTAAAAGTTCTTATATGGTTGGTAGCATGTTACGACAGAAATTATGCTTGTTATCATTTACCTACTCGAGGACGAGCAGGAATTAAGCTTGGGGATGTTGATACGTCCCAAACGTATCTATAATTTCTTCTTGCTCCATGCATGTTTTCAGTGATATTTCTATGCTTTTGATACACTTTCATACACTTTTGATCATATTTGGACTAACCTATTAACTCAGTGCACCCCAGGGTCAGTTTCTGTTTTCTGCTGTCCTTTTATTTTAGGTTTTTCCATTACTTAAAGTGCCACAAAAATGCTGGGAAAAATATATCAAAAATCGGAGTACCGGAAGCTTCTAGGTGCCCGAAGGGGGCCCAGAGGGGACCCACATTGTGCCTAGGAGGCCAGGGGGCGCGGCCTAGGGTGGGGTCGCGCCGGGAGGCCGCCTGTACTCCTGGTGGCCCCCTGGCAGCCCCCCTTCGCCTATATATATATATATATCTCGTCCTGAAACCCCCCAGGATAGAACCCTTTTTCGCGATCTCACCTCTATTTCGCCGCCGCCACGCTTCCAAGATCGGGAGCACCGGAAGACCTCTTCCGGGCACCCTGCCGGAGGGAGGATTGACCTCCGGGAGCTTCTCCACTACCATGGTCGCTGGATGAGCCGTCAGTAGTCCACCTTGGACCATGGGTCCATGATTAGTAGCTATGTGATGTCCTCTCCCCCTCTTTGTTCTTCATGGATTAGATCTTGTGAGTTGCCCTACATGATCAAGGCATATATGTAATTCTTTCTGCTGTTGCTATGTTGAGTTTGCTTGGATCTGATGGATTATGAGAGTATGTTCAGATTGTGATGAGTAATATATTTGGTTCTTCTCCTTTTATATTTATGTTCTTCAGTAATTCTTGCATGTTTTTCGTTGTTGTTTGTTGCTTTGGCCAAGTAGTAGGTAGTAACTCAAAGAGGGAGCGTTATGCATGATTGTGGGTTCACGCCCCCTGATGAGTAGCTTGAGTGACAGAAACATGAGTCTAGGGGATGTGCTATTTCCACAAGGGGGAAAGCAATGGTTCTTGTAACCGCGGTTGCAAGGGTTGTTCACTTTACGTAAAGTTCTTTTAATGCAGTTGTCCGTTGCTTTGGGTTTACACTTTGGGTGGGGCTCGCAACTTAATACCAGTGAGATGTTCTGGATAGATATCTCAAGGTGTATGATTAGTGAGTAGATGTAGTTGGATTTCGGTCTACATGTTTTGGCATACTGCCCATGCTTTTGAGCCTCTTCCTTTCTTTTGTATCATAGTTAGCATTGCGGTGCGTTTTTAATCATGTCAATTATCCAGCTGTAATTTGTTCACCTTGCATAGATGTTTATCATCTGTTGGGAGAGGGACATCACTAGTGAACATCATGGGACCTCGGTCCATATTACCACCACTGTTTACCCCCTCAATTTACTTCCTGTTTTACTTTCTAGTTGAAGTTACCATTACCTTTTATCTCTTGTGTTTGACCCTTTGTAAACAATAAAGCCAGAGAGATTGACAACCTCTCTGTACTCGTTGGGAGAGAAGTTATTTGTATCTGTGTGCAGGTCCATGTCATTTCTTGTGCTAGTAATTTCTAGCGTCGTTGTCACCTACTTGCCATCGTCGGAGTCCTACTGGAGACAAACCTTGGTATCTTCATTGAGGGAAATTACGCTACGCTACATCTCAACCTTCCACTTGGGGTAGCCAACGAGGAGCACTACATTAGTGCCATCAGTTGCTCGTTTTACCACCTTCTTGTTGATCCTTGGAGTCCTCCTGGATTCGATATACCATACAGTCCTCGTGCAAGGGAATTTTTCCGTTGTCTACATCTCAAGCTTCTACTTGGGGTAATTGATAATTCTCAAATGTATCTACTTTTCCAAACACTATTGCTATTGTTTTTCCCTCATTCCTGCATGATTTGAACTAAACTAACCTAGACTGACGCTGTTTTCAGCAGAGCTGTTTGTATAGTTTTATTGTGTGCAGGAAAATGGATTTTTGGAAATCTCAGAAAATTCCCAGAAAAATTACAAAAAATACACGCACCCGAAGGAGCCCGGAGCCAGAAGTGGGACCAGAGGGCAGCCAGGGGGGCCCCAGGCGCCCTGCTGGCGCGACCAGGGGTGGGGCCGCGCCAGCTGGCCGCCTGGGAGACTCCCCCTCCCCTGGTGCCCTACCTCGACTCCTATTTATTCCCGTGATGGGGATGTTGGAAATATGCCCTAGAGGCAATAATAAAATGTTATTATATATATTTCCACGTTCGTAATTAATGTTTATATTTCTGTGCTATAATTGCAATGACCCTGACTATGAGATTCAGAAGAAAACTCACTTGCATGTGTGGAAATGTAAACACCAAGAGTTCCTGGTTTAGCCTCTAAGACCAGCTCATGTGTTAACTGATGATTACGTTTTCTTAATCATGGACATTGTTCTTGTAACAAGGATGTCAGTAGCAATGAGAACATATTGTTAGCAGAACAATGATGTTGAACCGACCCCAGTATTGAATGATATACTTAGAGATCACATCGTAACTACGTTATAAGTCATATCATGAAATGTTATCATATACGTAATTCCTTAGACCATGAGAGTATCGAGTTACTTCACACAGGAAGACATGCTTTGGTTCTTAGATGAATCCTCCCGTAAATGGGAAGTAGTAAAATAAGTTCTGGGTATGTCAGATGGTGTGGCTAGTGACTGTGATAGTTCAAGAATGGGATTTGCTCCTTCACGATGAAGAAGATATTCGCTTCGGGCCCACTCGGTATGACGGTATCCATTATAGTCTGGCCAGACGCAATGTGATTCAGTCACGGGGATACCGGAATACGATAACGAGAAAAGGGACAAACGAGCAAAGAGGATAACGAGTGGCTTGTGTTCAAGAAGTTGTTACACATGGGTGCCAAACATCTCTCCTCTAACTTTGTCATATATCACGAAGCAAAGGGAATGGTACATGAAGAAACATAATGGTTCACTCGAAGTTTCTTCGTGTATGTGCGGGAGTCAACATGGGTGTCCATGGCTCCGCTGTTGATTATTGGCTATTGACGAAAGGCTGTTGACCTATGTCCGGAAGATGTTCTGAGTCATGTCCACATTATACCGAACCTATTGGGTCACACACTTAACGAGCAGTAGTCTGTTAGAATACTAGAATGGTAGAGGGTTTAGTGGAAGCAAAGCAGAATAGTTCATACGGGTACCGGAAGTAGTTCCGGGGATTTATGAAATAGTTCATAAGGGCACCAAAAGTAGTTTTGGGTATTTAAGGATATGTCCGGATCACTCTGGAGTAGTCCCAGGTGGTTCCGGAACATATGAAAATGGTAATGGGAAAGTTTACGATCAACCGGAATAGTTTCGGTGATCGGTGGACAGCTTAAACAATATGTTGTGTTCACCGGACATAATAACATTTGCCCGGATGGCTCCGAAACCCATTTAGATGGCTCCGGAACATTCGTTAGAGGTTCCGGAAGGTATTGGAAGTGCTCCAAAAGTGTCCGGAATGTCCCGAAACAGTCCTGGTAGGTCCCGTAAGGTCCTGGAAGCTTCTAGAAGGTTCCGGAAGGTTCCGGGCAGTACCACCCACTGCCCTGCGCCCCTGGCCTTGGAGGGCAAGCCACCTAGGCTGCCCTGGCCGGCCAGGTGGTGGGGGCGCACCAAAAAGGGGTGGGAGATCCTCCAGGTGGGATTTCCAAATA
Organism: Bromus sterilis; assembly: GCA_950022295.1. Taxonomy (NCBI): domain Eukaryota; kingdom Viridiplantae; phylum Streptophyta; class Magnoliopsida; order Poales; family Poaceae; genus Bromus; species Bromus sterilis. The sequence continues at coordinate 157,980,879 of OX465596.1, read as the reverse complement.
CCATTTTGGAAGGTTTCCGGTGGGAAGGTATGTGTAGGTTTGGAAGGCTTGGGAGTCCAAGTTGGACTCCCAAAGCTCCTTGAGCTGCGCCCTAGGCCCCTTGGCCACCTATATAAGGTGAGCCAAGGGTGGGGGAAGACACACACAATCAATCCCCAAGGCCTATGCGCCACCCTCCCTCCTCTAAACCCCGTTGTTCACTTTTAGACCCCGGTTTAGATGCTGTTCTAGATCGGAATCCGTTAGGGTTTTCTCCCTCTAGTTTTCTCGGTGGCGTTCATCTCTGGACGGCGGAGCGCTGCTGGATTGCTGCTACGGGATGTGTGGATACTAATGGAGGGGTCGTACCTTCGACCCTTCTTCGAGGAGCTTGTTCATGGGACTTGTCCGTGGGACTAGATCGCGGGACTTGTTCGTGGGATTGATCGAGGCACTGTTCGTGGGACAACTTGCGAGATCTACTTCCACTACGTCCACGAGCTTCACCAACTCTACTTCCGCTACATCGGTTGTTGAGCCATGACCTAAAACCTTGTATGCAATCTTCTTGGATGATCTTGGGTTCTTGATTCGTAGGCCGAAATTTTTTGTTTTCTACTACGTTTCCCAACAGTGGTATCATGAGCGATCCTTGATTAGATGCATGTTTAGGTCTAGATCATATGTGTGATAAGAGGCATTGATTTTCTTGTTGCTTCCCTGTCATGTGATTTTTTCTATGCTTGATGGCAAGTTGAGGTTTTGCTACAAGGATTGAGTTTTCCATCGATCCCTCTATGCTGCTTTCAGTATGCTGGTTGCCTTGATCATGGTCTACATCAAAATCCTTGGATCTCATCTTAATCTCGCAATAGAAGATTTAACATGGAGGGGCATGTGGATTTTATGAACTCAAATCCACACGGGGGTCACGCGTTTAACGAAGTTTGGCTTGTGGCATTAGTTGTTGCACGCACCCCGTATGTTAAACTAGCAACAAAAGAAGTATCGTGTTTTGTTTTATCTAGGGTTTCTTGTTTGCCTTGTAAACCTACTTAACAACCACGATAAAAGTTGCAACAACCCGTGTAGATGGCGATCTAACTCGTTTTTGCAGAGTATGCATGTGATGTGGTATAGCCTTCAAGATTTGCAATGTGTTTGTATGAGATGCTATATGTTATGTAATATTTATTCGCGACCTGCGTGTCGTGGTACGGCATGATGACTGGAGTCATATGATTGTCACTTAATTATGGCCTACGTGCCAGAACTGTTTATTAGCTCGAGGCAAAGCAATAGATAGATGCAAAGGTGATGATCTACGATGCGGAGGTGGACCCCGACGCACATGCCGGAAGCCGTGGTGATGTTCCCGGCGCCAAGGACAAAGTTGTTGGACACGGTGACTTCAACCACGACGACGTGAAGACAATGAAGACTTCACGAAGCAAAGGGCTATACTATATCACAAAATTTTATGAACTGCCTGTGATGTTTATCCCTTTGATGCACCCTTATTTGATGCACGGTAGTCGTATTTTATTAGGGTGATCTCTCGCAAAATAATATCAAGTTGATAGTGTTCTTCCAACTGTAGCACCGTCTATACTATGCTTCACATCGGAGCAGGTCATGTCACATGGGTGCACACGGTGTGACGCATAAAAGACGGGTGTGTTAAAAGAACACACAGCACATTACACTTGGTTATCTTGACGGTTTGGATAAAAGTTTGCTACCGGAACACGCCCATCGAAAGATGAACAAGAATTACCTTTGGCGTGATTGGCAAGTTGGCCTACCGGTCCAGTCTAAGTCTTCAGTGATGTCACATCAATGGCGGACGATTGGGTTGGATCTTGAATCACTCCAGCATCAATTACGAGGGATATTGATCTGAGTGGGAGCGCACTAAGTAATTAAATTGATTAATCACAAGTGCAACTTAATTATGAACAAAGTCTTAGTATTTGCATTATCGTTGTAGAATAATGGCTCGCGTTACCACCTTCCCAATTGATTTTGATTAACTATTTTATCTGGTAAAAACTTTACGATTGGTACCGTATTGTGAGGACTATCCTCAATAGTGTCGAGAAGGAGCTTTTCCTATCGCAAATTTTTGATGGTCTCCCGCTGATGCTATGGATGATGTGACTTATGTCCATAATCCAAAATGCTAGAATTCCACGACAGCTAAGTGCATTGTCTTCACCACCATGAAACCCGAACTTCGAAAAGTTTGGGATAGTTATGTTATATTCATGGAACTGAAAAATAAGTTTTCAGTAGTAAGACAATTAATGTTGGATATAAGATATCTAGTACAATGCATGATTGTAAGCATTAGTGAAAATGTTCATTGTGCTCTAAACAAAACTGATAAATGTGGGATCCAGAAGAAAAATGATCATATGATGATGAGGATTAAGGGAAAGGAAGTTCCATAGGGTGTTAGTAAGACTTACACGCCGGAAAGTCCATGGCCTGCGCCACACTTGATCATGTGTGATCTTCTGTGAGTAGGAGTGACATTGGAAATAGAACTATGATACATATAAAGGCAAAACGAAAGAAGACTGGAATAACCAGCTCAGAAATGAAAGTCATATGGAGTTATAGATGAATTCATTGCTGGTCAAGAGATGTAATTCTTGGGAATCATGATTAAGAAGTTAATTGTGGATTCTGTATATTGTGATTAAACTATTGATCACCGGAATATCACATCGATTGCATATTGTTGCAACTCGATGCAAGAAATACTATGGCCTTTATGACTATCTAATGATGAGTTTTGACTCTATGATTATCTTCATAATTCATTTTAGAGTTGAGTAAATTGTTACTACACTTTAGCCTTGTTGCAAAACATCATTTTGAATCATGTTTGTTGCAAGAGAGTTGTTCAAAGCTATGAATAACGTAAAGGCCATACTTCCATTATGAATAGGGTGTATGTTATGAATCTTGATAATAATACTAAACATTCATAACACTGACGCTAAACGTCGCAAGACTAACAGAAATACCACATAGATGTGGCACTGCCGTTTATCACAAGTGACATAACATGCATGAAGAATTTCCATAAGTGATGGACTTTCGAGTCATATGATTATGAATCACTTGACGCTTGCGATCTTTGTCTCGAATTAATGTGACTAAAACACCGTTAATAGGCCATACATGAACGGGCAACTAAACCATTGGTAATCATACATGATGATGTGTGTAGTCCAATAAGTGTATTTGTGTGCAGTGGATTCCCTATCTTCACTCATGAGTTGAAGTAGATATGTGGATATCTGTTCAATAGAGACATACGTCTGAAATCTTTGAAATGTTCAAGGAATTTTAGAGTGAAATAGAAATTCATTGTAACAAGAAAATAAAGCTTCTGCAAATTAGATTGTAGAAAGTAATATTTGAGTTACAAGTTTAGCGAACGTTTGATGAGTTGTGAAGAAGTGTCATAACTTGCGTCTCCCGGAACACCACTATGAGTAAAGTGTTCGAGAGATGTAATCAATCCATGTATGACACGATAAGATCAAATATGACGTTTATCAATTTGCCATTATACTTATTAAAGTTATGCGTTAGTGACTACAGCTTCTACACTGAAAAGAGCACCATCAAATCTGTTGAAATGACACCATATTAGATGTGGTATGGACTGTTAAAACCATGTTGTCTTTTCTTAAAATTTGGGTATATGAGGCATATGTTTGACATACTCAAAACCCCAAATAAGATAAGTGCTACTTTGTTAAGGTTACGCCAAAAGTTTTGGTATTCCTCTATCACTACACAAAAGCAAAACTGTTTGCTGTTAAGAACAATGTATTTTGAAGAAAAATTGTTTCTTACAAAAGAGTGAGTGGGAGGACAGTGCAACTTGTCAAAGATTGTTGAATCTTCAGAGAAGTGCGCAGCTGAACCACACAGGTTAGACAAAACTCGTACAAACATTCATGATATGTAAAACGAGATATTGTTGTTCGACAATGATAAACCTGTGATATACAAAGAAGCGTTGATGGGCCCTGACTTCGGGATTTGCCTAAATGCCAAATAATCCGAGATAGTATCCATGGAAGTAAGTCAAGTTTTGAACTTGGTAGACCCTCCGAAAGACTAAAAGTCTGAAGAATATATATATGGATCTATAATTGATTCGGATGAAATTGTTTTATCCATAAAGCTCAACTCGTTGGAAAATTGCTTTCTAGCAAGTTCAAAGGTTGACTACGGCGAAATAGTGTCGACCGTAGAAATGCTTTAGTCAGTTCGGGTCATACTAGCAATTACTACATATCTCATTTATAGGATATGGTAGAATGAACGTCAAAAACAAAGTTCCTACACGGAAATATAACAAAGGACGTATACGTGATACGACCGGAATGTTTTGTCGATTCAAAGGATGCTAAAATAGATGCAAGCCTTGGATATCCAGTGATGGACTGAAGCTAGCATAATGGAGTTGGAATTTTCGTTGTGATGAAATTGCGAAAAGAGTTTGTTTTCATCAGGAATAACGAAGATGCTTGAATATTCAAGAAAGTAAGTGGGAGCTGAATAATATTTCTAAAACCTTATGTAGATGACATATTGTTGATTGGAAATGATATAAATTTCTTGACACGAATAAGGACTTCGTTGGAAATAGTTTTCAGTTGAAGAATTTGGGCTGATATAGCATTAGGATTGAGCACAATGATCTATGTAGATAGTAAGTGCCTGATCATGCTAAGACCAACATTACATGTTGACATGATACTAAAGTAGTTTAGTATGAAAACGCCAAGAAGAATGTTCTTGCCGAGGTCACGGTGAAAAATTATTTGCAGATATCAGTGTTCATGAACACAGATAAGCAAAAACATGTGAATTGAATTCCACTCACCTGTGTGTTTGGATTAATCATGTACACCATAATATGTAAAACGACCAGATATGTCCAACGCTCCACAAGGTTGTGAGCAAGATACCAAAGTGATCAATATGTTGATCATTGGACAAACAATGAAAAGTTAAACTTATGATAGATAAGATTTGTTTCTCGGAAAATGGAGAGAATGAAGAGCTCGTTGTAATGGGTTACACCAGCTGAATTTTTGATGTAAATAGTTACACAAATTCAGTCTTCAAACTTACTCCGACCGATTTTCGATTTTAATTGGGATTATGTGTTTCACACGTAAGGGTGGCGCAGTATGAAGGAACTTTGTCAAGTTTGATACTGTGGCGAATTCTATAACACTGGCTAAGTATATTGTTGCTTAAAGAAGTAACAAGGGAGGGTATTTTGAATCATCAGTTCATTTATGAACACGGTATGGTTTCCAAGATGCTTAAAGCTCATGGAACATTTATGAATGATTTCATGACTTATTCTAAAGGAACCAAGGTCCTGCCAAATGATTCAAACATATACAAAGCTAAACTGATAAAATTAGTGAATTTTATGATAGCGTGAAAACGCGAAGATATGCAAGATACAAACGGGCCTGAAACATCAGATCCGATGATGAAGTCTATACCACAAATGAAGCATGTATTACACCGGTATGCCATAGGTGTAAAATGCTCAAGCACTGATAATATTATTGACTCTAGTGCAAGTGGGAGACTGTTGGAAATATGCCCTAGAGGCAATAATAAAATGTTATTATATATATTTCCACGCTCGTAATTAATGATTATATTTCTGTCCTATAATTGCAATGACCCTGACTATGAGATTCAGAAGAAAACTCACTTGCATGTGTGGAAATGTAAACACCAAGAGTTCCTGGTTTAGCCTCTAAGACCAGCTCATGTGCTAACTGATGATTACGTTTTCTTAATCATGGACATTGTTCTTGTAACAAGGATGTCAGTAGCAATGAGAACATATTGTTAGCAGAACAATGATGTTGAACCGACCCCAGTATTGAATGATATACTTAGAGATCACATCGTAACTACGTTATAAGTCATATCATGAAATTTTATCATATACGTAATTCCTTAGACCATGAGAGTATCGAGTTACTTCACACAGGAAGACATGCTTTGGTTCTTAGATGAATCCTCCCGTAAATGCGAAGTAGTAAAATAAGTTCTGGGTATGTCAGATGGTGTGGCTAGTGACTGTGATAGTTCAAGAATGGGATTTGCTCCTTCACGATGAAGAAGATATTCACTTCGGGCCCACTCGGTATGACGGTATCCATTATAGTCTGGCCAGACGCATTGTGATTCAGTCACGGGGATAGCGGAATACGATAACGAGAAAAGGGACAAACGAGCAAAGAGGATAATGAGTGGCTTGTGTTCAAGAAGTTGTTACACATGGGTGCCAAACATCTCTCCTCTAACTTTGTCATATATCACGAAGCAAAGGGAATGGTACATGAATAAACATAATGGTTCACTCGAAGTTTCTTCGTGTATGTGCGGGAGTCAACATGGGTGTCCATGGCTCCGCTGTTGATTATTGGCTATTGACGAAAGGCTGTTGACCTATGTCCGGAAGATGTTCTGAGTCATGTCCGCATTATACCGAACCTATTGGGTCACACACTTAACGAGCAGTAGTCTGTTACAATACTAGAATGGTAGAAGGTTTAGTGGAAGCAAAGCAGAATAGTTCATACGGGTACCGGAAGTAGTTCCGGGGATTTATGAAATAGTTCATAAGGGCACCAAAAGTAGTTTTGGGTATTTAAGGATATGTCCGGATCACTCTGGAGTAGTCCCAGGTGGTTCCGGAACATATGAAAATGGTAATGGGAAAGTTTACGATCAACCGGAATAGTTTCGGTGATCGGTGGACAGCTTAAACAATATGTTGTGTTCACCGGACATAATAACCTTTGCCCGGATGGCTCCGAAACCCATTTAGATGGCTCCGGAACATTCTTTAGAGGTTCCAGAAGGTATTGGAAGTGCTCCAAAAGTGTCCGGAATGTCCCGAAACAGTCCCGGTAGGTCCTGGAAGCTTCTAGAAGGTTCCGGAAGGTTCCGGGCAGTACCACCCACTGCCCTGCGCCCCTGGCCTTGGGGGGCAAGCCACCTAGGCTACCCTGGCCGGCCAGGTGGTGGGGGCGCACCAAAAAGGGGTGGGAGATCCTCCAGGTGGGATTTCCAAATACCATTATGGAAGGTTTCCGGTGGGAAGGTATGTGTAGGTTTGGAAGGCTTGGGAGTCCAAGTTGGACTCCCAAACCTCCTTGAGCTGCGCCCTAGGCCCCTTGGACACCAATATAAGGTGAGCTAAGGGTGGGGGAAGACACACACAATGAATCCCCAAGGCCTATGCGCCACCCTCCCTCCTCTAAACCCCGTTGCTCCACTTTTAGACCCCGGTTTAGACGCTGTTCTAGATCGGAATCCGTTAGGGTTTTCTCCCTCTAGTTTTCTCGGTGGCGTTCATCTTTGGACGGCGGAGCACTGCTGGATTGCTGCAACGGGATGTGTGGATACTAATGGAGGGGTCGTACCTTCGACCCTTCTTCGAGGAGCTTGTTCATGGGACTTGTCCGTGGGACTAGATCGCGGGACTTGTTCGTGGGATTGATCGAGGGACTGTTCGTGGGACAACTTGCGAGATCTACTTCCACTACGTCCACGAGCTTCACCAACTCTACTTCCGCTACATCGGTTGGTGAGCCATGACCTAAAACCTTGTATGCAATCTTCTTGGATGATCTTGGGTTCTTGATTCGTAGGCCGAAAGTTTTTGTTTTCTACTACGTTTCCCAACAGGGGAAACTCCAAAACAGAAGTCGTTTTTCCAGAACCCATCGCGGAGCCGCCGCCGACCTCTGTTCTTCCTCGGGAGGGCTAATCTGGAGGCTGATTTGGCCTCCGGAGAGGGGAGATCGTCGCCATCGTCATCACCATCACCACTCCATCCTCCCTCCATGAATTCTCTTCACATGTGTGAGTAATTCCCTGTTTTAGGCAAAGGGGATGGTAGGGATTGGATGAGATTGATCATGTAATAGTTCCTCAGACTGTTGGGGGCATGTTGCCTATCATCTACTATGTTGTTTATCATCTTTCCTACAACTTGTTGTTCTTAATGCTTGTCACTTTGGGCCCGAGTGCCATGTTTTCAGATCTGAATCACTTATGTTTTCATGAGTTTATTTATGTTCGAGATCCTATCTATGAGTTGTATGCACCTATTATGGTCCGGAACCGGCGATCCCAAAGGTGACAGCTTGGCACACCAAAGGGGATGGTCCAGAATTTGAGGATTTCATGTATCGATTGAGTTTATTGCTTTGTTCCGGTGCTCTTTGACAGGAGCACCTTAATCTCCATAAGTTACATTTGGCCCCGTTCGTAGCGGGATGGTAGGACAAAAGATGTTGTGCAAGTTCTTATTGCAAGCATGCATAACTACCTACGGGATACATGCCTAATGTTTGATATTTCCCTAGATGATCATTACCTTTCTGTGTGCCTTGCCCCGTGTTAGAATCAATTACATGTTCATTCTTATTCATGCAGCGCCCAACCATCCATCTCCCTAGCCTACAGTGTTTTAATCCTGCTGGTCACTAGTTGTTACTTTTCGCTATTTTACTTTCGCCGTTATCACTATCATATAATAATTTCTATTAATATTTTGTTGCAAGCAAGCATATTTCAGGTGTGGTTGAATTGACAACTCAACTGTCAAAGCTTATAAATACTCTTTGGTTCCCCTTGTGTCGAATCAATAAATTGGGTTAACTTACCCGCGAGAACACTACAATCGATCCCCTACAGTTGAGGGTCATCAAGTACTATTTTCTAGCGCCGTTGCCTGGGAACATAGCAATATTTACAAGTCTACTTGAATTATCCTGCCTACTACACTTCATCCTCTATGGGTAAGAAAGGAGACCCCAAGGTTCCAATCCTACCATCCACTACAAGAAAAGGTACTATTCTGAGTACCAGTGCTACACTCGATTCACCTTCTGTTATAAGTAAGTTTGCTTCACCACTACCACCACATGCTACTTATACTGAGTCTTTTACTATGTCTGATACTTTTGATGATGGTTCCACCACTCTTGATGATGATAATTTTCTTGATCACTATATTGAAACTCAGTCTGCTAAAGTTGCAGCAGAACCCGAGACCGAGACTCCTGCTAACTATATTCCTACTTGCAAAACCTTTGGTTACCCATATTTAGCTGAACTCAAGGAGATGATCTTTGATGATGATTATATTACTCTTGATGATGATTTTTGCAGGGAACTCAGAGAGTGTGCCGACTCTTTCCCTGATGCTGTTAAGGAGCTTCTCGAAAAGCACTCCATGAAGAACAAGAATATTCCTGATCCTAAATTTTCCATATCTCCTATATGCATCTCTGATCCTGATTATGATTTCTCTGTTGATCTTTCACTTATATCTACAGTCGAGGCTGACCCTTTTTACAGAAGAGAGAATGATGATGTTATATCACACCTGACCAAACTCGTTGCGTTAGGTGACCTATTTACTACTGATGAAAAGATAAGAAACTTCTATGTGGCAAAGCTTTTCCCTTTTTCTTTGAAGGAAGACGCTAAATCATGGTACGATGCACTACCCTATGGTTCCATCGAGAGTCCTCAGGAGTTATTTCAATTCTTTGTTGATAAATATTTTCCTTCTCATATGCAACATGGTGCTTTGCAAAGAATCTATAACTTTAAACAATTGCAGGATGAACACCACCCTAAATCTTGGGGAGGTATTGTGATTTAATTAAGGCTAGACCAGGACATGAAGTCCCAAAGAAATAATTACTTGATATATTTTATGCTGGTCTAACCGATGAATCCAGATCCTATCTGGATAGTTCTGCTGGTTGTGTTTTCAGGGAAAGAACACCGGCCGATGATGAAGAATTAATGGGCAAGATTTCCAAGAACCATGAAGATTGGTCCATCCCTGAACCACCTCCACCACCAAATAAGAGGGGCATGCTTGTTCTGAGCCCTGAAGATATGCAATAAGCAAAGAAGTCTATTAAGGAGAAAGGCATTAAAGCTGAAGACGTGAAGAATCTACCGCCTATCGAGAAGTTGTGTGAGCATACTACTCACCCTCCGTTGGTATAGGTACACTCTCTATTAGAATTTACTGAAAGTGACATCCCTAAAGGTAAGCCTCCCGACCAATGTTTAGATGAGCTTGATAATTTTTTTATTAAGCAAGACAATTTTAATAGGAGGATACAAAGTTAGTTGCTTGATAATTCTCTTGCTATCAAAAATTTGCTTGGTGTTTTAGAAAGAACAGTTAAAGATGTTAAATGTCTTGTTAAGCATTTTCATATGGTTCAAACTCAGCTTGAACAAATTTCTAATGTGCAAAAAGATTTTCTTGCTAACAATTCCAAACAGGACACAAGCTTATGGCATCAAAACAAGGGGTGGAACACACACCCAGGACCCACTCTATCTTAAGGGGCATCCAAAGAGGATCGAGCAAGATTCTCAAGTACAAGTAGAAGATGAGATTGTTAGATCTACTAAGAAGAAAAAGAAGAAGAAGAAACACAAGCAGGCCGACAACTCCAATGATCCCATTATAAGTCAAGAACTTTCTATTGATCCTAACAACATATCTACCTTCGATGCAGAAACCGATCCTCCCGAAGTACGAGAAGAAGAGGCACCAGATACACGCAAGAAGTATACCAGAGAAGACTTCATAGCAAGAAGACACGGGAAGGAAAAAGAGCCCTGGGTAAAGAAACCCATGCCCTTTCCAGGTAAGTCTTACAAATCTAAAGAAGAAGAGCATTATAATAAATTTTGTGAATGAATGAAACCTCTTTTTCTTCAAATTCCTCTGACTGATGCTATCAAGTTACCTCCTTGTTCCAAATACATGAAAGATGTTGTCACTAACAAAAGAAAAGTTCCTAATGAGGCAATATCTATTATGCTTGCTAACTACTCTTTCAATGGCAAGATTCCTAAGAAGCTTGGTGATCCAGGTATACCCACCATTCCTTGCTCCATTAATAATAATTATTTCAAAACTGCCTTATGTGATCTCGGAGCAGGGATGAGTGTTATTCCTTTTTATTTTTGTAAAAGGCTATGTTTAGAAAAGCTAATCCATACAGACATCTCTCTTCAGATGGCTGACAAGTCAACATCCGTCCCGATAGGTATTTGTGAGGATGTTCCAGTTGAAGTTGCTAATTGTTTAATTCTTATAGATTTTGTTGTGCTTGACATGACCAAGGATGGGAGCATGTCCATTATTCTTGGTAGACCTTTTCTTAACACCGCATGTGCCATTATTGATTGCAATAAAGGAAAGGTCACCTTCAACGTATATGATAAAGAACACACGGTGTATTTTCCGAAGAAGATCGACAAAAAGCATGTCCTTAACTCTATAGAGAATATCGAGACCATGAAGATTGGATAATGCGATTGTCGTCTACAGGTGCACCACAAATGCAAAACCATCATGGTGGGGACAATGTCCATTAAAGTAAAGGTGCAATGATCAGTTCATAAGAGGTGAGACTTTTTGTTCTATATATCGCCGGTTCGTTGGTAAGACTTAATCAACCTTGCTAGCTAGCATGTTTTATATAGGCAAAAAGTGGAGCTTGTTATGTTTTCATTTGCCTTATCTTTTGTTATCTTTGCTTTCCAATTTTTATATGTTTTTGAAGCTTCACAATTCTAATCACTGCTTCGAGTTTTCAGAAAGTTTTGCAACTTTTTGAACTCCGGAAAATTTTCAACAGTGAAGTTTCCAGAAAAATTCCGAAAAATAATAATAAAAGTTTCCATGCCGGGAGTGACCCAGAGGCACCTAGGGCTGACTAGGGGGGGGGGGTCCACCAGTGGCCCAGGCGGCCAGCTGGCGCGGCCATCCCCCTGGCCGCGCCCACAAGGCGACTGAGGCCCACAGGTCTCATGTCCAGGTAAGTCTTCTTCCTCCTCCTTCCTCTCTCTCCAAAAACACGAGTTCTGATCCAGTTGTTGTGTTCTTGCTGTTCTTGGAGGCGATTTTCGATCTCTCTCTACAGCCCACCATTTGAGGTGATATTTTGACCAAATACTCCTTGGTATGTAACTCCTCCACCCCTCCAAATAGATTTTTGATTTGTGGCTCCATTTGTGAGTATTTAGTAGTTCTTGGCGCTGTTTAGATGAGCTTTCATGCACGTGTAGAAATTTATTTTCCAAGTTTTTATGCAAGTTTATGCCGTAGGTAAGTGAGTAGAGTAGTTTGCCTCAACTCACTTTGTTTAAATCCTTGTTTTTGTGAATTGTCAAAAATTTCAGAAATGAGTTTGCTAGGAAAAGCAAAGGGGTGGCTTGGGAAAAATAAGCCCGAGCGCTCCAATCGAGTTACTAGAGCTGCAGCTTCACCCTCAGCTGCTAGGGTGAGCTACAATGAAGATCATGTGCCCCTGGAGTTGTTGCAAGACACAAGTCCAGCACGCGCAATGATCTATCTGTGCGATGATTTTGTTACAGTTGCAGGAATCAAGGAGGAATTCTACGGGCTTTGCGCCAATGCAGGTTTGACACGGCTAGCATTATGCCTTGTGGTACAATATAAGAAGCTTACCTCCTGCTTTGTTATTAGTTTTCGTTATAACCATGATGCTGGAACCGTTGAGATCAAACTTTATTATGATCTTATAACCATGTCTTTCGCACAGTTTTGTGATATAATAGGTGTGCCGAACGCTGGTCAGACAGCGAAGATGAACACTCAGCCTCCCGAGTTGAGGACCCTCTTCAACTCCCTTTGTAGCCAGGAAGAGACCGACATTCGGCGTACAAAGATTTCCAGCATTTTGTTTCCCCACCTCAGGTATTTAGCGTACTTTATTGATAGAGGGGTGTTGGCTCGTGACAACACGAGCAATGGTTCTGCACAAGATTTCGCTATCTATGCGAACGCCCTCTCTGATAAGAATGATTGTAATGTGGGTGCCTTAATTGCTGGGCGCCTTGTTATGAACAGTAACAAAGGCAATTTATATGGTGGTGTTTACGCCACATTTATCCTTGAGTCTCTTAATCGCGCCCCGCATCCTGATGATGTTCCCTTTTCATACACAAGTCTCGATCTTGCTGCTATGAAGATGCATAAGTTTGTTACCATTACTTCCTAGTTTGGTAACCTTGTTTATATTTTGAGGTTTGAGAGGACCATCAATCGTGAGATCCGTCTACCTTCACCTCTTTTATTTGATAACACTCGCAGGAACGGATGGTCCTTCAATGATATCCAGTTTGATGAGTTCATGGCTCAGTACCAGCTGCATAACCCCATGGAGGGGGTTGTGCCCGACGAGGAAGAGCATGGTGAGTTCCCACCTTTACAGGGGGAATCCTTGACCGAGCATGGTGAGGGGTCTTCTTCTACTTGGGACAAGGGACCTTCCTCATGGGAGGACCCGAGGTCTTCGATGTACGCACCAGAGGGTTCATACGACCCTTGGACTCACCATTATCTCGGAGCAGGAGGCTCCTGGGGGCAGTAGCTGCTACCAACATAGGCCAAAAGCCTAATCTTGGGGGAGTACATGCCCTTCTCCCTTATTCCATTGTATTATCCGTCTTTATTTTATCTGCTTTGATCTTTTGTCAAAAAAATTGCCCGTTCTTCTTTGATCTTTTAATTTGAAAAAACAACACTAAGATTTCACTTTTCTTTTGTTTTCGTTAAACCTTTGAAAAACCTAAAAATATATCCTTTCTCTCTTTAGTTTGATTTGTTTTCAGAGTTCAGCTCGAGTCTGTGATGGCCGTTGATTATATTTTCCCACGTTCGGTCATGCAAGTGACAAGGCAGTAATGACGAAGATCGACGAAAGGGAAGCAACAAGGAAAACCGGTATGAACTCTTCTTGTTTCTACTTTTGTACATATGCATGTACTTATGATCTAGAGACCAGCTTGTAGCGACATAGTGCTATGTTTACAATGATTTCCCGGTGTTCATGCTTTCCTTGTGGCTGATCTCAAATAGCTTGTGTACATATTATGTTGTTGGAATGCTTTACATGCATTGCATTGTTCATGGTTTGGCATGTTGAAGTGGTATTTCCCTTCGGAGAATTCTTGGATCGACTTGGCACATGTTCACACATGTTCATGACTAAAATGTCTATCATGCCTTGATGACCTTTTTATTTCAGAATAGTCATATCACTTTCATGATCGATTCAATGTTGCTTTGTCACTCTGCATGATTATGACAATTATTGCTCTCTAGTTGGTCGCTTCCCAGTCTTTTGCTAGCCTTTGCTCACACTAAGCGGAATTCTGCTTGTGTATCCAAACTCCTTTTCAAACCAGTTATTCCACTTGAGTCCATCATACCTACCTATATGTGGTATTTAACGGACACTCCTAACTTAGACTTCCTTGTGCCATCTCGAAATTTGTTCAAAAGCTTCCCTTTTGTAACCGTACAAGCTGATGGTGCGGTGATGGAAAATCAGTATCTACCATGCCAAAAATATTTTGACGGAAGTTTTAACTAGTCAATTTTATAAATAAATAGAGAGTTACACCTTTCCCCATACTTGATGATGGAATAAAATGGACCAAATGCTGCTAATGATAGATGGAACGACACCCTCCTTCCATACATGAGGAAAAATAAAAGGTTCCATAGACCATCAAAGGATTTATGGATAAGGGAACAAGTGTAAGAAAAAAAGCATTAATATGGTTGGCATGGGAGATATTGAGAGACCTTTACCGTTCACCGTTGCTTGGAAAGTTGCACTTCTCAAAATAATTTTGTCTCTGTTTTCAAAACCAAGAGTTGTGGCACATGTTTAGTCTTTTCTTCCATTCACGGGTTTTCAACCTTGCCATCAAAAAGCCACGGTTCGAGAGTCTCCCCTTCTTTCTTCAAAACTAAAAGACCAAGTATGTGATCAAAGGGGGAGGGGGTGAATGATCACTTCAAATTTTCGCATGAAACTTCGAAGTGAAGCATAAGTTAGCAGCAAAAGTAACTCAACAGGAAGGTAGATAGCGAATCAAAAGCATCGAAACAATTGCATTGAATCAAATCACAGAAGCAAATGCAATACTGAATGTAAGTGCGGAATGTAAAACGAACTCTTGACTCGGCGATGTTTGGTCGACCCGTTCACACTCTGCAAAGTGCTACGTCTGGTTGGAGGGACTTGTGATTGAACACAGGAGCTAACCTCTCTCCGCCCGTATCTCCACTGCACCACTCTCCTTGAGCTTGGCCAGTTCTTCACTCGTGGTTCATTATTGACGAAATCACCGAAACCTTTGACAAACTGGACTTCGAGGCGACAATTACTCTTCGCTCTCTGAAGAACAACTTTCTAACCGTCTAGGAGAATTGCAGTTCTCCAAGACAACAAGGCTAGCAAACTTCTTCCTAAGTCATGCTGAATCAACTAAGATCATTAGGACTTATGCTTCAATGGATGGTTTTCGGTTTGGCTTCGGTGGGGTGCTCTCTCTCTTATCTGTCAGAGAATAATATTTGAGCAGCCACCCGCCAATGAGGGCGGGGGTGGCCTATTTATAGGGGGCGATACCTAGGTGCGAAATGACTGGAGTGACCCGATGCGACAGCTTGACACCTGTCCGCAACGGTCGGATTTCTGATCAATGCACAACTTTACTTGCGGAACAAGTAAAGCTGACTCACGAACTTGGTTAAGCTTCAGGAGCCAAAAGAACATAGTCTTCGCTGGTGAAGCATTACCTAGTGCACATGAGATTTCTCATCTCTGGCTTCTCACAGGTTTGGATTCGATCTGAGTCTTTTCACCAAAACCTTCGGAGTACAATTACTAAACCCCTCTTGATAGTACGTTTTTTCCTACGACTCAAAGAACTGAAAAAGAACTACGCAAAAACTACTAAGTCTTGCTCCATCTTGATCATCTCCTTCGATGAGACGTGCTTCAGGATTCCTTATGTTTTTGGGGGTCGACATCCGTGCTGATCTTCGCTCCAGAGGATATGCTTCAGTAAATATGTAAATCTTCCTTGAAGCTTTAGCACCAACCTATAACTTCAGGAACCTAACCATCTATTTTACACTAGAAAACTTGTTAGTTCCTCTACTGTTTTGTCCAACAATATCCAAAACTCATGGGGGAAAATTTTTGCTCTTACAATCTCCCTCTTTTTGGACTATTGTTGACAAAACAGGCATCGATAAGAATATTAAATTTTGAGTTGTGTTGAGGGAAAACTTTAAGATATGAAGCTTTTGACTCCCCCTGAATGCAAGCATCAAGGATTTATATAATCGAAGTAAATTCTT
Organism: Bromus sterilis; assembly: GCA_950022295.1. NCBI lineage: Eukaryota > Viridiplantae > Streptophyta > Magnoliopsida > Poales > Poaceae > Bromus > Bromus sterilis. The sequence goes on along the minus strand of OX465596.1, from coordinate 157,964,591 downwards.
GATGGAGGACATCTTTGGTGGGGAGCTTAACACAGATCTTAGTGAATCAATTGCAGTTAGAAGATATTAGTCTTGAAGAATATTCAATCATCCAATGACCTGTGAACTTAATAGAAATAACCACCTGCAAGACAAAATATACGAGGGAAACTTGCAAGCAAGGGGGTTATTAACACATAACATGTAGCAGTAGTTCACAGACAAAGTAAAACTTAAGTTACAACCCAATCGAAGCGAATGGAAAGTTTTTTGTAACTTAGAACACAAAAGATCGAATCAGAAACCTTAAACCCCACAGCGAATCTAAAATCAATCGATGCTACATTCTCCCCGCCTTTTTGTCAATGATTGGAAAAAAGGTTGAGAGGTAGACCAAAAGTATTTACGCATCGGCTGCAACCCGGGGACCCCGCTGACGGTCTTTGCCCGAAGAAGATGCATCTCCAGAAGTGTCTCCTTCGGCCGAGGCAGGCGACTCAAGTTCTTCAATGTTCATTGGCGCTTGCAGCAAGTCGAGGTCACTGTCGTTGAGAGGATCATTTTCTTGCTTCGACGTGTGAGAGACTTCGTCAGAAAATGTGTCAGGGCGAATCTGTTAAGCTGGGTTGACAAATAAAACTTCGTCAATCTTCTCCAATGGAGGATTCTTCGGGTTGGGGTGGTCTATCGAATCATTTCTTGAAAAATGGCGCTGAAGATGTGGATACTCCTTGTAAATCTAGGCATCTTCAAGCTTCTTGACAGAGTTGAATTTCCTCAATCCTTTGCATGAGTGGCGCTTCAACACTTTCAGGTACTGATTATTGTTCAAAGCAATGTTGCCAACTCGATTGATCTCATTTGAAAGATGTTGCATTTGGCGTTGATTGCCTTCGATGAAGTTTTCCAGTAATTGTTGAGAGCGAATGCCAATTTCAAAGTGGTAGAATTCCTTTTGGAAAGACTTCGACATATTTCTTTCATTTACATGTTGTCTGACTCCGACATAAGTGGAAAATGGATCATTTGGCCTTCTGAAGATATTCATGGTATCACGCACAGGAGGAAAGAACAACTTCGGGTGATGTCTGGCAACAAAATCTTCACTGCGTCCATAATTGCATATGGCTTGGAGCCAGGGAGCATAAGGCTTCAATTGATGGACCAGTTCAGCATCTTGAACCATGTATCGAAGAAAACAGACCTCAAAGTCAAAACACATGGCCATGAGTGAGCTTCATCAGTGCATGTCATACATGATAGTGAATGTTTGATTCATTAGAGGCAGTGCTGAGAGGTATCAAGGAATGAGACAAGATATAAAACCACATCTTTGAAATGAAAACTAGATGCTTCGGGCTAATGTTTTCTGGCATGTGATCACCGGTGACTTCGGGATCCAGGAGTGAAGCAAATTCAGCATCTGTGGGATCAGGCAGTAAATGGACCTTTGCTAGCTTTCCAGTATGCCGAGTGATATTGACGTTTTCCATGAACTCGTGAGAGTGCATGCGAAATACTTTTCCTTGAATCATCCACTCCAGAATCCAAGTATCAGTATCATCAGGATTTCCGGATACATACAGGGTGGCATAAAATTGCTTGATTAATTCAGAGTTGAATGGTGTCTCCATAGCACACAGACTTGTCAGATTCTGTGATTCGATAGTTTCCATGATATTCTGGAAACACGTTGCAGACGAAAGGCTTCGCATGTCCAGGTACTTGTGCCGAAACAGAACACTCTTCTGGCAATAAAGTTTTGTGTATAGGATCTGTTGTTCAGCAGTCCAGAACCAAAGATCATCAGCTGTTCTGGGAGAATCATATGGTCTTGTGGCAAAGAAGCGAAGCTTCTGGCGATGCGCTTCGACATCGAATTCTGGCCCATGTCTTGCTGAAGTACCAACACCCAGAAAAATTAGAAAACTTTCACGCGGGTAGTTGGAGTCAAGTTGAGTATCCTGGGCAGGAGTGCAATGGGATGCCGGCCTTCGAGCAACTAAGGCTCATTCTTGGGGTTGAGTCATAATGGCTGACGGGGATCAGCCCCGGCAAATCCCATGGTCAGGGACCCTAGGTTAGTCATAGGGAAGGCACAGGTTGGACGATACTCGTCGGCTAACAGGAGAAGCACTTCATGCTCGATATTATTACGTGAGGGGCGATTACAGGGGAGGCCAAGGCGAGTTCTCGCAAGACCAGGAGTGTAGATTGTGTATTGTATTGATCTAGACGTCTCCCCTCCCAGCCTTTGTATATTAGGCTAAGTCCCGGGGAGTCCGTACTAGGTTACAAAGATAGTTTCCTAGTTCTAGTCTTTCCTTGTACGCCAAGTCGTGCCTTCCATACTAGTCGCGGACTCCTACGTCGGTGGTTGGTCGGGCCAGTCGTGGGCCTGTCGCGGCTTCCTAGCGGGCCTTCTGCCTTCATATGCACCAGGTATCCTCATGCGCAGGAGTCGTGGGGTCACCCCCTCGTCAGTAGCCCCCGAGTGCTTGGGGGACTCGAAGAGTCGCGTAGGGACTCGAATTCGTCAATGCTTTATTGTTTGTAGGCGCGGCACTGCTGCGGGTCGCTGGCAGTTTTGAGCCATGACAATACCTGTTTCGAGGGATTCCTAAGATGAAACGGCCCAAGGAGTCGACTGGTCGAGCCTTGGTGAATTGCGCTAGTGGAAAATACCGCAGTAGCCCAATCAAGCTCACGTCCCTCGACATGAACTTGGAACGACCTGTGTCAAGCAAAGTAATGTCGCTGCAGGTCTTATAGGATCAATTTCTGCTAGTCTATGAAAATAGCCCGAGTGCGTCTGCTCGGCTCTTTCTATCATGCGAGCATATGGAAAAGTTCGGGAGTGAAATCGCTCTGCGGCAAGTCCCGGCCCGGCTGTTCTGCGCAGCGGGGTCTTACCTACACGCTAAGCTTGGGTGGCATCTGGGTACAGTGTGTCGTAGCCCAGGCATAATTGTTTTTTGTAGAGGCATGGAGCATGTTTAGTGATGCACCCACTTGGAATAAACAATCAAGTGAGCTATTTAGCAGTCACTCGCGGAGCTTGTAATGAACTCGGGCGAGGAAAATAAGAAAGCACCCACTCGGAAAGTCGTCGAGTGCTCGCGTAGATCATACTGTAGAATACTTGTTGAGTCTTTTGCGAGTGGTCACTCGAATGCTTTACTGTCTTCTGGGTGAGGGAGCACCCGAACTCTGAAAGTATGTTGTTTCTGCTGGTGCGAGTGATCACTCGAGCACGTATTTTCCTTCTGGGTGAGGGAGCACCCGAACTCGAATAAAGGTACTCCCGATGGGAGTAAGAGATTTTTAGAATCAGAAAATTTTGACATCAAGAAGTAGGTGGCTTGTGGAGTCTTTTTGGTTTTTCCAATTGCTTTTATCTTGATCCGTTTCTTTTGAGATGTCACGCTGATATGTATTGTCATGCTGTTTGGTGACCTATGATGATGCTTGGTTTTTTATCCATCGCGTTTTCTGGCCCGTCATAATGACGATTTGGACGTCATGCTACCTGGTGCCTGTTGGGTTTCCAAGGCTTGTATTGGAAACAGGCGAGATTTGACGTATCCATTAAATAGTGATGACCGTGTGAAGGCATCTTCTCTTGGAATTTGTAACACCCGGATCGTTTCGTCTTTGAAGTAATGATGGCGCCGCCTGGGCTTCTATGTGCTTTCCCTGGTTTGCCCTTGGATTTATTATAAATACTTCCTGTGATTGCCTGTCCTTGGCATCCATTCTTCTCGCCTTTCTCTTCTGCTTTTTCTTCATATGGCGCCCAAGCGTGGTGGTGGTGTGACTGGGTGAGGTCGTGGCCGCCGCGGCCGTGGTGGCCGCGCGCCTTGTTCTTCGCGTGGTGGATGTCGTGGTGTTGAGTCGACGCCTTCTTCTTCTTCCACGGAAGAGGGTTTTTGGCGTTATGACTTTATTTTGTGTGTTCTTAGTCGGTCCGCTACCCGGATTCCTCTCCCGTTCTCGTCTGCCTCCATTGCTTCTGAGCGTAATTTGAGGGGTTTCTGGCTCTGTCTTCACGGATGCGCTCGGTCTACTTCTTGGGTGGAGTTCGAAGTTGATAATTCATCCTTGATTTTCCTTGGTTCTGGCTGGAGGGAGTTTTCTCGTCGGTTGAATCTGCGCGACGGAGATAGCCTTTGCTGTCGTTTTGATGGCAAAGATACTCTTACTATCCTTGCATTTGTTGCCGATGGCAATCGCCTGGAACCATACTGGGAGGAAACAAGCAGTGGTGATTCCGATGGATCGAGTGGTGGTTTGCCTGCTTCTCCTGTGTCTTCATCTTCAGCTGATTGCTCGGCGGATGGTGCTTGCGCTTCTAGTTCTAAGGATGAGCTGGACGTGAAGCCGGTCGTCAAGCGGCTGCGTCAGTAGACGAGGCACCTTGTAGAACTGGAGGACAGCGACCTGCTTCTTCGCGGACTGAGTTGCTACTTTGTCGGTGATGGTGCTCGTCAAGTTGTGGTACGAAAGTGCCAATTATCTCAGCATGAGCATACATGTAGAAGTCATAATTCCTTCGGATAATTCTAACTCGTCTTGTAGTTGCTTGGGTCCTTCTGTAGCGATAACTGTCTTCTGACTCCATTGTAATGAAAAAACTGTGCTCAACTCCTTTGTAATGAAGACTGCTTTTGACTCCGTTGTAATGAAAACGGTCTTCGACTCCTATATGATGGGAATTGTACTCGACTCCTATGTAATGAAAATTGTCCTGGACTCCTTTGTAATGAAAATTGGCCTCAACTCCTTTGTATGGGAGAACTGTCTTCGACACCTTTGTAATGAAACTGTCCTTCTGGTGCGTGGCAGCGCTCCCGATGGGAGTAGCCCCCGAGGCTACGTTTGATTTGTAGAATCAGGCATAGGCTGTGATTTTTGTCCACCTGGGCTGTTGTAAGGCCCGATATGCAGTACTGTTCCAGATCTAGGTGTTTCCACCCAGATCCGGGGACGAAGCACATATCGGTCCCACCGCGACATATGACAAAGCCATATGCCCCGGATTTCAAACATGACATCACAACATTACAGATACAAGGATACAACATCTCACACAATCGGCATACAAATGCCTCAAATACAATACAACAACGGAAGATATATGTCTGAGTATAGACTACAATCAAATGCCTACTGGCAAAGAGAAAATCATCGATCCCATAACCACACGGGTCCAGGCCCTCCGCCTAACTAGTCATCGTCGAGTCTCCACGTGAAACATCGATCACCATACCTGTTGTCGATCAAGAACCCTGAAAAGAGTTTGGGGGTAGTATCATGAGTACAGAGGTACTCAGCATCCAACTGTAGTGGTCATCTGACCCAACAAGGACTTCATCACTCGTCATTCTAGGACAACTAGTAGTTTACAGTAAGGAAGGGGTAAGTGGTGAGGTTGCTGCCGCACTAGCATTTATGAAGTGGCTAACGATCTAGAGAGTAAGATAAGAAGCCAAGCATTCGACGAGGAATCGCCTCCAACAAGTCTTGCTATCAACTACTTACGCAAACATAACACCTATCCTATCCTTGTCCTCCTCTTCGCGTCCTGACGAATAAGAAGCAGTCAAGGCACACACACACGTTGATCAAGTTATATTAATATTATCTCAGTTGTTGTTGTCTATGAATAAGGAGTAGGTCTCAAGTCGTCCATAACCGTGGACACGGCTTCTCGAAAAGATTTAACCCTGCAGAGGTGTACCAACTGCCCATTACAAGGCTCCGCACGCACGTCCATCTCTCTCAGTTGCTACCCATCACAGGTAACCATTTTATGATTTAGTTCCAAGAGATCCTAAACGACAGGTCCCTCTAACTAACAATGAACAAATCCGGGTGGCCCCCGGGGAGTCGACACCCAATCCAAAAGCTGGCCACGCTCTTGGATGGGACTCTTCCGTCTCAACAGGGTTTGGGTTACCGAGACGCCTCACGTGAGGCCTCGGGCCCTCTGTGGTCAAAGGTGGACCAACAAGGAAACCATGTCTCCGCTGGTCCGGGTTGTTTAAAAATTGCGAGGGGATCCACCAAGCACACACACGGGGTTTCAAATGGTAAATCAGCTCGGGCCACCACTAGAAATGTTTGAAGCTATATAGGTAAGAAAAGGGGACCCCATAAAATAACCACACGCGGTTAGGCACTCTCAGTCTTAAAACCAATACCCGGAACTCGGATCCTAGGTGACTCGAATGGAACAAAGCGTCGGGGCGGGATAGCCTAGACCTTCCATCCTTCGTTGAATATAGTCAACATTATAATAATCATACCATCAACAACAATATAATAATGTGATATCACAAACCAAGGAGTAATAGGGTAACATCGTAGCATCCTAAGCATGCATACTAAGAAGGGGTTGAGCAACGAGCAATAGTAACATAGCAGTACACGGTTTGCTGGGAAGGGACATGGCTGTATTGGTTTAAAAGAGGTTGTAAACATGTGGTAGGATCAAACATCGAACCTAACCTAGACTAGCATGCAAACCGCTGGTTGAAATAGAATGGATCATAAGTAATGTATAGTCCTTTCCTGTTGATAAGTTGGGTTCCGAAGGTGTAGTCGATCGCAAGCTCGCATCGTCTCCGAAGGTACCCGCAGAAGCACACAAGACGGTAAACACTAGAAAGCAATCAACGGTGCACCACTATTACTACGGAGCAATACAAGATCAAAGAGGCAACACAAGGCATGACAACGCGATACAGATCTATAGTCGAGAACGGTTATTAACAGTTTAAGTGGGGTATCGGTCACACATGACGAATACCGCACGTTTATGGTGGTTAAAATTGTTTAGCTATAGGTGATCAAACAACAGTTATTAGCATGTCATCTCAAGAAAACATGGCATAGCACACAAAAATGTCAAGAGGTGAAGCACAAAGTAAACTATATATGCTAGTAAATTTAAGTGAGGCACGACCTAAACATGGCATAACACTAGGTGCCGCACGACAATTTAAGTAATTGGTACTGTTCTGTCATAAACCATATTTTAGGTTGTTTACCAACATCAAACAATAGCATAAACACAAAGTACACGAAAAACTAATCAAGTTACATATAAAGAACACCCCAAACGGAGTTACGGTTAAAAAGATATAAGCAAGACAAGTTATGCACACATTCTGTATAAACAGGGGTAAATCTATATGCAAAAGTGCAGCAACATGAAATAGCAATACATGGGACGAAAGTAGACATGATTCTTAACAAAATGCAATTGGAATCACTCAATTCCGATAAACGGTCGTGACACACTCGTCGACCGAAGTTGCAACAAAATTACAGTTTTCAGCACAGCAGCACAATAACATCAGGATCACCACTTTGGAGCAAGATACAATCTATATGCAGCAAAAAAATATGGCATGTGAATGCATGAAACTGAAGTAGAAACATTGGTTAACGCAACGCAAAAGGAATCAATGCAATAGGCCTCATGGATTTGCTACAATCATCATGCAAAGTTGCAACAAAATAATAACAGAAGCACATAACAGGAATTTGTAGCAGTTTAACGGCCTGATGCCCTGTTCAGCACACAATTTCACAATCAAGACGACCTCAAACGGAAAAAATTTCTACATACGAATTCTAGAGCACGCAAAACTGAGCAACTTTCGTTTTGGGGGCACGTTCATCCGAGCTACAGATTAAGCGTTATTAACGGTAAAAAAACAGATCAGCAGCTAATTACAAAAGACTTAGCCAAAATTTAAAGGTCCTTATCAGGAAAAAAAAAGGAAATCGGGCCCTCACCCACTGGGCTAGGCCCATCTACAGCAGAGGGGAGGCCGGCCTGGGCTAGATCTGGCCTGCTGGCGGCTCGGGCCACGTGGGCCGCGCGTGCTGGAGTGGGCCACGAGGGCGTGAGGCCAGCCCACTTCGGCTGGATCGGGCGGCCGGCTGCTGCCTCGTCCTAAGCGGGGGTTGCCGGCGGCGGCGGCTTTCAACACCGGCGAGGGCAGAGGAGGCCGGAGGGAGCGCAGGCGGCGGGGATCCGGCGAAGGGAGGCACGGCGGGCGTCGGGGTCACCGGATCCAGGCGACGGCGGTCTTGAGGGAGGCGTGGTGTGCTCCGGGCGTCCATGGCGGGGCCGTCGTGGCTGCTCCTGCAGGGGACGGGCGAACGGGTGAGGAGGAGAGGGAAGGGAGGAGAGAAAGGAGGAGATGGGGTGGCCGCGGCGGCCTGCTGCTGCCGGCGGCTCGCCGGCGCGGGCGCGGAGGCCGGAGGCGGCGGTGAGGAGCTCCACGGGCTCGGGCGGCGCGTCCACGGCAGGGGAGAGGAGGTGAGGAGAGAGAAGGCTGGATGCGATCTCGGCCGTCAGATCGGGCGATCTGACGGTCCAGATCTGCTGGGATGGAACTGCTGCGAAAAATTGGGGTATTGGGCAAATTTTGGAGCAAAAACAGGGGTGTGGCTGCATATTTTGGCTAGGGAAACCCTAAGTGGGGTGGTGGTCTTCATATAGCCCCGGTGGCTGGCAGTTTGCAAAAACATCCCCGGTTTTTCTCTCGCGTGCGCGGTGCTCACGTTTCTGACCGCCGGGGGTCCGCAGTACCTCCGATTCGGGTAAAACTTCGAACTGCGCGATCAGCGCGTCGAGCTGGCGGCGTTCACCTCACGCTGGAACCGTTTCGAAAACCCTTTCCGGCGCGCTATAAAAATAACCCGTTTAATTATTAAACAGTGTTTTTTTGTTTCGTTGGCTGCGGCTGGTCTCGTGCCGGTTTTCGCGACGGTGATCGGGTTAAACCCGGTGTCGCAAAGGTCGAGTGTCAAGGTGGCAAGGGTCCGTCTCCGTCCGGTACCAGATAAGAGGGGGGGAAAAATAATCGCCGATCGATAAATCGGGGATGCAAACACCGCAAACAAATCAGACAATCAAACAATTCACACAGAAAACAAATTTTTTTAATTTTTGTGAAAACTGGGTTGTTACAATACAACACCACCAACAGGGATCTCGTCCCGAGATCCTGGACGATCCGGGGGAGAGGGGGGAAGAGAAAAGAGTCGACGATCTTCAACACCACCAACAAGGGACTCTGCTCCATGTCGACGTCGAGCTTCCGTCGAGATAAATTTCCGCAGATAGACGACATCGTTGAAAATTACGAAACCGTCAGTGTCAAGAGGAGGAACAACAACGAAACCCGGTCAAAGGGATAGTGCTTTTCGACTCAAGTCGTGAAAACACTGGGCAAAAGGATGGATGGCAACGGGTGACCAAGATGTAAACCAGAGTTGGAATATCTAAAGGTACTACATGATTTCCCAACCTGAGCTTGGAATCGAGACAATACGCTGCAAGCAAGGCATTGTAACGGTTCTGATACTCCACACACTCGAGATCCTAAAGTTTGAAATGGATAAGAGAGAATAAAACACTTACGACACTTGTCCTAACCAGAGCAAGGGTAAGGAGTAAAAAGATTCCTACTCTCCGATAGCTAACTTAGTAACTACAAAATAGTTTTTGTCTAGAGAAGGGATCCTACGGTCGGTAAGGCTCTGATACCAAGTTGTAAGGCCCGATATGCGGTACTGTTCCAGATCTCGGTGTTTCCACCCAGATGCGGGGACGAAGCACGTATCGGTCCCACCGCGACATATGACAAAGCCATATGCCCCGGATTTCCAACATGATATCACAACATTACAGATACAAGGATACAACATCTCATACAATCGGCATACAACTGCCTCAAATACAATACAACAACGGAAGATATATGTCTGAGTACAGACTACAATCAAATGCCTACTGGCAAAGAGAAAATCATCGATCCCATAACCACACGGGTCCAGGCCCTCCGTCGGGATCCGCCTAACTATTCGTCGTCGAGTCTCCACGTGAAACGTCGATCACCATACCTGTTGTCGATCAAGAACCCTGAAAAGAGTTTGGGGGTAGTATCATGAGTACAGAGGTACTCAGCATCCAACTGTAGTGGTCATCTGACCCAGCAAGGACTTCATCACTCGTCATTCTAGGACAACTAGTAGTTTACGGTAAGGAAGGGGTAAGTGGTGAGGTTGCTGCCGCACTAGCATTTATGAAGTGGCTAACGATCTAGAGAGTAAGATAAGAAGCCAAGCATTCGATGAGGAATCACCTCCAACAAGTCTTGCTATCAACTACTTACGCAAACATAACACCTATCCTATCCTTGTCCTCCTCTTCGCATCCCGACGAAGAAGAAGCAGTCAAGGCACACACACACGTTGATCAAGTTATATTAAGATTATCTCAAATGTTGTTGTCTATGAACAAGGAGTAGGTCTCAAGTCGTCCATAACCGTGGACACGGCTTCTCGAAAAGATTTAACCCTGCAGGGGTGTTCCAACTACCCATTACAAGGCTCCGCACGCACGTCCATCTCTCTCAGGTTCTACCCATCACAGGCAACCATTTTATGATTTAGTTCCAAGAGATCCGAAAAGACAGGTCCCTCTAACTAACAACGAACAAATCCGGGTGGCCCCCGGGGAGTCGACACCCAATCCAAAAGCTGGCCACGCTCTCGGATCGGACTCTTCCGTCCCAACAGGGTTTGGGTTACCGAGACGCCTCACGTGAGGCCTCGGGCCCTCGCCGGTCAAAGGTGGACCAACAAGGTTTCGGGACCCGGGGTTAGCATATGCAAGTCCAGCTAAGACATAGTCATATGGAGAGCCGAGAACCGTACCCACTTGTCTAAGGAGACAAGGCCAAGCACAGAACGATCTCGGAAAGCATCGTACGTGAGGATCATCCCATCAAGGCCGGATGATCAACTGAGATGGGTCCTCATCGTCCGCACACAAGTCTAAGGATATGAGTGATGAACTCCCATATTCAAAGACAAGTCGCCTCAACCATACTATCGACTATCTCATAACTCTTACATAGACTTACTCCAACCCGATCACTTAGTCGGGGTCTAGGGAGGGCTCGATCATACCACAAAGTGTGCACGAGACAGAGTCTCGAGCAATCGCATCGCGATGCCCCAAGTTGTGCACATCTAAGGGCCACTTGGTGTATGAAATACCGCCAGCCAGATCACAACTAAGGTCTCGAAAACCCATACAAAGACATGCATGTTATAAACATACACGCAGCACACATGCCTTGTATGAACAGTAGGTATCATTGCAATTCTCTACAAAGTATACATTTTTATTGATAACTCTTATAGAGTGCACACAGAGATCACAAACATGTGATCCAACATTACAACAACAAGCGGAAGCAAAGTATGTCTGAGTACAGACAAGTTTAACAAATGGCTTAAGAAGCCTTATTTAAACACATGCCCTCCACGAGGCAACCAGTCGTCTGACTGGGACTAGACTAGCTTGAACCCGGTCGGTTTACCGAAGTGGACCCAAGTGATGTGTGCGTGGTTCATAAGCCGGTCTCGGGTGAGCCGGTCTCGGGTGAGCCGTTCTCTCACTTAGCAGCCAGGCCACAAACCTACCAGAACTCCGAACTATTGCGACATCTGGACATCGAAAGGGATGAGTTAATAGGTTGAGAGGGGTCAGTGAGCCCAATGTGTGGTTGTACTCTTCATCTTGGATCACCACACAAGAACTCGGACTTAGGGCACTGTTCAATGAGACAACCCACTGTGTACTCCTACACAGCCTCTCATCGTTCACCTTGTATTAGGGTAGATTCACCAACACCTTTCTACCATCATCAAAATGATCACTACCATCCCGACTCACATAACAGTATCATCATGGTATCACTCTAAGCATGCAATAAGCAGTTACAGTTGTAGGGGTCACATGATATCAATCAACTCCTACATTTGCTAGGATTGTGGTTTGCTTACTACTGTGACAAAATGATAGGTCATGCAAAGGAATGGGTTCATCTATGCGGTAGAAACGCATCATGGTAATCATCCTATACAATGCATAAGCGAGACATGAGAGGGAAGTGGGATTTTATCGACATGATCAATGGGGGGTTTTCTTGCCTTGCTGACGAGGTTCGGGTTGGTGGTCTTCAACGAAGGGGGCAGCCTCCTGTTCCGGTTCCACCTCTACGCGACAAACAACAAACAAGGTAGAAAGTAAATACAATGCACAATCACATGGTTGAAGGTTGAAACTTGATGTATATGCTTTGATGTGTGAAGCAATTCCATTTAAATGGAGTATATTGCAAATTGAATTGCAAATTCAAACTCCAATTTGAATTCAAACTTAGCCAAGTTACAAGTGACATTGTTTGATCAATTTGAATCATTTTGAAATGTGTATGATATGCCTCTGATGTGTGGTTGAAATGTAGCATGTTGCCATGGTTCAAAATGCAAAAGCATTTGAATTTAATTTGAATAAATTCCAATTAAATCAAATGAAAAATGCTACTGGTCCCAATTTAAATTCAACTCCAACATAGTTGAAAGTTGGATTTTTGGATAGCTTATTTTCTCCTGATCATTTTTCATATATTATTTGTCCAATTTGGAGTTAATATGAATTTTCTATGAATTTCCAAAGTTTGGGCTAATTTCTGGATTTTCTGGAATTCTTTAATTCATTTCTAATTTTCTGGAAATTCATTTACTGCGTCAGCATGACCTCATGCTGGCGTCAGGGGGCCACTGACAAGGGGGTCCCACCTGTAAGTGTCACTATGTTAATTAAATCGATTTAAAACTTTATTAAACTTAACAGAGGAGATCAGCAGGGTTGGGCCCACATGTCAGCCTCACTGGGAGTGGGATTAGTGGCTAATCACCCTGCCACGTCGGCTGGGTCGCCGGCGACGAGCTCCGGATCCGACGAGCTCCCGGTGACGATTCCGACGACTAGGAGGGCTCAGGGATCTTGATTCCTTGCATGAAGACGAAGTCGACGGTGGTGAAGCTGATGGACAAGCTCTCCTGGGCCCTAGCGCATGTCGGCCGCGTCTTCCACGGTGGCGAGTTTCGGCGAGTCCTCAGGCAGCGACGAAATCGGGCGAGGTAGACGGGGAGGGTGTTCGTGGAGAGGGGGAATGGAACGGGGGGCTTCTAGGTGTCTCCAGGACACGAGAAGAAGGCACGGGGAGGCGCCAGGCAGGCAGGTGGCGTGGCGGCTGCGGCATGCCGGCCACCGAGCTGCTTGCCGCCGCGCTGGAAGAAGACAAGGGGAGCTGCGGGCTTGGGCTGCGGTGCGGTAAGTAGGGCCGGGGAGCCAAGTGAGTTTCCCTTTTTTTCTTTTCTTCTGTTTTTCTTTTCTGCAATTTTGTTTAGCTACCAAAAATAAATACCTAGCCATTTTCTAAAATGCTGAAACTTTTTATATGGCCTCATAATAATATAGACTAGCCACTTATAAAGTTTGGCAGTTTTTTAAAATTCAAATAATTTGAATCTTAACTCAAATAGGGGTTTTTGATTAATTCCAAGGCACTGTTTGAATATTTGAAAAATTAATGAGCATTGGGTGGGTCCCACATCACTTGATATGTGATCACACTCATTTATAAGACTTTTCAAAAATCTAACATGAATTTTTGGAAAAGAATTTTATCTGGCCTTTTGAATTAATTCATCTGGGGGGTTCCTTCTCCCATTTTTCTTTTGATTTTGATTTCAAAGATTTCTTTTGAAATTTTAACATGATGCAAGTGACTTGTCAACCCTTTCACATTACCTAACAGAGGGTTCTGACATCTCGCCCCCACTCAAAAGAATCTCGTCCCGAGATTCAGAAGTTTGCGGGAGGAAGGTGGGGTACTCGGCACTGAGACGGTCTTCTCTTTCCAACGTAGCTTCTCTCTCAGAGTGGTGTGACCATTGAACTTTCAGAAACCTAATCTTCTGACGACGAGTGACACGCTCTGTGGAATCAAGAATACGAACGGGGTATTCTCGATAAGAAAGGTCATCTTGCAGATCAAGCGTTTCATGGTCGACTTCGCGGATGGGGTCCTTGAAGCAACGCCATAGTTGGGACACATGGAATACATCATGTACTCGGGAAAAGTGCGGGGGTAGTTCAAGTTGGTAGGCAACTTCTCCACGTTTGGCAAGGATGCGGAAAGGTCCGATGTAACGTGGGGCCAACTTTCCTTTGATACCGAAACTTTGGGTTCCCTTTAGAGGAGTAACCCGACGGTAAGCCTTCTCATCCAGATTGTAGGTTTCTTGCCTATGATGACGATCATAGTAGCTTTTCTGACGAGACTGGGCTGCTTTCAATTGATCACGAACAATGCGAACTTGCTCTGCTGCTTCCTTGATCATGTCCGGTCAAAAGAATTGTCTCTCACCGGTTTCTGACCAGTTTAAAGGTGTTCGACATCGTCGTCCATAAAGGAGTTCAAAAGGAGCCATCTTCAGACTAGATTGAAAACTATTGTTATAAGCAAATTTGGCAAAGGGCAGAGATTTCTCCCAATTCTTTCCGAATGATATAACACAAGCTCTGAGCATGTCTTCAAGAATTTGGTTAACCCTTTCGACTTGACCGCTAGACTGAGGATGGAAAGTTGTACTAAAGGAGAGATGAGTTCCCATAGCATTCTGAAAGCTTCCCCAGAATCTAGAGGTGAAAAGGCTACCACGATCAGAATTGATTTCCAAAGGAACACCGTGAAGGGATACAATTCTAGAAACGTACAAGTCCGCTAACTGGCTAGCAGTTATAGATTCGCGAACTGGAAGGAAGTGAGCAACTTTGGAAAGCCTATCTATGACAACAAAGATGGCATTGTTTCCTTTCTGGGTTTTTGAAAAGCCGGTGATGAAGTCCATACCGACTTTGTCCCATTTCCACTCTGGAATAGACAAAGGTTGAAGTGTACCAGTAGGTCTCTGATGTTCTGCCTTAATGCGACGACAAACATCACATTCGGCAACAAATTGAGCAATGTCTCTCTTCATCCTGGTCCACCAAAATCTCTGGCGTAGATCTCGGTACATTTTTGTGATACTGGGATGAATCGAGAGGGGTGTGTCATGGGCTTCCATGAGGATGAGTTGCCTTAGTTCCCTATTCTTAGGTACTACCAAAAGATTTTCAAAGAATACCGTTCCCTTGCTATCTGTGGAGAAACATTTAGCAACTCCGCTAACAATGTTTTCCTTGATCCAGCGAACACCTCGTGCACGCCTTTGGGCAACTATGATTTGATCCTCAAGAGTTGGTTTCGCCACCAAGGTAGAAAGATAGCCATGAGGAACAATCTCAAGGTTAAGCTTGCGAAATTCCTCATGAAGAAGTGGTTGATACTGTTTTAACATGAGGTTGTTACAATACGACTTACGACTTAGTGCATCAGCCATGACATTGGCCTTGCCTGGGGTGTAAGAAATTCCTACGTCGTAATCTTTTATCAACTCAATCCAGCGTCTTTGCCTGAGATTAAGATCTCGTTGGGTGAAAATGTATTTGAGGCTTTGGTGGTCGGAATAGATCTCACAACGATTACCAAGGAGGTAATGTCGCCAAGTTGTTAGGGCATGAACTACGGCAGCGAGTTCAAGGTCATGGGTAGGATAGTTCTCTTCATGTGGCCGCAACTGGCGTGAAGCATAAGCTACCACATGTCGATCTTGCAGAAGTATGCATCCTAACCCTTGTCGTGATGCATCACAATAGATCTCGAAATCCTTTTTGGTGTCTGGAGGTGCAAGTACGGGTGCAGAAGTCCACCTTCTTTTTAGCTCTTGAAAAGTTTCCTCGCACACGGGAGTCCATAGGAATTTCTTATCTTTCTTGAGGAGTTCAGTTAGAGGCTTTGCAACTTTAGAAAAGTTCTCGACGAAGCGACGACAGTAGCTGGCTAGGCCAAGAAAACTCCTAACTTGCTTAACCGATTCAGGTGGAGTCCAGTCAAGGACGGCCTGAACTCTCTCTGGATTCACAGCAATGCCTTTTGCAGAAATCACGTGGCCTAAGTAGGTCACTTCTGGTAGCCAAAATTCACACTTGGAGAATTTAGCATAAAGGCGATGCTCTCTAAGTTTCATCAATACCAGCCTTAGGTGTTCGGCATGTTCTTCTTCGTTCTTCGAGTAGATGAGAATGTCATCGAGATAAACCACAACAAATTTATCTAAGTACTCCATGAAGATCGAATTCATCATGCGTGAGAATGTGGCGGGGGCATTGGTTAAACCAAAGGACATGACGGTGTACTCGTAAAGACCATAACGAGTAGTAAAAGCCGTTTTGGGAATGTCCTCGTTTCGGATTTTGATTTGATGATAACCTAATCTCAAATCCATCTTGGAGAAGACAGAGGATCCTGCAAGTTGATCATAAAGATCATTGATCTTGGGCAATGGGTACTTGTTCTTTATTGTCGCTAAATTTAGCGGGCGATAGTCTACGCACATCCTTTCTGTTCCATCTTTCTTCGTTACGAACAGAACGGGGCAACCCCATGGCGATGAGCTAGGGCGGATGAAACCTTTTTCCAACAAAGCCTCCAGTTGGGTTTTAAGGTCAGCTAACTCACGTGGGGCCATTTTGTATAGACGTCTAGAAATTGGTGCGATTCCTGGCACAAGATCCACTATAAAGTCTACACATCTGTCGAGTGGCATGCCCGGCAGCTCTCCAGGAAGACATCCGGGAAGTCACGAACCACCGGAACATCTTCATGGTCGGGAAGGGGAAGTACATTCAAAGAATGCACTTGGGTTCTTGTTCTGGGTGAGGTGTAGTTGACGGTCTTGCCTGAAGGGTGGGTGAGTTTCACTGATTTGCCTTTGCAATCTAGGTAGGCATTCTGTCTTGATAGCCAATCCATGCCAAGGATGACATCAATGTCTGAAGACTTGAGGGCTATGAGTGAAGCAAGGAATACTAAACCCTCAATTGCAATTTGATTACCATGGCTTACTCTATTAGTTTGCCATCTTGACCCTGGAGTTTGAATAATCATTGGGGTGGACAATTCAACAAAGGATAACTCATGACGAAGTGCATAACTTTCCGACATGAATGAATGAGAGGCTCCTGGGTCGAAAAGAACGGAAGTAGGAACATAATTGACTGGGAGCGTACCAAGAATGACGTCAGTGGTGTCGTCAGTCTCTTCGGCGGCAATCTGGTTCACACATCCACGAGTGGCGGGAGGAGCGGGTTTGGTGGTGTAGACCTTCTGGGGGGCTTGCCACGACCATTGTTGTTGCCTCCGGCACAGGGTGGAGCATTTTGATTCTGGAGCTGGTTCTGGGGACACTCACAAGAGTAGTGGCCTGCCTGACCACACTTGTAAAAGGCTCCAAAGACAGTGCGTGGAGCTGGGTTGTTTGGTGGAGCTGGGTGGAACTGAGTTGGTGGACGAGGTGCCACATAGGATGGCCTCGGTGGGTTGTTCTGGCGGAACATACTATTTGGGACCAGATCTTGCGCTTTTGGGAGCCTGAACTGGATGTACCGTCGTCTCTAGGGTGTTTGCGGAAATCGTTGGGGGTGTTCATGTCCTCTGCCTTGATGGCCTTGTTGACAAGGACCTGGAAGGTGGCAAAGTCATGTAGGTTGAGCTCACGACGGAGTCCCGAATTGAGTCCACGAAGGAACCTCTCTTGCTTCTTTGCGTCGGTGGAGACCTCTTCAGTAGCATAGCGAGCCAGTCGGTGGAACTCACGACTAAACTCGTCAACGGTCCTCCTGCCTTGGGTGAGGTTGTAGAACTCCTCATGCTTGCGGTCCATAAGACCCTTGGGAATGTGGTGCTCGCGGAAGGAAGTGCAGAATTCATCCCAAGATGTGGGCGGTCCAACGGGACGCATATTCAGGAAGTTCTCCCACCAAGAGCTAGCTGCACCTTCAAGGTGGTAGGTGGCATAGCTGACCTTGTCGCCATCTGCAACATGGCCTACTTGGAGCTTCCTCTCGATGCTGCGAAGCCAGTCATCGGCGTCAAGGGGCTCGGTGGAGTAACTAAAAACCGGGGGATGAAGTCGTTCAGGGACACCAACTCATTGCGCTGCTGAGTCGTGTTGCGAGCAATGACTTCCAACAGATGGTGAGTGTCTCGGTGGTTCCTCTCAACCTCCATCAGAACCTGAGCCATCGTGGGCGGGGCTGGAAGGTTGCCTTCCTCCTGTTCATTCCCACGACCCTGGTTACGAACAAGCTGGCCACGGGTTCCTTGAGACATCCTGAAGGTTGAAAACCAAAGTCAAACAGAGCTGATTGAAGAATCTAATCAAGGTATTGAAGTACTGGAAGGATTACAGAGCAAAGGAAGTAATCATCTTGACAACATGGTGATAAAAGCATACAAGCCATATATTCAGAAGCTGTCATACAAACCAAACATCGTTTTAGTACAAGCACCAAGCTAATACAAACGTGATGAAGATGATACATCCTTTAGAGGCACTCTGACTTCCTATACATTATTTATCGAAGCCTCTGGAACTTAGAACACCTTGCGTACAATATACTAAGATACTACTACATCCTCACTAAGTAAGACCACAGGCGGTCTCACTCATCTCCATCTCCATAGTAGTCCTCGTAAAAGTTACCCGCGTATCCCGGTAGCTGAAGGTGACCATCGGAAAACACGGAGGCCTGTGGACCCTGATATCCATTTGGGCAAGGATGGGGCCTAGGTCTAGCGTAGGGTGGAAGCAAAGGACCACGGGGTGGAAAAATGCCTCCAATCTCTGGCCAAGAAACTCGAGAAGGCATTTGCGTCCTCACAGGGTAGATAGCATCGTACTCAACTGATCCAACACTCACGAAGGGTGCCAAGAGTGGCAGTGCTCGATACAGACGAACACGAGTGGGGTGAACCTCAAAACGGAGAGCGCGTGCATCACGATCTCGATCACTAGCAAACCTAGCAGTCATCTGAAGTACTGGATCCTCTGCAGAGTGATCTGAGTAGAGTCCGGTGTAATATCCCTCTTCTCCTAGAAGTGCAGCAGGGATATAGCGGAACGAGGTCTCTCTCAGCATAGTGTGCTCCTCTCTCAGCAGGGTAATACATGAGTATGCAGCATCCTGCACAGCCATGTTCTCGGTAATGCCGATGCCATGTCCAAAATGGATAGGATGAGTGACTCCAACGTGGTGCGGGTAGATCCGGACAATGCAGTGGAACTGGGTCTAGTTGAAGTCGTGGAACTGCTCCTCGACGGTATACTCAGGATACCATCGATATCCCACATAGGACATCATCTCGATCAACGTGGCGGGATGGCCACGCACACCGAGGCACCTGGTCAAACGAACAATCTGCCGAGGGGGAAGATCTGCCATCTGAAACAGAAAGAAGGAGTTTGCAAATGCATCAGATTATGAGATAAACCTGGAATGACTCCGGCAGCATAATGGCTGTAATTGTAAGAAATGACAATTTCTTCCAACATGGAAAACAGCACTTACAGAATACGATGTAAGAAATCATCATTACAACAATGCTAGGAAACCGGACTCAACTTTCCTACGGCTATAAGGAAGAAAACAAAGAGATGTTCTAATCAGACAGAGGAGAGCCTAGTCCTATCTTCCCGTAGAATAAGATGAGGGTGACTCGGAACTCAGAACGAAGGAGGTAAGGAGAAAAAAGAAGCCTTACGTTGTTCCCTTATATACCCAGAGTAACTATATAACTATAGCAAGCTAGACTCGACTTCGGCCAAGGCTACTAGTCCTACAGTCAGTCCTGCTTTGATACCAAGTCTGTCGGGACCTGGGGTTAGCGTATGCAAGTCCAGCTAAGACATAGTCATATGGAGAGCCGAGAACCGTACCCACTTGTCTAAGCAGACAAGGCCAAGCACATAACGTTCTCGGAAAGCATCGTACGTGAGGGGCATCACATCCAGGCCGGATGATCAACTGAGATGGGTCCTCATCGTCCGCACACATGTCTAAGGATATGAGTGATGAACTCCCATATTCAAAGACAAGTCGCCTCAACCAGACTATCGACTATCTCATAACTCTTACATAGACTTACTCCAGCCCGATCACTTAGTCGGGGTCTCGGGCGGGCTCGATCATACCAGAAAGTGTGCACGAGACAGAGTCTCGAGCAATCGCATCGCGATGCCCCAAGCTGCGCACATCTAAGGGCCACTTGGTGTATGAAAGACCGCCAGCCAGATCACAACTAAGGTCTCAAAAACCCATACAAAGACATGCATGTTATAAACATACACGCAGCACACATGCCTTGTATGAACAGTAGGTATCATTGCAATTCTCTACAAAGTATACATTTTTATTGATAACTCTTATAGAGTGCACACAGAGATCACAAACATGTGATCCAACATTACAACAACAAGCGGAAGCAAAGTATGTCTGAGTACAGACAAGTTTAACAAATGGCTTAAGAAGCCTTATTTAAACACATGGCCTCCACGAGGGAACCAGTCGTCTGACTGGGACTAGACTAGCTTGATCTTCAGTCGTCGAGCTCGATGAAGAAACCACCTTCGGGGTCAGTGGTTTCATCTAAAACATAGAATAAGCAAACGTGAGTAAAAAGTCGTACTTAGCAAGACTTACATAGGAGCTATACTACTCATGCACATGTATCAAGGTAAAGGGAGGTGGGGTTTCACTTGTAGAAGTGCCAGCAAGATGAATTAATTCAAAAGGCCAGATAAAAATCTTCTCCAAAAATTCATGTTAGATTTTTGAAAAGTCTTATAAATGAGTGTGATCACATATCAAGTGATGTGGGACCCATCCCATGCTCATAGGTTTTTCAAATATTCAAACAGTGCCTTGGAATTAATCAAATACCCCTATTTGATTTAAGATTCAAATCATTTGAATTTTAAAAATGTTGAAACTTTATGAGTGGCTATTCTATTTTATTATGAGGCCACATAAAAGTTTTCAGCATTTAATAAAATGTTTAGCTATTTTATTTAGCTAAACAGAACAAATGTCAGAAGAGAAAACAGAAAAGAAAAATAGAAAGGAAGCAGAAACCTTACCAGACGCCCAGGCGAGGCCAGCCCACCCCAGCCCAGCCGGCCCACAGGGGCAGCGGGGTCTTCTTCCCCGTCCCGCGCCTCCAAGCTGCTCGGTGGAATGCCACCGAGCTAGCCGGGGACGCCACGTCGCCGCCGAGAGCTTCCAGGCCTCCCCGTGGCCTCTTCTCGCGTCTGGAGACTCCTCGCAGCCGCCTCACTCCATTCCCCCCCTCCAGAGCTTCCTCCTCCTCCTCCCGTGCTCGAATCCGTCGCCGCCCGAAGAATCACCGGAGCGCACCGCCGTGGAAAACGTGGCCACCGTGCCCTAGAGCTCAAGCCAGCAAGTCCACTGTGCTCCTCGTCCTCGACTTCGTCTTCAAGCAGAAGCTGGAGCCCTAATTCCTCCCCGAGCCGACGCCATCGTCTTCAACCTCTCGCTGGACCCGCGAGCTCGCCGCCGTCGATTCGCTGCCGTTGAAGCCTCCCCAAGCTTGTCGTTGCTTCCGTTCGAACCGCGGTGAGCTACTGAGTGTTTTCCCTAAGCTTCCAGCACCCCGCGACCCCTCTATCCGTTTTCACCATGGATGCCGAAGCACGTCGCCGCCATGGACGACGATGAGGTCGCCCCTGTGCCCCATCATCGCGTCCAGCGCGCACGTTTGACTCCAAGTGACTCTAGCTTTCGAACGCACGCGAGCTCAGCCCAAACCGTGCACTACAATGTCAACTACGACCTCGCCGCCGTTCTGTTGCCGCCGGAGTCGTCGCCGTCGTCGCTCCCGACCACCCCGTGACCCCCTGTTGCCTCCAGAAGACGCGGACGAAGCTGCTGCATCCATTGGTGTCCTCCCTGTGGCCTCCCGTGGCCCCTAGGCCATTCCGGCGAGTCGCCGCCATGGCTCCAGTCGCCGGCGGTTAGCCGCCGGTGGGTTAGCCCTTAAGCACCTGGCTAATGACCCCCTGGGTCACTGACCAGTGGGCCCAGTGGCTTAATTAAGCCACTGGTTTAATTTAACCCACGGGTTAATTAACTCAGTCACTGACAAGGTGACCCCACATGTCAGCCCCCCCTGACGTCAGCACTTGCGCAATAAATCAATTTAAATGAATTTCCAGAGATTATTTGAATTTAAAGAATTCCAGAAATTCCAGAAAATACCCCAAACTTTGGAAATTCATACGAAATTCATATTAACTCCAAATTGGACAAATAATATATGAAAAATGATCAGGAGAAAATTATCTTTCCAAATATGCAACTTTCAACTCTGTTTGAGTTGAATTTAAAATGTGATCAGTAGCATTTTATATTTGATTTAAATGGAATTAAATCAAATTCAAATCAAATATTTTTGCAACTTGAACCATGGCAACATGCTACATTTCAATCACACATCAGAGGCATATCATACACATTTCCAAAAGGTTCAAAATGATCAAACTATGTCACATGCAACTTGGTTAATTTGAATTCAAATGTGGAGTTTGAATTTGCAATTCAATTTGCAATAAACTCCATTTAAATGGAATGCTCAACACATCAGTACCATGAACATCACCCTTTCAATCTTATTCATGTGATTGTGCATTGTACATTATGTTGATCCTATGATTGTCATGTTGCTGATAGAAGTGGAGCCGGAACCCGAGGTCACCCCCTTCGTTGAAGACCCCGAACCCGAACCTCGTCAGCAAGGCAAGCAAACCCCCATTGATCATGTCGATAAAATCCCACTTCCCTCTCATGTCTCGCTTATGCATTGTTTAGGATGATCACCATGATTCATTTCTACCGCATTGATGAACCCATTCCTTTGCATGACCTATCATTTTTGTCACAGTAGTAAGCAAACCACAATCCTAGCAAATGTAGGAGTTGTTTGATATCATGTAACCCCTGCAATGTTACTGCTTATTGCATGCTTAGTATGATACCATGTTGTTACTGTGATGTGAGTCGGGATGGGAATGATCATGTTGATGATGGTAGAAAAGTGTTGATGAATCGACCCTAATACAAGGTGAACGATGAGAGGCTGTGTAGGAGTACACAGTGGGTTGTCTCGTTGAACACCGCGCTAGTACGAGTTCTTGTGTGGTGATCCAAGATGAAGAGTACAACCACACATTGGGCTCACTGACCCCTCTCAACTTACTAACTCATCCCTTTCGATGTCCAGATGTCGCAATAGTTCGGAGTTCTGGTAGGTCTGTGGCCTAGTTGCTAAGTGAGAGAACGGCTCATCCGAGACCGACTTATGCACCACACACACATCACTTGGGTCCACTTCGGTAAACCGGCCGGGTTCACGATTGTGGTAACCAACCCAAGTAGGCGGCTTTCTCGGACTAGATCGGCTATGAGGTAACAGTTGTGGTGAGCATCCTCGCTGGCACCCCTTGAATGGTGTCGAGATCAAAGGCGGTAAATGATGATCATGTGTGTGTAGCGGTACACCCTTGCAAGGTTAACAAAACTATTCAAATAGCCGCGTCCGCGGTTATGGACTGCTTGGAAAGCTTAGCTTGATTATTAGATAACTTGAACCGGATACTTCTAAAACACACCAAGATAAGTGTGAGTGCTATGGCGTGCTTCCTCGTGGGGAAGTCGAGGAAGGCACCATAGTGGTGTATTGGTTGGAGAAAGTAGTGGACTCGTGTACGCTTCTTACCTCGAAGTCTGGTATTCGTAGTTCAGGATTAGCCAAGTCAAAGCTGGCACTTCTGCAAATGAACCCCACCTCCCTTTACCTTGATACATATGCATGAGTAGTATAGCTCCTATGTAAGTCTTGCTGAGTACGACTTTGTACTCACGTTTGCTTAATCTATGTTTTAGATGATTCCACTGACCCCGAAGGTGGCTTCTTCATCGAGCTGGACGACTGAAGACCAACTAGTCTAGTCCCAGTGAGACGGCTGGTTCCTTCGTGGAGGGCTTTGTGTTTAAATAAGGCTTCTTAAGCCATTTGTTTAACTTGTCTGTACTCAGACATAATTTGCTTCCGCTTGTAATGTAAAGTTGGATCACATGTTTGTGATCTCTGTTTGCACTCTATAAGAGTTATCAATAAAATTGTACACTTTGTAGAGAATTGCAATGGTACCTGCTGTTCATACAAGGCATGTGTGCTGCGTGTATGTTTATAACATGCATGTCTTTGTATGGGTTTCGAGACATTAGTTGTGTTCTGGCTGGCGGTCTTTCATACACCAAGTGGCCCTTAGATGTGCGCAGCTTGGGGCATCGCGATGCGATTGTTCGAGACTCCGTCTCGTGCACACTTTGCGGTATGATCGAGCCCGCCCTAGACCCCGACTAAGTGATCGGGCTGGAGTAAGTCTATGTAAGAGTTTTGAGATAGTTGATAGTATGGTTGAGGCGACTTGTCTTTGAATATGGGAGTTCACTACCCATATCATTAGACTTGTGTGCGGACGATGAGGACCCATCTCAGTTGATCATCTGGCCTAGATGGGATGCCCCTCACGTACGATGCTTTCCGAGAACGTTCTGTGCTTGGCCTTGTCTGCGTAGACAAGTGGGTACGGTTCTCGGCTCTCCATATGACTATGTCTTAGCTGTACTTGCATACGCTAACCCCGGGTCCCGACAGACTTGGTATCAGAGCAGGACTGACTGTAGGACTAGTAGCCTTGGCCGAAGTTGAGTCTAGCTTGCTATAGTTATATAGTTACTCTGGTTATATAAGGGAATAACGTAAGGCTTCTTTTTTCTCCTTACCCCCTTCGTTCTGAGTTCTGAGTCACCCTCATCTAATTCTACGGGAAGATAGGACTAGGCTCTCCTCTGTCTGATTAGAACATCTCGTTGTTTGCTTCCTTGTAGCCGTAGGAAGGTTGTGTTCGGTTTGTTAGAGTGGTTATACTCCCTGTTTCATTACATCGTATGTAAGTGCTGTTTTTCATGATTGGAAGAAATTGTCATTTCTTACAATTACAGCCGTTATGCTGTCCGAGTCATTCCAGGTTTATCTCATAATCTGATGCATTTGCAAACTCCTTTCTGTTTCAGATGGAAGATCTTCCCCCTCGGCAGATTGTTCGTTTGACCAGGTGCCTTGGTGTGCGTGGCCATCCCGCCACGTTGATCGAGATGATGTCCTATGTGGGATATCGATGGTACCCTGAGTACCATCGAGGAGCAGTTCCACAACTTCAACCAGACCCAGTTCCACTACATTGTTCGGATCTATCCGCACCACGTTGGAGTCACTCAGCCTATCCACTTTGGACATGGCATTGGCGTTACCGAGAACATGGCTGTGCAGGATGCTGCATACTCATGTATGACACTGCTGAGAGAGGAGCACACTTTGCTGAGAGAGACTTCTTTCCGCTATATCCCTGCTGCACTTCCAGGAGAAGAGGGATATTACACCGGACTCTACTCAGATCACTCTGCAGAAGATCCAGCACTCCAGGTGACTGCTAGGTTTGCTAGTGACAGAGATCGTGATGCACGCGCTCTCCGTTTCGAGCTCCACGCCACCCGTGTTCGTCTGTATCGAGCACTGACACTTTTGGCACCCTTTGTGAGCGTGGGATCAGTTGAGTTTGATGCTATCTACCCAATGAGGACTCAGATGCCTTCTCGACTTGCTTGGCCCGAGATTGGAGGCATTTTTCCACCCCGTGGTCCTTTGCTTCCACCCTACGCTGGACCTAGGCCCCATCCTTGCCCAAATGGATATCAGGGTCCACAAGCCTCCGTGTTTTCCGATGGTCACCTCCAGCTACCGGGATACGCGGGTAACTTTTATGAGGACTACTATGGAGATGGAGATGAGTGAGACCGCCTGTGGTCTTACTTAGTGATGATGTAGTAGTATCTTAGTGTATTGTACGCAAGGTGTCTAAGTTCTAGAGGCTTAGATAAATAATGTATAGGAAGTCAGAGTGCCTCTGAAGGATGTATCATCTTCAACACGTTTGTATTAGCTCGGTTCTTGTACTAAAACGTTGTATGGTTTGTATGACAGCTTGTGAATATATGGCTTGTATGCTTTATCACCATGTTGTCAAGATGATTACTTCCTTTGCTCTGTAATCCTTCCAGTACTTAAATACCTTGATTAGACTCTTCAAATCAACTCTGTTTGACTTTGGTTTTCACCTTCAGGATGTCTCAAGGAACCCGTGGCCAGGTTGGTCGTAACCAAGGTCGTGGGAATGACCAGGAGGAAGGCAACCTTCCACCCCCACCCATGATGGCACAGGTTCTGATGGAAGTCGAGAGGAACCGTCGTGACTCTCACCACCTGCTGGAAGTCATCGCACGCAACACCACTCAGCAGCGCAATGAGTTGGTGTCCCTGAACGACTTCATCCGACTTCATCCCCCGGTTTTTAGTTACTCCACCGAGCCCCTTGACGCCGATGACTGGCTTCGCAGCATTGAGAGGAAGCTCCAAGGAGGCCGTGTTGCAACTGGTGACAAGGTCAGCTATGCCACCTATCACCTCGAGGTGCATCTAGCTCTTGGTGGGAGAACTTTCTGAATATGCGTCCCGTTGGACCACCTGCATATTGGGAGGAATTCTGTACGTCCTTCCGCGAGCACCACATTCCCAAGGGTCTTATGGACCGCAAGCGTGAGGAGTTCTGCAACCTCTTTCAAGGCAGAAGGCCCGTTGATGAGTTTAGTCGTGAGTTCAACCGGCTGGCTCGTTATGCTACCGAAGAAGTCTCCACCGACTCCAAGAAACAAGAGAGGTTCCGTCGCGGCCTCAACAGTGGACTCCGTCGTGAGCTCAATCTTCATGACTTTGCCACCTTTCAGGTCCTTTTCAACAAGGCCATCAAGGAAGAGGACATGAACACCCCCAACGACTTCAGCAAACACCCTAGAGATGACAGTTCATCCAGTTCTGGCTCCCAGAAACGCAAGATCTGGATCCCAAACAGCATGTTCCGCCAGAACAACCCCCCGAGGCCATCCTATATGGCGCCTCGTCCACCAAACCAGTTTCACCCAGCTCCACCAAACAACCCAGCTCCACGCACTGTTTTCAGAGCCTCTTACAAGTGTGGTCAGGCAGGCCACTACTCTCGCGAGTGTCCCCAGAACCAGCTCCAGCATCAGAATGCTCCACCACGTGCCGGAGGCAACAACAACAACAATGGTCGTGGCAAGCCACCCCAAAAGGTCTACACCGCAAAACCCTCTCCTCCCGCCACTCGTGGACGTGTGAACCAGATTGCCGCCGAAGAGACTGACGACACCTCTGACGTCATTCTTGGTACGCTCCCAGTCAATTATGTTCCTACTTCCGTTCTTTTCGACCCAGGAGCATCTCATTCATTCATGTCGGAAAGTTATGCACTTCGTCATGAGTTATCTTTTGTTGAATTGTCCACTCCAATGATTATTCAAACTCCAGGGTCAAGATGGCAAACTAATAGAGTAAGCCATGGTAATCAGATTGCAATTGAGGGTTTAGTATTCCTTGCTTCACTCATATCCCTCAAGTCTTCAGACATTGATGTCATCCTTGGCATGGATTGGCTATCAAGACAGAATGCCTACCTGGATTGCAAAGGCAAATCCGTGAAACTCACCCACCCTTCAGGCCAAACAGTCAACTATACCTCAACCAGAACAAGAACCCAAGTGCATTCCTTGAATGTACTTCCCCTTCCCGAACTTGAAGATATTCCGGTGGTTCGTGACTTCCCGGATGTCTTTCCTGAAGAGCTGCCGGGAATGCCACCCGACAGATGTGTAGAGTTTATAGTGGATCTTGCCCCAGGAACCGCACCAATTTCTAGACGCCCGTACAAAATGGCCCCACGTGAGTTAGCTGAGCTTAAAACCCAACTGGAAGCTTTGTTGGAGAAAGGCTTCATCCTCCCTAGCTCATCGCCATGGGTTGCCCCGTTCTGTTTGTAACGAAGAAAGATGGAACAGAAAGGATGTGTGTAGACTATCGCCCGCTAAATTTAGCGACGATAAAGAACAAGTACCCATTCCCCAGGATCAATGATCTTTATGATCAACTTGCAGGATCCTCTGTCTTCTCCAAGATGGATTTGAGATTAGGTTATCATCAAATCAAGATCCGAAACGGGGACATTCCCAAAACGGCTTTTACTACTCGTTATGGTCTTTACGATTACACCGTCATGTCCTTTGGTTTAACCAATGCCCCCGCCACTTTCTCACGCATGATGAATTCGATCTTCATGGAGTATTTGGACCAGTTCGTCGTGGTTTACCTCGATGACATCCTTATATACTCGAAGAACGAAGAAGAACATGCCGAACACCTAAGGCTGGTATTGATGAAACTTAGAGAGCATCGCCTTTATGCTAAATTCTCCAAGTGTGAATTTTGGCTACCAGAAGTGACCTACTTAGGCCACGTGATTTCTGCAAAAGGCATTGCTGTGAATCCCGAGAGAGTTCAGGCCGTCCTTGACTGGACTCCACCTGAATCGGTTAAGCAAGTTAGGAGTTTTCTTGGCCTAGCCAGCTATTGCCGTCGCTTCGTCGAGAACTTTTCTAAAGTTGCAAAGCCTCTAACTGAACTCCCCAAGAAAGATAAGAAATTCCTATGGACTCCCAAGTGCGAGGAAAGCTTTCAAGAGCTAAAAAGAAGATTGACTTCTGCACCTGTACTTGCACCTCCAGACACCAAAAAGGATTTCGAGATCTATTGTGACGCATCACGGCAAGGGTTAGGATGCATACTTCTGCAAGATCGACATGTGGTAGCTTATGCTTCACGGCAGTTGCGGCCACATGAAGAGAACTATCCTACCCATGACCTTGAACTCGCTGCCGTAGTTCATGCCCTAACAACTTGGCGACATTACCTCCTTGGTAACCGTTGCGAGATCTATTCCGACCACCAAAGCCTCAAATATATTTTCACCCAGCCAGATCTTAATCTCAGGCAAAGACGCTGGATTGAGTTGATAAAAGATTACGACGTAGTAATTTCTTACACCCCAGGCAAGGCCAACGTCATGGCTGATGCACTAAGTCGTAAGTCGTATTGTAACAACCTCATGTTACAACAGTATCAGCCACTTCTTCATGAGGACTTTCGCAAGCTCAACCTTGGAATTGTTCCTCATGGCTATCTTTCTACCTTGGTGGCGAAACCAACTCTTGAGGATCAAATCATAGTTGCCCAAAGGCGTGCACGAGGTGTTCGCCGGATCAAGGAGAACATTGCTAGCAGAGTTGCTAAATGTTTCTCCACAGATAGCAAAGGAATGGTATTCTTTGAAAACCGTTTGGTAGTACCTAAGAATAAGGAACTAAGGCAACTCATCGTCAAGGAAGCCCATGACACACCCCTCTCAATTCATCCCGGTAGCACAAAAATGTACCGAGATCTACGCCAGAGATTTTGGTGGACTAGGATGAAGAGAGACATTGCTCAATTTGTTGCCGAATGTGATGTTTGTCGTCGCATCAAGGCAGAACATCAAAGACCTGCTGGTACACTTCAACCTTTGTCTATCCCCGAGTGGAAATGGGACAAATTCGGTATGGACTTCATCACCGGCTTTCCAAGAACCCAGAAAGGAAACAATGCCATCTTCGTTGTCATAGATAGGCTTTCCAAAGTTGCTCACTTCCTTCCGGTTCGCGAGTCTATAACTGCTAGCCAGTTAGCGGACTTGTACATCTCTAGAATTGTATCCCTTCATGGTGTTCCTTTGGAAATCAATTCTGATCGCGGTAGCCTTTTCACCTCTAGATTTTGGGGAAGCTTTCAGAATGCTATGGGAACTCATCTCTCCTTTAGTACAGCTTTCCATCCTCAGTCTAGCGGTCAAGTCAAAAGGGTTAACCAAATTCTTGAAGACATGCTCAGAGCTTGCGTTATCTCATTCGGAAAGAATTGGGAGAATTCTCTTCCATTTGCCGAATTTGCTTATAACAATATTTTTCAATCTAGTCTGAACATGGGTCCTTTTGAACTCCTTTATGGACGACGATGTCGAACACCACTAAACTGGTCTGAAACCAGTGAAAGACAATTCTTTGGACCGGATATGACCAAGGAAGCAGAAGAGCAAGTTCGCATTGTTCGTGATCAATTGAAAGCAGCCCAGTCTCGTCAGAAAAGCTACTATGATCGTCATCATAGGAAAGAGAGCTACAATCTGGATGAGAAGTCTTACCTTCGGGTTACTCCTCTGAAGGGAACCCAACGTTTCGGTATCAAAGGAAAATTGGCCCCACGTTACATCGGACCTTTCCGCATTATTGCTAAACATGGAGAAGTTGCCTACCAACTTGAACTACCTCCGCACCTCTCCCGAGTACATGATGTATTCCATGTGTCCCAACTCAAGCGTTGCTTCAAGGACCCCATTCGCGAAGTCGACCATGAAACGCTTGATCTCCAAGATGACCTTTCTTATCGAGAATACCCCGTTCGTATTCTTGATTCCACAGAGCGTGTCACTCGTCGTCAGAAGATTAGGTTTCTGAAAGTGCAATGGTCACACCACTCTGAAAAAGAAGCTACATGGGAAAGAGAAGACCGTCTCTTTACCGAGTACCCCTCCTTCCTCCCGCAGACTTCTGAATCTCGGGACGAGATTCTGTTGAGTGGGGTCGAGTTGTCAGAACCCTCTGTTAGGTAATGTGCTAGGATCAAGTAACCTTGCATCATGTCAAAAATTTCAAAAAGAAATCTTGGAAATCAATTTCAAAATCAAAATGGGAGAAGGAACACCCCCCAGATGAATTAATTCAAAAGGCCAGATAAAAATCTTTTCCAAAAATTCATGTTAGAGTTTTGAAAAGTCTTATAAATGAGTGTGATCACATATCAAGTGATGTGGGACCCACCCCATGCTCATAGCTTTTTCAAATATTCAAACAGTACCTTGTAATTAAAGAAATACCCCTTTTTGATTTAAAATTCAAATCATTTGAATTTTAAAAATGTTGAAAGTTTATGAGTGGCTAGTTTATATTATTATGAGGCCACATAAAAATTTTCAGCATTTAAAAAAATGTTTAGCTATTTTTATTAGCTAAACAGAACAAATGTCAGAAAAGAAAAATAGAAAAGAAAACAGAAACACATACCTGTCGCCTAGGCGAAGTCGGCCCACCCAGCCCAGCCGGCCCAAAGGGGCACGGGTGTCTTCTTCCCCGTCCCGCGCCTCCAAGCTGCTCGGTGGAATGCCACCGAGCTAGCTGGGGACGACACCTCGACGCCGAGGAGCTTCCGGCCCTCCCCGTGGCCTCTTCTCGCACCTGGACGCGCCTGGAGACGCCGTGAGCACGGTTGCCGTTGAGGTTGACCATGCGCTCGCTCCCGTGCGCTTCCGTCCTCGCCAGTGCGTCCGTAGTACTCCTGGAGTCCCCAGCAACCCAACGCGACCATGCCTGCTTCTCCCCGTGGCCGTTTTGCAAGTTCTACTCCAAGCCGTGGCTCCGGCCGCCGCCAAGGTCGAAGCAGTCGACGAACGTGACCTCCCCGGCGACGTGCAAATGGTGCTTTCGAAGCGGCTCATCACAGGCTTTCGAACGGTGGTCTCAGCGCAGAGAATGGAGGCCAAGAAAAGAAGAACGTGCAGCGCCGCCGCGGTCCAGTCGCCGGCGTCAAGCCGCCGGCGAGCAGCTCTAAACCCCCCCCTGTTTTCACCAAATTAGTGACCCCTGGGTCACTGACCAGTGGGCCCAGTGGCTTAATTAAGCCACTGGATTAACTTAACCCACGGGTTAAGTGAACCCAGTCACTGACAGGGTGGACCCACATGTCAGCCCCCCCTGACGCCAGCTTGACGTCAGCCTGACGCAGTAAATCATTTAAATAAATTTCCAGAGATTATTTGAATTAAAAGAATTCCAGAAATTCCATAAAATACCCCAAACTTTGGAAATTCATAGAAAATTCATATTAACTCCAAATTGGACAAATAATATATGAAAAATGATCAGGAGAAAATTATCTTTCCAAATATGCAACTTTCAACTCTGTTTGAATTGAATTTAAAATGTGATCAGTAGCATTTTCTATTTGATTTAAATGGAATTAAATCAAATTCAAATCAAATAATTTTGCAACTTGAACCATGGCAACATGCTACAATTCAATCACACATCAGAGGCATATCTTATACATTTGAAGATAATTCAAAATGATAAAACTATGTCACATACAACTTGGTTAATTGAATTCAAATGTGGAATTTGAATTTGCATTTTAAATGCAATATATTCCACTTGAATGGAATTGTCTCACACACATCAAAACTTATACTTCAAGTTTCAACATTCATTCATGTGCTTGAGCATTGCATTCATATTGATTGCTACTTCGTGCTTTGTTTGTCGAGTAGAGGTGGAACCAGAGCAAGAGGTCACCCCCTTCGCTGAAGATCCAGAACCCGAACCTCGTCAGCAAGGCAAGCAAACCCCCATTGATCATGTCGATAAAATCCCACTTCCCTCTCATGTCTCGCTTATGCATTGTATAGGATGATCACCATGTTACGATTCTACCGCATAGTTGAACCCATTCCTTTGCATGACCTATCTTTTGTCACAGTAGTAAGCAAACCACAATCCTAGCAAATGTAGGAGTTGGTTGATATCATGTAACCCCTGCAATGTTACCGCTTATTGCATGCTTAATATGATACCATGTTGTTACTGTGATGTGAGTCGGGATGGTAGTGATCATGTTGATGATGGTAGAAAAGTGTTGGTGAATCGACCCTAATACAAGGTGAACGATGAGAGGCTGTGTAGGAGTACACAGTGGGTTGTCTCGTTGAACACCGCCCTAGTACGAGTTCTTGTGTGGTGATCCAAGATGAAGAGACAACCACACATTGGGCTCACTGACCCCTCTCAACCTATTAACTCATCCCTTTCGATGTCCAGATGTCGCAGTAGTTCGGAGTTCTGGTAGGCTTGTGGCCTGGATGCTAAGTGAGAGAACGGCTCAACCGAGACCGGCTTATGCACCACGCACACATCGCTTGGGTCCACTTCGGTAAACCGGCCGGGATCACGATAGTGGTAACCAACCCAAGTAGGCGGCTTTCTCGGACTAGATCGGCTATGAGGTAACAGTTGTGGTGAGCATCCTCGCTGGCACCCCTTGAATGGTGTCGAGATCAAAGGCGGTAAATGATGATCATCTGTGTGTAGCGGTACACCCTTGCAAGGTTAACAAAACTATTCGAATATCCGCGTCCGCGGTTATGGACTGCTTGGAAAGCTTAGCTTGATTATTAGATAACTTGAACCGGATACTTCTAAAACACACCAAGATAAGTGTGAGTGCTATGGCGTGCTTTCTCATGGGGAAGTCGAGGAAGGCACCATAGTGGTGTATTGGTTGGAAAAAGTAGTGGACTCGTGGACGATTCTTACCTCAAAGTCTGGTACTCGTAGTTCAGGATTAGCCAAGTCAAAGCTGGCACTTCGGCAAGTGAAACCCCACCTCCCTTTACCTTGATACATGTGCATGAGTAGTACAGCTCCTATGTAAGTCTTGCTGAGTACGCTTTTGTACTCACGTTTGCTTAATCTATGTTTTAGATGACGCCACTGACCCCGAAGGTGGCTTCTTCATCGAGCTGGACGACTGAAGTTAAGCCAGTCTAGTCCCAGTCAGCAGACTGGTTCCCTCGTGGAGGGCTTTGTGTTTGAATAAGGCTTCTTAAGCCACTTGTTAAACTTGTCTGTACTCAGACATAATTTGCTTCCGCTATGTGTTGTAATGTTGGATCACATGTATGTGATCTCTGTGTGTACTCTATAAGAGTTATAAATAAAATGTACACTTTGTAGAGAATTGCAATGGTACCTACTGTTCATACAAGGCATGTGTGCTGCGTGTAAGTTTATAACATGCATGTCTTTGTATTGGTTTTCGAGACCTTAGTCGTGTTCTGGCTGGCGGTCTTTCATACACCAAGTGGCCCTTAGATGTGCGCAGCTTGGGGCATTGCGATGCGATTGCTCGAGACTCCGTCTCGTGCACACTTTGTGGTATGATCGAGCCCGCCCTAGACCCCGACTAAGTGATCGGGCTGGAGTAAGTCTATGTAAGAGTTTTGAGATAGTCGATAGTATGGTTGAGGCGACTTGTCTTTGAATATGGGAGTTCACCACCCATATCATTAGACTTGTGTGCGGACGATGAGGACCCATCTCAGTTGATCATCCGGCCTGGATGGGATGCCCCTCACGTACGATGCTTTCCGAGAATGTTCAGTGCTTGGCCTTGTCTGCTTAGACAAGTGGGTGCGGTTCTCGGCTCTCCATATGACTATGTCTTAACTGTACCTGCATACGCTAACCCCGGGTCCCGACACAACCCACTGTGTACTCCTACACAGCCTCTCATCGTTCACCTTTGTTTAGGGTGGATTCACCAACACGTTTCACTTTCATCAACACCACTGTGTTCATTCCATCCCGACTCACAATCAAAACATCCTCAATGTACCACTAAGCAGCAAAAGCAGTAACAGTTGTAGGGGCCACATGCTCATCAATCAACTCCTAAATCTGCTAGGATTGTGGTTTGCTTAATACGGTGGCAAAATGATAGGTCATGCATCGGAATGGGTTCCACTATGCGAAAGAACGTGTCTCGATGATCTCCTAAACATGCATAAGCGAGACTGAGAGGGAAGTAGGATTTTATAGACATGATCAATGGGGTTTGCTTGCCTTGCTGACGAGGTTCGATATCGGTGTCTTCAACGAAGGGGGTGGCCTCCGGTTCCGGTTGCACGTCTATCGAGCAAACAATCAAACAATGGTATAAATTTATTTGCAATGCATCAAACACATGATCAATATTGAAATGGTGATGTTCTTGGTCACAATGTTGGTACAATTCCATTTAAAAGAAGTCAAATGCAAAGTCACTTGCAACTGTGCTTCAAATTTGAATTTGAAATAAATCCATATGGATGTTTTGCACTGTTCACCCAATTTTAATTGGTCAAACATGAAAACAGAGTCCATATTCATAATCCTTGGATTTTTCTGATATTTTTAGACATATTATTTGCTATATTTGGAGTTAAAATGAATTAGTTATGAATTTCCAAAGTTTAACTCATTTTCTAGATTTTTCTCTGTTTTAATTAATTCTTTTAAATTATGGAATTTGGTTTATTGCGTCAGCATGGCGTGGGGGTGACGTCAGGGGGGGCTGACCAGTGGGTCCACCCTGTCAGCCTCAGAGGTTAATCCCCCGGTTTGATTTAATTAAACAGGAGCTTAATTAGGGACAGGGCCCACCTGTCATTGGGCTAGAGGGGGTCATTAGGCACTAATTAAACCGGCCCGCCGGCGGTTAGCCGCCGGTGACCTGCAGACGCGGCGGAGGGCTCGGCGGAGTGGTGTTTTGGCCACGGGAGGGCACGGGGGAACCACGGGGAGGTGCGCCGTGCTCGCCCGCGTCGAGCTAAGCCACCAGGGGGTTTCCAGGGGCTCGGTGTTGACGGCGGCTTCAGAAGGCGCGGCGGCCGGAGCTCTGGAGACCGGCGACGGCGACTTGGTGCACGGGAAGGAGTAGGAGGAGGGAGAATCGACGCAGAGGCTCACCCTGGAGCTCACGGAGGCAACGGAGAAGGCTGGGGCGCGCGGAGACGACGCAATTTGACGGCGGTCTTCTCCGGCTCCGGCGGGGTCTCGAAGAAGCTGGCGTGGGTTCCGGGCGTCCTCACGCTCGATTAGCTGGGGGGTCCGGTGGAGACGGCAGTGCTGGTTCGTATGGACATCACGGCGAGCAACATGGAGGCCAGTGGCCGCGACTGGCACGACGGCGTGCTCCGGCTGGCTTCGGGGCAGCTCTGGATTCGCGAAGAGGAGAGGGGGAGGAGGTCCAGAGAGAGGGGAAGAAGATTGGAGGTGACCAGGGCGTCTCCGTGGCGGTTTCAGGGGGAAGGGGAAGGCCTAGACGGCTCCAGGGCGGCGAGGTGGCGCCGTGCCCGCGCTCTGCCTCCACCGAGCTGCTTGGCTTGGCGGGGAGGTAGACGACAAGCGCCCCGGGCTGGGCTGGGCCAGGCCAGTGGAGTTGGGCCGAAAGCCAGGAGTTCTCCTTTTCTAATTATTCTCTGTTTTATTTTTCTGCCCTTTTGTTTTGCCCTGGTAAAAATACCAAAGCATTTTATAAAAATGCCCAATTACTTTTATAAATACTAGGTGACCAGTAGCTAGTCACATATGGAACTTGGGCATTTTTGAAATTCAATATATTTTGAATTTCAATTCAAATAGGGTTATTTTAATTTCCAAAGCCACTGTTTGAATATTAGAAAAATCCATGTGCATGGGATTGATCCCAAACCACTTTTAAAATGATCAGCGTCATTTATAGGAATTTTTCAAACATTCAAATGATTTTTGGAAAAAGATTTTTCTCTGGCTATTTGAATTAAATTCTCATGTCTTTCTGCTTCCCCATTTTTTAATTTACTTTTGAAATTTTAACATGATGCAAAGTACAAACAAACCCTAGCACTTACCCTAGTTGGGGTTCTGACAACTCGCCCCCACTCAAAAGAATCTCGTCCCGAGATTCAGAAGTCGTCGGGAGGAAGGTGGGGTACTCGGCACGGAGGTGGTCTTCTCTTTCCCATGTTGCTTCTTTCTCGGAGTGATGTGACCATTGAACTTTAAGGAACTTGATCTTCTGACGACGAGTGACACGCTCTGCTGAATCAAGAATACGAACAGGGTACTCTCGATAAGAAAGGTCATCTTGGAGATCAAGCGTTTCATGGTCGACTTCGCGGATGGGGTCCTTGAAGCAACGCCTGAGTTGTGACACATGGAATACATCATGTACTCGGGAAAGGTGCGGAAGTAGTTCAAGTTGGTAGGCAACTTCTCCACGTTTAGCTAGAATGCGGAAAGGTCCGATGTAACGTGGGGCCAACTTGCCTTTGATACCGAATCGTTGGGTTCCCTTCAGAGGAGTAACCCGAAGGTAAGCCTTCTCATCAATATTGTAGCTCTCCTCTCTATGATGACGATCATAGTAGCTCTTTTGACGAGACTGAGCGGCTTTCAAACGATCACGAACAATGCGAACTTGCTCTTCTGCTTCCTTGATCATATCCGGTCCAAAGAGTTGTCTTTCACCGGTTTCTGACCAATTTAGGGGTGTTCGACATCGTCGGCCATAGAGGAATTCAAAGGGGGCCATGTTCAGACTAGATTGATAGCTATTGTTATAAGCAAATTCGGCAAATGGAAGAGATTTCTCCCAATTCTTTCCGAATGAGATAACACAAGCTCTGAGCATGTCTTCCAAGATTTGATTAACCCTTTCAACCTGACCGCTAGATTGAGGGTGGAAAGCTGTACTAAAGGATAGATGAGTTCCCATAGCATTTTGAAAACTTTCCCAAAATCTAGAGGTGAAAAGGCTACCACGATCAGAATTGATCACCAAAGGAACACCGTGAAGAGACACGATTCTAGAGACGTACAAGTCCGCCAACTGACTAGCAGTTATAGACTCGCGAACTGCAAGAAAGTGAGCAACTTTGGAAAGCCTATCTATGACAACGAAGATGGCATCATTTCCTTTCTGGGTTTTTGGAAAGCCGGTGATGAAGTACATACCGACCTTGTCCCACTTCCACTCGGGAATAGACAATGGTTGAAGAGTACCAGCAGGTCTTTGGTGTTCTGCCTTAATGCGACGACAAACATCACATTCGGAAACAAATTGTGCAATGTCTCTCTTCATCCGGGTCCACCAAAATCTCTGGCGTAGATCTCGGTACATCTTTGTGCTACCGGGATGAATCGAGAGGGGAGTGTCATGAGCTTCCTTAAGGATCAGCTTCTTTAGGTCTTCATTCTCAGGAACTACTAAACGATTTTCAAAGAATATCGTTCCTTGATCATTTGCAGAGAAACATTTAGCAACTCCGCTAGCAATGTTCTGCTTGATCTCTTGAATACTACTATCTTCTTTCTGGGTGTCTATGATTTGATCCTCAAGGGTTGGTTTCGCCACCAAGTTGAAAAGAGATCCATGAGGAACTATCTCAAGATTGAGCTTGCAAAATTCCTCATGAAGAAGTGGTTGATATTGTTGTAACATGAGGTTGTTACAATACGACTTACGACTTAGTGCATCAGCCATGACATTGGCTTTACCTGGGGTGTAAGAAATTCCTAAGTCATAATCTTTTATCAACACTATCCAGCGTCTTTGCCTGAGATTAAGATCTGGCTGGGTGAAAATGTATTTGAGGCTTTGGTGGTCGGAATATATATCACAACGATTACCAAGGAGGTAATGTCGCCAAGTCTTCAGGGCATGAACTACGGCAGCGAGTTTAAGATCATGGGTAGCATAGTTCTCTTCATGTTGCCGCAACTGGCGTGAAGCATAAGCTACCACATGTCGATCTTGCATAAGTATGCATCCTAACCCTTGCCGTGAAGCATCACAATAGATCTCGAAATCCCTTTTGGTGTCTGGAGGTGCAAGTACGGGTGCAGAAGTCAATCTTCTTTTCAGCTCTTGAAAGCTTTCCTCGCACTTGGGGGTCCATTGGAATTTCTTATCTTTCTTGAGGAGTTCAGTAAGAGGCTTTGCAACTTTAGAA
The DNA here is from genome assembly GCA_950022295.1 of Bromus sterilis. Classification (NCBI taxonomy): domain Eukaryota; kingdom Viridiplantae; phylum Streptophyta; class Magnoliopsida; order Poales; family Poaceae; genus Bromus; species Bromus sterilis. The sequence continues at coordinate 157,926,065 of OX465596.1, read as the reverse complement.
AAGTTCCCGACGAAGCGGCGACAATAGCTTGATAGGCCAAGAAAACTCCTAACTTTCTTAACCGATTCAGGTGGAGTCCAGTCAAGGACGGCCTGAACTCTCTCGGGATTGACTGCAACACCTTTCGCAGAAATCACGTGGCCTAAGTAGGTCACTTCTGGTAGCCAAAATTCACACTTGGAGAACTTGGCATAAAGGCGGTGCTCTCTAAGTTTCATCAATACCGACCTAAGGTGTTCTGCGTGCTCTTCTTCGTTCTTCGAGTAGATGAGAATGTCATCAAGATAAACCACAACAAATTTATCTAAGTACTCCATGAAGATCGAATTCATCAAGCGGGAGAATGTGGCGGGGGCATTGGTTAAACCAAAGGACATGACGGTGTACTCGTAAAGACCATATCGAGTAGTGAAAGCTGTTTTTGGAATGTCCTCGTTTCGGATTTTTATCTGATGATAACCTAATCTCAAATCCATCTTGGAGAAGACAGAGGATCCTGCAAGTTGATCATAAAGATCATTGATCCTGGGCAGTGGGTACTTGTTCTTTATCGTCGCTAGATTTAGCGGGCGATAGTCTACGCGCATCCTTTCTGTTCCATCTTTCTTCGTTACGAACAGAACGGGGCAACCCCATGGCGATGAGCTAGGGCGGATGAAGCCTTTTGCCAACGAAGCATCAAGTTGGGTTTTTAGCTCAGCTAACTCATGTGGGGCCATCCTATATGGACGTCTGGAAATTGGGGCTGTGCCTGGTATAAGATCCACTATGAATTCTACACACCTGTCGGGTGGCATTCCCGGCAGCTCTTCAGGAAAGACATCTGGGAAGTCACGAACCACCGGAACATCTTCAAGGTCTGGAAGTGGAAGCACATTCAAAGTATGCATCTGGTTTTTAGAGCTGGGTGATGTGTAGTCAATGATCTGGCCTGAAGGATGGGTGAGTTTGACTGATTTGGCTTTACAATCAAGGAAAGCATTCTGCCTTGATAACCAATCCATTCCTAGGATGACATCAATGTCCGAAGACTTGAGGGCTATAAGTGAAGCAAGGAATACTAAACCCTCAATTGCAATTTGATTGCCATGGCTTACTCTATTAGTTTGCCACTTTGAACCAGGAGTTTGAATGATCATTGGAGAAAACATTTCTTCAAAAGAAAATCCATGACGAAGTGCATAACTCTCCGACATGAATGAATGAGAAGCTCCTGGATCGAAAAGAACGGAGGCGGGGACATGATTGACTGGGAGTGTGCCAAGAATGACGTCAGAAGCATCAGTGGTTTCCTCCACTGAGATTTGGTTCACACAACCACTACTAGTGGATGAAGGCTTTGCTGGGATGGTCTTGGTGGTGGGTTTCTTTGTAGGCTTAGGTCAAGAATTACGTGGTGCCATCAAGACCTGAGGGCATTGGCGATAGTAATGGCCTAGAAGACGACACTTAAAGCATACCTTGTCTGAAATGTTGGGAGTGGGATTACTTGGTTGCACACCATCATTCCGGGGTGGAATAATGTGTTGGGGTGGATGGCATATATTTGGTGATGGCCTCTGAATAAGGTTTTGAGGTATGACACGGTTTGGAATCAAAATTCTCCATTTCTGAGGGGCTGAACTTGAAGAAGAAGCAAGCTCAAGAGCATGCTTGTGGGACTCTTCGAAAATTTCATTGCCATGCTCAGCTCTGAAGGATCTGTTGACTAAATCCTCAAAGGTGGCAAATTCGATGAGGTTGAGATCATGACGAAGAATGGGGCTAAGTCCCTTACGGAACCTTGCCTGCTTTCTGGCATCGGTGGTGATCTCATCTTGGGCATACCGAGCAAGACGGTTGAACTCTCTCACATACTCATGGATGGACATCTCTTCTTGAGTCAGATTGCAGAACTCTTCCTTCTTGCGCTCCATCAACTCATCCAGAATGTGGTACCTTCGAAAAGCAACACAGAACTCCTGCCAAGTCACTAGGTGACCATCAGGCTGCATAGCAACATAGTTCTCCCACCATTCAGCAGCAGCACCTTCCAGAAAGTATACCGCAAAAATAATTCGGTCGTCGGGAGCAACATGTGCAGTATCAAGCTTACGCTCGATGGAACGGAGCCAATCATCAGCTTCAAGGGGCTCAGAAGAACATCGGAATACCGGTGGCTTGAGGAGTATGAAGTCCTGAATGCTCACAACCACATTGCCATGACGTGAGGTATTCTGCTCGATGAGCTCCAGAAGGTGTGTTTGATCACGTTGATTCTTCTCAGCTTCCATCATGATTTCCGCCGCAGAAGGCGGTGGTAGAGGTTCATCATCATTCCGATTCCGAACACGGTCTCGATTCCGACGAATAGCACTACGAGTTCCACCTGACATCCTGTGTGATAAAAATCAACAATCAGAACAGGTTGTATGATGGATTCAAGGATAACAAGATATGATGAAGGCGGAAAAGAGTATAATGCGAAGGCAAAGATCCACAGAAACACGGGATAAATCCGGCAGCATAACGGCTACACTGGGATGGAAAATGAAACAACCTCGAGGAGATTGAACATAACTTCCTCAAGGAACTCAAAACCGATGAGTCTGGACGACCACAACAATCCTACGGCTACAAAGAAGCACTCAACGAGATGTTCTAGTAAGACATAGATGAGCCTAGTCCTATCATCCCGTAGAAAAGATAAGGGTGACCCAGAACTTAGATCGATGAGGGTAAGGAGAAAAAGAAGCCTTACGTTGTTCCCTTATATACCCAAGTAACTATATAACTATAGAATGCTAGACTCGACTTCGACCAAGGTTTTGATAAGCCTACAGACAGTCCTGCTCTGATACCAAGTCTGTCGGGACCCGGGGTTAGCGTATGTAATTCCGGTCACGATACAATCACATGGAGAGCCGAGAACCGTACCCACTTGTCTAAGCAGACAAGGCCAAGCACAGAACGTTCTCGGTAAGCATCAAACGTGAGGGGCATCCCATTCAGGCCGGAGGATCAACTGAGATGAGTCTTCATCGTCCGATTACAAGTCTAAATGATTATGGATGGTGAATCCCATACTCATAGACAAGTTGCCTCAACCATGTTATCGATTGGATCCTAAATCTTGAAAGCTTTCCTCGCACTTGGGGGTCCATTGGAATTTCTTATCTTTCTTGAGGAGTTCAGTAAGAGGCTTTGCAACTTTAGAAAATTTCTCGACGAAGCAGCGACAATAGCATGCTAGGCCAAGAAAACTCCTAACTTGCTTAACCGATTCAGGTGGAGTCCATTCAAGGATGGCCTGAACTCTCTCGGGATTGATTGCAACACCTTTCGCAGAAATCAAGTGGCCACGTAGGTCACTTCTGGTAGCCAAAATTCACACTTGGAGAACTTGGCATAAAGGCGATGCTCTCGAAGTTTCATCAATACCAACCTAAGATGTTCTGCGTGCTCTTCTTCGTTCTTAGAGTAGATGAGAATGTCATCAAGATAAACTACAACAAATTTATCTAGGTACTCCATGAAGATCGAATTCATCAAGCGCGAGAATGTGGCGGGGGCATTGGTTAAACCGAAGGACATGACGGTATACTCGTAAAGACCATAACGAGTAGTAAAAGCCGTCTTTGGAATGTCCTCGTTTCGGATCTTGATTTGATGATAACCTAATCTCAATCCATCTTGGAGAAGACAGAGGATCCAGCAAGTTGATCATAAAGATCATTGATCCTGGGCAGTGGGTACTTGTTCTTTATCGTCGCTAGATTTAGCGGGCGATAGTCTACGCACATCCTTTCTGTTCTATCTTTCTTCGTTACGAACAGAACGGGGCAACCCCATGGCGATGAGCTAGGGCGGATGAAGCCTTTTGCCAACGAAGCATCAAGTTGGGTTTTTAGCTCAGCTAACTCATGTGGGGCCATTCTATATGGACGTTTGGAAATTGGGGTTGTGCCTGGTATAAGATCCACTATGAATTCTACACATCTGTCGGGTGGCTAGGTTTAAGGGGTTGGATCTCTGGATAGCTTCCTAGAGGATGACCAAGGTTTACTAGGGGCTACAACAGATATGTCAGAGTAGCAAAGTACCCCAACACGATGGTTAATGTGGTTATTCTGGCTAGAAGACATCTAAAATGGGAGGAGAAGCTGGAAATGAATCACTAAAGGTTTCTAGAACAAAACCTACAACAAAGTCTAGAGAGCTGTCGGGCATGCCACCTAATACTTCTTCTAGAAAGACAACCAAAAAGGAGGGAAGGATTTTGCAAATGCATCAGATTATGAAGAAACCTAGAATGACTCGGACATCATAACGGCTGTAGTTGCAAGAGAAATGGAAATCCTTACAACATTTCAACAGCACTTACATAGGAAGTCTCAAAATAGGAAGCACAACGACTCTAGAAGACCGAACACAACTTTCCTACGGCTACAAGGAAGCAATCAACGAGATGTTCTAGTAAGACATAGATGAGCCTAGTCCTATATTTCCGTAGAACAAGATGAGGGCGACTCAGAACTCAGATCGATGAGGATAAGGACAAAAAGAAGCCTTACGTTGTTCCCTTATACCCAGAGTAACTATATAACTATAGAATGCTAGACTCGACTTCGACCAAGGGTTTGATAATCCTACAGACAGTCCTTCTCTGATACCAAGTCTGTCGGGACCCGAAATAAGCGTATGTAATTCTAGTCACGATGCAATCACATGGAGAGCCGAGAACCGTACCCACTTGTCTAAGCAGACAAGGCCAAGCACAGAACGTTCTAAGTAAGCATCGAACGTGAGGGGAATCCCATTCAGGCCGGATGATCAATTGAGATGAGTCCTCAACGTCCGCTCACAAGTCTAAATGCTTATCGGTGATGAATCCCATATTCATAGACAAGTCGCCTCAACCATGTTATCGATTGAATCCTAACTCTAACATAGACTTACTCCAGCCCGATCACTTAGTCGGGGTCTAGGGCGGGCTCGATCATACAACAAAGTGTGCACGTGACAGAGTCACGAGCAATCGCATCGCGATGCCCCAAGCTGCGCACATCTAAGGGCCACTTGGTGTATAAAATACCGCCAGCCAGATCACAACTAAGGTCTCGAAAACCCATACTAAGACATGCATGTTATAAACATACACGCATCACACATGCCTAGCATGAATAGCAGGTATCATCACATAACTCTACAAAATACTCTTTATTGAAATACACATAGAGCATACAAAGATCACATGTCTGTGATCAACATTACATCATACAACGGAAGCAAATTAGGTCTGAGTACAGACAAGTTTAACAAATGGCTTAGAGAAGCCTTGTCAAACAAACATGCCCTTCCACGAGGGACCAGACTGCTGTCTGGGACTATGCTACCAAGCTCAACGTCGATCTTCACGAAGGTGACTCCATCGGGGTCCGGGTTCTCCTCTAAAATATAGAATAAACAAACGTGAGTACAAAGTCGTACTCAGCAAGACTTACATCAGAACTATACTACTCATGCTCAAGTATCATGGTAAAGGAGGTGGGGTTTCATCATGTAGAAGTGCCAGCTTTGACTCTGCTAATCTTGTACTACGAGTACCAGACTTGAGGTAAGAAGCGTACACGAGTCCACTACATCTCCAACCAATACACCACTATGGTTACTTCCTCGACTTCCCCACGAGGAGGCACACCATAGCACTCACGCTTATCTTGCGAGTTTTATAAGTATCCATTCAAGTTGTCTATGATCAAGTAGACGTTTCCAAGTAGTCCATAACCTCGGACACGGCTATTCGAATAGTTCATTAACCCTGCAGGGGTGTACATCTTCACACGCATGTCATCACTTATCGCCTCGTTCTTGTCATCCTTCAAGCGGATGTCGGACGTGGATGAAACCAAGGCACTACCCTCACATCACCTTCTCTAATCCAGGAGTCGACTACCTGAGTTTGTCACCGCTCGAGAGTCCGGCCGGTTCCACGAAACGGACTCAGATAATGTAATGGACCGAGACGCCACCTTTGACAGATGGTTTCACTTCCTCACAGGTCCACCCACATATCTATACATAAATCAAATGGAAAGCCCGAATCTAGTGTGACTCCTGGACTGGATCGGGTACGTAAAGAGGCCAAACGGGGCTCCCATAAAACCCTACATGTGGTCATACTCTTTGTCTTGGATCACAAAACAGGAACTCAGGGCCTAGGGCAGTGTTCAACGAGACAACCCACTGTGTACTCCTACACAGCCTCTCATCGTTCACCTTTGTTTAGGGTGGATTCACCAACACGTTTCACTTTCATCAACACCACTGTGTTCATTCCATCCCGACTCACAATCAAAACATCCTCAATGTACCACTAAGCAGCAAAAGCAGTAACAGTTGTAGGGGCCACATGCTCATCAATCAACTCCTAAATCTGCTAGGATTGTGGTTTGCTTAATACGGTGGCAAAATGATAGGTCATGCATCGAAATGGGTTCAACTATGCGAAAGAACGTGTCTCGATGATCTCCTAAACATGCATAAGCGAGACTGAGAAGGAAGTAGGATTTTATAGACATGATCAACGGGGTTTGCTTGCCTTGCTGACGAGGTTCGATATCGGTGTCTTCAACGAAGGGGGTGGCCTCCGGTTCCGGTTGCACGTCTATCGAGCAAACAATCAAACAATGGTATAAATTTATTTGCAATGCATCAAACACATGATCAATATTTAAATGGTGATGTTCTTGGTCACAATGTTGGTACAATTCCATTTAAAAGAAGTCAAATGCAAAGTCACTTGCAAATGTGCTTCAAATTTGAATTTGAAATAAAGCCATATGGATGTTTTGCACTGTTCACCCAATTTTAATTAGTCAAACATGAAAACAGAGTCCATATTCATAATCCTTGGATTTTTCTAATATTTTTAGACATATTATTTGCTATATTTGGCGTTAAAATGAATTAGTTATGAATTTCCAAAGTTTAACTCATTTTCTGGATTTTTCTCTGTTTTAATTAATTCTTTTAAATTCTGCAATTTGGTTTATTGCGTCAGCATGGCGTGGGGGTGACGTCAGGGGGGGCTGACCAGTGGGTCCACCCTGTTAGCCTCAGAGGTTAATCCCCAGGTTTGATTTAATTAAACATGAGCTTAATTAGGGACAGGGCCCACCTGTCATTAGGCTAGAGGGGGTCATTAGGCACTAATTAAACCGGCCCGGCGGCGGTTAGCCGCCGGTGACCTGCAGACGCGGCGGAGGGCTCGCCGGAGTGGTGTTTTGGCCATGGGAGGGCACGGGGGAACCACGGGGAGGTGCGCCGTGCTCGCCCGTGTCGAGCTAAGCCACCAGGGGGTCTCCAGGGGCTCGGGGTTGACGGCGGCTTCAAAAGGCGCGGCGGCCGGAGCTCTGGAGAACGGCGACGGCGACTTGGTGCACGGGAAGGAGTAGGAGGAGGGAGAATCAACGCAGAGGCTTACCCTGGAGCTCACGGAGGCAACGGAGAAGGCTGGGGCGCGCGGAGACGACGCAATTTGACGGCGGTCTTCTCCGGCTCCGGCGGGGTCTCGAAGAAGCTGGCGTGGGTTCCGGGCGTCCTCGGGCTCGATTAGCTGGGGGGTCCGGTGGAGACGACAGCGCTGGTTCGTCTGGACATCACGGCGAGCAACATGGAGGCCAGTGGCCGCGACTGGCACGACGGTGTGCTCCGGCTGGCTTCGGGGCGGCTCTGGATTCGCGAAGAGGAGAGGGGGAGGAGGTCCAGAGAGAGGGGAAGAAGATTGGAGGTGACCAGGGCGTCTCCGTGGCGGTTTCAGGGTGAAGGGGAAGGCCTAGACGGCTCCAGGGCGGCGAGGTGGCGCCGTGCCCGCGCTCTGCCTCCACCGAGCTGCTTGGCTCGGCGGGCAGGTAGACGACAAGCGCCCCGGGCTGGGCTGGGCCAGGCCAGTGGAGTTGGGCCGAAAGCCAGGAGTTCGCCTTTTCTAATTCTTCTCTGTTTTATTTTTCTTCCCTTTTGTTTTTCCCTGGTAAAAATACCAAAGCATTTTATAAAAATGCCCAATTACTTTTATAAATACTAGGTGACCAGTAGCTAGTCACATATGGAACTTGGGCATTTTTGAAATTCAATATATTTTGAATTTCAATTCAAATAGGGTTATTTTAATTTCCAAAGCCACTGTTTGAATATTAGAAAAATCCATGTGCATGGGATTGATCCCAAACCACTTTTAAAATGATCAGCATCATTTATAGGAATTTTTCAAACATTCAAATGATTTTTGGAAAAAGATTTTTCTCTGGCTATTTGAATTAAATTCTCAGGGCTTTCTGCTTCCCCATTTTTGAATTTCCTTTTGAAATTTTGACATGATGCAAAGTACAAACAAACCCTAGCACTTACCCTAGTTGGGGTTCTGACATCTTTAGGTGATCGCTTGCGATCAGGTGAAGACTTAAACTTTTGCGTTTTTCGATATGATTCTTTTTGCGGAAAACTCTTGATGATCGGAGGGAGTCTTGTGTTGCTTCCTGTTGCTTGTGGATGAGGTCGCGTTTCAGCGAGGATAGCGTCTCTCGGGGGGGGGTTTATGCTCGAGCCCCCTAGTGCTTTTAAGTATAGTCGCGTGAGCGATGAGAGCGTCTCTCGGGGGTAGTTTTATGCTCGAGCCCCCGAGTGCTTTTAAGTATAGTCGCGTGAGCGAGGAGAGCGTCTCTCGGGGGGAGTTTTATGCTCGATCCCCCGATTGCTTTTAAGTATAGTCGCGTGAGCGAGGATAGCGTCTCTCGGGGGGAGTTTTATGCTCGAGCCCCCGAGTGCTTTTAAGTGTAGTCGCGTGAGCGAGGATAGCGTCTCACGGGGGGAGTTTTATGCCCGAGCCCCCGAGTGCTTTGAAGTAAGGTGTTTGGGCAGAATTATTTTATTTCTTCGAGTGTTTACATGGGTTGCCGATCAGTGCTGCTACCGATGTCTCTGACAATGCCTAGAGGACAATGGGTAGAACAGGCGTAGGTTCGCTACGTTCCATGGATTTCCCATGTCCTCATTAATCTTCGGGTTCTTCAACCTGTATGTGCCTCCTCCAATGACTTCCGAGATGATGAACGACCCCTCCCATTGCGGGGCAAGCTTGTGCACTTTTTCCTATATTAGTCGTAACACGAGGTCTCCTTTGGTGAACGTTCTGGTTCGCAGGCGACTGCTTTGATATGTGCGCAGCTTGTCCTGGTAACCTTCAGATCTTGTGATGGCTGTGTCCCGTGCTTCGTCTTTTGTGTCTTTGTCGTTCTGAAGTGCTTCTTCTGCCTCTTCCTCTTCGTACCCTGAGATTCTGGGAGCTCCAAATTTTAAGTCTTGCGGCAATACTGCTTCTGCCCCGCATACCAAGAAGAAAGGTGTATACTAGGTTGAGCTATTTGGGGTGGTGCGTAGGCTCCATAGTACTGCGGGGAGTTCCTCTGCCCAGTTGCCTGCGGCTTGTTCTAGTGGTGCTAGGAGTTGTTTCTTTATTCCTCCGCATACTAGGCCGTTTCTTTGTCCACTTGGCCGTTGGAATATGGGTGTGCGACTAATGCGTAGCTGATTTTGATGCCCAACTCTTGACAGAAGTTTTGGAATTCTGCTGCTGTGACGTTTGTACCATTGTGTGTGATGATGTTGTGTGGTACTCCGAATTTGAAGATGATTGACTTGATGAAGTTAACTTCCCTGAAGGCTGTTGAGCTATTGATTGGTACTGCTTCGATCCATTTGGTGAACTTGTCAACTGCGACTTGTAGGTGTGATCGTCCTCCTTTTGAGGATTTCTTGAGTGGGCCTACCATGTCGAGTCCCCATGTGACAAATGGCCATGAAAACGGTATGGTTTTAAGTTCTGATGCTGGGGCGTGTGACCTGCTGGAGAAATTTTGGCAGGCGATACAACGCTGTACGATATCCTCTGCATTTCTCATAGTGGTTGGCTAGTAGAAACCTGCTCGAAAGGCTTTGGCCACGAGTGCTCGACTGCTTGCGTGATGTCCGCGGGTGCCTTCATGAATATCGAGCAGTAGGGCTTTGTCGTCTTCTTCGTCTATACAATTTTGGAGGACCTGAGATATGCTTCGCTTATATAGCTGTCTGTTGATTACTGTGAATGCTTTAGATCGTTGACTGATGCGTCGGGCTTCTGCGACATCTTGTGGTAGGGTGCCCTCGCTTAGGAATCGAAGGAAAGGTTTTACCCAGGCTGGGTCTTCGAATGCTACTTGTTCTTCGGCTTCGGTTGCTTGGCTTCTTGTGCCATCGGCTGTGCTCGTTGCTTGCACCTGTGCTGGTTTATTTGTGTCATCTTCCTCTGCGACTGCCTTGGGTGCCGCTGGATTTGCGTTGATTGATCTCTGGTTGATGCTCTCGAGGAAAACACCTGGTGGTATTGGTCCTCGAGTCGATCCGATGTTTGAAAGTTCGTCGGCTTCTGTGTTATTTGCTCTGGGGATGTAGTTTAGTTCGCAGCCGTCGAATCCTCCCTCTAGTGTGTTATAGAGCTTCTGGTAGGCTGTCATGTTGTCTGCGACTGCGTTACAGTCTCTCATCGCCTGCTGGACGACGAGGTTGGAGTCGCCGTAGATCGAGAGGCGAGTGGCGCCGCAAGTTTTTGCCATGCACATGCCGTGGAGTAGTGCCTTGTACTCTGCTTCGTTGTTGGAGGCATTGCTGAAGTTGATATGGAGGATGTATTTGAGCTTCGTTCCTTTGGGGGAGACTAGTACAACGCCTTCTCCGGCTCCTTGCTGTCTTTTGGATCCGTCGAAATACATCGTCGATGAGTTGGATAGGTCTGGGGGACCTGGTGTTTGGACTTCTTCCCACTCGACCAGGAAGTCTGGGAGTACTTGGGCTTTGATTGTTGTTGGGTGTTTGAACTGCAGATCTCGCGGGCTGAGCTCCATGTTCAACTCGGCGTCTCGGCCCGTCGCTCTTGGATTGTCGAGGATGTCCGCGAGTGGTGCACTGCTCTCGATTGTGATGGAGTGTTTGTCGAAGTAGTGTGATACTTTCCTGGAGGTCATGATAATGGCGAGTAGGAACTTCTGGTAGTGCGGGTATCGTTGTTGTGGCTCTGTGAGCAGTGTGCTGAGGTAGTAGATTGTTCGTTGTATGCTCTTAATTTTGCCTTCTTCTGTGCGCTCGACGACGAGCACCGTGCTCAAGACACTGCTGCGCGCTGCTATGTAGAGGTACAACTTCTCTCGTTCTTTAGACACCACCAAGATTCATGGGGTCGAGAGGGTTTTATTTAGGTCTGCGAATGCATTGCGGGCTTCCTCGATCCACTCGAATTTTTCTCCTTTTCTCAGCAGTTTGTAGAACGGTAAGGTCCTTTCTCCTAGCCTTCTGATCAAACGGCTCAATGCTTTGAGTTTTCCTGTGAGTTGATGCACGCCTCTGATGTTGGTTGGCCTTTCCATCTTGGCGATTTATTGGACCTTTTCTGGGTTGGCTTTGTTGGAGATATGCCCTAGAGGCAATCATGTTATGATGTTATCTCCTTATGTATTCATGAGTTATTTGTATTGTCGTTGAACATCATCACTGATATGTATCAATAAGTATGTGACTTGTTTGTGAGACTATATATTCTATGATGATTTTTCTAATGGTCCCTAGTTGATAAGGTTATGCGGACACATATCCTTGACTAGTATATGATTCGATTGATGACTATGTATCACAAGTCATGAGCATGGAGATGCTACCGATAGTATGAACTTAGTGATGGGATCACTGAGTTGGACAGAGACTCACTTTGAGATGCAGCAAGATATTGTCATATGTTAGTCTCAATAAAATGTATATGCCATGTCCTAGACCTGAGGTCCTCGCATGTTCTCGAGATGAGGAATGACTCACTTAGGGACTATCAAACGCTACACCGTAACTGGGTAGTTATAAAGGTAGCTTACGGGTCAGTCATGATACATGCCACAAGACATGGTTGATCAAGATGGGTTAATGTAGCGACCCAATTCACACAGAATTGAAGTCTCTGTGCTCAAGTGCCAGTCCCTAGATCGAACTCGCTGGCACACACAGTATTATATATGTATATCAAAGTACAAGTGCATCATTATTACAACGTATGATCCAGAGTAAATAAATAACAAGTTGCATAGCTCAAGGCTAGCTTATTCAATATAAATATAGCGGAAGCCAAAGAAAATAACGTGGAGTCCATCAACAGCCACATGCGAACATGCTGAGTGTAGACTCGCAACCCCTAAACGCACCTTACTGGTCGTCTGAAAAACCTGCAACACCGAAGGTTAACGCCCGACAACGGGTCAGTACATCTGATTTGTACGGCAAGTGACACGAAAATTTTTATATAAAGGACCTACAACTACATGCAAGGTAAGTCAAAGAAAAGGCTTGTGGTTTTGTTTTCCAGAAAGCCAATTTTCTCCTGAACTAAACTTGTCAAAGTTTTAAGTTGAACTTACTACTTAAGAACGAATTGGGCACACCAGTTCCAACACCACACCCTTATTTAATCTTGCCCACTCAAATTATTATGGTGATTCATATGTCAAGATCCTCCAGTAACAGTAATGTCTAGTAGCTCAAGGATGTCCATAACCGGGGACACGGCTAATCATGATTAGTTTTTACTCTGCAGAGGTTAGTACACTTTCCCCGCTGGACTCAACCCGAAGATTGAGACGAAGTCTTTCAGAAGAGGTCACCTACACCCAACCGCAAGCCGGTACCACCTATCACATCTACATCTGCTAGCTTTGCACGGGAGAGGCTTCCTACATCATACTCAACTAAGCCAGAGCCCATATGGCCAGCGGCTGTACATGTAAGCTCCTAGTCACCAAGTATGTCTGATCTTTTTGAGCCTGGACGGCGCCCACTTACGTTCAGAGGGTAGCACCATGACGTACTGTCAACCACCAAACCAACCATTAGGGGTACAACCTGGTCTCGACCTTAGATAATGCACGAGCTCCCAGGAAGCACTCCCTGCCCGTCCAGAGGTGATTTCTATTTATTAAACAGTTGCTACACAAGTTATTAAATAGCTCACATGCACTCCATGAATTTACACAACCCAAACCACGTCTACAAAGCATAGCAATAAAGCAATAAACATGGCTAGGTTGATCTACGGTAGACAAGTCAAGACATGTGGCTATCCTAACTGGTTTTGCAGCAACAGTAAAATAAACTACCTATCATGCAATAGGGTGATATTTCTTAACATAATGCATATAGAAAATATATGTATGAGTATGGTCAAAGCATCACTTGCCTTCTTGCTGGTCCTGACGGTCACAATCCTCACAATACGAGGCGGCACACTCCGGACAATCTATACGAGCAAACATAGCACCAACCAACATATATTCATACACCAATATGCTCAAACAATAATAAACATTCAAATAACAGTAGCAAAACTTTCCTAACAGTAGCTAAACTTAAAGTACTTCTCAAAATAAAACTAACGCAAAAAGAAACGGCGCAAACAGGCGCACCGGTAAAAAGTTACGGTTGCCGGAAGTTCAATTTGGATCAGCTAGGGATTCAAATTTGAAAACTTCAAACTTCTGTAAAACTTGGTCTACTGGCTAGAGAATTTCTACGCGGTAGCAACGCAACTGGAATCTCCCAATTCCGAGTTACGGTTAAAACGTAGTCGCGAAAACGGAATCGGGGTGACACCGGGGGTACCGGGGTGCTCTACTGTAAAAAGGACCTGGATGTAAATAAAAAATTTCTGAAAAACGCGATCGGGTCCTCGGGCGGTTTGGATCCAGTTCTAGGGTTTTTTTTTCAAAATGCATCAAAACCTTTTTTTTCTAGTCTCCTTCTTCTCCACGCGGGCACAGGGGCCATGGCCAGGCCAGCACGAGCTCGGCTCGGCGGCTACTCTTGCCGAGGGCCGGTGGCGGGGACACGCCGGGGCGGGCGGCGGCCGTGGGCGCGGGTGCGAGGTGCGAGGCGCTGCCAGGGCGCGGCGGCCAGGGCGGGGCGGCCATGGAGCTCGCGGCGGCGGCGGCTCGGCCGACCGGCGAGCGGCGGCCCGGCGGCGGCGCGGCTAGGACGCCGGGACGGCGGCTAGGGCACGGGGACGGCGCTACACGGCGAGCTCACCTCGAAACGGCGTCAAATACGAACTCCGGCGAACTTTCGCGGTGGTCCGGCGAACTTCCGGCAAGATTCCGGCGAAACTCCGGCGATGACGTCGTCGATGATGTCGGCGGCGGCGGGTCCCGCGGATTAGTTTAGGCTAACCTAAAAACGCTAAGAGAAAAATAATTTAGCCCTAATCGGGGCTATTTATAGCCAGCCCCTAATCCTCTTTTTTTTAAATCCGAGATAATATCGGTCTACGGAAAAAAAAACACGCCTATTAGGCCGAAAACAATTATAGAAAAATCTAGGAAAATTATTTTTAAATTCCGTCTTCGCCAATATTTTTAAAATAATAAAACTGAATTTTTTGCTTGACCAAAATATTAAATAAAAATAAAAACTTTGCAACTTATTTTTAAATATTTTTAAAATACTTTTCTGGCATTTTAAAAATACCGAAAACTCCGAAAATTGATTTGAAAACTTTACCGAAACATAAATAAATTCCAACAAATATTTTCAGAAAATATTTATAACTCCAAAGTAAATTTAAAAAGTCTCCTAAAAATATTTTAAACTATTTTTCAACCAATTAAAATTGGGGATAAGTCCTTTTATATCCTCTCCAGCGAACTGCCATGGATTGAAAAATGTTTAAAAATATTTTAAAACTCCAGAAAAATGCGGAAGCAGCATGAGATGCATATGATGATCTATTAACATCCAAATTTAGAAAATTGGGATGTTACAGTTAAGTGTTAACCCGGTTCAGGAATCTGTATCACGGTTTCGAGAAGAGAGGTCAAGCTATCACAAGGGTGACAAGTACTCGCCTTGAGCTTGACAACATATATCGTGAGGCAAAAGGAATGTTGCATATGACACTTTGTAATGGTTCGTCTTATGACTTTACACATATATGGGAGTCGGCATGTTCTGCTAGGAACCGCTACCGACTATCGAACCAGATGTGATTCGGGACGTGTCCATGTGTACGTGAACCTATAGGGTCGCGCGCTTAAGAGGAAAGGAGCCCATTCAGATGTGATCCGAATGGAATATGGATGGAGGGTCCGGATTGCCTCAAGGGTTGAGGCCATTCCACGAGCTCCTATATAAAGGCTAGGGAGAACCCCGAAGGGGCACAGGACAGACCACAACCCTAGTCGCCACTCCACCTCCAGGCCGAGCCGCCGGACCTAGCAGTCCGCCACCCGGCGCTCCTCCTTGTACGTGCGCATCCCTTGGAGGCGCTGCACCTGCGGCGCTTGGACGAACTGTTCGCGAGATCGGATCGCGGGACTCCGTTGGTGGGATCGGTACGAGGGATAGGTTCGAGGGATTCGAGGAGCAGCCGCCGACACGCGTCGCCAACTCTCCTTCCGCTGCCGTGACTGCGCGTCTAGTGGTAAACCCTAATCACGTAGTTCATCCCCAGTAGCAGTGATCTTGGTTGTGCGCGGTAGAAATTTTAATTTGGCGCTAGCGTAGCGTACCGCGTGCCCCAACAGTGGTATCAGAGCCTCTGCTGCGTGGTGTTGAATTCGTGATAGAATTTCATATGGAGATATGTAGATCGGATCGGTAGATCAGATTGGTTTTGCATGTTTGAGGTTCTTGGTTTCATGATCTGTCCCGAGGTGCGAGCTACTTAGGTCGTGCCACAACTTATCCCTAGAGGTCGGTTATCCGCCATTCGGATAGACAGTGTGCCGTAAACCCTGTTGTAGCACGCGGATATCACTTTGTGATTGATCCGGGACACGGATCAGGACACAGCGTGGATATGATCCGCGCTGTCCAGAAATCTGTGAGCAGGTTCGATTCAGAGGCCATATCTTGGTCATATGAACTCCGATTGAGCACCGTGACCTACCGAACGATGCATAATGAAAAGATATGCAAAACAGCGATTTTTCGCAGACCTAATTTGACTAGTGCTAAAAGAGGTTTAGACGGCGGTAGAACGTCTAACTTGGTTTTGCAGGGAATGATTGTGATTTGGTATAGCCCATTGTGTATGTTGTTGTTCATGACCTACGTGTCATGGTTTTGACAACCGGCTGGAGCCATGTGGTTGTCTCATTATTGTATTAATGACCTGCGTGTCAACATGTGAAGCCATGTAATGTACTTAATTTCATAGCTATTAGTTTGTAATAGCATAGTAACTTATGTAACACTTGGCGGTTGACACTACGGCGTGGAGATGGAGATCACCACGAGGACAACCGTACATGGAGATGGAGATCTCCATGGGAGGTTCGCGAAAATGGAGATGGAGATCACCATGCGCTATGATAAAGGGGCTATACCATATCACTTGTATAAACTGCCTGTGAAAGTTTATCCCTTTATGCATCCTTCTTTGACATGGTAGATGTTTTAAGTAGGATGAACCCTCAAAGAATGTCAAGTAAAATTTTCCTCCCCAATTGCTGCACATCACATGTCATGTATGTTTAGTAGTAGGCCTATACAATTAGGGTGCTGCTAGATCTCCTTGGCGTGATGGGCTTGTGTCGGACACTTACATGCATAGCATTTGGTTAAATTGTCAAGGCTATCAAAACAGTTTTGGGCTTCGGGGCATAGGAGTTGGTGTGTATGTGATGCGTTTCAACAAACAGGAGTCGTATGGTTGATGCGATTAGAAAGGAGTTGCTTACCGGTAGGTCGAGTCGGCTAGCAGTGATGCAAAAGCTCACTAGTCAATTCGCCCCATCGGATCCTGAATCACTTAGTGTCAACTAGAGGGATGTTGAACTTAGTGGGAGTAATTTTATTAACGCGTTTAATATGAATTTCTCTTCATGAATACATGTCTTAGTAGTTTTCATTTTATGTTGTAGATCAATGGCACCACCTGCTCCAGTTACCAATTTTGCGTTGAAATCCATCCTTGAGAAAGATAAACCGAATGGAACAAACTTTACCACCTGGTATAGAAATCTGAGAATTGTTCTCAAGCATGATAAAAAGGAAAATGTTCTAGAGAAACCGCTTCCAGAGGAACCGGCTGATAATGCCACCGCTGCTGCTAAGAATGCCTATCATAAACTCAAGGATGAGTCTACTGAGATCAGCTGCCTCATGCTGGCTTCTATGGAGCCCGAGCTGCAACATCAGTTCGAAGACATTAGGGCTTTCGATATGATCGAGAGTCTTAAGGGCATGTTTCAGGTTCAGGCTAGGACCGAGAGGTTCAACGTCTGGAGATCCCTGATGGATTGCAAGCTGAAAGAGGGTGATCCACTGAGCCCGCATGTCATCAAAATGATGGGATACATGCAAGCTTTGGATCGTCTTGGGCATCGGTTGACTCCTGAGTCAGCTAAAGATACAATTCTGGGTTCTCTTCCGCCAAGCTATAACTCGTTCATTACGAACTTTCATATGCATGGCATGGAAAAAAAAGCCCATTGAATTGCATGGGATGCTTAAGATAGCAGAGCAGGACATTAAGAAGGGCACACATCAAGTGTTGATGGTGCAGAACACGGCCAAGTTCAAGAATTCATGGACCAAGAAGAAGGCCAACGCAAAGGGAAAGGACAAGGATGTGATCCCGACTCCAGCCCCGGCGCCTAAGCCTGGACCAGACGCGGAGACCATTTGCTTCTATTGCAAGGAGAATGGTCACTGGAAGAGGAACTGCAGCAAGGGCAAGAGCAGTGGGAGTAAATCTTCTACAGGTACACTTGTTGTATATGTTATAGACATTTATCTTGCGGATATTACTAATAGTTCTTGGGTATATGATACCGGATCGGTTGTGTCGGGACCCGGAGTTTGCATATGTAATTCCAGCCACAACTCAATCATATGAAGAGCCGAGAGCCATACCCACTTGTCTAAGCAGACAAGGCCAAGTACAAGACACTCTCGGAAAGCTCGAACGTGAGGGGCATCCCATTCAGGCCCGGGTGATCAACTGAGATGGTCCTCATCGTCCGCTCACAAGTCTAAATGATTATGGGTGGTGAAATCCCATACTCATAGACAAGTCGCCTCAACCATATTATCGATTGAATCATAAAACTTACATAAACAGACTCTAGCCCAATCTCTTAGTCGGGGTCTCGGGCGGGCTCAATCATACAACAAAGTGTGCCACGTGACAGAGTCACGAGCAATCGCATCGCGATGCCCCAAGCTGCGCACATCTAAGGGCCACTTGGTGTATAAAAGACCGCCGGCGAGAACACAACTAAGGTATCGAACCCCACACATGACATGCACGATATAAACATACACGCAGCATGCATGCCAAGTGTATAACAACAGGTAACACAACATGAACTCTACAAACTCATAGCTTTGTTGCATCTTCTACACAGAGCAGATATAGTAGTGTTACAAGTAGAGATCACATCACTGTGATCCAACATTACATCATACAACAACAGAAGCAAATTATGTCTTAGTAAAGACAAGGTTAACAAATGGCTTAAGAAGCCTTTAAGAAAACACAACGACCCTCCAAAGGGACCATGCTGCTTTCTGGGACTACATTACTTCGTCGACGTCGAGCTTGAGGGGGAGGCCACCATCAGGTTCAGTGGTCTCATCTCTAAAACATAGAATAAGCAAATGTGAGTACAAAGTCGTACTCAGCAAGACTTACGTCAGAACAATACTACTCATGCTCAGGTATCAAGGTAAAGGCAAGTGGGGTTGTAATGCAGAAAGCTTTGACTTGGCTATCCTGTACTACGACTACATAGAGTTGAGATGAGAGGCGCACACGAGTCCATCTACTCTTGATCACCACGTCAATACACCACCATGGATCCTTCCTCGACTTCCCCACGAGGAAGCAACCCAAAGCACTCACACTTATCTTGAGATTTTGAGAGTATCCATTTGAGTTGTCTAATAATGAAGTAAAGATCTCCAAGTAGTCCATAACCGCGGACACGGCTATTCGAATACTTCATTAAACCTGCAGGGGTGTACTTCTTCACATACGTAACTACCACTTATCGCCTAGAACTCGTCACCTTCAAGCGGTGTCGGCGAGGATAGTACCACGACACTTACCTCATGGCTCCAACTCTAGTCCAGGGAATCGCCTATCTGAGTATGTACCCCAATTGGGAATCCGGCCGGGGTTTCCGTTCAGGACACAGACGATGTATGGACGGTCCGACAAGCCCACCTCGACGGATGGTGCTGTGCTTGCCTAAAACCGTGCTACGTTATGAAAGCAAATAGAACAAAATTAACCCATGCGAATCTTGGACCATAGTCGGGGTGAGTTAATAGGTCGAGAGGGGTCAATGAGCCCAACATGTGGTAGTAATCTGTGTCTTGGATCACAACACAAGAACTCGGGGCCTAGGGTAGTGTAAATGAGACAACCCACTGTGTACTCCTACACAGCCTCTCATTGTTCACTTATATTAGGGTGACTTCATCAACACGTTACCACCTTGTTGCATGTGTTCACTACCATCCCGATACATCACCCAGATGGATCAACTTCATTGCAAACAACTCTAGCATGGCATAGCATAACATGGATGAAGGGCCACATGATGAACACAAACATACTTGTATCTGCTAGGTTGAGGTTTTCTTAATACTGTGGTAGCAATGATACGTCATGCAAAGGATGGGTTCAACTAGCGGAAGAACAGTAACATGTGAATCACCTAATCATGCATAAGGGAACAAGAGGTAAACTGGGTTTTTATAGATATGATCAAAGGGGGTTTGCTTGCCTTATTGTCGAGACTCGGGGGGTGCCACTCTTCGGAGAAACAGGGACTACGTCCGGCGATGGATCTATCGAGAAGAAGCAAACACCGAGACAACAAAAGTATAAACATCACATTGCAATGCACATTCAAGAATTGAATCATGGCATGGTACTGATGTGATCTAGGTTCAATTTGCAACAAGTTAATTGAAGTTGATTTGAATAAGAAATTCAAATTCAAACTCCAAATGTGGTTCAAATTAGCCAAAGTTGCATTTGCTAATGTTTGGATATGGTAAACCATGTTGTCATGTGTATGATATGCCTCTGATGTTCATGTGATAAGGTTGGCATTGCAAAGATTTAATTTGAAATGATTTGAACATTTATTTTGAATTATTCCAAATAACTCAAATAGCTAAATGCTACTGGTCCATCATCATAGATGTGTTTTTCATCCATGAAAATATGATATTTGGAATCCTTGCATTTTTCTGATGATTTTTCATATATTACACTTTTGATTTGGAGTTATGGTTTAAAAGTTATTGAATTTCAAATATTTAATCATTTTTTGGAAATTCTGTTAATTAAGAAATAAATTTATTGCGCAAGGATGACATCAGCATGACGCAGGGGGGGGGGGCTGACCAGTCAACCTGACGCCTGGGCCCTACCTGTCATCCCCTCTGGGGTTAACCCCGTTTTAATTAAACTGACAGGGGGGTTTAAGGGGACCAGGGTCTCACCTGTCATTGGCTTGGGGCAAAATAACCAGGGGGTTAGCCCCTAATGACCGTGCCACGTCGGCACGGCCGGCGGTTAGCCGCCGGCGACCACTGGAGGCGGCGGCGCCTGCTCTTGTCGGCGGCTCCGGCCACGAGGAGGCGCTCCAAGGGCACCAAAATGGAGCCCTCGAAGCCGCGCATCCATTGGGGAACACGAGCTGGCCAGAGGAGGCCGGAGGCCCCGACGGCGAGGACCTCCGCGGCGGCGCCGCTCGGCTGGTGGGGGGGGGGGGGGAAGGGCACCGGGGCGTGGAACGGAGCACGGGCTAGGGGGGAAAGCACGGGGATCTCACCCTGAACGTGCTGGCGCACACAGGAGGGGCGGAGGAGCTGCGGTGACCTCGAATTTGACGACGGCGTGCCGGAGGTCGTGGCGGAGACAGAGGTCACGGGCGTCGTTGTTGAATCTTCGCGGCTTCGATTGGGTGCTCGAGATGGCGTGGACGACCACGGCGGAGCTTCTGGACAGCACGGCGGGGCGGCTCGACGTCGTTGGCCACGCAGGCGCATGCACGGCAACGACGATGGCGCTCGGGTCTTCGCAGGATTCGCACGGGAGAGAGGATGAGGAGGTCCAGGCGAGGGGGAAAATGAAATGGGGAAGAGGCCCAGGGATCCACGGCGCCGCTAAAGGGCGCAGGGACAGGCAGGTAGCTGCCTGGCGCCCATGCCGTGGCCAGCGGCGAGCTGCCTGCCTGGCCTGGGTGGAAGACGACCCTGCCCTTTTGGGCTGGGCCTCCTCTGTCGGGACCCGGAATATGCGTATGTAATTCCAGTCACGATGCAATCCCATGGAGAGCCGAGAACCGTACCCACTTGTCTAAGCAGACAAGTCCAAGCACAGAACGTTCTCGGTAAGCATCGAACGTGAGGGGCATCCCATTCAGGTCGGATGATCAACTGAGATGGGTCCTCAACGTCCGCTCACAAGTCTAAATGCTTGTGGGTGGTGAATCCCATATTCATAGACAAGTTGCCTCAACCATGTTATCGATTGAATCCTAACTCTTACATAGACTTACTCCATCCTGATCACTTAGTCGGGGTCTAGGGCGGGCTCGATCATACAACAAAGTGTGCACGTGACAGAGTCACGAGCAATCGCATCGCGATGCCCCAAGCTGCGCACATCTAAGGGCCACTTGGTGTATAAAAGACCGCCAGCCAGATCAAAACTAAGGTCTCGAAAACCCATACTAAGACATGCATGTTATAAACATACACGCAGCACACATGCCTAGTATTAACAGCAGGTATCATCACATAACTCTACAAAGTACTTCTTTATTTACATACACATAGAGTATACAAAGATCACATGTCTGTGATCAACATTACATCATACAACGGAAGCAAATTAGGTCTGAGTACAGACAAGTTTAACAAATGCCTTAGAGAAGCCTTGTAAACATACATGCCCATCCACGAGGGACCAGACTGCTGTCTGGGACTATGCTAACTTAGGCAACATCGAGCTTCAGGTCGGTGACTCCATCGGGGTCCGGGTTCTTATCTAAAACATAGAATAAGCAAACGTGAGTACAAAGTCGTACTCAGCAAGACTTACATCAGAACTACACTACTCATGCTCAAGTATCAAGGTAAAGGGAGGTGGGGTTTCATCATGCAGAAGTGCCAGCTTTGACTTGGCTAGTCCTGAACTACGAGTACCAGACTTGAGGTAAGAAGCGTACACGAGTCCACTACATGTCTCCAAACAATACACCACTATGGTTACTTCCTCGACTTCCGCCCGAGGAAGCCCACCATAGCACTCACGCTTATCTTGCGGATTTTATAAGTATCCATTCAAGTTATCTATTGATCAAGTAGAGGTCTCCAAGTAGTCCATAACCGCGGACACGGCTATTCGAATAGTTCATTAACCCTGGAGGGGTGTACATCTTCACACGCGTGTCATCACTTATCGCCTCGTTCTCGTCACCCTTCAAGCGGGTGTCGGGCGTGGATGAAACCAAGGAACTAACCTCACATCACCTTCTCTAATCCAGGAGTCGACTACCTGAGTTTGGCACCGCACGAGAGTCCGGCCGGTTCCATCAAACGGACTCAGATAACTTAAGGGACCGAGACGCCACCTCTGCCAGATTGTTTCACTGCCTCACAAGTCCACCCACATACCTATATCATGCAACCTTTTCTTCATTCTTTTTCTATGCACATGCCAAATGGAAAGCCCGAATCTATTGTGACTCCTGGACCGGATCGGGTATGTAAAGAGGCCAAACGGGGTTCCCATAAAACCCTACATGTGGTCATACTCTTTGTCTTGGATCACAAAATAGGAACTCGGGGCCTAGGGCAGTGTTCAATGAGACAACCCACTGTGTACTCCTACACAGCCTCTCATCGTTCACCTTTGCTTAGGGTGGATTCACCAACACGATATGATTTACATCACTGTGTTCATTCCATCCCGACTCACAATCATAACATCCTCATTGTATCACTAAGAAGCAAAAGCAATAACAGTTGCAGGGGCCACATGCTCATCATTCAACTCCTAAATCTGCTAGGATTGTGGTTTTCTTAATACGGTGACAAAATGATAGGTCATGCATCGGAATGGGTTCAACTATGCGAAAAACGTGTCTCGGTGATCTCCTAAACATGCATAAGCGAGACTGAGAGGGAAATAGGATTTTATAGACATGATCAATGGGGTTTGCTTGCCTTGTGAACGATACACGGGTCTTATCGGTGGTCTTCTCCTTCGGGGGTGATCACCGTCTCGGAGGCACTGTTACCGGCACAAACATCAACAAAGGGGGGCAACAATGTAATAGAATGCACAAGCACATGTTTATGTTGTCACATGATGTGAATGATACTGATTATGGCATATTTGATTTAAATGAAGTGTATTGCATTGGTTCAAATTAGAATTGCATTTGGAATAAATTTGAATTAATTCCAATTAAGACAAATAGCAAAATCTACTGGTCCCATTTTAAATTCAACTCAAACATGGTTGAAAGTTGCATATCTGGATAGAGAATTTTCTGCTGATCATTTTTCATATATTGTTTGCCCAATTTGGAGTTAATATGAATTTTCTATGAATTATTGAAGTTTTGGGTATTTTCTGGATTTTTCTGATTTATTTTAATTCTTTTTAAAACAGAAACTGATTTACTGCGTCAGCATGACGCATGGCTGACGCCATGGGGGCTCTGACGGGTGGGGTCACTCTGTCAGTGGGAGAGGGGGTTAATACCTCTCTGTTTGGACTAACAGGGGGGTTAGGGGGGTTTGGGGCCCACTGTCAGTGGGTGCGGGGTGGGTTAGTGGGTGATTAGCTTAGGTTTAGGGGGGGGCTTAATGGCGGACGTCGCCGGCGACTCCTGTGCTCGCGGGAGCATCGCCGGAATGAGCTAGAGGCCACGGGTGGGAGAAAAGGGAGCACTGGGGCGTAGCCCGTGCTCGCCCGCGTCTAGCAGAGCACGCAGGGGGTCGACAGGAGCACGGGAGCGACATCAACGTCGTCAATGGCGACGGCTGGCGTCGGTTGAAGACGAAATCGCGCTGCGGTGCACGGAGGAGTTCGGGAGATGGGGGAAAAAGCTCACCGGAGCGTGGGGAGGACGAAGAGGTTGGAGAGGAGGCCGGAGGGAGCGAGGTGATGGCGAATTTCACGCCGGAATCCATGGCGGCCGGCGGCGAAGAACTTGAAGCCCGCGTCACTTTCGCTCGTTCTCGCCTCAAATTGATGCGTCTGCTTGGCGTAGTCGTCGCCAGGGATCCTTGTGGACAAGTTGGCTCGCCGGGAGGAGCTCGGTGGCGGCGCGGAGTCATCGCTGTGCTCCGGCGGTCCTCGGTTAGGGCTGCGGGTTCACGCGAGGGAGGCGAGGAAGAGAGTCAGAGAGAGAGGGGAAGAAGCAGGGGGGCTTCTGGAGTGCATCGTGGCGCGAGGGGAGAGCCCGAGAGGGTCTAGGGGAGACGTTCCCCTCGCCGGCGTCGGCATGGCGGCCACCGAGCTGCTTGCCGACGCGCGGGGAAGACGACAAGGGAGCTGGTGGGCCTGGGCCGTGGGGAAACTAGTTCGGCCCAAGGCCTGGTAGGGTGGGCTGGGATTCCTTTTTCCTTTTTCTTCTGTTATTTCTTTTCTATTTTCTTTTTATTTCATTTGTTTGCTCTGATAAATAAATACCAAAACATTTTATAAAAATGCCCAAATAATTTTATAAATCCTAGGTGACCAGTAGCTAGCCACATATAGAATTTGGACATTTTTTAAATTCAATATATTTTGAATTTCAATTCAAATAGGGTCAAATTTAATTTCCAGGGCACCTTTTGAATTTTAGAAAATTCCATGAGCATGGGATTGATCCCAAACCACTTTTAAAATGATCACCATCATTTATAGGAATTTTTCAAATGTTCAAAAGATTTTTGGAAAAATATTTTTATCTGGCCATTTGATTTAATTTCTCAGGGCTTTTCTTTTCCCCATTTTTGATTTTCTCTTTGAATTTTTTTCACATGATGCAAAGGGAACTCAAACTCTAGCACTTGCCTAAATTTGGGTTGTGACATCCTCTGCTGTGCCAGGTGGGCCAGGTAAGTGGCTGTCAGCCTTTTTACTGTTTTTCTTTTTATTGCTTCTGTTTTAATTGTTTTGCTCTGAAAAAATTTACCAAAGCATTTTTTAAAAATCCCCAAATATTTATCTTGGACATATGTGACATAAAGCTAGTCACTCCCAAGTTTTGGAGATTTTTGGAATTCAAATTATTTGAATCCAATTCAAATAGCATTTAAATTTAATTTCCAATCCTCTGTTTGAATATTTGAAAAATCCATGAGCATGGGTTTGACTCCAAATCATTTTTAAAATGATCACACTCATTTATAGGACTTTTCAAAATTGTTTGGAGGAATTTTGGAAAAACTTTTTATCTGGCCTTTTATTTAATTAAATTCTGTTTGAGGCTTTTCCAAATCCCCAATTCTTAAAGCAGAGAATTTAAACATGATGCAATTATTTCTAGTACTAAAAGCACATACCAAAACTAGGGTTGTGAAAACTCGCCCCCACTCAAAAGAATCTCGTCCCGAGATTCAGAAGTAGTCGGGAAGAGGGAGGGGTATTCAACTCGAAGATGATCTTCTTGTTCCCAGGTGGCTTCCTTCTCAGAATGGTTGGACCACTTTAGTTTGAGGAACTTGATCTTCTGACGTCTGGTGGTGCGCTCAGCTTCATCGAGGATACAGACAGGATACTCTCGATACGACAGGTTTTCTTGGGGTCCTTGAAGCAACGCCTGAGTTGAGATACGTGGAAGACATCGTGAACCTGAGAAAGATGCGGGGGTATTTCAAGTTGGTAGGCAACTTCTCCACAGTTAGCTAGAATGCGAAATGGGCCTATGTAACGTGGGGCCAATTTGCCTTTGATACCGAAGCGATGGGTTCCTTTCAGAGGAGTAACCCGGAGGTAAGCCTTCTCGTCCAGCTCGTAGCTTTCTGGCCTATGACGACGATCATACTAGCTTTTCTGACGAGACTGGGCTGTTTTCAATTGCTCACGAACAATGCGAACTTTCTCTTCTGCTTCCTGGATCATATCCGGTCCAAAGAATTGTCTTTCACCGGTTTCTGAGCAGTTCAATGGTGTTCGACATTTTCGTCCATAGAGAAATTTGAAGGGTGCCATGCCCAAGCTAGATTGGAAGCTGTTGTTATAAGAAAACTCGGCGAATGGAAGAGATTTCTCCCAATTCTTTCCGAATGAGATAACACAGGCTCTGAGCATGTCTTCGAGAATTTGATTGACTCTTTCTACTTGACCACTTGACTGGGGATGAAAGGCAGTGATAAAGGAGAGATGGGTTCCCATAGCATTTTGAAAACTTTCCCAAAATCGAGAGGTGAAAAGACTTCCACGGTCTGAATTGATTTCCAAAGGAACACCATGGAGAGAAACGATCCGGGAGACATATAAGTCCGCTAACTGGCTAGCAGTTATACTCTCGCGAACAGGAAGAAAATGGGCAACTTTGGAAAGACGGTCAATGACCACGAAGATGGCATTGTTTCCTTTCTGAGACTTTGGAAAGCCAGTGATGAAATCTATACTGACTTTATCCCATTTCCACTCAGGAATGGCTAAAGGTTGAAGAGTACCAGAAGGTCTTTGATGCTCTTCTTTCACACGACGACAAACATTGCATTCAGCAACAAATTGAGCGATTTCTCGCTTCATCCTAGTCCACCAAAATCTCTGGCGTAGATCTTGATACATCTTAGTACTACCAGGATGAATCGAGAGAGGGGTGTCATGAGCTTCCTTAAGGATCTGCTGCCTTAGATTCCTATTCTTCGGAACTACCATCCTATTCTCGAAGTACACAGTACCTTCATTGTCTAGGGTAAAACATCTTACCTTACCGCTGGCAATGTTCTGTTTGATATACCGGATACCTCGAGCACGTTGTTGAACAGCTTTGATTTGATCCTCAAGGGTTGGTTTCACAATCAAGGTGGAAAGGAATCCATGAGGAACAATCTCGAGATTCATCTTTCGAAATTCCTCATAGAGAAGTGGTTGATACTGTTGTAACATGAGGTTGTTACAATACGACTTACGACTTAGTGCATCAGCCATGACATTGGCTTTGCCTGGGGTGTAAGAGATACTTAAGTCATAATATTTTATCAACTCTATCCAGCATCTTTGCCTGAGGTTAAGATCTGGCTGGGTGAATATGTATTTGAGGCTTTGGTGATCGGTATAGATTTCACAACGATTACCAAGGAGGTAATGTCGCCAAATCTTCAGGGCATGAACTACGGCAGCGAGTTCAAGATCATGGGTAGGATAGTTCTCTTCATGTGGACGCAACTGGCGTGAAGCATAAGCTACCACATGTCGATCTTGCATAAGTATGCATCCTAACCCTTGCCGTGAAGCATCACAATAGATTTCGAAATCCTTTTTGGTGTCTGGAGGCGCAAGTACGGGTGCAGAAGTCAATCTTCTTTTTAGCTCTTGAAAGCTTTCCTCGCACTTGGGAGTCCATTGGAATTTCTTATCTTTCTTGAGGAGATCAGTTAGAGGCTTTGCAACTTTGGAGAAGTTCTCAACGAAGCGGCGACAATAGCTTGCTAAGCCAAGAAAACTCCTAACTTGCTTAACCGATTCAGGTGGAGTCCAGTCAAGGACGGCCTGAACTCTCTAGGGATTGACTGCAACACCTTTCGCAGAAATCACGTGGCCTAAATAGGTCACTTCTGGTAGCCAAAATTCACACTTGGAGAATTTAGCATAAAGGCGATGCTCTCTAAGTTTCATCAATACCAGCCTAAGATGTTCTGCGTGCTCTTCTTCGTTCTTCGAGTAGATGAGAATGTCATCAAGATAAACCACAACAAATTTATCTAAGTACTCCATGAAGATCGAATTCATCAAGCGCGATAATGTGGCGGGGGCATTGGTTAAACCGAAGGACATGATGGTGTACTCATAAAGACCATAACGAGTAGTGAAAGTCGTCTTTGGAATGTCCTCGTTTCTGATTTTGATTTGATGATAACCTAATCTCAAATCCATCTTGGAGAAGACAGAGGATCCTGCAAGTTGATCATAAAGATCATTGATCCTGGGAAGTGGGTACTTGTTCTTTATCGTCGCTAGATTTAGCGGGCGATAGTCTATGCACATCCTTTCTGTTCCATCTTTCTTCGTTACGAACAGAACGGGGCAACCCCATGGCGATGAGCTAGGGCGGATGAATCCTTTTGCCAACGAAGCTTCAGTTGGATTTTTAGCTCATCTAACTCATGTGGGGCCATTCTATATGGGCGTCTGGAAATTGGGGCTGTGCCTGGTATAAGATCCACAATGAAATCCACAGACCTGCCGGGTGGCATTCCCGGCAGCTCTTCTGGAAAGACATCCGGAAAGTCACAAACTATCGGAATATCTTCAAGGTTAGGAAGGGGATGTTCATTCAACGAATATAGCTGGGTGTCTAAACCTTGAGATGTGAAATGGACTATCTTGCCGGAAGGATGAGTGAGTTGAACTGGTTTAGTGGCACAATCAATATTGGCACGGTGTTTGGACAACCAATCCATACCTAAGATGATATCAATATCTGAAGATTTGAGGGCTATGAGAGAAGCAAGGAATACAACATCCTCAACAGCAATCTCATTGTCATGACTTACCCTACTGGTACGCCATGTGAATCCTGGAGTCTTAATCATGAAAGGGTTAGGCAACTCCTCAAATGAAATGTCATGCAGGAGTGCAAACTTTTCAGACAAAAAGGAATGAGAAGCTCCAGAATCAAATAGAACAGAAGTAGGTTTGGAGTTGACAGGAAGTGTACCGAGTACAACCTTAGTATCCTCTTGGGCTTCTTTGATGGTGGCATGGTTCACACGTCCGTATTCAACAATAGCGGACTTGGCTTTGGAAGGCTTTGGCGGCTTAGCTTTAGCTTTATGTTTTGGACGAGGAGGAACATTCTCTTGCATTGAACACTGTCGTGCGATGTGGCCAGGATTACCACACTTGTAGCACAAACGGGTGTTAGATTCTGCATTTTGTATGGCAAGCTCTCTACTATCTTTCTGACTTTTCTTGCTTTGTGGAGATGGTCTTGGAATCAAGTGCGAAGGAATGGCACTAGTTGGGATCCAAAATCGACGTTTCTGAGAACCCAAACTAGAAGAGGAAGCAAGATCACGATCATGCTTGCGAGACTCTTCAAAGACCTCATTTCCATGCTCAGCTCTGAATGATCTATTGACCAAATCCTCGAAGTTGACGAATTCAAGGAGATTGAGATCATGACGAAGGACAGGGCTAAGTCCCTTGCGGAACCTTGCTTGCTTCTTGGCATCGGTTGAAATCTTCTCAGGGGCATAACGAGAAAGACGATTGAACTCCGTCCTGTACTGATGAACAGTCATATTTCCCTGAGATAGGTTGGAGAATTCTTCCCTCTTTCTTTCCATCAGCTCATCCAGAATGTGGTACCCTTGGAAGGCATCACGGAACTCCTGCCAAGTCACTACATGACCATCATGCTGCATTGCAACAAAACTTTCCCACCATTCACCAGCAGCACCTTCCAGAAAGTATGCCGTGAACATCACACGATCACCTGGAGAAACATGCGCCGTCTCAAGCTTACGCTCGATGGAACGGAGCCAATCATCGGCATCAAGGGCTCAGATGAACATTGGAAAACTGGCGGCTTCAAAAGGATAAAATCCTGGATGGATATTACCGCATCTCGCTGAAGAGCAGTATTCTTCTCAATGAGCTCCAAAAGGCGTGTTTGATCACGTCGATTTCGCTCAGCCTCCATCATGATTTCCGCTGCAGAAGGCGGTGAAGGAGGATCATCATCACCACTTTGATTACCATGACCAGATTCAACACATCTAGTTCCACATGACATTTTGTGTGATAAAAATTGACAATCGGAGTAGGATTTATGATGGAATCAAAGCAAAGATGACATAATTTAAGAGCGGACAAGATTGTAATGCAAAAGCATTGGAATCGCGGAAAACACGGGACAAATCAGACAGCATAACGGCTGTATCGGGGTGGAAAAATGAATCAATCTGCAAGAATGATCAGAACCTTCTCAAAAGTCTTGATGGAATGGTGACTCTAGACAACCGAAACATTCCTACAGCTAAGGAGAGTCAAACAACGAGATGTTCTAGTATAGACATAGAAGAGCCTAGTCCTATCTTCCTGTAGAAAAGATGAGGGTGACTCAGAACTCAGATCGATGAGGGTAAGGAGAAAAAGAAGCGTTACGTTGTTCCCTTATACCCAAAGTAACTATATAACTATAGAATGCTAGAGTCGACTTCGGCCAAGGTTTACTAATCCTACAGGCAGTCCTGCTCTGATACCAAGTCTGTCGGGACCCGGAGTTTGCATATGTAATTCCAACCACAACTCAATCATATGAAGAGCCGAGAGCCATACCCACTTGTCTAAGCAGACAAGCCCAATTACAAGACACTCTCGGAAAGCTCGAACGTGAGGGGCATCCCATTCAGGCCCGGATGATCAACTGAGATGGGTCCTCATCGTCCGCTCACAAGTCTAAATGATTATGGGTGGTGAAATCCCATACTCATAGACAAGTCGCCTCAACCATATTATCGATTGAATCATAACACCTACATAAACAGACTCCAGCCCGATCTCTTAGTCGGGGTCTCGGGCGGGCTCAATCATACAAAAAAGTGTGCCACGTGACAGAGTCACGAGCAATGGCATCGCGATGCCCCAAGCTGCGCACATCTAAGGGCCACTTGGTGTATAAAAGACCGTCGTCGAGAACACAACTAAGGTATCGAACCCCACACATGACATGCAAGATATAAACATACACGCATCATGCATGCCAAGTGTATAACAACAGGTAACACAACATGAACTCTACAAACTCATAGCTTTATTGCATCTGCTAAAAAGAGCAGATATAGTAGTGTTACAAGCAGAAATCACATCACTGTGATCCAAAATTACAAAATACAACAACGGAAGAAAATTATGTCTTAGTAAAGACAAGGTTAACAAATGGCTTAAGAAGCCTTTAAGAAAACACAACGACCCTCCAGAGGGACCAGGCTGCTGTCTGGGACTACATTACTTCGTCGACGTCGAGCTTGAGGGGGAGGCCACCATCAGGTTCAGTGGTCTCGTCTCTAAAACATAGAATAAGAAAACGTGAGTACAAAGTCGTACTCAGCAAGACTTACGTCAGAACTATACTACTCATGCTCCAGTATGAAGGTAAAGGCAAGTGGGGTTGTAATGCAGAAAGCTTTGACTTGGCTATCCTGTACTACGACTACATAGAGTTGAGATGAGAGGCGCACACGAGTCCATCTACTCTTGATCACCACATCAATACACCACCATGGATCCTTCCTCGACTTCCCCACGAGGAAGCAACCCAAAGAACTCACACTTATCTTGAGATTTTTAGAGTATCCATTTGAGTTGTCTAATAATCAAGTAAAGATCTCCAAGTAGTCCATAACCGCGGACACGGCTATTCGAATAGTTCATTAACCCTCCAGGGGTGTACTTCTTCACATACGTAACTACCACTTATCGCCTAGAACTCGTCACCTTCAAGCGGTGTCGGCGAGGATAGTACCACGACACTTACCTCACGGCTCCAACTCTAGTCGAGGGAATCGCCTATCTGAGTATGTACCCCAATCGGGAATCCGGCCGGGGTTTCCGTTCAGGACCCAGACGATGTACTGACGGTCCGACAAGCCCACCTCGACGGATGGTGCTGCGCTTGCCTAAAACCGTGCTACGTTATGAAAGCAAATAGAAGAAAATTAACCCATGTGAATCCTGGACCATAGTCGGGGTGAGTTAATAGGTCGAGAGGGGTCAATGAGCCCAACATGTGGTAGTAATCTGTGTCTTGGATCACAACACAAGAACTCGGGGCCTAGGGCAGTGTAAATGAGACAACCCACTGTGTACTCATACACAGCCTCTCATTGTTCACTTATATTAGGGTGACTTGATCAACACGTTACCACCTTGTTGCATGTGTTCACTACCATCCCGATACATCACCCAGATGGATCAACTTCATTGCAAACAACTCTAGCATGGCATAGCATAACATGGATGAAGGGCCACATGATGAACACAAACAAACTTGTATCTGCTAGGTTGATGTTTTCTTAATACTGTGGTAGCAATGATAGGTCATGCAAAGGATGGGTTCAACTAGCGGAAGAACAGTAACATGTGAATCGCCTAATCATGCATAAGAGAACAAGAGGGAAACTGGGTTTTTATAGATATGATCAAAGGGGGTTTGCTTGCCTTATTGTCGAGACTCGGGGGGTGCCACTCTTCGGAGAAACAGGGACTACGTCCGGCGATGGATCTATCGAGAAGAAGCAAACACCGAGACAACAAAAGTATAAACATCACATTGCAATGCACATTCAAGAAATGAATCATGGCATGGTACTGATGTGATCTAGGTTCAAGTTGCAACAAGTTAATTGAAGTTGATTTGAATAAGAAATTCAAATTCAAACTCCAAATGTGGTTCAAATTATCCAAAGTTGCATTTGCTAATGTTTGGAGATGGTAAACCATGTTGTCATGTGTATGATATGCCTCTGATGTTCATGTGATAAGGTTGGCATTGCAAAGATTTAATTTGAAATGATTTGAATATTTATTTTAAATTATTCCAAATAACTCAAATAGCTAAATGCTACTGGTACATCATCATAGATATGTTTTTCATCCATGAAAATATGATATTTGGAATCCTTGCATTTTTCTGATGATTTTTCATATATTACACTTTTGATTTGGAGTTATGGTTTAAAAGTTATTGAATTTCAAAGATTTAATCATTTTCTGGAAATTCTGTTAATTAAGAAATCAATTTATTGCGCAAGGATGACATCAGCATGACGCAGGGGGGGCTGACCAGTCAACCTGACGCCTGGGCCCTACCTGTCATCCCCTCTGGGGTTAACCCCGTTTTAATTAAACTGACAGGGGGGTTTAAGGGGGCCAGGGCCCCACCTGTCATTGGCTTGGGGCCAAATAACCAGGCGGTTAGCCCCTAATGACCGTGCCACGTCGGCACGGCCGGCGGTTAGCCGCCGGCGAACACTGGAGGCGGCGGCGCCCGCTCTGGTCGGCAGCTCCGGCCACGGGGAGGCGCTCCAAGGGCACCAAAATGGAGCCCTCGAAGCCGCGCATCCATTGGGGCACACGAGCTGGCCAGAGGAGGCCGGAGGCCCCGACGGCGAGGACCTCCGCGGCGGCGCCGCTCGGCTGGTGGGGGGGGGGGGGAAAGGGCACCGGGGCGCGGAACAGAGCACGGGCTAGGGGGGAAAGCAAGGGGAGCTCACCCTGAACGTGCTGGCGCAGACAGGAGGGGCGGAGGAGCTGCGGTGGCCTCGAATTTGACGACGGCGTGCCGGCGGTCGTGGCGGAGACAGAGGTCGCGGGCGTCGTTGTTGAAGCTTCGCGGCTTCGATTGGGAGCTCGAGATGGCGTGGACGACCACGGCGGAGCTTCTGGACAGCACGGCGGGGCGGCTCGACGTCGTTGGCCACGCAAGCGCATGCACGGCGGCGACGATGGCGCTCGGGTCTTCACGGGATTCGCACGGGAGAGAGAGGAGGAGGTCCAGGCGAGGTGGAAAATGAAAGGGGGAAGAAGCCTAGGGCTCCACGACGCCGCTAAAGGGGGCAGGGACAGGCAGGTAGCTTCCTGGCGCCCATGCCGTGGCCGGCGGCGAGCTTCCTGCCTGCCTGGCCTAGGAGGAAAACGACCCTGCCCTTTTGGGCTGGGCCTCCTCTGCTGGGCCAGGTGGGCCAGGTAAGTGGTTGTCAGCCTTTTTACTTTTTCTTGTTATTGCTTTTGTTTTAATTGTTTTGCTCTGAAAAAAATTACCAAAGCATTTTTTAAAAATCCCCAAATATTTATCTTGGACATATGTGACATAAAGCTAGTCACTCCCAAGTTTTGGAGATTTTTGGAATTCAAATTATTTGAATCCAATTCAAATAGCATTTAAATTTAATTTCCAAGCATCTGTTTGAATATTTGAAAAATCCATGAGCATGGTTTTGACTCCAAATCATTTTTAAAATGAGCACACTCATTTATAGGACTTTTCAAAATTGTTTGGAGGAATGTTGGAAAAAAATTTTAACTGGCCTTTTATTTAAATTATTTTTGAGGCTTTTCCAAATCCCCAATTCTTAAACGAGAGAATTTAAACATGATGCAATTATTTCTAGTAATAAAAGCACATATCAAAACTAGGGTTGTGACAGGTTGTTCACATTTGCAACTCGATGCAGGGACTAAAAAGAAGTAGAGATGTCGCAAGAGGAGAAGTTGACATTCGCGTCGGGAATAAAGGAAGAGTTGCTGCATTAGCCGTCGGCACCATGCAACTTAATTTACCTTCTGGATTTGTAATGGAGCTTGATAATTGTTATTATGTTCCATCGTTAAGTCGAAACATTATTTCTGCCTCATGTTTGATGAGACAAGGTTATGAATTCATTATTAAGGACAATGGTTGTTCTATATATTTGAATAAGATGTTTTATGGCTTGGCGCCCGTTGTGAATGGGTTATTCATTTTGAATCTTGAAGGTGAATCTGTCTATAATATAAATGCCAAGAGGCTTAAACCTAACGATCTGAATACAACTTACTTTTGGCACTGTCGTCTTGGTCATATTAGTGAAAAGCGCATGAAGAAGCTCTATGATGATGGAATT
The DNA here is from genome assembly GCA_950022295.1 of Bromus sterilis. Taxonomy (NCBI): domain Eukaryota; kingdom Viridiplantae; phylum Streptophyta; class Magnoliopsida; order Poales; family Poaceae; genus Bromus; species Bromus sterilis. Next base: position 157,891,154 of record OX465596.1, on the reverse strand, counting down.
TTAAATTCGTTTGATTTTGAATCATTCGAGACATGTGAATCGTGCCTACTCGGCAAAATGACCAAGACACCTTTTGCAAAGAGTTGCGAGAGGGCATCCGACTTGTTGGAACTCATACATACTGATGTGTGTGGACCAATGAGCACGACTGCTAGAGGTGGTTACCAGTACTTCGTGACTTTCACCGACGACTTGAGCAGATATGGATATATCTACTTGATGAGGCACAAGTCAGAAACCTTTGAAGAGTTCAAGGAGTTTCAGGATGAAGTAGAGAATCAACTCGGCAAGACGATCAAACTTCTACGATCAGATCGTGGAGGTGAATATCTGAGTCAAGAGTTTGATGATCATCTCAAGAGTCGTGGAATAGTTCCACAACTCACTCCTCCTGGAACGCCTCAAAGAAATGTTGTATCGGAACGGAAGAATCGCACCTTGTTGGACATGGTTCGATCGATGATGAGTCAGTCAGATCTACCGTTGTCACTTTGGGGTCATGCTCTAGAAACTGCAGCTTTCACACTAAACAGAGTACCATCTAAATCCGTAGATAAGACACCATATGAGATATGGACTGGGAAGCGTCACAGTTTGTCTTTTCTAAAGATTTGGGGTTGTGAAGTGTTTGTCAAGCGACTTCAGTCGGACAAGCTCGCACCCAAATCGGATAAGTGCATATTCGTGGGATATCCAAGGGAAACCTTAGGGTATTACTTCTACAACCGACAAGAGGGCAAAGTGTTTGTCGCTCCACATGGTACCTTCCTTGAGAAAGAGTTTCTCACTAGGAAGGCTAACGGGAGGACGGTGCAACTCGAAGAGGTTTGAGATAAACCACTCGGGGAAGACATGGCAAGTTATGCCATTATGGCAGAGCCAGTCAGTGAACCCGTGGTTGAAGTAGCACCCGCACCACGAAGGTCAGAAAGGTTGCGTAATGCAAGCAATGTATTGTTGTTGGACAACGATGAGCCTTTGACATATGCGGAAGCGATGGTGGATCCAGATTCCGAGTTATGGCGTGAGGCCATGAGATCCGAGTTAAAGTACATGGATGACAATCAAGTTTGGAACTTGGTTGATCTACCTTATGGTGCAAGAACCATTGAGTGCAAATGGATCTTTAAGAAGAAGGCTGATATGGATGGAAATGTTCAAATCCATAAAGCTCGACTTGTCGCGAAGGGGTTTCGACAAGTTCAAGGAATTGACTACAACGAGACCTTCTCGCCTGTAGCGATGCTTAAATCAGTTCGGATTATTCTAGCTATAGCTTCCTATTTCGATTATGAGATATGGCAAATGGATGTCAAAACAGCTTTCCTTAATGGAAATCTAGAAGAGGACGTGTATATGATACAACCCGAGGGTTTGTCGATCCATAGAATTCTAGTAAGGTATGCAAACTTCAGAAATCCATTTATGGATTGAAGCAAGCATCTCAGAGTTGGAATATTCGTTTTAAAGAGGTTGTCAAATCGTTTGGCTTCATCGAGAACGAAAAGGAACCTTGTGTGTTCAAGAAGTTTAGTGGGAGCTCACTCGTATTTCTAATCTTATATGTGGATGACATATTACTGATTGGGAATGACATTCCAATGCTTGAAGCTGTCAAGGACTCATTAAAAAATAGTTTTGCAATGAAGGACTTGGGAGAAGCAGCTTACATTTTGGGAATCAAGATCTATAGAGATAGATCAAGGAGGCTTATTGGATTAAGACAGTGTACGTATATTGACAAGGTGTTGAAAAGGTTCAACATGCATGAGGCTAAGAAAGGGTTCTTGCCTGTGTCACATGACATTCATCTAAGCAAGACTCAGGGTCCATCGACTCTTGATGAGAAAAGACGCATGGATAAGATTCCGTATGCTTCGGCCATCGGGTCTATCATGTATGCTATGGTATGTACTCGTCCAGATGTTTCCTATGCTCTAAGCGCTATGAGCAGATACTAGGCTAATCCAGGCGAGAGCCACTAGACAACAGTTAAGAGCATCCTAAAGTACCTGAAAAGGACTAAGGATATGTTCCTAGTTTATGGAGGTGAGGATGAGCTCGTTGTAAAGGGTTACACCGATGCTAGTTTACAAACCGACAAGGATGACTTTCGTTCGCAATCTGGTTATGTGTTCATTCTGAACGGAGGTGTAGTGAGCTGGAAGAGTTCCAAGCAAGAGACGGTAGCTGATTCTGCAACAGAGGCCGAGTACATTGCAGCTTTTGAAGCTTCAAAGGAAGGTGTTTGGATAAGGGATTTCATTACCCTACTTGGTGTGGTTCCAGACTCAGCAAACCCGTTGGACCGCTATTGTGATAATAGTGGTGCAATCGCACAGGCCAGGGAGCCAAGGCATCACCAGAAATCCAAGCACATAGAAAGGCGTTATCATCTCATACGACAATTCGTAGATGATGGTAATATAAATGTATGCAAAGTACACACGGATGCAAACGTTGCTGATCCTTTGACGAAGCCTCTCCCGATGCCGAAGCATGAGGCGCACGTAAGAGCCATGGGCTATAGATGCCTAACTGATTGACTCTAGTGCAAGTGGGAGACTGTTGGAGATATGCCCTAGAGGCAATCATGTTATGATGTTATCTCCTTATGTATTCATGAGTTATTTGTATTGTCCTTGAACATCATCACTGATATGTATCAATAAGTATGTGACTTTTTTGTGAGACTATATATTCTATGATGATTGTTCTAATGGTCCCTAGTTGATAAGGTTATGCGGACACATATCCTTGACTAGTATATGATTCGATTGATGACTATGTTTCACAAGTCATGAGCATGGAGATGCAACCGATAGTATGAACTTAGTGATGGGATCACTGAGTTGGACAGAGACCCACTTTGAGACGCACTGAGATATTGTCATCTGTTAGTCTCAATACAATGTATATGCCATGTCCTAGAATTGAGGTCCTCGCATTCTCTCGGGATGAGGAATGACTCACTTAGGGACTATCAAAAGCTACACCGTAACTGGATAGTTATAAAGGTAGCTTACGGGTGAGTCATGATACATGCCGTGAGACATGGTTGATCAAGATGGGATTTCCCCTCCACTTTGGAGAGATATTCTCTGGGCCCTCTCGAGTGATAAGATTCAGAAAGCATGGCCATGCGACATGGGTTAAGTGTTAACCCGGTTCAGGAATCTGTATCACGGTTTCGAGAAGAGAGGTCAAGCTATCACAAGGGTGACAAGTACTCGCCTTGAGCTTGACAACATATATCGTGAGGCAAAAGGAATGTTGCATCTGACACTTTGTAATGGTTCGTCTTATGACTTTACGCATATATGGGAGTCAGCATGTTCTGCTAGGAACCGCTAACGACTATCGAACCGGATGTGATTCGGGACGTGTCCATCTGTACGTGAACCTATAGGGTCGCGCGCTTAAGAGGAAAGGAGCCCATTCGGATGTGATCCGAATGGAATATGGATGGAGGGTCCGGATTGCCTCAAGGGTTGAGGCCATTCCACGAGTGCCTATATAAAGGCTAGGGCGAACCCCGAAGGGGCACAGGACAGACCACAACCCTAGCCGCCACTCCAACTCCAGGCCGAGCCGCCGGACCTAGCAGTCCGCCGCCCAACGCTCCTCCTTGTACGTGTGCATCCCTTGGAGGCGCTGCACCTGCGGCGCTTGGACGAACTATTCGCGGGATCGGATCGCGGGACTCCGTTCGTGGGACCGGTACGAGATATCGGTTCGAGGGATTCGAGGAGCAGCCGCCGACACACATCGCCAACTCTCCTTCCTCTGCCGTGACTGCGCGTTTAGTGGTAAACCCTAATCACGTAGTTCATCCCCAGTAGCAGTGATCTTGGTTGTGCGCGGTAGAAATTTTAATTTGGCGCTAGCGTAGCGTACCGCGTGCCCCAACAAGCTTCGATTCCTCGGGCAGAGACCATTGACCCGAGTAGTTTTCCGGCGGGGACGCCGAACACGCACTTTTTTGGGTTGAGCTTGATTCTGTACTTGTTGAGGGCCGCGAATGTTTCACGGAGGTTGTCGAGTAGCGTGTTTGCGTTGTTGGTTTTGATGACAATGTCTTCTACATATACCAGGACGTTTCTTCCAATCTGGTTTCTCAAGCATGCTTGCATCATTCGCTGGTACGTGGCTCCTGCATTTTTTAGGCCGAAGGGCATTGTTTGATAGAAGAATACGCTGTAGGGGGTGATGAACGAGGTGTGCTCTTCGTCTTCTTCCTTCATCCCGATCTGATTGTATCCTGAATATGCGTCGAGGAAGGATAGGAGGTCGCATCCTGCTGTGGAGTCGATTATTTGATTGATTCTCGGCAGGGAGAAGTGGTCTTTTGAGCAGTGCTTGTTGATAGGCCCGTAGTCGACGCACATCCTCAGTACCTCGGTGTCCTTTATAGGGACTAGGACTGGGTTTTCTATCCAGGTTGCTTTCTTCGTCTCTTGGATGAAATGTGCGTCGAGTAGTCGGTTGACTTCTTCTCCGATTGCTCTACGTTTGGGCTCTGAGAATCGTCCCAGCGCCTGCTTTACTAGCTTGGTGTTTGGCTTGATGTGGAGCGCGTGTTCTGCAAATTATCGCGGTATTCCGGGCATGTCGGCTGGGCACCAGGCGAAAAATTTCCACTTCACGGAGGAAGGTTATGAGGGCGATTACTTGTTCTTCTGGGAGGTGGGCATATACGCGGACCGTCTTCTCTGGGTCAGTTGGTTGTACTTGGTGTGTGATTGTGTCCCTGTCGACGTTGAAGTCGCGGCCGAATTCTTTTGGATCCCTCCGGCTTGCCAGCGGAAATATGCTTTTGTCCGTCACCATGGCTATTTCTTTGAGCTGCTTTTGGGCTCCAAACATGTCGGAGACTTTGTGGAAATCGCGGTCGCACTGGTCCGATTTGGTGAAGCTTCCCTTGACTATGATGATTCCTGCAGGTCCTGGCATCTTGAGCTTGAGATATGCATAGTGCGGGACCTCCATGAATTGTGCGAACGCTGGTCGCTCGAGTATGGCGTGATACTGCGGCTGCCAGTCGGGCACTTCGAACTCAAGGACTTGTTTTGCAAAGTTGGGCTTGCTCCCAAAGATCACATCAAGATCGATTGTTCCGATGGAGGCGGCTGCTTCCCTCGAAACTACGCCATATATTGTTGTGCCTGACTTCTTCCAAACTGATCGTGGGATTAGCATCTTGCGTAGGGTGCTGAAAAAGATTATGTTTAGGCTGCTGCCTCCATCCATGAAGACTCTTTCCATGTCGTAACCTCCGATCTGGGCTTCGAGAACCAGGGGTGCGTGCCCCGGCCTTGGGACTGCTGGCGGGTGGTCGCTCTGAGAGAAGGTGATGCAGGTCTCAGCGCCATGCAGTTGGTAGATTTCTGCTATCTTTAGGTCTTCGGCTACTTCGTCCTGCAGAGTGTAGGCGTCTTGCTTTGCTTTTGAGGGTCTTCCTTCTTGGATCATGCAGATTCGTCCATGGGACGTGGGGTAGGCTTCTTATCCATCCCTATTCTCTTTTCCTCCTTGAGGCTGTTGGAGAGTTCGATGAATAGGCGGCAATCTCCTATAGTGTGGCTTGCTCTGAGGTGTCCCCAATTGTCTTCGAAATAGTGGATCGCGCAAGGTCCTTCCAGTTGCTCTTTGGCTGTGAGTTTACTGGAGCCAGCGTGCCTTCTTCTCCTTGAGATATGGAAGATCTGCGAGTGGTCTTCTGTTCGGTTGTGGAATCTTGGGTCAAGCTCTATCTCATCGCTGAGTGATTGGTTCCAAAATGAAGTTGGCGAATTCATCTGGTTTACGGTTTGGGTCGTAGTATTGTCCGGTCTGGATTTCGGAGTCGCTGTCTTGTCGCATGGCGGGAGTCCGGGAGGCGGCGGGTCGTCGACTGGCGGGCGAGTCTTCTATCACACGCCGCGACTCTTCGAGTGGGCTTCCCGTGTAGATTCCTCGCGCTTGTCTTGTGGGTCGTCGAGTTCTTTTCCGTCGGTGATGGACTGGGCGGTCGTTGAGGTGCTGGATTTGATTCGACTGCAGGCTAGGTGATCTTGATGGGGTGATGGAGATGCTTGTGGTGAACTTGAATTCCTCGAGCGGGCTAGATCTGGTTCTAGTCCTGGAGTCTTGATCTGCTGAGGGCGGGACCGCCGAGATCGTGATTCCAACCTGTGTAGTTCCCAAAGATGGCGCTGTTGGAAATATGCCCTAGAGGCAATAATAAAATTGTTATTATCATATTTCCGTGTTCAAGATATATGTTTATTTTCCATGCTATAATTGTATTAACCGGAAACATAATGCATGTGTGGTTGCATAAACAACACCGCGTCCCTAGTAAGCCTCTACTATACTATCTCGTTAATTAATGATGGTTATGGTTGCCTAACCATGAAACTGAGTTGTTTTTAATTAATGGGATCATGTCATTAGAAGAATGACGTGATGGACAGACCCAACTAAGCATAACAATATTGATCGTTTCATTAAGTTTATACTGTCATGCCTTTTATTGTCAAGTATCATGTTTCTTAGACCATGAGATTATGTTATTCCCGGGTACCGGAAGAATACTTTGGGGACATCAACCATCACATCGTGACAGGGTGATCATAAAGATGTCTTACGGGTATCTCTGAAAGCACTTGTTGAATTACATGAATCAAGACTGGGATTTGTCCCTCCGTGTGATGGTGAGATATACTCTGGGCCCACTCGGTAATGGACATTCGGTAACGCTTGCAAGCACGTGACTAATGAGTTAGTCACAGAGAATGTTGTATTACAGAACGAGTAAAGAGTACTTACCGGTAACGAGATTGAACTAGGTATAGCGATATCGACGATCGAATCACGAGTAAGTAAAATATCATGTGACAAAGGAAATTGTGTACGGATTATAGTAGTCCACGACATAGTGGTTCAATCGATAAAGATCTTCGTTGAATGTGTGGGAGTCATTACGGATATCCTTGTCCCTCTAATGGTTATTGATCAGAGAGATGTCTCAATCATGTCTGCACGTTCTCGAAGCCGTAGGGTCACACACTTAACGCTCGGTAACGCTAGAATAGCTCTGGGATAATTTTATTAATGGTGTTCGAATATGTTCGGAGTCTCGGATGAGATCCTAGACATCACGAGGAGATCCGGAAGAGTCCAGAGGTAAAGATTTATATAAGGCAAGTTGATTTCAGGGTTCCGGAAAAGTTCAGGATTTTTTCGGCTGTGTCGGAATGTTCTAGAAGGTTCCGGAGGGTCCCACTATGGGCCCCACCTGTTTTGGACGACCAAGGGTGGTCCAATAGTCCATGTGACCAGCCCGCCTTGGTTTATTATGCCAATAAATGGTAAGCCCTTCAATGGGAGGGTTACCACTCTTAAAAGAAAGGTGTTACCATCTTTTTAATGAGAGAAGGGGTTTCATCACTTGGGAATTGAAGTGGCTAAAACCTCCTTGACTATATAAGAGAGGGGAGAGGCTCAACAAGAACACCCCAAGTCCTTCCACAGCTCCTCCTCCCTCACGTGCATCGCTTGGCGAAGCCCTGCCCGCGGGATACTCTTCACCATATCCACCACCACGCCGTTGTGCTGCTGGAATTGATCCCATCTATTTCTCCCTCTTGCTTGCTGGATCAAGAAGAAGGAGACGTCATCGAGATGTACGTGTGCAAGCCTCCGGAGGTACTGCTCGTTTGCAGTGTTGATCGGATCGAACTTCACCAACAACTTCGCCAAGATGCGTTGAAATAAACGTTCAATGCGCGTGTTCTTCGAGGGTATGATGACCTACTCTCCCCGTTACTAGCATCTTCTATATTGGATCTTGGATGTTTCTTCCGCATGTGAGAGAAAATTTTTGTTTTCTATCGCGCAATCTCCTACAGTGGTATCTGAGCTAGTTCTATGCGTAGATGCTTTGTACGGTTAGAACACAATGAGTTGTGGGCGTTGATCTTCTTGTTGCTACCCTTCCATGTGTATTTTGATTTTGTGGTATGGTTTGATGCAGCGGCCCGGACCAACTTTACAATCTTCGGATTGAGACCGGTTCCGCACTTGACGTGCTACTTGTATTGCACATGCGGCCTGCGGGTGTTAGTCGCTCTTACCATAGTATTAACCACATTTACAAAGGAGGGCTCTTATGAGATTAAGAAGCAATTTGTTATATCAACGTTGTGGTTTTTTTGTGGGTAAGAACGGTTCTTATGAAAACCCCTAGAAGCCACGTAAAATTAAAAATAATAAGGGAGAGGCGTCTAACTTGTTTTTGCAGGGGTGCTTGTGGTGTGGTATAGCCCAAACTGTTCAGATGATCATGTTTTGTAATGTTTCACGACTTGCATGTCGATGAGTACGGCAACTGGCAGGAGCCATATGGTTGTCTTAATTATTTATTGTATGGCCTGCGTGTCAACTTCAAACGCCATGTAATTGCATTACTTTATCGCTATGAGTTAGCAATAGTTGCAGATGCAACGTGGTGTAGACAACCAATATGCCATAAGGTGGAGGCCAACATGGTGCCATAATGGAGATCTTGTCGGTGCGTTTAAGATGGAGATCAAGGCGCAATAAAAGGGCCATACCATGTCACACATTTTATGCATGTGATGTTTATCCTTTTATGCATCTTATTTTGCGTGTGCACAACGGTAGCATTATAAGATGATCCCTCACACTAAATATCAAGATAAACGTGTCCTCCCTAAGTATGCACCGTCGCAAAAGTTCGTCGTTTTGAAGCATCTCGTGATGATCGGATGTGGTAAACTCTATGTTCACATACGACGGGTGTAAGCCAGTTTTACACATGCAAAAATACTTTGGTTAACTTGACGAGCCTAGCATGTACAGACATGGCCTCGGAACGCAACGAACCGAAAGGTTAAACACGAGTCATATGAATGATATGATCAACATTTTGATGTTCACCATTGAAACTACATCTTCTCTCGTGAAGATCGGACTTGGTGTAGTGGATTTGGATCGTATACCACTAGACAACTATGAGCGATGTTGATTTAAGTGGGCGTTCGTTAGTAATTTGATTATACTGAACTCATTATCATGAAAATAGTCTACAATTTTATTTTGCTAAAATGTTGTAGATCATGGCCCGCATAGCTCAGTTCAACTTCAGCGCATTCCTTGAGAAAGAAAAACTAAAATCATCTGGTTCAAACTTCACTGAATGGCACCGCAACCTAAGGATTATCCTCACTGGGTGTAAGAAGCAATATGTGCTCGATGCTGCGCTAGGTGACCCACCTGCAGACGATGCTCCAGAAGCAGAACATAACGTCTTTGAGACACGCAAAGATGACCACATTATAGTTTCTTGTGCCATCCTTACATCTCTGGATACTGATCTCCAGAAACGTTTTGAACATCACGGCGCCTATGAGATGGTTGAAGAGCTGAAAACCATGTTTCAGACTCAGACCCGCGCTGAGAGATATGAGTTCTCTGATAAGTTCTATAAATGTAAGATGGAGGAGCACAGCTCTGTCAGTGAACATGTTGTAACAAAGGGAGGCTATATCCAGCGCCTAATTCAGCTGGGATGTGTGATCCCAGATGAGTTAATCACTGACAGGGTGCTGCAGTCGCTCCCTCCGAGCTACAAAGGCTTTGTGCTAAACTATAACATGAAAGGCATGAATAAGACTCTCAATGAGCTTTTCGCGATGCTGAAATCTGCGGAAGTGGACATCAAGAAAGAACATCAAGTGTTGATGGTCAATAAGACCACAAGTTTCAAGAAGGCTAAAGCCAAAAAGGGACACTTCAAGAAGAGTGGCAAGTCAGATGCCGCTCGGGGCGGCAAGCCTGTTGTCGCTCATGTGAAGCCCAAGGCTGGTCCTAAGCCGGACACTGTGTGTTTCTACTGCAAGGGAGAAGGTCATTGGAAGCGCAACTGCCCCAAGTACTTGGCGGATAAGAAGGCTGGCAATGTCAAAGGTATATTTGATATACATGTTATTGATGTGTACCTTACTAGTTCTCGTAGTAGTGCCTGGTTATTTGATACTGGTTCGGTTGCTCATATTTGCAATTTGAAACAGGAGCTTCAGAATAAACGGAGACTAGCGAGGGATGAGGTGACGATGCGTGTCGGGAATGGATCGAAGGTCGACGTCATCGCCGTCGGGATGTTACCTCTTCATCTACCTTCGGGATTAGTTTTAAACCTTAATAATTGTTATTTGGTGCCTGCGTTAAGCATGAACATTATATTTGGATCTTGTTTATTGCGAGACGGTTACTCGTTTAAATCACAAAATAAAGGTTTTTCTATTTTTATGAGTAATATCTTTTATGGTCATGCACCCGACGTAAATGGTTTATTCTTGTTGGATCTCGATAGTAGTACTTCACACATCGATAACATTGATGCTAAAAGATGCAAAATGAATAATGATAATTCCACATACTTGTGGCACTGCCATTTAGGTCATATTGGTGTAAAACGCATGAAGAAACTCCATTCTGATGGACTTTTCCAGTCACTTGACTTTGAATCATTTGACACATGTGAACCATGCCTCATGGGTAAGATGACTAAGACCCCGTTTTCTGGTACGATGGAACGGGAGAGTGACTTCTTGGAAATCATACATACTGATGTGTGTGGACCAATGAGCATTTCGACACGTGGTGGATATCGTTACTTCCTAACTTTCACTGATGATTTAAGTAGATATGGGTATATTTAGTTAATGAAACACAAGTCTGAAACATTTGAAAAGTTCAAAGAATTTCAGAGTGAAGTAGAAAATCATCGTAACAAGAAGATCAAATTTCTATGATCTGATCGCGGAGGGGAATATCTGAGTTACGAGTTTGGCATTCACTTGAAAAACTGTGGAATTGTTTCCCAACTCACGCCACCTGGAACACCACAACGTAATGGTGTGTCTGAGCGTCGTAATCGTACTTTATTAGATATGGTGCGCTCTATGATGTCTCTATCCGATCTACCAATGTCATTTTGGGGCTATGCATTAGAGACAGCTGCATTCACTTTAAATTGGGCACCATCTAAATCCGTTGAGACGACACCATATGAGTTGTGGTTTGGCAAGAAGCCTAAATTATCGTTTCTTAAAATTTGGGGGTGTGAGGCTTATGTCAAACGGTTACAACCTGATAAGCTCGAACCCAAAGCGGAAAAATGTGTCTTCATAGGATACCCTAAGGAAACTATAGGGTATACCTTCTATAACAGATCCAAAGGCAACGTCTTTGTTGCTAAGAACGGATCCTTTCTTGAGAAGGAGTTTCTTTCAAAACGAGTGAGTGGGAGGAAAATAGAACTAGACGAGGTTATTGAACCTTCTCCCGAATTGGAGAGTAGCGCAGCGCAAGAGGATTTGGATCTTTTGGTGACGCCTTCACCAACTAGAGAGGAAGAAGCTGATGATAATGATCATGAAGCTTCGGTCGAAGTTCCCGTTCGTAGGTCGACTAGGTTACGTACTACTCCTGAGTGGTACGGTAATCCTGTCATGAATGTTTTATTGTTAGACAATGATGAACCTACGAACTATGAGGAAGCGATGATGAGCCCAGACTCTGGAAAATGGCAAGATGCCATGAACTCTGAAATGGAATCCATGAAAGAAAACCAAGTGTGGACTTTGGTTGACCTTCCTGATAGCCGCAAGGCTGTTGAATGTAAATGGATTTTCAAGAAGAAAACAGACGCTGACGGTAATGTTACTGTACATAAAGCTCGACTTGTCGCAAAAGGTTTTCGACAAATTCAAGGAGTTGACTACAACGAGACCTTCTCACCCGTAGCGATGCTTAAGTCTTTCAGGGTTCTGCTAGCAATTGCTGCTTATTTCGATTATGAAATTTGGCAGATGGATGTCAAAACTGCATTCCTCAATGGAAACATTGAAGAAGAGTTGTACATGGTACAACCCCAAGGTTTGGTCAATCCTAAGGATGCTCGTAAAGTGTGAAAGCTTTAGCGTTCCATCTATGGACTAAAGCAAGCATCCCAGAGTTGGAATCTTCGATTTGATGAGGTTATCAAAGGTTTTGGATTTGTCTAAAATTATAAAGAAGCTTGTGTTTACAAGAAAGTGAGTGGGAGATCGGTTGCATTTCTGATCTTATATGTAGATGACATCTTACTAATTGGGAATGACGTGGAGCTGCTTAACAGTGTGAAAGATTATTTGAATAATAGTTTTTCAATGAAAGATCTTGGTGAAGCTGCATACATATTAGGCATTAAGATCTATAGAGATAGATCGAGACGCTTAATAGCACTTAGTCAAAGTACATACCTTGAGAAGATAGTGAAGAAATTCAATATGCAGGATGCAAAGAAAGGTTCTTTGCCCATGTTACAAGGTAAGCCATTGAGTAAGACTCAGTGTCCAACTACGGCAACAGAAAGGGAAAGGATGAATAAAATCCCCTATGTCTCGGCCATAGGTTCTGTTATGTATGCCATGTTGTGTACTAGACCAGATGTGTCCCATGCTCTTAGTTTGACGAGAAGGTACCAGAGTGATCCTGGAGAGGCTCACTGGACAGCAGTTAAAAATATCCTTAAGTACATAAAGAGGACTAAGGACATGTTTCTTGTCTATGGTGGTGATGAAGAGCTCTTCATAAAAGGTTACGTCGATGCTAGCTTCAATACTGATCCAGATGACTCAAAATCTCAAACAGGGTATGTCTTTATTTTGAACAGAGCTGCGGTTAGCTGGAGGAGTTGCAAGAAGAGCGTCATTGCAAGATCTACATTAGAGGCGGAGTATATGGCCGCTTCTGAAGCAGCGACAGAAGGGATATGACTGAAGGAATTTGTCACTGAACTCGGTGTTGTTCCGAGTGCACTCGATCCCATGGAGATCTTTTGTGACAACACTGGTGCCATTGCTCTAGCCAAGGAACCAAGATGTCACAAGAGCTCCAAGCATATCAAACGCCGGTTTCATCAAATTCGTGAGCATGTCATTGAAGGATATATTACCATTAGCAAAGTACATACGCATCAGAATATCGCGGATCCATTGACTAAAGTTCTTCCACAAACCAAACATGATCAACACCAGAATGCCATGGGTGTTAGATTTCTGCCAATATAAACTAGATTATTGATTCTAGTGCAAGTGGGAGACTGTTGGAAATATGCCCTAGAGGCAATAATAAAAATTTTATTATCATATTTCCGTGTTCATGATATATGTTTATTTTCCATGCTATAATTGTATTAACCGGAAATATAATGCATGTGTGGTTGCATAAACAACACCGCGTCCCTAGTAAGCCTCTACTATACTATCTCGTTAATTAATGATGGTTATGGTTTCCTAACCACGAAACTGAGTTGTTTATTAATTAATGGGATCATGTCATTAGAAGAATGACGTGATGGACAGACCCAACTAAGCATAACAATATTGATCGTTTCATTAAGTTTATACTGTCATGCCTTTTATTGTCAAGTATCATGTTTCTTAGACCATGAGATTATGTTATTCCCGGGTACCGGAAGAATACTTTGGGGACATCAACCATCACATCGTGACAGGGTGATCATAAAGATGTCTTACGGGTATCTCTAAAAGCACTTGTTGAATTACATGAATAAATACTAGGATTTGTCCCTCCGTGTGACGGTGAGATATACTCTGGGCCCACTCGGTAATGGACATTCGGTAACTCTTGCAAGCACGTGACTAATGAGTTAGTCACAGAGAATGTTGTATTACAGAACGAGTAAAGAGTACTTACCGGGAACGAGATTGACCTAGCTATAGCGATACCGACGATCGAATCACAGGTAAGTAAAATATCGTGTGACAAAGGAAATTGTGTACGGATTATAGTAGTCCACGACATAGTGGTTCAATCGATAAATATCTTCGTTGAATGTGTGGGAGTCATTACGGATATCCTAGTCCCTCTAATGGTTATTGATCAGAGAGATGTCTCGATCATGTCTGCACGTTCTCGAACCCGTAGGGTCACACACTTAACGCTCGGTAACGCTAGAATAGCTCTGGGATAATTTTATTAATGGTGTTCGGATATTGTTCGGAGTCTTGGATGAGATCCTAGACATCACGAGGAGCTCCGGAAGAGTCCAGAGGTAAAGATTTATATAAGGCAAGTTGATTTCAGGGTTCCGGAAAAGTTCAGGATATTTTCGGCAGTGTCGGAATGTTCTAGAAGGTTCCGAAGGGTCGCACTATGGGCCCCACCTGTTTTGGACGACCAAGGGTGGTCCAATAGTCCATGTGACCTGCCCTCCTTGGTTTATTATGCCAATAAATGGGAAGCCCTTCAATGGGAGGGTTACCACTCTTAAAAGAAAGGTGTTACCATCTTTTTAATGAGAGAAAGGGTTTCATCACTTGGGAATTGAAGTGGCTAAAACCTCCTTGACTATATAAGAGAGGGGAGAGGCTCACCAAGAACACGCCAAGTCCTTCCACACCTCCTCCTCCCTCACGTGCATCGCTTGGCGAAGCCCTGCCCGCGGGAAACTCTTCACCATATCCACCACCACGCCGTTGTGCTGCTGGAATTGATCCCATCTATTTCTCCCTCTTGCTTGCTGGATCAAGAAGAAGGAGACGTCATCGAGCTGTACGTGTACAAGCCTCTGGAGGTAATGCTCGTTTGTAGTGCTGATCGGATCGAACTTCACCAACAACTTCGCCAAGCTGCGTTGAAATAAACGTTCAACGCGCGTGTTCTTCGAGGGTATGATGACCTACTCTCCCCGTTACTAGCATGTTCTAGATTGGATCTTGGATGTTGCTTCCGCATGTGAGAGAAATGTTTTTTTTTCTATCGCGCAATCTCCTACAGGTGCCAGTTGACGGGGATCAGCCCCGGAAAATCCCATGGTCAGGGACCCTGGGTTAGTCATAGAGAAGGCACAGGTTGGACGATACTCGTCGCCTAACAGGAGAAGCACTTCCTGCTCGATATTATTACGTGAGGGGGCGATTACAGGGGAGGCCAAGGTGAGTTCTCGCAAGACCAGGAGTGTAGATTGTGTATTGTATTGATCTGGACGTCTCCCCTCCCAGCCTTTATATATTAGGCTAGGTCCCGGGGAGTCCGTACTAGGTTACAAAGATAGTTTCCTAGTTCTAGTATTTCCTTGTACGCCAAGTCGTACCTTCCATACTAGTCGCGGACTCCTACGTCGGTGCTTGGTCGGGCCAGTCGTGGGCCAGTCGCAGCTTCCTAGCGGGGCTTTTTCCTTCATATGCACCGGGTATACTCATACGCAGGAGTCGTGGGGGTCACCCCCTCGTCAATGGCCAATTCATTTGCTTCATCAGCATCTGCATTGGCTTCGGGCTCTTCTGGAACAGCATGTTCTTCAGCTTCTTCTTCTTCTTCGGACTCATCCACAGAGTGAGCTGAAGAGTAATCTCTCGAGGGAGCAGTCTTGTCATGAGAGTTAACCTCATCAACTTCATCAGCATCATTAGTGATTAAACGTCGCTTCCGTGGCACCAGCATGGGAAGAGGAGAAGCAAGTTGCTTGAGCATTGCTTCACGCTTCTTGGAGTCAAGTGCCATGAATGACGCATTGTGAGTCTTGCAACATTCTTCAACAACAGATTTAATCTTTCCTTGATAGACTTGAATATTTTTCTTAGTCTTCTCATTGACATCATCAATTTTCTTTGAAGCAGCTTCAGCTTCGGCCTTGAAGTCTTCGTCAGATTCTTCGTTGGCTTCTTCTTGAACTTCAATACCTTGGCAGATTCAGCCCTGTCCCTTGCATGCAAGTCCCTCAGCTGATTGTAAAGATTTTCAATCACAGCTGTGATAGTTGGTGGAATGTACACATTCCCAGTTTCAACAGCTTCGGGAGCAACATCTTCAGCTCTCTGGCAGAAAGCCTGATGCCGGCTTAAACAATCCCATAGTTCACCTTCTCTTGGATCAGGGAAGTTGTGGTGACTATAGTCAGCTTCTTCTTGAGCTTTGGGGGCAGGTGTTGTGGCTTGCTTCGGAGCAATGTCTTTAGGATTCATGTCCACAGTAGCCTCCTTCTGTGCAGCTCGAGCAGCTTTCTCGGCTTGCTTCGTTCTCAAAGTATTTAGTGTTTCCTTGCACTTGGCTTCGGCTTCACTGAGCTGTTTATCTTCGGCAGCAGCCTTAGCTTCTTTCTCCTTTGCTTCAGCGAGCTTTCGCTTCACTTCAGATTTCTGGTTTGCTTCCTCCAAATCCTTACTTTGCTTCTCAAGCAAGGCAGCTTCTCTGTCAGCCTTTTCCTTCGCTTGAGCTTCTTTATCAGCCTTAGCTTGGGCTTTGGCAGCATTGTATAGTCTTTCAGCTTCATGATCTTTCTTGCGCAGTTGAGCTTCAGAAAATTCCTTGGTGCGAACCTGGGCATAAGTTTGGCCAGGCTTTGCAACAGTTGACTTTAGCTTTGAAGCTTTTGATGCTCTGACTGTCTGAGGAGCAGCAGCTTCGGGCTAACCAGCAGGCTTATGCTTCGATGGGTCATGCCTCTCTTTAGTCCTTTGCTCTGGTGGGACCAGGCGGCGAGGGTGATCTATGGGGTCCAGAATTCTAATGCCTCTCGAAGCAGGCGGTTTCTCTCCAGCCTTTTTCTTCAGAGACTTCTGAAGCTTTTGCCTCTTAGGATTTGTAGCAATTTTGGTATGCTCAGATTCGTCGTCAGCATCAGCAGAAGGAACCTCATGAATGGAATCCTCAAGCTGTGCGGCAGCAACTTCAACAGCAACAACATGGGCTCTGTCTTCATCTGGGAGAGCAGGTGGCGGTGAAGCAATTGGTTTCCTCAGCTTGCGCTTCTTAGGCTTTGAAGTGCCAGCCTCTTCAGCATTGCCTTCAGCAGCGAGTTATTTGGCTTTCTTCTCATCTTTGAGTCTTTTCTTCTCAGCAAGAAGAGCGAGTCTTTCTTTCTCTTTGGGGTAGTCATCAGGTGTCTTAAGAGAATTGGGGTGAGGGAACTTTGGTGGCTTCGGGTAGTACTTCCTTCGATTCTCAACAATGTATTGACCACACATAGAAGAATTGTACTGGTATGGTGGTGGAAGGCGAACGGCATGGCCCATTTCCAATCAGGTATGCTCTTGTACTTGTACCACCGAATCGCCCAGTATCGGCGAATCTTTTGCAAGCGAATCTTTCTCATGTGATCTGATTCATCGGGTGGAGTGTCATAGCCCATTTTCTTGCGAATGGATTCGGAAATTCCTCGGGCATTGTTGAGTTCCTTCGTTTTTCCTCCTTTGCCTTTCTACCTTGGAGGATCAGGGATGTTCTCAAGTCCATCAACAACAGGTGATTCATCACTGAAGGCAGCCTCTTCATCAGACATCCTGTGAATAGAATGACAGAAGGGAGGGAAAAGAGAATAGGGATGGATAAGCACAGGCAAAGGTTTCGAACAAAAAATATTTTGAAAGTAATTCAGGGCAAAACCAAGATCAGATGCATATCTGGTGCTGAATTAGACTAGAACAAATCCAAGAAGAAATTCTAACTTAATTCAATCTCAAATAGATCTAACCCTAAGACTGACCTGAATCGAGGGGATACTTTTGATGCTACAAGCAAGTTTCCCGGTGACAATGATCTCAAAATAGATCGAGCAACCCTGGAAAGACACAAACAAAACCCTAGAACTCAGATCCAACTGTAAATGAAGAACACGGAGGGGAAGTTGGATTGGATAGCCCAGCGAACCCTAACTTGGTGACGCGGAACGGCTATGGCGACGATGAGCGGCGGAGAAGTGCTCCTCGATGGCGGGAACGTCCTCGGTGACGGCGGTCCAGCAATTAAGCGGCGCAGTCATCGTCGGGGGCGAGAGCTCGTCGGCAAACTCCAGGAGGGAGATGGGGAGCGGAGGAGACGACCGAAAGGGGTGGAGGTTCGTAGGGGAGGGATTTTCCTTATATATTGGCCGATCTGACTGGGCAGTTAGATCGCATCGGACAGCTCCCTGCTACTGTCTCTTCTGATTCTACGGTGGAGATGAAGTGGCGGTTCGTGAGCGAATCTCATCGGACCGAAAAAGACGGGGACTCATGTAAGGCCCGATATGCGGTACTGTTCCAGATCTAGATGTTTCCATCCAGATCCGGGGACGAAGCACATATCGGTCCCACCGCGACATATGACATAGCCATATGCCCCGGATTTCCAACATGATATCACAACATTACAGATACAAGATACAACATCTCATACAATCGGCATACCACTACCTCAAATACAATACAACAGCGGAAGATACATGTCTGAGTATAGACTACAAGCAAATGCCTAGTGGCAAAGAGAAAAACACCGATCCCATAACCACACGGGTCCAGGCCCTCCGCCGGGATCCGCCTAACTAGTCGTCGTCGAGTCTCCACGTGAAACGTCGATCACCATACCTGTCGTCGATCAGAACCCTGAAAAGAGTTTGGGGGTAGTATCATGAGTACAGAGGTACTCAGCATCCAACTGTAGTGGTCATCTGACCCAGCAAGGACTTCATCACTCGTCATTCTAGGACAACTAGTAGTTTACGGTAAGGATGGGGTAAGTGGTGAGGTTGCTGCCGCACTAGCATTTATGAAGTTGCTAACGATCTAGAGAGTAAGATAAGAAGCCAAGCATTCGATGAGGAATCGCCTCCAACAAGTCTTTCTATCAACTACTGTCGCAAACATAACACCTATCCTATCCTTGTCCTCCTCTTCGCATCCCGACGAAGAAGAAGAAGTCAAGGCACACACACGTTGATCAAGTTATATTAAGATTATCTCAGTTGTTGTTGTATATGAACAAGGAGTAGGTCTCAAGTCGTCCAGAACCGTGGACACGGCTTCTCAAAAAGACTTAACCCTGCAGGGGTGTACCAACTGCCCATTACAAGGCTCCGCACGCACGCCCATCTCTCTCAGTTGCTACCCATGATAGGCAACCATTTTATGATTTAGTCCTAAGAGATCCGGAACGACAGGTCCCTCTAACTAACAACGCACAAATCCGGGTGGCCCCCAGTGAGTCGACATCCAACTCAAAAGCCGTCCGCACTCTCGAATCGGCCTCTACCGTCTGGATGAGGTCGGGTTAGCTACCCAAACAGATGTGGGCAGCCCCCTAGCTCCGTGGGGTGGACCAACAAAGAAACCATGTCTCCGCTGGCCCGAGTTGTTTTAGATAATATTTGCCAGGAGCGACCCGACAGACACACACACGATTTTCAAATGGTAAATCATCTTGGGCCACCACTAGAAATGTTTGAAGCTAGATAGGTAAGAAAAGGGGACCCCATAAAATCCCACACGCGGTTAGGCACGCTCAGTCTTAAAACCAATACACGGAACTCGGATCCTAGGTGACTCGAATGGAACAAAGCGTCGAGGCGGGATAGCCTAGACCTTCCATCCTTCGTCCAATATAGTCAACATTATAATAATCATATCATCAACAAAAATAATAATAATGTGATATCCCAAACCACAGAGTAACAGGGTAACATCGTCGCATCCTAAGCATGCATACTAAGTAGGGGCTGAGCAACGAGCAATAGGAAGATAGCAGTACATGGTTTGCTGGGAAGGGACATGGCTGTATCGGTTTGAAAGAGGCTGTAAACATGTGGTAGGATCAAACATCGAACCTAACCTAGACTAGCATGCAAAGTGCTGGTTGAAATAGAATGGATCATAAGTAATGCTTAGTCCTTGCCTGCTGATAAGTCGGGTTCCGAAGGTGTAGTTGATCGCAAGCCCGCATCGTCTCCGAGAGGTACCCGCGGAAGCACACAAGAAGGAAACACTGGAAAGCAATCAACGAGCAAGCATCTATTACTACGAGGAAACACAAGATCAAGAAGAAATCACACGACACGGCAACGCCGTACGGATCTATCGTCGAGAACGGTTACTAACAGGTTAAGTGGAGTACTCGTCACACACGACGAATACCGCACGTTTACGGTGGTTCAAGTTCCTTAGCTATAGGTGATCAACCAACGGTTATTAACATGGCAACTCAAGCAAGCATGGCATAGCACACAAACATGGCAAGAGGTGAAGCATAAATAAACTACCTGATCTAGTCACTTTAAGTGGGGGTAAAACCTATACATGGCAAACTATTGTGGACCCCACGATATTTATTGCATTTGGTACTGTTTTTCCCTAGACAATATTTTATTACTTTTATTAGCAAGAAAAAGCAGCAAAAACACAACCTACATGCAATTCTAGTCAAGTTACATATAAAGAACATTTTAATCAGAGCAACGGTTAAAAAGTTATTGCAATTACAGTTTACAGAGGAAGACAGTGTAATTAGCAAGTAAACAACAAGTAAACAAGCTCAAACATGGCAACAAGTAACATTTTAATAATCTAAGCGCAAAACGGAGCAACTTTCATGTAGAAAGCGTCTCCATCGGAGCTACCGGTGAAAAGTTATAAGCATCGCAATAAAATAACACAATCTGCCTAAATAAATAAATAAAAATAGCAAAAAAAACTAAACGGGCCGAAACTAGTGCTATTGGGCCCAACAGAAAAAAAAACAGAACTAAAAAAAATAAAAAAGGGGCAGCCTCACCTCTGGGCCGTGCCCCAAGTGGCCTGGTGAGGGGCTGCGGCCTGGCTGGGGCGAGCTGGGCTGGTGAGGTGGGCCGAGGGGAGGCGCCGGCCCAGGTGGGGCTGCACGGTTCATGCTCGTCCACGCGCAGGAGCGCTCGGCCTCGTCTTCCCGACGACCAGCGGCGGCGGCTTGGACTCCGGCCACCGGAGCGGGGCGGAGCGGCGAGCGTGGAGGCCGGAGGAGGACCAGGAGGGGGCACAGGCGGAGGAGGGCCCGGATCCGGCAGGTGGCGGCGAACTCCCACGTGGGAAACCATGGCGCGGCTCCTGTGTGGGTGTCCTTGCGGCATGAACGGGGAAGAGAGGAGAGGTTAGAGAAGAGAGAAGAGGGAAGAGAGAAAGGGGGCGCGGTGAGTGGCACGACCTGGGTCGGCACGGCTCGCCCGCAATGGCCGGAGTAAGGCGGCGGCCGGGGCAGAGCAGCACGGGAGGCGGCGGCGGCGCGTGGGTGAGCCTACGGCTGGAGGTAGGTGGAGGCTGGGCACACCCTGGCCGTCGGATCAGTTGATCTGACGGTCATGAGTGTTTGGGGCTAGGGTTTGCTAAAATTTGGGGTTAAAACTGCAAAAATTGGGGTATTTCCAGATCTGGGAGGCTGGCTAGGTGCTTAGGGAAAACCATAAGTGGGGTGGGAGTTTGGTGGTCTTTATATAGCCCCGGTGGCTGGCAGTTTGCAAAAAAATCTCCGGTTTTTTCTCTCGCGCGCGCAGTGCTCACGTTTCTAACCGCCGGGGGTCCGCAGTACCTCCGATTCGGGTAAAACTTTGAATTGCGCGATCAGCGCATCGAGCCGGAGGCATTCATCTCGCGCTGGAACCGTTCCGAAAACACTTTCCGGCGCGCTATAAAAATAACCCGTATAATTATTAAACGGGGTTTTTCGTTCCGTTGGCTACGGCTGGTCTCGTGCGGTTTTCGCGACGGTGATCGGATGAAACCCGGTGTCGCAAAGGTCGAGTGTCAGGGTGGCAAGGGTCGGTCTCCGTCCGATATGAGATAAGAGGGGGAAAAATAATCGCCGATCGATAAATCGGGGATGCAAACACCGCAAACAAATCAGACAATCAAACAATTCACACCGAAAACAATTTTTTTTTAATTTTTATGAAAACTGGGCTGTTACAATACAACACCACCAACAAGGGATCTCGTCCCGAGATCCTGGATGATCCGGGGGAGAGGGGGGGGAAGAGAAAAGAGAGTCGACGATCTTCAACACCACCAACAAGGGACTCTGCTCCACGTCGACGTCGAACTTCCATCGAGATACTTTCCGCAGAGAGACGACATCATCGGAAAAACGAAACCGTTAGTGACAAGAGGAAGCACGATCGCAAAAACCTGATCAAGGGATAGTGATTTTTGACGCAAGTCGTGATAACACCGGCAAAAGGATGGATGGCAATGGATGACCCAGATGATGACCGAAATCGGAGAAGCTAAAGGTACTACAGGAATTCCCAACCTGAGCTTGGAATCGAGACAATACGCTGCAAGCAAGGCATTGTAACGGTTCCGATACTCCACACACTCGAGATCCTAGAGTTTGAAAGGGGATAAGGCGAGAATTAAAACACTTACAACACTTGTCCTAACCAGAGCATGGGTAAGGAGTAAAAAGAATCCTACTCTCCGATAACTCTCTTATTAACTACAAAATAGTTTTTATCTAGACTCGACTTTGGCCAGAGAGGGGATCCTACGGTCGGTAAGGCTCTGATACCAAGTTGTAAGGCCCGATATGTGGTACTGTTCCAGATCTAGATGTTTCCATCCAGATCCGGGGACGAAGAACATATCGGTCCCACCGCGACATATGACATAGCCATATGCCCCGGATTTCCAACATGATATCGCAACATTACAGATACAAGATACAACATCTCATACAATCGGCATACAACTGCCTCAAATACAATACAACAGCGGAAGATACATGTCCGAGTACAGACTACAAGAAAATGCCTAGTGGCAAAGAGAAAAACACCGATCCCATAACCACACGGGTCCAGGCCCTCCGCCGGGATCCGCCTAACTAGTCGTCGTCCAATCTCCACGTGAAACGTCGATCACCATACCTGTCGTCGATCTGAACCCTGAAAAGAGTTTGGGGGTAGTATCATGAGTACAGAGGTACTCAGCATCCAACTGTAGTGGTCATCTGACCCAGCAAGGACTTCATCACTCGTCATTCTAGGACAACTAGTAGTTTACGGTAAGGATGGGGTAAGTGGTGAGCTTGCTGCCGCACTAGCATTTATGAAGTGGCTAACGATCTAGAGAGTAAGATATGAAGCCAAGCATTCGATGAGGAATCGCCTCCAACAAGTCTTGCTATCAACTACTGTCGCACACATAACACCTATCCTATCCTTGTCCTCCTCTTCGCATCCCGACGAAGAAGAAGCAGTCAAGGCACACACACGTTGATCAAGTTATATTAAGATTATCTCAGTTGTTGTTGTATATGATCAAGGAGTAGGTCTCAAGTCGTCCATAACCGTGGACACGGCTTCTCAAAAAGATTTAACCCTGCAGGGGTGTACTAACTTCCCATTACAAGGCTCCGCACGCACGCCCATCTCTCTCAGTTGCTACCTATGATAGGCAACCATTTTATGTTTTAGTCCTAAGAGATCCGGAACGACAGGTCACTCTAACTAACAACACACAAATCCGGGTGGCCCCCAGTGAGTCGACATCCAACTCAAAAGCCGTCCGCACTCTCGAATCCGCCTCTACCGTCTGGATGAGGTCGGGTTAGCTACCCAAACAGATGTGGGCAGCCCCCTAGCTCCGTGGGGTGGACCAACAAAGAAACCATGTCTCCACTGGCCCGAGTTGTTTTAGATAATATCTTCCAGGAGCGACCCAATAGACACACACACGGTTTTCAAATGGTAAATCAGCTTGGGCCACCACTAGAAATGTTTGAAGCTAGATAGGTAAGAAAAGGGGACCCCATAAAATCCCACACGCGGTTAGGCACGCTCAGTCTTAAAACCGATACCCGGAAGTCGGATCCTAGGTGACTCGAATGGAACAAAGCGTCGAGGCGGGATAGCCTAGACCTTCCATCCTTCGTCCAATATAGTCAACATTATAATAATCATATCATCGACAAAAATAATAATAATGTGATATCCCAAACCAAAGAGTAACAGGGTAACATCGTAGCATCCTAAGCATGCATACTAAGCAGGGGCTGAGCAACGAGCAATAGTAACATAGCAGTACATGGTTTGCTGGGAAGGGACATGGCTGTATCGGTTTAAAAGAGGCTGTAAACATGTGGTAGGATCAAACATCGAACCTAACCTAGACTAGCATACAAACCGCTGGTTGAAATAGAATGGATCATAAGTAATGCATAGTCCTTGCATGTTGATAAGTCGGGTTCCGAAGGTGTAGTTGATCGCAAGCTCGCATCGTCTCCGAGAGGTACCCGCGGAAGCACACAAGAAGGAAACACTGGAAAGCAATCAACGAGCAAGAATCTATTACTACGAGGAAACACAAGATCAAGAAGACATCACATGACACGGCAACGCGATAAGGATCTATCGTCGAGAACGGTTACTAACAGGTTAAGTGGAGTACTCGTCACACACGACGAATACCGCACGTTTACGGTGGTTCAAGTTGCTTAGCTACAGGTGATCAACCAACGGTTATTAACATGGGAACTCAAGCAAGCATGGCATAGCACACAAACATGGCAAGAGGTGAAGCATAAATAAACTACCTGATCTAGTCACTTTAAGTGGGGGTAAAACCTATATATGGCAAACTATTATGGACCCCACGATATTTATTGCATTTGGTACTGTTTTTCCCTAGACAATACACTCAACCTTAGCATCTTCACTAAGGGAAACTTGCTACTATCTACATCTCACCTTCCACTTGGGGTAACCAACGGGGGCGAGAAGTTATCTCGTGTATCAAGCAAATTTCTGGCACCGGTGAGGAATTGTTCAATCGGTCATTAGCTTGTTCTTCGGAGCAGCATGACATATTCCTCCAACTTTGGCGGCGTTATGAGGTATGTATTTTTTTTTTCCTGCACTGTCCTTGATGACATATATCTGTAGCCCCCATAAGACGGCTTGGTGATTGAGTTCCATACTGGGTTATTAGAAAAATAAACTGTATCTGCCAAGAGTCGGTATACCTATCTTTTGGTATGCCGAGTTAAAATAAGTTTGAACTGTAGCCCCCATGAATCGGTATACCAATCTTGTGGTATGCCGAGTCATCGTAGTTTTTTGGGCTGTAGCCCCCATGAGCCGGCGGGATGTGATCACATTCTGCCGGGTCAGGTGTATGTTTTGAATGTGAAGCCCCCAAGTGACTGGTTAGGCATTAGGTCTAAGTAAATGCTTAGTGATATTTAGTTGTTGTAGGTTGTTGCCATGGATGCTGGGCAGTCCAGGCGTCAGATGGAGGAACGACTCGCTGCGAAGTCGGCAAAGCTAAAAGAAGCTGATGAAGAAATTGGCCGACTCCGTGATGAGTTGGAGAAAAAGGACAAAGAACTGGAAGCCGTCAAAGATGAAATGTTTGAGGCCACAAATGTTCTGACCAGAGCTGTAAATGATGCAGCGGCCCAGCGTGATACAGCCGAGAGAAAATTAAAGTCGGCACAAAAGAAGCTGGAGACACTCAAGGATAGTCTTCACCGACTTGTATCAGCCATCTTTGGTGAGTCGGTAAAGGTTCTTTTCGAATCTGGGTATTCCAATTTTCTTTATTCCTTGCTGACTTTATCTTTGTTTTTTCTTTTTAATAGGCAAGGATCATGATATCCTAGGTGAAACGCCTGCTATGAAGCTCACTTGCACGTTTTCCATGGTCAAACAATTGTTTGAGGGTGTGTGTAAAGCGATATGTGCGACTCAGCCCAAGCCCCCAAGCATGAAGAGGATCACGGATATAATGGGTCCTTTCTCAGTCGTACCTGAATGGGTAAGGCTGTGGAAGCGATCGGCTTGCGGTTTAGGGGTGATGCGTGGTTTAGAGATTGACAAGGCATATCATCCTGGTTTGAAGCTGGATCGTCTTGCTGCCGGCTTCCCGGAGCTTAAGGCAGATGAGTCCAATTTTTCCAAGGAGGATTACGTCAAGGTGCATAAAGAGACTCGTCCTTTTTCCACAAAGATTGCTGAAGACATAGATCTAAATCGTTTAGAAACTGGCTATGATGAGCACAACAAGAGGCGTCGGATCAATCTTCCGACTCCCGTTGAATTCTCTCTTCTTCCTACTCCAAAGAAAACTTCGGAGCCGTCGAATCCTATGGAGCCGTTTCCAGGAGGAGAAGAGGACAACTTGATGATGGATGACATTTCTGACGTGGATTTAGTGGGAAGTTGCAATGAAATCTTGCCGGTTGAAAATGTTGTCGGTTCCTCATCTCGGCGCGAAGCCAACGTTCAAGCGTAAGCCTTTGGAGGGAGAAAAAACTTTTGAAATATTTGTGCGGCCGTAGTGCCGAGTTTGTAATATTTGAGAAACATGTCCCGTGGCTTGTCACCAGCATGTGGCCAGATACTTTTATGGTGTTTCATCTGAGATTTTCCTTGTGGATTTTTTGAATGCCAATCTTTGTGATGCCATCTGGCTTTGCCTTTGACTTATTTTTCACCTCCTTGAAGAAGCTTTTCCTTCTGATATGAGTTGTAGAAGAGATCCGTGTTCCGGCTTTACCCTGTTCAGGACTAGTGTGACTTCTGGGAATCGGCTAGCTTCATAGGGGAAGGTTCTCAGATGCCGACTTTATGAATAGTCTGACCACCTTTGTATGTGAATCGACAAGTTTTTCCGAATCATAGATAATTTCAAGGTATAATCCTCATGAGTCGGTGTGATCATCATTGCGTCATGCCGATTCACAAAGAGAGTCGAGCTGTAGTCCCCATGAGTCGGTATCAACATCTTTGTGTTTATACCGAGTCACACAGGTTAATGCTCATGTTGCGATATGTCGGTGTTTCCAGTGGAAAAGCTAGTATTTGTAAAAGAAACTTTGAAGAAAGCTAGTATTTGTGCTAGCTTGCCATGGTTACAGCCGAGTTATATGCTTTTTGGAAGTTGGTGTGTCTGTCATAAGATTGTTAGGAAAATAGTAGTAAAAGAAGAAAAAATGCTATGATGCATGCAAAAAATAAAGTGCAAAGGCTCATATAGAAGTCGACTCCAGTTTTAACACGCCTTGTCTTCTCGTTGAGATAGATTACTGGTTTATTTGTGAGTCGGTACTTCTCTATAAGCCAGCAACATATGACTAGTGTTCCCTGTACTTAAGACTAACCTCGGTAGGCGTTGTTGTAAGCCCCCAAGGTATTTAGACTAAGCCGGGTACACGTAGGTCATATGAGCTTGAGCTATACAGGCCAAGGTTAAGGCGTGTTTTAGCCAGTTCATGTATATGTCGGGATTTCTTCGGATAAGAGTCGATGGGTGCCATCGAACTCCCCTACTTACCCTGAATAGGCCATATACATGATGAATTTTACATATATATGCCGAGTTCTCAGATTAGAGTCGAAGGGTGTCATCGAGCTCCCTGATTCCTCTGAATAAGCGATATACATGCTCATTACCAATAGAAGGGTTGGTCAAGCCCCCAGGTTTTTGAGATATAATAATGCAAAGTATGTATGATGAAAAGATGATGAGAAAGTAATTGCATGAAAAGCATAGGATGTAATGCATGAAGGAGTCGTCGTGACCGCATTCAACGACGAGAATTTTTGTAGCGACAGCCGATGCAACCTGAAATCAACTTATTTATTGTATGTGGCGAGAGCCGGTATGATGAGAGTCGATTTTATAGTATGGCTAGAGCCGGTGCGATGAGAATCGACTTATATTGTAAACGGCGATGGCCTAAAGCGACGTGAGTCGGCGTTTTGAAGTGCGGCGAGGGCCGATGCGACGAATGTCGACTTATATTTATTATATTGGCGAGAGCCGGTGCGACGAATGTCGACTTATGTTTATATGTCGAGAGCCGATGCGACGAGTGTCGACTTTTTTTTTGGCTGACTCTAGATGTAGTAGGGATGGAGCTGGACGATATCCCATGTTATTTCACTTGGTGATAAGTACATGGGCTGCCGGCTTCTTTGTTTGCTTCATGAGTCGGTGGGCTCTAATGAGCAGCATTTATACTTTACTGTAATGAGGTGTTGGGGTGTCTCGTCCCTTGGCATGTTTCCTAGGTTTGATAACCCGGATCGACTCTCTATTGTGGACGAGTCCATGTTCTTGACCTCTTGCGGCTGTATGAGCCGGTTGGGCCGTCATCGTACTGACTTGCCTCTAGAATGTTTTTCTCGACTTGGCGTCTGTACTCTTGTATGAAGTAGCACTGATCCCAGGTGTGGTTAGCGAGGCAACCCAATCTGGAATGCTTTGGGCAAGCTTCTTTCATAACTTTGTCACCATCCTGGTGCCTTTTTTCTTTCCTTGGTGGCCGAATTTGTCTCTGAGAGTGGTTCCTATCATGTGCCTGCGTTTTCTGTGGTGGGTCCAAAATTGGAATTGGGACTCCTCATATTTGGCTTCACTGGACTCGGCATATCTGGCTACAACATCCAAAAGCCCCTTTAGGTCCTCGGCTACCTCCTTTATGCGTCTTAGCGCGTTGGTTATAGGTGTAAGCCGGAGGCCTATCGGCTCCTAGACCTTGTCATGACGTATCTCCTGTGGAAATCGATCTTGTGCCTCTGTGAGACTTTTATGCTCCCAGGCTATCTCTTCTTGTAGCATCATGGCCTTTTCCGGTTTTATTCTAATTCCTCGTCAGGATCAGCTCTGTTCCGGCTCAGTCGCTGCCACACATTGGTGGCTCGTAGTTCTGAGCCGTTTTCGTTTTTTGATGGGTTTGGGTGGCGTCGGCATTGCCATGTGTTTCATGAGCCAAATTGTCAAAGTAGGGAGAGTCTAGGTCGTATTCTTCTGGATCGGATCCGAGTCTGCCTTCCCCGATGGATTGAATTGATTCGTTATCTAAGTATTTGTCTTCTTCTCGATATGAGTCGGCGTCGGAGAGACCATACTTATCGTGGTTTGCGGTTCCGTCAGAACGCTCCTTTTCTGGGAACTCACCAATAAACCCGACGAAGGAGTGCTCGAAGGCAGTATTAGGCCGACATGTCTCTTCGAGAGGAACTTGTAGGTCACCGATAAGTGAGTCGGTTAACTGGGATCCGAACATATCGTCCGCACAAGTATGGACGTTTTGACTTATCTTCTTTTCGACGTAGATCTGCCCTACCCGCCGGTAGGTGGCTCCTGCGTTTTTCAGGCCATATAGCCTAAATGGTGGTTGTCTCGGTGTTTCCACATGGACTTCGTCTTGTTCAGGGAGTTCCTCTGAGTCATCATCCATCAAGGTCTCGACAGAGCATGCCAACTTCGGGGGTTCGTTGATGAATCCGATAAAGGCGCGATCGGAGCCGACAAGTAGCCTGCTTGCAGCTTCAGTAGGGGCATAAATATACGGTTCCGGTTCCGATCTGTTCAATCCACCGATGAAGAGGTGGATGGAGCCGACTAGGATCTGATAACCAGACTCAATGAAGTCGGCTTCAGTACCCCAGGTGGCGTCGTCGATGTAGAGCATCCCGCTCCGACTTCTGGTGATTCGCCCAGCACCGAATCCTTCCATACCTTGCAGAGCTCCTCCTAGAATCTCAACGCCTGCGAGCGCAGGCCCCACGGTGGGCGCCAAATGTCATGGGAAAGTCACGGCAGATGTCCGTGGAGTCGGACTTATCATGGGACCTTTGCTGCGAGGTGAATTCGAGGAGATAATCAACATAGACACGGTAGTCGACGGTTTACCCAGGTTCGGCCCCGACGGTGCGGTAAATACCTACTCCTGCTTCTTGGTTATTGTGGGATCGACTCCTCAATAGGAAGAGTCAATCTTGACGATTACAGAGGTGATGTTTCACAACCTTAGTCTCGTGGAGATCTAGGTTATATCGCGAGTTGTCTAGTCCTGGCTTGAGGTAAGTTCTGGCTCTAGCTCCCGTGGACCTCGGCTTATAAAGGTACCGGGTCCCGGGATTCCATGATTCCGACTCCTACACGATGTGGAGTTCTATTCTACATTACAAATTTACTACGTGCTATACAAGGTAAGTCGAATTCCTTCTAGGGCTTCAATCTTCACGCTTGGCACGTCCGGCTCCTGGCCGGGTGTTCTTCGTGGGCCTTCGTATATAAGTCGGCCCAGAGGTTTCTAATGCCGGGTCTATGTGCCTGATCAATCCCCCCGACAGGAGTCTCGACGACACATACACGGCAGTGATCACCTGCGCCAACAACGAGCGCGTGTGGCTCGGCACGTTCTACCATGCATCTTCAGCCGCACGCGCATAGGACGTTGCGGCATGGAGGCTCGGCCGCCCGCGCACGGAGATGAATTTCCGCAACTGCCACAGTGTGGAAGAGGTGGAGGACATGGAAGATCCGCCACTTCTCCTCACTGAAGAGGACCACCGCCTCCATCGCCGACGAGCGGTGCACGGCCTCGCCTCGGAGCAGGACCAGCGCGCCGTGCAGGATTGGTACGTGAGCCATCCTCGTGAAGCCTCAGAGGAGGCGGAACACTGGAAACGGCTGGCGGCCGAGAGCGCGGAGCGGCGACACAAGCGTCATGAATGGCGGGAGGAGCGGCGAGCGGCCAAGGCGATGGCGGAGGAGGAACTGAGGAGAGGCGCCGCTAACTGGCCCGTCGGTGACCCGTGCTGGATAGCGCTGGAGGATGACCTCAGATTCGTTACCGAAGACGATTTCTCCGACGACGAGGAGGAGTAGTTTTTTTATGTTCTAGGTTTGAGATGTTAAGTTGTTGAATGTTTTAAGTTTTCCGCGTCGCCGCCACCATGCCACCATATGTTCTAGGTTTCCCGTGTAGAAGAAATAAAGCCACATTCTAACATTTCAAGCCTTTCTGAATTCATTTGCTATTTTTCATGCATTTAATGATTTTTTTTGAGCTAAATGACCCTGAAATTGGAAAGCACTACAACTGAACTTAGAAAAGGTTGAAACTTGGCATGGTATCATCATTTGACCCACATAACATGTGTGCAAAAGCTGGATGCACTTCGTGTAAAAACTGGACCATCTCTTTCGAAGTACGAGGGTTTCAGACGAAAACTCATCTGTTACAAAGGCATTTCATTTTTCTAAACTTATTTGAACTCAAGACTTTTTGTGCATTCAATATGCACCATTCAAAGCCACATACTAAAATTTCAACCTTTTCTTACTTCATCAGTCTTCACTTTTTCTTCACTTGTGTCCTTTGCTTATTGCGCCGCAACCATGGATATTCTTCATCGCTTAACAGGGTGCTTGGATCAGCCTTGACTTTGAAGGGGCGAATTCCATGAAACTTTTCATAATCTCCAGACATGTCTGTCTTGCCCTCCAATCCCATGATGTCTCTTTTTCCTGAAAGAACTATATGGCGCTTTGGCTCATTGTATGATGTATTCGCTTCCATATCTTTTCTTTTTCTCGGTTTGGTAGACATGTCCTTCACATAGAAAACCTGCACCACATCATTGGCTAGGAGGAATGGTTCGTCTGTGTACCCAAATTTGTTCAGATCCACTGTTGTCATTCCATACTATGGGTCTACCTGTACCCCGCCCCCTAACAGAGTGACCCATTTGCACTTAAACAAAGGGACCTTAAAGTCATGTCAGTAGTAAAGTTCCCATATGTCCACTATGTAACCATAATATGTGTCCTTTCCCCTCTCGGTTGCTGCATCAAAGCGGACACCGCTATTTTGGCTGGTGCTCTTTTGATCTTGGGTGATCTTGTGAAATGTATTCCCATTTATCTCGTATCCTTTGTAAGTCAATACAGTTGAAGATGGTCCCCTGGACAACGAGAACATATCATCAAAAATAGTGTTGTCACCTCTGACACGTGTTTCCAACCAATCGCCGAAAGTACTGATGTGTTCATGTGTAATCCAGTCATCACACTCCTCTGGGTGTTTGGAGCGCAGACTATTCTTGTGTTCATCGACATACGGGGCCACTAAGATAGAGTTTTGTAGAACTGTGTAGTGTGCTTGAGACCAAGAATGTCCATCCCTGCATATTATTGAGTCCCTTCCAATCGTGCCTTTTCCAGTCAGTCTCCCCTCATACCGCGATTCAGGGAGACCAATCTTCTTAAGGCCGGGAATGAAGTCGACACAAAACCCAATGACATCCTCTGTTTGATGGCCCATGGAGATGTTGGGGTTCGGGGCAGAAAACACAAATTTTTCCTTTACCTACGATACCCAATCCCAAGACCTATGCTATGCTGATGCAAGTAACGGACAGAGATAGATCACATACCAGTATGTAGTCTGTTAAGCGGGAAACGTTCCCGCATGAACGTGGTTGGTGTAGTCGTACCGGCAATCCCCGATGCCGCGCAGATCCACGATGACTCCTGTAGCCACCCGATCCTTGCAGACCGATGACGGGATTACGTCCCCGTCGGAACGTTGCTGATGAAGACCTCGCGATACGACCACGACGATGAAGTAGCACCACAAGTGTAGTGCCTCGCGGGATTATACACATACAGTATACCCGACGTCCCTCCGGGCTCCGAACCAGTAGAGCAGCGGAAAGAAGATGGATTCAGATCCCAATTCCAGCAGCACGACGGCGTGCGTATAGTGGAGAAATCCCCAACCCAGAGCAGCCTCCAAACAAGGGGAGTCCGCTCAAAGGAAGGAGAAAGAAGGGAGAGAGATGAGAAACTTTTCTCAAAAATTCATGATTAAAAGGGCACCTCTACCCCTCCTTATATAGGCCAAGGAGGGGTGACACCCCCCCTTCCCCTTCTGGGGTGGGACTAATCCCAAGGGGGGGGGGGGTTATGGCGCACCAATAAGGGGGGTGGGCCCCCTCATGGCGCCATGGCCCATGGGGGAAGACTCCCTCTCCCCCTAATGGGCCCTATGAGGCCCATATGCCTTTTAATTCATTTTTTATTATATTTAAATACATTTTAATATTTAATTCAGATAATTAAATAATAAAACATATATTAAACATTATTAAATATATTTTGAACCTTTCAAAATACCCGGAACAACTTCCGGCCTTCATCGGAACAATTCCGGTCATCACCGGAACAATTCCGGTGTTCTCTCTAATTTCTCCGGTGATCCCGAATCAATCCTTAATGCGTCGAGTACCCTTAAGTGTAAAACCCTATGGTCCGGGAAACAGCAGACATGATCGAGACAACTCTCATTGATCAATGACTAATCAATTGGACCTGGTTACAATCCTTGATAGCCCCTGCGCTTCCATCGAATGAACTTCAATCGCTGTTGGATCCGTTAACCGTGTTCCTGTTCCCTTTGTCCCATGGTACTTTGCTTGTCCGAGGTTTGATCATCGGTATCCAATATACCTAGTTCGTCCTCGTTCTCAACAAACAAGTTTACTCGTTCCCGTGATATTACAACTCCGTGACCTAGTCACACGTTTGCAAACTTTATGATGTAATATCACCGAGTGGGCCCAGAGTACCTATCCGTCACACGGATGGACAAATCCCGCTTTGATCTATTTGCATACTCATCAACCATCTATTTCGGAATACCCAAAGTGCACCGTTATAGCCAGCATATTTCAGTCAGGCGGTGGGATACAAATCAAAGTCTCCTCATAGATGACAATTACGTATGATCATTACGGTCAAAGGATCTGGTCACTACGTTATAGTTATCGCAATGTCGAACTATGTGACTTGATCACATCGCAACACTTCTGGTGGGTGTATGTCCATCATATCATTATCCAATGATACGACTCCATTGTCAACCGACGCCATTGTCTCATGATCAGGAAACCTTGATCATCAATCGCCCAATGGACTAGTATACTAGGGTTTACTAGGGACCTGGTTGTTTGTATACCACACCTGTATTAATGTTTCCGCTTAATACAGTTCTAGCATAGTATCAAACGTATTATGAACTAATGGAATATGCTCGATAAAACATATTTTATTTGCCTCTAGGGCACATTCCCAATAGTCTCCCACTTGTAGGAGATATGCCCTAGAGGCAATAATAAATGTTATTATTTATCCCCATGTTCCTAATTATGTTTATATTCCATGCTATAACTGCTATGGTTCTCGAGTCTGCAATAACCACGAGGCTCGGAGGAAGACTCATATGCACGTGTGGAATAATAAACGGATAAAATATATATTCCTAGTCTCGCCTCTAAGACTAGCTCAAGTGTTGCATGATGGTTCTGTTTTCCTGATCATGGGCATTGCTATGCCGGCAACTTTGAGGGCACAATGTTAGAAGAACATTTGTGTTGAATCGACCCAGATTGATGTTATGCTATGAGATACATTCGTCACCAGTTAATGGATTATAACACAGAGAAAGTTGAGCGTTTGCATAATTCCTTAGACCATGAGAGTATCGAGTTCCTTCGTACTTGCTTCGTGAACTTTGGGGTTTGTTAAACGTCATCTGTAAAAGGGTGGCTATTACGGCGGCTTACGGGTTCACGGAAAAGTATGACCAGGAACTAGGTAGCTCAAGATTGGGATTTGCTCCTCCGTCGATGGAGAGATATTCTTCGGGCCCTCTCGGTGTTACAGTATCCACCATCGTCTGGCCAGACACAGTGTGATTTGATCACAGGGATGCCGGAACACGGGAACGAGAAAAGAGAACAATACCGGAAACGAGGTAACTGGCATAGTGGACAAGTTGTTGATTCACGGGGATGCCGATAAGTCTCACCTCGGGTATTTGTAATATATCGCGAAGCAACAGGAATAGCACACAGCAACTAAAGGTTCACTCGAATAATTCTTCGTATGGGTATAGGGATCAATATGGATGTCCTCGGTTCCGCTATTGATCATTGATCGGAAAGTGTTCCGGTCATGTCTATACTTCATCGAACCTACAGGGTCACACGCTTAAGGGTCATCTATCTGTTGAATACTAGACAGGGAGTCTGAGATAAAGTCACCGGAAAGGTTTCGGAGACGGCGGAAAAGTTCCGTGAGAGAAAACCGAAAAGTTGTTTCGGGGTAAACCACTAAGCCGAAAAGGTTTCGGAGAGCACCTGGTAATTTTGGAGAGTGCCAGAATTGTTCTGGTAACTTCTGGAATTTTTCTGGAGAAAAGATTAAAATATTTTTTTCGGAAATATTTCGGAGCTGCCGGAAATGTTCCGGAGCTGCCGGAAATGCTTAGGTTGCTTTTCGCAGATGAAAATCACTAATCCGGAATTGTTTCGGAATGCGCCCAAAATCATTTTAGTGGGTGTTGGAATTATTCTAAGACCCACAGAAATATTTTCGGAATTTTCGGACGCGAAAAAGTGGTGTCATGAATAGTAAAAAGTACTACTTGAGATATTTTTGGAAAGCCTTCTAGAAGGACTTGGGAGCCAAGAAAGCCCCCTTGGGTTTCCTATAAATAGAGGTGTGAGGGCAGCCCCATATCCTTGATCCAAGCTCTCCCTTGAGTTCTATACAAATGCCATGCATGATCTGGCTTTCTCTCTCCCTCCCAGCGAAATAGTTTCGTAGAGCCGAAAGGCTGTCTAGGTTCCGGCAGGAACTAGTTCTGGACGGCGAAGCCCTGTCGGATAGCTGACATCGTATGTGTGCAACCCCGTAGAGAGGTCGTAGTTTCGATCTTTTGCCCGAAGGGCTGTCCAAATTATCGTTCGAGTTTCAAGGGTCCTCCCGAAGGGCTGTCCGAGTTACCGATCGAGTTTCGAGGGGCCTCCCGAAGGGCTGTCCGTGACACCGTCCGAGGGACTGTCCGACCGCCTCCTGGAGCGATGTTCGAGGAGCAGACGAGGGAGAACATCCTCGCGGTTGGGAGGTTGTAAATCCTAGCTGCGGGGATCTGCACCGACGATCTACATCGACTCTACTTCCGCTGCGCTACGAGTCGGTAACGATCAGATCAAAACCTTGTTGGCAGTCTCCATAGTGGTCCTGGGCGTGTTCGTAGTGCGGAATTTTTTGTTTTCTGCCACGTTCCCCTACAGTGGCATCAGAGCCGTGCTATGCGTAGATGCATGTTGCGATCTAGAATACATAGAGATGTATGGGTATTGCATAATATAATTTTGGAGTAGATCAGATCTATTGCTGAAAATTATTTATGCGGGTGGCAGATGAAATCTGTTACCCGATGTTCTTGTTGCTTCCCTGGAATTTGTGTATTTCTGATCTCAATAACAGTATGGTGGAGTTTCAAAGTTCTGGCAATCTGCGATCCTTATTGATCAAAGAAGTGCTAACAGTTCGTTGAATTCCACCATAGTTAGAGAAATAAGAAATTCTGCAGACTAAAGGGCAATGCAGATATGATCTGCACGGGGATCACGCGTATGACGAAGTTCAGTATGGGGCTCGAGATTTTATTATCTCGTGTTTCATACACCCCGCAAAGTTAATCTAGCGACTTGAATAATCATGCTTGATGATAAACGTTGGTAGCTGCGGTTTAAGTCAAAACCTTAGAAGCCACGTAAAATAAAATTTTGCATAAACCGATTAGAGGCGTCTAACTTGGTTTTGCAGGATGTGCATGTGATGTGGTATAGCAAAGCTCATATTAATTTGATTATGTATGAGATGACTATATAATGTAAATTTATTAACATGACCTGCGTGTCATGATTCGGCATGATGGCTGGAGCCATATGATTGTCACTTTAATGACCTGCGAGTCAACCTTATGTAATGCACTTATTTTATTAGCTATAAAGATAGCAATATTATTTGGTGCATCGACAAGGTGGTGGCAAACTTCGCAAAGGTGAACTCCGACGCAAATGCCTAAGACGAAGAAATACTTGACTTCTCCGTCAGAAGGGGCTATACCATATCATGCAATTATGAATTACCTGAGATGTTTATCCCTTAAGTTGCACCCTTCTTGATTGCGCGGTAGTCTCTTTTTATTAGGGTGATCTCTCACTTAAAATATCAAGTAGTTAGTGTTCTCCCAAATGTAGCACCGTCACAACATCTATCCTTTCGGGGTGCGCCATGGATGCATGGGTACGAACGATTGGAGAAATGTAAGGCGGGTGAGGTCAGACCTCGCAGCAAGATCACTTGGTTGTCTTGACGTTCATGGCAGGATCGTCCTGAGCTCGGAACACACGCATCGAAAGATGAACAAGAGTCACATAGAGATGTGATCGGCAAGTTGGCCTACCAAATCAAAACCCTCGTCATGAGATGATGATTCTATGGCGTTGTATTGATATTTGGATCTTGAATCACTCATAATCAATTTTGAGAGATATTGATTTGAGTGGGAGCGCATTTTAGAATTAACTTGTTTAATTCTGAGTGCAATTAATTATGAACACTGTCTAAGTATAATTTGCTAATAGTTGTAGAATAATGGCTCGCGTTTCCACCTTCCCTATTAAAATTGAATAAGCTGTTAAATATCTGGTTAAAACTTTACGGTTGGTAACGTAATGCGAGGATTGTCCTCAAGAGTGCCGAGAAGGATTTTGTCCTATCGCATGCTTTCGGTGTCCTCCCGCTAATGCTATGGATGATGTGACTCTCGTCCTTCGATCCAAAAGCTAGAATTCCATTGTGGTCAAGTGCAATACGTTTGCTTCCATAAGACCCGAACTTCACAAGTTTGGGATAGTTATGTAATATTCATGGAACTGAAAATTGTTTTCAGATACAGACAAAGGCTAAAAGATATGAGATATCCAAAGCAATATTTGTTTGCAAAGTATTAGTAAAGTGTTTACTGGGCATTTGACTGATAAGAGAGGGATCCAGAAGAACGCCTGTCATATGATGAAGGTGAATAAAACAAACAACTTAAAGAGAAAGGAAATGTCCAAAGGGTGTTAGTATGACTCACACGCCTAGGAAGTCCGGGGCTAACGCCACTCTTAAAGTTGGGTGCTTCTTCTGAGAGTAGGAGAAATATATTGAAAGTTAAACTGTTAAAAGTATAAGGGCAAAAAGAAAGAAGACTGGAATGTCCAGCTCATGTATAAAAGTCATGAAAGTTATTGATGTATGGAAGGCTGGTCAAAATTAAATAGTTCTTGGGAATTGTGATTAAACAGTTAGTCCATAATTCTTGGGTATTATGATTAAAAGTTGATCATAGGAATACCCGCTCGATTGAATTCTGTTGCAACTCGATGCAAGAACCACTACGGCCTAAAAGACTAGCCAGTAATGAGGTTTAGATACGCGCTGGGAACATAGTAAAAGTTACTATACCTTCCATCGGTGTATCACCATCTGTATTTATTTTCATAATTCGTTTTAGAGTTTTATACACTCTAGCCGATTGCATAAAGTATGTTGCAAGAAGTTTTTCATAAAAGAACAATTGTTGTTCAGTATTATGAATAACATAAAGGGCCATGCTTCCATCGGGGATGGGATGTATGTTACGAATATTGATGGTAATAGGATACATCCATAACAATGACGCTAAATGTCGAAAGACTAAAAGAATACCACATATGTGTGGCACTGCATTTGGTCACATTGGAGAAACCCGCATGGAGAAATTCCACAATGATGGATTTTGAAGTCATTTGATTATGAATCATCTCACACTTGCAACTTTCGTCTGAAAAGTTAAGTGACTGAAATACCGTTCACAGGCCATGAGGAACGAACAACAAACTTATTGGTGATCATACATTTGATGTGTGTAGTCCGTTAAATGTTGTTAGTAGTGGATTTATCTATCTTCAGAAAAGACTCAAGTAGATATATGGATATTTACTTGATGAGACGTAAGTCTGGATCTTTTGAAATCATTCGAAAGGTTTTCAAAAATGAAGTGAAAGTTATTGTGACAAGAAAATTATGTTTCTACAATTCGATTGCAGAAAGGAATTTTTGAGTTACAAGTTTAGCCAATGTCTGATGAGTTGTGAAAAGATCTTTCATAACTTGCACCTCCCGGAACACCACTGCAAGTGGAATGTCCTTGAAGATGTAATCAAACCATTTATGACATGGTAAGATCAAAGATGACATAAATCAATTTGCCATTATTCCTTTTAATGTAATGCTTTAGAGACTGCGGCTTTTACACTGAAAGGAGCGCCATCAGGTCTGTTGAAATGACTCCATGGTATGGTACGCCCAACCATGTTTTATCTTTTCTTAACATTTGGAATATGGGGATTGTGTAAACTGTTTACAAACCTATTCCAAATCAGACAAGTGCTACTTTGTAGGTTATCCCAAATTATTGGGAATTCCTCCACCACTATACCGAGGCAAAAGGTTTTGCCACAAAGAACGGTATGCTTTTAAAGAGAATGGTTCTTGAAAAAAGGTGAGTGGGAGGACAGTGCAACTCGACGAGATAACAGTATCTTCGTCATCAGATCAAAGGAAAGGAACCTTGGAAGTGATTCCAGAGTTTCCTACTGCAACTGATACGGAAGCCTCTACATGAGATGTATGGACTTCGGTCGAACTTGCAACTGAGCCACGTAGGCAAAACTCGTGCAAACCTCTCAGGTGCGCAAACGAGATATTGTTGTTAGACAACAGCATACCTACGATAATCAAGGAAGCGATGATGAGCCCTGACTCCGGAATTGGCTAAATTCCAATACAAATCCGAGATAGTTTCCATATACGTAATTCAAGATTGTATCTTGATGGACCATTCGGAAGACTTAGAGTCTAACGAATATTAATGGAACTATAAACTGATACGGATAAAAATGTTTTATCCATAAAGCTCGACTTGTTGCTTATAACAATTTCAAAGAATTAACTACGGCGAGATTGTCTCTCCGTAGCGATGCTTAAAGTCGGTTCGGGTTAAACTAGCAATTAATACGTATTTCATTCATGAGATATGAAACATGGATGCCAAAAGGATTTCCATGAGATGGAAATACTGCCTTGGAGATACAGTCCAAGTTATTTTGTCAGTCCAGAGGATGCTAGTAAGTATGCAAACTTCAGAGTTCCTGCGATGGACAAAAGAGAGCATAATGGAGTTGGAATCTTCGTTTTTGATGAAATAGTCAAAAGAGTTTGATTTCATCAATGGATAACGAAGATGCTTGTGATTGCAAGAAAGTAAGTGGGAGCATAATAATATTTCTAAAAACCTTGTGTGTGCTTGACACATTGTTAATTGGAAATAATATAAATTCCTTGACATGAATTAGGACTTCATTGAAAATAGTTTTTTGATGAAGTGCTTGGGTTAAGTAGCCTTGATATTAGGCATAATTATCTGAGAGATAGAATTGCCTAATAGGGCTAAGCCAAAATACATACTGACAAGATGCCAAAACAATTTAGCATTAAAAACGACAAGGAGTGATTCTTGCCAAAGTCACATGGACAGAGTTTTTGCAAGACTCAGTGTCCCAAAACACTGATGAGCAAATTACATGATGGAGATTCCACACACCTTCGTGTTGGGATTAATCATGTATTCCATGGTATGTAAAACAACCAGATATGTCCAATACTCCAAAGTTGTTGCGAGTATAGATACCAAAGTGATCAAAGAACTGATCGTGGGACAACAGTGAAAAATGTCATTGAGTACTAAAGTAGCACTAATGACATGTTTTCTCGCAAGAAGAGATTATGAAGTACTTGTTGTAAGTAATTACATCGATACGGTCTTCATCAATGCTCCATGCGATTTTCGATTTGAGTTAAAGTTTTTTTGTGTGTAATACACAATATGGTGGCACAGTAAGTTGGAATTGTTCATAACAGGTTACTGTGGCGAAATTCTGTAACAAATGGCTATGTATGTTGCTGCTTTAGAAGCAACAAAGAAAATGTTGAATCATATAGTTCATTCATGAACTTAGTATGGTTCCAATATGGCTTTGGTCAATGGAACACTATTGAAGATAGTTGCTCCATAGCTCAGTCTGAGGAATCAAGGTTCGACCAGTGATTCGCATATATACAAAGCCAAGTCCACACAAAATATGAATTTTGTGAAAGCGTGAAAACGCGAGGATATGCAAAGATACACACGGAGTTGAAATTGTCAGATCCGTTGGACATCAGGCTATACCACATGTGAAGCATATTTTACACCAGTATGCCGTAGGTGTAAAGTGCATTAGCATTGACTAGATTATTGACTCTAGTGCAAGTGGGAGTCTGTAGGAGATATGCCCTAGAGGCAATAATAAATGTTATTATTTATCCCCATGTTCCTAATTATGTTTATATTCCATGCTATAACTGCTATGGTTCTCGAGTCTGCAATAACCACGAGGCTCGGAGGAAGACTCATATGCACGTGTGGAATAATAAACGGATAAAATATATATTCCTAGTCTCGCCTCTAAGACTAGCTCAAGTGTTGCATGATGGTTCTGTTTTCCTGATCATGGGCATTGCTATGCCGGCAACTTTGAGGGCACAATGTTAGAAGAACATTTGTGTTGAATCGACCCAGATTGATGTTATGCTATGAGATACATTCGTCACCAGTTAATGGATTATAACACAGAGAAAGTTGAGCGTTTGCATAATTCCTTAGACCATGAGAGTATCGAGTTCCTTCGTACTTGCTTCGTGAACTTTGGGGTTTGTTAAACGTCATCTGTAAAAGGGTGGCTATTACGGCGGCTTACGGGTTCACGGAAAAGTATGACCAGGAACTAGGTAGCTCAAGATTGGGATTTGCTCCTCCGTCGATGGAGAGATATTCTTCGGGCCCTCTCGGTGTTACAGTATCCACCATCGTCTGGCCAGACACAGTGTGATTTGATCACAGGGATGCCGGAACACGGGAACGAGAAAAGAGAACAATACCGGAAACGAGGTAACTGGCATAGTGGACAAGTTGTTGATTCACGGGGATGCCGATAAGTCTCACCTCGGGTATTTGTAATATATCGCGAAGCAACAGGAATAGCACACAGCAACTAAAGGTTCACTCGAATAATTCTTCGTATGGGTATAGGGATCAATATGGATGTCCTCGGTTCCTCTATTGATCATTGATCGGAAAGTGTTCCGGTCATGTCTATACTTCATCGAACCTACAGGGTCACACGCTTAAGGGTCATCTATCTGTTGAATACTAGACAGGGAGTCTGAGATAAAGTCACCGGAAAGGTTTCGGAGACGGCGGAAAAGTTCCGTGAGAGAAAACCGAAAAGTTGTTTCGGGGTAAACCACTAAGCCGAAAAGGTTTCGGAGAGCACCTGGTAATTTTGGAGAGTGCCAGAATTGTTCTGGTAACTTCTGGAATTTTTCTGGAGAAAATATTAAAATATTTTTTTCGGAAATATTTCGGAGCTGCTGGAAATGTTCCGGAGCTGCCGGAAATGCTTAGGTTGCTTTTCGCAGATGAAAATCACTAATCCGGAATTGTTTCGGAATGCGCCCAAAATCATTTTAGTGGGTGTTGGAATTATTCTAAGACCCACAGAAATATTTTTGGAATTTTCGGACGCGAAAAAGTGGTGTCATGAATAGTAAAAAGTACTACTTGAGATATTTTTGGAAAGCCTTCTAGAAGGACTTGGGAGCCAAGAAATCCCCCTTGGGTTTCCTATAAATAGAGGTGTGAGGGCAGCCCAATATCCTTGATCCAAGCTCTCCCTTGAGTTCTATACAAATGCCATGCATGATCTGGCTTTCTCTCTCCCTCCCAGCGAAATAGTTTCGTAGAGCCGAAAGGCTGTCTAGGTTCCGGCAGGAACTAGTTCTGGACGGCGAAGCCCTGTCGGATAGCTGACATCGTATGTGTGCAACCCCGTAGAGAGGTCGTAGTTTCAATCTTTTGCCCGAAGGGCTGTCCAAATTATCGTTCGAGTTTCAAGGGTCCTCCCGAAGGGCTGTCCGAGTTACCGATCGAGTTTCGAGGGGCCTCCCGAAGGGCTGTCCGTGACATCGTCCGAGGGACTGTCCGACCGCCTCCTGGAGCGATGTTCGAGGAGCAGACAAGGGAGAACATCCTCGCGGTTGGGAGGTTGTAAATCCTAGCTGCGGGGATCTGCACCGACGATCTACATCGACTCTACTTCCGCTGCGCTACGAGTCGGTAACGATCAGATCAAAACCTTGTATGCAGTCTCCATAGTGGTCCTGGGCGTGTTCGTAGTGCGGAATTTTTTTTTTTCTGCCGCGTTCCCCTACACCACTTGCACTAGAGTACAAATAATCTAGTTGCATTTTCTCTGGATCATAACTCCTTATTGATCATGCTTGCCCGTGGAAGAGGTTGTATCAACGGTCTGGGTACCATTCAGAACCGTATG
This sequence comes from Bromus sterilis, assembly GCA_950022295.1. NCBI lineage: Eukaryota > Viridiplantae > Streptophyta > Magnoliopsida > Poales > Poaceae > Bromus > Bromus sterilis. The sequence goes on along the minus strand of OX465596.1, from coordinate 157,848,187 downwards.
TCCTTTTGCAAATCATAATGTCACCTAATTTGACATTCCTTCATTTTCCACTATAATGATGGGGTATATATATTTGGCGGTGAAATGAGACTTCGTTTGCTGTGTCACAGCAATGACATCTGGTGGGTCACGCGGACTTTCCCATAGTCATGCACACTTGAAACTACCTCAATCAGAAGTCGAACTTCTTAAGCCATAATATAACTCCTGCTACTTCTAAAGCAGCCACATCAATGTAGATTCAATCCTTAGTGCATTGTATGCAACTTTGATGTCTAACCATGTTTCTTTCAACTTAGGCATTCATTAGTATGATATCTCAATTTTCTAGGTTAGTGTCAAAACTTGAACCAGCATAACATTTATGGTCCAATCCACTATCCTTTACAAATTTGAGATGTATCCTCAGTTCTCTCCAGACACTGAAGGATAAACTTAACTCTTTGTTCAATGATTTACTCATAAATCATATCACAACATGTTCTTACTACTAAGAACTTGGGTCACATTACGTCGAGTACATAACTCTGGTTTTATATGAAAGAACCTATGACAAAGGCATAGAGGATCCAGCACATCCATTTCTTTCATTAACCATTAACCATTGTTCTTGTACTGAGATTAACTCAATACTTCTCTTGGATATACAAGTAAGGACCACTTCTTGACTTGTCCCATTCTGAACTCCTTCAGAATCTTATCCAGGAAAGTATTACGACTCAATGTTATTAAACACATATCTATCTTAATAGATCTTCAATGCTTAATACTTTATTCATCTTCATTTATGAACGATTCAAATAATCATTAACACAAACTGCACCATTCATAATATGTTATCCATATATGAGAATGTTATTATGCTCCCACTCAAATATGTCATGCACATATTAAGTTATAGGATAACACTCATATTGCTCCCACTCAAATATGTCAGCCACATATAAGACAAGGATAGCATCCACATGGCTCCCACTTAGATATGTCAGACACATATTAAGTTCAGGATACTAACCACATGGCTCCTACTCAAATATGTCATTTACATATAAGGCTAGGATAATACTCCCATAGCTCCCACTCAAAATATGTCGTCTACATATATCAAGTTTCAGGAAACTATTCAGCTCCCACTCAGTTTCATGCAAATGCATGTTTCCTCGATATTTTGGCTAAGTCCAAAATCCTTTGATCATTCATCAAATCGAGAATTCAGTTTACGAGACACTAGTATCCATATGTTTTTCCAAAACCTTCTGGTTGTACCAATTACAACACTTCTTCAAATACAGGATTTGAGGAAGTCACGGTATTGATAACAATCCTGGATCAATCGTAGTGAATATCCCTTTGACTCAAGCATTGCTACACATTGTAGTCAACCCATTGAATTTGTCAGAAACAATCTTTGTGACAAACCAATCTTGACGTCCCTTTGATGTTCACATTTATTCCTCATAACTCTGAAGTTATTGTGAATATCAAGTAACCTCCTTACTTGATAAGATTCAAGCAATCTTAAATGTAACTCAACATAGGATTTTATGACTCATAGTCATATCTCGTACTTAGGTCCACCATCGCTTTTTTGTAGTTCGTAGGAATGTCTTGTTCCATTAACATGACAAGTGAATCATGAATATCATTTTGCATCAAGGGAAAATATATATTCTTGAATCCTACCTTTCTCAGTAAATGCTCCCATCAGAAAAATCATGATCATTATCATTAGTTTCTCCTCTTATTGTAGAGCTTTGCTTCCAGAACATATTCCGTTGCACTACTCTGACATTTGGAGGCAAGGTCAATTACCTTGGTTGAACTTTCACTTTTCTTCCATTACCACATTTATCAAGAACAATTCTTGACAAACACCAAACATAGCAATACAAGTTTTGGTCCTTTTGGTTCTAGTTGTGGAAGATGCATCCATAGTTGTCTAAGGATACACTACAAAGATAATTTATCTTACATAAATCAAGCTTCCTAGAAACCACAATACACCATGACATATATAGTGTTGGTTTCCACGAACTCAGATGGTTCCCTATGCTGAAGTGAGTGTTTGCATATTAAATTAATAACTCTAAACAATAATAACGTAACTTGGTAAGAGATAACTTAGACCATACACTTTTTCATAGAATATGATCACAATGTTCATGCACGTCAATCATATTGAAGTGTCTCAAGACATTGCAATTTGTGGAACAACTTTCACACAAGTCTTTATGCCCAAGACTAACTCAAAACATTTGTCACTTTGATCAAATCGTAGAGACTTGTCTTTCTTGTTAATTTAATATCCATTTTTACTCTGAAATCCCTTTTGATCATATCAAACTATTTCAGACTCATGTTTCATTAGTGAATACAAATATTCATCTAAGTCCACATACGAAGTTCACGAAATAATGAAATTCACCACATGCTGACATACGATACATCACAATGTATGATACTCAACAATCAGTACACAATCTGTTTTACCAGAATGCGAGGTTTTAGTCATCTCACCTCAAAAGCATGGTTTGTATATGTCAAGAGATCAAGTATCTTAAGACATCATCATACCATTCATGACTTAAACTGTAGTGTCATTATTAAGCCTGGATATTTCTTGGCATTACAATATTTCTTATAAATGATCAAACAACTATCATCAATATAAGAATAACTCATTCATAATCGTAATGTGACCATAATAGATATCATTCATAAAAGGGGAACAACTGACTTGTTTCTCACTAATATGAATAATTGTCTTTGCGAGATGCAAGACACACTAATAAAGTCCTCATTCAAACGATCATAAAATTTATTCATATATTAATCAATTGATAGATGTAGAGGGAGAGTGTTGTCGACCATCAACTATCTTGATTGCCGTCAGCACACATTGTCACCTCATCCCTTCCAAGCCACTCTCAAGCAGTAAGTTCAAGCATCGAATACTTAATCAACCGCAATTAGTGTTTCGTGGGAAAGACATTTATAACTCGTATATCAAATATACCTTCTCCGTCAATGACCATTCCTGCATTGGTTCTACTCTTAAAGTTCTTAACTTTAACCATGACCTCATGACAGGTGAACGATTCTCCTTCATGACATAGTCCAGACATGGTCTTTGTAACTAGGAGGAAGCGGATGTAACTCCCTAGTTATCGCAAAGTAACCAGTCATTCAGTAGTCCAAGTTATACACAAGGTGTTCCATGTATCTTATACATTTTCCAAGTGACTTTCTCAGCAGGTTGTTCCTTCCACCATAGTTGAAAGAAACCCCGTCCATATACTCATATTCCATTTCTCTGATTTGTGACCAAGTGCTTTCAAGTTCACCTAGCACGTCATACGTGTTGGTTAACATGCATTCACAATTCAGACTCATAGAATGAAGTATGGTGTATTGGACAGTCATTCATAAGTGACGGTGAGTACGATACTCATCATCATCTTCCTTGAATACGGAGTTATCAGGTGTATCTCCTAGAAGTTCTTCGTATTATGTTTAACAAGTCATTACTAACGAGTATGTCTCTAATGGTGTTGGTACACATCAATGAAGTAAGACCCATTTACCTTAAGTTCTATCATACTAAAAGAGCCATAGTTCTAAACATTGGTATGACGTTATCTACAATGATATTTGCAAAGACATGAAGATTAAGTTCATAATATGGAGTTCATGTTTCAAAAACAATTCTGGAACTCCCACTCAGACAAACATCCCTCATAGTTTATTCTAAGTGATTACACGATCCTTGAAGAACATACCTCCCCCGTGTGACACGACCATCAGTATGTTGTTCAAGGTAGGCCATCATGCCAATCACATCATCTATGTGACTCATGCTCGACCTTTCGGTCTCTTGTGTCCCGAGGCCATGTCTGCACATGCCAGGCTCGCCACAATAACCTTAGTGAGTATATGCTGCGTATGCAAGGCCATGTTTCTGGACATGCTAGGCTTGCTCCACCCATCTCTTGTGAACGTAAAAATGTTTGACACCCGTGTGACACGTGATGCCTCCAGAATGAAGAACTTTCCAGATGGTGCTTCACTAAGGAAGGACACTTTGTTGGATTAGTGAGGGATCATCCTATTATGCTACCATCGTATATCTAACATATTAGCAAAAACAGGATGCAACATAAATCATACATGCTATGATTCCCCCCGACATGCAAATTAAAGTTGAAAACGCCTTTCTACTTTATCTTTTGCAAGTTTTACGTGGCTGCTAGGGGTTTCGAGAAAAGAACCGCTTTCTATCCTGCGAAAACAAGCCACAACACCAATCCCGCAATTGTCTCTATTACACCCCTGTCGGGGCCCTCCGTTGCAAACATCTTCGCATCGCTAATGCAGAGAGACAGACACCCCCAGCCACTTTATATGGTACAAGCCATATGTCAAGCGTGGAACCAGTCTCGCGTAAACGCGTAAGGTCGGTCGGGGGCCGCTTCATCAAACATTGCCGCAACGCTAAATGAGTACACGTGAGAGGGTAACAATTGAGAATTTATGCCCACATACTAGATGTGTTCTATCCGTACAATACATCTACGCATAGCCTTGCTCTGATACCACTGTTGGGGTTCGAGGCAGAAAACACAAATTTTTCCTTTACCTACGATACCCAATCCCAAGACCTATGCTATGCTGATGCAAGTAACGGACAGAGATAGATCACATACCAGTATGTAGTCCGTTAAGCGGGAAACGTTCCCGCATGAACGTGGTTGGTGTAGTCGTACCGGCAATCCCCGATGCCGCGCAGATCCACGATGACTCCTGTAGCCACCCGATCCTTGCAGACCGATGACGGGATTACGTCCCCGTCGGAACGTTGCTGATGAAGACCTCGCGATACGACCGGGACGATGAAGTAGCACCACAAGTGTAGTGCCTCGCGGGATTATACACATACAGTATACCCGACGTCCCTCCGGGCTCCGAACCAGTAGAGCAGCGGAAAGAAGATGGATTCAGATCCCGATTCCAGCAGCACGACGACGTGCGTATACTGGAGAAATCCCCAACCTAGAGCAGCCTCCAAACAAGGGGAGTCCGCTCAAAGGAAGGAGAAAGAAGGGAGAGAGATGAGAAACTTTTCTCAAAAATTCATGATTAAAAGGGCACCTCTACCCCTCCTTATATAGGCCAAGGAGGGGTGACACCCCCCTTCCCCTTCCGGGGTGGGACTAATCCCAAGGGGGGGGGGGGTTATGGCGCACCAATAAGGGGGGTGGGCCCCCTCATGGCGCCATGGCCCATGGGGGAAGACTCCCTCTCCCCCTAATGGGCCCTATGAGGCCCATATGCCTTTTAATTCATTTTTTATTATATTTAAATACATTTTAATATTTAATTCAGATAATTAAATAATAAAACATATATTAAACATTATTAAATATATTTTGAACCTTTCAAAATACCCAGAACAACTTCCGGCCTTCATCGGAACAATTCCGGTCATCACCGGAACAATTCCGGTGTTCTCTCCAATTTCTCCGGTGATCCCGAATCAATCCTTACTGCGTCGAGTACCCTTAAGTGTAACACCCTACGGTCCGGGAAACAGCAGACATGATCGAGACAACTCTCATTGATCAATGACTAATCCATTGGACCTGGTTACAATCCTTGATAGCCCCTGCGCTTCCATCGAATGAACTTCAATCGCTGTTGGATCCGTTAACCGTGTGCCTGTTCCCTTTGTCCCATGGTACTTTTCTTGTGCGAGGTTTGATCATCGGTATCCAATATACCTAGTTCGTCCTCGTTCTCAACAAACAAGTTTACTCGTTCCCGTGATATTACAAATCCGTGACCTAGTCACACGTTTGCAAACTTTCTGATGTAACATCACCGAGTGGGCCCAGAGTACCTATCCGTCACACGGATGGAAAAATCCCGCTTTGATCTATTTGCATACTCATCAACCATCTATTTCGGAATACCCAAAGTGCACCGTTATAGCCAGCATATTTCAGTCAGGCGGTGGGATACAAATCAAAGTCTCCTCATAGATGACAATTACGTATGATCATTACGGTCAAAGGATCTGGTCACTACGTTATAGTTATCGCAATGTCGAACTATGTGACTTGATCACATCGCAACACTTCTGGTGGGTGTATGTCCATCATATCATTATCCAATGATACGACTCCATTTTCAACAGACGCCATTGTCTCATGATCAGGAAACCTTGATCATCAATCCGCCAATGGACTAGTATACTAGGGTTTACTAGGGACCTGGTTGTTTTTATACCACACCTGTATTAATGTTTCCGCTTAATACAGTTCTAGCATAGTATCATACGTATTATGAACTAATGGAATATGCTCGATAAAACATATTTTATTTGCCTCTAGGGCACATTCCCAACAGGAGATGCTTCCTTCTGGCCTAGCGCGGTTACGAACATATTTCTTTAGGACTCCCATGAACCTCTCAAAGGGGAACATATTGTGTAGAAATATGGGGCCCAGAATGAAAATCTCGTCGACTAGATGAACTAGGACATGCGTCATGTTATTGAAGAAGGATGGTGGGAACACCAGCTCAAAACTGACAAGACATTGCGCCACATCACTCCTTAGCCTTGGTACGATGTATGGATCGATCACCTTCTGAGAGATTTAATTGAGGAATGCACATAGCTTAACAATGGCTAATCGAACGTTTTCTGGTAGAAGCCCCCTCAATGCAACCGGAATCAGTTGCATCATAATCACGTGGCAGTCATGAGACTTTAGGTTCTGAAACTTTTTCTCGGCCATATTTATTATTCCCTTTATATTCGACAAGAAGTCAGACGGGACCTTCATGCTGAGAAATCATTCAAAGAAGATTTCCTTCTCTTCTTTGGTAAGAGCGTAGCTGGTAGGACCTTCATACTGCTTTGGAGGCATGCCGTCTTTTTCGTGCAAATGTTGCAGGTCCTCCCGTGCCTCCTGTGTATCTTTTGTCTTCCCATACACGCCCAAGAAGCCTAGCAGGTTCACGCAAAGGTTCATCGTCACGTGCATCACGTCGATCGAAGAGCAGACATCTAGGTGTTTCCAGTAGGGTAGGTACCAAAATATAGATTTCTTCTTCCACATGGGTGCGCGTCCCTCGTTGTCATTCGGAACAGATAGTCCGCCGGGACCCTTTCCAAATATTACGTGTAAATCATTGACCATTGCAAGTACGTGATCACCGTTACGCATGGAGGGCTTCTTCCGGTGATCTGCCTCGCCTTTGAAATGATTGCCTTTCTTACGACATTGATGGTTGGTCGGAAGAAATCGACGATGCCCTAGGTACACATTCTTCCTGCAGTTGTCCAAGTATATACTTTCGGTGTTAGCTAAACAGTGAGTGCATGCATGGTATCCCTTGTTTGTCTGTCCTGAAAGGTTACTGAGAGCAGGCCAATCATTGATGGTTACAAACAGCAACGCATGCAGGTCAAATTCCTCCTGTTTGTGCTCATCCCACACACGTACACCGTTTCCATTCCACAGCTGTAAAAGTTCTTCAACTAATGGCCTTAGGTACACATCAATGTCGTTTCCGGGTTGCTTAGGGCCTTGGATAAGAATTGGCATCATAATGAACTTCCTCTTCATGCACATCCAAGGAGGAAGGTTAAAAATACATAGAGTCACGGGCAAGGTGTTGTGATTGCTCCTCTGCTCCCCAAAAGGATTAATTCCATCCGCGCTTAAACCAAACCATATGTTCCTTGGGTCATGTCCAAACTTATCCCGATACTTTCTCTCGATATTTCTCCATTGTGACCCATCAGCAGGGTGTCTCAAATTCCCGTCTTTCTTACGGTCTTCATTGTGCAATCGCAACAACATCGCATGCTCTTTGTTTCTGAACAAACGTTTCAACCGTGCTATTACAGGAGCATAACACATCACCTTGGAAGGAATCCTCTTCTGTGCGGGGCTCACCGTCAACATCACCAGGTTCATCTCATCTGATATTATACCGCAATGCACCACATACCGGGCAGACATTCATTAGGGCATGCATGTATCTTCTGCACCTCGAATCCTAGAGGTCATACGACCTTCTTTGCTGCGTACGTAGTGTCGGGCAATTCTTTATCCTTTGGAAGTTTTATAAATATTTCCAGTAGCTTCTCAAATAATTTGTCAGACACAGAATTTTCTGCCTTCCACTGCAGCAATTCCAGTACGGTACCGAGCTTTGTGATGCCCTTTTCGCCATTGGGGTACAACCCTTTTTTGCGATCCTCTAACATCCGATCGAACTTCATCTTCTCCTTTTCACTTTCACTCTGTCTCCTTGCATCAAGAATGACCCGGCGGATATCATCATCGGGCACATGGTCCGGTTCCTCTTGATCTTCATCGGGCACATCGTCCGCTTCCCCCATTGCAGCATCATCGTATTAAGGGGGCACATAGTTGTCATCGTACTCTTCTTATTCGTCGTCTTCCATCATAACCCCTATTTCTCCGTGCTTGGTCCAAACATTAGTGTGGCATGAATCCCTTATAAAGAAGGTGGGCGTGAATTGTTATACGTTCAGAGTAAGACTTTGTATTCCCACATGTAGGGCATGGAAAACACATAAAACCATTCTGCTTGTTTGCCTCAGCCAGTTCGAGAAACTCATGCACGCCCTTAATGTACTGGGAGGTGTGTCTGTCACCGTACATCCATTGCCGGTTCATCTGCGTGCATTATATATAATGAAGTGTGTCAAAAACCATTATAGAACATCATGAATAGATAAGTGACCAAATTAATAGAAGTTCATCATCACATTAAAACCAAAGTACATACGTAGTTCTCATTGAACAACATATAGCTCTCCAAAGTATCTAATTAAACCATACATTTAAACTATATAAAACATTTCAATGCAACAAAAAATGCGATCATAATCTCAACCAAGGTAACAATTGATCCAACGGCATAATGATACCAAGCCTCGCTATGAATGGCATATTTTCTAATCTTTCTAATCTTCAAGCGCATTGCATCCATCTTGATCTTTTGACCATCTACGACATCCGCAACATGCAACTCCAATATCATCTTCTCCATCTCCATTCTTTTTATTTGTTCCTTCAAGTAATTGTTTTCTTATTAAACTAAATTTAACCTCTCGACAATAGGGTTGGTAGGAATTTCCGGTTCAACTTCCTCCTAGATAAATAAAATCTATGTCACGTTGGTCGGCATAATTGTCATAAACAATAAATGAACAGAATAGTTACAAAATATATAATATATACCACATCCGATTCATAGACACGACGAGGGCCGACATGTGCGGATACCATAACCGTCTCACTATATAATAACAAGCAATAATAAAACTAAGAAAATTAGACAAGTATATCTCTAATCATAAAAGTAAGAATTATTTTCTTTTAGAAAGAAAATAAGAACAAGAGGCCCACCACGGTGGTGCCGGCGACGAGATTGGTGTGGGCGATCGACAGCGGTGAAGAAGGGGACGGTACGTGACGGACCGCTAAATCTAGACGACAAATCTTGAGGAAAATGGAGCTTGGAGATCGAGTTTGGAGAGGAGAAAGCTTAAGTAGTGTGGCTCGTGCATTTCATCGAACACATCATGTGCATTGGAGGTGAGCTAGAGCACCAGAAAGCCCTCCCCTTGCCCTCCTCGAAAAAACAAAGAACCAGTGCTCGCCGGCGAGGGTTATATATAGCAAATTATTGGTCCCGGTTTGTGGCTGGAACCGGTACTATTGGCCAGCCTTTCGTCCCGGGTCGATCCACAAACCGGGACTAATGGTTGTTGGCCAGGCGCGAGTCCCATTGGTCCCGGTTCTTGTCTGGAACCGGGACATATTCCCCCAGACGAACCGGGACCAATGCCCCACGAGGCTCGGCCGGCACCCCGGGCGCACGAACCGGGGCGTATGACCCCCATGGGTCCCGGTTCGTGGCACAACCGGGACTAATGGGTTGGAGAGGCCTGAACCAAGGCCCAGTTTTATACTAGTGTTCGTTGGTTACCCCAGTGGAAGGTGAGATGTAGGATAGCATCAAATTTCCCCTATGTAGAGGAAAGGGTTTGTCTCCCGTAGGACTCCGGCGATGATAAGTAGGTGTCAGCGGCGCAAATAAAGTGGACCTGCACACGATACAATACAATTAACTTTGCTCCCAACGAAGTTCAGAGAGGTTGTAAATCTCTCTGGTCTTGTTGTTTAGAAAGGGTCAAACACACAAGGGATAATGATAATGATAGCAACTGAAAGTAAATGCGAGAAAGTAAATGAGCTCGTAAACGATGATGAGAATATGGACCGGGGTCCCATGATGTTCACTAGTGATGTCTCTCTCCCAAAAGACGATAAAACTGCTATGCGAGGTAAAAAAATTACAGATGGTCAATTGACGGGATTATAAACGCACCGCAATGCTAACTATGCTACAAAAGAAAGGAAGTGGCTCATAAGCATGGGCAGTATGCCAAAATAAGTAGACCGAAATCCATCTGCATCTACTACTAATCATCCACCTTGAGATAACTATCCAGAACATCTCGCTGGTATTAAGTTGCGAGCCCCACCCAAAGTGTAAACCCAAAGCAACAGACAATTGCATTAAAAATAACTTTGCGTAAAGTAAACAATCCTTGCAACCGCGGTTACAAGCATCGTTGTTTTCCCCCTTGTGGTCACAACACATCCCCTAGACTTATGTTTTTGTCACTCAAGCGTGTCATCAGGAGGCATGGACCCACAATCGAGAATAACGTTCCCTCTTGGAGTTACTACCTACCACTTGGCCAAAGCAATAAAACGCAACAGAGAACATGCAGGAATTTCTTAGGAACAAAATATAAGAGATCAACACCAAATATATTACACTATCACGATCTGAACATAATCTCATAATCCATCAAATCCCACCAAACTCAGCATAGCAACAGCAGAAGAATTACATAAGTGCCTCGATCATGTTGGGAAGCTCACGAGGTCTAAACCATGAAGAACAAAGAGGGCAGGACAACATCACATAGCTCGTGATCACGGACCCATGGTCCAAGGTAGAATACTCATGGCGGGGTGCCGGGAAGGGTCCTGACGGTGCTCCCGATCATGGAAGCGCGGCGGCGGTGGAACAGAGGAGAATTTGCGAAATAGGGTTCTGTCCTCGGAAGTTTCCCGTGACAGAGAATAAATAGGCGAAGGGGGGCAGCCAGGGGGGCCACCAGGGGCCCAGGCGCCTGGGTGCCGGTTGGTGGCCCCTTGGCCCTCCTTCGGGCTTCTGAAGTCTTCCGACATGCTGATTTTTTTATCTGATTTTTCCCGGATTTTTGGAGCACTTTTTATATGGGGGAAAACTGAAATAAAAAAAACAGCAAAAAACAGGAACTGGCACTGGGGTGCACTGAGTTAGTAGGTTAGTCCAAATATGATCAAAAGTGTATGAAAGTGTATCGAGATCATAGAAATATCACAAAAAACATGCATGGAGCGAGCAGAAATTATCGATACGTTTGAGACGTATTAACATCCCCATGCTTAATTCCTGCTCGTCCTTGAGTAGGTAAATGATAACATGCATAATTTCTGTGGTGACATGCTAGCAACCATATAAGAACTCTGAAAATTAAACAAATCAAGGTATGCAATTCAATTCTAGTCATAACATGAAAGAGTCTATATTAGCATTGAAACAAGCAATGAAAGAACATTAGGTGCAAGAGCTCTCGCTGTCCGTGACTCGAATGTCTCCAAATGGTGTTCGCGTGCAAGAAGGGGGGATAGGGAATACGAGAAGAAAAGGTATTTTTGTGTTGCGAATCAATCTACTAAAGTTTCACACTTAGTCTTCTTTGGAATCTTATCTTGACTCGTCCCCAGACCACTAGCCAGGTACAAGTCAATTTGATCCTCTCCTTTTCGATATTTTGAGCACTCATGCAATGGATGAGCGTAAGCACGAGAGTTGAAACTTTGGATGGCAAAGAGAGAATATGGTGGAGGAGGAAGACAAAAACGGTGAGAAGGGCTCATATGAATGAGGAGAATCATAGGCGAGAAGGCCAAATAATAGATATGATGTGAGGAGTAGGGATTGCCATGCAACGGATGCACATATGAGCTAAAAAGCTCTCCAATGGAACTAGTGGGGGTGCATCTAACTTGCCCGCTCATGAAGACCTAGAGCTCTTTTGAGGAGGCTCATCCTTGGAATATGCAAGCTATGTTCTATAGTGTGAAGGTCCCCACATAGCTATATGCATGATCATCTCTATGGATTACAAGGATAAGAGGGAGTACTAGTGTGGATCTTTCAAAAGGTTAGTAGTGTCGCCCCTTTCTCCCTTTTTATTTTGTTTTTCTCTTTTTTCTATTTTTTCTATTTTTTGGTGGCCTCAATAGCTCTTTCTATTTAACTCTCATTTGTCCTCTTTGGGATCTTTTATTTTGTTCACTTTGGGATCTTTTCCTCACTTAAGGGCAACACTCTAATTTACAAGAGGGTATAGAAGATCTTTCACAGTTTACAAGGTACTCAAATCATAAAGAAGATGTAGCTATCATGATGCATGCAATGTATGACGCTGCTAGTGTAGCAGGAACATGTATGACATGAAGATTAAGTCATGAAGAGGTGGATGTTGCATGGCAATATATCTCGGAAAGGCTATGGAAATTCCTTGATATGTAGCTATGGTGGAGGTTTTGAGGAAATATATAAGGAGGTTTTTGATGACAGAGCGTATCATACCAAGGGATTGGATGTATCGGCGAAGTTGGATGCAAACTCTCGGAGTGAGAAGAAGGCAATGCACGGCATAGGAGAGGCTAGCAAATATGAGGAGGTGGAAGTGTCAACTTTAAATACTTACATTAGTCCGAAGAACTCATGCACTTATTATCAGTAACTCTCAATCTAATAAGGAGGTTCACAAAGAGACAAGTACCCCGAGGATGAGTGTATGGGGTTTGGTTATCCTTGCGCATCCTCGACTCATGGTACGTGAGTGTACTCTAATATTCGACCCTCAGAAGAGTAGTGATCCATCTAGTAGCTAGAGTTCTCAACTAGTTTTGTAGGTTTTTGAAAATAAACACGAATTTCCCAAAATACGACACCTATCACTAATAGGCTAGAGCTCTTGACACCAAAAGTTCAAACATTACTCACATCAATACCTCAAAACTATTGCAGGTTACTACTAAAATTAAATAGCAACCTCAATTACCTACTTTCAAGACAAGACACAACTCAGTGCAACAACCAACTCTCTTCACAATATAAAGAAAACTAAAGAGAGTTCCAGCAACAAACTAAACAAAAGCCAAGGCTCTTTCTAAATACAAACTAAGACTAAAATTAAACATGGTAGTAGCTACGAAAAGATAAAGAACACACAACAGCAAAAAGATAGGCATCAAGAATCCTATAATGTGTTCTAGGTTTTGAAAGTGGATCATGTTTCTCTCCCACAAAAAGTAAGATGTGATCTAACTTGTTATGAACAGCAAGCAAAGCTAAAGAAAACTAAAAATAAAACCTAAGAGCGTGACGCTCCAAGCATAGCACATAACGCATGAAGTGATAAAAATATAGTGAGACGAAGGACGAAGTAATGATTGTTGATGGAGAAGGGGATGCACGGGGGCATCCCCAAGCTTAGACGCTTGAGTCTCCATAAATATTTATTGGGGATGCATAAGTGCATCCCCAAGCTTGAGCGCTTGACACTCTGAAATCTTCTTTCATCATCTTCCATCGCACACTTGAAAACTCCCTTCATACATAACTCATCATAAGCTGATTAGAGAGGTTAGTACCCTTAATAAATAATTTTTCCCCACTGGATATAAATATTCTTCAAGAGCTACTGATTCTCAAGATTTCCAAAAGGTTTTTGAAAAGAAAAAGCAAGCTTAAGGTTTGCAAAAGTTAGGAGAGACAAAAGGTGGCAGAATCTGTGAAAAAAAGAACAGCAGGTAGTAAATAATTTTTTAGGGGTACATCTGCAACTCAAATAAAAAAACTCAGAACATACGAAAGTTCCATGATTGTATAGAGCATGCTGTGTAAAACATTCATCTCAAAAAGATGAACTGATGATTTATTATTATTTTTCCCGTCACCAGGACAGAATCTGTTTTCTAGACAGCATGTCACAACTTTCACTTCCCTTGTCAAATGAGGCTATAACTTGGCACAAAGCTTGAAAATAAATATACAATGATGTTTTTACAGTAGTAACAATCATGAAGACCACTAAAAACAGAAGTAAAAACATCTTGGGTTTCCTCCCAACAAGCGCTTTCTTTTACGCTTTTAAGCTAAACATAAGGAAAAATATCAAGTTGTACCAATCGAACCATCATCAAGATCATCAAAAAGCTCTTGAATTGTACAACTAGTCTTAAGAGGTCTTTCAAATAAAGGCCTAATGAAGATACTTCTAGGGATAAAACCAAAAGGCTAAAAATCAATGAGAGGTTCATTTATAAATTTATCAAAGAGAGGTATTTCTTCCAAAGTTTTCACGGTTTCAACTTCCTTGGCCATGGGTGGATTATTTTTGGGTAGGGGAACCTTCGGGACATAGTTGAACTTAGGTTCCTTTCTTCCCGGATTTTTTACCTTTTTGGTTTGATTGAGGAGAAAGTAGTTCCTAGAGTATTAATGATTTCCTCAATCTTATCGATCCTAGAAGGGTCCATATCATGGAATTTGATGGTCTCCAAAGTTTTAATAATTTTATGCATGTTGATATCAAGCCTATTCAAATTCCCTTGGATCTTGCGATCCAACTCATTTATTATAGTAATACTTTGTATTTCTTACTCTATCTTTTCAAGTTTTTTCATAATGTGAGATAGATTTATATCTTCTTGTATGCTAGCAACGGGGAGGTTTCCAACAAGGTTTTCAATAACATTAAGAGACTCCCAAATTGGGGCTTCTAGGAAATTCCCACTGATAGCAGTATATAATATGAACCTATTCCAAGGAGTAATCCCAACATAAAAATTTCTAAGAAGGATAGTTGTGGGTTGTTTCTTGGTGGCTCTTTTTTGAGAAACATTAATTCTATACCAAGAATCTTTTAAACTTTCACCACCTTTTTGTTTAAAGGTGAGAACCTCTGTCTCAACAAAGGAAAAAGGACCAGACATAATGACAGCTACTAGCAAGATAAATAAATTTTTTGTGATTTTTGATATAAGACACAAAGATAAAAACAGAAAGGTAATCTAACAAGATAAAAAAGGAAAGGTAAAGGATAGTGGGAAACTCCCCTATCTTATCACTCGGAGTCCCCGGCAACGGCGCCAGAAATTTTCTTGATGGCCTGGAAGTGGTAATGGTTTCTTGCCCTTCGTTGGTTACCCCAAGTGGAAGGTGAGATGTAGGATAGCAGCAAATTTCCACTATGTAGAGGATAGGGTTTGTCTCCCGTAGGACTCCGGCGATGATAAGTAGGTGTCAGCGGCACAACTGATGTGGACCTGCACACAATACAATTAAATTTGCTCCCAACGAAGTTCAGAGAGGTTGTCAATCTCTCCGGTCTTGTTGTTTACAAAGGGTCAAACACACAAGGGATAATGATAATGATAGCAACTGAAATTAAATGCGAGAAAGTAAATGAGCTCGTAAACGATGATGAGAATATGGACCGGGGTCCCGTGATGTTCACTAGTGATCTCTCTCTCCCAAAAGACGATAAAACTGCTATGCGAGGTAAACAAATTACAGATGGCCAATTGACAGGATTATAAACGCACCGCAATGCTAACTATGCTACAAAAGAAAGGAAGAGGCTCATAAGCATGGGCAGTACGCCAAAATAAGTAGACCGAAATCCATCTACATCTACTAATAATCATCCAACCTTGAGATATCTATCCAGAACATCTCGGTGGTATTAAGTTGCGAGCCCCACCCAAAGTGTAAACCCAAAGCAACCGACAACTGCATTAAAAATAACTTTGCGTAAAGTAAACAATCCTTGCAACCGCGGTTACAAGAACCGTTGTTTTCCCCCTTGTGGCCACACCACATCCCCTAGATTCATGTTTTTGTCACTCAAGCGTGTCATCAGGGGGCATGTACCCACAATCGAGCATAACGTTCCCTCTTGGAGTTACTACCTACCACTTGTCCAAAGCAATAAAAAGTAACGGAGAACATTCAAGAATTACTGAGGAACAAAAATATAACAGATAAAAACCAAATATATTAATCTATCACGATCTGAAAATAATCTCATAATCCATCAGATCCCATCAAACTCAGCATAGCAACAAAAGAAGAATTACATAAGTTCCTCGATCATGTAGGGCAGCTCACGAGGTCTAAACCATGAAGAACAAAGAGGGGAGGAGAACATCACATAGCTACTAATCACGGACCAATGGTCCAAGGTAGTCTACTCACGGCACATCCGGGAAGCATCCATGGTGGAGGAGAAGCTCTCGGAGGTCGATCCTCCCTCCGGCAAGGTGTCGGGAAGGGTCCTGACGGTGCTCCCGATCTTGGAAGCGCGGCGGCGGAGGAACAGAGGAGAATTTGCGAAATAGTGTTCTGTCCTCAGAAGTTTCCTGTGACGGAGAATAAATAGGCGAAGGGGGGCAGCTAGGGGGGCCACCAAGGGCCCAGGCGCCCCCTTGGCGCGGCCAGGCCCCTGGCCGAGTCAGGTGGCCGCCTGGGTGCCTGGTGGTGGCCCCCTGGCCCTCCTTCGGGCTTCTGGAGTCTTCCGACACGCTGATTTTTTATCTGATTTTCCCGGATTTTTGGAGCACTTTTTATATGGGGTAAAACTGAAATTAAAAAAACAGCAGATAAGAGGAACTGGCAATGGGGTGCACTGAGTTAGTAGGTTAGTCCAAATATGATCAAAAGTGTATGAAAGTGTTTCTAGATCATAGCAATATCACACAAAACATGCATGGAGAGACCGGAAATTATCGATACGTTTGAGACGTATCAGTCTGCCTCGTTTTAACGAGCAGGAAAATGATTCTCTTCGTCCCTCGCCCTTGGTACCGACGTCGTTGCCGAGATAACTGACAAAATGTTCTCTGACAAACCTTGCATCGCGATCGCATGGAATGTCAAAACCCTTCTTATTCAATGTGGGCCCATAACCCACAGTTCCACAGGATCGAAACCTGAATCTCCTTTTCCCTCGTGTTCCCAGGGTTATTCCCGTGCTTAACCTCGTATGCAATTCACGAGTCAGCTATACCTTGTGATCTTCAGTCCAATATCAAACTCAGTGCTTATGACTGATGCCCTGGAACCATTTTCATCATCCGTCATCGGCATCAAATGCATGCCTATCCGCTTGAGATTTCTCATACCTTCTTTTCTTTCTCTTGATGTATTCCCCTGGGTATAAACTCGGAAGATACTTTGTACCTCATTCCCTTAGATAACCTCAGTTGATTAACCCTGTAATGATCCGACTCCCCTTAAGTTTTATCTCCTAGCCTATTCGTAAGTACGATGCATCCCCAAAAAGAAGGATGACAACTCATCGAGATACACCGATGCAAACAAATGCAGACATCAACAAGAAGGATTAACTTATTCGCGAAGGACAACAAGCACCAGAAAAATCGTTAGAATACGAAACCGGAACCATACCCCCTACTTTTAGTTCTCGGGACGAGAAATCTTTGTAGTGGGGGAGATTTGTAACACCCTCGGTGTCAAGCTACCGTGATCACCTATTGTTAATGATTAATCACAATGATTAATATTTCCTTGATAATCTTTTCTTTGATCTTTTAAAAAATCCCCTTTGCTTGATATTAAAAACTATGTGATAAATAAAATTTTGTCCAAAAATTGTGCAACCACTTTCCTAAAATCCCTAATAATCAGTAGATCATATTAAAACTATAATAGTAATTTATTAAAATGTTTTACAAATTTAATCAAATCAAAACAGTGTCAAATCAGTTGCAATTAATCCCATTTAGATGAAACAAAAATGCTAATGATTTTATTCTTGGGCCAAACATTTTGTGGCATTCTTGTCGTGTGTCACTCTAATAATGGAATAAAGGAAATATTTTACAAAACTCAAATGATAATAAAACAAAATGGAAACAGTAATAAAAAGGAAAAATAATGATAATAAAAAAAACCCGTAAAACCGCCAGGTCATTTTCCTTCCCCCCAGATGGTCGAGCACAAAAAGGCCCAGCTAACCCAGACCGGCCCACCTTTGCGATCCGCTGTAGCGCCGATGTCGTGGCAGCCATCGCGCAGCGGAGGCCGGTAGCCGTCGCCGTGGCCTCCATCGGCCGGCCGGCGCGCCCTATATAGCCGCCGCGGCCGCCACTCACCTAGCCCCCCTCTCTCCCGCGTCGGTTCCCCCACACGACCGAAGTCAGCATGCCGCTTCACTGCCATGGCCACAGGCCATCCCAAGCAGCGCCATCGCCGCACCCTCACCGTGGTCGCGGCCGGCGACCTCCCCGGGCCACGGGAGCGCTAGTAGGAGCTCCGTTGTGGACTTCTCGGCCGACTCAACCACTCAACCAAGGTAGGGAGCCACCGGTAGCTCGCCGCTGATGAAGTGGAAGTGGTAATGGCTTCTCGCCCTTCGTTGGTTACCCCAAGTGGAAGGTGAGATGTAGGATAGCAAAAAATTTCCCTCGGTGAAGATACCGAGGTTGAGTTCGACCAGTAGGACTCCGGCGATGATAAGTAGGTGGCAAGAAAACAATGGCACCGTTTACGACAAACGTTGCTTCCTTGACCTGGACCTGCACACAATAAAATTAACTTTGCTCCAAACGAAGTTAAGAGAGGTTTTCAATCTCTCTGGTCTTGTTGTTTACAAAGGGTGAAACACATAAGGGATAATGATAATGATGGGAACTGAAAGTAAATGCGATAAATTAAATGAGCTCGTAAACAATTATGAGAATATTGACCGGGGTCCCGTGATGTTCACTAGTGATGTCTCTCTCCCAAAAGACGATAAAACTTCTATGCGAGCTAAACAAATTACAAATGGGCAATTGACAGGATTATAAACGCACCGCAATGCTAACTATGCTAGAAAATAGAGGAAGAGGCTCATAAGCATGGGCACTACGCCAAAATAAGTAGACCGAAATCCATCTCCATCTACTACTAATCTTCCACCTTGACATATCTATCCAGAACATCTCGCTGGTATTAAGTTGCGAGCCTCACCCAAAGTGTAAATCCAAAGCAACAAACAACTGCATTAAAAAGAACTTTGCGTAAAGTAAACAATCCTTGCAACGACGGTTAGAAGCATCGTTGTTTTCCCCCTTGTGGCCACAACACATCCCCTAGACTCATGTTTTTGTCACTCAAGCGTGCCATCAGGGGGCATGTACCCACAATCGAGCATAACGTTCCCTCTTGGAGTTACTACATACCACTTGGCCAAAGCAATAAACAGCAACGGAGAATATGCAAGAATTATTTAGGAACAAAAATATAAGATCCCATAAAACTCAGCATAGCAACAACAGAAGAATTACATAAGTGCCTCGATCATGTAGGGAAGCTCACGAGGTCTAAACCATGAAGAACAAATAGGGGAGGAGAACACCACATAGCTACTGATCACGGACCCATGGTCCAAGGTAGACTACTCACGGCACATCCAGGAAGTGTCTGTAGTGGAGGAGAAGCTCCCGGAGGTCGATCCTCCCTCCGGCAGGGTGCCGGGAAGGGTCCTGACGGTACTCCCGGTCTTGGAAGCACGGCGGTGATGTTTATACACGCTTCTATTCTTGTAGACTATGTTGGGCCTCCAACCATAGAGGTTTGTAGGATAGCAGCAATTTCCCTCAAGTGGATGAACTAAGGTTTATCGAACTCAGGGAAGTAGAGGTTGAAGATGGTCTGTCTCAAGCAACCCTGCAATTAAGATACAAGAAGTTTCTTGTGTCCCCAACACACCTAATACAACTAGGATTTGTATAGGTGCACTAGTTCAGCGAAGAGATGGTAAAATACGAGTGATAGGTGTGGCAAAGCAAGGTAATATAAATCTGTAATAAAAAGTGCAGCAAGAAAACATGTAACAAAAGTGAGCACAAACGGTGTAACAATGGTGGAAACAAGGCCTAGGCTTCATACTTTCACTAGTGGCAACTCTCAACAACATTAACATAGTCTAATCACATAATATTTCCCATAAAACATGCAATGGAGACGCACTCGGAGGTCATTCCTTTGTGGTCAAGAGATGACGAGAATTATGTAGGGCTACAAAAGCACACCTCAAAGTTCGTAGTTCTCAATCTATGGATGTCCCAATGTCACCGCGGCTATCCAAAGAGAGTACCACAATCACCACAACATATCTCAAGGATAGTCAAAGACAAGCACCAAGAGAATCTCAATCTTCAATCAACACACAAAAGAGGAAATCACTCATGAAAATATTCTTCTAACCCATGTCCAATAGACCGTTGTCACCATGGTCTCGGGGATTATACTAGATAAGATCAAGTGAGTACATCAATCCAATGCATAGAAGAAGTGATAACATCATGGCATCATCCTAGATTAACATAGACTATGATCACAATGAAGATCACATCATGGGAGAGAGAATTGACCACAAGCTACTGGTAGAAACCTCAGCCCCGAGGGGAACTACTCACAGATGGACATTGGTGAGAGAGAGAGAGAGTTGTTGATGGAGAGGTGCAGCCCGGAGGAGATGAAGGAGACGGCGGCGGCGACGGCGACGCCCACGGCTACGGCGGTGGCCACGACCCTTGGTGGCAGAGGCCCTTGGCCCCCTTCTTCTTCCTTGGAGATGGTGCTGCTGTGGAGATTGATCTCCCCCTCAAGACGGCTTCCAAGGGGGAGGAAATTTCGTGGTGCCCTTTGATCTAGGCTTCCTCTCTTTATATAGACTCTCGGATTCCCGTCATCCAGATTACGTCTTCGGTATTTCGGGACTCCAGGGAGCATCCGAACTCCGATTGGGACGAATTTTATGTCCAGATCCACCGGAAAAAATTCCCTACAACTTTGTAGTTTTAAGTATTTCCGTTTGAGGCCGTCTTCTAGCGTTTCCAAGGCGATCTTCAAATCCTGTCTGGTGGGGACATATTTCGGGAGAGTTAGAGTCCAACTCCTACAAGGCTTCTTTTTGTGTTTTTTCCTTTATCCAAGTAATTCCTAAACATAAAGTACAAAAACAAGAACTTATAAAAAGATATGAAAGTGTATCAAAAGCATAGCAATATCACACAAAACATGCATGGAGCAAGCAGAAATTATAGATACATTTGGGATGTATCAACATCCCCAAGCTTAATTCCTGCTCGTCCTCGAGTAGGTAAATGATAACAAGCATATATTCTGTGGTGACATGCTAGCAACCATATAAGAACTTTGAAAATAAAGCAATCAAGATATGTGATTCAATTCAAGTCATAACAGGCAAGAGTCTATATTAGCATTGAAACAAGCAACGAAAGGACATTAGGTGCAAGAGCTCTTAGATGTCCATGACTCAAATGTCTCCAAATGGTGTTTGCGTGCAAGAAGGTGGATATGGGAATACAAGAGAAAAATATATTTGTTGAGTACTCAATCTACTAAATTTTCACACTTGGTCTTCTTTGGAATCTTATCTTGACTCGTCCCCAGACCACTAGACAGGTACAAGTAAATTTTATCCACTTCTTTTCGATATTTTGAGCACTCATGCAATGGATGAGCAAAAGCACGAGAGTTGACACTTAGGATGGAAAAGAGAGAGATATGGTGGAGGAATACAAAAAGTATGAGAAAGACTCACATCAATGAGGACAATCATAGGCGAGAGGGCCAAATGATAGTATGATGTGAGGAGTAGGGATTGCCATGCAACGGATGCAAATATGAGCTAAAAAACTATTCAATGGAACTAGTGGGGGTACATCCAATTTGCTCGCTCATGAAGACCTAGAGCTCGTTTGAGGAGGCTCATCCTTGGAATATGCAAGTCAAGTTCTATAGTGTGAAGGTCCCCAGATAGCTATATGCATAAATGATCATCTCTATGGAGTACAAGGATAAGAGGGAGTACTAGTGTGGATCTTTCAAAAGGAATAGTAGTGCTGCCCTTTCTCTCTTGTTATTTTCTTTTTCTCTTTTTTCTCCTTTTTTGGTGGCCTCCATGGCTCTTTCTCTTTAACTCTCATTTGTCCTCTTTGGGATCTTTTAAATTTGTCCACTTTGGGATCTTTTCCTCACTTAAGGGCAACACTCTATTTTACAAGAAGGTATAGAAGATTTTTCACACTTTACAAGGTTCTCAAACATAAAGAAAATGTAGCTATCATGATGTATGCAAATGTATGCCTCTTCCAGTGTAGCAAGAACATGTATGACATGAAGATCAAGTCATGAAGATGTGGAAGTTGCATGGCAATATATCTCGGAAAGGCTATGTAAATGCCTTGATAGGTAGGCATGGTAGCTGTTTTGAGGAAAGATATAGAGAGGTTTATGATGACAGAGCGTATCATGCCAAGGGTTTGGATGTACCGGCGAAGGTGGACGCCAACTCTCGGAATGAGAAGAAGGCAATGCATGACACAAGAGAGGCTAGCAAATATGAGGAGGTGGAAGTATCAACTTTCAATACTTACATTAGTCCGAAGAACTCATGCACTTATTATCGGTACCTCTCAATCTAATAAGGAGGTTCACAAGGAGACAAGTACCCCGAGGAGGAGTGTATGGGGTTTGGTTATCCTTGCGCATCCTCGACTCATGGTACGTGAGTGTACTCTAATATTCGACCCTCAAAAAAGTAGTGATCCATCTAGTAGCTAGAGTTCTCAACTAGTTTTGTAGGTTTTTGAAAATAAACACGAATTGCCCAAAATACGACACCTATCACTAATAGGCTAGAGCTCTTGACACCAAAAGTTCAATCATTACTCACATCAATACCTCAAAACTATTGCAGGTTACTACTAAAATGAAATAGAAACCTCAATTACCGACTTTCAAGACAAGACACAACTCAGTGCAACAACCAACTCTCTTCACAATATGAACATCAAAACTAAAGAGAGTTCCAGCAACAAACTAAACAAAATCCAAGGCTCTTGCTAAAGACAAACTAAGACTAAAATTAAACATGGCAGTAGCTACGAAAAGATAAAGAACACACAACAGCAAAAAGATAGGCATGAAGAATCCTATGATGTGTTCTAGGTTTTGAAAGTGGAGCGTGTTTCTCTCCCACACAAAGTAAGACGGGATCTAACTTGTTATGGAAAGCAAGCAAAGCTAAAGAAAACTAAAAATTAAACCTAAGAGCTGGACAATCCAAGCATAGCACATAACGCATGAAGTGATAAAAATATACTGAGACGAAGGACGAACTGATTATTGTTGATGGAGAAGGGGATGCACGGGGGAATCCCCAATCTTAGACACTTGAGTATCCTTGAATATTTATTTGGGATGCATGGGTGCATCCCCAAGCTTGAGCGCTTGACACTCCGGAATCTTCTTTCATCATCTTCCATCGCACAGTTGAAAACTCCCTTCATACATAACTCATCATAAGCTGATTAGAGAGGTTAGTACCCTTAATAAATAATTTTTCCCCACTGGATATAAATATATTATTGAAGAGATACTGTTTCTCAAGATTTCCAAAAGGTTTTTGCAAATAAAAAGAAAGCTTAAGGTTTGCAAAAGTTAGCAGAGACAAAATGTGGCAGAATCTGTGAAAAATAGAACAGCAAGTAGTAAAGAATTTTTTAGGGGTACTTCTGCAACTCAAATGAAAAAACTCAGAACATACTAAAGTTCTGTGATTGTATAGATCACTCTGTGTATAAAATTCAGCTCAAAATGATGAACTGGTGATTTGATCTGATTTTTCCCGTCACGAGGACAGAATCTGTTTTCTGGACAACATGTCACAACTTTCACTTCCCTTGTCATATGAGGCTATAAGTTGGCACAAATCTTGAAAATAAACATACAATGATGTTGCTACAGTAGTAAAAATCATCAAGACCACTAAAAACAGAAGGTAAAAACTCAAAGTAAAGATAACAAGGGTTGTCTCCCTAGAGCTCTTTCTTTATTGCCATAAAGATTGGCTTAAGATTTTAATGATGCTCTCATAGGAATAAGAGTTGAAGCACAAAACAGAGCATCAAGAAGCAAATACAAATCACATTTAAGTCTAACATGCTTCCTATGCAAAGGGATCTTGTAGAGAAATAACTCATTGAAGCATAAAGATATTAGCATAGGAAGGCAAAATAAGTGCAACTTCACAACCTTCAACATAAAGAGAGAGAACTTGATATTATTGAAATATCTATAAGTATATGTTCCCCTCTCATAATAATTTTCAGTGGGATCATGAATAAACTCAACAATATAAGTATCACATAAAAAAATTCTTATCATGATCCACAAGCATAGAGAATTTATTATTCTCCACATAAGAAAAATCCTTCTCATTAGTAATAGTGGGAGCAAACTCAAGAAAATAGCTATCACATGAATCATTCTTATCATGATACACTTGCAAACATTTATTCTCTATAGCATAAGTGGCATCACAATAATCATCATAGATAGGAGGCAAAGTATCATCAAAATTTGGGGGGCTAAAAAGATCATCTTCATCAAACGTAGCATCCCCAAGCTTATAGCTTTGAATATCATTAGCATCAAAAGTATTCAAAGAAGACATGCAAATAACATTACTAATATCATGTGTGTTGTGCAAATAATAAAGCTCCATAGGCTTTTTGATCTCCTCCTCTAACACTTCATGTCCTAACTCAAGATAGAGCTCATAAAGCTCTCTCATAATTTTTTTGTGGTTTTCCATAAAGCCTAACTATTGAAAATAAAAACAAGAAAGAAAAAGAATTAATTGCAATATCTAAATATATACCTTCAAGCACTCACCTCCCCGGCAACGGCGCCAGAAATAGCTTGATGTCTATACACGCTTCTATTCTTGTAGACTATGTTGGGCCTCCAAGCACAGAGGTTTGTAGGATAGCAGCAATTTCCCTCAAGTGGATGACCTAAGGTTTATCGAACTCAGGGAAGTAGAGGTTGAAGATGGTCTCTCTCAAGCAACCCTGAAATTAAGATACAAGAAGTCTCTTGTGTCCCCAACACACCTAATACAACTAGGAGTTGTATAGGTGCACTAGTTCGGCGAAGAGATGGTAAAATACGAGTGATAGGTGTGGCAAAGCAAGGTAATATAAATCTGTAATAAAAAGTGCAGCAAGCCAACATTTGACAAAAGTGAGCAAAAACGGTGTAACAATGGTGGAAACAAGGCCTAGGCTTCATACTTTCACTAGTAGCAACTCTCAACAACATTAACATAGTCTAATCACATAATATTTCCCATAAAACATGCAATGGAGACGCACTCGGAGGTCATTCCTTTGTGGTCAAGAGATGACGAGAATTATGTAGGGCTACAAAAGCACACCTCAAAGTTCGTAGTTCTCAATCTATGGATTTCCCAATGTCACCGCGGCTATCGAAAGAGAGTACCACAATCACCACAACATATCTCAAGGATAGTCAAATACAAGCACCAAGAGACTCTCAATCTTCAATCAACACACAAAAGAGGAAATCACTCATGAAAATATTCTTCTAACCCATGTCCAATCGACCACTGTCACCATGGTCTTGGGGATTATACTAGATAAGATCAAGTGAGTACATCAATCCAATACATAGAAGAAGGGGAAACATCATGGGATCATCCTAGATTAACATAGCCTATGATCACAATGAAGATCACATCATGGGAGAGAGAATTGACCACATAACTACTGGTAGAAACCTCAGCCCCGAGGGGAACTACTCACGCATGGACATGGTGAGAGAGAGAGTTGTTCATGGAGAGGTGTAGCCCGGAGGAGATGAAGGAGACAGCGGCGGTCACGGCGGCGGTCACACATGGACACTTTTATTAGCGGCGGTCACGGCGGCGGCGACGGCGACGCCCACGGCCACGTCGGTGGCCACGGCCCTTGGGGGCAGCGGCCCTTGGCCCCCTTCTTCTTCCTTGGAGATGGTGCTGCTATGGAGATTTATCTCCCCCTCAAGATGGCTGCCAAGGGGGAGGAAATTTCGTGGTGCCCTTTGATCTAGGTTTCCTCTCTTTATATAGACTCTCGGATTGCCGTCATCCAGATTACGTCTTCGGTATTTCGGGGCTCCAGGGAGTATCCGAACTCCGATTGGGCCTAATTTTATGTCCCGATCCAAAGGAAAAAATTCCCTACAACTTTGTAGTTTTAAGTTTTTCTGTTTGAGGTCATATTCTAGCGTTTCCAAGGCGATCTTTAAAACCTGTCTGGTGGGGACAGATTTCGGGAGAGTTGGAGTCCAACTCCTACAAGGCTTCTTTTTGTGATTTTTCCTTTATCCAAGTAATTCCGACACATAAAATACAAAAACAAGAACTTGTGCACTCTTGCAACCATTAATAGGTTAGTTCCAAAATATGTTATAAAAATATATGAAAGTGTATCAAAAGCATAGCAATATCACACAAAACATGCATGGAGCAAGAAGAAATTATAGATACGTTGGGACGTATCAGGCGGCGGCGGAACAGAGGAGAATTTGCGAAATATGGTTCTGTCTTCGGAAGTTTCCGGTGATGCAGAATAAGTAGGCGAATGGGGGAGCCAGGGGGCCACCAGGGGCACAGGCGCGGCCAGGCCCCTGGCCGCGCCAGGTGGCCGCCTGGGTGCCTGGTGGTGGCCCCCTGGCCCTCCTTTGGGCTTTTGGAGTCTTCCGACACGATGATTTTTTATCTGATTTTCCTGGATTTTTGGAGCACTTTTTATATGGGGGGAAACTGAAATGACAAACAGCAGAACACAGGAACTGGCACTGGGATGCACTGAGTTAGTAGGTTAGTCCAAATATGATCAAAAGTGTATGAAAGTGCATAGAAATATCACACAAAACATGCATGGAGCGAGCAGAAATTATAGATACGTTTGAGACGTATCAACATCCCCAAGCTTAATTCCTGCTTGTCCTCAAGTAGGTAAATGATAGCAGGCATAATTTCTGTGGTGACATGCTAGCAACCATATAAGAACTTTGAAAAGTGAAGAAATCAAGGTATGCAATTCAATTCAAGTCATAACATGCAAGTTATATTAGCATTGAAACAAGCAACGAAAGAACATTAGGTGCAAGAGCTCTCGCTGTCCGTGACTCGAATGTCTTCAAATGGTGTTTGCGTGCAAGAAGGGGGATAGGGAATACGAGAATAAAAAGTATTTTTTTGTTGAGAACTCAATCTACTAAAGTTTCACACTTGGTCTCCTTTGGAATCTTATCTTGACTCGTCCCCTTACCACTAGTGTAACACCCTCAGAATCAGTAACAGTAATCACTATAGTGATTCCACTGTTGATGATCATCACTGTTGTTAATCAAGCCATGATCACCCTTGATCATAGCTCTGTCAGTTTCTCACCCTGATAAAATTTTCAAATTATAAAATTGCTCCAAGGATTGTGGATGCCAGTCAATCAACTTGATCATGGCTAAACCAAACCATTCTTAGTCATTTGGATAATCACAAGTCAATGATAATTATGAACCCGATGTTGTGGGGTTATCAAATTGTTTTATAAATTAAAATAAAATGGAAATCTTAGATAAACCACAATGATGAAACCTATTAATGGGATGCCTAGCAATCATTAAGCCATGTTACTATGGTACTGGTTATTTTAATTAAAATGATTTATTAATATTAAGGAATAAAACCAGAAGCTTAGGGATTATTAAATGGCCATGATAATTTTAATAAACAAGTGGGAATTTTAAATGAACTAAAAATTATGGAAACAATTTTATAAAATGCCTAATAATCTGTAGGCCATAATAAAAGTGATTTGGGGTTTTATTAAAATGTTTTAATATTATGAATAATTAAAAAACAGTAGCCAAACAGTGGGTTTTTATACCTTTTGAATAAACCAGAATATCAAATGATTTTTTTTATTGCCCAAACTTTTGTGGTAGCACTGTAAAGTGTTACACGAATTATGAAATAAGCCACACATTTTACAAAACTCCTTTTGCTAGCTAAAGTAATTATAAAAGAACAACAACTCTCCTAGTAGTAAATGAATAATGCAGAGAACACAAAAACTCGCTCAGGGCGAATACCTCTGGCCCAGTCCACCCCGGGCCCAACCCTCTCCCTCCCCTGTTCCTCCCCCGTTCCCCTCCCCCAACCACGTCGACGGCACAGTGCCGCCATGCGCAGCTCGCCGAGCCGCCCCCACCCTCACCTGCCCCCCTACCTGCCCCCTGTCGATAAGCTCCCCTCTGGACGCCTCGCAGAAACCCTAGCCCCCATTCGTTCCTCCCCATCGCTCCCTCTCTGTTTTCCCCGCCGCCAGGAGCCATCGACGCCATGGTCGCGGGCTCGTGAACACCCGCGGCCACCGAGCCCTTCGCGCTGCTCCGGGATGTCCAAGAGGTTCGCCATCGCCGCCTTCATCGCCTCCCGCGTGGAATCGAGCTCTACGCCAGCGTGTCGCCGGAATCGAGCTCCGATGTCCACCACAGCCGCCGCCTTGCCGGTGAAAAATTCATCGCCGCCGCACAACCCCGGCCACCGCGACCTCTCCCTTACAATCCCTGTGAGCTTCCGCTCGATTTCCCCCTGTTTCCCGTTCAGACGCGCCTCCGTAGCCTTGTTCCCCCCGTCGCCGCCGTAGCCGGCCGCCACCGTGCTCACCACGGCTGCGCACCTCGTGCCCCGCGCGCGCTTGCTGCGCTCGGCCGCGCCTCGCGCGCCCATCTGGCTGCGCATGGACACACCCCCTTACGCGCCGCTCCGTCGCCTCTTGCCCGCTCTCGGCCGGACTCATCGCCCTCTGGCCGATGGCCGTGTCCTCCTCCTCGGCCCTGCTATTGCTGCTGCTACTTGCTGTCGCGGCTCGTCTCTCCCCCACCCACGCACCCCCCTGCACCCGTGCCACCGCCGCTCGCGCGCCATGCTCGGCTCGACGCCGCCGTGACCCTGGTCATCGGCGGGCACGTCCTGGCTAAGCCACTGGACTTGTCCCACTGACTGGTGGGCCAGCCGAGGGGAATTAACCCCTAATCCATGATTAACAAAACTAAATCACTTTGTTAATTAATATGAGTCACTGACGTGTGGGCCGTGTACCACTTAACCTTTTGTCTAATTTAAAACAACTGTTAAAATATCCCTGTTAGACTTACAGCTAGGCCCCCACTGCTTTTAGATTAATAAAAATGTTTATTAAAAATGTGTGGCTGACATGTGGGACCCACTGGTCAATTGACCAGTCAAAGGCCCAGCCTATGACATGTAGGCCCCACATGTCAGGTTTGACCAGTCAACTGGCACTGTTTTGGATAATGATGAATTGTTTAATAAAATAAATCCAGTAAATGTTTAAATATGAATAAAACTTTGAAATTGAATATCTTTTAAACCGTAACTCCGATGAAAATAATTTATATATCAAACTTGATCAGAAAAATATAACGAATACGGATACGCTATCCGTATGTCTACCACACCCCCTAACACAACGAACATCGACACCCCCCCCTCCCGGGCCGTTTGTCGATAATTCCCGGTACCGATAAAAGTTGTCCGGATGAAAAACTTTTGTATACGAAAGTTACTCAGAACGGATCCACGATTACGAATACGTTACTCATACTCCCACCACACCCCTCTAACACAACGAACATCGAACCGTCCCCCTCCGGACCGACTGTCCGATAAATTGTCCGGTACTGCTAAAGTACCCGGATGAATTTATTCTGAACACGAAAGTTGTTCGGAATAGATCAACTAACCCGGATACACCACCCACACGTGTGTCGGATGTCCACGACACCTCCGGCATGATATCTCCCCCTCCAGACACCCTGTCCGGCAATCATCCGGAGCCGGTAGTTCATCCTCAGATGAATTTCCGTTCCGAGCAACGTGCATTGCACTGCGTTAGAACCCCGTTAACATTTCATCTGTTATGTCATGCATCTGTTTGTATATGCTTGCTGTGTATTTACTGTTTCTTCCCCCCTTAATCTCCGGTAGACCCCGCTGCTGCCGTCGACTACACCGCTACTGAGTACGACTACTTCGTCGACGACCCTACTACTACCGTCGAGCTTCCAGGAAAGCAGAGCCATTCTCTTCCCCAGATATCGCCTATCTTTTCGTACATTTCTTGCACTAGACATTGTTACTGCTGCTGCTACGATTACAATCCTATTCAATTGCATAGCCTGATTTTGTCGCCCCTTGATGAGCCTTCTTTATCCTATGCTGCCTATTATTATTATGCATTATTCAGCAGTGAGCCCTGCGCATTGTTAGCTAGGATTAGATAGAGGGCCGCGATCACTCAGGGGAGTGAACGCGGATACGATAATTATAAATTGCACAGGTACGATACATGCAGACGCCGTCTAAGGCCCCTATCTGGGTTATGCCTAGTCACCTCAAGTGTGAGCTATCAAGGAGTAATCCTTGTACTCCACTCGAGGCTGACTTTGTCTTACCGCCTTAGGGTCCTGAACATTGGTTGTCCTTCAGGTAATAAGTCGGGCGACCCAACGGTGCCCGCGAGAGGTATTGCGACGGGATGACAGGGAGGGTACGACTAGTGTACCGGTGTGCTTGGCCCCTGATCGTTGGCCGCGAGAGTTACCAAACCACGAAAGTCGAGTTCCTCCAGGAGCACACGCGAGACAAGGTAAGGAGACGGTTCACCTTGTTGGTAACCGCAGTGACTTGATGGGACGACGGGGCAGGCACTGATGTACTGGTGGTCCTGGCTGCTGTCGTTGTCCGCGGGTTAGTTAAGTCGAGGCAACGATAACGGTTGTCTCGCAGGTTAATAAAATGCTAAATGGTTCAGCGAATGTCTTGAGTTGGCTATATGCCATGTACGCACTACCTACCCGTGGGAATTACGAGTTATAGGCTCCTCTGCTTCGTAGTGTCGTCCGAGGACTCTTCAGACGTCAGCAGTACCGCGGCCTGCGCCGGGAAGTGGTGTTGTCTTATTTGCCGCGGCAGTGTGATTTGTATTTGCTTTGATTTAACTTCACCGGCCAGCCTCGCACCGTGCAGGAGTACGTCGGGGTTAGGGTCCAAAGCCCCGCGTACATAGGATATAGTCCGGCGGATGACCTCTCTGTTGAGTTTGAAAGATGGGCTATGAAGTGTCGGATAGCCTCGGTGGAGCGTTTCCTAACAAGGTTCCCGCCACCCTGGAGATCCGTGCGTGTAGCAAAACACAAGTGCACCCCTGCAGGGAAGATTAATCAATTCGAATAGCCGTGTCCACGGTAACAGGACGCTTTATGCTGAAGCTGGATCTTACCACTAGAAACTATTATTATTAAACTGTATGGTTCCGGGTTTTCTTCCTCGCGGGAATGTCGAGGAGGTGAAATCGGAGGCATTGTTAATTATTATAACTTATTATTATACAATGCTGCAGCAACTTCTGTTGCATTGTTACTTTATGCTTTATATAAACTGTTGGTTGTTTCTTACCTCATGCTGCAAGACATCGTCGGAAGATGCTAGTCTTCGATAGGCCTAGTTTCTTACCCCTGCTCTGGATTTCTGTCTTTCAGTCCACTATATACAGCCTCTTCTTTCCGTTGATACAATGCATAATGCTTAGTAGCGGACGTAAGACTCGCGGGTATGCTAGATACTCACCTTTGCTTTATTTCCCCTTTTCCTCTTTGACTGATCGGCCGCTGCAGCCGACGTTGGATCCCAGGAGCAGGAGTACCCCGGAGGCGCCTACTACGACGTCGAGTTCCCCGTCGACCAGGAGTAGTTCGGTGGATCCCAAGCAGGAGGCCTCGCCTTTTCGATCTGTATCTCTGATGTGATTTGTGCTAGCCTTCTTAAGGCAAAACTTGACTAACTATGTCTGTACTCAGATATTATGGCTTGTATGACTTATGTATTCGGGTCCGCGTGACCCCATCTATTGTAACATATTTGTTTATCCTTTTGTGTTTAGTGTTGTGCTGTGATATTATCCCCGTGGCACCCTAATCTCAGCCGTGTACCCTGCGTGTATGATTACTGTACACGGATTGATTTTGGGGGAGTCACAACTAGCCAGGTACAATTCAATTTGATCCACTCCTTTTCGATATTTTGAGCACTCATGCAATGGATGAGCGTAAGCACGAGAGTTGACACTTAGGATGGAAAAGAGAGAATATGGTGGAGGAGGAAGACAAAAAGTGTGAGAAGGGCTCACATCAATGAGGACAATCATATATAGGCGAGAAGGCCAAATGATAGATATGATGTGAGGAGTAGGGATTGCCATGCAATGGATGCACATATGAGCTGAAAGCTCTCCAATGGAACTAGTGGGGGTGCATCTAACTTGCTCGCTCATGAAGACCTAGAGCTCTTTTGAGGAGGCTCGTCCTTGGAATATGCAAGCCAAGTTCTATAGGGTGAAGGTCCCCACATAGCTATATGCATGATCATCTCTTTGGAGTACAAGGATAAGAGGGAATACTAGTGTGGATCTTTCAAAAGGATAGTAGTGTTTCCCCTTTCTCTTTTTTTATTTTCTTTTCCTCTTTTTTTATTTTTTGTATTTTTTTGGTGGCCTTAATGGCTCTTTCTATTTAACTCTCATTTTTCCTCTTTGGGATCTTTTATCTTTTTCTATTTGGGATCTTTTCCTCACTTAAGGGCAACACTCTAATTTACAAGAGGGTATAGAAGATCTTTCACACTTTACAAGGTACTCAAATCATAAAGAAGATGTAGCTATCATGATGTATGCAATGTATGCCGCTGCCAGTGTAGCAGGAACATGTATGCCATGAAGATCAAGTCATGAAGAGGTGGATGTTGCATGGCAATATATCTCGGAAAGGCTATGGAATTTCCTTAATAGGTAGGTATGGTGGCTGTTTTGAGGAAAGATATAAGGAGGTTTGTGATGACATAGTGTATCATGCCAAGGGTTTGGATGTACCAGCGAAGATGGACGCCAACTCTCGGAGTGAGAAGGAGGCAATGCACGGCATATGAGAGGCTAGCAAGTATGAGGAGGTGGAAGTGTCAACTTTCAATACTTATATTAGTAAGAAGAACTCATGCACTTATTATCGGTAACTCTCAATCTAATGAGGAGGTTCACAAAGAGACAAGTACCCCGAGGAGGAGTGTATGGGGGTTTGGTTATCCTTGCGCATCCTCGACTCATGGTACGTGAGTGTACTCTAATATCCGACCCTTAGAACAGTAGGGATCCATCTAGTAGCTAGAGTTCTCAACTAGTTTTTGTAGGTTTTTGAAAATAAACACGGATTGCCCAAAATACGACACCTATCACTAATAGGCTAGAGCTCTCGACACCAAAAGTTCCAACATTACTCACATCAATACCTCAAAACTATTGCAACTTACTACTAAAATTAAATAGCAACCTCAATTACCTACTCTCAAGACAAGACACAACTCGGTGCAACAACCAACTCTCTTAATAAGATAAACATGAAAACTAAAGAGAGTTCCAGCAACAAACTAAACAAAAGCCAAGGATCTTGCTAAAGACAAACTAATACTAAAACTACACATTGCAGTAGCTACGAAAAGATAAAGAACACACAACAACAACAACAAAAAATAGGCATGAAGAATCCTATGATGTGTTCTAGATTTTGAAAGTGGAGCGTGTTTCTCTCCCATACAAAGTAAGAAGGGATCTAACTTGTTATGAACAGCGAGCAAAGCTAAAGAAAACTAAAAATAAAACCTAAGAGCGAGACGCTCCAAGCATAGCACATAACGCATGAAGTGAGAAAAATATAGTGAGACGAAGGACGAACTGATGATTGTTGTTGGAGAAGGGGATACACGGGGGCATCGCCAAGCTTAGACGCTTCAGTCTCCTTGAATATTTATTGGGGATGCATGGGGGTATCCCCAGCTTGAGCGTTTGACACTCCCGAATCTTCTTTCGTCACCTTCCATCGCACACTTGAAAACTCCCTTCATACATAACTCATCATAAGCTGATTAGAGAGGTTAGTACCCTTAATAAAAAAAAATCCCCACTGGATATAAAGATATTCTTGAAGAGCTACTGTTTTTCAAGATTTCCAAAAGGTTTTTGCAAAAAAAGCAATCTTAAGGTTTGCAAAAGTTAGGAGAGACAAAACCTGGCAGAATCTGTGAAAAATAGAACAACAGGTAGTAAAGAATTTTTTAGGGGTAATTCTGCAACTCAAATCAAAAAACTCAGAACATACGAATGTTTCTTGATTGTATAGAGCACACTTTTAAAAAATTCAGCTAAAAAATATGAACTAGTGATTTATTCTATTTTTCCCGTCACGAGGACAGAATCTGTTTTTTGGACAGCATGTCACAACTTTCACTTCCCTTGTCATATGAGGCTATAACTTGGCACAAAGCTTGAAAATAAAGATAGAATCACTACACCACGGTAAAGCTTAGGCGACACAATTGTGTGGGAAAAAGTCCATCAATTTCTACAAGAAATATGTCGGCGTATCTTTCAAGCTTTGTCCTTGGTTCATGTGTAGGTAAATGTATCCCATCATAGACAAACTATGTGTCGGCAACCACGAAACGACAATGTACCAGTCGGCAAGTACTTAGCAACATTTTATCTGTCGGCACATGTATGGGCTTTGACAAATTTTCTGTCGGCGTAGGTATGTGTTTAGTGACATCAAGTATGTCGCCGTAGGTAGGGTGTATGGGTACATATTATGTGTCGACGTATGTGTACACGTGTCAAACAAGGAATCCTTGAAATTCTTGGTGGCTGAATTAGGCGCTCGAGACGGAAAATTTCAGCTACGCGCGGACCAAATTTGACCCACCCCAAAATGTGAGACCCAACCGACCAAATACTCCGCCGCAGCACATCCCCTCCATCCCCGCTCCATCCCCGCATCCCCTCCGCCGCCGCGCTCTCGCAGCACCCCCCGTCCCTGTCACCGGCAGTGAAGGTGTGGCCCACCTCGCGCTCTGGATCCCCCAATCCTTGCTTCCGCCGATGAAGGTGTCGTCGTCATCCTCACCCCCCCCTTCCTCTATGCTCGCCGTCCTTGTATGCCACCGTTCCCCTCACCCCCCTCCCACCCCTACCGCCGGCGGGGTCATGGCTAGTAAACACGGCCACTGATCTGGCCGCCGCCGCCCCTCTTCTCTCCCGCAATACCTCTTTTCCAGATCCGTCAGCCGCAAGCCTGTTTCTTTCGTGTGGCTCCTGCGCACGGAAGACAGTGGGGCTTTCGAGGCATGTTCCTCATCACGCGCCCGGTGCCACTCGGCTGGTCGCTGGTCGTTCTCACGGTCGCTGTCAGTTTGGTGCTTTTACCCCCTCCTTCTTCACGTACGTAAGCAACCAACCCTGCCTCTCCTCTATACTCGTGATTGATTTGGGTAGTTGGATCTGAATTGGTCAGTGACTCAATGGTCATATTTCCTATCTTTGTTCTTTGTTCATGTTGAGTAACAAAAAAACATTCAGAAGATGGTTATATACTTATAGATTTGGTCTATGATGTTCATATGTGTGACGCCCCCGAAATCAAGCCGTGTACAGTAATCATACACGCAAGGTACACGATCGAGATCAGGGACTCACGGTGGGATATCACAACACAACTCTACAAATAAAAAAAATAATACAAGCTGTTTAATACAAGCCAGGGGCCACGAGGGCAAGAATACAACAGCTCGAAAGCACAAAGTTAGCGGAAGCAATAGTATCTGAGTACAGACACAAGGATACACGGTTGCCTTAAGAAGGCTAGCACAAAAACAACAACGATCGAAAAGGCGAGGCCTCCTGCCTGGGAACCTCCAAACTACTCCTGGTCAACGAGGAACTCGACGTCGTAGAAGGTATCGGGAATCTTCATGTGTAGGTGGTCGGCATCGGGGATCTCGTGCTCCTGGACTCCAACGTCGACTGCAGCGGCCGATCAGGCAAAACAGTAAACGAAATAAAGTAGGGTGAGTATCTAGTATACCCGCGAGACTTACGTCCGCTACTAAGCATTATGCATTTGTATCAAAGGAAAGGGGAGGCTGTATATAGTGGACTGCAAGGTAGAAATCAGAATAAGGGTAAGAAGCTAGGCCTATCGAAGACTAGCATCTTCTGACGATGTCTTGCAGCACAAGGAGAGAATCAGCCAACAGTTTATATAAAGCATAAAGTAACAATTAAGCAGAAGTTGCTGAAACATTGTATAATATAAGTTTTAATGATTAATAATGATAATGCCTCCGAGTTCCCCTCCTCGACTTCCCTGCGAGGAAGAAAACCCGAAACCATACAGTTTAATGGAATAGTTTCTAGTGGTAAGATCCAACTTCAGCATAAAGCGTCCTGTTACCGTGGACACAACTATTCGAATAGATTAAAGTCCCTACAGGGGTGCACTACTGTTCAGCTTGCACGCTCGGATCTCCAGGGTGGCGTGAACCTTGTTAGGGAACGCCCCACCGAGGCTATCCGACACATCGCAGCCCTTCCTAGGCTCAGCAGAGAGGCCATCCGCCGTACTATATCCTATGCGCCAACGGGTCTAGGTCCCTCACCCTTGCACGCTCCTGCACGGTGCGAGTCTGGCCGGTGAAGTAAAAGCAAATCCAAACACACCTGCTGCAGCAAAAAGACAAGACCACTTCCCGGCGATCAGGCCGCAGTACTGCTAAAGTCTGAAGAGCTTTCGGACAAACTACGACGCGGAGGGCCCACAGCGTAATCCCACGTGTAGGTAGTGCGTACAGACCAACGGGTCTCTCAAGTCATCCGCCGAACCATTTAGCATTTTAATTAACCTGCGTGACAACCGTTATCGTTGCCTCGACTTAACCGACCCGCGGTCAACGACAGCAGTCAGGACCACCAGTACATCGGTGCGTGCCCTGTCGTCCCACCAAGTCATTGCGGTTACCAACAAGGTGAACCGTCTCCTTACCTTGTCTCGCGTGTGCTCTTGGTAGAGCTCGACTTTTCGTAGTTTGGTAACTCTCGCGAGATACGAGCAGGGCCAAGCACGCCAGTAACATCGATCGTAACCTCCCTGTCGTTCCCGACAATATACCTCTCGCGGGCACCGTTGGGTCGCCTGACTCTTACCTTTAAGGACATCAGTTGGTTCGAGTGCCTACCATTAAGTGAAACCAGGAGGTATCACCCTCGATGGCACACTTAAAGAGGTTTGACAGAGACATCAGCGGAATGAACTAAAGAGGTAAACCTCGTATCATTCCGGTGATGCTACGCTACTGAGCCGACGAGAGTGAAATACGAGTCCATTCCACTCGTAAGTCAAACTCGAAGCGACTCGACAGAGTCTCGCCGTTGTAGGTTCCCTAGGGTGTCTGCATTGATCCGTACCTGTTGCAGTTGTATATATTTTGTATCCGCGTCACTCCCCTGAGTGGCCACGGCTCACTGCGCAGGGCTCACTGCTGAATATATTATATAGATATAGGAGGCAGCATAGGATAAGGAAGGTACATCAAGGGGCGACAAAATCAGGTTATGCAATTGAATAGGATTGTAACGTAGCAGCAGCAGTAACAATGCCTAGTGCAAGAAAGTACGGAAAGGTAGGCGATATCTGGGGAAGAGAATTGCTCTGCTTGCCTGTAAGCTCGTCGGTAGGGGCAGGGTCGTCGACGAAGTAGTCGTACTCGCGTCATCGGCGGCAGCAACGGGGTCTACCAGAGAATAAAGGGGGGAGAAACAATAAATACACGGAAATAATATCAATACAAAAGCAATACATGGCAATTGAATTGTACACAATGTTCTATGCAGTGTTAAGCATTTCAGGCGGAGCGGGAATTTATCCGGGGATGACTCATCAGTACCGGTTGATTACCGGACCAATGATCCGGAGGGGGAAGGTTCCATGTCTGCAATGTTAGAGACATCTAACAGACATGTGGATAGTGTATCCGTGCTCGTTGATGCATTCCGAACAACTTTTATGTTCAGAACATTTTCATCCGACAAGTTTTTCCAGTACCGGGGAATTACCGGACAGTGCAATCGGAGGGGGAATGTCTCGTGTTCGGTATGTGAGAGGGGTTTGGTGGGGGTATGGGTAGCGTATCTGTATTCGTGATAATTTTCTGATCAAGTTATATATATAAAATATTTTCATCTGACTTACGGTTTAAAAGATATTGAATTTCTAAGTTGAAATCATTTTAAAGAATTTTTAGAATTTCGTTTATCAACAAATTACAGCATTATCCACAAGGAATCTTTGACTTGGTCAAACTTACAGATGGGACCCACCTGTTAGGTTGACTGGTCAACTGACATGTGGGGCCTACTGACCAGTGGGTCCCACATGTCATAGACACCTTTTAATAAAACATTTGATTTAATCCAATCTGCTAGTGGGCCCAATAGTCATAGAGACAATTATAATTAATCATTTTAATTAACCAGCAGATTAACTTAATGACCAGGCCCACCTGTCAGGTTAGAGGTAACTAACATGATTTAATCTAATCCTAATTAACATTGTTAGCGGAATGGGGCCCACTAGTCATAGGTAGGGGGGGGGGTTAGTTAAACAGGGGGTTAATCACAAACCCACCCAGTCGAGCCCACCGGTGATGAGCCCGACGGCGGCGTGGCGAACTGGTGGAGGAGCCAAGGCGGGCAGGGGCGTGGCGAACGGTGGGGAGCAACCGCGCGGGTGGCGCACGTCGAGCTGCAGCCGCTAGTAGCAGCAGCAACAGCGAGGGGGGGGGGCAAGCGGGGGCGTGTAGAGCGGCCATGGCCATCGGCCAGAGGGCGGCGGGGCCGGCCAGTAGTGATCAAGAGGCCACGGCCGGGGCGTAGGGGGGGGGGGCGAGACCATGTGGGTGCATCCAGGGTAGCCAGGGCGAGCCCGAGCGCGGCAAGGACCCGGGGAGTGCACACCACGGCCATGGCGGGCGGCGGCGGGAGCTCGCGGCGGGAATCGCAGCCAGAGCCTGGATCCAAGTACAAAAGGGAGGGGGATTGCGTGCGGGCGCTCACCTGAGCTCGAGGAAGACGTTGAAGGAGCCGAGGGCGGTCAGAGGCGCGTGATTCAGGCGGCGAACAGCGGTGACCGTGGCGGAGAAATCATCTCGATTCCGAGCGCACGTGCCACCCCGGCTCGGTTCAGTAAGCGTAGAGGAACGAGACGAGGATGGAGAAGCTCCAGGACGTGGTGGCGCGGTCCGAGATGGCTGGTGGCCACGTCGGTGACCATGGCGCGGCGACGGCGCGACGAGCCCGCACGGGAGGAGGAGTGGGGCGAGCGCGAGGGCGAACGGTCGGGGCGGCTAGGGTTTGTCGAGGCAGGGAGGGGTGCGGAGGCACTTGACCTCGCTGGCGACCGCGCGATGGCCGCCACGTCGACCATCGCCGGCGTCGAGCTCTCTGGTGCCGCCAGCGAGGCGAGGTGAACAGGGGTAGGAGAAGGAGTGGGCGGGTGGGCTAGGCCTAGTGGTGGGCCAGCTGGGAGTATTGCCCTGAGCATTAGATAGGATTTCCTTTTTATTTATTTTCTTTTGTAATTCTTTTCTGTTTCTATTTTATTTGTTCAACAAATGGTTTTTGTTATATATGAGACTTGCTCCATAATTTCATTTGCAAATTAATATACTGCTATACAAAGTTTGGGATTCATATAAAATCATTTGCATTTTGTTATATTTAAAATGGATTAAATGCCACTGATTTGACACTGTTTTTATTTGATTAAATTAGTAAAACATTTTATTAAACTCCTATTTCATTTTTAATATGACCTACTGATTATTTGGAATTTTATAAAAGTGGTTTCACAATTTTTGGACACATTTTTATTTTCCATAATGTTTTTAATATTCAACCAAAAGGCATTTTGAGTTTGAGTTGATCCAAGGTGATCAAAGTATGATTAGCAACAGTGATTAGCAACAGTAATCTTTGATTAGCAAAGTGATTACTGTTCATGACAGTGAGGGTGTTACAATATGGTTTGTGCTCAGTTTGTTTAAAGGCTAACTGTGTGTTCCGATGGTTGCTATGCTTGTTACTCTTAATGTAATTGTTTAGAGGATTTGAGGATTTCCGATGCCTGGTGTGCACGCACATGAGGATTTGAACCATCGCTGCTTGTGGGCTCATGCCACACACACAGGTTGTGGTTGGAGAATTAAATCTCTTCGCTGAACTGTAGTTGATTCACGGCGGCGACGACGGTGCCGATTGCCCAGGAAGCAGCCTTCCGTTGAAGGACGGTGAGATCATGGGATGAATGTGGTCGAGTTCTTCTTTCAAGGAGGGGATGAGAGGTAAATCAAACTCAGACTTGTCGTTGTAGTTTTCCATTTGGTTGGTCGATTTGTGGATTTAGGCTGAACATTCATATCGATTTGTCACGGTTGTCACTCAGGTTGGTGGACAAACACAGTTTCTTTTTATTTCTCATTCGAGGTTCCGCGGTACAACCGTTTCCATCTGTCCAGGGTGTGCGTGAAGTCTGCGCATCAATTTCAGATGGTGGGATGGACGGGACTGAGAGTGCCAGTTTAATCAGGAGGGGATTCATGAAACGAATTCGAGCAGCCATAATGTTCTGCTAACGATGTTTATTTTTCTGAATCTGACAAGAGCAACGTTCCGAGTGATTGTGTGATGGTTCTGACGATTGTGGACGGTGTCTATTTCAGCTAGGAGTGTTTACGGATGGACATGGAGGTGGGTGAAATGAATGCAGTACTCTCCTCTTTTGGTTCGCCAATTAGGAATTTATTGAAATGGTAAGCATTGTTTGGGATGAAATGCAGGTTGTAGCTAAATTCATGATTGGTTAGGGACTTATAATGGGGGTGAAAAAAGATTGCGGTGCTGTTGTAGGATAATGAATTTTCTCCATGTAGTCTTATAGCCTTCATTTATGTCTGAAATCATTTTTTCAAACTTGTTTGTACATTTTCGCTTTGTTTAAAAATCAGTGCAGTTCACATTATCCATGTAGCTCGGGTTCCATTAGGCATTTGCATTTGTAAGAACAATTTCTTTAGACTAATAGTTCCGTATAGTAGTATTAAAATTCATATATATATAGAGTGTATGTGTATCTAGGCTATCTCCCTGGGATAAATCATCTGTTGTCCTATTTGGTTATGCAAGGACTTTTATCATTTTGTTCTGTAGAAATATGTATCATGCACTCCTATTTCAAAATTTTAAGAATTTTTTATTGTTAATGACTATACCATGCTAGAGGTAGCTTCTAATTTCATCTTCCCCTAATATGGTCCATGTATATTATGAGTGCATCATGGTGATATGCAAAACCACCATGGAAGAACAGCAGCTTCTAAGACGAGCTATCATGTGCGGCTCTTTTGGAGAAAAATCCTATCCCTTGCCATGGAACTACGGAGTATGAATGTGGAACCACGGACTGTGGATACTCTGTTGCCGGCGGCGCGGCGGCACTCTGGGCAGCTGCACCTTCCGCGGCTCCCGCTGCTACTGGCGGGCGGTGGCTTGCTCTGCAGCTTGGCGTCCTGATGCTCATGCTGCTGCTGGCGGCATGCCGACACCCTCTGCAGCTTGCCGGCCCAGTGTGAAGACTCCCGCTGCAGCTAGACGGACTTATGTCTCCCGCTGCAGGGAGCTCGGCGGCCCGACACCTCCTTGTGCAGCTCGGCGGCTAGCGCTGCAGCTCCGCAGAACGGTGGCTTCTGAGGCTTCCGCTGCTCCCGCTGTACTCCACCAGAGGACGACGTCTTCTTCTGCTGGTAAGAAATACAGTGACTTTCTTCAGTAATTGTTGGAGATAGCGACAAGCAATGGGTCTGGTTTTTACTCCTTAAATTCAAACTGATGAATTATACAACGATTGAGAATTTCTTGCAGTTTTGACTGTACTTTCTGGTTGAACTGTGAGAAATACATGATGAATAAGAGTTGCAGTAAACCTTTTTTTCGGGGGAGAGTTGTAGTAAACTGAGCAGATCATATTGAAATTCATGGTTATGTAAGGGTGTTAAGCTTCACATAGTGATGCATCACTTTATTCTACCTGTGATGATCAAATTTTTGAAGCTGCTGGAATTGTGGTATGCTGGTCTTAGGATTTTTTTTCTTCTGCCATTCTCATATGGCTAGTTGGTTGTGTTGATTAGTTTGGTCTTGAAAATCTATAGTCTGTTATGTGATACTTTCACATAGAGTAGTATCTCGGCTGATCTCATCTCAGTTTCTCATTATTATTATTATTTTAACTCTATATTACATGACATATTGTTTAATGTTTTATGTATACTCGCCGTATCCTCGAATGGCCGTTTTTGGAAAACGCCGTATCCCATGTCCCTGTACCTGTTTGCATATCCGTGCTTTTTAGATTTCAGTTACTCTGTGATGGACCTGGTTTAACTGTAATACTGATGCACTATGGTTCTGGTTGCAGACTATGCATTCACTTATTTCTCTATGAAAATGGTTAATATTTCTCTGAAAAATTTCTGCTTTAGTTAAGCAATACAGTTTGATGTAGGGTACTGTAAAAAGTGGCATGTTCATACTTTTGGACTCTAGACCTGCTTGTTACTGGCCAGCCACCTACTAGTAGGCAATGCTATTTGAATCGGAAACAAATAGACAGAACCATTTGTTCACTACGACAAGATTCATTTATTTGATGCAAATGATGAGCCTGCTTACATGTAGTATCTGCTTATTATACATGCCTATACGGCGACTAGTTTTCAGACGAATAGTTAGTGCATACATTTTGTGCTCGAAATATGTCAACGTGAATTACTAATTATGTTAAATATGATACGCCTATGTGTTTCACTAAATTGCTTTTATTGTTCCAAATCTGCACATAAGCTTTGAACAAATTGAGTTGATTCCATTTTCTTGACAAATCCGTGTGAATATTTTCAGGTACCTACACACTTGGTGCAGGTGGACGTCATGATTTTGGAGTGTTTATGGGCCATTTGATTATTTGTTGTATTTTGAACCATCCAACTTGTAACCATGGATCTTACTTGTCTTACTATTTGGTGTTTCAATTGTTTCCCAGTAGAAACATTGTGCCTGTGGAAGTGTGGATGTGACTTATGTCTTTTGGACCATGTAGTTCAAGTCTTTCCGACCAACAAATAGTGCTATCTTTTGTGACTTGTGTGCTCTGTCTGGATGGTTGTTAAGATTATCAAAACTATGCTTTATCAAGATTTGTTTTTTTAAGCTTGTGATCAATAAATGTGCAAGTTTGTGAACATATTTTCATTGTTGTGCAGTATGTGTTCACCTTGAACTGGCTTGTAAATGTTTGGAGCTTGTATATATATATATATATATATATATATATATATATATATATATATATATATACAGCTGGTCTATTTTGACATCGATGTCAGAATAACTATTCTGACAACATTCCGAACTGCACTATTTTCGCAAAGAGAACCGCACTGCTGAATTCGGAGCATTACAGTTCGGGTATAACAGAACCGCATGCACCGTTTTCGCGATAACTTTTTAACCGTCGGTCGGACTTGAGCGTATGATACACCGTTGGATTCGTATGGAAAAGGAGCATCTTCCGTATGTTGAATACATCCTCCGATTCTTCACGGAGTGAGAGCAGTTTCGAAAATGGTGCGGCGATCCACTTTCACAGCTGCAGTTTTTTCGCGATTTCTCTTAAACCGTTCATCGGAATGATGCAAATGATATACCGTTGAAAAGATATCGATCAGGAGTTCCATCCATATGTAGAACACTTTTTCTAATTCGCTAAGGATTTGAGAGAAAATCTAGCCGCAAAAAAACGCAGCAACT
Organism: Bromus sterilis; assembly: GCA_950022295.1. Lineage (NCBI taxonomy): Eukaryota > Viridiplantae > Streptophyta > Magnoliopsida > Poales > Poaceae > Bromus > Bromus sterilis. Next base: position 157,804,232 of record OX465596.1, on the reverse strand, counting down.
CTATTTTTCGTTTTTGGATCTTGTAGAGAGTAGAACTTTTTAACCGCTTGTCCGATCGATGCGTATGATACACCGTTGGATTCGACTGGAGTAGTAGATTAATCCATATGTTGAACACTTTTCCATATTCCACACGGTGTTGCTGCCCTCTTTTGGACAGCGGGAGTTTTCGCGTAAATTCGTTTGATTCGTTCGTCCGATTGACGCAATTGATACACCATTGGATAGCTATCGTCTAGGCGCTCCATTTTTATGTAAAACACATCCTCTAATTCCTTACGGTTTAAAAGTTGTTCGATTTTAGTAAGTCTCGGAACTCCGTTCTTCGCGGACCCGAAATCGACGAAATGAACTGCATTCGCCGGAAACCGCACCGCATCCGAAAGTCAACCGCACTGCATTATCGCCAGACAGAACGCACATGTTTTTCGCGGACCAAAAAATCGGCGAGTGAATTGCATCCGCGGGGCACCCGATTCCATTTGTCAACAGAAAGAACTGCACATGATTTTTTCACATGACAAAGAGCAATACGCGTATTTTTTTCGGACCCGGAATCTACGTAGTGAACTGCATTCGACCGATACAGGTTACATTTATCGGCAGAGAAAACTGCATTTGTTTTAATAACTTTTAACATTATTTTTTGTCAACGAGCGTGGACCGCAAGGACGAGGCGGGTGAACTGCATTTATTTTTTGTAACTTTTTGTCAGAAAGAACTCCTGGGCCAGCGAACTGCATTATTTTTTGTAACTTTTTTAAACTTTCTTAAATTTGTTTAAACTCTTTCATTAACAAGAGTGAACCACAAATACGAGGACAAGTGAACCACATCAATTTCTTACACCAACAAAAGTGAACCGCGGGGCAGAAAATAGCAATGTTTCTTCGGTACAAAGCGTATTGCATCGCATTGTTTCGAACATAGAATTTTTCACACCACGGTGCAACGCATCAAGTCGAAAATGCATGTGCTAAAGCAGTGAACTACATCAAAATCAACGTCGTCAAGCTCAAAAATGGCTGTGAGATGTCCTTTGATCTGCCGCCACATGACAATGCCAAAGGTGAGTTGCAGGTGGGCCATGGACGCACCATGCAAGCCGTCCACGGCGTCCAGGGGGAGGGTGTCTCCCGGCGGCGCTCTCCGGCGCAGGGACCGATCCGGCGGCACCGCGTGGGGAGGAGGTGGCGGGGGCAGCCCGATCCGGTGACGCGACGTGGGGAGGAGGTTGTGGGGCGGAGCGACATGGGGAGGTGGTGGCGGGGCGGCCGGATCCCGCAGCGCGGCGTGGGGAGGAGGTGGCAGGGCGGCCCGATCCGGCGGTGCGACGTGAGGAGGAGGTGGCGGGGCGGCCAGATCCGGCGGCGCTGCGTGGGGAGGAGGTTGTGGGGCGGAGCGACGTGGGGAGGAGGTGGCGGGGCGGCCGGATCCCGCGGCGCGGCGTGGGGAGGAGGTGGCGGGGCGGCTCGATCCGGCGGCGCGGCGTGGGGAGGAGGTGATTGGGCTGGAGTCTGTTTATGTAAGGGTTTTGATTCAAACGATAACATGGTTGAGACGACTTGTCTATGAGTATGGGATTTCACCACCCATAATCATTTAGACTTGTGAGCGGGCGATGAGGACCCACCTCAGTTGATCATCCGGTCTGGATGGGATGCCCCACACGTACGATGCTTTCCGGGAGTGTTCTGTGCTTGGCCTTGTCTGCTTAGACAAGTGGGTACGTGTAACAGCCCAGATTTCACAAAAATTTAAAAAATTTGTTTTCGGCGTTGATACGTCCAAAACGTATCGATAATTTCTGCTTGCTCCATGCATGTTTTGTGTGATATTGCTATGATCTAGATACACTTTCATACATTTTTTATCATATTTGGACTAACCTATTAACTCAGTGCACCCCAGTGCCAGTTCCTGTTTTCTGCTGTTTTTCTATTTCAGTTTTCCCCAATATAAAAAGTGCCAGAAAAATTCAGGAAAATTCAGAAAAAAAATCAGCGTGACGGATGCTTCGAAAAAAGCCCAGGAGAGGCCAGAGGGGGGCCAGGGGGGGCCCAGGCGGCCACCCAGCGCGGCCCCACCCCTGGCCGCTCCAGGGGGGCGCCTGGGGATCCTGGTCCAGCTCTGGCTTCCCCCCTTCACCTATTTATCCCCCGTCACGGGAAAACGACAGGAGGAACCCTATTCCGCGAACTCGCCTCTGTTCCGCCGCCGCCGCGCTTTCAAGATCGGGAGCACCAGAAGACCTCTTCCCGGCACCTTGCCGGAGGGAGGATTGACCTTCGGGAGTCTCCTCTCCACCATGGATGCTCCCCGGATGTCTCGTGAGTAGTTTTCCTTGGACCATGGGTCCGTGATCAGTAGCTATGTGATGTTCTCCTCCCCTCTTTGATCTTCATTGTTTAGACCTCGTGAGCTGCCCTACATGATCGAGGCACCTTTGTAATATTTTTGCTATTGCTATGTTGAGTTTGATCGGATCTGATGGATTATGAGATTATGTTCAGATTGTGATAGAGTAATATATTTGGTTTTTATCTCTTATATTTTTGTTCCTAAGTAATTCTTGCATGCTTTTCGTTGTTGTTTATTGCTTTGGCCAAGTAGTAGGTAGTGACTCCAAGAGGGAGCATTGTGCTAGATTGTGGGTTCATGCCTCCCCGATGACATGCTTGAGTGACAGAAACATGAGTCTAGGGGATGTGTTGTTGCCACAAGGGGGAAAACAACGGTGCTTGTAACCGCGGTTACAAGGATTGTTTACTTTACGCAAAGTTCTTTTTAATGCAGTTGGCTGTTGCTTTGGGTTTACACTTTGGGTGGGGCTCGCAATTTAATACCAGGGAGATGTTCTGGATAGATATCTCAAGGTAGATGATTAGTAGTAGATGCCGATGGATTTCGGTCTACTTACTTTGGCGTACTGCCCGTGCTTTTGAACCTCTTCCTTTCTTTTGTAGCATAGTTAGCATTGTGGTGCGTTCTTAATCCTGTCAATTGCCTTTCTGTAATTTGTTTACCTCGCATAGCATTTTTATCGTCTTTTGGGAGAGAGACATCACTAGCGAACATCACGTATACCGGTCCATATCCTCATTATTGTTTCCAAGCTATATTTACTTTTCTGCATTTACTTTCAAGTTGCTATAATTATCCCCTTGCGTTTATCATTTGTGAACAACAAGACCGGAGAGATTGACAACCTCTCTGAACTTCGTTGGGAGAAAATTTATCTGTGTCTGTGTGCAGGTCCGCGTCAGTTGCGCCGCTGACACCTACTTATCATCTCTGGAGTCCTACTGGAGACAAACCTTGGTATCTTTACTGAGGGAAAACTTGCTGCTGTACCGCATCACGCCTTCCACTTGGGGCCTACCAACGAAGGGCGAGAAGCCGTCATCAAGAGCAATTTCTGGCGCCGTTGCCGGGGACTCCGAGTGCTAAGTGTAACACCCTCACTGTCAGTGAACAGTAATCAGGGTTACTGTGCATCTCTAATGTTCAAAACTTTTGTTTGATCAACTGGTTCAGTTCAAATTCAAATTCTACTTTGATATTGTTGCAAGCAAAGTGAACCATGGGCCTTGATCATCATGGATGAAAACTAAGTCCAAGCCATTTGAAATAAAATTCAAACAAACCCTAAAATGCCTTTTGATGAATATTAAAAATATGGTGACAATAAATTTTTTCAAAAATCTTGGGACCACTTTTATAAAATCCCAAATAATCACTGGACCAAATCCAAATGGGTTTGGGTATTTATTAAGTTATAGAAAATTTCAAACAAATTAAAACAGTGGCCAAAAACCCTATTTGAATCATTTAATATTTAATTGAAATATTAAATGACTTTTACTATTGCCCAATCTTTTTGTGGCAGTAATATTTGGTGTAACAATAAATATGGAACACATCCCATATTTTACAAAATGCCTAGGTGTATAAAATAAATACAAAGGAAATTACAGAAAAGAAAAAGGAAATATAAACAAACAAACAAACAAACAAAAAATAAACCTAAACTACCCCGGTGGGCGAGGCCCACCTCCTCTCCCCTCCCCCCTGGACCGAATCCAGCCCGACAGCCCATCGGCCCAGCCCGGTCATCCCCTCCCCTGTTCACCTCGCAGTGTCGCGCATCCATGGCGCCACGGCAGAGGTCTTCGCCGTGGCGGCCATCGCAGCTCCCCGGCGGCCTACTCGTTACCCCGAGGCACCACTGGCCCGTGCCCTAACCCTAGACGCCCTCAGATTCCCCCCATTCCCCTCGCGCTTGCCCCTGCCCCTCCTTCCTCCCGCACGGGCCCGAGCACCGTCGTCGCCGCCGTTGCGTACTGCCGCGGCCAACGGCCACCTCTAACCGAGCGAGCACGTCTAGGAGGATCCCAGGGCTCGGCTTCTTCTTCCCGCGCATCGGACACGAGATCCCGGACGTCGTGCGTCAAGAATCGGACCGTTCCCCAACCACGGCCGTCGCCGCAATTCCGCCGATTGCCTCGCCTGCACGCCTCCCCGCGCTTCTCCGAGCGCTCCATCGAGTTCCCTGTGAGCATTCGCGCCGTTTACCCTCTCTCCTCTCGCCTGAACGCCGCCGTAGCTCCTCCCCGTCGATGCCGTGCTCCGGCCGCCACGGTCCGTCGCCATCGACGTTCTGTAGGTCGCGCCCGCCCGTTTTGCTTGCGCCAGTGGACGCACGGCCTCGAGCCCGTTCGATTCCAGCCTGCGTCCGGCCAAACGGTGGCCGGGGACACCGTCCCGTGGCCTCGCCGCCGGGCCAATGGCCATGATCGCCGCCGCGTCCGGCGGGGCTAATCCCCTGTTAGAGTTAGTTCCCCTCCCCTCTCTCACTACAGATGGGCCCCGCCCCCACTAACTACAATTAGCCCTCCCCTCTAATTAACACTGTTAATTAACAGAGATAAAACCCCCCTGGATATTTTAGTTTAAATTAAATGCAATTACTTAATGAGCCTATGACATGTGGGATCCCACTGTCATATAAATAAATTTAATGATTTTATTAAACTATGAGGATGACATGTGTGTCCCCTTTAATATTCAGATAAATAAAATAAATTTTATTAGAACTGTCTCTATGACAAGTAGGACCCACTGGTCAGGTTTGACCAGTCAAACTATTGTGGATAATGTTACTGTTTTATTAATAAAAATAATTCCAGAAAATCTTTTAAATGATTTAAAACTTTGAATTTGAATATCTTTTAAACCGTAAGTCAGATTCAAAAACTTTATACATGAAAGTTGATCAGAAAAATATAACGAGTATAGATACGCTATCCGTATACCAACCACACCCCCTAACACACCGATCATCGACATTCCCCCCCTCCGGGCTGTGTGTCGATAATTCCCGGTGCCGGTAAAAACCTGCCGGATGAATTTATTCTGAACACGAAAATTGTTCGGAATAGTTCAACTAACACGGATACACCCCCCTTATGTTTGTCCGGTACTCACGACACCTCCGGCATGAACCCTTCCCCCTCCGGACACCCTGTCCGGTAATCACCCGGAGCTGGCAGTTCATCCCCGGATGAATTCCCGCTCCGAGCAACGTGCATTGCACTGCGTTAGAACATCGTTAACTTTACATTTGTCATGTCATGCATATGTTTGTATATTATTGCCGTGTATTTACTGTTTCCTCCCCCCCTTAATATCCGGTAGACCCCGCTGCTACCGCCGACTACACCGCCGCCGGGTACGACTACTTCGTTGACGACCCTGCCCCTACCGTCGAGCTTCCAGGCAAGCAAAGCCATTCTCTTCCCCAGATATTGCCTACCTTTCCGTACTTTCTTGCACTAGGCATTGTTACTGTTGCTGCTACGATTACAATCCTATTCAATTGCATAGCCTGATTTTGTCGCCCCTTGATGTACCTTTCTTATCCTATGCTGCCTATTATAATTATGCATTATTCAGCAGTGAACCCTGCGCATTGTTAGCTAGGACTAGATAGCGGGCCGTCATCACTCAGGGGGTGAACACGGATACAATATATACAACTGCACAGGTACGAAACAAAGCAGACGCCGCCAAAGGCCCCTATCTGGGTTATGCCTAGTCACCTCAAGTGTGAGCTATCAAGGAGTAATCCTTGTACTCCACTCGATGCTGAATTTTTCTTGCCACCATAGGGTCCTGAACAGCGGTTGTCCTTAAGGTAAGAAGTCGGGCGACCCAACGGTGCCCGCGAGCGGTATATTGTCGGGAACGACAGGGAGGGTACGACCGACGTTACTGGCGTGCTTGGCCCCTGCTCGTATCTCGCGAGAGTTACCAAACCACGCAAAAGTCGAGCTCTACCAAGAGCACACGCGAGACAAGGTAAGGAGACGGTTCACGTTGTCGGTAACCGCACGCTTTGACGGGACGACAGCGCAGGCCCCGACGTTACCGGTGGGGCTTGTTGTTGTTTGTTGTCCGTTGTGTTCTTAGTCAGACAGCGATAACAGTTGTCTGCGAGATAATATTAAAATGCTAAATGGTTCAGAGGATGACTTGAGAGACCCGTTGGTCTGTACGCACTACCTACACGTGGGATTACGGTGTGGGCCCTCCGCGTCATAGTTTGTCCGAAAGCAGTACCACAGGCTGATAGCCGGGAAGCGGTCTTGTCTTATTTGCTGCAGCAGGTTTGTTTTGGATTTTCTTTTGCTTCACCGGCCAGTCTCGTATCGTGCCGGAGCGTGCAAGGGTGAGGGACCTAGACCCCTTGGCGCATAGGATATAGTCCGGCGGATGGCCTCTCTGCTGAGCCTAGGATGGGGTGCGTCGTGTCCGATAGCCTCGGTGGGGCGTTCCCTAACAAGGTTCACGCCACCCTGGAGATCCGAGCGTGCAGGCTGAACAGTAGTGCACCCCTGCAGGGAGTTTAATCTATTCGAATAGCCGTGTCTACGGTAACAGGACGCTTTATGCTGAAGCTGGATCTTACCACTAGAAACTATTACTATTAAACTGTATGGTTCCGGGTTTTCTTCCTCGCATGGGAGTCGAGGAGGGGAAGTCAAAGGCATTATTATTATGGTTAATCATTACAACTTATATTATACAATGTTGCAGCAACTTCTGCTTCATTGTTACTTTATTGCTTTATATGAACTGTTGGCTGTTTCTTTTCTCATGCTGCAAGACATCGTCAGAAGATGCTAGTCTTCGATAGGCCTAGCTTCTTACCCTTATTCTGATTTCTATCTTGCAGTCCACTATATATACAACCTCCCTTTTCCGTTGATACAAATGCATAATTCTTAGTAGCGGACGTAAGACTCGCGGGTATACTAGATACTCACCTTTGCTTTATTTCCCCTTTTATGTTTTTCCTGATCGGCCGCTGCAGTCGACGTTGGAGCCCAGGAGCAGGAGTACCCCGGAGGCGGATACTATTACGTCGAGACCCCCGCTGACCAGGACCAGGAGTAGTTTCTGAGGCTCCCAGGCAGGAGGCCTTGCCTTTTCGATCTGTATCTCTGATGTTATTTGTGCTAGCCTTCTTAAGGCAAGACTTGACTAACTATGTCTGTACTCAGATATTATGGTTTGTATAACTTATGTATTCGGGTCCGTGTGACCCCCTTTATTGTAACATATTGGTTTATCCTTTTGTGTTTAGTGTTGTGGTGTGATATTCTCACCGTGGCACCCTAATCTCAGCCGTGTACCCTGTGTGTATGATTACTGTACACGGATTGATTTAGGGGGCGTCACAAGTTGGTATCAGAGCCGACTGCCTGTAGGAAGCCACCCAACCACTACCTGGTCGAAGTTGAGTCTAGACTTTGAAAAACTATTTTGCTAACTTAATGTTTGGCTTACGGGCCCACATCGATGTCACTACGTGTGATATCTATGGTATTCGGATCCTTTTCTCCTTACCTATGCTCTGGGAATCTGCTCTCTTATCCTTACTGGTAAGTTTTACAAACTCTGACATTAGGATCACGTTCTCTTGATTCCATCCGGCGTTTTGGTGCTTCCCCATTGATTGAGTCGTGTTGCAGGAGTTCTACCCCAGGTCCCGGACCGCGGATCCCATTCTCATTCTGGGCAGGCTGCGCGTCCTCTGGCATTAACTCCTGTGGCCAACAGTTTTCTTGCGGCGTGATTGACATAGTGGAATCTATGTCGCGTCGTGTAATCCTTACCGCGGTCTGCGCGCCGCCTAGTGTGTCCTTTTTCCTTAATTTCTACGACGTTACGCTGCCCGATTTTCGATTGATTCTATGTGTGGATGTGTATGTCTTATATGACTACTCCTATATATCCGCACCTCCTCTTTGTTGTCGTTTTACCTCTTACTCGTTTCCGGCATCTCATTAAAATTCTCGTCGCTGAAATACCCCTGTTAAATTCTAGCAGGATGGCTGGTCGTGGTGGTCGTGGTCGTGGTCGTGGTGCCAACGATCCACCTCCGCCGCCGGACTACATGGCCGCGATGATGCAACAGTTTCAGATGAACCAAGTGTTTATGCAAGGAGTCATAGATCAGCTCCAGAACCAGAATCAGAACCAGAAACAGCACCAGAACCAACCGCCTGTGGTTACTCTGCGGGATTTCATGCATCTCAATCCCCATCTCTTCCACCAGCCTCAACAGTCGTTGGATGCCGATGATTTGCTCCGTGACATCAACGGTCAGTTGGAGTTCGCTAATGTGAGCGCTGCTGATTACGTCAACTTTGCGTCCTATTTCCTGCGTGGCCCCGCTGCTCAGTTGTGGGACACTTACAAGGGCTCGCTAGTTGAAGGGACTGTCGTCACCTGGAATGACTTCAAGACTGCCTTCCGCGCTCGTTATGTCCCCCAGGCGATTATGAACCGTATGAAGGCCGAGTTCCGCAACCTCGTTCAGGGCAACAAAACTGTCGAGGCATACCAGAGGGAATTCCTCCGCCTCTCCCGCTATGCTGCAAGTGACCTTACGAATGATGCAAGTAGGCAAGAGAAGTTCCGTGATGGGCTCAACCCAGATCTCCAGCTTGCACTGGCTTTGCACGCCTTCCCCGACTTCGCCACCATGGTGAACCAAACTATCACTCTCGAGACCGCTCAGCTTAAGTTCGGTGGTTCGTCGAAGCGCCCCTGTGATGCTGGCTCATCTTCGGGCACAGCACAGAAGCAACGCGTTTGGCTTCCACACAGTCTTATGCGTCCAAGTGCCCCTGCACCAAGGCCGTCGTATGTTGCACCCCGTCTGCCTCCGCCCCCGCCGAGACAGCCGAAGGCTGAGACTGCACCCCTCTGTCCTCAAGATGGCCTGTGTTTCAAGTTCCGTCAGCCAGGCCATATTTCCAGAGACTGCCCTCAGCGACAGAATCAACTGGAAGTTCACCCTGCTGACCGCGGAAATGGTCGTGGCAACCATGGGACCCTCAACTATAATACTGGGTCAAATCCTCATGCTCGTGGTCATGCTTACAACATTGATGTTGAAGCATCTCAGGAACAGCCCGCTACTGTGATGGGTACACTCCTCGTTAACTCAATACCTGCTACCTTTTTATTTGATACAGGAGCATCGCATTCTTTTATGTCTGGAGCATTTGCATCTAAGCATGTCATATTCCACGAAAAGATGCGCACCCCCTTGGCCGTTAAGACACCCGGCGGCATGTGTCACGTTGACATGCTAGCACCTAAGATCACCGTCGAGATCGAAAGGATTGAGTTCCTTGTCTCCCCACATATTCTGAAAACCTCCACCATCGACCTTATCCTTGGCATGGATTGGCTGAAAACCCACAAAACCGCACTTTATTGTGGCACCAAGGTCATCCAACCTTTTCATCCTTCTGGCACGATTGTGAGTCACACTGCCATTGTGTCGATGAATGCCGAAGCTCGTATATATGCTCTTAATTCCTTGAATGTCGCACCTCTCGAAGGGATTGAGAAAGTCCCAATCGTTTGTGATTTTACGGACGTATTCCTAGAAGAACTGCCGGGGATACCCCCGATTAGAGAAGTTGAATTCGTCATCGACTTGAAGCCTGGCACCGTCCCTATTGCCAAGCGCCCATATAAGATGCCACCTCACCACCTCCTTGAATTGAAGAAGGAGATCGACACGGCCCTCGGGAAAGGCTTCATCCGTCCAAGTTCCTCTGCTTGGGGAGCACCTTCGCTCTTTGTCAAGAAGAGTGATGGCACGAACCGTTTGGTCCAAGATTACCGACCTATCAACCAGGCCACGATACAGAACAAGTACCCCCTCCCTCGGATCAATGATCTTTATGATCAACTTGCTGGATCCACGGTGTTTTCAAAACACGACTTAAGGTTGGGTTACCATCAGATCCGGGTCCGTGATGAGGACCTCCCGAAGACCGCATTCATTACTCGCTACGGTTCATACGAGTACACTGTCATGTCCTTTGGCTTGACGAATGCCCCAGCCACTTTCTCCAGATTGATGAACTTTATATTCATGGAATATCTCGACAAGTTTGTCGTGGTTTCTCTGGATGATATATTGATTTACTCAAAGACCGATGCAGAACATGCTGAACATCTTCGCCTTATACTGGAAAAGCTTCGAGAACACAAACTCTATGCTAAGTACTCAAAGTGTGAGTTCTGGCTTCCCGAAGTAACCTACCTTGGTCATGTGATTTCCAAGGATGGCGTTGCCGTCAACCCCGGACGTATCCAGGCTATTCTTGACTGGACTCCGCCCAGGACTGTCAAGCAAGTCCGAAGTTTCCTCGGGCTTGCCAGCTATTGCCGCCGTTTTGTTGAGAATTTCTCCAAGATTGCCAAACCTCTGACTAATCTGCTTCACAAAGGCGTCAAGTTTGAGTGGACTGATAAATGTCAAGAAAGTTTTCAAGCTCTCAAGGACAAGCGCACTTCACCCCCGGTGCTTGCTCCTCCTGATACTCAGAAGGACTTCGTGATTTATTGCGACGCGTCTCGTCAAGGATTAGGCTATGTCCTAATGCAAGAGAGCAAAGTGATTGCTTATGGCTCTCGTCAGTTGCGTGCTCACGAAGAAAACTATCCAACTCATGATCTCGAATTGGCAGCGGTAATTTATGCATTGAAGCTGTGGCGACATTACCTCGTCGGAAATCGTTGCGAGATCTTCACCGACCACCAAAGCCTGAAGTACCTGTTTACGCAACCCGACCTGAATCTCCGCCAACAGAGATGGCTCGAGACAATAGCCGACTACAACATGGGAATTTCTTACACCCCTGGCAAAGCTAATGTGGTGGCCGATGCCTTAGCCGCAAAGCCTATTGTAGTGAACTTGAAGTTCAGGTGCAACAGCCATGTCTGTATGAAGAGCTCCGCAAGCTGAACATCGAAATTGTTCCGCAGGGATATGTGAACTCCCTGGTGGTCCAACCAGACCTCGACACCCGCATCAAGACGGTACAGCATTATGACTCTGACATTTGGAAGATTAAGCGTCGTGTCGCCAGCGGAGAACCCTCATTCTTCACTATTGATGCAAATGATGATAATGCGGTGTACTTCAAGGGCCGTTTAGTGGTTCCGGTAGCCAAGGCCAACCTGAATGACGCCTTTGATGTCATGAAAGAAGCTCATGATACACCTTTGTCGATTCACCCTGGTAGTACCAAGATGTACCAAGACATTCGTCAGCGGTACTGGTGGTCCAACATGAAACAAGACATTGCTCGTTATGTTGATGAGTGTGACGTTTGCCGTGGCGTGAAAGCCGAACATCAAAGACCTGCTGGTACTCTGCAACCACTCTCTATTCCTGAATGGAAATGGGACAAGATTGAAATGGACTTCGTCACCGGTTTTCCGCGATCATAGAAGGGTCATGATGCGATCTTTGTCGTCATCGACCAATTCTCCAAGGTTGCTCATTTTCTGCCTGTCAAGGAGACGATCTCTGCTAGTCAGTTGGCAGACTTGTATGTTTCCAGAATCGTGTCACTCCACGGTATTCCGTTGGAGATCAGCTCAGACCGTGGAAGCATTTTCACCTCGAAGTTCTGGGATAGTTTCCAAGAAGCTATGGGCACTCACCTAAATTTCAGCACCGCTTATCACCCCCAGTCGCAAGGACAAGTCGAACGAGTCAACCAAGTGCTTGAAGATATGCTCCGAGCTTGTGTCATTTCTTTCGGTAAGAAATGGGAGGAATCTCTTCCATTTGCTGAATTCTCGTACAACAATAGCTATCATGCTAGTTTGAAGATGGCACCCTTTGAAGTTCTCTATGGACGTAAGTGTCGAACCCCTCTGAATTGGTCAGAAACTGGAGAACGAACTCTCATTGGTCCGGACATCATACAGCATGCAGAAGATCAGGTTCGCGTTATCCGTGAACATCTGAAAGCTTCCCAGTCACGCCAGAAGAGCAACTATGATCGCAAGCAAAAAGAAATGGTTTATCAACCTGGCGAATACGCGTACCTCCGTGTCACTCCGATGAGAGGCACTCACCGCTTCGGAATCAAAGGAAAGTTAGCTCCTCGCTACATTGGCCCGTTCCGTATTCTTTCCCGGAGTGGAAAGTGGCATACCGATTGGAATTGCCGGCAAACCTCTCTCAAGTCCACGATGTATTCCACGTGTCGCAACTCTGACGCTGCTTTAAGGACCCCATTCGCGAAGTGGAACATGATATGACCGAGCTGCAACAGGACTTGACTTATCAAGAACATCCAAGCCGCATTCTCGATCAGTCTGAACGCAAGACCCGCAACAAGACAACGAAGTTTCTCAAAGTTCAGTGGTCGAATCATTCTGAAGATGAAGCCACCTGGGAACGCGAAGATCGCCTCCGCGATGAATACCCCGATCTTTTCCCCTCTACCACCTAAATTCTTGGGACGAGAATGCTTGTAGTGGGGGAGATTTGTAACACCCTCACTGTCAGTGAACAGTAATCAGGGTTACTGTTCATCTCTACTGTTCAAAACTTTTGTTTGATCAACTGGTTCAGTTCAAATTCAAATTCTACTTTGATATTGTTGCAAGCAAAGTGAACCATGGGCCTTGATCATCATGGATGAAAACAAAGTCCAAGCCATTTGAAATAAAATTCAAACAAACCCTAAAATTCCTTTTGATGAATATTAAAAATATGGTGACAATAAATCTTTTCCAAAAATCTTGGGACCACTTTTATAAAATCCCAAATAATCACTGGACCAAATCCAAATGGGTTTGGGTATTTATTAAGTTATAGAAAATTTCAAACAAATCAAAACAGTGGCCAAAAATCCTATTTGAATCATTTAATATTTAATTGAAATATTAAATGACTTTTTCTATTGCCCAATCTTTTTGTGGCAGTAATATTTGGTGTAACAATAAATATGGGACACATCCCATATTTTACAAAATGCCTAGGTGTATAAAATAAATACAAAGGAAATTACAGAAAAGAAAAAGGAAATATAAACAAACAAACAAACAAACAAAGAAAAAAAAAAGAAACCTAAACTACCCCGGTGGGCGAGGCCCACCTCCTCTCCCCTCCCCCCCCTGGACCGAATCCAGCCCGACAGCCCATCGGCCCACTGACGAGGGGGTGACCCCACGACTCCTACTAATGGGCCTACCCGGTATCACTGAAGACCCACGGAGCTATCGCCGGATTCACCTTGGCCCGCTAGATGGCACCGACATTGGGAGTCCTCGACTGACAAGGAAGGTGCAGGGACTTGCCGTACAAGCTAGGGTTAGTTTTCCCGTAATTGTAGATTGATTCCCCGAGACATAGTCTACTATATAAAGGCCAGGAGGGGGCAACGAAACAGAGAGACATCGCCTGTAACCCTAGCCCAGAGCGCATCTGCTTTGGCATCCCCTGTAACTTCCCCACAATCAATATATCGAGCAGGAAGTGTATCCTTCTGTTTGCCGACGAGCTTATCGTCCAACCTGTGTCTTCTCCAACTAGCCCAGGGTCCCTGACCATGGGACTTGCCGGGGCCTATCCTCGACAATTGGCGCCGACCGTGGGGACCACACAGGTTGGAATTACGATCTCGGCGGTTCCATCTTCAGCAAATCGCAACTCAAGGGAAAGAGCCAGGCCCAACTCACTCGAAGGATTCAATGTCATGGCAGACATCCTCGCCGTCCCAGCAATCTCGATCGAGTCGCAACCGTATCAGACCCAGTAAAGTGGAGGCAACCAAACATGGCGTCAGCAACGAAAGAACCGACGATCCAGAAGAGCCGCAAGGAACCCCTACGTAGGAGTCCCACTCGAGGAAACACGATGCACAGCAGGAGACCCGCAGGTCTTTCGACGGCCCACCACCACCCGGGCACCCGCCGAGCATAACGACGATGGCTACGAGCCTGACAACAGCAACCGAGAATATCGCCACCAAAGGAGGAATCGACGACCCAAGAGGCACGCCAGGGATATCTGCAACGAGGACAAACCCCGCAAGCCGCACGACGCAGTCGAGGAGCCAAGGGCCGACCGATGAACCGCCACGCGGGCACTCAACGACAGCCAAGACAGCGACTCGGAGACACCGGTCGGCGAATACTATGACCCGGAGCGAAGACCGGACGAATTCGCCAACCTCATCAAGCATCAAGACACAATTCGAGGAATCGAAACAGACCCTCGATTCTACGAACACCCGGAGGACCACGACCATGTCTTCACAATCTCAAGGAGGAAGAGACACAGCGGATCACGCAAACTCACGGTCAGAGAACAGCTTGCAGGACCCTGCACAATTCAAAATTTTGAAGATGAATGGGGGCGCATTAGATCCAACCACACCCTGGGAGAATGTCGCCTGTTCAACGAGCTGGCCGACGACCTCAGGAACGAAAAACGCAAAGGATTCAAGCGCGCTCGAGAGCTTGAGAAATCGCCACCACCAAGCCCCGAGGGGCGCCGCAGCCCGCCGCATGGGCAGGTGCTCATGATATAGGAAAGCAGGATGCCACAAGCACGGCGTGACGCCTACACCCTGCAGGCTACAGCAACCGAGAACATGAAACCAGTGGAAACCTACCAACTGCACGACGCGGAGACCATCATCACGTTCTCGTAGGATGACCACCCGCCAACCATACCAAGACCAGGACATGCGCCCCTCATGATCGACGCACAAATCGGAGGATATGACATGGATAGGGTTTTCATGGACGGAGGCAGCAGCATGAACATCATCTTCGCAAGCACCGTACATAAAATGCTGACCCCTCGGTCGGTATGGAAGAAGTCAAGCACCGTACTAAACGGCATAGTACCTGGAGAAGCAGCAACATCACTCGGATCAATCAAGCTTGAAGTTGTCTTTGGCAACCGACGCAATTTCGCCAAGCACGTCCTCGAGTTCGAGGTGCTCCACTGGCCATCTCAATACCACGCCATATTGGGACGACCAACATTCGCGCAGTTCATGGCAGTACCACACTACGCCTATCTAAAGCTCAAGATGCCAGGCTCAGCAGGAGTCCTCACGGTCAACGGAAGCTTCATCAAGTCAGACCAATGCGATCGCGATTTCCACAAAATCTCCGACACACTAGGGTCGGACCAAGAACTGAGAGAAATGGCCATGGTCGTCGACAAGAAACTCTTCCCACTGACAAGCCGCAACGAGTCAAAGGAGTATGGTCCTATCTTCAGCATCGACAGCGACACAGTCACGCACCAAGTACACCCAACGGACCCAGGCAAAACAGTCCGCGTGTACGCCCACCTGCCGGAGGAACAAGCGACTGATCTAGTGGCTCTCCTTCGAGACGAGTGGAAGATATGCGCCTGGTGCCCAGTCGACATGCCTGGCATACCACGCGAATTCGCAGAAGACGCTCTAAACGTCAAACCAAACACGAAACCAGTGAAGCAAGCTCTGAGACGATTCTCAGAGCCCAAGCGTAGGGCAATCGGAGAAGAAGTCAACCGATTGTTCGACGCCCAGTTCATCCGAGAAACCAAGAAGGCCACTTGGATAGCAAACCCAGTGCTCGTACCTAAGAAATACACGGACTTACTGCGCATGTGCGTCGACTACGGGCCAGTGACCAAGCATTGCCCGAAAGACCACTTTCCCCTGCCAAGGATCGACCAAATAATCGATTCGACAGCGGGATGCGATGTGCTTTCCTTTCTGGACGCATATTCAGGATACAACCAGATCAGGATGAAAGAAGAAGACGAAGAGCACACCTCATTCATCACACCTTACGGTGTATTCTGTTACAAAACCATGCCCTTCGGGCTTAAGAACGCAGGTGCCACATACCAGCGGATGATGCAAGCCTGCCTAAAGGGGAAAATAGGGAGGAACATACAGGTGTACGTAGACGACATCGTCATCAAGACCTACAAAGCAGACACGCTACTCGACGACCTGTGCGAAACCTTCGCAGCACTCAACAAATACAGGATCAAGCTGAATCCAAAGAAGTGCGCCTTCGGCGTACCGGCCGGGAAACTGCTCGGCTACATGGTCTCCGCCCGAGGAATCGAAGCAAACCCCGAGAAGGTCCAAGCCATTGCCAAGATGCACGAACCGACTGACATAAAAGGAGTACAGCAGCTAACTGGAAGGCTCGCAGCACTAAGCCGTTTCATCAGCTGGCTAGGGGAACGCACGCTGCCTTTCTACCAACTACTAAGGAAAAGAGAAAAAATCGAGTGGACAGAGGAAGCCCGCCAAGCGTTCGCGGACCTCAAAAATACGCTCTCAACTCCACCAGTCCTGGCGGTACTTTCGGGACCCGGGGTTAGGGTATGAAAGTCCAGTTAAGGCATAGTCATATGGAGAGCCGAGAACCGTACCCACTTGTCTAAGCAGACAAGGCCAAGCACAAAATGTTCTCGGAAAGCATCGTACGTGAGGGGCATCCCATCCAGGCCGGAGGATCAACTGAGATGGGTCCTCATCGTCCGCACACAAGTCTAATGATATGGGTGGTGTACTCCCATATTCAAAGACAAGTCGCCTCAACCATACTATCGACTATCTCATAACTCTTACATAGAATTACTCCAGCCCGATCACTTAGTCGGGGTCTAGGGCGGGCTCGATCATACCACAAAGTGTGCACAAGACAGAGTCTCGAACAATCGCATCGCGATGCCCCAAGCTGCGCACATCTAAGGGCCACTTGTTGTATGAAAGACCGCCAGCCAAAACACAACTAAGGTCTCGAAAACCCATACAAAGACATGCATGTTATAAACATACACGCAGCACACATGCCTTGTATGAACAGCAGGTACCATTGCAATTCTCTACAAACTGTACAATTTTATTGAAAACTCTTATAGAGTGCACACAGAGATCACATACATGTGATCCAACATTACATTACAAGAGGAAGCAAATTATGTCTGAGTACAGACAAGTTTAAGAAATGGCTTAAGAATCCTTATTTAAACACAAAGCCCTCCACGAGGGAACCAGTCGTCTGACTGGGACTAGACTAGTTGGTCTTCAGTTGTCCAGCTCGATGAAGAAGCCACCTTAGGATTCAGTGGCATCATCTAAAACATAGATTAAGCAAACGTGAGTACAAAGTCGTACTCAGCAAGACTTACATAGGATCTATACTACTCATGCCCATGTATCAAGGTAAAGGGAGGTGTGGTTCACTTGCAGAAGTGCCAGCTTTGACTTGGCTAATCCTGAACTACGAGTACCAGACTTTGAGGTAAGAAGCGTACACGAGTCCACTACTTTCTCCAACCAATACACCACTATGGTGCCTTCCTCGACTTCCCCACGAGGAAGCACGCCATAGCAGTCACACTTATCTTGGTGTGTTTTAGAAGTATCCGGTTCAAGTTATCTAATAATCAAGCTAAGCTTTCCAAGCAGTCCATAACCGCGGACGCGGCTATTCGAATAGTTTTGTTAACCTTGCAAGGGTGTACCGCTACACACACATGACCATCATTTACCGCCTTTGATCTCGACACCATTCAAGGGGTGCCAGCGAGGATGCTCACCACAACTGTTACCTCATAGCTGATCTAGTCCGAGAAAGCCGCCTACTTGGGCTGGTTACCACAATCGTGAACCCGGCCGGTTTACCGAAGTGGACCCAAGTGATGTGTGCGTGGTGCATAAGCCGGTCTCGGATGAGTCGTTCTCTCACTTAGCAACCAGGCCACAGACCTACCAGAACTCCGAACTATTGCGACATCTAGACATCGAAAGGGATGAGTTAGTAAGTTGAGAGGGGTCAGTGAGCCCAATGTGTGGTTGTACTCTTCATCTTGGATCACCACACTAGAACTCGTACTAGGGCGGTGTTCAACGGGACAACCCACCGTGTACTCCTACACAGCCTCTCATCGTTCACCTTGTATTAGGGTCGATTCAGCAACACTTTTCTACCAACATCAACATGATCATTCCCGTCCCGACTCACATCACAGTAACAACATGGTATCATACTAAGCATGCAATAAGCAGTAACATTGCAGAGGCCACATGATATCAACCAACTCCTACATTTGCTAGGATTGTGGTTTGCTTACTACTGTGACAAAATGATAGGTCATGCAAAGGAATGGGTTCATCTATGCGGTAGAAACGAATCATGGTGATCATCCTAAACAATGCATAAGCGAGACATGAGAGGGAAGTGGGATTTTATCGACATGATCAATGGGGGTTTGCTTGCCTTGCTGACGAGGTTCGGGTTCGGGGTCTTCAACGAAGGTTGCAACCTCTTGCTCCGGTTCCACCTCTACCCGGCAAACAAAGCACGAAGTAGCAATCAATATGAATGCAATGCTCAAGCACATGAATGAATGTTGAAACTTGAAGTATAAGTTTTGATGTGTGAGGAAATTCCATTTAAGTGGAGTATATTGCATTTGAAATGCAAATTCAAACTCCACATTTGAATTCAACATTAACCAAGTTGTATGTGATATAGTTTGATCATTTTGAAACAACTTCAAATGTGTATGATATGCCTCTGATGTGTGGTTGAATTATAACACAAAACCATGGTCCAAGTTGCAAGATCATTTGATTTGAATTTGAATTAAATTCAAATAAACCAAATGACATATGCTACTGGTCCCATTTTAAATTCAACTCAAACAGAGTTGAAAGTTGCATATTTGGAAAGATAATTTTCTCCTGATCATTTTTCATATATTATTTGTCCAATTTGGAGTTAATATGAATTTTCTATGAATTTCCAAAGTTTGGGGTATTTTCTGGAATTTCTGGAATTCTTTAAATTCAAATAATATCTGGAAATTCATTTAATTGATTTATTGCGCAAGTGCTGACGTCAAGGGGGGGATGACATGTGGGGTCACCTTGTCAGTGACTGGGTTAATTAACCCGTGGGTTAAATTAATCCCGTGGCTTAAATAAGCCACTGGGCCCACTGGTCAGTGACCCAGGGGGTCATTAGCCAGGTGATTAACCAAGGGGGGGGGGGGTCTGGCTAACTCGCCGGCGGCTAAACGCCGGCGGCCTGGCCACGGCGGCGCTGCACGGGAATGGGCTAGGTACCACGGGAGGCCACGGGGAGGACACCAACTTGCTCAGCATCGTCGTCCGCATCTTCTGGAGGCAACAGGGGGTCACGGGGTGGTCGGGAGCGACGACGGCGACGACTCCGGCGGCAACAGAACGGCGGCGAGGTCGTAGCTGGAGTTGTAGTGCACGGTTTGGGCTGAGCTCGCGTGCGTTCAAAAGCAAGAGTCACTGGGGGTCAAACGCGCGCGCTGGACGCGATGATAGGGCACAGGGGCGACCTCATCGTCGTCCATGGCAGCGACGTGCTTCGGCATCCATGGCGAAAACGGATAGAGGGGTCGCGGGGTGCTGGAAGCTTAGGGAAAACACTCAGTAGCTCACCGCGGTTCGAACGGAAGCAACGACAAGCTTGGGGAGGCTTCAACGGCGGCGAATCGACGGCGGCGAGCTCGCGGGTCCGGCGGCGACGTGGAGATGATTCCGGCGGCTACAGAGCGTCCGAGCTCGATTCCTTCTGCACGAAGATGAAGTCGAGGATGGCGAGGAGGATGGACAACACGACGCAGCTCGGGAACGACGTTGGCCACGCGGGCTTCAAGCTATGGCGACGGCGGCGTCCTGTTCTTCGCGGGGTTCAGCGAGAGAGAGGAGGATAGGCACTGGGGAGGGGGGGAATGGACGCACGGCGTCTCCAGCATCTCCGTGGTGTCGCTAGAAGGCGCGGGAGGGGCAGGTCGCGTCTGGAGAGACGGCGACGTGCCCAGCTAGCTCGGTGGCATTCCACCGAGCAGCTTGGAGGCGCGGGACGGGGAAGAAGACCCCACTGCCCCTGTGGGCCGGCTGGGCTGGGGTGGGCCGGCTTCGCCTGGGCGCCAGGTAAGGATTTTCTGATTTCTTTTCTATTTCTCTTTTCTGACATTTGTTCTGTTTAGCCAATTAAAATAGCTAAACATTTTATTAAATGCTGAAAAAATTTATGTGGCCTCATAATAATATAGACTAGCCACTCATAAACTTTCAACAATTTTAAAATTCAAATAATTTGAATCTTAAATCAAATAGGGGTATTTCTTTAATTCCAAGGCACTGTTTGAATATTTGAAAAATCTATGAGCATGGGATGGGTCCCACATCACCTGATATGTGATCACACTCATTTATAAGACTTTTCAAAAATCTAACATTAATTTTTGGAGAAGATTTTTATCTAGCCTTTTGAATTAATTCATCTGGGGGGGGGTTCCTTCTCCCATTTTGATTTTCAAGTTGATTTCCTTTGAAATTTTGACATGATGCAAGGTTACTTTAATCCTAGCACATTACCTAACAGAGGGTTCTGACAACTCGCCCCCACTCAACAGAATCTCGTCCCGAGATTCAGAAGTCTGCGGGAGGAAGGTGGGGTACTCGGTAATGAGACGGTCTTCTCTTTCCCACGTAGCTTTTCTTTCAGAGTGGTGTGACCATTGCACTTTCAGAAACCTAATCTTCTGACGACGAGTGACACGCTCTGCGGAATCAAGAATACGAACGGGGTATTCTCGATAAGAAAGGTCATCTTGGAGATCAAGCGTTTCATGGTCGACTTCGCGGATGGGGACCTTGACGCAACGCCTGAGTTGGGACACATGGAATACATCATGTACTTGGGAGAGGTGCGGAGGTAGTTCAAGTTGGTAGGCAACTTCTCCACGTTTAACAATAATGCGGAAAGGTCCGATGTAACGTGGGGCCAACTTGCCTTTGATACCGAATCTTTGGGTTCCCTTCAGAGGAGTAACCCGAAGGTAAGCCTTCTCATCCAGATTGTAGCTCTCTTGCCTATGATGACGATCATAGTAGATTTTCTGACGAGACTCGGCTGCTTTCAATTGATCACGAACAATGCGAACTTGCTCTTCTGCTTCCTTGATCATGTCCGGTCCAAAGAATTGTCTTTCACCGGTTTCTGACCAGTTTAAAGGTGTTCGACATCGTCGTCCATATAGGAGTTCAAAAGGAGCCATGTTCAGACTAGATTGAAAACTATTGTTATAAGAAAATTCGGCAAATGGAAGAGATTTCTCCCAATTCTTTCCGAATGAGATAACACAAGCTCTGAGCATGTCTTCAAGAATTTGGTTAACCCTTTCGACTTGACCGCTAGACTGAGGATGGAAAGCCGTACTAAAGGAGAGATGAGTTCCCATAGCATTCTGAAAGCTTCCCCAAAATCTAGAGGTGAAAAGGCTACCACGATCAGAATTGATTTCCAAAGGAACACCGAGAAGGGATACAATTCTGGAGATGTACAAGTCCGCTAACTGGCTAGCAGTTATAGACTCGCGAACCGGAAGGAAGTGAGAAACTTTGGAAAGCCTATCTATGACAAAGAAGATGGCATTGTTTCCTTTCTGGGTTCTTGGAAAGCCGGTGATGAAGTCCATACCGACTTTGTCCCATTTCCACTCAGGAATAGACAAAGGTTGAAGTGTACCAGCAGGTCTTTGATGTTCTTCCTTAATGCGACGACAAACATCACATTCAGCAGCAAATTGAGCAATGTCTCTCTTCATCCTAGTCCACCAAAATCTCTGGCGTAGATCTCGGTACATTTTTGTGCTACCGGGATGAATTGAGAGGGGTGTGTCATGGGCTTCCTTGAGGATGAGTTGCCTTAGTTCGTTATTCTTAGGTACTACCAAACGATTTTCAAAGAATACTGTTCCCTTGCTATCTGTGGAGAAACATTTAGCAACTCTGCTAGCAATGTTCTCCTTGATACGGCGAACACCTCGTGCACGCCTTTGGGAAACTATGATTTGATCCTCAAGAGTTGGTTTCACCACCAAGGTAGAAAGATAGCCATGAGGAACAATCTCAAGATTGATCTTGCGAAAGTCCTCATGAAGAAGTGGTTGATACTATTGTAACATGAGCTTGTTACAATACGACTTACGACTTAGTGCATCAGCCATGACATTGGCTTTGCCTGGGGTGTAAGAAATTACTACGTCGTAATCTTTTATCAACTCAATCCAGCGTCTTTGCCTGATATTAAGATCTAGCTGGGTGAAAATATATTTGAGGCTTTGGTGGTCGGAATAGATCTCACAACGGTTACCAAGAAGGTAATGTCGCCAAGTTGTTAGGGCATGAACTACGGCAGCGATTTCAAGGTCATGGGTAGGATAGTTCTCTTCATGTGGCCGCAACTGGCGTGAAGCATAAGCTACCACATGTCGATCTTGCAGAAGTATGCATCCTAACCCTTGCCGTGATGCGTCACAATAGATCTCGAAATCCTTTTTGGTGTCTGGAGGTGCAAGTACAAGTGCAAAAGTCAATCTTCTTTTTAGCTCTTGAAAGCTTTCCTCGCACTTGGGAGTCCATAAGAATTTCTTATCTTTCTTGAGGAGTTCAGTTAGAGGCTTTGCAACTTTAGAAAAGTTCTCGACGAAGCGACGGCAATAGCTGGCTAGGCCAAGAAAACTTCTAACTTGCTTAACCGATTCAGGTGGAGTCCAGTCAAGGACGGCCTGAACTCTCTCGGGATTCACAGCAATGCCTTTCGCAGAAATCACGTGGCCTAAGTAGGTCACTTCTGGTAGCCAGAATTCACACGTGGAGAATTTAGCATATAGGCGATGCTCTATTAGTTTCATCAATACCAGCCTTAGGTGTTCGGCATGTTCTTCTTCGTTCTTCGAGTATATAAGGATGTCATCGAGGTAAACCACGACGAACTGGTCCAAATACTCCATGAAGATCGAATTCATCATGCGTGAGAAAGTGGCGGGGGCATTGGTTAAACCAAAGGACATGACGGTGTACTCGTAAAGACCATAACGAGTAGTAAAAGCCGTTTTGGGAATGTCCTCGTTTCGGATTTTGATCTGATGATAACCTAATCTCAAATCCATCTTGGAGAAGACAGAGGATCCTGCAAGTTGATCATAAAGATCATTGATCCTGGGCAGTGGGTACTTGTTCTTTATCGTCGCTAAATTTAGCGGGCGATAGTCTACGCACATCCTTTCTGTTCCATCTTTCTTCGTTACGAACAGAACGGGGCAACCCCATGGCGATGAGCTAGGGAGGATGAAGCCTTTCTCCAACAAAGCTTCCAGTTGGGTTTTAAGCTCAGTTAACTCACGTGGGGACATTTTGTATGGGCGTCTAGAAATTGGTGCGGTTCCTGGGGCAAGATCCACTATAAACTCTACACATCTATCGGGTGGCATGCCCGGTAGCTCTTCAGGAAAGACATCCGGGAAGTCACGAACCACAGGAATATCTTCAAGTTCAGGAAGGGGAAGTACATTCAAGGAATGCACTTGGGTTCTTGTTCTGGGTGAGGTATAGTTGACTGTTTTGCCTGAAGGGTGGGTGAGTTTCACGGATTTGCCTTTGCAATCCAGGTAGGCATTCTGTCTTGATAGCCAATCCATGCCAAGGATGACATCAATGTCTGAAGACTTGAGGGCTATGAGTGAAGCAAGGAATACTAAACCCTCAATTGCGATCTGATTACCATGGCTTACTCTATTAGTTTGCCATCTTGACCCTGGAGTTTGAATAATCATTGGAGTGGACAATTCAACAAAAGATAACTCATGACGAAGTGCATAACTTTCCGACATGAATGAATGAGATGCTCCTGGGTCGAAAAGAACAGAAGTAGGAACATAATTGACTGGGAGCGTACCAAGAATGACGTCAGTGGTGTCGTCAGTCTCTTCGGCGGCAATCTGGTTCGCACGTCCACGAGTGGCGGGAGGAGCGGGTTTGGCGGTGTAGACCTTCTGGGGTGGCTTGCCACGACCATTGTTGTTGTTGTTGCCTCCGGCACGTGGTAGAGCATTCTGATGCTAGAGCTGGTTCTGGGGATACTCACGAGAGTAGTGGCCTGCCTGACCACACTTGTAACAAGCTCCGAAAACAGTGCGTGGAGCTGGGTTGTTTGGTGGAGCTGGGTGGAACTGGGTTGGTGGACGAGGCGCCACATAGGATGGCCTCGGTGGGTTGTTCTGGCGGAACATGCTGTTTGGAATCCAGATCTTGCGCTTCTGGGAGCTAGAACTGGATGAACTGTCGTCTCTAGGGTGTTTGCGGAAATCGTTGGGGGTGTTCATGTCCTCTGCTTTGATGGCCTTGTTGACAAGGACCTGGAAGGTGGCAAAGTCATGAAGATTGAGCTCACGACGAAGTCCAGTGTTGAGGCCACGACGGAACCTCTCTTGTTTCTTGGAGTCGGTGGAGACTTCTTCGGTAGCATAACGAGCCAGCCGGTTGAACTCACGACTAAACTCATCAACGGTCCTTCTTCCTTGAGTGAGGTTGCAGAACTCCTCACGCTTGCGGTCCATAAGACCCTTGGGAATGTGGTGCTCGCGGAAGGACGTGAAGAATTCCTCCCAAGATGTAGGCGGTCCAACGGGACGCATATTCAGAAAGTTCTCCCACCAAGAGCTAGCTGCACCTTCGAGGTGATAGGTGGCATAGCTGACCTTGGCACCAGTTGCAACACGGCCTGCTTGGAGCTTCCTCTCGATGCTGCGAAGCCAGTCATCGGCGTCAAGGGGCTCGGTGGAGTAACTGAAAACCGGGGGATGAAGTCGGATGAAGTCGTTCAGGGACACCAGCTCATTGCGCTGCTGAGTGGTGTTGCGTGCAATGACTTCCAGCAGGTGGTGAGAGTCTCGGCGGTTCCTCTCGACCTCCATCAGAACCTGAGCCATCGTGGGTGGGGGTGGAAGGTTGCCTTCCTCCTGGTCATTCCCACGACCTTGGTTACGACCAACCTGGCCACGGGTTCATTGAGACATCCTGAAGGTAAAAACCAAAGTCAAACAGAGTTGATTGGGAGAGTCTAAACAAGTTATTGAAGTACTGGAAGGATTACAGAGCAAAGGAAGTAATCATCTTGACAACATGGTGATAAAGCAGACAAGCCATATATTCACAAGCTGTCATACAAACCATACATCGTTTTAGTACAAGCACCGAGCTAATACAAACGTGATGAAGATGATACATCCTTCAGAGGCACTCTGACTTCCTATACATTATTTATCTAAGCCTCTGGAACTTAGACACCTTGCATACAATATACTAAGATACAACTACATCATCACTAAGTAAGACCACAGGCGGTCTCACTCATCTCCATCTCCATAGTAGTCCTCGTAAAAGTTACCCGCGTATCCCGGTAGCTGGAGGTGACCATCGGAAAACACGGAGGCTTGTGGACCTTGATATCCATTTGGGCAAGGATGGGGCCTAGGTCCAGCGTAGGGTGGAAGCAAAGGACCACGGGGTGGAAAAATGCCTCCAATCTCGGGCCAAGCAACTCGAGAAGGCATCTGAGTCCTCACTGGGTAGATCGCATCATGCTCAACTGATCCAACGCTCACAAAGGGAGCCAAAAGTGTCAGTGCTCGATACAGACGAACACGGGTGGCGTGGAGCTCGAAACGGGGAGCGCGTGCATCACGATCTCTGTCACTAGCAAACCTAGCAGTCATCTGAAGTGCGGGATCTTCTGCAGAGTGATCTGAGTAGATTCCGGTGTAATATCCCTCTTCTCCTGGAAGTGCAGCAGGGATATAGCGGAAAGAGGTCTCTCTCAGCAAAGTGTGCTCCTCTCTCAGCAGTGTCATACATGAGTATGCAGCATCCTGCACAGCCATGTTCTCGGTAATGCCAATGCCATGTCCAAAGTGGATAGGCTGGGTGACTCCAACGTGGTGAGGGTAGATCCGAACAGTGCAGTGGAACTGCGTCTGGTTGAAGTCGTGGAACTGCTCCTCGACGGTGTACTCAGGGTACCATCGATATCCCACATAGGACATCATCTCGATCAACGTGGCGGGATGGCCACGCACACCGAGGCACCTGGTCAAACGAACAATCTGCCGAGGGGGAAGATTTGCCATCTGAAACAGAAAGGAGTTTGCAAATGCATCAGATTATGAGATAAACTTGGAATGACTCGGACAGCATAACGGCTGTAATTGTAAGAAATGACAATTTCTTCCAACATGGAAACAACACTTACATACGATGTAATGAAACAGGGAGCATAACCACTCTAACAAACCGATCACAACTTTCCTACGGCTATGAGGAAGCAAACAACGAGATGTTCTAATCAGACAGAGGAGAGCCTAGTCCTATCTTCCCGTAGAATAAGATGAGGGTGACTCAGAACTCAGAACGAAGGGGGTAAGGAGAAAAAAGAAGCCTTACGTTGTTCCCTTATATACCCAGAGTAACTATATAACTATAGCAAGCTAGACTCAACTTCGGCCAAGGCTACTAGTCCTACAGTCAGTCCTGCTCTGATACCAAGTCTATCGGGACCCGGGGTTAGCGTATGCAAGTCCAGTTAAGGCATAGTCATATGGAGAGCCGAGAACCGTACCCACTTGTCTAAGCAGACAAGGCCAAGCACAGAACGTTCTCGGAAAGCATCGTACGTGAGGGGCATCCCATCCAGGCCGAAGGATCAACTGAGATGGGTCCTCATCGTCCGCACACAAGTCTAATGATATGGGTTGTGAACTCCCATATTCAAAGACAAGTCGCCTCAACCATACTATCGACTATCTCATAACTCTTACATAGACTTACTCCAGCCCGATCACTTAGTCGGGGTCTAGGGCGGGCTCGATCATACCACAAAGTGTGCACGAGACAGAGTCTCGAACAATCGCATCGCGATGCCCCAAGCTGCGCACATCTAAGGGCCACTTGGTGTATGAAAGACCGCCAGCCAGAACACAACTACATACAAAGACATGCATGTTATAAACATACACACAGCACACATGCCTTGTATGAACAGCAGGTACCATTGCAATTCTCTACAAAGTGTACAATTTTATTGAAAACTCTTATAGAGTGCACACAGAGATCACATACATGTGATCCAACATTACATTACAAGCGGAAACAAATTATGTCTGAGTACAGACAAGTTTAACAAATGGCTGAAGAAGCCTTATTTAAACACAAAGCCCTCCACGAGGGAACCAGTCGTCTGACTGGGACTAGACTAGTTGGTCTTAAGTCGTCCAGCTCGATGAAGAAGCCACCTTCGGGGTCAGTGGCATCATCTAAAACATAGATTAAGGAAACGTGAGTACAAAGTTGTACTCAGCAAGACTTACATAGGAGCTATACTACTCATGCCCATGTATCAAGGTAAAGGGAGGTGGGGTTCACTTGCAGAAGTGCCAGCTTTGACTTGGCTAATCCTGAACTATGAGTACCAGACTTTGAGGTAAGAAGCGTACACGAGTCCACTACTTTCTCCAACCAATACACCACTATGGTGCCTTCCTCGACTACCCCACGAGGAAGCACGCCATAGCACTCACACTTATCTTGGTGTGTTTTAGAAGTATCCGGTTCAAGTTATCTAATAATCAAGCTAAGCTTTCCAAGCAGTCCATAACCGCGGACGCGGCTATTCGAATAGTTTTGTTAACCTTGCAAGGGTGTACCGCTACACACACATGACCATCATTTACCGCCTTTGATCTCGACACCATTCAAGGGGTGCCAGCGAGGATGCTCACCACAACTGTTACCTCATAGCCGATCTAGTCCGAGAAAGCCGCCTACTTGGGTTGGTTACCACAATCGTGAACCCGGCCGGTTTACCGAAGTGGACCCAAGTGATGTGTGCGTGGCGCATAAGCCGGTCTCGGATGAGCCGTTCTCTCACTTAGCAACCAGGCCACAGACCTACCAGAACTCCGAACTATTGCGACATCTGGATATCGAAAGGGATGAGTTAGTAAGTTGAGAGGGGTCAGTGAGCCCAATGTGTGGTTGTACTCTTCATCTTGGATCACCACACAAGAACTCGTACTAGGGCGGTGTTCAACGAGACAACCCACCGTGTACTCCTACACAGCCTCTCATCGTTCACCTTGTATTAGGGTCGATTCACCAACACTTTTCTACCAACATCAACATGATCATTCCCATCCCGACTCACATCACAGTAACAACATGGTATCATACTAAGCATGCAATAAGCAGTAACATTGCAGGGGCCACATGATATCAACCAACTCCTACATTTGCTAGGATTGTGGTTTGCTTACTACTGTGACAAAATGATAGGTCATGCAAAGGAATGCGTTCATCTATGCGGTAGAAACGAATCATGGTGATCATCCTAAACAATGCATAAGCGAGACATGAGAGGGAAGTGGGATTTTATCGACATGATCAATGGGGGTTTGCTTGCCTTGCTGACGAGGTTCGGGTTCGGGGTCTTCAACGAAGGTTGCAACCTCTTGCTCCGGTTCCACCTCTACCCGACAAACAAAGCACGAAGTAGCAATCAATATGAATGCAATGCTCAAGTACATGAATGAATGTTGAAACTTGAAGTATAAGTTTTGATGTGTGAGGAAATTCCATTTAAGTGGAGTATATTGCATTTGAAATGCAAATTCAAACTCCACATTTGAATTCAACATTAACCAAGTTGTATGTGATATAGTTTGATCATTTTGAAACAACTTCAAATGTGTATTATATGCCTCTGATGTGTGTTTGAATTATAACACAAAACCATGGTCCAAGTTGCAAGAGCATTTGATTTGAATTTGAATTAAATTCAAATAAACCAAATGACATATGCTACTGGTCCCATTTTAAAATCAAGTCAAACAGAGTTGAAAGCTGCATATTTGGAAAGATAATTTTCTCTTGATCATTTTTCATATATTATTTGTCCAATTTGTAGTTAATATGAATTTTCTATGAATTTCCAAAGTTTGGGGTATTTTCTGGAATTTCTGGAATTCTTTAAATTCAAATAATCTCTGGAAATTCATTTAATTGATTTATTGCGCAAGTGCTGACGTCAGGGGGGCTGACATGTGGGGTCACCTTGTCAATGACTGGGTTAATTAACCCGTGGGTTAAATTAATCCAGTGGCTTAAATAAGCCACTAGGCCCACTGGTCAGTGACCCAGGGGGTCATTAGCCAGGTGATTAACGGGGGGGGGGGGGGGGGGTCTGGCTAACTCGCCGGCGGCTAAACGCCGGCGGCCTGGCCATGGCGGCGCTGCACGGGAATGGGCTAGGGTCCACGGGAGGCCATGGGGAGGACACCAACTTGCTCAGCATCGTCGTCCGCATCTTCTGGAGGCAACAGGGGGTCACGGGGTGGTCGGGAGCGACGACGGCGATGACTCCGACGGCAACAGAACGACGGCGAGGTCGTAGCTGAAGTTGTAGTGCACGGTTTGGGCTAAGCTCGCGTGCGTTCGAAAGCTAGAGTCACCGGGGGTCAAACGCGCGCGCTGGACGCGATGATGGGGCACAGGGGCGACCTCATCGTCGTCCATGGCGGCGACGTGCTTCGGCATCCATGGCGAAAACGAATAGAGGGTCGCGGGGTGCTGGAAGCTTAGGGAAAACACTGAGTAGCTCACCGCGGTTCAAACGGAAGCAACGGCAAGCTTGGGGAGGCTTCAACGGCGGCGAATCTACGGCGGCGAGCTCGCGGGTCTGGCGGCGACGTGGAGATGATTCCGGCGGCTACAGAGCGTCCGAGCTCGATTCCTTCTGCACGAAGACGAAGTCGAGGATGGCGAGGAGGATGGACAACACGACGCAGCTCGGGAACGACGTTGGCCACGCGGGCTTCAAGCTATGGCGACGACGGCGTCCTGTTCTTTGCGGGGTTCAGAGAGAGAGAGGAGGATAGGCACTGGGGGAGGGGGGAATGGACGCACGGCGTGTCCAGCCTCTCCGTGGCGTCGCTAGAAGGCGCGGGAGGGGCAGGTGGCGTCTGGAGAGACGGCGACGTGCCCAGCTAGCTCGGTGGCATTCCACCGAGCAGCTTGGAGGCGCGGGACGGGGAAGAAGACCCCGCTGCCCCTGTGGGCCGGCAGGGCTGGGGTGGGCCGGCTTCGCCTGGGCGCCAGGTAAGGATTTTCTGATTTCTTTTCTATTTCTCTTTTCTGACATTTGTTCTGTTTAGCCAATTAAAATAGCTAAACATTTTATTAAATGCTGAAAATTTTTATGTGGCCTCATAATAATATAGACTAGCCACTCATAAACTTTCAACAATTTTAAAATTCAAATAATTTGAATCTTAAATCAAATAGGGGTATTTCTTTAATTCCAAGGCACTGTTTGAATATTTGAAAAATCTATGAGCATGGGATGGGTCCCACATCACTTGATATGTGATCACACTCATTTATAAGACTTTTCAAAAATCTAACATGAATTTTTGGAGAAGATTTTTATCTGGCCTTTTGAATTAATTCATCTGGGGGGGGTTCCTTATCCCATTTTGATTTTGAAGTTGATTTCCTTTGAAATTTTGACATGATGCAAGGTTACTTTAATCCTAGCACATTACCTAACAGAGGGTTCTGACAGGTACCCAGGGACAAAGAGAAACTCTACCTCTACATAGCAGCACGCAACAGCGTAGTAAGCACGGCACTCGTCGTCGAACGCACGGAAGAAGGCAAGGTCCAAAGCATACAGAGGCCAATCTACTACCTCAGCATGCTACGGAACAAGTCCCAGCAACGATATCCACACTACCAGAAGCTACTGCTGGCCGTCATCATGACTGCACGGAAGGTGTCACACTACTTCAACGAGCACCCGATCACCATAGTAAGCAGCGCCCCACTCACGGACATCCTCAACAACCCAGGAGAAACTGGACGAGTCGCCGAGTGGAACATAGAGCTCAGCCCGCGAGATCTACAGTTCAAGCACCCAACAGCAATCAAAGCCCAAGTACTCCCAGACTTCCTGGTCGAGTGGGCAGAAGTACAAACACCAGGACCCCCGGATCTGTCGAATTCATGGTCAATGTTCTTCGACGGATCGAAAAGACAACAAGGAGCAGGAGCAGGATTCGTCCTAATCTCCCCCAAAGGAACGAAGTTGAAGTACATCCTCCAGATAAATTTCAGCCACGCATCCAACAACGAAGCAGAGTACGAAGCGCTCCTCCACGGCATGCGCATGGTTTACGGGGCCGAAGCAGTACTACCACATGACCTTAAGTTCGGAGCACCTCGGGTCACGGGGTATGAAGAAGAGGAAGCAGAAGAAGCACTCCAAGACGACAAAGACACAGTCGACGAAGCAAGAGACACGGCCCTGTCAAAGTCAGATGGACACCAGGACAAGCTGTGCACCTACCAAAGCAGTCGCCTTCGAACCAGAACCTTCAACAAAGGGGACCTGGTACTACGACTGATACAAGAGAAGGTCCACAAATTAGCCCCCCAATGGGAAGGCCCATTCATAATATCAGAAGTCATCGGAGGCGGCGCTTACAGGCTGAAGAACCCAAAGATGGACGAAGATGTGGGAAATCCATGGAATGTCGCAAACCTGCAACTGTTCTACCCTTAACATCAATCGGTTGGACATGACCGGAAACTCATGTAACCATTCGACCCGCAAATAAAGCATATGTTTCCCAAACATTACCAGCTTTCAAAGCACTCGGGGGCTTAATAAAAATCCCCCCGAGCCCTGCTATCGCCTACGCGATCTTACACCAAAAAGCACTCGGGGGCTTAAGAAAAATCCCACCGAGCCCTGCTATCGCCTATGCGATCTTACACCAAAAAGCACTCGGGGGCTTAAGAAAAATCCCCCCGAGCCCTGCTATCGCCTACGCGATCTTACACCAAAAAGCACTCGGGGGCTTAAGAAAGATCCCCCCAAGCCCTGCTATCGCCTACGCGATCTTACATCAAAAAGCACTCGGGGGCTTAAGAAAGATCCCCCCGAGCCCTGCTATCGCCTGCACGATCTTGCATCAAAAAGCACTCGGGGCTTAAGAGCAAAATCCCCACGAGAGATGCTATCCCCTAAAACTCGGGGACTCGAGCACAAGAACTCCCCCCAGAGGACGCTATCTTCACCCACACGACCTCTACATCCGAGCACGCGGGAGCCCGAGGACCATCACCTCCCGAAGGACCGTTCGCGCAGTCTGAAGCTTAAAAAATAAAACGCTCAAGCAAAAACACCCGGCCAACCCCATCTGCCGAAAGCAAGGCTCGAAAAACATGGCAACAATCAGATAGAGCACCAAGTACTCTGAAGAAAAACTTTAGAGGAAGCACAGGACACAAGACTCATTTAGTCTTCACCCGATCGCCAACGATCACCTAAAGACTCGGGGGCTACTCCCATCGGGAGCGCTGCCGCGCACCCGATAAAAGGAAGAAATCAACGGAAGAACGACAAGGAAACAAATCTAAAGGCTACGCTTGACTCTGCAATTCAAACGTAGCCTCGGAGGCTACTCCCATTGGGAGCGCTGTCGCGCACCCGATAGAACCCACATTGCAAAGTTCGGCCGAACTCGAACACAGCTCTCTATCGCCAAGGACTCGAACACAGCTTCAGATCAGGACTCGAACACAGTTCTCGGCCGAGAAAAAGCCCAAAGATAAAATTCTGTTGCAAAAGACTCAAGCACTGTTTACATCACAGGAGTCATTTTCAATACAAAAGGACTCAACTACATTTGGATAGAAGGGAGCTCCTGTTACAAGAGGGAATCACCCAAGGAATTATGACTTCTACATATGTGCCCATGAGGGGTAACCGACTCTAGTACAAGAGCATCATCAAGGAGGAGTCGAAGCAGCAGGCTCATGATGTCAATGACATAACAAAAGGTGAAACTCGACTTATTTGTGGAGCCATTGAAGGCGATGCTCCACCAGCTTCTTCTCCAGCTCCTATAGCTTCTCCTCCCGCTCCGCCCAAGCTGCAGGCGAAGATGACGCCGCTGCCTCCAGTTCTACAAGGTCGCCTGCCGCGCTCGTTTAACCGGTGGTTTGACATCGAGGTCTTCTTCAGAGCCAGAGGGGGAAGCAGTTGAAGACGGCTCACCACCAGCACCAGAAGAGTCCCTGGAGGACGAAGCTGTCGAAGACACAGGCGAAGGACCCACCGACCTTGCGGAAACGTCGCTGCTTGACTCCTGAGTTCACGGGTCCATGCTGTTGCCGCTCGGATCAAAAGCACGGACGGCAACAGTGCTCTCACCATCAAACCGACAGCAAAGAACATCGCCATCGCGAATACCCAAACGGCGAGAAAACGAACTCCAACCAGAGCCAAGAAAGACCAAGCGGGAACGGTCAAACTCCAAATCGACATAGGAGGGAGCTCGATCGCTCCCCTGATGATGCAGAAGCAAGCCATCCAAACCAAGATCGGCCACAAAGGCAGAAAAAGAAGGGGGAAGAAGAACGCGAGGGGCATTAAGGCCACAAACGCGCAATAAGAAATCATGCCGCCAAAAGCCCTCCGCAACAGACGAAGAAGGTGGTAGCGGAGTGCCATGTCGACCACCACGTCCAGAACGAGGAGCACGCCCACCTCTACCACGATGGACGCGACCACGGCCGGAGCCTCGCATTGGAGCCATGGAAAGTTAGAAAAAGGGAAATAGAAGAGAAGACAGATGGAGGAAAGCAAACCAGGACGAAGCCAATTTATATTGCAAGGAAGCCCCAACGCGGCAAAGCCAAGCGATACCCGCACTTAAAGCTATGCCGACGCTCCAGAATCCGAGGCCAAAGATGCTCGCCCACGGGGTGCGTTGTTCATACTACCATCAAATCACGCGCGTTGGAAACGCGCACCTCGGGAACTTAACCGGCGCTGCTCGCACGCCACTGAGCTCGTTATCATGACCGGTCAAGATGAAAAGACGGTTCACTGCCAAGCATCTATGATAATAACCACACAACGACGTGGTTATCGTGATAGGAAAAAAAGGAGAAGACCAACCAACGTCTCGTCACAAGTAAAGCCTATCAGGAGCGCCACCGAAACCCAGAGATTTTATCAGATTTTTTTCCCCTCAAAGAAAAAACCTCTCACTCCCATCGGGAGGAGCCCATCCCGAGAGTCCCCAGGTGCTCACTCATCTGAAGCTCAACCAGGCGCTCGAGTGATCACTCGCACGCACTAGAGTTACAGGTGCTCCCTCACCTGTGGACCCACAAGGTACTCGAGTAACCACTCGCACCCTTGAGAGTCTCGGGTGCTCCCTCACCCCTGAAAGAAACTCAAACAGATTTCGAGTAATTACTCGCAGAAGGATTCCTCGCCTGAGCACTTGAAACAAGCTCCGCGAGTGAGATGAGTGAACAGCTCACTTGATGATTTGTTCCAAGTGGGTGAAATGCTATAAGGCTCCGCGCCTCAAAAACACACCTATTCCTGGAACCACGACACACTATGCCCAGATGCCACGCAAGACTAGCGTGTAGGTAAGACCCCGCTGCGAAGTTCGGCCGGGCTGGGACTTGCCGAAGAGCGGTTTCACTCCCAACCTTTCCATGCGCTGCGCATGAAGTATAAAGCCGGGCGGACGCGCCTTAGGCTACACAACCAGCTGGCGGCAAATGGACACTGTAAGACCTGAAGCGGCCGGACTTTTGCTATGCTCCAGTATCCCAAGCTCATGTCGAGGGACATGGGTTTGATTGGGCGATCGTGGTATTTGCCACTAGCGCAATTCACCAAGGCTTGATCCGTCGAGTCCTTGGGCCCTTTCTGCTTAACATTCCTCAAAACAGGTTTTGTCATGGCCACCATGGTGCCAGCGACCGCGGGTACACCGCGCATACAAGCCATGGACGTATGAAGACGAACTCGAGTCCCTGCGTGACTCTTTGAGTCCCCCAGGCACTCGGGGGCTACTGACGAGGGGGTGACCCCATGACTCCTACTAATGGGCCTACCCGGTATCATTGAAGGCCCACGGAGCTATCGACGGATTCACCTTGGCCCGCTAGATGGCACCGACATTGGGAGTCCTCGACTGACAAGGAAGGTGCAGGGACTTGCCGTACAAGCTAGGGTTAGTTTTCCCGTAATTGTAGATTGATTCCCCGAGACCTGGTCTACTATATAAAGGCCAAGAGGGGGCAACGAAACAGAGAGACATCGCCTGTAACCCTAGCCCAGAGCGCATCTGCTTTGGCATCCCCTGTAACTTCCCCACAATCAATATATCGAGCAGGAAGTGTATCCTCCTGTTTGCCGACGAGCTTGTCGTACAACCTGTGTCTTCTCCAACTAACCCAGGGTCCCTGACCATGGGACTTGCCGGGGCCTATCCTCGACACCCACCCCGGTCATCCCCTCCCCTGTTCACCTCGCGGTGTCGTGCATCCATGGCGCCACGGCAGAGGCCGTCGCCGTGGCGGCCATCGCAGCTCCCCGGCGGCCTACTCTTTACCCCGAGGCACCACTGGCCCGTGCCCTAACCCTAGACGCCCTCAGATTCCCCCCATTCCCCTCGCGCTTGCCCCTGCCCCTCCTTCCTCCCGCACGGGTCCGAGCACCATCGTCGCCACCGTTGCGTACTGCCGCGGCCAACGGCCACATCCGACCGAGCGAGCACGTCTAGGAGGATCCCAGGGCTCGGCTTCATCTTCCCGCGCATCGGAGACGAGCTCCCGGACGCCGTGCGTCGCGAATCGGACCGTTCCCCAACCACGGCCGTCGCCGCAATTCCGCCGATTGCCTCGCCTGCACGCCTCCCCGCGCTTCTCCGAGCGCTCCATCGAGTTCCCTGTGAGCATTTGCGCCGTTTCCCCTCTCTCCTCTCGCCTGAACGCCGCCGTAGCTCCTCCCCGTCGATGTCGTGCTCCAGCCGCCGCGGTCCCTCGCCGTCGACGTTCTGTAGGTCGCGCCCGCCCGTTTCGCTTGCGCCAGTGGACACACGTCCTCGAGCCCGTTCGATTCCAGCCCGCGGCCGGCCAAACGGTGGCGGGAGACAACGTCTCGTGGCCTCGCCGCCGGGCCAATGGCCATGGTCTCCGCCGTGTCCGGCGGGGCTAATCCCCTGTTAGAGTTAGTTCCCCTCCCCTCTTTCACTGCAGATGGGCCCCGCCCCCACTAACTACAATTAGCCCTCCCCTCTAATTCATACTGTTAATTAACAGAGATTAATCCCCCTGGATAATTTTGTTTAAATTAAATTCAATTACTAAATGAGCCTATGACATGTGGGACCCCACTGTCATATAAATAAATTTAATGATTTTATTAAACTATGAGGATGACATGTGGGTCCCCTTTAATATTCAGATAAATAAAATGAATTTTATTAGAACTGTGACTATGACAAGTAGGACCCACTGGTCTGGTTTGACCAGTCAAACTATTGTGGATAATGTTACTGTTTTATTAATACAAATAATTCCAGAAAATCTTTTAAATGATTTAAAACTTTGAATTTGAATATCTTTTAAACCGTAAGTCAGATTCAAAAACTTTATACATGAAAGTTGATCAGAAAAATATAAAGAGGACGGATACGCTATCCTTATACCAACCACACCCCCCTAATACACCGATCATCGACATTCCCCCCCTCCGGGCTGTTTGTCGATAATTCCCGGTGCCGGTAAAAACCTGCCGGATGAATTTATTCCGAACACGAAAGTTGTTCGGAATAGTTCAACTAACACAGATACACCCCCCTTATGTTTGTCCGGTACCCACGACACCTCCGGAATGAACACTTCCCGCTCCGGACACCCTGTCCGGTAATCACCCGGAGCTGGCAGTTCATCCCCGGATGAATTCCCGCTCCGAGCAACGTGCATTGCACTGTGTTAGAACATCGTTAACTTTACATTTGTCATGTCATGCATATGTTTGTATATTATGGCCGTGTATTTACTGTTTCCTCCCCCCTTAATCTCCGGTAGACCCCGCTGCTACCGCGGACTACACCGCCGCCGGGTATGACTTCTTCGTCGACGACCCTGCCCCTACCGTCGAGCTTCCAGGCAAGCAGAGCCATTCTCTTCCCCAGATATCGCCTACCTTTCCGTACTTTCTTGCACTAGGCATTGTTACTGCTGCTGCTACGATTACAATCCTATTCAATTGCATAGCTTGATTTTGTCGCCCTTTGATGTACCTTTCTTATCCTATGCTTCCTATTATAATTATGCATTATTCAGCAGTGAACCCTGCGCATTGTTAGCTAGGACTAGATAGAGGGCCGTGATCACTCAGGGGGGTGAACACGGATACAATATATACAACTGCACAGGTACGAAACAAAGCAGACACCGCAAAAGGCCCCTATCTGGGTTATGCCTAGTCACCTCAAGTGTGAGCTATCAAGGAGTAATCCTTGTACTCGACTCGAGTCTGACTTTGTCTTGCCGCCATAGGGTCCTGAACAGTGGTTGTCCTTAAGGTAAGAAGCCGGGCGACCCAACGGTGCCCGCGAGCGGTATATGGTCGGGAACGACAGGGAGGGTACGACCGACGTTACTGGCGTGCTTGGCCCCTGCTCGTATCTCGCGAGAGTTACCAAACCACGCAAAGGTCGAGCTCTACCAAGAGCACACGCGAGACAAGGTAAGGAGACGGTTCACCTTCTCGGTAACCGCGCGCTTTGACGAGACGACAGGGCAGGCCCCAACGTTACCGGTGGGCCTTGTTGCTGTTCGTTGTCCGTTGTGTTGTTAGTCAGACAGCGATAACGGTTGTCTGCGAGATAATATTAAAATGCTAAATGGTTCGGCAGATGACTTGAGAGACCCATTGGTCTGTACGCACTACCTACACGTGGGATTACGGTGTGGGCCCTCCGCGTCGTAGTTTGTCCGAAAGCTCTTCAGACGTCAGCAGTACCATGGGCTGATAGCCGGGAAGCGGTCTTGTCTTATTTGCTGCAGGAGGTGTGTTTTGGATTTGCTTTTGCTTCACCGTCCAGTCTCGTACCGTGCAGGAGCGTGCAAGGGTGAGGGACCTAGACCCCTTGACGCATAGGATATAGTCCGACGGATGGCCTCTCTGCTGAGCCTAGGATGGGCTGCGTCGTGTCGGATAGCCTCGGTGGGGCGTTCCCTAACAAGGTTCACGCCACCCTGGAGATCCGAGCGTGCAGGCT
This sequence comes from Bromus sterilis, assembly GCA_950022295.1. NCBI lineage: Eukaryota > Viridiplantae > Streptophyta > Magnoliopsida > Poales > Poaceae > Bromus > Bromus sterilis. Next base: position 157,765,825 of record OX465596.1, on the reverse strand, counting down.
TAACAGTAGTGCACCCCTGCAGGGAGTTTAATCTATTCGAATAGCCGTTTCCACGGTAACAGGACGCTTTATGCTGAAGCTGGATCTTACCACTAGAAACTTTATGCTTAAGAAAAATCCCCCCGAGCCCTGCTATCGCCTACGCGATCTTACACCAAAAAGCACTCGGGGGCTTAAGAAAGATCCCCCGAGCCCTGCTATCGCCTACGCGATCTTACATAAAAAAGCACTCGGGGGCTTAAGAAAGATCCCCTCGAGCCCTACTATCGCCTGCGCGATCTTGCATCAAAAAGCACTCGGGGCTTAAGAGCAAAATCCCCACGAGAGATGCTATCCCCTAAAACTCGGGGACTCGAGCACAAGAACTCCCCCCCAGAGGACGCTATCTTCACCCACACGACCTCTACATCCGAGCACGCGGGAGCCCGAGGACCATCACCTCCCGAAGGACCGTTCGCGCAGTCTGAAGCTTAAAAAATAAAACGCTCAAGAAAAAACACCCGGCCAACCCCATCTGCCGAAAGCAAGGCTCGAAAAACATGGCAACAATCAGATAGAGCACCAAGTACTCTGAAGAAAAACTTTGGAGGAAGCACAGGACACAAGACTCATTTAGTCTTCACCCGATCGCCAACGATCACCTAAAGACTCGGGGGCTACTCCCATCGGGAGCGCAGCCGCGCACCCGATAAAAGGACAGAAATCAACGGAAGAACGACAAGGAAACAAATCTAAAGGCTACGCTTGACTCTGCAATTCAAACGTAGCCTCGGAGGCTACTCCCATTGGGAGCGCTGTCGCGCACCCGATAGAACCCACATTGCAAAGTTCGGCCGAACTCGAACACAGCTCTCGATCGCCAAGGACTCGAACACAGCTTCAGATCAGGACTCGAACACAGTTCTCGGCCGAGCAATAGCCCAAAGATAAAATTCTGTTGCAAAAGACTCAAGCACAGTTTACATCACAGGAGTCATTTTCAATACAAAAGGACTCAACTACATTTGGATAGAAGGCAGCTCCTGTTACAAGAGGGAATCACCCAAGGAATTATGACTTCTACATATGTGCCCATGAGGGGTAACCGACTCTAGTACAAGAGCATCATCAAGGAGGAGTCGAAGCAGCAGGCTCATGATGTCAATGACATAACAAAAGGTGAAACTCGACTTATTTGCGGAGCCATTGAGGCGACGCTCCACCAGCTTCTTCTCCAGCTCCTATAGCTTCTCCTCCAGCTCCGCCCAAGCTGCCGGCGAAGATGACGCCGCTGCCTCCAGTTCTACAAGGTCGCCTGCCGCGCTCGTTTAACCGGTGGTTTGACATCGAGGTCTTCTTCAGAGCCAGAGGGGGAAGCAGTTGAAGACGGCTCACCACCAGCACCAGAAGAGTCCCTGGAGGACGAAGCAGTCGAAGACACAGGCGAAGGACCCACCGACCTTGCGGAAACGTCGCTGCTTGACTCCAGAGCTCGCGGGTCCATGCTGTTGCCGCTCGGATCAAAAGCACGGATGACAACAGTGCTATCACGATCAAACCAACAGCAAAGAACATCGCCATCGCGAAGACCCAAACGGCGAGAAAACGAACTCCAACCAGAGCCAAGAAAGACCAAGCGGGAACGGTCAAACTCCAAATCGACATAGGAGGGATCTTGATCGCTCCCCTGATGATGCAGAAGCAAGCCATCCAAACCAAGATCGCCATAACGGCAGAAAAAGAAGGGGGGAGAAGAACGCGAGGGGCATTAAGGCCACGAACGCGAAATAAGAAAGCATGCCGCCAAAAGCCCTCCGCAACAGACGAAGAAGGTGGTAGCGGAGTGCCATGTCGACCACCACGTCTAGAACGAGGAGCACGCCCACCTCTACCACGATGGACGCGACCACGGCCGGAGCCTCGCTTTGGAGCCATGGAAAGTTACAAAAAGGGAAATAGAAGAGAAGACAGATGGAGGAACGCAAACCAAGACAAAGCCAATTTATAGTGCAAGGAAGCCCCAACGCGGCAAAGCCAAGCGATACCCGCACTTAAAGCTATGCCGACGCTCCAGAATCCGAGGCCAAAGATGCTCGCCCACGGGGTGCGTTGTTCATACTACCATCAAATCACGCGCGTTGGAAACGCGCGCCTCGGGAACTTAACCGGCACTGCTCGCACGCCACGGAGCTCGTTATCATGACCGGTCAAGATGAAAAGACGGTTCACTGCCAAGCATCTATGACAATAACCACACAGTGACGTGGTTATCCTGACAGGAAAAAAAGCAGAAGACCAACCAACGTCTCGTCACAAGTAAATCCTATCAGGAGCGCCACCGAAACCTAGAAATTTTATCAGATTTTTTTCCCCTCAAAGAAAAAACTTCTCACTCCCATCGGGAGGATCCCATCCCGAGAGTCCCCAGGTGCTCACTCATCTGAAGCTCAACCAGGCGCTCGAGTGATCACTCGCACGCACTAGAGTTACAGGTGCTCCCTCACCTGTGGACCCACAAGGTACTCGAGTAACCACTCGCACCCTTGAGAGTCTCGGGTGCTCCCTCACCCCTGAAAGAAACTCAAACAGCTTTCGAGTAATTACTCGCAGAAGGATTCCTCGCCTGAGCACTCGAAACAAGCTCCGCGAGTGAGATGAGTGAACAACTCACTTGATGATTTTTTCCAAGTGGGTGAAATTCTATAAGGCTCCGCGCCTCAAAAACACACCTATTCCTGGAACCACGACACACTGTGCCCAGATGCCACGCAAGACTAGCGTGTAGGTAATACCCCGCTGCGAAGTTCGGCCGGGCTGGGACTTGCCGAAGAGCGATTTCACTCCCAACCTTTCCATGCGCTGTGCATGAAGTATAAAGCCGGGCGGACGCGCCTTAGGCTACACAACCAGCTGGCAGCAAATGAACACTGTAAGACCTGAAGCGGACGGACTTTTGCTATGCTCCAGTATCCCAAGCTCATGTCGAGGGACATGGGTTTGATTGGGCGATCGTGGTATTTTCCACTAGCGCAATTCACCAAGGCTCGATCCGTCGAGTCCTTGGTCCCTTTCTGCTTAACATCCCTCGAAACAGGTTTTGTCATGGCCACCATGCTGCCAGCGACCGCGGGTACACCGCGCATACAAGCCATGGACGTATGAAGACGAACTCGAGTCCCTGCGCGACTCTTCGAGTCCCCCAGGCACTCGGGGGCTACTAACGAGGGGGTGACCCCACGACTCCTACTAATGGGCCTACCCGGTATCATTGAAGGCCCACGGAGCTATCGCCGGATTCACCTTGGCCCGCTAGATGGCACCGACATTAGGAGTCCTCGACTGACAAGGAAGGTGCAGGGACTTGCCGTACAAGCTAGGGTTAGTTTTCCCGTAATTGTAGATTGATTCCCCGAGACCTGGTCTACTATATAAAGGCCAGGAGGGGGCAACGAAACAGAGAGACATCGCCTGTAACCCTAGCCCAGAGCGCATCTGCTTTGGCATCCCCTGTAACTTCCCCACAATCAATATATCGAGCAGGAAGTGTATCCTCTTGTTTGCCGACGAGCTTATCGTCCAACCTGTGTCTTCTCCAACTAGCCCAGGGTCCCTGACCATGGGACTTGCCGGGGCCTATCCTCGACACCCACCCCGGTCATCCCCTCCCCTGTTCACCTCGCGGTGTGACGCATCCATGGCGCCACGGCAGAGGCCGTCGCCGTGGCGGCCTACTCGTTACCCCGAGGCACCACTGGCCCGTGGCCTAACCCTAGACGCCCTCAGATTCCCCCCATTCCCCTCGCGCTTGCCCCTGCCCCTCCTTCCTCCCGCACGGGCCCGAGCACCGTCGTCACCGCCGTTGCGTACTGCCGCGGCCAATGTTCACCTCCGACCGAGCGAGCACGTCTAGGAGGATCCTAGGGCTCGGCTTCTTCTTCCCGCGCATCGGAGACGAGCTCCCGGACGCCGTGCGTCGCGAATCGGACCGTTCCCCAACCACGGTCGTCGCTGCAATTCCGCCGATTGCCTCGCCTGCACGCCTCCCCGCGCTTCTCCGTGCGCTCCATCGAGTTCCCTGTGAGCATTTGCGCCATTTCCCCTCTCTCCTCTCGCCTGAACGCCGCCGTAGCTCCTCCCCGTCGATGCCGTGCTCCGGCCGCCGCGGTCCCTCGCCGTCGACATTCTGTAGGTCGCGCCCGCCCGTTTCGCTTGCGCCAGTGGACTCACGTCCTCGAGCCCGTTCGATTCCAGCCCGCGGCCGGCCAAACGGTGGCCGGGGACACCGTCCCGTGGCCTCGCCGCCGGGCCAATGGCCATGGTCGCCGCCGTGTCCGGCGGGGCTAATCCCCTGTTAGAGTTAGTTCCCCTCCCCTCTCTCACTGCAGATGGGCCCCGCCCCCACTAACTCCAATTAGCCCTCCCCTCTAATTAACACTGTTAATTAACAGAGATAAAACCCCCTGGATATTTTTGTTTAAATTAAATTCAATTACTAAATGAGCCTATGACATGTGGGACGTCACTGTCATATAAATAAATTTAATGATTTTATTAAACTATGAGGATGACATGTGGGTCCCCTTTAATATTCAGATAAATAAAATGAATTTTATTAGAACTGTGTCTATGAAAAGTAGGACCCACTGGTCAGGTTTGACCAGTCAAACTATTGTGGATAATGTTACTATTTTATTAATAAAAATAATTCCAGAAAATCTTTTAAATGATTTAAAACTTTGAATTTGAATATCTTTTAAACCGTAAGTCAGATTCAAAAACTTTATACATGAAAGTTGAACAGAAAAATATAACGAGTACGAATATGCTATCCTTATACCAACCACACACCCCTAACACCCCGATCATCGACATTCCCCCCCTCCGGGCTGTCTGTCGATAATTCCCGGTGCCGGTAAAAACCTGCCGGATGAATTTATTCCGAACACGAAAGTTGTTCGGAATAGTTCAACTAACACGGATACACCCCCCTTATGTTTGTCCGGTACCCACGAAACCTCCGGCATGAACCCTTCCCCTCCGGACACCCTGTCCGGTAATCACCCGGAGCTGGCAGTTCATCCCCAGATGAATTCACGCTCCGAGCAACGTGCATTGCACTGCATTAGAACATCGTTAACTTTACATTTGTCATGTCATGCATATGTTTGTATATTATTGCCGTGTATTTATTGTTTCCTCCCCCCTTAATCTCCGGTAGACCCCGCTGCTACCGCCGACTACACCACCGCCGGGTACGACTTCTTCGTCGACGACCCTGCCCCTACCGTCGAGCTTCCAGGCAAGCAGAGCCATTCTCTACCCCAGATATCGCCTACCTTTCCGTACTTTCTTGCACTAGGCATTGTTACTGCTGCTGCTACGATTACAATCCTATTCAATTGCATAACTTGATTTTGTCGCCCCTTGATGTACCTTTCTTATCCTATGCTTCCTATTATAATTATGCATTATTCAGAAGTGAAACCTGCGCATTGTTACCTAAGACTAGATAGCGGGCCGTGATCACTCAGGGGGGTGAACACGGATACAATATATACAACTGCACAGGTACGAAACAAAGCAGACACCGCCAAAGGCCCCTATCTGGGTTATGCCAAGTCACCTCAAGTGTGAGCTATCAAGGAGTAATCCTTGTACTCCACTCGAGGCTGACTTTGTCTTGCCGCCATAGGGTCCTGAACAGCGGTTGTCCTTAAGGTAAGAAGTCGGGCGACCCAACGGTGCCCGCGAGCGGTATATGGTCGGGAACGACAGGGAGGGTACGACCGACGTTACTGGCGTGCTTGGCCCCTGCTCGTATCTCGCGAGAGTTACCAAACCACGCAAAGGTCGAGCTCTACCAAGAGCACACGCGAGACAAGGTAAGGAGACGGTTCACCTTGTCGGTAACCGCGCGCTTTGACGGGACGACAGGGCAGGCCCCAACGTTACCGGTGGGCCTTGTTGCTGTTCGTTGTCCGTTGTGTTGTTAGTCAGACAGCGATAGCGGTTGTCTGCGAGATAATATTAAAATGCTAAATGGTTCGGCGGATGACTTGAGAGACCCATTGGTCTGTACGCACTACCTACACGTGGGATTACGGTGTGGGCCCTCCGCATCGTAGTTTGTCCGAAAGCTCTTCAGACGTCAGCAGTACCACGGGCTGATAGCCGGGAAGCTGTCTTGTCTTATTTGTTGCAGCAGGTGTGTTTGGAGTTGCTTTTGCTTCACCGTCCAGTCTCGTACCATGCAGGAGCATGCAAGGGTGAGGGACCTAGACCCCTTGGCGCATAGGATATAGTCCGGCGGATGGCCTCTCTGCTGAGCCTAGGATGGGCTGCGTCGTGTCGGATAGCCTCGGTGGGGCGTTCCCTAACAAGGTTCATGCCACCCTGGAGATCCGAGCGTGCAGGCTGAACAGTAGTGCACCCCTGCAGGGAGTTTAATCTATTCGAATAGCCGTGTCCACGGTAGCAGGACGCTTGATGCTGAAGCTGGATCTTACCACTAGAAACTATTACTATTAAACTGTATGGTTCCGGGTTTTCTTCCTCGCATGGGAGTCGAGGAGGGGAACGCAGAGGCATTATTATTATGGTTAATCATTACAACTTATATTATACAAAGTTGCAGCAACTTCTGCTTCATTGTTACTTTATTGCTTTATATGAACTGTTGGCTGTTTCTCTTCTCATGCTGCAAGACATCGTCAGAAGATGCTTGCCTTCGATAGGCCTAGCTTCTTACCCTTATTCTGATTTCTATCTTGCAGTCCACTATATATACAGCCTCCCTTTTCCGTTGATACAAATGCATAATGCTTAGTAGCGGACGTAAGACTCGCGGGTATACTAGATACTCACCTTTGCTTTATTTCCCCTTTTATGTTTTGCCTGATCGGCCGCTGCAATCGACGTTGGAGCCCAGGAGCAGGAGTACCTCGGAGGCGGATACTATTACGTCGAGACCCCCGCTGACCAGGACGAGGAGTAGTTTCGGAGGCTCCCAGGCAGGAGGCCTTGCCTTTTTTATCTGTATCTCTGATGTTATTTGTGCTAGCCTTCTTAAGGCAAGACTTGACTAACTATGTCTGTACTCAGATATTATGGTTTGTATAACTTATGTATTCGGGTCCGCGTGACCCCCTTTATTGTAACATATTGGTTTATCCTTTTGTTTTTAGTGTTGTGCTGTGATATTCTCACCGTGGCACCCTAATCTCAGCCGTGTACCCTGCGTGTATGATTACTGTACACGGATTGATTTTGGGGGCGTCACACTAAGATAGGGGAGTTGCACACTACCCTTTACCTTTGTTTTTTAGTCTTGTTAGTTTACCTTTCAGTTTTTATCTTTGTGTCTTTCATCAAAAATCAAAAAATATATATATAGTATGTCTAGTTCCTTACTTGCCAATCAATGTCTAACTTCTGTGAAACTAGATTTTATTGGCATGGAGGATTCACTGAGGATCAACAATAATATTACAAGGAATACCTCTTGTCTCAAAAAGGGATACACTTATGTAGACTCATACATGAATTGTATGAGTATGCTAAAAACTTGTGCTCAATATATAATATATCTTTCTGCAGGGATGAATCTTGTTGCTTTATGAGGCACAAACACCTTGCTTTCCAATGTGAGTACAATGAGGATGAAATCTTAGCTTCTTATGCTAAGGGAAAATATGATTTTTATGATGCAGAACAAATAGAAGAATTTGTTGCTTTTAAGGGTGCCTATGAAATTACTTCTTTTCTTGAAAATATTGATGACGCCCCTTACAAATCAGAGAGTCTTGCTATACTTAACTATTGTTTGGAAAATTATGATGAAAATTATTATATTACTGATCATCTTGAGAGAATCTCTCCCCCAAAGGAAGAGACTAATGTTTTGCAGGAATCTATAGAAGCAGAAATTACTGAACCTGAAAGCTCTTTGGATGAAGAAGAGGAGGAGAGTGACGAACAAAAGGAGGAAGAATGGAGCCATCCATGTCTACCTTTGTGACGCCCCTAAAATCAATCTGTGTACAGTAATCATACACGCAGGGTACACAACTGAGATTAGGGTGCCATGGTGAGAATATCACAGCACAACACTAAACACAAAAGGATAAACCAATATGTTACAATAAAGAGGGGTCACGCGGACCCGAATACATAAGTTATACAAGCCATAATATCTGAGTACAGACATAGTTAGTCAAGTTTTTCCTTAAGAAGGCTAGCACAAATAACATCAGAGATACAGATCGAAAAGGCAAGGCCTCCTGCCTGGGAGCCTCCGAAACTACTCCTGGTCCTGGTCAGCGGGGGTCTCGACGTAGTAGTATCCTCCTCCGGGGTACTCCTGCTCCTGGGCTCCAACGTCGACTGCAGCGGCCGATCAGGCAAAACAGTAAAGGAAGTAAAGCAGGTGAGTATCTAGTATACCCGCGAGTCTTACGTCCGCTACTAAGCATTATGCATTGTAACAACGGAAAGAAGAGGCTGTATAAAGTGGACTGCAAGATAGAAATCAGAATAAGGGTAAGAAGCTAGGCCTATCGAAGACTAGCATCTTCCGACGTTGTCTTGCAGCATGAGGTATGAATCAGCCAACAGTTCATATAAAGAATAAAGTAACAACGAAGCAAAAGTTGCTGCAACATTGTATAATATAAGTGGTAATGAATAACAATAATGATAATGCCTCCGAGTTCACCTCCTCGACATCCCCGCGAGGAAGAGAACCCGGAACCATACAGTTTAGCATTTAGCATTTAGCATTTTAATTAACCTGCGCGACAACCGTTATCGTTGCCTCGACTTAACCGACCCGCGGTCAACGACAGCAGTCAGGACCACCAGTACATCGGTGCCTACCCTATCGTCCCACCAAGTCACTGCGGTTACCAACAAGGTGAACCATCTCCTTACCTTGTCTCGCGTGTGCTCTTGGTAGAGCTCGACTTTCGTGGTTTGGTAACTCTCGCGAGATACGAGCACGGGCCAAGCACGCCAGTAACGTCGGTCGTACCCTCCCTGTCGTTCCCGACGATATACCTCTCGCGGGCACCGTTGGGTCGCCCGACTTCTTACCTTAAGGACAACCAATGCTCAGGACCTTATGGCGGCAAGACAAAGTCAGCCTCGAGTGGAGTACAAGGATTACTCCCGGATAGCTCACACTTGAGGTGACTAGGCATAACCCAGATAGGGGCCTTTGGCGGTGTCTGCTTTGTACCGTACCTGTGCAGTTGTATATATTGTACCCGTGTTCACTCCCCTGAGTGATCACGACCCGCTATCTAATCCTAGCTAACAATGCGCAGGGCTCACTGCTGAAATATGCTTAAGTAATAATAGGCAGCATAGGACAAAGGAAAAGGTACATCAAGGGGCGACAAAATCAGGCTATGCAATTGAATAGGAGTATAACGTAGCAGCAGCAGTAACAATGCCTAGTGCAAGAAAGTACGGAAAGATAGGCTATATCTGTGGAAGAGAATGGCTCTGCTTGCCTGGAAGCTCGACGGTAGGGGTCGGGTCGTCGACGAAGTAGTCGTACCCGGCAGCGGTGTAGTCGGCGGTAGCAGCGGGGTCTGCCGAAGATTAAGGGGGGGGGGAGGAAACAGTAAATAGACAGCAATAATATACAAACATATGCATGACATGACAGATGAAATATTAACGGTGTTCTAACGCAGTGCGATGTATCACGCTCAGAGCGGGAATTCATCCGGGGATGAAATACCGGCTCCGGGTGATTACCGGACAGGGTGACCGGAGGGGGGAAGGATCAAGCCGGAGGTGTCGTGGGTACCGGAAAAACATAAGGGGGGTGTATCCGTGCTAGTTGATCTATTCCGAACAACTTTCGTGTTCGGAATAAATTCATCCGGGTACTTTTTATCGGTACCGGGAATTATCGGCAGACAGCCCGAAGGGGGGGAATGTCGATGATCGGTATGCTAGGGGGGTGGGGTTGGTATACGGATAGCGTATTCTTATTCGTTATATTTTTCTGATCAACTTTCATGTATAAAGTTTTTGAATCTGACTTACGGTTTAAAAGATATTGAATTTCCAAATATAAATCATTTTATAACATTTTTAGAATTTATTTAATTTAATAAATAAACATTATCCACAACAGTGGAGTTGACTGGTCAAAACTGACCAGTGGGTCCCACTGGTCAGTCTCACATACTGATAAATCATTTTTATTTAATAAAACATAGGGTGGCCCACATGTCATACACTGTTATTATTATATATTCATTTTATTGAAATACTTACAAGTGGGACCCAGTTGTCATAGGCTCTAGCTTAACTAATGTTGTAATTAAACCATTTTAATTAATCCAGTAGTTAATTAAGGGGGTGGGCCCACTGTCAGTGGCTGGTTAGCCACTAACAGGGGATTAGTGAGGCGGGGCCCACGGGTCAGTGGCACCCAGGCCACGGCCAGCCCGTCGCGACCACGCCGGCGACGAGGTGGTTCACCGGCGGCGACCTAGCGCCCGAGCCCGGCGACCAAAAGAGGCGTGGGAGGGCTCGTTCGAACGATCCGAACGAGCCGCACCCATTCACGTAGCTAGCGCGGGCGGAGGAGGCGTGGCACGACGGCGGCGACACGGTCCGCGGCGGCCGGTGCAGGGGGCTCACGGGCACGGCGCCCCGGGCGGCTAAACGAGGGGGGAAGAGGGGCGTTCGACTCAGCAGCTCACTGCGATCACGTAGGCGATGGCAGACTGCTCGATGGAGGGCTCTGGCGGCGTGAATTGCAGCGCGATCTCGCCGGCTGGAGCTTGAAGAAGATGACGAGGAGCTCGTTGTGGTGGCGTCGGGCTCAAATCCTTCCGTCCAGAGACGAAGACGACAACTGCAGACGCATAGGACACGGTGGCTGGGGATCTGGTGGCCGTTGTCCGCGCCGGAGCATGGCGGCGGTGACGACGGGCTTGGGCCGGTTTCTTTCCCGACGTAGGTGAGGCGGGGAGAAAGGGGGCGGAACTAGGGTTAGGGTTCCTAGGGAGGGGCAGCAGGGAGCGGGGGACTTATCCACGCAGGGGGCCGCGGGATAGCCTCCACGGCGCCATGGCCATGGCACGACCGGTGGATGCCTGCCACGGTCTCCATCGTGAACAGGAGGTAGGGGATGGGGGGTGGGTTAGTTGGGCTGGGCCAGTTGGGCTGCGCGGGTGGGTTGGGGGAAAAGGGAGAGGGGTGGGCTTTGCCCACCGGGGTAGTTTAGGTTTGCTGTTTGATCTTATTTTCCTTTTCTTTTCTGTAATCTTCTTTTGTATTGGTTTTTTTTATATACCTAGGCAATTTTTATTAAATGTGGCATGTGACCCATAATTATTTTATACCCTAGGCTAGTGCCACAAAAATTTGGGGTCAAAAGAAAATCATTTAATATTTGATTTAAATATTAAATGATTAAATTGGGGTTTTTAGCTACTGTTTTGATTTGTTTGAAATTTTCTATAACTCAATAAATAACCAAACCCATATGGATTTGGTCCAGTGATTATTTGGGATTTTATAAAAGTGGTTCCAAGATTTTTGGAAAAGATTTATTCTCACCCTATTTTTTTTTAATATTCATCAAAGGGATTTTAGGGTTTGTTTGCATTTTAATTCAAATAGCTTGTACTTGTTTTGATCCCAAATGATCAAGGTCCATGATCACCAGGCATTCAAGAACATCAAAGTGGAATTTGAAATTTTGCACTGTTCCAAGTTGATCAACAAAAGTTTTGAACAGTACAGATGAACAGTAACAGTGATTACTGTTCACTGACAGTGAGGGTGTTACAAATCTCCCCCACTACAGGAATTATCGTCCCGAGAATTTAAGTGGTAGAGGGGAAAAGATCGGGGTATTCATCACGTAGGCGATCTTCGCGTTCCCAAGTGGCCTCATCTTCAGAATGATTCGACCACTGAACTTTGAGGAACTTGGTTGTCTTGTTGCGGGTCTTGCGTTCAGACTGACAAAGAATACGGCTCGGGTGCTCTTGATAAGTCAAGTCCTGTTGCAATTCAATCATATCATGCTCCACTTCACGACTAGGATCTTTGAAGCAGCGTCGGAGTTGCGACACGTGGAATACATCGTGTACTTGAGAGAGGTTCGGCGGCAATTCCAATCAGTATGCCACTGGTCCACTCCTGGAAAGGATACGGAACGGGCCAATGTAGCGAGGAGCTAACTTGCCTTTGATCCCGAAGCGATGAGTGCCCCTCATGGGAGTGACACGAAGGTATGCATATTCGCCAGGTTGATAGACCATTTCTTTGTGCTTGCGATCATAGTTGCTCTTCTGGCGAGACTGAGCAGCTTTCAAGTGTTCACGAATAACGCGAACCTGATCTTCAGCGTGTTGTACGATGTCCGGACCAATGAGAGTTCGTTCCCCAGTTTCTGACCAATTCAGAGGGGTTCGACACTTACGTCCATAGAGAACTTCAAAGGGTGCCATCTTCAGACTAGCTTGATAGCTATTGTTGTACGAGAATTCGGCAAATGGAAGAGATTCCTCCAATTTCTTACCGAATGAAATGACACAAGCTCGAAGCATGTCTTCAAGAACTTGGTTGACTCGTTCGGCTTGTCCTTGCGACTGGGGGTGATAAGCAGTACTGAAACTTAGGTGAGTGCCCATAGCTTCTTGGAAACTATCCCAGAACTTCGAGGTGAAAATGCTGCCACGGTCTGAACTGATCTCCAACGGAATACCATGGAGGGAAACAATTCTGGAAACATACAAGTCTGCCAACTGACTAGCAGAGATCGTCTCCTTGACAGGCAGAAAATGAGCAACCTTGGAGAATCGGTCGATGACGACAAAGATGGCATCATGACCTTTCTGTGATCGGGGAAATCCGGTGACGAAGTCCATTTCAATCTTGTCCCATTTCCATTCAGGAATAGAGAGTGGTTACAGAGTACCAGCAGGTCTCTGATGTTCGGCTTTCACGCGACGGCAAACGTCACACTCATCAACATAACGAGCAATGTCTTGTTTAATGTTAGACCACCAGTACCGCTGACGAATGTCTTGGTACATCTTGGTACTACCAGGGTGAATCGACAAGGGTGTATCATGAGCTTCTTTCATGACATCAGAGGCGTAATTCAGGTTGGCCTTGGCTACCGGAACCACTAAACGACCCTTGAAGTACACCGCATTATCATCATTTGCATCAATAGTGAAGAATGAGGGCTCTCCGCGCGCGACACGATGCTTAATCTTCCAAATGTCAGAGTCATAATGTTGTACCGTCTTGATGCGGGTGTCGAGGTCTGGTTGGACCACCAGGGAGTTCACATATCCCTGCGGAACAATTTCGATGTTCAGCTTGCGGAGTTCTGCATACAGACGTGGCTGTTGCACTTGAACTTCAAGTTCACTTCAATAGGCTTTGCGGCTTAAGGCATCGGCCACCACATTAGCTTTGCCAGGGGTGTAAGAAATTCCCATGGCGTAGTCGGCTATTGTCTCGAGCCATCTCTGTTGGCGGAGATTCAGGTCTGGTTGCGTAAACAGGTACTTCAGGCTTTGGTGGTCGGTGAAGATCTCGCAACGATTACCGACGAGGTAATGTCGCCACAGCTTCAATGCATAAATTACTGCTGCCAATTCGAGATCATGTGTTGGATAGTTTTCTTCGTGAGCACGCAACTGACGAGAGCCATAAGAAATCACTTTGCGCTCTTGCATTAGGACACAGCCTAATCCTTGACGAGATGCGTCGCAATATATCACAAAGTCCTTCTGAGTATCAGGAGGAGCAAGTACCGGGGGTGAAGTCAGCTTGTCCTTGAGAGCTTGAAAACTTTCTTGACATTTATCAGTCCACTCAAACTTAACGCCTTTGTGAAGAAGATTAGTCAGAGGCTTGGCAATCTTGGAGAAATTCTCAACAAAATGGCGGCAATAGCTGGCAAGGCCGAGGAAACTTCTGACTTGCTTGACAGTCCTGGGCGGAGTCCAGTCAAGAATAGCCTGGATACGTTCGGGGTTGACGGCAACGCCATCCTTGGAAATCACATGACCAAGGTAGGTTACTTCGGGAAGCCAGAACTCACACTTAGAATACTTAGCATAGAGTTTGTGTTCTCGAAGCTTTTCAAGTATAAGGCGAAGATGTTCAGCATGTTCTGCATCGGTCTTGGAGTAAATCAATATATCATCCAGATAAACCACGACGAACTTGTCGAGGTATTCCATGAATATATAATTCATCAATCTGGAGAAGGTGGCTGGTGCATTTGTCAAGCCAAAGGACATTACAGTGTACTCGTATGACCCATAGCGAGTAATGAATGCAGTCTTCGGGATGTCCTCATCACGGACCCGGATCTGATGGTAACCCAACCTTAAGTCGAGTTTTGAAAACACCGTGGATCCAACAAGTTGATCATAAAGATCATTGATCCGAGGGAGGGGGTACTTGTTCTGTATCGTGGCTTGGTTGATAGGTCGGTAATCTTGGACCAAACGGTTCGTGCCATCACTCTTCTTGACAAAGAGCGAAGGTGCTCCCCAAGCAGAGGAACTTGGACGGATGAAGCCTTTCTCAAGGGCCGTGTCAATCTCCTTCTTCAATTCAAGGAGGTGGTGAGGTGGCATCTTATATGGGCGCTTGGCAATAGGGACGGTACCAGGCTTCAAGTCGATGACGAATTCAACTTCCCTAATCGGGGGTATCCCCGGCAGTTCTTCTGGGAATACGTCGGTAAAATCACAAACGATTGGGACTTTCTCAATCCCTTCGAGAGGTGCGACATTCAAGGCATTCAGAGCATATATACGAGCTTCGGCATTCATCGACACAATGGCAGTGTGACTCAAAATCGCGCCAGAAGGATGAAAAAGTTGGATGACCTTGGTGCCACAATAAAGTGCGGCATTGTGGGTTTTTAGCCAATCCATGCCAAGGATAAGGTCGATGGTGGAGGTTTTCAGGATGTGTGGAGAAACCATGAACTCAAATCTCTCGATCTCGACAGTGAGGTTAGGTACAACCATGTCGACACGACACTGGGTACCGGGAGTCCGGACTATTAAGGGGGTATGCATCTTTTCGTGGTAAATGCCATGCTTAGAAGCAAACGCTCCAGACATAAATGAATGCGATGCTCCTGTATCAAATAAAATAGTAGCAGGTAATGAGTTAACGAGGAGTGTACCCATCACAGTAGCGGGCTGTTCCTGAGCTGCCTCAACATCAATGTTGTAAGCATGGCCACGAGCATGAGGGTTTGACCCAGTATTATAGTTGAGGGTCCCATTGTTGCCACGGCCATTTCCACGGCCAGCAGGGTGAACTACCAGTTGATTCTGTCGCTGAGGGCAGTCTCGGGAAATATGGCCAAGCTGACGGCACTTGAAACACAGGCCATCTTGCGGACGGAGAGGTGCAGTCTCAGTCTTCGGCTATCTCGGCGGGGGCGGAGGCAGACGGGGTGCAACATACGACGGCCTTGCTGCAGGGGCAGTTGGACGAAACACACTGTGTGGAAGCCAAACGCGCTGCTTCTGTGCTGTGCCCGAAGATGAGCCAGCATCACGGGGGCGCTTCGGCGAACCACCGAACTTAAGATGAGCGGTCTCCAGAGTGATAGTCTGGTTCACCATGGTGGCGAAATCGGGGAAGACGTGCAAAGCCAGTGCAAGCTGAAGATCTGGGTTGAGCCCATCACGGAACTTCTCTTGCCTACTTGCATCATTGGGGAGGTCACTTGCAGCATAGCGGGAGAGGCGGAGGAATTCCCTCTGGTATGCCTCGACAGTTTTGTTGCCCTGAACGAGGTTGCGGAACTCGGCCTTCATACGGTTCATAATCGCCTGGGGGACATAACGAGCACGGAAGGCAGTCTTGAAGTCATTCCAGGTGACGACAGTCCCTTCAGGTAGCGAGCCCTTGTAAGTGTCCCACCACTGAGCAGCGGGACCACGCAGGAAATAGGATGCGAAGGTGACATAATCAGCAGCGCTCACATTAGCGAACTCCAGCTGACGAGTGATGTCACGAAGCCAATCATCAGCATCCAGCGGCTGTTCCAGTTGGTGGAAGAGAGGGGGATTGAGACGCATGAAATCCCGCAGAGTAACCACAGGCGGCTGATGCTGGTGCTGGTTCTGGTTCTGGTTCTGATTCTGGAGCTGATCTATGACTCCTTGCATGAACACCTGGTTCATCTGAAACTGCTGCATCATCGCGGACATGTAGTCCGGTGGCGGAGGTGGATCGTTGGCACCACGACCACGACCACGACCACCACGACCAGCCATCCTACTAGAATTTAACAGGGGCATTTCAGCGATGAACATTTTAACGAGATGCCGAAAACGAGTAAGAGGTAAAACGACAACAAAGAGGAGGCACAGATATATAGGAGTAGTCATATAAGACATACACATCCACACATAGAATCGATCGGAAATCGGGCAGCGTAACGTCGTAGAAATTAAGGAAAAAGGACACACTAGGCGGCGCGCAGACCGCGGTAAGGATTACACGACGCGACATAGATTCCACTATGTCAATCACGCCGCAAGAAAACTGTTGGCCACAGGAGTTGATGCTAGAGAACGCGCGGCCTGCCCAGAATGAGAATGGGATCCGCGGTCTGGGATCTGGCGTACGACGCCTGCGACAATACTCAATCAATGGGGGAATCACCAAAAACGCCGGGTGGAATCAAGAGAACGTGATCCTAAGGTCAGATTTTGTAAAACTTACCAGCAAGGATAAGAGAGCAGAATCCCAGAGCATAGGTAAGGAGAAAAGGATCCTAATACCATAGATATCACACGTAGTGACATCGATGTGGGCCCGTAAGCCAAACATTAAGTTAGCAAAATAGTTTTTCAAAGTCTAGACTCAACTTCGACCACGTAATGGTTGGGTGGCTTCCTACAGGCAGTCGGATCTGATACCAACTTGTGACGCCCCTAAAATCAATCCGTGTACAGTAATCATACACGCAGGGTACACGACTGAGATTAGGGTGCCACGGTGAGAATATCACAGCACAACACTAAACACAAAAGGATAAACCAATATGTTACAATAAAGAGGGGTCACACGGACCCGAATACATAAGTTATACAAGCCATAATATCTGAGTACAGACATAGTTAGTCATGTTTTGCCTTAAGAAGGCTAGCACAAATAACATCAGAGATACAGATCGAAAAGGCAAGGCCTCCTACCTGGGAGCCTCCGAAACTACTCCTGGTCCTGGTCAGCGGGGGTCTCGACGTAGTAGTATCCTCCTCCGGGGTACTCCTGCTCCTGGGCTCCAACGTCGACTGCAGCGGCCGATCAGGCAAAACAGTAAAGGAAATAAAGCATGTGAGTATCTAGTATACCCGCGAGTCTTACGTCCGCTACTAAGCATTATGCATTGTAACAACGGAAAGAAGAGGCTATATAAAGTGGACTGCAAGATAGAAATCAGAATAAGGGTAAGAAGCTAGGCCTATCGAAGACTAGCATCTTCCGACGTTGTCTTGCAGCATGAGGTAAGAATCAGCCAACAGTTCATATAAAGCATAAAGTAACAACGAAGCAGAAGTTGCTGCAACATTGTATAATATAAGTGGTAATGAATAACAATAATGATAATGCCTCCGAGTTCACCTCCTCGACATCCCCGCGAGGAAGAGAACCCGGAACCATACAGTTTAGCATTTAGCATTTAGCATTTTAATTAACCTGCGCGACAACCGTTATCGTTGCCTCGACTTAACCGACCCGCGGTCAACGACAGCAGTCAGGACCACCAGTACATCGGTGCCTACCCTATCGTCCCACCAAGTCACTGCGGTTACCAACAAGGTGAACCGTCTCCTTACCTTGTCTCGCGTGTGCTCTTGGTAGAGCTCGACTTTCGTGGTTTGGTAACTCTCGCGAGATACGAGCACGGGCCAAGCACGCCAGTAACGTCGGTCGTACCCTCCCTGTCGTTCCCGACGATATACCTCTCGCGGGCACCGTTGGGTCGCCCGACTTCTTACCTTAAGGACAACCAATGCTCAGGACCTTATGGCGGCAAGACAAAGTCAGCCTCGAGTGGAGTACAAGGATTACTCCCGGATAGCTCACACTTGAGGTGACTAGGCATAACCCAGATAGGGGCCTTTGGCGGTGTCTGCTTTGTACCGTACCTGTGCAGTTGTATATATTGTACCCGTGTTCACTCCCCTGAGTGATCACGACCCGCTATCTAATCCTAGCTAACAATGCGCAGGGCTCACTGCTGAAATATGCTTAAGTAATAATAGGCAGCATAGGACAAAGGAAAAGGTACATCAAGGGGCGACAAAATCAGGCTATGCAATTGAATAGGAGTATAACGTAGGAGCAGCAGTAACAATGCCTAGTGCAAGAAAGTACGGAAAGATAGGCGATATCTGGGGAAGAGAATGGCTCTGCTTTCCTGGAAGCTCGACGGTAGGGGTCGGGTCGTCGACGTAGTAGTCGTACCCGGCAGCGGTGTAGTCGGCGGTAGCAGCGGGGTCTGCCGAAGATTAAGGGGGGGGGGGAGGAAACAGTAAATACACAGCAATAATATACAAACATATTCATGACATGACAGATGAAATATTAATGGTGTTCTAACGCAGTGCGATGTATCAGGCTCAGAGCGGGAATTCATCCGGGGATGAAATACCGGCTCCGGGTGATTACCGGACAGGGTGACCGGAGGGGGGAAGGATCAAGCCGGAGGTGTCGTGGGTACCGGAAAAACATAAGGGGGGTGTATCCGTGCTAGTTGATCTATTCGGAACAACTTTCGTGTTCGGAATAAATTCATCCGGGTACTTTTTATCGGTACCGGGAATTATCGGCAGACAACCCGAAGGGGGGGAATGTCGATGATTGGTGTGCTAGGGGGTGGGATTGGTATACGGATAGCGTATTCTTATTTGTTATATTTTTCTGATCAACTTTCATGTATAAAGTTTTTGAATCTGACTTACGGTTTAAAAGATATTGAATTTCCAAATTTAAATCATTTTATAACATTTTTAGAATTTATTTAATTTAATAAATAAACATTATCCACAACAGTGGAGTTGACTGGTCAAAACTGACCAGTGGGTCCCACTGGTCAGTCTCACATACTGATAAATCATTTTTATTTAATAAAACAGAAGGGTGGCCCACATGTCATACACTGTTATTATTATATATTCATTTTATTGAAATACTTACAAGTGGGACCCAGTTGTCATAGGCTCTAGCTTAACTAATGTTGTAATTAAACCATTTTAATTAATCCAGTAGTTAATTAAGGGGGTGGGCCCACTGTCAGTGGCTGGTTAGCCACTAACAGGGGATTAGCGAGGCGGGGCCCACGGGTCAGTGGCACCCAGGCCACGGCCAGCCCGTCGCGACCACGCCGGCGACGAGGTGGATCACCGGCGGCGACCTAGCGCCCGAGCCCGGCGACCAAAAGAGGCGTGGGAGGGCTCGTTCGAACGAGCCGAACGAGACGCACCCATTCACGTAGCTAGCACGGGCGGAGGAGGCGTGGGACGACGGCGGCGACACGGTCCGCGGCGGCCGGTGCAGGGGGCTCACGGGCACGGCGCCCCGGGCGGCTAAACGAGGGGGGAAGAGGGGCGTTCGACTCAGCAGCTCACGGGCTCGGGCCGGTTTCTTTCCCGACGTAGGTGAGGCGGGGAGAAAGGGGGCGGAACTAGGGTTAGGGTTCCTGGGGAGGGGCAGCAGGGAGCGGGGGACTTATCCACATAGGGGGCCGCGGGATAGCCTCCACGGCGCCATGGCCATGGCACGGCCGGTGGATGCCTGCCACGGTCTCCACCGTGAACAGGAGGTAGGGGATGGGGGGTGGGTTAGTTGGGCTGGGCCAGTTGGGCTGCGCGGGTGGGTTGGGGGAAAAGGGAGAGGGGTGGGCTTTGCCCACCGGGGTAGTTTAGGTTTGCTGTTTGATCTTATTTTCCTTTTCTTTTCTGTAATCTTCTTTTGTATTGGTTTTTTTTATATACCTAGGCAATTTTTATAAAATGTGGCATGTGACCCATAATTATTTTATACCCTAGGCTAGTGCCACAAAAGATTTGGGGTCAAAAGAAAATCATTTAATATTTGATTTAAATATTAAATGATTAAATTGGGGTTTTTAGCTACTGTTTTGATTTGTTTGAAATTTTCTATAACTCAATAAATAACCAAACCCATATGGATTTGGTCCAGTGATTATTTGGGATTTTATAAAAGTGGTTCCAAGATTTTTGGAAAAGATTTATTCTCACCCTATTTTTTTTTAATATTCATCAAAGGGATTTTAGTGTTTGTTTGCATTTTAATTCATATAGCTTGTACTTGTTTTGATCCCAAATGATCAAGGTCCATGATCACCAGGCATTCAAGAACATCAAAGTGGAATTTGAAATTTTGCACTGTTCCAAGTTGATCAACAAAAGTTTTGAACAGTACAGATGAACAGTAACAGTGATTACTGTTCACTGACAGTGAGGGTGTTACAACCTTCTAATGAGAGTAACTATTTTACTCTTACCTTATATGAGTATTATGATCCTATGGATTCTTTTGAAATATCCCTTTTTGATGAAGTTGATGCCTTCTATGCTTATGGCCTTGATGCCACTATGGATGATGCTTAAGGAGATGTACTTGCTATAGTTCCTCATGTTAAGCTTGAAATTTTTGCTATCTCACCCACACTTGAGTGTCCTATTATCCTTTTAAAATCCCCAACTCCGGAGAATTTTCCTCTTATCAAAGCTCAATGTGATGGGTTACATTTATCTTATGATCCTAAAAACCGTGTTGAAAACAATACACGTGTGCTTGTAGGTCATGAACAATATGATTTATATGATAGTTATATTCTTGATGTTGTTCATGATATCACTGAAAATTACTTTGAGAGAGGAAAGTTTGGTTATAGAAACTTCCATGTGACAAAAACACCTCTCTCTAAACTGAAACTTTCGAAGTTGTTCTTGTTCCACCTTCCTATGCATGTCACTTTGTGCTTCTTTGATTTATTTTCTTACAATATGCCTATGCATAGGAAATGGGTTAGGCTTAAATGTGTTTCAAATTTGCTTCTTGATTCTCTCTTTTGCTAAAATTCCCATTCTCTTGTGAGAGCATCTTCTATAATCTTTAAGCCTAGCTAATGGCTCTAAAGAAGTGCTTTCGGGAGGCAGCCCGCAACAAATTTAGGTTTTTCTTTTTTCTTTTGTTCTGTCTTGATGATTTTTACTACTTTAGCAACATCATTGTATCTTTATTTTTCAGCTTTGTGCCAAGTTATAGCCTCTTACGGCAAGGGAAGTAAAAGTTGTGACATGCTGTCCGGAAAACAGATTCTGTCCTCGTGACCAGAAAAATTCCAGAAAAATGCCAGTTCATCTTTTTTAGATGAAAGTTTTACACAGTATGCTCTATAAAATTATGAAACTTCCGTATGTTCTGAGTTTTTTGATTTGAGTTGCAGAAGTGCCCCTAAAAAATTCTTTACTATCTGCTGTTCTGTTTGTCACAGATTCTGCCACGTTTTGTCTCTCCTTACTTTTTCAAACCATAAGTTGCTTTTTCTTTGCAAAAACTTTTTGGCACCCTTGAGAAACAGTAGCTCTTCAAGATTATCTTTATATGCAGTGGAGAAAAAATTATTTATTAAGGGTACTAACCTCTCTAATCAGCTTATGATGAGTTATGTATGAACGGAGTTTTCAAGTGTGCGTTGGAAGATGATGAAAGAAGATCCAGGAGTGTCAAGCGCTCAAGCTTGGGGATGCCGCCCGTGCATCCCCTTCTCCATCAACCATCATCAGTTCGTCCTTCGTCTCACTATATTTTTATCACTTCATGTGTTATGTGCTATGCTTGGAGCGTCTCGCTCTTAGGTTTTGTTTTTAGTTTTCTTTAGCTTTTCTTGCTGTTCATAACAAGTTAGATCCCGTCTTACT
Source organism: Bromus sterilis (assembly GCA_950022295.1). Taxonomy (NCBI): domain Eukaryota; kingdom Viridiplantae; phylum Streptophyta; class Magnoliopsida; order Poales; family Poaceae; genus Bromus; species Bromus sterilis. Next base: position 157,743,860 of record OX465596.1, on the reverse strand, counting down.
TTGTGTGGGAGAGAAACACGCTCCACTTTCAAAATCTAGAACACATCATAGGATTTTTCCTGCCTATCTTTTTGCTGTTGTGTGTTCTTCATCTTTTCATAGCTACTGCATGTTTAGTTTTAGTCTTAGTTTGTCTTTAGCAAGAGCTTTGGCTTTTGTTTAGTTTGTTGCTGCAACTCTTTTTAGTTTTCATGTTTATCTTCTTAAGAGAGTTGGTTGTTGCACTGAGGTTTGTTGTTTCTTGAAAGTAGGTAATTGAGGTTGCTATTTAATTTTAGTAGTAGCTTGCAATAGTTTTGAGGCATTGTTGTGCGTAATGTTTGGACTTTTGGTGTCAAGAGCTCTTTCCTATTAGTCATAGGTGTCGTATTTTGGGAAATCCGTGTTTATTTTCAAAACCTACAAAACTAGTTGAGAACTCTAGCTACTAGATAGATCACTACTCTTCTGAGGAGTCGAATATTAGAGTACACTCACGTACCATGAGTTGAGGATGCGCAAGGATAACCAAACCCCCATACACTCCTCCTCGGGGTACTTGTCTCTTTGTGAACCTCCTTATTAGATAGAGAGTTACCGATAATAAGTGCATGAGTTCTTCGGACTAATGTAAGTATTGAGAGTTGACACTTCCACCTTCCCATATTTTGCTAGCCTTTCCCGTGCCGTGCATTGCCTTCTTCTCACTCCGAGAGTTGGTGTCCACCTTCACCGGTACATCCAAACCCTTGGCATGATACACTCTGTCATCATAAGCCTCCCTTTATCCTTCCTCAAAACAGCCACCATACCTACCTATTAAGGCATTTCCATAGCCTTTCCGAGTTACATTGCCATGCAACTTCCACCTGTTCATGACTTGATCTTCATGTCATACATGTTCCTGCTATACTGGCAGCGACATACATTGCATAAATCAAGATAGTTACATCTTCTTTATGATTTTGAGTACCTTGTAAAGTGTGAAAGATCTCCATTACCTTCTTGTAAAATAGAGTGTTGACCTTAAGTGAGGAAAAGATCCCAAAGTGGACACATTAAAAGATCCCAAAGAGTACAAATGAGAGTTTAATAGAAAGAGCCATTGAGGCCACAAAAAAATAAAAAAAATAGAAAAAAGAGAAAAAGAAATAAAAAGAGATAAAGGGGCAACATTACTATCCTTTTGAGAGATCCACACTAGTACTCCCTCTATATCTTTGTACTCCATAGAGATGATCTTTATGCATATAGTTTGGAGAGCTTCTTAGCTCGTATGTGCATCCATTGCATGACAATCCCTACTCCTCACATCATATCTATCATTGGCATCTCTTGCCTATGATTGTCCTCATTGATGTGAGCCTTTCTCATCCTTTTTTGTCTTCCTCCTCCACCATATTTCTATCTTTGCCATCCTAAGTGTCAACACTCGTGCTTACGCTCATCCATTGCATGAGTGCTCAAAATATCGAAAAGGAGTGGATCCAATTGACTTGTACCTGGCTAGTGGTCTGGGGACGAGTCAAGATAAGATTCCAAAGAGGACCAAGTGTGAAACTTTAGTAGATTGAGTTCTCAACAAAAATACTTTTTTCTCGTATTCCCTATCCTCCTTTCTTGCACGCAAACACAATTTGGAGACATTCGAGTCACGGACAGCGAGAGCTCTTGCACCTTTTGTTCTTTCGTTACTTATTTCAATACTAATATAGACTCTTGCCTGTTCTGACTTGAATTGAATCTCTGACCTTGATTTCTTTACTTTTCAAAGTTCTTTTATGGTTGCTAGCATGTCACCACAGAAATTATGCTTGTTATCATTTACCTACTCGATGACAAGCAGGAATTAAGCTTGGGGATGTTGATACGTCCAAAATGTATCGATAATTTCTGCTTGCTCCATGCATGTTTTGTGGGATATTGCTATGATCTAGATACACTTTCATACATTTTTGATCATATTCGGACTAACCTATTAACTCAGTGCACCCAGTGCCAGTTCCTGTTTTCTGCTGTTTTTCTATTTCAGTTTTCCTCCATATAAAAAGTGCCAGAAAAATTCGGGAAACTTCAGATAAAAAATCAGCGTGACGGAAGCTTCGAGAAAAGCCCGGGAGGGGCCAGAGGGGGGCCAGGGGGGGCCCAGGAGGCCACCCGGCGCGGCCCCACCCCTGGCCGCGCCAGGGGGCGCCTGGGGACCCTGGTCCACCTCTGGCTGCCCCCCTTCGCCTATTTATCCCCCGTCACAGGAAAACGCCAGGAGGAACCCTATTCCGCGAACTCGCCTCTGTTCCGCCGCCGCCGCGTTTCCAGGATCGGGAGCACCAGAAGACCTCTTCCCGGCACCCTGCCGGAGGGAGGATTGACCTCCGGGAGTCTCCTCTCCACCATGGATGCTCCCCGGATGTCTCGTGAGTAGTTTTCCTTGGACCATGGGTCCGTGATCAGTAGCTATGTCATGTTCTCCTCCCCTCTTTGATCTTCATTGTTTAGACCTCGTGAGCTGCCCTACATGGTCGAGGAACCTTTGTAATATTTCTGCTACTGCTATGTTGAGTTTGATCGGATCTGATGGATTATGAGATTATGTTCAGATTGTGATAGAGTAATATATTTGGTTTTTATCTCTTATATTTTTGTTCCTATGTAATTATTGCATGCTCTCCGTTGTTGTTTATTGCTTTGGCCAAGTAGTAGGTAGTGACTCCAAGAGGGAGCGTTGTGCTAGATTGTGGGTTCATGCATCCCCGATGACATGCTTGAGTGACAGAAACATGAGTCTAGGGGATGTGTTGTTGCCACAAGGGGGAAACAAGGGTGCTTGTAACCGAGGTTACAAGGATTGTTTACTTTACGCAAAGTTATTTTTAATGCAGTTGTCTGTTGCTTTGGGTTTACACTTTGGGTGGGGCTCGCAACTTAATACCAGCGAGATGTTCTGGATAGATATCTCAAGGTGGATGATTAGTAGTAGATGCAGATGGATTTCGGCCTACTTACTTTGGAGTACTGCCCGTGCTTTTGAACCTCTTCCTTTCTTTTGTAGCATAGTTAGCATTTTTATCGTCTTTTGGGAGAGAGACATCACTAGCGAACATCACGTATCCCGTTCCATATCCTCATTATTGTTTCCAAGCTATATTTACTTTTCTGCATTTACTTTCATGTTGCTATCATTATCCCCTTGCGTTTATCATTTGTGAACAACAAGACCGGAGAGATTGACAACCTCTCTGAAATTCGTGTGGAGCAAAGTTATCTGTGTCTGTGTGCAGGTCCGCGTCAGTTGCGCCGCTGACACCTACTTATCATCTCTGGAGTCCTACTGGAGACAAACCTTGGTATCTTTACTAAGGGAAAACTTGCTGATGTACCGCATCACGCCTTCCACTTGGGGCCTACCAACGAAGGGCGAGAAGCCGTCATCAGGCGTGAATTGTTTGATTGTCTGATTTGTTTGCTGTGTTTGCATCCCAGATTTATCGATCGGCGATTATTTTCCCCCCCTCTTATCTCGTACCGGACGGAGACCGACCCTTTCCACCCTGATACTCGACATTTGCGACACCAGGTTTCACCCGATCACCGTCGCGAAAACCGCACAAGACCAGCCGCAGCCAACGGAACGAAAAACCCCATTTAATAAGTAAACGGGTTATTTTTATAGCGCGCTGGAAAGTGTTCTCAGAACGGTTCCATCGCTAGGTGAACGTCGCCGGCTCGACGCGCTCATCGTGCAGTTCGAAGTTTTAGCCGAATCGGAGGTCCTGCGGACCCCCGGCGGTCAGAAACGTAAACACCGCGCGCACGAGAGAAAAACAAGGGACGTTTTTGCAAACTGCCAGCCAGCTGGGCTACATAAAGACCACCACACTCCCACCTCTTTGTAGGGTTTCCCTAGCCACAAAATTGCAGCCACCCCCCTCCACTTTGCCAGATCTGCCCATTTTGACCCCATATCCCGAAACCCTAGCCCCTGGCCCCTCCGAGGACGTCGGATCTGTGATCCGACGCTCCAGATCATGCCACGTCAGCGCCCAGCCTCCTCTCTCTCTCCACCAGCCGAGCTCCTCTCCACGCACGCGCCGCCCCCACCCGTGGAGCTCCGCCCCGAAGCCGGCCACCGTCGCAACTCCGGCGACCACGATGAGCTGCCCCGGCGAGCCCCCCTCTCTCCGCGCCTCCTTCCCTCTCACCTCTCATCCTCATGCCCTGTCCACTCCTGCTGCAGGTCGCCGCCGGCCGCGGGAAGAGCTGCCATGCCATGCCCGCTGTGAGCTCCGGATCCAGGCGAGCCGCGCCTCCGTGGCTCCCCACCGCGCTGCCTCGCCACCCTCCTGCCCCTCCTCGCCTGGATCCGGCTAGGGCCCGCCTGGATCCGCCGCTCCCGCCTGCCACGTCGCCTGGTGACCGCCTCCCGTGGCCGGCGTAGGCTGGCATTGCCGTCGCCGCTGTGGGACACGCTCGGGATCGAGCGTCCCGGCTGCCCGCTCGCCCGCCCTGCGTGGACCGGCCAGGTGGGCCGGCCTGCCAGGCCCAGCCGGACCAAGCCGCCTCCAGCACCATCCACCGGCCACTGATGGGCCGGCCCAGTTAGGGTGAGATCCCACCACGCCCTTTTTTTTTGCTCAGCGTTTTTTTTCTTTTCTGTATTTCTAAATTTTGGCAGATTATTGTTGTACTTTTGCGATGGCGATAACTTTTCAACGGTAGCTCGGATCGCAACGCGTAAAACATGAAAGTTGCTTAGTTTTTCGTGTAGATTAATAAATTGTTTCTTGTTGCCATGTTTGACTTTGTTTACATGTTGTTTGACTGCTAATTACATCAGATGCCACCGTAAATTGTTTCTTTAATAACTTTTTAACCGTTGCTCCGATTAAAATGTTCTTTATATGTCACTGGACTAGAATTGCATGTAGATTGTTTTTATGCTGCTCTTGCTTGCTAATACAAATAATAAAATATTGTTTAGGTAAAAACAGTACCAAATTCTATTTTTATCGTGGGGTCCGTAATAGTTTACCATGTCTAGGATTTCACCCCACTTAAATTGACTAGCTTAGGTAGTTTATTTTTGCTTAACCTCTTGTCATGTCTGTGTGCTATGCCATGCTTGAGTGAGACGCCATGTTAACAACCTTTGCTCATTTTTGTGTAGCTAAACAACTTTAACCATCGTAAAACGTGCAGTACCATCGTGTGTGACGAGTACTCCACTTAACCTGTTAGTAATCGCTCTGGACGGTAGGTGCGTTGTCTTGTGTTGTCTTCCTGTTGATGCTTGCTCGTGATTGCTTTGTAGTAATAGATGTTTGCTCGTTGATTGCTTTCCAGTGTTTACTTCTTGTGTGCTCCCATGGATACTTTCTGAGACGATGTGAGCTTTTGATCGGCTACACCTTCGGAACCCGACTTATCAACAGGCAAGGACTATACATTCTATTTCAACCAGCGGTTTGCATGCTAGTCTAGGTTAGGTTCGATGTTTGATCATACCACATGTTTACAGCCTCTTTCAAACCGATACAGCCATGTCCCCTCCCAGCAAACCTTGTACTGCTATGTTACTATTGCTCGTTGCTCAGCCCCTGCTCAGTATGCATGCTTAGGATGCTACGATGTTACCCTGTTACTCCTTGGTTTGGGATATCACATTATTATATTGTTGTTGATGATATGATTATTGTAATGTTGACTATACTCGACGAAGGATGGAAGGTCTAGGCTATCCCGCCCCGTCGCTTTGTTCCATTCGAGTCCCCTAGGACCCATGTTCCGGGTATTTGTTTTAAGACTGGGCGTGCCTAACCGCGTGTGGGATTCTATGGGGTCCCCTTTTCTTACCCACCTAGCTTCAAACATTTCTAATGGTGGCCCAAGCTGATTTACCATTTGAAACCGTGTGCGTAACTGGTCTGCAGCCAGTGGATTTAAAACAACTCGGGCCAGCAGAGATAGAGTTCCTTTGTTGGTCCACACTGGTGAGCTAGGGAAGTCCCCTGTTATATAGGTGAGGCTAACCCTGACCTTGGCCATACAGAAGAGTCCGATCCGACAGCGTGGCCGGCTTTTGGGTTGGGTGTCGACTCCTCGGGGGCCAGCCGGATTTGTTTGTTGTTAGTTAGAGGGACCTGTCGTTTCGGATCTCTCGGAACTAAATCATAAAATGGTTGCCTGTGATGGGTAGCAACTGAGAGAGATGGGCGTGCGTGCGGAGCCTTGTAAAGGGCAGTTGGTACACCCGGCAGGGTTAAATATTTTCGAGAAGCCGTGTCCACGGTTATGGACGACTTGAGACCTACTCCTTATTCATAGACAACAACATCTGAGATAATCTTAATATAACTTGATCGACGTGCCTGTTCCTTGACTGCTTCTTCTCCGTCGGGATGCGAAGAGGAAGACAAGGATAGGATAGGTGTTATGTTTGCGTAAGTAGCTGATAGCAAGACTTCTTGGAGGCGATTACTCATCGAATGCTTGGCTTCTTATCTTACTCTCTAGATCGTTAGCCACTTCATAAATGCTAGTGCGGCAGCAACCTCACCACTTACCCCATCCTTACCGTAAACTACTAGTTGTCCTAGAATGACGAGTGATGAAGTCCTTGGTGGGTCAATTGACCGCTACAGTTGGATGCTGAGTACTTCTGTACTCATGATACTACCCCCAAACTCTTTTCAGGGTTCCTGATCGACAACAGGTATGGTGATCGACGTTTCACGTGGAGACCCGACGACGACGAGTTAGGCGGATCCCTGCGGAGGGCCTGGAACCATGTGGATATAGGATCGATGTTTTTCTCTTTGCCAGTAGGCATTTGATTGTAGTCTGTACTCAGACATATACCTTCCGCTGATGTATTGTATTTATTGCAGTTGTATGGCGATTGTATGAGATGTTGTATCCTTGTATCTGTAATGTTGTGATATCATGTTGGAAATCCGGGGCATATGGCTATGCCATATGTCGCGGTGGGACCGATATGTGCTTCGTCCCCGGATCTGGATGGAAACATCTAGATCTGGAACAGTACCGCATATCGGGCCTTACAACTTGGTATCAGAGCCTTACCGACCGTAGGATCCCTTTTCTGGCCGAAGTCGAGTCTAGAAAAAAATTATCTTGTAGTTACTAAGTTAGTTATCGGAGATAGGAATCTTGTTACTCCTTATCTTTGCTCTGGTCAGTACAAGTGTCATAAGTGTTTTATTTTCGCCTTATCCCCTTCAAACTCTAGGATCTCGAGTGTGTGGAGTATCAAAATCGTTACAATGCTTTGCTTGGGAAGTATTGACTCGATTCCGAGCTCAGGTGGGAATTCCTGTAGTACCTTTAGCTTCTCCGATTTCGGGTATCATCTGGGTCATCCATTGCCATCCATACTTTTGCCGGTGTTTTCACGACTTGCGTCGAAAACACTGTCCTTTGATCCGGTTATCGTTGTCGTTCCTCCTCTTGACACTGACGGTTTGTTTTTCGGACGATGCCGTCTCTCTCCGGAAAGCATCTCGACGGAGTTCGTCGTTCGACATGGAGCAGAGTCCCTTATTGGTGGTGTTGAAGATCGTCGTCTCTCTTTTCTCTCCCCCTCTCTCCCGGATCGTCCTGGATCTCGGGACGAGATCCCTAGTTGGTGGTGTTGTATTATAACAACCCTGATTTCACAACAAATTACAAATTTTGTTTTCGGCGTGAATTTTTTGATTGTCTGATTTGTTTGTGGTGATTGCATCCCTGATTTATCGATCGGCGATTATTCCCCCCCCCCCTCTTATCTCGTACGAACGGAGACCGACCCTTGCCACCCTGACACTCGAAATTTGCGACACCGGGTTTCACCCGATCACCGTCGCGAAAACCGCACGTGACCAGACGCAGCCAACGGAACGAAAAACCCCGTTTAATAAGTAAACGGGATATTTTTATAGCGCACCGGAAAGTGTTCTCAGAATGGTTCCAGCGCTAGGTGAACGCCACCGGCTCGACGCGCTGATCGCGCAGTTCAAAGTTTTACCCGAATCGAAGGTCCTGCGGACCCCCATCGGTCAGAAACGTAAACACCACACGCGCGAGACAAAAACCGGGGATGTTTTTGCAAACTGCCAGCCACCTGGGCTATATAAAGACCACCACACTCCCATCTCTCTCTAGGGTTCCCCTAGCCACAAAATAGCAGCCACCCCCTCCACTTTGCCAGATCTGCCCATTTTGACCCCAAATCCCGAAACCCTAGCCTTGGCCCCTCCGGAGCCGTCGGATCTTAGATCCGACGCTCCAAATCGTGCCACTTTAGCGCCCGGCCTCCTCTCTCTCTCCACCAGCCGAGCTCCTCTCCACGCACGCACCGCCACCACCCGTGGAGCTCCGCCCCGACGCCGGCCGCCGTCGCAACTCCGGCGACCACGACGAGCTGCCTCGGCGAGCCCCCCTCTCCCCGCGCCTCCTTCCCTCTCACCTCTCATCCTCACGCCCTGTCCACTCCTGCTGTAGGTCGCCGCCAGCCGCGGGAAGATCCTCCACGCCATGCCCGTTGTGAGCTCCAGATCCAGGCGAGATGCGCCCCGTGGCTCCCCATCGCGCCGCCTCGCCACCCTCCTGCCCCTCCTCGTCCGGATCCGGCTAGGGGCCGTGTGGATCCGCCGCTCCCGCTTGCCACATCGCCTGGTGACCGCCGCCCGTCGCCGGCGTAGGCTGGCATCGCCGTCGCCGCCGTGGGACACGCTCGGGATCGAGCGTCCCGGCTGCCCGCTCGCCCGCCCTGCGTGGACCGGCCAGGTGGGACGGCCTGCCAGGCCCAGCCGGACCAAGCCGCCTCCAGCACCAGCCACCGGCGACTGATGGGCCGACCCAGTTAGGGTGAGAGCCCACCGCGCCCCTTTTTTTTCCTCAACTTTTTTCTTTTCTTTTCTGTATTTATATATTTTGGCAGATTATTGTTGTATTTTTGCGATGGCGATAACTTTTCAACGGTAGCTGGGATCGCAACGCGTAAAACATGAAAGTTGCTTAGTTTTTCGTGTGGATTAATAAATTGTTGCTTGTTGCCATGTTTGACTTTTTGACATGTTGTTTGACTGCTAATTACATCGTATGCAACCGTAAATTGTTTCCTTAATAACTTTTTAACCGTAGCTCCGATTAAAATGTTCTTTATATGTAACTTGACTAGAATTGCATGTAGATTGTGTTTATGCTGCTCTTTCTTGCTAATAAAAATAATAAAATATTGTTTAGGGAAAAAAAGTACCACATTCTATTTTTATCGTGGGGTCCGTAATAGTTTACCATGTCTAGGATTTCACCCCACTTAAATTGACTAGCTTAGGTAGTTTATTTTTGCTTAACCTCTTTTCATGTTTGTGTGCTATGCCATGCTTGAGTGAGACGCCATGTTAACAGCCTTTGCTCATGTTGTGTAGCTAAACAACTTGAACCATCGTAAAATGTGCAGTACCATCGTGTGTGACGAGTACTCCACTTAACCTGTTTGTAATCGCTCTGGACGGTAGGTGCGTTGTCTCGTGTTGTCTTCCTGTTGATGCGTGCTCGTGATTGCTTCGTAGTAATAGATGCTTTCTCGTTGATTGCTTTATAGTGTTTACTTCTTGTGTGCTCCCGTCGATACTTTCGGAGACGATGCGAGCTTTCGATCGGCTATACCATCTGAACCCGACTTATCAACAGGCAAGGACTATACATTACTTATGATCCATTCTATTTCAACCAGCGGTTTGCATGCTAGTCTAGGTTAGGTTCGATGTTTTATCATACCACATGTTTACATCCTCTTTCAAACCGATACAGCCATGTCCCCTCCCAGCAAACCTTGTACTGCTATGTTACTATTGCTCGTTGCTCAGCCCCTGCTTAGTATGCATGCTTAGGATGCTACGATGTTACCCTGTTACTCCTTGGTTTGGGATATCAAATTATTATATTGTTGTTGATGATATGATTATTATAATGTTGACTATACTCGACGAAGGATGGAAGGTCTAGGCTATCCCGCCCGATGCTTTGTTCCATTCGAGTCACCTAGGACCCGAGTTCCGGGTATTGGTTTTAAGACTGAGCGTTCCTAACCGCTTGTGGGATGCTATGGGGTCCCCTTTTCTTACGTACCTAGCTTCAAACATTTCTAGTGGTGGCCCAAGCTGATTTACCATTTGAAACCGTGTGCGTAACTTGTCTACAGCTAGTGGATTCAAAACAACTCGGGCCAACAGAGACAGAGTTCATTGTTGGTCCACGCTGGTGAGTTAGGGAAGTCCCCTGTTATATAGGTGAGGCTAACCCCGACCTTGGCCATACGGAAGAGTCCGATCCGAGAGCGTGGACGGCTTTTGGGTTGGGTGTCGACTCCCCGGGGGCCACCCGGATTTGTTCGTTGTTAGTTAGAGGGACCTGTCGTTTCGGATCTCTCGGAACTAAATCATAAAATGGTTGCCTGTGATGGGTAGCAACTTGGAGAGATGGGCGTGTGTGCGGAGCCTTGTAATGGGCAGTTGGTACACACCTGCAGGGTTAAACTTTTTGAAAAGCCGTGTCCACGGTTATGGAAGATTTGAGACCTACTCCTTGTTCATAGACAACAACATCTGAGATAATATTAATATAACTTGATCAACGTGTGTGTGCCTTGAATGCTTCTTCTTCGTCGGGATGCGAAGAGGAGGACAAGGATAGGATAGGTGTTATGTTTGGGTAAGTAGATGATAGCAAAACTTGTTGGAGGCGATTCCTCATCGAATGCTTGACTTCATAAATGCTAGTGCGGCAGCAACCTCACCACTTACCCCATCCTTACCGTAAACTACTAGTTGTCCTAGAATGACGAGTGATGAAGTCCTTGCTGGGTTACTTGACCACTACAGTTGGATGCTGAGTACTTCTGTACTCATGATACTACCCCCAAACTCTTTTCAGGGTTCCTGATCGACAACAGGTATGGTGATCGACGTTTCATGTGGAGACCCGACGACGACTAGTTAGGCGTATCCCTGCGGAGGGCCTGGACCCGTGTGGATATGGGATCGACGTTTTTCTCTTTGCCAGTAGGCATTTGATTGTAGTCTGTACTCAGACATATACCTTCCGCTGATGTATTGTATTTAAGGCAGTTGTATGCCGATTGTATGAGATGTTGTATCCTTGTATCTGTAATGTTGTGATATGATGTTGGAAATCCGGGGCATATGGCTATGTCATATGTCGTGTGGGACCGATATGTGCTTCATCCCTGGATCTGGATGGAAACATCTAGATCTGGAATAGTACCGCATATCGGGCCTTACAGTTCGGCTCTCGGCTCTCCATGTGATTGAGTTGTGGCTGGAATTACATACGCATATTCCGGGTCCCGACAATCTACTACTAATCATCCACCTTGAGATATCTATCTAGAACATCTCGCTGGTATTAAGTTGCGGGCCCCACCAAAAGTGTAAACCCAAAGCAAAAGACAACTGCATTAAAAAGAACTTTGTGTAAAGTAAACAATCCTTGCAACCGCGGTTACAAGCACAGTTGTTTTCCTCCTTGTGGCCACATCACATCCCCTAGACTCATGTTTCTGTCACTCCAGTGTGTCATCAGAGGGCATGTACCCACAATCGAGCATAACGTTCCCTCTTGGAGTCACTACCTACCACTTGGCCAAAGCAATAAACAACAACGGAGAACATGCAAGCATTACTTAGGAACAAAAATATAAGAGGTAAAAACCAAATATATTACTCTATGATGATCTGAACATAGTCTCATAATCCATCCGATAACATCAAACTCAACACAGCAACATCAAAAGAATTACATAAGTGCCTCGATCATGTAGGGAAGCTCACGAGGTCTAAACCATGAAGAACAAAGAGGGGAGGAGAACATCACATAGCTACTGATCACGGACCCATGGTCAAAGGTAGACTACTCACGGCACATCCGGGAAGCGTTCATGGTGGAGGAGAAGCTCCCGGAGGTCGATCCTCCCTCCCGCAGGGTGCCGGCAAGGGTCCTGACGGTGCTCCCGATCTTGGAAGCGTGGCGGCGGTGGAACAGAGGAGAATTTGCGAAATAGCGTTCTGTCTTCGGAAGTTTCTTGTGACGGAGAATAAATAGGCGAAGGGGGGCTGCCAGGGGGGGCACCAGGGGCCCGGGCGCGCCCTGGCGTGGCCAGGCCCATGCCAGCGCTAGGTGGCCGCAGGGTTTCCTGGTGGTGGATCCCTGGCCCTCCTTCGGGCTTCTAGAGTCTTTCGACACGCTGATTTTTTATCTGATTTTCCCGGATTTTTGGTGCACTTTTTATATGGGGGAAAACTGAAATAAAAAATAGCAGAAAACAGGAATTGGCACTGGGGTGCACTGAGTTAGTAGGTTAGTCCACATATGATCAAAAGTGTATGAAAGTGTATCTAGATCATAGCAATATCACACAAAACATGCATGGAGCAAGCAGAAATTATCGATACGTTTGAAACGTATCAGCCGTCGTGCCCTCCCTCGCCACTATCGCCAGCCCCTCGCCGATTCGCCATCTCCGGCCCACCCAGACCTCGCTCGCACTCTCCTCCGGCATCCCCACTGTGAGAGGCACCCATTTTCCCCCTCCCCTCCCTGTTTCGGCCGTCCTTGTCCTCTCCCCATCGAGCTTCGGCCACCGCCATGGCCACCATGGCCGAGCGCGTGCGTGCCCTTGTCGTGCGCGTGCCGCGCTGGTAGTCCCCTGGCCACACCCCCAGCCGCCCATGGCCGCCCCTGCAGCTGCCCAATAGCTGCTGCTGCTGCTGCCTCCAGCGGCAGCTAGCAGCTGCGGCGTGGATGCTATGTTGAAGCTGCTGCTCAGCTGTAGCTGCTGCGGGTGTTGTTTGCGGCTACTGAACTTTGCTGCTGCTGAATTTGTTGTTGCTGCTACTTGCTGCTAGTTGCTCTTGTGCTCTCTTTGCAGCCCGCAAAACAACATCAAACAAAGTTCAAAATGAGTAAACATTATACATCAAGAAACTAGACATACCGAATATGATTTCATTCCATTGGACCAACTCCAAACTATGCCTAGGTTGATGACAATAAATTTTGCAAAAGGGTACTTTGTGTTCAAACAGAAATTCCCAGATTTAGCAAATTTTTGCTAAGTGAGGAACATTACCTTAACCACTTCATGATCCCAAAAATTTGTGTTATTGACTTTTATAAATAATGCAAAAGACATGGGCTTGTTGTACTCCTAACCAACTTCAGTTTACCCCACTGGGCCAACTCCATTCGATGCATGAATTAATTCCTATGAAAATCACAAAGTGCTATGTCCTGATAATTTTAACAGTTTCTGGTACTGACATCAAGTAGCACTTTTCCAGTAAAGATTTAATTAGGCAAATAAACTCCAATATCAATGAAATTTGTACTAGTTGGTAGATCACAGAAAATTGCTCAGATTTGATATGTGGAACAAATTCATAGGTTGAACAGAACTTTAAACCTAGCCCTTTAAAAACAGCTAAGTGTGTTTAAAGATAGGAATTTCTCAGACTTAGCCCATTTCAGAGATTTTCAGAAATAGACAATGACAGGTGGGGCCCACTGGTCAGTTGACCAGTCAAAAGCTCCAGCCTATGACAGGGTGGCTCCACATGTTAGGGTTGACTAGTCAACAACACTATTCTGGATAATGTTGATTTAATTAGTTTAATTAAATCTATAAATTCTTTTAAATTGAATAAAACTTTGAAATTCAATATCTTTTAAACCGTAAGTCAGATGGAAAATCTTTATACATGAAAATTGATCAGTAAAATATAACGAACACAGATACGCTACCCATACCCCCACCACACCCCTCTAACATACCGCACACGAGACTTTCCGCTGCTGGATCGTTTGTCCGGTAATCACCCGGAGCCGGGTAAACATCCGATTGAATTCTCGTTTCGTCTGCAACGTGTAGCACTGCGTTAGTTCACCCCTAACACTGCGTATTTCCATGTTATGAATTTGTATTGCTTTATTGCCATGTATTTATTGTTTCTTCCCCCTCTCTTATTGTCCGGTAGTCCCGACGACCGCTGCCCATGCCCCTATGATCGACTACGTCGACGACGACCATTATCCTTCCCCAGATATCGCCTATCTTTTCCGTACATTTCTTGCACTAGGCATTGCTGCTGCTGCTACGTTTCTTACCTATTCAATTACATAGCCTGTCATTGTCGCCCCTTGATGTACCTTCCTTTAATCATATGCTTCCTATTATTACTTATGCAATATTCAGAAGTTGCCCCTGCGCAATGTTAGTTAACTAGGATTAGATAGCAGGCCGTGATCACTCAGGGGAGTGAACGCAGAAAACAAAATGTTTAAATTGCTGCAACAGGTATGTTACAGAGAAGACTCCAAAAGGAACCTACAACGGCGGTACTCTCCGAGTTGCTTCAAGTTTGACTTATGAGTGGATGGACTCGTATTTCACTCTCGTCGCCGGCTCGGTAGCGTACCCCAGGTTGCTACAACAGGTATGGATACCCCTCTTTAGTTCATTCTGTTGATGTCTCGGTAGAACCTCTCCAAGTGTACCATCGATGGTGATTCCTCCTGGCTTCACTTGATGGTAGGCACGTGAATCAACTGGTGTCCTTAAAGGTAAGTAGTTGGATGACCCAACGTTGCCCGCGGGAGGTATTGTGTCGAGACGACAGGACAGGCGGATACCATCATGGGCCTGGTCCTTGCTCGTTGGCCATGAGATACCAAACCACGAAAGTCGAGCTCCTCCAGGAGCACACGCGAGACAAGGTAAGAAGACGGTTCACCTTGTTGGTAACCGCAGAGCTTTGACGGGACGACAGGGCACGCATCGACGGACTGGTGGTCCTGGCTATTGTTCGTTGTCTTTTGTGTTGACTAGTAGATCAACGATAACGGTTGCCAGTGAGATAATAATAAAATGAATAATGGTTCAGGTGGATGAATTGAGAAGCCGCAAAGGCCTGTGTAACATCCCAAAAATCAGTTTATCGATTTTGTGCTGTTATTCCTTCCTAGCTTGTTCTCCCGATCTTTCTTCCCTGGAGTCTGGTTTATGACCAGAAGAATTCAGACAATCCTTGACCTTGCAACCCTTTCCCCTTCCCTTTGAGAGGCAAGATCCCTTCCCAGACCCTCGAGCTCGGGATATGCAAGGATATTGCCAAGTCCGGTGCAATGTTCTTCATATCATCTTAATTCCATTTGTGCCAATCGATGGAATTAAATCCCGAAAAATACCTAGAGATCTCTAAAGGTTGTGGAAATTTGTGGAGACAATATTGGTGATCCTCTTGGCCTTTCCCGGAGACATTGGCTATAATTGAATAAAGGAAATTGTGATTTTCCTTATAAAGCCAATAATCCCATTTTACCCCATTTGCAAAGGAGCTACTATTTTGGTTGTCCCGTTGGTGCTCAAATTGAATTGTGGAGCTCCTACTAACCAACCCATGGCCATTTCTATCAAAACAAGGGATTCCATTGTTCAAATTATGAGCATAGCTACCATTTCCCAATTCAGGGAAGAATAGCACTTTCCAAATGAAGTGTTATTTATGTTTTCCCATTGCCTCCCAAACTTTTTGTACAATCTCCCCTGCCCATGTCATGGTGTTGTGCAAAATTTCATCTATAATGACATAGCCATTGTTTCACACTAAATTCCCAAAGTTTCTGTCCAGCAGGAAACTTTGTGAAGGAAGTGCAATCTAGCCTTGCCCATTTGAGCTCAAATTTTGTGCACATACGTATCCTAGTGTATGATTAAGCTCTGCCAAATTTCAAGCCAAGGGGACTAGTGTCCTAGCCACACCACATCACAAACACCTTCTTCCTAGTTGGTGCATTTGTAAAGGAAGTGGTATGTACAGTGGTCCATTTCAGCTCAAACATGGCAGAGGTAATCACCTTTGGATAAGATAGTTGTGACCCAAGTTTCAGACCCATGCCCCAGATGAACCTCCCTAGTTCAGCACAACCACTTTGCTAGTCACCCCTAGGTCATGTCACTTTCAGTAGCCCCATGCCATGTTTGCCCTGCCAAGCATGTGCATCTTTCTCATGAGAGATCACCGCACCTTGTGGACATGGTCCCTGGTCATAAGCATGCGAGGGACACGTGTTGGCCTCGGTGACCACGCATGAGGCGCGTCCAGTTCATGACCAGCTCACGTCCATACTGGATTCCTATCCACATTGTCCACTTCCTCGCGTTTGGGCATGTCCATCGTGGTCCAGACGCTAAGCCTGGCCACCGCGTGCTCTGCCCCTCGTCTTGTAGCCCCTGGCCGCCCATGCGGACACTCGATTCTCCACGAGCTGGCCGCTGTGTGGCCATGCTCTGGATCCTACGAGATCGCTCGAGCTCCTTCCCCGTGGCTATAAGAGGAGCAGCTCGAGAGACCCCCGCAGCACCAGCAGATCATCCCGCAGCCCCTCGAGCCCCTAGCCACATCATCCCCATGGCCGAGCCGCCTCCAGCCCACGACCACGCCCCTCCGTGGCCTCGGCTTCACATCCTCCCTTCTCCCCGAGCTCGGTCGTGACACCCCCTTGGAGTAGAGGACCTCCGCCGCGCTCGAGCCACCGCCCCACCCCCTCGACGGTGCTTGGCCACTGCCTCCGTGCTCCTCCCGTGGGCACCGCCGCGCCCAGCCGCGGGAACCGGCGCAGCCGGCATACCTGCGTGGCACTGCTGCCGCTAGCCGACGCGGCCTGGCGCGCCTCGACCGGCGAGCCCGCCGGTGTCCTCGTCCGCAACGGCCACGACGACGAGCCGGCCCGGCCCCGACACGGTGCCCTCCCCTGTTTGATGCGGGCCAGACTAGAAAACAGAGGACCCGACAGGCGGGCCCTGCATACCTTTCCGAGTTACATTGCCATGCAACTTCCACCTGTTCATGACTTGATCTTCATGTCATACATGTTCCTGCTATACTGGCAGCGACATACATTGCATAAATCATGATAGTTACATCTTCTTTATGATTTTGAGTACCTTGTAAAGTCTGAAAGATCTCCTTTACCTTCTTGTAAAATAGAGTGTTGAACTTAAGTGAGAAAAGATCCCAAAGTGGACACATTAAAAAATCCCAAAGAGGAGAAAAGAGAGTTTAATAGAAAGAGCCATTGAGGCCACAAAAAAATACAAAAAAATAGAAAAAAGAGAAAAAGAAATAAAAAGAGAGAAAGGGGCAACACTACTATCCTTTTGAGAGATCCACACTAGTACTCCCTCTATATCTTTGTACTCCATAGAGATGATCTTTATGCATATAGTTTGGAGAGCTTCTTAGCTCGTATGTGCATCCATTGCATGGCAATCCCTACTCCTCACATCATATCTATCATTTGGCATCTCTTGCCTATGATTGTCCTCATTGATGTGAGCCTGTCTCATCCTTTTTTGTCTTCCTCCTCCACCATATTGCTCTATTTGCCATCCTAAGTGTCAACTCTCGTGCTTCCGCTCATCGAAAAGGAGTGGATCAAATTGACTTGTACCTGGCTAGTGGTCTGGGGACGAGTCAAGATAAGATTCCAAAGAGGACCAAGTGTGAAACTTTAGTAGATTGAGTTCTCAAAAAAAATACTTTTTTCTCGTATTCCCTATCCTCCTTTCTTGCACGCAAACACCATTTGGAGACATTGGAGTCACGGACAGCGAGAGCTCTTGCACCTTTTGTTCTTTCGTTACTCATTTCAATACTAATATAGACTCTTGCCTGTTCTGACTTGAATTGAATCTCTGACCTTGATTGCTTTACTTTTCAAAGTTCTTTTATGGTTGCTAGCATGTCACCACAGAAATTATGCTTGTTATCATTTACCTACTCGAGGACGAGCAGGAATTAAGCTTGGGGATGTTGATACGTCCAAAATGTATCGATAATTTCTGCTTGCTCCATGCATGTTTTGTGGGATATTGCTATGATCTATATACACTTTCATACATTTTTGATCATATTTGGACTAACCTATTAACTCAGTGCACCCCAGTGCCAGTTCCTGTTTTTTGCTGTTTTTCTATTTCAGTTTTCCCCCATATAAAAAGTGCCAGAAAAATTCGGGAAAATTCAGATAAAAAATCAGCGTGACGGAAGCTTCGAGAAAAGACCGGGTGGGGCCAGAGGGGTGCCAGGGGGGGCCCAGGCGGCCACCCGGCGCGGCCCCACCCCTGGCCGCGCCAGGGGGGCGCCTGGGGACCCTGGTCCACCTCTGGCGGCCCCCCTTCGTCTATTTATCCCCCGTCACGGGAAAACGCCAGGAGGAACCCTATTCCGCGAACTCGCCTCTGTTCCGCCGCCGCCGCCTTTCCAGGATCGGGAGCACCAGAAGACCTCTTCCCGGCACCCTGCCGGAGGGAGAATTGACCTCCGGGAGTCTCCTCTCCACCAAGGATGCTCCCCGGATGTCTCGTGAGTAGTTTTCCTTGGACCATGGGTCCGTGATCAGTAGCTATGTGATGTTCTCCTCCCCTCTTTGATCTTCATTGCTTAGACCTCGTGAGCTGCCCTACATGGTCGAGGAACCTTTGTAATATTTTTGCTACTGCTATGTTGAGTTTGATCGGATCTGATGGATTATGAGATTATGTTCAGATTGTGATAGAGTAATATATTTGGTTTTTATCTCATATATTTTTGTTCCTTTGTAATTATTGCATGCTCTCCGTTGTTTTTTATTGCTTTGGCCAAGTAGTAGGTAGTGACTCCAAGAGGGAGCGTTGTGCTAGATTGTGGGTTCATGCCTCCCCGATGACATGCTTGAGTGACAGAAACATGAGTCTAGGGGATGTGCTGTTGCCACAAGGGGGAAAACAACGGTGCTTGTAACCGCGGTTACAAGGATTGTTTACTTTACGCAAAGTTCTTTTTAATGCAGTTGTCTGTTGCTTTGGGTTTACACTTTGGGTGGGGCTCGCAACTTAATACCAGCGAGATGTTCTGGATAGATATCTGAAGGTGGATGATTAGTAGTAGATGCAGATGGATTTCGGTCTACTTACTTTGGCGTACTGCCCGTGCTTTTGAACCTCTTCCTTTCTTTTGTAGCATAGTTAGCATTTTTATCGTCTTTTGGGAGAGAGACATCACTAGCGAACATCACGTATCCCGTTCCATATCCTCATTATTGTTTCCAAGCTATATTTCCTTTTCTGCATTTACTTTCAAGTTGCTATCATTATCCGCTTGCATTTATCATTTGTGAACAACAAGACCGGAGAGATTGACAACCTCTCTGAAATTCGTTGGGAGCAAAGTTATCTGTGTCTGTCTGCAGGTCCGCGTCAGTTGCGCCGCTGACACCTACTTATCATCTCTGGAGTCCTACTGGAGACAAACCTTGGTATCTTTACTAAGGGAAAACTTGCTGCTGTACCGCATCACGCCTTCCACTTGGGGCCTACCAACGAAGGGCGAGAAGCTGTCATCAGGCGTGAATTGTTTGATTGTCTGATTTGTTTGCGGTGTTTGCATCCCCGATTTATCGATCGGCAATTATTTTCCCCCCCTCTTATCTCGTACCGGACGGATACCGACCCTTGCCACCCTGATACTCGACATTTGCGACACCAGGTTTCACCCGATCACCGTGGCGAAAACCGCATGAGACCAGCCGCAGCCAACGGAACGAAAAACCCCGTTTAATAAGTAAACGGGATATTTTTATAGCGCGCCGGAAAGTGTTCTCAGAACGGTTCCATCGCTAGGTGAACGCCCCCGGCTCGACGCGCTGATCGTGCAGTTCAAAGTTTTAGCCGAATCGGAGGTCCTGCGGTCCCCCGGCGGTCAAACACGTAAACACCGCGCGCGCGAGAGAAAAACAGGGGACGTTTTTGCAAACTGCCAGCCACCTGGGCTATATAAAGACCACCACACTCCCACCTCTTTCTAGGGTTTCCCTAGCCACAAAATTGCAGCCACCC
This sequence comes from Bromus sterilis, assembly GCA_950022295.1. Taxonomy (NCBI): domain Eukaryota; kingdom Viridiplantae; phylum Streptophyta; class Magnoliopsida; order Poales; family Poaceae; genus Bromus; species Bromus sterilis. The sequence continues at coordinate 157,723,927 of OX465596.1, read as the reverse complement.
CCCTCCACATTGCCAGATCTGCCCATTTTGACCCCAAATCCCGAAACCCTAGCCCCTGGCCCCTCGGGAGACGTCGGATCTGTGATCCGACGCTCCAGATCATGCCACGTCAGCGCCCAGCCTCCTCCTCTCTCCACCAGGCGAGCTCCTCTCCACGCACGCGCCGCCCCCACCCGTGGAGCTCCGCCCCGACGCCGGCCACCGTCGCAACTCCGGCGACCACGATGGGCTGCCCCGGCGAGCCCCCCTCTCCCCGCGCCTCCTTCCCTCTCACCTCTCATCCTCATGCCCTATCCACTCCTGCTGCAGGTCGCCGCCAGCCGCGGGAAGAGCTGCCACGCCATGCCCGCTGTGAGCTCCGGATCCAGGCGAGCCGCGCCTCCGTGGCTCCCCACCGCGCTGCCTCGCCACCCTTCTGCCCCTCCTCGCCTGGATCCGGCTAGGGGCCGGCTGGATCCGCCGCTCCAGCCTGCCACATCGCCTGGTGACCGCCACCCGTCGCCGGCGTAGGCTGGCATCGCCGTCGCCGCTGTGGGACACGCTCGGGATCGAGCGTCCCGGCTGCCCGCTCGCCCGCCCTGCGTGGACCGGCCAGGTGGGCGGCCTGCCAGGCCCAGCCGGACCAAGCCGCCTCCAGCACCAGCCACCGGCCACTGATGGGCCGGCCCAGTTAGGGTGAGATCCCACCACGCCCTTTTTTTTTGCTCAGCGTTTTTTTTTCTTTTCTGTATTTATATATTTTGGCAGATTATTGTTGTACTTTTGCGATGGCGATAACTTTTCAACGGTAGCTCGGATCGCAACGCGTAAAACATGAAAGTTGCTTAGTTTTTCATTTAGATTAATAAATTGTTTCTTGTTGCCATGTTTGACTTTGTTTACATGTTGTTTGACTGCTAATGACATCGGATGCCATCGTAAATTGTTTCTTTAATAACTTTTTAACCGTTGCTCCGATTAAAATGTTCTTTATATGTCACTTGACTAGAATTGCATGTAGCTTGTGTTTATGCTGCTCTTGCTTGCTAATAAAAATAATAAAATATTTTTTAGGGAAAAACAGTACCAAATTCTATTTTTATCGTGGGGTCCATAATAGTTTACCATGTCTAGGATTTCACCCCACTTAAATTGACTAGCTTAGGAAGTTTATTTTTTCTTAACCTCTTGTCATGTCTGTGTGCTATGCCATGCTTAAGTGAGACGCCATGTTAACAACCTTTGCTAATTTTTGTGTAGCTAAACAACTTTAACCATCGTAAAACGTGCAGTACCATCGTGTGTGGTGAGTACTCCACTTAACCTGTTAGTAATCGCTCTGGACGGTAGGTGCGTTGTCTTGTGTTGTCTTCCTGTTGATGCTTGCTCATGATTGCTTCGTAGTAATAGATGTTTGCTCGTTGATTGCTTTCCAGTGTTTACTTCTTGTGTGCTCCAGTGGATACTTTCTGAGACGATGTGAGCTTTCGATCGGCTACACCCTGGGAACCCGACTTATCAACAGGCAAGGACTATACATTACTTATGATCCATTCTATTTCAACCAGCGGTTTGCATGCTAGTCTAGGTTAGGTTCGGTGGTTGATCATACCACATGTTTACAGCCTCTTTCAAACCGATACAGCCATGTCCCCTCCCAGCAAACCTTGTACTGCTATGTTACTATTGCTCGTTGCTCAGCCCCTGCTTAGTATGCATGCTTAGGATGCTACAATGTTACCCTATTACTCCTTGGTTTGGGATATCACATTATTATATTGTTGTTGATTATATGATTATTATAATGTTGACTATACTCGACGAAGGATGGAAGGTCTAGGCTATCCCGCCCCGACGCTTTGTTCCATTCGAGTCACCTAGGACCCGAGTTCCGGTTATTGGTTTTAAGACTGAGCGTGCCTAACCGCGTGTGGGATTCTATGGGGTCCCCTTTTCTTACCTACCTAGCTTCAAACATTTCTAGTGGTGGCCCAAGCTGATTTACCATTTGAAACCGTGTGCGTAACTGGTCTGCAGCTAGTGGATTTAAAACAACTCGGGCCAGCAGAGACAGAGTTCCTTTGTTGTACCACATTGGTGAGCTAAGGAAGTCCTTTGTTATATAGGTGAGGCTAACCCTGACCTTGGCCATACGGAAGAGTCCGATCCGACAGCGTGGCGGGCTTTTGGGTTGGGTGTCGACTCCCCGGGGGCCACCCGGATTTGTTTGTTGTTAGTTAGAGGGACCTGTCGTTTCGGATCTCTCGGAACTAAATCATAAAATGGTTGCCTGTTATGGGTAGCAACTAAGAGAGATGGGTGTGCGTGCGGAGCCTTGTAAAGGGCAGATGGTACACCCTGCAGGGTTAAATATTTTTGAGAAGCCGTGTCCACGGTTATGGACGACTTGAGACCTACTCCTTATTCATAGACAACAACATCTGAGATAATCTTAATATAATTTGATCGACGTGCCTGTTCCTTGACTGCTTCTTCTCCGTCGGGATGCGAAGAGGAAGACAAGGATAGGATAGGTGTTATGTTTGCGTAAGTAGCTGATAGCAAGACTTGTTGGAGGCGATTCCTCATCGAATGCTTGGCTTCTTATGTTACTCTCTAGATCGTTAGCCACTTCATAAATGCTAGTGCGGCAGCAACCTCACCACTTACCCCATCCTTACCGTAAACTACTAGTTGTCCTAGAACGACGAGTGATGAAGTCCTTGGTGGGTCAATTGACCACTACAGTTGGATGCTGAGTACTTCTGTACTCATGATACTACCCCCAAACTCTTTTCAGGGTTCCTGATCGACAACAGGTATGGTGATCGACGTTTCACGTGGAGACCCGACGACGACGAGTTAGGCGGATCCCTTCGGAGGGCCTGGACCCATGTGGATATGGGATCGATGTTTTTCTCTTTGCCAGTAGGCATTTGATTGTAGTCTGTACTCAGACATATACCTTCCGCTGATGTATTGTATTTCAGGCAGTTGTATGCCGATTGTATGAGATGTTGTATCCTTGTATCTGTAATGTTGTGATATCATGTTGGAAATCCGGGGCATATGGCTATGTCATATGTCGCGGTGGGACCGATATGTGCTTCGTCCCCGGATCTGGATGGAAACATCTAGATCTGGAACAGTACCGCATATCTGGCCTTACAACTTGGTATCAGAGCCTTACCGACCGTAGGATCCCTTTTCTGGCCGAAGTCGAGTCTAGAAATTTTTTATCTTGTAGTTACTAAGTTAGTTATCGGAGATAGGAATCTTTTTACTCCTTATCTTTGCTCTGGTCATGACAAGTGTCGTAAGTGTTTTATTCTCGCCTTATCCCCTTCAAACTCTAGGATCTCGAGTGTGTGGAGTATCAAACTCGTTACAATGCTTTGCTTGGGAAGTATTGTCTCGATTCCGAGCTCAGGTGGGAATTCCTGTAGTACCTTTAGCTTCTCCGATTTCGGGTATCATCTGGGTCATCCATTGCCATCCATACTTTTGCCGGTGTTTTCACGACTTGCGTCGAAAACACTGTCCTTTGATCCGGTTATCGTTGTCGTTCCTCCTCTTGACACTGACGGTTTGTTTTTCCGACGATGCCGTCTCTCTCTGGAAAGCATCTCGACGGAGTTCCTCGTTCGACGTGGAGCAGAGTCCCTTATTGGTGGTGTTGAAGATCGTCGTCTCTCTTTTCTCTCCCCCTCTCTCCCAGATCGTCCTGGATCTCGGGACGAGATCCCTAGTTGGTGGTGTTGTATTATAACAGCCCAGATTTCACAACAAATTACAAATTTTGTTTTCGGCGTGAATTGTTTGATTGTCTGATTTGTTTGCGGTGATTGCATCCCCGATTTATCGATCGGCGATTATTCCCCCCCCCTCTTATCTCGTACGAACGGAGACCGACCCTTGCCACCCTGACACTCGAAATTTGCGACACCGGGTTTCACCCGATCACCGTCGCGAAAACCGCACGAGACCAGCCACAGCCAACGGAACGAAAAACCCCGTTTAATAAGTAAACGGGATATTTTTATAGCGCGCCAGAAAGTGTTCTCAGAACGGTTCCAGCGCTAGGTGAACGCCGCCGGCTCGACGCGCTGATCGCGCAGTTCAAAGTTTTACCCGAATCGGAGGTCCTGCGGACCCCCGGCGGTCAGAAACGTAAACACCACGCGCGCGAGAGAAAAACCGGGGATGTTTTTGAAAACTGCCAGCCACCTGGGGTATATAAAGACCACCACACTCCCATCTCTCTCTAGGGTTCCCCTAGCCACAAAATAGCAGCCACCCCCCTCCACTTTGCCAGATCTGCCCATTTTGACCCCAAATCCCGAAACCCTAGCCCTGGCCCCTCCGGAGCCGTCGGATCTTAGATCCGACGCTCCAGATCATGCCACTTTAGCGCCCGGCCTCCTCTGTCTCTCCACCAGCCGAGCTCCTCTCCACGCACGCGCGCGCCCCCACCCGTGGAGCTCCGCCCCGACGCCGGCCGTCGTCGCAACTCCGGCGACCACGACGAGCTGCCCCGGCGAGCCCCCCTCTCCCCGCGCCTCCTTCCCTCTCACCTCTCATCCTCACGCCTTGTCCACTCCTGCTGCAGGTCGCCGCCGGCCGCGGGAAGAGCCTCCACACCATGCCCGCTGTGAGCTCCAGATCCAGGCGAGATGCGCCCCCGTGGCTCCCCATCGCGCCGCCTCGCCACCCTCCTGCCCCTCCTCGTCCGGATCCGGCTAGGGGCCGTGTGGATCCGCCGCTCCCGCCTGCCACATCGCCTGGTGACCGCCGCCCGTCGCCGGCGTAGGCTGGCATCGCCGTCGCTGCCGTGGGACACGCTCGGGATCGAGCATCCCGGCTGCCCGCTCGCCCGCCCTGCGTGGACCGGCCAGGTGGGCCGGCCTGCCAGGACCAGCCGGACCAAGCCGCCTCCAGCACCAGCCACCGGCCACTGATGGGCCGACCCAGTTAGGGTGAGAGCCCACCGTGCCCCTTTTTTTTTCCTCAACGTTTTTCTTTTCTTTTCTGTATTTATATATTTTGGCAGATTATTGTTGTATTTTTGCGATGGCGATAACTTTTCAACGGTAGTTGGGTTCGCAACGCGTAAAACATGAAAGTTGCTTAGTTTTTCGTGTAGATTAATAAATTGTTGCTTGTTGCCATGTTTGACTTTGTTTACATGTTGTTTGACTGCTAATTACATCGTATGCCACCGTGAATTGTTTCCTTAATAACTTTTTAACCGTAGCTCCGATTAAAATGTTCTTTATATGTAACTTGACTAGAATTGCATGTAGCTTGTGTTTATGCTGCTCTTCCTTGCTAATAAAAATAATAAAATATTGTTTAGGGAAAAACAGTACCACATTCTATTTTTATCGTGGGGTCCGTAATAGTTTACCATGTCTAGGATTTCACCCCACTTAAATTGACTAGCTTAGGTAGTTTATTTTTGCTTAACCTCTTTTCATGTTTGTGTGCTATGCCATGCTTGAGTGAGACGCCATGTTAACAGCCTTTGCTCATGTTATGTAGCTAAACAACTTTAACCATCGTAAAACGTGCAGTACCATCGTGTGTGACGAGTACTCCACTTAACCTGTTAGTAATCGCTCTGGACGGTAGGTGCGTTGTCTCGTGTTGTCTTCCTGTTGATGCGTGCTCGTGATTGCTTCGTAGTAATAGATGCTTGCTCGTTGATTGCTTTACAGTGTTTACTTCTTGTGTGCTCCCATGGATACTTTCGGAGACGATGCGAGCTTTCGATCGGCTACACCTTCTGAACCCGACTTATCAACAGGCAAGGACTATACATTACTTATGATCCATTCTATTTCAACCAGCGGTTTGCATGCTAGAATAGGTTAGGTTCGATGTTTGATCATACCACATGTTTACAGCCTCTTTCAAACCGATACAGCCATGTCCCCTCCCAGCAAACCTTGTACTGCTATGTTACTATTGCTCGTTGCTCAGCCCCTGCTTAGTATGCATGCTTAGGATGCTACGATGTTACCCTGTTACTCCTTGGTTTGGGATATCACATTATTATATTGTTGTTGATGATATGATTATTATAATGTTGACTATACTCGACGAAGGATGGAAGGTCTAGGCTATCCCGCCCCGACGCTTTGTTCCATTCGAGTCACCTAGGACCCAAGTTCCGGGTATTGGTTTTAAGACTGAGCGTGCCTAACCGCTTGTGGGATGCTATGGGGTCCCCTTTTCTTACCTACCTAGCTTCAAACATTTCTAGTGGTGGCCCAAGCTGATTTACCATTTGAAACCGTGTGCGTAACTGGTCTGCAGCCAGTGGATTCAAAACAACTCGGGCCAGCAGAGACAGAGTTCCTTTGTTGGTCCATGCTGGTGAGTTAGGGAAGTCCCCTGTTATATAGGTGAGGCAAACCCCGACCTTGGCCATACAGAAGTGTCCGATCCGAGAGCGTGGCCGGCTTTTGGGTTGGGTGTCGACTCCCCGGGGGCCACCCGGATTTGTTCGTTGTTAGTTAGAGGGACCAGTTGTTTCGGATCTCTCGGAACTAAATCATAAAATGGTTGCCTGTGATGGGTAGCAACTGGGAGAGATGGGAGTGCGTGCGGAGCCTTGTAATGGGCAGTTGGTACACACCTGCAGGGTTAAATCTTTTTGAAAAGCCGTGTCCACGGTTATGGAAGATTTGAGACCTACTCCTTGTTCATAGACAACAACATCTGAGATAATCTTAATATAACTTGATCAACGTGTGTATGCCTTGAATGCTTCTTCTTCGTCGGGATGCGAAGAGGAGGACAAGGATAGGATAGGTGTTATGTTTGCGTAAGTAGATGATAGCAAGACTTGTTGGAGGCGATTCCTCATCGAATGCTTGACTTCTTATCTTACTCTCTAGATCGTTAGCCACTTCATAAATGCTAGTGCGGCAGCAACCTCACCACTTACCCCATCCTTACCGTAAACTACTAGTTGTCCTAGAATGACGAGTGATGAAGTCCTTGCTGGGTTACTTGACCACTACAGTTGGATGCTGAGTACTTCTGTACTCATGATACTACCCCCAAACTCTTTTCAGGGTTCCTGATCGACAACAGGTATGGTGATCGACGTTTCACGTGGAGACCCGACGACGACTAGTTAGGCGGATCCCTGCGGAGGGCCTGGACCCGTGCGGATATGGGATCGATGTTTTTCTCTTTGCCAGTAGGTATTTGATTGAAGTCTGTACTCAGACATATACCTTCCGCTGATGTATTGTATTTAAGGCAGTTGTATGCCGATTGTATGAGATGTTGTATCCTTGTATCTGTAATGTTGTGATATAGTGTTGGAAATCCGGGGCATATGGCTATGTCATATGTCGTGTGGGACCGATATGTGCTTCCTCCCCGGATCTGGATGGAAACATCTAGATCTGGAATAGTACCGCATATCGGGCCTTACAGTTCGGCTCTCGGCTCTCCATGTGATTGAGTTGTGGCTGGAATTACATACGCATATTCCGGGTCCCGACAATCCACTACTAATCATCCACCTTGAGATATCTATCTAGAACATCTCGCTGGTATTAAGTTGCGGGCCCCACCAAAAGTGTAAACCCAAAGCAAAAGACAGCTGCATTAAAAAGAACTTTGTGTAAAGTAAACAATCCTTGCAACTGCGGTTACAAGCACCGTTGTTTTCCTCCTTGTGGCCGCATCACATCCCCTAGACTCATGTTTCTGTCACTCCAGTGTGTCATCAGGGGGCATGTACCCACAATCGAGCATAACGTTCCCTCTTGGAGTCACTACCTACCACTTGGCCAAAGCAATAAACAACAACGGAGAACATGCAAGCATTACTTAGGAACAAAAATATAAGAGGTCAAAACCAAATATATTACTCTATGACGATCTGAACATAGTCTCATAATCCATCCGATCACATCAAACTCAGCACAGCAACATCAAAAGAATTACATAAGTGCCTCGATCATGCAGGGAAGCTCACGAGGTCTAAACCATGAAGAACAAAGAGGGGAGGAGAACATCACATAGCTACTGATCGCGGACCCATGGTCCAAGGTAGACTACTCACGGCACATCCGGGAAGGGTCCTGGTGGATCCCTGGCCATCCTTCGGGCTTCTAGAGTTTTTCGTCACGCTGATTTTTTATCTGATTTTTCCCGGATTTTTGGTGCACTTTTTATATGGGGGAAAAGTGAAATAAAAAAATAGCAGAAAACAGGAATTGGCACTGGGGTGCACTGAGTTAGTAGGTTAGTCCACATATGATAAAAAGTGTATGAAAGTGTATCTAGATCATAGCAATATCACACAAAACATGCATGGAGCGAGCAGAAATTATCGATAGGTTTGAAACGTATCAGCCGCCGTTCCCTCCCTCGCCACTATCGCCAGCCCCTCGCCGATTCGCCATCTCCGGCCCACCCAGAACTCGCTCGCACTCGCCTCCGGCATCCCCACTGTGAGATGCACCCATTTTCCCGTCCCCTCCCTGTTTCGGCCGTCCTTGTCCTCTCCCCATCGAGCTTTGGCCACCGCCATGGCCACCATGGCCGAGCGCGTGCGTGCCCTTGTCGTGCGCGTGCCGCGCTGGTAGTCCCCTGGCCACACCCCCAGCCGCCCATGGCCGCCCCTGCAGCGCTGCCCAATAGCTGCTGCTACTGCTGCCTCCAGCGGCTGCTAGCAGCTGCGGCATGGATGCTTTGTTGAAGCTGCTGCTCAGCTGTAGCTGCTGCGGGTGTTGTTTGCGGCTACTGAACTTTGCTGCTGCTGAATTTGTTGTTGCTGCTACTTGCTTCTAGTTGCTCTTGTGCTCTCTTTGCAGCCCGCAAAACAACATCAAACAAAGTTCAAAATGAGTAAACATTATAGATCAAGAAACTAGACATACCGAATATGATTTCATTCCATTGGACCAACTCCAAACTATGCCTAGGTTGATCACAATAAATTTTGCAAAAGGGTACTTTGTGTTGAAACAGAAATTCCCAGATTTAGCAAATTTTTGCTAAGTGAGGAACATTACCTTAACCACTTCATGATCCCAAAAATTTGTGTTATTGACTTTTATAAATAATGCAAAAGACATGGGCTTGTTGTACTCCTAACCAACTTCAGTTTACCCCACTGGGCCAACTCCATTCGATGCATGAATTAATTCCTATGAAAATAAGAAAGTGCTATGTCCTGATAATTTTAACAGTTTCTGGTACTCACATCAAGTAGCACTTTTCCAGTAAAGATTTAATTAGGCAAATGAACTCCAATATCAATGAAATTTGTACTAGTTGGTAGATCATAGTAAATTGCTCAGATTTGATATATGGCACAAATTCATAGGTTGAACAGAACTTTAAACCTAGCCCTTTAAAAACAGCTAAGTGTGTTTAAAGATAGGAATTTCTCACACTTAGCCCATTTCAGAGATTTTCAGAAATAGACAATGACAGGTGGGGCCCAGTGGTCAGTTGACCAGTCAAAGGCTCCAGCCTATGACAGGGTGGCTCCACATGTTAGGGTTGACTAGTCAACAACACTATTCTGGATAATGTTGATTTAATTAATTTAAATAAATCTATAAATTCTTTTAAATTGAATTTTTTTTTGAAATTCAATATCTTTTAAACCGTAAGTCAGATGGAAACACTTTATACATGAAAATTAATCAGAAAAATATAACAAACACAGATACGCTACCCATACCCCCACCACACCCCTCTAACATACCGCACATGAGAATTTCCGCCTCTGGATCGTTTGTCCGGTAATCACCCGGAGCCGGGTAAACATCCGATTGAATTCCCGTTTCGTCTGCAACGTGTAGCACTGCGTTAGTTCACCCCTAACACTGCGTATTGCCATGTTATGAATTTGTATTTCTTTATTGCCATGTATTTATTGTTTCTTCCCCCTCTCTTATTGTCCGGTAGTCCCGACGACCGCTGCCCATGCCCCTATGATCGACTACGTCGACGACGACCATTCTCCTTCCCCAGATATCACCTATCTTTTCCGTACATTTCTTGCACTAGGCATTGCTGCTGCTACGTTGCTTACCAATTCAATTACATAGCCTGTCATTGTCGCCCCTTGATGTACCTTCCTTTAATCATATGCTTCCTATTATTACTTATGCAATATTCAGAAGTTGCCCCTGCGCAATGTTAGTCAACTAGGATTAGATAGCGGGCCGTGATCACTCGGGGGAGTGAACGCAGAAAACAAAAGGTTTAAATTGCTGCAACAGGTATGGTACAGAGAAGACGCCAAAAGCAACCAACAACGGCGAGACTCTCCGAGTTGCTTCAAGTTTGACTTATGAGTGGATGGACTCGTATTTCACTCTCGTCGCCGGCTCGGTAGCGTAGCATCACCGAGATGATACGAGGATACCCCTCTTTAGTTCATTCTGTTGATGTCTCGGTAGAACCTCTCCAAGTGTACCATCGAGGGTGATTCCTCCTGGTTTCACTTGATGGTAGGCACGTGAATCAACTGGTGTCCTTAAAGGTAAGTAGTTGGATGATCCAACGTTGCCCGCGGGAGGTATTGTGTCGAGATGACAGGACAGGCGGATACCATCATGGGCCTGGTCCTTGCTCATTGGCCATGAGATACCAAACCACGAAAGTCGAGCTCCTCCAGGAGCACACGCGAGACAAGGTAAGAAGACGGTTCACCTTGTTGGTAACCGCAGAGCTTTGACGGGACGACAGGGCACGCATCGACGCACTGGTGGTCCTGGCTATTGTTCGTTGTCTTTTGTGTTGACTAGTAGATCAACGATAAAGGTTGCCAGTGAGATAATAATAAAATGAATAATGGTTCAGGTGGATGAATTGAGAAGCCGCAAAGGCCTGTGTAACATCCCAAAAATCAGTTTATCGATTTTGTGTTGTTATTCCTTCCTAGCTTGTTCTCCCGATCTTTCTTCCCTGGAGTCTGGTTTATGACCAGAAGAATTCAGACAATCCTTGACCTTGCAACCGTTTCCCCTTCCCTTTGCGAGGCAAGATCCCTCCCCAGACCCTCAAGCTCGGGATATGCTAGGATATTGCCAAGTCCGGTGCAATGTTCTTCATATCATCTTAATTCCATTTGTGCCAATCGATGGAATTAAATCCCGAAAAATACCTAGAGATCTCTAAAGGTTGTGGAAATTTGTGGAGACAATCTTTGTGATCCTCTTGGCCTTTCCCGGAGACATTGGCTATAATTGAATAAAGGAAATTGTGATTTTCCTTATAAAGCCAATAATCCCATTTTAGCCCATTTGCAAAGGAGCTACTATTTTGGTTGTCCCATTGGTGCTCAAATTGAATTGTGGAGCTCCTACTAACCAACCCATGGCCATTTCTATCAAAACATGGGATTCCATTGTTCAAATTATGAGCATAGCTACCATTTCCCAATTCAGGGAAGAATAGCACTTTCCAAATGAAGTGTTATTTATGTTTTCCCATTGCCTCCCAAACTTTTTGTACAATCTCCCCTGCCCATGTCATGGTGTTGTGCAAAATTTCATCTATAATGACAAAGCAATTATTTCACACTAAATTCCCAAAGTTTCTGTCCAGCAGGAAACTTTGTGAAGGAAGTGCGATCTAGCCTTGCCCATTTGAGCTGAAATTTTGTGCACATACGTATCCTAGTGTATGATTAAGCTCTGCCAAATTTCAAGCCAAGGGGACCAGTGTCCTAGCCGCACCACATCACAAACACCTTCTGCCTAGTTGGTGCATTTGTAAAGGAAGTGGTATGTACAGTGGTCCATTTCAGCTCAAACATGGCAGACGTAATCACCTTTGGATAAGATTGTTGTGACCCAAGTTTCAGACCCATGCCCCAGACGAACCTCCCTAGTTCAGCACAACCACTTTGCTAGTCACCCCTAGGTCATGTCACTTTCAGTATCCCCATGCCATGTTTGCCCTGCCAAGCATGTGCATCTTTCTCATGAGAGATCACCGCACCTTGTGGACATGGTCCCTGGTCATAAGCATGCGAGGGACACGTGTTGGCCTCGGTGACCACGCATGAGGCGCGTCCAGCTCATGACCAGCTCACGTCCATACTGGATTCCTATCCACATTGGCCACTTCCTCGCGTTTCGGCATGTCCATCGTGGTCCACACGCCAAGCCTGGCCACCGCGTGCTCTGCCCCTCGTCTTGTAGCCTCTGGCCGCCCATGCCGACACTCGATTCTCCACGAGCTGGCCGCTGTGTGGCCATGCTCTGGATCCTACGAGCTCGCTCGAGCTCCTTCCCCGTGGCTATAAGAGGAGCAGCTCCAGAGACCCCCGCAGCACCAGCAGATCATCCTGCAGCCCCTCGAGCCCCTAGCCACATCATCCCCATGGCCGAGCCGCCTCCAGCCCACGACCACGCCCCTCCGTGGCCTCGGCTTCACATCCTCCCTTCTCCCCGAGCTCGGTCGCGACACCACCTTGGAGCAGAGGACCTCCGCCGCGCTCGAGCCACCGCCCCACCCCCCTCGATGGTGCTTGGCCACTGCCGCCGTGCTCCTCCCATGGGCACCGCCGTGCCCAGCCACGGGAACCGGCGTAGCCGGCATACCTGCGTGGCACTGCTGCCGCTAGCCGACGCGGCCTGGCGCGCCGCGCCCGGCGAGCCCGCCGGTGTCCTCGTCCGCACCGGCCACGACAACGAGCCGGCCCGGCCCCGACACGGTGCCCTCCCCTGTTTGATGCGGGCCAGACTAGAAAACATAGGACCCGACAGGCGGGCCCTGCATGCCAGCCAATGAAGCCCGGAACCGCGCTCGCGCATTTCCGAGAATACGTTTTAATTTTAGGAAAGTGTATTCCTCTGCTGCCTTGGGTGGAAGTGCGCTTTCTGTCGGCGAAAGCGTATATTTTTCTACTGCGGTCAGAAATGCACTTTTCTTATAGGAAAGCGTATTTCGAACAATGCACGTTCTCTCTCCAGCTGAAACTGCTAAATTGTGGACGTTCACCCGATAGGCCTAGTTTTCTGCCTATTGGCCGAACGCCCGTATCTTGGCGACCGTAACTCCGATCGAAGTGATTCAAAAGCCTAAGTTCACAGTTTTCCGAGCCCGTTTCGTTGGTTCAACTTTAATGATGTGTTTGCATTGTGAAATTGAAACTTTTTCCCCCGGTTTCCGTTAGGCCTTGCCGGAAATCGTTGGTCCTGTCGGATCTTTTCGGAAGGTGATCGCACGTCCGCCCGGCGTATTCTTCGACCCCCCCCCCCCCAGGTAAGCAAGCCATCTGATATGTGCTCTAAAGCATCGTGGCGAGTGTTCTTGTGTGCTTTAAAAATGTGAATATGACATGTTTCTTTAACGATGAACTAAACCCGGATCTGTTAATTTGATTTGACATGCTTATACCCTGTTTGCGTGATATGATTATAGTCATCATACCATGTTCACTATGAGTAGACTGATCGTGTTGTTCATAACATGCCTACTTGATATGATAAGTTAAAAATGGTCATGCCATGTTTACTGGTTAATATCATGCCCATGATTGTTTATGTCATATGCTGTTCATGTTGATCGTATCCTTGTTATACTTATGATTAGATCATATTCCTTCACCATGTCTATGTGATATCATGTTGTACTAGTATTGCTATGATATATTTTGTTGCTATGCTTGATCATATGTTGCTGAGTTGATATTGTTGATGGGATTGGACTAGAGTAACCATTGATCAAGTGCCACCGAACCGAGCTTTACTAGTGCAGCCACACTCGCATGTATGGGAAGGCCTTAATTCGGTCTATCGGTGGGTTCTCTTTTGCGTATCACAAAGGAGGGGAGGTTATGCACACGCGCTACCCTGATCAGGTAGGAGGCGATAATCTTGAGAGTCGGTTATGTTATTGGGATCCCGTCCCCGATTGGGACAAGTTTATGCACCATGCGATGTTCAGTTTCCATGCGATGGATGGTGTGTCTGGAGGACACGGGGCAACCCAAGGCATGAATTGTGAAATATGTCGGGTGATACGGTAAGGGAGACATGTGGTAGAATGGTCTCATTGGAGAAGTCCTAGTCCACTCCTATGGTATGAGTTCCGAGCTTCCTATGGGACAAGTTCCAAGGTACTGGATGGAGGAAGAGCTCCATAGTGTGGGTAAAGTGCACGAACTCTACAGAGTCACAAAAATCTATTCGAATAGCCGAGTCCATGGTATTGGACACAGTTCATTGTAGGTCACAATTCAGATCAACATGAGTTAGGTGGGATAAATGTGTTGAGTTTGTGGTCGTACGATGGCCCGTATATGTTGGATTGGTTATGCGATGACCCGTCTATCGAAGGAGGAGTCGGTAAGGACTCCGAGGTAAGATGCATGATCATGGGATGATCATGAGTGCCCATGTGGTGATTGTTATTGCGCTAATCTTATTCCTGATAGTATGCTAGATTCATCATGTTAATATTGTTTAGATTCATCATGTTAATATTGTTTAAACTGCTATGCCATGATAACTAATATACTCTAATAACTTGTGCATGCTTGAATGCCATGGATTTATTTTCTTTGTGTATATGTTACTTGGTTTGCTTGTTTGCGAGTACATTCAAACGTACTAACATGGCTTTCATCCCTGGCTATTCGCGTATCTAGATTTTCACTTTCCCTAGGAGGAGTCAAAGCTTTTGCGAGCTAGGAGAGTAACCCAGTCAGATACCTGTGGATTGGAGCCGCTCCAAGTCCGTGTTGCCGTAGACAGTTTATATTCCGCTTCCCCCATCTCTGTAATGAACTATCTATGGTGGTAATATATTGATTCAAGAAACTTTGGCTTATGAATCATTTTACAGTTGCGCCTATGTTCTTGGTACGTGTTGTAAGCGCGCACACCATAGTGATTCCTGGGCTGGTGTGTGGGTGACACTCGTCTGTGTATAGTGGTATTCAGGCGGGGTGTCACAGCCTGTACGCACTACCTTCACATGGGATTACGGTGTGGGCCCTCCGCTTGGTGGTGTCGTTCGAAAGCTCTGAAAGACGGCAAGTTTCAGCATTGGGGTTGGGTTGGATCGTGCTGCGGCACTGGATCCACTTGGCACACAACAACTCGGAGTGCGAGAGGTGATGGCCCATGAAGCTCTTGCGCTTAGGACTGTAGACCGGCAGGGACCTCTCTGATGAGCCGTAGGATGGGCCTCGGCATGACGGATAGCCTTGGTGGGGCATTCCCTAACAAGGTGTACCCCACCCTGGAGATCCGAGCGTGAAGGCTGAAGAGTAATGCACCCCCGCAGGGAAGATGATCTATTCGAATAGTCGTTTCCATGGTAACAGGACACTTTATGCTAAAGCCAGAGCCTACTACTACAAACTATTACTATTAAACTGTTGGTTCCGGTTTCTCTTCCTCGCAGGGAGTCGAGGAAGGGATCTCGGAGGCATTTATAATTGTTAATTATTACAACTTACTATTATACAATGCTGCAGCAAATTCTGCTGCATTGTTACTTTATGCTTTATATGAACTGTTGGTTGTTCTCTTCTTCTTCTACAAGACTCGTCGGAAGATGCTAGTCTTCGATAGGCCTAGTTTCTCTTCCTTATTCTGATTTTCTGCCATTCACTCAACTATATATAGAATCCCCTTTCCATTTGATACAAATGTATAAATGCTTAGTAGCGGATGTAAGACTCGTGGGTATGCTAGATACTCACCCTTGCTTTATTTCCCCCTTTTTTTTGCCTGATCGGCCGCTGCAGTGGACGTTGGATCCTAGGAGCAGAAGATCCCCGATGACGACCACCACAACGTGAAGATCCCAAATGCCTTCTACGACATGGAGATCCCCGATGACCAGGAGTAGTTTGGAGGTTCCTAGGCAGGAGGCCTCGCCTTTACGATCGTTGTTGTTTTTGTGCTAGTCTTCTTAAGGAAAATCATGTGTACCTTATGTCTGTACTCAGATACTATTGCCTCCGCTAACTTTGTGCTCTCGAGCTGTTGTATTCGAGCCCTCGTGGCCCCTGGTTTGTATTAAACAACTTGTATTATTTTATTTGTAGAGTTTTGGTTTGATATCTCACCGTGAGTCCATGATCTTGATCGTGTACCTTGCGTGGATGATTACTGTACATGACTTGATTTTGGGGGCGTCACAAGTTGGTATCAGAGCCGACTGCCTGTTCGACACCCCCTTCGAACTGCTTGGTCAAAATTGAGTCTAGTGTTTTCGAAACTACTTTACTAACAGTGTGATGTGGCTTATCAGCCCACGTCACAAACATGGTGGTATTAGGATCCTTTTCTCCGTACCTTTACTCTGGGATTCTACTCTCTTATCCTTTCGGATAATTTTGCTAACTCCGACATTAGGATCTCGTGGTCGCATCTACCCGGAGACCCCTTCAGCCAAGATGATCGCTTACTTCACATGAAGATTCCGAAGATTACGCTCCGATAAATTCCCTAGAACCTACTGATACGTCCCAAACGTATCGATAATATCTGCTTGATCCATGCATGTTTTGTGTGATATTGCTATGATCTAGATACATTTTCATACACTTTTGATCATATTTGGACTAACCTATTAACTCAGTGCACCCCAGTGCCCGTTTTTGTTTTCTGCTGTTTTTTTATTTCAGGTTTCCCCCATATTAAAGATGCTCCAAAGATTCGGGAAAAGTCGGATAGAAATCAGCGCATCAAAAGCTTCCGAAACTCCGATGGAGGGCCGTTGGGCCACCACCAGGTACCCAGGCGGCCACCTGGCGCGACCTAGGGCTTGGCCGCTCCAGGGGGCGCCTGGACTGCTGGTGGCCCCCCTGGCTTCCCCCCTTCGCCTATATATTCCCTGTGACGTGAAACTTCTGAGAAGAGAACCCTTTTCCACAATCTCACCTCTGTTCCGCCGCCGCCGCGCTTCGATGATCGGGAGCGCCAGCAGACTTCTTCTCGGCACCCTGTCGGAGGGAGGATCGACCTCCGGGAGATTCCCCTCCACCATGGACGCTTCTCGAAAGTGCCGTGAGTAGTTTCCTTTGGACCATGGGTCCGTGATGAGTAGCTATGTGATGTTCTCCTCCCCTCTTTGTTCTTCATGGTTTAGACCTCGTGAGCTGCCCTACATGATCGAGGCACATATGTAATATTTCTGTTGTTGCTATGCTGAGTTTGATGGGATCTGATGGATTATGAGATTATGTTCAGATTGTGATAGAGTAATATATTTGGTTCTTATCTTTTATATTTCTATTCCTAAGTAATTCTTGCATGTTCTCCGTTGTTGTTTATTGCTTTGTCCAAGTAGTAGGTAGTAACTCCAAGGGGGGATGTTATGCTCGATTTTGGGTTCATGCCCCCTGATGACACGCTTGAGTGGCAGAAACATGAGTCTAGGGGACGTGTTGTTGCCACAAGGGGGAAAACAATGGTACTTTTAACCGCGGTTGCGAGGATTGTTTAGTTTACGCAAAGTGCTTTTTAATGCAGTTGTCTGTTTCTTTGGTACACTTTGGGTGGGGCTCGCAACTTAATACCAGCGAGATGTTCTGGATAGATATCTCAAGGTGGATGATTAGTAGTAGATGCAGTTTGATTTCGGTCTACTTATTTTGGCGTACTGCCCATGCTTTTGAGCCTCTTCCTTTCTTTTGTAGCATAGTTAGCATTCCAGTGCGTTTATAATCCTGTCAATTTCCCATATGTAATTTGTTTACCTCGCATAGCAGTTTTATCGTCTTTTGGGAGAGAGACATCACTAGTGAACATCACGGGACTGATACGTCCCAAATGTATCTATAATTTCTTCTTGCTCCATGCATGTTTTGTGTGACTTTGCCATGTTTTGCTTGAACCTTCATACACTTTTGAACCTATTTGGACTAACCTATTAACTCAGTGCACCCAGTTGCCAGTTTCTGTTTTCTCCTGTTTTTGTATTTCAGGTTTTCCAGCCATTAAAAGTGCTCCAAAAATTCCGGGAAAAATATATAAAAAATCAGAGCAACAGAAGCTTCCGGAATCACCAAGAGAGGGAAGGGGGGCCACGACCAGGCAGCTAGGAGGGCAGGTGGCGCGGCCCACCCCTGGGCCGCGCCAGGGACCCTCCTGACTGCCTCGTGGGTCCCCTCGATGCCCCCCTTCGCCTATATTTACCCCTCGGGGTGGAAGCCCCTAATATCGATCTCTTTTCCTCGAACTCCCCTTTGTACCGACGCCGCCGCCGTTTCTAGATCGGGGCTGACTGGAGAAGCTGCCCCGGCACCCTGCCGGGAGGAGGAACCCCCTCCGGGAGACCATCCATAGCCATGGACGCCTCCTGGAAGCACCGTGAGTAGTCCCCCTTGGACCATGGGTCCGTGACCAGTAGCTATGTGATGAATCTCTCCCCCCTTTGTGCTTCCACTTTCGAGTACTCGTGAGCTGCCTCACATGATCAAGGAATCTATGTAATTTCTGTTGTTGCTATGCTGAGTTTGTTGTGATCTGATGGATAATGAGACTATGTTCAGATTGTGATGAGTAATATATTGGGTTCTTCTCTTTTATATTTTGTTCTTGAGTAAATTCTTGCATGTTCTCCTTTGCGGTATTTGCTTTGGCCAAGTATTTTATTTGCAACTCCAAGAGAGAGCGTTATGCTCGATTCTGGGTTCAGCCCCTTGATGTCTAGCTTGAGTGACAGAAATATGAGACTAGGGGATGTGCTGTTGCCACCAGGGATAAAACAACGGTGCTTGTACCTACGGGTGCAAGGATTGTTTACTTTACACAAAGTTCTTTTAATGCAGTTTTCTGTTGCTTTGAGTTTACACTTTGGGTGGGATTCGCAACTTAATACCAGCGAGATTACGCAAAGTTCTTTTAATGCAGTTGTCTATTGCTTTGAGTTTACACTTTGGGTGGGATTCGCAACGTAATACCAGCTAGATGTTCTGGATAGATATCTCAAGGTGGATGATTCGTAGTAGATGTAGATGGATTTCGGTCTACTTACCTTGGCGTACTGCCCATTGCTTTTGAGCCCTTCCTTTCTTTGCAGCATAGTTAGCATTGTGGTGCCTTCATAATCCTGTCAATTTCCCAACTGTGATTTGTTTACCTCGCTAGCACTTTTATCGTGTTTTTGGAGAGAGACATCACTAGTGAAAATCACGGGACCCCGGTCCATCTTCACATTATTGTTCACACCCTCAATTTACTTTCAGCTTTTACTTTCCTTTGTACCTTTTATCTCTTGCGTTGATCCTTTGTAAACGACAAGGCCGGAGGAATTGACAACTCCTCTGTACTCGTTGGGAGCAAAGTTCTTTGTTGCTGTGTGCAGGTCCACGACAACACCCTAGTCAGGAAGCAATTTCTGGCGACGTTGCAACCTACTTGTATCTCCTAAGTCCTATTGGTTCGATAACCTTGGTATCTTCACTGAGGGAAAATTGCTGCTGCACAGCATCTCAAATCTTCCACTTGGGGTAACCAACGAGGGGCGAGAAGCCATCAAGCAAATTTCTAGCGCCGTTGACGGGGACTTAAGTCTACAAGATAGGGGAGTTGCACACTATCTTTTACCTTTGCTTTTTAGTCTTGTTAGTTTACCTTTCAGTTTTTACTTTTGTGTCCTTAATCAAAAATACCAAAAATACCTGCTGCTACTATGGGTTCCAATGAAAACACTAAGTTGTGTGACTTCACTAGTCAAAACAACAGTGAATTTATCTGCACTTCTATTGCTCCACCTGCCACTTCAGCACCTTCTTATGAGATAAAACCTGCTTTTCTTAACCTTGTTATGAAAGATCAATTCTCAGGAGCAGGAGAAGGTGCTGCCTTACACCTAAACAATTTTACCGAGCTCTGCAACATGAAGAAATACAAGGAAGTGGATGGAGACATCGTCAAGCTGAAGCTTTTTCCTTTCTCTTTGAGAGGAAGAGCCAAGGAATGGCTACAATCTTTTCCCAAGAACAGTATGTGTGCAGGTCCAGGTCAAGGAAGCAAATTTTGTCTAAAACGATGCCATTGTTTCCTTGCCACCTACTTATCATCTCCGGAGTCCTACTGGTCGAAACTCAACCTCGGTATCTTCATCGAGGGAAACTTGCCGCTACGCTGCATCTTACCTTCCACTTGGGGTAACCAACAAAGGGCAAGAAGCAATTATCATCTCTCGCGTATCAAGCAAATTTCTGGTGCCGTTGTCAGGGACTTCGAGTGCTAAGATAGGGAAGTTGCCCACTACCTTTTACCTTTACTTTTTTGTCTTGTTTGTTTACCTTTCAGTTTTTATCTTTGTGTCTTGTATCAAAAATTATAAAAAAAATCTGCCACACTTGCTGATACTATGGGTTCCACTGAAAACACCAAGTTGTGTGACTTCACTAGTCACAACAACAAAGACTTTATCTGCACTCCTATTGCTACACCTACCACTTCAGCTACCTCTTATGAAATTAAACCTGCTTTGCTAAACCTTATTATGAGATATCAATTCTCTGGTCCTGGAGATGATGAGGCTTTACACTTAAATAATTTTGTTGAGTTATGTGATATGCAAAAGTATACAGAAGTAGAAGGTGATGTTGTTAAGCTCAAGATTTTTCCTTTCTCTTTGATGGAAGGAGCTAAAATCGGGTTTCAATCTTTCCTAGGAATAACATAGATTCTTGGGATAAGTGCAAAGAGGCTTTTATTGGGAGTATTACTCACCTGCTAAAATTATCCAATTGAGGAGTAACATTATGAATTTTAAGCAATTGGATAATGAACACATTGCCCAAGATTGGGAACGTACGAAATCTCTTGTTAAGAAATGCCCTACACATGGTTTGACTACCTGGATGGTTATCCAGACTTTTTATGCAGGCTTGAATTTTACCTCGCAATAGATAATATGGACACTAATGACGCACCACATGTGCAGTGCGCCATTACTAAATAGCAATGGCGCACCATGTCATGGCGCGCCATTAGCGCCCCTGTTACTAATGGCGCACTTACTAGAAGGTGCGCCACCGCCCACTCACTCCTAGAAAAGCCCCCCTCCCTGACTTAGCAATGGCGCACTATTTGGAAGTGCGCCATACGGCATGAGGGATGCTAATGGCGCACTCCTGTGAAGTGCGCCATTGCTAAGTAAAGGGAGGGGTGGGCCCAGGCCTGATGACGTAGGAATAGCGCACTTCCAAGAAGCGCGCCATTACTAAGTATATAACCCTAATGTCGCACTTCTTGGATGTGCGCCATTGCTACCTGGTCCCCCCTCTGGCCAGCTGGGACCACCTGTCCCAGAGTTAGTAATAGCGCATATTTGCTGAGGTGCGCCATTGCTAACTCTGGGAGCAGCTAGACATTTTTGCAGCACACCACACTCACTTCCCCACCTCCAATAAGCTTCTCTCGGTTCTTTCCTTCTCCTCACCTTATTTTCACCATAGATCTACCCAAAATAAGTAGTTGTATCTCCTTTTTTCATTGGAAAGTAAGGTATCTCTCTTTATTGTTGTGTAGATCTAGTTTGTTCTCTCTCGAACACACTTTTTGTCGGTGTATATGTGTGGTGTGATGTGATGATCATGGGGTATATATGTATGTATGTTGTGATAATGGATGTGTGATGATCATGGGATATGTATGTACATGTATGTTTTCAGGTACCTCACATATGCGATAGTTGCCAATATTTTGCCGGAATGTTGATTCATTTCTGTTTCGGAGAAAATTTGGCACACTTTGCATTCTTTTTTGTCCTAATAATTAGGCAAGGTCATGCCAATTTTTTTGGTTCTAAAATATCGTTTTGCTCTATGCCCCGCAGGCGACCATGGTTCACAAGATGACCGGAGGCATCGTGGATAGGTTTTTGAGCTCCGCGAAGGCCGAGATGATTCAAAAGAACGAGACGGAGATAAGATGTCCGTGTCAAAGATGCAAGCTGAAGTGCCTTTTGGACCCGGATTCAAAAACCATAAAGGGGCACCTGCTCACGCGTGGTTTCATGGATGGCTATCGGTGGAAAGGTGATGAAGAAGATTATGAATTCGTCCAGGGTGGCCGGGCAACAGTAAGAAGAAAGAGCACCGAGGTCGGGCGAGAAGACGAAGAATCTCCCGGAAATGATCACGATGCAGAACACAATCATCATGAAGAAGATGCTTGACATGATCATGAGGAATATCAAGACGAAGGGCATGATCATGATCGTCGATGGACTGGGTGCAGGACCCTCATCTTCAAGAGTTGCTTCTGAACCAGGCGAGTAATAAAGCAAGACCTGCCGCCCGAGAGAAAGCAAGCTAAATCAACTTGAGATGGACGCAGTTAATCCATTGTATGAAAGATGAAATCCCGAGGATACCCGCCTGAAAGTAGCGCTCATGGCTCTGGAGATGAAAGTAAAACATAAAATGACCGACACATGCTTCGACGAAAACATGTCATTTTGGCAAGACCGTCTGTCGAGGATATAATCCTTACAATAGATATAGGGGTTTGAAAGGAGCTAAATGAATCTATACGTAGAGACGGTTGACGCAAAGGAAGTATACAGGTTAGGCCTGTCCTTAGAGATAAAAACCTTAGTCCTGTCCCAGGCTGACTGGGGTGTTCTTTCTTCAGAAATACTTAGAAGAGAATGTTGCGCGTGCCCACGCCGGAGGGGAGGGGGGCTTATATAGAGTGCGCCCCTGCCTCCTTAATGCCTCAGCTTAAATGGGTCTTAATTACAAGATTGAATGTGTATTAAATACAAAAACGGTCTTCCCATTACTACTAATAATGGAGGAGAAACACCCGCAGCCCTGAATGCTTCCTGTCTGTTGCGCTCCGTGATCCGATTAAGGGAAGACTCGCCGATCTCTTCCGAGTGTCGATTTACTCGGATCTTGCTGGACTTCCGAGCAGCTGTGTACTCAGAAGTGGCTTCTGATCTCCGAATAACTTGTTACTCGGAGATTGTTAATGCTCCATGTTTTTTACTGATCTCATTTTGCTGGGTGTGTTTGGAGAACCAAGGGCTTAAGGGTACCCCTTGGTTTCCCTTTCCTAGAGGTATGCCTTTAGTATTTCCACGACAGTAGCCCCCAAGCGCTTTCGGGTGCTCGTAATTGAGGTGGCTGACATTTGTCAGATTTTCTGAGGTATGCGAAGATTAAACTCAGTAAGAGGCCCGGAAGGGCTTTATTGATGTTTGAACTTTTCCCTCGAGTATGAGTTGGGCAGGTTAGCGGAAAAATTTGGCGACACTCAAACGTCTCTCTGAAGAGGTGGACTGAGGCCTCGGAAGGCGTGTCTCGGAGTTAAAAGGCCTTAAACTCCATGTGAACCAAATTTGTAAAGTTCAATGCCCTAGGACATCGTGACGAGTCCTAGGCCATGCCGCATAGGACATTGATTCTTTACCCCCTGCGTCGGGTCTTACTGGTGGCCTGGCATTCTACGTCAGAGACGGGCCACCAGCGAGTTAGTTACGCGGATTTTTTCCCGAGTAATTGGGTGCGAGATCTTTCGTTTCGTGGAGAACCCTCAAGTGGTTCTTTTCGTGGCATTTCTGAGTGACAGTTTACTCGGTCGCTGCGGGATCTTGGTAATTTCTTCCGAGTGATTGCGTAGTCGGAGAGTTTTGGTCGGTGTGTGTTATGCTTCGTATCTTCCGAGTAGTTGAGGTGGTTTTGAGCTTCGGATCAAGATCAGATTCGGTCTTTTACAAAGGATCTTGCCTTGTCAGAGAATCTTCTTGCCCAGACAAGTGGGCGCACTGTTTGGGCTTGTCTCCTCGATTCCCGTGGCGGTCTTATAGGATAATAATTAACTTCCCGTGGGGAAGTGGGAGGGATTATGGGGAAGTGGAGCGGTTTTATGGGGAGGGCAACCGGCAAGCCCATAATGGGGTGCGGATCTGACGCGTGGCGGTTGCCCCCTCGAGCTATCAAACCGCTCCTAGCCTTTGGTTTGGGACAGATCTGCTCATTTTCCCCCGCGAAGCCGCTCCCACTTCTCTCTCCCGCTTCACCTCTTCCTTGCCGCCGAGGCACCTCCACCGGCCGTCCGTGCTCCATCCTGGGAGGATGTCATTCGCGCTGCCCTTCCGCAGCCGCCGAGACCATGTCTACGGGGGAATGGCTTCCGTCAATCGTGACGGAGGACATGCTGCTGTGGTACCACGATGCCAGTCTGGTTCCCCGCGAGGGTTGTCGCCTTCCCGCGGCTGGGGAAGACGAGCCTGCTCCACGGGGCGGTGAGGGAGTTCTTTTTCTTTCGCATGTGGACCGCGGATTTTCTCTTCCTCCACATCCCTTCTTCTTGGACTTTTTGGCTTTGACGGGTTCCCAGCTTCATCACATTGTCCCCAACGCTGTTACTCTTCTCTCTAGCTTCTTCACCCTTTGTGAGGGATTCTTAGGCATAGAGCCTCACTGGCACCTTTTCCGTAGCATATACGCCATTAAGCCTCAAAAGGCGATGAAGTCCGGGGAGGGTGGTGGCGTGGAGTTCAATCACCTATGCGGCGGCCTGTTCTTGGCTAAGAAACAAGGGGTGCAGTATTTTCCCTCTAGTGTGCTGGATACTGTCAAGAATTGGCAGAACAGTTGGTTTTATTGCAAGGTGGTCGAGGGGCCGGGGGTGCGTACCTTGCCTCCTTACTCGGACGTTAGGCTAACTTCCTCCCAGGGCTGGAATCCCCGACTCACCAATGCTGATAAGGAGCAGGTGCTCCCCTTGATGCGTGAAGTCATCAGGCTGAAGAAAAACGGTTTAGACACCATGGATCTGATAGCCACCTTTGTGGTTCGGAAGATTCAGCCTCTCCCGGCCAGGGCTCGGGGAATGTGGACATATTTCGGGTTGCAGGACGACACCCACTATAGTAACACCGAGATGCCTCTGGACGAATTTGAGCTCCAGATGAAAATAATAACCAGCATGACCCATGGTCTTCAGACGACTGGCCGAGTGAGACCTCTCAGAATCGAGCTTCCTCCCACCTTGGTATGCCGACTTGTGCCATGTGTATCTTGAATGTGTTTCACTTTTTGGCTCTAACTCGGACTTCCTTATTTCTTGCTAGGATTTTACCCAATTCCGTTCTCCTATTCCTCTGGCTCCGCAGCATCCTGCCGAGGAGGATGAAGACAGCACTGCTGGTGCGGGGGTCAGAGTTGAGGCGGGGGAGGAGGTGGAGTCTGAGGTGGCTCGGGTTCAGGCGGCGTCCGAGCAACGCTCCAAGAACAACCAGGACCGCGAGTCGGCGCGGGAAGTGCTTACTCGGACCCGTAAAAGGGCTCATACTCCGAGTGGCAAAGAGGGCAGCGGGAAACTTCCGCCCTTGAGCCTCAGTTCTGGGAAGGTTGCGCCTATGAAGAAGAACAAGCTTGTCACGCTTGGGGGCCGAGAGGCTAACCCTCCGGGGGGTGCTGTTGTTGAGAAGGCCAAGGGGGCTGGAGCTGGTCTGGCCAAGGTTGCTCCCCCGAGGCGTAGCTTGAAGACCGTCCACAAGTAATGTTGTTGGTTTTCATATGATTTAACTCTCTGTCGGTTTCCCAGGCCCGTCCTCAGCTGTTTTATTTTGCAGTGTTCGTCCGAGTGGTTCTGAGACGCTACCTGGGATCGAGGATCCCGGGTTTGAAGCTTCTGAGGATGTTAGTACTTGCGAGGTGAATGACTTTCCTAGAATGGACACTATTCCAGAAGACGTTGCGGCCGTTGGTGAGAATTCTTCGCTGTTTTTGTTGAGGCCTCTACCACTGTCGTCTTTTCGCTTCTAATTGTTTGTTGTATCTGCCGAAGACATGGATGTTGACTCTACTTCTGACCCAACTCGGATTTCTACCGAGCCAGCTGCCGCTGGGGTCACTCCTCCTGAGGTGATTGTTCCTGAGGGGACGGTGTCCTCTGGGTCTGGTTCCCGAGCTGCCGCACCTGAAGCTCCGGCTGGGGAGGCTGTTAAGGAGATCCCTGTCGCTCTGGTGGTTGCTCGAGGGGGTGGACCTGCTATCTCAGTAACCATTCCGGCCGGAGCCCCAGTGGAGAGTTCTATTGTTGGCGGTTTGAAGGAGTCTTTGGTTAGGGCGACTCAATTTGAGCTGCGGCTGCGTGAGAAAGCGTCCAAGGCCGAGTTGGTGAAGTCCAACATGCACATAAGTACTTACGTAGGTTTTCCTACCTAGTGGGTGTCGGAATGACCTTTGGGCGTTTTGTTGTTATTTGTCGGGTTTGAAAACTTTGCTGGGGGGCACTGCTTAGTGCACCTAGTGGGTGTAGCCCCCAAGGCTCCGAGTAACTTTGCGAAGTTATTCGGAGTATTTTTATAGGAGGTTTTTATTTCAGTGAACTTCCAGTGGGAGCACTTCTTAGTGCACCCAGTGGGTGTAGCCCCCAAGGCTCCGAGTAACTTTGCGAAGTTATTCAGAGTCTTTTGATAGGAGGTGTTTGTTTTAGTGAACTTCCAGTGGGAGCACTTCTTAGTGCACCCACTGGGTGTATCCCCCAAGGCTCCAAATAACTTTGCGAAGTTATTCGGAGTCTTTTGATAGGAGGTATTTGTTTTAGTGAACTTCCAGTGAGAGCACTTCTTAGTGCACCCACTTGGTGTAGCCCCCAAGGCTCCGAGTAACTTAGCAAAGTTATTCGGAGTCTTTTGATAGGAGGTATTTATTTCGGCATGGTATTCCTTTCGTCCTCATAGGAGGCATGCAAGCTTGGGTAGGCCTTCGTGAAGTTGCAGGAGGAGAGCATTGCTGCCAAGAGTGCGTACGAGGCGCTGCTGGAAGAGCACAACAAACTGAAGAAGCAGCATGCTGAAGACAATGGTAAGGACCCTGGCGTTCCTGTATTGGTGTATGTCATCGTCCTATGTATCCGTTTTGACTTCTGTTTGCAGAAGCGGAGAAGAAACATTTTGACGCCAAGGTTAAAGAGAACGATGATTTTGTTGCGAAGATGAAGAAGGAGATAGACCAAGTTGGGAAACGGGCCAAGGAGAAGAAGGCTCTGGAAACAAGTTTGTACCATTATAAACAGGTGGTGAAGGAGAACGAAGCCTGTATCGCGAAACTGGAGTCGGATTTTGAGAAGTTATCCGAGCTGCGTGTCGAGGATGAGAAGAAACATCAAGCGGAGTTGGAAACAACTCGGAAGGCGGTGAAGACAGCTGAAGAGTATTGCGCTGGGCAGTTTGCCGTTTTCATTGAAACCTTGTCTGGTGAGTTTTGTGATCCGAGTTGTGATGGGAGAATGTTCCCGATTCTTTCGTTGTGTACTCATCTTCTCTATTGGTGCAGCATATGGGACGGACCCGGAGGCTGAGCAAGCGCGCATGGCAGAGTTTGCCGAGATGATGAAGAGGGATAAGTATACGCCAGTAACGACAGAATTTGCTCTGTCTCGGGGTTTGCTGACCATGAGGTGGGCTAAGGCGAAGAAATTTGTTGAAGAAGTCATGGGCGCTACCCTGGCTTTGAAAAGAAAGCTGTCGCCTAATGAGGGGTGCAGGGTAAAGCTGGACACTGTTGTGACCGTCCTCCGTGAGGCCCCTCAGCAGCTGGCACGCTGGAAACGCTCAGCGGCACGGAGCGGTGCGAATTACGCGCTGGCCTTGACTAAAGAGCATTTTCCGGAGCCGGTCCATAATCTTGAGCGGGTTGGCGGTGGAGATCCGAACGAAGGTCAAAGATGCACCTCCTTCCTTCCGCGTTATGCTAAAACTGCCAGCCGAATTGCTCTGATGCCCGATTTGGACTTCTTTGTTGAGTCAACTAGCGTAACCAGTGAGTCCGACGAGGCGGGCGAGGAATGAGTGGAGTATGGTGAAAACACTTGTGTGAAATTTGCCTCGGGATGCCGAGTGGATCTGTAATAAGTAGCATTGTGTGGTTCTGTGGCGGGGCACTCCATTGTTTGATTGATGAACTCGTATTTTGTTTCTTAGTGAGAAACGAATTTATCGGCCGATGATTGCTTTTATTCTTGTATGAATTTTCTAAGTTTTCATCCACGCTGCGTATAGCTCGGTGGAAAACCTGATTTTATAGCTTTGAGTAGCCCCACAATCTCCTGAGACTTGAAAGTACTTAGAATTTTTTTCTATTGATGATCTTTTAAACAAGATCCTCAATGCAGATGATGTTGTGCTTCCCCAAGCCTCGTGGGTTTTGGCAAGCACGTATGATAAGTTTTGTAAGTTCTCGTCCGAGCTTCGCGCAGCTCGGATAGAAAACCTGATTTTGGATTTTCGTCCGAGCTAGGAACAACTCAGAAGAAAACCTGATTTTATAGCTTTAAGCAGCCCCCAAGTCTCCTGAGACTTGAAAGTACTTCGAAATTTTTTCTATTGATGATCTTGTAAACAAGATCCTCAATGCAGATGATGTTGTGCTTCCCCAGTCCAGTTGGGCGTTGGTGGGCACTTATAATAAGTTTTCTAAGTTCTCATCCGAGCTGCGCGCAGCTCGGATAGAAAACCTGAGTTTGGATTTTCGTCCGAGCTGCGCAGAACTCGGAAGAAAACCTGATTTTATAGCTTTAAGCAGCCCCCAAGTCTCTTGAGACTTGAAAGTACTTAGAAATATTTTCTATTGATGATCTTGTAAACAAGATCCTCAATGAAGATGATGTTGTGCTTCCCCAACTTGTTGGGCGTTGGTGGGCACTTATAATAACTTTTCTAAGTTCTCGTCCGAGCTGCGCGCAGCTCGGATAGAAAACCTGATTTTGGATTTTTGTTTCAGCTGCGCATAGCTCGGAAGAAAACCTGTTTTTATACCTTTAAGCAGCCCCCAAGTCTCCTAAGACTTGAAAGTACTTAGGAAAATTTTCTATTGATGATCTTGTAAACAAGATCCTCAATTTCAGATGATGTTGTGCTTCCCCAGGCATGTTGGGCGGTGGAGGGCACTTATAATAAGTTTTCTAAGTTCTCGTCCGAGCTGCGCGCAGCTCGGATAGAAAACCTAAGTTTGGATTTTCGTCCGAGCTGCGCACAGCTCAGATGAAAACCTGATTTTATAGCCTTAAGAAGCCCCAAGTCTCCTGAGACTTCAAAGTACTTAGAAATTTTTTCTATTGATGATCTTGTAAACAAGATCCTCAATGCAGGTGATGTTGTGCT
Source organism: Bromus sterilis (assembly GCA_950022295.1). Lineage (NCBI taxonomy): Eukaryota > Viridiplantae > Streptophyta > Magnoliopsida > Poales > Poaceae > Bromus > Bromus sterilis. The sequence continues at coordinate 157,694,854 of OX465596.1, read as the reverse complement.
TCCCCAACCTGTTGGGCATTGGTGGGCACTTATAATAAGTTTTCTAAGTTCTCGTCCGAGCTGCGCGCATCTCGGATAGAAAACCTGATTTTGGATTTTCGTCCGGGCTGCGCACAACTCGGAAGAAAACCTGTTTTTATGGCTTTAAGCAGCCCCCAAGTCTCCTGAGACTTGAAAGTACTTAGGACAATTTTCTATTGATGATCTTGTAAACAAGATCCTCAATGCAGATGATGTTGTGCTTCCCCAACCTGTTGGGCGTTGGTGGGAACTTATAATAAGTTTTCTAAGTTCTCGTCCGAGCTGCGCACAGCTCGAATAGAAAACCTGATTTTGGATTTTCGTCCGAGCTGCGCACAGCTCGGAAGAAAACCTGATTTTATAGCTTTAAGCAGCCGCCAAGTCTCCTGAGACTTGAAAGTACTTAGAAATTTTTTCTATTGATGATCTTGTAAACAAGATCCTCAATGCAGACGATGTTGTGCTTCCCTAAGCCTCGTGGGTTTTGGCAAGCACGTATGATAAGTTTTCTAAGTTCTCGTCCGAGCTGCGCGCATCTCGGATAGAAGACCTGATTGGTAGTAATGGAAAAACATATTGAGCAAGTCACATTGTGTGTACGAAATAATATTTATTCTGATCTTACAAGCGCGCTCATAGATAGAAACGACGCAATAACTGGGCGTTCCATGCATGAGGCTCTTCTATCTTATTAGTTACATCGTACAGGTTATAGGCCCCATTGTTCAGTACTCTAGAGATGACATATGGGCCTTCCCATGGGGGAGCTAGTTTGTGGTCCGAAGTTTGCTTGATGCGAAGTACCATGTCGCCCTCTTGAAAGGAGCGAGCTCGGACATGTCGGTCGTGGTATCGGCGAAGGTCTTGCTGATAGAACGCCGAGCGGGTGAGAGCTAGGTTTCGCTCCTCTTCCAAGAGATCAACACCATCTTGTCGTTCTTCTTCGGCTTCAGCTTCTGTATACTGGCTTACACGGTGGGCATTGTGCTTGAGGTCGCTCGGGAGAACTGCTTCTGAACCGTAAACGAGGAAGAAAGGAGTTGACCGAGTTGAGCGATTGGGAGTTGTCCGTAATCCCCACAAGACCGACGGGAGTTCATCAACCCAGGCGCCCGCTGCTTCCTTTAGTTCCCGAAGTAGCCGAGGCTTGATTCCTTTGAGTATTAATCCATTGGCTCGTTCGACTTGGCCGTTGGACTGTGGGTGTGCGACTAAGGAGAAGTTGACCTGAATACCATTGGTCCAACAAAATTTCTTGAATTCGGCCGAGTTGAAATTTGACCCATTATCAGTGATGATGTCATGTGGAACACCAAACCGATGTATGATTCCTTGCATAAAGCTGACTGCTGTGGCGGAGTCTAGGGCCTTGATAGGTTTTGCTTCTATGCATTTTGTAAACTTGTCTACTGCGACCAAAATGTGGGTGAAACCGTGCTTGCCCGTTCGGAGTGGTCCGATCATATCCATTCCCCGTACTGCAAATGGCCAGGCTAGCGGGATTGGCTTCAGTTCGGAGGCAGGTTTGCGGGGCTGGTTGGCATAAAACTGACAGCCTTCACAGTGGTCCACGATGTACCGAGCATCGCTGAGGGCTTCAGGCCAGAAGAAACCAGCTCGGAAAGCTTTTGCCACCAACATCCGACTTGAGGCATGGTGGCCGCAATCTCCCCACATGGATGTCCTGTAGGATGCAGCGGCCTTCCTCCTCGGAGATGCATCGCTGGGGGACATGAGTGAGCTGTTTCTGTATAGCTCCCCGTTGATCACCGAGTAAGACTTAGATTTGCGGATGATTTGCTTGGCTTCTATCTCATCATCAGACAACTCTTGTTTTTGCAGATAGGCAAGGATTGGAAGTGTCCACTCGGGGGGAATGACCTCCACGTCAAACACCATGTCAACAACTGCGGGTATATCTTCTTTGTTGGGAATGTTCTTGTCGGACAACATGTCTAGATCGGCCTCCAGGAAAGGATCTTCCTTGACTGTTGGAGAGTGCAAGTGCTCCAAATAAATCCCTGGCGGGATCTGACCCCTGGTAGAAGCCAATTTGGCTAGGTCATCTGCTGCCTGATTTTTAACCCTTGGAATGTGATGGAGCTCCAGCCCATCAAATTTTTTCTCCAATTTTCTCACTGCTACACAGTAAGTTGTCATTGCTGGGCTTCGGATGTCCCACTCTTTCATTACTTGGTTGATTACTAGGTCTGAATCTCCGAATATCATAAGTCTCCTGATTCCGAGTGAAATGGCCATTCGCATACCGTACAGAAGAGCTTCATACTCGGCTTCGTTATTTGTTGCTAGGAAATGGATTTGGAGGACGTATCTCATCTCTTCCTTCCTTGGTGAGACTAGTACCACCCCTGCCCCTGCGCCATGCAACATCTTGGACCCATCAAAGAACATCGTCCAATGCTCTGGTGTTGGCTGTGGGGGGTGCTGGACCTCAATCCACTCGGCTAGGAAATCCACCAGTGCTTGTGAATTGATTGATTTTTTGGCTTGGTAATTGAGGTCAAAGGGTAGTAGGTACAAACTCCATTTTTCTATTCTGCCTGTTGAGTATCTGTTGTTCATGATTTCTGCCAGGGGAGCTTCAGAGACCACTGTGATGGAATGATCCTGGAAGTAATGTGCGAGCTTCTGTGATGCCAAGTAAATTCCCATTGCCAACTTCTGGCAGTGGGGATATCTCTAGTTGGATGGTGTGAGGACTTTGGAGATGAATGTAAGGCCCGATATGCGGTACTGTTCCAGATCTAGGTGTTTCCACCCAGATCCGGGGACGAAGCACATATCGGTCCCACCGCGACATATGACAAGCCATATGCCCCGGATTTCCAACATGATATCACAACATTACAGATACAAGGATACAACATCTCATACAATCGGCATACAACTGCCTTAATACAATACAACAGCGGAAGATATATGTCTGAGTACAGACTACAATCAAATGCCTAGTGGCAAAGAGAAAAACATCGACCCCCATAACCACACGGGTCCAGGCCCTCCGCCGGGATCCGCCTAACTAGTCGTCGTCGAGTCTCCATGTGAAACGTCGATCACCATACCTGTTGTCGATCAAGAACCCTGAAAAGAGTTTGGGGGTAGTATCATGAGTACAGAAGTACTCAGCATCCAATTGTAGTGGTCAACTGACCCAGCAAGGACTTCATCACTCGACATTCTAGGACAACTAGTAGTTTACGGTAAGGAAGGGGTAAGTGGTGAGGTTGTTGCCGCACTAGCATTTATGAAGTGGTTAACGATCTAGAGAGTAAGATAAGAAGTCAAGCATTCGATGAGGAATCGCCTCCAACAAGTCTTGCTATGAACTACTTACGCAAACATAACACCTATCCTATCCTTGTCCTCCTCTTCGCATCCCGACGAAGAAGAAGCAGTCAAGGCACACACACGTTGATCAAGTTATATTAAGATTATCTCAGTTGTTGTCTATGAACAAGGAGTAGGTCTCAAGTCGTCCATAACCGTGGACACGGCTTCTCGAAAAGATTTAACCCTGCAGGGGTGTACCAACTTCCCATTACAAGGCTCCGCACGCACGCCCATCTCTCTCAGTTGCTACCCATCACAGGCAACCATTTTATGATTTAGTTCCAAGAGATCCGAAACGACAGGTCCCTCTAACTAACAACGAACAAATCCGGGTTGCCCCCGGTGAGTCGACATCCATCTCAGGAGCCGGCCGCTCTCTCGATCTGGTCTCTACCGTCTATCGCAGGTTTGGATAGCCGGTTAATCACACATTGGTACACAGGGTCCTCAGCCGGACAAAGTGGGCCAGCAAGGGAACTATGTCCTCACTGGTCTAGGTTGGTTTGTAAACAACTGGCGGCCGACCAACACACACACGGTTTCAAATGGTAAATTTAGCTTGGGCCACCACTAGAAATGTTTCAAGCTAGGTAGGTAAGAAAACGGGACCCCTTAAAATCCCACACGCGGTTAGGCACGCTGAGTCTTAAAACCAATACCCGGAACTCGGGTCCTAGGTGACTCGAATGGAACAAAGCGTCGGGGAGGGATAGCCTAGACCTTCCATCCTTCGTTGAATATAGTCAACATTATAATAATCATATCATCAACAACAATAATAATAATGTGATAGCCCAAACCAAGGAGTAACAGGGTAACAGCGTAGCATCCTAAGCATGCATACTAAGCTGGGGCTGAGCAACGAGCAATAGTAACATAGCAGTACATGGTTTGCTGGGAGGGGACATGGTTGTATCGGTTTGAAAGAGGCTGTAAACATGTGGTAGGATCAAACATCGAACCTAGCCTAGACTAGCATGCAAACCTCTGGTTGAAACAGAATGGATCATAAGTAATGTATAGTCCTTGCCTGTTGATAAGTCGGGGTCTGAAGGTGTAGTCGATCGTAAGCTCGCATCGTCTCCGAAGGTACCCGCAGAAGCACACAAGACAGATAAACACTGGAAATCAATCGACGAGCAAGCATCTATTACTACGAAGCAAACACGAGCAAGCATCAACAAGGCGGCAACACGAGACATTGCACCTACCGTCGAGAGCGGTAACTAACAGGTTAAGTGGGGCATTCGTCTCACAAGACGATACCGCACATTTGGAAAGGTTCGAGTTGTTTAGCTACAGGTTATCAACAAAGGTTGTTAACATGGCAGCTCACTCAAGCATGGCATAGCACACAAACATGACAAGAGGTGAAGCATAAGAAAAACTATCTAATCTAGTCAATTTAAGTGGGGTGAAATCCTAGACATGGCAAACTATTGCGGACCCACGATAAAAATGTAATTTGATATTGTTTTTGCCTAAACAATATTTTATTATTTTTATTTAGCAAGCAAGAACAGCATAAACACAATTTACATGTAATTCTAGTCAACTTATATATAAGAAACATTTTAAACAGAGCAACGGTTAAAAAGTTATGGCAGTTACAATTTCAGTGGCAAGCAGTTGTAAATAGCAGGTAAACAAAGTCAAACATGGCAACGAAGCACAAATTATTAATCTACAAGGAAAACTACGCAACTTTCATATTAAGATCGTCACAATCTGAGCTACGGGTTAAAAGTTATAGCTACCGCAAAGTTGCAACAATAATAAAGACTTAGCAGAAATTACAAAAAGAAAAAGGCAAACAGAAAAAAAAGAGGCTCAAGCCCTCACCATGGGCCGGCCCATGAGGAGGCTGGGCCAGGGAGGCCAGCTCGGCCTGGCTGGCGAGGGGCGCTAGGCCGCTGGCTGGGCCGTGGGCCATGGGGCGCGCACGGGCCCACGACGGTGGCTGGTGGCGCTGGATCGGCTAGCTCGCTCCCGCACGGGGGAGGCCGACGGAGGTGGCTGGCTCGCCGGCCGACGAGCAACGGCGCGGCGTGGAGGCCGACAGAGCCCTGGGAGGAGGAGGCGGTAGATCCGCGACGAGCAGGGGCGGTCGGACCCAGCTGAAGGAGGCGCGGCGGTCGTGGCAGTTCGGGCGGCGCGGCGTGCTCCAAGGCACAAACGTCCATGGCGGCTTGGCTCGGGCGGCGCCTTCGTGGTGAGCTGCGGCCAGGGGAGGAGGGAGATCAGGGGAGAGAGGAGAGGAGGAGGAAAGGGGCGCGGGAGGAAGGAGAGGAGGCGCGGAGGAGAGGGAGAGGGGTGGCGATCGGAGCGCGGCAGAGGCGCGTGGCGGCGGTGAGGAGGTGGCCGCGGGCGGATCTCCACGGGAGGCTGCTCGGGACGAGCTCGGGCTGGGTGAACTCATCTGGTGACGTGGCGCTCCCTGGAGCGTCCGATCTGGATCCGGCGGCTCAGAACGAGGGGATCAGATCTGATGGGCTAGAGGGCAATTTTGACGCAAAACTCAGGGGGGTGGCTGCAAACGTTGCTAGGGGAAACCCTAGAAAGGGGTGGGAGTGTGGTGGTCTTTATATAGCCCAGGTGGCTGGCAGTTTGCAAAAACATACCAGGTTTTTCTCTCGCGCATGCGGTGCTTACGTTTCTGACCGCCGAGGGTCCGCAGTACCTCTGATTCGGATAAAACTTCGAACTGCGTGACCAGCGCGTCGAGCCGGCAGCGTTCACCTCACGCTAGAACCATTCCGAGAACACTTTCCGGCGTGCTATAAAAATAACCCATTTAATTATTAAACTGGGTTTTCGTTCCGTTGGCTGCGGCTGGTCTCGTGCGGTTTTCACGATGGTGATCGAGTGAAACCCGGTGTCGCAAAGGTCGAGTGTCAGGGTGGAAAAGGTCGGTCTCTGTCCGGTACGAGATAAGAGGGGGAAAAATAATCGCCGATCGATAAATCGGGGATGCAAACACCGCAAACAAATTAGATAATCAAACAATTCACACCGAAAACAAAATTTTTAATTTTTGTGAAATCTGGGCTGTTACAATACAACACGACCAACAAGGGATCTCGTCCCGAGATCCAGGAAGACCCGGGGGAGAGGAGGGAAGAGAATAGAGACACGACATTCTTTAACACCACCAACAAGGGACTCTGCTCCATGTCGACGTCGCTTCGGTCGAGATAAATTTCCACAGAGAGACGACATAGTCGGGAAAACGAAACCGTCAGTGCCAAGAGGAGGAACGACGACGAGAACCGGATCAGAGGATAGTGTTTTCGACGCAAGTCGTGAAAACATCGGCAAAAGGAGGGATGACAATGGATGACCCAGATGATACCCAAAATCGGAGAAGCTAAAGGTACTACCGGAATTCCCACATGAGCTCGGAATCGAGACAATACTTCCCAAGAAAAGCATTGTAACGATTTTGAAACTCCACACTCTCGAGATCCTAAAGTTTGAAGGGGATAAGGAGAGAATAAAACACTTACGACACTTGTCCTGACCAGAGCAAGGGTAAGGAGCAAAAAGATTCCTACTCTCCGACAACTATCTTAGTAACTACAAAATAGTTTTTGTCTAGACTCGACTTCGGCCAGGGAAGGGATCCTACGGTCGGTAAGGCTCTGATACCAAGTTGTAAGGCCCGATATGCGGTACTGTTCCATATCTAGGTGTTTCCACCCAGATCCGGGGACGAAGCACATATCGGTCCCACCGCGACATATGCAAAGCCATATGCCCCAGATTTCCAACATGATATCACAACATTACAGATACAAGGATAAAACATCTCATATAATCGGCATACAACTGCCTTAATACAATACAACAACGGAAGATATATGTCTGAGTACAGACTACAATCAAATGCCTAGTGGTAAAGAGAAAAACATCGATCCCCATAACCACACGGGTCCAGGCCCTCCGCTGGGATCCGGCTAACTAGTCGTCGTCGAGTCTCCCCGTGAAACGTCGATCACCATACCTGTTGTCGATCAAGAACCCTGAAAAGAGTTTGGGGGTAGTATCATGAGTACAGAAGTACTCAGCATCCAACTGTAGTGGTCAACTGACCCAGCAAGGACTTCATCACTCGTCATTCTTGGACAACTAGTAGTTTATGATAAGGAAGGGGTAAGTGGTGAGGTTGTTGCCGCACTAGCATTTATGAAGTGGTTAACAATCTAGAGAGTAAGATAAGAAGCCAAGCATTCGATGAGGAATCGCCTCCACCAAATCTTGCTATCAACTACTTACGCAAACATAACACCTATCCTATCCTTGTCCTCCTCTTCGCATCCCGACGAAGAAGAAGCAGTCAAGGCACACACACGTTGATCAAGTTATATTAAGATTATCTCAGTTGTTGTTGTCTATGAACAAGGAGTAGGTGTCAAGTCGTCCATAACCGTGGACACGGCTTCTCGAAAAGATTTAACCCTGCAGGGATGTACCAACTACCCATTACAAGGCTCCGCACGCACGCCCATCTCTCTCAGTTGCTACCCATCACAGGCAACCATTTTATGATTTAGTTCCAAGAGATCCGAAATGACAGGTCCCTCTAACTAACAACGAACAAATCCGGGTGGCCCCCGGTGAGTCGACATCCATCTCAGGAGCCGTGCGCTCTCTCGATCTGGTCTCTACCGTCTGTCGCGGGTTTGGATAGCCGGTTAATCACACATTGGGACACCGGGTCCTCAGCCGGACAAAGTGGGCCATCAAGGGAACTATGTCCTCACTGGTCCACGTTGCTTTGTAAACAACTGGCGGCCGACCAGCACACACACGGTTTCAAATGGTAAATCATCTTGGGCCACCACTAGAAATGTTTGAAGCTAGGTAGGTAAGAAAAGGGGACCCCATAAAATCCCACACGCGGTTAGGCACGCTCAGTCTTAAAACCAATACCCGGAACTCGGGTCCTAGGTGATTCGAATGGAACAAAGCGTCGGGGCGGGATAGCCTAGACCTTCCATCCTTCGTCGAATATAGTCAACATTACAATAATCATATCATCAACCACAATAATAATAATGTGATAGCCCAAACCAAGGAGTAACAGGGTAACATCGTAGCATCCTAAGAATGCATACTAAGCAGGGGCTGAGCAACGAGCAATAGTAACATAGTAGTACATGGTTTGCTGGGAGGGGACATGGCTGTATCAGTTTGAAAGAGGCTGTAAACATGTGGTAGGATCAAACATCGAACCTAGCCTAGACTATCATGCAAACCGCTGGTTGAAATAGAATGGATCATAAGTAATTTACAGTCCTTGCCTGTTGATAAGTCGTGTTCTGAAGGTGTAGTCGATCGTAAGCTCGCATCGTCTCCGAAGGTACCCGCAGAAGCACACAAGACGGATAAACACTGGAAAGCAATCGACGAGCAAGCATCTATTACTACGAAGCAAACACAAGCAAGCATCAACAAGGAGGCAACACGAGACATCGCACCTACCGTCGAGAGCGGTTACTAACAGGATAAGTGGGGAATTCGTCTCACACGACGATACTGCACATTTGGAAAGGTTTGAGTTGTTTAGCTACAGGTGATCAACAAAGGTTGTTAACATGACATCTCACTCAAGCATGGCATAGCACACAAACATGACAAGAGGTGAAGCATAAGAAAAACTATCTAATCTAGTCAATTTAAGTGGGGTGAAATCCTAGACATGGCAAACTATTGCGGACCCACGATAAAAATGGAATTTGATATTGTTTTTCCCTAAACAATATTTTATTATTTTTATTTAGAAAGCAAGAACAACATAAACACAATTACATATAAGAAACATTTTAAACAGAGCAACGGTTAAAAAGTTATGGCAGTTACAATCTCAGTGGCAAGCAGTTGTAAATAGCAGGTAAACAGCAGGTAAACAAATTAAAACATGGCAAAGAAGCACAAATTATTAATCTAAAAGAAAGACTAAGAAACTTTCATATTAAGATCGTCGCAATCCGAGCTACGGGTGAAAAGTTATAGCTACCGCAAAGTTGCAACAATAATAAAGACTTAGCAGAAATTACAAAAAGAAAAAGGCACACAGAGAAAAAAAAGAGGCTTAATCCCTCACCATGGGCCGGCCCATGAGGCGGCTGGGCCAGGGAGGCCAGCTCGGCCTGGCTGGCGAGGGGCGCTGGGCCGTGGGCCGTGGGGCGCGCACGGGCCCACGACGGTGGCTGGCGGCGCTGGATCAGCTAGCTCGCTCCCGCACAGGGGAGGCCGATGGCGGCGGCTGGCTCGCCGGCCGACAAGCAACAGCGCGGCGTGGAGGCCGACAGGGCCCTGGGAGGAGGAGGCGGCGGATCCGCGACGAGCAGGGGCGGCCGGACCCGGCTGAAAGAGGCGCGGCGGCCGTGGCAGTTCGGGCGGCACGGCGTGCTCCAAGGCACGGACGTCCATGGCGGCTTGGCTCGGGCGGCGCTGTCGTGGTGACCTGCGGCCAGGGGAGGAGGGAGATCAGGGGAGAGAGGAGAGGAGGAGGAAAGGTGGCGCGGGATGAAGGAGAGGAGGCGCGGAGGAGAGGGAGAGGGGTGGCGACCGGAGCGCGGCAGAGGCGCGTGGCGGCGGTGAGGAGGTGGCCGCGGCCGGATCTCCACGGGAGGCTGCTCGGGACGAGCTCGGGCTGGGTGAACTCATTTGGTGACGTGGCGCTCCCTGGAGCGTCCGATCTGGATCCGGCGGCTCAGAACGAGGGGATCAGATCTTATGGGCTAGATTGCAATTTTGACGCAAAACTCAGGGGGGTGGCTGCAAACGTTGCTAGGGGAAACCCTAGAAAGGGGTGGGAGTGTGGTGGTCTTTATATAGCCGAGGTGGCTGGCAGTTTGCAAAAACATCCCCGGTTTTTCTCTCTCGCGCGCGGAGCTTACGTTTCTGACCGCCGGGGGTCCGCAGTACCTCCGATTCGGGTAAAACTTCGAACTGCGTGACCAGCGCGTCGAGCCAGCAGCGTTCACCTCGCGATAGAACCGTTCCGAGAACACTTTCCGGCGCGCTATAAAAATAACCCATTTAATTATTAATCGGGGTTTTCATTTCATTGGCTGCGGCTGGTCTCGTGCGGTTTTCGCGACGGTGATCGGGTGAAACCCGGTGTCGCAAAGTTCGAGTGTCAGGGTGGAAAAGGTCGGTCTCCGTACGTTACGAGATAAGAGGGGGAAAATAATCGCCGATCAATAAATCGGGGATGCAAACACCGCAAACAAAGGAGGAGAAACGGTCTGCCCATTACTACTAATAAAGGAGGAGAAACGCCCGCAGCCTTGAATGCTTCCTGTCCGTTGTGCTCCCGTGATCCGAGTAAGGGAAGACTCGTTGATCTCTTCCGAGTGTCGATTTACTCGGATCTTGCTGGACTTCCGAGCAGCTGTGTACTCGGAAGTGGCTTCTGATCTCCGAATAACTTGTTACTCGGAGATTGTTAATGCTCCATGTTTTTTACTGATCTTATTTTGCTGGGTGTGTTTCGAGAACCAAGGGCTTAACGGTACCCCTTGGTTTCCCTTGCCTAGGGGTATGCCTTTAGTATTATATTTGGTTCTTATCCTTTATATTTTTGTTCCTCAGTAATTCTTGCATGTTCTCCGTTGTTTTTTATTGCTTTGTCCAAGTAGTAGGTAGTAACTCCAAGGGGGAACGTTATGCTCGATTGTGGGTTCATGCCCCCTGATGACACGCTTGAGTGATAGAAACATGAGTCTAGGGGACGTGCTGTTCCCACAAGGGGGAAAACAATGGTACTTTTAACCGCGGTTGAAAGGATTGTTTAGTTTACGCAAAGTGATTTTTAATGCAGTTGTCTTTTGTTTTGGTACACTTTGGGTGGGGCTCGCAACTTAATACCAGCGAGATGTTCTGGATAGATATCTCAAGGTGGATGATTAGTAGTAGATGCAGTTTGATTTCAGTCTACTTATTTTGGCGTACTGCCCATGCTTTTGAGCCTCTTCCTTTCTTTTGTAACATAGTTAGCATTGCGGTGCGTTTATAATCCTGTCAATTTCTGTAATTTGTTTACCTCGCATAGAAGTTTTATCGTCTTTTGGGAGAGAGACATCACTAGTGAACATCACGGGACCCCGGTCCATATTCTCATCACTATTTACACGCTCATTTACGTTTCCTCTTTTACTTTCAGTTGATATCAATATCATTATCCCTTGTGTTTTGACCCTTTCTAAACAACAAGACCGGAGAGATTGACAACCTCGCTGAACTTCGTTGGGAGCAAAGTTATTTGTGTCTGTGTGCAAGTCCAGGTCAAGGAAGAATTTTTTTTCTAAAACAGTGCCATTGTTTCCTTGCCACATACTTATCATCTCCGGAGTCCTACTGGTCGGTACTCAACCTCGGTATCTTCACCGAGGGAAACTTGCCGCTACGCTGCATCTAAACTTCCATTTGGGGTAACCAACAAAGGGCAAGAAGCAATTATCATCTCTCACGTATCAAGAAAATTTCTGGTGCCGTTGTCGGGGACTCCGAGTGCTAAGATAGGGAAGTTTCCCACTACCTTTTACCTTTACTTTTTCGTCTTGTTTGTTTACCTTTCAGTTTTTATCTTTGTGTCTTGTATCAAAAATTACACAAAAAATCTGCCACACTTGCTGCTACTATGTGTTCCACTGAAAACACCAAGTTGTGTGACTTCACTAGTCACAAAAACAAAGACTTTATCTGCACTCCTATTGCTACACCTACCACTTCAGCTACCTCTTATGAAATTAAACCTGCTTTGCTAAACCTTGTTATGAGAGATCAATTCTCTGGTCCTGGAGATGATGATGCTTTACACTTAAATAATTTTGTTGAGTTATGTGATATGCAAAAGTATAAAGAAGTAGAAGGTGATGTTGTTAAGCTTAAGATTTTTCCTTTCTCTTTGAGGGAAGGAGCTAAAATATGGTTTCAATCTTTTCCTAGGAATAACATAGATTCTTTGGATAAGTGCAAAGATGCTTTTATTGGGAAGTATTACTCACCTGCTAAAATTATCCAATTGAGGAGTAACATTATGAATTTTAAGCAATTGGATAATGAACACGTTGCCCAAGATTGGGAACGTATGAAATCTCTTGTTAAGAAATGCCCTACACATGGTTTGACTACCTGGATGGTTATCTAGACTTTTATGCAGGCTTGAATTTTACCTCGCAATAGATAATATGGACACTAATGGCGGACCACATGTGCAGTGCGCCATTACTAAATAGCAATGGCGCACCATGTCATGGTGCGCCATTAGTGCCCCTGTTACTAATGGCGCACTTACTAGAAGGTGCGCCACCGCCCACTCACTCCTGGACAAGCCCCCCTCCCCTGACTTAGCAATGGCGCACTATTTGGAAGTGCGCCATAAGGAATGAGGGATGCTAATGGCGCACTCCTTTGAAGTGTGCCATTGGTAAGTCAGGGGAGGGGTGGGCCCAGGCCTGATGACGTAGCAATAGCGCACTTCCAAGAAGTGCGCCATTACTAAGTATATAACTCTAATGGTGCACTTCTTGGATGTGCGCCATTGCTATCCTGGTCCCCCCTCTCGCCAGCTGGGACCACCTGTCCCAGAGTTAGTAATGGCGCATATTTTCTGAGGTGCGCTATTGCTAACTCTAGGAGCAGCTAGATATTTTTGTAGCACACCACAACCTCTTTCCCCACCTCCAACAAGCTTCTCTCGGTTATTTCCTTCTCCTCACCTTATTTGCACCATAGATCTACTCAAAATAAGTAGGTTTATCTCCTTTTTTCATTGGAAAGTAAGGTATCTCTCTTTATTGTTGTGCAGATCTAGTTTGTTCTCTCTCTAATACACTTTTTGTCGGTGTATATGTGTGGTGTGATGTGATGATGATGGGGTATATATGTATGTGTGTTGTGATAATGGATGTGTGATGATCATGGGATATGTATGTACATGTGTGTTTGCAGGTACCTCACATATGCGATAGTTGCCAATATTTTGCCGGAATGTTGATTCATTTCCGTTTCGGCAAAAATTTGGCACACTTTGCATTCTTTTTTGTCCTAATAATTAGGCAAGGTCATGCCAATTTTTTTTGGTTCTAAACTATCGTTTTGCTCTATGCCCCGCAGGCGACCATGGTTCGCAAGATGACCGGAGGCATCGTGGATAGGTTTTTGAGCTCCGCGAAGGACGAGATGATTCAAAAGAACGAGACGGAGATAAGATGTCTGTGTCGAAGATGGAAGCTGAAGTGCCTTTTGGACCCGGATTCAAAAACCATAAAGGGGCACCTGCTCACGCGTGGTTTCATGGATGGCTATCGGTGGCAAGGTGATGAAGAAGATTATGAATTCGTCCAGGGTGGCCGGGAAACAGTAAGCAGAAATAGCGCCGAGGTCGGGCGAGAAGACGAAGAATCTCCCGGACATGATCACCATGCAGGACACAATCATCATGTAGAAGATGCTGGACATGATCATGAGGAAGATCAAGGCGAAGGGCATGATCATCATTAAGATTAAGATGCCAGAGAAGACGGCGATGATGGACCATCGTCGATGGACTGGGTGTAGGACCCTCATCTTCAAGAGTTGCTTCTGAACCAGGCGAGTAATAACACAAGACCTGCCGCCCGAGAGAAAGCAATCTAAATCAACTTGAGATGGACGCAGTTAATCCATTGTATGAAGGATGAAATCCCGAGGATACCCGCCTGAAAGTAGCGCTCATGGCTCTGGAGATGAAAGGAAAACATAAAATAACCGACACATGCTTCGACGAAAACATGTCATTCTGGCAAGAACGTCTGTCGAGGATATAATCTTGACAATAGATATAGGGATATGAAAGGAGCTAAATGAATCTGTACGTAGAGACGGTTGACGCAAAGGAAGTATACAGGTTAGGCCTCTCCTTAGAGATAAAAACCTTAGTCCTGTCCCAGGTTGACTGGGGTGTTCTTTCTTCAGAAATACTGAGAAGAGAATGTTGCGTGTGCCCACGCCGGAGGGGAGTGGGGCTTATATAGAGTGCGCCCCTGCCTCCTTAATGCCTCAGCTTAAATGGGTCTTAATTACAAGATTGAATGTGTATTAAATACAAAAATGGTCTGTCCATTACCACTAATAAAGGAGGAGAAACGCCCGCAACCTTGAATGCTTCCTGTCCGTTGCGCTCCCATGATCCGAGTAAGGGAAGACTCGCCGATCTCTTACGAGTGTTGATTTACTCGGATCTTGCTGGACTTCCGAGCAGCTGTGTACTCGGAAGGGGCTTCTGATCTCCGAATAACTTGTTACTCGGAGATTGTTAATGCTCCATGTTTTTTACTGATCTTATTTTGTTGGGTGTGTTTGGAGAACAAAGGGCTTAAGGGTACCCCTTGGTTTCCCTTGCCTAGGGGTATGCCTTTAGTATTACCACGACAGTATCCCCCAAGCGCTTTCGGGTGCTCGTAATTGAGGTGGCTGACATTTGTCAGATTTTCTGAGGTATGCGAAGATTAAACTCAGGAAGAGGCCCGGAAGGGCTTTATTGATGTTTGAACTTTTCCCTCGAGTATGAGTTGGGCAGGTTAGCGGAAAAATTTGGCAACACTCAAACGTCTCTCGGAAGAGGTGGACTGAGGCCTCGAAAGGCGTGTCTCGGAGTAAAAAGGCCTTAAACTCCATGTGAACCAAATTTTAAAGTTCAATGCCCTAGGACATCGTGACGAGTCCAAGGCCATGTCGCGTAGGACATTGATTCTTTACCCCCTGCGCCAGGTCTTACTGGTGGCCTGGCATTCTACGTCAGAGAAGGGCCACCAGCGAGTTAGTTACTCGGAGTTTTCCCGAGTAATTGGGTGCGAGATCTTTCGTTTCGTGGAGAATCCTCAAGTGGTTCTTTTCGTGGCATTTCCGAGTGACAGCTTACTCGGTCGCTGCGGGAGCTTGGTAATTTCTTCCGAGTGATGGCGTACTCGGAGAGTTTTGGTCGATGTCTGTTATGCTTTGTATCTTCCAAGTAGTTGAGGTGCTTTTGAGCTTCGGATCAAGATCATATTCGGACTTTTACAAAGGATCTTGCCTTGTCAGAGAATCTTCTTGCCCAGACAAGTGGGCGCACTGTTTGGGCCTGTCTCCTCGATTCCCGCGGCGGTCTTATAGGATAATAATTAACTGCCCGTGGGGAAGTGGGAGGGATTATGGGGAAGTGGAGCAGTTTTATGGGGAGGGCAACCGGCAAGCCCTTAATGGGGTGCGGATCTGACGCGTGGCGGTTGCCCCCTCGAGCTATAAAACCACTCCTACCCTTCGGTTTGGAGCAGATCTGCTCATTTTCCCCCGCGCAGCCGCTCCCACTTCTCTCTCTTGCTTCACCTCTTCCTTGCCCGCTCGATCTCGCCGCCGAGGCACCTCCACCGGCCGTCCATGCTCCATCCTGGGAGGCCGTCATTCGCGCTGCCCTTCCGCCGCCGCCGAGACCATGTCTGCGGGGGAAAGCTTCCGTCAATCATGACGGAGGACATGCCGCGAGGGTTGTCGCCTTCCCGTGGTTGGGGAAGACGAGCCTGCTCCACGGGACGGTGAGAGAGTTCTTTTGCTTTCGCATGTGGACCGCGGATTTTTTCTTCCTCCACATCCCTTCTTCTTGGATTTTTTGGCTTTTACGGGTGCCCAGCTTCATCACATTGTCCAACGCTGTTACTCTTCTCTCTAGCTTCTTCACCCTTTGTGAGGGATTCTTAGGCATAGAGCCTCACTGGCACCTTTTCCGTAGCATATACACCATTAAGCTTCAAAAGGCGAAGAAGTTCGGGGAGGGTGGTGGCGTGGAGTTCAATCACCTATGCGGCGGTCTGTTCTTGGCTAAGAAACAAGGGGTGCAGTATTTTCCCTCTAGTGTGCCGGATTCTGTCAAGAATTGGCAGAACAGTTGGTTTTATTGCAAGGTGGCCGAGGGGCCGGGGGTGCATACCTTGCCTCCTTACTCGGACGTTAGGCTAATTTCCTCCCAGGTCTGGAATACCCGACTCACCAATGCTGATAAGGAGCAGGTGCTCCCCTTGATGCGTGAAGTCATCAGGCTGAAGAAAAACGGTTTAGACGCCATGGATCTGATAGCCACCTTTGTGGTTCGGAAGATTGAGCCTCTCCAAGCCAGGGCTCGGGGAATGTGGACATATTCCGGGTTGCAGGACGACACCCGCTATAGTAACACCGAGATGCCTCTGGACGAATTTGAGCTCCAAATGAAAATAATAACCAGCATGACCCATGATCTTCGGACGACTTTCCGAGTGAGACCTCTTAGCATCGAGAATCCTCCCACCTTGGTATGCCGACTTGTGCCATGTGTATCTTGAATGTGTTTCACTTGTTGGCTCTAACTCGGACTTCCTTATTTTTTGCTACGATTTTACATAGTTCCGTTCTCCTAGGTGTCCGAGGTGGCTCGGGTTCAGGCGGCGTCCGAGCAATGCTCCAAGAACAACCAGGACCGCGAGTCGGCGCGGGAAGGGCTTACTCGGACCCGTAAAAGAGCTCATAGTCTGAGTGGCGAAGAGGGCAGCGGGAAACTTCTGCCCTTGAGCCTCAGTTCTGGGAAGGTTGCGCCTATGAAGAAGAAGAAGCTTGTCACGCTTGGGGGCCGAGAGGCTAACCCCCCGGGGGTGCTGTTGTTGAGAAGGCCAAAGGGGCTGGAGCTGGTCCGACCAAGGTTGCTCCCCTGAGGCGTAGCTTGAAGACCATCCACTAGTAATGCTTTTGGTTTTCATATGATTTAACTCTATGTTGGTTTCCCAGGCCCGTCCTTAGCTATTTTATTTTGCAGTGTTCGTCCGAGTGGTTCTGAGACGCTACCTAGGATCGAGGATCCCGGGGTTGAAGCTTTGGAGGATGTTAGTACTTGCGAGGTGAATGACTTTCCTGGAATGGACACTATTCCAGAAGACGTTGCGGCCGTTGGTGAAAATTCTTCGCTGTTTTTGTTGAGGCCTCTACCATTGTCGTCTTTTTGCTTCTAATTGTTTGTTGTATCTGCTGCAGACATGGATGTTGACTCTACTGCTGACCCAACTCGGATTGCTACCGAGCCAGCCACCGCTGGGGTCACTCCTCCTGAGGTGATTGTTCTTGAGGGGACGGTGTCCTCTGGGTCTGGTTCCCGAGCTGCCGCACCTGAAGCTCCAGCTGGGGAGGCTATTAAGGAGATCCCTGTCGCTCCGGCGGTTGCTCGAGGAGGTGGACCTGCTATCTCAGTAACCATTCCAGCCGGAGCCCAAGTGGAGAGTGCTATTGTTGGCGGTTTAAAGGAGTCTTTGGTTAGGGCGACTCAATTTGAGCTGCGGCTGCGTCAGCTAGTGTCCGAGGCCGAGTTGGTGAAGTCCAACATGCACGTAAGTAATTACGTAACTTTTCCTACCCAGTGGGTGTCGAAATGACCTTTGGGCGTTTCGTTGTTATTTTTTGGGTTTGAAATCTTCGCTGGGGGGGGCACTGCTTAGTGCACCTAGTGGGTGTAGCCCCCAAGGCTCCGAGTAACTTTGCGAAGTTATTCTGAGTCTTTTGATAGGAGGCTTTTATTTCAGTGAACTTCCAGTGGCAGCAGTTCTTAGTGCACCCAGTGGGTGTAGCCCCCAAGGCTCCGGGTAGCTTTGCGAAGTTATTCGGAGTCTTTTGATACGAGGTGTTTGTTTTAGTGAACTTCCAGTGGGAGAACTTCTTAGTGCACCCACTGGGTGTAGCCCCCAAGGATCCAAATAACTTTGCGAAGTTATTCGGAGTCTTTTGATAGGAGGTATTTGTTTTAGCTAACTTCTAGTGGGAGCACTTCTTAGTGCACCCACTGGGTGTAGCCCCCAAGGCTCCGAGTAACTTTGCGAAGTTATTCGGAGACTTTTGATAGGAGGTATTTATTTCAGCATGGTATTCCTTTCGTCTTCATAGGAGGCATGCAAGCTTGCGTCGGCCTTCGTGAAGTTGCAGGAGGAGAGCACTGCTGCCAAGAGTGCGTACGAGGCGCTGTTTGAAGAGCACAGCAAACTGAAGAAGCAGCATGCTGAAGACAATGGTAAGGACCCTGGCGTTCCTGCATTGGTGTATGTCATCGTCCTATGTATCCGTTTTGACTTCTGTTTGCAGAAGCGGCGAAGAAAGCTTTTGATGCGAAGGTTAAAGAGAACGATGATTTCGTTGCGAAGATGAAGAAGGAGATAGAAGGCTCTGGAAACAAGTTTGTACCATTATAAACATACGGTGAAGGAGAACGAAGCCTGTATCGCGAAACTGGAGTCGGATTTGGAGAAGTTATCCCAGCTGCGTGTAGAGGATGAGAAGAAACATCCAGCGGAGTTGGAAACAACTCGGAAGGCGGTGAAGACAGCTGAAGAGTATTGCGCTGGGCGGTTTGCCATTTTCAGGGAAACCTTGTCTGGTGAGTTTCGTGATCCGAGTTGTGATGGGAGAATGTTCCTGATTCTTTCGTTTTGTACTCACCACAAGGAAAGATCAATTCTAAGCGAAAGGCGCCAGAGCCGCTGTTGAAGGTATGGAAAACGAGGTCTGTTTTTTGGGACTTGCCGTACTGGAACATCCTCGGTGTGCCAAACAGCCTTGATGTCATGTATATCACGAAGAATGTGTGCGAGAGTCTGCTTGCTACCCTGCTCAACATGCCAGAAAAGACCAAAGATGGGCCGAAAGCAAGGGCAGACTTGCTATCAATGGGTATCAGGGAGGAGCTTCACGCAAACCGCCCTAATGATGATGATGATGATGACGACGACGATGATGATGATGATGAGCCACCGGAGGACGCGAAAAGTCGTCGCAAAGGCAAAAAGGCCAAGAAGCAGAGCGAACATTATTACTGCCCCCCCCCTGCGCGTGCTTCACTCTAAGTCCGAAGGAGATCCAGCAGTTTATCAACTGCCTCCTAGGAATAAAACTTCCTTACGGTTTCGCTGGGAAGATCACCAGATACCTAGACTCAGCGAAGCAGAGGTTCAGCGGGATGAAGTCTCACAACTGTCACGTGCTGATGACTCAGCTACTTCCGGTTGCAATGCGCGGGATCATGGACGACCACGTCCGTGAAATGCTATTTGGCCTATGCAACTTTTTTGATGTCATCTCTCGGAGGTCGGTTGGCGTGAGGCAACTCAGAAGGCTACAAGAAGAGATCGTGGTGATACTATGCGAGCTCGAGATATACTTCCCACCCGCATTCTTCGATGTCATGGTGCATCTCGTCGTCCATATCGTGGATGATATCATCCAACTTGGGCCGACGTTCCTGCACAGCATGATGTCGTTCGAAATGATGAATGGTGTGATAAAAGGATACGTTCGCAACAGGGCACGTCCAAATGGAAGCATAGCCCAGGGCTTTCTGACCGTAGAGTGCATCTCCTTTTGCACGAATTATCTAGGCATCGATAACCCCGTTGGTCTTCCCGTCAATAGGCACCTCGGCAGGCTCACTGGATGTGGTCACCACGAGGGTTGTCGCGAAAGGCATGTCGACTTCCAGGATCGAATCGCCGACTTTGAAAGAGCAAACCTAGTCGCGCTGCAACACATTGACTTGGTCAATCCTTGGGTGGTAGAGCACAAAACCTCAATTGAGAAGATGTACAATGACCGAGGCCAATAGTGGACGGAAGGAGATGTACTCAAAGAGCACAACTCATGCTTCACGCGTTGGTTCAAGGACAAGATTCTATCATACCCTTTACATGAGGACTCTTCCGAGGAAGAAAAACTCGTATTCGCCTTGTCACAGGGCGTCGAGCACAACCTGATGACATATCAAGCGTACGATATCAACGGCTACACATTCTACACCGAGGAAAAGGACATGAAGAGCGATTATCAGAACTCCGGGGTAACGATGGAAGCCTACACCGGTAACGTCAAGAAAAGATACTATGGAAGGATCGAGCAGATCTGGGAGCTCAGCTACGCTGGAGAGAAGGTGTCGATGTTCCGCGTCAGGTGGGCCAAGATACTACGGAAGGATCGTAAAAGAAAGCTGGTATTTCACCACCATGATTATACCCGAAGCCAAATCCAAGACCGCGGGCGCAAACGTCACCGCGCAAAATGAGCCATGGGTTATGGCTAGCCAAGTGGACCAATGCTTCTTCATTACCGACCCGTCAAAGCCCAGCCGTGTTGTCGTGCGGAGAGGCAAAAGGAACATCATTGGAATGGATGGAGCCGCCAACGAGCAAGACTTCGACAAGTACGGCGACCCGAAGATTGAAGATGACGACGACGATGATGCAGTAGCATACAAAACAAGAAGAAGCAGGACCACCCTACCTAAATGCGGTCACCCGTTCAAGAGAAGAAATCAAGGGGTTCTGGGGCTAAATTATGCAAACGCAAAAAAGAAGGGCAAAAAGATTGTGAAAAGAATATAGCTAATAAGATCCAATCGCAACGTGTTTGCCGCGTGTGTGTGTGTGTGTATGTGGGAATTTTGTATCATTTTTCTATGAAGATATTGATATGTCATTATTACTATATATTTTTGGAAATATTTTAAATATTATATTATTTTAGAGATGGATAAGCCATATGGTTATTTGAAAGTGTTTGGATGTATATGATAAGGTTGATATAACTTTTTTCTAAGTGCAAAAAAATGGGGCTTCCAGGATTCGAACCTAGGTGGATAGATTCATGTATCATGGGACCAACCACTAGGCTATGTAAGTGTTTCTGTCCATAGACACACACACACCTATTTTAACCTAGATGTAGACTAATGGTAATGGCGCACCTATGCAAAGGTGCGCCATTGCTATCTACTTACATTATGGCGCACAAACCGGATGTGCGCCATTGCTAACCCGTACCCCCTAGCTAGTCCCCACACCTCTCCCCTCCCGAAGCCCTAACCTACCACACTTCTCCCCGCGTGCAGCCTCTCGATCCAATCTCGCCGCCGTTCACCCTCCGGCGACCCTGCGATCGTCCGGTGACTCTCCCTCCCTCCACTTCGGTAAGCCTCGCCGCGCCACCCCTCGCTCCCTCCCTCTATCTCACACACTGCGCCTCCCCCTCACAGATTGACCGCCTCCGCTGCTCTCCGCCATCGCCCCTCACCGGTGACCTCTCCTCCACGAGGCCTCCGTCCCGCCGCCGTCTCTCCCGTCGACCTCCGCCGCAGCAGGTCAACCCCAACCTCGAGTATATTAGGGTATTTGTCACCAATTCATGCTCTACTTGCATTTGTATGGATTCATCACTTGTTGCCGGTTGTGGTAGTCTGATAGCTATTTATAATTTTAGTCTGAATTAGTAGTTTAGTACATTCCTTGTTATCATCCATGTGATGACGATAATTAGACCATGCGGTGTAGTACTTGTCTAAGGAAATCAGTACACCATTTGATGTTAGTTAGAGGACTGAGGAGTACTCCTGCATCAGAGGTTCTGATGGAGAGAAGGCTGTACAATTGAGTTTGTAGTGTGTAAAATGGTTAGCCATGTGGTTGTATGCAGTCTTGCACTAGGACCCCCTGTCCCTGTTTCCTTGGAGCCTCAAGAGGCCATGCCTCCCTGTCTTCCTCCTCTACCAAACCCACATTCATTTACACAAAAATATAAAATTTCAAACAGATATAGCAGTAGGCATCTCTTGCCTTCCTCATAGCAACAAACAAATGGCCCCATGGGTTTTCTTTCTTCTTTTCCCCTTGAAAGCAAGAAAAGAGATGTGCTTTGCTTTGCTGCCCCTATTTCTGTCCTGCCAAATGCCAATCTCTGAACATCTATGAAGTGGCTTTGTGCATTTTACTACACTGATGTCATGTCACATCAAGGTTCACATGCGAAGATGCGGTGCTGGATAGATGGAAACGGGAGGAGCAGTGCCATTTTACCCTGAGCCGCATGACAGACACGCACCATTATTGACACTGACTTTCAAAATCTGATTGGGGATCCTGCGCAAGTCCAGAATGCCAGCAGACCTCTCTCTACATCTATTCTTCTCATGCACTTCTTTTTTTCCTGCCCTTTCCCTTTCTCTAGCAGCTTTGCCTTTTCCTTGGACGCCTTTTGTATCATTTCAACCTCCTCCTCCTTCCTTCCTCCTCTCCTCAGCTCTCCATGCTCTATTGCAAATCAATCTACAACTACAATGGTCGTAGGGTCATGTGGATGATGTGCATGGGGATGGGGTGTGGGATCCTTAAGCGTTGTTGATCAGTGTTTTAATTTATGCTGACTTATGATTTCAGTTTAGTTTGGTCAGATAGATTAATCTGCCGCTATGCTACCATCTGTGTTTTATTAATTCCTCTATCTTAGCTACACGTTATTCGTGGACGACAGATAGGTTAGCACTACCACACCATGTACACCATCTCTAAAATTCAATCCTAGTCACTATGTGCTGAACTTAGCAAATTTAAATGAGTCTCTAGCACTAAATTTCAGTGATCACCTATGTCATTGAGGAGTGCTTAAATTCAGTGTTTAAATTCAGTTTTAACAAATGAACCTGAAGTTAGGGTATATGCTTGTTGTGCCTATATGTAGGCCTTTTTCTGTTGCTATGTAGAATAAAGTTCCTGCTGTTGTTGCACCCTTTATCCTCTGTATGTCTGATTTTCATGTGCTTCAGTACGGATCCAGTTGGAGTATGATTTATGCTATGACTCTTGTGTGAAATCATCAGTTATCTTGATCACCTTTATTGTTCATTAAAGGAATGTGTAATTTGATGGATAAATCATAGCTAAGTTTGTGGCTAGTGGAATAATTCTACTACTATGCCAGTTTATTTTTTGTTTCTTGTTTGTTCCTACAAATCACCCCAAAAACATTGATATTTCATTCTTTCTGCAGAATCTGTTGTGCTTAGATACAACACCACATTGCTTCACATAAGCATGTCTTAACTTATATAATCACTAGTATTTCTTGTTTCTGACTTTGATGCTATACTATTGACATAACATAAGTGGTCTTTTGTATGTCTGATTTTCATGTGCTCCAGTACTGATTATTCAAACTAAAGAAAACGCTACGAGGGAGGAGATTATTTATTATGTGCTCCTGTACTGATTTTCATATGCAGACTCATGCATTTAACTTATGTTGATATATATGCAAGAAACTGTTATGTTTATATATATGCATTCCTGTTTATATATGCAGTCCTGCCTATATGCTTGTTGTGCCATTTTTGTGCAGGTACAAATAATGACCCCATTCTCCTGAAATGTCGAATTTCCGTTTCGGTTGAGAATGGGGTCCTAGCTATAGAAAATTAGCAAAGGTCATGCCGAATTTTTTCGTGAATTCGTGCATGACATTTGTTAATTTACTTGACCGTGAAGGTGCTTTGCATGTAATTGTCCAACTACATAGCTCAACAATCTCCATAGTAGCATATAGTGTTAGGCACTTGCAGATTTGATCACTGGCAGGATGAAAGCTACACACATCATAATAGAAACATAAATAACTTTTTTCTTATCCTAGCTATACTAGCTACCCTGATATCATCCAATCACTCTAGTAGCATTTTTTCTTATCCTATGTAGGGGGTGTAGATGGCCGACAACGATGAGGCCTCCGGTTTGCACCACCAGAAGCAATATTGGGAGATAAGCATGGACGATGATCCACAACCTCAACCCCGCTACGAGGGCATCGGGGATGACTCTACCGATCCCGAGTACACAACCGCTAGAGGGGATGATTGTGGTGCCGCGGAGGCCGATCCCTCCACTGATGATGGCAGCCAACCCACAGATGGAAGCCAACCGAAGAGGCAAAAAAGGAGAGGCGCCCGAGCAAACTAGGCACCGTCAAGGAGGAATTTACCAAAGTGTACAAAAATGGGTTTCCAACGGCGCCCAAAGAATTAGTCGGTGGGTACGCCGGACAACTCGGGTGCATTCTCCGGGGCACCGTCTCGATCAACACCGAGAACCTAAGGCATCTGACCGAGCGAATTTGCGCAACCTTCTCTTCACGAAGCTGCACAACTGATACAAGTTCCCCGGTCAATTCGCCACCACACAACTCCACGGGAATAAAGTGAACAGTGTCGCCCTCACGAAGATGAGCACATCCCTGGCTACTTGGAGAAGCACGATGAAGAAAATGATTAGTAAAGGTGTTAGTTACGAGAAGATCAAGGAGGAAAATCCTTCGATCAGCGAAACTGACTACGAGGAGTTCAAGCTCAAGTGCGAGGACACCTCAACCAGTGAATCGAGTCAGTGCAGGAAAAGTATGCGGGAATTGAACTTAGGGGGTCACTGACTCGGTCCTGACGGTTACAGAGTGGCGGAACCAAAATGGGACAAGGAGGACGCGGAGCGTGCCGTGCAAGGCCTACCGCCCCTCTTCAAAAAATACGGAGATAAGCCTACCGTTAACTATGTCAGGGCCCGGTACAAGAGGAACCCGATAACAAGGGAGCTTACAACGGATCCGAAGGTGGAGGAGCTTGAGCGTCTTCTGGTAAATAATACCTCTCCCTGTTAAATTAGCTCCACATGGTTTCATTTTAAAATTAGTGAAGCCAAATTTCTGAATGGTCCCCACGTTCCTTGTGCAGGAAACTGAAAGCAGAAGCGCGGGGTCCCCGCCTCTCGCCCCTTGGGACAACTCTTTAAATAGGGCGATCAACACACTCAAGAAAAAGGATAAGCTTAGTAAGTCGTCGTTAGCTGGTCGTGTGTCCGGCAAAGGCTGTTCCACAAAATGGGCGGACTACTATAACACTAGGCTCGGAGGCACAACTCCAGGAAAAAATGGAGCAGATTCCACGCCTTGTGGAAGAACAAGTTGGACATGCGCTCAACAACATGATGCCTTCCTTGTTTGTGCTCATGCGAGACTGGCTTGCGAGCGGTCAAGAGGGGTTGCCCCCGATTCCCAGCTTCATGGGCAGCAACTTTCACAATGCGACGGTGTCTCCGACGGCGGATGCGTTTGTGACCCCGGCGGTGGCGTAAGTATTGGAGCGTAAAACACCAACGCCCGGCACCTCAGGAGCAAGCGCCCCCTCCGTCACATGCCCGACCGCCGT
Organism: Bromus sterilis; assembly: GCA_950022295.1. Lineage (NCBI taxonomy): Eukaryota > Viridiplantae > Streptophyta > Magnoliopsida > Poales > Poaceae > Bromus > Bromus sterilis. The sequence continues at coordinate 157,669,437 of OX465596.1, read as the reverse complement.
TGGCGGTCCATCGACATTAGCCGAGCTCGACGCCATCACGGTAACTAAGCCTCGGCCGATGACTTCATCTCCTTTTGCCTTTGACTTGGCATCCATGACGCCCTACATGTTTTCGTAGGGCACCGTCAACGTTCCATGCACACTCCTGCACTTCGTGGACGAGGAGTTGGTCGATGTTGCCGTGGGAAGAATCGTTCAACCGGGCATCCACGTGTTCCATGGTAATCCGATGCGAACCAACATGTATAAGGTTCAACTGATTCGACTGCTGAATGGCTACGGCGAATTGTTACCTCTGTATCGACCCCCTGGAGCCGGGGACGAAGATGTGATGGACCTCCACGGCTGCTTGAACTGGAGCTTGCTTTGGCCGAAGTGTCAGATTCGTTTCGGGGTGGGGAACTACTCCACCCCACCGCCAGTCGTGCCGGCGCCAAGCCATGCCAAGACCGCTGCAACGCCGTCGGCTGATCCGGGCCACCACCCCACGGACATCGATGTGGCACAAGATCGGAGCAACACCAACACCAACACACTACCTGCCCGTGTCGATGACTTCTACGAGGAACACGGTGGGTGCGACATGGACGACCTTTTCCCGCCTGCTTCTCAAGAACCAAACCTTGGTGCAAAAGACTCCTCCCACCCATCTCATAGCGTGGAGATGAATTCCAACAATAAGAGTCGACTGTTCAGTTCTCAGGAGACGCCTCCAGCTGCCGCCTTCACCGAGGCTGATACGGCCGAGGCGCGAAATGTTATCAGCCCAAACACACTCAGGAAGGCGGTCTCCAAGAAGGTAAAGGTCCCATTACATGAGAAGCCGAAGAAGAAGGGACGAACAAGAAGGAGGAAGGGTCCCACTACTATGAGCTAGCCGACACCGATGATCCGTGCTCAAGACGGGCCACCAAGACCCAACGGAATCATGTCGAGGGTGCATGTGGCGGGTAGGCCGATGCTATCTGCTGCAATGCTCGATGCTGCAACCGGTGCTATGAAGAGTCTGCATGACATTGTTCTGAATACAGAGATGCGGCGTCTGAGAGAGAATGATGTGGCATACCTAGTTTTCACCGCCAAGGTGCCAGAGGGAAAGGGCTTTGTTGCTTGCGACATCGGACGTGTGATCTTCCTGTGGTTTGATGACATCTTCGCTATGTTTCACCTTCTTCCGCTGCACTACACATTCGTTCGGCTATTTTCGCTCAGTATGGAGATGCGGATCATTAGAGACAAGACCCCGGAAATCGTTATAGTCGACCCCTTCTACATGCGTGCCAAGATCTTGTGAAGCTCCGGGTACCGGCGACTCGCTAGTGATTACCTCGAAGGCGTCATTCTGCCGAACAAGGATAAGGACAACTTCCTCCTGCCTTACTTTCCCGAGTAAGTCATGCCCTCACGTCCCCGTAACGTACATTAGGTTGTTTAGATTTCGGTCATTCTTTTCCTCCTAACATCCGTGTTGTGTGCAGTGATGAAACAAAGTGCACACTCATCGCTCTAAAACCGAAATGGTCCATGGCCACGTATTTGGACCCGGACCGTGAGTCGAACAAAGACTACACAAATATCAAGAAAGTTCTCGATGAGGCTCTCGCGCGCTACTCAAAATCTGGAGTCACCTTTAAGAAGGAAGTTGTTAGGTACGGCGCGCATGTGTTCACTCACGTAACAAAGTTCGCCTGCGTCAAGCAGCCGCCTGGCGGTCAGAAGGATGCCTACTACGCCATCCATGACATGCGGGCGTTCGTACGGGACCAGCAGCAGCTTACGCTCCCAGCTCATCTCAAGCACTGGGCCGAACGCTTGTCGGTAATCCAAGACGCCGACCTTAGACAAGAATTCTTTCGCATCCAGTCGGAGTTGACAGGAATCATCTCTGAAGATGTCCTTCGTAACATGGGGGAGTTCTACCACAATAATCAATTGTCCAACTGCGAAATAGATACAATGCTAAGATTGCAGGCTGACGGCGATCGCTCATTCATGACCATCACGAAAGACGGCGGCTTCACCCATGCTCTGGCCCGTGAGCGGAGTCAAAAGTCTTGATGCCCATGCGCCTAGCTATGTAGTTCTGGACTATCGACAAGAGCTCGTGTGTGTTGTATAAACTTTTATGAACTTGTATGTACACATGTCTCCTTAGTTTAAATAGTCATCATTCAACTTATATGTAACCGATGCTATTTATTACTAGGACCATGAACCGTGTTCTATTAATGTGTGTTGCTTTTCTCTTCCTTTGGTCCTTAATTTTTTTGTATACGTATGTACTGCTTAAATATTATCTGTAAGTTTCTCTTAATGTTTTGTTTGTCCAGTGCATAAAGCAGATGCCGTCGTATGTCGTGTACATTGGTAGGATTCCCGGAGTCTACAACGACTGGGAGGATTGTCGGAGACAGGTTCACCGTTTTAGCGGTAACAGTTACAAAGGGTACCCCACAAGGGCGGAGGTGGAAGCTAGATACGCGCGCTATCTAGCGGGGGAGAGGAGGGAGCGGAGGAGGAACCGGATGAAGATCACTTTGGTCACGATGATGATCAACGTGACAACCACCCTCTTCTTCAATGTCATGGTAGTTTAGATATATTGACTTGTAATGTGATCAAACTCACTACTCGAGAATTGTAATGTTCTAACTTTGTTCGGTATTTTGAATTCGGAGACTAATATGATGATTTGTAATCGGAGACTAATCTTCTAATGTGCTGTTTATAAATCTGTTGTTTATATCTGTGCTGTTTATAAATTTGTTGTTTATATCTGTGCAAATTCAGAAAAGCAAAAGAAAAAAAACCTAATGTTCATAGTAATGGCGCACATAGTGTGCCTCAGTGGCGCATGTGGAGAAACACAACAATGGCGCACTTCCTGAAAGTGCGCCATTAATAACCGAGAGCAGAAGACACAGATGTGGGGGGACCAGTAACATCAGTGGCGCATTACTGGCCTTAGTAATGGCGCACTTCTGGTGCGCCATTAGTTTACAAGATAGTAATGGCGCACTAAATGTGCGCCATTACTACCACTTACTAATGGCGTGCTAGTAATGGCGCACCTAAAGTGCGCCATTGATGTCAAATATAGTGCGCCATTAAAGACCATTTTTCCAGTAGTGCATGGATGATCAACTCTTGGTAGAAAAATCAGTGCTAGGATCAGTTTATAAGTACAAAAAATTCTCTTATTGTGGTAATAGTATTCCTGAGTGTGGTTTTATCCACATATTTCGGGATTTCTAGTGCTAAAATTAATTCATCGATTAATCGTCAAGGTTAAGGCAAGTGTATCATGACGTTGTTGTATGGTTTGCCAGTTGTTGGGTTTCTTCACTGTTGTTCATTCCTTTTGGTAGGGTGTATGCCACTCTTGGTTGTTCATTTTCCAAATCCTATTTTTTGAAGGTTGCCCACTGTTGGGTTTGTTATTTTGTCTAATGTTCGTGTGATTTGGTTCCGTTGTGGATTGGAGCTTCATGAACTTTATTTTTGATAGCCCGGAGCGGTGAGAACTGTCCCACATGCACTACTCCATTTCGGTCGGTGAATTTCGTCAGATGTGGACTAATCCGTTGTTCTAGAGCCAGGTCGGTGAGAACTTTCACAACATGATTAGTCAACATCATGTGTGAATACTCCGTAGTGCTCATTTGTCATTGTTGGTTCCAAGAGGATTTCGTTTTGCAAAGATTGATGACCATTGGATGTTCACTCGTTAGATTCAAAGATTATGGTTAAGGCTCTTTTATACTTGTTGAGTAATTATGTTGCTCATCCTTGCTTTTGTTGTTGTTGTTGTTGTTGGTTTTTTGGGTTTCAGGTACTAATAAGCGAAATGCATGTGAGAGGGAGTAGCACCACTACATCACTCATATCACATACCCCCATATATATATATATATAATATTTAGATGAGACTCACATTTTTTTCCTACTAGTTGTACAAATACTCTTTTTCTTGGTGTGAGCCTTTGATCGCTTTGGTCGACTTAGTTTATTCTTGGAAAACTAGATATGTCTACGCCGATTCTAGATATTGTTTAACATATACTACCATTTTTGCTTGTGAAATATGTCTATTTTCTTGTTGAGGATGTCTGTATAAACAACAGAAACTTTGTCCAAATTTCTAATTATTTCAAGTCTTGGTAGTTTTATAGTAACATAGTGTGGTGGCACCATTAGGTTTGCTTCAAATTTGGGGTGTTAAAATTTTGTTCTAAATCATCTTCTGTAACAATCATTTCCTATTTTATCGCCTTTTCTATAGAAATAAAAAATTAATCCTCTATAATTTACATTTTATTTTCATAAAATTTCATTAGAACGCTCTATCTTATATCATCCGTTGAAGATGCTTTAATATACCCCTTGGATTTGGTTCTAGTTCCATTTTATCTCCTTTCATCCATGGAAATGGAAGAAACTCATTGCTTGATAGTATCTTGTACAGATAGTGGCAAAAGTTACTAGTCTGATCACATCTATAGGGTCAATTATTTATCTTTTTATTGATTTCCCCCGCAAAACTTGAGCACTTTAACAATCTTCTCAAAAATCAAAAAACAAAAAATCATTAAAAAATGGATATAAGTAGACCTTGCCATCCACACTAAAACCCTACACGGAAGATAAGTATCCTCTCACTGGTGGAGAGACCCCCCTTTCGTCCAGCCCAAAAAAGGAATTGCTCCCGGTTCATTTCAGAACCGGGACCGATGCCGGGCAACGGTCCCGGTTCGTCTGGATAGGGCAACGGTCCCGGTTCAACTGGGGCAACGGTCCCGGTTTTTGCCAATAACCGGGACCAATGCGCTGGCGACCAACACGTGGCGCACTGCGAGGCATTGGTCCCGGTTGTTGGCAAAAACCGGGACCGTTGCCCTGGCTATATAAGCCCCCAGCCAGCACTTTGCCATTTTGCCTCAAAAAATTTCAGGATTGTGTTGGGGTGGCGTGGGTGCTAGAATTTTTTTTCCTTTGATTGCACACCAGGTGTTCGACGAAATGTCCGAGCCACACTTAGGTCCTCAGAACACCGTATCCTCGGCCGAGGTTAGCAACCTTATCTTCTCCATCTGTAATTGATACAAAAATACTGCACGTGTGCATATATTGTGGTCTTTTCACTATTCACAAAGTTATTGTAATGGTTAATTATATGACACAGATCGAAGCACGGATGCGATGGATGTACAGCGATCGACGCGTGTCCGAGTTTATTAAAAACCTGCATACATTTCTCGATGTGGCTAATGCAAACAAAGTGGATAATTTTATGCCTTGTCCCTGTATTAACTGTCGGAACGTGGCGGAGTACTCTTCCTCGAGAACACTTCAAGGCCACTTGCTTCGGAGAGGTTTCATTCCCAGATATTATTGTTGGTCCAAGCACGGAGAAAGAGGGGTTAGGCAGGAAGACAATGAAGAAGAGGAGGATGATGATAGCTATCATATGTCCCCTGAAGAATTCGGTGACACTGCAATGGAAGACAACGAAGAAGATGGAGCTCCTCGAGGTGACAATGAAGAAGAACAACGGGAATCGGATGAGACCGCTGATGGTCTTGGTCGGGTCATCTCTGATGCAAAGCGAGACTGTGAAACAGTAAAAGAGAAGGAGAAGTTGGAGACCATGCTAGAGGATCACAAAAAGCCCTTGTACCCAAATTGCGAAGATGGCAGCACAAAGCTCGGTACCACACTAGAACTGTTGAAATGGAAGGCAGATTTTGGTTGTTCTGACACCGGATTTGAGAAGTTACTGCAAATAATGAAGTCGAAGCTTCCACCGGATAACGAATTGCCCGCGACAACACACGAAGCAAAGAAGGTTATCTGCCCTCTAGGATTAGATATGCAGAAGATACATGCATGCATTAAACACTGCATCCTGTACCGCGGTGAAAAGTACGAGAGTATTGATAAATGCCCGGTATGCACTGCGAGTCGGTACAAGATCAGACAAGATGAACCTGGTGATGCTGAGGGAGATGACGAGCCCCCGAGGAAGAGGGTTCCTGCTAAGGTTATGTGGTATGCTCCTATAATACCCCGGTTGAAACGTCTGTTCAGAAACAAGGAGCATGCCAGGTTGCTGGGATGGCACAAAGAAGACCGTAAGAAAGACGGGAAGTTGAGACACCCCGCTGATGGGTCGCAGTGGATAAAAATCGAGAGAGGCCACTCAGACTTTACAGATGAAGCAAGAAACTTATGGTTTGGTCTAAGTACAGATGGCATGAACCCTTTTGGAGAGCAGAGCTGCAGTCACAGCACCTGGCCTGTGACTCTATGTATCTACAACCTTCCTCCTTGGTTGTGCATGAAGCAGAAGTTCATCATGATGCCAGTGCTCATCCAAGGACCGAGGCAACCCGGCAACGACATTGATGTGTACCTAAGGCCATTAGTCGATGAACTTTTGGAGCTGTGGACCAAACCAGGTGCACACATGTGGGATGAGGACAAATAGGAGGAATTTGACCTGCGAGCGTTGCTTTTCGTAACCATCAATGATTGGCCCGCTCTTAGTAACATTTCAGGACAGTCAAACAAGGGATACAATGCATGCACACACTGTTTAGATAAGACTAAAGGTATATATTTGGATAAATGTAAGAAGGTTGTGTACCTGGGGTGTCATCAATTTCTGCCGCCCAATCATATCCTGAGAAAGAAAGGAAAGCATTTCAACGGTGAGGCAGATCACCGGAAAAAGCCTAAGCTCCATAAAGTCAAAAGATACACCAGAAGCACGGGAGGACCAGCAACGTATGAAAGACCCATACCACGGGCATACTGATAAAGGGCGTCTAAGCAGCTATGCTCTTACCAAAGCAGAGAAGGAAATCTTTTTTGAATGCCTTAGAAGTATCAAGGTCCCGGCAGGCTTCTCGTCAAATATAAAGGGAATAATAAATATGGCAGAGAAAAAATTCCAGAACCTCAAGTCTCATGATTTCCACGTGATTATGACGCAGTTGCTTCCGGTTGCATTGCGGGGGATTCTACCAGAAAATGTTCGAGTACCCATTGTGAAGCTATGTGCATTTCTCACTGCAATATCTCAGAAGGTAATCGATCATGCAAGTCAGAAGGTAATCCACTCAGCCATTCTAGGTCCTGTATTTCTACACAATATGTTCCCCTTCGAGAGGTTCATGGGAGTTTTAAAGAAATATGTTCGTAACCGTGCAAGGCCAGAAGGAAGCATCTCCAAGGGCTATGGAACAGAGGAGGTCATTGAGTTCTGTGTTGACTTTATTCCTGACCTTAAGCCGATTGGTGTTCCTGAATCGTGGTATGAGGGGAGACTGAGTGGAAAAGGAACGCTAGGAAAGAAAGCAAAGATATTTCAGGACGGGCTTTCTTTTACTCAAGCACACTACACAGTTCTACAAAGTTCTACCTTCCTCCAACCGTATATCGAGGAACACAAGAATGTTCTACGCTCCAAGTTCCCGGGGGAGGATGACCAATGGATTCAAGTCAAACACATGGAGACTTTCGGCACTTGGTTGCAATTACGTCTCATGCATGACACCACTATTGGAAATCAACTCTACTTGCTGGCCGCGACACCGTCTGAGACTGTGTTGACTTTCCAAGGGTACGAGATAAATGGGAATACATACGACCCATTCGTCCTAGCCAAAGATGTGGCTCAGGTTTTCTATGTGAAGGACATGTCTTCTAGACCAAAAAAAGGAAAAACAAGGATACTAATACATCAGACAATGAGCCCAGGCGTCACATAGTTCTTTCAGGAAAAAGAAACATCGTGGGAGTCGAGGACAAGACATACATGTCCGAAGATTAAGATAAGTTTCATGAAATTCCTCCCTTCACAGTGAAAACTGACCCAACTATCCCATTAAGCAATGAAGATGCTTGGTGGTTAGGGCCCAAGAAGCGATCATAAGCAATGTAGGAAACAAGTGATGTGTAATAATGTATTGAACCTTTTATCCTCTCAACTTTTGCACACATGCTATGTGGATCAAATGATGATACCATGCCAAGTTTCAACCTTTTATGAGTTCAGTTGTACTGCTTTCCAATTACAGGGTCATTTAGCTCAAAATAAATCATTAAATGCATGAAAAATAGAAAATGAAGTCAGAAAGGTTTGAAATTTTAGTATGTGGCTTTGAATGTTGCATGTTGAATGCAAACAAAAGTCTTGAGTTAAAATAAGTTTGGAAAAATGAAATGCGTTTGAAACAGATGAGTTTTCGTCTGAAACCCTCTTACTTTGAAAGAGATGGTCCAGTTTGTACATGAAGTGCATCCAGTTTTTGTCGTAATCCTTTCAACTTTTGCACACATGCTATGTGGGTCAAATGATGATACCATGCCAAGTTTCAACCTTTTCTGAGTTCAGTTGTAGTGCTTTCCAATTTCAAGGTCATTTAGCTCAAAATAAATCATTAAATGCATGACAAATAGCAAATGAAGTCAGAAAGGGTTGAAATTTTAGTATGTGGCTTTGAATGGTGCATGTTGAATGCAAACAAAAGTCCTGAGTTGAAATAAGTTTATAAAAATGAAATGCCTTTGAAACAGATGAGTTCTCGTCTGAAACCCTCTTACTTTGAAAGAGATGGTCCAGTTTGTACACGAAGTGCATCCAGTTTTTGTCGTAATCCTCTCAACTTTTGCACACATGCTATGTGGATCAAATGATGATACCATGACAAGTTTTAACCTTTTCTGAGTTCAGTTGTAGTGCTTTCCAATTACAGGGTCATTTAGCTCAAAATAAATCATTAAATGCATGAAAAATAGCAAATGAAGTCAGAAAGGTTTGAAATTTTAGTATGTGGCTTTGAATGTTGCATGTTGAATGCAAACAAAAGTCTTGAGTTAAAATAAGTTTGGAAAAATGAAATTCCTTTGAAACAGATGAGTTTTCGTCTGAAACCCTCTTACTTTGAAAGAGATGGTCCAGTTTGTACACGAAGTGCATCCAGTTTTTGTCGTAATCCTCTCAACTTTTGCACACATGCTATGTGGATCAAATGATGATACCATGCCAAGATTCAACCTTTTCTGAGTTTAGTTGTAGTGCTTTCCAATTACAGGGTCATTTAGCTCAAAATAAATCATTAAATGCATGAAAAATAGCAAATGAAGTCAGAAAGGTTTGAAATTTTAGTATGTGGCTTCGAATGGTGCATTTTGAATGCAAACAAAAGTCTTGAGTTGAAATAACTTTAGAAAAATGAAATGCAATAAATATTTGAAAATGCATTTTTAATTGAAAATAGCAAAATTGTATAGTTAAAATAGTAAAACTGTATAGTTAAATAAATATTTTTGAAAACAAAAAATGTTTTTGGATTAGTTAATTAAATTGAAGCACTTTTGCTGTTAAAAGTTTTTTCAAATTCCAAACAAAAAATCTTTTTAAATTGAAACACCTAACTAATTAAAAAAGAAAATAAATTTGAAAAGGGCGGGAAGATGAAAAGATTGCATAAAAAGGGCCATCGATCCCGGTTGGTAGCACCAATCGGGACCAAAGACTCAACGGTCCCGGTTGGTGCTACGACCCGGGACCGATGACCCTGGTGCGACGTGGCAGCACCACGTCCCTCCCCGCCCAGACCAAAGATCCCGGGTCGTAGCACCAACCGGGACCATTGAGTCTTTGGTCCCGGTTGGTGCTACCAACCAGGACCGATGACCCTTACTATATACAGGCGCATCTCTTCTTCCTCCCCCAACTCCACCAAATCTCGTCGACGCTAAGGAAAACACGCGGAATCTCGTCGGACGCCGGCAGGCTGCCCGATTCTCCGCCGTTCGCCTCGCCGTTGGCCGGCCCGCGCACGCACGCCCGCAGAAGGAATCGAGGCGTGGAGCTCGACAGCAATGCCTGCGACTCCGTCTTCAACCTCGAGCCGGCGAGCACCTCCGACGAATTCGCGCGCCACCGGCGACCCCCAGGCCCCGAGACCTCTCCCCGTCACTCCCGGTGAGCCCGCGCACGGATTGCCCCCCTTCCCCGTTCTCCTCGCGCTAGAACGTCGCTCCCGCCATGCTCGTGCTCCGGCCGCCGCCGCCGTTCGTCGTAGCCGTCGCTACGGGCCACCGCAGCTCGTGCCGATAGCCGAGGTGTGCGCAGCGTCTCCCCCTCATCCTAGCAGGCCAAGCCGCGCACGAATCGACCCCCTGTGGCGTGCTCTAGGCCACCGGAAATGGCATGGCTCGCCGCCGGCGTGCCCTGAGCCGTGTTGGGCTCGATGACAGGCGGGGCCGCCTTGCTAATCCACTCTTAGTGGCTAACCAGCCACTGACCAGTGGGCCAGTGCCCCCCCTAATACCCCTGCAAATAAAAAGAAAAAGAAAACCCCCTCCCCCCTGACTAGTGGGCCCCTGCCCATTTAGATTAAATTAAATGTTAATTAACTTGCTGAGTCTATGACAGCTGGGCCCCTCCTGTTAATGAAGTTGTTTAATTAAATGGAAATACTAAACTGTGTATGACATGTGGGGCCACCCCCTGGTAATTATCTAAATTAAATTAATCTATTTAACTAGTCACTGACCTGTGAGACACACTGGTTAGTATATTAAAATAAGTATTAATTGTTTTAAGTAATTAATAAAAGAATTAGGAAATTGATTTAAATGATTTAAAAATTGAATAAACTTGTTAAATTAATATATTTTAATCCGTAACTCGGATTAAAATAATTTATACATGAAAATTTATCAGAAAAATGAAACGATCACGAATACGGTATCCGTTGATCTACCACACCCCTCTAAAATACCGAACATTGAACCGTCCCCCTCCGGACCGTCTGTCCGATGATTTGTCTGGTACTATAATAGCCGGATGAATTTATTTCGAACACGAAAGTTGTTCAGAATAGTTCAACTAGTCTGGATACACCCCTCTCACGTTTGTCGGTTGTCCACGGAACCTTCGGCATGATCCCCCCCCTCCGGACACCCTGTCCGGTAGTCACCGGCGAGGTCACCATTAGAGCCCTAACCTTAACCCTAAACCCGACGAGGAAATGGTTAACTCGGTTGGGGTTTCACTTTCTAGTGTGACTTCTGGTAGGCTTCCACTACATCTGGATCTCTCGCGACTATTAATGGATGTAGTGTGGTTGGGTTGTTGAGTGTGTCATGATAGTGAAAGCCTTCATAAAATCCTTTGTCGCTGACACCTTAAGGTTTATGAGTCCATCATACTATGCCCACATTATCTGGTGAATTCTACATGTAGCCTTCTCCTAAGAGGGATGATTATTAAATGATTATTAAATGATTTAAATTGATTAAAACTTTGATTATTTGCATTATAATAGCCTGCAATTCTTAATTTGCAGATACTATGGATCCAATATTTCATAGAGATGAAAATGAGGAAAACTTGCTTCACGATATGATCAACGAAAATGAAGGTCAAGATGTCACCCGCCGGTTTCTGAACGATTCCGGTGAGGGAGACGAGTCTCTCCACCGAGAAGAAGCATCGGACGGGAGACAAGCCGGCTCCGGCTCCGCCTCCGGCGGAACCTTTAATCTCGAAACACCGGCGAGGTTGATTAAAATGTTGTTAATTAAAATGCAGTTGTATATGTACATGCATATATTAACACTCTTTCTTCTTTTAGCCCTCCGGATCCGGATCTGGCCATTCCTCCGCATGACCGAAACGAGGTCCAACCAAAAAGTTGGATGACAGTGTGAGGTATAGGATCGAAGAGGTCGGTCCAGATGGCGAACCGTTAGCTCCGGACGATGTTAAGAAAAAATTTGTGAAGGCATGTGGAACTCTCGTGAGGGACAACATCCAGATCACCATTCGAGAATAGATGCAGCCAAAGGACCCTACAATCTCGTTTGTGTGCGACACCATGAAAGACAGGCTTTGGAACATGCTCATGCATAATTTCCTCCTGCGGATGCCAGAGGTGGATAATCCAGCTCAGGAGGTGGCCGCTAGACTGGAGCTAGAGGCTAGAGTCAAGAAGTTTGCTCTCAGCAAGATGGCTGAGCAATTCAAGAATTGGAAGAAAAACTTGTACCTAAAATTTGTCAAGGTAGACAAGACTCTGGATTACGAACACGGCTATGGTAAGATAAGAGAGCAGTGGGATGATTTTGTGGCGTACAAGAAATCGGAGTACGCGCAGCAAAGGTCTGAAATAAATCAGATCAATACCGCTAAGAATATTTACCACCATAAAATGGGGCCTGATGGCTACGCCGGTTACATGCCTAAGTGGGAGGCAATTGAGGCCAAGTATTTTGATGCCGGGATCACTCCAGAGCCTACAACATGGAACGAACGGACAAGAATCTGGTTTTACGGCCATGGGGGCACGTTGGACAAAGATGGGAAGGCAATATATAACCAGTCACACATAGATGATCCCATGCTTACCATCGAAGATATTAGAGATGCAGTACGTGATATTGAAGCGGGAAGGTTCATTCCCGATAGAGACAACGACGAGCTCACATGCGCCCTAAAAAATAAAGAACACCCAGGACGAGCACGAGGGATGCCAGGATCCAAGTGTTGGAAAGTTGCCTTCCCTTCGGAAAGCAAGAAATATCCAGATAAAAGCCATCAGAGGAGGAAGGAAAGGGAGGCAGCTGAGAAAGCGGCGGCTGAGAGAGAGAAAGCGGCGAATGAGGCTGAGAAAACGGCTACCAAAGAGCGGCTGCGTAATGTAGAAGAAGGCTTAAAGCGGCAGCGGAGCTGATCGACAGACTTAGCCAGCAAAGTGGTGGGCAACCTCAACGGCTCTTGTTAGAAACTGCATTCGATGCTACCGGCGCCCCATCGAATCGGAAAAGCTCCCAAGCTTCCACGCAGCTCCAGCAAGATGATGATGATGCACTGACAACGGCCGCTCCTAAACGCTACCCAGTGGATTATATCACGGAGAGCACACGTTGTGAGCTTAAGGTGCAAGTGCTGAACTTAAAGGTGACGGTGGCGGTCGGCATGGCCCTATCAATCCCGGAGAAACCAACTTATCATTGCAACCCGACTCCAGAAGGGTACGATGTCGTCATGGTGGATGATGTGGTGGATGATTATGAGGAGCTGAAGCTGGAACACCCTGCAGGTGAAGATAGGGAGCTTACTGAACTAGGAGAAGCCAAAAAGGGGAGTGCTCTATGGCGAAAGGAGTACATCATGCTTCCAAATTATGTGCCGCCAAGGTCAACCACTCTTCATAAGAGCAATCCACCTTCGCCGCCACGTGATCATTCTTCACCGCAACCATCGCCTTCACCGCCTCACCACTCTCCGGCTCAGCCGTCTCCACCGTCGCCTCAGGCATCTCCACCGTCGCCTCAGCCGTCTCCATCTCCTGAGCCTCAGAGCCAGAAGAGGAAGCGTACCTATACTAGGAGGGGAAGCAGCAACATCAGCAGCAAGAAATCACCGAAACGTAAGCGATCACCCCTCCCAAAAGTTCCTCATCAGAATATGAAGAAGCTACCCGGAGAGATGACACCTGAGGAACTGGAAGTGTCCGCAAAAATTTCTTATGAAAAGTGGAAGATTGATGCGGCCAACAAGAAGAAGCCGATAGAGCCATTGTTCCCGCGCACCCCAGAAGATCACGCCGCGTGCGCGGAACTAAAGAAGAAGCTTCACAACCCCATACCGCTCACATCAGACTACGAACGCTCTATTACAAATTCGGCTGAGGCAAAAGAGCGGAGAGTCGGAAAAGAGATTGCCCAGCTCGGACTACAGAAAGAGCAATCGATCGAATCTCTCAAAGTGTACACTTGGCCGCGCCCCCAGCAGCATCAGGTCGATGCGTATGATCCGAACAAAGATACGGAGTTTATAAGATAGTACGGAGAAAAAGCCCACGCAGTAGGACTGTCTATTACTGAGTACCTCAGCCGTCTGGATGAGTTCGAGACCGGGAACGACGAGGAATTCGTACAGGCATACCAATACCGACACGGGTATCCTCTCGTCAAACCCGAGTTAGTCAACGATCTACCATCAAAGATGCAAAAATTGCATGACTGGTACATGGAAAAATCTGCTAAATCCGAAAACTGGATCTACGCTAAATTTCAGAACGAGCATTACGGGCATGGACAAGGCTTCGATCTGATTGAATTCTCAGAATTATTTCAGTTTTACAATGGAGACGCCATCGACAAATCTATCGTCAGTGCATATTGTCTGTAAGTACCATTAATTTCAGTGATCAAGCCTTTCTAGCTCAGATCATTCGTTTCATGTACAATCTTACACTCATCACTAAACTAATTATATATGCAGAATGAAGATTCTCGAATGTAAGAAAGGACAATTCTATGACATTGGGTTCGTTCAATGCCAGTTCGTTCATGAAAGAACTCTCAAAGAGAAGCCCAACCAGACAGAGAAAAACTTCTTGCAATCGTTGACGTATTTCGGCACAAGAAGGGAAATACTATTTCCTTACAACTTCGAGTGAGTGTTACTGTCTCGCACACATTCTATTTCGCTTGCTCGGTGTTAAGAGTATAATTGACTCTTTATGCGTGTGCAGCTTCCACTTTATTCTGTTGATCATTGTTCCGGACGAAGGAGTAGTAAAAGTCATGGACCCGGGACGCAGATCTATGAAATCATGGCAGGACATGCAGGCATGCCTCCAGAGGGCTTGGAAACGGTTCACCGCCAAAACACCGGGTCTTCCGGCAGAGCTTACATTTGAACCACTGAATGTAAGTACTACTTGCTAGATCCGCGCATCTTTTTGATTCTAGTTTCAGTATAATTATCATGCTGATTATAATATTCATTGATCTCCGTTCTCGTAAAGTGTTTGAGACAGGGACCCGGGAATAACTTATGTGGATATTATGTCTGCGAGTTTATTCGCCAGACGACCAAAGAGACGGCCGCAACCCGAAACATAAGGAAAATTGAAGTACGATAAACAACATTCAATACTTTAATTTATTGCGTTAAATTGTGTTTAGTTTCATTCATATATATTGATCCCTTTCTTTTAATTAGATCGAACGAATGCGGGACGGTCTTCTACCACGAGAACGCGTGCGAGCAATTCAAGAGGAAATCGTCGGATTCTTATTAGACCATGTCATAGCTCCGACCGGAGAGTTCTTTCACCCTCATTTTTTGGAAGACAAGCGGCCAAGGGCCGATGTAAATTAGATCGAACTCGTGTGAGTACCGTTTGTGTAATACATGTTCGACCAAGCACGAGGAATGAGAAGGTGTATATGATATATTGGTGACGATAATGTGTAATATATATTCTGGTTCATTGTCGCTTTATATATATATGGTACCATTTAATTGAATACAAAACACAAAATAAATAAATGGAAAAATCAGAAAATCCTGCCGCGGCAGAAAAAGAGGGCAGTGGAGCCTCTTCGGTCCCGGTTCTTCCTATCAACCGGGACCGATGACCCCTCCCCCCCTCGCTGCGCGCCTGGCCACGTGGAGCCTCTTCGGTCCCGGTTCGTGAGCCAACCGGGACCAGCATTGGTCCCGAGTTATTGGTCCCGGGTGTGGAACCGGGACCGAAGGCCCATATGAACCGGGATAGTAGGGGGTCCGTCCACTTGTGTCTTGCTTGACTTAATTATTTTTCTATCTATTTATTATGTGCATCCAGTTAAGTTAACATATCTTACCTTAGGCCTTGTTCGGTTCAAGTGGATTCAAAAGGGATTGGCTCGGATTAAGAAGGATTAGAACCTCCTACAAATGAATATCCCTTTCAGTCCTCTCCAATCCACTTGGTGGAAAGATTAATCAAACAAGGCCTTAAGGACAAATGAACCTACCCCCTGAAGAAAAAGTGAGAAATGAAGCTGGCGCCACGCATGCCTGTGAATAAATTAACGGAAGTGAATCAAGCGCTCCTCTCCATCATCTCGCAGAACCTCTTGAAGGACTCGAGCTTCTGCAGCTTGAGCTGGTTGTGGATCCGGCGGATGAAGACGTCGGCCACATGGTCGATCTCGTCCTCCAGCAGGAACTCTGCTCCCTCGCCGTCCTTCTCCTTGGCGTCGCGCACCACGTCAATGACCGACCCCGGCGCATTTACCAGCTCCTCGTCCCTGTCTTCTTCCTCGCCGAACAACGAGTGTCTCAGGTACTCGTCGTCGCTGTCTTCCTCCTCGGTAGCCTGGACGTCCCGCTCCATCACGTAGCTTGGCGACGTGTACAGCACCATGGCCTTCTCGCCGCCGTCTTCTGGACCGCCGCCCGCGCGGTGGACCTCGTTGCGCCCTCCGTCCAAGCCCATGATGGCGTGGATCTTGTGGTTGATGGCGCTGAGGAGCCTCTTGTTGCGGAGGATGCCGAGCACCATGAGGCGCGTCTTCAAGGTGCTCGTCTTGGCGCGCACCTCCGTCGACTTGGCCTTGACCACGGCCACAATGGTTGACACCATTTTCTTCAAGAATGTAGAAGCCTTGGTCTTCATCTTAGCTAGCTCACTCTAGCTGATCTGCAAAACAAAGCTGTGTACGTCTAACCAAGCTGTGGGTGATAGCTTAGCTAGCCTAGCGGCGTGTGTTAGTTGTACAGTACCGCAATGGACATGGAGTTTTGCTCGTGGGATGTCATGGGTATGTATAGCAGTAGCAGAGGGTGGGGGTGAGCAATTGCAACTTGCAAGTAGATGTCCCAGAAGTTTCAGTATCGCAGGAAAGCAGGTAGGCTAAGGAAAGGGAACCATGGGTGTGTGTAACCGTTAGCAAAGGCCGCAGCAAAAGCAAAAGTAGTCAAAAGATGATGGGTATTTTTCCCTGTAAGGAAAAAGCTTTAGGCTATTTTATTTCCATGTCTCTGTAAGAAAGTGTATGTTGAGGTGTTCATCAAGTTTTGTGGCCTTTAAACTTGGTTAATGTTGGTGGCCGGCCGACGGGTCGGTCCAAGGCACACCTGTCTCCACTTTTCCGATTTTGTTGCATCTGTCACATGATAAATATTGCAACTGTAGTATAAAATGATGCTATCTGTACTATTATTATACTAATATTACTATACTGATCTATGTTATTTTTTCTAAACGGATGTATTTAATAGTATTTTAGTGTTAAGCGCATTCATTTGTTAGCATGATATGAAAATGTTACTTATGACTTTTGCTACAACAAAAAAATGAAGTGTGATCGGTGATGATGGGTTTCGAATTTTGTTGCAACCATTATACAAAAAGCTACAAGTTTAGATTAAATTTGCTGCCACGAATTGATGGTAAATATGATACGTAATTTCTTTATCAGATCTTTTGTTTGCGACAGTGAAAAAAGTGCACACAATAAGTTTTTGTTGCATCCATGTAGAAAAAAGTTGAAATCGATAGTAAAAATGCTATCTCCAGCGATTAAAATTTGTCAGCATAATTTTTTTTTTGCAAAAAGCACCAAAAATAAAAAATGTTGCATCCATATACCGCAAATATTGCAAATGTACCGCAAATATTGCAAAGGTACCGCAAATGTTACAGTCAAACGAAAGGGTACGCGCAAATCTAGATCGTTAAATCGCGGAAATCGGACGGCTGCGATCTAACCGACGCCTAGCTAGCGCTGGTGGACCGGCGCTTATCACTGTCCTTTAAACTTTCGCAGAGTGCGAGGTACTTACGATATTGCCAGTTTCCCATATGCATCTCCAGTGAGAGACCGCGTTCGTTCTTGTAAATTGTGATGCCATCAAGCGAATACCTATTTGCATTAGGATATAGGACCATAGATTAAGCAGCTCTTGTTAACGTGTAGCGGCTGGCAATAGGGTGATGCTGCGTGCATGTGGGCGTCCTTCGCCGCTAAGGTTTTGCCATGGCACGAGCTTGTCCGAGCTGTCGAATGGAATCGTCCGCATGCGACCATGGTCCACAGCACGCAGAGACATCAAAGGTTCATGGACACGTCCCTCTAGGCAGAGGAGCCTGCCGTTCAATCCCATGCAATAAATACTTTATTTTGAAATTGATATTCTCTATCTGATACTGATACTGGTGAGTGAATTGCAAGAAACCATGACTTTATGGAATAAAATTGTAAAAACCACATATTTTCATTTTAATTGTGAAAAACACTAACGATTTTACTAGTTTGTTTAAGGGTCTTTCTATAAAATAGCAACCTTACAGATAGGTCCTACCTGTCATAAACGTGTTCAAACTCAACTAAATCGGTGATCTGTGTTTTCTGCAAAGATTTAGTGAAAATCGTTAGTGTTTTTCACAATAAAAATGAAAAGGTGTGATTTTTGCAATCCTATCTCACAAAGTCGTGGTTTCTTGCAATTCACACGATACGAGTATGTATTTTATTGCTGATTTGTTAATATTTCACATGTATATATATAGATATGTAGGAATTTGGCATATGATTGATTGATGTAAAAAGTATGCAATTACTGTTGGGCCTGCACAGGATGAAGAAGGACACGCACACACGGAGGACGCACACACAGGAGGTAGAAGAAGAGAGACACACACAAACTTTGCACATACACGTTCTGCCTTTTCTTTGTATATCTATAATACGTAAATAATTCATCCCCACTAACCTATTTATCTAGACATGGAAACTATCCACATCATCAAGTAGGTTCACTAAGTGAAAACTATCTCGACTAACTCTTTATACACATGCTCCTAATAATTTCGCATGCGCATGCAACCTATCACAAATAAAAACTAAAATATTATGCATTCCACCACATGATTTATTAGTAATTTTTTTATAGAAAATGAAATTATGAGTTACCTCGCATTTTATTTTTCTATGCGGCAATTTTTTTATGAATGCACATATTAAAAAATTATGCACTTAAACTTACGATTTATAAGCATTTTTTAATGGAAAATCGAATTATGAGTTACTCCTAACTGGCATTTTTGTATGCAACATTTTTTTTATGAATGCACATATGTAGTAGCTACCATTGGTTTAGGTTTAGCCAAGGGTGACTCAACGTTGTTTTCGTCTCGCCAATATATTATTAAGGTAATAAATTAACAAAAAAAAATCAAACTCATTTTGTAAATATTTTTTAATAGTTTCCGCCGCAACGCGCGGGGTATCATCTAGTTCTCCCAACACGGCACCACAAATGACCTGGATACAATGACTTATATAGCACTCATGTCTCGGCTAAACACACAGCCACTTCTCCACCCACACCCACTAACTCTTGCATGCAACCCATGGTCAAGCCACACACCGACTGATCCGATTATCTCTCCACTAGCCAATTGCACGTACATGCTTAAGTCAAGCCCAAGTATCTTCAGATAACTAACTAGAAACTCACACGACGTTACCACAACTAATTACGTCTGCTTCCACTACGCATTTATCTGCTACGCTATGTTGCCGCTCAGACTCCACGGAGCACCCATACATACAGATAACTAACTCCCTACAATCAGTTTTGCATTGTGTACGTAGTCACAACTTTACGTGCACTGGCTGCCGCAATTTGAACTACATGCATGGCACAAAATAACTATGATGAAAGAAAAAACAACAAGGTTAATTCTAACAATTACGTCGAAAGAAAAATCTTGTCTTCAACAAGTTTTTACGTCTAACTGATCCCAAAAGTTGTTTGTCCGGCTATCCGTGCAAAAAGGCATAAAATTTCGCCTTTCAGTTCGGTTGTCCGTGCCAAAATCTTCATTCTTCTTCCGGCTACTTCAAAGTGGTTGTGAAGCGTTTTCAACATGCTAGCATAATACATTTGCATAATTTTCATCGCATCGTGATCCAAATTTGATATTTTTATGATCAGCATATTGGCATCACTAGTGGACAGACCCCCGTACGTACTATCCCGGTTCATATGGGCCTTCGGTCCCGGTTCCACACCCGGGACCAATAACTCGGGACCAATGATGGTCCCGGTTGGCCCACGAACCGGGACCGAAGAGGGTCCACGTGGCCAGGCGCGCAGCGAGGGGGGGAGGGGTCATCGGTCCCGGTTGATAGGAAGAACCAGGACCGAAGAGGCTCCACTGCCCTCTATTTCTGTCGCGGCAGGATTTTTTGATTTTTTCCGTTTATTTATTTTGTGTTTTGTATTCAATTAAATGGTATCATATATATATAAAGCAACAATGAATTGAACCACAATATATATTACACATTATCGTCACGAATATATCATATACACCATCTCATTCCTCGTGTTTGGTCGAACATGTATTACACAAACGGTACTCACACGAGTTCAATCTGATTTACATCGGTCCTTGGCCGCTTGTCTTCCAAAAAATGAGGGTGAAAGAACTCTCCGGTCGGAGCTATGACATGGGCTAATAAGAATCCGGCGATTTCCTCTTGAATTGCTCGCACGCGTTCTCGTGGTAGAAGACCGTCCCGCATTCGTTCGATCTAATTAAAAGAAAGGGATCAATATATATGAATGAAACTAAACACAATTTGACGCAATAAATTAAAGTATTGAATGTTGTTTATCGTACTTCAATTTTCCTTATGTTTCGGGTTGCGGCCGTCTCTTTGGTCGTCTGGCGAATGAACTCACAGACACAATTAATCAGCATGATAATTATACTGAAACTAGAATCAAAAAGATGCACGGATCTAGCAAGTAGTACTTACATTCAGTGGTTCAAATGTAAGCTCTGCCGGAAGATCCGGTGTTTTGGCGGTGAACCGTTTCCAAGCCCTCTGGAGGCATGCCTGCATGTCCTCCCATGATTTCATAGATTTGCGTCCCGGGTCCATGACTTTTACTACTCCTTCGTCCGGAACAATGATCAACAGAATAAAGTGGAAGCTGCACACGCATAAAGAGTCAATTATACGCTTAACACCGAGCAAGAAAAATAGAATGTGTGCGAGACAGTAACACTCACTCGAAGTTGTAAGGAAATAGTATTTCCCTTCTTGTGCCGAAATACGTCAACGATTGCAACAAGTTGTTCTCTGTCTGGTTGGGCTTCTCTTTGAGAGTTCTTTCATGAACGAACTTGCAGTCAACGAACCCAATGTCATAAATTTGTCCTTTCTTGCATTCGAGAATCTTCATTATGCATATATAATTAGTTTAGTGATGAGTGTAAGATTGTACATGAAACGAATGAGCTGAGCTAGAAAGGCTTGATCACTGAAATTAATGGTACTTACAGACAATATGCACTGACGATAGATTTGTCGATGGCGTCTCCATTGTAAAACTGAAATAATTCTGAGAATTCAATCAGATCGAAGCCTTGTCCATGCCCGTAATGCTCGTTCTGAAATTTAGCGTAGATCCAGTTTTCGGATTTAGCAGATTTTTCCATGTACCAGTCATGCAATTTTCGCATCTTTGTTGGTAGATCGTTGACTAACTCGGGTTTGACGAGAGGATACACGTGTCGGTATTGGTATGCCGGTATGAATTCCTCGTCGTCCCGGCCGGTCTCGAACTCATCCAGACGGCTCAGGTAATCAGTAATAGACAGTCCTACTGCGTGGGCTTTTGCTCCATACTGTCTTATAAACTCCGTATCTTTGTTCGTATCATACGCTTCGACATGATGCTGTTGGGGGCGCGGCCAAGTGTGCACTTTGAGCGGTTCAATCGATTGTTCTTTCTGTAGTACGAGCTGGGCAATCTCTTTTCCGACTCTCCGCTCTTTTGCCTCAGCCGACTTTGTAATAGAGCGTTCATAGTCTGATGTGAGCGGTATGGGGTTGTGAAGCTTATTCTTCAGTTCCACGCACGCGGCGTGATCTTCTGGGGTGCGCGGGAACAATGGCTCTATCGACTTCTTCTTGTTGGCCACAGCAATCTTCCACTTTTCATAAGACATTTTTGCGGACACTTCCAGTTCCTCAGGTGTCATCTCTCCGGGTAGCTTCTTCATATTCTGATGAGGAACTTTTGGGAGGGGTGATCGCTTACGTTTCGGTGATTTCTTGCTGATGATGCTGCTGCTGCCCCTCCTAGTATAGGTACGCTTCCGCTTCTGGCTCTGAGGCTCAGGAGATGGAGACGGCTGAAGCGACGGTGGAGATGCCTAAGGCGACGGTGGAGACGGCTTAGCCGGAGAGTGGTGAGTCGGTGAAGGCGATGGTTGCAGTGAAGAATGGTCACGTGGCGGCGAAGGTGGATTGCTCTTCTGAAGAGTGGGTGACCTTGGCGGCACATAATTTGGAAGCACGATGTGCTCCTTTCGCAATAGAACACTCCCCTTTTTGGCTTCTCCTAGTTCAGTCAGCTCCCTATCTTCACCTGCAGGGTGGTCCAGCTTCCGCTCCTCATAATCATCCATCACATCATCCACCATGACGACAGCGTACCCTTCTGGAGTCCGGTTGCAATGATAAGTTATTTTCTCCGGGATTGATAGGGCCATGCCGACCGCCACCGTCACCTTTAAGTTCAGCACTTGCACCTTAAGCTCACAACGTGTGCTCTCCGTGATATAATCCACTGGGTAGCGTTTAGGAGCAGCCGTTGTCAGTGCATCATCACCATCCTGCTGGAGCTGTGTGGAAGCTTGGGAGCTTTTCCGCTTCGATGGGGCGCCGGTAGCATCGAATCCAGTTTCTAACAAGAGATGTTGAGGTTGGCCGCCACTTTGCTGGCTAAGTCTGTCGATCAGCTCCTCCGCCCACTTTAAGCCTTCTTCTACATTACGCAGCCGCTCTTTGGTAGCCGTTTTCTCCTCCGCCCACCTTGACAAATTTTAGGTACAATTTTTTCTTCCAATTCTTGAATTGCTCAGCCATCTTGCTGAGGGCAAAATTCTTGGCTCTAGCCTCTAGCTCCAGTCTAGCTGCCGCCTCCTGAGCTGGATTATCCACCTCTGGCATCCGCAGGAGGAAATTATGCATGAGCATGTTCCAAAGCCTGTCTTTCATGGTGTCGCACACAAACGAGATTCTAGGGTCCTTTGGCTGCATCCATTCTCGAATGGTGATCGGGATGTTGTCCCTCACGAGAGTTCCGCAGGCCTTCACAAATTTTTTCTTGACATCGTCCGGAGCTAACGGTTCGCCCTCTGGACCGACCTCTTCGATCCTATACCTCACACTGTCGTCCAACTTTTTGGTTGGGCCTCGTTTCGGTCTTGCGGAGGAATGGCCGGATCCGGATCCGGAGGGCTAAAAGAAGAAAGAGTGTTAATATATGCATGTACATATGCAGCTGCATTTTAATTAACAACATTTTAATCAACCTCGCTGGTGTTTTCGAGATTAAAGGTTCCGCCGGAGGCGGAGCCGGAGCCGGCTTGTCTCCCGTCCGATGCTTCTTCTCGGTGGAGAGACTCGTCTCCCTCACCGGAATCGTTCAGAAACCGGCGGGTGACATCTTGACCTTCATTTTCATTGATCATATCGTGAAGCAAGTTTTCCTCATTTTCATCTCTACGAAATATTGGATCCATAGTATCTGCAAATTAAGAATTGCAGGCTATTATAATGCAAATAATCAAATGAAAATAAGCATATGGGAATGGGACTGCATGCGGACAAATCATCCGGGTATTTTACAGTACCGGACAAATCATTGGACAGACGGTCCAGAGGGGGGGCGGTTCGATGTTCGGTATGTTAGAGTGGTGCGGTGAGCGTATGGGTAGCGTATTTGTAATCGTTGATCCGTTCTGAGCAACTTTGATATACAAAGTTTTTCGATCCGGGCAACCGTTATCGGTACCGGAAATTACCGACAGACGGCTCGAGAGGGGGGTGTCGGTGTTCGGTGCGTTATGGGGGTGTGGTTGACGAACGGATAGCGTATTCTTAACCGGCATATTTTTCTGATCAACTTTGATATATAAATTAATTTCATCGGAGTTACGGTTTGAAAGATATTAAATTTCAAATTTTAAATCAGTTTTAATTCATTTTCTGAATTTCTTTTATTATTTAAATCAAACATTATCTAAAACAGTACTGGTTGACTAGTCAGCCCTGACAGGTGGGGTCACATTGTCATACATAGCAATAAACTCCTATTTCTTTTAATCTAAATAACTAGGGGGCCCATTTGTCATCCACTAAGGGGGGGTTTATTTCTAACTTAATTTAATTACAGACTAACTAGGGGGTAGGACCCACATGTAATTGACCCAGATTCAACTAACAGTTAAACAAAAGGGGGGGTTATCTCCTAACATGTGATTAGGGGGGGTTTAAATCTCTCGCCTGTCTACGGCGCCCACGCCGGCGAAGCAGGGGAGGCACGGCGAGCTGCGAGGGCGCGGGCAGGCAGCCGGGGGCGCGTGACCACGCACGCGCGCGCAAGACGGCGCGGCCAAGCGCGGAGGGAGCACGGGGAGCACGCACACGCCGCCCAGCAGTAGGGCACGCCGGCCATGTCCACTGGCCAAAACGAAGGGGAAAAGGGGGCAACCGAGCGGGAAGCTCACTGCAGAGTGGGAAGGAGGTGGCAGCGGTTCGGAGAAGGCCCGGTGTGGCCGGACGGGCTCCTCGTGTGCGGGGGCGATGACGGCGCGGACGCGGACGCGAATTCGTTGGAGGTGCTCGCCGGCTCGAGGTTGAAGACGGAGTCGCAGGCGTTGCTGTCGAGCTCCATGCCTCGATTCCTTCTGCGGGCGTGCGGGCGCGGGCCGGCCAACGGCGAGGTGAACGGCGACGAATCGGGCAGCCTGCCGGCCTCCGACGAGATTCCGCGCGTTTTCCTTAGCGTCGACAAGATTTGGTGGAGTTGGGGGAGGAAGAAGAGATGCGCCCGTATATAGTAAGGGTCATCGGTCCCGGTTGGTAGCACCAACCGGGACCAAAGACTCAACGGTCCCGGTTGGTGCTACGACCCGGGATCGTTGGCCTGGGCGGGGAAGGACGTGGTGCTGCCACGTCGCACCAGGGTCATCTGTCCCGGGTCGTAGCACCTACCGGGACCGTTGAGTCTTTGGTCCCGGTTGGTGCTACCAACCGGGATCGATGGCCCTTTTTATGCAATCTTTTCATCTTCCCGCCCTTTTCAAATTTATTTTCTTTTTTAATTAGTTAGATGTTTCAATTTAAAAAGATTTTTTGATTGGAATTTGAAAAAACTTTTAACAGCAAAAGTGCTTCAATTTAATTATCTAATCCAAAACCATTTTTTTTCAAAAATATTTATTTAACTATACAGTTTTACTATTTTAACTATACTATTTTACTATTTTCAATTAAAATGCATTTTCAAATATTTATTGCATTTCATTTTTCTAAACTTATTTCAACTCAAGACTTTTGTTTGCATTCAACATGCACCATTCAAAGCCACATACTAAAATTTCAAACCTTTCTGACTTCATTTGCTATTTTTCATGCATTTAATGATTTATTTTGAGCTAAATGACCCTGTAATTGGAAAGCACTACAACTGAACTCAGAAAAGGTTAAAACTTGGCATGGTATCATCATTTGATTCACATAGCATGTGTGCAAAAGTTGAGAGGATTACGACAAAAACTGGATGCACTTCGTGTACAAACTGGACCATCTCTTTCAAAGTAAGAGGGTTTCAGACGAAAACTCATTTGTTTCAAAGGCATTTCATTTTTCTAAACTTATTTCAACTCAAGACTTTTGTTTGCATTCAACATGCACCATTCAAAGCCACATACTAAAATTTCAAACCTTTCTGACTTCATTTGCTATTTTTCATGCATTTAATGATTTATTTTGAGCTAAATGACCTTGAAATTGGAAAGCACTACAACTGAACTCAGAAAAGGTTGAAACTTGGCAAGGTATCATCATTTGACCCAAATAGCATGTGTGCAAAAGTTGAGAGGATTACGACAAAAACTGGATGCACTTCGTGTACAAACTAGACCATCTCTTTCAAAGTAAGAGGGTTTCAGACGAAAACTCATCTGTTTCAAAGGCATTTCATTTTTACAAACTTATTTTAACGCAAGACTTTTGTTTGCATTCAACATGCACCATTCAAAGCCACATACTAAAATTTCAAACCTTTCTGACTTCATTTGCTATTTTTCATGTATTTTATGATTTATTTTGAGCTAAATGACCCTGTAATTGGAAAGCACTACAACTGAACTCAGAAAAGGTTGAAACTTCGCATGGTATCATCATTTTATCCACATAGCATGTGTGCAAAAGTTGAGAGGATTACGACAAAAACTGGATGCACTTCGTGTACAAACTGGACCATCTCTTTCAAAGTAAGAGGGTTTCAGACGAAAACTCATCTGTTTCAAAGGCATTTCATTTTTCCAAACTTATTTTAACGCAAGACTTTTGTTTGCATTCAACATGCACCATTCAAAGCCACATACTAAAATTTCAAACCTTTCTGACTTCATTTGCTATTTTTCATGCATTTAATGATTTATTTTGAGCTAAATGACCCTGTAATTGGAAAGCACTACAACTGAACTCAGAAAAGGTTAAAACTTGGCATGGTATCATCATTTGATCCACATAGCATGTGTGCAAAAGTTGAGAGGATTCCGACAAAAACTGGATGCACTTCGTGTACAAACTGGACCATCTCTTTCAAAGTAAGAGGGTTTCAGACGAAAACTCATCTGTTTCAAAGGGATTTCATTTTTCTAAACTTATTTCAACTCAATAATTTTGTTTGCATTCAACATGCACCATTCAAAGCCACATACTAAAATTTCAACCCTTTCTGAGTTCATTTGCTATTTTTCATGCATTTAATGATTTATTTTGAGCTAAATGACCTTGAAATTGGAAAGCACTACAACTGAACTCAGAAAAGGTTGAAACTTGGCAAGGTATCATCATTTGACCCACATAGCATGTGTGCAAAAGTTGAGAGGATTACGACAAAAACTGGATGCACTTCGTGTACAAACTAGACCATCTCTTTCAAAGTAAGAGGGTTTCAGACGAAAACTCATCTGTTTCAAAGGCATTTCATTTTTCCAAACTTATTTTAACGCAAGACTTTTGTTTGCATTCAACATGCACCATTCAAAGCCACATACTAAAATTTCAAACCTTTCTGACTTCATTTGCTATTTTTCATGTATTTTATGATTTATTTTGAGCTAAATGACCCTGTAATTGGAAAGCACTACAACTGAACTCAGAAAAGGTTGAAACTTGGCATGGTATCATAATTTGATCCACATAGCATGTGTGCAAAAGTTGAGATGATTACGACAAAAACTGGCTGCACTTCGTGTACAAACTGGACCATCTCTTTCAAAGTAAGAGGGTTTTAGACGAAAACTCATCTGTTTCAAAGGCATTTCATTTTTCCAAACTTATTTTAACGCAAGACTTTTGTTTGCATTCAACATGCACCATTCAAAGCCACATACTAAAATTTCAAACCTTTCTGACTTCATTTGCTATTTTTCATGCATTTAATGATTTATTTTGAGCTAAATGACCCTGTAATTGGAAAGCACTACAACTGAACTCTGAAAAGGTTAAAACTTGGCATGGTATCATCATTTGATCCACATAGCATGTGTGCAAAAGTTGAGAGGATTACGACAAAAACTGGATGCACTTCGTGTACAAACTGGACCATCTCTTTCAAAGTAAGAGGGTTTCAGACGAAAACTCATCTGTTTCAAAGGCATTTCATTTTTCTAAACTTATTTCAACTCAAGACTTTTGTTTGTATTCAACATGCACCATTCAAAGCCACATACTAAAATTTCAACCCTTTCTGACTTCATTTGCTATTTTTCATGCATTTAATGATTTATTTTGAGCTAAATGACCTTGAAATTGGAAAGCACTACAACTGAACTCAGAAAAGGTTGAAACTTGGCATGGTATCATCATTTGACCCACATAGCATGTGTGCAAAAGTTGAGAGGATAAAAGGTTCAATACATTATTACACATCACTTGTTTCCTACATTGCTTATGATCGCTTCTTGGGCCGTAACCACGGAGCATCTACATTGCTTAATGGGATAGTTGGGTCAGTTTTCACTGTGAAGGGAGGAATTTCATGAAACTTATCGTAATCTTCGGACATGTCTGTCTTGTCCTCGACTACCACAATGTTTCTTTTTCCTGAAAGAACTATGTGACGCCTGGGCTCATTGTCTAATGTATTTGCATCCTTGTTTTTCCTTTTTTCGGTCTAGAAGACATGTCCTTCACATAGAAAACCTGAGCCACATCTTTGGGTAGGAAGAATGGGTCGTCTGTGTGACCAAGATTCTTGAGATCCACTGTTGTCATTCCGTACAGATGGTCGACCTTTACCCCATCTCCATTCATGTTGACCCAACTACACCGAAACAAAGGGACCTTAAAAGTAGGTCCATAGTCAAGTTCCCATATCTCATCTATGTAACCATAGTATGTGTCCTTTGTACCATCCTCGTTTGTTGCATCAAAGCGGACACCACTGTTTTGGTTGGTGCTCTTCTTATCTTGGGAGACCGTGTAAAATGTATTCCCATTTATCTCGTACCCTTGGAAAGTCAATACAGTCTCAGACGGTGTCGCGGCCAGCAAGTAGAGTTGATTTCCAATAGTGGTGTCATGCATAAGACGTAATTGCAACCAAGTGCCGAAAGTCTCCATGTGTTTGACTTGAATCCATTGGTCATCCTCCCCCGGGAACTTGGAGCGTAGAACATTCTTGTGTTCCTTGATATACGGTTGGACGAAGGTAGAACTTTGTAGAACTGTGTAGTGTGCTTGAGTCAAAGAATGCCCGTCCTGAAATATCTTTTCTTTCTTTCCTAGCATTCCTTTCCCACTCAGTCTCCCCTCATACCGCGATTTAGGAACATCAATCGGCTTAAGGTCAGGAATAAAGTCAACATAGAACTCAATGACCTCCTCTGTTCCATAGCCCTTGGAGATGCTTCCTTCTGGCCTTGCACGGTTACGAACATATTTCTTTAAAACTCCCATGAACCTCTCGAAGGGGAACATATTGTGTAGAAATACAGGACCTAGAATGTCAATCTCGTCGACCAGGTGAACCAGCAGATGCGTCATAATATTGAAGAAGGACGGGGGGAACACCAACTCAAAACTGACGAGACATTGGACCACATCCTTCTGTAGCCTTTCCAGACTTGCATGATCGATTACCTTCTGAGATATTGCATTGAGAAATGCACATAACTTCACAATGGGTACTCGAACATTTTCTGGTAGAAGCCCCCGCAATGCAACTGGAAGAAACTGCGTCATAATCACGTGGCAATCATGAGACTTGAGGTTCTAGAATTTTTTCTCTGCCATATTTATTATTCCCTTTATATTTAACGAGAAGCCTGCCGGGACCTTGATACTGCTAAGGCATTCAAAAAATATTTCCTTCTCTGCTTTGGTAAGAGCGTAGCTGCTTAGACGCCCTTTATCAGTATGCCTGTGGTATGGGTCTTTCATACGTTGCTGGTCCTCCCGTGCTTCTGGTGTATCTTTTGACTTCCCATACACGCCCAGGAACCCTAGCAGGTTCACGCAAAGATTCTTCGTCACGTGCATCACGTCGATTGAAGAACGGAACTCTAGGTTTACCCAATAGGGTAGCTCCCAAAATATAGATTTCTTCTTCCACATGGCCGCGTGTCCGGTAACGGCGTCTTTCGGAACAGATTGACTGCCAGGACCCTTTCCAAAGATTACTTCTAGGTCATTCACCATACCAAATACATCAGCACCTTTAGGGAGCTTAGGATTTTTCCGGTGATCTGCCTCACCGTTGAAATGCTTGCCTTTCTTTCTCACGATATGATTGGGCGGCAGAAATTGACGACACCCCAGGTACACAACCTTCTTACATTTATCCAAATATATACCTTTAGTCTTATCTAAACAGTGCGTGCATGCATTGTATCCCTTGTTTGACTGTCCTGAAATGTTACTAAGAGCGGACCAATCATTGATGGTTACGAAAAGCAACGCTCGCAGGTCAAATTCCTCCTGTTTGTCCTCATCCCACACGTGTACACTTGTTTTGGCCCACAGCTCCAAAAGTTCATCGACTAATGGCCTTAGGTACACATCAGTGTCGTTGCCGGGTTGCCTCGGTCCTTGGATGAGCACTGGCATCATGATGAACTTCCGCTTCATGCACAACCAAGGAGGAAGGTTGTAGATACATAGAGTCACAGGCCAGGTGATGTGACTGCAGCTTTGCTCTCCAAAAGGGTTCATGCCATCTGTACTTAGACCAAACCATAAGTTTCTTGCTTAATCTGTAAAGTCTGAGTGGTCTCTCTCGATTTTTCTCCACTGCGACCCATCAGCGGGGTGTCTCAACTTCCCATCTCTCTTACGGTCTTCTTTGTGCCATCGCAGCATCCTGGCATGCTCCTTGTTTCTGAACAGACGTTTGAACCGGGGTAATATAGGAGCATACCACATAACCTTAGCAGGAACCCTCTTCCTCGGGGGCTCGTCATCTCCCTCAGCATCACAAGGGTCATCTTGTCTGATCTTTTACCGACTCGCAGTGCATACCGGGCATTTATCAATACTCTCGTACTTTTCACCGTGGTACATGATGCAGTCTTTAATGCATGCATGGATCTTCTGCACATCTAATCCTAGAGGGCAGATAACCTTCTTTCCTTCGTGTGTTGTCGCGGGCAATTCATTATCCGGTGGAAGATTCCACTTCATTATTTGCAGTAACTTCCCAAATCAGGTGTCAGAACAACCAAAATCTGCCTTCCATTTCAACTGTTCCAGTGTGGTACCGAGCTTTGTGCTGCCATCTTCGCAATTTGGGTACAAGGGCTTTTTGTGATCCTCTAGCATGGTCTCCAACTTCTCCTTCTCTTTTCCTGTTTCACAGTCTCGCTTTGCATCAGAAATGACCCGACCAAGACCATTAGCAGTCTCATCCGATGCCCGTTGTTCTTCTTCATTGTCACCTCGAGGAGCTCCATCTTCATCATTGTCTTCCATTGCAGTGTCACCGAATTCTTCAGGGGACATAGGATAGCTATCATCATCCTCCTCTTCTTCATTGTCTTCCTGCCTAACCCCTCTTTCTCCGTTCTTGGACCAACAATAATATCCGGGAATCAAACCTCTCCGAAGCAGGTGGCCTTGAAGTGTTCTCGAGGAAGAGTACTCCGCCACGTTCCGACAGTCAATACAGGGACAAGGCATAAAATTATCCACTTTGTTTGCATTAGCCACATCGAGAAATGTATGCAGGTTTGTAATAAACTCGGACCCGCGTCGATCGCTGTACATCCATCGCATTCGTGCTTCGATCTGCGTCATATAATTAACCATTACAATAACTTCGTGAATAGTGAAAAGACCACTATATATGCACACGTGCAGTATTTTTGTATCAGTTACAGATGGAGAAGATAAGGTTGCTAACCTCGGCCAAGGATACGGTGTTCTGAGGACCTAAGTGTGGCTCGGACATTTCGTCGAACACCTGGTGTGCAATCAAAGGAAAAAAATTCTAGCACCCACCCCACCCCAACACAATCCTGAAATTTTTTGAGGCAAAATGACAAAGTGCTGGCTGGGGGCTTATATAGCCAGGGCAACGGTCCCGGTTTTTTCCAACAACCGGGACCAATGACTCGCAGTGCGCCACGTGTTGGTGGCCAGAGCATTGGTCCCGGTTATTGGCAAAAACCGGGGCCGTTGCCCCTGTTGAACCGGGACCGTTGCCCTATCCAGACGAACCGGGACCGTTGCCCGGCATCGGTGCCGGTTTTGAAATGAACCGGGAGCGATGGCTTTTTTGGGCTGGACGAAAGGGGGGTCTCTCCACTAGTGCATCCTTAGAAGCACTTGTGAGCTCGAGCTTCATGTGCTGGAGCGTGATCTTCCTTTATTACGCCTCCATGAATTTGTCGAACCTCTTGGTCTTCTTTTCTTAATTTGAGTCATTGGGTTGACGCATACCTTCTCCTTCCCAAGGACCTTCTTCATCGTTTTGGCCACTGTCTCTTGTCGATTCTTCTTTTCCTCCTCCCACTTTCTAGTGTTTTTTTGTAAGAATGATATTGGTAGGAGCAATGTCTCTTTTGGTTGGGGCCGTTGGATTACCATCTTTATTTTCACTGTCGATGGCAGCAATCTTGATTAAATTAATTGGCGACTAGTAGAAAAAAGATTATCCCAACTTACCTGGGTTTGCTATAGTGTAGTGAGGTTGTAGTTCAAATTCTAGGTTCCACTAGTAGAAAAAAGTTTATCCCAACTTTAATCGCTGGCAGACCAAATTTAATCCACGCTAGAACTTTTTTCAAATAGTGTTGGTGCTGCACTTTTTTATACGCCAGAACTATGATGATATTGCTGGCGTGGAAATTATTTGGTACACCACTTGTAAGTGGACTCCATAGTGCCCAACTGAACAAAGTATTGGTTGCGTTTCATAATATACAACGCAAACACTATGTTTAGTATCTATGGTGTGTCATTTTATGTAACGCCACCATACAAAATTGCATTATCATATGCTTATTCTTGTATATTATAAAAATATAGAGTTTTTATGTTTCAAATTTGGTTTTCATTTTTTTTTCTTGTTAACACTAATGCCACAAATCCATTTTTGCTTAGAAAACCTCATTTTTTGTTTCAAATTTGGTTTTGATTTTTCTTTGTTAATACTAATCCACAAATCCATTTTTGGTTAGAAAACCTCAATTTTGTTTCAAATTTGGTTTTCATTTCCTTTCATATTTTTTTGTTTTATTTGATTTCCTTTCTTATGAAATGGTACTTATTCTAATATTTGTTGGATTATTAAAAATGTACAATTATTTGTTTCAAATTTTTCTTTCTTAATTACATAAGAAATCTCATTTTTAAAATTTGTTTGTTTTATTTTAATTTTCTTTCTTAATTAAAGAGTGTAAGTATTTATTTTATTGTTTATCAACGCAAATGGATGCTCAGCCTACCATTGTGGAGGACCAACCCTCATATTATATGTTTGTTATTTTTCTATGTGTTTGAGCCAATGATGAGTATGTAATTGTTATCACTTTTTGTAGGCAAATCGGTTCCAATCTCGCGACAAGTCCACCGAAGCGAAGGTTCTAAAGATGATCGTCAAGTCTCACAACGAGAGGATCAAGATCCTCGAGAAAGATGCCAACAAGCTCAAGGAAGAGGGCGACGAGATCCTAAAGGACAAGGCCAACCTCATCCATGACCTTCTTGAGGTCAAGGATGAAAAGGCGAAGCTCAAGATGGAGGTGAACCACTCGAGTCCGAAGGTAGTGAGATGTGGGCTAGGAACGTCGGTAATATCATTAGCGACGTTGAGAAGAATGAGAAGCTTTGTAAGATCGAAGCTATTATTCATAGTTAATTAGTTGTTGTTATTATGTTAAGTACCTTAATTGTGTAATATGATTATGGATGTACTTTCGCACTTGTGAACAGATTGTTAAATCTGTTATTGGAGCTACTTTTATTTATTGTTCATAAATGTTCTAGTATTTACAGTTCTATTTTTTTATACGTGCAAAAGTTATATCTATGGCATGCCACTACTTAGAACACCACATATAGGAATATATACTTCTGACGTGGGTTACCAACGTCAACAATATTTTTTATTGTTGGCGCTGGGTTCCCACGCCACAAAGGCCTTTTTTGGCACGCCATAGAAGAGTTTTTCTCTAATAGTGTTCATTTGATTTCTGAATGTTCAAATATGAAGGCATACTAGCCGGTATACAAACCCGATGTCGATTTTGTAAAATTGCTAACAACCCCGATATAAGTAGCATCCCTCCTCCCAAAAATGGATTCACAAATTTGTAGGGTTCCCCTCTAGCCATTTTTGCAGCCACCCCCTATTTTTCCCCTAAGCCCCTCTCATTCGAAACCCTAGCTCCAGGATCCTGATAGGCACCCATCTATCCGACACGCGTCTCTCGATCGCCCCTAGTTACCTAGTCAACCTCCACCGCCATCGTGGCCCAGGGGCCAGATCGGGATTGCCCAGGCACATTTGTTTGCAGTGCCAGCCCACGAGGTCGCCCTCGGTCTCCCCTACCGGTGCTCCCTGTGCGGACAATGTCCCATTG
Source organism: Bromus sterilis (assembly GCA_950022295.1). Taxonomy (NCBI): domain Eukaryota; kingdom Viridiplantae; phylum Streptophyta; class Magnoliopsida; order Poales; family Poaceae; genus Bromus; species Bromus sterilis. The sequence continues at coordinate 157,635,448 of OX465596.1, read as the reverse complement.
TCAAGTTCCCATCGCAACTCGTTTTGAGCCATTGGTGAGCTCTTCCGCATTAACATGTTCTTCCTCCTCCCGCGTTGGTCAACCTCTTGATAGTGTATTTACTCCTAAATGGTGTTTTGATATTATGACAATGTGGTTAGTGAGACCAATGACGGTTTTTAAAAGAAGTATCTCGGGTCATTGGTCTCGTGAAGGATTATTATTTTCAAGTATGATTGGCCCCTCTACAAATGGATAAAATACGTGGTTCTCCGACGGCTCGAAGGATCTATTTAAATTTGATTTGAGTCTTAGGAAAATCACACTATCAAGAGGGCTCAAAGAGGTTCGAGTATGTGTGGGAACACATTTTTCCTATTCCTAAGCCACCCACCATATTCCCTAGAAGAAGGATATTTTTGTGTGTGCATTGGTCTTACTAGGGAATATCAATGTGGTCAGACCACTGCCATCCTCGTGCACACGGCCTTGATGCCATGCACACGGGCCCACGTGCACATGGGGCATATAGTCCTTTGATACGTCCCAAACGTATCTATAATTTATGCTTGTTCCTTGCTCTTTTAGGTGACATTGCTAGGTGTTTTGCTACACTTTTATATCTTTTTACACATATTTGTACTAACCTACTAACTTAGTGCACCTAGTGCCAGTATTTGTCTGCTAATGTCTGTAAGTTGCATGTTTTCACCCATATTTACAAAGATCCAAAAATTCCAAGAAAACAGATAAAAAATCAACAGGACGGAAGCTTTCGGATCACCGAAGGAGTGCCGGAGGGGGACCAGGGCCCACCGAGGCGGGCACCTGGCGCAGCCCCCCTCCTGGCTGCGCCACTAGGGCGCCTTGGAGGGGGGTGGGCCCCCTCTGGGCCCCCTTTAGCCTATATTACTTCCTCGTCCCAAAAACCCTTAGAGATCCCCACATCGAGATTTTCCTCTATGTTCCGCCGCCGTCGCGCTTCAAGATCGGGAGCACCAGAGGAACTCTTCCCGGCACCCTGTCGAAGTGAGGATTGACCTTCGGGAGATTCTCCACCACCATGGACGCTTCCCGGATGTGCCGTGAGTAGTCCCCCTTGTACCATGGGTCCATGACCAGTAGCTATGTGATGTCTTCTCTCCAATCTTGTGCTTAAATTCTTAGCCCTTGTGAGTTGCCCTGCATGATCAAGGCATCTATGTAATTCTTTCTGTTGTTGCTATGCTGTGTTTGCTGGGATCCGATAGATTATGAGATTATGCTCAGATTTTGATGAGATATATATTTGGTTCGCTTCTATATATTTAAATCTTGAGTAATTCTTGCATGTTCTCCATTGCTTTTTATTCGTTTGGTCAAGCAGTGGATAATAACTCCAAGAGAGAGCGTTTATGCTTAATTGTGGGTTCATTCCACCCGATGTCTAGCTTGAGTGAAATAAAAATGAGACTAGGGGATGTGTTGTTGCCACCAGGGATAAAACAATGGTGCTTGTACCCGCGTTTGCAAGGATAGTTTACCTCACGCAAAATTTGTTAATGCAGTTGTGTGTTGCTTTGAGTTTACACTTTGGGTGGGGCTCGCAACTTAATACCAGCGACATGTTCTGGATAGATATCTCAAAGTGGATAATTAGTGAGTAGATGAAGATGGATTTTGATCTACTTGTCTTGGCGTACTTCCCATACTTTTGAGCCTCTAACTTTCCAATAGCATAATTAGCATTGCGATGCATTTATAATTATGTCAATTGTCCAGTTTTAATTTGTTTATCCAAGTTAGCTATTTTATCGTAGTTTGGGAGAGAGACATCACTAATGAACATCATGGTACCCCGGTCCATATTTCCACCAATTTTTACACCTCCACTTTATTTCCTGCTTTTACTTTCGTTGAAATTACCACTACTATCCTCTTGCGTTTTATCCTTTGTAAACGACAAGGTCGGAGGGATTGAAAACCCCTCTGTACTCGTTGGGAGCAAATTTAGTTTCTATGTGTGCAGGTACGCGTCTTCTGTAAGCGCTAGAGAAGCAGACACCTACTTGTCGATCCTTGGAGTCCTCCTGGATTCGATAAACCTTACAACCACCGCGTAAGGGAAATATTCTGATATCTACATCTCACCTTCGACTTAGGGTAACCAACGAAGGGCGAGAAGCCGTTATCATCTCTCGTACCATCAAGAAAATTTCTGGCGCCGTTGCCGGGGACTCCAATCTTCAAGATAGGAGAGTTGCATGCTATCTTTCTTTTGTCTTTGTCTTTGTTTTCCTATTGATGCTATCTTTACCATGGGTGTGGATCCACCCAAATATGGTAGGATGGACATGTTTCACTTGCATTGTCTTTGATCAATTTGTGGTCGCTCTAAAACCCAACCGACTTGGTTGAGGGAAAATCATTGGATGATCATTCTCATTATACGCGACACCGATTATCTCTAAAAAGGAAATACTTATGGGACCAAATACAAACTTATTATTGCTATGCTGAGTGTTTATGCCACATTTATGATTTTACTTGCTGCTCTAATATAGATCGTAAACACCTTCCTTTCCAATGTCAGTTTAATGACAATGAGATCCTATCTTCTTATGCTAAAGGAGTTTATGATTGCTTTGATGTTGAAAAGATTGAAGAATTTGTTGCTCTTAAGGGTGCTTATGAGATTGCTTCTTTGATTGTAAAGTATTACGATAGTATTCACAAGTCCGAAAACCTTGTAGTTCTTTCTTATTTCTTTAAGTATTATTTTTTTAATGATTATATTGAAGATATTAAAAACAAAATGTTTGCTGCCAAGAAGAGCACAATGATTGCTTTTATGAGGAATCCTATGATTCCGAGGACTCACTTGAAATATCCCTTTCTGAAGAACTTGATACTTGTTGTGTTTATGGCCAGGATGCCACTATGAATGATGCTTACGAAGATGAACTTGCTATAGTTCCTTATGTTAAGAATGAAATTGTTGCTATTGCACCCACACATGATTGTCCTATTATCCTTTTGAAGTCTCCCAATCATATTCCGGAGAACTTTGCTCTTATTAAGGCTCATAGTGATGGGATGCATTTACCTTATGATTCCAATGACTTTATTGAAAACAATACACATGCTCTTGTGGGTCATGATAAACATGCTTTATGTGATAGTTATATTCTTTATGTTGTTCATGATGTTACTGAAAATTATTTTGAGAGAGGAAAGTTTGGTTAAAGAAACTTTCATGTTACAAAAACACCTCTCTTTATGATGATAGTTCTGAAGTTGTTCTTGTTCCACCTTCCTATGCTTGTTACTTTTTTGCTTTAATGATTTATTTCTTTACAAGATTCCCATGCATAGGAAGTGTGTTAGGCTTAAATATGTTTAACATTTGCTTCTTGATGCTCTCTTTTGCTTCAAATCCTTATTCTTATGAGTGCATCTTTAAAAAATCTTCATGCCTAGATGAAATGCATAAAAGAAATCGCTTATTGAGAGGCAACCCAAAATGTTTTTACTTTCAGTTTTAGTGGTCTTGATGCTTGTTACTACTGTAGCAACATCATTGTATCTTTATTTTAAAGCTTTGTGCCAAGTTTTAGCCTCCGATTGCAAGAAAGTTCAAAGTTGTGACATGGTGTACAAAAAATTAGCCAAAAATCACCAGATCATCTTTTTGATCTGAATGTTTTTGACAGTATGTTGTATCCAATTAGCTTTCAGGCGTATGTTCTGAGTTTTTTTATTTGAGTTGCAGAAGTACCCAAAAAATATATTTACTACCTGTTGGTATGTTTTTACCAGATTCTTCCACATTTTGCGTTTTCATCGTTTTGCAAATCTTAAGCTTTCTTTTTATTTGCAAATAACTTTTTGGAAATCATGAGAAACAATATCTTTTCATGAAAATCTTTATTTCCAGTCGATAAAAAGTAATTTATTATGGGTACTAACCACTCTAATCAGCTTATGATGAGTTTCGTATGAAGGGAGTTTTCAAGTATGCGAAGGAAGATGATGAAAGAAGATTCAGGAGTGTCAAGCGCAAAAGCTTTGGGATGAACTGTAACAGCCCAGGATCTCAATAGGAATGATAGACTACTCATATCAACAAGGTGCACCTACTTTTCTGGGAGCCCATCAGGAAAGAACTACCAGGTTAAGCATGCTTTGCTTGGAGTAGTCTTGGGATGGGTGACCGACCGGGAAGTTGATCCCGGGTGCGCACGAGTGAGGACAAAGTGTGCAGAAAAGACTAGTGTTGGTTTGTGAGGACAGTCTGGATCCCAGGCGCATCGACCATGGAATCGGTGGTTAACCGGTTGGGAGTGGTCGGGGTGTTACAGCTGGTATCAGAGCCGACCCTGGAGGTTACACGGTGTGTATGTCGATCGGTGAGGCTTACATTGGGTACATGTTGGATGCCTGCAACTGGCGCGCACAAACATGTGCCAAAGCGGAACGTTCCTGCTGGGCCGACGGGGACGTCGGTTCCTTTGAGGGGTGGTGTTTTTAACAACCCAGGATCTCAATAGGAATGATAGACTACTCATATCAACAAGGCGCACCTTTTTTTCTGGGAGTGCATCAGGAAAGAACTACCAGGTTAAGCGTGCTTGGCTTGGAGTAGTTTTGGGATGGGTGACCGACCGGGAAGTTGATCCCGGGTGCGCACGAGTGAGGACAAAGTGTGCAGAAAAGACTAGTGTTGGTTTGTCAGGCAGTCTGGATCCCAGGCGCATTGACCATGGAATCGGTGGTTAACCGGCTGGGAGTGGTCGGGGCATTACATAAACCCATGCACCCCAAATAAATATCCAAGGATACTCAAGCGTCTAAGCTTAGGGATGCCCCGTGCATCCCCTTCTTCATCAACAATCATCATTTCGTCCTTCTCCATGCTATATTTTTATCTCTTCATGTGTTATGTGCTAAACTTTGAGCGTCTTGCTCTTACTTTGTAGTTTGTTTTAGTTTTTCTTGATGTTCATAACAAGTTGGATCCTAGACTTCATTGTTTGCGAGAGAAACACGCTCCACTCCACCCTAGAACACAACATAGGCTTGCATGCTTATCTTTCTTTTAATGTGTGTTCTTTATCTTTGCTATCTGCTTTCATGCTTAGCTCTTAGTTTTCATGCTTATTTTTTTAAGAGATTTTATTTAGGTTGATTTAGGAGCTCTCTTGAGTTATGTGCTTATCTTGTTTAGAGAGTTGGCTTGTTGCACTGAGTTGTGTGTATTGCATGAGTAGGTAATTAAGGTTTCTATTACAAGTGTAGTAGTAACTTGCAATAGTTTTGAGGTATTGATTTGAGTAAGGTTTGGAATTTTGGTGCCAAAAGCTTGATCCAATTAGTGATAGGTGTCCTATTTTGGGCAATCCGTGTTTATTTTCGAAAAATACAAAAATTAATTGAGAGCTCTAGCTACTACATGGATCACTAACCTCTGGAGGGATTGGAATATATAGAGTACCCTCACATACCATAGGTCGAGGATGCACAAGGATAACCAAACCCCCATACACTCCTCCTCGGGGTACTTCTCTCTTTGTGAACCTCCTGATTAGATAGAGAGTTACCGATAATAAGTGCATGAGTTCTTCGGACTAATGTGAGTATTAGATTGTTGGCACTTCCACCTTGCATATTTAGCTAGCCTCTTCGGTACAGTGTATTGCCCTTTCTCATCTTGCGAGTTGGTGCATATTTTGCCGGTACATCCAAACCCTTGGCATGATACGCTTTGTCATCATAAACCTCCTTATATCTTCCTCAAAACAACCACCATACCTACCTACCAAGGCATTTCCATAGCCTTTCTGAGATACATTGCCATGCAACATCCGCCATCTCATGACTTGATCTTCATGTCATACATGCTTTTCCTTAATCGAGGAGCCGCATGCTAGTTGGGATTTGCCCTTATCATTGGTACAAGACGCGCTAGTATCATTGCAAATCCTGCTACACTGGCAGAGGCATACATTTGCATACATCATGATAGTTTTCATTTTTCTTTATGTTGAGTACTTCTTGTAAAGTTTGAAGATCTTCTTTATATTCTTATGAAATATAGAGTGTTTCCCTTAAGTGAGGAAAACATCCCAAAGAGGAAAAATTAAAAGATCCCAAAGAGGACAAATGAGAGATAAATATAAAGAGCCAATGAGGCCACAAAAATACAAAAAATAATAAAATAATAATAAATAAATAAAAAGAGAGAAGGGGGGCACTACTATTCCTTTTGAAAGATCCAAACTCGCACTCCATTATCATATTTGTACTCCATAGAGATATTCCAATCATTCATGCATAATTATGTGGGGATCCTTTCAATATAGAACTTGGCTTGCATATTCCAACGATGAGCCTCCTCAAAAGAGCTCTAGGTCTTCATGAGGAAGCAAGAGTGATGCACCCCCACTAGTTCCATTGGAGAGCTTACCTTAGCTCATATGTGCATATGTTGCATGGCAATCCCTACTCCTCACATCATATCTATCATTCAGCTTTCTTTCGCCTATGATTGTCCTCATTGATGTGATCCTTTCACACCTTTTTTTCTTCCTTCCCCATCATTTCTCTCTTTGCCATCCTAAGTGCCAACATATCTTGCTCACGCTCTTCCATTGCACGAGTGGTCAAAGTCGAAAGGTAGAGGATCAGTTTGACTTGTATTTGAATAGTGGTCTGGGGACGAGTCAAAATAAGGTCTCGAAGTACACCAAGTGTGACGTTTCAGTAGATTGAGTTCTCAATTAAACTATATAGTATTTTTATTCTCTAAACCCATCTCCCACTTCTTGCACGCAAACACCATTTGGAGACATTCGAGTCACGGACATCGAGAGATCTTGCACCTTTATGTTCATACTTTGCTAGGTTCAACACTAGATATAGACTTTTGTTTGTTATTGTCTTGACTTGAATTGCATATCTGTGTTACTTTGTAGTTCTTATATGTGTGTTAGCATGTTACCACAGAAATTATCCGTGTTATCTTTTACCTACTCGAGGACGAGAAGGAATTAAGCTTGGGGATGTTGATACGTCCCAAACGTATCTATAATTTCTGCTTTTTTCGTGCTCTTTTAGGTCACATTGCTAGGTTTTTTTCTAACTTTTATATCTTTTTAAACATATTTGGACTAACCTACTAACTCAGTGCAACCATTGCCAGTTTCTGTCTGCTGATGTCTGTAAGTTGCAGGTTTTCAACCATCTTTACGGAGCTCAAAAAATTCCAAGAAAACCAGATAAAAAATCAGCAGGACGGAAGCTTCCGGATCATGGAAGGAGTGCCGGAGGGGGACCAGGGCCCACCCAGGCGTCCACCTGGCGCAACCCCACTCCTGGTCGCGCCATCAGGGCACCTGGGAGGGCTCTGGCCCCCCTTTGGCCTATATTACCTCCTCGTCCCGAAAACCCTGAGAGAGACCCCCGCATCGCGATTTTCCTCTCTGTTCCGCCGCCGCCGCACTTCCAAGATCCGGAGCACCAGAAGACCTCTTAGCCGTTGTGAGCTGCTCTACATGATCAAGGCATCTATGTAATTCTTTCTGTTGTTGCTATGCTATGTTTGCTGGGATCCGATGGATTATGAGATTATTTTCAAATTGTGATGAGTTATATATTTGGCTCACCTTTTATGAATTTTGTTCTTGAGTAATTCTTGCATGTTCTCCGTTGCTTTTTATTGCTTTGGCCAAGTAGTAGATAGTAACTCCAAGAGGGAGTGTTTATTCTTGAATGTGGGTTCATGCCCCTGATGTCTATCTTGAGTGACAAAAACATGAGGCTAGGGGATGTGCCGTTGCCAACAGGGAGAAAAAAACGGTGCTTGTAACCGCGGTTGCAAGGATTGTTTACCTTACGCAAAGTTTGTTAATGCAGTTGTCTGTTGCTTTGAGTTTATACTTTGGGTGGGGCTCGCAACTTAATACCAGCGAGATGTTCTGATTAGATATCTCAAGGTGGATGATTAGTGAGTAGATGAAGATGGATTTCAGTCTACTTGTCTTGGCGTACTTCCCATACTATTCAGCCTCTAAATTTCTAGTAGCATAATTAGCATTGCGATGCGTTTATAATTCTGCCAATTGCCCAACTGTAATTTGTTTACCCAGCTTAGCTATTTTATCGTATTTTGGAAGAGAGACATCACTAGTGAACATCATGGGACCCCGGTCCATATTTCCACCACTTTTTACAACTCCACTTTATTTCCTGCTTTTACTTTTGTTGCAATTACCACTACTATCCTTTTGTGTTTAATCCTTTGTAAACGACAAGGCCGGAGGGATTGACAACCCCTCTGTAGTCGTTGGGAGAAAAGTTACTTGCTGTGTGTGACGGTCCGCGTGTTCTGTAAGCGCCAGAGCAGCAGACACCTACTTGTCGATCCTTGGAGTCCTCCTGGATTCGATAAACCTTACAACCACCGCGTAAGGGAAATTTGATGCTATCTAGATCTCAACCTTGCACTTGGGGTGACGAACAAAGGGCAAGAACCGTTATCATCTCTCCTATCATCACCCGTACACCCGGGGTGGTATGTGGGATGGCATTTAATAGGTTTTCTTGCGGTAAGGCCCGTGCACATGGGGTGCATGGCCGTGCACACGGGGTCCTGGGGTCGTGCACACGGGGTCCACCGGACAGATCTCACCTACCCTGACCCAAGTGCTATAAAAGCCTCCTTCGTCTTCGTCCAATCCTAACCCTTCTCCCCTTGCTTGAGCTCCATTGCTAGAACACCATATTTATCAATACTCTCATCTCCTCCCCCCAAACTTGTTGATCTTTTGGGATTTGAGAGAGAAAGGACCGATCTACACTTCCACCAAACCGATTTGTGTTCCCGTCAAAGGTTTATACTCTGTTGACTTTGTTACTCTTGGAGCTTTGGCTCCTAGGCGGCTATATGTCCGTCCCGGATGCTCCCTTGCTTGTGGTGTGCTCCGGGAAGTTTGTAATGGTGTGGTGGTCGCCTTCAAGACCAACCCCGAGTGAATCTATGCTTATCCTTTGGGGGTGACTCGAAGGGAGAATACGGCGAGCTACGTACTTGGTAGCGCTCTCAAGGATTGAGCACCGCTCCAACAAAGATTCACACTGCCTCAAAAGAGTGTGAACTTTGGTAGACCAAATCTCCGCGTCTCCTTTTCACTTGTGGTTTATCCTTTCCTGGACCTTTATTTGTACTAGCTAATTATGCTTGTTGGCTTTCTATTGTAGTTGTTTCCTAGCATTTGAGTTTAAGCTTGCTTGCCACATAGGGTTGTTCATCTAGTGCACATCCAGAGATTCTTATTTATCGGCTTAACCCTAAAATTTGGCAATTAAGTTTAAATTTTTTAGTCACGTATTCACCCTCTTTAGTTGACCATATCGATCCTTTCAATTGGTATCAGATCTAGGGATCTTATTCAGGGATTTACCGCCTAAGATGATATGGAAGATTAAGAGAAGCTAGGTGAAAACCTTGCCGTGGTCGGAGGAGATCTTGGTGCACTTGGTGCACCCGTTCGTAATCCGGCCACTCCACTAACTCCACTAAACACCGCTCCAATCCAAGAGAGTGAAGGAGTTACCTCGAGTACCACCGGTTCGCTAACCATGACTGAATGCTCGAAGTTCATGGATGCCTTCAAATGCTCCATGGGAAATTCGATGAAAGTCTTGGTTAGTGAAGAAGTTAACAAAAAACTTGCTTCATTCTCGCAAACTCCTTCTATCTCATCAATGTTTCACTACTAGGAAAGAGCTTATCGGTAGAGGCTTAACAGTAGCGCCCTATAAAAAGGGGCACTACTGCTAATTAGCAGTAGCGCCCTGCACAAGAGGGGCGCTACTACTAGGCCATTAGCAGTAGCGCCTGTATAAAAGGGGCGCTACTGCTACTTAACAGTAGCGCCATGTACAAGTGGGGCATGATGCTAGCAAGGAAGATACTTCTCTCGCTCCTCGTTGGTTACCCCAAGTGGAAGGTGAGATGTAGCGTAGCAGCAGAATTTCCCCTATTTAGAGGATAGGTTTTGTCTCCCGTAGGACTCGCAGAGATACAAGAAGGTGGTAAAGTGAACAGTGGCGCCGAGGTTGCTAACTTCGCCTGGACCTGCACACACAGCAAATAACTTTGCTCCCAACGAGTACAGAGGAGTTGTCAATTCATCCGGCCTTGCTGTTTACAAAGGATCAACACAAGAGATAATAATAGTGGAAACTGAAAGTAAGAACTGAAAGTAAATTGAAAGTGTAAACAATGATATGAATATGGACCGGGGTTCCGTGATGTTCACTAGTGATGTTCTCTCCCAAAAGACGATAAAAGTGCTAGCGATGTAAACAAATCACAGCTAGGCAATTGACAGGATTATAAACGCACCGCAATGCTAACTATGCTACAAAAGAAAGGAAGAGGCTCAAAAGCAATGGGCAGTATGCCAAGGTAAGTAGACCGAAATCCATCTGCATCTACTACGAATCATCCACCTTGAGATATCTATCCAGAACATCACGCTGGTATTAAGTTGAAAATCCCACCCAAAGTGTAAAATCAAAGCAACAGACAACTACATTAAAAGAAGCATGCGTAAAGTAAACAATCCTTGCACCTGCAAGTACAAGCAGCGATGTTTTATCCCTGGTGGCAACAGCACATCCCCTAGTCTCATGTTTCTGACACTCAAGCTATACATCAAGGGGCTGAACCCACAATCAAGCATAACGCTCCCTCTTGGAGTTGCAACAAATCACTTGGCCAAAGTAAAATACGGCAATGGAGAACATGCATGAATTTACTAAAGAACACAAACATAAAAGAGAACCAAATATATTACTCATCACAATCTGAACATAATCTCATAATCCATCAGATCCCAGCAAACTCAGCATAGCAACATAGAAAACTACAAAAGTGCCTCGATCATGTGAGGAAGCTCACGAGGTCTCGAAAGTGGAAGCACAAAGAGGGGAGGAATACATCACATAGCTACTGGTCGGACCCATGATCCAAGGGGGACTACTCACGGCACATGCGGGAGGCGTCCATGGCGATGGATGGTCTCCCGGAGGGGATTCCTCCTTCCGGCAGGGTGCCCGGGCAGCTTCTCCTGGCAGCCCCGATCTTGAAACGGCGGTGGCGGCAGACCAGATAGGAGAACAAGAATAGAAGAATGATATTAGGGGTTTCTGTCACGGGGGGTAAATATAGGCGAAGGAGGGCACCGAGGTGGGCCACTAGGAAGCCAGGAGGCCTCCTGGCGCGGCCTAGGGTGGGGCCGCGCCGGGGACCCTCATGGGCCCCCGGTGGTGGCCCTCCTGCCATATCTTGGTTATTACGGAAGCTTCCGTGACGCTGATTTTTTATATAATTTTCCGGGATTTATTGGGCACTTTTAATGGCCGGAAAACCTGAAATACAAAAACAGCAGAAAAATATGAGCTGGCAACTGGGTGCACTAAGTTAATACTCCCTCCGATCCATAATAAGTGTCGCTCATCTAGTACAAAGTTTGTACTAGCTTAGTACAAAATGAGCGACACTTATTATGGATCGGAGGGAGTAGGTTAGTACAAATATGATAAAAAGTGTATGAAAGTTCAAGAAAAACATGGAAAAGTCACACAAAACATGCATGGAACAAGCAGAAATTATAGATACGTTGTCACAACCCCAAGTTAGGTATGTTCTAGGGTTAGCAATTAACTTGGCATCATGGAAAAATTTCAAAAGAAATTGAAGTGGGAGAGAGAAACCCCCTAGATGAATTTAATTCAAATGGCCAGAAAAAAAGTTGCTCCAAAATTTTCTTTTGCATTTTTTAAAAGTCTCATAAATGAGTGTGATCACATATCAAGTGATGTGGGACCAACCCCATGCTCATGGATTTTTCAAATATTCAAACAGGAGCATGGATTTAAATTTAAACCCCTATTTGAATTTTAAAAATGTCCAAATTTTATGAGTGGCTAGCTATATGCATTACATGTCTAGATAAAAATTTGGACCATTTTATAAAATGCCTAGCTATTTTACTTAGCAAGCATAAACAAATAACAGAAAGAAAAAGAAACAGAAAAAGGAAGAAAGGCTTACCTGGTTCTGGCCCAACTCATCCGCCCAGCCAGCCCGGCCCACCCCCAGCTTGTCGTCTACCCCAGGCAGGCGGGCACGCTGCTGCGTGCCGGCCATGCCGAGGCCGCCGACGCCACCTCGACGTCCCTGGCCACCTCCTGCTTCCCCAGTCCACGTAACCGCGCCTGGAGACGCCTCTCAGCTGCCCCTATCCATTCCCCCCCCCTCTCTTGGTCGTCTCTCTCTCCCAGCGTGATCACGCCAGCGTCAGAGAAGATCCGGAGAGCACCCGCCATGGAAACTCGTGGCCCGAGCCCGAGCTAGGTCCCCGGAGTGTGTCCATCCTCTTCGCCGTCCTCGACTTTATCTCCGTGTAAGAAATCACAGGCCAATTCCTCCCCGAGCCGCCGGAATCTTCACCGAGTCCTCGCTGACCGTCGGAGCTCAAGTTATTCGATTCTCCGCCACCGTAACCTCCCCGCCTCCGTCGCCTGCTCCATCGTGTTCACCAGCATCTGGTGAGCCTTTCCCCCATCTCCGAAGCACCCTGTTCTCCTCCTACGCCGATCTTCCACGAGAGCAGAGCTCTGCCGCCATGGACGACGCAACACATGCTCTCGTGCTCCGAAGCCCTGCCCAGTGCGCGCGTTTGGCTCCTGGGAGCCGTAGCTTTCAAACGCACTGCTTCCCGCTTCAAGACATGCACCACAGCCTCGACTGCAACCTCGCCGGACTTCTGCTTCCGCCAGAGAGCTCGTCGTTGTCCTTGTGGACCTCCCCGTGACCCCCTTCTAGCTCCAATCGACGCGGAAGACCACGGGGCACACGCCCGTACCCTCCTATCCCCTCCCCATGCCCGGAATCTCCATTCCGGCGAGTCTCCGGAGACAACAGTGACGCCGGCGATAACCCCGCCATAAGCCCTAACACCCTAGCTTAATTAGCCACCAATTAACACCCCCCCCCCGCAGACACTGACAGTGGGCCCATTGGCCCTCCTAATCTCTCTGTTAGATTAATCTAACAGGGATTTAACCCAGAGAGGTTGATAGGGTGACCACACAGGTCAGTTTGACCAGAGTCAAACCCCTGATGTCATGCTGACATCACGGTGACACAATAAACCTTTTTCTATTTAAGAAATAACTCAGAAATTCCAGAAATTTATTTAAACTTTGGAAATTCATAACTAATTCATTTTAACTCCAAATTAAACATATAATATATGTAAAATTTTCAGAAAAATGCAAGGATTCTGAATATGCACTTTGTTTTCATGTGTTGACCATTTTAAAATTAGGGAACAGAAGCAAACATGCATATGAACCCTTTTAAATTCATATATGGAGTTTGATTTTGCATTTCAAATGCAATACACTCCTTTTAATTGGAATAACTCACACATCAGTGACACATACATCAAGTTTCAACCTTCAACTCATGTGTTTGAGCATTGTCTTATTATTGTTTTGATGTTTGTGTTGTTTGTCGAATAGAGGTGGAGCCGGAACCCGAGTTCACCCGCTTCGTTGAAGACCCCGTGACTGAACCTCGTCAGCAAGGCAAGCAAACCCCCATTGATCATGTCGATAAAATCCCACTTCCCTCTCAGTCTCGCTTATGCATTGTTTAGGATGATTACCATGCTACGTTTCTACCGCATAGATGAAACCACTGACCCCGAAGGTGGATTCTTCCTGGAGCTCGACGACTGAAGCCAAGCTAGTGTAGTCCCAGTCAGACGACTGGTCCCTCATGGAAGGGCTTGTTTATAAATAAGGATTCTCTAAGCCATTTGTTAAACTTGTCTGTACTCAGACCTACTTTTCTTCCGCATGTTTGATGTAATGTTGGATCACAGTCTTGTGATCTCTGTGTGCGCTCTGTAAGAGATATCAATAAAGTTGTACACTTTGTAGAGAATTGCAATGATACCTACTGTTCATACTAGACATGTGTGTTGCGTGTATGATTATAACATGCATGTCTTAGTATGGGTTTTCGAGACCTTAGTTGTGATCTGGCTGGCGCTCTTTTATACACCAAGTGGCCCTTAGATTTGCGCAGCTTGGGGCATCGCGATGCGATTTCTCGTGACTCTGTCACGTGCACACTTTGTTGTATGGTCGAGCCCGCCCTAGACCCCGACTAAGTGATCGGGCTGGCGTAAGTCTATGTAAGTGTTATAATACAATCGAGAGTATGGTTGAGGCGAATTGTCTATGATTATGGGAGTTCACCACCTATATCATTTAGACTTGTGTGCCGACGATGAGGACCCATCTCATTTGATCATCCGGCGTTCTGTGCTTGGCCTTGTCTTCTTAGACAAGTGGGTACGTCTCTCGGATCTCCATATGTTTGTGTTGTAACAGAACTTTCATACGCTAACCCCGGGTCCCGACATACGTTTGGGACGTATCAACATACCCAAGCTTAATTCCTGCTCGTCCTCGAGTAGGTAAATGATAACAAGCATAATTTCTATGGTGACATGCCACGCAACCATATAAATACTTTTAAGTAAAGCAATTGTCGGGACCCGGGGTTAGCGTATGCAAGTCCAGTTAAGGCATAGTCATATGGAGAGCCGAGAACCGTACCCACTTGTCTAAGCAGACAAGGCCAAGCACAGAACGTTCTCGGAAAGCATCGTACGTGAGGGGCATCCCATCCAGGCCGGATGATCAACTGAGGTGGGTCCTCATCGTCCGCACACAAGTCTAATGATATGGGTGGTGAACTCCCATATTCAAAGACAAGTCGCCTCAACCATACTATCGACTATCTCATAACTCTTACATAGACTTACTCCAGCCCGACCACTTAGTCGGGGTCTAGGGCGGGCTCGATCATACCACAAAGTGTGCACGAGACAGAGTCTCGAACAATCGCATCGCGATGCCCCAAGCTGCGCACATCTAAGGGCCACTTGGTGTATGAAAGACCGCCATCCAGAACACAACTAAGGTCTCGAAAACCCATACAAAGACATGCATGCTATAAACATACGCGCAGCACACATGCCTTGTATGAACAGCAGGTACCATTGCAATTCTCTACAAAGTGTACAATTTTATTGATAACTCTTATAGAGTGCAAACAGAGATCACAAACATGTGATCCAACATTACAACACAAACGGAAGAAAATTATGTCTGAGTACAGACAAGTTTAACAAATGGCTTAAGAAGCCTTATTTAAACACAAGCCCTCCACGAGGGAACCAATCGTCTGACTGGGACTAGACTAGTTGGTCTTCAGTCGTCCAACTCGATGAAGAAGCCACCTTCGGGGTCAGTGGCATCATCTAAAACATAGATTAAGCAAACATGAGTACAAAGTCGTACTCAGCAAGACTTACATAGGAGCTATACTACTCATGCACATGTATCAAGGTAAAGGGGGTGGGGTTCATTTGTAGAAGTGCCGGCTTTGACTTGGCTAATCCTGAACTACGAGTACCAGACTTTGAGGTAAGAAGCATACACGAGTCCACTACTTTCACCAATCAATACACCACTATGGTGCCATCCTCGACTTCCCCACGAGGAAGCACGCCATAGCACTCACACTTATCTTGGTGTGTTTTAGAAGTATCCAGTTCAAGTTGTCTAATAATCAAGCTAAGCTTTCCAAGCAGTCCATAACCGCGGACGCGGCTATTCGAATAGTTTTGTTAACCCTGCAGAGGTGTACCGCTACACACACATGATCATCATTTACCGCCTTTGATCTCGACACCATTCAAGGCGTGCCAGCGAGGATGCTCACCACAACTGTTACCTCATAGCCGATCTAGTCCGAGAAAGCCGCCTACTTGGGTAGGCTACCACTATCGTGAACCCGGCCGGTTTACCGAAGTGGACCCAAGTGATGTGTGCGTGGTGCATAAGCCGGTCTCGGATGAGCCATTCTCTCACTTAGCATCCAAGCCACAGACCTACCAGAACTCCGAACTATTGCGACATCTGGACATCGAAAGGGATGAGTTAGTAAGTTGAGAGGGGTCAGTGAGCCCAATGTGTGGTTGTACTCTTCATCTTGGATCACCACACAAGAACGCGTACTAGGGCGGTGTTCAATGAGACAACCCACCGTGTACTCCTACACAGCCTCTCATCGTTCACCTTGTATTAGGGTCGATTCACCAACACTTTTCTACCAACATCAACATGATCATTCCCATCCCGACTCACATCACAGTAACAACATGGTATCATACTAAGCATGAAATAAGCAGTAACATTGCAAGGGCCACATGATATCAAACAACTCCTACATTTGCTAGGATTTTGGTTTGCTTACTACTGTGACAAAATGATAGGTCATGCAAAGGACTGGGTTCATCTATGCGGTAGAAACGAATCATGGTGATCATCCTAAACAATGCATAAGCGAGACATGAGAGGGAAGTGGGATTTTATCGACATGATCAATGGGGGTTTGCTTGCCTTGCTGACGAGGTTCGGGTTCTGGGTCTTCAACGAAGGGGGCAGCCTCCTGCTCCGGTTCCACCTCTACTCGACAAACAACAAGCAAAGTAGCAAAGTAAATACGATGCACAAACACATGATGGAAGTTTGAATCTTGATGTACATGCTTTGATGTGTGAAGCAATTCCATTTAAATGGAGTATATTGCAAATTGAATTGCAAATTCAAACTCCACATTTGGATTCAAATTAACCAAGTTGCATGTGACATTGTTTGATCATTTTGAAACATCTTCAATTGTATAAGATATGCCTCTGATGTGTGTTTGAAATATAACATAAATCCATGGTCCAAGTTGCAAGATCATTTGATTTGAATTTGAATTAAATTCAAATAAACCAAATGACATATGCTACTGGTCCCATTTTAAATTCAACTCAAACATAGTTGAAAGTTGCATATTTGGAAACATAATTTTCTCCTGATCATTTTTCATATATTATTTGTCCAATTTGGAGTTAATATGAATTTTCTATGAATTTCCAAAGTTTGGGGTATTTTCTGGAATTTCTGGAATTTCTTTAATTCAAATAATCTCTGGAAATTCATTTAAATGATTTATTGCGTGAGGCTGACGTCAAGCTGGCGTCAGGGGGGGGGCTGACATGTGGGTCCAGGGTGTCAGTGGCTGGATGGTTTAAACCGTGGGGTTAATTAATCCAGTGGCTTAATTAAGCCACTGGGCCCACTGGTCAGTGACCCAGGGGGTCATTAGGCGGGTGGTTAGTGGCTAACCCACCGGCCGCTAAACGCCGGCGGCCTGGCCACGGCGGCGACTCGCCGGAAAGGGCTAGGGGCCACGAGAGAGGAAACGGAGGGCATCGGCGTGCTCCTGGAGGTCTTCCGCGTCGAGAGGAAACATCAGGGGGTCACGGGGATCTCGGAATCGACGGCGGCGACGACTCCGACGGCAACAGAACGGCGGCGAGTTCGCAGTTGTCGCTGTAGTGCACGGGTTGAGTTGATTCGGGGCGCGTTCGAGAGCTAGAGCCACTGGGAGTCAAACGCGCGCGCCGGACGCGATGATGGGGCACAGGGGCGACCTCATCGTCGTCCATGGCGGCGACATGCTTCGGTAACCATGGCGAAAACGGCTAGAGGTGATGCGGGGTGCTGGAAGCTTGGGGGAAACGCTCAGAGGCTCAGCGCGGTTCGAACGGAAGCAACGGCAAGCTCGGGGAGGCTTCAACGGCGGCGAATCGACGGCGGCGAGCTCGCGGGTCCAGCGAGAGGTTGAAGACGATGGCATTCGCTCGGGGAGGAATTAGGGCTCCAGCTTCTGCGTGAAGACGAAGTCGAGGACGAGGAACACGGTGGACTTGCTGGCTTGATCTCTAGGGCACTGTGGCCACGTCGTCCACGGCGGTGCGCTCCGGTGAAGCTTCGGGCGGCGACGAATCGGGCGAGAGAGGAAAGGGAAGACGACGAGGAGGGGGGGACTGAACTGGGGCGGCTGCGAGACGTCTCCAGGACGCGAGAAGAGGGCACGGGGCGGCCTGGAAGGTCTTCGACGACGACGTGTCGTCCCCGGCTGGCTCGGTGGCAATCCACCGAGCAGCTTGGAGGCGTGGGACGGGGAAGAAGACCCCGCTGCCTCTGTGGGCCGGCTGGGCTAGATGGGCCGCTCTCGCCTGGGCGCCAGGTAAGCTTTTCTGTTCCCTTTTCTATTTTTCTTTTCTGACATTTGTTCTGTTTAGCTAAATAAAATAGCTAAACATTTTATTAAATGCTGAAATTTTTTATATGGCTTCATAATAAAATAGACTAGCCACTTATAAAGTTTCAACATTTTTAAAATTCAAATAATTTGAATCTTAAATCAAATAGGGGTATTTCTTTAATTCCAAGGCACTGTTTGAATATTTGAAAAATCTATGAGCATGGGGTGGGTCCCACATCAGTTGATATGTGATCACACTCATTTATAAGACTTTTCAAAAATCTAACATGAATTTTTGGAGAAGATTTTTATCTGGCCTTTTGAATTAATTCATCTAGGGGGTTCCTTCTCCCGTTTTGATTTTGAAGTTGATTTCAAAGATTTCTTTTGAAAATGCAAAGTGAAATTTATCCTAGCACTTTACCTAACAGAGGGTTCTGACAACTCGCCCCCACTCAACAGAATCTCGTCCCGAGATTCAGAAGTCTGCGGGAGGAAGGTGGGGTACTCAGCATTGAGACGGTCTTCTCTTTCCCACGTAGCTTCTCTTTCAGAGTGGTGTGACCATTGCACTTTCAGAAACCTAATCTTCTGACGACGAGTGACACGCTCTGCGGAATCAAGAATACAAACGTGGTATTCTCGATAAGAAAGGTCATCTTGTAGATCAAGCGTTTCATGGTCGACTTCGCGGATAGGGTCCTTGAAGCAACGCCTGAGTTGGGACACATGGAATACATCGTGTACTAGGGAGAGGTGCGGAGGTAGTTCAAGTTGGTAGGCAACTTCTCCACGTTTAGCAATAATGCGGAAAGGTCCGATGTAACGTGGGGCCAACTTGCCTTTGATACCGAAACGTTGGGTTCCCTTCAGAGGAGTAACCCGAAGGTAAGCCTTCTCATCCAGATTGTAGCTCTCTTGCCTATGATGACGATCATAGTAGGTCTTCTGACGAGACTGGGCTGCTTTCAATTGATCACGAACAATGCGAACTTGCTCTTCTTCTTCCTTGATCATGTCCGGTCCAAAGAATTGTCTTTCACCGGTTTTTGACCAGTTTAAAGGTGTTCGACATCGTCGTCCATATAGGAGTTCAAAAGGAGCCATGTTCAGACTAGATTGAAAACTATTGTTATAAGCAAATTTGGCAAATAGAAGAGACTTCTCCCAATTCTTTCCGAATGAGATAACACAAGCTCTGAGCATGTCTTCAAGAATTTGGTTAACCCTTTCGACTTGACCGCTAGACTGAGGATGGAAAGCTGTACTAAAGGAGAGATGAGTTCCCATAGCATTCTGAAGGCTTCCCCAAAATCTAGAGGTGAAAAGGCTACCACGATCAGAATTGATTTCCAAAGGAACACCATGAAGGGATACAATTCTAGAGACGTACAAGTCCGCCAACTGGCTAGCAGTTATAGACTCACGAACTGGAAGGAAGTGAGCAACTTTGGAAAGTCTATCTATGACAACGAAGATGGCATTGTTTCCTTTCTGGGTTCTTGGAAAGCCGGTGATGAAATCCATACCGACTTTGTCCCATTTCCACTCGGGAATAGACAAAGGTTGAAGTGTACCAGCAGGTCTTTGATGTTCTGCCTTAATGCGATGACAAACATCACATTCGGCAAAAAATTGAGCAATGTCTCTCTTCATCCTAGTCCACCAAAATCTCTGGCGTAGATCTCGGTACATTTTTGTGCTACCGGGATGAATCGAGAGGGGTGTGTCATGGGCTTCCTTGAGGATGAGTTGCCTTAGTTCCCTATTCTTAGGTACTACCAAACGATTATCAAAGAATACCGTTCCCTTGCTATCTGTGGAGAAACATTTAGCAACTCCGCTAGCAATGTTCTCCTTGATCCGGCGAACACCTCGTGCACGCCTTTGGGAAACTATGATTTGATCCTCAAGAGTTGGTTTCGCCACCAAGGTAGAAAGATAGCCATGAGGAACAATTTCAAGGTTGAGCTTGCGAAAGTCCTCATGAAGAAGTGGTTGATACTGTTGTAACATGAGGTTGTTACAATACGACTTACGACTTAGTGCATCAGCCATGACATTGGCTTTGCCTGGGGTGTAAGAAATTACTACGTCGTAATCTTTTATCAACTCAATCCAGCGTCTTTGACTGAGATTAAGATCTGGCTGGGTGAAAATGTATTTGAGGCTTTGGTGGTCGGAATAGATCTCGCAACGGTTACCAAGGAGGTAATGTCGCCAAGTTGTTAGGGCATGAACTACGGCACCGAGTTCAAGGTCATGGGTAGGATAGTTCTCTTCATGTGGCCGCAATTGGCGTGAAGCATAAGCTACCACATGTCGATCTTGCAGAAGTATGCATCCTAACCCTTGCCGTGATGCATCACAATAGATCTCGAAATCCTTTTTGGTGTCTGGAGGTGCAAGTACGGGTGCAGAAGTCAATCTTCTTTTTAGCTCTTGAAAGCTTTCCTCGCACTTGGGAGTCCATAGGAATTTCTTATCTTTCTTGAGGAGTTCAGTAAGAGGCTTTGCAACTTTAGAAAAGTTCTCGACGAAGCGGCGGCAATAGCTGGCTAGGACAAGAAAACTCCTAACTTGCTTAACCGATTCAGGTGGAGTCCAGTCAAGGACGGCCTGAACTCTCTCGGGATTCACAGCAATGCCTTTTGCAAAAATTACGTGGCCTAAATAGGTCACTTCTGGTAGCCAAAATTCACACTTGGAGAATTTAGCATACAGGTGATGCTCTCTAAGTTTCATCAATACCAGCCTTAGGTGTTCGGCATGTTCTTCTTCGTTCTTCGAGTATATATGGATGTCATCGAGGTAAACAACGACGAACTGGTCCAAATACTCCATGAAGATCGAATTCATCATGCGTGAGAAAGTGGCGGGGGCATTGGTTAAACCAAAGGACATGACGGTGTACTCGTAAAGACCATAACGAGTAGTAAAAGCCGTTTTGGGAATGTCCTCGTTTCGGATCTTGATTTGATGATAACCTAATCTCAAATCCATCTTTGAGAAGACAGAGGATCCTGCAAGTTGATTATAAAGATCATTGATCCTGGGTAGTGGGTACTTGTTCTTTATCGTCGCTAAATTTAGCGGGCGATAGTCTACGCACATCCTTTCTGTTCCATCTTTCTTCGTTACGAACAGAACGGGGAAACCCCATGGCGATGAGCTAGGGCGGATGAAGCCTTTCTCCAACAAAGCTTCCAGTTGGGTTTTAAGCTCAGCTAACTCACGTGGGGCCATTTTGTATGGGCGTCTAGAAATTGGTGCGGTTCCTGGGGAAAGATCTACAATGAACTCTACACATCTATCGGGCGGCATGCCCGGCAGCTCTTCAGGAAAGACATCCGGGAAGTCACGAACCACCGGAATATCTTCAAGTTCGGGAAGGGGAAGTACATTCAAGGAATGCACTTGGGTTCTTGTTCTGGGTGAGGTATAGTTGACTGTTTTGCCTGAAGGGTGGGTGAGTTTCACGGATTTGCCTTTGCAATCCAGGTAGGCATTCTGTCTTGATAGCCAATCCATGCCAAGGATGACATCAATGTCTGAAGACTTGAGGGCTATGAGTGAAGCAAGGAACACTAAACCCTCAATTGCAATTTGATTACCATGGCTTACTCTATTAGTTTGCCATCTTGACCCTGGAGTTTGAATAATCATTGGGGTGGACAATTCAACAAAAGATAACTCATGACGAAGTGCATAACTTTCCGACATGAATTAATGAGATGCTCCTGGGTCGAAAAGAACGGAAGTAGGAACATAATTGACTGGGAGCGTACCAAGAATGACGTCAGTGGTGTCGTCAGTCTCTTCGGCGGCGATCTGGTTCACACGTCCACGAGTGGCGGGAGGAGCGGGCTTGGCGGTGTAGACCTTCTGGGGTGGCTTGCCACGGCCATTGTTGTTGTTGTTGCCTCCGGCACAGGGTGGAGCATTCTGATGCTGGATCTGGTTCTGGGGACACTCGCGAGAGTAGTGGCCTGCCTGACCACACTTGTAACAGGCTCCGAAAACAGTGCGTGGAGCTGGGTTGTTTGGTGGAGCTGGGTGGAACTGGGTTGGTGGACGAGGCGCCACATAGGATGGCCCCGGTGGGTTGTTCTGGCGGAACATACTATTTGGGATCCAGATCTTGCGCTTCTGGGAGCCAGAACTGGATGAACTGTCGTCTCTAGGGTGTTTGCGAAAGTCATTGGGAGTGTTCATGTCCTCGGCCTTGATGGCCTTGTTGACAAGGACCTGGAATGTGGCAAATTCATGAAGATTGAGCTCACGACGGAGTCCAGTGTTGAGGCCACGACGGAACTTCTCTTGTTTCTTGGAGTCGGTGGAGACTTCTTCGGTAGCATAACGAGCAAGTCGGTTGAACTCACGACTGAACTCGTCAACGGTCCTTCTGCCTTGGGTGAGGTTATAGAACTCCTCACGCTTGCGGTCCATAAGACCCTTGGGAATGTGGTGCTCACGGAAGGACGTGAAGAACTCCTCCCAAGATGCAGGCGGTCCATCGGGACGCATATTCAGAAAGTTCTCCCACCAAGAGCTATCTGCACCTTCGAGGTGATCGGTGGCATAGCTGACCTTGTCACCAGTTGCAACATGGCCTGCTTGGAGCTTCCTCTCGATGCTGCGAAGCAAGTCATCGGCGTCATGGGGCTCGGTGGAGTAACTGAAAACCGGGGGATGAAGTCGGATGAAGTCGTTCAGGGACACCAACTCATTGCGCTGCTGAGTGGTGTTGCGAGCAATGACTTCCAACAGATGGTGAGAGTCTCGGCGGTTCCTCTCGACCTCCATCAGAACCTGAGCCATCGTGGGTGGGGGTGGAAGGTTGCCTTCCTCCTGGTCATTCCCACGACCTTGGTTACGACCAACCTGGTCACGGGTTCCTTGAGACATCCTGAAGGTGAAAAACTAAAGTAAAACAGAGTTGATTGGGAGAGTCTAAACAAGGTATTGAAGTACGGGAAGGATTACAGAGCAAAGGAAGTAATCATCTTGACAACATGGTGATAAAGCATACAAGCCATATGTTCACAAGCTGTCATACAAACCATACATCATTTTAGTACAAGCACCAAGCTAATACAAACGTGATGAAGATGATACATCCTTCAGAGGCACTCTGACTTACTATACATTAGTTATCTAAGCCTCTAGAACTTAGACACCTTGCGTACAATACACTAAGATACTACTACCTCATCACTAAGTAAGACCACAGGCGGTCTCACTCATCTCCATCTCCATAGTAGTCCTCATAAAAGTTACCCGCGTATCCCGGTAGCTGGAGGTGACCATCGGAAAACACGGAGGCTTGTGGACCCTGATATCCATTTGGGAAAGGATGGGGCCTAGGTCCAGCGTAGGGTGGAAGCAAAGGACCACGGGGTGGAAAAATGCCTCTAATCTTGGGCCAAGCAACTCGAGAAGGCATCTGAGTCCTCAATGGGTAGATAGCATCATGCTCAACTGATCCCACGCTCACAAAGGGGGCCAAAAGTGTCAGTGCTCGATACAGACGAGCACGGGTGGCGTGGAGCTCGAAACGGAGAGCGCGTGCATCACGATCCCTGTCACTAGCAAACCTAGCAGTCATCTGAAGTGCGGGATCCTCTGCAGAGTGATCTGAGTAGAGTCCGGTGTAATATCCCTCTTCTCCTGGAAGTGCAGCAGGAATATAGCGGAAAGAAGTCTCTCTCAGCAAAGTGTGCTCCTGTCTCAGCAGTGTCATACATGAGTATGCAGCATCCTGCACAGCCATGTTCTCGGTAATGCCAATGCCATGTCCAAAGTGGATAGGCTGAGTGACTCCAACGTGGTGCGGGTAGATCCGAACAATGCAGTGGAACTGCGTCTGGTTGAAGTCGTGGAACTGCTCCTCAACGGTGTACTCAGGGTACCATCGATATCCCACATAGGACATCATCTCGATCAACGTGGAGGGATGGCCACGCACACCGAGGCACCTGGTCAAACGAACAATCTGCCGAGGGGGAAGATCTGCCATCTGAAATAGAAAGGAGTTTGCAAATGCATCAGATTATGAGATAAACCTGGAATGACTCGGACAGCATAACGGCTGTAATTGCAAGAAAAAGACAATTTCTTACAACATGGAAACAACACTTACATACGATGTAATAAAACAGGGAGCATAACCACTCTAACAAACCGATCACAACTTTCCTACAGCTACAAGGAAGCAAACAACGAGATGTTCTAATCAGACAGAGGAGAGCCTAGTCCTATCTTCCCGTAGAATAAGATGAGGGTGACTCAGAACTTAGAACGAAGGGGGTAAGGAGAAAAAAGAAGCCTTATGTTGTTCCCTTATATACCCAGAGTAACTATATAACTATAGAAGGCTAGACTTGACTTCGGCCAAGGCTACTAGTCCTACAGTCAGTCCTGCTCTGATACCAAGTCTGTCGGGACCCGGGGTTAGCGTATGCAAGTCCAGTTAAGGCATAGTCATATGGAGAGCCGAGAACCGTACCCACTTGTCTAAGCAGACAAGGCCAAGCACAGAACATTCTCGGAAAGCATCGTATGTGAGGGGCATCCCATCCAGGCCGGATGATTAACTGAGATGGGTCCTCATCGTCCGCACACAAGTCTAATGATATGGGTGGTGAACTCCCATATTCAAAGACAAGTCGCCTCAACCATACTATCGACTATCTCATAACTCTTACATAGACTTACTCCAGCCCGATCACTTAGTCGGGGTCTAGGGCGGGCTCGATCATACCACAAAGTGTGCACGAGACAGAGTCTCGAACAATCGCATCGCGATGCCCCAAGCTGCGCACATCTAAGGGCCACTTGGTGTATGAAAGACCGCGAGCCAGAACACAACTAAGGTCTCGAAAACCCATACAAAGACATGCATGTTATAAACATACACGCAGCACACATGCCTTGTATGAACAGCAGGTACCATTGCAATTCTCTACAAAGTGTACAATTTTATTGATAACTCTTATAGAGTGCAAACAGAGATCACAAACATGTGATCCAACATTACAACACAAACGGAAGCAAATTATGTCTGAGTACAGACAAGTTTAACAAATGGCTTAGGAAGCCTTATTTAAACACAAGCCCTCCACGAGGGAACCAGTCGTCTGACTGGGACTACACTAGTTGGTCTTCAGTCGTCCAGCTCGATGAAGAAGCCACCTTCGGGGTCAATGGCATCATCTAAAACATAGATTAAGCAAACGTGAGTACAAAGTCGTACTCACCAAGACCTACATAGGAGCTATACTACTCATGCACATGTATCAAGGTAAAGGGGGTGGGGTTCATTTGCAGAAGTGCCAGCTTTGACTTGGCTAATCCTGAACTACGAGTACAAGACTTTGAGGTAAGAAGCGTACACGAGTCCACTACTTTCACCAATCAATACACCACTATGGTGCCTTCCTCGACTTCCCCACGAGGAAGCACGCCATAGCACTCACACTTATCTTGGTGTGTTTTAGAAGTATCCAGTTCAAGTTGTCTAATAATCAAGCTAAGCTTTCCAAGCAGTCCATAACTGCGGACGCGGCTATTCGAATAGTTTTGTTAACCCTGCAGGGGTGTACCGCTACACACACATGATCATCATTTACCGCCTTTGATCTCGACACCATTCAAAGGGTGCCAGCGAGGATGCTCACCACAACTGTTACCTCATAGCCGATCTAGTCCGAGAAAGCCGCCTACTTGGGTAGGTTACCACTATCGTGAACCCGGCCGGTTTACCGAAGTGGACCCAAGTGATGTGTGCGTGGTGCATAAGCCGGTCTCGGATGAGCCATTCTCTCACTTAGCATCCAGGCCACAGACCTACCAGAACTCCGAACTATTGCGACATCTGGACATCGAAAGGGATAAGTTAGTAAGTTGAGAGGGGTCAGTGAGCCCAATGTGTGGTTGTACTCTTCATCTTGGATCACCACACAAGAACTCGTACTAGGGCGGTGTTCAACGAGACAACCTACCGTGTACTCCTACACAACCTCTCATCGTTCACCTTGTATTAGGGTCGATTCACCAACACTTTTCTACCAACATCAACATGATCATTCCCATCCCGACTCACATCACAGTAACAACATGGTATCATACTAAGCATGAAATAAGCAGTAACATTGCAGGGGCCACATGATATCAAACAACTCCTACATTTGCAAGGATTGTGGTTTGCTTACTACTGTGACAAAATGATAGGTCATGCAAAGGACTGGGTTCATCTATGCGGTAGAAACGAATCATGGTGATCATCCTAAACAATGCATAAGCGAGACATGAGAGGGAAGTGGGATTTTATCGACATGATCAATGGGGGTTTGCTTGCCTTGATGACGAGGTTCGGGTTCTGGGTCTTCAACGAAGGGGGCAGCCTCCTGCTCCGGTTCCACCTCTACTCGACAAACAACAAGCAAAGTAGCAAAGTAAATACGATGCACAAACACATGATGGAAGTTTGAATCCTTATGTACATGCTTTGATGTGTGAAGCAATTCCATTTAAATGGAGTATATTGCAAATTGAATTGCAAATTCAAACTCCACATTTGGATTCAAATTAACCAAGTTGCATGTGACATTGTTTGATCATTTTGAAACATCTTCAATTGTATAAGATATGCCTCTGATGTGTGTTTGAAATATAACATAAATCCATGGTCCAAGTTGCAAGATCATTTGATTTGAATTTGAATTAAATTCAAATAAACCAAATGACATATGCTACTGGTCCCATTTTAAATTCAAATCAAACATAGTTGAAAGTTGCATATTTGGAAAGATAATTTTCTCCTGATCATTTTTCATATATTATTTGTCCAATTTGGAGTTAATATGAATTTTCTATGAATTTCCAAAGTTTGGGGTATTTTCTGGAATTTATGGAATTTATTTAATTCAAATAATCTCTGGAAATTCATTTAAATGATTTATTGCGTCAGGCTGACGTCAAGCTGGCGTCAGGGGGGGCTGACATGTGGGTCCAGGGTGTCATTGGCTGGATGATTTAAACCGTGGGGTTAATTAATCCAGTGGCTTAATTAAGCCACTGGGCCCACTGGTCAGTGACCCAGGGGGTCATTAGGCGGGTGGTTAGTGGCTAACCCACCGGTGGCTAAACGTCGGCGGCCTGGCCACGGCGGCGACTCGCCGGAAAGGGCTAGGGGCCACGAGAGAGGAAACGGAGGGCATCGGCGTGCTCCTGGAGGTCTTCCGCGTCGAGAGGAAACATCAGGGGGTCACGAGGAGCTCGGAATCGACGGCGGCGACGACTCCGGCGGCAACAGAACGGCGGCGAGTTCGCAGTTGTCGCTGTAGTGCACGGGTTGAGTTGATTCGGGGCGCGTTCGAGAGCTAGAGCCACTGGGAGTCAAACGCGCGCGCTGGACGCGATGATGGGGCACAGGGGCGACCTCATCGCCGTCCATGGCGGCTACATGCTTCGGCAACCATGGCGAAAACGGCTAGAGGTGATGTGGGGTGCTGGAAGCTTGGGGGAAACGCTCAGAGGCTCACCGCGGTTCGAACGGAAGCAACGGCAAGCTCGGGGAGGCTTCAACGGCGGCGAATCGACGGCGGCGAGCTCGCGGGTCTAGCGAGAGGTTGAAGACGATGGCGTCGGCTCGGGGAGGAATTAGGGCTCCAGCTTCTGCGTGAAGACGAAGTCGAGGACGAGGAACACGGTGGACTTGCTGGCTTGAGCTCTAGGGCACGGTGGCCACGTCGTCCACGGCGGTGCGCTCCGGTGAAGCTTCGGGCGGCGACGAATCGGGCGAGAGAGGAAAGGGAAGACGACGAGGAGGGGGGGAATGAACTGGGGCGGCTGCGAGATGTCTCCAGGACGAGAGAAGAGGGCACGGGGCGGCCTGGAAGGTCTTCGACGACGACGTGTCGTCCCCGGCTGGCTCGGTGGCAATCCACCGAGCAGCTTGGAGGCGCGGGACGGTGAAGAAGACCCCGCTGCCCCTGTGGGCCGGCTGGGCTGGATGGGCCGCTCTCACCTGGGCGCCAGGTAAGCTTTTCTGTTCCCTTTTCTATTTTTCTTTTCTGACATTTGTTCTGTTTAGCTAAATAAAATAGCTAAACATTTTATTAAATGCTAAAAAAATTTATATGGCTTCATAATAAAATAGACTAGCCACTTATAAAGTTTCAACATTTTTAAAATTCAAATAATTTGAATCTGAAATCAAATAGGGGTATTTCTTTAATTCCAAGGCACTGTTTGAATATTTGAAAAATCTATGAGCATGGGGTGGGTCCCACATCACTTGATATGTGATCACACTCATTTATAAGACTTCTCAAAAATCTAACATGAATTTTTGGTGAAGATTTTTATCTGGCCTTTTGAATTAATTCATCTGGGGGGGTTCCTTCTCCCATTTTGATTTTGAAGTTGATTTCAAAGATTTCTTTTGAAAATGCAAAGTGAAATTGATCCTAGCACTTTACCTAACAGAGGGTTCTGACAGCAATCAAAGCATGCCATTCAATTCAAGTCTTAACAAGCAAAAGTCTATATTAGCATTGCCACAAGTAACAAAAGAACAAAAGGTGCACGAGCTCTCGCTGTCCGTGACTCGAATGTCTCCAGATGGTGTTTGCGTGCAAGAAAGGGGATAGGGAATACGAGATAAAAAATAATTGTTGAGAATTGATAACCCACAACTGTAGGGGATCGAGATAGTCTTCGCGGGTAAGATAACCCAATTTATTGATTTGGCTCAAGGGGAGCCAAAGAATATCCACAAACTTTAACAGTGGAGTTGTCAATTCCACCGCACCTGAGATACACTTACTTGCAACAATATATTAATAGCAACTGCGATATGGAAGTGATGATAGAAACGACAATAGTAAAACAGCAAAAGTAAACAACTAGTAACCAGCAGAATTAAAACACTGTAGGCTAGGGAGATGGATGGTTCGGCGCTTCTTGGATAAGACACATCATGTAATCAACTTGGGGCAAGGCACACAGAAAAGCAAAGATCATCTAGGCATAAATCAAACATCAGGCATATATACCACAGGTAGTTGTAAGTGCTTGCAATAAGAACTTGCACAACATCTTTGTCCTACCATCCCGCTACGAACGGGGCCAAAAGGAACTTATGGAGATTAAGGTGTTCCTGTAAAATAGCACCGGAACAAAGCATTAAAGATCAATGGATACATGGAATCCTCAAACTATAGTCCATCCCCTTTGGTGTCCCAAGCTGTCACCTTTGGGATCGCCGGTTCCGGACTATAACAGGTGCATACAACTCATAGATAAGATCAAGAACACAAATATATTCATGAAAACACAAAGGGTTCAGATCTGAAATCACGACACTCGTGCCCAAAGTGACAAGCATTAAGAGCAACAAGTTGAATCAAAGATGATAAACACCAATCTAGATGATAGGAAACATGCCCCCAACAAGCTGAGAAACTATTACATGATCTAACTCATCCAATCCCTACCATCCCCTTTGCCTACAACAGGGAATTACTCATACATGGATGGAGAAGTCATGGAGGGAGGATGGAGTGGCGATTGACGAGGGGGTGACCCCATGACTCCTATGGATGGGCCTACCCGGTGTACCCGAAGACAGAAGGCCCACAAAGATGCTGCCTGGGCCCAGCCTTGGCCGACTAGTGGCACCGACGTAGGAGTCCACGACTCGTAAGGAAGGTGCAAATCTGCCGTGCGGTACAAGATTAGGGTTATGAAACCTCATCTGTAATCGAAGACGGGTCCCCCGAGACCGAGCCTAGTATATAAGGGCTGGGAGGGGAGATGTCGAGATCGACCAATACACAATCTGTAACCCTAGCCTTGTGCAAACTAGCCTTGGACTTCCCTGTAATCACATCTCCAAGCAATAATATCGAGCAGGGACGTCTCCTCCTGTTAGCCGACGAGCTATCGTCCAACCTGTGCCTCTCATGATTAACCCAGGGTCTCCGACCATGGGATTTGCCGGGGTTGATCCCCGTCAATTGGCGCCGTCTGTGGGAACCGCACAGGTTGGGAACGCGATCTCTGCGGCCTCACTATCATCTTCAACACCCGCCAACGCGATGACTCCACCAGCACCCTTCGATCCGACGACCCAGGCGGAATCCGATCTGTTTGGGTCCCTCGGTTTCACGGATCATCTTTCGACTCTCCGACCAGTCTTCGCTGATCTACGCTCCGGCATCAACCTGATCTTCGGAGCATATCAGATCTACATTAACCATTGGGGCGCCCTCCGCCTCACGGACGACGCTCGAGCACCTGCGACGACATCTATAGCAACAATCGACGCAGTCACCACCCGCGCGGCCACCCTTCGAGCCGGCCGCGACTGCCCACCCAACCCAAGACTTCACGTAGCCCGTGACCGCTCGGGTGGACCCTCGGCCTGGAAGAGCAGCATCATACGCGTGAGCAAGAAGGCAGACAGGGCACCATCGCAGGTGTTCATGAAAGAAGTCGGCACACCAGCAGCAAACGGTAAGGGCCAAGACGACGACACGAATACTCGCCAAGATAACCAAACCAACGGCAACACAAAAGAGTCCGGAACCACTAGTAAGACCGTCGTGAAGCTGGGAGCAGTGGGAAGCATACCAATGAAAGTACCACAGGGACAAGAACAGAGAAACCACAAGAGCAATGAGCCATCAAGCAGCAAGCAACATGCCCCGGATGCGGTGGTAGATGACCCGCCTAGAGAGCGAATATTCCTGTCCAAAGAGTCACTGGCCAGAGTAAGGGACGCAGTCGAACACGACAAGCTACTACCAGCAAACGCAACAAGGGACGAGCTCAGGGCATACAACAAAATGGCAAGCGAGCTAACCCAGCAAACGAGACAACGGCGCCTAGAGATGGAGAAGTAAGAAAGGGCGGCCGCCGAGCAGAAAAAACAATCGCAAGCCACCTCCCAGAGGCGACTCTCCCGATCATGGCTCCCCTCCCCGCACTAAATCAAAACTCAGTAACCTGCGATGAACAGATAGGGAAAGAGTGGTTCGGAAACTCGACGACGACTTCAAGCTAGAAGAGGAGGACGATGAAGAGGAACCCCTCACACGAGCAGAGGCCCTTATAAGTGCACGAGACTACCTATCTCGCGCCCAGAAAAGTAGGAAGAACAGACCAGACCGCAACACATCAATAGCCTTGCAGATAATGAAAGACGCCATCACCGCCTCAGCACCCAAAAAATCAAGTGCAAGGCGACCGACCCGCAAGATGACACCAGACAGGGACACCAGCTCTCCCGACGACAACGACAGCAGCGATGACTGGCGCAAACGCTCCGGCAAAAACAAGAAGCACAACAGTGACGACAACGACAACAGGCGCCGCAGCAGTCGACGAGATGCGCGCGACGACATCACGCAGAACAAAATCAACCGCAGCAGGCGAAGACGCGAAGCACGTGAAGAGTACTCGGACGAAGAAGCTTCCGACGAAGAAATTGAGCCATGCCGAGCATTATTCTTCACGCGTTCTATACGCGAGACGCGAAAGCCGAGTGGGTTCAAATTGAACTCCACAACGTTAAAATACAATGGACTCGAGGAGCCGGAGGCATGGCTCGACGAATACCTAGCAACAGTTAAGTTTCAGCGAGGGACCAACGTCACGGTAATCACTACGTGCAGCTCATGCTCGAGAGCTCGGCACGACACTTGTTGAAGAATCTCCCGCGAGGATCCATCAGCTCATGGAGGCAGTTCCGTGGAGCCTTCATAGAAAACTTTAAATCTACATACAAGCGACCAGCATCACTCGAGGAGCTGCGGGCGTGCAAGCAAGGAACCATGGAAACCTTGCGAGCCTACATCTAGCGGTGGACCATACTCAAGAATTCAGTAGAAGACATATCAGAAAAAAGCGCAATCGACGCGTTCAGGCGAGGCCTGCAGCGCATTGAATTCAAGGAACAACTCGGGCAGATGAAAGTCCGAACACTCGCACGGCTGCTAGAGCAAGCCAACAGCTGGGCGGACAGCGAGGATTCCGTTCGCAACGAAACAGATATCCACATCGCACGCTCAGAACACGACTACGACTACCACAATGGAAAAATAGGACTCAGCCGACGAAGGAAGCGATCCAGGCGCAGTTTCTACGACGACAGAGGACCCGACATGGTCGCCGCCGGCTTTCCAGACGACAGAGATGGCAGGCATCGCAACGACAACAGAACACAGCGAAGAGATAACCCTGAAGAAGTTCCCTAATCTCAGAAACGAGACTGGAGGACGAGGCAGCCGCGCGACAACACTAGAACATACCGCTCGGCAAAAGAACAACTCGACGGACCGTGCTTGATACACGGTTTCAGAAACGAACGAGGGGAGATTAGATCAGGGCACACCCTCAGGAACTGCAGAAGCTTCAACGAGTAGGCTGAGGAAAAAAGCCGATCCACGACAACAACAGCCCAACCACTCGCGAGCATAGCAGCCGGGCCTATCGCCCACAATGCACAACCAGCCCCTCCTCTGCCAACAAGGCAAGTGGCTGCAATCCAGGAACGATGCATGACACCAGAAGACGAGGAGCAGTATACAGAAGCCCACGGCAGGATCTACATAATACAAGAAGGCAAGCCTTCAAATAGGCAGCAGAAGCAGGTCACAAGACAAGTTTTCCTCGCAGCCTCCTCGCACCCCGCTGTCCCAGAGTACTTGCGCGGGTCTGAGACATAAATCACTTTCTCTCGGGAGGACTACCCGCCAGCCATCCGTCAACCAGGACACGCCGCACTAGTGCCCGAGTCCAGAATTGGAAACTACGACATGTCACGAGTGTTCATGGAAGCGGCAGCGGGATCAACATCATCTTCACAAGGACACTGAAAGAAATGCTCATCCAGAGATCCGCGCTCAAATCCTCAGGTACAACCTTCCATGGGATTGTGCCAGGAAAAGCAGTCTACCCTTTGGGAAAAATAAGCCTGGAGGTGGTTTTTGGCAATGCGACAAACTTTCGCAAGGAGATCCTAGATTTTGAAGTGGTCGACTTGAAGTCGCAGTACCACGCAATCCTCGGACGACCAGCCTTCGCCCGCTTCATGGCAGTGCCACACTATGCCTACCTTAAGCTAAAAGTGCCAGGCCCACATGGGGTCATCACAGTCAGTGGCAGTTACGTCAGGTCCGACCGCTGCGACAAGGAATTCCACAAGATATCAGAGGCCTTTGGAACTCACCAAGCTAGCAGAACCACGGGACTCGCAGAAGAAGCGCTCCCATAGAAGAAGACGCCACCCGAAGGACCCGAGCACTCGGAGAAGAAGCTACCTAGCCCTTAAGGCTACCACGCCGTCATTTTAAATAAAGGGGATTGTCTTCATCAGAACCCCCCCTCCTTACTAAATGTAAGAAACAACAGGAAGAATATTGGAAAATATTTTCCCAAAAACTGATTCATTGGCACTCGGGGGCTCGCCACAGCAGCCAGCCCCCGAGGCGTTCTTCGCAATCGCGACATAAAAAATTGGCACTCGGGGGCTCGCCGCAGCAGCCACCCCCCGAGGCGTTCTTCACAATCGCGACATAAAAAAATTGGCACTCGGGGGCTCGCCGCAGCAGCCACCCCCCGAGGCGTTCTTCGCAATCGCGACATAAAAATTGGCACTCGGGGACTCGCCGCAGCAGCCACCCCCCGAGGCGTTCTTCGCAATCGCGACATAAAAAATTGGCACTCGGGGGCTCGCCGCATCAACCACCCCCCGAGGCATTCTTCGCAATCGTGACATAAACAATTGGCACTCTGGGGCTCGTCGCAGCAGCCACCCCCCGAGGCGTTCTTCGAAATCGCGACATAAAAATTGGCACTCGGGGGCTCGCCGCAGCAGCCACCCCCCGAGGCATTCTTCGCAATCACGACATAAAAATCGACACTCGGGGGCTCGCCGCAGCAGCCACCCCCCGAAGCGTTCTTCGCAATCGCGACATAAAAAATTGGCACTCTGGGGCTCACCGCAGCAGCCACCCCCCGAGGCGTTCTTCGCAATCGCGACAAAAAAAATTGGCACTCGGGGGCTCGCCGCAGTAGCCACCCCCGAGGCGTTCTTCGCAATCGCGACATAAAAATTGGCACTCGGGGGCACGCCGCAGCAGCCACCCCCCGAGGCGTTCTTCGCAATCGCGACATAAATAATCGACACTCGAGGCTCGCCGCAGCAGCCACCCCCCGAGGCGTTCTTCGCAATCGCGACATAAAAAATTGGCACTCGGGGGCTCGCCGCAGCAGCCACCCGCCGAGGCGTTCTTCGCCATTGCGACATAAAAAATTGGCACTCGGAGGCTCGCCGCAGCAGCCACCCCCCCGAGGCGTTCTTCGCAATCGCGACATAAAAAATCGACACTCGGCGGCTCGCCGCAGCAGCCACCCCCGAGGCGTCCTTCGCAATCGCGACATAAAAAAATCGACACTCGGGGGCTCGCCGCAGCATCCACCCCCCGAGGCTTCCTTCGCAATCGCGACACAAACGAAATTAGCACTCGGGGGCTCGCCGCAGCAGCAAAACCCCTTACTGCAAAACCAAGACAACAAAGGAGTACAATACACCAAGAGGAAGCATATGCAAAGCGAGGAAGCACCTAACCCCCAGGCTCCATCTTCGCCTTAATAAGAGAATCCAGATAATGGTCATTCTCTTGGCAAACCCGCTTTATGACTTGGCGCGCAGGCTCATCGACTGCCGCGTAGTGCTCATCCATCGGGTGATCCCTACCACCTGGAGGACCCTCCACCACTTGAGAAATATTAGCTCCCGGCCAATGACTATGGACCAAGCCCAAGGCAGCCCGAGCTCCAGCATGAATCTGGTGATCCATCACGCGCCGCAGCTCTGCAGGCTGATAAAATACACAGCAGAGCGTCTCAAAGGACGATGGCACCACCTGCAGCGGATAAAACTAAGAGTGGATCCCGCCCAGCACCCTTTGACAGTACCGCAAAGCAGCTGACACCCGCTCAACTCGAAGACGAAGCATAGGAAATGCTCGAGCACGAGCCCCATCTGCCCAGAAAGGATTGTTCGCCTGCAAATCAAGGTCATCCAGCCGCGACAGTTCCGATCGAATGGCCTTCTCTTCATCCCGGGACCGCCCCGCTAGAACTTCAAAAAACATGATCAAAATCAAGAGGAAGACAGAAAAGCTACTAAATGCAGTCGCGCAATCGAGAAGAATCCAAACTCACCCCGCAGGAGGTCAGACAACTTCACCACCCACGATGGACTGCTGCAACCCCCTTGAGGCAAACAACTTCCTGCTCAGCGTTTCTCAGCCTCAAGCACACGGACTCGTACGCACCCTCGCGAGCGTCCTCCTTCAACGAACTCCAAGCCCGAAGAACGCCCGGGTTGGCCTACCGCAACAGGAACAAAAATAAAGGAAAATCAAGCAGAACAGTAGGAATGGCCAGGCAGTTACTCCAATAAAAGTAGCACAAATTCACCACCACAAAGGAGGCATATTACAACCAAAAGTTTCAGACGACACGACATGGCTACGCCTCCCCCTTGCCCGTTGAGGAGGGATACCGAGCATACACAACATTTTGCAGGCGACGAGCCAGAATAGTGGCTCGCTCACTCTGCTCGTCGGTGTAATCATGGATAGTCTCAACCAGAGAGTCGTCAATGGAAATTTCGTGCCCCATAAGAGCAACAAGGGATGTGGAAAGACCACTCACCACGTTCTCGCCAATTAGCTCCTCCAAGAGATCCCCATCATCGCCAAATTCAGCAACGCGGGCGTCTAGACCAGCTAGCAACTTCTCATCCTCCGGAATGAGGTGCTCATGAGCAAGACCCACAAGAGTGGAAGCCCGGGCGCAGCCGACATGGCATCCACGGACCCACGGAGAACTCCAGACACCAATGCAACCACTTCCGTCGCACTTGCACCCGTAGAGGCTGCAACAGGCAACCAAAATTACTACGGGAAGACAAAGAGACAAAGCGCCCAGCAAAGGAATAGAAACTTACACACAAGCGAGTCCGCCAAGACCCGAAGACGCTTGTACTCGACCGCCTCCGCCTGCACAAGCGCCTCCTCGGCCTGACGCAGGCGTACCAGCTCCTCGTGCTGATCATGTAGCTTTTTCTCCTTGGAAGCCAAAGCAGCCTTGAGGTTAGAAATCGTTCTTTCCGCCTCCTCGACCTGCTTCTCGGCAGTTTGGCGACGGTCTGAGAAACAAGACAGCACTCAGAACAGAGGACCCAGCAGTTCAAGCATACCAGTGCAGGAAGAAATGCTTACTACTCATGGCAGATAAAGCATCCTAGGCAGAATCGTGGGCCTGTTGCCAAGGCTCAGCTTCGACCACCAGACGCTCACAGTGTTGGAACACCGGCTATTCGAAGAAATCAAATATTAAGACAGATCTAAAGCAAGACTACAACCAACCGAGAGCGCTTGCTTGCAGCCTCGGGGGCTACTCCCATCGGGAGCACTGGCCGTGCTCCCAATGACAAAATGGTACAATACAAAAACAGAGCCAAGGCAAGACTACAATCAACCACTTGCTTGCAGCCTCGAAGGCTACTCCCATCGGGAGCACTGCCGTGCCCCCGTTGACAAAAACTACACAAGAAAGCAGGAAACAAACTCACCAGCCCAGCTATGCGGTCGAAAAACGGACTTTATCTTCAACGGCAAGATCAAGACGTCCCAAGTAAGGATGTCCTAGAGTAGCAGGCTTGACAACAGGAGCAACAACACCAGACGCCACTGGCGGAGCAGCAGTAGGAATCACACCCGAAACCAAGACAGCAAGAGTCACCGACGGTACGGGCTGAACAACAGCAGCCGAAGAATCCTCAGTGTGCTTGGCAGCTACTCCAGAGTCAGTCGACTGCAGGTCGACAGTAGCCGCACTGGTGGAGGAAGCAGCCGGAGAAGTTGCAGCGCTACAAGATAAACATCATAGACAAAAGAATAGAGGAAAACCGCCTCGGCAAAGATGAGCATATTCTTACCCGCCATGCGCATAACGAGTACGCACCAACCTCCCAAGCCTGGACCTTTTGTGGGCAGCAACAGGAGGAGACGGCTCAGCTGACGGCGCAGACGGCGGAACAGCAGCACTCCTCGCGCCAAGATCTTCGGCGCCCGAAGGCCGCGACCGCTTGACACGAAAGGGGTCCGAGTCCTCACTATCTCCGGTCTCCGGAAGCTCGGCCCCCGTGGACTCTTCAGCACTAGAGGAACCCGCGAGCACGCTGGCATCAACACTCAGAGCAGCATCATCAGCAGCGGAAGCATCTGGCTCTTCGTGAATATCAGCATCCTCCGGCTGCGGAGGGTTGCACAACACAGGAACTTGGACCTACAAAGCAAATAGCATCATCAGCAAGTAGTCAAGAAAAACATCTAAATCAGACAAGAAATTCAAAGACGCGAACCTGCGGCAGCGCGTGATCAGAAGCATATGGACGGACGAAACCCATCTCAGAAATGCTCGAGCATTTGGTCACATGCTAGATTCGGGTAAAGAGGCCATCGGCATTAAGCTCCTCGGAGGAGCATCTCGTTGAGTCCTCGAGACCCTCATACTGGCACATGGGACGGGCTCGATACTGCAATTGTTGGACGCGCCTCCCCATAAAAACAGAGATTGGCTGCCCACCGGTCAAGTTGTCCCTCAATACAACAATCCTCTCCAAGAATGGAGCCACTACAGATGACTCTCTCGTAGACAAAGAATGGGACCACGAAGCCTGCTTGACCACTCGCGCTTTGGGATTAAAGGGAGCGAGACCAAATCGTTGCCCAGCAACGTACTGATCCTTCAGATAGAACCAACTTTTCCGCCAAGCACTGACGGAGTCCAGCATCTCTAAATCAAAGTACGAATTTTTATCCCTAATGGATATGCCCACCTGCCCCACAGCATACTCGGAGTTCATCCTCTTTATACAAAAGAGGCGCTTCCAGAGCCCCCAATGGGGATAGATCCCCAAGAAGGCCTCAAAAAGGGCAATAAAGCAAGCAATGTGCAAAATCCCATTGGGAGTCAAATCATGCAGCAGAAGCCGATAGGAGTACAGCAAACCACGAACAAAAGGGTGAATCGGAAGGGAAAACCCGCGAGGGAAGAACTCCTGAAAGCAGACCCACTCATCTGCCGTCGGAGCGGGAACCGGCTCATTCCCCGGAATCCGCACGACATCTCCCACCACGAAGCCATCAGCCATCAGCGAGCCGAGATCCGCAGCCCCAAAGGTCGAGCGATCCCACTTGCTAGACATCTTGGCCGACTCCGGAGTAGCACAGGAGCGATTGGTCATAGATTTCGCAGCAAGCAGCAAGAGGAGGAAGGTGAAGGCTCAAGAACAGGGGAAAAGCAGAAGCGAGAGGAGGAAGGCAACGGCTGGGTAAAACCTAAAACTTACCCAGCCGCTCGGTATTTAACCAACAGCCAGGCGAGAAGGGGCACTGTTCAATTCAAGCGTCCAGTAAACGTGGCACGATCCCCCGGCAGGCGAAAAGCATGGAAAACCCAATCGGCGCAGTAACAACACCACCAACTTCGCACGAAAAAATAGTACCATGATCACACGACGCGAAAATTTCGGCGGGACAGCGCCAAGTCATTTCGTTTGACAGGCTACAGTGGTCAAGATGCCAGAAGACCAAGCCAGTGTCACATCCTAACAAGGCGTATCGAGTACGTTTCCCAGCCTCAGAGTTTCCACCTTTTAAATCTCTTCCGATGGGAAAAACATTCTACTCCCATCGGGAGCATCTCCACTAGAGTTTCGGGTGCTCCCTCACCTAAGGAATAAACATGTGCTCGAGTGGTCACTCGCATTCACAGAGTCCTGAGTGCTCCCTCACTCGAAAGAAAAAATGCGCTCGGGTACTCTATCACCCGAAAGGCAAAAGATGTGCTCGAGTAATTACTCGCACCTATGAGGGTCTCGGGTGCTCCGTCACCATGACGCAAGACAAGCAAACATGCACTCGCCAGATCGTACGGTCCCAGAGTGTCGGGTGCTCCCTCCCCCGAGAGCGAAGGACATACTCGAGTGATTACTCGCAGAACTCTAAGTACCCGAGCACTCGAAGACCTCCCGAGCAAGTACTCCTCTACATTACTCCTCGCCCGAGCGCTCGACAAAGCTCCGCGAGTGACCGCTAAAACAGCTCACTTGATTGTCTATTCCAAGTCGATGCATTACTAACTACGCTCCATGCCTCGATAAAAAATACATATTCCTGGAACACGATACACTGTGCCCAGATTCCGCGCAAGCTTAGCGCGTAGGTAAGACCCCACTGCACAGATCGGCCGGGCTGGGACTTGCCGCAGAGCGATTTCACTCCCAATCTTTTCCATGCGCTTGCATGATAGAAAAAGCCGGGCGGACGCGCCTAGGCTACAAACTTTACTGGCGGCAATTGATCATTGTAAGACCTGTAGCGGCATGACTTTTGCTCGACACTAGTGTTCCAAGCTCATGTCGAGGGACGTGAGTTTTATTGGGCTACTGCGGTATTTTCCACTAGCGCAATTCACCAAGGCTCAACCTGTCGATTCCTTGGTCCCTTTCAGCTTAGCATTCCCTCGAAACAGGTTTTGTCATGGCCCTAGACTGCCAGTGACCCGCGGTTGAACCGTTCATACATCGAAACGACGCAAGAATGGACTCGAGTCCCTGCGCGACTCTTCGAGTCCCCCAGGCACTCGGGGGCTACTGACGAGGGGGTGACCCCATGACTCCTATGGATGGGCCTACCCGGTGTACCCGAAACAGAAGGCCCACAAAGATGCTGCCTGGGCCCAGCCTTGGCCCACTAGTGGCACCGACGTAGGAGTCCACGACTCGTAAGGAAGGTGCAAACCTGTCATGCGGTACAAGATTAGGGTTAGGAAACCTCATCTGTAATCGAAGACGGGTTCCCCGAGATCGAGCCTAGTATATAAGGGCTGGGAGGGGAGACGTCGAGATCGACCAATACACAATCTGTAACCCTAGCCTTGTGCGCACTAACCTTGGCCTTCCCTGTAATCGCATCTCCAAGAAATAATATCGAGCGGGGACGTCTCCTTCTGTTATCCGATGAGCTATCGTCCAATCTGTGCCTCTCATGATTAACCCAGGGTCCCCGACCATGCGATTTTCCAGGGTTGATCCCCGTCAGCGATGATGATGATGATGGCGATGATCTCCCCTCTCCGGAGGCCAAAACAGCCTCCAGATTAGCCCTCCCGGAGAAGAACAGAGGGTGGCGACGGCTCCGCGACGAGAATTGGGAAAACGACTTCTGTTCTGGGGTTTTAACGTCACGGGAATAAATAGGAGCTTCGGTAGGGCACCAGAGGAGGGCGAAGGCCCCCAGGCGGCCAGAGGGCGCGGCCCCACCCCTGGCCGCGCCAGGGGGGGCCTGGGGTCCCCTGGGCTCCCCTCTGGTCCCACTTCTGGCATCTGGCTCCTTCGGGTGCGTGGATTTTCTGGTATTTTTCTGAGAATTATCTGGGACATCCAAAAATCCATTTTCCTGCGCACAATAAAACCATACAGATAGCTCTGCTGAAAACAGCGTTAGTCCGGATTAGTTTCGTCCAAATCATGGAAGAATGAGGGAAAAACAATAGAAAAAGTGTTTGGAAAAGTACATACGTTTGAGACGTATGAACTTCCCCAATATTAGCATATTGCTTGTCCTCAAGCAATTCAATACAACGAACTGAACACGACAAAGAAAACTTTGACAAACTCTTTTGCTTCAATAGATGTATATAAGCATGTACTACGAAAATAATTTAGCAAGCATCAAAACAATGCTATGAAGACAATGCATGAAGCAATCCTTATTTCAAGTGATCAATCTCAAACAACTAAAAGCAAATAATATGCTACTGAAAATCAAGACAGGATTACAATGCACAAAGTTTGAACATACTAGAGTGGTATTTCGCTAGCCTCCATGAGTGAAGCAAAAAATAAATACAGAAACTCCTCCGGAGTTTTAAAGGAGACTAGAACTAAGAAATTTCAGAATAAATAATACCACAATCATGCAAAAGACAATGTAATACTTTGGGACAATGCACATTACAC
This sequence comes from Bromus sterilis, assembly GCA_950022295.1. Classification (NCBI taxonomy): domain Eukaryota; kingdom Viridiplantae; phylum Streptophyta; class Magnoliopsida; order Poales; family Poaceae; genus Bromus; species Bromus sterilis. The sequence continues at coordinate 157,594,124 of OX465596.1, read as the reverse complement.
TCAGAATGACAATTATGCTCTCCTAGTTGGTGCTTTGAAGAAAGAAGGTGGAGACTCTCGAACCGTGGAGTTTGATGGAAAGGTTGAAAACCCGTGGATGGAAGCAAAGACTAAACTTGTACCAGAGCTCTTGGTTTTGAAAACAGAGATAAAAAGGTGTTTTGGGATATGCATGCCTCGTCAACGAATGCTAGTAGACAACTCAATTGCCTCTTATGCTAGACATGTTTCGAGGAACGGCTCCCAAGATGGAGACGATCAAATCCCCTTAATCTCCTTTGTTTATCAGTACCAAAGTTTTCTAATTTCTCATAGACAAAGCGTGAAGGAGGGTTTGTTGGTTGTGATTACCTTTTTCGAGCTGGGCGCACTTATGCCAGTCCCTCCTCGTATTGGGGTTTGCAGATTAGACACATGCAATCCCGGAATAGAACATGTCTAACATAAGACGGTCATGAATTACCTACTACTTCCTCATGAGCTAAAACAGAGGCACAAAACAAGAGAGATTTTGAATAATTTTGAGATGGTACAAGAAAGTCTTCATTAGGATGGCCGGTAAATACCACATACGAAGGTATGGTGGACTCATATGGAAAAACTGGTTTCAAGGATTTTGGATGCACAAGCAGAAATCCGCTTAGTGCAAGCGAAGGCTAGCAAAAGACTGGGAAGAGACCAACTAGAGAGCAATAACATTCATAATCATGCAGAGCGACAAATTAACATTGAATTGGGCATGAAAATGATACAGCTATTCTGAAATTCAAAGATCATCAAGGCATAGTAGACTTTTCAGTCATAAACATGTGTAAGCATGTGCCAATTCAATCCAATAATTCTCCAAAGGGAAATAACACTTCAGTATGCCAAACTATGAACAATGCAATGCATCTAAATCATTCCAACAACACATTATGAACTCTAGCTATTTGGGATTGCCCACAAGGAAAGCATGAACACTGGGAAAGCATTGTAAACATATCACTATGTCGCTACAAGTTGGTCTCTAAATCATAAGTACAAGCATATGTACAAAAGTAGAAACAAAAAGAGTTCATACCGGTTTTCCTTGTTGCATCCCTTTCGTCGATCTTCGTCATCACTGCCTTGTCACTTGCACGATTGAACGTAGGAAAATATAATCAAGTGAAAATGCCATGACGGACTCGAGCTGAACTCTGCAACAAAGCAAACTAAAGAGAGAACAGAAAATATTTTTGGATTTTTAAAAGATTTAACGAAAGAAAAAGAAAAAGGGAAATCTTTTCGTTGTTTTTGCAAAATAAAAGAACAAAGAAGAACGTGCAAAAACTTCAAAAAGATCAAAGAAAACAAAATAAAAACGGATAATACAATGGAAAAGTGAGAAGGGAACGTACTCCCCCAAGCTTAGGCTTTTGGCCTAAGTTGGTAGCAGCTACTACCCCTAGGAGCCTCCTTCTCCGGGGTAAGGGTAAGTCCAGGAGTCGTATGAGCCCTCCGGTGCGTACACCGAAGTCCTCAGATCCTCCCATGAGGAAGGTCCTACGCTCCAAGCGGAAGAAGATCCCTCGCCATGCTCGGTGAAGGTCTCTCCCTGGAAAGGTGGGAACTCACCATGCTCCTCCTCGTCGGGCACAACCCCCTCCATGGGGTTATGCGGATGGGAATTAGCCAAGAACTCATCGAACTGAATTTCGTTGAAGGACCATTCGTTCCTGCGAGTGTTATCAAACAAAAGTGGTGCAGGTAGACGGATCTCACGAGTAATAGTCCTTTCAAACCTCAAAATATAATCAAGGTTACCAAACTGAGAAGTCATGGTAACAAACTTATGCTTCTTCGTAGCCCCAAGATCGAGACTCGCATATGAAAAGGGAACATCATCAGGATGCGGGGTGCGCTCAAGAGACTCAAGGATAAGTGTGGCGTAAGCGCCACCATATAAATCGCCCTTGTTACTGTTCGTAACAAGGAGCTGAGCAATCAAGGGACCCACATTATACTCATTCTTACCAGAGAGGGCGTTCGCATAAATGGCGAAGTCTGGTGCAGAACCGTTCCTCGTGTTGTCACGAGCCAACACCCCTCTAGCAACAAAATACGAAAAATACCTGATGTGTGGACACAAGATGCTGGAAATCTTCGTGCACCGAATGTCGGTCTCCTCCTGGCAGCAAAGGGAGTTGAAGAGCGTCCTCAACCCGGAAGGCTGCATGGTCATGTTAGTTGTCTGACCAACGTTCGGCACACCTATTATATCACAAAACTGTGCCAAATACATGGTTATGAGATCATTATAAAGTTTGAACTCAACGATTCCAGCATCATGGTTATAACAAAAACTGTTACAAAACAGGAGGTAAGCTTTTTGTATTGCGCCACACGGCATAAAGCTAGCCGTGTCAAACCTGCATTGGCATAAAGGCCATAAAATTCCTCCTTAATTCCTGCAGCTGTAAGAAAATCGACGCACGGATACATCATTGCGCATGCTGGGTTTGTTTCTTCCAACAGCTCCAGGGGCACATTATTTCATAGTAGCTCACCCTGACTGCTGAGGGTGAAGTTGCAGCTCTAGTGACTCGATCGGAGCACTCGGGCTTCTTCTTCCCAAGCCACCCCTTTTCTTTTCGAAATAAACTCATTTCTGAAATTTTTTACAATTCACAAAAACAAGGATTTAAACAAAGTGAGTTGAGGCAAACTACTCTACTCACTTACCTAAGGCATATACTTGCATCAAAACTTGGAAAATAAATTTCTACACAAGCATGCTAGCTCATATGAACAACACCAAGAGCTACTAAATACTCACAAATGAGGCCACCAATCAAAAATCTAATTGGAGGGGTGAATGAGTTACATACCAGGGAGTATTTGGCCAAAATCTCAGCTCAAATGATGGGTCATAGAGAGAGATCGAAATTCTAGACGGAGAGCAGCAAGAATGCAATAACATAGTGCAGAACTCGTGTTTTTGGAGAGAGAGAAGGGAGGAGGAAGAAGACTTACCTGGATGGCTGCCCTGTGGGCCCCAGGCGCCCTGTGGGCGCGGCCAGGGGCCACGCCACGCCACCTGGCCGCCTGGGCCACTGGTGGCCCCCCCTGGTCAGCCCCAGGTGCCCCCGGGTCACTCCCGGCATGGAAATTTTTGATATAATTTTTCTGGAATTTTTCTGACAACTTCACTATTGAGAATTTTTCGAAGTTCAAAAAGCTGTGAAACCTTCTGAAAACTTGAAGCAGTGATTAGAGTTGTGAAGTTTCAAAAACATATAAACTTGGTACAGCAAGGAGAATAAAAGCTAAATCAAATGAAAATATAACAAGCTCCACTTTTCACCTATATAAAACATGCTTACTAGCAAGGTTGATCAAGTCTTACCAACAAACCGGCGATATATAGAGAAAAAATTCTCACCCCTTATGAAGTGATCATTGCACCTTTACTTCAATGGACATAGTCCCCACCATGATGGTTTTGTATTTGTGGTGCACATGTAGAGGACAATCCCATTCTCCTATCTTGACGGTTTCGATATTCTCTATAGAGTTGAGGCCATGCCTCTTGTCAATCTTCTTCGGAAAATACACCATGTGTTCTTTGTCATTCACATTAAAAGTAACCTTTCCTTTATTGCAATCAATAATAGCACCTGCGGTGTTAAGAAAAGGTCTACCAAGAATAATAGACATGCTCCCATCCTCGGGCATGTCAAGCACAACAAAATCAGTAAGGATTAAACAATTAGCAACTTCAACGGGAACATCCTCACAAATACCTATGGGAACAGCTGTTGACTTGTCAGCCATCTGAGGAGAGATATCTGTAGGGATTAGTTTTTCTAAACATAATATCTTGTAAAGAGAAAAGGGCATAACACTCACTCCTGCTCCAAGATCACATAAAGCGGTCTTAACATAATTATTCTGTATGGAACAAGGAATGGTGGGTATACCTGGATCACCAAGCTTCTCAGGAATCTTGCCACTAAAAGAATAGTTAGCAAGCATAGTAGACATTGCTTCATTAGGAACTTTTCTTTTATTAGTAACAATATCTTTCATATATATCGAATACGGAGGTAACTTAATAGCATCAGCAAAGGAATTTGAAGAAAAATAGGTTTCATCAACTCACAAAACTTATTGTAATGCTCTTCTTCTTTGGTTTTGAGAGACTTACCTGGAAAGGGCACGGGTTTCTGTACCCATGGTTCTTGGTCCTTCCCATGTCTTCTTGCGATAAAATCTTCTATAGTGTATTTCTTGCGTTTGTCGGGTGCATCTTCTTCTTGAACTTCAGGTGGATCATTCTTTTCACCATCCTTTTCAGGCTCAGCATCGTCTTCAGTCTCAGCATCGGAGGTAGATATACTATTTGGATCAATGGAATTGTCAGCCTCTTTGTGCTTCTTCTTCTTCTTCGGAGAGCTAACAATTTCTTCCTCCTGTATTTGAGAATCTTGCTCGATCCTCTTAGGATGGCCCTCCGGATAAAGAGGATCTTAAGTGCTAGTTACCCCTCGGGTTTTAATCCCGAAGGCCTGTATATCCTGTTTGGCATTATTAGCAAGCAAATCTTTTTGCACATTAGAAATTTGATCAAGCTGAGTTTGAACCATATGAAAATGCTTCAAAAGACATTTAACATCATTACCTGTTCTACCTAGAATATCAAGCATACTTTTGATTGCAAGGGAATTATCATGCAACTGATTTTGTATCCTCTCATTAAAGTGATTTTGCTTCATAATAAAATTATCAAGCTCATCTAAACATTGATCAGGAGGCTTACCACGAGGAACGTCACTTGCATTGAAATCTAAAAGAGAGTGTACCTCTACCATAGGAGGGTGAGTGGTAGGCTCACACAACTTCTCAATAGGGGGTAGATTCTTCACGTCTTTAGTTTTAATACCCTTCTCTTTAATGGACTTCTTTGGTTCTTGCTTGTCTTTGGGGCTTAGGACAAGAATACCCCTCTTCTTTGGTGGTGGATGGGGTTCAGGGACGGACCAATCTTCGTGGTTCTTGGCAATCTTTCCCATTAATTCTTCTGCATCGTCCGGTGTTCTTTTCCTGAAAACACAACCAGCACAACTGTCCAAGCAGGATCTAGATTCATCAGTTAGACCAGCATAAAATATATCAATCAGTTCATTCTTAGGGACTCCATGTCCCGGTCTAGCATGGATGAGACTGCAATACCTCCCCCAAGCTTTAGGAAGGTTCTTATCCTGCAACTGTTTAAAGTTATAAATTTTCGTAAAGCAGCATGTTGCATATGAGCAGGAAAATACTTATCAAAAAAAGAGCGAGCTAAGTCCCGAGGACTCTTAATAGAACCACATGGTAGTGCATCATACCATGCTTTAGCACCTTCCTTTTAAAGAAAAAGGAAAAAGCTTAGTAATATAGAAGTTTCGTATCTTCTCATCTGTAGTAAACAAGCCACCTAACTCAGTGAGTTTGGTCAGGTGTGCAAGAGCATCATCATTTTCTCTGCCATAAAAGGGGTCAGCTTCAACCATAGATATAAGTGAAAGATCAACAGAGACATTATAATCAGGATCATTGATGCATATAGGAGACGTAGCAAAAGTAGGATCAGGTACGGTCTTGTTCTTTAGAGAATGTTTTTCGAGCAGCTTCTTAATAGCATCAGGGTCAGAATCGTTAAACTCTGTTAGCTCCCTACATAAATCATCATCAAGTATAATATAATCATCATCAAGGAGTCTCTCCTTGAGTTTACTCAAATCGGGATAAGTGTAATTCCCATCAAAAGGATAGCAAGTATCGGGAATTTCAATCCCAGATTTCTTGGCAGCAACAACAATTTTATTCTCAACGGCGTGATTAAGTGAACCAATATCATCAAGAGTAGTAGAAGCATCATCAAAAGTATCGGACATGGTGATAGATTCAGTAGAGGCATCATGTGGTGGCGGTGAAGCAAACTTACTCATAACTGAAGGTGAATCAATTGTAGCACTAGTTTTCAGAACAGTACCTTTTCTCTTACGGGATGGTAAGATCGGGACCTTGGGGTCTTCTTTCTTACCCATTGCGGATAAATTGCAGCAGGTAAAATACTTCAAGTAGACTTGTGAATAAAGCTATGCTCCCCAGCAACGGCGCCAGAAAACATGCTTGATAACCCACAACTGCAGGGGATCGAGATAGTCTTCGCGGGTAAGATAACCCAATTTATTGATTCAACTCAAGGGGAGCCAAAGAATATCCACAAGCTTTAACAGTGGACTTGTCAATTCCACCACACCTGAGATACACTTACTTGCAACAATATATTAATAGCAACTGCGATATGGAAGTGATGATAGCAACGGTAATAGTAAAACAACAATGGTAAACAACTAGTAACCAGCAGAATTAAAACATTGTAGGCTAGGGAGATGGATGGTTGGGCGCTGCATGGATAAGAAACATCATGTAATCAACTTGGGGCAAGGCACACAGAAAAGAAAAGATCATCTAGGCATAAATCAAACATCAGGCATGTATCCCACAGGTAGTTGTACGTGCTTGCAATAAGAACTTGCACAACATCTTTTGTCCTACCATCCCTCTACGAACAGGGCCAAAAGGAACTTATGGAGATTAAGGTGCTCCTGTCAAAGAGCACCGGAACAAAGCATTAACAATCAATGGATATATGGAATCCTCAAATTATAGTCCATCCCCTTTGGTGTCCCAAGCTGTCACCTTTGGGATCGCCGGTTCCGGACTATAACAGGTGCATACAACTCATAGATAAGATCAAGAACACAAATATATTCATGAAAACACAAAGGGTTCAGATCTGAAATCATGGCACTCGGGCCCAAAGTGACAAGCATTCGGAGCAACAAGTTGAAGCAAAGATGATACACCAATCTAGATGATAGGCAACATGCCCCCAACAATCTGATAAAATATGACATGATCTAACTCATCCAATCACTACCATCCCATTTGCCTACAGCAGGGAATTACTCACACATGGATGGAGAAGTCAAGGAGGGAGGATGGAGTGGCGATGATGATGACGATGGCGATGATCTCCCCTCTCCGGAGGCAAAAACAGCCTCCATATTAGCCCTCCCGGATAAGAACAGAGGGTGGCGGCGGCTCCGCGACGAGAATTGGGAAAACGACTTCTGGGGTTTTTGCGTCACGGGAATAAATAGGAGCTTCGGTAGGGCACCAGAGGAGGGGGGAGGCCCCCAGGAGGCCAGGGGGCGCGGCCACGCCAGGGGGGCGCCTGGGGCCCCCTGGGCTCCCCTCTGGTCCCACTTCTGGCATGTGGCTCCTTCGGGTGCGTGGATTTTCTGGTATTTTTCTGGGAATTTTCTGGGACGTCAAAAAATCCATTTTCCTGCGCACAATAAAACCATACAGACAGCTATGCTGAAAACAGCGTTAGTCCGGGTTAGTTTCGTCCAAATCATGCAAGAATGAGGGCAAAACAATAGCAAAAGTGTTTGGAAAAGTAGATACGTTTGAGACGTATCAAAAACCACTATCTACTAAAGTTTCACACTTAGTCTCCTTTGGATTCTTATCTGGACTCGTCCGCAGACCACTAGTGAGGTACAAGTCAATTTTATCCACTCCCTTTCGATATTTTGAGCACTCATCCAATGGATGAGCGTGAGAAAGAAAGTTGACACCTAAAAGGAGAAACAGAAAGAGGGTGGAGGAGGAAGACAAAAAAGGTGTGAAAGGCTCACATCAATGAGGACAATCATAGGCGAGAAAAGGCCATATGATGGATATGATTTGAGGAGTAGGGATATCCATGCAACGGATGCACATGTGAGCTAAAATCTCTCCAAGGGAACTAGTGAGGGTGCATCCAACTTGCTTGCTCAAGAAGACCTAGAGCTCGTTTGAGGAGGCTCATCATTGGAATATACAAGCCAAGTTTTATAGTGTGAAGGGTCCCCACATAGCTATATGCATGTATGATAATCTCTATGGAGTACAAGGGATAGAGGATGAAGTACTAGTGTGGATCTCTCAAAAGGAATAGTAGTGTGCCCCCTTCTCTCTTTTTATTTTTCTTTTTCTCCTTTTCTATTTTTTTGTATTTTTTTGGTGGCCTCAATGGCTCTTTCTATTTCTCTCATTTTTCCTCTTTGGGATCTTTTGATTTTGTCCTCTTTGAGATCTTTTAATCAATTTAGGGGCAACACTCTATATTTTACAAGAATATAGGAGATCTTTCACACTTTACAAAGGTACTCACATAAAGAAAATGTAACTATCATGATGCAAATGTATGCCTCTGCCAGAGTAGCAGGATATGCAATGATACTAGCGCGTCATGTAGCAATGATTATGGCAAGGCCCAACTAGCATGCGGCTCATCGATCAAGAAAGTGGCATGTATGACATGAAAATCAAGTCATCAGAAGATGGATGTTGCATGGCAATGTATCTCGGAAAGGCTATGGAAATGCCTTGATAGGTAGGTATGGTGGTTGTTTTGAGGTAAGATATAAGGAGGTTTATGATGACAGAGCGTATAATGCCAAAATAAACACGGATTTCCCAAAATACGACATCTATCACTAATAGTCTGGAGCTCTTGATACCAAAAGTTCAAACATTACTCCAGTCAATGCCTCAAAACTATTGCAAGTTACTAGTACAAAGAGAATAGCAACTTCAACTACCTACTTTCTAGTCAAGACACAAAACTCAATGCAACAGGCAAACTCTATAACAAGATAAAACGTGCAACCTATAGAAAGTTGGACCTGAGACAAAAGAAAAGCTCTAGAAGAAAACTAAAGCACTATAACTAAACAGGGCAGCAGCTAATAAAAGAAAAAGAACAACTCACAGCTAAAAAAATAAGCATGCAAATCCTATGAGGAGTTCTATTTCTAGCGGAGCGTGTTTCTCTCCCACACAAAACAAAGTTGGGTCTAACTTGTTATGCACAGCAAACAAAGCAAAAACAAACCTAAGAAAAGTAAAGAGCGAGACGCTCCAAGCATAGCACACAACGCATGATGTGATAAAAATATAGTGCAACGAGGGACGAACTGATAATTGTTCATGAAATAGGGGATGCACGGGGGCATCCCCAAGCTTAGCTGCTTGAGTCTCCTTGAATATTTATTGGGGGTGCACATGGGCATCCCCAAGCTTGAGCGTTTGACACTCCAGGATCTTCTTTCATCATCTTCCATTGCACACTTGAAAACTCCCTTCATACATAACTCATTGTAAAATGATTAGAGAGGTTACTACCCTAATAAAATAATTTTCCTCTACTGGAAATAAATATATTATTGAAGAGCTACTGTTTCTCAAGACTGCCAAAGAAAATTTGCAAAGAAAAAGCAAGCTTAAGGTTTGCAAAACTTAGGAGAGACAAAACGTGGAAGAATCTGTGAAAAACAGAACAACAGGTAGTAACGAATTTTTTAGAGGCACTTATGCCACTCAAATAAAAAAACTCAAAACATACGAAAGTTCTGTGATTGTATAGAGAACGTTGTGTAAACAATTAAGCTCAAAAAGATGAACTGGCATTTTTCTACGATTTTTCCCGTCACGAGGACAGAATCTGTTTTCTGGACAACATGTCACAACTTTCACTCCCTTGTCATATGAGGCTATAAATGGCACAAAGCTTGAAAAGTAAAGATATAATGATGTTGCTACAGTAGTAAAAATCATCAAGACCACTAAAAACAGAAGAAAAACAAAAAATTAAACCTAAATTCGTTGCGGGCTGCCTCCCGAAAGCGCTTATTTAAAGCCATTAGCTAGGCTTAAAGCAAAAGATCAAGTCTTATCAAGAAAATAACTAGCCCGTGTGACGGACTCAAAAGGCAACTTAATCTTTTTCCTAGGGAAATGTTTCATCCCTTTCTTAAGAGGGAATTGGAATTTGATATTCCCCTCTTTCATGTCAATAACAGCACCCACGGTGCGAAGAAAAGTACGTCCCAAAATAATTGGACAAGAAGGCTCACAATCAATGTCCATAATAGTAAAATCAACGGGAACATAATTGTCATTGAAAATGATAAGAACATCGTCGATCTCCCCCAAAGGTTTCTTTACGGAAGAATCGACAAGACAAACTCCAAAAGAACAAGGATCAAAAGGTTTCAATTCAAGCATATCATACATTCTTTTGGGCATAACGGAGGTACTAGCTCCAACATCACAAAGAGAAAAGCAAGAAAAGTCATTCAATTTGATTTTTATCATAGGATCCCAACCATATTCTAGATTCCTAGGTATGGAGGCTTCTAGTCTAAGCTTCTCCTCCCTAACTTTGATTAGAGCATTGGTGATATGCTCTGTGAAGGCAAGATTAAGTGTGCTAGTGTGGGGGTCTCTAGAAATTTTGTGTAGGAATCCAATAACTTCAGGTAAGGTGCAGTTGTCAAAGTATAGATCACTACTATCCATCAAGGAGGTAGTGATATCATTTAGGTTCACTTGTTTGAAAGCCTCTATGTTCATAGATGTTTCTTCATCTATTTTTGAGGTGGTAGCATCACCATTGATAGGTCCAGTGGGACTAGGGGTGTGATGGGTGCTAACAGTTTTGACATTCTCAACAACTTGGATTGTAGCTATTGTGTGGTAGGTAGGAACGCTCTTAACTCTCTCTTCTTCCTCCTTTTCTCTAGCCCATCTCTCTTTAAGTTTACCCAACATCCTAATGTTTTCATTAATTTTCACTTGGATAGCATTCATAGGAGTGGTCTTCCTCTCCTAGGGGGGAGAAGTTCTAATTTGAAGCATCTCAACATCATGGGCTATGTTGTCTACCTTCGAAGAGAGAATATCTAATTTGTCTAGTTTTTCTTCTACACTCTTGTTGAAGGCTTTTTGGGTAGTGATAAAGGCTTTAAGCATACTCTCTAGTTCAGAAGTGGAGTTTTTGGTGCTAGGATAAGTGTTGTTGTTCCCATAGTTGTTGGATGGGCAAGGTCTAGGATTGTTGCTACCCAAATTACTCCTATAAGCATTATTGTTGAAATTGTTTCTAGAGATAAAGTTCACATCTACTTGTTCTTGAGCAACCAAGGAATTTAAAGGAACATCCTGAGGATAAATAGGAGCTTGCTTGGTAAGTAGAGACATGATCAAGTCAACCTTTTCATTAAGAGAGGAGGTCTCCTCGACAGAATTTACCTTCTTACTAGTTGGAGATCGTTCGGTGTGCCACTGAGAGTAGTTCAACATCATCTCATCAAGTAGCTTCGTGGCAGCACCAAGTGTGGTTGACATGAAAGTTCCTCCCGCGACCGAGTCTAACAAATTCCGCGAGGTAAAGTTTAAGCCTGCATAAAAAGTCTGGATAACCATCCAGGTAATCAGACCATGTGTAGGGCAGTTCTTAACAAGATATTTCATTCGTTCCCAAGCTTGGGCAACGTGTTCATTATCCAATTTCCTAAAATTCATAATGTTACTTCTTAGCTGGAAAATTTTAGCAGGGGAATAGTACTTCCCAATAAAAGCATCCTTACACTAGTGCCAAGAATCGATAATATTCTTAGGTAAGGATTGCAACCACTCCTTGACTCTTCCTCTCAAGGAGAAAGGAAAAAGCTTCAACTTGACGATGTCTCCATCTACTTCCTTGTACTTTTGCATATCACAAAGCTCAAAAAATTTATTTAAGTGCAAGGCAGCATCCTCTCCAGCACCTGAGAATTGATCTTTCATAACAAGATTAAGCAAAGCAGGTTTAATTTCATAAGAAGGTGCTGAAGTGGCAGGTGGAGCAATAGGAGTGCAGATAAAGTCACTATTGTTGTGACTAGTAAAGTCACACAACTTAGTGTTTTCATTGGAACCCATAGTAGTAGCAGGTATTTTTGGTATTTTTGATAAGGGACACGAAAGCAAAAACTGAAAGGTAAACTAGAAAGACTAAAAAGCAAAGATAAAAGATAGTGTGCAACTCCCCTATCTTGTAGGCTGGAGTCCCAAGCAACGATGCCAGAAATTGCTTGATGCTAGCAAGGAGATACTTCTCTCGATCCTCGTTGGTTACCCCAAGTGGAAGGTGAGATGTAGCGTAGCAGCCGAATTTCCCCTATGTAGAGGATAGGGTTTGTCTCCCGTAGGATTCGTAGAGATACAAGAAGGTGGTAAAGTGAACAGTGGCTCCGAGGTTGCTAACTTCGCATGGACCTGCACACACAGCAAATAACTTTGCTCCCAACGAGTACAGAGGAGTTGTCAATTACTCCGGCCTTGCTGTTTACAAAGGATCAACGCAGGAGATAATAATAGTGGCAACTGAAAGTAAGAATGAAAGTAAATTGAAAGTGTAAACCATGATGTGAATATGTGTAAGGCCCAATATGCGGCACTGTTCCAGATCTAGATGTTTCCATCCAGATCCGGGGACGAAGCACATATCGGTCCCACCGCGACATATGACGAAGTCATATGCCCCGGATTTCCAACATGATATCACAACATTACAGATACAAGGATACAACATCTCATACAATCGGAATACAAATGCCTTAAATACAATACAGCAGCGGAAGGTACATGTCTGGGTACAGACTACAAGCAAATGCCTAGTGGCAAAGAGAAAAACATCGATCCCCATAACCACACGGGTCCAGGACCTCCGCCGGGATCCGCCTAACTAGTCGTCGTCGAGTCTCCACGTGAAACATCGATCACCATACCTGCTATCGATCAAGAACCCTGAAAAGAGGTTGGGGGTAGTATCATGAGTACAGAAGTACTCAGCATCCAACTGTTATGAAGTGGCTAACGCTCTAGAGAGTAAGATGAGAAGCCAAGCATTCGATGAGGAATCGCCTCCAACAAGTCTTGCTATCAGCTACTTACGCAAACATAACACCTATCCTATCCTTGTCCTCCTCTTCGCACCCCGAAGAAGAAGAAGTAGTCAAGGCACACACATGTTGATCAAATTATATTAAGATTATCTCAGTTGTTGTTGTCTATGAACAAGGAGTAGGTCTCAAGTCGTCCATAACCGTGGACACGACTTCTCGAAAAGATTTAACCCTGTAGGGGTGTACCAACTGCCCATTACAAGGATCCGCACGCACGCCCATCTCTCTCAGTTGCTACCCATCACAGGCAACCATTTTATTATTTAGTTCTGAGAGATCTAAAACGACAGGTCCCTCTAACTAACAACGAACAAATCCGGGTGGCCCCCGGGGTGTCGACACCCAACCCAAAAGCCGGCCACGCTCTCGGATCGGACTCTTCCGTATGGCCAAGGTCGGGGTTAGCCTCACCTATATAACAGGGGACTTCCCTAGCTCACCGGTGTGGACCAACAAAGGAACTCTGTCTCTGCTGGACCGAGTTGTTTTAAATCCACTGGCTGCAGACTAGTTACGCACACGGTTTCAAATGGTAAAATCAGCTTGGGCCACCACTAGAAATGTTTGAAGCTAGGTAGGTAAGAAAAGGGGACCCCATAGCATCCCACACGCGGTTAGGCACGCTCAGTCTTAAAACCAATACCCGGAACTTGGATCTTAGGTGACTCGAATGGAACAAATCGTCGGGGTGGGATAGCCTAGACCTTCCATCCTTCGTCGAATATAGTCAACATTATAATAATCATATCATCAACAAAAATATAATAATGTGATATCCCAAACCAAGGAGTAACAGGGTAACATCGTAGCATCCTAAGCATGCATACTAAGAAGGGGCTGAGCAATGAGCAATAGTAACATAGCACTACATGGTTTGCTGGGAGGGGACATGGTTGTATCGGTTTGAAAGAGGCTGCAAACATGTAGTAGGATCAATCATCGAACCTAACCTAGACTAGCATGCAAACCGCTGGTTGAAATAGAATGGATCATAAGTAATGCATAGTATGAAGGTCCAGGTAATGTAAGCAACCCTGAGGTTGTGAACGGCGCCATTGTTCACTTTACCACCTACTTGTCGACCTTGGAGTCCAACCGGTCGATCTCAACCTTGGTATCTTCACCAATGGAAATATGTTGCTATCCTACATCTCACCTTCCATTTGCGGTAACCAACGAAGGGCGAGAAGCCATTATCATCTCTCACGCATCAAGAAAATTTCTGGCGCCGTTGCCGGGGACTCCAATCTACAAGATAGGGGAGTTGCACACTATCTTTTATCTTTGCTTTAGTCTTGTTAGTTTACCTTTAAATTTTTATCTCAATGTCCTTTATCGAAAATCACAAAAAAATATTTACCTTGCTTTTAGTAGTCCTTCTTGTTTAGTTAAGCATGTTAGGACTTGGTGCTTTGAAGGAATCGTAAGTTCTAGATTTCCATCAAAGAAATGGAGAGGATATGAAGGAGGCATGGGAAAGAATTTGTGAAGCACATAGGACAATTATTTTGGCGGAAGGAGACTTTTTAGATTTTGATGAAGCTAGAGCTCTTGATATTTTGCATGGTCTATCTACTTATTTAGTTTATGATCGTAGTTTTGATACTGTTATAGATAGACTTGTCACTATTGAAAAGAGGATGGATGCTCTAGACTTGAGAAATTTAGAGAAACTTAAGTCCAACAAGAAATAAATGTTGGAGATAGATGATGATTGGGAGCCTTTTGTTAGGATTAGCATCTCTACCCAAGAATTCCTTGCTTTTTGTGTTATTGGATCCATAATTCCTACAATGCCAAAAATAGTTTATGATTCTTTCAAACTAGACATGGATAATTTGTCATCTTATCATGAACATGCTAATGGAGATATCTCAGAGAAGTCCAAGTTACATTCCTTAAAAGGGTTGCAACGATGGATTTCTTCGTCATCGAGCCAAATCAGAGTAACATCGTGCTTGGAAGGGACTTCCTCCGAGCTATGAAATACTTCATTGATATTGGTAAGGGGCACATATGCTTACGTGGAAAAGAGAAAGGTAAGTACCTCTTCCCTAGGAAAAAGAAGAATGAACTTGTTGAAAATCAATCTGAAAGTTTTTATGACTCCGATGACCTCGGGGACCTTTGATTCTTCTTTTTTCTTTATTCCTAGTTTAAAGGCGTAAAAGAAAGCGCTTGTTGGGAGGCCACAAAAAAAATAAAAAAATAGAAAAAAAGAAAAAGAAATAAAAAGAGAGAAAGGGGCAACACTACTATTTCTTTTGAAGGATCCACATTCGTACTCCCTCTAATATATTGTACTCCATAGAAATGATCATATATGCATATAGCTATGTGGGTACCTTCATACTATAGAACTTGGCTTGTATATTCCAATGATGAGCCTCCTCAAACGAGCTCTAGGTCTTCTTGAGCGAGCAAGTTGGATGCACCCCCACTAGTTCCATTGGAGAGCTTTTCTTAGCTCATATGTGCATCTGTTGCATGGTAATCCCTACTCCTCACATCATATATATCATTTGGCCTTCTCTTCTATGATTGTCATCATTGATGTGAGCCCTTCTTACCCTTTTTGTCTTCCTCCTCCACAATATTTCTTTCTTTGCCATCCTAAGTTTCAACTCTCGTGCTTACGCTCATCCATTGCATGAGTGCTCAAAATATCGAAAGGGAGTGGATCAAATTGACTTGTACCTGGCTAGTGGTCTGGGTAAAGGTCAAGATAAGATTCCAAAGAAGACTAAGTGTGAAACTTTAGTAGATTGAGTTCTCAACAAAAAAAAATTCTCTCGTACTCCAATCCCCCACTTCTTTCATGCAAACACCATCTGGAGACATTCGAGTCACGGACAACGAGAGCTCTTGCACCTTTATGTTCTTATGTTTCTTGTGTCAATGCTAATATAGACTCTTGCCTATTATGCCTTGAATTGAATTACATACCTTGATTGCCTTACTTTCAAAGTTCTTATATGGTTGTTAGCATGTGACCACATAAATTATGATTGTTATCATTTACCTACTCGAGGACGAACATGAATTAAGCTTGGGGATGTTGATAAGTCCCAAACGTATCTATAATTTATGCTTGCTCCATATACTTTCATACACTGTTGATCATATTTGGACTAACCTATTAACTCAATGCAGCCCAGTGCCAGTTCCTGTTTTCTTCTGTTTTTCTATTTCAGGTTTCCCCCATATTAAATATGCTCCAAAAAATCTGGAAAAATACAATAAAAATCAGCGTACCGAAAGCTTCCAGAAGAGCCAAAGTGGGGCCAGAGGGCCACCACCACGGCCCGAGGCGCCCTCCCTGCGCGCCCAAGGGTGGGTTCGCGCCAGGGGGCCGCCTGGACCCCTGGTGGCCCCCCTGGCTGCCCCCCTTCGCCTATATATTCTCCGTGACGGGAAACCTCGGAAAACATAACCCTTTTTCGCGATCTCGCCTTTGTTCCGCCGCCGCCACGCTTCCAAGATCTGGAGTACCAGCAGACCTCTTCCCGGCACCCTGCCGGAGGGAGGATTGACCTCCGGGAGCTTCTCCTCCACCATGGACGCTTCCCGGGTGATCCGTCAGTAGTCTACCTTGGACCATGGGCCATGATCAGTAGCTATGTGATGTTCTCCTCCCCTCTTTGTTCCTCATGGATTAGACCTTGTGAGTTTCCCTACATGATCAAGGCACATATGTAATTCTTTCTGCTGGTTCTATGCCGAGATTGCTGGGATCTGGTGGAGTATGAGACTATGTTCAGTTTGTGATTGAGTAATATATTTGGTTCTTATTTTTTATATTTTTGTTCTTGAGTAATTCTTGCATGTCTCCGTTGCTGTTTATCGCTTTGGCCAAGTAGTAGGTAGTGACTCCAAGAGGGAACTTTATGCTAGATTGTGGGGTCATGCCCCCTGATGACTAGCTTGAGTGACAGAAACATGAGTCTAGGGGATGTGTTTTTGCCACAAGGGGGAAAACATAGGTGCTTGTAACCGCGGTTGCAAGGATTGTTTACTTTATGCAAAGTTCTTTTGATGCAGCTGTCTGTTGCTTTGGGTTTACACTTTGGGTGGGGCTCGCAACTTAATACCAGCGAGATCCTCTGGATAGATATCTAAAGGTGGATGATTAGTAGTAGATGTTGTTGGATTTTAGACTACCTATTTTTGCGTACTGCCCATGCTTTTGAGCCTCTTCCTTTCTTTGTAGCATAGTTAGATTTGCGGTGCATTTTTAATCCTGTCAATTGCCCAGCTGTGATTTGTTTACCTCGCATATCAGTTTTATCATCTTTTGGGAGAGAGACATCACCAGTGAACATCATGGGACCCCGGTCCATACTCTCATCACTGTTTACACGCTCAATTTACTTCCTTCTTTTACTTTTAGTTGCAATCACTATTATGCTTTATTCCTTGTGTTTGATCCTTTGTAAACAACAACGCCGGATAGACTGACAACCTCTTTGAACTTTGTTGGGAGCAAAGTTACTTGTTGTGTGTGCAAGTCCAGGTAAACTAAGCAACCCTGAGGTTGTGAACGACGCCATTGTTCACTTTACCACCTAATTGTCGACCTTGGAGTCCTACGGGTCGATCTCAAGCTTGGTATCTTCACCAAGGGAAATTTGCTGCTATCCTACATCTTACTTTCCACTTGGGGTAACCAACGAAGGGCGAAAAGCCATTATTATCTCTCGCACATAACTATGCTATATCTCAAGCTTCCACTTGGGGTAGCCAACGAGGGGCACTACACTCCTTCCATCAAGCAATTTCTGGCGTCGTTGTCGGGGACTCCGCTCTACAAGATAGGGGAGTTGCACTCAATGTTTTATCTTTGCCTTTTAGTCTTATTAGTTTACCTTTCAGTATTTGCTTTAGTGTCCTTTATCAAAAATCACAAAAAAATTGCTTGTCCTCCTTGATGCTACTATGGGTACCATTGAAAACACCTAGTTGTGTGACTTCACTAGTCACAACAACAATGATTTTATCTGCACTCCTATTGCTACACCTCCTACTTCAACAACTTCTTATGAAATTAAACCTGCTTTGTTGAACCTTGTTATGAGAGAAAAATTCTCCGATGCTGGAGATGATGCTGCTTTACACTTAAATAATTTTGTTGAGCTTTGTGATATGTAAAAGTATAAAGAAGTAGAAGGTGATATTGTTAAGCTTAAGTTTTTTCCTTTCTCCTTGAGAGAAGTAGCTAAAATTTCGTTCCAATCCTTGCCTAGGAATGGCATAGATTCTTGGGATAAGTGCAAGGATGCTTTTATTGGAAAGTATTACCCACCTGCTAAAATTATCCAATTGAGGAGAAATATTATGAATTATAAGCAATTGGATAATGAATACGTTACCCAAGCTTGATAATGACTAGTTGGATGGTTATCCAGACTTTTTATGAAGGCTTGAACTTTACCTCGCGGAACTTGTTAGATTCGGCCGTGGGAGGAAGCTTTATGTCAACAACACTTGGTGCTGCCACAAAACTTCTAGATGTGATGATGACCAATTCTTACCAATGGCACACCGAAAGAGCTCCAACAGGTAGGAAGGTAAACTCTGTCGAGGAGATCCCTTCCATAAATGAAAAAGTTGACTTGATGATGTCTTTACTTACCAAGCAAGCTCCTATTGATCCTCATGATGTTCCTTTAAATTCCTTGGTTGCTCAAGAACAAGTAGATGTGAACTTTATCTCTAGAAACAACTTCAACAACGATGCTTATAGGAGTAACTTTGGTAGAAATCCTAGACCGTACCCATCCAACAACTATGGGAACACCAACACTTATCCTAGCACCAAGAACACCACTTCTGAAGTAAAGAGCATGCTTAAGGAATTTATCACTACACAAAAAGCCTTCAACAACAGTGTAGAAGAAAAAATAGACAAATTAGATAATCACTCTTTGAAGGTAGACAACTTAGCCCATGATGTTGAGATGCTTAAAATTATAACTTCTCCCCTCGAGGAGAGGAAGACCACTCCTATGAATGGTATCCAAGTGCAAATTAATGAAAACATTAGGATGATGGCCAAACTTAAAGAAATATGGGCTAGAGAAAAAGAGGAAGAAGATAGAATTAAGGGACTTCCTACACACCATACTATTGCTACTATCCAAGTTGTTGAGGATACCCAAACTCTTAGCACCCAACACACTCCTAGTCCCATTGGACCTATTAATGGTGATGCTAATACCTCAACCATAGAAGAAGGAACTCCTATGAACATAGAAGCTTTCAAACAAGTGAGCCTAGATGAAACCACTACCACCTTTGATACTAGTGACATTGATTTTGATAGTTGCACCCTTTCTGTAGTTATTAGCTTACTACATAAAACTACATAAAATGTCTAGAGACCCCCACACTAGCACACTAAATTTTTCCTTCACGGAGCATATCACCAATGCTCTCATTAAAGCTAGGGAGGAGAAGCTTAGGGTAGAAGCCTCCATACCTAGAAAGCCAGAAGATGGTTAGGATCCTATGATCAAAATTAAATTGAATAACTTCTCTTTCTATGATTTATGTGATGTTGGAGGTAATACCTTCGTTATGCCCAAAAGAATGTATGATATGTTTCAATTGAAACCTTTTGATACTTGTTCATTTCGTGTTCTTCTCGTTGATTCTTCCGTAAAGAAACCTTTGGGGAAGATTGTCGATGTGCTTATCATTTTCAATGACAATTATGTTCCCATTGATTTTCCTATAATGGACATTGAGTGTGAACCCTTATATCGAATTATTTTGGGACATCCTTTTCTTTGCACCATTGGTGCTGTCATTGATATGAAAGAGGGGAATATAAAATTCCAATTCCCTCTCAATAATGTAATGGAATACTTCCCTCGAAAGAAAATCAAGTTACCTTTTGAGTCCGTTACACGGGCTAGCTATTCTATTTCACTTGATAAAATTGATTATTCTTTTTGCTTTGTGCCTAACTCAAAGGCGTAAAAGAAAGCACTTGTTGGGAGGCAACCCAAGATGTTTTTACTTATGTTTTTAATGGTCTTGATGATTTTTACTACTGCATCAACATACTTGTATCTTTATTTTCAAGCTTTGTGCCATGTTTAGCCTCCGATTGCAAGAAAGTTCAAAAGTTGTGACATGCTGTCCAGAAAACAGATTCTTTATTTGGACGGAAAAATTCACGATAAATCACCAGGTCATCTTCTTGATCTGAATTTTATTGACAGAGTGATATATACAATTTTCTTTCGTGCATATGTTCTGAGTTTTTTTGTTAGAGTTGCAGAAGTACTCCAAAAAAATTATTTACTACCTGCTGGTCTGTTTTTCACAGGCTCTGCCATGTTTTGCCTTTTCCCAGTTTTGCAATTCTTGCGCTAGCTTTTTCTTTTCAAAAACTTTTTCGAGGTCTTGAGAAACAGTAGACCTTAAAAAAATCTTTATTTCCAGTAGAGGAAAATTGTTTTATTATGGGTACTAACCTCTCTAATCAGCTTATGATGAGTTATATATGAAGGGAGTTTTCAAGTGTGCGAAGGAAGATGATGAAAGAAGATCCGGGAGTGTCAAACGCTCAAGCTTTGGGATGCCCCACGCACCCCCAAGAAATATTCAAGGAGACTCAAGCATCTAAGATTGGGGGTGCCCCCGTGCATCCCCTTCTTCATCAACAATTATCAGTTCGTCCTTCGTTCCACTATATTTTTATCACTTCATGCGTTATGTGCTATGCTTGGAATGACTTGCTCTTTAATTTTTAGTTTTCTTTAGCTTTTCTTGCTGATCATAACAAGTTAGAACCCAACTTTCTTTGTGTGGGAGAGAAACCCACTCCACTTTAAACTAGTACTCATCATAAGATTTTCATGATTATCTTTCTTTTTGTTGTGTGTTCTTTATCTTTTCGTAGCTGTTGTCATGTTTAGCTCTTAGTTTTCATGCTTATCTTGTTAAGAGATTTTGTTTAGTTTGTTGCTGGAACTCTCTTGAGTCTTCATGTTTATGTTGTTTAGAGAGTTGGCTTATTGCACTGAGTTGTGTGTCTTGACTTGAAGTAGGTAATTGAGGTTGCTATTCAATTGTAGTAGTAACTTGCAATAGTTTTGAGGTATTGTTTTGAGAAATGTTTGAACTTTTCGTGTCAAGAGCTTTAGCCTATTAGTGATAGATGTCGTATTTTGGGCAATCCGTGTTTATTTTCGAAAACCAAAAACTACTTGAGAACTCTAGCTACTAGATGGATCACTAATATTTGGAGGGATCGGATATTAGAGTACACTCACGTACCATGAGTCAAGGATGCACAAGGATAAACAAACTCCCAGACACTCCTACTCGGGGTACTTGTCTCTTTGTGAACCTCCTGATTATATTGAGAGTTACCTATAATAAGTTCATGAGTTCTTCGGACTAATGTAAGCATTAGAAAGTTGACACTTCCACCTTATCATATTTGCTAGCCTCTTCGGTACCGTGCATTTCCCTCTCTCATCTTGAGAGTTGGCGCATACTTCGCCGGTGCATCCAAACCCTTGCCATGATACACTCTATCATCATAAATCTTCTAACATCCTTCCTCAAAACAGCCACCATACCTACCTATCAAGGAATTTCCATAGCCTTTCCGAGATATATTGCCATGCAACATCCATCTTCTCATGACTTGATCTTCATGTCATACATGTTCCTGGTACACTGGCAGAGGTATACATTTGCATACATCATGATAGCTTAATCTTCTTTATGCTGAGTACTTTTGTAAAGTGTGAAAGATCTCCTATACTCCTTGTAAAATAGAGTGTTGCCCCTAAGTGAGGAAAAGATCCCAAAGAGGACAAATTAAAAGATCCCAAAGAGGACAAATGAGAGTTAAATAGACAAAGCCATTGAGGCCACCAAAAAATATAAAAAATAGAAAAAGGAGAAAAAGGAAATAAAAAGAGAGAAGGGGCACACTACTATTCCTTTTGAAAGATCCACACTCGTACTCCATTGCTATACTTGTACTCCATAGAGATGATCATATGTGTATATAGCTATTTGGGGACCTTTACACTATAGAACTTGGCTTGTATATTCAAATGATGAGCCTCCTCAAATGAGCCCTAGGTCTTCTTGAGCAAGCAAGTTTGATGCACCCCCACTAGTTCCATTGGAGAGCTTTCCATAGCTCATATGTGCATCCGTTGCATGACAATCCCTAATCCTCACATCATATCTATCATTTGGCTTTCTCTCGCCTATGATTGTCCTCATTGATGTGAGCATTTTAAACCTTTTTGTCTTCCTCCTACACCATCTCTCTCTCTTTGCCATCCTAAGTGTCAACTTTCTTGCTTACGCTCATCCATTGCATGAGTGCTCAAAATGTCAAAAGGGAGTGGATTAGTTTGACTTGTACCTAGCTAGTGGTCTGGGACGAGTCAAGATAAGATTCCAAAGGATACGAAGTGTGAAACTTTAGTAGATTGAGTTCTCAACAAAATATATTTTTCTCTCTCGTATTCCCATCTCCCACTTCTTGCATGCAAACACCATTTGGAGACATTTGAGTCACGGACAGCGAGAGCTCTTGCACCTTTATGTTTTTATGTTGCTTGTTTCAATGCTAATATAGACTCTTTCTTGTTATGACTTGAATTGAATCACATTCCTTACTTGCTTTACTTAAAAGTCCTTTTATGGTTGGTAGCATGTCACCACATAAATTATGCTTGTTATCATTTACCTACTCGAGGACGAGCAGGAATTAAGTTTGGGATGTTGATACGTCCCAAATGTGTCTATAATTTCTGCTTGCTCCATGCATGTTTCGGGTGATATTTCTATGCTTTTGAAACTTTCACACACTTTTGATCATATTTGGACTAACCTATTAACTTAGTGCACCCCATTGCTAGTTTCTGTTTTCTGTTGTCTTTTTATTTCAGGTTTTCCCATTAATTAAAGTGCTAGAAACATTACGAGAAAAATATATAAAAAATCATCGTATCGGAAGTTTCAGATGCCCGAAGGGGGGCCAGAGGGGCCCCACCTGGTGCCCAGGCGGCCAGGGGGTGCGGCCTAGGGTGGGGCCGCGTCGGGAGGCCGCCTGGACTGCTGGTGGCCCCCCCTGGATGCCCCCTTCGCCTATATATTTCTCTCGTCCCGAAACCCCCAAGGACAGAACCCTTTTTCGCGATCTCGCCTCTGTTCCATCGCCGCCGCGCTTCCAAGATCGGGAGCACCAGAAGACCTATTCTTGGCACCCTGCCGGAGGGAGGATTGACATCCGGGAGCTTCTCCACCACCATGGACGTTTTCCGGATGAGCCGTGAGTAGTCCACCTTGGACCATGGGTCCATGATTAGTAGTTATGTGATGTCCTCTCCCCCTCTTTGTTCTTCATGGATTAGACCTTGTGAGCTGCCCTACATGATCAAGGCACATATGTAATTCTTTATGTTGTTGCTATGTTGAGTTTTCTTTGATCTGATGGATTATGAGACTATGTTCAGATTGTGATGAGTAATATATTTGGTTCTTCTCCTTTTATATTTGTGTTCTTGAGTAATTCTTGCATGTTCTCCGTTGTTGTATATTGCTTTGGCCAAATAGTAGGTAGTAACTCCAAGAGGGAGCGTTATGCATGATTGTGGGTTCATACCCCCTGATGACTAGCTTGAGTGAAAGAAACATGAGTCTAGGGGATGTGTTGTTGCCAGAAGGGGGAAAACAACAGTGCTTGTAACCGCGGTTGCAAGGATTGTTTACTTTACGCAAAGTTCTTTTAATGTAGTTGTCTATTGTTTTGGGTTTAAACGTTGGGTGGGGCTCGCAACTTAATACCAGAGAGATGTTCTGGATAGATATCTCAAGGTGGATGATTAGTAGTAGATGCAGATGGATTTCGGTCTACTTATCTTGGTGTACTGCCCATGCTTTTGAGCCTCTTCCTTTCTTTTGTAGCATAGTTAGCATTGCGGTGCATTTTTACTCCCGTCAATTTCCCAGCTTTAATTTATTTACCTCTCATAGATGTTTATCGTCTTTTGGGAGAGAGACATCACTAGTGAAATTCATGGGATTCCGGTCCATATTTCCACCATTGTTTACACCCGTAATTTACTTGAAGTTTTCCTTTCTAGTTGCAGTTATCACTATATTTTATCTCTTGCGTTTGATCCTTTATAAACGGCAAGGCCGGAGAGATTGACAACCTCTCTGTACTCGTTGGGAGAAAAGTTATTTGTATCTGCGTGCAGGTCCAGGTGAAGTAAGCAACCCTCGGTTGTGAACGGCGCCATTTTTCACTTTACCACCTACTTGTCATTGTTGGAGTCTTATGGAAGACAAACATTGGTAACTTTGCAAAGGGAAATTGCTACTTCGCTACATCTTAATCTTCCACTTGGGGTAGTCAACAAGGGGCACTACATACTTCAGTTGGACGTGCCTGAGGGTTACAAAGACTCCTTTTATATATTGAAGAAGGCCAAAGAAATTTGGAGTACTCTCCAAGAAATCTTTGAAGGAGACATCAGTGTCACTACACCATGGCAAAAATTTAAGGGCAATGAAGTGCCCGGAATGCTCAAGAAATCGAGGCAATTAACTGCCACCAAAGATCTAATTGCCGGGCAAAATCTATTAGGTCAGATGTTCTGCCGGGAATAATTTAGGAAAAGGGCAGATTATCTGCCGGCATATTTCAGGTCGGGCAGTATGCCCTCAAATCTATACGGGGTCAAAGTAACTGCCGGGAACCCGCATTGGCGGGGCGAAAATATTTCGGGCCGAAAAAGCGCGCGAGATACGCGCGGGAGATGAAACAATAGAAATCGCTAGAAGCTCACCGCAGCGAAGCCATTATTTTTTTTTCCATATTCTCTCCATCAGTCACCTTCTTCCTGACCCGCCGCACTAACTGCTCGATCTCATCCAGATCCCCTGCCCCAGCACCCTCGAACCACGCCGGCACCCAGCCCCATAGCTCCACCCCCGCACCCCTGACCCACGCCGCCGCCGCCCCGCATCCCTTACCCGCGCCGCCACCCCCGCCCCTGCATCCCCGACCCACGCCGCCGACCCCGCCCCTGCATCCCCGACCCACGCCACCACCCAGCCCCCATCGGCGGCGCCAGGAACCCACGCCGCCGTCCTTCCCCATCCAGCACGCCGCAACTGCATCCCCCTTCCAGCATAGCCGCCCCATTCCCCGAGCACGCCGCCGTCTCCTCCCCTTCACCACACACGCCGCTCTCTACCATCTACCCATCAACTGAAGAATCAGGACTTTTTTCTCTACTTCTCTGTCATCTACACGTCAACTGAAGTAGCACGGCTCTGCTCTCTCTCTTCTTTCTCTGTTTATACGTGTATGCATATGTACTAGTAATTTTTCTTGTTTTGTTCATCCATTTGTGCCACCGTGCTCTGTTACTCTGATTCTTGTAGCTTGAAATTTCCTCCATTAGAAAAGTTAGCAATGTTGCCAGAACCTGATTCACAATTCATCCCTACCACTTGCTGATGTAGAGTATATGATTTTGATAACATGGATTTGCATTGGAAAAATTTGTAGTACTTTTTGATGGGCTAAAATATAATTCATCTACAGCAGAACATGTCATGCCATAAATAGTGGTGATATATGGTTCTATCTTTGCCTATTTTAGATGTTGCTCCTACTTGTGATTAGTTATTCATTCAATGTTCTACCTTTGCATGAGGCTTTGGTCTTTAATAAAATTCTGTTAAGATGATATGAGTTGTTGATTGTTTTCACCAATGCTAATTACCTTTTGATGCTTTGCAGGCTGACCAGCCTAAACTGAATTTTGAAGACAACTTGTATGGTTTAGGTTGGAGGTGAAGAAAGTATCAAGCTGCACCCATTAATAGCTGAGAAAGCGCCACTTCAAATTTTGGTGAGATTCTCGATTATAACTGAAGAGTTGATTTGTTCATATCATTTTGTGCCACTGTTTGACTTTATTTTGAATAGCTGGTAATTTCTTTCTGTCCTTGCATTGTATCGTTTGGCTATATATCGAATAACTCGTAGGTTGCTTTGGTTTGTATTTATGATTTCAAGACCTTATTTAGTTTCGTATAAGAAATTGATTTGTGTTGGCTTGCGATATTTAGGCAAGGGTTGGAATTTAGTACAAGCAAAACGTGATGGACAAGAGTTGGATGGATCATGCTAGGTACAACATTAACATGAGCACATTTGTCATTGCATATAATATTATCAAAGAATTATCTTTTGGTGACACAAATTGATAATTGTAGGCACACAAATACGTATATCGAAGGGGTTAAGCAATTTATACAATTTGCATTTACCAATTCAGCTAGAGGGAGCAAGATATTATGTCCTTGTAAAAAATGTGTGAACTGTGCATGGAAGGAATCTTGTGTTGTCTATGAGCACTTAGTTTGCGATGGGTTCTTGGAAGGTTATAAAAAATGGTTGTATCATGGGGAGGGGCCGTCAAGCCTTCCACAACGGTGTGAGCATGATGATTATTTCTTATTAGCAGAGCTATTTGTAGTGATGATTATTTCTATGATTCCTCCTTGTAGAAAGAGCTAGAGGACAAAGCAAATGAACACCCAGAACTGTTAGAAAAAACCATACAACAAGGTGACCTTTTTTCACATGTATTTGGAAAGGAGAGAAATGGGTATGTTCGCTGCATAGGCTTGGGGCCAAATGCAGCAGAGCTGCGCATGCCCGGAACTAGAAAATTGAAATCAACAAAGCTCCAGATGGCTGAGGAAGAATGCCAACGAGCTATGCAAGACACTGCACTTTTAATGAAGCGTGTGGAAGAAACAGACCGAAAAGTGGACATGCTTATGATTGAAATCCTAGAGATGAAAAAAAAGATGTTAGCTTCTCAGGCTAAAGAAAATGAGCAATTCACTCCACAATATGCTTCAAATTCTGCACTAAATGAGGTTTGTTTGTGGCATGTATCCATTAGAAAACTTATTGAATACTATGGTCTTTTTTAACTTTCTAACTTGTATTGGCTTGCTGCAGGATGTCGATGATGAAGTTGAAACTAGTGAGGCTGGGTATGTGGCTGCGGAAGACCAGAATGATCATGTGGTATGCATTGATCACATCAAAATGCATTATTGTTGTATATTTGTCAACTAGATTTTACAAATAAGGTCAAAAAAAATTCTCTTTGAACATGTAGATGTCAAATATACCAATGCTAGAAAATCGAGTGGAAATCACACAACAAAAGAAGCAAGTGCTGGTTCAAAAGGAGAATCAACTAGAAAATCAAAACACAACTATCGCCCAAAAGACTCCCCAAGTAAAAACATTTTTTCTTCTAAAGATCTATTGCTTTAGTTGACATACATAATGCAATTTTCTTATAATTACCTTGTTTCAGATTGGACAGGATGTCATCTTGTATTCTATTGCTCGCCCTTATAACATACCAGTGGCAAAGGCCATTATTCAGTCAATTGATAGGATGAAGATAGTGGCAGGTGCCGAGCTTGGTTCTCAATGCTGTGAAGTTGTAGTTAACATGGTGCTGAAAAAGGATGATATTTTGCAACGTCCTAATGGGAGTATGAGGACCATGGCGAATGCTCTCGGGCGATCTATTGCGTGGCCTCGTAGACATGTAAAACTTTTTTCTGACCATGTAAAACTTTTTTCTGGTCAAATTGCATCCTATTGATAATCCTATGTATATATTGCAGATGGAGGTTGTTCGTAAAGTTCTACAAAAGCAACCATCACAGCCGGTAGCAGTCCCCACATCTAGAAGGTATTGTATCTTAGTATTGTTTGGGATGAATGCTAGAGAGTACCAGGGCCAACTATCTTGTTTATGTTTTTTATGCAAGAGTTATTCTCATGCCCCTCATTTGAGTTAGTTATGATTTATGCGGGAATATTGCTGTCTATTTATGTAAACTGTGAAATATTTAAGCTGTAGCATCAGAGAACATGTATCCTTGTAGTTATGTTTGAGAAAATGTAGTCTTGGTGTGCACAAACTTATCATCCCATCATGACACACAAGTCTAGTTGCAAATACTTTAACATTCTATGGTATTGCACAGTTACAGGTTTAAAAACTGTAGTTTTCTAGTACTGTGGTTTTACATATACTTTGCATGCAAATAAATCCTTAGTTCTAGACTATAGTAGCATACACACAAACTCACTTAGTTAGGTGCAAACCCACAATTGTAGTTTGTGTTAAAATATATACTTCACAAAAATCCTGATTAAAGTACTTGCTTGCTTACATTTGTGCATTTGTTAAACATGTATTCTTCCGGTCAGGCTGATATATTTTCGCACTTCTTTTTTACAGGCAACTGTTATAATGCTTTTGCAAACACAAGTTTCAGGAGGTGTGTTTTGTGAGATGAAAGGATCTTTTGTTGGATATGTTTCCAACTAAAACCGTAGCTTATATTTTGTGCTTTTGCCTATCATGTAATATTGGACTCGTGAACCTACAAATGTATGCCTATGTGTGCATTTAGTTTGACTGGACTTGTATGCCTATGTGTGCCTGTAGTTTGACCATCCTGTAATGCATGATGGATTAATTACTCATTATTGTGCATGATGGACTATCTCTTTAAGTGGTAAAGCTCTAATTATTGATGGACTGTCATTTGTATTATGTATGATGGATTATTTTGGACAAATGTATTATATATATGACCACAAAATGGAGTAAACATAAATGATATAGTTGTTGCTGGAGGGTAATTTTGTACATGCAGAGGATGATATTACAGGCAGATTTTCTGCCGGGAACACTTCAAACTGCCTGGAAATGATAAATTGCCGGGATTAAACTATACGCCGGGAATAAAGATAACTGCCGGTAAAAGTCCACAAATGTAGGGCATAATAACTGCCGGGATTGCCTGCAACTGCCGGGGATTGTCTTTCCCGACAAGACTTTCAGGGGCAATTCACAAGTGCCGGCAAAGAGCGCTCTCGTCAGAAGATCTGCCCGCACTGGTGTGTTTCCCCGGCAGACTTTGTGCCCCGCTATGTTTTGCCATGGTGTAGTGTGTGCAAAAGATCTCGATTGGCTCTTCTCAAGTAAGAAGTTAACATGTTCGTTAGGAAGAATGGTGAGACTGCAGATCAAGTATACCGTAGACTAAAGTCCATCATGTTGGATTTGAGGAATTTTGGATGCACATGGGAGGATGACAACTTCATGAAGGACATGTTCATGTGTGCCATGATCCTAACGGATGACACCATGGTCACT
Organism: Bromus sterilis; assembly: GCA_950022295.1. Classification (NCBI taxonomy): domain Eukaryota; kingdom Viridiplantae; phylum Streptophyta; class Magnoliopsida; order Poales; family Poaceae; genus Bromus; species Bromus sterilis. The sequence goes on along the minus strand of OX465596.1, from coordinate 157,565,002 downwards.
ATGATTCATTGATGTCTACACACGCTTTTATTCTTGTAGACTATGTTGGGCCTCCAAGCGCAGAGGTTTGTAGGACAGCAGCAATTTCCCTCAAGTGGATGACCTAAGGTTTATCGAACTCAGGTAAGTAGAGATTGAAGATGGTCTCTCTCAAGCAACCCTGCAATTAAGATACAAAAAGTCTCTTGTGTCCCCAACACACCTAATACAACTAGGAGTTGTATAGGTGCACTAGTTCGGCGAAGAGATGGTAAAATATGGGTGATAGGTGTGGCAAACCAAAGTAATATAAATCTGTAATAAAAAGTGCAGCAAGCAAACAAGTGGTAAACGTGAGCACAAACGGTATTGCAATGGTGGAAACAAGGCCTAGGCTTCATACTTTCACTAGTGACAACTCCCAACAACATTAACATAGTCTAATTACATGATATTTCCCATAAAACATACAATGGAGACATACTCGGAGGTCATTCCTTTGTGGTCAAGAGAGGACGAGAATTGTGTAGGGCTACAAAAGCACACCTCAGAGTTCGTAGTTCTCAATCTATGGATTTCCCAATGTCACCACGGCCATCCAAAGAGAGTACCACAATCACCACAACATATCTAAAGGATAGTCAAAGACAAGCACCAAAAGACTCTCAATCTTCGATCCACACACAAAAGAGGAAATCACTCATGAAAATATTCTTCTAAGCCATGTCCAATAGACCGTTGTCACCATGGTCTCGGGGATTATACTAGATAGGATCAAGTGAGTACATCAAATCCAATACATAGAAGAAGGGGAAACATCATGGGATCACCCTAGATTAACATAGCCAATGATCACAACAAAGATCACATCACGGGAGAGAGAGAAACCACATAGATCAAGATATAAGCCTTAGCCCCGAGGGGAACTACTCACACATGGACATGGTTAGAGAGAGAGTTGTTGATGGAGAGGTGCAGCCCGAAGGAGATGAAGGAGACGGCGACGGCGGCGGCCACAGCGGCGGCGACGCCCACGGCCACGGCCCTTGGGGGCAGTGGCCCTTGGCCCCTTCTTCTTCCATTGAGATGGTGCTGTTGTGGAGATCGATATCCCCCTCAAGACGGCTGTCATGGGGGAGGAATTTTCGTGGTACCATTTGACCTAGGTTTCCTCTCTTTATATAGAATCGTGGATTCCCGTCATCCAGATTACGTATTTTGTATTTAGGGGTTTCTGGAAGCATCCGAACTCCGATTGGGCCGAGTTTTATGTCTAAATCCACCGGAAAAAAATTCCTACAACTTTGTAGTTTTAAGTTTTTCGTTTGAGGCCGTCTTGTAGCGTTTCCGAGGCGATCTTTAAAACCTGTCTGGTGGGGACAAATTTCGGGAGAGTTAAAGTCCAACTCCTACAAGGCTCCTTTTTGTGATTTTTCCTTTATCCAAGTAATTCCTACACATAAAGTACAAAAACAAGAACTTGTGCACTCTTGCAACCATTAATAGGTTAGTTCCAAAATATGTTATAAAAATATATGAAAGTATATCAAAAGCATAGAAATATCACAATCACACAAAACATGCATGGAGCAAGCAGAAATTATAGATACGTTTGGGACATATCAACATCCCCAAGCTTAATTCCTGCTCGTCCTCGAGTAGGTAAATGTTAACAAGCATAATTTCTGTGGTGACATGCCACACAACCATATAAGGACTTTTAAGTAAAGCAATCAAAGCATGTAATTCAATTCAAGTCATAACAGACAAGAGTCTATATTAGCATTGAAACAAGCAACATAAGAACATAAAGGTGCAAGAGCTCTCGCTGTCCGTGACTCGAATGTCTCCAAATGGTGTTTTCGTGCAAGAAAGGGGATAGGGATATACGAGAATTTTTTTTTGTGTTGAGAACTCAATCTACTAAAGTTTCACACTTGGCCTTCTTTGGAATCTTATCTTGACTCGTCCCCAGATCACTAGCCAGGTACAAGTCAAATTGATCCACTCCTTTTCGATATTTTTAGCACTCATGCAATGGATGAGCGTGAGTAAGAAAGTTGACACCTAAAAGGCGAAACAGAAAGAAGATGGAGGAGGAAGACAAAAAGATGTGAAAGGCTCACATCAATGAGGACAATCATAGGCGAGAGAAGGCCATATGATAGATATGATGTGAGGAGTAGGGATTGCCATGCAACGGATGCACATATGAACTAAGGTAAGCTCTCCAATGGAACTAGTGGGGGTGCATCCAACTTGCTTGCTCAAGAAGACCTAGAGCTAATTTGAGGAGGCTCATCATTGGAATATACAAGCCAAGTTCTTTAGTGTGAAGGTTCCCACATAGCTATATGCATGAATGATAATCTCTATGGAGTACAAGATATAAGAGCGAGTACGAGTGTGGATCTCTCAAAAGGAATAGTAGTGTGCCCCCATCTCTCTTTTTATTTATTTTTCTCTTTTTTCTATTTTTTTGTATTTTTTGGTGGCCTCGATGGCTCTTTCTATTTCTCTCATTTGTCCTCTTTGGGATCTTTTGATTTTTTCCTCTTTGGGATCTTTTCCTCACTTTAGGGGCAACACTCTATATATTACAAGAAGTATAGAAGATCTTTCACAATTTACAAAATTACTCAAATCATAAAGAAGATGTAACTATCATGATGTATGCAATGTATGCCGCTGCCAGTGTAGCAGGAACATGTATGACATGAAGATCAAGTCATGAAGAGGTGGATGTTGCATGGCAATATATCTCAGAAAGGCTATGGAAATGCCTTGATAGGTAGGTATGGTGGCTGCTTTGAGGAAAGATATAAGGAGGTTTATGATGACAGAGCGTATCATGCCAAGGGTTTGGATGTACCAGCGAAGGTGGACGCCAACTCTCGGAGTGAGAAGGAGGCAATGCACGGCATGGAAGAGGCTAGCAAATATGAGGAGGTGGAAGTGTCAACTTTCAATACTTACATTAGTCCGAAGAACTAATGCACTTATTATCGGTATCTCTCAATCTAATAAGGAGGTTCACAAAGAGACAAGTACCCCGAGGAGGAGTGTATGGGGGTTTGGTTATCCTTGCGCATCCTCGACTCATGGTACGTGAGTGTACTCTAATATCCGATCCCTCCAAAGATTAGTGATACATCTAGTAGCTAGAGTTCTCAACTAGTTTTGTAGGTTTTGAAAATAAACACGGATTGCCCAAAATACGACACCTATCACTAATAGGCTAGAGCTCTTGACACCAAAAGTTCAAACATTACTCACATCAAGACCTCAAAACCATTGCAAGTTACTACTAAAATTAAATAGCAACCTCAATTACCTACTCTCAAGACAAGACATAACTCAGTGCAACAAACAACTATCTTAACAAGATAAACATGAAAAATAAAGAGAGTTCCAGCAACAAACAAAACAAAATCCAAGGCTCTTGCTAAAGACAAATTAAGACTAAAACTAGACATGGCAGTAGCTATGAAAAGATAAAGAACACATAACAACAAAAAGATAGGCATGAAGAATCCTATGATGTGTTCTAGATTTTGATAGTGGAGTTTGTTTCTTTCCCACACAAAGTAAGACGGGATCTAACTTGTTATGAACAGCAAGCAAAGCTAACGAAAACTAAAAATAAAACCTAAGAGCGAGACGCTCCAAGCATAGCACATAACGCATGAAGTGATAAAAATATAGTGAGACGAAGGACGAACTGATGATTGTTGATGGAGAAGGGGATGCACGGGGGAATCCCAAAGCTTAGACGCTTGAGTCTCCTTGAATATTTATTGGGGATTCATGGGGGAATCCCCAAGCTTGAGCGCTTGACACTCCTGGATCTTCTTTCATCATCTTCCATCGCACACTTGAAAACTCCCTTCATACATAACTCATCATAAGCTGATTAGAGAGGTTAGTAACCTTAATAAATAAATTTTCCCCACTGGATATAAAGATATTCTTGAAGAGCTACCGTTTCTCAAGATTGCCAAAAGGTTTTTGCAAAGAAAAAGAAAGCTTAAGGTTTGCAAAAGTTAGGAGAGACAAAACGTGGCAGAATCTGTGAAAAACAGAACAGCAGGTAGTAAAGAATTTTTTAGGGGTACTTCTTCCACTCAAGAACTTTTGAACTTTCTTGCAATCGGAGGCTAGACTTGGCACAAAGCTTAAAAATAAAGATAAAATGATGTTGCTACAGTAGTAACAATCATCAAGACCACTAAAAACAGAAAGTAAACACTCAAACTAAAGAGAACAAGGGTTGTCTCCCTAGAGCTCTTTCTTTATAGCCATAAAGATAGGCTTAAGATTTTAATGATGCTCTCATTGGAAATAAGAATTGAAGAACAAAAAAGAGCATCAAGAAGAAAATACAAAACACATTTAAGTCTAACATGCTTCCTATGCAAAGGGATCTTGTAGAGAAATAACTCATTGAAGCATAAAGATATTAGCATAGGAAGGAAAAATAAGTGAAACTTCAAAATCTTCAACACAAAGAGAGGGAACTTGATATTATTGAAATATCTATAAGCATATGTTCCCCTCTCATAATAATTTCCAGTGGGATCATGAATAAACTCAACAATATAAGTATCACATAAAACTTTCTTATCATGATCCACAAGCATAGAAAATTTGTTACTCCCCACATAAGCAAAATCCTTCTCATTAGTAATAGTGGGAGCAATCTCAACAAAATAGCTATCACATGAATCATTCTTATCATGATGCACTTGTAAAAATTTATTCTTTATAGCATAAGTGTCATCATAATAATCATCATAGATAGGAGGCAAAGTATCATCAAAATAAATTTCCTCATCAAAACTTGGGGGGCTAAAAAGATTATCTTCATAAAATGTAGCATCCCCAAGCTTGTGGTTTTCCATATCATTAGTATCAAAAGTATTCAAAGAAGACATGCAAATAACATTAGTACAATCATGAGTGTTGTGAAAATAATAAAGCTCCATAGGCTTTTTGATTTTCTCTTCAAACACTTCATGTCCCAATTCAAGGTAGAGCTCATAAACCTCTCTCATAATATTTTTGTTGTTTTCCATAAAGCCTAACTAGTGAAAATAAAAACAAGAAACAAAAAGATTTAATTGCAGAATCTAAAGATATACCTTGAAACACTCACCTCCCCGGCAACGGCGCCAGAAATAGCTTGATGTCTACGCACGCTTCTATTCTTGTAGACTATGTTGGGCCTCCAAGCGCAGAGGTTTGTAGGACAGCAGCAATTTCCCTCAAGTGGATGACCTAAGGTTTATCGAACTCAGGGAAGTAGAGGTTGAAGATGGTCTCTCTCAAGCAACCCTGCAATTAAGATACAAAAAGTCGCTTGTGTCCCCAACACACCTAATACAACTAGGAGTCTCTTGTATAGGAATTTTCGTGGTACCCTTTGACCTAGGTTTCCTAGACTCTCGGATTCCTGTCATCCAGATTACGTCTTCTGTATTTCGGGGTTTCTGGAAACATCCGAACACCGATTGGGCCGAATTTTATGTCTATATCCACCGGAAAAAAATTCCCTACAACTTTGTAGTTTTAAGTTTTTCCGTTTGAGGCCGTCTTGTAGCTTTCCGAGGCGATCTTTAAAACCTGTCTGGTGGGGATAAATTTCGGGAGAGTTAAAGTTCAACTCCTACAAGGCTCCTTTTTGTGATTTTTCCTTTATCCAAGTAATTCCTACACATAAAGTACAAAAACAAGAACTTGTGCACTCTTGCAACCATTAATAGGTTAGTTCCAAAATATGTTATAAAAATATATGAAAGTATATCAAAAGCATAGCAATATCACACAACACATGCATGGAGCAAGCAGAAATTATAGATACGTTTGAGACGTATCATTCATCAACGCACAGACTTTGATCAGTTGACTCAAATCAAATTGTGTCATCCTTCACCACCAATTCGTTGTTGAAAGCTAAGTCCAAGCAAACCCATGATCTTGTTATGGGATAAATAGAACCAACAACCTTTCTTTTGAGATGTGAACTGGATGATCTCTAGGCTCCTAGGATCCTAGTCTCCTAGGCGACACCCTGGCGACCTTGCGCCGGTGGCCACTCCGGCCCTGGCAGCCACACACCCCTGCTGGTGGCCACTCCGGCGCCGGCAGCCAACTTTGTCGCCGATTGTGAAGTGTCATTTGATCCCCATGGCCCCTCTTCTGGACTTCGATCGAGGTAAGAAGTTCCAAGCAGAGGTGCGTAGAAAGTTTGGACATCCGGTTGTTTTCTCTCCTGGGTTTCATCGCAAGGAATTCAAGTTGGTGGTCTCTTTCTGTCGTGCTTCATTCCGTTTGAATGTGCACACAGTTAGCGTTGCTTTGCATGCATCTTTTGGAGGCTACTCTCAGGGTTTTCGTGTGCACCATCTTCGTGATAGATCTTTTGAGTTCTCCCTGGCTTCAAAGTCAGTTGGTTTCGAGGTTTACAATGCGGGTCGTGTCTCATGCAATGATTTCGAGATGGTATTCATTCTCTGGGGTAATGGTGGCCCAAATTGGAGACGCGAGGAAGCAAAACTTTATAAGGAAGAAGACGATAAATGGACCACGGTTCGCCGTCGTAGAAACCTGGCCGACGGTGATCGCCGGAATCCAACATCTGGGCAGAGAGAATCGGTCTTCAACAGGCTTTCAAATTTGAATCAGCCTTCAATGCCCGCTGATTCATCCACCACCAATGCTTCTAATGGCGTGGTCGCCATCTTTACCCAGATTAATTATGGGTTTAATTCCCTGGACGGTGCAGACACATTAATTTCTTGTTTTGCATGTGGAGAAGAGGGGCATGTTGCAAGATTTTGTAGAAAACCAAGGCTACCTGGACTTCTTTCGTGTCTTAAGTTCGACACGTTCCCTTGCCCACCGGTGGAAGCTTGGGGCCCTGGCGTCATTAATGACTGGTTTGCTGCGATTGGACCGGCCCCACGCGTCAAGATATACTCCAAGTTCAGGGAACTTTGCGAGGGTTTTTTCCCTAACTTCAGGCCTAGACGAGTGCTTGCCTCTTCGGCTCCTTCCTCTTCTAGCTCTGCTGCTGCCGCCCCTTCTTCCCAAGCAGAGGTGCCCGTGGCTAGCCGCCTCCCCATGGCAAACGTCCCCATAATTCCGGAACCCTTCGCCCCCCATGGACATGAGATTCTCCATGTGCCTGGCCGCAATGGCGTCTCCCGTGTGGTTTTTCTGTGTCGAGCTCGCCGACATGAAGATTTGGAAATCGTCACAAGCAATCCCCGACCAGCAGAGGTACTTTTCCGCAATGTCAGTGTTATCGTGCATGAGTTCCTAAAGCAAGAAGTAGAACTTGAGATGCGAGATATCCAGCCATGTGCTTTCGGAGAGGCCTATGTTCGCATGAGACATGTCAGAGACCGCGACTGGATGGTGCACCAGAGTCCGCACGCGTTTGGGGATGTTTATCTTTCCTTCAGTAAGAACAATGAAGGAAGAAACTGGAGAAGAGTGAACTTCAACAGAGTTTGTTTGATCCTGCTGATTGGGGTCCCCTTTGACTTCATCACCACTGAAGACATTGCAATGGCTGTGAGTAGGTTTGGCAGACTCATAAGCTGGGAAAATGATGAAGCTAATAAAGGAAGGGTGATTGCCAAGGTTAGGGTCACTGATTTGGATGAAATCCCGAAGAGCATCAGGTGGAGTGAAGGGGAACAATTTGAAGAGGATGGCTGGTCCTCCTCTGTGGAAATTCTGCAGCAAGAGTTGTTGGGTGGGGGACCTGCTGATGAAGACCCAATGCCACCACCTGGAGTGGACCCACACCCACTTCCACTTGAAAACCTGGATTTCCCAGGCTTTCATGCTATTGCTATGAATAATGGCCACATACCTGAAGCTCCAGTGGAGAATGAAGATGTTGAAGATCATTGGGCCTTTTAGTTCCTTGGCCCAAATCACATTCAAATCAACCCCAATGTTAACCCTGATATACCTGCAAATGAAGGAATTAGTGACATAACCTCTGTGGCCTCTGGGAGTTCTTTCAATATGATTCCAGATGACAATGCTCATAACCTGCATGAGGATCAATTTTTTCCTCTGATGCCTGAACCATTTGTTCCTGGTGGAATTGGATTGCTCCATATTCAGATGGCCTATGGAAATGAAGATATGGAGGAAGAACGAAACCAACTAGAAGAAGGTGATTTGCAGCCTCAAGCTCCTAACAACATGAATCCCCCACCAGATGCCTCTCCAAGACAAGAACATATTTTGGAACTGCAACTGGATATCCCTGTAGTGAATATGCCAGGTAATGAGGTGGCTGAGAATATGTCACCAGAAGCTGATCACAGGGAAGTGGAAATTGTGGACTTGGGAATTGCTCCAGGGGAATCACCTGGACTTGCAATTTCTAGCCAAGTCCCAGAGCCTGGTCTTCATGTTGTGGACAACTTGGAGATAGTACAAGAAAATGCTGACTCCATAGCAAGATACCCAGCCACCTTCAATTCTGGGAAGGAGGTGCTCCCTGTTTCCACCACCAATGCTCTCATTGCTGCTGGTTTATACTCTCCAACTCAGTCTGACAGGAATCAGGACAACATCAATTATGAGCATTCCACTCAACCTGATGGGCAGATGGCCAAGATCCCAACTGCATAAGATCCAATTGAGGGTGAGATTTCCCAAACATTTAATATTTCATCCCTTGAACCTGATTCTTCATCTCACTTGAATAGAGACTCAAATACCCTTGCTTACACACAAATGCACTCTGAGCTCTCCATTGACATGGAATACAAGCTGTTCAATGATACACTTGAGAAATTTGGTGTATCTACTACATCAGGTTCTGTTAATGACTTGGATACTTCATTTGGATCTCTTAAAAATGTCTGTTTATCCTCAGAAGGCATGGAGATGTGGAAATTGCATTTTGCCCCAAGAGATTCAGAGTGTGCACAGCTTGCAAAAGTTCATGTAAGTTGGTTTAACTTTATTGTGCATATGCTTACCTCCCCAGACTAATATGAGCATGCTCAAAAATTGCTAAAGTCCCCCCTATGGAATATGATCACTGAAAATGATGCTGAGGAAAACTTCATCTTCCATATTCCTGATAAATGCCCTGTCTCCCAGGCCCCTGCCTGCAGATCTACTGAAAGAAATAAGGAAGAGGTCAACAAGGAAGACAAAGCGAATGAGAAGAGACCCATGATGGACAAATGCAGGAAGGAGGGACCAATGGAATCATCTCCAAAAAGAAGAGAGGTAAATCTTCCCTTCTTGACACTGAGGTGAGAAGAAGTGACAGAATCAGAACCATTAATAATGGTTTCAAAGTGAAACCTTGTCCTGATATTAACTGCCTACCATGTAATGCATCTCCTCCTGAACTGCAAAAGAAAGTTATTAAAAACTTGTCTGCCTCCTTTTGTAAGGTTTCTGACAAGGAACTGGAGGAGAAACTCTCCAAGAGGCCCAAGAGGAAGTATAAGAAGGAGATGGCCAAGGTGTCCAAGGCCAAAGAGAAAGTTAGCTCTACTAGTCTTTAATGATTAGTACAATCTTAGAGATGTTTGATAAGTGGAATGAACTTCCACTTCATGAGTACTGTGGTTGCTGGAAACCTCTTTTGGGGTATTGGAACTGTAATAATCTGCCAAAAACCTATCAATACTATGTGCTTGACTACCTGTCATACCTGAACCTTGTATGGCCCCTTTATGGTGAAATTATCTGCAATTTGCTCTCTTGGATTGGCATGAGGAATGAGAATATTTCTTATTACAAATGGAATAATTTGTGTGGTTACAATGAATAACAACAGAACTTGGAATATACTTAACTGGAATGTTAGGGGAATCAATGCTAAAGAAAAATGGAATGCTATCAGTAATAAGATAGAGGAGAGCTCTTGTGCTGTAGTATGCCTGCAGGAAACAAAAAGAGAAGAATTTGACCTTCAGTACTTGAGAAAATTCTGCCCTAAAAGGATTTCTAAATTTGTATTCCTACCATCTGTGGGAGCTTCTGGAGGAATCCTAACAGCATGGAATGATGCCATTCTGGAGGGAGAACTTGTGTTCCAAAACAAATTCTCCCTTTCTGTGCAATTCACCAACAGGCTCTCTAGTCAAACTTGGATTTTGACCAACATATATGGACCATGTTCACATGAGGATAAAGTGGAATTTCTTCAATGGTTTAGCAACATTGCCATGCCTGAGGAGTGTGACTGGATCATCATGGGTGACTTCAACTTAATTAGATCACCTGATGAGAGAAACAGACCTGGAGGTGACATCAATGAGATGCTTATGTTCAATGAGGCCCTCAGCAAGTTGGGACTCACTGAACTTCCCCTAAAAGGCAGAGAATTTACTTGGAGCAACATGCAGGAACATCCTTTGTTGGAAAAATTATATTGGTTCTTCACTTCAGCATCTTGGGCAACTTCATACCCTGCCACCACTGCCCTGCCCCTGGCTAAACCAATTTCTGACCATCTCCACTGCATGATCAAAATAGAGTTTAAGATTCCAAAATCTAGCATCTTCAGATTTGAAAATCACTGGATGAAACATGCTAACTTCATGCCTATTGTTCAATCTGCTTGGAACATTCCTGTTGGATATTCAGATGCTGCAAAGAAAATCAATGCAAAACTCAAGAATGCCAGAAGGGCTCTTAAGCTTTGGGCCAAAACACTTCCAACTCTAAAGATTGAGATTGGTAAAATGAATGAGTATATTTTTCTCTTGGAACTCTTTGAAGAATTTAGAGATCTTACTGTGGAGGAATGGAATTGCAGAGTTCTACTCAAAGAGTATCTCCTGGACCTCCTTGATAACCAGAAAACCTATTGGCAGCAGTGAGGGAAAATTAACTGGGTCAGGTTGGGGGATCAGAGCTCTGATTTCTTTCATGCCAAAGCTACCCTAAACCACAGAAACAACTCAATTGCAGTTCTGCATGACAACAACAATGTTGATGTCTCTGATCATGATGGAAAAGAAGCCCTCCTCTGGAACAACTTCAAAAATAGAATGGGACTTTCCAATGGGATAAGTATGCACTTTGATCTCAGTGAGTTATTTCACAGCTCCTATGACCCTCAAATTCTTCAGCAACTTGAGTTACCTTTCTCTCATGTGGAGATCAAAGTAGTCATTGAGGAGCTCCCAAATGGCAAGTCCCCTGGCCCTGATGGTTTTAATAATGAATTCATAAAAAAGTGTTGGTGCATCATTGGACCTGACATGGTGGAACTGATACATGCTTTTCATGCTGGCACAATTTCCCTTGAGAGTATCAACTCATCCTTCATCACTCTCATACCCAAAATTGCAAACCCTTGTTGTGCTTCTGACTTTAGGCCAATCTCTCTCGTGAACTCTTCCCTAAAGATCCTAACCAAATTGCTTACAAATAGACTCCAGAAAGTGATCCTATAGCTTGTGCATGTCAATCAATATGGATTCCTGAAAAATAGAGCTATCCAAGATTGCATTGGTTGGGCTTTTGAGTATTTGCACCTATGTCACAAATCCAATGTGGAGACCCTGCTCCTAAAGCTGGATTTTGAGAAAGCCTTTGACACCATTGAGCACCAAGCAATCATAGAGATCCTAAAGGCAAAAGGTTTTGGCAGCAAATGGATCCACTGGATGGAGATGCTCTTCAACTCTGCCACATCTGTTGTTCTGCTTAATGGAGTTCCTGGCAAAAATTTCTACTATAAAAGAGGAGTGAGGCAAGGAGATCCCCTGTCTCCCCTCTTATTTGTTTGGGCTGGCGATCTACTCCAATCAATCCTCAATAAAGCTCAAGACTTGGGATTGCTATCTGCACCAATTCAAAACAATGCCTGCCCTGAATTCCCAATTGCCCAGTATGCTGATGATACTCTGATTGTGCTCAAGGCAGATGCTAGGCAACTGATCTGTCTCAAGGCCCTCCTGAATACCTTTTCTGATGCCACTGGTTTGAAAGTGAACTACCATAAATCTCACCTGGTTCCTATCCACATTGATGACCTGAGGGTGGATCATTTTACCAATACTCTCAACTGTCAGAGAGGTCATTTTCCAATAACCTACCTGGGAATTCCCTTAGGCATTCAGAAACCAAGAGTGGAACATCTCATGCCCATAGTCAGAAGAATTTAAAAGAGGCTTTCTGGTATAGCAAACTTCTTGACCTATGATGGCAGACTAGTGATGGTCAAGTCCGTTCTTTCATCCTTAGCTATGTATTGCATGACATGCCTGGATCTCCCTGAAACTGTCAAACATCAAATCAACAAATACTTGAGGCACTGTCTTTGGAGAGGTTCAAACATGGAGGATAAGAAACCTGCTCTTGTGGCATGGTCCTCAGTTTGTAGGCCCAAAATCCAGGGAGGACTGGGAGTCCTAAATATCAATTCCCAAAACAATGCTCTACTCCTAAAGAACTAGCACAAATTCTTCAACAGCCATGACATCCCATGGGTTAAACTGGTGTGGGAAGCTTACTACAGCACTGGGCATCTCCCAGGTAGTCAAATGGTAGGATCTTTTTGGTGGAAAGCACAGACTGCACTCCTGGACCAGTTTAAATGTATGGCTAGATGCACAATTGGAAATGGGACATCAGCATCATTTTGGTTTGACCTCTGGAGCACTCAATGCCTGCACATTCAGCTTCTTCACATCTTTTCCTTTGCCAAAAACCAGTACATCTCTGTTCAAAAGTTCATGGCTACTGAATTCATGGAAGACCTATTCCATCTCCCTCTTTCAACCCAAGCCTTCCAGGAATTCCAGATCATTGACTCACTTTGTCAAGAATTCAATCAAAGCAGCAACTCTACTAGGCATGACCAATGGAGCTACATTTGGGGTAGCAAGAAGTTCAGCACTGCCAGAGCTTACAGTTCCTTGATTGGAGTTAAATCTGTACCACCACACTTTAACTGGATCTGGACAACAAGCTGCCAACCAAAGCATAAAGTCTTCTTCTGGTTGCTAATACAAGATAGATTAAACACAAGGAACCTCCTCAGAAGAAAAACCTTCCACCTGCAGACTTATAACTGTGCAACCCTCAATTGCCAAAGTGAAGAAACACTACATCACCTGTTCTCGACATGCCCATTTGCATCTTCTTGCTGGGACTTTATATGCCCAAACAGAACCATAAATACCTCAATTCTGGAAGCTATCACTGACATGAAGATGAAACTGAATGTCCCATTCTCAGTAGACATCATAACCATTGCTGCTTGGTGCATATGGATGGCAAGAAATGACAAAATCTTCAGGAACAAGGTTCCCTCCATGTTACACTGGAAGGAACACTATTTCAGTGAACTGAAACTCTTGAGATTAAGGATCAAAAGCAAACATTCAGAGTCATTCAAAGAATGGCTTGAATCTGCAATGTAATTTCTCTTTGCTTTAAATTCTGGGCTTATCTCAAGCCATGTAAACTTTTGTTATTATTTTAATAAAGTAAAAGCTGCAGTGGGGTTTTTCCCTACTGTTTCTCCCCTCAACAACCTTTCTTTGAAGACCAAAGAGGTCGGTTCATTCCTCCAAGATAGTCGGGACTAAAGAAGTAGGAGAATGCCATGAGGATGAAGAAGAAGATGCCTCTTGCTCGGAAAATTACTTTGAAGAAGACTTGGCCCTCTAGGTCAAGAAGAATACGGGCACCATGGTTACAAAAAGGAAGAACTTCAAGGGAAAAACCTTTTGGAAGAAGAAAGTGTTAGAATTATTCCCTAGAGGCAATACTAAAATGTATTATTATAATTCCAGGTTCATTATAAATTTTTATATGTCTATGGTATAACTGCAATGGACTATGTAGAGGTTTGCCAAGTTCCTTCGGAGAAAAACCCATAAGCAGGTGTGGAGTATAAACACAAATTGTTCCTAGTCTTACTCTAGGACTAACGTGTGTATTATGCATGCCATGTTTTCCTAGGGGAGGAAGCTTCCTCCCCCCTTCCTTGGCAAGCCCTAGAGGGAGGGAAGCCCTATGACGCCAACCCTAGGGCTTCCCCCTCCTCCAATGTGGCCTCCCTCTCTCCCCTCTATAAATAGACGAGGAGGGGCACGCCCCCCCAATATGTGAACTTGTCAAGATATTTTTCCCCAGGGATGCCCCTCTCTCTTCTTCATTAGATCTAATCTCCATTGAACCTCGAAGTGATGCTCCTCCCTACTCTCTACTCTGGCGGCGCGTAGCTCTGGAAGGAGGAGCCCTGCCGGATCCACCGCACCGTACGTGTGGATCAACCGTAGAGATATCGTATGTTGGATCTTTGTTCGAGTGACTTCTAGATCTGTTCAAGGGGTTGAGCTACTTCAAACTTCCCCAACTATCCATCAACATCTTCCGCTGCGAGAGAACTACCGTTGAACGGTTGTTATGGTAACAAGATCGTTATCCTTGTTTGCATAAATCTAGATCAATTCTTGGGACTTGGTTTCATAGTGTCGAATTTTTTTGTTTTCTACTCCGAATCCCAATAACGGTATCATGAGATAGTTCTAGTAATAGATGCAGGTTTGATCTAGAGTTCATAGTGATGATAGTGCATTGCACAAAAATTTAATTGTGCATGGTTTTTGATAATAGATCTAAACTGAATCTTCTAGTTGGTTCCCCTCTAATTGCGCAAGTTGATCCCTCCTGTATTGCTTGATTTTGTTACAAACATCTTGCCCCTCGGGGTCCTTCTATGTTGCTCCTGAGTATGATGGTCGCGCGAAGATGATTTGGGTCTTGCTTTTGGTGTGGAGAAATTTTGTAAAAAAGGGGCGTGTTAGATTGCTGATCTAACATGGGGATCACGCATATTGATGATTGTTCAGTATGGGTCATGAGATTAAATTGTAGTCTCATGGTTGATATGACCCAAGTGTTAATCTAGCAACTTTAAGATTGTGCTTTATGTGGTTACGTAGCTAGCAAAACATTTTGCTATGCAAACCCTAGTAACCACGTAAATGATGCAAAGAACGAGTAGAAGAACGTATACCTTATTTTTGCAGGATCATGTGATGTGGTATAGTCTTCGTCATGATAAAAGTTGTATGAGATGATTATACTTTGTAAATTTTATGTTTCATGACTTGCATGTCATGGTACGACATGATGGATGGAGCCATATGATTGTCATTTATTCGTCTTGCGTGCCAAACTTCATGTAATTTTCTTATTGTAGAATAAATGCTAGCAATAGTTGTTGTATCTACAAGAAGATGATGATCATACATCATGGTCCTTAACGACATGCCGTGAGTGGAGGTGATGCTCTCCACCAAAAAAATATGAAGAATGAAAATCATGGTGTTTGGAGCTTCTTGAAGAAAATGTTATACCATATCACATACATTAAATTGCATGTGATGTTAATCCTTTTCATTTCCTGTTTGAATGCACAAGTAGTCGTGTTTTAATAGGTAGATCACACGAGTTGCTCTCCCAACCGTGCAACTGTTTGAAATAAAAGCCACAAGAGTTGCATCATGTCACACGAGTACCAACGGAAATGTAACAAAGAGGCGGGTGGATTGGGTTGTCTCCACAGCAATAGCACTTGGTTTTCTTGAATTTCTAGCTTATCGGATCTGAGATCGGGGCACAAGTGTCGAAATACTAATACAACAGTCGTAAATTGGTTGTGATTGGGTTTTTTAGACTTACCGGGTTTATCTCCTCAATGGCTGAGTGTTACACCGGTGGCAGGTGTATTGATCCAGATTTTGATTACCCTAAGATGAATTGTAGGGAGATATTGGTTTCAGTGGGAGCATTAGATTAAACTTATTAAGATTAATGCAATTAATTTTGAACCATGTCTAAATCAATATGCTTATATCGTTTTAGAGAGATGGCCCGAAACAACAATGCTTTTAGCTTAGGACCGATGCTTGAAAAAGAGAAGCTTGCTGCAAATGGGGGCAACTATGAGGACTGGTTCCATAATCTTGGGTTTGTCCTGAAAGTTGCTAAGAAGGACTATGTTCTCAAAGAAGCTCTCCCAGCCCCTCCCGCAGAGGATGCATCGTAGGACGATAAGAACGTCTATGCGACTAAAGTGGATGACCACACCGCAGTAGAAGCAGTAGAATGCTTGATTCTTACGTGCATGGATACAGAGCTCCAGAAATGTTTTGAGAACTTCACCATTTTTGACATGGCGACACGACTGAACGCTCTATATCTAAACAAGGCTAGAACTGAACGTTATAAGACAACGAAGCAGCTGTGGGAATGCAAGATGGAATGAGGTAGCTCAATTAGTGAGCACATGATCAAACTTTTTGGTTACGCACAAATGTTGAGGGCTCTGGGATTTGCGATCCCTACGACACTCGGCACTGACATTCTCCCTGCATCACTCCCCCGTCTTACAACGGCTTTATCATGAATTACAACATTAATGGGATTGACAAGACCACAGACAAATTGTTCGCTATGCTTAAGACTGCGGAGGCATCTATGCATAGGGATCCAAGCCACGTGTTGGGTGTGATGAACACTACTAGTTTCAAGAAGAAGGGCAAAGACAGAAATGCCAAAAGTGATGGTAATACCAAACTTAGGTAAAGACACGAAGTGGCCCAACTAAAGATTCTTAGTTCCATTACTGCAAGAACAAGGGGCACTAGAAGAGGAGTTGCAAGAAGTATCTGGGAGATCTGAAGAGTTGTCTGATCACCAAAGGTATAAATAAGTTATACTAAGTTAATAGACAATTTCATTATGTCACCTTCATAGGTATAATTGATACCATATTGATTGCAGTTGTTTTGCAACTCAGTACAGGGAATTCTCAGAATTCAGAGGAGAAGAGCGAATGAAGTGCTAGTCCACATTGGAAGTGGTGCCCAAGTCACCCAAATCCGTCGGCGTTCATCTATCAAGGTTCATATTAGAGTTTAATAAATTTATTTGATTCAGAGGTTGTGTAAAAGGTTAATATCGTATTATGTCATCTACACGACGGATGCCTTATCCACGTTTTGAATAATGGTTGTTCGTAATTAATACTCTCTGGATTTAACCCTTGTGGTGAATTATTTAAGTTGAAATCCTGATGTTATGTCTATTTTCCTGATTGCTAAATAAATTAAGTTATGTGATGATAATGCTAAAATTGTAGTAGCATAAATGACTTAGTCACATTAGAACAGAGCGCATGTGGAAGCTTCATATCAGGGAAGTCATTCAATCTCTTGACTTTGAGTCATTTGACACATGCAATGTTATTCTAATAGACAAAATCATTGATTAAATGAATTGTTCAAGTGTTTAGTAAACTATTGGTAATAACACATATAGATGTGTGAAGAACCACTAAATAGTACTCCCTCTGATCCATAATAAGTGTCGCCCATTTTGTACTAAGCTAGTACAAACTTTGTACTAGATGAGCGACACTTATTATGGATCGGAGGGAGTACTTTACATAAAAATTTGTGATAATGACTTGTATAGATATACTGATATTTAGACAAGACATAAATTCTGAAATTTTGAATATGTTCAAAACTGTTTTAACTCAAAGAGAATCATCATCACACATAGATCAAATATTTGACGATATGATCATAAAATAAATGAGTTAAAGAATTTAGCAAACATCATAGAGTGTATGAAGTCAGTTCATAAATTAGCGTCACCCGAACCTCCGTATGGCTATGGAGTATCTTGTCGCACAACCAAACCTATATGCCATGTTGGAATTAAAATTGTTCCCTACTCTGAATCCCAACATGACATGGTGAGGTCAGTGATATACTTAAACCACACTCCCATTCACTATACCTCTTAACGCTTTAGAGAAACCACTTACAAACTAAATAGAGCGCCCTCATATGACTGTTGAAACAATGCCCTATAAGAATATGGCATGGATAAGAACTCCAATTGTTGTTTCAAAATTTCGGATATATATATATATATATATATATAGCCCATCTATTTTTCTAATATTAGCAGAATAACTATTCTACTAACACTTCTGCACTGCATCGTATCGCTAAGGGAATCGCACTGCTGACTTACAAGCACTGCAGCTCGGGAAAAATTGAACCACATCACCGTTTTTGCTGTAACTTTTTAACCATTTATCGGAATTGAGTGTACGACCCACCGTTGGATTCTAATGTAAATGGATCATCTTTCATATGTTGAACACTTCCCCTGATTCTTTATGGATTAAGAGCAGTTTCGAAAACGATGCGACGACCCACTTTCACAGCGGGAGTTTTTTTGCAATTTCTCTTAAACTGTTCGTCGGAACGATGCGTATGATACACCTTTGGAAATATATCGCTTAGGCGCTTCATTCATATGAAGAATACTTTCTCTAATTTCTCATGGTTTGGGAGGAATTTCAAATTGAAAAAAAACGCACAAACTCTATTTTTTCGGCGGATCTTGTAGAGAGTCAAACTTTTTAACCGTTTGTCGGAACGATGCATAAGATACATCATTAGATTCGTATGGAGTAGGAGCATCATGTATTTGTTCAACACTTTTCGAGATTCTTCACGGTTTTGAAGGAATTTTGAAAACGGTGTGCTGCCCTCTTGTGGATATCGAGCGTTTTTGCGTATTTTTTTTGATTCGTTCATCCGATCGATGCAATAGATACACCATTGGATAGATATCGTCGAGGCGCTCCATCTGTATGTAGAACACATCCTCTAATTCTTTAAGGTTTAAGATAAACGTCAATTTTAATAAATCGCGGAACTCTATTTTTTTGCGGACCCGGAATCGACCAAGTGAACTACATTGGACGGCCAAGCGCACCGCACTTGTCCACGGAGAGAACTGCCCGTGTTTCTTTTTTACGCGATTCACGCGAGGGGAAGTGAACCGCGATATAAACAATAGTGAACTACATGATTTTCTTTATTTTTTTAACATATTTTATTCTATTGACGTGCAAACGAACCGCATCGAGTGAACCGCATCCGACTGTTAAGCGCACTTCATTCGGCTTCACAATTGAGCTTCATCTTTTTCTTCCTTTTCTCATAATTCACATATACGGTAAATATTATCCCATAATTTGCATGGGAACACCAAGCGCACTGCAAATTTATTCAGTGAATTCCATCAAAACACCAAGCGCACTGCAATGTTAATACCATTTTTTTGATGAAACTTTTTGGAGACGTATTTGTATCACATGGTGAATTGCATTAATTTCTATTTTCATTTTTCTGTTGTTCTTTTAAGCGCATCAGAACTGCATGCAAACATATCAAAACGAACTGCATTATTTTTTCGTAACATTCTCTTCCCCACGATAAACGAACTCATTTTCTTAACCGCCAAGATGTGCTCTACTAAAAGTGAACTGCACTGCACATTCAAAGTAACAATACTTTTTTCCACAAAAATAACTACACATATATGCACTACATTTTTTTAACGACAGTAAGACATCATCAGCACCACATAAGAAAATTGCAATGAACTTCAATGTTTTTTACACAAAAATGTATGAACAAACATGAAAGTTTTTGAAATTTTTCCCCTTGAGCGGTTGAAATGAACCGCGACCATAGCAGCAAGTAGACCGCTCTGCACTGCAATGGATCGGGCGATGGGCAACCACGGGAGGACGACATCTGGGCAGATCTGGGGTTCAACCTTCGCTGGGAAGAAGAGGAGGCCAGGGCGGGGAAGATCCAGTTGGCCGACGCTGAGCAGAAGAGGAGGTCGGGGCAGGGTGGTTGGTGACGGGCTCTGCCGAGCGGCGGCGAGCGGCGCTGGGAGCACGCGGCTGTTGCTGCGGGTCGTGCCCCGGAGTGGCACCCCGCTCGGTCTGGGTCATGGGCTGATATAGAGGGGAGGAGGCGGCTCGAGGGCAGGAGGAGCCATGGTCGCGCGGCGACCGGAGTGTGGAGGATCTGGTGGCGCACAGGGGCCGCTCTGGATCGGCCGCGGCTGGCCCGATCCGGCGTGTGGGAGGGGCGCGTCGGTGTCGGGCTAGATCGGCCGGAGGAGCACGGGTGGGGTGGGGGTAGTCCGCCGGTGGTGAGGTAGGAGGCGGGGGCGCGGGTGGAGGGGGGGGCGCTGACAAGATCCATAGAGGGGGCGACGGGGAGTTTGGGACCTGTCCGCGGCGGGGCGGTGGGAGGCAAAAAATATATATGAGTGATTGAGAATAAATATTTTAGAAAAAAAAGCACTAAGGCATTGAATGTCCTGAAAATGCAACAAGCACCAAAGTAATCTAAATAGTAGATTAGTTCTCTTGAAGTACCTCAGTTGAAGAAAGGTTCTTAGAGGAAGACTAAGGAGTTCATTACAAATAGATGAAAGAAAGTTTCATAATGATTTGTAGTATTTTTAGTTGGTCTATAGTTAAGTAGCAAAATTGGATGTCAAAAATTGTTTTTCAAGCTAAGGCACATAGCGGGATTTCTACAACGTAGACATGAAACATGGAAACTTTGGAAGTTTCATAGGAGGGTATTCGGACCAGGAATACCATCATAGTGATTGGCATAGTTCCGAACGCTTGATCCACACAAACCATATTTTGATATGAGCATCATGATCAGAGGAAAGTAAGCTAAGAGCCCACGGCAGTCCAGACATGTTGAGCGATAGTGCCCTATCTTTAAATACTTCATAATGGATGAAGGGGTACATTAAGATACGCAAGATTGAGACAAGCCTAAAAGCGTTAAGCTCAGTGATGAAGTCTATACCACAAGTGAGCATGAAGCACTACTAGGGAATACCCTTATAGTGGCGTCCTTTTTTGCGTTTAGTGGCGCCTTATAGATGCGCCACTAACTACAAGACACTAATAACGCTTAGGGGTGGTGCATTCAGAATGCGCCACCCCTAAGAACCTTATAGGTGGCGCACCATAAGCCCTTATGGGTGGCGCATTCTGAAAATGCGCCACTATTAATTTTTTTTTTGAATTTTGAATCTGGATAAAGATTTTTTTAATCTCATGTTAGTATGCTTAATGACCGGTTACTATGCTTAATCTCAGGTCAAACTGACCTTCCTGGTCAAACTTCCCCGAGGGTCACCCATCCTAACACTACTCCAGCCCCAGCACGTTTAACTTCTCGGTTCTATTCAAGTCCCACCCCAGCTCACTTATCAGACACTTGTTGATATATCTATCTTATCAATCCTATTAAACCATGTTGATGCCTAGGACCTTGTTGATGTTCATGGGTGTCCTAAAATTTTCATCATTATTTTGAAACTTCTCGATCGGTCATTTTGAACTTTTTCGAAACCCATGCAAGCCTATTTTGAACGTTTAAAAAAATGCAAACAATATTTTTTTATGTTACTAGCTACTTTTTTTAATCTTCAAGATCTGCCCTCTAGCCTATTTGGAACTTTAAAAAAAAAATTATTATTTTTTAATTTTTTTCTGTTATTAGTGGCGTACTTCAAACAAAATGCGCCACTAATAAGTTTTGAAAAAAATTCAATTTTTCTTGCTCTAGTTCTTCAAACGCCCGTAACTTTTTTTCTGTTAGGTTTTTGAGGATTTTAAAAATGTTCAACGGGGTTCCCCGACTTGAATTTGGATATAACTTTTTGAGTAGATGATTTTTCATGTAAAAAACTTTTTCATCGGAGTTCGTATGCAAAAGTTAAACCCATTTTACGGATTCTCAAGAGATTTTGTAAAAAAGTCGAAATTCATCTTTCTAAATTTTCCAAATAACTAGACCACATATTACATGGGAATCTTATTTTATTTTATTTTTTTGAGATTTTTATCATTTTCTTTTCTTTTCTTTTTCAAACTGAAAAGGCGGTCCACGGGGGGGGGGGGGGGGGTGGGGGTGTATTTGTGTATTTGAAAATTTCCCCTCACATTTTTAGGTTAGTAGTGGTGCATATGCAAGATGCGCCACCCTAAGAGCTTATGGGTGGCGCATGAATGCGCCACCAATAATTCCTTAGGGGTGGCGCATTTTTAGAAATGCGCCACCTATAAGATCTTATAGGTGGCACATTTTTTACCTGTGCGCCACCCCTTACAACATAGTGGCGCGTTACATATAAAATGCGCCACTAATAAGGTTTATAGCTATTGCCCTAGTAGTGAAGACCGAAGTGCCATTTCTCTGAACAAACCATGTAACTAGATTATTGTCTCTAGTGCAAGTGGGAGGCTGTTGGAATTATTCCCTAGAGGCAACAATAAAATGTATTATTATAATTACAGGTTCATTATTAACTGCAATGGCCTACGCGGAGGTTTGCCAAGTGCTTGTTAACTGCCTTCGGAGGAAAACCCATATGCAGGTGTGGAGTATAAACACAAAGTGTGCTTAGTCTTCCTCTAGGACTAACCTGTGTATTATGGATGTCATGTTTTCCTTACATAGGCATTGAATATGCCGGTAATACATGGGAGCACGTTGTTTCGAGAACAAGGGTGCTGAACCAACCCAATTGTATGATTTGCGTTGAGATTTCATCTTCATTGTACTATGAGTTAAATCATCATATGAGGTCATATTTTCATGTATCGTTATAGTCCATGAGAATGTTAAGTACCTACATACCGAAGGGTAGGTTTGGACTCTTTCCAAACACCACCCATAACAGGCGCGACTATAAAGGATTTGCTCATTCACACTCGTAAGAATGTCTAGTGACTTGATGATTCAAGTTGGGATTAGCTCCTCTTATTCAAGAGATATATTCTTTGGGACCTCTCAGTATTATGTATCCACCAACATCCGGCCGGATACTTTTTGAATAGATCACATGGGATACGGAATACGCGAACGAGAAAAGAACAAAACCGATATGAGGATAATTGGTATAATGATTAGTGAGTTGATCATACGGATACGTATATAATCTACTTGAGTGCATGTCAACAAGAGGTTCACTCGAATTCATATTCGTGTAGGTGCGGCAACCATTATGGGTGTCCATGGCTCCGCTATTGGTTATTGATATGAAAAAAGTCAGCTTCTGGTTCATGTCCGTATTCTATCGCACCTATGGGGTCACATAGTTAAAGGTGGTAGATTTGTTTAGTTCTTAAATGATTGGAGCACGAGTATAACACACAGGAAAAGTTTCAGAGTGATTGATATTTAATCAGAGAGAAAACCGGAATTGTTTCGGGGCACCAATAAAGTACCGGGAAGAGTTTTGAGAAAACCGGGTAAAACCGGAGGGCCGGAAAAGTTCCGGGATGGTCTAAATATGTTTAATATTTATTCTTGTGAATTATAGAATTGTTTTAGAATTAATAAAAGGGATTAAATATGAATGTCCCCCCTCTCACTTGGAAGGCCCAAGTGGGGAGGGAGGCACTTGGACCAAGGAGGCCCAAGTCGGATGGCGCCTAGGAGGAAGGTTCCTCCTAGGGGAGGAACCTTACTCCCCCCTTCCTTGGCCAGCCCTAGAGGGAGGGAAACCCTAGGGCGCCACCCCTTGGGCTGCCCCCTCCTTCCAGGTGGCCTCCCTCCCTCCCCTCTATAAATAGATGAGGAGGGGCACCCCTTAATAGGCGAAATTTTCAAGAGAGTCTTGCCCCAGGACTGCCCCTCTCTCTTCTTAATTAGATCTAGTCTCCATTGAAACTCAATGTGCTTCTCCTCCCTCCTCTATACTCCTGCGGCGCCGAGCTCTGGACGACGGAGCCCTACCAGATCTACCGCACCATACGTATGGATCAACCGTAGAGACATCGTACGTTCAATCTTTGTTCGAGGGACTTCTAGATCTGTTCGTGGGACGTCACACGGATATGATCTGTTCGAGGGGTAGCGCTATTTCAAGCTTCCCCAACTCTGCATAAACATTTTCCGCTGCAAGAGAACTACCTTTGAACGGTTTTTAAGGTAACCAGATCGCTATCTAGATCCAATTTTGGGACTTGGTTTCATAGTGCCAATTTTTTTCTACTCCGAATCCCAATAGAAAGCGCTATAATTGTGATAGTCCAAAGAACCTTGTAGCGAATTTTTCCTATGAGAGAAGAGAAGAAAAATCCGATAAGCTCTTGTTCAAGAAGAAGAGTTTCTACAAGTTTGCCAAGAGGTGTGGTGTCGGGACCCGGGGTTAGCGTATGCAAGTCCAGTTAAGACATAGTCATATGGAGAGCCGAGAACCGCACCCACTTGTCTAAGCAGACAAGGCCAAGCACTGAACATTCTCGGAAAGCATCGTACGTGAGGGGCATCCCATCCAGGCCGGATGATCAACTGTGATGGGTCCTCATCGTCCGCACACAAGTCTAATGATATGGGTGGTGAACCCCCATATTCAAAGATAGTCGCCTCAACCATACTATCGACTATCTCGAAACTCTTACATAGACTTACTCCAGCCCGATCACTTAGTCGGGGTCTAGGGCGGGCTCGATCATACCACAAAGTGTGCACGAGACAGAGTCTCGGACAATCGCATCGCGATGCCCCAAGATGCGCACATCTAAGGGCCACTTGGTGTATGAAAGACCGCCAGCCAGAACACAGCTAAGGTCTCGAAATCCCATACAAAGACATGCATGTTATAAACATACACGCAGCACACATGCCTTGTATGAACAGCAGGTACCATTGCAATTCTCTACAAAGTGTACATTTTATTTATAACTCTTATAGAGTACACACAGAGATCACATACATGTGATCCAACATTACAACATAAAGCGGAAGCAAATTATGTCTGAGTACAGACAAGTTTAACAAATTGGCTTAAGAAGCCTTATTCAAACATAAAGCCCTCCACGAGGGAACCAGTCTGCTGACTGGGACTAGACTAGTTTAACTTCAGTCGTCCAGCTCGATGAAGAAGCCACCTTCGGGGTCAGTGGCATAACCTAAAACATAGATTAAGCAAACGTGAGTACAAAGTCGTACTCAGCAAGACTTACATAGGAGCTATACTACTCATGCACATGTATCAAGGTAAAGGAAGGTGGGGTTCACTTGCAGAAATGCCAGCTTTGACTTGGCTAGTCCTGAACTACGACTACCAGACTTGAGGTAAGAAGCGTACACGAGTCCACTACTTTCACCAACCAATTACACCACTATGGTGCCTTCCTCGACTTTCCCACGAGAAGGCACGCCATAGCACTCACACTTATCTTGGTGTATTTTAGAAGTATCCAGTTCAAGTTATCTAATAATCAAGCTAAGCTTTCCAAGTAGTCCATAACCGCGGACGCGGCTATTCGAATAGTTTTGTTAACCTTGCAAGGGTGTACCGCTACACACACATGACCATCATTTACCGCCTTTGATCTCAACACCATTCAAGGGGTGCCAGCGAGGATGCTCACCACAACTGTTACCTCATAGCCTATCTAGTCCGAGAAAGCCGCCTACTTGGGTTGGTTACCACAATCGTGAACCCGGCCGGTTTACCGAAGTGGACCCAAGCGATGTGTGCGTGGTGCATAAGCCGGTCTCGGGTGAGCCGTTCTCTCACTTAGCATCCAGGCCACAAACCTACCAGAACTCCGAACTACTGCGACATCTGGACATCGAAAGGGATGAGTTAATAGGTTGAGAGGGGTCAGTGAGCCCAATGTGTGGTTGTACTCTTCATCTTGGATCACCACACAAGAACTCGGACTTAGGGCGGTGTTCAACGAGACAACCCACCGTGTACTCCTACACAGCCTCTCATCGTTCACCTTGTATTAGGTCGATTCACCAACACTTTTCTACCATCATCCACATGATCACTACCATCCCGACTCACATCACAGTAACAACATGGTATCATACTAAGCATGCAATAAGCAGTAACATTGCAGGGGCCACATGATATCAAACAACTCCTACAGTTGCTAGGATTGTGGTTTGCTTACTACTGTGACAAAATGATAGGTCATGCAAAGGAATGGGTTCATCTATACGGTAGAAACGTAGCATGGTGATCATCCTAAACAATGCATAAGCGAGACATGAGAGGGAAGTGGGATTTTATCGACATGATCAATGGGGTTTTGCTTGCCTTGCTGACGAGGTTCGGGCTCTGGATCTTCAGCGAAGGGGGTGACCTCTTGCTCCAGTTCCACCTCTACTCGACAAACAAAGCACGAAGTAGCAATCAATATGAATGCAATGCTCAAGCACATGATTGAATGTTAAAGCTTGAAGTATAAGTTTTGATGTGTGAGGCAATTCCATTTAAGTGGAATATATTGCATTTGAAATGCAAATTCAGATTCCACATTTGAATTCAATTTAGTCAAGGTGCAATTGAAAAAGTTTGATTATTTTGAAACAACTTCAAATGTGTATGATATGCCTCTGAAGTGTGGTTGAATTGTAGCTTAAAACCATGGTCCAAGTGGCAAGATCATTTGGTTTGAATTTGAATTAAATTCAAATAAAGAAAATGACATATGCTACTGTTCTCATTTTAAATTCAACTCAGACAGAGTTGAAAGTTGCATATTTGGAAAGATAATTTTCTCCTGATCATTTTTCATATATTATCTGTCCAATTTGGAGTTAATATGAATTTTCTATGAATTTCCAAAGTTTGGGGTATTTTCTGGAATTTCTGGAATTCTTTTTAATTAGAAAAGCTTTTATTGCGCCAACACTGCATCAGCATGACGTAGGGGTTTTTGACCCCGATCAAACTGACCAGTGGCCCAGGGCTGTCAGCCTCTCTTGGATAAATCCCTGTTAATTTAAATTAACAGAGAGATTAGAGGGGTTCTGGGCCCACCTGTAAGTGACTCTGGGGGTCATTAGGGGCTGGATTAGGCTCAGGGTTAGGCTAACCCACCGGCGGCTAAACGCCGGCGGCCTGGCCACGGCGGCGCTGCGCGGATCTGCTGTTCCTGTGGTCCAAACGAAGCGCCGAGACCACGGGAGCGAAGCCCGTGCTCTCGCACGTCTCCTGGTGCACGCCAGCGTCCAAGACGACGACCCCAGTGACGGCGGTGACCTCGCCGGCGGCAACAGAAACACGGGGAGGAGGCAATCGTCGCCACGGTGCTCCAAATCCAGCAATCTTGAGCTCGTTCGACGCGTTAGACCACAGGGAAGACGTCGGACATGCTCTTGGGTACGTGTGCTTCACGGATGCTCGCCGACGACGACCGCGGCGGTGAGGTACCTCGGCTTCCATGGCAGCCATGGCTAGAGGAAGCAATCGAAGCGGGGATTTTAGGGTTTTCGGTCGTGAGCTCACCAGGAACTCGTCAAAGTAGTCGACGGAGCCGGTGAGGGAACGTGGACGGAGTATTGAACGGCGACGAGCAGCGGATCCGGCGAGCTTTCGGTGACGATTCCAACGACTAGAAGGGCTCCGGGATCTTGATTCCTTGCAGGGAGACGTAGTCGAGGGTGGCGAAGCTGATGGACAAGTTCTTCTGGTTCTTCTCCGGCGCTGGCCACGGATGTCGTCGACGGTGAACGGCGGCTGCTCTCGGAGAAGAAGGGGAAAACGAGGAGAGGAAGGGAGAGCACGAGAGAGGAGGGGGAATTGAAGCACGGCTTCACGGCGGTTCTCCAGGACACGATAAGGTGGCACGGGGCGGCCTGGAAGGTCCTGGGCGTCGAGGTGGCGACCACGGCGTCGGCGCCCTGCCACGGAGCTGCTTGGACGCGCGGGAGGAAGACGACAGAACGGTTCGGGTGGGCTGGGCCGGCTGGAGAGGTGGGCCTCGCCCCAGGCGAGAGGTAAGCCTTTTCTTTTTCTCTCTGTTTAATCTTTCCTTTCTTTTTCTGTAATTTGTTTTGGCTCTGATAAAAATACCAAACCATTTTATTAAATTCTGAAAACTTTTATGTGGCCTCATAATAATATAGACTAACCACTTATGAAATTTCAACATTTTTAAAATTCAAATTATTTGAATTTTAAATCAAATAGGGGGATTTCTTTAATTCCAAGGTACTGTTTGAATATTTGAAAAATCTATGAGCATGGGGTGGGTCCCACATCACTTGATATGTGATCACACTCATTTATAAGACTTTTCAAAACTCTAACATGAATTTTTGGAAAATATTTTTATCTGGCCTTTTGAATTAATTCATCTAGGGGGTGTTCCTTCTCCCCTTTGCTTTTGAATTTTGATTTCAAGGATTTCTTTTGAAATTTTGACATGATGCAAAGGTACTAACTAACCCTAGCACATACCTAACAGAGGGTTCTGACAACTCGCCCCCACTCAAAAGAATCTCGTCCCGAGATTCAGAAGTCTGCGGGAGGAAGGTGGGGTACTCGGCACTGAGACGGTCTTCTCTCTCCCACGTGGCTTCTCTTTCAGAGTGGTGTGACCATTGCACTTTCAGAAACCTAATCTTCTGACGATGAGTGACATGCTCTGCGGAATCAAGAACACGAACGGGGTATTCTCGATAAGAAAGGTCATCTTGGAGATCAAGCGTTTCATGGTCGACTTCGCGAATGGGGTCCTTGAAGCAACGGCTGAGTTGGGACACATGGAATACATTGTGTACTCGGGAAAGGTGCGGAGGTAGTTCAAGTTGGTAGGCAACTTCTCCACGTTTAGCAATAATGCGGAAAGGTCCGATGTAACGTGGGGCCAACTTGCCTTTGATACCGAAACGTTGGGTTCCCTTCAGAGGAGTAACCCGAAGGTAAGCCTTCTCATCCAGATTGTAGCTCTCTTGCCTATGATGACGATCATAGTAGCTTTTCTATCGAGACTGGGCTTCTTTCAATTGATCACGAACAATACGAACTTGATCATCTGCTTCCTTGATCATATCCGGTCCAAAGAATTGTCTTTCACCGGTTTCAGACCAGTTTAGTGGTGTTCGACATCGTCGTCCATAAAGGAGTTCAAAAGGAGCCATGTACAGACTAGATTGAAAACTATTGTTATAAGCAAATTCGGCAAATGGAAGAGAATTCTCCCAATTCTTTCCGAATGAGATAACACAAGCTCTGAGCATGTCTTCAAGAATTTGGTTAACCCTTTCGACTTGACCGCTAGACTGAGGATGAAAAGCTGTACTAAAGGAGAGATGAGTTCCCATAGCACGTTGGAAGCTTCCCCAAAATCTAGAGGTGAAAAGGCTACCGCGATCAAAATTGATTTCCAAAGGAACACCGTGAAGGGATACAATTCTGGAGATGTACAAGTTCGCTAACTGGCTAGCAGTTATAGACTCGCGAACCGGAAGGAAGTGAGCAACTTTGGAAAGCCTGTCTATGACAACGAAGATGGCATTGTTTCCTTTCTGGGTTCTTGGAAAGCCGGTGATGAAGTCCATACCGACTTTGTCCCATTTCCACTCGGGAATAGACAAAGGTTGAAGTGTACCAGCAGGTCTTTGATGTTCTGCCTTAATGCGACGACAAACATCACATTCGGCAACAAATTGAGCAATGTCTCTCTTCATCCTAGTCCACCAAAATCTCTGGCGTAGAGCTCGGTACATTTTTGTGCTACCGGGATGAATTGAGAGGGGTGTGTCATGGGCTTCTTTGAGGATGAGTTGCCTTAGTTCCTTATTCTTAGGTACTACCAAACGATTTTCAAAGAATACCGTTTCTTTGCTATCTGTGGAGAAACATTTAGCAACTCCGCTAGCAATGTTCTCCTTGATCCGGCGAACACCTCGTGCACGCCTTTGGGCAACTATGATTTGATCCTCAAGAGTTGGTTTCGCCACCAAGGTTGAAAGATAGCCATGAGGAACAATCTCAAGATTGAGCTTGCGAAATTCCTCATGAAGAAGTGGTTGATACTGCTGTAACATGAGGTTGTTACAGTACGACTTACGACTTAGTGCATCAGCCATGACATTGGCTTTGCCTGGGGTGTAAGAAATTTCTACGTCGTAATCTTTTATCAACTCAATCCAGCGTCTTTGCCTGAGATTAAGATCTGGCTGGGTGAAAATATATTTGAGGCTTTGGTTGTCGGAATAGATCTCACAACGATTACCAAGGAGGTAATGTCGCCAAGTTGTTAGGGCATGAACTACGGCAGCGAGTTCAAGGTCATGGGTAGGATAATTCTCTTCATGTGGCCGCAACTGGCGTGAAGCATAAGCTACCACATGTCGATCTTGCAGAAATATGCATCCTAACCCTTGCCGTGATGCATCACAATAGATTTCGAAATCCCTTTTGGTGTCTGGAGGTGCAAGTACAGGTGCAGAAGTCAATCTTCTTTTTAGCTCTTGAAAGCTTTCCTCGCACTTGGGAGTCCATAAGAATTTATTATCTTTCTTGAGGAGTTCAGTTAGAGGCTTTGCAACTTTAGAAAAGTTCTCGACGAACCAACGGCAATAGCTGGCTAGGCCAAGAAAACTCCTAACTTGCTTAACCGATTCAGGTGGAGTCCAGTCAAGGACGGCCTGAACTCTCTCGGGATTCACAGCAATGCCTTTTGCAGAAATTACGTGGCCTAAGTAGGTCACTTCTGGTAGCCAGAATTCACACTTGGAGAATTTAGCGTACAGGCGATGCTCTCTAAGTTTCATCAATACCAGCCTTAAGTGTTCGGCATGATCTCCTTCGTTCTTCGAGTAGATGAGAATGTCATCGAGATAAACCACAACAAATTTATCTAGGTACTCCATGAAGATCGAATTCATCAAGCGTGAGAATGTGGCGGGGGCATTGGTTAAACCAAAGGACATGACGGTGTACTCGTAAAGACCATAACGAGTAGTAAAAGCTGTTTTGGGAATGTCCTCGTTTCGGATTCTGATCTGATGATAGCCTAATCTCAACTCCATCTTGGAGAAGACAGCGAATCCTGCAAGTTGATCATAAAGATCATTGATCCTGGGCAGTGGGTATTTGTTCTTTATCGTCGCTAAATTTAGCGGGCGATAGTCTACGCACATCCTTTCTGTTCCATCTTTCTTCTTTACGAACAGAACGGGGCAACCCCATGGCGATGAGCTAGGGCGGATGAAGCCTTTTGCCAACGAAGCATCAAGTTGGGTTTTTAGCTCAGCTAACTCATGTGGGGCCATTTTATATGGGCGTTTGGAAATTGGTGCGGTTCCTGGAACAAGATCCACTATAAATTCTACACACCTGTCGGGTGGCATGCCCGGCAGTTCTTCAGGAAAGACATCCGGGAAGTCACAAACCACCGGAATATCTTCAAGTTCGGGAAGGGGAAGTACATTCAAGGAATGCACTTGGGTTCTTGTTCTGGGTGAGGTATAGTTGATGGTTTTGCCCGAAGGGTGGGTGAGTTTCACGGATTTGCCTTTGCAATCCAGATAGGCATTCTGTCTTGATAGCCAATCCATGCCAAGGATGACATCAATGTTTGAAGACTTGAGGGCTATGAGTGAAGCAAGGAATACTAAACCCTCAATTGCAATTTGATTACCATGGCTCACTCTATTAGTTTGCCATCTTGACCCTGGAGTTTGAATAACCATCGGGGTGGACAATTCAACAAAGGGTAACTCATGACGAAGTGCATAACTTTCCGACATGAATGAATGAGATGCTCCTGGGTTGAAAAGAACGGAAGTAGGAACAAAATTGACTGGGAGCGTACCAAGAATGACGTCAGTGGTGTCATCAGTCTCTTCGGCGGCAATCTGGTTCAGACGTCCACGAGTGGCGGGAGGAGCGGGTTTGGCGGTGTAGACCTTCTGGGGTGGCTTGCCACGACCATTGTTGTTGTTGTTGTTGCCTCCGGCACGGGGTGGAACATTCTGGTGTTGGAGCTGGTTCTGGGGACACTCACGAGAATAGTGGCCTGCCTGACCACACTTGTAACAAGCTCCGAAAACAGTGCGTGGAGCTGGGTTGTTTGGTGGAGCGGGGTGGAATTGGGTGGGTGGACGAGGCGCCACATAGGATGGCCTCGGTGGGTTGTTCTGGCGGAACATGCTGTTTGGGATCCAGATCTTGCGCTTTTGGAAGCCAGAACTGGATGAACTATCATCTCTAGGGTGTTTGCGAAAGTCGTTGGGGGTGTTCATGTCCTCTGCCTTAATGGCCTTGTTGACAAGGACCTGGAATGTGGCAAAGTCATGAAGGTTGAGCTCGCGACGGAGTCCGGAGTTGAGGCCACGACGGAACCTCTCTTGTTTCTTGGAGTCGGTGGAGACTTCTTCAGTTGCATAACGAGCAAGTCGGTTGAACTCACGACTAAACTCGTCCACGGTTCTTCTGCCTTGAGTGAGGTTACAGAACTCCTCACGCTTGCGGTCCATGAGACCCTTGGGAATGTGGTGCTCGCGGAAGGACGTGCAGAATTCCTCCCAAGATGCAGGTGGTCCAACGGGGCGCATATTCAGAAAGTTCTCCCACCAAGAGCTAGCTGCACCTTCGAGGTGATAGGTGGCGTAGTTAACCTTGTCGCCATCTGCAACATGGCCGGCTTGGAGCTTCCTCTCGATGCCGCGGAGCTAGTCATCGGCGTCAAGGGGCTTGGTGGAGTAACTAAAAACCGGGGGATGAAGCCGGATGAAGTCGTTCAGAGACACCATCTCATTGCGCTGCTGAGTGGTGTTGCGTGCGATGACTTCCAGCAGGTGGTGAGAGTCACGGCGGTTCCTCTCGACCTCCATCAGAACCTGTGCCATCGTGGGTGGGGGTGGAAGGTTGCCTTCCTCCTGGTCGTTCCCACGACCTTGGTTACGACCAATCTGGCCACGTGTACCTTGAGACATCCTGAAGGTGAAAAACCAAAGTCAAACAGAGTTGATTGAAGAGTCTAATCAAGGTATTGGAGTACTGGAAGGATTACAGAGCAAAGGAAGTAATCATCTTGACAACATGGTGATAAAGCATACAAGCCATATATTCACAAGCTGTCATACAAACCATACATCGTGTTAGTACAAGCACTAAGCTAATACAAACGTGATGAAGATGATACATCCTTCAGAGGCACTCTGACTTCCTATACATTATTTATCTAAGCCTCTGGAACTTAGACACCTTGCATACAATATACTAAGATACTAATACATCATCACTAAGTAAGACCACAGGCGGTCTCACTCATCTCCATCTCCATAATAGTCCTCATAAAAGTTACCCGCGTATCCCGGTAGCTGGAGGTGACCATCGGAAAACACAGAGGCTTGTGGACCCTGATATCCATTTGGGCAAGGATGGGGCCTAGGTCCAGTGTAGGGTGGAAGCAAAGGACCACGGGGTGGAAAAATGCCTCCAATCTCGGGCCAAGCAACTCGAGAAGGCATCTGAGTCCTCACTGGGTAGATCGCATCAAACTCAACTGATCCAACGCTCACAAAGGGTGCCAAAAGTGTCAGTGCTCGATACAGACGAACACGGGTGGCGTGGAGCTCGAAACGGAGAGCGCGTGCATCACGATCTCTGTCACTAGAAAACCTAGCAGTCACCTGAAGTGCTGGATCCTCTGCAGAGTGATCTGAGTAGAGTCCGGTGTAATATCCCTCTTCTCCTGGAAGTGCAGCAGGGATATAGCGGAATGAAATCTCTCTCAGCATGGTGTGCTCCTCTCTCAGCAGTGTAATACATGAGTATGCAGCATCCTGCACAGCCATGTTCTCGGTAACTCCAATGTCATGTCCAAAGTGGATAGGCTGGGTGACTCCAACGTGGTGCGGGTAGATCCGGACAATGCAGTGGAACTGCGTCTGGCTGAAGTCGTGAAACTGCTCCTCGATGGTGTACTCAGGGTACCATCGATATCCCACATAGGACATCATCTCGATCAACGTGGCGGGGTGGCCACGCACACCGAGGCACCTGGTCAAACGAACAATCTGCCGAGGGGGAAGATCTGCCATCTGAAACAGAAAGGAATTTGCAAATGCATCAGATTATGAGATAAACCTGGAATGACTCGGACAACATAACAGCTGTAATTGTAAGAAATGACAATTTCTTTCAATCATGACAAACAACACTTACATAATACGATGTATGAAATCAGCATTATAACAATGCTAGGAAAACCTGACACAACTTTCCTACGGCTATAGGGAAGCAAACAACGAGATGTGCTAATCAGACAGAGGAGAGCCTAGTCCTATCTTCCCGTAGAATAAGATGAGGGTGACTCAGAACTCAGAACGAAGGGGGTAAGGAGAAAAGGAAGCCTTACGTTGTTCCCTTATATACCCAGAGTAACTATATAACTATAGAATGCTAGACTCGACTTCGGCCAAGGCTACTAGTCCTACAGTCAGTCCTGCTCTGATACCAAGTCTGTCGGGACCCGGGGTTAGCGTATGCAAGTCCAGTTAAGACATAGTCATATGGAGAGCCGAGAACCGCACCCACTTGTCTAAGCAGACAAGGCCAAGCACTGAACATTCTCGGAAAGCATCGTACGTGAGGGGCATCCCATCCAGGCCGGATGATCAACTGTGATGGGTCCTCATCGTCCGCACACAAGTCTAATGATATGGGTGGTGAACCCCCATATTCAAAGACAAGTCGCCTCAACCACACTATCGACTATCTCGAAACTCTTACATAGACTTACTCCAGCCCGATCACTTAGTCGGGGTCTAGGGCGGGCTCGATCATACCACAAAGTGTGCACGAGACAGAGTCTCGGACAAACGCATCGCGATGCCCCAAGCTGCGCACATCTAAGGGCCACTTGGTGTAGGAAAGACCGCCAGCCAGAACACAACTAAGGTCTCGAAAACCCATACAAAGACATGCATGTTATAAACATACACGCAGCACACATGCCTTGTATGAACAGCAGGTACCATTGCAATTCTCTACAAAGTGTACATTTTATTTATAACTCTTATAGAGTACACACAGAGATCACATACATGTGATCCAACATTACAACATAAAGCGGAAGCAAATTATGTCTGAGTACAGACAAGTTTAACAAATTGGCTTAAGAAGCCTTATTCAAACATAAAGCCCTCCACGAGGGAACCAGTCTGCTGACTGGGACTAGACTAGTTTAACTTCAGTCGTCCAGCTCGATGAAGAAGCCACCTTCGGGGTCAGTGGCATCATCTAAAACATAGATTAAGCAAACGTGAGTACAAAGTCGTACTCAGCAAGACTTACATAGGAGCTATACTACTCATGCACATGTATCAAGGTAAAGGAAGGTGGGGTTCACTTGCAGAAATGCCAGCTTTGACTTGGCTAGTCCTGAACTACGAGTACCAGACTTGAGGTAAGAAGCGTACACGAGTCCACTACTTTCACCAACCAATTACACCACTATGGTGCCTTCCTCGATTTTCCCACGAGAAGGCACGCCATAGCACTCACACTTATCTTGGTGTATTTTAGAAGTATCCAGTTCAAGTTATCTAATAATCAAGCTAAGCTTTCCAAGTAGTCCATAACCGCGGACGCGGCTATTCGAATAGTTTTGTTAACCTTGCAAGGGTGTACCGCTACACACACATGACCATCATTTACTGCCTTTGATCTCGACACCATTCAAGGGGTGCCAGCGAGGATGCTCACCACAACTGTTACCTCATAGCCTATCTAGTCCGAGAAAGCCGCCTACTTGGGTTGGTTACCACAATCGTGAACCCGGCCGGTTTACCGAAGTGGACCCAAGCGATGTGTGCGTGGTGCATAAGCCGGTCTAGGGTGAGCCGTTCTCTCACTTAGCATCCAGGCCACAAACCTACCAGAACTCCGAACTACTGCGACATCTGGACATCGAAAGGGATGAGTTAATAGGTTGAGAGGGGTCAGTGAGCCCAATGTGTGGTTGTACTCTTCATCTTGGATCACCACACAAGAACTCGGACTTAGGGCGGTGTTCAACGAGACAACCCACCGTGTACTCCTACACAGCCTCTCATCGTTCACCTTGTATTAGGTCGATTCACCAACACTTTTCTACCATCATCCACATGATCACTACCATCCCGACTCACATCACAGTAACAACATGGTATCATACTAAGCATGCAATAAGCAGTAACATTGCAGGGGCCACATGATATCAAACAACTCCTACAGTTGCTAGGATTGTGGTTTGCTTACTACTGTGACAAAATGATAGGTCATGCAAAGGAATGGGTTCATCTATACGGTAGAAACGTAGCATGGTGATCATCCTAAACAATGCATAAGCGAGACATGAGAGGGAAGTGGGATTTTATCGACATGATCAATGGGGTTTTGCTTGCCTTGCTGACGAGGTTCGGGCTCTGGATCTTCAGCGAAGGGGGTGACCTCTTGCTCCAGTTCCACCTCTACTCGACAAACAAAGCACGAAGTAGCAATCAATATGAATGCAATGCTCAAGCACATGATTGAATGTTAAAGCTTGAAGTATAAGTTTTGATGTGTGAGGCAATTCCATTTAAGTGGAATATATTGCATTTGAAATGCAAATTCAGATTCCACATTTGAATTCAATTTAGTCAAGGTGCAATTGAAAAAGTTTGATTATTTTGAAACAAATTCAAATGTGTATGATATGCCTCTGAAGTGTGGTTGAATTGTAGCTTAAAACCATGGTCCAAGTGGCAAGATCATTTGGTTTGAATTTGAATTAAATTCAAATAAAGAAAATGACATATGCTACTGTTCTCATTTTAAATTCAACTCAAACAGAGTTGAAAGTTGCATATTTGGAAAGATAATTTTCTCCTGATCATTTTTCATATATTATCTGTCCAATTTGGAGTTAATATGAATTTTCTATGAATTTCCAAAGTTTGGGGTATTTTCTGGAATTTCTGGAATTCTTTTTAATTAGAAAAGCTTTTATTGCGCCAACACTGCATCAGCATGACGTAGGGGTTTTTGACCCCGATCAAACTGACCAGTGGCCCAGGGCTGTCAGCCTCTCTTGGATAAATCCCTGTTAATTTAAATTAACAGAGAGATTAGAGGGGTTCTGGGCCCACCTGTAAGTGACTCTGGGGGTCATTAGGGGCTGGATTAGGCTCAGGGTTAGGCTAACCCACCGGCGGCTAAACGCCGGCGGCCTGGCCACGGCGGCGCTGCGCGGATCTGCTGTTCCTGTGGTCCAAACGAAGCGCCGAGACCACGGGAGCGAAGCCCGTGCTCTCGCACGTCTCCTGGTGCACGCCAGCGTCCAAGACGACGACCCCAGTGACGGCGGTGACCTCGCCGGCGGCAACAGAAACACGGGGAGGAGGCAATCGTCGCCACGGTGCTCCAAATCCAGCAATCTTGAGCTCGTTCGACGCGTTAGACCACAGGGAAGACGTCGGACATGCTCTTGGGTACGTGTGCTTCACGGATGCTCGCCGACGACGACCGCGGCGGTGAGGTACCTCGGCTTCCATGGCAGCCATGGCTAGAGGAAGCAATCGAAGCGGGGATTTTAGGGTTTTCGGTCGTGAGCTCACCAGGAACTCGTCAAAGTAGTCGACGGAGCCGGTGAGGGAACGTGGACGGAGTATTGAACGGCGACGAGCAGCGGATCCGGCGAGCTTTCGGTGACGATTCCAACGACTAGAAGGGCTCCGGGATCTTGATTCCTTGCAGGGAGACGTAGTCGAGGGTGGCGAAGCTGATGGACAAGTTCTTCTGGTTCTTCTCCGGCGCTGGCCACGGATGTCGTCGACGGTGAACGGCGGCTGCTCTCGGAGAAGAAGGGGAAAACGAGGAGAGGAAGGGAGAGCACGAGAGAGGAGGGGGAATTGAAGCACGGCTTCACGGCGGTTCTCCAGGACACGATAAGGTGGCACGGGGCGGCCTGGAAGGTCCTGGGCGTCGAGGTGGCGACCACGGCGTCGGCGCCCTGCCACGGAGCTGCTTGGACGCGCGGGAGGAAGACGACAGAACGGTTCGGGTGGGCTGGGCCGGCTGGAGAGGTGGGCCTCGCCCCAGGCGAGAGGTAAGCCTTTTCTTTTTCTCTCTGTTTAATCTTTCCTTTCTTTTTCTGTAATTTGTTTTGGCTCTGATAAAAATACCAAACCATTTTATTAAATTCTGAAAACTTTTATGTGGCCTCATAATAATATAGACTAACCACTTATGAAATTTCAACATTTTTAAAATTCAAATTATTTGAATTTTAAATCAAATAGGGGGATTTCTTTAATTCCAAGGTACTGTTTGAATATTTGAAAAATCTATGAGCATGGGGTGGGTCCCACATCACTTGATATGTGATCACACTCATTTATAAGACTTTTCAAAACTCTAACATGAATTTTTGGAAAATATTTTTATCTGGCCTTTTGAATTAATTCATCTAGGGGGTGTTCCTTCTCCCCTTTGCTTTTGAATTTTGATTTCAAGGATTTCTTTTGAAATTTTGACATGATGCAAAGGTACTAACTAACCCTAGCACATACCTAACAGAGGGTTCTAACAACTCGCCCCCACTCAAAAGAATCTCGTCCCGAGATTCAGAAGTCTGCGGGAGGAAGGTGGGGTACTCGGCACTGAGACGGTCTTCTCTCTCCCACGTGGCTTCTCTTTCAGAGTGGTGTGACCATTGCACTTTCAGAAACCTAATCTTCTGACGATGAGTGACATGCTCTGCGGAATCAAGAACACGAACGGGGTATTCTCGATAAGAAAGGTCATCTTGGAGATCAAGCGTTTCATGGTCGACTTCGCGAATGGGGTCCTTGAAGCAACGGCTGAGTTGGGACACATGGAATACATTGTGTACTCGGGAAAGGTGCGGAGGTAGTTCAAGTTGGTAGGCAACTTCTCCACGTTTAGCAATAATGCGGAAAGGTCCGATGTAACGTGGGGCCAACTTGCCTTTGATACCGAAACGTTGGGTTCCCTTCAGAGGAGTAACCCGAAGGTAAGCCTTCTCATCCAGATTGTAGCTCTCTTGCCTATGATGACGATCATAGTAGCTTTTCTATCGAGACTGGGCTGCTTTCAATTGATCACGAACAATACGAACTTGATCATCTGCTTCCTTGATCATATCCGGTCCAAAGAATTGTCTTTCACCGGTTTCAGACCAGTTTAGTGGTGTTCGACATCGTCGTCCATAAAGGAGTTCAAAAGGAGCCATGTACAGACTAGATTGAAAACTATTGTTATAAGCAAATTCGGCAAATGGAAGAGAATTCTCCCAATTCTTTCCGAATGAGATAACACAAGCTCTGAGCATGTCTTCAAGAATTTGGTTAACCCTTTCGACTTGACCGCTAGACTGAGGATGAAAAGCTGTACTAAAGGAGAGATGAGTTCCCATAGCACGTTGGAAGCTTCCCCAAAATCTAGAGGTGAAAAGGCTACCGCGATCAAAATTGATTTCCAAAGGAACACCGTGAAGGGATACAATTCTGGAGATGTACAAGTTCGCTAACTGGCTAGCAGTTATAGACTCGCGAACCGGAAGGAAGTGAGAAACTTTGGAAAGCCTGTCTATGACAACGAAGATGGCATTGTTTCCTTTCTGGGTTCTTGGAAAGCCGGTGATGAAGTCCATACCGACTTTGTCCCATTTCCACTCGGGAATAGACAAAGGTTGAAGTGTACCAGCAGGTCTTTGATGTTCTGCCTTAATGCGACGACAAACATCACATTCGGCAACAAATTGAGCAATGTCTCTCTTCATCCTAGTCCACCAAAATCTCTGGCGTAGAGCTCGGTACATTTTTGTGCTACCGGGATGAATTGAGAGGGGTGTGTCATGGGCTTCTTTGAGGATGAGTTGCCTTAGTTCCTTATTCTTAGGTACTACCAAACGATTTTCAAAGAATACCGTTCCTTTGCTATCTGTGGAGAAACATTTAGCAACTCCGCTAGCAATGTTCTCCTTGATCCGGCGAACACCTCGTGCACGCCTTTGGGCAACTATGATTTGATCCTCAAGAGTTGGTTTCGCCACCAAGGTTGAAAGATAGCCATGAGGAACAATCTCAAGATTGAGCTTGCGAAATTCCTCATGAAGAAGTGGTTGATACTGCTGTAACATGAGGTTGTTACAGTACGACTTACGACTTAGTGCATCAGCCATGACATTGGCTTTGCCTGGGGTGTAAGAAATTTCTACGTCGTAATCTTTTATCAACTCAATCCAGCGTCTTTGCCTGAGATTAAGATCTGGGTGGGTGAAAATATATTTGAGGCTTTGGTTGTCGGAATAGATCTCACAACGATTACCAAGGAGGTAATGTCGCCAAGTTGTTAGGGCATGAACTACGGCAGCGAGTTCAAGGTCATGGGTAGGATAATTCTCTTCATGTGGCCGCAACTGGCGTGAAGCATAAGCTACCACATGTCGATCTTGCAGAAGTATGCATCCTAACCCTTGCCGTGATGCATCACAATAGATTTCGAAATCCCTTTTGGTGTCTGGAGGTGCAAGTACAGGTGCAGAAGTCAATCTTCTTTTTAGCTCTTGAAAGCTTTCCTCGCACTTGGGAGTCCATAAGAATTTATTATCTTTCTTGAGGAGTTCAGTTAGAGGCTTTGCAACTTTAGAAAAGTTCTCGACGAACCAACGGCAATAGCTGGCTAGGCCAAGAAAACTCCTAACTTGCTTAACCGATTCAGGTGGAGTCCAGTCAAGGACGGCCTGAACTCTCTCGGGATTCACAGCAATGCCTTTTGCAGAAATTACGTGGCCTAAGTAGGTCACTTCTGGTAGCCAGAATTCACACTTGGAGAATTTAGCGTACAGGCGATGCTCTCTAAGTTTCATCAATACCAGCCTTAAGTGTTCG
This sequence comes from Bromus sterilis, assembly GCA_950022295.1. Lineage (NCBI taxonomy): Eukaryota > Viridiplantae > Streptophyta > Magnoliopsida > Poales > Poaceae > Bromus > Bromus sterilis. Next base: position 157,524,440 of record OX465596.1, on the reverse strand, counting down.
GCATGATCTCCTTCGTTCTTCGAGTAGATGAGAATGTCATCGAGATAAACCACAACAAATTTATCTAGGTACTCCATGAAGATCGAATTCATCAAGCGTGAGAATGTGGCGGGGGCATTGGTTAAACCAAAGGACATGACGGTGTACTCGTAAAGACCATAACGAGTAGTAAAAGCTGTTTTGGGAATGTCCTCGTTTCAGATTCTGATCTGATGATAGCCTAATCTCAACTCCATCTTGGAGAAGACAGCGAATCCTGCAAGTTGATCATAAAGATCATTGATCCTGGGCAGTGGGTATTTGTTCTTTATCGTCGCTAAATTTAGCGGGCGATAGTCTACGCACATCCTTTCTGTTCCATCTTTCTTCTTTACGAACAGAACGGGGCAACCCCATGGCGATGAGCTAGGGCGGATGAAGCCTTTTGCCAACGAAGCATCAAGTTGGGTTTTTAGCTCAGCTAACTCATGTGGGGCCATTTTATATGGGCGTTTGGAAATTGGTGCGGTTCCTGGAACAAGATCCACTATAAATTCTACACACCTGTCGGGTGGCATGCCCGGCAGTTCTTCAGGAAAGACATCCGGGAAGTCACAAACCACCGGAATATCTTCAAGTTCGGGAAGGGGAAGTACATTCAAGGAATGCACTTGGGTTCTTGTTCTGGGTGAGGTATAGTTGATGGTTTTGCCCGAAGGGTGGGTGAGTTTCACGGATTTGCCTTTGCAATCCAGATAGGCATTCTGTCTTGATAGCCAATCCATGCCAAGGATGACATCAATGTTTGAAGACTTGAGGGCTATGAGTGAAGCAAGGAATACTAAACCCTCAATTGCAATTTGATTACCATGGCTCACTCTATTAGTTTGCCATCTTGACCCTGGAGTTTGAATAACCATCGGGGTGGACAATTCAACAAAGGGTAACTCATGACGAAGTGCATAACTTTCCGACATGAATGAATGAGATGCTCCTGGGTCGAAAAGAACGGAAGTAGGAACAAAATTGACTGGGAGCGTACCAAGAATGACGTCAGTGGTGTCATCAGTCTCTTCGGCGGCAATCTGGTTCAGACGTCCACGAGTGGCGGGAGGAGCGGGTTTGGCGGTGTAGACCTTCTGGGGTGGCTTGCCACGACCATTGTTGTTGTTGTTGTTGCCTCCGGCACGGGGTGGAACATTCTGGTGTTGGAGCTGGTTCTGGGGACACTCACGAGAATAGTGGCCTGCCTGACCACACTTGTAACAAGCTCCGAAAACAGTGCGTGGAGCTGGGTTGTTTGGTGGAGCGGGGTGGAATTGGGTGGGTGGACGAGGCGCCACATAGGATGGCCTCGGTGGGTTGTTCTGGCGGAACATGCTGTTTGGGATCCAGATCTTGCGCTTTTGGAAGCCAGAACTGGATGAACTATCATCTCTAGGGTGTTTGCGAAAGTCGTTGGGGGTGTTCATGTCCTCTGCCTTAATGGCCTTGTTGACAAGGACCTGGAATGTGGCAAAGTCATGAAGGTTGAGCTCGCGACGGAGTCCGGAGTTGAGGCCACGACGGAACCTCTCTTGTTTCTTGGAGTCGGTGGAGACTTCTTCAGTTGCATAACGAGCAAGTCGGTTGAACTCACGACTAAACTCGTCCATGGTTCTTCTGCCTTGAGTGAGGTTACAGAACTCCTCACGCTTGCGGTCCATGAGACCCTTGGGAATGTGGTGCTCGCGGAAGGACGTGCAGAATTCCTCCCAAGATGCAGGTGGTCCAACGGGGCGCATATTCAGAAAGTTCTCCCACCAAGAGCTAGCTGCACCTTCGAGGTGATAGGTGGCGTAGTTAACCTTGTCGCCATCTGCAACATGGCCGGCTTGGAGCTTCCTCTCGATGCCGCGGAGCTAGTCATCGGCGTCAAGGGGCTTGGTGGAGTAACTAAAAACCGGGGGATGAAGCCGGATGAAGTCGTTCAGAGACACCATCTCATTGCGCTGCTGAGTGGTGTTGCGTGCGATGACTTCCAGCAGGTGGTGAGAGTCACGGCGGTTCCTCTCGACCTCCATCAGAACCTGTGCCATCGTGGGTGGGGGTGGAAGGTTGCCTTCCTCCTGGTCGTTCCCACGACCTTGGTTACGACCAATCTGGCCACGTGTACCTTGAGACATCCTGAAGGTGAAAAACCAAAGTCAAACAGAGTTGATTGAAGAGTCTAATCAAGGTATTGGAGTACTGGAAGGATTACAGAGCAAAGGAAGTAATCATCTTGACAACATGGTGATAAAGCATACAAGCCATATATTCACAAGCTGTCATACAAACCATACATCGTTTTAGTACAAGCACTAAGCTAATACAAACGTGATGAAGATGATACATCCTTCAGAGGCACTCTGACTTCCTATACATTATTTATCTAAGCCTCTGGAACTTAGACACCTTGCATACAATATACTAAGATACTAATACATCATCACTAAGTAAGACCACAGGCGGTCTCACTCATCTCCATCTCCATAATAGTCCTCATAAAAGTTACCCGCGTATCCCGGTAGCTGGAGGTGACCATCGGAAAACACAGAGGCTTGTGGACCCTGATATCCATTTGGGCAAGGATGGGGCCTAGGTCCAGTGTAGGGTGGAAGCAAAGGACCACGGGGTGGAAAAATGCCTCCAATCTCGGGCCAAGCAACTCGAGAAGGCATCTGAGTCCTCACTGGGTAGATCGCATCAAACTCAACTGATCCAACGCTCACAAAGGGTGCCAAAAGTGTCAGTGCTCGATACAGACGAACACGGGTGGCGTGGAGCTCGAAACGGAGAGCGCGTGCATCACGATCTCTGTCACTAGAAAACCTAGCAGTCACCTGAAGTGCTGGATCCTCTGCAGAGTGATCTGAGTAGAGTCCGGTGTAATATCCCTCTTCTCCTGGAAGTGCAGCAGGGATATAGCGGAATGAAATCTCTCTCAGCATGGTGTGCTCCTCTCTCAGCAGTGTAATACATGAGTATGCAGCATCCTGCACAGCCATGTTCTCGGTAACTCCAATGTCATGTCCAAAGTGGATAGGCTGGGTGACTCCAACGTGGTGCGGGTAGATCCGGACAATGCAGTGGAACTGCGTCTGGCTGAAGTCGTGAAACTGCTCCTCGATGGTGTACTCAGGGTACCATCGATATCCCACATAGGACATCATCTCGATCAACGTGGCGGGGTGGCCACGCACACCGAGGCACCTGGTCAAACGAACAATCTGCCGAGGGGGAAGATCTGCCATCTGAAACAGAAAGGAATTTGCAAATGCATCAGATTATGAGATAAACCTGGAATGACTCGGACAACATAACAGCTGTAATTGTAAGAAATGACAATTTCTTTCAATCATGACAAACAACACTTACATAATACGATGTATGAAATCAGCATTATAACAATGCTAGGAAAACCTGACACAACTTTCCTACGGCTATAGGGAAGCAAACAACGAGATGTGCTAATCAGACAGAGGAGAGCCTAGTCCTATCTTCCCGTAGAATAAGATGAGGGTGACTCAGAACTCAGAACGAAGGGGGTAAGGAGAAAAGGAAGCCTTACGTTGTTCCCTTATATACCCAGAGTAACTATATAACTATAGAATGCTAGACTCGACTTCGGCCAAGGCTACTAGTCCTACAGTCAGTCCTGCTCTGATACCAAGTCTGTCGGGACCCGGGGTTAGCGTATGCAAGTCCAGTTAAGACATAGTCATATGGAGAGCCGAGAACCGCACCCACTTGTCTAAGCAGACAAGGCCAAGCACTGAACATTCTCGGAAAGCATCGTACGTGAGGGGCATCCCATCCAGGCCGGATGATCAACTGTGATGGGTCCTCATCGTCCGCACACAAGTCTAATGATATGGGTGGTGAACCCCCATATTCAAAGACAAGTCGCCTCAACCACACTATCGACTATCTCGAAACTCTTACATAGACTTACTCCAGCCCGATCACTTAGTCGGGGTCTAGGGCGGGCTCGATCATACCACAAAGTGTGCACGAGACAGAGTCTCGGACAAATGCATCGCGATGCCCCAAGCTGCGCACATCTAAGGGCCACTTGGTGTAGGAAAGACCGCCAGCCAGAACACAACTAAGGTCTCGAAAACCCATACAAAGACATGCATGTTATAAACATACACGCAGCACACATGCCTTGTATGAACAGCAGGTACCATTGCAATTCTCTACAAAGTGTACATTTTATTTATAACTCTTATAGAGTACACACAGAGATCACATACATGTGATCCAACATTACAACATAAAGCGGAAGCAAATTATGTCTGAGTACAGACAAGTTTAACAAATTGGCTTAAGAAGCCTTATTCAAACATAAAGCCCTCCACGAGGGAACCAGTCTGCTGACTGGGACTAGACTAGTTTAACTTCAGTCGTCCAGCTCGATGAAGAAGCCACCTTCGGGGTCAGTGGCATCATCTAAAACATAGATTAAGCAAACGTGAGTACAAAGTCGTACTCAGCAAGACTTACATAGGAGCTATACTACTCATGCACATGTATCAAGGTAAAGGAAGGTGGGGTTCACTTGCAGAAATGCCAGCTTTGACTTGGCTAGTCCTGAACTACGAGTACCAGACTTGAGGTAAGAAGCGTACACGAGTCCACTACTTTCACCAACCAATTACACCACTATGGTGCCTTCCTCGATTTTCCCACGAGAAGGCACGCCATAGCACTCACACTTATCTTGGTGTATTTTAGAAGTATCCAGTTCAAGTTATCTAATAATCAAGCTAAGCTTTCCAAGTAGTCCATAACCGCGGACGCGGCTATTCGAATAGTTTTGTTAACCTTGCAAGGGTGTACCGCTACACACACATGACCATCATTTACCGCCTTTGATCTCGACACCATTCAAGGGGTGCCAGCGAGGATGCTCACCACAACTGTTACCTCATAGCCTATCTAGTCCGAGAAAGCCGCCTACTTGGGTTGGTTACCACAATCGTGAACCCGGCCGGTTTACCGAAGTGGACCCAAGCGATGTGTGCGTGGTGCATAAGCCGGTCTCGGGTGAGCCGTTCTCTCACTTAGCATCCAGGCCACAAACCTACCAGAACTCCGAACTACTGCGACATCTGGACATCGAAAGGGATGAGTTAATAGGTTGAGAGGGGTCAGTGAGCCCAATGTGTGGTTGTACTCTTCATCTTGGATCACCACACAAGAACTCGGACTTAGGGCGGTGTTCAACGAGACAACCCACCGTGTACTCCTACACAGCATCTCATCGTTCACCTTGTATTAGGTCGATTCACCAACACTTTTCTACCATCATCCACATGATTACTACCATCCCGACTCACATCACAGTAACAACATGGTATCATACTAAGCATGCAATAAGCAGTAACATTGCAGGGGCCACATGATATCAAACAACTCCTACAGTTGCTAGGATTGTGGTTTGCTTACTACTGTGACAAAATGATAGGTCATGCAAAGGAATGGGTTCATCTATACGGTAGAAACGTAGCATGGTGATCATCCTAAACAATGCATAAGCGAGACATGAGAGGGAAGTGGGATTTTATCGACATGATCAATGGGGTTTTGCTTGCCTTGCTGACGAGGTTCGGGCTCTGGATCTTCAGCGAAGGGGGTGACCTCTTGCTCTAGTTCCACCTCTACTCGACAAACAAAGCACGAAGTAGCAATCAATATGAATGCAATGCTCAAGCACATGATTGAATGTTAAAGCTTAAAGTATAAGTTTTGATGTGTGAGGCAATTCCATTTAAGTGGAATATATTGCATTTGAAATGCAAATTCAAATTCCACATTTAAATTCAATTTAGTCAAGGTGCAATTGACAAAGTTTGATTATTTTGAAACAACTTCAAATGTGTATGATATGCCTCTGAAGTGTGGTTGAATTGTAGCTTAAAACCATGGTCCAATTGGCAAGATCATTTGGTTTGAATTTGAATTAAATTCAAATAAAGCAAATGACATATGCTACTGTTCTCATTTTAAATTCAACTCAAACAGAGTTGAAAGTTACATATTTGGAAAGATAATTTTCTCCTGATCATTTTTCATATATTATTTGTCCAATTTGGAGATAATATGAATTTTCTATGAATTTCCAAAGTTTGGGGTATTTTCTAGAATTCTTTTTAATTAGAAAAGCTTTTATTGCGCCAGCACTGCATCAGCATGACGTAGGGGGTTTTGACCCCGGTCAAACTGACCAGTGGCCCAGGGCTGTCAGCTTCTCTGGGATAAATCCCTATTAATTTAAATTAACAGAGAGATTAGAGGGGTTCTGGGCCCACCTGTAAGTGACTCTGGGGGTCATTAGGGGCTGGATTAGGCTCAGGGTTAGGCTAACCCACCGGCGGCTAAACGCCGGCGGCCTGGCCACGGCGGCGCTGCGCGGATCTGCTGTTCCCGTGGTCCAAACGAAGCGCCGAGACCACGGGAGCGAAGCCCGTGCTCTCGCACGTCTCCTGGTGCACGCCAGCGTCCAAGACGACGACCCCAGTGACGGCGGTGACCTCGCCGGCGGCAACAGAAACACGGGGAGGAGGCAATCGTCGCCACGGTGCTCCAAATCCAGCAATCTTGAGCTCGTTCGACGCGTTAGACCACAGGGAAGACGTCGGACATGCTCTTGGGTACGTGTGCTTCACGGATGCTCGCCGACGACGACCGCGGCGGTGAGGTACCTCGGCTTCCATGGCAGCCATGGCTAGAGGAAGCAATCGAAGCGGGGATTTTAGGGTTTTCGGTCGTGAGCTCACCAGGAACTCGACGAAGTAGTCGACGAAGCCGGTGAGGGAACGTGGACGGAGTATTGAACGGCGACGAGCAGCGGATCCGGCGAGCTTTTGGTGACGATTCCAACGACTAGAAGGGCTCCGGGATCTTGATTCCTTGCAGGGAGACGTAGTCGAGGGTGGCGAAGCTGATGGACAAGTTCTTCTGGTTCTTCTCCGGCGCTGGCCACGGATGTCGTCGGCGGTGAACGGCGGCTGCTCTCGGAGAAGAAGGGGAAAACGAGGAGAGGAAGGGAGAGCACGAGAGAGGAGGGGGAATTGAAGCACGGCTTCACGGCGGTTCTCCAGGACACGATAAGGTGGCACGGGGCGGCCTGGAAGGTCCTGGGCGTCGAGGTGGCGACCACGGCATCGGCGCCCTGCCACGGAGCTGCTTGGACGCGCGGGAGGAAGACGACAGAACGGTTCGGGTGGGCTGGGCCGGCTGGAGAGGTGGGCCTCGCCCCAGGCGAGAGGTAAGCCTTTTCTTTTTCTCTCTGTTTAATCTTTCCTTTCTTTTTCTGTAATTTGTTTTGGCTCTGATAAAAATACCAAACCATTTTATTAAATGCTGAAAACTTTTATGTGGCCTCATAATAATATAGACTAACCACTTATGAAGTTTCAACATTTTTAAAATTCAAATGATTTGAATTTTAAATCAAATAGGGGGATTTCTTTAATTCCAAGGTACTGTTTGAATATTTGAAAAATCTATGAGCATGGGGTGGGTCCCACATCACTTGATATGTGATCACACTCATTTATAAGTCTTTTCAAAACTCTAACATGAATTTTTGGAAAATATTTTTATCTGGCCTTTTGAATTAATTCATCTAGGGGGTGTTCCTTCTCCCATTTGCTTTTGAATTTTGATTTCAAGGATTTCTTTTGAAATTTTGACATGATGCAAAGGTACTAACTAACCCTAGCACATACCTAACAGAGGGTTCTGACATGTGGTGACAAGGCGCTTGTTCATGAAGAATACTTGTCAGGGGATGAAGAAGATGGCGATGATGTGAAAATTGGCATGGCTGCCATAGCCGTGCATTCCATGTCATCCTCCTCCACATCAAGCCTCTTCGAATCCCCCAATGATAACAAGCCAAACCCCACAGGTGCATCATGGATAAATAGGCAATATCAAAGTCTATTACCCCTAAGACATCATCTGACGATCAAAACTCTTCGAATGAGGAGTTGGAGGATGAGTGTGAAGATGATGGTGTTGATTATAGTGAGGAAGACTCATTGGATTTCATGAAGACACTTAAGGGAGAATCCCTTGCTCGTTTCCTGAACATGATGAAGTCACTCACCGAACGTGATGACTACATCGATAATTTGGAAACCGTCCTAATACAGGAAAATGAGAGAAATGACCTCCTTGAGAAAAATCTCCATGAAGTAGAAACCATGAACTCCTCACTTGAGGAAACCGTCACTTCACATGAGATAAACTTTGTTAAGGTCAATGATGCTCTAAAACTTTCACTTGAAATTGAGCATGATCTCTCTGATAAACTTCCTAAGCTTAAGGTTGTTCATGGTGAAGTCGGTGAGCAGTATAAGATCCTTGAAAAGATCCACACGCTCATCAACAGGGGTCTTATAAATCTCACCGAGGCTTACAATCAACTTAAGGCTTCAACTCTTAAATATCTTGCTACTTTCACTCCTAATGATGCATGTGCGTCGAACTCCATTGATTATGCATCTATACTAAACTTGAGAAAGTTCTGGTGTCTTGCACTCAAGTAGAAAAGAACTTGAATGAACTGTTGAGAAATCAAAAGGAATGTGTGGCCAAGGAGGGTATCGGTTTTGAACCCTCCCAAAAGAATAATAAGAAGAACAAGCACAAGAAGAAGAAGCACCAACTCCTCCTTGACGACCCACAAGTGTAGGGGATCGCGATAGTCTTCGCGGGTAAGATAACCCAATTTATTGATTCGACACAAGGGGAGCCAAAGAATATTTATTAGCTTTAAAGTTGAGTTGTCATTTCAACCGCACCTGAAAGATACTTGCTTGGCAATGAGATATTAGTGGTAAAGGTGATGTGGAAGTGATGGTGGTAACAGATATAGTGTTGGTAAGGCAACAAAAGTAAAAATGATAAAAGTAAAGTAACTTTGTAACCAGTAGGATAAAAACACTGTAGGCTAGGGGGACGGATGGTTGGGTGCTGGATGGATGAGAGACATCATGTATTTTACTTGCGGCAAGGCACACAGAAAAGTAGCGATCATCTAGGCATATATCAAACATTAGGCATGTATCTGAAAGGTAGTTCTACGTGCTTGCAGTAAGAAATTGCACAACATCTTTTGTCCTACCATCCCGCTACAAACGAGGAAAAAGGAACTTATGGAGATTAAGGTGCTCCTGTCAAATTATAGTCCATCCCCTTTGGTGTCCCAAATTGATCGGCGGTTCCGGACTATACCATGTGCATACAACTCATTGTTAGGATCAAGAACACAAATATTTTCATGCAAACACATAGGTTTCAGATCTGAAATCATGGCATTCGGGCCCAAAGTGACAAGCAATAAGAACAACAAGTTGTAGCAAAGATGATAAACACCATAGTAGATGACAAGCAACATGCCCCCAACAATCTGATGAACAATTACATGATCTAACTCATCCAATCCCTACCATCCCCTTTGCCTACATCAGGGAATTACTCACACATGAAAGGAGAAGTCATGGAAGGGTGATGGAGTGGCGATGGTGATGACGATGGCGCTGATTCCCCATCACCGGAAGCCAAAACAGCCTCCATATTAGCTCTCCCGGAGAAAATCAGAGGGTGGCAGCGGCTCCGCGACGAGAATTGGAAAAGTGACTTCTGATCTGGGATTTTCTCGTCGAGGGTAGAAATAGGAGTCCAGGTAGGGAACCAGAGGGGGTGGGACCCAGCCATGCTCCCTGGTTGTGCGGCCAGGGGCCAGGCCGCGCCACCTGGCCACCTGGGCCAGCAGTATAACCCCTCTGGCCCCTCTTCTGACAGGTGGTTCCTCCCGGTGCATGGATTTTATGGATTTTTACTAGAATTTTCTGCGACACCTAAAAATCCATTTTACTGCACACAAAAAAACCATACAGGCAACTCTGCTGAAAATAATGTCAGTCCGGGTTAGTTTCATTCAAATCATGCAAGGATGAGGTCAAAACAATAACAAAAGTGTTTGGAAAAGTCGATAGGTTTGAGACGTATCAACTCCCCCAAGCTTAGCATATTGCTTGTCCTCAAGCAATTCAGTTCAATGAATTGGACGCTGATATGGTGAGGATAGTTCTCTCACTCCTCGTTGATTACCCCAAGTGGAAGGTGAGATGTAGCGTAGCAGCAAATTTCCCTCGGTGAAGATACCAAGGTTTGTCTCCAGTAGGACTCGCAGAAATACAAGAAGGTGCCAACTGCGCCAGCAATTTGGCGGTTGACGGGAGTTGACAGGACCTGCACACAGAAACAAATAACTTTGCTCCCAACGAGTAGAAAGGAGTTGTCAATTCCTCCGGCCTTGCTGTTTACAAATGATCAACGCAAGAGATAATAATAGTGGCAACTGAAAGTAAAGACTGAAAGTAAACTAAGGGTGTAAACAATGATGTGAAGATAGACTAGGGTTCCGTAATTTTCACTAGTGATGTCTCTCTCCCAAAAGACGATAAAAGTGCTAGCGAGGTAAACAAATCACAGCTGGGCAATTGACAGAATTATGAAGGCACCGCAATGCTAACTATGCTACAAAGAAAGGAAGGGCTCAAAAGCAATGGGCAGTACGCCAAGCTAAGTAGACCAAAATCCAACTGCATCTACTACGAATCATCCACCTTGAGATATCTATCCAGAACATCTCGCTGGTATTAAGTTGTGAATCCCACCCAAAGTGTAAACTCAAAGCAACAGACAAGTGCATTAAAAGAACTTTGCGTAAAGTAAACAATCCTTGCACCCGTGGATACAAGCACCGTTGTTTTATCCCTGGTGGCAACAGCACATCCCCTAGTCTCATGTTTCTGTCACTCAAGCTAGACATCAAGGGGCTGAACCCACAATCAAGCATAACGCTCCCTCTTGGAGTTGCAACAAACTACTTGGCCAAAGTAAAATACTGCAACGGAGAACATGCAAGAATTGACTCAAGAACAACATATAAAAGAGAAGAACCAAATATATTACTCATCACAATCTGAACATAGACTCATAATCCATCAGATCCCAACAAAATCAGCATAGCAACAGCAGAAATTACAAAAGTACCTCGATCATGTGAGGCAGCTCACGAGGTCTCGAAAGTGGAAGAACAAAGAGGAGAGAAGTACATACAATAGCTACTGGTCCCGAACCCATGGTCCAAGGGGGACTACTCACGGTATGTCCAGGAGGCGTCCATGGCTATGGATGGTCTACCGGAGGGGGTTCCTCCTCCCGGCAGGGTGCCGAGGCAGCTTCTCCGGGTTGCCCCGATCTAGAAACGGCGGCGGCGGTGGTACAGAGGCGAGTTCGTGGAAAAGAGATCGATATTAGGGGTTTCCACCCTGAGGGCTAAATATAGGCGGAGGGGGTGTCGAGGGGACCCACAGGGCAGCCAGGAGCCCCCCTGGCGCGGCCTCGGGTGGGGCCGCACCAGGGACCCTTCTGGAGTCCCCGTGGTGGGCCCCCTCCGCTGCCTTGGTGATTTCGGAAGCTTCCGGGTCGCTGATATTTTATCTGATTTTTCCGAATTTTTTGGCACACTTTTAATCACTTTTAATGGTCGAAAAACCCGAAATACAAAAACAGCAGAAAACAACAACTGGCAGCTGGGTGCACTGGGTTAATAGATTAGTCCAAATATGCTCAAAAGTGTATGAAAGTTCGAGCAAAACATGGCAAAGTCACACAAAACATGCATGGAGCAAGCAAAAATTATAGATACGTTTGGGACATATCAACATCCCCAAGTTTAATTCCCGCTCGTCCTCGAGTAGGTAAATGATAACAAGCATAATTTCTGTGGTGACATGCCACACAACAATATAAGGAATTTTAAGTAAAGCAATCAAAGCATGCAATTCAATTCAAGTCTTAACAAGCAAGAGTCTATATTAGCATTGACACAAGTAACAAAAGAACAAAAGGAGCAAGAGCTCTCGCTGTCCGTGACTCGAATGTCTCCATATGGTGTTTGCATGCAAGCAGGGGACTGGGAAAAAGAGAGAAAAAAGGTTGTTGAGAACAACTATCTACTAAAGTTTCACACTTAGTCTCCTTTAGATTCTTATCTTGACTCGTCCCCAGACCACTAGCCAGGTACAAGTCAAAATGATCCACTCCCTTTCGATATTTTGAGCACTCATGCAATGGATGAGCGTGAGCAAGAAAGTTGACACCTAAAAGGCGAAACAGAAAGAAGGTAGAGGAGGAAGACAAAAAGGTGTGAAAGTCTCACATCAATGAGGACAATCATAGGCGAGAGAAGGCCATATGATAGATATGATGTGAGGAGTAGGGATTGCCATGCAACAGATGCACATGTGAGCTAAAAGCTCTCCAAGGAAACTAGTGGGGGTGCATCTAACTTGCTTGCTCAAGAAGACCTAGAGCTCGCTTGAGGAGGCTCATCATTGGAATACACAAGCCAAGTTCTATAGTGTGAAGGTCCCCACATAGCTATATGCATGATGATGATCTCTATGAAGTACAAGGGATAGAGGATGAAGTAATAGTGTGGATCTCTCAAAAGGAATAGTAGTGTGACCCCTTCTGTCTTTTTATTTTTCTTTTTCTATTTTTTTTTCTATGTTTTGTATTTTTTTGGTGGCCTTAATGGATCTTTCTATTTAACTCTCATATCTCCTCTTTGGGATCCTTTGATTTTGTCTTCTTTGGGATCTTTTCCTTACTTTAGGGGCAACGCTCTATATTTTACAAGAATATAGGAGATCTTTCACACTTTACAAAGGTACTCACATAATGAAGATATAACTATCATGATGCAAATGCATGCCTCTGCCAGGATAGCAGGTTATGCAATGATACTAGCGCGTCATGTAGCAATGATTAGGGCAAGGCCCAACTAGCATGCGGCTCATCGATCAAGCAAGTATCATGTATGACATGAAGATCAAGTCAAGAGAAGGTGGATGTTGCATGGCCATGTATCTCGGAAAGGCTATGGAAATGCCTTGTAGGTAGGTATGGTGGCTGTTTTGAGGAAAGATATAAGGAGGCTTATGATGACATAGCGTATCGTGCCAAGGGTTTGGATGCACCGGCGAAGTATGCTCCAACTCTCAAGGCGAGAAAGGGCAATGCACGGTACCGAAGAGGCTAGAAAAAGTATAGGTGGGTGGAAGTTTCCACTTTCGAATACTCACATTAGTCCGAAGAACTCATGCACTTATTATCAATACCTCTCAATCTAATCAGGAGGTTCACAAAGAGACAAGTACCCCGAGGAGGAGTGCATGGGAGTTTGGTTATCCTTGCGCATCCTCGACTCATGGTACGTGAGTGTACTCTAATATTCGAACCCTCCAGAGGTTAGTGATCCGTCTAGTAGCTAGAGTTCTCAACAGGGGGTTTTGGTTTTTGAAAAACACACGGATTGCCCAAAATACGACATCTATCACTAATAGGCTCAAGCTCTTGACACCAAAAGTTCAAACATTACTCTAGTCAATACCTCAAAACTATTGCAAGTTACTACTACAAAGAGAATAGCAACTTCAACTACCTACTTCTAGTCAAGACACAAAACTCAGTGCAACAGGCAAACTCTCTAACAAGATAAAACATGCAACCTATAGAAAGTTCAACCTAAAACAAAAGAAAAGCTCTAGAAAAACTAAAGCACTACAACTAATCACAACAGCTATGAGGAGTTCTAGTTCAAGCGGAGCGTGTAACTCTCCCACACAAAGGAGTAAGCTGGGGTCTAACTTGTTATGAACAGCAAGCAAAGCTAATGAAAACTAAAAACAAAACCTAAGAGCGAGACGCTCCAAGAATCGCACATAACGCATGAAGTGATAAAAATATAGTGAAACGAGAGACGAACTGATAATTGTTGATGAAGAAGGGGATGCACGTGGGCATCCCCAAGCTTAGACGCTTGAGTCTCCTTGAATATTTATTGGGGATGCATGGGGGCATCACCAAGTTTGAGCGTTTGACACTCCAAGATCTTCTTTCATCATCTTCCATCGCGCACTTGAAAACTCCCTTCATACATAACTCATTGTAGACTGATTAGAGAGGTTAGTACCCAACTAAAATAATTTTTCCTCTACTGGAAATAAAGACAATCTTGAAGAGCTACTGTTTCTCAAGATTGCCAAAAAGTTTTTGCAAAGAAAAAGCAAGCTTAAGGTTTGCAAAGTGAAGAAAAGGCAAAACAGGACATAATCTGTGAAAAACTGACCAGCAGGTAAAAACGAATTTTTTAGGGGTACTTCTGCAACTCAAATAAAAAAACTCACAACATACGAAAGTTTCGTAATTGTATAGAGCACGCTGTGTAAAAATTCAGACCAAAAAGATGAACTGGGATTTTTCTATGATTTTTCTAGTCACGAGGACATAATCTGTTTTCTCAACAGCATGTCACAACTTTCACTTCCCTTGTCATATGAGGCTATAAAAGGCACAAAGCTTGAAAAATAAAGATACAATGATGTTGCTAAAGTAGTAACAATCATCAAGACCAATGAAAACAGAAGAAAAGAAAAAAATAAAAACCTAAATTCGTTGGGGGCTGCCTCCCGAAAGCGCTTGTTTAAAGCCATTAGCTAGGCTTAATGCAGAAGATCAAGTATTTTCGAGAGAATAACTAGCCCATGTGACGGACTCAAAAGGCAACTTAATATTTTTCCTAGGGAAGTGTTCCATCCCTTTCTTGAGAGTGAATTGGAATTTGATATTCCCCTCTTTCATGTCAATAATAGCACCAACTGTGCGAAGAAAAGGACGTCCAAAAATAATTGGACAAGAGGGCTCACACTCAAATGTCCATAATAGTGAAATCAACGGGAACATAATTGTCATTGACAATGATAAGAACATCATCGATCTTCCCCAAAGGCTTCTTTACGGAAGAATCAACAAGACAAACACCAAAAGAACAGGGATCAAAAGGTTTCAATTCAAGCATATCATACATTCTTTTGGGCATAACAGAAGTACTTGCTCCAACATCACAAAGAGCATAACAAGAGAAGTTATTCAATTTGATTTTTATCATAGGATCCCAACCATTTTCTAGCTTCCTAGGTATGGAGGCTTCTAATCTAAGCTTCTCCTCCCTAACTTTGATTATAGCATTGGTGATATGCTCTGTGAAGGCAAGATTAAGTGTGCTAGTGTGGGGGTCTCTAGACATCTTGTGTAGGAAACCAATAACTTCAGGTGAAGTGCAGTTGTCAAAGTATAGGTCACTACTATCTATCAAGGAGGTAGTGATATCATTTAGGCTCACTTGTTTGAAAGCCTCTATGTTCATAGAGGTTTCTTCATCTAAGGTTGAGGTGGTAGCATCACCATTGGTAGGTCCTCAACTACTTGGATAGTAGCTACTGTGTGGTAGGTAGGAAGGCTCTTTACTCTCTCTTCTTCCTTGGCAATGACTTCTGGTTTGGCTGCCATCTGGTTTATCAAGGTAGATTGGGTGTGAGAAATGTTTGAAACATAGGTCTCAATGGCAGTGAGTCTAGTTTGGAGGCTGGAAATGTCACTATTTAGGCTCTCAAGTTGTTTGCTAATGTTTTGTAGGGTAGAGGAGTGCTCATCTAACTATCTGGAAAAGACCTAGTTTTGTTCAAACTGTGTGTGCATATAGCTTTTGGTGCCTTTTTCTATTTCTATAAGTTTCTCATAGCTGGGTAGGTCTCTTTCCCTATAATTCTGGCTGTAGGAGTTGCTATCACCGTTCCCATAGTTGTTGGATGGAAACGGTCTGGGATTATTGCGACCAAAATTACTCCTATAAGCATCATTGTTGAAGTTGATTCTAGAGACAAAGTTCACATCTACTTGCTCTTGAGCAACCAAAGAATTTAAAGGAACATCCTGAGGATCAATAGGAGCTTGCTTGGTATGTAGAGACATGATAAGGTCAACCTTTTCATTTAGAGAGGAGATCTCCTCGACAGAATTTACCTTCTTACCAGTTGGAGATCTTTCGGTGTGCCACTGAGAGTAGTTCAGCATCATCTCATCAAGTAGCTTTGTGGCAGCACCAAGTGTGGTTGACATAAAAGTTCCTCCCGCGTCCGAATCTAACAGGTTCCGCGAGGTAAAGTTCAAGCCTGCATAAAAAGTCTGGATAGCAATCTAGGTAGTCAGTCCATGTGTGGGGCAGATCTTGACAAGCGTATTCATACGTTCCCATGCCTGGGCAACGTGTTCATTATCCAATTGCCTGAAATTCATAATGTTACTCCTCAATTGAATAATTTTAGTAGGGGGATAGTACTTCCCTATAAAAGCATCTTTGCATTTATTCCAAGAATCGATACTATTCTTGGGTAAGGATTGCAACCACTCCTTGGCTCTGCCTATCAGAGAGAAAGGAAAAAGCTTCATCTTGACGATGTCTCCATCCACTTCATCTTTTGCATATCATAGAGCTCCATAAAATTGTTTAAGTGCAAGGCAGCGTCCTCTACAGCACCTGAGAATTGATCTTTCATAACAAGATTAAGAAGAGCAAGTTTAATTTCATAAGAAGGTGCTGCAGTGGCAGGTGGAGCAATAGGAGTGCAGATAAAGTCACTATTGTTGTGACTAGTGAAGTCACACAACTTGGTGTTTTCATTGGAACCCATAGTAGCAGCAGGTATTTTTGGTATTTTTGATAAGGGACACAAAAGTAAAAACTGAAATGTAAACTAACAATACTAAAAACCAAAGATAAAAGATAGCGTGCAACTCCCCTATCTTGTAGACTGGAGTCCCCGACAAAGGTGCCACAAATTACCTTGATACGGTGAGGATAGTTCTCTCACTCCTCGTTTGTTACCCCAAGTGGAAGGTGAGATGTAGTATAGCAGCAAATTGCCCTCCGTGAAGATACCAAGGTTTGTCTCTAGTAGGACTCGCAAAAATACAAGAAGGTGCCAACTGCGCTAGCAATTAGGCGGTTGCTGGGAGTTGACAGGACCTGCACACAGAAACAAATAACTTTGCTCACAGCGAGTACAGAGGAGTTGTCAATTCCTCCGGCCTTGATGTTTACAAAGGATCAACGCAAGAGATAATAATAGTGGCAACTGAAAGTAAAGACTGAAAGTAAACTAAGGGTGTAAACAGTGATGTGAAGATAGACCCGGGTTCCGTGATTTTCACTAGTGATGTCTCTCTCCCAAAAGACGATAAAAGTGCTAGCGAGGTAAACAAATCACAGCTGGGCAATTGACAGAATTATGAAGGCACCGCAATGCTAACTATGCTGCAAAGAAAGGAAGGGCTCAAAAGCAATGGGCAGTACGCCAAGGTAAGTAGACCGAAATCCAACTGCATCTACTACGAATCATCCACCTTGAGATATCTATCCAGAACATCTCGCTGGTATTAAGTTGCGAATCCCACCAAAAGTGTAAACTAAAAGCAACAGACAACTGCATTAAAAGAACTTTGCGTAAAGTAAACAATCCTTGCACTCGCGTATACAAGCACCATTGTTTTATCCCTGGACAACAAGGGGATGAATCCACAATCAAGCATAACGCTCCCTCTTGGAGTTGCAACTACTTGGCCAAAGTAAAATACTGCAACGGAGAACATGAAAGAATTTACTCAAGAACAAAATATAAAAGAGAAGAACCAAATATATTAGTCATCACAATATGAACATAGTCTCATAATCCATCAGATCCAAACAAACTCAGCATAGCAATAGCAGAAATTACAAAAGTGCCTCGATCATGTGAGGCAGCTCACGAGGTCTGGAAAGTGGAAGCACAAAGAGGAGATAAGTACATCACATAGCTACTGGTCACGGACCCATGGTCCAAGGGGGACTACTCACGATACATCCGGGAGGCGTCCATGGCTATGGATGGTCTCCCGGAGGGGGTTCCTCCTCCCGACAGGGTGCCGTGCAGCTTCTCCAGGCAGCCCCGATCTAGAAACGGGGGCGGCGGCGGTACAGAGGCGAGGTCGTGGAAAAGAGATCGATATTAGGGGTTTCCACCCCGAGTGCTAAATATAGGCGGAGGGGGGTGTCGAGGGGACCCACAGGGCAGCCAGGAGGCCCCCTGGCACGGCCTAGGGTGGAGCCGCGCCAGGGACCCTTCTGGAGTCCCTGTGGTGGCCCCCCTCCGCTGCCTTGGTGATTCCGGTAGATTCCGGGTGCTTATTTTTTATGTGATTTTTCCGGATTTTTTGGAGCACTTTTAATGGCCGAAAAACCAGAATTACAAAAATAGCAGAAAACAACATCTGGAAGCTGGGTGCACTGGGTTAATAGATTAGTCCAAATATGCTCAAAAGTGTATGAAAGTTCAAGCAAAACATGGCAAAGTCACACAAAACATGCATCGAGCAAGCAGAAATTATAGATGCGTTTGGGACGTATCAAACGCGAGAAAGAAAACTTTGACAAATTATTTTGTTTCATTAGATGTATATAAGAATGTACTAGGAACAAGACTAGCATGTGTTGGGACAATTCTACAAATACAATGCACGAAGCAATCCTTCTTTCATGTGAAGAGTTTCAAGCAACCAAGAATGAATAATATGCTACAGAGAATCAAAACAGGTTCAGAATGCACATGACTTGAACATACTAGAGTGGTCTCTTGCTAGCCTCCATGAGTGAAGCAAAACATAAATGCAGAAGCACCTTCGGAGTCTTAGAGGAGACTAGAACCAAATTATTTCAAAATGAGTGATATCATAAGCATGAAGAAGAAAATGTGGTACCTTGGGACAATACACATTATACTCAAAATGACAATTATGCTCTCAATAGTTGGTTTTTTGAAGAAAGAAGGGGAGACTCTCGAACCCTGGCTTTTGATGGAAAGGGTGAAAACCCGTGGCTGGAAGCAAAGACTAAACTAGTACCAGAGCTCGTGGTTTAGAAAACATAGATAAAAGGTTTTCGAGGGTTTAACTTTCCAGTCAACGGTAATGATAAAGGTTCTCAATATCTTCCATACCAACCATATTATTGGCGGTTCCCATGCTTTTGTATTATGCCTACACTTGTGTTCCCTTTCCATCAATCATAAACGGTCCATGGCCAGCAATTGCGTGGTGCCTTTTATCTTGACTCAAGTATGAAAGGGAAGATTGTCAATCTCCGTCCATCTATCATTAGAAGTTGGTGGCCAACATTTAGTTCCATTTCATTTTGTCATCAAGTATGGAGGGAAAGTGCAAACTTTTGATAAAATATGAAGCAAGTTGTAACAACCCGGGATTTTCACCCAAATTAAATTTTTTTGTTGCATTATTTTGTTGATTGCTAGAATTGTTTGTAGTGTTTTCTTCGCCGATTTATTAATCAGTGATTATATTTCCCCCTCCTTCTCGTAAGTGCATGCATGACCAACCCTTTTCCACCATGGCCCACGACCTTTCGCGACACCGGGTTTCACCCGAGCACCGTCGCAAGTTCCGGAACAGGACCATCCATCGCCATTTAATAATTAAATAGATTATTTTATTGGGCGCCGGAAAAATGTTCTCGGAATGTTATCGAAGTGAGGTAGGACTGACGGGCTCGCCGCGCTGAGCCCGTGGTTTGAGATTTTTCCCGAATCGGAGGTCGTATGGACTCCCAGCGGTCATAAAGGTGGAGTACCGGTCGCGAGAGAGAAAACCCGAGGGCGTTTGTGTAAACCTGTCATCCAGGCCAACCTATAAATAGACCACCACTCTCCCCTAGCCCTTCTAGGGTTTCCCTAAACACATTTCCAGCCACCCCCTATAAAAAAACCCAGATCTGCCCCCAGATTAGCCCAAATCTCAAAACTATAATTCCCAGACGTCCCAGACCGTTGGATCTCAAGATCTACGGTCCAGGCGTCTCCACGTTGCCACCCCCACCTCCCAGCCAGATCTGGGCGCCGCAGGGCCTGAGATCCGCCGCCACCGGCCCGCCCAGGCCCGTCTGTCTGAGCCGCTCCACCGCCGCCTCCCATGGACATTGGTTGCCTCAGCCGCCACGCCGTGCGCCTCCGGTCGCCGCCGCAACACGTAGGACTCCGGCGAACTGCGTGCCGCCCACACCTAGGTCAGCCCATCGCGGCCTCTTCCCTTCTCCACCTCGCCTTCATCTCCTCCCTCTCTTCCCTGCAGGAGCGCCGCCGCCGCCATGGTTGGCCGGAAGGGAGCCCGAGCCCGCGCGCCGCCCGCCAACTGCCGCCGCCGGCCAGATCCCGTTGGATCCATGGCATCCCGCACCTCCCCGTCTACCCCATCCCCTGCGCCGCCGCCGCATGACGAACCCAATGTTGCGCCCGTCCCTCCTCTCCTCCGCGCCGCCACAAGTCGGCCGGAGCTCAGCCATCGCCGCAGGTCGGGATCGGGACGATCCCGATCCAGTCGCCTGTCCCGCTCGGTTCACCAGTTGTGCCTGGCGCGGCCCACCAGCGCCCCAACAACCCACAGTCACCCCTCGGCCTGCATCAACCTGTCGCCCGTGGGCGACGCCAGCTATCTTCCGCCCACATTGGCTCATGGGCTCGGCCCAACATGGTGAGCGCCCTCGCCCTATTTTTTTATTTTCTCTATTGCTGCGCTGCTGTTGGGCCGGCCCATGTGTATTTCTCGCCCAGTGCGTAGTATAATTGGGTAGCGCTCACCTTTTGGGCCCATTAGCACTAGATTCGTCCCAATGCACCCTTTTTTTTCCTGTTTGGACAAATTAATTGTCAGATTGTGATGTGTTTTGCCGAGGCTTATATCTTTTCACCCGTTTGTCGGATCGAGACGCGTTCTATATGAAACTTGCTTAGAATTTAGTGTAGATTAATAAAATGTTTCTTTTTTCCGTGTTTGACTTTTTTACGTGCTATTTACCTGCTATTTCAACCCTTTCCACTATAAAATGTAATCTGCCATAATTTATTAACCGTTGCTCTGATTAAAATGTTCTTTATATGAAACTTGACTATAATTTTGTGTAGATTGTGAATATGATGCTCTTGCTTCCTAATAAAAATAATAAAATTATGTTTAGGGTAGAAAAGTACCAAATGAAATAATTATCGTGGGGTCCATAATAGTTGTCATGTATAGGTTTTTCCCTCCACTTAAAGTGACTAGATTAGATAGTTTATTTATGCTTCACCTCTTGCCATGATTGTGTGATATGCCATGCTTGTGTGAGATGCCATGTTAACAAAGTTTCCTCATATTGTAGCTAAACAACTTGAACCATCGTAAATGTGCCGTATCGTCGTGTGTGACCAATACTCCACTTAACATGTTAGTAACCGCTCTCCGCGGTAGTTGCGACCCCGTAGTGTGTTGCCTCGTGTTGTCTTCTTATTGTTGCTTGCTCGTGATTGCTTCGTAGTAATAGATGCATCTCCGTTGATTGTCATTCCAGTGTTTACTTCTTGTGCGCTCCCACGGATACTCTCGGAGACATTGTGAGTTTGCGATCGACTACACCTTTGAAATCGTCTTCTCATCAGGTAAGGGGGAGCATGTATATATCATGCTTATAACTTT
Organism: Bromus sterilis; assembly: GCA_950022295.1. Lineage (NCBI taxonomy): Eukaryota > Viridiplantae > Streptophyta > Magnoliopsida > Poales > Poaceae > Bromus > Bromus sterilis. The sequence goes on along the minus strand of OX465596.1, from coordinate 157,502,951 downwards.
CAGCTCATTTGTTCCTAGGTATAGGATAGAACAATTTATTGATCGTACCACCTCATATTTGTGCCTAGGTATAGGACCCGAGTTCCGCGTATTGTGTCTCTTGATGAGCGTGGCTAACCGTGTGTGGGATTCTATGGGGTCCCCTCTTCTTAACTACCTAGCTCCAAACAGTTCTTGTGGTGGCCCAAGATGATTTACCATTTGAAACCGTGTGTGTGACTGGTCCGTGGCCAGCAGTTTTTGAAACAACCCGGGCCAGTGGGGGAAGTGTTTCCCGTTGGTCCAACCTGACCGACTGAGGACCGGGGCTTAGTTGAGCAGATACGGATAATCCAAACCAGGAGTCATACAGTAGAGACCAGATCGAGAGCGTGACCGGGTCATGGCTGGATGTCGACTCACCAGGGGCCACCCGGAATTGTGCGTTGGTAATTAGAGGGATTATGACGCCTGGACTCTCAGAACAACTCTTCAATGAGTGTCTTTAACGGGACCGACTGAGAGAACCAGCGTACATGCGGAGCTTATAATGGGCAGTTGGTACACCCCTGCAGGGTTAAATCTTTTTGAGAAGCCGTGTCCACGGTTATGGACGACTTGAGACCTACTCCTTGTTCATAGACAACAACAACTGAGATAATCTTAATAAATTGATCAATGGGTGTGTGCCTTGACTGCTTCTTCTTCGTCCGGATGCGAAGGGGACGACAAGGATACGATAGGTGTTATGTTTGCGTAAATAGCTAATAGAAGACTTGTTGGAGATGATTCCTCATCGAATGCTTGGTTATCATCTTACTCTAAATAGATCGTTAGCCACTTATATAATGCTAGTGCGACTGCAACCTCAACCACTACCACCATCTTACCGTGAGAAGTTAGTTACAAGACTTTTTGATATAGCTGACCCCTTCTTTTCTCTTTTACACACATTATGCAAACAATCTTTGGCCTGAGAGGAGCTCGACGACCCTTCTTATGGACGCCTTCGTGGAGACTCGATGACGACTAGTTAGGCGGATCCCGACGAAGAGCCTGGACCTGTGTGGTTACGGGAATGTTGTGTTTTACCTTTTCCACTAGGCATTTGATTGTAGTCGATACTCAGACATGTATCTTCTGCTGATGTAATGTATTAAGCCAGTTGTATGCCAATTGTATGAGATGTTGTATCCTTGTAGCTGTAATGTTGTGATATCATATTGGAAATCTGGGGCACATGGCATTTTTATATGTCGCGGTGGGACCGATATGTGCTTTTTCCTCGGATCTGGATGGAAACATCTAGCTCAGGAACAGTACCGCATATCGGGCCTTACACAAGTGAGAACTGGGCATTCTCCAGACCGGCCTCTGCTCATAAATTTGACTAGAATGAACTTTGTCAAGGAGTAAAATATTTTTAGCATGGAAGATAATGATTCCCTCTAACGCTCCATGAGCTTGTACGGATACAAAAAGAGAGGTTCATTTGAATAATTTTGAGATGGTACATGAAAATCTTCGTTAGGATGGCCGGTAAATACCATATATAGGAACGTATGTTGGACTCATGTGGAATAACAAGTTTCAAGGATTTTGGATGCACAAGAAAAATTCCTCTTAGTACGACGAAGGCTAGCAAAAGATGGGGAAGCGACCAATTACAGAGCAATAACGGTCATAATCATGGAGAGCGACAAAGCAAAATTGAATCGGGCATGAAAGTGATATAACTATTCTGAAATACAAAGATCATCAAGGAATAATGGACTATCAGTCATAAACATGTGTGAGCATGTGCCAAGTCAATCCAAAAATTCTCCGAAGGGAAAATGCTACTTCAATATGCCAAACCATGAACAATGGAGTGGATGCTAATCATTTCAATAACACATTATGCACTCCAGCTATTTGAAACTATTCAGAAGAAAGAGTGAACTACTGTGGGAGCATTGTAAACATAGCACTATGTTGCTACAAGCTGGTCTCTAGATCATAAGTACCAGCATATGTACAAAATTAGAAACAAAAAGAGTTCATACCAGCTTTCTTTGTTGCATCCCTTCCGTCAATCTTCATTATTATTGCCTTGTCACTTGCACAATCGAACGTAGAAAGATATAATAAAGTGCAAATGAAAATATGGACGAGAGCTGAACTCTGCAAAAAAAGAAAACTAAAGAGAGAAGGGAACTCTTTTTGGGTTTTTCAAAGATTAATCGAAAGCTAAAGAAAGGAGAAATCTTTTTGTTCTTTTTGCAAATTAAGAAGTATCAAAGAAGAAATGGAAAAAACTTAGAAAAGATAACAACAAACACATGGATGATACAATGAAAGGAGAGAAGGGTACGTACTCCCCCAAGCTTAGGCTTTTGGCCTAAGTCGGGCTCGGCTACTGCGGGCCCCTGGAGCTCCCTCTGGCTCCGGGATAGTACTGGTATGTCCACCCCTCGTACGAGGTCTCGGGTGCGTAGACGGACGTCCTGCTGTCCTCCCAAGAAGAAGGCTCCCCACCCCAAGAAACTGCTGCTGGAGCACGAACTCGTCCAGCTCAACCGCGGTGAAAGTGTTGGGGGGATGGCCCAGCACCGTGAACCGACATACGGAAGAACCGGGACGACTCAGTAAGGAGAAGGCCCAGAAGGAAACTCGACTTGCACCGGGACACGTCATCGCGAAGCTAGGAGATCGTAGAAGGAAATAGACTTACCTTGTGTGAATAGGAAACTATGTTGTAGAACTAGACTAGGACTTCATCTCGTATGGAAGGCAGACTCATGTAAAAAAGGGACCCGATACCTAGATGAGCCGCCCCCCTTGGACCAAACAGAACAACTCAACTTAGATCCTCTCGAGGCATAGGAAGCAATCTCACACCTTTGTATTCGAGAAGTCGACACCCCATAATAGAAAAGTAGTAGGTATTTACCTTACGAGGGGCTGAAACCTGGGTAAATCTCGTGTCTTGTGTTCTCGCCGACTCTCCTCCTAGAAACCACCTCGCAACAAAGGTCCCACACTAAGTGCTTTAATGAGGACATCTACCGTTACTTTCCCACAACATTTAGCGCCGACCGTGGGGCCTTCTTGTGCATGCTTCATAATCTTGGCGGAAGCCCAGCGAGGTATGGACGACTTCACCACCGACTGGATCACCAGAAACCAGCACAAGAACTTTTGCATCTACAATACCACCTGGGCTCCGCAGATCAATTCCGCCGAGTCGGCTTGCCGGATCGCAGTCGACTCCAATTACTTTTCCACTAGAAGATCCAATAGATCTAAGTCAGAATCCGAAGAAACTGAGGGTCGCCCAGAAACCGACTTGAGGCATGTTTTCATCTGAGTCATCAATGGATCTCAAGAACCGGAGCGTTCTGCTGAGACCCTAGATCACAACAATCCGGCGGAACTCTCCAGTATAGAAGCCATCCGTTCGATTGGAGAAAAACAGCTTGGGCCTGCGGCAGAAGAATATAATCCAGATTTCACTTGTTATCGGAAGACCATGTACGAGGATAATACTTCACAGCTCCCAGATAATGTCACTTTTTTAGACGAAGAAGATGTTGACTACACAAGAATAACAAGTCCCTTGTGATGTAGGGAAAGCCTAGGGATTGGCCCAAATCTTCAAAATTCGGAGGTGGAGATCCACAACAAGTACAAAGCACAAGGGGGGTCACAAAGGAGCAACACAAAGGAGAAAGAGGAACAAGATCCAACATTTATAACACTCAAATACACACACAAACACCACACGTCACAAGATCCATACATCAACGGAGGTAAGCTTGGTAGTTTTCCCTCTCCTTCTACTACTAGAGAGGGGCCCTCTCCTTCTATGACTAGGGAGAGGAAGGGAGGAGGTCAGATTGAGAGGATTTCAAACCAGATATAATTCCCTAAGGGGAAGAAGGATCTAAGCTCTCAATTCTTAGATATGTTCTTAGCTCCTAAAACGAAGGTAGGGGGAGAGTACTTGTAGTCTAGGGTGCAAAACGAAGGGGTACATCGCTAACACATCCCAGATCTGCGTCCAGAGCGGTTGTACCGGCCTGCACGACTGGTAGTACCGGTAATTCAGATTTACCGGAACTACCGGGATGGTGTCAGACCGGTAACGGCCATTAAAAGAAGCATTTCACGTTGAAGGGGGGTAGTACCACTCTCCCGGGCAGTAGTTCTTGTCTCGCTCCAGCCAACTACTTGCCTCCACGAGCTCCAGGTGCCGTTAGGTTCTTCCAGGGGCCGGTAGTACCGCCCTCTAGGACGGTAGTACAGGTCCCTGGAGGTGTGGTCTTCCTTGCTTCATGTTCCCGTGGCTCCCCTTCCGTTGTGGCTTCTTCTTGACCATCTCCTTGGTACCTAATGATGCATAACATATCCGCATGAGGTATTACCCAAGATTCATATGTATTGAGGTGTATTTCTAAGAGGAGCGAGTTAAACTTTTTTCTAACGGCGCGTGTTTGTGCTCTCGTCAATGGCCCATGTGAAGGAGATGTGTCCATGGTGATGTCGGTTGGATGCTCCGCATCACCTTGAGAGAAGCCCAACATGAAGAAGCTCCAGAGAATCCCCATGAGTTCAAGACCTTGACTAACCAAAGTCCGTAACCGACCCCCGGTAAGCGGCCGGAACCTTAGAGACATGAAACCGGCTTAACAACAGTTAGGGACACATGATTCATGTCACCAACATCTCTCGATGTCAGGGCAGGCTGGAAGGAACGTCGTGAGAAGACGACTGAGCGTCAAAAAGTCGCCTGGTCGCAAGGGAAAAAATCCTGGGAACGTGATCATCTCACAGAGCACGCCCGACCTTCACAAGAGACACAATCATGAGAGGCTCAACCAAAAACTAACTTCGCAGGCGCAGACGACCGACTCGGCCTTATGATCCGTGAGCTGGACCGTATGAAGGCAGTAGCCGTAGACATATAGGGACTTGTAGACGCCGTCAGCAGATATGTCAGCTCTGATGAAGAAAAACACGAAGGAATTCAAAACCAAAAACAGAGCAACACTAGAAAACGCAAGAACATTGAGGACCTAGAAGGATACTCCAGACCCGACTCACGGAATTCAGGAAGTTTTGCAAGGCCAGATAACAAAAATCGGCCACATAATTCTGATGAAGCTCTACGAGAACCCTGACCGAAACATTATTTTCCGGGTCGTCTTGCAAACCATTCTTGGGGACAGTGTTACCACATGCTTGCGTTCAAGAAACAATGGGCTAAAGACAATGAACGGCTTAACCCGCCCGAAGAACACATAGTCACCCCCTGCGGCCAAAGGACTCCAGATCCAAGAAATTTTGGACTTACATCTTATGGAGTCGGTTCGGGTGGACAGTCGTCACGGTACTTCTAAGACATTGAAACTCCTCTTATAATAATCATAAAGTTCGTCCCATGAGACCTGTCACCTGGTCGATAGACGAGAGCCGGCGGGCACGAGCTCATTCGAAAGTTGTGAAGAGCCGTGGGGAATGCTCAGCTCCGTCACTATTTAACCTAGATAAGGGAGGAATATCCTCGGACAGCTTGTTAAATTGAAAACAATTATTATATGCCGACTCTTAATTTTTTACCATTCTTTGCATTACATTACATTCTTGCATTTAAATTCCATGGAACCTGGAAGGACTGATCATCTCTTCCCTGGCACCTGGCATGTATATTTCTGTATTCAGAGACCCTGGGGGTTTGAAGGTCTTTTAACTTCAAATCCTCAACTGGGGACTCAACATTTTTCCTGTAAGCTGATGCAAAATTGTACATTTATGACCTACGTGACCCGTTATAGAGTAAACATTAGGAAACCCTATGAGGGGTTTTACGAGTATTACTCTATCAACAGGGAACACTAGAATAAGCCATGCGATGCCTGCTTACAGAGAAGTTTTGTGTCAAGCGCAAATTAAGTGGCCAATTTTTCTTTTCTACTAGACAGACAGAATCCTCCAATTCATGGAGTCGGTTTTGTGTTCAGCTCATAATGGTAAAGGATGCTCAGACAGTCACGCATACGACCGACTTCTATATGAACTATTTATAATTTTTATATTTCATAAGCATACTTTTTTTGTTTACTTTTTCAGCATATACAAGCGTATTTCCCTCCATCAAAAACTGACTTTATTAATCATCATAAGAAAAACTAAAAGTCGGTACTTGGGGGCTATGGTCTGGCTCTGATATGATTCGACATGAGAGTTAATTAATCATGCCTACTCATGGAGGCTACACCTCGAATTTTGATGCTATGATTCGACATGAGAGTAAATTAATCATGACGAATCATGGAGGCTACGCCTCGAAATTTGCTGCTATGATTCGACATGAGAGTAAATTAATCATGCCGACTCATGGGGGCTATAAATCAGTTTTGCTAAACTTGGATCGACATAAAAGTGGATTAATCATGTCGACTCATGGGGGATACACCTCGGTTTTTCTCTCATATCTTGACTTAGCATAAACATGTACATGGATCAGATAGATGCCTCAGCAAGAAAAAAAAGAACCGACTTCGGTTATCGGACATGATTAAGCTTGTTAGAGAAATCACTAGGAAATGATATGTGATAAGTCGAATCCTTGATACACCGACTTCATCAAAGTATGGTAACAGTAGGCTTGTGTCGCCATAGGATGACACGACATAATACATCAGAATTTCTTATAGCTACTCAGAGAAAGCAAACCAAAATATTTTGAGACAGCGGACGACCTCCACAAAATATCTGGGCATCCAAAAGCCGCAGAGAAATTCAACTGTATCACAAAAAACCGAGCGTGCAACATGTACAAGAGTGAGTAATATTACAATAAGCCAACCCTGGCATCCCAAATGTTTTCCGATAAAGACTCCTCAAAGAAAAAAGATAAATAAAGTAGACCCGGGGTACAACAGCATGAACGCAATAACGCCCTCCTGGGCCGGATACATATTCAGGGTTGCACTCCGGCACCACCTGCAGGATCTGCGAGGTTATCGTAGTCTTCATAAAATATATCTGTAAAACCTTCAACCCTCATATCGTCTCCCTCCTCACCTGAAGCCGGCTCGGTGGAAGTAGCCGGGTCCGCAGTCTTTTTCTTGGGACGAGAGGGTTCGGAAAATCTCACTGGCTCAGGAGGAGTAAGCTTTCTCCTCTTGTTACGCTTGTCATAGACGGGCTCATAGTCATACAAGTTGACTTCATCAACATTTTCTGTCGCAAAAATGCGCGTCTCTTTGATAATATTGACATAGTCGACTTCGGTAAACTTGGACCCATCGGCCTTGAGCTCAGGAAAACCATCTTCTAATAGCTCTGGCTTCATGTCGGGATGATAATATTTGGAGAGTTCAAGGACACACATTACTCCTAAACGACATGCCGAGCACTTTGCCAAATTCTCCCAAGCCTGTACGGTCGAGAAGGACTACATCATCTCGGTCATCTTGGACGTGGTGAAAGGATTACCCTGAGCTGTAACAATAGATTTTACAGCCCCCTAGCACAACTGTTTGACTAGAGTGTATAGCACGGTCAATTTCATTCCTGGAGGCTCCTGAAGAATCGGATGCTGCTTGCCTGTACCAAGAAATACCGAGTCAGCAAGAACTTACGAATAAATCTAAAGAAATTACATTAACGATACCGAATTACCAAAAACAGATATCAAGAATTGGTGAACACCCTTTTTTAGATCAGTTAACCTTTTGTCCATTTCTTTTAACTTGACCTCAGCATCATCAGCAGATTTCTTCATGACAACCTAGATGTCGGCATGATGAGACTTGGCCATTTTGGGCTCTTCTTTCTTCAATAGATCATCTTGCAGCCGGTGAACCTCTTTTTCTGCATGCTGCCGCTTCCCGGATTTAGCTTGCAGTTTCTCTTCCAGTAGATGAGTTGCCTGGTCGGCTTCCAAAGTAATAGTATACATAGGACAATAAAGTCCCTGGTTATTACAAGTATATAACCAGGCACTTGGGGGCTACACGACTTCAAAACAAAATTTGTATACTATACAAGTTCCGAGTCGCTACAAGTATTACAACCCGGTACTTGGGGGATATATCGATATAGCTATCCCTTATAACAAGACAATACGCGTACCTCATAACGTTGCTTGATGCAAACAATCAAGTCACGCTGTTGGCCGAGGCGACTCATTGCTTCGAGGTACAAATATTCCAAAGAAACATCCTTAAGAGTCGTCATAAAAGGCTGACTTGTGGACTGTTTTCCTCATCTATTTTATTCGCCCCCACTGTAGGTGCCGGCTCAACAACATGACTCTAAGTCGCAATAACCTCCTCAGCCACAGATCTGTCAGCTGCAAGAGTCGGATTTGGAGCATGAGAGTCGGTCGTCTCCTTAGAATGAGTAGTCGAATCCCTAGTCTCACCCCTGGGTGAGTCATATTTGTATTTAGCCGATGGGTTTGACTCAATAGGAGTGACATCTTTCATCTGTTTCTCTGCAGAAACTATAGGTATCCTTTCCACAATGACCGACTCCTGTCTTGGCAAGGAGCCGGTTTGTGCCTTGCTCTTAGCTTGTTTCCTAAAGCAGAAACAACATGAGATTGCCAGACTAAAAAAATATGAGTATATCATAAAGGCCTATAGAACATACCCACGGTTGATGGGAATTTTGGTAGGGTTCCATACAGTCGAATCCCTAGAAGAGGGATCAGTCTCTTCAATATTAACAGACCGAGGTTGCCTAATAGGATTGGACCTGACACCAACTTTTTCGCGAAGTCGGCGCGAAGAATTAGGAGGTCCGGTATCAAGGGGGGCGGCAGACTCTGAGCTACGATTCCTTATTTTTCTCTCTTGTTCCTACAACAATATAGATATGAGATGAATGTCCCTACAAAGACTATTTGCAAAATTAATGTATGATAACTTTTTCTCATGAACTTGGTTTTCCTCTGCCCTAGGGGAGTCGGTTCTTGCAGGAGGATCTACATTCTCATCTTCATCCTCATCTTCATCCTCCTCCTCATCATCATCATCTTCTTCCTCCAAGTCCTCCTAAAATGGATAAATGCATATAAGAAAGTCATTCCACAGAAATGAAAATGAGTTATTACTTACGATGTGACTCGGGCTTTCAGCGTCTTTCTCTTCATCAACGATGAAGGGTTCTTGTTTGGTAAACCACCATGGATCCTTGGCCTAAAAAGGTGTGGCAGGAAATGAAGCATTAAAATGACCAAACAAAGAAAAGTCGGTTTCAATATATAGCAAGTCAACATACCTCTGGAGTCGGGTTGTCTACTCATAAAGGGGGATACCGACTATTTCGATATCTTTCCTACTATGAGCAAGATACTTTCTTGCAGGCTGACACAAGAGCAGTCAACTCAGATGGTGTGTGCGCATACCGCATAGGGTCATCTATACGTGTATATTCACACAAAAGCCGGTCTCTCACGCTGAGAGGTTGGATCTCCCAGTCGACCCAGCACCGGATCAAATCGGTGCCCAGAAGTCCATGGGCAAGTAAAGCTTTCATTCGAGAAAGAAGGGGAGCTAGTTCATCCCTTTTCTTATCATCTGGATAAGTATTATGGTTTCGGGACCCAGAATATGCTTATGTAATTCCAGTCACAACTCAATCATATGGAGAGCCGAGAGCCGTACCCACTTGTCTAAGAAGACAAGGCCCAGCACAGAAGACTCTCGGAATGCATCGAACGTGAGGGGCATCCCATCCAGGCCGGATGATCAACTGAGATGGGTCCTCATCGCCCGCTCACAAGTCTAAATGATTATGGGTGGTGAAATCCCATACTCATAGACAAGTCGCCTCAACCATATTATCGATTGAATCATAACACTTACATAGACAAACTCCAGCCCGATCACTTAGTCGGGGTCTCGGGCGGGCTCGATCATACATCAAAGTGTGCCACGTGACAGAGTCACGAGTAATCGCATCGCGATTCCCCAAGCTGCGCACATCTAAGGGCCACCTGGTGTATAAAAGAGCGCCGGCAAGAACACAACTAAGCTATCGAACCCCACACTAAGACATGCATGTTATAAACATACACGCAACATACATGTCCAGTGTAAATAGCAGGTACACATTGCATGAACTCTACAAAGTATATCTTTATTGACTTACACATAGAGTACACAAAGATCATATGACTATGATCCATCATTACATCAAACAACGGAAGCAAATTAGGTCTGAGTACAGACAAGATGAACAAATCGCATAGAGAAGCCTTATTCAACATACATGCGCTTCCACGAGGGACCAGACTGCTGTCTGGAACTATACTAGCTTAGTCAACGTCGAGCTTCTGGAAGGTGACTCCATCAGGGGTTGGGTTATCATCTAAAACATAGAATAAGCAAACGTGAGTACAAAGTCGTACTCAGCAAGACTTACATCAGAACTACACTACTCATGCTCAAGTTTCAAGGTAAAGGCAGGTGGAGTTTCAACATGAAGAAGTGCCAGCTTTGACTTGGTAGTCTTGTACTACGAGTGCAAGACTTGAGGTAAGAAGCGTACACCAGTCCACTACCAAGTCTCCAACCAATACACCACTATGGATACTTCCTCGACTTGCCCACGAGGAAGCACGCCATAGCACTCACGCTTATCTTGCGAGTTTTAGAGTATCCGTTGAAGTCGTCTAATAATCAAGTAAAGGTCTCCAAGTAGTCCATGACCGCGGACGCGGCTATTCGAATAGTTTTGTTCACCCTGCAGGGGTGTACTTCTACACACATGAAACTATCAGTTACCTCCTTGCCCTCGACACCATTCAAGAGGGTGTCGGCGAGGATAATTTCCACAACTCTTACCTCACAGTAAACTCTAATCTAAGAATCAACCATCTGAGTTGCTCACCGCTCAAGAGTCCGGCCGGGTCAACGATACGGACTCAGACGATGCAGGCGACCGAGACGCCACCTTAGCAGATGGTTTTACAGTCTCACAGGTCCACCCACATATCTAAATGATGCAAAATTTCCTTCATTCGTTTCTATGCATATGCCAAATGGAAAACCCGAACTAGTGACTCCTGGACTTGAACTGGGGTGAGTTAGTAGGTTGAGCGGGGATCCGTTTTCCCAACATGTGGTAGTAATCTTTATCTTGGATCACAACACAAGAAATCGGGGCCTAGGGCAGTGTTCAACGAGACAACCCACTGTGTACTCCTACTACACAACCTCTCATCGTTCACCTTGTACTAGGGTGGATTCACAAACACAGTTTCACCTTCATCAACAACCTGATCAATACATCCCGACTCACATATAGAAGTATCCTCATTGTAAACTCTAGGCATGCAATAATCTTTAACAGTTGCAAGGTCCACATGATATCAATCAACTCCTATGTCAGCTAGGATTGTGGTTTTCTTACTACTGTGACAAGATGATAGGTCATGCATCGGATATGGGTTCAACTATGCGGTAGAATCGATAACAAGGTGATCTCCCAAACATGCATAAGCGAGACGGAGAGGGAAGTGGGATTTTATACACATGATCAATGGGGTTTGCTAGCCTTGCTCACGAGGTTCAGTATCGGGGTCTTCAAGGAATGGGGTGATCTCTGACTCCGGTTCCACTTCTATTAGCAACATGACAACAATAGGATAAAAATAAAGTACAATGCACAATCACATGAATAAGATTGCAATGGTGATGTTCATGGTTGCCATGTGGGTCAATTCCATTTAAAAGAAGTGGAATGCAAAGTCATTTGCAAATTCACTCCAAATTGGTATTCAAATTAAAGCCATATGGACAAATGCCACTGTTCACCCAATTTAAATTGGTCAAACATGAAAACAAAGTCCATATTCACATTCCTTGCATTTTTCTGATAATTTTAAACATATTATATGCCCAATTTGGAGTTAGTATGAATTAGTTATTAATTTTCAAAGTTTAATTGAATTTCTGCCTTTTATGGAATTTCTTTAAAATAGAAAAAGGATTACTGCGTCAGCATGACCTCATGCTGGCGTCAGGGGGCCTTTGACCAGGGGGACCCACTGGTCAGCCTTTGTGGGGTTAATCCCCTATTTAAAATAAACAGGGGGGTTTATTAGGGGGTTGGGCCCACCTGTCATTGGTTGTGGGGGGGGGGGGTTAAGGTTAATTAACCCGGGCCGCCGGAGTGTCGTCGCCGGCGACCACGGGCACGGCGGAGGGGCTCGCCGGAGTGCGAATTTGGCCACGAGAGGGCACGGGATTAGATCCAGGATGCGTCTCGCGCTCGTGCGCGTCTAGGGGTGCAAGAGGGGGACCTCTAGGAGGCATGTGGCCACGGCGGCGATGACTTTGCGCGGCGAACAGGCACTGACCTCGACGAGATCGACGAGGAGGCATCGGGAAGGAGCAAGAGAAGGTGGAGAGCAACCGCAAGGCTCACCTGAGTGCGTAGGCGAGCTCTACAGGGCCGGTGAAAAACTGGCGGAGGAGCAATTCCTCGCCGGAGTTCGCGGTGGCCGTTGGTGAGGTGATGATGCTGTTGTCGATCCCTAAGCTCCCGGGGCTCGATTCACTGCACGGCTCGATGAAGGCGATGCTGGCGGAGCTGCTGAACAGCTTGCGGCGGCGAGTGGGGCACGGTGGCTGCGAGTTCTATGGCGGCGTGCTCCGCTAGGCCTACGGGTTCGCGCGATTTCTCGCGAGGAAGAGAGAGGGAGGCCAGAAAGTGGGGGAAAAGGATGGGCGGCTTCTAGGGCGTCTCCACGTCGCCGGGTAAGGGCAGGGAGGTAGCCATGTAGCTGCCTGGCGGCCATGCCGGCTCGCCGGCGATCTGTCTACCTTCCTGGCCTCGTGGAGAAGACGACCTTGCCCTTTTGGGCTGGGCCGCCTCTGCTGGGCCAGGTGAGTGGGCTCTTTTCCATTTTTTTATTTCTTTCTGTTTTAATTTTTCTTGTTAATTTTATTTTTCTTTTAATAAAAATAGCAAAGCATTTTATAAAATCACCTAAACGTTTATTTGGCCTTACATGGCATATAGTTAGCCACTCCCAAGATTTGAAGATTTTTGAAATTCAATTTATTTGAATTTCAATTCAAATAGGGTTATTATTTAATTACCAAGCTCTTTTATGAATTTTTGAAAAATCTTGGAGCATGCAGTGGGACCCACTTCACTTTATATGTGATCATGCTCATTTATAAGACTTTTCAAAAATACCAGAGTAATTTTGGAAGAATTTTTATCTGGCCATTTGAATGATTTATTTTGGGGCTTTTCTTTTTCCCCATTTGGATTTATTTTTGAAATTTTTGCGTGATGCACAAACCCAAGCTAACCCTAGCACATACCTAAAAGAGGGTTGTGACAACTCGCCCCCACTCAAAAGAATCTCGGCCCGAGATTCAGAAGTCGTCGGGAGGAAGGTGGGGTACTCGGCACGGAGGCGGTCTTCTCTTTCCCATGTTGCTTCTTTCTCGGAGTGGTGTGACCATTGCACTTTGCGGAACTTGATCTTCTGACGACGAGTGACACGCTCTGTGGAATCAAGAATACGAACGGGGTACTCTCGATAGGAAAGGTCATCTTGGAGATCAAGCGTTTCATGGTCGACTTCGCGGATGGGGTCCTTGAAGCAAAGCCTGAGTTGTGACACATGGAATACATCATGTACTCGGGAAAGGTGCGGGGGTAGTTCAAGTTGGTAGGAAACTTCCCCACGTTTGGCAAGAATGCGGAAAGGTCTGATGTAACGTGCGGCCAACTTGCCTTTGATACCGAAGCGTTGGGTACCCTTCAGAGGAGTAACCTTAAGGTAAGCATTCTCATCCAGATTGTAGCTTTCTTGCCTATGATGACGATCATAGTAGCTTTTCTGACGAGATTGAGCAGCTTTCAATTGATCACGACCAATGCGTACTTGATCTTCTGCTTCCTTGATCATATCTGGTCAAAATAATTGTCTTTCACCGGTTTCTGACCAGTTCAAGGGTGTTCGACATCGTCGTCCATAGAGGAGTTCAAAAGAGCCATGTTCAGACTAGATTGAAAACTATTGTTATAAGCAAATTCGGCAAATGGAAGAGATTTCTCCCAATTCTTTCCGAAAGAGATAACACAAGCTCTGAGAATGTCTTCGATAATTTGGTTAACCCTTTCAACTTGACCGCTAGACTCTGGATGGAAAGTTGTACTAAAGGAGAGATGAGTTCCCATAGCATTCTGGAAACTTCCCCATAATCTAGAGGTGAAAAGGCTACCACGATCATAATTGATTTCCAAAGGGACACCATGAAGAGACACAATTCTAGATACATACAAGTCGGCTAACTTACTAGAAGTTATTGACTCGCGAACGGGAAGGAAGTGAGCAACTTTGGAAAGTCTGTCAACGACAACGAAGATGGCATCATTTCCTGTCTGGGTTTTTGGAAAGCCAGTGATGAAATCCATACTGACTTTGTCCCATTTCTACTCGGAAATAGGCAATGGTTGAAGAGTGCCATCAGGTCTTTGGTGTTCTTCCTTAATGCAACGGGAAACATCACATTCAACAATGAACTGAGCAATTTGTCGCTTCATCCTAGTCCACCAAAATCTCTGGTGTAGGTCTTGGTACATCTTTGTGCTACCAGGATGAATCGAAAGAGGAGTGTCATGAGCTTCATTAAGAATGAGCCTCCTAAGATTGTGTTTTCGTGGTACAACTAATCGAGTGGCAAAGAAAACGACACCTTGAACATCTAAGGAGAAACATTTAGCAATTCCGCTAGCAATGTTCTTTTTGATCTCTCGAATATCACTATCACGTTTCTGGGCGGCTATGATTTTATCCTCAAGGGTTGGTTTCGCCACCAAGGTAGAAAGAAATCCATGAGGAACTATCTCGATATTGAGTTTTTGAAATTCCTCATGAAGAAGTGGTTGACACTGTTGTGACATGAGGTTGTTACAATACGACTTACGACTTAGTGCATCAGCCATGACATTGGCTTTGCCTGGGGTGAAAGAAATTCCTAAGTAATAATCTTTTATTAACTCTATCTAGCGTCTTTGCCTGAGATTAAGATCTGGCTGGGTGAATATGTATTTGAGGCTTTGGTGGTCGGAATAGATCTCACAAAGATTACCAAGGAGGTAATTTCGCCAAGTCTTCAGGTCATGAACTACGACAGCGAATTCAAGATCATGGGTAGGATATTTCTCTTCACGTGGATGCAATTGGCGTGAAGCGTATGCTACCACATGTCAATCTTGCATAAGTATGCATCCTAACCCTTGCCGTGAATTTCACAATAGAGCTCGAAATCCTTCTTGGTGTCTGGAGGCACAAGTACGGGTGCAGAAGTCAATCTTCTTTTCAGCTCTTGAAACCATTCCTCGCACTTGGGGGTCCATTCGAATTTCTTATCTTTCTTGAGGAGTTCAGTTAGAGGCTTTGCAACTTTGGAGACGTTCTCAACAAAGCGGCGGCAATAGCTTGCTAAACCAAGAAAACTCCTAACTTTCTTAACCGATTCAGGTGGAGTCCAGTCAAGGACAACCCGAACTCTCTCGGGACTGACAGTAATGCCTTTCGCAGAAATCACGTGGCCTAAGTAGGTCACTTCTGGTAGCCAAAATTCGCACTTAGAGAACTTGGCATATAGGCGATGCTCTCGAAGTTTCATCAATACCAGCCTAAGA
Source organism: Bromus sterilis (assembly GCA_950022295.1). Classification (NCBI taxonomy): domain Eukaryota; kingdom Viridiplantae; phylum Streptophyta; class Magnoliopsida; order Poales; family Poaceae; genus Bromus; species Bromus sterilis. The sequence goes on along the minus strand of OX465596.1, from coordinate 157,487,303 downwards.
TGTTCTGCGTGCTCTTCTTTGTTCTTGGAGTAGATGAGAATGTCATCAAGATAAACTACAAAAAAATTATCTAGGTAATCTATGAAGATCGAATTCATCAAGCGCGAGAATGTGGAGGGGGTATTGGTTAAACCGAAGGACATGACAGTGTACTCGTAAAGACCATATCGAGTAGTGAAAGCCGTCTTGGGAATGTCCTCGTTTCGGATTTTGATTTGATGATAGGCTAATCTGAAATCCATCTTGGAGAAGACAGAGGATCCAGAAAGTTGATCATAAAGATCATTGATCCTGGAAAGTGGGTACTTGTTCTTTATCGTCGCTAGATTTAGCGGGCGATATTCTACGCACATCCTTTTTGTTCCATATTTCTTCGTTACGAACAGGACGGGGCAACCACATGGCGATGAGCTAGGGCGGATGAAGCCTTTTGCCAACGAAGCATCAAGTTGGGTTTTTAGCTCAGCTAACTCATGTGGGGCCATCCTATATGGGCGTCTGGAAATTGGGGTTGTGCCTGGCCTAAGGTCAACAATGAATTCTACACATCTGTCGGGTGGCATACCCGACAGCTCTTCAAGAAAGACATCCGGCAAGTCACGAACCACCAGAATATCTGGATTCTAGAGCTGGGTGATGTGTAGTCAATTGTCTGGCCAGAAGGATCGGTGAGTTTAACTGACTTGTCTTTACAATCAAGGACATCATTCTGTCTTGATAACCAATCCATTCCTAGGATGACATCAATGTCTGAAGATTTGAGGGCTATATGAGAAGCAAGGAATACTAAACCCTCAATTGCAATTTGATTGCCATGGCTGAATCTATTAGTTTGCCATTTGGAACCAGGAGTTTGAAATATCATTGGAGAAAACATTTCTTCAAAATGGAATTCATGCCGAAGTGCATAACTCTCCGACATGAATGAATGAGAAGCTCCTGGATCGAAAATAACGGAGGCGGGAACATGATTGACTGGGAGTGTACCAAGGATGACGTCAGAAGTTTCAATAGCTTTCTCAACTGAGATTTGCTTCACACAACCAATACTAGTGGATGAAGGCTTTCCTTGCAAGGGTTTGGAGGTGGATTTCCTTGAAGGCTTACGTCGAGAATGATGTGGTGCCATCAAAACCTGAGGGCACTGACGGAGGTAATGGCCTGGCAGACCACACTTGAAACACACCCTGCCTGAATTTCTCGGAGCAGGATTACTTGTTTGCACACCATCATTCCTGGGAGGAACAATGTGTTGAGGTGGATGGCATATGTTGGATGGTGTCCTCTGAAGAAGGTTTTAAGGTATGGCACTAGTTGGAATCAATATTCGACGTTTCTGAGGGGCTGGACTTGAAGAAGGAGCTAACTCACGAGTATGCTTTCGAGACTCCTTGAACACTTCATTGCCATGATCAGATCTGAAGGATCTGTTGACTAAATCCTCAAAGGTGGCAAATTCAAGGAGGTTGAGATCATGGCGAAGGATGGGGATAAGTCCCTTATGGAACCTTGCCTGCTTTCTGGCATCGGTGGTGATCTCATCTTGGGCATAACGAGCAAGATGGTTGAACTCAGTCATATACTCATGAACGGACATCTCTCCTTGAGTCAGATTGCAGAACTCTTCCTTCGTGCGCTCCATTAACTCATCTAGAAGGTGGTACCCTCGGAAGGCATCATAGAATTGCTGCCATGTCACTATGTGACCTTTAGGCTGCATCGCAAAATAGTTCTCCCACCATTCAGGAGCAGCATCCTCCAGAAAGTATGCCGCAAATGTAACTCGATCATCGGGAGCAGCATGTGCTGTGTCAAGCTTACGCTCGATGGAACGGAGCCAATCATCAGCTTCAAGGGGCTCAGAAGAACAACGGAATACCGGTGGTTTGAGGAGGATAAAGTCCTGAATGCTCACAACCAAATTACGATGACAAGCGGTGTTCTGCTCAATGAGCTCCAGAAGGCGTGTTTGATCACGTCGATTCCGCTCAGCTTCCATTATGATTTCCGCCGTAGAAGGTGGTGGTGGAGGTTCATCATTACTTCGATTCCGATCACGGTCTCGATTGCGACGAACAACACTACGAGTTGCACCTGACATGCTGTGTGATAAACATCAACAATCAGAACAGGTTGTACGATGGAATCAAAGATAAGAAGACATGATTTAGGAGGAAAATATTATAATGCAAAGGCAAAGATTCCTAGAAACACGGAATAACTCGGGCAGCATAACGGCTATACCGGGATAGAAAATAAAACAACCTTGAAGAGATTCGACCGAACTTGTTCAGGGAACTCAACAAAACAATGACTCTAGACGACCACAACAGTCCTACGGCTACAAAGAAGCAATCAACGAGATGTTCTAGTAAGACATAGATGAGCCTAGTCCTAACTTCCCATAGAACAAGATGAGGGTGACTCAGAACTTAGATTGATGAGGGTAAGGAGAAAAAGAAGACTTGCGTTGTTCCCTTTATACCCAAGTAACTATATAACTATAGAATGCTAGACTCGACTTCGACCAAGGGTTGAATAATCCTACAGACAGTCCTGATCTGATACCAAGTCTGTCGGGACCCGGAATATGCGTATGTAATTCCAGCCACAACTCAATCATATGGAGAGCCGAGAGCCGTACCCACTTGTCTAAGCAGACAAGGCCAAGAACAGAACACTCTCCGAAAGCATCGAACCTGAGGGGCATCCCATCCAGGACGGATGATCAACTGAGATGGGTCCTCATCGCCCGCTCACAAGTCAAAATGATTATGGGTGGTGAAATCCCATACTCATAGACAATTCGCCTAAACCATATTATCGATTGAATCATAACACTTACATAAACAGACTCCAGCCCGATCATTTAGTCGGGGTCTAGGGCGGGCTCAATCATACATGAAAGTGTGCCACGTGACAGAGTCACGAGAAATCGCATCGCGATGCCCCAAGCTGCGCACATCTAAAGGCCACTTGGTGTATAAAAGACCGCCGGCAAGAACACAACTAAGCTATCGAACCCCACACTAAGACATGCATGTTATAAACATACACGCAACATACATGTCCAGTGTAAACAGCAGGTACACATTGTATGAACTCTACAAAGTATATCTTAATTGACTTACACATAGAGTACACAAAGATCATATGACTATGATCCATCATTACATCAAACAACGGAAGAAAATTAGGTCTGAGTATAGAGTACACGTACTCGCGCCTGGAGACGTCCCAAGTCGTCTTCGTCCACTTCCCTCTCTCCCTGGTCGCTCACACGCTCTCTCTCGCAAGAAATCGCACCACCCCGAGACCACCAGAGTTCACCGCCGTGAACCCGAGTGGCCAGAGATGACAACAAGCCAGGAAAAGATATCCAGAGAGGTCGCCGTCCACGACAACCCCACCGTGAAGAAGATGGCGAGCCCGGAGACCCTGTAGCCACCGGAATCATCAACAAGCCACCGCTGGATCCGCACCCGTCACCGGAGAAATTCGTCGCCTCCTCGTCGTCTATGTCCCCTCTGGCTGCTCCTTCGAACTCCTGTTGAGAAGAGGCACGTAAGCCCTATGTTTTTTCCGTGTATTGCTTCTCCTAGCTTCAGCCGCCATTAGAGCCGAGCACGTCCGCCGCCATGGCTGGACTGGAGCTCGCCCTGTGCGTTGTTCGTCCACCCCAAGGTGCCTATGCAGCTCCTAGAGCCCCTAGGATTCCAACGAGCCACCCAACGCTCAAAATCGTGCACTCTAGCCACCTTCCTGTCGATGCCATACCACGGCAGCCGCGCAAGTCAACTCCGGCGACGTCTCCGGTCATCCCGTGAGACGCTCCACTACTCCCCTAGACGCGTGGGAGCACGGGGGTCATCCTGGTGCAAGCGGCGCACCAAATGGCCGCCGGATTCGCCATCCCGTGAGGACGCCGCCGTGTTCTGGCATCACCGGCGACGTGCTGATGTGGCCGGCCGGTTAACCTTAACCACCCCACTAATCTCTCTCTCTCACACAGACAGGTGGGCCCAGACCCCCTTAATCCCCTGTCAAATTAATTAAACCGGGGTTAACCCACAGTCCCACTGATCGGGCTGGCCCACATGTCAGCCCCCCGTGCGTCAGCGTGACACAAGCATGACGCAGTAATTCATTTGTCCAATTTAAAAATAATCAGAAAAATTCCACAAAATAGTTAAATCTTTGAAATTGAATAACTTTTAAACCATAAATCCAAATAAACCAAATAATATATGAAAAATTATCAAAAAAATGCAAGGAATCCAAATATGCAACTTTCAAGCATGAAAAAATAGTTTACAAAGATCAAACATTAGCAAATGCAATTTGAGCATTTTAATAATCATTTGGAGTTTGAATTTGGAATTCTTTTCCAAATATACTTCAATTAACATGTTGAAACATGAACATACCCCACATCAGTACCATTCCATGCTATATTTTACATCTTGATTGTGCATTTCAATGTGATGTTTATACTTTGTTGTCTCGGTGTTTGCCTGTTCTCGTTAGATTCATCGTCGAACGTAGTTTCCGACTGCTCTGAAGAGTGACACCTCGGGATCGTCAACAAGGCAAGCAAACCCCATTGATCATGTCTATATAAACCCATGTCCCTCTTGTTCTCTTATGCATGATTAGGTGATTCACATGTTACCGTTCTACCGTTAGTTGAACCCATCCTTTGCATGACCTATCATTGCTGCCACAGTATTAAGCAAACCTCAACCTAGCAGATCAAGGATTGTTTGTGTTCACAATCTGGCCCTTCATCCATGTTATGCTATGCCATGCTAGAGTTGATTGCAATGAAGATGATCCATCTGGGTGATGTATCAGGATGGTAGTGCACAATGCAACATGCTGGTAATGTTTTGGTGACGTCACCCTAACAAAGGTGAACAATGTGAGGCTGTGTAGGAGTACACAGTGGTTTGTCTCATTTACACTGCCCTAGGCCCCGAGTTCTCGTGTTGTGATCCAATACAAGAGTACTTCCACATGCAGGGCTATGGGACCTCGTTTGGCCTACTAACTCACCCCGATTATGGTCCAGGATTCGCATGGGTTATTGCTTCTTCGATTTGATTTTGTGCTGGAGTGGGAGGAGATGCACGGTTACTTTGTAGCACGGTCTTAGGTAAGCGCAGTTGTATCCGTCGAGGTGGGCTTGTCGGACCGTCCATACATCGTCTGGGTCCTGAACGGAAACCCCGGCCGGATTCCCGATTGGGGTACATAGTTAGATAGGCGATCCCCTGGACTAGAGTTGAAGCCGTGAGGTATGTCCCTTGGTGTTTATCCTCGTCCGACATATGCTTGAAGGATGAAGAGTCACGGGCGGTAAGTGATGACACGTGTGTGAAGCGTACACCCCTGCAGGGTAATGATCTATACGAATAGCCGTGTCCGCGACTATGGACTACTTGGAGAACTTTACTTGATTATTAGACAACTCAAATGGATACTCTAAAAATCTTCAAGATAAGTGTGAGTACTTTGGGTTGCTGCCTCGTGGGGAAGTCGAGGAAGAATCCATGGTGGTGATCAAGATTAGATGGACTCGTGTGCGCCTCTCATCTCAACTCTATGTAGTCGTAGTATAGGATAGCCAAGTCAAAGCTTTCTTCATTACAGCCCCACTTGCCTTTACCTTGATACCTGAGCATGAGTAGTATAGTTCCGATGTAAGTCTTGCTGAGTACAACTTTGTACTCATGTTTGTTTATTCTATGTTTTAGAGACGAGACCACTGACCCTGATGGTGGCCTCTACCTCGAGCTCGACGCCAACTAAGTCGTATAGTTCCAGACAGCAGCCTGGTTCCTTTGGAGGGTCGTTCTATTTTCTTCAGGCTTCTTAAGCCATTTGTTAACCTTGTCTTTACTAAGACATAATTTTCTTCTGTTGTTGCTTGATGTAATGTTGGATCACAATCATGTGATCTCTGCTTGTAATACAACTACTATGTCTGCTCAGTTTAGCAGATGCAATAAAGTCTAGGAGTTTGTAGAGTTCATGTTGTGTTACCTGCTATTTACACTAGACATGTATGTTGCGTGTATGATTACAACGTGCATGTATTAGTGTGGGGTTCGATAGCTTAGTTGAGTTCTTGTCGGCGGTCTTTTATACACCAGGTGGCCCTTAGATGTGTGCAGCTTGGGGCATCGCGATGCGATTGCTCGTGACTCTGTCACGTGGCACACTTTGTTGTATGATCGAGCCCGCCCGAGACCCCGACTAAGAGATCGTGCTGGAGTCTGTTTATGTAAGTGTTATGATTCAATCGATAATATGGTTGAGGCGACTTGCCTATGAGTATGGGATTTCACCACCCATGGTTATTTAGACTTGTGAGCGGACGATGAGGACCCATCACAGTTGATCATACGGGCCTGGATGGGATGCCCCTCACGTTCCCGCTTTCCGAGAGTGTCTTGTACTCGGCCTTGTCTGCTTAGACAAGTGGGTATGGCTCTCGGCTCTCCATATGATTGAGTTGTGACTGGAATTACATATGAAAATTCCTGGTCCCGACAGACTTGGCATCCGAGCAGGATTGTGTGTAGGACTATCAAGCCTTCGCCGATGTCGAGTCTAGCATTCTATAGTTATATAGTTACTTGGGTATAAACGGAACAACGTAAGGCTTCTTTTTCTCCTTACCTCATCGATCTGAGTTCTGAGTCACCCTCATCTTGTTCTACGGGAAGATAGGACTAGGCTCTTCTTTGACTCTACTAGGACATCTCGTTTATTGCTTTTTTGCAGCTGTAGCAATGTTGTTGTCGTCAAGAATCATCATGTTTTGAGTTCTTGAAGAAGTTCTGTCCAATATCTTGCAGGTTGTCTCATTTTTCATGCCGGTATAGCCGTTATGCTGTCCGATTCATTCTAGGAATTCTTGTTGAGGAGCATTAGATTTCTAGAATCCGATGTTGATGCATTTGCAAATCTTCCTTCCCATTTTAGATGTCTTTTAGGCAGAGTAGCCACGTTAACCATTGTGTCGGGGTACTTGTTACTCTGACATGTCTATTGTAGTTGTTAGGGAGCCATGATCAGCAATAGGAATACCACCTAGTAATCCAGGTTCGTATGTATACAGTTTTACCTGTGTAATGAACGTAGCCACCATTCTCGAAGGTATCCCCAAATTTAATTCATTAGTAGCCACTCCTCCATGAGGATATTGTATGACTTATTCTAGAAGTTGTTCTTTAGGAATCCTTTGTGTCCCGAAGTCCGACCTTTAGCTGATGACCATATCAATGCTACTTTGAGGCATGATTGTGGTATCTAGAACATCAAGGAGAACATTAGAAGCGGAGTGCTAAATGTCTCTCGGTCGATCATGCAGACAAGTTATGTTGGCAAGCATCTTGCTATACCAAGAAAACAAATATGAGAAGGTGTTATCTTCATTTGCATCCGCATCTCCCACATATATTCATCTTGGTTGCATGAAGTGTTACCAAGATCTCCAACACAGAGTTGGTTAAGCCATATGAATGTGGAATGCTCAAGTTATAGAAAGCATTCTCATCCACTAGGTTATATCCTTCGGTATGAAATGCGAATGTGCCTCTCATTTGCCGAATTGTCTCTATAACCATAGTTTCCATCCAAATTTGAGTGTGCCATTCTTTCGAATTCATTCAACGATCGTTTTTGTATGCCTGAGTCTGGTGAAAGAAACTTCTATTATCAATGTATCAAAACTTATTCTTTTTTCCTGACTTAGGAAACATTTCTACAAGTCACCTCTCCTTAAGGTGCCTTGTTCGGTATCAAGGGCAACCTAACTCCTCGCTACTTTGAAACTTGTTCACTATCTACTTTAGCGTGGAACTGTTGTCTACCAAATTGAAGCTCCCCCTACCTCATTCCATCATTTTGATGTGTGTCTTGTGTCTCAACTCAAGAGATGTTTTCATATCTCATTCCATGAGTTCATCATGAGGTTCTCGGTCTTCTTGAAGATGCATCCTTGAAGATTTTCCCTCTTACCTTACGTCTTGAATCTCGAGACGAGATTCTTTTGAGTGGGGGCGAGTTGTCACAACCCTAGTTTTGGTATGTGCTTTTTATTTCTAGAAATAAGGCATCATGTTTAAATTTCCTTCTTTAATAGTTGGGCATTTGGAAAAGCCTCAAAAAGAATTTAAATAAATGGGCAGACAAAAATATTTTTCCAAAAATCTTCTGAACTTTTTGAAAATCTCTATAAATGAGCATGATCGCATATAAAGTGAAGTGGGTCCCACTACATGCTCTAAGATTTTTCAAAAAGTCCAAAAAGGGCTTGGAAATTAAATAAAAATCCTATTTGAATTGAAATTCAAATATTTTGAATTTTAAAAATTCCCAAAACTTGGGAGTGGCTAGTAACATGCCATGTAAGTCCATATAAAAGTTTGTGAAATTTATGAAATGCCTAGGTAATTATTTTACCACAGCAAAAAAAAGGTCAGAAGAATTGAATAGAAAAGAAATTAGAAAAGAGAAGAGGCCCACCTACCTAGCCCAACTTACCTGGCCGGCTCAGCCCAGCAGCCTCCCCCTGTCGTCTTTCTCAAGTAACTCGGTGGCGAGCCGAGAGCGCGCTGCCGACGCCGCTGGCCACGTCCTACTTCCCGCGTACACGTACTCGCGCCTGGAGACGTCCCAAGTCGTCCTCGTCCACTTCCCTCTCTGCCTGGTCGCTCACTCGCTCTCTCTCGCAAGAAATCACACCACCCCAAGACCACCGGAGTTCACTTCCGTGAGCCCGAGCGGCCAGAGTCGACAACAAGCCAGGAAAAGATGTCCAGAGAGGTCGCCGTCCACGAAAACCCGACCATGAAGAAAATGGCGAGCCCGGAGACCCTGTAGCCACCGGAATCGTCAACAAGCCGCCGCCGGATCCGCACCCGTCGCCGGTGAAATTCGGCGCCTCCTCGTCGTCTACGTCCCCTCCGGGTGCTCCTTCGAACTCCTGGTGAGAAGAGGCACGGAAGCCCTATGTTTTTCCCGTGGATTGCTTCTCCTAGCTTCAGCCTCCATTAGAGCCGAGCACGTCCGCCCCCATGGCTGGACTAGAGCTCGCCCTGTGCGTTGTTCGTCCACCCCAAGGTGCCCATGCAGCTCCTGGAGCCCCAGGAGTCCAACGAGCCACCCAACGCTCAAAATCGTACACTCTAGCCACCTTCCCGTCAATGCCATACCACGACAGCCACGCAAGTCAACTCCGGCGACGTCTCCGGTCATCCCCGGGACGCTCGACTACTCCCATAGACGCGCGGGAGCACGGGGGCCATCCTGGTGCAAGCGGCGCACCAAATGGCCACTGTATTCGCCATCCCGTGAGGACGCCACCGTGTTCTGGCGTCACCGGCGACGAGCCGGCGACGTGGTGACGTGGCCGGCAGGTTAACCTTAACCACCCCACTAATCCCTCTCTCTCTCACACAGACAGGTGGGCGCAGACCCCCTTAATCCCCTGTCAAATTAATTAAGCCGGGGTTAACCCCCACTCCCACTGACCGGGCTGGCCCACATGTCAACCCCCCGCGTCAGCGTGACACAAGCATGCCGCAGTAATTCATTTGTACAATTTAAAAATAATCAGAAAATTTCCAAAAAATAGTTAAATCTTTGAAATTGAATAAATTTTAAACCATAAATCCAAATCAAACAAATAATATATGAAAAATTATCATAAAAATGCAAGGAATCCAAATATCTAACTTTCAAGCATGACAAAATAGTTTAAAAATATCAAACAGTAGCAAATGAAATTTAGGCATTTTTGAATAATCATTTGGAGTTTGAATTTGGAATTCTTTTCCAAATATACTTCAATTAACATGTTGAAACATGAACATACCCCACATCAGTACCATGCCATGCTATAATTTACATCTTGATTGTGCATTGCAATGTGATGTTTATACTTTGTTGTGTTGGTGTTTGCCTCTTCTCGATAGATTCATCGCCGGACATAGTTTCCGACTGCTCTGGAGAGTGACACCTCGTGATCGTCGACAAGGCAAGAAAACCCCATTGATCATGTCTATATAAACCCATTTCCCTCTTGTTCTCTTATGCATGATTAGGTGATTCACATGTTACCGTTCTACCGTTAGTTGAACCCATCCTTTGCATGACCTATCATTCCTGCCACCATATTAAGCAAACCTCAACCTAGCAGATCCCGGATTGTTTGTGTTCATCATGTGGCCCTTCATCCATGTTATGCTATGCCATGCTAGAGTTGATTGCAATGAAGATGATCCATCTAGGTGATGTATCAGGATGGTAGTGAACAATGCAACATGTTGGTAATGTGTTGGTGAAGTCACCCTAACAAAGGTGAACAATGAGAGACTGTGTTGGAGTACACAGTGGTTTGTATCATTTATACTACCCTAGGCCCCGAGTTCTCGTGTTGTGATCCAAGAAAGGAGTACTTCCACATGCAGGGCTACGGGACCCCGTTTGTCCTACTAACTCACCCCGATTATGGTCCAGGATTCGCATGGGTTATTGCTTCTTCGATTTGATTTTGTGCCGGAGTGGGAGGAGATGCACGGTTACTTTGTAGCACGGTCTTAGGCAAGCGCAATTCCATCCGTCGAGGTGAGCTTGTCGGACCGTCCATACATCGTCTGGGTCCTGAATGGAAACCCCGGTCGGATTCCCGATTGTGGTACATACTCAGATAGGCGATCCCCTGGACTAGAGTTGGAGCCGTGACGTAAGTGCCTTGGTGTTTATCCTCGTCCGACATCCGCTTGAAGGATGACGAGTCACGGGAGGTAAGTGATGACACGTGTGTGAAGCGTACACCCCTCCAGGGTAATGATCTATTCGAATAGCCGTGTCCGCGGTTATGGACTACTTGGAGAACTTTACTTGATTATTAGACAGCTCAAATGGATACTCTAAAAATCTTCAAGATAAGTGTGAGTACTTTGGGTTGCTTCCTTGTGGGGAAGTCGAGGAAGAATCCATGGTGGTGTATTGATGTGGTGATCAAGATTAGATGGACTCGTGTGCGCCTCTCATCTCAACTCTATGTAGTCGTAGTACAGGATAGCCAAGTCAAATCTTTCTGCATTACAACCCCACTTGCCTTTACCTTGATAACTAAGCATGAGTAGTATAGTTCTGATGTAAGTCTTGCTGAGTACGACTTTTTACTCACGTTTTATTATTCTATGTTTTAGAGACGAGACCACTGACCCTGATGGTTGCCTCTACCTCGAGCTCGACACCGACTAAGTCGTATAATTCCAGACAGCAGCCTGGTTCTTTTGGAAGGTCGTTGTATTTTCTTCAGGCTTCTTAAGCCATTTTTTATCCTTGTCTTTACTAAGACATAATTTTCTTCCGTTGTTGCTTGATTTAATTTTGTATCAAAATCATGTGATCTCCGCTTGTAATACAACTACTATGTCTGCTCAGTTTAGCAAATGCAATAAAGTCTATGAGTTTGTAGAGTTCTGTAAGGCCCCATAGGCGGTACTATTCCAGATCTAGTTGTTTCCATCCAGATCCGGGGATGAAGCACATATCGGTCCCACCGCGACATATGACATTGCCATATGCCCCGGATTTCCAACATGATATCACAACATTACAGATACAAGGATACAACATCTCATACAATCGGCGTAAAACTGCCTTAAATACAATACAACAGCGGAAGATACATGTCTGAGTACAGACTACAAGCACATGCCTATTGGCATAGAGAAAACATCGATCCCCATAACCACACGGGTCCAGGCCCTCTGCCGGGATCCGCCTAACTAGTCGTTGTCGAGTCTCCACGTGAAACGTCGATCGCCATACCTGTTGTCGATCAAGAACCCTGAAAAGAGTTTTGGGGGTAGTGGTCAACTGACCAAGCAAGGACTTCATCACTCGTCATTCTAGGACAACTAGTAGTTTACGGTAAGGAAGGGGTAAGTGGTGAGGTTGCTGCCGCACTAGCATTTATGAAGTGGCTAACGATCTATGGAGTAAGATAAGAAGCCAAGCATTCGATGAGGAATCGCCTCCAACAAGTCTTGCTATCAACTACTTACGCAAACATAACACCTATCATATCCTTGTCCTCCTCTTCGCATCCCGACGAAGAAGAAGCAGTCAAGGCACACACACGTTGATCAAGTTGTATTAAGATTATCTCAGTTGTTGTCGTCTATGAACAAGGAGTAGGTCTCAAGTCGTCCATAACCGTGGACATGGATTTTCGAAAATATTTAACCCTGCAGGGGTGTACCAACTACCCATTACGAGGCTCTGCACGCGCGCCCATCTCTCTCAGTTGGTACCCATCATAGGCAACCATTTTATGATTTAGTTCTGAGAGATCTGAAACGACACGTCCCTCTAACTAACAACGCACAAATCCGGGTGACCCCCGGGGAGTCGACACCCAATCCAAGAGCCGGCCAGGCCCTCGGATCGGACTCTTCCGTATGGCTAAGGTCGGGGTTAGTCTCACCTATATAACAGGGGACTTCCCTAGCTCACCAGTGTGGACCAACAGAGGAACTCTATCTCCGCTGGCCCGAGTTGTTTTAAAACTTCTGGGGGCCCAACGAAGCACACACACCGTTTCAAATGGTAAATCAGCTTGGGCCACCTCTAGAAATATTTGGAGCTAGGTAGGTAAGAAGAGGGGACCCCATAAAATCCCACACGCGGTTAGGCACGCTTAGTCTTGAAACCAATACCCGGAACTCGGATCCTAGGTGACTCGAATAGAACAAAGCGTCGGGGCGGGATAGCCTAGACCTTCCATCCTTCGTCGAATATAGTCAACATTTATAATAATCATATCATCAACAACAATATAATAATGTGATATCCCAAAACCAAGGAGTAACAGGGTAACATCGTAGCATCCTAAGCATGCATACTAAGAAGCGGCTGAGCTACGAGCAATAGTAACATAGCAGTACATGGTTTGCTGGGAGCGCACATGGCTGTATCGGTTTGACAGAGGCTGTAAACATGTGGTAGGATCAAACATCGAACCTAACCTAGACTAGCATACAAACCGCTGGTTGAAATAGAATGGATCATAAGTAATGTATAGTCCTTTCCTGTTGATAAGTCGGGTTCCGAAGGTGTAGTTGATCGCAAGCTCGCATCGTCTCCGAAGGTACCCGCGGAAGCACACAAGAAGGAAACACTGGAAAAGGCAATCAACGGGCACGCATCTATTACTACGGAGCAAACACGAGCAAGCATCAACAATAAGGCAACACGAGACATCGCACCTACCGTCGAGAGCGGTTACTAACAGGTTAAGGGGAGTACTCGTCACGCATGACGATCCCGCACGTTTACAAGGGTTCACGTTGTTTAGCTACAGGTGATCAACAAAGGTTGTTAACATGGCATATCACTCAAGCATGGCATAGAAAACAAACATGTCAAGAGATGAAGCATAAGGTAAACTATCTATGCTAGTCAATTTAAGTGAGGGACAACCTAAACATGGCATACACTAAGTGCTCCACGACAATTAAAGTAATTGGTACTGTTCTGCCCTAAACCATATTTTAGGTTGGTTAACAACAGCAAACAATAGCATAAACACAAAGTACACTGAGGCCGCTGGCGACCTGGCTGGCGAGGCGGGCTGGGGAGGCCGCTGGGCCTCTGGACGAGCTGGGTTGGCTCGGTGGCTGGGCCTCGCTGGGCAGTGGGCCGCTGGGGTGTGTTGGCCCACCTGGCCGACTGCGTTCGTCCAGCGGGACGATCCCGACCAGGGAGTCAACGGCCGCCGGCGAGGCCGCATGCTCCGGCAAGGTCGCGCGTCACAGGTGAGGCAGGGGCTTGGGGACGGCTTCCTGGCGCGAGGGGCGGCCGGATCCGCCGGGTTCCGTCACCGGTGAGTTCCAAGGCGGGGCGGCGCAGGGGACAAAGCGGCGGCGAGCTCAAACCTCCACGGGCGGCCATGGCAGCGACCTGCGGGAGGAAGAAGAGGCAGATGTCAGGGGCACGGGAGAGGAAGAGTCTTAGGGAGAGGGAGAGGAGGAGGAGAAGGAGGGAGAGGAGGGGCGCGAGGAGGAGATGGCCCGCGCGGCGGCGGGGCCTCGCCGGAAACGGGCGGCACGGCGGCGTGGCCACGGGCGCGGGGCGGAGAGGAGAGAGAGGTATGTGTGGAGATTGGTGGAGGGTGACGTGGCACACTCCTGGCCGTCAGATCGGCCGATCTAACGGTCCAGAACTCATTCGGCTGATCTCAGATCTGGAGTTAGGGTTTGGTGCGAAAATGGGGCTATTTTTGGGGAAAAGTGGAGGGGGTGGCTGAAATTTTGGACTAGGGAAACCCTAGAAAGAGGTGGGAGTGTGTTGGTCTTTATGTAGCCCAGGTGGCTGGCAGTTTGCAAAAACATCCCCAGTTTTTCTCTCGCGCGCGCGCTATTTACTTTTTTGACCGCCGGGGGTCCGCAGTACCTCCGATTCGGGTAAAAATTCGAACTGCGCGATCAGCGCGTCGAGCCGGCGGCGTTCACCTCGCGCTGGAACCGTTCCGAGAACACTTTCCGGTGCGCTATAAAAGTATCCTGTTTAATTATTAAACGGGGTTTTTCGTTCCGTTGGCTGCGGCTGGTCTCGTGCGGTTTTCGCGACGGTGATCGGGTGAAACCTGGTGTCGCAAAGGTCGAGTGTCAAGGTGGCAAGGGTCGGTCTCCGTCCGGTACGAGATAAGAGGGGGAAAAATAATCGCCGATCGATAAATCGGGGATGCAAACATCGCAAAAAAATCAGACAATCAAACAATTCACACCGAAACAAAATTTAAAATTTTTGTGAAATCTGGGCTGTTACAAGTTCATATTGTGTTACCTGCTGTTTACACTAGACATGTATTATGCGTGTATGATTACAACGTGCATGTCTTAGTGTGGGGTTCGATAGCTTAGTTGAGTTCTTACCGGCGGTCTTTTATACACCAGGTGGCCCTTAGATGTGCCCAGCTTGGGGCTTCGCGATGCGATTGCTCGTGACTCTGTCACGTGGCACACTTTGTTGTATGATCGAGCCCGCCCGAGACCCCGACTAAGAGATCGTTGTGGAGTCTGTTTATGTAAGTGTTATGATTCAATCGATAATATGGTTGAGGCGACTTGTCTATGAGTATGGGATTTCACCACCCATAATCATTTAGACTTGTGAGCGGACGATGAGGACCCATCACAGTTGATCATCCGGGCCTGGATGGGATGCCCCTCACGTTCGAGCTTTCCGATAGTATCTTGTACTTGGCCTTGTCTGCTTAGACAATTTGGTATGGCTCTCGGCTCTCCATATGATTGAGTTGTGACTGGAATTACATATGCAAATTCCGTGTCCCGACACTACGAGACCTAGAAAAAGCTTACGGAAAATGGGGAATTTATCCCGAAACCAGCCAAAGGGAGAGACGATTATTGATCTATCAACAAACAGGTCTGAACGGGACTATAAAGAAGTAAACAATCAGTGAGCCTAGGGATGATGTACGAATAATACCTAACTGATCTGTAACGTCAAAAGAAGCCACCATTGGTTTTTCTGTAACGGGACTATCATCAACGTCAGAGCGAGAGGAAGAAGGAGAAGAGGTTTCGGCTGGAATAGAATAAAGAGAAGGGGAATAGAAGAGGTCCATTTATAAGGACTCCACTGGCCGAAAATCGAGGCGCCACAGCCCAACAAAAAATCTCCTAGATCCTCGCATCATTAAAAGGGCGTGTTTGTTAATATGAACGAACGATCTAGGGAATCATTTTCGAATCTTTGCAATAAATGAGGATCATATTTGCTACCATAAAAGCGTTGGCGGAGCTCGACGGAAGTCAACTTTTTGAGAGTCGGAAAGATCGTCGTGAAGCTGAAGCATCGCACTAATCTTGGCTCATAATGTCGAGGGGATGGCCCAGCGTCGTGACCCGGCATACGGAAGAACCAGGCCGACTCCGTAAGGAGAAGGCCCAGATGGAAACTCGTCTTGGGCCGGGGCATGTCATCGCGAAGGTAGAAGACCATAGAAGGAAATAGACATTCCTTGTGTAAATAGAAAACTATGTTGTAGAATTAAACTAGGACCTCATCTCGTATGGAAGTTAGACTTATGTAAACAAGGGACCCGATACCTATATAAGCCTCCCCCCTTGGAACAAACAGAAAAACTCAACTGAGATCCTCTCGAGGCATAGGCGGCGATCTCGCACCTTTGTATTCGAGAATTCGACACCCCATAATAGGAAAGCAGGAGTAGGTCTTTACCTTACGAGGGGCCGAAACCTGGGTAAATCTCGTGTCTTGTGTTCTCGCTGACTCTCCTCCTCTAAACCACCTCGCAGCAAAGGTCCCACACTAAGTTCTCTAATGAGGACATCTGCCGTGACTTTCCCACGAAAGAAAGACCATCCGTTCCTGCTAGTATTATCAAACAAAAGTGGTGCAGGTAGACGGATCTCGCGAGTAGTAGCCTCGCCAAATCTCATAACGTAAACAAGGTTACAAAACTTGGAAGTCCTAGTAACAAACTCATGCCTCTTCATAGCAGTAAGATCAACGCATAAGAATGGAAAAGGTGCATCATCAACACGTGCAGTGAGCTTGAGCCGCTCAAGAATAAGAGTGGCATAAACGCCACCAAAGTGAGGTCATTTGCCGCTGTTAGCGACAAGCCGCCGAGACATCAAAGCACCAATATTATACTGGCTATCTCCTCAGAGGGTGAATGACAAGACAGCAATATCTGGCCCCAAAATGTTGCTCGTGTTGTCACGAGAAAACACCCCTCGAGAAATATAGTACGCGAAATACTTGATGAGGGGAAACAAAATGCTGGAAATCTTCCCCCGATGAACGTCCTTCGGATCCTTGCTGCAAAGAGAAGTGAAGAGGTCCTTCAACTCGGTGGGATGAGTAGGTATCATGTTCTTCCCAAGCGATTCCCTAGCTTTGCCATACAAACTCATTTAAGATATTTTTTGACAAGTTACAACAACGAATATGTAAGCAAAATGAGTTGAGGCAAACTACTCTACTCACTTCCCCATGGCATAAACTTGCATCAAAACTTCAAATTTTTTTTATAAACATGCATGCAAGCTCATATAAATAGCACCAAGAACTCCTAAATACTCACAAACAGGACCACTAATCAAAATTCTAATTGGAGGGGTGGAGGAGTCGCATACCAGGGAGAAAATGCTCAAAATCTCAACTCAAATGATTGGCTGAATAGAGAGATCGAAATTCTCCTCCAAGAACAGCAAGAACACGGGTTCCAGCAGCAAAACTCGTGTTTTGGAGTGAGAGATAGACAAAGGAAGAAGACATACCAGAAAAGGGGGCCAGGGGTCAGGCCGCGCCGCCTGGACCAGGGGTGGCCCCCCTGGTCAGCCCCATGTGCCGGTGTACTTCTTTTTGTGAAATTTTTTAAAATAATTTTTCTGGAATTTTCCTGACAACTTCGTTTAAAAAAATCGAGGTAGCGAAAGCTGCAAAAACTTCCGGAGGGCTCGAAACAGTGGTTAAACATACGAAGTTTCAAAATCATAAAATTTGGTACATCAATATAGATGAAACCTAAAAGAAATGCAAATATAATAAGCTCCTATTTTTACTCATATAAAACTTGTTTATTAGCAAGGTTGATCAAGTCTTACTACTAAACAAGTGATATAATAAGAAAAAAGTTATACTTCTTATAAGGCATTCATGCTACCATTATTTGGAGGGAGACCGTTCCTACCATGATTGTTTAATATTTATAATGAACATGTAGAGGACAATCCCAATCACCAATTTCCACGGTCTCAGTATTCTCAATGGAGTAAAGGCCATGCCCTTTATCGATCTTCTTCGGAAAATATACCGTGTGTTCGTTATCATTAAAATTGAAAGCAACCTTTCCTTCATTAAGAAAAGGTCTACCAAGAATAATGTCACAACCCTAGTTTTGGTATGTGCTTTTATTACTAGAGTAATTGCATCATGTTTAAATTCTTGGTTTAAGAATTGGGGATTTGGAAAAGCCTCAAAAAGAATTTAAATAAAAGGCCAGATAAAAAGTTTTTCCAAAATTTCTCCAAACAATTTTGAAAAATCCTATAAATGAGTATGATCATTTTAAAAATGATTTGCAGTCAAACCCATGCTCATGGATTTTTCAAATATTCAAACAGAGGCTTGGAAATTAAATTTAAATGATATTTGAATTGAAATTGAAATGTTTTGAATTTCAAAAATCTTCAAAACTTGGGAGTGGCTAGTACTCTGTCACATGTGTCCAAGATAAATATTTGGGGATTTTAAAAAATGCTTTGGTATTTGTTTCGGAGAAAAACAAAAAGAAACAGAAAGCAGAAAAAGAAAAAGAAACAAAAAGGCTGAAAGCCACTTACCTGGCCCACCTGGCCCAGCGGAGGAGGCCCAACGCAAAAGGGCAGGGTCGTCTTCCTCCCAGGCCAGGCAGGAAGGCAGCTCGCCGCCGGCCACGGCATGGGCGCCAGGCAGCTTCCTGGCTGCTCCCCTGCCGCCTTCTAGCGCCATGGAGCCCTTGCGCTCTTCCTCCTCCATTTCCCCCCCTCTGGACCCCTTTCCCCTCTCTCTCCGGCGAGATTCCACGACATCCCGAACGCCGCCGTATCTCACCGTCGTGCGCCACCGCGGCCATTGGCCTCCCTCCGCCGCACCGAGTTGTCCAGAGAGCGCAGCGCCGTCGTGTTCGTCACCGGGGCCATCCAATTTGAGCCCGGACGCCCTCAAGGCCACGCCGTCGTCGCCGTTGTTCCCTAAAGGCCGCCGGACCTCGCCGTTAAATTCTCCGCCGTACATCCCCCTCCGGCATCCCCGACCACCTCGTCGTACTCACGGTGAGGCCCCGGTTCATTTCCCCCTAGCCGTGCTCTGCTCCGCGCCCCGGTGCCCTTCCCCCCCACCAGCCGAGCGGCACCGCCGCGGAGGTCCTCGCCGTCGTGGCCTCCGACCTCCTCTGGCCAGCTCGTGTGCCCCAATGGATGCGCGGCTTCGAGGGCTCCATTTTGGTGCCCTTGGACCGCCTCCCCGTGGCCGGAGTCGCCGTCCAGAGCGGGCGCCGCCGCATCCAGTGGTCGCCGGCGGATAAACGCCGACCAATGGGTCATTAGGGGCTAACCCCCCCTCCTAATCCCTCCCTCTCTCTCTCATAGACATGTGGGGCCAGCCCCCCTTAATCCTCTGTTAAATTTAAATTAAACGGGGTTAACCCCAGAGACAATGACAGATGGGCCCCGCGTGTCAGGTTGACTGGTCAGCGCCCCCATGACGTCATCCGGATGTCATGATGACGCAGTAATTCTTATCTGTTTATTAAAAATTCCAGAAAATGACTAAATCTTTGAAATTCAATTACTTTTAAACCATAACACCAAATCAAATAATTTATATATGAAAAATCATCAGAAAAATTCAAGGATTCCAAATATCATACTTTCATAGATGAAAAACACATCTATGATGATGGACCAGTAGCATTTAGCTATTTGGGTTATTTGGAATAATTCAAAGTAAATGTTCAAATCATTTCAAATTAAATCTTTGCTATGCCAACCTTATCACATGAACATCAGAGGCATATAATACACATGAAAACATGGTTTACCATATCCAAACATTAGTAAATGCAACTTTGGCTAATTTGAACCACATTTGGAGTTTGAATTTGAATTTCTTATTCAAATCAACTTCAATTAACTTGTTGCAAATTGAACGTAGATCACATCAGTACCATGCCATGATTCATTTATTGAATGTGCATTGCACTGTGATGTTTATACTTTTGTTGTCTCGGTGTTTGCTTCTTCTCGATAGATCCATCGCCGGACGTAGTCCCTGTTTCTCCGAAGAGTGGCACCCCCCGAGTCTCGACAATAAGGCAAGAAAACCCCCTTTGATCATATCTATAAAACCCCAGTTTCCCTCTTGTTCTCTTATGCATGAATAGGTGATTCACATGTTACCGTTCTTCCACTAGTTGAACCCATCCTTTGCATGACCTATCATTGCTACCACAGTATTAAGCAAACCTCAACCTAGCAGATACAAGTTTGTTTGTGTTCATCATGTGGACCTTCATCCATGTTATGCTATGCCATGCTAGAGTTGTTTGCAATGAAGTTGATCCATCTGGGTGATGTATCGGGATGGTAGTGAACACATGTAACAAGGTGGTAACGTGTTGATGAAGTCACCCTAATATAAGTGAACAATGAGAGGCTGTATAGGAGTACACAGTGGGTTGTCTCATTTACACTGCCCTAGGCCTCGAGTTTTTGTGTTGTGATCCAAGACAAAGATTACTACCACATGTTGGGCTCATTGACCCCTCTCGACCTATTAACTCACCCCGACTAGGGTCCAGGATTCGCAAGGGTTAATTTTCTTCTATTTGCTTTCATAAAGTAGCACGGTTTTAGGCAAGCGCAGCACCATCTGTCGAGGTGGGCTTGTCGGACCATCCATACATCGTCTGGGTCCTGAACGGAAACCCCGGCCTGATTCCCGATTGGGATACATACTCAGATAGGCGATCCCCTGGACTAGAGTTGGAGCCGTGAGGTAAGTGTCGTGGTACTATCCTCGCCGACACCGCTTGAAGGTGACGAGTTCTAGGCGGTAAGTGGTAGCCACGTATGTGAAGAAGTACACCCCTGCAGGGTTAATGAACTATCCGAATAGCCGTGTTCGCGGTTATGGACTACTTGGAGATCTTTACTTGATTATTAGACAACTCAAATGGACACTCTAAAAATCGCAAGATAAGTGTGAGTGCTTTGGGTTTCTTCCTCGTGGGGATGTCGAGGAAGGATCCATGGTTGTGTATTGGTGTGGTGATCAAGATTAGATGGACTCGTGTGCGCCTCTCATCTCAACTCTATGTAGTCGTAGTACAGGATAGCCAAGTCAAAGCTTTCTGCATTACAACCCCACTTGCCTTTACCTTGATACCTAAGCATGAGTAGTATAGTTCTGATGTAAGTCTTGCTGAGTACGACTTTGTACTCACGTTTGCTTATTCTATGTTTTAGAGACGAGACCACTGAACCCGATGGTGGCCTCCCCCTTCAAGCTCGACGTCGACGAAGTAATGTAGTCCCAGACAACAGCCTGGTCCCTCTGGAGGGTCGTTGTGTTTTCTTAAAGGCTTCTTAAGCCATTGGTTAACCTTTTCTTTACTAAGACATAATTTGCTTCCGTTGTTGTATGATGTAATGTTGGATCACAGTGAGGTGATCTCTGCTTGTAACACTACTATATCTGCTCTGTGTAGCAGATGCAATAAAGCTATGAGTTTGTAGAGTTCATGTTGTGTTATCTGCTGTTATACACTTGGCATGCATGCTGCGTGTATGTTTATATCGTGCATGTCATCTGTGGGGTTCGATACCTTAGTTGTGCTCTCGCCGGCGGTCTTTTATACACCAAGTGGCCCTTAGATGTGCGCAGCTTGGGGCATCGCGATGCGATTGCTCGTGACTCTGTCACGTGGCACACTTTGTTGTATGATTGAGCCCGCCCGAGACCCCGACTAAGAGATCGGGCTGGAGTCGGTTTATGTAAGTGTTATGATTCAATCGATAAGATGGTTGAGGCGACTTGTCTATGAGTATGGGATTTCACCACCCATAATCATTTAGACTTGTGAGCGGACGATGAGGACCCATCTCAGTTGATCATCCGGCCCTGAATGGGATGCCCCTCACGTTCGAGCTTTCCGAGAGTGTCTTGTACTTGGCCTTGTCTGCTTAGACAAGTGGGTATGGCTCTCGGCTCTTCATATGATTGAGTTGTGGCTGGAATTACATACGCAAACCCCGGGTCCCGACAGACTTGGTATTAGAGCAGGACTGCCTGTATGATTAGTAAACCTTGGCCGAAGTCGAGTCTAGCATTCTATAGTTATATAGTTACTTTGGGTATAAGGGAACAACGTAAGGCTTCTTTTTCTCCTTACCCTCATCGATCTGAGTTCTGAGTCACCCTCATCTTTTCTACGGGAAGATAGGACTAGGCTCATCTATGTCTATACTAGAACATCTCGTTGTTTGACTCTCCATAGCTGTTGGAATCTTTTGGTTGTCTAGAGTCACCATCCCTTCGAGCCTTTTGAGAAGGTTCTGATCATTCTTGCAGATTGATTCATTTTTCCACCCCGGTACAGCCGTTATGCTTTCCGATTTGTCCCGTGTTTCCAGTGATTCCAATGCTTTTGCATTACAATCTTGTCCGCTCTTAAATTATACCATCTTTGCTTTGATTCCATCATAAATCCTACTCTGATTGTTGATTTTTATCACACAGAATGTCAGGTGGAACTAGATGTGTTGAATCTGGTCACGGTAATCAAAGTGGTGATGATGATCCTCCTTCACCGCCTTCTGCAGTGGAAATTATGATGGAGGCTGAGCGAAATCGACGTGATCAAACACGCCTTTTGGAGCTCATTGAGAAGAATACTTCTCTCCAGCGAGATGCGGTAATATCCATCCAGGATTTTATCCTTTTGAACCCGCCAGTTTTCTGATGTTCATCTGAGCCCCTTGATGCCGATGATTGGCTCCGTTCCATCGAGCGTAATATTGAGACGGCGCATGTTTCCCCCGATGATCGTGTGATGTTCGCGGCATACTTTCTGGAAGGTGCTGCTGGTGAATGGTGGGAAAGTTTTGTTGCAATGAAGCCTGATGGTCACGTAGTGACTTGGCAGGAGTTTCGTGATGCCTTCCAAGGGTACCACATTTTGGATGAGCTGATGGAAATAAAGAGGGAAGATTTCTGCAACCTATCTCAGGGAAATATTACTATTCATCAGTACAGGATTGAGTTCAATCGTCTTTCTCGTTATGCCCCTGAGAAGATATCAACCGATGCCAAGAAGCAGGCAAGGTTCCGCAACGGACTTAACCCTGTCCTTCGTCATGATCTCAATCTCCTTGAATTCTTCAACTTCGAGGATTTGGTCAATAGATCATTCAGAGCTGAGCATGGAAATGAGGTCTTTGAAGAGTCTCGCAAGCGTGATCGTGATCTAGCTTCCTCTTCTAGTTTGGGTTCTCAGAAACGTCGATTTTGGATCCCAACTAGTGCCCTTCTTTCGCACTTGATTCCAAGACCATCTCCACAAAGCAAGAAATCCTAGAAAGGTAGTAGAGAACTTGCCATACAAACTCCACAACCTAACACCCGTTTGTGCTACAAGTGTGGTAATCCTGGCCACATTGCACGACAGTGTTCATTGCATGAGAATGTTCCTCCTCGTCCAAAACATAAAGCCAACGCTAAGCCACCAAAGCCTTCCAAAGACAAGTCCGCTATTGTTGAATACGGACGTGTGAACCATGCCACCATCAAAGAAGCCCAAGAGGATACGAAGGTTGTACTCGGTACACTTCCTGTCAACTCCAAACCTGCTTCTGTTCTATTTGATTCTGGAGTTTCTCATTCCTTTTTTTCTGAAAAGTTCGCACTCCTGCATGACATTTCATTTGAGGAGTTACCTAACCCTTTCATGAATAAGACTCCAGGATCCACATGGCGTACCAGTAGGGTAAGTCATGACAATGAGATTGCTGTTGAGGATGTTGTATTCCTTGCTTCTCTCATAGCCCTCAAATCTTCAGATATCGATATCATCTTAGGTATGGATTGGTTGTCCAAACACCGTGCTAAGATTGATTGTGCCACCAAATCAGTTCAACTCACTCATCCTTCCGGCAAGATAGTCCATTTAACATCTCAAGGTTCAGAAACCCAGCTAAATTCGTTGAATGAGCATCCCCTTCCTAACCTTGAAGATATTCTGATAGTTTGTGACTTTCCGGATGTCTTTCCAGAAGAGCTACCGGGAATGCCACCCGACAGGTGTGTGGAATTCATAGTGGATCTTATACCAGGCACAACCCCAATTTCCAGACGTCCATATAGAATGGCCCCACATGAGTAAGCTGAGCTTAAAGTCCAACTTGAAGCTTCGTTGGCAAAAGGCTTCATCCGCCCTAGCTCATCACCATGGGGTTGCCCCGTTCTGTTCGTAACGAAGAAAGATGGAACAGAAAGGATGTGCGTAGACTATCACCCGCTAAATCTAGCGACGATAAAGAACAAGTACCCACTTCCCAGGATCAATGATCTTTATGATCAACTTGCTGGTTCCTCTGTCTTCTCCAAGATGGATTTGAGATTAGGTTATCATCAAATCAAAATCCGAAATGAGGACATTCCCAAGACGGCTTTCACTACTCGTTATGGTCTTTACGAGTACACCGTCATGTCCTTCGGTTTAACCAATGCCCCCACCACATTCTCGCGCTTGATGAATTCGATCTTCATGGAGTACCTAGATAAATTTGTTGTGGTTTATCTTGATGACGTTCTCATCTACTCGAAGAACGAACAAGAGCACGCAGAACATCTTAGGTTGGTATTGATGAAACTTAGAGAGCATCACCTGTATGCTAAATTCTCCAAGTGTGAATTTTGGCTACCAGAAGTGACCTACTTAGGCCACGTGATTTCTGCAAAAGGTGTTGCTGTCAATCCCGAGAGAGTTCAGGCCGTCCTTGACTGGACTCCACCTGAATCGGTTAAGAAGTTAGGAGTTTTCTTGGCCTAGCAAGCTATTGTCGCCGCTTCGTTGAGAACTTCTCCAAAGTTGCAAAGCCTCTAACTGAACTCCTCAAGAAAGATAAGAAATTCCTATGGACTCCCAAGTGCGAGGAAAGCTTTTAAGAGCTAAAAAGAAGATTGACTTCTGCACCCGTACTTGCGCCTCCAGACACCAAAAAGGATTTAGATATCTATTGTGACGCTTCACGGCAAGGGTTAGGATGCATACTTATGCAAGATAGACATGTGTGTAACACCCTCACTGTCAGTAAACAGTAATCAAGGTTACTGTTCATCTCTACTGTTCAGAACTTTTATTTGATCAACTTGGACCAGTTCAAATTCAATTTCCACTTTGTTATTCTTGAATGCATTGTGATCATGGACCTTGGTCATGATGAATCAAACCAATACCTAGCTCAATTCAAATGACCTTTGAATTGAAATCCATTTAAATCTTCAAATGCCTTTGGTGGATTATTAAAAAACCAAAGTGCAAAATAAACTTTCTCCAAAAATTGTGAAACTACTTTTATAAAATCACAAATATTCAGTGGACCAAATCCAAATGGGTTTGGGTATTTATTGAGTTACATAAAATTCCAAACAATTCAAACATTAGGTTAAAACCCTTACTTTGGGAATTTAATATTTAAAAGAAATATCTAATGATTTTCTTTTGCTACAAAAACTTCTGTGGCACTGCTATATAGTGGTATACTGATTTTGAGGCACCTAACACATTTTACAAAATTGCCTAAGCTAGGAAAACAATTACTAAAAGAGAAATACAGAAAAGAAAGGACACAGAAAATTGGAAAATCACTAAATATCGCCCTGAGCAACGGCCCACCCCCCGGCCCACCCGCAACCTTTCTTCTTTTTTCCCCCTTCCTGTTCCTCTGGCACAGAGGCATGGCGCCATGGCCGGGCTGCACCAGCTCGAGCCGGGTCGTGACAGTGCTCGGGCATGGAGCTAAATATCTTCCCCCCCTTCCGTGAAAAGTGGATCGAACCACCCCCTCCTCCTTCTTCCCCTCGGGCTCGCCTGGTTCTCCCTCTCCCGCCGCCACCGTGCTCTGCCGTGGGCGCCGGCGGTGAATACCCGCGGCCAACGGCGACGTCTGCCTCCGAGAGATTGTCCGACGTCTTCCACGCGCTCGGCTCTTTCCTCCCGTGCTCGCAATCAAGGCTGGGATGGGCTACAGGCCGCGAATCGGGTCTTCTTCCCCGTGCGGCTGCCGACACCATTGATGACAGTGCGCTCCACCCCGACCTCCCCCGGCACCACTGACCACTCCTCTGCCCTCGCGGTGAGCACCCGGTGCTCCATGACCTCTCCTTTCTCCTCCTCATGCCCCGTGGCGTCGTCGACGTTCGCTCAAGCTCCGGCTCCTGCTGGCGTTGACCTAGCCGTGGCCCTGCTCAATCTCAGCCCGCGATTTTTGCTCAAATGGATGCGGGTGGAGCTGCTCGTTCGATTACCCGCCCTCCCGTGTGATTTGGTCGCCTGTGCCGCTCCCTAGCCTCGCCGCCGTCCCCCTGTGTCGCCGCCGGCGTGGGCGCGCCGTGGCTGGCCTGTGGCTAGGCCACTGACGGCTGGGGCCCTCCCATTTTAATTAAGGCTAATGGCCTGTTAGGGATAACACCACTGTTAAGGAATAAGCCACTGCTTAAATAAAATGAAATACCCCCTAAGCAACTTACATGTGGGGCAAAGCGCCACTTAACCCCTGGTTAATTTTAATAGCAAATTAATCATGTCCCTATTAGTATGACAGGTGGGGTCCACCTCTGGTTAATTGTTTTAGAAATGAATTTTGATAAATTGAAGAGTATGACAGTGGGCCCCCCACTGGATAATTAGGATTAATAAAATGTTTTATAAATAAACAGAGGCTGACATGTGGGTCCCACATGTCAGGCACTGTTTTGGATAATGTTCTGGATAATGTTGTTTTAATAATAAAAATAATTCCAGAAAATCATTTAAATGATTTAAAACTTTGAAATTCAATAACTTTTAAACCGTAACTCAGATTGAAAAACTTTATACATGAAAATTGATCAGAAAAATATAACGAATATGACTACGCTATCCGTATGTCTATCAAACCTCTAAAACAAAACGAACATCGAACATCCCCCCTCCGGACCGTTTGTCCGATAAATTGTCCGGTACTGTTAGAGTACCCGGATGAATTTATTCCGAACACGAATGTTTCTCGGAATAGATCAACTAGCACGGATACACCCCCCTTATGTTTGTCCGGTACCCACGACACCTCCGGCTTGATCCTTCCCCCTCCGGACACCCTGTCCGGATATCATCCGGAACCGGTAGTTCATCCTCAGATGAATTTCCGTTCAGAGCAATGTGCATTGCACTGCGTTAGAACACCGTTAACATTTCATCCGTCTTGTCATGCATCTGTTTGTATATCCTTGCTGTGTATTTACTGTTTCTTCCCCCCTTAATCTCCGGTAGACCCCGCTGCTGCCGTCGACTACACCGCTGCTGAGTACGACTACTTCGTCGACGACCCTACTACTACCGTCGAGCTTCCAAGCAAGCAGAGCCATTCTTTTCCCCAGATATCACCAATCTTTCCGTACATTTCTTGCACTAGGCATTGTTACTCCTGCTGCTACGATTAAAATCCTATTCAATTGCATAGCCTGATTTTGTCGCCCCTTGATATGCCTTCCTTTATCCTATGCTGCCTATTATTATTATGCATTATTCAGCAGTGAGCCCTGCGCATTGTTAGCTAGGATTAGATAGAGGGTCGTGATTACTCAGGGGAGTGAACGCAGATACAAATATTATAACTGCACAGGTACGGTACAATGCAGACACCGTCTAAGGCCCCTATTTGGGTTATGCCTAGTCACCTCAAGTGTGAGCTATCAAGGAGTAATCCTTGTACTCCACTCGAGGCTGACTTTGTCTTACTGCCATAGGGTCCTGAACGGTGATTGTCCTTCAGGTAAGAAGTCAGTGGACCCAACGGTGCCCGCGAGAGGTATTGCGACGGGACGACAGGGAGGGTATGACCAGTGTACCGGTGTGCTTGGCCCCTGGTCGTTGGCCGCGAGAGTTACCAAACCACGAAAGTCGAGCTCCTCCAGGAGCACGCGCGAGACAAGGTAAGGAGACGGTTCACCTTGTTGGTAACCGCAGTGACTTGGTGGGACGACGGGGCAGGCACCGATGTACTGGTGGTCCTGGCTGCTGTCCTTGTCCGCGGGTCAGTTAAGTCGAGGCAACGATAACGGTTGCCACGCAGGTTAATTAAAATGCTAAATGGTTTAGTGAATGTCTTGATTTGGCTATATGCCATGTACGCACTACCTACCCGTGTGAACTACGAGTTATGGGCTCCTCCGCTTCTTAGTGTCGTCCGAGGACTCTTCAGACGTCAGCAGTACCGCGGCCTGCGCCGGGAAGTGGTGTTGTCTTATTTGCTCGCGCGGTGGTGTCTTTTTTTTATTTTCTTTAACTTCACCGGCCAGCCACGCACCGTGCAGGAGTACGTTCGGGTTGGGGTCCAAGGGCCGGCGTACTTAGGATTTAGTCCGGCGGATAGCCTCTCTGTTGAGTTTGAAAGATGGGCTATGAAGTGTCGGATAGCCTCGGTGGAGCGTTCCCTAACAAGGTTCCCGCCACCCTGGAGATCCGTGCGTGTAGCGTAACACAAGTGCACCCCTGCATGGAAGATTAATCTATTCGAATAGCCGTGTCCACGGTAACAGGACGCTTTATGCTGAAGCTGGATCTTACCACTAGAAACTATTATTATTAAACTGTATGGTTCCGGGTTTTCCTCCTCGCGGGGATGTCGAGGAGGTGAACGCGGAGGCATTGTTAATTGTTACAACTTATTATTATACAATGCTGCAGCAACTTCTGTTGCATTGTTACTTTATGCTTTATATAAACTGTTGGCTGATTCTTACCTCATGCTGCAAGACATCGTCGGAAGATGCTAGTCTTCGTTAGGCCTAGCTTCCTACCCTTGCTCTGGATTTCTGTCTTTCAGTCCACTATACACAACCTCTTCTTTCCGTTGATACAATGCATAATGCTTAGTAGCGGACGTAAGACTCGTGGGTATACTAGATACTCATCTGCTTTATTTCCTTTACTGTTTTGCCTGATCGGCCGCTGCAGCCGACGTTGGAGCCCAGGAGCAGGAATACCCCGGAGGCGCCTACTACGACGTCGAGTTCCCCGTTGACAAGGAGTAGTTCGGTGGATCCCAGGAAGGAGGCCTCGCCTTTTCGATCTGTATCTCTGATGTGATTTGTGCTAGCCTTCTTAAGGCAAAACTTGACTAACTATGTCTGTACTCAGATATTATGGCTTGTATGACTTATGTATTCGGGTCCGCGTGACCCCCTCTATTGTAACATATTTGTTTATCCTTTTTGTGTTTAGTGTTGTGCTGTGATATTATCACCGTGGCACCCTAATCTCAGCCGTGTACCCTGCGTGTATGATTACTGTACACGGATTGATTTTGGGGGCATCACAATGTGGTAGCTTATGCTTCACGCCAGTTGCGGCCACATGAAGAGAAGTACCCTACCCATGATCTTGAACTCGCTGTCGCAGTTCATGCCCTGAAGACTTGGCGACATTACCTCCTTGGTAAGCGTTGTGAAATCTATACCGATCACCATAGCCTCAAATACATATTCACCCAGCCAGATCTTAACCTCAGGCAAAGACGCTGGATAGAGTTGATAAAAGATTACGACTTGAGTATCTCTTACACCCCAGGAAAAGCCAATGTCATGGTTGATGCACTAAGTCGTAAGTCGTATTGTAACAACCTCATGTTACAACAGTATCAACCACTTCTCTATGAGGAATTTCGAAAGCTCAATCTCGAGATTGTTCCTCATGGATTCCTTTCCACCTTGATTGTGAAACCAACCCTTGAGGATCAAATCAAAGCTGTTCAACACCATGCTTGAGGTATCCGGTATATCAAACAGAACATTGCTAGCGGTAAGGCAAGATGTTTTACCCTAGACAATGAAGGTACTGTGTACTTCGAGAATAGGATGGTAGTTCCGAAGAATAGGAATCTAAGGCAGCAGATCCTTAAGGAAGCTCATGACACCCCTCTCTCGATTCATCCTGGTAGTACTAAGATGTATCAAGATCTACGCCAGAGATTTTGGTGGACTAGGATGAAGCGGGAAATCGCTCAATTTGTTGCTGAGTGCGATGTTTGTCGTCGTGTGAAAGCAGAGCATCAATGACCTGCTGGTACTCTTCAACCTTTAGCCATTCCTGAGTGGAAATAGGATAAAGTCAGTATGGATTTCATCACTGGATTTCCAAAGTCTAAGAAGGGAAACAATTCCATCTTCGTGGTCATTGACCGTCTTTCCGAAGTTGCTCATTTCCTTCCTGTTCGCGAGAGTATAACTGCTAGCTAGTTAGCGGATTTATATGTCTCCCGGATCGTTTCTCTCCATGGTGTTCCTTTGGAGATTAATTCAGACCGTGGAAGTCTTTTCATCTCTCGATTTTGGGAAAGTTTTCAAAATGCTATGGGAACCCATCTCTCCTTTAGCACTGCCTTTCATCCCCAGTCAAGTAGTCAAGTAGAAAGAGTCAATCAAATTCTCGAATACATGCTCAGAGCCTGTGTTATCTCATTCGGAAAGAGTTGGGAGAAATCTCTTCCATTCGCCGAGTTTTCTTATAACAACAACTTCCAATCTAGCTTGGGCATGGCACCCTTTGAATTTCTCTATGGACGAAAATGTCGAACACCATTGAACTGGTCAGAAACCGGTGAAAGACAATTCTTTGGACCGGATATGATCCAGGAAGCAGAAGAGAAGGTTCGCATTGTTCGGGAGCAATTGAAAACAGCCCAGTCTCGTCAGAAAAAGCTACTATGATCGTCATCATAGGACAGAAAGCTATGAGCTGGACGAGAAGGCTTACCTCGAGGTTACTCCTCTGAAGGGAACCCATCGCTTCGGTATCAAAGGCAAATTGGCCCCACGTTACATAGGCCCCTTTCGCATTCTAGCTAAACGTGGAGAAGTTGCCTACCAACTTGAACTACCCCCGCATCTTTCTCAGGTTCACGATGTCTTCCACGTATCTCAACTCAGGCGTTGCTTCAAGGACCCCATCCGCGAAGTAGACCACGAAAAGCTTGATCTCCAAGAAAACCTGTCATATCGAGAGTATCATGTACGTATCCTTGATGAAGCTGAGCGCACCACCAGACGTCAGAACATCAAGTTCCTCAAAGTGCAGTGGTCCAATCATTCTGATAAAGAAGCCACCTGGGAATGAGAAGACCGTCTTCGAGTTGAATACCCCACCCTCTTCCCGACTACTTCTGAATCTCGGGACGAGATTCTTTTGAGTGGGGGCGAGTTGTCACAACCCTAGTTTTTGTATGGGCTTTTATTACTAGAGTAATTGCATCATGTTTAAATTCTTGGTTTAAGAATTGGGGATTTTGAAAAGCCTCAAAAAGAATTTAAATAAAAGGCCAGATAAAAAGTTTTTCCAAAATTTCTCCAAACAATTTTGAAAAATCCTATAAATGAGTATGATCATTTTAAAAATGATTTGGAGTCAAACCCATGCTCATGGATTTTTCAAATATTCAAACAGAGGGTTGGAATTTAAATTTAAATGCTATTTGAATTGAAATTCAAATGTTTTGAATTTCAAAAATCTTCAAAACTTGGGAGTGGCTAGTACTATGTCACATATGTCCAAGATAAATATTTGGGGATTTTAAAAAATGCTTTGTTATTTGTTTCAGAGCAAAACAAATAGAAACAGAAAGCAGAAAAAGAAAAAGAAACAAAAAGGCTGAAAGCCACTTACCTGGCCCACCTGGCCCAGCAGAGGAGGCCCAGCTCAAAAGGGCAGGGTCGTCTTCCTTCTAGCGCCGTGGAGCCCTTGCGCTCTTCCTCCTCCATTTCCCCCCTCTGGACCCCTTTCCCCTCTCTCTCCGGCGAGTTTCCACGACATCCCGAACGCCGCCTTAGTTCACCGCCGTGCGCCACCGCGGCCACTGGCCTCCCTCCGCCGCATCGAGTTGTCCAGAGAGCGCAGCGCCGTTGTCTTCGTCACCGGGGCCATCCAATTTGAGCCCGGACGCCCTCAAGGCCACGCCGTCGTCGCCGTTGTTCCCTGAAGGCCGCCGTACGTCGCCGTTAAATTCGCCGCCGTACAGCCCCCTCCGGCATCCCCGACCACCTCGTCGTACTCACGGTGAGGCCCCGGTTCATTTCCCCCTAGCCGTGCTCTGCTCCGTGCCCCGGTGCCCTTCCCTCCCCCCCCACCAGCCGAGCGGCGCCGCCGCGGAGGTCCTCGCCGTCGTGGCCTCCGGCCTCCTCTGGCCAGCTCGTGTGCCCCAATGGATGTGCGGCTTCGAGGTCTCCATTTTGGTGCCCTTGGAGCGCCTCCCCATGGCCGGAGCCGCCGTCCAGAGCGGGCGCCGCCGCGTCCAGTGGTCGCCCGCGACTAAACGCCGGCCACTGGGTCATTAAGGGCTAACCCCCCCTCCTAATCCCTCTCTCTCACAGACATGTGGGGCCAGCCCCCCTTAATCCTCTGTTAAATTTAAATTAAACGGGGTTAACCCCAGAGACAATGACAGATGGGCCCCGCGTGTCAGGTTGACTGGTCAGCGCCCCCATGACGTCATCCAGATGTCATGCTGACGCAGTAATTCTTATCTGTTTATTAAAAATTCCAGAAAATGATTAAATCTTTGAAATTCAATAACTTTTAAACCATAACTCCAAATCAAATAATTTATATATGAAAAATCATCAGAAAAATTCAAGGATTCAAAATATTATACTTTCATAGATGAAAAACACATCTATGATGATGGACCAGTACCATTTAGCTATTTGGGTTATTTGGAATAATTCAAAATAAATGTTCAAATCATTTCAAATTAAATCTTTGCAATGCCAACCTTATCACATGAACATCAGAGGCATATCATACACATGACAACATGGTTTACCATATCCAAACATTAGTAAATGAAACTTTGCCTAATTTGAACCACATTTGGAGTTTGAATTTGAATTTCTTATTCAAATAAACTTCAATTAACTTGTTGCAAATTGAACCTAGATCACATCAGTACCATGCCATGATTCATTTCTTGAATGTGCATTGCAATGTGATGTTTATACTTTTGTTGTCTCGTTGTTTGCTTCTTCTCGATAGATCCATCGCCGGACGTAGTCCCTGTTTCTCCGAAGAGTGGCACCCCCCGAGTCTCGACAATAAGGCAAGCAAACCCCTTTGATCATATCTATAAAAACCAAGTTTCCTTCTTGTTCTCTTATGCATGAATAGGTGATTCACATGTTACCGTTCTTCCGCTAGTTGAACCCATCCTTTGCATGACCTATCATTGCTACCACAGTATTAAGCAAACCTCAACCTAGCAGATACAAGTTTGTTTGTGTTCATCATGTGGCCCTTCATCCATGTTATGCTATGCCATGCTAGAGTTGTTTGCAATGAAGTTGATCCATCTGGGTGATGTATCGGGATGGTAGTGAACACATGTAACAAGGTGGTAACGTGTTGATGAAGTCACCCTAATATAAGTGAACAATGAGAGGCCGTGTAGGAGTACACAGTGGGTTGTCTCATTTACACTGCCCTAGGCCCCGAGTTCTTGTGTTGTGATCCAAGACAAAGATTACTACCACATGTTGGGCTCATTGACCCCTCTCGACCTATTAACTCACCCCGACTAGGGTCCAGAATTCGCATGGGTTAATTTTCTTCTATTTGCTTTCATAACGTAGCACGGTTTTAGGCAAGCGCACCACCATCCGTCGAGGTGGGCTTGTCGGACCGTCCATACATCGTCTGGGTCCTGAACGGAAACCCCGGCCGGATTCCCGATTGGGGTACATACTCAGATAGGCGATCCCCTGGACTAGAGTTTGAGCCGTGAGGTAAGTGTCGTGGTACTATCCTCGTCGACACCGCTTGAAGGTGACGAGTTCTAGGTGGTAAGTGGTAGCTACGTATGTTAAGAAGTACACCCCTGCAGGGTTAATGAACTATTCGAATAGCCGTGTCCGCGGTTATGGACTACTTGGAGATCTTTACTTGATTATTAGACAACTCAAATGGACACTCTAAAAATCGCAAGATAAGTGTGAGTGCTTTGGGTTGCTTCCTCGTGGGGAAGTCGAGGAAGGATCCATGGTTGTGTATTGGTGTGGTGATCAAGATTAGAAGGACTCGTGTGCGCCTCTCATCTCAACTCTATGTAGTCGTAGTACAGGATAGCCAAGTCAAAAATTTCTGCATTACAACCCCACTTGCCTTTACCTTGATACCTGAGCATGAGTAGTATAGTTCTGACGTAAGTCTTGCTGAGTACGACTTTGTACTCACGTTTGCTTATTCTATGTTTTAGAGACGAGACCACTGAACCTGATGGTGGCCTCCCCCTTCAAGCTCGACGTCGATCAAGTAATGTAGTCCCAGACAGCAGCCTGGTCCCTCTGGAGGGTCGTTGTGTTTTCTTAAAGGCTTCTTAAGCCATTTGTTAACCTTGTCTTTACTAAGACATAATTTGCTTCCGTTGTTGTATGATGTAATGTTGGATCATAGTGATGTGATCTCTGCTTGTAACACTACTATATCTGCTCTGTGTAGCAGATGCAATAAAGCTATGAGTTTGTAGAGTTCATGTTGTGTTACTTGCTGTTATACACTTGGCATGCATGCTGCGTGTATGTTTATATCGTGCATGTCATGTGTGGGGTTCGATACCTTAGTTGTGCTCTCGCCGGCGGTCTTTTATACACCAAGTGGCCCTTAGATGTGCGCATCTTGGGGCATCGCGATGCGATTGCTCGTGACTCTGTCACGTGGCACACTTTGTTGTATGATTGAGCCCGCCCGAGACCCCGACTAAGAGATCTGGCTGGAGTCTATTTATGTAAGTGTTATGATTCAATCGATAATATGGTTAAGGCGACTTGTCTATGAGTATGGGATTTCACCACCCATAATCATTTAGACTTGTGAGCGGACGATGAGGACCCATCTCAGTTGATCATCCGGGCCTAAATGGGATGCCCCTCACGTTCGAGCTTTCCGAGAGTGTCTTGTACTTGGCCTTGTCTTCTTAGACAAGTGGGTATGGCTCTCGGCTCTTCATATGATTGAGTTGTGGCTGGAATTACATACGCAAACCCCGGGTCCCGACAAATAATGGACATGCGCCCATCTTCGGGCATGTCGAGCACAACAAAATCTGTTCGAATTAAGCAATTAGCAACTTCAATAGGAACATCCTCACAAATACAAATGGGGATGGCTGTTGACTTATCAACCATTTGAAGAGAGATATCTGTAGGGATTAGTTTATCTAAAGTCTTTTGTAAAGGAGAAAGGAATAACACTCACTCATGCACCAAGATCACATAAAGCAGTTCTAACATAATTATTCTTTATGGAATAAGGAATGGTGGGTATACCTGGATCACCGAGCTTCTCAGGAATCTTTCCACTGAAAGAGTAGTTAGCAAGGATAGTAGATATTGTTTCATTAGTAACTTTTCTCTTATTAGTCACAACATCTTTCATATACCTCGAGTACAGAGGCTACTTAATAGCATCACTCAAAGGAATTTGAAGAAAAAGAGGTGTCATCCATTCACAAAATTTATTGTAGTGCTCTTCTTCTTTAGTTTTGAGAGACTTACCTGGAAAGGTCATTGGTTTTTGAACCCATGGTTCTTGTTCCTTCCCATGCTTCTTTGCAATGAATTATTCTCTAGTATATCTCTTGCATTTATCGGGTGCTCCTTCTTCTCGCACGTCAGGAGGATCATTCTTCTCTTTATCTTTATCAGGTTCAGCACCATCTACAGTTTCAGCATCGGAAGTATATATATTGTTAGGATTAATAATAGGTTCTTCATCAACTATGGGATCATTTGAAATGGAAGCTTCCTTTTTTTTCTTCTTCTTCTACTACTTAGGGGAGCTGACAATGTATTCTTCCTGAAATTGAGAATCTTGCTCGATTCTTTAGGCTGTCTGTCGGGGGAATGGACCAAGCCCATAATCCGACATTAGATTTATGGGCCGACTCGCCTGCGGAAGGCCCACAAAGAAGACCCGGCCACAGGCCGGTTGCGCCAAGGAAAGAAGATCGAAGCCGTAGAAGTAATTCGACTTACCTTGGATAGCATATAGCATATTTGTAAAGTAGAATAGGACTCCACCTCGTGTCGGAGCCAGACTCGCGGAATCCCAGGACCCAGCGCCTTTATAAGCCGAGTTTCATGAGATCCAGAGCTAGAGAAAAATCTCAACCTAAGATAGGACTAGACACTTGTCGGCGCAACCTATATCTCATTGAGTTTAGGTTTACGAGTCGACTCTCTTGTAATTTTCCAACCGACACTTCTTTCGAGAGTCGGAACCCATAATAATAGCAAGCAAGAGTAGGCTTTTACCTCGAGACAAAGAGGGGTTGAAACCTGGGTAAATCGCTGAGTCTCTTGTCAATGTTGACTCTCTCCACGAAATCGCCTCGCAGCAAAGGTCCCATGTTAAGTTCGACTCGCCGCACATCTAACGTGACTTTCCCACGACAATTGGCGCCCACCGTGGGGCCTGCGCTCGCAGGTGTTGAGATTCTGTAGGGAGCTCTGCAAGGCATGGAGGGATTCGTCGCTGGACGGATCACCAGGAGCCACCGCGGGAGGCTCTGCATCGACGACTCTACCTGGGGCCCTGAAGCTGATCCTGTCGAATCAGGATATCGGGTCTCGATCGGGTCCATCCACATCTTCATTGGCAGGATGGACGGATCTCAACCAGAGCCAGATCCTGAAGTACCTGTCGAGACTTCGAGTCGGCGACACGCCGGCTCCAAACGCGCTTGTGTCGGATTCATTGATGAGTGTCCAGAGACGGAGCGCTTTGTCGAGTCCCCAATGTACGACGCCTCGGAAGAACTGACTGATGCCGACTCATATCCAAGTGAAGGAAGCGTCTCCGATGAAGTGTCCATCCGATCCATAGGGAATAAAAGATTCGGCACTATCATGCTAGAGTATTCATGGCCTCCATTGGAGGTCTGTAGAGTCAGGCAACTCAGAACCAAGGCGCGGAGTCAGCAGCCGCTGGGGCCCCTAGTGCAAATAGGGACCCGACAGCCCGTCCATCGGTACAAGTTCCTACTAGAGCGCAAGCCCTCACTGCGCCCTAACCCCCTCGATGAGGCCTTGGCAGTACCGATGACGCTTGAGAATCAGGAGGCTTGGAAGACAAGGGTGATCGAGCTCAGGGATCGGACAGGAAACTTGCGAACGGAGGCAAACGTCGAAAAAGACCAGATGATGGAAAAAGAAGCCCAACTCGTCCAGGAAGCAGCACGCCTCCGGGGAGAGTCGGATCTAATAGATGCTCAGCGGCTGAGCCTCGCTTATACACGCCCGTAGAGATACATGAGTCGGTTCGCCCTTGACTACCAAGGGCGAACGCTATTCAACAGTCCTGACTAGTCGACTCCCCCAGGATTCACACCTCCTAGACAGCCGGCTCCCTCACCACGCCAAGATCGCTTCCATACACCTCCCCACCACTTCAACAACCTCATGGCTCATTTGATGGCAGCAACTCAGTACCTTTCCAATGCGCCAATTCAGGGAGACAACCCAGCAGAACGTGCCGCCCGTACAGCTGTCGACTTCCTCAGAGAGACGGTCACGCAGAAGGGCCAATACTCACAAGGAGTCCCATACATACATGGAACACCATATCGAAGCGAGAGCTGGCAAGAAGAATCACGGGCTCAAGCTGCCTCAGGTAGCCAACACCACCATAGAGTACCTCTGACCCCTCCGGGAGGACTGAGGATCATGGACATACCGGCTCCCAGCACCAGTCAACGTGTAGAGCCGCAAGACCAACTTCCCCCACAAGAACCAAACACCGAGTTCGTCAGCATATCCGTGGGTAATCGGTGTCTAATACCGGCTTTGAGGAACACACGCTTACCCCCATACTTCAAAGGGTCGCGCAAAATACCAAACTACACGACTGACATGGACCTGACGGCTTGGATTGAAACCTATGATCTCGACATGGATATGCTTCACGCTGGCGAAGAGGTGTGCGCCCAATACTTCAAGATGATGTTGGAAGGGCCGGTTCGCACATGGTTCAAGAATCTCCCAGAGAATTCCATCACCTCTTGGACGGATCTCAGAGATAAGTTCATCAAGAATTTCCAAGGGACCTACCGGCGAGCCACAACAATAGTCAACTTGGAGCATTGCGTCCAGAAAGAAGGAGAGTCGGCCCTAAGCTGGGCACGACGAGTCGGAGATATAATCCATTCCACGGATATTATCACTGCGCAGACAGCAGTAATTGTCCTGGAATGAAACTGCAAGTTCGAGCCTCTAGTACACAAGCTCGTCCGACTCAAGAGGATGGTCGGCAACATTGGAGAGCTCATGAACACGGTCATCAAGTATGCCGAGTCTGTCAAAACCAAAGATGTCGATCCAGAACAGGATAAAGTCGCCCAGAGTAAAAATAATAACGGAAAGGGTCACAGAACCAGAATCAACCAGGAAAACGACGGCTTGATCAGAATACTTCCGACTTGGTAGCCAACACAACTGTCGGCTCCAAAAGGCAGAAGCAGGGGGGCAACAACTACTGCGGCAAGCAGGAAAGAAATTTCCAACCCCAGGTCACTTTTGAAGAAGCTATGAAAATACCTTGCCCGTTGCATAGCAAACCCGACCTTCCATCCAGCCATACTTGGGAACAATGCAAC
This sequence comes from Bromus sterilis, assembly GCA_950022295.1. Classification (NCBI taxonomy): domain Eukaryota; kingdom Viridiplantae; phylum Streptophyta; class Magnoliopsida; order Poales; family Poaceae; genus Bromus; species Bromus sterilis. Next base: position 157,448,781 of record OX465596.1, on the reverse strand, counting down.
TTCATGAAGGAATTACAAAGGCGTGGAGGCCAGGGCCCCCCTGGGTCAGGTGGTGGAGCCGGTCAAAATAGTAACAACAAAAACTTTGGTCAGCAGGGAGTCGACGCAGCACCACAGTACCAAGGATCCCAGGGACGAGGACAGCAAAACCAATCGGGGCGAGCTGGATTCCAATCAAACCCGAAGTAGCTCGAAGACCACTCAGCTTACCATGTCTTAACCACCAGCAGCTGCCGGAGAGAGAGAAAGTTGCAGCAGAGAGCCACCATGTTTTTGGCCACGGAACCGGCTTGTCCCAGGTGGCTTAACTAGTCTGAGCAGCCAATCACTTGCACAAGGGACGATTATCCTCCTGCGATAGAAAACCCGGGTTCTCTAGCCTTGCTAGTTTCTCCACAAATTGGATGCTACACATTGGACAAAGTACTCATGGATGGAGGAAGCAGCATCGACATCCTTTACTACGAGACCTTTCGTAGGATGGGACTGACCCACAAACAGCTTCAAACCTCCAACACCGTGTTCCATGGAATAGTCCGAGGAAAGTCGTCACGACTGATAGGCAAGATCTACCTGGAGACAGCCTTTCGAACTCCTGAGAACTTTTGATCCGAAATCATACCCTACAAGGTGGTGAAGCTCGAAAGCCCTTACCATGCCATCTTAGGCAGACCGACTTAAGCGAGGTTCATGGCTCGGCCATGCTATGTTTACCTGAAACTATAAATGTCGGGTCCCTTCGCCCCAATCAGAGTAGATGGGAGCCGGTCCAGAGCCACGGAGTGTGACAAGCAACACGTCAAGTTTGCTGAGTCGTCTTGCGCCAAAGAGGACCTATCAGAATTCCAGGAAAAGGTAGATCCAGTAGAAACCACCATCCTAAAGAAACCGACTCCTCACAACAAACCCTAGTTCCAGTCGTCTTAGGACACGAAGAAAGTCGACTTTGTCCGTGTTCATCATTGGGACAAAGCTATCTGACAAATAGGAAAACGCGCTCATCGAGTTCCTCCGTGAGAATCGGGACATCTTTGCATGGAAACCTTCTGACATGCCAGGTGTCCCGAGGGAACTCGCTGAGCACCACCTAAATATTGATCCCAAACTAAAGCCGGTCAAGCAATTCCTTCGTTGCTTCAATCATGAAAGGAGGAACGCCATTGGGGAAGAGATAGCCCGGCTCCTCGCCGCCGAGTTCATCATGGAATTTTTCTATCCGGAGTGGCTTGCAAACCCGGTCCTTGTTTTTAAAATGAACGGGACCTGGCGTATGTGCATTGACTACACTGACTTAAACAAGGCCTGCCCAAAGGATCCCTTCGCACTACCTTGCATCGATAAAATCATCGACTCTACTGCAGGATGCGAGATCCTGTGTTTTGTCGATGCCTACTCAGGATATCACCAAATCAATATGGCCCTCGAGGACTAGGAGAAAACGGCTTTCATCACTCCCTTCGGGATATACTGCTACACTTCTATGCATTTCGGCTTGAAGAATAAAGGGGCCACATATCAGCGAACGGTGCAGAGCTGCCTCAAGGAGAAAATTGGGAAAAATGTACACGCCTATGTAGATGACATAAGTCATCAAGTCTCATGTTGCTGACTCACTCATTAGTGATCTCTAGGATACCTTCAAAAATCTGCGCAAGTACCAGATGAAGTTAAACCCGGCCAAGTGCTCCTTCGAGGTTCCTGCAGGAAAACTCCTCGGGTACATAGTATCAGAAAGAGGCAGTGAGGCAAACTCGTAGAAGATCAATGCCATCATGGTTCTGCAGAAGCCGGCCTTCGTGAAGGGAGTCCAAAAACTCATTGGATGTGTAGCTGCCTTAAGTAGGTTTATAAGCTGGCTTGGGGAGAAGGTAATCCCCCTGTACCGACTCTTTTGAAAGTCGGAAAAATTCGACTGGGATGATGAAGACGATCAAGACCTGGAAGCACTAAAGAAGCAACTGTCCCAGGCCCCGATCCTCGCGGCTCCCAAGCCAAAAGAGCCGATGCTACTCTATATTTCATCCAACAACCGAGCAGTCAGTGTCGTAGTTGAGGTTGAACATATGGAAGCCGGCAAAGAGCACCCTCTACAGAGGCCAGTGTATTATGTTAGTGAGGTCTTGACTTCATCGAAGCAACGCTACCCTCATTGGAAGAAGCTAGTTCTTGGTGTGTTCATGGCGAGCCGGAAGCCCAAACATTACTTCAAGGAGCATCCCATAACTGTAGTCAGCTCAGCACCACTTGCAGATATCATCCAAAACCGTGAGGCCACGGGAAGGATTGCAAAGTGGGCTATAGAGTTGGGGGCTTATCACATCAAGTATGAACCACACACGAACATCAAGTCCCAAGACCTAGTCGACTTCTTCAATGACTGGACCGAAATCCAAGCACCTCTTGAGAAGCTGATAACCAAATACTGGACGACGCACTTCGATGGGAGCCGGCAGCTCCAAGGATCAGGAGCCGGCATGGTCCTCACCTCCCCCAAAGGAGAACAATTTTGCTATGTCTTGCAGCTATGGTTCCCTTGCACCAACAACGCAGCGGAATGTGAGGCCCTACTCCATGGATTGCGGTTGGCCCGTGAGATGAACATAAGCCGGATCCGATGCTATGGAGATTTCGACCTTGTTTCTCAGCAAGTGTCAGGTAGTTGAAACTCCAATGATGCTACCATGGCGGCCTACTGGCGTGAGGTGGAAAAACAAGTCAGTTTCGTTGTTGGGTACCAAGTGGACTACGTGGAACGTAAGTTAAACGAAGCTGCGGGCGCCCTGTCCCGGCTCGGCTCTGAACGGAAGCCGGTTCCACCAAATGTGTTCCACGACGTCCTAACAAAGTCGTCCGTGCAAATACCAACAGAGAAAGACATTGCAGAGTCGGATCCAGAACTGGATCTTGTGGCTGTAATACATGCTACCCCTAATGGGTTGTACCATATCAGGACTACAAGACCCGGGGAACCCTACCAGCTGATGAGATAGAAGCCAGAAAAATCGTCAGGAGAATCAAATCTTTTGCGATCCTCAACGGTGAGCTACATCGGCGATGCCCTGTAGACATTTTTCAGAGATGTGTGTCACTAGAAGAAGGCAGAGAAATCCTCAATGAGATACACTCTGGAGACTTCGGGCATCATGTCGTCTCTCGTTCGCTGGTGTCTAAAGTCTATAGACACAGATTCTACTGGCTCACAGCTCATGCAGATGCAGAGGATATAGTCAGGAAGTGTGATGGATGCCAATGCTACACAAAGCAAGCACACGTGCCGACTCAAGAACTCAGGATGATCCCAATCGATTGGCCCTTTGTGGTGTGGGGGCTTGATATGGTGGGACCTTTCAAAAGGTCACCTAACAAGAACACACATTTGTTGGTGAAAGTCGACAAATTCACCAAGTGCGTTGAGGCAGAACCGGTTAGCATGTGCGACACAGAGAGGGCACTAAAATTCTTGAAAAAGATAATATAGAGATTCGGCTACCCCCATAGAATCATGACTCATAATGGGTCCAACCTATCAGAGGGGGTTATGCAACGATTCTGACAAAAAGAGCACATCTGACTCGACGTTGCGTTAGTAGCGCACCCACAAACCAACGGAGAAGCCGAGAGAGCCAACCAAGAGTTGCTTCGAGGCATCAAACCCCGACTCTTCGTTCCTTTGGAGAGGACGCCGGGTTGCTGGGAGGAAAAATTGCCCTTAGTATTATGGAGCATCAGGACGACTCCTAACAGGTCAATAGGCTATACGACCTTCTTCCTTGTCTATGGAGCCGAAGCAGTTCTCCAAAGTGACATTCTTCACGACTCACCACGAGTCACAGCTTATGTGGAAGCCGATAATGAGAAAGCTAGGCAAGACGCCTTAGACGTTCTCGATGAAAAACGAGAACTAGCAGCAACTCAATCGGCTATCTACCTGCAAGATTTGCGACGATATCATATCCGTTACATCAAAAGTCATACTTTCCAGGAAGGTGACTTGGTGCTCCGCCTCATCCATAGGAAGGATGGATTTCACAAGTTGTCTTATCCATGGGAAGGACCATTTGTGGTCAGCAACATCCTGTACAATGGATCCTACTACCTACTTGATATACGCGAGAAGGTAAAATCACACGCCTGGAACATCGCACAACTCCGTCCATATTACACCTGAGTAGAGTAGGAAACTATTGTACAAAGTCGACACTCGTCGCGCTGGCTTTTGCCATATATGTATATAAGTCGACATTTGTCGCAACTGGCTACCGCTGAATAATAAAGTCGATTTTCATCACAACCGACTCTCTGTCAAATTAATAAAGTCTATCTTAAAATCACATTTAGGCCATCGCCATAATTAAGGTCGACTTTGGGCGCAAACAGGCTATCGCCATAAAGTCGACTTTGTCGAACCGGCTCTCGCCACACTTATTCATAAAATAAATTTTCATATTGCATAATATTTCATACATATTACATCATATTACATCGCATTGCATATTGCATCATAAAATGGATAATTCTCAGAGACCTGGGTGCTTGATCAACCCTCTATCGGCTTTGAGCATGTATATTGCTTTGATAAGGTGAAAGCGAGGGGGCTTGATGACACTCATCGACTCCTACCAAAAAAAGCCGGCATATACATGTAAAAACTTCAAATGTGTTTGTTTTGATAAGGGATAAAAGGGGGGTTTGATGGTTCCCATCTACTCTTAAAAACCGAAGATATCCTGGCATACACATGAATTGGCCACGCCGTCCGGCCTGTGCAGTTTAGAGCTTCCATAACTAACGCGCAACCGGTTGGTGTAAACTTCGAGGTTTACATAAACCATCCGTTGAATTTAGTCCTAAGAACCGAGCACGCTAGTTACTGGAAAGCCGGCTCTACACAGATGTTTCGACTTTTTTAAACAATAATCTCTCTCAACGCGAGAAGATGAGGTATAAGTCGACTTCTACTAGACTTTACATTACATTCTTTCATTTACAGCATCATGCATAATCACAAAAAAAATTCTCACAGATAAAGTTAGACTGATGTGACTCGGCACAAGCAATCAGGTGTATATAGCGACTCATGGGGACTACACTTAAAAAAAACTCTTCTCAAAGAACTGACAGGACGCAATGATGTTCATGCCGGCTCGTGGGACTACACTTCAAAAGTTTTTCTTCACAAGAAAAAACTCGGTACATCACCAAGATGCATACACCGACTCTTGGGGAGTAACGCTTCGATGCCATGATGATCATACCAACCCTTGTGTAGTAATACTTCAAAACATATATATGACCCGGTACGGCACGCAAGCGTGACCACACCAACTCATGGGGGCTACAAGTCGATCTATCCCATGAGTCAATTATTTATACACAACTATTTTGAATCGACTCAGGGGGCTACAGATACTAACATTGTCAAAACAAAATCGACTCTCATACATTATGAAAAAAACATTCAAAGTCAGGAATAAAACCGACTTATGGACTCGATGGAAATTCATAATTTTCATTCATCAAAACAGTCGAGTCGTACGTCAAAAGAGGCAACCTTAAAGAAAAGTAAAAGCCAAACTCGAAAAAATACTACTAAAGAAAAAGCTACATCTTTGGTCATCATCTTCAGAGTCGTCTTCATCTTCAGTTCAATAAATATGAACATCTTCATTGAGGGGTTCTTCCTCGCTACTGCTGGAAATCTCCATGCAGCAGGCTTGGTCACCATCCGAGTCAAAGATCCTAGCCCACAAGGTATCTTCACCATCAAATCTGAATACAATAGTGTGTCCTCTTGAGATGTTCCTAGAGCGAACAAAAGTGTTCCAACCTTTCTCAATGAACATAGTGTTTTGGCTAGAAAACCTAGCAGCTACCCAAACAGGCCCATGAGGACATCCCTCAGAGTGGAGCCAAAGACCCCAAGGCCTTGAGTCAATCACGAGATGAGAAAAATACATAGGAATCTTGACCCAACGACGAATCGTTCGGATATGAATCAAGAACTCACCCCTCTCAGGAGAAGAAGGGGGAGATTCAGATGGAGAGGCACCAAGAGTAGTTTTTCCCCTACCTCTGCCACCGCCACGACCACGGACGCTGCCTCGACCACGAGAACCTGCACTATAGCCAGGCTCGTTGGCTGCCAAAGGAGTATGAGCTTCTAGCTTGGGTGCCATAGGAAAAAATTGGTAGCAGGAGAAAGAGGAAGAAGAAAGATGCGGACACTCAAAAGGCAAACCACCCAGTGGTTATTTATAGTTGTTTTTAGGAGAAGATTAATCAATACCATAAATGATATAGGTGAACTACCCATGGTAGATGACATTTATGGAAAGACTCCTCGATTCCCACTGCACCATCAATGCCTCCAACCGGCGTTTCGGGAAGTGTGACCATAAATACCATACTGGATCTTTGACTGAAAAAGTCAAAAGAAATTTTTTAAAATTGCAAGATGAAACCAAGAGATAAAGAGAGGATAGATACCGACTCCTTAAAAAAAAAAAGAAGAGGTAAGAGTCGGTCTATCTGAAATAGGGTGTCGGCAACCACGATGATGACAAGAAGATTGCTGCAAAGACTAAAGCACCCCAACAATCCTGGGGGATAATGTCGGGGGGATGGACCAAGCCCATAACCTGGCATTAGATTTATGGGCTGACTCGCCTACGGAAGGCTCACAAAGAAGACCCGGCCACGGGCCGGCTGCGCCAAGGAAAGAAGATCGAAGCATATTTGTAAAGTAGAATATGACTCCACCTCGTGTCGGAGTCAGACTCACGGAATTCTAGGACCCGACACCTTTATAAGCCGAGGTCCATGGGATCCAGATCCAGAGAATAATCTCAACCTAAGATAGGACTAGACACTTGTTGGCAGAACCTAGATCTCATCGAGTTTAGGTTTACGAGTCGACGCTCTTGTAATTGTCCAACCGACTCTTCTTTCGAGAGTCGAAACCCATAATAATAGCAAGCATGAGTAGACTTTTACCTCGAGACAAAGAGGGGCTGAAACATGGGTAAATCGCCGAGTCTCTTGCCAATGTTGAATCTCTCCATGAAATCACCTCGCATTAAAGGTCCCATTTTAAGTACGACTCTTCGGACATCTGTCGTGACTTTCACACGACAGTGTCCCTATAGATATATAGGATCTTGGGTGTGTGTGCCACCCTGGGTAGTAATCCCAAAAGCCTGCCTATCTTTTTTGGCATATCCCAAAAGCCTGAATATCCCACCCCGGGTTAGTAGGCAAAGATTTTTTCACATTAGAAATATGTTCAAGCTGAGTTTGAACCATAAGGAAATGCTTAAAAAGACCATTAACATTATGAACAGTTCTTCCTAAAACATCAAGAAAGCTTTTGATAGCAAGAGAATTATCATGCAACTGACCTTGAATCCTCTCATTAAAGTGATTTTTCTTCATAATAAAGTTATCAAGATCATCTAAACATTAATCAGCAGGCTTACCATGAGGGATGTCACTTGCATTGAAATATAAAAGAGAGTGTACCTGTACCATAGGAGGGTGATTGGTAGGCTCACAAAGTTTTTCAATTGGAGGTAGATTCTTCACATCTTCGGCTTTAATACCTCTCTCTTTGATAGAATTCTTGGCTTCTTGCATATCTTTGGGTTTCAAGACGAGTATTCTCCGCTTCTTTGGTGGTGGAGGTGGTTGTAACATCCCAAAATTCTCCGAATTTTGGAATGTTAATAAAATTAAATAGATAACGATTGTTTGCTTGATGTGTTTGATTTTCTCTGGGATTTAAAACTTTTGGTGTTGAAATGAATATTAAAGTGAGAGGGAATAAAATGACTTTCCCTAATATTCACCGTTGGTGTTTTGGAATTTATTACTTAAAACAAAACCAACAATACAAAATGAGAGAAGGTAATATGACTCCTTCAACTTATTAAAAGTTTGGAAAAGGTTTAAATCTTTATTGGAATTCTTTTGAATATTCAAAACATTTTTCAACTCAAGGAAATTCATTTAAGAGGATATAATAGGACTTATCCCCATTTTAATTTGTTGAAAAATATTTTAAAATATTTTTGGGAGACTTTTTAATTTTACTTTGGAATATTTTAAAATATTTTTGGGGGACTTTTTAATTTTACTTTCGAGTTATAAATATTTTCTAAAATTATTTTTGGGAATTTATTTATGCTCCGGAAAAGTTTTTAAATCAACTTTCGGAATTTTCGGTGTTTTTAAAATGCCAGAAAAGTATTTAAAAATATTTAAAAATAAGTTGCAAAGTTTTTATTTTATTTTAATATTTTGGTAAATCCAAATATTCAGTTTTATTATTTTAAAAATATTGGCGAAGACGTAATTTTAAAATAAATTTCCGTGATTTTTCTAATATTGTTTTGGGCCTAGTGGGCCTGGTCTGTTTTTTTTTCCGCAGACCGATTTTGTATTTATCTCGGATTTAAAAAAAAGAGGATTAGGAGCTGGCTATAAATAGCCCCGATTAGGGCTAAATTATTTCCGCTTAGCATTTTAGGGTTAGCTCTAATCTAATCCGCGGGACCCGCCGCCGCCGACGTCATCGCCGGAATCTCGCCGGAGCATCGCCGAAATTTCGCCGGAGCATCGCCGGAGTTGCGTTTTCGCGTTTTTTTCGAGGTATATCTTCGCGAGCCGCCGTGTGCCACCGTCCCCGCCTCGCCGGAGCACCCCACCGCCCCTAGCCGCGCCGCCCCGCCGCCTGCTCGCCGCTCGCCGACGCCCGGCCGGAGCTAGCCCGAGCCGGAGCGCCATGGCCGCGAGCTGCCCTGGCCGCCCGTGCTGCAAGCCGCGCGCCCCGTGCGCCCCTGGACCCGTGCGCCGCGCCGCCCCTGGCCGCGGCTGGCCGCCCCCGCCGCGCCGCCTGGCCGCCGGCCCTCGCCGGAGCCGGAGCTGAGCCAGTGAGGCCTGGCCGACCTCCTCCATGGCCCTGTGCCCGCGTGCGTGAGGAAGAAGATAGATTAAAAAAAAGTAAAAAAAAACGTTTCAATTTTTTTTCCAGATCTGGATCCAAACCGCCCGGGGACCCGATCGCGTTTTTCAGAATTTTTTTATTTACGTTGGGTCTTTTTTACAGCAGAACACCCCGGTACCCCCGTTTTTCACCCGATACCGTTTTCGCGATTACTTTTTAACCGTAGCTCAGAATCGAGTGATTCCAGTTGCTTTGCGACCGTGTAGAAATTTTCTAGCCAGTACACCTAGTTTTACAGAACTTTGAAGTTTTAAATTTGGATCCCAAGATGATCCAAATTTGAACTTCCGGCCGCCGTAACTTTTTACCAGTGCGTCCGTTTGCGCCGTTTCTTTTTGCGTTGGATCACTCGTTCCATGTAACTTCTGTTTATATCATGTGTACATGAAATTCACAAGTTTATTTATCTGTTTAAATTCAAATTCAATTCGATTTTGCACTTGCTATGACCTGCGTTGTAGTATTCCGTTTCACGTGATTCTTTTTGCATATTGAATCATATGAGACATCTTATCGACAATATCGACATACCATTCATGTTGCTATGATCTTTACCTTGAATTCATAATGCATTGATCCTACTCTTGTATCGAAAATTCCTTATCCATTGACTCTCTCGAGTTCACGTTCCACCGATCACCTTCGAGCACATCCACACCTTTGCACTTCAAAACCTTTTGTTTTGTTGCTAACACTTTAGTGATTGTTTTGTTGATCTTGTGTTTTTTCCTTGTGGTGTGATTGCTTATTGAGTTCTTTAGTTGACGATAGATTGCTCGTAGTGTGACGAGTAGAGTTGACTGGAACGTGAGAGCGAAGATCTTCATCGAATGTATAAGGCAAGTGATGCTTTGACCATACTCATACCTATATTTTCTATATGCATTATGTTAGGAAATATCACTCTATTGCATGATAGGTAGTTTATTTTACTGTTGCTGCAAAACCAATTAGGATAGCCACATGTTTTGACTTGTCTACCGTAGATTAACCTAGCCGTGTTGTTACTTTATTGCTATGCTTTGTAGACGTGGTTTGGGTTGTGAGAATTCATGGAGTGCATGTGAGCTATTAAACAAACTGTGTAGCAACTTTATAATAAATAGAAATCACTTCTGGACGGGCGGGTTGCATCCCGGTAGTTGTGCCTTGTCTAAGGACAGTGCCGGGGTTAAATGCACCCAATGGTTGTTTTGGTGGTGAACTGGGTGCGTCATGGCGAGTACCCTCTGACGCAGTGGGCGCAGTCCAGGCTCAAAAAGATCAGACAGACCATATTACTAGTAGCTTCCGTGTACAACCACTGGCTATATGGGCTCTGGCTTAGCACGAGTACGTTGTGGGGAACCTGGCCCTGGTAGATAGCTGATGTAGATGTGTGTTAGGTGTACCGGCTACCAAAGGGTGGAGGCAACCTCTTCAGAAAGTCTTTGTCTCAATCTTCGGGTTGAGTCCAGTGGGGAACGTGTACAACCTCTGCAGACTGTATAAACTGATCATGATTAGCCGTGTCCATGGTTACGGATGAACTTTGAGCAACTAGTCAGTACTATTGATGAATGATCTTGACAGATGAACACTTCATAATAATTTGGTTGGGACAAGAGTAGCATGGGTTGCTGTGTGTTACAGGTAGAATTCAACTTAAAACTTTGACTAGTTTAGTTCAGGAGAAAATTGGCTTTCTGCAAAACTAAACCATAAGCCTTTCCTTTGACTTACCCTGCATGTAGTTGTAGGTCCCTTATATAAACTTTTCCGTGTCACTTGCCGTACAAATCAGATGTACTGACCCGTTGTCGGGCTGTAACCTTCGGTGTTGCAGGTTTTTCAGAGGATCATTAAGGTGCGTTTAGGGGTTGCGAGTCTACACTCAGCATGTTCGCATGTGGCTGTTGATGGAACTCCATGTTATTTGCTTTTGCTTCCGCTATATTTATATTGTGTAAGCTAGCCTTGAGCTATGCAACTTGTTATTTATTTACTCTGGATCATACGTTGTAATAATGATGCACTTGTACTTTGATATGAATCTATAATACTGTGTGTGCCAGCGAGTTCGATCCAGGGACTGGCACTTGAGCACAGAGACTTCAATTCGGTGTGAATTGGGTCGTTACAGATGGTATCAGAGCAGTGTGTTGACTGTAGGTCGTGACCCTAGAAAATGGATAGAAAAGCCGTAGGAACAAAATATTTTATCACTCCTTGACCCCTTACTCTCTCACTAGTATTTCTCATCTATTATTCCTCTTCTAAAACTTCTCATCTTGCTTTACTATGAATACCCCTTGAGTTGTTTATACCCCTGAAGACAAGACATTTGAGAAGAACATCATCAACCTCGGGGATCAATTGGAGTTATGATTACCGGAACTAGAAGGAATAACCCACGGTGATCAATAAGTTTGACACCGCGAGAGGAACCTTTAAGATCAGCTTAGCTGAGAAGGATGAAGCTTAGAATCAGACCACCACCTTTTATGTGAAGTTAGATGAACGAATTTCGCGTAGTATGATGAGATCGTATGTCTTGCACATATCACCGTACTCTAGGTGTTGTTTGTGTGTTTTGACTTTTGTGACTGTATTGTTTGTTGTTATGTGTTGCTGTCGAACGTAGGTGTTTTTGCCGCTTTCTTGTTTGAGTGCTTATGTTTGGTGTATTCTTTAGTTTTTGTCTTGTCGGTGTTATAGTATTGCCCTAACCCTTGTCGTATGGGCTTAATAGATGGAGTATGAAGTATGACTCGCCTTTTCTGGGACGATGTCGAGACTGAAGGTGGAGCAGTGGATTCGTAGAATGGAGGAGCACACGAAGATAAACCAGGTTGCAAGTGAGGACATGGTCCCCTATGCTGTTAAGTACTTGGTAGAAGAGGCTGCTATTTGGTGGAGAATGCATCAAGCGATTGACGAATCACGAAGAAAGTTTATTTGGAAGTAATTTACAAGGATTTTGTTGGGACCCCGCCTCGTCACCCCGATGCAAAGGACGGTAACCCTTAAGAGGATCCGTGCCTGTACAATTTGCGGATAAACAGGGCACTCCTATGAAGGAAACCAAGACGGATGTCCCCATTGTGAGGAAATCCACTCGGGTGAAGAATGCCCCACTTCACAAGTAACATGTTTTACGTGTGAAGGAACTGATCATTAGCCCGCTCAGTGTAAATTTTTCATCGTGACACAACAAGTGGTTCAACATCAAAAGGAAGAAATGAAGAAAGTTATCCAAGAATTGAAGGAAGCACCCGTGAAAAAGAAAAAAAGAAGGACATTAGCCACATTCAGTGTTTCCGGTGCAGGAATATGGGACATTACGCCAACCTGTGTCCAGAATTAAAGGAAGCACTCATGATGAAGAAGATAAAGGACCTTAGCCAAATTGAGTGCTATCGGTGCAGGAACATGGGACACTACCGCGATATGTGTCCAGAATTGGAGGGGAAGGAGAAGTTGTGAACGTGGAAGCAAGGATGCTGACTTGAAGAAGCTTATGTTTTGCAATTGGAGAATAGAATATTCGTAGGTGTGCACTAAGGGTACGATGCTACATTTTAATGTTAGTTGGAGATGTGTATCGATGCGTGTTTGCTATGGATTAACTAGATGTTTTATGTCATGATTGTTTTGTTAAGTTTTGTCTTGTACCCTGTGACCCTGTTATGTCTTTTTTGATTGATGTGATGTGTTGTGCTTTGTGTTTCTTCTATGCGAGTAGAATAAGTTTACGTTTCATTAGACCCCTCATCTATTTAGTATGCTTCAAGACTAAAGAAGACACAACAACAAGAAGAATAACTTGACGAATGACTCAACGATATGAAGATTGTTTCGACATTTCAAAACTGAAGCTACCAACATTGAAGACTTGAAGACCTGGAAGATTCAAGTTTCTACCGTTAGATCGTTCTGTGAGCTGTCATTTCTTGTTTTACCGACAGCTACACATCAAAACTTATGTTTCAAAACTAGTGTGATGTTTGTATGGGTATCTCTCCCTATCTCTCTCTACCTCGCTATCTACATTCTGTTCCCTCTCATCCTCATCCCTAAACTGAAGAAGCTACTTCAATGGCCGCTAATGTCAAGGCTGGAATAAAGAGGAATGCAACCAATCATGAGTTCAAAGTTAACCCTGTGTGCCATCATCTTACAACAAGCAAGCACAATCTTGCCGAAGGAGCCGAAGGAAGAACTCTGGAGGAAGTTGAAGTCCACTAGTACACGTTTTATAGTAGTTTGCGCAAACCTGAGTGTAATGAAGAAACGATAGATGTTTTGGTTGGCTTGCAGAACCATGGATTTATCTGAACCTAGTTCAGGATTAAGAGGACTTTCTCCAGTGCTTGTGAGGATGACCGAGTGTTAGATTGCGAGATTCGCTAAACCATATACAAGCTAATGATTTGGGTGCGGAATGGATTGATCACCATGACGACTACCCTTATTATTCGCTCTTGCTATGCGGGATAGTAAATCTTGAGTGACTTACCTATAGCAGAGAGAGGACGATGTTAAGCCTGAACCATAGAATGGTACGATGTGTGACCCCTGTAGGAGATTACCGTTTGTGTTATACGGTGAGTATGGACCAAGACCATTTGCTGCAGGTATTCCGTGGAAGTATTATTGATGACCACCAAGAGACAATCGATTGTTGCTTAGTATGGGCGTCTGACCTGTCAGCCATGAAGTCTCAGTACTTGGAAGACCACTCCTTTGCTAAGGAATGGAGACCTCAAAGGAGGAATTCGTGAAACCTCAAAGACCGCAGGTGAAACCTGTACGGAGAATGTCATCGATAGATTAAGATACTGGAAGCTCACACTTGTGATGAGGAATTCAATGCCCCAACGGAGTATGAAGATTATGTGTGAGGAGCTCGCTGAGGGAGCAAGCTTTTGAAGACTAAGTCTCATTCCTTTTAAGGGTGGTAGCACCCTAGCTCAGCGGAGGAATCGATAGACTGTCATCAAGACCCGAACCCTAACTTTTCTTTCTAGCCTTCTCGAATCTCGAGGACGAGATTCCTTTTAAGGGTGGTAGTGTGTAACATCCCAAAATTCTCCGAATTTTGGAATGTTAATAAAATTAAATAGATAACGATTGTTTGCTTGATGTGTTTGATTTTCTCTGGGATTTAAAACTTTTGGTGTTGAAATGAATATTAAAGTGAGAGGGAATAAAATGACTTTCCCTAATATTCACCGTTGGTGTTTTGGAATTTATTACTTAAAACAAAACCAACAATACAAAATGAGAGAAGGTAATATGACTCCTTCAACTTATTAAAAGTTTGGAAAAGGTTTAAATCTTTATTGGAATTCTTTTGAATATTCAAAACATTTTTCAACTCAAGGAAATTCATTTAAGAGGATATAATAGGACTTATCCCCATTTTAATTTGTTGAAAAATATTTTAAAATATTTTTGGGAGACTTTTTAATTTTACTTTGGAATATTTTAAAATATTTTTGGGGGACTTTTTAATTTCACTTTCGAGTTATAAATATTTTCTAAAATTATTTTTGGGAATTTATTTATGCTCCGGAAAAGTTTTTAAATCAACTTTCGGACTTTTCGGTGTTTTTAAAATGCCAGAAAAGTATTTAAAAATATTTAAAAATAAGTTGCAAAGTTTTTATTTTATTTTAATATTTTGGTAAATCCAAATATTCAGTTTTATTATTTTAAAAATATTGGCGAAGACGTAATTTTAAAATAAATTTCCGTGATTTTTCTAATATTGTTTTGGGCCTAGTGGGCCTGGTCTGTTTTTTTTTCCGCAGACCGATTTTGTATTTATCTCGGATTTAAAAAAAAGAGGATTAGGAGCTGGCTATAAATAGCCCCGATTAGGGCTAAATTATTTCCGCTTAGCGTTTTAGGGTTAGCTCTAATCTAATCCGCGGGACCCGCCGCCGCCGACGTCATCGCCGGAATCTCGCCGGAGCATCGCCGAAATTTCGCCGGAGCATCGCCGGAGTTGCGTTTTCGCGTTATTTTCGAGGTATATCTTCGCGAGCCGCCGTGTGCCACCGTCCCCGCCTCGCCGGAGCACCCCACCGCCCCTAGCCGCGCCGCCCCGCCGCCTGCTCGCCGCTCGCCGACGCCCGGCCGGAGCTAGCCCGAGCCGGAGCGCCATGGCCGCGAGCTGCCCTGGCCGCCCGTGCTGCAAGCCGCGCGCCCCGTGCGCCCCTGGACCCGTGCGCCGCGCCGCCCCTGGCCGCGGCTGGCCGCCCCCGCCGCGCCGCCTGGCCGCCGGCCCTCGCCGGAGCCGGAGCTGAGCCAGTGAGGCCTGGCCGACCTCCTCCATGGCCCTGTGCCCGCGTGCGTGAGGAAGAAGATAGATTAAAAAAAAGTAAAAAAAAACGTTTCAATTTTTTTTCCAGATCTGGATCCAAACCGCCCGGGGACCCGATCGCGTTTTTCAGAATTTTTTTATTTACGTTGGGTCTTTTTTACAGCAGAACACCCCGGTACCCCCGTTTTTCACCCGATACCGTTTTCGCGATTACTTTTTAACCGTAGCTCAGAATCGAGTGATTCCAGTTGCTTTGCGACCATGTAGAAATTTTCTAGCCAGTACACCTAGTTTTACAGAACTTTGAAGTTTTAAATTTGGATCCCAAGATGATCCAAATTTGAACTTCCGGCCGCCGTAACTTTTTACCAGTGCGTCCGTTTGCGCCGTTTCTTTTTGCGTTGGATCACTCGTTCCATGTACCTTCTGTTTATATCATGTGTACATGAAATTCACAAGTTTATTTATCTGTTTAAATTCAAATTCAATTCGATTTTGCACTTGCTATGACCTGCGTTGTAGTATTCCGTTTCACGTGATTCTTTTTGCATATTGAATCATATGAGACATCTTATCGACAATATCGACATACCATTCATGTTGCTATGATCTTTACCTTGAATTCATAATGCATTGATCCTACTCTTGTATCGAAAATTCCTTATCCATTGACTCTCTCGAGTTCACGTTCCACCGATCACCTTCGAGCACATCCACACCTTTGCACTTCAAAACCTTTTGTTTTGTTGCTAACACTTTAGTGATTGTTTTGTTGATCTTGTGTTTTTTCCTTGTGGTGTGATTGCTTATTGAGTTCTTTCGTTGACGATAGATTGCTCGTAGTGTGACGAGTAGAGTTGACTGGAACGTGAGAGCGAAGATCTTCATCGAATGTATAAGGCAAGTGATGCTTTGACCATACTCATACCTATATTTTCTATATGCATTATGTTAGGAAATATCACTCTATTGCATGATAGGTAGTTTATTTTACTGTTGCTGCAAAACCAATTAGGATAGCCACATGTTTTGACTTGTCTACCGTAGATTAACCTAGCCGTGTTGTTACTTTATTGCTATGCTTTGTAGACGTGGTTTGGGTTGTGAGAATTCATGGAGTGCATGTGAGCTATTAAACAAACTGTGTAGCAACTTTATAATAAATAGAAATCACTTCTGGACGGGCGGGTTGCATCCCGGTAGTTGTGCCTTGTCTAAGGACAGTGCCGGGGTTAAATGCACCCAATGGTTGTTTTGGTGGTGAACTGGGTGCGTCATGGTGAGTACCCTCTGACGCAGTGGGCGCAGTCCAGGCTCAAAAAGATCAGACAGACCATATTACTAGTAGCTTCCGTGTACAACCACTGGCTATATGGGCTCTGGCTTAGCACGAGTACGTTGTGGGGAACCTGGCCCTGGTAGATAGCTGATGTAGATGTGTGTTAGGTGTACCGGCTACCAAAGGGT
This sequence comes from Bromus sterilis, assembly GCA_950022295.1. NCBI lineage: Eukaryota > Viridiplantae > Streptophyta > Magnoliopsida > Poales > Poaceae > Bromus > Bromus sterilis. The sequence goes on along the minus strand of OX465596.1, from coordinate 157,432,003 downwards.
GGAGGCAACCTCTTCAGAAAGTCTTTGTCTCAATCTTCGGGTTGAGTCCAGTGGGGAACGTGTACAACCTCTGCAGACTGTATAAACTGATCATGATTAGCCGTGTCCATGGTTACGGATGAACTTTGAGCAACTAGTCAGTACTATTGATGAATGATCTTGACAGATGAACACTTCATAATAATTTGGTTGGGACAAGAGTAGCATGGGTTGCTGTGTGTTACAGGTAGAATTCAACTTAAAACTTTGACTAGTTTAGTTCAGGAGAAAATTGGCTTTCTGCAAAACTAAACCATAAGCCTTTCCTTTGACTTACCCTGCATGTAGTTGTAGGTCCCTTATATAAACTTTTCCGTGTCACTTGCCGTACAAATCAGATGTACTGACCCGTTGTCGGGCTGTAACCTTCGGTGTTGCAGGTTTTTCAGAGGATCATTAAGGTGCGTTTAGGGGTTGCGAGTCTACACTCAGCATGTTCGCATGTGGCTGTTGATGGAACTCCATGTTATTTTCTTTTGCTTCCGCTATATTTATATTGTGTAAGCTAGCCTTGAGCTATGCAACTTGTTATTTATTTACTCTGGATCATACGTTGTAATAATGATGCACTTGTACTTTGATATGAACCTATAATACTGTGTGTGCCAGCGAGTTCGATCCAGGGACTGGCACTTGAGCACAGAGACTTCAATTCGGTGTGAATTGGGTCGTTACAGATGGTATCAGAGCAGTGTGTTGACTGTAGGTCGTGACCCTAGAAAATGGATAGAAAAGCCGTAGGAACAAAATATTTTATCACTCCTTGACCCCTTACTCTCTCACTAGTATTTCTCATCTATTATTCCTCTTCTAAAACTTCTCATCTTGCTTTACTATGAATACCCCTTGAGTTGTTTATACCCCTGAAGACAAGACATTTGAGAAGAACATCATCAACCTCGGGGATCAATTGGAGTTATGATTACCGGAACTAGAAGGAATAACCCACGGTGATCAATAAGTTTGACACCGCGAGAGGAACCTTTAAGATCAGCTTAGCTGAGAAGGATGAAGCTTAGAATCAGACCACCACCTTTTATGTGAAGTTAGATGAACGAATTTCGCGTAGTATGATGAGATCGTATGTCTTGCACATATCACCGTACTCTAGGTGTTGTTTGTGTGTTTTGACTTTTGTGACTGTATTGTTTGTTGTTATGTGTTGCTGTCGAACGTAGGTGTTTTTGCCGCTTTCTTGTTTGAGTGCTTATGTTTGGTGTATTCTTTAGTTTTTGTCTTGTCGGTGTTATAGTATTGCCCTAACCCTTGTCGTATGGGCTTAATAGATGGAGTATGAAGTATGACTCGCCTTTTCTGGGACGATGTCGAGACTGAAGGTGGAGCAGTGGATTCGTAGAATGGAGGAGCACACGAAGATAAACCAGGTTGCAAGTGAGGACATGGTCCCCTATGCTGTTAAGTACTTGGTAGAAGAGGCTGCTATTTGGTGGAGAATGCATCAAGCGATTGACGAATCACGAAGAAAGTTTATTTGGAAGTAATTTACAAGGATTTTGTTGGGACCCCGCCTCGTCACCCCGATGCAAAGGACGGTAACCCTTAAGAGGATCCGTGCCTGTACAATTTGCGGATAAACAGGGCACTCCTATGAAGGAAACCAAGACGGATGTCCCCATTGTGAGGAAATCCACTCGGGTGAAGAATGCCCCACTTCACAAGTAACATGTTTTACGTGTGAAGGAACTGATCATTAGCCCGCTCAGTGTAAATTTTTCATCGTGACACAACAAGTGGTTCAACATCAAAAGGAAGAAATGAAGAAAGTTATCCAAGAATTGAAGGAAGCACCGTGAAAAAGAAAAAAAGAAGGACATTAGCCACATTCAGTGTTTCCGGTGCAGGAATATGGGACATTACGCCAACCTGTGTCCAGAATTAAAGGAAGCACTCATGATGAAGAAGATAAAGGACCTTAGCCAAATTGAGTGCTATCGGTGCAGGAACATGGGACACTACCGCGATATGTGTCCAGAATTGGAGGGGAAGGAGAAGTTGTGAACGTGGAAGCAAGGATGCTGACTTGAAGAAGCTTATGTTTTGCAATTGGAGAATAGAATATTCGTAGGTGTGCACTAAGGGTACGATGCTACCTTTTAATGTTAGTTGGAGATGTGTATCGATGCGTGTTTGCTATGGATTAACTAGATGTTTTATGTCATGATTGTTTTGTTAAGTTTTGTCTTGTACCCTGTGACCCTGTTATGTCTTTTTTGATTGATGTGATGTGTTGTGCTTTGTGTTTCTTCTATGCGAGTAGAATAAGTTTACGTTTCATTAGACCCCTCATCTATTTAGTATGCTTCAAGACTAAAGAAGACACAACAACAAGAAGAATAACTTGACGAATGACTCAACGATATGAAGATTGTTTCGACATTTCAAAACTGAAGCTACCAACATTGAAGACTTGAAGACCTGGAAGATTCAAGTTTCTACCGTTAGATCGTTCTGTGAGCTGTCATTTCTTGTTTTACCGACAGCTACACATCAAAACTTATGTTTCAAAACTAGTGTGATGTTTGTATGGGTATCTCTCCCTATCTCTCTCTACCTCGCTATCTACATTCTGTTCCCTCTCATCCTCATCCCTAAACTGAAGAAGCTACTTCAATGGCCGCTAATGTCAAGGCTGGAATAAAGAGGAATGCAACCAATCATGAGTTCAAAGTTAACCCCGTGTGCCATCATCTTACAACAAGCAAGCACAATCTTGCCGAAGGAGCCGAAGGAAGAACTCTGGAGGAAGTTGAAGTCCACTAGTACACGTTTTATAGTAGTTTGCGCAAACCTGAGTGTAATGAAGAAACGATAGATGTTTTGGTTGGCTTGCAGAACCATGGATTTATCTGAACCCAGTTCAGGATTAAGAGGACTTTCTCCAGTGCTTGTGAGGATGACCGAGTGTTAGATTGCGAGATTCGCTAAACCATATACAAGCTAATGATTTGGGTGCGGAATGGATTGATCACCATGACGACTACCCTTATTATTCGCTCTTGCTATGCGGGATAGTAAATCTTGAGTGACTTACCTATAGCAGAGAGAGGACGATGTTAAGCCTGAACCATAGAATGGTACGATGTGTGACCCCTGTAGGAGATTAACGTTTGTGTTATACGGTGAGTATGGACCAAGACCATTTGCTGCAGGTATTCCGTGGAAGTATTATTGATGACCACCAAGAGACAATCGATTGTTGCTTAGTATGGGCGTCTGACCTGTCAGCCATGAAGTCTCAGTACTTGGAAGACCACTCCTTTGCTAAGGAATGGAGACCTCAAAGGAGGAATTCGTGAAACCTCAAAGACCGCAGGTGAAACCTGTACGGAGAATGTCATCGATAGATTAAGATACTGGAAGCTCACACTTGTGATGAGGAATTCAATGCCCCAACGGAGTATGAAGATTATGTGTGAGGAGCTCGCTGAGGGAGCAAGCTTTTGAAGACTAAGTCTCATTCCTTTTAAGGGTGGTAGCACCCTAGCTCAGCGGAGGAATCGATAGACTGTCATCAAGACCCGAACCCTAACTTTTCTTTCTAGCCTTCTCGAATCTCGAGGACGAGATTCCTTTTAAGGGTGGTAGTTTGTAACATCCCAAAATTCTCCGAATTTTGGAATGTTAATAAAATTAAATAGATAACGATTGTTTGCTTGATGTGTTTGATTTTCTCTGGGATTTAAAACTTTTGGTGTTGAAATGAATATTAAAGTGAGAGGGAATAAAATGACTTTCCCTAATATTCACCGTTGGTGTTTTGGAATTTATTATTTAAAACAAAACGAACAATACAAAATGAGAGAAGGTAATATGACTCCTCCAACTTATTAAAAGTTTGGAAAAGGTTTAAATCTTTATTGGAATTCTTTAGAATATTCAAAACATTTTTCAACTCAAGGAAATTCATTTGAGAGGATATAAAAGGACTTATCCCCATTTTAATTTGTTGAAAAATATTTTAAAATATTTTTGGGAGACTTTTTAATTTTACTTTGGAATATTTTAAAATATTTTTGGGGGACTTTTTAATTTTACTTTGGAGTTATAAATATTTTCTAAAATTATTTTTGGGAATTTATTTATGCTCTGCAAAAGTTTTTAAATCAACTTTCGGAGTTTTCGGTGTTTTTAAAATGCGAGAAAAGTATTTAAAAATATTTAAAAATAAGTTGCAAAGTTTTTATTTTATTTTAATATTTTGGTAAAGCCAAAAATTCAGTTTTATTATTTTAAAAATATTGGCGAAGACGGAATTTTAAAATAAATTTCCGTGATTTTTCTAAAATTGTTTTTGGCCTAATGGACCTGGTCTGTTTTTTTTTTCGCAGACCGATTTTGTATTTATCACGGATTTAAAAAAAAGAGAATTAGGGGCTGGCTATAAATAGCCCCGATTAGGGCTAAATTATTTTCGCTTAGCGTTTTAGGGTTAGCTCTAATATAATACGCGGGACCCGCCGCCGCCGATGTCATCGCCGGAATCTCGCCGGAGCATCACCGGAATTTCGCAGGAGCATCGCCGGAGTTGCGTTTTCGCGTTTTTTACGAGGTATATCTTCGCGAGCCGTCGTGTGCCGCCGTCCCCGCCTCGCCGGAGCACCCCGCCGCCCCTAGCCGCGCCGCCCCGCCGCCTACTCGCCGCTCGCCGCCGCCTACTCGCCGCTCGCCGCCGCCCGGCCGGAGCTAGCCCGAGCCGGAGCGCCATGGCCGCGAGCCGCCCTGGCCGCCCGTGCTCCAAGCCGCGCGCCCCGTGCGCCGCGCCGCCCCTGGCAGCGGCTGGCCGCCCCCGTTGCGCCGCCTGGCCGCCGGCCCTCGCCCTCGCCGGAGCCGAGTCGGTGAGGCTTGACCGAGCCAAGCCATGGCCGGCCTCCTCCATGGCCCTGTGCCCGCGTGCGTGAGGAAGAAGATAGATTAATAAAAAGTCAAAAAAAAAACGTTTCAAATTTTTTTTCCAGATCTGGATCCAAACCGCCCAGGGACCCGATCGCGCTTTTCAGAAATTTTTTATTTACGTATGGGTCCTTTTTACAGTAGAACACCCCGGTACCCCCATTTTTCACCCGATACTGTTTTCGCGATTACTTTTTAACCGTAGCTCGGAATCGAGTGATTCCAGTTGCGTTGCGACTGTGTAGAAATTTTCTAGCCAGTAGACCTAGTGTTACAGAAGTTTTATGTTTTTAAATTTGGATCCCAAGCTGATCCAAATTTGAACTTCCGGCCGCCGTAACTTTTTACCAGTGCGCCCTTTTGCGCCGTTTCTTTTTGCGTTGGATCACTCGTTTCATGTACCTTCTGTTTATATCATGTGTACATGAAAATTCACAAGTTTATGTATCTGTTTAAATTCAAATTCAATTCAATTTTGCACTTAATATGACTGCGTTGTAGTATTCCGTTTCACGTGATTCTTTTTGCATATTGAATCATATGAGGCATCTTATCGGCAATATCGACATACCATTCATGTTGCTATGATCTTTACCTTGAATTCATAATGACTTGATCATACTCTTGTATCGACAATTCCTTATCCGTTGACTCTCTCGAGTTCACGTTCCACCGATCACCTTCGAGCACATCCACACCTTTGCACTTCAAAACCTTTTGTTTTGTTGCTAACACTTTAGTGATTGTTTTGTTGATCTTGTGTTTTGTCCTTGTGGTGTAATTGCTTATTGAGTTCTTTCGTTGACGATAGATTGCTCGTAGTGTGACAAGTAGAGTTGACTGGAACGTGAGAGCGAAGATCTTCATCGAATGTATAAGGCAAGTGATGCTTTGACCATACTCATACCTATATTTTCTATATGCATTATGTTAGGAAATATCACTCTATTGCATGATAGGTAGTTTATTTTACTGTTGCTGCAAAACCAATTAGGATAGCCACATGTTTTGACTTGTCTACCGTAGATTAACCTAGCCGTGTTGTTACTTTATTGCTATGCTTTGTAGACGTGGTTTGGGTTGTGAGAATTCATGGAGTGCATGTGAGCTATTAAACAAACTGTGTAGAAACTTTATAATAAATAGAAATCACTTCTGGACGGGCGGGTTGCATCCCGGTAGTTGTGCCTTATCTAAGGACAGTGCCGGGGTTAAATGCACCCAATGGTTGTTTTGGTGGTGAACTGGGTGCGTCATGGCTAGTACCCTCTGACGCAGTGGGCGCAGTCCAGGCTCAAAAAGATCAGACAGACAATATTACTAGTAGCTTCCGTGTACAACCACTGGCTATATGGGCTCTGGCTTAGCACGAGTACGTTGTGGGGAACCTGGCCCTGGTAGCTAGCTGATGTAGATGTGTGTTAGGTGTACCGGCTACCAAAGGGTGGAGGCAACCTCTTCAGAAAGTCTTTGTCTCAATCTTCGGGTTGAGTCCAGTGGGGAACGTGTACAACCTCTGCAGACTGTATAAACTGATCATGATTAGCCGTGTCCACGGTTACGGACGAACTTTGAGCAACTAGTCAGTATTGTTGATGAATGATCTTGACAGATGAACACTTAATAATAATTTGGTTGGGACAAGAGTAGCATGGGTTGCTGTGTGTTACAGGTAGAATTCAACTTAAAAACTTTGACTAGTTTAGTTCAGGAGAAAATTGGCTTTCTGCAAAACTAAACCATAAGCCTTTCCTTTGACTTACCCTGCATGTAGTTGTAGGTCCCTTATATAAACTTTTCCGTGTCACTTGCCGTACAAATCAGATGTACTGACCCGTTGTCGGGCTGTAACCTTCGGTGTTGCAGGTTTTCAGACGATCAGTAAGGTGCGTTTAGGGGTTGCGAGTCTACACTCGGCATGTTCGCATGTGGCTATTGATGGGACTCCACGTTATTTGATTTTGCTTCCGCTATATTTATAATGAGTAAGCTATCCTTGAGCTATGCACCTTGTTATTTATTTACTCTGGGTCATACGTTGTAATAATGATGCACTTGTACTTTGATATACATCTATAATACTATGTGTGCCAGCGAGTTCGATCCAGGGACTGGCACTTGAGCACAGAGACTTCAATTCGGTGTGAAGTGGGTCGTTACAGTGGTTCAGGGATGGAACAATCTTTGTGATTTTTGGCTATCTTGCCCATTAGTTCTTCAACATCGTCCAGTGTTCTTTCCCTGAAAACACAACCAACACAACTATCTAGATAGGTTCTTGATTCATCGGTTAGACCAACATAAAATATATCAAGTAATTAATTCTTAGGGACTCCATGTCCCGGCCTAGCCTTGAGCAAAGTGCAATACCTCCCCCAAGCTTTATGGAGGTGCTCATCCTGCAACTTTTTAAAATTATAAATTCTTTGCATAGCAGCATGTTGCATATTGTTGGCAATTTTCCCTAGAGGCAAATAAAATACGTTTATTGGCATTTTCAATTAGTTCATAATAATTTTTATACTGTGCTATAACTGTATTAAGCGGAAACATTAATACACGTGTGGTATAAAACAACCAGGTCCCTAGTTAACTCTAGTATACTAGTCCACTGTCAATCGGATGATCACGGTTTCCGGATCATGAGGACATAATGACCTATTGACAATGGGTTCGTATCATTGGGAGAATGATATGATGGACATACACCCACCAGAAGTGTTGCAATTTGATCAAGTCACATAAGTTCAACATTGCGATAACTATAACATAGTGACCAGATCCTTTGAGCGTAATGATCATAAGTAATTACTATCTATTAGGATGATTTGATTTGCATCCACCGCCTGACTTAAATATGTTGGCCATAAAGGTGTACTTTGGGTATTTTGATATAGATACGTTAATGAGTATGCAAATAGATCGAAGCAGGATTTGTCCATCCGAGTGACAGATAAGTACTCTGGGCACACTCAGTGATATTACATCATATGGATTGCAATCATGTGACTAGGTCACTGGGTTGTAAATTCACGAGGACGAGTAAAAATGTTTGTCGGTAACAAGTGTGAACTAGGTATATTGGATACCGACGATTAAATCTTGGACAAGCAAAGTATCGCAGGACAAAGGGAACATGCACAATGTTAACGGATCCAACATCGATGAAGTTCATTTGATGGAAACGCATGGGCCATCTATTATTGTAAATATGTATGATCGATGGTCATTAATCAAGAGAGTGTCTTGATCATGTCAGATGTTTCCCGGACCGTAGGGTGTCACACTTAAGGGTATTCGACGCATTAAGGATAGATTCGGGGATCATTGGTGAAATAAGAGAGAACACCGGAATTGTTCCGGTGGAGCCCAGAATTAGTTCCGGAGATTTTTAATTGTTCTAAATATTATTTAATTATTTTTAAATATTTAATTAATGAATTAAATATTAAAAATCTGATTTAAATAATAAAATAATGAATTAAAAGGCACGTGGGCCTCATAGGGCCCATTAGGGGAAGAGGGAGTCTCCCCCATGGGCCATGGCGCCATGAAGGAGCCCACCCCCCTTATTAGCGCGCCACCCCCCTCCTTGGTGGGATTAGTCCCACCTCGGGGAGGGAGGGAGGTTCCAACCCATCCTCAGCCTATATAAGGAGGGGTAGGGGTGCCCTTTTGATTCAATCCAATTAATTTCTCTTCTCTTTTTTTGTCCTACCTTTGAGCGGACTCCCCTTGTTTGGAGTCTGCACTGGGTTGAGGATTTCTCCACCACACGCACGTCGTCGTGCTGCTGCAATAGGGATCCGAATCCATCTTCTTTCCGCTGCACTTCTTGTAACGACCCGATTCACTAAGAATCCAAGTCTCTGTGCATTCTGTGCTAGTCCCTAGATCAATAGCTAGCACACACAGTACACGATGTAATATCAAGAATAAACCACATGTCATATATATTACATCAAAGATCCAGTATTACAATAAAGCATACCTGCATAGCTCAAGGCTAGCTTACAAATAGAAATACAGCGAAAATAGTAAAAGCTTCGTGGCGTCCATCAACTCCACCGGCATAGTTGAGTATAGACATCGTAAACCTACATCGCATCACTTACTCGTCGTATACAATCCTGCAACACCGAAGGTTACAGCCCGACAACGGGTCAATACATCTGATTTGTACGGCAAGTCACACGAAAAAGGATATAACAGACCTACTTCTACATGCAAGGATAAGTGAAACAAAGGCTTATGGTTTTACTTTGCAGAAAGCTGATTTTTCCCTCACATACTACAACTAATCAAATTTTAATTTATCTTGCTAGTCCTAAGTATGGCTGAATCGGGCTACACCAATTCCAACCATCCCTTTATTAAAAGTTCCCACTCAAATTCTTATTAAGGTGACATATCTTTCAAGACCATCCAACAACAATAATGCCCAGTTGATCAAAGTTGTCCGTAACCGTGGACACGGCTAATCATGATCAGTTTTTACACTCTGCAGAGGTTTGTACACTTTCCCCACTGGACTCAACCCGAAGATTGAGACATAGTCTTCCAGAAGAGGTTGCCTCCACCCTTTGGTAGCCGATATACCTATCATATCTACATCAGCTAGCAACCAGGGCCAGGTTCCCCACAACTTACTCATCTAAATCAGAGCCCATATAGCCAGTGGTTGTACATGGAAGCTACTAGTCACACTGTCTGTCCGATCTTTTTGAGCCTGGACGGCGCCCACTGCGTTCAGAGGGTAGTCACCATGATGCACCCGGTTTCCCACCAAAACAACCATTCGGGAAGCATTTAGCCCTGGTCCCTCCTTATCCAAGGCACGAGCCCCAGGATGCATTCCCTGCCCGCCCAGAGGTGATTTCTATTTAAGTTTGCTAGTCAAGTCATTAATCCTCACATAGATCAATGATAACTCAACCAATGCCCGTCTACAAAGCAATAGCAATATATAACAACCACGATCCTAGGGCGACAATGAAATACAAGGTCAGAACATATAGCTATCCTATTGGGTTTAAAACATAACTAATATATAATCCTACACAGGCATAGAGTGATAATTTGCTACATGCATAATAGAAAATATAGGTTGAGGTATGGTCAAAGTGTAACTTGCCTTATACATTCGATGAAGTTCTTCGCTCTCACGGTCTAGTCAACTCTATTCGTCACACTCCGAGAATCTATCGCAACGAAGGAACTCAAATAAGCAATCACACCACAAGGACAAAACAAAAGATCAACAAACGAACACAAAGGTTTTAGCAACAAACAAAAAGGCTTTGAAGTGCAAAGGTGTAGATGTGCTCGAAGGTGATCGGTGGAAGTGATCTCGAGAGAGTCAACAGATACAGATTCATCGGTAAGGACTTGTGATCATGGACATTTATGAATTCAAGGTGAATATCATGCCCACATGAAAGGTGTGTGAACCTTACCAATAACATGTCTCAAATGATCCGATATGCAAAAAGAATCACATGAAACGGAATACTACAACGCAGGTCATAGCAAGTGCAAAATTGAATTGAATTTGAATTTAAACAGATCAAGAAACATTTGAATTTTCGTGTACACATGCTATGAACAGAAAGTACATGGAACAAGTGATCCAACGCAAAAAGAATCACACGATTTGGATCAACGGTTTCAAAGATACGGCCACCGGAATTTGAATTTGAATTTGAATTAAATTCAAATTCAAAAGTGTGCAAAGTGTGCAAAAATTTATACGATGCTAAAGTACAGAACAACATGAGTGCGTAGGAAAAAGTTTCACCTCGATCCGACGCACGGTGTGGGAGATATTGCGGGTGCGGCGCCGGGGTGTTTTCTGCCAAAAGGACATATCCGCGAATAAAGTTTTTGCGAAAAATGCGATCGGGTCCCTGTTCCAGATCTGGCCGGAGTTGGAGCTCCGGTTTGGTGGTTGCGGCTCCGACGACTTGCTCCGGCGGTGGGGAGGCTTCGGAGGAGGTGTGGACCGGCGGTGGGCGGCTCCGGCGACGGCGGCGTCGCGCGGCGTGGGCAGCGCAGCCCGGCGAGTGGGAGGCGCGGCGTGGCCTCGCGCTCGGGCGGCCGGCGAGCAGGCGAGGCGCGGTCGGTGGGGGCGCGGCCGCGGCGCTGGAGGCGGCGGCGTTGCGGGACCCGCCGCTAGGGTTTTCCAAAAAAAAGAAAAGGAAATTTCTAAAAAACCTTAAATAGACAGAAAAAGAAGAAAACGAAAAAAAACTTTGAAACCGACTCGGGCACAACTTCGACCACAACAATAATTAGCACACTAGGCCGGCTGGGGTTGTTCTTTTTATTTCAAAAACCGAAACTTCAAACAAGAATAAAAAAATAAATACTAATCAGAAAAATATGAAATAAATTTCTATATTAATCAAATAATACAAAGAAATTTATTTAATGAATACATTTTCCAAAAAGGAAAATAAAAATAAAAACATTTTCTAAATACTTTATTTAAATATACAATACTTTTCATAAATCAAATAAAATCTTATAAGTTATTTAAAATATTTTTATTCGGTCAAAAGCATTGACAAACCATTTCTAAATAATAAAATATAAATTTTAAAATTGTCACAGCAATAAATAATTTGGTAAAATAAAAATATCCCATTGGAATATTTTTCAACTCTTTTAAAATATTTAATAAATCATTTCAATGAAATAAAAACTCTCTTAGCATTATAAATTCTCTAAAATAATTTTAGAGTTATTTATAATACTCATAATAAATTTTATAAACTTTAAATTAATATTCTCAATAATTTCCAACTCTATTAAAAAGGGGATAAGTCATTTTATATCCTCTCGAATGAATTTCCTTGAGTTTAAAAATGTTTTGAATATTCAGAAGAATTCCATTAATGATTTAAAACATTTTCCAACCTTTTTATATGTTGAAGGAGTCATATTACCTTCTCTCATTTTGTTTTGTTGGTTTTGTTTTAAATAATAAATTCCAAAAACTCCAATTATGAATATTAGGGAAAGTCCTTTTATTCCCTCTCCTTTGAATATTCAATAAACTCAAAAAAAAAGTTTTAAATCCCAGAGAAAATCAAACACATCAAGCAAACAATCATTATCTATTTAATTTTATTAACATTCCAAAATTCGGAGAATTTTGGGATGTTACACTTCTTGTTCGGAGCCCAGAGGGACGTCGGGTACATCGTATGTGTGTAATCCCGCGAGGCACTACACTTGTGGTGCTACTTCATCGCCCTGGCCGTATCGCGGCGTCTTCACCGACAACATTACGACGGGGACACAATCCCGTCATAGGTCTACAAGGACCAGTTGGCTTCTGGAGTCATCGTGGACCTGTGCGGCATCGGGGATTGCCGGTACGACTACATCAACCACGATCTCGCGGGAACGTTTCTCGCTTAACAGACTATATATTAGTATGTGACGTATTTCCATCCGTTACTTGCATCGCAATATCATAGGTCTTTGGGTTGGGTCTCGTAGGTCATGAAAAATTATTGTTTTCTGTCCCAAACCCCAGTAGTGGTATCAGAGCAAGGCTATGCATAGATGTATTTTACGGATAGAACAAGTACTAGAGAAAAGCCTATAGATGGAAATCTTATTAGTGGCACATTGTTTATGTAATGCCCCACTATGCTATAAGTGGTGGCGCACTGCTAAAAATGTGCCACCTCTATGATCTTGGAGCTGGCGCATATTGTAAAATGTGCCACCCCTAAGGGTGGGACAGCCCTGGATCCTCTTATATGTGGCGCATTTTGAAAAATGCGCCACCCCTAAGATCTTTATAGGTGGCGCATTTTGCTAATGCGCCACCCCTAAGAGCTTATGGGTGGCGCATATTGGAAATGCGCCACCCCTAAGAGCTTATGGGTGGCGCATATTGGTAATGCGCCACCTATAAGGATCTTAGGGGTGGCGCATTGTGATATGTGCCACCACTGACATGCAATATGCGCCACCCCTAAGTATGGAGCTACCCTTATCTACTCCACCCCACCTACCACCTCTCATTCACTCCACACACTTCTCAAACTAGATCTACTCTTCTCACCTATATCTATCCGGTTTTTTCCTCCTCCCCACCTCATTTCTTCCATTTATCCATCCATACTTGGCTTAAAATCCACTTTGTTTCATATTAAAGTAAGTGGACCTCTTCCCGAAATCTTTTCTTCCATTTATCACCCATAATTGCCTTTACTAGCTTGGGGTTTGATGTATATGTGAAGCTTGGGTTTGATATATATGTGAAGGTTGGGTTTGATGTATATGTGAAGTATATATGTGAAGCTTGTGGTGGTTTTAGGTATATGTGAAAGCTTGAGGTGGTTTGATCTATATGTGAAAGCTTGAGGTGGTTTGATGTATATGTGAAGCTTATGGTGGTTTGATGTATATGTGAAGTGTATATGTGAAGCTTATGGTGGTTTGATGTATATGTGAAGCTTATGGTAGTTTGATATATATGTGAATCTTGAGTTTACAATGTTTTGCCGAAATGTTGATTCATTTCCGTTTCGGCAAATTTCTGGCGCACACTCTGCATGCTCTCATGCATTATTAGGGAAGGTCATGCCAAATTTTTCTATCAGCTTATATCATGGCGACGACCGTGATATATAATTGTGTTGCTCTCTCTGTGAACGCAAGCAATCATGGTCCGCAAGATGCTGAGCGATATCACCGTGACTAGGTGGATGCAATGTACGACGAACGACATGCTACGGAATAATAGGACAGATATAAGCTGTCCATGTCGGATATGCAAACTGTAGTGCGTGACAGAGCCTGAGTCCGGAATATTGGAAAGACACTTGAAGCGTAATGGTTTGATGGATGGCTACACACAGTGGATAAGTGATGAAGCTGGTGAGGAGGAGGACGTCAATGCGCCAGTAAATGAGGCACGGCAACCAGAAAACAACGGCGGGCGAGAAGACGAAGAGCATCCCGTACATGATCATGAAGAAAATGCCGAAGAAGATCATGAAGATCAAGATGTCGGACATGAGGATTCAAGTTGGCTTGAATGTAACACTTGGGGCTATGGAGATGAAGGAAAAACACAAATGGACCGACGAAATCTTGAATGATAACATGGCATTCTGTCACGATCGTCTTCCGAAGGGCAACACGTGCCCAACTAGTATCGCTGAGGCCAAGAAAGTCCTTTGCCATCTCGATCTTCCGCACGTTAAATACCACGTCTGCATAAATGATTGCATGATCTATCAGGGTGAGGAAGAAGATAAAACCACATGTTCGGTGTGCGGTGTTAGTCAATACAAGAGAGGGAAGAAAGTTCCAAGAAAAGTGGTATGGTACTTTCCAATCACTCCTCGTCTGCAGAGGTATTTCGTAGATCCCAAGGAAGCAAAGCTCATGACCTGGCACGCAGATAGAAAGAAGCTATAAGAGGATGACCCAAACCCGGATCCGGAAAAGGAGGACATGATGAGGCACCCTTCAGATGGTAGCCAATTGGACTGCGTTGGACCTCGAATACCCAAATTTTGGGAAAGAACCAAGGAAGCTTAGGATTGGTGTGAGCGCCGATGGAGTCAATCCATTTGGCGGCTAGAGCACCACACACTACCTGGCCCATGTTTGCATGCATATACAACCTTCCCCCTGGAAGTGCATGAAGAAAAAGTACATAACAATGTGTATGCTAGTTCAAGGGCCGAAAAAACCAGGTACGGACCTCAATCTATATCTGTAGCTGTTGAAAGAGGAGTTGGAAATGTTATGGAAAGACAGAGTCAATTCGTGGGATGCCGCCGCAAAAGAATATTTCCCAATGAAATCCATGGTGATCACGACGGTGCACGACTATCTCGGATACGGATATTTCTCAGGGCATGTGGTCCAAGGATTCTGTACATGTGTTAGTTGTATGGATAATACAACGTACCGCCATCTATCAAAAGATCCCGGATCTTCAAAAATGGTATTCCAGGGGTCTCGGAGGTGGCTTCCCAAGAAGGAGCGGCAAAGAAATAGACAACTTGCTGAAAACTTGGAAAGAGTGCTGTCGAGGGGATGGATCAGGCCCATAGACCCGTCATTAGAAACCTCTGGGCCGACTTACATACAAAGGCCCACGAAGAAGACCCGGCAGGAGCCGGACGTGCCAAGCGTGAAGATTGAAGCCCTAGAAGGAATTCAAATTACCTTGTATAACACGTAGTAAATTTGTAAAGTAGAATAGAACTCCACATCGTGTAGGAGTCGGACTCATGGAATCCCGGGACCTGGTACCTTTATAATCCAAGGTCCACGGGAGCCAGAGCCAGAACTTACCTCAAGCCAGGACTAGACAACTCGCGATATAACCTAGATCTCCACGAGACTAAGGTTGCGAAACATCACCTCTGTAATCGACAAGATCGGCTCTTCCTATTGAGGAGTCGATCCCACAATAACCAAGAAGCAGGAGTAGTTAATTACTTCACCGTCGGGGCCGAACCTGGGTAAACCGCCGAGTCCCGTGTCTATGTCGATTCTCTCCTCGAATTCACCTCGCAGCAAAGGTCCCACGATAAGTCTGATTCCATGGACATCTGCTGTGACTTTCCCACGACAAGTGCCCCGCGCCGGGAAATAAAAAAAAGAAGACTCAGCCGTTGATGAGGGTATGGAAAGCGAGGTCTATTTTCTGGGATTTGGAATACTGGAGTCTCCTCCGCAGTCCTCATAGCCTTGATCTCATGCATATCACAAAGAACGTGTGCGAGAGCTTGTTTGGGACACTGCTCAACATGCCGGAGAAGACCAAGGACGGGCCAAAAGCAAGGAATGAATTGAAATTTATGGGCATTAGGAGGGAACTTCACCCCCCTAGTGACGATGATGATGAGCCTAAGGAGGAGGAGGATATGGTAATGCAAAATTCTCGCAAAAATAAGGGAGACCAAGAAGAAGACCGATATTGATCACTGCCCACCGGCATGCTTCACTCTGTGGGAGGAGGAGATCAAGCGGTTTATCCACTACCTCATAGGAGTAAAATTTCCGAACGGCTATGCGCGGAAGATAAGCAGATACCTAGACGAGGCGAAGCAGCGTTTCAGCGGGATGAAATCTCACGGCTGTGCCGTGCTGATGACGCAGATTCTCCCGGTTGCGATCCGAGGGATAATGGATGAGAACGTCCATAAACGTTGTTTGGCCTTTGCAACCTTTTTGACGTCATCTCTCGGAAGTCGATTTGCGCTATGCAACTCAAAAGGATACAGGAGGAGATCGTGCTCATACTATGTGAGCTTGAGATCTATTTCCCGCCCGCGTTCTTCGACATTATGGTGCATCTGCTGATCCATGTCATGGATGATATCGTCCAACTTGGGCCTGCGTTTCTGCGCAGCCTGATGCCGTTCGAAAGGATGAATGGACACATCAAAAACTAAGTTCGTAACAGGTCCCGTCCAGATGGAATCATAGCGAAGGGCTTTCTAACCGAAGAGTGCATCTCTTTTTGCACGAATTATCTCAACACCGAGAACCCTATTTGTCTGCCCGTCAACAAGCACATTGGCAGGATCGATGGGTGTGGTCACCAGGAGGGAAGCCGCGCAATGCATGTCAACTTCAAGGGTCGAGACATCGACTTTGAAAGAGCAAGCATAGTCGCGCTACAACAGATCCAGCTGGTCGATCCTTGGATAATAAAGCACAAGGATGTAATCAGGAAGAAGTACAGTGACCAGGTCCTGCAGATAACGGACCGAGATCCACGGCTAATAAAAGAGAACAACTCTAGTTTCATGACTTTCTTCTGGGACGAGCTTCGTGCTAATCCCCCACGAAGGAACGCTTCCGAGGACGAAAAGGTGATATTCACCTTGTCACAGGGTGCCGCACGCAACCTGATGACCCATCAAGCGTATGATATCAACGGCTACACATTCTACACGGAGGAAAAGGACAATAACTACGATTACCAGAACTCAGGGGTAACTGTAACATCCTCAGTGTCTGTAACAGTAATTACTTGTACTGTTGACTAATCACTGTTGCTGATCATGCCATGATCATCTTTGCTTTTGATCCCATTCAAAAATGCCTTTGGATGAATATTAAAAATAAGTGGAAATAAAACTTGGTCAAAAAATGGTGCAACCACTTTTGTAAATTGCCAAATAATCAGTGGAACACTTCGATGTGGTCATGCGGATTTATTGTGCTATAAAATAAATCCAACAATTAAAACAGTAGTTTAATTGTCCATTTTAATCCTTTAATATTTAATTAAAATAATAAATGGTTTTATTTGGGCACAAAACTTTTTGTGGCATCTCATTAATATACAACTATATTATTGGATCAAGTTTCATGCTTAGAAAAAATGCCAAAGCCATTAAAACAATTTAAAATAGAACAGAAAAATAAGTAAAGGAAAACCTAAACTACGCTCAGGGGCAAGGCCATCCACTGGGCCGAGCCCACCCCCATCACACCCCGGCCCACCATGGCCCCCCTCCCCGTTGTCTTCTTCCTCGGCCTTGCGTGGAGTGCATCCAGCGGCTCCACGCCGGCCGGCCGTGCCGTGGCAGCCACCGGCGGCTGCCGCGAGTGATTAAAGCTCCGTGCCCCCCTCCCCGAACCCTAACCCTAGAACCCCCGGCGCCACCCCATTCCTCGCGCCCGTAGCCGCCATGGACGCCCGCCCGTGAGCTTGCGCGGCCACAGCGCTCCACCCGCCTCGGCGTCCTGTCCTGCTGGTGCTCAGTCGTCGTCTTCGCCATCTCCCGCAGGCAATCGGGCCCGGACGCCCTCAAGAACCCGCCTTCTCCATCGTATTCGCCGCTGGCAGCGAGCTTTGCCGCACGATTCCGGCCGCTTTAACCACTCCGCGAGCCCACTGCCATCCTCAACGTGCTCCCGGTGAGCCGACCCCCATTTCCCCCCTCTCCCCGCTCCTTTTGACGCACGGGAGCACCCTCCCCGTCGGCCCAGTGCTCCGGCCGCCGCTGCGGACTTTGTTCTGGCGAGCACAGCCCATCCCAGGCCGTGAAGCTTGCCCCATTAGATGCGCGGAGCTCGTCCCGTTCGATTCCGCCCGCCCGCATTCGATTTGGCCACCGGAGTGCACCGCGAGGGCCTCGTCGTCGCCGCTGGTTTCCAACGCCGGCGCGTCACCGTGTTTTAACGTGGGTGTGCCACTGACCTCTGGGACCCAACCAGAGGGATAAGCCCCTAACCCTCTGCTAAAATAAAATCAGTGAAATAACCCCCTGTGTATGACAGATGGGCCCATGCCCTTAACTTAATTAAAATTCATTAGATTAGCACTGTGCCACTTACACGTGGGTCCCACTGTCAAATTTGTTAGTTAAAAATGAATTAGTATCAAATCCAGTGTATGACATGTGGACCCCCTGGATTTTTAATAAATTAAATTGATTTAAATTACTTCTGTGTATGACATCTGGGTCCACCCTGTCAGCACTGTTTTGGATAAGTTTTTGGATAATGCTTATTTATTTAAATAAAAGAAAATACATAAATTGAATTAAATTGAATAAAACTTTGAAAATCAATATCTTTTAAACCGTAACTCCGATGAAAATATTTTATATATCAAAATTGATCAGAAAAATGCAACGAATACGGATATGCTATCCGTATGCCAACCGAACATCGAACCGTCCCCCTCCGGACCGTCTGTCCGATGATTTGTCCGGTACTGTTAAAGTATCCAGATGAATTTATTCTGAACATGAAAGTTGTTCAGAATAGCTCAACTAATACGGATACACCCTCCATACGTTTGTCGGATGTCCATGACACCTCCGGCATGAACCCTTCACCCCCTAGACACCCTGTCCGGTAATCACCCGGATCTGGTTTTTCATCCTCGGATGAATTCCCGCTCCGAGCAACGTGCATTACTGTAAGGCCCGATATGCGGTACTGTTCCAGATCTAGATGTTTCCATCCAGATCCGGGGACGAAGCACATATCGGTCCCACCGCGACATACGACAAAGCCATATGCCCCGGATTTCCAACATGATATAACAACATTACAGATACAAGGATACAACATCTCATACAATCGGCATACAACTGACTTAATTACAATACAACAGCGGAAGAGACATGTCTGAGTACAGACTACAATCAAATGCCTACTGGCAAAGAGAAAACCTCGATTCCCATAACCACACGGGTCCAGGCCCTCCGCCGGGATCCGCCTAACTAGTCGTCGTCGAGTCTCCACGTGAAACGTCGACCACCATACCTGTTGTCGATCAAGAACCCTGAAAAGAGTTTGGGGGTAGTATCATGAGTACAGAAGTACTCAACATCCAACTGTAGTGGTCATCTGACCCAGCAAGGACTTCATCACTTGTCATTCTAGGACAACTAGTAGTTTACGATAAGGAAGGGGTAAGTGGTGAGGTTGCTGCCGCACTAGCATTTGAGAAGTGGATAACGATCTAAAGAGTAAGATAAGAAGCCAAGCATTCGATGAGGAATCACCTCCAACAAGTCTTGCTATCAACTACTACGCAAACATAACACCTATCCTATCCTTGTCCTCCTCTTCGCATCCCGTCGAAGAAGAAGCACTCAAGGAACAAACACACGTTGATCAAGTTTATTTTAAGATTATCTCAGTTGTTGTTTTCTATGAATAAGGAGTAGGTCTCAAGTCGTCCATAACCGTGGACACGGCTTCTCGAAAAGATTTAACCCTGCAGGGGTGTACCAACTGCCCATTACGAGGCTCCGCACGCACGCCCATCTCTCTCAGTTGCTACCCATGAGACGCAACCATTATATGATTTAGTTCCAAGGGATCCGGAACGACAGGTCCCGCTAACTAACAACGCACGAATCCGGGTGGCCCCCGGTGAGTCGACATCCAATTCAAAAGCCGGCCACGCTATGGAGTCGGCCTCTACCGTCTGGACGAGGTCGGGGTAACTACACCAACACTGTGGATAGCCCTCGAGCTTCCAGGTTTGGACCAACAAAGGAACTCTGTCTCCGCTGGCCCGAGTTGTTTGCAAATCTGCGAGGTCGACACTCGCACACAAACGTTTGCAAAAGGTAAAACCAACTTGGGCCACCACTAGAAATGTTTGAAGCTAGATAGGTAAGAAAAGGGGACCCCATAAAATCCCACACGCGGTGAGGCACGCTCAGTCTTAAAACCAATACCCGGAACTCGGATCCTAGGTGACTCGAATGGAACAAAGCGTCGGGGCGGGCTAGCCTAGACCTTCCAACCTTCGTCGAATATAATCAACATTTATAATAATCATATCATGAATAACAATATAATAATGTGATATCCCAAACCCAGGAGTAACAGGGTAACATCGTAGCATCCTAAGCATGCATACTAAGCAGGGGCTGAGCAACGAGCAATAGTAACATAGCAGTACATGGTTTGCTGGGAGGGGACATGGCTGTATGGGTATGAAAGAGGCTGTAAACATGTGGTTGGATCAAACATCGCCTAACCTATACTAGCATGCAAACCACTGATTGAAATAGAATGGATCATAAGTAATGTATAGTCTTTGCCTGTTGATAAGTCGGGTTCCGAAGGTGTAGTCGATCACAAGCTCGCATCGTCTCCGAGAGGTACCCGCGGAAGCACACAAGATAGTAAACACTGGAAATCAATCAACGAGCAAGCATCTATTACTACGGAGCAAACACGAGCAAGCATCAACAAGAAGGCAACACGAGACATCGCACCTACCGTCGAGAGCGGTTACTAATAATTTAAGTGGAGTACTCGTCACACACGACGATACCGCACGTTTACGGTGGTTCAAGTTATTTAGCTACAGGTGAGCAAATGTTGTTAACATGGCAACTCAAGCAAGCATGGCATAGCACACAAACATGGCAAGAGGTGTAGCATAAATGAACTAACTAAGCTAGTCAATTTAAGTGGGGTGAAATCCTAGACATGGCAAACTATTGTGGACCCCACGATAATTATTGCAGTTGGTACTGTTTTGCCCTAAACAATATTTTATTATTTTTATTACCAAGCAAGAGCAGCAAAAACACAATCTACATGCAATTCTAGTCAAGTTACATATAAAGAACATTTTAAACCGAGCACCGGTTAACAACTTATTGCAATAACAGTTTACAGTGGCAAGCAGTTGTAATTAGCAGTCAAACATCATGTAAACAAAGTCAAACATGGCAAACAAGCACATTTTATTAAACTACACACAAAACTAAGCAAGTTTCATATTTTACGCGTCGCGATCGGAGCTACGGTTAAAAAGTTACGGGCAACGCAAAAAGCTAATACAATCTGCCAATTTTAATAAAAAAAACGAGCAAAACAGAAAAAAAGCTAAACGGGCCGAATCTACTGGGCCCAACAGAAAAAAAGAAATATATAAAAAAAGGAAAAAAGAGGGCAGCTCACCCATGGGCCGTGGCCCAAGTGGCCTGGCTCTGGCTCGGGCTGGAGGCGCCTGGGCCACCGTTGCTGGGCCGCCTAGAGGCCCACGCGAGCGAACGTGCTGGAGGCAGCGAGCGGGCGCTCGTGCTTCTCCCGTTCCCGCACGGGGAGGCAGCGGCGGGCACCTCGCTGGCGGCGGCGAGCGACCCGGGGAGGTTGCAGGGGAGGCCGGGACGATGCAGAAGTCGGGTGGCGGCCGGATCCGGAGCAAGGGGCGGCCGCGGCGAGGGAAGACACGGTGGCCGGCTTCCTGGGGCGACGGCTTCGAGCTCGGAAGCCATGGCGTCTCCGGCGAGGGGGTTGGCTCCGGCGGCGCGTAGGAGATGGGGGCGGTCGGGACGGCTTGCGGGGGCGCCGGTGGGAGGCGCGGAGGAGAGGTTCCGGGCGACGCGGTGGACGACCAGGGGCGGGGCCGAGCTCGGGGCAGGCGTTCATGGCGTCATGGCGGCCGGCGGCGTAGATTCCTGGGCGAGGGGAGAGATAGAGAGAGGTGAGGAGGAGAGAACGGAGAGGAGAGGAGGGCGCGAGGGAGGGCGGCGACCTGGGGCTGGCGGCGGCACGGCTCGCCGGAGTCGTGGCCGGAGGAGAGGCGGCGGGGCGCTCGGGCAGAGGAGGAAGAGAGGACCTCGGGCTGCTCGTGTGGTTGTGGGGCCACGTGGACGACTGGGAGCCCTCTGATCTGGATCTGACGGTCCAGATCGAGGGTTAGGGCAGGGGTTTCGCGAAAAAAAGGGGCTATTGGGCGAAATTGGAGCAGATCTGGGGTGGTGGCTGCAATTTTGTGTTAGGGAAACCCTAGAAATGGGTGGGAGTGTGGTGGTCTTTATATAGCCCCGGTGTCTGGTAGTTTGCAAAAACATCCCTAGTTTTTCTCTCGCGTGCGGTGCTCACGTTTCTGACCGCCGGGGGTCCGCAGTACCTCCGATTCGGGTAAAACTTCGAAATGCGCGATCAACAAGTCGAGCCGGAGGCGTTCACCTCGCGCTGGAACTGTTCCGAGAACACTTTCCAACGCGCTATAAAAATAACTCGTTTAAATATTAAACCGGGTTTTTCATTCCGTTGGCTGCGGCTGGTCTTGTGCGATTTTCGCGACGGTGATCGGGTGAAACCCGGTGTCGCAAAGTTCGAGTGTCAGGGTGGCAAGGGTCGGTCTCCATCCGGTACGAGATAAGAGGGGGGAAAATAATCGCCGATCGATAAACCGGGGATGCAAACACCGCAAACAAATCAGACAATCAAACTGTTCACACCGAAAACAATTTTTTTATTTTTTGTGAAAACTGGGCTGTTACAATACAACACCACCAACAAGGGATCTCGTCCCGAGATCCAGGACGATCCGGGGGAGAGGGGGGAGAGAAAAAGAGAGGCGACGATCTTCAACACCATCAACAAGGGACTCTGATCCATGTCGACGTCGAACTTCTGTCGAGATAATTTTCCGCAGAGAGACGACATCGTCGGAAAAACAAAACGCCAGTGTCAAGAGGAGGAACGAGAGCGAAAACCAGATCAAGGGATAGTGATTTTCGACGCAAGTCGTAAAAACACCGGGAAAAAGGAAGGAGGGCAAAGGACGACCCAGATGATATCCGAAACCGGAGAAGCTAAAGGTACTAAAGGAATTCCCACCTGAGCTCGGAATCGAGACAATACGCTGCAAGCAAGGCATTGTAACGGTTCCGATACTCCACACACTCGAGATCCTAGAGTTTGAAAGGGGATAAGTCGAGATTAAAACACTTACGACACTTGTCCTGACCAGAGCAAGGGTAAGGAGTAAAAAGATTCCTACTCTCCGATGACTAACTTAGTAACTACAAAATAGTTTTTTTCTAGACTCGACTTTGGCCAGAGAAGGGATCCTACGGTCGGTAAGGCTCTGATACCAAGTTGTAAGGCCCGATATGCGGTACTGTTCCAGATCTAAATGTTTCCATCCAGATCCAGGGACGAAGCATATATCGGTCCCACCGCGACATATGACAAAGCCATATGCCCCGGATTTCCAACATGATATCACAACATTACAGATACAAGGATACAACATCTCATACAATCGGCATACAACTGACTTAATTACAATACAACAGCGGAAGATACATGTCTGAGTATAGACTACAATCAAATGCCTACTGGCAAAGAGAAAACATCGATTCCCATAACCACACGGGTCCAGGCCCTCCGTCGGGATCCGCCTAACTAGTCGTCGTCGAGTCTCCACGTGAAACGTCGACCACCATACCTGTTGTCGATCAAGAACCCTGCAAAGAGTTTGGGGGTAGTATCATGAGTACAGAAGTACTCAGCATACAACTGTAGTGGTCATCTGACCCAGCAAGGACTTCATCACTCGTAATTCTAGGACAACTAGTAGTTTACGATAAGGAAGGGGTAAGTGGTGAGGTTGCTCCCGCACTAGCATTTATGAAGTGGCTAACGATCTAAAGAGTAAGATCAGAAGCCAAGAATTCGATGAGGAATCGCCTCCAACAAGTCTTGCTATCAACTACTACGCAAACATAACACCTATCCTATCCTTGTCCTCCTCTTTGAATCCCGTCGAAGAAGAAGCAATCAAGGCACACACACACGTTGATCAAGTTTATTATAAGATTATCTCAGTTGTTTTTGTCTATGAACAAGGAGTAGGTCTCAAGTCGTCCATAACCGTGGACACGGCTTCTCGAAAAGATTTAACCTTGCAGGGGTGTACCAACTGCCGATTACGAGGCTCCGCACGCATGCCAATCTCTCTCAGTTGCTAGCCATGATAGGCAACCATTTTATGATTTAGTTCCAAGAGATCCGGAACGACAGGTCCCTCTAACTAACAACGCACAAATCCGGGTGGCCCCCGGTGAGTCGACATCCAACTCAAAAGCCGGCCGCGCTATCGAGTCGGCCTCTACCGTCGGGACGAGGTCGGGGTAACTAAACCAACACTGTGGATAGCCCTCGAGCTTCCAGGTTTGGACCAACAAAGGAACTCTGTCTCCGCTGGCCCGAGTTGTTTGAAAATCTGCGAGGTCAACACTCGCACACAAACGTTTGCAAAAGGTAAAACCAGCTTGGGCCACCACTAGAAATGTTTGAAGCTAGATAGGTAAGAAAACTGGACCCCATAAAATCCCACACGCGGTTAGGAACGCTCAGTCTTAAAACCAATACCCGGAACTCGGATCCTAGGTGACTCGAATGGAACAAAGCGTCGGGGCGGGATAGCCTAGACCTTCCATCCTTCGTCGAATATAATCAACATTTATAATAATCATATCATCAACAACAATATAATAATGTGATATCCCAAACCCAGGAGTAACAGGGTAAAATCGTAGCATCCTAAGCATGCATACTAAGCAGGGGCTGAGCAACGAGCAATAGTAACATAGCAGTACATGGTTTGCTGGGAGGGGACATGGCTGTATGGGTTTGAAAGAGGCTGTAAACATGTGGTAGGATAAAACATCGCCTAACCTATACTAGCATGAAAATCGCTGGTTGAAATAGAATGGATCATAAGTAATGTATAGTCCTTGCCTGTTGATAAGTCGGGTTCCGAAGGTGTAGTCGATCACAAGCTCGCATCGTCTCCGAGAGGTACCCGCGGAAGCACACAAGACGGTAAACACTGGAAATCAATCAACGAGCAAGCATCTATTACTACGGAGCAAACACGAGCAAGCATCAACAAAAAGGCAACACGAGACATCGCACCTACCGTCGAGAGCGGTTACTAATAATTTAAGTGGAGTACTCGTCACACACGACGATACCGCACGTTTACGGTGGTTCAAGTTATTTAGCTACATGTGAGCAAAGGTTGTTAACATGGCAACTCAAGCAAGCATGGCATATCACACAAACATGGCAAGAGGTGTAGCATAAATAAACTAACTAAGATAGTCAAATTAAGTGGGGTGAAATCCTAGACATGGCAAACTATTGCGGACCCCACGATAATTATTGCAGTTGGTACTGTTTTGCCCTAAACAATATTTTATTATTTTTATTAGCAAGCAAGAGCAGCAAAAACACAATCTACATGCAATTCTAGTCAAGTTACATATAAAGAAAATTTTAAACCGAGCACCGATTAACAAGTTATTGCAATAACAGTTTATAGTGGCAAGCAGTTGTAATTAGCAGTCAAACAACATGTAAACAAAGTCAAACATGGCAAACAAGCACATTTAATTAAACTACACACAAAACTAAGCAAGTTTCATATTTTACGCGTCGCGATCGGAGCTACGGTTAAAAAGTTAAGGGCGCCGCAAAAAGCTAATACAATCTGCCAATTTTAATAAAAAAACTAGCAAAACAGAAAAAAAGCTAAATGGGCCGAATCTACTGGGCCCAACAGAAAAAAAAGAAATATATAAAAAAAGGAAAAAAAAGGGCAGCTCACCCATGGGCCGTGGCCCAAGTGGCCTGGCTCTGGAGGCGCCTAGGCCACCGTTGCTGGGCCGCCTGGAGGCCCACGCGAGCGGACGCGCTGGAGGCAGCGAGCGGGCGCTCGTGCTTCTCTCGTTCCCGCACGGGGAGGCAGCGGCAGGCACCTCACTGGCCGGCGGCGAGCGACCCGGGGAGGTTGCAGGGGAGGCCAGGACGAGGCAGAGGTCGGGCGGCGGCCGGATCCGGAGCAAGGGGCGGCCGCGGCGAGGGAAGACACGGTGGTCGGCTTCCTGGGGCGACGGCTTCGAGCTCGGAAGCCATGGCATCTCCGGCGAGGGGGCTGGCTCCGGCGGTGCGTTGGAGATGGGGGCGGTCGGGACGGCTTGCGGGGGCGCCGGTGGGAGGCGCGGAGGAGAGGTTCCGGGCGACGCGGTGGAGGACCAGGGGCGGGGCCTAGCTCGGGGCAGGCGTTCATGGCGTCATGGCGGCCGGCGGCGCAGATTCCTGGGCGAGGGGAGAGAGATAGAGCGAGGTGAGTAGGAGAGAACGGAGAGGAGAGGAGGGCGTGAGGGAGGGCGGCGACCTGGCGCTGGCGGCGGCACGGCTCGCCGGAGTCGTGGCCGGAGGAGAGGCGGCGGGGCGCTCGGGCAGAGGAGGAAGAGAGGACCTCGGGCTGCTCGGGCGGCTGTGGGGCCACGTGGACGACTGGGAGCCCTCCGATCTGGATCTGACGGTACAGATCGAGGGTTAGGGCTAGGGTTTCGCGAAAAAAGGGGCTATTGGGCAAAATTGGAGCAGATCTGGGGTGGTGGCTACAATTTTGTGCTAGGGAAACCCTAGAAATGGGTGGGAGTGTGGTGGTCTTTATATAGCCCCGGTGTCTGGAAGTTTGCAAAAACATCCCCAGTTTTTCTCTCGCGCGCGCGGTGCTCACGTTTCTGACCGCCGGGGGTCCGCAGTACCTCCGATTCGGGTAAAACTTCGAACTGCGCGATCAGCGAGTCGAGCCGGAGGCGTTCACCTCGCACTGGAACCGTTCCGAGAACACTTTCCGGCGTGCTATAAAAACAACTCGTTTAATTATTAAACGGGGTTTTTCGTTCCGTTGGCTGCGGCTGGTCTCGTGCGATTTTCGCGACGGTGATCGGGTGAAACCCGGTGTCGCAAAGGTCGAGTGTCAGGGTGGCAAGGGTCGGTCTCCATCCGGTACGAGATAAGAGGGGGAAAAATAATCGCCGATCGATAAATCGGGGAGGCAAACACCGCAAACAAATCAGACAATCAAACAGTTCACACCGAAAACAATTTTTTTAATTTTTGTGAAAACTGGGCTGTTACAATTACACTGCGTTAGAACACCGTTAACATTGCATACGCCGTGTCATTCATCTGTTTGTTTATGATTTCTTTATATTTACTGTTTTCTCCCCCCTTATTTCTCCGGTAGCCCCCGCTGCTACCGCCGACTACACCGCTGCTGGGTACGACTACTTCGTCGACGACCCTACCCCTACCGTCGAGCTTCTAGGCAAGCAGAGCCACTCTCTTCCCCCGATATCGCCTACCTTTCCGTACTTTCTTGCACTAGGCATTGTTACTGCTGCTGCTGCGATTTCAATCCTATTCAATTGCATAGCCTGATTTTGTCGCCCCTTGATGTACCTTCCTTATCCTATGCTTCCTGCTATATCTATATATTATAATCAGCAGTGAGCCCTGCGCATTGTTAGCTAGGATTAGATAGCGGGTCGTGGCCACTCAGGGGAGTGATGGGGATAGAAAATATATACAACTGCAATAGGTACGGATCAATGCAGACGCCCTAGGGAACCTACGAAGGCAAGACTCGGCCGAGTCGCTTCGAGTTTGACTTACGAGTGGACGGACTCGTATTTCACTCTCGTCAGCTCAGTAGCGTAGAATCACTGGGATGATACGAGGGTCTTTCTCTTTAGTTCATTCCGCTGGTGTCTCGACACCACCGGGATGATACAAGAATATTCCTCTTTAGTTCATTCCGCTGATGTCTCTGTCGAACCCCTTTAACTGTGCCATCGAGGGTGATTCCTCCTGGTTTCACTTAATGGTAGGCACTCGAATCAACTGGTGTCCTTGAAGGTAAGAGTCGGGCGACCCAACGGTGTCGCGAGCGTTATATTTTCGGGAGCGACAGGAAGGGTACGACCGACGTTACTGGCGTGCTTGGCCCCTGCTCGTATCTCGCGAGAGTAACCAAACCACGAAAAATTCGAGCTCTACCAAGAGGACACGCGATACAAGGTAAGGAGACAGTTCACCTTGTTGGTAACCGCGCGCTTTGACAGGACGACAGGACAGGCCCCGACGTTACCGGTGGGCCTTGTTGCTGTTCGTTGTCCGTTGTGTTGTTAGTCAGATAGCGATAACCGATGGTTCAACGGATGACTCGAGAGACCCGTCGGTCTGTACGCACTACCTTCACGTGGGATAAGGAGTTATGGGCTCCCCTGCGTCGTAGTTTGTCCGAAAGCTCTTCAGACGTCAGCAGTACCACGGGCTGATAGCCGGGAAGTGGTCTTGTCTTCTTTGCTGCAGGAGGTGTGTTTTGGATTTTCTTTTGCTTCACCGGCCAGTCTCGTACCGTGCAGGAGCGTGCAAGGGTGAGGGACCTAGACCCCTTGGCGCATAGGATATTGTCCGGCGGATGGCCTCTTTGCTGAGCCTAGGATTGGTTGCGCCGTGTCGGATAGCTTTGGTGGAGCGTTCCCTAATAAGGTTCCCGCCACCCTGGAGATCCGAGCGTGCAGGTTGAACAGTAGTGCAACCCTGCAGGGAGTTTAATCTATTCGAATAGCCGTGTCCACGGTAACAGGACGCTTTATGTTGAAGCTGGATCTTATCACTACAAATTACTACTATTAAACTATATGGTTCCGGGTTTTCTTCCTCGCAGGGAAGTCGAGGAGGGGAACTCGGAGGCATTATTATTATTAATTATTACAACTTACTATTTTACAATGCTGCAGCAACTTATGCTTCATTGTTACTTTATGCTTTATATAAACTGTTGGCTATTTCTCTTCTCATGCTGCAAGACACGTCAGAAGATGATAGTCTTCGATAGGCCTAGCTTCTTACCCTTATTCTGATTTCTACCTTGCACTCCACTATATACAGCCTTCCCTTTCCATTTGATACAAATGCATAAATGCTTAGTAGCGGACGTAAGACTCGCGGTATGCTAGATACTCACCTTTGCTTTATTTCCCCCCTTTTTTTTTGCCTGATCGGCTGCTGCAATTGACGTTGGAGCCCAGGAGCAGGAGTACCCTGGAGGCGCCTACTACTACGTCGAGACCCCCGCTGACCAGGACCAGGAGTAGTTTCGGAGGCTCCCAGGCAGGAGGCCTTGCCTTTTCGATCTGTATCTCTGATGTTATTTGTGCTAGCCTTCGTAAGGCAAAACTTATGTACTCAGATATTATGGCTTGTATAACTTATGTATTCGGGTCCGTGTGACCCCCTTATCTTGTAACATATTGGTTTATCCTTTTGTGTTTAGTGTTGTGCTGTGATATTCTCATCGTGGCACCCTAATCTCAGCCATGTACCCTGCGTGTATGATTACTTTACACGGATTGATTTTGGGGGCGTCACAGTAACGGGGATATTCTACACCGATGACGTCAAGGAAAGATTCTACGGAAGGATCGAGGACATATGGGAGCTCGACTACGGTGGAGAGAAGGTACCGATGTTCCATGTGATATGGGTCAAGAGTGTCGTAAAATAATACCGGTACTTCACCACCATGGTTATACCCGAAGCCAAATCCAAGTCTGCAAGCGCAAACGTCACCGCGAAAAATGAGTCATGGTTACTGGCTAGCCAAGTGGACCAATGCTTATTCATTACCGACCCACAAAAGCCTAGTCGCGGTGTAGTGAGGAGAGGCAAAAGAAACATCATTGGAATGGATGGAGTTGCCAATGAGACAGACTTTGACAAGTACGGCGACCCGAAGATGGAAGATGACTACGCCACTCAGAATACATACACCACAACCCTACCGACGAAAGGTCTCCCGTTCAACAGGAAAAGTGAAGGCGTCTCGGGCCTAAATTATTCAACCACCACAAAGAAGGGCAAGAAGAAGATCGTGAGGAAATGCTAGCTATAGATAGCTAGCTCCAAATTTAAGAAAATATTTTGAAATTTATAATCACTTTGTGTATGCATGGATTTAATCTCACTTTGTAATTGATGAGGATCAATAGGATGGGTAACACATCGATGGGAAGGAAGGCCATGGCCTCGCTAAAAAACCAGATATTTAGTTGAGATAAAAAAACTAGTAGCGATAAAAAACCAGATAGATAGGTAGGACAATTATTTCAACAAAAAAACCCTTAGGGGTGGCGCATTATGTACAAATGCGCCACTAAGTACGCTTAGGGGTGGCGCATTCTGCCAGAATGCGCCACCAACAGGTTCCTTATGCGTGGCGCATTTTGCCAAGATGCGCCACGCATAAGAAACCTGTTTGCCAGAATGCGCCACACCTAAGCCTTAACCTCCACGGGCCCCTCCCCTTGCTCGTGCACAGTACCCATTCGCTCGAGCCCCCCATTCGAGCCCTAGAATTGCCGCACCGAAGCACTCGTCGCACCAGAGTCCTAGCCGCCGCACTGGAGCTGCCCCGCGCAAATGGAGTAGGCCCCACTCTCCTCGCCTACGGCCGCCACCAAAGTCGTCCCCGCCCCCGCCCCCGCCGTTCGAGCCATCGCCGCTGTCCAGCGTCGGCTACCCCTCCCCGCCGTCCTGCAACCGTACGGCCAGGTACTCCCCCTCCCATCCCCTGCTCCCCCTTAGTGACCATCGATTTCTTCCAACTCCCGACCCCCTTCTTAATTTACTTGGACCCAGAGGGCACTGGTTCATTGGGCTTGGGATGATGATCCCATTTCGTTCATGAGGGATGAATGATTTTTCCATGTTTCATGCTTAGTGCTTTTCTGCCAGATAATTATTCATGATGCTAGGATTATTTCATGCTTAGAGCTTTATGTATTTTGAAAAAGAAAAAAATGCCAGATAATTGTTGATGAGTTGTAATGAGTATACATATTCTAGTACATTCGCCCATCATTTACATGTCCATATAAATATGATTGTATAAATAAATGTTTTGTCAAATCTTGATTGTGGTTTACTCCATTGGGAGGCATATAAACAAGCCATTTTTTTATGCTAGGATTATTTGATGCATATAGAACAAGCCATTTTTTTCCCAAACTGAGCACGTTATGTGTTGTATCATGAGTGCTAAAATATAAGAATTGCTTCTAGTTTTGGTATTTTCAAAGGCCTCAATATGTGAGCTTTCTTTTTGTCTCATGCCATGGCTCCCACTATTGCCATGCTCAACAGATGGCACATCATATGGTCTGAATCACCCAAAAGAGAATCCAGTAGGCTCTTTCTTCACTTGGGTGCTTTGTTTAATTTTTCTGAGTTCTTGACAGTGCCCTAGGTCCAAATTTTCTGTTTTTTAGGTGTTGAAAATTAAACCTTGCAAGTATAGATAAATTCAGACAAATGAAGTTTCTGGTTAGACTCTTATATGCTTTAGAATTTTCTAGTTTGACTCTTATATGCTTTAGAAAAAATTCTAAAGTTACTTCCATCTAATGAAGTTTATAGCTTAATGACAACTTTTCTAGATAAATGGATGTATATGAAATTTTGGGAAGATCTACTGATCTTTTTTACCATATGAAAAAATCCAAGTAAGTGTAGAATTTGTTCTTAACAAAATTAAAAGAGAGAGGAGGAAAACCAGTAGGTAAGCATTTGTTCTTATGAACGTAATGATGAAACCAACAAGTGTAGAATCTGTTCTTCGATAGTTTTATATTTTGATGTGCCATTGTTACATGATCTCATCATGTTTGTCCACTGTTTATTTCATGCATTTTCAGGTATACAAAATTTGCAATTCATTGTTTACCATATCAAATTTACCTATATATATGCTGTTTGAATATCTACTGTTTGAATATCTATTTTAGTGCATTGTTGTGCCTATATGTAGGCATTTGTTTTCTGCAGGTACAAATCATTATTCCCTTTATCCCTAAATGTTGATTAACTTCCGGTTCAGTTGAGAATGGGGCACTCTCATGTTAAGAAAAATAGAAAAGGTCATGCCGAGTTTTTCCGTTAATTTGTGCATGATGTACCTTTGCTATTTTTCTTAACATGAGAGTAGTTGCATTTATTTATTGTGCTAATTAATTAAGTAGTTGCATTTATTAATATTGTACTAGTGCAAACATGTCGACCGGAGCCGACGCCGGTCCTTCTTCTCAGCCGGGGAAAAAGGAAGCAATTTTTTGAATACTCCCAGGAGGAGGTCGAGGAGCAAAGAGAAGAGGAAGTACCTCCGGGCGAGGAGGAGATAGAGTCGGAGTCCGACTCATCAGAGGATGATGACATGGAGGAGGAGGGTACAGACGGGGAGAGGAACACCGCTGACGAGGATGATCATGTCGGTGGCTCAAACACAGATGGTAGCCACTCAAGGAAGCAGAATCGGAAACCAACCAAGGTCGGAACCATCAGGAAAGAGTTTATAGTTGTGACCTCGATTGGGATTCCTACCGAGGCCCAACGTTTTTTGGAAGGGTACAGCCGTCAAGTCGCGGCGATCCTCCGGAACACCGTCCTGATCACATCAATAAACGTAAGGAGTCGTGACAACACTCATTATTGTCAGCTCCTTCTCGAAAAGATGCACAGACGATACAAGTTCCCAGACTCGTACGACAAAAAATACCTCAAAGGGAACAAGGTAAACAAATGGGCCCTCAGGAGGATGAGTAAATCCTTGTCCAGTTGGAAAACCCGGGTGAAGGAGGCAATTATGGAGCACGGAAAATCCTGGGAGGAGCTCAAGGAGAAAGAGTCGATGATCGACGAAGCTACCTACGACCTTTTCAAAGCTAGGTGTGAGTCTGAGGACGCCAAGGCCGCGAGTGCAAAGGGAAAGGTGATGCGGGTGCAGGTCATAGGTAAGCACCGCCTCGGAGCCGGCGGTTAAATACATTCCAAGCCTAAATGGGACAAGGAGGATGCCGAGTATGCCGCTGCGGGCCTACCTAACCCCTTTGAGAAATACAAAGATGATCCACAGACTAAATTCTTTGTGAGGGCCCGGAGCCATAAGGACAAAGAAACCTCGAACATAGTTCTCGATTCTAAGGTTCAGGAGTTTACGGAAGCCATGGTAAGTAGTTTACCACACGACATCCTTGTTGATTGAATTCTAGTTCATGAAGTTTAGATTCTTAGTGTTTCACATTATTTGTGCAGGAAGAGGAATACTCCGCGGCATCATCGCAGGGGTCGTCTACTAAGCCGGCCGGCCCATGGAACACCTCTTTTAACAGGACGATGCACAAGGTCAAGAAGGTTGAGAACGTGTTAGGGAAGCCATCATCAGCTGGCCATGTGGTCGCCTTTGGTGCGGACCTAAATTGGTCTGAATATTATGGGAAACTGGCGGAGCAGTCGGGTTTGAGGGGGCGCAAGGTGAGAAGGACCGAAGAAGACGCCACTTATGTTCGTGGACTCGAGGAGAAAGTGAACATGCTTATGCAGCTTGTCCAGGACAAAGTGGCAAAGGCGATGAGCGCCCTCCTTCCTGATATGATGCAATCACTTGCGAATTGTCAAGCGGGTGGTGGACAAGGGCCCATACCGGTCCCCAGCATGGCCGGCAGCAACTCGGGCACCGCAGCGACCGTAGTCCCAACTCCGGCTCCCGCATCGACTTCGGCCGTATTGATGGCCCCCACACCGACTCCGTCCGCCAACACCGCTAAGCCGGCGCCGGACGTGATGGTGACACCTCCAGCCACGATCGAGCAACCGGGGCATAATAATAATGTACCCGACGGTAGCGAAAAAAGGGCGAACAATGCCATGGGAGGCAGCGCACCCTTAGTCTCTTGCATGCCCGCTGTCGTCGGCGGGGTCTCTTCATTGGTCGACCAAGACGCCCTCAAGGTAACTATAAGCGTCCGCAACTCAAACGAGGACTTCATCTCCTTGCCTTTTATTACTGGCATCTCTCTGATCCCTACATGCATATGTCTCTTTCACAGGAGGACAGTCCATGCACTCTACTACAAGTCGTCGACGGCGAGTTGAAGGATGTTGCCAAAGGTAAAATCCTTCAACCCCAAAATCGAGTGATGCCCAATAGGCCGATGGCACCGGAGATGCATAGGGTTCAAATATCTCTCGTGATTTCGGGCTACGAGAGAGTGGAACCTCCCATTCAACCCCCCGGATACGATGAGGACGAACCGACAGTCCTCAATGATTGTTTCGTCCAAATATGCGTTTGGCCGAAGACCCAAATGCGTTTGATGACGGGGGAAGGGGGCACCACACCAAGGACAACACCGGTAGTCATCGTGCCGGCGCCACATGATCCCATCGGCGCACAACAAGATGACGACGATCTTGATGATGATATCAATGCCGACCAGTTCATCAACACTTTTTATGATGCTGATGACTTATTCATGCCTCCCGCTGAAGGAGCCTATCAGCATGAAGAGGAAGCTCGCGTTCCAGCTGATCCTGCGGCGAAGCCAGCTTTCTCCATGATTCTCTTCGCTGCTTCTTAGGAGATGTCTCTAGCAGCTTGCGCCTTCAGCGAGCCTCAAGAAGATGCCACAATGAGATTTATCCTCAGCCCGTCCACAATACATAAGGCGGCCACTAAGCAGATAAAGGTCGGTGGCTGCTCGAAATCAGAAAAGAAGAAGGGACGAAAAATAAAGAAGGGCGCTTCGAGCAGCCAAACTCCGATGCCGATCAGGGCTCAAGACGGGCCACCAAGACCCAAGGATCTCTCGTTTGAAATCCATCTGGCGGGTAGGACGATGCTACCTAATGACATGCTCGACCTTGCAACTTTGGATATGCAGAGTGTACATCATAGTGTTATGCCATTAGAGAAGATGCTTCTTCGAGAGAAGAATCCCTCGTACCCAGTTTTCATGGCCAAGGTGCCACTCAACATGGGCTTCATCAACAATGTCCCGCGGATATGATAATCCTTCGGTTCTCAGAGATCTTCAATTTGTTTCATCTCAAGCGGCTGGACCATAGCCTTATCCGTCTGTTCTCGCTCAGCCTTTCTATGAGTATCAGGAGAGATAAGACCCCGAGCGTTGCGATATTGGACCCCTTCTACATGCATGAAAGCATCTTGATGGACGATGGGGACGCGACTCTTGCGGCGGGTCAGAGAATTCATGCTAGAGAATGCCGACAAGAATTCATTTCTCATGACCTACTCTCCCAAGTAACTCATTCGCTCGCCGCCGTAGCATATATGCTTTCTTAGCTTTCTGCCGTTGTCCTCTTCCAACATTCCTTTTGGATTGTTTTAATTATGCAGTGAGGATCAAGACTGCGTGCTCATCTGCTTTTCACCGCAACACTCACATGCCGTGTATTTAGACTCGGGGAGTGTGAAGAAGAAAGATTACAAGTATATCATGAGAGTTTTGGATGATGCTCTCGCCGGCTACAAAAAAGCCGGAGGCAAGATCGTGAAGCACAGTACAAGAAGAATCAGCCTGGCGTGATCGTGTTCAACCACGTAATGCAATTCCCGTGCGTTAAGCAGCCGACTGGCACTGTGAGGGATGTGTACTACGCCCTCCATCACATGCGGGCGATTGTATAGGAAGAGCGCAACCTTACGCTGCCAAGTCATCTCAAAGCGTGGGCCGAAAGGAAGGCGGCAATCGCCGATGCAAATCTTAGGAAGGAGTTCTTTCACATCCAAGGGGATATGGCGACTATCATCTTTCGTGAAGTACAGATGAAGGGGTCGATCTTCCACTACAACATTGCACCATCCAATGGGAGATAGAAGCCCTCCTAAAGTCCTTGCGTGACACAAGGCCTTTCATGATGAAAGAAGGATGCCGCCCATTCCCTGAGCCGAGTCACAAGCGATGACGATCGATGTGAATTACATGCTACATTGTTTCATGCTTAGCGTTGTTAGATCCGAACAATATTGATGATTTGTGTTCTAAATAACTTTATCTCTATCGCATAGAAACTTTTCCATCTTTGCATAAATGTATCATGCATCATTTTGGCTATGCTACTAGTTTAGTTGATCAGTTCTTAAATAAGTTGTGTTGTGTGTATGTATCCTCCTATATGATTAAACAATAAATGTGGTCATTGATGCCATTGTCATTCACACTCACTTGTTTGCTGCAACAGATCGATCAAAATGATCAACATTATCAAGAAAACAATACTCGAAGATTAGTTTTATGGTTTTCTTTTATTTCTTTGTAATAACTTGTATTTGGTACTTGTAATCAATACTCAAAAACATGTAATGCTTTATTTAGTTCTCTAATGCTTCTATTTATGTAATAATTTCTGTGATTCCATTTATGTAATTGTTTATGTCTTTTGTTTTCTTTTTCTATAAATTAATTTTTATTGTTTTCTGTAATAAATATTTGGTGGTGCATATTCTTTACAGGTAGTGGCGCACCTGCAATGCGCCACCCCTAAGGAACCTTATGGGTGGCGCATTCTGAAATGCGCCACCCATAAGTTCTTAGGGGTGGCGCATTTCAAAATGTGCCACCCATAAGGGCCTTAGGGTGGAGCATTCAGAATGCACCACCCCTAAGCCCTTATTTGTGGCTAGTCCTTAGAGGCGCATCCATAATGCGCCACTAAAGGCTAAAAAAGGGCGCCAACATAAGCCCTTTCTCTAGTAGTGAACACATCTAGTATGTGGTCATCCATTCTCCAATTGTTACCCTCCCACGTGTACTCGTTTAGCATTGCGGCAATGTTTTGATGAAGCATCCCCGATCGACCTTACGCGTTTATGCGAGACTGGTTCCACGCTTGACATATGGCTTGTACCATATAAGTGTCTTTTGGGGTGTCTGTCTCTCTAATGTTAGCGATGTGAAGACGTTCGCAACGGAGGGCCCCGACAGGGGTCTAATAGAGACAATTGCTGAGTTGTTGTGGTTGTATGTTCGTAGGCATAGAAACTGTTCTATGTCGAAAGCCCTAGCAGCCACGTTAAACTTGCAAAATATAAAGTAGAGGCGTCTAAACTTTAATTTGCAGTGGGACATCATAGTTAGTATGTTTAATATTGTTGCATCCTGTTTTGCTAAGATGATCCCTCACTGATCCAAAAAAGTGTCCTTCCTTAGTGAAGCACCATCTGGAAAGTCTGTCATTATGGAGGCATCACGTGTCACACGGGTGTCAAACATATTTACGTTCATAAGAGATGGGTGGAGCAAGCCTAGCATGTCTAGAAACATTGCCTTTCTAGGTGAACTTGAAAGCACTAAGTCACAAATACGAGTAATTGAATATGAGTATATGGCCGGGGTTTCTTTTCAACCATGGTGGAAGGAACAGCCTGCTGAGAAAGTCACAAGGAAAATGTATAAGATACATGAACACCTTGTGTACAAATTGGACTACTCAATTACTGGTTACTTTGCGATAGCTGGGAAGTGGCACCCGCTTCCTCCCATCCACAAAGACCGTGTCTAGACTATGTCATGAAGGAGAATTGTTCACCTGTCATGAGGTCATGGTTAAAGTTATGAACTTCAAAGGTAGAACCAATGCAGGAATAGTCATTGACGGAGAAGGTATATTTGATATACGAGGTATAAATGTCTTTCCCCACAAAACACTAATTGCGGTTGATTAAGTATTCGATGCTTGAACTCACTGCTTATAGAGTGGATTGGAAGGGATGAGGTGACAATGTGTGTTGATGACAATCAATATAGTTGATGGTCGACAACACTCTCCCTCTACATCTATCATTTCATTAATTATATGAATAAATTGATGATCGTTTGAATGTGAACTTTATTAGTATGTCTTGCATCTCGCGAAGACACCTATTCATATCAGTGAGAAACAACTCAGTTGTTCTCCTTTTATGAATGATATCTTTTATAGTCACATTACGGTTATGAATAAGTTATTCTTATATTGATGATAGTAGTTTTATCATTTATAAGAAATATTGTAATGCGAAGAATTATCCAAACTTAATAATGACACTACCGTTTAAGTCATGATTGGTATGAGGAAGTCTTGAGATGGACATTAAGTTAATGTGTCTGAAATGATTTGGTGTGATCAAAGGGATTTCAGAATGAAGAAAAACATGAGTCTGAAATAATTTGATGTGATCAAAGGGATTTCAGAATAAAGATGGACATTAAGTTAATAAGAAAAACAAGTCTCTATGATTTGATCAAAATGATAAATGTTTTGAGTTAGTCTTGGGCATACAGACTTGTGACGGTTTTTTTTGAAAATTACAATTCTTGGACCACATCCATATTGGTTGGTGTGCATCAACATTATAATGATACTCTATTGAATAGTGTATGGTCTAAGTTATCTCTTACCAATAATAATAATTATTATTTAGAGTTATTAATTTAATATGCAAACACTCACTACAGTATAGGGAACCATTTGAGTTCGTGGAAACCAACACTATATATGTTGTGGTGTGACGTGCTTTTAGGAAGTTTGATTTATGTGATAAATTAACTTTGCAGTGTATCCTTAGAGAACTATGGATGCATCCTCCACAACTAGAACCAAAAGTGCAAAACTTGTGTTGCTAAGTTTTTTTGTGTTTGTCAAGAAATGTTCTTGATGAAAGTGTTAATGCAATAAAAGTGAAAGATCAACCAAGGTAATTGACCTTGCCTCCAAATGTCAGAGTAGCGCAATGGAATATGCTCCAGAAGAAAAGCTCGATAGTTGGAGGAGGAACTGATGATAATGATCATGATGTTTTGGTTAAAGATTTTACTGAACAAAGTAGGATTCAAGAATCCATATTTTCCCTTGTGCAAAATAATATTCATGATTCACTTGTCAAGTTAATGGAACAAGACATACTTACGGACTACAAAGATGCGATGGTGGACCTAAGTACGAGATATGACTATGAGTCATGAAATCCTATATTGAGTTACATTTAAGATTACTTTAATCTTATCGAGTAAATGGGTTCCTTGATATTCCAATAACTTCATGGTTACAAGGAATAAATGTGAACATCAAAGAAGACATCAAGATCGATTTGTCACAAAGATGTTTCTGACAAATTGTTCATGATCCTCCCAGCCAGGGGGCGCCGACACACACGCGGCCGGGCTCCTGATCCTCCGTTGCAGCAATGTACCTCCATTGACGTGGCGATCGATTGTTTCTCCATTTAGGGAATTGTTCACGATCCAGCAAGTCTGTCCTCTCTTTTACATGGCCAAGCCCACGGGCAGGTACCAGGTGGTGCACTGTCAAACGTGTGCAGGTTCATGATGTATGTATCTTCCTATATGCTTAAATGATAAATGTGGTCATTGATGCCATTGTCATTCACACTCACTTGTGTGCTGAAACAGATCGATCAAAATGATCAACATTATAACGATGGAGTGAAGGAAACAATACTCGACGATTAGTTTTACGGTTTTCTTTTATTTCATTTGTAATAACTTGTATTCGATACTTGTAAACAATACTCGAAAACATGTAATGCTTTCTCTAGTTCTGTAATGCTTCTATTTATGTAATAATTTTTGTGATTCCATTTATGTAATTCTTTCTGTATTTTGTTTTCTTTTTTTGTAATTTTTTTTCTGTAATAAATATTTGGTGGCGCATATTCTGTACAGGTAGTGGCGCACCTGCAATACGCCACCCCTAAGGAACCTTATGGGTGGCGAATTCTGAAATGCGCCACCCATAAGGGACTTAGGGGTGGCGCATTTAGAATGAGCCACCCCTAAGCCCTTATTAGTGGCTTGTGCTTAGAGGCGCATCCATAATGCACCACTAAAGGCTAAAAAAGGGCGCCACCATAAGCCCTTTTTCTAGTAGTGAACACATCTAGTATGTGGGCATCAATTGTCCAATTGTTACCCTCCCATGTGTACTCGTTTAGCATTGCAGCAAGGTTCTGATGAAGCGGCCCCGACCGACCTTCCGCGTTTATAGGAGACTGGTTCCACGCTTGACCTATGGCTTGTACCATATAAGTGTCTTTTGGGGTGTCTGTCTCTCTAACGTTAGCGATGCGAAGACATTTGCAACGGAGGGCCCCGACAGGGGTGTAATAGAGACAATTGCTGAGTTTTTGTGGTTGTATGTTCGTAGGCATAGAAACGGTACTATCTCGAAAGCCCTAGCAGCCACGTAAAACTTGAAAAATATAAAGTAGAGACGTCTAAGCTTTAATTTGCAGGGGGCATCATAGTTAGTATGATTTTTATTGTTGCATCATGTTTGGCTAATATGTTAGATATATGGTAGCATTATAGGAATATCCCTCACTGATCCAACAAAGTGTCCTTCCTTAGTGAAGCACCATCTGGAAAGTCTGTCATTATGGAGGCATCACGTGTCACACGGGTGTCAAACATATTTACGTTCATAAGAGATGGGTGGAGCAAGCCTAGCATGTCTAGAAACATGGCCTTTCTAGGTGAACTTGAAAGCACTAAGTCACAAATCAGAGTAATGGAATATGAGTATATGGACGGGGTTTCTTTTCAACCATGGTGGAAGGAACAACCTACTGAGAAAGTCACAAGGAAAATGTATAAGATACATGAAAACCTTATGTACAACTTGGACTACTAAATGACTGGTTACTTTGCGATAACTGGGAAGTGGAACCCGCTTCCTCCCAGCTACAAAGACCGTGTCTAGACTATGTCATGAAGGAGAATTGTTCACCTGTCATGAGGTCATGGTTAAAGATGTGAACTTCAAAGGTAGAACCAATGCAGGAATAGTCATTGACGGAGAAGGTATATTTGATATACGAGTTATAAATGTCTTTCCCCACAAACACTAATTTTGGTTGATTAAGTATTCGATGCTTGAACTCACTTCTTATAGAGTGGCTTGGAAGGGATGAGGTGACAATGTGTGGTTACGGCAATCAATATAGTTGATGGTCGACAACACTCTCCCTCTACATCTATCATTTCATTAATTATATGAATAAATTTATGATCATTTGAGTGTGAACTTTATTACTGTGTCTTGCATCTCGCGAAGACACTTATTCATATTAGTGAGAAACAACTCAGTTGTTCTCCTTTTATAAATGATATCTTTTATAGTCACATTACACTTATGAATAAGTTATTCTTATATTGATGATAGTAGTTTTATCACTTATAAGAAATATTGTAATGCGAAGAATTATCCAAACTTAGTAATGACACTACCGTTTAAGTCATGATTGGTATGAGGAATTCTTGAGATACTTGATCTATTGGCACATGCAAACCATGCCTCTTTAGGTGAGATGATTAAAACCTCGCATTCTGGTAAAACAGAGTTTGCGATGATTGTTGTATATCATACATAATGATGTATCATATTTCAGCATGTAGTGAATTTCATTATTTCGCGTACTTCATATATGGACATTAGATGAATATGTGTATTTACTAATGAAACATGAGTCTGAAATGATTTGGTGTGATCAAAGGGATTTCAGAATGAAGAAAAACATGAGTCTGAAATAATTTGATGTGATCAAAGGGATTTCAGAATAAAGATGGACATTAAGTTAATAAGAAAAACAAGTCTCTATGATTTGATCAAAATGATAAATGTTTTGAGTTAGTCTTGGGCATACAGACTTGTGACGGTTTTTTTTGAAAATTACAATTCTTGGACCACATCCATATTGGTTGGTGTGCATCAACATTATAATGATACTCTATTGAATAGTGTATGGTCTAAGTTATCTCTTACCAATAATAATAATTATTATTTAGAGTTATTAATTTAATATGCAAACACTCACTACAGTATAGGGAACCATTTGAGTTCGTGGAAACCAACACTATATATGTTGTGGTGTGACGTGCTTTTAGGAAGTTTGATTTATGTGATAAATTAACTTTGCAGTGTATCCTTAGAGAACTATGGATGCATCCTCCACAACTAGAACCAAAAGTGCAAAACTTGTGTTGCTAAGTTTTTTTGTGTTTGTCAAGATATGTTCTTGATGAAAGTGTTAATGCAAGAAAAGTGAAAGATCAACCAAGGTAATTGACCTTGCCTCCAAATGTCAGAGTAGCACAATGGAATATGCTCCAGAAGAAAAGCTCGATAGTTGGAGGAGGAACTGTTGATAATGATCATGATGTTTTGGTTAAAGATTTTACTGAACAAAGTAGGATTCAAGAATCCATATTTTCCCTTGTGCAAAATAATATTCATGATTCACTTGTCAAGTTAATGGAACAAGACATACTTACGGACTACGAAGATGCGATGGTGGACCTAAGTACGAGATATGACTATGAGTCATGAAATCCTATATTGAGTTACATTTAAGATTACTTGAATCTTATCGGGTAAAAGGGTTCCTTGATATTCCAATAACTTCATGGTTACAAGGAATAAATGTGAACATCAAATAATACATCAAGATCGATTTGTCACAAAGAATGTTTCTGACAAATTCAAAATGTTGACTACAATATGTAGCGATGCTTGAGTCAATGGGATATTCACTACGATTGATCCATATTCCTATCAATACCGTGACTTCCTCAAATCCTGCATTTGAAGAAGTGTTTTAATTGGTACAACAATAAGGGTTTCAAAACCATATGGATACTAGTGTCTCATAACCTGAATTCTCAATTTGATGGATGATCAAAGGGATTTTGGACTTAGCCAAAATATTGAGAAACATGCATTTTCATGAGACTGAGTGGGAGTTGAATAGTTCACTAAACTTAATATGTGGATGACATATTTTGAGTGGGAGCTATGGGAGTATTATATCCTAAACTTAATATGTGGATGATATATTTGAGTGGGAGCTGTGTGGATGTTATCATGGTCTTATATGTGACGGATATATTTGAGTGGGAGCTATGAGAGTGTCATCCTAATCTTATGTGTGGCTGACATAATTGAGTGCGAGCATGAAAACATTCCCATATATGGATAACATATTGTGAATGGTGTAGTTGGTATTAATGATTATTTGAATCTTTCATAAATGAAGATGAATAAGTATTAAGCATTGAAAATCTATTAAGATAGATTAATGCGTTTAATAACATTGAGTCGGAATACTTTCCTGGATAAGGTTTTGAAGGAGTTCAGAATGGGACAAGTCAAGAAGGTAGTTCTCACTTGTATATCGAATAGATGTATCAACTTAATCTCAGTACAAGAACAATGGTTAAATAAAGAAAGAAATGGATGTGCCACATCTTCTATGCCTCTGTCATAGGTTCTTTCATATAAAATCAGAGTTATGTACTCGACGTAATGTCACCCAAGTTCTTAGTAAGAATAACATGTTGTGATACGATTTATGAAGTAAATCATTGAACAAGGAATTAATTTTATCCTTAGGTATCTGGAGATAACTAAGAATACATCTCTAATTTGTAATGGATAGTGGACTTGACTATAAATGTTATGCCGGGAAAAACAAAATGGCTCCCTTCCACCCACACGCCCCACCCCCAAAACCCTAAACCTTTGGTCTTAGATCTTTGGTGATTTGGCCTTTGGATCGACGTATGGCTCCGGTCATCTTCTCCGGCGTCTCCTCCTCTTTGAATTGATCGCCTTCTTATGGCGGTCTATGCATCCCTCCAGATGGGTTTTGATCTGGCGCCTGGTAAGCCATTTTCTAAGGAGGTTCGCTGCCATTTCTTCTCCACGGTTCATCCTACCTATGACTCTGGCCATTTCACGATGGTAGTGTCAATTTGCAGAACATCCTTCAAATTGAATGAGGACTCTGCTGCTTTGGCTCTCGGCTCTATC
Source organism: Bromus sterilis (assembly GCA_950022295.1). Taxonomy (NCBI): domain Eukaryota; kingdom Viridiplantae; phylum Streptophyta; class Magnoliopsida; order Poales; family Poaceae; genus Bromus; species Bromus sterilis. Next base: position 157,388,248 of record OX465596.1, on the reverse strand, counting down.
ACGGGAGGTCATTGTGATGCTCTACAAGTTTTGGTGCTCCAAGATCGAGTTTTGTCGTTTACAGTGACAAACAAGAAGGTTGGTTTCTTTCTTTACAACAAGAGAAGATTTATTTCGCCGAAGTTTGTTTGTTACTTTCATTTGTGGAATTATGGTGGTCCAAACTGGCATTTTGAATTCAAACTTTGGAAAAATAAATGCAATATGGAGTGGACACTAGTTTGTCCTTCAAAGCGTCGTGCTCAACTTGGTTTGAATGCAATGCGTTTTCCTCCTGGTAAATATTCTATTCGTTCTGGACCTGCTAAGGGTAAAACTCTACGTTTTGCTACGTTGATCAACTACAAGGCTTGCAAGGGATATGTTTCAAGAGTTGATCCTGCTTTACGAGAGGATTGGATTGAAGCAGGTTATGATCTTCTACCAACTGAGTGTCTACCACCGTCGCCGAACCATCCTGCCATGTCGTCGGATATGCCGCCGTCGGTGAACTACACGGTGGCTAAGCCATGTATTCAATTTGGGACGGTTCCGCATGAAACGGTGATCAACAACAATCCCGTGATACAGGGAGATTTGGTGGATAAGTTGCCACCTTTGGCGTCGACGTACACTACCGGTCTGCATGCTGATACAGTTGTGTGCCCCAGCACTAATCATGCCCCACCTGGTCAGGACGCTTGCATCTTAATGGAAGGGAATAGCTCTCAAATTTATAAGCGTCGGGATTCGGTTCCGTTTCTAACGCAACCTATACCCCAACCCCGCTACCTACTGAGACCTACACTAGTATATCTTCATAGAAGGAAGTCGACGCTTTTGATTCCATGGAAAATGACATGGTGGCCCGCATCATGACGTTTTCCATTTGCAATACTCAGGGCCACCTATCATCCTCTTGCCCTAGTTAACATTTATGTAACGCTTGTGTTCGGACGGGACATCGTCAACGCGACTGCTCAAGATTTGCCTTGCAAGAAGGACTTGTTTGGAAACCGATCAACACGGCTTGTCAGGGAAATAACACCGAAGCTACGCTTCCGTCTTCTTCTCACGCCACCCAAGAACCCTCCCCTGACGCTTCACGCTCCCAGAAAAAAAAAACCCCAATCTCCGACGACACCTAGCCGCCGCCACCGCAATCGCACGCTAGTCTCGGACCCTGCTTCACGAACAAGGTTGGTCATCCCATGGAAAACTATGAAGTCGATCATGTGCGCTACCTGCCAGCGGGGCATCAACTCTTTGATGGAGGCGCCAACCGGCTTCCGAGGACCTTTGACACGCTGTCTGTGTGGCCTGCTCGACGCCATGAGAACTACATGGTTGCGGAGGTTGTGCCGCCCCGTGAGCCCGGGCATATGGGGCCAATGAGGGAGACAGTGGTGGAGTTCCTTCAGCAAAGGGGCATCCAAGTCAGGTCGACATAGCCATGGTTCACGGGAGTGGGCATCTTCGAGGTTCGTGATCCTTCTGTTCGTTATTCGGTCACCCAACACCCTTCTTTCAATCTGGGAGATGAGTACTTTGTGCGTTTTTTCAATCATGATGAGGGTGAGGGATTTCGAGCAACTACTGATTCTAGGTCGGGATGGTTGATGTTTGTGGGGATTCCATTTGATTATCGCAACAAAAACAATATTAGGGAGGCAGTGAATACGTTCGGCAAGTTTCATTACTGGGATGAGGAAGATCCATACCTTGTTAGTTCCATGGTGTATGCATCTTTTCCTGATACTCTGTTGGTTCCGAGGGATGTAGTCTTCAATGATTTTGCTGAATGGAGAGGCGCCAAGGTGATCTGGACTGCTGCATGTTACATCCTGGGGACTAAATTGAATAACCAGCTTCCACAGGAGGAAGATCCAATGTCGCTGGATGGAAATCCTCATCCGTTGCCCGGGCAGCTTCAGCCGAACAATCTCAACTTTGTGCTTCCACAGTACCCGACTATTGGCTGGAATGATGTTCCTATTCCTCCACCTGCACCAGTAGATAATGCTCCCAACTGGGGACATGCAGTTTAGGAAGAAGGACAACAGTGGGAGGATAATTCTCAGTCGGATCCGGTAATACCTGAGCCTGAAGAGGTGATTGTTGAGGAGCAACAATCGATGGTTCTTGATCACCCAGATCATTCAGACTCTGTCGATCAAGTGATAGTCGTCGAGGATGATGTTGTGCAACCGGAACTTCAGCAGGGAGATGATGAGCCCAACGATGCACTTGCCATTATTCCATACCGGCCGCTGCAGGTCCCTCATGTTAATCCTGTGAATGTGATGTTAGGGATGGTACGCATTGTTGTTGGACCTGCTCTTCCCCCTGCCATGATTTGGGAGTGCACTTTTGCATCTCTGAAAGAGGAAATCAGCACAATGGAGGTGCCCCACCCTCTGTTCTTTCCACCAATGAAGCCTATCATCTTCTCCAAGAGGTCATGGCATGTTGCTTTTGATGACAAATCTATGTCCACCTCCTTTATTTTCATCGATGAACAGGATCTTGCTCCCTTGCCTTCGGTGCCCACTGCACGTGAGATGTTTCATTCTGAAGCCCCTGTAGAGCAAGCACTCCTTTCCTTCATTGCAGAACAGACACCAAAGATCCAGCGCAAGAAGAGGAATCCAAAAACTTGATTGGGGGACACAGCTGTGTACTCAGAGCGCGGCAAAGAATGGAGGTTTCAAACCTGTATCTCTTCAAGAGTTGCCTTCACAGCCAAAAATGAAGAAGCCCAGGTCAAAGCCCATGGACATGCTGCCTCATGCTCAAGCCCAGCAACAACATGTACCTGATGAAGAGCAACAACAAGCACATTTCCCACCCACTCCTTGTTGGATATGTGCCCTAGAGACAAATTAATAAAGATATTTGTCACATATCCATTTTGTTCATAATACATTTTATACTGTGCTATAACTGTATTACATGGAAATACTAATACAGGTGTAGTATAAAACAAAGGTCCGTAGTTTAACTCGGGTAAACTATCTCATTGGGCAATTGATTGATCAAGCTTTCCTGATCATGGTGACACTTAAGTCCATTGACAATGAGGTCATGTCATTAGGGGAATGATGTGATGGACATACACACACCTAAAGTATTGCAATGTGATCGAGTCACATAGTTCAGCGTTGCGATGACTTTGTAACGTATGGCTTAGTCCTTAGACCGTAATGATCATACGTAATTGTCAGCTATGACTGAAATATGATGGCTATAACGGTGCACTTTGGGTATTCCGAAATAGATGGTTGATGAGTATATTAATAGATCAGAGCGGGATTTGTCAGTCCTTGTAACAGGACATGTACTCTGGGCCCACTCGATGATATTGCATCAATAGCTTGCAAGCAGGTGACTAGGTCATGGGAGATGCAATAGGCACGAACGAGTAAACTTGTTTGTTGTGAACGAGATGTGAACACGGTATGTGGGATACCGACGATCGAACCTCGGACAAACAAAGTACTGCAGCACAAAGGGATTACGTCGTATCGTTAACGGTTTCCAAAAGCGATTGAACTTCATTCGATGGAAGCGCAGGGGCTGTCAAGGATTGTAACCAGGTCCAACTGACTAGTCATTGGACAATGAGAAGATTCTCGACCATGTCTGATGTTTCCCGGACCGTTAGGGTGTTACACTTAAAGGCAATCGATGCATAGGACAGTTTCGGGATCAATCGGTGAAATAGGAGAAATCACCGGAATAGTTCCGGAGGAGGACGGTAGTTGTTCCGGACATTTTGAATGGTTCAAAATAAAGTTTAATTTGTTTTAATAATGTTTTATTATCTAATTATCTGAATTAAATATTTAAACATATTAAAATAATTAATTTTTCTGGAAAAAAGGCTGTATGGGCCTATGGGGCCCATTAGGGGAGGAGGGGGTTTCCCCCCTTGGGCTTGGCGCCAAGGGTGGGGACCATCCCCCCTAGGCCGGCGCACTCCCCCGCCCTTGGGAGTTTAGTCCCACACGGGGGAGAGGAGGAGGATGGCACCCCCCTTGGCCTATATAAGGAGGGGTAAACCCCCATTTTTCCAACACACACTTATTCCTCTGTCTCTCTCCTTCTCCTTCCTGGAAGTGGACTTCCCTTGTTTGGAGTCTGCACCTGGAGTGGAGTTCTCCACCATAAGGCAGGTCGTCGCTCTGCTGGAGTCGGGATCCGAATCCGTCTTTCTTCCGCTGCTCACCTGGTTCGGGGCCCGGGAGGAACATCGATTGTACCGTACGTGTATAATCTCTTCGAGGCACCACACATGTGGTGCTACTTCATCGCTGGAGGTCAATCGGGAGTCATCCTCGCCGGTGGTCTACTACGCGACAGGGAGGTCGTAGTTCCGAGTCTACGCCAGCCACGTTCGCAAGAACGTTTCCCTCTTTCGGTCTTCAAAGGTATGAACCGATTCCCTCCGTTACTTTACATCGCCATAGCATAGATCTTGGGTGCGGGTACCATAGGTATGAAAAATTTGTGTTTTCTGTCCTGTATCCCAACAGTGGTATTAGAGCTAGTTATGCGTAGATATATTGTACGGGTAGAACACATCTAGGATGTGGGCATCGAATCTTCATTCATTACCCTCCCACGTGCACTCATTTAGCGTTCCGGCAATGTTTGATGAAGCGGCCCCCGACCGACCTTACGCGTTTACGCGAGACTGGTTCCACGCTTGACATATGGCTTGTACCATATAAAGTGGCTGGGGGGGTGTCTGTTTCTCTGGATTAGTGATGCAAAGATGTTTGCAACGGAGGGCCCCGACAGGGGTGTAATAGAGACGGATGGGAGACGGTGTTGTGGCATGTTTTTCGCAGGATAGAAACGGTTCTCTCTCTCGAAACCCCTAACAGCCACGTAAAACTTGCACAAGCTAAAGTAAAAAGGAGTTTGACTTTGTTTGCATGAAGGGGGATCACAGTTTGTATGATTTATAGTTTTACTTACTTTTATGCTAGTATGCTAGATATGATGACGGTAGCACAAATAGGACCATCGCTCACAATACCAACATTGTGTTCTCCCTTGGTGGCCACCGCCTGGAAGGTTCTCCCATATGGCCGACATTCCGTACATACCGGGTGTCACACATATTAAACTGCGTTCGCATGAGGTTGGGTTCGGCAAGCCTGGCATATGCAGATATGGCCTTGCTGAACAGCTAACATCCAGGTTCGATTGGCAGGCTTGACGTATGTACATGCGGGCATGGAACAAAGTAGATCGAAAGATCGAGCACGAGTCACATACCTGATGTGATTGGCTTAGAGGCCTACCTGGGTCGCATACTGATGGTCGTGGCGTTCGGGGGAGGTATGGGGTCTGGGATTGTGTAATCACTTAGTTAAATTGAGAGGTGTTTATCTAAGTGGGAGCTTTCTAGAATTTTGAAGATGAAATTGAAAACTCCACATTATGAACAAAAGTCTAAATATGTATCCTTGTGAATCAAACTTTTAGATGACAGCACCATGCCCCTCGTTCAACTTAGGATCGTTCCTAGAGAAATACAAACTGAGAACTGATGGGTCAAACTTCACGAACTGGTTCCGCACCCTGAGGATTCTCCTCGTTCCCCTCAAAATGGCATACGTACTAGAGGGCGCGTTAGGTGACGCACCAGCAGATGATGCCAGTCAGGATGAGAAGAATGTCTATCTCTCCAAGACTGATGATTACAACCTTGTCCAGAGTGGTATGCTCTACTCCATGGAGGCTGAGCTGCAGAAACGCTTTGAGAGGATGGGTGCATATGAGATTATCACCGACCTCAAGGCGGTCTTTGCACCTCATTCCAGGGCTGAACGGTATGAGGCTTCTAAAGCCTTCTTCTCAGCAAAGATGGACAAGCACGACAGTGTGAGTGAGCACGTGGTCAAGATGTCTAGCTACGTTCAGCGCTTGAATGCTTTGGAATGTCAGATTCCAGATGAACTTGTTGTTCATAGGGTGTTAAAGTCGCTTACCCCTAGCTACAAAGGCTTTGTGCTGAACTACAACATGCAGGTGATGAACAAAACCCCTTCTGAGTTGTTCGCCATGCTGAAGAGTGCTGAGGTTGAGATCAAGAAGGAGCACGCTGTCTTCTTGGTCAAAAAGACCACTGAGTTTAAGAAGTCAAGCAGGTGGGAGAAGGCTAAGAGAGGTGGCCCCAAAAGGGATGGAAAGTCAGTTGTCTTTCCTCCCAAGGCACATACGCCCAAAAGGGATGGAAGGTCACTAGAAACGCAACTGCCCCAAGTACCTAAAGGACAAGAAGGCTAGAAAGGTCGCTAAGAGAGACGAAGGTATATTTGATATGTTGATCTTTTCTTGACAAGCGCTGGGAACACATCCTGGATACTTGATACAGGATATGTCGCTCATATTTCTAATTCCATTCAGGGACTAAGGAATAAGAGACGCTTGCTGAAAGATGAAGTGACGATGCGCGTGGGGAATGTCTTTAGAATTTATGTGTTGGCGGTCGGCACGAAGCATCTTAGTCTCCCTTGGGATTAGTTTTGTTTCTGAATAAATTCTACTATGTACCCGCATTGAGTGTGAACATCGTTACTGGCTCTTGCTTGAAGCGAGACCACTATTTTTTAAGTCTGATACAATTGGTTGTTCGATTTATAAGGATGAAGTGTTTTTTGTTCACGCGTGGGAGCAACGTGGTTTATTCGTACTTGATCTCGATGGTGACGTGTGTCGCATTAACAATATAGAGTCCAAAAGATTAAAGAGTAGTGATGAAGAGCACATGATGATGTGGCATTGCCGACTTGGTCATACTGGTATAAAGCGCATGGAGAGGCTCCATAAGGATGGACTTCATTGGATGTTAGATCCCTTGATACATGTGAACCATGCCTCATGGGAAAAATGACAAGGACTCCATTCAATGGGATAATGGAGCGTGCAGATGACTTATTGGGGATCATACATACAGATGTATGTGGACCCATGAACGTCCCCACACGCAATGGTCTTCGTTACTTCGTGACCTTTACTGATGACTTGAGTAGATATGGGTATATTTACTTGATGAAGCATAAGTCTGAAACCTTTGAAAGGTTCAAGAAATTTCAGAATGAGGTCGATAATCAACTCGGAAATAAAATCAAGCACCTTCGATCGGATCGACGTGGCGAGTATTTAAGTCACGAGTTTGGAAATCATCTGAAGTCTTGTGGCATAGTACCACAGCTTACGCCGGCAGGCGCACCTCAGAGAAATGGTGTGGCTGAACGACGTAATCGAACCCTATTGGATAGCGTACGATCGATGATGTCTCATACTAATTTTCCTGTGTCATTCTGGGGGTATGCATTAGAAACTGACGCTTACGTTCTTAATAGGGCACCATCCAAATCCGTAAAGACAACACCATTTTAAGAATGGCATGGCACGAAACCTAAGTTGTCTCACCTGAAGATTTCGGGTTGTGAGGCTTATGTTAGGAAACTACAGCCTAAAAAATTTGAATCCAAGGCGGATAAGTGCATCTTTGTGGGCTATCCCAAGGAAACTTGTGGATACACCTTCTACAATCAGTCTGAGAGCAAAATGTTTGTTGCCAAGACTGGACACTTTCTTGAGAAAGAGTTTCTCTCGAAAGAGTTGAGTGGGATGAAAATAGACCTCGATGAAGTGACTGACCAATCACTCCAGTTGGAAGAAACGGCCAGAGAAGTTGTTCTGGAACCTTCTTCCACAGTGGGAGCTGAAGATAATGGCCAGAACGACATTCATAACGATCATAACATACATGATGATCATGACGAGAATGAAGAGGAACCTATTATGCCCCGTAGGTCATCAAGACTCCGTCAAGCTACTGAGTTTTACGGACAGCTTGTGAATGCAATCTCGGCTAATGAGTCAGATTGTAACGACCCGATTTACTAAGAATCCAAGTCTCTGTGCGTTCTGTGCTAGTCCCTGGATCAATAACTAGCACACACAGTACATGATGTAATATCAAGAATAAACCACATGTCATATATATTACATCGAAGATCCAGTATTACAATATAGCATACCTACTTAGCTCAAGGCTAGCTGACAAAATAAATTACAGCGGAAAACAATAAAAGCTTCGTGGCATCCATCAACTCCACCGGCATAGTTGAGTATAGACAGTGTAACCCTACATCGCATCACTTACTCATTGAATACAATCCTGCAACACCGAAGGTTACAACCCGACAACGGGTCAGTACATCTAATTTGTACGGCAAGTGACACGGAAAAGTTTATATAACGGACCTACAACTACATGCAAGGTAAGTCAAAGTAAAGGCTTATGGTTTTGTTTTGAAGAAAGCCAATTTTCTCCTGAACTAAACTAGTCAAAATTTTAAGTTGAACTTACTACTTAAGAACAAACTGGGCACACCAGTTCCAACACCACACCCTTATTTAATCTTGCCCACTCAAATTACTATGGTGATTCATATGTCAAGATCCTCCAGTAACAGTAATGTCTAGTAGCTCAAGGATGTCCATAACCGGGGACACGGCTAATCATGATCAGTTTTTACTCTGCAGAGGTTAGTACACTTTCCCCGCTGGACTCAACCCGAAGATTGAGACGAAGTCTTTCAGAAGAGGTCACCTACACCCAACGGCAAGCCGGTACCACCTATCACATCTACATCTGCTAGCTTTGCACGGGAGAGGCTTCCTATATCATACTCAACTAAGCCAGAGCCCATATGGCCAGCGGCTGTACATGTAAGCTCCTAGTCACCAAGTATGTCTGATCTTTTTGAGCCTGGACGGCGCGCACTGCGTCAGAGGGTACTCGCCATGACGTACTGTCAACCACCAAACTAACCATTAGGGGTACAACCTGGTCTCGACCTTAGATAAGGCACGAGCCCCCAGGAAGCACTCCCTGCCCGTCCAGAAGTAATTTCTATTTATTAAACAGTTGCTACACAAGTTATTAAATAGCTCACATGCACTCCATGAATTTACACAACCCAAACCACGTCTACACAGCATAGCAATAAAGTAACAACATGGCTAGGTTGATCTATGGTAGACAAGTCAAGACATATGGCTATCCTAACTGGTTTTGCAGCAACAGAATAATAAACTACCTATCATGCAATAGGGTGATATTTCTTAACATAATGCATACAGAAAATATAGGTATGAGTATGGTCAAAGCATCACTTGCCTTATACATTCGATGAAGATCTTCGCTCTCACATTCCAGTCAACTCTATTCGTCACACTCCGAGAATCTATCGCAACGAAGGAACTCAAATAAGCAATCACATCACAATGAGACAAACAAAAGATCAATAACACAAACACAAAGGTTTTAGCAACAAAACAAAAACCTTAAAGTGCAAAGGTGTGGATGTGCTTGAAGGTGATCGGTGGAATGTGAACTCGAGAGAGTCAACGGATAAAGAGTTTTGGATACAAGAGTATGATCAAGGCATTATGAATTCAAGGTAAAGATCATGGCAATATGAATGGTATATGGATATTGCCGATAGGACGTCTCAAATGATATAATATGTAAAAAGAATCACGTGAAATGGAATACTACAACGCAGGTCATAGCAATTACAACATTGAATTGAATTTGAATTTAACCAGATCAATAAACTTGTGAATATTTGTATACATATGATGTAAACAGAAGGTACATGACACGAGTGATCCAACGCAAAAACAATCACTCGATTTAGATCAACGGTATAAAAGATACGGCCACCGGAATTTGAATTTGAAATAAATTCAAATTCAAAAGTGTGCAAAGTGTGCACAAATTTATACCATGCAAAAGTACAGAACAACACGAGCGTGTAGCAAAAAGTTTCACCTCGATCCGACTTACGGTTGCGGAGATATCGTGGTTACGGTGCCGGGGGGTTTTCTGCCAACAGGGACTTGTTCGCGCATAAACTTTTTTGCAAAAAGTGATCGGGTCCTCGGTTTCAAATCTTGCCGGAATTTGCTCCGGCGAACTTGCGAACTCCGGCGAGGGGGCGGCTTCCAGCGAGAGGAGGCGCTCTCCGGCGAGAGGAGGCAGGGGGCGGCGTGGGGCGCGGTGGCCGGCGGCCACGGGAGGCAGCGGCTCGCGCGGCGTGGGGCAAGTTCGGTCGGCCGGGTCGGCTAGGCACGACACGGCGTCACGGCCGGCGGCTCCGGCCGCGGTCTCCGGCGAGCACGGCTGCCGGTGCGGGGCACGACGGCTCGCGGCGAGGGGCGCGGTGCGGCGCGGGGTATGGTGCACGGCGGCGGCAGGGTGGCCGGCGCGGTGAAGGCAGCGGCGTGGTGGCGCTCCGGCGACGAGACGGCCCGGCGGCGGCGGCGGCGAGCCCGCGGGTCCCGCGCTAGGGTTTCTAAAAAAAGAAATAAAAAGGAAAAAGATTTTCCAGAAAAAAACTATATATAGACAGATAAAATAAAATAAAAAAAAGATCCGGGTTGGGCTCTGCTGCGCCTGCGAGCGAAAAAAAACTATTGGGCCGGCCTGCTAGACATTTTTTCTTTTTATAAAAAAAACCGCAACTTCAAACAATTAAATCAAATCAACCGTAACTCCGAAAAATATGAAATAAAATTCCAAATTCATCAGATAATCTAAATAAAATTATACAATGAAAATATTTTCCAAAAAGGTAAATAAAAATAAAAACATTTTCTAAATACTTTATTTAAATATAAGTACTTTTCATAAATCTAATAAATCCAATAAATTATTAAAAATATTTTTATTCGGAAAAAAGCATTGACAAACCATTTCTAATCATAAAATATAAATTTTAAAATTGTTACACCAATAAATAATTTGGTAAAATAATAATATCCCATGGGTATACTCTTTCAACCCTTTTAAAATATCTAATAAATCATTTCAATGAAATAAAAACTCTCTTAGCATTATAAAATCCCTAAAATAATTTTAGAGTTATTTATAATACTCAAAATAATTTTTTAAAAACTTTAAAGTAATATTTTAAATATTTTCCAACTTTATTAAAAAGGGGATAAGTCATTTTATATCCTCTCAAATGAATTTCCTTGAGTGGAAAAATGTTTTGAATATTCAGAAGAACTCCAATAAAGATTTAAACATTTTCCAAACTTTTAATATGTTGAAGGAGTCATATTACCTTCTCTCATTTTGTTTTGTTGGTTTTGTTTTAAAATTATAAATGCCAAAACACCAATTATGAATATTAGGGAAAGTCCTTTTATTCCCTCTCTTTTTAATATTCAATAAACTCCAAAAAGTTTTAATTCCCAGAGAAAATCAAACACATCAAGCAAACAATCATCATCTATTTAATTTTATTAACATTCCAAAATTCGGAAAATTTTGGGATGTTACACACTACCACCCTTAAAAGGAATCTCGTCCTCGAGATTCGAGAAGGCTAGAAAGAAAGGTTAGGGTTCGGGTCTTCAAGATAGTCCATCGATCCTCCGATGAGCTAGGGTGCTACCACCCTTAAAAGGAATACGTCTTAGTCTGCAAAATTTTACTCCATCGATAACCCCCTTCAAAGAGATTCACCTCCTCCTATCAGGTCTTGAATCCTTAGAAAGAGAGTGGTCTTCCAAGTGCTGAGACTTTATGGCTGACCGGTCAGACGCCACTACTAAATCACTATAGATTTTTCTCTTGGTGGTCATCACGAATACTTCTACGGGATACCTGCAGCAAATGGTCTTGGTCTATACTTCACCGTATAACACAAACGGTAATCTCCTATAGGGGTCACACATCGTACCATTCTATGGTTTAGGATTAACATCGTCGTCTCTCTGCTATAGGTAAGTCACTCAAGATTTACTATCCCGCATAGCAAGAGCGAATAATGAGGGTAGTCGTCATGTGGGCCAATCCATTCCGCACCCAAATCATTACCTTGTACATGGTTTAGTGAATCTCGCAATCTAACACTCGGTCATCCTCACAAGCACTGCAGAAAGTCCTCCTTATCTTGAACTGGGTTCAGATAAGTCCATGGTTCTGCAAGCCAAGCAAAAGATCTATCGTTTCCTCAACACTCAGGTTTGCGCAAACTGCTATAAAATGTGTACTGGTGGACTACAACCTCCTCCAGAGTTCTCCCTTCAGCAAGATTGTGCTTGCTTGTTGTAAGATCCTGGCACATGGGGTTTAACTTTGAACTTGGCATTGGTTGCGTCATCTTTATTCCAATCTTGACATTAGCATCCATTGTAGTAACTTCTTCAGTGTAGGATGAGGATGAGAGGGAATAGAATGTAGATAGCGAGGTAGAGAGAGAGAGATAGGGAGATATACCCATACAAACATCACACTAGTTTTGAAAACATAAGTTTTGATGTGTAGCTGTCGGTAAAACCAAGAAATGACAGCTCACAAAAACGACCTAACGATAGGAATCTTGAATCTTCCAGGTCTTCGGTTCTTCAATGACGGTAGCTTCAGTTATGCATTGTCGAAGAAATCTTCGTATCGTCGAGTCACTTGCCAACTTATTCTTCTTGTTGTTGTGTCTCCTTCAGTCTTGAAGCATACTAAATAGATGAGGGCTCTAAGGTAACGCAAACTTATTCTACTGACGTAGAAGAAAGACAGGGCATCACACATCACAACAAAGAAGACATAATAGGGTCAAGGCCACAAGAAAAACTTAACAAAACAATCATGACATAAAACATCTAGTTAATCAATAGCAAAACAATGCATCGATACACATCTCCAACTAACATTTAGAAGCTACCACCATACACTTGGTGCACACCACGAATATTCTATTCTCCAATTGCAAAACATAATCTTCAATATGTCGACGTCTTTGCTCCCATGTTCACATCTTCTCCTTTCTCTTCAATTCGGGACACATATTGCTGTAGTGTCCCATGTTCTTGCACCGATAGCACTCAATTTGGCTAAGGTCCTTTATCTTCTTCATCATGAGTGCTTCCTTTAATTCTGGACACATGTTGGCGTAATGTCCCATATTCCTGCACCGGAAACACTGAATGTGGCTAATTTCCTTCTTTTTCTTCTTCACGGGTGCTTCCTTCAATTCTTGGATAACTTTCTTCATTCCTTCCTTTTGATGTTGAACCACTTGTTGTGTCACGATGAAAAATTGACACTGAGCGGGGTAATGATCTGTTCCTTCACACACGAAACACGTGACTTGAGCAGTGGGGCATTCTTCACCCGAGTGAATTTCTTCACAATAGTGACATCCATCTTGGTGTCCTTCATAGGAGTTCCCTGTTTCTCCGCAAATTGTACAGGCACGGATCCTCTTATGGTTTACCGTCCTTTGCGTCGAGGTGACAAGGCGGGAACCCAACAAAATCTTTATAAACTCCCTCCAAGTAATCTTCCTTCATGATTCGTCAATTGCTTGGTGCATTCTCCACCAAGTAGCAGCCTCTTCTACCAAGTACTTCACTGCATAAGGGAAAATGTCCTCACTTCCAACCTTGTTTATCTTCATGTGCTCCTCCATACTACGAATCCATTGCTCCACCTTCAGTCTCGACATCGCCCTAGAAAAGCTGAGTCCTACTCCATACTCCATCTATTAAGCCCATACGACAAGGGTTAGGGAAAAACTATAACACCGACAAGACAACAAGTAAAGATAACACCAAGCATAAGCACTCAAACAAGAAAGCGGCAAAAACACCTACGTACGACAGTAACATATAAAAACAAACCATACAGTCACAAAAGTCAAAACACACAAACAACACCTAGAGTAAGGTCATATGTGAAAGACATACGATCTCATCATACTACGCGAAATTCGTTCATCTAACTTCACATAAAAGGTGGTGGTCTGATTCTAAGCTTCATCCTTCTCAGCTAAGCTGATCATAAAGATCCTCTCGTAGTGTAAACACTAATCCTTATTAAATCCGTAGGATACTCCTCCAAATTTTTGGCAGTCGTAACTTCAATTGATCCACGAGGTTGATGATGTATCTCTCAAATTTCTTGTCTTCAGGGGTAAGCAACTCAGAGGGGTATTTATAGTAAAACAAGATGAGAAGTTTAGAAGATAAATACTAGATGAGAGATACTAGTGGAGAGAGTAAGAAATCAGAGAGTGTTAAAATATTTTGTTCCTATGGCTTTTTCTATCCATTTCCTAGGGTCACGACCTACAGTCAACATGGGCTCTGATACCATCTGTAACGACCCGATTCACTAAGAATCCAAGTCTCTGTGCTTTCTGTGCTAGTCCCTGGATCAATAGCTAGCACACACAGTACATGATGTAATATCAAGAATAAACCACATGTCATATATATTACATCGAAGATCCAGTATTACAATATAGCATACCTGCTTAGCTCAAGGCTAGCTGACAAAATAAAATACAGCGGAAAACAATAAAAGCTTCGTGGCGTCCATCAACTCCACCGGCATAGTTGAGTATAGACATCGTAACCCTACATCGCATCACTTACTCGTTGAATACAATCCTGCAACACCGAAGGTTACAGCCCGACAACTGGTCAATACATCTGATTTGTACGGCAAGTGACACGGAAAAGTTTATATAAAGGACCTACAACTACAAGCAAGGTAAGTCAAAGGAAAGGCTTATGGTTTTGTTTTGGAGAAAGCCAATTTTCTCCTGAACTAAACTAGTCAAAATTTTAAGTTGAACTTACTACTTAAGAACAAACTGGGCACACCAGTTCCAACACCACACCCTTATTTAATCTTGCCCACTCAAATTATTATGGTGATTCATATGTCAAGATCCTCCAGTAACAGTAATGTCTAGTAGCTCAAGGATGTCCATAACCGGGGACACGGCTAATCATGATCAGTTTTTACTCTGCAGAGGTTAGTACACTTTCCCCGCTGGACTCAACCCGAAGATTGAGATGAAGTCTTTCAGAAGAGGTCACCTACACCCAACGGCAAGCCGGTACCACCTATCACATCTACATCTGCTAGCTTTGCACGGGAGAGGCTTCCTACATCATACTCAACTAAGCCAGAGCCCATATGGCCAGCGGCTGTACATGTAAGCTCCTAGTCACCAAGTATGTCTGATATTTTTGAGCCTGGACGGTGCCCACTGCGTTAGAGGGTACTCGCCATGACGTACTGTCAACCACCAAACCAACCATTAGGGGTACAACCTAGTCTCGACCTTAGATAAGGCACGAGCCCCCAGGTAGCACTCCCTGCCTGTCTAAAAGTGATTTCTATTTATTGAACAGTTGCTACACAAGTTATTAAATAGCTCACATGCACTCCATGAATTTACACAACCCAAACCACGTCTACACAACATAGCAATAAAGCAACAACACGGCTAGGTTGATCTACGGTAGACAAGTCAAGACATATGGCTATCCTAACTGGTTTTGCAGCAACAGAATAATAAACTACCTATCATGAAATAGGGTGATATTTCTTAACATAATGCATACAGAAAATATAGGTATGAGTATGGTCAAAGCATCACTTTCCTTATACATTCGATGACGATCTTCGCTCTCACGTTCCAGTCAACTCTATTCGTCACACTCCGAGAATCTATCGCAACGAAGGAACTCAAATAAGCAATCACATCACAATGAGACAAACAAAAGATCATTAACACTAACACAAAGTTTTTAGCAACAAAACAAAAACCTTAAAGTGCAAAGGTGTGGATGTGCTCGAAGGTGATCGGTGGAACGTGAACTCGAGAGAGTCAACGGATAATGAGTTGTCGATACAAGAGTATGATCAAGGCATTATGACTTCAAGGTAAAGATCATGGCAATATGAATGGTACATGGATATTGCCGATAGGACGTCTCAAATGATCCAATATGTAAAAAGAATCACGTGAAATGGAATACTACAACGCAGGTCATAGCAATTGCAACATTTAATTGAATTTGAATTTAAACAGATCAATAAACTTGTGAATTTTTGTGTACACATGATGTAAACAGAAGGTACATGACACGAGTGATCCAACGCAAAAAGAATCACTCGATTTGGATCAACGGTATAAAAGATACGGCCACCGGAATTTGAATTTGAATTTGAAATAAATTCAAATTCAAAAGTGTGCAAAGTGTGCAAAACTTTATACCATGCAAAATTACAGAACAACACGAGCGGGTAGCAAAAAGTTTCACCTCGATCCGACTTACGGTTGCGGAGATATCGCGGTTACGGTGCCGGGGGGTTTTCTGCCAACAGGGACTTGTTCGCGAATAAACTTTTTTTGCAAAAAGCGATCGGGTCCTCGGTTTCAGATCTGGCCGGAATTTGCTCCGGCGAACTCGCGAACTCCGGCGAGGGGGCGACTTCCGGCGAGAGGAGGCAGGGGGTGGCGTGGGGCGTGGTGGCCGGCGGCCACGGGAGGCAGCGGCTCGCGCGGCGTGGGGCGGGTTCGGCCGGCCGGCTCGGCTAGGCGCGGCACGGCGTCACGGCCGGCGGCTCCGGCCGCGGTCCCCGGCGAGCAAGGCTGCCGGGGCGGGGCACGACGGCTCGCGGCGAGGGGCGGGGCGCGGTGCGGCGCGGGGTATGGCGCACAGAGGCGGCGGGGTGGCCGGCGCGGTGAAGGCGGCGGCGCGGGCGGCGGGGCCTGGAGGCGGCGGCGAGCCCGCCGGTCCCGCGCTAGGGTTTCGAAAAAAAGAAATAAAAAGGAAAAATATTTTCCAGAAAAAAAAATATATAGATAGATAAAATAAAATGATCCGAGTTGGGCTCTGCTGCGCCTGCGAGCGAAAAAAAACTATTGGGCCAGCCTGCTAGACATTTTTTCTTTTTATAAAAAAAAACCGCAACTTAAAACAATTAAATCAAATCAACCGTAACTCCGAAAAATACGAAATAAAATTCCAAATTCATCAAATAATCTAAATAAAATTATGCAATGAAAATATTTTCCAAAAAGGTAAGTAAAAATAAAAACATTTTCTAAATACTTTATTTAAATACAAAGTACTTTTCATAAATCTAATAAATCCAATAAATTATAAAAAATATTTTTATTTGGTCAAAAGCATTGAAAAACCATTTCTAATAATAAAATATAAATTTTAAAATTGTTACACCAATAAATAATTTGTTAAAATAAAAATATCCCATGGGAATACACTTTCAACCCTTTTAAAATACATAATAAATCATTTCAATGAAATAAAAACTCTCTTAGCATTATAAAATCCCTAAAATAATTTTAGAGTTATTTATAATACTCAAAATAAATTTTTAAAAACTTTAAAGTAATATTCTAAATATTTTCCAACTTTATTAAAAAGGGGATAAGTCATTTTATATCCTCTCAAATGAATTTCCTTGAGTTGAAAAATGTTTCGAATATTCAGAAGAACTCCAATAAAGATTTAAAACATTTTCCAAACTTTTAATATGTTGAAGGAGTCATATTACCTTCTCTCATTTTGTTTTGTTGGTTTTGTTTTAAAATAATAAATGCCAAAACACCAATTATGAATATTAGGGAAAGTCCTTTTATTCCCTCTCTTTTTAATATTCAATAAACTCCAAAAAGTTTTAATTCCCAGAGAAAATCAAACACATCAAGCAAACAATCATCATCTATTTAATTTTATTAACATTCCAAAATTTGGAAAATTTTCGGATGTTACACAGATGAACCTACGAGTTACAAAGAAGCAATGGAGGGACCCGAGTCCGAGAAATGGCTTGAAGCCATGAAATCCGAAATAGACTCCATGTACACCAACAAAGTTTGGAATTTGGTGGATATTTCCGAGGACCGCAAGGCCGTCGAGAATAAATGGATTTTCAAGAAAAAGACTGACGCAGACGGAAACATATCTGTCTACAAAGCTTGACTTGTCGCAAAGGGTTTTCGAAAAATTCAAGGAGTTGAATACGAGGATACATTCTCTCCTGTAGCGATGATAAAGTCTATTTGGATCCTACTAGCAATAGTTGCATATCATGATTACGAGATATGGCAGATGGATGTGAAGACTGCATTCCTAAATGGCAAATTAAGCAAGAGTTGTATATGATGCAACCAGAGGGCTTTATCGATCCAAGGAATGTTGGTAAGGTGTGCAAGCTTCAACGGTCCATCTATGGGTTGAAGCAAGCATCTCGGAGCTGGAATCTTCGATTTGATGAGGTCGTTAAAGCTTTTGGATTTGTCCAAAACATCGAAGAGTTCTGCGTCTATAAGAAAATGAGTGGGAGCTCTGTAGCAGTCCATGTGTTATATGTAGATGAAATATTACTAATAGGTAACGATAAGAAATTCTTAGGAGAAGTGAAGGAATATCTGAATGGACAATTTTCCATGAAGGACCGGTGAAGCTGCGCACATATTGGGGATTAAGATCTATAGATATAGACCTAATCGACTATTGGCTTTGAGTCAGAGCACTTATATTGACAAGATATTGAAAAGGTTCAGTATGGATAACTCCAAGAGAGGCCTCTTGCCAGTTATAAAAGGTGTCAAGTTAAGCGTGACTCAGTGCCCGACCACAGCAAAAAAGAAGGAGGAAATGTCCTCAAAACCCAATGCATCAGCCATAGGTTCTCTCATGTATGCTATGTTATGTACCCGGCCGGATTTAGCGCTGGATATTAGTGTGACTAATCGCTACCAGAGTAATCCAGGAATGGCTCACTAGACTGCAGTAAAGAACATCCTAAAGTACTTGAGAAGAACAAATGATCTCTTTCTCGTTTATGGAGGAGTTGATGAGGAGCTCACTGCAAAGGGTTACGATGACGCAAGCCTCGTCTCAGACCTAGATGATTCGAAATCCCAGACGTGATATGTTTTCATGTTGAACGGTGGAGCAATTAGCTGGAGGAGCGGCAAACAGTCAGTCGTCGCCCAATGTACAATGGAATTGGAGTATATTGCCGCTTGCGAAGCGTCAAACGAGGCGATGTGGCTGGAGAAGTTCGTGATCGAGCTTGGCATCTTTCCCAGCTGCACTGACCCCGTGGGAATCTTCTGCGACAACACGAGTGCCATTGCTAACGCGAAGGAGCCAAGAACTCACTCTACAGACAAGCACATTCTCTGAAAGTTCCATGTGACGCGAGACTACGTCCGGGATGGACACACTAGGATTCACAAGATACGTACCGATCTGAACGCAGCAGACCCGATAACTAAACCTCTTCCACAGGGCAAGTTTGAAGAACACCGAGAGACTATTGGTGTTAGATACATACCTGATGTAAACTAGTGTAATTTGTACTCTAGTGCAAGTGGGACACTGTTGGATATGTGCCCTAGAGACAACTTAATAAAGATATTTGTCACATATCCGTTTTTTTCATAATACGTTTTATACTGTGTTATAACTGTATTACATGGAAATACTAATACAGGTGTAGTATAAAACATAGGTCCATAGTTTAACTCGGGTAAACTATCTCATTGGGAAATTGATTGATCAAGCTTTCCTGATCATGGCGACACTTAAGTCCATTGACAATGATGTCATGTCATTAGGGGAATGATGTGCTGGACATACACCCACCTAAAGTATTGCAATGTGATCGAGTCACATAGTTCAGCGTTGCGATGATTTTGTAACGTATGGCTTAGTCCTTAGACCGTAATGATCATACGTAATTGTCATCTATGAGGAGACTTTTATTTGTATCCCACCGCCTGACTGAAATATGTTGGCTATAACGGTGCACTTTGGGTATTCTGAAATAGATGGTTGATGAGTATGTTAATAGATCAGAGCGGGATTTGTCAGTCCTTGTAACAAGACAGGTACTCTGGGCCCACTCGGTGATATTGCATCAATAACTTGCAAGCAGGTGACTAGGTCAGGGGAGATGCAATAGGCACGGTCAAGTAAACTTGTTTGTTGTGAACGAGATGTGAACACGGTATGTGGGATACCGACGATCGAACCTCGGACAAACAAAGTACCGCAGCACAAAGGGATTACGTCGTATCGTTAAAGATTTCCAAAAGAGATTGAAGTTTATTCGATGGAAGCGCAGGGGATTTCAAGGATTGTAGCCAGGTCCAAATGACAAGTCATTGGTCAATGAGAAGAGTCTTGACCATGTCTGTTGTTTCCTGACCGTTAGGGTGTTATACTTAAGTTCAATCGATGCATAGGACAGTTTCGGGATCAATCGGTGAAATTGGAGAAATCACCAGAATAGTTCCGGAGGAGGACGGAAGTTGTTCCAGATATTTTGAATGGTTCAAAATAAAATTTAATCTATTTTAATAATGTTTCATTATTTAATTATCTGAATTAAACATTTAAACATATTAAAATAATTAAATTTTTATTGGAAAAAGGCTATATGGGCCTATGGGGCCCATTAGGGAAGGAGGGGGTTTCCCCCCTTGGGCTAGGTGCCAAGGGTGGGGCCCATCCCCCCCCCTAGTCCGGCGCACCCCCCCCCCTTGGTAGTTTAGTCCCACATGGAGGAGGGGAGGAGGATGGCACCCCCCTTGGCCTGTATAAGGAGGGTTACACCCCCATTTTCCAACACACAATTATTCCTCTCTCTCTCCTTCTCCTTCCTGGAAGTGCACTCCCCTTTTCGGGAGTCTGCACCTGTACTGGAAATCTCCACCATAAGGCAGGCCGTCGCTCTGCTGAAGTCTGGATCCGAATCCGTCTTTCTTCCGCTGCTCTCCTGGTTCGGGGCCCGGGAGGAACATCGATTGTATCGTACGTGTATAATCTCTTTGAGGCACTACACCTTTGGTTCTACTTCATCGCTGGAGGTCAACCGGGAGCCATCCTCGTCAGTGGTATGCTACACGACAGGGAGGTCGTAGTTCCGAGTCTACGTCAGCCATGTTCACAAGAACTTTTCCTTCTTTTCCATCGCCATAGCATAGATCTTGGGTTCGGGTATCGTAGGTATGAAAAAATGTGTTTTCTGACCCGTATCCCAACACTCCTATTGGTGCAGATCTTCAAATCCTGAGTCTGATCTCACCAACGAGAAGCTTATGGCTAATCCACAGGAATCTACTGGCAGTCCTTCTCATGATTAGTTTTTATATGTTTTATGGGTTTGGCAAGCCTTTAAATTGGCCAGTTGTGATACTGTTTAACTGTGATAGCCTCATGGCTTTTGGTACTTGGTTTTTTTGAGATTTGCATTGTATGCTCATTACTATCTACTTTCTCTTCTATATGTTTTATTATGTCATCTACAAGAAGCTCGAAGGTTCTATGCTGGAATGTTAGAGGTTTGAATTCTGATTCTAGACAAAGAGCTGTGAGGAACAAGATTGAGGAAAGCCAATGCCAAGTGATTTGTGTACAGGAAACCAAGATGGAAAACTTTGATCTCAAAACTCTCAGGGCTTGTTTTCCCAGAAGATTTGATCAATTTGCTTTCTCACCCTCTGTGGGTGCTTCTGGTGGAATTCTGGTTGGTTCTCTAGGGAGCTTTGGAAGTGCAACCTTTTGGTCTGACGATTCATTTTACATCCACCCATAATAATTATGTTTGGACTCTGGTTAATGTGTATGGTCCTTGTGTGACTCTCATAAGGGATGCTTCTGTTGATTGGCTGTATCACATATCAATCGCTCCAGAGGATAATTGGTTGCTACTTGGGGACTTCATCTTTATCAGCTCAACTGATAATAGGAATCAACCTAGAGGTGACACTAATGACATGTTCATTTTAGATGAGATCATTGATCATCTGGACATGTTGAATCTTCCAATCAAAGGGCGAAACTACACCTGGTCTACTATGCACGACAACCCTCTTTTGGAGCAGCTTGATTGGTTTTTTACTTCTGCCAACTGGATTACTGATTATCCCATGACACAGGTGCTCCCTTTAGCCAAGACTGTGTCAGATCATGTACCCTGTGTGGTTTCCATTCGAACTGCTATACCGAAGTCCAATCTCTTCAGATTTGAGAAGTTCTGGGCGGAACATAGTGGGTTTCTTGAATGTGTGCAGAAATCTTGGGCTACTTCCTCTCACAAACCTCACATTACTGCCAGGATAGTAGAAAAATTCAAAACCCTCAGGAGGAATCTTAAGCAGTGGAAAAGGAGCATTTCAAATCTTAAATTGCTGATAGAAAAAATGCAACAGGGTGGTTTTCATTCTTGACTGCTTGGAGGAATTCAGGTCACTGACAATCCCTGAATCCAATTTCAGAAAGATAGTGAAGCTGCACTATGAGAATCTTTTGCACTTTCAATATTTATACTAGAAGAAAAGATGTACCCAGAGCTACATTCAAGTTGGGGAGGAGAACTCCAAGTTTTTTCATGCTATGGCTACAGAAAGACACAGGAGACACAACATAGCCTCCCTAACTTTATCTGATGGTATAGTCTGCTCTACACATGATGGTTTGGCACAAGCTTTTTATGAGTCCTTCAGAAACAGAATGGGCCAATCAAAAGGGATCCAGATGGGTTTTGATTTGTCACAGTTGTTGATTCCTGTTGAGGGGCTTGATGAGCTGACCAGGCCTTTTGAAATAGATGAGATGGATGATGTTGTCAAGCAAATTCCTATTGATAAAGCTCCTGGACCTGATGGGTTCAATGGACTGTTCCTCAAAAAGTGATGGTCAATCATCAGTGGGTATTTTTATGAACTGGCTTCTGCTTTTCACAATGGAGAGGCCAGATTGGAGAACCTAAATGGATCCTACACCACTTTGATTCCTAAAAACCAAATCCAGAATTGGTTAATCATTTCAGACCCATCTCATTGACCAGTGTAGGGCTCAAGTTCCTCAAAAAATGGGGGCTAACAAACCGCAGAAGGACATCATGAGATGTATTCACAAAAATCAGTATGGATTCATTAAGTCAAGGACCATCCAGTACTGTCTTGCATGGACTTTTGAATATCTTCATCAGTGCCACCAATCTAAAAGACCCCTAGTTTTGCTAAAGTTGGATTTTGAGAAGGCCTTTGACTCTATTGAGCACCAGGAAATCTTTCAGATCTTGAATTGTAAAGGTTTTAGTGATAAATGGATTAGTTGGGTTGAAGAACTTCTAAACTCTGGTTCAGCTGCTGTCTTGTTCAATGGAATCCCTAGGAAGAAGTTTAAATGCAAGAGAGGTGTTAGGCAAGGAGATCCATTCTCTCCTTTGCTTTTTTCTCTAGCTGCTGATCTGCTACAGTCTGTGGTGAACAAGCTCTTGAATGAAGGCAGCATTCATCTTCCTATTCCATGTCATGATGTGGATTTTCCAATTGTTCAATATGCATATGACACTGTGCTAATTATGCAAGCTGACCCTATCCAGCTATCTGCACTTAAGGAATCCCTGGAAACTTTCTCTACTTCTACTGGGCTAGATATCAATTATCAGAAGTTTTGCACGATCCCTATCAACATCCCAGATCAGAGATTGGATGAGCTTGTGATACGTCCCAAACGTATCTATAATTTCTGCTTGCTCCATGCATGTTTTGTGTGATATTGCTATGATCTAGATACACTTTCATACACTTTTGATCATATTTGGACTAAGCTATTAACCCAGTGCACCCCAGTGCCAATTTATGTTTTTTGCTGTTTTTCTATTCCAGGTTTCCCCCATATCAAAAGTGCTCCAAAAATTCGGGAAATCGGATAAAAATCAGCGCAACGGAAGCTTCCGGGACCCCGAAGGAGTATCGGGGGCCACCACCAGGGACCAGGCACCTGGCCTCCTGGTGGCCCCCTTCGCCTATTTATTCCCCGTGACGCGAAACCCCCAAGGACAGAACCATTTTTCACGATCTCGCCTCTGTTCCGCCGCCGGCGCGCTTCCAAGATCGGGAGCGCTAGCAGAATTCTTCCCGGCACCCTATTGGAGGGAGGATCGACCTCCGGGAGCTTCCCCTCCACCATGGACGCTTCCCGGATGAGCCGTGAGTACTTTCCTTTGGATCATGGGTCCGTGATCAGTAGCTATGTGATATTCTCCTCCCCTCTTTGTTAATGGAGATATTTGAGAGGTTAAGGGAAAGGTAAAAGAAGTCCAAGTTTCATTCCTTCATAGGATTGCACCAATGGATTTCTTCATCATGGAGCCAAACCAAAGTAACATCGTTCTTGGAAGGGACTTCCTCCGAGCTAGGAAAGGCTTCAATGATATTGGTAACAGGCACATAAGCTTACACGGTAAGGCAAAAGATAAGTACCTCTTTCCTAGGAAAAATAAGAATGAGCTTATTGAAAATCAATTTGAAGGTTTTTATGATTCTAACGATCTTGGAGACCTTTGATTCTTCTTTTGCCTTATGCCTAGCTTAAAGGCGTAAAAGAAAGAGCTTGTTGGGAGGCAACCCAAGATGTTTTTACATCTATTCTTAGTGGTCTTGAAGATTGTTACTATTGTAGCAACATCATTGTATCTTTATTTTCAAGCTTTGTGCCAAGTTATAGCCTCAAATGACAAGGAAAGAAAAAGTTGTGACATGCTATCCAGAAAACAGATTCTGTCTTCGTGACCGGAAAAATTGGATCAAATCACCAGGTCATAGTTTTGAGCTGAATTTTTTTACACAGCGTGCTCTATACAATTGAGGAACTTTCGTATGTTCTGAGTTTTTTTATTTGAGTTGCATAAGTACCCCTATTAAATTCTTTACTACCTGCTGTTCTGTTTCTTACAGATTCTGCCATGTTTTGTCTCTCCTTACTCTTGCAAACCTTAAGCTTGCTTTTTCTTTGCAAAAACCTTTTGGCAATCTTGACAAACATTATTTCTTCAAGAATATATTTATATACAATGGGGAAAAATTATTTTATTAAGGGTACCTACCTCTCTAATCAGCTTATGATGAGTTATGTATGAAGGGAGTTT
This sequence comes from Bromus sterilis, assembly GCA_950022295.1. Taxonomy (NCBI): domain Eukaryota; kingdom Viridiplantae; phylum Streptophyta; class Magnoliopsida; order Poales; family Poaceae; genus Bromus; species Bromus sterilis. The sequence goes on along the minus strand of OX465596.1, from coordinate 157,363,449 downwards.
TCAAGTGTGCGATGGAAGATGATGAAAGAAGATCCGGGTGTGTCAAGCGCTCAAGCTTGGGGATGCCCCCATGCATCCCCAATAAATATTCAAGGAGACTCAAGCGTATAAGCTTGGGGATGTCCCCTTCTCCATCAACAATCATCAGTTCGTCCTTCGTCTCACTATATTTTTATCACTTCATGCGTTATGTGCTATGCTTGGAGCGTCTCGCTCTTAGGTTTCTTTTTAGTTTTCTTTAGCTTCGCTTGATATTCATAACAAGTTAGACCACATCTTACTTTGTGTGGGAGAGAAACACGCTCCACTTCAATCTAGAACACACCATAGGATTTTTCATTCCTATCTTTCTACTGTTTTGTGTTCTTCATCTTTTATCAGTTGCTGCCATGTTTAGTTTTAGTTTTAGTGTTTGTCTTTTGCAAAAGGTTTAGCTTTTGTTTAGTTTTTTGCTGGAACTCTCTTTAGTTTTCATGTTCATCTTGTTAAGAGAGTTGGTTGTTGCACTGAGTTGTGTCTTGTCTTGAAGTAGGTCCATATTCTCATCACTGTTTACACGCTCATTTACTTATATACTTTTACTTTTAGTTGCTATCATTTTCATTATCCCTTGTGTTTTGATCCTTTGTAAACAACAAGACCGGAGTGATTGACAGCATCTCCGAACGTTGTTGGGAGCAAAGTTATTTGTGTCTGTGTGAAGGTCCAGGTGAAGTAAGCAACCCTGAGTTGTGAACGACGCCATTGTTCACTACACAACCTACTTATCATTATCGGAGTCCTACTGGTCGATCTCAAGCTTGGTATCTTCACCGAGGGAAACTTGCCGCTACGCGCATCTCACCTTCCACTTGGGGTAACCAACGAAGGGCGAGAAGCAATTATCATCTCTCGCGTATCATCTTGCACATGGGTTTGGGTGTAAAGTTGGGACATTTCATTGGTTATATCTGGGACTACCTGTTGGTACCACTAGACCCAAAATTGCTGATTTCATGCCACTAGTGGACTGCATGGAAAGGAGGCTCACTGCTAGTTCACAGTTTCTTTCTCAAGGTGGCAGGTTGCAACTTCTGAATTCAGTTATATCCTCCACATTCCACCAGGCATCATAAAGAAGCTTGAGAGAATACAAAGGCAGTGTTTATGGAGAAAGCGGAGACAGGAATATGGGCACTCTCTGGTTACCTAGGACTTAATTTGCAGGCCAAAACAGGAAGGGGGATTGGGCATTCTGAATCTCAGTTTGAGAAATGAAGCCTTACTCATGAAACACTTGGATAAATTTTACAACAAGGAGCAAGTGCCATGGGTGCAGTTGATTTGGGACTCTTATTATTATAATAGAGTCCCACATGCTATTGACCTATGTGGGTCCTTTTGGTAGAAGGATGTCAGCAAATTAATGGATAAATTTAGATCATGCTCTTACATTAATCCAGGATCTAGAGATACAGTTCTGTTATGGTTTGATAACTATGGTTTGGACACCATGACCGCTACAATCCAACAGAGCTTCAGTCGTCTGTTTTCATATGCTAAAGATCCCAATGTGTCCCTTCTGGAGTTCAGGTCAACCCAGGATATTAGCACTTTGTTTAATCTTCCTCTGTCTATTCAAGCATATACTGAGCTCACCAAGCTGCAGGAGTTTCTGGCCATGTTACCTGAATCTGGGACCAATGACATCTGGTATTTGAGGGGTAAGCACAAAGAAATGACAAGATACTCAGCTAAACAGTACTATGTTTTGGTATATGCTCCAATTCAACACAACAAATTGTTAAACTGGGTCTGGAAATCTTGGTGCACACTGAAAACTAAAGTGTTTTCTTAGCTGGTGATCATGGACCGAATCAACACAAAAGATATGCTGCAGAGAAGACACTGGAATATAGAAGATGGCCCCAATTGTGTCCTTTGTCAGGCTCACTTCTTAGAGGACAGAAATCATCTGTTCTTCTCCTACAACTTCAATTGCAGGGTATGGAATTACCTTCAGATTGAGTGATTACCTGGAGATGACATGATGCAGATTGCACAGCAGGCAAGGAGAGCTTTCAATGAACCATTCTTTGCAGAGATTGTGTTCACAGCATGGTGGCACATTTGGCTGCTGAGGAATGCTAGAATCTTCAAACATGAGAGTCCCTACTTTTCAAGATGGAAAAGTGGTTTTGTGCATGATCTACTCTTCTTTCTTATAGGATTAAGCCTAGGTTTAAGGAGGAACTTCTGAGATGGATAGATTTCCTCCCACCCTGATTGGGATTTTTTTTAACTTGTTTTGACTTTGTAGCTGGTTATTCTACTGTTGGTAGACCAGTTTGTAATTTTGTATATATACTCCTTTTAATAAAGTGCTATGGGGTTTCACACCCTACACTTCACAGGTTAAAAAAAGTTTTTGACACCAACCTACAAAATTGAGATATCATACTAATAAATGCCTAAGTTGAAAGAAATGTGGTTAGACATCAAAGTTGCATACAATTCACTAAGGATTAAATCTACATTTATATGGCTTCTTTAGAAGTGGACAGAGTTATATGTTGGCTTAAGAAGTTCGATTTCTGGCTGAGTGAGTTTCAGTGTGCATGAATATGGGAAAGTCTGCGTGACCGAATGGATGTCATTGCTGAAACACAACAAACGAAGTCTCACTCTACCGCCAAATATATACATACCTCATCATTATAATGGATAATGATGTAATGTCAAACTAGGTGCCATTAATGATTTGCAAAAGACATACGGATCTGAATGGTACCCAGACTGTTGATACAACCTTTTCCACAAGCAAGCATGATCTATAACCATATACATGATATGGAGTTATGATCCACAGAAAAATGCAACTAGATTATTTGTACTCTAGTGCAACTGGGAAAATGTTGGGAATGTGCCCTAGAGGTAAATACAATAAGTTTATTGGGATATTCCATTAGTTCATAATAAGTTGTATACTGTGCTATAACTGTATTAAGCGGAAACGTTAATACACGTGTGGTATAAAAAAACTAGGTCCCTATTTAATTCTAGTATACTAGTCCACTGTCAATCGAATGATCAAGGTTTCCTGATAATGAGGACATTATCACCTATTGACAATGGGGTCATATCATTGGGAGAATGATTTGATGGACATACACCACAAGAAGTGTTGCAATGTGATCGAGTCACATAAGTTCTACATTGCTATACCTATAACGTAGTGACCAGATCCTTTGACCGTAATGATCATACATAGTTACTATCTATTAGGATGCTTTCATTTGCATCCACCGCCTGACTGAAATATGCTAGCCAGAAAGGTGTACTTTGGCTATTCCGAAATAGATACATTAATGCGTATTTAAATAGATCAAAGCGGGATTTGTCCATCCGAGTGACGGATAGGTACTCGGGGCCCACTCGGTGATATTACATCATAAGTATTGTAATCATGTGACTAGGTCACGGGGTTGTAATATCACGGGAACGAGAAAACATGTTTGTCGGTAACGAGGGTGAACTAGGTATATTAGATACCGATGATCAAACCTTGGATAAGCAAAGTACCACAGGACAAAGGGAACATGCACAATGTTAACGAATCCAACATCGATGAAGTTCATTCGATGGAAGCGCAGGGTGCATCTAGGATTGTAACTAGGTCTGATCGATGGTCATTGATCAAGAGAGTGTCTTGATCATGTCTGTTTCCCGGATCGTAGGGTGTCACACTTAAGGGTATTCGACACATTAAGGATAGATTCGAGATCATTAGTGAAATAGGAGAGAACACCGGAATATTTCCGGTGGAGGCCAGAAATAGTTCTCGAGATCTTGAATTGTTCAAAATATTATTTAAATATGTTTTAGTATTCAATTAGTGAATTAAATATTAAAAAACTGATTTAAATAATTAAATAATGAATTGAAAGGCACATGGGCCTCATAGGGCCCATTAGGGGAAGAGGGAGTCTCCCCCCATGGGCCATGGCGCCATGAAGGGGCCCACCCCCCTTATTGGTGCGCCACCCCCCTCCTTGGTGCGATTAGTCACACTTAGGTTTGGGAGGGCGGTTCCCACCCCTCCTCGGCCTTTATAAGGAGGGGTAGGGGTGCCCTTTTGATTCAATCCAATTAATTTCTCTTCTCTCTCTTCTCCTACCTTTGAGCGGACTCCCCTTGTTTGGAGTTTGCACTGGATTGGGGATTTGTCCAACATACGCACGCGGTCGTGCTGCTGGAATCGAGATCCGAATCCATCTTCTTTATGCTGCTCTTCTTGTTCGGAGCCCGGAGGGACGTCGGGTACACCGTATGTGTGTCCTGCGAGGCACTACACTTGTGGTGCTACTTCATCGTCGTGGCCGTATCGCAAGGTCTTCACCGAAAACGTTCCGACGGGTACGCAATCTCTTCATCGGTCTACAGTGACTAGGTGGATTCTGGAGTCATCGTGGATCTGCGTGGCATCGGGGATTTTTGGTACGACTACATCAACCATGTTCACGCGGGAACGTTTCCCGCTTAATGGAGTACATACTTGCAACACCATAGCATAGGTCTTGGGATTGGGTATCGTAGGTTATGAGAAATTATTGTTTTCTTCCCCGAACCCCAACACATATGAGCAAGAAAATATTTAGGAACAAAAGATTGAGCTAATTCTTGAGGACTTTTAATAGAACCAGAAGGTAATGCATCATACCATGCTCTAGCACCCTCCTTCAAAGGAAAAGGAAGAAGCTTAGTAACATAATAATTTCTCCTCTTGTCCTCTATAGATAATAAGCCGCACAACTAAGTGAGTTTGGTAAGGTGTGCAATAGCGTCATCATTTTCTTTGCCATAAAAGGGGTCAGTTTCAACTGTAGATATAAGTGAAAGATCAACCGAGAAATTAAAATCAGCATCTTCAATGCAAATAGGAGATGAAGCAAATTTAGGATCAGGAGTAAACTTGTTCTTCATAGAATGCTTTTCAAGCAGCTTCCTAACAGCACCAGGGTCAGAGTCAGCACACTCTGTAAGTTCCCTGCATAAATCATCATCAAGTTCAATGTAATCATCATCAAGGATTCTTCCTAAAGTTCACTCATGTCTGGGTAACCAAAGGATCTGCAAGTAGGATAACATGTAGCAGGAGTTTCAATTCCGGACTGTTTTGCAGTCTTAGCAATTTGAGATTCAAGATAGCGACCAACGAAACCAACATCTTCAAAAGTAGTAGAAGCATCATCAAAAGTATTAGACAAAGTAACGGATTCAGTAGAAGCAACATGTGGTGGTGGTGAAACAAAGTTACTCATAACGGAAGGTGAATGAAGCGTAGCACTGGTGCTAAGAGCGGTACCTTTTCTTGTAGTGGATGGTAAAATCGGAACCTCGGGGTCTCCTTTCTTACCCATAGCAGATAAATTGCAGCAAGAAAAAGAACTTCAAGTTGGCTTGTAAATAATCTATGCTCCTCGGCAATGGTGACAGAAATAGTCTTGATGACCCACAAGTGTAGGGGATTGTGATAGACTTCCACATCACCGTTACCACTAATATCTCGTTGCCAAGAAAGTATCTTTCAGGTGAGGTTGAATTGACAACTCCACTGCCAAAGCTTATAAATGTTCTTTGGCTCCCCTTGTGGTAAAATATATAGTGTTGGTAAAGCGAAGAAAGTAAAAACGATAAAAGTAAAGTAACGTTGTAACCAGCAGGATTAAAACACTTTAGGCTAGGGGGACGATGGTTGGGCGCTGCATGGATGAGAGACATCATGTATTTTACTTGGGGCAAGGCACACAGAAACACTACTACAAAGAGGGTTTAACACGATACTCCTTTTCCGGTCCCGTGTACGAAACTGTTTGCGATGCTATCAATGCAAACGGTATAAATAAAAAACCATGTGCCCGAAACTGAACCGTCTAGGAATGGCCATCCGCCACCATTTCAAAAATTATTTCGCGGGCGATATAGGGCTGATGGTTCCGATAAAAAATCGTCTTTGATATTGAGGGTGAAAACCCACGGTTGTAAACTTTCAGGAACGATTCTGAAAATCCTTCCGTTGGTACTGATTTTGAAAACCAACGGTTGCAAACAATGGACCGCTAGCCCTTCTTCGCAATCGTTCATTGTTACTGAAATGTGTGGGATCTAAACTTTTAGGCACAATTCTGAAAATACCTTCTTTTGGTACTAGCTAACTCGAACGGACGGGTGACCAAGCTTTAATTAGCCCCGCCGCCTGCTCGTCCAGTCCCCCACCCCTGTCCGGCGCCGCTTCCGAAGGTCACGCATATATCTTGACGCGTCGCTACTGATTGGGCCCCTTCCTGGCCGTATGGATCGTTGTTTGGACCGTCGGATGGATGATGGACGTCCTCGGATTCGTCTTCCTCCTCGCATCCTTATTCAATTACCAATGGCTGGGGCGGCGGCCCAATCAGTTCATGTGCACACCATTCCACACTAGGCAACTGCTCAATATAACGATCGGTTCCTCGGAACTGGCCAGCAAACCCCGGAAATCTAACAATCCCACTAGCATCAACGATCGTGCGCACTCCCTCATGCCCTCTTCATCTCCACCGCCGGCGCCGAGGTGTAACATCCCAAATTTCTCCGAATTTTGGAATGTTAAAAAAAATTAAATAGTTATTGATTGTTTGCTTGATGTGTTTGATTTTCCCTAGGAATTAAAACTTTTGGAGTTTTAATGAATATTAAAATGAGAGGGAATAAAAGGACTATCCCTAATATTCATAATCGGTGTTTTTGGAATTTATTTAAAAACAAAACCAACAAAATAAAATGAGAGAAGGTAATATGACTCCTTCAACATTTTAAAAGTTTGGAAAATGTTTTAAATCTTTATTGGAATTCTTCTAAAATATTTTTAAACATTTTTCAACACATGGCAGTTCGCTGGAGAGGATATAAAAGGACTTATCCCCATTTTAATTTGTTGAAAAGTATTTTTAAATATATTTTTGGAGACTTTTTAATTTTACCTTGGAGTTATAAATATTTTCTAAATTTATTTTGGGAATTTATTTATGCTCTGGAAAAGTTTTTAAATCAATTTTCGGAGTTTTCGGTATTTTTAAAATGCCAGAAAAGTATTTAAAAATATTTAAAAATAAGTTGCAAAGTTTTTATTTTATTTTATTATTTTGGTCAAGCCAAAAATTCAATTTTATTATTTTAAAAATATTGGCAAAGACAGAATTTTAAAATAAATTTCTGTGATTTTTCTAATATTGTTTTGGGCCTAACGGGCCTGCTCTGTTTTTTTTCAGCACACCGAATTTGTTTTTATTTCGGATTTAAAAAAAAAAGAGGATTAGGGGCTGGCTATAAATAGCCCCGATTAGGGCTAAGATTATTTTCGCTAGCGTTTAGGGTTAGCTCTAATGTAATCCGCGGGACCCGCCGCCGCCGACGTCATCGCCGGAGCTTCGCGGATTTTTCGCCGGAGCTTCGCCGGAGTTGCAATTTTTGCGTTTTTTCGAGGTAATTTCTTCGTGTGCCGCCGTCCCATCTCGCCGGAGTAGCTGCGCCGACCCCGCCACCGCACCACCCCCTAGCCGCGCCGCTCCGCCGTCGGGCCCTCCGCCTCGCCGGCCGGAGCCGGCCGCCGCCGTGCCAAGGCCGCCTCCATGGCCGCGCGTGGCCAAGCCGCGCCCCTGGACGCCGTGCGCGCCCGCGCCTGGGCCGCCCGCCGCCGGCCGCCCTCGCCGGCCCTCGGCCGGAGGAGCCGAGCTCCATGGCTGGCCGCAGCCATGGCTCCTGTCCAGCCGTGCTGCGTGAGGAAGAGATAGTTTAGGAAAAAAAACGGTTCGTTAAATTTTTTTTTTTTCAGATCTGGATCCAAACCGCCCAGGGACCCGATCGCGTTTTTTGTCAAAATTTTATTTATGTATCGGTCCTTTTTACAGTAGAACCCCCGGTACCCCCGTTTTTCACCCCAAACCGTTTTCGCGAGTACTTTTTAACCGTAAGTCGGAATTGGGCGATTCCAGTTGCGTTGCGACCGTGTAGAAATTCTCTAGCCAGTAGACCTAGTGTTACAGAAGTTTGAAGTATTTAAATTTGGATCCCAAGCAGATCCAAATTTGGACTTCCGGCAGCCACAACTTTCTACCGGTGCACCCGTTTGCGCCGTTTCTTTTTGCGTTGGATCACTCGTCTCGTATACTTTCTGTTTATATCATGTGTGCACAAAAATTCACAAATTTATTGATCTGTTCAAATTCAAATTCAATTCTATGTTGCAACTGCTATGACCTGCGTTGTAGTATTCCGTTTCACGTGATTCTTTACGCATATTGGATCATATGAGACATCTTATCGGCAATATTCACATACCATTTATATTGCTATGATCTTTACATTGATTTCATAATGCCTTGATCATACTTTTGTATTGACAATTCCTTATCCGTTGACTCTCTCGAGTTCGCGTTCCGCCGATCACTTTCGGGCACATCCACCCCTTTGCACTTCAAAACCTTTTTGTTTTGTTGCTAAAACTTTAGTGATTGTTTTGTTGATCTTATGTTTTGTCATTGTGGTGTGATTGCTTATTGAGTTCTTTCGTTGACGATAGATTGCTCGGAGTGTGACGAGTAGAGTTGACTGGAACGTGAGAGCGAAGATCTTCATCGAATGTATAAGGCAAGTGATACTTTGACCATACTCATACCTATATTTTCTATATGCATTATGGTAGGAAATATCACTCTATTGCATGATAGGTAGTTTACTCTACTGTTGCTGCAAAACCAGATAGGATAGCCATATGTTTTGACTTGTCTACTGTAGATCAACCTAGCCGTGTTGTTACTTTATTGCTATGCTTTGTAGACGAGGTTGGGCTGTGAGAATTCATGGAGTGCATGTGAGCTATTTAACAAACTGTGTAGCAACTTTATAATAAATAGAAATCACTTCTGGACGGGCTGGTTGCATCCCGGTAGTTGTGGCTCGGTTGAGGACAATGCCGGGGTTAAATGCACCCAATGGTTTGTTTTGGTGGTGAACCGGGTGCGTCATGGTGTCTACCCTCTCACGCAGTGGGCGCCGTCTAGGCTCAAAAAGATCAGACATGCAATATTACTAGTAGCTTCCGTGTACAGCCACTGGCTATATGGGCTCTGGCTTAGATGAGTAAGTTGTGGGGAACCTGGCCCTGGTAGCTAGCTGATGTAGAATTGTGTTAGGTGTACCGGCTACCAAAGGGTGGAGGCAACCTCTTCAGAAAGTCTTTGTCTCAATCTTCGGGTTGAGTCCAGTGGGGAACGTGTACAAACCTCTGCAGAGCGTATAAACTGATCATGATTAGCCGTGTCCACGGTTACGGACGAACTTTGAGCAACTAGTCAGTACTGTTGTTGAATGATCTTGACAGATGAACACTTAATAATAATTTGGTTGGGACAAGAGTAGCATGGGTTGTTGTGTGTTTCAGGTAGAACTCAACTTAAATTTTGACTAGTTTAGTTCAGGAGAAAATTGGCTTTCTGCAAAACTAAACCATAAGCCTTTCCTTTGACTTACCTTGCATGTAGTTTTAGGTCCTGTATATAAACTTTTCTGTGTCACTTGCCGTACAAATCAGATGTACTGACCCGTTGTCGGGATGTAACCTTCGGTGTTGCAGGTTTTTCAGACGATCAATAAGGTGCGTTTAGGGGTTGCGAGTCTACACTCATCATGTTCGCATGTGGCTGTTGATGGGACTCCACGTTATTTGCTTTTGCTTCCGCTATATTTATATTGAATAAGCTAGCCTTGAGCTATGCAACTTGTTATTTATTTACTCTGGATCATACGTTGTAATAAAGATGCACTTGTACTTTGATATACATCTATTATACTGTGTGTGCCAGCGAGTTCGATCCAGGGACTGGCACTTGAGCACAGAGACTTCAATTCGGTGTGAATTGGGTCGTTACAGATGGTATCAGAGCAGTGTGTTGACTGTAGGTTCGTGACCCTAGAAAATGGATAGAAAAAGCCATAGGAACAAAATTATTTTATCACTCTTTGATTACTTATTCTCTCCACTAGTATCTCTCATCTATTATTCATCTTCTAAAACTTCTCATCTCGTTTTAGTATAAATACCCCTCTGAGTTGCTTACCCCTGAAGACAAGACATTTGAGAAGAACATCATCAACCTCGGGGATCAATTGGAGTTATGATTATCGGAACTAGAAGGAATAACCTACGGTGATCAATAAGTTTGACACTGTGAGAGGAACCTTTAAGATCAGCTTAGCTGAGAAGGATGAAACTTAGAATCAGACCACCACCTTTTATGTGAAGTTAGATGAACGAATTTCGAGTAGTATGATGAGATCGTATGTCTTGCACATATGACCTTACCCTAGGAGTTGTTTGTGTGTTTTGACTGTTGTGACTGTATTGTTTGTTTTTATGTGTTACTGTCAAACGTAGAAGTTTTTGCCTCTTTTTGTTTGAGTGCATATGTTTGGTGCTGTCTCTAGTTGTTTTCTTGTCGGTGTTATAGTTTTGCCCTAACCTTTGTCGTATGGGCTTAATAGCTGGAGTTTGAAGTAGGACTCGCCTTTTCTGGGGCGATGTCGAGACTGAAGGTGGAGCAATGGATTCGTAGTATGGAGGAGCACATGAAGATAAACAAGGTTGGAAGTGAGCACATCGTCCCCTATGCTGTTGAGTACTTTGTAGAAGAGGCTGCTACTTGGTGGAGAATGCACCAAGTGATTGACGAATCACGAAGGAAAATTACTTGGAAGGAGTTCACAAGGATTTTGTTGGGGTCCCGCCTCGTCACCCCGATGCAAAGGACGGTAAACCTTAAGAGGCACCATGCCTGTACAATTTGCGGAGAAACAGGGCACTCCTATGAAGGACACCAAGATGGATGTCCCCATTGTGAGGAAATCCACTCGGGTGAATAATGCCCCACTGCACAAGTAACATGTTTTACGTGTGAAGGAACTGATCATTACCCCGCTCAGTGTCAATTTTTCATCGTGACACAACAAGTGGTTCAACATCAAAAGGAAGAAATGAAGAAAGCTATCCAATAATTGAAGGAAGCACCCGTGAAGAAGAAAAAGAAGGACATTAGACGCATTCATTGTTTTCGGTGCAGGAATATGGGACACTACCGCGATATGTGTCCAGAATTTAAGGGGAAGGAGAAGTTGTGAACGTGGAAGCAAGGATGCTGACTCGAAGAAGCTTATGTTTTGCAATTGGAGAATAGAATTTTCGTGGTGTGCACTAAGTGTACGGTGCTACCTTTTTATGATAGTTGGAGATGTGTATCGATGCATGTTTGCTATGGATTGACTAGATGTTTTATGTCATGATTGTTTTGTTAAGTTTTGTCTTGTACCCTGTGACCTGTTATGTCTTGTTTTGATTGATGTTATGTGTGACCGTTTGTGTTTCTTCTTTGCGAATAGAATAAGTTTACGTTTCAGTAGACCTCTTATCTAATTAGTATGCTTCAAGATTAAAGGAGACACAACAACAACAAGAGTAACTTGACGAATGACTCAATGATATGAAGATTGTTTCGACATTTCAAACTGAAGCTACCAGCACTGAAGACTTGAAGACCTGGAAGATTCAAGTTTCTACCGTTTGATCGTTTCTGTGAGCTGTCATTTCTTGTTTTACCGACAGCTACACACCAAAACTTATATTTCAAAACTAGTGTGATGTTTGTATGGGTATCTCTCCCTATATCTCTCTACCTCGCTATCTACATTCTGTTCCCTCTCACCTCAAACCCTACACTGAAGAAGCTGCTACAATTGCTGCAAATTTCAAGACTGGGATAAAGATGGATGCAACCGATGCTGAGTTCAAGGATAACCCACAGGTCCCAGGATCTTACGACAAGCAAGCACAATCTTGCCGAAGGAAGGAACTCTGGAGGAAGTGGTAGTCCACCAGTGCACGTTTATAACAGGCTATGTAAACCTGAGTGTTGTAAAGAAACGATAGATCTTTTTCTTGGCTTGCAGAACCATGGATTTATCTGGACCCAGTTCAAGATAAGGATGACTTCTGCAATGCTTGTGAGGATGACCAAGTGTTAGATTGCGAGATTCACTAAACCATATACAAGGTAATGATTTGGGTGCGAAATGGATTGATCACCATGACGACTACTCTTATTATTCGCTCTTGCTATGCGGGATAGTAAATCTTGAGTGACTTACCTATAGCAGAGAGACGGCGATATTAAGCCTGAACCATAGAATGGTACGATGTGTGAACCCAGTAGAAGTGTGTCGTTTGTGTTATACGGTGAGGATGGACCAAGACCATTTGCTGCAGGTATCCCGTGGAAATATTCTTGATGACCACCATGAGAAAATCGATAGTTGCTTAGTATGGGCGTCTGACCTGTCAGCCATGAAGTCTGAGTGCTTGGAAGACCACTCCCTGGCTAAGGGATGGAAACCTCAAAGGAGGAATTCGGGAAACCTCGAAGACCGAAGATGGGACCTTTACGAAGAATGTCATCGATGGATTAAGATACTGGAAGCCCACACTTGTGATGAAGAATTCCATGCCCCAACGGAGTATGAGGATTATGTGTGAGGAGCTCGCTGAGGGAGCAAGCTTTTGAAGACTAAGTCGCTTTCCTTTTAAGGGTGGTAGAACCCTGGACCATCAATGGATCGAGAGACTGTCACGAAAACCCGAACCCTAACCTTTCTCTCTAGCCTTCTCGAATCTCGAGGACGAGATTCCTTTTAAGGGTGGTAGTGTGTAACATCCAAAAATTCTCCGAATTTTGGAATGTTAAAAAAAATTTAAATAGTTATTGATTGTTTGCTTGATGTGTTTGATTTTCCCTAGGAATTAAAACTTTTGGAGTTTTAATGAATATTAAAATGAGAGGGAATAAAAGGACTTTCCCTAATATTCATAATCGGTGTTTTTGGAATTTATTTAAAAACAAAACCAACAAAATAAAATGAGAGAAGGTAATATGACTCCTTCAACATTTTAAAAGTTTGGAAAATGTTTTAAATCTTTATTGGAATTCTTCTAAAATATTTTTAAACATTTTTCAACACATGGCAGTTCGCTGGAGAGGATATAAAAGGACTTATCCCCATTTTAATTTGTTGAAAAGTATTTTTAAATATATTTTTGGAGACTTTTTAATTTTACCTTGGAGTTATAAATATTTTCTAAATTTATTTTGGGAATTTATTTATTCTCTGGAAAAGTTTTTAAATCAATTTTCGGAGTTTTCGGTATTTTTAAAATGCCAGGAAAGTATTTAAAAATATTTAAAAATAAGTTGCAAAGTTTTTATTTTATTTTATTATTTTGGTCAAACCAAAAATTCAATTTTATTATTTTAAAAATATTGGCAAAGACAGAATTTTAAAATAAATTTCTGTGATTTTTCTAATATTGTTTTGGGCCTAACGGGCCTGCTCTGTTTTTTTTCTGCAGACCGAATTTGTTTTTATTTCGGATTTAAAAAAAAAAGAGGATTAGGGGCTGGCTATAAATAGCCCCGATTAGGGCTAAGATTATTTTCGCTAGCGTTTAGGGTTAGCTCTCATCTAATCCGCGGGACCCGCCGCCGCCGACGTCATCGCCGGAGCTTCGCCGGAGTTGCAATTTTTTCGTTTTTTCAAGGTAATTTCTTCGTGTGCCGCCGTCCCATCTCGCCGGAGTAGCTGCGCCGACCCCGCCACCGCGCCGACCCCTAGCCGCGTCGCTCCGCCGCCGGGCCCGCCGCCTCGCCGGCCGGAGCCGGCCGCCGCCATGCCAAGGCTGCCTCCATGGCCGCGCGTGGCCAAGCCGCGCCCCTGGACGCCGTGCGCGCCCGCGCCTGGGCCGCCCGCCGCCGCGGCGCCCTGCCCGCCGGCCGCCCTCGCCGGCCCTCGGCCGGAGGAGCCGAGCTCCATGGCTGGCCGCAGCCATGGCTCCTGTCCAGCCGTGCTGCGTGAGGAAGAGATAGTTTAGGAAAAAAAAACGGTTCGTTAAATTATTTTTTTCAGATCTGGATCCAAACCGCCCAGGGACCCGATCGCGTTTTTTGTAAATTTTTTATTTATGTATCAGTCCTTTTTTCAGTAGAACCCCCCGGTACCCCCGTTTTTCACCCCAAACCGTTTTCGCGAGTACTTTTTAACCGTAACTCGGAATTGGGCGATTCCAGTTGCGTTGCGACCGTGTAGAAATTCTCTAGCCAGTAGACCTAGTGTTACAGAAGTTTGAAGTATTTAAATTTGGATCCCAAGCAGATCCAAATTTGGACTTCCGGCAGCCAGAACTTTCTACCGGTGCACCCGTTTGCGCCGTTTCTTTTTGCGTTGGATCACTCGTGTCGTGTACTTTCTGTTTATATCATGTGTGCACAAAAATTCACAAATTTATTGATTTGTTCAAATTCAAATTCAATTCTATGTTGCAACTGCTATGACCTGCGTTGTAGTATTCCGTTTCACGTGATTCTTTACGCATATTGGATCATATGAGACATCTTATCGGAAATATTCACATACCATTTATATTGCTATGATCTTTACCTTGATTTCATAATGCCTTGATCATAATTTTGTATTGACAATTCCTTATCCGTTGACTCTCTCGAGTTCGCGTTCCGCCGATCACTTTGCACTTCAAAACCTTTTTGTTTTGTTGCTAAAACTTTAGTGATTGTTTTGTTGATCTTATGTTTTGTCATTGTGGTGTGATTTCTTATTGAGTTCTTTCGTTGACGATAGATTGCTCGGAGTGTGACGAGTAGAGTTGACTGGAACGTGAGAGCGAAGATCTTCATCGAATGTATAACGCAAGTGATACTTTGACCATACTCATACCTATATTTTCTATATGCATTATGTTAGGAAATATCACTCTATTGCATGATAGGTAGTTTACTCTACTGTTGCTGCAAAACCAGATAGGATAGCCATATGTTTTGACTTGTCTACTGTAGATCAACCTAGCCGTGTTGTTACTTTATTGCTATGCTTTGTAGACGAGGTTGGGCTGTGAGAATTCATGGAGTGCATGTGAGCTATTTAACAAACTGTGTAGCAACTTTATAATAAATAGAAATCACTTCTGGACGGGCTGGTTGCATCCCGGTAGTTGTGGCTCGGTTGAGGACAATGCCGGGGTTAAATGCACCCAATGGTTTGTTTTGGTGGTGAACCGGGTGCGTCATGGTGTCTACCCTCTCACGCAGTGGGCGCCGTCTAGGCTCAAAAAGATCAGACATGCAATATTACTAGTAGCTTCCGTGTACAGCCACTGGCTATATGGGCTCTGGCTTAGATGAGTAAGTTGTGGGGAACCTGGCCCTGGTAGCTAGCTGATGTAGAATTGTGTTAGGTGTACCGGCTACCAAAGGGTGGAGGCAACCTCTTCAGAAAGTCTTTGTCTCAATCTTCGGGTTGAGTCCAGTGGGGAACGTGTACAAACCTCTGCAGAGCGTATAAACTGATCATGATTAGCCGTGTCCACGGTTACGGACGAACTTTGAGCAACTAGTCAGTACTGTTGTTGAATGATCTTGACAGATGAACACTTAATAATAATTTGGTTGGGACAAGAGTAGCATGGGTTGCTGTGTGTTTCAGGTAGAACTCAACTTAAAATTTTGACTAGTTTAGTTCAGGAGAAAATTGGCTTTCTGCAAAACTAAACCATAAGCCTTTCCTTTGACTTACCTTGCATGTAGTTTTAGGTCCTGTATATAAACTTTTCCGTGTCACTTGCCGTACAAATCAGATGTACTGACCCGTTGTCGGGCTGTAACCTTCGGTGTTGCAGGTTTTTCAGACGATCAGTAAGGTGCGTTTAGGGGTTGCGAGTCTACACTCAGCATGTTCGCATGTGGCTGTTGATGGGACTCCACGTTATTTGCTTTTGCTTCCGCTATATTTATATTGAATAAGCTAGCCTTGAGCTATGCAACTTGTTATTTATTTACTCTGGATCATACGTTGTAATAAAGATGCACTTATACTTTGATATACATCTATTATACTGTGTGTGCCAGCGAGTTCGATCCAGGGACTGGCACTTGAGCACAGAGACTTCAATTCGGTGTGAATTGGGTCGTTACACGAGGGCAGTCAGCGGCTTCCACCACATCCAGCCCTGCTGAATGGCGTATTCGACCAACCCCCCTACAATCCCCAATCTGATGACCAGCCTCCAGCCACTGATGAGCCATCTCCGTCCTCTTCGTCCACGGCGCCAGGTCATCCACTCGGCTCAAAGATAAAGCCCGTGACAGACATCAACTATTCTCCTCTGGCGCAAAGACGTCACCTGGAAGAAATCGCCGACGATACTCTTACAACCTTGGTCTCCAAGAACACTAGAGCGGACATGTTGAGCGTCACAAGGTTTGCATCATGTGTCCCGAGGGTTATGCTCCTCATCCTAGGTCTAATTAAGGAAATGAAGTCCATGCTCGGGCTTCCCTACATAATAGAGCAAGCTGCAGAACGTGATCTGTATATGGCATCGGAGCAGGAACAACCGCAGAGCGAAAAGTGCACCATCACCCCTCTTGATATCACTCCTTTTATAACGATGATTCTCTCCCGCCCTCAGTTAGGTGATCTCGCGTACGGCGTCTTTCTTTACGAAAAATCATTTGTCTCAGCCTATCAAGTTTTTTGACGATCCAAATGCACGACAGGCTTGGGTTGGTGCGAATAGCGACTGGCTGGCCTTGCTTCTAGGTAACGGGCGCATCCAGTTGCACAACGTGTACACTGGGATGACCGTTGATGTGCCTCCATTAACATCTCTTGGTGTTCATCATGCTGGGGGCAGTGGATTCAGACGGTGTTTCATCCATGATCTCATAGAACTTTTGTTGAAGAAGGTAGCCATTGTACATCCACCTTTCCATCATGGCGGCACCGAAGATGACTATGATCTCATCTCTGTCTTCGACAATAGGATTCTCATCACCGGCAGAGGCATGGGTGCCGATGACAAATTAAGATGGTACATGCTCGGCACACCCCATCTTAGTCCTTGGGAGTTTGAACATGCTTTTTTTTCGGGCCAGTACTACGCCGTGACGAACCGTGGTACTTATCACATGTGGGATCCATATGATGGAGGAAACAAGGCTTTTACATATATATATATATATATATATTATTTGCTTCGTTATTGGTTCATACTTTAGTAAATGTTGCATCGTTTGAGTTGAGGTTCGATGCAGCCCCCACTTTTAATTCGAGGGACGCATCAATTTGAGGATTCTGACAGCCGGATGGACGATTGGGAAGATGAATGGGTGTGGAATGGTACCTCATTCCTGCTAATGGATAATTTTCAGTACGCACATTGCTACTCGTGCGTGTTGCTGAAGACGAGGAAGCCTCCCGGCAGGTATCTGAAATTGTACTGAACCGGAGATTTCGATATTTTGAAACTGCAGTCTGCGACGTCTAAGGGGTTGATGTATGGTCACCCCGAGAGTACCTCGAAGTACAATTTCGGACGATCAGCGACTTAGGAGACCACTCCATATTTTTAGGCCATAATAGTTATCCTCGCTTGCTGAAAATATCACCGGAGCGCACTGGCCATGACAGAGGGACGTTCATTAAGCCTGGTTGTGTTTCCCTTACTAGTTCTCGCGACTCCGTCTTTGATAACATACATGATATATCTCATTTTCAGTTGGACGGCTCTCCTATGATGGTTTGTGATTTGAACCCAAATCGAAAGGCCTGCTGAAGTAATGATCAGTTAGAATGTATGTGGATAGTGCCGTCGCTGAAAAACATAAAGGGTTGGACCAACCGGGATCAGTACATATGAAAGTGTAGTAGTTCCATCCTTAATATATGTAAAGGATGCATTTATGTAACTGAAGCACAAATGTGCTATGTAAATTAAAATTACTACAAGCTTTTATTGCAGACAGTTCATCATATGTGATCGTTTGGACCGTCTCATAACCATGGAGGATATCTCGTAAAACTAGCGCACAATTATAGCCGTTGGATGTAATCGTAGCGCCGAACGATAGTCGTAGGATCTTATCATGAACCGCGAGAAGTTGGTTATGCGACATGATTGGTTGGATATTAATTCAAGTATATTAAAAACAGGTTATATTGTATAAACGTTTATGATTATCTAACAGGTACTTGAAATCCCCGACCTAAATTTTCTAGTATCATCTCATTCGGGTAAACAATAATGCCCGTTTGGGATAATCCTATACTTTTCCTGTCTGCCCCTACTTCAGGAATGAAGACATCACGTTATTTCTAAATCATTTAAACCCCAAACTTTTTATGTGTTCAACACTGTTCATTCACACTGAGATCCTGAATTTCAAATATTTCTGACTTCATTTGGCAATTTAAACGCATTAAATGATTAATTTTTGATCAAAATGTCCCTACATTGAAAATCAATTCAAACGGCCTCTAGAAAGGTTGAGACTTGGCATGGTGTCGTTATTTTACATACATGGTAGCTGGTAAAAATTTCAGAGGATTATGATCAAAATTATATACGCTTCGTGTACAAACTAGACCATTCCTTTCCAAGTACCGGGGATTCAATCGGAATCAACCAAATTACAAAGACATCGCATTATTTCTAAATCATTTAAACCCCAAACTTTTTATGTGTTCAACACTAATCATTCACACTAAAATCCTTAAACTTCAAACGTTTCTGACTTTATTTGGCAATTTAAACGCATTAAATGATTTATTTTTGATCAAAATGGCCCTACATTGAAAATCAATTCAAACGACCTCTAAAAAGGACGAGACTTGGCATGGTGTCGTTATTTTACATACATGGTAGCTAGTAAAAAATTGAGAGGATTATCATCAAAATTAGATACGCTTCGTGTACAAAATGCATTATTTGAATGGTGGTTAAACAATGAAAAAACACGTTGACCGTCTCAAAACCCTAGAGGTTATCTCGTAACCCTAGCGCACAAATATGGCCGTTGTGTAACCCTAGCGCCAAATGATAGTAGTTGGATCTTACCGCGATCTGCGAGAAGATGGTTATGCTACCTGATTGAACCGTCTCAAGACCCTGGAGGATATATAGTAACCCTAGGGCACAACTATGGAAGTTGGATATAACTGTAGCACCGAACAATAGTCTTTGGTTCTTATCAAGATCCGCGAGAAGCTGGTTATGCAACCTGATTGGTTGGATATTTATTCTAGTATATTACAAACAATTTATATTTCATCAACCTTTATGATCATCTGCCATGTACTGGTGGAAACCCACAGACCGAAAGTTTCTCGTATCATCTCATTCGGGTAAATAATAATGTCCGTTTGCGATAAGCATATCCCGCCAGTGCTCTCCTCCAACAAGCGAAATTTTTCGCCAGCAGTAGTCAAATATCTAACCTCCCCCCTCCGCCCACCACCAAATGGTGCCGCGCATCCCCCATTTGTTGTTCAAATCCCCACTTGCTCCTCCTAGCGCTGCCGCCTAGACGACGCTGGCAACTACCGCGGCGGCCAACACGGCGCAGCTCCGCCGCCCTAGCTGTATACCGCGCGCGGCGGCCTATACGGATCAACCCTCTTCCGGCCGGCCCCCTCCCTGCTAGCCCCGCTTCTCCGGTTCACTGCTCACCCTATTCCAGTAAGATCCCGACCGTCATCCTCATGCTCATGCTCTTACTCCTCCAACGATCATATATGGCCCGACCAGTAGACCATGTTTAGTTAGATTGGATTGCATCTATAATTAAAATTAACTGAACTCGTACACTATAAAATGTTAGCATGCACTGCGATGCTCATGATTTAGTTACTTACTTGGAATGTCGATGTCGTGAATTTGTTCGATCGTATGTTTCTATGATCATGTTCTATTGTAAATTTGTGTTTCATATTATTCATTCTTAGCTCTTTCTGATCTTTTATCGAGTCCACATGATCGATTTGTGCATTATCCTTGTAGGCTTGTAGCATTGTTCTAATTCTTGATCTCATTATATACTCTATGCAATTGCAGGGTATCAATGGGCGACTCTGAGATTTACAACCGAGGTATGCACTTGGTCTGAATGGCTAATACCCCCTTACTATGCAAATGAAGGAAAACTGAGTGTTTGGGTTCTAATATTAACATCTTGCTTGTAGCTCATCTTTCCAAGGTTTAGATCCACTCTTCGACCCATTTTGCATTTGGGGAAATAAGGTGACCATGACCATGAACATGAACCAAGTCAACAAACTTAGAAAGATTGTTAGGATAAAGAAACTGGCCATGAAAGACACAAACTCTCTATCTGCACAATGAAGAAGAATTCTTTCAGCTATAGGATGGTACCAATTTACCTCCCTATCATATTACCTTACACATGCACACAATTTAAATGCTGAGAAATGATATTTATTCCTATCTTTGTATTCAGTTTTATCCTCAGCAGTTCACCGATGATTACCTCTCAACCCACCTGTTTGGTTAAGAGGCAAGAAAGCTATTTATACAACACCCATGCTATAATATTGAAGTCTTCCTGAAGAGGTCAAAGGATGGATGGGCAATCATGAACAGGCGCTGGGCTAAAGTTGCACAAGCATTAAACTTTCTCGAAGGGTCAATTTTTGCATTCCTCTTCGACAGCTTCCCAGATGTGATTCATCTGTCTATATACCAATAATGATGTTCTACTTCGCAAAGTTTGTCATACGATGGACTTGGTATTTCTGTATTATGGACTGGTGTACTATCTACTGGTTGTTACCAAATAATTCGTGTTTCTGTATTGCGGCCTGCTTTACTAGCTGCTAGTTGTACTTTGATTTCAATAATTATGAAAATCTTGGTGACCATCATAAGCATATGAAAGATATTGTGTTATATATATATATATGAATGTGATTATATCAGCAATTAAAAAATATCCAAAAATATTTCAGATAGATACAATGCTAATTAAACTGCGAGTGATTAGCTTCTGGAACATGGTTTTGCATATAATTTAGTCACCATAGCTATCCATATCACACACGTTCAATAAGAAATAAGCGTTGGGAATTTATGTCTAATTCCACACCATATTTTGTGCACAATCGTTTGTAATGTTCAGCGTTAAGAACACACATGTGACACCCCGCATGAATACAACTATACACAGACGAGTGTCGCCCACACACAAGCCCAGGAATCACTCTGGTGTGCGCGCTTACAACACGTACCAAGAACATAGCCACAAATGTAAAAGGATTCATAAGCCATAGTGGCTTGAATCAATATAGTACCACCATAGATGGTTCATTACAGAGATGGGGTAGCGGAATATAAACTATCTACGGCAACACGGACTTGGAGCGGCTCCAATCCACAGGGATATAACTGGGTTACTCTCCTAGCTCGCGAGCGCTTGACTCCTCCTAGGGAAAGCGGATCCCCTGAAACTCTGGCTACGTGAATAGCCAGGGATGAAAGCCATGTGAGTACGTTTGAATGTACTCTCAAACAAGCAAACCAAGTAACATATACACCAAGCAAAGAAATCCATGGCATTCAAGCATGCACAAGTTATTAAAGTATATTAGTTATCATGGGATGGCAGTTTAAACAATATTAACATGATGAATCTAAACAATATTAACATGATGAATCTAGCATACTATCAGGAATAAGATTAGTGCAATAACAATCAACACATGGGCACTCATGATCATCGCATGATCATGCAGCTTACCTCGGAGTCCTTACCGACTCCACATCGGGTCATCTCATGATCATTCAACGGGTTAAGTGTCCTCCGTTACCACCCAACTAATCCAGTCATCGCATGACCAAAAACTCATCTCATTCATCCCATCGAACTCATGTTGATCCCAAGTGTGACCTACTATGAACTGTGTCCAATACCGTGGAATCGGCTATTCGAATATATTTGTGTGACTCTGTAGAGTTTGTGCACTTTGTCCACACTATGGAGTTCTTCCTCCATCTAGTACCTTGGAACTTGTCCCACAGGAACCTCAGAAATCGTACCATAGGAGTGGACTAGGACTTCACCAACGAGACCGTCCTACCGCGTGTATCCCTTACCGTATCACCCGACATACTTCGCAAGCTATGCCTTGGGTAGCCTCGTGTTCTCCAGACACACCAGCCATCTCATGGAAACTGACCGTCGCACGGTCCATAAACTTTGTCCCAATCGGGGACGGGCCCAATAACATAACCGGCTCTCAAGACTACCGCCGCCTACCTGATAAGGGTAGCGCACGCGTAGCCTCCCCTACCTTGGTGATAAGCGTAAGAGAACCCACCGATAGACCGAATCAAGGCCTTCCCATACAGGCGAGTGTGGCTGCACTAGTAAAGCTCAGTTCTGTGGAACTTGATCAACGGTTACTCCAGTTCAATCCGACCAACAATATCCACTGAGCAACATATGATCAAGCATAGCAACAAAATGTACCATAGAAATACTAGTACAACATGATATCACATAGACATGGTTAAGGCATATGATCTAATCATAAGTACAATAAATATACACGGATATGATCAACATGAAAGGCATATGAGCATGGACATGACATAAACAATATGGGCATGATATTAACGAGTAAACATGGCATGATCAATTTTAATTTATCACATCAAGTAGGCAGGTTATGAACAACACCATCATGCTACTCATAGTGAACATGGCATGATTAATATAAGCATATCACGCAAACAAGGCATAAGCATGTCAAGTCAAGTTAACAGATCAGGATTTAATTCATCGTTAAACAACATGACATAATCACATTTTAAAGAACACAAGAACACACGGCACGATGCTTTAGAGCATATATCAGATGGCTTGCTTGCCTGCGAGGGTCGATGAATACGCCGGGCGGACGTGCGATCACCTTTCAAAAAGATCCGACGGGACCGAAGATTATCTGGCAAGGCCTAACGGCAACCGGGGGAAAAAGGGTCAATTTCACCATGCAAACACATCATGAAAGTTGCACCAACGGAACGGCTCGGAAAACTGTGAACCTGGGTTTTTGAATCACCTCAATCGGAGTCATGGTCGCGGAGATACAGGCGTTCGTTCGATAGGCGGGAAAACGGTGCTTATCGGGTGAACGTCCACCACTTAACCGCTTCGACCGGAGAGAGAAAGCGCATTCCAGAGAATATGTTTCCGCCGAAGTAAAAGCGTACATCCCACTGCAGTAGAGAAAAATACGCTTTCGGTTTGGGAAAGCGCACTTCAGCCTATGCCGCCGCAAAAATACGCTTTCGGTGTAAGAAAACGTACTTTGAAAGTACGCCTTCACTCAACAGGGGCGGACCCGAGGCTTATCCCACCGACGGGTGGGTCCCGCCTGTCGGGTTGCTCTGGTCCAACCTCTCCTTCCTCTATTTTTTGGACGCGAGCAGGGGAGCGTCGCAGCGGCCCGGCCGTGGCCGGTGCCGGCGGCTCTGGCCTGCTGCAGCCGCAAGGGGGGCACAGGCGCGCGCGGTGGGGTTTCCGCGACTGTTCGTGGACGCAGGTGCGCGCGGGGCTGCCGGCCTCGCCGTCGTCCCAAGCCTTGGCGGACGGCATCAGGGTCCTGGCCGGCGGCGGCCTCTGGCTGCAGACAAGCGCGAGGTAGGGAAGGGCCTCTGGCTGCCGAGAGGGCCCAGGGCCACAGGCTGTGAGCGAGGGAGGGGGCTAGGCGCGGCGGCCACACAGGCGAGGTACGGCAGCCACGGGCGGAGGGCTTCGCCATGGCGGGGCGCGGCCTTCCAGGAGCTCGAGGGGGAGGCGAGGGTGGTGCTGCGGTTTGCTGATGTTGCTGGGGAGGCTCGGGTGCTCCTTTTATAGCCCGGAGAGGGCTCGGGATAAGACCGGCGAAGCTTCGAGGCCATGGACACCTGGTGGCCAGGCCATGGTGAACCTCGTGTCGGCACCAGCGGACAGGGGCACGGGGATAAGAGGAAACAGGCTGGGACGAGCGTGCTTGGAGTAGGGATCACGAAAGAGACGCCCAAACACAAGGAAGAGGACACGGGAAAGCAGGGCACAGCGCAAACACTTTGCAAAGCACGCCATGTGCATGGTCACCCAGGAACCCACGTGTCCAGAGCATGCTTTTGGCATGGGACCATGTCTACTGTGTGGTGTGACTCCTCAGGAAGCTACAGCACCACAGTTGGCATGGCATGCATGCCCTGGAGCACTGAAACTGACATGACCTAGCTTGGACCAACAGGGTGTTTGTGCTGAACTGGGGGAGGTTCATCTGGTGAAATGGTCTGGAACTTGGGTCAGATCAATCTTATCCAAGGGTGATTACCTCTACCAATTTTGAGCTCAAATGGACCACTATACATACCACTTCCTTTACAAATGCACCAACTAGGAAGAAGGTGTTTGTGCTGTGGTGTGGCTAGCACACTGGTCCCCTTGGCTTGAAATTTGGCAGAGCTTAATCATACACTAGGATAAGTATGTGCACAAAATTTCAGCTCAAATGGGAAAGGCTAGCTTGCACTTCCTTAACAAAGTTGCCTGCTAGACAAAAACTTTGGGAATTTAGTGTGAATTAATGGCTTTGCCATTATAGCTTAAATTTGGCACAACACCATGACATGGGAAAATATAATAACACTTCCTTTGGAAAGTGCTATTCTTCTCTGAATCTGGAAATGGAAGCTATGCTCTTATTTTGAACTATGGAACCCCATGTTTTGATAGAAATGGCCATGGGTTGGATACTAGGAGCTCTATAATTCATTTGAGCACTAATGGGGCAACCAAAATGGTAGATTCTTTGGAAATGGCTAAAATGGGATTAATGGCTTTATAAAGGAAATAACAATTTCCATTATTCAACTACAACCAATATCTCCGGGGAAGGTCAATGGGGATAACCAAGATCATCTCCACAAGTTGACACAACCCTTAGAGATGCCTAGGTATTTTCCAGGATTTAATTCCATCGATTGGCACAAATGGAATTAAGCTTATATGAAGAACATTGCACCGGGCTTGGCAATATCCTTGCATATCCAGGGCTTGAGGGTCTAGGGAGGGATCTTGACTCGCAAAAGGGCAGGGGAAAGGGTTGCAAGGTCAAGGATTGTCTGGAGTTATCTGGTTATCGACCAGACTCCAGGGGAAAAAGATCGGGAGAAAAAGCTAGGAATGAATAACAACACAAAAATCGATAACCCGGTTTTTGGGATGTTACAGACCTCCCCCCCCCCTTAAAAGAATCTCGTCCTCGAGATTCCTAGGCTTAGCTCAAAATCACACCTACTCCTCGAAAAACTTACCGGCTGGGGAAAAACGATGCATGGGTGCATCACGATAAAGATACGGATATCGCGGGATCGCCTCCACCGCTAGGGGTCACCATTTTTAGAAAAGCTAAGGATTCGGTTTTCAAAAAGGCTGAGGTCACCCCGATGAACAGTGCTTCTCCTGTTGACATATGGGTCCAGCGCCCATTGCCAGCCTCTTCTTCTCCTTCCTCCGGCTACCTCTGCTTCTCCTGCGGTGGTGCTGCTCTGAACGGAGCTGTGGCTACACGCACCTAGCCCATAGGTCATTCAGGACCCTACGGCGGTAGTGCGCGGCGTGCACGGTGTCGATGCGGCGGGTGCTCAAGCAGCACGGGCCAACATCGATGTCGGCACTGCTCGCGGATTCGCATCGGGGACGCCGATGGTCGGGCGGCGAGGCTCCTGGACCTTGCTCACCGTACACCGGGATTGGGTTATAAAAGACGACGGCGCGGCTTCTCCTAGCTCACGCCATGCCGCTCTACTACCTCTTCGGCCTCGAGGAGCTGGAGCCACGGTCTCCGAGCGAGGCCGTGTTCTTGGAGCTGCTTCTGTGCCTGCTCGCTGGGCTGCTAGCTACGCTGGTCGTCTCGTCGCTCTTTCTATGGGTGGTCACCCAACAGGAGCGAGCTCGCGAGAGGGAGGGCAGGGGTGCGACAGCTCGGGAGCAGAACAACGATGGTGCGGCGGGGTGGTAGGAGGGGTTCCCGCAAAGAGAGGGTCTCCCTCTGGTTGCTCCTCATCGAGTGAAAACCAGGCTGGAGGGGCATCGGGGTAGATTCTGGGTCAGCAATGGTGCTGGAAAGTTGTAAGGCTTATATAGACTGTGTCGCCACAACGCGAGCCGACAAATTCTTCGAGAGCGCATGCTATATGCACAGTGCTATCGACATGGATCGTGCCGTCTAGAAACAATGGTTTAGCGTACCCTTGCCTTCTCTGTTTCTTATTCAATATCCATAGAATGCTATCTCCGCCGAATGTTAATACGTGGTAGAAAGGGCTCCAATGTGGACCTAAGTAGGTTATATACTTCACATCTAGCTCATATGGACCACAACCTGTATTGCGTTATCCATTAACTATTATCTCGGAAAATATTTTCCAATCATATGTAGTACCAATACAATAATTATATAGACTCTGTCGCCACAACGCGAGCCGAAAAATTCTTCGAGAGTGCTTGCTATATGCAAAGTGCTATCGACTTGGATCGTGCCGTCTAGAAACAATGGTTTAGCGTACCCTTGCCTTCTTTTTTGATGGAGGTAAAATATATTGGACTATAAGACAACTTCAAAGTTGGTAGACCTGGCAGGAATGATAAAACAGGTTCTCATTAATTGTTCGGACTGACTGATGATGTGAAGGATCGACTCATATTGACATATAATAATGCGTTACGTGAGCCAAAGTTTTGGAGACATTAAGTTCCATGTGTTTGTGTATAAGGATTAAATGTGCCAAACGGGTTGTATAATCAAAATTTGGTTTACATAGGATAGATATGGTGTTGCATAATTTATCAAATAGTATATGTGAAAAAAAAACATTTAGGAAACAAGAGAAAGGTGAGACTGGGTAATATACATTAAATCTGGGTTATATAGTTTGCGTCGCTAAGGTCCTTGTCTACTCTACGCCAAATTATTAATGGGAGGATGACAGGTTTCCAAGTGGGTAGTATAATGTGAAGTTAGGTTATATACAACAGTGTTTCTTATTTAGTATGCATCAAATGCTATCTCGGCCGTATGTTAATACGTGGTAGAAATGGGATCCAATATGGACCTAAGTAGGTTATATACTACACATCTAGGTCATATGCACCACAACCTGTGTTGCGTTATCCATTAACTATTATCTCGGAAAATATTTGTCAATCATATGAAGTACCGATACATTCATTATATAGCCTGTGTCGCCACAACGCGAGCCGAAAAATTCATCGAGAGCGCTTGCTATATGCAAAATCATATCGACTTGGATCGTGCCGTCTAGAAACAATGGTTTAGCGTACCCTTGACTTCTTTTTTGAGGGAGGTAAAATATATTGGACTATAAAACAACGTGAAAGTTGGTAGACCTGGCAGGAATGATAAAACAGGGTCTCATTAATTGTTCGGACTGACTGATGATGTGAAGGATCGACTCATACTGACATATTACTAATGCGTTACGTGAGCCAAAGTTCTGGAGACATTAAGTTCCATGTGTTTGTGTATAAGGATGAAATGTGCCAAACGGGTAGTATAATCTAAATTTGGTTTACATAGAATAGATATGGTGTTGCATAATTTATCAAATAGTATCTGTGAAAAAAACATTGAGGACGCAACAGAAAGGTGATCCTGGGTAATATACAGTAAATCAGGGTTATATAGTTTGTGTCGCTAAGGTCCTTGTCTAATCTACGCCAAATCATTAATGGGAGGATGAAAGGTTTCCAAGTGGGTAGTATAATGTGAAATTAGGTTATATACAACACTGTTTCTTATTCAGTATCCATAGAATGCTATCTCGGCCGAATGTTAATACGTGGTAGAAAGGCTCCAATGTGGACCTAAGTAGGTTATATACTTCACATCTAGGTCATATGCACCACAAACTGTATTGCGTTATCCATTAACTATTATCTCGGAAAATATTTCCAATCATATGTAGTACCGATACATTCATTATATAGACTGTGTCTCCACAACGCGAGCCGACAAATTCTTCGAGAGCGCTTGCTATATGCACAGTGCTATCGACTTGGATCGTGACGTCTAGAAACAATGGTTTAGCGTACCCTTGCCTTCTTTTTTGACGGAGGTAAATTATATTGGACTATAAGACAACGTCAAAGTTGGTAGACCTGGCAGGAATGATAAAACAGGTTCTCATTAATTGTTCGGACTGACTGATGATGAGAAGGATCAACTCATACTGACATATTACTAATGCGTTACGTGAGCCAAAGTTCTGGAGACATTAAGTTCCATGTTTTTGTGTATAAGAATGAAATGTGCCAAACGGGTAGTATAATAGAAATTTGGTTTACATAGGATAGATATGGTGTTGCATAATTTATAAAATAGTATCTGTGAAAAAAAAACATTTAGGACGCAACAGAAAGGTGAGACTTGGTAATATATATTAAATCTGGGTTATAGAGTTTGCGTCGTCAAGGTCCTTGCCTAATCTACGCCAAATTATTAATGAGAGGATGAAAGTTTTCCAATTCGGTAGTATAATGTGAAGTTAGGTTATATAAAACACTGTTTCTTATTCAGTATCCATCAAATTCTATCTCGGCCGTATGTTATATTACCCAGGCTCACCTTTCTGTTGCGTCCTAAATATTTTTTTCATAGATACTATTTGATAAATTATGCAACACCATATCTATTCTATGTAAACCAAATTTAGATTATACGACCCGTTTGGCACATTTCATCCTTATACACAGACACATGGAACTTAATGTCTCGAGAATTTTGGCTCACGTAACGCATTAGTAATATGTCAGTATGAGTCGATCCTTCACATCATCAGTCAGTACGAACAATTAATGAGAACCTGTTTTATCATTCCTGCCAAGTCTACCAACTTTCACGTTGTCTTATAGTCCAATATATTTTAGCTCACTCAAAAAAGAAGGCAAGGGTACGCTAAACCATTGTTTCTAGACGGCACGATCCAAGTCGATATCATTGTGCATATAGCAAGCCCTCTCGATGAATTTGTCGGCTCGCATTGTGGCGACACGGGCTATATAATGAATGTATCGGTACTTCATATGATTGGTAAATATTTTCCGAAATAATAGTTAATGGATAACGCAACATAGGTTGTGGTGCATATGACCTAGATGTGTAGTATATAACTACTTAGGTCAACATTGGAGCCGTTTCTACCACGTATTAACATACAGCCGAGATAGCATTTGATGGATACTGAATAAGAAACAGTGTTGTATATAACCTAACTTTACATTATACTACCCACTTGGAAACCTATAATCCTCCCATTAATAATTTGGCGTAGAATAGACAAGGACATTAGCGACGCAAACTATATAACCCAGATTTAAGGTATATTACCCAGTCTCACCTTTCTATTGCATCCTAAATGTTTTTTTTTCACATATACTATTTGATAAATTATACAACACCATATCTATTCCATGTAAACCAAATTTAGATTATACTACCCGTTTGGCACATTTTATCCTTATACACATACACATGGAACTTAATGTCTCCAAAACTTTGGCTCACGTAACACATTAGTAATATGTCAGTATGAGTCGATACTTCACATCATCAGTTAGTCCGAACAATTAATGAGAACCTGTTTTATCATTCCTGCCAGGTCTACCAACTTTGACGTTGTCTTATAGTCCAATATATTTTACCTCCCTCAAAAAAGAAGGCAAGGGTACGCTAAACCATTGTTTCTAGACGGCACGATCCAAGTCGATATCATTGTGCATATAGCAAGCGCTCTCGATGAATTTGTCGGCTCGCGTCGTGGCGACACCGGCTATATAATGAATGTATCGGTACTTCATATGATTGCAAATATTTTCCGAGATAATAGTTAATGGATAACGCAACACAGGTTGTGGTGCATATGACCTAGATGTGTAGTATATAACCTACTTAGGTCCACATTGGATCCCATTTCTACCACGTATTAACATACGGCCGAGATAGCATTTGATGGATACTGAATAAGAAACAATGTTGTATATAACCTAACTTCACATTATACTACCCACTTGGAAACCTTTCATCCTCCTATTAATAATTTGGCGTAGAGTAGACAAGGACCTTAGCGACGCAAACTATATAACGCAGATTTAATGTATATTACCCAGTCTCACCTTTCTGTTGCGTCCTAAATGTTTTTTTTCACAGATACTATTTGATAAATTATGCAACACCATATCTATCCTATGTAAACCAAATTTAGATTATACTACCCGTTTGGCATATTTCATCCTTATACACAAACACATGGAACTTAATGTCTCCAGAACTTTGGCTCACGTAACGCATTAGTAATATGTCAGTATGAGTCGATCCTTCACATCACCACTCAGTCCGAACAATTAATGAGAACCTGTTTTATCATTCCTGCCAGGTCTACCAACTTTGACGTTGTCTTATAGTCCAATATATTTTACCTCCCTCAAAAAAGAAGGCAAGGGTACGCTAAACCATTGTTTCTAGACGGCACGATCCAAGTCGATATCATTGTGCATATAGCAAGCGCTCTCGATGAATTTGTCGGCTCGCGTCGTGGCGACACCGGCTATATAATGAATGTATCGGTACTTCATATGATTGCAAATATTTTCCGAGATAATAGTTAATGGATAACGCAACACAGGTTGTGGTGCATATGACCTAGATGTGTAGTATATAACCTACTTAGGTCCACATTGGATCCCATTTCTACCACGTATTAACATACGGCCGAGATAGCATTTGATGGATACTGAATAAGAAACAATGTTGTATATAACCTAACTTCACATTATACTACCCACTTGGAAACCTTTCATCCTCCTATTAATAATTTGGCGTAGAGTAGACAAGGACCTTAGCGACGCAAACTATATAACGCAGATTTAATGTATATTACCCAGTCTCACCTTTCTGTTGCGTCCTAAATGTTTTTTTTTCACAGATACTATTTGATAAATTATGCAACACCATATCTATCCTATGTAAACCAAATTTAGATTATACTACCCGTTTGGCATATTTCATCCTTATACACAAACACATGGAACTTAATGTCTCCAGAACTTTGGCTCACGTAACGCATTAGTAATATGTCAGTATGAGTCGATCCTTCACATCACCACTCAGTCCGAACAATTAATGAGAACCTGTTTTATCATTCCTGCCAGGTCTACCAACTTTGACGTTGTCTTATAGTCCAATATATTTTACCTTCCTCAAAAAAGAAGGCAAGGGTACGCTAAACCATTGTTTCTAGGCAGCACGATCCTAGTCGATAGCATTGTGCATGTAGCAAGAGCTCTCGAAGAATTTTTCAGCTCGCGTTGTGGCGACACTGACTATATAATGAATGTATCGGTACTACATTTGATTGGAACACCGTCACCGAAATTTTCAAGGGACACCATCGACCCTAAGGCTGCAAAGTAGATGCTGGAGGGTCTGGTGGCGTCCCAGGAAGGCGTGTTCCCTACCTAGGAGGCTTCAGATGCTGGCTATGTGGCCATTCTGGAGTTACGCCGCAGAATGCAATAGAATATCGTTCATAGGACTACATCAAAATCGCTAGTTGCCGACAGCAAAATCTATGCCGACGGCCACCGTCGGCATAGATGGAGATATGCCTACGGCTTTTCTTTGCCGACTCTATGCCGACGGCCACCGTCAGCATAGATGGAGATATGCCTACGGCTATTCTTTGCCGACGGAAAAATAAAAGCCGTCGACATACCTCCATCTATGCCGACGGTTGCCGTCGGCAACTAGCGATTTATGAACGATTTGCTATTGCATTCTGCTGCGTACCTCCAGAATGACCACATAGCCAGCAACTGAAGCCTCCTCGGTAGGGAACACGCCTTCCAGGGACGCCACCAGACCCTCCGTCAATCTTGGTCCCCATACCGCGCAACACGAAGAATCATCAGAAATCAGAACCGGGGAGACAATATAAGACCGGGGCGGGAATGAAAGACACGGTATCCGAAGTGCCGGCGGTCCGTCCGTTCTCTTCACTCCCGATTCCAGTCGCGGAAGCCCTCGTCGGGGTGCTCCAGAGAGCTCCGCCGATCTTTGTCCCCATATTGTGCATCACGAAAAATTGTCAGAAATCAGTACCGAAGAGGAAGTATAAGACCGGGGCGGGAATCAAAGACGCAGTATCCGAAGCGCCGGTGGTGCGTCCGTTCTTTTCCCTGCCGGTTCAACTCGCGGAAGTCCTCGCCGGGGTGCGCCAGAGAGCTCCGCCGAGCTTGGTCCCCATACTGCACATCACGAAAAATCGTCAGAATTCAGAAATCAGATCCTGGGTCTTTGATTCCCGCCCCGGTCTTATATTTCCTCTTTGGTTCCGATTTTTGGTGATTTTTCGTTTTGCACAGTATGGGGACCATGCTCGGCGGAGCTCTCTGGCGCACCCGGCGAGGGCTTCCGCGACTCGAACTGGGAGCGAAGAGAACGGATGGACCGCCGACGCCTCGAATATCGTGTCTTTGATTCCCGCCCCAACCCCAACAGCCTCGCGGCCTCCCCTGCGCGCTATACAGCCACCGGGGAAGCCCCTGGGGAGATGGCGACGCCCAAGAAGGGTCTTGGGGTTAGCGCAGAGGGTAAGAAGCCGATGCGAATCGGTGCGGTGGTCAATCTCCTTCGTCTGACGATGATCCTTGGTCAGTAAATGGGTAATAACAGTTAGCGTCGTGCGAAGGCTGAGCTCGTCGCGTCTTCTGCTCCGTCTCCACCCGATGCACTACCTATTCATGAGGACACACAAAATTCCTAGGTCTACAGACGGAATTCCGTACGAGAAGCCCTTTCATCTCTCCACAGTATCTAGCGTGACACCGCACGAGCATGCGGGAGATCCCACAATATCCCCTCTAAAACAACACGCCATAGATTCGTCTTCATTCCCCTGCGATCCGTACCATGCATGGCGTCCCAAACACGGGTGACCTCAACATCGTCGCCCGTGCAGCAGCGCGCCAGAGCCCGGGTCACGCCCAGGGGCATTGTCTCGTTGCTGTGCGAGCAGGAGTTGGTCGACGAGATCTGCGCAAAGCACGGCGTCCCCATGGATTTCACTTCGTGCCTAGCTCGCGAGTTGCGCGTGAACTCGGCACCGCCAGGAGGGTTCATGTGCGTGTACGAGGATGCACTGGAGGCCGGGATGCGAGTCCCCCTACACCCTTTTTTCTGCGATGTACTCGCCCACTTCAATCTCGCGCCGACCCAGCTTGCGCCGAATGGGTGGCGCTTTATGGCGGGGTTCATCGTGATCTACCACGTACTCCAAAACAAAATCTCATTTCACTTTCATGGTTTGTTTGTGCTTTGTACAATGAAAAGAGTTGCTCCTATTTTCTGTCAGAGATGGACCCCTCGGTTCTTGACTTAATGTACTCCCGAATGGCAAAGAAATGGGGAGTAAATGTGGCAAGATTATCCACTTTCTCTGGGAAGAAAGGAAGTCTTGACGAAGCCAACTACAAGGAGCGTGAGGGTCTGTATTCTAGGGTGGTTCTCTACACGCCTACTGCCGCCCAAGGTAGCTCGCCGACTAATGGCATCACTTCGGCACCGTCACCGAAATTTTCAAGGGACACCATCGACCCTAAGGCCGCAAAGTAGATGCTGGAGGGTCTGGTGGCGTCCCATGAAGTTGTGTTCTCTACCGAGGAGGCTTCAGATGCTGGCTATGTGGCCATTCTGGAGGTACGTCGCAGAATGCAACAGCAAATCGTTCATAGGACTACATCAAAATCGCTAGTTGCCGACGGCTAAATCTATGCCGACGGCCATCGTCGGCATAGATGGAGATATGCCTATGGCTTTTCTTTGCCGACTCTATGCCGACGGCCACCATCGGCATAGATTTGGCCGTCGTCAACTAGCGATTTATGAACGATTTTCTGTTGCATTCTGCGACGTACCTCCAGAATGACCACATAGCTAGCATCTGAATCTTCCTCGGTAGGGAACACGCCTTCCTGGGACGCAACCAGACCCTCCGCCGAGCTTGGTCCCCATACTGCGCAACACGAATAATCGTCAGAAATCAGAACCGGAGAGAAAATATAAGACCGGGGCGGGAATAAAAGACACGGTATCTGAAGCGTCGGCGGTCCGTCCGTTCTCTTCGCTCCCGATTCCAGTCGCGGAAGCCCTCGTCGGGGTGCGCCAGAGAGCTCCGCCGATCTTTATCCCCATACTGTGCATCACAAAAAATTGTCAGAAATCAGTACTTAAGAGGAAATATAAGACCGGGGCGGGAATAAATGATGCGGAATCCAAAGCGTCGGCGGTGCGTCCGTTCTCATCCCTCCCGGTTCAACTCGCGGAAGTCGTCGCCGGGGTGCGCCAGAGAGATCCGCCGAGCTTGGTCCCCATACTCCACATCACGAAAAATCGTCAAAATTCAGAAATAAGATCCTGGGTCTTTGATTCCCGCCCCGGTCTTGTATTTCCTCTTTGGTTCCGATTTCTGGTGATTTTTCGTTTTGCATAGTATGGGGACCAAGCTCGACGGAGCTCTCTGGCGCACCCCGGCGAGGGCTTCCGCGACTGGAACTGGGAGCGAAGAGAACGGATGGACCGCCGG
Organism: Bromus sterilis; assembly: GCA_950022295.1. Classification (NCBI taxonomy): domain Eukaryota; kingdom Viridiplantae; phylum Streptophyta; class Magnoliopsida; order Poales; family Poaceae; genus Bromus; species Bromus sterilis. The sequence continues at coordinate 157,328,807 of OX465596.1, read as the reverse complement.
CGCTTCGAATATCGTGTCTTTGATTCCCAGATTTATATCGTTGCACAACTATATAACCCAGATTTACTGTATATTACCGAGTCTCACATTTCTGTTGCGTCCTAAATGTTCTTTTTTCACAGATACTTTTGATAAGTTGTGCAACACCATATCTATTCTATTTTCTCACAGATACTATTTGATAAATTGTGCAACACCATATCTATTCTATGTAAACCAAATTTAGATTATACTACCCGTTTGGAACATTTCATCCTTATACACAAAGACATTGAACTTAATGTCTCCAGAACTTTGGCTCACGTAACGCATTAGTAATATGTCAGTATGAGTCGATCCTTCACATCATCAGTCAGTCCGAACAATTAAATTTAGATTATACAGTAAATCTAGGTCATATGCACCACAACCTATATTGTGTTATCCATTAACTATTATCTCGAAAAATATTTTCCAATCATATGTAGTACCGATACATTTATTATATAGACTGTGTCTCCACAACGCGAGCCGACAAATTCTTCGAGAGCGCTTTCTATATGCACAGTGCTATCGACTTGGATCGTGCCGTCTAGAAACAATGGTTTAGCGTACCCTTGCCTTCTCTGTTTCTTATTCAGTATCCATAGAATGCTATCTCCGCCGAATGTTAATACGTGATAGAAAGGGCTCCAATGTGGACCTAAGTAGGTTATATACTTCACATCGAGCTCATATGGACCACAACCTGTATTGCGTTATCCATTAACTATTATCTCGGAAAATATTTTCCAATCATATGTAGTACCGATACAATAATTATATAGACTGTGTCGCCACAACGCGAGCCGACAAATTCTTCGAGAGCGCTTGTGTAACACCCTCACTGTCATGTAACAGTAATCACTTTTGATTAATGATAATTACTATTGCTAATCTCACTTTGATCATCTTTGCATATGATCACTCCAAAAATCCTTTTGGTTGATATTAAAAATAATGTGATAAATAAATCTTTGTCCAAAAATTGTGCAACCAATTTTGTTAAATGCCTAAAAATCAGTGGACCATGTTAAACTAACATTGGATATTTATTGCAATATTTAAATATTGCAAACAATTCAAACTAGTGCTAAAATAACCCCTTTCACTAGTGGCATAATAAAAATAAATATTAAATGAATTTCTTTTGCACCCAAACTTTTTGTGGCACTCTATTAATTTGCAATATTAATTATGGGACTAGTTTCATATTTTAGAAAAAGTCCAAAATGCCAACTAAAATAAATACAAACAGAAAGAAAAAAAATAAAAGAAAACCTAATCTAACGCTCGGGGGCGAAGCCCACCCCCTTCCCCCTTGGGCCAGCCCACCCCGACCCACTCCCCCTCCCCATCATCTTCAACCTCCGTACAGGCGTGGCGCCCATCGCGCGGTCGGCCGCGGCCTCGTCGCCGTGGCGGCCATCCAGGCCACCTCCGGCGAGGGATAAGACCCCGACACCCCACCTCTCGCTGCAAACCTAGCGCCCTCCCCATCTCTCCCTCCCTCGCGCCGCTTTCTCTGGGAGGGGCTTGCCAACCGCAGCCGTGGCCGCGTCCTCAGCGCCGGCGCGTCCAATTGCTTCCCCGAGCCCAGTGCGCCTGTCCAGGACCATCGTCGGCCTCGTCCACGTCTTCCCCTCCATCTGGTTCGAGCCGAAGCGCCGTGCCCTCCACGAATCGAGCTCGCGACTTCGCCACTGCCTCCGGCCGCCGGCGTCAAATTCGCTGCTGGTGAAGCTCCTCCGCCCCTACCGACTTCACCATCGCGCCCCCACGGTGAGCCTCACGGATTCCCCTCCTCCGTTCGTCGTTTGAGCCGATGCAGCGCCTCACTGTCGAAGCTCGCCGCCGCCTGGCCGCCATGGACATGGCGCGCTCACCTCCCCTTCCCCTTGAACCGCGCCCTGCGCGAGACCTCGCCGCGGCCCTGGCCAGAATGGCCCCCAACGCGCACCCCCCCTGTTTCGCCCCCGCCCCTCCCCCCCCCCATGGCCCCCTCGCCGGCCGGCCTAGCGTGGCCTTGGCCATGGCCGGCTTGCCGTGCCGTGCCGGGCTGAGGCTGGTTCCACTGGCATGTGGGGCCGGCCTTGATTAGATTAGGGGCTAACCTCTATTAAGTTAATCCCCAATGGATTAGCAGATAACCCCCCCCCCTAGGAGCTTACATGTGGACCCCATATATTAATAAGTGTTTAAGGAAGATAGAAAAACTGGTAAGAATAACTGTGAGTATGACAGGTGGGGTCCATCACTTGTTAATTTATTTAAATGGATTTTAGTTAACTACTAGAGTATGACATGTGGGCCCTCTGTAATATTAGTTATAAATTAAAATGTTTTTGTTAAAATGTGTGGCTGACATGTGGGACCCACTGGTCAGTAGGTCCCACTTGTCAGTGTTGACTGGTCAAACCTCCTATGGATAATGTTAGGATTTAAATAATAAATATAATCCAGGAAATGATTTAAACTTCAAAAATCAATATATTTTAAACCGTAAGTCAGATTAAAAAACTTTATACATCAAAATTGATCAGAAAAATTTAACGAATACGAATACGCTATCCGGATAGCCACCACACCCCTCTAACACAACGAACATTGACATCCCCCCCTCCGTGTCGTTTGTCCGATAATAGCCCGATACCGTAAAACTCTCCGGATGAATTTATTCTGAACACGAAACTTGTTCAGGATAGTTCAACTAGTCCGGATACATCACCCATACGTTTGTCGGATGTCCACGACACCTCCGGAATGATCTTTCCCCCTCCGGATACCCTGTCAGGTAATCACCCGGAGGTGACAGTTCATCCACGGATGAATTCCCGCTTCGTGCTACGTGTATCGTACAACGTTAGAGCATTGTTAACATTTCATATGTCATGTCTTGTATTTGTATTGCTATTATTGATGTGTATTTATTATTTCTCCCCCCTCTTTTATTGACCGGTAGTCTCGACGTCCGCTGCTGATGCCCCTGTGATCGACTACTTCGTCGACGACCGTACCTCTACCGTCGAGCTTACAGGCAAGAAGAGCCATTCTCTTCCCCAGATATCGCCTATCTTTCCGTGCATTTCTTGCACTAGGCATATGCTGCTGCTGCTGCTACGTTATAATCCTACTCAATTCAATAGCATGTTTTTGTCGCCCCTTGATGTACCTTCTGTTATCCCATGCTGCCTATTATATATATTATATTCAGAAGTGAACCCTACGCCTTGTTAGTCAATAGGATTAGATAGCGGGTCGTGATCACTCTGGGATGATCGCGGATGCGTTACATTACAACTGCTACAGGTACGGTTCAGAGCAGACATCGCTTCAGCCCCCTACGTCGGATCTGCCGAGCCACCTCAAGTGTGAGCGATCGAGGAGAAATCCCCGTACTCCACTCGTGGTCGACTCTATATATCCGTCTTAGGATACTAAACCACGGTTGTCCTTACAGGTAAGGAGTCGGGTGACCCCACGGTGCCCGCGCAGGGTATCTTAGCGGAACGACAGGTCAGGTGTATTCCACCGGTGTGCGGCGGGCCTGGTACTGTTCGTGGCCGAAGGATTTCCTGTTGTACGAAAGTCGAGCTCTTCGGAGCAAACGCGAGACAAGGCATGGAGACGGTTCACCTTGTTGGTAACCGCACGAGTTGGTGGGACGACAGGGCAGGCACCGACGTTACTGGTGCTCCTGGCTTCTGTCGTTGTCCGCGACTCATTCAATAAGGGGCAACGATAACGGTTATCTCGACAGAAAATTAATAAAATGCTTAACGTGTTCGGCGGATGACTTGAGTAGCCTTTTGGCTTGTACACACTACCTATACGTGGGATTACGCTTTTGGGCGTCTCCGCAATGTAGCCTCGTTCGAAAGCTCTGAAAGACGTCCAGTTCAGCATTGCGGCAGGGATGGATTGCGCTGCGGCGTCGGAATTCACCCTCCTCGCAATGACCCGGAGAGCGAGGGGTGATAGGCCCATGACCCTCTTGCACTTAGGGCTGTAGACCGGCGGGGACCTCTCTGATGAGTCGTAGGATGGACTGTGTTGTGTCGGATAGCCTCGGTGGGGTGCTCCCTAACCAGGTGTACGCCACCCTGGAGATCCGAGCGTGTAGTGTCACACTAGTGCACCCCTGCAGGGAAGATTAATCTATCGATAGCCGTGTCCACGGTAATAGGACGCTTTATACTGAAGCCAGATCCTATCACTACAAACTACTACTATTAAACTGTTGGTTCCGGGTTTTCTTCCTCGCGGGGATGTCGAGGAGGGGAACTCGGAGGCATTGTTAATTATGATTACAACTTATTATTATACAATGCTGCAGAAACTTCTGCTGCATTGTTACATTCATTACTGTTATATTAAACTATTGGCTGATTCTTACCTCATGCTGCAAGACTCGTCGGAAGATGCTAGTCTTCGATAGGCCTAGCTTCTTACCCTTATTCTGATTTCTACCTTAAAGTGCACTATATACAGCCTCCCTTTTCCATTTGATACATGCATAAAGGCTTAGTAGCGGACGTAAGACTCGCGGGTATGCTAGATACTCACCCTTGCTTTATTTCCCCTTTTCGCTTTGCCTGATCGACCGCAGCAGTCGACGTTGGAGCCCAGGAGCAGGAGATTCCAGAAGGAGCCTACTACGACGTTGAGTTCCCGTTGACTAGGAGTAATTCGGTGGATCCCAGGCAGGAGGCCTCGCCTTTTCGATTTGTACCTCTGATGTTATTTGTGCTAGCCTTCTTAAGGCAAAACTTGACTAACTATGTCTGTACTCAGATATTATGATTTTATGACTTATGTATTCGGGTCTGTGTGACCCCACTTCATTGTAATATATTTGGTTATCCTTTTGTGTTTAGTGTTGTGCTGTGATATTCTCGGCACCTTGATCTCGATCATGTACCCTGCGTGTATGATTACTGTACATGATCGTAAATCGAGGGCGTCACAGCTTGCTATATGCACAGAGCTATCGACTTGGATCGTGTCGTCTAGAAACAATGGTTTAGCGTACCCTTGCCTTCTTTTTTGACGGAGGTAAAATATATTGGACTATAAGACAACTTCAAAGTTGGTAGACCTGGCAGGAATGATAAAACAGGTTCTCATTAATTGTTCGGACTGACTGATGATGTGAAGGATCGACTCATATTGACATATAATAATGTGTTACGTGAGCCAAAGTTTTGGAGACATTAAGTTCCATGTGTTTGTGTATAAGGATTAAATGTGCCAAACGGGTTGTATAATCTAAATTTGGTTTACATAGGATAGATATGGTGTTGCATAATTTATCAAATAGTATATGTGAAAAAAAAACATTTAGGAAACAAGAGAAAGGTGAGACTGGGTAATATACATTAAATCTGGGTTATATAGTTTGCGTCGCTAAGGTCCTTGTCTACTCTACGCCAAATTATTAATGGGAGGATCAAAGGTTTCCAAGTGGGTAGTATAATGTGAAGTTAGGTTATATACAACAGTGTTTCTTATTCAGTGTCCATAAAATGCTATCTCGGCCGTATGTTAATACGTGGTAGAAATGGGCTACAATGTGGACCTAAGTAGGTTATATACTACACATCTAGGTCATATGCACCACAACCTGTGTTGCGTTATTCATTAACTATTATCTCGAAAAATATTTGCCAATCATATGAAGTACCGATACATTCATTATATAGCCGGTATCGCCATAACGCGAGCCGACAAATTCATCGAGAGCGCTTCCTATATGCACAGTGCTATCGACTTGGATCGTGCCGTCTAGAAACAATGGTTTAGCGTACCCTTTCCTTCTTTTTTGACGGAGGTAAATTATATTCGACTGTAAGACAACGTGAAAGTTGGTAGACCTGGCAGGAATGATAAAACAGGTTCTCATTAATTGTTCGGACTGAATGATGATGTGAAGGATCGACTCATACTGACATATTAGTAATGTGTTATGTGAGCCAAAGTTCTGGAGACATTAAGTTCCATGTGTTTGTGTATAAGGATGAAATGTGCCAAACGGGTAGTATAATCTAAATTTGGTTTACATAGAATAGATATGGTGTTGCATAATTTATCAAATAGTATCTGTGAAAAAAACATTTAGGACGCAACAGAAAGGTGATCCTGGGTAATATAACGTAAATCAGGGTTATATAGTTTGTGTTACTAAGATTCTTGTCTACTCTACGCCAAATTATTAATGGGAGGATGACAGGTTTCCAAATGGGTAGTATATTGTGAAATTAGGTTATATACAACACTGTTTCTTATTCAGTATCCATAGAATGCTATCTCGGCCGAATGTTAATACGTGGTAGAAAGGGCTTCAATGTGGAAACGGGTAGTATAATCTAAATTTGGTTTACATAGAATAGATATAATGTTGCATAATTTATCAAATAGTATCTGTGAAAAACAAACATTTAGGACGCAACAGAAAGGTAAGCCTGGGTAATATACAGTAAATCTGGGTTATATACTTTGCGTCGCTAAGGTCCTTGTCTACTCTACGCCAAATTATTAATGGTAGGATGAAAGGTTTCCAAGTGGGTAGTACAATGTGAAATTAGGTTATATACTACATTGTTTCTTATTCAGTATCCATAGAATACTATCTCGGCCGAATGTTAATACGTGGTAGAAAGGGCTTCAATGTGGAAACGGGTAGTATAATCTAAATTTGGTTTACATAAAATAGATATGATGTTGCATAATTTATCAAATAGTATCTGTGAAAAACAAACATTTAGGACGCAAAAGAAAGGTGAGCCTGGGTAATATACAGTAAATCTGGGTTATATAGTTTGCGTCGCTAAGGTCCTTGTCTACTCTACGCCAAATTATTAATGGGAGGATGAAAGGTTTCCAAGAGGGTAGTATAATGTGAAATTAGGTTATATACAACATTGTTTCTTATTCAGTATCCATAGAATGCTATCCCGGCCGAATGTTAATACGTGGTAGAAAGGGCTTCAATGTGGAAATGGGTAGTATAATCTAAATTTGGTTTACATAGAATAGATATGATGTTGCATAATTTATCAAATAGTATCTGTGAAAAACAAACATTTAGGACGCAACAGAAAGGTGAGCCTGGGTAATATACAGTAAATCTGGGTTATATACTTTGCGTCGCTAAGGTCCTTGTCTACTCTACGCAAAATTATTAATGGGAGGATGAACGGTTTCCAAGTGGGTAGAATAATGTGAAATTAGGTTATATACAACATTGTTTCTTATTCAGTATCCATAGAATGCTATCTCGGCCGAATGTTAATACGTGGTAGAAAGGGCTTCAATGTGGAAACGGGTAGTATAATCTAAATTTGGTTTACATAAAATAGATATGATGTTGCATAATTTATCAAATAGTATCTGTGAAAAACAAACATTTAGGACGCAACAGAAAGGTGAGCCTGGGTAATATACAGTAAATCTGGGTTATAAACTTTGCGTCGCTAAGGTCCTTGTCTACTCTACGCCAAATTATTAATGGGAGGATGAAAGTTTCCAAGTGGGTAGTATAATGTGAAACTAGGTTATATACAACATTGTTTCTTATTCAGTATCCACAGAATGCTATCTCGGCCGAATGTTAATACGTGGTAGAAAGGGCTTCAATGTGGAAACGGGTAGTATAATCTAAATTTGGTTTACATAAAATAGATATGATGTTGCATAATTTATCAAATAGTATCTATGAAAAACAAAAATTTAGGACGCAACAGAAAGGTTAGCCTGGGTAATATACAGTAAATCTGGGTTATATACTTTGCGTCGCTAAGGTCCTTGTCTACTCTACGCCAAATTGTTAATGGGAGGATGAAAGGTTTCCAAGTGGATAGTATAATGTGAAATTAGGTTATATACAACACTGTTTATTATTCAGTATCCATAGAATGCTATCTCGGTCGAATGTTAATACGTGGTAGAAAGGGCTTCAATGTGGAAACGGGTAGTATAATCTAAATTTGGTTTACATAAAATAGATATGATGTTGCATAATTTATCAAATAGTATCTGTGAAAAACAAACATTTAGGACGCAACAGAAAGGTGAGCCTAGGTAATATACAGTAAATCTGGGTTATATACTTGGACGAATGTTAATACGTGGTAGAAAGGTCTCCAATGTGGAGCTAAGTAGGTTATATACTTCACATCTAGGTCATATGCACCACAACCTGTCTTGCGTTATCCATTAACAATTATCTCGGAAAGTATTTTCCAGTCATATGTAGTACCGATACATTCATTATATAGACTGTTTCGCCACAACGCGAGCCGACAAATTCTTCGAGAGCGCTTGCTATATGCACAATGCTATCGACTTGGATCGTGCCGTCTAGAAACAATGGTTTAGCGTACCCTTGCCTTGTTTTTTGAGGGAGGTAAAATATATTGGACTATAAGACAACGTCAAAGTTGGTAAACCTGGCAGGAATGATAAAACAGGTTCTCATTAATTGTTCGGACTGACTGATGATGTGAAGGATCGACTCATACAGACATATTACTAATGTGTTACGTGAGCCAAAGTTCTGGAGACATTAAGTTCCATGTGTTTGTGTATAAGGATGAAATGTGCCAAACGGGTAGTATAATCTAAATTTGATTTACATAGAATAGATATGGTGTTGCATAATTTATCAAATAGTATCTATGAAAAAAACATTTAGGACGCAACAGAAAGGTGATCCTGGGTAATATACAGTAAATCAGGGTTATATAGTTTGTGTCGCTAAGATTCTTGTCTACTCTACGCCAAATCATTAATGGGAGGATGAAAGGTTTCCAAGTGGGTAGAATAATGTGAAATTAGGTTATATACAACATTGTTTCTTATTCAGTATCCATAGAATGCTATCTCGGTCAAATGTTAATACGTGGTAGAAAGGGCTTCAATGTGGAAACGGGTAGTATAATCTAAATTTGGTTTACATAGAATAGATATGATGTTGCATAATTTATCAAATAGTATCTGTGAAAAACAAACATTTAGGACGCAACAGAAAGGTGAGCCTGGGTAATATACAGTAAATCTGGGTTATATACTTTGCGTCGCTAAGGTCCTTGTCTACTCTACGCCAAATTATTAATGGGAGGATGAAAGGTTTCCAAGTGGGTAGTATAATGTGAAATTAGGTTATATACAACATTGTTTATTATTCATTATCCATAGAAAGCTATCTCGGCCGAATGTTAATACGTGGTAGAAAGGTCTCCAATGTGGAGCTAAGTAGGTTATATACTTCACATCTTGGTCATATGCACCACAACCTGTCTTACGTTATCCATTAACAATTATCTAGGAAAGCATTTTCCAGTCATATGAAGTACCGATACATTCATTATATAGACTGTGTCGCCACAACGCGAGCCGACAAATTCTTCGAGAGCGCTTTATATAACCTACTACGTCCACATTGGAGCCCATTTCTACCACGTATTAACATACGGCCGAGATAGAATTTGATGGATACTGAATAAGAAACAATGTTGTATATAACCTAACTTCACATTATACTACCCACTTGGAAACCTTTCATCCTCTCATTAATAATTTGGCGTAGAGTAGGCAAGGACCTTAGCGACGCAAAGTATATAACCGAGATTTAATGTATATTACCCAGTCTCACCTTTCTGTTGCGTCCTAAATGTTTTTTTTTCACAGATACTATTTGATAAATTATACAACACCATATCTATTCCATGTAAACCAAATTTAGATTATACTACCCGTTTGGCACATTTTATCCTTATACACATACACATGGAACTTAATGTCTCCAAAACTTTGGCTCACGTAACGCATTAGTAATATGTCAGTATGTGTCGATCCTTCACATCATCAGTCAGTCCGAACAATTAACGAGAACCCGTTTTATCATTCCTGCCAGGCCTACCAACTTTGACGTTGTCTTATAGTCCAATATAATTTACCTCCGACAAAAAAGAAGGCAAGGGTACGCTAAACCATTGTTTCTAGACGCCACGATCCAAGTCGATAGCACTGCGCATATAGCAAGCGCTCTCAAAGAATTTGTCGGCTCTCGTTGTGGCGACACAGTCTAGGCTCACGTAACGCATTAGTAATATGTCAGTATGAGTCGATCCTTCACATCATCAGTCAGTCCGAACAATTAATGAGAACCCGTTTTATCATTCCTGCCAGGTCTACCAACTTTGACGTTGTCTTATAGTCCAATATAATTTACCTCCGTCAAAAAAGAAGGCAAGGGTACGCTAAACCATTGTTTCTATACGGCACGATCCAAGTCGATAGCACTGTGCATATAGCAAGCGCTCTCGAAAAATTTGTCGGCTCGCGTTGTGGCGACACAGTCTATATAATGAATGTAACGGCACTACATATGATTGGAAAATATTTTCCGAGATAATAGTTAATGGATAACGCAATACAGGTTGTGGTGCACATGACCTAGATGTGAATTATATAACCTACTTAGGTCCACATAGGAGCCATTTCTACCACGTATTAACATTCGGTCGAGATAGCATTCTACGGATACTGAATAAGAAACAGTGTTGAATATACCTAATTTCACATTATACTACCCACTTGGAAACCTTTCATCCTCCCATTAATAATTTGGCGTAGAGTAGTCAAGGACCTTAGCGACGCAAACTATATAACCCAGATTTACTGTATATTACCCAGGCTCACCTTTCTGTTGCGTCCTAAATTTTTTTTCACAAATACTATTTGATAAATTATGCAACACCATATCTATTCTATGTAAACCAAATTTAGATTATACTACCCGTTTGGAAAATTTCATCCTTATACACAGACACATGGAACTTAATGTCTCGAGAACTTTGGCTCACGTAACGCATTAGTAATATGTCAGTATGAGTCGATCCTTCACATCATCAGTCAGTCCGAACAATTAATGAGAACCTGTTTTATCATTCCTTCCAGGTCTACCAACTTTCACATTGTCTTATAGTCCAATATATTTTACCTCCCTCAAAAAATAAGATAAGGGTACGCTAAACCATTGTTTCTAGATGGCACGATCCAAGTCGATAGCATTGTGCATATAGCAAGCGCTCTCGATGAATTTGTCGGCTCGCGTTGTGGCTACACCTGCTATGTAATGAATGTATCGGTACTTCATATGATTGGCAAATATTTTCCGAGATAATAGTTAATGGATAACGCAACACAGGTTGTGGTGCATATGACCTAGATGTGTAGTATATAACCTACTTAGCTCCACATTGGAGCCCATTTCTACCACGTTTTAACATACGACCGAGATAGCATTTGATGGATACTGAATAAGAAACAATGTTGTATATAACCTAACTTTACATTATACTACCCACTTGGAAACCTATAATCCTCCCATTAATAATTTGGCGTAGAGTAGACAAGGACATTAGCGACGCAAACTATATAACCCATATTTAAGGTATATTACCCATTCTCACCTTTCTATTGCGTCCTAAATGTTTTTTTTCACAGATACTATTTGATAAATTATGCAACACCATATCTATTCTATGTAAACCAAATTTAGATTATACTACCCGTTTGGCACATTTTATCCTTATACACATACACATGGAACTTAATGTCTCCAACACTTTGGCTCACGTAACACATTAGTAATATGTCAGTATGAGTCGATCCTTCACATCATCAGTTAGTCCGAACAATTAATGAGAACATGTTTTATAATTCCTGCCAGGTCTACCAACTTTGACGTTGTTTTATAGTCCAATATATTTTACCTCCCTCAAAAAAGAAGGCAAGGGTACGCTAAACCATTGTTTCTAGACGGCACGATCTAAGTCGATAGCATTGTGCATATAGCAAGCGCTCTCGATGAATTTGTCGGCTCGCGTTGTGGCGACACAGTCTATATAATGAATGTAACGGCACTACATATGATTGGAAAATATTTTCCGAGATAATAGTTAATGGATAACGCAATACAGGTTGTGGTGCACATGACCTAGATGTGAATTATATAACCTACTTAGGTCCACATAGGAGCCATTTCTACCACGTATTAACATTCGGCGGAGATAGCATTCTACGGATACTGAATAAGAAACAGTGTTGAATATACCTAATTTCACATTATACTACCCACTTGGAAACCTTTCATCCTCCCATTAATAATTTGGCGTAGAGTAGTCAAGGACCTTAGCGACGCAAACTATATAACCCAGATTTACTGTATATTACCCAGGCTCACCTTTCTGTTGCGTCCTAAATTTTTTTTCACAAATACTATTTGATAAATTATGCAACACCATATCTATTCTATGTAAACCAAATTTAGATTATACTACCCGTTTGGAAAATTTCATCCTTATACACAGACACATGGAACTTAATGTCTCGAGAACTTTGGCTCACGTAACGAATTAGTAATATGTCAGTATGAGTCGATCCTTCACATCATCAGTCAGTCCGAACAATTAATGAGAACCTGTTTTATCATTCCTTCCAGGTCTACCAACTTTCACATTGTCTTATAGTCCAATATATTTTACCTCCCTCAAAAAATAAGATAAGGGTACGCTAAACCATTGTTTCTAGATGGCACGATCCAAGTCGATAGCATTGTGCATATAGCAAGCGCTCTCGATGAATTTGTCGGCTCGCGTTGTGGCTACACCTGCTATGTAATGAATGTATCGGTACTTCATATGATTGGCAAATATTTTCCGAGATAATAGTTAATGGATAACGCAACACAGGTTGTGGTGCATATGACCTAGATGTGTAGTATATAACCTACTTAGCTCCACATTGGAGCCCATTTCTACCACGTATTAACATACGACCGAGATAGCATTTGATGGATACTGAATAAGAAACAATGTTGTATATAACCTAACTTTACATTATACTACCCACTTGGAAACCTATAATCCTCCCATTAATAATTTGGCGTAGAGTAGACAAGGACATTAGCGACGCAAACTATATAACCCATATTTAAGGTATATTACCCATTCTCACCTTTCTATTGCGTCCTAAATGTTTTTTTTTCACAGATACTATTTGATAAATTATGCAACACCATATCTATTCTATGTAAACCAAATTTAGATTATACTACCCGTTTGGCACATTTTATCCTTATACACATACACATGGAACTTAATGTCTCCAACACTTTGGCTCACGTAACACATTAGTAATATGTCAGTATGAGTCGATCCTTCACATCATCAGTTAGTCCGAACAATTAATGAGAACATGTTTTATAATTCCTGCCAGGTCTACCAACTTTGACGTTGTTTTATAGTCCAATATATTTTACCTCCCTCAAAAAAGAAGGCAAGGGTACGCTAAACCATTGTTTCTAGACGGCACGATCTAAGTCGATAGCATTGTGCATATAGCAAGCGCTCTCGATGAATTTGTCGGCTCGCGTTGTGGCTACACCTGCTATATAATGAATGTATCGGTACTTCATATGATTGGCAAATATTTTCCGAGATAATAGTTAATGGATAACGCAAGACAGGTTGTGGTGCATATGACCTAGATGTGTAGTATATAACCTACTTAGGTTCACATTGGAGCCCATTTCTACCACGTATTAACATACGGCCGAGATAGCATCTGATGGATACTGAATAAGAAACAATGTTGTATATAACCTAACTTCACATTATACTACCCACTTTGAAACCTTTCATCCTCCCATTAATAATTTGGCGTAGAGTAGACAAGGACCTTAGCGACGCAAACTATACAACGCATATTTAATGTATATTACCCAGTCTCACCTTTCTGTTGCGTCCTAAATGTTTTTTTTCATAGATACTATTTGATAAATTATGCAACACCATATCTATTATATGTAAACCAAATTTAGATTATACTACCCGTTTGGCATATTTCATCCTTATACACAAACACATGGAACTTAATGTCTCCAGAACTTTGGCTCACGTAACGCATTAGTAATATGTCAGTATGAGTCGATCCTTCACATCACCAGTAAGTCCGAACAATTAATGAGAACTTGTTTTATCATTCCTGCCAGGTCTACCAACTTTGACGTTGTCTTATAGTCCAATATATTTTACCTCCCTCAAAAAAGAAGGCAAGGGTACGCTAAACCATTGTTTCTAGGCAGCACGATCCAAGTCGATAGCATTGTGCATATAGCAAGCACTCTCGAAGAATTTTTCAGCTCGCGTTGTGGAGAAACTGACTATATAATGAATGTATTGGTACTACATATGATTGGAACGCCGTCACCGAAATTTTCAAGGGACACAATCGATCCTAAGGCTGCAAAGTAGATGCTGGAGGGTTTGGTGGTGTCCCAGGAAGGCGTGTCCCCTACCTAGGAGGCTTCAGATGCTGGCTATGTCGCCATTCTGGAGGTACGCCGCAGAATGCAATAGAAAATCGTTCATAGGACTACATCAAAATCTCTAGTTGCCAACAGCCAAATCTATGCCGACGGCCACCGTCGGCATAGATGGAGATATGCCTACGGCTTTTCTTTGCCGACTCTATGCCGATGTCCACCGTCAGCATAGATGGAGATATGCCTACGGCTATTCTTTGCCGACGGCAAAATAAAAGCCGTCGGCATACCTCCATCTATGCCGACGGTTGCCGTCGGCATAGATTTGGCCGTTGGCAACTAGCGATTTATGAACGATTTTCTGTTGCATTCTGCGGCGTACCTCGAGAATGGCCACATAGCCAGCATCTGAAGCCTCCTCGGTAGGGAACACGCCTTCCTGGGACGCCACCAGACCCTCCGTCGAGCTTGGTCCCCATACCGCGCAACACGAAGAATCGTCAGAAATCAGAACCTGAGAGAAAATAGAAGACCGGGGCGGGAATAAAAGACACGGTATCCGAAGTGCTGGCGGTCCGTCCATTCTCTTCACTCCCGATTCCAGTCGCGGAAGCCCTCGTCGGGGTGCTCGAGAGAGCTCCGCCGATGTTTGTCCCCATGTTGTGCATCACGAAAAATTGTCAGAAATCAGTACCGAAGAGGAAGTATAAGACCGGGGCGGGAATCAAAGACGCGGTATCCGAAGCGCCGGTGGTGCGTCCGTTTACTTCCCTCCCAGTTCAACTCGCGGAAGTCCTCGCCGGGGTGCGCCAGTGAGCTCCGCCGAGCTTGGTCCCCATACTGCACATCACGAAAAATCGTCAGAATTCAGAAATCAGATCCTGGGTCTTTGATTCCCGCCCCGTTCTAATATTTCCTCTTTGGTTCCGATTTTTGGTGATTTTTCGTTTTGCACAGTATGGGGACCATGCTTGGCGGAGCTCTCTGGCGCACCCCGGCGAGGGCTTCCGCGACTGGAACTGGGAGCGAAGAGAACGGATGGACAGCCGACGCTTCGAATATCGTGTCTTTGATTCCCGCCCCAACCCCAACAGCCTCCTGGCCTCCCCTGCGCGCTATCCAGCCACCGGGCAGCCCCTCGGGAGTTGGCGACGGCCAAGAAGGGTGTTGGGGTTAGCGCAGAGGGTAAGAAGCCGATGCGAATCGGTGCGGTGGTCAATCTCCTTCGTCTGACGATGATCCTTGGTCAGTCAATAGGTAATAACAGTTAGCGTCGTGCGAAGGCTGAACTTGTCGCGTCTTCTGCACCGTCTCCACCCGATGCACTACCTATTCATGAGGACACACAAAATTCCTAGGCCTACAGACGGAATTCCGTACGAGAAGCCCTTTCATCTCTCCACAGTATCTAGCGTGACACCGCACGAGCATGCGGGAGATCCCACAATATCCCCTCTAAAACAACACGCCATAGATTCGTCTTCATCCCCCTGCGATCCGTACCATGCATGGCGTCCCAAACACGGGTGACCTCAACATCGTCGCCCGTGCAGCAGCGCGCCAGAGCCCGGGTCACGCCCAGGGCATTGTCTTATTGCTGTGCGAGCAGGAGTTGGTCGACGAGATCTGCGCAAAGCACGGCGTCCCCATGGATTTCACGGCGCGCATGGCTCGCGAGTTGCGCGTGAACTCAGCACTGGAGGGCGGGATGCGAGTCCCCCTACACCCTTTCTTCTGCGAGGTACTCGCCCACTTCAATCTCGCGCCGACCCAGCTCGTGCCGAATGGGTGGCGCTTTATGGCAGGGTTCATCGTGATCTACCACGTACTCCAAAATAAAATCTCATTTCACTTTCATGGTTTGTTTGTGCTTTGTACAATGAAAAGAGTTGCTCCTATTTTCTGTTAGAGATGGACCCCTCGGTCCATGACTTAATGTACTCCCGAATGGCAAAGAAATGGGGAGTAAATGTGGCAAGATTATCCACTTTCTCTGGCAAGAAAGGAAGTCTTGAAGAAGCCGACTACAAGGAGCGTGAGGGTCTGTATTCTAGGGTGGTTCTCTACACGCCTACTGCCGCCCATGGTAGCTCGTCGACTGATGGCATCACTTCGGCACCGTCACCGAAATTTTCAAGGGACACCATCGACCCTAAGGCCGCATAGTAGATGCTGGAGGGTCTGGTGGCGTCCCAGGAAGGCGTGTTCTCTACCGAGGAGGCTTCAGATGTTGGCTATGTGGCCATTCTGGAGGTACGTCGCAGAATGCAACAGCAAATCGTTCATAGGACTACATCAAAATCGCTAGTTGCCGACGGCCAAATCTATGCCGACGGCCACCGTCGGCATAGATGGAGATATGCCTACGGCTTTTCTTTGCCAACTCTAGGCCGACGGCCACCATCGGCATAGATTTGGCTGTCGGCAACTAGCGATTTATGAACGATTTGCTGTTGCATTTTGCGGCGTACCTCCAGAATGGCCACATAGCCAGCATCTGAAGCCTCCTCGGTAGGGAACACGCCTTCCTGGTACGCCACCAGACCCTCCGCCGAGCTTGATCCCCATACGGCGCAACACGAAAAATCGTCAGAAATCAGAACCGGAGAGAAAATATAAGACCGGGCGGGAATAAAAGACACGGTATCCGAAGTGCCGGCGGTCCGTTCGTTCTCTTCTCTCCCGATTCCAGTCGCGGAAGCCCTCGTCGGGGTGCGCCAGAGAGCTCCGCCGATCTTTGTCCCCATACTGTGCATCACAAAAAATTGTCAGAAATCAGTACCGAAGAGGAAATATAAGACCGGGGCGGGAGGAGGCTTGAGAAGCTGGCTATGTGGCCAATCTGGAGGTACGCCGCATAATGCAACAGCAAATCGTTCATAGGACTACATCAAAATCGCTTGTTGCCGACGGCCAACTCTATGCCGACGGCCACCGTCGGCATAGATGGTGATATGCCTACGACTTTTCTTTGTCGACGACATCTATGCCGACGGTGGCCGTCGGCATAGATTTGGCCGTCGGCAACTAGCTATTTATGAATGATTTGCTGTTGCATTCTGCGACGTACCTCCAGAATGACCACATAGCCAGCATCTGAAGCCTCCTCGGTAGGGAACACGCCTTCCTGGGACGCCACCAGACCCTCTGCCGAGCTTGGTCCCCATACCGCGCAACACGAATAATCGTCAGAAATCAGAACCGGAGAGAAAATATAAGACCGAGGCGGGAATAAAAGACACAGTATCTGAAGCGCCGGAGGTCCGTCCGTTCAATTCGCTCCCGATTCCAGTCGGGGAAGCCCTCGTCGGGGTGCGCCAGAGAGCTCCGCCGATCTTTATCCCCATACTGCGCATCACAAAAAATTGTCAGAAATCAGTACTGAAGAGGAAATATAAGACCGGGGCGGGAATAAAAGATGCGGTATCCAAAGCGCCGGCGGTGCGTTCGTTCTCATCCCTCCCGGTTCAACTCGCGGAAGTCGTTGCCGGGGTGCGCCAGAGAGCTCCGCCGAGCTTGGTCCCCATACTCCACATCACGAAAAATCGTCAGAATTCAGAAATAAGATCCTGGGTCTTTGATTCCCGCCCTGGTCTTGTATTTCCTCTTTGGTTCCGATTTCTGGTGATTTTTCGTTTTGCACAGTATGGGGACCATGCTCGGCGGAGCTCTCTGGAACACCATATCTATCCTATGTAAACCAAATTTAGATTATACTACCCGTTTGGAACATTTCATCCTTATACACGAACACATTGAACTTAATGTCTCCAGAACTTTGGCTCACGTAACGCATTAGTAATATCTCAGTATGAGTCGATCCTTCACATCATCAGTCAGTCCGAACAATTAATGAGAACCTGCCAGGTCTACCAACTTTGACGTTGTCTTATATTCCAATATATTTTACCTTCCTCAAAAAAAGAAGGCAAGGGTACGCTAAACCATTGTTTCTAGATGGATCCAAGTCGATAGCATTGTGCATATAACAAGCGCTCTCGAAAAATTTGTCGGCTCGCATTTTGGCGACACCGGCTATATAATGAATGTATCGGTACTACATATGATTGGAAAATATTTTCCGAGATAATTGTTAGTGGATAACGCAATACAGGTTGTGGTGCATATGACTTAGATGTGAAGTATATAACCTACTTAGGTCCACATTGGAGCCCATTTCTACCACGTATTAACATAAGGGCGAGATAGCATTTTATGGATAACGAATGAGAAACAGTGTTGTATATAACCTAATTTCACATTATACAACCCACCTGGAAACCTTTCATCCTCCCATTAATAATTTGGCGTAGAGTAAACAAGGACCTTAGCAACACAAACTATATAACCCAGATTTGCTCTATATTACCAACTCTCACCTTTTTGTTGCGTCCTAAATGTTTTTTTTTCACAGCTACTATTTGATAAATTGTGCAACACCATATCTATTCTATTTTTTCACAGATACTATTTGATAAATTGTGCAACACCATATCTATTCTATGTAAACCAAATTTAGATTACCAACTTTCACGTTGTCTTATAGTCCAATATATTTTACCTCCCTCAAAAAAGATGGCAAGGGTACGCTAAACCATTGTTTCTAAATGGCACGATCCAAGTCGATATCATTGTGCATCTAGCAAGCACTCTCGATGAATTTGTCGGCTCGCGTTGTGGCGACACCGGCTATATAATGAATGTATCGGTACTTCATATGATTGGGAAATATTTTCTGAGATAATAGTTAATGGATAACGCAACACAGGTTGTGGTGCATATGACCTACATGTGTAGTATATAACCTACTTAGGTCCACATTGGAGCCCATTTCTACCACCTATTAACATACGGCCGAGATAGAATTTGATGGATACTGAATAAGAAACAGTGTAGTATATAACCTAATTTCACATTATACTACCCACTTGGAAACCTTTCATCCTCCCATTAATAATTTGGCGTAGAGTAGTCAAGGACCTTAGCGAGGCAAACTATATAACCCAGATTTACTGTATATTACCCAGGCTCAACTTTCTGTTGCGTCCTAAATGTTTTTTTTTCACAGATACTATTTGATAAATTATGCAACACCATATCTATTCTATGTAAACCAAATTTAGATTATACTACCCGTTTGGCACATTTCATCCTTATACACAGACACATGGAACTTAATATCTCCAGAACTTTGGCTCACGTAACACATTAGGAATATGTCAGTATGAGTCGATCCTTCACATCATCAGTCAGTCCGAACAATTAATGAGAACCTGTTTTATCGTTCCTGCCAGGTCTACCAACTTTCACGTTGTCTTATAGTCCAATATATTTTACCTCGCTCAAAAAAGAAGGCAAGGGTACGCTAAACCATTGTTTCTAGACGGCACGATCCATGTCGATACCATTGTGCATATAGTAAGCGCTCTCGATGAATTTGTCGGCTCGCGTTGTGGCGACCCAGTCTATATAATGAATGTATCGGTACTACATATGATTGGGAAATATTTTCTGAGATAATAGTTAATGGATAACGCAACACAGGTTGTGGTGCATATGACCTAGATGTGTAGTATATAACCTACATAGGTCCACATTGGAGCCCATTTCTACCACGTATTAACATACGGCCGAGATAGAATTTGATGGATACTGAATAAGAAACAGTGTTGTATATAACCTAATTTCACATTATACTACCCACTTGGAAACCTTTCATCCTCTCATTAATAATTTGGCGTAGAGTAGGCAAGGACCGTAGCGACGCAAACTATATAACCCAGATTTAATGTATATTACCCAGTTTCACCTTTCTGTTGCGTCCTAAATATTTTTTTTCACAGATACTATTTGATAAATTATGCAACACCATATCTATCCTATGTAAACCAAATTTAGATTATACTACCCGTTTGGCACATTTCATCCTTATACACAAACACATGGAACTTAATGTCTCCAAAACTTTGGCTCACGTAACGCATTAGTAATATGTCAGTATGAGTCGATCATTCACATCATCAGTCAGTCCGAACAATTAATGAGAACCTGTTTTATCATTCCTGCTAGGTCTACCAACTTTGACGTTGTCTTATAGTCCAATATAATTTACCTCCGTCAAAAAAGAAGGCAAGGGTACGCTAAACCATTGTTTCTAGACGGCACGATCCAAGTCGATAGCACTGTGCATATAGCAAGCGCTCTCGAAGAATTTGTCGGTTGTGTTCTGGCGACACAGTCTATATAATGAATGTATCGGTACTACATATGATTGGAAAATATTTTCCGAGATAATAGTTAATGGATAACGCAATACAGGTTGTGGTGCATATGACCTAGATGTGAAGTATATAACCTACTTAGGTCCACATTGGAGCCCTTTCTACCACGTATTAACATTCGGCCGAGATAGCATTCTATGGATACTGAATAAGAAACAGTGTTGTATATAACCTAATTTCACATTATACTACCCACTTGGAAACCTTTCATCCTCACATTCATAATTTGGCGTAGAGTAGTCAAGGACCTTAGCGAGGCAAACTATATATCCCAGATTTACTGTAAATTACCCAGGCCCACCTTTCTGTTGCGTCCTAAATGTTTTTTTTCACAGATACTATTTGATAAATTATGCAACACCATATCTATTCTATGTAAACCAAATTTAGATTATACTACCCGTTTGGCACATTTCATCCTTATACACAGACACATGGAACTTAATGTCTCCAGAACTTTGGCTCACGTAACACATTAGGAATATGTCAGTATGAGTCGATCCTTCACATCATCAGTCAGTCCGAACAATTAATGAGAACCTGTTTTATCATTCCTGTCAGGTCTACCAACTTTCACGTTGTCTTATAGTCCAATATATTTTACCTCGCTCAAAAAAGAAGGCAAGGGTACGCTAAACCATTGTTTCTAGACGGCACGATCCATGTCGATACCATTGTGCATATAGTAAGCGCTCTCGATGAATTTGTCGGCTCGCGTTGTGGCGACCCAGTCTATATAATGAATGTATCGGTACTACATATGATTGGGAAATATTTTCTGAGATAATAGTTAATGGATAACGCAACACAGGTTGTGGTGCATATGACCTAGATGTGTAGTATATAACCTACTTAGGTCCACATTGGAGCCCATTTCTACCACGTATTAACATACGGCCGAGACAGAATTTGATGGATACTGAATAAGAAACAGTGTTGTATATAACCTAACTTCACATTATACTACCCACTTGGAAACCTTTCATCCTCGCATTAATAATTTGGCGTAGAGTAGGCAAGGACCGTAGCGACGCAAACTATATAACCCAGATTTAATGTATATTACCCAGTTTCACCTTTCTGTTGCGTCCTAAATGTTTTTTTTCACAGATACTATTTGATAAATTATGCAACACCATATCTATCCTATGTAAACCAAATTTAGATTATACTACCCGTTTGGCACATTTCATCCTTATACACAAACACATGGAACTTAATGTCTCCAAAACTTTGGCTCACGTAACGCATTAGTAATATGTCAGTATGAGTCGATCATTCACATCATTAGTCAGTCCGAACAATTAATGAGAACCTGTTTTATCATTCCTGCTAGGTCTACCAACTTTGACGTTGTCTTATAGTCCAATATAATTTACCTCCGTCAAAAAAAAGGCAAGGGTACGCTAAACCATTGTTTCTAGACGGCACGATCCAAGTCGATAGCACTGTGCATATAGCAAGCGCTCTCGAAGAATTTGTCGGTTGTGTTCTGGCGACACAGTCTATATAATGAATGTATCGGTACTACATATGATTGGAAAATATTTTCCGAGATAATAGTTAATGGATAACGCAATACAGGTTGTGGTGCATATGACCTAGATGTGAAGTATATAACCTACTTAGGTCCACATTGGAGCCCTTTCTACCACGTATTAACATTCGGCCGAGATAGCATTCTATGGATACTGAATAAGAAACAGTGTTGTATATAACCTAATTTCACATTATACTACCCACTTGGAAACCTTTCATCCTCACATTCATAATTTGGCGTAGAGTAGTCAAGGACCTTAGCGAGGCAAACTATATATCCCAGATTTACTGTAAATTACCCAGGCTCACCTTTCTGTTGCGTCCTAAATGTTTTTTTTTCACAGATACTATTTGATAAATTATGCAACACTATATCTATTCTATGTAAACCAAATTTAGATTATACTACCCGTTTGGCACATTTCATCCTTATTCACAAACACATGGAACTTAATGTCTCGAGAACTTTGGCTCACGTAACGCATTAGTAATATGTCAGTATGAGTCGATCCTTCACATCATCAGTCAGTCCGAACAATTAATGAGAACCTGTTTTATCATTCCTGCCAGGTCTACCAACTTTAAGGTTGTCTTATAGTCCAATATGTTTTACCTCCCTCAAAAAAGAAGGCAAGGGTACGCTAAACCATTGTTTCTAGACGGCACGATCCAAGTCGATATCATTGTGCATAGAGAAAGCGCTCTCGATGAATTTGTCGGCTCGCATTGTGGCGACACCGGCTATATAATGAATGTATCGGTACTTCATATGATTGGGAAATATTTTTCGAGATAATAATTAATGGATAACGCAACACAGGTTGTCGTTCATATGACCTAGATCTGTAGTATATAACCTACTTAGGTCCACATTGGAGCCCATTTCTACCACGTATTAACATACGGCCGAGATAGAATTTGATGGATACTGAATAAGAAACAGTGTTTTATATAACCTAACTTCACATTATACTACCCACTTGGAAACCTTTCATCCTCTCATTAATAATTTGGCGTAGAGTAGGCAAGGACCTTAGCGACGCAAACTATATAACCCAGATTTAATGTATATTACCCAGTCTCACCTTTCTGTTGCGTCCTAAATGTTTTTTTCACAGATAATATTTGATAAATTATGCAACACCATATCTATCCAATGTAAACCAAATTTAGATTATACTACTTGTTTGGCGCATTTCATCCTTATACACAAACACATGGAACTTAATGTCTCCAAAACTTTGGCTCACGTAACGCATTAGTAATATGT
Organism: Bromus sterilis; assembly: GCA_950022295.1. Classification (NCBI taxonomy): domain Eukaryota; kingdom Viridiplantae; phylum Streptophyta; class Magnoliopsida; order Poales; family Poaceae; genus Bromus; species Bromus sterilis. The sequence goes on along the minus strand of OX465596.1, from coordinate 157,305,370 downwards.
CAGTATGAGTCGATCCTTCACATCATCAGTCGGTCCGAACAATTAATGAGAACCTGTTTTATCATTCCTGCCAGGTCTACCAACTTTGACGTTGTCTTATAGTCCAATTAATTTACCTCCGTCAAAAAAGAAGGCAAGGGTACGCTAAACCATTGTTTCTAGACGACACGATCCAAGTCGATAGCACTGTGCATATTGCAAGCGCTCTCGAAGAATTTGTCGGCTCGCGTTGTGGCGACACAGTCTATATAATGAATGTATCGGTACTACATATGATTGGAAAATATTTTCCGAGATAATAGTTAATGGATAACGCAATACAGGTTGTGGTGCATATGACCTAGATGTGAAGTATACAACCTACTTAGGTCCACATTGGAGCCCTTTCTACCACGTATTAACATTCGGCTGAGATAGCATTCTATGGATACTGAATAAGAAACAGTGTTGTATATAATCTAATTTCACATTATACTACCCACTTGGAAACCTTTCATCCTCACATTAATAATTTGGCGTAGAGTAGTCAAGGACCTTAGCGATGCAAACTATATAACTCAGATTTACTATATATTACCAAGGCTCACCTTTCTGTTGCGTCCTAAATGTTTTTTTTTCACAGATACTATTTGATAAATTATGCAACACCATATCTATTCTATGTAAACCAAATTTAGATTATACTACCCGTTTGGCAAATTTCATCCTTATTCACAAACACATGGAACTTAATGTCTCGAGAACTTTGGCTCACGTAACGCATTAGTAATATGTCAGTATGAGTCGATCCTTAACATCATCAGTCATTCCGAACAATTAATGAGAACATGTTTTATCATTCCTGCCAGGTCTACCAACTTTCACGTTGTCTTATAGTCCAATATATTTTACATCCCTCAAAAAAGAAGGCAAGGGTACGCTAAACCATTGTTTCTAGACGGCACGATCCAAGTCGATATCATTGTGCATATAGCAAGCGCTCTCGATGAATTTGTCGGCTCGCATTGTGGCGACACCGGCTATATAATGAATGTATCGGTACTTCATATGATTGGGATATATTTTCCGAGATAATAGTTAATGGATAACGGAACACAGGTTGTGGTGCATATGACCTAGATGTGTAGTATATAACCTACTTAGGTTCATATTGGAGCCCATTTCTACCACGTATTAACATACGGCCGAGATAGAATTTGATGGATACTGAATAAAAAACAGTGTTGCATATAACCTAACTTCACATTATACTACCCACTTGGAAACCTTTCATCCTCTCATTAATAATTTGGCGTAGAGTAGGCAACGACCTTAGCGACGCAAACTATATAACCCAGATTTAATGTATATTACCCAGTCTCACATTTCTGTTGCGTCCTAAATGTTTTTTTGTCACATATACTATTTGATAAATTATGCAACACCATATCTATTCTATGTAAACCAAATTTAGATTATACTACCCATTTGGCACATTTCATCCTTATTCACAGACACATGGAAATTAATGTCTCGAGAACTTTGGCTCACGTAACGCATTAGTAATATGTCAGTATGAGTCGATCCTTCACATCATTAGTCAGTCCAAACAATTAATGAGAACTTGTTTTATCATTCCTGCCAGGTCTACCAACTTTCACGTTGTCTTATAGTCCAATATATTTTACCTCCCTCAAAAAAGAAGGCAAGGGTACGCTAAACCATTATTTCTAGACTGCACGATCCAAGTCGATATCATTGTGCATATAGCAAGCGCTCGCGATGAATTTGTCGGCTCGCATTGTGGCGACACCGGCTATATAATGAATGTATCGGTACTTCATACGATCCAGTTCATATGTATATGTAGTACCGATACATTCATTATATAGACTGTGTCGCCACAACGCGAGACGGCAAATTCATCGAGAGCGCTTGCTATATGCACAATGATATCGACTTGGATCATGCCATCTAGAAACAATGGTTTAGCGTACCCTTGCCTTCTTTTTTGAGGGAGGTAAAATATATTGGACTATAAGACAACGTGAAATTTGGTAGACCTGGCAGGAATGATAAAACAGGTTCTCATTAATTGTTCGGACTGACTGATGATGTGAAGGATCGACTCATACTGACATATTACTAATGCGTTACGTGAGCCAAAGTTCTCGAGACATTAAGTTCCATGTGTCTGTGAATAAGGATGAAATGTGCCAAACGGGTAGTATAATCTAAATTTGGTTTACATAGAATAGATATAGTGTTGCATAATTTATCAAATAGTATCTGTGAAAAAAAAAACATTTAGGATGCAACAGAAAGGTGAGACTGGGTAATGTACATTAAATCTGGGTCAAATTATTAATGTGAGGATGAAAGGTTTCCAAGTGGGTAGTATAATGTGAAATTAGGTTATATACAACACTGTTTCTTATTCAGTATCCATAGAATGCTATCTCGGCCGAATGTTAATACGTGGTATGTGACGCCCCCAAAATCAATCCGTGTACAGTAATCATACACGCAGGGTACACGGCTGAGATTAGGGTGCCACGGTGAGAATATCACAGCACAACACTTAACACAAAAGGATAAACCAATATGTTACAAGAAAGGGGGTCACGCGGACCCGAATACATAAGTTATACAAGCCATAATATTTGAGTACAGACATAGTTAGTCAAGTTTTGCCTTAAGAAGGCTTGCACAAATAACATCAGAGATACAGATCGAAAAGGCAAGGCCTCCTGCCTGGGAGCCTCCGAAACTACTCCTGGTCCTGGTCAGCGGGGCTCTCGACATAGTAGTATCCGCCTCCGGGGTACTCCTGCTCCTGGGCTCCAATGTCGACTGCAGCGGCCGATCAGGCAAAACATAAAAGGGGAAATAAAGCAAAGGTGAGTATCTAGTATACCCGCGAGTCTTACGTCCGCTACTAAGCATTATGCATTTGTCTCAACGGAAAAGGGAGGCTGTATATATAGTGGACTGCAAGATAGAAATCAGAATAAGGGTAAGAAGCTAGGCCTATCGAAGACTAGCATCTTCCGATGTTATCTTGCAGCATGAGAAGAGAAACATCCAACAGTTCATATAAAGCAATAGAGTAACAATGAAGCAGAAGTTGCTGCAACATTGAATAATATAAGTTGTAATGATTAATAATAATATTGCCTCAAAGTTCCCCTCCTCGACTCCGTGCGAGGAAGAAGACCCGGAACCATACAGTTTAATAGTAATTGTTTCTAGTGGTAAGATCCAGCTTCAGCATAAAGCGTCCTGCTACCGTGGACACGGCTATTCGAATAGATTAAACTCCCTGCAGGGGTGCACTACTGTTCATCCTGCACGCTCGGATCTTATCGCGTGTCCAGGAGGTGCGCGGGGGCGTTCTTATCGCGTCAGAGGCACAGGGGAGGTGGGGGCGGCCGGCGGAGGCGCCAGCCACGGTGGTGGTGCCACGGCGACGGGGTAGTTGACGATGGCGACGGGGGCAGGTGAGGAAGGGGAGATGGGCCGGGTTGGGCCTTTGCCCTAGGCACTAGTTAGGTCATTTCATTTTCTTTTGTTTTTTTTTCCTTTCTTTTCTGTTGTAAATATTTTATTAGCTTTTATATTTTTGTAAAATGTGTAACATGCACCAAAATTAGTGATGCACTTTATAACAATGCCACAAAAAGTTTTGTGCCCAAATAAATTCATCTAGATTTTATTCAATGCACAAAATATTAAATTGAGCTATTTTTGCTACTGTTTATATTTTTCTGCATTATTTAAATAAGTAAATAAAATATCATTTATCTTTTATATGACCTACTGATTATTAGGTATTTAATAAAAATGGTTTCACAATTTTTAGTGCATTTAAAAATTCCTACTTGTTTATTAAATTTACCAAGGCAATTCAATAATTCCCAAGCATTTATTTTTATTTCATATTATTCCTAAAACACTTTAATAAAATATCCATTACTATAGTAACATGGCCTAATGATTGCTAGGCATTTAATTAATAGGTTCCAAAAATTTTGGTTTAACAAAGATTTTCATTTCCATTTTAAATTTATAAAACAATTTGATAACCCCACAACATTGGGTTCATAATTATCATTGACTTGTGATTATTCAAATGGCTAGGAGTTAACTTGGTTTAAGTTTTTTGCATGATGGTTATCAATCACCCATAAATTCTTGGAGCAATTCAATAGTCCACACAAATTTGAAAATTTTATCAGGGTTGAAATTTGACAGAGCTATGATCAAAGGTGATCATGGCTTGATCATTTACAGTGATGACCAGGAACAGTGAAATCACTGTAGTGATTACTGTACTGGATCTGAGGGTGTTACAAAATGTAACGAAAGATAGGCGATATCTGGGGAAGAGAATGGCTCTGCTTGCCTGGTAGCTCGACAGTAGCGGTACGGTCGTCGACGAAGTAGTCGTACTCAGCATCGGTGTAGTCGACGGCAGCAGCGGGGTCTACCGGAGATTAAGGGGGGAAGAAACAATAAATACACAACAATAATAGCAATACAAACGCAAGACATAACAGATGAATTGTAAACGGGGTTCTAACGCAGTACGATGCACGTTGCTCGGAGCGGGAATTCATCCGGGGATGAAATACCGGCTCCGGGTGATTATCGGACAGAGTGTCCGGAGGGGGGGGAGATATCATGCCGGAGGTGTCCTGGACATCCGACACACGTGTGGGTGGTGTAACCGGGTTAGTTGATCTATTCCGAACAACTTTCGTATTCGAAATAAATTCATCCGGGTACTTTAGCAGTACCGGACAATTTATCCGACAGACGGTCCGGAGGGGGACGGTTCGATGTTCGTTGTGTTAGAGGGGTGTGGTAGACATACGGATAGCGTATCCGTATTCGTTATATTTTTCTGATCAATTTTGATGTATAAAGTTTTTTGATCTGAGTTACGCTTTATTTTATATGACTTTTCAAAGCTTTTAAATCATTTAAAAAGGATTTTCTGATTTTCTTTTATTAATAAAATCCAACCTTATCCAGAACCTTATCCACAACAGTGCTGACAGGGTGGACTCACATGTCATACACAGAGGCATTTAACTCATTTTATTTAAATCAAAAATATCAGAGGACCCACATGTCATACACTGTTATTATTATAAATCCATTTTATTAAAATGCTTACAGGTGGGACCCAGGTGTCATACACTCCAGTATTATTAAGCTTTTATTCAATCTAGTAATTAACCTAAGTGCTAGGGTCCACTTGTCATAGGCACAAAGGTTAATCTGAGTTTATTTATAAACAACAACTATTAGAGGGGGTTAGTGCTAACTAAAACCGGGGGGGCCCACATGTCAGCGGGCACCCCACTGGCTAGCAGCCCGCCGAGACCTCGCCGTCGACGGTGAACAGGGAGGCACCGGCGAGGGGCGTTTGCTCCGGACAGGGGACCAAATCATGCGCCGTTTTCTCCTACGGGACCAGCATGACGCGCTGCACCCAACCCTGCCATTGGCTCGAGCTGGGATGGATCGGGACGACGGCTGCGTCGAGCCGGGCGGTGGCCGGAGCAAGTGACGCGCGGGAACGACGAACCACAGCGGCAAACGAGCGGGGGTTAGGGGGGTTCGAAGGGGGTGCTCACGGCGGGTTGCAGGGGGGTTGGCAGCGGGCTCGGGGGAGCTAGGAGCGCGCGAATCGCCGTCAACGGAGATGGTGTCTGGAGGTAGAAGACGACCGCGGCTCGAGCGTCAGGGGGCACTCCGGCTCAATTCCTTGTGGATGACGACGAAGATGACGCCGGCTGGGCCCTAGGACACGGTGGCTGGCCTCCTCGTCGCCGTTGGCCGCGGGAACCACTACGGGGCGGCCACGGCAGCACTCGGTGCCGCGCGTGAGAGGAGGGATGGAGCGTGGGGAGGGGGGAGAGGAGTGAGCAGGGGGTCAAGGGGGCAGGTGGTCGGCCTTGTCTCCATGAGGGAGCAGGTGAGGGAGGGGGAAGGTGAGGGGGGCAGGTGAGGGGGGGGGGCGGCATGGCCATGGCCATGGCGTCGTGGGGTGGGGGCAGGGAGCAGGTGAAAGAAGGAGAGAGAGAGGGGGTGGGCTGGGCCCGGGGTGGGCCTTCGGCCAGGGCGTAGGATAGGGGTGTTCCTATTTTTTTTGTTATTTGCTTTTTTTCCTTTTCTGTTTTAATTTATTCTAAATACTTTTGTATTTTTGTAAAATATGTAATAGGTTCCATAATTAGTGTTATGCTTCATTTCAGTGCTACCAAAAAGTTTGGGGCATTTATAAATTCAGTTGCATTTTGTTTTATTTAAAAAGATATTAAATGGCATTGTTTTGCTGCTGTTTTTATTTGTTCAGCATTTTTAAACATGGTAATAAAATCCCATTCCACTTTTAATAAAGCCTACTGATATTTAGGCATTTTATAAAACTTGTTCACCAATTTTTAGTACATTTAAAATTTGCACTTGTTTATTGTATTCCATGGCAATTTAATAATTCCTAACTATTGTTTTTATTTTAAATATTATTCCTATACCATTTTAATAAAACCCTAAACACTTAAGGTGACCTACTGATTATTTGCAACTATTAAAAGTGGTTGCATTACTTAGGGTTTACTATAACTTTCATCTCCATTTTGAAATCAATGGAAATTTTGATAACCCAACATTGGTTCCATAATCATCATGGCCTTGGGATCATTCAAATGACAAGGGGGATTTGGCTTAACCATGATCACGGTGATGGACATGCATCCACAAGTCTTGGAGAGAATTTATAATTTGAAAATTTTATCAGGGTGAGAATCTGACAGAGCCATGATCAAGGTGATCATGGCTTGATCATCAACAGTAATGAGCCTTAAACAGTGGAATCACTGTAGTGATTACTGTACTGGATCTGAGGGTGTTACAAATATTTAGGATTTAATAAAAGTAGTTTCACAATTTTTGGAGTAAGTTGATTTTTCACTTTGGTTTTTAATAATCCACCAAAGGCATTTGAAGATTTAAATTGATTTCAATTCAAAGGTCATTTGAATTGAGCTAGGTATTGGTTTGATTCATCATGACCAAGGTCCATGATCACAATGCATTCAAGAATAACAAAGTGGAACTTGAATTTGAACTGAACCAAGTTGATCAAACAAAATTTTTGAACAGTAGTGATCAACAGTAATGGTGATTACTGTTCACTGACAGTGAGAGTGTTACAAATCTCCCCCACTATAAGCATTCTCGTCCCGAGAATTTAGGTGGTAGAGGGGAAAGCTCGGGGTATTCTTCACGAAGACGATCTTTGCGTTCCCAAGTGGCTTCATCTTCAGAATGATTCGACCACTGAACTTTGAGGAACTTGGTTTTCTTGTTGCGGGTTTTGCATTCAGAGTGATCAAGAATGCGGCTTGGATGTTCTTGATAAGTCAAGTCCTGCTGCAGCTCAATCATATCATGTTCCACTTCTCGAATAGGGTCCTTGAAGCAGCGTCGGAGTTGCGACACGTGGAATACATCGTGGACTTGAGAGAGGTTCGACGGCAACTCCAATCGGTATGCCACTGGTCCACTCCTGGAAAGAATACAGAACGGGCCAATGTAGCGAGGAGCTAACTTGCCTTTGATCCCGAAGCGGTGAGTGCCTCTCATCGGAGTGACACGGAGGTACGCGTATTCGCCAGGTTGATAGACCATTTCCTTGTTCTTGCGATCGTAGTTGCTCTTCTGACGGGACTGAGCAGCTTTCAGGTGTTCACGAATAACGCGAACCTAATCTTCAGCATGTTGTATGATGTCCGGACCAATGAGAGTTCGTTCTCCAATTTCGGACCAATTCAGAGGGGTTTAACACTTACGTCCATAGAGAACTTCAAAGGGTGCCCTCTTCAGACTAGCTTGATAGCTATTGTTATACGAGAATTCAGCAAATGGAAGAGATTCCTCCCATTTCTTACCGAATGAAATGACACAAGCTCGAAGCATATCTTCGAGCACTTGGTTCACTCGTTCGACTTGTCCTTGCGACTGGGGTGATAAGCGGTGCTGAAATTCAGATGAGTGCCCATAGCTTCTTGGAAACTATCACAAAACATCGAGGTGAAAATGCTGCCTCGGTCGGAACTGATCTCCAACGGAATACCGTGGAGCGACACGATTCTGGAAACATACAAGTCTGCCAACTGACTAGCAGGGATCGTCTCCTTGACAGGCAGAAAATGAGCAACCTTGGAGAATCGGTCGATGACGACAAAGATGGCATCATGACCTTTCTGTGATCGGGGAAATCCGGTGACGAAGTCCATTTCAATCTTGTCCCATTTCCATTCAGGAATAGAGAGTGGTTGCAGAGTACCAGTAGGTCTTTGATGTTCGGCTTTCACGCAACAGCCAACGTCACACTCATCAACATAACGAGCAATGTCTTGTTTCATGCTAGACCACCAGTACCGCTGATGAATGTCTTGGTACATCTTGGTACTACCAGGGTGAATCGACAAGGGTGTATCATTGTGACGCCCCCAAAATCAATCCGTGTACAGTAATCATACACGCAGGGTACACGGCTGAGATTAGGGTGCCACGATGAGAATATCACAGCACAACACTAAACACAAAAGGATAAACCAATATGTTACAATAAAGGGGGGTCACTCGGACCCGAATACATAAGTCATACAAACCATAATATCTGAGTACAGACATAGTTAGTCAAGTTTTGCCTTAAGAAGGCTAGCACAAATAACATCAGAGATACAGATCGAAAAGGCAAGGCCTCCTGCCTGGGAGCCTCCGAAACTACTCCTGGTCCTGGTCAGCGGGGGTCTCGACGTAGTAGTATCCGCCTCCGGGGTACTGCTGCTCCTGGGCTCCAACGTCGACTGCAGCGGCCGATCAGGCAAAACAGTAAAGGAAATAAAGCAGGTGAGTATCTAGTATACCCGCGAGTCTTACGTCCGCTACTAAGCATTATGCATTGTATCAACGGAAAGAAGAGGCTGTATATAGTGGACTGCAAGATAGAAATCAGAATAAGGGTAAGAAGCTAGGCCTATCGACGACTAGCATCTTCCGACGATGTCTTGCAGCAAGAGGTAAGGATCAGCCAACAGTTCATATAAAGCGTAAGGTAACAACGAAGCAGAAGTTGCTGCAACATTGTATAATATAAGTTGTAATGATTAACAATAATAATAACGCCTCCGAGTTCACCTCCTCGACATACCCGCGAGGAAGAAAACCCGGAACCATACAGTTTAATAATAATAGTTTCTAGTGGTAAGATCCAGCTTCAGCATAAAGCGTCATGTTACCGTGGACACGACTATTCGAATAGATTAAACTCCCTGCAGGGGTGCACTACTATTCATCCTGCACGCTCGGATCTCCAGGGTGGCGTGAACCTTGTTAGGGAACGCCCCACCGAGGCTATCCGACACGACGCAGCCCATCCTAGGCTCAACAGAGAGGCCATCCGCCGGACTATATCCTATGCGCCAAGGGGTCTAGGTCCCTCACCCTTGCACGCTCCTGCACGGTGCGAGTCTGGCCGGTGAAATAAAAGCAAATCCAAAGACACCTGCTGCAGCAAATAAGACAAGACCACTTCCCGGCGATCAGGCCGCAGTACTGCTGACGTCTGAAGAGCTTTCGGACAAACTACGACGCGGAGGGCCCACACCGTAATCCCACGTGTAGGTAGTGCGTACAGACCAACAGGCCTCTCAAGTCATCCGCCGAACCATTTAGCATTTTAATTAACCTGCGTGACAACCGTTATCGTTGCCTCGACTTAACCGACCCGCGGTCAACGACAGCGGTCAGGACCACCAGTACATCGGTGCCTGCCCTGTCGTCCCACCAAGTCACTGCGGCTACCAACAAGGTGAACCGTCTCCTTACCTTGTCTCGCGTGTGCTCTTGGTAGAGCTCGACTTTCGTGGTTTGGTAACTCTCGCGAGATACGAGCAGGGGCCAAGCACGCCAGTAACGTCGGTCGTACCCTCCCTGTCGTTCCCGATGATATACCTCTCGCGGGCACCGTTGGGTCGCCCGACTTCTTACCTTAAGGACAACCGCTGTTCAGGACCCTAAGGCGGTAAGACAAAGTCAGCCTCGAGTGGAGTACAAGGATTACTCCTTGATAGCTCACAATTGAGGTGACTAGGCATAACCCAGATAGGGGCCTTTGGCGGTGTCTGCATTGTACCGTACCTGTGCAGTTATATATATTGTATCCGTATTCACTCCCCTGAGTGATCACGACCCGCTATCTAATCCTAGCTAACAATGCGCAGGGTTCACTGCTGAATATATGCATAATTATAATAGGCAGCATAGGATAAAGGAAAGGTACATCAAGGGGCGACAAAAACAGGCTATGCAATTGAATAGGATTGTAATCGTAGCAGCAGCAGTAACAATGCCTAGTGCAAGAAAGTACGGAAAGGTAGGCGATATCTGGGGAAGAGAATGGCTCTGCTTGCCTGAAAGCTCGACGGTAGGGGTCGGGTCATCGACGAAGTAGTCGTACCCGGCAGCGGTGTAGTCGGCGGTAGCAGCGGGGTCTACCGAAGATTAAGGGGGGGGGGAGGAAACAGTAAATACACAGCAATAATATACAACCATATGCATGACATGACAGATGAAATATTAACGGTGTTCTAACGCAGTGCGATGTATCAGGCTCAGAGCGGGAATTCATCCGGGGATGAACTTCCGACTCCGGGTGATTATCGGACAGGGGTCCGGAGGGGGAAGGATCAAGCCGGAGGTGTCGTGGGTGCCGGACAACCTTAAGGGGGGTGTACCCGAGTTAGTTGAACCATTCCGGACAACTTTCGTGTTCGAAGTAAATTCATCCGAGTACCTTTTAAACGGTACCGGGAATTATCGACAGACAGCCCGGAGGGGGAAATGTCGATGATCGGTGTGTTAGGGGGGTGGGGTAGACATACGAATAGCGTATCCGTATTCGTTATATTTTTCTGATCAACTTTCATGTATAAAGTTTTTCGATCCGATATACGGATTAAAAGATATTGATTTTATAAGTTTAATCAATTTTAAAACATTAAAAAAAATCCTTTTCTATTTAAATATTTCTTTTATTAATTATTAAATCAATTAATAATTCATTTTAATTAACTGACCAGTGGGTCCCACTGGTCAGTGACACAGTTAACAAATAATTTAATTAAATCTAATTATTTAGTGGGGGGACCCACATGTCATACATACAAGTTCTTAATTAATCAACAGAGGTAATTAAGGGGGCGACCCCACATGTCATATGCCCAAGGGTTATTTTCATTTTTATTAACTAGAAACTTAATTAGGAGGGGTGGGGCCCGGCCGTCAGTGGGGATTAGAGAGGGGGCGGGGTTAGACCCAGGAGGTTTAGGCCACGGCCGTGCTGCCGACGCACGCCGGCGTCAAGCCGTACAGCGGCGAGCCACTCCGGCCAAGGGGCCGCAGGGCGAGCGGCAAGGCGAGGCGGCCGCGGGCGTGCGCGTGGCTAGGGCGCGCTCCGGCACAGGCCAGAGCCGCGGCGAGCGCCAAGCCGGCCATGGCGGCGGACAGAGAACGGTGATGGACGGAAATAGGGGCACGGCGGCCACGACGCCCCAATCGACGGTGAGGGAGGGGAAAAACGGCGGAGGGGCTCACTGGGAGCGCAGAGAAGAGGTCTGGGCGGCCGGGGAGGTCGGAGGGTGAGGCGGCGTGTTGGCGTGGCCACACGGGGGCGAGCCCGCAGGGCGCCGGAGGTTGCCGGGGCGGTGCGCGGAGGCAGCAGAGCCGGCCTGGCCATGGCGGCGCCGGAGCCAGGGGTGCGGCGGCGCGCCAACGACGAGGGGGGAAGAGGGCGCAGCCACCAGGGGACGTCGAGGGGCGGGTCGGTGGGGTGGAGGGGGAGCTCCACCATGAGGAGGGCGGCAGGGAGCGGCGCGGCGGCCCGCGAAGCCGGCGGCGGCGGGGATCTGCTGCGGCCGCTGTGTCCAGATGGGGAGGGAATTGGGAGGGATCGGGGTGGGGAGGAAGACGAGAGAGACAGAGATGGAGGGGGGTCGGCTCGGGCTGATCTAGGGCACCAGGTGGGCTGGGGCGGCCTCGGGCCAGAGGGGAGGGGTAGATTAGGTTTAGTTTTTCTTCTTTTGTTTTCGCTTTTTCTTTTCTGTAAATTTTTTTTTGTTCTATACACCTAGGCAATTTAGTAAAAGGTTATTTGTGTCCCATAATTATTGTTATATCATAGTTCAGTGCCACAAAGGATTTGGGCACCATTAAAAATCATTTAATAATTGATTTAAATATTAAATGGTTAATAGGGAATTTTTGGCTACTATTTAGATTTGTTTCATTTATTTAATAGCACAATAAATTCCAATACACACATGGAACTGATCCACTGAATATTTGTGAATTTATAAAAGTAGTTTCACAATTTTTGGAGAAAGTTTATTTGCCACATTGTTTTTTTAATATTTCATCAAAGGCATTTTGAGCATTTGATTTGATTTCAAATTTTTATGGGTTGGACTTTGTTTTCATCCATGATGATCAAGGCCCATGGTTCACAATGCTTGCAACAATATCAAAGGAGAATTTGAATTTGAACTGAACTAGTTGAACAAACAAAAGTTTTGAACAGTAGAGATGAACAGTAACAGGGATTACTGTTCACTGACAGTGAGGGTGTTACAATCATGAGCTTCTTTCATGACATCAGAGGCGTAATTCAGGTTGTCCTTGGCTACCGGAACCACTAAACCACCCTTGAAGTACACCGCATTATCATCATTTGCATCAATAGTGAAGAATGAGGGCTCTCCGCTGGCGACACGACGCTTAATCTTCCAAATGTCAGAGTCATAATGTTGTACCGTCTTGATGCGGGTGTCGAGGTCTGGTTTGACCACTAGGGAGTTCACTATCCCTGCAGAACAATTTCGATGTTCATCTTGCGGAGCTCTTCATACAGACGTGGCTGCTCTACTTGAACTTCCAGTTCACTACAATAGGCTTTGCGGCTTAAGGCATCGGCCACCACATTAGCTTTGCCCGGGGTGTAAGAAATTCCCATGTTGTAGTCGGCTATTGTCTCGGGCCATCTCTGTTGGCGGAGATTCAGGTCGGGCTGAGTAAACAGGTACTTCAGGCTTTGGTGGTCAGTGAAGATCTCGCAACGATTACCGACGAGGTAATGTCGCCACAGCTTCAATGCATAAATTACTGCTGCCAATTCGAGATCAGGAGTTGATACTTATCTTCGTGAGCACGCAACTGACGAGAGCCATAAGCAATCACTTTGCGCTCTTGCATTAGGACACATCCTAATCCTTGACGAGACGCGTCGCAATAAATCACGAAGTCCTTCTGAGTATCAGGAGGAGCAAGCACCGGGGGTGAAGTGAGCTTGTCCTTCAGAGCTTGAAAACTTTCTTGAAATTTATCAGTCCACTCAAACTTGACGCCTTTGTGAAGCAGATTAGTCAGAGGCTTGGAAATCTTGGAGAAATTCTCAACAAAACGGCGGCAATAGCTGGCAAGGCCGAGGAAACTTCGGACTTGCTTGACAGTCCTGGGCGGAGTCCAATCAAGAATAGCCTGGATACGTTCGGGGTTGACGGCAACGCCATCCTTGGAAATCACATGACCAAGGTAGGTTACTTCGGGAAGCCAGAACTCACACTTTGAATACTTAGCATAGAGTTTGTGTTCTCGAAGCTTTTCCAGTATAAGACGAAGATGTTCAGCATATTCTGCATCGGTCTTGGAGTAAATCAATATATCATCAAGATAAACCACGACAAACTTGTCGAGATATTCCATGAATATAAAGTTCATCAATCTGGAGAAGGTGGCCGGTGCATTCGTCAAGCCAAAGGACATGACAGTGTACTGTTATGAACCATAGCGAGTAATGAATGCGGTCTTCGGGATGTCCTCATCAAGGACCCAGATCTGATGGTAACCCAACCTTAAGTCGAGTTTTGAAAACACCGTGGATCCAGCAAGTTGATCATAAAGATCATTGATCCGAGGGAGGGGGTACTTGTTCGGTATCGTGGCCTGGTTGATAGGTCGGTAATCTTGGACCAATCGGTTCGTGCCATCACTCGGTTCGATCTCGACGGTGATATTAGGTGCTAGCATGTCAACGTGACACATGCCGCCGGGTGTTTTAACGGCCAAGGGGGTGCGCATCTTTTCGTGGAACATGCCATGCTTAGATGCAAATACTCCAGACATAAATGAATGTGATGCTCCTGTATCAAATAAAACAGTAGCAGGTATTGAGTTAACGAGGAGTGTACCCATCACAGTAGCGGGCTGTTCCTGAGATGCTTCAACATCAATGTTGTAAGCATGACCACGAGCATGAGGATTTGACCCAGTATTATAGTTGAGGGTCCCATTGTTGCCACAACCATTTCCGCGGCCAGCAGGGTGAACTACCTGTTGATTCTGTCGCTGAGGGCAGTCTCTGGAAATATGGCCTGGCTGACGGCACTTGAAACACAGGCCATCTTGAGGACGGAGGGGTGCAGTCTCAGTCTTCGGCTGTCTCGGCGGGGGCGGAGGCAGACGGGGTGCAACATACGACGACCTTCGTGCCGGGGCAGGTGGACGATACACACTGTGTGGAAGCCAAACGCGTTGCTTCTGTGCTGTGCCCGAAGATGAGCCAGCATCACGGGGGCGCTTCGGCGAACCACCGAACTTAAGCTGAGCGGTCTCGAGAGTGATAGTTTGGTTCACCATGGTGGCGAAGTCGGGGAAGACGTGCAAAGCCAGCGCAAGATGGAGATCTGGGTTCAGTCCATCACGGAACTTCTCTTGCCTACTTGCATCATTCGGAAGGTCACTTGCAGCATAGCGGGAGAGGCGGAGGAATTCCCTCTGGTATGCCTCGACAGTTTTGTTGCCCTGAACAAGGTTGCGGAACTCGGCCTTCATACGGTTCATAATCGCCTGGGGGACATAACGAGCACGGAAGGCAGTCTTGAAGTCATTCCAGGTGACGACAGTCCCTTCAGCTAGAGAGCCCTTGTAAGTATCCCACCACTGAGCAGCGGGACCACGCAGGAAATAGGACGCGAAGTTGACATAATCAGCAGTGCTCACATTAGCGAACTCCCGCTGACGAGTGATGTCACGAAGCCAATCATCAGCATCCAGCGGCTGTTCCGGTTGGTGGAAGAGAGGGGGATTGAGACGCATGAAATCCCGCAGAGTAACCACAGGCGGTTGGTTCTGGTGCTGGTTCTGGTTCTGATTCTGGTTCTGGAGCTGATCTATGACTCCTTGCATAAACACTTGGTTCATCTGAAACTACTGCATCATCGCGGCCATGCAGTCCGGCGGCGGAGGTGGATCGTTGGCACCACGACCACGACCACGACCACCACGACCAGCCATCCTGCTAGAATTTAACAGGGGTATTTCAGCGATGAACATTTTAACGAGATGCCGAAAACGAGTAAGACGTAAAGCGACAACCAAGAGGAGGCGCGGATATATATAGGAGTAGTCATTTAAGACATACACATCCACACATAGAATCAATCGAAAATCGGGCAGTGTAACGTCGTAGAAATTAAGGAAAAAGGACACACTAGGCGGCGCGCAGACCGCAGTAAGGATTACACGACGCGACATAGATTCCACTATGTCAATCACGCCGCAAGAAAACTGTTGGCCACAGGAGTTAATGCCAGAGGACGCGCGGCCTGCCCAGAATGAGAATGGGATCCTCGGTCCGGGACCTGGGGTAGAACTCCTGCAATACGACTCAATCAATGGGGAAGCACCAAAACGCCGGATGGAATCAAGAGAACGTGATCCTAATGTCAGAGTTTGTAAAACTTACCAGCAAGGATAAGAGAGCAGACTCCCAGAGCATAGGTAAGGAGAAAAGGATCCTAATACCATAGATATCACAAGTAGTGACATCGATGTGGGCCCGTAAGCCAAATATTAAGTTATCAAAATAGTTTTTCAAAGGCTAGACTCAACTTCGACCAGGTAGTGGTGTGGTGGCTTCCTACAGGCAGTCGGCTCTGATACCAACTTGTGACGCCCCCAAAATCAATCCGTGTACATTAATCATACACGCAGGGTACACGGCTGAGATTAGGGTGCCACGGTGAGAATATCACAGCACAACACTAAACACAAAAGGATAAACCAATATGTTACAATAAAGGGGGTCACGCGGACCCGAATACATAAGTTATACAAGCCATAATATCTGAGTACAGACATAGTTAGTCAAGTTTTGCCTTTAGAAGGCTAGCACAAATAACATCAGAGATACAGATCGAAAAGGCAAGGCCTCCTGCCTGGGAGCCTCCGAAACTACTCCTGGTCCTGGTCAGTGGGGGTCTCGACGTAGTAGTATCCGCCTCCGGAGTACTCCTGCTCCTGGGCTCCAACGTCGACTACAGCGGCCGATCAGGCAAAACATAAAAGGGGAAATAAAGCAAAGGTGAGTATCTAGTATACCCGCGAATCTCACGTCCGCTACTAAGCATTATGCATTTGTCTCAACGGAAAAGGGAGGCTGTATATATAGTGGACTGCAAGATAGAAATCAGAATAAGGGTAAGAACCTAGGCCTATCGAAGACTAGCATCTTCCGACGTTGTCTTGCAGCATGAGAAGAGAAACAACCAACAGTTCATATAAAGCAATAAAGTAACAATGAAGCAGAAGTTGCTGCAACATTGAATAATATAAGTTGTAATGATTAATAATAATATTGCCTCCGAGTTCCCCTCCTCGATTCCCTGCGAGGAAGAAGACCCGGAACCATACAGTTTAATAGTAATAGTTTCTAGTGGTAAGATCCAGCTTCAGCATAAAGCATCCTGTTACCGTGGACACGGCTATTCGAATAGATTAAACTCCCTGCAGGGGTGCACTACTGTTCAACCTGCGCGCTCGGATCGCCAGGGTGGCGTGAACCTTGTTAGGGAACGCCCCACCGAGGCTATCCGACACGACGCAACCCATCCTAGGCTCAGCAGAGAGGCCATCCGCCGGACTATATCCTATGCGCCAAGGGGTCTAGGTCCCTCACCCTTGCATGCTCCTGCACGGTACGAGACTGTCCGGTGAAGCAACAGCAAATCCAAACACACCTGCTGCAGCAAATAAGACAAGACCGCTTCCCGGCTATCAGCCCGTGGTATTGCTGACGTCTGAAGAGCTTTCGAACGAACTACGACGCGGAGGGCCCACACCGTAATCCCACGTGTAGGTAGTGCGTACAAACCAACGGGTCTCTCAAGTCATCCACCGAACCATTTTTCATTTTAATATTATCTCGCAGACAACCGTTATCGCTGTCTGACTAACAACACAACGGACAACCAACAGCAACAAGGCCCACCGGTAATATCGGGGCCTGCCCTGTCGTCCCGTCAAAGCGCGCGGTTACCGACAAGGTGAACCGTCTCCTTACCTTGTCTCGCGTGTGCTCTTGGTAGAGCTCGACTTTTGCGTGGTTTGGTAACTCTCGCGAGATACGAGCAGGGGCCAAGCACGCCAGTAACGTCGGTCGTACCCTCCCTGTCGTTCCCGACGCAATACCGCTCGCGGGCACCGTTGGGTCGCCCGACTTCTTACCTTTAAGGACAACTGCTGTTCAGGACCCTATGGCGGCAAGACAAAGTCAGCCTCGAGTGGAGTACAAGGATTACTCCTGGATAACCCAGATAGGGCCTTTGGCGGTGTCTGCTTTGTTCCGTACCTGTGCAGTTGTATATATAGTATCCGTGTTCACCTCCCTGAGTGATCACGACCCGCTATCTAGTCCTAGCTAACAATGCGCAGGGTTCACTGCTGAATATATGCATAATTATAATAGGCAGCATAGGATAAGAAAGGTACATCAAGGGGAGAAAAAATCAGGCCATGCAATTGAATAGGATTGTAATCGTAGCAGCAGCAGTAACAATGCCTAGTGCAAGAAAGTACGGAAAGGTAGGCGATATCTGTGGAAGAGAATGGCTCTGCTTGCCTGGAAGCTCGACGGTAGGGGCAGGGTCGTCGACGAAGTAGTCGTACCCGGCAGCAGTGTAGTCGGCGGTAGCAGCAGGGTTTACCGAAGATTAAGGGGGGGGAGGAAACAGTAAATACACAGCAATAATATACAAACATATGCATGACATGACAGATGAAATGCTAACGGTGTTCTAACGGAGTGCAATGCACGTTGCTCGGAGCGGGAATTCAGCCGGGGATGAACTACCGGCTCCCGGTGATTACCGGAAAGGGTGTCCGGAGGGGAAGGGTTCATGCCGGAGGTGTCGTGGTCATCCGACAAAGATAAGGGGGTGTATCCGTGTTAGTGGAACCATTCCGGACAACTTTCGTGTTCGAAATAAATTCATCCGGCAGGTTTTTACCGGCACCGGGAATTATCGACAAACAGCCTGGAGGGGGGGAATGTCGATGATCGGTGTGTTAGGGGGGTGGGATAGACATACAGATAGCGTATCCGTATTCGTTATATTTTTCTGATCAATTTTCATGTATAAAGTTTTTGAATCTGACTTACGGTTTAAAAGATATTCAAATTCAAAGTTTAAATCATTTTAAATCAATTTCTAATTTATTTTTATTATTAAAACAGAACATTATCCAGAACAGTTGACTGGTCAAACCTGACATGTGGGACCCACTGGTGAGCCTCACAGTTAATAAAAATGGTTTTATTAATTCTCAAAATCCAGTGGACCCACATGTCATACTAACAATTTTAAATTTCTTTTAATAAAACAAATATCCAGTGGGTCCCACTTGTCATTGTAACAATTTTAATAAAATTATTTTTATTAAGTAAAAAGGCCAGGGGGCCCACCTGTAAGTCTCACAGGGGGTTACGTTTCTGGTAACTTTAAATCCACAATAGTTAGAGGGGTATGGGGCCTAGCAGTCAGTGACTTAAACATGGGCGGGTTTATTTTGACAGGGGTTAGGGGTTAATCAAAGAGGGAGGGCCCCACGGGTCAGCAGGTTAGTCCACTGGCTAAATCAGTGTGCTCCCGCCGGAGACGAACCTCGGCAAGGCGGGGTGGCCGCTCTGGCGAAGGGTGGGCGCCGTGAGGCGCGAAGACGTGCCGGCAGCAGCCCGTCGGTGGAGCAGAGCAGCGCGGCTCTGGTGGGAGCAGTAGCTGCGGGTAGGGTATGGGAGGGTGCGGCCGGCCATGGCTGGACGAAGCGAGCACAGCGACGAGCGGGGGAGGGGATCCAGTGGCCAAACAGCGAACCGGGGGCAAGAATCGGACCGGCGCCACGTCGCACATCTACAGGTGCAAGAGAAGCAGGCAGGGGCGACCTAGAACACCGGCGACGACGAACTGCGCGATGACTGGAGCACGGCTCTGACGGGCATGGCCACGACGAGCACCATTTCAAGAGCGAGGTGGAGGAAACCGAAGTTATGCTCACCGTGATTGACGAGGAAGGCTCGGGGAGGCGCGAGGAGGTTCGGGCCGGCCGGAATCGCGCGACAATCACGCCGGAGCCGATGACGAAGGCGACGTCGATTCGCAGCGCTTAGGGGCTCCGGGCACGAATTAACGGGGGGGGGGGGGGGGGGGGTTCGAAGCGGCGGAGCACGCCGGAGCTCCTGGATGCAGAGGCGGGCTCTAGGGTGGTCAGTGGTCGCGAGTACCACGGCGGTGTGGCCACGGCTGCGCCCGGGTTCGCGCGGGAGGGGAGGGAAGAGCACGCGGGGGAAAATGGAGTGGCGGCTAGGGTTTCCAGGGGTCGGGGGGGCACGGGGGACCTTAATGCCGCCGGGGTCCGTCAGATGGCCGCCACGGCGGCACCTCGCGGCTCAGCCGAGGGATGCCCGCCACGCCATGGCGTGTCCTTGCCCACTGTAGCGGGGAAGGAGATGAAGGCGGGGTGGTCTGGGTTGGGCCTGGCCCGAAAGGGGGGTTGCGCCCTAGGCACATGATAGCCTTTTGTTTTTCTGTTCTTCTTTTATTTCTGTTTTCTTTTCTGTTTGCAATGGTTTTAATTCCTTAGACATTTTTGTAAAATGTTGTAAGTGTACCATAATTTAGTAATCACCCTAGGTTAGTGCCACAAAAGATTTGGGCAATTTTAAAAGTCGTTTAATATTTGGATTAAATATTAAATGATTTATTTAGGGTTTTTGATCACTGTTTTTATTTAATCTATTTAATATAGAGATTAATAAAATCTCCAACTAGGTGGGACATGACCCACTGAATATTTAGGATTTAATAAAAGTAGTTTCACAATTTTTGGAGTAAGTTGATTTTGCACTTTGGTCTTTAATAATCCACCAAAGGCATTTGAAGATTTAAATTGATTTCAATTCAAAGGTCATTTGAATTGAGCTAGGTATTGGTTTGATTCATTGGGACCAAGGTCCATGTTCACAATGCATTCAATAATAACAAAGTGGAACTTGAATTTGAACTGAACCAAGTTGATCAAACAAAAATTTTGAACAGTAGTGATCAACAGTAATGGTGATTACTGTTCACTGACAGTGAGAGTGTTACATGGTAGAAAGGGCTCCAATGTGGACCTAAGTAGGTTATATACTTCACATCTAGGTCATATGCGCCACAACCTGTATTGCGTTATCCATTAACTACCTCCCTCAAAAAAGAAGGCAAGGGTACGCTAAACCATTGTTTCTAGACGGCACGATCCAAGTCCATATCATTGTGCATATAACAAGCACTCTCCATGAATTTGTCGGCTCGCGTTGCGGCGACACAGTCTATATAATGAATGTATCGGTACTTTATATGATTGGGAAATATTTTCCGAGATAATAGTTAATGGATAACGCAAGACAGGTTGTGGTGCATATGACCTAGATGTGTAGTATATAACCTACTTAGGTCCACATTGGAGCCCATTTCTACCACGTATTAACATACGACCGAGATAGAATTTGATGGATACTGAATAAGAAACAATGTTGTATATAACCTAACTTCACATTATACTACCCACTTTGAAACCTTTCATCCTCCCATTAATAATTTGGCGTAGAGTAGACAAGGACCTTAGCGACGCAAACTATACAACGCATATTTAATGTATATTACCCAGTCTCACCTTTCTGTTTCGTCCTACATGTTTTTTTTCACAGATACTATTTGATAAATTATGCAACACCATATCTAATCTATGTAAACCAAATTTAGATTATACTACCCGTTTGGCACATTTCATCCTTATACACAAAAACATTAGACTGTGTCGCCACAATGCGAGCCGAAAAATTCATCGAGAGGGCTCGCTATATGCACAATGATATCGACTTGGATCGTGCCGTCTAGAAACAATGGTTTAGCGTACCCTTGCCTTCTTTTTTGAGGGAGCTAAAATATATTGGACTATAAGACAATGTGAAAGTTGGTAGACCTGGCAGGAATGATAAAACAGGTTCTCATTAATTGTTCGGACTGACTGATGATGTGAAGGATCGACTCATACTGACATATTAGTAATGCGTTATGTGAGCCAAAGTTCTCGAGACATTAAGTTCCATGCGTCTGTGAATAAGGATGAAATGTGCCAAACGGGTAGTATAATCTAAATTTGGTTTACATAGAATAGATATGGTGTTGCATAATTTATCAAATAGTATCTGTAAAAAAAAGAACATTTAGGACGCAACAGAAAGGTGAGACTGGGTAATATACATTAAATCTGGGTCTAATTATTAATGGGAGGATGAAAGGTTTCCAAGTGGGTAGTATAATGTGAAATTAGGTTATATACAACACTGTTTCTTATTCAGTATCCATAGAATGCTATCTCGGCCGAATGTTAATACGTGGTAGAAAGGGCTCCAATGTGGACCTAAGTAGGTTATATACTTCACATCTAGGTCACATGCGCCACAACCTGTATTGCGTTATCCATTAACTATTATCTCGGAAAATATTTTCCAATCATATGTAGTACCGATACATTCATTATATAGACTGTGTCGCCACCACGCGAGCTGACGAATTCTTCGAGAGCGCTTGCTATATGCACAGTGCTATCGACTTGGATCGTGCCGTCTAGAAACAATGGTTTAGCGTACCCTTGCCTTCTTTTTTGACGGAGGTAAATTATATTGGACTATAAGACAACGTCAAAGTTGGTAGACCTGGCAGGAATGATAAAACAGGTTCTCATTAATTGTTCGGACTGACTGATGATGTGAAGGATCGACTCATACTAACATATTACTAATGCATTACGTGAGCCAAAGTTCTGGAGACATTAAGTTCCATGTGTTTGTGTATAAGGATGAAATGTGCCAAACGGGTAGTATAATCTAAATTTGGTTTACATAGGATAGATATGGTGTTGCATAATTTATCAAATAGTCTCTGTGAAAAAAAACATTTAGGACGCAACAGAGAGGTGAGACTGGGTAATATCCATTAAATCTGGGTTATATAGTTTGCGTCGCTAAGGTCCTTGCCTACTCTACGCCAAATTATTAATGAGAGGATGAAAGGTTTCCAAGTGGGTGATATAATGTGAAGTTAGGTTATATACAACACTGTTTCTTATTCAGTATCCATCAAATTCTATCTCGACCGTATGTTAATACGTGGTAGAAATGGGCTCCATTGTGGACCTAAGTAGGTTATATACTACACATCTAGGTCATATGCGTCACCACCTGTGTTGCGTTATCCATTAACTATTATCTCGGAAAATATTTCACAATCATATGAAGTACCGATACATTCATTATATAGAATGTGTCGCTACAACGCGAGCCGACAATATCATCGAGAGCGCTTGCTATATGCATAATGATATCGACTTGGATCGTGCCGTCTAGAAACAATGGTTTAGCGTACCCTTGCCTTCTTTTTTGAGGGAGGTAAAATATATTGGACTATAAGACAACGTGAAAGTTGGTAGACCTGGCAGGAATGATAAAACATGTTCTCATTAATTGTTCGGACTGACTGATGATGTGAAGGATCGACTCATACTGACATATTACTAATGCGTTACGTGAGCCAAAGTTCTCGAGACATTAAGTTCCATGTGTTTGTGTATAAGGATGAAATGTGCCAAACGGGTAGTATAATCTAAATTTGGTTTACATAGGATAGATATGGTGTTGCATAATTTAACAAATAGTATCTGTGAAAAAAAACATTTAGGACGCAACAGAAATGTGAGACTGGGTAATATCCATTAAATCTGGGTTATATAGTTTGCGTCGCTAAGGTCCTTGCCTACTCTACGCCAAATTATTAATGGGAGGATGAAAGGTTTCCAAGTGGGTAGTATAATATGAAATTAGGTTATATACAACACTGTTTCTTATTCAGTATCCATAGCATGCTATCTCGGCCGAATGTTAATACGTGGTAGAAAGGGCTCCAATTAGGACCTAAGTAGGTTATATACTACACATCTAGGTCATATGCACCACAACCTGTGTTGTGTTATCCATTAACTATTATCTCGGAAAATATTTCCCAATCATATGAAGTACCGATACATTCATTATATAGCTGGTGTCGCCACAATGCGAGCCGACAAATTCATCGAGAGGGCTCGCTATATGCACAATGATATCGACTTGGATCGTGCCGTCTAGAAACAATGGTTTAGCGTACCCTTGCCTTCTTTTTTGAGGGAGCTAAAATATATTGGACTATAAGACAATGTGAAAGTTGGTAGACCTGGCAGGAATGATAAAACAGGTTCTCATTAATTGTTCGGACTTACTGATGATGTGAAGGATCGACTCATACTGACATATTACTAATGCGTTATGTGAGCCAAAGTTCTCGAGACATTAAGTTCCATGTGTCTGTTAATAAGGATGAAATGTGCCAAACGGGTAGTATAATCTAAATTTGGTCTACATAGAATAGATATGGTGTTGCATAATTTATCAAATAGTATCTGTAAAAAAAAACATTTAGGACGCAACAGAAAGGTGAGACTGGGTAATATACATTAAATCTAGGTCAAATTATTAATGGGAGGATGAAAGGTTTCCAAGTGGGTAGTATAATGTGAAATTAGGTTATATACAACACTGTTTCTTATTCAGTATCCATAGAATGCTATCTCGGCCGAATGTTAATACGTGGTAGAAAGGGCTCCAATTAGGACCTAAGTAGGTTATATACTTCACATCTAGGTCATATGCGCCACAACCTGTATTGCGTTATCCATTAACTATTATCTCGGAAAATATTTTCCAATTATATGTAGTACCGATACATTCATTATATAGACTGTGTCGCCACAACGCGAGCTGACAAATTCTTCGAGAGCGCTTGCTATATGCACGGTGCTATCGACTTGGATCGTGCCTTCTAGAAACAATGGTTTAGCGTACCCTTGCCTTCTTTTTTGACGGAGGTAAATTATATTGGACTATAAGACAACGTCAAAGTTGGTAGACCTGGCAGGAATGATAAAACAAGTTCTCATTAATTGTTCGGACTGACTGATGATGTGAAGGATCGACTCATACTAACATATTACTAATGCGTTACGTGAGCCAAAGTTCTGGAGACATTAAGTTCCATGTGTTTGTGTATAAGGATGAAATGTGCCAAACGGGTAGTATCATCTAAATTTGGTTTACATAGGATAGATATGGTGTTGCATAATTTATCAAATAGTCTCTGTGAAAAAAAACATTTAGGACGCAACAGAGAGGTGAGACTGGGTAATATCCATTAAATCTGGGTTATATAGTTTGCGTCGCTAACGTCCTTGCCTACTCTACGCCAAATTATTAATGAGAGGATGAAAGGTTTCCAAGTGGGTAGTATAATGTGAAGTTAGGTTATATACAACACTGTTTCTTATTCAGTGTCCATCAAATTCTATCTCGGCCGTATGTTAATACGTGGTAGAAATGGGCTCCATTGTGGACCTAAGTAGGTTATATACTACACATCTAGGTCATATGCGCCACCACCTGTGTTGCGTTATCCATTAACTATTATCTCGGAAAATATTTCCCAATCGTATGAAGTACCGATACATTCATTATATAGTGGTGTCGCCACAATGCGAGCCGACAAATTCATCGAGAGGGCTCGCTATATGCACAATGATATCGACTTGGATCGTGCCGTCTAGAAACAATGGTTTAGCGTACCCTTGCCTTCTTTTTTGAGGGAGCTAAAATATATTGGACTATAAGACAATGTGAAAGTTGGTAGACCTGGCAGGAATGATAAAACAGGTTCTCATTAATTGTTCGGACTTACTTATGATGGAAGGATCGACTCATACTGACATATTACTAATGCGTTATGTGAGCCAAAGTTCTTGAGACATTAAGTTCCATGTGTCTGTGAATAAGGATGAAATGTGCCAAACGGGTAGTATAATCTAAATTTGGTTTACATAGAATAGATATGGTGTTGCATAATTTATCAAATAGTATCTGTAAAAAAAACATTTAGGACGCAACAGAAAGGTGAGACCGGGTAATATACATTAAATCTGGGTCAAATTATTAATGGGAGGATGAAAGGTTTCCAAGTGGGTAGTATAATGTGAAATTAGGTTATATACAACACTGTTTCTTATTCAGTATCCATAGAATGCTATCTCGGCCGAATGTTGATACGTGGTAGAAAGGGCTCCAATGTGGACCTAAGTAGGTTATATACTTCACATCTAGGTCATATGCGCCACAACCTGTATTGCGTTATCCATTAACTATTATCTCGGATAATATTTTCCAATCATATGTAGTACCGATACATTCATTATAGGATAGATATGGTGTTGCATAATTTATTGTGACGCCCCCAAAATCAATCTGTGTACAGTAATCATACACGCAGGGTACACAACTGAGATTAGGGTGCCATGGTGAGAATATTACAGCACAACACTAAACACGAAAGGATAAACAAATATGTTACAATAAAGGGGGGTCACGCGGACCCGAAGACATAAGTCATACAAGCCATAATATCTGAGTACAGACATAGTTAGTCAAGTTTTTCCTTAAGAAGGCTAGCACAAATCACATCAGAGATACAGATCGAAAAGGCGAGGCCTCCTGCCTGGGATCCACCGAACTACTCCTGGTCAACGGGGAACTCGACGTCGTAGTTGGCTCCTCCGGGGTACTCCTGCTCCTGGGCTCCAACGTCGGCTGCAGCGGCCGATCAGGCAAAGAGAAAAAGGGGAAATAAAGCAAAGATGAGTATCTAGCATACCCGCGAGTCTTACGTCCGCTACTAAGCATTATGCATTGTATCAATGGAAAGAAGAGGCTGTATATAGTGGACTGAAAGACAGAAATCCAGAGCAAGGGTAAGAAGCTAGGCCTATCGAAGACTAGCATCTTCCGACGATGTCTTCTAGCATGAGGTAAGAATCAGCCAACAGTTTATATAAAGCATAAAGTAACAATGCAGCAAAAGTTTGCTGCAACATTGTATAATAATAAGTTGTAATACTTAACAATGCCTCCGAGTTCACCTCCTCGACATCGCCGCGAGGAAGAAAACCTGGAACCATACAGTTTAATAATAATAGTTTGTAGTGATAAGATCCAGCTTCAGCATAAAGCGTCCTGTTACCGTGGACACGACTATTCGAATAGATTAATCTTCCCTGCAGGGGTGCACTTGTGTTACGCTACACGCACGGATCTCCAGGGTGGCGGGAACCTTGTTAGGGAACTCTCCACCGAGGCTATCCGACACTTCATAGCCCATCTTTCAAACTCAACAGAGAGGTCCGCCGGACTATATCCTCTGTACGAGGGGCTTTGGACCCTAACCCCGACGTACTCCTACACGATGCGAGGCTGGCCGGTGAAGTTAAATCAAAGAAAATACAAATCACACTGCCGCGGCAAATAAGACAACACCACTTCCCGGCGCAGGACACGGTACTGCTGACGTCTGAAGAGTCCTCGGACGACACTATGAAGCAGAGGAGCCCATAAACTCGTAATTCCCACGGGTAGGTAGTGCGTACATGGCATATAGCCAACTCAAGACATTCACTGAACCATTTAATATTTTAATTAACCTCTGTGACAACCGTTATCGTTGCCTCGACTTAGCTGACCCGCGGACAATGACAGCAGCCAGGACCACCAGTACATCGGTGCCTGCCTTGTCGTCCCACCAAGTCACTGCGGTTACCAACAAGGTGAACCGTCTCCTTACCTTGTCTCGCGTGTGCTCCTGGAGGAGCTCGACTTTCGTGGTTTGGTAACTCTCGCGACCAACGATCAGGGGCCAAGCACACCGGTACACTGGTCGTACCCTCCCTGTCGTCCCGTCGCAATACCTCTAGCAGGCACCGTTGGGTCGCCCGACTTCTTACCTTTAAGGACAACCGTTGCTCAGGTACCTAGAGCGGCTATACAGAGTCAACAACAAGTGGAGTACAAGGATTACTCCTTGATAGCTCACACTTGATGGTGGCTCGGCAGAGCCGAGCTAGGGGACCTAAGGCGGTGTCTGCATTGTACCGTACCTGTGCAGTTATAATATTTGTACCCGCATTCACTCCCCTGAGTGATCACGGCCCTCTATCTAATCCTAGCTAACAATGCGCAGGGCTCACTGCTGAATAATGCATAATAATAATAATAGGCAGCATAGGATAAAGGAGGTACATCAAGGGGCGACAAACAGGCTATGCAATTGAATAGGATTGTAACGTAGCAGCAGCTGTAACAATGCCTAGTGCAAGAAATGTACGGAAAGATAGGCGGTATCTAGGGAAGAGAATGGCTCTGCTTGCCTGGAAGCTCGACGGTAGTAGTAGGGTCGTCGACGAAGTAGTCGTACTCAGCAGCGGTGTAGTCAACGGCAGCAGCGGGGTCTACCGGAGATTAAGGGGGGAAGAAACAGTAAATACACAGCAAGCATATACAAACAGATGCATGACAAGACGGATGAAATGTTAACGGTGTTCTAACGCAGTGCAAGGCACGTTGCTCGGAGCGGGAATTCATCCGGGGATGAACTGCCAGCTCCCGGTGATTACAGGACAAGGAGTCCGGAGGGGGGGGGAAGGATCAAGTCGGAGGTGTCGTGGGTACCGGACAAACATAAGGGGTGTGTATCCGTGCTAGTTGATCTATTCTGAGAAACATTCGTGTTCGGAATAAATTCATCCGGGTACTCTAACAGTACCGGACAGTTTATCGGACACACGGTCCGAAGGGGGACGGTTCGATGTGCGTTGTGTTAGAGGGGTGTGATAGACATACGGATAGCGTATTCGTATTCGTTATATGACGAGGGGGTGACCCCACGACTCCCACTAATGGTCCTACCTGGTGTCATTGAAGGCCCACGGAGCTACCGCCGGATTCACCTTGGCCCGCTAGATGGCACCGACATTGGGAGTCCTCGACTGACAAGGAAGGTGCAGGGACTTGCCGTACAAGCTAGGGTTAGATTTCCTGTAATTATAGATTGATTCCCCGAGACCTGGTCTACTATATAAAGGCCAGGAGGGGCAACGCATAAAGAGAGACATTGCCTGTAACCCTAGCCCAGAGCGCATCTGCCTTGGCATCCCTGTAACTTCTCCACAATCAATATATCGAGTAGGAAGTGTATCCTCCTGTTTGCCGACGAGCTTATCGTCCAACCTGTGTCTTCTCCGACTAGCCCAGGGTCCCTAACCATGGGACTTGCCGGGGCCAATCCTCGACAATTGGCGCCGACCGTGGGGACCACACAGGTTGGAATTACGATCTCGGCGGTTCCATCTTCAGCAAATCGCAACTCAAGGGCAAGAGCCAGGCCCAACCCACTCGAAGGATTTAATGTCATGGCAGACATCTTCGCCGTCCCAGCAATCTCGATCGAGTCGCAACCGTATCAGACCCAGTACAGTGGAGGCAACCAAACATGGCGTCAGCAACGAAAGAACCGACGATCCAGAAGAGCCGCAAGGAACCCCTACGCAGGAGTCCCACTCGAGGAGGCGCGATGCACAGCAGGAGACCCGCAGGTCTTTCGACGGCCCCCCACCACCCGGGCACCCGCCGAGCATAACGACGATGGCTACGAGCCTGACACCAGCAACCAAGAATATCTCCATCAAAGGAGGAATCAACGACCCAGGAGGCGCGGCAGGGAGATCTGCAACGAGGACAAACCCCGCAAGCCGCACGACGCAGTCGAGGAGCCAAGGGCATTCCGACGCACCGCCACGCGGGCACTCAACGACATCGAAGACAGCGACTCGGAGACACCGGTCGGCGAATACTACGACCCGGAGCGAAGGCCGGACGAATTCGCCAACCTCATCAAGCATCAGGACATAATTCGAGGAATCGAAACAGACCCTCGATTCTACGAACACCCGGAGGACCACGATCATGTCTTCACAATCTCAAGGAGGAAGAGACACAGCGGATCAAGCAAACTCACGGTCAGAGAACAGCTTGCAGGACCCTGCACAATTCACAACTTTGAAGATGAATGGGGGCGCATCAGATCCAACCACACCCTGGGATAATGTCGCCTGTTCAACGAGCTGGCCGACGACCTCAGGAACGAAAAACGCAAAGGAGTCAAGCGCGCTCGAGAGCTCGAGCAATCGCCACCACCAAGCCCCGAGGGGCGCCACAGCCCGCCGTATGGACAGGTGCTCATGATACAGGAAAGCAGGTTGCCACAAGCGCGGCGTGACGCCAACACCCTGCAGGCTACAGCAACCGAGAACATGAAACCAGTGGAAACCTACCAACTGCACGACACGGAGACCATCATCACGTTCTCGCAGGATGACCACCCGCCAGCCATACCAAGACCAGGACACGCGCCCCTGGTGCTCGACGCACAAATCGAAGGATATGACATGGATACGGTTTTCATGGATGGAGGCAGCAGCATGAACATCGTCTTCGCAAGCACCCTACATAACATGCTGACCCCTCGGTCGGTATGGAAGAAGTCAAGCACCGTACTAAACGGCGTAGTACCTGGAGAAGCAGCAACATCACTCGGATCAATCAAGCTTGAAGTTGTCTTTGGAAACCGACGCAATTTCGCCAAGCACGTCCTCGAGTTCGAGGTGCTCGACTGGCCATCTCAATACCACGCCATATCGGGACGACCAGCATTTGCGCAGTTCATGGCAGTACCACACTACGCCTATCTCAAGCTCAAGATGCCAGGCTCAGCAGGAGTCCTCACGGTCAACGGAAGCTTCATCAAGTCAGACCAATGCGATCGCGATTTCCACAAAATCTCCGACACACTAGGGTCGGACCAAGAACAGAGAGAAATGGTCATGGTCGTCGACAAGAAACTCTTCCCATTGGCAAGCCGCAGCGAGTCAAAGGAGTATGGTCCTATCTTCAGCATCGACAGCGACACGGTCACGCACCAAGTACACCCGACGGACCCAGGCAAAACAGTCCGCGTGTACGCCCACTTGCCAGAGGAACAAGCGACTGATCTAGTGGCTCTCCTTCGAGACGAGTGGAAGATATTCGCCTGGTGCCCAGCCGACATGCCTGGCATACCACGCGAATTCGCAGAACACGCTCTAAACGTCGAACCAAACACGAAACCAGTGAAGCAAGCTCTGAGACGATTCTCAGAGCCCAAGCGTAGGGCAATCGGAGAAGAAGTCAACCGATTGCTCGACGCCCAGTTCATCCGAGAAACCAAGAAGGCCACTTGGATAGCAAACCCAGTGCTAGTACCTAAGAAAGACACGGACGTACTGCGCATGTGCGTCGACTACGGGCCAGTGAACAAGCATTGCCCGAAAGACCACTTTCCCCAGCAAAGGATCGACCAAATAATCGATTCAACTGCGGGATGCGATCTGCTTTCCTTTCTGGACGCATATTCAGGATACAACCAGATCAGGATGAAAGAAGAAGACGAAGAGCACACCTCATTCATCACACCTTACGGTGTATTGTGTTACAAGACCATGCCCTTTGGGCTGAAGAATGCAGGTGCCACATACTAGCGGATGATGCAAGCCTGCCTAAAGGAGCAAATCGGGAGGAACGTACAGGTGTACGTAGACGATATCGTCATCAAGACCTACAAAGCAGACACACTACTCGACGACCTGCGCGAAACCTTCGCAGCACTCAACAAATACAGGATCAAGCTGAATCCAAAGAAGTGCGCCTTCGGCGTACCGGCCGGGAAACTGCTCGGCTACATGGTCTCTGCCCGAGGAATCGAAGAAAACCCCGAGAAGGTCCAAGCCATTGCCAAGATGCAAGAGCCGACTAACATAAAAGGAGTACAACAGCTAACTGGAAGGCTCGCAGCACTAAGCCGTTTCATCAGCCGGCTAGGGGAACGCACGCTGCCTTTCTACCAACTGCTAAGGAAAAGAGAAAAATTTGAGTGGACAGAGGAAGCCCGCAAAGCGTTCGCGGACCTCAAAAAGACGCTCTCAACTCCACCAGTCCTGGCGGTACCCAGGGACAAAGAGAAACTCTACCTCTACATAACAGCACGCAGCAGCGTAGTAAGCACGACACTCGTCGTCGAACGCACGGAAGAAGGCAAGGTAGCAGGGAGTCAGAGCTCAAGACCATACCGTTATCCTGGCCATTCGCCACCTGGGGACTCGACATTGTCGGCCCACTCAGGAAATCATCAAAAGGAGGAAGGACACATCTACTGGTCGCAGTCGACAAGTTCACCAAGTGGATCGAAGCAGTGCCAATCACCAGTTCCACCGCCCTCACGGCCGTGAACTTCATCAAGTCAATAATTTTCAGATTCGGAGTGCCACACAACATCATCATAGACAATGGCACAAATTTCACAGCTGCCGAATTCCAGAACTTCTGCGAAGATCTAGGCATTAAAATAAACTACGCGTCAGTCGCGCACCCGCAATCCAACGACTAGGTGGAGAAAGCAAACGGACTCGTATGCGGAGGACTCAAGAAGCGGCTCCTCGCACCACTCGAGCAGGCCGCCGGAAACTGGGTAGAAGAGCTCCCCGCAGTACTTTGGAGCCTACGGACCACGCCAAATACTGCGACCCAATTTACACCGTTCTTTATGGTTTACGGGGCCGAAGCAGTACTACCACATGACCTCAAGTTTGGAGCACCTCGGGTCATGGGGTACGAAGAAGAGGAAGCAAAAGAAGCACTCCAAGACGACAAAGACACAGTCGACGAAGCAAGAGACATGGCCCTGTCAAAGTCAGAAGGATACCAGGACAAGCTGCGCACCAACCAAAGCAGTCGCCTTCGAACCAGAACCTTCAACAAAGGGGACCTAGTACTACGACTGATACAAGAGAAGGTCCACAAATTAGCCCCCCAATGGGAAGGCCCATTCACAATATAAGAAGTCATCGGAGGCGGCGCTTACAGGCTGAAGAACCCAAAGACGGACGAAGATGTGGGCAATCCATGGAATGTCGCAAACCTGCGACTGTTCTACCCTTAAACATCAATCGGTTGGACATGACCGGCAACTCATGTAACCATTCGACCGCAAATAAAGCATATGTTGCCCAAACATTACCAGCTTTCAAAGCACTGGGGGGCTTAAGAAGAATCCCCCCGAGCCCTGCTATCGCCTACGCGATCTTACATCAAAAAGCACTCGGGGGCTTAAGAAGAATCCCCCCGAGCCCTGCTATCGCCTACACGATCTTAGATCAAAAAGCACTCGGGGGCTCAAGAAGAATCCCCCCGAGCCCTGCTATCGCCTACGCGATCTTACACCAAAAAGCACTCGGGGGCTTAAGAAAGATCCCCCCGAGCCCTGCTATCGCCTACGCGATCTTACATCAAAAAGCACTCGGGGGCTCAAGAAGAATCCCCGCGAGCCCTGCTATCGCCTACGCGATCTTACACCAAAAAGCACTCAGGGGCTTAAGAAGAATCCCCCCGAGCCCTACTATCGCCTACGCGATCTTACTCCAAAAAATACTCGGGGGCTTAAAAAAGATCCCCCCGAGCCCTGCTATCGCCTACGCGATCTTACACAAAAAAGCACTCGGGGGCTTAAGAAGAATCCCCCCGAGCCCTGCTATCGCCTACGCGATCTTACACAAAAAAGCACTCGAGGGCTTAAGAAGAATCCCCCCGAGCCCTGCTATCGCCTACGCGATCTTACACAAAAAAGCACTCGGGGGCTTAAGAAAGATCCCCCCGAGCCCTGCTATCGCCTACGCGATCTTACACCAAAAAGCACTCGGGGGCTTAAGAAAGATCCCCCCGAGCCCTGCTATCGCCTGCGCGATCTTTCATCAAAAAGCACTCGGGGCTTAAGAGAAAAATCCCCACGAGAGATGTTATCGCCTAAAACTCGGGGACTCGAGCACACGAACTCCCCCCAGAGGACACTATATTCACCCACGCGACCTCTACATCCGAGCACGCGGGAGCTCGAGGACCATCACCTCCCGAAGGACCGTTCGCGCAGTCTGAAGCTTAAAAAACGCTCAAGCAAAAACACGCGGCCAACCCCATCTGCCGAAAGAAAGGCTCGAAAAACATGGCAACAATCAGATGGAGCACCAAGTATTCTGAAGAAAACTTTGGAGGAAGCACAGGACACAAGACTCATTTAGTCTTCACCCGATCGCCAACGATCACCTAAGGACTCGGGGGCTACTCCCATCGGGAGCGCTGCCGCGCACCCGATAAAAGGACAGAAATCAACGGAAGAACGACAAGGGAAACAAATCTAAAGGCTATGCTTGACTCTGCAATTCCAACGTAGCCTCGGAGGCTACTCCCATTGGGAGTGCTATCGCACACCCGATAGAACCCACATTGCAAAGTTCGGGCGAACTCGAACACAGCTCTCGATCGCCAAGGACTCGAACACAGCTCCCGATCAGGACTCGAACACAGTTCTCGGCCGAGCAAAAGCCCAAAGATAAAATTCTGTTGCAAAAGACTCAAGCACAGTTTACATCACAAGAGTCATTTTCAGTACAAAAGGACTCAACTACATTTGGATAGAAGGCAGCTCCTGTTACAAGAGGGAATCACCCAAGGAACTATGACTTCTACATGTGTGCCCATGAGGGGTAACCGACTCTAGTACAAGAGCATCATCAAAGGAGGAGTCGAAGCAGCAGGCTCATGATGTCAATGACATAACAAAAGGTGAAACTCGACTTATTTGCGGAGCCATTGAAGGCGATGCTCCACCAGCTTCTTCTCCAGCTCCTCTAGCTTCTCCTCCAGCTCCGCCCAAGCTGCCGGCGAAGATGACGCCGCTGCCTGCAGTTCTACAAGGTCGACTGCCGCGCTCGTTTAACCGGTGGCTTGACATCGAGGTCTTCTTCAGAGCCAGAGGGGGAAGCAGTTGAAGACGGCTCACCCCCAGCACCAGAAGAGTCCCTGGAGGACGAAGCAGTCGAAGACACAGGCGAAGGACCCCCCGACCTTGAGGAAACGTCGCTGCTTGACTCCTGAGCTTGCGGGTCCATGCTGTTGCCGCTCGGATCAAAAGCACGGACGGCAACAGTGCTCTCACCATCAAACCGACAGCAAAGAACATCGCCATCGCGCAGACCCAAACGGCGAGAAAACGAACTCCAACCAAAGCCAAGAAAGACCAAGCGGGAACGGTCAAACTCCAAATCGACATAGGAGGGAGCTCGATCGCTCCCCTGATGATGCAGAAGCAAGCCATCCAAACCAAGATCGGCCACAACGGCAGAAAAAGAAGGAGGAAGAAGAACGCGAGTGGCATTAAGGCCACGAACGCGCAATAAGAAATCATGCCACCAAAAGCCCTCCGCAACAGACGAAGAAGGTGGTAGCGGAGTGCCATGTCGACCACCGCGTCCAGAACGAGGAGCACGCCCACCTCTACCACGACGGACGCGACCACGGCCGGAGCCTTGCTTTGGAGCCATGGAAAGATAGAAAAAGGGAAATAGAAGAGGAGACAGATGGAGGAAAGCTAACCAGTACGAAGCCAATTTATAGTGCAAGGAAGCCCCGACGCGGCAAGGCCAAGCGATACCCGCACTTAAAGCTATGCCGACGCTTCAGAATCCGAGGCCAAAGATGCTCGCCCACGGGGTGCGCTATTCATACTACCATCAAATCACGCGCGTTGGAAACGCGCGCCTCGGGAACTTAACCGGCGCTGCTCGCACGCCACTGAGCTCATTATCATGACCGCTCAAGATGAAAAGACGGTTCACTGCCAAGCATCTATGACAATAACCACACAGCAACGTGGTTATCCTGACAGGAAAAAAAGCAGAAGACCAACCAACGTCTCGTCACAATTAAAGCTTATCAGGAACGCCACCGAAACCCAGAAATTTTATCAGATTTTTTTTCCATCAAAGAAAAAACTTCTCACTCCCATCGGGAGGAGCCCATCCCGAGAGTCCCCAGGTGCTCACTCATCTGGAGCTCAACCAGGTGCTCGAGTGATCACTCGCACGCACTAGAGTTACAGGTGCTCCCTCACCTGTGGACCCACAAGTTGCTCGAGTAACCACTCGCACCCTTGAGAGTCTCGGGTGCTCCCTCACCTCTGAAAGAAACTCAAACATCTTTCGAGTAATTACTCGCAGAAGGATTCCTCGCCTGAGCACTCGAAACAAGCTCCGCGAGTGAGATGAGTGAACAGCTCACTTGATGATTTTTTCCAAGTGGGTGAAATGCTATAAGGCTCCGCGCCTCAAAAACACACCTATTACTGGAACCACGACACACTGTGCCCAGATGCCACGCAAGACTAGCGTGTAGGTAAGACCCCGCTGCGAAGTTCGGCCGGGCTGGGACTTGCCGAAGAGCGATTTCACTCCCAACCTTTCCATGCGGTGCGCATGAAGTATAAAGCCGGGCTGACGTGCCTTAGGCTACGCAACCAACTGGCGGAAAATGAACACCGTAAGACCTGAAGCGGCCGGACTTTTGCTATGCTCCAGTATTCCAAGCTCATGTCGAGGGACATGAGTTTGATTGGGCGATCGCGGTATTTTCCACTAGCGCAATTCACTAAGGCTCGATCCGTCGACTCCTTGGGCCCTTTCTGCTTAGCATCCCTCGAAACAGGTTTTGTCATGGCCACCATGCTGCCAGCGATCGCGGGTGTACCGCGCATACAAGCCACGGACGTATGAAGACGAACTCGAGTCCCTGCGCGACTCTTCGAGTCCCCTAGGCACTCGGGGGCTACTGACGAGGGGGTGACCCCACGACTCCCACTAATGGGCCTACCCGGTGTCATTGAAGGCCCACGGAGCTACCGCCGGATTCACCTTGGCCCGCTAGATGGCACCGACATTGGGAGTCCTCGACTGACAAGGAAGGTGCAGGGACTTGCCGTACAAGCTAGGGTTAGATTTCCTATAATTATAGATTAATTCCCCGAGACCTGGTCTACTATATAAAGGCCAGGAAGGGCAACGCATAAAGAGAGACATCGCCTGTAACCCTAGCCCAGAGCGCATCTGCCTTGGCATCCCTGTAACTTCTCCACAATCAATATATCGAGCAGGAACTGTATCCTCCTGTTTGCCGACGAGCTTATCGTCCAACCTGTGTCTTCTCCGACTAGCCCAGGATCCCTAACCATGGGACTTGCCGGGGCCGATCCTCGACATTATATTTTTGTGATCAATTTTCATGTATAAAGTTTTTGAATCTGAGTTACAGTTTAAAAGTTATTGAATTTCAAAGTTTTAAATCATTTAAATGATTTTCTGAATTTATTTTATTATTTATTCAACATTATCTATAACATTATCCAGAATAGTTCATGACATGTGGGACCCACATGTCAGCATCTATTTATTTATAAAACATTTTAATAAATCAAAATAGCCTCTGGGCCCACATGTAAGTCACTGAAATTTCTTTAAATAATTTAAATAACCAAATGACAGGTGGGGCCAAGGTGTCATAGACACGTGGGATAATTAATCTGTTTAATTAAGTTAAAGGGCTGGGCCCACCAGTAAGTGACCCAGAGGGGTTTAATTTTCTGTTAAGCCTAACAGTGAGATTAGCCGGGGGTTTAGTGCTAATCACGTACCTGACCAGGGGCCCCCGCATGGCAGCGACTCCGGCGAGCTCGCCGGCGACAGAGCGCCGACGAGGTCGAGCCAGAGCACGCTACAGGGCATGGTTCGCAGCGTGGTTGGGTGCATTCGAAAGAGGAGACTCGCGCCGTTCGATTGGTGGCAGTGGCAAGACTGGGGGTTCACCGGAACGACGCTGGCGTTGAATGGGGCGGCGGCTGGGCTACGGAGGTTGACGAAGACGAGGTTGAAGTAGTTTTCGTTGGGCATGCGTTACATGGGCGAGTTCTTGGAGACGTGGCGAGTATGGTGACGCGAACCACGCGCCAAAAGCATGATCTAGGCCGCGGGGAACAACACGTCGGCGGCGACGGAGCCACGGCTCCAATCGCGTCGGCCGATTCAGTGCACGAGGGGCTACGCAGGGAGTTGGGTGAGGTAGAGGAGCTCACCGCGGTTTAGTAGGCGAGCAAAGCGTGCGCGGGGGAGGCTTGACGGCGCCGGAATTCCTCTGCGACGTCATGGCGGCTGGAGTTGGGGAAGTTGACCGTGCGCTCGACGTAGCGGCTCCGAGCTTGATTCCTTGCGCTCGGCGATGAAGACGACGACGCTGGACAAGTTCTCGGGGCTCGGGGGCGTCAGTGGCCTCGGCGGTGCGCGGTCATGGCGACGGCGGCTCGGGTGGATTTTTCCCCGACGACTGCGAGAAGAGGAGGAGAGGAAAGGGAGGGGGAGGATGTCCAGGGGGTCGGCCAGGGTGGCCTTATCGCGTTGGCGCCGGGAGGGAGCAGGTGGAGGCGGGGCCGGCCTGGCAGTGGCGTGGCCGCGCTCGGCTGCCGTACATAGTAGGTGAGGGGGTGGGTGGGGAAGAAGACAAGGGGTGAGGGTGGGCTGGGCCAAGATGGCTGTCGCCCTGAGCGACGTTTAGCCCTTTTTTATTTTGTTTTGTTTTTCTGTTTGTTCTACTTCTTTTCTGTAATTGATTTATTAACCCTAGCATTTTTGTAAAATGTTATTGGTGTTTGTAAATTAGGGTTACATATTACTGAGGTGCCACAAAAGATTTGGAGTTTTTATAAAATCATTTGATATTTTATTTTATTGAAAATGGAGCAGAACCCACTGTTTTTGATAC
Source organism: Bromus sterilis (assembly GCA_950022295.1). Lineage (NCBI taxonomy): Eukaryota > Viridiplantae > Streptophyta > Magnoliopsida > Poales > Poaceae > Bromus > Bromus sterilis. The sequence goes on along the minus strand of OX465596.1, from coordinate 157,267,248 downwards.
TGTTTGAGTTGTTTGGATTTTTCAGTGGCAAAATAAAATACCATAACCACATGGGCATGACCCAATGATTATTAGTGATTTTATAAAAGTGGTCCCATGATTTTAGGGCAAAGTTCAATTGCAACATATTTTTCATAACAACCCAAAGGCATTTCTGAATATGATCAAAAGACAAGTGGGTCATGGCATGGTTTGCATAGTGATTAGCAACATTGATTAGTCCACAGTAAAAGTGATTACTGTTACAGACAACTGAGGGTGTTAACAATCTCCCCCACTACAAGAATTCTCGTCCCGACAATTTAAGTGGTAGCGAGGAAAAGATCGGGGTATTCATCGCGAAGGCGATCTTCGCGTTCCCAAGTGGCTTCATCTTCAGAATGATTTGACCACTGAACCTTGAGGAACTTGACGGTCTTGTTGCGGGTTCGACATTCAGACTGATCGAGAATGTGGCTCGGAAGTTCCCGATAAGTCAAGTCTTGTTGCAGCTCGATCATATCATGCTCCACTTCGCGGATAGGGTCCTTGAAGTAGCGACGGAGTTGCGACACGTGGAAGACATCGTGGACTTGGGAGAGGTTCGGCGGCAATTCCAACCGGTATGCCACGGGTCCACTCCTGGAAAGGATACGGAACGGGCCAATGTAGCGAGCAGCCAACTTGCCCTTGATACCGAAGCGATGAGTGCCCCTCATGGGAGTGACACGGAAGTAAGCGTATTCGCCAGGTTGATAGACCATTTCCTTGTGCTTGCGATCATAGTTGCTCTTCTGATGGGACTGAGCAGCTTTGAGGTGTTCACGGATAACGCGAACCTGATCTTCGGCATGCTGAATAATGTCCGGACCAATGAGAGTTCATTCTCCAGTTTCTGACCAATTCATAGGGGTTCAACACTTACGTCCATAGAGAACTTCAAAGGGTGCCATCTTCAGACTAGCCTGATAGCTATTGTTGTACGAGAATTCAGCAAATGGCAGAGATTCCTCCCATTTCTTACCGAATGAGATGGCACAAGCTCGAAGAATATCTTCAAGCACTTGGTTGATTCGTTCGACCTGTCCTTGCGACTGGGGGTGATAAGCGGTGCTGAAATTTAGGTGAGTTCCCATAGCTTCTTGGAAACTATCCCAGAATCTTGAGGTGAAAATGCTGCCACGGTCAGAACTGATCTCCAGCGGAATACCATGGAGGGACACAATCCTGGAAACATACAAGTCTGCTAACTGACTAGCAGAGATCGTCTCCTTGACTGGCAGAAAGTGGGCAACCTTGGAGAATCGGTCGATGACGACAAAGATGGCATCATGACCCTTCTGTGATCGGGGAAAACCGGTGACGAAGTCCATTTCGATCTTGTCCCACTTCCATTCAGGAATAGAGAGTGGTTGTAGAGTTCCAGCAGGTCTTTGATGTTCTGCCTTGACGCGATGGCAAAGGTCACATTCAGAAACATACCGGGCAATGTCTTGCTTCATGTTAGGCCACCAGAACTGCGGACGAAGGTCTTGGTACATCTTGGTGCTTCCAGGATGAATGGACAACGGGGTATCGTGAGCTGCTTTCATGACCTTCGGGGTCATATCCAGGTTCTCATGCCTACCCTTGCTGTGAGTGACCACTAAACGGTTCTGGTAGAACGCCGCACCTTTGCTATCAATAGTGAAGGGTGAGGGTCTCCCATTGGCAATATAGCGCTTAATCTTGTGTACGAAATCATCATAAAATTGTATACCCTTGACGGATTTGATGAGATCCGGTTCGATAACCAGGTTATTTACATAACCTTGAGGAACAATCTCGAGCTTCAACTTGCGAAACTCTTCATACAGAAGTGGTTGCTGCACCTGAACCTCAAGTTCAGAACAGTAAGCTTTGCGGCTCAAGGCATCGGCCATCACGTTAGCCTTGCCTGGGGTATACGAAATATCCATGTTGAAGTCGGCTATTCTCTTGAGCCATCGTTGTTGACGAAGATTCAGATCTGGCTGAGTAAACAGGTACTTCAGACTTTGGTGATCGGTGTAGACCTCGCAACGATTACCGACGAGGTAATGTCGCCACAGCTTCAATGCATAAATTAATGCTGCGAATTCGAGATCATGTGTTGGATATTTGTCTTCGTGGGCACGCAACTGACGAGAGCCATAAGAAATCACTTTGCGCTCTTGCATTAGGAAACAGCCTAATCCTTGACGAGACGTGTCGCAATATATCACGAAGTCGTTCTGAGTATCAGGGGGAGCGAGCACCGGGGGAGAAGTTAGCTTGTCCTTGAGCGCTTGGAAACTTTCTTGACATTTATCTCTCCACTCAAACTTGACGCCTTTGTGAAGCAGATTAGTCAGAGGCCTGGCAATCTTGGAGAAATTCTCGACGAAACGGCGGCAATAGCTAGCGAGCCCGAGGAAACTGCAGACTTGCTTGACGTTCTTGGGAGGAGTCCAGTCAAGAATAGCCTGGATATGTTCTGGGGTGACGACAATGCCATCCTTGGAAATCACATGTCCAAGGTAGGTTACTTCGGGAAGCCAGAACTCACACGTTGAATACTTAGCGTAGAGTTTGTGTTCTCGAAGCTTCTCCAGTATAAGACGAAGATGTTCTGCATGTTCTTCTTCATTCTTGGAATATATCAATATATCATCCAGATAAACCACGACGAACTGGTCGAGGTACTCCATGAAAATATAATTCATCAATCTGGAGAAGGTGGCTGGAGCATTGGTTAAGCCAAAGGACATGACAGTGTACTCGTATGAACCATAGCGAGTAATGAAGGCAGTCTTCGTAATGTCCTCATCACGGACTCGGATTTGGTGATAACCCATCCTCAAGTCAAGTTTAGAAAACACCTTGGATCCGGAAAGTTGATCATACAGATCGTTGATCCGGGGAAGTGGGTATTTGTTCTGGATGGTGGCTTGGTTAATGGGCCGATAATCTTGGACCAATCGGTTTGTCCCATCGCTCTTCTTGACAAAAAGCGAAGGTGCTCCCCAAGCTGAGGAACTGGGGCGAATGAATCCTTTCTGAAGTGCCTTGTCGATTTCCTCCTTAAGATCAAGGAGTTCATGTGGCGGCATCTTGTAAGGGCGATTGGCAATAGGAACAGTGCCTGGCTTCAAGTCGATGACGAATTCAACTCCTCTGATCGGGGGTATTCCCGGCAGTTCTTCTGGGAATACGTCGGGAAAATCGCGAATGACTGGAACGTTCTGAATTCCTTCTAGAGGTGAGATATTCAAAGCATTCACCATAAAGATCTGGGTTTCAGCATAACGGGTAACTCGGGTGGTGTGGTTAAAAATCTCGCCGGAGGGGTGAAAAAGTTGGACAGACTTGGTGCCACAATAGAGTGCGACATCGTGAAATTTCAACCAATCCATTCCCAGAATGAGGTCTATGGTGGAAGACTTCAGGAGGATGGGCGAAGCAAAGAATTCAACTCCTTCGATTTCAATGGTGGTGTTTGGTACGAGCATGGTGGTTCGGCATTGACCTATCGGGATGCAAACAACCATCGGGGGTTTCATCGTTTCGTACTTGAAGTTATGCGAAAATGCAAATGCTTCCGACATGAATGAATGCGATGCTCCTGTATAAAATAAAACAGTAGCAGGTATAGAATTAACGAGAAGGGTACCCATCACGGTAGCGGGTTTTTGCTGAGCTTCTTCAACATTGACGTTGTTAGCATGTCCACGAGCATAAGCAGCAGACCCAGTATTATAGTTGGGGGTCCTGTTGTTGCCACGACCATTTCCGCGTCCAGCAGGGTGAACTACCAGTTGCTTCTATTTCTGGGGGCACTCTCTGGAAAAATGCCCAGGTTGGCGGCACGTGAAGCATAATACGTCCTGAGGACGAAGGGGGGTGGCATTGGGTGGTGCAGGCAGAGCTCTTGGCATCTGCGGTGGCGGAGGCAGACGGGGTGCAGCATAAGACGGCCTTGGAGCAGGGACAGCTGAATGGGTCACACTGGTAGGGAGCCAGATACGGCGCTTCTGCGTTGCGCCCGAAGATGAGCCAACGTCACGATAACGCTTCAGAGAGTTCTTGTGCTGCATCTGGGCAGTCTCGACGGTGATAGCCTTCTTCACCATGGTGGCGAAGTTGGCGAAATCATGAACGGCAAGAGCGAGCCTGAGATCTAGATTGAGGCCACGACGGAACTTCTACTGCCTGCGAGCATCAGTGGTGATCTCTTCTTCCACATAGCGAGAGAGGTTGAGGAACTCGCGCTGATAGGCTTCAAAAGTCATGTCTCCCTGAGTGAGGTTACGGAATTTTTCCGCCTTACGATCCATGATCCCCTGAGGAATGTAGCGGGCGCGAAAGGCAGACTGAAATTCATCCCAGGTGATGACTTCTCCAACTGGCACTGAACGCTTGTGGGTGCTCTACCACTAAGCAGCGGCGCCTTTCAGATGATAAGACGCGAAGTTCACATAGTTGGCTGGATCGACATTACCAGACTCCAGCTCGTGAGTGATGTCGCGAGGCCAGTCATCAGCATCCAACGGCTGAACAGTGTTGCGAAACATAGTGGGGTTGAGGCGGGTGAAGTCGTGCAGAGTCACGGTGGCATGCTGATGGTGGTGCCCATTCTGATTCGGCTGGGGGAACTGATCCATGACATTCTCCATGAACTGACGGTTCAGCTCGAACTGCTGCATCATTCCGGCCATGTAATCTGGCGGCGGAGGTGGGTCGTTGGCAGCACGACCACGTCCACGACCACGACCAACCATCCTGCTAGAATTTAACAGGGGTATTTCAGCGATGAAAATTTAACGAGATACCGGAATCAAGCCTGAATTAAAGCGACAATGAAGAGGAGGCGCGGATAGATATAGGAGTAGTCATATAAGACATACACATTTACACACAGAGTCAATCGAAAATCGGGCAGCGTAACGTCGTAGACATTAAGGAAAAAGGACTCACTAGCGGCGCGTAGACCGCGGTAAGGATTACACGACGCGACATAGATTCCACGATGTCAATCACGCCGCAAGAAAACTGTTGGCCACAGGAGTTAATGCCAGAGAATGCGCGGCCTGCCCAGAATGAGAATGGGATCCGCGGTCCGGGACCTGGGTTATGACTCCTGCGACACGACTCAATCAATGGGGGAAGCATCAAAACGCCGGATGGAATCAAGAGAACGTGATCCTAATGTCAGATCTTTTTTAAACTTACCAGCAAGGATAAGAGAGCAGATTCCTAGAGCATAGGTAAGGAGAAAAGGATCCTAATACCATAGATATCACACGTAGTGACATCGATGTGGGCCCGTAAGTCAAATATTAAGTTAGCAAAATAGTTTTTCAAAGTCTAGACTCAACTTCGACCAAGTAGTGGTGGGGTGGCTTCCTACAGGCGGTCGGCTCTGATACCAACTTGTGACGCCCCCAAAATCAATCCGTGTACAGTAATCATACACGCAGGTTACACGACTGAGATTAGGGTGCCACGGTGAGAATATCACAGCACAACACTAAACAAGAAAGGATAAACAAATATGTTACAATAAAGGGGGGTCACGCGGACCCGAATACATAAATCATACAAGCCATAATATTTGAGTACAGACATAATTAGTCAAGTTTTTCCTTAAGAAGGCTAGCAAAAATCACATCAGAGATACAGATCGAAAAGGTGAGGCCTCCTTCCTGGGATCCACCGATCTACTCCTGGTCAACGGGGAACTCGACGTGTAGTAGGCGCCTCCGGGGTACTCCTGCTCCTGGGCTCCAACGTCGGATGCAGCGGCCGATCAGGCAAAGCGAAGAAGGGGAAATAAAGCAAAGGTGAGTATCTAGCATACCTGCGAGTCTTACGTCCGCTACTAAGCATTATGCATTGTATCAACGGAAAAAAGAGGTTGTATATAGTGGACTGAAAGACAGAAATCCAGAGCAAGGGTAAGAAGCTAGGCCTATCGAAGACTAGCATCTTCCGACGATGTCTTGTAGCATGAGGTAAGAATCAACCAACAGTTTATATAAAGCATAAAGTAACAATGCAACAAAAGTTTGCTGCAACATTTATAATAATAAGTTGTAATAATTAACAATGCCTCCGAGTTCACCTCCTCGACATCCCCGCGAGGAAGAAAACCCGAAACCATACAGTTTAATAATAATAGTTTGTAGTGATAAGATCCAGCTTCAGCACAAAGCGTCATGTTACCGTGATCACGGCTATTCGAATAGATTAATCTTCCCTGCAGGGGTGCACTTGTGTTACGCTACACGCACAGATCTCCAGGGTGGCGGGAACCTTGTTAGGGAACGCTCCACCGAGGCTATCCGACACTTCATAGCCCATCTTTCAAACTCAACAGAGAGGTCATCCGCCGGACTATATCCTATGTACGCGGGGCTTTGGACCCTAACCCCGACGTACTCCTGCACGGTGTGAGGCTGGCCGGTGAAGTTAAATCAAAGCAAATACAAATCACACTGCCACGGCAAATAAGACAACACCACTTCCCGGCGCAGGCCGCGATACTGCTGACGTCTGAAGAGTCCTCGGACGACACTATGAAGCAGAGGAGCCCATAAACTTGTAATTCCCAAGGGTAGGTAGTGCGTACATGGCATATAGCCAACTCAAGACATTCACTGAACCATTTAACATTTTAATTAACCTGCGTGACAACCGTTATCATTGCCTCGACTTAACTGACCCGCGGACAACGAGATCAGCCAGGGCCACCAGTACATCGGTGCCTACCTTGTCGTCCCACCAAGTCACTGCGGTTACCAACAAAATGAATCGTCTCCTTACCTTGTCTCGCGTGTGCTCCTGGAGGAGCTCGACTTTCGTGGTTTGGTAACTCTCGCGGCCAACGATCAGGGGCCAAGCACACTGGTACACTGGTCGTACCCTCCCTGTTGTCCCGTCGCAATACCTCTCGCAGGCACCGTTGGGTCGCCCCACTTCTTACCTTTAAGGACAACCGTTGCTCAGGTACCTAGAGCGGCTATACAGAGTCAGCAACGAGTGGAGTACAAGGATTACTCCTTGATAGCTCACACTTGATGGTGGCTCGGCAGAGCCGAGCTAGGGGACCTAAGGCGGTGTCTGCATTGTACCGTACCTGTGCAGTTATAATATGTGTACCCGCATTCACTCCCCTGAGTGATCACGGCCCTGTATCTAATCCTAGCTAACAATGCGCAGGGCTCACTGCTGAATAATGCATAATAATAATAATAGGCAGCATAGGATAAAGAAGGTACATCAAGGGGAGCCAAAACAGGCTATGCAATTGAATAGGATTGTAACGTAGCAGCAGTAGTAACAATGCCTAGTGCAAGAAATGTATGGAAAGATAGGCGATATCTGGGGAAGAGAATGGCTCTGCTTGCCTGGAAGCTCGACGGTAGTAGTAGGGTCGTCGACGAAGTAGTCGTACTCAGCAGCGGTGTAGTCAATGACAGCAGCGGGGTCTACCGGAGATTAAGGGGGGAAGAAACAGTAAATACACACCAAGCATCTACAAACAGATGCATGACAAGACGGATGAAATGTTAACGGTGTTCTAACGCAGTGCAAGGCACGTTGCTCGGAGCGGGAATTCATCCGGGGATGAACTGCCAGCTCCGGGTGATTACCGGACAAGTAGTCCGGAGGGAGGGAAGGATCAAGCCGGAGGTGTCGTGGGTACCGGACAAACATAAGGGGGGTGTATCCGTGCTAGTTGATCTATTCTGAGAAACATTCGTGTTCGGAATAAATTCATCCGGGTACTCTAACAGTACCGGACAGTTTATCGGACATATGGTCCGAAGGGGGACGGTTCGATGTTCGTTGTGTTAGAGGGGTGTGATAGACATACGGATAGCGTATTCGTATTCGTTATATTTTTTTGATCAAATTTCATGTATAAAGTTTTTGAATCTGAGTTAGAGTTTAAAAGTTATTGAATTTCAAAGTTTGAAATCATTTAAATGATTTTCTGAATTTCTTTTATTATTTATTCAACATTATCTATAACATTATCCAGAATAGTTCCTGACATGTGGGACCCACATGTCAGCCTCTGTTTATTTATAAAACATTTTAACAAATCAAAATAGCCTCTGGGCCCACATGTAAGTCACTGAAATTTCTTTAAATAATTTAAATAACCAAATGACAGGTGGGGCCAAGGTGTCATAGACACGTGGGATAATTAATATGTTTAATTAAGTTAAAGGGCTGGGCCCACAAGTAAGTGACCCAGAGGGGTTTAATTTTCTGTTAACCCTAACAGTGAGATTAGCCGGGGGTTTAGTGCTAATCACGTACCTGACCAGGGGCCCCCGCATGGCAGCAACTCCGGCGAGCTCGCCGGCGACAGAGCGCCGACAAGGTCGAGCCAGAGCACGCTACAGGGCATGGTTCGCAGCGTGGTTGGGTGCATTCGAAAGGGGAGACTCGCGCCGTTCGATTGGTGGCAGTGGCCAGACTGGGGGTTCACCGGAACGACGCTGGCGTTGAACGTGGCGGCGGCTGGGCTACGGAGGTTGACGAAGACGAGGTTGAAGTGGGTTTCGTTGGGCATGCGTTACATGGGCGAGTTCCTGGAGACGTGGCGAGTAAGGTGATGCGAACCACGCGCCAAAAGCATGATCTAGGCCGCGGGGAAGAACACGTCAGCGACGACGGAGCCACGGCTCCAATGGCGTCGGCCGATTCAGTGCACGAGGGGCTACGCGGGGAGTTGGGGGAGGTAGAGTAGCTCACCGCGGTTTAGTAGGCGAGCAAAGCGTGCGCGGGGGAGGCTTGACAGTGCTGGAATTCCTCTGCGACGTCGCGGCGGCCGGAGTTGGGGAAGTTGACCGTGCGCTCGACTTAGCGGCTCCGAGCTCGATTCCTTGTGCTCGGCGATGAAGACGACGACGAGGAACACGCTGGACAAGTCCTCGGGGCTCGGGTGCGTCAGTGGACACGGCGGTGCGCGGTCATGGCGACCGCGGCTCGGGTGGATTTTTCCCCGACGACTGCGAGAAGAGGAGGAGGGGAAAGGGAGGGGGAGGATGTCCAGGGGGTCGGCCGGGGTGGCCTTATCGCGTCGGCGCCGGGAGGGAGTAGGTGGAGGTGGGGCCGGCCTGGCAGCGGCGTGGCCGCGCTCGTCTGCCGTACGTAGCAGGTGAGGGGGTGGGTGGGGAAGAAGACAAGGGGTGGGGGTGGGCTTGGCCAAGTGGGCTGTCGCCCTGAGCGACGTTTACCCTTTTTCTATTTTGTTTTGTTTTTCTGTTTGTTCTATTTCTTTTCTGTAATTGATTTATTAACCCTAGCATTTTTGTAAAATGTTATTGGTGTTTGTAAATTAGGGTTACATATTACTGAGGTGCCACAAAAGATTTTGAGTTTTTATAAAATCATTTGATATTTTATTTTCTTGAAAATGGAGCAGAACCAACTGTTTTTGATACTGTTTGAGTTGTTTGGATTTTTCAGTGGCAAAATAAAATACCATAACCACATTGGCATGACCCAATGATTATTAGTGATTCTATAAAAGTGGTCTCATGATTTTAGGGCAAAGTTCAATTGCAACATATTTTTCATAACAACCCAAAGGCATTTCTGAATATGATCAAAAGACAAGTGGGTCATGGCATGGTTTGCATAGTGATTAGCAACAGTGATTAGTCCACAGTAAAAGTGATTACTGTTACAGACAACTGAGGGTGGTAAAATATATTGGACTATAAGACAACGTGAAAGTTGGTAGACCTGGCAGGAATGATAAAACCGGTTCTCATTAATTGTTCGGACTGACTGATGATGTGAAGGATCGACTCATACTGACATATTACTAATGCGTTACGTGAGCCAAAGTTCTGGAGACATTAAGTTCCATGTATCTGTGAATAAGGATTAAATGTGCCAAAAGGGTAGTATAATCTAAATTTTGTTTACATAGAATAGATATGGTGTTGCATAATTTATCAAATAGTATATGTGAAAAAAAAACAATTAGGACGCAACAGAAAGGTGAGCCTGGGTAATATACAGTAAATCTGGGTTATATAGTTTGCGTCGCTAAGGTCCTTGACTACTCTACGCCAAATTATTAATGTGAAGATGAAAGGTTTCCAAGTGGGTAGTATAATGTGAAATTAGGTTATATACAACACTGTTTCTTATTCAGTATCCATAGAATGCTAGCTCAACCGAATGTTAATACGTGGTAGAAAGGGCTCCAATGTGGACCTAAGTAGGTTATATACTTCACATCTAGGTCATATGCACCACAACCTGTATTGCGTTATCCATTAACTATTATCTCGGAAAATATTTTCCAATCATATGTAGTACCAATACATTCATTATATAGACTATGTCGCCACAACGCGAGCCGAAAAATTCATCGAGAGCGCTTGCTATATGCACAGTGCTATCGACTTGAATCGTGCCGTCTAGAAACAATGGTTTAGCGTACCCTTGCCTTCTTTTTTGACGGAGGTGGGTTATATAGTTTGCGTCGCTAAGGTCCTTGCCTACTCTATGCTAAATTATTAATGAGAGGATGAAAGGTTTCCATGTGGGTAGTATAATGTGAAGTTACGTTATATACAACACTGTTTCTTATTCAGTATCCATAAAATTCTATCTCGGCCGTATGTTAATACGTGGTAAAAATGGGATCCAATGTGGACCTAAGTAGGTTATATACTACACTTTTAGGTCATATGCACCACAACCTGTGTTGCGTTATCCATTAACTATTATCTCGGAAAATATTTCCCAATCATATGAAGTACCGATACACTCATTATATAGCCGGTGTCGCCACAATGCGAACCGACAAATTCATCGAGAGAGCTTGCTATATACACAATGATATCGAGTTGGATCGTGCCGTCTAGAAACAATGGTTTAGCGTACCCTTGCCTTCTTTTTTGAGCGAGGTAAAATATATTGGACTATAAGACAACGTGAAAGTTGGTAGACCTGGCAGGAATGATAAAACAGGTTCTCATTAATTGTTCGGACTGACTGATGATGTGAAGGATCGACTCATACTGACATATTACTAATGCGTTACGTGAGCCAAAGTTCTCGGGACATTAAATTCCATGTGTCTGTGAATAAGGATGAAATGTTTCAAACGGGTAGTATAATCTAAATTTTGTTTACATAGAATAGAAATGGTGTTGCATAATTTATCAAATAGTATCTGTGAAAAAAAAATATTTAGGACGCAACAGAAAGGTGAGCCTGGGTAATATACAGTAAATCTGGGTTATATAGTTTGCGTCGCTAAGGTCCTTGACTACTCTACGCCAAATTATTTATGAGAGGAGGATGAGCCTGGGTAATATACAATAAATCTAGGTCATATGCACCACAACCTGTATTGCGTTATCCATTAACTATTATCTCGGAAAATATTGTCCAATCATATCTAGTACCGATATATTCATTATATAGACTGTGTCGCCACAACGCGAGCCGAAAAATTCTTCGAGAGCGCTTGCTATATGCACAGTGCTATCGACTTCGATCGTGCCGTCTAGAAACAACGGTTTAGTGTACCCTTGCCTTCTCTGTTTCTTATTCAGTATCGAAAGAATGCTATCTCCGCCGAATGTTAATATGTGGTAGAAAGTGCTCCAATGTGGACCTAAGTAGGTTATATACTTCACATCTAGCTCATATGGACCACAACCTGTATTGCGTTATCCATTAAGTATTATCTCGGAAAATATTTTCCAATCATATGTAGAACCGATACAATAATTATATAGACTGTGTCGCCACAACGCGAGCCGACAAATTCTTCGAGAGCGCTTGCTATATGCACAGTGCTATCGACTTGGATCGTGCCGTCTAGAAACAATGGTTTAGAGTACCCTTGCCTTCTTTTTTGACGGAGGTAAAATATATTGGACTATAAGACAACGTCCAAGTTGGAAGACCTGGCAGGAATGATAAAACAGGTTCTCATTAATTGTTCGGATTGACTGATGATGTGAAGGATCGACTCATACTGACATATAATATTGCGTTATGTGAGCCAAAGTTTTGGAGACATTAAGTTCCATGTGCTTGTGTATAAGGATGAAATGTGCCAAACGGGTAGTATAATCTAAATTTGGTTTACATAGGATAGATATGGTGTTGCATAATTTATCAAATAGTATATGTGAAAAAAAACATTTAGGAAACAACAGAAAGGTGAGACTGGGTAATATACATTAAATCTGGGTTATATAGTTTGCGTCGCTAAGGTCCTTGTCTACTCTATGCCAAATTATTAATGGGAGGATGAAAGGTTTCCAAGTGGGTTGTATAATGTGAAGTTAGGTTATATACAACACGGTTTCTTATTCAGTATCCATCAAATGCTATCTCGGCCGTATGTTAATACGTGGTATAAATGGGCTCCAATGTGGACCTAAGTAGGTTATATACTACACATCTAGGTCATATGCACCACAACCTGTGTTGCGTTATCCATTAACTATTATCTCGGAAAATATTTGCCAATCATATGAAGTACCGATACATTCATTATATAGCAGGTGTCGCCACAACGCGAGCCGACAAATTCATCGAGAGCGCTTGCTATATGCACAATGATATCGACTTCGATCGTGCCGTCTAGAAACAATGGTTTAGCGTACCTTTGACTTCTTTTTTGAGGGAGGTAAAATATATTGGACTATAAAACAACGTGAAAGTTGGTAGACCTGGCAGGAATGATAAAACAGGTTCTCATTAATTGTTCGGACTGACTGATGATGTGAAGGATTGACTCATACTGACATATTACTAATGCGTTACGTGAGCCAAAGTTCTGGAGACACTAAGTTCCATGTGTTTGTGTATAAGGATGAAATGTGCCAAACGGGTAGTATAATCTAAATTTGGTTTACATAGAATAGATATGGTGTTGCATAATTTATCAAATAGTATCTGTGAAAAAAACATTTAGGACGCAACAGAAAGGTGATCCTGTGTAATATACAGTAAATCAGGGTTATATAGTTTGTGTCGCTAAGATTCGTGTCTACTCTACGCCAAATTATTAATGGGAGGATGAAAGGTTTCGAAGTGGGTAGTATAATGTGAAATTAGGTTATATACAACACTATATCTTATTCAGTATCCATAGAATGCTATCTCGGCCGAATGTTAATTTGTGGTAGAAAGGGCTTCAATGTGGAAACGGGTAGTATAATCTAAATTTGGTTTACATAGAATAGATATGATGTTGCATAATTTATCAAATAGTATCTGTGAAAAAAAACATTTAGGACATAACAGAAAGGTGAGCCTGGGTAATATACAGTAAATTGGGTTATATACTTTGCGTCGCTAAGGTCCTTGTCTACTCTACGCCAAATTATTAATGGTAGGATGAAAGGTTTCGAAGTGGGTAGTATAATGTGAAATTAGGTTATATACAACATTGTTTCTTATTCAGTATCCATAGAATGCTATCTCGGTCGAATGTTAATACGTTGTAGAAAGGGCTTCAATGTGGAAACAGGTAGTATAATCTAAATTTGGTTTACATAAAATAGATATGATGTTGCATAATTTATCAAATAGTATCTGTGAAAAACAAACATTTAGGATGCAACAGAAAGGTGAGACTGGGTAATATACAGTAAATCTGGGTTATATAGTTTGCGTCGCTAAGGTCCTTGTCTACTCTACGCCAAATTATTAATGGGAGGATGAAAGGTTTCCAAGTGGGTAGTATAATGTGAAATTAGGTTATATACAACATTGTTTCTTATTCAGTATCCATGGAGTGCTATCTCGGCCGAATGTTAATACGTGGTAGAAAGGTCTCCAATGTGGAGCTAAGTAGGTTATATACTTCACATCTAGGTCATATGCACCACAACCTGTCTTGCGTTATCCATTAACAATTATCTCGGAAATTATTTTCCAATCATATGTAGTACCTATACATTCATTATATAGACTGTGTCGCCACAACGCGAGCCGACAAATTCTTCGAGAGCGCTTTCTATATGCACAATGCTATCGACTTGGATCGTGCCGTCTAGAAACAATGGTTTAGCGTACCCTTGCCTCGTTTTTTGAAAGAGGTAAAATATATTTGACTATAAGACAATGTCAAAGTTGGTAGACCTGGCAGGAATGATAAAACAGGTTCTCATTAATTGTTCGGACTGACTGATGATGTGAAGGATCGACTCATACTGACATATTTCTAATGTGTTACGTGAGCCAAAGTTCTGGAGACATTAAGTTCCATGTGTTTGTGTATAAGGATGAAATGTGCCAAACGGGTAGTATAATCTAAATTTGGTTTACATAGAATAGATATGGTGTTGCATAATTTATCAAATTGTATCTGTGAAAAAAACATTTAGGACGCAACAGAAAGGTGAGCCTGGGTAATATAAAGTAAATCTGGGTTATATAGTTTGCGTCGCTAAGGTCCTTGTGTACTCTACGCCAAATTATTAATGGGAGGATGGAAGGTTTCCAAGTGGGTAGTTTAATGTGAAATTAGGTTATATACAACACTGTTTCTTATTCTGTATCCATAGAATGCATTCTCGGCCGAATGTTAATACGTGGTAGAAAGGGCTCCAATGTGGACCTAAGTAGGTTATATACTTCACATCTAGGTCATATGCACCACAACCTGTATTGCGTTATCCATTAACTATTATCCCAGAAAATATAATCCAATCATTTGTAGTACCGATACATTCATTATATAGACTGTGTCGCCACAAAGCGAGCCGACAAGTTCTTCGAGAGCGCTTGCTATATGCACGGTTCTATCGACTTGGATCGTGCCATCTAGAAACAATGGTTTAGCATACCCTTGCCTTCTTTTTTGAGGGAGGTAAAATATATTGGACTATAAGACAACGTCAAAGTTGGTAGACCTGGCAGGAATGATAAAACAAGTTCTCACTAATTGTTCGGACTGAGTGATGATGTGAAGGGTCGACTTATACTGACATATTACTAATGCGTTACGTGAGCCAAAGTTTTGGAGACATTAAGTTCCATGTGTTTGTGTATAAGGATGAAATGTGCCAAACGTGTAGTATAATCTAAATTTGGTTTATATAGCATAGATGATGTGAAACAATCTAACAGGTCTAACAGGTCTACCAACTTCGACTTGGATCGTGCCGTCTAGAAACAATGGTTTAGCGTACCCTTTCCTTCTTTTTTGACGGAGGTAAATTATATTGGACTATAAGACAACGTCAAAGTTGGTAGACCTGGCAGGAATGATAAAACAGGTTCTCATTAATTGTTCGGACTGACTGATGATGTGAAGGATCGACTCATACTGACATATTACTAATGCGTTACGTGAGCCAAAGTTGTGGAGACATTAAGTTCCATGTTTTTGTGTATAAGGATGAAATGTGCCAAACCGGTAGTATAATCTAAATTTGGTTTACATAGAATAGATATGGTGTTGCATAATTTATCAAATAGTATCTGTGAAAAAAAAACATTTAGGACGCAACAGAAAGGTGAGACTGGGTAATATACATTAAATCTGGGTTATATAGTTTGCGTCGCTAAGGTCCTTGCCTACTCTACGCCAAATTATTAATGAGAGGATGAAAGGTTTCCAAGTGGGTAGTATAATGTGAAGTTAGGTTATATACAACACTGTTTCTTATTCAGTATCCATCAAATTCTATCTCGGCCGTATGTTAATACGTGGTATAAATGGGCTCCAATGTGGACCTAAGTAGGTTATATACTACACATCTAGGTCATATGTACCACAACCTGTGTTGCGTTATCCATTAATTATTATCTCGGAAAATATTTCCCAATCATATGAAGTACCGATACATTCATTATATAGCCGGTGTCGCCACAACGCGAGCCGACAAACTCATCGATAGCGCTTGCTATATGCACAATGATATCGACTTGGATCGTGCCGTCTAGAAACAATGGTTTAGCGTACCCTTGCCTTCTTTTTTGACGGAGGTAAATTATATTGGACTATAAGACAACGTCAAAGTTGGTAGACCTGGCAGGAATGATAAAACAGGTTCTCATTAATTGTTCGGACTGTCTGATGATGTGAAGGATTGACTCATACTGACATATTACTAATGCGTTACGTGAGCCAAATTTGTGGAGACATTAAGTTCCATGTTTTTGTGTATAAGGATGACATGTGCCAAACGGGTAGTATAATCTAAATTTGGTTTACATAGAATAGATATGGTGTTGCATAATTTATCAAATAGTATCTGTGAAAAAAACATTTAGGACGCAACAGAAAGGTGAGCCTGGGTAATATAAAGTACATCTGGGTTATATAGTTTGCGTCGCTAAGGTCCTTTCCTACTCTACGCCGAATTATTAATGGGAGGATGGAAGGTTTCCAAGTGGGTAGTTTAATGTGAAATTAGGTTATATACAACACTGTTTATTATTCTGTATCCATAGAATGCATTCTCGGCCGAATGTTAATACGTGGTAGAAAGGGCTCCAATGTGGACCTAAGTAGGTTATATACTTGACATCTAGGTCATATGCACCACAACCTGTATTGCGTTATCCATTAACTATTATCCCGGAAAATATATTCCAATCATTTGTAGTACCGATACATTCATTATATAGACTGTGTCGCCACAAAGCGAGCCGAGAAGTTCTTCGAGAGCGCTTGCTATATGCACGGTTCTATCGACTTGGATCGTGCCGTCTAGAAACAATGGTTTAGCGTACCCTTGCCTTCTTTTTTGAGGGAGGTAAAATATATTGGACTATAAGACAACGTCAAAGTTGGTAGACCTGGCAGGAATGATAAAACAAGTTCTCATTAATTGTTCGGACTGAGTGATGATGTGAAGGATCGACTTATACTGACATATTACTAATGCGTTACGTGAGCCAAAGTTTTGGAGAAATTAAGTTCCATGTGTTTGTGTATAAGGATGAAATGTGCCAAACGTGTAGTATAATCTAAATTTGGTTTATATAGCATAGATGATGTGAAACAATCTAACAGGTCTAACAGGTCTACCAACTTCGACTTGGATCGTGCCGTCTAGAAACAATGGTTTAGCGTACCCTTTCCTTCTTTTTTGACGGAGGTAAATTATATTGGACTATAAGACAACGTCAAAGTTGGTAGACCTGGCAGGAATGATAAAACAGGTTCTCATTAATTGTTCGGACTGACTGATGATGTGAAGGATCGACTCATACTGACATATTACTAATGCGTTACGTGAGCCAAAGTTCTGGAGACATTAAGTTCCATGTTTTTGTGTATAAGGATGAAATGTGCCAAACGGGTAGTATAATCTAAATTTGGTTTACATAGAATAGATATGGTGTTGCATAATTTATCAAATAGTATCTGTGAAAAAAAAGCATTTAGGACGCAACAGAAAGGTGAGACTGGGTAATATACATTAAATCTGGGTTATATAGTTCGCGTAGCTAAGGTCCTTGCCTACTCTACGCCAAATTATTAATGAGAGGATGAAAGGTTTCCATGTGGGTAGTATAATGTGAAGTTAGGTTATACACAACACTGTTTCTTATTCATTATCCATCAAATTCTATCTCGGCCGTATGTTAATACGTGGTAGAAATGGGCTCCAATGTGGACCTAAGTAGGTTATATACTACACTTTTAGGTCATATGCACCACAACCTGTGTTGCGTTATCCATTAACTATTATCTCGGAAAATATTTCCCAATCATATGAAGTACCGATACATTCATTATATAGCCGGTGTCGCCACAACGAGAGCCGACAAATTCATCGAGAGCGCTTGCTATATGCACAATGATATCGACTTGGATCGTGCCGTCTAGAAACAATGGTTTAGCGTACCCTTGCCTTATTTTTTGAGCGATGTAAAATATATTGGACTATAAGACAACGTGAAAGTTGGTAGACCTGGGAGGTATGATAAAACAGGTTCTCGTTAATTGTTCGGACTGACTGATGATGTGAAAGATCGACTCATACTGACATATACTAATGCGTTACGTGAGCCAAAGTTCTCGAGACATTAAGTTCCATGTGTCTGTGTATAAGGATGAAATGTGCCAAACGGGTAGTATAATCTAAATTTGGTCTACATAGAATAGATATGGTGTTGCATAATTTATCAAATAGTATCTGTGAAAAAAAACATTTAGGACGCAACAGAAAGGTGAGCCTGGGTAATATACAGTAAATCTGGGTTATATAGTTTGCGTCGCTAAGGTCCTTGACTACTCTACGCCAAATTATTATTGGGAGGATGAAAGGTTTCCAAGTGGGTAGTATAATGTGAAATTATGTTATATACAACACTGTTTCTTATTCAGTATCCATAGAATGCTATCTCGGCCGAATGTTAATACGTGGTAGAAAGGCTCCAATGTGGACCTAAGTAGGTTATATACTTCACATCTAGGTCATATGCACCACAACCTGTATTGCGTTATCCATTAACTATTATCTCGGAAAATATTTTCCAATCATATGTAGTACCGATACATTCCTTATATAGACTGTGTCGCCACAACGCGAGCCGACAAATTCTTCGAGAGCGCTTGCTATATGCACAGTGCTATCGACTTGGATCGTGCCGTCTAGAAACAATGGTTTAGCGTACCCTTGCCTTCTTTTTTGACGGACGTAAATTATATTGGACTATAAGACAACGTCAAAGTTGGTAGACCTGGCAGGAATGATAAAACAGGTTCTCATTAATTGTTCGGACTGACTCATGATGTGAAGGATCGACTCATACTGACATATTACTAATGCGTTACGTGAGCCAAAGTTCTGGAGACATTAAGTTCCATGTTTTTGTGTATAAGGATGAAATGTGCCAAACAGGTAGTATAATCTAAATTTGGTTTACATAGGATAGATATGGTGTTGCATAATTTATAAAATAGTATTTGTGAAAAAAAAACATTTAGGACGCAACAGAAAGGTGAGACTTGCTAATATACATTAAATCTGGGTTATATAGTTTGCGTCGCTAAGGTCCTTGCCTACTCTACGCCAAATTATTAATGAGAGGATGAAAGGTTTCCAAGTCGGTAGTATAATGTGAAGTTAGGTTATATAAAACACTGTTTCTTTTTCAGTATCCATCAAATTCTATCTCGGACGTATGTTATATTACCCAGGCTCACCTTTCTGTTGCGTCCTAAATGTTTTTTTCACAGATAATATTTCATAAATTATGAACTTGTGACGCCCCCAAAATCAAGCCGTGTACAGTAATCATACACGCAAGGTACACGATCGAGATTAGGGACTCACGGTGAGATATCACAACACAACTCTACAAATAAAATAATACAAGCTGTTTAATACAAGCCAGGGGCCACGAGGACTCGAATACAACAGGTCGAGAGCACAAAGTTAGCGGAAGAAAAAGTATCTGAGTACAGACACAAGGTACACATGATCTACCTTAAGAAGGCTAGCACAAATAACAATCGATCGAAAAGGCGAGGCCTCCTGCCTGGGAACCTCTAAACTACTCCTGGTCAACGGGGAACTCGACGTCGTAGAAGGCATCGGGGATCTTCAGGTTGTGGTGGTCGACATCGGGGATCTCCTGCTCCTGGGCTCCAACGTCGACTGTAGCGGCTGATCAGGCAAAACAGTAAAGGAAATAAAGCAGGGTGAGTATCTCGTATACCCGCGAGTCTTACGTCCGCTACTAAGCATTATGCATTTGTATCAACGGAAAGGGGAGGCTTTATATAGTGGACTGCAAGATAGAAATCAGAATAAGGATAAGAAGCTAGGCCTATCGAAGACTAGCATCTTCCGACGATGTCTTGCAGCATGAGGAAAGAATCAGCCAACAGTTTATATAAAGCAACAAAGTAACAATGAAGCAGAAGTTGCTGCAACATTGTATAATATAAGTTGTAATGATTAAAAATAATAATAATGCCTCCGAGTTCCCTTCCTCGACTCCCTGCGAGGAAGAAGACCCGGAGCCATACATTTTAATAGTAATAGTTTCTAGTGGTAAGATCCAGCTTTAGCATAAAGTGTCCTGTTACCTTGAACACGGCTATTCGAATAGATTAATCTTCCCTCCAGGGGTGCACTGGCGTGACTCTACGACGCTCGGATCTCCAGGGTGGCGGGAACCTTGTTAGGGAACGCTCCACCAAAGCTATCCGACACAAAGTAGCCCATCCTTCGGCAATCAACAGAGAGGTTATCCGCCGGACTATAGCCTATGTACGCCGGGCTTTGGACCCTAACCCGAACGTACTCCTGCACGGTGCGTGACTGGACGGTGAAGCAAAATCAAAGCAAATACAAATACACCGCTCGAGCAAGAGAAGACAACACCACTTCCCGGCAATCAGCCCGCGGTACTGCTGACGTCTGAAGACCCTCGAACGAGACTACGATGCAGGGGAGCCCACACTCCTCGTCCCACGTGTAGGTAGTGCGCACAAGCCAAAAGGCTACTCAAGACATCCGCCGAACCATTAGCATTTTAATTAACCTGCGTGAAAACCGTTATCGTTGCCTCGACTTATCCGACCCGCGGTCAACGACAGCAGTCAGGACCACCAGTACATCGGTGCCTGCCCTATCGTCCCACCAAGTCACTGCGGTTACCAACAAGGTGAACCGTCTCCTTACCTTGTCTCGCGTGTGCTCTTGGTAGAGCTCGACTTTCGTGGTTTGGTAACTCTCGCGAGATACGAACAGGGGTCAAGCACGCCAGTAACGTCGGTCGTACCCTCCCTGTCGTTCCCGACGATATACCGCTCGCGGGCACCGTTGGGTCTCCCGACTTCTTACCTTTACGGACAACCGCTGTTCAGGACCCTATGGCGGCAAGACAAAGTCAGCCTCGAGTGGAGTACAATGATTACTCCTTGATAGCTCACACTTGAGGTGACTAGGCATAACCCAGATAGGGGCCTTTGGCGGTCTGCTTTGTCCCGTACCTGTGCAGTTGTATATATAGTATCCGTGTTCACTCCCATAGTGATCACGACCCGCTATCTAACCCTAACTAACAATGCGCAGGGCTCACTGCTGAAATATGCATAACTAATAGGCAGCATAGGATAAAGGAGGTACATCAAGGGGCGACAAAAACATGCTATGCAATTGAATAGGATTGTAATCGTAGAAGCAGCAGTAACAATGCCTAGTGCAAGAAAGTACGGAAAAGGTAGGCGATATCTAGGGAAGAGAATGGCTCTGCTTTCCTGGAAGCTCGACGGTAGGGGCAGGGTCGTCGACGAAGTAGTCGTACTCGGAAGCGATGTAGTCGGTGGTAGCAGCGTGGTCTACCGTAGAATAAAGGGGGGGAGAAACAGTAAATACAAAGCAATATATACAAACAAATACATGGCATGACGTATGCAAAGTTAACGGTGTTCTAACGCAGTGCAAAGCACGTTGCTCGGAGTGGGAATTCATCCGGGGATGAAGTACCGGCCCCGGGTGATTACCGGACAGGGTGTCCGGAGGGGGAAGGGATCATGCCGGAGGTGACGTGGACATCCGACAAACGTATGGGTGGTGTATCCGTGTTAGTTGAATCATTCCGGACAACTTTCGTGTTCGGAATAAATTCATCCGGCAGGTTTTTGCCGGCACCAGGAATTATCGACAGACAGCCCGGAGGGGGGAATGTCGATGATCGGTGTGTTAGGGGGGTGGGGTAGACATAGGGATATCGTATTCGTATTCGTTATATTTTTCTGATCAATTTTCATGTATAAAGTTTTTGAATCTGAGTTACGGTTTAAAAGATATTGAATTTCCAAGTTTAAATCATTTTTAAAAGAATTTCTGAATTTCTTTTAATATTAAATCCAACATTATCCACAGAGGGGGTTGACCAGGTCAAACTGACCAGTGGTTCCCACTGGTCAGCCATCCATTTTTATATAACATTTTATTAATTCATTACAAGTAGGGCCCAGGTGTCATCATCACAGTATTAATCAATTGATTTATTTATCCAATTAACAGAGGGGTCCACATGTCATAGGGATATTTTCAATTAAGAATTCCAACAAAACCAGGGGTTATTTTAAAAGGCAGGCCCACCTGTCATAGGTACATGACTTGACACAATTTACTTAAACCATTTTGTTAATTACAATGGCTGGGAGGCCCACATGTCATATACACCGGGGTTAAAATCAATTAACTCGTTTTAATTAGTGGTTGTCCCCACATGTAAGTCACAGGGGTTTAACTAATAGTCGTTTATTTTAATCCACTGGCCTTGGGCCCACATGTCATTCGCCCATGTTAATCAAAGTGGGAGGGGGCTTATCTGCTAATGGCTTAATTAACAGGGGGTTAGCCACCCCGCGAGTGCACGCCGACGAGCCCGCGATGACGACGACCGTGCAGTCGTTCCCAGCGACCAAACCAAGCAGGGGGAGGGGAAGATGGGTGGCGGCTCACAGTGAGGTGGCGGGGGGACTCAGGGTAGCCGGGGTGGCAGCCGGAGTAGTGGACGCGGCGCGCGTCGTGGTGGTCGGAGACACTGAGGGGCGGCCAAAGCCGGGGCAGCAGACGCGGGACAGCAAGGCCACGCGGGCGAGCACGCCGGGGCGGCGGCATGAAGGCGAGCGCGGCGGTGGCCGTCGAGGGAGAACAGCTGGAGGCCGCGGCGGCGTCCATGGCGGCGCCGTGCACCGGTGACCTGGCGGCTAGGGTTTGGCGGGTCGCCAGAGGAAGGGGGCGCACAACGAATCGGTTGGGGGGAGGGGAGCAGCGTCATCGGGGGGTTCCGAGGCGGTGCAGGCCGGTGGCCAGGGCAGCCACGGCGGTGCCTTGCACCGGGGCCACCGCGGCCAAGGGCGGCCGTTGCCGCACGGGGAGGAGGTGGTCGTCGGTTCCATGCAGTGGAGGAGGTACACCGCCGTTTTGGGGTAGGGACGGTGCGCCGTGTTGCGGCGGCCGGGGTGGCCGCGGCCCGCCGGAGTAGAAGGGGGCAGGGGGGTCGGGGAGGGAGAGGAGAGACGAGATCGGATCGGGGGAGATGGAGATCGAGTGAGACGGGGTCGGCTCGGGCTGCCTCCTCTGCTTAGGTCTAGGGGGAGGCCAGGTGGGCCGGGTGGGGGGCAGTGGGGTTGGGTCGGGTGGGCTGAGGGGAGGGGGAAAGGTTTGCCAGGGCGAATTTTAGTTTAGTTTTCTTTTTTTCTTTTTTTTCTTTATATTATTTTTAGTTTGTAATTATTTTAATAGGCTAGGCATTTTTATAAAATACAATGCATGCACTACAATTAGTACTGCATCATACAAGAGTTCCACAAAAATAATTGGGCTTTAATAAACTCTTTTAATAATTGTTTGGAATTTGCAAATGGCAATTTGCGCTGTCCTGCTGCCATAAATAATTGTTTGGATTTTTCAGAGGCATAACAAATAACCACAATCACGTGGACATGGCCCACTGATTATTAGTGATTTTATAAAAGTGGTTTCACAATTTTTGGACAAGATTTCATTGTCACATGATTTTTAATATATCCCAAAAAGCATTTTTTAATGGGATCAAAAGCAAAGATGATCATGGCATTTTTTTGCAACAGTAATAATCATTATCAAAATGATTACTGTAGTGATTACTGTTACATGACAGTGAGGGTGTTACAAATCTCCCCCACTACAAAGAATTCTCGTCCCAAGAATTTGAGTGGTGGAACAAAAAATTTCCGTATTTTTCGCGAAGGCGAGCTTCACGTTCAGGAGTGGCCTCACGCTCAACATGATTTGACCACCGAACTTTAACGAACTCGTCTGCGTTTTAGAGGTGAGGCGTTCCACGCGGATAGCCACAAACTCGTTGGGTAGGGCTGTTCAGCATCTCAACCGATGGGTGAAAAAGTTGAACAACTTTAGTGCCACAATAGATTGCAGCCGTGCGGGTTTCCAGTCAAACCATCACCAAAACAAGTTTGATGGTGGCCGACAAGAAAATGTGTGGGAGGGGGTAGCAAGGAGCCCAACTCCTTGAACTTCGACGGTGATGTTAGGAGCCAATATGTGAACGGGGATGCATCCGAAGGTCACGACGGATTATCGGGGTATGCGTAGTACATCGAGAGAATAAAAGAACGCATGAGAAGTCTCAGGCGGATAGGCATGCATTCGATGTCGATGACGGATTATAAAAAAAGGGGTACAAAACATCAAGCATAAGCACCGAGTCTGATATCGAACTGAATATCACAAGGTAGGGGACTCGTGAATTGCATACGCGGTCAAGAGAGTCAGGTTTCGATCCTGTGGAACTGTGGGTTATGGGTCCACCAAGAATAGGGAGGGTGGCGACATGTTATGCGATCACGACGCAAGGTTGTCAGAAAATAGTTTGTCAGCTATATCAGCAACAATGTCGGTACCAGGGGCAGTGGACATTGAAAACTATTTCCTGCTCGTTAATACGAGGCGGACCAATTGGCAAAGTTCTTGTCCCGGTGGTTACCGAAATGTCATCAACAATGGCAACAAGGTGTTACTGACGAGGTTGCACACCAAGGTGTTTACACAAGCAGGGGAATTTCACTGCTTAGATAAGATACATTACAAGAAAGGTTAAACAGACCAATGGAAAAGAAAATGTGATGATACACAAGTATCAGGTGTATATCTTCCCAAGGGAAAACAGAGCACAATGTACACAACCAAGTTGTATTGGCAGGGAGTCTAGGGAGGTTGTCGATGATAACACAAATCATCGAGGGGCGGGGATGGTATTTCACACGATGAATCCAATTGACACATGGAAGAAGCCATGTAAGATTAGTGGAATAAGAATCCAGCAAAGGTCAGGTGGTTCGCAAAGCATCTGATGTGAGTATCGGCACTCAACCAGAAGGAGAAAGAATGCAAAGGCATCGGGTGATAG
The DNA here is from genome assembly GCA_950022295.1 of Bromus sterilis. Lineage (NCBI taxonomy): Eukaryota > Viridiplantae > Streptophyta > Magnoliopsida > Poales > Poaceae > Bromus > Bromus sterilis. Next base: position 157,242,369 of record OX465596.1, on the reverse strand, counting down.
AAGCATCAGAATAAATCAATGCTTAAGTACAAAGGAATTATGACTTCCAGATCGGGGAGTTGTATGGTATTATCCATACAGACTTAACGGTGGTAGGGGATTGCAATGCCGATGAACACGTAGGTTCTCGAGAATTTATCGAAGAGTAATCTTCGGAATCTTCAGGTGAAGCCAGCGATCGTCCTGGGTGAAGGGATCTCCGGGTAGATGCGACCACGAGATCCTAATGTCAGAGTTAGCAAAATTTCCCGAAAAGATAAGAGACTAGAATCCCAGAGTAAAGGTACGAAGAAAAAGATCCTAATACCAAAGATATCACACGTAGTGACATCGATGTGGGCCCGTAAGCCAAACATTAAGTTAGCAAGTAGTTTTGCAAATACTAGACTCGACTTCGACCGAGGAGTGGTTAGGGGCTTCCTACAGGCAGTCGGCTCTGATACCAACTTGTGACGCCCCCAAAATCAAGCCGTGTACAGTAATCATACACGCAAGGTACACGATTGAGATTAGGGACTCACGGTGATATATCACAACACAACTCTACAAATAAAATAATACAAGCTGTTTAATACAAGCCAAGGGCCACGAGGGCTCGAATACAATAGCTCGAGAGCACAAAGTTAGCGGAAGCAAAAGTATCTGAGTACAGACACAAGGTACACATGATCTTCCTTAAGAAGGCTAGCACAAATAACAATCTATCGAAAAGGCGAGGCCTCCTGCCTGGGAACCTCCAAACTACTCCTGGTCAACGGGGAACTCGACGTCGTAGAAGGCATCGGGGATCTTCAAGTTGTGGTGGTCGGCATCGGAGATCTCTTGCTCCTGGGCTCCAACGTCGACTGCAGTGGCCGACCAGGCAAAACAGCAAAGGAAATAAAGCAGGGTGGGTATCTAGTATACCCGCGAATCTTACGTCCGCTACTAAGCATTATGCATTTGTATCAACGGAAAGGGGAGGCTATATATAGTGGACTGCAAGATAGAAATCAGAATAAGGATAAGAAGCTAGGCCTATCAAAGACTAGCATCTTCCGACGATGTCTTGCAGCATGAGGTAAGAATCAGCCAACAGTTCATATAAAGAAACAAAGTAACAATGAAGCAGAAGTTGCTGCAACATTGTATAATATAAGTTGTAATGATTAACAATAATAATAATGCCTCCGGGTTCCCTTCCTCGACTCACTGCGAGGAAGAAGACCCGGAGCCATACATTTTAATAGTAATAGTTTCTAGTGGTAAGATCCAGCTTCAGCATAAAGCGTCCTGTTACCGTGGACACAGCTATTCGAATAGATTAATCTTCCCTGCAGGGGTGCACTGGCGTGACTCTACGACGCTCAGATCTCCAGGGTGGCGGGAACCTTGTTAGGGAACGCTCCACCAAAGCTATCCGACACAAAGTAGCCCATCCTTCGGCAATCAACAGTGAGGTCATCCGCCGGACTATATCCTATGTACGCCGGGCTTTGGACCCTAACCCGAACGTACTCCTGCACGGTGCGTGACTGGCCGGTGAAGCAAAATCAAAGCAAATACAAATACACCGCTCGAGCAAGAGAAGAAAACACCACTTCCCGGCAATCAGCCCGCGGTACTGCTGACGTCTGAAGACCCTCGAACGAGACTACGATGCTGGGGAGCCCACACTCCTCGTCCCACGTGTAGGTACTGCGTACAAGCCAAAAGGCTACTCAAGACATCCGCTGAACCATTTAGCATTTTAATTAACCTGCGTGACAACCGTTATCGTTGCCTCGACTTAATCGACCCGCGGTCAACGACAGTAGTCAGGACCACCAGTACATCGGTGCCTGCCCTGTCGTCCCACCAAGTCACTGCGGTTACCAACAAGGTGAACCGTCTCCTTACCTTGTCTCGCGTGTGCTCTTGGTAGAGCTCGACTTTCGTGGTTTGGTAACTCTCGCGAGATACGAGCAGGGGCCAAGCACGCCAGTAACGTCGGTCGTACCCTCCCTGTCGTTCCCGACGATATACCGCTCGCGGGCACCGTTGGGTCGCCCGACTTCTTACCTTTAAGGACAACCGCTGTTCAGGACCCTATGGCGGCAAGACAAAGTCAGCCTCGAGTGGAGTACAAGGATTACTCCTGGATAGCTCACACTTGAGGTGACTTGGCATAACCCAGATAGGGGCCTTTGGCGGTGTCTGCTTTGTCCCGTACGTGTGCAGTTGTATATATAGTATCCGTGTTCACTCCCATAGTGATCACGGCCCGCTATCTAACCCTAACTAACAATGCGCAGGGCTCACTGCTGAAATATGCATAACTAATAGGCAGCATAGGATAAAGGAGGTACATCAAGGGGCGACAAAAACATGCTATGCAATTGAATAGGATTGTAATCGTAGCAGCAGCAGTAACAATGCCTAGTGCAAGAAAGTACGGAAAAGGTAGGCGATATCTGGGGAAGAGAATGGCTCTGGTTGCCTGGAAGCTCGACGGTAGGGGCAGGGTCGTCGACGAAGTAGTCGTACCCGGCAGCGGTGTAGTCGGTGGTAGCAGCGGGGTCTACCGGAGAATAAAGGGGGGGAGAAACAGTAAATACAAAGCAATATATACAAACAAATACATGGCATGACGTATGCAAAGTTAACGGTGTTCTAACGCAGTGCAAAGCACGTTGCTCGGAGTGGGAATTCATCCGTGGATGAAGTACCGGCCCCGGGTGATTACCGGACAGGGTGTCCGGAGGGGGAAGGGATCATGCCGGAGGTGACGTGGACATCCGACAAACGTATGGGTGGTGTATCCGTGTTAGTTGAACCATTCCGGACAACTTTCGTGTTCGGAATAAATTCATCCGGCAGGTTTTTACCGCCACTGGGAATTATCGACAAACAGCCCGGATGGGGGAATGTCGATGATCGCTGTGTTAGGGTGCTGGGGTAGACATACGGATAGCGTATTCGTATTCGTTATATTTTTCTGATCAATTTTCATGTATAAAGTTTTTGAATCTGAGTTACGCTTTAAAAGATATTGAATTTCCAAGTTTAAATCATTTTTAAAAGAATTCCTGAATTTCTTTTAATATTAAATCCTACATTATCCACAGAGGGGGTTGACCAGGTCAAACTGACCAGTGGGTCCCACTGGTCAGCCATCCATTTTTATATAACATTTTATTAATTCATTACAAGTAGGGCCCAGGTGTCATCATCACAGTATTAATCAATTGATTTATTTATCCAATTAACAGAGGGGTCCACATGTCATAGGGATATTTTCAATTAAGCATTCCAACAAAACCAGGGGTTATTTTAAAAGGCAGCCCACCTGTCATAGGTACATGACTTGACACAATTTACTTAAACCATTTTGTTAATTACAATGGCTGGGAGTCCCACATGTCATATACACCGGGGTTAAAATCAATTAACTCGTTTTAATTAGTGGTTGTCCCCACATGTAAGTCACAGGGGTTTAACTAATAGTCGTTTATTTTAATCCACTGGCCTTGGTACGCTAAACCATTGTTTCTAGGAAGCACAATCCAAGTTGATAGCATTGTGCATATAGCAAGCGCTCTCGAAGAATTTTTCAGCTCGCGTTGTGGCGACACTGACTATATAATGAATGTATCGGTACTACATATGACTGGAACACCGTCACCGAAATTTACAAGGGACACCATCGACCCTAAGGATGCAGGAAGGCGTGTTCCCTACCTAGGAGGCTTCAGATGCCGGATATGTGGCCATTCTGGAGGTACGCCGCAGAATGCAATAGAAAATCGTTCATAGGACTACATCAAAATCGCTAGTTGCCGACAGCCAAATCTTTGCCGACGGCCACCGTCGGCATAGATGGAGATATGCCTACAGCTTTTCTTTGCCGACTCTATGCCGACGGCCACCGTCAGCATAGATGGAGATATGCCTACGGCTATTCTTTGCCGACGGCAAAATAAAAGCCGTCGGCATACCTCCATCTATGCCGACGGTTGCCGTCGGCATAGATTTGGCCGTCGGCAACTAGCGATTTATGAACGATTTGCTGTTGTATTCTGCGGCGTACCTCCAGAATGGCCACATAGCCAGCATCTGAAGCCTCCTCGGTAGGGAACACGCCTTCCTGGGACGCCACCAGAAGCTCCGTCGAGCTTGGTCCCCATACCGCGCAACACGAAGAATCGTCAGAAATCAGAACCGGAGAGAAAATATAAGACCGGGGCCGAAATAAAATACACGGTATCCGAAGTGTCGGCGGTCCGTCCGTTCTCTTCACTCCCGATTCCAGTCGCGGAAGCCCTCGTCGGGGGTGCTCCAGAGAGGTCCGCCGATCTTTGTCCCCATATTGTGCATCACGAAAAATTGTCAGAAATCAGTACCGAAGAGGAAATATAAGACCGGGGCGGGAATCAAAGACGCGGTATCCGAAGCGCCGGTGGTGCGTCCGTTCTCTTCCCTCCCGGTTCAACTCGCGGAAGTCCTCGCCGGGGTGCGCCAGAGAGCTCCGCCAAGCTTGGTCCCCATACTGCACATCACGAAAAATCGTCAGAATTCAGAAATCAGATCCTGGGTCTTTGATTCCCGCCCCGGTCTTATATTTCCTCTTTGGTTCCGATTTTTGGTGATTTTTCGTTTTGCACAGTATGGGGACCATGCTCGGCGGAGCTCTCTGGCGCACCCCGGCGAGGGCTTCCGCCACTGAAACTGGGAGCCAAGAGAACGGATGGACAGCCGACGCTTCGAATATCGTGTCTTTGATTCCCGCCCCAACCCCAACAGCCTCCCGGCCTCCCCTGCGCGCTATCCAGCCACCGGGGCAGCCCCTCGGGAGGTGGCGACGCCCAAGAAGGGTGTTGGGGTTAGCGCAGAGGCTAAGAAGCCGAAGCGAATCGGTGCGGTGGTCAATCTACTTCGTCTGACGATGATCCTTGGTCAGTCAATGGGTAATAACAGTTAGCGTCGTGCGAAGGCTGAGTTCGTCGCGTCTTCTGCACCGTCTCCACCCGATGCACTACCTATTCATGAGGACACCCAAAATTCCTAGGCCTACAGACGGAATTCCGTACGAGAAGCCCTTTCATCTCTCCACAGTATCTAGTGTGACACCGCACGAGCATGCGGGAGATCCCACAATATCCCCTCTAAAACAACACGCCATAGATTCGTCTTCATCCCGCTGCGATCCGTACCATGCATGGCGTCCCAAACACGGGTGACCTCAACATCTTCGCCCGTGCAGCAGCGCGCCAGAGCCCGGGTCACGCCCAGGGCATTGTCTCGTTGCTGTGCGAGCAGGAGTTGGTCGACGAGATCTGCGCAAAGCACGGCTTCCCCATGGATTTCACGGCGCGCCTGGCTCGCGAGTTGCGCGTGAACTCGGCACCGCCAGGAGGGTTCGTGTGCGTGTACGAGGATGCACTGGAGGGCGGGATGCGAGTCCCCCTACACCCTTTCTTCTGCGAGGTACTCGCCCACTTCAATCTCGCGCCGACCCAGCTCGCGCCGAATGGGTGGCGCTATATGGCGGGGTTCATCGTGATCTACCACGTACTCCAAAACAAAATCTCATTTCAATTTCATGGTTTGTTTGTGCTTTGTACAATGAAAAGAGTTGCTCCTATTTTCTTAGATAAAACAGGTTCTCATTAATTGTTCGGAGTTACTGATGATGTCAAGGATCGACTCATACTGACATATTACTAATGTGTTACGTGAGCCAAAGTTCTGGAGACATTAAGTTCCATGTGTCTGAGTATAAGGATGAAATGTGCCAAACGGGTAGTATAATCTAAATTTGGTTTACATAGAATAAATATGTTGTTGCATAATTTATCAAATAGTATGTGTGAAAAAAAAAACATTTAGGACGCAACAGAAAGTTGAGCCTGGGTAATATACAGTAAATCTGGTTTATATAGTTTGCGTCGCTAAGGTCCTTGACTACTCTACTCCAAATTATTAATGGGAGGATGAAAGGTTTCCAAGTGGGTAGTATAATGTGAAATTAGGTTATATACAACACTGTTTCTTATTCAGTATCCATAGAATGCTATCTCGGACGAATGTTAATACGTGGTAGAAAGGGCTCCAATGTGGACCTAAGTAGGTTATATACTTCACATCTAGGTCATATGCGCCACAACCTGTATTGCGTTATCCATTAACTATTATCTCGGAGAATATTTTCCAATCATATGTAGTACCGATACATTCATTATATAGACTGTGTAGCCACAACGCGAGCCGACACATTTTCGAGAGCGCTTGTTATATGCACTGTGCTATCGACTTGGATCCTGCCGTCTAGAAACAATGGTTTAGCGTACCCTTGCCTTCTTTTTTGACGGAGGTAAATTATATTGGACTATAAGACAACGTCAAAGTTGGTAGACCTGCCAGGAATGATCAAACAGGTTCTCATTAATTGTTCGGATTGACTGATGATGTGAAGGATCGACTCATACTGACATATTACTAATGCGTTACGTGAGCCAAAGTTCTGGAGACATTAAGTTCGATGTGTTTGTGTATAAGGATGAAATGTGCCAAACGGGTAGTATAATTTAAATTTGGATTACATAGGATAGATATGGTGTTGCATAATTTATCAAATAGTATCTGTGAAGAAAAAACATTTAGGACGCAACAGAAAGGTGAGACTAGGTAATATCCATTAAATCTGGGTTATATAGTTTGCGTCGCTAAGGTCCTTGCCTACTCTACGCCAAATTATTAATGAGAGGATGAAAGGTTTCCAAATGGGTAGTATAATGTGAAGTTACGTTATATACAACACTGTTTCTTATTTAGTATCCCTCAAATTCTATCTGGGCCGTATGTTAATACGTGGTAGAAAGGGGCTCCAATGTGGACCTAAGTAGGTTATATACTACACATCTAGGTCATATGCACCACAACCTGTGTTGCGTTATCCATTAACTATTATCTCGTAAAATATTTCCCAATCATATGAAGTACCGATACATTCATTATATAGACTGTGTCGCCACAACGCGAGCCGACAAATTCATCGAGAGCGCTTGCTATATGCACAATGATATCGACTTGGATCGTGCCGTCTAGAAACAATGGTTTAGCGTACCCTTGCCTTCTTGTTTGAGGTAGGTAAAATATATTGGACTATAAGACAACGTGAAAGTTGGTAGACCTGGCAGGAATGATAAAACAGGTTCTCATTAATTTTTCGGACTGACTGATGATGTGAAGGATCGACTCATACTGCCATATTACTAATGCGTTACGTGAGCCAAAGTTCTCGAGACATTAAGTTCCATGTGTCTGTATATAAGGATGAAATGTGCCAAACAGGTAGTATAATTTAAATTTGGTTTACATAGAATAGATATGGTGTTGCATAATTTATCAAATCTCATCTGTGAAAAAAAAACATTTAGGACGCAACACAAAGGTGAGACTGGGTAATATACATTAAATCTGTATGATTAGATATCGAGATGATTGTTGCGTTATCCATTAACTATTATCTCGGAAAATATTTTCCAATCATAGGTAGTACCGATACATTCATTATATAGACTATGTCGCCACAACGCGAGCCGACAAATTCTTCGAGAGCGCTTGCTACATGCACAGTGCTATCGACTTGGATCGTGCCGTCTAGAAACAATGGTTTAGCTTACCCTTGCCTTCTTTTTTAACAGAGGTAAATTATATTGGACTATAAGAAAACCTCAAAGTTGGTAGACCTGGCAGGAATGATAAAACAGGTTCTCTTTAATTGTTCGGACTGACTGATGATGTGAAGGATAGACTCATACTGACATATTAATAATGCGTTACATGAGCCAAAGTTCTGGAGACATTAAGTTCCCTGTGTTTGTGTATAAGGATGAAATGTGCCAAACGGGTAGTATAATCTAAATTAACTATTATCTCAGAAAATATTTCCCAATGATATAAAGTACCGATACATTCATTATATAGACTGTGTCGCCACAACGTGAGCCGACAAATTCATCGAGAGCTCTTGATATATGCACAATGATATCGACTTGGATCGTGCCGTCTAGAAACAATGGTTTAGCGTACCCTTGCCTTCTTTTTTGAGGGAGGTAAAATATATTGGACTATAAGACAACGTGAAAGTTGGTAGACCTGGCAGCAATGATAAAACAGGTTCTCATTAATTGTTCGGACTGACTGATGATGTGAAGGATCGACTCATACTGACATATTACTAATGCGTTATGTGAGCCAAAGTTCTCGAGACATTAAGTTCCATGTGTCTGTGAATAAGGATGAACTGTGCCAAACGGGTAGTATAATCCAAATTTGGTTTAAATAGGATAGATATGGTGTTGCATAATTTATCAAATAGTATCTGTGAAAAAAAAATTAGGACGCAACAGAAAGGTGAGACTTGGTAATATACATTAAATCTGGGTCAAATTATTAATGGGAGGATGAAAGGTTTCCAAGTGGGTAATATAATGTGAAATTAGGTTATATACAACACTGTTTCTTATTCAGTATCGATAGAATGCTATCTCGGCCGAATGTTAATACGTGGTAGAAAGGGCTCCAATGTGGACCTAAGTAGGTTATATACTTCACATCTAGGTCATATGCTCCACAACCTGTATTGCGTTATCCATTAACTATTATCTCGGAAAATATTTTCCAATCATATGTAGTACCGATACATTCATTATATAGACTGTGTCTCCACAACGCGAGCCGACAAATTCTTCGAGAGCGCTTGCTATATGCACAGTGCTATCGACTTGGATCGTGCCGTCTAGAAACAATGGTTTAGCGTACCCTTGCCTTCTATTTTGATGGAGGTAAATTATATTGGACTATAAGACAACGTCAAAGTTGGTAGAACTGGCAGGAATGATAAAACAGGTTCTCATTAATTGTTCGGACTGACTGATGATGTGAAGGATCGACTCATACTGACATATTACTAATGCGTTACGTGAGCCAAAGTTCTGGAGACATTAAGTTCCATGTGTTTGTGTATAAGGATGAAATGTGCCAAACGGGTAGTATAATGTAAATTTGGTTTACATAGGATAGATATGGTGTTCCATAATTTATCAAATAGTATCTGTGAAAAAGAAACATTTAGGACGCAACAGAAAGGTGAGACTAGGTAATATCCATTAAATCTGGGTTATATAGTTTGCGTCGCTAAGGTCCTTGCCTACTCTACGCCAAATTATTAATGAGAGGATTAAAGGTTTCCAAATGGGAAGTATAATGTGAAGTTAGGTTATATACAACACCGTTTCTTATTCAGTATCCATCAAATTCTATCTCGTCCGTATGTCAATACGTGGTAGAAATGCGCTCCATTGTGGACCTAAGCAGGTTATATACTACACATCTAGGTCATATGCGCCACAACCTGTGTTGCGTTATCCATTAACTATTATCTCGGAAAATATTTCCCAATCATATGAAGTACCGATAAATTCATTATATAGACTGTGTCTCCACAACGCGAGCCGAAAAATTCATCGAGAGCGCTTGCTATATGCATAATGATATCGACTTGGATCGTGCCGTCTAGAAACAATGGTTTAGCGTACCTTTGCCTTCTTTTTTGAGGGAGGTAAAATATATTGGACTATAAGACAACGTGAATTTGGTAGACCTGGCAGGAATGATAAAACAGGTTCTCATTAATTGTTCGGACTTACTGATGATGTGAAGGATCGACTCATACTGACATATTACTAATGCGTTACGTGAGCCAAAGTTCTCGAGACATTAAATTCCATGTGTCCGTGTATAAGGATGAAATGTGCCAAACGGGTAGTATAATCTAAATTTGGTTGTAATAGAATAGATATGGTGTTGCATAATTAATCAAATAGTATCTGTGAAAAAAAAACATTTAGGACGCAACAGAAAGGTGAGCCTGGGTAATATACAGTAAATCTGAGTTATATAGTTTGCGTCGCTAAGGTCCTTGACTACTCTACGCCAAATTATTAATGTGAGGATGAAAGGCTTCCAAGTGGGTAGTATAATGTGAAATTAGGTTATATACAACACTGTTTCTTATTCAGTATCCATAGAATGCTATCTCGGCCGAATGTTAATACGTGGTAGAAAGGGCTCCAATGTGGACCTAAGTAGGTTGTATACTTCACATCTAGGTCATATGCACCACAACCTGTCTTGCGTTATCCATTAACTATTATCTCGGAAAATATTTTCCAATCATATGTAGTACCGATACATTCTTTATATAGACTGTGTCGCCACAACGCGAGCCGACAAATTCTTCGAGAGCGCTTGCTATATACACAGTGCTATCGACTTGGATTGTGCCATCTAGAAACAATGGTTTAGCGTACCCTTGCCTTCTTTTTTGACGGAGGTAAGTTATATTGGACTATAAGACAACGTCAAAGTTGGTAGACCTGGCAGGAATGATAAAACAGGTTCTCATTAATTGTTCGGACTGACTGATGATGTGAAGGATCGACTCATACTGACATATTACTAATGCGTTACGTGAGCCAAAGTTCTGGCGACATTAAGTTCCATGTTTTTGTGTATAAAGATGAAATGCGCCAAACGGGTAGTATAATCTAAATTTGGTTTATATAGGATAGATATGTGTAAGAACCCGGAAATAATTTCCAGACCCTCCTGTGTTTAATTATCAAGCCCAAGATCATTGTTGATAACACAGCGAAATGATATCATTGCAGAGTACTTAAATTACTACAAGCATTATAGTCTGTCATAAGGCTTACATAACACTAATGTCTCATGACATTTATTACAAACAGAAAAAAAAACAGCGGAAACTTTATTGGGTAGCGACTCCATCTCAGCCACAGGAAAGTCGATGTAGTTCCACGCGACCTCACTCCTCAGGATCATCATAATAGTCGTAGTCTGCGCCTTGATCTTCATATATCTCTGGATTAAAAACAAAAGGATTGCCTTGAGTACATTTCGTACTCAACATGCCTCTCGGGAAAGGCCCTAATAACTACATGAGGCTTCAAAGGAAGGCTATATGGTTCATTTGCATAAAGCTAGTTTTGTTTGAAAAACTATATAGTTGGGTAAGCGGTTTTAGACGAAAACAAGAATTTTCCAACACAACATTCATCAAGGTGAGGATCCTCGATCCACTCAAATCCTTCATAGGTTCCAAGAATAGGGGCAAAGAGGGAATAAGCAAGACAGGTTCCCGTATGTCAAGAAAGATTCATGTGTCGTCCATGACCGTGGACACGGCTATTCGAATAGTTTTACACTCTGCAGAGGTTGTACCCTTTACCCACACGACACAATCTCGTCTTGTTGCCACCAGTGGCCGCTGGCGTAGTACACTATTTTGTATACCGGCAGGGATATTGCGACGAGGTCTTTCATTAGACCCACCCTTACTATGACATGCCCACTAGGTTTCACAAGGTAGTAACCGCAGTTCACAGTCCTTTCCCCCTTTTGTGCCGAGGATACTCCTCGCAAGGCAGCTATCCCATCTGCGGTACGACGATGCCGATAATAAGGATGAACTAACTAATTAACCAAGCCAGTGCCCATATAGCATGTGGTTGTACGGTTGTCACAATCTTCAAATCCAAGACTTATTGGGCCTCATGCGGCACGGACGACGGATTGCCGCCTTCAACTCGTGAAGGGCAGCCAATCGCTCCTTCAATCCTTGATCCAGCTGTCGCCCGCGCCAGTATTTAGATGGTAAGTTTCACCCAGAGTAGAAGAGAGTAGAGGAAGTCAAAAATGGCCAACCGGCCTAGCTTAGCAAGCTCAGTAACAAGTTTCAAGTGTTAATGATCCGAAGATCATTCAGCTAAGCACCTATAGAATAATTAGCATGGCTAAGCATTTCTACTCTACTAGATTACTATATGGTTCTACTCAGGTGTCAAGTAAATAGGCGACAAGAGGATCAGGGTAATGTGTCAATCGACACGCTAGCTACAAGATAAAATAGCATGCATATAGTGGTTACAAAATACAATGCAATTTTTTAAAACATAGGATAAACATGATCAAAGAGAGAGGCATGCCTTCGTTGTCGAGTACCACGTTACCGTCTTCTTCGTAGTTCTCCTCTCCCGTACCGTCACCTCCTACTCGTAGTAACGTTGAAACAAAATAAGTAAACGTGCAACAAAATCCAAATATCAACCACATGAAATAAAAATATAGGAAGGATGTATAGGAAGATTGGAATCAATATGGAGATTCAAAGGAGGTAGCACGATTGAAGATGGGTAGAGGGATTCAATGAATTGGTTGGGTTTAGGTCTCTCGTGACTAAGCAAAACTTAGTCACCACAACTAACGTTCTCACCTTCCTAGCTAGATAAACTTAATAATGCCCTTATCTATATACCTCGGGCTAACTATATAAACAATACATATATACCAAACCACATGGTACGAACCTAAGAATAATATTCAACCATACGCATTTGAACAATACACATAACATGACATGGAATAATTATTTAACCAAAAATAAATATTTAGATAACATCTAAATATTTATAATGGTTAATAGCATCTAAAAATTTGTATCACACGCCTGACATGACATGTAAAAAGTTTAACCACAAATAAATGTCTTGACAAAGTCTAAATATTTATAATGGTTAAAAGCATCAAAATGAAGCATCAACTAATGCATGCAACAAAAGCAACATAAAAAAACAATCAAGCTAACTAAAAACATAAGCTAAAATTTCATGCGACAAAGATACTAACAATGCTACACCATAATGGCTTAAATCATTTGGCAAAAAATTACATAAACGTACATGAGACAAGGATCAAAATATTCTAGGCATGGCATTGATATTTTATGTGGCATAAAATAATGAGTGTCAAGCAACAAGATATGAAACAATCTAGCAAGCAAAGATAATCTCCTATCAAAGTAAGTTAAAGCATGAAAATTCCTATGCATGGCAAAATATCTACTTACACAAATACGTATGCATATAAAGTACATAAGAACAATACTCAACAAAACGAAAACAATATGCGTCTTCATTTAAATAAAAGCAAGACTATTTTTACAAATAAATTCTAAATAAATCCTAGAATCAAAACGAAGTTCTAGAGCAACTCTTGGGCTGGCTGGTTGCTGGCTTGCTAGCGCCTGGGCCTTGGGCCGGTTAAGATTTGGACAGAAGAAGGAAAAAAAACACAGGCTTGAACGTGACACACATATGAGGTGCAATGTCCATTGCTATAAGAAAAAAAATAAAAAAAATAAAAAGATGGCAACGGTGCATGCATGGATGGATGAATGTGTTAATGTATGCATGGCAAGATGTGCATACTTCTCAATGGCTCAAAAAGAAAAGAGAGATAGAGAATTAATATAACAAAATATTGATTAAAGAATTTAATCAATACACAAGAATTGGAGTGGAAGAGAAATCCCCAAAAAAATATATCCATGAAAAAAATATAGAAAAAAATGCAATAAAATAACTTGAGCGACTTAAATTTATTCAAGGAAATATGGAAATATTTTAAAATCCCGAAAAAAAAATCGGGATATTACAACTCTACCCCACTTAAAAGGAATCTCGACCCCGAGATTCAGAGCTAAGAGAACAGATTTGGAAACTCCTCCCTAAGATCGTCTTCTCGCTCCCAAGTTGCTTCTTTCTCTGTGTGATTGCTCCACTGCACTTTGCAAAGTTTGATCACCTTACTCCTAGTGGTTCGCAACTTCTCATCAGGAATCTTTATAGGATACTCTTCATATGTCAGATCATCCTTGACCTCTATGTTATCCATTGAAGTCTTCTGACCTCTTCCTCAGGTTTCTTGAAACACTTCTTCAATTGTGACACATGAAAAACATTGTGCACGTTTGACAGCTTCTCTGGTAGTGCTAACTGATAAGCTACCTCTCCACGTCGAGCAGTAATTCCAAACGGTCCAATGTATCGGGGTGCTAGCTTACCCTTGATCCCAAAACGACGCATTCCACGTAGTGGAGATACCTTCAGATACACATCATCTCCTATCTTGAATGATATGTCATGGCGACGTTTATCCGAATAAGCCTTCTGTCTAGACTGAGCTGCCTTCAACCTTTCCTGAATCATTTTAACTTGTTTGTCTGCCTCTTCCAATGTATCGGGACCGAACACTTGATTCTCCCCTACTTCATGCCAATTCAGTGGTGTACGACACTTCTGCCCATATAAAGCCTCAAATGGAGCCATTTGTATACTTGCTTGATAACTATTGTTATAAGAAAACTCAGCGTAAGGAAGACTCTTATCCCAACTGCGCTGATAAGTCAAAGCACACGCTTGAAGCATGTCTTCAAGAATTTGGTTCACCCGCTCAGTCTGTCCATCAGTTTGCGGATGATAAGCTGTACTAAAATCCAACTGTGTTCCCAGAACCTGGTGTATTTTCTTCCAGAATCGTGACGTAAACTGAGTACCTCGATCTGACACTATCCTCTTAGGAACTCCATGTGCACAAATGATTCTTGCCATATATAACTCTGCTAGCTTCTCTCCACTATAGGTAGTCTTTACTGGAATGAAATGAGCAGACTTGGTCAATCTGTCCACTATGACCCAAATAGAATCAAATCCCGAAGATGTTCTTGGAAGACCCGTGATAAAATCCATTCCAATCTCTTCCCATTTCCACACCGGAATCTTGAGTGGTTGCAGTAGACCTGTAGTCTTATGATGCTCCGCCTTGACTCTTCGACATACATCACATTGTGAAACGTACTCGGCGATTTCTCGCTTCATACTAGACCACCAAAAACTTCCCCGAAGATCATTATACATCTTCGTACTTCCAGGATGTATTGAGTAGGCTGACTCATGTGCTTCCTTCATGATCGCATTCTTAATCTCCTTTCGATCTGGCACCAATAAACGATCCCGAAACCATATGCTTCCATTCTCATCTTCTCTATAGTTATGTGCTTCACCCAATTTGGTTTTCTCTCGAATCTCCTCAATACCAGTGTCATCTTTCTGCGCTTCTCGCACTTGATCTTGAAGAGTAAATTTTACTTCTAACATGTCACCATTTTCTACAATACTCACATATAGATTCAACTTTCTAACGTCCTCATAGAGTTCTGGCACTCCTTGTTGAATCATCACATTGTTGACATAAACTTTCCTGCTCAACGCATCTGCTACAACATTGGCTTTACCAGGGTGGTAATTGATGCTAAGGTTGTAGTCTTTGATTAAATCGAGCCACCTTCTTTGTCTAAGATTTAGGTCTGGCTGTGTGAAAATGTACTTCAAACTCTTATGATCTGAGTATACCTCACATCGGTTCCCAATAAGATAATGCCTCCAAGTTTTCAATGCATGCACTACGGCAGCTAATTCCAAGTCATGTGTTGGATAGTTAACCTCATGAGGGCGAAGCTGTCTCGATGAATAAGCTATTACTTTTCCTTCTTGCATAAGCACACATCCCAAACCTTGTTGAGAAGCATCACAATAAACCTCAAAATCCTTTTGAATATCCGGCAATATCAAAATTGGACCAGATGTCAATCTCCTCTTGAGTTCTTGGAAACTGGTTTCACAAGCATCAGACCACTCAAACTTTTTATCCTTCTTTAACAACTGAGTCATAGGCCTTGCGATTCGGGAAAAATCCTCTATGAATCGACGGTAATATCCAGCGAGTCCAAGAAAACTACGTATCTCTGACACATTCTTAGGTTGCGTCCAATTGAGTACTGCCTCTACCTTTATTGGGTCCATGGAAACTCCTTCTGCTGAAATAACATGTCCCAAGAAATCCACTTGTTTCAACCAGAATTCACACTTACTGAACTTGGCATAGAGCTGATGAGGTCTTAGCCTTTCCAAAACCACTCGAAGGTGTATCTCATGCTCTTCTTCACTCCGAGAATAGATCAAAACATCGTCGATGAACACGACAACAAACTTATCCAGGCAATCCATGAATACACTATTCATAAGATTCATGAAATAGGTTGGTGCATTTGTAAGTCCAAATGACATCACCAAAAACTCATAAAGACCATATCGAGTCACAAATGCAGTCTTTGGAACATCTTGTGGGCGAATCTTCAATTGATGATACCCTGATCTGAGATCTATCTTAGAAAACACACATGCTCCCTCTAACTGCTCGAATAAGTCATTAATCCTTGGTAGAGGATACTTATTCTTAATAGTAGCTGCATTCAGAGCTCGGTAATCCACACACATACGCATGCTACCGTCTCTTTTCTTCACGAATAACACCGGTGCGCCCCAAGGTGACGTGCTTGGTCTAATGTAACCCTTCTCTTCTAGCTCCTGAATTTGCTTCTTCAATTCTTCTAGTTCATTTGCCGGCATCTTATAAGGTCTCTTTCCAATAGGAGCAGTTCCTGGTACTAACTCAATAACAAACTCGATGTCACGGTCTGGTGGTAGACCAGGCAATTCATCCGGGAAAACATCTGCATACTCGTTCACAACCCGAACATCCTCCACTAACAACTCCTTCAACTTATTCAACATGGAAACTACCTCGGGATGAGGTTCAACCTTGGCTTGGTAATCCACAATGGCCCCTCCAGTGCTAGTTCAGGTCACAGAGGTTCCAGCACAATCTATCAATGCCTTGTGCTCCATTAACCAATCCATACCCAGGATCACATCCAAACCCTTGGAATCTAACATGATAAGGTTTGCTAGAAAGTTCACCCCTTCTATTTGAATAACCACCCCTGGGCAACCCAAACTTGCCCTTAAGGTACCCCCAGGTGATTGTATCAACCAATTCCTACTCATACTCTTGGTTGGAAATAGATGTTTTTCAGCAAAGCTTTTCGAAACAAACGAATGGGAAGCTCCAGAATCGAAAAGCACTGAACCATAATGTGAGTTGATTGGAAACATACCAAGAACAACATCTGGTGTCTCTTGTGCCTGCTCGATGGTGACATGATTGACCCTTCCATGTATTGTCTGGCCAGGTGCTCGAGGTGCACTCCCAGGTGTATTGAGTATGCCTCGGCCGCGTCCTGCTGGAGGCGTCTTTGCTGCTAAACCCAAGTTGAACTTTACTGGAGTAGGACCGTTGTTCTTGTTGGGACAAGCAACTACAAAGTGACCCTCTTGCCCACAATTGAAACATGCCTTTCCAGCTGTATTAGCATGATTTCCTCCCACTTCAGCTCGTGGGGTCTTATACACATTGCGCTGAGATGTGTTGTCAGGCCTTGATGTCCTAACAGTTTGCACCTGATAGCCAGGGTGAGATCCACTCTTCTGCCGTGAACTTCCTGCCCCATTATGACTCTGTGGTGCTCTGCGCTTGCGGTGTTCCTCTAGATCCCTCCTTGAGTTCTCTTGGAGTATAGCCTTGTTGACAAGGGTTTGGAAGGTAGGGAAGTCATGAGAAACCAGCCTATCCTTCAACCCATGATTCAGCCCCTTCAGAAACTTGGCAGTCTTGTCAGCTTCAGTAGGAATGTCTTCCCTTCCATAACGTGCCAGCTGTGTGAAGCGACTCAGATATTCGGACACTGTCATTTTTCCTTGGATAAGAGCTCGAAAATCATCTCTCTTCAGCTCCATGATGCCCGCGGGAATGTGTGCAATGCGGAAGGCTTCTGCAAACTCATTCCATGTGATTACTTGTGCATCCTCATGTTCTTCACAGTAATTCTCCCACCAATCCGTAGCCACACCCTTGAGTTGGTGAGCCGCAAACTTAACACGATCAGTTGCAGTGCAATTGGCCAAATTGAGTGTCTTTCTAATGTCCTTAAGCCAATCATCAGCATCAAGTGGGTCCGATGATCCTTCAAAGGTCGGTGGTTTGGCCCTCATGAACTCAGCAAATCCTGGTTGTGGTGCATGACCCTGATTCTGATTCGCAGCATTGGCTGCAAGCTCCTGCAGTATCTGGGTTTTCATCAACATCATCTGTGCAATAGTGAGTGGTGGCGGTGGTGGTGGCGCGTCTTCTTCTTCAGCGTCAGATTCATGGGCATGTCCTTCCTCAAAGTTCTCTTCAAAATTGGGCTCTCCAAAAGCTGGTCCACGTCCGCGTCCACGTCCACGACCACGTCCACGGCCACGACCACGTGCTCCGTGACCACGTCCTCCGCGGTTGGCATCCATCCTGTTGGCCCTTCCAAGTTAGGATAGATAAGAGGGAAATATCTAACCCATAACCCAACATGCAAAATAAAATAAGCACAAGTAGAATAAATCCAAATAAACTCCAAATAAAGCACTCTTGTATGAAGTACTGGATACAATAGTAGCTATACCACATATTGGCATAGTCAACTACACACATAGCAAACAAGAAAATAACAATCGTTCTCTCACACTATCAGATAACATACTCATGGTTCCTACGGACCAACTACTCGTCGAGGTACCCGTACTGCTCAGGTCCTTCATATGGGTGGGTAGGTGTCGGCGCAAAGTGAAGTTGGAGCGATGCTGATGTGGTCTCATCTAGTGTAGCCGCAATTTCCTCCTCGGAATTAGTCTCCCCCTGGGTGTCGTTGACCTGCTCCTCGCGAGTCGGTGGTGCTGGAAGTGCAAGCGGCGATGAAGGTGCAATGGCTTGACGTGCAAGGCGACGCTTCTTTGCTTGGAGGAAGTGCTTCTTCCGTGTAATCTTCATGCGTGGATGCATCCTTTGTGGTGGCGGAGGCGAAAGATTCACTGGTGGCATCTCCTGGTTGTTACCATCGTCCATTGCGAACGTAGCATTCCTTGCGGCTTCATCAATCATAGTGACGATGATTCCCTGCCCTGCAACTGCTTCAACGGCTTCCTGTGCTTCATGGGCAGCGAGTAAGGAAGTGTTTGCCTCCACTAGTCTCTCCTCAAGTGTCTCTACTCTTCCTTGGTAATACTCCAAGCGACGACGCGTCTCCTCCAGCATCGATGAAGTATCAGCGAGGTGGCGCTCTAGCCCAAGGGTAAGTGAAGCCATATGAATGATCGTAGGATCCTCCTCCTCCATGTACTCTCTGTTCTGCTGGATTGGTCCTTCTCTGTTACGGAAAGCAAAGTACCGAAATGGAGAGTTCTTCAGCTCATCCTGGTAGTATCCAGCTATGTGTTGCATCGCCTGATGTACAACTCGAATGACAGCATCCACGCCATCCTCTCCCTCGTCAATGTATCGATATCCAGTATCCTCATCCCCACTTGGATATATCACCATCTTGACCCTGAAGCGCTCATCGCCCGAGACAGTGTGGTAGGAGTGGCAAGAAACTTCCGGATCTCTGGTGTAGCCTAAGTAAGTCAGCATATCACGAAACTGACGTCCGAGATGGCCAAAATTCTCAATGCGGCGCGAGGATGATATCACCATCTACATAAATTTAAAAATAAATCAATAACTATTTTAACAAGAGAAGGAAAATGAATAAAGCAACGAAATACTAGAGATTTTATTAACATAGATTTTTTAACATAAATCCTAAGGCTTTCCATTGCTACTGAGGTCACGTGACTAGGTCGACGTCGGCTCTGATACCACTTCTGTAAGAAATAATTTCCAGACCCTCCTGTGTTTAATTATCAACCTCAAGATCATTGTTGATAACACAGCGAAATGATATCATTGCAGAGTACTTAAATTACTACAGGCATCATAGTCTGCCATAAGGCTTACATAACACTAATGTCTCATGACATTTATTACAAACAGAAAAAAAAACAGCGGAAACTTTATTGCGTAGCGACTCCATCTCAGCCACAGGAAAGTCGATGTAGTTCCACGCGACCTCACTCCTCAGGATCATCATAATAGTCGTAGTCTGCGCCTTGATCTTCATATATCTCTGGATTAAAAACAAAAGGATTGCCTTGAGTACATTTCGTACTCAACATGCCTCATGGGAAAGGCCCTAATAACTACATGAGGCTTCAAAGGAAGGCTATATGGTTCATTTGCATAAAGCTAGTTTTGTTTGAAAAACTATATAGTTGGGTCAGCGGTTTTAGACGAAAACAAGAATTTTCCAACACAACATTCATCAAGGTGAGGATCCTCGATCCACTCACATCCTTCATAGGTTCCAAGAATAGGGGCAAAGAGGGAATAAGCAAGACAGGTTCCCGTATGTCAAGAAAGATTCATGTGTCGTCCATGACCGTGGACACGGCTATTCGAATAGTTTTACACTCTGCAGAGGTTGTACCCTATACCCACACGACACAATCTCGTCTTGGTGCCACCAGTGGCCGCTGGCGTAGTACACTATTTTGTATACCGGCAGGGATATTGCGACGAGGTCTTTCATTAGACCCACCCTTACTATGACATGCCCACTAGGTTTCACAAGGTAGTTACCGCAGTTCACAGTCCTTGCCCCCTTTTGTGACGAGGATACTCCTCGCAAGGCAGCTATCCCATCTGCGGTACGACGATGCCGATAATAAGGATGAACTAACTAATTAACCAAGCCAGTGCCCATATAGCATGTGGTTGTACGGTTGTCACAATCTTCAAATCCAAGACTTATTGGGCCTCATGCGGCACGGACGACGGATTGCCGCCTTCACCTCGTGAAGGGCAGCCAATCGCTCCTTCAATCCTTGATCCAGCTATCGCCCGCGCCAGTATTTAGATGGTAAGTTTCACCCAGAGTAGAAGAGAGTAGAGGAAGTCAAAAATGGCCAACCGGCCTAGCTTAGCAAGCTCAGTAACAAGTTTCAAGTGTTAATGATCCGAAGATCATTCAGCTAAGCACCTATAGAATAATTAGCATGGCTAAGCATTTCTACTCTACTAGATTACTATATGGTTCTACTCAGGTGTCAAGTAAATAGGCGACAAGAGGATCAGGGTAATGTGTCAATCGACACGCTAGCTACAAGATAAAATAGCATGCATATAGTGGTTACAAAATACAATGCAATTTTTTAAAACATAGGATAAACATGATCAAAGAGAGAGGCATGCCTTCGTTGTCGAGTACCACGTTACCGTCTTCTTCGTAGTTCTCCTCTCCCGTACCGTCACCTCCTACTCGTAGTAACGTTGAAACAAAATAAGTAAACGTGCAACAAAATCCAAATATCAACCACATGAAATAAAAATATAGGAAGGATGTATAGGAAGATTGGAATCAATATGGAGATTCAAAGGAGGTAGCACGATTGAAGATGGGTAGAGGGATTCAATGAATTGGTTGGGTTTAGGTCTCTCGTGACTAAGCAAAACTTAGTCACCACAACTAACGTTCTTACCTTCCTAGCTAGATAAACTTAACAATGCCCTTATATATATACCTCGGGCTAACTATATAAACAATACATATATACCAAACCACATGGTACGAACCTAAGAATAATATTCAACCATACGCATTTGAACAATACACATAACATGACATGGAATAATTATTTAACCACAAATAAATATTTAGATAACATCTAAATATTTATAATGGTTAATAGCATCTAAAAATTTGTATCACACGCCTGACATGACATGTAAAAAGTTTAACCACAAATAAATGTCTTGACAAAGTCTAAATATTTATAATGGTTAAAAGCATCAAAATGAAGCATCAACTAATGCATGCAACAAAAGCAACATAAAAAAAACAATCAAGCTAACTAAAAACATAAGCTAAAATTTCATGCGACAAAGATACTAACAATGCTACACCATAATGGCTTAAATCATTTGGCAAAAAATTACATAAACGTACATGAGACAAGGATCAAAATATTCTAGGCATGGCATTGATATTTTATGTGGCATAAAATAATGAGTGTCAAGCAACAAGATATGAAACAATCTAGCAAGCAAAGATAATCTCCTATCAAAGTAAGTTAAAGCATGAAAATTCCTATGCATGGCAAAATATCTACTTACACAAATACGTATGCATATAAAGTACATAAGAACAATACTCAACAAAACGAAAACAATATGCGTCTTCATTTAAATAAAAGCAAGACTATTTTTACAAATAAATTCTAAATAAATCCTAGAATCAAAACGAAGTTCTAGAGCAACTCTTAGGCACGATTTAAATATGAATATCACATAGTAAATAGTTTGCATGAAACAAATTGCACTAACATACAACATATATATCCTAGCAAAACATACACGTACATGTCATAGACAATTTATGAAACTACAACAATTCTATCCCAAATTTCATAAAAAAGCATCCTACGGTTTGGGTTAGCTTTAGGATCACCAGAGGCTTGATGAGGACAGAAAGGATGGAGAGAAAACTCGAAAATTCTCGTGCGTTCGTCGGTCCGAACAGTGACATCGGCATGAACTTGGTACGCGCGGCCAACAACGACGAATTGAGGAAACAAGCTGTCTAGGAGGTGGCCAGAGACTAGGGAATCTGATGGTCAAAAGGAATCGGACTGAAGAGCTTACCTATGGCGACGGTAGGAAGAACTAGATGGAGATGTGGTGTTTGGTGCGGGGAAGATTGAGAGTATTGTGAAAGAAATCAGTGGTTGTGAGTTTGGGGCTTTTATAGAGGGGTTCCTGGCGCACAGAAGGACGCGAACGGATCAACAAATAATGCTCTGTGGAGAGAGATCAAGGGTCGTATGTCTCCACTAGGCCATTAGTTCATCCGTTTCCCTCTGCGAGATTAAAACCATTAACCTCAAAATAAATCGTCTGAATGGATTCTTCGGTTAATGGAGAGTAATTCTCGTGTTTAAGTCGCAATGAATCGATCACTAAATTGGAAGAATGAGAGGAGAGAAGGATGATAGACATGAACACATATTCTCGTTGTAACGTCCCTGGGAGAGAAGAGAAAGAAGACGACGAGCTCGCTCGCTGCCCGGCGCCTGGGCTGGCTGGTTGCTGGCTTGCTAGCGCCTGGGCCTTGGGCCGGTTAAGATTTGGACAGAAGAAGGAAAAAAAACACAGGCTTGAACGTGACACACATATGAGGTGCAATGTCCATTGCTATAAGAAAAAAAATAAAAAAAATAAAAAGATGGCAACGGTGCATGCATGGATGGATGAATGTGTTAATGTATGCATGGCAAGATGTGCATACTTCTCAATGGCTCAAAAAGAAAAGAGAGATAGAGAATTAATATAACAAAATATTGATTAAAGAATTTAATCAATACACAAGAATTGGAGTGGAAGAGAAATCCCCAAAAAAATATATCCATGAAAAAAATATAGAAAAAAATGCAATAAAATAACTTGAGCGACTTAAATTTATTCAAGGAAATATGGAAATATTTTAAAATCCCGAAAAAAAATTCGGGATATTACAACTCTACCCCACTTAAAAGGAATCTCGACCCCGAGATTCAGAGCTAAGAGAACAGATTTGGAAACTCCTCCCTAAGATCGTCTTCTCGCTCCCAAGTTGCTTCTTTCTCTGTGTGATTGCTCCACTGCACTTTGCAAAGTTTGATCACCTTACTCCTAGTGGTTCGCAACTTCTCATCAGGAATCTTTATAGGATACTCTTCATATGTCAGATCATCCTTGACCTCTATGTTATCCATTGAAGTCTTCTGACCTCTTCCTCAGGTTTCTTGAAACACTTCTTCAATTGTGACACATGAAAAACATTGTGCACGTTTGACAGCTTCTCTGGTAGTGCTAACTGATAAGCTACCTCTCCACGTCGAGCAGTAATTCCAAACGGTCCAATGTATCGGGGTGCTAGCTTACCCTTGATCCCAAAACGACGCATTCCACGTAGTGGAGATACCTTCAGATACACATCATCTCCTATCTTGAATGATATGTCATGGCGACGTTTATCCGAATAAGCCTTCTGTCTAGACTGAGCTGCCTTCAACCTTTCCTGAATCATTTTAACTTGTTTGTCTGCCTCTTCCAATGTATCGGGACCGAACACTTGATTCTCCCCTACTTCATGCCAATTCAGTGGTGTACGACACTTCTGCCCATATAAAGCCTCAAATGGAGCCATTTGTATACTTGCTTGATAACTATTGTTATAAGAAAACTCAGCGTAAGGAAGACTCTTATCCCAACTGCGCTGATAAGTCAAAGCACACGCTTGAAGCATGTCTTCAAGAATTTGGTTCACCCGCTCAGTCTGTCCATCAGTTTGCGGATGATAAGCTGTACTAAAATCCAACTGTGTTCCCAGAACCTGGTGTATTTTCTTCCAGAATCGTGACGTAAACTGAGTACCTCGATCTGACACTATCCTCTTAGGAACTCCATGTGCACAAATGATTCTTGCCATATATAACTCTGCTAGCTTCTCTCCACTATAGGTAGTCTTTACTGGAATGAAATGAGCAGACTTGGTCAATCTGTCCACTATGACCCAAATAGAATCAAATCCCGAAGATGTTCTTGGAAGACCCGTGATAAAATCCATTCCAATCTCTTCCCATTTCCACACCGGAATCTTGAGTGGTTGCAGTAGACCTGTAGTCTTATGATGCTCCGCCTTGACTCTTCGACATACATCACATTGTGAAACGTACTCGGCGATTTCTCGCTTCATACTAGACCACCAAAAACTTCCCCGAAGATCATTATACATCTTCGTACTTCCAGGATGTATTGAGTAGGCTGACTCATGTGCTTCCTTCATGATCGCATTCTTAATCTCCTTTCGATCTGGCACCAATAAACGATCCCGAAACCATATGCTTCCATTCTCATCTTCTCTATAGTTATGTGCTTCACCCAATTTGGTTTTCTCTCGAATCTCCTCAATACCAGTGTCATCTTTCTGCGCTTCTCGCACTTGATCTTGAAGAGTAAATTTTACTTCTAACATGTCACCATTTTCTACAATACTCACATATAGATTCAACTTTCTAACGTCCTCATAGAGTTCTGGCACTCCTTGTTGAATCATCACATTGTTGACATAAACTTTCCTGCTCAACGCATCTGCTACAACATTGGCTTTACCAGGGTGGTAATTGATGCTAAGGTTGTAGTCTTTGATTAAATCGAGCCACCTTCTTTGTCTAAGATTTAGGTCTGGCTGTGTGAAAATGTACTTCAAACTCTTATGATCTGAGTATACCTCACATCGGTTCCCAATAAGATAATGCCTCCAAGTTTTCAATGCATGCACTACGGCAGCTAATTCCAAGTCATGTGTTGGATAGTTAACCTCATGAGGGCGAAGCTGTCTCGATGAATAAGCTATTACTTTTCCTTCTTGCATAAGCACACATCCCAAACCTTGTTGAGAAGCATCACAATAAACCTCAAAATCCTTTTGAATATCCGGCAATATCAAAATTGGACCAGATGTCAATCTCCTCTTGAGTTCTTGGAAACTGGTTTCACAAGCATCAGACCACTCAAACTTTTTATCCTTCTTTAACAACTGAGTCATAGGCCTTGCGATTCGGGAAAAATCCTCTATGAATCGACGGTAATATCCAGCGAGTCCAAGAAAACTACGTATCTCTGACACATTCTTAGGTTGCGTCCAATTGAGTACTGCCTCTACCTTTATTGGGTCCATGGAAACTCCTTCTGCTGAAATAACATGTCCCAAGAAATCCACTTGTTTCAACCAGAATTCACACTTACTGAACTTGGCATAGAGCTGATGAGGTCTTAGCCTTTCCAAAACCACTCGAAGGTGTATCTCATGCTCTTCTTCACTCCGAGAATAGATCAAAACATCGTCGATGAACACGACAACAAACTTATCCAGGCAATCCATGAATACACTATTCATAAGATTCATGAAATAGGTTGGTGCATTTGTAAGTCCAAATGACATCACCAAAAACTCATAAAGACCATATCGAGTCACAAATGCAGTCTTTGGAACATCTTGTGGGCGAATCTTCAATTGATGATACCCTGATCTGAGATCTATCTTAGAAAACACACATGCTCCCTCTAACTGCTCGAATAAGTCATTAATCCTTGGTAGAGGATACTTATTCTTAATAGTAGCTGCATTCAGAGCTCGGTAATCCACACACATACGCATGCTACCGTCTCTTTTCTTCACGAATAACACCGGTGCGCCCCAAGGTGACGTGCTTGGTCTAATGTAACCCTTCTCTTCTAGCTCCTGAATTTGCTTCTTCAATTCTTCTAGTTCATTTGCCGGCATCTTATAAGGTCTCTTTCCAATAGGAGCAGTTCCTGGTACTAACTCAATAACAAACTCGATGTCACGGTCTGGTGGTAGACCAGGCAATTCATCCGGGAAAACATCTGCATACTCGTTCACAACCCGAACATCCTCCACTAACAACTCCTTCAACTTATTCAACATGGAAACTACCTCGGGATGAGGTTCAACCTTGGCTTGGTAATCCACAATGGCCCCTCCAGTGCTAGTTCAGGTCACAGAGGTTCCAGCACAATCTATCAATGCCTTGTGCTCCATTAACCAATCCATACCCAGGATCACATCCAAACCCTTGGAATCTAACATGATAAGGTTTGCTAGAAAGTTCACCCCTTCTATTTGAATAACCACCCCTGGGCAACCCAAACTTGCCCTTAAGGTACCCCCAGGTGATTGTATCAACCAATTCCTACTCATACTCTTGGTTGGAAATAGATGTTTTTCAGCAAAGCTTTTCGAAACAAACGAATGGGAAGCTCCAGAATCGAAAAGCACTGAACCATAATGTGAGTTGATTGGAAACATACCAAGAACAACATCTGGTGTCTCTTGTGCCTGCTCGATGGTGACATGATTGACCCTTCCATGTATTGTCTGGCCAGGTGCTCGAGGTGCACTCCCAGGTGTATTGAGTATGCCTCGGCCGCGTCCTGCTGGAGGCGTCTTTGCTGCTAAACCCAAGTTGAACTTTACTGGAGTAGGACCGTTGTTCTTGTTGGGACAAGCAACTACAAAGTGACCCTCTTGCCCACAATTGAAACATGCCTTTCCAGCTGTATTAGCATGATTTCCTCCCACTTCAGCTCGTGGGGTCTTATACACATTGCGCTGAGATGTGTTGTCAGGCCTTGATGTCCTAACAGTTTGCACCTGATAGCCAGGGTGAGATCCACTCTTCTGCCGTGAACTTCCTGCCCCATTATGACTCTGTGGTGCTCTGCGCTTGCGGTGTTCCTCTAGATCCCTCCTTGAGTTCTCTTGGAGTATAGCCTTGTTGACAAGGGTTTGGAAGGTAGGGAAGTCATGAGAAACCAGCCTATCCTTCAACCCATGATTCAGCCCCTTCAGAAACTTGGCAGTCTTGTCAGCTTCAGTAGGAATGTCTTCCCTTCCATAACGTGCCAGCTGTGTGAAGCGACTCAGATATTCGGACACTGTCATTTTTCCTTGGATAAGAGCTCGAAAATCATCTCTCTTCAGCTCCATGATGCCCGCGGGAATGTGTGCAATGCGGAAGGCTTCTGCAAACTCATTCCATGTGATTACTTGTGCATCCTCATGTTCTTCACAGTAATTCTCCCACCAATCCGCAGCCACACCCTTGAGTTGGTGAGCCGCAAACTTAACACGATCAGTTGCAGTGCAATTGGCCAAATTGAGTGTCTTTCTAATGTCCTTAAGCCAATCATCAGCATCAAGTGGGTCCGATGATCCTTCAAAGGTCGGTGGTTTGGCCCTCATGAACTCAGCAAATCCTGGTTGTGGTGCATGACCCTGATTCTGATTCGCAGCATTGGCTGCAAGCTCCTGCAGTATCTGGGTTTTCATCAACATCATCTGTGCAATAGTGAGTGGTGGCGGTGGTGGTGGCGCGTCTTCTTCTTCAGCGTCAGATTCATGGGCATGTCCTTCCTCAAAGTTCTCTTCAAAATTGGGCTCTCCAAAAGCTGGTCCACGTCCGCGTCCACGTCCACGACCACGTCCACGGCCACGACCACGTGCTCCGTGACCACGTCCTCCGCGGTTGGCATCCATCCTGTTGGCCCTTCCAAGTTAGGATAGATAAGAGGGAAATATCTAACCCATAACCCAACATGCAAAATAAAATAAGCACAAGTAGAATAAATCCAAATAAACTCCAAATAAAGCACTCTTGTATGAAGTACTGGATACAATAGTAGCTATACCACATATTGGCATAGTCAACTACACACATAGCAAACAAGAAAATAACAATCGTTCTCTCACACTATCAGATAACATACTCATGGTTCCTACGGACCAACTACTCGTCGAGGTACCCGTACTGCTCAGGTCCTTCATATGGGTGGGTAGGTGTCGGCGCAAAGTGAAGTTGGAGCGATGCTGATGTGGTCTCATCTAGTGTAGCCGCAATTTCCTCCTCGGAATTAGTCTCCCCCTGGGTGTCGTTGACCTGCTCCTCGCGAGTCGGTGGTGCTGGAAGTGCAAGCGGCGATGAAGGTGCAATGGCTTGACGTGCAAGGCGACGCTTCTTTGCTTGGAGGAAGTGCTTCTTCCGTGTAATCTTCATGCGTGGATGCATCCTTTGTGGTGGCGGAGGCGAAAGATTCACTGGTGGCATCTCCTGGTTGTTACCATCGTCCATTGCGAACGTAGCATTCCTTGCGGCTTCATCAATCATAGTGACGATGATTCCCTGCCCTGCAACTGCTTCAACGGCTTCCTGTGCTTCATGGGCAGCGAGTAAGGAAGTGTTTGCCTCCACTAGTCTCTCCTCAAGTGTCTCTACTCTTCCTTGGTAATACTCCAAGCGACGACGCGTCTCCTCCAGCATCGATGAAGTATCAGCGAGGTGGCGCTCTAGCCCAAGGGTAAGTGAAGCCATATGAATGATCGTAGGATCCTCCTCCTCCATGTACTCTCTGTTCTGCTGGATTGGTCCTTCTCTGTTACGGAAAGCAAAGTACCGAAATGGAGAGTTCTTCAGCTCATCCTGGTAGTATCCAGCTATGTGTTGCATCGCCTGATGTACAACTCGAATGACAGCATCCACGCCATCCTCTCCCTCGTCAATGTATCGATATCCAGTATCCTCATCCCCACTTGGATATATCACCATCTTGACCCTGAAGCGCTCATCGCCCGAGACAGTGTGGTAGGAGTGGCAAGAAACTTCCGGATCTCTGGTGTAGCCTAAGTAAGTCAGCATATCACGAAACTGACGTCCGAGATGGCCAAAATTCTCAATGCGGCGCGAGGATGATATCACCATCTACATAAATTTAAAAATAAATCAATAACTATTTTAACAAGAGAAGGAAAATGAATAAAGCAACGAAATACTAGAGATTTTATTAACATAGATTTTTTAACATAAATCCTAAGGCTTTCCATTGCTACTGAGGTCACGTGACTAGGTCGACGTCGGCTCTGATACCACTTCTGTAAGAAATAATTTCCAGACCCTCCTGTGTTTAATTATCAACCTCAAGATCATTGTTGATAACACAGCGAAATGATATCATTGCAGAGTACTTAAATTACTACAGGCATCATAGTCTGCCATAAGGCTTACATAACACTAATGTCTCATGACATTTATTACAAACAGAAAAAAAAACAGCGGAAACTTTATTGCGTAGCGACTCCATCTCAGCCACAGGAAAGTCGATGTAGTTCCACGCGACCTCACTCCTCAGGATCATCATAATAGTCGTAGTCTGCGCCTTGATCTTCATATATCTCTGGATTAAAAACAAAAGGATTGCCTTGAGTACATTTCGTACTCAACATGCCTCATGGGAAAGGCCCTAATAACTACATGAGGCTTCAAAGGAAGGCTATATGGTTCATTTGCATAAAGCTAGTTTTGGTTGAAAAACTATATAGTTGGGTCAGCGGTTTTAGACGAAAACAAGAATTTTCCAACACAACATTCATCAAGGTGAGGATCCTCGATCCACTCACATCCTTCATAGGTTCCAAGAATAGGGGCAAAGAGGGAATAAGCAAGACAGGTTCCCGTATGTCAAGAAAGATTCATGTGTCGTCCATGACCGTGGACACGGCTATTCGAATAGTTTTACACTCTGCAGAGGTTGTACCCTATACCCACACGACACAATCTCGTCTTGGTGCCACCAGTGGCCGCTGGCGTAGTACACTATTTTGTATACCGGCAGGGATATTGCGACGAGGTCTTTCATTAGACCCACCCTTACTATGACATGCCCACTAGGTTTCACAAGGTAGTTACCGCAGTTCACAGTCCTTGCCCCCTTTTGTGACGAGGATACTCCTCGCAAGGCAGCTATCCCATCTGCGGTACGACGATGCCGATAATAAGGATGAACTAACTAATTAACCAAGCCAGTGCCCATATAGCATGTGGTTGTACGGTTGTCACAATCTTCAAATCCAAGACTTATTGGGCCTCATGCGGCACGGACGACGGATTGCCGCCTTCACCTCGTGAAGGGCAGCCAATCGCTCCTTCAATCCTTGATCCAGCTATCGCCCGCGCCAGTATTTAGATGGTAAGTTTCACCCAGAGTAGAAGAGAGTAGAGGAAGTCAAAAATGGCCAACCGGCCTAGCTTAGCAAGCTCAGTAACAAGTTTCAAGTGTTAATGATCCGAAGATCATTCAGCTAAGCACCTATAGAATAATTAGCATGGCTAAGCATTTCTACTCTACTAGATTACTATATGGTTCTACTCAGGTGTCAAGTAAATAGGCGACAAGAGGATCAGGGTAATGTGTCAATCGACACGCTAGCTACAAGATAAAATAGCATGCATATAGTGGTTACAAAATACAATGCAATTTTTTAAAACATAGGATAAACATGATCAAAGAGAGAGGCATGCCTTCGTTGTCGAGTACCACGTTACCGTCTTCTTCGTAGTTCTCCTCTCCCGTACCGTCACCTCCTACTCGTAGTAACGTTGAAACAAAATAAGTAAACGTGCAACAAAATCCAAATATCAACCACATGAAATAAAAATATAGGAAGGATGTATAGGAAGATTGGAATCAATATGGAGATTCAAAGGAGGTAGCACGATTGAAGATGGGTAGAGGGATTCAATGAATTGGTTGGGTTTAGGTCTCTCGTGACTAAGCAAAACTTAGTCACCACAACTAACGTTCTCACCTTCCTAGCTAGATAAACTTAACAATGCCCTTATATATATACCTCGGGCTAACTATATAAACAATACATATATACCAAACCACATGGTACGAACCTAAGAATAATATTCAACCATACGCATTTGAACAATACACATAACATGACATGGAATAATTATTTAACCACAAATAAATATTTAGATAACATCTAAATATTTATAATGGTTAATAGCATCTAAAAATTTGTATCACACGCCTGACATGACATGTAAAAAGTTTAACCACAAATAAATGTCTTGACAAAGTCTAAATATTTATAATGGTTAAAAGCATCAAAATGAAGCATCAACTAATGCATGCAACAAAAGCAACATAAAAAAAACAATCAAGCTAACTAAAAACATAAGCTAAAATTTCATGCGACAAAGATACTAACAATGCTACACCATAATGGCTTAAATCATTTGGCAAAAAATTACATAAACGTACATGAGACAAGGATCAAAATATTCTAGGCATGGCATTGATATTTTATGTGGCATAAAATAATGAGTGTCAAGCAACAAGATATGAAACAATCTAGCAAGCAAAGATAATCTCCTATCAAAGTAAGTTAAAGCATGAAAATTCCTATGCATGGCAAAATATCTACTTACACAAATACGTATGCATATAAAGTACATAAGAACAATACTCAACAAAACGAAAACAATATGCGTCTTCATTTAAATAAAAGCAAGACTATTTTTACAAATAAATTCTAAATAAATCCTAGAATCAAAACGAAGTTCTAGAGCAACTCTTAGGCACGATTTAAATATGAATATCACATAGTAAATAGTTTGCATGAAACAAATTGCACTAACATACAACATATATATCCTAGCAAAACATACACGTACATGTCATAGACAATTTATGAAACTACAACAATTCTATCCCAAATTTCATAAAAAAGCATCCTACGGTTTGGGTTAGCTTTAGGATCACCAGAGGCTTGATGAGGACAGAAAGGATGGAGAGAAAACTCGAAAATTCTCGTGCGTTCGTCGGTCCGAACAGTGACATCGGCATGAACTTGGTACGCGCGGCCAACAACGACGAATTGAGGAAACAAGCTGTCTAGGAGGTGGCCAGAGACTAGGGAATCTGATGGTCAAAAGGAATCGGACTGAAGAGCTTACCTATGGCGACGGTAGGAAGAACTAGATGGAGATGTGGTGTTTGGTGCGGGGAAGATTGAGAGTATTGTGAAAGAAATCAGTGGTTGTGAGTTTGGGGCTTTTATAGAGGGGTTCCTGGCGCACAGACGGACGCGAACGGATCAACAAATAATGCTCTGTGGAGAGAGATCAAGGGTCGTATGTCTCCACTAGGCCATTAGTTCATCCGTTTCCCTCTGCGAGATTAAAACCATTAACCTCAAAATAAATCGTCTGAATGGATTCTTCGGTTAATGGAGAGTAATTCTCGTGTTTAAGTCGCAATGAATCGATCACTAAATTGGAAGAATGAGAGGAGAGAAGGATGATAGACATGAACACATATTCTCGTTGTAACGTCCCTGGGAGAGAAGAGAAAGAAGACGACGAGCTCGCTCGCTGCCCGGCGCCTGGGCTGGCTGGTTGCTGGCTTGCTAGCGCCTGGGCCTTGGGCCGGTTAAGATTTGGACAGAAGAAGGAAAAAAAACACAGGCTTGAACGTGACACACATATGAGGTGCAATGTCCATTGCTATAAGAAAAAAAATAAAAAAAATAAAAAGATGGCAACGGTGCATGCATGGATGGATGAATGTGTTAATGTATGCATGGCAAGATGTGCATACTTCTCAATGGCTCAAAAAGAAAAGAGAGATAGAGAATTAATATAACAAAATATTGATTAAAGAATTTAATCAATACACAAGAATTGGAGTGGAAGAGAAATCCCCAAAAAAATATATCCATGAAAAAAATATAGAAAAAAATGCAATAAAATAACTTGAGCGACTTAAATTTATTCAAGGAAATATGGAAATATTTTAAAATCCCGAAAAAAAATTCGGGATATTACAACTCTACCCCACTTAAAAGGAATCTCGACCCCGAGATTCAGAGCTAAGAGAACAGATTTGGAAACTCCTCCCTAAGATCGTCTTCTCGCTCCCAAGTTGCTTCTTTCTCTGTGTGATTGCTCCACTGCACTTTGCAAAGTTTGATCACCTTACTCCTAGTGGTTCGCAACTTCTCATCAGGAATCTTTATAGGATACTCTTCATATGTCAGATCATCCTTGACCTCTATGTTATCCATTGAAGTCTTCTGACCTCTTCCTCAGGTTTCTTGAAACACTTCTTCAATTGTGACACATGAAAAACATTGTGCACGTTTGACAGCTTCTCTGGTAGTGCTAACTGATAAGCTACCTCTCCACGTCGAGCAGTAATTCCAAACGGTCCAATGTATCGGGGTGCTAGCTTACCCTTGATCCCAAAACGACGCATTCCACGTAGTGGAGATACCTTCAGATACACATCATCTCCTATCTTGAATGATATGTCATGGCGACGTTTATCCGAATAAGCCTTCTGTCTAGACTGAGCTGCCTTCAACCTTTCCTGAATCATTTTAACTTGTTTGTCTGCCTCTTCCAATGTATCGGGACCGAACACTTGATTCTCCCCTACTTCATGCCAATTCAGTGGTGTACGACACTTCTGCCCATATAAAGCCTCAAATGGAGCCATTTGTATACTTGCTTGATAACTATTGTTATAAGAAAACTCAGCGTAAGGAAGACTCTTATCCCAACTGCGCTGATAAGTCAAAGCACACGCTTGAAGCATGTCTTCAAGAATTTGGTTCACCCGCTCAGTCTGTCCATCAGTTTGCGGATGATAAGCTGTACTAAAATCCAACTGTGTTCCCAGAACCTGGTGTATTTTCTTCCAGAATCGTGACGTAAACTGAGTACCTCGATCTGACACTATCCTCTTAGGAACTCCATGTGCACAAATGATTCTTGCCATATATAACTCTGCTAGCTTCTCTCCACTATAGGTAGTCTTTACTGGAATGAAATGAGCAGACTTGGTCAATCTGTCCACTATGACCCAAATAGAATCAAATCCCGAAGATGTTCTTGGAAGACCCGTGATAAAATCCATTCCAATCTCTTCCCATTTCCACACCGGAATCTTGAGTGGTTGCAGTAGACCTGTAGTCTTATGATGCTCCGCCTTGACTCTTCGACATACATCACATTGTGAAACGTACTCGGCGATTTCTCGCTTCATACTAGACCACCAAAAACTTCCCCGAAGATCATTATACATCTTCGTACTTCCAGGATGTATTGAGTAGGCTGACTCATGTGCTTCCTTCATGATCGCATTCTTAATCTCCTTTCGATCTGGCACCAATAAACGATCCCGAAACCATATGCTTCCATTCTCATCTTCTCTATAGTTATGTGCTTCACCCAATTTGGTTTTCTCTCGAATCTCCTCAATACCAGTGTCATCTTTCTGCGCTTCTCGCACTTGATCTTGAAGAGTAAATTTTACTTCTAACATGTCACCATTTTCTACAATACTCACATATAGATTCAACTTTCTAACGTCCTCATAGAGTTCTGGCACTCCTTGTTGAATCATCACATTGTTGACATAAACTTTCCTGCTCAACGCATCTGCTACAACATTGGCTTTACCAGGGTGGTAATTGATGCTAAGGTTGTAGTCTTTGATTAAATCGAGCCACCTTCTTTGTCTAAGATTTAGGTCTGGCTGTGTGAAAATGTACTTCAAACTCTTATGATCTGAGTATACCTCACATCGGTTCCCAATAAGATAATGCCTCCAAGTTTTCAATGCATGCACTACGGCAGCTAATTCCAAGTCATGTGTTGGATAGTTAACCTCATGAGGGCGAAGCTGTCTCGATGAATAAGCTATTACTTTTCCTTCTTGCATAAGCACACATCCCAAACCTTGTTGAGAAGCATCACAATAAACCTCAAAATCCTTTTGAATATCCGGCAATATCAAAATTGGACCAGATGTCAATCTCCTCTTGAGTTCTTGGAAACTGGTTTCACAAGCATCAGACCACTCAAACTTTTTATCCTTCTTTAACAACTGAGTCATAGGCCTTGCGATTCGGGAAAAATCCTCTATGAATCGACGGTAATATCCAGCGAGTCCAAGAAAACTACGTATCTCTGACACATTCTTAGGTTGCGTCCAATTGAGTACTGCCTCTACCTTTATTGGGTCCATGGAAACTCCTTCTGCTGAAATAACATGTCCCAAGAAATCCACTTGTTTCAACCAGAATTCACACTTACTGAACTTGGCATAGAGCTGATGAGGTCTTAGCCTTTCCAAAACCACTCGAAGGTGTATCTCATGCTCTTCTTCACTCCGAGAATAGATCAAAACATCGTCGATGAACACGACAACAAACTTATCCAGGCAATCCATGAATACACTATTCATAAGATTCATGAAATAGGTTGGTGCATTTGTAAGTCCAAATGACATCACCAAAAACTCATAAAGACCATATCGAGTCACAAATGCAGTCTTTGGAACATCTTGTGGGCGAATCTTCAATTGATGATACCCTGATCTGAGATCTATCTTAGAAAACACACATGCTCCCTCTAACTGCTCGAATAAGTCATTAATCCTTGGTAGAGGATACTTATTCTTAATAGTAGCTGCATTCAGAGCTCGGTAATCCACACACATACGCATGCTACCGTCTCTTTTCTTCACGAATAACACCGGTGCGCCCCAAGGTGACGTGCTTGGTCTAATGTAACCCTTCTCTTCTAGCTCCTGAATTTGCTTCTTCAATTCTTCTAGTTCATTTGCCGGCATCTTATAAGGTCTCTTTCCAATAGGAGCAGTTCCTGGTACTAACTCAATAACAAACTCGATGTCACGGTCTGGTGGTAGACCAGGCAATTCATCCGGGAAAACATCTGCATACTCGTTCACAACCCGAACATCCTCCACTAACAACTCCTTCAACTTATTCAACATGGAAACTACCTCGGGATGAGGTTCAACCTTGGCTTGGTAATCCACAATGGCCCCTCCAGTGCTAGTTCAGGTCACAGAGGTTCCAGCACAATCTATCAATGCCTTGTGCTCCATTAACCAATCCATACCCAGGATCACATCCAAACCCTTGGAATCTAACATGATAAGGTTTGCTAGAAAGTTCACCCCTTCTATTTGAATAACCACCCCTGGGCAACCCAAACTTGCCCTTAAGGTACCCCCAGGTGATTGTATCAACCAATTCCTACTCATACTCTTGGTTGGAAATAGATGTTTTTCAGCAAAGCTTTTCGAAACAAACGAATGGGAAGCTCCAGAATCGAAAAGCACTGAACCATAATGTGAGTTGATTGGAAACATACCAAGAACAACATCTGGTGTCTCTTGTGCCTGCTCGATGGTGACATGATTGACCCTTCCATGTATTGTCTGGCCAGGTGCTCGAGGTGCACTCCCAGGTGTATTGAGTATGCCTCGGCCGCGTCCTGCTGGAGGCGTCTTTGCTGCTAAACCCAAGTTGAACTTTACTGGAGTAGGACCGTTGTTCTTGTTGGGACAAGCAACTACAAAGTGACCCTCTTGCCCACAATTGAAACATGCCTTTCCAGCTGTATTAGCATGATTTCCTCCCACTTCAGCTCGTGGGGTCTTATACACATTGCGCGGAGATGTGTTGTCAGGCCTTGATGTCCTAACAGTTTGCACCTGATAGCCAGGGTGAGATCCACTCTTCTGCCGTGAACTTCCTGCCCCATTATGACTCTGTGGTGCTCTGCGCTTGCGGTGTTCCTCTAGATCCCTCCTTGAGTTCTCTTGGAGTATAGCCTTGTTGACAAGGGTTTGGAAGGTAGGGAAGTCATGAGAAACCAGCCTATCCTTCAACCCATGATTCAGCCCCTTCAGAAACTTGGCAGTCTTGTCAGCTTCAGTAGGAATGTCTTCCCTTCCATAACGTGCCAGCTGTGTGAAGCGACTCAGATATTCGGACACTGTCATTTTTCCTTGGATAAGAGCTCGAAAATCATCTCTCTTCAGCTCCATGATGCCCGCGGGAATGTGTGCAATGCGGAAGGCTTCTGCAAACTCATTCCATGTGATTACTTGTGCATCCTCATGTTCTTCACAGTAATTCTCCCACCAATCCGCAGCCACACCCTTGAGTTGGTGAGCCGCAAACTTAACACGATCAGTTGCAGTGCAATTGGCCAAATTGAGTGTCTTTCTAATGTCCTTAAGCCAATCATCAGCATCAAGTGGGTCCGATGATCCTTCAAAGGTCGGTGGTTTGGCCCTCATGAACTCAGCAAATCCTGGTTGTGGTGCATGACCCTGATTCTGATTCGCAGCATTGGCTGCAAGCTCCTGCAGTATCTGGGTTTTCATCAACATCATCTGTGCAATAGTGAGTGGTGGCGGTGGTGGTGGCGCGTCTTCTTCTTCAGCGTCAGATTCATGGGCATGTCCTTCCTCAAAGTTCTCTTCAAAATTGGGCTCTCCAAAAGCTGGTCCACGTCCGCGTCCACGTCCACGACCACGTCCACGGCCACGACCACGTGCTCCGTGACCACGTCCTCCGCGGTTGGCATCCATCCTGTTGGCCCTTCAAAGTTAGGATAGATAAGAGGGAAATATCTAACCCATAACCCAACATGCAAAATAAAATAAGCACAAGTAGAATAAATCCAAATAAACTCCAAATAAAGCACTCTTGTATGAAGTACTGGATACAATAGTAGCTATACCACATATTGGCATAGTCAACTACACACATAGCAAACAAGAAAATAACAATCGTTCTCTCACACTATCAGATAACATACTCATGGTTCCTACGGACCAACTACTCGTCGAGGTACCCGTACTGCTCAGGTCCTTCATATGGGTGGGTAGGTGTCGGCGCAAAGTGAAGTTGGAGCGATGCTGATGTGGTCTCATCTAGTGTAGCCGCAATTTCCTCCTCGGAATTAGTCTCCCCCTGGGTGTCGTTGACCTGCTCCTCGCGAGTCGGTGGTGCTGGAAGTGCAAGCGGCGATGAAGGTGCAATGGCTTGACGTGAAAGGCGACGCTTCTTTGCTTGGAGGAAGTGCTTCTTCCGTGTAATCTTCATGCGTGGATGCATCCTTTGTGGTGGCGGAGGCGAAAGATTCACTGGTGGCATCTCCTGGTTGTTACCATCGTCCATTGCGAACGTAGCATTCCTTGCGGCTTCATCAATCATAGTGACGATGATTCCCTGCCCTGCAACTGCTTCAACGGCTTCCTGTGCTTCATGGGCAGCGAGTAAGGAAGTGTTTGCCTCCACTAGTCTCTCCTCAAGTGTCTCTACTCTTCCTTGGTAATACTCCAAGCGACGACGCGTCTCCTCCAGCATCGATGAAGTATCAGCGAGGTGGCGCTCTAGCCCAAGGGTAAGTGAAGCCATATGAATGATCGTAGGATCCTCCTCCTCCATGTACTCTCTGTTCTGCTGGATTGGTCCTTCTCTGTTACGGAAAGCAAAGTACCGAAATGGAGAGTTCTTCAGCTCATCCTGGTAGTATCCAGCTATGTGTTGCATCGCCTGATGTACAACTCGAATGACAGCATCCACGCCATCCTCTCCCTCGTCAATGTATCGATATCCAGTATCCTCATCCCCACTTGGATATATCACCATCTTGACCCTGAAGCGCTCATCGCCCGAGACAGTGTGGTAGGAGTGGCAAGAAACTTCCGGATCTCTGGTGTAGCCTAAGTAAGTCAGCATATCACGAAACTGACGTCCGAGATGGCCAAAATTCTCAATGCGGCGCGAGGATGATATCACCATCTACATAAATTTAAAAATAAATCAATAACTATTTTAACAAGAGAAGGAAAATGAATAAAGCAACGAAATACTAGAGATTTTATTAACATAGATTTTTTAACATAAATCCTAAGGCTTTCCATTGCTACTGAGGTCACGTGACTAGGTCGACGTCGGCTCTGATACCACTTCTGTAAGAAATAATTTCCAGACCCTCCTGTGTTTAATTATCAACCCCAAGATCATTGTTGATAACACAGCGAAATGATATCATTGCAGAGTACTTAAATTACTACAGGCATCATAGTCTGCCATAAGGCTTACATAACACTAATGTCTCATGACATTTATTACAAACAGAAAAAAAAACAGCGGAAACTTTATTGCGTAGCGACTCCATCTCAGCCACAGGAAAGTCGATGTAGTTCCACGCGACCTCACTCCTCAGGATCATCATAATAGTCGTAGTCTGCGCCTTGATCTTCATATATCTCTGGATTAAAAACAAAAGGATTGCCTTGAGTACATTTCGTACTCAACATGCCTCATGGGAAAGGCCCTAATAACTACATGAGGCTTCAAAGGAAGGCTATATGGTTCATTTGCATAAAGCTAGTTTTGTTTGAAAAACTATATAGTTGGGTCAGCGGTTTTAGACGAAAACAAGAATTTTCCAACACAACATTCATCAAGGTGAGGATCCTCGATCCACTCACATCCTTCATAGGTTCCAAGAATAGGGGCAAAGAGGGAATAAGCAAGACAGGTTCCCGTATGTCAAGAAAGATTCATGTGTCGTCCATGACCGTGGACACGGCTATTCGAATAGTTTTACACTCTGCAGAGGTTGTACCCTATACCCACACGACACAATCTCGTCTTGGTGCCACCAGTGGCCGCTGGCGTAGTACACTATTTTGTATACCGGCAGGGATATTGCGACGAGGTCTTTCATTAGACCCACCCTTACTATGACATGCCCACTAGGTTTCACAAGGTAGTTACCGCAGTTCACAGTCCTTGCCCCCTTTTGTGACGAGGATACTCCTCGCAAGGCAGCTATCCCATCTGCGGTACGACGATGCCGATAATAAGGATGAACTAACTAATTAACCAAGCCAGTGCCCATATAGCATGTGGTTGTACGGTTGTCACAATCTTCAAATCCAAGACTTATTGGGCCTCATGCGGCACGGACGACGGATTTCCGCCTTCACCTCGTGAAGGGCAGCCAATCGCTCCTTCAATCCTTGATCCAGCTATCGCCCGCGCCAGTATTTAGATGGTAAGTTTCACCCAGAGTAGAAGAGAGTAGAGGAAGTCAAAAATGGCCAACCGGCCTAGCTTAGCAAGCTCAGTAACAAGTTTCAAGTGTTAATGATCCGAAGATCATTCAGCTAAGCACCTATAGAATAATTAGCATGGCTAAGCATTTCTACTCTACTAGATTACTATATGGTTCTACTCAGGTGTCAAGTAAATAGGCGACAAGAGGATCAGGGTAATGTGTCAATCGACACGCTAGCTACAAGATAAAATAGCATGCATATAGTGGTTACAAAATACAATGCAATTTTTTAAAACATAGGATAAACATGATCAAAGAGAGAGGCATGCCTTCGTTGTCGAGTACCACGTTACCGTCTTCTTCGTAGTTCTCCTCTCCCGTACCGTCACCTCCTACTCGTAGTAACGTTGAAACAAAATAAGTAAACGTGCAACAAAATCCAAATATCAACCACATGAAATAAAAATATAGGAAGGATGTATAGGAAGATTGGAATCAATATGGAGATTCAAAGGAGGTAGCACGATTGAAGATGGGTAGAGGGATTCAATGAATTGGTTGGGTTTAGGTCTCTCGTGACTAAGCAAAACTTAGTCACCACAACTAACGTTCTCACCTTCCTAGCTAGATAAACTTAACAATGCCCTTATCTATATACCTCGGGCTAACTATATAAACAATACATATATACCAAACCACATGGTACGAACCTAAGAATAATATTCAACCATACGCATTTGAACAATACACATAACATGACATGGAATAATTATTTAACCACAAATAAATATTTAGATAACATCTAAATATTTATAATGGTTAATAGCATCTAAAAATTTGTATCACACGCCTGACATGACATGTAAAAAGTTTAACCACAAATAAATGTCTTGACAAAGTCTAAATATTTATAATGGTTAAAAGCATCAAAATGAAGCATCAACTAATGCATGCAACAAAAGCAACATAAAAAAACAATCAAGCTAACTAAAAACATAAGCTAAAATTTCATGCGACAAAGATACTAACAATGCTACACCATAATGGCTTAAATCATTTGGCAAAAAATTACATAAACGTACATGAGACAAGGATCAAAATATTCTAGGCATGGCATTGATATTTTATGTGGCATAAAATAATGAGTGTCAAGCAACAAGATATGAAACAATCTAGCAAGCAAAGATAATCTCCTATCAAAGTAAGTTAAAGCATGAAAATTCCTATGCATGGCAAAATATCTACTTACACAAATACGTATGCATATAAAGTACATAAGAACAATACTCAACAAAACGAAAACAATATGCGTCTTCATTTAAATAAAAGCAAGACTATTTTTACAAATAAATTCTAAATAAATCCTAGAATCAAAACGAAGTTCTAGAGAAACTCTTAGGCACGATTTAAATATGAATATCACATAGTAAATAGTTTGCATGAAACAAATTGCACTAACATACAACATATATATCCTAGCAAAACATACACGTACATGTCATAGACAATTTATGAAACTACAACAATTCTATCCCAAATTTCATAAAAAAGCATCCTACGGTTTGGGTTAGCTTTAGGATCACCAGAGGCTTGATGAGGACAGAAAGGATGGAGAGAAAACTCGAAAATTCTCGTGCGTTCGTCGGTCCGAACAGTGACATCGGCATGAACTTGGTACGCGCGGCCAACAACGACGAATTGAGGAAACAAGCTGTCTAGGAGGTGGCCAGAGACTAGGGAATCTGATGGTCAAAAGGAATCGGACTGAAGAGCTTACCTATGGCGACGGTAGGAAGAACTAGATGGAGATGTGGTGTTTGGTGCGGGGAAGATTGAGAGTATTGTGAAAGAAATCAGTGGTTGTGAGTTTGGGGCTTTTATAGAGGGGTTCCTGGCGCACAGAAGGACGCGAACGGATCAACAAATAATGCTCTGTGGAGAGAGATCAAGGGTCGTATGTCTCCACTAGGCCATTAGTTCATCCGTTTCCCTCTGCGAGATTAAAACCATTAACCTCAAAATAAATCGTCTGAATGGATTCTTCGGTTAATGGAGAGTAATTCTCGTGTTTAAGTCGCAATGAATCGATCACTAAATTGGAAGAATGAGAGGAGAGAAGGATGATAGACATGAACACATATTCTCGTTGTAACGTCCCTGGGAGAGAAGAGAAAGAAGACGACGAGCTCGCTCGCTGCCCGGCGCCTGGGCTGGCTGGTTGCTGGCTTGCTAGCGCCTGGGCCTTGGGCCGGTTAAGATTTGGACAGAAGAAGGAAAAAAAACACAGGCTTGAACGTGACACACATATGAGGTGCAATGTCCATTGCTATAAGAAAAAAAATAAAAAAAATAAAAA
This sequence comes from Bromus sterilis, assembly GCA_950022295.1. Classification (NCBI taxonomy): domain Eukaryota; kingdom Viridiplantae; phylum Streptophyta; class Magnoliopsida; order Poales; family Poaceae; genus Bromus; species Bromus sterilis. Next base: position 157,199,955 of record OX465596.1, on the reverse strand, counting down.
GATGGCAACGGTGCATGCATGGATGGATGAATGTGTTAATGTATGCATGGCAAGATGTGCATACTTCTCAATGGCTCAAAAAGAAAAGAGAGATAGAGAATTAATATAACAAAATATTGATTAAAGAATTTAATCAATACACAAGAATTGGAGTGGAAGAGAAATCCCCAAAAAAATATATCCATGAAAAAAATATAGAAAAAAATGCAATAAAATAACTTGAGCGACTTAAATTTATTCAAGGAAATATGGAAATATTTTAAAATCCCGAAAAAAAATTCGGGATATTACAACTCTACCCCACTTAAAAGGAATCTCGACCCCGAGATTCAGAGCTAAGAGAACAGATTTGGAAACTCCTCCCTAAGATCGTCTTCTCGCTCCCAAGTTGCTTCTTTCTCTGTGTGATTGCTCCACTGCACTTTGCAAAGTTTGATCACCTTACTCCTAGTGGTTCGCAACTTCTCATCAGGAATCTTTATAGGATACTCTTCATATGTCAGATCATCCTTGACCTCTATGTTATCCATTGAAGTCTTCTGACCTCTTCCTCAGGTTTCTTGAAACACTTCTTCAATTGTGACACATGAAAAACATTGTGCACGTTTGACAGCTTCTCTGGTAGTGCTAACTGATAAGCTACCTCTCCACGTCGAGCAGTAATTCCAAACGGTCCAATGTATCGGGGTGCTAGCTTACCCTTGATCCCAAAACGACGCATTCCACGTAGTGGAGATACCTTCAGATACACATCATCTCCTATCTTGAATGATATGTCATGGCGACGTTTATCCGAATAAGCCTTCTGTCTAGACTGAGCTGCCTTCAACCTTTCCTGAATCATTTTAACTTGTTTGTCTGCCTCTTCCAATGTATCGGGACCGAACACTTGATTCTCCCCTACTTCATGCCAATTCAGTGGTGTACGACACTTCTGCCCATATAAAGCCTCAAATGGAGCCATTTGTATACTTGCTTGATAACTATTGTTATAAGAAAACTCAGCGTAAGGAAGACTCTTATCCCAACTGCGCTGATAAGTCAAAGCACACGCTTGAAGCATGTCTTCAAGAATTTGGTTCACCCGCTCAGTCTGTCCATCAGTTTGCGGATGATAAGCTGTACTAAAATCCAACTGTGTTCCCAGAACCTGGTGTATTTTCTTCCAGAATCGTGACGTAAACTGAGTACCTCGATCTGACACTATCCTCTTAGGAACTCCATGTGCACAAATGATTCTTGCCATATATAACTCTGCTAGCTTCTCTCCACTATAGGTAGTCTTTACTGGAATGAAATGAGCAGACTTGGTCAATCTGTCCACTATGACCCAAATAGAATCAAATCCCGAAGATGTTCTTGGAAGACCCGTGATAAAATCCATTCCAATCTCTTCCCATTTCCACACCGGAATCTTGAGTGGTTGCAGTAGACCTGTAGTCTTATGATGCTCCGCCTTGACTCTTCGACATACATCACATTGTGAAACGTACTCGGCGATTTCTCGCTTCATACTAGACCACCAAAAACTTCCCCGAAGATCATTATACATCTTCGTACTTCCAGGATGTATTGAGTAGGCTGACTCATGTGCTTCCTTCATGATCGCATTCTTAATCTCCTTTCGATCTGGCACCAATAAACGATCCCGAAACCATATGCTTCCATTCTCATCTTCTCTATAGTTATGTGCTTCACCCAATTTGGTTTTCTCTCGAATCTCCTCAATACCAGTGTCATCTTTCTGCGCTTCTCGCACTTGATCTTGAAGAGTAAATTTTACTTCTAACATGTCACCATTTTCTACAATACTCACATATAGATTCAACTTTCTAACGTCCTCATAGAGTTCTGGCACTCCTTGTTGAATCATCACATTGTTGACATAAACTTTCCTGCTCAACGCATCTGCTACAACATTGGCTTTACCAGGGTGGTAATTGATGCTAAGGTTGTAGTCTTTGATTAAATCGAGCCACCTTCTTTGTCTAAGATTTAGGTCTGGCTGTGTGAAAATGTACTTCAAACTCTTATGATCTGAGTATACCTCACATCGGTTCCCAATAAGATAATGCCTCCAAGTTTTCAATGCATGCACTACGGCAGCTAATTCCAAGTCATGTGTTGGATAGTTAACCTCATGAGGGCGAAGCTGTCTCGATGAATAAGCTATTACTTTTCCTTCTTGCATAAGCACACATCCCAAACCTTGTTGAGAAGCATCACAATAAACCTCAAAATCCTTTTGAATATCCGGCAATATCAAAATTGGACCAGATGTCAATCTCCTCTTGAGTTCTTGGAAACTGGTTTCACAAGCATCAGACCACTCAAACTTTTTATCCTTCTTTAACAACTGAGTCATAGGCCTTGCGATTCGGGAAAAATCCTCTATGAATCGACGGTAATATCCAGCGAGTCCAAGAAAACTACGTATCTCTGACACATTCTTAGGTTGCGTCCAATTGAGTACTGCCTCTACCTTTATTGGGTCCATGGAAACTCCTTCTGCTGAAATAACATGTCCCAAGAAATCCACTTGTTTCAACCAGAATTCACACTTACTGAACTTGGCATAGAGCTGATGAGGTCTTAGCCTTTCCAAAACCACTCGAAGGTGTATCTCATGCTCTTCTTCACTCCGAGAATAGATCAAAACATCGTCGATGAACACGACAACAAACTTATCCAGGCAATCCATGAATACACTATTCATAAGATTCATGAAATAGGTTGGTGCATTTGTAAGTCCAAATGACATCACCAAAAACTCATAAAGACCATATCGAGTCACAAATGCAGTCTTTGGAACATCTTGTGGGCGAATCTTCAATTGATGATACCCTGATCTGAGATCTATCTTAGAAAACACACATGCTCCCTCTAACTGCTCGAATAAGTCATTAATCCTTGGTAGAGGATACTTATTCTTAATAGTAGCTGCATTCAGAGCTCGGTAATCCACACACATACGCATGCTACCGTCTCTTTTCTTCACGAATAACACCGGTGCGCCCCAAGGTGACGTGCTTGGTCTAATGTAACCCTTCTCTTCTAGCTCCTGAATTTGCTTCTTCAATTCTTCTAGTTCATTTGCCGGCATCTTATAAGGTCTCTTTCCAATAGGAGCAGTTCCTGGTACTAACTCAATAACAAACTCGATGTCACGGTCTGGTGGTAGACCAGGCAATTCATCCGGGAAAACATCTGCATACTCGTTCACAACCCGAACATCCTCCACTAACAACTCCTTCAACTTATTCAACATGGAAACTACCTCGGGATGAGGTTCAACCTTGGCTTGGTAATCCACAATGGCCCCTCCAGTGCTAGTTCAGGTCACAGAGGTTCCAGCACAATCTATCAATGCCTTGTGCTCCATTAACCAATCCATACCCAGGATCACATCCAAACCCTTGGAATCTAACATGATAAGGTTTGCTAGAAAGTTCACCCCTTCTATTTGAATAACCACCCCTGGGCAACCCAAACTTGCCCTTAAGGTACCCCCAGGTGATTGTATCAACCAATTCCTACTCATACTCTTGGTTGGAAATAGATGTTTTTCAGCAAAGCTTTTCGAAACAAACGAATGGGAAGCTCCAGAATCGAAAAGCACTGAACCATAATGTGAGTTGATTGGAAACATACCAAGAACAACATCTGGTGTCTCTTGTGCCTGCTCGATGGTGACATGATTGACCCTTCCATGTATTGTCTGGCCAGGTGCTCGAGGTGCACTCCCAGGTGTATTGAGTATGCCTCGGCCGCGTCCTGCTGGAGGCGTCTTTGCTGCTAAACCCAAGTTGAACTTTACTGGAGTAGGACCGTTGTTCTTGTTGGGACAAGCAACTACAAAGTGACCCTCTTGCCCACAATTGAAACATGCCTTTCCAGCTGTATTAGCATGATTTCCTCCCACTTCAGCTCGTGGGGTCTTATACACATTGCGCGGAGATGTGTTGTCAGGCCTTGATGTCCTAACAGTTTGCACCTGATAGCCAGGGTGAGATCCACTCTTCTGCCGTGAACTTCCTGCCCCATTATGACTCTGTGGTGCTCTGCGCTTGCGGTGTTCCTCTAGATCCCTCCTTGAGTTCTCTTGGAGTATAGCCTTGTTGACAAGGGTTTGGAAGGTAGGGAAGTCATGAGAAACCAGCCTATCCTTCAACCCATGATTCAGCCCCTTCAGAAACTTGGCAGTCTTGTCAGCTTCAGTAGGAATGTCTTCCCTTCCATAACGTGCCAGCTGTGTGAAGCGACTCAGATATTCGGACACTGTCATTTTTCCTTGGATAAGAGCTCGAAAATCATCTCTCTTCAGCTCCATGATGCCCGCGGGAATGTGTGCAATGCGGAAGGCTTCTGCAAACTCATTCCATGTGATTACTTGTGCATCCTCATGTTCTTCACAGTAATTCTCCCACCAATCCGCAGCCACACCCTTGAGTTGGTGAGCCGCAAACTTAACACGATCAGTTGCAGTGCAATTGGCCAAATTGAGTGTCTTTCTAATGTCCTTAAGCCAATCATCAGCATCAAGTGGGTCCGATGATCCTTCAAAGGTCGGTGGTTTGGCCCTCATGAACTCAGCAAATCCTGGTTGTGGTGCATGACCCTGATTCTGATTCGCAGCATTGGCTGCAAGCTCCTGCAGTATCTGGGTTTTCATCAACATCATCTGTGCAATAGTGAGTGGTGGCGGTGGTGGTGGCGCGTCTTCTTCTTCAGCGTCAGATTCATGGGCATGTCCTTCCTCAAAGTTCTCTTCAAAATTGGGCTCTCCAAAAGCTGGTCCACGTCCGCGTCCACGTCCACGACCACGTCCACGGCCACGACCACGTGCTCCGTGACCACGTCCTCCGCGGTTGGCATCCATCCTGTTGGCCCTTCAAAGTTAGGATAGATAAGAGGGAAATATCTAACCCATAACCCAACATGCAAAATAAAATAAGCACAAGTAGAATAAATCCAAATAAACTCCAAATAAAGCACTCTTGTATGAAGTACTGGATACAATAGTAGCTATACCACATATTGGCATAGTCAACTACACACATAGCAAACAAGAAAATAACAATCGTTCTCTCACACTATCAGATAACATACTCATGGTTCCTACGGACCAACTACTCGTCGAGGTACCCGTACTGCTCAGGTCCTTCATATGGGTGGGTAGGTGTCGGCGCAAAGTGAAGTTGGAGCGATGCTGATGTGGTCTCATCTAGTGTAGCCGCAATTTCCTCCTCGGAATTAGTCTCCCCCTGGGTGTCGTTGACCTGCTCCTCGCGAGTCGGTGGTGCTGGAAGTGCAAGCGGCGATGAAGGTGCAATGGCTTGACGTGCAAGGCGACGCTTCTTTGCTTGGAGGAAGTGCTTCTTCCGTGTAATCTTCATGCGTGGATGCATCCTTTGTGGTGGCGGAGGCGAAAGATTCACTGGTGGCATCTCCTGGTTGTTACCATCGTCCATTGCGAACGTAGCATTCCTTGCGGCTTCATCAATCATAGTGACGATGATTCCCTGCCCTGCAACTGCTTCAACGGCTTCCTGTGCTTCATGGGCAGCGAGTAAGGAAGTGTTTGCCTCCACTAGTCTCTCCTCAAGTGTCTCTACTCTTCCTTGGTAATACTCCAAGCGACGACGCGTCTCCTCCAGCATCGATGAAGTATCAGCGAGGTGGCGCTCTAGCCCAAGGGTAAGTGAAGCCATATGAATGATCGTAGGATCCTCCTCCTCCATGTACTCTCTGTTCTGCTGGATTGGTCCTTCTCTGTTACGGAAAGCAATGTACCGAAATGGAGAGTTCTTCAGCTCATCCTGGTAGTATCCAGCTATGTGTTGCATCGCCTGATGTACAACTCGAATGACAGCATCCACGCCATCCTCTCCCTCGTCAATGTATCGATATCCAGTATCCTCATCCCCACTTGGATATATCACCATCTTGACCCTGAAGCGCTCATCGCCCGAGACAGTGTGGTAGGAGTGGCAAGAAACTTCCGGATCTCTGGTGTAGCCTAAGTAAGTCAGCATATCACGAAACTGACGTCCGAGATGGCCAAAATTCTCAATGCGGCGCGAGGATGATATCACCATCTACATAAATTTAAAAATAAATCAATAACTATTTTAACAAGAGAAGGAAAATGAATAAAGCAACGAAATACTAGAGATTTTATTAACATAGATTTTTTAACATAAATCCTAAGGCTTTCCATTGCTACTGAGGTCACGTGACTAGGTCGACGTCGGCTCTGATACCACTTCTGTAAGAAATAATTTCCAGACCCTCCTGTGTTTAATTATCAACCCCAAGATCATTGTTGATAACACAGCGAAATGATATCATTGCAGAGTACTTAAATTACTACAGGCATCATAGTCTGCCATAAGGCTTACATAACACTAATGTCTCATGACATTTATTACAAACAGAAAAAAAAACAGCGGAAACTTTATTGCGTAGCGACTCCATCTCAGCCACAGGAAAGTCGATGTAGTTCCACGCGACCTCACTCCTCAGGATCATCATAATAGTCGTAGTCTGCGCCTTGATCTTCATATATCTCTGGATTAAAAACAAAAGGATTGCCTTGAGTACATTTCGTACTCAACATGCCTCATGGGAAAGGCCCTAATAACTACATGAGGCTTCAAAGGAAGGCTATATGGTTCATTTGCATAAAGCTAGTTTTGTTTGAAAAACTATATAGTTGGGTCAGCGGTTTTAGACGAAAACAAGAATTTTCCAACACAACATTCATCAAGGTGAGGATCCTCGATCCACTCACATCCTTCATAGGTTCCAAGAATAGGGGCAAAGAGGGAATAAGGAAGACAGGTTCCCGTATGTCAAGAAAGATTCATGTGTCGTCCATGACCGTGGACACGGCTATTCGAATAGTTTTACACTCTGCAGAGGTTGTACCCTATACCCACACGACACAATCTCGTCTTGGTGCCACCAGTGGCCGCTGGCGTAGTACACTATTTTGTATACCGGCAGGGATATTGCGACGAGGTCTTTCATTAGACCCACCCTTACTATGACATGCCCACTAGGTTTCACAAGGTAGTTACCGCAGTTCACAGTCCTTGCCCCCTTTTGTGACGAGGATACTCCTCGCAAGGCAGCTATCCCATCTGCGGTACGACGATGCCGATAATAAGGATGAACTAACTAATTAACCAAGCCAGTGCCCATATAGCATGTGGTTGTACGGTTGTCACAATCTTCAAATCCAAGACTTATTGGGCCTCATGCGGCACGGACGACGGATTGCCGCCTTCACCTCGTGAAGGGCAGCCAATCGCTCCTTCAATCCTTGATCCAGCTATCGCCCGCGCCAGTATTTAGATGGTAAGTTTCACCCAGAGTAGAAGAGAGTAGAGGAAGTCAAAAATGGCCAACCGGCCTAGCTTAGCAAGCTCAGTAACAAGTTTCAAGTGTTAATGATCCGAAGATCATTCAGCTAAGCACCTATAGAATAATTAGCATGGCTAAGCATTTCTACTCTACTAGATTACTATATGGTTCTACTCAGGTGTCAAGTAAATAGGCGACAAGAGGATCAGGGTAATGTGTCAATCGACACGCTAGCTACAAGATAAAATAGCATGCATATAGTGGTTACAAAATACAATGCAATTTTTTAAAACATAGGATAAACATGATCAAAGAGAGAGGCATGCCTTCGTTGTCGAGTACCACGTTACCGTCTTCTTCGTAGTTCTCCTCTCCCGTACCGTCACCTCCTACTCGTAGTAACGTTGAAACAAAATAAGTAAACGTGCAACAAAATCCAAATATCAACCACATGAAATAAAAATATAGGAAGGATGTATAGGAAGATTGGAATCAATATGGAGATTCAAAGGAGGTAGCACGATTGAAGATGGGTAGAGGGATTCAATGAATTGGTTGGGTTTAGGTCTCTCGTGACTAAGCAAAACTTAGTCACCACAACTAACGTTCTCACCTTCCTAGCTAGATAAACTTAACAATGCCCTTATCTATATACCTCGGGCTAACTATATAAACAATACATATATACCAAACCACATGGTACGAACCTAAGAATAATATTCAACCATACGCATTTGAACAATAGACATAACATGACATGGAATAATTATTTAACCACAAATAAATATTTAGATAACATCTAAATATTTATAATGGTTAATAGCATCTAAAAATTTGTATCACACGCCTGACATGACATGTAAAAAGTTTAACCACAAATAAATGTCTTGACAAAGTCTAAATATTTATAATGGTTAAAATCATCAAAATGAAGCATCAACTAATGCATGCAACAAAAGCAACATAAAAAAACAATCAAGCTAACTAAAAACATAAGCTAAAATTTCATGCGACAAAGATACTAACAATGCTAAACCATAATGGCTTAAATCATTTGGCAAAAAATTACATAAACGTACATGAGACAAGGATCAAAATATTCTAGGCATGGCATTGATATTTTATGTGGCATAAAATACTGAGTGTCAAGCAACAAGATATGAAACAATCTAGCAAGCAAAGATAATCTCCTATCAAAGTAAGTTAAATCATGAAAATTCCTATGCATGGCAAAATATCTACTTAGACAAATACGTATGCATATAAAGTACATAAGAACAATACTCAACAAAACGAAAACAATATGCGTCTTCATTTAAATAAAAGCAAGACTATTTTTACAAATAAATTCTAAATAAATCCTAGAATCAAAACGAAGTTCTAGAGCAACTCTTAGACACGATTTAAATATGAATAGCACATAGTAAATAGTTTGCATGAAACAAATTGCACCAACATACAACATATATATCCTAGCAAAACATACACGTACATGTCATAGACAATTTATAAAACTACAACAATTCTATCCCAAATTTCATAAAAAGCATCCTACGGTTTGGGTTAGGTTTAGGATCACCAGAGGCTTGATGAGGACAGAAAGGATGGAGAGAAAACTCGAAAAATCTCGTGCGTTCGTCGGTCCGAAAAGTGGCATCGGCATGAACTTGGTACGCGCGGCCAACAATGATGAATTGAGGAAACAAGTTGTCTAGGAGGTGGCCAGAGACTAGGGAATCTGATGGGTAAAAGGAATCGGACTGAAGAGCTTACCTATGGCGATGGTAGGAAGAACTAGATGGAGATGTGGTGTTTGGTGCGGGGAAGATTGAGAGTATTGTGAAAGAAATCAGTGGTTGTGAGTTTGGGGCTTTTATAGAGGGGTTCCTGGCGCACAGAAGGACGCGAACGGATCAACAAATAATGCTCTGTGGAGAGAGATCAAGGGTCTAATGTCTCCACTAGGCCATTAGTTCATCCGTTTCCCTCTGCGAGATTAAAACCATTAACCTCAAAATAAATCGTCTGAATGGATTCTTCGGTTAATGGAGAGTAATTCTCGTGTTTAAGTCGCAATGAATCGATCACTAAATTGGAAGAATGAGAGGAGAGAAGGATGATAGACATGAACACATATTCTCTGTGTAACGTCCCTGGGAGAGAAGAGGAAGAAGACGACGAGCTCGCTCGCTGCCCGGCGCCTGGGCTGGCTGGTTGCTGGCTTGCTAGCGCCTGGGCCTTGGGCCGGTTAAGATTTGGACAGAAGAAGGAAAAAAAAACACACAGGCTTGAACGTGACACACATATGATGTGCAATGTCCATTGCTATAAGATAAAAAATAAAAAAAATAAAAAGATGGCCACGGTGCATGCATGGATGGATGAATGTGTTAATGTATGCATGGCAAGATGTGCATACTTCTCAATGGCTCAAAAAGAAAAGAGAGATAGAGAATTAATATAACAAAATATTGATGAAAGAATTTAATCAATACACAAGAATAGGAGTGGAAGAGAAATCCCCCAAAAAATATATCCATGAAAAAAATATAGAAAAAAAATGCAATAAAATAACTTGAGCGACTTAAATTTATTCAAGGAAATATGGAAATATTTTAAAATCCCGAAAAAAATTTCGGGATGTTACAATATGGTGTTGCATAATTTATCAAATAGTATCTGTGAAAAAAAAACATTTAGAACGCAACAGAAAGTTGAGACTGGGTAATATACATTAAATCTGGGTTATATAGTTTGCGTCGCTAAGGTCCTTGCCTACTCTACGCCAAATTATTAATGAGAGGATGAAAGGTTTCCAAGTGGGTAGTATAATGTGAAGTTAGGTTATATACAACACTGTTTCTTATTCTGTATCCATCAAATTCTATCTCGGCCGTATGTTAAGACGTGGTAAGAATGGGCTCCAATGTGGACCTAAGTAGGTTATATATTACACATCTAGGTCATATGCACCACAACCTGTGTTGCGTTATCCATTAACTATTATCTCGGAAAATATTTCCCAATCATATGAAGTACCGATACATTCATTATATAGCCGGTGTCGCCACAACGCGAACCGACAAATTCATCGAGAGCGCTTGCTATATACACAATGATATCGACTTGGATCGTGCCGTCTAGAAACAATGGTTTAGCGTACCCTTGCCTTATTTTTTGAGGGAGGTAAAATATATTGGACTATAAGACAACGTGAAAGTTGGTAGACCTGGCAGGAATGATAAAACAGGTTCTCATTAATTGTTCGGATGGACTGATGATGTGAAGGATCGACTCATACTGACATATTAATAATGCGTTACGTGAGCCAAAGTTCTCGAGACATTAAGTTCAATGTGTCTGTGAATAAGGATGAAATGTGTCAAACGGGTAGTATAATCTAAATTTGGTTTACATAGAATAAATATGGTGTTGCATAATTTATCAAATAGTATATGTGAAAAAAAACATTTAGGACGCAACAGAAAGGTGAGCCTGGGTAATATACAGTAAATCTGGGTTATATAGTTTGCGTCGCAAGGTCCTTGACTACTCTACGCCAAATTATTAATGGGAGGAGGATGAGCCTAGGTAATATACTGTAAATCTAGGTCATATGCACCACAACCTGTATTGGGTTATCCATTAACTATTATCTCGGAAAATATTTTCCAATCATATCTAGTACCGATACATTCATTATATAGACTGTGTCGCCACAACGCGAGCGGACAAATTCTTCGAGAGCGCTTGCTATATGGACAGTGCTATCGACTTGGATCGCGCCGTCTAGAAACAATGGTTTAGCGTACCCTTGCCTTCTCTGTTTCTTATTCAGTATCCATAGAATGTTATCTCCGCCGAATATTAATACGTGGTTGACAGGGCTCCAATGTGGACCTAAGTACGTTATATACTTCACATCTAGCTCATATGGACCACAACCTGTATTGCGTTATCCATTAACTATTATCTCGGAAAATATTTTCCAATCATATGTAGTACCGATACAATAATTATATAGACTGAGTCGCCACAACGCGAGCCGACAAATTCTTCAAGAGCGCTTGCTATATGCACAGTGCTATCGACTTGGATCGTGCCGTCTAGAAACAATGGTTTAGCGTACCCTTGCCTTCTTTTTTGACGGAGGTAAAATATATTGGACTGTAAGGCAACGTCAAAGTTGGTAGACCTGGCAGGAATGATAAAATAGGTTCTCATTAATTGTTCGGACTGACTGATATTGTGAAGGACGACTCATACTGACATATAATAATGCGTTACGTGAGCCAAAGTTTTGGAGACATTAAGTTCCATGTGTTTGTGTATAAGGATGAAATGTGCCAAACGGGTAGTATAATCTAAATAGTATATGTGAAAAAAAAATATTTAGGACACAACAGAAAGGTGTGACTGGGTAATATACATTAAGTCTGGGTTATATAGTTTGCGTCGCTAAGGTCCTTGTCTACTCTACGCCACATTATTAATGGGAGGATGAAAGGTTTCCAAGTGGGTAGTATAATGTGAAGTTTGGTTATATACAACACTGTTTCTTATTCAGTATCCATCAAATGCTATCTCGGCCGTATGTTAATACGTGGTAGAAATGGGCTCCAACGTGGACCTAAGTAGGTTATATACTACACATCTAGGTCATATGCACCACAACCTGTGTTGCGTTATCCATTAACTATTATCTCGGAAAATATTTGCCAATCATATGAAGTACCGATACATTCATTATGTAGCTGGTGTCGCCACAACGCGAGCCGACAAATTCATCGAGAGGGCTTGCTATATGCACAATGATATCGACTTGGATCGTGCCGTCTAGAAACAATGGTTTAGCGTACCCTCGACTTCTTTTTTGAGGGAGGTAAATATATTGGACTATAAAACAACGTGAAAGTTGGTAGACCTGGCAGGAATGATAAAACAGGTTCTCATTAATTGTTCGGACTGACTGATGATGTGAAGGATCGACTCATACTGACATATTACTAATGCGCTACGTGATCCAAAGTTCTCAAGACATTAAGTTCCATGTGTTTGTGTATAAGGATGAAATGTGCCAAAAAGGGTAGTATAATCTTAATTTTGTTTACATAGAATAGATATGGTGTTGCATAATTTATCAAATAGTATCTGTGAAAAAAATATTTAGGACGCAAGAGAAAGGTGATCCTGGGTAATATATAGTAAATCAGGGTTATATAGTTTTTGTCGCTAAGATTCTTGTCTACTCTACGCCAAATTATTAATGGGAGGATGAAAGGTTTCCAAGTGGGTAGTATAATGTGAAATTAGGTTATATACAACACTATTTCTTATTCAGTATCCATAGAATGCTATCTCGGCCGAATGTTAATACGTGGTAGAAAGGGCTTCAATGTGCAAACGGGTAGTATAATCTAAATTTGCTTTACATAGAATAGATATGATGTTGCATAATTTATCAAATAGTATCTGTGAAAAACAAACATTTAGGACGCAACAGAAAGGTGAGCCTGGGTAATATACAATAAATCTGGGTTATATACTTTGCGTCGCTAAGGTCCTTGTCTACTCTACGCCAAATTATTAATGGGAGGATGAAAGGTTTCCAAGTGGGTAGTATAATGTGAAATTAGGTTATATACAACATTGTTTCTTATTCAGTATCCATAGAATGCTATGTCGGCCGAATGTTAATACGTGGTAGAAAGGGCTTCAATGTGGAAACGGGTAGTATAATCTAAATTTGGTTTACATAAAATAGATATGATGTTGCATAATTTATCAAATAGTATCTGTGAAAAACAAACATTTAGGACGCAACAGAAAGGTGAGCCTCGGTAATATACAGTAAATCTGGGTTATATAGTTTGCGTCACTAAGGTCCTTGTCTACTCTACGCGAAATTATTAATGGGAGGATGAAAGGTTTCCAAGTGGGTAGTATAATGTGAAATTAGGTTATATACAAAATTGTTTCTTATTCAGTATCCATAGAATGCTATCTCGGCCGAATGTTAATACGTGATAGAAAGGTCTCCAATGTGGAGCTAAGTAGGATATATACTTCACATCTAGGTCATATGCTCCACAACCTGTCTTGCGTTATCCATTAACAATTATCTCGGAAAGTATTTTCCAATCATATGTAGTACCGATACATTCATTATATAGACTGTGTCGCCACAACGCGAGCCGATAAGTTCTTCGAGAGCGCTTGCTATATGCACAATGCTATCGACTTGGATCGTGCCGTCTAGAAACAATGGTTTAGCGTACCCTTGCCTTGTTTTCTGAGGGAGGTAAAATATATTGGACTATAAGACAATGTGAAAGTTGGTAGACCTGGTAGGAATGATAAAACATGTTCTCATTAATTGTTCGTACTGACTGATGATGTGAAGAATCGACTCATACTGACATATTACTAATGCGTTACGTCAGCCAAAATTCTCGAGACATTAAGTTCCATGTGTTTGTGTATAAGGATGAAATGTGCCAAACGGGTAGTATAATCTAAATTTGGTTTACATAGAATAGATATGGGGTTGCATAATTTATCAAATAGTATCTGTGAAAAAAACATTTAGGACGCAACAGAAAGGTGAGCCTGGGTAATATACAGTTAATCTGGGTTATATAGTTTGCGTCGCTAAGGTCCTTGTGTACTCTACGCCAAATTATTAATGGGAGGATGAAAGGTTTCCAAGTGGGTAGTATAATGTGAAATTAGGTTATATACAACACTGTTTCTTATTCTGTATCCATAGAATGCTATCTCGGCCGAATGTTAATACGTGGTAGAAAGGGCTCCAATGTGGACCTAAGTAGGTTATATACTTCACATCTAGGTCATATGCACCACAACCTGTATTGCGTTATCCATTAACTATTATCCCGGAAAATATTTTCCAATCATATGTAGTACCGATACATTCATTATATAGACTGTGTCGCCACAAAGCGAGCCGTCAAATTCTTCGAGAGGGCTTGTTATATGCACAGTTCTATCGACTTGGATCGTGCCGTCTAGAAACAATGGTTTAGCGTACCCTTGCCTTCTTTTTTGACAGAGGTAAATTATATTGGACTATAAGACAACGTCAAAGTTGGTAGACCTGGCAGGAATGATAAAACAGGTTCTCATTAATTGTTCGGACTGAGTGATGATGTGAAGGATCGACTTATACTGACATATTACTAATGCGTTACGTGAGCCAAAGTTCTTGAGATATTAAGTTCCATGTGTTTGTGTATAAGGATGAAATGTGCCAAACGGGTAGTATAATCTAAATTTGGTTTATATAGCATAGATGATGTGAAACAATCTAACAGGTCTAACAGGTCTACCAACTTCGACTTGGATCGTGCCGTCTAGAAACAATGGTTTAGTGTACCCTTGCCTTCTTTTTTTACGGAGGTAAATTATATTGGACTATAAGACAACGTCAAAGTTGGTAGACCTGGCAGGAATGATAAAACAGGTTCTCATTAATTGTTCGGACTGACTGATGATGTGAAGGATCGACTCATACTGACAAATTACTAATGCGTTACGTGAGCCAAAGTTGTGGAGACATTAAGTTCCATGTTTTTGTGTATAAGGATGAAATGTGCCAAACAGGTAGTATAATCTAAATTTGGTTTACATAGAATAGATATGGTGTTGCATAATTTATCAAATAGTATCTGTGAAAAAAAACATTTAGGACGCAACAGAAAGGTGAGACTGGGTAATATACATTAAATCTGGGTTATATAGTTTGCGTCGCTAAGATCCTTGCCTACTCCTGCCAGGTCTACCAATGAGAGGATGAAAGGTTTCCAAGTGGGTAGTATAATTTGAAGTTAGGTTATATACAACACTGTTTCTTATTCAGTATCCATCAAATTCTCTCTCGGCCGTATGTTAATATGTGGTAGAAATGGGCTCCAATGTGGACCTAAGTAGGTTATATACTACATATCTAGGTCATATGCACCACAACCTGTGTTGCGTTATCCATTAACTATTATCTCGGAAAATATTTCCCAAACATATAAAGTACCGATATATTCATTATATAGACTGTGTCGCCGCAACGCGAGCCGACAAATTCATCGAGAGCGCTTGTTATATGCACAATGATATCGACTTGGATCGTGCCGTCTAGAAACAATGGTTTAGCGTACCCTTGCCTTCTTTTTTGAGGGAGGTAAAATATATTGGACTATAAGACAACGTGAAAGTTGGTAGACCTGGCAGGAATGATAAAACAGGTTCTCATTAATTGTTCGGACTGACTGATGATGTGAAGGATCGACTCATACTGACATATTACTAATGCGTTACGTGAGCCAAAGTTCTCGAGACATTAAGTTCCATGTGTCTGTCAATAAGGATGAAATGTGCCAAACGGGTAGTATAATCCAAATTTGGTTTACATATAATCTAAATTTGGTTTACATAGAATAGATATGGTGTTGCATAATTTATCAAATAGTATCTGTGAAAAAAAACATTTAGGACGCAACAGAAAGGTGAGACTAGGTAATATACATTAAATCTGGGTCAAATTATTAATGGGAGGATGAAAGGTTTCCAAGTGGGTAGTATAATGTGAAATTAGGTTATATACAACACTGTTTCTTATTCAGTATCCATAGAATGCTATCTCGGACGAATGTTAATACGTGGTAGAAAGGGCTCCAATGTGGACCTAAGTAGGTTATATACAATAAGACAACGTGAAAGTTGGTAGACCTGGCAGCAATGATAAAACAGGTTCTCATTAATTGTTCGGACTGACTGATGATGTGAAGGATCGACTCATACTGACATATTACTAATGCGTTACATGAGCCAAAGTTCTCGAGAAATTAAGTTCCATGTGTCTGTGAATAAGGATGAAATGTGCCAAACGGGTAGTATAATCTAAATTGGTTTACATAAAATAGATATGGTGTTGCATAATTTATCAAATAGTATCTGTGAAAAAAAAACATTTAGGACGCAACAGAAAGGTGAGACAGGGTAATATACATTAAATCTGGGTTATATAGTTTGCGTCGCTAAGGTCCTTGCCTACTCTACGCCAAATTATTAATGAGAGGATGAAAGGTTTCCAAGTGGGTAGTATAATGTGAAGTTAGGTTATATACAACACTGTTTCTTATTCAGGATCCATCCAATTCTATCTTGGCCATATGTTAATACGTGGTAGAAATGGGCTCCAATGTGGACCTAAGTAGATTATATACTACACCTCTAGGTCATATGCACCACAACCTGTGTTGCGTTATCCATTAACTATTATCTCGGAAAATATTTCCCAATCATATGAAGTACCGATACATTCATTATATAGCCGGTGTCGCCACAACGCGAGCCGACAAATTCATCGAGAGCGCTTGCTATATGCACAATGATATCGACTTGGATCGTGCCGTCTAGAAACAATGGTTTAGCGTACCCTTGCCTTCTTTTTTTACGGAGGTAAATTTTATTGGACTATAAGACAACGTCAAAGTTGGTAGACCTGGCAGGAATGATAAAACAAGTTCTCATTAATTGTTTGGACTGACTGATGATGTGAAGGATCGACTCATACTGACATATTACTAATGCGTTACGTGAGCCAAAGTTGTGGAGACATTAAGTTCCATGTTTTTGTGTATAAGGATGAAATGTGCCAAACGGGTAGTGATGACGGGAAAATGGCGGCGTAGGGAAAATACGCGTCCGCGTCATTGATACAGAGTGAATATATCTAAAAATGCATACATGCGTAAATAAAAGGGATATCAAACATTGCGAGTACATTATTTCCAGAACTTTTACATTTACATAAAAATTTCGTTAATTACATCTCCGAAGAGAAAACCCCTATTAAGAATTCCAACATTTCTATTACATAGGATTACATTATATGACTATTACAAAAGATGAAATAAAACTAAGAAGTCCTCCTCGCTATCGTCAACGCCGGAGTACTTGAGGGAGCATTCTAGTCTTCTTTGAGTTATGATCTCATTTGATGGCATTATTTTAGCTTATATGTCATATCTTGCGCATGCACTATTATTAAAAGTACAGGGAGAATGCATGCATCAATTTAATTGGCTTATATCATGAAACATATTTTTTGTAGATTTATCTTTGGAGCAGATTTTTGGATTATTTGCACACTATATGGGTATGCATATTTTGATGTCTCACTTGGATTACTACCAGCATCATGTAGCACCAGTATGGTACACACCTGTAGCGTAAACAAGAGACTCTTTTGTTATGAGATGATTTTATAATCTTTAACTTAGCCTATAATATGATGCAAGGCATATTTTTATTATGATTGATTTCACTTGTATTAATACTAACATCGCGTAGCGAATGACGCCGACGGGCAGCATAACCAAGATGAAGAATTATTTTCTTCATATTTGTATTACTACTAGCGAGACATAAAATGCCCGTAGCGTAACTTAACAAGAAGTGTATAAATTTTATTGTATATGATGGAGCTCTTTGATTTGTACCCAAGGCCAAACCAAAGATTAAACATGCATTTTAGAGCAATATACTTAGTCTGTACCACAATGGCCAGACTAAGTGCATAAATTTTAGTATATATGATGAAGCTCTTTGATTTGTACCCAAGGCCAAACCAAAGACTGAACATGCATCTTAGCAGATTTTTGGAGGCTCCTTGGCTTGTACCTATGGCCAAACCAAGGATTGAACATGCATTTTAGGAGATTGTTTTGAGACCCCTTGGCTTGTACCTATGGCCAAACCAAGGATTGAACATGCTTTTCGGGCAGATTTTTGGAGACTCCTTGGCTTGTACCTATGGCCAAACCAAGGATTGAACATGCATTTTGGCAGATTTTTGAGATTCCTTGGCTTGTACCTATGGCCAAACCAAGGATTAAACATGCATTTTGGCAGATTTTTATAGATTCCTTGGCTTGTACCTATGGCCAAACCAAGTATTGTAGGAGAAGATATAGATAGATGCTCTTTGGTTTGTACCCATGGCCAAACCAAAGGCTAGGGGAAAGCAATGAATCCCACCTTCTCACCCTCTGTAGGCAGAACTCCTTCTCTTTCCTTCTTCCTTTGTGTGCTTGTATGTCTTGATGAAGTGTTTGATGTGGTATATTAGTGGTTTCCAGCGGCAGCGTACTGATGTACAGCAGCGGCCAGGGGAAAATGAACAGCGATCCGGGAGCGGGGGAGTATGAGCAGCGCTTCAAGGGAAAAATATGAGCAGGAGGGTAATGAGCGGGTGAATGGATCCGGGCGTGTGAGGAGCCAGCCGGGCTATTTATAGGGAGGCAGCGGCTGTGCAGCGCTGAGACGCCCGCTCCCACGTCCTCGGTCGTGGGATCGTGTGTGAGTGGGTTGGCTGCTTTTCCTCTGCTTTACATTTAATCACCTATTAATTCCATGGTAGTTCGACTGGCAAGCCAATGCACTACGTGATTAGCTGAAGTAGGTGATTGACGTACGTATGGGCCTTGATTGTACACACATGTATGCAGCAGCCTTGTAGATTACGGCCATGCACGCACGTACGTAGCCATTTGTTTGGCAACGGCTCATTAAACCTTAAGGTGTGGGTATGCATGTTAATTATACTCTTTTTGCATGCAACTTAAGGTCTAGTATCATATGTGATATGAGATGAATATTTAAAGAAATACACCGGTATATATTTCATTTATGATATATTTTCTACTATCGCACCGATATTTCATGTTGTCGACGGAATAAGGGTAACATTTAATGTGTCGCACGGTATTTCACCTTTTCAATTGGTATAGTCGATATTTTGGTAATATTAGTGCCGTCTATGATCATTTTACGTTAGCATTAGAAATCCGCCGCCGACCTTGTCGATGGTCATATTTTGATAATAGTGTCGCCCTTGGTTATTTTATGTTAGTATTAGAATCCCGCCGCCGATGATGGCGCGAATGCAAATCATGTGTCTTATGATTATTATTTCCTGCGAAAATATATATTTTGTATAGAGATGTATTTATATATTAATATTTTTATCTCCATTGAGTAGACCATTTTCAAAGTCATTTACACGACATTTTGTTCTGGCCAAAATCGGCGTCAACAAATGCCCCTCGAGGTCTGTGTGTGAAAGGGTTTTTTTTCTTTTGCACCTAGAGCTCGAAACAAATTTTTTGGATTGGAGCGATAAGTACATCAGATTTTTTTGCTAGGTCTGTGATGTTATGTATCATGTTTTAAACTTGAGATCATGAAGCATTGGTGCATTTTTATTTGAATTTATGCTCGCATTTTTTGAAGCATAATTGAGTATAACTTCTTTGGAGTTTAACCACATGAGTCTTGGATCAAATTTAAGATTTTTTTAAAACATGCTTACAGTTTAGGTTCGTATAGAATTGGAGCATTTTTTATGCATGTAAAAGTATTTCACATGATGCTTATAGTTGTAGGCTCATATAGCACTAGTGGACACACCCCCATATTATCCCGGTTCAAATGGGCCTTTGGTCCCGGTTCAACACCCGGGACCAATAATTCGGGACCAATGCTGGTCCCGGTTGGCCCACGAACCGGGACCGAAGAGGGGGGAGGGGTCATTGGTCCCGGTTGATAGGAAGAACCGGGATCGGGCCTCCATATTTTTTATTTTTTTATTTTTTATTTTTCTTAATCTAAGATCATTATGGTTAATTTTAGATCAAATTGACCTTCGTGGTCAAACTTCCCCAAGGGTCACCCATCCTCACACTACTCCAGCCCCAGCACGCTTAACTTCTCAGTTCCATTGAACACCTACCCCAACTCGCTTAACAGACACTTGTTGATATTATACTAGCCAACAAGTTTGCCAAAGGAAGTTTTTATTTTCTTTGCACGAAAAATCCATTTTCCATTTTCCGAGTGACAAAAGTAGGGGTTTTTTGTGAAGGATCTACCAAATATTTGATGTCAACTTGAACCACTTTATTTTTGTTAAATATTAGACCTTGTGTTATTTACAATTGACCAACGTTTCCATGTAATATGGTTTTTATATACCTCTTCTGAAAAAGACAAATTTCCGCAGATTCAGCTGGAACTGGGTCAAATTTGAACTATATGTGCTTGATAGTTCACTCTTTATTTTTTTTTAAAATCATTTCTAGATACACAAGTAGTCATTTCATCAGGGATCCACCAAGACTTTTGTAAGATTCCACCCCTATCTATTACCGGTCATGCCCTCCGTTTTGACCACTTTTTGAAATCGACAAAAATAATTCAGAAAAAATAAAAAAATTGTAAAACCTTCGCGTTGCATCCTAATTTATGTCTTAGTAACCATACAAAACAACAAACTTGGAATAAGGCAAATATCTTATAAAAGTCTTTTTAAAATGAGCTATCGAGTATGAAGATTCATGACTTTCAAGCCAAATGACCAATGTTACAGCAACTTTGAAAGGATAGTTTTCCCAAATGATCTCATATTTTGCACATGTGTGTATATTATAGTAGCCAACAAGTTTGTCAAAGGAAGTTTTTATTTTCTTTGCACGAAAAATCCATTTTCCATTTTCCGAGTGACAAAAGTAGGGGTTTTTTGTGAAGGATCTACCAAATATTTGATGTCAACTTGAACCACTTTATTTTTGTTAAATATTAGACCTTGTGTTATTTACAATTGACCAACGTTTCCATGTAATATGGTTTTTATATACCTCTTCTGAAAAAGACAAATTTCCGCAGATTCAGCTGGAACGGGGTCAAATTTGAACTACATGTGCTTGATAGTTCACTCTTTATTTTTTTTTAAAATCATTTCTAGATACACAAGTAGTCATTTCATCAGGGATCCACCAAGACTTTTGTAAGATTCCACCCCTATCTATTACCGGTCATGCCCTCCGTTTTGACCACTTTTTGAAATCGACAAAAATAATTCAGAAAAAATAAAAAAATTGTAAAACCTTCGCGTTGCATCCTAATTTATGTCTTAGTAACCATACAAAACAACAAACTTGGAATAAGGCAAATATCTTATAAAAGTCTTTTTAAAATGAGCTATCGAGTATGAAGATTCATGACTTTCAAGCCAAATGACCAATGTTACAGCAACTTTGAAAGGATAGTTTTCCCAAATGATCTCATATTTTGCACATGTGTGTATATTATAGTAGCCAACAAGTTTGTCAAAGGAAGTTTTTATTTTCTTTGCACGAAAAATCCATTTTCCATTTTCTGAGTGACAAAAGTAGGGTTTTTTTTTGAAGGATCTACCAAATATTTGATGTCAACTTGAACCACTTTATTTTTGTAAAATATTAGACCATGTGTTATTTACAATTGACCAAAGTGTCCATGTAATATGGTTTTTATATACCTCTTCTGAAAAAGATAAATTTCCGCAGATTCAGTTGGAACGGGGTCAAATTTGAACTACATGTGCTTGATAGTTTGCTATTTATTTTTTGGAAAAATCATTTCTAGATACACAAGTAGTGATTTCATCAGGGATCCACCAAGACTTTTGTAAGATTCCACCCCTATCTATTACCGGTCATGCCCTCCGTTTTGACCACTTTTTGAAATCGACAAAAATAATTCAAAAAAAAATAAAAAAATTGTAAAACCTTCGCGCTGCATCCTAATTTATGTCTTAGTAACCATACAAAACAACAAACTTGGAATAAGGCAAATATCTTATAAAAGTCTTTTTAAAATGAGCTATCGAGTATGAAGATTCATGACTTTCAAGCCAAATGACCGATGTTACAGCTAGTTTGAAAGGATAGTTTTCCCAAATGATCTCATATTTTGCATATGTGTGTATATTATACTAGCCAACAAGTTTGCCAAAGGAAGTTTTTATTTTCTTTGCACGAAAAATCCATTTTCCATTTTCCGAGTGACAAAAGTAGGGGTTTTTTGTGAAGGATCTACCAAATATTTGATGTCAACTTGAACCACTTTATTTTTGTTAAATATTAGACCTTGTGTTATTTACAATTGACCAACGTTTCCATGTAATATGGTTTTTATATACCTCTTCTGAAAAAGACAAATTTCCGCAGATTCAGCTGGAACGGAGTCAAATTTGAACTACATGTGCTTGATAGTTCACTCTTTATTTTTTTTTAAATCATTTCTAGATACACAAGTAGTCATTTCATCAGGGATCCACCAAGACTTTTGTAAGATTCCACCCCTATCTATTACCGGTCATGCCCTCCGTTTTGACCACTTTTTGAAATCGACAAAAATAATTCAGAAAAAATAAAAAAATTGTAAAACCTTCGCGTTGCATCCTAATTTATGTCTTAGTAACTATACAAAACAACAAACTTGGAATAAGGCAAATATCTTATAAAAGTCTTTTTAAAATGAGCTATCGAGTATGAAGATTCATGACTTTCAAGCCAAATGACCAATGTTACAGCAACTTTGAAAGGATAGTTTTCCCAAATGATCTCATATTTTGCACATGTGTGTATATTATAGTAGCCAACAAGTTTTTCAAAGGAAGTTTTTATTTTCTTTGCACGAAAAATCCATTTTCCATTTTCCGAGTGACAAAAGTAGGGGTTTTTTGTGAAGGATCTACCAAATATTTGATGTCAACTTGAACCACTTTATTTTTGTAAAATATTAGACCATGTGTTATTTACAATTGACCAAAGTGTCCATGTAATATGGTTTTTATATACCTCTTCTGAAAAAGACAAATTTCCGCAGATTCAGTTGGAACGGGGTCAAATTTGAACTACATGTGCTTGATAGTTTGCTATTTATTTTTTGGAAAAATCATTTCTAGATACACAAGTAGTGATTTCATCAGGGATCTACCAAGACTTTTGTAAGATTCCACCCCTATCTATTACCGGTCATGCCCTCCGTTTTGACCACTTTTTGAAATCGACAAAAATAATTCAAAAAAAAATAAAAAAATTGTAAAACCTTCGCGCTGCATCCTAATTTATGTCTTAGTAACCATACAAAACAACAAACTTGGAATAAGGAAAATATCTTATAAAAGTCTTTTTAAAATGAGCTATCGAGTATGAAGATTCATGACTTTCAAGCCAAATGACCGATGTTACAGCTAGTTTGAAAGGATAGTTTTCCCAAATGATCTCATATTTTGCATATGTGTGTATATTATACTAGCCAACAAGTTTGCCAAAGGAAGTTTTTATTTTCTTTGCACGAAAAATCCATTTTCCATTTTCCGAGTGACAAAAGTAGGGGTTTTTTGTGAAGGATCTACCAAATATCTGATGTCAACTTGAACCACTTTATTTTTGTTAAATATTAGACCATGTGTTATTCACAATTGACCAAAGTTTCCATGTAATATGGTTTTTATATACCTCTTCTGAAAAAGACAAATTTCCGCAGATTCAGCTGGAACGGGGTCAAATTTGAACTACATGTGCTTGATAGTTCACTCTTTATTTTTTGAAAAAATCATTTCTAGATACACAAGTAGTGATTTAATAAGGGATCCACCAAGACTTTTGTAAGATTCCACCCCTATCTATTACCGGTCATGCCCTCCGTTTTGACCACTTTTTGAAATCGACAAAAATAATTAAAAAAAAATAAAAAAATTGTAAAACCTTCGCGTTGCATCCTAATTTATGTCTTAGTAACCATACAAAACAACAAACTTGAAATAAGGCAAATATCTTATAAAAGTCTTTTTAAAATGAGCTATCGAGTATGAAGATTCATGACTTTCAAGCCAAATGACCAATGTTACAGCTAGTTTGAAAGGATAGTTTTCCCAAATGATCTCATATTTTGCACATGTGTGTATATTATACTAGCCAACAAGTTTGTCAAAGGAAGTTTTTATTTTCTTTGCACGAAAAATCCATTTTCCATTTTCCGAGTGACAAAAGTTGGGGTTTTTTGTGAAGGATGTACCAAATATTTGATGTCAACTTGAACCACTTTATTTTTGTAAAATATTAGACCATGCGTTATTTACAATTGACCAAAGTTTCCATCTAATATGGTTTTTATATACCTCTTCTGAAAAAGACAAATTTCCGCAGATTCAGCTGGAACGGGGTAAAATTTGAACTACATGTGGTTGATAGTTTGCTCTTTATTTTTTGAAAAAATCATTTCTAGATACACAAGTAGTCATTTCATCAGGGATCCACCAAGACTTTTGTAAGATTCCACCCAATCTATTACCGGTCATGCCCTCCGTTTTGACCACTTTTTGAAATCGACAAAAATAATTCAAAAAAAATAAAAAAATTGTAAAACCTTCGCGTTGCATCCTAATTTATGTCTTAGTAACTATACAAAACAACAAACTTGGAATAAGGCAAATATCTTATAAAAGTCTTTTTAAAATGAGCTATCGAGTATGAAGATTCATGACTTTCAAGCCAAATGACCAATGTTACAACAAGTTTGAAAGGATAGTTTTCCCAAATGATCTCATATTTTGCACATGTGTGTATATTATAGTAGCCAACAAGTTTGTCAAAGGAAGTTTTTATTTTCTTTGCACGAAAAATCCATTTTCCATTTTCCGAGTGACAAAAGTAGGGGTTTTTTTTGAAGGATCTACCAAATATTTGATGTCAACTTGAACCAATTTATTTTTCTAAAATACTAGACCATGTGTTATTTACAATTGACCAAAGTGTCCATGTAATATGGTTTTTATATACCTCTTCTGAAAAAGACAAATTTCCGCAGATTCAGTTGGAACGGGGTCAAATTTGAACTACATGTGCTTGATAGTTTGCTCTTTATTTTTTGGAAAAATCATTTCTAGATACACAAGTAGTGATTTGATCAGGGATCCACCAAGACTTTTGTAAGATTCCACCCCTATCTATTACCGGTCATGCCCTCCGTTTTGACCACTTTTTGAAATCGACAAAAATAATTCAAAAAAAAATAAAAAAATTGTAAAACCTTCGCGCTGCATCCTAATTTATGTCTTAGTAACCATACAAAACAACAAACTTGGAATAAGGCAAATATCTTATAAAAGTCTTTTTAAAATGAGCTATCGAGTATGAAGATTCATGACTTTCAAGCCAAATGACCGATGTTACAGCTAGTTTGAAAGGATAGTTTTCCCAAATGATCTCATATTTTGCATATGTGTGATATTATACTAGCCAACAAGTTTGCCAAAGGAAGTTTTTATTTTCTTTGCACGAAAAATCCATTTTCCATTTTCCGAGTGACAAAAGTAGGGGTTTTTTGTGAAGGATCTACCAAATATTTGATGTCAACTTGAACCACTTTATTTTTGTTAAATATTAGACCATGTGTTATTTACAATTGACCAAAGTTTCCATGTAATATGGTTTTTATATACCTCTTCTGAAAAAGACAAATTTCCGCAGATTCAGCTGGAACGGGGTCAAATTTGAACTACATGTGCTTGATAGTTCACTCTTTATTTTTTGAAAAAATCATTTCTAGATACACAAGTAGTGATTTCATCAGGGATCCACCAAGACTTGTAAGATTCCACCCCTATCTATTACCGGTCATGCCCTCCGTTTTGACCACTTTTTGAAATCGACAAAAATAATTCAGAAAAAATAAAAAAATTGTAAAACTTTCGCGTTGCATCCTAATTTATGTCTTAGTAACCATACAAACCAACAAACTTGGAATAAGGCAAATATCTTATAAAAGTCTTTTTAAAATGAGCTATCGAGTATGAAGATTCATGACTTTCAAGCCAAATGACCAATGTTACAGCAACTTTGAAAGGATAGTTTTGCACATGTGTGTATATTATAGTAGCCAACAAGTTTGTCAAAGGAAGTTTTTATTTTCTTTGCACGAAAAATCCATTTTCCATTTTCCGAGTGACAAAAGTAGGGGTTTTTTGTGAAAGATCTACCAAATATTTGATGTCAACTTGAACCACTTTATTTTTGTAAAATATTAGACCATGCGTTATTTACAATTGACCAAAGTTTCCATCTAATATGGTTTTTATATACCTCTTCTGAAAAAGACAAATTTCCGCTGATTCAGTTGGAACGGGGTCAAATTTGAACTACATGTGCTTGATAGTTTGCTCTTTATTTTTTGAAAAAATCATTTCTAGATACACAAGTAGTCATTTCATCAGGGATCCACCAAGACTTTTGTAAGATTCCACCCCTATCTATTACCGGTCATGCCCTCCGTTTTGACCACTTTTTGAAATCGACAAAAATAATTCAAAAAAATAAAAAAATTGTAAAACATTCGCGTTGCATCCTAATTTATGTCTGGGGGCTTATATGAGGGGCAACGGTCCCGGTTTTTGCCAAAAACAGGGACCAATGCCTCGCAGTGCGCCACATGTTGGTCGCCGGAGCATTGGTCCCGGTTGTTGGCAAAAACCGGGACCGTTGCCCCAGTTGAACCAGGACCGTTGCCATATTCAGACGAACCGGGACCGTTGTCCGGCATCGGTCCCGGTTCTGAATTGAACCGGGACCAATGCCTTTTTTGGGCTGGACGAAAGGGGGGTCTCTCCACTAGTGTAGTATGGGTTCAAATTTTCACCCACCGCTTGTAGTTTAGGATCACATATTATGATCACTATTTTTTTTAATCTAAGGTTATTGTCATGAGGTTAGTAATTTATTGTAGCGTTGCCTTTTCTGATATATCAAGCTAATAGTTTATACTCATATAGCTTGAAGTATTACATATTTTTTCTATACATGACGCTATTATCTCATATAGCTTAGAGCTCAGTGAGGATGATAACTTGTAGTCATTTATCCTTTAAGTAATTCCTTTTTTTAAGTGTGGCTAGTAGTTTATACTCATATAGCTTGGAGTGCTATTTTCTCGTGTGGCTAAAAGTTTTTACTCATATAGCTTGTAGTGTCTATTTACTTTGATTTATTTTTGCATATGTGTCCATGATTTATATTCAACGACCAAAGGTTGTTTCATTCATTTGTTTCTTTTTGGAGGCTAGCTATTTATACTCAGCAGCCTCTGGTGGGTATCATTTAAGACACCGTTTCACATTAAACAACTTGGGATGAATAAAAAAAAACATTGACGCCTTTTGATTATCTTTTCTACCCGTGACTAGCAGTTTATCCTCGTATGGCCCTTGAGTACCTTTGATGATGACTACTATTGTAGCTTCACAGTTTATACTCGTAAGTTGTTGGAGTTTTATTTTTTCGGAGCCCCAATGTTATTCATGATGTTTTCCTGTGTGCCCCCAGTTTAAGCTTTATACTCATGGAGTGGATTTTTTATTTATCGCGCTCCAGTTTATACTCGTGTAGCGATGGAGTACGTTTGATGACGATTTTTATGAGCTTCACAGTTTATACTCGTAAATTGTTGGAGTTATATTTTATTTTGTTTTGCTTTTAGGCATAGTAGCGCTTTAGGAATTTTCCGTTTACCGGTGACGCCGAGTACTGACCATCAGGCGATATAATTTTGTATGCGCCGCTTGAATACACTTCTTTCACGACATAAGGACCTTCCCATTTGGGTTCAAATTTCCCTTTCATTCGTCTTGTGATATTCATAGGGCGAATGACGGCGAGTACTAAGTCCCCTTATTTAAATGACCTTCGTTTAACTCGCTTGTCGAAGGCTCGAGACATCCTTGCCTGATATGCCTCAAGATTTTGCAAGGCCTGAAGTCTTTTTCCTTCAAGTCTTTCTAGTTCGTCGAGACGTATTTGTACTAATTCCTCTTCGGATATTTTCTCATGAGCAGCGGCTCTTAAGGAAGTAATTTGTACTTCTAAAGGAAGAACTGCTTCTCCACCGAACACGAGGGAATACGGTGTCATTCCAGTCGGTGTTCGTGTCGTGGTTCTATATGCCCACAAGGCTTCGAGCAGTTTTTCATGCCATTCACGTTTATTTTTTGACACAATTTTCTTTAACAACTTGCATAGGGTTTTATTAAAAGCTTCCGCTTGTCCATTAACTGCCGGATTATAAGCCGTAGAATAATGGTGATTTATATTAAATTTTGAACATAGCTTATCCACATATTTATTTTTGAACGGAGTACCGTTGTCGGACATAATACGAGAGGGCACTCCAAAGCGATATATAATTTGTGTTCTTATAAAATGCTCCACATTTTCTCCCTTATCCTCCTTTAATGGTATAAGCTCAGCCCATTTAGAGAAATAATCGGTGGCAGCCAAGATGAATTTGTGGCCTTTGGATGATGGTGGGTTAATAGGCCCAACTATATCCATTTCCCACATTTCAAATGGCCAAGCTATATTTGTTGCATGGAGTGGTTCATGTGGCTGATGTATAAAGTCAGCATGTATTTGACACTCATGGCATTTCTTTGCGAATTTAGTGGCATCATTAAACATTTTGGGCCAATAATAACCCAAACGTCTTAATTGATAATATAGTTTAGGACCAGATTGGTGCGAGCCACATATTCCGGCATGCACTTCATTCAATGCCTTCATAATTTCATTTGCAGCGAGGCAACACAATAAGATAGCATCATGGGAACGCCTATATAGTATGTCATTTATGCATGTATAATGAATTGATCTTTTGCGGATGCAGATCTTTCACTAGCGTCCAAAGGTAAATATCCATGGAGTAAGTACTCTAGGAATGGTTCTCGCCAATTGCCTACCTCGATATCACATACGTCGGCTGTCATTACTGACGATATGATTGTTTCATCATCTTCTTCTTCTGCCAGTATTGGTAGGATTCTTCTTTCCTCAACGTGGACATCCATTGTTTGAGGAAATGTTAGTGCCATACTAGCAGCTAAACTTGCTAAAGCATCAGCCTTGTCATTTTGGCTTCTAACAATATGCTTAATATTTAGATCGACAAACATAGACATGAGCATTTTGGCTTTTCTAAAGTATGACATTAGTTCTTCCTTCTTGACCATGTAGATTCCCAGTAATTGGTTAATTACCAACTGGGAGTCACCATAAACAACGAGTGAATCTAACCCCATATTCAGAGCTAGTTCAAGCCCGATGACCAAAGCCTCGTACTCGGCTGAATTATTTGACACCGCCGAGGTTAAAGTGAATGAGTACGGAATTATCCCTTTGCTTGGTGTAACAGAAACGACTCCCGCACCTTCCCCTGATTGTCGACATGCACCATCAAAATACATCTGCCATGTTGAGCTAATGACTGACGTGGTAAATACTTCCTAATCTGGCAAGTCATCATCGATTGGAAAATCGTCAGGTATTGGATGTGCAGCCAGAAAATTAGCTAAGGCCTGCCCCTTTACGGCTTTTTGTGGCACATACTTAATATCAAACTGTGACAATAACATTGCCCATTTTGCTAATCATCCTGAAAGCACTGTTTTATTAAGGATGTATCTAAGAGGATCGGCTCTCGAGACAAGGTGATCAGTATGTTCTAACATGTAGTGGCCTAGTTTTTGTGCCGCAAATACTAATGCTAAACATATTTTTTCCATGTCCGGATAATTGCACTCAGCCCCGACAAGGGTGTGACTAAGATAATACAAGGACATTTCTTTCCCCGCATCATTATTTTGTGCCAATAGAGCACCTAACGATGTAGACATGGCTGCTGTATATAGGATTAATGGTCGATCCTTAACCGGTGCTCCTAAAACAGGAGGATTTATCAGATATTTCTTAATTTCCAGGAACGCATTTTGGCATGCTTGATCCCATTCAAAAGGTACACCCTTTTTCATAAGATGCGAGAAAGGCTTGCATCGGCCAGATAGATTAGAGATAAACCTCCTGATATATGCTAAATGGCCTTGAAAGCTTTTTAACTCGTGTATATTTGTGGGCGGTGGCATTTTAACGATCGCCTGTATTTTACTTGGGTCGACCTGAATGCCATGCTTTGTAACTACAAAACCGAGAAATTTTTCGGAAGAAACTCCGAATGCACATTTCATTGGGTTCATTGTCAGATTATGTTGCCTGAGGCGCTCAAAAACCATTTCGAGATGTTTTAAGTGATCTCGTTCGCTCTTTGATTTTACAACTATGTCGTCGATATAACATTCGACAATCACATATAACAATACATCTAAGATGATTGTCATGGCTCGTTGATATGTTTCTCCCGCATTTTTTAAACCGAAGGGCATAACTCTATAACAAAATATACCTTTAGGTGTGCGGAACGCCGTTAGCTCCTCATCTTCTGGTGCCATTTTTATTTGATTGTAACCGGAATAGCCATCCATAAAGGAAAATATTTCATGACCCATAGTAGCATCAACTAATATTTCTGAAATAGGTATTGGGAAATCATCTTCTGGACATGCTATGTTCACATCCCTGAAATCTACACATACTCGAGTTTGGCCATTTTTCTTTTTAACAGGGAGCAATATTAGAGATCCATGTGGGATATTTGACTTCTCTAATGAACCCTGTGGCTATGAGTTTATCTACCTCAGCTTCTATTTTTGGAAGTAATTCCGGCCGATACTTTCTTTGTGCTTGTTTTACCGGTATGGCACCATTTTGTACGGCGAGGCGATGTACAGCTACTTTTGGATCTAGTCCAGGCATTTCCTCATATGTCCAGGAAAACACATCTCTATTTGCGTACAAGAATTCATGATATTTTTACTTATCTTCTACAGAAAATGTTTACTAATAAAAATTGGACGAGGGTCATCAGTCGTACCAATGTTTATTTCCTCCAAATCATCAATGGTACATTGGTTGCCATCTTCCATTTGGGGAGATGCTTCTGCCATATCCATATATTCAGCCGAAGCCATACAAACTTCATATCCTAATCCATGCTTCTTTGCTTTTAAAACACGGTCTTCATGTAGAGCTTCAAGTTGTTCTTGCGACAAAGCTTTTTCGAATGGTGCAAGTGGCCCCCGCCCTTCACACAAAGACAGGCCGTTGGAGACATCATATCCCATTTTCTGCATCATATACAAAACCCTGTTATCATACAACGAAATAGGCAATGAATTATCATCTTTATTTGACAAGGTAATTTGCCCCACATTGTCACTTTTAATTTTCTTATACTGATGTGACTCCTTAGCTTGTTCAATTTTGTGTTGAACCAAAGGAGTTAGAGGTATAGGTAATTTTGTACCTTTTTTAACGAACGACTTATTCACAACGCGAAATATTGGGTCGCCCTTCTTTCTCTGATTAGTTGGTATATACTGATAGACTTTCTGAGCCGATGAAGATTCTGCAATATCTTCCCCTATAAGATCTGATTCGGGTACTAAGATTGGCTTTGGCTTGACTATTTTCTCAAGAGGCTCAAAGTAAAATTTTGCATCGGCATAGAAGGATTCAGCCACCGTGAACGGCCTCTTATCTGCAAATATTCTTATTGTTTCTCCAGACTGCTCCCTGTACTTAATACACTGATGGAGTGTAGATGGTACAATCTGATTATCATGCAACCATGGTCGACCCAACAAAGCGTTGTATGAGGTAGCTGCATCAATTACATGGAACGACACATTTGTGCATAATGTCTCCAATTTTAGAGACAAAGATATGGTGCCCATGGCCTCTTGACCCGATTGATTAAAACTATGAATGACAACATTTGATTGGCTCAAATCTCTGCTAGAATATCCTATTCTTTTCAGAGTTCGTAGAGGTAGCAAGTTTATAGCTGATCCACCATCTACCATTATACGATTTATTGGCAAGTCATCAATCTCACCAAACATAAGCAGAGGCCTGTTGTGCTTTTTTGAACCTAACAGCCTATCGTCATCACTGAATGTAATGTTCAATACATCATTTAGTTCAGTTTCAGTTTGTGAAACTTCCACTCGATAATCTTCTGGGAACGACAATGTCGTAACCAAAGCTTTGCGCAAATCAGAAGAAAGAGACAGAGCATTATACACCGAAAGCATAGATGGTATTTTCTTCAAGTGTGAAATTACATCATATTTGACCGACACCTTAACAGTAGGGTTAGTCGTTTCATTCACAACTACATCTTTGCTTCTAGGCTCCCTTCTAGGTGGAGGATGTGGGTCAGCTAGTTGGCGACCTGATCTAAGATGGACTTGATCCACCTCGGGCGCTTCTTCTTCAGGGAAGTGAAGAGACTCGCTATCATCCTCGAAAACACCAATGGCCAGAACATCAAATTCTTGGGGAAGTCCTTTTAAACGCTTCGCCAAGCTCTCTGATATTCCCGGCTTGGAGCGCGAAACATTTGTTTCTTCTTTCACTTGATGCTGGACACCGGGTCCAGTTCGCCGTCGTCCTCGATCTTGCGATCCACGGGAGTTGATGGCGTGTAATCCTCCACGCTGGTGGAGAGTGTCTCTTTCGAGCTGACATCTACATCGCCTTTCATATCCAGAGTGTTGTTCAACTCCTGGTAACATCATAGGATTAAACTTGCCATCCGATATCAACATATTTTTATTGTAAGCTAGTCTCATGTTTGAGGAGGCACAACTCACCATATCATCTTGGAGGGTAGCCACGTTTGCCGCAGCCACCTTTTTTCCTTTCTTTAGACTTTTAAGGAGGTCTGCATCGATCGTCCCTTCATCTATCAATTTCTGAATAATGTTCTTTATCACAAAGCAGTCTTTGAGCGTATGGCCCAAAATGCGATGGTAGTGACAGAAGTTTGGATCATTAGACTTGTTAGCTTCTTCCGGTCTCTTTGAATTTGGAAGCTCAATAAGCTTAAGCTGAAGTAGACCAGTAAACAAGTCACCAATTTCTTCAAAAGGGAATGAATATTCTCTGTTTTGTCGCTCAGTAAGGGTTGGCCTCCTATGAGCTGGTGCGCCTGCACGATCCGTATGTCTTGCGGCAGGTGCACCGGACTGAAACTGTGGTTTCATTGTTGTTTCCATAACTTGAGTAGGTTTTGGCTTGATGGGCAGCTTATCACGCTAACCGCTCTTCTCAACCGGCTTGTACATTGTCTTTGTACGACGAGCTACGAGCTGATTGTAATTCTCAATGTCGGTGGCTTTCGAGGCCAACTCTTCAAATGTAACAGGTCGTACACCCTGTAGATACACAGCCATGTCAGGACGGAGATTATTCATGCACATACGTACGGTTTCAGGTTCCGTGATTGGTTGCGAACAGTGGAGGCTTAAGTTCCTCCATCTGTTAATAAAGTCCGCAGCCTTCTCATTCATTCCTTGCTCTGTCTGTGTCAACTCCGTGATGCCAACCGTTCTCTGAGTGCTATAAAAGCGCTCAAGAAAAGCGTCCTGCATCTGCTCCCATGTTTTTATGGAACTCGGCGGCAGCTTGCTATACCAGGTGAAAGCTGGTCCTGACAATGTTTACACAAACTGTCGTAGAAGCAACGCGCCATTTTGGGCCGTATCTTGACATGCCGCCAAGAAGTGCGCGACATGCTCATGTGGAGATCCACCTCCATTGAATTTGCTGAACTGTGGCTGTCTATAATTGGCCAGAAATGGAACAAGGTCGACATCCGGCGGGTACGGCTTAACGTACCCCGGTCGGATGGAGTAATGAGTCTACATATACTGAGCCTTCACTCCTTTAGCTATCATCTTTTGAATGGCTTCAAGGTTAAATCCCGGGCCTGTTGGGTCATTGTTACGGCCACCAGAAGCATTCCTCTCAGCTTCAGAATTTGTATTGTTTGGCATGCGACTGCGCAAAGCAACCAACTATTCTTCTTTCTGTTGAAGTGCAGCCGTAAGTTGTGCTAGCTGTTCATCAACTGAACGACTTGCATTTGCCGTGAGAACCTGCTCCACACGGGTTGTATCGCCATGATGTTGCTGTTCTTCATGAGATTTTAGCTCCTTCTCGGAACCGGGTTCAGAAGCATCGTATAGAGGATTATGAGACTCTGCACAATTTGAGTCTTGCTCATCGTTACTAGAATCTTTTTGACTACGAGTCACAGGACGATGACCTGGTACAACATTTCCTCTAGCTTTCTTTCTCTTGAAATGTATTGAAGTTGACGACGCTTCACTGCTGCTGCCCGCCGCATCTGTGATACCAACCGGCAAAGAATTAAACACCTCAAATGATTTGCTCGAAATTCTCTTGCGGGTAGGCCATGGATCGAGGGTCACAACATCTTTCTTTGGTACATTCAGTGATTTCTTTCTCACTTGTACTCCACGAACGTGACTTGAAGATGGAGAATTTTTTCCTTCTACCATACTATACCCAGAATCAGTACGTACAGCCATCTCTCTTCTTTTAATAGCAGCCCGTCTTGCACTTGCTCGACCTGCTTGGGTCACATATTCTCTTCTCTTGGGTTCTTGCTTTACAAACTCTTCATACTCCGGCCATTTGGCAAGAGCATGTGCTCGCCGCATGATTGTACCTCCAAAATCATCTGCGGACATGGAGTGACCTGGCAACACATCTTTCAAAGCTTGGCATATGCACTTCGTTGTAGCTCTTTGGAAATCTGTGTGGCGCTTCCCACGGATTCTTGCATTGGTATTACCATCTCTATTTTGGATGGGACGAGCAACTTGTTTCCGTTGACGTCTTGCTAAATTGGAATCGACCGCCGTTGGGAGATCGACCCACGCTTGATGAGCCCTCTGCCTCCGGCGACGGTGTCGAGCGGGGTCAAAGGAAGCTACATATGATGGACGCGGCATTGGTACTGATGATGACAAAGGGTCTGTAATCGCAGCGGTCGGATCGACATGACCCTTGCTAATATCACTTGGAGTTAAGTACACTCCCTGCCACACGAGCGTGCGTTTGTTTCTCGGATCAGTGTACGTCGGAATGAACTCAGGCGCATCAACCCGAAGTTTACCATGTGGTCGGGGAGACTCATACTCCTCTACCATCACAGCTTTTCCTTTCTCTGCTGTGGAAGCTTTATGAGCTGCTCCTGGAGCTTCATGTAGAACTTTGCTCGACGATGCGCGTGCCTTCAGTTTGGAAGGACTGAGTGGCACCGCGACCTTGGTCGATGTAGATGAAGATATTTGGTGTCTTGTTGGTGTAACCAGAGCGGAAACAGACCGCGCCGATGGAGCCGTCTTCAGCGGAACCTTCCTTTTAGGAAGGACCAGCCACTCCTCAAGTGAGGCAACATTGATCTTCATTGGAGAGTGCTCACTTGCAGTTTTAACATATGCTTTCTTTGCAAATCCAGGAGGAGCCGACTCTGAAGAAGCAGCAGTCTTGTGTGCATTTACGTACTTGTCATTTGCAGCAGCTCTTGAAGCTCTTGCTGCGGCTCGCATCCTTCTCTTGGCAGATTTGGACAACACTGGAACAAATCCATCTTTAGGAGCTGAGGAAAGTTCTTTTTCTTTCTCTTGTTCAGTACGTGAGGCAGCTGTAGTTTTCCAGCTCTCACTCACTGAAGCTACAAGTGGACCGATCGGCACATCTAGCCAAAGGTCACCGAAACGGAGAGTCACGAACTGTTGAACTTGTCCCTCCATACCTTCATATAATCAAGAAAACCATATATTAGTTTTCTCGCATTTTCTTTGACATGTATCTATTTTGCAAATTCATAGTATGGTTTGGTTTTTATATGTATTTTTTCACAAATTTATATGCTGCAATCCTATGTTGGAATTCAGAGATGAGGGAAAAAATAAGTCCCACCGGGCGTGCCAGAATCTGATGACGGGAAAATGGCGGCGTAGGGAAAATACGCGTCCGCGTCATTGATACAGAGTGAATATATTTAAAAATGCATACATGCGTAAATAAAAGGGATATCAAACATTGCGAGTACATTATTTACAGAACTTTTACATTGACATAAAAATTCCGTTAATTACATCTCCGAAGAGAAAACCCTTGATTAAGAATTCCAACATTTCTATTACATAGGATTACATCATATGACTATTACAAAAGATGAAATAAAACTAAGAAGTCCTCCTCGCTATCGTCGACGCCGGAGTACTTGAGGGAGCATTCTAGTCTTCTTTGAGTTATGATCTCATTTGATGGCATTATTTTAGCCTATATGTCATATCTTGCGCATGCACTATTATTAAAAGTACAGGGAGAATGCATGCATCAATTTAATTGGCTTGTATCATGAAACATATTGTTTGTAGATTTATCTTTGGAGCAGATTTTTGGATTATTTGCACACTATATGGGTATGCATATTTTGATGTCTCACTTGGATTACTACCAGCATCATGTAGCACCAGTATGGTACACACCTGTAGCATAAACAAGAGACTCTTTTGTTATGAGATGATTTTATAATCTTTGACTTAGCCTATAATATGATGCAAGGCATATTTTTATTATGATTGATTTCACTTGTATTAATACTAACACCGCGTAGCGAATGACGCCGACGGGCAGCATAACCAAGATAAAGATTTATTTTCTTCATATTTGTATTACTACTAGCGAGACATAAAATGCCCGTAGCGTAACCGAACAAGAAGTGTATAAATTTTATTGTATATGATGGAGCTCTTTGATTTGTACCCAAGGCCAAACCAAAGATTAAACATGCATTTTAGAGCAATATACTTAGTCTGTACCACAATGGCCAGACTAAGTGCATAAATTTTAGTATATATGATGAAGCTCTTTGATTTGTACCCAAGGCCAAACCAAAGATTGAACATGCATCTTAGCAGATTTTTGGAGGCTCCTTGGCTTGTACCTATGGCCAAACCAAGGATTGAACATGCATTTTAGAAGATTGTTTTGAGACCCCTTGGCTTGTACCTATGGCCAAACCAAGGATTAAACATGCTTTTCTGGCAGATTTTTGGAGACTCCTTGGCTTGTACCTATGGCCAAACCAAGGATTGAACATGCATTTTGGCTGATTTTGGAGATTCCTTGGCTTGTACGTATGGCCAAACCAAGGATTGAACATG
Organism: Bromus sterilis; assembly: GCA_950022295.1. Classification (NCBI taxonomy): domain Eukaryota; kingdom Viridiplantae; phylum Streptophyta; class Magnoliopsida; order Poales; family Poaceae; genus Bromus; species Bromus sterilis. Next base: position 157,162,754 of record OX465596.1, on the reverse strand, counting down.
CATTTTGGCATATTTTTATAGATTCCTTGGCTTGTACCTATGGCCAAACCAAGGATTGTAGGAGAAGATATAGATAGATGCTCTTTGGTTTGTACCCATGGCCAAACCAAAGGCTAGGGGAAAGCCATGAATCCCACCTTCTCACCCTCTGTAGGCAGAACTCCTTCTCTTTCCTTCTTCCTTTGTGTGCTTGTATGTCTTGATGAAGTGTTTGATGTGGTATATTAGTGGTTTCCAGCGGCAGCGTACTGATGTACAGCAGCGGCCAGGGGAAAATGAACAGCGATCCGGGAGCGGGGGAGTATGAGCAGCGCTTCAAGGGAAAAATATGAGCAGGAGGGTAATGAGCGGGTGAATGGATCCGGGCGTGTGAGGAGCCAGCCGGGCTATTTATAGGGAGGCAGGGGCTGTGCAGCGCTGAGACGCCCGCGCCCACGTCCTCGATCGTGGGATCGTGTGTGAGGTAGTGGGTTGGCTGCTTTTCCTTTGCTTTACATTTCTTTATTAATCACCTATTAATTCCATGGTAGTTCGACTGGCAAGCCAATGCACTACGTGATTAGCTGAAGTAGGTGATTGACGTACGTATGGGCCTTGATTGTACACACATGTATGCAGCAGCCTTGTAGATTACGGCCATGCACGCACGTACGTAGCCATTTGTTTGGCAACGGCTCATTAAACCTTAAGGTGTGGGTATGCATGTTAATTATACTCTTTTTGCATGCAACTTAAGGTCTAGTATCATATGTGATATGAGATGAATATTTAAAGAAATACACCGGTATATATTTCATTTATGATATATTTTCTACTATCGCACCGGTATTTCATGTTGTCGACGGAATAAGGGTAACATTTAATGTGTCGCACGGTATTTCACTTTTTCAATTGGTATAGTCGATATTTTGGTAATATTAGTGCCGTCTATTGTAACGCCCCCAAAATCAATCCGTGTACAGTAATCATACACGCAGGGTACACGACTGAGATTAGGGTGCCACGGTGAGAATATCACAGCACAACACTAAACACAAAAGGATAAACCAATATGTTACAATAAAGGGGGATCACGCGGACCCGAATACATAAGTTATACAAGCCATAATATCTGAGTACAAACATAGTTAGTCAAGTTTTGCCTTAAGAAGGCTAGCACAAATAACATCAGAGATACAGATCGAAAAGGCAAGGCCTCCTGCCTGGGAGCCTCCGAAACTACTCCTGGTCCTGGTCAGCGGGGGTCTCGACGTAGTAGTATCCGCCTCCGGAGTACACCTGCTCCTGGGCTCCAACGTCGACTGCAGCGGCCGATCAGGCAAAACAGTAAAGGAAATAAAGCAGGTGAGTATCTAGTATACCCGCGAGTGTTACGTCCGCTACTAAGAATTATGCATTGTATCAACGGAAAGAAGAGGCTGTATATAGTGGACTGAAAGGCAGAAATTCAGAGCAAGGGTAAGAAGCTAGGCCTATCGAAGACTAGCATCTTCCGACGATGTCTTGCAGCATGAGGTAAGAATCAGCCAACAGTTCATATAAAGCATAAAGTAACAACGAAGCAGAAGTTGCTGCAACATTGTATAATATAAGTTGTAATGATTAACAATAATAATAATGCCTCCGAGTTCACCTCCTCGACATCCCTGCGAGGAAGAAAACCCGGAACCATACAGTTTAATAGTAATAGTTTCTAGTGGTAAGATCGAGCTTCAGTATAAAGCGTCCTGTTACCGTGGACACGGCTATTCGAATAGATTAATCTTCCCTGCAGGGGTGCACTGGCGTGACTCTACGACGCTCGGATCTCCAGGGTGGCGGGAACCTTGTTAGGGAACGCTCCACCAAAGCTATCCGACACAAAGTAGCCCATCCTTCGGCAATCAACAGAGCGGTCATCCGCCGGACTATATCCTATGTACGTCGGGCTTTGGACCCTAACCCGAACGTACTCCTGCATGGTGCGTGACTGGCCGGTGAAGCAAAATCAAAGAAAATACAAATACACCGCTCGAGCAAGAGAAGACAACACCACTTCCCGGCAATCAGCCCGCGGTACTGCTGACGTCTGAAGACCCTCGAACGAGACTACGATGCAGGGGAGCCCACACTCCTCGTCCCACGTGTAGGTAGTGCGTACAAGCCAAAAGGCTACTCAAGACATCCGCCGAACCATTTAGCATTTTAATTAACCTGCGTGACAACCGTTGTCGTTGCCTCGACTTAACCGACCCGCGGTCAACGACAGCAGTCAGGTCCACCAGTACATCGGTGCCTGCCCTGTCGTCCCACCAAGTCATCGCGGTTACCAACAAGGTGAACCGTCTCCTTACCTTGTCTCGCGTGTGCTCTTGGTAGAGCTCGACTTTCGTGGTTTGGTAACTCTCGTGAGATACGAGCAGGGGCCAAGCACGCTAGTAATGTCAGTCGTACCCTCCCTGTCGTTCCCGACGATATACCTCTCGCGGGCACCGTTGGGTCGCCCGACTTTCTTACCTTTAAGGACAACCGCTGTTCAGGACCCTATGGCGGCAAGACAAAGTCAGCCGCGAGTGGAGTACAAGGATTACTCCTGGATAGCTCACACTTGAGGTGACTAGGCATAACCCAGATAGGGGCCTTTGGCGGTGTCTGCTTTGTACCGTACCTGTGCAGTTATAATATTTGTATCCGCGTTCACTCCCCTGAGTGATCACGGCCCTCTATCTAATCCTAGCTAACAATGCGCAGGGTTCACTGCTGAATAATGCATAAATATAATAGGCAGCATAGGATAAAGGAGGTACATCAAGGGGCGACAAAATCAGGCTATGCAATTGAATAGGATTGTAACGTAGCAGCAGCAGTAACAATGCCTAGTGCAAGAAATGTACGGAAAGATAGGCGATATCTGGGGAAGGGAATGGCTCTGCTTGCCTGGAAGCTCGACGGTAGGGGCAGGGTCGTCGATGAAGTAGTCGTACCCGGCAGCAGTGTAGTCGGCGGTAGCGGCGGGGTCTACCGGAGATTAAGGGGGGAGGAAACAGTAAATACACGGCAATAATAAACAAACATATGCATGACATGACAGATGAAATGTTAACGGTGTTCTAACGCAGTGCAACACACTTTGCTCGGAGCGGGAATTCATCCGGGGATGAACTGCCAGCTCCGGGTGATTACCGGACAGGGTGCCCGGAGGGGGGAAGGTATCATGCCGGAGGCGTCGTGGACATCCGACAAAGATAACGAGGGTGTATCCGTGTTAGTTGAACCATTCCGGACAACTTTCGTGTTCGGAATAAATTCATCCGGGTACTTTTTATCGGTACCGGGAATTATCGACAAACAGCCCGGAGGGGGGGATGTCGATGATCGGTGTGTTAGGGGGGTGTGACAGACATACAGCTAGCGTATCCGTATTCGTTATATTTTTCTGATCAATTTTCATGTATAAAGTTTTTCGATCCGATATACGGATTAAAAGATATTAAATTTATAAGTTTAATCAATTTTAAAACATTTATAATCCTTTTTAATAATTTCTTTTATTATATTAATAACATTATCCAAAACAGTGCTGACATGTGGGACCCACATGTCAGCCTCTGTTTATTAATAGCTCAATCTATTTAATTTTAATTAACAGGTGGGTGGGGGCCACCTGTCATAGACACAGGGTTAAACTAAATAGCTAGTTAACTTAATCACCTAACTTAAGGGGGGTTGGCCCCACCTGTAAGTCACACATGGGGGGGTTATTACTATTATTATTATTATTATTATTATTATTATTATTATCTTTAATCTCTGATTATCTTTTAACGGGCAATTAAGGGGGGGGGGTGCCCTGGCCCACTGTCATGGAGACAGAGGAGAGCCTCCACGGCGCCACGCCATTGCCACGGCGAGGCCAGTGGAACACCAGCGAGGCCCCCGCGAGCAGCCCGGCGGCCAACTACATGGGAGGGGGGGGGGGGAATCAAAGCCCCGGGCACACTCGCATCGAGTGGTGCCAAGGAATCAAGCGCGGGCGGCCAAACCCACCGGCGGCGACGAACACCCGTGGCGGCCGGAGCCCTGGCTCCACGGTGAAGGAGAAGGAGGAGCCCTACTGAGGGAAGAAGGGGCGGGGGCGACGTGGTGCTCACCAGGGAGCGATGGGCGTGCATGGCGCGAAGCAGGGGACGCCGAAGGGCGCAAATTTGAGGCCGGGGTTGTGCGAGCTGGAGGTTAAAGAAGGCGCGATTCCGGCAATGTAGCGCGTCCCAGCTCGATCCAGGGTGGGGGCTCGGCGTGGAGGTCCATGGCGATTCTCCAGGACACGGTCTCAGGCGATGGGGGCCATGGTGGCCACGGCGGCGCGCGTGCCCATGGCGACGACGGCGTCGGGTGTGCGGAATCGGGAGGAGAGGGAGCAGCGGTGCGAGGGGTGGGGGGGAATGGAGGGCCCCTAGGGTTAGGGTTCGGGGCCAATGGGTGCAGGGCTTCTTATCCTCCAGGCTAGCCGGGGGATGGCCGCCACGGCGCGGCCGCGGCCATGGCCGCCGTGGATTGTTGCCACGGGGTGGGGGTGAGCAGTGTAGGATATGAAGTGGAGAGGGGGTTGGGCTGGGCTTGGCCCAGTGGGAGGTTGCACCCTGGGCGGTTTATAGTTTTTTTTTCTTTCTAATTTCCTTTGTTTTCTGTTTCTCTTTTATGTTTATATTTTGTTTGGGCATCAAATCATTTTATAAAATGTGGGACTTTGCTCCATAATTACATTTGCAATTTAGTATACTGCTATAAAAAGTTTGGGATTCATATAAAATCATTTGCATTTTTGTTTTATTTAAATTGGATTAAATTCCACTGATTTGACATTGTTTTGATTTGATTAAATTAGTAAAACATTTTAATAAACTCCCATTATAGTTTTAATATGATCTAATGATTATTAGAGATTTTATAAAAGTGGTTTCAAGATTTTTGGAGAAGATTTTATTGTCACCCTTTTCAATATCCATCAAAAGGCATTTAGGGTTTGTTTGAATTTCAATTCAAATGGCTTGGACTTGTTTCGATTCCTGATGATCCAGATCCATGATCACATTGCTTTAACAACATCACAAGGGGGAATTTGAAAATTTTATCAGGGTTGGAATTTGACAGAGCCAAGATCAAGGTGATCATGGCTGGATTAGCAACAGTAATTATGATCACTGTAGGTGAGTACTGTAGCGTGACACCCGGGGTGTTAAAAATCTCCACCACTACAAAGAATTCTCGTCCCGAGAATTAAAGGTAGGGTAAGGGGTAAAACTTTGGTTTCGTATTCTAACGATTCTTCTGGTGCTTGTAATCCTTCTCGAAGAAGTTAATCCTTCACGTTGGCGTCTTCATTTCTTTGCATTAGTGCATCTCGACGGGTAGTCATCCTTCTTTCGGGGCTGCATCGTACTTACGAATAGGTTGGGGGTAAACTCAAGGGGGGTCGGATCGGTACCAGGTTAATCAACCGAGGTTGTCCGAGGGAACGATGTAAAAAGAAATCTTCCGAGTTTAAACTCACAGGAATACATCAAGAGAAACAAAGGAAGGTATGAGCATCTCAAGCGGATAAGCATGCATTCGATGCCGATGACGGATGACGGACAGGGGTTCAGAGCATTAGGCATAAGCATGATATCGGGCCGAATATCGCAAGGTAGATGACAAGAGTCAGGTTTTGATCCTGTGGAACTGTGGGTTATGGGCCCACATTGGATAAGAAGGGTGGAGACAAACAATGCGATCAAGTTGCAAGGTAAGTCAGAGAACATCTTGTTAGCTAAGTTGGCAACAACGTCGGTACCAAGGGCGAGGGACAAAGAGAACCATTTTCCTGCTCGTTAAGACGAGGCGGACCAGTAGGCAAAGTTCTCATCCATCGGGGGTTGACGAAAGGTTATCAACAATAGTAACAGGTTGTACGGACAAGGTAGTACACCGAAGTGTTTACATAAGCAGGGAATTATCACTGCTCAGATAATTGATATTAAAAGAAAGGTCAAACAGACCAATGGAAATGAAATTGTGATGATACACCAGTATCAGGTGTATATCTTTCCCAAGGGAAAGCAGAACAAGTAACACATGATCAAGTTTGTATTGGCAGGGAGTCAAAGGATGTCGTCGATGACAACACAAATCATCGAGGGCAAGGACGGTATTTCACACGATGAGTCCAATTAACACTTGGAAGAGGAAAAAATGATGATGATGACCACGACACTTTATGTCGAGAGATTTCAAGAGAATACAATCGAACAACGGCACATCAAGAAAACGGAATGGCGAAGCAAAAGTATTCGATGTTTTCGGTTGACAACAACCCAGAACCCATAGATTGGTTAAGGTAGGAAGAGGCATGGATTCATAAAAATCCATAAGAGGTAATGCAAAGGCATTATATCCTCGAGATACCAGGAGGTAATACTCGAAGGTAGAATGGTGGATCATAGGTGCGGCATAATTTATACCAAGGGGATAATTATCTTTACGAGAAGCTTTCATGATAAGTTCTACATCATGTCCATGGGCATGAACACAAGTTCAAGGTCGACTCCCACTTCTTCAATGCATAACTTTTTACTCACTTCTTGCTCACATGAAGGTTGTAGGATTGCTAGCTCATCTGACGGAAGGCCAGTAGAGTATAACCCGCTTAAAATTTGGTTTCATACAGTTTAGGGGAAGCATAGGGTTAACCCATCGGGCATTTTGAAACCCATACAACAAATATCATAAGCAAGGGATACAAGTTCGAAAGAAGAAGGCTGACGTCATGGAGCAGACGATATCATTTGCCAAGGGCATTTTATATCAGGGGAAATTCGTCAATGATTTAGGACACAAGGGGACGACAGTAAATAACCCACCAAAAAGGTCAGGCGGCGTACAGAGAGTCTGGTGCGAGTATCGATACTCAACCATAAGATGAAGGGATGCGAAGGCATCGGATGATAAAAGCATCAGAATAATTCGATGCTTAAGTACAAAGGAATTATGATTCCCATAATGGTGTATCAGATTCAGATACATTGATCAAACATGGATAAGTTGAATATAAGCTTGACGTTCAATCAATTCAGTTTTGATTTACCGAGATCCAGCTCATGTCCGGAATGACGTCTGAGCCAGAAGAATGAATTCATAAGGATCAACAGATGATTGCGTGCACTAGCACACACGATGATTCAACAGATCAGAATGGCAATGGCAAGGGAGGTCATCAAAGTCTACAAGACAAACGGGATTAATCATAGTGCAAGCAGGTAAGAAGAATCTCCAAAGCAGTAGGCTGCCGAGGATTGTAGCGAGATCGAACAGTATTTCAAAGTATTTTGGGAATCACAGGAACAACTTAGGATGAACGGATCCTCGATAAATATGAGGAATTATCCGCAGAGTGAAAAGAAGCTGCAAGACAGTATGCACAAAGGATTTACCAATCAACGGAGATTATATCGAGGCATCTTGTAAACACAAGAGCATCTGGGATTGAATGGATGAACGAAAGGTGTATGTGGTTATACATACGGACTTATCGGTGGCAGGGAATTGTAAAGGTGATCGGCACACAGGGTCTCGAGAATTTATCAGCAAGTATCTTCGGGATCTTCTCATGAAGAAAGCGATCATCAGGAATGAGGGGTCTCCGGGAGGAAGTAATCACGAGATCCTAATGTCAGAGTTAGCAAAATCTTTAACCCGAAAGGAAGAGAGAGAAGAGTCCCAGAGTAAAGGTACGGAGTAAAAGATCCTAATACCACCCAGTTGGCGACGTGGGCCGATAAGCCACATGACACTGTTAGAAAAGTAGTTTTGCAAATACTAGACTCGACTTCGACCAAGGAGTTGGAAAGGGGTCTCCTACAGGCAGTCGGCTCTGATACCAACTTGTAATGCCCCCAAAATCAATCCGTGTACAGTAATCATACACGCAGGGTACACGACTGAGATTAGGGTGCCACGGTGAGAATATCACAGCACAACACTAAACACAAAAGGATAAACCAATATGTTACAATAAAGGGGGGTCACGCGGACCCGAATACATAAGTTATACAAGCCATAATATCTGAGTACAGACATAGTTAGTCAAGTTTTGCCTTAAGAAGGCTAGCACAAATAACATCAGAGATACAGATCGAAAAGGCAAGGCCTCCTGCCTGGGAGCCTCCGAAACTACTCTTGGTCCTGGTCAGCGGGGGTCTCGACGTAGTGGTATCCGCCTCCGGGGTACTCCTGCTCCTGGGCTCCAACGTCGACTGCAGCGGCCGATCAGGCAAAACAGTAAAGGAAATAAAGCAGGTGAGTATCTAGTATACCCGCGAGTGTTACGTCCGCTACTAAGCATTATGCATTGTATCAACGGAAAGAAGAGGCTGTATATAGTGGACTGAAAGGCAGAAATTCAGAGCAAGGGTAAGAAGCTAGGCCTATCGAAGACTAGCATCTTCCGACGATGTCTTGCAGCATGAGGTAAGAATCAGCCAACAGTTCATATAAAGCATAAAGTAACAACGAAGCAGAAGTTGCTGCAACATTGTATAATATAAGTTGTAATGATTAACAATAATAATAATGCCTCCGAGTTCACCTCCTCGACATCCCTGCGAGGAAGAAAACCCGGAACCATACAGTTTAACAGTAATAGTTTCTAGTGGTAAGATCCAGCTTCAGCATAAAGCGTCCTGTTACCGTGGACACGGCTATTCGAATAGATTAATCTTCCCTGCAGGGGTGCACTGGCGTGACTCTACAACGCTCGGATCTCCAGGGTGGCGGGAACCTTGTTAGGGAACGCTCCACCAAAGCTATCCGACACAAAGTAGCCCATCCTTCGGCAATCAACAGAGAGGTCATCCGCCGGACTATATCCTATGTACGCCGGGCTTTGGACCCTAACCCGAACGTACTCCTGCACGGTGCGTGACTGGCCGGTGAAGAAAAATCAAAGCAAATACAAATACACTGCTCGAGCAAGAGAAGACAACACCACTTCCCGGCAATCAGCCCGCGGTACTGCTGACGTCTGAAGACCCTCAAACGAGACTATGATGCAGGGGAGCCCACATTCCTCGTCGCACGTGTAGGTAGTGCGTACAAGCCAAAAGGCTACTCAAGACATCCGCCGAACCATTTAGCATTTTAATTAACCTGCGTGACAACCGTTGTCGTTGCCTCGACTTAACCGACCCGCGGTCAACGACAGCAGTCAGGTCCACCAGTACATCGGTGCCTGCCCTGTCGTCCCACCAAGTCACCGCGGTTACCAACAAGGTGAACCGTCTCCTTACCTTGTCTCGCGTGTGCTCTTGGTAGAGCTCGACTTTCGTGGTTTGGTAACTCTCGTGAGATACGAGCAGGGGCCAAGCACGCTAGTAACGTCATTCGTACCCTCCCTGTCGTTCCCGACGATATACCTCTCGCGGGCACCGTTGGGTCGCCCGACTTTCTTACCTTTAAGGACAACCGCTGTTCAGGACCCTATGGCGGCAAGACAAAGTCAGCCGCGAGTGTAGTACAAGGATTACTCCTGGATAGCTCACACTTGAGGTGACTAGGCATAACCCAGATAGGGGCCTTTGGCGGTGTCTTCTTTGTACCGTACCTGTGCGGTTATAATATTTGTATCCGCGTTCACTCCCCTGAGTGATCACAGCCCTCTATCTAATCCTAGCTAACAATGCGCAGGGTTCACTGCTGAATAATGCATAAATATAATAGGCAGCATAGGATAAAGGAGGTACATCAAGGGGCGACAAAATCATGCTATGCAATTGAATAGGATTGTAACGTAGCAGCAGCAGTAACAATGCCTAGTGCAAGAAATGTACGGAAAGATAGGCGATATCTGGGGAAGGGAATGGCTCTGCTTGCCTGGAAGCTCGACGGTAGGGGCAGGGTCGTCGACGAAGTAGTCGTACCCGGCAGCAGTGTAGTCGGCGGTAGCGGCGGGGTCTACCGGAGATTAAGGGGGGAGGAAACAGTAAATACACGGCAATAATAAACAAACATATGCATGACATGACAGATGAAATGTTAACGGTGTTCTAACGCAGTGCAACACACTTTGCTCGGAGCGGGAATTCATCCGGGGATGAACTGCCAGCTCCGGGTGATTACCGGACAGGGTGCCCGGAGGGGGGAAGGTATCATGCCGGAGGCGTCGTGGACATCCGACAAAGATAACGAGGGTGTATCCGTGTTAGTTGAACCATTCCGGACAACTTTCGTGTTCGGAATAAATTCATCCGGGTACTTTTTATCGGTACCGGGAATTATCGACAAACAGCCCGGAGGGGGGGAATGTCGATGATCGGTGTGTTAGGGGAGTGTGATAGACATACAGCTAGCGTATCCGTATTCGTTATATTTTTCTGATCAATTTTCATGCATAAAGTTTTTCGATCCGATATACGGATTAAAAGATATTAAATTTATAAGTTTATTCAATTTTAAAACATTTATAATCCTTTTTAATAATTTCCTTTATTATATTAATAACATTATCCAAAACAGTGCTGACATGTGGGACCCACATGTCATCCTCTGTTTATTAATAGCTCAAACTAAATAGCTAGTTAACTTAATCACCTAACTTAAGGGGGGGTTGGCCCCACCTATAAGTCACACATGGGGGGGTTATTACTATTATTATTATTATTATTATTATTATTATTATCTTTAATCTCTGATTATCTTTTAACGGGCAATTAAGGGGGGGGTGCCCTAGCCCACTTTCATGGAGACAGAGGAGAGCCTCCACTGCGCCACGCCATTGCCACGGCGAGGCCAGTGGAACACTAGCGAGGCCCCCGCGAGCAGCGCGGCGGCCAACTACATGGGAGGGGGGGACTCGAAGCCCCGGGCACACTCGCATCGAGTGGTGCGAAGGAATCAAGCGCGGGCGGCCAAACCCACCGGCGGCGACGAACACCCGTGGCGGCCGGAGCCCTGGCTCCACGGTGAAGGCGAAGGAGGAGCCCTACTGAGGGAAGAAGGGGCGGGGGCGACGTGGTGCTCACCAGGGAGCGATGGGCGTGCACGACGCGAAGCAGGGGACGCCGGAGGACGCGAATTTGAGGCGATGTAGCGCGAGCTGGAGGTTAAAGAAGGCACGATTCCGGCGATGTAGCGCGTCCCAGCTCGATCCAGGGTGGGGGCTCGGCGTGGAGGTCCATGGAGATTCTCCAGGACACGGTCTCAGGTGATGGGGGCCATGGTGGCCACGGCGGCGCGCGTTCCCAAGGCGACGACGGCGTCGGGTGTGCGGAATCGGGAGGAGAGGGAGCAGCGGTGCGAGGGGTGGGGGGGAATGGAGGGCCCCTAGGGTTAGGGTTCGGGGCCAAGGGGTGCAGGGCTTCTTATCCTCCAGGCTAGCCGGGGGATGGCCGCCACGGCGCGGCCGCGGCCATGGCCGCCGTGGATGGCTGCCACGGGGTGGGGGTGAGCAGTGTAGGAGATGAAGTGGAGAGGGGGTTGGGCTGGGCTTGGCCCAGTGGGAGGTTGCGCCCTGGGCAGTTTATAGTTTTTTTTCTTTCTAATTTCCTTAGTTTTCTGTTTCTCTTTTATGTTTATATTTTGTTTGGGCATCAAATAATTTTATAAAATGTGGGACTTTGCTCCATAATTACATTTGCAATTTAGTATACTACTATAAAAAGTTTGGGATTCATATAAAATCATTTGCATTTTTGTTTTATTTAAATTGGATTAAATTCCACTGATTTGACATTGTTTTGATTTGATTAAATTAGTAAAACATTTTAATAAACTCCCATTATAGTTTTAATATGATCTACTGATTATTAGAGATTTTATAATAGTGGTTTCAAGATTTTTGGAGAAGATTTTATTGTCACCCTTTTCAATATCCATCAAAAGGCATTTAGGGTTTGTTTGAATTTCAATTCAAATGGTTGGACTTGTTTTGATTCCTGATGATCCAGATCCATGATCACATTGCTTTAACAACATCACAAGGGGGAATTTGAAAATTTTATCAGGGTTGGAATTTCACAAAGCCAAGATCAAGGTGATCATGGCTGGATTAGCAACAGTAATTATGATCACTGTAGGTGAGTACTGTAGCATGACACCCGGGGTGTTACATCTATGATCATTTTACGTTAGCATTAGAAATCCGCCGCCGACCTTGTCGATGGTCATATTTCGATAATAGTGTCGCCCTTGGTTATTTTATGTTAGTATTAGAATCCCGCCGCCGATGATGGCGCGAATGCAAATCATGTGTCCTATGATTATTATTTCCTGCGAAAATATATATTTTGTATAGAGATGTATTTATATATTAATATTTTAATCTCCATTGAGTAGACCATTTTCGAAGTCATTTACACGACATTTTGTTCTGGCCAAAATCGGCGTCAACAGGTAGTATAATCTAAATTTGGTTTACATAGAATAGATATGGTGTTGCATAATTTATCAAATAGTATCTGTGAAAAAAAAACATTTAGGACGCAACAGAAAGGTGAGACTGGGTAATATACATTAAATCTGGGTTATATAGTTTGCATCGCTAAGGTCCTTGCCTACTCTACGCCAAATTATTAATGAGAGGATGAAAGGTTTCCAAGTGGGTAGTATAATGTGAAGTTAGGTTATATATAACACTATTTCTTATTTAGTATCCATCAAATTCTATCTCGGCCATATGCACCACAACCTGTGTTGCGTTATCCATTAACTATTATCTCGTAAAATATTTCCCAATCATATGAAGTACCGATACATTCATTATATAGCCGGTGTCGCCACAGCGCGAGCCGACAAATTCATCGAGAGCGCTTGCTATATGCACAATGATATCGACTTGGATCGTGCCGTCTAGAAACAATGGTTTAGCGTACCCTTGCCTTCTTTTTTGACGGAGGTAAATTATATGTGACTATAAGACAACGTCAAAGTTGGTTGACCTGGCAGGAATGATAAAACAGGTTCTCATTAATTGTTCGGACTGACTGATGATGTGAAGGATAGTCTCATACTGACATATTACTAATGCGTTACGTGAGCCAAAGTTCTGGAGACATTAAGTTCCATGTGTTTGTGTATAAGGATGAAATGTGCCAAACAGGTAGTATAATCTAAATTTGGTTTACATAGGATAGATATGGTGTTGCATAATTTATCAAATAGTATCTGTGAAAAAAAACATTTAGGACGCACCAGAAAGGTGAGACTGGGTAATATACATTAAATCTGGGTTATATAGTTTGCGTCGCTAAGATCCTTGCCTACTCCTGCCAGGTCTACCAATGAGAGGATGAAAGGTTTCCAAGTGGGTAGTATAATTTGAAGTTAGGTTATATACAACACTGTTTCTTATTCAGTATCCATCAAATTCTCTCTCGGCCGTATGTTAATACGTGGTTGAAATGGGCTCCAATGTGGACCTAAGTAGGTTATATACTAAACATCTAGGTCATATGCACCACAACCTGTGTTGCGTTATCCATCAAATATTATCACGGAAAATATTTCCCAATCATATAAAGTACCGATACATTCATTATATAGACTGTGTCGCCGCAACTGGAGCAGACAAATTCATCGAGAGCGCTTGTTATATGCACAATGATATCGACTTGGATCGTGCCGTCTAGAAACAATAGTTTAGCGTACCCTTGCCTTCTTTTTTGAGGCAGGTAAAATATATTGGACTATAAGGCAACGTGAAAGTTGGTAGACCTGGCAGGAATGATAAAACAGGTTCTCATTAATTGTTCGGGCTGACTGATGATGTGAAGGATCGACTCATACTGACATATTACTAATGCGTTACGTGAGCCAAAGTTCTCGAGACATTAAGTTCCATGTGTCTGTGAATAAGGATGAAATGTGCCAAACAGGTAGTATAATCTAAATTTAGTATACATAGAATAGATATGGTGTTGTATAATTTATCAAATAGTATCTGTGAAAAGAAACATTTAGGACGCAACAAAAAGGTGAGCCTGGGTAATATACATTAAATCTGGGTTATATAGTTTGCGTCACTAAGGTCCTTGCCTACTCTACGCCAAATTATTAATGAGAGGATGAAAGGTTTCCAAGTGGGTAGTATAATGTGAAGTTAGGTTATATACAACACTGTTTCTTATTCAGTATCCATCAAATTCTATCTCGGTCGTATGTTAATACGTGGTAGAAATGGGCTCCAATGTGGACCTAAGTAGGTTATATACTACATATCTATGTTATATGCACCAGAACCTGTGTTGCGTTATCCATTAACTATTATCTTGAAAAATCTTTCCCAATCATATGAAGTACCGATACATTCATTATATAGACTGTGTCGCCGCAACGCGAGCCGACAAATTCATTGAGAGCGCTTGTTATATGCACAATGATATCGACTTGGATCGTGCCGTGTAGAAACAATGGTTTAGCGTACCCTTGCTTTCTTTTTTGAGGGAGGTAAAATATATTGGACTATAAGACAACGTGAAAGTTGGTAGACCTGGCAGGAATGATAAAACAGGTTCTCATTAATTGTTCGGACTGACTGATGATGTGAAGGATCGACTCATACTGACATATTACTAATGCGTTACGTGAGCCAAAGTTCTGGAGACATTAAGTTCCATGTGTCTGTGAAGAAGGATGAAATGTGCCAAACGGGTAGTATAATCTAAATTTGGTTTACATAGAATAGATATGGTGTTGCGTAATTTATCAAATAGTATCTGTGAAAAAAAAACATTTAGGACACAACAGAAAGGTGAGATTGGGTAATATACATTAAATCTGGGTTATATAGTTTGCGTCGCTAAGATCCTTGCCTACTCCTGCCAGGTCTACCAATGAGAGGATGAACGGTTTCCAAGTGGGTAGTATAATTTGAAGTTAGGTTATATACAACACTGTTTCTTATTCAGTATCCATCAAATTCTCTCTCGGACGTATGTTAATATGTGGTAGAAATGGGCTCCAATGTGGACCTAAGTAGGTTATATACTACACATCTAGGTCATATGCACCACAACCTTTGTTACGTTATCCATTAACTATTATCTCGGAAAATATTTCCCAATCATATAAAGTACCGATACATTCATTATATAGACTGTGTCGCCGCAACGCGAGCCGACAAATTCATCGAGAGCGCTTGTTATATGCACAATGATATCGACTTGGATCGTGCCGTCTAGAAACAATGGTTTAGCGTACCCTTGCCTTCTTTTTTGAGGGAGGTAAAATATATTGGACTATAAGACAACGTGAAAGTTGGTAGACCTGGAAGGAATGATAAAACTGGTTCTCATTAATTGTTCGGACTGACTGATGATGTGAAGGATTGACTCATATTGACATATTACTAATACGTTACGTGAGCCAAAGTTCTCGAGACATTAAGTTCCATGTGTCTGTGAATAAGGATGAAATGTGCAAAACGGGTAGTATAATCTAAATTTGGTTTACATAGAATAGATATGGTGTTGCATAATTTATCAAATAGTATCTGTGAAAAAAAACATTTAGGACGCAACAGAAAGGTGAGCCTGGGTAATATACATTAAATTTTTGTTATATAGTGTGCGTCGCTAAGGTCCTTGCCTGCTCTACGCCTAATTATTAATGAGAGGATGAAAGGTTTCCATGTGGGTAGTATAATGTGAAGTTAGGTTATATACAACACTGTTTCTTATTCAGTATCCATCAAATTCTATCTCGGCCGTATGTTAATACGTGGTAGAAATGGGCTCCAATGTGGACCTAAGTAGGTTATATACTACATATCTAGGTCATATGCACCACAACCTGTGTTGCGTTATCCATTAACTATTATCTCGGAAAATATTTCCCAATCATATGAAGTACCGATACATTCACTATATAGACTGTGTCGCCTCAACGCGAGCCGACATATTCATCGAGAGCGCTTGTTATATGCACAATGATATCGACTTGGATCGTGCCGTCTAGAAACAATGGTTTAGCGTACCCTTGCCTTCTTTTTTGAGGGAGGTAAAATATATTGGACTATAGGACAACTTGAAAGTTGGTAGACCTCGCAGGAATGATAAAACAGGTTCTCATTAATTGTTCGGACTGACTGATGATGTGAAGGATCGACTCATACTGACATATTACTAATGCGTTACGTGAGCCAAAGTTCTGGAGACATTAAGTTCCATGTGTCTGTGAATAAGGATGAAATGTGCCAAACGTGTAGTATAATCTAAATTTGGTTTACATAGAATAGATATGGTGTTGCATAATTTATCAAATAGTATCTGTGAAAAAAAACATTTAGGACGCAACAGAAAGGTGAGCCTGGGTAATATACAGGAAATCTGGGTTATATAGTTTGCGTCGCTAAGGTCCTTGACTACTCTACGCCAAATTATTAATGGGAGGATGAAAGGTTTCCATGTGGGTAGTATAATGTGAAATTAGGTTATATACAACACTGTTTCTTATTCAGTATCCATAGAATGCTATCTCGGCCGAATGTTAATACATGGTAGAAAGGCTCCAATGTGGACCTAAGTAGGTTATATACTTCACATCTAGGTCATATGCACCACAACCTGTATTGCGTTATCCATTAACTATTATCTCGGAAAATATTTTCCAGTCATATGTAGTACCGATACATTCATTATATAGACTGTGTCGCCACAACGCGAGCCGACAAATTCTTCGAGAGCGCTTGCTATATGCACAGTGCTATCGACTTGGATCGTGCCGTCTAGGAACAATGGTTTAACGTACCCTTGCCTTCTTTTTTGACGGAGGTAAATTATATTGGACTATAACACAACGTCAAAGTTGGTAGACCTGGCAGGAATGATAAAACAGGTTCTCATTAATTGTTCGGACTGACTGATGAAGTGAAGGATCGACTCATACTGACATATTACTAATGCGTTACGTGAGCCAAAGTTTTGGACACATTAAGTTCCATGTTTTTGTGTATAAGGATGAAATGTGCCAAACGGGTAGTATAATCTAAATTTGGTTTACATAGGACAGATATGGTGTTGCATAATTTATAAAATAGTATCTGTGAAAAAAAACATTTAGGACGCAACAGAAAGGTGAGACTTGGTAATATACATTAAATCTGGGTTATATAGTTTGCGTCGCTAAGGTCCTTGCCTACCCTACGCCAAATTATTAATGAGAGGATGAAAGGTTTCCAAGTCGGTATTATAATGTGAAGTTAGGTTATATAAAACACTGTTTCTTATTCAGTATCCATCAAATTCTATCTCGGCCGTATGTTATATTACCCAGGCTCACCTTTCTGTTGCGTCCTAAATGTTTTTTTCACAGATACTATTTGATAAATTATGCAACACCATATCTATTCTATGTAAACCAAATTTAGATTATACTACCCGTTTGGCACATTTCATTCTTATACACAAACACACGGAACTTATTGTCTCGAGAATTTTGGCTGACGTAACGCATTAGTAATATGTCAGTATGAGTCGATCCTTCACATCATCAGTCAGTACGAACAATTAATGAGAACATGTTTTATCATTCCTACCAGGTCTACCAACTTTCACATTGTCTTATAGTCCAATATATTTTAGCTCACTCAAAAAAGAAGGCAAGGGTACGCTAAACCATTGTTTCTAGACGGCACGATCCAAGTCGATATCATTGTGCATATAGCAAGCGCTCTCGATAAATTTTTTTGGCTCGCATTGTGGCGACACCGGCTATATAATGAATGTATCGGTACTTTATATGATTTGTAAATATTTTCCGAGATAATAGTTAATGGATAACGCAACACAGGTAGTGGTGCATATGACCTAGATGTGTAGTATATAACCTACTTAGGTCCACATTGGAGCCGTTTCTACCACGTATTAACATACGGCCGAGACAGAATTTGATGGATACTGAATAAGAAACAGTGTTGTATATAACCTAACTTCACATTATACTACCCACTTGGAAACCTTTCATCCTCTCATTAATAATTCATCGAGGCGTTACTAATGCGTTACGTGAGCTAAAGTTCTCGAGACATTAAGTTCCATGTGTCTGTGAATAAGGATGAAATGTGCCAAACGGGTAGTATAATCTAAATTTTGTTTACATAGAATAGATATGGTGTTGCATAATTTATCAAATAGTATCTGTGAAAAAAACATTTAGGACGCAACAGAAAGGTGAGACTGGGTAATATACATTAAATCTGGGTTATATAGTTTGCGTCGCTAAGGTCCTTGCCTACTCTACGCCAAATTATTAATGAGAGGATGAAAGTTTTCCAACTAGGTAAGTTGGTAGACCTGGCAGGAATGATAAAACAGGTTCTCATTAATTGTTCTGACTGACTGATGATGTGAAGGATCGACTCATACTAACATATTACTAATGCGTTACGTGAGCCAAAGTTCTCGAGACATTAAGTTCCATGTGTCTGTGTATAAGGATGAAATGTGCCAAACGGGTAGTATAATCTAAATTTGGTTTACATAGAATAGATATGGTGTTGCATAATTTATCAAATAGTATCTATGAAAAAAAAACATTTCGGACGCAACAGAGAGGTAAGCCTGGGTAATATACAGGAAATCTGGGTTATATAGTTTGCGTCGCTAAGGTCCTTGACTACTCTACGCCAAATTATTAATGGGAGGATGAAAGGTTTCCAAGTGGGTAGTATAATGTGAAATTAGGTTATATACAACACTGTTTCTTATTTAGTATCCATTGAATGCTATCTCGGCCGAATGTTAATACGTGGTAGAAAGGCTCCAATGTGGACCTAAGTAGGTTATATACTTCACATCTAGGTCATATGCACCACAACCTGTATTGCGTTATCCATTAACTATTATCTCGAAAAATATTTTCCAATCATATGTAGTACCGATACATTCATTATATAGACTGTGTCGCCACAACGCGAGCCGACAAATTCTTCGAGAGCGCTTGCTATATGCACAGTGCTATCGACTTGGATCGTGCCATCTAGAAACAATGGTTTAGCGTACCCTCGCCTTCTTTTTTGACGGAGGTAAATTTTATTGGACTATAAGACAACGTCAAAGTTGGTAGACCTGGCAGGGATGATAAAACAGGTTCTCATTAATTGTTCGGACTGACTGATGATGTGAAGGATCGACTCATACTGACATATTACTAACGCGTTACGTGAGCCAAAGTTCCGGAGACATTAAGTTGCATGTTTTTGTGTATAAGGATGAAATGTGCCAAACGGGTAGTATAATCTAAATTTGGTTTAAATAGGATAGATCTGGTGTTGCATAATTTATAAAATAGTATCTGTGAAAAAAACATTTAGGACGCAACAGAAAGGTGAGACTTGGTAATATACATTAAACTTGGGTTATATAGTTTGCGTCGCTAAGGTCGTTGCCTACACTACGCCAAATTATTAATGAGAGGATGAAAGGTTTCCAAGTCGGTAGTATAATGTGAAGTTAGGTTATATAAAACACTGTTTCTTATTCAGTATCCATCAAATTCTATCTCGGCCGTATGTTATATTACCCAGGCTCACCTTTCTGTTGCGTCCTAAATGTTTTTTTCACAGATACTATTTGATAAATTATGCAACACCATATCTATTCTATGTAAACCAAATTTAGATTATACTACCCGTTTGGCACATTTCATCCTTATACACAAACATTTGGAACTTAATGTCTCGAGAATTTTGGCTGACGTAACGCATTAGTAATATGTCAGTATGAGTCGATCATTCACATCATCAGTCAGTCCGAACAATTAATGAGAACCTGTTTTATCATTCCTGCCAGGTCTACCAACTTTCACGTTGTCTTATAGTCCAATATATTTTAGCTCACTCATTAAAGAAGGCAAGGGTACGCTAAACCATTGTTTCTAGACGGCACGATCCAAGTCGATATCATTGTGCATATAGAAAGCGCTCTCGATGAATTTGTCGGCTCGCATTGTGGCGACACTGTAACACCCTCGCTGTCAGTGAACAGTAATCATGGTTACTGTTCATCTCTACTGTTCAAAACTTTTGTCTGATCAACTGGTTCGGTTAAAATTCAAATTCTCCTTTAATATTGTTGCAAGCAAATATGAACCATGGACCTTGATCATCATTGGCCAACTAAAGTCCAAGCCATTTGAAATAGAATTCAAACAAACCCTAAAATGCCTTTTGATGAATATTAAAAATATGGTGACAATAAAATCTTTTCCAAAAATCTTGGAACCACTTTTATAAAATCCCAAATAATCATTGGACCATGCCAATGTGGTCTTGAGTATTTATAGTGATATGGAAAATTCCAAACAAATAATAATAGTAGCAATTCCGGGCCAATTACTCATTTTATAATAAAATAAAATATCAAATGAGTTTGAAAAAATCTCAAACTTTTTAGAGCACTTAGGTATGGTGGAACAATATTTATAGGACCAGTACCACATTTTACAAAAATGTAAAACAGATAAAAGAAATGCAAAAGATAAATTACAAAAAAAAGTAAAACCTAGCTAACCACCCCCCCTGGGCGAAGCCCACCTAGCGAGCTTATCCCCCTTGCCCCTGGGCCGCCTAGCCCAACAGCGCCCCCAGCCCAGGTAACCCCCCAGACCGTCCCCTCCCCTGTTCCCCTGTTCACGTCGCCGTGGAAGGGGATCCACTGTGCCACCGCACGCCATGGACGCCGTGGAGGCCATCCGGCGAACCCCGACGACCTATAAGGCAACCCGAGACACCACGGCGCCGTGCCCTAACCCTAAACTCCCCACGCCCCCTGGATCTCGCCTCCCTCCATCGTCACCCTCCTCCTCGCGCACCCGGGCCCAACCGTGGCCACATCATCGCCGGCGACGCGGCCAAAGGCCTCTCCCCGCCGGACGAAGTTGTCCAGCAGCCGCCCCTTGCCCCACTCCTTCTCGCTGTGGTTCCCTTCGAAACCATGACGCCACGCCCGCCGTGAATCGAGCGCCGAACCTCGCCACGGACGCCGCACCCCCGTGCCGGAATTGGCGCGCTCAGACATCCCCGGCCGCTCAGACTGCTCCTCTGCCCTCCTTGTGAGCACCTCCGTCGATCCCCCCTATTCCCCCTGCGCCCTGTGGCCGTCGCCGTTTGCGCCGTCTCGGAGCTCGGCCACCATGGACAGGAGCTCAGCTCGCCGCTCCTCGCCCTGCCGCCTCCCTGGCCACCCGCGCCGCCCCTGGCCGCCGGCCTCCTCTGCCGCGCCTCCCTCTAGCCCCTCTCGGTCGTGGCCTCCTTCCCCTGGCGCCGCCGCGGCTCGTTGCAGCCGGGCACAGCTACGGCCTGGCCGGCGTGGTGTGCGTGTGCCCGTGTGGCCGGGTTACCCCCCCCCCACTGACCATGGGGCCCAACCCCTAATTCCCTGTTAAGAAAATAATAATAATAAAGGTATCTATTAATAAAACACCCATAGTGGCTGACAGGTGGGCCCTAGGCCTTTTTAAAATTAATTAAACTTTTAACTAAACAAATGTGTCAATGACACCTGGGCCCCACTAGGTGTTTATGTTTGTTAAATCTGATTAATAGATAACATTGTATGACATGTGGGTCCAGTGGGTAATTAAATTTAATTATTTGTTTTATTAGCCATGTGAGGCTGACCAGTGGGACCCACTGGTCAGGTTTGACCAGTCAAACTGCACTGTTCTGGATAATGTTAGTTTATTAATAAAATAAATCCAGTAATTCGTTTATAATGATTAAAACTTTAAAATTGAATATATTTTAAACCGTAAGTCAGATTCAAAAACTTTATACATCAAAATTGATCAGAAAAATATAACGAATACGTATACGCTATTCGTATGCCAACCACACCCCTCTAATACAACGAACACCGACATTCCCCCCTCCGGGCTGTCTGTCGATAATTCCCGGTGCCGGTAAAAACCTGCGGGATGAATTTATTCCGAACACGAAAGTTTTCCGGAATGGTTCAACTAACACGGATACACTCCCCTTATCTTTGTCGGATGTCCACGACACCTCCGGCATGAAACCTTCCCGTCCGGACACCTTGTCCGGTAATCACCCGGAGCTGGTAGTTCATCCCCGGATGGATTCCCGCTCCGTGCAACGTGCTTTGCACTGCGTTAGAACACAGACGTCGATACATTTGGCATGTCATTCATATGTTTGCATTGCTTGCTTTGTATTTACTGTTTCTTCCCCCCTTATCTCCGATAGACCCCGCTGCTACCGCCGACTACACCACTGCCGGGTACGACTACTTCGTCGACGACCCTGCCCCTACCGTCGAGCTTCCAGGCAAGCAGAGCCATTCTCTTCCCCAGATATCTCCTACCTTTCCGTACATTTCTTGCACTAGGCATGGTTACTGCTGCTGCTACGATTACAATCCTATTCAACTGCATAGCATGTTTTTGTCTCCCCTTGATGTACCTCCTTTATCCTATGCTGCCTATTATTATTATGCATTATTCAGCAGTGAGCCCTGCGCATTGTTAGCTAGGATTAGATAGCGGGCCGTGGACACTCTAGGAGTGAACACGGATACAATATATACAACTGCACAGGTACGTTACAAAGCAGACACCGCCAAAGGCCCCTATCTGGGTTATGCCTAGTCACCTCAAGTGTGAGCTATCCAGGAGTAATCCTCGTACTCCACTCGAGGCTGACTTTGTCTTTCCGCCATAGCGTCCTGGACAGCGGTTGTCCTTAAAGGTAAGAAGTCGGGCGACCCAACGGTGCCCGCGAGAGGTATATTGTCGGGAACGACAGGGAGGGTACAACCGACGTTACTGGCGTGCTTGGCCCCTTCTCGTATCTCGCGAGAGTTACCAAACCACGAAAGTCGAGCTCTACCAAGAGCAAATGCGAGACAAGGTAAGGAGACGGTTCACCTTGTTGGTAACCGCAGTGACTTGGTGGGGCGACAGGGCAGGCACCGATGTACTGGTGGTCCTGACTGCTGTCGTTGACCGCGGGTCGGTTAAGTCAAGGCAACGATAACGGTTGTCACGCAGGTTAATTAAAATGCTAAAATGTTCCGCGGATGTCTTGAGTAGCCTTTTGGCTTGTACGCACTGCCTACACATGAGACAAGGAGTGTGGGCTCCCCTGCATCGTATTCTCGTTCGAGGGTCTTCAGACGTTATCAGTACCGCGGGCTGATTGCCGGGAAGTGGTGTTGTCTTCTCTTGCTCGAGCGGTGTATTTTTATTTGCTTTGATTTTGCTTCACCGGCCAGTAGCACCGTGTAGGAGTACATTCGGGTTAGGGTCCAATGCCCGGCGTACATAGGATATAGTCCGGCGGATGACCTCTCTGTTGATTTCCGAAGGATGGGCTGCTTTGGTGGAGCGTTCCCTAACAAGGTTCCCGCCACCATGGAGATCCGAGCATCGTAGAGTCTCGCTAGTGCACCCCTGCAGGGAAGATTAATCTATTCGAATATCCGTGTCCACGGTAACAGGACGCTTTATGCTGAAGCTGGATCATACCACTAGAAACTATTACTATTAAACTGTATGGTTCCGGGTCTTCTTCCTCGCAGGGAGTCGACGAAGGGAACTCGGAGGCATTATTATTATTAATCATTACAACTTACTATTATACAATGTTGCAGCAACTTCTGCTTCATTGTTACTTTATTGTTTTATATAAACTGTTGGCTGTTTCTTACCTCATGCTGCAAGACATCGTCGGAAGATGCTAGTCTTCGATAGGCCTAGCTTCTTATCCTTATTCTGATTTCTATCTTGCAGTCCACTATATACAGCCTCCCCTTTCCGTTAATACAAATGCATAATGCTTAGTAGCGGACGTAAGACTCGCGGGTATGCTAGATACTCACCTTTGCTTTATTTCCCCTATTATGTTTTGCCTGATCGGCCGCTGCAGTCGACGTTGGAGCCCAGGAGCAGGAGTACCCCGGAGGCGCATACTACTACGTTGAGACCCCCGCTGACCAGGACCAGGAGTAGTTTCGGAGGCTCCCAGGCAGGAGGCCCTGCCTTTTCGATCTGTATCTCTGATGTTATTTGTGCGAGCCTTCTTAAGGCAAAACTTGACTAACTATGTCTGTACTCAGATATTATGGTTTGTATAACTTATGTATTCGGGTCCGAGTGACCCCCCCTTTATTGTAACATATTGGTTTATCCTTTTGTGTTTAGTGTTGTGCTGTGATATTCTCACCGTTGCACCCTAATCTCAGCCATGTACTCTGCGTGTATGATTACTGTACACGGATTGATTTTGGGGGCGTCACAAGTTGGTATCAGAGCCGACTGCCTGTAGGAAGGCACCCCACCACTACCTGGTCGAAGTTGAGTCTAGACTTTGAGAAACTCTTTTTCTAACTTAATGTTTGGCTTACGGGCCCACATCGATGTCACTACGTGTGATATCTATGGTATTAGTATCCTTTTCTCCTTACCTATGCTCTAGGAATCTTCTCTCTTATCCTTGCTGGTAAGTTTTACAAACTCTGACAGTAGGATCACGTCCTCTTGATTCCACCCGGCGTTTTGGTGCTTCCCCATTGATTGAGTCATGTTGCAGGAGTTCTACCCCAGGTCCCGGACCGCTGATCCCATTCTCATTCTGGGCAGGCCGCGCGTTCTCTGGCATTAACTCCTGTGGCCAATAGTTTTCTTGCGGCGTGATTGACATAGTGGAATATATGTCGCGTCGTGGAATCCTTACCGCGGTCTGCGCGCCGCCTAGTGTGTCCTTCTTTTCTTAATTTCTACGACGTTACGCTGCCCGATTTTCGATTGATTCTATGTGTGGATGTGTATGTCTTATATGACTACACCTTTATATCCGCGCCTCCTCTTTGTTGTCGCTTTATCTCTTACTCGTTTCCGGTATCTCGATAAATGTTCATCGCTGAAATACCCCTGTTAAATTCTAGCAGGATGGCTTGTCGTGGTGGTCGTGGTCGTGGTCGTGGTGCCAACGATCCACCTCCGCCGCCGGACTACATGGACGCGATGATGCAGCAGTTTCAGATGAACCAGGTGTTTATGCAAGGAGTCATAGATCAGCTCCAGAACCAGAACCAGCACCAGAACCAACCGCCTGTGGTTACTCTGCGGGATTTCATGCGTCTCAATCCCCCTCTCTTCCACCAGCCTGAACAGCCGCTGGATGCCGATGATTGGCTTCATGATATCACTCGTCAGCTGGAGTTCGCTAATGTGAGCGCTGCTGATTACGTCAACTTCGTCTCCTATTTCCTGCGTGGTCCTGCTGCTCAGTGGTGGAACACTTACAAGGGCTCGCTAGCTGAAGGGACTGTCGTCACCTGGAATGACTTCAAGACTGCCTTTCGTGCTCGTTATGTCCCACAGGCGATTATGAACCGTATGAAGGCCGAGTTCCGCAACCTCGTTCAGGGCAACAAAACTGTCGAGGCATATCAGAGGGAATTCCTCCGCCTCTCCCGCTATGCTGCAAGTGACCTCCCCAATGATGCAATTAGGCAAGAGAAGTTCCGTGATGGACTCAACCCAGATCTCCAGCTTGCACTCGCTTTGCACGTCTTCCCCGACTTCGCCACCATGGTGAACCAGACTATCACTCTCGAGACCGCTCAGCTTAAGTTCGGTGGTTCGCCGAAGCGCCCCCGTGATGCTGGCTCATCTTCGGGCACAGCACAGAAGCAACGCGTTTGGCTTCCACACAGTGTGTATCGTCCACCTGCCCCTGTACCAAGGCCGTCGTATGTTGCACCTCGTCTGCCTCCGCCCCCGCCGAGACAGCCGAAGACTGAGACTACACCCCTCCGTCCTCAAGATGGCTTGTGCTTCAAGTGCCATCAGCCAGGTCACTTTTCCAGAGACTTCCCCCAGCGATAGAATCAACTGGTAGTTCACCCTGCTGGCCGTGGAAATGGCCGTGGCAACAACAGGACCCCCAACTATAACACTGGGTCTTCTTATCACACTCGCGGCCATGCTTACAACATTAATGTCGAAGAAGCTCAGGAGCAACCTGCTACCGTGATGGTTACCCTTCTTGTTAATTCAGTACCTGCTACAGTTTTATTTGATGCAGGAGCATCACATTCATTCATGTCGGAAGTATTTGCATTGTCGCATAACTTCATGGTAGAAAAGATGGATCCACCGATGGTTGTCCGCACTCCGATAGGCCATTGCCACACCTCCAAGATAGTGCCCAAAACCATCGTTGAAATTGAAGGAATTGAGTTCCTTGCATCCCCCATCCTCCTGAAGTCTTCCACCATAGACCTCATTCTCGGCATGGTATGGTTGAAAGTCCACGATGCCGCACTGTATTGTGGCACCAGTTCTGTCCAACTTTTTCACCCCTCTGGCGAGATTGTTAACCACACCACCCGGATTACCCGTGGTGCTAAAACGCATATCTATATGATGAATGCTCTGAATGTCCCACCTCTTGACGGGATTGAGAACGTACCAGTCATTCGTGATTTTCCCGACGTCTTCCTAGAAGAACTCCCAGGAATACCCCCGATCCGAGAGGTTGAATTTGTCATCGACCTGAGACCCGACACCATCCCTATTGCCAAGCGTCCCTATAAGATGCCACCTCACCACCTCCTTGAACTGAAGAAGGAGATCGACGAAGCACTTCACAAAGGATTCACTCGCCCAAGTTCCTCTTCTTGGGGAGCACCTTCGCTCTTTGTTAAGAAGAGCGATGGAACAAATCGTTTGGTCCAAGATTACCGACCCATCAACCAATCCACCATCCAGAACAAATATCCGCTTCCCCGGATCAACGATCTGTATGATCAACTTGCTGGATCCACGGTGTTTTCGAAACTCGACTTGAGGTTGGGTTACCATCAGATCCGAGTCCGTGAAGAGGACATTCCGAAGACTGCTTTCATTACTCGCTATGGTTCATACGAGTACATTGTCATGTCCTTTGGCTTGACGAATGCTCCAGCCAATTTCTCCCGGTTGATGAACTATATATTCATGGAATACCTCCACAAGTTTGTCGTGGTTTATCTGGATGATATCTTAATGTACTCCAAGAATAAAGAAGAACATGCTGAACATCTTCGTCTTATACTGGAAAAGCTTCGAGAACACAAACTCTACGCTAAGTATTCTAAGTGTGAGTTCTGGCTTCCTGAAGAGACCTACCTTGGTCACGTGATTTCCAAGGATGGCATTGCCGTCAACCCAGAACGTATCCAGGCTATTCTTGACTGGACTCCTCCCAAGACTGTCAAGCAAGTCCGAAGTTTCGTCGGCCTTGCCAGCTATTGCCGCCGTTTCGTCGAGAACTTCTCCAAGATTGCCAGGCCTCTGACTAACCTGCTTCACAAAGGCGTCATGTTTGAGTGGACAGATAAATGTCAGGAAAGTTTCCAAGACCTCAAGGAGAAGCTCACTTCTCCCCCAGTGCTAGCTCCCCCTGATACTCAGAAGGACTTCGTGATATATTGCGACACATCTCGTCAAGGATTAGGATGTGTCCTAATGCAAGAGCGCAAAGTGATTGCTTATGGCTCTCGTCAATTGCGTGCTCACGAAGATAAATATCCAACACATGATCTTGAATTGGCAGCGGTAATTTATGCATGGAAGCTGTGGCGACATTATCTCGTCGGTAATCGTTGCGAGATCTACACCGGCCACCAAAGTCTGAAGTACCTGTTTACTCAACCAGATCTGAACCTCCGCCAGCAGAGATGGCTCGAGACAATAGCCGACTACAACATGGGAATTTCTTTCACCCCTGGCAAAGCTAATGTGGTGGCCGATGCCTTAAGCCGCAAAGCCTTTTGTAGTGAACTGGAAGTTCAAGTACAGCAGCCACGTCTGTATGAAGAGCTCCGCAAGCTGAACATCGAAATTGTTCCGCAGGGATATGTAAACTCCCTGGTGGTCAAACCAGACCTTGACACCCGCATCAAGACGGTACAACATTATGACTCTGAAATTTGGAAGATTAAGCGGTGTGTTGCCAGCGGAGAGCCCTCATTATTCACTATTGATGCAAATGATGATAATGCGGTGTACTTCAAGGGTCGTTTAGTGGTTCCGGTAGCAAAGGCAAACCTGAATTACGCCCCTGATGTCATGAAAGAAGCTGATGATACACCTTTGTCGATCCACCCTGGTAGTACCAAGATGTACCAAGACATTCGTCAGCGGTACTGGTGGTCCAACATGAAACAAGAAATTGCTCGTTATGTTGATGAGTGTGACGTTTGCCGTCGAGTGAAAGCCGAACATCAAAGACATGCTGGAACTCTGCAACCACTTTCTATTCCTGAATGGAAATGGGACAAGATTGAAATGGACTTCGTCACTGGTTTTCCCCGATCGCAGAAAGGTCACGATGCTATCTTTGTCGTCATCGACCGCTTCTCCAAGGTTCCCCACTTTCTGCCAGTCAAGGAGACGATCTCTGCTAGTCAGTTGGCAGACTTGTATGTTTCCAGAATCGTGTCGCTCCACGGTATTCCGTTGGAGATCAGTTCCGACCGTGGCAGTATTTTCACCTCAAGATTTTGGGATAGTTTCCCAGAAGCTATGGGCACTCACCTGAATTTCAGCACCGCTTATCACCCCCAGTCGCAAGGACAAGTCGAACGAGTTAATCAAGTGCTTGAGGACATGCTTCGAGCTTGTGTCATCTCCTTCGGCAAGAAATGGGAGGAATCTCTTCCATTTGCTGAGTTCTCGTACAACAATAGCTACCAAGCTAGTCTGAAGATGGTGTAGGAGATATGCCCTAGAGGCAATAATAAATGTTATTATTTATCCCCATGTTCCTAATTATGTTTATATTCCATGCTATAACTGCTATGGTTCTCGAGTCTGCAATAACCACGAGGCTCGGAGGAAGACTCATATGCACGTGTGGAATAATAAACGGATAAAAAAATTATATTCGTAGTCTCGCCTCTAAGACTAGCTCAAGTGTTGCATGATGGTTCTGTTTTCCTGATCATGGGCATGACTATGCCGGCAATTTTGAGGGCACAATGTTAGAAGAACATTTGTGTTGAATCGACCCAGATTGATGTTATGCTATGAGATACATTCGTCACCAGTTAATGGATTATAACACAGAGAAAGTTGAGCGTTTGCATAATTCCTTAGACCATGAGAGTATCGAGTTCCTTCGTACTTGCTTCGTGAACTTTGGGGTTTGTTAAACGTCATCTGTAAAAGGGTGGCTATTACGGCGGCTTACGGGTTCACGGAAAAGTATGACAAGGAACTAGGTAGCTCAAGATTGGGATTTGCTCCTCCGTCGATGGAGAGATATTCTTCGGGCCCTCTCGGTGTTACGGTATCCACCATCGTCTGGCCAGACACAGTGTGATTTGATCACAGGGATGCCGGAACGCGGGAACGAGAAAAGAGAACAATACTAGTAACGAGGTAACTGGCATAGTGGACAAGTGTTGATCCACGGGGATGCCGATAAGTCTCACCTCGGGTATTTGTAACATATCACGAAGCAACAGGAATAGCACACGGCAACTGGAGGTTCACTCGAATATTTATTCGTGTGGGTATAGGGGTCAATATGGGTGTCCACGGCTCCGATGTTGATCATTGATCGGAAAGTGTTCCGGGTCATGTCTATACTTCACCGAACCTATAGGGTCACACGCTTAAGGGTCATCTATCTGCTGAATACTAGACAGGGAGTCTGAGAGAAAGTCACCGGAAAGGTTTCGGAAAAACGGAAAAGTTCCGGAAAGAGAACACCGGAATAATTTCGGTAAAACCAAAAAGTTGTTTCGGAATATATCATTAAGTCAAAATGGTTTCGGCACACGCCTGGAAATTCTTGGAGGGTGCCAGAATTGTTCTGGGAACTTCTGGGATTTTTCCAGAGAGAAAAAACCGGAAATGTTCCGGAGCTGCCGGAACCGCTTTGGTTGCTTTTCGCAGATGAAAATCACTAATCCGGAATTGTTTCGGAACGCGTCCAAAATCCTTTTAGTGGGTACTGGAATTTTTCTAAGACCTACAGAAAAGTTTCGGATTTTACGGTCGCAGATAAATGTCTTCATGAATAGTGGATACACTATTCATGATGATGCAGGCGATGATGCAGCTTGCATGATGATGCAGGCGATGATGCAGCTTGCATGATGATGCAGGCGATGATGCAGCTTGCATGATGATGCAGGCAATGATGCAGTTTGGAGGGCATTTTGGGTTTTTCCCCATAGCCTCTCACCCTATAAATAGGGGTGGAGAGGGGTCTCTCAAAGCTGATCCAAGTTCTCACTTGAACTCTCAACAAGTGCCATTGCATGATCTGGCTTTCTTCTCTCCCTCCCACGAAATAGTTTCGTAGAGCCGAAAGGCTGTCTGGGTTCCGGTAGGAACTAGTTCTGGACGGCGAAGCCCTGCCGGATAGATGACACCGTATGTGTGCAACCCCGTAGAGAGGTCGTAGTTTCGATCTTTTGCCCGAGGGGCTGTTCGAGGGTCCTCCCGAAGGGCTGTCCAAATTATCGTTCGAGTTTCAAGGGTCCTCCCGAAGGGCTGTCCGAGTTACCGATCGAGTTTCGAGGGGCCTCCCGAAGGGCTGTCCGTGACATCGTCCGAGGGACTGTCCGACCGCCTCTCGGAGCGCTGTCCGAGGAGCAGACGAGGGAGGACATCCTCGCGGTTGGGAGGTTGTAAATCCTAGCCGCGGGGGTCTGCACCAACGATCTACATCGACTCTACTTCCGCTGCGCTACGAGTCGGTAACGATCAGATCAAAACCTTGTATGCAGTCTCCATAGTGGTCCTGGGCTGTTCGTAGTGCGGAAATTTTTTGTTTTCTGCCGCGTTCCCCAACAGTGGTATCAGAGCCGTGCTATGCGTAGATGCATGTTGCGATCTAGAATACATAGAGATGTATGGGTATTGCATAATATAATTTTAGAGTAGATCAGATCTATTGCTGAAAATTATTTATGCGGGTGGCAGATGAAATCTGTTACCCGATGTTCTTGTTGCTTCCCTGGAATTTGTGTATTTCTGATCTCAATAACAGTATGGTGGAGTTTCAAAGTTCTGGCAATCTGCGATCCTGATTGATCAAAGAAGTGCTAACAGTTCGTTGAATTCCACCATAGTTAGAGAAAGAAGAAATTCTGCAGACTAAAGGGCAATGCAGATATGATCTGCACGGGGATCACGCGTATGACGAAGTTCAGTATGGGGCTCGAGATTTTATTATCTCGTGTTTCATACACCCCGCAAAGTTAATCTAGCGACTTGAATAATCATGCTTGATGATAAACGTTGGTAGCTGCGGTTTAAGTCAAAACCTTAGAAGCCACGTAAAATAAAATTTTGCATAAACCGATTAGAGGCATCTAACTTGGTTTTGCAGGATGTGCATGTGATGTGGTATAGCAAAGCTCATATTAATTTGATTATGTATGAGATGACTATATAATGTAAATTTATTAACATGACCTGCGTGTCATGATTTGGCATGATGGCTGGAGCCATATGATTGTCACTTTAATGACCTGCGAGTCAACCTTATGTAATGCACTTATTTTATTAGCTATAGAGATAGCAATATTATTTGGTGCATCGACAAGGTGGTGGCAAACTTCGCGAAGGTGAACTCCGACGCAAATGCCAAAGACGAAGAAATACTTGACTTCTCCGTCAGAAGGGGCTCTAACATATCATGCAATTATAAATTACCTGAGATGTTTATCCCTTAAGTTGCACCCTTCTTGATTGCGCGGTAGTCGCTTTTTATTAGGGTGATCTCTCACTTAAAATATCAAGTAGTTAGTGTTCTCCCAAATGTAGCACCGTCACAGCATCTATCCTTTCGGGGTGCGCCATGGATGCATGGGTACGAACGATTGGAGAAATGTAAGGCGGGTGAGGTCAGACCTCGCAGCAAGATCACTTGGTTGTCTTGACGTTCATGGCAGGATCGTCCTGAGCTCGGAACACATGCATCGAAAGATGAACAAGAGTGACATAGAGATGTGATCGGCAAGTTGGCCTACCAAATCAAAATCCTCGTCATGAGATGATGATTCTATGGCGTTGTATTGATATTTGGATCTTGAATCACTCATAATCAATTTTGAGAGATATTGATTTGAGTGGGAGCGCATTTTAGAATTAACTTGTTTAATTCTGAGTGCAATTAATTATGAACACTGTCTAAGTATAATTTGCTAATAGTTGTAGAATAATGGCTCGCGTTTCCACCTTCCCTATTAAAATTGAATAAGCTGTTAAATATCTGGTTAAAACTTTACGGTTGGTAACGTAATGCGAGGATTGTCCTCAAGAGTGCCGAGAAGGATTTTGTCCTATCGCATGCTTTCGGTGTCCTCCCGCTAATGCTATGGATGATGTGACTCTCGTCCTTCGATCCAAAAGCTAGAATTCCATTGTGGTCAAGTGCAATACGTTTGCTTCCATAAGACCCGAACTTCACAAGTTTGGGATAGTTATGTAATATTCATGGAACTGAAAATTGTTTTCAGATACAGACAAAGGCTAAAAGATATGAGATATCCAAAGCAATATCTGTTTGCAAAGTATTAGTACAGTGTTTACTGGGCATTTGACTGATAAGAGAGGGATCCAGAAGAACGCCTGTCATATGATGAAGGTGAATAAAACAAACAACTTAAAGAGAAAGGAAATGTCCAAAGGGTGTTAGTATGACTCACACGCCTAGGAAGTCCGGGGCTAACGCCACTCTTAAAGTTGGGTGCTTCTTCTGAGAGTAGGAGAAATATATTGAAAGTTAAACTGTTAAAAGTATAAGGGCAAAAAGAAAGAAGACTGGAATGTCCAGCTCATGTATAAAAGTCATGAAAGTTATTGATGTATGGAAGGCTGGTCAAAAATAAATAGTTCTTGGGAATTGTGATTAAACAGTTAGTCCATAATTCTTGGGTATTATGATTAAAAGTTGATCACAGGAATACCCGCTCGATTGCATTCTGTTGCAACTCGATGCAAGAACCACTACGGCCTAAAAGACTTGCCAGTAATGAGTTTTAGATACGCGCTGGGAACATAGTAAAAGTTACTATACCTTCCATCGGTGTATCACCATCTGTATTTATTTTCATAATTCGTTTTAGAGTTTTATACACTCTAGCCCATTGCATAAAGTATGTTGCAAGAAGGTTGTTCATAAAAGAACAATTGTTGTTCAGTATTATGAATAACATAAAGGGCCATGCTTCCATCGGGGATGGGATGTATGTTACGAATATTGATGGTAATATGATACATCCATAACAATGACGCTAAATGTCGAAAGACTAAAAGAATACCACATATGTGTGGCACTGCATTTGGTCACATTGGAGAAACCCGCATGGAGAAATTCCATAATGATGGATTTTGAAGTCATTTGATTATGAATCATCTCACACTTGCAACTTTCGTCCGAAAAGTTAAGTGACTGAAATACCGTTCACAGGCCATGAGGAACGAACAACAAACTTATTGGTGATCATACATTTGATGTGTGTAGTCCGATAAATGTTGTTAGTAGTGGATTTATCTATCTTCAGAAAAGACTCAAGTAGATATATGGATATTTACTTGATGAGACGTAAGTCTGGATCTTTTGAAATCATTCGAAAGGTTTTCAAAAATGAAGTGAAAGTTATTGTGACAAGAAAATTATGTTTCTACAATTTGA
Organism: Bromus sterilis; assembly: GCA_950022295.1. Classification (NCBI taxonomy): domain Eukaryota; kingdom Viridiplantae; phylum Streptophyta; class Magnoliopsida; order Poales; family Poaceae; genus Bromus; species Bromus sterilis. Next base: position 157,129,087 of record OX465596.1, on the reverse strand, counting down.
TTGCAGAAAGGAATTTTTGAGTTACAAGTTTAGCCAATGTCTGATGAGTTGTGAAAAGAGTTTTCATAACTTGCACCTCCCGGAACACCACTGCAAGTGGAATGTCCTTGAAGATGTAATCAAACCATTTATGACATGGTAAGATCAAAGATGACATAAATCAATTTGCCATTATCCCTTTTAATGTAATGCTTTAGAGACTACGGCTTTTACACTTAAAGGAGCGCCATCAGGTCTGTTGAAATGACGCCATGGTATGGTACGCCCAACCATGTTTTATCTTTTCTTAACATTTGGAATATGGGGATTGTGTAAACTGTTTACAAACCTATTCCAAATCAGACAAGTGCTACTTTGTAGGTTATCCCAAATTATTGGGAATTCCTCCACCACTATACCGAGGCAAAAGGTTTTGCCACAAATAACGGTATGCTTTTAAAGAGAATGGTTCTTGAAAAAAGGTGAGTGGGAGGACAGTGCAACTCGACGAGATAACAGTATCTTCGTCATCAGATCAAAGGAAAGGAACCTTGGAAGTGATTCCAGAGTTTCCTACTGCAACTGATACGGAAGCCTCTACATGAGATGTATGGACTTCGGTCAAACTTGCAACTGAGCCACGTAGGCAAAACTCGTGCAAACCTCTCAGGTGCGCAAACGAGATATTGTTGTTAGACAACAGCATACCTACGATAATCAAGGAAGCGATGATGGGCCCTGACTCCGGAATTGGCTAAATGCCAATACAAATCCGAGATAGTTTCCATATACGTAATTCAAGATTGTATCTTGATGGACCATTCGGAAGACTTAGAGTCTAACGAATATTAATGGAACTATAAACTGATACGGATAAAAATGTTTTATCCATAAAGCTCGACTTGTTGCTTATAACAATTTCAAGGAATTAACTACGGCGAGATTGTCTCTCCGTAGCGATGCTTAAAGTCGGTTCGGGTTAAACTAGCAATTAATACGTATTTCATTCATGAGATATGAAACATGGATGCCAAAAGGATTTCCATGAGATGGAAATACTGCCTTGGAGATACAGTCCAAGGTATTTTGTCAGTCCAGAGGATGCTAGTAAGTATGCAAACTTCAGAGTTCCTGCGATGGACAAAAGAGAGCATAATGGAGTTGGAATCTTCGTTTTTGATGAAATAATCAAAAGAGTTTGATTTCATCGATGGATAACGAAGATGCTTGTGGCTACAAGAAAGTAAGTGGGAGCATAATAATATTTCTAAAAACCTTGTGTGCCTAACACATTGTTAATTGGAAATAATATAAATTTCTTGACACAAATTAAGACTTCATTGAAAATAGTTTTTCAACGAAGTGCTTGGGCTAAGTTGTCTTGATATTAGGCATAATTATCTACGAGATATAATTGCCTAATAGGGCTAAGCCAAAATACATATTGACAAGGTGCTAAAACAGTTTAGCGTTAAAAACGACAAGGAGTGATTCTTGCCAAAGTCACATGGAAAGAGTTTTTGCAAGACTCAGTGTCCCAAAACACTGATGAGCAAATTACATAATGGAGATTCCACACACCTTCGTGTTGGGATTAATCATGTATTCCATGGTATGTAAAACAACCAGATATGTCCAATACTCCAAAGTTGTTGCGAGTATAGATACCAAAGTGATCAAAGAACTGATCGTGGGACAACAGTGAAAAATGTCATTGAGTACTAAAGTAGCACTGATGACATGTTTTCTCGCAAGAAGAGATTATGAAGAACTTGTTGTAAGTAATTACATCGATACGGTTTTCATCAATGCTCCATGCGATTTTCGATTTGAGTTAAAGTTTTTGTGTGTGTAATACACAATATGGTGGCACAGTAAGTTGGAATTGTTCATAACAGGTTACTGTGGCGAAATTCTATAACAAATGGCTATGTATGTTGCTGCTTTAGAAGCAACAAAGAAAATGTTGAATCATATAGTTCATTCATGAACTTAGTATGGTTCCAATATGGCTTTGGTCAATGGAACACTATTGAAGATAGTTGCTCCATAGCTCAGTCTGAGGAATCAAGGTTCGACCAGTGATTCGCATATATACAAAGCCAAGTCCACACAAAATATGAATTTTGTGAAAGCGTGAAAACGCGAGGATATGCAAAGATACACACGGAGTTGAAGTTGTCAGATCCGTTGGACATCAGGCTATACCACATGTGAAGCATATTTTACACCAGTATGCCGTAGGTGTAAAGTGCATTAGCATTGACTAGATTATTGACTCTAGTGCAAGTGGGAGTCTGTAGGAGATATGCCCTAGAGGCAATAATAAATGTTATTATTTATCCCCATGTTCCTAATTATGTTTATATTCCATGCTATAACTGCTATGGTTCTCGAGTCTGCAATAACCACGAGGCTCGGAGGAAGACTCATATGCACGTGTGGAATAATAAACGGATAAAAAAATTATATTCGTAGTCTCGCCTCTAAGACTAGCTCAAGTGTTGCATGATGGTTCTGTTTTCCTGATCATGGGCATGACTATGCCGGCAATTTTGAGGGCACAATGTTAGAAGAACATTTGTGTTGAATCGACCCAGATTGATGTTATGCTATGAGATACATTCGTCACCAGTTAATGGATTATAACACAGAGAAAGTTGAGCGTTTGCATAATTCCTTAGACCATGAGAGTATCGAGTTCCTTCGTACTTGCTTCGTGAACTTTGGGGTTTGTTAAACGTCATCTGTAAAAGGGTGGCTATTACGGCGGCTTACGGGTTCACGGAAAAGTATGACAAGGAACTAGGTAGCTCAAGATTGGGATTTGCTCCTCCGTCGATGGAGAGATATTCTTCGGGCCCTCTCGGTGTTACGGTATCCACCATCGTCTGGCCAGACACAGTGTGATTTGATCACAGGGATGCCGGAACGCGGGAACGAGAAAAGAGAACAATACTAGTAACGAGGTAACTGGCATAGTGGACAAGTGTTGATCCACGGGGATGCCGATAAGTCTCACCTCGGGTATTTGTAACATATCACGAAGCAACAGGAATAGCACACGGCAACTGGAGGTTCACTCGAATATTTATTCGTGTGGGTATAGGGGTCAATATGGGTGTCCACGGCTCCGATGTTGATCATTGATCGGAAAGTGTTCCGGGTCATGTCTATACTTCACCGAACCTATAGGGTCACACGCTTAAGGGTCATCTATCTGCTGAATACTAGACAGGGAGTCTGAGAGAAAGTCACCGGAAAGGTTTCGGAAAAACGGAAAAGTTCCGGAAAGAGAACACCGGAATAATTTCGGTAAAACCAAAAAGTTGTTTCGGAATATATCATTAAGTCAAAATGGTTTCGGCACACGCCTGGAAATTCTTGGAGGGTGCCAGAATTGTTCTGGGAACTTCTGGGATTTTTCCAGAGAGAAAAAACCGGAAATGTTCCGGAGCTGCCGGAACCGCTTTGGTTGCTTTTCGCAGATGAAAATCACTAATCCGGAATTGTTTCGGAACGCGTCCAAAATCCTTTTAGTGGGTACTGGAATTTTTCTAAGACCTACAGAAAAGTTTCGGATTTTACGGTCGCAGATAAATGTCTTCATGAATAGTGGATACACTATTCATGATGATGCAGGCGATGATGCAGCTTGCATGATGATGCAGGCGATGATGCAGCTTGCATGATGATGCAGGCGATGATGCAGCTTGCATGATGATGCAGGCAATGATGCAGTTTGGAGGGCATTTTGGGTTTTTCCCCATAGCCTCTCACCCTATAAATAGGGGTGGAGAGGGGTCTCTCAAAGCTGATCCAAGTTCTCACTTGAACTCTCAACAAGTGCCATTGCATGATCTGGCTTTCTTCTCTCCCTCCCACGAAATAGTTTCGTAGAGCCGAAAGGCTGTCTGGGTTCCGGTAGGAACTAGTTCTGGACGGCGAAGCCCTGCCGGATAGATGACACCGTATGTGTGCAACCCCGTAGAGAGGTCGTAGTTTCGATCTTTTGCCCGAGGGGCTGTTCGAGGGTCCTCCCGAAGGGCTGTCCAAATTATCGTTCGAGTTTCAAGGGTCCTCCCGAAGGGCTGTCCGAGTTACCGATCGAGTTTCGAGGGGCCTCCCGAAGGGCTGTCCGTGACATCGTCCGAGGGACTGTCCGACCGCCTCTCGGAGCGCTGTCCGAGGAGCAGACGAGGGAGGACATCCTCGCGGTTGGGAGGTTGTAAATCCTAGCCGCGGGGGTCTGCACCAACGATCTACATCGACTCTACTTCCGCTGCGCTACGAGTCGGTAACGATCAGATCAAAACCTTGTATGCAGTCTCCATAGTGGTCCTGGGCTGTTCGTAGTGCGGAAATTTTTTGTTTTCTGCCGCGTTCCCCAACAGATGGCACCCTTTGAAGTTCTCTATGGATGTAAGTGTCGAACCCCTCTGAATTGGTCAGAAACTAGAGAACGAACTCTCATTGGTCCGGACATCATACAACATGCCGAAGATCAGGTTCGCGTTATCCGTGACCACTTGAAGGCTGCTCAGTCTCGTCAGAAGAGCAACTATGATCACAAGCACAAGGAAATGGTCTATCAACCTGGCGAATATGCTTACCTCCGTGTCACCCCGATGCGAGGCACTCAATGTTTCGGAATCAAAGGAAAGTTAGCTCCTCGCTACATTGGCCCGTTCCGTATCCTGTCCAGAAGTGGACCAGTGGCATACCGATTGGAATTGCCGCCGAACCTCTCCCAAGTCCACGATGTATTCCACGTGTCGCAACTCCGACGCTGCTTCAAAGACCCTATTCGTGCAGTGGAGCATGATATGATCGAGCTGCAACAGGACTTGACTTATCAAGAACATCCGAGCCGCATTCTTGATCAGTCTGAACGCAAAACCCGCAACAAGACAACCAAGTTCCTCAAAGTCCAGTGGTCGAATCATTCTGAAGATGAAGCCACTTGGGAACGCGAAGATCGTCTTCGTGAAGAATACCCCGATCTTTTCACATCTACCACTTAAATTCTCGAGACGAGAATTCTTGTAGTGGGGGAGATTTGTAACACCCTCGTTGTCAGTGAACAGTAATCATGGTTACTGTTCATCTGTACTGTTCAAAACTTTTGTCTGATCAACTGGTTCGGTTCAAATTCAAATTCTGCTTTAATATTGTTGCAAACAAATATGAACCATGGACCTTGATCATCATTGGCCAACTAAAGTCCAAGCCATTTGAAATAAAATTCAAACAAACCCTAAAATTCCTTTTGATGAATATTAAAATATGGTGACAATAAAATCTTTTCCAAAAATTTTGGAACCACTTTTATAAAATCCCAAATAATCATTGGACCATGCCAATGTGGTCTTGAGTATTTATAGTGCTATGGAAAATTCCAAACAAATAATAACAGTAGTAATTCCAGGCCAATTACTCATTTTATAATAAAATGAAATATCAAATGAGTTTGAAAAACTCTCAAACTTTTTGTAGCACTTAGGTATGGTGGAACAATATTTATAGGACCAGTACCACATTTTACAAAAATGTAAAACAGATAAAAGAAATGCAAAAGATAAATTACAAAAAAAAGTAAAACCTAGCTAACCACCCCCCTGGGCGAAGCCCACCTACCGAGCCCATCCCCCTTGCCCCTAGGCCGCCTAGCCCAACAGCGCCCCCAGCCCAGGTAACCCCCCGGACCGTCCCCTCCCCTGTTCCCCTGTTCACGTCGCCGTGGCAGGGGATCCACGGTGCCACCGCACGCCATTGACGCCGTGGAAGCCATCCGGCGAACCCCGGCGACCTATAAGGCACCCCGAGGCACCACGGCGCCGTGCCCTAACCCTAAACTCCACGCCCCCAGGATCTCGCCTCCCTCCCTCGTCACCCTCCTCCTCGCGGACCCGGGCACAACCGTGGCCACATCGTTGTCGGCGACGCGGCCAAAGGCCTCTCCCCGCCGGACGAAGTTGTCCAGAATCTGCCCCTTGCCCCACTGCTTCTCGCCGTGCATCCCTTCGACACCGTGACGCCGCGCCCGCCGTGAATCGAGCGCTGGACCTCGCCACGGACGCCGCACCCCCGTGCCGGAATTGGCGCGCTCAGACATCCCCGGCCGCTCAGACCGCTCCTCTGCCCTCCTTGTGAGCACCTCCGTCAATTCCCCCCCCCTATTCCCCCTGCGCCCTATGGCCGTCGCCGTTTGCGCTGTCTCGGAGCTCGGCCACCATGGCCAGGAGCTCAGCTCGCCGCTCCTCGCCCTGCCGCCTCCCTGGCCCCCTGTGCCACCCCTGGCCGCCGGCCTCCTCTGCCGCGCCTCCCTCTAGCGCCTCTCGGCCGTGGTCTCCTTCCCCTGGCGCCGCCGCGGCTCGTTGCCGCCGGGCACAGCCACGGCCTGGCCGGCGTGGTGTGCGTGTGCCCGTGTGGCCAGGTTAACCCCCCCCCCCCACTGACCATGGGGCCCTACCCCTAATTCCCTGTTAAGAAAATAATAATAATAATAAAGGTATCTATTAATAATACACCCATAGTGGCTGACAGGTGGGCCCTAGGCCTTTTTAAAATTATTTAAACTTTTAACTAAAAAAATGTGTCAATGACACCTGGGCCCCACTAGGTGTTTAAGTTTATTAAATCTGATTAATAGATAATAGTGTATGACATGTGGGTCCAGTGGGTAATTAAATTTAATTATTTGTTTTATTAGCCATGTGAGGCTGACCAGTGGGTCCCATTGGTCAGGTTTGACCAGTCAAACTGCACTGTTCTGGATAATGTTAGTTTATTAAGAAAAGAAATCCAGTAATTCATTTATAATGATTAAAACTTTAAAATTGAATATCTTTTAAACCATAAGTCAGATTCAAAAACATTATACATCAAAATTGATCAGAAAAATATAACGAATACGTATACGCTATCCGTATGCCAACCACACCCCTCTAATACAACGAACACCGACATTCCCCCCTCCGGGCTGTCTGTCGATAATTCCCGGTGCCGGTAAAAAACTGCGGGATGAATTTATTCCGAACACGAAAGTTTTCCGGAATGGTTCAACTAACACGGATACACTCCCCTTATCTTTGTCGGATGTCCACGACACCTCCGGCATGAAACCTTCCCGTTCGGACACCTTGTCCGGTAATCACCCGGAGGTGGTAGTTCATCCCCGGATGGATTCCCGCTCCGTGCAACGTGCTTTGCACTGCGTTAGAACACAGACGTCGATACATTTGGCATGTCATTCATATGTCTGCATTGCTTGCTTTGTATTTACTGTTTCTTCCCCCCTTATCTCCGATAGACCCCGCTGCTACCGCCGACTACACCACTGCCGGGTACGACTACTTCGTCGACGACCCTGCCCCTACCGTCGAGTTTCCAGGCAAGCAGAGCCATTCTCTTCCCCAGATATCTCCTACCTTTCCGTACATTTCTTGCACTAGGCATGGTTACTGCTGCTGCTACGATTACAATCCTATTCAACTGCATAGCATGTTTTTGTCGCCCCTTGATGTACCTTCCTTTATCCTATGCTGCCTATTATTATTATGCATTATTCAGCAGTGAGCCCTGCGCATTGTTAGCTAGGATTAGATAGCGGGCCGTGGACACTCGAGGAGTGAACACGGATACAATATATACAACTGCACAGGTACGTTACAAAGCAGACACCGCCAAAGTCCCCTATCTGGGTTATGCCTAGTCACCTCAAGTGTGAGCTATCCAGGAGTAATCCTTGTACTCCACTCGAGGCTGACTTTGTCTTTCCGTCATAGCGTCCTGGACAGCGGTTGTCCTTAAAGGTAAGAAGTCGGGCGACCCAACGGTGCCCGCGAGAGGTATATTGTCGGGAACGACAGGGAGGGTACAACCGACGTTACTGGCGTGCTTGGCCCCTTCTCGTATCTCGCGAGAGTTACCAAACCACGAAAGTCGAGCTCTACCAAGAGCAAACGCGAGACAAGGTAAGGAGACGATTCACCTTGTTGGTAACCGCAGTGACTTGGTGGGACAACAGGGTAGGCACCGATGTACTGGTGGTCCTGACTGCTGTCGTTGACCACGGGTCGGTTAAGTCGAGGCAACGATAACGGTTGTCACGCAGGTTAATTAAAATGCTAAATGGTTCGGCGGATGTCTTGAGTAGCCTTTTGGCTTGTACGCACTACCTACACGTGGGACGAGGAGTGTGGGCTCCCAAGCATCGTAGTCTCGTTCGAGTGTCTTCTGACGTCAGCAGTACCGCGGGCTGATTGCCGGGAAGTGGTGTTGTCTTCACTTGCTCGAGCGGTGTATTTGTATTTGCTTTGATTTTTCTTCACCGGCCAGTAACGCACCGTGCAGGAGTACATTCGGGTTAGGGTACAAAGTCCGGCGTACATAGGATATAGTCCGGCGGATGACCTCTCTGTTGATTGCCGAAGGATGGGCTGCTTTGTGTCGGATAGCTTTGGTGGAGCGTTCCCTAACAAGGTTCCCGCCACCCTGGAGATCCGAGCGTCGTAGAGTCACGCTAGTGCACCCCTGCAGGGAAGATTAATCTATTCGAATAGCCGTGTCCACGGTAACATGACACTTTATGCTGAAGCTGGATCTTACCACTAGAAACTATTACTATTAAACTGTATGGTTCCTGTAACACCCTCAGTGTCAGGCATCTGTAAAACTTTTATTAATGATTAAACCTCTGTGATGAGCAAGTCTCTAATCACCTTTGATCATGACTTTTCATCTTTGAATTCAAACAAACCCCAAAATGCCTTTTGATGAATATTAAAAATATTGTGACAATAAAATCTTTTCCAAAAATCTTGAAACTACTTTTATAAAATCACAAATATTCAGTGGACCAAATCCAAATGGGTTTGGGTATTTATTGAGTTATAAAAAATTCCAAACAATTCAAACAGTAGGTTAAAACCCTTACTTTGGGCATTTAATATTTAAAAAAATATCTAATGGTTTTCTTTTGCTGCAAAAACTTTTGTGGCACTGCTATATATTGTTATTCTAATTTTGAGGCACCTAACATATTTTACAAAAATGTTAAACAGATAAAAGAAATGCAAAAGAGATATTGCAGAAAAGAAAAAGGAATTAAAAACAAAAGAAACAACCTAATGTAACCCACCCCTCCCACTGGGCCAGCACCCAGCCCACTACCCCCACCCATCCTGAATTGAGCCCAACCAGCCCACCCGGGGCTCCCCCTTCCCCCTCCCCTGTTCAACCGTGCCGTGGCACGCATCCATGGCGCCACGGCCGCAGCCGTCACCGTGGCGGCCATCGTGCGGCTCGCCGGCGAGATTTAGGTCGCCGCCCGCACCCTCTCCCGAAACCCTAACCCTAGCTCATCACCCTTTCCCCTCGCGCTCTCCCTCTAGTCGTCTTCAAGCTCCCGCCCGAGCTCGGCCGTGGACGTGCCGGCGTGCACCCACGCGGCCAACGGCCACCTCCGGCCCGGCCGTCTGGTCCAAGCGCTAGCCCGCGCCCGACTCCTTCTTCCCGCGCCCCCAATCGAAGCCGGCGTCCACTGGAGACTCGCCATCGCCGCCGTTTCTCCACTGCGGTCGCCGGCGAGCTTCTCCAATTCCGGCAGCCTCCGCCCCTCCCCGAGAAGCTTGCCTCCCCTACGCGCTCCACGGTGAGCAGGCGAACCTTTTTCTCCACCCCTCGTTCGATTTCGAGAAGTGGGCGGCCGTACTCGCACCGCCATGCTCCGGCCTCCGCGGTGGCTCGCCGTAGTCGCCGTGTTGTCGCCCCTGGCCTCCCCCTCGTGTACCAGTAGACGTAGGGCCATGGACCCGTTCGATTCCTAGCCTCCACACCGCGTTTGGTCGCCGGAGTGCCCCGATGTGCTCGCCATCGTGAGGGCTCTCCGCCGGCTTGCCTTGCGTGCCCGTGGTCTAAACCACAGAGGTTTGACCCCTGGCTAACCCCCCCCCTCTATGACTAGTGGGCCCTGCCCCCCCTAATGGAAAACAATTAGAGAAATAAAACCCCCTGCGGCCATTGACATGTGGGCCCTTGGCCCTTTTAATTTAATTAAAATGATTAGTTAGCCACTGTGCCAATGACACATGGGTCCCACCTGTAAGCTAATTAATTAACCAAAATAATTTATTCTGTTAGTATGACATGTGGGTCCACTGGTTTAATTAGATTTAGTTAAAACATTTTTATTAAACAGAGTGGATAATGTTTGACTAGTCAACGCCTTGTGGATAATGTTTATTTAAAAAATAAAATAAATCCAGAAAATGATTTAAAATGAATTAAACTTTAAAATTCAATATCTTTTAAACCGTAAGTCAGATTCAAAAACTTTATACATGAAAATTGATCTGAAAAATATAACAAATACGAATACGCTATCCGTATGTCTACCACCCCCCTCTAACGTACCGAACATCGAACCGCCCCCCTCCGGGCCGTTTGTCCGATGATTCGTCCGGTACTGTAAAAGTACCCGGATGAATTTATTTCGAACACAAAAGTTGTTCGGAATAGATCAACTAACCCGGATACACCACCCACACTTGTGTCGGAGGTCCATGACACCTCCAGCATGATACCTCCCCCCTCCGGACACCCTGTCCGGTAATCACCCGGAGCTGGCAGCTCATCCCCGGATAAATTTCCGCTTCGAGCCTGATACGTCGTACTGCGTTAGAATACCGACATCGATGCATTTTCCATGTCATTCATATGTTTGCATATGTTTGCTTGATATTTACTATTTCTCCCCCCCTTTGTTCTCCGGTAGACCCCGCTGCTGCCGCCGACTACACCGCCGCTAGGTACGACTACTACGTCGATGACCCTACCCCTACCGTCGAGCTTCCAGGCAAGCAGAGCCATTCTCTTCCCCAGATATCGCCTATCTTTCCGTACATTTCTTGCACTAGGCATTGTTACTGCTATGCTACGTTGCAATCCTATTCAATTGCATAGCCTGTTTTGTCGCCCCTTGATGTACCTCCTTTGTCCTATGCTGCCTATTATTATTATTATGCATTATTCAGCAGTGAGCCCTGCGCATTGTTAGCTAGGATTAGATAGAGGGCCGTGATCACTCCGGGGAGTGAACGCGGATACAAATATTATAACTGCACAGGTACAGTACAATGTTAATACGTGGTAGAAAGGGCTCCAATGTGGACCTAAGTAGGTTATATACTTCACATCTAGGTCATATGCGTCAGAACGTGTATTGCGTTATCCATTAAGTATTATCTCGGAAAATATTTTCCAATCATATGTAGTACCGATACATTCATTATATAGACTGTGTAGCCACAACACGATCCGACAAATTCTTTGAGAGCGCTTGCTATATGCACAGTGCTATCGAGTTGGATCGTGCCGTCTAGAAACAATGGTTTAGCGTACCCTTGCCTTCTTTTTTGACGGAGCTAAATTATATTGGACTATAAGACAACGTCAAAGTTGGTAGACCTGGCAGGAATGATAAAACATATTCTCATTAATTGTTCGGACTGACTGACTATGTGAAGGATCGACTCATACTGACATATTACTAATGCGTTACGTGAGCCAAAGTTCTGGAGACATTAAGTTCCATGTGTTTGTGTATAAGGATGAAATGTGCCAAACGGGAAGTATAATCTAAATTTGGCTTACATAGGATAGATATGGTGTTGCATAATTTATCAAATAGTATCTGTGAAAAAAAAACATTTAGTACGCAACAGAAAGGTGAGACTGGATAATATCCATTAAATCTGGGTTATATAGTTTGCGTCGCTAAGGTCCTTGCCTACTCTACGCCAAATTATTAATGAGAGGATGAAAGGTTTCCAAGTGGGTAGTATAATGTGAAGTTAGGTTGTATACAATATTGTTTCTTATTCAGTATCCATCAAATTCTATCTCGGCCGTTTGTTAATACGTGGTAGAAATGGGCTCCATTGTGGACCAAAGTAGGTTATATACTACACATCTAGGTCAGATGCGCCACAACCTGTGTTGCGTTATCCATTAACTATTATCTCGGAAAATATTTCCCAATCATATGAAGTACCGATACATTCATTATATAGACTGTGTCGCCACAACGCGAGCCGACAAATTTATCGAGAGCGCTTGCTATATGCACAATGATATCGACTTGGATCGTGCCGTCTAGAAACAATGGTTTAGCGTACCCTTGCCTTCTTTTTTGAGGGAGGTAAAATATATTGGACTATAAGACAACGTGAAAGTTGGTAGACCTGGAAGGAATGATAAAACAGGTTCTCATTAATTGTTCGGACTGACTGATGATGTGAAGGATCGATTCATACTGACATATTACTAATGCGTTACGTGAGCCAAAGTTCTCGAAACATTAAGTTCCATGTGTTTGTGTATAAGGACGAAATGTGCCAAACGGGTAGTATAATCTAAATTTGGTTTACATAGGATAGATATGGTGTTGCATAATTTATCAAATAGTATCTGTGAAAAAAAAACATTTAGGACGCAACAGAAAGGTGAGACTGGGTAATATACATTAAATCTGGGTTATATAGTTTGCGTCGCTAAGGACCTTGCCTACTCTACGCCAAATTATTAATGAGAGGATGAAAGGTTTCCATGTGGGTAGTATAATTTGAAGTTAGGTTATATACAACACTGTTTCTTATTCAGTATCCATCAAATTCTATCTCGGCCGTATGTTAATACGTGGTAGAAATGGGCTCCAATGTGGACCTAAGTAGGTTATATACAACACATTTAGGCCATATGCACCACAACGTGTGTTGCGTTATCCATTAACTATTATCTCGGAAAATATTTCCCAATCATATGAAGTACCTATACATTCATTATATAGCCGGTGTATCCACAACGCGAGCCGACGAATTCATCGAGAGCACTTGCTATATGCACAATGATATCGATTTGGATCGTACCGTCTAGAAACAATGGTTTAGCGTACCCTTGCCTTCTTTTTTGACGGAGGTAAATTATATTGCACTATAAGACAACGTCAAAGTTGGTAGACCTGGTAGGAATGATAAAACAGGGTCTCATTAATTGTTTGGACTGACTGATGATGTGAAGGATCGACTCATACTGACATATTACTAATGCGTTACGTGAGCCAAAGTTCTCGAGACATTAAGTTCCATGTGTTTGTGTATAAGGATGAAATGTGCCAAACGGATAGTATAATCTAAATTTTGTTTACATAGGATAGATATGGTGTTGAATAATTTATCAAATAGTATCTGTGAAAACAAACATTTAGGACGCAACAAAAAGGTGAGACTGGTAATATACAGTAAATCTGGGTTATATAGTTTGCGTCGCTAATGTCCTTGTGTACTCTACGCCAAATTATTAATGGGAGGATGAAAGGTTTCCAAGTGGGTAGTATAATGTGAAATTAGGTTATATACAACACTGTTTCTTATTCGATATCCATAGAATGGTATCTCGGCCGAATGTTAATACGTGGTAGAAAGGGCTCCAATGTGGACCTAAGTAGGTTATATACTTCAAATCTAGGTCATATGCACCACAACCTATGTTGCATTATCCATTAACTATTATCCCGGAAAATATTTTCCAATCGTATGTAGTTCCGATACATTCATTATATAGACTGTGTCGCCACAAAGCGAGCCGACAAATTCTTCGAGAGCGCTTTCTATATGCACAGTTCTATCGACTTGGATCGTGCCGTCTAGAAACAATGGGTTAGTGTACCCTTGCCTTCTTTTTTGAGGTAGGTAAAATATATTGGACTATAAGACAACGTCAAAGTTGGTAGACATGGCAGGAATGATAAAACAGGTTCTCAATAATTGTTCGGACTGAGTGATGATGTGAAGGATCGACTTATACTGACATATTACTAATGCGTTACGTGAGCCAAAGTTCTGGAAACATTAAGTTCCATGTGTTTGTGTATAAGGATGAAATTTGCCAAACGGGTAGTATTATCTAAATTTGGTTTATATAGCATAGATGATGTGAAACAATCTAACAGGTCTAACAGGTCTACCAACTTCGACTTGGATCGTGCCGTCTAGAAACAATGGTTTAGCGTACCCTTGCCTTCTTTTTTGACGGAGGTAAATTATATTGGACTATAAGACATCGTCAAAGTTGGTAGACCTGGAAGGAATGATAAAACAGGTTATCATTAATTGTTCGGATTGACTAATGATGTGAAGGGTGGACTCATACTGACATATTACTAATGCGTTACGTGAGCCAAAGTTGTGGAGACATTAAGTTCCATGTTTTTGTGTATAAGGATGAAATGTGCCAAACGGGTAGTATAATCTAAATTTGGTTTACATAGAATAGATATGGTGTTGCATAATTTATCAAATAGTATATGTGAAAAAAAAACATTTAGGACGCAACAGAAAGTTGAGACTGGGTAATATACATTAAATCTGGGTTATATAGTTTGCGTCGCTAAGGTCCTTGCCTAATCTACGCCAAATTATTAATGAGAGGATGAAAGGTTTCCAAGTGGGTAGTATAACGTGAAGTTAGGTTATATACAACACTGTTTCTTATTCAGTATCCATCAAATTCTATCTCAGCCGTATGTTAATACGTTGTAGAAATGGGCTCCAATGTGGACCTAAGTAGGTTATATACTACACATCTGGGTCATATGCACCACAACCTGTGTTGCGTTATCCATTAACTATTCTCTCGGAAAATGTTTCCCAATCATATGAAGTACCGATACATTCATTATATAGCCGGTGTCGCCACAACGCGAGCCGACAAATTCATCGAGAGCGCTTGCTATATGCACAATGATATCGACTTGGATCGTGCCGTCTAGAAACAATGGTTTAGCGTACCCTTGCCTTATTTTTTGACGGAGGTAAATTATATTGGACTATAAGACAACATCACAGTTCTCATTAATTGTTCGGACTGACTGATGATGTGAAGGATCGACTCATACTGACATATTACTAATGCGTTATGTGAGCCAAAGTTGTGGAGACATGAAGTTCCATGTTTTTGTGTATAAGGATGAAATGTGCCAAACGGGTAGTATAATCTAAATTTGGTTTAGATAGGATAGATATGGTGTTGCATAATTTATCAAATACTATCTGTGAAAAAAAAACATTTAGGACGCAACAGAAAGTTGAGACTGGGTAATATACATTAAATCTGGGTTATATAGTTTGCGTCGCTAAGGTCCTTGCCTAATCTACGCCAAATTATTAATGAGAGGATGAAAGGTTTCCAAGTGGGTAGTATAACGTGAAGTTAGGTTATATACAACACTGTTTCTTATTCAGTATCCATCAAATTCTCTCTCGGACGTATGTTAATATGTGGTAGAAATGGGCTCCAATGTGGACCTAAGTAGGTTATATACTACACATCTAGTTCATATGCACCACAACCTGTGTTACGTTATCCATTAACTATTATCTCGGAAAATATTTCCCAATCATATAAAGTACCGATACATTCATTATATAGACTATGTCGCCGCAACGCGAGCCGACAAATTCATCGAGAGCACTTGTTATATGCACAATGATATCGACTTGGATCGTGCCGTCTAGAAACAATGGTTTAGCGTACCCTTTCCTTCTTTTTTGAGGGAGGTAAAATATATTGGACTATAAGACAACGTGAAAGTTGGTAGACCTGGAAGGAATGATAAAACAGGTTCTCATTAATTGTTCGGACTGACTGATGATGTGAAGGATCGACTCATATTGACATATTACTAATGCGTTACGTGAGCGAAAGTTCTCGAGACATTAAGTTCCACGTGTCTGTGAATAAGGATGAAATGTGCAAAACGGGTAGTATAATCTAAATTTGGTTTACATAGAATAGATATGGTGTTGCATAATTTATCAAATAGTATCTGTGAAAAAAAACATTTAGGACGCAACAAAAAGGTGAGCCTGGGTAATATACATTAAATCTGGGTTATATAGTGTGCGTCGCTAAGGTCCTTGCCTACTCTACGCCTAATTATTAATGAGAGGATGAAAGGTTTCCATGTGGGTAGTATAATGTGAAGTTAGGTTATATACAACACTGTTTCTTATTCAGTATCCATCAAATTCTATCTCGGCCGTATGTTAATACGTGGTAGAAATGGGCTCCAATGTGGACCTAAGTAGGTTATATACTACATATCTAGGTCATATGCACCACAACCTGTGTTGCGTTATCCATTAACTATTATCTCGGAAAATATTTCCCAATCATATGAAGTACCGATACATTCATTATATAGACTGTGTCGCCTCAACGCGAGCCGACATATTCATCGAGAGCGCTTGTTATATGCACAATGATATCGACTTGGATCGTGCCGTCTAGAAACAATGGTTTAGCGTACCCTTGCCTTCTTTTTTGATGGAGGTGGGTTATATAGTTTGCGTCGCTAAGGTCCTTGCCTACTCTACGCCAAGTTATTAATGAGAGGATGAACGGTTTCCAAGTGGGTAGTATAATGTGAAGTTAGGTTATATACAACACTATTTCTTATTCAGTATCCATCAAATTCTATCTCGGTCGTATGTTAATACGTGGTAGAAATGGGCTCCAATGTGGACCTAAGTAGGTTATATATTATTATTGAGAGGATGAAAGGTTTCCACGTGGCTAGTATAATGTGAAGTTAGGTTATATACAACACTTTTTCTTATTCAGTATCCATCAAATTCTATCTCGGCCGTATGTTAATACGTGGTAGAAATTGGCTCCAATGTGGACCTAAGTAGGTTATATACTACACATCTAGGTCATATGCACCACAACCTGTGTTGTGTTATCCATTAACTATTATCTCGGAAAATATTTCCCAATCATATGAAGTACCGATACATTCATTATATAGCCGGTGTCGTGTAACACCCCGGGTGTCACACTACTGTAACCCAACAGTAATCACTTTGATTAAAGGCAAGACATCTTAATTAGGCATGTGATACTCAACTTGACCATGGCTTGTTCAAATTCAACCCATATAAAAAATTCCAAAAACAAAGGACAATTAGTGTTGCTCCAAAAATTGTGGAACCAATTTTACAAAATGCCTAAAAGTCAGTAGATCAAGATACAATGGTATTGAATATTTATTATGGCATATATATATTTAGACAATTCAAACAACAACCAAAACAACCATTTTTAATCGTTGCATATTCAAATGGAATCCTGAATGATTTTATTTTGAGCCCTAACCTTTTGTGGTGCTGCTTTAAGATGCAACACATATAACATTACAAGTTTCACTTCTTGCAAAAATTCAAATAATAGGTAAATAAATAAAACAGTAGCAAAACCTACTCCATCTAAATATTTTGCTAAGTAAATAAAATTCAAAGGAATTTTTCTATGCCCAAAGCTTTATTTAGTTGCACCATAAATTGTAATATAAGTATTAGTTCTAGTCCCACATTTTTCATAATGCAATTGCTAGCCAAACAAGAGTGTAACAGAAATAAAAAAGAAATCATAAACGCAAAAATGTAAAACTGCAAAAAAATCGCCCTGGGCAAACTTCCCACTGGCCCAACCCCAAGCCCACTACGGCCCGTCCCCCCTCACTCATCCCCTTCCTCTGTTCACAGGGGGGGGGGGTGGCGTGGCACGCATCCTGCGGCCAGCCTTGCCGTGGCCGCACCGTGGAGGGTATCCGGCGGCTAGCCGACGCGTAGAAGACCCCGAGCCCCCTCTGGAAACCCTAGAACCCCGCCCTTCCCTTTTTCTCCGTCCCCCGCGCCTCCCTCTCCTCTCCCGCTGCTCGCCCGGAGGCCGGCCGACGTCGTCATAACGCACCTCCGTGGCCACCAACGTCGAGGGGACGCGCCAGCATGTCCAGTGGGTTCGCCGTGGTAGCCCTCGTCGTCTTGCGCGAGGAATCGAACGGGGACGCCCCACAGCCGCCGCCCCCTCCTCCGTCTTCCCCGCCATGGTTGCCTCCCCGTCGCGCCGAATTCACCGTTAATGAACCCCCTCCGGCCACATCGAGAATCCCCCTGCACCCCCTGTGAGCTCTCCTTGCGACTCTCCCTCTCTCCTTTCGTCGTGCCGCGCCGTAGCCTTCTCCTCGCTGAGATCTGAACCGCCGTGCCGAGCGCGCGCTCGCCGCACTCACCTCACCACAACCGAAACCTGGGCGCGTGTGGGCCGCGCTCTGGGTGCCCTTGGCGCCAACCCCATGCCCAGCCTCGGGTGCTGCCTGGGCCGCGATTGCTACTCGCCGTGAGCCCTCCATTGCCTTGCCATGGCCGTGCGACGGCTGCCATAGCCATGCCCCCCGCGTGCGCCTCTTTGCGACTGCTGCTCACCACGCGCGGCCGCGCCCTCCTGCGCTGGCCGTGGCCCGCCGCGGCCTCCTCATCGTCCGGCCTCGCCGTGCACTGCCTCACCGGCGGGCACGGTTGATTTGGCCGTGGTATATCCCCCCCACTGACCAGTGGGGCCGACCGTACTAAATTAGGGGCTAGTCCCCTATTTAAAATAATTAACCCCTGGTGATTAAACAAAGTTAGATACCCCCCTTAGAGACTTACATGTGGGCCCCTGGCCAATTAGAAATAAAATTAACAAATATTTAGCACTGTTACACTTACACCTGGAACCCACTTCTTTTTTTATTAATAAAAATGATTTTTGGTAATTGTTGAGAGTATGACATGTGGGACCCCACTGTTATTAAATTTAATTATATGTATTATTAATACTCTGACGCTGACAGGTGGGTCCCATCTGTCAGTTGACTAGTCAACAGAACTTGTGTATAATGTTGTTATTTAATTAATAAATTAAATTCAGAAAAGCTTTTAAAATGATTAAAAGTATGAATTTAAATATCTTTTAAACCGTAAGTCAGATTCAAAAACTTTATACATCAAAATTGATCAGAAAAATATAACGAATACGGATACGTTATCCGTATACCCACCACACCCCTATAACACCACGAACATCGACACCCCCCTCCGGCCGTCTGTCCGATGATTTGTCCGGTACTGATAAAGTATCCGGATGAATTTATTCTGAACACGAAAGTTGTTTCGGATAGCTCAATTAACACGGATACACCCTCCATACGTTTGTCGGATGTCCACGACACCTCCGGAATGATCCCTTCCCCCTTCGGACACCCTATCCGGTAATCACCCGGAGCCGGTAGTTCATCCCCGGATGGATTCCCGCTCCGTGCAACGTGCATTGCACTTCGTTAGAACACCATTAACATTGCGTTTTCCATGTATTGTATTTGTATCGCTATTATTGTTGTGTATTTATTGTTTCTCCCCCTCTCTTATTTTCCGGTAGTCCCGACGACCGAGGCCGATGCCCCTGTGGTCGACTACGTCGTCGACGATCGTACCCCTACCGTCGAGCTACCAGGCAAGCAGAGCCATTCTCTTCCCCAGATATCGCCTATCTTTCCGTACATTTCCTTCACTAGGCATTGTTACTGCTGCTGCTACGTTACAATCCTATTCAATTGCATAGCCTGATTTTGTCGCCCCTTGATGTACCTTCCTTATCCTATGCTGCCTATTATAATTATGCATTATTCAGCAGTGAGCCCTGCGCATTGTTAGCTAGGATTAGATAGCGGGCCGTGACCACTCAGGGGAGTGACGCGGATACAAAATATATACAACTGCAACAGGTACGGGTCAATGCAGACACCCTAGGGAACCTACAACGGTGAGACTCTGCCGAGTCACTTCGAGTTTGACTTACGAGTGGAATGGACTCGTATTTCACTCTTGTCGGCTTAGTAGCGTAGCATCACCGGAATGATACGAGGTTTACCTCTTTAGTTCATTCCGCTGATGTCTCTGTCAAACCTCTTTAAGTGTGCCATCGAGGGTGATACCTCCTGGTTTCACTTAATGGTAGGCACTCGAACCAACTGGTGTCCTTAAAGGTAAGAGTCGGGCGACCCAATGGTGCCCACGAGAGGTATATTGTCGGGAACGACAGGGAGGGAACGACCGACGTTACTGGCGTGCTTGGCCCCTGCTCGTATCTCGCGAGAGTTACCAAACCACAAAATAGTCGAGCTCTACCAAGAGCACACGCGAGACAAGGTAAGGAGACGGTTCGCCTTGTTGGTAACCGCAGTGACTTGGTGGAACGACAGGGCAGGCACCGATGTACTGGTGGTCCTGACTGCTGTCGTTGACCGCGCGTCGGTTAAGTCGAGGCAACGATAACGTTTGTCACGCAGGTTAATTAAAATGCTAAATGGTTCGGCGGATGTCTTGAGTACCCTTTTGGCTTGTACGCACTACCTACACATGGGACGAGGAGTGTGGGCTCCCCTTAATCGTACTCTCGTTCGAGGGTGTTCAGACGTTAGCAGTACCGCGGGCTGATTGCCGGGAAGTGGTGTTGTCTTCTCTTGCTCGAGCGGTGTATTTGTATTTGCTTTGATTTTGCTTCACCGGCCAGTCACGCACCGTGCAGGAGTACGTTCGGGTTAGGGTCCAAAGCCCGTCGTACATAGGATATAGTCCGGCGGATGACCTCTTTGTTGATTGCCGAAGGATGGGCTACTTTGTGTCGGATAACTTTGGTGGAGCGTTCCCTAACAAGGTTCCCGCCACCCTGGAGATCCGAGCGTTGTAGAGTCACGCCAGTGCACCCCTGCAGGGATGATTAATCTATTCGAATAGCCGTGTCCACGGTAACAGGATGGTTTATGCTGAAGCTGGATCTTACCACTACAAACTATTATTATTAAACTGTATGGTTCCGAGTTTTCTTCCTCGCGGGGATGTCGAGGAGGTGAACTCGGAGGCATTGTTAATTATTACAACTTATTATTATACAATGCTGCAGCAACTTCTGCTGCATTGTTACTTCATGCTTTATATAACTGTTGGCTGATTCTTACCTCATGCTGCAAGACATTGTTGGAAGATGCTAGTCTTCGTTAGGCCTAGCTTCTTACCCTTGCTCTGGATTTCTGTCTTCCAGTCCACTATATACAGCCTCTTATTTCCGTTGATACAAATGCATAATTGCTTAGTAGCGGACGTAAGACTCGCGGGTATACTAGATACTCACCTGCTTTATTTCCTTTAATGTTTTGCCTGATCGGCCGTTGCAGTCGACGTTGGAGCCTTGGAGTCAAGGAGCAGGAGATACCCGATGCCGACCACCGCAACGTGAAGATCCCCGATACCTTCTACGACGTCGAGTTCCCATTTGACCAGGAGTAGTTTGGAGGTTCCCAGGCAGGATGCCTTGCCTTTTCGATCGTTGTTGATATTTGTGCTAGCCTTCTTAAGGCATCCTTGTATTCTCGTGTCTGTACTCAGATACTTTTGCTTCCGCTGACTTTGTGCTCTCGAGCTGTTGTATTCGAGCCCTCGTGGACCCTGGCTTGTATT
This sequence comes from Bromus sterilis, assembly GCA_950022295.1. NCBI lineage: Eukaryota > Viridiplantae > Streptophyta > Magnoliopsida > Poales > Poaceae > Bromus > Bromus sterilis. Next base: position 157,107,710 of record OX465596.1, on the reverse strand, counting down.
AAACAACTTGTATTATTTTATTTGTAGAGTTGTGCTGTGATATCTCATCGTCAGTCCCTGATCTTGATCGTGTACCTTGCGTGTATGATTACTGTACACGGTCTGATTTTGGGGGCGTCACATGTCGCCACAACGCGAACCGACAAATTCATCGAGAGCGCTTGCTATATTCACAATGATATCGACTTGGATCGTGCCGTCTAGAAATAATGGTTTAGCATACCCTTTCCTTCTTTTTTGATGAAGGTAAACTATATTGGACTATAAGACAACGTCAAAGTTGGTAGACCTGGCAGGAATGATAAAACAGGCTCTCATTAATTGTTCGGACTGACTGATGATGTGAAGGATCGATTCATACTGATATATTACTAATGCGTTACGTGAGACAAAGTTGTGGAGACATTAAGTTCCATGTTTTTGTGTATTAGGATGAAATGTGCCAAACGGGAAGTATAATCTAAATTTGGTTTACATAGAATAGATATGGTGTTGCATAATTTATCAAATAGTATCTGTGAAAAAAAAACATTTAGGACGCAACAGAAAGGTGAGACTGGGTAATATACATTAAATCTGGGTTATATAGTTTGCGTCGCTAAGGTCCTTGCCTACTCTACGCCAAATTATTAATGAGAGGACGAAAGGTTTCCAAGTGGGTAGTATAATGTGAAGTTAGGTTATATACAACACTGTTTCTTATTCAGTATCCATCAAATTCTATCTCGTCCGTATGTTAATACGTGGTAGAAATGGGCTCCAATGTGGACCTAAGTAGGTTATATACTACACATCTAGGTTATATGCACCACAACCTGCGTTGCGTTATCCATTAACTATTATCTCGGAAAATATTTCCCAATCATATGAAGTACCGATAGATTCATTATATAGCCGGTGTCGCCACAACGCGAGCCGACAAATTCATCGAGAGCGCTTGCTATATGCACAATGATATCGACTTCGATCGTGCCGTCTAGAAACAATGGTTTAGCGTACCCTTGCCTTTTTTTTACGGAGGTAAATTATATTAGACTATAAGACAATGTCAAAGTTGGTAGACCTGGCAGGAATGATAAAACAGGTTCTCATTAATTGTTAGGACTGACTGATGATGTGAAGGATCGACTCATACTGACATATTACTAATGCGTTACGTGAGCCAAAGTTGTGGAGACATTAAGTTCCATGTTTTTGTGTATAAGGATGAAATCTGCCAAACGGGTAGGATAATCTAAATTTGGTTTACATAGAATAGATATGGTGTTGCATAATTTATCAAATAGTATCTGTGAAAAAAAAACATTTAGGACGCAATAGAAAGGTGAGACTGGGTAATATACATTAAATATGGGTTATATATTTTGCATCGGTAAGGTCCTTGCCTACTCTACGCCAAATTATTAATGAGAGGATGAAAGGTTTCCAAGTGGGTAGTATAATGTGAAGTTAGGTTATATACAACACTGTTTCTTATTCAGTATCCATCAAATTCTATCTCGGCCGTATGTTAATATGTGGTAGAAATGGGCTCAAATGTGGACCTAAGTAGGTTATATACTACACATCTAGGCCATATGCACCACCACATGTGTTGCGTTATCCATTAACTATTATGTCGGAAAATATTTCCCAATCATATGAAGTACCGATACATTCATTATATAGCCGGTGTCGCCACAACGTGAGCCGACAAATTCATCGAGAGCGCTTGCTATATGCACAATGATATCGATTTGGATCGTGCAGTCTAGAAACAATGGTTTAGCGTACCCTTGCCTTCTTTTTTGACGGAGGTAAATTATATTGGACTATAAGACAACGTCAAAGTTGGTAGACCTGGCAGGAATGATAAAACAGGCTCTCATTAATTGTTCGGACTGACTGATGATGTGAAGGATCGACTCATACTGACATATTACTAATGCGTTACGTGAGCCAAAGTTCTGGAGACATTAAGTTCCATGTTTTTGTGTATAAGGATGAAATGTGCCAAACGGGTAGTATAATCTAAATTTGGTTTGCATAGGATAGATATGCTGTTGCATAATTTATCAAATAGTATCTGTAAAAAAAAACATTTAGGACGCAACAGAAAGGTGAGACTAGGTAATATACAGTAAATCTGGGTTATATAGTTTGCGTCGCTAAGGTCCTTGTGTACTCTATGCCAAATTATTAATGGGAGGATGAAAGGTTTCCAAGTGGGTAGTATAATGTGAAATTAGGTTATATACAACACTGTTTCTTATTCTGTATCCATAGAATGCTATCTCGGCCGAATGTTAATACGTGGTAGAAAGGGCTCCAATGTGGACCTAAGTAGGTTATATACTTCACATCTAGGTCATATGCACCACAACCTGTGTTGCGTTATCCATTAACTATTATCCCGGAAAATATTTTCCAATCATATGTAGTACCGATACATTCATTATATAGACTGTGTCGCCACAAAGCGAGCCGGTAAATTCTTCGAGAGCGCTTTCTATATGCACAGTTCTATCGACTTGGATCGTGCCGTCTAGAAAAAATGGTTTAGCGTACCCTTGCCTTCTTTTTTGAGGGAAGTAAAATTTATTGGACTATAAGACAACGTGAAAGTTGGTAGAACTAGCAGGAATGATAAAACAGGTTCTCATTAATTGTTCGGACTGAGTGATGATGTGAAGGATCGATTTATACTGACATATTACTAATGTGTTACGTGAGCCAAAGTTCTGGAAACATTAAGTTCCATGTGTTTGTGTATAAGTATCAAATGTGACAAACGCGTAAGATAATCTAAATTTAGTTTATATAGCATAGATGATGTGAAACAATCTAACAGGTCTAACAGGTCTACCAACTTCGACTTGGATTGTGCCGTCTAGAAACAATGGTTTAGCGTACCCTTGCCTTCTTTTTTGACGGAGGTAAATTATATTGGACTATAAGACAACGTCAAAGTTGGTAGACCTGGCAGGAATGATAAAACAGGTTATCATTAATTGTTCGGACTGACTGATGATGTGAAGGATCGACTCATACTGACATATTACTAATGCATTCCGTGAGCCAAACTTGTGGAGACATTAAGTTCCATGTTTTTTTGTATAAGGATGAAATGTGCCAAACGGGTAGTATAATCTAAATTTGGTTTACATAGAATAGATATGGTGTTGCATAATTTATCAAATAGTATATGTGAAAAAAAAACATTTAGGACGCAACAGAAAGTTGAGACTGGGTAATATACATTAAATCTGGGTTATATAGTTTGCGTCGCTAAGGTCCTTGCCTAATCTACGCCAAATTATTAATGAGAGTAAGAAAGGTTTCCATGTGGGTAGTATAATGTGAAGTTAGGTTATATACAACACTGTTTCTTATTCAGTATCCATCAAATTCTATCTCGGCCGTATGTTAATACGTGGTAGAAATGGGCTCCAATGTGGACCTAAGTAGGTTATATACTACACATCTGGGTCATATGCACCACAACCTGTGTTGCGTTATCCATTAACTATTCTCTCGGAAAATGTTTCCGAATCATATGAAGTACCGATACATTCATTATATAGCCGGTGTCGCCACAACGCGAGCCGACAAATTCATCGAGAGCGCTTGCTATATGCACAATGATATCGACTTGGATAGTGCCGTCTAGAAACAATGGTTTAGCGTACCCCTGCCTTCTTTTTTGACGGAGGTAAATTATATTGGACTATAAGACAACGTCAAAGTTGGTAGACCTGGCAGGAATGATAAAACAGGTTCTCATTAATTGTTCGGACTGAGTGATGATGTGAAGGATCGACTCATACTGACATATTACTAATGCGTTACGTGAGCCAAAGTTGTGGAGACGTTAAGTTCCATGTTTTTGTGTATAAGGATTAAATGTGCCAAACGGGTAGTATAATCTAAATTTGGTTTACATCGGATAGATATGGTGTTGCATAATTTATCAAATAGTATCTGTGAAAAAAAACATTTAGGACACAACAGAAAGGTGAGACTGGGTAATATACATTAAATCTGGGTTATATAGTTTGCGTCGCTAAGATCCTTGCCTACTCCTGCCAGGTCTACCAATGAGAGGATGAAAGGTTTCCATGTGGGTAATATAATTTGAAGTTAGGTTATATACAACACTGATTCTTATTCAGTATCCATCAAATTCTCTCTCGGTCGTATGCCAATACGTGGTAGAAATGGGCTCCAATGTGGACCTAAGTAGGTTATATACTACACATCTAGGCCATATGCACCACAACCTGTGTTGCGTTATCCATTAACTTGTGACGCCCCCAAAATCAATCGTGTACAGTAATCATAAACGCAGGGTACACGGCTGATATTAGGGTGCCACGGTGATAATATCACAGCACAACACTAAACACAAAAGGATAAACAAATATGTTACAATAGAGGGGGTCACGCGGACCCGAATACATAAGTCATACAAGCCATAATATCTGAGTACAGACATAGTTAGTCAAGTTTTTCCTTAAGAAGGCTAGCACAAATCACATCAGAGATACAGATCGAAAAGGCGAGGCCTCCTGCCTGGGATCCACCGAACTACTCCTGGTCGACGGGGAACTCGACGTCGTAGTAGGTGCCTCCGGGGTACTCCTGCTCCTGGGCTCCAACGTCGGCTGCAGCGGCTGATCAGGCAAAACAGTAAAGGAAATAAAGAAGGTGAGTATCTAGTATACCCGCGAGTCTTACGCCCGCTACTAAGCATTATGCATTGTATCAACGGAAAGAAGAGGCTGTCTATAGTGGACTGAAAGACAGAAATCCAGAGTAAGGGTAAGAAGCTAGGCCTAACGAAGACTAGCATCTTCCGACGATGTCTTGCAGCATGAGGTAAGAATCAGCCAACAGTTTATATAAAGAATAAAGTAACAATGCAGTAGAAGTTGCTGCTGCATTGTATAATAATAAGTTGTAATAATTTACAATGCCTCCGAGTTCACCTCCTCGACATCCCCGCGAGGAAGAAAACCCGGAACCATACAATTTAATAATAGTTTCTAGTGGTAAGATCCAGCTTCAGCATAAAGCGTCCTGTTACCGTGGACATGGCTATTCGAATAGATTAATCTTCCCTGCAGGGGTGCACTTGTGTTACGCTACACGCACGGATCTCCAGGGTGGTGGGAACCTTGTTAGGGAACGCTTCACCGAGGCTATCCGACACTTCATAGCCCATCTTTCAAACTCAACAGAGAGGCCATCCGCCGGTCTACGTCCTAAGTACTCAGGGCCTTGGACCCCAACCCTGACGTACTCCTGCACGTTGTGTGGGTGGCCGGGAAGCCGTAACAAAGCAAAGAAGACAGCGCACTTCCCGGCAATCAGCCCGCGGTACTGCTGACGTCTGAAGAGTCCTCGGACGACACTACGAAGCAGAGGAGCCCATAAACTCGTAATTCCCACGGGTAGGTAGTGCGTACATGGCATATAGCCAACTCAAGACATTCACTGAACCATTTAGCATTTTAATTAACCTGCGTGACAACCGTTATCGTTGCCTCGACTTAACTGACCCGCGGACAACGACAGCAGCAAGGACCACCAGTACATCGGTGCCTGCCCTGTCGTCCCACCAAGTCACTGCGGTTACCAACAAGGTGAACCGTCTCCTTACCTTGTCTCGCGTGTGCTCCTGGAGGAGCTCGACTTTCGTAGTTTGGTAACTCTCGCGGCCAACGATCAGGGGCCAAGCACACCGGTACACTGGTCGTACCCTCCCTGTCGTCCCGTCGCAATACCTCTCGCGGGCACCGCTGGGTCGCCCGACTTCTTACCTCAAGGACAACCGTTTACAGGACCCTATGGAGGCAAGAAAAAGTCAGCCTCGAGTGGAGTACAAGGATTACTCCTTGATAGCTCACACTTGAGGTGACTAGGCATAACCCAGATAGGGGCCTTTGGCGGTGTCTTCTTTGTACCGTACCTGTGCAGTTAGAATATTTGTACCCGCGTTCACTCCCCTGAGTGATCACGGCCCTCTATCTAATCCTAGCTAACAATGCGCAGGGCTCACTGCTTAATAATGCATAATAATAATAATAGGCAGCATAGGATAAAGGAAGGCACATCAAGGGGCGACAATGACAGGTTATGCAATTGAATAGGTAAGCAACATAGCAGCAGCAGTAACAATGCCTAGTGCAAGAAATGTACGGAAAGATAGGCGATATCTGGGGAAGAGAATGGCTCTGCTTGCCTGGAAGCTCGACGGTAGTAGTAGGGTCGTCGACGAAGGAGTCGTACTCAGCAGCGGTGTAGTCAACGGCAGCAGCGGGGTCTACCGGAGATTAAGGGGGGAAGAAAATAGTAAATACACAGCAAGCATATACAAACAGATGCATGACAAGACGGATGAAATATTAACGGTGTTCTAACGCAGTGCAATGCACGTTTCTCGGAGCGGAAATTCATTTGAGGATGACCTACCGGCTCCGGATGATTACCTGACAGGGTGTCCGGAGGGGGAAGGATCAAGCCGGAGGTGTCGTGGGTACCGGACAAACATAAGGGGGGTGTATCCGTGCTAGTTGATCTATTCCGAGAAACATTCGTGTTCGGAATAAACTCATCCGGGCACTCTAACAGTACCGAACAATTTATCGTACAGTCAGTCCGGAGGGGGACGGTTCGATGTTCGTTGTGTTAGAGAGGTGTGATAGACATACGGATAGCGTATTCGTATTCGTTATATATTTATGATCAATTTTCATGTACAAAGTTTTTGAATCCGAGTTACGGTTTAAAAGTTATTGAATTTCAAAGTTTTAAATCATTTAAATGATTTTATGATTTTCTTTTATTATTTATTCAACATTATCCAGAACATTATCCAAAACAGTGCCTGACATGTGGGACCACATGTCAGCCTCTGTTTATTTATAAAACATTTTATTAAATCAGAAATAGCCTCTGGACCCACATGTAAGTCACTGGAATTTATTTAAATCTCTTAAATAATTAAAATCTGACAAGGGGGGCCGAGGTGTCATTGACTCCAGTGCTAATTAAACTTGTTTAATTAAGTTAAATGTCCAGGGCCCACTGTCAGTGAGACATATTAACCAAATGGTTATTTTTCTGTTTGTCCTAACAGAGATAATTAGCAGGAGGTGGGGCCCGGTTGTCAGTGGCTCATTAGCTACCAACAGAGAACCCGACAGGGAGGACCCACCGGTCAGCGACTCCGGTGAGCTCGCCGGAGGCTCGCCGGCGGCGAGGTCGCGCTAACTCGCGTTTCCGAGCGCCGTTTGAGACGCCGCTTGCGGCATTCGACGAAGAACTCGAAGCCGCGTCGATCTGGAGTGTTCCCGTGGGCTGGGACGCACGGAGGTGAGTGCAGCTTCAATAATGGCGGCGAAGGGCGTCGGGCTCCAATGGTGAATGCACATACGAGACGAAATCGAGCTAACGGTGGCACCAAAAAGTACATACGGAATCCTAGCAACGCAATGGAGCAACTGGCACGGTCTGTGGTGCATGAGAGCTCGAGTTAGGTCGTCAATGGCGGCGGCCAGAGCTCGGCCATTTGGGGCTTTTGTGCACGGGCAATGGCGGCGACCACGGATGGGTGGGGGTGATGCGGGTGCTCACCAGGAACTAGTAGCCGTGAGAGTGGGCTCGGGGCGAGGTGGACTAGCCGGAGTCGGTCGCGGATCCCGCCGGAGCCGAGGTTGAAGACGAAGACGTAGTCGTCGCGGAGAGGCACCACGGCTCGATTCCTCGCGGTGGGTGAGGTAGTCGACGTCGATGCAGCCCCTGGACAACACGGCGAGGCGGCGTGAGCACGTTGGCCGAGCTTGGCCACGGTAATGGCGACGACGGCCCGCGGTGGCTTTTCCCCGAGGCGTGTGAGAAGAGGAGGAGGGGAAGGAGAGGGGGAGGATGTCCAGGAGGTTGGCTGGGGTGGGCCTCGCCCCAGGCGAGTTTTAATCATTTTTCTTTTTCTTCTTATTTTCCATTCTGTTTTTTTCCTTTTGTAATGGTTTTAATTGCTTTAACATTTTTTTTAAATGTGTGACCTGGCCCATAATTAGGAGTGTATATTTCCAGAGTGCTACAAAAAATTTAGGCTTAAAATAAAACCATTTACCATTTCTTTATAATATTCAATTGTCAAATGGGGCTGTTTTTCTTGGTGTTTGAATTGTTTGAATTTTCCAGTGGCAAAATAAAATACTATAACCATATGGGCATGACTCAATGATTATTTGTGATTTTATAAAAGTGGTCCCATGATTTTTGGGAATTGTTTAATTGGTCCACAGTAAAGCAAAGTGGGTCATGGCATGGTTTGCATAGGGATTAGAAACAGTGATTAGTCCACAGTAAAAGTGATTACTGTTATAGACAACTGAGGGTGTTAAAAATCTCCCCCACTACAATAATTCTCGACCCGATAATTTAAGTGGTAGCGAGGAAAAGATCGGGGTATTCATCGCGAAGGCGATCTTCGCATTCCCAAGTGGCTTCATCTTCAGAATGATTCGACCACTGAACCTTGAGGAACTTGACGGTCTTGTTGCAGGTTCGGCGTTCAGACTGATCGAGAATGCGGCTCGGATGTTCTTGATAAGTCAAGTCCTATTGCAGCTCGATCATATCATGCTCCACTTCGCGGATAGGGTCCTTGAAGCAGCGACGGAGTTGCGACACGTGGAAGACATCGTGGACTTGGGAGAGGTTCGGCGGCAATTCCAACTAGTATGCCACGGGTCCACTCCTGGAAAGGATACGGAATGGGCCAATGTAGCGAGGAGCCAACATGCCCTTGATACCAAAGCGATGAGTGCCCCTCATGGGAGTGACACGGAGGTAAGCGTATTCGCCAGGTTGATAGACCATTTCCTTGTGCTTGCGATCATAGTTGCTCTTCTGACGGGACTGAGCAGCTTTCAGGTGTTCACGGATAACGCGAACTTGATCTTCGGCATGCTGAATAACGTCCGGACCAATGAGAGTTCGTTCTCCAGTTTCTGACCAATTTAGTGGGGTTCGACACTTACGTCCATAGAGGACTTCAAAGGGTGCCATCTTCAGACTAGCTTGATAGCTATTGTTGTATGAGAATTCAGAAAATGGAAGAGATTTCTCCCATTTCTTACCGATTGAGATGAAACAAGCTCGGAGCATATCTTCAAGCACTTGGTTGACTCGTTCGACCTGTCCTTGCGACTGGGGGTGATAAGCGGTGCTGAAATTTAGATGAGTTCCCATAGCTTCTTGGAAACTATCCCAGAATCTTGAGGTGAAAATGCTGCCACGGTCTGAACTGATCTCCAGCGGAATACCATTGAGGGACACAATTCTGGAAACATACAAGTCGGCTAACTGACTAGCAGAGATCGTCTCCTTGACTGGCAGAAAGTGGGCAACCTTGGAGAATCGATCGATGACGACAAAGATGGTATCATGACCCTTTTGTGATCGGGGAAAACCGGTGACGAAGTCCATCTCGATCTTGTCCCACTTCCATTCAGGAATAGAGAGTGGTTGTAGAGTTCCAGCAGGTCTTTGATGTTCTACCTTGACGCGACGGCAAACGTCACATTCAGAAACATATCGGGCAATGTCTTGCTTCATTTTAGGCCACCAGAATTGCTGACGAATGTCTTGGTACATCTTGGTGCTTCCAGGATGAATGGACAACGGGGTATCGTGAGCCGCTCTCATGACCTTCGGGGTCATATCCAGGTTCTCATGCCTGCCCTTGCTATGAGTAACCACTAAACGGTTCTGGTAGAACGCCGCACCTTTGCTATCAACGGTGAAGGGTGAGGGTCTCCCATTGGCGATATCGCGCTTAATCTTGTGTACGAAATCATCATAAAACTGTATACCCTTGACGGATTTGACGAGATCCGGTTCGATAACCAGGTTATTTGCATAACCTTGAGGAACAATCTCGAGGTTTAACTTTTGAAAATATTCATACAGAGGTGGTTGGTCTAGTTGCACCTCAAGTTCACTACAGTAATCTTTACGGCTCAAAGCATCGGCCATCACATTAGCCTTGCCAGGGGTGTAATGAATATCCATGTTGAAATCGGCTATTGTATCGAGCCATCTTTGTTGGCGGAGATTCAGGTCGGGCTGAGTAAACAAGTACTTCAGGCTTTGGTGGTCGGTGTAGATCTCGCAACGGTTACCAATGAGGCAATGTCGCCACAACTTCAATGCATAAATTACTGCTGCCAATTCGAGATCATGTGTTGGATATTTGTCTTCGTGAGCACGCAACTGACGAGAGCCATAAGCAACGCTCTTGCATTAGGACACAGCCTAATCCTTGACGAGACGCGTCGCAATATATCACGAAGTCCTTCTGAGTATCCGGGGGAGCGAGCACCGGGGGAGAAGTTAGCTTGTCCTTGAGCGCTTGGAAACTTTCTTGACATTTATCTGTCCACTCAAACTTGACACCTTTGTGAAGCAGATTATTCAGAGGCCTGGTGTCACAACCCCAATTTAGGCAAATGCTAGGGTTTGAGTTCCCTTTGCATCATGTGAAAAATTCAAAGAGAAAATCAAAAATGGGGAAAAGAAAAGCCCTGAGAAATTAATTCAAATGGCCAGATAAAAATCTTTTTCCAAAAATTATTTGAATATTTGAAAAATTCCTATAAATGGTGGTGTTCATTTTAAAAGTGGTTTGGGTTCTTTCCCATACCCATGGAATATTAAAAAATTCAAAATGTACCCTGGAAATTAAATTTGACCCCTATTTGATTTGAAATTCAAATGTTTTGAATTTAAAAAATGCTCAAATTCTACAAGTGACTTGCTACTTGTCACCTAGGATTTATAAAATTATTTGGGCATTTTTATAAAATGTTTTGATATTTTTTTATCAAGACATAACAAATGTCAGAAGAAATAAAAGAAAAATAGTGAAGAGGGGCTTACCTTGCGCCCACGGGCGAAGGCCCACCTCTTCTCGCCGGCCCAGCCCAGCCCGAGGCGTTGTCGTCTTCTACCCCGTCGCCCCAAAGCTGCTCCGTGGCGGCCAGAGCACCCCGACGGCCACCTCGACCGGGAGAAGACATCTAGGCCCCCCCCTCTTCCCTCTCTACGCGCCACGTAAACCTCCAGAAGCCCCCGCACCTTCTTCCCCGTCTCTCCGCTCTCTGCCTCGCCCAACCGGACCGGAATCTCGCGCCACCCGTAGCTCCCTGTCGCCGCCGACGTGCGCCTGCGTGGCCGGAGATGCTCGCAAGTCGAGCCACCATGTCCAGGGGAACCACAACCACCGACTTCATCGATCCACGCCATCAATTGGACCTAAGACGCCTCCTAATCGTCGCCGCGTCTGCATCTCGCCGCCGGACACCGTGGAACTCCGACGTGGAATTCGTCACCGGCGCAGCTCCTCCGTCCTCTACGACCACGCCTTTCTGCTCAGGGTGAGTTGCGACCCTTTTCCCCCTTTTCTCCGCTTTCTTCCGCGCATGTTTCGCCGATCCCCTCTTCACCAGTGGCCGGCCGCCACCATTGCCGTCGTTGGCATGGCCTGGGACCTCCCCAGGAATCCCCGATGGCAGAGGTGGGTGCGGGAGTTCACGAGCTACACGCCCACACCAACCGAGCCCTTCCCCGTGCCCTAAACGCCACTCTGGCGAAATTCCGGCGGCCTACAGTGGCAACGCCGACGAGCCCCTCCATTAGAACACCTAAACACCTCCTAATCCTCACCCTAGTCACTGACAGGTGGGGCCCTGCCCCTAATAACCCCTATTTATTTTTAAACAGAGGGGATTAACCCCTGTGAGACTTACAGGGTGGACCCACTGGTCAGACACCCCCCACGTCATGCTGATGTCAGCATGACGCAGTAAATCAGTTTCTGTTTTAAAAGGAATTAAAAGAAATCAGAAAATTCCAGAAATTTAGCCAAACTTTGGAAATTCATAATAAATTCATATTAAGTCCAAATTGGACAAATAATATATGAAAAATGATCAGCAGAAAATTCTCTATCCAAATATGCAACTTTAAACCATGTTTGAGTTGATTTTAAAATGGGACCAGTAGCTTTTGCTATTTGGCTTAATTGGAATTAATTCAAATTTAATTCCAATGCAATTCAAATTTGAACCATTGCAATACACCACATCTCACTTTTACTTCATAAGAATATCACACACATGGTCACATGGTATCAAATGATCAAACATTTCAAATGCAATTTGGTTAAAAATTGAAATTCATATGTGGAGTTTGAATTTGCATTTCAAATGCAATACACTTCATTTAAATCAAATGTACCACAAACCAGCACCATTCACCTCATGGCCAACTATATCATGTGCTTTTGCATTCTATTACAATGTTGCCCCCCCTTTTGTTGATGATTGTGCCGATAATAGTGCCTCCGAGACGGTGATCACCCCCGACGAAGAAGAAGTTCGGTAAACCCCGTGTATCGTCAGCAAGGCAAGCAAACCCCATTGATCATGTTTATAAAATCCCAATTCCCTCTCAGTCTCGCTTATGCATGTTTAGGAGATCACCGAGACACGTTCTTTCGCATAGTCGAACCCATTCCGATGCATAACCTATCATTTTGTCACCGTATTAAGCAAACCACAATCCTAGCAGATACAGGAGTTGAATGATGAGCATGTTGTCAGAACCCTCTGTTAGGTAATGTGCTAGGGTTAGCAAGTCACTTGCATCATGTTAAAATTTCAAAAGAAATCTTTGAAATACAAATCAAAAGAAAAATGGGAGAAAGAACCCCCCCAGATCCCCAGATGAATTAATTCAAAAGGCCAGATAAAAATCTTCTCCAAAAATTCATGTTAGATTTTTGAAAAGTCTTATAAATGAGTGTGATCACATATCAAGTGATGTGGGACCCATCCCATGCTCATGGATTTTTCAAATATTCAAACAGTGCCTTGGAATTAATTAAAAACCCCTATTTGAGTTAAGATTCAAATTATTTGAATTTTAAAAATGTTGAAACTTTATAAGTGGCTAGTCTATATTATTATGAGGCCATATAAAATTTTTCAGCATTTACTAAAATGCCTAGCTATTTATTTTAGCTCAGCAAAACAAATGTCAGAAAAGAAAAACAGAAAAGGAAGAAGAAACGCTTACCTGGCGCCCAGGCGAGAGCAGCCCATCCGGCCCACCCAGCCCAGAGGGGCAGCAGGGTCTTCTTCCCCGCCCCGCGCCTCCAAGCTGCTCGGTGGAATGCCATCGAGCCAGCCGTGGATGCCACATCACCGCCGAGCACCTTCCAGGCCTCCCCGTGCCCTCTTCTCGCACCTGGAGACGCCCTGGAGCACACCACGTCCATTCCCCCCCTCCAGAGCTTCCTCCTCCTCCTCCCGTGCTCGATTCCGTCGCCGCCCGAGGACCGCCGTGGAGCACGCCGCCGAGTCCACGCAGCCAACGTCGTCCCCGAGCCGTGCCACCGTGTCCAGAAGAACCGCAACAGGCGTCTTCGTCGTTCCCCTCAAGCAATCGAGCCCGAGCGCCTCAGCAGACGACGCCAACTTCATCGAGGAGTCGCCGGACCCGCGAGCCCGCCGTCGTCGATTCGCCGCCATTGAAGCCTCCCCGAGCTTGTCGTTGCTTCCGTTCGAACCGCGGTGAGCTTCTGAGTTTTTCCCCCAAGCTCCTAGCGCCCCGTAGCCCCTCTAGCCCAATCCGCCATGAGAACCGAGCTCCTCGCCGCCATGGTTGAGCTAGATCTCGCCCTCGTGCTCCTCTCGGCGCCCCAGTGTGCGCGTTTGACTCGCGGGTGTTCCAGCTTTCGAACGCACGCAAGATCAGCCCAAGCCGTGCATGCTAGCCTCTTCCCCAACCTCGCCGTCGTTCTGCTTCCGCCCAGCACGTCGCCGTCGTCGCTCCCGACCTCCCCGTGAACCCCTGTTGCCTCCTCTCGTCGCGGACGAACCCCAGGAGCATGCCGATGCCCTCCGTTTCCTCTCCCGTGGCCTATAGCTGATTCCGGCGAGACGCCGCCGTCCCCATGGTCGCCGCCGGTTAACCGCCGGTGGATTAAACCCTAACCCATAATTAACCCCCCCCCCCACAGCCTATGACAAGTGGGCCCAGGGCCCTTAATCCCCACTGGTTAAGTTAAACCGGCCGGGTTAATTAACCCAGCCACTGACAGGCCGACCCCACACGTCAGAACCCCCCCCCCCCCACGTCAGCCTTGCGCAAGCATGACGCCATAATTGAATTTCCAGAAATTGAAAAGAATTAAAGAAATTCCAGAAAATATCTCAAACTTTGGAAATTCATAGAAAATTCATATTAACTCTGAATTGGACAAATAATATATGAAAAGTGATCAGGAGAAAATAAGCTATCCAAAAATCCAACTTTCAACTATGTTTGAGTTGATTTTAAAATGGGACCAGTAGCATATGTCATTTGATTTATTTGGAATTTATTCAAATTCAATTCAAATTCTTTTGCACCTTGGACCATGGAAATATGCTATATTTCAACCACACATCAGAGGCATATCATACAAATTTGAAGATAATTCAAATTGATCAAACAATGTCACATATAACTTGACTAAGTTTGAATTGAAATTACAGTTTGAATTTGCAATTCAATTTGCAATATACTCCATTTAAATGGAATTTCTTCACACATCAAAGCATTTACATCAAGTTCCAACCTTCCATCATGTGATTGTGCATTGTATTTACTTTGCTACTTTGCTTGTTGTTTGTCGAGTAGAGGTGGAACCGGAGCAGGAGGCTGCCCCCTTCGTTGAAGACCCCGAACCCGAACCTCGTCAGCAAGGCAAGCAAACCCCCTTTGATCATGTCGATAAAATCCCACTTCGCTCTCATGTCTCGCTTATGCATTGTATAGGATGATTACCATGCTACGTTTCTACCGCATAGATGAACCCATTCCTTTGCATGACCTATCATTTGTCACAGTAGTAGGAAAAAACAAAATCCTAGCAAATGTAGGAGTTGATTGATATCATGTGGCCCCTGCAAATGATTATCGCTTATTGCATGCTTAGTATGATACCATGATGTTACTGTGATGTGAGTCGGGATGGTAGTGATCATGTTGATGTTGGTAGAAAAGTGTTGGTGAATCGACCCTAATACAAGGTGAACGATGAGAGGCTGTGTAGGAGTACACGGTGGGTTGTCTCGTTGAACACCGCCCTAAGTCCGAGTTCTTCGGTGGTGATCCATGATGAAGAGTACAACCACACATTGGGCTCACTGACCCCTCTCAACTTACTAACTCATCCCTTTCGATGTCCAGATGTCGCAATAGTTCGGATTTCGGGTAGGCTTGTGGCCTGGATGCTAAGTGAGAGAACGGCTCATCCGAGACCGGCTTATGCACCACGCACACATCACTTGGGTCCACTTCGGTAAACCGGCCGGGTTCACGATAGTGGTAACCAACCCAAGTAGGCGGCTTTCTCGGACTAGATCGTCTATGAGGTAACAGTTGTGGTGAGCATCCTCGCTGGCACCCCTTGAATGGTGTCGAGATCAAAGGCGGTAAATGATGATCATGTGTGTGTAGCGGTACACCCCTGCAGGGTTAACAAAACTATTCGAATAGCCGCGTCCGCGGTTATGGACTGCTTGGAAAGCTTAGCTTGATTATTAGATAACTTGAACTGGATACTTCTAAAACACACCAAGATAAGTGTGAGTGCTATGGCGTGCTTTCCCGTGGGGAAGTCGAGGAATGCACCATCGTGGTGTAATTGGTTGGAGAAAGTAGTGGACTCGTGTACGCTTCTTACCTCAAAGTCTGGTACTCGTAGTTCAGGATTAGCCAAGTCAAAGCTGGCACTTCTGCAAGTGAAACCCCACCTCCCTTTACCTTGATACATATGCATGAGTAGTATAGCTCCTACGTAACTCTTGCTGAGTACGACTTTGTACTCATGTTTGCTTAATCTATGTTTTAGATGAACCCACTGACCCCCATGGTGGCTTCTTCATCGAGCTGGACAACTGAAGATCAAGCTAGTCTAGTCCCAGTCAGACGACTGGTTCCCTCGTGGAGGGCTTGTGTTTAAATAAGGCTTCTTAAGCCATTTGTTAAACTTGTCTGTACTCAGACATAATTTGCTTCCGCTTGTGTTGTAATGTTGGATCACATGTTTGTGATCTTTGTGTGCACTCTATAAGAGTTATCAATAAAATTGAATACTTTGTAGAGAATTGCAATGATACCTACTGTGCATACAAGGCATGTGTGCTGCGTGTATGTTTATAACATGCATGTCTTTGTATGGGTTTTCGAGACCTTAGTTGTGATCTGGCTGGCGGTCTTTCATACACCAAGTGGCCCTTAGATGTGCGCAGCTTGGGGCATCGCGATGCGATTGCTCGAGACTCCGTCTCGTGCACACTTTGTGGTATGATCGAGCCCGCCCTAGACCCCGACTAAGTGATCGGGCTGGAGTAAGTCTATGTAAGAGTTACGAGATAGTGGATAGTATGGTTGAGGCGACTTGTCTTTGAATATGGGAGTTCACCACCCATATCATTAGACTTGTGTGCGGACGATGAGGACCCATCTCAGTTGATCATCCGGCCTGGATGGGATGCCCCTCACGTACGATGCTTTCCGTGAACGTTCTGTGCTTGGCCTTGTCTGCTTAGACAAGTGGGTACGGTTCTCGGCTCTCCATATGACTATTTCTTAACTGGACTTGCATACGCTAACCCCGGGTCCCGACAGACTTGGTATCAGAGCAGGACTGACTGTAGGACTAGTAGCCTTGGACGAAGTTGAGTCTAGCTTGCTATAGTTATATAGTTACTCTAGGTATATAAGGGAACAATGTAAGGCTTGTTCTACGGGAAGATAGGACTAGGCTCTCCTCTGTCTGATTAGAACATCTCGTTGTTTGCTTCCTTGTAGCCGTAGGAAAGTTGTGACCGGTTTGTTAGAGTGGTTATGCTTCCTGATTTATTACATCGTATGTAAGTGATGTTTCCATGTTGTAAGAAATTGTCATTTCTTACAATTACAGCCGTTATGCTGTCCGAGTCATTCCAGGTTTATCTCATAATCTGATGCATTTGCAAACTCCTTTCTGTTTCAGATGGCAGATCTTCCTCCTCGGCAGATTGTTCGTTTGACCAGGTGCCTCGGTGTGCGTGGACATCCCGCCACGTTGATCGAGATGATGTCCTATGTGGGATATCGGTGGTACCCTGAGTACACCGTCGAAGAGCAGTTTCACGACTTCAACCAGACGCAGTTCCACTGCATCGTCAGGATCTACCCGCATCACGTTGGAGTCACCCAGCCTATCCACTTTGGACATGGCATTGGCATTACCGAGAACATGGCTGTGCAGGATGCTGCATATTCATGTATGACCCTGCTGAGAGAGGAGCACACTTTGCTTAGAGAGACCTCTTTCCGCTATATCCCTGCTGCACTTACAGGAGAAGAGGGGTATTATACCGGACTCTACTCAGATCACTCTGCAGAGGATCCCGCACTTCAGATGACTGCTAGATTTGCTAGTAATCGAGATCGTGATGCACGCGCTCTCCGTTTCGAGCTTCATGCCACCCGTGTTCGTTTGTATCGAGCACTGACACTCTTGGAACCCTTTGTGAGCGTTGGATCAGTTGAGCATGATGCTATCTACCCAGTGAGGACTCAGATGCCTTCTCGAGTTGCTTGGCCCGAGATTGGAGGCATTTTTCCACCCCGTGGTCCTTTGCTTCCACCATACGCTGGACCTAGGCCCCATCCTTGCCCAAATGGATATCAGGGTCCACAGGCCTCCGTGTTTTCCGATGGTCACCTTCAGCTACTGGGATACGCGGGTAACTTTTATGAGGACTACTATGGAGATGGAGATGAGTGAGACCGCCTGTGGTCTTACTTAGTGATGTTGTAGTAGTATCTTAGTGTATTGTACGCAAGGGTCTAAGTTCCAGAGGCTTAGATAAATAATGTATAGGAAGTCAGAGTGCCTCTGAAGGATGTATCATCTTCATCACGTTTGTATTAGCTTGGTGCTTGTACTAAAATGATGTATGGTTTGTATGACAGCTTGTGAATATATGGCTTGTATGCTTTTATCACCATGTTGTCAAAGATAATTACTTCCTTTGCTCTGTAATCCTTCCAGTACTTAAATACCTTGTTTAGATTCTCCCAATCAACTCTGTTTGACTTTGGTTTTTCACCTTCAGGATGTCTCAAGGAACTCGTGGCCAGATTGGTCGTAACCAGGGTCGTGTGAATGACCAGGAGGAAGGAAACCTTCCACCCCCACCCACGATGGCTCAGGTTCTGATGGAGGTTGAGAGGAACCGCCGAGACTCTCACCATCTGTTGGAAGTCATTGCTCGCGACACCACTCAGCAGCGCAATGAGTTGGTGTCCCTGAACGACTTCATCCGACTTCATCCCCCGGTTTTTAGTTATTCCACCGAGCCCCTTGACGCCGATGACTGGCTTCGCAGCATCGAGAGGAAGCTCCAAGCAGGCCATGTTGCAGATGGCGACAAGGTCAGCTATGCCTATTATCACCTTGAAGGTGCAGCTAGCTCTTGGTGGGAGAACTTCCTGAACATGCGTCCCGTTGGACCGCCTACATCTTGGGAGGAATTCTGCACGTCCTTCCGCGAGCACCACATTCCCAAGGGTCTTATGGACCGCAAGCGTGAGGAGTTCTGCAACCTCACTCAAGGCAGAAGGACCATTGACGAGTTTAGTCGTGAGTTCAACCGACTTGCTCGTTATGCTACCGAAGAAGTCTCCACCGACGCAAAGAAGCAAGAGAGGTTCCGTCGTGGCCTCAACTCTGGACTTCGTCGTGAGCTCAACCTGCATGACTTTGCCACATTCCAGGTCCTTGTCAACAAGGCCATCAAGGCAGAGGACATGAACACCCCCAACGATTTCCGCAAACACCCTGGAGACGACAATTCATCCAGTTCTGGCTCCCAGAAGCGCAAGATCTGGATCCCAAACAGTAAGTTCCGCCAGAACAACCCACCGATGCCATCCTATGTGGCGCCTCGTCCACCAACTCAGTTCCACCCAGCTCCACCAAACAAACCAGCTCCGCAAACTGTTTTTGGGGCCTGTTACAAGTGTGGTCAGGCAGGCCACTATTCTCGTGAGTGCCCCCAGAACCA
This sequence comes from Bromus sterilis, assembly GCA_950022295.1. Lineage (NCBI taxonomy): Eukaryota > Viridiplantae > Streptophyta > Magnoliopsida > Poales > Poaceae > Bromus > Bromus sterilis. The sequence goes on along the minus strand of OX465596.1, from coordinate 157,088,550 downwards.
GATCCAGCATCAGAATGCTCCACCCCGTGTCGGAGGCAACAACAACAATGGTCGTGGCAAGCCCCCCCAGAAGGTCTACACCGCCAAACCCGCTCCTCCCGCCACTCGTGGACGTGTGAACCAGATCGCCGCCGAAGAGACTGACGACACCACTGACGTCATTCTTGGTACGCTCCCAGTCAATTATGTTCCTACTTCCGTTCTTTTCGACCCAGGAGCATCTCATTCATTCATATCGGAAAGTTATGCACTTCGTCATGGGTTATCTTTTGTTGAATTGTCCACCCCAATGATTATTCAAACTCCAGGGTCAAGATGGCAAACTAATAGAGTAAGCCATGGTAATCAGATTGCAATCGAGGGTTTAGTATTCCTTGCCTCACTCATAGCCCTCAAGTCTTCAGATATTGATGTCATCCTTGGCATGGATTGGCTATCAAGACAGAATTCCTACCTGGATTGCAAAGGAAAATCCGTGAAACTCACCCACCTTTCAGGAAAAACCGTCAACTATACCTCACTCAGAACAAGAACCCAAGTGCATTCCTTGAATGTACTTCCTCTTCCCGAACTTGAAGATATTCCGGTGGTTCGTGACTTCCCAGATGTCTTTCCTGAAGAGCTGCTGGGCATGCCACCCGACAGATGTGTAGAGTTTATAGTGGATCTTGCCCCAGGAACCGCACCAATTTCTAGACGCCCATACAAAATGGCCCCACGTGAGTTAGCTGAGCTTAAAACCCAACTGGAAGCTTTGTTGGAGAAAGGCTTCATCCGCCCTAGCTCATCTCCATGGGGTTGCCCCGTTCTGTTCGTAACAAAGAAAGATGGAACAGAAAGGATGTGCGTAGACTGTCGCCCGCTAAATTTAGCGACGATAAAGAACAAGTACCCATTGCCCAAGATCAATGATCTTTATGATCAACTTGCAGGATCCTCTGTCTTCTCCAAGATGGATTTGAGATTAGGTTATCATCAAATCAAGATCCGAAACGAGGACATTCCCAAAACGGCTTTTACTACTCGTTATGGTCTTTACGAGTACACCGTCATGTCCTTTGGTTTAACCAATGCCCCCGCCACTTTCTCACGCATGATGAATTCGATCTTCATGGAGTATTTGGACCAGTTCGTCGTGGTTTACCTCGATGACATCCTTATATACTCGAAGAACGAAGAAGAACATGCCGAACACCTAAGGCTGGTATTGATGAAACTTAGAGAGCATCGCCTGTATGTTAAATTCTCCAAGTGTGAATTTTGGCTACCAGAAGTGACCTACTTAGGCCACGTGATTTCTGCAAAAGGCATTGCTATGAATCCCGAGAGAGTTCAGGCCGTCCTTGACTGGACTCCACCTGAATCGGTTAAGCAAGTTAGGAGTTTTCTTGGCCTAGCCAGCTATTGCCGTCGCTTCGTCGAGAACTTTTCTAAAGTTGCAAAGCCTCTAACTGAACTCCTCAAGAAAGATAAGAAATTCTTATGGACTCCCAAGTGCGAGGAAAGCTTTCAAGAGCTAAAAAGAAAGGAAATGATGCCATCTTCGTTGTCATAGATAGGCTTTCCAAAGTTTCTCACTTCCTTCCCGTTCGCGAGTCTATAACTGCTAGCCAGTTAGCGGACTTGTATATCTCTAGAATTGTGTCTCTTCACGGTGTTCCTTTGGTGATCAATTCTGATCGTGGTAGCCTTTTCACCTCTAGATTTTTGGGAAGCTTTCAGAATGCTATGGGGACTCATTTATCCTTTAGTACAACTTTCCATCCTCAGTCTAGCGATCAAGTTGAAAGGGTTAATCAAATCTTGGAAGACATTCTCAGAGCTTGTGTTATATCTTTCGGAAAGAATTGAGAGAAATCTCTTTTATTTAACGAATTTGCTTATAACAACAGTTTCCAATCTAGTCTAAACATGGCTCCTTTTGAACTTCTATATGGACGACAATGTCGAACACCCCTTAACTGGTCAGAAACCGGTGAAAGACAACTCTTTGGAGCGGATATGATCAAGGAAGGAGAAGAGCAAGTTCGCATTGTTCGTGGTCAATTGAAAGCCGCCCAATCTCGTCAGAAAAGCTACTATAATCGTCATCATAGGGAAGAGAGCTACAATCTTGATGAGAAGGCTTACCTTCAGGTTACTCCTCTGAAGGGAACCCAACGCTTCGGTATCAAAGGCATGTTGGCCCCACGTTACATCGGACCTTTCCGCATTCTCGCTAAACGTGGAGAAGTTGCCTACCAGCTTGAACTACCTCCGCACCTTTCCCGAGTACATGATGTATTCCATGTGTCACAAATCAGGCGTTGCTTCAAGGACCCCATCCGCGAAGTCGACCATGAAACGCTTGATCTCCAAGATGACCTTTCTTATCGAGATTACCATGTTCGTATTCTTGATTTCGTAGAGCGTGTCACTCGTCGTCAGAAGATCAGGTTTCTCAAGGTGCAATGGTCCAATCACTCCAAGAAGGGAGCCACATGGGAAAGAGAAGATCGCCTCCGTGCCGAGTACCCCCTCCTTCCTCCCGACGACTTCTGAATCTTGGGACGAGATTCTTTTGAGTGAGGGCGAGTTGTCACAACCCCAGTTTAGGCAAATGCTAGGGTTTGAGTTCCCTTTGCATCATGTGAAAAATTCAAAGAGAAAATAAAAAATGGGAAAGGAAAAGCCCTGAGAAATTAATTCAAATGGCCAGATAAAAATCTTTTTGCAAAAATCATTTGAATATTTGAAAAATTCCAATAAATGATGGTGATCATTTTAAAAGTGGTTTGGGTTCTTTCCCATACCCATGGAATATTCAAAAATTCAAAATGTGCCCTGGAAATTAAATTTGACCCCTATTTGATTTGAAATTCAAATGTTTTGAATTTCAAAAATGCTCAAATTCTACAAGTGACTTGCTACTGGTCACCTAGGATTTATAAAATTATTTGGGCATTTTTATAAAATGTTTTGATATTTTTTTTATCAAGACAGAACAAATGTCAGAAGAAAAAAAAATAAAAAAAGTGAAGAGGGGCTTACCTCTTCTCGCCGGCCCAGCCCAGCCCGAGGCGTTGTCGTCTTCTACGCCGTCGCCCCAAAGCTGCTCCGCGGCGGCCAGAGCACGCCGACGGCCACATCGATGTGGAGAAGACGTCTAGGGCCCCCCTCTTCCCTCTCTACGCGCCACGTAAACCTCCAGAAGCCCCCGCACCTTCTTCCCCGTCTCTCCATTCTCTGCCTCGCCCAACCGGACCGGAATCCCGCGCCACCCGTAGCTCCCTTTCGCCGCCGACGTGCGCCCACGTGGCCGGAGACGCTCGCAAGTCGAGCCACCATGTACAGGGGAACCACAGCCACCGACTTCATCGATCCACGACATCAATTGGATCCAAGAGGCCTCCTAATCGTCGCCCGCGTCTGCATCTCGCCGCCGGACACCGTGGAACTCCGACGTGGAATTCGTCACCGGCGCAGCTCCTCCGTCCTCTACGACCACGCCTTTCTGCTCAGGGTGAGCTTGCGACCCTTTTCCCCCTTTTCTCCGCTTTCTTCCGCGCATGTTTCGCCGATCCCCTCTTCACCAGTGGACGGCCGCCGCCATTGCCGTCGTTGGCATGGCCTGGGACCTCCCCAGGAACCCCCGATGGCAGAGGTGGGTGCGGGAGTTCATGGGCTACACGCCCACACCAACCGAGCCCTTCCCCGTGCCCTAAACGCCACTCCGGCGAAATTCCGGCGGCCTACAGTGGCAACGCCGACGAGCCTCTCCATTAGAACACCTAAAAAACCCCTAATCCTCACCCAGGTCACTGACAGGTGGGGCCCTGCCCCTAATAACCCCTGTTTATTTTTAAATAGAGGGGATTAAACCCTGTGAGACTAACAGGGTGGACCCACTGGTCAGACACCCCCCACGTCATGCTGATGTCAGCATGACGCAGTAAATCAGTTTCTGTTTTAAAAGGAATTAAAAGAAATCAGAAAATTCCAGAAATTTAGCCAAACTTTGGAAATTCATAATAAATTCATATTAACTCCAAATTGGACAAATAATATATGAAAAATGACCAGCAGAAAATTCTCTAGCCAAATATGCAACTTTCAACCTTGTTTGAGTTGATTTTAAAATAGGACCAGTAGCTTTTGCTATTTGGCTTAATTGGAATTAATTCAAATTTAATTCCAATGCAATTCAAATTTGAACCATTGCAATACACCACATCTCACTTTTACTTCATAAGAATATCACACACATGGTCACATGGTTTCAAATGATCAAACATTTCAAATGCAATTTGGTTAAAAATTGAAATTCATATGTGGAGTTTGAATTTGCATTTCAAATGCAATACACTTCATTTAAATCAAATGTACCACAAACTAGCACCATTCACCTCATGGCCAACTATATCATGTGCTTGTGCATTCTATTACAATGTTGCCCCCCCTTTTGTTGATGATTGTGACGATAACAGTGCCTCCGAGACGGTGATCACCCCCGACGAAGAAGAAGTTCGGTAAACCCCGTGTATCGTCAGCAAGGCAAGCAAACCCCATTGATCATGTCTATAAAATCCCAATTCCCTCTCAGTCTCGCTTATGCATGTTAAGGAGATCACCGAGACACGATCTTTCGCATAGTTGAACCCATTCCGATGCATGACCTATCATTTTGTCACCGTATTAAGCAAACCACAATCCTAGAAGATATAGGAGTTGAATGATGAGCATGTGGCCCCTGCAACTATTACTGCTTTTGCTGCTTAGTGATACAATGAGGATGTTATCATTGTGAGTCGGGATGGAATGAATACAGTGGTGTTGATGATAACGTGTTGGTGAATCCACCGTAAGCCAAGTGAATGATGAGAGGCTGTGTAGGAGTACACAGTGGGTTGTCTCGTTGAACACTGCCCTAGGCCCTGAGTTCCTGTTTTATGTTCCAAGACAAAGAGTATGACCACATGTAGGGTTTATGGGAGCCCCTTTTGGCCTCTTTACGTACCCGATCCGGTCCAAGAGTCACAATAGATTCGGGCTTTCCATTTGGCATATGCATAGAAAAAGTATGAAGAAAAGGTTGCATCATATAGATATGTGAGTGGACTTGTGAGGCAGTGAAACCATCTGGCAGAGGTGGCGTCTCGGTCCCTTACATTATCTGAGTCCGTTTCGTGGAACCGGCCAGACTCTCGAGCGGTGCCAAACTCAGGTAGTCGACTCCTGGATTAGAGAAGGTGATGTGAGGTTAGTGCCTTGGTTTGATCCACGTCCGACACCCGCTTGAAGGGTGACAAGAACGAGGCGATAAGTGATGACACGCGTGTGAAGATGTACACTCCTGCAGGGTTAATGAACTATTTGAATAGCCGTGCCCGCGGTTATGGACTACTTGGAGACCTCTACTTGATCATAGACAACTCGAATGGATACTTATAAAATCCGCAAGATAAGCGTGAGTGCTATGGTGGGATTCCTCGTGGGGAAGTCGAGGAAGTAACCATAGTGGGGTATTGTTTGGAGACTTGTAGTGGACTCGTGTACGTTTCTTACCTCAAGTCTGGTACTCGTAGTACAGGACTAGCCAAGTCAAAGCTGGCACTTCTGCATGATGAAACCCCAGCTCCTTTACCTTGATACTTGAGCATGAGTAGTGTAGTTTGTATGTAAGTCTTGCTGAGTACGACTTTGTACTCACGTTTTCTTATTCTATGTTTTAGATGGAAACCCCGACCCCGATGGAGTCACCGATCTGAAGCTCGACGTTGACCTTGGTAGTATAGTTCCAGACAGCAGTCTGGTCCCTCGTGGATGGGCATGTATGTTTACAAGGCTTCTCTAAGCCATTTGTTAAACTTGTCTGTACTTAGACCTAATTTGCTTCCGTTGTATGATGTAATGTTGATCGAAGAACTGTGATCTTTGTATGCTCTATGTGTATATCAATAAAGAATACTTGTAGAGTTATGTGATGATACCTGCTGTTCATACTAGACATGTGTGATGCATGTATGATTATAAAATGCATGTCTTAGTATGGGTTTTCGAGACCTTAGTTGTGATCTGGCTGGCGGTCTTTTATACACCAAGTGACCCTTAGATGTGCGCAGCTTGGGGCATCGCGATGCGATTGCTCGTGCCTCTGCCACGTGCACACTCTATTGTATGATCGAGCCCGCCCTAGATCCCGACTAAGTGATCGGACTGGAGTAAGTCTATGTAAGAGTTAGGATTCAATCGATAACATGGTTGAGGCGACTTGTCTATGAGTATGGGATTCACCACCCATAAGCATTTAGACTTGTGAATGGACGATGAGGACCCATCTCAGTTGATCATCCGGCCTGAATGGGATGCCCCTCACGTTCGATGCTTACCGAGAACGTTCTGTGCTTGGCCTTGTCTGCTTAGACAAGTGGGTACGGTTCTCGGCTCTCCATGTGATTGCATCGTGACTGGAATTACATACGCTAACCCCGGGTCCCGACACCTGGAAATCTTGGAGAAATTCTTGACGAAACGGCGGCAATAGCTAGCGAGCCCGAGGAAACTGCGGACTTGCTTGACGGTCTTGGGAGGAGTCCAGTCAAGAATAGCCTGGATATGTTCGGGGCTAACGGCAATGCCATCCTTGGAAATCACATGCCCAAGGTAGGTTACTTCGGGAAGCCAGAACTCACACTTAGTATACTTAGCGTAGAGTTTGTGTTCTCGAAGCTTCTCCAGTATAAGACGAAGATGTTCAGCATGTTCTTCTTCATTCTTGGAATATATCAATATATCATCCAGATAAACCACGACGAACTGGTCGAGGTACTCCATGAAAATATAATTCATCAATCTGGAGAAGGTGGCTGGAGCATGTGTTAAGCCAAAGGACATGACGGTGTGCTCGTATGAACCATAGCGAGTAATGAAGGCAGTCTTCGGAATGTCCTCATCACGGACTCAGATTTGGTGATAACCCAACCTCAAGTCGAGTTTAGAAAACACCTTGGATCCGGAAAGTTGATCATATAGATCGTTGATCCGGGGGAGTGGGTATTTGTTCTGGATGGTGGCTTGGTTAATGGGCCGATAATCTTGGACCAATCGGTTTGTCCATCGCTCTTCTTGACAAAGAGCGAAGGTGCTCCCCAAGCTGAGGAACTGGGGCGAATGAATCCTTTCTGAAGTGCCTTGTCGATTTCCTCCTTAAGCTCAAGGAGTTCATGTGGCGGCATCTTGTAAGGACGCTTGGCAATAGGGGTGGTGCCGGGCTTCAAGTCGATGACAAATTCAACTTCTCTGACCGGGGGTATTCCCGGCAGTTCTTCTGGGAAGACGTCGGGATAATCGCGAACGACCGGAACGTTCTCGATGCCTTCAAGGGGGGCGGCATTCAAAGCATTCATCATAAATATCTGTGTTTCGGCATTACGGGTAACTCGGGTGGTGTGGTTAACAATCTCGCCGGAGGGGTGAAAAAGTTGGACCGACTTGGTGCCACAATAGAGTGCGGCATCGTGAACTTTCAACCAATCCATGCCCAGAATTAGGTCTATGGTGGAGGTTTTCAGGATGATGGGGGATACAAGGAATACAATCCCTTCGACGTCAATGGTGATATCGTGTACCATCATGGAGGTTTGGCAACGGCCTCTAGGGGTGTGGACAACCATCGGTGGGTTCATCTTCTCAAACGTAATGTTACGTGATAACGTAAATGCTTCCGACATGAATGAATGCGATGCTCCTGAATCAAATAAAACAGTAGCAGGTGCGGAATTAACGAGAAGGGTACCCATCACGGTAGCGGGTTGTTCCTGCGCTTCTTCCACATTAATGTTGTAAGCATGTCCACGAGCATGAGCAGCTGACCAAGTATTATAGTTGGGGGTCCTGTTGTTGCCACGGCCATTTCCACGGCCAGCGGGGTGAACTACCAGTTGCTTCTGTTTCTGGGGGCACTCCCTGGAAAAATGCCCAGGTTGGCGGCACGTGAAGCATAATCCATCCTGAGGACGAAGGGGGTAGCATTGGGTGGTGCAGGCAGAGCTCTTGGCATCTGCAGCATAAGACGGCCTTGGAGCAGGGACAGGTGAATGGGTCACACTGGTAGGGAGCCAGATACAACGCTTCTGCGTTGCGCCCGAAGATGAGCCAATGTCACAATAACGCTTCCGAGAGTTCTTGTGCTCCATCTGGGAAGTCTCGACGGTGATTGCCTTGTTCACCATGGTGGCGAAGTTGGCGAAATCATGAACGGCAAGAGCGAGCCTGAGGTCTGGGTTGAGGCCACGACGGAACTTCTGCTGCCTGCGAGCATCAGTGGTGATCTCTCCTTCCGCATAGCGAGAGAGGTTGAGGAACTCGCGCTCATAGGCTTCAACAGTCATGTCGCCCTGAGTGAGGTTGCGGAATTCTTCCGCCTTACGATCCATGATCCCCTGTGGAATGTAGCGGGCACGGAAGGCAGACTGAAATTCATCCCAAGTGATGACTTCTTCAACTGGCAGGGAACGCTTGTGGGTGCTCCACCACTGAGCAGCGGCGCCTTTCAGATGGTAAGACGCGAAGTTCATATAGTCGGCTGGATCGACATTAGCAGACTCCAGCTCGTGAGTGATGTCGCGAAGCCAGTCATCAGCATCCAACGGCTGAACAGTGTTGCGGAACATAGTGGGGTTAAGGCGGATGAAGTCGTGCAGAGTCACGGTGGCATGCTGATGGTGGTGCCCATTCTGATTTGGCTGGGGGAACTGAGCCATGATATTCTGCATGAACTGACGGTTCATCTCGAACTGCTGCATCATCGCGGCCATGTAATCCGGTGGCGGAGGTGGGTCGTTGGCTGCACGACTACGACCACGACCACCACGACCAGCCATCCTGCTAGAATTTAACAGGGGTATTTCAGCGATGAAAATTTAATGAGATACCGGAATCAAGCCTGAAGTAAAACGACAACGAAAAGGAGGCGCAGATATATATAGGAGTAGTCATATAAGACATACACAATCACACACAGAGTACTTCAAAAATCGGGCAGTGTAACGTCGTAGAAATTAAGGAAAAAGGACTCACTAGGCGGCGCGCAGACCGCGGTTAGGATTACACGACGCGACATAGATTTCACTATGTCAATCACGCCGCAAGTAAACTGTTGGCCACAGGAGTTAATGGCAGAGGACGCGCGGCCTGCCCAGAATGAGAATGGGATCCGCGGTCCGGGACCTGGGGTATGACTCCTGCGACACGACTCAATCAACGGGGGAAGCACCAAAAACGCCGGGTGGAATCAAGAGAACGTGATCCTAATGTCAGATTTTGTAAAACTTACCAGCAAGGATAAGAGAGCAGATTCCCAGAGCATAGGTAAGGAGAAAAATGATCCTAATACCATAGATATCACACGTAGTGACATCGATGTGGGTCCGTAAGCCAAATATTAAGTTAGAAAAATAGTTTTTCAAAGTCTAGACTCAACATCGACCAAGTAGTGGTGGGGTGGCTTCCTACAAGCAGTCGGCTCTAATACCAACTTGTGACGCCCCCAAAATCAATCCGTGTACAGTAATCATACACGCAGGGTACACGGCTGAGATTAGGGTGCCACGGTGATAATATCACAGCACAACACTAAACACAAAATGATAAACAAATATGTTACAATAGAGGGGGTCACGCGGACCCGAATACATAAGTCATACAAGCCATAATATCTGAGTACAGACATAGTTAGTCAAGTTTTGCCTTAAGAAGGCTAGCAAAAATCAAATCAGAGATACAGATCGAAAAGGCGAGGCCTCCTGCCTGGGATCCACCGAACTACTCCTGGTCGACGGGGAACTCGACGTCGTAGTAGGCGCCTCCGTGGTACTCCTGCTCCTGGGCTCCCACGTCGGCTGCAGCGGCCGATCAGGAAAAACAGTAAAGGAAATAAAGCAGGTGAGTATCTAGTATACCCGCGAGTCTTACGTCCGCTACTAAGCATTATGCATTGTATCAACGGAAAGAAGAGGCTGTATATAGTGGACTGAAAGACAAAAATCCAGAGCAAGGGTAAGAAGCTAGGCCTAATGAAGACTAGCATCTTCCGACGATGTCTTGCAGCATGAGGTAAGAATCAGCCAACAGTTTATATAAAGCATAAAGTAACAATGCAGCAGAAGTTGCTGCAGCATTGTATAATAATAAGTTGTAATAATTTACAATGCCTCCGAGTTCACCTCCTCGACATCCCCGTGAGGAAGAAAACCCGGAACCATACAATTTAATAATAGTTTCTAGTGGTAAGATCCAGCTTCAGCATAAAGCGTCCTGTTACCGTGGACACGGCTATTCTAATAGATTAATCTTCCCTGCAGGGGTGCACTTGTGTTACGCTACACGCACAGATCTCCAGGGTGGTGGGAACCTTGTTAGGGAACGCTCCACCGAGGCTATCCGACACTTCATAGCCCATCTTTCAAACTCAACAGAGAGGTCATCCGCCGGTCTACATCCTAAGTACTCAGGGCCTTGGACCCCAACCCTGACGTACTCCTGCACGGTGCGTGGGAGGCCGGGAAGCCAAAACAAAAACAACACAGCTCGAGCAAAGAAGAAAGCACACTTCCCGGTAATCAGCCCGCGGTACTGCTGACGTCTGAAGAGTCCTCAGACGAAACTACGAAGCAGAGGAGCCCATAAACTCGTAATTCCCACGGGTAGGTAGTGCGTACATGGCATATAGCCAACTCAAGACATTCACTGAACCATTTAGCATTTTAATTAACCTGCGTGACAACCGTTATCGTTGCCTCGACTTAATTGACCCGCGGACAACGACAGCAGCCAGGACCACCAGTACATCGGTGCCTGCCCCGTCGTCCCACCAAGTCACTGCGGTTACCAACAAGGTGAACCGTCTCCTTACCTTGTCTCGCGTGTGCTCTTGGAGGAGCTCGACTTTCGTAGTTTGGTAACTCTCACGACCAACGATCAGGGGCCAAGCACACCGGTACACTGGTCGTACCCTCCCTGTCGTCCCGTCGCAATACCTCTCGCGGGCACCGCTGGGTCGCCCGACTTCTTACCTGAAGGACAACCGTTTACAGGACCCTATGGCGGCAAGACAAAGTCAGCCTCGAGTGGAGTACAAGGATTACTCCTTGATAGCTCACACTTGAGGTGACTAGGCATAACCCAGATAGGGGCCTTTGGCGGTGTCTGCTTTGTACCGTACCTGTGCAGTTATAATTTTGTACCCTCGTTCACTCCCCTGAGTGATCACGGCCCTCTATCTAATCCTAGCTAACAATGCGCAGGGCTCACTGCTGAATAATGCATAATAATAATAATAGGCAGCATAGGATAAAGGAAGGCACATCAAGGGCCGACAATGACAGGTTATGCAATTGAATAGGTAAGCAACGTAGCAGCAGCAGTAACAATGCCTAGTGCAAGAAATGTACGTAAAGATAGGAGATATCTGGGGAAGAGAATGGCTCTGCTTGCCTAGAAGCTCGACGGTAGTAGTAGGGTCGTCGACGAAGGAGTCGTACTTAGCAGCGGTGTAGTCAACGGCAGCAGCGGGGTCTACCAGAGATTAAGGGGGGAAGAAAACAGTAAATACACAGCAAGCATATACAAAAAGATGCATGACAAGACGGATGAAATATTAACGATGTTCTAACGCAGTGCAATGCACGTTTCTCGGAGCGGAAATTCATCTGAGGATGAACTACCGGCTCCGGATGATTATCGGACAGGGTGTCCGGAGGGGGAAGGATCAAGCCGGAGGTGTCGTGGGTACCGGACAAACATAAGGGGGGTGTATCCGTGCTAGTTGATCTATTCCGAGAAACATTCGTGTTCGGAATAAACTCATCCGGGCACTCTAACAGTACCGGACAATTTATCGGACAATCAGTCCGGAGGGGGACGGTTCGATGTTCGTTTTGTTAGATGGGTGTGATAGACATGCGGATAGCGTATTCGTATTAGTTATATTTTTCTGATCAATTTTCATGTACAAAGTTTTTGAATCCGAGTTACGGTTTAAAAGTTATTGAATTTCAAAGTTTTAAATCATTTAAATGATTTTCTGAATTTCTTTTATTATTTATTCAACATTATCCAGAACATTATCCAAAACATTATCCAAAACAGTGCCTTACATGTGGGACCCACATGTCAGCCTCTGTTTATTTATAAAACATTTTATTAAATCAGAAATAGCCTCTGGACCCACATGTAAGTCACTGGAATTTATTTAAATCTCTTAAATAATTAAAATCTGACAAGGGGGGCCCAGGTGTCATTGACTCCATTTCTAATTAAACTTGTTTAATTAAGTTAAATGGCCAGGGCCCACTATCAGCGAGACATATTAACCAAATGGTTATTTTTCTGTTTGTCCTAACAGAGATAATTAGCAAGAGGTGGAGCCCGGTTGTCAGTGGCTCATTAGCTACCAACAGAGAACCCGACAGGGGGGACCCACCGGTCAGCGACTCCGGTGAGCTCGCCGGAGGCTCGCCGGCGGCGAGGTCGAGCTAACTCGCGATTCTGAGCGCCGTTTGAGACGTCGCTTGCGGCATTCGACGAAGAACTTGAAGCCGCGTCGATCTGGAGTGTTCCCGTGGGCTGGGACGCACGGAGGTGAGTGCAGCTTCAAGAATGGCGGCGAAGGGCGTCGGGCTCCAATGGTGAATGCACATACGAGAAGAAATCGAGCTAACGGTGGCGCCAAAAAGTACATACGGAATCCTAGCAACGAAATGGAGGAACTGGCGCGGTCTGTGGTGCATGAGAGCTCGAGTTAGGTCGTCAATGGCGTCGGCCAGAGCTCGGCCATTTGGGGCTTTTATCCACGGGAAATGGCGGCGACCACGGATGGGTGGGGGTGATGCGGGTGCTCACCAGGAACTAGTAGCCGTGAGAGTGGGCTCGGGGGCGAGGTGGAGTAGCCGGAGTCGGTCGCGGATCCCGCCGGAGCCGAGGTTGAAGAAGAAGACGTAGTCGTCGCAGAGAGGCACCACGGCTCGATTCCTCGCGGTGGGTGAGGTAGTCGACGTCGATGCAGCCCCTGGACAACACGGCGAGGCGGCGTGAGCACGTTGGCCGCGCTTGGCCACGGTAATGGCGACGACGGCCCGCGGTGGCTTTTCCCCGAGGCGTGTGACAAGAGGAGGAGGGGAAGGAGAGGGGGAGGATGTCCAGGGGGTTGGCTGGGGTGGGCCTCGCCCCAGGCGAGTTTTAATCATTTTGCTTTTTCTTCTTATTTTCCATTCTGTTCTTTTCCTTTTGTATTGGTTTTAATTGCTTTAACATTTTTTTAAAATGTGTGACCTAGCCCATAATTAGGAGTGTATATATCCAGAGTGCTACAAAAAGTTTAGGCTTAAAATAAAACCATTTACCATTTCTTTATAATATTCAATTGTCAAATGGTGCTGTTTTTCTTGGTGTTTGAATTGTTTTTATTTTCCAGTGGAAAAATAAAATGCTATAACCATATGGGCATGACTCAATGATTATTTGTGATTTTATAAAAGTGGTCCCATGATTTTTGGGCAAAGTTTAATTGCAACATATTTTTCATAGCAACCAAAAGGCATTTTGAATATGATCAAAAGAAAAGTGGGTCATGGCATGGTTTGCATAGGGATTAGAAATAGTGATTAGTCCACAGTAAAAGTGATTACTGTTACAGGCAACTGAGGGTGTTACAAACTATTATCTCGGAAAATATTTCCCAATCATATAAAGTACCGATACATTCATTATATAAACTATGTCGCCACAACGCGAGCCGACAAATTCATCGAGAGCGCTTGTTATATGCACAATGATATCGACTTGGATTGTGCCGTCTAGAAACAATGGTTTAGCGTACCCTTGCCTTCTTTTTTAAGGGAGGTAAAATATATTGGACTATAAGACAACGTGAAAGTTGGTAGACCTGGAAGGAATGATAAAACAGGTTCTCATTAATTGTTCGGACTGACTGATGATGTGAAGGATCCACTTATACTAACATATTACTAATGCGTTACGTGAGCCAAAGTTCTTGAGAAATTAAGTTCCATGTGTCTGTGAATAAGGATGAAATGTGCCAAACAGGTAGTATAATGTAAATTTGGTTTACATAGAATAGAAATGGTGTTGCATAATTTATCAAATAGTATCTTCGAAAAAAAAACATTTAGGACGCAACAGAAAGGTGAGCCTGGTAATATACATTAAATCTGGGTTATATAGTTTGCGTAGCTAAGGTCCTTGCCTACTCTACGCCAAATTATTAATGAGAGGATGAAAGGTTTCCAAGTGGGTAGTATAATGTGAAGTTAGGTTATATACAACACTGTTTCTTATTCAGTATCCATCAAATTCTATCTCGGTCGTATGTTAATACGTGGTAGAAATGGGCTCCAGTGTGGACCTAAGTAGGTTATATATACTACATATCTAGGTCATATGCACCACAACCTGTGTTGCGTTATCCATTAACTATTATCTCGGAAAATATTTCCCAATCATATGAAGTACCGATACATTCATTATATAGACTGTGTCGCCTCAACGCGAGCCGACAAATTCATCGAGAGCGCTTGTTATATGCACAATGATATCGACTTGGATCGTGCCGTCTAGAAACAATGGTTTAGCGTACCCTGGCCTTCTTTTTTGAGGGAGGTAAAATATATTGGACTATAAGACAACGTGAAAGTTGGTAGACCTCGCAGGAATGATAAAACATGTTCTCATTAATTGTTCGGACTGACTGATGATGTGAAGTATTGACTCAAACTGACATATTACTAATGCGTTACGTGAGCCAAAGTTATGGAGACATTAAGTTCCATGTGTCTGTGAATAAGGATGAAATGTGCCAAACAGGTAGTATAATCTAAATTGGTTTACATAGAATAGATATGGTGTTGCATAATTTATCAAATAGTATCTGTGAAAAAAAAACATTTAGGACGCAACAGAAAGGTGAGCCTGGGTAATATACAGTAAATCTGGGTTATATAGTTTGCATCGCTAAGGTCCTTGACTACTCTGTGCCAAATTATAATTGTGAGGATGAAAGGTTTCCAAGTGGGTAGTATAATGTGAAATTAGGTTATATACAACACTGTTTCTTATTCAGTATCCATAGAATGCTATCTCGGCCGAATGTTAATACGTGGTAGAAAGGGCTCCAATGTGGACGTAAGTAGGTTATATACTTCACATCTAGGTCATATGCACCACAACCTGTATTGCGTTATCCATTAACTATTATCTCGGAAAATATATTCCAATCTTATGTAGTACCGATACATTCATTATATAGACTGTGTCGCCACAACGCGAGCCGACAAATTCATTAGGAGCGCTTGCTATATGCACAGTGCTATCGACTTGGATCGTGCCGTCTAGAAACAATGGTTTAGCGTACCCTTGCCTTCTTTTTTGACGGAGGTGGGTTATATAGTTTGCGTCTCTAAGGTCCTTGCCTAATCTACGCCAAATTATTAATGAGAGGATGAAAGGTTTCCAAGTGGGTAGTATAATGTGAAGTTAGGTTATATACAACACTATTTCTTATTCAGTATCCATCAAATTCTATCTCGGCCGTATGTTAATACGTGGTAGAAATGGGCTCCAATGTGGACCTAAGTAGGTTATATATTATTAATGAGAGGATGAAAGGTTTCCACGTGGGTAGTATAATGTGAAGTTAGGTTATATACAACACTGTTTCTTATTCAGTATCCATCAAATTCTATCTCGGCCGTATGTTAATACGTGGTAGAAATGGGCTCCAATGTGGACCTAAGTAGGTTATATACTACACATCTAGGTCGTATGCACCACAACCTGTGTTGCGTTATCCATTAACTATTATCTCAGAAAATATTTCCCAATCATATGAAGTATCGATACATTCATTATATAGCCGGTGTCGCCACAACGCGAGCCGATAAATTCATCGAGAGCGCTTGCTATATGCACAATGATATCGACTTGGATCGTGCCGTCTAGAAATAATGGTTTAGCGTACCCTTTTCTTCTTTTTTGACGGAGATAAACTATATTGGACTATAAGACAACGTCAAAGTTGGTAGACCTGGCAGGAGTGATAAAACATACTCTCATTAATTGTTCAGAATGACTGATGATGTGAAGGATCGACTCATACTGACATATTACTAATGCGTTACGTGAGCCAAAGTTCTGGAGACATTAAGTTCCATGTGTTTGTGTATAAGGATGAAATGTGCCAAACGGGTAGTATAATCTAAATTTGGTTTACATAGGATAGATATGGTGTTGCATAATTTATCAAATAGTATCTGTGAAGAAAAACATTTAGAACGCAACAGAAAGGTGAGACTGGGTAATATACATTAAATCTGGGTTATATAGTTTGCGTCGCTAAGATCCTTGCCTACTCCTGCCAGGTCTACAAATGAGAGGATGAAAGGTTTCCAAGTGGGTAGTATAATGTGAAGTTAGGTTATCTACAACACTGTTTCTTTTTCAGTATCCATCAAATTCTCTCTCGGCCGTATATTAATACGTGGTAGAAATGGGCTCCAATGTGGACCTAAGTAGGTTATATACTACACATCTAGGTCATATGCACCACAACCTGTGTTGCGTTATCCATTAACTATTATCTCGGAAAATATTTCCCAATCATATAAAGTACCGATACATTCATTATATAGACTGTGTCGCCGCAACGCGAGCCGACAAATTCATCGAGAGCGCTTGTTATATGCACAATGATATCGACTTGGATCGTGCCGTCTAGAAACAATGGTTTAGCGTACCCTTGCCTTCTTTTTTGAGGGAGGTAAAATATATTGGACTATAAGACAACGTGAAAGTTGGTAGACCTGGCAGGAATGATAAAACAAGTTCTCATTAATTGTTCGGACTAACTGATGATGTGAAGGATCGACTCATACTGACATATTACTAATGCGTTATGTGAGCCAAAGTTCTCGAGACATTAAGTTCCATGTGTTTGTGAATAAGGATGAAATGTGCCAAACGGGTACTATAATCTAAATTTGGTTTACATAGAATAGATATGGTGTTGCATAATTTATCAAATAGTATCTGTGAAAAAAAAACATTTAGGACGCAACAGAAAGGTGAGCCTGGGTAATATACAGTAAATCTGGGTTATATAGTTTGCGTCGCTAAGGTCCTTGACTACTCTACGCCAAATTATTAATCAGAGGATGAAAGGTTTCCAAGTGGGTAGTATAATGTGAAGTTAGGTTATATACAACACTGTTTCTTATTCAGTATCCATCAAATTCTATCTCGGCCGTACGTAAATACGTGGTAGAAATGGGCTCCAATGTGGACCTAAGTAGGTTATATACTACACATCTAGGTCGTATGCACCACAACCTGTGTTGCGTTATCCATTAACTATTATCTCGGAAAATATTTCCCAATCATATGAAGTACCGATACATTCATTATATAGACTGTGTCGCCACAACGCGAGCCAACAAATTCATCGAGAGCGCTTGCTATATGCACAATGATATCGACTTGGATCGTGCCGTCTAGAAACAATGGTGTAGCGTACCCTTGCCTTCTTTTTTGAGGGAAGTAAAATATATTGAACTATAAGACAACGTGAAACTTGGTAGACCTGGCAGGAATGATAAAACAGGTTCTCATTAATTGTTCGGGCTGACTGATGATGTGAAGGATCGACTCATACTAACATATTACTAATGCCTTACGTGAGCCAAAGTTCTCGAGACATTAAGTTCCATGTGTCTGTGCATAAGGATGAAATGTGCCAAACGGGTAGTATAATCTAAATTTGGTTTACATAGAATAGATATGGTGTTGCATAATTTATCAAATAGTATCTGTGAAAAAAAACATTTAGGACGCAACAGAAAGGTGAGACTGGGTAATATACATTAAATCTGTATGATTGGATATCGAGATGATTGTTGCGTTATCCATTAACTATTATCTCGGAAAATATTTTACAATCATATGTAGTGCCGATACATTCATTATATAGACTGTGTCGCCACAACGCGAGCCAACAAATTCTTCGAGAGCGCTTGCTATATGCACAATGCTATCGACTTGGATCGTGCCGTCTAGAAACAATGGTTTAGCGTACCCTTGCCTTATTTTTTGAGGGAGGTAAAATATATTGGACTATAAGAGAACGTGAAAATTGGTAGACCTGGCAGGAATGATAAAACAGGTTCTCATTAATTGTTCGGACTGACTGATGATGTGAAGCATCGACTCATACTGACATATTACTAATGTGTTCCGTGAGCCAAAGTTCGGGAGACATTAACTTCCATGTGTCTGTGAATAAGGATGAAATGTGCCAAACGGGTAGTATAATCTAAATTTGGTTTACATAGAATAGATATGGTGTTGCATAATTAATCAAATAGTATCTGTGAAAAAAAAACATTTAGGACGCAACAGAAAGGTGAGCCTGGGTAATATACAGTAAATCTGGGTTATATAGTTTGCGTCGCTAAGGTCCTTGACTACTCTACGCCAAATTTATGCATTATCCATTAACTATTATCTCAGAAAATATTTCCCAATCATATGAAGTACCGATACATTCATTATATAGCCGGTGTCGCCACAACGCGAACCGACAAATTCATCGAGAGCGCTGGCTATATGCACAATGATATCGACTTGGATCGTGCCGTCTAGAAACAATGGTTTAGCGTACCCTTGCCTTATTTTTTGTGGGAGGTAAAATATATTGGACTATAAGACAATGTGAAAGTTGGTAGACCTGGCAGGAATGATAAAACAGGTTCTCATTAATTGTTCGGACTGACTGATGATGTGAAGGATCAACTCATACTTACATATTAATAATGCGTTACGTGAGCCAAAGTTTTTGAGACATTAACTTCCATGTGTCTGTGAATAAGGATGAAATGTGCCAAATGGGTAGTATAATCTAAATTTGGTTTACATAGAATAGATATGGTGTTGCATAATTTATCAAATAGTATCTGTGAAAAAAAACATTTAGGATGCAACAGAAAGGTGAGACTGGGTAATATACACTAAATCTGGGTCAAATTATTAATGGGAGGATGAAAGGTTTACAAGTGGGTAGTATAATGTGAAATTAGGTTATATACAACACTGTTTCTTATTCAGTATCCATTGAATGCTATCTCGGCCGAATGTTAATACGTGGTAGAAAGGGCTCCAAGGTGGACCTAAGTAGGTTATATACTTAACATCTAGGTCATATGGGCCACAACCTGTATTGCGTTATCCATTAACTATTATCTCGGAAAATTGTTTCCAATCATATGTAGTACCGATACATTCATTATATAGACTGTGTCGCCAGAACGCGAGCCAACAAATTCATCGAGATCGCTTGCTATATGCACAATGATATCGACTTGGATCGTGCCGTCTAGAAACAATGGTTTAGCGTACCCTTGCCTTCTTTTTTGAGGGTAGTAAAATATATTGGACTATAAGACAACGTGAAACTTGGTAGACCTGGCAGGAATGATAAAACAGGTTCTCATTAATTGTTCGGACTGACTGATGATGTGAAGGATCGACTCATACTAACATATTACTAATGCCTTACGTGAGCCAAAGTTCTCGAGACATTAAGTTCCATGTGTCTGTGCATAAGGATGAAATGTGCCAAACGGGTAGTATAATCTAAATTTGGTTTATATAGGATAGATATGGTGTTGCATAATTTATCAAATAGTATGTGTGAAAAAAAAACATTTAGGACGCAACAGAAAGGTGAGACTTGGTAATATACATTAAATATGGGTTATATAGTTTGCGTCGCTAAGGTCCTTGCCTACTCTATGCCAAATTATTAATGAGAGGATGAAAGGTTTCCAAGTGGGTAGTATAATGTGAAGTTAGGTTATATACAACACTGTTTCTTATTCAGTATCCATCAAATTCTATCTCGGCCGTATGTTAATACGTGGTAGAAATGGGCTCCAATGTGGACCTAAGTAGGTTATATACTACACATCTAGGTCATATGCACCACAACCTGTGTTGCATTATCCATTAACAATTATCTCGGAAAATATTTCCTAATCATATGAAGTACCGATACATTCATTTTATAGAATGTGTCGCCACAACGCGAGCCGAAAAATTCATCGAGAGCGCTTGCTATATGCACAATGACATCGACTTGGATCGTGCCGTCTAGAAACAATGGTTTAGCGTACCCTTGCCTTCTTTTCTGAGGGAGGTAAAATATATTGGACTATAAGACAACGTGAAAGTTGGTAGACCTGGCAGGAATGATAAAACAGGTTCTCATTAATTGTTCGGACTAACTGATGATGTGAAGGATCGACTCATACTGACATATTACTAATGCGTTACATGAGCCAAAGTTCTCGAGACATTAAGTTCCATGTTTCTATGAATAAGGATGAAATTTGCCAAACCGGTACTATAATCTAAATTTGGTTTACATAGAATAGATATGGTGTTGCATAATTTATCAAATTGTATCTGTGAAAAAAAACATTTAGGACGCAACAGAAAGGTGAGACTGGGTAATATACATTAAATCTGGGGCAAATTATTAATGGGAGGATGAAAGGTTTACAAGTGGGTCGTATAATGTGAAATTAGGTTATATACAACACTGTTTCTTATTCAGTATCCATAGAATGCTATCTCGGCCGAATGTTAATACGTGGTAGAAAGGGCTCCAATGTGGACCTAAGTAGGTTATATACTTCACATCTAGGTCATATGCGCCACAACTTGTATTGCGTTATCCGTTAACTATTATCTCGGATAATATTTTCCAATCATATGTAGTACCGATACATTCATTATATAGACTGTGTCGCCACAACGCGAGCCGAAAAATTCTTCGAGAGCGCTTGCTATATGCACAGCGATATCGACTTGGATCGTGCCATCTAGAAACAATGGTTTAGCGTACCCTTGCCTTCTTTTTTGACGGAGGTAAATTATATTGGACTATAAGACAACGTCAAAGTTGGTAGACCTGGCAGGAATGATAAAACAGGTTCTCATTAATTGTTCGGACTGACTGATGATGTGAAGGATCGACTCATACTGACATATTACTGATGCGTTACGTGAGCCAAAGTTCTGGAGACATTAAGTTCCATGTGTTTGTGTATAAGGATGAAATGTGCCAAACGGGTAGTATAATCTAAATTTGGTTTACATAGGATAGATATGGTGTTGCATAATTTATCAAATAGTATCTGTGAAAAAAAACATTTAGGACGCAACAGAAAGGTGAGACTGGGTAATATCCATTAAATCTGGGTTATATAGTTTGCGTCGCTAAGGTCCTTGCCTACTCTACGCCAAATTATTAATGAGAGGATGAAAGGTTTCCAAGTGGGTAGTATAATGTGAAGTTAATTTATATACAACACTGTTTCTTATTCAGTATCCATCAAATTCTATCTCGGTCGTATGTTAATACGTGGTAGAAATGGGCTCCATTGTGGACCAAAGTAGGTTATATAATACACATCTAGGTCATATGCGCCACAACCTGTGTTGCGTTATCCATTAACTATTATCTCGGAAAATATTTCCCAATCATATGAAGTACCGATATATTCATTATATAGACTGTATCGCCACAACACGAGCCGAAAAATTAATGGAGAGAGCTTGCTATATGCACAATGATATCGACTTGGATCGTGCCGTCTAGAAACAATGGTTTAGCGTACCCTTGCCTTATTTTTTGAGGGAGGTAAAATATATTGGACTATAAGACAACGTGAAAGTTGGTAGACCTGGATGGAATGATAAAACATGTTCTCATTAATTGTTCAGACTGACTGATGATGTGAAGGATCGACTCATACTGACATATTACTAATGCGTTACGTGAGCCAAAGTTCTCGAGACATTAAGTTCCATGTGTTTGTGTATAAGGATGAAATGTGCCCAACGGGTAGTATAATCTAAATTTGGTTTACATAGGATAGATATGGTGTTGCATAATTAATCAAATAGTATTTGTGAAAAAAAACATTTAGGACGCAACAGAAAGGTGAGACTGGGTAATATCCATTAAATCTGGGTTATATAGTTTGCGTCGCTAAGGTCCTTGCCTACTCTACGCCAAATTATTAATCAGAGGATGAAAGGTTTCCAAGTGGGTAGTATAATGTGAAGTTAGGTTATATACAACACTGTTTCTTATTCAGTATCCATCAAATTCTATCTCGGCCGTACGTAAATACGTGGTAGAAATGGGCTCCAATGTGGACCTAAGTAGGTTATATACTACACATCTAGGTCGTATGCACCACAACCTGTGTTGCGTTATCCATTAACTATTATCTCGGAAAATATTTCCCAATCATATGAAGTACCGATACATTCATTATATAGACTGTGTCGCCACAACGCGAGCCAACAAATTCATCGAGAGCGCTTGCTATATGCACAATGATATCGACTTGGATCGTGCCGTCTAGAAACAATGGTTTAGCGTACCCTTGCCTTCTTTTTTGAGGGAAGTAAAATATATTGAACTATAAGACAACGTGAAACTTGGTAGACCTGGCAGGAATGATAAAACAGGTTCTCATTAATTGTTCGGACTGACTGATGATGTGAAGGATCGACTCATACTAACATATTACTAATGCCTTACGTGAGCCAAAGTTCTCGAGACATTAAGTTCCATGTGTCTGTGCATAAGGATGAAATGTGCCAAATGGGTAGTGTAATCTAAATTTGGTTTACATAGAATAGATATCGTGTTGCATAATTTATCAAATAGTATCTGTGAAAAAAAACATTTAGGACGCAACAGAAAGGTGAGACTGGGTAATATACATTAAATCTGTATGATTGGATATCGAGATGATTGTTGCGTTATCCATTAACTATTATCTCGGAAAATATTTTACAATCATATGTAGTACCGATACATTCATTATATAGACTGTGTCGCCACAACGCGAGCCAAATTTTTTTTCGAGAGCGCTTGCTATATGCACAGTGCTATCGACTTGGATCGTGCCGTCTAGAAACAATGGTTTAGCGTACCCTTGCCTTCTTTTTTGACGGAGGTAAATTATATTGGACTATAAGACAACGTCAAAGTTGGTAGACCTGGCAGGAATGATCAAACAGGTTCTCATTAATTGTTCGGACTGACTGATGATGTGAAGGATCGACTCATACTGACATATTACTGATGCGTTACGTGAGCCAAAGTTCTGGAGACATTAAGTTCCATGTGTTTGTGTATAAGGATGAAATGTGCCAAACGGGTAGTACAATCTAAATTAACTATTATCTCGGAAAATATTTCCCAATCATATGAAGTACCGATACATTCATTATATAGACTGTTTCTCCACAACGCGAGCCGAAAAATTCATCGAGAGCGCTTGTTATATGCACAATGATATCGACTTGGATCGTGCCGTCTAGAAACAATGGTTTAGCGTACCCTTGACTTCTTTTTTTAGGGAGGTAAAATATATTGGACTATAAGACAACGTGAAAGTTGGTAGACCTGGCAGGAATTATAAAACAAGTTCTCATTAATTGTTCGGACTGACTGATGATGTGAAGGATTGACTCATACTGAGATATTACTAATGCGTTACGTCAGCCAAAGTTCTCGAGACATTATGTTCCATGTGTCTGTGAATAAGGATGAAATGTGCCAAACGTGTAGTATAAACTAAAATTTTGTTTACATAGAATAGATATGGTGTTGCATATTTTATCAAATAGTATCTGTGAAAAAAAAACATTTAGGACGCAACAGAAAGGTGAGACTGGGTAATATACATTAAATCTGGGTCAAATTATTAATGGGAGGATGAAAGGTTTCCAAGTAGGTAGTATAATGTGAAATTAGGTTATATACAACACTGTTTCTTATTCAGTATCCATAGAATGCTATCTCGGCGGAATGTTAATACGTGGTAGAAAGGGCTCCAATGTGGACCTAAGTAGGTTATATACTTCACATCTAGGTCATATGCGCCACAACCTGTATTGCGTTATCCATTAACTATTATCTCGGAAAATATTTTCCAATCATATGAAGTACCGATACATTCATTATATAGACTGTGTCGCCACAACGCGAGCCGAAAATTCTTCGAGAGCGCTTGCTATATGCACAGTGCTATCGACTTGGATCGTGTCGTCTAGAAAAAATGGTTTAGCGTACCCTTGCCTTCTTTTTTGACGGAGGTTAATTATATTGGAATATAAGACAACGTCAAAGTTGGTAGACCTGGCAGGAATGATAAAACAGGTTCTCATTAATTATTCGGACTGACTGATGATGTGAAGGATCGACTCATACTGACATATTACTAATGCGTTACGTGAGCCAAAGTTCTGGAGACATTAAGTTCCATGTGTTTGTGTATAAGGATGAAATTTGCCAAACGGGTAGTATAATCTTATTTTAATTTACATAGGATAGATATGGCGTTGCATAATTTATCAAATAGTATCTGTGAAAAAAAACATTTAGGACGCAACAGAAAGGTGAGACTGGGTAATATACATTAAATCTTGGTCAAATTATTAATGGGAGGATGAAAGGTTTCCAAGTGGGTAGTATAATGTGAAATTAGGTTATATACAACACTGTTTCTTATTCAGTATCCATAGAATGCTATCTCGGCCGAATGTTAAGACGTGGTAGAAAGGGCTCCAATGTGGACCTAAGTAGGTTATATACTTCAGATCTAGGTCATATGCGCCACAACCTGTATTGCGTTATCCATTAACTATTTTCTCGGAAAATATTTTCCAATGATATGTAGTACCGATACATTCATTATATAGACTGTGTCGCAACAACGCGACCCGACAAATTCTTCGAGAGCGCTTGCTATATGCACAGTGCTATCGACTTGGATCGTGCCGTCTAGAAACAATGGTTTAGCGTACACTTGCCTTCTTTTTTGAGGGAGGTAAAATATATTGGACTATAAGACAACGTGAAAGTTGGTAGACCTAGCAGGAATGATAAAACTGGTTCTCATTAATTGTTCATTCTGACTGATGATGTGAAGGATCGACTCATACTGACATATTACTAATGCGTTACGTGAGCCAAAGTTCTCGAGACATTAAGTTCCATGTGTCTGTGAATAAAGATGAAATGTGCCAAACGGGTAGTATAATCTAAATTTGGTTTACATAGAATAGATATGGTGTTGCATAATTGAACAAATAGTATCTGTGAGAAAAAACATTTAGGACGCAACAGAAAGTTGAGACTGGGTAATATACATTAAATCTGGGTCAAATTATTAATGGGAGGATGAAAGGTTTCCAAGTGGGTAGTATAATGTGAAATTAGGTTATATACAACACTGTTTCTTATTCAGTATCCATAGAATGCTATCTCGGCCGAATGTTAATACGTGGTAGAAAGGGCTCCAATGTGGACCTAAGTAGGTTATATACTTCACATCTAGGTCATATGCGCCACAACTTGTATTGCGTTATCCGTTAACTATTATCTCGGATAATATTTTCCAATCATATGTAGTACCGATACATTCATTATATAGACTGTGTCGCCACAACGCGAGCCGAAAAATACTTCGAGAGCGCTTGCTATATGCACAGCGATATCGACTTGGATCGTGACGTCTAGAAACAATGGTTTAGCGTACCCTTGCCTTCTTTTTTGACGGAGGTAAATTATATTGGACTATAAGACAACGTCAAAGTTGGTAGACCTGGCAGGAATGATAAAACAGGTTCTCATTAATTGTTCGGACTGACTGATGATGTGAAGGATCGACTCATACTGACATATTACTGATGCGTTACGTGAGCCAAAGTTCTGGAGACATTAAGTTCCATGTGTTTGTGTATAAGGATGAAATGTGCCAAACGGGTAGTATAATCTAAATTTGGTTTACATAGGATAGATATGGTGTTGCATAATTTATCAAATAGTATCTGTGAAAAAAAACATTTAGGACGCAACAGAAAGGTGAGACTGGGTAATATCCATTAAATCTGGGTTATATAGTTTGCGTCGCTAAGGTCCTTGCCTACTCTACGCCAAATTATTAATGAGAGGATGAAAGGTTTCCAAGTGGGTAGTATAATGTGAAGTTAATTTATATACAACACTGTTTCTTATTCAGTATCCATCAAATTCTATCTCGGTCGTATGTTAATACGTGGTAGAAATGGGCTCCATTGTGGACCAAAGTAGGTTATATACTACACATCTAGGTCATATGCGCCACAACCTGTGTTGCGTTATCCATTAACTATTATCTCGGAAAATATTTCCCAATCATATGAAGTACCGATATATTCATTATATAGACTGTGTCGCCACAACGCGAGCCGAAAAATTAATGGAGAGAGCTTGCTATATGCACAATGATATCGACTTGGATCGTGCCGTCTAGAAACAATGGTTTAGCGTACCCTTGCCTTATTTTTTGAGGGAGGTAAAATATATTGGACTATAAGACAACGTGAAAGTTGGTAGACCTGGCAGGAATGATAAAACATGTTCTCATTAATTGTTCAGACTGACTGATGATGTGAAGGATCGACTCATACTGACATATTACTAATGTGTTACGTGAGCCAAAGTTCTCGAGACATTAAGTTCCATGTGTTTGTGTATAAGGATGAAATGTGCCCAACGGGTAGTATAATCTAAATTTGGTTTACATAGGATAGATATGGTGTTGCATAATTAATCAAATAGTATTTGTGAAAAAAAACATTTAGGACGCAACAGAAAGGTGAGACTGGGTAATATCCATTAAATCTGGGTTATATAGTTTGCGTCGCTAAGGTCCTTGCCTACTCTACGCCAAATTATTAATCAGAGGATGAAAGGTTTCCAAGTGGGTAGTATAATGTGAAGTTAGGTTATATACAACACTGTTTCTTATTCAGTATCCATCAAATTCTATCTCGGCCGTACGTAAATACGTGGTAGAAATGGGCTCCAATGTGGAACTAAGTAGGTTATATACTACACATCTAGGTCGTATGCACCACAACCTGTGTTGCGTTATCCATTAACTATTATCTCGGAAAATATTTCCCAATCATATGAAGTACCGATACATTCATTATATAGACTGTGTCGCCACAACGCGAGCCAACAAATTCATCGAGAGCGCTTGCTATATGCACAATGATATCGACTTGGATCGTGCCGTCTAGAAATAATGGTTTAGCGTACCCTTGCCTTCTTTTTTGAGGGAAGTAAAATATATTGAACTATAAGACAACGTGAAACTTGGTAGACCTGGCAGGAATGATAAAACAGGTTCTCATTAATTGTTCGGACTGACTGATGATGTGAAGGATCGACTCATACTAACATATTACTAATGCCTTACGTGAGCCAAAGTTCTCGAGACATTAAGTTCCATGTGTCTGTGCATAAGGATGAAATGTGCCAAATGGGTAGTATAATCTAAATTTGGTTTACATAGAATAGATATGGTGTTGCATAATTTATCAAATAGTATCTGTGAAAAAAAACATTTAGGACGCAACAGAAAGGTGAGACTGGGTAATATACATTAAATCTGTATGATTGGATATCGAGATGATTGTTGCGTTATCCATTAACTATTATCTCGGAAAATATTTTACCATCATATGTAGTACCGATACATTCATTATATAGACTGTGTCGCCACAACGCGAGCCAAAATTTTTTTCGAGAGCGCTTGCTATATGCACAGTGCTATCGACTTGGATCGTGCCGTCTAGAAACAATGGTTTAGCGTACCCTTGCCTTCTTTTTTGACGGAGGTAAATTATATTGGACTATAAGACAACGTCAAAGTTGGTAGACCTGGCAGGAATGATCAAACAGGTTCTCATTAATTGTTCGGACTGACTGATGATGTGAAGGATCGACTCATACTGACATATTACTGATGCGTTACGTGAGCCAAAGTTCTGGAGACATTAAGTTCCATGTGTTTGTGTATAAGGATGAAATGTGCCAAACGGGTAGTACAATCTAAATTAACTATTATCTCGGAAAATATTTCCCAATCATATGAAGTACCGATACATTCATTATATAGACTGTTTCTCCACAACGCGAGCCGAAAAATTCATCGAGAGCGCTTGTTATATGCACAATGATATCGACTTGGATCGTGCCGTCTAGAAACAATGGTTTAGCGTACCCTTGACTTCTTTTTTTAGGGAGGTAAAATATATTGGACTATAAGACAACGTGAAAGTTGGTAGACCTGGCAGGAATGATAAAACATGTTCTCATTAATTGTTCAGACTGACTGATGATGTGAAGGATCGACTCATACTGACATATTACTAATGCGTTACGTGAGCCAAAGTTCTGGAGACATTAAGTTCCATGTGTTTGTGTATAAGGATGAAATGTGCCCAACGGGTAGTATAATCTAAATTTGGTTTACATAGGATAGATATGGAGTTGCATAATTAATCAAATAGTATTTTTGAAAAAAAACATTTAGGACGCAACAGAAAGGTGAGACTGGGTAATATCAATTAAATCTGGGTTATATAGTTTGCGTCGCTAAGGTCCTTGCCTACTCTACGCCAAATTATTAATCAGAGGATGAAAGGTTTCCAAGTGGGTAGTATAATGTGAAGTTAGGTTATATACAACACTGTTTCTTATTCAGTATCCATCAAATTCTATCTCGGCCGTACGTAAATACGTGGTAGAAATGGGCTCCAATGTGGACCTAAGTAGGTTATATACTACACATCTAGGTCGTATGCACCACAACCTGTGTTGCGTTATCCATTAACTATTATCTCGGAAAATATTTCCCAATCATATGAAGTACCGATACATTCATTATATAGACTGTGTCGCCACAACGCGAGCCAACAAATTCATCGAGAGCGCTTGCTATATGAACAATGATATCGACTTGGATCGTGCCGTCTAGAAACAATGGTGTAGCGTACCCTTGCCTTCTTTTTTGAGGGAAGTAAAATATATTGAACTATAAGACAACGTGAAACTTGGTAGACCTGGCAGGAATGATAAAACAGGTTCTCATTAATTGTTCGGGCTGACTGATGATGTGAAGGATCGACTCATACTAACATATTACTAATGCCTTACGTGAGCCAAAGTTCTCGAGACATTAAGTTCCATGTGTCTGTGCATAAGGATGAAATGTGCCAAACGGGTAGTATAATCTAAATTTGGTTTACATAGAATAGATATGGTGTTGCATAATTTATCAAATAGTATCTGTGAAAAAAAACATTTAGGACGCAACAGAAAGGTGAGACTGGGTAATATACATTAAATCTGTATGATTGGATATCGAGATGATTGTTGCGTTATCCATTAACTATTATCTCGGAAAATATTTTACAATCATATGTAGTGCCGATACATTCATTATATAGACTGTGTCGCCACAACGCGAGCCAACAAATTCTTCGAGAGCGCTTGCTATATGCACAGTGCTATCGAGTTGGATCGTGCCGTCTAGAAACAATGGTTTAGCGTACCCTTGCCTTATTTTTTGAGGGAGGTAAAATATATTGGACTATAAGAGAACGTGAAAATTGGTAGACCTGGCAGGAATGATAAAACAGGTTCTCATTAATTGTTCGGACTGACTGATGATGTGAAGCATCGACTCATACTGACATATTACTAATGTGTTCCGTGAGCCAAAGTTCGGGAGACATTAACTTCCATGTGTCTGTGAATAAAGATGAAATGTGCCAAACGGGTAGTATAATCTAAATTTGGTTTACATAGAATAGATATGGTGTTGCATAATTAATCAAATAGTATCTGTGAAAAAAAAACATTTAGGACGCAACAGAAAGGTGAGCCTGGGTAATATACAGTAAATCTGGGTTATATAGTTTGCGTCGCTAAGGTCCTTGACTACTCTACGCCAAATTTATGCATTATCCATTAACTATTATCTCAGAAAATATTTCCCAATCATATGAAGTACCGATACATTCATTATATAGCCGGTGTCGCCACAACGCGAACCGACAAATTCATCGAGAGCGCTGGCTATATGCACAATGATATCGACTTGGATCGTGCCGTCTAGAAACAATGGTTTAGCGTACCCTTGCCTTATTTTTTGTGGGAGGTAAAATATATTGGACTATAAGACAATGTGAAAGTTGGTAGACCTGGCAGGAATGATAAAACAGGTTCTCATTAATTGTTCGGACTGACTGATGATGTGAAGGATCAACTCATACTTACATATTAATAATGCGTTACGTGAGCCAAAGTTTTTGAGACATTAACTTCCATGTGTCTGTGAATAAGGATGAAATGTGCCAAATGGGTAGTATAATCTAAATTTGGTTTACATAGAATAGATATGGTGTTGCATAATTTATCAAATAGTATCTGTGAAAAAAAACATTTAGGATGCAACAGAAAGGTGAGACTGGGTAATATACATTAAATCTGGGTCAAATTATTAATGGGAGGATGAAAGGTTTACAAGTGGGTAGTATAATGTGAAATTAGGTTATATACAACACTGTTTCTTATTTAGTATCCATTGAATGCTATCTCGGCCGAATGTTAATACGTGGTAGAAAGGGCTCCAATGTGGACCTAAGTAGGTTATATACTTAACATCTAGGTCATATGGGCCACAACCTGTATTGCGTTATCCATTAACTATTATCTCGGAAAATTGTTTCCAATCATATGTAGTACCGATACATTCATTATATAGACTGTGTCGCCACAACGCGAGCCAACAAATTCATCGAGATCGCTTGCTATATGCACAATGATATCGACTTGGATCGTGCCGTCTAGAAACAATGGTTTAGCGTACCCTTGCCTTCTTTTTTGAGGGTAGTAAAATATATTGGACTATAAGACAACGTGAAACTTGGTAGACCTGGCAGGAATGATAAAACAGGTTCTCATTAATTGTTCGGACTGACTGATGATGTGAAGGATCGACTCATACTAACATATTACTAATGCCTTACGTGAGCCAAAGTTCTCGAGACATTAAGTTCCATGTGTCTGTGCATAAGGATGAAATGTGCCAAACGGGTAGTATAATCTAAATTTGGTTTATATAGGATAGATATGGTGTTGCATAATTTATCAAATAGTATGTGTGAAAAAAAAACATTTAGGACGCAACAGAAAGGTGAGACTTGGTAATATACATTAAATATGGGTTATATAGTTTGCGTCGCTAAGGTCCTTGCCTACTCTATGCCAAATTATTAATGAGAGGATGAAAGGTTTCCAAGTGGGTAGTATAATGTGAAGTTAGGTTATATACAACACTGTTTCTTATTCAG
Organism: Bromus sterilis; assembly: GCA_950022295.1. Classification (NCBI taxonomy): domain Eukaryota; kingdom Viridiplantae; phylum Streptophyta; class Magnoliopsida; order Poales; family Poaceae; genus Bromus; species Bromus sterilis. Next base: position 157,057,227 of record OX465596.1, on the reverse strand, counting down.
TATCCATCAAATTCTATCTCGGCCGTATGTTAATACGTGGTAGAAATGGGCTCCAATGTGGACCTAAGTAGGTTATATACTACACATCTAGGTCATATGCACCACAACCTGTGTTGCATTATCCATTAACAATTATCTCGGAAAATATTTCCTAATCATATGAAGTACCGATACATTCATTTTATAGAATGTGTCGCCACAACGCGAGCCGAAAAATTCATCGAGAGCGCTTGCTATATGCACAATGACATCGACTTGGATCGTGCCGTCTAGAAACAATGGTTTAGCGTACCCTTGCCTTCTTTTCTGAGGGAGGTAAAATATATTGGACTATAAGACAACGTGAAAGTTGGTAGACCTGGCAGGAATGATAAAACAGGTTCTCATTAATTGTTCGGACTAACTGATGATGTGAAGGATCGACTCATACTGACATATTACTAATGCGTTACATGAGCCAAAGTTCTCGAGACATTAAGTTCCATGTTTCTATGAATAAGGATGAAATTTGCCAAACCGGTACTATAATCTAAATTTGGTTTACATAGAATAGATATGGTGTTGCATAATTAATCAAATAGTATCTGTGAAAAAAAAACATTTAGGACGCAACAGAAAGGTGAGCCTGGGTAATATACAGTAAATCTGGGTTATATAGTTTGCGTCGCTAAGGTCCTTGACTACTCTACGCCAAATTTATGCATTATCCATTAACTATTATCTCAGAAAATATTTCCCAATCATATGAAGTACCGATACATTCATTATATAGCCGGTGTCGCCACAACGCGAACCGACAAATTCATCGAGAGCGCTGGCTATATGCACAATGATATCGACTTGGATCGTGCCGTCTAGAAACAATGGTTTAGCGTACCCTTGCCTTATTTTTTGTGGGAGGTAAAATATATTGGACTATAAGACAATGTGAAAGTTGGTAGACCTGGCAGGAATGATAAAACAGGTTCTCATTAATTGTTCGGACTGACTGATGATGTGAAGGATCAACTCATACTTACATATTAATATTGCGTTACGTGAGCCAAAGTTTTTGAGACATTAACTTCCATGTGTCTGTGAATAAGGATGAAATGTGCCAAATGGGTAGTATAATCTAAATTTGGTATACATAGAATAGATATGGTGTTGCATAATTTATCAAATAGTATCTGTGAAAAAAAACATTTAGGATGCAACAGAAAGGTGAGACTGGGTAATATACATTAAATCTGGGTCAAATTATTAATGGGAGGATGAAAGGTTTACAAGTGGGTAGTATAATGTGAAATTAGGTTATATACAACACTGTTTCTTATTCAGTATCCATTGAATGCTATCTCGGCCGAATGTTAATACGTGGTAGAAAGGGCTCCAATGTGGACCTAAGTAGGTTATATACTTAACATCTAGGTCATATGGGCCACAACCTGTATTGCGTTATCCATTAACTATTATCTCGGAAAATTGTTTCCAATCATATGTAGTACCGATACATTCATTATATAGACTGTGTCGCCACAACGCGAGCCAACAAATTCATCGAGATCGCTTGCTATATGCACAATGATATCGACTTGGATCGTGCCGTCTAGAAACAATGGTTTAGCGTACCCTTGCCTTCTTTTTTGAGGGTAGTAAAATATATTGGACTATAAGACAACGTGAAACTTGGTAGACCTGGCAGGAATGATAAAACAGGTTCTCATTAATTGTTCGGACTGACTGATGATGTGAAGGATCGACTCATACTAACATATTACTAATGCCTTACGTGAGCCAAAGTTCTCGAGACATTAAGTTCCATGTGTCTGTGCATAAGGATGAAATGTGCCAAACGGGTAGTATAATCTAAATTTGGTTTATATAGGATAGATATGGTGTTGCATAATTTATCAAATAGTATGTGTGAAAAAAAAACATTTAGGACGCAACAGAAAGGTGAGACTTGGTAATATACATTAAATATGGGTTATATAGTTTGCGTCGCTAAGGTCCTTGCCTACTCTATGCCAAATTATTAATGAGAGGATGAAAGGTTTCCAAGTGGGTAGTATAATGTGAAGTTAGGTTATATACAACACTGTTTCTTATTCAGTATCCATCAAATTCTATCTCGGCCGTATGTTAATACGTGGTAGAAATGGGCTCCAATGTGGACCTAAGTAGGTTATATACTACACATCTAGGTCATATGCACCACAACCTGTGTTGCATTATCCATTAACAATTATCTCGGAAAATATTTCCTAATCATATGAAGTACCGATACATTCATTTTATAGAATGTGTCGCCACAACGCGAGCCGAAAAATTCATCGAGAGCGCTTGCTATATGCACAATGACATCGACTTGGATCGTGCCGTCTAGAAACAATGGTTTAGCGTACCCTTGCCTTCTTTTCTGAGGGAGGTAAAATATATTGGACTATAAGACAACGTGAAAGTTGGTAGACCTGGCAGGAATGATAAAACAGGTTCTCATTAATTGTTCGGACTAACTGATGATGTGAAGGATCGACTCATACTGACATATTACTAATGCGTTACATGAGCCAAAGTTCTCGAGACATTAAGTTCCATGTTTCTATGAATAAGGATGAAATTTGCCAAACCGGTACTATAATCTAAATTTGGTTTACATAGAATAGATATGGTGTTGCATAATTTATCAAATTGTATCTGTGAAAAAAAACATTTAGGACGCAACAGAAAGGTGAGACTGGGTAATATACATTAAATCTGGGGCAAATTATTAATGGGAGGATGAAAGGTTTACAAGTGGGTCGTATAATGTGAAATTAGGTTATATACAACACTGTTTCTTATTCAGTATCCATAGAATGCTATCTCGGCCGAATGTTAATACGTGGTAGAAAGGGCTCCAATGTGGACCTAAGTAGGTTATATACTTCACATCTAGGTCATATGCGCCACAACTTGTATTGCGTTATCCGTTAACTATTATCTCGGATAATATTTTCCAATCATATGTAGTACCGATACATTCATTATATAGACTGTGTCGCCACAACGCGAGCCGAAAAATTCTTCGAGAGCGCTTGCTATATGCACAGCGATATCGACTTGGATCGTGCCATCTAGAAACAATGGTTTAGCGTACCCTTGCCTTCTTTTTTGACGGAGGTAAATTATATTGGACTATAAGACAACGTCAAAGTTGGTAGACCTGGCAGGAATGATAAAACAGGTTCTCATTAATTGTTCGGACTGACTGATGATGTGAAGGATCGACTCATACTGACATATTACTGATGCGTTACGTGAGCCAAAGTTCTGGAGACATTAAGTTCCATGTGTTTGTGTATAAGGATGAAATGTGCCAAACGGGTAGTATAATCTAAATTTGGTTTACATAGGATAGATATGGTGTTGCATAATTTATCAAATAGTATCTGTGAAAAAAAACATTTAGGACGCAACAGAAAGGTGAGACTGGGTAATATCCATTAAATCTGGGTTATATAGTTTGCGTCGCTAAGGTCCTTGCCTACTCTACGCCAAATTATTAATGAGAGGATGAAAGGTTTCCAAGTGGGTAGTATAATGTGAAGTTAATTTATATACAACACTGTTTCTTATTCAGTATCCATCAAATTCTATCTCGGTCGTATGTTAATACGTGGTAGAAATGGGCTCCATTGTGGACCAAAGTAGGTTATATACTACACATCTAGGTCATATGCGCCACAACCTGTGTTGCGTTATCCATTAACTATTATCTCGGAAAATATTTCCCAATCATATGAAGTACCGATATAATCATTATATAGACTGTATCGCCACAACACGAGCCGAAAAATTAATGGAGAGAGCTTGCTATATGCACAATGATATCGACTTGGATCGTGCCGTCTAGAAACAATGGTTTAGCGTACCCTTGCCTTATTTTTTGAGGGAGGTAAAATATATTGGACTATAAGACAACGTGAAAGTTGGTAGACCTGGATGGAATGATAAAACATGTTCTCATTAATTGTTCAGACTGACTGATGATGTGAAGGATCGACTCATACTGACATATTACTAATGCGTTACGTGAGCCAAAGTTCTCGAGACATTAAGTTCCATGTGTTTGTGTATAAGGATGAAATGTGCCCAACGGGTAGTATAATCTAAATTTGGTTTACATAGGATAGATATGGTGTTGCATAATTAATCAAATAGTATTTGTGAAAAAAAACATTTAGGACGCAACAGAAAGGTGAGACTGGGTAATATCCATTAAATCTGGGTTATATAGTTTGCGTCGCTAAGGTCCTTGCCTACTCTACGCCAAATTATTAATCAGAGGATGAAAGGTTTCCAAGTGGGTAGTATAATGTGAAGTTAGGTTATATACAACACTGTTTCTTATTCAGTATCCATCAAATTCTATCTCGGCCGTACGTAAATACGTGGTAGAAATGGGCTCCAATGTGGAACTAAGTAGGTTATATACTACACATCTAGGTCGTATGCACCACAACCTGTGTTGCGTTATCCATTAACTATTATCTCGGAAAATATTTCCCAATCATATGAAGTACCGATACATTCATTATATAGACTGTGTCGCCACAACGCGAGCCAACAAATTCATCGAGAGCGCTTGCTATATGCACAATGATATCGACTTGGATCGTGCCGTCTAGAAACAATGGTTTAGCGTACCCTTGCCTTCTTTTTTGAGGGAAGTAAAATATATTGAACTATAAGACAACGTGAAACTTGGTAGACCTGGCAGGAATGATAAAACAGGTTCTCATTAATTGTTCGGACTGACTGATGATGTGAAGGATCGACTCATACTAACATATTACTAATGCCTTACGTGAGCCAAAGTTCTCGAGACATTAAGTTCCATGTGTCTGTGCATAAGGATGAAATGTGCCAAATGGGTAGTATAATCTAAATTTGGTTTACATAGAATAGATATGGTGTTGCATAATTTATCAAATAGTATCTGTGAAAAAAAACATTTAGGACGCAACAGAAAGGTGAGACTGGGTAATATACATTAAATCTGTATGATTGGATATCGAGATGATTGTTGCGTTATCCATTAACTATTATCTCGGAAAATATTTTACAATCATATGTAGTACCGATACATTCATTATATAGACTGTGTCGCCACAACGCGAGCCAAAAATTTCTTCGAGAGCGCTTGCTATATGCACAGTGCTATCGACTTGGATCGTGCCGTCTAGAAACAATGGTTTAACATACCCTTGCCTTCTTTTTTGACGGAGGTAAATTATATTGGACTATAAGACAACGTGAAAGTTGGTAGACCTGGCAGGAATGAGAAAACAGGTTCTCATTAATTGTTCGGACTGACTGATGATGTGAAGGATCGACTCATACTGACATATTACTGATGCGTTACGTGAGCCAAAGTTCTGGAGACATTAAGTTCCATGTGTTTGTGTATAAGGATGAAATGTGCCAAACGGGTAGTACAATCTAAATTAACTATTATCTCGGAAAATATTTCCCAATCATATGAAGTACCGATACATTCATTATATAGACTGTTTCTCCACAACGCGAGCCGAAAAATTCATCGAGAGCGCTTGTTATATGCACAATGATATCGACTTGGATCGTGCCGTCTAGAAACAATGGTTTAGCGTACCCTTGACTTCTTTTTTTAGGGAGGTAAAATATATTGGACTATAAGACAACGTGAAAGTTGGTAGACCAGGCAGGAATTATAAAACAAGTTCTCATTAATTGTTCGGACTGACTGATGATGTGAAGGATTGACTCATACTGACATATTACTAATGCGTTACGTCAGCCAAAGTTCTCGAGACATTATGTTCCATGTGTCTGTGAATAAGGATGAAATGTGCCAAACGTGTAGTATAAACTAAAATTTTGTTTACATAGAATAGATATGGTGTTGCATATTTTATCAAATAGTATCTGTGAAAAAAAAACATTTAGGACGCAACAGAAAGGTGAGACTGGGTAATATACATTAAATCTGGGTCAAATTATTAATGGGAGGATGAAAGGTTTCCAAGTAGGTAGTATAATGTGAAATTAGGTTATATACAACACTGTTTCTTATTCAGTATCCATACAATGCTATCTCGGCCGAATGTTAATACGTGGTAGAAAGGGCTCCAATGTGGACCTAAGTAGGTTATATACTTCACATCTAGGTCATATGCGCCACAACCTGTATTGCGTTATCCATTAACTATTATCTCGGAAAATATTTTCCAATCATATGAAGTACCGATACATTCATTATATAGACTGTGTCGCCACAACGCGAGCCGAAAATTCTTCGAGAGCGCTTGCTATATGCACTGTGCTATCGACTTGGATCGTGTCGTCTAGAAAAAATGGTTTAGCGTACCCTTGCCTTCTTTTTTGACGGAGGTTAATTATATTGGAATATAAGACAACGTCAAAGTTGGTAGACCTGGCAGGAATGATAAAACAGGTTCTCATTAATTATTCGGACTGACTGATGATGTGAAGGATCGACTCATACTGACATATTACTAATGCGTTACGTGAGCCAAAGTTCTGGAGACATTAAGTTCCATGTGTTTGTGTATAAGGATGAAATTTGCCAAACGGGTAGTATAATCTTATTTTAATTTACATAGGATAGATATGGCGTTGCATAATTTATCAAATAGTATCTGTGAAAAAAAACATTTAGGACGCAACAGAAAGGTGAGACTGGGTAATATACATTAAATCTGGGTCAAATTATTAATGGGAGGATGAAAGGTTTCCAAGTGGGTAGTATAATGTGAAATTAGGTTATATACAACACTGTTTCTTATTCAGTATCCATAGAATGCTATCTCGGCCGAATGTTAAGACGTGGTAGAAAGGGCTCCAATGTGGACCTAAGTAGGTTATATACTTCAGATCTAGGTCATATGCGCCACAACCTGTATTGCGTTATCCATTAACTATTTTCTCGGAAAATATTTTCCAATGATATGTAGTACCGATACATTCATTATATAGACTGTGTCGCAACAACGCGACCCGACAAATTCTTCGAGAGCGCTTGCTATATGCACAGTGCTATCGACTTGGATCGTGCCGTCTAGAAACAATGGTTTAGCGTACACTTGCCTTCTTTTTTGAGGGAGGTAAAATATATTGGACTATAAGACAACGTGAAAGTTGGTAGACCTAGCAGGAATGATAAAACTGGTTCTCATTAATTGTTCGTTCTGACTGATGATGTGAAGGATCGACTCATACTGACATATTACTAATGCGTTACGTGAGCCAAAGTTCTCGAGACATTAAGTTCCATGTGTCTGTGAATAAAGATGAAATGTGCCAAACGGGTAGTATAATCTAAATTTGGTTTACATAGAATAGATATGGTGTTGCATAATTGAACAAATAGTATCTGTGAGAAAAAAACATTTAGGACGCAACAGAAAGTTGAGACTGGGTAATATACATTAAATCTGGGTCAAATTATTAATGGGAGGATGAAAGGTTTCCAAGTGGGTAGTATAATGTGAAATTAGGTTATATACAACACTGTTTCTTATTCAGTATCCATAGAATGCTATCTCGGCCGAATGTTAATACGTGGTAGAAAGGGCTCCAATGTGGACCTAAGTAGGTCATATACTTCACATCTAGGTCATATGCGCCACAACCTGTATTTTGTTATCCATTAACTATTATCTCGGAAAATATTTTCCAATCATATGTAGTACCGATACATTCATTATATAGACTATGTCGCCACAACGCTAGCCGAAAAATTCTTCGAGAGCGCTTGCTATATGCACAGTGCTATCGACTTGGATCGTGCCGTCTAGAAACAATGGTTTAGCGTACCCTTGCCTTCTTGTTTGACGGAGGTAAATTATATTGGACTATAAGAAAACGTCAAAGTTGGTACACCTGGCAGGAATGATAAAACATGTTCTCATTAATTGTTCGGACTGACTGATGATGTGAAGGATCGACTCATACTGACATATTACTAATGTGTTACGTGAGCCAAAGTTCTGGAGACATTAAGTTCCATGTGTTTGTGTATAAGGATGAAATGTACCAAACGGGTAGTATAATATAAATTTGGTTTACATAGGATAGATATGGTGTTGCATAATTTATCAAATAGTATTTGTGAAAAAAAACATTTAGGACGCAACAGAAAGGTGAGACTGGGTAATATCCATTAAATCTGGGTTATATAGTTTGCGTCGCTAAGGTCCTTGCCTACTCTACGCCAAATTATTAATGAGAGGATGAAAGGTTTCCAAGTGGGTAGTATAATGTGAAGTTAGGTTATATACAACACTGTTTCTTATTAAGTATCCATCAAATTCTATCTCGGCCGTATGTTAATACGTGGTAGAAATGGGCTCCATTGTGGACCTAGGTAGGTTATATACTACACATCTAGGTCATATGCGCCACAACCTGTGTTGCGTTATCCATTAACTATTATCTCGGAAAATATTTCCCTATCATATGAAGTACCGATACATTCATTATATAGACTGTGTCGCCACAACGCGAGTCGACAAATTCATCGAGAGCGCTTGCTATATGCATAATGATATCTTTTGATCTATGATGCCTATTTGCATGATTCTTTTTGCCATGCCTTCCCTATCATGTCTACTTTAGTTTCATATCATTTGCAAGCATGTTTACATTGATTTTCCTGTTTATGCACTGCTCTAAAGTGTGCTTCGTGATGTTGGCAGATTGTGCCCGTAACTTGTTCTGCTTATATCTTTTTAACCGTAACTCCGTTTGGGGTGTTTTTATATGTAACTTGATTAGTTTTTCGTGTTCTTTGTGTTTATGATATTGTTTGCTGCTGTTAACCAACCTAAAATATGGTTTAGGTCAGAACAGTACCAAATCCTTTAATTGTCGTGCGACACTTGGTGTATGCCATGCTTAGGTTGTGCCTCACTTAAATTGACTAGCATAGATAGTTTACATGGTGATTAACCTCTTTCCATGTTTGTGTGTTATGCCATGCTTTCTTGAGTTTCCATGTTAAAAACCTTTGTTGATCACCTGTAGCTAAGCAACTTGAACCACCGTAGACGTGCGGTATTCGTCGTGTGTGACCGATACCCCACTTAAATTGTTAATAACCGTTCTCGATGATAGATCCGTATCGCGTTGCCGTGTCTCGTGTTGCCTTCTTGTTGATGCTTGCTCGTGTTTGCCTCGTAGTAATAGATGGTTGCTCGTTGATTGCTTTCCAGTGTTTACCGTCTTGTGTGCTGCCGCGGGTACCTTCGGAGACGATGCGAGCTTAGGATCAACTACACCTTCGGAACCCGACTTATCAACAGGCAAGGACTATACATTACTTATGATCCATTCTATTTCAACCAGCGGTTTGCATGCTAGTCTAGGTTAGGTTCGATGTTTGATCCTACCACATGTTTACAACCTCTTTCAAACCGATATAGCCATGTCCCTTCCCATCAAACCTTGTACTGCTATGTTACTATTGCTCGTTGCTCAGCCCCTGCTTAGTATGCATGCTTAGGATGCTAAGATGTTACCCAGTTAATCCTTGGTTCGGGATATCACATTATTATATTGTTGTTGATGATATGATTATTATAAATGTTGATTATATTCGACGGAGGATGGAAGGTCTAGGCTATCCCGCATCGACGCTTTATTCCATTCGAGTCACCTAGGATCCGAGTTCCGGGTATTGGTTTTAAGACTGAGCGTGCCTAACCGCGTGTGGGATTTTATGGGTTCCCCTTTTCTTACCTACCCAGCTTCAAACATTTTTAGTGGTGGCCCAAGCTCATTTACTATTTGAAACTGTGTGTGTGCTGGTCAGCTGCCAGTAGTTTTTAAACCAACCCGGACCAGTGAGGACATAGTTCCCTTGCTGGCCCATTGTGACTGGCTGAGGACCCGGTTTCCCATGTGTGATTAACCGGCAATCCAAACCTGGAGTCATACGGTAGAGTCCAGATCGAGAGAGCGGGCGGCTCCTGAGCTGGATGTCGACTCACTGGGGGCTACCCGGATTTGTTCGTTGTTAGTTAGAGGGACCTGTCGTTTCGGATCTCTTGGAACTAAATCATAAAATGGTTGCCTGTGATGCGTAGCAACTGAGAGAGATGGGCGTGCGTGCGGAGCCTTGTAATGGGCAATTGGTACACCCCTGCAGGGTTAAATCTTTTCGAGAAGACGTGTCCACGGTTATGGACGACTTGAGACCTACTCCTTGTTCATAGACAAGAACAACTGAGATAATCTGAATACAACTTGATCAACATGTGTGTGTGCCTTGACTGCTTCTTCTTCGTCGGGATGCGAAGAGGAGGACAAGGATAGGATAGGTGTTATGTTTGCGTAGTAGTTGATAGCAAGACTTGTTGGAGGCGATTCCTCATCGAATGCTTGGCTTCTTACCTTACTCTCTAGATTGTTGGCCACTTCATAAATGCTAGTGCGGCAACAACCTCACCACTTACCCCTTCCTTACCGTAAACTACTAGTTGTCCTAGAATGACGAGTGATGAAGTCCTTGCTGGGTCAGATGACCACTACAGTTGGATGCTGAGTACCTCTGTACTCATGATACTACCCCCAAACTCTTTTCAGGGTTCTTGATCGACAACAGGTATGGTGATCGACATTTCACGTGGAGACTCGACGACGACTAGTTAGGCGGATCCCGGCGGAGGGCCTGGACCCGTGTGGTTATGGGGATCGATGTTTTCTCTTTGCCAGTAGGCATTTGATTGTAGTCTGTACCCAGACATGTATCTTCCGCTGTTGTATTTTATCTGAGGCAGTTGTATGACGATTGTATGAGATGTTGTATCCTTGTATTTGTAATGTTGTGATATCATGTTGGAAATCCGGGGCATATGACTTCGTCATATGTCACGGTGGGACCGATATGAGCTTCGTCCCCGGATCTAGATGGAAACATCTAGATCTGGAACAGTACCACATATCGGGCCTTACACATGATACGCGTTTTCATCATAAACCTCATTATATCCTTCTTAAAAACAACCACCATACCTACCTATCAAGGCATTTCCATAGCCTTTCGGAGATAAATTTTCATGCAACATCCATCATCTCATGACTTGATCTTCATGTCATACATTCTTTTGCTTGATCGAGGAGCCGCATGATATTTGGGCTTTGCCCTTATAATTTCTACATGACGCGCTAGTATCATTGCACATCCTGCCACACTAGAAGAGGCACACATTTGCATATATCATGATAGTTTTTCAGTTTTCTTTATGTTGTGTACTTCTTGTAAAGTGTGATATCTTATATATTCTTGTAAAATATAGAGTGTTGCCCTTAAGTGAGGAAAAGATCCCAAAGAGGACACAACCCCGATTGAATCGAGGATCGTCCTTTGGGGGTGACTCGAAAGAAGAATACGGTGAGCTATGTACTTGGTAGCGCTCTCAAGGATTGAGCACTGCTTCAACGGAGATTAGCACTCCCACAAAAGAGTGTGAACTTCGGTAGAAATATCTCCACATCTCCTTGTCACTTGTGGTTTATCATTTCCCACATGTGTACACCTTTATTTGTACTATCTTATTATGCTTGTTGGATTTATATTGTAGTTGTTTCCTAGCATGTGAGTTTCAGCTTGCTTCCCACATAGGGTTGTTCATCGAGAGCACATCCAGTGAATCTTATTTATCGTCTTAACCCTAAAACTTTGTAATTAAGTTTAAATTTGTTAGTCACCTATTCACCCCGCCCCTCTAGTTGACCATATCGATCCTTTCACCTCTCTTCTTTCACTTCTCTTCTACATCTCTGTAGATCCTCTCTCTCTGTCTATTAATCGCCATGGAGGCCTCATAGTACTATCACTCCTTTTGAAGCCCCGTCATCGACCTTCCTCCACTTTCTTTGCATGGATCCTCCCCTTTCCATAATTCTTCGCCTCCTCTGGCCCTTCTTGGTCCTACAACAATAAGTGGTGCTCCCACGGTCGCCCCATCAACCTCGGCGACGAGATCCCGCTCGATGTTCACATTGACCGGGAGTAGCAAACTCTGATGGAAGTTTGAGGGGTTGTGCCGTAGAGGAGCCCTAGGCCTATTGGTGGCGCGGGGGGTTGTGGCAACGACCACGTAGGCGGTGAGCTGGATGAAGAAAATGGATAAAAATGAAGAGTGGTGACCGAATTGGGGATTTTTACTAGGACTGGAGCAGTTTAAGAGACAAGGCCACCAATATGCGTAGAAAAGCGAACACTGATAGGAGCATTGAGTCCTTGAATAGGTGACACATGGACACCAGTGAAAAATGGGTGGCACAGATGCACGCAACATTGGTGCTTCGGTGGGAACTAGACCAATCCAGTCCAGTACACTAAGTCCTTGACCGGTCACTTAAAGTAGGAGAGGTACGAATCCAATGAATAAACGACCTTTGAGTCATAGGGTGACATGTTGTCAAAAGACGACTCCCCCTCGAACCTGACACTATGCGAGCAGTCTAGGCCTTGGATACCATCTCGGGAGCTCCCGTGTCTCCCACTGTCAAAATTGGCGTGACCTGACGCAGGAAGAAATAAGATATACGCAGAAATACCCAAGAAACCAAATTGAAAACATGAACATCCTGGAGACTCAGACAACCGGGACTGCCCGTCCTCCGTCCATAATAAGCTTCCCACACACCGCGGTCTCCCTCGTGGGGAAGCTCGAATAATACCCTATATTACTGCACCTCAAGGGAATAATATGTCTGACGATGATTGACCTAGGCAAGTACCATGGTTAGAAACCCTGGGTTAGATGATAGAGGACATCTGCAGGTTGGCGATACTCTTCGTCTAACAGGAGACAGGGATTTACCCAGGTTCAGGGCCCTCGATCGGCGAAACCCCTACTTCCTTCTCGATTGTATTACAGTGGAGGTCGAGGCGAGTTCGCTCGGGACCGGAGGTGTTACTTGGATATTCGATGCCCCAGACGTCCCCTCTCCCATCCTTCATATATTAGGCTAGGTCTCAAGGAGTCCATCTAGGTTCACAGAGGTAGGGTCCTAATATAGTTTTAGTCTTGGATGCCAAGTCGTATGTCGGGACCTGGGGTTAGCGTATGAAAGACTCGCTACAACACAATCATATGGAGAGCCAAGAACCGTACCCACTTGTCTAAGAAGACAAGGCCAAGCACAGAACGTTCTCGGAAAGCATCGAACGTGAGGGGCATCCCATCCAGGCCGGATGATCAACTGAGATGGGTCTTCATCGTATGCACACAAGTCTAAATGATATGGGTGGTGAACTCCCATACTCATAGATAAGTCACCTCAACCACTACTAGGGAAATAGCTATACATGGAAAGATTATTAGTGGCGCATTTTATATGTAATGCGCCACTATGTTGTAAGGGGTGGTGCACTGGCAAAAAATGCGCCACCTATAAGCCCTTATAGGTGGCGCATTTTTAAAAATGCGCCACCCCTAAGAGTGGGCCAGCACTGGATCCCCTTATACGTGGCGCATTTGGAGAAATGCGCCACCCCTAAGAACCTTATAGGTGGCGCATTTTGGAAATGCGCCACTCCTAAGAGCTTAGAGGTGGCGCATTCTGGAAATGCGCCACCCCTAAGGAATTATTAGTGGCGCATCCAGAATGTGCCACCCATAAGCTCTTAGGGGTGGCGCATTTCCCATATGCCCCACTAATAAGAAAAAAATGCGCGGGAAAATTCCCAAATACACCCCCCCCTGTGGACCGCCTTTTCAATTTGAAAAAAAATAAAAGAAAATGATAGAAATGTCAAAAAAATAAAAGAAAATAAGTTTCCCAAATGATATGTGGTCTACTTGTTAGGAAAATTTACAAATATGAATTTCGAATTTTTTTGCAAAATCTCCCGAGAATTTCGTAAAATGGGCTTAACTTTTGCATACGACCTCCGATGAAAAAGTTTTTTATATTAAAAATCATCTACTCGAAAAGTTATGGGAAAATTCCCAAATACACCCCCCTTGTGGACCGCCTTTTCAATTTGAAAAAAAAAAAGAAAATGATAGAAATGTCAAAAAAATAAAAGAAAATAAGTTTCCCAAATGATATGTGGTCTACTTGTTAGGAAAATTTACAAATATGAATTTCGAATTTTTTTGCAAAATCTCCTGAGAATTTCGTAAAATTGGCTTAACTTTTGCATACGACCTCAGATGAAAAAGTTTTTTATATGAAAAATCATCTACTCGAAAAGTTATATCCGAATTCAATCGGGTGTAACCCGTTGAACATTTTTAGAATCCTCAAAAACTTAACAGAAAAAAAGTTACAGGCGTTTGAAGATCTGAAGGCCCAAAAAAGAGAAAAAATTTAAAAAAAAATTGAACTTAGTAGTGGCGCATTTTGTATGAAATGCGCCACTAGTAACAGAAAAAAAAATTTGAATTTTTTTATAAATTTTTTTTTATTTTTTTAAAATTCAAAATAGGCTAGAGGAAAAATCGGGAAGTTAAAAAAATTTGAAAATTTTAAATAGTAACATTAAAAAAATGTAAAAATTAAAATTTTAATTTAAAAAAAAATCAATTTTTTTTTAAAAGTTCAAAATATGCTAATGGAGTTTCAAAAAAATGTTTAAAATTTTAGCACAACCATGAACATTAACAAGGTCCTAGACATCAACATGGTTTAATAGGATTTATATGTTAGATATATCAACAAGTGCGTGCTAGGTGAGCTGGAGTAAGAGTTGAATAGAACCGAGAAGTTAAGCGTGCTGGGGCTAGACCCTCGGGGAAGTTTGACCACGGAGGTTAGTTTGACCTGAGATTAAGCATATTGACCGGCCATTAAGCATACTAACCTGAGATTAAGGAAAAATAAAAAAATAAAAAAATAAAAATAAAAAATTTGTTTTCCAGATCCAGATCCAGATTCAAAATTTAAAAAAATTAATAGTGGCACATTTACAGAATGCGCCACCCCTAAGAGGTTATAGGTGGTGCATTCTGAGATGCGCCATACCTAAGGGTCTTAGGGGTGGCGCATCCAGAATGGTCCACCTATAAGCCCTTATTAGTGGCTTGTAGTTAGTGGCGCATCCTAAATGCGCCACTAAACAGAAAAAAAGGACGCCACTAAAAGGGCAT
This sequence comes from Bromus sterilis, assembly GCA_950022295.1. Taxonomy (NCBI): domain Eukaryota; kingdom Viridiplantae; phylum Streptophyta; class Magnoliopsida; order Poales; family Poaceae; genus Bromus; species Bromus sterilis. Next base: position 157,042,096 of record OX465596.1, on the reverse strand, counting down.
TCCCTAGTAGTGAACCATACTATCGATTGTATCATAACCCTTACATAGACTTACTCCAGCCCGATCACTTAGTCGGGGTCTAGGGCGGGCTCAATCATACATCAAAGTGTGCACGTGAAGGAGTCACGAGCAATCGCATCGCGATGCCCCAAGCTGCGCACATCTAAGGGCCACTTGGTGTATAAAAGACCGCCAGCCAGATCACAACTAAGGTCTCGAAAACCCATACTAAGACATGCATGTTATAGTCATACACGCAGCACACATGTCTAGTATGAACAGCAGGTATCATTGCAATTCTCTACAAAGTATACAACTTTATTGATAACTCTTATAGAGTGCACATAGAGATCACAAGTCTGTGATCCAACATTACATCAAACATGCGGAAGCAAAGTAGGTATGAGTACAGACAAGTTTAACAAATGGCTTAGAGAAGCCTTATCTATAAACAAGCCCTTCCATGAGGGACCAGTCGTCTGACTAGGACTACAGTAGCTTCGCTTCAGTCGTCGAGCTCCAGGAAGAATCTACCTTCGGGGTCAGTGGGTTCATCTAAAACATAGACTAAGCAAACGTGAGTACAAAGTAGTACTCAGCAAGACTTACGTAGGAACTATACTCCTCATGCACATGTATCAAGGTAAAGGGAGGTGGGGTTTCACTGCAGAAGTGCCAGCTTTGACTTGGCTAGTCCTGAACTACGAGTACTAGACTTGAGGTAAGAAGCATACACGAGTCCACTACATCTCCAACAATTACACTACTATGGTGACTTCCTCGACTTCCCCACGAGAAGGCACGCCATAGCACTCACGCTTATCTTGGGAAGTTTTATAAGTATCCAGTTCAAGTTGTTTAATAATCAAGCTAAGATTTCCAAGCAGTCCTTAACCGCGAACACGGCTATTCGAATAGTTTTGTTAACCCTGCAGGGGTGTATCGCTACACACACACACACACATCAGTTACCGCCTGGGAGTGGGACCCTTCAAGCGGGTACCGGCGAGGATGTTGCCACGACACTTCGCCCACAGCTCCGTTCTAGTCCAGAGAGTCGCCTATCTGAGGGGGGTCCGTATGGAAGTCTGGCCGAGGTTCCAATACAGCCTCAAACGATGTGTGCAGGGTCCCAAGCCGGTCTTGAAAAGCCGTTCATCCACTTGGCAGACCGTGCCACAACCCTACCAGAACTCCGAACTACTGCGACTTCCGGGGTTCGAACGGGGTGAGGTACTAGGTCGAGAGGGGTCAGTGAGCCCAATGTGTGGTTGTACTCTTCTTCTTGGATCACCACACAAGAACTCGGACTTAAGGCGGTGTTCAACGAGACAACCCACTGTGTACTCCTACACAGCCTCTCATCGTTCACCTTGTATTAGGGTAGATTCACGAACACATTTCCACCACCAACCACATGATCACTACCATCCCGACTCACAAAAGAGTAACCTCATTGTAACTCTAAGCATGCAATAAGCAGTAAAAGTTGCAGGAGTCACATGATATCAATCAACTCCTATATTTGCTAGGATTGTGGTTTGCTTACTACTGTGACAAAATGATAGGTCATGCAAAGGAATGGGTTCAACTATGCGGTAGGAACGCATCATGGTAATCATCCTAAACAATGCATAAGCGAGACTGAGAGGGAATTGGGATTTTATCGACATGATCAATGGGGGGTTTCTTGCCTTGCTGACGAGGTTCAGTATCGGGGTCTTCAATGAAGGGGTTGGCCTCTGGTTCCTGTTGCACGTCTATCGAGCAAACAATCAATATTGTAATGTGATGTTCATGGTCACAATGTGTTGGCAATTCCATTTAAAAGAAGCCAATTGCAAAGTCATTTGCAAATGCACCTCAAATTTGAATTCAAATTAAAGCCATATGGATGTTTTCCACTTTTCACCCAATTTAACTTGGTCAAACATGGAAACAGAGTGCATATTCACAATCCTTGTATTTTTCTGATAATTTTTGACATATTATTTGTCCAATTTGGAGTTAGAATGAATTAGTTATGATTTTCCAAAGTTTAATTCATTTTCTAGAATCTCTGGAATATTCTTAAATAGAAATTCACTTATTGCGTCACTATGACACCAGCATGACGTCAGGGGGCCACTGACAAGGGGGACCCACTGGTCAGTTTCTCCTGTGTTAATAAAAACGATTTAAACTGATTTAAATTAAACAGGGGGATTAGTGTCGCCTTGGGCCCACATGTCCGTCTCTGGTGTTGGGATTAAGGGCTAATCACCCTGGCCACGTAGACCTCGTCGCCGGTGTGCCTCCGGCGACCATCCCGTGCGGCGGCGTCCTCTGCTACAGCGTTTCCTTGGGCCAAATCATGCGCTGCTTCCACTTGATTGAAGGCCTCGTCGCCGCGCATCGATTGGGACTGGTTGGGGAGGCTCGGGTGCTCTTTACGTTCGCGGGCGACGAGTTTGGCGGCGACAGAACCACGGCGAGGTGGTGGATCCAGGGGGCTTCAGCTCCCCATCTTCTGCTCGAAGACGAAGACGGCTATGGCGAAGACGATGGACATGCTCTAGGGGCTTCTCGGCGTCGATGGCCATGTCGGGGCATGGTGGTGAACTCCGGTGGTCTCGGGTTGGTGCGGTTTCTTGCGAGAGAGAGCGAGTGAGTGACCAGGGAGAGAGGAAAGTGGACGACGACGACTTGGGACGTCTCCAGGCGCGAGACGAGGACACGGGGAAGCAGGAGGTGGCCAGGGCGTCGTCGGCATGCTCGCCACGGCGGCAGCAGCCTGGCTGGCCCGAGGAAGAAGACCAGCCTGCCCCTGGGCTAGGCTGCCTCGGTTAGTTGGGACGAAAACCATGTTAAGGCCCTTTTCTCTTTTTCTTTCTTTTTTATTTCTGTTATTTGTTGTGCCTTGCTAAAAAAATAGCTAGGCATTTTATTAAATGCCCCAAATTTTTATATGGCCTCACAATATATATAGCTAGCCACTTATAAAGTTTGGACATTTTTAAAATTCAAATTATTTGATCTTTAATTCAAATAGGGGTATTTATTTAATTCCAGGATCCTATTTGAATATTTAAAAAATCCATGAGCATGGGATTGCTACCACACCACTTGATACGTGATCACACTCATTTATGGGAGTTTTCAAAAATGCAAAAGGAATTTTTGGAAATTTTTTTATTGTGGCCATTTGAATTAAATTCTCTAGGGCTTTTCTTTTCCCCTTTTTTGAATTTCTTTTGAAATTTTCAAATGATGCAAAGTGACCACCTAACCCTAGCACATACCTAACAGAGGGTTCTGACATCGTATCTTCCATAATCCTCGAGGACCCCTATGGCTGTGCCTCGAGTGGGCCAGGCATGGGCCGGTCAAGGCTTCCAGCAGGCCTTCTATCTTGAGACGCACCAGGTACCCTCATCTGTAGGAGTCGTGTGGTCACCCCCTCGTCAGTAGCCCCCGAGTGCCTGAGGGACTCGAAGAGTCGCACAGGGACTCGAATCCATAATCGCCAGTCTTCATGAATGCAGCGGTGCTGCGAGTCATCGACGGTTAGCCACAAAAGATAATTTATTCGAGGGATTATAAGCTGAAAGAGACCAAAGTAGTCGACTGGTTGAGCCTTGGTGAATTGCGCTACTGGAAAATACCTCAATAGCCCTAATCAAGCCCGTGTCCCTCGACACGAACTTGGAAAAGAACCGTTTTCTAGAAAAGTCCATGCCGCTGCAGGTCTTATAGGATCAATGTCGCAGGTCTCAGCAAATAGCCTTAATGTGTCGGTCGTTGGCTCAACTCTCTTCATGCATTGCGCATGGAAAACATCAGGAGTGAAGTTGCAGTTGTGTCAAGTCCCGGCCCAGCCGACTGCGCACCGGGGTCTTACCTACGTGCTAAGCTTGTGCGGCATCTGGATGTCGATCCGGTCTTGTCGTCTAGCGCGAGTAATCACTCAAGCACATCATCATCTTCTGGGTGAGGGAGCACTCGAACTATGTATATGCATTAGTCCTAGAGAGTGATTTCTCGAGTGCGTCATAGCCTGCTGTGTGAGGGAGCACCCGAACTCTGTAGATGCATTTGTTCTTGATGGAAGGGAGTAGCCACCCATGTCCTCGAGGCTTCATCCTTGCTCTGTTTTTAACAAAGATAGGGCGCTCACGATGGGAAACTTTTTTGAAACATGGTCAAATGTTTGGAGAAGAGAGCCAGAGAATCTTTCCACTGTTTGATTTTTGCCGTGACTTGTCTTGAATCAATCCTATCTGAGTTGTCCTGATGTCAAGTGTTTGTAATGATGCCCCTGGTGATGTGCCTGATGACGGAGGCTGGTTTGTGAACCGTTACATACTTTGCTTAGCCATAATGACGTTCTGTGTTGCTGCGGCCCTTTGGGTTTCTGATGCATGTATGGGAAACAAGAGAGATTTGATGTATCCTTTAAATATTTGTTAGATGCGAAGAGGCATCTTGTCTTGGACTCCGTATCGTCATGCGTTCTGGTCTTAATTTAATAAGAGCGCCGTTTGGATTTCTATGCGTTTTCCTTGCTGGCCCTTGGCCTGAGCTATAAATACCTACTGTTTGCTTTGGCTCGGCACTTCCTCTTTTCTCATCTTTCCTCTCCCTCTTTTCGCTTGCAAAGGCACCAAAGCGTCGTGTTCCTTTGGTTGGTGTTCCTCGTGGCATGGCCAGTCGGGGTCGTAACCGGCGCGGTCGTGGTGGGCACACGCCTCGCTCCTCCCGTTGTGGACGTCGTGGGGCTGCGATGGCGCCTCCATCTTCCTCTATGGAGGAGGGTGTCTGGCGCTATGACTTTCTACTGCATGTTCTCAGCCGGACTGCTACCCGAATCCCTCTTCCTCTTTCTTTTGATTCCATTGTTTTCGAGCTTAATTTGAGGGGTATTTGGCTCCGGCTTCAAGGGTGTTCACGATCTCCTCTATGGATGGATCTTGAGGTTGATATCTCTTTCTTGATTTTCTTGGTGCCTGTTTGGAGGTCATTTTCTCTCCGACTGAATTTGTGCGCTGCAGACAGCTTTTGGTTTCATTTTGATGGTGAAGATACTCTCACTCTTCGTGCTTTTGATGCCGGTGGAAATCGTCTAGACCCGTACTTGGAGGATTCAAGAAGCAGCAGCTATGGCGGGTCGATTAGTACTTCGGCTTCTTCTCCTGTGGCTTCATCTCTTACCGACTCCTCAACTGGTGGTGCTTGGTCTTCTAGTTCTAGAGAGGACTCGGATGTCAAGACGCTAAAAAGGGGTGCGTCTATAGGCAAGGTCAGCAGGCTTAGGAAGACGGCTAGCTGCTCCTTGCAGACTTAGGTTTACTTTGTCTGTGATGATGGTCGTCAAGATGTGGACCAAAGTGCCAATTATCTCATCATGAGCACACATTTAGAAGTCATAATTCCTTGTGATGATTGGTCTTGTAGTCCCTTGGCATGTGGTAACTGCTCGAGATTTGTAATCTCTAATGTATGGTCGAGAATTTTGGCTTCGGGATTGAACCTTGTATCTCTCTGATATGTAGTGGAAATTATCTTCAAGTCCTTGACCTTGATATGTAATGAAATTGACTTCGAGTCCTTGACCTTGATATGTAATGAAATTGACTTCGAGTCCTTGACTTTGATATGTACTGAAATTGACTTCGAGTCCTTGACTTTGATATGTAACAGTCTTTGAGTCCTTGACCTTGATATGAAACTGTCTTCGAGTCCTTTGTCTTGCGATATTGCCATCTTTCAATAATATCGGGTGCGCGACAGCGCTCCCGATGGGAGTAGCCCCCGAGGCTATTTTCGATTGATAGAGTTGGACATAGGCTTGATACATCCTTCCATGCTTGTCTATCTTGTGTTGAAACCATAATTCTAAGTTTCATCGGGTGCCGGACAGCGCTCCCGATGGGAGTAGCCCCCGAGTCTTTAGGTGATCATGTGTGATTGGGTGAAGATTTAGAGTGTTTTTCATTAAGCCTGATTTTATCCTTAGTGTCGAACTTGAATAGGAATTTCGTCACACAGCTAAGCGGGCTTGTGCTCGGATTTCCGAGTGTAACGTATGGCTTTGTCATCCTAATGAAGAAAATTTTGAAGCTCATAGGATACCGGTTTCGTGTAAAGGTAGAGTGCTTTTGAAGGGGGAAGTTTGTGCTCAAGACCCTGAGTGCTTTGAGTAGTATCATCACGTAAGTGAAAAAGCGTCTCTCGGGGGGAGTCTACGCTCAAGCCCCCGAGTGCTTAAGTAGTATTCGTCGCGTAAGCGAAAAAGCATCTCTCGGGGGGAGTCTGCGGTCGAGCCCCCGAGTGCTTAAGTAGTGTTGTTTGGGCAACACATCATTTATTGCTTCAAGTTTTTACATTGCTTGTGAGTCGGTGCTACTGCCGATATTGTGTTGCTGGTTGAAAAATGCGGATGGGTAGTCTATGGGTAGAAAAGGGGCAAGTTTGCGACATTCTATGGGTTTCCCACGTCTTCGTTGGTATTCGGGTTCTTCAGCTTGTATGCTCCTCCTCCTATGACCTCCGAGACTATGAATGGTCCTTCCAAATGCGGGGCAAGATTGTGGACCTTCTCTTTTATTAGTCGCAGAACGAGGTCACCTTCACGGAAAGTTCTTGTTCGTAGGCTGCTGCTTTTGTAAGTGTGCAACTTATCATGATATCCTTCCTACCTTGGGAGAGTTGTGTCCCTTGCCTCATCTGCGACGTCCTTGTCGTCTTCAAGTGTGTCTTTTGCCTCTTTTTCTTCGTACCTCGTGATTCGAGGGGCTCCGAATTTGAGGTCGTGCGGTAGTACGGCCTCTGCCCCATACAGAAGGAAAAATGGCGTATATTGGGTTAAAGCGTTGGGGGTGGTGCGTAGGCTCCATAAAACTGCGGGAAGCTCTTCTATCCAGTTGCCTTCGGCCTGCTCGAGTGGTGCGAGGAGCCGCTTTTTGATTTCTCTGCATACTAGGACATTTTCTTTTTCTACTTGGCCGTTGGACTGCGTGTACGCGACTGAAGCGTAATTGATCTTGATGCCCAGCTACTGACAGAAGTTTTGGCATTCTGCTGTTGTGAAGTTTGTTCCATTGTCCGTAATGATGTTGTGCGGCACACCGAACCGAAAGATGCTTGACTTGATGAAGTTGACTGCTATGAGGGCTGTCGAGCTGGTGATTGGCATTGCTTAAATCCATTTAGTGAACTTGTCGACTTCCCCTAGAAGATGGGTCATGCTGCCTTTTGCAGATTTCTTGAGCGGGCCTGACATGTTGAGTCCCCATGTGGTGAAGGGCCAATATGGCGGTATAGTTTTGAGTTCCGATGCTGGGGAGTGGGTCCTGCTGGCGAATGTTTTACAGGCGATGCAGCACCGGATAATGTCTTCTGCATTTTGCATAGAAACCTGCCTGAAAGGCTTTGTCCATGAGTGCGCGACTACTCGTGTGTTGTCCGAAGGTGCCTTCGTGGATCTCAAGTAGTAGGGCTTTGCCGTCTTCTTCCTCAATGCACTTTTGGAGTACTTGGGAGATGATGTGTGTGTAGAGTTGTCCGTTGATTATAGTGAACGCCTTGGATGAAAGGTCTTGTCCAGATTGGGCCTTCGGGTACTGCTGGTTCATCCTCCTCGACTGCGTTGTTGTCTTCTTCGTCAGCATCCAGGTCCGCTGCTGCTACTGGTGTTGGTTCACTTGTGTTGCCGACTTTTGTGGTTGTTCCCGGCGCGGGTGTCTTGGTTGTGATTAATCTTTGGCTGATGCTCTCGAGGAAAACTCCTGGAGGGACCGGTCCTCGAGTTGACCAGATGTTTGCGAGCTCGTCTGCTTCTGTGTTATTTGCTCTGGCGATGTAGTTGAGCTGACATCTGTCAAACTCCCCCTCTAGGGTGTTGTCGAGCTTCGGGTGTGCTGAAATGTTGTCTGTGACTGCTTCACAATCCTTCATTGCTTGTTGGACGACAAGTTTGGAGCCACCGTAGATTACGAGGCGAGTGGCACCGCAGGGCTTTTCCATGCGCATGTCGTGTAGTAGGGCCTCATACTCTGCTTCGTTATTTGATGCCTTTCTAAAGTTGATCTAGAGCACGGATTTGAGCTTATCTCCTTTGGGTGAGATTAGCACAACGCCTGCTCCGGCCACTTGGTTCCTTTTAGACTCGTCGAAGAACAACCTCCATGAGTTGGAGAGGTTTGTCGGATTGGGTGTTTGTACTTCCATCCACTCGACAAGAAAATCTGGGAGTACTTGGGCTTTGATCGCCTTTGGGTGCTTGAATTGTAGGTCGCGAGGGCTGAGCTCGATGTTCCACTCGGCAACTCGACCGTGATGAGGTGCTCCTCAAAGTAATGTGTTCTTTTTGTGATTTCATGACAATGGCATACACGATCTTTTAGTAGTGCGGGTCCCGCTGATGAGATTTTTTGAGGGCCTCGCTGAGATAATAGATTGGCCTTTATATGATTTGCACTTTGCCTTCTTCCTGGCGCTCAACGACGAGCGTGGTGCTGACTACGCTACTGTGCGCCACTATATAGAGGTATAGAGGTTCTCGCTCCTTTGGTACTGCCAAAATTGGTGGGGTTGAGAGGGTCTTCTTTAGGTTTGCGAATGCGTTCCGGGCCTCTTAGGTCCACTAAAAGTTTCCTCCTTTCCTGAGAAGTTGGTAGAATGGAAAGGTCCTCTCTCCCAATCTAATAATGAAACGGCTCAGGGCTGCGAGTCTTCCGGTGAGTTGCTGGATGCCCTTGATGTCGACCCGTTGAACATTTTTAGAATCCTCAAAAACCTAACAGAAAAAAATTTACGGGCGTTTGAAGATCTGAAGGCCCAAAAAAGAGTTAAAATTGAAAAAAAAATTGAACTTAGTAGTGGCGCATTTTGTATTAAATGCGCCACTAGTAACAGAAAAAAAAATTTGAAATTTTTTTTAAATTTTTTTTATTTTTTTTTAAATTGAAAATAGGCTAGAGGACAAATCGGGAAGTTAAAAAAAGTTGAAAATTTTAAATAGTAACATTAAAAAAATTTAAAAAATTAAAATTTAATTTTTGTAAAAAAAATCAATTTTTTTTTAAAAGTTCAAAATATGCTAATGGAGTTTCAAAAAAATGTTGAAAATTTTAGCACACCCATGAACATTAACAAGGTCCTAGACATCAACATGGTTTAATAGGATTTATATGTTAGATATATCAACAAGTGCCTGCTAGGTGAGCTGGAGTGAGAGTTGAATAGAATCGAGAAGTTAAGCGTGCTGGGGCTAGAGTAGTGCTAGGATGGGTGACCCTCGGGGAAGTTTGACCTGAGATTAAGCATATTGACCGGGCATTAAGAATACTAACCTGAGATTAAGAAAAAATAAAAAAATAAAATAAAAAATTTCTTTTCCAGATCCAGATTCAAAATTAAAAATTTAAAAAAATTAATAGTGGCGCATTTACAGAATGCGCCACCCCTAGGGGTGGCGCATCTCAGAATGCGCCACCTATAAGCCCTTATTAGTGGCTTGTAGTTAGTGGCGCATCCTAAATGCGCCACTAAACAAAAAAAAAGACGCCACTAAAAGGGCATTCCCTAGTAGTGAACCATACTATCGATTGTATCATAACCCTTACATAGACTTACTCCAGCCCGATCACTTAGTCGGGGTCTAGGGCGGGCTCAATCATACATCAAAGTGTGCACGTGAAGGAGTCACGAGCAATCGCATCGCGATGCCCCAAGCTGCGCACATCTAAGGGCCACTTGGTGTATAAAAGACCGCCAGCCAGATCACAACTAAGGTCTCGAAAACCCATACTAAGACATGCATGTTATATTCATACACGCAGCACACATGTCTAGTATGAACAGCAGGTATCATTGCAATTCTCTACAAAGTATACAACTTTATTGATAACTCTTATAGAGTGCACATAGAGATCACAAGTCTGTGATCCAACATTACATCAAACATGCGGAAGCAAAGTAGGTCTGCGTACAGACAAGTTTAACAAATGGCTTAAAGAAGCCTTATCTATAAACAAGCGCTTCCACGAGGGACCAGTCGTCTGACTAGGACTACAGTAGGTGGGCTTCAGTCGTCGAGCTCCAGGAAGAATCCACCTTCGCGGTCAGTGGGTTCATCTAAAACATAGACTAAGCAAACATGAGTACAAAGTAGTACTCAGCAAGACTTACGTAGGAACTATACTACTCATGCACATGTATCAAGGTAAAGGGAGGTGGGGTTTCACTGCAGAAGTGCCAGCTTTGACTTGGCTAGTCCTGAACTACGAGTACTAGACTTGAGGTAAGAAGCATACACGAGTCCACTACATCTCCAACAATTACACTACTATGGTGACTTCCTCGACTTCCCCACGAGAAGGCACGCCATAGCACTCACGCTTATCTTGGGAAGTTTTATAAGTATCCAGTTCAAGTTGTTTAATAATCATGCTAAGCTTTCCAAGCAGTCCTTAACCGCGGACACGTCTATTCGAATAGTTTTGTTAACCCTGCAGGGGTGTACCGCTACACACACACACACACATCAGTTACCACCTGGGAGTGGGACCCTTCAAGCGGGTACCGGCGAGGATGTTGCCAGGACACTTCGCCCACAGCTCCGTTCTAGTCCAGAGACTCGCCTATCTGAGGGGGGTCCGTATGGCAGTCTGGCCGAGGTTCCAATACAGCCTCAAAAGATGTGTGCAGGGTCCCAAGCTGGTCTTTAAAAGCCGTTCATCCACTTGGCAGACCGTGCCACAACCCTACCAGAACTCCGAACTACTGCGACTTCCAGGGTTCGAACGGGGTGAGGTACTAGGTCGAGAGGGGTCAGTGAGCCCAATGTGTGGTTGTACTCTTCTTCTTGGATCACCACACAAGAACTCAGACTTAAGGCGGTGTTCAACGAGACAACCCACTGTGTACTCCTACACAACCTCTCATCGTTCACCTTGTATTAGGGTAGATTCACCTACACATTTCCACCACCACCAACATGATCACTACCATCCCGACTCACAAAAGAGTAACCTCATTGTAACTCTAAGCATGCAATCAGCAGTAACAGTTGCAGGAGTCACATGATATCAATCCACTCCTATATTTGCTAGGATTGTGGTTTGCTTACTAATGTGACAAAATGATAGGTCATGCAAAGGAATGGGTTCAACTATGCGGTAGGAACGCATCATGGTAATCATCCTAAACAATGCATAAGCGAGACTGAGAGGGAATTGGGATTTTATCGACATGATCAATGGGGGGTTGCTTGCCTTGCTGAAGAGGTTCAGTATCGGGTTCTTCAATGAAGGGGGTGGCCTCTGGTTCCAGTTGCACGTCTATCGAGCAAACAATCAATATTGTAATGTGATGTTCATGGTCACAATGTGTTGGAAATTCCATTTAAAAGAAGCCAATTGCAAAGTCATTTGCAAATGCACCTCAAATTTGAATTCAAATTAAAGCCATATGGATGTTTGCCACTTTTCACCCAACTTAACTTGGTCAAACATGAAAAAAAGTGCATATTCAAAATCCTTGTATTTTTCTGATAATTTTAGACATATTATTTGTCCAATTTGGAGTTAGAATGAATTAGTTATGATTTTCCAAAGTTTAATTCATTTTCTAGAATTTCTGGAATATTCTTAAATAGAAATTCACTTATTGCGTCACTATGACACCAGCATGACGTCAGGGGGCCACTGACAAGGGGGACCCACTGGTCAGTGTCTCATGTGTTAATAAAAACGATTTAAACTGATTTAAATTAAAAAGTGGTATTACTGTCGCCTTGGGCCCACATGTCCGTCTCTGGTGGGGGATTAAGGGCTAATCACCCTGGCCACATAGACCTCGTCACCGGCATGACTCCGGCGACCATCCCGTGCGGCGGCGTCCTCTGCTACGTTGTTTCCTTGGGCCAAATCATGCGCTGCTTCCACTTGATTGAAGGCCTCGTCGCCGCGCATCGATTGGGACCGGTTGGGGAGGCTCGGGTGCTCTTTACGCTCGCTGGCGACGACTTTGGCGGCGACAGAACCACGGCGAGGTGGTGGAACTTGGTACAGGGCACGGCTTGGAGCAGGGATGGGTTCAAACGATGCAGCAGAACAAGGGGAACACGATGGACATGGCCGCGAGGTTCTAGGGTTCACGGGTGCTCGTCGACGAGCTTCCCGACGGCGGGGGGCTACGGCTCCCATGGTGGAATGGCATAGAGGAAGCAATTGAGGGCGTAGCTAGAGGGGTTTTGAGCTATGGCTCACCAGGAACTCAACGGAGTTGGTGGCGAGGACGGAGGTGGCTTGCCGGGGACGCAATCGACGATGGCGCACGGCGGCCGTAGACGAAGACGACAACTCGATTCGGCGGATCCAGGGGGCTTCAGCTCCCCATCTTCTGCTCGAAGACAAAGACGGCTATGGCGAAGACGATGGACAGGCTCTGGGGGCTTCTCGGCGTCGATGGCCATGTCTGGGCATGGTGGTGAACTCCGGTGGTCTCGGGTTGGTGCGGTTTCTTGCGAGAGAGAGCGAGTAAGTGACCAGGGAGAGAGGAAAGTGGACGACGACGACTTGGGACGTCTCCAGGCGCGAGACGTGGACACGGGGAAGCAGGAGGTGGCCAGGGCGTCGTCGGCATGCTCGGCACGGCGGCAGCAGCCTGGCTGGCCCGAGGAAGAAGACCAGCCTGCCCCTGGGCTAGGCTGCCTCGGTTAGTTGGGTCGAAAACCATGGTAAGGCCCTTTTCTCTTTTTCTTTCTGTTTTATTTCTGTTATTTGTTGTGCCTTGCTAAAAAAATAGCTAGGCATTTTATTAAATGCCCCAAATTTTTATATGGCCTCACAATATATATAGCTAGCCACTTATAAAGTTTGGACATTTTTAAAATTCAAATTATTTGATCTTTAATTCAAATAGGGGTATTTATTTAATTCCAGGATCCTATTTGAATATTTGAAAAATCCATGAGCATGGGATTGCTACCACACCACTTGATATGTGATCACACTCATTTATGGGAGTTTTCAAAAATGCAAAAGGAATTTTTGGAGCAATTTTTATTGTGGCCATTTGAATTAAATTCTCTAGGGCTTTTCTTTTCCCCTTTTTTAAATTTCTTTTCAAATTTTCAAATGATGCAAAGTGACCACCTAACCCTAGCACATACCTAACAGAGGGTTCTGACATCGTATCTTCCATAATCCTCGAGGACCCCTATGGCTGTGCCTCGAGTGGGCCAGGCATGGGCCGGTCGAGGCTTCCGGCAGGCCTTCTATCTTGAGACGCACCAGGTACCCTCATCTGTAGGAGTCGTGTGGTCACCCCCTCGTCAGTAGCCCCCGAGTGCCTGGGGGACTCGAAGAGTCGCGCAGGGACTCGAATCTATAATCTCCAGTCTTCATGAATGCAGCGGTGCTGCGACTCGTCGGCGGTTAGCCACAAAAGATAATTTATTCGAGGGATTATAAGCTGAAAGAGACCAAAGTAGTCGACTGGTTGAGCCTTGGTGAATTGCGCTACTGGAAAATACCTCAATAGCCCTAATCAAGCCCGTGTCCCTCGACACGAACTTGGAAAAGAACCGTTGTCTAGAAAAGTCCATGCCGCTGCAGGTCTTATAGGATCAATGTTGCCGGTCTCAGCAAATAGCCTTAATGTGTCGGTCATTGGCTCAACTCTCTTCATGCATTGCGCATGGAAAACATCAGGAGTGAAGTTGCAGTTGTGTCAAGTCCCGGCCAGCCGACTGCGTAGCGGGGTCTTACCTACGTGCTAAGCTTGTGCGGCATCTGAATGTCAATCCGGTCTTGTCGTCTAGCGCGAGTAATCACTCAAGCACATCATCTACTTCTGGGTGAGGGAGCACTCGAACTATGTATATGCATTAGTCCTAGAGAGTGATCGCTCGAGTGCGTCATAGCCTGCAGTGTGAGGGAGCACCCGAACTCTGTAGATGCATTTGTTCTTGATGTAAGGGAGTAGCCACCCATGTCCTCGAGGCTCTATCCTTGCTCTGTTTTTAACAAAGATAGGGCGCTCACGATGGGAGAATTTTTTGAAACATGGTCAAATGTTTGGAGAAGAGAGCCAGAGAATCTTTCCACTATTTCATTTTTGCCGTGACTTGTCTTAATTCAATCCTATCTGATTTTTCGTGATGTCAAGTGTTTGTAATGATGCCCCTGGTGATGTGCCTGATGAAGGAGGCTGGTTTGTGAACCGTTACATACTCTGCTTAGCCATAATGACGTTTTGTGTTGCTGCGGCCCTTTGGGTTTCTGATGCATGTATGGGAAACAAGCGAGATTTGATGTCTCCTTTGTTAGATGCGAAGAGGCATCTTGTCTTGGACTCCGTATCGTCATGCGTTCTGGTCTTAATTTAATAAGGGCGCAGTTTGGATTTCTATGCGTTTTTCTTGCTGGCCCTTGGCCTGAGCTATAAATACCTACTGTTTGCTTTGGCTCGGCACTTCCTCTTTTCTCATCTTTCCTCTCCCTCTTTTCGCTTGCAAAGGCACCAAAGCGTCGTGTTCCTTTGGTTGGTCTTCCTCATGGCATGGCCAGTAGGGGTCGTAACCGGCGCGGTCGTGGTGGGCACACGCCTCGCTCCTCCCGTTGTGGACGTCGTGGGGCTGCGATGGCGCCTCCATCTTCCTCTGTGGAGGAGGGTGTCTGGCGCTATGAATTTCTACTGCATGTTCTCAGCCGGACTGCTACCCGAATCCCTCTTCCTCTTTCTTTTGATTCCATTGTTTTCGAGCTCAATTTGAGGGTTATTTGGCTCCGGCTTCAAGGGTGTTCACGATCTCCTCTATGGATGGATCTTGAGGTTGATATCTCTTTCTTGATTTTCTTGGTGCCTGTTTGGAGGTCATTTTATCTCCGACTGAATTTGTGCGCTGCAGACAGCTTTTGGTGTCATTTTGATGGTGAAGATACTCTCACTGTTCATGCTTTTGATGCCGGTGGAAATCGTCTGGACCCATACTTGGAGGATTCAAGAAGCAGCAGCTATGGAGGTTCGATTAGTACTTCGGCTTCTTCTCCTGTGTCTTCATCTCTTGCCGACTCCTCAACTGGTGGTGCTTGGTCTTCTAGTTCTAGAGAGGACTCGGACGTCAAGACGCTAAGAAAGCGGGTGCGCCTATAGGCAAGGTCACTAGGCTTAGGAAGACGGCTAGCTGCTCCTTGCAGACTTAGGTTTACTTTATCTGTGATGATGGTCGTCAAGATGTGGACCAAAGTGCCAATTATCTCATCATGAGCACACATTTAGAAGTCATAATTCCTTGTGATGATTGGTCTTGTAGTCCTTTGGCATGTGGTAACTGCTCGAGATTTGTAATCTCTAATGTATGGTCGAGAATTTTGGCTTCGGGATTGAACCTTGTATCTCTCTGATATGTAGTGGAAATTATCTTCAAGTCCTTGACCTTGATATGTAATGAAATTGACTTCGAGTCCTTGACCTTGATATGTAATGAAAATGACTTCGAGTCCTTGACTTTTATATGTACTGAAATTGACTTCGAGTCCTTGACTTTGATATGTAACAGTCTTCGAGTCCTTGACCTTGATATGAAACTGTCTTCGAGTCCTTTGTCTTGCGATATTGCCATCTTTCAATAATATCGGGTGCGCGACAGCGCTCCCGATGGGAGTAGCCCCCGAGGCTATTTTCGATTGATAGAGTTGGACATAGGCTTGATACATCCTTCCATGCTTGTCTATCTTCTGTTGAAACCATAATTCTAAGTTTCATCGGGTGCCGGACAGCGCTCCCGATGGGAGTAGCCCCCGAGTCTTTAGGTGATCATGTGTGATTGGGTGAAGATTTAGAGCGTTTTTCATTAAGCCTGATTTTATCCTTAGTGTCGAACTTGAATAGGAATTTTGCCACACAGCTAAGCGGGCTTGTGCTCGGATTTCCGAGTGTAACTTATGGCTTTGTCATCCTAATGAAGAAAATTTTGAAGCTCATAGGTTACCGGTTTCGTTTAAATGTAGAGTGCTTTTGAAGGGGCAAGTTTGTGCTCAAGACCCTGAGTGCTTTGAGTAGTATCCTCACGTAAGTGAAAAAGCGTCTCTCGGGGGGAGTCTACGCTCGAGCCCCCGAGTGCTTAAGTAGTATTCGTCGCGTAACCGAAAAAGCATCTCTCAGGGGGAGTCTGCGGTCGAGCCCCCGAGTGCTTAAGTAGTGTTGTTTGGGCAACACATCATTTATTGCTTCAAGTTTTTACATTGCTTGCCAGTCGATGCTACTGCCGATATTGTGTTGCTGGTTGAAAAATGCGGATGGGTAGTCTATGGGTAGAGAAGGTGCAAGTTTGCGACATTCTATGGGTTTCCCACGTCTTCGTTGGTATTCGGGTTCTTCAGCTTGTATGCTCCTCCTCCTATGACCTCCGAGACTATGAATAGTCCTTCCAAATGCGGGGCAAGATTGTCGACCTTCTCTTTTATTAGTCGCAGAACGAGGTCGCGTTCACGGAAAGTTCTTGTTCGTAGGCGGCTGCTTTTGTAAGTGTGCAACTTATCTTGGTATCCTTCCTACCTTGGGAGAGTTGTGTCCCTTGCCTCATCTGCGACGTCCTTGTCGTCTTCAAGTGTGTCTTTTGCCTCTTCTTCTTCGTACCTCGTGATTCGAGGGGCTCCGAATTTGTGGTCGTGCGGTAGTACGGCCTCTGCCCCATACAGAAGGAAAAATGGCGTATATTGGGTTAAAGCGTTGGGGGTGGCGCGTAGGCTCCATAAAACTGCGGGAAGCTCTTCTATCCAGTTGCCTGCGGCCTGCTCGGGTGGTGCGAGGAGCCTCTTTTTGATTTTGCTGCATACTAGGACATTTTCTTTTTCTACTTGGCCGTTGGACTGCGTGTACGCGACTGAAGCGTAATTGATCTTGATGCCCAGTTACTGACAGAAGTTTTGGCATTCTGCTGTTGTGAAGTTTGTTCCATTGTCCGTAATGATGTTGTGCGGCACACTGAACCGAAAGATGCTTGAATTGATGAAGTTGACTGGTGTGAGGGCTGTCGAGCTGGTGATTGGCATTGCTTCAATCCATTTAGTGAACTTGTCTACTTCCCCTAGAAGATGCGTCATGCTGCCTTTTGCAGATTTCTTGAGCGGGCCTGCCATGTTGAGTCCCCATGTGGTGAAGGGACAATATGGCGGTATAGTTCTGAGTTCCGATGCTGGGGCGTGGGTCCTGCTGGCGAACGTTTTACAAGCGATGCAGCACCGGATAATGTCTTCTGCGTTTTGCATAGAAACCTGCCTGAAAGGCTTTGTCCATGAGTGCGCGACTACTCGTGTGTTGTCCGAAGGTGCCTTCGTGGATCTCAAGTAGTAGGGCTTTGCCGTATTCTTCCTCAATGCACTTTTGGAGTACTTGGGAGATGATGTGTGTGTAGAGTTGTCCGTTGATTATAGTGAACGCCTTGGATGAAATGTCTTGTCCAGATTGGGCCTTCGGGTACTGCTGGTTCGTCCTCCTCGACTGCGTTGTTGTCTTCTTCGTCAGCAGCCAGGTCCGCTGCTGCTACTGGTGCTGGTTCACTTGTGTTGCCAACTTTTGTGGCTGTTCCCGGCGTGGGTGTCTTGGTTTTGATTAATCTTTGGCTGATGCTCTCGAGGAAAACTCCTGGAGGGACCGGTCCTCGAGTTGACCCGATGTTTGCGAGCTCGTCTGCTTCTGTGTTATTTGCTCTGGCGATGTAGTTGAGCTCACATCTGTCAAGCTCCCCCTCTAGGGTGTTGTAGAGCTTCGGGTGTGCTGAAATGTTGTCTGTGACTGCTTCACAAACCTTCATTGCTTGTTGGACGACAAGTTTGGAGCCACCGTAGATTACGAGGCGAGTGGCGCCGCAGGGCTTTTCCATGCGCATGTCGTGTAGTAGGGCCTCATACTCTGCTTCGTTATTTGATGCCTTTCTAAAGTTGATCTAGAGCACGGATTTGAGCTTATCTCCTTTGGGTGAGATTAGCACAACGCCTGCTCCGGCCACTTGGTTCCTTTTAGACTCGTCGAAGAACATCCTCCATGAGTTGGAGAGGTCTGTCGGATTGGGTGTTTGTACTTCCATCCACTCGACAAGAAAATCTGGGAGTACTTGGGCTTTGATCGCCTTTGGGTGCTTGAATTGTAGGTCGCGAGGGCTGAGCTCGATGTTCCACTCGGCAACTCGACCTGTTGCTCATGGGTTGTTGAGAATGTCGGCGAGCGGTGTGCTTCTCACGACCGTGATGAGGTGCTCCTCAAGGTAATGTGTTACTTTTCGTGATGTCATGACAATGACATACACGATCTTTTGGTATTGCGGGTACCGCTGATTAGATTTTGTTAGGACCTCGCTGAGATAATAGATTGGCCTTTATATGATTTGCCTTTTGCCTTCTTCCTCGCACTCAACGACGAGCGTGGTGCTGACTACGCTACTGTTCGCCACTATATAGAGGTATAGAGGTTCTCGCTCCTTTGGTACTGCCAAAATTGGTGGGGTTGAGAGGGTCTTCTTTAGGTTTGCGAATGCGTTCCGGGCCTCTTAGGTCCACTAAAAGTTTCCTCCTTTCCTAAGAAGTTGGTAGAATGGCAAGGTCCTCTCTCCCAATCTGCTCATGAAACGGCTCAGGTGTCGGGACCCGGGGTTAGCGTATGCAAGTACAGTTAAGACATAGTCATATGGAGAGCCGAGAACCGCACCCACTTGTCTAAGCAGACAAGGCCAAGCACTGAACATTCTCGGAAAGCATCGTACGTGAGGGGCATCCCATCCAGGCCGGATGATCAACTGCAATGGGTCCTTATCGTCCACACACAAGTCAAATGATATGGGTGGTGAACTCCCATATTCAAAGACAAGTCGCCTCAACCATACTACCGACTATCTCAAAACTCTTACATAGACTTACTCCAGCCCGATCACTTAGTCGGGGTGTAGGGCGGGCTCGATCATACCACAAAGTGTGCACGAGACGGAGTCTCGAGCAATCTCATCGCGATGCCCCAAGCTGCGCACATCTAAGGGCCACTTGGTGTATGAAAGACCGCCAGCCAGAACACAACTAAGGTCTCGAAAACCCATACAAAGACATGCATGTTATATTTAACTCAGCACACATGCCTTGTATGAACAGCAGGTACCATTGCAATTCTCTACAAAGTGTACATTTTATTTAACTCTTATAGAGTACACACAGAGATCACGTACATGTGATCCAACATTACAACATAAAACGGAAGCAAATTATGTCTGAGTACAGACAAGTTTAACAAATTGGCTTAAGAAGCCTTATTCAAACATAAAGCCCTCCACGAGGGAACCAGTGTGCTGACTGGGACTAGACTAGCTTAACTTCAGTCGTCCAGCTCGATGAAGAAGCCACCTTCGGGGTCAGTGGCGTCATCTAAAACATAGATTAAGCAAACGTGAGTACAAAGGCGTACTCAGCAAGACTTACATAGGAGCTATACTACTCATGCACATGTATCAAGGTAAAGGGGGTGGGGTTCACTTGCAGAAATGCCAGCTTTGACTTGGCTAGTCCTGAACTACGAGTACCAGACTTGAGGTAAGAAGCGTACACGAGTCCACTACTTTCACCAACCAATTACACCACTATGGTGCCTTCCTCGACTTCCCCACGAGAAAGCACGCCATAGGACTCACACTTATCTTGGTGTGTTTTAGAAGTATCCGGTTCAAGTTATCTAATGATCAAGCTAAGCTTTCCAAGCAGTCCATAACCGCGGACGCGGCTATCCGAATAGTTTTGTTAACCTTGCAAGGGTGTACCGCTACACACACATGATCATCATTTACCGCCTTTGATCTCGACACCATTCAAGGGGTGCCAGCGAGGATGCTCACCACAACTGTTACCTCATAGCCTATCTAGTCCAAGAAAGCCGCCTACTTGGGTTGGCTACCACAATCGTGAACCCGGCCGGTTTACCGAAGTGGACCCAAGCGATTTGTGCGTGGTGCATAAGCCGGTCTCGGGTGAGCCGTTCTCTCACTTAGCATCCAGGCCACAAGCCTACCAGAACTCCGAACTACTGCGACATCTGGACATCGAAAGGGATGAGTTAATAGGTTGAGAGGGGTCAGTGAGCCCAATGTGTGGTTGTACTCTTCAGCTTGGATCACCACACAAGAACTCGGACTTAGGGCGATGTTCAACGAGACAACCCACCGTGTACTCCTACACAGCCTCTCATCGTTCACCTTGTATTAGGGTCGATTCACCAGCACTTTTCTACCATCATCAACATGATCATTCCCATCCCGACTCACATCAAAGTAACAACATGGTATCATACTAAGCATGCAATAAGCGGTAACATTTGCAGGGTCCACATGATATCAAACAACTCCTACAGTTGTTAGGATTGTGGTTTGCTTACTACTGTGACAAAATGATAGGTCATGCAAAGGAATGGGTTCATCTATGCGGTAGAATCGTAACATGGTGATCATCCTAAACAATGCATAAGCGAGACATGAGAGGGAAGTGGGATTTTATCGACATGATCAATGGGGTTTTTCTTGCCTTGCTGACGAGGTTCGGGTTCTGGATCTTCAGCGAAGGGGGTGACCTCTTGCTCCGGTTCAACCTCTACTCGACAAACAAAGCATGAAGTAACAATCAATATGAATGCAATGCTTAAGCACATGATTGAATGTTAAAGCTTGAAGTATAAGTTTTGATGTGTGAGGCAATTCCATTTAAGTGGAATATATTGCATTTTAAAATGCAAATTCAAACTCCACATTTGAATTCAACATTAACCAAGTTATATGTGATATAGTTTGATCATTTTGAATCAACTTCAAATGGGTATGATATGCCTCTGAAGTGTGGTTGAAGTATAGCTTAAATCCATGGTCCAAGTTGCAAACTCAATTGATTTGAATTCGAAATAAATTCAAATAAACCGAATGACATATGCTACTGGTCCCATTTTAAATTCAACTCAAACAGAGTTGAAAGTTGCATATTTGGAAAGATAATTTTCTTCTGATCATTTTTCATATATTATTTGTCCAATTTGGAGTTAATATGAATTTTCTATGAATTTCCAAAGTTTGGGGTATTTTCTGGAATTTCTGGAATTCATTTAAACATTTTGATTTTCTGGAAAAGCATTACTTCGTCATTATTGCATCAGCATGACATCAGGGGGTTTGACCCGAGTCAAACTGACAAGGGGTCCCACTGGTCAGCCTCTGTAGGGTTAATCCCGTGGTTAATATTTAATTAACAGAGGGATTAGGGGCTGGGGCCCAGTAGTCAGTGGGTTTAGGGTGTGATTAGGGGTGGGTTAGGGTTAACTCGACGGCGGTTAGCCGCCGGTGGCACGGGCACGGCGGCGTGGTCGCCGGAGTGAGCTAGAGGCCACGGGAGAGCACGGGGAGAAGTCCATTCGACTCAGCAACGTCTCGCGCATCGTCTGGAGGCAACGGGGGTCCTCGGGGTGGTCGGGAGCGACGACGGCGACGACTCAAGCGGCAGCAGAACGGCGGTGAGGTCGTAGCCAAGGCTAGGGAGCACGGTTTGAGGCGTTCTTGGTTGCGTTCGCAAGCTGGCACACGCGGAAGTCAAACGCGTGCACTGGGAGTCCATGACAAGCACTGGAGCGAGGAGGTCGACGACCATGGCGGCGACCTTGCTCGGGATCCATGGCGGAATCGGTTGTGGGGCAAACGAGGCGCTACAAACTTAGGGGAAAGGTGAGGAAGCTCACCCTGAAGCTAATGGAGAAGACGGTGAGGTCGGGGACGTTGTGTAGCCGGAGAATTTGACGACGGCGACTCACGGGTCCGGCGAGCTCTCGGTGAAGCTGGCGTCGTCCACGGGGGCTCCTCGGTCCAATTGATCGGCCACGGTGATGAGGACGGCGATGGCGGACGTGCTGGACAAGCTGGGGTGACGAGTGGAGGCCAGTGGCCGCGGTGGCGCACGGCAGCGAGCTACGGGGCGCTCGGGTCTTCGCGGGTTTCGCACGGGGAAGAGGAGGAAGAGGGTTCCAGGGGGGGGGGAATGGAGGCGTGGCACTCGGGTGCGTCTCCAGGGGCGCGTAGAAGGGTCGGGGAGGGCAGGTGGAGGCTGGGGAGATGACGCCGTGTCCGGCTTTCTCGGTGGCATTCCACCGAGCAGCTTGGAGGCGAGGGGAGGAAGACGACAGGGGAGGGTCCAGGTGGGCTGGGCCGTCCAGGGGAGCTGGGCCTCGCCTAGTGCGAGAGGTAAGCTTTTCTGATTTCTGTTTAATCTTTCCTTTCTGTTTTTCTGTAATTTGTTCTGTTTAGCTAAAATAAATAGCTAAACATTTTATTAAATGCTGAAAACTTTTATGTGGCCTCATAAAAAATTAAACTAGCCACTCATAAACTTTCAACATTTTTAAAATTCAAATGATTTGAATTTTAAATCAAATAGGGGGATTTCTTTAATTCCAAGGTACTGTTTGAATATTTGAAAAATCTATGAGCATGGGGTGGGTCCCACATCACTTGATATGTGATCACACTCATTTATAAGACTTTTCAAAACACTAACATGAATTTTTGGAAAAGATTTTTATCTGGCCTTTTGAATTAAATCATCTGGGGGGGGTGTTCCTTCTCCCATTTGGATTTTGAATTTGATTTTCAAGGTTTCTTTTTGAAACTTTTGCATGATGCAAAGGTACTAGCTAACCCTAGCACATACCTAACATAGGGTTCTGACAACTCGCCCCCACTCAAAAGAATCTCGTCCCGAGACGGTCTTCTCTTTCCCACGTGGCTTCTCTTTCAGAGTGGTGTGACCATTGCACTTTCAGAAACCTAATCTTCTGACGACGAGTGACACGCTCTGCTGAATCAAGAATACGAATGGGGTATTCTCGATAAGAAAGTTCATCTTGGAGATCAAGCATTTCATGGTCGACTTCGCGGATGGGGTCCTTGAAGCAACGCCTGAGTTGGGACACATGGAATACATCGTGTACTCGGGAAAGGTGCGGGGGTAGTTCAAGTTGGTAGGCAACTTCTCCATGTTTAGCTAGAATGCGGAAAGGTCCGATGTAACGTGGGGCCAATTTGCCTTTGATACCGAAACGTTGGGTTCCCTTCAAAGGAGTAACCCGAAGGTAAGCCTTCTCATCCAGATTGTAGCTTTCTTGTCTATGATGACGATCATAGTAGCTTTTCTGACGAGACTGGGCTGCTTTCAATTGATCACGAACAATGCGAACTTGATCTTCTGCTTCCTTGATCATATCCGGTCCAAAGAATTGTCTTTCACCGGTTTCAGACCAGTTTAGTGGTGTTCGATATCGTCGTCCATACAGGAGTTCAAAAGGAGCCATGTTCAGACTAGATTGAAAACTATTGTTATAAGCAAATTCGGCAAATGGAAGAGAGTTCTCCCAATTCTTTCCGAACGACATAACACAAGCTCTGAGCATGTCTTCAAGAATTTGGTTAACCCTTTCGACTTGACCGCTAGACTGAGGATGGAAAGCCGTACTAAAGGAGAGATGAGTTCCCAAAGCACGTTGGAAGCTTCCCCAAAATCTAGAGGTGAAAAGGCTACCGCGATCAGAATTGATTTCCAACGGAACACCGTGAAGGGATACAATTCTGGAGATGTACAAGTCCGCTAACTGACTAGCAGTTATAGAGTCGCGAACCGGAAGGAAATGAGCAACTTTGGAAAGCCTATCTATGACAACGAAGATGGCATTGTTTCCTTTCTGGGTTCTTGGAAAGCCGGTGATGAAGTCCATACCGACTTTGTCCCATTTCCACTCGGGAAGAGACAAAGGTTGAAGTGTACCAGCAGGTCTTTGATGTTCTGCTTTAATGCGACGACAAGCATCACATTCGGCAACAAATTGAGCAATGTCTCTCTTCATCCTAGTCCACCAAAATCTCTGGCGTAGATCTCGGTACATTTTCGTGCTACCGGGATGAATTGAGAGGGGTGTGTCATGGGCTTCTTTGAGGATGAGTTGCCTTAGTTCCTTATTCTTAGGTACTACTAAACGATTTTCAAAGAATACCGTTCCTTTGCTATCTGTGGAGAAACATTTAGCAACTCCGCTAACAATGTTCTCCTTGATCCGGCGAACACCTCGTGCACGACTTTGGGCAACTATAATTTGATCCTCAAGAGTTGGTTTCACCACCAAGGTTGAAAGATAGCCATGAGGAACAATTTCAAGGTTGAGCTTGCGAAAGTCCTCATGAAGAAGTGGTTGATACTGCTGTAGCATGAGGTTGTTACAGTACGACTTACGACTTAGTGCATCAGCCATGACATTGGCTTTGCCTGGGTTGTAAGAAATTGCTACGTCATAATCTTTTATCAACTCAATCCAGCATCTTTGCCTGAGATTAAGATCTGGCTGGGTGAAAATATATTTGAGGCTTTGGTGGTCGGAATAAATCTCACAACGATTACCAAGGAGGTAATGTCGCCAAGTTGTTAGAGCATGAACTAAGACAGCGAGTTCAAGGTCATGGGTAGGATAATTCTCTTCATGTGGCCGCAACTGGCGTGAAGCATAAGCTACCACATGTCGATCTTGCAGAAGTATGCATCCTAACCCTTGCCGTGATGCGTCACAATAGATTTCGAAATCCCTTTTGGTGTCTGGAGGTGCAAGCACGGGTGCAGAAGTTAATCTTCTTTTTAGCTCTTGAAAGCTTTCCTCGCACTTGGGAGTCCATAATAATTTCTTATCTTTCTTGAGGAGTTCAGTTAGAGGCTTTGCAACCTTAGAAAAGTTCTCGACGAAGCGACGGCAATAGCTGGCTAGGCCAAGAAAACTCCTAACTTGCTTAACCGATTCAGGTGGAGTCCAGTCAAGGACGGCCTGAACTCTCTCGGGATTCACAGCAATGCCTTTTGCAGAAATCACGTGGCCTAAGTAGGTCACTTCTGGTAGCCAGAATTCACACTTGGAGAATTTAGCGTACAGGCGATGCTCTCTAAGTTTCATCAATACCAGCCTTAAGTGTTCGGCATGATCTCCTTCGTTCTTCGAGTAGATGAGAATATCATCAAGATAAACTACAACAAATTTATCTAGATACTCCATGAAGATCGAATTCATCAAGCGTGAGAATGTGGCGGGGGCATTGGTTAAACCAAAGGACATGACGGTGTACTCGTAAAGACCATAACGAGTAGTAAAAGCCATTTTGGGAATGTCCTCGTTTCGGATTCTGATCTGATGATAACCTAATCTCAAATCCATCTTGGAGAAGACAGCGGATCCTGCAAGTTGATCATAAAGATCATTGATCCTGGGCAGTGGGTATTTGTTCTTTATCGTCGCTAAATTTAGCGGGCGATAGTCTACGCACATCCTTTTTGTTCCATCTTTCTTCTTTACGAACAGAACGGGGAAACCCCATGGCGATGAGCTAGGGCGGATGAAGCCTGTTGCCAACGAAGCATCAAGTTGGGTTTTTAGCTCAGCTAACTCATGTGGGGACATTTTATATGGGCGTTTGGAAATTGGTGCGGTTCCTGGAAAAAGATCCACTATAAATTCTACACATCTGTCGGGTGGCATGCCCGGCAGCTCTTCAGGAAAGACATCCGGGAAGTCACGAACCACCGGAATATCTTCAAGTTCGGGAAGGGGGAGTACATTCAAAGAATGCACTTGGGTTCTTGTTCTGGGTGAGGTATAGCTGATGGTTTGGCCTGCAGGGTGGGTGAGTTTCACGGATTTGCCTTTGCAATCCAGATAGGCATTTTGTCTTGATAGCCAATCCATGCCAAGGATGACATCAATATCTGAAGACTTGAGGGCTATGAGTGAAGCAAGGAATACTAAACCCTCAATTGCAATTTGATTACCATGGCTCACTCTGTTAGTTTGCCATCTTGACCATGGAGTTTGAATAACCATCGGGGTGGACAATTCAACAAAGGGTAACTCATGACGAAGTGCATAACTTTCCGACATGAATGAATGAGATGCTCCTGGGTCGAAAAGAACGGAAGTAGGAACAAAATTGACTGGGAGCGTACCAAGAATGACATCAGTGGTGTCGTCAGTCTCTTCAGCGGCAACCTGGTTCAAACGTCCACGAGTGGCGGGAGGAGAGGCTTTGGCAGTGAAGACCTTCTGGGGTGGCTTGCCACGACCATTGTTGTTGTTGTTGCTTCCGGCACGGGGTGGAGCGTTCTGGTGTTGGAGCTGGTTCTGCGGACACTCGCGAGAGTAGTGGCCTGCCTGACCACACTTGTAACAAGCTCCGAAAACAGTGCGTGGAGCTGGGTGGTTTGGTGGAGCTGGGTGGAATTGGGTGGTTGGACGAGGCGTCACATAGGATGGCCTCGGTGGGTTGTTTTGGCGGAACATGCTATTTGGGATCCAGATCTTGCGTTTCTGGGAACCAGCGCTGGATGAACCTTCCTCTCTAGGGTGTTTGCGTAAATCGTTGGGGGTGTTCATGTCCTCTGCCTTGATGGCCTTGTTGACAAGGACCTGGAATGTGGAAAAGTCATGAAGGTTGAGCTCGCGACAGAGTCCACTATTGAGGCCAGGACGGAACCTCTCTTGTTTCTTGGAGTCGGTGGAGACTTCCTCAGTTGCATAACGAGCAAGTCGGTTGAACTCACGACTGAACTCGTCAACTGTTCTTCTGCCTTGAGTGAGGTTACAGAACTCCTCACGCTTGCGGTCCATGAGACCCTTGGGAATGTGGTGCTCGCGGAAAGAGATGCAGAACTCCTCCCAAGATGCAGGTGGTCCAACTGGGCGCATATTCAGAAAATTCTCCCACCAAGAGCTTGCTGCACCTTCAAGGTGATAGGTGGCATAATTGACCTTGTCGCCATCTGCAACATGGCCGGCTTGGAGCTTCCTCTCGATGCTGCGGAGCCAATCATCGGCGTCAAGGGGCTCGGTGGAGTAACTGAATACTGGGGGATGAAGCCAGATGAAGTCATTCAGAGACACCAGCTCATTGCGCTGTTGAGTGGTGTTGCGTGCGATGACTTCCAGCAGGTGGTGAGAGTCACGACGGTTCCTCTCGACCTCCATCAGAGCTTGGGCCATCATGGGTGGGGGTGGAAGGTTGTCTTCCTCCTGGTTGTTCCCACGACCTTGGTTACGACCAACCTGGCCACGGGTTCCTTGAGACATCCTGAAGGTGAAAAAATCCAAAGTCAAACAGAGTTGATTTCAAGAGTCTAATCAAGGTATTGAAGTACTGGAAGGATTACAGAGAAAAGGAAGTAATCATCTTGACGACATGGTGATAAAAGCATACAAGCCATATATTCACAAGCTGTCATACAAACCATACATCGTTTTAGTACAAGCACTAAGCTAATACAAACGTGATGAAGATGATACATCCTTCAGAGGCACTCTGACTTCCTATACATTATTTATCTAAGCCTCTGGAACTTAGACACCTTGCTTACAATATACTAGGATACTACTACATCCTCACTAAGTAAGACCACAGGCGGTCTCACTCATCTCCATCTCCATAGTAATCCTCGTAAAAGTTACCCGCGTATCCCGGTAACTGGAGATGACCATCGGAAAACACGGAGGCCTGTGGACCCGGATATCCATTTGGGCAAGGATGGGGCCTAGGTCCAGTGTAGGGTGGAAGAAAAGGACTGCGGGGTGGAAAAATTCCTCCAATCTCGGGCCAAGGAACTCGAGAAGGCATCTGAGTCCTCACTGGATAGATCGCATCGTACTCCACTGATCCCACGCTCACAAAGGGTGCCAAGAGTGTCAATGCTCGGTACAGACGAACACGAGTAGCGTGGAGCTCAAAACGGAGAGCACGTGCATCACGATCTCTGTCACTAGTAAACCTAGCAGTCACCTGAAGTGCTGGATCCTCTACAAAGTGATCTGAGTAGAGTCCGGTGTAATATCCCTCTTCTCTTGGAAGTGCAGCAGGGATATAGCGGAAAGAGGTCTCTCTCAGCAAAGTGTGCTCCTCTCTCAGCAGTGTAATACATGAATATGCAGCATCCTGCACAGCCATGTTCTCGGTAACGCCGATGCCATGTCCAAAGTGGATACGCTGGGTGACTCCAACGTGGTGTGGGTAGATCCGGACAATGCAGTGGAACTGCGTCTGGTTGAAGTCGTGGAACTGCTCCTCGATGGTGTACTCAGCGTACCATCGATATCCCACGTAGGACATCATCTCGATCAACGTGGCAGGATGGCCACGCACACCGAGGCACCTGGTCAAACGAACAATCTGCCGAGGGGGAAGATCTGCCATCTGAAACAGAAAGGAGTTTGCAAATGCATCAGATTATGAGATAAACCTGGAATGACTCGGACAACATAACGGCTGTAATTGTAAGAAATGACAATTTCTTTCAATATGCAAACAGCACTTACAGAATACGATGTAAGAAATCAGCATTACAACAATGCTAGGAAAACCGGACACAACTTTCCTACGGCTATAAGGAAGCAAACAACAAGATGTGCTAATCAGACAGAGGAGAGCCTAGTCCTATCTTCCCGTAGAATAAGATGAGGGTGACTCAGAACTCAGAACGAAGGGGGTAAGGAGAAAAATGAAGCCTTACGTTATTCCCTTATATACCCAGAGTAACTATATAACTATAGCAAGCTAGACTCAACTTCGGCCAAGGCTACTAGTCCTACAGTCAGTCCTGCTCTGATACCAAGTCTGTCGGGACCCGGGGTTAGCGTATGCAAGTACAGTTAAGACATAGTCATATGGAGAGCCGAGAACCGCACCCACTTGTCTAAGCAGACAAGGCCAAGCACTGAACATTCTCGGAAAGCATCGTACGTGAGGGGCATCCCATCCAGGCCGGATGATCAACTGCAATGGGTCCTCATCGTCCGCACACAAGTCAAATGATATGGGTGGTGAACTCCCATATTCAAAGACAAGTCGCCTCAACCATACTACCGACTATCTCAAAACTCTTACATAGACTTACTCCAGCCCGATCACTTAGTCGGGGTCTAGGGCGGGCTCGATCATACCACAAAGTGTGCACGAGACGGAGTCTCGAGCAATCGCATCGCGATGCCCCAAGCTGCGCACATCTCAGGGCCACTTGGTGTATGAAAGACCGCCAGCCAGAACACAACTAAGGTCTCGAAAACCCATACAAAGACATGCATGTTATAAACATACACGCAGCACACATGCCTTGTATGAACAGCAGGTACCATTGCAATTCTCTACAAAGTGTACATTTAATTTAACTCTTATAGAGTACACACAGAGATCACGTACATGTGATCCAACATTACAACATAAAACGGAAGCAAATTATGTCTGAGTACAAACAAGTTTAACAAATTGGCTTAAGAAGCCTTATTCAAATATAAAGCCCTCCACGAGGGAACCAGTCTGCTGACTGGGACTAGACTAGCTTAACTTCAGTCGTCCAGCTCGATGAAGAAGCCACCTTCGGGGTCAATGGCGTCATCTAAAACATAGATTAAGCAAACGTGAGTACAAAGGCATACTCAGCAAGACTTACATAGGAGCTATACTACTCATGCACATGTATCAAGGTAAAGGGGGTGGGGTTCACTTGCAGAAATGCCAGCTTTGACTTGGCTAGTCCTGAACTACGAGTACCAGACTTGAGGTAAGAAGCGTACACGAGTCCACTACTTTCACCAACCAATTACACCACTATGGTGCCTTCCTCGACTTCCCCACGAGAAAGCACGCCATATCACTCACACTTATCTTGGTGTGTTTTAGAAGTATCCGGTTCAAGATATCTAATAATCAAGCTAAGCTTTCCAAGCAGTCCATAACCGCGGACGCGGCTATTCGAATAGTTTTGTTAACCTTGCAAGGGTGTACCGCTACACACACATAATCATCATTTACCGCCTTTGATCTCGACACCATTCAAGGGGTGCCAGCGAGGATGCTCACCACAACTGTTACCTCATAGCCTATCTAGTCCAAGAAAGCCGCCTACTTGGGTTGGCTACCACAATCGTGAACCCGGCCGGTTTACCGAATTGGACCCAAGCGATGTGTGCGTGGTGCATAAGCCGGTCTCGGGTGAGCCGTTCTCTCACTTAGCATCCAGGCCACAAGCCTACCAGAACTCCGAACTACTGCGACATATGGACATCGAAAGGGATGAGTTAATAGGTTGAGAGGGGTCAGTGAGCCCAATGTGTGGTTGTACTCTTCATCTTGGATCACCACACAAGAACTCGGACATAGGGCGATGTTCAACGAGACAACCCACCGTGTACTCCTACACAGCCTCTCATCGTTCACCTTGTATTAGGGTCGATTCACCAACACTTTTCTACCATCATCAACATGATCATTTCCATCCCGACTCACATCACAGTAACAACATGGTATCATACTAAGCATGCAATAAGCGGTAACATTTGCAGGGGCCACATGATATCAAACAACTCCTACAGTTGCTAGGATTGTGGTTTGCTTACTACTGTGACAAAATGATAGGTCATGCAAAGGAATGGGTTCATCTATGCGGTAGAATCGTAACATGGTGATCATCCTAAACAATGCATAAGCGAGACATGAGAGGGAAGTGGGATTTTATCGACATGATCAATGGGGTTTTGCTTGCCTTGCTGACGAGGTTCGGGTTCTGGATCTTCAGCGAAGGGGGTGACCTCTTGCTCCGGTTCAACCTCTACTCGACAAACAAAGCATGAAGTAACAATCAATATGAATGCAATGCTTAAGCACATGATTTCATGTTAAATCTTGAAGTATAAGTTTTGATGTGTGAGGCAATTCCATTTATGTGGAATAGATTGCATTTTCAAATGCAAATTCAAACTCCACATTTGAATTCAACATTAACCAAGTTATATGTGATATAGTTTGATCATTTTGAATCAACTTCAAATGGGTAAGATATTCCTCTGAAGTGTGGTTGAAGTATAGCTTAAATCCATGGTCCAAGTTGCAAACTCAATTGATTTGAATTCGAAATAAATTCGAATAAACCAAATGACATATGCTACTGGTCCCATTTTAAATTCAACTCAAACATAGTTGAAAGTTGCATATTTGGAAAGATAATTTTCTTCTGATCATTTTTCATATATTATTTGTCCAATTTGGAGTTAATATGAATTTTCTATGAATTTCCAAAGTTTGGGGTATTTTCTGGAATTTCTGGAATTCTTTTAAACATTTTGATTTTCTGGAAAAGCATTACTGCGTCATTATTGCATCAGCATGACATCAGGGGGTTTGACCCGAGTCAAACTGACAAGGGGTCCCACTGGTCAGCCTCTGTAGGGTTAATCCCGTGGTTAAAATTTAATTAACAGAGGGATTAGGGGCTGGGGCCCAGTAGTCAGTGGGTTTAGGGTGTGATTAGGGGTGGGTTAGGGTTAACTCGACGGCGGTTAGCCGCCGGTGGCACGGGCACGGCGGCGTGGTCGCCGGAGTGAGCTAGAGGCCACGGGAGAGCACGGGGAGAAGTCCATTCGACTCAGCAACGTCTCGCGCATCGTCTGGAGGCAACGGGGGTCCTCGGGGTGGTCGGGAGCGACGACAGCGACGACTCTGGCGGCAGCAGAACGGCGGTGAGGTCGTAGCCGAGGCTAGGGAACACGGTTTGAGGCGTTCTTGGTTGCGTTCGCAAGCTGGCACACGCGGAAGTCAAAGGCGTGCACTGGGAGTCCATGACAAGCACTGGAGCGAGGAGGTCGACGACCATGGCGGCGACCTTTCTCGGGATCCATGGCGGAATCGGTTGTGGGGCAAACGAGGCGCTACAAACTGAGGGGAAAGGTGAGGAAGCTCACCCTGAAGCTAATGGAGAAGACGGTGAGGCCGGGGACGCTGCGTAGCCGGAGAATTTGACGACGGCGACTCACGGGTCCGGCGAGCTCTCGGTGAAGCTGGCGTCGTCCACGGGGGCTCCTCGGTCCAATTGATCGGCCACGGTGATGAAGACGGCGATGGCGGACGTCCTGGACAAGCTGGGGTGACGAGTGGAGGCCAGTGGCCGTGGTGGCGCACGGCGGCGAGCTACGGGGCGCTCGGGTCTTCGCGGGTTTCGCACGGGGAAGAGGAGGAAGAGGGTTCCAGGGGGGGAATGGAGGCGTGGCACTCGGGTGCGTCTCCAGGGGCGCGTAGAAGGGTCGGGGAGGGCAGGTGGAGGCTGGGGAGATGACGCCGTGTCCGGCTGTCTCGGTGGCATTCCACCGAGCAGCTTGGAGGCGAGGGGAGGAAGATGACAGGGGAGGGTCCAGGTGGGCTGGGCCGTCCAGGGGAGCTGGGCCTCGCCTAGTGCGAGAGGTAAGCTTTTCTAATTTCTGTTTAATCTTTCCTTTCTGTTTTTCTGTAATTTGTTCTGTTTAGCTAAAATAAATAGCTAAACATTTTATTAAATGCTGAAAACTTTTATGTGGCCTCATAAAAAAATAAACTAGCCACTCATAAACTTTCAACATTTTTAAAATTCAAATGATTTGAATTTTAAATCAAATAGGGGGATTTCTTTAATTCCAAGGTACTGTTTGAATATTTGAAAAATCTATGAGCATGGGGTGGGTCCCACATCACTTGATATGTGATCACACTCATTTATAAGACTTTTCAAAACTCTAACATGTATTTTTGGAAAAGATTTTTATCTGGCCTTTTGAATTAAATCATCTGGGGGGGGGTGTTCCTTCTCCCATTTGGATTTTGAATTTGATTTTCAACGTTTATTTTTGAAACTTTTGCATGATGCAAAGGTACTAGCTAACCCTAGCACATACCTAACATAGGGTTCTGACATCAGGGCTGCGAGTCTTCCGGTGAGTTGCTGGATGCCCTTGATGTCGACCGGTTCCTGCATCCTTGCAAATGCTTGGACTTTTTCCGGGTTTGATTCGACTTCTCGGACAGAGACCATGTACCCGACAAGTTTTCCGGCAGGGACGCCGAACACAAACTTTTTTGGTTTTAGCTTGATCATGTATCTGTTGACTGATGCAAAGGTTTCTCGAAGGTCGTCGAGTAGCGTGTCCGCGCTGTATGTTTTGATGACTATGTCGTCAATGTAGACTTGGACGTTTCTGCTGATTTGTTCTCTGATACAGTGGAGGTTGACGCGAGTTCTTTCGGGACCGGAGGTGTTACTTGGATATTCGATGCCTCAGACGTCCCCTCTCCCAGCCTTTATATATTAGTCTAGGTCTCAAGGAGTCCATCTAGGTTATAGAGGTAGTTTCCTAATCTAGTTTTAGCCTGGGACGCCAAGTCGTAGCTTCCATAATCCTCGAGGAGTCCTATGGCGGTGCCTCGAGTGGGCCAGGAGTGGGCCGATGGAGGTTTCCAGCAGGCCTTCTTTCTTGACACGCACCAGGTACCCTCATCTGTAGGATTCGTGGGGTCACCCCCTCGTCAACGTCGGTAACGGGATACTAGGGTACCCCCTTTACCTAGTTTCCGGCAGCGCCTCTCGGACATTCCAAGAGCAATCTCGGAGGATTCCATCAAGGAGAAGCCAGGAACACCTCGCAAGACGCACAGAGAAGACTTTCGCATCAGTTCCAGAAGGGTGGAGCTCTACAGTTGGTTCCCGCCGCCCAACAAAGAGGACAGTGCATTCAATGCGCTAGAAGGCAAGCATGCGTCGATGAGAGGAGATAGCCAACACCTGGCGGGTTCCCTCGAGCCTACTATGCCCAGGCATGCTCCAGTTGTCCCCTCGATGCCACGGGAGCTTTCGAGAAGACTGCAAGACGTCTCTCGTCCACATGCTCCAGATAACCACCTTTACTGTAGCCATCAGTGGTCCTGTGACAAGCCCCTTGATCTATAAAAGGGAGACGTCAACCACATCAGAAGGGGGGGGGGAAGATGGAGAAGAAAGAGGAAGAAGAGAGGCAAGCAGGATAAACGAAAAGAAGGAAGAGAAGAAGGAAGAACTAGAGAGAGGAGAAGCCACCACCCAAATGGATACATCCCTAGATGAGTCCACCGAAGAAGGAGGGGGAGTTCTTCACTATAACTTCCCGGGAGTCCTCTCAAGGATTCCCTTTGGAGGGTACTTAGTTCCACCAAAAGGAGAAGAGCATAGTGGAGTGTAGCATAGGGTATCTTCTCCCTAAATATCACCTTGTACTGTATTCTACTCCATCACCAGCAAAGAAGACCAGACCTGCAGGAGTAGGACTTTTAGTGTCCGGATGGCCCGAACCTGAGTAAACCCCTCTGTTTGCTCGCATCAGATCATCGACCTCATTGCCAATTTGACGCCACACCGACCTTCGTTCACATCCAAGCAAGCAGGAACCTTACGCATTGCCCGTCCCGCATGGTCCTAGGGTCGTGCCCTTCTGGGAGCAGCCCTTCCGGAAGGTGTCCTCGGCGCAGCATCGCCGATGTTCTCCCATGCTTCTGGTGCTAGGCGAAGGCTAGGTACGAACCCCCGACACCTGGCGCTAGAAGGGGTCCCGAGAAGCAACACCTGAAAGATGACGCTAGAAGGAGGATAGGTGATCACGTCGGCAGTAACGTTTGTTCCATGTGTAGATTTTGAAGATTATTCGCTCTCTCGCTGCATCTCAGCGAAAGCCATCAAAGTGGGCACCGGCACGGGCTATAGCCCACCCTGCCCCTTGCATCGGTTATATGGTTTTCACGCCCGGGGGCTTCTTAGCGCTTCCGAACAAGCATTTCGAGAAAACTTGCCTGCAAGGTTTCCGGGAAGGACATTCCGGATGGTTTTCATTCCGGGTTGTTCTTCCCACTAGGATACTAGAGGACTTCCCTTGACGTCCTCTTGGCCATCAAGGTATGGATTGTGCTGGACTGTTTTCTCTTCCCGGATGATAATTCCGGGAACACACCTGTCACCCAACGGGAAGAGTGCACGAGGCCTCACTGTCGCTTTACCTTGGCAAGAGACTCACAAGAGACCACGCCGTCCATCGTCGTTGGTTCTCCGCGAGATAAACCACACTCGAACAACTGGCTCCGCTTCTTGTGGACAGTATGAGCTACCACTATCGGTCCTTCCGATAAGCTCTGTTCCAAGTAGCCTATGGAGGATCCGTACTTGCCCATGTCAAGATTCTACTGGATGGTCCTCACCTCTCGGGATCCAGCCATCCCAGAGAGACCGGGTTGGAGTTCCCGTAAAGCACCCATGCGGGCGGATGTACCAGTCTCCGGAAAGACACCCGGAATGAATCGCACAACTCGGACTTCGTGACGAGGCCTCACCACAGACACTCATTGAGATTGTGCTTCCTTGAATCTCCGGATTATTGGGTTCACTTCCTCAGCGAGAAAACCGATGGGAGAAAGCCCTTGCTGCTCACATTTCCATTTGTTTTCTCACCAACTACACCTACCGCATGCAAAGGGGGACGCCCACAGTGCTCCTCCGATAATCCGTGCAAAAAGGTCAAGTCAGATTTACCGAAATCCGCTTGTCGGATGTTCTCTTCCGGAATCCGACAACACAGGGAGGTATCCAACAGGTACGAAACGGGACAAGTTCTCCAAAAGTACTACATTCATTACTACTTCCTCGCAACGGATTTTCCGGAACTAAAGCATTGCGCTAACCAGACGGAGTGGTTACACCACTACCACGTTCCATCTACTAGTGAGTACAAAAGTGCAAGGCCGAAATGGAGCACCCTGCAGGGGAGAATCACCGGAGTTGAGCCGCAGTCCTCACTCGATCCTTTCCGGCGGCGTGCCGCCTCTTCAAGGTTCGGTGGCGGATTCGGCACCCATGAAGTCATGGAAGACCCCCGCGACACCTTGTCCGCTGGAACCATCCGCCACTGCTTCCACGCAGCACTCCACGCGGGTCCCCCATGGGTGGAAGACCTTCTACCACGGGGTTTCCTGGCCGTCGAAGTGGAAGAGGATGGTCTAGAACTGCTGGATGTTCCTCCAGCGAACGAATGATGCCCATCCTTGGTCCAGGAACATGGCGCTATCACAGAAGACTATGGCCACCCACGCGGAGCCATGAGGGCATCCCTCCATCCTGTGGTACAAGCCCTGAGGCTTGTGCCCTGCCATTACTTGCGTGAATGACTCTGGCAGCCAGAGCCAACCGCATGTAGGATCGGGCACCACCACGAAGAACTCGTGGGTCGGCACCGTCGTGTGCGTCCTCGTCAGAGCCGAAGGCGACGCCCCTCCATGGCCTCGACCACGGCTGTGTCGCCTCTACTCGAACCACCGTCGCGCACTCCCAAGATCTATTGAGCCGCCGCACCCGGAGTGTTGGGGAACGTTGGAGGCGCCATGGGAGCACGAAGTAGGAAAGGAAAGGTGGAAGACGGAGAAGGGGAATGGTCTCCTCTGATTCGCACCAATCCACTTAAATACCCAACAAACACACACAGGGGAGTAATTTTCTACCCTGTCGTAAGAACATTAAATTTCCGTGGGCCAGCCGCTGCATTACCTCAAGTCTTGCCATCTTTTGCAGGGGCATCATCATCATCCATAAAATCCGACTGGAGGCGCACCACGTGGCTCAACCTTCTCTGTCCCAGCGACATGAGAGCCGATGGACGGTCTACAAGATCTTCTCACATGACTCGACTTCGATTCCGGTAAACCTTCATCAGAAGCCGAGCCTGGGGGCTACTGTCGGTAACCGGATATTGGGGTACCCCATTTCCCTAGTTTCTGACAGCGCCTCTCGGACAGTCCAGGTACAATGCCGGAGGATTACGGCAAGGAGAAGCCGGGAACACCTTGAAAGACGCATAGATAAGTGTTTCACATCAGTTCCAGAAGGGTGGAGCCCTCCAACTAGTTCCTGCCGCCCGACAAAGAGGACAGTGCATTAAATGCTCTAGAAGACAAGCATTTTCCACTGACAGGAGGCAGCCAACACCTGGCGGGTTCCCTCGAACCTACTCAGCCCATGCATGCGCCAGTCGTCCCCACGACGCCACAGGAGCTTCCCGGAAGACCATAGGACGTCTCTCGTCCACAAGCTCCAGATAATCACCTTTACTATATCCATGAGTGGTCCTGTGACAATCCCCTTTACCTATAAAAGAGAGACGTCAACCACATCAGAAAAAGGGGGGAGACGGAGAAGAAAGGGGTAGAAGAGAGGCAAGGAGGTGAAACGAAAAGAATGAAGAGAACAAGGAAGAACTAGAGAGAGGAGAATCCACCACCCAAATGGATACATCCCTGGATGAGTTCACGGAAGAAGGAGGGGGAGTTCTTCACTAGAACTTCCCGAGAGTCCTCTCAAGGATTCCCCTTGGGAGGGTAGTTAGTTCCACCAAAAGGAGAAGAGCATAGTGGAGTTTAGCATAGGGTATCTTCTACCTGAAGATCACCTTGTATTGTATTCTACTCCATCACCAGCAAAGAAGGCCAGACATGCAGGAGTAAGGATTTTAGTCTCCAGACGGCCCGAACCTGGGTAAATCCCTGTGTTTGCTCGCATCAGATCATCGACCTCATTGTCATTTCGAAGCCACAGCGACATTCGTTCACATCCAAGCAAGCGGGAACCTTACGCATTGCTTGTCCCGCGCGGTCCCAGGGTCGTGCCCTTCTAGTAGCAGCCCTTCCGGAAGGTTTCCTCGGGGCAACGTCGCCGCTGTTCTCCCCTGGTTCTATTGCTAGGAGAAGGATGGGAAAGAATCCCCAACACCTAGTGCTAGAAGGAGGGCCCGAGAAGCAACCCCCGACAGATGGTGCTAGAAGGAGGGCAGGCGATCACGTTGGCCGTAACATTTTTTCCTTTGTAGATTCTGAAGATTATTCACGCTCTCGCTGCATCTCAGCGAAAGTAATCAAAGTGGGCACCGGCATGGGCTATAGCCCTCCCTGCCCCTCGCAGCGGTTATATGGTTTTCACGCCCGGGGGCTTTGTCGTGGGAATGTCACGGAAGATGTCCAAAGAGTGAAACTTATCATGGGACCTTTGCTGCGAGGCGATTTCGTGGAGAGAGTCGACATTGACCAGAGACTCGGCGATTTACATAGGTTTCAGCCCCTCTTTGTCTCGAGGTAAAAGCCTACTCCTGCTTCCTCTTATTATGAGTTCCGACTCTCAAAAGAAGAGTCGGTTTGGTCGATTACAAGAGAGTCAATCAAAAACTTAGTCTCGATGAGATCTAGGTTTCGCCGACAAGTGTCTAATCCTATCTTAAGCTAAGATTGTTCTCTGGCCCTAGATCCCATGGTAAGTCGAATTCCTTCTACGGCCTCAGTCTTCTTTCCTTGGCGCAACCGGCCTGTGGCCGGGTCTTCTTTGTGGGCCTTCGGTAGGTAAGTCGGCCCATAGATCTAATGCCGGGTCTGGGTTTTATTCAATCCCCCCGTCATTAGCCCCCAGGATTGAGGTGATGCTTTGGTATTCACGTCAATCTTTTTGTTACCATCGTGGTTGCCGACTCCCTAGCTTGATCAAACCATCTTCCATCCTCTCTGAGTTTTTCTAGAGAGTTGGTGTGTTAGTATTGGTCTTCAAGGAACCAATCTTCGTCGAGCCTGGTCTTTGTAACTGTACCGACTCACATCCTCGAGTGTTTCAAACCCGGCCTTATTTTTCAACAATAGATCTGATTCTTCCGTTTATCTTGGAATCTTTTTGAACGTTCGTTATCCCGATTCTAGCGGCGCAATCAATGCCCACTAGATTTGTTCGCGGAAATCGAGGGATTTCCTGCCGTTTGGATGTCATCATGCGACGCCTCGTGTCCTGGGATGACTTCCTTTATAAATAGGTCTCGGTTCCCATCTTCCTTTTCCATCCCATCCATACCTTTTCTCCATCGTCTTGTTCCTCGCGCACCTTAGGTCCGAGCTTCGTCTCCTTCATGGCACCAAGCTCCCCTTCCGATGACGATCTGGGTAGAGCGGACTGGGGTCGTGCATCTCTCGCGCATCAACCGAATAAGTTCTCCATCGCCTTACCTCTTATTCCCAGTCGCATTGCTTGTCGCCATTGTTGTGGACTTTCGATCTTTTACTGTTTTGACAACTTGAAGTTGTTCCTCAATGATAGATCTTGACACGCATGTGGGTGCGTAGTTTTTAATGGTAGATCTAGATGCACACATGGTCGTGTAGTTCTGGGTACCCCACACGCCACTTTGTATCCACTACTTATCTGAAGAAATATGCTAGATCTGTAAATCTTTTGACCGTTTAAGGCTTCCTGTAGGTTGATAACCCGCTTATATTTTCCTTTGATTTTTTCTAAGCTCCGTAGATCTATCTTTTTCGCCATGCTTTACGAAACCTGTTTGTGTAACCATCATAGAGTCGATTTCTGTCCGACTTCTTAGATCTGAACCATATAATTTTCATAGAGTCGATTTTAATCCGACTCCCTGTATTCTATTTAGGACTACCAGTCGTTTTTATTTTTAATCAGCTTAGTACGTACTGTCCTTTACATTTTAGATCCGACTCTCGGACCATGGGCAAGAAAGTTGCTGCTCAGAAGAAGCCGGTAGATAAAAGGCACCGAAGCCGCCAACTCAAAGGAAAACAGTAGAGGCGAACTGGGCTAAAAGTCAGGTGACTTTGGAACAGTTAAATAAAATGATGGCAGATGGAATCCTTCATCCTCAGGACGAGATTAAGTGGCGAGTCCCACGAGAAGAGACCCGGCCTGAGCCCAAGGAGGGTGAAATAATTGTTTTTGCTGATCATGTGACCCGGGGATTTCGTCCTCCCGGTTCAAAGTTCTTCAGGAGCGTGTTGCACTTCTACAAGTTGCACCTACAAGACTTGAGTGCCAACTCGGTTCTCAATATATGTCAATTTCAACTGTTTTGCGAAGCCTACATACAAATCAAGGCAACTCTCAGTTTGTTTGCCGAGTTTTACTAATGCAACAAGAAAACTGAGTATAGTGGAGGACCAGCTTTGGAATGTGGCGGAATTACTGTCCAGAAACGGGCCAAGTCGATCTTTCCTACTCCCCGGCTCATTAGCAAGGTGAAGGACTGGCATAAGTCCTATTTTTATTGTGCTGCGAAGGAGATTCCTAGTGAGCATCCTCTGCCCAGCTTTCACGAGAGTCGGCTGGTGTTTCATGATAGCCTGAACCTTTATCCCAAGGACACGCACCAAAAGAGGAATGAGCAGATAATTGGTCGAATGAAGGCCTTGTTTGCACACGGGCTCACTGGCAGGGATTTTACCTGGTGCTGGGTTGGTTGGCGGATCCAACCTCTTAGCCAAAGAGATCGTCTTATGTGCGAATACACTAGAAAAGACGACTCCACGTGTTATGCTCATAATGAGCTTTCTCCTGATGAGATAGCGAGAGCTTACAATAACTCTCTTCAGGAGAAGCTTGATGATCTGAAGAGGGTCGGTATGGATCCATTCTGTATAGCTAACCCGGTTCCAGAGGTATGTTCTCACCATATGCTTTGCTCTGCTATTTGTTTGAAGTTTTTGAATTTTCGACTCTCCTTTCTTCCAAGATGAGGACCCATGGTGTGGTGCGGGACAAGATTTTGTTGGCAGTGCTAAGAGTCTGAGTCACATAGTAAGAGTCGATCGTTTTTGTTTTCTGAAATGTACTTCATTTTCTTGATCCTTCTCATCTTTGGCAGATTGACTCGGTTGATAATGAGGATGGAGAGGAAAAAGAGGAGGTTGAACAAGATGAAGTCCCTCCTGTTGAAGCCGACTCTCACAAGGAGAGTCAGAATGTAGATCCACTGATATGTATCTTTTCCGGCTCTTCTTAGTTTGTAGGGCCTTTGTATCCTTATGATGTATCTTGTACAATAGGTGCAGGGCTCAATGAGACATACTCGTAATATAGACTCGGAGGACCCTCTCTTGATTCTGGAGAATGAGCCTCGCCGTGTTCGAAGCAGGGCTGCTGATGCATCGACTCCTTCCCATGATTCGGGAAATCTTAGGGACTATCCGACGCAAGCTGGCAATTCTTCTTCGGAGGGATCATCTGCCCAAGCACCTATCCCTATCAACTTCGGGTGAGTGTCCTTATTGCTGTGCTGACTCTATCGACTTATGTTAATATTTTTGACGAGTCGTGTCTTTTGCTCTTAGCAGTGCTCGGATTTATCCCAAGGATCTAGCCGACTCTGAAGTCGTAAAAGAGTTGGCATATTTGCCAGAGACTGAGATTTTGAAGAGAGCCGGTTTGAATGAGTCGAGTCCTTCTGGACCATTCAAGGATAACTCTCTCGCCGGTGACACCAAGAAGCCGGAGGTTCAAATTGTTGAGGAGGCCCCAAGATCTAACCCGTCTCCTTTGGAGAAGGTGATTCATGAAGAAGTGACGATTACAGGGACTCACCAAGGAATCCCAACTGCTAAGACGGTGTTGACTAAAATCGTGGATAGTAAAGAGCAGGTGAAGAGTCGATCACGTGAGCTAACTTCTGAGAAATATTCTCTTGAGGATTTATACAAGCGATCACTGACCTGCACCACTGAGCAATATAACATAGTTGTCCAGCTCCGGCAGCACTATGAGGTATCTTTCTATGCTTTCTGTGTGATATAATATCCGTAGCCCCCATAAGCCGGCATGGTTTATTTTAATAAACCATGGTGGGTTGTGTTTCTTGGGGAGTCATCATAAGTCGGAAAAATGGCAAAGTCGATATAATTTTTTGAGCTGTAGTACCCCATGAGTCGGTGAAATATGACTATTTCACCGGGTTAGAATTTCGAAGGTGTAGCCCCCAAGTAGCTGGTTAGGCAAGGTGTCTCAGCAGATACTTACTGATTTGTCTTTATTTTTTACAGGCTCTTGCTTTGAAGCTCGGAAAATATGTTTTCAGGTGGAAGAGAGATGTAGAGCTGAGATGGCCAAGCGTGAGCAGGCTGAGAAGCAAGTTGACCAGCTTCTTGATGAGCTGAAGAAGAAGTAGGATGAGCTAAGTCAGGTGAAAACCGACTCCGCTGAGATTCAGAAGGCTTTGACAAAGGCATCTGATGACATGCAGGCTCAGCGTGATGCGACCGAGAAGAAGCTAGAGTCGGTTGAGAAGATGCTGGAAACGCTAAAGGGCAGTGTCCACCGACTCTTATTAGCAATATTTGGTAAGTTGGACAAGCTTTTGGTATTTTCTGTGTCTCCGACTTTCTGTGTTATTTTGCCGACTTTTTTATATCATGTCTATTTGTTGCAGGCAAAGAGCATGACATTGTGAAAGAGTGTCATGCGATGAAGTTGACTTTTACCTTTGCTATTGTGAAGCAACTTTTTGAAGGTGCCTGCAAGGCTATCGGTGCGACTCAGCCGAAGCCCCCAAGTATAAAGAGGATTACTGATATGATGGGGCATCTTTCGGTTGTGCCTGACTGGGTGAAACCGTGTAAGCGCTCGTCTTGCCGGATGGGTGTGATGCGAGGCCTGGACCTTGCCAAAGCCTATCATCCTAGCTTGAAGCCGGAATTGTTGGCTGCCGGCTTTCCTGAGTTCAAGGCTGACAACTCGAAGTTCTCCAAAGATGACCACACCAAGATTCGTAGAGAGACTCGTTCTTCTGCGACTAAGATAGCCGATGAGATGGAGTTGTCTTACTTAGAAGCTGGTTATGATGATACCAATAAGCGGCATCTAGTCGATCTGCCGGCTCCAACCGAGTTTGCTCTTTCTCCATCTCCGAAGAAGGTCCCAGAGCCGGCTGGTTCTGTCGAGCCGGCTTCAGGTGCGGAAGAAGATGAGCTGAAAATGAATGACATCTCTGATGCGAACTTGGTTGAGATGTGCAATGTCCTTATATTATCTGCAGGTGCTGCCGGGTCTTCTTCACGAAGCAAAGCCGGTTACCAAGCGTAGGCCTTTTATTTGTCGGAT
The DNA here is from genome assembly GCA_950022295.1 of Bromus sterilis. Taxonomy (NCBI): domain Eukaryota; kingdom Viridiplantae; phylum Streptophyta; class Magnoliopsida; order Poales; family Poaceae; genus Bromus; species Bromus sterilis. The sequence goes on along the minus strand of OX465596.1, from coordinate 156,999,302 downwards.
CAGAAAAACTCTGTTATACTTTTAATACGGTCGTAGTGCCAAGTTTGTAATATTAGGCGACTTGTCCCGTGGTTTGTGACCTTTGTATTAGTCAAGTACTTTTTGTGCTACCTTGCCTTCGATGTTTCCTTGTGGTGATTTAATGTTGATCCTTTCATGGCACAAGTCGATCTTCAGTTCTTGTCTTGGTGCTTTTGTTGACTTACAATAGTCTTTCTTCTTGGGGAGAGTTTGACATCAGTTGATTCGGTTTCTATACATGTCTTTGCTATGATTGCAGTCAATTGTCCTTGTGGGTATGAAAGTCGGCATATGTGCCATAATCCCAGCCCATGTGATAAGGATTTTTTGCAATTTTGCTCCCCAGAGTCGGTGCTTGCATCAGTGTGCGGTGCCGAGTCTTTGTGTAAGGCCCGATATGCGGTACTGTTCCAGATCTAGATGTTTCCATCCAGATCCGGGGACGAAGCACATATCGGTCCCACCGCGACATATGACATAGCCATATGCCCCGGATTTCCAACATGATATCACAACATTACAGATACAAGGATACAACATCTCATAGAATTGGCATACAACTGCCTCAAATACAATACAACAGCGGAAGATATATGTCTGAATACAGACTACAATCAAATGCCTAGTGGCAAAGAGAAAAACATCGATCCCATAACAACACGGGTCCAGGCCCTCCATCGGGATCCGCCTAACTAGTCATCGTCGAGTCTCCACGTGAAACGTCGATCACCGTACCTGTTGCCGATCGAGAACCCTGAAAAGGGTTTGGGGGTAGTATCATGAGTAAAGAAGTACTCAGCATCCAACTGTAGTGGTCAACTGACCCAGCAAGGACTTCATTACTCGTCATTCTAGGACAACTAGTAGTTTACGGTAAGGAAGGGGTAAGTGGTGAGGTTGCTGCCGCACTATCATTTATGAAGTGGCTAACGATCTAGGGAGTAAGGTAAGAAGCCAAGCATTCGATAAGGAATCGCCTCCAACAAGTCTGCTATCCACCTACTACGCAAACATAACACCATTCCTATCCTTGTCCTCCTCTTCGCATCCCGACGAAGAAGAAGCAGTCAAGGCACACACACATTTATCAAGTTATATTAAGATTATCTCAGCTGTTGTTGTCTATGAACAAGGAGTAGGTCTCAAGTCGTCCATAAGCGTGGACACGGCTTCTCGAAAAGATTTAACCCTGCAGGGGTGTACCAACTTTCCATTACAAGGCTCCCCATGCACGCCCATCACTCTCAGTTGCTACCCATTATAGGCAACCATTTTATGATTTAGTTTCGAGAGATCCGAAACGACAGGTCCCTCTAACTAACAACGAACAAATCCGGGTGGCCCCCGAAGAGTCGACACCCAATCCAAAAGCCGGCCACGCTCTTGGATCGGACTCTTCCGTATGACGCAGGTCGGATTGCCGGTTAATCACACATGGGAAACCGGGTCCTAGCTGATCAGGTAGACCAACAGAGAAACCATGTCTCCACTGGCCCAAGTTGTTTTAAAAGATATCTGCTAGGAGCGACCCGACAAGATATATATGCATGTTTTCAAATGGTAAATCAGCTTGGGCCACCTCTAGAAATGTTTGAAGCTAGATAGGTAAGAAAAGGGGACCCCATAAAATCCCACACGCGGTTAGGCACGCTCAGTCTTAAAACCAATACCCGGAACTCGGATTCTAGGTGACTCGAATGGAACAAAGCGTCGGGGCGGGATAGCCTAGACCTTCCATCCTTCGTCGAATATAGTCAACGTTATAATAATCATATCATCAACAACAATATAATAATAATGTGATAGCCCAAAACCAAGGAGTAAAGGGGTAACATCGTAGCATCCTAAGCATGCATACTAAGCAGGGGCTCAGCAACGAGCAATAGTAACATAGAAGTACAAGGTTTGCTGGGAGGGGACATGGCTGTATCGGTTTAAAAGAGGCTATAAACATGTGGTAGGATCAAACATCGAACCTAGCCTATACTAGCATGCAAACCACTGGTTGAAATAGAATGGATCATAAGTAATGTATAGTCCTTGCCTGTAGAAAAGTCGAGTTCCGAAGGTGTAGTTGATCGCAAGCTCGCATCGTCTCGGAGAGGTACCCGCGGAAGCACACAAGACGGTAAACACTGGAAAGAAATCAACGAGCAATCATCTATTACTACGAAGCAAACACGAGCAAGCATCAACCAGAAGGCAACACGAGACATCGCACCTACCGTCGAGAACGGTTACTAACAGGTTAAGTGGGGCATCGGTCACACACGACGATACCGCACATTTATCAGAGTTCAAGTTGTTTAGCTAAAAAAGGTGAGTAAGGTTGTTAACATGGCAACACACACAAGCACGGCAAGATGTTAAGCCTAAAGAAACTATCTGATCTAGTCAATTTAAGTGGGAGGGGGTAGTAAAACCTATACATGGCAATTATTGCGGACCCCACGATAATTATAGCATTTGGTACTGTTTTGCACCTAAACATATTTTATTATTTTTATTAGCAAGCAAGAGCAGCATAAACACAATCTACATGCAATTCAGGTCAAGTTACATATAAAGAACATTTTAAACCGAGCAACGGTTAAAAAGATATTAAATAAACAATTTACAGTGGCATGTGATGTAATTAGCAGGCAAACAGCAAGTAAACAAAGTCAAACATGGCAACAAGCAAAATTTTATTAAACTACACGAAAAACTAAGCAACTTTCATGTTTAACTCGTCGCAATCCGAGCTACCGTTTAAAATATACGGGCACCGCAAAATAATAATACAATCTGCCAAAATAAATAAATACCGCTGGGCCGAGCCCAACTCGCAGCAACTAAAAAATACAAAAAAAAGGAAAGAAAAAAGGGGGTCGGGCGCCTCAACTCATGGGCCTGGCCCAAGGAGGCAGTGGCGCTAGACCTTGCGGGGGAGGCCGGCCCACACGGGTGCAGCGGAGCTGGGAAGGCTAGAGGCTTGGCCGCAGGAGCCCAGTGCGGATCCGGGCGGCAGCTCCCCGTTGGGGCACGGGCGGCGCGGGGTCTCCAGGGGCGGCGCGACGGGGCTTCATGGCGGCGCCTCGAGCTCGGGACGGCCGGAAGCTATGGCCTCCCATCAATGGCGCCGACCTGCGAGGCAAGGGGGCGTGAGGGTGGGGAGAAGGGAGGCGGGGCTCACCGCGGCGCGGCGGCCGGAGATGGCTGGCGGCGGTGCGAGGCCCCTCGGGCTTGGGCGGATGCGTGGGAGGATCTGGGGATAGAGGAGGTGGAGGCTAGGCGCGATCTGGGCCGTTGGATCGCCGATCCGACGGTCCAGATCTGAGGATGGCTATGTTTTTGATAAAATGGGCAAAATTGCGAAAATTGGGGCTATGTTTGAGGGGGTGGCTGCAATTTTGGACTAGGGAAACCCTAGAAATGGGTGGGAGTGTGGTGGTCTTTATATAGCCCAGGTGGCTGGCAGTTTGCAAAAACATCCCCGGTTTTTCTCTCGCGCGCGCGGTGCTCACGTTTCTGACCGCCGGGGGTCCGCAGTACCTCCGATCCGGGTAAAACTTCAAACTGCGCGATCAGTGCGTCGAGCCGGCGGCGTTCACCTCGCGTTGGAACCATTCCGAGAACACTTTCCGGCGCGCTATAAAAATAACCCGTTTACTTATTAAACGGGGTTTTCGTTCCATTGGCTACGGTTGGTCTTGGACGGTTTTCGCGACGGTGATTGGGTGAAACCCGGTGTCGCAAGGTCGAGTGTCAGGGTGGCAAGGGTCGGTCTCCGTCCGATACGAGGTAAGAGGGGGAAAAATAATCGCCGATCGATAAATTGGGGATGCAAACACCACAAACAAATCAGACAATCAAACAATTCACACCGAAAACGATGTTTTTTAATTTTTGTGAAATCTGGGCTGTTACACTTTGGTTGAGAAGAAGTTTTGAAGCGTAGTCCCCATGAGTCGGTTATATGCACTTAAGTGCTTTGTGCCGAGTCACATAGATCTACCTTGTATCTGTGAGAAAAAAATTGTGATTATGCATGATGTTTTATGTATGCAAGGATGTAATGCAAAGGCTAGTTTAAGTCGACTTAAAACCTCATCTTCTCGAGTTGAGAGAGATTATTGGTTTAGGAAAGTCGAAACATCTCTGTAGAGCCTGCTTTCCACTAACTAGCGTGCCCGGCTCTTAGGACTAAATTCGATAGATGGTTTTATGTAAACCTCAAAGTTTAGACCAACCGGTTTCCCGTTAGTCAAGGAAGCTCTAAACTGTACAGGCCGGGTGGCGTGGCCAAGTCATGTGTATGCCAGGATATTTTCGCTATGCAAGGGTTGATGGGAGCCATCGAAACCCCCTTTTATCCGTTATCAAAACAAACACAAGTTTTTACATGTATATTCCGGCTTTTTCCGGTAAGGGTCGACGAGTATCATCAGGCTCTCCCTCTTTCACCTTATCAAAGCAATATACATGCCCAGAGCCGGTAGAAGGTTGATCAAGCCCCCAGGTCTCTGAGAATTTTAGTGATGCAGTATGTAATGCAATATGATGCAATATGTAATGCGATGTAATGCAATATGTATGAAAAACTATGAAAATTGCATGCATAATTGTTGCGGGGGCCGGTGTGATGAAGTCGACTTTATGGAGATAGCCTGTGTGCGATTAAAAATCGACTTTATTAATTTTCACTGAGAGTCGGTTGCGATCGAAGATCGACTTTTATTTATGGAGAGAGCCGGTTGCGATCGAGGATCGTCTTTATTTTAAACATGCAGGTGGACTTAATGCGATTAAAATTGGATTTTATTGTGGGCGGGTCCATGTTCTTGATCTCCTATAGTAGCATGAGCCAGCAGGGGCTTCGTCGTACTGATTTTCCTTTTGGATGTTCTCCTCAATTAGGCGTCTGTATTCTTGCATGAAGGAGCATTGTTTCCATGTGTGTTTAGCAGGGCGACCAAGCTTGGAGTGCCTAGGGCAAGCTTCTTGGATGGCTTGTGCGCAGTCCTAATACCTTATTTCCTGTTAGGATGGTTGCGCGTAGCTCGGGGGATTGTTGCCGAGTCGTTTGCGCTTCTAATTGTGCATCCGTCTTTGGTTTTTTACTTCCCCGTATTTTGCTTCTATGGATTCGGTGTAGCTGACGACGGCGTCTACGAGCCCTCTCAGGTCTTCGGCTACATCCTTTATAAGTTTCAACGCGTTGGTTACTGGTGTGAGTCGGTTTTTTATCGACTCGTGGGGTTTGTAGTAACATTATTGCTGTGAGAGCCGGTCCCGAGCTTCTGCGAGATTTCGACGTTCCCAACCTATCTCCTTCTGCAACTTTGTGGTTTTTCGTGATATTCCTCCAGCTCCTGATAAGTATCGACTCTATTTCGACTTAATCCCTGCCATACGTTGGTGGTTAATGTGTCTGAGTCATCTGATATATCCCGGATGTTGTCGGCTTTAGGGGTTGGGATCCTATCCTCATAAGGAGTTTCGTCGTCTTCGATTGTCCGTTGTAAAAACGGCTTCTTCCTGAGGGCTTTCGAAGTAGGGAGAATATGGGTTGTATTCCTCTGGGTCAGATCCGAGTCCCCCTTGCTTGACGGATCGGATTGACCCGGTTTCTTCACGTTGATCCTTTTCTTGGTATGAGCCGGCATCTGAGAGATTCTCTGAGTCGTCATAAATCGGGATCCCGACAGCGTGTTCCAGCTCTAGGGACACACCGATGAATCTTATGAAGGCGTGATGGGGGTTGGTATTTGGCCGACTCATACCTAAGGGTATGTTTGTTAGTTTATAGGTGGCCGATTCATTTTTCAGGCCGCAAGGCATAACAGAGAGCAGGCTCGAGGTTTCTAAGGAGGCTTCTGGGCCTAACTCTGGATCAGATTCTTCTGTCTTATCGATGAAGATGTAGATTGATCCGATCGTGACTCTATATCCTGACTCGAAAGATTCGCCTTCAGGTCCCCAAGTAGAATCTTCGATGCAGAGCTTCCCGCGCCGGCTTCTGGTGATCCGTCCAGCGACGAATTCCTCCATGCCTTGCAGAGCTCCCTCCAGAATCTCAACACCTGCGAGCGCAGGCCCAACGGTGGACGCCAACTGTCGTGGGAAAGTCACGGCAGATGTCCCAAGAGTCGAACTTATCATGGGACCTTTGCTGCGAGGCGAATTCGTGGAGAGAGTCGACATTGACAAGAGACTCGGTGATTTACCTAGGTTTCAGCCCCTCTTTGTCTCGAGGTAAAATCCTACTCATGCTTCCTCTTATTATGAGTTCCAACTCTCGAAAGAAGAGTCGGTTTGGTCGATTACAAGAGATTCAATCGAAAACTTAGTCTCGATGAGATCTAGGTTTCGCCGACAAGTGTCTAATCCTATCTTAAGATAAGATTGTTCTCTGGCCCTGGATCCCATGGACCTCAACTTATAAAGGCACCAAGTCCCGGGATTCCGTGAATCCAACTCCAACACGAGGTGGAGTTCTATTCTACTTTAAAAATATATTATGCGCTATACAAGGTAAGTCGAATTCCTTCTACGGCTTCGGTCTTCTTTCCCTGGCGCAACCGTCCCGTCGTCGGGTCTTCTTCATGGGCCGTCAGTAGGTAAGTCGGCAAGGCTGGATTTTAGTCCGTCCCCCCGACAGGCTTCTCAGCGGTTCCGAACAAGCATTCCAAGAAACCTCGCCTGCAAGGTTTCCGGAAATGACATTCCAGATGGTTTTCATGCTGGGTTGTTGTTCCCATAAGGATACTAGATGACTTCCCCGGACGGCCTCTTGGCCGCCAAGGGATAGCCATTTATGTATTCCAGAACAATTGTGCCAGACGGTTTTCTCTTCCCGGATGATAATTCCCGGAACACACCTATCACCCAAGGCGAATAGTGCACGAGGCCTCACCCTCGCTTTACCTTGGCAAGGGACTCACAAGAGACCACGTCGTCCATCGACGTCGGTTCTCTGCGAGATAAACCGCACTCGAACGACTGGCTCCGCTCCATGTGGACAGTATGAGCTACCCCTATCAGTCCGTCCGATAAGCTCTGTTCCGAGTAGCCTGTGGAGGATATGTACCTGCCCAGGGCAAGATTGTACTGGATTTTCCTCACCTCTCGGGATCCTTCCATCCATGAGAGACTGGGCTGGAGTTCCTGTTAAGCACCCATGCGGGCGGATGTACTAGTCTCCCAGAAAGACCCCCTGGAACGAATCGCACAACTCATACTTCGTGCCGAGGACTCACCATAGACACTCATCGAGATTGTGCTTCCTTGAATCTCCTGATTCTTGGGTTCACTTCCTCAGCGAGACAACCGATGGGAGAAAGCACTTGCTGCTCACATTTCCATTCGTTTTCTCACCATGCAAAGGGGGACGCCAACAGTGCTCCTCCGATAATCCGTGCAAAAAGGTCAAGTCAGAATTACCGGAATCCTCTTGTCGGATGTTCTCTTCTGGAATCCAACAACGCAGGGAGGTATCCAACAAGTACAAAATAGGACAAGTTCTCCAAAAGTACTACATTAATTACTACTGCCCCGTAGCGGATTTTCCGGAACTAACGCATTGCGTAAGTTTCCCGGACTGATATTTACATCTTGCGCTAACCGGACGGAATGGTTACACAACTACCACGTTCCATCTACTACTAAGTACAAAAGTTCATGCCCGAAACGGAGCACCCTAAAGGGGAGAATCGCCGGAGTTGAGCCGCAGTCCTCACTCGAACCTTTCCGGTGGCGTGCCGCCTCTTCAAGGTTCGGTGGCGGACTCGGCACCCATGAAGTCGTGGACGACCCCCTCGGCACCTTGTCCGCCGGATCCATCCGCCACTGCCTCCACGCAGCACTCCACGTGGGCCCCCCATGGGTGGAAGACCTTCAACCACAGGGTGTCCTGGCCGTCGAAGCGGAAGAGGATGGCCTGGAACTGCTGGATCTTCCTCCAGCGGACGATACCTACCCATCCTTGGTCCATTAACATGGCGCCATCACCGAAGACTGTGGCCACCCACGCGGAGCCATGAGGGAAGCCCTCCATCCGGAGGTACAAGCCGTAAGGCTTCCGCCCTGCCATTCTTTGCGGAATGACTTCGGCTGCCGAAGCCAATCGCATGCAGGATCGGGCACCTCCACCAAGAACTCGTGGGCGGGCACCGCCTTGTGCGCCCTCCTCAGAGCCGAAGACGACGCCTCGCCACGGCCTCGACCACGGCCGCGTCGCCTCGACTCGAACCGACGTCTCGCACTCCCAAGATTGCCTGAGCCGCCACATCCAGAGTGTTGTGGAACGTTGGAGGCGCCATGGGAGCACGAAGTCGGAAAGAAAAGATGGAAGATGGAGAAGGGGAATGGACTCCTCCGTTCCACACCAGTCCACTTAAATACTCAACGGACACTCACAGAGGAGTAATTTTCTACCATGCCGTAAGAACATTAAATTACCGTGGGCCAGCCTCTGCATTACCTCGAGGCTTGCCATCTTTTGGAGGGGCATCATCATCATCCTTAAAATCTGACTGGAGGCACACCACGTGGCTCAACCTGCTCAGTCCCAGTTGAAAGGGAATGTGCCCTTATGTTTGGTTATGGTAATTGATGACAATCTTCATGGAATAATGATTTCCTTGAGTTATACTTTAAGGTTTGTCCATAGGCAATGCTTGAAGATCATATGGTGGCCTCAAGGTTGTAAGATGAAGATTACGTGTTGACCAAGGTGTTCTTCATGGAGCTATCCAAAGATTGGTCAAGTTGATGTGTGCAAGTTCAACAGGAGCATCACGAAGATATCATATTCTTGGAGCTTGCCGACCATTTGGTGATAATGGTCTTGTGAAGATATGCCTAAAAGTGGCTCTCCCATAATGGAGTATGGGGAGAAATTTACTAGTCTTCATCGAGCCGGCGCAACCAAGAAAGGTGTTCCAACTTGAGGCGGACATGACCATCATCATCAAGCTCAAATGGACTATGGCAAGAAAAAGGTTTGACCTTTATAGGTTTCTAGTTTACCTGTCTCATGGGGGTACTTAGGAGACCGAGTTATAGGCTAGGCCGCATCGTTCGTGGAAAGAACAAACCTTTGCATTCTTGGCATCATCTTTATTGATTCTTGTTTGGTTTTTCTCTTTGTGAGTGTTGTATCTCGAGTTCATATTCAGTACAAGCTCTTCTTCATCGAAAAAGGATTTCATATACATTTAATTTTGTGTTTTCGATGTTGGTGTTTTTGTCGTCTTTTATCTTGTGCAGGTTTCACCTTCTACCTTGTTTTACTTTTAACCTTTCCATGATTTTCATCATTTATTTTTGTTTATCTTGGGTGGTTCTCTATGTGAGGTCCTAGAGATTTTCCATATCTTTAAAACAAGCCCAAGATCATCAAAATCGGAGTTCGTATGGCAAAGTTATGCTTGTTTTGGCCGTGTTGTTTTTTTCCTGAGAGGTAGAGCGGTAGTACCGCCGGGAAGAGCGGTAGTACCGCTTACTACTGCCACAACTCCTCTGTTCTGGGCGGTAGTAGAGCTATTTTTAATTTCCGGTAGTACCGTTTGAGCGGTAGTACCGCTCCGGGAGCGGTAGTACCGCTCGGAACGCAGAAAACTGCGCATAACGGTTGGATTCGTGGGGACCTATAAAAGGGGGTCTTCTTCCGCATTGTCCCCAATGTTTTTCAGCTCGTTTTTTACCTCCATTACTGACCTCTTTGATCTTTCTTAATCTCTTCCCATCCTATGATTCTTTCTCCTTTTTGAGGGAAAAGATAGAGGAGATCTAGATCTACATTCTCCACAGAGCCATCTCTCCTCTAAGTGAGGGGAACCTTGTGGATCTTGATCTTGGAGTTCTTGGTGTTCTCCTTGTTCTTCCTCTAATACTCCTCCATTTCTTTTATTGCTTTGGTGGGATTTGAGAGTGGGGGACTTGAGCACTTCGTGTGCTCTTGCCATTGCATTTGGTGCATCGGTTTGAGTTCTCTCAGAGGATTTGTTGTAGTAATTGAAGTTGAGAAGATAGCTACTCTTGAGTGCATTGGCACTCTAGAGCTTGTACCTCGTGGGTGCGTTGGCACCTAGAGGCTTCTTGTTGCGGAGCTCAATCATTGTGGTGGAAAGCTTCGGGACGCTACGGGGGCCTCCAATTCAGTAGTGGATATTGCCCCGAGCATTTGTACGGGTTCGGTGACCGCCCCCAAGGGTCGCCATTTGTACTGGTTTGGTGACCGCCCTCAAGTGTCCTAATAGTGGAATCACGACATCTTTCATTGGTAAGAGCGTGAGGAGAAATAGGGTGGTCCTCGTTGGCTTCGTGGGAGCATTGTGCTCCTCACCCTCTCCAAACGAAGACATACTTCTCGCAAGAGAAGGAACTTCCGTAACAAATACTTGTCTCCATCGGCTCCACTTGCGGTTATCTCTACCCTTACTTTGAGTAATCTTATTACATTGTTTATCTTGTGCTTGCTCATATTATTGTGCATTGCTTGTCCCATAGGTTGTTCCTAGTCAACCTATTTACCTGTGCACCTACTTTGTGATAGCCTTAGTGTTCATGTTATATGTCTTGCTATCACACAGTTGTTTATCTTTCTTAGTATAATTTGTTGGTTCATATAGTTGAGCCTAGATTATTTAGGTTTCTTGCTTGGCAAATTAAATGTTAAGTTTTATTCCGCATTTGTTCAAGCCGAAACCGTAATTGTTTTTAAGCGCCTATTCACCCCACCCCCCTCTAGGCAACATCCACATGCTTTCAATTGGTATCAGAGCCTCGTCTGTCTTATAGGGCTTCACTGCCTTGAGAGTAAGGATGTCGACTGGGGGATTACGATTCATTGACACTCTTAGTTTCTATGGCCCAAATTTTGATGCTTGGAAAATTCGCATGCTTAATTTTTTCTGGGGCATTGACCCGTGTATGGAGCGAATTGTAGATATGGAATTTTTTTCTCCTCCAAAGGATACTCAAAACCTATCCTTGGTGGATGAGAAAAACTATTATCTCAATGCTCAAGCTTCTAATGTGCTTGTTGATGCTTTGAGTAATGTAGACATTTTTCAACTCATGCCGTTTCGGGATGCTCCTGATTTGTGGACAAAGCTTCAAGATAAATATGGTGTGTCCAAGATTTGTGGGGATGATTGTTCTCCCTCCACCTCCGGTCGTTATTCTTTCTCAACTTCTTGTACCTCACCAACATGTGGTTTTCCACAAGGTAGTGAAATGGTGAGTTGTGTGAGTCATTGCAATGATGATAGTGAACTTATTGTTGATAACCATTTATCACTATCTTATCGCAATGCTTCCTTGTTGGACCGCAACACTTCGAGCACCATACACGTTTTACATGCTTGTGTTGATAGTCCATGCATATCATGTAGAAATCACTTGAACAAATCTCATGATGATATTCTTTCTATATCTTGTTTCCATGATAAGAATTCCTCTATTTCCTCTAGTTATTGTACTAACAATGTAGAGGAAAACCAACGGTCCATGGAACAAGATGTGGTCTTGAGTGGTGCCTCAAGAGATCCTACATCATCATCTCGTGTTACTCATTTTTTTCTTATGGCGAAGGAGTTAAAGGTATCTCCTAGTTTGACCACCATATCTAGTGATTGTGATGATGTAGATAATGTTAATATAGATAATGTTGAAGAGGATGATAATATTTCTTCCTTAAAAATTAAGGGAGAAATGATTTTTAAAGCTCTTCATAAGAATAAAATTGCTTGTTCCAACTTCATGGAAATCATGTCTATTTCCATTGAGGGAAAGAAATACATTGAGGAGTTGGAAGCTCATAGTGAGGAGAATGAGGCCACCATTGAGAAAATGGAAAGCCATGAGCGGGATTACGCTAATGAAATTGCGGATCTATCTCAAGCTCTTGAGTGTGAAGAAACCACCAAGGAATCTCTTGAGGATACTTTTGCTATAGAGTTATCTAAAGTAAAGGAATATCTTGATAGAACCCTTGAGATGGCTAATTCTATCAAAAGTAAACATGTTAAGCTTGAAGTTGCACATGCTAAACTCCTTGAGGATTTTGAGCACCTCGGAAATGGCTCATGGGTCATTAAGGGTGAGCTCATCAAACTCACCGAGTCACATGCTCAACTAAAAGCTTCTTATTTCAAAGAGCTTGCCATGTCGTCTTCTCCTTCCGTTATTCTTGATGATGCTTGTGCTACTAACTCTATTTCTAGTGAAGCATCCATCCTAAAGGAGAATGTTGAGCTAAAGGCTCAACTTGAGTTGCTAACTAGCAAGTATGGGAAATTGGAAGAAAATCATGAAAATCTCTCAAGCTCTCATGAGGATCTTCTAGTCTCCTATAATGTGCTAAAGTTATCCCATGAGGCTAAGGTTTCTAAATTAGTTTCTCATGTGGACATTAGTACTACTTCTACTCAATATGCTATATTGCCATGTGCTATTCCTTGTAATTCATCAACTCATAATGTTGCTACTTCTTGTGATGAATTACTTTCCTTGCCTTGATACTCTAACAATGCTTCTACTTCCTCTAGTACTTGTATTGTTACTAACCATGTAGAGGAAATCAAAGAGCTCAAGGCCCAAGTCATTTGTTTGAAAAAAGACTTAGGAAGGGGTCATGAAGGGAAGTCTACACTTGACAAGGTTTTGTGTGGATAAAAATCCCCCAATGACAAGGGTGGAATTGGATTCAACTCCAACAATAAGAAGTCCATGTTGAACAAGAAGAAGGGCCAATCACAAGTCAAGAATTCGGCCAAGATTATTTGCTTCAAGTGCAAGGTTGAAGGGCACCATGTAAGATCTTTCCCTTTGAAGAAGAAGCCCCTTGGTGACAAGCAACTAGGGAAGAGGCCTCAAGTTCAACCGCAAGGTGAAGGGAGGCCACTCCCCAAGAAGACTCAAGTAAAGGATCTTCATGTTGAGAAATCAACCATGAAGAAAGGAAAGAGTAGATGTTGCGACTTATGTCGTGAGAACTTTCTTCTTCATGCACGAACGGTACCTTATCCAACCCTATTATATTTGATGGTGTTTATTCTCTTCGGAAGGATAAGGTTTGCAATGTGGTTGCCAAATTCGTTGGCACTCAAAATGGGGACAAGAAAAGTACCATTTGGGTTGCCAAGACTATTGTGACTAACCTCTTAGGACCCAACTTGGTTGGGGACCAACAAGCTCCAACTTGATTAATAGGTGATGTTGGAGGGCATTGGATACTTGGCTGCATTATGAAGAAACAAGGGACCTTCATCAATCACATTGTCTCAAGCCAAGTCATTTGGATTATCATGTGTCTATCATATATCCAATGTGCCTCCTTACGGTAACTTTTACTTCAATTCTTTACATTAAAAGTTACTTGCCCCGTTGCATGTTTTGGTTTTGTACCTTGCATGTGTGTGTATGTGTTGTGCTTCCAATTTACGTATCTTTAGTAATCAATTATGTATATGTTGGTTTGCACATCATGTATGTTTGAGTGTTGTGTTGAGCCTTTTTGTTCTTATTGGTTCTATCTTAGTTGGCTCTTGTGAGAGATTAATGGATCCTATTTTGGGGGAGTGATGTTCCTTGTGCACTTCACAATCCTAAAATTGTCTATAGATGAGGAATACCACATAGTATTGACATTTCAAGATTATCTAGTCACTATCTGGTATGTCTCTCATGGGAAATTCAAATTCTAAAATATCCATTAATTATCTTGTTGGTATTTGTTTGCCTCTAGTTGTAAATTTTGGGATATCACATCACGGGGTAGTAATATGCTTTGTGCATATTGCACACCTATAAAATGTGTACATTTGGGGTTTGTGCCACTTAGAGTTGATATTGTAAATTATCTAGTTCCCAGGCGGCATGGTTGCTCCTCAAGGTCAAATTTTCTTATATTGAAATCATCTTACGGTTCTTGAGTGTGTGAGATTTTCTTGTTACGGTTTCTCCCCAACATGTACTTGTATTTCCTATGTGGGAACCGTTTGCTCCAAGTTTTCTAGTCATTGCTTGCATGATTGGATGCACACTTCAAGCTAACAAGAATCTCTTTATAAGCATAGTGCTCAATTCTTATCTTTTTCCACATGCTTATTGTTATTGTTGTTGTCAAGATGATAATATATATGTATCATTGCTATCTACCACCGGGAAGTAATTCCATATATCTCTTGTCTAACAATTGGTACTCTTATATTGGTAGAAATTATTGATCATCTTTACATATTGGCTTGTTTATAATTGCCTTATTACTCACCAAGATTTTATTGTGGCTTTAACTCTCGGTGTCTTCCTTAATACTTGTGGATCATTTGTTTTCGTGATCTTGTCTAGTGTTTCTCTAGATTAAGTGAATGTGATGATCCCATCTTGTGCATTTTTTGTATTCAAATGAAAATGCTATGTAATGCACATTTCTTGGGGGAGCTAGAATCTTATGGTCCATATGAAGGGTATGTTATTGGAAGGCATATTCTCTTTGGTGCTTTATGTCATCATAAATTTGTTGAGGGCATAGTTTGTTTGAATTGTGCTCTCTTATTGAGAGTTTGATATCTCTTCTTTGATATCTTTCATTTTGGTATAATGCTCTCTATCAATTGGTGTGTCCATTGATACCCCATTCCTTGATGTATCTTTTATTTGTTATACCTCAAGTGAAAAGTTTATTTTGGAATCTTATTTTGGAATCCTATGTTCACTTAGTATCCTTTTCAATGTGTTGATTGGGTTGGGATTCAATTAGTATTTCTTCTCATTTGTTGGTGAGTGTAGAAATTGACCATATGTTAATTGCTACTTGTCTTCAATCATGTGTTGATTTGGACTTTTGATATAATTCGGGAAAACTTATGTTGTGTCACTCTTTGGGGTGCCATGTTTGTTTCCTTGGTGTGTTGTCCAAATTGTATTTTCTTTTGGTTCTTAAAAGTCTTATGCATGAATATTTGTTATATGTGTAGTTCCTATGGCATGTTTTCTTTCTATGATACTATATATATATATAGGTTAAACTCCATCCACTTATTTATTGGCTAATATGTGCATGAAATTCGATTTCATGTCCATATGCATTTATTCTTGTGGAGTTTGTCCTATGTATGTTTGTTCCTCAAACTCTTGGGTCCCAATGAGTTTGGGTACCATTTTTTGTGTTAGTGTTGATATAGGAACTTTGGAGATGCATTGGAGAATCGTCTCATTTAAGGAAGGTGGTCTCACCATGTGCCGTTTGGAGTCATGTAAGGACGATCATTGAAGACTTTATCTACTACATCATTCCCATGCTATCTCGGTAACAAGTATCTACCTCATGCATACTTTTCTTGCTTCCAACCTTGTGTAGTTTGCATCATGGCATGACATTCTTCATTTGCATTTGTTGTTGTTCTTGATTTGTTCTAGAATTGCAAGATATATTATTGGATTGCGATACTTGTTTCCTTGTTCAAAGCATCACAACTATCTCTTGTACCTTGTTACTAGTTGTGATGACTTTGACGGTTGTTTGTGTGGCTTTCATTGCTATACAATAAGATAATATTAAGCCATTGGCTATGCTTTCAAGCAAAGATCTTATTCGTATATTTATGACTTCTGTTTTGGATATCTTGTTCTTTCCTTTTGTGACTATATCTTGTGTACCTGCTTCTTTGTGGATATTTTTTCTACCTAGAATCTCATACACTTGAGAGAAGTAACACTTTTAGTGGATATCCTTTTTCTTTCATGTCCACCTTTTATTTTTAATGTTAAATTCTTCGGTGGTTACATGAAAGCATGTGTGTTTGAGTGCGTGTCTGAATTCTTTTCATCCTAGTGTGCACTCTTTTGGTGGTGAAGATTGGTGTCCTCATGGTTGTCTTGATGAGCCTATTATTTTCTATCTTCACCATGGGGTTGTGACAAGCCTCGATTTTACATTGCATTTTACTTAAACTTGTGAACCCATTTTTTGTTTGTGTGTGTGACCTTCTTAACTTATGTTGGAAGGACATGCCTAGCACTTTGAGTCTCATTTCTTCAAGACTATGGTAATTCTTAAATAGTCATCCTTATACTAGTCGTATCAAGTGCTTTGCCATGACTCACACACATCTTACTGGTTTAGCCCATTCGTATGATTATCTGTTTTGCTATTTGCTCAACCATTGCTTTGTTGCAAGTGCTAGACTTTGTATCATATTTTTGCACACTTGCACTTGTGTTGTGTTTCTATCGATTTTGGGGGAGTGATGATCCAATTTTTGTGAACATTGTACTATAATACAAAGATCCTAAATAGTGCACAAATCTTGAGGAACTTCTCTATTTTCTTTAGAACACTCCTATGCTCAAATAATAATATCATGTAATCTTTTGGTATGTTGGATCGTTTGATTGCATGCATTTTCTTATGCCTTTGTGCCATCTCAACTTTTTGCAATCTTTGGATCCTCTCTATAGTTTGATTTTCCTCCCACCATGTATCTTCGTATATGTTTATTTTATTCCACTCATTTCTTGTGAAATACACCCTTTTGGGAGGAACACATTCTATATCGGCCTTCTAAGCTTTTCCGCCCATTTTGGCAATCGAGGCCAAAGGGGGAGAGGTTTAGATGTTTTTTTTGAGGAGGTTCATGCTTTGGTTTTGTTCTTAAGCATTTTCCTTCTTGTTCATGCATACTTGCTTTGGATGATTAGCATAATTCATCATATAAACCCTCTTAATGTGTTTGTCATCAATTACCAAAATGGGGGAGATTGAAAGGGCATGTGCCCTTATGTTTGGTTTTGTTAATTGATGACAATTTTTATGGAATAATGGTTTCCTTGAGTTATACTTTAAGGTTTGTCCATAGGCAACGCTTGAAGATCATATGGTGGCCTCAAGGTTGTAAGATGAAGATTACGTGTTGACCAAGGTGTTCTTCATGGAGCTATCCAAAGAATGGTGAAGTTGATGTGTGAAAGTTCAAGAGGAGCGTCACGAAGATATCATATTCTTGGAGCTTGCCGACCATTTGGTGATAATAGTCTTGTGAAGATATGCCTAAAAGAGGCTCTCCCATAATGGAGTATGGGGGAGCAATTTACTAGTCTTCATCGAGCCGGCGCAACCAAGAAAGGTGTTCCATCTTGAGGCGGACATGATCTTCATCATCAAGCTTATGTGGATTATGGCAAGACAAAGGTTTGAACTTTATAGGTTTCTAGTTTACCGGTCTCATGGTGGTAGTTAGGAGACCGAGTTATAGGCTAGGCCGCATAGAGCTCAAACCTTTTCATTCTTAGCATCATCTTTATTGGCTCTTGTTTGGTTTTTCTCTTTGTGAGTGTTGGAGCTCGAGTTCGTATTCATTACAAGATCTTCGTTATGGAAAACGGATTTCATATACATTTACTTTTGTGTTTTCGATGTTGGTGTTTTTGTCGGCTCTTATCTTGTGAAGGTTTCACCTTCAACCTTGTTGGACTTTTAAACTTTCCATGATTTGCATCATTTGTTTTTGTTGATCTTGGGCGATTCTCTATGTAAGGACCTGCAGATTTTCCATCGCTTTAAAACAAGCCCAAGATCATCCAAATCGGAGTTTGTATGGCAAAGTTATGCTTGTTTTGGTCGTGTTGTTTTTTGCCTGAGAGGTAGAGCGATAGTACCGCTCGAGCAGTAGTACCGCTTGCTACTACTGCAACTCCTCTTTTCTGGGCGGTAGTAGAGCTATTTTTAATGTCCGGTAGTACCGCTCCGGGAGCGGTAGTACCGCTTGGAACATAGAAAACTGCACATACCAGTTGGATTCGTGGGGACCTATAAAAGGGGGTCTTCTTCCCCATTGTTCCCAATGTTTTTTAGCTCGTTTTTCACCTCCATTGTTGACCTCTTTGAGCTTGCTTACTCTCTTCCCCTCCTATGATTATTGCTCCTTTTTGAAGGAAAAGAGAGAGGAGATCTAGATCTACATTCTTCACCAAGCCAACTCTCCTCTAAGTGAGGGGAACCTTGTGGATCTAGATCTTAGAGTTCTTGGTGTTCTCCTTGTTCTTCCTCTCATACTCCTCCATAGCTTTTGTTGCTTTGGTGGGATTTGAGAGTGGGGTACTTGAGCACTTCTTGTGCTCTTTCCATTGCATTTGGTGCATCGGTTTGAGTTCTCTCCGAGGATTCGTTCTAGTAAGTCAAGTTGAGAAGATAGCTACTCTTGAGTGCATTGGAACTATAGATCTTGTACCTCGTGGGTGCGTTGGCACCTAGAGCCTTGTTGTTGAGGAGCTCAATCATTGTGGTGGAAAGCTTCGGGACGCTACGGGAGCCTCCAATTCGGTTGTGGAGATTGCCCCGACCATTTGTACGGGTTCGGTGACCGCCCCCGAGGGTCGCCATTTGTACTGGTTCGGTGACTGCCCTCAAGTGTCCTAATAGTGGAATCACGACATCTTGCATTGGTAAGAGCGTGAGGAGAAATAGGGTGGCCCTCGTTGGCTTCGTGTGAGCATTGTGCTCCTGACACTTTCCAAACGGAGACGTACTTCTCGCAAGAGAAGGAACTTCGGTAACAAATCCTTGTCTCCATCGGCTCCACTTGCGGTCATCTCTACCCTTACTTTGAGCAAGCTTATTACATTGTTTATCTTGTGCTTGCTCATATTAATTTGCATTGCTTGTCCCATAGGTTGTTCCTAGTCAACCTATTTACTTGTGCACCTACTTTGTGATAGCCTTAGTGTTCATTTTATATATCTTGCTATCACATAGTTGTTTATCTTGCTTAGTATAAGTTGTTGGTGCACATAGTTGAGCCTAGCTTATTTAGGTTTCTTGCTTGGAAAATTAAACGTTAAGTTTTATTCCGCATTTGTTCAAGCCGAAACCGTAATTTTTTTTAAGCGCCTATTCACCCGCCCTTCTAGGCGACATCCACGTCCTTTCACCAGTGACATGACAACCGATGCACAGACTACAAGACCTTCTGAAAGTGGAATCATGCCCTTAAGCATATTTTGTTGTTGATGACAATATACATATAGGGGACCAACTATGTTTGTTAAGTGATACACATGAAGGTTGTTAGTCCTCTTGACATCATCGTGTAGGGATCATATGCTGAACCTGGACCGCATTCAAGAATTCGACATAACGAGTGAAGATGACGCTAAGTATTCTGTACTATTACATCTTGAGTCATAGGGATCCCCGCACTATTAAGAGGGGATCATGTGATTGAGTTCAAGTCTTGCTCAAATAATTAGAACTCCAACATGTAAAATACACTTCCACACTACCGATGAAAAATCAATGTAGTTGTGTAGGGTTTTCAAAACACTTCAATTTGAGCTCTCACTGCATATGCCGGACCGTCCGGGAAACTTCCCGGTGTTGGATATATGTTCTAGAGGCAAATAATATATGATTATTCCAATATATCTAAGCAAGTTCATAACCAGTTTCATACCGTGCTAGAACTGCATCAGTGAAACAATGATGCAGGTGTGGTATAGAAACACCCAGAGTTCCTAGTTAGCCTCTACATCGATAACTAGTTCATGGTCAACATGATGATCGTAGTTTCGCGATCATGGACAATTAAGTCTCTTGACTATGAGGTCACCTCACTGGTTAAGTGACATGATGAACATTACCCAAAGAAAGCATTACAGCATGATCAAATCTTATGAAGGTTCAGTGTTGTAATTACAGAACGTGGTAGACCGTTCCTTTGACCGTGAGTACGTGCATAATCATTATCTTCCCGGATGCTTTGACTTACATCCCACCACCTGACTGAAATATGCGGGTCATAACGGTCGTATCTTAGGTATTCCGTGGAGATACGTTGAGGAGTATTGTTTACAAGAGCGGGATTTGTCAATCCATATAATGGATAGATACTCAGGGCCCACTCGGTGAGATTCCATCCATAAAGCTGCGCAGCGTGTGACTAGGTCACGGGGATGAATATCACGGGAACGAGTGTATAAGGATTTAGTTCGGAACGAGGTTGAACCAGACATAGGATGTCATTGATCGAATCTCGGAACAATCCAGTATCGCTGACAAAGAGAATGCTATACGGCATAAGGTCCAATCGGTATTGATATCCGGAATGCACAGGGGTCATTATGGGCATCCAGGTCCCGCTGATGATCATTGACTGTTGCCTCTGCTCGGTCATGACTGGAGTGTTCTCGGACCATAGGGTAACACACTTAAGGGCTCGATGAAATCGGAGACCTTTTCGGAACCATCGGAGCAACCAGAGAATTAAGGAGACAATATCGGAGGAGTACCGTATTGAACCGAAACAAGTTCGGAGTGAGCCGGAAGTGTTTCCGGAGCACCGGGAGATGGAATAATATGTTTTAGTTATTAATTAATTGAATTAATAATTAAAATCATTTTATTTCTAATTAATATGTGCTATGGGCCTTAGTGGAGAAAAAGGCCCATTAAGGAATTAAAGGGAAAAGAAAAAAGAAAAGAAAAAGGGGGGGGAGGCGCCATGGGCCCTAGGGCCCATGAGGGGTGCGCCCCCTCTCCCCCCTTGGCCGGCCAACTCCCCCCTAGCAAAGGGTTTAGTCCCACATTGCTAGGGGAGGTGGGTTGACTCCCTTCCCCAGCCTATATAAAGACAGGCAGGGTGCACATAATTAATACACAGAAATTCGTGAGAAAATAAATATAACTCCGAATTGAGATCGGTTTTCTCCGGTCTCCTCCCTTCTCTGGTCTCTTCCACGGTGGGCTCCCTAGTGTGAGCCTGTAGTGGAATTGAGACCTCTCTGCTAGAATCGGAGGCCGTCGTGCTGCCGAAGCTCCGTCCGGAGGTCTGCTTCCGCCCCCTCCGCTGGATCGGAGAACGGAGGTCGTCATCGAGTCTCGTACGTGTGCGAGTACTACGAGGTGCTGCACGTGTGGCACTACACCCATCCGGGTGCTCAACACAGCCAGGGGGCTGTGAAACTTGATCGACTACATCAACCACGTTTGCGGGAACGTTTCCCGCGCAACGGACTACACCCCGAGGTATGTTATTTCCGCACTACTGTCCGTTACGGTAATACGGCTAGCTAGATCTTGGGTTAAGTGAACGCTAGTTAGAAAAAATTGTGTTTTCTGCTGCGAACCCCAACAGTGGTATCATGAGCTAGGTCTATGCTTAGTGTTACTGTACGGATAGAACACATCGGGGATGTGGGCGTTGATTGTATGATTGTTACCCTCCCACGTGTACTTGTTCACATCTGCGGCATTGTTTGATGAAGCGGCCCCCGACCGACTTTACGCGTACTCTTACGCGAGACTGGTTCCACGCTTGACATGCGGCTTGTACCGTATAAAGTGGCTAGGGGGGTGTTTGTCTCTCTACTTTAGCGGATGTGGCATTTGCAACGGAGGGCCCCGTGCGGGGTGTAATAGAGACAATCGTATGGTTGACGTTGTGGTTGACTCGTAGGTTAAAACCTGTTTAACTATGAAAGCCCTAGCAGCCACGTAAAACTTGCAATATACAACTAGACCATCTAAACCTTGTATTGCAAAGTGGGGGCTATCGTTTGTTTGTTTGTGATGTAGTGATAGCTTTGCTATGTGTTACTAGTAAGTAGTAATCGTCATCATAAAACAAACTAAAATGGAGACACTATAGACTTAGTGTTGCCATAGCCCAGACATCTTAAAACTTGCTAGTATAGGATACACGACAGTAGCATGTGATAAGATGATCCCTTAACAAAGCCAAACATAAGTATTCTACCGAAGTGTGCACCACCTGGAAGGTTCACCCATATGGCCTGATGCTCCGTACATACCGGAGTTTTCCTACATATTCAATGGAGTTCGCATGAGGTTGGGTTCGGCAAGCCTGGCATATGAAAATATGGCCTTGCTGAGCAGCATATAACATGGAGGTTAATTTGGCGAGCCTAGCATATGCAGATATGGCCTCGGAATACTAGAGATCGAAAGATCGAGCATGAATCACAGTACATATAAGATAATGTTATCGCACAAGTTGTTGTCTACCTTTGAAACTGACCCGTCGGCCGTGTGATATTCGAGGTCGGGCAGTGAATCTGGATCATGTAATCACTAAAACTTCTTAGGGATGAAATGTTTTAGTGTGAGCTCATATATAATTTGATTATATGAACTCATTGTTGTGAACTAGTCTTAATTGTGTTCCTTGCAATTATGTTTGTAGAAAATGGATAATACCCAGTACCTTGAAATGGTTTCCTTCTGACATGGTGAAAGACTTAAAGAAAATGGGTCAAACTTCGTTAGTTGGTACTTACGCCTTAGAGCCGTGCTCAAGAGAATCAACCTTTCATTTTTAACTAAAAGGCACGTGGGAAATCCTCCAGAAAACGACATGGATGCACAAGCGGCGATTGATTATCATTATCGCCGTAGGACATATGCCATAGCCAAGGGTATCATAGAAACCAGCATTCCGCAACATTTGCGTGAGGAGTATGCTGATTTGGACACATACGATATGATCGATGAGCTGAAGTCATCAAACTTGCATCAGTTTAGAGTTGCCAGATTTGAGTTAGAAAGTGAGTTTCTCTCTACAAAGATGGAAGAAGGCTCTTGCCTGAAGGCACACTTGGCCAAGATGCATGAGATACATCTGAGCCTCGTAGATGACTTTTGACTATGATACCACACATGAGTCTGCGATATACACGGTGTTACACTCGCTTCCACCGAGCTATACAGACCATGTCCATGGCTATGTCGGCAGAGGTGAATGCCTCGAGTTCTCTGACTTCATGGATAGACTCCAGTACCTGGAGGTTGAACCCATTGAAGGAGAAGTTGTCGATGGAGAAGGTATATACTTGATATACTTTATAAATGTTTACTCCCTTATACAACAAGTGCAGTAAATGA
The DNA here is from genome assembly GCA_950022295.1 of Bromus sterilis. Classification (NCBI taxonomy): domain Eukaryota; kingdom Viridiplantae; phylum Streptophyta; class Magnoliopsida; order Poales; family Poaceae; genus Bromus; species Bromus sterilis. The sequence goes on along the minus strand of OX465596.1, from coordinate 156,976,396 downwards.
GTATTTGATACTTATTCTGTTTTATGAAAACAGGACCTGCTGTTGCATGGACGGGAAGAGGTGAAATCAAGGATTGATGGACATCAAGTCAGTTGATGGCCAGCATGGATTCCACCGAGACATCTATCATAGGAGATACTTAGAGTATTAGATAAATCTTATGTAATCATTATAGTATGAACACTTAGTTGTATGTCTTGCATCTCGCGAGACAAAGTTATTCATGTAATGAGACAAGTCAGTTGTTCCATCTTTATGAATAAAAGTGTGCTTATACTTTGATTACATCTTGATTTATGATATGATAGAAAGCATTTATAATACTACTATTATTGTCAAGAAATATTCAATGTTTAATGATAAAGTTGTCTTGATTACAACAAGTCAAAGATTTGATTGCATGAGGTGACTTCATAACGGATGAATTCATTAAATGTATGATCTATTAACTTGTGACTTCATTATCGAATGAAAATCATAACTTGATTGCATGAGATGGATTAGATACACGATCTATGAACCTTTGCAATAAATATAATCATGACAAGGTTCTAGCAAGTAGAACTTGTGCCAATCATTATACATAAATGATGTAGAATGGGCACGTGAGTTATCATTAAAGACTTCATATGATTAATTGAAAGTTGTATTCAATTGAGATCATAAAACTGAGATTCGGGAATCACAGTGAGAAGTGAGAATACAAGGATACATATCACGACGCTACGATCCGAAGTGATAAGTATTGATATTGACATAATGGGAGACTTGTGGAAGTTGTACCACAAACTACGATGGAAGTTGAAAGAGCTAGACTACTTAAACCATTCGTAGTCATACTAAACCGTAGTATGGTCTAAACGTTCATTCCCCTAGCACTATAGTTATTGTCGAATAAGTTGTTTAATTCATTAAGTTAAAACACCCACTTCAAGAATAGGAAACCATCCTGATTCTAAACGAGACATGATAGCTCCATAACTGATGGTGTTATAAGGTTTCTTAAAAGAAAGAATTTCTTTGTAATAAAACTACGAGAAATTGAAATTACATATTCTCCCAAATAGCAAATTGTGTGTTGCTTAATTGGTAATACGAGAAAAGTCTCTCGACACTAATCCAATGGGAGATAATGGAAACTTTGACCGGGGTATTGGACCTTGCCTTCAGAATATCAGAGTATTGCAACGGAAGCATGTTCCGCTATAATGACGCTATATAAGGAAGGATATGCCAAAGATGATTGGTCTTGGTATATGAGTTGAAGCCATTGTTGAATTTAGAAGGTTATCATGAATACGTTCTGTACAGAACAATAATCATGAGTCTTCTTAATAAAACAATAGGAAATAATATTGCTTGAAGACACAAAGGAATGATGGTAGCCTAGAACACGAGGAGAAATGAAATAATATTGAGTTACATTAAGGATGGCTCACGTCCTGTGAAATAAATCGGTTATTTCATATTCTCGACAAACTAGAGAGTCATTGAGAAAAATGTAATGGGAATAAGGCATTATTTGGTTATGACCAAAGTTCAATGGTGATTGACTACGGAAACATAGGAATGCTTTAATCAATAAAATATTTCATTTACACTACGATAGACCATAGCCTGAAATTGCATCTCAGTCAAATTTGGGATTTGAAAGAGAATTGCAATGGGCATGACGAAGGTTACTTCGTTAAAAGGATGTACTATAGTACCTCAAGACAGGAACCCTCAACCTTGATTTGATTAAGTGATTTTGTGATGACCAAAATATTGAGTGGGCCTGCAGTTTCATGAAACTGAGTGGGAGCTTTGAAAACTTCCCAGAAACTTGGAATGCAGAGGGCATTTTCTGAGTGGGAGCTTTGGAAGCATTGTCATTATGTAAGACATAATAAACAATAAAATGACTTGATGAAAGCTGAACCACAAATATATGAGTATATGATGGATATATTTGAGTGGGAGCATGATCATTGTCTCAAACATATATGCATTGATATGTGTGAAGAATGATCTCATATGTATATATATGGATATGCATTGATTGTGTATATAGAGAATCGTCTTATATACATATGTGCATTATGATATATATATAGAGCATAAGGCAAATAAAATACAAGATTGCAAGAATCTTCTTTTAAATGAAATACCAACACATTACACGTTGAAATCTATATGAGTAGATTAAGATACGGATAATGAAACAAAGTGAAGGTTGGAATAATCTTTTAGACAAGAAATAGGTTCTTGTGGCTAGAAATTATATAATGGATGAAATCCAAATATCACAAGCAATGTCTTGATGGAAGAATAGAGATGCACCATGTACCGGACATGTGATCTTATATGTTCTTGACATATGATTCTACCATATAACATGCATTGTGAATCCAACAACAGAATGACTCAAAAGTTCTTGAAAGAAGAACAGATTCCGATGTGCTTTAGGAGTAAAACACAGAATCTGAATAAAGTCCATGAATTCAGTATAGAGAGGAATACTGAGGACTATTCTCTAAAATATAGAAAGGATAATAGACTTGAATGTAATGCAAGATTACAATTTCAAGCCATATTATGGGTCTATATGGAATTAGAAACATCACCAAAGATATGAAAGAAATGTGAGCAAAATTCACGGTACTACAAACATAATACTACTTAAGAAAGTAGACGTATGGATAAAAGTTTAGCGTTAGAAGTATTGGACTTCTGGCTGAGTGTATTTCCCAGTATATATGACTATGGATGAGTCTTCTAAAGACTGAACCAAGAGATCATTGGAGGATACTGTGAAATAATAGTCTCACTCTCCCGCGAAACTTATATCCAACCATTATATGATAATGAGTGGTATGTCAAAAGAGCTTTTGACCTGTACCAGTTGCAAAGGAAACATACGAATCTGAATTGGTGCAGTTCGTTGACGAACCCTCTTCCATGAGCATGCATGATCAATGAAACACTTATGTGATAAGATGATTATGATCGGGAAAATGCGGCTAGATTATTAGCACTCTAGTGCAAGTGGGAGACTGTTGGATATATGCTCTAGAGGCAAATAATATATGATTATTCCAATATATCTAAGCACTATTAAGAGGGGATCATGTGATTGAGTTCAAGTCTTGCTCAAATAATTAAAACTCCAACATGTAAAATACACTTCCACACTACCGATGAAAAATCAATGTAGTTGTGTAGGGTTTTCAAAACACTTCAATTTGAGCTCTCACTACATATGCCGGACCGTCCGGGAAACTTCCCGGTGTTGGATATATGCTCTAGAGGAAAATAATATATGATTATTCCAATATATCTAAGAAAGTTCATAACCAGTTTCATACCGTGCTAGAACTGCATCAGTGAAACAATGATGCAGGTGTGGTATAGAAACACCCAGAGTTCCTAGTTATCCTCTACATCGATAACTAGTTCATGGTCAACATGATGATCATAGTTTCGCGATCGTGGACAATTAAGTCTCTTGACTATGAGGTCACCTCACTGGTTAAGTGACGTGATGAACATTACCCAAAGAAAGCATTACAGCATGATCAAATCTTATGAAGGTTCAGTGTTGTAATTACAGAACGTGGTAGACCGTTCCTTTGACCGTGAGTACGTGCATAATCACTATCTTCCCGGATGCTTTGACTTACATCCCACCACCTGACTGAAATATGCGGGTCATAACGGTCGTATCTTAGGTATTCCGTGGAGATACGTTGAGGAGTATTGTTTACAAGAGCGGGATTTGTCAATCCATATAATGGATAGATACTCAGGGCCCACTCGGTGAGATTCCATCCATAAAGCTGCGCAGCGTGTGACTAGGTCACGGGGATGAATATCACGGGAACGAGTGTATAAGGATTTAGTTCGGAACGAGGTTGAACCAGACATAGGATGTCATTGATCGAATCTCGGAACAATGCAGTATCGCTGACAAAGGGAATGCTATACGGCGTATGGTCCAATCGGTATTGATATCCGGAATGCACAGGGGTCATTATGGGCATCCAGGTCCCGCTAATGATCATTGACTGTTGCCTCTGCTCGGTCATGACTGGAGTGTTCTCGGACCGTAGGGTAACACACTTAAGGGCTCGATGAAATCAGAGACCTTTTCGGAACCATCGGAGCAACCAGAGAATTAAGGAGACAATATCGGAGGAGTACCGTATTGAACCGAAACAAGTTCGGAGTGAGCCGGAAGTGTTTCCGGAGCACCGGGAGATGGAATAATATGTTTTAGTTATTAATTAATTGAATTAATAATTAAAATCATTTTATTTCTAATTAATATGTGCTATGGGCCTTAGTGGAGAAAAAGGCCCATTAAGGAATTAAAGGGAAAAGAAAAAAGAAAAGAAAAAGGGGGGGGAGGCGCCATGGGCCCTAGGGCCCATGAGGGGTGCGCCCCCTCTCCCCCCTTGGCCGGCCAACTCCCCCCTAGCAAAGGGTTTAGTCCCACATTGCTAGGGGAGGTGGGTTGACTCCCTTCCCCAGCCTATATAAAGACAGGCAGGGTGCACATAATTAATACACAGAAATTCGTGAGAAAATGAATATAACTCCGAATTGAGATCGGTTTTCTCCGGTCTCCTCCCTTCTCTGGTCTCTTCCACGGTGGGCTCCCTAGTGTGAGCCTGTAGTGGAATTGAGACCTCTCTGCTAGAATCGGAGGCCGTCGTGCTGCCGAAGCTCCGTCCGGAGGTCTGCTTCCGCCCCCTCCGCTGGATCGGAGAACGGAGGTCGTCATCGAGTCTCGTACGTGTGCGAGTACTACGAGGTGCTGCACGTGTGGCACTACACCCATCCGGGTGCTCAACACAGCCAGGGGGCTGTGAAACTTGATCGACTACATCAACCACGTTTGCGGGAACGTTTCCCGCGCAACGGACTACACCCCGAGGTATGTTATTTCCGCACTATTGTCCGTTACGGTAATACGGCTAGCTAGATCTTGGGTTAAGGGAACGCTAGTTAGAAAAAATTGTGTTTTCTGCTGCGAACCCCAACACCCGGACCGTCCGGGCCCAGCCTGTACTGTTCGGACCCTGCCCCGGACCGTCTGAATAAATACAGACTCGAGGCTCCTCTAGTGCATAATTATTACGAACATTCGGGACACAGGTCGGACCGAACGAGCGCAGCCCGGACCGGCCGGACTTCACCCCGGACCGTCCAAAGAATTACAAACCCGATACCTCTCTGGTGACTACTTAATCGAACCGTCCGGGTGTCAGGTCGGACCGTCCGGGCTCAGCCCGGATCGTCCGGTCTGGACCCTGGACTGTCCGAAGAATTACGCTCCCGAGATCCTTTGGTTGCACATTTATTCGGACCGTCCGGGTCACGTGCCAGACCGCCCGTGATCAGCCCGGACCGTCTGACTGATTCCCCGGAACGTCCGACAGCGATGTCCTGTGCACACATCTAGAGCCTACTGTGGCCCTCCCGGACCATCCGGATCTCAGGTCGGACCGTCCGGGCTCGACGTACGGAGCATACAGGACAACACCGAACGGATAGGTTTCTTGAGCACCTATATATACCCCTACCCACTTAGGGTTACGGTTGACCACTTCATTCATTTCACTCAGGAACACCAAGTGTTCCTTTTCTCCTATCTCCTACACTAAATCCAAGATCCCAGAGAGATTTCTGAGAGTTCTTGTCGGATCTTTCAGCCCGTGATAGATTCGTCCCTTCCCCATCTTCCGACTAATGCAAATCGTGATTTGAGAAAGTATTGAGCTTTTCCCCATTGATATTGTTAATCTTGGAGGTTGGAGACTCCTATGTGGGTAGGAGTTCATCGGAGAGGAATCGACCATTGTGATTACCCCTGTTGAGTTTGTGAGGGTTTGGTGACCACCTATACGGTCAACCGGTAGTGGTTGGGAATCGCCTCCGTGGTGATATCTAAAGGGGAATAGAGTGATCCTTCATGGAGTTGGTGTGCCTTCGTGGTTTCACCCACTCTCTCCGAATGGTGAGTAGCTTCCCTCCAAGGAAGTGAACATCGGGATACATTGTGTCTTCATGGCATTCGGTTATCCCTACTCTTTCCCCTTTTACTTACACTACCTTGTCGTTTACCTTGTTGTTTATCTCTCACTTGCTTTATTATATTGTTCTTGTTGTTTACCTTATCTTCTCTAGGTCACCCTTTCAATTGTTAGGCACATCTTTATCTTCCGCATTATTGCCTAAAATTGATAAGTAGTGTTGAAATTTGTAATCTAACCTATTCACCCCCCCTATAGGTCTATCTCGATCCTTTCAATTGGTATCAGAGCCTCGTGCTCTAATCTTGTGTCTTAACCGCCATAGAGCGAGATGACCAAGGACGGCATTACCGAAAGTTCGGTTGCCGGCGTGGAGGAGGTCGAAATTGCTGGCGATGCCGCTCGTTTGGAAGCTGAGACATTGGCGGCCGAACGAAGAGCATCCGCACAAGTTGCGGTGCCTCCATCCACGGGGAATGTTACCTATGAAATTGAGGATCCTAAATTTTTCACCTCCGGTGATATGGAAAAATCTTTGCAAAAGGCTTTAGAAAATCAAAGAAAGGAAATGGAAGCCTCCTTTGCAAGGATGAAGGCTCCGGCATCGGAGTCACAAACGTCAAGTGGTACGGACCCAAGGTCCCCACAAGTGACCTTTGTTAACCCCGGTTCAGAAGCTCCCTTGCAAAGAGGTGGTCCCTACCAATGGGAATATCCTGCTCCTAAGCTTTTGGAACCTAAGTATAATTTCAATGGAAATCCGTCGGTACTAACCGAGAACACTAACTTTTTGGATTGGAAAAGTCTTATGGCGTATTATCTTAGGTTTGTGTGTGAACCCATGTGGAACCACATCGACTTCGGGAAAGGCTATTATCCCGTTGATCCAAATAACCTTACACCAAGTGAAGTGTTTGATAGACACCTCAACCTTGCTGCTATTGGGTTCTTGAAAAGAGGAATGGATGAGTTGACACGAGCACCATTTCTTCATATCACCAATGCCAAGGAGATGTGGGATACTCTTCTCATTGCCAAGTCCGGCACAGGTTCTCTTAAAATGACAAGATATGAGACCGCCAAGAATGCATTGCACAACCTTCACATGAAGAAAGATGAGACACCCCAAAAACTCCTTATGCGTCTCAAAGTTCTCACCGCACATGTCCAATCCTTCACATGTGAGAAATCCTTGGATGGATATCAAATCACCAACCGTTACCTTGTGGATAAGATGTTGAATGCTCACATGGTATACTCACATCAAATGGTGTGGGAATTGAGGTGTATGCCCAACTTCTTCAAGATGACACCAGATGATGTGATTGCCACCTTCTTGCAATATTAAGAGCACCTAAAGGAATCCAAAAGACTACTTGCCACATATGGTGGTCCATCCTCAAACCTTGCCCTCAAGGCTAGGCTCGAGGAGTTTGATAATGATGAGGAAGAAGATGAGTATGAAGATGATGATAACTCCGATGATACTCCCTCATATGATGATATGGATCTCTTTGTAAAGAGGTTAACCAAAGGGGACTTCAAGGGAAGATTCCAAAAGAAGAAGACAAGAAACTGCTACAACTGTGAGAGAGCGGGACACTCTACGGAAGATTGTCCGTATGAGAAGAGAGAGGACAAAACTCGATTTCCTCGGAAGGAAGTTGCCAAGAAGCTCCCAAATCCTCTCAACAACAAGTTCAAGAAGAAAGCATTGTTGGCTCTAGAAGTCTCGGATCCCGAGGATGTTGGTGGTGTGGCCAGAGTTTCTCAAGACAAACAAAAGACCTTGAAGCTTCTCAACAAGTAAGGTGAAGTTGTAAACTACAACTACATGAGTGAAAACACCGGCAATGCACACAAGGGTATCATGGCCAAGTTGCTTGATGATAACACTCCCTCCTCCTCGGCAAATATCAAGGTAACCCCTATTGATGAGTCTTTCATGTTCTCTTCCGAACCTCATCATGAATTTCATGATGCGGAAAGTGATGATGCACATGCCATTTGTGAAGATTTCTTGTTTGCTAAAGTGAACAAAATGATGAGCTCTCTCAAAGGCAACAAGCTCAAAATGTTTCAATTACTTATGGATGTGGTGTGTAAGCACTCCACAACCATTAAGGATCTTGAAATCCTCCTCACCAAGGAAAAGGAGAACTATGATATCCTCTAAATGATAACTTCTTCAAAGTTGTCCACACATCAAATGACTTAAATGACAAGCATGTTGCCTCCTTGAAAAAGGCTAATGAAATTTGTAAGGAACTTGTTAATGATATGAGCAAGCTTGTTGAGATAAACACCTCCCTTTCTAAGGATGTTGAGGTACTCACCTTGTCTCTCAAGACAAAAGATGATGAACTCACCACCTTTAAGATGAATCTTGAGGCTCACAAACTTGCTCACATAAAAACACTTACTAAGATGTCTCCTCCTACTATTGTACATGTTGATGCTTGTGATACTAACTCTACTCTTGATCAAGCATCTCTCATTGAGGAGAACTTATCACTTCATGCTCAACTAAAGAAGGGCCTCTTGACTTGTGCCCAAGGCGAGAAAAACCTAAATGATGTACTAAGTCATCACAGGGAGTCTTTTGCTAAGTAGGGACTTCGGTTTGATCCAAGTACGAGTGTGACAAAGGATGTCACCCTTAGCAAGGGATCAACTCCTCAAAAGGTGATCTTTGTTCGTGAAGGGCACAAGGACAAAGGTAAGAAAAAGGTTGATGACGTTGGTGTTGTGTAACACCCCGGATGTCACACTACAATAATCACCTATAGTAATAATTTTACTGTTGCCATGTCACCGTGGTTAAGCATGGATGACCGCCCTTGATCATAGTGATCCAGATTCAGCCCAAATAAAATTTCCAAATCTAAGTGGAAATAAAACATTGCCCAAAAATTGTGCACACAATTTTCTTAAATGCACAAAAATCAGTAGACCAAGATACCATGGTGATAGATATTTATAGTGCCATATAAATATTTAAACAATTCAAACAGTAACCAAAATCGACCCTTTTAATAGTTGCATGTTCAAAAGAAATACTAAATAAATTTATTTAATTCCCAAACTTTTTGTGGCACTGCTATAAAGTGCAACACTAAAATAGGATCAAGTTTCATACCTAGCAAAAATAATTTGATAACTAAATAAATAAAAAAGTAGAAAAGTAGCCCCATTTAATCATTAAATAATTATATAAAATATAAATGATTTTGTAAAAGGGACAAACTTTCTGTAGCTGCCTATTGAGGTGCAGCATTAATTATGGTGCAAGATCCGCATTTTTATAAAATAAATTGTAGAGCATATAAAAAGAAAATTAAAACAAAAAAAGGGAAAAGAAAAGCAATAAAAAAGAAAAAGCCTATCCTACGCCTAAGGGCAAAGCCCCCCCCCCCACTGAGCCAGCTCAGGCCGACCTAGCCAGGCCCATCCCACCTCGGGCCACCCTGGTGCCGTAGAGAGAGCTAGGCCGAGCTCCCCATCTCTCTCTCTCGCACGTCGCCACCTCCTCCCTCAGCCACCCCGATCCCCTCCCTCCCCTGGACCCGCGGCGGCGGCTGCGCCGGCCGATTCCGGCAACCGTTGGCCCTCCCACCGCTGCGTTGCACCGCTGTGAAGCCCCCTCGAGCCGCTGACCCCTCCTCAGCCACGGAGATCCGCCGTCCGATTCCTCCTGGCGCCCGCCCTGGCCAACCCTAGCCGCCATGGCTCACGGGTCCTCGGCGCCGCCGTGGCCACGGCCGGCTTCGGCGCCTTTGCGTGCTAGCCCCCTGGCGGCCACACGACCTACTCGCGCCGCCGCGCCCCCCCCCCCCCCATCATGAGCCCCCTCCCTACTTGTTGTTGCTTCCTCTGGCCATGGTCGTGTGCTAGGTGGACGTGTGTGTGCTCGGTGTGCAGCTTGTGTGGTGTTGCTCCTGCCGCTGCAAAATGCTGTTGTACTGCCCCGTTTCACAGCAAGAAAACCAGCAACAAAACAAGTGTAAACAAAATTTAATGTCCGAACTCCAACTAGGGTAACTGCTAGGGCTTGCTTGACCCTCTGCATCATGAAGAAAATTCAAAAAGAAATTCAAAAATGGGGAAAAGAAAAGCCTTGAAAATTTTAAAAAATGGCCAGATAAAAATCTTTTTCCAAAAATCATTTGAACATTTGGAAAATTCCTATAAATGATGGTGATCATTTCAAAAGTGGTTTGGGTTCAATCCCATGCCCAAGGAATTTTCTAAAATTCAAAAGGTGCCCTGGAAATTAAATAATACCCCAATTTGAATTGAAATTCAAATTATTTGAATTTCAAAAGTGCCCAAATTCTTAAAGTAACTTGCTTTTGGTCACCAAGGAATTATAAAAATATTTGGGCATTTTACTAAAATACCTAGCTATTTAATTCTAGGCACAACAAAATTACAAAAATAGAAAAGAAGAAGAAAAAGAAAGAGGAAACCCCCTGGCTATTTGGCCCAACTCATCCCCCCCAGCCCACCTAGCCTAGCCCAGGCCCAGCCGAGCTTGTCGTCTACCCCAAGCTGCTCGGTGGCGCACTGGGAGGGCACGGCCGACGCCGCCGTGGCCACCGAGGCTTCTCCAGAAGCTCCCCTGGCTTCTACGTGTGCCACGGAGACACGCTGCGTCGCCCATGTCCTTTCCTCCCCATTCCCGCGTCCTCTAGCTCACTCCCCGGCGAGATCCCGTCGCACCCAAGCTCCTGACTTCCCCGACGTCGTCTGTCTGCGTGGCCATCGTGCCCCTCGAGCTTCAACATCTTGTCCAGCAGATGCCCCGAGGTAGCCTTCGTCAAGATACAGCGCCACCCGAGCTCAAGCTGCACCGGAGACGCCGCTAGCTTCAAGGATTTGCCACGGCCACCAGGAACTACGGCGAGCAATTGCTCCGCCGGCACGCCATCTCCGCCCCCCTACGATCTTCTCACCATGCTCCTGGTGAGCTCGGGGTCACTCTCCACCCTCTCTTGCTTCTCCCCACGCTGTGTACTGCCTTTTCCGCTAAGCAGTGGCTCCGGCCGCCGCGCCAAGTCGTCGCCCGCGCGCTCTCCGGCCTCCACTTTGACCCCTGCCTTCTGCACTGAACGCGCGCGAGCAAGGGGCACCTCCCCGTGGTTTCCCCGTACCGAACCGTGGCCGGAAGGCCACCCAGGCATGTCGCCGCCGTACACTGTGGACGCCGCCGGTTAACCGCCGGTGGGCGGTTTAGATTAGGGGTTAATCCCTGAAAGCTCAAGAATGATCAGAGGGGGAGGGGGTGAATGATCACTTCTAAAAATTCTAAGGAACTTAGAAGGAAATCATGCTAACAACGTAGGACTAAAGATATCTCGAAAGAAATACAGTATCGAAGGTATTGCATAGCTCGAAAGGATTTGGAGCGAAGGAAAACATCGAAGACAAACAGGCTACGAGTAAATACTTGAAGTAAATGCTAGAAGGAAAACGAGCCTGACACAGCGATGTTTGGTAAACCAGTTCACACTCTGCAAAGTGCTACGTCTGGTTGGAGGGACGGGTGATTGAACACCTGGAGCAAAACTCTCTCCGTCCTATTCTCCACTGCAACAAACTCCTCGAGCTTGTCCAGTTTTCACGCGTGGTAGATGATTCAGGACATCTCCGAGACCTTTACAAACTTCCTTCAGCAGTGACAATTACTCTTCGACTGCTTGACAGGCGACGCCTAACCGTCTAGGAGACTTGCAGTTCTCCAAGATAAAAGGATCGGCTAATCTCAACCTAAGTCATAGTGAATTGCTCAACTCAGTTCAGACTTGGGTGTAGGTTTTCTCTCGATGGATCTCTTTGGGATGCTCACAGACTTCTGTCTTAGAATCTTCAGTGGAGCAGCCGACCCGAAATGGCGGGTAGGTGCGGGGTATTTATAGTTGGCGATCCCGATGGGTAAAATGACTGAAGTGACCCGATGCAACCGCTTGACGCGTGTCCACAACGGTCGGATTCCAATCACTGCGCAACTTTACTTGAGGAATAAGTAAGCTGACTCACCGAACGAGTTCTCTCTCGAAGGCACGAAGTGCAATGACTTTGCCTTCGAGCTATTCGCTCGACTCGGTGAGATTTCTCTCGGTAGGCTTTTGTGGGTTTTGGTTGAGCAGAGCAAATTCACTTCGACAAAGATTTCAACTAGCAAACCCCTCTTAATAGTACAGTTTTTCCTAGGACTCAAGAAATAAAGAGAAACTAGCAAAAAGACTAAGTCTTCGACCAGCTTCAGCTTTCTCCTCGTTGCTCTTTTGCTCGAGAGAAACATCTCCTTCGACGACATTTTTAGGGGTCGTCTTCCTTCAAAGGTTTCGGTAGATAACTGCAGCTTCACTGCAGCGAGTTGTCCTTCGACCTTCTACTAGCAAACTCCATTCTTCCGGAACCTAAGTATCTGTTTATACTCGAAAACAATATTAGTTCCACTTCTGCTTTGTCCAACAATGTCCAAAACCTTCGGGGGCAAAACTTGCTCTTACAATCCCCCTTCACCACCCCCCTAGCACACTGGCAGGTGGGCCCCCAAACCCCATTAATTCCCTCTCCGATTGACATGGGGGCTCCAGCAGTCAGCCCCCCTTGACGTCACCGTGACCTAATGCTGACGCCGTAAAGGGGTTTTCTATTTAAAAGAAATACATAAAAATTACAGAAAATGTATTAAACTTCTAAAATTCATAGAAAATTCATAGAAAATTCATATTAACTCCAAATTGGACAAATAATATATGAAAAATGATCAGCAGAAAATACTCTATCCAAATAATCAATTTTCAACCATGTTTGAGTTGATCTTAAATTGGGACCAGTAGCTTTTGCTATTTGGCTTAATTGGAATTAATAAAAATGTAATTCAAATGTTATTCCAATTTGAACCATTGCAATGCAAACATAAACACTTGTACATCAGAGGCATATCATACACATGTCAAGATGGTTTACAAAGAACAAACAATAGCTAATGAAACTTGGCAAATTTGAACAACATTTGGAGTTTGAATTTGAATTAACTTTTCAAATCAACTTCAATGAACATGTGACAAATTGAACCTAGGTCACATCAATACCATGCCATGCTACATTATGCATCTTGATTGTGCATTGCAATCTAATGTTTATATTGTTGTTGTTCCGGTGTTTGCTTTGTTTGCTCGATAGAAGTGGAACCCGAACCGGAGGCCACCCCCTTCGTTGAAGACCCCGATACTGAACCTCGTTAGCAAGGCAAGCAAACCCCATTGATCCTGTCTATAAAATCCTGCTTCCCTCTTAGTCTTGCTTATTCATGTTTAGGAGATCACCGAGACAAGTTCTTTCGCATAGTTGAACCCATTCCGATGCATGACCTATCATTTTGTCATCGTATTAAGCAAACCACAATCCTAGCAGATATAGGAGTTGAATGATGAGCATGTGGCCCCTGCAAATGTTACTGCTTCTTGCTGCTTAGTGATACAATGAGGTTACATTGTTTGTGAGTCGGGATGGATATTTATATTGGTGCTGATGATCATGTGTTGGTGAATCCACCCTAAACAAAGGTGAACAATGAGAGGTTGTGTAGGAGTACACAGTGGGTTGTCTCGTTGAACACTACCCTAGGCCCCGAGTTCCTGTTTTGTGATCCAAGACAAAGAGTATGACCACATGTAGGGTTTATGGGAGCCCCGTTTGGCCTCTTTACGTACCCGATCCGGTCCAGGAGTCACACTAGATTCAGGCTTTCCATTTGTCTTATGCATAGATATGTGGGTGGACCCGTGAGGCAGTGAAACCATCTGTCAATGGTGGCGTCTCGGTCCCTTGCATTATCTGAGTCCGTTTCGTAGAACTACCCGGACTCTCGAGAGGTGAAAAACTCAGGTAGTCGACTCCTGGATTAGACAAGGTGATGTGAGGGTAGTGCCTTGGTTTCATCCACGTCCGACACCCTCTTGAAGGTTGACAAGAATGAGGCGATAAGTGATGACACACATGTGAAGATGTACACCCCTGCAGGGTTAATAAACTATTCGAATAGTCGTGTCCGCGGTTATGGACTACTTGGAGACCTCTACTTGATTATTAGACAACTTGAATGGATACTTATGAAACTCGCAAGATAAGCGTGAGTGCTATGGCGTGCTTCCTCGTGGGGAAGTCGAAGAAGTATCCATAGTGGTGTATTGGTTGGAGACTTGATAGTGGACTCGTGTACGCTTGTTACCTCAAGTCTGGTACTCGTACTTCAGGACTAGCCAAGTCAAAGCTGGCACATTTGCATGTTGAAACCCCACCTCCTTTACCTTGAAACTTGAGCATGAGTAGTGTATTCTGATGTAAGTCTTGCTGAGTACGACTTTGTACTCACGTTTGCTTATTCTATGTTTTAGATGAGAACCCGGGCCCCTATGGAGTCACCTTCGTGAAGCTCGACGTTGACCTTTGTAGTATAGTTCCAGACAGCAGTCTGGTCCCTCGTGGAAGGGCATGTTTGTTGAACAAGGCTTCTCTAATCCATTTGTTAAACTTGTCTGTACTCAGACCTAATTTGCTTCCGTTGTTTGATGTAATGATGGATCATAGTCATATGATCTTTGTGTACTCTATGTAAGTACATAAATATATACGTTGTAGAGTTCATGGAATGTGTACCTGCTGTTTACACTGGACATGTATGTTGCACGTATGATTATGACACGCATGTCTTAGTGTGGGGTTCGATAGCTTAGTTGTGTTCTTGCCGGCGGTCTTTTATACACCAAGTGGCCCTTAGATGTGCGCGGCGATTGCTCGTGACTCTTTCACGTGGCACACTTTGTTGTATGATTGAGCCCGCCCGAGACCCCGACTAAGTGATCGGGCTGGAGTCTGTTTATGTAAGAGTTATAAGTCAATCGATAATATGGTTGAGGCCACTTGTCTATGAGTATGGGATTTCACCACCCATAATCATTTAGACTTGTGAGCGGGCGATGAGGACCCATCTCAGTTGATCATCCGGCCTGGATGGGATGCCCCTCAGGTACGAAGCTTTCCGAGAGTGTTCTATGCTTGGCCTTGTCTGCTTAGACAAGTGGGTACGACTCTCGGCTCTTCATATGATTGAGTTGTGACTGGAATTACATATGCAAATTCTGGGTCCTGACAGACTTGGTACCAGAGCAGGACCGTCTGTAGGATTATCAGACCCTTGTTCGAAGTCGAGTCTAGCATTCTATAGTTATATAGTTACTTGGGTATAAAGGGAACAACGTAAGGCTTCTTTTTCTCCTTACCCTCATCGATATGAGTTCTGAGTCACCCTTATCTTTTCTACGGGATGATAGGACTAGGATCATCTATGTCTTACTAGAACATCTCGTTGAGTGCGTCCTTGTAGCCGTAGGATTGTTCTGGTCGTCTATAGTCTCCGTATTTTGAGTTCCTTGAAGAATTTTTGTCCAATCTCTTCAAGGTTGTTTCATTTTCCATCCCGGTGTAGCCGTTATGCTGCCCGAATTATCCCGTGTTTCTATGAATCATTGCTTTGCATTATGATCTTTTTTTCTGAAATCATATCATCTTATCTTTGATTCCATCGTACAACCTGTTCTGATTATTGATTTTTATTACACATGATGTCAGGTGGAACTCATAGTGCTGTTCGTCGCAATCGAGACCGTGATCGGAATCGAAATGATGATGCACCTCCACCACCGCCTTCTGCGGCGGAAATCATGATGGAAGCTGAGAAGAATCGACGTGATCAAACACGCCTTCTGGAGCTCATCGAGCAAAATACCTCACGTCATTGCAATGTGGTTGTGAGCATTCAGGACTTCATCCTCCTCAAACCACCGGTATTCCGATGTTCTTCTGAGCCCCTTAAAGCCGTTGATTGGCTCCGTTCCATCGAGCGTAAGCTTGACACGGTACATGTTGCTCCCAATGATCGAGTTATATTTGCGGCAAAATTTCTGGAAGATGCTGCTGCTGAATGGTGGGAGAACTATGTTGCAGTGCAACCTGGTGGTCACATAGTGACTTGGCAGGAGTTCCGTGATGCCTTTCGAGGTTACCACCTTCTAGATGAGTTAATGGAGCGCAAGAAGGAAGAGTTCTGCAATCTGACTCAAGGAGAGATGTCATTTCATGAGTATGTGACGGAGTTCAACCGTCTTGCTCGTTATGCACAAGATGAGATCACCACCGATGCCAGAAAGCAGGCAAGGTTCCATAAGGGACTTAGCCCTATCCTACGCCATGATCTCAACCTCCTTGAATTTTCTACCTTTGAGGAATTAGTCAACAGATTCTTTAGAGCTGAGCATGGCAATGAAGTGTTCGAAGAGTCTCGCAAGCATGCTCTTGAGCTTGCTCCTTCTTCATGTTCAGCCCCTCAGAAACGCAGAATATGGATTCCAACTGGTGCCATACCTCAAAACTTTCTTCAGAGACCACCATCCAATATATGCCTTCCACCTCAACACATTGTTCCTTCCAGGAATGATGGTGTGCAATCAAGTAATCCTTCTCCCAGCAATTCAGGCAGGATGTGTTTCACGTGTAGTCTGACAGGCGATTACTTCCGACAATGCCCTACAGTGTTGGTGGCACCTCGTCGACCTAGTCATAATCCTCCAAAGAAATCAACCACCAAAACCTATCCAGCAAAGCTTTCAGTCACAGGTAGTGGATATGTGAACCAAATCTCAGTTGAGAAACCACTACTACTTCTGACGTCATCCTTGGTACACTCCCAGTGAATCATGTTCCCGCCTCCGTTCTTTTCGATGCAGGACCTTCTCATTCATTCATGTCGGAGAGTTATGCACTTCGGCATGAATTTCCTTTTGAAGAAATGTTTTCTCCAATGATCATTCAAACTCCTGGATCCAAATGGCAAACTAATAGAGTAAGCCATGGCAATCAAATTGCAATTGAGGGTTTAGTATTCCTTGCTTCTCTTATAGCCCTCAAGTCTTCAGACATTTATGTCATCCTAGGCATGGATTTGTTATCAAGACAGAATGCTATCCTTGATTGTAAAGCCAAGTCAGTTAAACTCACCCATCCTCCAGGCCAGACAATTGACTACACTTCACCCAATTCTAGAATCCAGATGCATAATTTGAATGTGCTTCCCCTTCCTGACCTTGAAGATATTCCGGCGGTTCGTGACTTCCCGGATGTCTTTCCTGAAGAAATACCAGGAAATGCCTCCTGACAGATGTGTAGAATTCATAGTGGATCTTATACCAAGCACAACCCCAGATTCCAGACGCCCATATAGAATGGCCCCGCATGAGTTAGCTGAGCTAAAAACCCAACTTGATGCTTCATTGGCAAAAGGCTTCATCCTCCCTAGCTTATCACCATGGGGTTGCCCCGTTCTGTTCGTAACGAAGAAAGATGGAACAGAAAGGATGTGCGTAGATTATCGCCCGCTAAATCTACCGACGATAAAGAACAAGTACCCACTGCCCAGGATCAATGATCTTTATGATCAACTTGCTGGATCCTCAGTCTTTTCCAAGATGGATTTGAGATTAGGGTATCATCAAATCAAGATCCAAAACGAGGAAATTCCCAACACAGCTTTCACTACTCGATATGGTCTTTACGAGTACACCGTCATGTCCTTCGGTTTAACCAATGCCCCCGCCAAATTCTCGCGCTTAATGAATTCGATCTTCATGGAGTACCTAGATAAATTTGTTCTGGTTTATCTTGATGACATTCTCATCTACTCGAAGAACGAAGAAGAGCACGCAGAACATCTTAGGTTGGTATTGATGAAACTTCGAGAGCATTGCCTTTATGCCAAGTTCTCTAAGTGCGAATTTTGGCTACCAGAAGTGACCTACTTAGGCCACGTGATTTCTGCGAAAGGCATTGTTGTCAATCCCGAGAAAGTTCAGGCGGTCCTTGAATGGACTCCACCTGAATCGGTTAAGCAAGTTAGGAGTTTTCTTGGCTTAGCAAGCTATTGCCGCCGCTTCGTTGAGAACTTCTCCAAAGTTGCAAGCCTCTAACTGAACTCCTCAAGAAAGATAAGAAATTCAAATGGACCCCCAAGTGCGAGGAAAGCTTTCAAGGGCTGAAAAGAAGATTGACTTCTGCACCCATACTTGCACCTCCAGACACCAAAAGGGATTTCGAGATCTTTTTTGATGCTTCACGGCAAGGGTTAGGATGCATACTTATGCAAGATAGACATGTGGTAGCTTATGCTTCTCGCCAGTTGCGACCACATGAAGAGAACTACCCTACCCATGATCTTGAACTTGCTGCCGTAGTTCATGCCCTGAAGACTTGGCGACATTACCTCCATGGTAATCATTGTGAGATCTATTCCGACGACCAAAGCCTCAAATACATATTCTCCCAGCCAGATCTTAATCTCAGGCAAAGACGTTGGATAGAGTTGATAAAATATTATGACTTTGGAATTTCTTACACCCCAGGCAAGGCCAATGTCATGGCTGATGCACTAAGTCATAAGTCGTATTGTAACAACCTCATGTTACAACATTATCAACCACTTCTTCATGAGGAATTTTGCAAGCTCAATCTCGAGATCGTTCCTCATGGATTTCTTTCTACCCTGGTGGCGAAACCAACCCTTGAGGATCAAATCATAGCAGCCCAAAAACAAGATAGTGGTATTCGAGAGATCAAGGAGAACATTGCTAGCGGAGATGCTAAATGTTTCTCTACAAATGATCACTGAACGACATTCTTTGAAAATCGTTTAGTAGTCCCTGAGAATCAAGACCTAAGGCAGCTGATCCTTAAGGAAGTTCATGACACTCCCCTCTCCATTCATCCCGGTAGCACAAAAATGTACCGGGATCTACGCCAGAGATTTTGGTGGACCCGAATGAAGAGAGACATTGCAAAATTTGTTGCCGAATGTGATGTTTGTCATCGCATTAAGGCAGAACACCAAAGACCTGCTGGTACTCTTCAACCATTGTCTATTCCCGAGTGGAAATGGGACAATGTCGGTATGGACTTCATCACCGGCTTTCCAAAAACCCAAAAAGGAAATGATGCCATCTTCGTTGTTATTGACCGACTTTCCAAAGTTGCTCACTTCCTTCCTGTTCGCGAGTCTATAACTGCTAGTCAGTTGGCGGACTTGTATGTCTCTAGAATTGTGTCTCTTCACGGTGTTCCTTTGGAAATCAATTCTGATCGTGGTAGCCTTTTCACCTCTAGATTATGGGAAAGTTTTCAAAATGCTATGGGAACTCATCTCTCCTTTATTACAGCTTTCCATCCTCAATCTAGCTGTCAAGTTGAAAGGGTTAATAAAATCTTGGAAGACATGCTCAGAGCTTATGTTATCTCTTTCAGAAAGAATTGGGAGAAATATCTTCCATTTGCCGAATTTCCTTATAACAATAGCTATCAATCTAGTCTGAACATGCCTCCCTTTGAATTCCTCTACGGCCGACGATATCGAACACCCCTAAACTGGTCAGAAACCGGTGAAAGACAATACTTTGGACCGGATATGATCAAGGAAGCAGAAGATCAAGTTCGCATTGTTCGTGATCGTTTGAAAGCCACCCAGTCTCGTCAAAAGAGCTACTATGATCGTCATCATAGGGAGGAGAGCTACCATATTGATGAGAAGGCTTACCTTCGGGTTACTCCTCTAAAGGGAACCCAAAGATTCAGTATCAAAGGCAAGTTGGCCCCACGTTACATCGGACCTTTCCGCATTCTCGCTCAACGTGGAGAAGTTGCCTACCAACTTGAACTACCTCCTCACCTTACCGAGTACATGACGTATTCCATGTGTCACAACTCAGGCGTTGCTTCAAGGACCCCATCCGCGAAGTCAACCATGAAACGCTTGATCTCCAAGATGACCTTTCTTCTCGAGAGTACCCTATTCGTATTCTTGATTAAGCAGAGCGTGTCACTCATCGTAAGAAGATCAAGTTCCTCAAAGTACAATGGTCACATCACTCTGAGAGAGAAGAAACCTGGGAAAGTGTAACAGCCCAGTTTTCACAAAAATTAAATTTTTTTGTTTTCGGTGTGAATTGTTTGATTGTCTGATTTGTTTGCGGTGTTTGCATCCCCGATTTATCGATCGACGATTATTTTTCCCCCTCTTATCTCGTATCGGACGGAGACCGACCCTTGCCACCCTGACACTCGACCTTTGCGACACCGGGTTTCACCCGATTACCGTCGCGAAAACCGCACGAGACCAGCCACAGCCAACAGAACGAAAAACCCTGTTTAATAATTAAACGGGATATTTTTATAGCGCGCCGGAAAGTGTTCTCGGAACGGTTCCAGCGCGAGGTGAACGCCGCCGGCTCGACTCGCTGATCGCGCGGTTCGAAGTTTTACCCGAATCGGAGGTACTGCGGACCCCCGGCGGTCAGAACCGTGAGCACCGCGCGTGCGAGAGAAAAACCGGGGATGTTTTTGCAAACTGCCAGCCACCTGGGCTATATAAAGACCACCACACTCCCACCCTATTTCTAGGGTTTCCCTAGCCACAAATTGTAGCCACCAGCTTCCCAGCTCTGGAAAATACCCCATTTTCGCAGCAAACCCTAGCCTCCCAGATCAGAGAGCAGCCCAATGGATCTGGACCCTCAGATCCGCAGATCTGACGGCCAGGAGAGTGCCACGTCGCCTCACCAGCCCTTCTCTCTCCTCAGCCCCCATGGAGCCGCCCGAGCCACCTCCAGCCCGACGGCGCCGCCGCCCACCGTGCGCGCTGCTCCGGCCGGGCTCCCACCAGACGACCACGGCGCAGCCGCCGGCCCTCCTCTCTCCTCTCCCTTCCCGTCCTCTTTTTCCTCTCGTCTGCCTCTCATCTCTCTCTCTTTTCTCTCTGTACACAGAAGCACGCAGCCGCCGGCCACGGAAGGCATGAGCAGGAGCTAGCCACAGGCCCGAGCCACGCCCCGGCGCCGCCCTCCGCCGGTGGAAACCCGCCTCCAGCGCCGCCCTCCGCCGGTGGAACCCCGCCTCCAGCGCCTCCCTCCGGCCGCCCTCGCCCCGCCTTGCCCTGCTCGCCGCCGGTGGCCGGAATGGCAGCCGCCGCCGTGCCCCTCTCGGGAGGAGCCGGGTCGGCCTCGCCAGGCCAGGCCGGCCACGTGGGCCAACGCCATCCCAAGGCCACGGCCCAGCCAGGCCTCCCCAGCCCAGCAGCCAGATCTGGCCCGAAGGCCAGGGCGCAACCCCCACTCTCCAGGCCGACATGGGCCAAGCCCTTGTTTGCCCCTGTGAAAAATTGCTAAGTCCCTGGGTGTTTGGCTGCTGATGCTGTATTACAACGTAATTTCCCGTTAATCCGTAGCTCCGATGAACGTGCCCCCAAAATGAAAGTTGCTCAGAATTGTGTGCACTTCCATTCATCTTTTATGAGCATTTGCATTTGAGGTCATCTTGATTGTGTAATTGTGTGCTAAACAGGGCATCAGGTCGTTAATTGCAAACTGTTGATTAACTGCTGCTGAAACTGTTGCATGATTGAAACTTCGGGCGACGGTTGCTTCGCAACCGTACGTCGGATTTGAGTGATTCCTTTTGCGTTGCGTTAAGCATTGTTTCTACTTAAGTTTCATGCATTCACATGCCATAATTGCTTGCTGCATCATGATTGTATCTTGCTCCAAAGTAGATACCCTGTTGTTAGTGTGCTGCTGTTTATATTTTGTTGCAACTTCGGTCGACGAGTGTGTCGCGAGCGTTTATCGGAATTGAGTGATTCCAATTGCATATTGTTAAGAATCATGTCTACTTTCATTACATGTATTGCATCTTCATATTAGCATTCCTGGTCATATAGTTATTATGCTCCAAAGTTGCTATGCTGCTGTTTTTGACAGCCACATCTGTTTTTCTCTAAGTCTGTTACTTTGCGATGCCCTATGTGCATGATTCTTTTTGCTTAATATCTTTTGATCTATGATGCCTATTTGCATGATTCTTTTTGCCATGCCTTCCCTGTCATGTCTACTTTAATTGCATATCATTTGTGAGCATGTTTGCTTTGATTATCCTGTTTATGCAATGCTCTAAAGTGTGCTTCGTGATGTTGGCAGATTGTGCCCGTAACTTGTTTTGCATATATCTTTTTAACCGTAACTCCGTTTGGGGTGTTCTTTATATGTAAATTGACTAGTTTTTTGTGTACTTTGTGTTTATGCTATTGTTTGCTGTTGTTAACCAACCTAAAATATGGTTTAGACAGAACAGTACCAAATGTTTTAATCATCATGCGGCACTTAGTGTTATGCAATGTTTAGGTTGTGCCTCACTTAAATTGACTAGCATAGATAGTTTACTTTGTGCTTCACCTCTTGCCATGTTTCTGTGCTATGCCATGCTTGCTTGAGTTGCCATGTTAACAACCTTTGTTGATCACGTGTATCTAAACAACTTGAACCTTTCTAAATGTGCGGTATCGTCGTGTGTGACGACTACTCCACTTAAGTTGTTAGTAACCGCTCTCGACGGTAGGTGCGATGTCTCGTGTTTCCTTCTTGTTGATGTTTGCTCTTGTGTTGCCTCATAGTAATAGATTCTTGCTCTTTGATTGCTTTCCAGTGTTTATCGTCTTGTGTGCTTCCGCGGGTACCTTCGGAAACGATGCGAGCTTCCGATCAACTACACCTTCGGAATCCGACTTATCAACAGGAAAGGACTATACATTACTTATGATCCATTCTATTTCAACCAGCGGTTTGCATGCTAGTGTAGGTTAGGTTGGATGTTTGATCCTACCACATGTTTGCCAGCCTCTTTCAAACCGATACAGCCATGCCCCTTCCCAGCAAACCTTGTACTGCTATGTTACTATTGCTCGTTGCTCAGCCCCTGCTTAGTATGCATGCTTAGGATGCTACGATGTTACCCTGTTACTCCTTGGTTTGGGATATCACATTATTATATCGTTCTTGATGATATGATTATTATAATGTTGACTATATTCGACGAAGGATGGAAGGTCTAGGCTATCCCGCCCCGACGCTTTGTTCCATTCGAGTCACCTAGGATCCGAGTTCCGGGTATTGGTTTTAAGACTGAGCGTGCCTAACCGCGTGTGGGATTTTATGGAGTCCCCTTTTCTTACCTACCTAGCTTCAAGAATTTCTAGTGGTGGCCCAAGCTGATTTACCATTTGAAACCGTGTGTGTGCTGGTCAGCTGCCAGTAGTTTTCAAACCAACCTGGACCAGTGAGGACATAATTCCCTTGCTGGCCCACTTTGTCCGGCTGAGGACCCGGTTTCCCATGTGTGATTAACCGGCTATCCAAACCTGCGACAGACGGTAGAGACCAGATCGAGAGAGCGGCCGGCTCCTGAGATGGATGTCGACTCACCAGGGGCCACCCGGATTTGTTCGTTGTTAGCTAGAGAGACTTGTCATTTCGGATCTCTTGGAACTAAATCATAAAATGGTTGCCTGTGATGGGTAGCAACTGAGAGAGATGGACGTGCGTGCGGAGCCTTGTAATGGGCAGTTGGTACACCCCTGCAGGGTTAAATCTTTTCGAGAAGCCGTGTCCACGGTTATGGACGACTTGAGACCTACTCCTTGTTCATAGAAAACAACAACTGAGATAATCTTAATATAATTTGATCAACGTGTGTGTGCCTTGACTGCTTCTTCTTCGTCGGGATGCGAAGAGGAGGACAAGGATAGGATAGGTGTTATGATTGCGTAAGTAGCTGATAGCAAGACTTGTTGGAGGCGATTCCTCATCAAATGCTTGGCTTCTTATCTTACTCTCTAGATCGTGAGCCATTTCATAAATGCTAGTGCGGCAGCAACCTCACCACTTACCCCTTCCTTACTGTACCTCTGTACTCATGATACTACCCCCACACTCTTGGATGAAGTCCTAGAATGATGAGTGATGAAGTCCTTGCTGGGTCAGATGACCACTACAGTTGGATGCTGAGTACCTCTGTACTCATGATACTACCCCCAAACTCTTTTCAGGGTTCTTGATCGACAACAGGTATGGTGACTGACGTTTCACGTGGAGACTCGATGACGTCTAGTTAGGCGGATCCCGGCGGAGGGCCTGGACCCGTGTGTTTATGGGATCGATGTTTTCTCTTTGCCAGTAGGCATTTGCTTGTAGTCTGTACCCAGACATGTATCTTCCGCTGTTGTATTGTATTTGAGGCAGTTGTATGCCGATTGTATGAGATGTTGTATCCTTGTATCTGTAATGTTGTGATATCATGTTGGAAATCCGGGGCCTATGTCTTTGTCATATGTCGCGGTGGGACCGATATGTGCTTCGTCCCCGGACATGGGTGGAAACACCTAGATCTGGAATAGTACCGCATATCGGGCCTTACAGAAAGAGAAGACTGCCTCTGTGCCGAGTACCCCACCTTCCTCCCGATGACTTCTGAATCTCGGGATGAGATTATGTTGAGTGGGGGCGAGTTGTCAGAACCCCAACTAGGGTAAGTGCTAGGGCTTGCTTGACCCTCTGCATCATGAAGAAAATCCAAAAAGAAATTCAAAAATGGAGAAAGAAAAGCCCTGAGAATTTAAATAAATGCCCAGATAAAAATATTTTTCCAAAAATCATTTGAACATTTGGAAAATTCCTATAAATGATGGTGATCATTTTGAAAGTGGTTTGGTTTCAATCCCATGCCCAAGGAATTTTCTAAATTTCAAAAGGTACCCTTGAAATTAAATAATACCCCAATTTGAATTGAAATTCAAATTGTTTGAATTTCAAAAGTGCCCAAATTCTAAAAGTGACTTGCTTCTGGTCACCTAGGAATTATAAAAATATTTGGGCATTTTACTAAAATGCCTAGCTACTTAATTCTAGACACATCAAAATTACAGAAATAGAAAAAAGAAGAAAAAGAAAGAGGAAACCCCCATGGCTATTTGGCCCAAATCATCCCCCGGCCCACCTAGCCTATCCTAGGCCCAGCCGAGCTTATCGTCTACCCCAAGCTTCTCGGTGGAGCACTGGGAGGGCACGTCCGACGCCGCTGTGGCCACCGAGGCTTCTCCAGAAGCTCCCCTGGCTTCTACGTGTGCCACGGAGACACGCTGCGTCGCCCACGTCCTTTCCTGCCCTCATTCCCGCGTCCTCTAGCTCACTCCCAGCGAGATCCCGTCGCACCCGAGCTCCCGACTTCGCCGCCGTCGTCTATCTGCGTGGCCACCGTGCCCCTCGAGCTTCGACACCTTCTCCAGCAGACGCCCCGAGGCAGCCTTCGTCAAGATACAGCACCACCCGAGCTCAAGCTGCACCGGAGACGCCGCAAGCTTCAAGGATTTGTCGCGGCCACCAAAAACTTCGGCGAGCAATTGCTCCGCCGGCACACCATCTCCGCCCCCTACGAGCTTCTCAGCACGCTCCTGGTGAGCTCGGGGTCACTCTCCACCCTCTCTTGCTTCTCCCCACGCCGTGTACTGCCTTTTCCACTGAGCAGTGGCTCCGGCCGCCGCGCCAAGCCGTCGCCCGCGCGCTCTCCGGCCTCCCCTTTGACCCCTGCCTTCCGCACTGAACGCACGCGAGCAAGGGGCACCTCCCCGTGGTTTCCCCGTACCGAACCGTTGCCGGAAGGCCACCCCGGCATGTCGCCGCCGTACACTGTGGCCGCCGCCGGTTAACCGCCGGTGGGCGGTTTAGATTAGGGGTTAATCCCCCCCCTTAACCACCCCCCCTAGCACACTGACAGGTGGGCCCCCAAACCCCCAACCCCTCTGCTAACTAAAACATAGAGGGATTAATTCCCTCTCCCACTGACATGGGGGACCCAGCAGTCAGACCACCCCTAGACCTAATGCTGACGCAGTAAAGGGCTTTTCTATTTAAAAGAAATACAGAAAAATTACAGAAAATGTATTAAACTTCTAAAATTCACAGAAAATTCATATTAACTTCAAATTGGACAAATAATATATGAAAAATGATCAGAATAAAATGCTCTATCCAAATAATCAACTTCAAACCATGTTTGAGTTGATCTTAAATTGGGTCCAGTAGCTTTTGCTATTTGGCTTAATTGGAATTAATTCAAATTTAACTCAAATGCTATTCCAGTTTGAACCATTGCAATGCAAACATAAACACTTGTACATCAGAGGCATATCATACACATGTCAAGATGGTTTACCAAGAACAAAGAATAGCAAATGCAACTTGGCAAATTTGAACAACATTTGGAGTTTGAATTTGAATTAACTTTTTAAATCAACTTCAATGAACATGTGACAAATTGAACCTAAGTCACATCAATACCATGCCATGCTACATTATGCATCTTGATTATGCATTGCAATGTAATGTTTATATTGTTGTTGTTCCGGTGTTTGCTTTGTTTGCTCGATAGAAGTGGAACCCGAACCGGAGGCCACCCCCTTCATTGAAGACCCCGATACTAAACCTCGTCAGCAAGGCAAGCAAACCCCATTGATCATGTCTATAAAATCCTACTTCCCTCTCAGTCTCGCTTATGCATGTTTAGGAGATCACCGAGACACGTTCTTTCGCATAGTTGAACCCATTTCGATGCATGACCTATCATTTTGTCACCGTATTAAGCAAACCACAATCCTAGCAGATATAGGAGTTGAATGATGAGCATGTGGCCCCTGCAACTGTTACTGCTTATTGTTGCTAAGTGATACAATCATGTTACATTTTTTTGAGTCGGGATGGATATTCATATTGGTGTTGATGATCACGTGTTGGTGAATCCACCCTAAACAAAGGTGAACAATGAGAGGCTGTGTAGGAGTACACAGTGGGTTGTCTCGTTGAACACTGCCCTAGGCTCTGAGTTCCCATTTTGTGATCCAAGACAAAGAGTATGACCACATGTAGGGTTTATGGGAGCCCCGTTTGGCCTCTTTACATACCCGATCCGGTCCAGGAGTCACACTAGATTCGGGCTTTCCATTTGGCTTATGCATAGATGAGGCAGTGAAACCATCTGTTAAAGGTGGCGTCTCAGTCCCTTGCATTATCTGAGTCCGTTTCGTAGAACCGGACGGACTCTCGAGCGGTGACAAACTCAGGTAGTCGACTCCTGGATTAGAGAAGGTGATATGAGGGTAGTGCATTGGTTTCATCCACGTCCGACACCCTCTTGAAGGGTGACAAGAATGAGGCGATAAGTGATGACACGCGTGTGAAGATGTACACCCCTGCAGGGTTAATAAACTATTCGAATAGCTGTGTCCGTGGTTATGGGCTACATGGAGACCTCTACTTGATTATTAGACAACTTGAATGGATACTTATAAACCTCGCAAGATAAGCGTGAGTACTATGGCGTGCTTCCTCGTGGGGAAGTCGAGGAAGTATTCATAGTGGTGTATTGGTTGGAGACTTGGTAGTGGACTCGTGTACGCTTGTTACCTCAAGTCTGGTACTCGTAGTTCAGGACTAGCCAAGTCAAAGCTGGCACTTCTGCATGTTGAAACCCCACCTCCTTTACCTTGAAACTTGAGCATGAGTAGTGTAGTTCTGATGTAAGTCTTGCTGAGTGCGAATTTGTACTCACGTTTGCTTATTCTATGTTTTAGATGAGAACCCGGGCCCCGATGGAGTCACCTTTGTGAAGCTCGACGTTGACCTTGGTAGTATAGTTCCGTACAGCAGTCTGGTCCCTCGTGGAAGGGCATGTTTGTTGAACAAGGCTTCTCTAAGCCATTTGTTAAACTTGTCTGTACTCAGACCTAATTTTCTTCCGTTGCTTGATGTAATGATGGATCATAGTCATAGGATCTTTGTGTACTCTATGTAAGTCAATAAAGATATACTTTGTAGAGTTCATGCAATGTGTACTTGCTGTTTACACTGGACATGTATGCTGCGTGTATGATTATAACATGCATGTCTTAGTGTGGGGTTCGATAGCTTAGTTGTGTTCTTGCCGGCGGTCTTTTATACACCAAGTGGCCCTTAGATGTGCGCAGCTTGGGGCATCGCGATGTGATTACTCGTGACTCTGTCACGTGGCACACTTTGTTGTATGATTGAGCCCGCCCGAGACCCCGACGAAGTGATTGGGCTGGAGTCTGTTTATGTAAGATTTATAATTCAATCGATAATGTGGTTGAGGCGACTTGTCTATGAGTACGGGATTTCACCACCCATAATCATTTAGACTTGTGAGCGGGCGATGAGGACCCATCTCAGTTGATCATCCGGCCTGGATGGGATGCCCCTCACATACGAAGCTTTCCGAGAGTGTTCTGTGCTTGGACTTGTCTTCTTGGACAAGTGGGTACGACTCTCGGCTCTCCATATGATTGAGTTGTGACTGGAATTACATATGAAAATTCCGGGTCCCGACATTTAACATGGATAAAACTGATATGGACTGATAGTACACTGGACAAACTCCCTTTTTCCTCACTGGACCAAATTCATTTGATGCATAGATTAAATTCTATGAAAATCACTAAATGTCGATTTCTGTTAATAGAAAAATATTTGTGTCCCCATTGCTAAGTTAGAGAAAGCAATGGACATGCTGCTGATCTTGTCGTGCATCAAACTGGGCATGGCATGTGAGTCCTATTGACATGGTGCAAAACACATGTAGGATTCATCTCCATTAGAGCTATGAATAAATAGCAATAATCAGGCAAAGTTTGTAAAATTTAACAAGTTTCTGAAATTGCATTAAGTTCCCTTTTTGCCACGAAGTTTTGGTTTAGTAAATGAACTCTAATATGGATGACTTATTTACCAGATTATAGAGCATAGAAAACTGAGAAGAATTGGTATAAGAAACTAACTCATTGTATGAAAAGGATCGAAATCATAGCCTATCGAAATATGCTAGTTGATGTTTAAAACAGATTCCCAGACTCAGAAAATTTCTGCTAAGTCATAATTATTATCTTAACCACTTCCTAGGCCCAAAACTTTGTGTTCTTGATTCTTATAAATAATACAAAGGGAATGGGCATGTTGTACACATATCCGAGATCAAATAATATAATAGCCATATATTTTTTCTGGCTTAATTAATTAGTTATTAAATTCACAAGAGGGCTAAACAATAACAAATTCTCAGACTTAGTAATTTTAGAGAAATCCACTGGGAGTCTATGACACATGGGGCCCACTGGTCAGTTGACCAGGTCAAAGGCTCCATCCTATGACATGTGGGTCCCCTCTATTGGGTTGACTTGGTCAACATTACTGTTGTGGATAATGTTATTTAAATAATAAAATACATTCTAAAAATGATTATAAATTGAATAAAACTTAGAAACTCAATATCTTTTAAACCGTAAATCTGATGGAAAAACTTTATACATGAAAGTTGCTCAAAAAATATCACAAATACGAATACGCTACCCACATACCCACCGCACCCCTCTAGCGTACCGAACATGGAACATCTCTCCTCCGGTTCATTTGTCTGTCAGACGACCGGAGCCGATGAAACTTCCCGGATGAAAATGATATGTGAATGAAAATTGTTCATAATGGATCAACGATCACGGATACACTATCCACTTGTCAGTCAGATGTCTCTAACACTGCAGACATGGAACCTTCCCCCTCTGGACACCCTGTCCGGTAATTATCCGGAGCTGGCAGTTCATCCCCCGATGAATTTCCGCTCTAAGCAGAGTGCATCGTACTACGTTAGAGCCCTGTTGCTTTGTATCTTCTATGTCATACATTTTTATTGCTATTTTTATTGTGTATTTATTGTTTCTTCCCCCTCTCTTATTGTCCGGTAGTCTCGACGTCCATTGCCGATGCCCCTATGATCGACTACTTCGTCGACGACCGTACCTCTACCGCCGAGCTTTCAGGCAAGCAAAGCCATTTTCCTTCCCCAGATATCGCCTATATTTTCCGTACATTTCTTGCACTAGGCATTGCTGCTGCTGCTACATTACAATCCTATTCAATTGCATAGCCTGTTTTTGTCGCCCCTTGATGTACCCTCCTTTGTCCTATGCTTCCTTTTAAATATATATAATATTCAGTAGTAAACCCTGCACATTGTTAGCCAGGTTTAGAATAGCGGGCCGTGATCACTCTGGTGAGTGAACGCGGATTACAAAATATTATAAATGCAACAGGTACGGACTAATGCAGACACCCTAGGGAACCTACAACGGCGAGACTGATGAGTCGCTTCGAGTTTGACTTACGAGTGGAATGGACTCGTATTTCAATATCGTCGGGTCAGTAGCGTTGCATCACCGGGATGATACGAGGTTTACCTCTTTAGTTCATTCCACTGGTGTCTCTGTCGAATCTCTTCAAGTGTACCATCAAGGGTGATTCCTCCTGGTTTCACTTGATGGTAGGCACTCGAATCAACTGGTGTCCTTATAGGTAAGGTGTCGGGTGACCCAATGGTGCCCGCGCATGGTATCTTAGCGGAATGACAGGTCAGGTGTATTCCACCGGTGTGCAGCGGGCCTGGTACTGTTCGTGGCCGAGAGGTATCCTGTTGTACGAAAGTCGAGCTCTTCAAAGAGCAAACGCGAGACAAGGTAAGGAGACGGTTCACCTTGTTGGTAATCGCACGAGTTGGTGGGACGTCAGGACAGGCACCGACGTTAATGGTGGTCCTGGCCGTCGTTGTCCGCGACTCACCTAGAAAGGGGCAGCGATAACGGTTGGCCCACCAGAAAATAATAAAATGACTAACGATTCAGGTGGATGACTTGAGTGGGTCGATGTGCCCTATACGCACTACCTCCACGTGGGATTACGGTGTGTGCCCTCCGCGTTGTAGTCTCGTTCGAAAGATTTGAAAAAGACGTCCAGTTTCAGCATTGTGGTTGGGTCGGATGGTGTTGCGGCATTGGATCCACTTAGCGCACAACGACCCGGAGTGCGAGAGGTGATGGCCCATGAAGCTCTTGCGCTTAGGACTGTAGACCGGAGGGGACCTCTCTGATGTGCTGTAGGATGGGCCTCGGCGTGTCGGATAGCCTCAGTGGGGCATTCCCTAACAAGGTGTACGCACCCTGGAGATCCGAGCGTGCAGGGTAACAGTAGTGCAGCCCCTGTAGGGATGATAATCTATTCGAATAGCCGTGTCCACGGTAACATGACGCTTTATGCGGAAGCCAGAGCCTACTACTACAAACTACTACTATTAAACTGTTGGTTCCGGTTTCTTTTCCTCGAAGGAAAGTCAAGGAAGGGAACTCGGAGGCATTTATATTTATTAATTATTACAACTTACTATTATACAATGCTGCAACAACTTCTGCTGCATTGTTATTACATTCATGCTATTGAACTGTTGGCTGTTCTTTTCTTGTGCTGCAAGACTCGTCGGAAGATGCTAGTCTTCGATAGGCCTAGCTTCTCATCCTTATTCTGATTTGTACCTTGCAGTCCACTATATACAGACTCCCCTTTCCATTGATACAAATGCATAAATGCTTAGTAGCGGACGTAAGACTCGCGAGTATGCTAGATACTCACCCTTGCTTTATTTCCCCCTTTTTGTTTTGCCTGATCGGACCTCATCTCGCCTCCGCCCCCAACTCGGCTCACGACCACGCCGCCTCCTCCTCCGGATCCGCACCGCGCGAGCCCCCCTGCGCCGCCTCTCCGCTCGCCGTCGCCGTCTCCGGTGGCCGGGCGGAGCCACCAGCCGCCGGAGTCGTCGTCATCCCCACGAGGGACGGGACGAGGCGATCAGCCAGGCCACCAACCGCACGCCCAGGCTAGGCCGGTCCACTCGCCCAGCGGCCCAGATCCAGCCCCCGCGGCCTGCCCAGCACCAGCGCCAGGCCACCTCCAGCCAGATGGGCTGAGCCGACTGGTGAGGGCCCATGTACCTTTTTTTTCCTAAGTCAGAGAGGATTTTGCTGCTGATTCATTTTTGTCCTGAGAATAGCGATTAATCCGTAGCTCCGATGAACGTGCCCCCAAAACGGAAGTTGCTCAGTTTTGCGTGCTCTATCATTCGTATGTAGAAATTTTTTGCATTTGAGCTCATCTTGATTGTGTAATTGTGTGCTAAAGTGGGCATCAGGCTGTTAAACTGCTACAAATTCCTGTTAAGTGCTGCTGTTTATATTTTGTTGCAACTTTGCATGATGATTGTGACTTATCCATGAGGCCTATTGCATTGATTCTTTCACCTATGTGTTAAGCATCATGTGTACTTCATTTCCATGCTTTAACATGTCATGTTTGGGTGCTCTAGCTATATTAAATCTTGCTCCAAAGTGCCTAACCGCGTGTGGGATTTTATGGGGTCCCCTTTTCTTACCTACCTAGCTTCAAACATTTCTAGTGGTGGCCCAAGCTGATTTACCATTTGAAACCGTGTGTGTGCTCGTCAGCTGCCAGTAGTTTTTAAACCAACCTGGACCAGTGAGGACATAGTACCCTTGCTGGCCCACCTTGTTTGGCTGAGGACCCGGTTTCCCATGTGTGACTAACCGGCTATCCAAACCCGAGACAGACGGTAGAGACCAGATCGAGAGCGCGGCCGGCTCCTGAGCTGGATGTCGACTCACCGGGGGCCACCCAGATTTGTTCGTTGTTAGTTAGAAGGACGTGTCGTTTCGGATCTCTTGGAACTAAATCATAAAATGGTTGCCTATGATGGGTAGCAACTGAGAGAGATGGACGTGCGTGCGGAGCCTCGTAATGGGAAGTTGGTACACCCCTGCAGGGTTAAATCTTTTCGAGAAGCCGTGTCCACCATTATGGACGACTTGAGACCTACTCCTTGTTCATAGACAACAACAACTGAGATAATCTTAATATAACTTGATCAACGTGTGTGCGTGCCTTGATTGCGTCTTCTTCGTCGGGATGCGAAGAGGAGGACAAGGATAGGATAGGTGTTATGTTTGCGTAGTAGTTGATAGCAAGACTTGTTGGAGGCGATTCCTCATCGAATGCTTGGCTTCTTATCTTACTCTCTAGATCGTTAGCCACTTCATAATGCTAGTGCGGAAGCAACCTCACCACTTACCCCTTCCTTAGCGTAAACTACTAGTTGTCGTAGAATGACGAGTGATGAAGTCCTTGCTGGGTCAGTTGACCACTACAGTTGGATGCTGAGTACCTCTGTACTCATGATACTACCCCAAACTCTTTTCAGGGTTCTTGATCCACAACAGGTATGGTGACCGACGTTTCACGTGGAGACTCGACGACGACTAGTTAGGCGGATCCCGGCGGAGGGCCTGGACCCGTGTGGTTATGGGGATCAATGTTTTTCTCTTTTCCACTAGGCATTTGCTTGTAGTCTGTACTCAGACATGTATCTTCCGCTGTTGTATTGTACTTGAGGCAGTTGTATGCCGATTGTATGAGATGTTGTATCCTTGTATCTGTAATGTTGTGATATCATGTTGGAAATCCGGGGCATATGGCTTTGTCATGTGTCGCGGTGGGACCGATATGTGCTTCGTCCCCGGATCTGGGTGGGAACACCTAGATCTGGAACAGTACCACATATCGGGCCTTACAACTTGGTATCAGAGCCTTACCGACCGTAGGATCCCCTCTCTGGGCGAAGTCGAGTCTAGACGAAAACTATTTTGTAGTTACTAAGTTAGTTATCGAATAGTAGGAATCTTTTTAATCCTTACCCTTACTCTGGTCAGGACAAGTGTCGTAATAGTTTTAATTCGCGACTTATCCCCTTCAAACTCTAGGATCTCGAGTGTGTGGAGTTTCGGAACCGTTACAATTCCTTGCTTGCAGCATATTGTCTCGATTCCGATCTTAGGTTGGGAACTCCTGTAGTACCTTTTGTTCTTCCAACTCTTGGTTTACATCTGGGTCATCCATTGCCATCCCTCCTTTTATCGGTGTTTTTACGACTTGCGTCGAAAATCACTATCCCTTGATCTGGTTTTCGCGATCGTTCTTCCTGTTGACACTGATGGTTTTGTTTTCCGACGTTGTATTCTCTCTGCGGAAAGTTTCTCGACGGAAGTTCGACGTCGACATGGAGCAGAGTCCCTTGTTGGTGGTGTTGAAGATCGTCGTGTCTCTTTTCTATTTCCCCCTCTCCCCCGGATCGTCCTGGATCTCGGGACGAGATCCCTTGTTGGTGGTGTTGTATTGTAACAGCCCAGTTTTCACAAAAATTAAAAAAAATTGTTTTCGGTGTGAATTGGTTGATTGTCTGATTTGTTTGCGGTGTTTGCATCCCCGATTTATCGATCGGCGATTATTTTTCCCCCTCTTATCTCGTACCGGACGGAGACCGCCCCTTGCCACCCTGACAATCGACCTTTGCGACACCGGGTTTCACCCGATCACCGTCCGTTTTCGGCCGTCCGGGTTTGATGCCTACTTTTTTATTTCTCCTTTCAACATCCGCCCCGTGTTCTGAGCTGCTTTTCGGCCGTCTTGGGCAGTTGTTGAGTTTATCTTCGCAGTAGCGACCCTATGTTCTGAGCTGTTTTCTCGGCCGTCTTAGGGGACCTCTGCATTCTTTTTATCAACGATGTCTCATGCTCTGAGTTGATTCTTGGTCGGTCGTCTTGAGCAGTGATTGAGCTATTCCAGTAAATGTCCCAGGTCAGAGTTGTAAGAACCGTTCTGGTGGCTACTAGGTTATTTGCTGGTTTTATCCAAGGGATTCAGATGGGCATCGACTACCGCTAAAGCTTTTGAAGTGATTCTTCTATCGATCGCTGGGGATCTTCGCTCAATTGGATTTCTTTTTTGGTGTTCATTCGATCTTCATTTCATTCTTTGGTGTCGCTTGATCCTCCCCCCGATGGAAAGTTTCTAATAACCCCCACATACCCCGAAGACTCAGTACAAGATCGCAGAGCATCATGAAGCCACCAAGTAAGGAAGGACCCGCACAAAATGCGTAGGAAATATTTGGCCCCAGTATGAGTTCTGCCTGAATGAATCATTCGGATCAAGTCCGCATCGGTAACCATTATGTCCATAAAGATTTCATCAGTACAAGGCCGAAATGAAGTGGGAAACGAGCAAGTCAAAAGGGACGCATACCTGATTTCATTGAAAGTATATGACTCAAGTATGTATGCTACCAAAGCCCTCATTCACTTCAAGCCTGCACCAATTGTGACAGCTGCGAAGATTCAAGCAAAGGAGAATATAAACTTTGAGCCATGAACATATGTGTCCGAGGCATGACATACACCAGATGCAATCTTATCCAATATAAGCTATTATATTTCGGTATATTCTGGAAGACGGTCAAAACATATCGTGAAGCCCATATCCAGCAAGGAAATGATAGGAAGAAATATCCCCCTCTAACAAGCCAGCATGCAGTAAAATTTTCAACTGTATACACCTTCTACAATGGGAAGTTCGACAATAAAGAACCTCAGCCTTCCGCGACAAGATACATGGCACAGCCGACATGTAAAGTGTATTAGTCTTCCTCATGACGCCATCAGGATATATTCTTAGACAAGACAGTCAGTTTGCTACCACAAGCCACCAAGTAAAGCTTACGGTGCCAGACACCTAGTCATACTCAGTACGCTCCATGGATGGATTCCAGCACAAACTTCCCAACTGTCTATAGTAAACTGCCGCAGACCCCCCAACACAAGTGACTGATGCAATCACAGTACAAAGAGGCAAACTTTCGAGATAAGACAACTCAGTCTTCTTCAGCAAGTCATCAAGGCAGCTTCCCGTGAACGACACCCCGCCTTCCTGGATACGTCACCGGAGAAAGCTTCCGAGGTACGACACCTAGTCTTCCCCAGCAAGCTATCCCGGACAAGCTTCACAAACAAGCTACCCATTATCCCTCAACACATCATCTTGCCTGAAACGGTATTGTGAGAAATCCAGTTATTCAAAATCAGTAAAGGCTTCAGCATTGTCGGGACCCGCACATTTTATGGACATTCTTCTCAAGGAGGCGATCTACCCCGGTGTGGATACTGCCATGCTCGTAATCAAGAAATAGTATAAACATGAACAACGACGAGGAACCGCAACTCTCTGGAGACAAGTCAGAAGAAGAATAAGATACACGTCTCAGCCTGCAAGAAAAACTGACAGAGTCATGAGGGAACACCCTGCGGAATGGAAGCCATGAAGCATTGGATCTGGCCCAATCACGACGGTCAGCTCCTCACGTCCGACGAGTCCCTGAAGAATGGTGATCTTGAGACCCCACTTATTGCCACCAATATTTTCATGGTGAGACAAAAGAGAAATGGTGAAGGCAATCCTTCTGTCTCAGAGGAAGATCCCGACATAATAATAAGTCATTATGCAAGAAGTACAAGGAAAAGAATTTTGACGAAATTGAAGCCATTATAGGAAGATGATTGTCACAGTAACTAGACCTAGGACAGACAGACATGGCCTACGCCGAATCTCGCTACAATATATGCTACAAGAGAAAGTGTTGCATCTCACAAGCTCTCAAAAGTAGGCAAAACTTGTGAGCCCGACGAGTAAGGCAGAAGGATGGACTGTATGGACCTCAGGGTCAAATGTTGCCTCGACCAGTTGAAGACATATGGATCACCATGGACACCTACAACAAAGAAATCTCACTCTAATGGGCGAAGGACCGCGTACCCATCCAGTCAGCCCGAGCAGTGACTCAAGTTCGGAATTGCCCGTCTTGCTGGGATACCCCAGCCTTCTTCACTTCAAAACACCTGCACAGCTCAACATCTTGACAATAAGGACCCCGTCGTAGCGTAACACGGTCTATCCCCACCCATGGACAAGGCAGCATGGCACATGAATCTCAGCATGAGTAAACGTTCAGAATTTGTGCCCCGACCAAGATTCATACTAAAGGTGGACGGGCCGAAAGCAAAATGATGCAACCCTAGGTGCATATAGTCCAAGTCCCGCACATGGAGCACCAAGACTATAATCAGCCTGAGATATCAGTTACCCGTGAAGGCCAAGCTCTTTTTCTCAAAGAGGCCAACACAAAGGATTCAAGACCGTGCCACAGATAAGGCCCGAGATACCCCAAAAATAGTATGGGTATCGTCAACATTCATCCTATGACAAGAAATCCCGTCATCGTACAAGTCAGCAGACATGAGGATGGAAGTCAGCAGGAAAGGATCTGTTGTATCCAGGAAGAATATTCAGTCAGAAATATGGATTGGGTGAAGTAAACCCCCTGAGCCAAAATATATTGGATGCTACTAAGGGAACAGTATGCAGTAAAAAAAAGAAAATCCGAGATGCAATAAGTTTCCTAAGGACAGTAAGTTTTCAATGGTTCCCTGAGCAACCAAATCTTGAGGACGAGATTTCTCTAAGAGGGTAGGTTTGTGAGACCCTGGATTTGGAACTTTCTTTTTCCAAAACTTTTCTGATTTATTTCCGCATTTGCCATTTGGTTTGGATTTTGAACACCTCTTTGGACTTGAACTTGAGCATATTCTCTTTCCATGCTCAAGTATCCTTTGTCTCCAAGCCTTCCCCATGTCATTTCATTAACCCATCACATCCAAGCCACATTTTTATTCAAGCCAAGTATTCCTTTTCCAATAAAAGGAATATTCCAATTATTTAAGGTTTGTGAAGCAACCCCTATTGATATGCTCCATAAATCCCCAAGTAATTCCCACCTATCTTTTATGTCATATCTTGCCAAATTCTCCAAAAACATTTCGTGGCCTAAGTGAATTTTCCTCTAGAAAAATTCATTTATCTGTGGGGGCAGAATGGAGCTTTGTGAAGGGAGTGCCATTTCTCTTGATCCATTGTTGGTGAAACTTTTTTTGGAAGCTCATATGATCATATCATTGGCCTAAACCAAATTCCGTCACCATTTGCCAAGCCAAACTCCCACAATAAATTCCCAAATTTTGGATGCAGCAAGGGGGCATTGTGAAGCAAGTGCATGATATGAGACTCCATTTTCCTTGTACCTTTTTTTGCCTATTCCCACACCCAAATGACTCCACTAAACCCAATTTGAGCCAAATATCATCCATAATGTGAGTGCACCTTCAAGTGTAAGATTCTGTTCAGAAGGACACCTTGTGAAGCAAGTACTATCTAGGCTTGTCCAATAGCCATGAAATTTTACACACATGTGCACACCACCAAATAACTCCACCACACCAATTTTCAGCCAATTCCATCAATCCTATGAGATGCTAGTTTCAACTTTCCATTTTTGGCCCAATTGGACACTTGCAAATTAAGTACTAGCTACCTTGCACCATTTGAGGTCAAACTTCGTACACCTATTCACCCTGGTGTATGATAAACCTCAACCAAAAATCATGCTTAGGGGAGCAATGTGCTAGCCACACCATAGTACAATCACCTTCAGCCTCCATGGTACATTTGCAAAGGAAGTGCCATGTGCATTGAACCATTTGAGCCCAAAATTTCCAAATCACTAGCCCTTTGCACCCCAAAGCCATTTGACAACCTGGAACCACCTCAAACCCCACCATGTGAGCCCAACTTTCCTCCAAATATTGGTGCATCCAACTATTCCTTGAGATAGAGATCAACACAGGACTTCCTATGGCCATCTAAGCATAACACTGTGCTTAGGGAATAAAGGACCCTTCCCTAGACACCACTGGACACAATGAAATCACCCCATATGAACCTACCCAGGGTGGCCACGCCCCTGGGCCGCACATGGCGTGCACTGGACACGCTCTGGGCGTGCCCGACGCATCCACGTGGTGCTCCAGTGCGCCCTCATCCTCTTCCCGTTGTCTAGCCGTGCCGCCCGGATTTCTGCAGCCCGCGTGATCCACGCCACCCCCTCTCGAACCTCCTCGGCGCCTCTCGCCTCGCCATCTCACTCCCGCCGCGGCCGCGCCCGCTTGGCGTCTTCGGCCGCGGGCATCTCTGCTAGCCTAGCTCCTCCTCCCAAGGACCTCCCAGAGCACTCGAGCAGCCGTCCCTCGCTCGCTGACCTCTCCTAGCCTAGCTCCTCCTCCCAATTTTGTAACCGGAGCTCCTCCTCCCAATTTTGTAACCGGAGCTCCTCCTCGCCCACCTCGGGGGCCATTGCCGCCGCCTCCCCCTGCTCAAATTCGAGCTCCTGAAGCCCCCCTGCTCCCAAGACCCGGCGTCGTGTCCCCCTCGACGACGAGCGCCTTCTCCGCCGCGCACAGGGGCCGCCACCGCTGTCGTCCCGGCCCGGCCGGAGTACCCGACCGCCCCGCCCCGCCCACGAGAGTCGAAGCTGCCATCCGCCCCGCGAGGCCCCACGTCCACTGGCCGGCGCCTCTTGGCGTGTCGCGCCCTACAGGCGACCATGACCTCGTACCCCTCGCCGGAGGCGTGCGCCACGTCGGCTGGCCGCCGTGCTCTACCCCGTTGGGCGTCCTAGAGAAGCAGAGGAGATGCAGGGGAGGAGAGAGGAGGAGAGATGAGAGGAGGGTCCTGCCTGTAAGTTGCTAAGACCCGGTCCCGTTTTCTTCAAGTGGAGGTGCCCTTCTGAACGGATGTGTTTTCCCTTCGAGAAAACGCATTTGCTCTGCTTTGGACAAGAATGCGCTTTCCGTAATAGAAAGAGTATTTCCTTCTACTTCATCCGAAAATGCTGTTTTACTTCACAGAAAGCGTATATCCATCAAAACCGCCTCCTATCTCACCCGCCAGGGACCCATAAGTAAATCCAGATTTGAAGATTGGCCCCTGATCTTCCCCCCTCATATTTCCGCAACCGTAAGTCCATGTGGGGTGATTCTTTTTGCGTTAGTTTTTTCTTGGACTCCTCTTCATTTTGGAATAGGTTTCATGCTATGTTTCTCTATTGATATTAGCTGGTCAAGTGAAAGTGGCGTTTGAACCTTTTCTCCGTTGCTTTATTTTGAAATATTTTACAGGGTTTTGTCGGTGTCGAAGACCAGGAGTATTTAACACTCCTCTAGTGAAAGGAAAGACACAATACCCTTTGCACCTTTGCAAATCTTTAACGTGTTTTAAAACGTGTTTTATTCTTATGAATAATGATTATCTTGATACGTGTTGATCATGTTCTGCTCATATGCTTGGATCACTTTGTTGATGCCACATATATATATCATGTTTGATTATGCCATGCCATGCTTGACCATGTTATGATTCCGATATGTCCTTACGATCTCATACATGATATGCCATGTTGTGCTCATGATAAGTTTTAACCATGTTATTACTGTACCACACTTCGCTCATCTTGTTATTGCTACGTTGCATGATAAGGTCTCGGTCATGTTTATATAACTAAGTTAGTCAACTAAAATATGATTTGAATCATGATGTGACTATAACCGTATCTTGGTTTGTCCCACTTATGTTGATATGCTATTAATTAAAATACTCATGTTGACCTGATGCTTATGTTTGTTGTTGGAGATATGTTCCGTGCCAAGTTGATCAAGTGCCATCGAACTGAACTTATTGGTGCAGCAACACTCGCCTGTATGGGAATGCCTTGGCTTGGTCTATCGGTGTGCTCTCTTATTCGTATCACTAACGAGGGGAGGCTATGCGCGCGCGGTACCATGGCCCAGTAAGCGGCGATTGTCTCGAGAGCCAGTTTGGATTATTGGGCCTGTCCCCAATTGGGACAAAGTTTATGAACCATGCGATGATCAGTTGCCATGAGATGGCAGGTGTCTTTGGAGGACACGAGGCTAGCGAGGGCATGACTTGCGAAGCGTGCCAGGTGATACGGTAAGGGAGGCATACGGTAGGGAGGTATTGTTGGAGAAGTCCTAGTCCACTCCTATGGTATGAGCTCTGAGGTTCCTGTGGGACAAGTTCCAAGGTACTGGATGGAGGAAGAACTCCATAGTGTGGGTAAAGTGCACAAAATCTGCAGTGTCGCACAAATCTATTCAAATAGCCGAGTCCACGGTATTGGACACAGTTCATAGTAGGTCACAACATGAGATCAACATGACTTCGGCTGGATGATAGTGATAAGTTGTTGATCATGTGATGACTGGATTGGTTGAGTGGTAACAGAGGACACATAACCAGTTGGATGGTCGTGCAACGACCCGTATGAGTTGTTTGGTCACGAGATGACCCGGTGCTTGAGTTTGTAAGGACTCCGAGGTAAGCCACATGATCATGCGATGATCCTGTGGGGGTGGTTGTTTGTGCATTAGCATTATTGTTATAATATGCTTGTCTGTTGTATCATGATAATGCTCATATGATTAACTCACTAATATACTTTAATCTTCTAATTCCATGTTATTGTTTGGCCTTGGTGCTTTGGTTGTTGTGAGCTTGCAAGTTAATTCGCTGTACTGACCTCGCGTGTCATGCCAGATTTGCAGGCAATGCTTTGAATGCGTAGGACGACGTTCCCGGTGTTGGCGAGCTACGAGGTGTCCCAGCCAGTGTCCCTGTGGAGTGGAGTTCACCACCGTCTCCATTGTTCCGCTGCCGAGTTATATTCTGCTGCTAGAGAGTTAGTCTGCTGCTTGATGTAGATCTGTGGCGAGCTTGAGGAGCAAGTTTGCTCTCTGTCTCGCTCCGCCAGCGTTGTAACAATCCCCTTGTACCCGTATTTTTGATAATAGAAAGCGGTTCAGTTCTATATCAAGCAGTGCTGTGTTCCAGAAGT
The DNA here is from genome assembly GCA_950022295.1 of Bromus sterilis. NCBI lineage: Eukaryota > Viridiplantae > Streptophyta > Magnoliopsida > Poales > Poaceae > Bromus > Bromus sterilis. The sequence continues at coordinate 156,934,850 of OX465596.1, read as the reverse complement.
CTTGATCTCTGTGATGGAGCACGGGGCATTCCGGTCCTCTTAGTCGGGGTGCCACAAAGTCACGATATATCTTTTTGGCCGTAGCCATCAACACCATATGTCATGCATCAAACTGGCTCTTCCTTCGCAAGATCTTGATGAAGACTCCCTATGAGCTTCTAACCGGTCACAAGCCAAACGTCAAATACTTCTGAGTATTCGGTTGTAAGTGTTTATTTCTCAATAAGAAAGATCGGTTAGCTAAGTTTCAATCCAAAACAATTGAGGGTATATTTGTTGGGTATGCCTCAAACTCTCATGCCTATAGGGTCTACAAAAAATCCACCAGATGTGTTGTGGAAACTTGTGACGTGGAGTTTGATGAATTTAATGGCTCCCATGGGGAGAAAGTTGATCTAAGTGATGTAGGTAATAATGAAGATTCCTCTCAAGATATTTTGGCTATGGGTATTGGAGATCTTGTGCCTGTTGCTCAAGTACCTAGAGATTATGAGGTTGGTGATGGGCCAAGTGTTCCACCACCACAAACGCCTCCTCCTACCACTCGAGATCCAATTGCTCAAGATGATCCCATTATCCAAGAACAAGAACAAGCCCCTCCACCATCCGATGTGGTTGTTCAGCCAAAAGTTGATGATGCGGTTGATCCATGTGATCGGCTTGACCACATTTTCTTTGGATAAAATGATGTTATTGAAGACGGCTCCACCCTTGATGATGAACCAAATGTATATCATGAACCCGAATGGGTGGAGCATATTGGAACTCCAACTTCTACCATGCCATTGGTGGCTAGACGGGTCGATGTTCATAAAATCCTCACGGGATTGGGTCAAGGTATAGTTACTCGTCGCCAACTTATGAACTTTTGCGCTCACTTCTCGTTTGTGTCTAGCATTGAACCGCTTAGGGTTGAACAAGCACTTGAGGATGCGGATTGTCTCATTGCAATGCAAGATGAGATCACTAGTTTCACCCGGAATGAGGTGTGCTCTCTCGTGGAGTGGCCTTCCAGTAAACATCATAACATCATTGGAACTAAGTGGATCTTCAAGAATAAGCAAGATGAATATCATAATATCATTCTCAACAAGGCAAGCCTAGTGGCTCAATGGTACTCCCAAGTTTAAGGCTTGGATTTTGATGAGAACTTTGCGCCCGTTGCCTGTCTTGAATCTATACGCATGCTTCTTTCTTATGTCGCATCCAATGGATTTCCATTATTTCAAATATATCTAAAAAGTGATTTTCTTAATGGTCTGCTACAAGAGGATGTATATGTAGCACAACCACCCGGCTTTTATGACCCTCATCACAAGGACCACGTGTACAAACTTCATAAGGCATTATATGGTCTTAAGAAAGCCCCTCAGGCTTGGTATGACCATCTTAGGAAGTTTTTACTCGCGGAAGGATTTGTGAGGGGTGTCATTGATGCCACTCTTTTTACCAAGAGAACCAATGGTGAGTTTCTCATATGACAAATCTATGTAGATGACATAATATTTGGTTCTCCTAATTCATATTTGTGCAAGTGGTTCTCGGAAACTATGACCAAGAACTTTGAGATGTCCATGATGGGGAGCTTGAAGTATTTCCTTGGATTTCAAATCGAGAAATTTTACGAAGGAACCTTCATCTCCCGAACAAAGTACATTCAAGACATGCTCGTGAAGTATGGTATGAAGGGGCCAAGCCATGCAGGACACCCATGCCAACCAAGGTATATCCAGACCAAAGCCTTTCCGGTATTCCATTTGATGCTACTCTTTATCGTTCTATGATAGGGTCATTGCTTTACCTTTGTGCATCTAGACCGGATATTATGCTTAGCGTAGGAATGTGTGCAAGATATCAAGCCTCTCCTATGGAGAGTCATCATTTGGCGGTTAAGGGCATTCTTCGATACCTTGTTCATATTCCTTTGTTGGGCCTTTGGTACCCCAAGGAAGCCAAGTTTGATATCTTCGGGTACACCGATGCGGATTGGGCCGGAGACAAGGTGGATCGGAAGTCAATATCCGGTTCATGCCAATTTATCGGGCGCTCATTGGTAAGTTGGCACTCCAAGAAGCAAAATTGTGTCTCCCTCTCCACCGCCGAAGCCGAGTATGTGGCTGCCGCAAGTTGTGTCACTCAAATCCTATGGATGAGGAAGACTCTGAAGGATTATGGACTCACCTATCAGAAGGTACCCATATTATGTGACAATGAAAGTTCTATCAAGATTGTCAACATCCTCGCACCAAGCATATTGACATTCGTCATTACTTATTACAGGATCATATTCAAAAGGGTGATATTGTTCTTGCACGTGTGGGCACCAACAAGCAACTTGTTGATATCTTCATCAAGCCATTGGATGAAGCAAGGTTTTGCCAACTAAGGGGTGAACTTGGTATCTTGGAACGTTATAGCTTTACGGCTTAGGGGTATCTTTCTCTCATTCATGCACATAGCAAATAACTTGTCTAGATGTAGGCATGTATGTAGGGGGAGAAGCTCAACTCATGAGTTCTCAACTCTCTACATGATGCATAACGTTACCCACACATCAACAATCCGCATGCGGACTACGATGAGACCATGTGTAGCGGTTAAAGATGGAGTTGTGATTGTTGGACCCAAGGTACATCTTCGCGGTGTCAACATCACCTATACTCAAACATGGTGGCCACCGCCACCACCTACCGCCTCATAGATTTATTTTGTCAAAATGGCTCTTTGATGAGCTTGCTATTTGTGTGTTCATATCTATGGTCATTATGCATACATACTCTATATATATATATATATGCCATACAGCTAGATCAACAGTCAAGGCGTACATCCCATATAATCACTTTAGGATGACCCTTGTACCCTTGTCGGACGTCCGAGCCGTGCCCCGGACGGTCCGGGTCCATCCCGGTCGATACATCCGCTGGCCCGGTCGTCCGACCATATGTCATACTCGTGCCCCCCTAAAACATCATGTCGGTCAACCAACCTCCCATCCGGACCGTCCGGGCTCGTCCCGGACCGGCCGACTTATGGCTCGGACGTCCGGCATGGCTGCCCTATAAAGCCACACGGGCCACGCATCACACTACCCGGTGGTAGTTTTTCCTCTTTGCCTAGGGTTCGTCCAAACCTCACAACGCCACCGCCGCCCTGACCTCGGCCCTCCTCGGCCGATTCCTCCCCCCGGTGAGCCCCCCTTTGGATCTGGTGCTTCCTCTCCTCCCGATCTACCTTTTGACCCAACCCATTTTTCGATTTGGGGCAGGTTCCCTCTTGGAGGAGGGACTACATCTCAGATCTTGCCGCCATGCCTCCGAAGGGGTCTCGAAGTGGTGAGCTTCCGCTTCCCGTAGATCTTGGTTGCTTGTGTTTCTCGTGTGTGCCCTCAAGTTTGGTTGCTTCACAGTGGTTTGCCCATGGATTTATCATAGCCTCTGTTTTCGGCCTTCCGGTGTTTATTCTGGTCGTCCGGGTGCGGTCCACTTGTTACTACCTACTTGATGCCCCCTTTTACCCGTGCAACCCCATGTGGCCTCACTATGCTGCTCCCTTGCACGGAATCTTGCCGGTAGGGCTCTGACGACTCTAAGGATGACCTCCGTCCTGATCGCCGCCTTCGCGGCGGTGAAAGGGGCGGCAACAGCAATGTTGAGTACCAAGGCCTTGACGATGACTATGAGGACGAAATTGAAGAAGAACTTGTCCCTCGGCACCTCAAGCCCGGCACCCGCAAGAAGTCTCTCCCCAATCATCAGCAAGAGACCCACTCAGCTGCTCCTCGCCACCTTGCTCCTGCGCGGCGGGAACCACTTCAGGGCTTGGCCATTTCAGAGGCGCCCCCTCACCAGCACAACAGTGCTCCATATGACTATTTTTTCATGGAGTCCAAGCTCTACCATCAACTTCGCAGTGGGACAAATCAGTTTTCTTTGGCCAACAATGCGGACTTCTGCACCCGAGTGGGTGTGTTGACTGACGCCCCCATCACCAATCCATGGATGTTTGGCATGAATACCTACAATCGGCAACGTCCCCCACCCACGGTACTGCTTGATCCTTGCTACTTTCTTCTCTTAATTTTTCTCTATTTTCTTATTCTGATCGGCTACTTTCGTAGCACTTCATTGGTTCCACTGTGATGCACGACGGGTAGGCCCCCTCTGCTTACCATCCAGACCGCACTGATGAGGACACCGAGGCCCCGGAGCTCATCGTGGAGTCATACTCCGAGACCAAGGCCCGCACTGCCACACTCGGAGCCGGCCACAACCAGCCGGGTATGTCCGATTCCCCCATCAAACGCTTCATGGAAGAATGGAGTGACAATGATGCTGACGATCCCTCTCTCGGCGAACATGGCATAGAATCCCGTCCGACTGCCCAGACGGTGGCTGAGGGCAAACATCCCCAAATTGATGCCGCACCGGGCCCGTCGACCAAGGTCGCCAAGAAAAAGATCCTCCAAGGGTCCCACTGGCCAGGCGCCGAAACCAAACAAGCCCAAGTCGGCTGGCCCTATGCTGAATGATGCTCCTCTAGATATCCTTCCTCTGCGCTTCTCCATGGCCGACTTTGCATCCAACTTGCCCCGAGCTGAAGGGTAACTTTTCTGTACTTGTTCTTGCTTCAATCATCTTGTCTGATTTCCGTTTTGACGGGTGTTTCTTTGTACTGCAGGGTTGCTCGTGATGCCAGCACTTTGGTGTTTGGTGCTCCTCCGATTGTGCGCCCGGTTGTATCGGCCACTTCCTCCAAACCAAATCCTACGCGGAAAAGAGCCACAGCTACTGACACCAACAAGGTTGAGCGTGCCAAGAGAGCTGGGGCGGTTTCCGAGAGACAAGCTAAGAAAACTGTTCCTCAATCCAGCTCAGCGGCTACCACTGGTCCGATTGTTGCATCGCAATCGACCATCCCAGTTGTAGCCGGCACTTTGGTTGATCCCATTGTGACCGATCAGTCCGGCATCGTGCATTCTGATGTACCGTTCATCGACCTGACCGACCCAAATGCTTATCCGACTAGAGCCTCTCCGCCTCAGCCCACTCCTGACCAAGAAATGCATCCCATAGATAGATCGAAGGGGGTTGTTGCTGCCTCCGCCGGCCAGGCCGCTGCTACTCATGTGGGTCAGATTTCTACCTCTTCTACTTCTCCTACATCCACTCCTCAGGTCGGTGCTGCAGCTTCTCAGTCGTCCAGCGCCGTTGTGCCCAAATAACCTGCTCTAGTCCGCCGAACCACGCGGGCCGAGCAATTCCTCCTTGCATACATTAGGTGTCCCAATACCACGCCGGCCTTCGACTCTGACCCCGCAACACCAGCTGGATCGCTGGATCAAGTCCTTGCTTCAACTCAGCGCAGACTGACTTGTTTGGCTGAGCGCATCATGAACTTCTCCACAGGGGCGCTTTCCGAGGTCTTCTCCTTTTAGCATTCCATAGTGGTGAGTTTCTTATCTTGTGGGGGCGTACCAGCGCACCCACTGGGTGTAGTCCCCGAAATTTGGGTCGATTGCGTGAAATCAGCTCGGATCTTCACCTGCTTCGCATTTTCCTTGTCCTACTGAACTGCTCATTTTTCAGGACGTTAGCCAGAGGCGACAGCGCATCTTTGAGGAGCTACTGGCCGCTTATTCAGCGGACCATAAAATTGTTTCTGCCCCGAAGAAAATATCTGACGCCCAAACGGTCAAGATCAATGAGCTCACAGGTAACACCTCGCCTAGTGCCTTCAGTTTCGCTGCCTTGCTTACTTGCTTCCAGTTGCTGCCTGTCTCTTGAATCTAACTTTACTATGCACTGTCCCTAGCCACTATAGCCCATCTGCCTGAGCTGGAGGCAGCCAAGAAAAGGTTGGCCGAGCTGGAGAATCAGCTCGCTGAGAAAACTACCCAGCTCGGCGATGCTGCAAAGGAGCGCGACCGATTGCTTATCGTCGAGATAGATCTTCAAGAAAAAATGAAGAAAAAAAAATGACCTCTCGAGCCAATCTATTTCCCATGCTAGTGATATGAGAGGCTATTGGACGCCCGAACTGAAATTGAGGGCTCACTGCAAATAGAAAGGGCTGCCGACGTGAAAAAAGCTAAGGACGTCACTGAGCTATACTAGAGAGAGCTTCATTATGTGAATGGACTGGCCGAGCTGGCGCTTTCCAGTTTGCATAAACTTGATGCTACCCTAGCTGGTGAGTTCTGTTTGCTGAATTTTTCTTTCCGATCTGATTTTGTTGACTTCCGATCTGATCTTCTCCGACTGCTTTGTGTGCTTCAGGTGCCTGGCCCAACTCCCAAGTCGCTGATGCTCAAGCTGTAGCAGAGATCAGGCAGGAACGGGGTGTTGAAGCTACTGATACTGGAACTTGGACTCCAGAAGAGATTGTCGCCGCCATTGACGCGCGCTTGCCTTTGGTGAAGGGTGCACTTTGTGCCATCAAGACTAGTGTACAAAAGTTCAACCAGCTGATCTGGACAGGTGCAGTGACGCAAGTGGATGGTGAGACCACTGATCAGGTGGCTTGCAATCTGAAATCTGCTCCCCGGCGTGTCCTAAACTTTCTTGTTTATGTCGTCTGAGCTGGTGCACAAGCTGCATTTCCCACAGTAGTGAGCTGGTATCCAAACTGGGACCATATCCTGCTGGGAGCTCTGCTTGCTGGCTCGGATACTGATGTTGGTGCAGTCTGGGTCCGGATCATCAATCATGCCACTGCTCTTGGTGCTGCTATCAATCCTTTGCAGTTTATCCCTTATCTTGATGAGAATGGTATGTCACTCCCTCCGATGACACTAAGCGAACTTCTGTTCAGCAGTAGTGACAATGGTACTCAAGCCTCAAGCTCTAAGTGCTCATGAAAGAGCCTCGACTTCAACCTCCGGGTAGTATGCTCAAAGTCTAGAGGGCGAAGGCTCATCCAGTGACCAATCGGAGAACCCTGCCGACAATCGGGATGAACCAACTGCTGAGAAAGAGCATTCGACTGCGACGCGGGATCCTCTGAATGCTCCAAACGCTGCTGCCTTCGGTGCTCCGACTTCTCCTCCACCACAGGCGAGCACTCCACCCTCCGGTGAAGAGGCTGCTTCTAAAGCTCCGGCTGCTTGATGTGTGCCCTTTCTGTTGCCTTCTTATCTTCCCAGAACTTAGGTCAAAACTTTAACTGCACCCGCTGGGGGTGACTCTCTATGTAATAAATAACATTCGGCCAATCGGCTAGCTTTTCTTGCGAACGTGGTTGTTCATTTATGTGAATGCTCTCTTGGCTTCGTGTTTTCAAGCCGATTGTCTTTTTTTGACTCTTTTCTTCCTTAGGCAAATATTATTGCCAACCATACAGCCGACCTGCGGTGTGCGGTTGGATCAAAAAATAGACCTCGAAGGAATCGGACAAATACTTCTAGATTTCAGGAGCTTTTGACACAAAGGCAAGGATATGCGAATGGGTCGATTGCTACCCACCGACTATTGGCCAACCATCCTGGTCGCAGTCGGTTGCGTCTGCCATCGGCTAGACCCAACTTAGGTATACCTCAGAAAGAAACTTTTTGGTTGGTGGTTCTGATCGGCCACACTCCCCCGACATTAAAGCCGACATGCGGTCTGCATTCGGTTCGAGGTGGTAATAAGACGAAACCCCCTGCTCGTCTAATTTTTCCAAGGTAAACCTGCCTGGGGTAACCGATCAGTCCCCAGGTCTGCTTTCGCCGACCTTAGGACTGAGAATGAATGCTGAATGCAAAGTACTCTTGCTCTTAGTATCAATTTAATGCGTTCTCATGGACGCATGGTGATTTCATTGGGAGCATTGCCAAGGTGAAGATACAATAATACCTCTCAACTATAAAACGAGCATAAAAGCTCGACGTTCCAGGGCGGCTCTGTTTCTTCTCCTGTAGTGTCCGTGTATCGGGTTGGCTTGGTGCAGTCGATGAGGTAGAATGTGTTATTCTTGATCATCTGAGTGACGATGAATGGACCTTCCCAAGGGGGGTACAACTTGTGCTGGCCCGCCAATTTCTGGATTCAGTGGAGCACCAAGTCACCCTCGCGAAAAGCTAGGGGCGAATCTTCTTGTTGTGGTAGCGGCGCAGCTTATGTTGGTATATTGCCGACCTGGACAAGGCCAGGAATCATGCTTCTTCTTTTAGATCGACGATATTCTCTCGAGCTTCCTTGGCTTGTGCCTCCATGTACATGGCGTGGCGAGGTGAGACAAACTCAATATCAGAGGGAATGATTGCCTCTGCGCCATATACGAGGAAAAAGGGAGTGAATCCAGTTGAACTGTTTGGGGTGGTGCGCATGTTCCAAAGCACGACTGGTAGCTCATCAATCCATGCTCCTGGTGCTCTTGTAAGTGGCTCGACCAATCTTGGCTTGATACCCGATAAAATGAGGCCATTTTCCCGCTCTGCTTGACCATTTGATTAACGGTGAGCTACGGATGCCACATCCAGCCGAATGCCTTGCTGGGATGCGCACCGAGCTGATGCCTCTTTTGCGAAATTCGTGCCATTGTCAGTGATGATTCTGTGTGGAAGCCCATATGAACTTGAATACAGTCGACCCATCTAATTTTTTGGTCGGCCTTGCCTCGATCCACTTGGTGAACTTGTCCACTGCAACCAGCAGATGTGTCATACCACCTCTGGCTGTTTTAAATGGTCCGACCATGTCCAGTCCCCAAAATGCAAAGGGCCATCTGATTGGGATGGTTTCGAGTGCTGAGGCTGGTTGGCGGCTCTTGGCCTTGAAAAGTTGGCAGCCATTTCAATGCTTCATTAACTCCTCTGCCGCTGCTCGCGCAGTTGGCCAGTAGAAACCGTGGCGAAAAGACTTGGCAACTATTGATGTAGCTGATGCGTGATGACCACACTCGCCCTGGTGAATATCCTGCAGGAGCTTCAACCCCTTATTCTCTTCAATGCAACGCTGAAGAACTCCAGTGACACTGCGATGCACTAGCTCATTGTTGATGACTGTGTATGGACCAGATCGGCATTGGATTTTCCGAGCTTCTACTTCATCTTGGGGAAAAATTCCATCGACCAAGCAATCACGGAACGGCTCCGCCCATGAAGGCGCGGCTACAACCACCTGTAGGACTGCTACCACCGGTGTAAACTCTTCGTCTTTGACTACTGGTAGCTCGGAGGAAGTTGAGCCGATTGCATCTTGCATAACCACATCAGGCCCCAAGCTGACGACAGCAACCTCTGGTGCGCAATCGGCAACCCTTAATGTGGCTGAGTGCTCCGCCGAAATTGGCTTCTTTGCTGATTTTGATGCTTCAACTTCTGCCATCTTCAGGTCGACCGGAATAAAGATGGGCTCTGATTTTGGGGAAAGCTTGATAGATGGATTCTGGATGTGCTCCAATGAGATGCCTGCTGGTATGGATTTTTTGCTGGATCCCAGCTTGGACAATGTATCTGCTGCATCATTTTCATCTCGGGGAACGTGATGGAATTCACACCCCACAAAGAAACCACATAGTTGCTGCACTAGGAATCTGTAGCTTGCCAAGTTTGCATCCTTTTCATCCAACCTTCCAGTGCATTGCTGCACCACCATATCGGAATCACCATTACACAAAATCCGCCGAATGTCGATCTCCTTTACAAATTGGACGCCATGTGATGGCTTCTCACCCTTCGTTGGTTACCCCAAGTGGAAGGTTTGAGATGTAGTGCAGCAGCAGTTTTCCCTCGGTGAAGATACCAAGGTTTGTCTCCAGTAGGACTCCAGAGATGATAAGTAGTTGTCAGCGGCGCAACTGATGTGGACCTGCACACAGACACAGATAACTTTGTTCCCAACGAAGTTCAGAGAGGTTGTCAATCTCTCCGGTCTTGTTGTTCACAAAGGATAAAACGCAAGGGATAATGATAGAAAGTAAAAGCAGTAAAGTAAATATAGCTTGGAAATAATAATGAGGATATGGACCGGGATACGTGATGTTCACTAGTGATGTCTCTCTCCCAAAAGACGATAAAACTGCTATGCGAGGTAAACAAATTACAGAAGGGCAATTGACAGGATTATGAACGCACCGCAATGCTAACTATGCTACAAAAGAAAGGAAGAGGCTCAAAAGCACGGACAGTACGCCAAAATAAGTAGACCGAAATCCATCTGCATCTACTACTAATCATCCACCTTGAGATATCTATCCAGAACATCTCGCTGGTATTAAGTTGCAAGCCCCACCCAAAGTGTAAACCCAAAGCAACAGACAACTGCAATAAAAAGAACTTTGCATAAAGTAAACAATCCTTGCAACCGCGGTTACAAGCACCGTTGTTTTCCCCCTTGTGGCAACAGCACATCCCCTAGACTCATGTTTCTGTCACTCAAGTGTGTCATCGGGAGGCATGAACCCACAATCTAGCACAACGTTCCCTCTTCGAGTCACTACCTACTAGTTGGCCAATGCAATAAACAGCAACGGAGAACATGCAAGAATTACTTAGGAACAAAAATATAAGAGATAAAACCAAATATATTACTCTATCACAATTTGAACATTATCTCATAATCCATCAGATCCCATCAAACTCAGCATAGCAACAGCATAAATATTACAAAGGTGCCTGGATCATGTAGGGCAGCTCATGAGGTCTAAACAATGAAGATCAAAGAGGGGAGGAGAACATCACATAGCTACTGATCACGGACCCATGGTCCAAGGAAAAGTACTCACGAGACATCCGGGGAGCATCCATGGTGGAGAGGATACTCCTGGAGGTCAATCCTCCCTCCGGCAGTGTTCCGGGAAGAGGTCTTCTGGTGCTGCCGATCTCGGAAGCGCGGCGACGGCGGAACAGAGGCGAGTTTGCGGAATAGGGTTCTTCTTCTGGAGTTTTCCCATGACGGAGAATAAATAGGCGAAGGGGGGCAGCCAGAGGTGGACCAGGGGCCCCAGGCGCCCCCCTGGCGCGGCCAGGGGTGGGGCCGCGCCGGGTGGCCGCCTGGGCCCCCTGGCTCCCCTCTGGCCCCACCCGGGCTCTTCTCGAAGCTTCCTGTACGCTATTTTTTCCTGTATTTTTCCCGGAATTTTTCTGGCAGTTTTTATATGGGGGAAAACTGAAATAGAAAAACAACAGAAAACAGGAACTGGCACTGGGGTGCACTGAGTTATTACGTTAGTCCAAATATGATCAAAAAGTATATGAAAGTGTATCTAGATCATAGAAATATCACACAAACACATGCATGGAGCAAGAAGAAATTATAGATACGTTTTGGACGTATCAACATCCCTAAGCTTAATTCCTGCTCGTCCTCGAGTAGGTAAATGATAACACCATAATTTCTGTGGTGACATGCTAGCAACCATAAAAGAACTTTGGAAAGTAAAGCAATCAAGGTTAGAGATTCAATTCAAGTCATAACATGCAAGAGTCTATATTAGCAATTAAACAAGTAACAAAAGAACATTAGGTGCAAGAGCTCTCGCTGTCCGTGAATCGAATGTCTACAAATGGTGTTTGCGTGCAAGAAGGGGGATAGGGAATACGAGAAAAAGTAATTTTTGTGTTGAGAACTCAATCTACTAAAGTTTCACACTTCGTCTTCTTCTGGAATCTTATATTGACTCGTCCCCAGACCACTAGCCAGGTACAAGTCAATTTGATCCACTCCTTTTCGATATTTTGAGCACTCATGCAATGGATGAGCGTAAGCACGAGAGTTGACACTTAAGATGGAAAAGAGAGAAGTATGGTGGAGGAGGAAGACAAAAAGGATGAGAAAGGTTCACATCAATGAGGACAATCATAGGCAAGGGATGCCAAATGATAGATATGATGTGAGGAGTAGGGATTGCCATGCAACGGATGCACATACGAGCTAAGAAGCTCTCCAAAGGAACTAGTGGGGGTGCATCTAACTTGCTTGCTCATGAAGACCTAGAGCTCGTTTGAGGAGGCTCATCCTTGGAATATGCAAGCTAAGTTCTATAGTGTGAAGGTCCCCACATAGCTATATGCATAATGAACATCTCCTTGGAGTACAAGGATATAAAGGGAGTACTAGTATGGATCTCTCAAAAGGATAGTAGTGTTGCCCCTTTCTCTCTTTTTATTTCTTTTTCTCTTTTTTTCTATTTTTTTGTATTTTTTTGTGGCCTCAATGGCTCTTTCTATTTAACTCTCATTTGTCCTCTTTGGGATCTTTTAATGTGTCCACTTTGGGATCTTTTCCTGACTTAAGGGCAACACTCTATTCTACAAGAGGGTAAAGGAGATCTTTCACACTTTACAAGGTACTCAAAACATAAAGAAGATGTAACTATCATGAAGTATGCAAGGTATGTCGCTGCCAGTGTAGCAAGAACATGTATGACATGAAGATCATGTCATGAAGAGGTGGAAGTTGCATGGCAATGTAACTCGGAAAGGTTATGGAAATGCCTTGATAGGTAGGTATGGTTGATGTTTTGAGCAAAGATATAAGGAGGCTTATGATGACAGAGCGTATCATGCCAAGGGTTTGGAAGTACCGGCGAAGGTGGACACCAACTCTCGGAGTGAGAAGAAGGCAATGCACGGCACGGGAGAGGCTTGCAAAATATGGGAAGGTGGAAGTGTCAACATTCAATACTTACATTAGTCCGAAGAACTCATGCACTTATTATCGGTAACTCTCAATCTAATAAGGAAGTTCACAAAGAGACAAGTACCTCGAGGAGGAGTGTATGGGGGTTTGGTTATCCTTGCGCATCCTCGACTCATGGTACGTGAGTGTTCTCTCATATGCGACTCCTCAGAAGAGTAGTGATCCATCTAGTATCTAGAGTTCTCAACTAATTTTGTAGGTTTTGAAAACACGGATTGCCAAAAATACGACACCTATCACTAGTAGGCAAGAGCTCTTGACACCAAAAGTTCAAACATTACTCACATCAATACCTCAAAACTATTGCAAGCTACTACTAGAAATAAATAGCAACCTCAGTTACCTACTTTCAAAACAAGACACAACTCATTGCAACAACCAACTCTCTTTAACAAGATAAACATGAAAACTAAAAAGAGTTCCAGCAACAGACTAAAAAAAATCCAAGGCTCTTGCTAAAGACAAACTAAGACTAAAACAAAACATCGCAGTAGCTATGAAAAGATAAAGAACACACAACAGCAAAAAGATAAGCAGGAAAAATCTATGATGTGTTCTCGATTTTGAAAACGGAGCCTGTTTCTCTCCCACACAAAGTAAGACGGGATCTAACTTGTTATGAACAGCAAGAAAATCTAAAGAAAACTAAAAACAAAACCTAAGAGCGAGACGCTCCAAGCATAGCACATAACGCATGAAGTGATAAATATATAGTGAGACGAAGGACGAACTGATGATTGTTGATGGAGAAGGGGATGCACGGGGGCAACCACAATCTTAGACGCTTGAGTCTCATTGAATATTTATTGGGGATCTACGGGGGCATCCCCAAGCTTGAGCGCTTGACACTCTTGGATCTTCTTTCATCATCTTCCATCACACACTTGAAAACTCCCTTCATACATAACTCATCATAAGCTGATTAGAGAGGTTAGCACCCTTAATAAATAAAAAATTTCCACTGGATATAAAGATATTATTGAAGATCTACTGTTTCTCAAGAGTTCCAAAAAGTTTTTGCAAAGAAAAAGCAAGCTTAAGGTTTGCAAAAGTTAGGAGAGACAAAACGTGGCAGAATCTGTGAAAAACAGAACAGCAGATAGTAAAGAATTTTTTAGGGGCACTTCTGCAACTCGAATAAAAAAACTCAGAACATACGGAAGTTTCGTAATTGTATAGAGCATATTGTGTAAACATTTCAGCTCAAAAAGATGAACTGGGATTTTTCTGGAATTTTTCTGGCCACGAGGACAGAATCTGTTTTCTGGACAGCATGTCACAACTTTTACTTCCCTTGCCGTAAGAGGCTATAACTTGGCAAAAGCTGAAAAATAAAGATACAATGATGTTGCTACAGAACTAAAAATAATCAAGACACAACAAAAGCAAAAAGAAAACACCTAAATTCGTTGCGGGCTGCCTCCCGAAAGCGCTTCTTTAAATCCATTAGCTAGGCTTAATGCAAAAGAAGAATCAAGTTTTATCAAGAGAAAGAGAATAACTAGCCCGTGTAACGGACTCAAAATGTAACTTGATTTTCTTTCTAGGGAAGTGTTCCATCCCCTTTTTGAATGGGAATTGGAATTTTATATTCCCCTCTTTCATGTCAATAACCGCACCAACGGTGCGAAGAAAAGGACGTCCCAAAATAATTGGACACAAAGGTTCACACTCTATATCCATAACATTAAAATCAACGGGAACATAGTTGTCATTGACAATGATAAGAACATCGTCGATCTTCCCCAAAGGTTTTTTTATGGAAGAATCTACAAGACGAACACCAAAAGAACAAGGCTCAAAGGGCTTCAACTCAAACATATCAAATATTCTTTTGGGCATAACGGAGGTACTAGCTCCAACATCACATAAAGCATAGCAAGAGAAGTTATTTAATTTAATTTTTATCATAGGGTCCCAAACATCATCTAGCTTCCTAGGTATGGAGGCTTCTACTCTAAGCTTGTCCTCCCTAGCTTTTATGAGAGCATTTGTGATATGCTCCGTGAAGGCAAGATTAAGTGTGCTAGTGTGGGGGTCTCTAGACATTTTTTGTAGCAAACTAATAACTTCTGAGAGGGTACAACTATCAAAATCAATATCACTACTATCAAAGGTGGTACTAGTGTCATCTAGGCTCGTTTGTGTGAAACCCTGTATGTTCATAGGAGTTTCTTTTTCTACGGTTGAGGTATTAGCATCACCATTAATAGGTCCAACGGGACTAGGAGTGCATTGGGTGCTAATAGTTTGGGTGTCCTCAACAATTTGGATAGTGGCAATTGTGTGGTGTGTAGGAAGGATCTTAATTCTATCCTCTACCTCTTTTTCTCTAGCCCATATTTCTTTAAGTTTAGCCATCATCCTAATATTTTCGATTTGTAACTGGATAGCATTAATAGGAGTGGCCTTATTCTCCTCAAGGGGAGAGGTTCTAATTTTAAGCATCTCAATATCAAGGGCTAAGATTTCTACCTTCAAAGAGAGATTTTTGTTGAAGGCTTTTTGGGTAGTGATAAAGTCTCTAAGCATGCTTTCCAATTCAGAAGAGGGGTTCTTGTTGCCAGGGTAAGTGTTATTGTTCCCATAGTTGGATGGAAACGGTCTAGGATTGCTAGCAAAATTTCCCTTATAAGCATTGTTGTTGAAGTTGGTTCTAGAAATAAAGTTCACATCTACTTGTTCTTGAGCAACCAAAGAATTTAAAGGAACATCATGAGGATCAATAGAGGGTTTCTTGGTAAGTAGAGACATAATTAAGTCAACTTTTTCATTGAGGGAGGTAATTTCCTCGACACAGTTTACCTTCCTACCTATTGGAGCGCGTTCGGTGTGCCATTGGGAATAATTGGTCATCATTTCATCGAGAAGCTTCGTGGCAGCACCAAGTGTAGTTGACATAAAGGTTCCTCCCGCAGCCGAAACTAACAGGTTCCGCGAGGTAAAGTTCAAGCCTGCATAAAAAGTCTGGATAACCATCCAGGTAGTCAAACCATGTGTAGGGCATTTCTTAACAAGAGATTTCATTCGTTCCCAAGCTTGGGAAACGTGTTCATTATCCAATTGCTTAAAATTCATAATATTACTCCTCAATTTGATAATCTTAGTAGGAGGGTAGTACTTCCCTATAAAAGCATCTTTGCACTTATCCCAAGAATCTATGCTATTTCTAGGCAAAGATTGAAACCAGATTTTAGCATCTCCCCTTAAAGATAAAGGAAAGAGCTTGAGCTTAACAACATCACCTTCTACTTCTTTATACTTTTTCATATCACATAATTCAACAAAATTATTCAAGTGTAAAGCAACATCATCTCCAGCACCAGAGAATTGATCTCTCATAACAAGGTTTAGCAAAGCATGTTTAATTTCATAAGAGGTAGCTGAAGTGGCAGGTGTGGCAATGGGAGTGCAGATAAATTCTTGGTTGTTGTGACTAGTGAAGTCACACAACTTGGTGTTTTCAGTGGAACCCATAGTAGCAGCAAGTGTGGCAGATTTTTTTGTAAATTTTGATAAAAGACACAAAGATAAAAACTGAAAGGTAAACTAACAAGACTAAAAAACAAAGGTAAAGGGTACTGTGAAACTCCCCTATCTTAGCACTCGGAGTCCCCGGCAACGGCGCCAGAAAACTTGCTTGATGGCTTCTCGCCCTTCGTTGGTTACCCCAAGTGGAAGGTTTGAGATGTAGTGCAGCAGCAGTTTTCCCTTGGTGAAGATACCAAGGTTTGTCTCCAGTAGGACTCCAGAGATGATAAGTAGGTTTCAGCGGCGCAACTGACGTGGACCTGCACACAGACACAGATAACTTTGTTCCCAACGAAGTTCAGAGAGGTTGTCAATCTCTCCGGTCTTGTTGTTCACAAAGGATAAAACGCAAGGGATAATGATAGCAAGTAAAAGAAGTAAAGTAAATATAGCTTGGAAATAATAATGATGATATGGACCGGGATACGTGATGTTCACTAGTGATGTCTCTCTCCCAAAAGACGATAAAACTGCTATGCGAGGTAAACAAATTACAGAAGGGAAATTGACAGGATTATGAACGCACCGCAATGCTAACTATGCTACAAAAGAAAGGAAGAGGCTCAAAAGCACGGGCAGTACGCCAAAATAAGTAGACCGAAATCCATCTGCATCTACTACTAATCATCCACCTTGAGATATATATCCAGAGCATCTCGCTGGTATTAAGTTGCGAGCCCCACCCAAAGTGTAAACCCAAAGCAACAGACAACTGCAATAAAAAGAACTTTGCGTAAAGTAAACAATACTTGCAACCGCGGTTACAGGCACCGTTGTTTTCCCCCTTGTGGCAACAGCACATCCCCTAGACTCATGTTTCTGTCACTCAAGCGTGTCATCGGGGGGCATGAACCCACAATCTAGCACAACGTTCCCTCTTGGAGTCACTACCTACTACTTGGCCAAAGAAATAAACAACAATAGTGAACATGCAAGAATTACTTAGGAACAAAAATATAAGAGATAAAAACCAAATATATTACTCTATCACAATCTGAACATAATCTCATAATCCATCAGATCCCATCAAACTCAGCATAGCAACAGCATAAATATTACAAAGGTGCCTCGATCAAGTAGGGCAGCTCACGAGGTCTAAACAATGAAGATCAAAGAGGGGAGCAGAACATCACATAGCTACTGATCACGGACCCATGGTCCAAGGAAAACTACTCACGAGACATCCGGGGAGCATCCATGGTGGAGAGGAGACTCCTAGAGGTCAATCCTCCCTCCGGCAGGGTGCCGGGAAGAGTTCTTCTGGTGCTCCCGATCTCGGAAGCGCGGCGGCGGTAGAACAGAGACGAGTTTGCGGAATAGGGTTCTTCTTCTGGAGTTTTCCCGTGACGGAGAATAAATAGGCGAAGGGGGGCAGCCAGAGGTGGACCAGGGGCCCCAGGCACCCCCCTAGCGCGTCCAGGGGTGGGGCCGCGCCGGGTGGACGCCTGGGCCCCCCTTGGCTCCCCTCTGGCTCTTCCTGGGCTCTTCTCGAAGCTTCCTGTACGCTGATTTTTCCTGTATTTTTCCCGGAATTTTTCTGGCACTTTTTATATGGGGGAAAACTGAAATAGGAAAACAACAGAAAACAGGAACTGGCACTGGGGTGCACTGAGTTAATAGGTTAGTCCAAATATGATCAAAAAGTATATGAAAGTGTATCTAGATCATAGCAATATCACACAAAACATGCATGGAGCAAGAAGAAATTATAGATACGTTTTCGACGTATCACCATGGACCAGTGCTTCATATTCGGCCACATTGTTCGATGCGGCAAAATGGATTTGCAGCACATAGTTGAGGTTGTCACCCTTTGGACAGGTGAGAACAATGCCAGCCACTAGTCCGGATTTCATCTTAGAACCATCAAAATGCATTTGCCAGAAATCTGAAACCGGACAGGGGGGATCATATTGAGTTTCATCCCAATCGACGAGAAAATCTGCCAGTGCATGGGATCATACTTGATGCCATTGTTTGCAATCTCAATGGACGATTTTCCACTCGGTGTAACAGCCCAGTTTTCACAAAAATTAAAATTCTTGTTTTTGGTGTGAATTGTTTGATTGTCTGATTTTTTTGCGGTGTTTGCATCCCCGATTTATCGATCGGCGATTATTTTTCCCCGTCTTATCTCGTATCGGACGGAGATTGACCCTTGCCACCCTGACACTCGACCTTTGTGACACCGGGTTTCACCCGAGCACCGTCGCAACCGGCACAAGTCCAGCCATCGCCACCGGAACGAAAACCCCGTTTATTTAATAAACATATTATTTAATTGGGCGCCGAAAAATGTTGTCGAAATGTCAATGCAGTGAGGTACGATCGACGTGCTCGACGCGTTGAGCGTGTAGGTCGAAGTTTCGTCCGAATCGGAGTCCGTATGCACCTCCGGCGGTCACGACCGCGATCGCCGGACACGCGAGAGAGAAAACCGGTGGTCATCAGGGGTATTTTCGTCATCCGCCAGACCAGCTAGCCTATATAATGACCCCCACCTCCCAAACCAGCCAATTAAGGTTTACTCTAATGAAAAATTGGCGCCACCCCCCTCTAAAAGTTCCCAAATCTTCCCAATAGCCCTCCACCAGCCGAAACCCTAGCCCCCATCAGATCCCTACCGTCATATCTAGGATCTAACGGCCCAGATCTTCCCAACCGAAGCCAGCCGCCATGGGCCGAGCCCAGCTGGGTGTTTATCGTCTTGTGTGCTTCCGCGAGTACCTCTTGGAGACGATGCGAGCTTGCGATCAGCTACACCTTCGGAACCCGACTTATCAACAGGCAAGGACTATACATTACTTATGATCCATTCTATTTCAACCAGCGGTTTGCATGCTAGTCTAGGTTAGGTTCGATGTTTGATCCTACCACATGTTTACAACCTCTTTTAAACCAATACAGCCATGTCCCCTCCCAGCAAACCTTGTACTGCTATGTTACTATTGCTCGTTGCTCAGCCCCTGCTTAGTATGCATGCTTAGGATGCTACGATGTTACCCTGTTACTCCTGGGTTTGGGATATCACTTTATTATTATTGTTATGGATGATATGACTATATAAATGATGACTATATTTCGACGAAGGATGGAAGGTCTAGGCTATCCCGCCCCGACGCTTTGTTCCATTCGAGTCACCTCGGATCCGAGTTCCGGGTATTGGTTTTAAGACTGAGCGTGCCTAATCGCGTGTGGGATTTTATGGGGTCCCCTTTTCTTACCTACCTAGCTTCAAACATTTCTAGTGGTGGCCCAAGCTGATTTACTATTTGAAACGTGTGTGTGATTGGTCCGCGGCCGGCAGATTTCAAATAACTTGGGCCAGCGGAGACATGGTTTCTCTTGTTGGTCCACCCCAGGGAGCTAGGGGGTTGTCCACATCTGTTTGGGAAACTAACCCGACCTCATCCAGACGATAGAGGCCGATTCGAGAGCGTGGCCGGCTTTTGAGTTAGATGTCGACTCACCGGGGGCCACCAGGATTTGTGCGTTGTTAGTTAGAGGGACCTGTCGTTCCGGATCTCTTGGGACTAAATCATAAAATGGTTGCCTATCATGGGTAGCAACTGAGAGAGATGGGCGTGCGTGCGGAGCCTCGTAATGGGCAGTTGGTACACCCCTGCAGGGTTAAATCTTTTCGAGAAGCCGTGTCCACGGTTATGGACGACTTGAGACCTACTCCTTGTTCATAGACAACAACAACTGAGATAATCATAATATAACTTGATCAACGTGTGTGTGTTCCTTGACTGCTTCTTCTTCGTCGGGATGCGAAGAGGAGGACAATGATAGGATAGGTGTTATGTTTGCGTAAGTAGTTGATAGTAAGACTTGTTCGAGGCGATTCCTCATCAAATGCTTGGCCTCTTACCTTACTCTCTAGATTGTTAGCCACTTCATAAATGCTAGTGTGGCAGCAACCTCACCACTTACCACTTCCTTACCGTAAACTACTAGTTGTCCTAGAATGACGAGTGATGAAGTCCTTGCTGGGTCAGATGACCACAACAGTTGGATGCTGAGTACCTCTGTACTCATGATACTACCCCCAAACTCTTTTCAGGGTTCGGATCGACAACAGGTATGGTGATCGACGTTTCACGTGGAGACTCGACGAGGACTAGTTAGGCGGATCCCGGCGGAGGGCCTGGACCCGTGTGGTTATGGGATCGATGCTTTTCTCTTTGCCACTAGGCATTGGGTTGTAGTCTATACTCAGACATGTATCTTCCGCTGTTATATTGTATTAAGGCAATTGTATGCCGATTGTATGAGATGTTGTATCCTTGTATCTGTAATGTTGTGATATCATGTTGGAAATCCGGGGCATATGGCTATGTCATATGTCGCGGTGGGACCGATATGTGCTTCGTCCCTGGATCGGGATGGAAACATCTAGATCTGGAACAGTACCGCATATCGGGCCTTACACTCGGCCAGATGCATCCCGATTTCATATGATTTCTGCAAGTGGTGCCGAGCTGATGACTGTGATTGGATGCTCCTGGAAATAGCGCTTCATTCTCTTTGCTGCCATGTACACACCGTAGCACATCTTCTGGTAGTGGGGGTAGTTTTGTTTGGAGGTTGACAACACTTCACTGACATAATATACTAGTCTCTGGACTGATTGTGCTTTGTCCTTTTCCAGGCACTCGACTACCATCACAATACTAATCACGGGAGTGGTGGCTGCAATGTACAACATCATTGGCTCTTGTTCAATCGGCGCAGCTAGCACTGGAGCAGTGGATAGCATATGATTGAGTTCTTTGAATGCTTCATCCGCTTGCGGGGGCCAAGTGAACTTATTTATCTTCTTCATTAGCTGGTCAGAGGGATTGCCTTTTCTCCCACCCGACTGAGAAATCGGCTGAGCGATGCCAAGCATCAGGTGAATTTTTGGACATCCTTGACGTTTCTCGGCTTGCTCATCCGCTCGATTGTTGTAATCTTCTCAGGGTTTCACTCGATTGCTACCCGCTGACTAGAACGCCGAATACGCACTTCTTTGGATTGAGCTTGATCTTGTAAGTGCGCAAGTTTGCAAATGTCTCTCAAAGATCTTCTAGCAATGTCATCCCTAGGACTGATTTGACCACGAGGTCATCTACATATACATGAATGTTCCGGCCGACTAAGGTCGGACACATCGCTGCATAGTACGCTGATAAGTTGCACCGCCATTTTTCAGGCCAAAGGGCATGGTGATATAGGAGTAGGCCCCAAAAGGGGTGATGAATGCAGTTTTTATTTGATCCTCCATGGCAAGTTTGATCTGGTGATAACCAACAGTGGCAACCAGAAAAGACAAAAGCTGACAGTCAGCCGTAGAGTCAATGACTTGGTCGATACGGGGCAAAGCAAAAGGATCCTTGGGGCATGCCTTATTCAGGAAAGTGTAATCTATACACCTGTGCCAGGTCCCGTTCTTCTTCATAAACAGAACTGGATTTGATAACCATTCTGGATAGAGCACTTCCATGATAAAACCAGTTTTGAGCAATTGGAGATGTCCTCACCAATTTATCTTCTCTTGTCTTCGGAATAATGTCAAAGAGGATTCTTGATCGGCTTGGATCCTAGTGGGATGTGAAGCTTGTGCTCGACGAGTTCCCTCGGCAGCCCAGGCATGTCTTGTGGAGACCATACAAAGATGTCCCGGTTCTCACGGAGGAACTCGACGAGCTCGCCTTCCTATTTTCTGCTCAGTCCAGCTCCGACGACAATGCATTTTCTGCTATTTTCTGTTGTCCTTAGCCGCTTGGAACTGGGTGTCATCATCCGATGTCTTGTTCTTCGCAATCGGCAGAGGTGCTTTGTTTTGAGCTTGAGCCATTGCCACCACCTTGTCGATCTGGCACCACTCTGCGTCAATGACCAGGGAATCGACCAACTTGGAACTGGGGGATGAACACTCGAGGGACTTCTTCTAGTCGCCGCAGACAGTGATGATGCCATTCGGCCCAGGGAGCTTCATCTTTAGGTACGGCTAGAATACATTCATCATAAACTTCGCAATTGCGGGCGGTCCGATTAGAAGGTGATATGGGCTGCTCAGATCGGTCACCTTGAACCAGATCTAGCCGAATGCTGCCTAGAGGAGTGCATGAGAGGCCGAGGACAATGCCATGAAATGTGGTCTAACTGGGTTGTAGCTCACTCTTGCTGATGTCGAGCTTTATCATGGTGTCGAGGTAGAGAATGTTGAATGCACTGCCTCCATCCACAAGGGTTCTGGTGAATCGGCATGAATATTGTGGTGCTGTCAGAATAGCATCCACGACTAGTGCATAGCTTCCTGGATTCGGCATCAAGCATGCGTGGTCCACCCTTCCCCATGTGATGAGGTTGTCCGACCAGTGCATGTACTGGGGGACTGCTGGCATAGTAGTGTTGACTGCTTGGTCACGGGCTCTCCGACAGCCCTTGTCATCTGATTCGCAGGTGAAGATCAGATATTCTGAATCTTGGCGCGGGTACTGGTTGCGAGCATTTGGAGGTGGTGGACCTAGGGGTGGTGGTGGGGGTGGTGGGAGGTTTCCTCCTTCATGTGACAGACGCTTTACCCTAATACACTGCCGAGTAGTGTGTGATGCGGGCTTGCCGACTACGTTGTGCATCTTGCATGGCTGGTTCATCATGTGTTCGAACGTCTATGGGGGCCAAACTTCCCCTTGCGGCCTTTTGCCGGGCTTCATCCTCCGACTGCCTCCTGCACCCCTTGGTGCATCTTGCTCTTGAACGGCAACTACTTGTCGATTGTCATAATGCACATCCAGCTGCTCATCCTTCCTCTTGTTGCTGAAGTTGTTGCTGAAATTGGGTGTTGCGTTGTTGTAACCGAGGGTGTAGTTATTGTTGTTGTGCTACATCTCACGCCTATCGCGCCGAATGGGACCTGAGCCTCCTTCCTCAGCCGATTGTTGCTGCTGCCCAGAGGATTGCCCTTGAATGAGGCCGTTGGCACTTAGTTGGATCGGGCGCATCACAGAATCAGAGGCGGAGAATTTGTTGGCTATTCTACTCAGATCGGCTAATGATGTGATCTCCTAGCGCAGTAGCTTGTGTTTCAACATTGACCCATCTAGGCAGCCGTTAGTGAAGTACTGGATGGCCTGGATCTCATGGACTCCCTCGCAAATGTTCCTGAGATTGATCCACCGCTACAGAGCCAAGTGTCGGGGCAGACCTGGACGCTCATATTTGTCAGTGAAATTTTGCACAAATGCTTCATCCAAATCCGCCCAACAGTTGATGTTTTTGCTAGGAAAGCTATTCAACCAGGACCGAGCTGACCGAGCTATTCAACCAGGACCGAGCTGACCGAGCTATTCAACCAGGACCGAGCCAATCGCCTCCTGCGATGCCGGCTGTGGTCATGTAATGGACCAGCCAATCATGCGGCTTGACTGATCCATTGTACTTGGGGGTGTCCCTGGGCAACATGAAACCTTTGGAGAGCTGCTCTAGCCGAATGCGCGACCCAAAACAGGTCGGGCCAGCTGGTGCTTCTTCTTCTGGATGCTGATACTTCTGCAGCTGCTCAATGTGATTCTTTGCATCGTTGTCCGCAATCATGCGAGGGCCTAAGCGCAAACTGACAGCAGACCAGACTGATGCCGCCGGCTGCTCTAGCCGTCGACTGCTCACTGCTGGCTCGTCCATCTTACTGTGTCTAGCCCCTTGATTCCTCCGACTACGAGGTTGGTTCCCATGCGACGAGGATTCTTGCCTTTGCTGCCATGGTTTCACATTCGGCTGCTGGTTTGCACCCGCAGTCGGCCGCATCGCTGACTTTGACGCCACTGGCCTCTGGGGTTGCTCGGTGGCTGCTTTCTATTACTGGCTTGCTGCAGGTAGAAGGTCGCGCATTTAGCGCGTCCTCTCCCGCAACTCGTCTCCCTCCAAATTCTCCAGCTCTTGGGCGAACTTCTCAGGAACTCTCAGGTTCTTCACCAGAGAACTGTACGCTAGGTGTGGAACGATGTTGGATGATGTCGGTTGCTGGGTCCCCGCCAGCTCCCTGCTGACTGCTCGGCCAATGGAACGAAGATATTCTAGTACATGTGGGGGGATCACGAGCGGCACAATGTCGCGCGCGGCATTGTACTCACGGATTGTGGCTTCCAATCGGCGCTTTTCAGCATTTACCCGATCTTCTTGCTCGGCCAAACCTTGGCGAGCTTTCTCCCGCTCAGCGTGGGCCACCGTTGGATCCGTGCTAAGGTCCACAGGTGTGCGGAGCACATCTTGCAGATTACTTGGACCTGTAGCAGTTGTTTCTACATCTATCGCAGCTCGGGCTGCGGTGTCGGTGGAGCTGTGGCGACTGGATGACGCTCCTGCCATCATAACCTCCGCACGAATGCACGGAGTAGTGCTCTTCGATTCCACAGAGCACTCACTGTGTGGCAGCGGGTCTGTGAGACCGGAGAACCCCGTACCTCCCTGGGGTATCCTACCGGAAGGGCCGCGATGACGACGTGGTGGCTGCCGAATGGCATAATGACGCTGCGTGACATGGGCATTTCTGTCCTGAACTGAGAGACATTGTCGATGACGTAGTCAAATGCCCCGTACCTAAGAACCAGGCTGGAAGAAAAGCGCGCGCTCGACGATGATGATGTTCCCGTCCGAATCATAACTCATGTCGATGCCTCGGCCTGCCCCACGGTGGGCGCCAACTTTCGTCGACATGTGCCGGCAGATGCCATCGGGATGGCTAAAGAGGGGGACAAACCAAGGTGAGTGTCGATGGTGCCGGAATCGAGAGTGGGGACAAACACAAAGAGACACCATGATGTACCCGGTTTTGGGGCTCTCCCTAGAGATAACACCCCTACTCTTGCCGAGCTAACTATAAGCAATAACTCAGGCTACAAAGAATGCTCTGTGAGCTGTATGAGAGGAAGGGGTGAGGGCTCTAAGCACAATTCTCTCCTTGCTCTCTGTCTGGTGTGTAAGATGGAGTAAATGCGAGTATCCCCTAACACAGGAGGGATCCCTGGGGCTCTTATAGGCCAAGACGAGGGTAGTACAGTAACTTCCGGTCGTTCCAGGGGCTAGTGGTAAGCCTCTGGAGAGCTGTTGGGTCCCGCCGATCTTTCCCTTTACGGGTGCCAGGCGGCGGAAAGCTGTAGCCCTACTTTGTGTTGGAATCTTGTAGCCCAGGCCTAGAGAGCTCTATGACTAGTCTTGTGGCTTCCTCAGTTCCTTGTCTCCTCCGTCGCCCTGTCAGCTAATGTGTCGAGGGAACATCATGTGTCTCACAGGTTGGCATGGTACTGCTTCTGTCTGCCACGCGGATCTCTCGGGATCACCTCTTGATGACATCAGGCCGGGTGCGCCCATCCGGCCCAAGGTCAACTCTTGTGTGTCAACTCTTGAAAGGTTATTTCGCTTGGGTGACCCTACCCGGGGGTCATTCCCACAACACATAGCCAATGATCACAATCAAGATCACACCATGAGAGAGAGAGAGATAAAACCATAGCTACTAATAGAAAACCTCGGCCCCCAAGAGGAAGTACTCCCACATCATGGAGGGAGGAAGCAACGTCGATAGAGATGAATTCGGGGGAACTTCATCTTCCCAGCAGGGTGCCGAAACATGAACTTCTGGTCCCTTTAAGCTTGATGGAGATGGCGGCGTAGATCGGAAACTCTTTTGGAAAAGCGACTGGATATTCAATGTTTTTGCACTCGAGGGAATAAATAGGCGCAAAGTAGGGCACCAGAGGTGGGGCCAGTCACCCAGGCGACCAGGCAAAGCGGTTTGGCCATGTCCGCGTTCTCTGGTCGCCTGGACGACTAGTGTCCCCCCTCAGGGAGATCTTCTGGCTCCTGGGGTCTTTCGGTGCATATTAATTATAGGATTTTTTCAAGATCTTTCTAAGCACTTTGATTTTTCACGTTTTTTGAATTTAAAATTGTGAAGCATGAGCTCCACAACAATTTATTGCATGGGAGAACCAAAGGTTCTCAACAGAAAAATGAAGTTATTGTTTGGATACGGGGCAGAAAACGGTACCCGAACCCAAGATCTATGCTATGGCGATGTAAAGTAACAGAGGGAATCGGTGTTCATACCTTTGAAGACCGAAAGCGGGAAACGTTCGTACGAACGTGGTTGGCGTAGACTCAGAACTACGACCTCCCTGTCGTGTAGAAGACCACCATCGGCGAGGATGACTCCCGTTAAACCTCCAGCGACGAAGCAGCACCACAGGTGTAGTGCCTCGAAGAGATTATACACGTACGGCACAATCGATGTTCCTCCCGGGCTCCAAACCAGGCGAGCAGCGGAAAGAAGACGGCTACGGATCCCGACTCCGGCAGAGCGACGGCCTTGGTTCTTCTTAAGTACTTAAGGATGTTCTTTACTGCTGTCCAATGAGCCATTCCCGGATTACTCTGGTAACGATTAGTCATACTAATGGCCAACGCTAAATCCGGTCTGGTACATAACATAGCATACATGAGAGAACCTATGGCTGAGGCATAGGGCTTTGAGGACATCTCCTCTTTCTCTTTAGCTGTGGTTGGGCATTGAGTCACGCTTAATTTGACACCTTTTATGACTGGCAAGAGACCTCTCTTGGAGTCATCCATTTTGAACCTTTTCAAAATCTTGTCAATATAAGTGTTCTGACTCAAGGCCAACCGTCGATTAGGTCTATCTCTATAGATCTTAATCCCAAGTATGTACGCAGCTTCACCTAGGTCCTTCATGGAAATTGTCCATTCAGATATTCCTTTACTTCCTCTAAGAATTTCTTATCGTTCCCTATTAGTAATATGTCATCCACATATAGCACAAGGAATGCTACCGAGCTCCCACTCAGTTTCTTATAGACGCAGAACTCTTCGACGTTTTGGAAAAATCCAAAAGATTTAATGACCTCATCAAATCGAAGATTCCAGCTCCGAGATGCTTGCTTCAACCCATATATGGACCGTTGAAGCTTGCAAACCATACCAGCATTCCTTGGATCGACAAACCCCTCTGGTTGCATCATATACAACTCTTCCTCAATGTTGCCATTTAGGAATGCAGTTTTCACATCCATCTGCCATATCTCGTAATCATGATATGCAGCTATTGCTAGTATGATCCGAATAGACTTTATCATCGCTACAGGAGAGAACGTCTCCTCGTAGTCAACTCCTTGAATTTGTCGGAAACCCT
This sequence comes from Bromus sterilis, assembly GCA_950022295.1. NCBI lineage: Eukaryota > Viridiplantae > Streptophyta > Magnoliopsida > Poales > Poaceae > Bromus > Bromus sterilis. Next base: position 156,907,502 of record OX465596.1, on the reverse strand, counting down.
TCGCGACAAGTCGAGCTTTGTAGATAGATACGTTTCCGTCTGCGTCAGTCTTTTTCTTGAAAATCCATTTATTCTCGACGGCCTTGCGGTCCTCGGGAATATCCACCAAAGTCCATACTTTGTTGGTGTACATGGAGTCTATTTTGGATTTCATGGCTTCAAGCCATTTCTCGGACTCGGGTCCCTCCATTTCTTCGTTGTAACTCGTAGGTTCATCCGACTCAACAGCCGAGATTGCATTCACAAGTTGTCCGTAAAACTCAGTAGGTTGACGGAATCTTGATGACCTACGGGGCATAAAAGATTCCTCTTCATTCTCATCATGATCATTATGAATGTCATGATCATTATGAATGTCGTTCTGGCCATTCTCTTCAACTCCCACTGTGGAAGATGGTTCCAGAACAAATTCCGTAGCCATTTCATCCAATTGGAGTGATTTGTCAGTTACTTCATCGAGGTCTATTTTCCTCCCACTCAACTCTTTCGCGAGAAACTCCTTCTCAAGAATTGTCCCGTCTTGGCAACAAACGTTTTGCTGTCAGACTTGTTGTAGAAGGTGTACCCACAAGTTTCCTTGGGATAGCCCACAAAGATGCACTTATCCGCCTTGGATTCAAGTTTTTCAGGCTGTAGTTTCCTAACATAAGCCTCACAACCCCAAATCTTCAGGTGAGACAACTCAGGTTTAGTGCCATGCCATTCTTCAAATGGTGTTGTCTTTACGGATTTGGATGGTGCCCTATTAAGAATATGAATGGCGGTTTCTAATGCATACCCCCAGAATGACACAGGAAAATTAGTATGAGACATCATCGATCGCACGCTATCCAATAGGGTTCGATTACGTCGCTCAGCTACACCGTTTCTCTGAGGTGTGCCTGCCGGCGTAAGCTGTGGTATTATGCCACAAGACTTCAGATGATTGCCAAACTCGTGACTCAAATACTCGCCACCTCGATCCGATCGAAGGTGCTTGATTTTCCTTCCGAGTTGATTTTCGACCTCATTCTGAAATTCCTTGAACTTTTCAAAGGTTTCAGACTTGTGCTTCATCAAGTAAATATACCCATATCTACTCAAGTCATCAGTAAAGGTCACGAAGTAACGAAGATCATTGCGAGTGGGGACGTTCATGGGTGCACATACATCCGTATGTATGATCCTCAATAAGACATCCGCACGCTCCATCACACCATTGAATGGAGTCCTTGTCATCTTGCCCATGAGGCATTGTTCACATGTATCAAGGGATCCAAAATCCAATGACTTAAGAAGTCCATCCTTATGGAGCTTCTCCATGCGTTTTATACCAATATGACCAAGTCGGCAATGCCACATCATCATGTGATCTTCATTATTCTTCAATCTTTTGGCCTCAATATTGTTAACGTGACACACGTCACCATCGAGATTAAGTACGAATAAACCATGCAACTCCGGTGCGTGAACATAAAACATATCATCCTTATAAATCGAACAACCAATTGTATCAGACTTAAAAGAATAGTGGTCTCGCTTCAAGCAAGAACCACTCACGATGTTCACACTCAACGCGGGTACATAGTAACATTTATTCAGAACTAAAACCAATCCCGAAGGGAGACTAAGATGCTTCGTGCCGACCGCCAAGACTTCAATCCGGCAGCCATTCCCCACGCGCATCGTCACTTCATCTTTGACCAAGCGTCTCCTATTCCTTAGTCCCTGAATGGAATTAGAAATATGAGCGACAGACCCTGTATCAAATATCCAGGATGTGTTCCCAGCGCTTGTCAAGAGAAGATCAACAATAAGTATATCCAATATACCTTCGTCTCTCTTGGCGACCTTGCCAGCCTTCTTGTCCTTTAGGTACTTAGGACAGTTGCGCTTCCAGTGACCTTCACCCTTGCAGTAGAAGCACTCCACTCCGAGTTTAGGCTTGGGTGCCTTGGGAGGAGCGGCAACTGACTTGCCATCCCTCTTAGGGCCACCTCTCCTGGCCTTCTCCCGTCTGCTTGACTTCTTGAAGTCAGTGGTCTTGTTGACCATGAAGACGGCATGCTCCTTCTTGATCTCAACCTCAGCGCTCTTTAGTATGGCGAACAACTCAGAAGGGGTTTTGGTCATCCCCTGCATGTTGTAGTTTAGCACAAAGCCTTTGTAGCTAGGGGGAAGCGACTGCAACACCCTATCAACCGCAAGTTCATCTGGAATCTGACATTCCAGAGCATTCAAGCGCTGAATGTAGCCAGACATTTTGACCACGTGCTCACTCACGCTGCCGTGCTCATCCATCTTTGCTGAGAAGAAGGCTTCAGAAGCCTCGTACCGTTCAGCCCTGGCTTGAGGTGCGAAGACCGCCTTGAGGTCGGTGATAATCTCATATGCACCCATCCTCTCAAAGCGTTTCTGCAGCTCAGCCTCCATGGAGTAGAGCATGCCACTCTGGACAAGTTTGTAATCATCAGTCCTGGAGAGATAGACATTCTTCTCCTCCTGACTGGCATCATCTGCTGGTGCGTCACCTAACGCGTCCTCTAGTACGTATGCCATTTTGAGGGGAACGAGGAGAATCCTCAGGGTGCGGAACCAGTTGGTGAAATTTGTCCCATCTGTTTTTAGCTTATCTTTCTCTAGGAATGATCCTAAGTTGAACGAGGGGCGAGGTGCTGCCATCTACAAGGTTGGATTCACAATGATACAATTTAGACTTTTGTTCATAATGTGGAGTTTCAATTTACTCTTAAAATTCTAGAAAGCTCCCACTTAGATAAACACCTCTCAATTTAACTAAGTGATTACACAATCCCAGCCCCCATACCTCCCCCGATATGTACGGCCCAGTATGCGAACCAGGTAGGCCTCTAAGCCAATCACATCAGGCATGTGACTCGTGCTCGACCTTTCGGTCTTCTGTGTTCCAGGCCCGCATCTACATACGTCAAGCCTGCCAATCGAACCTTGATGTTAGCTGTTCAGGCAAGGCCATATCTGCATATGCCAGGCTCGCCGAACCCAACCTCATGCGAGCTCCGTTGAATATGTAGGACAACTCCGGTATATACGGAGCGTCAGGCCATATGGGAGAACCTTCCAGGTGGTGCCCATCAAAAGGGAGAACACAATGTTGGTATTGTGAGAGATGGTCCTGTTTCGTGCTACCGTCGATATATCTAGCCTACTAGCATAAAACAGGAAGTAAAACTTTAAATCATACTACCTATGATCCCCCTTCATGCAAAGCAAAGTTCAAACGTCTTTCTACTTTAGCTTGTGCAAGTTTTACGTGGCTGCTAGGGGTTTCTAGAGAGAGAACCGATTTCTATCCTGCGAAAAACATGCCACAACACCGTCTCTTATCCGTCTCTATTACACCCCTGTCGGGGCCCTCCGTTGCAAACATCTTCACATCGCTAATGCAGAGAGACAGACACCCCCCCCAGCCACTTTATATGGTACAAGCCATATGTCAAGCGTGGAACCAGTCTCGCGTAAACGCGTAAGGTCGGTCGGGGGCCGCTTCATCAAACATTGCCGCAATGCTCCAATGAGTACACATGGGAGGGTAACGAATGAAGATTCGATGCCCACATCCTATATGTGTACTATCTGTACAATACATCTACGCATAGCTAGCTCATGATACCACTGTTGGGATACGGGGCAGAAAAAACAAATTTTTCACACCTACGGTACCCGAACCCAAGATCTATGCTATGACGGTGTTCATACCTTTGAAGACCGAAAGCGGGAAACGTTCTTACGAACGTGGTTGGCGTAGACTCAGAACTACGACCTCCCTGTCGTGTAGAAGACCACCACCGGCGAGGATGACTCCCGGTAAACCTCCAGCGACGAAGCAGCACCATAGGTGTAGTGCCTCGAAGAGATTATACACGTACGGCACAATCGATGTTCCTCCCGGGCTCCGAACCTGGCGAGCAGCGGAAAGAAGACGGCTACGGATCCCGACTCCGGCAGAGCGACGGCCTGCCTTATGGTGGAGAACTCCAATCCTGGTGCAGACTCCAAACAAGGGGAGTCCACTTCCGGAAATGGAGAAGGAAGAAGAAGGAGATCAATTGTTGTTGTATGGAAAAAGGGGGGTCTACCCCTCTATATAAAGGCCAAGGGGTGGTGTGATCCCTCTTCCCTCCCCCATGTGGGACTAAACCCCCAAGGGGGGAGGGGTGCGCCGGCCAAGGGGGGGAACCCCCTCCTCCCCTAATGGGCCTCTAAGGACCATATAGCCATTTTTCCATTATTTTAATTATTTAATAAGTTTTAAATATTTAATTCAGATAATTAAATAATAAAAAACATTATCAAAACAATTAAACTTTATTTTGAACTATTCAAAATGTCCGGAAACCATTCCGTCCTCCTCCGGAACTATTCCGGTGATTTCTCCTATTTCACCGATTGATCCTGTAACTGTCCTATGCATCGATTTCCCTTAAGTGTAACACCCTAACGGTCCGGGAAACAGCAGACATGGTCGAGACTCTTCTCATTGACCAATGACTAGTCAGTTGGACCTGGTTACAATCCTTGACAGCCCCTGCGCTTCCATCGAATGAGCTTCGATCGCTTTTGGAAACCGTTAACGATACGACGTAATCCCTTTGTTCTGCGGTACCTTGTTTGTCCGAGGTTTGATCGTCGGTATTCCACATACCGTGTTCACATCTCGTTCATGACAAACAACTTCTCTCGTCCATGATCATTGCATCTCTTTGTGACCTAGTCACGTCCTTGCAAGGGGTTGATGCAATATCACCGAGTCGGCCCAGAGTACCTGTCCTGTCATAAGGACTGCCAAATCCCGCTTTGATCTATTAACATACTCATCAACCATCTATTTCGGAATACCCAAAGTGCACCGTTATAGGCAGCATATTTCAGTCAGGCGGTGGGATACAAATCAAAGTCTCCTCATAGATCGTGATTACGTATGATCATTACGGTCTAAGGACTAAGGCATACGTTACAAAGTCATAGCAACGCTGAACTATGTGACTCGATCACATTGCATTACTTTTAGGTGGGCGTCTGTCCATCACATCATTCCCCTAATGATATGACCTCATTGTCAATGGACTTAAGTGTCGCCATGATCAGGAAAGCTTGATCAATCAATTGCCCAATGAGAGAGTTTACCCGAGTTAAACTACGGACCATGTTTTATACTACACCTGTATTAGTATTTCCAAGTAATACAGTTATAGCACAGTATGAAACGTATTATGAACAAAACGGATATGTGACAAATATCTTTATTAATTTGTCTCTAGGGCACATATCCAACAGTTATTTACAAACAGAAAGACATAAAGTCAAGGGGCCAACCATGCACAGACAAAACAGACAAAAAATGGCATTGGGCACTGGGTTCATAGGTTATTTCCCAAATATGTTGTAAAAGACATGAAATTGCATCCAAACATGCAACAATCCCAACCAAATAAGCATGGAACAAGCAAAATATAAATATACCTTTGGGACGTGTCAACTCCCGAGCTACATCCTCTGCTATGTAGTAAAAAAGAATGCTCGGAACAGAAATCCACAAGTAGGTAACATTTACTCAAATAAAATACATTGGACCGAAGATGTCAACTCAGACCCTGAAATATGTACAACGCAAGGACCTCCTGTAGGAACACCCGAACCCGGTTCTATAGAAGAAGGGAGCCCGCTACGAAACATAAGGCACGATCAGGGTCATCAAAATAAAGGCATCAATCATGAAAGATTCAAACAAGGAAAAGCTCATGGGTTAAGCCTCAACAGAGCTCATTATTGTCTCTTCCCAAGAGCGGACTCATGTTTTTCGAAGAGAAGATGAAGCTTCGCCCCCTGAACCATTTCTGGGTTCCTGAGGGATTCATGCAACACCTTCAAACGATGCTCTCCCTAATGCATGGGGGAATCAAACCTTATGTTTCAATTACTGCTCGCTCTTCGAGATCTCCAAAATCATCGTCCTCCCGGATGACCATTTCATCACCAATCACCTCAGGCTGTCTATTACCAAAATTAATCGCTGAATCTTATTTAGAAGGTGATTTACTCGACTGAGCTCCCTTGCTACCCGTCTCTCTCTGCTTACCTCCTTTGGGCATAAAAGATGGTTTCGGTTTGGGTGGGAGGTCAGGTTCATCCGTCATCAGCTCTTGCACTATTGTATACAAGGTTTCCCCTGGGAGAGGAGACCTCGATTGGATTAGGGAGAAACCTTGAAAATACTGCCAAACGAGAAAAAGAAGATTGAAGAACGGACAAAAGCAAAATACCCAAGGAACTAGAAAGGGAAGAAGAACAATACCTCACTATTTGGATAGGAGGAGCAAAAGGGTTGTAATTTTACAAAAGAAGCACCACACCTTTTAACAAAGGTGCGATGCGTTCAATGATATCCTCCTCTTACAAAGGGATTCACGATAGGCGGGGCAGGTCCTCTAGCCCAACATACTCCCACATGCGTGAACTCCACGCCTAGAGAGGCTGGGTCCGCCTCTCCACCCACGTCTTCATAATTTGTTCGGCGATCAACCCGGCGCGTTTCATCTCATCCACCACCTTAATCCAGGTTAAGGAGCCCCGCGTCACGCTACTCAAAGATTTCCAGCACATACGACATGCGGGTGTGCCCCTTTGGGAAATAGGAAGGCCCGCTCCCTGCATTAGATCTAGGGCATAAAACCCTTGTTTCTCACAGTCCTTCATCGAGTCCAGAAAAGTCAAACTGAACAACTTGGTCTTCTTCTACAGCTGAATATGGGCACCACTGACCTCATACACCTGGCCCTGGTACCTTTGTTTGAACTTTGAAAGAATATTGAAAAATATCGATATGGGGATCCAAGCCGTGGAAAGCCTCGCAGAAAGCAACAAAATTCACTAAGTGAAGAACACTATTTGGGGGAGGGTGTTGAAGCTGGAGACGCAGAAATAACAATAGACCTCTAAGGAATGGGTGAAGAGGCAGGCAAAAACTGCACTTCACATGAAACACGTGGATGACCCTCTCATTAGGGGAACACGTTGGAACAACTTCATCACCTTCCGCTCTCCACCCTAAGAGACTTTGGTGGCAGCAAACCTTGGCCCTCCAATTCAAGCTCATGATCCTTGGACGTCATGATGCGAGACCATTGCCCAGATTTATCATTGCCACCGTGATACGTCAAAAATGCATCACTATTTATATAGTAATTCATCCCTATTCATTGATATATTTCATGTTATGATGATGTTCTTATGTTGTTTTGCCTTGTTTTAAATAGTTTGCAAACTTTTCGATGCCGAAGTAGCAGAGGCAGGATTCAGCGGTAAAAAGTGGACACTGAGTTGCTGAAACAGAAGACCTCCAAATTACCTAAAAATCGATGGCGCAGATTTTCCAGAATATTAACGGCGGCACGCAAAACGAGAGCCAGAGGGGGGCCACCAGGTGCCCAGGCCGCCTGGTGGCGCGGCCCCCCTGGTGGTCGCGCCAATTGGCCGCTCGGACACCCGGGGCCACTCCGGCTCCCCCCTTTGTCCTATATATTCTACGTCACCCAAAAACCCTAAAAGATAGGAGTTTCGCGAGTTCCGCCGCCGCTCTATGGCGGAAACCTATAGATAAGAAAATACATCTCCGGCGGGCAGATTCCTCCTGGGAGAACACCTCCCGGAAGGGGACATCATCGCCATCGTCATCATCATCGTCACGGGCATCGTCGAGCTCATCATCAACATCATCCCCAACATCAAAACCATCTCCACCACCATCCATCTCATCTCACAATTGCAACTTGTGTTGTAATCCGTACTATCTATCCTCTCTACTCTATCGGTGTTGATTGCTACCGTGTGATGAATGCTATTGAGTTTTGTTGGAGAAATATCATTGTTTCTAGATTTTTTATCATCTATTTATCCCCTCTGATCATTATCTCCTTTATGTCTCGTGAGTGGTTACTTTAGTTCTTGAGGACATGGGAGAATTCTACTTGTTAGTAGTCATATGATGTTGAAGTAATATGTGTTGTTTGATATTTAAGTTGTGTTGTTATTTTCCTAGTAGTGTTGTGTGAGTCGAACACTCAACACTTCGCTTTATTAAGGACCTAGCGGAATGCATTTTGTATAAAGAATGCTTACGGTGGGTTGCCGGAGTAACAGAAACCTGAACCCTAGTTTCACTACTAGGGAAATAGCTATACATGGAAAGCTTATTAGTGGCGCATATAACAAGCCATGCGCCACCATCTAATAGGGGTGACGCACTGGAAAATAATGCGCCACCCATAAGACCTTAGGGGTGGCGCATTATTTTCCAATGCGCCACCCCTACGAGTGGGCCAGCCTGGATGAGCTTATACGTGGCGCATTTGGTGAAATGCGCCACCTCTAAGAACCTTATAGGTGGCGCATTCCCTAAGAACCTTATGGGTGGCGCATTTTAGGGGTGGCGCATTTTGGAAATCATACATTGTACTAGATATCTTATATCCAACATTAATTGTCTTACTACTGAAAACTTATTTTTTAGTTCCATGAATATAACACAACTATCCCAAACTTTTCGAAGTTCGGGTTTCATGGTGGTGAAGACAATGCACTTAGCTGTCGTGGAGTTCTAGAATTTTGGATTATGGACATAAGTCACATCATCCATAGCATCAGCGGGAGAGCATCAAAAATTTGCGAGAGGACAAGCTCCTTCTCGACACTATTGAGGATAGTCCTCACAATACGGTACCAATCGTAAAGTTTTTACCAGATAAAACAGTTAATCAAAATCAATTGGGAAGGTGGTAACGCGAGCCATTATTCTACAACGATAATGCAAATACTAAGACTTTGTTCATAATTAAGTTGCACTTGTGATTAATCAATTTAATTACTTAGTGCGCTCCCACTCAGATCAATATCTCTCGTAATTGATGCTGGAGTGATTCAAGATCCAACCCAATCGTCCGCCATTGATGTGACATCACTGATGACTTAGACTGGACCGGTAGGCCAACTTGCCAATCACGCCAAAGGTGATTCTTGTTCATCTTTCGATGGGCGTGTTCCGGTAGCAAACTTTTATCCAAACCGTCAAGATAACCAAGTGTAATGTGCTGTGTGTTCTTTTAACACACCCGTCTTTTATGCGTCACACCGTGTGCACCGATGTGACATGACCTGCTCCGATGTGAAACATAGTATAGACGGTGCTACAGTTGGAAGAACACTATCAACTTGATATTGTTTTGCGAGAGATCACCCTAATAAAATACGACTATCGCGCTTCAAACAAGGGTGCAACAAAGGGATAAACATCATAGGCAGTTCATAAAATTTTGTGATATAGTATAGCCCTTTGCTTCGTGAAGTCTTCATTGTCTTCACGTCGTCGTGGTTGAAGTCACCGTGTCCAACAACTTTGTCCTTGGCGCCGGGAACATCACCACGGCTTCCGGCATGTGCGTCGGGGTCCACCTCCGCATCGTAGATCATCACCTTTGCATCTATCTATAGCTTTGCCTCGAGCTAATAAACAGTTCTAGCACGCAGTCCATAATTAAGTGACAATCATATGACTCCAGTCATCATGCCGTACCACGACACGCAGGTCGCCAATAAATATTACATAACATATAGCATCTCATACAAACACATTGCAAATCTTGAAGGCTATACCACATCACATGCATACTCTGCAAAAACGAGTTAGATCGCCATCAACACGGGTTGTTGCAACTTTTATCGTGGTTGTTAAGCAGGTTTACAAGGCAAACGAGAAACCGTAGATAAATCAAAACACGATACTTCTTTTGTTGCTAGTTTAACATACGGGGTGCGTGCAGCAACTAATGCCACAAGCCAAACTTCGTTAAACGCGTGACCCCCGTGTGGATTTGAGTTCATAAAATCCACAAGCCCCTCCATGTTAAATCTTCTATTGCCAGATTAAGATGAGATCCAAGGAGTTTGATGTAGACCATGATCAAGGCAACCAGCATACTGAAAGCAGCATAGAGGGATCGATGGAAAACTCAATCCTTGTAGCAAAACCTCAACTTGCCATCAAGCATAGAAAAAATCACATGACAGGGAAGCAACAAGAAAATCAATGCCTCATATCACACATATGATCTAGACCTAAACATGCATCTAATCAAGGATCGCTCTGATACCACTGTTGGGAAACGTAGTAGAAAACAAAAAATTTCGGCCTACGAATCAAGAAACCAAGATCATCCAAGAAGATTGCATACAAGGTTTTAGGTCATGGCTCACCAACCGATGTAGAGGAAGTAGAGTTGGTGAAGCTCGTGGACGTAGTGGAAGTAGATCTCGCAAGTTCTCCCACGAACAGTCCCTCGATCAATCCCACGAACAAGTCCCGCGATCTAGTCCCACGGACAAGTCCCATGAACAAGCTCCTCGAAGAAGGGTCGAAGGTACGACCCCTCCATTAGTATCCACACATCCCGTAGTAGCAATCCAGCAGCGCTCCGCCGTCTAGAGATGAACGCCACCGAGAAAACTAGAGGGAGAAAACCCTAACGGATTCCGATCTAGAACAACGTCAAAACCGGGGTCTAAAAGTGGAGCAACGGGGTTTAGAGGAGGGAGGGTGGCGCATAGGCCTTGGGGACAAGTTGTGCTGCGCCCCCCACCCCGCCCCACATTATATAGGTGGCCAAGAGGCCCTTGGGGCGCAATAAGGGGGGCCCCCCAACTTGGACTCCCAAACCTTCCAAACCTTCCCACCGGAAACTTGCCATATTGGAGAGTTGGACTTTCCACCTGGAGGGGGATCCCTTCCCCTTGGTGCGCCCCCCACCCCTTGGCCGGCCAGGGCAGCCTAGGTGGCTTTCCCCCCAAGGCTAGGGGCGCAGGGGAGTGGGTGGTACTGCCCGGAACCTTCCGGAACCTTCCATGACCTTCTAGAAGCTTCTAGGACCTTCCGGGACATACCGGGACCGTTTCGGGACATTCCGGACACTTCTGGAGCACTTCCAGGACCTTCTGAGACCGTTCTCGGACGTTCCGGAGCCATCCGGATAGTTGCCAAGACCATCCGAGTTACAGTTTAAGCCACCCGATGACCGCGAAGGTTGTCGGGACGCCCAGCGATTATCCGGAAACTATTCCGGTTGATCCAGGACTTCCCCAGTACCATTCTCATATGTTCCGGAACCACCTAGGACTACTTCAGAGTGATCCGGACATAACCTTAAATACCCAGAACTACTTCTGGTGCCCTTATGAACAATTCCATAAATCTCCGGAACTACTTCCGGTACCCGTATGAACTATTCTGCTTTGCTGCCACTAAACCTTCTACCATACTAGTATTCTAACAGACTACTGCTCGTTAAGTGTGTGACCCAATAGGTTCGGTATAATGCGGACATGACTCAGAACATCTTCCGGACATAGGTCAACAGCCTTTTTTCAATAGCCAATAATCAACAGCGGAGCCATGGACACCCATGTTGACTCCCGCACATACACGAAGAAACTTCGAGTGAACCATTATGTTTAGACATGTACCATTCCCTTTGCTTCGCGATATATGACAAAGTTAGAGGAGAGAAGTTTGGCACCCATGTGTAACAACTTTTGAACACAAGCCACTCGTTATCCTCTTTGCTCGTTTGTCCCTTTTCTCGTTATCGTATTCCGGTATCTCCGTGACTGAATCACAATGCGTCTGGCCAGACTATAATGGATACCGTCATACCGAGTGGGCCCGAAGTGAATATCTTCTTCATCGTGAAGGAGCAAATCCCATTCTTGAACTATCACAGTCACTAGCCACACCATCTGACATACCCAGAACTTATTTTACTACTTCCCATTTACGGGAGGATTCATCTAAGAACCAAAGCATGTCTTCCTGTGTGAAGCAACTCGATACTCTCATGGTCTAAGGAATTACGTATATGATAACATTTCATGATATGACTTATAACGTAGTTATGATGTGATCTCTAAGTATATCATTCAATACTGGGGTCGGTTCAACATCATTGTTCTGCTAACAATATGTTCCCATTGCTACTGACATCCTTGTTACAAGAACAATGTCCATGATTAAGAAAACGTAATCATCAGTTAGCACATGAGCTGGTCTTAGAGGCTAAACCAGGAACTCTTGGTGTTTACATTTCCACACATGCAAATGAGTTTTCTTCTGAATCTCATAGTCAGGGTCATTGCAATTATAGCATAGAAATATAAACATTAATTACGAACGTGGAAATATATATAATAACATTTTATTATTGCCTCTAGGGCATATTTCCAACAATAGCTTCCTATTTCGATTATGATATTTGGCAAATGGATGTCAAAACAACTTTCCTTAATGGAAATCTAGAAGAGGACGTGTATATGATACAGCCCGAGAGTTTTTTCGATCCAGAGAATGCTAGTAAGGTATGCAAACTTTAGAAATCCATTTATGGATTGAAGCAAGCATCTCGGAGTTGGAATATTCGTTTTAAAGAGGTTGCAAATCGTTTGGCTTCATCGAGAACGAAAAGGAACCTTGTGTGTTCAAGAAGTTTAGTGGGAACTCAATCGTATTTATAATCTTATATGTGGATGACATATTACTGATTGGGAATGACATTCCAATGCTTGAAGCTGTCAAGGACTCATTGAAAAACAATTTTGCAATGAAGGACTTGGGAGAAGCAGCTTACATTTTGGGAATCAAGATCTATAAAGATAGATCAAGGAGGCTTATTGGATTAAGCCAGTGTACGTATATTGACAAGGTGTTGAAAAGGTTCAACATGCATGAGGCGAAGAAAGGGTTCTTGCCTGTGTCACATGGCATTCATCTAAGCAAGTCTCAGGGTCCATTGACTCCTGATGAGCAACGACGCATGGATAAGATTCCGTATGCTTCGGCCATCGGGTCTATCATGTATGCTATGGTATGTACTCGTCCAGATGTTTCCTATGCTCTAAGCGCTACGAGCAGATACCAGGCTAATCCAGGCGAGAGACAATGGAAAGCAGTTAAGAGCATCCTAAAGTACCTGAAAAGGACTAAAGATATGTTCCTAGTTTATGGAGGTGAGGATGAGCTCGTTGTAAAGGTTTACACCGATGCTAATTTCCAAACCGACAAGGATGACTTTCGTTCGCAATCTGGTTATGTGTTCATTCTGAACGGAGTTGCAGTGAGCTGGAAGAGTTCCAAGCAAGAGATGGTAGCTGATTCTGCAACAGACGCCGAGTACCTTGCAGCTTCTGAAGCTTCAAAGGAAGGTGTTTGGATAAGGGATTTCATTACCCTACTTGGTGTGGTTCCAGACTCGGCAAACCCGTTGGACCTCTATTGTGATAATAGTGGTGCCATCGCATAGGCCAGGGAGCCAAGGCATCACCAGAAATCCAAGCACATAGATAGGCGTTATCATCTCATACGACAATTCGTAGATCATGGTAATATAAATGTATGCAAAGTACAGACGGATGCAAACGTTGTTGATCCTTTGACGAAGCCTCTCCCGATGGCGAAGCATGAGGCGCACGTAAGAGCCATGGGCCTTCGATGCCTAACTGATTGACTCTAGTGCAAGTGGGAGACTGTTGGAGATATGCCCTAGAGGCAATCATGTTATGATGCTATCTCCTTATGTATTCATGAGTTATTTGTATTGTCCTTGAACATCATCACTGATATGTATCAATAAATATCTGACTTGTTTGTGAGACTATATATTCTATGATGATTGTTCTAATGGTCCCTAGTTGATAAGGTTATGCGGACACATATCCTTGACTAGTATATGATTCGATTGATGACTATGTTTCACAAGTCATGAGTATGGAGATGCTACCGATAGTATGTACTTAGTGATGGGATCACTGAGTTGGATAGAGACCCACTCTGAGACGCAGCGAGATATTGTCATCTGTTAGTGTTAATACAATGTATATGCCATGTCCTAGACCTGAGGTCCTCGCATGTTCTCGGGATGAGGAATGACTCACTTAGGGACTATCAAACACTACACTGTAACTGGGTAGTTATAAAGGTAGCTTACGGGTGAGTCATGATACATGTCGCGAGACATGGTTGATCAAGATGGGATTTGCCCTTCCACTTTGGAGAGATATTCTCTGGGCCCTCTCGAGTGATAAGATTCAGAAAGCATGGCCATGCGATATGGGTTAAGTGTTAACCCGGTTCAGGAATCTGTATCACGGTTTCGAGAAGAGAGGTCAAGATATCACAAGGCTGAAAAGTACTCGCCTTGATCTTGACAACATATATCGTGAGGCAAAAGGAATGTTCCATATGACACTTTGTAATGGTTCGTCTGATGACTTTACGCATATATGGTAGTCGGCACGTTCTGCTAGGAACCGCTACCGACTATCGAACCGGATGTGATTCGGGACGTGTCCATGTGTACGTGAACCTATTCGGTCGCGCGCTTAAGAGGAAAGGAGCCCATTAGGATGTGATCCGAATGGAATATGGATGGAGGGTCCGGATTGCCTCAAGGGTTGAGGCCATTCCATGGGCGCCTATATAAGAGCTAAGGTTAACCCCGAAGGAAAAAGGTCAAACCACAACCCTAGCCGCCACTCCACCTCCAGGCCGAGCCGCCGGATCTAGCAGTCCACCGCCCGACGCTCCTCCTTGTACGTATGCATCCCTTGGAGGCGCTGCACCTGCGGTGCTTGGACGAACTGCTCGTGGGATCGGATCGCGGGACTCCGTTCGTGGGATCGGTATGAGGGATCGGTTCGAGGGATTCAAGCAGCAGCCGCCAACGCGCATCACCAACTCTCCTTCCGCTGCAGTGACTGCACGTCTAGTGGTAAACCCTAATCATGTAGTTCAGCTCCAGTAGCAGTGATCTTGGTTGTGCGCCGTATAAATTTTTGATTTAGCGCTAGCATAGAAGACCACGTGCCCCAACAGATGACTACCGGTGTTGTCCTAGGTGTGGTGCCCCTTTCCCCCATCATTAAATGCATTTGGGTCTACAGCCATAGGCATATTTGGCCGAAACAGTCACTGAGGACTGCCGGCTCGTCCTCATCGTATCTGGGGGGTTGAATGGGAGGTTCAACTCTCTCGTAGACCGAGATCACGAGAGAGATTTGAACCCTATGTATCTCCGGTGCCATCGGCATATTGTGCATGATTCGATTTTGTGGTTCAAGGATTTTACCTTTGGCAACATCCTTCAACTCGCCGTCCACGACTTGTAATAGAATAAGAGATATATGCATCCTCCTGCGAAAGAGATATATGCATGTAGGGCATCAGAGAGATTCCACTAAAAAGGCAAGGAGATGAATTCTTCATTTGAGTTGCAGACGCTTATAGTTACCTTGAGGGCGTCGAGGTCGGCCAATGAAGGGACCCCGCCGATGACGGCGGGCATGCAAGAGACGGAGGGCGCGCTGCCTCCCATGGCATCGGTCGCCCTATTTGCGCTGCCGCCGGGTGCATTATTGTTATGCCCCAGTTGCTCGATCGTGGCTGGAGGAGTTACCATCACGTCCGGCGCCGCCGCCGCGGTGTTGGCGGCCGGAGTCACCAATATGCCGGGAGTTAGTGTGGGAGCCACCACTACAACGGGAGTCGGGACTGCAGGCGCCGCAGTGCCCGAGTTGCTGCCGACCATGCTGGGGACCGGTATGGGCCCTTGTCCACCACGCGCTTGCCAATACGCCCGTGAATGCATCATATCTGGAAGGAGGGCGTTCATCCTCTTCGCCACTTCGTCCTGGACAAGCTGAGGAAGCATGTTCACCTTCTCCTCCAGTCCACGAACATAAGCGGCATCTTCTTCGGTCCTTCTCGCCTTGTGCCCCCTCAAACTGGATTGCTCCGCCGGTTTTCCATAATATTCGGACCAATTTAGGAACGCACCAAAGCCGACCACACAGCCGGCTGACGATGGCTTCGCCGTCACGTCGTCAACCTTCTTGACCTTGTTCAACGCCCTGTTAAAGGCGTTGTCCCACGGGCCTGCCGGCTTAACCGACGACTCCTACGATGAGGCAATTTTCATTTCCGCTTGCTGCAGAAGGAATGTGAAACATTAAGAAATTGTGAACTTCACTGGAGAATTCAATCGACAAGGTCGCGTGGTAAACAACTTACCACGTCAGTCGTAAACTCCTGAATCTTAGGATCGATAACTATTTTCGAGGTTGCTTTGTCCTTATAGCTCCGGGCCCTCATAAAGAATTCGGTCTGCGGATCATCTTTGTATTGCTCGAAAGGGTTAGGTATGCCCGCAGCGCCGTACTCGGCATCCTCCTTGTCCCATTTAGGCTTGGAACTTCTGTAACCACCGGCTCCGAGACGGTGGTTACCTATGACCTGCGACTGCATGGCCTTGCCCTTTGCACTCGCGGCCTTGGCTGGCTCGTAGTCACACTTAGCCTTGAAAAGGTTGTAGGTAGCTTCATCAACGGCTCTTTCTCCTTGAGCTCCTCCCAGTTTTTGTTCTGTACAATAATTTCCCTCTTCAACCGGGTTTTCCAACTGGACAAGGCCTTTCTCATCTTCCTGAGGGCCCATGTGTTTACTTTGTTCCCTTTGAGTTTGGTGTTATCGTACGGCTCCGGAAACTTGTATCTTCCGTGAAGCTTGTTGATAAGAAGCTGACAATAATGATGATTCTCACGACTTCTGAGGTTAGTCGTGGTGATTGGCACGGTGTTGCAGAGGATCGCTGCGACTTGACAGCCGTACCCTTCCGAAAAACGTTCGGGATGTTTAGGAATCCCGACGGCGGTCACAACAGTAAACTCTTGCCTGATCGTGCCGACCTTGGTCGGTTTCCGATTCCTCTTCTTCGACTGGGTACCATCTGTGTTGGAGCCACCGGTCCCATCATCCTCGCCGGTGTTCCTCTCGCCGTCTGTCGTACCGGCCTCCTCCTCCATGTCATCATCCAATGAGTCGGACTCCGACTCTATCTCCTCCTCATATTCCCAAAATTGCTTCCTTTTTTTCCCGGCTAAGAAGAAGGACCGGCGTCGGCTCCGGTCGACATTTCCACTAGTACAATATTAAGAAATTCAACTACTTCATTAATTAGCACAATAAATAAATGCAACTACTCTCATGTTAAGAAAAATAGAAAAGGTACGTCATGCACGAATTCACGGAAAAATTCGGCATGACCTTTGCTATTTTTCTTAACATGAGAGTGCCCCATTCTCAACCGAAACGGATGTTAATCAACATTTCGGGAGAAAGGGGATAATGAGAGTCCCTGCACAACATATATAATAACATGTATGTGAAAATAACTAGCAACATAGCATTTGTTCCTATCAGATTTGACAACCAGAGTTACCAAATATCAAGTAAAACAGTGGATTGATATATGCTTAACAGCATCTATATGACAAGTTCTAGATTTTTAGGATGATGCAAACCAACTATGTAAGAAGAAATATTAATAAGAACATATGCTATGCTTGCTAAGCAATATGCCAGCAAGCAACACAAATATTTGCTTTCTACAATTTATAGAGAAAAGGAAAAGGTAGCCGCATTTTACAATTTAGTAAAAAAGTTCTGAAGTCATACATGGGATTGTGCAAAATATGCAAGAGTAATTTATGGGAAATGGAGTAGAACAACCTATATTTGATGCAGCTGGATTTAAACCTATGTTCTATTAACAATGCATGGTGAAGTGGTTAAGAATGCCAAAGCAGAAGTGACATGGATTCATGCTTGGCAATAGAAGAAGTGACATGGAGTCATGGACAATATGGTGGCATGGCCATTGACTTGTGTGGCTGGCATCTAGACAACACACATTTCATTTGAAAAAGCACCCTCCACACTCAAAATATTGTACCAAGAAATATAGCACATACATATGTATTTAAGTGTCAATATATCTCCTATAGTCCTATCAATGGTTAACACTGTCCCAGTACCATTTTATTACTTTGCACTATGCATCTATAGCTAGCAGATCACTCCAGGTATGTTGAGTGCCTGAATTTTCATTGGTACTAGCAGAAAAATGATCATAGGCTTAAGGTGATCAGAACCTTTATCCAAGCCACTACAATTACAATATCGATCACAAAAACTATTGTAAACAAGTTGTAAACCAAGTCGATCATGGTGCTTTGATAAGATGCTGCAAGATGATGTTGTAAACCCATATTGATCGATCTAGTGCACCGGTGTTCATGGAATCCACGCAACAGTTGAACCAGTTCCAATACGAACTGTGTGCAGGGGCGAGTGGGGTATGGGGGCAGCAATGGCCACCACGGGCGCCGTAGGAAGCCAGCAAATTCGAGTGGGCCGCGGTCGAGCGTGAGGAAAAAATGGAGGGGAGAGGGGGTATGGGATGTACCTGGAAATGGCGAGCGGGACAACGGGGAGGGGTCATCGGACGATGGATGGTGGCGCGGGGCGGCTCCGGTTGGACTGCGGCCGTTGGGGGCTCCTCCGCGGTGGCGTCGAGGGGCAGGGGTGAGGGCTCCGGTGGGCTCCTCCGCGATGGCGTCGAGGGACTCCGGCGGCGAGGGGCTCCGACATCGAGGGGCACCGGGGGCGACGGGCACGGGCGTCGAGTGTGGTGGGGATCGAATGGGTGTGGGCACGGGCAAGGGGAGGGGGATGATGGAGGTTAAGGCTTAGGGGTGGTGCATTTTGCTGAAATGCGCCACGCATAAGGTTTCTTATGTGTGGCGCATTTTGGCGAAATGCGCCACGCATAAGAAACCTATTCATGGCGCATTTCATCAAAATGCGCCGCACATAAGAGCACTTAGTGGCGCATTGCGTCGATATGCGCCAGCCCTAAGCGTTTTTAATTTTTTTGTTGAATTATTTTTTAATTAAACATGCCTTGTCACATTATGAATGAATATTTCCATTTCTTCTTCTTGGAGTATATTGTAAGTATGTACAAGCAAACATTGTGTTTGATGTGTGTTTCCTGCTTCAGGTTCTCTCCTGGCCATTGGGCTGTGAATATTAAGCAACCAAGCCCTGTATTCTGGCAGTGCCGTAACGATTATGATGAAAACACAGACCCCTGATGGTTATAATATGTAGGTGGAGTCATGAAGTGGATGCAAACAAGGAAAAGCTTTAACAAACTACTAGGTGTAATGTGAGAGGGGAGCAAGCACAAGTAGCAAACAAGGAAAAGCTTTAACAAACTACAAAGTGCAGATTAAATCGATGCATACACAAAGTGATCATTAATTACAAAATATTTTTCTTAAATTTGGAGCTAGCTAGCTAGCTATCGTTTCCTCACTATCTTCTTCTTTCCCTTCTTTGTCGTGGTTGAATAATTTAGGCCCGTGACGCCTTCACTTTTCCTCTTGGACGGGAGACCTTTCTTCGGTAGGGTTGTGATGTATGTATCCTGAGCGGTGTAGTCATCTTCCATCTTTAGGTCGCCGTACTTGTCAAAATCTTGCTCGTTGGCGACTCCATCCATTCTGATGATGCTTTTTTTCCTCTCCTCACTACAATGCGACTGTCACAACCCCAAGTTAGGTATGTGCTAGGATCAGAGGTACCTTGCATTCATGCAAAAATTTCAAATTGCAATTCAAAAATGGGGAAAAGAAAAGCCCTGAGAAATTAAACCGAATGGCCAGATAAAAATCTTTTTCCAAGAATCATTTGAACATTTGGAAAATTCCTATAAATGGTGCTGATCATTTTAAAAATGGTTTGGGAGCAATCCCATGCTCATGGAATTTTCTAATATTCAAACAGTGGCTTTGGAAATTAAATAAAACCCTATTTGACTTGAAATTCAAATTATTTGAATTTCAAAAATGCCCAAAAGTTATGAGTGGCTAGCTCTCTATTTTATGAGACCACATAAAACTTTGGGGCATTTTATAAAATGCCTAGCTATTTTTATTAGCTAGGTCAATCTACTTACAGAAAAATAAAAAGAAAAGAAAACAGGAGGCTTACCTGGCGCCCTGGGCAAGGCCCATCTCCCCTGGACGGCCCAGCCCACCCGGGGGGCGCCTTGTCTTCTACCTCCCCACCGAGCCAAGCAGCTCGGTGGAGGGCAGAGAGAAGCCGGCTGCCACCTCGACGAGGAGAGGCTTCTAGGCCACCCCTTTGCGCCGGAGCTCGCCACGCAGTCGCCACTCGCCCCACACGGCCGTCCCCCCTCCTCTGGTCCATCGTCTCCCTCCCCGACGAGTAGAATCGCAACACCGTACACCTAGCAGAGAGCACGGCGGTGCTCCACCGCGGCGACTGGAGTCCTCAAGACGCGCCACCTTGCCCTTCGTCCTCCCCGGTGACCTCTACGACGAGACTACGCTTCAATTCGAGCGGAGGACCCCCTGGTCGACGCCAGCCCCAAGTTCCTCATCGCCGGGAACCGCAACTCCGACGAGCAATTGATCGCCGTCCGCTTCTTCTCCGGTTCGGCCGAGGCCTCCATCGCGTTTAGGTGAGCCTCTCGGTTACTCCTTTCCTTCCCGTGCTCCTCCCCGGCTCCTCGTTGCCAAACTCTCCATGGCCAGTGCCCAGCACGCCGCGGGCACCGTCGAAGTCGTGCGCCAGCGCCTCCCCTTGGTCCCCCAGTGGCATCTGCAGATGCGCGAGGTCCCTAGCTACTCGCCCGTGGTTTCCCCTCCTCGCCCCGTGCCAAAAACCCAAGTCCGGTGAGCTCTCCGGCGAGAGCTCCGGCACCCGCGCCATTAGGAGCTAACCCACCCCTAATCACCCCCCCTAACCCCACTGACCCCTGGGCCCCAGCCCCCTAACCACACTGTTAGTTTTAAACTAACACGGTTTTAACCCACAGAGACAGACAGGTGGGGCCCCCTAGTCAGTTTGACTGGTCAAAGCCCCCCCTGCTGACGCAATAATTGAAAAAGAATTAATTTAAATCAGAGAAATTCCAGTAAATACTATAAACTTTGGAAATTCATAATTAATTCATCCTAACTCCAAATATAGCAAATAATATGTCTAAAATTATCAGAAAAATACAAGGATTAAGAATATGCAATTTGTTTTCATGTTTGACCATTTTAAAATGGGTGAACAGTAGCAAACATGCATATGGATCCTTTTCAAATTCAAATTTGGGATGATTTTGCAAATGATTTTGCAACACCCTTAATTCCAATGGTTTCATCCACACATCAGAAACATTACTTCAACTATACCACATCACTTCATGATCAACTTTTCAAATGAACTTTCATGCATTCAAATGCATTTGAAATTCATCGATAAATCAACTGGAGTTTGAATTTGCAATTCAATTTGCAATATACTCCTTTTAAATGGAATGCTCAACACATCAGTACCTTGAACATCACCATTGCAATATTATTCATGTGATTGTGCATTGTACATTATGTTGATCCTATGATTGTCATGTTGCTGATAGAAGTGGTTTCGGAGCTCGAGATCACCCCCTTCGTTGAAGACTCCGTTATCGAAACCTCGTCAGCAAGGCAAGAAAACCCCCCATTGATCATGTCTATAAAATCCCACTTCCCTCTCATGTCTCGCTTATGCATTGTTTAGGATGATCACCATGATAACGTTTCTATCGCATAGTTGAACCCATATCCTTTGCATGACCTATCATCTTGTCACAGTAGTAAGAAAACCACAATCCTAGCAGATGTAGGAGTTGGTTGATATCATGTGACCCCTGCAACTGTTACTGCTTATTGCATGCTTAGTGGTACAATGAGGTTGCTTATGATGTGAGTCGGGATGATGATAAACATGGTGTTGATGGAAGTGAAACGTGTTGGTGAATCTACCCTAACACAAGGTGAACGATGAGAGGATGTGTAGGAGTACATAGTGGGTTGTCTCGTTGAACACCGCCCTAAGCCCGACTTCTTGTGTGGTGATTCAAGAAGAAGAGTACAACCACACATTGGGCTCACTAACCCCTCTCGACCTAGTACCTCACCCCGTTTGAAACCCAAAAGTCGCAGTAGTTCGGAGTTTTGGTAGGGCTGTGGCACGGTCTGCGAAGTGGATGAACGGCTTTTCAAGACCGGCTTGGGACCCTGCACACATCGTTTGAGGCTGTACTGGAACCTCGGCCGGACTTCCATACGGATCCCCCTCAAATAGGCGACTCTCTGGACTAGAACGGAGCTGTGGGCGAAGTGTCGTGGCAACATCCTCGCCGGTACCCGCTTGAAGGGTCCCACTCCCAGGCGGTAACTGATGAGTGTGTGTGTAGCGGTACACCCCTGCAGGGTCAACAAAACTATTCGAATAGCCGCGTCCGCGGTTAAGGACTGCTTGGAGAGCTGTGCTCGATTATTAGACAACTTGAACTGGATACTTCTAAAATACACCAAGATAAGCGTGAGTGCAATGGTTTGCTTCTCGTGGGGAAGTCGAGGAAGTAACCATAGTGTTGTATTTGGTTGAAGAGATGTAGTGGACTCGTGTACCCTTCTTACCCCAAGTCTGGTACTCGTAGTTCAGGACTAGCCAAGTCAAAGCTGGCACTTCTGCAAGTGAAACCCCACCTCCCTTTACCTTGATACATGTGCATGAGTAGTATAGTTCCTATGTAAGGCTTGCTGAGTACGATTTTGTACTCACGTTTGCTTAATCTATGTTTTAGATGAACCCACCGACCCCGATGGTGGCTTCTAACCGAAGTTCGAAGAATGAAGACTCAGACCAAGACCAAGCTAGTGTAGTCCCAGTCAGACGACTGGTTCCCTCGTGGAGGGTTTGTTTTTAGATAAGGCTTCTCTAAGTCATTTGTTAAACTTGTCTGTACTCAGACCTACTTGCTTCCGCTTGTTTGTTGTAATGTTGGATCACATGCTTGTGATCTCTGTGTGCACTCTGTAAGATTTATTAATAAAGATATATACTTCGTAGGGAATTGCAATGATACCTGCTGTTCATACAAGGCATGTGTGCTGCATGTATGTTTATAACATGCATGTCTTTGTATGGGTTTTCGAGACCTTAGTTGTGATCTGGCTGGCGGTCTTTTATACACCAAGTGGCCCTTAGATGTGCGCAGCTTGGGGCATCGCGATGCGATTGTTCGAGACTCTGTCTCGGGCACACTTTGATGTATGATCGAGCCCGCCCTAGACCCCGACTAAGTGATCGGGCTGGAGTAAGTCTATGTAAGGGTTATAATACAATCAATAGTATGGTTGAGGCGACTTGTCTATGAGTGTGGGAGTTCACCACCCATATCATTTAGACTTGTGTGCGGACGATGAGGACCCATTTCAGTTGATCATCCGACCTGGATGGGATGCCCCTCACGTTCGATGCTTTCCGAGAACGTTCTGTGCTTGTCCTTTTCTGCTTAGACAAGTGGGTACGGTTCTCGGCTCTCCATATGATTGTGTTGTAGCGAGGCTTGCATACGCTAACCCCGGGTCCCGACAGACTTGGTACCAGAGCAGGACTGACTGTAGGATTATCAGCCTTGGCTGAAGTCGAGTCTAGCCCTCTATAGTTATATAGTTACTCTGGGTATATAAGGGAACAACGTAAGGCTTCTTTTTCTCCTTACCCTCATCGATCTGAGTTCTGAGTCACCCTCATCTTATTCTACGGGAAGATAGGACTAGGCTCACCTCTGTCTGATTAGAACATCTCGTTGATTGCCTCCTTATAGCCGTAGGATGGTTGTGGTTAACCAAAGTCTCCGTGTTTTGGGTTCCTTGAAGAAGATCTGTCCAATTTCTTCGAGGTTGTTTCATTTTCCATCCCGGTGTAGCCGTTGTGCTGCCGGATTTGTTCCGTGTTTCTTTGAATCATTGCCTTTGCATTATAGTCTTGTCCTTCTGAAATCCTAGTCTTGGATACTTATAAAACTTGCCAAGATAAGCGTGAGTGCTATGGCGTGCTTTCTCGTGGGGAAGTCGAGGAAGGCAACATAGTGGTGTAATTGGTTGGAGATTCTAGTGGACTCGTGTATGCTTCTTACCTCAAGTCTGGTACTCGTAGTTCAGGACTAGCTAAGTCAAAGCTGGCACTTCTGCATTGAACCCCACCTCCCTTTGCCTTGATACATGTGCATGAGTAGTATAGTTCCTACGTAAGTCTTGCTGAGTACGACTTTGTACTCATGTTTGCTTATTCTATGTTTTAGATGAACCCACTGACCCCGAAGGTGGATTCTTCCTGGAGCTCGACGACCGAAGCCAAGCTAGTGTACTCCCAGTCAGCAGACTGGTTCCCTCGTGGAAGGGCTTGTTTATATATAAGGCTTCTCTAAGCCATTTGTTAAACTTGTCTGTACTCAGACCTACTTTTCTTCCGCATGTTTGATGTAATGTTGGATCACGGTCTTGTGATCTCTGTGTGCACTCTGAAAGAGTTATCAATAAAGTTGTAAACTTTTTAGAGAATTGCAATGATACCTGCTGTTCATACTGGACATGTGTGCTGCGTGTATGATTATAACATGCATGTCTTAGTATGGGTTTTCGAGACCTTAGTTGTGATCTGGCTGGCGGTCTTTTATACACCAAGTGTCCCTTAGATGTGCGCAGCTTGGGGCATCGCGATGGTCACGTAGTGACTTGGCAGGAGTTTTGTGTTGCCTTTCGAGGGTACCACATTCTGGATGAGTTGATGGAACGCAAGAAGGAAGAGTTCTGCAATCTGAATCAAGGAGAGATGTCCATCCATGAGTATGTGAGAGAATTCAACCGTCTTGCTCGGTATGCCCAAGATGAGATCACCACCGATGCCAGAAAGCAGGCAAGGTTCCGCAAGGGACTTAGCCCCATCCTCCGTCATGATCTCAACCTCATCGAATTTGCCACCTTTCAGGATTTAGTCAACAGATCCTTCAGAGCTGAGCATGGCAATGAAGTTTTCGAGAAGTCTCGCAAGCATGCTCTTGAGCTTGCCCGTTCTTCCAGTTCACGCCCTCAGAAGCGTATGATCTGGATTCCTAACAGTTTGATCCACCAAAACAACCCACCGAGGCCATCCCTTGTGCCGCCTCGTCCACCAGCTCCACCAAACAACCCAGCTCCCCGCACCATCTTTGGAGCCTGCTTCAGATGTGGCCAGCCTGGTCACTACTCTCGTGAGTGCCCCGTCAACCAAAATGTTGCACCCCATGCCAAAGGAAAACCCACTGTTCATGCCAATCCACCTCCGAAGGTTTCCACCACTAAGCCATACACCTCAGAAAATCTTGGACGTGTGAACCAAATCTCAGCTGAGGAAACTGATGGTACTTCTGACGTCATTCTTGGCACACTCTCAGTCAATTTTGTTCCCACTTCTGTTCTTTTCGATCCAGGAGCTTCTCACTCATTCATGTCGGAAAGTTATGCACTTCGACATGACGTATCCTTTGAAGAAATGTTCACCCCTATGATCATTCAAACTCCTGGTTCCAAGTGGCAAACTAATAGAGTAAGCCATGGTAATCAAATTGCAATTGAGGGTTTAGTATTCCTTGCTTCACTCATAGCCCTCAAGTCTTCAGACATTGATGTCATCCTTGGTATGGATTGGTTATCAAGACAACATGCTTTTCTTGATTGTAAAGCCAAATCCATTAGACTTACACATCCTTCAGGCCAGACAATAGATTACACCTCACCCAGAACAAGAAACCAAGTAAAATCTTTGAATGTGCTTCCACTTCCAGACCTTGAAGATGTTCCGGTGGTTCGTGACTTCCCGGATGTCTTTCCTGAAGAGCTGCCGGGCATGCCACCCGACAGGTGTGTAGAGTTCACAGTGGACCTTATACCAGGAACAACCCCAATTTCCAGACGCCCATATAGAATGGCCCCACATGAGTTAGCTGAGCTAAAAACCCAACTTCATGCTTTGTTGGCAAAAGGCTTCATCCGCCCTAGCTCATCGCCATGGGGTTGCCCCATTCTGTTCGTAACGAAGAAAGATGGAACAGAAAGGATGTGCGTAGACTATCGCCCGCTAAATTTAGCGACGATAAAGAACAAATACCCACTGCCCAGGATCAATGATCTTTATGATCAACTTGCAGGATCCTCTGTCTTCTCCAAGATGGATTTGAGATTAGGTTATCATCAAATCAAAATCCGAAACGAGGACATTCCCAAAACGGCTTTTACAACTCGTTATGGTCTTTACGAGTACACCGTCATGTCCTTTGGTTTAACCAATGCCCCCGCCACTTTCTCACGCATGATGAACTCGATCTTCATGGAGTATTTGGACCAGTTCGGCGTGGTTTACCTCGATGACATCCTTATATACTCGAAGAACGAAAAAGAACATGCCGAACACCTAAGGCTAGTATTGATGAAACTTAGAGAGCATCGCCTGTATGCTAAATTCTCCAAGTGTGAATTTTGGCTACCAGAAGTGACCTACTTAGGCCACGTGATTTCTGCAAAAGGCATTGTTGTGAATCCCGAGAGAGTTCAGGCCGTCCTTGACTGGACTGCACCTGAATCGGTTAAGCAAGTTAGGAGTTTTCTTGGCCTAGCCAGCTATTGCCGTCGCTTCGTTGAGAACTTCTCCAAAGTTGCAAAGCCTCTGACTGAACTCCTCAAGAAAAATAAGAAATTCCTATGGACTCCCAAGTGCGAGGAAAGCTTTCAAGAGCTAAAAAGAAGATTGACTTCTGCACCCGTACTTGCACCTCCAGACACCAAAAAGGATTTCGAGATCTATTGTGACGCCTCACGGCAAGGGTTAGGATGCATACTTCTGCAAGATCGACATGTGGTAGCTTATGCTTCAAGCCAGTTGCGGCCACATGAAGAGAACTATCCTACCCATGACCTTGAACTCGCTGCCGTAGTTCATGCCCTAACAACTTGGCGACATTACCTCCTTGGTAACCGTTGCGAAATCTATTCCGACCACCAAAGCCTCAAATATATTTTCACCCAGCCAGATCTTAATCTCAGGCAAAGACGCTGGATTGAGTTGATAAAAGATTATGACTTAGGAATTTCTTACACCCCAGGCAAGGCCAATGTCATGGCTGATGCACTAAGTCGTAAGTCGTATTGTAACAACCTCATGTTACAACAGTATCAACCACTTCTTCATGAGGAATTTCGAAAGCTTAATCTCGAGATTGTTCCTCGTGGATCTCTTTTCAACTTGGTGGCGAAACCAAACCTTGAGGATCAAATCATAGTTGCCCAAAGACATGCACGAGGTGTACGCCGGATCAATGAGAACATTGCTAGCGGAGTTGCTAAATGTTTCTCCACAAATAGTAAAGGAACGGTATTCTTTGGAAATCGTTTGGAAGTACCTAAGAATAGGGAACTAAGGCAACTCATCCTCAAAGAATCCCATGACACACCCCTCTCGATTCATCCTGGTAGCACAAAAATGTACCGAGATCTACGCCAGAGATTTTGGTGGACTAGGATGAAGAGAGACATTGCTCAATTTGTTGCCGAATGTGATGTTTGTCGTCGCATTAAGGCAGAACATCAAAGACCTGCTGGTACACTTCAACCTTTGTCTATTCCAGAGTGGAAATGGGACAAAGTCGGTATGGACTTCATCACCGGCTTTCCAAAAACCCAGAAAGGAAACGATGCCATCTTCGTTGTCATAGATAGGCTTTCCAAAGTTGCTCACTTCCTTCCAGTTCACGAGTCTATAACTGCTAGCCAGTTAGCGGACTTGTATGTCTCTAGAATTGTATCCCTTCATGGTGTTCCTTTGGAAATCAATTCTGATCGTGGTAGCCTTTTCACCTCTAGATTTTGGGGAAGCTTCCAACGTGCTATGGGAACTCATCTCTCCTTTAGTACAACTTTCCATCCTCAGTCTAGTGGTCAAGTCGAAAGGGTTAACCAAATTCTTGAAGACATGCTCAGAGCTTGTGTTATATCTTTCGGAAAGAATTGGGAGAAATCTCTTCCATTTGCCGAATTTTCTTATAACAATAGTTTTCAATCTAGTCTGAACATGTCTCCTTTTGAACTCCTTTATGGACGACGATGTCGAACACCCCTTAACTGGTCAGAAACTGGTGAAAGACAATTCTTTGGACCGGACATGATCAAGGAAGCAGAAGAGAAAGTTCGCATTGTTCGTGATCAATTTAAAGCCGCACAGTCTCGTCAGAAAAGCTACTATGATCGTCATCATAGGCAGGAGAGCTACAATCTGGATGAGAAGGCTTACCTTCGGGTTACTCCTCTGAAGGGAACCCAACGTTTCGGTATCAAAGGCAAGTTGGCCCCACGTTACATCGGACCTTTCCGCATTCTTGCTAAACGTGGAGAAGTTGCCTACCAACTTGAACTACCCCCTCACCTTTCCCGAGTACAAGATGTATTCCATGTGTCACAACTCAGGCGTTGCTTCAAGGACCCCATCCGCGAAGTCGACCATGAAACGCTTGATCTCGAAGATGACCTTTCTTATCGAGAATACCCCGTTCGTATTCTTGATTCAGCAGAGCGTGTCACTCGCCGAAAGAAGATCAAGTTTCTGAAAGTTCAGTGGTCACACCACTCTGAGAAAGAAGCTACGTGGGAAAGAGAAGACCGTCTCAGTGCCGAGTACCCCTCCTTCCTCCCGCAGACTTCTGAATCTCGGGACGAGATTCTTTTGAGTGGGGGCGAGTTTTCACAACCCCAAGTTAGGTATGTGCTAGGATCAGAGGTACCTTGCATTCATGCAAAAATTTCAAATTGCAATTCAAAAATGGGGAAAAGTAAAGCCCTGAGAAATTAAATCAAATGGCCAGATAAAAATCTTTTTCCAAAAATCATTTGAACAGTTGGAAAATTCCTATAAATGGTGCTGATCATTTTAAAAATGGTTTGGGAGCAATCCCATGCTCATGGAATTTTCTAATATTCAAACAGTGGCTTTGGAAATTAAATAAAACCCTATTTGACTGGAAATTCAAATTATTTGAATTTCAAAAATGCCCAAAAGTTATGAGTGGCTAGCTCTCTATTTTATGAGACCACATAAAAATTTGGGGCATTTTATAAAATGCCTAGCTATTTTTATTAGCTAGGTCAATCTACTTACAGAAAAATAAAAAGAAAAGAAAACAGGAGGCTTACCTGGCGCCCTGGGCAAGGCCCATCTCCCCTGGCCGGCCCAGCCCACCCGGGGGGCGCCTTGTCTTCTACCTCCCCACCGAGCCAAGCAGATCGGTGGAGGGCAGAGAGACGCCGGCTGCCACCTCGACGAGGAGAGGCTTCTAGGCCACCCCTTTGCGCCCGAGCTCGCCACGAAGTCGCCACTCGCCCCGCACGGCCGTCCCCCCTCCTCTGGTCCATCGTCTCCCTCCTCGACGAGCAGAATCGCAACACCGTAGACCTAGCAGAGAGCACGGCGGTGCTCCACCGCGGCGACTGGAGTCCTCAAGCCGCGCCGCCTTGCCCTTCGTGCTCCCCGGTGACCTCTACGACGAGACTACGCTTCAATTCGAGCGGAGGACCCCCTGGTCGACGCCAGCCCCAAGTTCCTCATCGCCGGGAACCGCAACTCCGACGAGCAATTGATCACCGTCCGCTTCTTCTCCGGGTCGGCCGAGGCCTCCATCGCGTTTAGGTGAGCCTCTCGGTTACTCCTTGCCTTCCCGTGCTCCTCCCCGGCTCCTCGTTGCCAAACTCTCCATGGCCAGTGCCCAGCACGCCGCGGGCACCGTCGAAGTCGTGCGCCAGCGCCTCCCCTTGGTCCCCCAGTGGCATCTGCAGATGCGCGAGGTCCCTAGCTACTCTCCCGTGGTCTCCCCTCCTCGCCCCGTGCCAAAAACCCAAGTCCGGTGAGCTCTCCGGCGAGAGCTCCGGCAACCGCGCCATTAGGAGCTAACCCACCCCTAATCACCCCCTAACCCCACTGACCCCTGGGCCCCAGCCCCCTAACCACACTGTTAGTTTTAAACTAACAGGGTTTTAACCCACAGAGACAGACAGGTGGGGTCCCCTAGTCAGTTTGACTGGTCAAAGCCCCCCCTGCTGACGCAATAATTGAAAAAGAATTAATTTAAATCAGAGAAATTCCAGTAAATACTATAAACTTTGGAAATTCATAATTAATTCATCCTAACTCCAAATATAGCAAATAACATGTCTAAAATTATCAGAAAAATACAAGGATTAAGAATATGCAATTTTTTTTCATGTTTGACCACTTTCAAATGGGTGAACAGTAGCAAACATGCATATGGATCCTTTTCAAATTCAAATGTGGGATGATTTTGCAAATGATTTTGCAACACCCTTAATTCCAATGGTTTCCTCCACACATCAGAAACATTACTTCAACTATACCACATCACTTCATGATCAACTTTTCAAATGAACTTTCATGCATTGAAATGCATTTGAAATTCATCGATAAATCAACTGGAGTTTGAATTTGCAATTCAATTTGCAATATACTCCTTTTAAATGGAATGCTCAACACATCAGTACCTTGAACATCACCATTGCAATATTATTCATGTGATTGTGAATTGTACATTATGTTGATCCTATGATTGTCATGTTGCTGATAGAAGTGGTTTCGGAGCTCGAGATCACCCCCTTCGTTGAAGACTCCGTTATCGAAACCTCGTCAGCAAGGCAAGCAAACCCCCCATTGATCATTTCTATAAAATCCCACTTCCCTCTCATGTCTCGCTTATGCATTGTTTAGGATGATCACCATGATAACGTTTCTATCGCATAGTTGAACCCATATCCTTTGCATGACCTATCATCTTGTCACAGTAGTAAGCAAACCACAATCCTAGCAGATGTAGGAGTTGGTTGATATCATGTGACCCCTGCAACTGTTACTGCTTCTTGCATGCTTAGTTGTACAATGAGGTTGCTTATGATGTGAGTCGGGATGATGATAAACATGGTGTTGATGGAAGTGAAACGTGTTGGTGAATCTACCCTAACACAAGGTGAACGATGAGAGGCTGTGTAGGAGTACATAGTGGGTTGTCTCGTTGAACACCGCCCTAAGCCCGAGTTCTTGTGTGGTGATCCAAGAAGAAGAGTACAACCACACATTGGGCTCACTGACCCCTCTCGACCTAGTACCTCAACCCCGTTCGAAACCCAGAAGTCGCAGTAGTTCGGAGTTTTGGTAGGGCTGTGGCACGGTCTGCGAAGTGGATGAACGGCTTTTCAAGACCGGCTTGGGACCCTGCACACATCGTTTGAGGCTGTACTGGAACCTCGGCCGGACTTCCATACGGATCCCCCTCAGATAGGCGACTCTCTGGACTAGAACGGAGCTGTGGGCGAAGTGTCGTGGCAACATCCTCGCCGGTACCCGCTTGAAGGGTCCCACTCCCAGGCGGTAACTGATGAGTGTGTGTGTGTAGCGGTACACCCCTGCAGGGTTAACAAAACTATTCGAATAGCCGCGTCCGCGGTTAAGGACGGCTTGGAGAGCTGTGCTCGATTATTAGAAAACTTGAACTGGATACTTCTAAAATACACCAAGATAAGCGTGAGTGCTATGGTGTGCTTCTCGTGGGGAAGTCGACGAAGTAACCATAGTGGTGTATTTGGTTGAAGAGATGTAGTGGACTCGTGTACGCTTCTTACCCCAAGTCTGGTACTCGTAGTTCAGGACTAGCCAAGTCAAAGCTGGCACTTCAGCAAGTGAAACCCCACCTCCCTTTACCTTGATACATGTGCATGAGTAGTATAGTTCCTACGTAAGTCTTGCTGAGTACGATTTTGTACTCACGTTTGCTTAATCTATGTTTTAGATGAACCCACCGACCCCGATGGTGGCTTCTAACCGAAGTTCGAAGAATGAAGACTCAGACCAAGACCAAGCTAGTGTAGTCCCAGTCAGACGACTGGTTCCCTCGTGGAGGGTTTGTTTTTGGATAAGGCTTCTCTAAGTCATTTGTTAAACTTGTCTGTACTCAGACCTACTTGCTTCCGCTTGTTTGTTGTAATGTTGGATCACATGCTTGTGATCTCTGTGTGCACTCTGTAAGAGTTATTAATAAAGATATATACTTTGTAGAGAATTGCAATGATACCTGCTGTTCATACAAGGCATGTGTGCTGCGTGTATGTTTATCACATGCATGTCTTTGTATTGGTTTTCGAGACCTTAGTTGTGATCTGGCTAGCGGTCTTTTATACACCAAGTGGCCCTTAGATGTGCGCAGCTTGGGGCATCGTGATGCGATTGTTCGAGACTCTGTCACGGGCACACTTTGATGTATGATCGAGCCCGCGCTAGACCCCGACTAAGTGATCGGGCTAGAGTAAGTCTATGTAAGGGTTATAATACAATCGATAGTATGGTTGAGGCGACTTGTCTATGAGTATGGGAGTTCACCACCCATATCATTTAGACTTGTGTGCGGACGATGAGGACCCATTTCAGTTGATCATCCGGCCTGGATGGGATGCTCCTCACGTTCGATGCTTTCCGAGAACGTTCTGTGCTTGGCCTTGTCTGCTTAGACAAGTGGGTACGGTTCTCGGCTCTCAATATGATTGTGTTGTAGCGAGGCTTGCATACGCTAACCCCAGGTCCCGACAGCGACTCGGCTTTGATAGGTCGGTAATGAAGAAGCATTGGTCCACTTGGCTAGCCAGTACCCATGGCTCATTTTTCGCGGTGACGTTTGCGCCCGCAAACTTGGATTTGGCTTCGGGTATAACCATGGTGGTGAAGTACCGGTCTTCTTTTACGACACTCTTGGCCCATCTCACACGGAACATCGGCACCTTCTCTCCACAGTAGTCGAGCTCCCATATGTCCTCGATCCTTCCGTAGAATCTTTCCTTGACGTCATCGGTGTAGAATATCCCCGTTACCCCTGAGTTCTGGTAATCGCAGTTATTGTCCTTTTACTCCATGTAGAATGTGTAGCCGTTGATATCATACGCTTGATAGGTCATCAGGTTTCCTGCGGCACCCTGTGACAAGGTGAATATCATCTTTTCGTTCTCGGAAGCGTTCCTTCGCGGGGGATTAGCACGAAGCTTGTCCCTGAACCAAGTCATGAAACCGTAGTTGTGCTCTTTGATTAGCCGTAGATCTCGGTCTGTTATCTGCATGCCCTGGTCACTTTACTTCTTCCTGATTACATCCTTGTGCTTTACTATCCAAGGATCGAACAGTTGGATGTGTTGTAGCGCGACTAGGCTTGCTCTTTCAAAGTCGATGTCTCGACCGTCGAAGTTGACATGCATTGCGCGGCTTCCCTCGTGGTGACCACACCCATCGGTCCTGCCAAAGTGCTTGTTGAAGGCCAGACCAAGAGGGTTCTCGGTGTTGAGATAATTCGTGCAAAAAGAGATGCACTCTTCGGTTACAAAGCCCTTCGCTATGCTTGCATCTGGACGGGACCTGTTACGAACGTATTTTTTGATGTGTCCATTCATACTTTCGAACGGCATCATGCTGCTCAGAAATGCAGGCCCACAGGTGTGCGGAGCACATCCTGCAGATTACTTAGACCTATAGCAGTTGTTGCTACATCAATCGCAGCTCGGGTTGCGGTGTCGGTGGAGCTGTGGCTACTGGATGACGCTCCCGCCCGTAATAACCGCCGCACGAATGCGCGGAGTAGTGCTCTCCGATTCCACAGAGCACTCACTGTGTGGAAGCGCGTCTGTGAGACCGCAGAACCCTGTACCTCCCCGGGGTATCCTACCGGAAGGGCCGCGGTGGCTGCCGAATGGCATAATGACGCCACGCGACATGGGCATTTCTGTCCTGAACTGCGAGACATTGTCGATGACGTAGTCAAATGCCCCGTACCTGAGAATCAGGCTGGAAGCAAAGCGCGCGCTCGATGATGAGGATGTTCCCGTCTGGATCATAACTCATGTCGATGCCTCTGCCTGCCCCATGGTGGGCGCCAACTGTCGTCGACATGTGCCGGCAGATGCCATCGGGATGGCTAAAGAGGGGGACAAACCGAGGTGAGTGTCGATGGTGCCGGAATCGAGAGTGGGGACAAACACAAAGAGACACCATGATGTACCCGGTTTTGGGGCTCTCCCTAGAGATAACACCCCTACTCTTTCCGAGCTAACTATAAGCAATAACTCAGGCTACAAAGAATGCTCTATGAGCTGTATGAGAGGAAGGGGTGAGGGCTCTAAGCACAATTCTCTCCTTGCTCTCTGTCTGGTGTGTAAGATGGAGTAAATGCGACCGTCCCCTAACACAGGAGGGATCCCTGGGGCTCTTATAGGCCGAGCCGAGGGTCGTACAGTAACTTCCGGTTGTTCCAGGGGCTAGTGGTAAGCCTTTGGAGAGCTGTTGGGTCCCGCCGATCTTGCCCTTTACGGGTGCCAGGCGGCGGAAAGCTGTAGCCCCACTTTGTCTTGGAATCTTGTAGCCTAGGCCTAGAGAGCTCTATGACTAGTCTTGTGGCTTCCTCAGTTCCTTTTCTCCTCCGTCGCCCTGTCAGCTGATGTGTCGAGGGAACATCATGTGTCTCACAGGTCGGCATGGTACTGCTTCTGTCTGCCACACGGATCTCTCGGGATCACCTCTTGATGACATCGGGCCGGGTGCGCCCATCCGGCCCAAGGTCAACTCTTGTGGGTTAGCTCGGTTGGTCTTGCATCCTCTTGGGACGAATGAACTTAGGTGAGGCCGATTGCTCTCTCCCAAAGCATTTGGCTTCCGATCTGATCAACAGGAACTTAGGCCGGCCCAGACTGGCTCGGCCTTGCTTAGATCGGTGGTCATTAGATTGGTAATCTTCGTCTTGAAAGGTTATTTCGCCTAGGTGACCCTACTCGGGGGTCATTCCCACAACACATAGCCAATGATCACAATCAAGATCACATCATGGGAGAGAGAGAGATAAAACCATAGCTACTCATAGAAAACCTCGGCCCTGAAGAGGAACTACTCCCACATCATGGAGGGAGGAAGCAACGTCGATAGAGATGAATCCGGGGGAACTTCCTCTTCCCAGCAGGGTGCCGGAACATGAAATTCTGGTCCCTTTAAGATTGCCGGAGATGGCGGCGTAGATCGGAAACTCTTTTGGAAAAGCGACTGGATATTCAGGGTTTTT
Organism: Bromus sterilis; assembly: GCA_950022295.1. Taxonomy (NCBI): domain Eukaryota; kingdom Viridiplantae; phylum Streptophyta; class Magnoliopsida; order Poales; family Poaceae; genus Bromus; species Bromus sterilis. The sequence continues at coordinate 156,872,526 of OX465596.1, read as the reverse complement.
GCACTCGAGGGAATAAATAGGCGCAAAGTAGGGCACCAGAGGTGGGGCCAGTCACCCAGGCGACCAGGCAAAGCGGGTAGGCCCTGTCCGCGTCCTCTGGTCGGCTGGACGACTAGTGGCCCCCCTCAGGAAGATCTTCAGGCTCCTGGGGTCTTTCGGTGAATAATAATTTTAGGATTTTTTCAAGATTTTTCTAAGCACTTTGATTTTTCACCTTTTTTTTAATTTAAAATTGTGAATCATGAGCTCCACAACACTTTATTGCATGGGAGAACCAAAGATTCTCAACAGAAAAATGAAGTAATTTACAAACAGAAAGACATAAAGTCAAGGGGCCTACGATGCATAGAAAAAACAAACAAAAAATGGCATTGGGCACTGGGTTCATAGGTTATTTCCCAAATATGTTGTAAAAGACATGAAAGTGCATCCGAACATGCAACAATTCCAACCAAATAAGCATGGAACAAGAAAAATATAAATATACCTTAGGGACGTGTCAACTCCTGAGCTACATCCTCTCCTATGTAGTAAAAAAGAAAGCTCGGAACAGAAATCCTCAAGAAGGTAACATTTACTCAAATAAAATACCTTGGACCGAAGATGTCAACTCAGACCCCGAAAGATGTACAATGCAAGGACCTCCTGTAGGAACACCCGAACACGGTTCTATAGAAGAAGGGAGCCTGCTACGAAACAAAAGGCACGATCAAGACCATCAAAATAAAGGCATCAATCATGAAAGATTCAAACAAGGAAAAGCTCATGGGTTAAGCCTCAACAGAGCTCATTATCGTCTCTTCCCAAGAGCGGACTCATGTTTTTCGAAGAGAAGATGAAGCTTCGCCCCCTGAACCATTTCCGGATTCCTAAGGGATTCATGCAACCCCTTCAAATGATGCTCTCCCTAATGCATGGGGGAATCAAACCTTATGTTTCAATTACTGCTCGCTCTTCGAGATCTCCAAAATCACTGTCATCCCGGATGACCATTTCATCACCAATCACCTCAGGCTCTCTATTACCAAAATTAATCGCTGAATCTTATTTAGAAGGTGAGTGACTCGACTGAGCTCCCTTGCTACTCGTCTCTCGCTGCTTACCTCTTTTGTGCATAAAAGATGGTTCCGGTTTGGGTGGGAGGTCAAGTTCATCCGTCATCAGCTCTTGCACTATTGTATACAAGGTTTCCCCTGGGAGTGGAGACCTCGATTGGATTAGGGAGAAAACTTGAAAATCCTGCAAAACGAGAAAAGAATATTGAAGAACGAACAAAAGCAAAATACCCAAGGAACTAGAAAGGGAAGAAGAACTATACCTCACTATTTGGATAGGAGGAGCAAGAGGGTTGTAATTTTTCCAAAAGAAGCACCACACCTTTTAACAAAGGTGCGATGCGTTTAATGATATCCTCCTCTGACAAAGGGATTCGCGATAGGTGGGGCAGGTCCTCTAGCCCAACATACTCCCACATGCGTGAACTCCACGCCTAGAGAGGTTGGTTCCTCCTCTCCACCCACGTCTTCATAATTTGTTCGGCGATCAACCCGGCGCGTTTCATCTCATCCACCACCTTAATCAAGGTTAAGGAGCCCCGCGTCACGCTACCCAAATATTTCCAGCACATACGACATCAAGGTGTGTCCCTTTGGGAAATAGGAAGGCCCGCTCCCTGCATTAGATCTAGGGCATAAAACCCTTGTTTCTCCCAGTCCTTCATCGAGTCCAGAAAAGTCAAACTGAACAACTTGGTCTTCGACTACAGCTGAATATGGGCACCACCGACCTCATACACCTATCCCTGGTACCTTTGTTTGAACTTTGAAAGAATACTGAAAAATATCGATATGGGGATCCAAGCCGTGGAAAGCCTCGCAGAAAGCAAAAAATATCACTAAGTGAACAACACTATTTGGGGGAGGATGCTGAAGCTGGAGATGTAGAAATAACAATAGACCTCTAAGGAATGGGTGAAGAGGGAGGCAAAAACTGCACTGCACATGAAACACGTGGATGACCCTCTCATTAGGGGAACACGTTGGAACGACTACATCACCTTCCGCTCTCCACCCTAAGAGACTTTGGTGGCAGCAAACCTTGGCCCACCAATTCAAGCTCATGATCCTTGGACGTCATGATGCGAGACCATTGCCCAGATTTATCATTGGCACCGTGATACGTCCAAAATGCATCACTATTTATATAGTAATTCATCCCTATTCATTCATATATTTCATGTTATGATGTTGTTCTTATGTTGTTTTGGCTTGTTTTAAACAGTTTGCAAACTTTTTGATGCTGAAGAAGCAGACGCAGGATTCAGTGGTAAAAAGTGGACGCCGAGTTGCTGAAATAGAAGACCTCCAAATTACCTGAAAATCGATGGCAGAGATTTTCCCATAGATTAATGGAGGCACGCAAAACGAGAGCCAGAGGGGGGCCACCAGGTGCCTAGGCCGCCTGGTGGCGCGGCCCCCCTGGTGGCCGCGCCGATTGGCCGCTTGGACACCGTGGCCACCGCGGCACCCCCTTTGGCCTATATATTCTCCGTCACCCAAAAACCCTAAAAGATAGGAGTTTTGCGAGTTCCACCGCTGCTCTATGGCGGAAACCTACAGATAAGAAAAGACAGCTCCGGCGGACAGATTCCGCCGGGTAGAACACCTCCCGGAAGGGGACATCATCGCCATCGTCATCATGATTGTCACGGGCATCATCGAGATCATCATCAACATAATCCCCAACATCAAAACCATCTCCACCACCATCCATATCATCTCACAATTGCAACTTGTGTTGTAATCCGTACTATCTATCCTCTCTAATCTATCGGTGTTGATTGCTACCGTGTGATGAATGCTATTGATTTTTGTTGGAGAAATATCATTGTTTCTAGATTTTTATCATCTATTTATCCCCTTTGATCATTATCTCCTTTATGTCTGGTGAGTGGTTACTTTAGTTCTTGAGGACATGGGAGAATTCTAGTTGTTAGTAGTCATATGATGTTGAAGTAATATGTGTTGTTTGATATTTAAGTTGTGTTGTTATTTTCCTAGTGGTGTTGTGTGAGTTGAACACTCAACACTTCGCTTTATTAAGGACCTAGGGGAATGCATTGTGTATAAAGAATGCTTACGGTGGGTTGCCGGAGTGACAGAAACCTAAACCCCAGTTTCACTACTAGGGAAATAGCTATACATGGAAAGCTTATTAGTGGCGCATATAACAAGCCATGCGCCACCATCTGTTAGGGGTCACGCACTCGAAAATAATGCGCCACCCGTAAGACCTTAGGGGTGGCGCATTATTTTCCAGTGCAACACCCCTAAGAGTGGGCCAGCCTGGATGAGCTTATACGTGGCGCATTTGGTGAAATGCGCCACCTCTAAGAACCTTATAGGTGGCGCATTCTGCAAATGCGCCACCCCTCAGAGCTTATGGGTGGCGCATTCTGTAAATGTGCCATCCATAAGGTTCTTAGGGGTGGCGCATTTTGGAAATGCGCCACCCATAAGAGCTCAGGGGTGGGGCATTTCAACAATGCGCCATCACTGACTTGCGATATGCGCGATAAATTCCTAGAGCTGCCCTTATCTACTCCACCCCACCTACCACCTCTCATTCACTCCACACAATTCTCAAACTAGATCCACTCTTCTCGCCCTAGATCTATTCCGTTTTCTCCTCCTCCCCACCTCATTTCTTACATTTATCCATCCATACTTGGCATTAAATCTATTTTCTTTCATATTGAAGTAAGTGGACCTCCTCCCAAACTCTTTTGTTCCATTTATCACCCATATACTTTCCTTTATTAGCTTGGGGTTTGTTGTATATGTGAAGCTTGGGTTTGATGTATATGTGAAGCTTGTGGTGGTTTGATGTATATGTGCAGTGTATATGTCAAGCTTGTGGTGGTTTGATGTATATGTGAAGTGTATATGTGAAGCTTTTGGTGGTTTTTATGTATATGTGAAGTATATATGTGAAGCTTGTGGTGGTTTGATGTATATTTGAAGCTTATGGTGGTTTGATGTATATGTGAATCTTGAGTGGCCAATGTTTTACCGAAATGTCGATTCATTTCCGTGTCGGCAAATTTCGGGCGCACTCTCCGCATGCTCCCATGCGTTATTAGGGAAGGTCATGCCGATTTTTTCCGGCGACGACTGTGATATGTAATTGTATTGCTCTCTTTGTGAACGCAGGTGATCGACCATGGTCCGCGAGATGCTGAGTGATATCACCGTGGCTAGGTGGATGCAATGTGCGACAGACGACATGCTAAGGAATAATAGGTCGGATATAAGATGTCCGTGTCGGAGATGCAAACTGCAGTGCGTTACCGAGCCTGATTCCGGAATATTGCAAAGACACCTGAAGCGTAATGGCTTGATGGATGGCTACACACGGTGGATAAGTGATGAAGCTGGTGAGGAGGAGGACGTCAATGGTGGGGCGCCAGTAAGTGAGGAAGGGCAACCAGACAACAGTGGTGGTCGAGAAGACGAAGAGCATCCCCTACATGATCATGAAGAAGATGTTGAAGCAGATCATGTAGATCAAGATGCCGGACATGAAGATCAAGATGTCGGACATGATGAGGATTCAAGCTGGGTGCGGGACCCTCATGTTGAAGAGCTGCTTGTCAAAGAGGCGTTGGACGCAAGAGGTGCAGCTAGAGAGAAAGCCAAGATGACGCAACTAGAGAAAGACGAGGTTACAAAGTTGTATGAAGGATGCAACAACGGGGATACCCGCTTGAATGTAACACTTTGGGCTATGGAGATGAAGGCAAAACACAAATGGACCGAGGAAAGCTTCGATGCTAACATGGCATTCTGGCACGATCGTCTTCCAAAGGGCAACACGTGTCCAACTAGATCACTGAGGCCAAGAAAGTCATGTGCCCTCTCGATCTTCCGCACGTTAAATACCATGTCTGCATAAATGATTGCATAATCTATAGGGGTGAGGACGAAGAGAAAACCACATGCTCGGTGTGCGGTGTTAGTCGATACAAGAGAGGGAAGAAAGTTCCTACAAAAGTGGTATGGTATCACTCCTCGTTTTCAGAGGTATTTCGTAGATCCCGAGGAAGCAAAGCTCATGACCTGGAACGCAGATAAAAAGAAGCTAAAAGAGGATGACCCGAACCCGGATTCGGAAAAGGAGGACATGCTGAGGCACCCTTCAGATGGTAGCCAATGGACTGCGTTGGACCTCGAATACCCAGATTTTGGGGAAGAACCAAGGATCCTCAGGATTGGTGTGAGCGCCGATGGAGTCAATCCGTTTGGCGGCCTGAGCAGCACACACAGTACCTAGCCCGTGTTTGTATGCATATACAACCTTCCCCCCTGGAAGTGCATGAAGAAAAAGTACATAACAATGTGTATGCTAGTTCAAGGGCCGAAACAACCAGGTACGGACCTCAATCTATATCTTCAGTTGTTGAAAGAGGAGCTAGAACCGTTATGGAAAGACAGAGTCAATATGTGGGACGCCGCCGCAAAAGAATATTTCCCAATCAAAGCCGCGGTGATCACGACGGTGCACGACTATCTTGGATACGGATATTTCTCAGGGCAGGTGGTCCAAGGATTCTGTGCATGCGTTAGGTGCATGGATAATACAATGTACCGCCAGCTACGAAAAGATCTCGGATCTTCAAAAACCGTGTTCCAGGGGTCTCGGAGGTGGCTTCCCAAGAAATACGCATGGAGAAAACAGGGACATCTGTTCGATGTAAGCGAGGAGCTCCGAGCACCCCCAGCTCGAAGGAGCGGCAAAGAAATTGACAACTTGCTGAAAACATGGAAAGAGTACCCCGCGCCGGAAAGAAAAAAAAGACTCAGCCGTTGATGAGGGTATGGAAACTGAGGTCTGTTTTCTGGGATTTCGAATACTGGAGTCTCCTCTGCAGTCCTTATAGCCTTGATCTCATGCATATCACAAAGAACGTGTGCGGGAGCTTGTTTGGCACACTGCTCAACATGCCGGAGAAGACCAAGGACGGGCCAAAAGCAAGGAATGACTTGAAATTTATGGGCATCAGGAGGGAACTTCATGCACCTAGTGATGACGACGATGAGCCGGAGGAGGAAGAGGATACGGAAACGCAAAACTCTCGCAAACGAAAAAGGGCGACCAAGAAGAAGACCGGTATTGATCACTGCCCCCCGGCATGCTTCACTCTGTGCGTGGAGGAGATCAAGCGGTTTATCCACTGCCTCATAGGAGTAAAATTTCCGAACGGCTAAGTGGGGAAGATAAGCATATACCTAGACGAGGCGAAGCAGCGTTTCAGCGGGATAAAATCTCACGACTGTGCCGTGATGATGACGTAGATTCTCCAGGTTGTGATCCGAGGGATAATGGACGAGCACGTCCGTAAAACATTGTTTGGCCTTTGCAACATTTTTGACGTCATCTCCCGGAAGTCGATTTGCGCTACGCAAGTCAAAAGGCTACACGAGCTTGAGATCTATTTCCCGCCCGCGTTCTTCCACATTATGGTGCATCTGCTGATCCACGTCGTGGAGGATATCGTCCAACTCGGGCCTGCGTTTCTGCGCAACATGATGCTGTTCGAAAGGATGAATGGACACATCAAAAAATACGTTCGTAACAGGTCCCGTCCAGATGCAAGCATAGCGAAGGGCTTTCTAACCGAAGAGTGCATCTCTTTTTGCACGAATTATCTCAACACCGAGAAGCCTGTTGGTCTGGTCGTCAACAAGCACTTTGGCAGGACCGATGGGTGTGGTCACCACAGGGGAAGCCGCACAATGCATGTCAACTTTGACGGTCGAGACATCGACTTTGAAAGAGAAAGCCTAGTCGCGCTACAACTCATCCAGCTGGTCGATCCTTGGATAGTAAAGCACAAGGATGTCATCAGGAAGAAGTACAGTGACCAGGGTATGCAGATAACGGACCGAGATCTATGGCTAATCGAAGAGCACAACTACGGTTTCATGACTTGGTTCAGGGACAATCTTCGTGCTAATCCCCCGCGAAGGAACGCTTCCGAGAACGAAAAGAAGATATTCACCTTGTCACAGGGTGCCGCACGCAACCTAATGGCCTATCAAGCGTATGATATCAAAGGCTACACATTCTACACGGAGTAAAAGGACAATAACTGCGATTACCAGAACTCAGGGGTAACGGGGATATTCTACACCGATGACGTCAAGGAAAGATTCTACGAAAGGATCGAGGACATTTGGGAGCTCGACTACTGTGGAGAGAAGGTGTCGATGTTCCGTGTGAGATGGGCCAAGAGCGTCGTAAAAGAAGACCGGTACTTCACCACCATGGTTATACCCGAAGCCAAATCCAAGTCTGCGGGCGCAAACGTCACCGCGAAAAATGAGCCATAGGTACTGGCTAGCCAAGTGGACCAATGCTTCTTCATTACCGACCGATCAAAGCCGAGCCTCGTTGTAGTGAGGAGAGGCAGAAGAAACATCATCGGAATGGATGGAGTCGCCAACGAGCAAGATTTTGACAAGTACAGCGACCCGAAGATGGAAGAAGACTATGCCGCTCAGGATACATACATCACAACCCTACCGAAGAAAGGTATCCCGTTCAAGAGGAAAAGTGAAGGTGTCACGGGCCTAAATTATTCAACCACGACAAAGAACGGCAAGAAGAAGATCGTGAGGAAACGATAGCTAGCTAGCTAGCTCCAAATTTAAGAAAAATATTTTGTAATTCATGATCACTTTGTGTATGCATCGATTTAATCTACACTTTGTTGTTGTGTGTTGGTGTTGCTACTTGTGCTTGCTCCCCTCTCACATTACACCTAGTAGTTTGTTAAAGCTTTTCCTTGTTTGCATCCACTTCATGACTCCACCTACATATTATAACCATCAGGGGTCTGTGTTTTCCTCATAATCGTTACGGCACTGCCAGAATACAGGGCTTGGTTGCTTAATATTCACAGCCCAATGGCCAGGAGAGAACCTGAAGCAAGCAACACACATCAAACACAATCTTTGCTGGTACATACTTACAATATACTCCAAGAAGAAGAAATGGAAATATTCATTCATAATGTAACAAGGCATGTTTAATTAAAAAATAATTCAACCAAAAAATAAAAAAAGCTTAGGGCTGGCGCATATCGACGCAATGCGCTACTAAGTTCTCTTATGTGCGGCGCATTTTGCTGAAATGCGCCACCAAAAGGTTTCTTATGCGTGCCGCATTTCGCCAAAATGCGCCACACATAAGAAACCTTATGCGTGGCGCATTTCAGCAAAATGCACCACCCCTAAGCCTTAACCTCCATCAGCCCCCTCCCCTTGCCCGTGCCCATACCCATTCTATCCCCACCACACTCGACGCCCGTGCCCGTCGCTGCCAGAGCCCCTCGCTGCCGGAGCCCCTCGACGCCATCGCGGAGGAGCCCACCGGAGCCCCTCGACGCCATCGTGGAGGAGCCCACCGGAGCCCTCACCACTGCCCCTCGACGCCACCGCGGAGGAGCCCCCAACTGCCGCAGTCCAACCGGAGCCGCCCCGCGCCACCGTCCATCGTCCGATGACCCCTCCCCGTTGTCCCGCTCTCCATTGCCAGGTACATCCCATACCCCCCCCCTCTCCCCTCCATTTTTTCCTCACGATTGGCCGCGGCCCACTCGACTTTTCTGGCTTCCGATGGCGCCCGTGGTGGCCATGGCCGCCCCCATCCCCCACTCGCCCCTGCACACAGTTCGTATTGTAACTGGTTCAACTGTTTTGTGGATTCCATGAACACCGGTGCACTAGATCGATTCAATATGGGTTTACAACATCATCTTACAACATCTTATCAGAGCACCATGATCGATATTGTAATTGTAGTGGCTAGGATAAAGGTTCTGATCACCTTAAGCCTATGATCATTTTTCTTCTAGTACCAATGAAAATTCAGGCACTCAACACACCTGGAGTGATCTGCTAGCTATAGATGCATAGTGCAAAGTAATAAAATGGCACTGGGACAGTGTTAACCATTGATAGGACTATAGGAGATATATTGACACTTAAATATATATGTATATGCTATCTTTCTTTGTACAATATTTTGAGTGTGGAGGGTGCTTTTTCAAATGTAATGTGTGATGTCTAGATGCCAGCCACACAAGTCAATGGCCATGCCACCATATTGTCCATGACTCCATGTCACTTCTTCTATTGCCAAGCATGACTCCATGTCACTTCTGCTTTTTCATTCTTAACCACTTCCCCAGGCGTTGTTAATAAAACATATGTTTAAATCCAGCTGTATCAAATATAGGTTGTTCTACTCCATTTCCCATAAATTACTCTTACATATTTTGCACAATCCCATGTATGACTTCAGAACTTTTTGACTAAATTGTAAAATGCGGCTACCTTTTCCTTTTCTCTGTAAATTGTAAAAAGAAAATATTTGTGTTGCTTGCTGGCATATTGCTTAACAAGTATAGCATATGTTCTTATTAATATTTTTTCTTACATAGTTGGTTTGCATCATCCTAAAAATCCAGAACTTGTCATATAGATGCTGTGAAGCATATATCAATCCACTGTTTTACTTGATATTTGGTAACTCTGGTTATCAAATCGGATAGGAACAAATGCTATGTTGCTGGTTATTGTCACATACATGTTATTATATATGTTGTGCAGGGACTCTCATTATCCCCTTTCTCCAGAAATGTTGATTAATATATGTTTCGGTTGAGAATGGGGCACTCTCATGTTAAGAAAAATAGCAAAGGTCATGCCGAATTTTTCTGTGAATTCGTGCATGACGTACCTTTGCTATTTTTCTTAACATGAGAGTTGTTGCATTTATTTATTGTGCTAATTAATTAAGTAGTTGAATTTCTTAATATTGTACTAGTGCAAATGTCGACCGGAGCCGACACCGGTTCTTCTTCTTAGCCGGGAAAAAAGGAAGCAATTTTCGGAATAATCCCAGGAGGAGGTCGAGGAGCAGAGAGAAGAGGAAGTACCTCCAGGCGAGGAGGAGTATGAGGAGGAGATAGAGTCGGAGTCCGACTTATTGGATGATGACATGGAGGAGGAGGCCGGTACGACAGACGGCGAGAGGAACACCGGCGAGGATGATGGGACCGGTGGCTCCAACAAAGATGGTACCCAGTCGAAGAAGAGGAATCGGAAACCGACCAAGGTCGGCACCATCAGGCAAGAGTTTACTGTTGTGACCGCAGTCGGGATTCCTAAACATCCCGAACATTTTTCGGAAGGGTACGGCCGTCAAGTCGCGGCGATCCTCCGCAACACCATGACGATCACCACGATTAACCTCAGAAGTCGTGAGAATCTTCATTATTGTCAGCTTCTTATCAACAAGCTGCACGGACGATACAAGTTGCACGGAGCCGTACGATAACACCAAACTCAAAGGGAACAAAGTAAACACATGGGCCCTCAGGAAGATGAGCAAGGCCTTGTCCAGTTGGAAAACCCGGTTGAAGAGGGCAATTATTGAAAAGAACAAAACCTGGGAGGAGCTCAAGGAGAAAGAACTGTTGATCGACGAAGCTACCGACAACCTTTTCAAGGCTAGGTGTGAGACCGAGCCAGCCAAGGCCGCGAGTGCAAAGGGCAAGGCCATGCAGTCGCAGGTCATAGGTAACCACCGTCTCGGAGCCGGTGGTTACAGAAGTTCCAAGCCTAAATGGGACAAGGAGGATGCCGAGTACGCCATTGCGGGCATACCTAGCCCCTTCGAGCAATACAGAGATGATCCGCAAAACGAATTCTTTGTGAGGGCCCGGAGCTATAAGGACAAAGCAACCTCGAAAATAGTTATCGATCCTAAGATTCAGGGTTTACGACTGACGTGGTAAGTTGTTAACCACGCGACCTTGTCGATTGAATTCTCCAGTGAAGTTCACAATTTCTTAATGTTTCACATTCTTTCTGCAGCAAGCGGAAATGAACAAGGCGTTGAACAAGGTCAAGAAGGTTGACGACGTGACGGTGAAGCCATCGTCAGCCGGCCGTGTGTTCGGATTTGGTGCGGACCTAAATTGGTTCGAATATTATGGAAAACTGGCGGAGCTGTCCAGTTTGAGGGGGCACAAGGCGAGAAGGACCGAAGAAGACGCCTCTTATGTTCGTGGACTGGAGGAGAAGGTGAACATGCTTCCGCTGCTTGTCTAGGACGAAGTGGCGAAGACGATGAACGCCCTCCTTCCAGATATGATGTAGTCACGTGCGAATTGGCAAGAGCGTGGTGGCCAAGGGCTCATACCGGTCCCAGCATGTTCGGTAGCAACTCGGTCACCGCAGCGCCTGCAGTTCCGACTCCCGCTGTAGTGGAGGCTCCCGAAGTGACTCCCGGCATATTGGTGACTCCGGCCGCCAACACAGTGGCGGCAGCGCCGGACATGATGGTAACTCCTCCAGCCACGATCGAGCAACCGGGGCATAACAATAATGCACCCGGCGTTAGCGCAAATAGGGCGACCGACGCCACGGGAGGCAGCGCGCCCTCCGTCTCTTGCATGCCCGCCGTCATCGGCGGGGTCCCTTCATTGGCCGACCTCGACACCCTCAAGGTAATTATAACCGTCTGCAACTCAAACGAGGACTTCATCTCCTTGCCTTTTTAGTGGAATCTCTCTGATGCCCTACATGCATATATCTCTTTCGCAAGAGGACACTCCATGCATTCTATTACAAGTCGTGGACGGCGAGTTGAAGGATGTTGCCAAAGGTAAAATCCTTCAACCACAAAATCGAGTCATGCACAATATGCCGATGGCACCGGAGATGCATAGGGTTCAAATCTCTCTCGTGATCTCGGTCTACGAGAGAGTTGAACCTCCCATTCAACCCCCCGGATACGATGAGGACGAACCGGCAGTCCTCAGTGACTGTTTCGGCCAAATATGCCTATGGCCGAAGACCCAAATGCATTTAATGACGGGGGAAAGGGGCACCACACCTAGGACAACACCGGTAGTCATCTGTTGGGGCACGCGGTCTGCTATGCTAGCGCTAAATCAAAAATTTCTACCGCGCACAACCAAGATCACAGCTACTGGAGATGAACTACATGATTAGGGTTTACCACTAGACGTGCAGTCACAGCAGTGGAAGGAGAGTTGGTGATGCGCGTCGGCGGCTGCTGCTTGAATCCCTCGAACCGATCCCTCGTACCAATCCCACGAACGGAGTCCCGCGATCAGATCCCGCGAACAGTTCGTCCAAGCGCCGCAGGTGCAGCGCCTCCAAGGGATGCGTACGTACAAGGAGGAGCGTCGGTCGGCGGACTGCTAGGTCCGGCGGCTCGGCCTGGAGGTGGAGTGGCGGCTAGGGTTGTGGTCTGACCTTTTTCCTTCGGGGTTCACCCTGGCCCTTATATAGGCGCCTGTGGAATGGCCTCAACCCTTGAGGCAATCCGGACCCTCCATCCAAATTCCATTCGGATCACATCCGAATGGGCTCCTTTCCTCTTAAGCGCGCGACCCTATAGGTTCACGTACACATGGACACGTCCCGAATCACATCCGGTTCGATAGTAGGTAGCGGTTCCTAGCAGAACGTGCCGACTTCCATATATGCGTAAAGTCATAAGACGAACCATTACGAAGTGTCATATGCAACATTCCTTTTGCCTCACGATATATGTTGTCAAGCTCAAGGCGAGTACTTTTCAGCCTTGTGATAGCTTGGCCTCTCTTCTCGAAACCGTGATACAAATTCCTGAACCGGGTTAACACTTAACCCATATCGCATGGCCATGCTTTCTGAATCTTATCACTCAAGAGGGCCTAGAGAGTATCTCTCCAAAGTGGAGGGGCAAATCCCATCTTGATCAACCATGTCTCGCGGCATGTATCATGACTCACCCGTAAGCTACCTTTATAACTACCCAGTTACGATGTAGCGTTTGATAGTCCCTAAGTGAGTCATTCCTCAATCCGAGAACATGCGAGGACCTCAGGTCTAAGACATGGCATATACATTGTATTAAGACTAACAGATGACAATATCTCACTGCGTCTCAAAGTGGGTCTCTGTCCAGCTCAGTGATCCCATCACTAAGTCCATACTATCGGTAGCATCTCCATGCTCATGACTTGTGAAAAATAGTCATCAATCGAATCATATACTAGTCAAGGCTATGTGTCCGCATAACCTTATCAACTAGGGACCATTAGAACAATCATATAGAATATATAGTCTCACAAACAAGTCACAAAAAGAAGTTCCAAGCCTAAATGGGACAAGGAGGATGCCGAGTACGCCGCTGCGGGCATACCTAACCGTGATACAGATTCCTGAACCGGGATAACACTTAACCCATATCGCATGGCCATGCTTTCTGAATCTTATCACTCAAGAGGGCCTAGAGAGTATCTCTCCAAAGTGGAGGGGAAAATCCCATCTTGATCAACCATGTCTCGCGACATGTATCATGACTCACCCGTAAGCTACCTTTATAACTACCCAGTTACAGTGTAGTGTTTGATAGTCCCTTAGTGAGTCATTCCTCATCCGGAGAACATGCGAGGACCTCAGGTCTAGCAAATGGCATATACATTGTATTAACACTAACAGATGACAATATCTCGCTGCGTCTCAGAGTGGGTCTCTGTCCAAGTCAGTGATCCCATCACTAAGTACATACTATCGGTAGCATCTCCATGCTCATGACTTGTGAAACATAGTCATCAATCGAATCATATACTAGTCAAGGATATGTGTCTGCATAACCTTATCAACTAGGGACCATTAGAACAATCATCATAGAATATATAGTCTCACAAACAAGTCAGATACTTATTGATACATATCAGTGATGATGTTCAAGGACAATACAAATAACTCATGAATACAAAAGGAGATAGCATCATAACATGATTGCCTCTAGGGAAAATCTCCCACATCATCGTGTCGGCGCAACGATGATCTTGATGATGATATCCACACCAACCAGTTCATCAATACTTTGTATGATGATGATGACTTATTCATGCCTCCTGCTGAAGGAGCCTATCAGCATGACGAGGAAGCTCGCGGTCTAGCTGATCCTGCGGCGAAGCCTGCTTGCTCCACGCGTCTCTTCGCTGCCTCTCAGTAGATGTCTCCAGCAGCTTGCGCCTTCACCGAGCCTCAAGCAGATGCCACAAGGAGATCTATTCTCATCCCTTCCACACTCCATAACGGGGCCACTGAGCAGATAAAGGCCGGTGACTGCTCGAAATCAAAAAATAAGAAGGGACGGAAAAGAAAGAAGAGGATCACTTCGAGAATCCATCCTTCGATGTCGATCCGGGCTAAGGACGGCCCACCAAGACCCAAGGATCTCTCGTTTGAAATCCATGTGGCGGGTAGGGCGATGCTACCTAAGGACATGCTCGACCTTGCAACTTCGGATATGCAGAGTGTGCATCACAGTATTATGGCATTAGAGAACATGGCCCGGTTTTCATCGCCAAGGTGCCACTCAACATGGGCTTCATCAACACTATCCCCGTGGATATGATAATCCTGCGGTTTTGGGAGATCTTCAATTTGTACCATCTCAAGCGGCTGGACCATAGCCTTATCCGTCTGTTCTCTCTCAGGCTTTCGATGATTATCAGGAGAGATAACACCCCGAGCATCGCGATATTGGACCCCTTCTACATGCGTGAAAGCATCTTGATGGACGACGGGGACGCGGCTCTCGCGGCGTGGTACATCACAGACGTCATGCTACAAAACGCCGACAAGGATTCATTTCTTATGACCTACTCTCCCAAGTAAGTCATTCGCTCGCCGCCGTAGCATATATGCTTTCTTAGCTTTCCATTGTCCTCTTCCAACATTCCTTTTGGATTGTTTTAATTATGCAGTGAGGATCAAGACAGCGTGCTCATCTGCTTTTCACCACAACACTCGCATGCCGTGTATTTAGACTCGGGGAGTGTGGAGAAGAAAGATTACAAATATATCATAAGAGTTTTGGATGATGCTCTCGCCGGCTACATAAAAGTTGGAGGAAAGATGGCGAAGCACAAGTTCAGGAAGAATCACCCTGGCGTGAACGTGTTCAGCCACGTAACGCAGTTCCCGTTCGTCAAGCAGCCGGCTAGCAGTGTGAGGGATGCGTACTACGCCCTTCATCACATGAGGGCGATTGTACAGGAACAACGCAACCTTACGCTGCCAAGTCATCTCAGAGCGTGGGCCGAAAGGAAGGCGGAAATCGCTGATGCAAATCTTAAGGAGGAGTTCTTTCACATCGAAACGCAGATGGCGACTATCATCCGTCATGAAGTACAAATGAGGGGGTCGATATTCCACTCCAACATTGCACCATCCAGTGGGGAGATAGAAGTCCGCATAAAGGCCTTGCGTGACACAAGGGCTTTCATGACGAAAGAAGGATGCCGCCCATTCCCCGAGCCGAGTTAGAAGATGTGACCAATTTATGTTATATATGCCAGTCGTTTGATGAATGTGTGCCCTACATGTAATTTGGATGTACTCTTTGTGTAGTAGACGATGGTAGTGTCAAATACTCTTGGTGCTCTTTATGTATAAAGGTCACTGCATATGCATTTTTATGCATATGTGCATGGTCCTGGCCATTGATCGACTTGCTTTATGTTGTTGATAAGGATAGATGCTATATTGCGTTGTTGTCCTTTGCTATGAATTGATATGGATGCGACCTCTAAAATCATTGTTTTGTGCAGGTTGAAGAGCAAACAAGAGATGATGAAGAAAGTAGCTTTCTGTTTTCAATAATTGTTGGGCTCATTGTAATATTGTGATGGATGTAATCTTGTGAATCTTGTTGGCCTCTAAACCTTAGACGATGATGGATGAAATCTCTTGTAAATCTTTGTAATAAGAATTATAATTCAATTCTTTTGTATCAATAATTTTTGGCTCATTGTAATATTGTCCTTTGAATTTCTATAATATGGTAAAAATATTTGTAATGTTTGTAATTCTGTACTGTTTTATTCTTTTCTGTAATTATTATTTTTTGTTTTCTGTAACCAATTTAGTGCCTCATTATTTCTGGATTTAGTGGCGTATTAGGAATGCGCCACCCCTAAGGACCCTTAGGCGTGGCGCATTTCAGAATGCGCCACCCCTAAGAGCTTATAGGTGGCGCATTCTGAGATGCGCCACTCCTAAGGGCCTTAGGTGTGGCGCATCCAGAATGCGCCACCTCTAAGCCCTTATTAGTGGCTTGTAGTTAGTGGCGCATCCATAATGCGCCACTAAACAGAAAAAAGGACGCCACTATAAGGGTATTCCCTAGTAGTGTTTGCACGCTTTTGCACAAGGGAACAATGGATCATCGATCGTATTGCTATGGTTAGGCTTTTTCCTTAATTACTATCTTGTATTTGTGGATGCTTGAAAGATGTTTAATCATAAGAGTGCACTTAACTTAGTCGAGAAGGTGTACTAGCATAGATCCACCCACTCAACACTTATCAACGCAGCACATAGTATCGATATGGAGTATGGCGAAAGCACGTGACTATCTCTCCCGTGTGTCCTCAAGAACACTCTAGCCTTTATAAGTTCAGCTGCTAGGCCTATCCTTTGCTCAAAAGGATTGGGCCACTTGTTAATCCTCAGTGCCTTTTACTTTCTTGCTTTTACCTTCTTGTTGCTTATACCGAAACCCCTAAAAAGTTATTTTTCAGTGCTTGCAGTTTTTTCTTTGCCAAAGTCACTTACCAATACCTTCTGCTCCTCATTGGGTTCGACACTCTTATTTATCGAAAACTCTACAATCGATCCCCTACAGTTGAGGGTCATCAAGTACTGTTTTCTGGCGTCGTTGCCGAGGATCGTAGTGCTATTAGTAAGTGAAGCTGGTAAGGAAGCTTTTATATTTCTGTTTTTGTTTTGCTGTTGCTGCTCTTTGTCCTTATGGAAAACTCTACTGTTGGTTCGTTGCTTATGAGGAAACGCCCCAAAACTGTGGTAGTCACTCCCACCCCTACTGAAATTGTGCCTTATAAAATATCAACTGGTATTATCGATTATGTCTTGGCTAATCGTTACATAGGAGATAGACATCCAAGTGAACACCTTCTATATTTATCACAACTATGTTCATTATTCAAGCTTGCAGGTGTGTCAAGGGATTTTGTTATGAAAAAATTATTCTCTGTAGGACTTATGGGTAAAGCTTCAGATTTTTATAAGCTCCTCGATAACTCACATTTGCTTAATTGGCAAGATCTTATGTCTCTCTTTTATACAAAGTATTATCATCTTCATGAAATTCATCGAGACATGAACTACATCTATAACTTTTGGTCTCGTGACGGAGAGAGCATCGCTCAAGCTTGGGGGAGAGTGAAGTCCCTAATTTTCAAATGTCCCATTCATGAACTCCCCAAAGATATTATACTTACAATTTTTTATGCGAGGCTTTCTCGTCAGGATATGGAGATTTTGGATGCCTCCTCTAGTGGGGTATTTCAAACAAGAAGCATTGAAGAAATATGGGATCTCATTGGGAGGATCCAGAAGAACACTGAACACTGGGAAATCGATAAAGGTATTCAACCCGCTATAAATTATGAGCATGATTCTATTGAGAGCTATGTGAAAACTGATTATTTTAATACCTTTTTCTCTAAGATTGGGCTTGATTCCCAGCTAATGATTGATTTTTGTAAGAATTTTGCCTCTCACATTGACTCTTCTAAGGAAGAGAAGGATCTATCGTAAACCCTTTAAAGAATTGCCTGTTTATATAAATGTTGCTGACCCTATTCTTCCTGCAGTTTTATATGAAAATCCCCATTTTCCCGCAAGGATGAGTGAGAGAAGAACTGACAAACCTGAGGACCTGATCAAGGTCGATCCTCAAGTTGCGGTGGTTAAAGATTTAATTACTAATGATGTTTCAGATTCCATTATAATTTTTTTTGTTGTTTCAACTAACATTGTCACAACCAAGAATAAAAGCCCAATTTCAGGTACACCAGTTGTATCTGTTAAAATAGGAGATCACAATTATTACGGGCTATGCGATTTGGGATCTAGTGCTAGCGCTATTCCTTATTCACTCTATCAGGAGATCATGGGTGAGATTTCAACCTGTGAACTTGAAGATATTGATGTTACTATTTATCTAGCAAACAAAGAAACTATCTCTCCCATTGGGATTGTGAGAGATGTTGAAGTCCTATGTGGAAAGGTAAAGTATCCTGCCGACTTTCTAGTACTTGGTTCAGTGCAAGATAGTTTTTGCCCTGTTACCTTTGGTAGGCCTTTCCTCAGCACTTGTGGAGTTATAATAGATTGCAAGAAAGGTAAAGTTTCTGTTGAGTTTAATGGTGAGCCATATGAATTTAAATTTTCTAAATTCTCTAAGAAACCTCATGGTACTGATTTACCAAGTCATGATAAAATTATTGAAGATATTTCTTCCATTGATATTCCTCATAATGATCCTTTGCAGCAATATATGGAAGACCACGAGAATGATATGCATATGCAAGAAAGAAATGAGTTGGATGAAATATTCACAAGACAAACTTCTATCCTTAAGCACAACCTTCCGATTGAACCATTAGGAATCCTAGCACAACCAAAAGAAGACCTGGTGTTTGACCTCAAACCACTTCCTGATACGCTCAAGTACGCTTATTTAGATGAAAAGAAAATATATCATGTTATTATCAATGCTAAACTTTCAAGATTTGAAGAAGAGCGGTTATTGGAGACACTTCGCAGACACCGTGGTGCCCTTGGCTATACCCTTGATGACCTTAAGGGGATTAGTCCATCGATTTGCCAACATACTATCAATCTCGAGCCCGACGCTAAACTAGTTGTTGATCATCAACGACTACTGAACCCAAGGATGAAGGACGTGATTAGGACTGAAATTCTCAAGCTTCTAGCCGCAGGTATCATCTATCCTATAGCTGATAGTAGGTGGGTAAGCCCAGTTCATTGTGTTACCAAGAAAGGAGGTATGACTGTTGTTCCTAATGATAAAAATGAACTAAAACCTCAAAGAGTTGTTATTGGATATAGAATGTGTATTGATTACAGGAAGTTAAAAAAAGCTACCAGGAAGGACCACTACCCGCTTCCTTTCATCGATAAGATGCTTGAGGGGTTTTCCAAAAACACCCACTTTTGCTATCTTCACGGGTACTCTGGCTTCTCTCAAATTCATGTCAATATTGTCGATCAAGAGAAGACCACTTTCACGTGTCCTTACGGTACTTATGCTTATAGGCGTATGCCTTTTCGGTTATGCAATGCACCTGCTATTTTCAGAGATGCATGTCTGCTATTTTTCATGGTTTCTGTGAGGAGATTGTGGAAGTCTTCATGTATGATTTCTCCGTCTATGGAACTTCCTTTGACCACTATCTCCACAATCTTAATAAATTTTTGTAGGGATGCGAGGATACAAATTTAGTTCTAAATTGGGAAAAGTGTCACTTCATGGTTACCGAAGGGATCATTCTTGGTCACAAGATTTCCGAGAGGGGAATTGAAGTGGACAAGGCGAAGATTGAAGCTATTGAAAGGATGCCCTATCCAAGGGACATCAAAAGTATTCGTAGTTTTCTCGGTCATGCTGGTTTCTATAGAAGATTTATTAAAGACTTTTCGAAAACTTCGAGACCCCTCACTAATCTTCTCCAGAAGGATGTTCCTTTTCTATTCGATGAAGATTTTAAGGAAGCCTTCAAAGTTCTTAAGAAAGCTTTAATAACCTCTCATATAGTACAACCACCTGATTTGAATTTGCCCTTTGAAATTATGTGTGATGCTAGTGATTTTGCCGTTGGAGCTGTTTTAGGACAAAGGGTTGATAAGAAATTGAATGTTATACATTATGCTAGCAAAACCCTTGATAGGGCTAAAAAGAATTATGCTACTACTGAGAAGGAATTCTTAGCAGTAGTATTTTCTTGTGATAAGTTTAGACCTTATATTGTCTATTTAGAAGTCATTATTCATACTGACCATGCTTCTCTTATGTACCTTATGGCTAAGAAGGATGCCAAATAAAGACTCATCAGGTGGTACTCCCTCTTCATGAATTTGATTTACAGATTGTTGATAGAAAAGGAGCAGACAATCCGGTGGCGGATAACCTTTCAAGAATGGAAGACATACCGCATGACCCCATTCCAGTCAACGACAATTTTCTAGACGAACAACTTGCCGTTGTAAAAGTACAATCTCTTTCCGATCCTTGGTTTGCAGATTATGCTAATTTTATCATTGCAAAGTATTTGCCTCCAGGTTTAACATTTTAGCAAAGGAAGAAGTTCTTCCACGATTTGAGGCACTACTTTTGGGATGACCCTCATCTTTTCAAAGAAGGTCCGGACGGGGTCATGAAAAGTCGCATATCGGAACAAGAGTAGAAGGACAGTCTCAAGCAACATCATGATAGTCCCTACGGAGGATACCATGTCGGTGAGAGGACCGCACATAAGGTTATCCAATCAGGTTTTTATTGGCCTACTCTCTTTAAAGATGCTAGAAATTATGTTTTATCTTGTGATAAGTGTCAGAGAGTTGGAAATATTAGTAGGAGGAATGAGATTCCTATGATTACTCTCTAGTGATTGAGCCTTTTGATTGTTGGGGTTTTGACTTTATGGGTCCTTTTACTCCCTCACCTACAAGTACACTCACATTTTGGTAGCTGTTGATTATGTAACCAACTGGGTTGAAACAATCCCCAGTGAGAGTGTTGATCACAAGACATCTTTGAAAATGCTCAAAGATGTCTTTTTCCCTAGCTTTTGTGTACCTACGTACCTCATGACTGATGGAGGATCACACTTCACGCACGGAGCTTTTAGAAAAGCTCTGGCCAAGTAAGATG
Organism: Bromus sterilis; assembly: GCA_950022295.1. Taxonomy (NCBI): domain Eukaryota; kingdom Viridiplantae; phylum Streptophyta; class Magnoliopsida; order Poales; family Poaceae; genus Bromus; species Bromus sterilis. The sequence continues at coordinate 156,851,664 of OX465596.1, read as the reverse complement.
TCAATCATATAATTTCTTCACCGTACCATCCTCAAACTAGTGGGCATGTTGAGCTCACTAATAGAGAGATCAAGTTGATCTTGCAAAATACAGTTAACAGTTCTAGGAAGGACTGGTCAAAGAAGTTAGGAGATGCTTTGTGGGCCTATAGAACTGCTTACAAAAACCCCATGGGCATGTCTCCGTATAAGATGGTCTATGGAAAGGGTTACCATTTGCCATTAGAATTAGAACACAAAGCTTTCTGGGATGTTAGCGAGCTTAATGCCGACCCAAAGTTGGATGGTGAAAAGTGTCTCATGAACTTGACTTCTCTAGATGAGTGGAGAAGTGAAGCTTACGAGAGTGCTAAAATGTTTAAGGAAAAGGTAAAGAAGTGGCATGATAGAATGATTCTGAAACGTGAATTTAATGTTGGTGATAAAGTTTTGTTGTTTATATCTTGTTTCAGGTTTTCTCCAGGTAAATTACTTTCCAAATGGTAAGGACCACTTCATATCGAAGAAGTATACTGCTCCGGTACAATCAAGATTAACAATTTTGATGGCACCGAACCCCAAGTTGTGAATGGGCAAAGACTCAAGCATTACATGGCGGGAGGCCCCGTCAATGTTGATGTAAATTTAATACACACAACAACTCATGAAGAATAAGTTGCAGCCCTGTTTCAAACGCCAGCAGGAACATAATAAGAAAAGGTATGTGTTACGGAAAAGAAACATCACGAACCACCATAAAATTTCCATATTACAAGTTTTTGCAAAATTAGGAAAATTTGAAGCCTGATCGGAGCCGGAGAGGAGCTCCAGGGGGCCCTGGCGCCCCCCCTGGAGCGGCCTACCTCCTGGCCGCGCCGGGAGGCCGCCTGGACACCCTGGAGTCCGCCTCTAACTCTGCTTTGGCTCGTTGGCTTCCTTCTTCTTCAAAATTTTTGCTATATATTTCCCCGGACAGTCCCGGCACAGTACCTCGCGATTTCGTGTGTTTTCTTTTCGAGCTGTTTCTGCCAGAAAATCTTTCAGCTAGACCTCTGTGCTATGGCTTCCCCAAGTTCCCCCAAGGACAAGTTCGTCGTCAATGTCATCAACCCTTACCTCGCTGAGGTGAAGAAGCACCCTCAAACCGTTCACTGAGGTGAAGAAGCACCCTCAAACCGAGGTTGACTATCGACTAGTAGGACTCCGGCGATGATAAGTAGGTGTCAGCGGCGCACCTAACGCGGACCTCCACACAACACAATTAACTTTTCTCCCAATGAAGTTCAGAGAGGTTGTCAATCTCTCTGGTCTTGTTGTTTACAAAGGATCAAAAACACAGGATAATGATAATGATAGCAAATGAAAGTAAAAAAGCAAGAAAGTAAATGAGCGTGTAAATAGTGATGAGAATATGGACCGGGGTCCCGTGATGTTCACTAGTGATCTCTCTCTCCCAAAATACGATCAGACTTCTATGCGAGGTAAACAAATTACATAAGGGCAAATGACAGGATTATAAACACATCGCAATGCTAACTATGCTACAAAAGAAAGGAAGAGGCTCAAAAGCATGGGCAGTACGCCAAAATAAGTAGACCGAAATCCATTTGTATCTACTACTAATGATCCACCTTGAGATATCTATCCAGAACATCTCGCTGGTATTAAGTTGTGACTCGCACCCAAAGTGTAAACCCAAAGCAACAGACAACTGCATTAAAAAGAACTTTGCATAAAGTAAACAATCCTTGTAACCTCGGTTACAAGCACCATTGTTTTCCCCCTTGTGGCCACAGCATATCCCCTAGACTTATGTTTATATTACTTAAGCGTGTCATTAGGGCGCATGTACCCACAATCGAGCATAATGTTCCCTCTTGGAGTCACTACCTACCACTTGGCCAAAGAAATAAATAGCAACGGAGAACATGCAACAATTACTTCGGAATAAAAATACAAAAGATAAGAACCAATTATATTACTCTATCACAATTTGAACATAATCTCATAATCCATCAGATCCCATCAAACTCAGCATAGCAAAAGCAGAAAGAATTACATATGTGCCTCGATCATGTAGGATAGCTCACGACGTCTAAACCATGAAGAACAAAGAGGGGAGGAGAACATCACATAGCTACTGATCACGGACCCAAGGTCCAAGGTAAACTACTCACAGCACATCCGGGAAGCGTCCATGGTAGAGGAGAAGCTCCCGGAGGTCGATCCTCCCTCCCACAGGGTGCCGGGGAGGGTCCTGACGGTGCTCCCGATCTTGGAAGCGCGGCGGCGGTGGAACATAGGAGAATTTGTGAAATAGGGTTCTGTCTTCGGAGTTTCCTCATGACTAAGAATAAATAGGCGAAGGGGGCAGCTAGGGGGGCCACAAGGGGCCCAGGCGCCCCCATGGCGCGGCCAGGCCCCTGGTGGCCGCCTGGGTGCCTGGTGGTGGCCCCCTGGCCCTCCTTCGGGCTTCTGGAGTCTTCCGACAGGCTGATTTTTCCCGGATTTTTGGAGCTGTTTTTATATGGGAAAAACTGAAATAGAAAAACAACAGAAATAGGAACTGGCACTAGGGCGCACTGAGTTAGTAGGTTAGTCAAAATTTGATTAAAAGTGTATGAAAGTGTATCTAGATCATAGCAATATCACACAAAAGGATAGTAGTGTTGCCCCTTTCTCTTTTTTTTTCTTTTTTCTCCTTTTTCTATTTTTTTGTATTTTTTGGTGGCATCAATGGCTCTTTCTATAGAACTCTCATTTGTCCTCTTTGGGATCTTTTGTTTTGTCCACTTTGGGATCTTTTCCTCACTTAAGGGCAACACTCTAATTTACAAGAGGGTATAGAAGATCTTTCACACTTTACAAGGTACTCAAATCATAAAGAAGATGTAGCTATCATGATGTATGCAATGTATGCCGCTGCCAGTGTAGCAGGAACATGTATGACATGAAGATCAAGTCATGAAGAGGTGGATGTTGCATGGAAATATATCTCGGAAAGGCTATGGAAATGCCTCGATACGTAGGTATGATGGCTGTTTTGAGGAACGATATAAGGAGGTTTATGATGACAGAGCGTATCACGCCAAGGGTTTGGATGTACCGGAGAAGGTGGACGCCAACTCTCGGAGTGAGAAGAAAGCAAGGCACGACACAGGAGAGGCTAGCAAATATGAGGAGGTGGAGGTGTCAACTTTCAATACTTACATTAGTCCGAAGAACTCATGCACTTATTATGAGTAACTCTCAATCTAATAAGGAGGTTCACAAAGAGACAAGTACCCCGAGGAGGAGTGAATGGGGGTTTGGTTATCCTTGCGCATCCTCGACTCATGGTACGTGAGTGTACTCTAATATCCGACCCCTCAGAAGAGTAGTGATCCATCTAGTAGCTAGAGTTCTCAACTAGTTTTGTATGTTTTTGAAAATAAACACGGACTGCCCAAAATACGACACCTATCACTAATAGGCTAGAGATCTTGACACCAAAAGTTCAAACATTACTCACATCATTACCTCAAAACTTTTGCAAGTTACTACTAAAATTAAATAGCAACCTCAATTACCTACTCTCAAGACAAGACATAACTCAGTGCAACAACCAACTCTCTTAACAAGATAAACATGAAAGATAAAGATAGTTCGAGAAACAAACTAAAGAAAAGACAAGGCTCTTGCTAAAGGCAAACTAAGACTAAAACTAGACATGGCAGTAGCTACAAAAAGATAAAGAACACAGAACAACAAAAAGATAGGCATGAAGAATCCTATGATGTGTTCTAGATTTTGAAAGTGGAGCGTGTTTCTCTCCCATACGAAGTAATACGGGATCTAACTTTTTATGAACATCAAGCAAAGATAAAGAAAACTAAAAAACAAACCTAAGAGCGAGACGCTCCAAGCATAGCACATAACGCATGAAGTGATAAAAATATAGTGAGACGAAGGACGAACTGATGATTGTTGATGGAGAAGGGGTTTCTCGGGGCATCCCCAAGCTTAGACGCTTGAGTGTCCTTGAATATTTATTGGGGATGCATGGGGGCATCCCCAAGCTTGAGCGCTTGAAACTTTCGAATCTTCTTTCATCATCTTCCATCGCACACTTGAAAACTCCCTTCATACACAACTTATCATAAGTTGATTAGAGAGGTTAGTACCCTTACTAAATAATTTTTCCCCACTGCATATAAATATATTCTTGAAGAGCTGCTGTTTCTCAAGATTTCCAAAAGGTTTTTGCAAATAAAAAGCAGGCTTAAGGTTTGCAAAAGTTAGGAGAGACAAAACGTGACAGACTCTGTGAAAAACAGAACAACAGGTAGTAAAGAGTTTTTTAGGGGCACTTCCGCAACTCAAATAAAAAAATTCAGAACATACGAAAGTTCCGTGATTGAATAGAGCACGCTTTGTAAAAAAATCAGCTCAAAAAGATGAACTGGTGTTTTATTCTGATTTTTCCCGTCGCGAGGATAAAATCTGTTTTCTGGACAGCATGTCAAACTTTCACTTCCCTTGTCATATGAGGCTATAACTTGGCACAAAGCTTGAAAATAAAGATACAATGATGTTTATACAGTAGTAACAATCATCAAGACCAGTAAAAACAAAAGTAAAAAAATCTTGGGTTGCCTCCCAACAAGCGCTTTCTGTTACGCCTTTAAGCTAGGCATAAGGATTATAAAAGGTGCTCTCATAAGAAGAATTTGGAGCAAAAGAGAGCATCAAGAAGCAAATATGAGAAATATTTAAGCCTAGCCCACTTCCTATGCATAGGAATCTTGTCAGAAAATAAATCAAATAAGAACAAAGTGACATGCATAGGAAGGTGGAAAAAGAACAACTTCAAAACATTCAACATGAAGAGAGGTATTTTAGTAATATGGAAGTTTCTACAACCAAACTTCCCTCTCTTGAAATAATTTTCAGTAGTATCATGAACAACATCAAGAATATAACTATCACATGAATCATGTTGTTCATGACCTACAAGCAAACGTGTATTGTTAATAACACGGTTTTTATGATCATAAGATAAATGAAACCCATCACATTGAGCTTTGATAAGACCACAGTTCTGGGGAATATGAGTTGGAGATTTCAAAAGGATAATAGGACAATCAAGTGTGGGTGCAATAGAAAAAAATTCAAGCTTGACATAAGGAACTATATAGAGTTCATCTTTGTCAGCATCATCCATAGTGGCATCTTGGCCATCAACAACGCAAGTATCAAGATTTTAAGAAAGGGATATTTCAAGTGAGTCCTCAGAATCATGGGATTCCTCATCATAGCAACCATTGGCCTCTTCTACGGAAGCAAACATTTTGTTTTTAAAATACTCAATATAAGTATTGAAAGTATAATTCTCGAAGCAATAAGAAAGAATTGCAAAGTCTTCGGACTGGTGAATAGTATCGTGATACTTTTCAGTCAAAGAAGCAATCTCATAAGCACATTTAAAAGCAACAAACTCTTTAATCTTTTCAACATCAAAGTAATCATAAACACCTTTAGCATAAGAAGATAAGATCTCATTTTCATTAAAATCACATTCGAAAGGAAGGTGTTTATGATCTATATTATAACACCAAGTAAAATAATAAAGGTGGAACAAAAGTTTAGCATGGCAATAAGAAACGTGTATTTGATCCCATAAGTGTTTCCCTTTCTGAGATAGGCGGTGCCGCGTATAATGCGCATGCTCATCCAATGAGTTTCCCTTAACCAAGTCGGTTGGGTTTTTAGCGCGAGCACAAATTGATCGAAGACGATCCAAGTGAAACATGTCAAACATATCCATCCTACCATATTTGGCTGGCTCCACACCCATTGTAAAGATAGCATTAGTAGGCAGACGAAGGCAAAGATAAAAGGTAGCAACTATTTTTTTGGTTTTTCATGAAGACACAAAAGCAAAAGAAAAAACTGGAAAGGAAACTAACAAGACTAAAAAGTAAAGGTAAAAGGTAGTGGGCAACTCCCCTATGTTAGCACTCAGAGTCCCCTGCAACGGTGCCAGAAATTCGCTTGATAGGAGAGAGCGGATTTGTCGGGACCCGGGGTTTGCATATGTAATTCCAGTCACAATTCAATTATATGGAGAGCCGAGAGCCATACCCACTTGTCTAAGCAGACAAGGCCAAGTACAAGACACCCTCGGAAGGCTCGAACGTGAGGGGCATCCCATCCAGGCCGGATGATCAACTGAAATGGGTACTCATCGCCCGCTCACAAGTCTAAATGATTATGGGTGGTGAAATCCCATACTCATAGACAAGTCGCCACAACCATATTATCGATTGAATCCTAACACATACATAAACATACTCCAACCCGATCTCTTAGTCGGGGTCTCGGGCGGGCTCAATCATACAAAAAAGTGTGCCACGTGACAAAGTCACGAGCAATCGCATCGCGATGCCCCAAGCTGCGCACATCTAAGGGCCACTTGGTGTATAAAAGACCGCCGGCGAGAGCACAACCAAGGTATCGAACCCCACACATGACATGCACGATATAAACATACACGTAGCATGCATGCCAAGTGTATAACAGCAGGTAACACAACATGAACTCTACAAACTCATAGATTTATTGCATCTGCTAAACAGAGCAGATATAGTAGTGTTACAAGCAGAGATCACATCACTGTGATCCAACATTACATCATACAACAACGGAAGAAAATTATGTCTTATTAAAGACAAGGTTAACAAATGGCTTAAGAAGCCTTTAAGAAAACACAACGACCCTCCAGAGGGACCAGGTTGCTGTCTGGGACTACATAGCTTCGTCGATGTCGAGCTTGAAGGGGAAAACCACCATCAGGGTCAGTGGTCTCGTCTCTAAAACATAGAATAAGAAAACGTGAGTACAAAGTCGTACTCAGCAAGACTTACGTTAGAACTATACTACTCATGCTCAGGTACCAAGGTAAAGGCAAGTGGGGTTGTAATGCAGAAAGCTTTGACTTGGCTATCCTGTACTACGACTACATAGAGTTGAGATGAGAGGCGCACACGAGTCCATCTAATCTTGATCACCACATCAATACGCAACCATGGATCCTTCCTCGACTTCCCCACGAGGAAGCAATCCAAAGCACTCACACTTATCTTGAGATTTTTAGAGTATCCATTTGAGTTGTCTAATAATCAAGTAAAGATCTCCAAGTAGTCCATAACCGCGGACACGGCTATTCGAATAGTTCATTAACCTTGCAAGGGTGTACTTCTTCACATACGTAGCTACCACTTACCGCCTATAACTCGTCACCCTCAAGCGGTGTCGGCGAGGATAGTACCACGACACTTACCTCACGGCTCCAACTCTAGTCCAGGGAATCGCCTATCTGAGTTGCACCCCAATCGGGAATCCGGCCGGGGTTTCCGTTCAGGACCCAGACGATGTATGGACGGTCCGACAAGCCCACCTCGACAGATGGTGCTGCGCTTGCCTAAAACCGTGCTACGTTATGAAAGCAAATAGAATAAAGTTAACCCATGCGAATCCTGGACCCTAGTCGGGGTGAGTTAATAGGTCGAGAGGGGTCAATGAGCCCAACATGTGGTAGTAATCTGTGTCTTGGATCACAACACAAGAACTCGGGGCCTAGGGAAGTGTAAATGAGACAACCCACTGTGTACTCCTACACAGCCTCTCATTGTTCACTTATTTTAGGGTGACTTCATCAACACGTTACCACCTTGTTGCATGTGTTCACTACCATCCCGATACATCACCCAGATGGATCAACTTCATTGCAAACAACTCTAGCATGGCATAGCATAACATGGATGAAGGGCCACATGATGAGCACAAACAATCTTGTATCTGCTAGGTTGAGGTTTGCTTAATACTATGGTAGCAATGATAGGTCATGCAAAGGATGGGTTCATCTAACGGTAGAACGGTAACATGTGAATCACCTAATCATGCATAAGAGAACAAGAGGGAAACTGGGTTTTTATAGATATGATCAAAGGGGGTATGCTTGCCTTATTGTCGAGACTCGGAAGTGCCACTCTTCGAAGAAACAGGAACTACGTCCGGCGATGGATCTATCGAGAAGAAGCAAACACCGAGACAACAAAGTATAAACATCACATTGCAATGCACATTCAAGAATGAAACATGGCATGGTACTGATGTGATCTATGTTCAATTTACAACAACTTTAATTGAAGTTGATTTGAAAAGGAATTCAAATTCAAACTCCAAATGCGGTTCAATTTAGCCAAGTTGCATTTGCTAATGTTTGGACATGATAATTCATGTGGTCATGTGTATGATATGCCTCGGATGTTCATGTGATAAGGTTGGCATTGCAAAGATTTAATTTGAAATGATTTAAACATTTAATTTGAATTATTCCAAATAAGCCATATAGCTAAATGGTACTGGTTCATCATCATAGATGTGTTTTTCATCCATGAAAGTATGATATTTGGAATCCTTGCATTTTTCTGATGATTTTTCATATAAAATTTATTTGATTTGGAGTTATGGATAAAAAGTTATTGAATTTCAAAGATTTAAGCATTTTCTGGAATTTCTGATAATTAGGAAAAAGGAATTATTGCGCAAGCATGACAACATGATGACGTCAGAGCGCTGACTGGTCAAACTGACATGCCGGGCCCATCTGTCATTCACTCTGGGGTTTAATCCCGTTTTAAAAAAACTTAACAGGGGATTAGGGGGCTGGCCCCACATGTCTGTGACAGAGAGAGTGATTAGTGGGGTGGGGGTTAGGGCCTAATGGCCAAGCCACGTGGGCACGGCCGGCGGTTAGTCGCCGGTGGCCACTGGAGACGGCGGCGCCCGCTCTGGACGGCGGATCCGGGCATGGGAGGCCACGGGGCGACCACCAAACGGTTCCCCGCGCTCGTGCGCTTCAAGGGGAGCACACACGCCCATCGGAGGAGGCCGGAGGCCATGGTGGTGAGGAGCTCTGCGGCGGCGCCGCTCTGCCGAAGAGGGAAAGAGGGCACCGGGGCGTGTGGTGGGGCTCGAGATGGGGAAAACGAACCGCGGCTCACCCTGGTTGTGTTGGAGTGGTCACCGGAGTCGAAGGAGTTACGGCGGTTACGAATTCGCCGGAGGGATGCCTCGGCGGCCGGAGCAAATCGGCGATGCGTGCGTCGTCTTCACTGCCCTCCTGGCTCGATTGGGGGTGCGGCTAGACGAAGTCGAGGCTGAGCTTCATCCTGGACATCAAGGCGAGGGCAGAGGAGCTCGGTGGCCAGGAGGGCGGTCCGGCTGGTTTCGGGGCAACGCGCGAATCCGACGAGGGAGCGGGAGAGAGGACCAGAGAAAGAGGGGGAAAGGAAGGGATGAGCACGGGGTCTCCACGACGGTTGGATAGGGACGAGGGGGCCTCCCGAGCGAGCTGGACGTGGCAGCCGCGGCGAGCAGGCGCTCCACGCCTCTGCCAGAAGGCAGAGGTTGAAGACGCCCCTGCCCCTGGCAGGCTGGGCCGGCTTCTGCCGCGTTTGGGCCAGGTGGGCCGGAGGTAAGGGAGGTGGGTGGCTTCGGCCCTTTTGTTTATTTTTCCTTTTTCTGCTTTCTTTTTCATTTGTTTTGTATTGGATAAAATACCCAAACATTTTTATAAACCCCCAATTAATTATCTTGGACATATGTGACCTAATACTAGCCACTCCCAAGTTTTGGAGATTTTTGAAATTCAAAACATTTGAATTTCAAATCAAATAGCATTTAAATTTAATTTCCAAGCCTCCGTTTGAAAATTTGAAAAAATCCAGGAGCATGGGTTTGACTCCAAATCATTTTTAAAATGATCATACTCATTTATAGGATTTTTCAAAATTGTTTGGAGGAATTTTGGAAAAACTTTTTATCTGGCCTTTTATTTAAATTTCTTTTTGAGGATTTTCCAAATCCTCAATTATTAAACCAAGGAATTAAACATGATGCAATTATTCTAATAATAAAAGCACATACCAAAACTAGGGTTGTGACAACTCGCCCCCACTCAAAATAATCTCGTCCCGAGATTCAGAAGTAGTCGGGAAGAGGGTGGGGTACTCGACACGGAGACGGTTTTCTCGTTCCCAGGTGGCTTCCTTCTCAGAATGGTTGGACCACTGCACTTTAAGGAACTCGATCTTCTGACGTCTGGTGATGCGCTCAGCTTCATCGAGGATACGGACGAGATACTCTCGATACGACAGGTTTTATTTGAGATCAAGCGTTTCGTGGTCTACTTCGCGGATGGGGTCCTTGAAGCAACGCCTGAGTTGAGATACGTGGAAGACATCGTGAACCTGAGAAAGATGCGGTGGCAGTTCAATTTGGTAGGCAACTTCTCCACGTTTAGCTAGAATACGAAAGGGGCCTATGTAACGTGGGGCCAACTTGCCTTTGATACCGAAACGTTGGGTTCCCTTCAGAGGAGTAACCCGGAGGTAAGCCTTCTCGTCCAGTTCGTAGCTTTCTGGTCTATGATGACGATCATAATAGCTTTTCTGACGAGACTGGGCTGTTTTCAATTGCTCACGAACAATGCGAACCTTCTCTTCTGCTTCCTGGATCATATCCGGTCCAAAGAATTGTCTTTCACCGGTTTCTGACCAGTTCAATGGTGTTCGACATTGTCGTCCATTGAGAAATTCAAAGGGTGCCATGCCCAAGCTAGATTGGAAGCTGTTGTTATAAGCAAACTCGGCGAATGGAAGAGATTTCTCCCAACTCTTTCCGAATGAGATAACACAGGCTTTGAGCATGTCTTCGAGAATTTGATTGACTCTTTCTACTTGACCACTTGACTGGGGATGAAAGGCGGTGCTAAAGGAGAGATGGGTTCCCATAGCATTTTGAAAACTTTCCCAAAATCGAGAGGTGAAAAGACTTCCACGGTCTGAATTGATTTCCAAAGGAACACCATGGAGAGAAACGATCCGGGAGACATATAAATCCGCCAACTGGCTAGCAGTTATACTCTCGTGAACAGGAAGAAAATGAGCAACTTTGGAAAGACGGTCAATGACCACGAAGATGGCATTGTTTCCCTTCTGAGATTTTGGAAAGCCAGTGACGAAATCCATACTGACTTTATCCCATTTCCACTCAGGAATGGCTAAAGATTGAAGAGTACCAACAGGTCTTTGATGCTCTGCTTTCACACGACGACAAACATCGCACTCAGCAACAAATTGAGCGATTTCTCGCTTCATCCTAGTCCACCAAAATCTCTGGCGTAGATCTTGATACATCTTAGTACTACCAGGATGAATCGAGAGAGGTGTGTCATGGGCTTCCTTAAGGATTTGCTGCCTTAGATTCCTATTCTTCGGAACTACCATCCTATTCTCGAAGTACACAGTACCTTCATTGTCTAGGGTAAAACATTTTGCCTTACCGCTAGCAATGTTCTGCTTGATATGTTGGATACCTCGAGCACGTTGTTGAACAGCTTTGATTTGATCCTCAAGGGTTGGTTTCACAATCAAGGTGGAAAGAAATCCATGAGGAACAATCTCGAGATTCATCTTTCGGAATTCCTCACAGAGAAGTGGTTGATACTGTTGTAACATGAGGTTGTTACAATACGACTTACGACTTAGTGCATCAGCCATGACATTGGCTTTGCCTGGGGTGTAACAGATACTCAAGTCGTAATCTTTTATCACCTCTATCCAGCGTCTTTGCCTGAGATTAAGATCTTGCTGGGTGAATATGTATTTGAGGCTTTGGTGATCGGTATAGATTTCACAACGATTACCAAGGAGGTAATGTCGCCAAGTCTTCAGGGCATGAACTACGGCAGCGAGTTCAAGATCATAGGTAGGATAGTTTTCTTCATGTGGACGCAACTGGCGTGAAGCATAAGCTACCACATGTCGATCTTGCATAAGTATGCATCCTAACCCTTGCCGTGAAGCATCACAATAGATCTCGAAATCCCTTTTGGTGTCTGGAGGTGCAAGTACGGGTGCAGAAGTCAATCTTCTTTTTAGCTCTTGAAAGCTTTCCTCGCACTTGGGAGTCCATAGGAATTTCTTATCTTTCTTGAGGAGTTCAGTTAGAGGCTTTGCAACTTTAGAAAAGTTCTCGACGAAGCAACGGCAATAGCGCACTAGGCCAAGAAAACTCCTAACTTGCTTAACTAATTCAGGTGGGGTCCAGTCAAGGACGGCCTGAACTCTCTCGGGATTCACAGCAATGCCTTTTGCAGAAATCACGTGGCCTAAGTAGGTCACTTCTGGTAGCCAAAATTCACACTTGGAGAATTTAGCATAAAGGCGATGCTCTCTAAGTTTCATCAATACCAGTCTAAGATGTTCTGCGTGCTCTTCTTCGTTCTCCGAGTAGATGAGAATATCATCAAGATAAACCACAACAAAATTATCTAAGTACTCCATGAAGATCGAATTCATCAAGCGCGAAAAAGTGGCTGGGGCATTGGTTAAACCAAAGGACATGACGGTATACTCGTAAAGACCATAACGAGTAGTGAAAGCCGTTTTTGGAATGTCCTCATTTCGGATTTTGATTTGATGATAACCTAATCTCAAATCCATCTTAGAGAAGACGGAGGATCCTGCAAGTTGATCATAAAGATCATTGATCCTGGGCAGTGGGTACTTGTTCTTTATCGTCGCTAGATTTAGCGGGCGATAGTCTACGCACATCCTTTCTGTTCCATCTTTCTTTGTTACGAACAGAACGGGGTAACCCCATGGCTATGAGCTAGGGCGGATGAAGCCTTTTGCCAACGAAGCATCAAGTTGGGTTTTTAGCTCAGCTAACTCATGTGGGGCCATCCTATATGGACGTCTCGAAATTGGGGCTGTGCCTGGTATAAGATCCACTATGAATTCCACAGACCTGTCGGGTGGCATTCCCGGCAGCTCTTCTGGAAAGACATCTGGAAAGTCACAAACTATCGGAATATCTTCAAGGTTAGGAAGGGGATGTTCATTCAACGAATACAGCTGGGTTTCTGAACCTTGAGATGTGAAATGGACTATCTTGCCGGAAGGATGAGTGAGTTGGACTGATCTAGTGGCACAATCGATCTTGGCACTGTGTTTGGACAACCAATCCATACCTAAGATGATATCGATATCAGAAGATTTGAGGGATATGAGAGAAGCAAGGAATACAATATCCTCAACAGCAATTCCATTGCTATGACTTACCCTACTGGTACGCCATGTGGATCCTGGAGTTTTAATCATGAAAGGGTTAGGCAGCTCCTCAAATGAAATATCATGCAGGAGTGCGAACTTTTCCGACAAAAAGGAATGAGAAGCTCCAGAATCAAATAGAACAGAAGCAGGTTTGGAGTTGACAGGAAGTGTACCGAGTACAACCTTCGTATCCTCTTGGGCTTCTTTGATGGTGGCATGGTTCACACGTCCGTATTCAACAATAGCGGACTTGGCTTTGGAAGGCTTTGATGGCTCAGCTTTGGCTTTAGGTTTTGGACGAGGAGGAACATTCTCTTTCAATGAACACTGTCGTGCAATGTGGCCAGGATTACTACACTTGTAGCACAAACGGGTGTTAGGTTATGGAGTTTGTATGTCAAGCTCTCTACTATCTTTCTGGGTTTTCTTGCTTTGTGGAGATGGTCTTGGAATCAAGTGCGAAGGAATGGCACTAGTTGGGATCCAAAATCGACGTTTCTGAGAACCCAAATTAGAAGAGGAAGCAAGATCACGATCACGCTTGCGAGACTCTTCAAAGACCTCATTTCCATGCTCAGCTCTGAATGATCTATTGACCAAATCCTCGAAGTTGACGAATTCAAGGAGATTGAGATCATGACGAAGGACAGGGCTAAGTCCCTTGCGGAACCGTGCTCGCTTCTTGGCATCGGTTGATATCTTCTCAGGGTCATAACGAGAAAGTCGGTTGAACTCAGTCATGTACTGATGAACAGTCATATTTCCTTGAGATAGGGTGCAGAACTCTTCCCTCTTTCTTTCCATCAACTCATCCAGAATGTGGTACCCTTGGAAGGCATCACGGAACTCCTGCCAAGCCACTACGTGACCATCAGGCTGCATTGCAACAAAACTTTCCCACCATTCACCAGCAGCACCTTCCAGAAAGTACGCTGCGAACATCACACGATCATCTGGAGAAACATGCGCCGTCTCAAGCTTACGCTCGATGGAACGGAGCCAATCATCGGCGTCAAGGGGCTCAGATGAACATCAGAAAACTGGCGGGTTCAAAGGATAAAATCCTGGATGGATGTTACCGCATTTCGTTGGAGAGAAGTATTCTTCTCAATGAGCTTCAAAAGGCGTGTTTGATCACGTCGATTTCGCTCGGCCTCCATCATGATTTCCGCTGCAGAAGGCGGTGAAGGAGGATCATCATCACCACTTGGATTTCTGTGACCAGATTCAACACATCTAGTCCCACCTGACATTCTTTGTGATAAAAAATCAACAATCAGAGTAGGATTTACGATGGAATCAAAGCAAAGATGACATAATTTAAGAGCGGACAAGATTGTAATGCAAAAGCATTCTAATCACCGGAAACACGGGACAAATCGGACAGCATAACGGCTGTACCAGGGGTAAAAAAATTGATTCATCCTGCAAGAAAGATCAGAACCTTCTCAAAAGGCTCGATGGAACGGTGACTCTAGACAACCAAAACAATCCTACAGCTAGGGAGAGTCAAACAACGAGATGTTCTAGCATAGACATAGAAGAGCCTAGTCCTATCATCCTTTAGAAAAGATGAGGTGACTCAGAACTCAGATCAATGAGGTTAAGGAGAAAAAGAAGCCTTACGTTGTTCCCTTATATACCCAGAGTAACTATATAACTATAGAGTGCTAGACTCGACTTCGGCCAAGATTTACTAATCCTACAGGCAGTCCTGCTCTGATACCAAGTCTGTCGGGACCTGGGGTTTGCATATGTAATTCCAGTCACAATTCAATTATATGGAGAGCCGAGAGCCATACCCACTTGTCTAAGCAGACAAGGCCAAGTACAAGACACCCTCGGAAAGCTCGAACGTGAGGGGCATCCCATCCAGGCCGGATGATCAACTGAAATGGGTACTCATCGCCCGCTCACAAGTCTAAATGATTATGGGTGGTGAAATCCCATACTCATAGACAAGTCGCCACAACCATATTATCGATTGAATCCTAACACATACATAAACATACTCCAACCCGATCTCTTAGTCGGGGTCTCGGGCGGGCTCAATCATACAACAAAGTGTGCCACGTGACAAAGTCACGAGCAATCGCATCGCGATGCCCCAAGCTGCGCACATCTAAGGGCCACTTGGTGTATAAAAGACCGCCGGCGAGAGCACAACCAAGGTATCGAACCCCACACATGACATGCACGATATAAACATACACGCAGCATGCATGCCAAGTGTATAACAGCAGGTAACACAACATGAACTCTACAAACTCATAGATTTATTGCATCTGCTAAACAGAGCAGATATAGTAGTGTTACAAGCAGAGATCACATCACTGTGATCCAACATTACATCATACAACAACGGAAGAAAATTATGTCTTATTAAAGACAAGGTTAACAAATGGCTTAAGAAGCCTTTAAGAAAACACAACGACCCTCCAGAGGGACCAGGTTGCTGTCTGGGACTACATAGCTTCGTCGATGTCGAGCTTGAAGGGGAAAACCACCATCAGGGTCAGTGGTCTCGTCTCTAAAACATAGAATAAGAAAACGTGAGTACAAAGTCGTACTCAGCAAGACTTACGTCAGAACTATACTACTCATGCTCAGGTACCAAGGTAAAGGCAAGTGGGGTTGTAATGCAGAAAGCTTTGACTTGGCTATCCTGTACTACGACTACATAGAGTTGAGATGAGAGGCGCACACGAGTCCATCTAATCTTGATCACCACATCAATACGCAACCATGGATCCTTCCTCGACTTCCCCACGAGGAAGCAATCCAAAGCACTCACACTTATCTTGAGATTTTTAGAGTATCCATTTGAGTTGTCTAATAATCAAGTAAAGATCTCCAAGTAGTCCATAACCGCGGACACGGCTATTCGAATAGTTCATTAACCTTGCAAGGGTGTACTTCTTCACATACGTAGCTACCACTTACCGCCTATAACTCGTCACCTTCAAGCAGTGTCGGCGAGGATAGTACCACGACACTTACCTCACGGCTCCAACTCTAGTCCAGGGAATCGCCTATCTGAGTTGCACCCCAATCGGGAATCCGGCCGGGGTTTCCGTTCAGGACCCAGACGATGTATGGACGGTCCGACAAGCCCACCTCGACGGATGGTGCTGCGCTTGCCTAAAACCGTGCTACGTTATGAAAGCAAATAGAATAAAGTTAACCCATGCGAATCCTGGACCCTAGTCGGGGTGAGTTAATAGGTCGAGAGGGGTCAATGAGCCCAACATGTGGTAGTAATCTGTGTCTTGGATCACAACACAAGAACTCGGGGCCTAGGGAAGTGTAAATGAGACAACCCACTGTGTACTCCTACACAGCCTCTCATTGTTCACTTATTTTAGGGTGACTTCATCAACACGTTACCACCTTGTTGCATGTGTTCACTACCATCCCGATACATCACCCAGATGGATCAACTTCATTGCAAACAACTCTAGCATGGCATAGCATAACATGGATGAAGGGCCACATGATGAGCACAAACAATCTTGTATCTGCTAGGTTGAGGTTTGCTTAATACTATGGTAGCAATGATAGGTCATGCAAAGGATGGGTTCATCTAACGGTAGAACGGTAACATGTGAATCACCTAATCATGCATAAGAGAACAAGAGGGAAACTGGGTTTTTATAGATATGATCAAAGGGGGTATGCTTGCCTTATTGTCGAGACTCGGAAGTGCCACTCTTCGAAGAAACAGGAACTACGTCCGGCGATGGATCTATCGAGAAGAAGCAAACACCGAGACAACAAAGTATAAACATCACATTGCAATGCACATTCAAGAATGAAACATGGCATGGTACTGATGTGATCTATGTTCAATTTACAACAACTTTAATTGAAGTTGATTTGAAAAGGAATTCAAATTCAAACTCCAAATGCGGTTCAATTTAGCCAAGTTGCATTTGCTAATGTTTGGACATGGTAATTCATGTGGTCATGTGTATGATATGCCTCGGATGTTCATGTGATAAGGTTGGCATTGCAAAGATTTAATTTGAAATGATTTAAACATTTAATTTGAATTATTCCAAATAAGCCATATAGCTAAATGGTACTGGTTCATCATCATAGATGTGTTTTTCATCCATGAAAGTATGATATTTGGAATCCTTGCATTTTTCTGATGATTTTTCATATAAAATTTATTTGATTTGGAGTTATGGATAAAAAGTTATTGAATTTCAAAGATTTAAGCATTTTCTGGAATTTCTGATAATTAGGAAAAAGGAATTATTGCGCAAGCATGACAGCATGATGACGTCAGAGCGCTGGCTGGTCAAACTGACATGCCGGGCCCATCTGTCATTCACTCTGGGGTTTAATCCCGTTTAAAAAAAAACTTAACAGGGGATTAGGGGGCTGGCCCCACATGTCTGTGACAGAGAGAGTGATTAGTGGGGTGGGGGTTAGGGCCTAATGGCCAAGCCACGTGGGCACGGCCGGCGGTTAGTCGCCGGTGGCCACTGGAGACGGCGGCGCCCGCTCTGGACGGCGGATCCGGGCATGGGAGGCCACGGGGCGACCACCAAACGGTTCCCCGCGCTCGTGCGCTTCAAGGGGAGCACACAGGCCCATCGGAGGAGGCCGGAGGCCACGGTGGTGAGGAGCTCTGCGGCGGCGCCGCTCTGCCGAAGAGGGAAAGAGGGCACCGGGGCGTGTGGTGGGGCTCGAGATGGGGAAAACGAACCGCGGCTCACCCTGGTTGTGTTGGAGTGGTCGCCGGAGTCGAAGGAGCTACGGCGGTTACGAATTCGCCGGAGGGATGCCTCGGCGGCTGGAGCAAATCGGCGATGCGTGCGTAGTCTGCACTGCCCTCCTGGCTCGATTGGGGGTGCGGCTAGACGAAGTCGAGGCTGAGCTTCATCCTGGACATCAAGGCGAGCGCAGAGGAGCTCGGTGGCCACGCCGGGCACGGCGGCGCGATCCGGCTGGTCTCGGGGCAACGCGCGAATCCGACGAGGGAGCGGGAGAGAGGACCAGAGGAAGAGAGGGAAAGGAAGGGATGAGCACGGGGTCTCCACGACGGTTGGATAGGGACGAGGGGGCCTCCCGAGCGAGCTGGACGTGGCAGCAGCGGCGAGCAGGCGCTCCACGCCTCTGCCAGAAGGCAGAGGTTGAAGACGCCCCTGCCCCTGGCAGGCTGGGCCGGCTTCTGCCGCGTTTGGGCCAGGTGGGCCGGAGGTAAGGGAGGTGGGTGGCTTTGGCCCTTTTGTTTATTTTTCCTTTTTCTGCTTTCTGTTTTATTTGTTTTGTATTGGATAAAATACCCAAACATTTTTATAAACCCCCAATTAATTATCTTGGACATATGTGACCTAATACTAGCCACTCCCAAGTTTTGGAGATTTTTGAAATTCAAAACATTTGAAAATTTAATTTCCAAGCCTCTGTTTGAAAATTTGAAAAAATCCAGGAGCATGGGTTTGACTCCAAATCATTTTTAAAATGATCATACTCATTTATAGGATTTTTTAAAATTGTTTGGAGGAATTTTGGAAAAAAAATTTATCTGGCCTTTTATTTCAATTTCTTTTTTAGGCTTTTCCAAATCCTCAATTATTAAACCAAGGAATTAAACATGATGCAATTATTCTAATAATAAAAGCACATACCAAAACTAGGGTTGTGACAGGATTGCTTCTCGCCCTTCGTTGGTTACCCCAAGTGGAAGGTAAGATGCAGCGTAGCAGCAAGCTTCCCTCGGTGAAGATACCGAGGTTGAGTATCGACCAGGAGGACTCCGGCGATGATAAGTAGGTGTCAGCGGCGCACCTGACGCAGACCTGAACACAACACAATTAACTTTGCTCCCAACGATGTTCAGAGCGGTTGTCAATCTCTCTGGTCTTGTTGTTTACAAAGGATAAAAAACACAGGATAATGATAATTATAGCAACTGAAAGTAAAAAGCAAGAAAGTAAATGAGCGTGTTAACAGTGATGAGAATATGGACCGGGGTCCCGTGATGTTCACTAGTGATCTCTCTCTCCCAAAAGACGATAAGACTGCTATGCGAGGTAAACAAATTACAGAAGGGAAAATGACAGGATTATAAACGCATCGCAATGCTAACTATGCTACAAAAGAAAGGAAGAGGCTCAAAAGCATGGGCAATACGCCAAAATAAGTAGACCGAAATCAATCTTCATCTACTACTAATCATCCACCTTGAGATATCTATCCAGAACATCTCGCTGGTATTAAGTTGCGAGCCCCACCCAAAGTGTATACCCAAAGCAACAGACAACTACATTAAAAAGAGCTTTGTGTAAAGTAAACAATCCTTGTAACCGCGGTTACAAGACCCGTTGTTTTCCCCCTTGTGGCCACAACACATCTCATAGACTCATGTTTCTATCACTCAAGCGTGTCATCAGGGGGCATGTACCCACAATCGAGCATAACGTTCCCTCTTGGATTCACTACCTACCACTTGGCCAAAGCAATAAATAGCAATGGAGAACATGCAAGAATTACTTCGGAACAAAAATACAAAAGATAAGAACCAATTATATTACTCTATCACAATCTGAACATAATCTCATAATCCATCAGATCCCATCAAACTCAGCATAGAAAAAGCAGAAAGAATTACATATGTGCCTCGATCATGTAGGGCAGCTCACGAGGTCTGAACCATGAAGAACAAAGAGGGGAGGAGAACATCACATAGCTACTGATCATGGACCCAAGGTGCAAGGTAGACTACTCACGGCACATCCGGGAAGCGTCCATGGTGGAGGAGAAGCTCCCGGAGGTCGATCCTCCCTCCGGCAGGGTGCCGGTGAGGGTCCTGACGGTGCTCCCGATCTTGGAAGCTCAGCGGCGGAGGAACAGAGGAGAATTTTCTAAATAGGGTTCTGTCTTTGGAGTTTCCCCGTGATAGAGAATAAATAGGCGAAGGGGGCCTCCTGGGTGCCTGGTGGTGGCCCCCTGGCCCTCCTTTGGGCTTCTGGAGTATTCTGACACGCTGAATTTTTATCTGATTTTTCCCGGATTTTTGGAGCATTTTTTATTTGGGGAAAAACTGAAATGGAAAAACAGCAGAAAACAAGAACTAGCACTGGGCGCATTGAGTTAGTAGGTTAGTCCAAATATGATCAAAAGTGTATGAAAGTGTATCTAGATCATAGCATTATCACACAAAACATGCATGGAGCGAGGAGAAATTACCGATACGTTTGAGACGTATCAGCAATCGACCTTATATGATGATTCTTATGGGTAGTATTGTCCTTATATCAGGTATGGCTTTGAAAACTTTCTTTAAATTTTGGCAAATATAGCTTTGGTCATGACAACATGCATGTTTTCTCAAGTAGTGACATAACCAAAACCTTTATGTTATTATGCTTGAATTGTTATGTTGACAAGGAAGACAACTTGATGTGTGATGCTTACCTTAATGTTTATGCCTTATATGTTTGCATCTAAGTTAGCATCAATTGTTTGTTCTCTCAAAGCCCTTGCTAGCCAAACTCTTTGCCTAGCAGATCTCTACTTGTGCATCCTTACCCTGAAACCAATACCTTCCATATGAGTCCACCATACCTTCCTATTCGTGGTATTCCAGTACCACTCCTAAAAGTATAGAATTTATGTGTTATCCTTAAATATGAAAATCTTCTGTTTTGTGCCTCTTGTTTAGCTCATGAGGAAGTAGTAGGTAATTCATGATCTTCTTAAGTTGGACAATTTTTACCCCGGATTGCATGTCTAATCTGCAAACCCATAATACGAGGAGGAACTGGCATGAGTCACCCAACTCGTAAGATAATACGACAAACAAACCCTCCTTCAAGCTTGGTCCATGAGAAATCAGAAACTTTGGCAGTGATAAACAAAGGAGACTAAGGGGATGTGATCGTCCCCACTTGGGAGCCATTCCTCGAAACTTGTCCAGCTTGAGAAGTAATTAAGCTATCTATTAGCATTCGTTGACAAACTATGCACCTCCCAAAATTTGTTTTCATTCTGTTTGATTTAAGGATAGCACATGAGTTTTCCTTGCTTGCCTATAACAAGGCCTATATTTTACTTTTATGTTGAGTCTGTTTTCCTACTTCCTTCTTTCCCCAAAGAGAACAAACACCTTATGTTGATGAGGATTCGTCCATATGATGTTGCATTAAGTTTTGCCATGCCACATCCTTGTTGACATTATCTTTTGATAAGTAAGTTGTTTGCAAAAGCTTATGCCAAGCAAACATATTCCTTTGTGTTAGCATTTTCACTTCATGACTAATAACATGTTTTTTCAAAATCTTCAAATTGTTTCATTATAAAGATAAAGAGAAAAAGTAAAATTTATTAGTTGTCCTTTGACCAAGGATATGTTTGCCATAATTTGATGAGTTTTCTCAGCCCTACTTTTGATTATAATTGTTATTACTTTCTCATAAGGGCCTTATCAGTTGAGGTTTCTGTTCAGGATGCTTGAGTTTGGTGAAGTAATCATGATGCTTCTTGTCCGTATTCTATTTATCAACACTTCACTCTATAAACTTGTGGTTCGGTTTACCGAGCTCAGTATTCGCTTGGGGACAAGCGAGGTCTAAGCTTGGGGGAGTTGATACGTCCAAAATGCATCACTATTTTATATAGTAATTCATTCCTATTCATTGATATATTTCATGTTATGATGTTGTTCTTATGTTGTTTTGGCTTTTTTACACATTTTGTAAATTTGCCGATGCCGAAGCAGCAGACGCAGGATTCAGCGGTAAACAATGGACGCTGAGTTGCTGAAACAGAAGACCTCCAAATTACCTGAAAATCGACGGAGTCCATTTTCCAGAAGATTAACGGAGGCACGCAAAACGAGAGCCAGAGGGGGCCACCAGGTGCCCAGGCGCCCTGGTGGTGCGCCCCCCCTGGTGGCCGCGCCGAGTGGCCACCGGGACACCTGGGGCCACCCCGGGCTCCCACCTTTGGCCTATATATTCTCCGTCACCCAAAAACCCTAAAAGAGAGGAGTTTCGTGAGTTCCGCCGCCGCTCCCTGGAGGAAACCTACAGAGAAGAAAAGACATCTCCGGCGGGTAGATTCCGCCGGGGATGTAAGGCCTGATATGCGGTACTGTTCCAGATCTAGATGTTTCCATCCAGATCCGGGTACAAAGCACATATCGGTCCCACCGCGACATATGACAATTCCATATGCCCCGGATTTTCAAAATGATATCACAACATTACAGCTACAAGGATACAATATCTCATACAATCAGCATATAAATGCCTTAATACAATACATCAGCGGAAGATGCATGTCTGAGTACAGACTACAATCAAATGCCTAGTGGCAAAGGTAAAACACACCATTCCCATAATCACACGGGTCCAGGCTCTCCGCCAGGATCCTCCTAACTAGTCGTCGTCGGGTCTCCGCGAAGGCGTCCAGAAGAAGGGTCGTCGAGCTCTTTGATGTCCAAGATCGTTTGCATAACGTGCGTAAAAGAGAGAAGAAAGAGATGAGCTATATCAACAAGTATTGTAACTAACTTCTCACGGTAAGATGGGGGTAGTGGTGAGGTTGCGGCCGCACTAGCAATATATGAGGTGGCTAAAGATCTATTTAGAGTAATATGAGAACCAAGCATTCGATGAGGAATCGCCTCCAACAAGTATTGCTATCAGCTACTTACACAAACATAACACCTATCCTATCCTTATCCTCCCCTTCGCATCCCGACGAAGAAGAAGCATTCAAGGCACACACACGTTGATCAAGTTATTAATATTATTTCAGTTGTTGTTGTCTATGAACAAGGAGTAGGTCTCAAGTCTTCCATAACCTTGGACACGGCTTCTCGAAAAGATTTAACCCTGCAGGGGTGTACCAACTGCCCATTACAAGGCTCCGCACGCACGCCAAGATATCTCAGTCGGGCCCGTTAAAGACACTCATTGAAGAGTTGTTCCGAGAGATCCGGGCGTCACTGTCCCTCTAACTAACAACACACAAATCTGGGTGGCACCCGGTGAGTCGACATCCAACTCTAAAGCTGGTCACGCTCTCGAATCGGTCTCTACCGTCTGGACGAGGTTGGGATAACCTACCCTCGCCCGGGCAGGCTCCCTAGCTTCCAGGTGTGGACCAACATGATATACCATCCCACTGGCCCGATTTGTTTTAAATCCACTGGCTGCAGACCAATTACGCACACGGTTTCTCAAATGGTAAAATCATCTTGGGCCACCACTAGAAATGTTTGCAGCTAGATAGGTAAGACAAGGGGACCCCATAGTGTCCAACACGCGGTTAGGCATGATCGCCAAGACACAATACTCGGAACTCGGGTCCTAGGTGACTCGAATGGAACAAAGCATCGGGGCGGGATAGCGTAGACCCTCCATCCTTCGTCGAATATAGTCAACATTAGAATAATCATATCATACACAACAATATAATGATGTGATAGCCCAATCCAAGGAGTAATAGGAGGTAACATTTGATAGCATCCTAGCATGCATAATAAGAAGTGGCTCAGCAGCGAGCAATAGTAACATAGCCGAACAAAGTTTGCTAGGATGTGGAGGACATGGTTGTTTGGGTTTATTTGAGAGGCATAAATATGAGGTGGTGGGATCAAGCAATCATTCTATCCTACAACTAGGCGCGAGTGAGCTGAAAGTTATAAGCATGATATATGCTCATCCTTACCTGATGAGAAGACGAAGCCGAAGGTGTAGTCGATCGCAAGCTCGCATCGTCTCCGAAGTACCCGCGGAAGCACACAAGAGGAAACACTGGAAAGGCAATCGACGAGCAAGCATCTATTACTACGAAGCAATCAAAATCAAGCAACATCAAAAGGCAACATGGGACAACGCACTACCGTGTCGCATCTGTCGTCGAGAGCGGTTACTAATAGGTTAAGTGGAGTATCGATCACACACGATGATATCGCAGGTTTATAATGGTTCAAGTTGTTTAGCTACACAACATGAGAAGAGGTTTTTAACATGGAATCTCACTCAAGCATGGCATAAAACACAATCATGGAAAGAGGTGACGCATAAATAAACTATCTAATCTAGTCACTTTAAGTGGGGGTAAAACCTATACATGGCAACTATTACGGACCCTGCGATAATTATTGCATTTGGTACTATTCTTACCTAAACATAATTCTATTATTTTTATTAGCAAGCAAGAGCAGCATATTCTCAACCTACACGAAATTCTAGTCAAGTTACATGTAAAGAACATTTTAATCAGAGGTACGGTTAAAAAGTTATGGCAGATTACATTTTACAGTGTCATGCGATGTAATTACCAGCAAAACAGCATCTAAACAAGTTCAAACATGGAAAACAACAACATTCTAATAATCTACGCAAAAAATGGAGCAACTTTCATGTAGAAAGCGTCTCCATCCGAGCTACTGGTGAAAAGATAGAGCTACCACCAAATCACAACAATATCTAATAGCCAGAAATTTAGTAATCTCATTCTGACCGAATCTGCTCTAATTGGGCTAACAGAGGGTGAGCGCTAGATAATTATCCAACGCTAAGGGTGCTACACAGGGCAGGTTAACGAGCCAAGCCCAACACGGTGCAGTGATGACCCTCAACTGTAGGGGATCGTTTGTAGCGTTTTCGATAAATAAGAGTCTCGAACCCAACGAGGAGCAGAAGGCATTGGTAAGTGACTTTGGTAAAGAAATAGCTGCAGGAACTGAAATATAACTTTTTAGGGGTTTTTGGTATAAGCAACAAAAAGGTAAAAGCGTGCAAAGTGAAAGGCACTGAGGATTAACGAGTGGCACGATCCCATTGAGAAAAGGAGAGGCCTACCAACTGAACTTATAAAGGCTAAAGCGTTCTTGAGGACACACGGGAGAAATAGTCACGTGCTTTCGCCATATTCCGTATCGGTACTATGTGATGTGCTGATAAGTGTTGAGTGGGTGGATCTATGCTAGTGCACCCTCTAGACTAAGATAAGTGCACTCTTATGATTAAACACCTTGCAAGCATCCTCAAATACAAGATAGTAATTAAAGCAAAAGCCTAACATAGGAATACGATCGATGATCCATTGTTCCCTTGTGCAAAAGCGTGCGAATTGGGGTTCAGGTTTCTTTCACTCTGGAAACCCACTGTAAGCATTCTTTGTACACAATGCATTCCCCTAGGTCCTTAATAAGGATAAGTGTTGATTGTTCGACTCACACAACACCACTAGGAAAATAACAACACAACTTAAATATCAAAAAACACATATTACTTCAACATCATATGACTACTAATAACTAGACTTCTCCCATGTCCTCAAGAACTAAAGTAACTACTCACAAAACATACAAGATATCATGATCAGTGGGGATAATTAGATGATAAACAATCTGTACACAATGATATTTCTCCAACAAAACTCAATAGCATTCATCACACGGGAGTAATCAACACCAGTAGAGTAGAGAGGATAGATAGTATGGATTACAACACAAGTTTGACTTGTGAGGTGAGATTGGATGATGGTGAAGATGGTGCTGATGTTGGGGATGATGTTGATGATGATCTCGATGATGCTTGTGACGATGGTGATGACGATGGAGACGATCTCCCATTCCGGGAGGTGTTCTCCCCTGCGGAATTTTCCCGCCGGAGATGTCTTTTCTCCTCTATAGGGTTCGGCCACGGAGCGGCGGTGGAACTCCGAAAACTCACCCTCTTTTAGAGTTTTTAGGTGTCGTGCGATATATAGGCCAAAGGGAGGGCGGGAGTGGCCCCAGGGGTCCAGGCGCCCCTCCCGGCGCGGCCAGGATGGGGGCCGCGCCAGGTGGCCGCTTGGGCACCCTCTGGCCCCCCTGTGGCCCCTCTTCGGCGTGTCTTCGTCATTCGTCTGAAAAATAACCTCCGTCGGTTTTCAGGTAATTTGGAGGTATTCTTCTTTAGCAACTCAGCGTCCACTTTTTACCGCTGAATCCTGCGTGTGCTGCTTCGACATCAGAAAGTTGCAAACTGTGTAAATTAAGCCAAAACAACATAATAACAGCATCATATCATGAAATATATCAATGAATAAGAAATAATTACTATATAAAATAGTGATGCATTTTGGACGTATCAACTCCCCCAAGCTTAGACCTCGCTTGTCCCCAAGCGGATACTGAGCTCGGTAAACCTGTCCACAAGTTTAGAGAGTGAAGCGTCGATAATTAGAATACGGACAAGAAGCATCAAGGTTTCTTCATCAAACTCAAACATCCTCAACAACAACCTCAACTCATAAGGTCCTTATGAGAAAGTAATGACAATTATAATCAAAAGTAGGGCTGAGAGAACTCATCAAATTATGGCAAACATATCCTTGGTCAAATAACAACTTAATAACTTTTACTTCTGCTCTTTCTAGTTATGATGAAGTGTGACATCCTGGCTTAATAGGAATGATAGACTACTCATATCAACAAGGTGCACCTTCTTTTCCGGGAGCCCGGATCCAAAGAACTCCAAAGTTAAGCGTGATTGGCTTGGAGCGATTTGAGGATGGGTGACCGACCGGGAAGTTGTTACCGGGTGCGCACGAGTGAGGACAAAGTGCGCAGGAAAGACTAGTGTTGGTCTGTGGGGACAGTCTAGATCCCGCCAGGCGTACGCCGGGAACCGGTGGCTATGGCCGGGGCGTAACAAATGGTATCAGAGCCGACCCTTGCGGTTATACGGGCGTGTGTGGGTTAGTGCGCGAACATGTGGGACATGTGTCGGCACTGGACGCACAGACGTGTGCCAAGAGGGAACGTTCCTATGGGCCGATGAGGACATTGGTTCCTTTGAGTGGGGGTGTATGTGACATCCTGGCTTAATAGGAATGATAGACTACTCATATCAACAAGGTGCACCTTCTTTTCTGGGAGCCCGGATCCAAAGAACTCCAAAGTTAAGCGTGCTTGGCTTGGAGCGGTTTGAGGATTGGTGACCGACCGGGAAGTTGTTCCCGGGTGCGCACGAGTGAGGACAAAGTGCGCAGGAAAGACTAGTGTTGGTCTGTGCGGACAGTCTAGATCCCGCCAGGCGTACGCCGGGAATCGGTGGCTGTGGCCGGGGCGTAACATGAAGAAAATTGAAGATTTGAAAGAACATGTTATTTATTAGTCATGAAGTGCAAATGCTAACACAAAGGAAGATGCTTGTTTGGCATAAGCTTTTGCAAACAACTTACTTATCAAAAGATAATGTCAACGATGGTATGCCATGGCAAAACTTAATGTAGCATTATATGGATGAATCCTCATCAGCATCAAGTGTCTGTTCTCTTTTGGAAAAGAAAGAAGTAGGAAAACTTACTCAACATAAAAGTAAAGGAAAGGCCTTGTTAAAGGCAAGCAGGGAAAACTCATGTGTTATCCTTAAATCAAACAGAATGAAAATAAATTTTGGGAGGTGCATAGTTTCTCAATGAATGCTAATAGATAGCTCAATTACTTCTCAAGATGGAAAAGTTTCGAGGAACGGCTCCCAAGTGGGGACGACAACATCCCCTTAATCTCCTTTTTTTATCACTGGCAAAGTTTCTGATTTCTCATAGACCAAGCGTGAAGGAGGGTTTGTTTGTTATATTATCTTTCGAGCTGGGCGCACTCATGCCAGTTCCTCCTCGTATTATGGGTTTGCAGATTAGACATGCAATCCCGGGGTAAAAATTGTCCAACTTAAGAAGATCATGAATTACCTACTACTTTCTCATGAGCTAAACAAGAGGCACAAAACAGAATATTTTGAACATTTAAGGATAACACATAAATTCTATACTTGGCACAAGAAGGTATGCTGGACTCATATGGAAGGTATTGGTTTCAGAGTATGGATGCACAAGCAGAAATCGACTTGGCAAAGAGGTTTGGCTAGCAAAGGCTTTGAGAGAACAGACAATTCATGCTAACTAAGATGCAAAACATATAAAACATAAACATTAAGGTAAACATAACACATCAAGTTGTCTTCCTTGTCAACATAACACTTCAAACATAATAACATAAAGGTTTTGGCTATGTCGATACTTGGAAAAACATGCATGTTTTTTTTTGAAGCTTTCAAACTGAAGGGTAAAGCACCCCCCATCATTTTATTACCAGGAACACAGTATTTAAGAATGTACAGCAAAAGCTTCAACAAAACACCTCTCAAGGTGGGAGGAAGTCAATCCATGCATGTTGTCAAGACCAAAGCTATGTTTGCCAAAATTAAATAAAGTTTTCAAAGCCATACCTGATATAAGGTCAATACTCCCCATAAGAATCATCATATAAGGTCGATTCCGTGAAGAGAATACAAAGTGCAGCGAAGAAACCAATAGACTTCTCATTAATATTCCATCATAGACGACTCCACACTCACGGATACAAAATCTCCACAGAAGGAGTGATAGACCTCAATGCAAACACCTATGTCATATAATAACTTCCCTAGACATGATACGACTCTACTTGACTCTAAAAGACTAAGATAAAGATAAAGATACCGGGCACTCCTCCAAGCTTGGAACAAGCTGAGGGGGTGCCATTACCCAAGGAGATTTACTCCTCATTCTTGTTGTGGTTGTTGTTGATGTAGTCATGGACGAAGCGCTTCCATGGTAGAGGTTCCCCGGTCCCATGAGAGGCTTCAGTCTCCAAGATCCTGCTTCCAGCACCTAAACCCTGCGCATAAACTTTAGTTCATACTCACAGTTCTGGTTGTGAAGATCATAGATATGCCCTTGGAGATCATCAATTCTTTCTTCTGCAGCGGTGATGCTTGACCATATCCCCCTCATCTCCTTCTTGTAGAACGTCTTCAGCTCATTGATGATGTCGAAGTTGGCTTGAACACCCCGCTCAAACATCTTCTTGTACTTGAAGACTTCTTGCTCCATCTCTTCTAGCCTGGCCTTGATGCTCCCCTCCTTGGCAGGTTCCTTTAGATCTTCTTGGTGAAGGGCACCATCCTCCAACTGGACGGTTCGAGGATGGTTCTTCACCTGAGCGAGGTAGGGGTTGATGACATTGACGACAAACTTGTCCTTGTGGGAACTTGGGGAAGCCATGGAACATAGGTCTAGCTAAAATATTTTCTGGCAGAAACAACTTGAGAAGAAAACACGCGAAATCGAGAGATACGGTGCCGGGGCTATCCGGGCAAATATATAGCAAAAAAATTTGCAACAATAGGAAGGTAACAAGCCAAAGTGGAGTCGGAGATGGGCTCCGGGGTACCCAGGCGGCTTCCCAGCGCGTCCAGGAGGTAGGCCGCGCCAGAGGGGCGCCTGGGCCCCTGGAGCTCCTCTCCGGCTCCAATTAGGCTCTGAATTTTCTATACTTTGCAAAAACGCATAATCTAGAACTTTTATGGCGGTTCGCAATGTTTCCTCACCGTAGTACATACCTTTTCTTGTTCTGCATCTGCTGGTGTCTGAAACAGGGCAGGCCGTCTACGCCTCTTCCCCGAGCTTATCTCCTCGCCAAGACGACGCCTGGAAGGCCCCCTAACTCTTCCTCCCCTCCTCTGGCTCACCCCCTTCCTCCTCGTCGTCGTTTTCGCGCACCACCGAGCCTAGCCGGAGCGGCCGCCGTGCTCCGACGTGGCCACCGGCCGAGCTAGCCCAGGCCGCCTTGTCCCTCAAGCTCTACCCTGTCGTCTTCATCGCCGTGCAAAGGGAATCGAGGCCGGAGCCCCTGTAGCCACCGGATTCTTCAACGAGCTGCCGCCGGACCCTGAAGCTCACCGCCACCAATTCGTCGCCGTCGAGCCTTCTACGACCTCAACGACCTCACCATTCGATTCCCGGTAAGCACACGGCCAAAATCCCCCAAGAACCGCAGTAGTTCACGCTGTCTTTCGCCCTTTGCCATGTTCGCCGGAGAGCAGGGCCGCCACAGAGGTCGTCGGCGTGCGCATGGGAAGCAAACCACGCTCTGGCCTTGTCCTTTGGATCCGTGGGGTTCCTGCACATCGAACGAGCCTAACCGCACGTCTTTTGGCCTCCGGAACCGCCTCCTGCGTGTGCGCCGCCGCGCGCTTTTGCCACCGCCGGCTAACCGCCGGCGGGCCCGGTTTAATTAGCGTTAATCAACTCTTAACCCCCCCAGTGCCACAGACATGAGGGCCCCAGGCCACCTCTAACCCGCTAACTTAACTAAACAGAGAGGGGTTAAGCCCCTCTCCCACTAACAGGGTTGGCCCACTGGCCAGAGCCCTATGACGTCACCCCTGCGTCACTGTTGACGCAGTAAATGGAAAAACATTAAAAGAATTTCAGAAATTCCAGAAATTACTTTAAACTTCAATAATTCATAGAAAATTCATATGAACTCCAATTTGGACAAATAATATATGAAAAATTATCAGAAAAATCCAAGGATTATGAATATGGGCTCTGTTTTCATGTTTGACCATTTTAAAATGGGTGAACAGTGCAAAAACATCCATATGGCTTTATTTCAAATTCAAACTTGAAGCACATTTGCAAATGACTTTGCATTTGACTTCTTTTAAATGGAATTGTAACCACATTGTGACCAAGAACATCACCATTTCAATATTGATCATGTGTTTGAGCATTTCAAATAATTTTATACCTTGTTTGATTGTTTGCTCGATAGACGTGCAACCGGAACCGGAGGCCACCCCCTTCGTTGAAGACCCCGATATCGAACCTCGTCAGCAAGGCAAGCAAACCCCATTGATCATATCTATAAAATCCCAATTCCCTCTCAGTCTTGCTTATGCATGTTTAGGAGATCACTTTGTATCGATTCTACCGCATAGTTGAACCTATATCCGATGCATCACCTATCATCTTGTCACAGTAGTAAGCAAACCACAATCCTAGCTGACATAGGAGTTGTTTGATATCATGAAGCCCCTGCAACTGTTAAAGCTTGTTGCATGCTTAGTGTTACATGAGGTTGCTTTTGATGTGAGTCGGGATGATGGTGAACATGGTGTTGATGAAAGTGAAACTGTGTCGGTGAATCCACCCTAATACAAGGTGAACGATGAGAGGCTGTGTAGGAGTACACAGTGGGTTGTCTCGTTGAACACCGCCTTAAGCACCGAGTTCTTGTATGGTAATCCAAGACAAAGAGTACAACCACACATTGGGCTCACTGACCCCTCTCGGCCTAGTACCTTGATCCGTGTCGACGTCCAGGAGTCACATTAGTTCGGGCTTTCCATTTGGCATCTGCATAGAAAAAGAATGAAGGAATGGTTGCATCATCCTAGATATGTGGGTGCACCTGTGAGGCAGGAAAACCATCTGCTAAAGGTGGCGTCTCGGTCACCTACATTGTCTGAGTCCGTTTCGTTGATCCGGCCGGACTCTCGAGCGGTAGCAACTCAGATAGTCGACTCCTGGAATAGACCGGTTGTGAGCGAAGTGTCGTGGTGAACATCCTCGCTGTCACCTCTTGAACGGTGGCGAGCAAAAGGCGGTAACCGATGGTCATGTGTGTGTAGTTTACACCCTTGCAAGGTTCACAAAACTATTCGAATAGCCGCGTCCGCGGTTAAGGACTACTTGGAACCTGTACCTGATTATTAGACAACTTGAATGGATACTTATAAAACTCGCAAGATAGGCGTGAGTGCTATGGTGTGCCTCCTCGTGGGGAAGTCGAGGAAGTAACCATAGTGGTGTATTGGTTGGAGACTTGGATAGTGGACTCGTGCTCTGAATTTCTGTCTTCAGTCCACTATATACAGCCTCTTCTTTCCATTGATAAAATGCATAATTCTTAGTAGCAGACGTAAGACTCGCGGGTATACTAGATACTCACCTGCTTTATTTCCTTTATTGTTTTTCCTGATCGGCCGCTGCAGCCGACGTTGGAGCCCAGGAGCAGGAGTACCCCGGAGGCGCCTACTACGACGTCGAGTTCCCCGTCGACCAGGAGTAGTTTGGTGGATCCCAGGCAGGAGGCCTCGCCTTTTCGTTCCGTATCTCTGATGTGATTTGTGCTAGCCTTCTTAAGGCAAAATTTGACTAACTATGTCTGTACTCAGATATTATGGCTTGTATGACTTATGTATTCGGGTCCGCGTGACCCCCCCTCTATTGTAATATATTTGTTTATCCTTTTGTGTTTAGTGTTGTGCTGTGATATTATCACCGTGGCACCCTAATCTCAGTCGTGTACCCTGTGTGTATGATTACTGTACACGGTCTGATTTTGGGGGCGTCACACCACGTCCTTCATCTTTGCGTTCAGCCGTCGTTGATAATCAATAACTGGCTTAGCATCGGGCTCAAGATTCATAGTGCGTTGGCAAATCGATGGCCTGGTACCCTTAAGGTCATCAAGTGTATAGCCCAAGGCACCACGATGTCTGCGAAGTGTCTCCAATAATCTCTCTTCTTTGAATCCTGAAAGGTTAGCATTGATAATGACAGGATATATTTTATTTTCATCTAAATAGACATACTTGAGCATATCGGGAAATGGTTTGAGGTCAAACACCGGGTCTTCTTTTGGTTGTGATAGGATCCCTAAAGGCTCAACTGGAAGGTTGTGCTTCAGGATAGCAGCTTGTCTTGCAAATACTTCGTCTAATTCATTTCTTTTCTGCATATGCATATCATTCTCGTGGTCTTCCATATATTGCTGCAAAGGATCATTAGGAGGAAAAGCAATAGAAGCACTATTTTCAATAATTTTATCATCACTAAGTAAATCAGTACCACGAGGTTGCTTTGAAATTTAAGGAAAGTTAAATTCATATGGATCACCATTGAATTCAAC
This sequence comes from Bromus sterilis, assembly GCA_950022295.1. Lineage (NCBI taxonomy): Eukaryota > Viridiplantae > Streptophyta > Magnoliopsida > Poales > Poaceae > Bromus > Bromus sterilis. Next base: position 156,818,761 of record OX465596.1, on the reverse strand, counting down.
AGAAACTTTACCCTTTTTACAATCTATAATAGCACCACAAGTGCTGAGGAAAGGTCTACCAAATATGATAGGGGAAAATGTAAGGCCCGATATGCGGTACTATTCCAGATCCAGGTGTTTCCACCCAGATCCAGGGAAGAAGCACATATCGGTCCCACCGCGACATATGACAAAGCCATATGCCCCGGATTTCCACATGATATCACAACATTACAGATACAAGGATACAACATCTCATACAATCGGCATACAACTGCCTTAATACAATACATCAGCGGAAGATACATGTCTGGGTACAGACTACAATCAAATGCCTAGTGGCAAAAGAAAAACATTGATTCCCATAACCACACGGGTCCAGTCCCTCCTCCGGGATCCGCCTAACTAGTCATCGTCGAGTCTCCACGTGAAACGTCGATCACCATAACTGTTGTCGATCAAGAACCCTAAAAAGAGTTTGGGGGTAGTATCATGAGTAAAGAGGTACTCAGCATCCAACTGTAGTGGTCATCTGACCCAGCAAGGACTTCATCACTCGTCATTCTAGGACAACTAGTAGTTTACGGTAAGGATGGGGTAAGTGGTGAGGTTGCTTCCGCACTAGCATTTATGAAGTGGCTAACGATCTAGAGATTAAGATAAGAAGCCAAGCATTCGATGAGGAATCGCCTCCAACAAGTCTGCTATCCACCTACTTCACAAACATAACACCTATCCTATCCTTTTCTTCCTCTTCGCATCCCGACGAAGAAGAAGAAGCAGTCAAGGCACACACACGTTGATCAAGTTATATTAAGATTATCTCAGTTGTTGTTGTCTATGAACAAGGAGTAGGTCTCAAGTCGTCCATAACCGTGGACACGGCTTCTCGAAAAGATTTAACCCTGCAAGGGTGTACCAACTGCCCATTACAAGGCTCCGCACGCACGCCCATCTCTCTCAGTTTGTACCCATCATAGGCAGCCATTTTATGACTTAGTTCCAAGAGATCCGAAACGACAAGTCCCTCTAACTAACAACGAACAAATCCGGGTGGCCCCCGGGGAGTCGACACCCAATCCAAAAGCCGGCCACGCTCTCGGATCGGACTCTTCCGTATGGCTAAGGTCGGGGTTAGCCTCACCTATATAACAGGGGACTTCCCTAGCTCACCAGTGTGGACCAACAAAGGAACTATGTCTCTGCTGGCCCTAGTTGTTTTAAAACCACTGGCTGCAGACCAGTTATGCATGCGGTTTCAAATGGTAAATTAGCTTGGGCCACCTCTAGAAATGTTTGAAGCTAGGTAGGTAAGAAAAGGGGACCCCATAAAATCCCACACGCGGTTAGGCACGCTCAGTCTTAAAACCAATACCCGGAACTCGGATCCTAGGTGACTCGAATGGAACAAAGCGTCGGGGCGGGATAGCCTAGACCTTGCATCCTTCGTCGAATATAGTCAACATTATAATAATCATATCATCAATAAAAATAATAATAATGTGATATCCCAAACCAAGGAGTAATAGGGTAACATCCTAGCATCCTAAGCATGCATACTTAGCAGGGGCTGAGCAACGAGCAATAGTAACATATCAGTACAAGGTTTGCTGGGAGGGGACATGGTTGTATCGGTTTGAAAGAGGCTGTAAACATGTGGTAGGATCAAACATCGAACCTAACCTAGACTAGCATGCAAACCGCTGGTTGAAATAGAATGGATCATAAGTAATGTATAGTCCTTGCCTGTTGATAAGTCGGGTTCCGAAGGTGTAGTTGATCGCAAGCTTGCATCGTCTCCGAAGGTATCCGCGGGAGCACACAAGAAGGTAAACACTGGAAAGCAATCAACGAGAAAGCATCTATTACTACGAAGCAAACACGAGAAAGCATCAACAAGAAGGCAACACGAGACATCGCACCTACCGTCGAGAGCGGTTATTAACAATTTAAGTGGAGTACTCGTCACACACGACGATACCGCACATTCAGAATCGGTTCAAGTTGTTTAGCTACAAGTGATCAACCAACGGTTGTGAACATGGCAAGGCACAAAAGCATGGCATGTCACACAAGCATGACAAAAGTTGAAGCACAAAGAAAACTATCTATGCTAGTCAATTTATGTGAGGCACAATCCTAAACATGGCATCCACTAAGTGCCGCTCGACAAGTAAAGGATTTTGTACTGTTCTGTCCTAAACCATATTTTAGGTTGGTTAACAGAAGCAAACAATAGCATAAACATAAACTACACGAAAAACTAATCAAGTTACATATAAAGAACACCTCAAACGGAGTTACAATTAAAAAGATACTAGCAAAACAAGTTACGGGCACAATCTACCAACATCAGGAAGCACACTTTAGAGCATTGCATAAACAGGGTAAGGAGTGCAAACATGCTCACAAATGACATGCAATGAAAGTAGACATGGCAGGGAAGGCATGGCAAAAATAATCATGCAAAAAGACATCATGGATCAAAAGATATTAAGCAAACAACATGGCAGAAACTATTATTTTTATGTTGTATAAACATGGGTATAACTATATGCAAAACTGCAGCAACATGACATAGCAATACATGGGCATGAACTAGACATGATGCTTAACAATATGCAATTGGAATCACTCCATTCCGAAAACGGTCGCGACACACTCGTCGACCGAAGTTGCAACAAAATATAAACAGCAGCACACTAACAGCATGATAGCTACTTTGGAGCAAGATACAATCAACATGCAGCAAGCAAATATGACATGTGAAGGCATGTAACTGAAGTAAAAACAATGCTTAACATGATGCAAAAGGATTCAATCAATTCCGACGAACAGTTGCGAAGCAACCGTCGCCCGAAGTTGCTATAAAATAACAGTTCAGCAACAACAGCACAGTTAACGGTCTGGTACCCACTTCGACGCGGAATTAAATTATCTATACAACCTCAAACGGAAAAACTTTCTACTTACGAATGCTAGAGCACGTAAAACTGAGCAACTTTCGTTTTGGGGGCATCGCGATCCGAGCTACGGATTAACGGGAAATTACATCGCAAAATTAAAACAGCAGTAAAACATTCCAGACTTAGTAGAAATTTGGAACAAAGGAAAATACTTGACAGAAAAATAGGCTCGGGCCTCAACATGGACCTCACTTGGGCTGAGGCCCATTTGTCTGCTGGAGGGGGGGGCCTGGCGGCTGGGCTGTGGGGCTGCAGGCCTTGGCAGGCCGCTGGACTGGGCTTGGCCCACGTGGCAGCGGCGGTTGGAGGTGCCCCACGACGGAGGAGGCCGGCCGGATCGGGATCCCGATCCCGACCACGGTGAGCTCGACGCCGGCCGGCGAACTGGCGGCGCGGCGAGGGGGTCAGGCTGCGAGGAGGCGGGGACGCGCGCAGTCGCGGACGCTGGAGGGGCGCGGTCGACGGGGGCGATGCAGCGGGTCCTCGGGCGGCCACCGAGGTCGAGCAGCCTAGCCATGGCGCGGCGGCGCGACGGGTGCTCCGGCGGCGACCTGCGAGAGAAAGGGGCGAGGGAGGAGTGAGCGCAGAGGAGGAGCAGAGGAGGAGGGAGGTGCGCGGGAGGAGGAGGCTCGGGTAGGTGGCGGCTCCAGTTGGGCTTCTACGGGCCACGGCGGCGCGGATCCGGCCCTGCGGGGCCCGGGGCGGCGGTGGAGCTGCGGTGGGACGACGTGGCAGCTCCAGGGGCGTCGATCTCGCGATCCAACGGCCCTGGTGCTCTGGGATCTAGGGTTTCGGCGAAAATGGGGGTTTTGGGGCTAATTTTGTGCAAAAGGCGGGGGGTGGCTGCAAATATGCCATAGGGGGACCCTAATTGGCTGGTTTGAGAGGTGGGGGTCATTATATAGGCAGGTTGGCTCGCCAGTTTACGCAAACGCCCTCGATGCCCCTCTCGCGTGTCCGATGATCGCGTTCGTGACCGGCGAGACTCCGTACGGACTCCGATTCCGATGAAATCTCGAACCACGTGCTCATCGCGTCGAGCCCGACGATCGTACCTCACTACGGTGACATTCTGACAACATTTTTCGGTGCCGCACAAAATAATCCGTTTATTAAATAGACGGGGTTTTTTGATCTGGTGGCGATGGCTGGACTTGTGCCGGTGGCGACGGTGCTCGGGTGAAATCCCGGTGTCGCAAAGTCATGTGCCGTGGTGGAAAGGGGTCGGTCACGCATCCGATACGAGATTAAAGGGGGGGAATATTCACCGATTATTATTTCGTTGAAGCAAACACTGCAAAGAAATCAGACAATCAAATAATTCACGTAGAAAACAAAATTTTTAATTTTTGTCAAAACTGGGTTGTTACAAAAAACTATCTTGTACTGAACCAAGTACGTGAAAGTCGGTAGGATACTTCACCTTTCCACATAGTACTTCAACATCTCTCACAAATCCAATGGGAGAGATAGTTTCTTTGTTTGCTAGATAAATAGTAGCATCGATCTCTTCAAGTTCAGAGGGTGAAATCTCACCCATGATCTATTCATAGAGTGAATAAGGAATAGCGCTAGAACTGGATCCCATATCGCAAAGCCCGTAATAGTTGTGATCTCCTATTTTGACAGATACAACTGGTGTACCTTAAATTGGGTTCTTATTCTTGGCTGTGACATTGTTAGTTGAAACAACACAAAAATTTATCTCGGAATCTGAAACATCATTAGTAACTAAATCTTTAACCATCGCAACTTGAGGATCGACCTTGATCAGGTCCTCAGGTTCGTTAGTTCTTCTCCCAAATTTATTTATTATGGCTGTCACAAAAGAGTGGTCCCTTATCCTTGTAGGAAAAGGGGGCTTTAAGTCTTTAAAGGGTTTATGATACTGATCCTTCTCCTTCTTAGAAGAGTCAATGTGAGAGGCAAAGTTCTTACAAAAATCAATCATAAACTGGGAATCAACACCAATCTTAGAACAAAAGGTATTAAAATAATCAGTTTTCACATAGCTCTCAATGTAATCATGCTCATAATTTATAGCACGTTCAATACCTTTATCGATTTCCCAGTCTTCAGTATTCTTCTAGATCCACTCAATAAGATCAAACTTTTCTTCGACACTTCTTGTTTGGAGTCCCCGCTAGAGGAGGCATCCAACATCTCCTTATCCTGACAAGAAAGCCTGGCATAAAAATTTGTAAGTATAATATTTTTGGGGAGTTCATAGATAGGACATTTGAACATTAGGGATTTAAGTCTCCCCCAAGCTTGAGCGATGCTCTCTCCGTCGCGAGACCAAAATTTGTAGATGTAATTCCTTTCTCGATGGATTTCATGAAGAGGGTAAAACTTTGTATAAAAGAGAGACATAAGCTCTTCCCAATTAAGTAGATGTGAGTTATCGAGGAACTTATACCAATCTGAGGCTTTACCTATAAGTGATTCGGAGAATAATTTCTTCATGATGAAATCCGGTGACACACCTGCAAGCTTAAATAATGAACATATTTGTGTTAAATATAGCAAGTGTTCACCTGGATGTCTATCTCCTGCATAACGATTATATATGACGTAATTGATAATACCAGACGGTATTTTGTAAGGCACAATTTCAGTAGGGGTAGGAGTGACGGATACACGAGATAACTTCTCGCCCCCGTTGGTTACCCCAAGTGGAAGGTGACATGTAGATAGCGGCAAATTTACCTTAGCAAAAATGCTAAGGTTGAGTATCGTCCAGGAGGACTCCAATGGCAACAAGTAGGTGGTTCGGCAAGTGAGGCGTCGTTTTATGGTAATCACTTGCTTTTCCTGGACCTCCACACACAACAGATAGATTTTCTCCCAACGAGTACAGAGGAGTTGTCAATTCCTCCGGCCTTGTTGTTTACAAAGGATAAAAGGCACGGGATAATAATGATAGTGATAGCTACGGAAAAGTAAATACTGAAAGTAAATTGAAGGTGTAAACAGTATTGGTAATATGAACCGGGGTCCCATGATGTTCACTAGTGATGTATCTCTCCCAAAAGACGATAAAATAGCCATGCGAGGTAAACAAATTACAGCTGGGCAATTGACAGGATTATGTGCGCAAACCAATGCTAATTATGCGAAACAAAAAGGAAGAGTCTCAAAAGCACGGGCGGTACGCCAAGACAAGTAGACCGAAATCCATCTGCATGTACCCACTAATCATCCACCTTGAGATATCTATCCAGAGCATCTCACTGGTATTAAGTTGTGAATCCCACCCAAAGTGTAAACTCAAAGAAACGGACAACTTCATTAAAGAACTTTGCGTAAGGTAAACAATCCTTGCACCCGCAAGTACAAGCACCGTTGTTTTCCCCCTTGTGGCAACAGCACATCCCCTAGACTCATGTTTCTGTCACTCAAGCTAGTCATCGGGGGGCATGAACCCACAATCATGCATAACGCTCCCTCTTGGAGTCACTACCTACTACTTGGCCAAAGCAATAAACAACAACGAAGAACATGCAAGAGTTACTCAAGAACAAAAATATGAAAGAAGAGAATCAAATATATAACTCAATCACAATCTGAACATAATCTCATAATCCATCGGATCCCAGAAAACTCAGCATAGCAATAGCAGAAAGATTACATATGTTCCTCGATCATGTAGGGAAGCTCACGAGGTCTAATCCATGAAGAAAAAAGAGGGGAGGAGAACATCACATAGCTACTGATCATGGACCCATGGTCCAAGGTGGACTACTCACAGTTCATCCGGGAAGCATCCATGGTGGTGGAGAAGCTCCCGGAGGTGATTCCTCCCTCCGGCAGTGTGCCGGGAAGAGATCTTCTGGTGCTCCCGATATTGGAAGCGCGGCGGCGGCGGAACAGAGGAGAGATCACGAAAAAGGGTTCTGTCCCCTCTGGCCGCCTGGGCCCCCTTGGCTCCCCTCTGGCCCCTCTCGGGTTCTTCGCGAAGCTTCCGGTACGCTGATTTTTCCTATATTTTTCCCGGAATTATTCTGGTACTTTTAATAAGGGGGAAACCTGAAATAGAAAAACAGCAGAAAACAAGAACTGGCACTGGGGTGCACTGAGTTAATAGGTTAGTCCAAATATGATAAAAAGTGTATGGAAGTTCATCAATATCACACAATAGAGGAATGGAGCAAGCAGAAATTATAGATACGTTTGGACGTATCAACATCCCCAAGCTTAAGTCCTGCTCCTCCTCGAGTAGGTAAATCATAACAAGCATAATTTCTGTGGTGACATGCTAACAACCATATAAGAAATTGGTAAGTAAAGCAATCAAAGCATGCAATTCAATTCAATTCATAACAGGCAAGAGTCTATATCTAGTATTGAAATAAGCAACGTAAGAACATAAAGGTGCAAGAGCTCTCGCTGTCCGTGACTCGAATGTCTCCAAATGGTGTTTGTGTGCAAGAAAGGGGATAGGGATATACGAGAAAAAGTATTTTTATGTTGAGAACTCAATCTACTAAAGTTTCACACTTGGTCTTCTTTGGAATCTTATCTTGACTCATCCCCAGACCACTAGCGAGGTACAAGTCAAAATGATCCACTTCTTTTCGACATTTTGAGCACTCATGCAATGGATGAGCGTAAGCAAGAAAGTTGACACTTAGGATGGCAAAGAGAGAATATGGTGGAGGAGGAAGACAAAATAGGTGTGAAAGGCTCACATCAATGAGTATAATCATAGGCGAGAGAAAGCCAAATGATAGATATGATGTGAGGAGTAGGGATTGCCATGCAACAGATGCACATATGAGCTAAAGCTCTCCAATGGAACTACTACGGGTGCATCCAACTTGCTTGCTCAAGAAGACCTAGAGCTCATTTGAGGAGGCTCATCATTGGAATATACAAGCCAAGTTCTATAGTGTGAAGGTCCCCACATAGTTATATGATAAATGATAATCTCTATGGAGTACAAGATATAAGAAGGAGTACGAGTGTGGATCTCTCAAAAGGAATAGTAGTGTTCCCCCTTCTCTATTTTTATTTCTCTCTTTTTTTCTTTTTTTTCTTTTTTTTCTTTTTTTGTATTTTTTCATGGCCTCAATGGCTCTTTCTATTTGACTCTCATTTGTCCTCTTTGGGATCTTTTAATTTGTCCTCTTTGGGATCTTTTGATTTGTCCACTTTGGGATCTTTTCCTCACATTAGGGGCAACACTCTATATATTACAAAAAGTATAGAAGATCTTTCACATTTACAAAGTACTCAAATCATAAAGAAAATGTAACTATCATGATGTATGCAAATGTATGCCTCTGCCAGTGTAGCAGGATATGTAATGATACTAGCGCGTCATGTAGAAATGATTAGGGCAAGGCCCAACTAGCATGCGGCTCATCGATCAAGCAAGTAGCATGTATGACATGAAGATCAAGTCATGAGAAGATGGATGTTGCATGGCAATATATCTCGGAAAGGCTATGGAAATGCCTTGATGGGTAGGTATGGTGGCTGTTTTGAGAAATGATATAGGGAGGCTTATGATGACAGATCATATCGTGCCAAGGGTTTGGATGTACCGGTGAAGGTGTACGCTAACTCTCGGAGTGAGAAGAAAGCAATGCACGGCACAGAAAAGGCTAGCAAAATATGGGAAGGTGGAAGTGTCAACTTTCGAATACTCACATTAGTCCGAAGAACTCATGCACTTATTATTGGTAACTCTCAATCTAATAAGGAGGTTTCACAAAGAGACAAGTACCCCGAGGAGGAGTGTATGGGGGTTTGGTTATCCTTGCGCATCCTCGACTCATGGTACGTGAGTGTACTCTAATATTCGACCCCTTAGAAGAGTAGTGATCCATCTAGTAGCTAGAGTTCTCAACTAATTTTGTAGGCTTTTGAAAATAAACACGGATTGCCCAAGATACGACATCTATCACTAATAGGATAAATCTCTTGACACCAAAAGTCCAAACATTACTCAAAACAATACCTCAAAACTATTGCAAGTTACTACTACAAAAAGAATAGCAACCTCAATTACCTACTTCAAGTCAAGACACAAAACTCAGTGCAACAGGCAAACTCTCTAAACAAGATAAACATGCAAACTCAAGAGAGTTCCAGCAACAAAATAAACAAAAGCTCTTTGAAAAGATAAGCATGAAAGATAAGAGCAAAACATAACAGCAGCTATGAAAAGATAAAGAACAAACACAGCAAAGATAAGCAGGAAAAAGTCCTATGTTGTGTTCTAAATTTTGGAAGTGGAGCGTGTTTCTCTCCCACACAAAGAAATCTGGGTTCTAACTTGTTATGAACAGAAAGCAAAGCTAAAGAAAACTAAAAAACAAAACCTAAGAGAGAGACGCTCCAAGAATAGCACATAACGCATGAAGTGATAAAAATATAGTGAAACGAGAGGCGAACTAATAATTGTCGATGGAGAAGGGGATGCATGGGGGCATCCCCAAGCTTAGACGCTTGAGTCTCCTTGAATATTTCTTGGGGATGAATGGGGGCATCCCCAAGCTTGAACGCTTGACACTTCTTAATCTTCTTTCATCATCTTCCCTTGCACACTTGAAATCTCCCTTCATACATAACTCATCATAATCTGATTAGCGAGGTTAGTACCCATAATAAAATAATTTTTATCTACTGGAAATAAAGATAACCTTGAAGAGCTACTGTTTCTCAAGATTTCCAAAAAGTTTTTGCAAAGAAAAAGCAAGATTAAGGTTTGCAAAACAAAGAAAATGCAAAACAGGACAGAATCTGTGAAAAACAGACCAGCAGGTAGTAAAGAATTTTTTAGGGATACTTCTGCAACTCAAATAAAAAAACTCAGAACATATGAAAGTTTCGTAATTTTATAGATCACGCTTTGTAGAAAATTCAGCTCAAAAAGATGAACTGGGATTTTTCCCTGATTTTCCTAGTCATGAGGAGAGAATCTGTTTTCTGGATAGCGTGTCACAACTTTTACTTCCCTTGTCGTATGAGGCTATAAAAGGCACAAAGGTTGAAAAGTAAAGATACAATGATGTTGCTACAGTAGTAAAAATCATCAAGACCACTAAAAACAGAAGAAAAAAAAGGAAAACCTAAATTCGTTGCGGGTTGCCTCCCGAAAGCGCTTCTTTAAAGCCATTAGCTAGGCTTAATGCAACTGATCAAGTTGTATCAATTGAACCATCATCAAGATCATCAAAAAGCTATTCAATAATACAACTACTCTTAAGAGGTGTTTCAAATAAAGGCCTAATAAAGATACTTCTAGGGATAAAAGCAACAGGAGGAAATCAATTGGAGTCTCATTCATCTTATTGAAGAGAGGTATTTCTTCCAAAGTTTTCACAGTTTCAACCCCTTTGGCAATAGATAAATTATTTTTGGAACGAGGAGCCTTTGGAACGTAAACGAACCTAGGTTCCTTCTTTGCCAGAGTTTCCACATTTTTGGTTTTGATTGAGGAGAAAGTAGTTCCTAGAGTGTCAATAATTTCCTCAATCTTATCAATCCTAGAAGGGTCCAGGTCATGGGATTTGATGATCTCCAAGGTTTTGAGAATTTTATACATGGAGATGTCTTATCTATTCAAATTCCCTTGAACCTTACGATCCAACTCACTTATCTTATTAATACTTTGCATCTCTAGCTCCATCTTTTCAATTTTTTTCATAATATGAGCTAGGGTAATGTTCTCTTGAATGTTATCAACAGGGAGATTTCCAACAAGATTTTCCATAACACTGAGAGCTTCCCAAACTGGGGATTCTATGAAATTCCCATTAATAGCAGTATCTAGAATAAACCTATTCAAATAAGTAATTCCAACATAAAAATTTCTAAGCAGGATAGTAGTGGTTTGCTTCTTGGTGGCTCTCTTTTGAGAATCATTAATCCTATACCAGGCATCTTTCAGACTTTCACCACCTCTTTGTTTAAAAGTGAGCACTTCTGACTCACCAAAGGCAAAAGGACCAAACTTACTGATAACTACTAGCAAGGTAACTTTTTTTTTATTTTTGATAAAAGACACTAAAGCAAAAACTGAAAGGTAAACTAACAAGACAAAAAAGAAAAGATAAAAGATAGTGCGCAACTCCCCTATCTTGAAGAGTGGAGTCCCCGGCAACGGCGCCGGAAATTTGCTTGATACACGAGATAACTTCTCGCCCCCGTTGGTTACCCCAAGTGGAAGGTGGGATGTAGATAGCGGCAAATTTCCCTTAGAAAAAATGCTAAGGTTGAGTATCGTCCAGGAGGACTCCAACGGTAACAAGTAGGTGGTTCGGAAAGTGAGGCCCATTTTATGATAATCACTTGCTTTTCCTGGACTTGCACACACAACAGATATCTTTTCTCCCAACGAGTACAGAGGAGTTGTCAATTCCTCCAGCCTTGTTGTTTACAAAGGATAAAAGGCACGGGATAATAATGATAGTGATAGCTACGGAAAAGTAAATACTGAAAGTAAATTGAAGGTGTAAACAATATTGGAAATATGGACCGGGGTCCCATGATGATCACTAGTGATGTCTCTCTCCCAAAAGACGATAAAATAGCCATGCGAGGTAAACAAATTAAAGCTGGGCAATTGACAGGACTATGTGCGCAAACCAATGCTAATTATGCAAAACAAAAAGGAAGAGGCTCAAAAGCACAGGCGGTACGCCAAGACAAGTAGACCGAAATCCATCTGCATCTACCCACTAATCATCCACCTTGAGATATATATCCCGAACATCTCGCTGGTATTAAGATGCGAATCCCACCCAAAGTGTAAACTCAAAGCAACGGACAACTGCATTAAAGAACGTTGCGTAAAGTAAACAATCTTTGCACCCGCAAGTACAAGCACCGTTGTTTTCCCCCTTGTGGCAACAACACATCCCCTAGACTCATGTTTCTGTCACTCAGGCTAGTCATCGGGGGGCATGAACACACAATCATGTATAACGCTCCCTCTTGGAGTCACTACCTACTACTTGGCCAAAGCAATAAACGGCAACGGAGAACATACAAGAGTTACTCAAGAACAAAAATATAAAAGAAGAGAACCAAATATATAACTCAATCACAATCTGAACATAATCTTATAATCCATCGGATCCCAGCAAACTCAGCATAGCATGTCGGGACCCGGGGTTAGCGTATGTAATTCCAGTCACGACACAATCACATGGAGAGCCGAGAACTGTACCCACTTGTCTAAGCAGACAAGGCCAAGCACAGAACGTTCTCGGTAAGCATCGAACGTGAGGGGCATCCCATTCAGGCCGGATGATCAACTGAGATGGGTCCTCAACGTCCGCTCACAAGTCTAAATGCTTATGGGTGGTGAATCCCATACTCATAGACAAGTCGCCTCAACCATGTTATCGATTGGATCCTAACTCTTACATAAACTTACTCCAGCCCGTTCACTTAGTCGGGGTCTAGGGCGGGCTCGATCATACAACAAAGTGTGCACGTGACAGAGTCACGAACAATCACATCGCGATGCCCCAAGCTGCGCACATCTAAGGGCCACTTGGTGTATAAAAGACCGCCAGCCAGATCACAACTAAGGTCTCGAAAACCTATACTAAGACATGCATGTTATAAACATACACGCAGCACACATGCCTAGTATGAACAGCAGGTATCATCACATAACTCTACAACGTAATCTTTATTGATATACACATAGAGCATACAAAGATCACATGTCTGTGATCAACATTACATCATACAACGGAAGCAAATTAGGTCTGAGTACAGACAAGTTTAACAAATGGCTTAGAGAAGCCTTGTACAACAAACATGCCCTTCCACGAGGGACCAGACTGTTGTCTGGGACTATGCTAACTTATTCAACGTCGAGCTTCAGGTCGGTGACTCCATCGGGGTCCGGTTCTTATCTAAAACATAGAATAAGAAAACGTGAGTACAAAGTCGTACTCAGCAAGACTTACATCAGATCTATACTACTCATGCTCAAGTATCAAGGTAAAGGAGGTGGGGTTTCATCATGCAGAAGTGCCAGCTTTGACTTGGCTAGTCCTGAACTACGAGTACCAGACTTTTGATAAGAAGCGTACACGAGTCCACTACATCTCCAACCAATACACCACTATGGTTACTTCCTCGACTTCCCCACGAAGAGGCAAACCATAGCACTCACGCTTATCTTGCGAGTTTTATAAGTATCCATTCAAGTTGTCTAATAATCAGGTACAGGTTCCAAGTAGTCCTTAACCGCGGACGCAGCTATTCGAATAGTTTTGTTAACCTTGCAAGGGTGTAAACTACACACACATGACCATCGGTTACCGCCTTTTGCTCGCCACCGTTCAAGAGGTGACAGCGAGGATGTTCACCACGACACTTCGCTCACAACCGGTCTATTCCACGAGTCGACTACCTGAGTTGCTACCGCTCGAGAGTCCGGCCGGATCAACGAAAAGGACTCAGACAATGTAGGTGACCGAGACGCCACCTTTAGCAGATGGTTTTCCTGCCTCACAGGTGCACCCACATATCTAGGATGATGCAACCATTCCTTCATTCTTTTTCTATGCATATGCCAAATGGAAAGCCCGAACTAATGTGACTCCTGGACGTCGACACGGATCAAGGTACTAGGCCGAGAGGGGTCAGTGAGCCCAATGTGTGGTTGTACTCTTTGTCTTGGATTACCATACAAGAACTCGATGCCTAAGGCAGTGTTCAACGAGAAAACCCACTGTGTACTCCTACACAGCCTCTCATCGGTCACCTTGTATTAGGGTGGATTCACCGACACAGTTTCACTTTCATCAACACCATGTTCACCATCATCCCGACTCACATCAAAAGCAACCTCATGTAACACTAAGCATGCAATAAGCTGTAACAGTTGCAGGGGCTTCATGATATCAATCAACTCCTATGTCAGCTAGGATTGTGGTTTGCTTACTATTGTGACAAGATGATAGGTCATGCATCGGATATGGGTTCAACTATGCGGTAGAACCGATCCAAAGTGATCTCCTAAACATGCATAAGCGAGACTGAGAGGGAATTGGGATTTTATAGACATGATCAATGGGGTTTGCTTGCCTTGCTGACGAGGTTCGATATCGGGGTCTTCAACGAAGGGGGTGGCCTCCGGTTCCGGTTGCACGTCTATCGAGCAAACAATCAAACAAGGTATAAATTTATTTGCAATGCTCAAACACATGATCAATATTGAAATGGTGATGTTCTTGGTCACAAGGTGGGTACAATTCCATTTAAAAGAAGTCAAATGCAAAGTCATTTGCAAATGTGCTTCAAATTTGAATTTGAAATAAAGCCATATGGATGTTTTGCACTGTTCACCCATTTTAAAATGGTCAAACATGAAAACAGAGCCCATATTCATAATCCTTGGATTTTTATGATATTTTTAGACATATTATTTGCTATATTTGGAGTTAATATGAATTAGTTATGAATTTTCCAAGTTTAACTCATTTTCTGGAATTTTCTCTGTTTTAATTAATTCTTTTAAAACTGGAAAATTGGTTTATTGCGTCATGCTGACCTCAGCATGACGTGTGGGGGCTCCTGACCTGTGGGTCCCTTCTGTCAGCCTCAGGGGGTTAATCCCCGGTTGAAAAAACTTAGCAGAGGATTAATTAGGGGCAGGGCCCACCTATCATTGGGCTAAGGGGGGTTAAGCAGGGTCATTAGGTGCTAATGGCCGGCGGCTAACCGGCGGCAGCCACAGGCACGGCGGATGGCTCGCCGGAGTGGGCTTCCGGCCACGGGAGAAGGAGGGGAGGGCACTGGGAGGAAGCCCGTGCTCGTCTGCGTCTTCCAGCATGAACTGGGGCTCACGGGGACGCTGCGGAGCTCGGCTACGACGTCAATGGTGGCGGCCGCCACTGGTGAAGAGGGAGTCGGCGAATTCGAGCGCGAGAAGGGCCGGGGATAGGGGGTTCTGCTCACCGGAGCGCTAGGAGGACGATGGCGTCCACGGCGGGGCCGAGGGAGCACTGCAGGCGGCGAATCGACGACGGTGACGCGCGGCTCCGGCGACGACGAACTTGAAGCCCGCGTCTGCTCCGGTGCGGCTCGGGCTAAATTGGCGCGGCGGCTTGAAGGAGTCGACGTCGGGGAGGACGAAGGACAAGCTGGGGGGCGAGGTGTGGCTTCTGGCCACGGTGGTGCTCGATGGTGAACTCCGGCTGCGCTCGGTTGCGGTTGGGATCTCACCGGAGAGCGACGGGGAGGAAGCAGCGGAGGGGGGAGAAGGTGTGGCGGATCCTGGCGAGTGTGGTGGCGCAAGGAGAAGCCTCGGGGGGCCCTAGAAGGTGCTCGCCGTCGAGGTGGCAGTCGTCGGCCCCCGGCATGCTCGACAGCGAGCTGCTTGGGGTAGACGACAAGCCCCTCGTGGGCTTGGGCCGGGGTTCGGCTAGTTGGGCCTGCGGCCTGGCTGGGGTGGGTTGCTTTCCTTTTTATTTTTCTTTTAATTTCTCTTCTGTTTTTCTTTTTCTGTAAATATGTTTTGCCCTGAAATAAATAGCTAGCCAATTTTGTTAAATGCCCAAACATTTTTATAAATCCTAGTTGACCAGTAGCAAGTCACTTATAGAATTTGAGCATTTTTTAAATTCAATATATTTGAATTCCAATTCAAATAGGGGTTTATTTAATTTCCAAAGCCACTTTTTGAATATTACAAAATTCCATGTGCATGGGATTGATCCCAAACCACTTTTAAAATGATCAGCATCATTTATAGGAATTTTCCAAATGTTCAAAAGATTTTTGGAAAAAGATTTTTCTCTGGCTATTTGATTTAATTTCTCAGGCCTTTTCTTTTCCCCATTTTTGAATTTCTTTTTGAATTTTTCATGATGCAAAAGGGTCAATGTCAGATCCCTCTGTTAGGTATGTGCTAGGGTTAGCTAGTGCCTTTGCATCATGTCAAAATTTCAAGAAGAAATCTTGGAAATCAAATTCAAAATCAAATGGGAGAAGGAACACCCCCCAGATGAATTAATTCAAAAGGCCAGATAAAAATATTTTCCAAAAATTCATGTTAGAGTTTTGAAAAGTCTTATAAATGAGTGTGATCACATATCAACTGATGTGGGACCCACCCCATGCTCATAGATTTTTCAAATATTCAAACAGTACCTTGGAATTAAAGAAATACCCCTTTTTGATTTAAAATTCAAATCATTTGAATTTTAAAAATGTTGAAAGTTTATGAGTGGCTAGTCTATATTATTATGAGGCCATGTAAAAGTTTTCAGCATTTAATAAAATGGTTTAGTATTTTTTTTATCAGAGCCAAAACAAATTCCAGAAAAGAAAGGAAAGATTAAACAGAGAGAAAAAGAAAAGAGGGCTTACCTTCAAAGAAGCCCAACTCATCCCCAGCCGGCCCAGCCCACCTCCTCTTCCTTGTCGTCTTCCCCAGCCAGCACGCAGGGAGATGCGTGGCGACCATGCCGTGGCCGCCGAAGAGCCTCCTGGCCACCTCCTGCTTCCCTCGCCACCTCTTCGCGTCTGGAGGCTTCTCGCAGACGCCGTGAGCCCATTCCCCCCTGCAGAGCTTCCTCCTCCTCCTCCCGTGCTCGTTTCCATCGCCACCCGAGAGCGCCGCCGCTCGCCGTTGCAAGAACTCGTGGCCATCGACGTCGAGGAGTCAAGCCAACGTGTCCAAGCCCTTCATCGTCGTCGTCCTCGTCGATCTGCAGAACGAATCGAACTTGGAGCCCTCCTAGCCGCCGGAATCGAGCTCGAGCTGTCGCCGGACCCGAAGGACGCCCTTGTCGATTTCGTCACCGTCGAGCCCTCCCAGCTCAAGCCGCCACCTCCGTCGAGTTCCTGGTGAGCTCACGCCCAGAACCCCAAAGTTTTCTGCTTCGATTGCGTCCTCTAGCCGTGGCTGCCATGGACGCCGGAGTACCTCGCCGCCCCGGTCGTCGTCGTCGAACAACCACACAGCAGTTGACCCCGTCACCTTGTCCGTTGTCACCGCAGCACTCCTCCGGTTCGATCCAGCCCAAAACCACCCCAATTGGTGCCCCGTAGCCGAGTTCACCTCGAACCCGTGCCACGGCCGCCGCTAGGGCTTGACGCCGGCGACACTCCGATGAGCTCCAGCCCCTCTGGCTGGCTCCACTCGACGCGGAGCTCCTCCAGCTTCCGTTTGATGCCACTGGCGCGTCAAACGCGTGCCCAGAGCACGCTGCCATATCGCGCCGCCGTGGCCAGGCCACCGGCGTTTAGCCGCCGGTGGATTAGCCCTAATCCGTGATTAGTTTAATACTAATCCCCCCCCCCCCGTGCTGAGACTGACATGCGGGCCCAACCACTCTAATCCCCCTGTTAAACCAAAAGATTAAATCAAACCGTTTTAATTAACCCTACAGAGGCTGACCAGTGGGACCCCTTGTCAGTTTGACTCGGGTCAAACCCCCTGACGCCAGCATGACATCACAGTGACGCAGTAAATACAATTCCAGAAAAGAAAAAAATGGTATAATAAATCCAGAAAATGCAGAAAATACCCCAAACTTTGGAAATTCATAGAAAATTCATATTAACTCCAAATTGCATAAATAATATATGAAAAATGATCAGAAGAAAATTATCTTTCCAAATATGCAACTTTCAACTCTGTTTGAGTTGAATTTAAAATGGGACCAGTAGCATATGTCATTTGGTTTATTTGAATTTATTTCAAATTCAAATCAATTGAGTTTGCAACTTGGACCATGGATTTAAGCTATACTTCAACCACACTTCAGAGGCATATCATACCCATTTGAAGTTGATTCAAAATGATCAAACTATATCACATATAACTTGGTTAATGTTGAATTCAAATGTGGAGTTTGAATTTGCATTTTAAAATGCAATATATTCCACTTAAATGGAATTGCCTCACACATCAAAACTTATACTTCAAGCTTTAACATTCAATCATGTGCTTAAGCATTGCATTCATATTGATTGTTACTTCATGCTTTGTTTGTCGAGTAGAGGTTGAACCGGAGCAAGAGGTCACCCCCTTCGCTGAAGATCCAGAACCCGAACCTCGTCAGCAAGGCAAGAAAAACCCCATTGATCATGTCGATAAAATCCCACTTCCCTCTCATGTCTCGCTTATGCATTGTTTAGGATGATCACCATGTTACGATTCTACCGCATAGATGAACCCATTCCTTTGCATGACCTATCATTTTGTCACAGTAGTAAGCAAACCACAATCCTAGCAACTGTAGGAGTTGTTTGATATCATGTGGCCCCTGCAAATGTTACCGCTTATTGCATGCTTAGTATGATACCATGTTGTTACTGTGATGTGAGTCGGGATGGGAATGATCATGTTGATGATGGTAGAAAAGTGTTGGTGAATCGACCCTAATACAAGGTGAACGATGAGAGGCTGTGTAGGAGTACACGGTGGGTTGTCTCGTTGAACATCGCCCTAAGTCCGAGTTCTTGTGTGGTGATCCAAGATGAAGAGTACAACCACACATTGGGCTCTCTGACCCCTCTCAACCTATTAACTCATCCCTTTCGATGTCCAGATGTCGCAGTAGTTCGGAGTTCTGGTAGGCTTGTGGCCTGGATGCTAAGTGAGAGAACGGCTCACCCGAGACCGGCTTATGCACCACGCACACATCGCTTGGGTCCACTTCGGTAAACCGGCCGGGTTCACGATTGTGGTAGCCAACCCAAGTAGGCGGCTTTCTTGGACTAGATAGGCTATGAGGTAACAGTTGTGGTGAGCATCCTCGCTGGCACCCCTTGAATGGTGTCGAGATCAAAGGAGGTAAATGATGATCATGTGTGTGTAGCGGTACACCCTTGCAAGGTTAACAAAACTATTCGAATAGCCGCGTCCACGGTTATGGACTACTTGGAAAGCTTAGCTTGATTATTAGATAACTTGAACCGGATACTTCTAAAACACACCAAGACAAGTGTGAGTGCTATGGCGTGCTTTCTCGTGGGGAAGTCGAGGAAGGCACCATAGTGGTGTAATTGGTTGGTGAAAGTAGTGGACTCGTGTACGCTTCTTACCTCAAGTCTGGTACTCGTAGTTCAGGACTAGCCAAGTCAAAGCTGGCATTTCTGCAAGTGAACCCCACCTCCCTTTACCTTGATACATGTGCATGAGTAGTATAGCTCCTATGTAAGTCTTGCTGAGTACGCCTTTGTACTCACGTTTGCTTAATCTATGTTTTAGATGAGGCCACTGACCCCGAAGGTGGCTTCTTCATCGAGCTGGACGACTGAAGTTAAGCTAGTCTAGTCCCAGTCAGCAGACTGGTTCCCTCGTGGAGGGCTTTATGTTTGAATAAGGCATCTTAAGCCAATTTGTTAAACTTGTCTGTACTCAGACATAATTTGCTTCCGTTTTATGTTGTAATGTTGGATCACATGTACGTGATCTCTGTGTGTACTCTATAAGAGTTAAATAAAATGTACACTTTGTAGAGAATTGCAATGGTACCTGCTGTTCATACAAGGCATGTGTGCTGCGTGTATGTTTATAACATGCATGTCTTTGTATGGGTTTTCGAGACCTTAGTTGTGTTCTGGCTGGCGGTCTTTCATACACCAAGTGGCCCTTAGATGTGCGCAGCTTGGGGCATCGCGATGCGATTGCTCGAGACTCCGTCTCGTGCACACTTTGTGGTATGATCGAGCCCGCCCTAGACCCCGACTAAGTGATCGGGCTGGAGTAAGTCTATGTAAGAGTTTTGAGATAGTCGATAGTATGGTTGAGGCGACTTGTCTTTGAATATGGGAGTTCACCACCCATATCATTTGACTTGTGTGCGGACGATGAGGACCCATTGCAGTTGATCATCCGGCCTGGATGGGATGCCCCTCACGTACGATTCTTTCCGAGAATGTTCAGTGCTTGGCCTTGTCTGCTTAGACAAGTGGGTGCGGTTCTCGGCTCTCCATACGACTATGTCTTAACTGTACTTGCATACGCTAACCCCGGGTCCCGACAGTCAAACAAACCCTAGCACTTACCCTAGTTGGGGTTCTGACAACTCGCCCCCACTCAAAAGAATCTCGTCCCGAGATTCAGAAGTCGTCGGGAGGAAGGTGGGGTATTCAGCACGGAGGCGGTCTTCTCTTTCCCACGTTGGTTCTTTCTCAGAGTGATGTGACCATTGCACTTTGAAGAACTTGATCTTCTGACGACGAGTGACACGCTCTGCTGAATCAAGAATACGAACAGGGTGCTCTCGATAAGAAAGGTCATCTTGGAGATCAAGTGTTTCATGGTCGACTTCGCGGATGGGGTCCTTGAAGCAACGCCTGAGTTGTGACACATGGAATACATCATGTACTCGGGAAAGGTGAGGGGGTAGTTCAAGTTGGTAGGCAACTTCTCCACGTTTAGCTAGAATGCGGAAAGGTCCGATGTAACATGGGGCCAACTTGCCTTTGATACCGAATCTTTGGGTTCCCTTTAGAGGAGTAACCCGAAGGTAAGCCTTCTCATCAATATTGTAGCTCTCCTCTCTATGATGACGATCATAGTAGCTCTTTTGACGAGACTGAGCGGCTTTCAATCGATCACGAACAATTCGAACTTGCCCTTCTGCTTCCTTGATCATATCCGGTCCAAAGAGTTGTCTTTCACCGGTTTCTGACCAGTTAAGGGGTGTTCGACATCGTCGGCCATAGAGGAATTCAAAGGGAGCCATGTTCAGACTAGATTGATAGCTATTATTATAAGCAAATTCGGCGAAGGGAAGAGATTTCTCCCAATTCTTTCCGAAAGAGATAACACAAGCTCTGAGCATGTCTTCCAAGATTTGATTAACCCTTTCGAATTGACCGCTAGACTGAGGATGAAAAGCTATACTAAAGGAGAGATGAGTTCCCATAGCACTCTGAAAGCTTCCCCAGAATCTAGAGGTGAAAAGGCTACCACGATCAGAATTGATCACCAAAGGAACACCGTGAAGAGACACAATTCTAGATATATACAAGTCCGCTAACTGGCTAGCAGTTATAGACTCGCGAACGGGAAGGAAGTGAGCAACTTTAGAAAGTCGGTCGATGACTACGAAGATGGCATCATTTCCTTTCTGTGTTTTTGGAAAGCCGGTGATGAAGTCCATACCGACTTTGTCCCATTTCCACTCTGGAATAGGCAAAGGTTGAAGTGTACCAGCAGGTCTTTGGTGTTCTGCCTTAATGCGACGACAAACATCACATTCAGAAACAAACCAAGCAATGTCTCTCTTCATCCGGGTCCACCAAAATATCTGGCGTAGATCTCGGTACATTTTTGTGCTACCGGGATGAATTGAGAGGGGTGTGTCATGGGCTTCTTTGAGGATGAGTTGCCGTAGATCCTTATTCTTAGGTACTACTGTTGGGGGATTGGTACCCGGGTAGGCTAACCCAAGCGGAAGCAAGCCTTCAAGACAAGGATGGGCAGATTGGGCTGCAGCTGGGCCGTGCTGGGCGGAGGTACGGCCGATTGCTCCAAGGCAATCGACCATACCAAATGCCAGCAGTCGGCCCAGGCGCAATCGGCCCACCCTTCCCTTATCAGACATTCGTCCGATTGGTCTGCAGCTGGACCGAGGTTGATTCCCAGAAGGCCGACTACCCAGAGCAATCGGCCTTACCAGGAACCACCAATCGGTCCAGGCGCAATCGGAGAAACCTACCACCCAATCGGGGTTATGATTACGAGGTCATAAATACCATATCCCGACATATCTGGGTGGCAGGAAGGCCAGGTCACACCGAGGATTTGCTGGAGATACGGTGTCGACCTCCCCGCCGATTCCGCGGACAGGCCGACAAGACCGCACCCCCTAGCTCCACTGTTCGTCACTAGGCTCTACGAGGTAGCAGCATGGGCCGCCGCTCATAGGCTCCGGATCACCCGGATAGGAGCAGTCGGTGGGCCCAGGCCGATTAGAGGTTGACAGCTGGGCCCATTCGGCACTGAAGTTACCGAAGTACCCTGGACTCACACTATAAGAGCCAGGGTACCCCTCCTGCGCGAGGGACGCCACACCTGAGATCTCATTAACTCATTCCCCCTTCAGCTCATTTACTGCCCGTCGTCACTCCTCAGGGAAGCAGGAGAAGACCTTGCCCACGGCGGCGGTTTACTACTTCCCCTGAGAAGATAGAAGAGCAGTTATTGTAGTTCCTTCATTGATATATAAGAGACAAGCAGGAGTAGGGGTGTTATCTCTCCGGAGAGCCCCGAACCTGGGTACATCGTGGTGTCTTCACCGTTCTTGTGCCCAACTCGATTCCGGCACCATCGACACTCTCTCCCTCGTGTCTTCCCCTCACTTTAGCCATCCCCATGGCATCTGCCGTCACATATTGACGACAGTTGGCGCCCACCGTGGGGCAGACCGAGGCGTCGACTGGAGTCAAGATCCGGACGGGATCAACCTCTGCATCGGGCGGTCGCCACGCCTCCGGCCTGATTGTGAGGCGTGGGGCAATCGACTATGTAGTGGACTACTCGGCGCGGTACAAGGCAGGAGCTCCCTTGCCGCCCGGGGTGTCGCTGCAGGTGGGAAGTCACCGTCTCTTCATCGGTAGCTTCCCTGAGGCATATCCAAGGGACATCCGTGTCTTCTCGTGTGCTACAGACCCTCTCTTGACCAGAGGCTGCGCTGCAGCGCCTGGCCAAGGTGAGGGCCGACTGCACGCCGCTGTCATGATGGCGGGAGCGTCCTCCTCGACTAATCGGGACCCGGCGAGTGCAGCAAGGAAGGCCAAGGAAGTAGCTGATGCGGCAGAGCGAATCGGCACTAGTGCGTTGCGGGATGTGTTATACACACCTGTGAACCGGAATGGTGATCCGGAGCAGGTGCACACCGAGCTGGAAACAGCACGGCTCGCTCTGGCTCGCAGGGCTGAGCAAGTGTTGGCAGAAGAGCGTCGACTAGGAGCCATCACAAGGGAGTACAACGCAGCTCACGCAGGACCGCGCCGGCCGATTGAGCCCGCAGTCCTGGAAGACCTGAGAAGCCGAGGAAGAGCAGTCCACCAGAAGCTATCAGGAGCTGAGCAGCCGGAGCGTCCGAGAAGGCCGGGGCAACCGGAGCAGCCAGCGCAGTCGGCATTCATCCAGAGGCCAACATATAGCACACCGGACAAGAATTTGAGAGCCGCCGAGCAGATAGCGCTCGAGCTGGAAGAATTGGAAGGAGATGAGCGGCGCGAACAGTCGCGCCGAATGCGTGAGCTGATAGCGTCCGCAAAAGAGCAGAGGCTTGTGGAAATGGGCAATCAGAATGCTGAGCCACAGGCATCAAGAGGAACTGTGAGGCCGAATGCGGGAGCTAGCCAGCGACCGACTGCATCGCGCCAGAACAGGCGTCAACCTGCACCGTCTCGGCACGACAGCAAGGTCAGAAGCAATCGGCCACCCCCAGCAGCAAGCAGAAGAATGGAAGAGCCAACTGTTAACAGCAGGCGCCATGACATGCCGCAGCAATCGGCGCCAAGACCAGCAATCAGCACCCGACTTGTCCCTCGCCAAATCGGCCAGAACGACGCAAGGCATCGCATTGAGCTCCTGGAGAAGGAAGCTCAGGAAGATGAAGAAGGAGAAGCTGGCCCATCATGTTTTGGTCACCGCATTCGGACGGAGAGATTCCCGAAAGGCTTCACATTACCGAGAGACACTCCCAAGTACAATGGCTCGTTGAAACCGGAAGATTGGCTGTCCGACTACCTGACGGCAGTCCGCATTGCAGGAGGCAACCGGCGTGTAGCAGTCCGCTACGCACCTCTCATGCTGCAAGGCTCAGCGCGGACGTGGTTGAACAGTTTGCCCAAGGACAGTCTGAATTGCTGGGAGGATTTCACGACCGCATTCATTCACAACTTCACAAGCACGTATGAGAGGCCCAACCTCCCACGACAGTTAGCTCTGTGTGTGCAAGGCAAGGACGAGCCCCTCTGAGATTACCTATCTCAGTGGATCAAGCTGAAGAATTCATGCGAAGGAGTCCATGAGATCCAGGCCATTCAGTATTTTACTGATGGGTGCCTGGCGGATTCAATGTTGAAGCACAAGCTGCTCCGCAAAGACTTCACGTCGCTTGCTGAGCTTATGAAGGTGGCAAATGCGTTCGCTATGTCTGATTCTGCGATGCGCCCTATCCAACTCGGAGTTGGAGGTGTGATCCAATCACCAGGGGCTCCGCAGTCGGACACAGGGAACCAAGGCCTCAGTCGGAAGGAGAGAAGGGAGAACAACCGCAACAACAACAACAACAACAACAACAACCAGCAGAACAAGCGAAAGGACGAGCAACCGGACACTCAGTATGGCAGTCGGCAGGTGGCCGCTGTTCAGAACGAGGAAGACCCAGCGGCTGCAGGAGGCAGTCGGAAGATGAGGCCAAACGTGAGACCTCCAGGGCAGATGAAGCCCAAGTACACATTTGAGGACATGTTAGATGCACCATGCAAGTTGCACAGTACGCCTGGGACGCCGTCTGCGCACACTACTCGGCAATGTGATTTTGTGAGAAGGATAGCAAAGGGAGAAGCTTTACCACCACCACCACCACCACCACCACCACAGAACAGAGGACCACCTTAGCAGAAGAACCAGTACCCGCAGCAAGATGCAGCATATATGATTTTTACCAGTGAGTCCACAGATAAGGGCAGTCGGAGAGCCCGAGCCCAGGAAGTCAATGCAACAATGCCGCCGATTCCCCAATTCATGCACTGGTCCGAGTGTCCGATATCCTGAGACAGAGCAGATCACCCCACTATTTTGCCGAATCCGGGCAACTATCCGCTGGTGGTGGATGCTCTGGTCGCAGGACCAAAGTTTTCATGCAAATTCTCAAGAGTGCTAGTTGATGGAGGAAGCACAATCAACATCCTGTACCGAGATACGATGCTCAAGCTAGGACTTACAGAGAGGGATTTGGAGCGCAGTCGGACGACATTCCACGGGATTGTCCCTGGGTTGTCTTGCACCCCCTTGGGTCGCATTCGGTTGGATGTCATTTTTGGCACAGAGGAGAATTTCAGGAGAGAGCCGATTTGGTTCGAGGTGGCCGACCACAGCAGTCCATACCATGCTTTGTTGGGATTACCAGCATTTGCCAAGTTCATGATCAATACACAGCAGACATACCTGAAGATGAAGATCCCGGGGCGAAGCGGCATCATCACAGTCACCGGAGACTTCAGGAAGTCCCTCGAGTGCACATCCGCTGGCAGCAGTTTGGCTGAGTCCTTAGTGGTGGAGACAGAGAAGCGTCAGCTTGGCAAGGTGATCGCAATGGCGCAAGCACAGAGCAAGAATCCACTGCCGGTTGGCCCAGCAAAGAGAGCAGATGAGGAATCGGCTTTTCAATCGGCCAAGGACAGCAAGAAAATCCCTCTAGATCCCTACGACTCGACTAAGTTTGTTGTGGTCGGAGCTGGACTTAGCGACAAATAGGAAAGCGAGCTCGTCGAGTTTCTCCGTGAGAATCGGGACATCTTTGCATGGTCTCCACAGGACATGCCTGGTGTTCCGAGAGAACTCGCCGAGCACAAGCTGCACATTCGGCCAGGCTCGAAGCCGGTCAAACAACCCCTGAGACGTTTTTCTGAGGACAAGAGAAGAGCAATCGCCGAAGAGATAGCAAAGTTACAAGCTGCAGGTTTCATCATGGAAGTGTTTTACCCCGAGTGGCTGGCCAATCCAGTCCTCGTCATGAAGAAGAACAAGACTTGGCGTATGTGTATAGATTACACTTGTTTGAACAAGGCATGCCCCAAAGATCCGTTTGCTTTGCCCCGAATTGACCAAGTGGTTGATTCTACGGCCGGCTGCGAGTTGTTATCCTTTTTGGATGCTACTGCTGGATATCACCAGATAAAGTTAGCCGTGGAAGATCAGATCAAGACAGCATTCATAGCCCCTTTCGGGGCCTATTGCTATATCACCATGCCTTTTGGTCTGAAAAATGGAGGTGCCACTTATCAGCGCATGATGCAAAGATGCACACACTCTTAGCTCGGCAGAAATATCCACGTTTACGTGGACGACTTGGTGGTGAAGTCGGCAAGGGGAGTCACATTGTTGGACGACCTCAGAGAGACCTTTGCAAATCTGAGAACCTA
The DNA here is from genome assembly GCA_950022295.1 of Bromus sterilis. Classification (NCBI taxonomy): domain Eukaryota; kingdom Viridiplantae; phylum Streptophyta; class Magnoliopsida; order Poales; family Poaceae; genus Bromus; species Bromus sterilis. The sequence continues at coordinate 156,792,713 of OX465596.1, read as the reverse complement.
TTAGATCAAGCTCAACCCGGAGAAGTGTGTGTTTGGAGTCCAAGCCGGCAAGTTCTTGGGGTTTCACGTTTCCGAGAGAGGAATCGAATGCAACCCCGAGAAGATAGCCGCAATAGAGCGCATGGAGCAGCCCAAGACCTTGAAGCAAGTGCAGAAGTTCACCGGTTGCCTCGCATCCCTCAGCCGATTCCTCAGTCGGCTGGGCGAGAAGGCAATTCCCTTTTACCAGTTGATGAAGAAGACAGATAAGTTTACTTGGACCCCCCAGGCAAATGAAGCATTCCGAGAGCTCAAGCGCATGCTATCCACGGCACCGATTCTGGCTGCCCCGATTGAGAAGGAGCCCATGATGTTATACATTGAGGCAACCAATCGGGTGATCAGCGCAGTTATGGTGGTGGAGCGGCCCGAGAAGGACAAGGAACAGCAAGTCCAGCTTCCAGTGTACTACATCAGCGAAGTGCTTTCGGCATCCAAGCAGAACTATCCTCACTACCAGAAGATGTGCTATGGAGTATACATGGCGGCCAAGAGATTGAAGCCATATTTTCAAGCCCACTTGATCACTGTTGTCAGTTCGGCTCCATTAGCCGACATCATGGGAAGCAAAGATGCAACCGGAAGAGTGGCGAAATGGGCAATCGAAGTGGCCAGTCATGGCATCCAATATGAGCCAAGGACTGCAATCAAGTCGCAGGCACTAGCCGATTTCCTGGTGGACTGGGCTGAAACTCAGTACATGCCACAGCTCCCCATGTCGGATGTCGGGCGAATGCACTTCGATGGCTCCAAGATGAAGAATGGCCTAGGGGCTGGGGTGGTGCTCACGTCCCCAAGAGGAGATCAATTGCAATATGTGCTCCAGATTCACTTCGGAGCATCAAACAATGTAGCCGAGTACGAAGCCCTTGTGCATGGTGTCAAGTTGGCCAAGGAAATCGGTATTCGGAATATTGAGTGCTATGGTGACTCCGATCTGGTGGTACAGCAGTGCTCGGGCACGTGGGATGCTAAAGATGCTAATATGGAAAGCTACCGATTCCTGGTGCAGTAAATCAGCGGATACTTTGAAGGTTGTGAGTTCCATCATGTTCCAAGAGCAAATAATGAAGCAGCAGATGCATTGTCCAAGCTTGGTTCCACAAGGCAAGCAATTCCACCAGGCGTATCTCTCGAGCACATCAAGAAGCCATCCATCACTCCGTCACCAGACTCTGATTCCATATTCATCTCGGAGACCGATCTTGAAGCTCTGAGAAAGGCAAAAGAAGTTCAACCGGCCAAGCCTGCAACCATGAAGAAGCCATCCAGCGCTCAGGGTGTCTCGGCAATAGCACCAGGGGCTGTCGATTGCGAACCAGGGGCTGCAGAAGAGAAGAAGAAGAGCGATACCACAGAGAAGCAAGCAGAGGCTGCGCCAGATGGCACAACCTCTGGAGAGCAAGTGATATCAGAGATTGCCGATTGCAGTAATGAAGTTTCAGCCCCAGATGAGAAGTCAGCACCAGAGGCTGCCGAATGCGTGCCAGGCGCCGCAGTCGGCAGTTCGCAAGCAAAAGAAGAGATAGCAGAGGTTCAAGAGGCTGAGATCGAGCAGGCCAATGCTCAAGAGACCGAGATCCAAGAAGAAGTCTTCCCCCAGCAGGCAGCAGTAATGGTAGTGGTCAGTGCGCCATCATGGGCACAACCGATTCGAGATTTTTTGGCAGATGGGATCCTTACACCAGATTTGGCATTCTCCAGGCAGATCAGTCGCCGATCTTGGGCATACACAATCATCAACAACGAGCTGATGCGCAAGAGTCCGACTGGTGTTCTTCAGAGGTGTGTTGAAGACGATAGAGGTTTGGAGCTGCTCAGAGATATCCATCAAGGTGAATGTGGTCATCACGCGTCGGCAAAGGCCATAGCTAACAAGGCTTTCCGACTTGGTTTCTACTGGCCAACTGCACTTGCAGCGGCTGAGAATTTGCTAAAGCACTGCGTCGGTTGTCAGAAGTTCAAGGCAAGAAGTCATCAGCCAGCATCGACACTGAAGACCATCCCAATAGCGTGGCCCTTTGCGGTTTGGGGTTTGGATATGGTTGGACCATTCAAGAGAGCTAGAAGCGGCATGACACATCTCCTGGTGGCAATCGACAAGTTTACCAAGTGGATCGAGGCAAGACCAATCAAGAAGTTGGATGGACCGACTGCAGTCAAGTTTGTGGCCGACATCGTATGCAGATATGGTGTTCCTAACAGCATCATCACCGACAACGGCACAAACTTTGCAAAGGGGGCATTGGCTCGATATGCATCTCAGCAAGGCATTCGGCTTGATCTGGCATCTGTGGCACACCCACAGTCCAATGGTCAGGTCGAAAGGGCAAATGGACTAATCCTATCGGGTATCAGGCCCAGATTGGTAGAGCCACTTGAGAGGGCACCTGGGGCATGGATTGATGAGCTCCCCGCAGTACTTTTCAGTTTGAGGACCACGCCGATTAGGTCGACTGGATTCACTCCTTTCTTCCTGGTATATGGTTCAGAAGCAGTCATCCCCTCCGACATCGAGTTTGATTCACCTCGGCACGCTTTATACACTGAAGAAGAAGCCAAGTTAGCAAGAGAAGACGGCGTCGACCTCAAAGAAGAAGCTTGTTTGTTGGCCTTGTCTAGGTCAGCAATCTATCAACAGAAGTTGCGGTACTACCACAGCAAGAAGATTCGACCTCTCTCTTTCCGAGAGGGGGACATGGTGCTACGCCGAATCCAGAAGTCAGATGGGCAGCACAAGCTATCCTCACCTTGGGAAGGGCCATTTATTGTCAGCAGAGCGCTCAAAAACAACTCCTACTACCTGATCGATTGCACCAAGGGAACTCGGCACAAGGACACATCGGGAGTAGAGACAGAGCGGCCGTGGAATGCCGAGTTGTTATGTCCGTTCTATAGTTGAACGGCATAAGTTTATGTAAGCCATTCGGCAAACAATCAGTTAAAGTTATCATGTCTCTGAAAATGAGCATTCGAGTACTTTCGTATAATTCCATTCGAAGAGCTAGCTGTAATCGGCAACGCTCCGTCAGACCCAAGATGTGCATAGCGTACCCGGGGACTGGCCGACCACGAGGTGAAGTAAATAAGCCATCGAGGCACGGGGACTGCAGGCTGGCCTTCAATCGAATACTTAGCTCGAGCGCAAATCACTAAAAGGTTTGTGGCATTGAGAAGGGTGGCGATTGAGGCAGTCGGTAGTACAAATCCCCGGGAAACAATTTGAAAGAGGCCACCAAGGGCACAGTCGACAGGACAAAGTCACCGATTGCGCCGCAAATCAGGACATCGGACCTTGTAGCGAGCAATCGGCGCCTGCTGTTGCAGAATCCTTTGCGTTAAAAATCTTGTCGTGTAAAAAAAAAACTCATCGAACCTTGGTCGGATGTCTACTGTTGATCCGATTGCGGGCCGCATAACGGCAGCAAGACCGACACAGTAGACATTCCCAAGTGCAGCCGATGAAGGAAACCGGCAAAGACGCAAAGTTGATCGCACATGCAAACAGATAAAACGAGCAATCGATTGGCATCAAAAGCAGCAGGCCCAAGGCCGAATAAGGTCATTACATCCAAGTCACACCCAGTAGGTGTCGACAGAATTAAAAATATGTCTTACAAGCGGGCAGTCGGAATACAAATTGAAGATAACATAGCTTAAGCAGTCGGAGGCACTGAGCTAGAAGGTGGAGAAGATGGGTCCGATTGAGCTTCAGAAGTCGCAGCACCTGTCTGTTTAGACTTCGGAGACGTCTGGGATGAGCCGCTATCGGAGAGCTCCTCGGCCAGGCCAGAGATGGTAGAGGCAGGGAGCGGTTTCCCCCCCTGGTCGAGATGCGGAGTATACTCGTAGGGAGAAAACCAATTCACCATAGTGCTGGCTAGCCGATTGACTTCGACGTAGGTCTTCTCAAGAAGGTCAGAGGCATTGTCTCGAAGGCTGTACAACCGGGAGAGCTTCACTTGAGGGTACCAAGTCAGCACAGTCTGAAGAGCGGTCTCCGCACCAGTCCTTCCGGCAGAATTCAGCAAAACGTCGATCCGACGTGGGATAGCCTTAAGGAGAGTCCGAGTTTTCTCAGTGGTGGAATTCGGAGTGTCCCCTTGGTCAGAATCCTCGCCATCCTGAGTGTTTGCCTTACGGATCTCGGCGGAGGAGTCGGCAGCATTCTTCATCTTCTGGAGTCCGGCCTTGAGCTCAGTCGGCGACCACAACGCTTCAGCAATCTTCAGAATCCCGAGCTTGAAGGATAGGGCAATTCCTTGGATAATAGGAATGCGGGCTTGGGTGCCGATCAGATATTCATTCCGGGTCCAGACGTTATCTGCACGGTCACAGGTCCCTCTAGCGGCGATGGTATCCTCTCGGGACTTGGCGACAGCTGCATAAGCAGCCGCTTCGGATTCAGGCCAAGCTTCTGCACCAAGAAGGAAGAGCATAAGCAACAAGATAAGAGAAGAAAGCAACCGGAAAGTGCACTCCGGAACAAGGAAGACTCACGGCCAAGGAGGAGGTCCATGTCGGTTAATGTATCGCAGAAGCCCTTGGCTCGGCGGCGCATTCGGGTGGTCTCCTCATAGCTGCGCTTCTCCAGTTCTTCGAATTTGGCGACAAGCTCGTCATGATCTCGGCGAATGGAGTCTCGGGCAGAAATTTCTTCATCCCTTTCAGGTTGCAGAGCAACTCGGGCAGCGACGGCAGCATCTCGTTCGGCAAGAAGCCATTCACCAGTAGCTGTCACTGCGGCGATGTCGGCCAGATGTTTCTTCTCAAGAGCAGCCATTTCAGATTGGGGGCTTTGAATAGTCCGATTCAAATCCTTCTCTACCCCCTGCAGCGGAGTTACCTCCCCGGTGGCTTTATCAAGGGCTGGACCTTGTTGGCTTAGCTCTGTAGCCAATTCTGCAATTCGGCTTTGAAGATCATTTACCATAGGAATAGAAGCTGCAAGAGAGCGCGAAGATTTCAGTACCAAAGCGGTTGTCTAGTGAAGAAGAGACAGCGGTGAGATAGAGGATACCTCTTAGCTTAGTGATTTCAGCCGATTGGTTGTTAACCTGCAGCTGGGCCTGGGCGAGGGTTCGAAGGCTGGCAGTATAAGCTTCCAGGAGTTTTTTGAAGACAACCCTTTTCTCTTCCATGATAGCCTGTGACGAGCAGCAAGACGGAGTCAGACGTAAAGCAACAAGTGAAAAAGATCCGAACCGATTGTGACCAATCAGCCCGAATCTCGGGGACTACACCCAGTGGGTGCGCTTGCGCGCACCCACCGGAAGAAAGTCTACCGATTGAGGAAGGCAAACGATAAAGCAAAAAATGCTAAAGATCCGAACCGATTGTAGCCAATCGGCCCGAATCTCGGGGACTACACCCAATGGGTGCGCTTGCGCGCACCCACCGGAAGAAAGTCTACCGATTGAGGAAGGCAAACGATAAAGCAAAAAATGCTAAAGATCCGAACCGATTGTAACCAATCGGCCCAAATCTCGGGGACTACACCCAGTGGGTGCGCTTGCGCGCACCCACCGGAAGAAAGTCTACCGATTGAGGAAGGCAAACGATAAAGCAAAAAATGCTAAAGATCCGAACCGATTGTAACCAATCGGCCCGAATCTCGGGGACTACACCCACTGGGTGCGCTTGCGCGCACCCACCGGAAGAAAAATTGCCGAAGTAAAACAGAGGTATAGAAGGAAAGGTTAAAGAGTTTACCAAATGGTGAGAGGTCAGCTGTTGAAGGTCCCGAGCAAGGGCTTCGGCGAACTCATTCACCCGGCTCAGAGTGCTCGTCACGGGATCCCGAGGACGAGGCGAAGCGTCAGGCTCAGCGCCGACATGACGGGCGCGAGAATACTCGGCTCGGAAGTGATCCACCGAGCGCATAAGAATCTCGGAGGGGGAGGAAATCGGCGGTGGCGCTGAAGTAGGAACGATGGCGAAAGCTGTAGTGGGGAGGACTGGCGGCACGAATGTTGGTGAAGGACCGGACTCACCCGATTGAGGCGGCGGCGCAACCAGGCGAGTCGGAGCAGAAGTGGTAACAATGACTGGCGGAAGGGTCGTGGTCGTCGGCGGCGCTGACAGAACAGCTGGTGGCGCAGTCGCTGTAGTTGGTGGTGCCGACATCACAATCGGCGACGAGCTCGTCACCATTGGCGTGTCGGACACGGAGGTTACAGCAGGGGCAGGCGCAGCAGCGGCGGCCGGACTGGAGCGGGGTGGCGGAGACGGGGCAATCGGATCGACCGATTGCGTTCCTCTAATACCAGGAGACACCGGGTCGGCCGCGCGCTTGGAGGCTTTGGGAGCAAGGTTGGAAGAGGAGGTCTTCTGAGCCGCCGCAAGGCGAGCCTTCTTGGCAGCACGCTCGCCGTCCTTGGAAGAACGACTAGTGGCAGTCGGCCGCTTGCGAACAGCTGCAGCAGAAGCAGCGGGCGAGATGATGGCGCCGATATGAGCCGGAATGTCGGTGTCAATGTCGTCAAGCCCAATCGGCTCACTGAAATAAGAAAGGGAGAAGAGTCAGTAGAAGCAAAGATAGCAAAGTACTGCGCGGAAAGACAGAAACATACCCGACTGTCCGGGGTGCGCCGGTAGGCATTCGGCAGCGGAGCGGGGCAACGTTCAGCGGCGCCTGAGTGGTCGGCCTCCGAGTGATCGTCTCCTGGGCTTGCTTGCCCTTGTGGGCAGTCGTTGTGGTTTTGGTGATTTTGGGGAGAGCCGTACCAGAGGAACCAGCGGCCGAGGTGCGTTTAGATGGCACCTTCGGGGGTTTATCCCGAGGAGCTGCATCAGAAGCAGCACCCTTTGAGACACTATCATCGTCACTCCACTCAGCCAAAAATTGCTCAAGGGAAGGGTCAGGCGTACCCCCTTGAGCTGGCGGCCGAGTGTTGGTATTCGGAGGGTCGGCACGCTCGGCGTCATCACCATCAGCATCCATGGGGTCGGAGGATTCTCCGGAAGACTCGTCATCGTCTTCATCATCCCCACTGGTCTCGGCGGAAGGAATCTCGCCGTCATACTCAAGGTCGGTAGGATCCTCTTCCGTGCGGTCAGGGGTGTACACGCCAGCTTCCTGGCCGTCTTCCATGAGGTTGGACTGAAGGAAAGGCTGAAAAGAAGACATAAGTGATCAGAGCAATCGGAAGAGAAAGCAATCAGAAGAACGTGCAATTGGATGAAAAAAGTCGGGGCGTACCACAGGCGGCTTTCGCTGGCGCGTGAGGTAGTCAAGCCCGAATCGGAAAGGATCAGGCAGCGCGCTAGCGGTGATGGCCTTCAATCGGGCGCAAAGGACTTCTGTCGTCACCTCCCACGTGCAGAGCCGAGTGGGATCCCGAGGTCCCGACACGTCGCAGAGGCGGTGCACTCGGCGTTGCAGGGGAAGAATCCGAGCATGAAGCCATGCAGCTACCAAGTCGGTGGGGAGGAGTCCCTCTCGCTCCAACTGGGTAACCCTGGTGGCTTGGGCGACGACATCGCAATCTCCAGTGCCGTATTTTAGGGACCACTGATGCTTCTCAACCGGCCTGGCGAGTGAGAACTCGGGCAGATTGAGGAGATCGGGGCTCTGATCAGGAGACTTGACGTAGAAGAACGAAGTCTGCCAATTCTTGCAGGATTGGACGATTTCGGGGCTCGGATATTTTAACTTGCCGGCTGCAGCAAGGCAACTTCCGCAGTCGGTCATGTCAGTCGGATAGGTCGGTTTGCCGCCTTCAATGGTGGAGGCCACTACTTCTCCCGTCCGAGCGTTGTGGGCTCAGAGGTTGAAGAAGCGTTTGAAAAGCGCGATGCTGGGTCGGCAGCCGAGATACCCCTCGCAGAGTGTCACGAACCCGGAGAGGTTCATGATGAAGTTAGCTGCAAGGTGGTGGGGCTGAAGTCGGTGGAAGTCGAGGAATTCGCGGAAGAAGGCGCTAGCGGGAAGGCCGAATCCACGCTCAAAGTGAGCGAGGAACACGACCCTCTCGCCCGCGCGCGCGCTGGGCACGACATCGGCCCTGCCCGGGATCCGCCATTCGATCTCTGCAGGCATTTTTCGGGCGCGGATCAGGGCTTCGACGGCGACAGTGGTGACCTGGGATCCCTTCCCGCACCCGCGGCTCGCCTGCGATACGTCCCGTCGCGGCGCCATGGATTTCGCAGAAGAGGAAGAAGTGGAAAAAGATCAAGGCGGAACACGAGAACGACGCCGATGAACTGCTGCGGCGGCGGCGGCGGAGGCGGCGAAGAACACAAGTCAGTGGCTAGAGCAAGTTGGAGAGCAGAGGTCCACGGGAGAGAAGGTTTGCGCGAGGAGCAGCAATGGCGCGGAGAGAGAAAGCTAGAGGTGAAGGAGGCTTTGGGAAGAAGGAAGAGGCGAGGCTCCCCCCCCGGTGGCTTATATGGGCGGCGGGGGAGGGGAGTGGGATGACCCTGCGGTCGTGTGGCCCGGTGTGCCCTAGGGCACAGGGAGGCCAACCGACGAATCAGCACAAAGGATCCCGGCGCATAAGGCGAGGCGTGCGATGTGGGGGTCAGCTCCTGCAGTTATGTCACGTCGCGCATGGGTCGTGGGTCCCAACTCATTGATCACATCGTGGGCGAGTCAGAGGTAACCGTTGGAGCGCAATCGGCAGAAGATACTTTTGCCAGAAAATGAAGACACGAAGTGAGAAGGACCCAAGGCCAATCGGGTGGAAGTGGGGTCAGCCGAGTGTGATCTCCGAGTCGGCCGACGGGCTCGGAGTGACGTACCCGAGGAGGCCATAGCAGTCGGAAAACGTCAAGACAGATTGAAAAGCTGCAAAGGCCCCGCGGTCAAGTGACCGTGGGACCTTACAGCTTTAGGTGCTACTGTCGGGGGATTGGTACCCGGGTGGGCTAACCCAAGCGGAAGCAAGCTTTCAAGACAAGGATGGGCCGATTGGGCTGCAGCTGGGCCGAGCTGGGTGGAGGTACGGCCGATTGCTCCAAGGCAATCGACCATACCAAATGCCAGCAGTCGGCCCAGGCGCAATCAGCCCACCCTTCCCTTATCAGACATTCGTCCGATTGGTCTGCAGCTGGAACGAGGTTGATTCCCAGAAGGCCGACTACCCAGAGCAATCGGCCTTACCAAGAACAACCAATCGGTCCAGGTGCAATCGGAGCAACCTACCACCCAATCGGGCGTATGATTACGAGGTCATAAATACCATATCCCGAGATATCTGGGTCGCAGGAAGGCCAGGTCACATCGAGGATTTGCTGGAGATACGGTGTCGACCTCCCCGCCGATTACGCGGACAGGCCGACAAGACCGCACCCCCTAGCTCCACTGTTCGTCACTAGGCTCTACGAGGTAGCAGCATGGGCCGCCGCTCATAGGCTCCGGATCACCCGGATAGGAGCAGTCGGTGGGCCCAGGCCGATTAGAGGTTGACAGCTGGGCCCATTCGGCACTGAAGTTACCGAAGTACCCTGGACTCACACTATAAGAGCCAGGGTACCCCTCCTGCGCGAGGGACGCCACACCTGAGATCTCATTAACTCATTCCCCCTTCAGCTCATTTACTTCCCGTAGTCACTCCTGAGGGAAGCAGGAGAAGACCTTGCCCACGGCGGCGGTTTACTACTTCCCCTGAGAAGATAGAAGAGCAGTTATTGTAGTTCCTTCATTGATATATAAGAGACAAGCAGGAGTAGGGGTGTTATCTCTCCGGAGAGCCCCGAACCTGGGTACATCGTGGTGTCTTCACCGTGCTTGTGCCCAACCAGATTCCGGCACCATCGACACTCTCTCCCTCGTGTCTTCCCCTCACTTTATCCATCCCCATGGCATCTGCCGTCACATATCGACGACAACTACCAAACGATTTTCAAAGAATACCGTTCCTTTACTATCTGTGGAGAAACATTTAGCAACTCCGCTAGCAATGTTCTCCTTGATCCGGCGTACACCTCGTGCACGTCTTTGGGAAACTAAGATCTGATCCTCAAGGGTTGGTTTCGCCACCAAGTTGAAAAGAGATCCACGAGGAACAATCTCGAGATTAAGCTTTCGAAATTCCTCATGAAGAAGTGGTTGATACTGTTGTAACATGAGGTTGTTACAATACGACCTACGACTTAGTGCATCAGCCATGACATTAGCTTTGCCGGGGGTGTAAGAAATTCCTAAGTCATAATCTTTTATCAACTCTATCCAGCGTCTTTGCCTAAGATTAAGATCTGGCTGGGTGAAAATATATTTGAGGCTTTGGTGGTCGGAATAAATCTCACAGCGATTACCAAGGAGGTAATGTCGCCAAGTCTTCAGGGCATGAACTACGGCAGCGAGTTCAAGATCATGGGTAGGATAGTTTTCTTCATGTGGCCGCAACTGGCGTGAAGCATAAGCTACCACATGTCGATCTTGCATAAGTATGCATCCTAACCCTTGCCGTGAAGCATCACAATAGATCTTGAAATCCCTTTTGGTGTTTGGAGGTGCAAGTACGGGTGCAGAAGTCAATCTTCTTTTTAGCTCTTGAAAGCTTTCCTCGCACTTGGGGGTCCATTGGAATTTCTTATCTTTCTTGAGGAGTTCGGTCAGAGGCTTTGCAACTTTAGAAAAGTTCTCAACGAAGCGGCGGCAATAGCTGGCTAGGCCAAGAAAACTCCTAACTTGCTTAACCGATTCAGGTGGAGTCCAGTCAAGGACGGCCTGAACTCTCTCGGGATTGACTGCAACACCTTTCGCAGAAATCACGTGGCCTAAGTAGGTCACTTCTGGTAGCCAAAATTCACACTTGGAGAACTTGGTATAAAGGCGGTTCTCTCTAAGTTTCATCAATACCAACCTAAGATGTTCTGCGTGCTCTCCTTCGTTCTTCGAGTAGATGAGAATGTCATCAAGATAAACCACAACAAATTTATCTAGGTACTCCATGAAGATCGAATTCATTAAGCGCGAGAATGTGGCGGGGGCATTGGTTAAACCAAAGGACATGACGGTATACTCGTAAAGACCATAACGAGTAGTGAAAGCCGTTTTGGGTATGTCCTCGTTTCGGATTTTGATTTGATGATAGCCTAATCTCAAATCCATCTTGGAGAAGACAGAGGATCCTGCAAGTTGATCATAAAGATCATTGATCCTGGGCAGTGGGTATTTGTTCTTTATCGTCGCTAGATTTAACGGGCGATAGTCTACGCACATCCTTTCTGTTCCATCTTTCTTCGTTACGAACAGAACGGGGCAACCCCATGGTGATGAGCTAGGGCGGATGAAGCCTTTTGCCAACGAAGCATCAAGTTGGGTTTTTAGCTTAGCTAACTCATGTGGGGCCATTCTATATGGGCGTCTGGAAATTGGGGCTGTGCCTGGTATAAGATCCACTATGAATTCTACACACCTGTCGGGTGGCTAGGTTTAAGGGGTTGGATCTCTGGATAGCTTCCTAGAGGATGACCAAGGTTTACTAGGGGCTACAACAGATATGTCAGAGTAGCAAAGTACCCCAACATGATGGTTAGTGTGGTTCTTCTGGCTAGAAGACATCTAAAGTGGGACCAAGAGCTGCAATTGAATCACTATAGGTTTCTAGAAGAAAACCTACATCAAACTCTATGGAACTGTCGGGAATGCCACCTAGAAGTTCTTCTAAAAGGAAAACCGAAAAGGGGGGAAGAATTTTGCAAATGCATCAGATTTTGGAAGAAACCTGGAATGACTCGGACAGCATAACGGCTGTAATTGCAAGAAAACAATTTTCTTTCAATGTAGATACAGCACTTACATAATATGATGTAAGAAATCAGCATTACAAAAATGCTAGGAAAACGGACACAACTTTCCTACGGCTATAAGGAAGCAAACAACGAGATGTTCTAATCAGACAGAGGAGAGCCTAGTCCTATCATCCCGTAGAAAAGATAAGGGTGACCCAGAACTTAGATCGATGAGGGTAAGGAGAAAAAGAAGCCTTACGTTGTTCCCTTATATACCAAAGTAACTATATAACTATAGAATGCTAGACTCGACTTCGACCAAGGGTTTGATAAGCCTACAGACAGTCCTACTCTGATACCAAGTCTGTCGGGACCGGGGTTAGCGTATGTAATTCCAGTCACAATACAATCACATGGAGAGCCGAGAACCGTACCCACTTGTCTAAGCAGACAAGGCCAACCACAGAACGTTCTCGGTAAGCATCGAATGTGAGGGGCATCCCATTCAGGCCGGATGATCAACTGAGATGGGTCCTCAACGTCCGCTCACAAGTCTAAATGCTTATGGGTGGTGAATCCCATACTCATAGACAAGTCGCCTCAACCATGTTATCGATTGGATCCTAACTCTTACATAAACTTACTCCAGCCCGATCACTTAGTCGGGGTCTAGGGCGGGCTCGATCATACAACAAAGTGTGCACGTGACAGAGTCACGAACAATCGCATCGCGATGCCCCAAGCTGCGCACATCTAAGGGCCACTTGGTGTATAAAAGACCGCCAGCCAGATCACAACTAAGGTCTCGAAAACCTATACTAAGACATGCATGTTATAAACATACACGCAGCACACATGCCTAGTATGAACAGCAGGTATCATCACATAACTCTACAACGTAATCTTTATTGATATACACATAGAGCATACAAAGATCACATGTGTGTGATCAACATTACATCATACAACGGAAGCAAATTAGGTGTGAGTACAGACAAGTTTAACAAATGGCTTAGAGAAGCCTTGTACAACAAACAGGCCCTTCCAGACTGCTGTCTGGGACTATGCTAACTTAGTCAACGTCGAGCTTCAGGTCGGTGACTCCATCGGGGTCCGGTTCTTATCTAAAACATAGAATAAGCAAACGTGAGTACAAAGTCGTACTCAGCAACACTTACATCAGATCTATACTACTCATGCTCAAGTATCAAGATAAAGGAGGTGGGGTTTCATCATGCAGAAGTGCCAGCTTTGACTTGGCTAGTCCTGAACTACGAGTACCAGACTTGAGATAAGAAGCGTACACGAGTCCACTACTTCTCCAACCAATACACCACTATGGTTACTTCCTCGACTTCCCCACGAAGAGGCACACCATAGCACTCACGCTTATCTTGCGAGTTTTATAAGTATCCATTCAAGTTGTCTAATAATCAGGTACAGGTTCCAAGTAGTCCTTAACCGCGGACGCGGCTATTCGAATAGTTTTTTTAACCTTGCAAGGGTGTAAACTACACACACATGACCATCGGTTACCGCCTTTTGCTCGCCACCGTTCAAGAGGTGACAGCGAGGATGTTCACCACGACACTTCGCTCACAACCGGTCTATTCCAGGAGTCGACTACCTGAGTTGCTACCGCTCGAGAGTCCGGCCGGATCAACGAAACGGACTCAGACAATGTAGGTGACCGAGACACCACCTTTAGAAGATGGTTTTCCTGCCTCACAGGTGCACCCACATATCTAGGATGAAGCAACCATTCCTTCATTCTTTTTCTATACATATGCCAAATGGAAAGCCCGAACTAATGTGACTCCTGGACGTCGACACGGATCAAGGTACTAGGCCGAGAGGGGTCAGTGAGCCCAATGTGTGGTTGTACTCTTTGTCTTGGATTACCATACAAGAAATCGATGCCTAAGGCAGTGTTCAACGAGACAACCCACTGTGTACTCCTACACAGCCTCTCATCGTTCACCTTGTATTAGGGTGGATTCACCGACACAGTTTCACTTTCATCAACACCATGTTCACCATCATCCCGACTCACATCAAAAGCAACCTCATGTAACACTAAGCATGCAATAAGTTGTAACAGTTGCAGGGGCTTCATGATATCAATCAACTCCTATGTCAGCTAGGATTGTGGTTTGCTTACTACTGTGACAAGATGATAGGTCATGCATCGGATATGGGTTCAACTATGCGGTAGAACCGATACAAAGTGATCTCCTAAACATGCATAAGCGATACTGAGAGGAATTGGGATTTTATAGACATGATCAATGGGGTTTGCTTGCCTTGCTGACGAGGTTCGATATCGGGGTCTTCAACGAAGGGGGTGGCCTCCGGTTCCGGTTGCACGTCTATCGAGCAAACAATCAAACAAGGTATAAATTTATTTGCAATGCTCAAACACATGATCAATATTGAAATGGTGATGTTCTTGGTCACAAGGTGGGTACAATTCCATTTAAAAGAAGTCAAATGCAAAGTCATTTGCAAATGTGCTTCAAATTTGAATTTGAAATAAATCCATATGGATGTTTTGCACTTTTCACCCATTTTAAAATGGTCAAACATGAAAATAGAGCCCATATTCATAATCCTTGGATTTTTATGATATTTTTAGACATATTATTTGCTATATTTGGAGTTAATATGAATTAGTTATGAATTTTCCAAGTTTAACTCATTTTCTGGAATTTTCTCTGTTTTAATTAATTATTTTAAAACTGGAAAATTGGTTTATTGCGTCATGCTGACCTCAGCATGACGTGTGGGGGCTCCTGACCTGTGGGTCCCTTCTGTCAGCCTCAGGGGGTTCATCCCCGGTTGAAAAAACTTAGCAGAGGATTAATTAGTGGCAGGGCCCACCTGTCATTGGGCTAGGGGGGGGGGGGTTAAGCAGGGTCATTAGGTGCTAATGGCTGGCGGCTAACCGGCGGCAGCCACAGGCACGGCGGATGGCTCGCCGGAGTGGGCTTCCGTCCACGGGAGAAGGAGGGGAGGGCACTGGGAGGAAGCCCGTGGTCGTCTGCGTCTTCCAGCACGAACTGCGGCTCACGGGGACGCTGCAGAGCTCGGCTACGACGTCAATGGCGGCGGCCGCCACTGGTGAAGAGGGAGTCGGCGAATTTGAGCGCGAGAAGGGCCGGGGATAGGGGGGTTCTGCTCACCGGAGCGCTAGGAGGACGATGGCGTCCACGGCGGGGCCGAGGGAGCACTGCAGGCGGCGAATCGACGAAGGTGACGCGCGGCTCCGGCGACGAAGAACTTGAAGCCCGCGTCTCCTCCGGTGCGGCTCGGGCTAAATTGGCGCGGCGGCTTGAAGGAGTCGACGTCGGGGAGGACGAAGGACAAGCTGGGGGGGCGAGGTGTGGCTTCTGGCCACGGTGGTGCGCGATGGTGAACTCCGGCCGCGCTCGGTTGCGGTTGGGATCTCACCGGAGAGCTACGGGGAGGAAGCAGCGGAGGGGGGAGAAGGTGTGGCGGCTCCGGCGAGTGTGGTGGCGCAAGGAGAAGCCTCGGGGGGGCCTAGAAGGTGCTCGCCGTCGAGGCGGCGGTCGTCGGCCCCCGGCATGCTCGACAACGAGTTGCTTGGGGTAGACGACAAGCCCCTCGTGGGCTTGGGCCGGGGTTCGGCTAGTTGGGCCTGTGGCCTGGCTGGGGTGGGTTGCTTTCCTTTTATTTTTCTTTTAATTTCTCTTCTGTTTTTCTTTTTCTGTAAATATATTATGCCCTGAAATAAATAGCTAGGCAATTTTTTTAAATGCCCAAACATTTTTATAAATCCTAGGTGACCAGTAGCAAGTCACTTATAGAATTTGAGCATTTTTGAAATTCAATATATTTGAATTCCAATTCAAATAGGGGTTTATTTAATTTCCAAAGGCACTTTTTGAATATTAGAAAATTCCATGTGCATGGGATTGATCCCAAATCACTTTTAAAATGATCAGCATCATTTATAGGAATTTTCCAAATGTTCAAAAGATTTTTGGAAAAATATTTTTCTCTGGCTATTTGATTTAATTTATCAGGGCTTTTCTTTTCCCCATTTTTGAATTTCTTTTTGAATTTTTCATTATGCAAAAGGGTCAAACAAACCCTAGCACTTGCCCTAGTTGGGGTTCTGACATAGCAACAGCAGAAAGATTAGATATGTGCCTCGATCATGTAGGGAAGCTCACGAGGTCTAATCCATGAAGAACAAAGAGGGGAGGAGAACATCACATAGCTACTGATCATGGACCCATGGTCCAAGGTGAACTACTCACGGTACATCCGGGAAGCATCCATGGTGGAGGAGAAGCTCCCGGAGGTGATTCCTCCCTCCGACAGGGTGCCGGGAAGAGGTCTTCTGGTGCTCCCGATCTTGGAAGCGCGATGACGGAGGAACATAGGAAAGATCGCGAAAAAGGGTTATGTCCCTGAGTGTTTCTCGTCATGGGGAATAAATAGGCGAAAGGCGGGCAGACAGAGGTGGGCCAGGGGCTCCAGGCGCCCCCCTAGCGCGGCCAGGGGCCTGGCCGCGGCCTCTGGCCGCCTGGGCCCCCTGGCTCCCCTCTGGCCCCTCTCGGGCTCTTCGCGAAGCTTCTGGTACGCTGATTTTTCCTATATTTTTCCCGGAATTTTTCTGGTACTTTTAATAAGGGGGAAACCTGAAATAGAAAAACAGTAGAAAACAGGAACTGGCACTAGGGTGCACTGAGTTAATAGGTTAGTCCAAATATGATCAAAAGTGTATGGAAGTTCATCAATATCATAGCAATATCACACAAAAGAGGCATGGAGCAAGCAGAATGTATAGATACGTTTTGGACGTATCAGTGACCACCAAAGTTGTGGGGCGTTTCCTCATAAACGACGAACCAACAGTGGAGGTGTCCATAAGGAAAAAAGCAGCAACGGTAAAACAAAAACAGAAATATAAAAAACTTCCTTACCAGATTCACTTACTAATAGCGCTACACTCCCCGGCAACGCCGCCAGAAAACAGTACACCATGACCCTCAACTGTAGGGGATCGTTTGTAGCGTTTTCGATAAATAAGAGTGTCGAACCCAACGAGGAGCAGAAGGTATTGCTAAGTGACTTTGGTAAAGAAATAGCTGCAGGAACTGAAAGATAACTTTTTAGGGGTTTTTGGTATAAGCAACAAAAAGGTAAAAGCGAGCAAAGTGAAAGCCAGTGAGGAGTAACGAGTGGCCCTATCCTTTTGAGCAAAGGATAGGCCTACCAACTGAACTTATAAAGGCTAAAGCATTCTTGAGGACACACAGGAGAAATAGTCACATGCTTTCGCCATATTCCGTATCGGTACTATGTGTTGTGCTGATAAGTGTTGAGTGGGTGGATCTATGCTAGTGCACCCTCTAGACTAAGATAAGTGCACTCTTATGATTAAACACCTTGCAAGCATCCGCAAATACAAGATAGTAATTAAGGAAAAAGCCTAACCATAGCAATACGATTGACGATCCATTGTTCCCTTGTGCAAAAGCGTGTGAGCTGGGGTTCAGGTTTCTGTCACTCCGGCAACCCACCGTAAGCATTCTTTGTACACAATGCATTTCCCTAGGTCCTTAATAAGGCGAAGTGTTGATTGTTCGACTCACACAACACCACTAGGAATATAACAACACAACTTAAATATCAAACAACACATATGTAACAACCCAGATTTCACAAAAATTACAAATTTTGTTTTCGGTGTGAATTGGTTGATGCCTGCTTTGTTTGCGGTGTTTGCATCCCCGATTTATCGATCGGCGATTATTTTTTCCCCTCTTATCTCGTACCGGACGGAGACCGACCCTTGCCACCCTGACACTTGACCTTTGGGACACCGGGTTTCACCCAATCACCGTCACGAAAACCCACACAAGACCAGCCATATACAACAGAACGAAAAACCCCGTTTAATAAGTAAACGGGATATTTTTATAGTGTGTCGGAAAGTGTTCTCGGAACGGTTCCAGCGCGAGGTGAACGCCACCGGCTCGACGCGCTGATCACGCAGTTCGAACTTTTACCCGAATCGGAGGTCCTGCAGACCCCCGGCGGTCAGAAACGTAAACACCGCGCGCGCGAGAGAGAAACCGGAGATGTTTTTGCAAACTGCCACTCACTTGGGATATAAATGGACCACCACCCCACTTAGGGTTTTCCCTAAGCACCTAGGCATCCCCAGATCTAAGATTACACCATTTTCCCCCAATTTTCGTAGTTTTATCCCCATTTTTTCCTAAACCCTAATTCCTTGAGATCTGGACCGTCGGATCGGGCGATCCAACGACCCAAATGCGCCCCAGCCCCCACCTTCTCTCTCCTGTCTGCTCTGCACCCCGCGCCTGAGCCGCGGGTTCAACGCCGCCGCTGCCACTTCCTTCGGCCACTGGAGCCGTGCCCCGGCCGGCCACCCATATCTCCTCGAGCCGCCTCTCCTCTCTCTCACCTCCTGCTCCCCCTCTTCCGCAGGTCGCCGGTGACCAAGCGCCGCCGCGCCATGGCCAGTGGCCGGCCAAGCCGGAGCTCGTCGCGCCGCCATGGGAGGCCGAGGCAGCCGCCGCCTGGACCACGCCTCCTCCGCTGCCGACCGGAGTCCAACCGGATCCCGCAAGCCCCTCACAGGACCTCCCCTGCACCGCCACCTGCCTCCATGTCGGCACGCCACCGGCAACGGCGCCGCCGCCGCCGCTCGACCCCTGACCGGATCGGGCGAGATCCCGATCGGGGCGTCGCAGTTGCCTGCCTGGTGGGCCGGCCCAGCGTCCAGTGGCCCAGCGCCAGCCGCCAGGCCTCTCCAGCTGTAGATGGGTCGAGCCCAATTGGGTGAGGCCCTCTTTTTTTTTCTTTTATGCCTTTTCCTTTTATTTATTTTCTGCTAAGTCTGTACAATTATTGATGTTGTATCTGTTTTGCGATGAAGTTTATGAGTGAACCATAGCCCGGATGACGTTGCGCCCAAAATGAAAATTGTTTAGATTTGTGTGTGCTTAAGTTCATATTTTGTGAGTATTTTTATTTGAGGCCATCTTGATCGTGTTATTTCTGGTCAAACAGGGCCACCCGTCGTTAATTGCAAACTGTTGTTAACTGCCGCTGAAAACTGATGCTTGATTGAAACTTCGGGTGCACATGGGCAAACTCTCTAACAAGATAAAACATGCAACCTATAGAAAGTTCATCCTAAAACAAAATAAAATCTCTATAAAAACTAAAGCACTACAACTAAACAGAGCAGCAGCTAAGAAAAGAAAAAGAACAACTCACAGCTAAAAGAATAAGCATGCAAATCCTATGAGGAGTTCTATTTCAAGCGGAGCGTGTATCTCTCCCACACAAAAGTGTAAGCTGGGGTAACTTGTTACTACAGCAAACAAAGCATAAACAAACCTAGAAAAGTAAAGAGCGAGACGCTCCAAGCATAGCACACAACGCATGAAGTGATAAAAATATAGTGCAACGAGGGACGAACTGATAATTGTTGATGAAGAAGGGGATGCACGGGGGCATCCCCAAGCTTAGACGCCTGAGTCTCCTTGAATATTTATTGGGGGTGCACATGGGCATCCCCAATCTTGAGCGTTTGACACTCCAAGATCTTCTTTCATCATCTTCCATCGCGCACTTGAAAACTCCCTTCATACATAACTAATTGTAGACTGATCAGAGAGGTTAGTGCCCTACTAAAATATATTTCCTCTACTGCAAATAAAGATTTCCAGGAAGAGCTACTGTTTCTCTTGCCTTCCCAAAAAGTTTTTGCAAAGAAAAAGCAAGCTTAAGGTTTGCAAAACGTAGAAAAGGCAAAACATGACAGAATCTGTGAAAAACATACCAGCAGGTAGTAAAGAATTTTTTAGGGATACTTCTGCAACTCAAATCAAAAAAATCAGAACATACGAAAGTTTTGTAATTGTATAGAGAACTCTGTGTCAAAAATTCAGCTCAAAAAGATGAACTGGGATTTTTCTCTGATTTTTCTAGTCACGAGGACAGAATCTATTTTCTGGACAGCATGTCACAACTTTCACTTCCCTTGTCATATGAGGCTATAAATGGCACAAAGCTTGAAAATTAAAGATACAATGATGTTGCTACAGTAGTAACAATCATCAAGACCACTAAGAACAGAAGAAAAGCAAACAGAAATACCTAAATTCGTTGCGGGCTGCCTCCCGAAAAGCGCTTCTTTAGAGCCATTAGCTAGGCTTAAAGCAGAAGATCAAGTCTTTTCAAGAGAATAACTAGCCCGTGTGACGGACTCAAAAGGTAACTTAATATTTTTCCTAGGGAAATGTTCCATCCCTTTCTTGAGAGGGAATTGGAATTTGATATTCCCCTCTTTCATGTCAATAACAACACCAACTGTGCGAAGAAAAGGACGTCCCAAAATAATTGGACAAGAGGGCTCACACTCAATGTCCATAATAGTGAAATCAACGGGAACATAATTGTCATTGACAATGATAAGAACATCGTCGATATTCCCCAAAGGTTTATTTACGGAAGAATCAACAAGACGAACACCAAAAGAACAGGGATCAAAAGGTGTCAATTCAAGCATATCATACATTCTTTTGGGCATAACAGAGGTACTTGCTCCAACATCACAAAGAGCATAACAAGAGAAGTTATTCAATTTGATTTTTATCATAGGATCCCAACCATATTCTAGCTTCCTAGGTATGTAGGCTTCTAGTCTAAGATTCTCCTCCCTAACTTTTATTAGAGCATTGGTGATATGCTCTATGAAGTCAAGATTAAGTGTGCTAGTGTGGGGGTCTCTAGACATCTTGTGTAGGAAACCAATAACTTCAGGTAAAGTGCAGTTGTCAAAGTCTAGGTCACTACTATCTATCAAGAAGGTAGTTATATCATTTAGGCTCACTTGTTTGAAATCCTCTATGTTCATAGAGGTTTCTTCATCTATGGTTGAGTTGGTAGCCTCACCATTGGTAGGTCCTGTGGGACTAGGGGTGTGATGGGTGCTAACAGTTTGGACATACTCAACTACTTGGATAGTGTCTACTATGTGGTAGGTAGGAAGGCTCTTAATCCTATCTTCTTCTCCTTTTCTCTAGCCCACCTCTCTTTGAGTTTAGCCATCATCCTAATGTTTTCATTAATTTTCAATTGGATAGCATTCATAGGAGTGACGTTCCTCTCCTCAAGGGGAGAATTTCTAATTTTAAGAAATTCTACTTCATGAGCTAAATTTTCTACCTTCGACGAGAGGGTATCTAGTTTGTCTAGTTTTTCCTCTACATTCTTGTTGAAGGCTTTTTGGGTAGTGATAAATTCTTTAAGCATACTCTCTAATTCAGAAGTGGAGTTTTTGGTGCTAGGATAAGTGTTGTTGTTCCCATATTTTTTGGAGGGGAACGGTCTAGGATTGCTACCAAAGTTACTCCTATAAGCATTGTTGTTGAAGTTGTTTCTAGAGATAAAGTTCACATCTAATTGATCCTGAGAAATCAAAGAATTTAAAGGAACATTTTGAGGATCAATAGAAGATTGCTTGGTAAGTAAAACATGATCAAGTCAACTTTTTCATTTAGGGAGGAGATCTCCTCGACAGAGTTTACCTTCCTACCTGTTGGAGCTCTTTCGGTGTGCAATTGGGAATAATTTGTCATCATCTCATCGAGATGTTTTGTGGCAGCACCAAGTGTAGTTGACATAAAGGTTCCTCCCGCGACTGAATCTAACAAGTTCCGTGAGGTAAAGTTCAAGCCTACGTTAAAAGTTCTGGATAACCATCCAAGTAGTCAAACCATGCGTAGGGCAATTCTTAACAAGAGATTTCATGCGTTCCTAAGCTTGGGCAACGTGTTCATTATCTAATTGTTTAAAATTCATAATAAATCTCCTCAGCTGGATAATCTTAGCAGGGGGTAGTACTTCCCGATAAAAGCATCCTTGCACTTATCCCAAGAATCTATGCTATTCTTAGGCAAGGATTGAAACCAAATTTTAGCTTCATCCCTCAAAGAGAAAGTAAAAAATCTTAAGTTTAACAATACCACCATCTAATTCTTTGTACTTTTGCATATCACAAAGCTCAATAAAATTATTTAAATGCAAAGCAGCATCATCTCTAGCACCAGAGAATTAATCTTTCATAACAAGGTTCAGCAAAGTAGGTTTAATTTCATAAGAAGGTGCCGAAGTGGCAGGTGGAGCAATAGGAGTGCAGATAAAGTCACTATTGTTGTGACTAGTGAAGTCACACAACTTGGTGTTTTCATTGGAACCCATAGTAGCAGCAGGTATTTTTGGTATTTTTGATAAAGGACACAAAAGTAAAAACTGAAAGGTAAACTAAAAAGACTAAAAAGCAAAGATAAAAGATAGTGTGCAACTCCCCTATCTTGTAGACTGAAGTCCCCGGCAACGGCGCCAGTAATTCGCTTGATACAGAGTGGCAACTCTCCTCGTTGGTTACCCCAAGTGGAAGGTGAGATGCAGTGTAGCAGCAAGTTTCCCTTAGCAAAGATGATAAGGTTGAGTATCGAACCAGTAGGACTCCACGAAATACAAGTAGGTGTCACGGCGCTTGACATGGACCTGCACACAGATACAAATAACTTTGCTCCCAACGAGTACAGAGGAGTTTTCAATTTCTCCGGCCTTGCTGTTCACAAAGGATCAACGCAAGAGATAAAAGTGGAACTGAAAGTAAAGACTGAAAGTAAACTAAGGGTGTAAAAAATAATGTGAAGATCGACCGGGGTTCCGTGATTATCACTAGTGATGTGTCTCTCCCAAAAGACGATAAAAGTGCTAGCGAGGTAAACAAATCACAGATGGGCAATTGACAGAATTATGAAGGCACTGCAATGCTAACTATGCTGCAAAGAAAGGAAGGGCTCAAAAGCAATGGGCAGTGTGCCAAGGTAAGTAGACCGAAATCCAACTGCATCTACTACGAATCATCCACCTTGAGATATCAATCCAGAACATCTCGTTGGTATTAAGTTGCGAATCCCACCCAAAGTGTAAACTCAAAGCAACAGACAACTGCATTGAAAGAACTTTGCGTAACGTAAACAATCCTAGCACCCGCGGGTACAAGCACCGTTGTTTTACCCCTGGTGGCAACAGCACATCCCCTAGTCTCATGTTTCTGTCACTCAAGCTAGACATCAGGGGGATGAACCCACAATCAAGCATAACGCTCCCTCTTGGAGTTGAAAGCAAACTACTTGGCCAAAGAAAAATACTGCAACGGAGAACATGCAAGAATTTACTCAAGAACAAAATATAAAAGAGAAGAACCAAATATATTACTCATCACAATCTGAACATAGTCTCATAATCCATCAGATCCCAGCAAACTCAGCATAGCAACAGCAGAAATTACAAAAGTGCCTCGATCATGTGAGGCAGCTCACGAGGTCTCGAAAGTGGAAGCACAAAGAGGGGAGAGGTACATCACATAGCTACTGGTCACGGGCCCATTGTCCAAGGGGGAGTACTCACGGCACATCCGAGAGGCGTCCATGGCTATGGATGGTCTCCTGGAGGGGGTTCCTCCTCCCGGCAGGGTGCCGGGGCAGCTTCTCCGGGCAGCCCCGATCTTGAAACGGTGGCGGCGGCGGTACAAAGGCGAGTTCGCGGAAAAGAGATCGATCTTAGGGGTTCCACCCCGAGGGCTAAATATAGGCGGAGGGGGTGTCGAGGGGACCCACCAGGAAGCCAGGAAGCCTCCTGGCGCGGCCTAGGGTGGGGCCGCGCCAGGGACCCTCCTTTTCTCCTGGTGGTGGCCCCCCTCCGCTACCTTGGTGATTCCGGAAGCTTCCGGGTCGCTGATTTTTTATCTGATTTTTCCGGATTTTTGGGAGCACTTTTAATGGCCGGAAAAACTGAAATAGAAAAACAACAGAAAATAGCAACTGGCAGTTGGGTGCACTAGGTTAATAGATTAGTCCAAATATGCTCAAAAGTGTATGAAATTTCAAGCAAAACATGGGAAAGTCACACAAAACATGCATGGAGCAAGCAGAAATTATAGATACGTTTGGGACGTATCGACATCCCCAAGCTTGATTCCTTCTCATCCTCGAGAAGGTAAATGATAACAAGCATAATTTCTGTGGTGACATGCCACACAACCATATAAGGACTTTTAAGTAAAGCAATCAAAGCATGCAATTCAATTCAAGTCTTAACAAGCAAGAGTCTATATTAGCATTGACACAAGCAACAAAAGAACAAAAGTTGCAAGAGCTCTAGCTGTCCGTAACTCGAATGTCTCCAGATGGTGTTCGCGTGCAAGCAGGGGACTGGGAAAAAGGGAGAAAAAAGGTTGTTGAGAACAACTATCTACTAAAGTTTCACACTTAGTCTCCTTTGGATTCTTATCTTGACTCGTCCCCAGACCACTAGCCAGTTACAAGTCAAACTGATCCACTCCCTTTCGATATTTTAAGCACTCATGCAATGGATGAGCGTGAGCAAGAAAGTTGACACCTAAAAGGAAAAACAGAAAGAAGGTGGAGGAGGAAGACAAAAAGGTGTGAAAGGCTCACATCAATGAGGACAATCATAGGCGAGAGAAGGCCATATGATAGATATGATTGTAGGTGAACGCGGCAGAAAACAAAAAATTTCCGCACTACGAACAGCCCAGGACCACTATGGAGACTGCATACAAGGTTTTGATCTGATCGTTACCGACTCGTAGCGCAGCGGAAGTAGAGTCGATGTAGATCGTTGGTGCAGACCCCCGCAGCTAGGATTTACAACCTCCCAACCGCGAGGATGTCCTCCCTCGTCTGCTCCTCGGACAGCGCTCCGAGAGGCGGTCGGACAGTCCCTCGGACGATGTCACGGACAGCCCTTCGGGAGGCCCCTCGAAACTCGATCGGTAACTCGGACAGCCCTTCGGGAGGACCCTTGAAACTCGAACGATAATTTGGACAGCCCTTCGGGAGGACCCTCGAACAGCCCCTCGGGCAAAAGATCGAAACTACGACCTCTCTACGGGGTTGCACACATACGGTGTCATCTATCCGGCAGGGCTTCGCCGTCCAGAACTAGTTCCTACCGGAACCCAGACAGCCTTTCGGCTCTACGAAACTATTTCGTGGGAGGGAGAGAAGAAAGCCAGATCATGCAATGGCACTTGTTGAGAGTTCAAGTGAGAACTTGGATCAGATTTGAGAGACCCCTCTCCACCCCTATTTATAGGGTGAGAGGCTATGGGGAAAAACCCAAAATGCCCTCCAAACTGCATCATTGCCTGCATCATCATGCAAGCTGCATCATCGCCTGCATCATCATGCAAGCTGCATCATCGCCTGCATCATCATGCAAGCTGCATCATCGCCTGCATCATCATGCAAGCTGCATCATCGCCTGCATCATCATGCAAGCTGCATCATCGCCTGCATCATCATGCAAGCTGCATCATCGCCTGCATCATCATGAATAGTGTATCCACTATTCATGAAGACATTTATCTGCGACCGTAAAATCCGAAACTTTTCTGTAGGTCTTAGAAAAATTCCAGTACCCACTAAAAGGATTTTGGACGCGTTCCGAAACAATTCCGGATTAGTGATTTTCATCTGCGAAAAGCAACCAAAGCGGTTCCGGCAGCTCCGGAACATTTCCGGTTTTTTCTCTCTGGAAAAATCCCAGAAGTTCCCAGAACAATTCTGGCACCCTCCAAGAATTTCCAGGCGTGTGCCGAAACCATTTTGACTTAATGATATATTCCGAAACAACTTTTCGGTTTTACCGAAATTATTCCGGTGTTCTCTTTCCGGAACTTTTCCGTTTTCTCCGAAACCTTTCCGGTGACTTTCTCTCAGACTCCCTGTCTAGTATTCAGCAGATAGATGACCCTTAAGCGTGTGACCCTATAGGTTCGGTGAAGTATAGACATGACCCGGAACACTTTCCGATCAATGATCAACATCGGAGCCGTGGACACCCATATTGACCCCTATACCCACACGAATAAATATTCGAGTGAACCTCCAGTTGCCGTGTGCTATTCCTGTTGCTTCGTGATATGTTACAAATACCCGAGGTGAGACTTATCGGCATCCCCGTGGATCAACACTTGTCCACTATGCCAGTTACCTCGTTACTAGTATTGTTCTCTTTTCTCGTTCCCGCGTTCCGGCATCCCTGTGATCAAATCACACTGTGTCTGGCCAGACGATGGTGGATACCGTAACACCGAGAGGGCCCGAAGAATATCTCTCCATCGACGGAGGAGCAAATCCCAATCTTGAGCTACCTAGTTCCTTGTCATACTTTTCCGTGAACCCGTAAGCCGCCGTAATAGCCACCCTTTTACAGATGACGTTTAACAAACCCCAAAGTTCACGAAGCAAGTACGAAGGAACTCGATACTCTCATGGTCTAAGGAATTATGCAAACGCTCAACTTTCTCTGTGTTATAATCCATTAACTGGTGACGAATGTATCTCATAGCATAACATCAATCTGGGTCGATTCAACACAAATGTTCTTCTAACATTGTGCCCTCAAAATTGCCGGCATAGTCATGCCCATGATCAGGAAAACAGAACCATCATGCAACACTTGAGCTAGTCTTAGAGGCGAGACTAGGAATATATATTTTTTTATCCGTTTATTATTCCACACGTGCATATGAGTCTTCCTCCGAGCCTCGTGGTTATTGCAGACTCGAGAACCATAGCAGTTATAGCATGGAATATAAACATAATTAGGAACATGGGGATAAATAATAACATTTATTATTGCCTCTAGGGCATATCTCCTACAGACTCCCACTTGCACTAGAGTCAATAATCTAGTCAATGCTAATGCACTTTACACCTACGGCATACTGGTGTAAAATATGCTTCACATGTGGTATAGCCTGATGTCCAACGGATCTGACAACTTCAACTCCGTGTGTATCTTTGCATATCCTCGCGTTTTCACGCTTTCACAAAATTCATATTTTGTGTGGACTTGGCTTTGTATATATGCGAATCACTGGTCGAACCTTGATTCCTCAGACTGAGCTATGGAGCAACTATCTTCAATAGTGTTCCATTGACCAAAGCCATATTGGAACCATACTAAGTTCATGAATGAACTATATGATTCAACATTTTCTTTGTTGCTTCTAAAGCAGCAACATACATAGCCATTTGTTATAGAATTTCGCCACAGTAACCTGTTATGAACAATTCCAACTTACTGTGCCACCATATTGTGTATTACACACACAAAAACTTTAACTCAAATCGAAAATCGCATGGAGCATTGATGAAAACCGTATCGATGTAATTACTTACAACAAGTTCTTCATAATCTCTTCTTGCGAGAAAACATGTCATCAGTGCTACTTTAGTACTCAATGACATTTTTCACTGTTGTCCCACGATCAGTTCTTTGATCACTTTGGTATCTATACTCGCAACAACTTTGGAGTATTGGACATATCTGGTTGTTTTACATACCATGGAATACATGATTAATCCCAACACGAAGGTGTGTGGAATCTCCATTATGTAATTTGCTCATCAGTGTTTTGGGACACTGAGTCTTGCAAAAACTCTTTCCATGTGACTTTGGCAAGAATCACTCCTTGTCGTTTTTAACGCTAAACTGTTTTAGCACCTTGTCAATATGTATTTTGGCTTAGCCCTATTAGGCAATTATATCTCGTAGATAATTATGCCTAATATCAAGACAACTTAGCCCAAGCACTTCGTTGAAAAACTATTTTCAATGAAGTCTTAATTTGTGTCAAGAAATTTATATTATTTCCAATTAACAATGTGTTAGGCACACAAGGTTTTTAGAAATATTATTATGCTCCCACTTACTTTCTTGTAGCCACAAGCATCTTCGTTATCCATCGATGAAATCAAACTCTTTTGATTATTTCATCAAAAACGAAGATTCCAACTCCATTATGCTCTCTTTTGTCCATCGCAGGAACTCTGAAGTTTGCATACTTACTAGCATCCTCTGGACTGACAAAATACCTTGGACTGTATCTCCAAGGCAGTATTTCCATCTCATGGAAATCCTTTTGGCATCCATGTTTCATATCTCATGAATGAAATACGTATTAATTGCTAGTTTAACCCGAACCGACTTTAAGCATCGCTACGGAGAGACAATCTCGCCGTAGTTAATTCCTTGAAATTGTTATAAGCAACAAGTCGAGCTTTATGGATAAAACATTTTTATCCGTATCAGTTTATAGTTCTATTAATATTCGTTAGACTCTAAGTCTTCCGAATGGTCCATCAAGATACAATCTTGAATTACGTATATGGAAACTATCTCGGATTTGTATTGGCATTTAGCCAATTCCGGAGTCAGGGCCCATCATCGCTTCCTTGATTATCGTAGGTATGCTGTTGTCTAACAACAATATCTCGTTTGCGCACCTGAGAGGTTTGCACGAGTTTTGCCTACGTGGCTCAGTTGCAAGTTTGACCGAAGTCCATACATCTCATGTAGAGGCTTCCGTATCAGTTGCAGTAGGAAACTCTGGAATCACTTCCAAGGTTCCTTTCCTTTGATCTGATGACGAAGATACTGTTATCTCGTCGAGTTGCACTGTCCTCCCACTCACCTTTTTTCAAGAACCATTCTCTTTAAAAGCATACCGTTCTTTGTGGCAAAACCTTTTGCCTCGGTATAGTGGTGGAGGAATTCCCAATAATTTGGGATAACCTACAAAGTAGCACTTGTCTGATTTGGAATAGGTTTGTAAACAGTTTACACAATCCCCATATTCCAAATGTTAAGAAAAGATAAAACATGGTTGGGCGTACCATACCATGGCGTCATTTCAACAGACCTGATGGCGCTCCTTTAAGTGTAAAAGCCGTAGTCTCTAAAGCATTACATTAAAAGGGATAATGGCAAATTGATTTATGTCATCTTTGATCTTACCATGTCATAAATGGTTTGATTACATCTTCAAGGACATTCCACTTGCAGTGGTGTTCCGGGAGGTGCAAGTTATGAAAACTCTTTTCACAACTCATCAGACATTGGCTAAACTTGTAACTCAAAAATTCCTTTCTGCAATCAAATTGTAGAAACATAATTTTCTTGTCACAATAACTTTCACTTCATTTTTGAAAACCTTTCGAATGATTTCAAAAGATCCAGACTTACGTCTCATCAAGTAAATATCCATATATCTACTTGAGTCTTTTCTGAAGATAGATAAATCCACTACTAACAACATTTATCGGACTACACACATCAAATGTATGATCACCAATAAGTTTGTTGTTCGTTCCTCATGGCCTGTGAACGGTATTTCAGTCACTTAACTTTTCGGACGAAAGTTGCAAGTGTGAGATGATTCATAATCAAATGACTTCAAAATCCATCATTATGGAATTTCTCCATGCGGGTTTCTCCAATGTGACCAAATGCAGTGCCACACATATGTGGTATTCTTTTAGTCTTTCGACATTTAGCGTCATTGTTATGGATGTATCATATTACCATCAATATTCGTAACATACATCCCATCCCCGATGGAAGCATGGCCCTTTATGTTATTCATAATACTGAACAACAATTGTTCTTTTATGAACAACCTTCTTGCAACATACTTTATGCAATGGGCTAGAGTGTATAAAACTCTAAAACGAATTATGAAAATAAATACAGATGGTGATACACCGATGGAAGGTATAGTAACTTTTACTATGTTCCCAGCGCGTATCTAAAACTCATTACTGGCAAGTCTTTTAGGCCGTAGTGGTTCTTGCATCGAGTTGCAACAGAATGCAATCGAGCGGGTATTCCTGTGATCAACTTTTAATCATAATACCCAAGAATTATGGACTAACTGTTTAATCACAATCCCAAGAACTATTTATTTTTGACCAGCCTTCCATACATCAATAACTTTCATGATTTTTATACATGAGCTGGACATTCCAGTCTTCTTTCTTTTTGCCCTTATACTTTTAACAGTTTAACTTTCAATATATTTCTCCTACTCTCAGAAGAAGCACCCAACTTTAAGAGTGGCGTTAGCCCCGGACTTCCTAGGCGTGTGAGTCATACTAACACCCTTTGGACATTTCCTTTCTCTTTAAGTTGTTTGTTTTATTCACCTTCATCATATGACAGGCGTTCTTCTGGATCCCTCTCTTATCAGTCAAATGCCCAGTAAACACTGTACTAATACTTTGCAAACAGATATTGCTTTGGATATCTCATATCTTTTAGCCTTTGTCTGTATCTGAAAACAATTTTCAGTTCCATGAATATTACATAACTATCCCAAACTTGTGAAGTTCGGGTCTTATGGAAGCAAACGTATTGCACTTGACCACAATGGAATTCTAGCTTTTGGATCGAAGGACGAGAGTCACATCATCCATAGCATTAGCGGGAGGACACCGAAAGCATGCGATAGGACAAAATCCTTCTCGGCACTCTTGAGGACAATCCTCGCATTACGTTACCAACCGTAAAGTTTTAACCAGATATTTAACAGCTTATTCAATTTTAATAGGGAAGGTGGAAACGCGAGCCATTATTCTACAACTATTAGCAAATTATACTTAGACAGTGTTCATAATTAATTGCACTCAGAATTAAACAAGTTAATTCTAAAATGCGCTCCCACTCAAATCAATATCTCTCAAAATTGATTATGAGTGATTCAAGATCCAAATATCAATACAACGCCATAGAATCATCATCTCATGACGAGGATTTTGATTTGGTAGGCCAACTTGCCGATCACATCTCTATGTGACTCTTGTTCATCTTTCGATGCATGTGTTCCGAGCTCAGGACGATCCTGCCATGAACGTCAAGACAACCAAGTGATCTTGCTGCGAGGTCTGACCTCACCCGCCTTACATTTCTCCAATCGTTCGTACCCATGCATCCATGGCGCACCCCGAAAGGATAGATGCTGTGACGGTGCTACATTTGGGAGAACACTAACTACTTGATATTTTAAGTGAGAGATCACCCTAATAAAAAGCGACTACCGCGCAATCAAGAAGGGTGCAACTTAAGGGATAAACATCTCAGGTAATTTATAATTGCATGATATGGTATAGCCCCTTCTGACGGAGAAGTCAAGTATTTCTTCGTCTTTGGCATTTGCGTCGGAGTTCACCTTCGCGAAGTTTGCCACCACCTTGTCGATGCACCAAATAATATTGCTATCTCTATAGCTAATAAAATAAGTGCATTACATAAGGTTGACTCGCAGGTCATTAAAGTGACAATCATATGGCTCCAGCCATCATGCCAAATCATGACACGCAGGTCATGTTAATAAATTTACATTATATAGTCATCTCATACATAATCAAATTAATATGAGCTTTGCTATACCACATCACATGCACATCCTGCAAAACCAAGTTAGATGCCTCTAATCGGTTTATGCAAAATTTTATTTTACGTGGCTTCTAAGGTTTTGACTTAAACCGCAGCTACCAACGTTTATCATCAAGCATGATTATTCAAGTCGCTAGATTAACTTTGCGGGGTGTATGAAACACGAGATAATAAAATCTCGAGCCCCATACTGAACTTCGTCATACGCGTGATCCCCGTGCAGATCATATCTGCATTGCCCTTTAGTCTGCAGAATTTCTTCTTTCTCTAACTATGGTGGAATTCAACGAACTGTTAGCACTTCTTTGATCAATCAGGATCGCAGATTGCCAGAACTTTGAAACTCCACCATACTGTTATTGAGATCAGAAATACACAAATTCCAGGGAAGCAACAAGAACATCGGGTAACAGATTTCATCTGCCACCCGCATAAATAATTTTCAGCAATAGATCTGATCTACTCTAAAATTATATTATGCAATACCCATACATCTCTATGTATTCTAGATCGCAACATGCATCTACGCATAGCACGGCTCTGATGCCACTGTAGGTGAACGCGGCAGAAAACAAAAAATTTCCGCACTACGAACAGCCCAGGACCACTATGGAGACTGCATACAAGGTTTTGATCTGATCGTTACCGACTCGTAGCGCAGCGGAAGTAGAGTCGATGTAGATCGTTGGTGCAGACCCCCGCAGCTAGGATTTACAACCTCCCAACCGCGAGGATGTCCTCCCTCGTCTGCTCCTCGGACAGCGCTCCGAGAGGCGGTCGGACAGTCCCTCGGACGATGTCACGGACAGCCCTTCGGGAGGCCCCTCGAAACTCGATCGGTAACTCGGACAGCCCTTCGGGAGGACCCTTGAAACTCGAACGATAATTTGGACAGCCCTTCGGGAGGACCCTCGAACAGCCCCTCGGGCAAAAGATCGAAACTACGACCTCTCTACGGGGTTGCACACATACGGTGTCATCTATCCGGCAGGGCTTCGCCGTCCAGAACTAGTTCCTACCGGAACCCAGACAGCCTTTCGGCTCTACGAAACTATTTCGTGGGAGGGAGAGAAGAAAGCCAGATCATGCAATGGCACTTGTTGAGAGTTCAAGTGAGAACTTGGATCAGATTTGAGAGACCCCTCTCCACCCCTATTTATAGGGTGAGAGGCTATGGGGAAAAACCCAAAATGCCCTCCAAACTGCATCATTGCCTGCATCATCATGCAAGCTGCATCATCGCCTGCATCATCATGCAAGCTGCATCATCGCCTGCATCATCATGCAAGCTGCATCATCGCCTGCATCATCATGCAAGCTGCATCATCGCCTGCATCATCATGCAAGCTGCATCATCGCCTGCATCATCATGCAAGCTGCATCATCGCCTGCATCATCATGAATAGTGTATCCACTATTCATGAAGACATTTATCTGCGACCGTAAAATCCGAAACTTTTCTGTAGGTCTTAGAAAAATTCCAGTACCCACTAAAAGGATTTTGGACGCGTTCCGAAACAATTCCGGATTAGTGATTTTCATCTGCGAAAAGCAACCAAAGCGGTTCCGGCAGCTCCGGAACATTTCCGGTTTTTTCTCTCTGGAAAAATCCCAGAAGTTCCCAGAACAATTCTGGCACCCTCCAAGAATTTCCAGGCGTGTGCCGAAAC
This sequence comes from Bromus sterilis, assembly GCA_950022295.1. NCBI lineage: Eukaryota > Viridiplantae > Streptophyta > Magnoliopsida > Poales > Poaceae > Bromus > Bromus sterilis. Next base: position 156,759,972 of record OX465596.1, on the reverse strand, counting down.
CATTTTGACTTAATGATATATTCCGAAACAACTTTTCGGTTTTACCGAAATTATTCCGGTGTTCTCTTTCCGGAACTTTTCCGTTTTCTCCGAAACCTTTCCGGTGACTTTCTCTCAGACTCCCTGTCTAGTATTCAGCAGATAGATGACCCTTAAGCGTGTGACCCTATAGGTTCGGTGAAGTATAGACATGACCCGGAACACTTTCCGATCAATGATCAACATCGGAGCCGTGGACACCCATATTGACCCCTATACCCACACGAATAAATATTCGAGTGAACCTCCAGTTGCCGTGTGCTATTCTTGTTGCTTCGTGATATGTTACAAATACCCGAGGTGAGACTTATCGGCATCCCCGTGGATCAACACTTGTCCACTATGCCAGTTACCTCGTTACTAGTATTGTTCTCTTTTCTCGTTCCCGCGTTCCGGCATCCCTGTGATCAAATCACACTGTGTCTGGCCAGACGATGGTGGATACCGTAACACCGAGAGGGCCCGAAGAATATCTCTCCATCGACGGAGGAGCAAATCCCAATCTTGAGCTACCTAGTTCCTTGTCATACTTTTCCGTGAACCCGTAAGCCGCCGTAATAGCCACCCTTTTACAGATGACGTTTAACAAACCCCAAAGTTCACGAAGCAAGTACGAAGGAACTCGATACTCTCATGGTCTAAGGAATTATGCAAACGCTCAACTTTCTCTGTGTTATAATCCATTAACTGGTGACGAATGTATCTCATAGCATAACATCAATCTGGGTCGATTCAACACAAATGTTCTTCTAACATTGTGCCCTCAAAATTGCCGGCATAGTCATGCCCATGATCAGGAAAACAGAACCATCATGCAACACTTGAGCTAGTCTTAGAGGCGAGACTAGGAATATATATTTTTTTATCCGTTTATTATTCCACACGTGCATATGAGTCTTCCTCCGAGCCTCGTGGTTATTGCAGACTCGAGAACCATAGCAGTTATAGCATGGAATATAAACATAATTAGGAACATGGGGATAAATAATAACATTTATTATTGCCTCTAGGGCATATCTCCTACAATGATGTGAGGAGTAGGGATTGCCATGCAACAGATGCACATGTGAGCTAAAAGCTCTCCAAGGGAACTAGTGGGGGTGCATCTAACTTGTTTGCTCAAGAAGACCTAGAGCTCGTTTGAGGAGGCTCATGATTGGAATATACAAGCCAAGTTCTATAGTGTGAAGGTCCCCACATAGCTATATGCATGATGATGATCTCTATGGAGTACAAGGGATAGAGGATGAAGTACTAGTGTGAATCTCTCAAAAGGAATAGTAGTGTGCCCCCTTCTTTCTTTTTATTTTTATTTTTCTCTCTTTTATATTTTTTTGTATTTTTTTGGTGGCCTCAATGGCTCTTTCTATTTAACTCTCGTTTGTCCTCTTTGGGATCTTTTGATTTTGTCCTCTTTGGGATCTTTTCCTCACGTTAGAGGCAACACTCTATATTTTACAAGAATATAGGAGATCTATCACACTTTACAAAGGTACTCACACAGATACAAATAACTTTGCTCCCAACGACTACAGAGGAGTTGTCATTTCCTCCGGCCTTGCTTTTTACAAAGGATCAACGCAAGAGATAAAAGTGGAACTGAAAGTAAAGACTGAAAGTAAACTAAGGGTGTAAAAAATAATGTGAAGATGGACCGGGGTCCCGTGATTTTCACTAGTGATGTCTCTCTCCCAAAATACGATAAAAGTGCTAGCGAGGTAATCAAATCACAGCTGGGCAATTGACAGAATTATGTAGGCACCGCAATGCTAACTATGCTGCAAAGAAAGGAAGGGCTCAAAAGCAATGGGCAGTAGAATCATCCACCTTGAGATATCTATCCAGAACATCTCGCTGGTATTAAGTTGCGAATCCCACCCAAAGTGTAAACTCAAAGCAACAGAAAACTTCATTAAAAGAACTTTGCCTAAAGTAAACAATCCTTGCACCCACGGGTGCAAGCACCATTGTTTTATCCCTGGTGGCAACAGCACATCCCCTAGTCTCATGTTTCTGTCACTCAAGCTAGATATCAGGGGGCTGAACCCACAATCAAGCATAACGCTCCCTCTTGGAGTTGCAAGCAAACTACTTGGCCAAAGAAAAATACTACAACAGAGAACATGCAAGAATTTACTCAAAAACAAAATATAAAAGAGAAGAACCAAATATATTACTCATCACAATCTGGACATAGTCTCATAATCCATCAGATCCCAGCAAAATCAGCATAGCAACAGCAGAAATTACAAAAGTGCCTCGATCATGTGAGGCAGCTCACGAGGTCTCTAAAGTGGAAGCACAAACAGGGGAGAGGTACATCACATAGCTACTGGTCACGGACCCATGGTCCAAGGGGGGCTACTCATGGCACATTCGGGAGGCGTCCATGGCTATGGATTGTCTCCCGGAGGGGGTTCCTCCTCCCGGCAGGGTGTCGGGGCAGCTTCTCCAGGCAGCCCCGATCTTGAAACGGCTGCGTCGGCGGTACAGACGCGAGTTCGCGGAAAAGAGATCGATCATAGGGGTTCCACCCAGAGGGATAAATATAGGCGGAGGGGGGTGTCGAGGGGACCCACCAGGCAGCCAGGAGGCCTCCTGGCGCGGCCTAGGGTGGGGCCGTGCCAGGGACCCTCCTGGTCTCCTGGTGGTGGCCCCCCTCCGCTACCTTGGTGATTCCGGAAGCTTCCGGTTCGCTGATTTTTTATCTGATTTTTCCGGATTTTTTGGAGAACTTTTAATGGCCGGAAAATCTGAAATACAAAAACAGTAGAAAACAGCAACTGGTAGCTGGGTGCACTGGGTTAATAGATTAGTCCAAATATGCTCAAAAGTGTATGAAAGTTCAAGCAAAACATGGCAAAGTGACACAAAACATGCATGGAGCAAGCAGAAATTATAGATACGTTTGGGACGTATCACTACTCCATGCTCATATATTGCTATGTCATGTTGCTGCACTTTTGCATATAGTTTTGCTCCTGTTTATACAGCATGAAAATAACAGTTTCTACCCTGTTTTCCTGATTCTCACTAAGTCCTAGACCAGTAATGTTTTATTGCATTTTTCTTGGGCTATAATTAATTGTTCATGATTCCTATTTGCATGATTCATTTTTCCATGCCTTATCTGCCATGTCTACTTTAGTTGCATATCAATTTTGTGCATGTTTACAACCTTTTGATTGTTCATTTGTTGCTCTAAAGTGTGCTTTCAGATATTGGCAGATTGTGTGCATAACTTGTTTTGCTTATATCTTTTTTACCGTAACTCCGTTTGGAGTGTTCTTTATATGTAACTTGATTAGAATTTCATGTACTTTGTGTTTATGCTATTTTTTGCTGTTGTTAACCAACCTAAAATATGGTTTAGGTCAGAACAGTACCAAATGATTTAATCATCGTGAGGCACTTAGCGTTATGCCTTGCTTAGGTTGTGCCTCACTTAAATTGACTAGCATAGATAGTTTATCTTATGTTTCACCTCTTTTCATGTTTGTGTGATATGCCATGCTTGAGTGAGATGCCATGTTAACAACCTTTGCTCATCTTGTGTAGCTAAACAACTTGAACCCTTGTTAATGTGCGGTATCGTCGTGTGTGACGAATACTCCACTTAACCTATTAGTAACCGCTCTCGACGATAGATGCGATACCGTGCGTTGTCTCGTGTTACCTTCTTGATGTTGTTTGCTCGTGATTGCTTCGTAGTAATAGATGCTTTCTCGTCGATTGCTTTCTAGTGTTTCTTTCCTGTCTGCTCCCGCGGGTACCTCTCGGAGACGATGCGAGCTTGCAATCAACTACACCTTCGGAACCCGACTTATCAACAGGCAAGGACTATACATTACTTATAATCCATTCTATTATAACCAGCGGTTTGCATGCTAGTCTAGGTTAGGTTCGATGTTTGATCCTACCACATTTTTACAGCCCCTTTCAAACCAATACAGCCATGTCCCCTCCCAGCAAACCTTGTACTGCTATGTTACTATTGCTCGTTTCTCAGCCCCTGCTTAGTATGCATGCTTAGGATGCTACGAATGTTACCCCGTGTTACTCCTTGATTGGGATATCACATTATTATATTGTTGTGGATCATATGATTATTATAGTGTTGACTATATTCGACGAAGGATGGAAGGTCTAGGCTATCCCGCCCCGACGCTTTGTTCCATTCGAGTCACCTAGGACCCGAGTTTCGAGTATTGTGTCTCCTGACGAGCATGCCTAACCGCATATGGGATGCTATGGGGTCCCCTTTTCTTACCTACCTAGCTTCAAACATTTCCAGTGGTGGCCCAGGCTGATTTACCATTTGAAACCGTGTGTGTGCTGGTCGGCCGCCAGTAGTTTTCAAACCAACCCGGACCAGTGAGGACATGGTTCCTTGCTTGCCCATCATGACCGGCTGAGGACCGGGTCTCATGTGAGATTAACCGGCAATCCAAACCTGGATTCATATGGTAGAGGCCGGTTCGAGAGCGCGGCCGGCTTTTGAGTTGGATGTCGACTCACCAGGGGCCACCCGGATTTGTTCGTTGTTAGCTAGAGGGACCTGTCGTTTCGGATCTCTCGTAACTAAATCATAAAATGGCTATCTGTGATGGGTAGAAACTGAGAGAGATGGGCGTGCGTGCGGAGCCTTGTAATGGGCAGTTGGTACACCCCTGCAGGGTTAAATCTTTTCGAGAAGCCGTGTCCACGGTTATGGATGACTTGAGACCTACTCCTTGTTCATAGACAACAACAACGGAGATAATCTTAACATAATTTTATCAATGTGTTTGTTCCTTGACTGCTTCTTCTTCGTCGGGATGCAAAGAGGAGGACAAGGATAGGATAGGTGTTATGCTTGCGTAAGTAGGTGGATAGGAAGAATTGTTGGAGGTGATTCCTCATCGAATGCTTGGCTTCTCATCTTACTCTCTAGATCGTTAGCACTTCATACATGCTAGAGCGGCAGCAACCTCACCACTTACCCCATCCTTACCGTAAACTACTGGTTATCCTAGAAGTACGAGTGATGAAGTCCTTGCTGGGTCAGTTGACCACTACAGTTGGATGCTAAGTACTTCTGTACTCATGATACGACCCCAAAACTCTTTTCAAGATTCTTGATCGACAACAGTTATGGTGATCGACGTTTCACGTGGAGACTCGACGACGACTAGTTAGGCGGATCCCGGCGGAGGGCCTGGACCCGTGTGGTTATGGGGATCGATGATTTTCTTTTTTCCACTAGGCATTTGATTGTAGTTTGTACTCAGACAATATCTTCCGCTGTTGTATTGTATTAAGGAAACTGTATGCCGTTTGTATGAGATGGTGTATCCTTGTAGCTGTAATGTTGTGATATCATCTTGGAAATCCGGGGCATATGGCATTGTCATATGTCGCGGTGGGACCGATATGTGCTTCGTCCCCGGATCTGGATGGAAACATCTAGATCTGGAAAAGTACCGCATATCGGGCCTTACAACTTGGTATTATAGCCTTACCAACCGTAGGATCCCTTCTCTGGCCGAAGTCGAGTCTAGACAAAAACTATTTTGTAGTTACTTAGTTAGTTATCGGAGAGTAGGATTATTTTTCCTTCTTACCCATGCTCTGGTCAGGACAAGTGTCCTAAGAGTTCTAATTCATTCCTTATCCCCTTAAAACTTTAGGATCTCAAGTGTGTGGAGTTTCGGAACCGTTACAATGCCTTGCTTGCATTGTATTGTCTCGATTCCGATCTCAGGTTGGGAAATCCTATAGTACCTTTAGCTCTTCCGACTCTGGGTAAACATGTTGGTCATCTGTTGACTTCAGTCCACTTGTCCAGTATCCTCACGATTTCAGTGAGGATGCTTCTCTTGATCGTCGCTTGGACTATCGTTCTTCCTCTTGATCTCCGGATGGTTTCGTTTCCCGACATTGTCGTCCTCTCTGCTGAAAGTTTCTCGATGGAAGTTCGTCGTTCGACATGGAGCAGAGTCCCTTGTTGGTCGTGTTGAAGATTGTCGACTCTCTTTTCTCTCCCCCCTCTCCCCCGGATCATCCAGGATCTCGGGACGAGATCCCTTGTTGGTGGTGTTGTATTGCAACAGCCCAGATTTCACAAAAATTAAAAATTTTGTTTTCGGTGTGAATTGGTTGATTGGTTGCTTTGTTTGCGGTGTTTGCATCCCCGATTTATCGATCGGCGATTATTTTTGCCCCTCTTATCTCGTACCGGCGGACACCGACCCTTGCCACCCTGACACTCGACCTTTGCGGCACCGGGTTTCACTCGATCACCGTCGCGAATACCCGTACAAGACCAGCCATAGCCAATGGAACTAAAAACCCCGTTTAATAAGTAAACGGGATATTTTTATAGCGCGCCGAAAAGTGTTCTCAGAACGGTTCCAGCGTGAGGTGAACACCATCGGCTCGATGCGTTGATCGCGCAGTTTGAAGTTTTACCCGAATCGGAGGTCCTGCGGACCCCCGGCGGTCAGAAATGTAAACACCGCGCGCGCGAGAGAGAAACCTGGGATGTTTTTTCAAACTGTCAGCCACCTGGGCTATAAATAGACCACCACACCACTTCGGGTTTTCCCTAAGCACCTAGGCATCCCCGGATCTAATTTTACACCATTTCCCCCTAATTTTCGTAGTTTTATCCCATTTTTTCCTAAACCCTAATTCCCTGCGATCTGGACCGTCGGATCGGCCGATCCAATGGCCTAGACGCGCCCCAGCCCCCACCTTCTCTCTCATCTCTCCTCTCCACCCCGAGCCCGAGCCACGGGCTCACCGCCGCCGCTGCCGCTTCCTCCGTCCACCGGAGTCCTGCTCCGGCCGGCCAACCATCTCTCCCCGAGCCGCCTCCTCTCTCTCACCTCCTGTTGGCCCTGTTCCGCAGTTTGCCGGCGACCAAGCGCCGCCGCGCCAGTGCCAGTGGTCGGCCGAGCCGGAGCTCGCCGCGCCGCCACGGGAGGCCCAGGCAGCCGCCGCCTGGACAATGGCTCCTTCGCCGCCGATCGGAGTCCGGCCGGATCCTACACGCCCCTCACCGGACCGCATCTGCACGGCCACCTGCCTCCTCGCCGGCACGCCACCGGCAACGGCGCCACCGCCGCCGCTCGGCCCCTGACCGGATCGGGTGAGATCCCGATCGAGGCGCCGCAGTTTCCCGCCTGGTGGGCCGGCCCAACGTCCAGCGGCCCAGCGCCAGCCGCCAGGCCTCTCCAGCTGCAGATGGGCCGACCCCAATTGGGTGAGGCCCTCTTTTTTTCTCTTTTATGCCTTTTCCTTTTATCTATTTTCTGCTAAGTCTGTAGAATTATTGCTAAGCCTTGTAATGGGCAGTTGGTACACCCCTGCAAGGTTAAATCTTTTCGAGAAGCCGTGTCCACGGTTATGGACGACTTGAGACATACTCCTTGTTCATAGACAACAACAACTGAGATAATCTTAACATAATTTGATCAATGTGTGTGTTCTTTGACTACTTCTTCTTCGTCGGGCTGCGAAGAGGAGGACAAGGATAGGATAGGTGTTATGCTTGCGTAAGTAGGTGGGTAGAAAGACTTGTTGGAGGCGATTCCTCATCGAATGCTTGGCTTCTCATCTTACTCTCTAGATCGTTAGCTACTTCATAAATTCTAGAGCGGCAGAAACCTCACCACTTATCCCATCCTCACCGTAAACTACTAGTTATCCTGGAAGTATGAGTGATGAAGTCCTTGCTGGGTCAGTTGACAACTACAGTTGGATGTTGAGTACTTCTGTACTCATGATACTACCGCCAAACTATTTTTAGGCTTCTTGATCGAGAACAGGTAAGGTGATCGACATTTCACGTGTAGATTCGACGACGACTAGTTAGGCGGATCCCGGCGGAGGGCCTGGACCCGTGTGGTTATGGGGATCGATGATTTTCTTTTTGCCACTAGGCATTTGATTGTAGTCTGTACTCGGACAATAGTTTCCGTTGTTGTATTGTATTAAGGCTGATGTATGCCGGTTGTATGAGATGTTGTATCCTTGTAGCTGTAATGTTGTGATATCATGTTGGAAATCCGGGGCATATGGCATTGTCATATGTCACGGTGGGACCGATATGTGCTTCATCCCCGGATCTGGATGGAAAACCCTAGATCTGGAACAGTACCGCATATCAGGCCTTACAACACATATTACTTCAACATCATATGACTACCAACAACTAGACTTCTCCCATGTCCTCAAGAACTAAAGTAACTATTCACAAGATATAAAAGAGATCATGATCAGTGGAGATAAATAGATGATAAAAAACTAGACACAATGATATTTCTCCAACAATACTCAATAGCATTCATCACACGGTAGTAATCAACACCGGTAGAGTAGAGAGGATAGATAGTACGGATTACAACACAAGTTGGACTTGTGAGGTGAGATTTGATGGTGGTTAAGATGGTGTTGATGTTGGGGATGATGTTGATGATGATCTCCATGATCCCCGTGACGATGGTGATGACGATAGCGACGATCTCCCCTTTCGGGAGGTGTTCTCCCCGGTGGAATCTGCCCGCTGGAGATGTATTTTCTCCTATGTAGGTTTCCTCCACGAAGCGGCGGTGGAACTCTGAAAACTCTCCCTCTTTTAGGGTTTTTAGGTGGCGTGCGATATATAGGCCAAAGGGGGGAGCCGGGACTGGCCCCAGGTGTCCAGGCGCCCTCCCGGCGCGGCCAGGGTGGGGGCCGCGCCAGGTGGCCGCATGGGCACCCTGTGGCCCCCCTCTGGCCCCTCTTCGGCGTGTCTTCGTTATTCGTCTGAAAAATACCCTCCGTCGATTTTCAGGTAATTTGGAGGTATTCTTCTTCAGCAACTCAGCGTCCACTTTTTACCGTTGAATCCTGCGTGTGCTGCTTCGGCATCGGAAAGTTGAAAACTGTGTAAATTAAGCCAAAACAACATATGAACAGCATCATATCATGAAATATATCAATGAATAAGAAAGAATTACTATATAAAATAGTGATGCATTTTGGACGTATCATGCAGCAAGAAAAAGAAAAAGAAAAAGGGGGTGGTGCATCACCTCGTGGGCCGTGGCCCAACTGGCACGGAGGCGGCGCAGGATAGCAGGGGCACGCCCTGGGCGTGGGGGTGCTGCAAGAGGAGGTGGGCTACCGGCTTCGGGTGGGCCTCAAGGGAGCCTTGGGCCGCAGGGGCACTGCGCTGGCAGGCCATCCCACATGGCGGTTGGAGGCGACCGGCTCAGGCGGCGGCTGTGTCCTGTTCTTCCCGATTCGGACGGGACCCGGCGACGGCGTGGAACTCCAGCGACCAGAGGCTGGAGGGGCGCGGGACCGGTGATGCTCGGCGGGGACGGCGCGGATCCGGCAGGGATCTGGCGCTGGCGCGGTCCTGTGGTGCGGCGCGGGCGAGCTCGGAGCTCCTGTCCATGGCGAGCTCGGGCCGTCTCTTCAATGGCGGCTTCAGCTTGCGGTCCTGCGGGGCAGAGATGAGAAGAAAGATGAGAGAGAGAGGAAGGAGAGGAGGAGGGAGGCGCGAGGTGGAGGAGGTCAGCGGGGCCGCGGGGTCACGGTGGCGGCACGACCACGGGAGGAACTCCATGGGACGCAGCTCGGGGACGAGCGGGAGGTCTCCACTGCCTGCTTCACGTTGTGGTGACGTGGTACAACATGGGTGGTCCGATCTGGATCGGACGGCCCAGATCATGGCCACCAGATCTGAGGTAGGGTTGGTTGTAGCTGGTGGTGGCAAGTGGCGGAGGGGGAGAGGGTGGCACGGAAATGGAGGAGTATGGGCTAGGGTTTGTCTAAATTAGGCAGGATTGCATTGCTATATATAGCAGGTGGGTGTTTGGGAGGGGTTTCGGGCCACGAAATGGCCCATTTCGGGTCCAGGTTTTCGGGTGGGCTAGAATCCTGAGGTCCGGCTAACATCACACACGACATTTGTAAAAATGCCTCTGGAGTTATACCGGCTACTATGCCTGGCACATCCGATCGTTGACCTACCTGACGAAGTCGGAAACGCGCAAAATTCAAAACACCGCCTCAAAGAACCGAACTGACGTCGTCTGCAATTTTAAATGCCAAAAGAGAATGTCGAACAACTCCTGATAAAATAACCCATTTAAATATAAATGGGGGTTTTCGCCCCGAGGGTGAAGGCTGGTCTTGTGCCGGAAGTTGCGACGGTGCTTGGGTGAAACCCGGTGCCACAAAAGGTCGTGTGCCATTTGGGAAAAAGGTCGGTCACGCATGCCGGTAGGAGAAGGAGGGGGGAATATAATCAGCGAATAATAAATCGGTGAAGCAAATACTACAAACAATTCTAGCAATCAACAAAATAATGCAACAAACAAAAAATTTAATTTGGGTGAAAATCCCGGGCTGTTACAGGGGAGAACACCTCCCTGAAGGGGAGATCATCTCCATCGTCATCATCATCGTCACGGGCATCGTTGAGATCATCATCAACATCCTCCCCAACATCATCACCATCTCCACCACCATCCATCTCATCTCCCAATTGCAACTTGTGTTGTAATCCGTACTATCTATTCTCTCTACTCTATCGGTGTTGATTGCTACCGTGTGATGAATGCTATTGAGTTTTGTTAGAGAAATATCATTGTGTCCAGATTGTTTATCATCTATTTATCCCTTCTGATCATGATCTCTTTTATGTCTCGTGAGTAGTTACTTTACTTCTTGAGGACATGGGAGAAGTCTAGTTGTTAGTAGTCATATGATGTTGAAGTAATATGTGTTGTTTGATATTTAAGTTGTGTTGTTATTTTCCTAGTGGTGTTGTGTGAGTCTAACACTCAACACTTTGCCTTATTAAGGACCTAGGGGAATGCATTGTGTATAAAGAATGCTTATATTGGGTTGCCGGAGTGACAGAAACCTGAACCCCAGTTTGCACGCTTTTGCACAAGGGAACAATGGATCATCGATCGTATTGCTATGGTTAGGCTTTTGCCTTAATTACTATCCTATATTTGCGGATGCTTGCAAGATGTTTAATCATAAGAGTGCACTTATATTATCCTAGAAGGTGTACTAGCATAGATCCACCCACTCAACATTTATCAACACAGCACATAGTATCGATACGGAGTATGGCGAAAGCATGTGACTATTTCTCCCGTGTGTCCTCAAGAACACTCTAGCCTTTATAAGTTCAGTTGCTAGGCCTATCCTTTTCTCAAATGGATTGGGCCACTTGTTACTCCTCGGTGCCTTTTACTTGCTTTCTTTTACCTTCTTGTTGCTTATACCAAAAACCTCTAAAAAGTTATCTTTCAGTGCTTGCAGTTATTTATTTAACAAAGTCACTTACCAATACCTTCTGCTCCTCTTTGGGTTTGACACTCTTATTTATCAAAAACGGTACAATCGATCCGCTACAGTTGAGGTTCATCACACCGCCACCGTGAAGTTTCTTCTTGTCGGGACCCGGGGTTTGCATATGTTATTCCTGTTACAACACAATCATATGGAGAGCCGAGAGCCGTACCCACTTGTCTAAGCAGACAAGGCCAAGCACAGAACACTCTCGGAAAGCACCAAACGTGAGGGGCATCCCATCCAGGCCGGATGATCAACTGAGATGGGTCCTCATCGTCCGCTCACAAGTCTAAATGATTATGGGTGGTGAAATCCCATACTCATAGACAAGTCGCCTCAACCACATTATCGATTGAATTATAACACTTACATAAACAGACTCCAGCCCGATCACCTAGTCGGGATCTCGGGAGGGCTCAATCATACAACAAAGTGTGCCATGTGAAAAAGTCACGAGCAATCGCATCGCAATGCCCCACGCTACGCACATCTAAGGGCCACTTGGTGTATAAAAGACCGCCGGCGAGAGCACAACTAAGGTATCGAACCCCACACATCACATGCACGATATAAACATACACGCATCATGCATGCCAAGTGTATAACAGCAGGTAACACAACATAAACTCTACAAGCTCATATTTTTATTGCATATGCTAAACAGAGCAGATATAGTAGTGTTACAAGCAGAGATCACATAACTGTGACCCAACATTACATCATACAACAACGGTAGCAAATTATGTCTTAGTAAAGACAAGGTTAACAAATGGCTTAAGAAGCCTTTAAGAAAACACAACGACCCTCCAGATGGACCAGGATGCTGTCTGGGACTACATTACTTCGTCGACGTCGAGCTTGAGGGGGAGGCCACCATCAGGTTCAGTGGTCTCGTCTCTAAAACATAGAATAAGAAAACGTGAGTACAAAGTCGTACTCTGCAAGACTTACGTCAGAACTATACTACTCATGCTCAGGTAACAAGGTAAAGTCAAGTGGGGTTGTAATGCAGAAAGCTTTTACTTGGCTATCCTGTACTACAACTACATAGAGTTGAGATGAGAGGCGCACACGAGTCCATCTAATCTTGATCACCACATCAATACACCACAATGGATCCTTCCTCGACTTCTCCACGAGGAAGCAACCCAAAGCACTCACACTTATCCTGGCAATTTGAGAGTATCCATTTAAGTTGTCTAATAATCAAGTAAAGGTCTCCAAGTAGTCCATAATCGCGGACACGGGTATTCGAATAGATCATTACCCTGCAGGGGTGTACGCTTCACACACGTGTCAACACTTACCGCCTGTGACTCGTCATCCTTCAAGAGGATGTCGGACGAGGATTAACACCAAGGCACTTACCTCACGGCTCCAACTCTAGTCCAGGGGATCGCCTATCTGAGTATGTACCCCAATCGGGAATCCGGTCGGGGTTTCCGTTCAGGACCCAGACGATGTATGGACGGTCCGACAAGCCCACCTCGACGGATGGAACTGCGCTTGCCTAAAACCGTCCTACAATATGAAATAAAATCAAAGAAACAATAACCCATGTGAATCCTAGACCATAGTTGCGGTGAGTTAGTGGGCCAAACGGGGTCCATAGCCCTGCATGTGGAAGTACTCTTGTCTTGGATCACAACACGAGAACTCGGGGCCTAGGGACTGTAAATGAGACAACCCACTGTGTACTCCTACACCGCCTGTCATTGTTCACCTTTGTTAGGGAGACTTCACCAACACATTACCATTAGATTGCATTGTTCTCTACCATCCCGATACATCACCCAAATGGATCAACATCAAAGTAATCACTCTAGCATGGAATAAGCTTAACATGGATGAAGGGCCACATGATGAACACAAACATTATGGTATCTGCTAGGTTGTGTTTTGCTTAATACTGTGGCAACAATGATAGGTCATGCAAAGGATGGGTTCAACTAGCGGTAGAACGGTAACATGTGATCACCTATTCATGCATAAGAGAACAAGAGGGAAACAGGGTTTTTATAGATATGATCAAAGGTGGTTTTCTTGCCTTATTGTCGAGACTCGGGGGTGCCACTCTTCGGAGAAAACAGGAACTACGTCCGGCGATGGATTTATTGAGAAGAAACAAACACCGAGACAACAACAATGTAAACATCACATTGCAATGCACATTCAAGAAATGAATCATGGCATGGTACTGATGTGACCTATGTTCAATTTGCAACAAGTTAATTGAAGTTGATTCGAAAAAGGAATTAAAATTCAAACCCCAAATGTTGTTCAAATTATCCCAAGTTGCATTTGCTAATGTTTGGATATGGTAAACCATGTTGTCATGTGTATTATATGCCTCTGATGTGCAAGTAATAAGGTTGGCATGACAAAGGTTTAGATTGAAATGATTTAAACATTTATTTTGAATTATTCCAAATAACCCAAATAGCTCAATGCTACTGGTCCATCATCGTAGATGTGTTTTTAATCTATGAAAATATGATATTTGGAATCCTTGCATTTTTCTGATGATTTTTCATATATAACACTTTTGATTTGGATTTAAGGTTTAAAAGTTATTGAATTTACAAGATTTAATAGTTTTCTGGAATTTCTTTTAAATAAGAAATTGATTTATTGCGCCAGGATGACGTTATCATGACGTGGGGGGTGGCCTGACAGAAGGGCCCCACTGGTCAGTCTCTAGGGGGGTAAATCCCTCTGTTAAAATAAACTGGTTAATTAGGGGGGACATGGGGCCCACCTGTAAGTGGCCTAGGGGGTGATTAGGCACGCAGTTAAGGCTAAATGCCTGGCGGCGGCGGAGCATCGCCGGACTCCGGCTGCGGGCCACGGGAGGGCACGGGGAATGCACTGGAAGGTTCCCCTCACTCGTGCGCATCGCGTAGAGCACGCGGGGGACCTCGAGGAGGTCCCGGGCCACGCCGGCGACGACTCGCGCAGCGGACGGAGCTGCTGCTCGAAGGAGACAACGACCGGGGCGGCTAGATCGAGCACGGTGTTGGGGAAAAATATCGCAAGGCTCACCAGAGCACACTAGAGAGGTAGCCGAGCTCGGGGAGGCGCTGGAGACGGCAAATCGATCGCCAGGATTCCACGGCGGTCGGGCGATGGCGGTGACGATTGCGTCGTCCACGGGGAAGGCGGGCTTGATTCTGTGCGCTGGAAGAAGAAGTCGGAGCCTGCGAGTCTTCTGGACATGGTGGCTTGGCGAGACGGCCTCGATGGCCACGACTGCGCACGACGGCCAGCTCCGGCACGCTTCTGAAGGTGACGAAATAGACGACGACGGGGACAGAGAGGAGGCGGCGAGACGGGGAAGTGGCAGGGGGCTCTCTGGGCGTCGTGGCGAGGGGATAGGGCTCGGGGAGCAGCTGCGTGGCCTCGGCGTCCACGGCATGCTGGGCACGCAGCTGTGTGCTCGTGCCCAGGGGGGAAGACGACAACGGCGCCGCGGTGGGCCTGGGCTGGCTGGGCCGTGGGGGCTTAAGTTGGGCCTGAACCAAGGTAAGCTCTCTTTTCTCTTTTCCTTTCTGTTTTTCTTTCTGTTATTTTTTTTGCTTTGCTACAAAAATAGCTAGGCATTTTCTAAAATGCCCAAAGCTTTTATGTGGCCTTAAATGGCATATAGCTAACCACTCACAAGTTTTGGGTATTTTTGAAATTCAAATAATTTGAATTTAAATTCAAATAGGATTTTTATTTAATTTCCAAGCCTCTATTTGAATTTTTGAAAATTCCTTGGGCATGTGGTTGGACCCACAACACTTGAAATGTGATCATGACCAATTATAGGGATTTTCAAAATCATCAGAAGATTTTTGGAAAAATATTTTTCTCTGGCCTTTTATTTAAATTCATTTTGAGGCTTTTCCAAATCCCCAATTATTAAATAAAGAAATTTAAACATGATGCAAATAATCTAGTAATAAAAGCACATACCAAAAATAGGGTTGTGACAACTCGCCCCCACTCAAAAGAATCTCATCCCGAGATTCAGAAGTAGTCGCGAAGAGGGTGGGGTACTCGACTCGAAGATGATCTTCTCGTTCCCAAGTGGCTTCCTTCTCGGAATGGTTGGACCACTGCACTTTGAGGAACTTGATCTTCTGACGTCGGGTGGTACGCTCAGCTTCATCGAGGATACGGACAGGATACTCTCGGTATGATAGGTTTTCTTGGAGATCAAGCGTTTCGTGGTCTACTTCGCGGATGGGGTCCTTGAAGCAACGCCTGAGTTGAGATACATGGAAGACATCGTGAACCTGAGAAAGATGCGGGGGTAGTTCAAGTTGGTAGGCAACTTCTCCACGTTTAGCTAGAATGCGAAAGGGACCGATGTAACATGGGGCCAATTTTCCTTTGATACCGAAGGGATGGGTTCCCTTCAGAGGAGTAACCCGGAGGTAAGCCTTCTCGTTTGACTCGTAGCTTTCTGGCCTATGATGGCGATCATAGTAGCTTTTCTGACGAGACTGGGCTGTTTTCAATTGCTCACGAACAGTGCGACCCTTCTCTTCTGCTTCCTGGATCATATCCGGTCCAAAGAATTGTCTTTCACCGGCTTCTGACCAGTTCAACGGTGTTCGACATTTTCGTCCATAGAGAAATTCAAAGGGTGCCATGCCCAAGCTATATTGGAAGCTGTTGTTATAAGCAAACTTGGCGAATGGAAGAGATTTCTCCCAGCTCTTTCCGAATGAGATAACACAGGCTCTGAGCATGCCTTCGAGAACTTGATTGACTCTTTATACTTGACCACTTGACTGGGGATGAAAGGCGGTGCTAAAGGAGAGATGGGTTCCCATAGAATTTTGAAAACTTTCCCAAAATCGAGAGGTGAAAAGACTTCCTCGATCTGAATTGATTTTCAAAGGAACACCATGGAGAGAAACGATCCGGGAGACATATAAATCCGCTAACATGCTAGCAGTTATACTCTCGCGAACAGGAAGGAAATGAGCAACTTTCGAAAGACGATCAATGACCACGAAGATGGCATTGTTTCCCTTCTGAGACTTTGGAAATCCAGTGATGAAATCCATACTGACTTTATCCCATTTCCACTCAGGGATAGGCAAAGGTTGAAGAGTACCAGCAGGTCTTTGGCATTCTGCCTTAATGCGACGACAAACATCACATTCAGCAAAAAATTGAGCGACTTCTCGCTTCATACCGGTCCACCAAAATCTCTGGCGTAGATCTCGGTACATTTTCGTACTACCGGGATGAATCGAGAGAGGTGTGTCATGAGCTTCCTGAAGTATCAACTGTTTTAGGTTTTGGTTTTCTGGCACTACGAAACGATTCTCAAAGAATATCGTTCCTTGATCGTTTACATAGAAGCATTTAGCATTTTTGCTAGCAAGGTTCTCTTTGATCTCTTGGATACCACTATCATGTTTCTGGGCAGCTACGATTCTATCCTCAAGAGTTGGTTTCACTATCAAGGTGGAAAGGAATCCATGAGGAACAATCTCGAGATTGAGCTTTCAAAATTCCTCACAGAGAAGTGGTTGATACTGTTGTAACATGAGGTTCTTACAATACGACTTACGACTTAGTGCATCAGCCATGACATTGGCTTTGCCTGGGGTGTAAGAGATACTTAAGTCATAAACTTTTATAAATTCAATCCAGCGTCTTTGCCTGAGGTTAAGATCTGGCCGGGTGAATATGTATTTGAGGCTTTGGTGATCGGTATAGATTTCACAACGATTACCAAGGAGGTAATGTCGCCAAGTCTTCAGGGCATGAACTACGGCAGTGAGTTCAAGATCATGGGTAGGATAGTTCTCTTCATGTGGACGCAACTGGCGTGAAGCATATGCTACCACCTGTCGATCTTGCATAAGTATGCATCCTAACCCTTGCCATGAAGCATCACAATAGATTTCGAAATCCCTTTTGGTGTCTGGAGGCGCAAGTACGGGTGCAGAAGTCAATCTTCTTTTTAGCTCTTGAAAGCTTTCCTCGCACTTGGGACTCCATTCGAATTTCTTATCTTTCTTGAGGAGTTAAGTTAGAGGCTTTGAAACTTTGGAGAAGTTCTCAACGAAGCGGCGACAATATCTTGCTAAGCCAAGAAAACTCCTAACTTGCTTAACCGATTCAGGTGGAGTCCAGTCAAGGATGGCCTGAACTCTCTCGGGATTCACAACAATGCATTTTGCAGAAATCACGTGGCCTAGGTAGGTCACTTCTGGAAGCCAGAAGTCACATTTGGAAAACTTAGCATAAAGGCGATGCTCTCTAAGTTTCATCAATACCAGCCTAAGATGCTCAGCATGTTCTTCTTCGTTCTTCGAGTATATAAGGATATCATCGAGGTAAACCACAACGAACATGTCCAAATACTCCAAGAAGATCGAATTCATTAAGCGTGAAAAAGTGGTTGGGGCATTGGTTAAACCGAAGGACATGACGGTGTACTCATAAAGACCATAACGAGTAGTGAAAGCCGTTTTGGGAATGTCCTCGTTTCTGATTTTGATTTGATGATAACCTAATCTCAAATCCATCTTGGAGAAGACAGAGGATCCAGCAAGTTGATCATAAAGATCATTGATCCTGGGAAGTGGGTACTTGTTCTTTATCGTCGCTAGATTTAGCGGACGATAGTCTACGCACATCCTTTCTGTTCCATCTTTCTTCGTTACGAACAGAACGGGGCAACCCCATGGCGATGAGCTAGGGCGGATGAAGCCTTTTGCCAATGAAGCTTCAAGTTGGATTTTAAGCTCAGCTAATTCATGTGGGGCCATTCTATATGGGCGCCTGGAAATTGGGGCGGTTCCTGGGATAAGATCTACAATGAATTCTACACATCTGTCAGGAGGCATCCCTGGCAGCTCTTCTGGAAAGACATCCGGAAAGTCACAAACTATCGAAATATCTTCAAGGTTAGGAAGGCGATGTTCATTCAGCGAATATAGTTGGGTTTATGAACCATCAGATGCGGAAAGGACTATCTTGCCGGAAGGATGAGTGAGTTGGACTGATTTAGTGGCACAATCAATCTTGGCACGGTGTTTTGACAACCAACCCATACCTAAGATGATATCAATATCTGAAGATTTGAGGGCTATGAGAGAAGCAAGGAATACAAGATCCTCAACAACAATTTCATTGTCATGACTTACCCTACTGGTACACCATGTGGATCCTGGAGTTTTAATCATGAAAGGGGTAGGCAACTCCTCAAATGAAATGTCATGCAGGAGTGCGAACTTTTCAGACAAAAAGGAATGAGAGGCTCCAGAATCAAATAGAACAGAAGCAGGCTTGGAGTTAACGGGAAGTGCACTGAGTACAACCCTCGTATCCTCTTGGGATTCTTTGATGCTGGCATGGTTTACACGTCTGTATTCAACAATAGAGGACTTGGCTTTGGAAGACTTTGCTGGTTTAGCTTTGGCTTTATGTTTTGGACGAGGAGGAACATTCTCTTGCAATGAACACTGTCGTGCAATGTGGCCAGGATTACCACACTTGTAGCACACTCAGGTGTTACGTTGTGGAGTTTGGATGGCAAGCTCTCTACTATCTTTCTGGGTTTTCTTGCTTTGTGGAGATGGTCTTGAAATCAAGTGCGAAGGAATGGCACTAGTTGGGATCCAAATTCGACGTTTCTGAGAACCCAAACTAGAAGGGGAAGCAAGATCACGATCACGCTTGCGAGACTCTTCAAAGACCTCATTTCCATGCTCGGCTCTGAATGATCGATTGACCAAATCATCGAAGTTGACAAATTCAAGAAGATTGAGATCATGATGAAGGACGGGGTTAAGTCCCTTGCGGAACATTGCCTGCTTCTTGGCATCGGTTGATATCTTCTCAGGGGCATAACGAGAAAGACGATTAAACTCGGTCCTGTACTGATGAACAGTCATATTTCCCTGAGATAGGTTGCAGAACTCTTCCCTCTTTATTTCCATCAACTCATCTAGAATTTGGTACCCTTGGAAGGCATCACGGAACTTCTGCCAAGTCACTACATGACCATCAGGCTGCATTGCAACAAAACTTTCCCACCATTCACCAGCAGCACCTTCCAGAAAGTATGCCGCAAACATCACACGATCATCTTGAGAAACATGCGCCGTCTCAAGCTTACGCTCGATGGAACGGAGCCAATCATCAGCATCAAGGGGCTCAGATGAATATCGGAAAACTGGCGGGTTCAAGAGGATGAAATCCTGGATGGATATTACCGCATCTCGCTGGAGAGAAGTATTCTTCTCAATGAGCTCCAATAGGCGTGTTTGATCACGTTGATTTCGCTCAGCCTCCATCATGATTTCCGCTGCAGAAGGCGGTGAAGGAGGATCATCATCACCACTTTGATTACCGTGACCAGATTCAACACATCTAGTTCCACCTGACATTTTGTGTGACAAAAATCAACAATCGGAGTAGGATTTATGATGGAATCAAAGAAAAGATGACATAATTTAAGAGCGGACAAGATTGTAATGCAAAAGCATTGAAAACACTGGAAACACGGAACAATTCGGACAGCATAACGGCTGTACCGGGGTGAAAAAATGAATCAATCTGCAAGAATGATCAGAACCTTCTCAAAAGGCTCGATGGAATGGTGACTCTAGACGACTAAAACATTCCTACTGCTACTAAGAAACAAACAAAGAGATGTTCTAGTATAGACATAGAAGAGCCTAGTCCTATCTTCCCGTAGAAAAGATGAGGGTGACTCAGAACTCATATCGATGAGGGTAAGGAGAAAAATGAAGCCTTACGTTGTTCCCTTATACCCAAAGTAACAATATAACTATAGAATACTAGCCTCGACTTCGGCCAAGGTTTAGTAATCCTACAGGCAGTCCTGCTCTGATACCAAGTCTGTCGGGACCCGGGGTTTGCATATGTAATTCCTGTTACAACACAATCATATGGAGAGCCCAGAGCCGTACCCACTTGTCTAAGCAGATTGGCCCAAGCACAGAACACTCTCGGAAAGCATCGAACGTGAGGGGCATCCCATCCAGGCCGGATGATCAACTGAGATGGGTCCTCATCGTCCGCTCACAAGTCTAAATGATTATGGGTGGTGAAATCCCATACTCATAGACAAGTCGCCTCAACCACATTATCGATTGAATTATAACACTTACATAAACAGACTCCAGCCTGACCACCTAGTCGGGATCTCGGGCGGGCTCAATCATACAACAAAGTGTGCCCCGTGACAGAGTCACGGGCAATCGCATCGCGATGCCCCAAGCTGCGCACATCTAAGGGCCACTTGGTGTATAAAAGACCGCCGGCGAGAGAACAACTAAGGTATCGAACCCCACACATGACATGCACGATATAAACATACACGCAGCATGCATGCCAAGTGTATAACAGCAGGTAACACAACATAAACTCTACAAGCTCATAGTTTTATTGCATCTGCTAAACAGAGAAGATATAGTAGTGTTACAAGCAGAGATCACATAACTGTGACCCAACATTACATCATACAACAACGGAAGAAAATTATGTCTTAGTAAAGACAAGGTTAACAAATGGCTTAAGAAGCCTTTAAGAAAACAAAACGACCCTCCAGAGGGACCAGGCTACTGTCTGGGACTACATTACTTCGTCGACGTCGAGCTTGAGGGGGAGGCCACCATCAGCTTCAGTGGTCTCTTCTCTAAAACATAGAATAAGCAAACATGAGTACAAAGTCGTACTCATCAAGACTTACGTCAGAACTATACTACTCATTCGCAGGTAACAAGGTAAAGGTGATGACGGCTTCTCGCCCTTCGTTGGAAGGCCCCAAGTGGAAGGCATGATGCGGTACAGCAGCAAGTTTTCCCTCAGTAAAGATACCAAGGTTTGTCTCCAGTAGGACTCCAGAGATGATAAGTAGGTTTCAGCGGCGCAACTGACGCAGACCTGCACACAGACACAGATAACTTTGCTCCCAACGAAGTTCAGAGAGGTTGTCAATCTCTCCGGTCTTGTTGTTCACAAATGATAAACGCAAGGGGATAATGATAGCAACTTGAAAGTAAATGCATAAAAGTAAATATAGCTTGGAAACAATAATGAGGATATGGACCGGGATACGTGATGTTCGCTAGTGATGTCTTTCTCCGAAAAGACGATAAAAATGCTATGCAAGGTAACCAAATTACAGAAAGGCAATTGACAGGATTTGGTGTGCACCGCAATGCTAACTATGCTACAAAATAAAGGAAGAGGTTCAAAAGCACGGGCAGTACGCCAAAGTAAGTAGACCGAAATCCATTTGCATCTACTACTAATCATCCACCTTGAGATATCAATCCAGAACATCTCGCTGGTATTAAGTTGCGAGCCCCACCCAAAGTGTAAACCCAAAGCAACAGACAACTGCATTAAAAAAAACTTTGCGTAAAGTACACAATCCTTGTAACCGCGGTTACAAGCACCGTTGTTTTCCCCCTTGTGGCAACAGCACATCCCCTAGACTCATGTTTCTGTCACTCAAGCATGTCATCGGGGAGGCATGAACCCACAATCTAGCACAACGCTCCCTCTTGGAGTCACTACCTACTACTTGGCCAAAGCAATAAACAGCAACGGAGAGCATGCAAGAATTACTTAGGAACAAAAATATAAGAGATAAAAACCAAATATATTACTCTATCACAATCTGAACATAATCTCATAATCCATCAGATCCGATCAAACTCAACATAGCAATAGCAGAAATAGTACAAAGGTGCCTCGATCATGTAGGGCAGCTGACGAGGTCTAAACAATGAAGATCAAAGAGGGGAGGAGAACATCACATAGCTACTGATCACGGTCCCATGGTCCAAGGAAAACTACTCACGAGACATCCGGGGAGCATGCATGGTGGAGAGGAGACTCCTGGAGGTCAATCCTCCCTCCGGCAGGGTGGCGGGAAGAGGTCTTCTGGTGCTCCCGATCTTCGGAAGCGCGGAGGCAGCAGAACAGAGGCGAGTTCGGGGAATAGGGTTCCTCTTCTGGAGTTTTCCCATGACGGAGAATAAATAGGCGAAGGGGGCAGCCAGAGGTGGACCAAGGGCCCCAGGCGCCCCCCTGGCGCGGCCAGGGGTGGGGCCGCGCCGGGTGGCCGCCTGGGCCCCCCTGGCTCCCCTCTGGCCCCTCCCGGGAACTTCGCGAAGCTTCCTCCACGCTGATTTTTTATCTGAATTTTCCCGAATTTTTCTGGCACTTTTTATATGGGGGAAAACTGAAAGAGAAAAACAGCAGAAAACAGGAACTAGCACTGGGGTGCACTGAGTAAATAGGTTAGTCCAAATATGATCAAAAATGTATGAAAGTGTATCTAGATCATAGCAATATCAAAGAAAACATGCATGGAGCAAGCAGAAATTATCGATACGTTTTGGACGTATCAACATCCCCAAGCTTAATTCCTGCTCGTCCTCGAGTAGGTAAATGATAACAAGCATAATTTCTGTGGTGACATGCTAGCAACCATAAAAGAACTTTGAAAAGTAAAGAAATCAAGGTCAGAGATTCAATTCAAGTCATAACATGCAAGAGCTCTCACTGTCCGTGACTCGAATGTCTCCAAATGTTGTTTGCGTGCAAGAAAGGAGCATAGGGAATACGAGAAAAAAGTATTTTTTGTTGAGAACTCAATCTACTAAAGTTTCACACTTGGTCCTCTTTGGAATCTTATCTTGACTCGTCCCCAGACCACTAGCCAGGTACAAGTCAATTTGATCCACTCCTTTTCGATATTTTGAGCACTCATGCAATGGATGAGCGTAAGCACGAGAGTTGACACTTAGGATGGCAAAGAGATAAATATGGTGGAGGAGGAAGACAAAAAGGATGAGAAAGGCTCAAATCAATGAGGACAATCATAGGCAAGAGATGCCAAATGATAGATATGATGTGAGGAGTAGGGACTGCCATGCAATGGATGCACATACGAGCTAAGAAGCTCTCCAAACTATATGCATAAAGATCATCTCTATGGAGTACAAAGATATAGAGGGAGTACTAGTGTGGATCTCTCAAAAGGATAGTAGTGTTGCCCCTTTCTCTCTTTTTATTTATTTTTCTCTTTTTTCTATTTTTTTGTATTTTTTTGGTGGCCTCAATGGCTCTTTCTATTTAACTCTCATTTGTCCTCTTTGGGATCTTTTAATGTGTCCACTTTGGGATCTTTTCCTCACTTAAGGGCAACACTCTATTTTACAAGAAGGTAAAGGAGATCTTTCACACTTTACAAGGTACTCAAAATCATAAAGAAGATGTAACTATCATGATGTATGCAATGTATGTCGCTGCAAGTGTAGCAGGAACATGTATGACATCAAGATCAAGTCATGAAGAGGTGGAAGTTGCATGGCAATGTAACTCGGAAAGGCTATGGAAATGCCTTGATAGGTAGGTATGGTGGCTGTTTTGAGGAAAGATAAAGGGAGGCTTATGATGAAAGAGCGTATCATGCCAAGGGTTTGGATGTACCGGCGAAGGTGGACACCAACTCTCGGAGTGAGAAGAAGTCAATGCACGGCACGGGAAAGGCTAGAAAAATATGGGAAGGTGGAAGTGTCAACTCTCAATACTTACATTAGTCCGAAGAACTCATGCACTTATTATCGGTAACTCTCAATCTAATGAGGAGGTTCACAAAGAGACAAGTACCCCGAGGAGGAGTGTATGGGGGTTTGGTTATCCTTTCGCATCCTCGACTCATGGTACGTGAGTGTACTCTAATATTCGACTCCTCAGAAGAGTAGTGATCTATCTAGTAGCTAGATTTCTCAACTAGTTTTGTAGGTTTTGAAAATAAACACGGATTGCCCAAAATACGACACCTATCACTAATAGGCAAGAGCTCTTGACACCAAAAGTCCAAACATTACTCACAACAATGCCTCAAAACTATTGCAGGCTACTACTAAAATTAAATAGCAACCTCAATTACCTACTTTCAAGACAAAACACAACTCAGTGCAACAACCAACTCTCTTAACAAGATAAACATGAAAACTAAAAAGATTTGCAGCAACAAACTAAAAAAAAGCCAAAGCTCTTGCTAAAGACAAACTAAGACTAAAACTAAACATGGCAGTAGCTATGAAAAGATAAAGAACACACAACAGCAAAAAGATAGGCAGAAAAAATCCTATGATGTGTTCTAGATTTTGAAAGTGGAGCGTGTTTCTCTCCCACACAAAGTAAGACGGGATCTAACTTGTTATGAAAAGCAAGAAAATCTAAAGAAAACTAAAAACAAAACCTAAGAGCGAGACGCTCCAAGCATAGCACATAACACATGAAGTGATAAAAATATAGTGAGACGAAGGACGAACTGATGATGGTTGATGGAGAAGGGGATGCACGGGGGGCATCCCCAAGCTTAGACGCTTAAGTCTCCTTGAATATTTATTGGGGATGCATGGGGGCATCCCCAAGCTTGAGCGCTTGACACTCCTGGATCTTCTTTCATCATCTTCCAACGCACACTTGAAAACTCCCTTCATACATAACTCATCATAAGCTGATTAGAGAGGTTAGTACCCTTAATAAATAAAAAATTTCTCCACTGCATATAAAGATAATCTTGAAGAGCTACTGTTTATCAAGAGTGCCAAAGAGTTTTTGCAAAGAAAAAGCAATCTTAAAGTTTGCAAAAGTAAGGAGAGACAAAACGTGGCAGAATCTGTGAAAAACAGAACAGCAGATAGTAAATAATTTTTTAGGGTCACTTCTGCAACTCAAATCAAAAAACTCATAACATACAGAAGTTTCGTAATTGTATAGAGCATACTGTCTAAAAAATTAAGCTCAAAAAGATGAACTGGGATTTTTCTGGAATTTTTCTGGTCACGAGGACTGAATCTGTTTTCTGGACAGCATGTCACAACTTTTACTTCACTTGTCGTAAGAGGCTATAACTTGGCACAAAGCTGAAAAGTAAAGATAAAATGATGTTGCTACAGTAGTAACAATCATCAAGACACAATAAAAGCAAAAATAAAAACCTAAATTCGTTGCGGACTGCCTCCCGAAAGTGCTTCTTTAAAGCCATCAGCTAGGCATGATGCAAAAAGAAGAATCAAGTTTTATCAAGAGAAAGAGAATAACTAGCCCGAGTAACGGACTCAAAAGGTAACTTGATTTTATTTCTAGGGAAGTGTTCCATCCCCTTTTTGAATGGGAATTGGATTCCTCTTTTTCTCTAGCCCATCTTTCTTTAAGTTTAGCCATCATCCTAATATTTTCATTGATTTGCAACTGGATAGCATTAATAGGAGTGGTTTTATTGTCCTCAAGGGGAGAGGTTCTAATTTTGAGCATCTCAATATCAAGGGCTAAGCTTTCTACCTTCAAAGAGAGATTATCTATTTTAGATAATTTCTCTTCTACATTTTTGTTGAAGGCTTTTTGGGTAGTGATAAAGTCTCTAAGCATGCTTTCTAATTCAGAAGAGGGGTTCTTGTTGCTAGGGTAAGTGTTGTTGTTCCCATAGTTAGATGGGAATGGTCTAGGATTGCTAGCAAAATTTCCCCTATAAGCACTGTTGTTGAAGTTGTTTCTAGCAATAAAGTTCACATCTACTTGTTCTTGAGCAACCAAAGAATTTAAAGGAACATCATGAGGATCAATAGAAGGTTGCTTGGTAAGTAGACACATAATTAAATCAAATTTTTCATTGAGAGAGGTAATTTCCTCGACAGAGTTTACCTTCCTACCTGTTGGAGCGCGTTCGGTGTGCCATTGGGAATAATTGGTCATCATCTCATCGAGAAACTTTGTGGCAGCACCAAGTGTAGTTGACATAAAGGTTCCTCCCGCGGCCGAATCTAACAGGTTCCGCGAGGTAAAGTTCAAGCCTGCATAAAAAGTCTGGATAACCATCCAAGTAGTCAAACCATGTGTAGGGAATTTCTTAACAAGAGATTTCATTCGTTCCCAAGCTTGGGCAACGTGTTCATTATCCAATTGCTTGAAATTCATAATATTGCTCCTCAATTGGATAATCTTAGCAGGTGGGTAGTACTTCCCTATAAAAGCATCTTTGCACTTATCCCAAGAATCTATGCTATTTCTAGGCAAAGATTGAAACCAGATTTTAGCATCTCCCCTTAAAGAGAAAGGAAAGAGCTTAAGCTTAACAACATCACCTTCCACTTCTTTATACTTTTGCATATCACATAATTCAACAAAATTATTCAAGTGTAAAGCAGCATCATCTCCAGCACCAGAGAATTGATCTCTCATAACAAGGTTTAGCAAAGCAGGTTTAATTTCATAAGAGGTAGCTGAAGTGGCAGGTGTGGCAATGGGAGTGCAGATAAAGTCTTGGTTGTTGTGACTAGTGAAGTCACACAACTTGGGGTTTTCAGTGGAACCCATAGTAGCAGCAAGTGTGGAAGATTTTTTTGTAGTTTTTGATAAAAGACACAAAGATAAAAACTGAAAGATAAACTAACAAGACTGAAAAACAAAGGTAAAGGGTAGTGTGCAACTCTCCTATCTTAGCACTTGGAGTCCCCGGCAACGGCGCCAGAAATTGCTATTGATGACGGCTTCTCGCCCTTCGTTGGTAGGCCCCAAGTGGAAGGCGTGATGCGGTACAGCAGCATGTTTTCCCTCAGTAAAGATACCAAGGTTTGTCTCCAGTAGGACTCCAGAGATGATAAGTAGGTGTCAGCGGCGCAACTAACGCGGACCTGCACACAGACACAGATAACTTTGCTCCCAACGAAGTTTAGAGATGTTGTCAATCTCTCCGGTCTTGTTGTTCACAAATGATAAACGCAAGGGGATAATGATAGCAACTTGAAAGTAAATGCAGAAAAGTAAATATAGCTTGGAAACAATAATGAGGATATGGACCGGGATACGTGATGTTCGCTAGTGATGTCTCTCTCCCAAAAGACGATAAAAATGTTATGCGAGGTAAACAAATTACAGAAAGGCAATTGACAGGATTAAGAACGCACCGCAATGCTAACTATGCTACAAAATAAAGGAAGAGGTTCAAAAGCACGGGCAGTACGCCAAAGTAAGTAGACCGAAATCCATCTGCATCTACTACTAATCATCCACCTTGAGATATCTATCCAGAACATCTCGCTGGTACTAAGTTGCGAGCCCCACCCAAAGTGTAAACCCAAAGCAACAGACAACTGCATTAAAAAGAACTTTGCGTAAAGTAAACAATCCTTGTAACCGCGGTTACAACCACCATTGTTTTCCCCCTTGTGGAAACAGCACATCCCCTAGACTCATGTTTCTGTCACTCAAGCATGTCATCGGGGAGGCATGAACCCACAATCTAGCACAACGCTCCCTCTTGGAGTCACTACCTACTACTTGGCCAAAGCAATAAACAGCAACAGAGAGCATGCAAGAATTACTTAGGAACAAAAATATAAGAGATAAAAACCAAATATATTACTCTATCACAATCTGAACATAATCTCATAATCCATCAGATCCGATCAAACTCAACATAGCAATAGCAGAAATAGTACAAAGGTGCCTCGATCATGTAGGGCAGCTCACGAGGTCTAAACAATGAAGATCAAAGAGGGGAGGAGAACATCACATAGCTACTAATCACGGTCCCATGGTCCAAGGAAAACTACTCACGAGACATCCGGGGAGCATGCATGGTGGAGAGGAGACTCCTGGAGGTCAATCCTCCCTCCGGCAGGGTGCCGGGAAGAGGTTTTCTGGTGCTCCCGATCTTGGAAGCGCGGCGGCGGCGGAAAAGAGGCGAGTTCGCGGAATAGGGTTCTTCCTCTGGAGTTTTCCCGTGAAGGGGGATAAATAGGCGAAGGGGGCAGCCAGAGGTGGACCAGGGGCCCCAGGCGCCCCCCTGGCGCGGCCAGGGGTGGGGCCGCGCCGGGTGGCCACCTGGGCCCCCCTGGCCCCCCTCTGGCCCCTCCCGGATTTTCTTGAAGCTTCCGTCACGCTGATTTTTTATCTGAATTTTGCCGAATTTTTCTGGCACTTTTTATATGGGGAAAACTGAAATAGAAAAAAAGCAGAAAACAGGAACTGGCACTGGGGTGCACTGAGTTAATAGGTTAGTCCAAATATGATCAAAAATGTATGAAAGTGTATCTAGATCATAGCAATATCACACAAAACATGCATGTAGAAAGAAGAATTTATCGATACGTTTTGGACGTATCAAAAGGCAAGTGGGGTTGTAATGCAGAAAGCTTTGACTTGGCTATCCTGTACTATGACTACATAGAGTTGAGATGAGAGGCACACACGAGTCCATCTAATCTTGATCACCACATCAATACACCACCATGGATCCTTCCTTGACTTCCCCACGTGGAAGCAACCCAAAGCACTCACACTTATCTAGGAAATTTTAGAGTATCCATTTAAGTTGTCTAATAATAAATTAAAGGTCTCAAAGTAGTCCATAACCGCGGACACGGCTATTCGAATACATCATTACCCTGTAGGGGTGTACACTTCACACACGTGTCAACACTTACCGCCCGTGACTCGTCATCCTTCAAGCGGATGTCGGACGAGGATAAACACCAATGCACTTACCTCACGGCTCCAACTCTAGTCCAGGGGATCGCCTATCTGAGTATGTACCCCAATCGGAAATCCGGCCGGGGTTTCCGTTCAGGACCCAGACGATGTATGGACGGTCCAACAAGCCCACCTCGACGGATGGAACTGCGCTTGCCTAAAACCGTGCTACAATATGATATCAAATAGAAGAAACAATAAACTATGTGAATACTGGACCATAGTTGGGGTGAGTTAGTAGGCCAAACGGGGTCCATAGCCCTGCATGTGGAAGTACTCTTGTCTTGGATCACAACACGAGAACTCGGGGCCTAGGGCAGTGTAAATGAGACAACCCACTGTGTACTCCTACACAGCCTCTCATTGTTCACCTTTGTTAGGGTGACTTCACCAACACATTACCATTACACTGCATTGTTCTCTACCATCCCGGTACATCACTCAGATGGATCATCATCAAAGTAATCACTCTAGCATGGCATAAGCTTAACATGGATGAAGGGCCACATGATGAAAACAAACATTATGGTATCTGCTAGGTTGTGTTATTCTTAATATTGTGGCAACAATGATAGGTCATGTAAAGGATGGGTTCAACTAGCGGTAGAACGGTGACATGTGATCACCTATTCATGCATAAGAGAACAAGAGGGAAACTGGGTTTTTATAGATATGATCAAAGGGGGTTTGCTTGCCTTATTGTCGAGACTCGGGGTGCCACTCTTCGGAGAAAACAGGAACTACGTCCGGTGATGGATCTATCGAGAAGAAACAAACACCGAGACAACAACAATGTAAACATCACATTGCAATGCACATTCAAGAAATGAATCATGGCATGGTACTGATGTGACCTATGTTCAATTTGCAACAAGTTAATTGAAGTTGATTTGAAAAAGGAATTCAAATTCAAACCCCAAATGTTGTTCAAATTATCCCAAGTTGCATTTGCTAATGTTTGGATATGGTAAACCATGTTGTCATGTGTATGATATGCCTCTGATGTGCAAGTAATAAGGTTGGCATTACAAAGGTTTAAATTGAAATGATTTAAACATTTATTTTGAATTATTCCAAATAACCCAAATAGCTAAATGCTACTGGTCCATCATCATAGATGTGTTTTTAATCTATGAAAATATGATATTTGGAATCCTTGCATTTTTTTGATGATTTTTCATATATAACACTTTTGATTTGGATTTATGGTTTAAAAGTTATTGAATTTACAAGATTTAATAGTTTTCTGGAATTTCTTTTAAATAAGAAATTGATTTATTGGGCCAGGATGACGTCATCATGACGTGGGGGGTGGCCTGACAGAAGGGCCCCACTGGTCAGTCTCTAGGGGGGTTAATCTCTCTGTTAAAATAAATTGGTTAATGAGGGGGGACCTGGGGCCCACCTGTAAGTGGCCTAGGGGGTGATTAGGCACGGGTTAAGGCTAAGTGCCCGGCGGCTTGACGCCGGCGGCTCGGGCACGGCGGAGCATCGCCGAACTCCGGCTGCAGGCCACGGGAGGGCACGGAGAATGCACTGGAAGGTTCCCCTCGCTCGTGCGCGTCGCGTAGAGCACGCGGGGGACCTCGAGGAGGCCCTGGGCCACGCCGGCGACGACTCGCGCGGCGGGAGCCGCTGGTCGAAGTAGACAACGACCGGGGCAGCTAGATCGATCGCGGGGTTGGGGAAAAGATCGCAAGGCTCACCGGAGCGCACTAGAGAGGTAGCCGAGCTCGGGGAGGCGCTGGAGACGGTGAATCGATCGTCGGGATTCCACGGCGGCCGGGAGATGGCGGTGACGATTGTGTCGTCCACGGGGCAGGCGGGCTTGATTCTGTGCGCTGGAAGAAGAAGTCGGCGCCTGCGAGTCTTCTGGACACAGTGGCTTAGCGAGAGGGCCTCGATGGCCACGGCTGCGCACGACGGCGAGCTCCGACGCGCTTCTGAAGGTGGCGAAAAAGACGACGACGAGGACAGAGAGGAGGCGGCGAGAGGGGGAAGTGGCAGGGGCTCTCTGGGCGTCGTCGTGGCGAGGGGATAGGGCTCGGGGAGCAGCTGCGTGGCCTCGGCGGCCACGGCATGCCGGGCACGCAGCTGTGTGCTCCTGCCCAGGGGGGAAGACGACAACGGCGCCACGGTGGGCCTGGGCTAGCTGGGCCGTGGGGGCTTAAGTTCGGCCTGAACCAAGGTAAGCTCTCTTTTCTCTTTTTCTTTCTTTCTTTCTGTTATTTTTTTTGCTTTGCTAAAAAAATAGCTAGGCATTTTCTAAAATGCCCAAAACTTTTATGTGGCCTTAAATGGCATATAGCTAACCACTCACAAGTTTTGGGTATTTTTGAAATTCAAATAATTTGAATTTAAATTCAAATAGGATTTTTATTTAATTTCCAAGCCTCAATTTGAATTTTTGAAAATTCCTTGGGCATGTGGTTGGATCCACAATACTTGAAATGTGATCATGATCAATTATAGGGATTTTCAAAATCATCAGAAGATTTTTGGAAAAAGATTTTTCTCTAGCCTTTTATTTAAATTCATTTTGAGGCTTTTTCAAATTCTCAATTATTAAATAAAGAAATTTAAACATGATGCAAATAATGTAGTAATAAATGCACATACGAAAACTAGGGTTGTGACACTTCTTCTCTGTCGGACATGGATGATGTGCTCTTCTTCTCACTGCGACCCATTGGAAAAGAAGGGCGGTGAATTTTCCTCTCTCGGACATGGATGATGTGCTCTTCTTCTCACTGCGACCCATTGGAAAAGAAGGGCGCAAGAAAAAGGAAGAATTGTTGTGCGTCTGAGAGAGGAAGAAGCAGATGGCGGAGCTTGCAAAGGAAGATGAGATGGCAAGGAAGTGAGGAGAGGGAAATAATGGATTTACTATCTAACAGATGCAGAGGAAAAATACCTGAAACATTAATTACGTACCTGGTTAGCTGCGCAGGGCTCCGCAATCCACACGCCTAGTTAAGACACGGAGGTTAGGCCAGTTACAGCATGTGTTGGGGAGTGGATTTCGGGAGAAAAACGTTTTCCAAAAAATTTAAATGAGTCGTCAACAACCAGCCTTGTAAGTAGAACAAAAAAAGGCTCTCCACAAAGCCTGGCTATGCGTTTCTTTGAGTCAAGAATCAGCTCATCCTAGAAAGAATAACTTGGATGACTTGGCTTCATAAATTTCCTAGACGTATACAAGGGCTCTCCATAGAACCCAGCTACACGCTGGATGAACCCCTAAACAATTTGTATGCTGACAAAGGCCTGGCTCCACTTCTTCAAAGGGCCGCGCTCTGCGCCGGCCAACCGGCACCCCCAGTTGGCCGGTCAAAGCATGACCACTGGATCACCGTGATTCAACAGATCAGATCCGCGCGTATCCTTTCGGATTAGATGATGCAACATTTGTGGTACCTTTACAACATTTACGGTACATTTGCAACTTTTTTAGTATATGGATGCAACATTTTTTATTTTTGGTATTTTTTGCAGTTAAAAAATGGTGTAGCAAATTTTAATCGCTGGTGGTAGCATTGTTTTACTATCGGTTGCAACTTTTTTGGTACATGGATGCAACAAAAATTTATTGTGAGCATTTTTTTCATTTTTTTCACTGTTGCAAAATAAAATTTGATAAAAAAATTACGTACCATATTTACCATCAATTCGTGGCAGCAAATTTAATCAACGCTTGTAGCTTTTCTTATAATGATTGCAACAAAATTCGGGACCCATCATCACCGATCACACTTCATCTTTTTTGTTGTACCAAAAATCATTAGTAACATTTTTATATCATGCTACCAAATGAATGCGCTTAGCACTAAAATACTACTAGATATATCTGTTTAGCAAAAAGTAACATAGATCAACAGAATAATATTAGTATAATAGTAGTATAGATAGTAGCATTTTATACTACGGTTGCAACATTTATCATACGTCATAAGCAACAAAAACGTGAGAAGTAGACACAAGTGGGCCTGGCCCGACCGGCCTAAGCTTTGGCCGGTCGGCCGGCCACGAACATTAGCCTTCTTCAAAACATCCGTGCAAAAGCGATTAATAAGGGCTCTCCACACAGTCTGTCTACAGAAAAAAAGCCCAAAAAAGGTACCAGCCACTGACAAAGGCTTACGACATCCTGGCACCGCATCGATATCAGGTGGAGACAAGGTCTGTCGGAGCCCTCCCAATGCCTCAAGAAGAATAAAAAAGGAAAGAAAGTCTAAATATTCTTATGTAAGACAGGACCATGCAACCCGGTCGCAATCAAGACGAAGGCCCAGAAATTTCAGTACTCAGAGCTCCCTCTACTATGACAAACATGAGCTCGAGTGACGGAAGAAAGTTGACCTTGCATAAGAAAAAACTAGGATATCTCGTCCGAACTTCGCGCCTCTTGAAGATAGAAGATGTGCACGCGGGGAAGTGATGCGTCCCAAATGTATCTATAATCTCTACTTGTTCCATGCTTATTTGGGTGGCATTGCTATGTGTTTTGCTACACTTTCACACATATTTACACATATTTGGACTAACCTACTAACTCAGTGTACCCAGTGCTATTTCTGTCTGCTGAAGTCTGTGAATTGATGGTTTATACCCATATTTAGAGTGCTCAGAAAATTCCATAAAATATATACAATATCAGCATTCCAGAAGACTCCGGAAGCCCGTAGGAGAGCCGGAGGGGGCCACCCCTCTCCCAGGCGGCCAGGGGGCGCGGCCCCACCCTAGGCCGCGCCAGGAGGTCGCTTGGAGGGGTGGGACCCTCTTGTGCCCTCTTTCGGCCTATATTTACTCCTCAGTACAGAAACCTTGAAAAAAAGACCCTGCATCCTGAAATTCGCCACTTTTCCGCTGCCACCGCAATCCTGAGATCGGGATCGCCAGAAGACCTCATCCCGGCACTCTGCCAGAGGGAGGATTGATCTCCGGGAGCTTCTCCACCACCATGAGCGCTTCCCGGATGTGCCGTGAGTAGTCCCCCTTGGACCATGGGTCCATGACCAGTAGCTATGTGATGTCTTCTCTCCAATCTTTTTCTTCAATTCTTAGCCCTTGTGAGCTGCCCTACATGATCAAGGCATCTATGTAATCTTTCTACTGTTGCTATGCCGTGTTTGCTGGGATCCGATGAATTATGAGATTATGTTCAGATCGTTATGAGTTATATATGTGGTTCTCCTTCTATATATTTCTTATTGAGTTATTCTTGCATGTTCTCCGTTGTTTTTTATTGCTTTGGCCAAGTAGTAGATAGTAACTCCAAGAGGGAGCGTTATGCTTGATTGTGGGTTCATGCCCCCCGATGTCTAGCTTCAGTGACATAAACATGAGACTAGGGTATGTACTGTGTCCACCAGGGAGAAAACAACGGTGCTTGTAACAACGGTTGCAAGGATTGTTTATCTTACGCATAGTTTGTTCACCCAACATAGTTATTTTATCATCTTTTGAGAGAGAGACATCACTGATACGTCCCAAACGTATCTATAATTTCTGCTTGTTCCATGCACTTTTATGTGACATTGCTAAACTTTTATATCATTTTAGACATATTTGGACTAACCTACTAACTCAGTGCACCTAGTGCCAGTTTTTGTCTGCTGATGTCTTTAGTTGTAGTGATTTTTACCCAATTTAAATTGCTCCAAAAATTCCATAAAATTCAGAATAAATATCAGCGTGACGGAAGCCTCCGGAACCCAGAAGGAGGGCCAGGGGGCCCCACCTGGTGCCCAGGCGGCCAGGTGGAGCGGCACCACCCCTGGACGCGCCACCTGGGAGCGTGGGAGCGTTGGTGGCCCCTGGCTCCCCCTTTGGCCTATATTACCTCTTCATCTAGGAAACCCTTGAGGAGAACCCCGCATCGCGAAATACCTCTCTGTTCTTCCGCCGTAGCACTTCCAAGATCGGGAGGACCAGAAGACCTGTTCCGGCACCCTGCAGGAGGGAGGATTGACTCCGGGAGCTTCTCCACCACCATGGACACTTCCCGGATGTGCCGTGAGTAGTCCCCTTGGACCATGGGTCCATGACCAGTAGCTATGTGATGTCTTCTCTCCAATATTGTTCTTCAACATTTAGCCCTTGTGAGCTGCCCTACATGATCAAGACACCTATGTAATTTTCCTGCTGTTGCTATGCTGTGTTTGTTGGGATCCGATGGATTATGAGATTATGTTCAGATCATGATGAGTTATATATTTGGTTTACCTTTTATATTTTGTTCTTGAGTAATTCTTGCATGTTCTCCGTTGCTTTTTATTGTTTTGGCCAAGTAGTAGATAGTAACTCCAAGAGGGAGCATTATGCATGATTGTGGGTTCATGCCCCCCGATGTCTAGCTTGAGTGATAGAAACATGAGACTAGGGGATGTGATGTTTCCACCAGGGAGAAAACAACGGTGCTTGTAACCGTGGTTGCAAGGATTGTTTACCTTATGCATAGATTGTTAATACAATTGTCTTTGCTTTGAGTTTACACTTTGGGTGGGGCTCGCAACTTAATACCAGCGAGATGTTCTGGATAGATATCTCAAGGTGGATGATTAGTGAGTAGATGCAGATGGATTTCGGTATACTTGTCTTGGCGTACTTCCCATACTTTTGAGCCTCTTACTTTCAAGTAGCATAATTAGAATTGTGGTGCGTTTATAATTCTGTCAATTGCCAAGTTGTAATTTGTTAACCCAGCTTAGTTGTTTTATCGTCTTTTGGGAGAGAGACATCACTAGTGAACATCATGGGACCCCGGTCCATATTTCCACCACTGTTTACACCACCACTTTATTTTACTTCTTTTACTTTCCTTTGCAATTATCACTACTATCATTATCCCCTTGCATTTAATCCTTTGTACACAACAAGGCCGGAGGGATTGACAACCCCTTTGTATTCATTGGGAGCAAAGTTATTTGTTGTGTGTGCAGGTCCAAGGAAAGCAAGTGATTATCATCAAACGGCGCCTCACTTGCCGAACCACCTACTTGTAGACCTTGGAGACCTCCTAGAGACATAAACCTTACAGCCACCGCATAAGGGAAATTGCTGCTAGCTAGATCTCAACCTTCCACTTGGGGTAACCAACGATGGGCGAGAAGACATCAAGACAATTTATGGCGCCGTTGCCGGGGACTCCAATTTTCAAGATAGGGGAGTTGCACACTATCTTTTATATTTTCTTTTTAGTCTTGTTAGTTTACTTTATAGTTTTTATCTTAGTGTCCTTTATCAAAAATCACAAAAAATTGTTTATCTTGTTCCTGCTTGCTGCTACCACTATGAGTTCCACAAGTATTGAATTTTTCCCTAGGCATGGAACCCTTGGTGGGGACACCTTCAATCCTTTTGAGTTGTGTAATTATGTTTTCCATGATAGATATTATGTCCGCAGACCCATCAGTTGACCTTTCCTCAATTATGATTTGAAAAACCAATTTTCCGAGAAAGGAGAGGACGCTATTTATCACCTGGAAAATTATGAGCGGGTGTGTGATGAACAAAAACCTATTGGGATGGATAGTGACCAATTTAAATTAGAATTCTTTGATTTCTCTCTCCATTGAAAACCAAAGTGGTTCCATGCCCTATGTAACACTCTCACTGTCAGTGAACAGTAATCACCATTACTGTTCAAAATTTTTGCTTTGATCAACCTGGGTCGGATCAAAAATTCAAATTTCCCTTGTGATGTTATTGAAAGCAATATAGCCATGGGCCTTGATCATCTTGAATCACAAAAAGTCTAACCCCTTTGAATTGAAATCAAATCAAAACTCAAAGTGCCTTGTGGTGAATATTAAAAATAGATGACAATTAAACTTTGCTCAAAAATGGTGAAACAAATTTTGTAAAATGTATAATAATCATTTGATCATGTCCCTATAGTTTGGGAAATTTATTGAATTTTAAAATAAATCAAACAATTCTAAAGAGTGCCAATATAGCACCAAATACCCATTATATATTCAAAAGAAATTCTAAAATGAATTTCTTTTGCACCCAAACCTTTTGTGGCACTGTTATATGGTGTGACATTAATTTAGGAACACTTGGCACATTTTATAAAATTCAATTTCTAGCTAAACAAAATACCAGCAGAAAAACAAAAAAGAAAGAAAGAGTGGAATAAAACGAAAAAGACTAAGCCTCGCCCAGGGCGAAGCCCACCCTGGGCCCAACCGGTCGGCCCACCCCACCACCTCCTTCCTCCCACCCTGCTCGCTGTCTTCCCCATGGCCGTCCGTGGCCGTGGTTGCCTCGTGTCGGCCATCCCCATCTTCCCCCGCGGAATAAGAAGACCCATGCGCCTCCATGCCCCTCCCACAAACCCTAGCAGCCATTTTCCCCATCTCCCTCGCGCCGCCATCCTCTACTTGCCTCGGGCCGAACTTGCCCGTGGGCGCCGCGTCGTCACAACCGCCGTGCCGTAGCGGCCAACGGCGTCGGCAGACCACGCCCCCATGTATGTCCGCCTTCCCGGCCCCGACTTCATCTCCCCGACCCGTCCGACGTCACCTTCGGCCACCACGGTGCCCGAATCACGCCGCGCCCCTGGAGACAGCCGCCGACGACCTCGCCGGATGGGCGCCGTGCCGAAGTGCTCCGGCTTCCCTGGCCTCTCCCCTACAATTTCTGTGAGCCCCACCCTCGATTCCCCCACTCCGCTCCATCGGACCATCGCCGTAGACGCCCTCCTTCACCGGGGCCGGAGCCCCCTGGAGCTTGCGCTCCCTTACCAATGGCCGTGTCCCCTTGCGCGCTCCTTGCGCAGGCCTCGCCGCAGCGCGACCCCCCCCCCCCTCACAGCGCTGGCTGCCGTCCGCCGTGGTTACCCCCTCGCCGGAGCAGACCTCGCCGGCGTACCCCTGGTCGCCGGTGGGCACGCCCCCAGTGTTGGTTACGGGGCTAATCCCCATTCATACTAACCCCCTGCTAATTAGAGAGAGAAGATACCCCCCTAAGTCACTTACAAGTGGGCCTAGGGCCAGTGATTAAATTATTAGCTATTAATAAAATGTCCCTCTGACTTACATGTGGCCCCACCCAGTTAATTAACTATTTAATCAGATATTTAAAAATATGTTAGAATGACATGTGGGCCCTTCCTATTTAGGAGTTGATTAAATTGATTAATTATAATATGTGCCTATGACAGTGTGACCCCACTGGTTAATTAGATTTTATTAGTTGAATTATTAAAATGTGTGGCTGACATGTGGAGCCCATATGTCAGCACTATTCTGGATAAGGTTGTGGATAATGTTATAATTTAATAATAAAAGAAATTCCAGAAATTCTTTTAATTTGAATAAAACTTTGAAAATCAATATCTTTTAAACCGTAACTCCGATGAAAATAATTTATACATCAAACTTGATCAGAAAAATATCACGGTTATGGATACGCTACCCGTGTGTCCATCACCCCCCCTCTAACATACCGCACACGTGACATTCCCCCTCCGGAATGCCTGCCCGATAATTCCCGGGGCCGGTAAAACTTTCCGGATGAAAATGTTCTGAACACGAAAGTTGTTCCGAATGGATCAACTAGCACGGATACACTATCCACATATCTGTCAGTTGTCTCTAACACTACATACATGGAACCTTCCCCTCCGGATCATCTGTCCGGTAATCACCCGGTACTGACGAATCATCCCCGGATGAATTCCCGCTCTGAGCATATTGCTTCGTACTACGTTAGAGCACCGATAACGTTTCATCTGTCATGTCTTGCATCGATTGCTATGATTGCTTTATATTTACTGTCCCCCCCCCCTTAATCTCCGATAGACCCCGCTGCTGCCGTCGACTACACCGTTGCCGAGTACGACTACTTCGTCGACGATCGTACCCCTACCGCGAGCTTCCAGGCAAGCAGAGCCATTCTCTTCCCCAGATATCGCCTATCTTTCCGTACATTTCTTGCACTAGGCATTGTTACTGCTACTGCTACGTTACAATCCTATTCAGTTGCATAGCCTGTTTTTGTCGCCCCTTGATGTACCTCCTTTATCCTATGTTGCCTATTATTATTATGCATTATTCAGCAGTGAGCCCTGCGCATTGTTAGATAGGATTAGATAGAGGGTCGTAATCACTCATGGGAGTGAACGCGGGTACAAATATTATAACTGCACAGGTACGGTACAATGCAGACACCACCTCAGGCCCCCTAGTTCGGCTCTGCCGAGCCACCATCAAGTGTGAGCTATCAAGGAGTAATCCTTGTACTCCACTCGTTGCGGACTCTGTATAGCCGCTCTAGGTACCTGAGCAACGGTTGTCCTTCAAGTAAGAAGTCGGGCGACCCAACGGTGCCCGCGAGTGGTATTGCGACGGGACGACAGGGAGGGTACGACCAGTGTACCGGTGTGCTTAGCCCCTGATCGTTGGCCGCGAGAGTTACCAAACTACGAAAGTCGAGCTCCTCCAAGAGCACACGCGAGGCAAGGTAAGGAGATGGTTCACCTATTGGTAACCGCAATGACTTGGTGGGACGACAGGGCAGGCACCGATGTACTGGTGGTCCTGGCTGCTGTCGTTGTCCGCGGGTCGGTTAAGTCGAGGCAACGATAACAGTTGTCACGCAGGTTAACTAAAATGCTAAATGGTTCAGTGAATGTCTTGAGTTTGCTATATGCCATACGCAGTATCTACCCGTGGGAATTACGAGTTATGGGCTCCTCTGCTTCGTAGTGTCGTCTGAGGACTCTTCAGTCGTCAGTAGTACCGCGGCCTGCGCCGGGAAGTGGTGTTGTCTTATTTGCTCGCGCGGTGGTGTCTTATTTGGATTTGCTTTAACTTCACCGTCCAGCCTTGCACCGTGCAGGAGTACGTTGGGGTTAGGGTCCAAAGCCCCGCGTACATAGGATATAGTCCGGCGGATGACCTCTCTGTTGAGTTTGAAAGATGGGCTATGGAGTGTCGGATAACCTCGGTGGATCGCTCCCTAACAAGGTTCCCGCCACCCTGGAGATCTGTGCGTGTAGTGTAACACAAGTGCACCCCTGCAGGGAAGATTAATCTATTCGAATAGCCGTGTCCACGGTAACAGGACGCTTTATGCTGAAGCTGGATCTTACCACTACAAACTATTACTATTAAACTGTATGGTTTCGGGTTTGCTTCCTCGCAGGGGAGTCGAGGAGGGAACTCAGAGGCATTGTTAATTATTATATCTTATTATTATACAATGCTGCAGCAACTTCTGCTGCATTGTTACTTTATGCTTTATAGAAACTGTTGGCTGATTCTTACCTCATGTTGCAAGACATCGTCGGAAGATGCTAGTCTTCGATAGGCCTAGCTTCTTACCCTTATTCTGATTTCTATCTTGCAGTCCACTATATACAGCCTCTTCTTTCCGTTGATACAATGCATAATGCTTAGTAGCGGACGTAAGTCTCGCGGGTATACTAGATACTCACCCTGCTTTATTTCCTTTACTATTTTGCCTGATCGGCCGCTGTAGTCGACGTTGGAGCCTTGAAGTCCAGGAGCAGGAGATCCTCTATGCCGACCACCGTAACATGAAGATCCCCGATGCTTTCGACGAAGTTGAGTTTCCAGGAGTAGTTCGGAGGTTCCCAGGCAGGAGGCCTTGCCTTTTCGATCGAGTGTTGATTTTTGTGCTAGCCTTCTTAAGGCAACCTTGTATCCTTGTGTCTGTACTCTGATACTATTTGCTTCCGCTGACTTGTGCTCTCGAGCTGTTGTATTCGAGCCCTCGTGGCCCCTGGATTGTATTAAATAGCTTGTATTATTTTATTTGTAGAGTTGTGTTGTGATATCTCACCGTGAGTCCCTGATCTCGATCGTGTACCTTGCGTGTATGATTACTGTACACGGGTTGATTTTGGGGGCGTCACACCCTACCTTCTTGTAAGAAAGACACTTGGAGTAATTGCAAAAATTCCTTTTTGGTAGAGCTTTTCTTTAGTAATCTGGATTTTGATAATTGTAGTCTTTCTGAAGTTATCACAATTTTACAAAGAATGGCTAAAGACCCCCACACTAGCACACTTAACATTGCCTTCACCGGACATATTACCAATGCTCTCATCAAAGCTAGGGAGGATAAGCTCAAGCTTGAGACTTCCATACCTAGGAAGCTAGAAGATGGTTGGGATCCCATAGTCAAAATTAAATTGAATAACTTCTCTTTCTATGCTTTATGTGATGTTGGAGCTAGTGCTTCCGTTATGCCCAAAAGAATGTATGATATGCTCAATTTGAATCCTTTTGATACATGTTTTTTGGTGTTCGTCTTGTTGATTCTTCTATAAAGAAACCTTTAGGGAGGATTGATGATGTGCTTATTATTATCAATGATAATTATGTTCCCGTTGATTTTCTTGTTATGGACATTGAGTGTGATCCCTCATGTCCAATTATTTTTGGACGCCCTTTTCTTCGCACTGTTGGTTCTATCATTTACATGAAAGAGGGAACCATTAGATTTCACTTCCCCCTCAAAAATATAATGGAACAATTCCCTCGAAAGAGAATCAAGTTACCTTATGAGTCCGTTACACAGGCAAGCTATTCTTTGGATATTGATAAAACTTGATTTTCTTGTATCATGCCTAGCTAAAAGGCGTAAAAGAAAGCTCTTGTTGGGAGGCAACCCAAGATGTTTTTACTCTTAGTTTTAGTGGTCTTGATTCTTGTTACTACTGTAGCAACATCATTATATCTTTATTTTCAATCTTTGTGCCAAGTTTTAGCCTCTGATTGCAAGAAAGTTCAAAAGTTGTGACATGTTGTCCAGAAACAGATTATGTCCCCTTGACGGAAAAATTGTCAATAAATCACCAGATCATCTTTTTGATCTAAAGTTTTTTGACAGTATGCTCCATAAAATTGGCTTTCGTGCGTCTGTTTTGAGTTTTTTAATTTGAGTTGCAGAAGTACCCCAAGAAAATTATTTACTACCTGTTGGTCTATTTTTCACACATTCTGCCACGTTTTGCATTTCCATCATTTTGCAAACCTTAATCTTTATTTTTTTTGCAAAAACTTTTTGGAAATCTTGAGAAACAGTACCTCTTCAAGAATATCTTTATTTCCAGTAGAGAAAAATTATTTTATCATGGGTACTAACCACTCTAATCAGCTTATGATGAGTTTCGTATGAAGGGATTTTTCAAGTATGCGAAGGAAGATGATGAA
Organism: Bromus sterilis; assembly: GCA_950022295.1. Taxonomy (NCBI): domain Eukaryota; kingdom Viridiplantae; phylum Streptophyta; class Magnoliopsida; order Poales; family Poaceae; genus Bromus; species Bromus sterilis. The sequence goes on along the minus strand of OX465596.1, from coordinate 156,717,856 downwards.
AGAAGATTCGGGAGTGTCAAACGCTCAAGCTTGGGGATTCCCCCATGCACCCCCAAGAAATATCCAAGGATACTCAAGAATCTAAGCTTTGGTATTCCCCCGTGCATCCCTTTCTCCATCAACAATCATCGGTTCGTCCTTCTCCATACTATATTTTTATCACTTCATATGTTATGTGCTAAACTTGGAGCGTCTCGCTCTTTACTTTTTAGTTTGTTTTAGTTTTTCTTGATTTTCATAACAAGTTGGATCCTATCCTTCATTGTTTGGGAGACAAACACTCTCCACTCCACCGTAGAACACAACACAGGCTTGCATGCTTATCTTTCTCTTTGTGTGTGTTCTTTATCTTTTCATAGCTGCTGCCATGCTTAGCTCTTAGTTTTCATGTTTGTATTTTTAATTGATTTTATTTAGGTTGTTCTAGGAACTCTCTTAGTTTTCATGATTATCTTGTTTAGATAGTGGTCTTGTTGCACTGAGTTGTGTCTCTTCCATGAGTAGGTAATTAAGGTTGCCCTTACAAGTGTAGTGGTAACATGCAATATTTTAGAGGTATTGATTTGAGTAATATTTGAACTTTTGGTGCCAAGAGCTTTAGCCTATTAGTGATAGGTGTCATATTTTGGGAAATCTATGTTTATTTTCAAAAACTAAAAAAATTAGTTCAGAACTCTAGCTACTAGATGGATCGCTAACCTCTGGAAGGTTTGGAATATATGGAGTACCCTGACGTACCATGGGTAGACGATGCGCAAGGATAACCAAACTCACATACACTCCTCCTCGGGGTACTCGTATCCTTGTGAACCTCCCAATTAGATAGAGAGTTACATATAATAAGTTCATGAGTTCTTCGGGCTAATGTGAGTATTCGATTGTTGGCACTTCCACCTTCCCATATTTTGCTAGCCTCTTCGGTATTGTGCATTGCCCTTTCTCATCTTGAGAGTTGGCACATACTTCACCGGTGCATACAAACCCTTGGCATGATACGCTCTGTCATCATAAACCTCCTTATATCTTCCTCAAAACAGCCACCATACCTACCTATCAAGGCATTTCCATAGCCTTTTCAAGATACATTGCCATGCAACATCCACCATCTCATGACTTGATCTTCATGTCATACATGCTTTTGGTTGATCGATGAGCCTCATGATAGTTGGGCTTTGCCCATATTATTGCTACATGACGTATCATTGCATATCCTACTACACTGGCAGAGGCATACATTTGCATACATCATGATAATTTTCATTCTTTCTTTATGTTTAGTACTTTTTGTAAAGTGCGAAGATCTTCTATATTCTTGTAAAATATAGAATGTTGCCCTTAAGTTAGGAAAAGATCCCAAAGAGGACAAATTAAAAGATCCCAAAGAGAATTAAAGGATCCCAAAGAGGACAAATGAGAGATAAATAGAAAGAACCAAAGAGGCCACAAAAAACAAAACAAAAAGTAAATTGAGAAAGAGAAAAAAGAAATAAAAAGAGAGAAGGGGCAAAACTACTATTCATTTTGAAGATCCACACTCGTACTCCATTGGTATATTTGTACTCCATAGAGATTATCATTCATCCATAACTATGTGGGGACCCTTACATTATAGAACTTGGCTTGCATATTCCAAAGATGAGCCTCCTCAAATGAGCTCTAGGTCTTCATGAGCAAGCAAATTGGATGTAGGCCCGCTAGTTCCATTGGAGAGCTTAGCTTAGCTCATATGTGCATCTGTTGCATGGCAATCCCTACTCCTCACATCATATCTATCATTTGGCTTTCTCTCGCCTATGATTGTCCTCATTGATGTGAGCCTTTAACACCCTTTTTTTCTTCCTTCCCCATCATTCCTCTCTTTGCCATCCTAAGTGCCAACGTATCTTGCTCGCGCTCATCCATTGCATGAGTGCTCAAAGTCGAAAGGGAGAGGATCAGTTTGACTTGTACCTGACTAGTGGTCTGGGGATGAGTCAAAATAATATCCCGGGGGAGACCAAGTGTGAAACTTTATTAGATTGAGTTCTCAATTAAACTATATTTTTGTATTCTCTATATCCCATCTCCCTTTGCTTGCACACAAAGACCATTTGGAGACATTCGTGTCACTGACAGCGAGAGCTCTTGCACCTTTATGTTCATACTTTACTAGTTTCAATACTAGATATAGACTCCTGCTTGTTATTATCTTGACTTCAATTGCACATCTTACTTGCTTTACTTTGAAGTTCTTATATGTGTGTTAGCATATCACCACAGAAATTATTTGTGTTATCATTTACCTAGTCGAGGACGAGCAGGAATTAAGCTTGGGGATGTTGATACGTCCCAAACGTATATATAATTTTTTCTTGTTCCATGCACTTTTATGTGACATTGCTACATGTTTTCCTACACTTTTATATCATTTTACACATATTTGGACTAACCTAATAACTCAGTGCACCCAGTGCCAGTTTATGTCTGCATATGTCTTTAGTTGCAGTGATTTTTCCCCAATTTAAATTGCTCCAAAAATTCCAGAAAAATCAGAATAAAAATCAGCGTGATGCAAGCTTTTGGAATCCTGAAGGAGGGCCAGGGGGACAACCTAGTGCCCAGGCAGCCAAGTGGCGCGTCCCCACCCCTGGCCGCGCCACCGGGGCGCCTGGGAGCCCCAGGTGGACCCTGGCTCTCCCCTTTGGCCTATATTACCTCTTCGTCTAAGACACCCTCAAGGAGAACCCCGCATTGCAAAATACCCCTCTGTTCCGTCACCACCACGCTTCCAAGATCGAGAGCACCAGAAGACCTCTTCCCGGCACCCTTCCGGACGGAGGATTGACCTCCGGGAGCTTCTCCACCACCATGGACGCTTCCCGGATGTGCCGTGAGTAGTCCCCCTTGGACCATGGGTCCATCACCAGTTGCTATGTGATGTCTTCTCTACAATATTGTTCTTCAATGTTTAGCCCTTGTGAGCTGCCCTACATGATCAAGGAACCTATGTAATTTTCCTACTATTGCTATGTTGTGTTTTCTGCGATCCGATGGATTATGAGATTATGTTCAGATTGTGATGAGTTATATATTTGGTTTACCTTTTATATTTTGTTCTTGAGTAATTATTGCATCTTCTCCTTTGCTTTTTATTGCTTTGTCCAAGTAGTAGATAGTAACTCCAAGAGGGAGAGTTATGCATGATTGTGGGTTCATGCCCCCGATGTCTAGCTTGAGTGACAGAAACATGAGACTAGGGGATGTGTTGGTGCAACCAGGGAGAAAACAACGGTGCTTGTAACCGCGGTTGCAAGGATTTTTTGTCATACGCATAGATTGTTATTGCAATTGTCTATTGTTGTGAGTCTACACTTTGGGTGGGGCTCGCAACTTAATACCAGCGAGATGTTCTGGATAGATATCTCAAGGTGGATGATTAGTGAGTAGATGCAGACAGATTTTGGTCTACTTGTCTTGGCGTACTGCCCATACTTTTGAGCCTCTTACTTTCAAGTAGCATAATTAGCATTGTGGTGCGTTTATAATTCTGTCAATTGCCCAGTTGTAATTTTTTCACCCAGCTTAGTTGTTTTATCGTCTTTCTGGAGAGAGACATCACTAGTGAACATCATGGGACCCCGGTCCATATTTCCACCACTGTATACACCTCCACTTTATTTTACTGCTTTTACTTTCCTTTGCAATTATCACTACTATCATTATCCCCTTGCATTTATCCTTTCTAAACAACAAGGCCGGAGGGATTGACAACCCCTTTGTACTCATTGGGAGCAAAGCTATCTGTTGTGTGTGCACGTCCAGGCAAAGCAAGTGATTATCATCAAACGGCGCCTCACTTGCCGAACCACCTACTTGTCGACCTTGGAGTCTTCCTGGAGACATAAACCTTATAGCAACCGCATAAGGGAAATTGCTGCTAGCTATATCTCAACCTTCCACTTGGCGTAACCAACGAGGGGCGAGAAGCCATGAATCACTAGTGGACATCATGGGACCCCGGTCCATATTTCCACCATTGTTTACACCTCCATCATTTACTGCTTTCATATCCTTTTCGTTGCAATCACCGTCATTATTTCCACCATGTGTTTGATCCTTTGTAAACAACAAGACCGGAGAGATTGACCTCTCTGAACTCGTCTGGAGCAAAGTTACTTGTGTCGTGTGCATGTCCAGGTTGAGCAAGTGATTTCTATTCAGACTCTGCGTCACTTACTTCACCACCTTCTTGTTGATCCTTGGATTCCTCCTGGATCTGACAACCTTACAGTCCTCGTGTAAGGGAAATTAGACGCTGATACGTCCAAAACGTATCTATAATTTCTTCTTGCTCCATGCATGTTTTGTGTGATATTGCTATGATCTAGATACACTTTCATACACTTTTGATCATATTTGGACTAACCTATTAACTCAGTGCACCCCAGTGCCAGTTCATGTTTTCTGCTGTTTTTCTATTTCAGTTTTCCCCCATATAAAAAGTGCCAGAAAAATTCGGGAAAATTCAGATAAAAAATCAGCGTGAAGGAAGCTTCGCGAAGACCCCTGGAGGGGCCAGAGGGGATCCAGGGGGGCCCAGGCGTCCACCCGGCGCGGCCCCACCCCTGGCCGCGCCAGGGGGGCGCCTGGGGCCCCTAGTCCACCTCTGCCTACCCCCCCCCCCTTCGCCTATTTATTCTCCCTCACGGGGAAACTCCGAAGACAGAATCCTATTTCACAAACTCGCCTCTGTTTCGCCGTTGCCGCGCTTCCGAGATCGGGAGCACCAGAAGACCTCTTCCCGGCACCCTGCCGGAGGGAGGAGTGACCTCCGGGAGTCTCCTCTCCACCATGGATGCTCCCCGGATGTCTCGTGAGTAGTTTTCCTTGGACCATGGGTCCGTGATCAGTAGCTATGTGATGTTCTCCTCCCCTCTTTTATCTTCATTGTTTAGACCTCGTGAGCTGCCCTACATGATTGTGGCACCTTTGTAATATTTCTGCCGTTGCTATGCTGAGTTTGATGGGATCTGATGGATTATGAGATTATGTTCAGATTGTGATACAGTAATGTATTTGGTTTTTATCTCTTATATTTTTGTTCCTAAGTAATTCTTGCATGTTCTCCGTTGCTGTTTATTGCTTTTGCCAAGTAGTAGGTAGTGACTCCAAGAGGGAACGTTGTGCTCGATTGTGGGTTCATGCCCCCCGATGACACGCTTGAGTGACAGAAACATGAGTCTAGGGGATGTGATGTTGCCACAAGGGGGAAAACAACGGTGCTTGTAACCGCGGTTACAAGGATTGTTTACTGTACGCAAAGTTCTTCTTAATGCAGTTGTCTGTTGCTTTGGGTTTACACTTTGGGTGGGGCTCGCAACTTAATACCAGCTAGATGTTTTGGATAGATATCTCAAGGTGGATGATTAGTAGTAGATGCAGTTGGATTTCGGTCTACTTATTTTGGCGTACTGCATGTGCTTTTGAACCTCTTCCTTTCTTTTGTAGCATAGTTAGCATTGCGGTGCGTTCATAATCCTGTCAATTGCCCTTCTGTAATTTGTTTACCTCGCATAGCAGTTTTATTATCTTTTGGGAGAGAGACATCACTAGCGAACATCATATATCCCGGTCCATATCCTTATTACTGTTTCCACGCTATCTTTACTTTATTTCTTTTACTTGTTATCATTATCCCTTGTGTTTTACCCTTTGTAAACAACAAGACTGGAGAGATTGACAACCTCTCTGAACTTTGTTGGGAGCAAAGTTATCTGTGTCTGTGTGTAGGTCCACGTCAGTCGCGCCGCTGACACCTACTTATCATCTCTGGAGTCCTACTGGAGACAAACCTTGGTATCTTCACCGAGGGAAACTTGCTGCTGCGCTACATCTCCACCTTCCACTTGGGGTAACCAACGAAGGGCGAGAAACCATCAGACGCTGCTACATCTAAACCTTCCACTTGGGGTAACCAACGAGGAGCACTACTTCAGTGCCATCAAGACTAATTTCTGGCGTCGTTGCCGGGCATTCTAAGGTGCAAAAAAAGACTGGCCCCGACAACTCCTTAGCCAGAGTTAATTTCTAGCGCTGTTGTCGGGGACTCCAGTCTACAAGATAGGAGAATTGCACACTATCTTTTACCTTTTCTTTTTAGGCTTGTTAGTTTACTTTCTAGTTTTTGCTTTTGCTTGTGTGTCTTATATGTAAACCAAAAAAATAGTTGCTACCTTTTGTCTTTGTCTTTCTCTTTCTCTTCCTACTGATGCTATATTTATCATGGGTTTGGAACCACCCAAATATGGTAGGATGGACATGTTTCACTTGGATCGTCTTCGATCAATTTGTGCTCGCGCTAAAAACCCAACCGACTTGGTTGAGGGTATATCATTGGATGAGCATGATCATTAAACGTGACACCGCTTATCTCAGATAGGGAAACACTTATGGGATCAAATACAAGTTTCTTATTGTTGTGCTAAATCTTTGTGCCATATTTATGATTTTACTTGTTGCTCTGAAGTAGATCTTAAACACATTCCTTTCCAATGTGAGTTTAATGAGAATGAGACTTTACCTTCTTCTTATAAACGTGTTTATGATTACTTTTATGTTGAAAAGATTGAAGAGTTTGTTGCTTTTAAGGGTGCTTAGGAGAATGCTTCTTTGATTGAAAAGTATTACGATAATATTCACAAGTCCAAAAACCTTGCAGTTCTTTCTTATTGCTTTGAGAATTATGTTTGCAATGATTATATTGAGGATTTTAAAAACAGAATGTTTGCTGCCCAAGAAGAGGCCAATGATTGCTTTAATGAGGAATCATATGATTCCGAGGACTCACTTGAAATATCCCTTTCTGAAGAACTTGATACTAGTTGTGTTTTTGGCCAAGATGCCACTATGGGTTATGCTTGCGAAGATGAACTTGCTATAGCTCCTTATGTTAAGCATAAACTTCTTGCTATTGCACCCACACTTGATTGTCCTATTCTCCTTTTGAAATCTCCAACTCGTATTTCGGAGAATTGTGCTCTTATTAAGGCTCATAGTAATGGGTTGCATTTATCTTATGATCCTAGTGACTGTATTGAAAACAATACACATGCTCTTGTAGGTCATGAAAAACATGGTTTATGTGATAGTTATATTCTTTATGTTGTTCATAATTATACTGAAAATTATTTTGAGAGAGGAATGTTTGGTTGTAGAAACTTTCATGTTACAAAAACACCTCTCTTTATGATCAAAGTTTTGAAGTTCTTCTTCTTTTACTTTCCTATGCTTGTTACTTTGTGCTTTCATGATTTATTTCTTTACAAGGTTCTGAGGCATAGTAAGTGGGTTAGGCTTAAATGTGTTTCATGTTTTCTTCCTGATGCTTTCTTTTGCTTCAAATTCTTATTCTTATGAAAGCATCTTTTATGATTTTCATGCCTAGCTAAAAGGCATAAAAGAAAGCACTTATTGGGAGGCAACCCAAAATGTTTTTACTTTCATCTTTAGTGGTCTTGATGCTTGTTACTACTATACAAACATCATTGTATCTTTATTTTCAAGCCTTGTTCCAAGTTTAGCCTCTGATTGCAAGAAAGATCAAAAGTTGTGACATGCTTTCCAGAAAACAGATTATGTCTACTTAACGGAATAATTCACCAAAAATAACCAGAACATCTTTTTGATCTGAACTTTTGGACAGATGCTCTATACAATTCGCTTTTTAGCGTTTGTTCTGAGTTTTTCTATTTGACTTTCAGAAGTGCCCCTAAAAATTATTTACTACCTGCTAGGCTGTTTTTCATAGATTCTGCCAGGTTTTGTGTTTTCTCCGTCTTGCAAATCTTAAGCTTGCTTTTTCTTTGCAATTTTTTTTGGAAATCTTGAGAAACAGTAGCTCTTCATGAGAATATTTTTTTCCAGTAGAGGAAAAATATTTATGTATGGGTACTAATTACTCTAATCTTATGATGAGTTTTGTATGAAGGGAGTTTTCAAGTATGCGAAGGAAGATGATGGAAGAAGATCCGGGAGTGTCAAAAGATCAATCTTGAGGATGCCCCCATGCACCCCCAAGAAATATCCAAGGAGACTCAAGCTTCTAAGCTTGGATATGCCCCCGTGCATCCCCTTCTCCATCAACAATCATCAGTTCGTCCTTCTCCATGTTATATTTTTATCACTTCATATGTTATGTGCTATGCTTGGAGCGTCTCGCTCTTTAATTTTTAGTTTGTTTTGTTTTTCTTGCTGTTCATAACAAGTTGGACCCTAGCACACATTGTTCGGGAGAGAAACACGCTCCACTCCACCCTAGAACACAACATAGGTTTTCATGCTTATCTTTGATTGTGTGTTCTTTATCTTTTCATAGTTGTTGTCATGCTTAGCTCTTAGTTTTCATGCTTATTCTTTTTAAGAGCTTTTATTTAGGTTGTTGCTTTTTGAACTCTCTTGAGTTATCATGCTTATCTTGTTTAGAGAGTTGGTCCGTTGCACTAAGTTGTGTGTCTTAACATGAGTAGGTAATTGAGGTTGCTATTATAAGTATAGTAGTAACTTGCAATAGTTTTGAGGTATTGATTTGAGTAATGTTTGGACTTTTGGTGCCAAGAGATTGAGCCTATTAGTGATAGGTGTTGTATTTTGGGAAATCCGTGTTTATTTTCGAAAACTACAAAAAATAGTTGTGAACTCTAGCTACTAGATGGATCGCTAACCTCTAGAGGGGTTGGAATATATAGAGTACCCTCACGTACCATGGGTCGAGGATGTGCAAGGATAACCAAACCCCCATACACTCCTCCTCAGGGTACTTGTCTCTTTGTGAACCTCCTGATTAGATAGAGAGTTACCGATAATAAGTGCCTGAGTTCGTTTGACTAATGCGAGTACTCAATTGTTGGCACTTCCACCTTCCATATTTTGCTAGCCTCTTTGGTACTGTGCATTGCCTTTTCTCATCTTAAGAGTTATTGCAAACTTCGCCGGTGCATCCAAACCCTTGGCATGATACACTCTTTCATCATAAACCTCCTTATACCCTTCCTCAAAACAGCCACCATACCTACCTATCAAGGAATTTCCATAGCCTTTCTGAGATACATTGCCATGCAACATCCACCATCTCATGACTTGATCTTCGTGTCATACATGCTTTTGCTTGATCAAGGAGCTGCATGCTAGTTGGCCCTTTCCCTTATAATTGCTACATGACGCGCTAGTATCATTTCATATCCTGCTACACTGACAGAGGCTTACATTTTCATACATCATGATAGTTTTCAGATTTCTTTATGTTGAGTACTTCTTGTAAAGTGTGAGATCTTCTATACTATTGTAAAATATATAGTGTTTCCCTTAAAGTGAGGAAAATATCAAAAAGAGGACAAATTATAAGATCCCAAAGAGGACAAATGAGACATAAATAGAAAGATCCAATGAGGCCCCAAAAATACAAAAAAATACAAAAAAAAGAGAAAGAAAAAATAAATAAAAAGAGAGAAGGGGGCAACACTACTATTCCTTTTGAAAGATCCACAGTCGTACTCCAATGTTATTGTATTCATAGATATTTTCATATCATTCATGCATAACTATGTGGGGACCCTTACACTATAGAACTTGGCTTGCATATTCCAAGGATGAGCCTCCTCAAATGAGCTCTAGGTATTCGTGAGCAAGAAAGTATGATGCACCCCCACTACTTCCATTGGAGAGCTTACCTTAGTTCATATGTGCATTCGTTGCATGGCAATCCCTACTCCTCACATCATATCTATCAGTTGGATTTCTCTCGCCTATGATTGTCCTCATTGATGTGAGCCTTTCACACCTTTTTTGTCTTCCTTCCCCATCATTATTATCATTGCCATCCTAAGTGCCAACATATCTTGCTTGCGCTCATCCATTGCATGACTGCTCAAAGTCAAAAGGGAGAGGATCAGTTTGACTTGTGCCTGACTAGTGGTCTGAGGACGAGTCAAAAATAAGATTCCGAAGGAGACCAAGTTTGAAATTTTAGTAGATTGAGTTCTCAACTAAAATATATAGTATTTTTACGCCCTAAACCCATCTCCCACTTCTTTCACGCAAACACCATTTGGGGATATTCGAGTCACGAACAGCGAGAGCTCTTGTACCTTTATGTTCTTACATTGCTAGTCTCAATACTAGATATAGACTCTTGCTTGTTATTGTCTTGACTTGAATTGCTTATCTTACTTGCTTTACTTTAAAGTTCTTACATGTGTTAGTAGCATGTCACCAAATAAATTATTTGTGTTATCATTTACCTACTCAAGGATGAGCAGGAATTAAGCTTGGGGATGTTGATACGTCCAAAACGTATTTATAATTTCTGCTTGTTCCATGCTCATTTGGGTGACATTACTATGTGTTTTGCTACACTTTCATACCTTTTTACATATATTTGGACTAACCTACTAACTCAGTACACCTAGTGCCAGTTTCTGTCTGCTGATGTCTGCGAATTACAGGTTTATACCCATATTTACAGTGCTCAGAAAATTCCATAAAAAATATATATATAATCAGCGTTCCAGAAAACTCCGGAAGACCTAAGGAGAGCCGAAGGGGGGAACCCCCCTCCCAGGCAGCCAGGGGGCGCGACCCCACCCTAGGTCGCTCAAGGAGGCCGCCTAGAGGGGTGGGACCCCCTGGTGCCCTCCATCGGCCTATATTTACTCCTCGATATAGAAACCCTGAAAAAAAGACCCCGCGTCGCAAAATTCGCCATTGTTCCGCCGCCGCCGGGCTCCCGATATCAAGATCGCTAGAAGACCTCATCCCGGCACCCTGTCGGAGGGAGGATTGATCTCGGGGAGCTTCTCCACCACCATGAGCGCTTCCCGGATGTGCCGTGAGTAGTCCCCCTTGGACCATGGGTCCATGACCAATAGCTATGTGATGTCTAGTCTCCAATATTGTGCTTCAATTCTTAGCCCTTGTGAGCTGCCCTACATGATCAAGATATCTATGTAATCTTTCTGCTGTTGCTATGCTGTGTTTGCTGGCATCCGATGGATTATATGACATTATGTTCAGATCATGATGAGTTATATATTTGGTTCTCCTTTTATGTATTTGTTCTTGAGTAATTCTTGCATATTCTCCGTTTCTTTTTATTGCTTTGTCCAAGTAGTAGATAGTAACTCCAAGAGGGAGCGTTATGCATGATTGTGGGTTCATTCCGCCCGATGTCTAGCTTGAGTGACAGAAATATGAGACTAGGGGATGTGTTGTTTCCACCAGGGAGAAAACAACGGTGCTTGTAACCGCGGTTGCAAGGATTGTTTACCTTACGCATATTTTGTTAATGCAGTTGTGTGTTGATTTGAGTTTATAATTTGGGTGGGGCTCGCAACTTAATACTAGCGAGATATTCTGGATAGATATCCCAAGGTGGAGGATTAGTGAGTGTAAAGCCCCCGATGCGGTACTAACTCTTAACTAGTCGCTTTCGCGTCCGGTCGGAGTTAGAAGCGCATCAAACGCCACCGGCGCACGACACTCGCACTCGTGTCGCTGCCGGATTCTCGACAACAGGTATATAAGCATAACTCGAAGAAAGGAAATACATATAGAAGACAAGTAGAGCAGGGCATACAACGCCACTGTCTAAAAATATAACATCATCAAGAGTACATCTTATCAATACATCAATACATCAAGCGGAAGCATAGTAAGGACCGGGTACGGTCAAGATCCAAATTATCCTAGAGAGGGCTGCACATAAATATCCACCCACGGGAACGTCTGAGCCCAACTATAGGATCCTACTGGTCGGTGTAGTCGTACTCGTCGTCATCCTCTGGGGGCACCTCCACGAAGTATCGTCCGGTGCTGGGGTCGAGGTAGTAGTCCACTGCAGCGGTCGATCAGGCAAAGCGGTAAAGGCAGAAATATAAACGGGGGTGAGAACATGTCATTACGGAATAACTAATGCTACAGGTAAGGTAAAGATATAGACAGGTTGCAGCCGTACTAGCATATATGGTGGCTACACGTTCTATAAGAGCAGAGATGAGATCCAAGAAGTTACGTTGACAACGTGTCAAAGGTCGGCCATCCACCTACTTACGCAAACATAACACAACCTCGTTTCCCTCTCGGTCCCCCTGGACGAAGAAAGACAACCAAGGCACGCACACGGTTTGTCAAGTTTTATAGCATAATTATAATTGATGTTATTCTATGAACAAGGAGTAGGTTTCAAGTAGTCCGTAACCGCGGACACGGCTTTTCGAAAAGATTTACCCTGCAGGGGTGTACCAACGGTCCATTATAGACGTCGCATGTACGTCCGGTTTCCACTTGGCTAGGTAAGCGCCTGAAACTCCGGAACGTCAGAGTCCCTCTAACTAACAACACACATATCCGGGTGGCCCCCGGGGAGTCGACACCCAACTCAAAAGCTGGCCACGCTCTCGAATCGGACTCAACCGTATAACTCGGGTTTGGATTAACGGTTAGTTCTCTTATGAGACCGGGTCCTCAGCCGGTCTATTTGGGCCAGCCAAGAAACTATGTCCTCCTGGCCCTGGTTTGGTTTGGAAACAACTGGGGATCCAACCAGCACACACACACTACAAATGTAAAACAGCTTGGGCCACCACTAGACTGTATGAAGCTAGGTAGGTAAGACAAGGGGGGCCCCATAAAACCCCACACACGATTAGGCACGCTCGTCAAGAAACACAATACCCGGAACTCGGGTCCTACGTGACTCCAATGGAACAAAGCACCAGACGGGAATAGTTCAGCCTTCCACCTTTCGTCGAATGTATATATTTACATCATTTAACAATAATAAATATCAACCAACTTCTTTGATAACATGATATCCCAACCATAATATATACGGTAAGCAGCAAGTTCTCTATCCATACTAAGCAAGGGCTGAGCGGCAGTAACTTAGCAGTACAGTGGTTTGCTGGGATGTGGGGATCATGGCTATATAGGTTTAAACATGGCATATAAGGTAGATAGGATCAAACATCAACGTTCTAGATCTACAGCTAGGCATGAGCAGAAAGTTATAAAGTAATGACACCGATCTCCCCCTTGCCTGGTAAGGTAGTCGAAGCAGCACTCACGGTACCCTCGGGCTCGGTGTCGGACAGCTCCACGTAAGTCTCCTCGGCGGTCTCAGGTGCTAACGTAAGGTACCGGCAAGAAAAGGCACACAAGTAAGCAACTGAAGCAACTCAAACAAGGATGGCATGTTCAAGTTTTTATTTACATGGTATGACCCTGTCTAGTCAAGTTTAAATGAAGGTGATGACGACAAGTCACCACTCTCATATGCATTTTATTTACATTGCAATGGCTTTGGTCTGAGCCTTAAATTAGGTGTAAATAGCATGATAACATGACATGATCAACAAAGCATTACAAGAATTACATAACATGAAAGTAAAACAATGATTCCGGAGACGGAGTAGTGTCGGTGAAATTGACACACAGGAAGGAGCAACAAGGTTTGAGGCCAGTCACTATGCACATGAAAATATGCTAGGGGCTGACTTGAAGAAGAAGATGACTTGGAACAGACTTGAAAAGATCAGATGAACAACATTTCAAATGCACTGAAGTTGAAATGTTGCAGGCAGACAGACCTGAGAGCTTCTGAACCAGGTGATCACACCTTGTCTCAAAAGTTGTACAACACATCATGAAAACATCACTACTGAACTCCTTGCAGAAAAGCACCCCAAAAACATATATGACATGTCTCAGTTTGAATTTGCAAGGGCAGTTGAAAATTCAGCTGAAGTTCAGGGGGCTGAGTGTAAAATTGCACCTCATGAATTTTGAAAAGGTTCAGATGAACAAATCATCATCACCATGCAATTACTTGTGTAAAACTACCCCCATTTCATATATGGCATGGGCTAATTTGAAAATTGAACAAACTTTGCCAAACAAAGAATTTGCAGGGGGGGCATTTGCAAATTTACCATGCTTCCAAAACATAGGGGTTCAAATGCAAAAATGCTTCCCACTATGCTGACCAGTAGCTCAAGCTACCCTAAAAAGATATAAGGCATGCCTCAATTGAACAGGAGGTGAGAGTCTAGTTTGAATTTGAATTCAAACTTGAATGAAATAAAAACAGAAAAGAAAGGAATAAATAAAAAGAAAAAGGGAAGCCCAGCCAGCTTGGGCTGGCCTCGGCCAGCAGCCCAGCTGCTGCTCCCTGCCGCCTGGCGCGCTAATACTAACGGGCCAGGCCCAGCTGCTACCACGGCCATGCTCTCAAAAGAGCAAAAAATCGGGGTTAAATCGACCCCAGGGGGATTCGAACCCCGCACAGCGCGGCTCTCCTCCAAGCGCGCTACCACTCGGCTAGCGCTCGCATCTCGACAGGAAGAAGCTCGCTCTGAAGATAACCTAGCTACAAGGCGCTGCTAAAACTGAACACGAACTGAACTCGAGTTCAGTCGACAGTGGACGGAAGAAAGGAGGGAACTTGCTCCAGTTGAATTGATCCTGGACTCCCAGCAAACTGAAGCTGCGCTGCATCGTCTCCGTCCTGCTACGGTGATCTACATCACGCGGAATCGAAGCAGCTCGAGGCGCGATTTGAAGAAAGGGGGCGGCTTGACCGCTGTCTGACGAGGTTCAGACTCTGCAGCTCCGCGCGCGTGGAACTTCCGGCGTCCCCCGCATCTCGTCCAGGGCACCATGGACTCCACGCCTTCTGCTAGCCGTAGACGGATGTGCCCGGACTCCGTTTCACTGCTAAGTTAGCCTCGCCGTGCCACGTATGGGTGCTACGCCGGACCGGAAGAACGCGGCGGAACGGGAGACAACGGAAACAGGGGAGGGGAACGGTGAGCTCACAGCGGGGGAAACGGCTCATGCGGATCGGGATGAAGGTCGACGACGTGGACGAAGACGGAGTCGAGCCGTGCAGAGACCTCAAGCCACGGACCTCCTGTCCATGGCGACTCCGGACAGGATGCAGAGGAAGGGGAACGGGAGAAGGCGGCGGCGGCCGAGGGATGGAGCTAGGGTTTGGGGTGCCAGGAGGGGCTCATATATAGGAGAGGGGGAGAGGCGACGTGGCTCCAGGAGAGCCTCTCCTCCACGGGCACGCCATGTGCGTGAGGGGGGAGAAATGCATAGGAGGGGGATGACAGGTGGGACCAGCCGGCTGAGAGAGAGGGGAAAAAGGAAAAGAAACGGGGCTGCTCCAGGTGGGCTGATTCGGGCGGCCCAGCTGGGCTGGAGGTGAAAAGGGAGGAAGGCAGGCCCTTTTCCAGATAGAAAACGAGCAGCAGGGAAAGAAAAGGAAAAGAAAAAGACAGGGGCAAGGAAAAATATTCCAAATATTTTTTTAAATCCCCTAAAAAGATGATTGATCACCCAAAATTGGTTTGATCAATTTTTCATGCAGTGAAAAATCCCTAAAAGCAAAACAGCACCCTTTTCTATTTAAAATTAAATAGAAAAGGACTTTGAAGAGTTTTTGAGAGAAAAACAGAAGGTTCAAAATTCCATGAGCTTGAAATTCTTAATCCTTGCATTTTTCTAGATTTTTCAAAATTGGTTTGACCAATTTAGGCAACAACAAAAATGTGGCCCCTTTTTGAATTCAAAAACACTTTGAACTAGGGCTACTGTTTTTGGTGGTAGCAAAAATGCTTTGAGGGTTTTAAAACCCTTGCAATAGCAAATGAAATGGCTAGGCCAAGTTTGGGGTCAAGTGGAGTGAGCATGTGACAAGGAAAATTCCCACAATACCCTTCTTGAGCCACTTTGGATGCAAAGGAAAAAAACTCAACATGACTCCATTCTCAAAGCCAATTCAAATCACCACATGAAATGACATACACATCCACCATGCCAAGTTACAAGTCCAACAGAGAAAGTAAATTACATGGTGTTTGCAGCTTATTACATGTGGGCTGTTACAGCTCTCCCCTACCAACATAGGATCTCGTCCCGAGATCTAAGCAAGAAAAAGCTCGGGATACTCAGAACAGAGATGATCTTCACGCTCCCACGTTGCTTCCTTCTGCGAGTGATGTGCCCACTGCACTTTGAGGAACTTGACGGTCTTGTTGCGAGTCTTGCGCTCGGACGAGTCAAGAACACGGACTGGACGCTCTGAGTAAGAAAGATCCGCACTGAGTTGGATCTTGCCCAAGTCCACTGCCTGCTCTGGCTGCTTGAAACACTTCTTCAACTGAGACAGGTGGAACACATCATGTACCATAGCCAAACTGTCTGGAAGCTCAAGGTGGAACGCAAGAGGTCCCCGAGTCTCGAGGATGCGGAACGGACCCACGAACCTGGGAGCCAACTTGCCTTTGATCCCAAAGCGGTGAGTGCCTCGAAGTGGAGACACTTTGAGGTATGCGAAGTCACCAACTTTGAAGTCAACACCACGGTGTTTCTTGTCATAATAGGCCTTCTGCCTAGACTGTGCTGCCTTTAGATTCTCTCGGACAATCTTCACTCTGTCCTCTGCCTCTTGTATCACATCTGGACCGAACAGCTGCCTCTCGCCTGTCTCGGACCAGTTCAAAGGTGTCCTGCACTTGCGACCATACAAGACTTCAAACGGTGTTGCTTGCAGACTTGCCTGATAGCTGTTGTTGTACGAGAACTCAGCATATGGCAAGCATTCTTCCCACTTCATGCCAAACGAGATGACACATGCCCGAAGCATGTCCTCGAGGATTTGATTCACACGCTCAACCTGCCCACTGGTCTGAGGGTGATATGCGGTACTGAACAAGACTGTCGTACCAATCGCCTTCTGGAAGGCCTGCCAGAACTTGGAGGTGAAAAGACTGCCTCGATCAGAACTGATCTTCTTGGGGATGCCATGCAAAGACACAACTCTTGCGGTGTACAAATCCGCCAACTGAGCTGCAGAAATGGAGTCTTTCACTGGGAAGAAGTGGGCAACTTTGGAGAGATTGTCAATGACAACAAAGATGGCATTGTTCTTCTTCTGCGACAGAGGAAAACCTGTGATGAAATCCATCTCAATGTGGTCCCATTTCCACTCCGGAATTTCAATTGGCTGAAGTACCCCTGCAGGCTTCTGATGCTGTGCCTTCACTCTCCTGCACACATCACACTGGGAGACAAAACGGGCAACATCCCGCTTCATACGAGTCCACCAAAAGCTCTGCTTGAGGTCCTGATACATCTTGGTGCTACCAGGGTGGATAGACAGCTTCGAGTCATGGGCTTCTTTCAAGATGACCTCTCTGAGACCTCCTTCCTTGGGAACAACAACTCTCTCCTCAAACATCACGGTGCCGTCATTATGCACTGAAAAGCAACCGTACTTCGGAACTGAGGCGGCAACACCCTGCTTGACTTTCTGAATCATCAAGCTACCAGACTGAGCTACACGAATCTTCTCACGGATAGTGGGCTCTACCACAAGGTTGGCTAGATAGCCCGCTGGAACTAGCTCAAGATTGAGCCTTCGAAAGGCCTCACACAAATCAGGGTGTATCTTCTGCACCTGGACACTGTTGCAATCACCCTTGCGGCTCAACGCATCGGCTATGACATTCGCCTTGCCAGGCGTATACTGAATATCCACGGAGTACTCAGTAATAGTCTCGAGCCACCTCCTTTGCCTCAAGTTCAGGTTAGGCTGCGTGAACAAGTACTTTAAGCTTTTGTGATCGGTGAACACATCAACCTTCCTCCCTAGGAGGTGGTGTCGCCAAGTAACCAACGCATGAATCACTGCAGCCAGCTCAAGATCGTGGGTCGAATAGCTCCTCTCAGCCTGCTTCAACTGTCTGGAGGTGTACGCCACAATACTCTTTCCCTGCATCAACACTCCGCCAAGGCCATTCAACGAGGCGTCACAGCACACTTGAAACGGTTGTGACTCATCTGGCGGCGTAAGAATCGGAGCTGTGGTCAGCCTTATCTTCAACTCATCAAAAGCTGCCTGGCAAGCCTGTGACCAAGAGTACCTCTTACCCTTGCACAACAACTCCGTCATCGGTTTTGCTATCTTGGAGAAATTCTCGACAAACTTCCTGCAATAGCTGGCAAGTCCGAGAAAACTCCTCAGCTGCTTGACATTTTTCGGCGGAGTCCAATCTTGAATCGTCCGGACTCTGTCTGGGTCAACAGCAATGCCCTCTGAGGAAATGACATGGCCAAGGAAGTTGACCTTATTCATCCAAAACTCGCACTTGGAGAACTTGGCATAAAACTGGTGATCTCTCAACTTCTGCAATACCAATCTGAGATGCTCCTCATGCTCAGCCTCTGACTTGGAAAAGACAAGGATGTCGTCGAGGTAGAGGAGCACGAACACGTCTAGCCACTCCTGGAACAGATAGTTCATGGCCCTCATGAATGTTGGAGGCGCGTTAGAAAAGCCAAACGTCATGACCGTAAACTCGTACAGTCCATAACGAGTGTGAAAGGCTGTCTTGGGAATGTCCTCCTCACGGACACGAATCTGGTGGTACCCCATCTTTAGATCAAGCTTTGAAAACACCTTTGCTCCGTGCAATT
Organism: Bromus sterilis; assembly: GCA_950022295.1. Taxonomy (NCBI): domain Eukaryota; kingdom Viridiplantae; phylum Streptophyta; class Magnoliopsida; order Poales; family Poaceae; genus Bromus; species Bromus sterilis. Next base: position 156,699,343 of record OX465596.1, on the reverse strand, counting down.
GCTCAAATAAGTCATTGATGTTGGGCAAAGGGTATTTGTTTTTGATCGTCTTCTTGTTTATACCACGGTAGTCTTGAACCAACCGGCTAGTACCATCTTTCTTCTTCACAAAAAGACACGGGGCACCCCAAGGGGAAGTGCTCGGACGAATGAGCCCATCCTTCTCAAGCTTCACCAACTTCTCTTTCAACTCAATCAGCTCTTCCGGACACCTCTTGTACGGCTGCCGAGATATCGGCTGTGTACCAGGTTTTAGCTCGATCACGAACTCAATAGCACGGACGGGTGGAATACCTGGCAACTCCTCTGGAAAGACATCTGGGAACTCTCGAACAACTCTGACCTCCTCGATCAATGGAGCAACTCCAGTGTTCAGAGCGTACAATTGTGCCGATCCCACTGTCGAGCCACAAGTGTACCAAACCTCTGCGCCTGAATCGTGCGTCAGCAACACGGTCTTGGACGGACAATCAATCTTGGCCTTGTACTTGACAAGCCAATCCATGCCCAAAATGACATCAATGTCCGAACGGGGCAAGACAATCAGAGACGAGGAAAAGATGGCTCCTAGGATACAAATCTGCACATCAGGGATGCTGCCCGCTGACTGCATCCTCGAACCTGGAGAAGCAATTGCTAGAGGTATAGGCAACCTCTCATGCGGAAGGTCAAGTGAACTGGCAAAAGCATCGGACATGAAGGAATGGGAAGCTCTGGAATCGAACAAAACTGATGCTGGAACTGAACATACAAGCAACCTACCAAGCACAATCTCAGACGACTGCTGGGCCTCTGTGACGGTCACGTTGTTCACACTGACTGCTCGTGGCTGGGCCGGCACCATCGCGTTGCTCGGTGTAGAGCGAGGTGGGGGCGGAGGCAGCCTGGCGTAACGAGGGTCGATGCACTGCGGAGACTTGTGACCCGGCTTGCCACACTTGAAGCACGTGATCTCAGGCCTGGGCTGGCCCTGTGGAGCAGGAGGCCTCGCGTAGGGTGAAGTAGAGCGAGGTCCGTGCTGCACTGGGACGGGAGGGCGGGCAAAAGTGCGGACAACTGCCGCCCTCGGCTGGAACTGCTGACGCTGCGGCTGAGGCTGTGGCTCTGCAACCCAGGACTTGGCCTTCTTGTGGACCATCACTGCTGAACTGTGCTCTCTCTGCTTTCTCTTCTCTGCTTAACGCTCTGCCTCAGCTGACTCCTGTCTGATAGCCTGGTCGACGAACTCTGAGAACAGGCTTGGCGTGGACAAGGTGAGCGCATACTTGATGTCCGGGGCAAGACCACCGCAGAACCTGGCAATGCGCTTGGCCTCTGACGAGACCTCCTTTGGAGCATACCTGGCAAGCCTGACGAAGGCCAGGTTATACTCCTGCACAGACCTGTCCCCCTGCCTCAGAGCTAAGAACTCCTCGCGCTTCCTCTCGATCAGACCACTGGGAATATGAGCAGCTCTGAAATCCCTGACGAAGTCATCCCACGTGATCTCTGCATCACCCTTGTTAGCCTTGTACGTCGAGAACCAACTGCCTGCGGCACCCTGGAGCTGGAAGGAGGCGAAGGTGACGTAGTCGACGGGTCTGACGGCGTTGGCATTGAAGTGCTTCTTGATCTCTGCAATCCAGTCATCCGCCTCCAGCGGGTCTCGAGCCTCAGATAACCTGGGGGGGCTGATCGCAAGGAACTGCTGCAGTGTGGTGTACTGTGGTCGATCATTCCTCTGAACACCCTGGTTCTGCAGCATCTGAAGGATCGCAGCTGTGCCCTGAGCCACTGCGGCTACAGCCTCCCCAAGGATAGGGTTCTCTGGCGGCGGCATGTTCGCTCTTGGCATCATGTATACAGGAACACTTATGAGAACATGAACGAATCATTGAAGTAACCAGAGTTAAAGCAAAATTGACAACAAAACTTTCTCACGAGGTATGAGAAAGCCTAAAGCTGAAATTCCACCGAGGTTAACCCGGAAGTCGATAACTAGGTGCTACTGGAATTCCCAAACCAAGAACATCCGAATCCAAAATAATCCTCTGCTAGCGAGCACACAACAATATATACGAGCGGTTGGAAACCTGACAATGAGACATCTGCCCTGAGCGGCCCGCCATCACGGTCGTCCATAGGGGAAAGACACCACATCCATATTACCATAGGATGCCCGCCAATCTTGTATGGACGGTTCACCTGGGGTACGCCGTAAGCGAGGTAGAGCAGTCAACCCCAAGTGGCGGCTCAGTGGTCTCAAAGACGCCAACACATCTCGTCGCTAGCAAAAAATTATAGAGGAATCGGAGCCTCATGTAAACGAGATCCTAGATTATTTTGAAAGGGGATAAGTTGCAGAGACAAAACATCGTTTCACTTCCTCACGGAAAAAGGGGTGGGAGGGTGGGATAAGGAGAAAACAGAAAGATGTCCTACTCTCCGAAATTTTCCTATATAACTACCAAAATAATTTCTAGACTCAACTTAGGCCAGTAAAGGGTCCTACAGTCAGTCCTGCTCTGATACCAAGTTGTAAAGCCCCCGATGCGGTACTAACTCTAACTAGTCGCTTTCGTGTCCGGTCGGAGTTAGAAGCGCATCAAAGGCCACCGGCGCACGACACTCGCACTCGTGTCGCTGCCGGATTCTCGACAACAGGTATATAAGCATAACTCTAAGAAAGGAAATACATATAGAAGACAAGTAGAGCAGGGCATACAACGCCACTGTCTAAAAATATAACATCATCAAGAGTACATCTTATCAATACATCAATACATCAAGCGGAAGCATAGTAAGGACCGGGTATGGTCAAAATCCAAATTATCCTAGAGAGGGCTGCACATAAATATCCACCCACGGGAACGTCTGAGCCCAACTATAGGATCCTACTGGTCGGTGTAGTCGTACTCGTCGTCATCCTCTGGGGGCACCTCCACGAAGTATCGTCCGGTGCTGGGGTCGAGGTAGTAGTCCACTGCAACGGCCGATCAGGCAAAGCGGTAAAGGCAGAAATATAAACGGGGGTGAGAACATGTCATTACGGAATAACTAACGCTACAGGTAAGGTAAAGATATAGACAGGTTGCAGCCGTACTAGCATATATGGTGGCTACACGTTCTATAAGAGCATAGATGAGATCCAAGAAGTTACGTTGACAACGTGTCAAAGGTCGGCTATCCACCTACTTACGCAAACATAACACAACCTCGTTTCCCTCTCGGTCCCCCTGGACGAAGAAAGACAACCAAGGCACGCACACGGTTTGTCAAGTTTTATAGCATAATTATAATTGATGTTATTCTATGAACAAGAGTAGGTTTCAAGTAGTCCGTAACCGCGGACACGGCTTTTCGAAAATATTTACCCTGCAGGGGTGTACCAACGGTCCATTATAGACGTCGCATGTACGCCCGGTTTCCACTTGGCTAGGTAAGCGCCTGAAACTCCGGAACGTCAGAGTCCCTCTAACTAACAACACACATATCCGGGTGGCCCCCGGGGATTCGACACCCAACTCAAAAGCTGGCCACGCTCTCGAATCGGACTCTACTGTATAACTCGGGTTTGGATTACCGGTTAGTTCTCTTATGAGACCGGGTCCTCAGCCGGTCTATTTGGGCCAGCCAAGAAATTATGTCCTCCTGGCCCTGGTTTGGTTTGGAAACAACTGGGGATCCAACCAGCACACACACACTACAAATGTAAAACAGCTTGGGCCACCACTAGACTGTATGAAGCTAGGTAGGTAAGACAAGGGGGGCCCCATAAAACCCCACACACGATTAGGCACGCTCGTCAAGAAACACAATACCCGGAACTCGGGTCCTAGGTGACTCCAATGGAACAAAGCACCAGACGGGAATAGTCCAGCCTTCCACCTTTCGTCGAATGTATATATTTACATCATTTAACAATAATAAATATCAACCAACTTCTTTGATAACATGATATCCCAACCATAATATATACGGTAAGCAGCAAGTTCTCTATCCATACTAAGCAAGGGCTGAGCGGCAGTAACTTAGCAGTACAGTGGTTTGCTGGGATGTGGGGATCATGGCTGTATAGGCTTAAACATGGCATATAAGGTAGATAGGATCAAACATCAATGTTCTAGATCTACAGCTAGGCATGAGCAGAAAGTTATAAAGTAATGACACCGATCTCCCCCTTGCCTGGTAAGGTAGTCGAAGCAGCACTCACGGTACCCTCGGGCTCGGTGTCGGACAGCTCCACGTAAGTCTCCTCGGCGGTCTCAGGTGCTAACGTAAGGTACCGGCAAGAAACGGCACACAAGTAAGCAACTGAAGCAACTCAAACAAGGATGGCATGTTCAAGTTTTTATTTACATGGTATGACCCTGTCTAGTCAAGTTTAAATGAAGGTGATGACGACAAGTCACCACTCTCATATGCATTTTATTTACATTGCAATGGCTTTGGTCTGAGCCTTAAATTAGGTGTAAATAGCATGATAACATGACATGATCAACAAAGCATTACAAGAATTACATAACATGAAAGTAAAACAACGATTCCGGAGACGGAGTAGTGTCGGTGAAATTGACACACAGGAAGGAGCAACAAGGTTTGTGGCCAGTCACTACGCACATGACAATATGCTAGGGGCTGACTTGAAGAAGAAGATGACTTGGAACAGACTTGAAAAGATCAGATGAACAACATTTCAAATGCACTGAAGTTGAAATGTTGCAGGCAGACAGACCTGAGAGCTTCTGAACCAGGTGATCACACCTTGTCTCAAAAGTTGTACAACACATCATGAAACATCACTACTGAACTCCTTGCAGAAAAGCACCCCAAAAACATATATGACATGTCTCAGTTTGAATTTGCAAGGGCAGTTGAAAATTCAGCTGAAGTTCAGGGGGCTGAGTGCAAAATTGCACCTCATGAATTTTGAAAAGGTTCAGATGAACAAATCATCATCACCATGCAATTACTTGTGTAAAACTACCCCCATTTCATATATGGCATGGGCTAATTTGAAAATTGAACAAACTTTGCCAAACCAAGAATTTGCAGGGGGGGCATTTGCAAATTTACCATGCTTCCAAAACATAGGGGTTCAAATGCAAAAATGCTTCCCACTATGCTGACCAGTAGCTCAACCCTAAAAAGATATAAGGCATGCCTCAATTGAACAGGAGGTGAGAGTCTAGTTTGAATTTGAATTCAAACTTGAATGAAATAAAAACAGAAAAGAAAGGAATAAATAAAAAGAAAAAGGGAAGCCCAGCCAGCTTGGGCTGGCCTCGGCCAGCAGCCCAGCTGCTGCTCCCTGCCGCCTGGCGCGCTAATACTAACGGGCCAGGCCCAGCTGCTACCACGGCCATGCTCTCAAAAGAGCAAAAAAATCGGGGTTAAATCGACCCCAGGGGGATTCGAACCCCGCACAGCGCGGCTCTCCTCCAAGCGCGCTACCACTCGGCTAGCGCTCGCATCTCGACAGGAAGCAGCTCGCTCTGAAGATAACCTAGCTACAAGGCGCTGCTAAAACTGAACACGAACTGAACTCGAGTTCAGTCGACAGTGGACGGAATAAAGGAGGGAACTTGCTCCAGTTGAATTGATCCTGGACTCCCAGCAAACTGAAGCTGCGTTGCATCGTCTCCGTCCTGCTACGGTGATCTACATCACGCGGAATCGAAGCAGCTCGAGGCGCGATTTGAAGAAAGGGGGCGGCTTGACCGCTGTCTGACGAGGTTCAGACTCTGCAGCTCCGCGCGCGTGGAACTTCCGGCGTCCCCCGCATCTCGTCCAGGGCACCATGGGCTCCACGCCTTCTGCTAGCCGTAGACGGATGTGCCCGGACTCCGTTTCACTGCTAAGCTAGCCTCGTCGTGCCACGTATGGGTGCTACGCCGGACCGGAAGAACGCGGCGGAACGGGAGACAACGGAAACAGGGGAGGGGAACGGTGAGCTCACAGCGGGGGAAACGGCTCATGCGGATCGGGATGAAGGTCGCCGGCGTGCAGGTCGACGACGTGGACGAAGACGGAGTCGAGCCGTGCAGAGACCTCAGGCCACGGACCTCCTGTCCATTGCGACTCCGGACAGGATGCCGAGGAAGGGGAACGGGAGAAGGCGGCGGCGGCCGAGGGATGGAGCTAGGGTTTGGGGTGCCAGGAGGGGCTCATATATAGGAGAGGGGGAGAGGCGACGTGGCTCCAGGAGAGCCTCTCCTCCACGGGCACGCCATGTGCGTGAGGGGGGAGAAAGGCAGAGGAGGGGGATGACAGGTGGGACCGGCCGGCTGAGAGAGAGGGGAAAAAGGAAAAGAAACGGGGCTGCTCCAGGTGGGCTGATTCGGGCGGCCCAGCTGGGCTGCAGGTGAAAAGGGAGGAAGGCAGGCCCTTTTCCAGATAGAAAACGAGCAGCAGGGAAAGAAAAGGAAAAGAAAAAGACAGGGGCAAGGAAAAATATTCCAAATATTTTTTTAAATCCCCTAAAAAGATGATTGATCACCCAAAATTGGTTTGATCAATTTTGCATGCAGTGAAAAATCCCTAAAAGCAAAACAACACCCTTTTCTATTTAAAATTAAATAGAAAAGGACTTTGAAGAGTTTTTGAGAGAAAAACAGAAGGTTCAAAATTCCATGAGCTTGAAATTCTTAATCCTTGCATTTTTCTAGATTTTTCAAAATTGGTTTGACCAATTTAGGCAACAACAAAAATGTGGCTCTTTTTTGAATTCAAAAACACTTTGAACTAGGGCTACTGTTTTTGGTGGTAGCAAAAATGCTTTGAGGGTTTTAAAACCCTTGCAATAGCAAATGAAATGGCTAGGCCAAGTTTGGGGTCAAGTGGAGTGAGCATGTGACAAGGAAAATTCCCACAATACCCTTCTTGAGCCACTTTGGATGCAAAGGAAAACAACTCAACATGACTCCATTCTCAAAGCCAATTCAAATCACCACATGAAATGACATACACATCCACCATGCCAAGTTACAAGTCCAACAGAGAAAGTAAATTACATGGTGTTTGCAGCTTATTACATGTGGGCTGTTACAGTGAGTAGATGCTGATGAATAAACGGTCTACTTGTCTTGGCGTATTGCCCATATTATTGAGCCTCTAACTTTCTTGTAGCATAATTAGCATTGCGGTGCATTTATAATTCTGTCAATTGCCCAGCTGTAAGTTGTCCACCCAACATAGTTGTTTTATCGTCTTTTGGGAGAGAGACATCACTAGTGAACATCATGGGACCCCGTCCATATTTTCACCATTGTTACACCTCCATCATTTACTGCTTTTATTTCCTTTTCGTTGCAATCACCATTATTATTTCCACCGTGTGTTTGATCCTTGTAAACAACAAGACCGGAGAGATTGATAACCTCTCTGAACTCATTGGGAGAAAAGTTACTTGTGTCGTGTGCAGGTCCAGGTTAAGAAAGTGATTTCTATTCTTACAGCGCATCACTTACTTCACCATCTTCTTGTTTATCCTTGGAGTCCTCCTGGATCTGACAACCTTACTATCCTCGTGTAATGGAAATTATCCGCTACTACATCTAAACCTTCCACTTGGGGTAACCAACGAGGAGCACGATGATACTCTCTCCTCGTTGGTTACCCCAAGTGGAAGGTGAGATGTAGGATAGCGGCAAATTTCCCTCGGTGAAGATACCAAAGTTTGTCTCCAATAGGACTCCGGAGATGATAAGTAGGTGTCAACGGCGCAACTGACTTGGACCTGCACACAACACAAATAACTTTGCTTCCCAACGAGTACAGAGAGGTTGTCAATCTCTCTGGCCTTGTTGTTCGCAAAGGATCAACGTAACAGATAATAATAATAATGGTGATAGCAACTAGAAAGTAAAAGCAGGAAAATAAAAGAGCCTATAAACAGTGATGAGAATATGGACCGGGGTCCCGTGATGTTCACTAGTGATGTCTCTCTCCCAAAAGACGATAAAACGGCTATGCGAGGTAAACAAATTATAGTTGGGAAATTGACAGGATTAAAAACACATCGCAATGCTAACTATGCTACAAAGAAAGGACGAGGCTCAAAAGCATGGGCGGTACGCAAAAATAAGTAGACCAAAATCCAACTGCATCTACTAAAAATCATCCACCTTGAGATATCTATCCAAAACATCTCGTTGCTATTAAGTTGCGAGCCCCACCCAAAGTGCAAACCCAAAGCAACAGACAACTGCATTAAAAAGCACTTTGCGTAAAGTAAAAAATCCTTGCAACCGCGGTTACAAGCACCTTTGTATTGCCCCTTGTGGAAAAAGCACATCCCCTACACTCATGTTTCTGTCACTCAAGCATGTCATCGGGGAGCATGAACCCACAATCGAGCATAATGTTCCCTCTTGGGGTCACTACCTACTACTTGGCCAAAGCAATAATAAACAACGGAGAACATGCAAGAGTTACTTATAGGAACAAAAATATAGAAGAGAAGAACCGAATATATTACTCAATCACAATCTAAACATAGTCTCATAATCCATCAGATCCCAACAAACTCAGCATAGCAACAGCAGAAAATTTCATATGTGCCTCGATCATGTAGGCAGCTCAGGAGGGCTAAACCATGAAGAACAAAGACGGGAGGAGAACATCACATAGCTACTGATCACGGACCCATGGTCGAACGGAAACTAATCACGGCACATCCTGGAAACGTCCATGGTGGAGGGGAAGCTCCCGGAGGTCAATCCTCCCTCCGACAAGGTTCCGAGAAGAGGTCTGCTGGCGCTCCCGATCTTGGAAGCGCGGCGGCAGCGGAACAGAGGCGAGATCGCGAAAAAGGGTTCTGTCTTCGGGGTTTCCCGACACGGAGAATAAATAAGCACCCCCTTGGCGCGGCCAGACCCTAGGTCGCGCCAGGTGGTCGCCTGGGTCCCTGGTGGTGGCCCTCTGGCCCAACTTTGGTGATTCCGGAAGCTTTTGTTACGCTGATTTTTTATCCGATTTTTTCGAATTTTTGGAGTATTTCTAATATGGGGGAAACCTAGAATAGAGAAACAGCAGAAAACAGGAACTGGCACTGTGGTGCACTGAGTTAATAAGTTAGTCCAAATATGATAAAAAGTGTATGAAAGTGTAGATCATAGCAATATCACACAAAACATGCATGGAGCAAGCAGAAATTATAGATACATTTGGGATGTATCAACATCCCCAAGCTTAATTCCTTCTCGTCCTCGAGTAGGTAAATGATAACAAGCATAATTTCTGTGGTGACATGCTAGCAACCATATAAGAACTTTGAAAGTAAAGCAATAAAGGTATGTGATTCATTTCAAGTCATAACAGGCAAGAGTCTATATTAGCATTGAAACAAGTAACGAAAGAACATTAGTTGCAAGAGCTCTCGCTGTCCTAACTCGAATGTCTCCAAATGGTGTTTGCGTGCAAGAAAAGGGATATGGAAATACGAGAAAAAAGTATATTTGTTGAGAACTCAATCTACTAAAGTTTCACACTTGGTCTTCTTTGGAATCTTATCTTGACTCGTCCCCAGACCACTAGCCAGGTACAAGTCAATTTGATCCACTCCTTTTTGATATTTTGAGCACTCATGCAATGGATGAGCGTAAGCACAAATGTTGACACTTAGGATGGGAAAGAGAGAAGTATGGTGGAGGAGGAAGACAAAAAGGGTGATAAAGGCTCACATCAATGAGGACAATCATAGGCGAGAAGGCCAAATGATAGATATGATGTGAGGAGTAGGGATTGCCATGCAACGGATGCACATATGAGCTAAAATCTCTCCAATGGAACTAGTGGGGGTGCATCCAACTTCCTCTCTCATGAAGACCTAGAGCTCTTTTGAGGAGGCTCATCCTTGGAATATGCAAGTCAAGTTCTATAGTGTGAAGGTCCCCACATAGCTATATGCATAAATGATCATCTCTATGGAGTACAAGGATAAGAGGGAGTACTAGTGTGGATCTTTCAAAAGGAATAGTAGTGTTGCCCCTTTCTCTCTTTTTATTTATTTTTCTCTTTTTTCTATTTTTTTGTATTTTTTTGGTGGCCTCAATGGCTCTTTGTATTGAACTCTCATTTTTCCTCTTTGGGAGCTTTTATTTTTGTCCACTTTGGGGTCTTTTCCTCACTTAAGGGCAACACTCTATTTTACAAGAAGGTACAGAAGATCTTCACACTTTACAAGGTACTCAAACATAAAGAAGATGTAGCTATCATGATGTATGCAATGTATGCTTCTGTTAGTGTAGCAGGAACATGTATGACATGAAGATCAAGTCATGAAGAGGTGGATGTTGCATGGCAATATATCTCGGAAAGGCTATGGAAATGCCTTGATAGGTAGGTATGGTGGTTGTTTTGAGGAAATATATAAGGAGGTTTATGATGACAGAGCGTATCATGCCAAGGGTTTGGATGCACCGGCAGGTGGACGCCAACTCTCGGAGTGAGAAGAGGGCAATGCACGGTATGGAAGAGGCTAGAAAATATGAGGAGGTGGAAGTGTCAACTTTCAATACTTACATTATGTAATAGCCCAGATTTCACAAAAATTAAAATTTTTGTTTTCTGCGTGAATTGTTTGATTGTCTGATTTGTGTGCGGTGTTTGCATCCCCGATTTATCGATCGGCGATTATTCCCCCCCCCCTCTTATCTTGTATCGGACGGAGACCGACCCTTGCCACCCTGACACTCGACCTTTGCGACACCGGGAAAGTCACCCGATCACCGTCGTAATTTTCGGCACAAGACCAGCCATCACCGACGGTGCAAAAACACCCCATTTATTTAAATGGGTTATTTTATCGGGAGGTGATCAGCATTCTCTTTTGGTGTTAAACGATGCAGACAACGTCAGTTCGGTGCTCTCAGGCGGTGTTTTGAATTTCGCGCGATTCCGACTTCGTCGGGTAGGTGAATGTTCGGATGTGCCAGGAATAGTAGCCGGTATAAGTCCGAGGGGCGTATTTACAAAATGTCATGCGAGCTATCAGTTGGACCCCCGGATTCCCCTCTTGTCTTCGGATTCTAGCCCAACCGAAAAAACGGACCCGAAACGGGCCATTCTGTGGCCCGAAACCCCCCTAAACAGCCACCTGCTATAAATGGAGGAGCCTTCCACTACTGGAATCTGCTAGCTGACGGCAAAGGCATGAAACCCTGACGGAAACGGCTTTGTCGTCAGCTTGCTGATGGCAAAGCAATCGTCCATTATTTTATCGGCAAAGGCTCTGTCGTCAGTATTTTTAGCCGGCAGACGGTAATGTATAGGTGGGTCCGACAAAACTGTATTGCCTGTTTAGAAGACGGCAATGAGTTTTTATTTTGTTAAAATAAATTTATTCATGTTCCCGTTCGCGTTGCCGTTTCCGTTATTGTCTCCATTCACGTTCACGTTCAGAGATGGGCTCACGGTTGGATCGAGCCGCTGCCGGCGAGCAAGGGAGGCGCGCCCGATGAGGTGGGGAGGCATAGACGGCGAGGTTGGCGAGCTGGGGAGGTGTGGCCGGTGAGGAAGTGGAGGTGCAGCCGGTGAGGTTAGCAAGCCGGCGAGCATGGCGAGCTAGGGGAGGTGCGGCCGACGAGGTAGGCGAGGCGGGGGGCATGGCGAGGCAAAGGAGGTGCGGACGGCGAGGTTGGCGAGCTGGGGAGGAAGGACGGCTGACGAGGCAGCGAGGCGCGACTGGCCGACGAGTTGGAGAGGCAAGGTTGGCGATGAAGGGGAGGGAGGCCAACGATGCAGTGGAGGTGCGGCGAGGTTGGGGAGGAACGACGAGCCAGCGGAGGGGTGGCGAGGTAGGGGAGGAGCGGCGAGGAAGGGGCGGCGCGGCGAGGCAGTGGAGTGGCGGCGAGGCATTGGAGGCCGGTGAGGTAGAGGAGTTGCGGCGGCGAGGTTGGGAAGCCGCAGCGAGGAACGGGAGGCCGGCGAGCTAGGGAGGAGGTAGGAAGGCCGGGGCGTTGAACGAGAGGATAAGGGAGAGAGAGGGGGGCAGGGGCGTGCGTGCGTGGTGGTGGGGCCGGTGGGGGGGTGGGGTGCGGTTGGTGGGGTGGCTCTCCTGCCACGTCATCGATCCGTGGGAGGGCAGCCCCAACCAATAGGAAATGAGTATTATTTTTTTGTGTTTCTTTGCCATGCAAATTTCAATAAAATAACTAATTTAATAATTTGAAAATAAATTTAAAAAATTTCCACGTTCTCTCGGAATCATAAACCAGCACCACACCAAATTTCATGTTATTTAAATATTGTTTGCATTTTCAAAGAAAAACAAAAACAGATGCAACCATTATACCTATAGCTATCTTTGCCATCAGCTAAAAAAAAGCAGACGCCAAAGAGTTTTCTTTGCCGTCAGCTAAAAAAAATCTGATGGCAAAGAGCTTCTATGCCGTCAGCCAAAAAAAGCTAACGGCAAAGAGCTTCTTTGCCCTCAGCTAAAAAAAGCTGACGGCAAAGCACTCTTTGCCGTCTGCGATTCTTTGCTGTCCGCAGCTGATGGCAAACCTCCTCTTTGCCGTCAGCCACGACAAAAAGCTGACGGCAAAGGAAAAACAGACGGCAAACTAGGAAATTCGAGTAGTGTTCCTACCAAATCTGGAAAACCTAGACCTAGCTCCTCTCTTTCCGTGCACACCCACTCCACCGCCGCCACCTGCCTCATCCAGCTTCCCCCACCCCAGATCCCATCTGATCCGCTCCTCTCGATCTGGGTCGTCGGATCTGGAATGGACGACCCTCGTTGCGCCACGTCGCCAGTTGGAGGTACCACAGCCTCCCGATCCTCTCCACCCGAGCTCTCCCGTGGGCGCCCTCGCCCGCAGACGCCTCCACCCCGCCGCCGCTGTGGTCCGGCGAGACGAAAGTCGCGTCGCCGCCCCAGGCTTTCCCTGTGCCTCCTTTCCCTCTCCTCTCCTTCCTGGCTTCTCCCTCACCTCTCAATCTGTTTCCCTCTGTCCAGGAGCAAGCGGCCGCCATTGACGCTGCCCGAAGGTCGCGCCGCCGCCCTAGCCACCAGATCCAGGGAGCCGACGACTGGATCCACCTCCCCGCGCCCTGTTCCCGCTGACCCAGCCTCCTCTCGTCGCCGTGACCCCACCTCGTCGGAGTCGACCTGCAACGCCGCCGCCAGACGCTCCTCTGCTCGATCCAGCGAAGAACGACCGCCGCACGCTGTGTGTGGAGGCCAGCCACGTGGGCCAGGCGCGCCCCACAATCCACCTGCGAACCGCGGCCCAGCAACAACACGGCCCAGCCGGCTCCCTAACGCTCTGGGCGATGGTGGCGCTATCTGCTGCCCACTTTCGACCTGGGCCAGGCCCGTGGTGAGCCCCCTTTTGTCTTTTTTTCTTTTCTTTTGTTTCCAGTTGGGCCAGCCCGATTCAGTGTATCTAGCGCATGTAGGCGTAGTTTAGTTATTAACGCCCGCCTGTTAGAACATGTTACAGTAGCTTTCGGCCCAATAGCGTTTTTTTAGTTCTCTGTATTTATATTTTTGGCACATTGTGTTGCGTTTTGCCAAGGCCCGTATCTTTTTAATCGTAGGTTGTATTGCGAAGTGTTGTACATGAAACTTGCTTAGTTTTTCGTGTAGTTTAATAAAATGTGCTCTTTTTCCATGTTTGACTTTGTTTACATGTTGTTTGACTGCTAATTACATTGCATGCCACCGTAACGGTTTATCTAATAACTTTTTAACCGTTGCTCGGATTAAAATATTTCTTACATGTAACTTGACTAGAATTGCATGTAGATTGTGTTTATGCTGCTCTTGCTTGCTAATAAAAATTCTAAAATATGCTTTAGGTCAAAACAGTACCAAATTCCATTTTTATCGTGGGGTCCGCAATAGTTTTCCATGTATAGGTTTTACCCCCACTTAAAGTGAGTAGATTAGATAGTTTACTTTATGCTTCACCTCTTGACATGATTGTGTGACATGCCATGCTTGGGTGAGATGCCATGTTAAGAACCTTTGCTCATCTTGTGTAGCTAAACAACTTGAACCTATGCATAAACGTGCGGTATCGTCGTGTGTGACGAGTACTCCACTTCACCTGTTAGTAACCGCTCTCGACGGTAGGTGCGATGTCTCGTGTTGACTTCTTGCTGATGCTTTCTCGTGTTTTCCTCGTAGTAATAGAGTGCTTGCTCGTTGATTGCTTTCCAGTGTTTATCGTATTGTGTGCTTCCGCGGGTACCTCTCGGAGACGATGCGAGCTTGCGATCAACTACACCTTCGGAACCCGACTTATCAACAGGCAAGGACTATAAATTACTTATGACCCATTCTATTTCAACCAGCGGTTTGCATGCTAGTCTAGGCTAGGTTCGATGTTTGATCCTACCACATGTTTACAGCCTTTTTCAAACCGATACAGCCATGTCCCCTCCCAACAAACCTTGTACTTCTATGGTACTATTGCTCGTTGCTCATCCCCTGCTTAGGATGCTACGATATTACCATGTTACTCCTTGGTTTAGGATATCACATTATTACTATTGTTGTTGATGATATGATTATTATAATGTTGACTATACTCGACGAAGGATGGAAGGTCTAGGCTATCCCGCCCCGACGCTTTGTTCCATTCGACTCACCTAGGATCCGAGTTCCGGGTATTGGTTTTAAGACTGAGCGTGCCTAACCGCGTGCGGGATTTTTTGGGGTCCCCTCTTCTTACCTACCTAGCTTCAAAAATTTCTAGAGGTGGCCCAAGCTGATTTACCATTTGAAACCGTGTGTGTGCTGGTCAGCTGCCAGTAGATTTACCAGTAGATTTCAAACAACTCGGGCCAGTGGAGACAGAGTTCCTCTGTTGGTCCACACTGGTGAGCTAGGGAAGTCCCCTGTTATATAGGAGAGACTAAACCCAACCTTGGCCATACGGAAGAGTCCGATCCGAGAGCGTGGCCAGCTTTTCGATTGGGTGTCGACTCCCCGGGGGCCACCCGGATTTGTTCGTTGTTAGTTAGAGGGACCTGTGGTTTCGGATCTCTTGGAACTAAATCATAAAATGGTTGCCTATAATGGGTAGCAACTGAGAGAGATGTGCGAGCATGCGACGCCTCGTAATGGGCAGTTGGTACACCCCTCCAGGGTTAAATATTTTCGAGAAGCCGTGTCCACGGTTATGGACGACTTGAGACCTACTCCTTATTCATGGACAACAACAACTAAGATAATCTTAACAACTTGATCAACATGTGTGTGTGCCTTGACTGCTTCTTCTACGTCGGGATGCGAAGAGGAGGACAAGGATAGGATAGGTGTTATGTTTGTGTAGTAGTTGATAGCAAGACTTGTTGGAGGCGATTCCTCATCGAATGCTTGGCTTCTTATCTTACTCTCTAGATCGTTAGCCACTTCATAAATGCTAGTACGGCAGCAACCTCACCACTTACCCCATCCTTACGTAAACTACTAGTTGTCCTAGAATGACGAGTGATGAAGTCCTTGCTGGGTCAGATGACCACTACAGTTGGATGCTGAGTACCTCTGTACTCATGATACTACCCCCAAACTCTTTTCAAGGTTCTTGATCGACAATAGGTATGGTGATCGATGTTTCACGTGGAGACTCGACGACGACTAGTTAGGCGGATCCCGGCGGAGGGCCTGGACCCGTGTGGTTATGGGGATCGATGATTTTCTCTTTGCCACTAGGCATTTTCTTGTAGTCTGTACCCAGACATGTATCTTCCGTTGTTGTATTGTATTAAGGCAGTTTTATGCCGATTGTATGAGATGTGGTATCCTTGTATCTGTAATGTTGTGATATCATGTTGGAAATCCGGGGCATATGACTTCGTCATATGTCGCGGTGTGGCCGATACGTGCTTCGTCCCCGGTTCAGGATGGCAACATCTAGATCTGGAATAGTACCGCATATCGGGCCTTACACATTAGTCCGAAGAACTCTTGCACTCATTATCGGTAACTCTCAATCTAATGAGGGGGTTCAAAAAGAGACAAGTACCCCGAGGAGGAGTGTATGGGGTTTTGGTTATCCTTGCGCATCCTCGACTCATGGTACGTGAGTTACTCTAATATCCGATCCGTGAAAATATTAGTGATCCATCTAGTAGCTAGAGTTCTCAACTAGTTTTGTAGGTTTTTGAAAATAAACACGGATTTCCCAAAATACAACACCTGTCACTAATAGGCTAGAGCTCTTGACACCAAAAGTTCAAACATTACTCACAACAATACCTCAAAACTATTGCAAGTTACTACTAAAATTAAATAGCAACCTCATATACCTACTTTCAGGACAAGACACAACTCAGTGCAACAACCAACTCTCTTAACAAGATAAACATGAAAACTAATGAGTGTTCCAGCAACAAACTAAACAAAACCAAGGTCTTGCTAAAGACAAACACTAAAACCAAACATGGCAGTAGCTACGAAAAGATAAAGAACACACAACAGCAGAAAGATAAGCATGAAAAATCCTATGATGTGTTCTAGATTGGAGTGGAGCGTGTTTCTCTCCCACAAAAAGTAAGCTGGGGTCTAACTTGCTATGAACAGCAAGCAAAGCTAAAGAAAACTAAAAAGTAAACCCAAGAGCGAGACGCTCCAAGTATAGCACGTAACGCATGAAGTGATAAAAATATAGTGAGACGAAGGACGAACTGATGATTGTTGATGGAGAAGGGGATGCACCGGGGCAACCCCAAGCTTAGACGCTTGAGTCTCCTTGAATATTTATTGGGGATGCATGGGGCATCCCCAAGCTTGAGCGTTTGACACTCCCGGGTCTTCTTTCATCATCTTCGCTCGCACACTTGAAAACTCCCTTCATACATAACTCATCACAAGCTAATTAGAGAGGTAGGTACCCTAAATAAAATAATTTTTCCCCACTGTAAATAAAGATATTCTTGAAGAGCTACTGTTTCTCAAGATTTCCAAAAGTTTTTTGCAAATAAAAGCAAGCTTAAGGTTTGCAAAATTAAGGAAAGGAAAAACGTGGCAGAATCTGTGAAAAACAGAACAGCAGGTAATAAATAATTTTTTGGGGGGTACTTCTACAACTCAAATCAAAAAACTTAGAACATAAGAAAGTTTCACAATTGTATAGATCATGTTGTGTAAAAAATCAGCTCAAAAAGATTAACTGGTGATTTTTTTTCGATTTTTTTCCTCAAGCAGACAGAATCTGTTTTCTGGATAGCATGTCACAAATTTTGCTTCCCTTATCATAAGAGGCTATAACTTGGCACAGAGCTTGAAAATAAAGATATGTTGCTACAGTAGTAAAAATCATCAAGACCACTAAAAACAGAAGTAAAAACATCTTGGGTTGCCTCCCAACAAGCGATTTCTTTTACGCCCTTAAGCTAGGCATAAAGCAAAAGAAGAATCAAGTTGTATCAATCGAACCATCATCAAGATCATAAAAGAGCTCTTCAATTGTACAACTAGTTTTAAGAGGTATTTCAAATAAAGGCCTAATGAAGATACTTCTAGGGATAAAACCAAACGGCGAAAAATCAATGGGAGTTTCATTTATAAATTTATCAAAAAGGGGTATTTCTTCCAAGGTTTTCACAGTTTCAACTCCTTTAGCAATGGGTGGATTATTTTCGGGTCGAGGAACCTTAGGGACATAAGTCTCTACCTTTTTTGGTTTGATTGAGGAGAAAGTAGTTCCTAAAGTGTTAATGATTTTCTCAATCTTATCAATCCTAGAAGGATCCATATCATGGGATTTGATGGTCTCCAAAGTTTTAATAATTTTATGCATGGATCTATCAAGTCTATTCAAATTCCCTTGAATCTTGTGATTCAACTCATTTATCCTATTTATGCTTGGTATTTCTACCTCTATCTTTTCAAGTTTTTTCATAATGTGAGCTAGAGTAATATCTTCTTGTATGCTAGCAACAGGGAGATTTCCAACAAGATTTTCGATAACATTAAGAGACTCCCAAATTGGGGCTTCTATGAAATTCCCACTAATAGCAGTATCTATAATGAACTTATTCCAAGGAGTAATCCCAACATAAAAATTTCTAAGCAGGATAGTAGTGGATTGCTTCTTGGTGGCTATTTTCTGAGAATCATTGATTCTATACCAAGCATCTTTTAAAATTTTACCACCTTTTTGTTTAAAGGTGAGAACCTCTGTCTCAACAAAGACAAAAGGACCAAACATGATGACAACTACTAGCAAGGTAAAAAAAATTGATTTTTGATATAGGACACAAATATAAAAACTGAAAGGTAAACTAACAAGACTAAAAAGAAAAGGTAAAAGATAGTGTGCAACTCCCCTATCTTAGCACTCGTAGTCCCCGGCAAGGGCACCAGAAATTTTCTTGATACTCTCTTTTCGTTGGTTACCCCAAATGGAAGGTGAGATGTAGGATAGCGGCAAATTTCCCTCGGTGAAGATACCAAGGTTTGCCTCCAGTAGGACTCCGGAGATGATAAGTAGGTGTCAACAGCGCAACTGATGTGGACCTGCACACAACACAAATAACTTTGCTTCCCAACGAGTACAGAGAGGTTGTCAATCTCTCCGGCCTTGTTGCTCACAAAGGATCAACGCAACTGATAATAATGATAATAGTGATAGCAACTAGAAAGTAAAAGCAGGAAAATAAAAGAGCATGTAAACAGTGATGAGAATATGGACCGGGGTCCCGTGATGTTCACTAGTGATGTCCCTTTCCCAAAAGACGATAAAACGGCTATGAGAGGTAAACAAATTACAGCTCGGCAATTGACAGGATTAAAAACGCACCGCAATGCTAACTATGCTGCAAATAAAGGACGAGGCTCAAAAGCATGGGTGGTACGCCAAAATAAGTAGACAGAAATCCAACTGCATCTACTACTAATCATCCACCTTGAGATATCTATCTAGAACATCTCGCTGGTATTAAGTTGCGAGCCCCACCCAAAGTGTAAACCCAAAGCAACAGACAACTTCATTAAAAAGCACTTTGCGTAAAGTAAACAATCCTTGCAACCGCAGTTACAAGCACCATTGTTTTCCCCCTTGTGGCAACAGCACATCCCCTAGACTCATGTTTCTGTCACTCAAGCGTGTCATCGGGGGGCATGAACCCACAATCGAGCATAACGTTCCCTCTTGGAGTCACTACCTACTACTTGGCCAAAGCAATAAACAACAACGGAGAACATGCAAGAATTACTTAGGAACAAAAATATAAAAGATAAGAACCAAGTATATTACTCAATCACAATCTGAACATAGTCTCATAATCCATCAGATCCCAGCAAACTCATCATAGAAAAAGCAGAAAATTACATATGTGACTCGATCATGTAGGGAAGCTCATGAGGGCTAAACCATGACGAACAAAGAGGCAGGAGAACATCACATAGCTACTGATCACGGACCCATGGTTCGAGGTAAACTACTCACGGCACATCCGGTAAGCGTACATGGTGGAGGGGAAGCTCCCGGAGGTCAATCCTCCCCCCGACAGGGTGCCGGGAAGAGGTATGATGGCACTCCCGATCTTGGAAGCGCGGCGGCGGCAGAACAAAGGCGAGATCGCGAAAAAGGGTTCTGTCTTCGGTGGTTTCGCGACACGGAGAATAAATAGGCGAAGGGGGCAGCCAGGGGGGCACCAGGGGTCCAGGCGCCCCCCCCCCTGGCGCGGCCAGACCCTAGGCCGCGCCAGGTGGCCGCCTGGGTCCCTGGTGGTGGCCCTCTGGCCCCACTTTGGTGGTTCTGGAAGCTTCCGTTGCGCTGATTTTTTATCCGATTTTCCCGAATTATTGGAGCATTTTTAATATGGGGAAACCTGGAATAGAAAAACAACAGAAAACAGGAACTGGCACTGTGGTGCACTGAGTTAATAAGTTAGTCGAAATATGATCAAAAGTGTATGAAAGTGTATCTAGATCTCATAGCAATATCACACAAAACATGCATGGAACAAGAAGAAATGATAGGTACGTTTGGGACGTATCACACTACTTCGGTGCCATCAGGAAGGTTGATCTCCAAACAAGCTCGGGGGCTCCTGACGGTGTGCTATACCGGAGGTGGCCCACATAAGAGTTTAGTCGGGCTCTACGACTCAAGGCGTCCCCCATGATGTGTACCGCCGCAGGACTATGAGAGGAGCACAGAGTCCGCTTTCCCGAAGATTGCAAGTCTTGGTGCAGAAGAATAGGATTCATAGATATTTTCATAGTTGTATTTCATCTACTCCATGTAACCCTAGGCCTCACTACCTCCTATATAAAGAGAGGCCTGGAGAGACTCGAGATCATCTTGCCATCTTATCGTCAATCTTGATAGAACTAGACACATTCTAACCCCCCCCCCACTTTCGAGTCGGTATGCACCATCGATAATCGAAAACTAGTAGGAGTAAGGTTTAGTCTCATCATGATGCCCCAAACTTGGGTAAATCCCTCACCTTCTCTCCTCTTTGGTACTTTTAGCGACTTGCACCACCCTACCAAGATATCTGCCGAAATTTCTACCTGACACATGGCAATTCACATCTCTCCCCCTCCCTCCACCATCGCATCGTATTGCTTCCTCCATAAGGACCACATACAATCTTCCAACAATTCCACAGATCGCGACCATCATGCTCTACTGTTCCCCCGCCTGAAGATCCATGGCTGAGTTGCCAGCAATCCCCTAGGAAATCCTACATGGAGCTTCAACTACTCCTTCTCTTCCTTCACACACCCTCGCCCATATCTAAGCATCTCTCATGGTGAATTGCCTCCATGATGTGCTGGTAGGCAACCCTCCCTACAAGCGTGCAACCTTCTAATGACCTCCATGAAACTTTGTCGGCAACAAGGCTTGCTCTTTGGAGATGGAATCCCAAACTCGATTGAGGAATCGAAATGAGTGAGGTGGGGAGGGCTTATATTTGTCGGTGATGATAGGAGAAGAAGAGGAAGTGATGGCGTAACATGGGTGAGACAAATCACGTCAACGATCCAGGTTTTGTCGCCTGTAAGATCAAACTACGTGAACAAATTACGCATGAATGAGTTGCAAAAAAAATGCCACACTGTCAACCTTGACTCACAATTCATGCATGAATTAATGCTCGGGTTTGTATTACACATGATTCTTTCTAAGTCGATGTTTTCCCATTAGCTTTTGAAAATGATATCTGATGAACGTCGACCGAAAAGGAGATGGCAAGTGAATTTTTTTGCGACATGCTTAGTGCTGCAATGATGGAAAATTCTTCCTTTTTTGTAGTATTATTTTTGCTTCTTTCCAAAAATTGTCATATATTTTGTGAAGAAACTGTCAATCATCTATAATTAAATTTGGCATTTTTTTCCAAATACCAACTAAATGGGTCCTTATTTTGTAGACAAGAGAAAAAGACCAAGTCGAAAATACAATCAATGGTCCTTATTCTGTAGACAAGAGAAAAAGACCAAGTCCGAAATACAATCAATCTCATCTACTACTAATATAAAAAGCACCAGAGGGGTTGGACCAATTGATCTCATACGTCCAATGTTATTCATCTAACGAATCATATTACAACCATGTTGTATGGCACAACACGCCTAAACACTTCTTCTTTTTTTATCCAATAAATCAAGTGTAATTACATGCACAATTTCCTTTATTGCTTCCCATAAATCCTCCATTTTAATTAGGCGACATCCTTAATTTCCTTCCTTGTTTATCGCATGCAAATGCAATGCACAAATCGACTGCTCCTTTTTATTTCTCATGTCGGTTCGTTTAATTAATAAATCCAAAGACGTAGAAGACCAAAGAATTAGAAGAATGCAACGGATGGCAGCATGACGTCACATGCGAAAGGTCGGGCGGAGGAATCGTTCCTTTGGCCAGGAAAATATCCAATCCATTCAGCTGAAAAAAAATCCTTACAAAAAGGGCTGAAGCGAACCGAATCCATCCTGCGAAAAAAAACCCTTAAAAAATAAAAAGAAGACGTTTTTGCATGTGAACTGGAGGCGAGCGAGCGAGTCGTTCTATCCTTTTTGGCCAGGTTGTACATGCGTGTGTGCACGTGTATGCGTATGCATTTGGGTCCTTTAAGCATTCGTATGTATACACACACCTAGACGCTCGATCAGGCGCCCTTCCTTTTGCGCTCGCTCGCGAGTCATCCTTCCTTCCTTTGGCAGATGATAGCATTTCTTCAATGCTAAAAAACAAAAGCAATAGGTCTCCAAAGCTGTAACTCATTGAGTCTAAAGATGATCTTAATATTCGATATGATTTCCTCAATGAAGCTTCTGTTACAGATTAAGTACATTTAGTATAATTATACTCAAGATTCTTTGCTTGGTTCTTCGATTATAATCTTAACACCTGTATTTGATTGGTGTTACTATAATTTTCGAAACGGGCTATATGCAAGTCGATTGAGTTTTGTGTGTGTAATTGATTTCATCAAAGGAGCTTGAGACGCGACACCATCGCTCGCCGGGGACGCTAGCAAGACCACGACCAAGAACAAGCTACACTCAGCGGACGACGGTTCGATCTGGGAGTCGGTGGGGGGGTTGTAGTTATAATTTTAATTACAATTTAACTTCGGATAAATATAATATGAAAATTAAAAAGGACCAACGCAAAAATAGATTGCTAGATCAGGTTTTTTCATGCTCAATTAATACAAATGTAGTGGTGCACGTCACTTCTTTTCTTGTAAAATTAAAATTAAAATTTCATACTAACAAAAACTATATGTGCATTAGTGGAGACGCCTCACACCCGAGGTAGTAACGGTGGTGAGGGTGTAAAACAGCGATAAGCCTCCACAGTTCAAGGTGGTGCGTCGAAACCATCGGTGGTGCTTGACACGGAGCGACACCGCGATCTCGGTGACCCAGGTCCGCAAGCTCAACCCACGGTGCCGGTGGTCATGTGAGGTGCAGCATCACTCTTATGATGTCTTCGGGTTGGAAGATGTGGAGGTCCTCTGGGCGTGGATGGATCTGGTTGAGTGGATGGAAAGGCTGCAACAATCTAATGTGGAAATACAACAAGTTTTTCGACGAGACCGATAGTAACGATATGTACTTTTGTTTTACGTATTTACGCATAAAGTTTTTATGTTATGTTTTCACGCATGCCAGTAAGTATATAATTTTAACCTGTTAGTTTTAACTAGGACAATGCCCGTGCGTTGCAACGGGAGCATAAACTTTTTTATTCAAATTTTTTAATGGTGGTGAGATCTCCGATGAAAAACCCTAGACGGTCGTGTAGAGGAAGGCAGTGAAGGAATCGATGAGTTAGTGAAAGAATCGATGAGTCAGTGATCGGAGCGAGAGATTAGGTCTTGTGTCACGATGGACGTGTAGATATGTCCGCAACGGTGCGAATCATGGAGGCGACGACACGGAATAGTCTCAGGAGCATGACCTCACTACCATGTAAATGGCTTGACGTCATCTAACCTTTCTTTTGTTGGAAAAGCTTGTCCCGTACTCAACATCGTCTAACCTTTTGTCTGTGGGTGTTTTCGCCAAGATCTTCAGGTTTCATCTTTGTGGTTTTTTTTATAAAAACAAATACATGATTAGTTTTCTTATAATAAAATACATTCGTTTTTCATGCACAATTTAGTCAAAATTGATTATTTTGAAGTTCTAATTTTATCAAAACAAGACATGTTAATCTTAGATTATTACGTATTTTCCATGAAGAACAAACTAAATTTAAGAAATAAACTTTCAAAATTATCAAAATAGGACATGCTATTTTCAAAATATTTCCTTATGAAGCAAATAAAGTTCGAAAATCAATTATACTTAGCCGTTATTCATTTGGATTATTTAACGTTCAGGGTTTCATGCAAAATTTAGCCAACATTGGTTAACTTTAAGTTCCATTTTTATCTAAACAGGACATGCAAATCTTAAATTATTACGCATTTTCCACGGAGAACAAACTAAATTTATGAAATAAAGTTTCAAATTTATTAAAAAAATGACATGCTATTATAAAAATATTTCTTTATGAAGCAAAATAAAGTTAGAAAATCAATTATGCTTAGCTGTTATTCATCTAAGATTTTTAGCGTTTACGGTTTTCATGCAAAATTTAGTAAAAATGATTATTTTAAAGTTTTAATTTTATCAAAATAGGACATGCTAATCTTAGATTATTACCTATTTTCCACGACGAACAAACTAAATTTTGGAAATAAAGTTTCAAATTTATCAAAATAGGACATGCTATTTTAAAAATATTTCCTTATGGAGAAAAATAAAGTAAGAAAGTAAATTATGTTTAACCATTATTTATTTGGATTTTCTAGCGTTTAGGGTTTTATGCAAAATTTAGTGAAAATTTATTGTTTTTAAGTTTCAATTTTATAAAAATAGGACATTACA
Source organism: Bromus sterilis (assembly GCA_950022295.1). Taxonomy (NCBI): domain Eukaryota; kingdom Viridiplantae; phylum Streptophyta; class Magnoliopsida; order Poales; family Poaceae; genus Bromus; species Bromus sterilis. Next base: position 156,675,006 of record OX465596.1, on the reverse strand, counting down.
TATTTTCTATGACGAACAAACGAAATTTAGATAATAAAGTTTCAAATTTATCAAAAAGGACGTGCTGATATCCCGCGCGTTGCTGCAGGAACTATTAACAAATACTTTGATGTTTTAAAACATGAGAAAATTATGAAACATATTATAATTTGATTATAAATTCTTTTTTGAAAAAACAATATTATTTAGAGTACAAATCTAAGACAATTTGATAAAAATTCAAAAATATTTGTGATTTTTTGCTTTGTTAATTTATTACCTTGACAATATATCGGCGAGATGATAAGAGACGAAAAAATGTTGGGTAGATACAGTGGAAACATCTTCACCCTTGACTAAACCTAAAACAATGATAGCAACTACAGATGTGCATTCATAGAAAATTTCTCTTATAGAAAAATAACATGCGAGGTAACTTATAATTTGATTTTCTATAAAGAAATCATTTATAATCGTGGAGCTAAGTGCATAATTTTTTAAAATATTATTTTGTGATGCATGGAGAATTAAATGGGAGCATGTGCATGAAGAGTTGGACAATGATAGCAACTACAGATGTGCATTCATAGAAAATTTGTCGAATAGTAAAATATCATGCGAGGTAACTTATAATTTGATTTTCTATAAAGAAATCATTTATAAATCATGGAGCTAAGTGCATATTCTTTTTAATATTTATTTGTGTTGCATGGAGAATTAATGGGAGCATGTGCATGAAGAGTTGGTGAAAATTAGTTTTTGCATGGTGTACCTACTTGATGATGTGGATAGCTTGCATGTCAAGATAGATAGGTTAGTGGGGATGAACTATTTAGGTATTATAGATTATAGATTACCTTATGAAGCAAAATAAAGTTAGAAAATATTATTTTTAGCTAAATTAGAAAATAAAGTTAGATCCAAAAACCAGTACAGCGATGGAAAAAAGTTGCACACCATTAAATAATTAAGGCTAATGATGGTGGCCGGCCGACCGGCCAAAGCCTACGTGCCGGTCGGTCAGGTTCACTTGTGCCCACTTTTCCGCTTTTGCTGCATTTGACATATGATAAATGTTGCAACCGTAGTATAAAATCTACTATCTATACTACTATTATACTAATATTATTATATTGATCTATATTACTTTTTGCTAAACGGATGTATTTAATAGTATTTTAGTGCTAAGCGCATTCATTTGGTAGCATGATATGAAAAAGTTACTAATGATTTTTGCTACAACAAAAAAGATGAAGTGTGATCGGTGATGATGGGTCCCGAATATTGTTGCAACCATTATAAAAAAAGCTACAAGCGTAGATTAAATTTGCTGCAACGAATTGATGGTAATATGGTACGTAATTTTTATTAGATTTTTTGTTGCAACAGTGAAAAAAAAATGCACACAATAATTTTTTGTTGCATCCATGTACCAAAAAAGTTGCAATCGATAGTAAAAAATGCTACCGCCAGCGATTAAAATTTGTTACCACAAATTTTTTTTCTGCAAACAACACCAAAAATAAAAAATGTTGCATCCATATACCGAAAATGTTGCAAAGGTACCGCAAATGTTACAGTCAAAACGAAGGGATACGCGCAAATCTGAACCGTTAAATCACGAAGATCGGACGGCTGCGGTCTGACCGACGCCTAGCTAGCGCTGGTCGACCGGCGCGCCAATAATTAAGCATGAGTTAAGACCGCGTGATCCATGCCCTTTACTTCAACACGGCACTCCATTTTAAAATAGAGATACTAAATAAACCTCTGAAGGACTGCCTGCGCACATACAAACCGAGTGATCGAGATGGGTAATTACACGATTGTACTTATAAATCAGTGTGTGATGTTGTGATGATTGGTTCGGTGCATGGGAGAAACTTCACTTCTCAATTTGTCATCAACGCAACTTAATTTCTCGGGTGACTCTCAATGTCACAGCAATCATCTTGGACGGTTAGTTCTCCCCAATGTCACAACACTTCCTTTTGATCCCGCCTAATTCCCAATTCAACAACTCTCCTCCATCTCGTTCTCCTCCAAGCTCATAGGCCATTCCAAATCAGAGCTCCAAGGCAGGATGGAGGATGCAGTACAGTTAGGTCTGGTAGTTGGTTCGCCTTCGAGCTGGACGTCCAGAGCATTGTTACGCCCACAACACTGAAGCGTGTCCGACCTCCTACGATCGTGCGTTTTGCCCGGCAACCACATCCAGCCAGCGGCATGCCACAGGTGCCCCGGGACGGACCACGTCCAGCAACTGTCGCGTTGCGTGTGCTCCCCGACGACAGCGTCCAGCCGCGGCCCGTCCTGCTCACGTGTACCTTGCCGGAGCTCGGCGGGGCTTGCATTCGACTGAGCTCTTCGTGCACGCACCTCGGCGAGCTCGCTGGAGCTTCCAGGCGGGCAGATTCTTGACGAAGTTCATCCTCTCCAGTGATTTAATGCTCGCCGTCCTGCTCAAACGCGGTCGTGCTAGGGGAATTTTGGACATGCACGCCGCTGAAGATTGGCGGAGGCATGCCGGCCGTGGCAGTGGGCGCTTGCAACGGGAGAGAACATTAATCTATACTTAAACTTAGTAAGAATTATATGTGTACGTATAACGTGCTATGTTTCACTATGAAGAAAATGCTAGTTTTTTCATTCATAAAAATGTCCACCAGCACAGTACAATACTATCTGAACGGTTTATTATACTATCTGAACGGTTTATTAGAATTTTTGCATCATTGGGTCTTCCACTCTCCCCCCACAAACTTCCACCAAACGCTTTTCGACCCGTCATTGATCGATGTGATGTTTACCTTGCTGGATGGTGTGCGCTCTTGCTCTCTCGAGATGGACGACTAGTCCTCCTCTCGGCAGTTCTTGACAGCCTCCCAACCTATTTCATGCTTTGTTTCACCCTGCCTAAAAGTGTCCTTGAAGAAATAGATAAACGTAGGAGAATTTTTTTCTGATCCAATGATGAGTCGTTCTCTGGGGCTAAGTGCCTGGTTGCTTGGGATAGGGTATGTATGCCAAAGCTTGCCGGTGGTCTTGGGGTTAAAAATCTACAAGCACAAAATTTTTGTCTCATGCTGAAATTTGCTTTCAAATTTTTACACTCCTCCATGCTCCCTTGGAAAGACTGGATTCTCAACCAGTCCCCACTTCATATAGGCTTAGGAAAAAATGCATCGTTCCTTGGGAGAGCTATTTTCAAACACTTGCATACACTCAGAGAGATATCAATCACAGGTGCATATTGGGGATGGAAAAGCCACTTTTTTCTGGTTAGATAGATGGATTCTGCCTGAACCTCTCTCAGTAGCTTTCCCTGCACTTTTCTCCCACCACACGAAACAAAATATTACGGTTTCTACTTTAATGATGGATGGTGTCGAACTGGGCTTGCGTAGCCGGCTAACCCTAACTGCTTCCAATGAATTGGTCTCCTTGAGATTTTTGTTGCAGGATGTGTCTCTCTCCGAGGTCCCCGACGTCAGGCTACTCCTTAATGGCTCCCCCTTCACCACGAAAGGGGCCTATGATGCTCTCGCCTCCCAGCTCTCTGACCCACACCTGGCGCACATTTGGGACTGCCGGGTCCCTAGCAGAGTTCGTGTGTTTGGCTGGCTCTTCTACTTAGACCGCCTAAATACACGAGCAAATCTTCACCGCAAGACGATCATCGATTCCTCGACATGCCCGCGGTGCGCGGCTGCTCCCGAGGACCGGCGCCATCTGTTCTTTCTTTGCCCTGCATCGCAGGCAATATGGGACGCCATTGGTTTCACCCCGACACATTCACCTTTGACGGATTTATGGCTCCCTCCGACAGCTCTTGGCCTACCCGCTTCGATTTGGCCTTTTATTCTAATGCTTTTGCTGTGGAAGATTTGGGACGCTAGGAATGCAAAAACCTTTAGGGATATTTCCATGTGTCCTATTGATGTAATTAAGGCGGCTATCGATGACCTAACTCTGTGGTCTCACCGCCTCCGCAAGGCGGAGAAAAAGTTCACGCCGGTCTGTGGCGCGACTTTTTATCCTCCCGAATCTCCTGATAACTTTGCTCCAAAAAAACAAAAATGAAATTTATTCAGGTGGGGAGTCTTTCCCCCCTGGTGACAGTTTCAAAAAAAAAGAATTTTTGCATCAAGGTAAAACTTATGGACCGCGATAACGCCCACACGAGCTGGCCCGAACGCCCGGCACGTCAGCTTGCCCGTAGTAGTACTATTAGTGCAACTTTTAGCCTTTTAAAATTTTAAAAAGTTTTATCTTTCAAATAAAAATTCCGTTCAAAATTCCGTTTTCACCATTAAATCCGTCGCGACAAGATCTTCGAAACTAGATCCCATATCGATATGTTTCGACAACTTTTTTTTTCGGGTTAAAAATTGTCATGTCTATTGCACTTAAATTGCCACGCTGTTTGCACTAAAATTACCATCATTTCCTTCAACTACTTTTTTTGCATTTTTTCTTCAACGTTCTATGTAAATTTGTCATAATTCATAAAATAAAACTTTATAAACTTACCTTGGGTAAACACATGTTTATTTTGTCATGGCAAAAACATATCTTAAATTAACATGGCGAAAGATATGTTAAATTTGCCATGGACACAAAAAGGAAATAGTTTACCATTGGTAGATCGAAAAAACTTGGGATGCTGATAACTATCACATGTGTGACACGAGTACATGGCAATCCCTCATGTTTTAGTAATGTGAGGGTGGAAACTTCAAAGTTGTAGACGTTAGTCATGTGAATAAGAATTGTCATGTTCTATGAATAAGAATTGTCATGTCCTATGAATAAAATTGCCATATATAGGAGTCACTTCCGCCCACGTGTTTTTCCAGATGCTAATTTTAGGTGTACGTAGATGGCAATTATTAGCCAAAGTTGTCATATATTTAGTGAAGTTGCCATGTTTTAGTAGAAGTTGTCATCTCACATGTGTTAAAGTTGCCACCAAAGCGTGTGAGCTTGCCATCTTTCGACCCACACTTGTGGCACGTTTTATGGCAATGTTGATACATGTGTGAGACTAGCACATGGCAATCTCTGATGTTTTTGATGGCAAGTTTAGTCATGTGAGGTGGCAACTTGAAGTTGTAGACGCTAGTCCTGCGAATAAGAATTGCCATGTCCTATGAATAACAATTGTCATGTCCTATGAATAGAAATTGCCATGTCATATGAATAGAAATTTCCATGCGCATAAAAAAGAGTCGCCACCAGAGCAGCAACACACCGTCGACAAACTCTCCCCCCGATCCATGTCCCCTCCCCCACCGTCACGCTTGAAATGCGTCAGAGGATCTCCTCGACGCATTCGTAACCTAGAAGACTGTCATGTCACGCACACCTCCCCCCGCTCCAAATATCTGCTCGGGGTCCACTAAGCATCACCACAGCTCTTTCGGTCATCGACGATGAGTCAAAAGGTGTTAAAATACAATGGTAGCTTTAAAAAATATAAGAAAAATTAGATGAAAGAAATCATGGCAACTTTAGTGTAAACAGGATGAAAATTTCAGTTTAAACAGCATGGCAACTTTTGGTCCGAAAAAAAAAGTTCTCGAAACATATCAATATGACATCTAGTTTTGAAGATCTCGTCGAGAAAAATTTAATGGCGAAAACGGAATTTTAATCGGAATTTTTATTTAAGAGAGAAAACTTTTTGAAATATGAAAAACGAAAAAGCTACGCATGGATGGATGCGTGCTTTAATATTAGTGCGCGTAAGTGTGTGGCCGTTCGGGCGAGGGGGCACGGCCCAAACGTTCGGGGCATATCATTTTCCAAACTTTTTCATCGCCATATGGTCGGTTGGAGGCATACTTTAGCCTTCATTGCGCCAAATAATTACCATGGTGTATGTGACGCCCCCAAAATCGATCCGTATACAGTAATCATACACGCAGGGTACACGGCTGAGATTAGGGTGCCACGGTGAGAATATCACAGCACAACACTAAACACAAAAGGATAAACAAATATATTACAATAAAGGGGGGGTCACGCGGACCCGAATACATAAGTCATACAAGCCATAATATCTGAGTACAGACATAGTCAAGTTTTGCCTTAAGAAGGCTAGCACAAATCACATCAGAGATACAGATCGAAAAGGCGAGGCCTCCTGCCTGGGATCCACCGAACTACTCCTGGTCAACGGGGAACTCGACGTCGTAGTAGTCGCCTCCGGGGTACTCCTGCTCCTGGGCTCCAACGTCGACTGCAGCGGCCGATCAGGCAAAGCGAAAAAGGGGAAATAAAGCAAAGGTGAGTATCTAGCATACCCGCGAGTCTTACGTCCGCTACTAAGCATTATGCATTGTATCAACGGAAAGAAGAGGCTGTATATAGTGGACTGAAAGACAGAAATCCAGAGCAAGGGTAAGAAGCTAGGCCTATCGAAGACTAGCATCTTCCGACGATGTCTTGCAGCATGAGGTAAGAATCAGCCAACAGTTATATAAAGCATAAAGTAACAATGCAGCAGAAGTTGCTGCAGCATTGTATAATAATAAGTTGTAATAATTAACAATGCCTCCGAGTTCACCTCCTCGACATCCCCGCGAGGAAGAAAACCCGGAACCATACAGTTTAATATTAATAGTTTGTAGTGGTAAGATCCAGCTTCAGCATAAAGCGTCCTGTTATCGTGGACACAGCTATTCGAATAGATTAATCTTCCCTGCAGGGGTGCACTTGTGTTACGCTACACGCACGGATCTCCAGGGTGGCGGGAACCTTGTTAGGGAACGCTCCACCGAGGCTATCCGACACTTCATAGCCCATCTTTCAAACTCAACAGAGAGGTCATCCGCCGGACTATATCCTATGTACGCGGGGCTTTGGACCCTAACCCCGACGTACTCCTGCACGGTGCGAGGCTGGCCGGTGAAGTTGAATCAAATCCAAATAAGACACCACCGCGCGAGCAAATAAGACAACACCACTTCCCGGCGCAGGACGCGGTACTGCTGACGTCTGAAGAGTCCTCGGACGACACTACGAAGCAGAGGAGCCCATAACTCGTAATTCCCACGGGTAGGTAGTGCATACATGGCATATAGCCAACTCAAGACATTCACTGAACCATTTAGCATTTTAATTAACCTGCGTGACAACCGTTATCGTTGCCTCGACTTAACTGACCCGCGGACAACGACAGCAGCCAGGACCACCAGTACATCGGTGCCTGCCCTGTCGTCCCACCAAGTCACTGCGGTTACCAACAAGGTGAACCGTCTCCTTACCTTGTCTCGCGTGTGCTCCTGGAGGAGCTCGACTTTCGTGGTTTGGTAACTCTCGCGGCCAACGATCAGGGGCCAAGCACACCGGTACACTGGTCGTACCCTCCCTGTCGTCCCGTCGCAATACCTCTCACGGGCACAGTTGGGTCGCCCGACTTCTCACCTGAAGGACAACCGTTGCTCAGGTACCTAGAGCGGCTATACAGAGTCAGCAACGAGTGGAGTACAAGGATTACTCCTTGATAGCTCACACTTGATGGTGGCTCGGCAGAGCTGAGCTAGGGGGCCTGAGGCGGTGTCTGCATTGTACCGTACCTGTGCAGTTATAATATTTGTATCCACGTTCAATCCCCTGAGTGACCACGACCCTCTATCTAATCCTAGCTAACAATGCGCAGGGCTCACTGCTGAATAATGCATAGTAATAATAGGCAGCATAGGATAAAAGAGGTACATCAAGGGGCGACAAAAACAAGCTATGCAATTGAATAGGATTGTAACGTAGCAGCAGCAGTAACAATGCCTAGTGCAAGAAATGTACGGAAAGATAGGCGATATCTGGGGAAGAGAATGGCTCTGCTTGCCTGGAAGCTCGACGGTAGAAGTAGGGTCGTCGACGAAGTAGTCGGACCCAGCAGCGGTGTAGTCGACGGCAGCGGGGTCTATCGGAGATAGGGGGGGGACAGTAAATACATAGCAAACATATGCATGGCATGACATAAGCAAAGGTAACGGTGTTCTAACGCAGTGCAATGTATTATGCTCGGAGCGGGAATTCATCCGGGGATGAACTGCCAGCTCCGGGTGATTATCGGACAGGGTGTCCGGAGAGGGAAGGTACCATGCTGGAGCTGTCGTGGACATCCGACAAACATGTGAAAGGTGTATCCGTGTTAGTTGATCCATTCTGATCAACTTTCATTCACAGAACATTTTCATCCGGGAAGTTTTACCGGCTCCGGTAGTCTAGCAGACAGATGAACCGGAGGGGAAGAGTTCCACGTTCGGTATGTTAGAGGAGTGCGGTGGGTATACGGTTGGCGTATCCGTATTCGTTGTATTTTTCTGATCAAGTTTCATGTATAAATTATTTTCATCGGAGATATGATTTAAAAGATATTGATTTATACTGTTTTATTCATTTTATAGCAAAATTTTTTATTTGTTTTAATTAATAATAAAAGCAGCATTATCAAGAGTAAGGATGTTTGACCAGGTCAACTGATAGGTGGGACCCTACTGTCATTGACTGTAGCTAAATAAATTATTTATATATTTAAACAGTAGAGGGGTCCACATGTCATAGGCTATTTATTTAGCAGATTTATTTAATCTAAATTCTCATTAATGGTAGAGGGCCTATTTGCAAATTTCAGGAACTTAGGGAGTTATCTGCGAACTCAAATCATTTTATTTGCAAGGCTTAATTCTACTAGCTCATCATAGATTCTTGCATATTTGCCATTTTTCTACGAATTAATCGGTGCATCATTTGAAATTGGTCTAATGGAATAAAATGAAGCTTATTAAGTGTACTATCAGTTTACATCAGTTTTATCCACATTCAAATTCGTTTGGTTGTTGTTTCATGGCTGTTAAAAGTGGTGCAGTAGCAGCACAAGTAGCAGCAGCCACTGAAGATTCAGCAACAATAGTTAGCAGCAGCCCGCAGCCACAGGGTAATAGCAACACAGCAGCCGGCGGCGGCCGGACCAGCCGTCAGCACAGCCAGCCCAGGCTGTGCACCACGCACGCACATAGACTTTGCACACACACAGGATACACACCACGCACAAACGCCCAGCTATATCCATGGCCGTGGCCAGTGCGGACACAACAGGCAGCAGGGCGAGCCGGGCGTGCCCATGCGGGCTGGCGCACGCACGCGACGCGGCCAGAGCGTGCAGGCGGCCAGGGAGGCGGTCGGCGCGCGAGGCGCGACCAGTGTTGCGGGGGAGCACTCGCGCGGAGCAAGCTCCAGTGAGCTCTGGCTCCGGCGACGGAAGGCGTCCACGTCGGTGAACTTGAAGGAGAAATAGGGGGAATCAACGGAGGAGCTCACCGGAGAGCTCGGGGAGGGTTCGTGGAGGCCAGAGGGGGTCGGCGTGGCGCGAATCGAAGTTGCGGGGCCAGCGGGCGTGGCGAGGGGCGCGCCCAAATTCCGGCGCTGGAATGCACCTCGGCTTGATCCGGTCCTCGGAATCGAAGTAGGCGACGATGGCAGACCTCCAGGGCGCCTTGGAGTGGCGAACGGCGGCTGGTGGCCACGCCGGCGGCGGAGCCGTGGCCACGGGCGTGCTCGAGCCGTGCAGGAGGAAGAAGGGGCGAGCGTGAGGAAGAAAAAAGGGGGGTGGCTCCGATCCACAAATCGCGGAGGCCTCCCTATCCACGCGATGCGGCGTTGTAGCGGCAGGGGTGAGCGGCTCGGTCGCGACAGTGCCCGGTCGGGACCATGGCGTCCTGCCAGAGGAACAAGGGAACAGGAGGAAGGGGAAGAAGGTGGGCCTGGGGCTGGGCTTGGGGTGGGCTTCTCCCTAGTCGCAAGATACTGGTTTTTATTTATTTGTTTGTTTCTGTTTTTCCTTTCTATTTTTTTATGTTTTCTATTTGTTTAGCCACATTTAGATTTTTTTTAACCATGAGACTTGCTCCATTATTTGTATTTCCCTCTGTAGCAATGCTACAAAAAGTCTGATGGCCTAGTAAAATCATTTGAATTTTATTTAAATAATAAATGATTTATAAGGATTGAAATGGCTACTGTTGGAATTTGACAGAGCTTTGATCAAAGGTGACCATGGCTTGATCATCAACAGTAATGATCACTAACAGTGGAATCACTGTAGTGATTACTGTACTGGATCTGAGGGTGTTACAGTGCAGAGGGGAGCCGGGGGGAGCAAACTCCGGTAGTTCCATGGCTTCTGAGCTTCGAGAATCCAATCGGCATCATGGTACGATAGTGGTAATGCCGGTCAATTGGAGGTCCCTTGATCGCTAATTAACTTTGATGATTGATGTTGGCACAGTCTGACCATTTAGATCGATGAAGGGGTAGAGGATTTTGTTAATATTTATAAAAATTGATGATGGTGCTCTAAACTTACGCGACGATGGAGGGAGCTGGGGTAGAAGTCTTGGCCTAGGGGAACTGCCGGGATGGGGGAGTAGCTGAGGTTTGGTTGGCAAATATTCGCAACAGTGAAATTTCAATTTCAATGGTTTTAGATGTGCTGGTGGTGTTGCAAATTAGTATAAGTGGTTGAAGTTTTTGCATCAAGTCAAAAAACCTTAATATTTATCAAAATTGATGATGGTGCTCTAAACTTACGCGACGATGGAGGGAGCTGGGGTAGACGTCTTGGCCTAGGGGAACTGCCGGGAAGGGGTAGCAGCGACCGACAATGAGGTTTGGGTGGAAAATATTCGCAACAGTGAAATTTCAATTTCAATGGTTTTAGAGGTGCTAGTGGTGTTGCAAATTAGCATAATTCGTTGAAGTTTTTGCATCAAGTCAAAAAACCTTTTATGCATCACACCATGTATCTAGCCTCAAGTGACAAAAAAGGTAGGTTTTTAGGTTTGTTCTTAAACCAGCACAGTAACTTTTAAGGCTACATTTACTCAATTCATTGATACTTTCATATAAAAAAACTCAATTCATTGCTGGAGATTACTCCCATTCATTTAGAATAATGATAGCCACCAAACGTTCGGCGACCACCTCATGCCCGAATGCCCAATTACCACACGCAAGAAAATTAAAGCTTCCATCCATCCAAAAGTCAGCTTTTACGTTTTTATCATTTAAAAAAGTTTTATCTCTTAAATAAAAATTCCGATTAAAATTCCGTTTTCACCATTAATTCTGTCTCGACGAGATCTTTTTTTTGGACCAAAAGTTGCCATGTTGTTTACACTGAAATTGTCATCCTGTTTACACTAAAATTTCCATGATGTCTTTCATCTATTATTTTCTTCTAGATTTAAAGCCACTATTGTATTTTAACACCTTTTGACTCATCGCCGAGGACCGGGGAGACCCGCGGTGATTCTTCGTGGACCCCGAGCAGATATCTGGCGCGGGGGGAGGGGGTGCGCGACATGGTTGTCTCCTAGGTTACGAATGCGTCGAGGAGATCCTCCGACGCGTCTCACCGCATGACGGTGGGAGAGGGGACATGGATCGGGGGGGAGAGTTTGTCGACGGTGTGGTGCTTCTCTGGCGACAACTATTTTTTGTGCCCATGGCAATTTCTATTCATAGGTGTAAGAGCAAAGTTATGCCCCCATGAGTTTTGGATATTGTTGGACAAAACAGTAGAGGAACTAACAAGTTTTCTAGTGTAAAACAGATGGTTAGGTTCCTAAAGTTTTAGGTTGGTGATAAAGCTTCAATGAAGATTTACATATTTATTGAAGCATATCCTCTAGAGTGAAGCTCATCACGGATGTCGACCCCCAAAAAGGTAAGGTATCCTGAAGCACGTCGCATCGAAGGAGATGACCAAGATGGCGCAAGACTTAGTAGTTTTTGCGTAGTTCTTTCTCACTTCTTTGAGTCGTAGGAAAAACCTTACTATCAAGAGGGGTTTAGTAAATGTACTCCGAAGGTTTTGGTGAAAAGACTCAGATCGAATCCAAACCTGTGAGAAGACAGAGATGAGAAATCTCATGTGCACTAGGTAATGCTTCACCAGCGAAGACTTTGTTCTTTCGGCTCCTGAAGCATAACCAAGTCCATGAGTCAGCTTTACTTGTCCCTCAAGTAAAGTTGCGCTTTGATTGGAAATCCGACCGTTGCGGACAGGTGTAAAGCTGTCGCATCGGGTCATTTAAGACATTTCGCTCCTAGGGATCGCCACCTATAAATACGCCACCCCCGCCCTCATTGGCGGGTGGCTGCTCCAAGAGAATATTTTCTGACAGTGAAGGAAGAGAGCAACCCCACCGAAGCAAACCAAAAACCCATCCACCATAGCATAAGTCCTATTGATCTGAGTTGATTCACTATGACGTAGGAAGAAGTTTGCTAGCCTTTTTATCTTGGAGAACTGCAATTCTCCTAGATGGTTAGAGAGTTGTTCTTCAGAGAGCGAAGAGTTATTGTTGCCTCGAAGTCCAGTTTGTCAAAGGTTTCGGTGATTTCCTCAATAATCAACCACGAGTGAAGAACTAACCAAGCTCAAGGAGATTGGTGCAGTGGAGATACGAACGGAGAGAGGTTAGCTCCTGTGTTCAATCACAAGTCCCTCCAACCAGACATAGCACTTTGCAGATTGTGAACTGGTCGAACAAACATCGTCGAGTCAAGAGTTCATTTTACTTTCCGCACTTACATTCAGTTTTGCAATTGCTTCAGTGATTTGTTTCAATGCAATTGATTCGATGCTTTTGATTCGCTATGTTGTGCTTCAATCTAGTTCTGCTTCACTGTTTACCTTTCTGTTGAATTTCTTCTGCTGTTAAGTTATGCTTCACTTCATCGTTTCATGCAAAAGTTTGAAGTGATCATTCACCCCCTCCCCCTCTGATCACATACTTGGACTTACAATTGGTATCAGAGCTAGTCACTCTTTGTTTGGATTAACCTCCTCGAGTGTTTTGCAAGTATGTCTTTCGCAGCCATTCGGTCCGGCGAACCTATACCCGTGTTCAATGGAAAGGACTACCCAAACTGGAAGGACAAAATGAAAAGAAATATCATGGCTATCAACTCGACTGCCTGGCAAGTTGTCTTGTATGGAGTTACAGTTGCTGACAAGAATGCCATCACTCCTGAAGAAGCGAAGCTAATTGACCTTGATTCTGAAGTCTGGGTATTCATCACCAATCATCTGACACCAGAGAAGTATCATGAAGTGAAGAATATTTCATCTGCCAAAGGTGTCTGGGACTATCTTGAAAAAATTGGTGAAGGTGTTTCTACCCAGAAGGATGCCAGAATTGACACGCTTCGAAGAAAATTCTATCGCTTCAAGAGAAACGAGGGTGAAAAAGTCAGCTCCATTTACAGCAGACTCACTGCTCTTGCAAATGAGTTTATTTCCCTCGGTGCTGATGACATTACCCCTCACTCTGTTGTAAGAACTTTGCTTCGCTCATTGGATGATTCGTTTGATCACATTGTGCTGATGATCAAGGAAAGGACTGATTTCAGACGTCTTGTTGCCGCTGATATTCTTGAGAGACTCAATACTTTTGAAATGGAAGAAGATGAGAAATGTGACATAAATGGTTCTCAAAGAAGATCAGATGCTTTGAAAGCAAAAGCTTCACGTCATTCTTCACCCGAAGTCAGTTCTGCTTCAGGTGTCGAATCTGATGATCCTGCAAGCATTGGGAAAGATTTAGCATTGATCATGAGACGTTTCAACCGCTACCAAAGAAAAGATTTTTCTTCACCCAAGAAGAGTTATTCTTCAAGAAGCTCAAGTCACTCCTCTCACCGCTCATCCTCAAGAAGCTCTCCATCGAAGGATAACTGCTGCTACAAGTGCAAGAAACCAGGTCACTACATAGCTGATTGCCCTCTGTGGGAAGCTGAGAACAAATCAAAGCATTCGCTCAGAGACTCCTCAACAAAGTCCCACAGATCCTCCAGAAGCCATGAGTCCAAGAGACATGATTCCAGTTCGAGAAGAGAAAAGAAGAAAGATTCTGATGATGATAAGAGGAAGAAGTATCATAAGAAGCGTGAGGGTTCTTCATCGAAGACACACTCATCTCGTCGAAGCAGATCGCACCGTGCCAAGGCCTATCTGGGAAAGGAGATGAACTCAGAAGACGAAGCCTATGGTTCCGAAGCTGAATCAGGCTCAAGATCTGGGTCTGGGTCCGAATCAGATGGTGTTGCTGGTTTGGCTTTCGCTTCGGCAGATGCTTCAACTAAAGCTTCGAGCTCATTCTTCACCAACAACAGTAGTGAAGATGAAACTCCTGCATATTGCTTCAAGGCCAAGGCGAAGGTATCTTCATCCAAATCAAACTATGATACTTCTGATTGCTCCTCATATGATAGTGATTCAAAGATAAGCTATGCTAAACTTGCTAAAATTGCTTCAATCCAACAAGATGAACTTTATTCTCTGAGAAAAACCATTAAGAAATCAGAAACCCTGTTGATCGATGAGATAGAGAAAGGTCAAACTTTGACTAATGAGCATGCTGCTCTGAAGGAGAAGTTTGAAGGATTATCCTCTCGGCATGATCTTCTTTCAGTTGATTATGAGAAGCTCACCTATGAATTTCTTCAGAATAAAATGGCTCTCGAAAGACTGAAAGAGGCTCATGAAGAATTGGAAAATGTCAATCTCTCTCTCATGGCTCAACAAGGTTCTGAAGCAAATCATAAAACTGATTCACCTTGCTTAACCTGTCTGGAACGAAGCAAAACTGATTCCAAAGGCAAAGCTCCTATTGTTATTGATGATACTAATGCCTCTGATGAGTAAAATCCTGCTATTACCGAGGAACTCCTCAGGTTGAAAATTTTATTTGAAACGGGCATGTTCAAAAGTGTGCAAGGTCACCAGTATCTTTGTGATATCCTGAGGAAGGCTCTCCTTCACACGAATCCCAGGAATGAGGGTGTTGATTTTGAGAGAAAGATAAACCCTGATGGCACCTATTGGGAACCTGAGCAGTATCCTAAGACTGTTTGGGTCCTAGCGAAGGAGAAACCCATTGATAATGCTAACCTTTCAGGTTTCGACTGCAAAATGAACAAAGCCATTGTGGATGAATCACTTGATTCAGACTACAACCTCAGAAAATATGAACAGGGAAAAGTTACAGCTGAGTATGTAGGCACTCCTCCGAAGAATGGCTTCTACAAGAGGCAGATATGGGTGCAGAAAGCACTTGTGGAAAAGCTTCCTGCTAACCATATTATGCAGGGAAAGCCTTCGGTACCACCGAATCATTTCTATTCTCTAGAAATGAGAAATGATTCACTGGTGCCCGAATCAAATGTTCCGCGGAAGCAATACTATCGCACTGGTCGTTATACTTATCGTCCTCATGATAACAATACTAAGATTGCATATGCTCATTCTTATCCTAACCATTCGCAAAGGACTTACATTTATGGTGTGCTTGATGGTACACCGAAGGAATACACTCCTGTTCGCTTTAATATTGCTTCAACCAGTGTTTCAACATCTTCTCAGTCACCTGCTCGTTTGTGGGTGATTAAGAAGAACTAATTCTTCTTCAGGGCTATGTCTCCGGTGGATCCGAATGGGTCATGGATAGTGGTTGTACAAATCATATGACCGGAGACAAGGAGTTATTCACCAAAGAAAAACTATCTCAATCTTCTCAGAAGTACATTATCTTCGGTGATAACAACAAGGGTAAAGTTTTAGGCTTGGGTAAGGTTGCAATATCGAAAGATAAGCACATTGACAAGGTTATGCTAGTCCAATCACTTGGATATAATCTTATGTCTATTTCGAAGTTATGTGATATGGGTATGCTTGTTCTATTTTCTGCTTCGCGTTGTGTTGTCTTTTCACAGGATGACTATACGTTTGTCTTCGAGGGTTACCGAAAAGGAGATTTATACATTGTTGATTTTTCTTCGGGCCCTGCTGTTTCCACATGTTTAATGGCAAAAGCTTCATCCGGTTGGTTATGGCATCGAAGACTTGGGCATGCAGGGATGAGAAATCTTCATAATCTAGTGAAGAAGAAGCATGTTATTGGCCTTAGTGAAATAAAATTCATAAGGATCGTCTCTGCAGTGCTTGTGAAGCTGGTAAAATCACGAAGAAACATCATTCAGCGAAGACTATCATGACTACCACTCGTCCTCTTGAATTGTTTCATATGGATCTTTTTGGTCCTCAAAATTATGCAAGCCTGGGAGGAAACAAATAAGGTCTTGTCATTATTGATGATTTCTCTCGTTATACTTGGGTTTTCTTTTTGGATGACAAGAGCAAAGTTGTTGAAATCTTCAAGTCATTCGCTAAGAGAGCTCAAACATAATATGAATTATCTTTGAAGCATATCCGAAGTGACAATGGAACTGAATTCAAAAATACTCATATTGAAGATTTTCTTGATGATCATGGTTTTACTCATGAGTTCTCTGCTGCATATACACCTCAACAGAATGGTGTAGTTGAAAGGAAGAATAGAACTCTTATTGAAATGGCCAGAACTATGTTTGCTGAATACAAGACTCCCATTAGGTTCCGGGCCGAAGCAATTAACACAACATGTCACATCATCAACAAGGTTACCTTCACAAGTTTCTGAAGAAAACTTCACATGAGCTTATCACTGGTAACAAACCAAATGTTTCGTATCTTAGGGTATTTGGTACTCCTTGCTTTATTAGAGATATGAATCATAGATCCAAATTTTCCCCTAAGGCACTTGAAGGTTTTCTTTTAGGTTATGTCTCAAACTCTCACACTTACAGAGTGTATAACTCTCACTTTGGGAAAGTTATGGAAACTGTAAATGTGAGGTTTGATGAAACTAATGGCTCTCAAAAAGAGCATTTGCCTCATGATCTAGATGAACCTCCACTTGATGAAGTGATCAGGTCCATGGCTATTGGTGAGATTCGCCCTGTTGAAGCCAATCCTCGTCAAGCTGTTAGGGATGATGATGGTCCAATGTTCCCACACATAGCCCGGGGCGCTGGAGATCAACATCCTGAAGCTAATGGTGAACAGGACAATGAAGGTCGACAAGGGAATGAAGGAAATGCTAATCCTGAAGGAAATGCTGAAGCTGAAGGCGAAGCAGATCCTGAAGGTGAAACAGATCCTGAAGCTGAAGCTGAAGCTGAAGCTGAGCCTGAAGCTAATGATACTACGTTATCACGAGTTCGAAGAAGAGTTGATGTTGATTCGATTCTTGAAGATATTAATCAACAAGGTCGTCCCACTACTCGATCTCATACTCGTTTGGCTAACTTTGTGGAAGTTTTTCTTTTGTTTCCATGCTAGAGCCTTCAAAGTTTGATGAAGCCATGAAGGATCCTGATTGGTTATTGGCTATGATGGAAGAACTTCACCAGTTTGAAAGAAACAAAGTTTGGTCACTTGTTGACAGGCCTGATCCCACGAAGCACAATATTATTGGCACCAAGTGGATATTTCGCAACAAGAAAGATGAAAATGGTATTGTGGTAAGAAATAAGGCTAGACTGGTAGCACAAGGGTACACCCAAATCGAAGGCATTGATTTTGGTGAAACCTATGCTCTAGTAGCCCGTCTCGAATCCATTCGTGTCATGCTTGCTTTTGCTAACCACAAAAATATATTGCTATATCAAATGGATGTCAAAAGTGTTTTTCTTAATGGTGAGATAGAAGAAGAAGTGTATGTTATGCAGCCACCAGGTTTTGAAGACTCGAAGAATCCTGGTATGGTGTAAAGGCTTCACATATCTTTGTATGGACTGAAGCAATCACCTCGTGCTTGGTATGAAACATTGAAGGATTTCCTCCTGAAGAAAGGCTTCAAACCTGGAACCTCTGACCCCACTCTTTTCACTCGATCATATAACAATGATCTATTTGTGTGTCAGATATATGTAGATGATATTATTTTTGGCTGCACTAACACTGAAATCAGCGAAGAATTTGCAAGGATGATGTCGAAGAAATATGAGATGTCCATGATGGGTGAATTGAAGTTTTTCCTTGGACTTCAGATTCGCCAACAGAAGAATGACACCTTTATTTCACAAGAAAAATATTTGAAGGATTGCCTAAAGAAATTTGATCTCACTGAATGCAAGAATATCAGAACACCTATGCCAACCAATGGTTTTTGTGATGCTGATGAAAAAGGGAAACCCTTCGATCAGAAGAAATATCGGTCTATGATAGGTTCACTCTTATACTTATGTGCATCTAGACCTGATATTATGCTATCAGTTTGTATTTGTGCTCGTTTTCAGGCCAATCCGAAGGAATCACATCATACTGCAGTAAAGCGAATTCTTCAGTATCTAGCACATACTCCTTCATTGGGACTTTGGTATCCCAAAGGAACTCAGTTTGATTTAATTGGATATTCTGATTCAGACTGGGCTGGAGATAGAGTTGACAGGAAATCTACCGCAGGCACTTGTCATTTTCTTGGTAGATCTCTTATGTGTTGGGCTTCAAAGAAACAAAATTGTGTCTCAATATCTACTGCTGAAGCCGAATACATTGTTGCTGGCTCATGCTGCACTCAGATACTTTGTCTTAAGCAGACGCTGAAAGATTATGGTATTTATGTGAAGAAAATCCCTTTGCTTTGTGATAATGAGAGTGCTATCAAAATTGCACATAATTATGTGCAACACACTCGAACGAAGCACATCGATATTCGTCATCATTTTCTTCGAGATCATGTTCAGCGCGAAGACATTGAGATCATCCATGTTAGAACTGGAGATCAATTGGCAGATATATTCACGAAGCCATTGGACGAGAAAAGGTCCTGTGCATTGAGATGTGAGCTCAACATCCTAGACTCACACAATTTTCAGTAAGATCAAAACTTTTTCCTTGTACATATTCACCTTTGTTGCGTGTTTGTTTAGTTTCTCTTGAGTTTTCCTTCGTCCAAGTTTGTGTGTTTAGCTTCGTTTTCCATTTGCTTTCAGTTCTGTGTTGTTTTCATTTATTCGTTTTGTTTGTCCCCTGTACTTATCACTTTTTTCTTCGTTGTTGTTTTTCTTCGAAGTGATAAGTTTCGGACCCTACTCCTCCATTCTGATTCGCTCCTAATCTATTCTGTCTTGAATGGTTAAGCACATTTGAAACGGAAAGCATATTTCTTCGAACGTCATTGAAGTTCCGAATCAAATGCTTCCAACTTTATCGAAGTTTTTGCTCTCGGTCAAGACTTATTCTTCGGCCGTTGAGTCCCCGTATTTCTCGGGTCGTTGAGATTCGCTTGCGAACCGCCACTTCATCTAAGCCGTTGAATCGGAAGAGACACTCGCCGGTAGCCGTTAGATACGATATGGCAACCGTTTTAGATCGGGCCTATATAAGGCAAATCCACCATCGAACCGTTCCCCACGATTCATTCTCTCCCGATTTCCCCGTCTTCCTCCTCGAGCACGCCGCAGAAGCTCTCGTCCCCGACGTCGACAACGTCGCTTAACTGCCGGACAGCCGCCGCCGTAGACGTTCCCCGCCGACGAAGAGCACGTCTCCGCCCTCCGTCGCCGTATCCGCTTCGCGTCATCGAGTTAGGGTACGCAAGCTCCCTTGGATCCAATCTTTTCTGTGTGTTCTTCTTCTAGGGCTTGGATCTAAGATTTGTTAGGGTTTTGTTTTCTGATTATAGGGCTGTTCTGGTCCTTGTTGATCCTTGCTCTTTGGGAAAACTGTTTGTAGCATCAAAGTAATCCCATCTTCTCAGGTCAGTTTTGATATTCAATCTATATTGTGTTTGGACTGAGTTAGGTCTTGTTCATGAACTAGTTCTAGCCCAATCCAAGAAAGATATGCATCTGATCTCAGTTTGCTCTCGGTTCTTGTCAAAATTTGATTTTGGTCGAAACTTTTTGTCTGTGCTTATTCATTCCCCTTCCTATTCCCTCTTTTCTATCCTTCTGTTCACAGGATGTCTGACGAAGAGGCAGCCATTGGGAATGAGTCGCCTATTGTTGAAGGACTTGAGAACTATCCTGAGCCCCCGAAGCAGAAAGGCAAGGGTGGCAAGACGAAAGAAGTCAATAATGCCCGAGGCATTCCCGAAGCCATTCGATTCAAGATGGGCTATGACACACCTCCTGAAGAAACTGACCACGATAGAAAGATTCGACTTCAAAAGATTCGACGCTATTGGGCTGTTAGGTGGTACAAATACAAGAGCATTCCAAACTGGAAGTGGGCTATGCAGTTTGCCTTCAACCCACCATATCGATACACAACTGCTCTGTGTGCTCAGTACACTGCTGCAAATCGCAGAAAATACTACCCGAAGCCTCCAGCTGTTCCTCACCCGAATACTCTCAAGACACCAGATGATTACCCTAAAGAACAAAAGAGACTTGCTATTTTAGCTGAAAAGAAGAGAATAAGAGAAGAGAAGAAGGCCAAAGCATTAGCTGCTGAAGGCCATGCTGAAGCTGGTGCATCGAAGCCTAAGAAGCGAAGGCTTAGAAAATTGAGTGCTTCACCTCCTCCTGCTGTTTCTGAAGAAGAGAGTGATCAAGAAGCTGATCATGAAGCCGATGATGAAGCTGATGCTGCTGCACAGCTTGAAGATTCTCTTGGTGAAGATCCCGCTGAAGATGCAGATGATGAGTCTGATTACTCCCCTGTTCCCCCTAGTCCAAAGAGACAAAAGCTTCGAAAGCCTTTGAAGAAGAAGGCTGGAGAGAATCTGCCTGCCTCAAGAGGCGTAAGGATTCAAGATCCATCTGATCCCCCTGTTCCTAAGCCAACAATTGATATGACCAACTTGGTGGTTGAGGCTCCATTGGCTTCAAAGCCCCCTCGTCGCCTAGTTCCTGCTGCTCAGCCCGAAGCAAAAGCTCCTGAACCAGCCAAAGCTTCAAAGCTGAAAACCTCGGTTGCCAAGCCTGGCCAGACTTATGCCCAGGTTGGCACCAAGAAGTTGTCTGAAGCAGAGATGCGAAAGAGAGACCGTGCTGAAGCCGAACGACTTCATGCTGAAGCACAAGCCCAAGCTAAGGCTGATAAAGAAGCTAAAGCAAAAGAAAAGGTTGATAGAGATGCTGCTTTGTTAGAGAAGCAAAGGAAAGATCTTGCTGAAACAAATCAGAAAGCTGAAGCGAAGCGCAAGCTCGCTGAAGTAAAAGCTCAAGAGGCTAAGGCTGCTGCCGAAGCCAAACAGCTTAGTGAAGCCGAAGCCAAGCGCCAGGCTCAATTGAATATCATTCGAACTAAGCAAGCAGAGAAGGCTGCTAGAGCTGCTCAGAAAGAAGCCGCTGTAGACATGGCTCCAAAGGATGTCGCTCCGAAGCCAGTCGCAGCTCCTGCCCCCGAAGCTCATGAAGAAGCTGAGCATAGTCACCACAACTTCCCAGATGCAAGAGAAGGTGAATTATGGGACTGTTTGAGCCTGAATCAAGCATTTTGCCAGCTCGCTGAAGCTGTTGATCCCAAAGCTGTTGATGTTGGAGATGTTTACATTTCACCAACTCTTTCTGCCATGATTGAAACTTTATACAATCAGCTAAGGGACTTGCATGCTAGGGACAGATCTGAATCTGCCAAAATTCTGAAGTTTAAGAAGAAAGCAGATGCTGAATCAGATGAAGACTTCAAGAACGAAGCCGAAGCTGCTTCGAAGAAAATTGCTGATGTCAATGAAAAGACAAAGCATAATATTCAAGTGTTTCAAGGCAAGATAAAATCTTCCATTGAAGAATGTTGCAAGACGCATAATGCTTCGGTCATGGCTCTTGATTCCAAGAAGCGCGAAGCCATGCTCAAGCAACTAGCCTCTCCCCTTCCCCAGTTGCAACAAAGGAAGCGCCATCTGATCTCTGAAGCAGACGAAGCTGATGAGGTGAGATCTCATCCGGCCAAGAAGGCCCCAAGACATGCTTCGCCCCCTCGATGCAAGATCATCACTCTTCCAACCCCTACTGCAAAGCCAACTGATCCCAAAGCCATTCCACCCCGTGCTCCACCTCCACCTCCTCCTCAACCCGCTCCACAACCATCGCACCACAACAATTTTGAGCCAGAGACATCTCCTCCAGCTCAAGACATACCTGTTCCATCCAGAGATTATTCTTCGGCTCACTCTGCGGATGAGTCCAAAGACCAAGAAGGCAAATCCAAATAACAAGCTGTTCCAGAAGAACCTGAAGCCGATGCAGAAGCAGAAGGCAATGAATTGGCTATTATGACCCAACCTCAAGAGCGAGCCGTAGTTGCTCGAAGGCAAACTCCTCATTGCACTCCTTCCCAAGATACCCAACTGGACTCCATCTACCCACGAGAAACGTTTCCAATATTCCTGGGAGATGGTTCTTCTTCAAGACATGGTCCTGATTTTGACCTCGAAGTTCATCGCCAGAAGCTTCGCTTCTTTGGCGCAAGTCCTTATGATTCACCCCGGACTGCTGATGACCTTCGCTTCTAGACAGTCGAGCATCAGATTCTGTACACGAAGCTATACTGCCAGAAGGGTGTTTTATTCAGGCACAAGTATTTGGATATGCGAAGTTTAACTTCTGCAACGTGCTTCCAGAACATTATGGAAACCATCGAAGCACAAAATCTTACCAGCTTGTTTGCCATGGAAACACCATTCAACTCCGAGCTAGTGAAGCAATTCTATGCCACTCTCTATGTCTCTGGAAATCCTGATGACACAAGCACTTGGATACTTCAATGGATGATTCAAGGCAAAGTTTTTCGGATGCATTCTGATGAATTCATGGACATTGTGAACATCCCACGCCACACTGGAAATCTTGCAAAGGTTCAGTTGATGCCTGATCCTACTGAAGCTGAATTTGCTTCACTGCTGGATCCCGAAGTCACTGGAGACCACATGCCAGAAAACATTTTCCCGAAGCATCTGGTATTCTTATCAAAGACTTGGTTTTATATCTTATCTAACTCACTGATGCCTCTCAGCACTGCAAATGATGAATCCAACATTCATTATCATACACGTCATGCTTTGTTGAAGCTTACCCATGGTCATGTGTTTGACTTCGAGGATTGTTTTCTTCGCTACATGGTCCAAGCTGCTGAACTTGTCCATCAATTGAAGCCATATGCTCCCTGGCTCCAAGCCATTTGCAACCATGGACGCAGTGAAGACTTTGTTGCAAAGCATCACCCGAAGTTGTTCTGTCCTCCTGTGCGTGATACAATGAATATCTTCAGAAGGCCCAATGATCCATTTGCCACATATGTCGGAGTCAGACAGCATGTCAATGAACGTAACATGTCGAAGTCTTTCCAGAAAGAAGTTTATCACTTTGAAGTTGGCATTCGCTCACAACAGATGCTGCAAAACTTCATTGAAGGCAATCAACGCCAAATGCAACATCTCTCTGATGAAATCAATCGAGTTGGCAATATTGCTTTGAACAACAACCAGTACCTGAAGTTATTGCAGCGCCACTCATGGAAAGGTTTAAGGAAGTTCAACTCAGTAAAGAAGCTTGAAGCTGATCGGATTTTCAAGGAGTATCCACATCTTCAACGCCACTTCTCCAGAAATGATTCAATAGACCGCCCCAACCCAAAGATCCCTCCGCTGGAAAAGATTGATGAAGTCTTATTTGTTAATCCAGCTAAACAGATTCTCCCTGATGCTCTCTCTGATGAAGACTCCCACACATCGAAGCAAGAAGATGACCCTCTCAACGACAGTGATCTTGATTTGCTTCAAGCGCCGCTGGACATTGAAGAAATGGAGTCGCCTGCTTCCACCGAAGGAGACACTTCAGGAGATGCCTCTTCTTCGGGCGAAGACATTCCACAGGGTCCCTAGGTTGCAGAAAACGAGTAAATGCTCTTGATCTGCATCTCAACCTTTTGTCCAATTATTGACAAAAAGGGGGAGAATGTAGCATCGATTGAGTTTAGATTCGCTGCGGGGTTTAGGGTTTTGATTCGATCTTTTATGTGTTAAGTTACAACAAACTTTCCATTCGCTTCGATTGGGTTGTAACTTAAGTTTTACTTCGTCTGTGAACTGCTACATTTTATGTGTTAATAACCCCCATGCCTGCAAGTTGCTCTCGTTTATCTTTGTCTTGCAGGTGGTTATTCTCATTAAGTTCACAGGTCATTGTATGATTGCATATTCTTCAAGACTAACATCTTTTAAATGCAATTGATTCGCTAAGATATGTGTTAGGCTTCCCATCAAGGATATTCTTCATCAAGCATTCTCTTAGATTATATAAATCTTCAATGCTTGCATTCAGGGGGAGTCAAAAGCTTCATATCTTAGAGTTTTCTCTCAACTCAACTCAAAAAATTCCATATTTTCATCGACGCCTGTTCTGTCAACAATAGTCCAAAAAGGGGGAGATTGTAAGAGCAAAGTTATGCCCCCATGAGTTTTGGATATTGTTGGACAAAACAGTAGAGGAACCAACAAGTTTTCTAGTGTAAAACAGATGGTTAGGTTCCTGAAGTTTTAGGTTGGTGATAAAGCTTCAACGAAGATTTACATATTTACTGAAGCATATCCTCTGGAGTGAAGCTCATCACGGATGTCGACCCCCAAAAAGATAAGGTATCCCGAAGCACGTCTCATCGAAGGAGATGACCAAGATGGCGCAAGACTTAGTAGTTTTTGCGTAGTTCTTTTTCACTTCTTTGAGTCGTAGGAAAAACCGTACTATCAAGAGGGGTTTAGTAAATGTACTCCGAAGGTTTTGGTGAAAAGACTCAGATCGAATCCAAACCTGTGAGAAGCCAGAGATGAGAAATCTCATGTGCACTAGGTAATGCTTCACCAGCGAAGACTTTGTTCTTTCGGCTCCTGAAGCATAACCAAGTCCGTGAGTCAGCTTTACTTGTTCCTCAAGTAAAGTTGCGCTTTGATTGGAAATCCGACCGTTGCGGACAGGTGTCAAGCTGTCGCATCAGGTCATTTAAGACATTTCGCTCCTAGGGATCGCCACCTATAAATACGCCACACCCGCCCTCATTGGCGGGTGGCTGCTCCAAGAGAATATTTTCTGACAGTGAAGGAAGAGATCAACCCCACCGAAGCAAATCAAAAACCCATCCACCGAAGCATAAGTCCTATTGATCTGAGTTGATTTACTATGACTTAGGAAGAAGTTTGCTAGCCTTTTTTTATCTTTGAGAACTGCAATTATCCTAGACGGTTAGAGAGTTGTTCTTCAGAGAGCGAAGAGTTATTGTCGCCTCGAAGTCCAGTTTGTCAAAGGTTTCGGTGATTTCCTCAATAATCAACCACGAGTGAAGAACTGACCAAGCTCAAGGAGATTGGTGCAGTGGAGATACGGACGGAGAGAGGTTAGCTCCTGTGTTCAATCACAAGTCCCTCCAACCAGACGTAGCACTTTGCAGAGTGTGAACTGGTCGAACAAACATCGCCGAGTCAAGAGTTCGTTTTACTTTCCGCACTACATTCAGTTTAGCAATTGCTTCAGTGATTTGTTTGAATGCAATTGATTCGATGCTTTTGATTCGCTATGTTGTGCTTCACTCTAGTTCTGCTTCACTGTTTACCTTTCTGTTGAATTTCTTCTGCTGTTAAGTTATGCTTCACTTCATAGTTTCATGCAAAAATTTGAAGTGATCATTCACCCCCTCCCCCTCTGATCACATACTTGGACTTACAATAGGACATGGAAATTCTTATTCATAGGAGGACCGAGGAGATCCTTCGACGCATCTCAACGCTTGATGGTGGGAGAGGGGACATGGATCGGGGGGAGAGTTTGTCGACGGTGTGGTGCTGCTCTGGCGGCAACTATTTTTTCTGCCCATGGCGATTTTTATTCATAGGACATGGAAATTTTCTATTCATAGGACATGGCAATTCTAATATATAGGACATGGCAATTTCTATTCATAGGACATGGCAATTCTAATTCATACGACATGACAATTTCTATTCATATGACATGGCAATTCTTATTCGCAAGACTAGCGTCTACAACTTCAAGTTGCCACCCTCACATAACTAAACTTGTCATAAAAAACATCAGAGATTGCCATGTACCGGTCTCACATGTGCTAGTTTTCAGCATTGCCATCAAAATGTTCCACACATGTGGATGGAAAGATGGCAAGCCCACACGCTTTGGTGGCAACTTTAACACATGTGAGATGACAACTTCTGCTAATACATGACAACTTCATTAAATACATGATAACTTTGACTAATAATTGCCATCTACGTACACCTAAAATTAGCATCTAAAAAACGTGTGGGCGGAAGTGACTTCTATATATGGCAATTTTATTCATAAGACATGGCAATTCTTATTCATAGGACATGACAATTTTTATTCATAGGACATAACAATTGTTATTCACAGGACTAATGTCTATAACTTTGAAGTTTCCACCCTCACATTACCAAACTTGCCATAAAAAACATCAGCAATTGCCATGTACGCGTGTCACACATGTGGTAGTTATCAGCATCCCACGTTTTTTCTAATCTACCAATGACAAACTATTTCTTTTTTTGTGTCCATGGCAAATTTAACATAATTTTCGCCATGACAATTTTAGATGTGCTTTTCGCCATAGCAAAATAAACATGTGTTTACCCAAGGTAAGTTTATAAAGTTTTATTTTATGAATTACAACAAATTTACATAGAACGTTGAAGAAAAAGTGCAAAAAAATGTAGTTGAAGGAAATGATGGTAATTTTAGTGCAAACAACATGAAAATTTAAGTGCAATAGACATGACAATTTTTAACCAAAAAAAAATTTATCGAAACATATCGGGGATCTAGTTTCAAAGATCTCGTCGCGACTGAGTTACTGGTGAAAACGAAATTTTATTTGGAAGTTTTATTTGAAAGATAAAACTTTAAAAAAAAAATCAAAAAAGCTAGTAAAAAATGCATGCATGCATGCAGCGTTCGGGCCTGGTGAGGTGGCCCGAACGTTCGGTGAATATCAAGTGCATGCGTGTGTTCCCGTGAAATCAGTTTCATTTACCCATTCAAGATCATCTCTTCCTCGTTGCCTTTTACTTTTTGCGAGTCCCTCATTACCTCCTTTAATTATGCCAATTTCATCTCATGTTGCCTCCTTAATTAGCTATGCCATCTCATCCTTTGCCGTCTTCCTTAAATAGCTGACCATAATCTCTTTGATTATCTTCCCACGCCACTGTTTTTAGGGTCAAACGGAATCAAGTCCGTTGATATTCCTGATGTTGATTCTCTGTATAACTCGTTGCTCATATAAATTTGTAAAATCTTATGGAAACATGCGATGGGGGATTATTTAGTTCGGAACTAATCATGTAGTATAACATAAGCGCAAGCTAATCTTTCCGGTTGGCTAATTAAAGAAGAAAGGAGAAGTCTTGTCTTCGATTCACATATAAATAGAGATTTTCGGCTAGCCCAGGATCCGACCCATGGCCCAGTAAGCTAGCCCAGTACAGGGGGTCACGAGGCCCATTGTTACGATGTGACCATGGTGCGCACAAAACCAACCACGTACGAAGGAAACTTACGTTACGCACAGGAAGCGAATCTTTTTTCCTCGAAAATTAAGGACTTCAGGTTTATTTAATAAAAAGGGAGGGATTATTTTAGCAAAAATATTAAAACGGACTAAGCCCTGTTTGTTTGGGCTTTTGCTTCTGCTTTTGCAGCTTTTCCGTTTTGATCAAGAAGTCATAAAAGTTCCAAAAGCACCTATTTATGAGCTTTTATGGCTTTGGATGAATCAATATAATAACATTTAGCTCCAAAAGCCAGAAAAGCTCCAAAAGCATCTATTTAGGAGCTTTTATGGCTTCTTAACCAAAATGAAAAGCTGCAAAAGCAGAAGCAAAAGCCCAAACAAACAGGGCCTAAGAAAGTCACCTACCCACCTCCCTTTATTATTAGGTATAGACTAGGACAATGCCCGTGCGTTGCAACGGGAGAAAAATATCAATTTTTTTATAAAAATACCTATGATATACACGTAAAATTAACTTTATATATTTTAAAAAGATGCAAACGCATTTAAAATAACATAAAGAATCAAAACGTGTGAACATTTTTCGTGAGTTAACTACATGTATGGTTTTTGGAATGAATGACACAAAAAATAAAATCTTGTCAACATTTTATGTGTGATATTTGGAGCAATATTATTTAATAAAAATATAGATTGCATATAACAACAAGAGAAAATTTTATTTTTTGATAAAATACCTATGATATACACATAAAATTAAATTTATATATTTTGAAGAGGCGCAAACGCATTTAAAATAAAAATTTAAAACTTGTGAACACTTTTCGTGAGTTTTATTTTCGTACACTTTTTCATTAGTTAGCTACATGTAGGATTTTGGAATGAATGACACAAAATTTAAAATTGTGCGAACATTTTTTTTGTTATATTGAGCAATATTATTTAATAAAAATAAATATTGCTTAAAACAACGGGAGAAAAATCTAAGCTTATGAGAAAAATACCTATGATGTACACATAAAATTAACTTTATATTTTAAAAAGGTGCAAACTCATTTAAAACAAAAATTAAAACTTGTGAAAAAAATTCATGATTTTTTTTGTGGGTACACTTTTTCATTAGTGAGCTACATGTAGGATTTTGAAATGCATAACACAACAAATTAAAATTGTGTGAACATTTGTTTTGTGATATCTAGATAAATATTATTTAATAAAATTAAATATTGCTTAAAACAACGAGAGAATAGTTTAAGCTTATGATAAAATACCTATGATGTACATCAAATTAACTTTATATATTTTTAAAAGGTGCAAACCCATTTAAAACAAAAATTTAAAACGTGTGATCACTTTTTTTTTGTGGGTACACTTTTTCATTAGTTAGCTACATGTAAGATTTTGGAATGAATGACACAAAAAAGTTAAATTTTATGAACATTTGTTTTGTGATATTTGGAGAAATATTATTTAATAAAAATAAGATTGCTTAGAACAACGGGAGGAAATTTAAACTGATGATAAAATACCCATGATGTACATAAAATTAACTTTAAATATTTTAAAAATGCGCAAATGCATTTAAAACAAAAATTTAAAACTTGCGAAAACTTTTTGTCATTTGTTTTCTGGGTACACTTTTCATTATTGAGCTGCATGTAGGATTTCGAAAGGAATGACACCAAAAAAAATTTGTGTGAACATTTGTTTTGTGATATTTGGAAAAATATTATTTAATAAAAATTAAGATTGCTTAAAACAATGTGATAAAATTTAAGCTTATGATAAAATATCTATGATGTACGTAAAATTAACTTTATATATTTTAAAAATGTGCAAACGAATTTAAAATGTGTGAACAATTTTCGGATTTTTTTTTTGTGGGAACACTTTTTCATTAGTTAGCTACATGTAGAATTCTGGAATGAATGACCTAAACAATTTAAATTCTATGATTTTTTTTTTGTGATATTTGGAGAAATATTATTTAATAAAAATAAAGATTTTAGCGGCTGCGTCCTAAGCAAAAGAGGCCCAACAAAGCCGAACTAATATGTAGCCAAAAGTGTGGTTTATTTTGCCTCTGTGCGATTTTTTTTGGCCCGGAAAAACAGGCCCAACAAGCAGCGAATCGTTTTTTTTTTTAACACTGGACTGCGGGTTGAATAGTTAAAAAGGAAGGGTTTTTTTTTGCAAAATTACAAAAACGGACTAAGAAATCCACTTCCCTTTATTATTATGTATAGAATAGATATTGAAATAACCTTTCTGAAAATAAATTTGTACAAGCTTTTACAAAAAATAATATTATTAGTTAAAATATGCATTGCACGTGAAAGCTTACTAGTCATGAAAAAAAAGGAAAGATAATTTCCTTCTCCCTTTGC
Organism: Bromus sterilis; assembly: GCA_950022295.1. Lineage (NCBI taxonomy): Eukaryota > Viridiplantae > Streptophyta > Magnoliopsida > Poales > Poaceae > Bromus > Bromus sterilis. The sequence goes on along the minus strand of OX465596.1, from coordinate 156,645,258 downwards.
CTTTGCAGTTGCAGAGCGTCTCCTCTTCTCTCCTGCTCCTCCTCCTCTCTTTTGCCTCTCACCAAACCCTAAACCAAGCACCGAATCCCTCGCGTCCCTACCCCCACCTAGCTCGCAAGTTCTTGCTTGGAGCATCCGATCCGAGCTCATATTCCCCGTGGTCCCGGAACTATTTGAGTTCTTGGTGGGAGGCCAAGAAATGGCCGAGGGGGAGGAGACCAAGGTGGAGGGGACGAAAGAGGAGGAGAGGGCGGCAGCGGGGGCGGAGGAGGAGGAGGTGGAGGTGAAGTTCCGGCTCTTCGACGGCTCTGACATCGGCCCCGTCCGCTGTAACGCTGCTGCTACAACCGTCGCCGCACTCAAGGACCGCGTCGTTGCCGACTGGCCCAAAGGTCCTAAAGATTCCACCTCCTGAGCTCTGGATTCTCGCACGATGTGATGCGCAGATTGTGGTGTGCTGTCTCTGTGCCTGCTCTACTTTGTGCTTGTGCGATCTGCACTAGTCAATTTGTAAAATAACCCATGCTTGCTTGTTGCTGCCTTTGCGTGACCACAGTAGACGTGAATAAGAGGGGGGGGGGGGGGGGGGGTAACGAGCAAGCTTCATGCTTCTTTGTATTTGCTTGTTTGGTGCCTACAAGATTTGTTGCTTGCCTGATTTTGGGAAAATATGCGTGCTTCTATAAGTAGCAAGTTCTAGGTCCCGTTAATATTCCTAAGTTCAGCTCGAATTAGAGGTACAAGATGTGTATATGAGATGTCTTCTTTTATGGTAAGCACCAAAGATGATGGCTGAATTATACCACAGAGAGCCTAATAGGAAGATACTCTAGAAGCCACAAACATTGGAGAAGCTCGTATGTTCAATGTGTTAATCACATTCTCTTTCCATACATGGGAGATCAAAGAGAACCCCATATCCATGTTGTTGGTAGGGGAGTGAAAAATGGGTTCATGCATTTGTGCTGTGTTAAATGTCATATGTCTTATATTTCACCATATAATGTTTGCTTATATATTTTCATTTGTGTATCGCTTAGTTCTGCTGTATCTGCGTGCTTGTACTCGTTATTATGGATCAATGAATCAGATGATCATTATGATTATAAGACATCTAATGCACAATTATCTCAAAGAGCAATATTGTCAAACAGGACAGGGATTTTTCTTAGTATCTGATATTGTCAAACATTCTTGTTGATGTGAATTAAGCATCTGCATAGCAATACCTTAAAATTTATCCTGCCTTGTCTTTGTCATTTTGTTCTAATTTTGCCTAATACATTTTTTCTAGCCCTACCTGCACTCAAGGCACATGCTGTGATTTGTCTTCTTATTTACTGCGAGTGCTTCAGTAAAGACATCTGTTCTAATTGTATTTGGTTTCTTTTAATCTTCTGTTAATATATTTGTTCAATTTGATGTAACAAAATTCCTTAAATCTTGCACTTTAAGACGTATGGGTAGGGAATTTATGGGTAGTTTGCTGCATATATGATTTTGTAGTGCATATCTCATTTCTTTTCCCGAGAATAGTTATATCTCCTACCTATGTTTGTGTAATGTTTCTATATTTTGTGTAATATTTTTAATTCTTTAATGATTCTGCTTGTAGATAAAATAATTGCCCCAAAGACAGCTAATGATGTTAAACTGATTAGTGGAGGCAAAATTCTAGAAAACGACAAGAACATTGCACAGTGCAGAGCACCTTTTGGTGATCTTCCCAGCGCTGTTATAACAATGCACGTTGTTGTCCAGCCATCATCGGCAAAGTCAAAACCAGGTAAGCTGTAACTTTGTTATATTTTGTGCAAAATCATTACTATGACTTGCTCAATATCCCCGTGTGTCTAACTTGACTGGTTAACACTGTTTCACCTTGCAAATTTTGTCTTAAAATTGCAATGGGTGCATATCGTTTTCAATATTTTGCTAGTTTGCTTTAGATTTATCATACGTGTAGAATCTGTATGAGGAAAAAACAATGTTCATTATATTTTTTCTGAAGAGAAAAGGATTGTGTATGAAATATGAAAATGTTGACGTGAAATTTTGAGAGCTCTGCACTTCTCAGTACGGTGAGCTGTTGTCTGTCCCATAATTCGTGGATGAAATTCTTGTCTTGCCCAACAATGCCAGATCATAGATTTGTTTTCTGGCTAATCCCCTCTGATAACCACATGACCAATACAGCAGGAATGAGCTGAAATTACATTGAAATCCATGTCTCATTGAAACACGTAATATTTGTATTCTTCAAACTTAGATAGGACGCCTTGAAATGCATTGTCATACAATAAAACATTATGGAAAATTGGTAATGACCACTAAAAGAACACCTGGATTGGCCAATGGTCAAAATTTGATCTAATTCATCAACTCTATGCTGTTCAGTGTCAAAATCTTGCCCTTGGCTTAGATAATGGTTGCCCCTTGTAATATTACATTTAGATGCCTTCCAGTTGTGCTTTTATGATCTGCGTGCGTACAGTAGATAGTTGAGTACGCATGATCACTTACTGCAATTAAATGAACATATTCAATTTTAGCGTTTGTAATGTTGAGTACTGAGGTACGTAGTAACTTCAGAAATAGGTAGTATGGTGTGCCTCGTACAGTTCAAATTTGAGACTTGAGAGGAGGGTCGATTCCGTTCATTTTGCTGAATTCTGTTAACCTGTTTGTGTCAGACAAGAAGACGAACAAGTTGCCTAAGACCACTCGCTGCTCTTGTACCATACTATGAATGTCAAGTGTACCCCGTCGACAATAATTTGTGTGGCCACCAGCCAAGAGAGACGACTGGACAGAAGGAGAAAATCCAGCGCCCAAGATGGGTCCGTGTATTGTTGTCAGGTGATATTGTAACTGTAAGCTAGATACTACACAAGAGTCCGTCCCCTCTGCGGCTAGGGAAATAGTTCGCTTTGTCATGTTTTACCCAACAAAAAATGTTTCTGTAAGATGTACAAGATACACATACATTGCTGTTGTTGTTGCGGAGGTGGAGGGGAGGACCTGCTGTTTGTTGCCGTGTCAAGTTTGGTCGAGTTTGTTTGGTGAGTCACACACAACTTGATTGTTGGTTCTCACTTGAGACTCCATGAATGATGTTTGCACTCCTTGTTTCTGGTTGTTCATCCTGCATACTTCTTTACCTACTTGGATCTTGCACTTTTTCTTTACCTACTTGTTCGGTGAGTTAGAACATGAGGAAAGATCATGTGCATGAAAATTGCTGGGATGTGCAAGTTGAAGGTGAAGAAAAATGTTGGATTTATTCTGGCAACGGGCGAGTCTTTTTGAAGGGCGAGTCTGAATCACTGGAACGTACTGCAGATTGCATGACGGTGGTCGGTGGACATGGTATGTACTCAGGTCTCTGATTTGTGGCGATGGGATATGGATGTTTCTGTGCGTCATCACCAAGGCCAGGGCCAGGCGCCTGGTTGTACGGGAAGCGTCAAGTTTTCTTTCCTTGACTAGGAAGAAGAAATTATTGGAGTGCTGTCCGTGTTTATTTATTTTATTTTGAGTAGCAATCATGTTCATGTGTTATAAGTTCTAACGAAAATAATATCACACGCTAATAGCTGATCCTTGCTGATTTATTTTTCTAAATATTACCAACACCATAGCAGCATGGCAGATTAGGATGCTATGTTTGAGTTAGTACCACTGAATCGGTAAATTTTATCTTCAGCATAGTATTGAGTTGCAGAATTAATTAACTAAAATGAAAAAAAGGAATGTACTGTGTAGATAAGTTTCCACAAACTACTAATCATGTGAGATAAAGAAGTACCTATGGATATGTGTCTCAAAATCTGACAAGAAGCAAGTAGGCATTGCTAATTTATTTGGACATCATATGAAGAGCTGAGATAAAAACATACTTCCTCCGGTCCATAATAGTATAAAGTTTGTACTAGCTTAATACTACAAAATTAGCAACACTTATTATGGCTCAAAGGGGTACATGATTTAGAAAGAAATAGATCTCACACCAAGCAACATTTTGTCGTATACCTATCTATTTCCTAAACTACTGTGACTCCAAAGAACCAAGCTCTTAGGATGTGTAAGTACCCTTTCATCTATACACATGAAAGTTGCATATGGAGGCGAGCGTGTACACCCTCCCCATGCTTGACAAATGACGCTTTGTACGCGCCATTTGTCGCGATGTGAAGGTTTCCCATTTTTTTATTTTTTAGAGACACGCGGCGTGCCTTTCGCGAAAGTATATTCGTGCGTCCACGAGAAGCACGTTTATGCCTTTTTGGGAGGCATGTGGCGTGTGTTTTTAGGCATACGGGCGTACCTCTTTTTTAGAGGCACGCACCATGTCTTTCACAGTAGCAGATTCATGCCTTCACACGAAGCACGTTCATGTCTTTTTGGATGTCAAAGCGTGCCTTTTTTTGAGGCATACGGCGTGCTTTTCGCGAAAGCAGATTCGTCTCTCTACGCGAAGCACGTTCGTACCTCTTTCCGAAAAGTCACGAAGCGTGCTTCTACTTTTAGAGGCACACGACGTACCTTTCGCGGAAGAAGATTAGTAACCTCCACGCGAATGATGTTCGTTCCTCTTTTCTCCAAATGAGTTTTTAATAAAAAACAAAATGATTTGATTTTTAATCAAAATGTAAGAAAAACCGCGCGGAAAGAAAAAAGCTGAAGTAACCCAAGAAAACCCATCTACACCTAAAATGCGTACAAAAATAAATGGAATCCCAAGGGAAATGCGATACGTGGCGCGCTCTTAGCCCACCAAAGTGATCTTTGCGTTCGGAGGCCCGTTAACAAGTTTCCCTCCATTGAACGCCAGAGCGGGACTGTCGGCGAGATTTGTCTAAGAAATACCTTCCAAAACCCTAGTTCGAACACCGGGGGCTTGACTTCATGATCTCGACGACGACGATACCGAATTGTGGTAGGCGGCAATTCGGGTGTATCTGTTTAAATGAGCAGTTCTAGCCATTTTTTTGTTTTACTCCTATTTTCAGTTGTATTTTTTGTTTTATCACGAAATATGAACACTTTTTTGGTACCTAATATTTTTTTAATGCTTGAATATTATTGTAACTTCGAGAACACTATTTGTAAAAATGTTTCATCCATATTTCGAAAACATGTAAACCACACATTTTGGAAATTGTTCATCAAGAATTTGAAAAAAATATATTCATAGTTTATTTTAGTAAATATTAATGTAAAAAATAATTATATCCATACAATTAAAGGAAAAGGAAAAACACTAATATGAAAATACAATTGCAAAAATAAGATAAATGATATAAGTGAGAATAAAACAAAATCTAAGAACAAATGAAAGAAGAAAAACCAGCTGCAAAAACTGGGGAATGGGCTTGGCACATGCACTTTGTTTTGGTTGCCCGATATGTAGTCGCGTTGAGCATCATATTGGACTATACATTTTTTTTGGAAAAGGGGAAAAGCCCCAGCCTCTGCATCGATTGATGCACACAACTTTTATTGCAACGTCTTAGTAGTTCAGAGTTTACATCTTAACAAATAAAACAAACTATCTAGCAGTAACACCCAGCGTAATGAAAATAAAACAAAAAGCTTCTTAAGCATCTTGTAGTCCTCTAAGCGTCTTGAATTCTTCTAGATAGTCGCCAGATACCCTAGGTATAGATATCCGAAGCGACCGCCTCCAGCCGGGTGCATCCAGAGTTGATAAGCGCACGTTGCGCCTCTGGGAGCAGGAAAGACCACTCATGAATCGAGTAGGACGCCTTGCGGATTACCTGAAAAAAAATTAGTATGTCCACCCTTGTTAAAGATGACATCGTTTCTGCATTTCCATATGGACCATAACAACGCACAAGTACCAACTCGAATTTGTGCCTTAAAATTCTTATCAACCCCGTTCAGCCAATTGCCGAACATATTTGTACTATTGGCCGGTGGGGTGATATTAAAAGCATAATGCACCACAGTCCATAAAAGATGCGCAAAGGGGCATGTAAAAAATAAATGATCTATAGACTCCTCCGAGTCACAGAACACACATTTCTTACATCCATCCCAATTACGTTTAGCAAGGTTATCTTTCGTTAAAATAACTTTGTTAAAAAGGAACCACATAAAGATCTTAATCTTCAAAGGGATCTTAAGTTTCCAAATATGTTTGCGCAAATCAACCGTATTGCCATTTAAAGAATCCTCATACATGGATTTTACCGTAAAAGATCCAGAAGTAGTGAGTTTCCAAACAAATTTGTCATCATCATTTGTAAGGTTAATTGTCATAATAAGTTGAATCAAATGCAGCCAAGCATCCCATCTGTTACCTGTTAGGTTTCGTCTAAACTAGATATGCACAGAGTTTGCTTATGCATCTGCTACCAAAACGTTTTTTGGCGGATCACATTATATAGCAGTGGGTATTGAGATGCCAACGGGTCTTCTCCCAACCACGTGTCTTCCCAAAAACGTGTTGCTTGGCCATTCCCTACTACAAATTTGCCTCTTTTGAAAAAGCCCTCATTTACTTTCATAAGGCCCTTCCAAAACTAAGAATCTGTGGGTTTTACTGTCACTTGTGACAATGTTTTGTTTTGTAAGTATTTTTTTGGAGCAGTTCTTGCCATACTCCCTCCTCATTTATAAGTTTAAACAACCATTTTCTTAACAAGCAATTATTTTTAATCTCGAGAACCTCAATTCCTAATCCTCCTTGGTCTTTAGGTCTACATAGAATGTTCCATTTTGTAAGTATATATTTTCGTTTATGTTGATCACTCTGCCAAAAGAAACGAGACCTATAAAAATCTAACCTTTTCAATACCCCTTTAGGTATTTCTAAAAAGGATAGCATAAATATAGGTAGGCTTGTAAGAACAGAATTCATTAGGACTAGCCTATCCTCGTATGAGAGTAGCTTGCCCTTCCAGGAACCTAGTTTCTTTTCAAACCGTGTTTCTACTGGATTCCATTCTTTATTTAGTAGTTTCCTATAGTGGATGGGGATCCCTAGATATTTGAAAGGAAGGGTCCCGGCCTCACACCCAAAAACATTCCTGTACTGATCTTCCACCTCTTTAGCTTTCCCAAAACAAAAAATTTCGCTTTTATGGAAATTTATTTTCAGCCCTGATAACTGTTCAAAGATGCCAAGAATCAATTTCATGTTGACAGCCTTCTCTAGGTCGTGTTCCATGAATAATATGGTATCATCCGCATATTGCAAAATTGAGACCCCCCTTCGACTAGATGAGGGATGAGGCCCCCAACTTGACCATCCTCTTTGGATCTTGTGATGAGAATGGCCAACATATCGACAACTAAATTAAAAAGTATAGGGGAAAGAGGATCCCCTTGTCGAAGCCCCTTTCTAGTCTGGAAATAGTGTCCAACATCGTTATTGACACGTATCCCAACTGATCTACCCATAATATAATTTTGGATGAGATCACACCATTTTTTGTCAAAACCTTTCATCTTCAGCGTTTGTAATAAGAAAGGACATTTTACTTTATCATATGCTTTTTCAAAGTCAATCTTACATAAGACCCCATCCATTTTCTTCCTGTGAAGTTCATGGATAGTTTAGTGAAGAACAACTACCCCCTCTAGGATATGTCGTCCTGGCATAAAAGCAATTTGGGTTGGTTTAATAACTTTGTGCGCAATTTGTGTTATACGATTTGTTCCAACCTTCGTAAATATCTTAAAACTCACATTTAAGAGACAAATCGGTCTGTACTGCTGAATCTGAACAACATCCTCTTTTTTTTGGCAGAAGAGTGATCACTCCGAAATTAAGCTTATATAATGGTAATAACCCTTGTTGCAACTGAACAAACATTGCCATTAAATCATTTTTAATAACATTCCAAAATGTTTGATAAAATTCAGCAGGGAACCCATCTGGTCCAAGGGCCTTATTATGCTCCATTTGCATAATAGCTTCACATACCTCATCCATTGTAAAGTCCGCCGTAAGGATTTCATTCTCAGCTCTCGAGATTTGGGGAATATCAGAAATCATTTCCTCATCCAATGAAAATTTATTTTGGGTCGGTGCCCCAAATAGCTTTTTATAGTACTCGGTTATGTATACTTTTAGGTTTTCATCCCCAACATTAGTTCCTTCTGTTGGGGATCGGCGCAGAAACAAAAAAATTCCTACCTACGAGTCCCGAACCCAAGATCTATGCTATGCTGATGTATGTAACGGAAGGAATCGGTGTTCATACCTTTGAAGAACGAAAGAGGGAAACGTTCCTCGAACGTGGTTGGCGTAGACTCTGATCCTACAACCTCCCTGTTGTGTTGAAGAACCTCCAAAGATGAAGTAGCACCACACGTGTAGTGCCTCGCGGGATTACACACGTACGGTGCAACCGACGTCCCTCCGGGCTCCGAACCAGAAGAGCAGCGGAAAGAAGATTGATCCGGATCCCGATTCCGGCAGCGCGACGGCGTCCGGATGATGGTGAAACCCCCAACCAGGTGCAAACTCCAAACCAGGGGAGTCCTCTCTAGGTCGGAGAAAGAGAGAGAGAAACTCAATGTTGTGTTGAAAAAGGCACCCACCCCTCCTTATATAGGCCAAGGAGGGGCTCCACCCCCTCCCCTTCCCCCATGTGGGACTAAAACCCCAAGGGGGGGACTGGTGCGGCTAGGAGGGGGGATGGGCCCCTCCCTTAGCGCCAAGCCCAAGGGGGGAGGCTCCCCCTTCCCCTCATGGGCCTTTTAAGGCCCAAATACCTTTTCACCTTTTAATTAATTATTTAAATCATTTTAATATTTAATTATGTTAATTAAATAATAAAACATATTTAAACATTAATATATATTATTTTGAACCTTTCAAAATATCAGGAACAGCTTCCGGCACCTCCCGGTACATTTCCGGTGTTTTCTCTCTTTTCACCGATGATCCCGAATCAATCCTTAATGCATCGATTGCCCTTATGTGTGACACCCTACGGTCCGGGAAACAGTAGACATGATCGAGACACTCTCTGATCAATGACCATCATGTGGGATCTGGTTACAATCCTTGATGTGCCCGTACGCTTCCATCGAATAAACTTCATCGCTGTTGAACCGTTAACAATATGACTTGATCCCTTTGTGCTTCGGTACTATGTTTGTCCGAGGTACGATCGTCGGTATCCAATACCTAGTTCTTCCTTGTCTCCGACATAACATGTTTACTCGTCTGTGAATATTACATCTCTTGTGACTTAGTCACTTGCTTGCAAGCTATTGATGCAACACCACCGAGTGGGCCCAGAGTACCTATCCGTCACTCGGATTGACAAATCCCGCTCTGATCTATTTCATACTCCTCAACATATCTACTTCGGAATACCCAAGATACACCTTTTCAGTTACCATGTTTCAGTGTAACGGTTAATGCACTCAAAGCATCCTAATAGATAGCAATTATGTATGATCATCACGGTCTAAGGATTCATTCACTATGTTATTAAGTCATCGCAATGCTGAACTTATGTGACTTGATCACACTGCAATGCATAAGGTGGGTGCGTGTCCGTCACATCATTCTCCTAATGATATGACCTCATTGTCAATAGACTATTATGTTCTCATGATAAGGAAACCTTGATCATCAATTGCCCAATGAGCTAGTATGCCTGAGTTTAACTAGGGACCAGGTTGTTATATATCACATGTGTATTAATGTTTCCGCTTAATACAGTTCTAGCACAATATATAACGTATTATGAACAAACAGATATGTGACAAATATCTTTATTAATTTGCCTCTAGGGCACATATCCAACAGTCTCCCACTTGCACTAGAGTACAAATTACACTAGTTTACATCAGGTATGTATCTAACACCAATAGTCTCTCGGTGTTGTTATAACTTAGCTTGTGGAAGAGGTTTAGTCATTGGGTCTGACGAATTCAGATCCGTATGTATTTTGCAAATCCTAGTATGACCATCCTTGACGTAGTCCCACGTCACATGGAAACGCCGGAGAATATGCTTGGCTGTAGAGTGAGTCCTCGGCTCCCTTGCGTTAGCAATGGCACCCGTATTTTCACAATAAATGCTAACAGGGTCAGTGCAACTAGGGAATACGCCAAGCTCGATGACGAACTGCTTCAGCCAATGCTCTTCGTTTGACGCTTCGCAAGCGGCAATATACTCCGACTCCATCGTAGATTGGGCGACGACTGACTGCTTGCCGCTCCTCCAGCTAATCGCACCACCATTCAACATAAACACGTATCCCATCTGGGATTTTGAGTCATCGGGATCAGTACCAAGAATGGCATCGATGTAACCTGTTACGGCGAGCTCTTCTTCACATCCTCCATAGACAAGAACCAGATCCTTAGTTCTTCGTAAGTACTTAAGGACATTCTTCACTGCAATCCAATGATCCATTCCAGGATTATTTTGGAAACGATTAGACAGACTAACCGCCAGGGCCACATCTGGTCGAGTAACAGCATAGCATACATGATAGAACCTATGGCTGAGGCATAGGGCTTTGAGGACATTTCGTCCCTTTCTTTTGCTGTTGCTGGGCATTGAGTCACACTCAATTTACTTCCTTTCATAACGGGCAAGAGGCCTCTCTTGGCGTTATCCATATTGAACCTCTTCAATATCTTCTCAAGGTAAGTTCTCTAAATCAGTGCTAATAGGAGTCTTGATCTATCTCTATAGATTTTAATGCCTAATATGTATGCAGCTTCACCTAGGTCCTTCATGGAAAATTGTCCATTCAAATATTCCTTTACCCCCTCTAGAAATTTCACATCATTCCCTATCAATAATATGTCATCCACATATAGTACTAGAAATGCTACAGAGCTCCCACTCGCTTTCTTATAAACACAGAATTCTTCTTCATTTTGGACAAATCCAAAAACTTTGATCACCTCATCAAAACGAAGATTCCAGCTCCGAGATGCTTGCTTCAACCCATAAATGGACCGTTGAAGTTTTCATACCTTACCAGCGTCCTTAGGATCAATAAAACCTTCCGGTTGTACCATATACAACTCTTCCTCAATGTTGCCATTTAGGAACGCGGTTTTCACATCCATCTGCAATATTTCATAATCGTAATAGGCAGAAATTGCTAGCAATATCCGGATAGACTTTACCATCGCTACGGGAGAGAAAGTCTCTTCGTAGTCAACTCCTTGAATTTGTCGGAAACCTTTTGCGACAAGTCGAGCTTTATAGACAGATACGTTTCCGTCCGCGTTAGTCTTTTTCTTGAATATCCACTTATTCTGGACGGCCTTTCGGTCCTCGGGAATATCCACCAAAGTCCATACTTTGTTGGCATACATGGAGTCTATCTCGGATTTCATGGCTTCCAGCCATTTCTCGGACTCGGGTCCCTCCATTGCTTCTTTGTAGTTCGCAGGTTCGTCAGGTTCATTTAACATGACTGCAATGACAAGTTGCCCATAAAACTGAGTTTTTACTCGGGCTCTTGATGACCTGCGGGGTACAATAGGATCCTCTTCATCTTGATCATGATCATCATGTATGTCATGATCGTTATGAATATCATGATGACCGTTCTCTTCAGCTCCCACTACGGATTCTTCCACTTGGAGTGATTGGTCAATCATCTCGTTGAGGTCTATTTTCCTCCCACTCAATTCTTTCGAAAGAAACTCTTTCTCAAGAAAGCATCCAGTCTTTGTGACAAACGTTTTGCCCTCAGACTGGTTGTACAAGGTGTATCCAACGGTTTCCCTTGGATATCCCACAAAGATGCACTTATCCGCTTTTGATTCGAGTTTGTCAAGCTGAAGTTTCCTAACATAAGCCTCACAACCCCAAATCTTCAAGTGAGACAACTTTGGTTTCTTGCCATGCCATTCCTCAAATGGTGTTGTCTTTACGGATTTGGGCGGTGCCCTATTAAGAATGTAAGCGACAGTTTCTAATGCATACCCCCAGAATGACACAGGTAAGTCGGTATGAGACATCATCGATCGTACGCTATCCAATAGAGTTCGATTACATCGCTCAGAAACACCATTACGCTGAGTTGTTCCTGCCGGCGTAAGTTGTGGTACGATGCCACAAGTCTTAAGATGATCGCCAAACTCGTGACTTAAATACTCGCCTCCTCGATCGGATTGAAGTTGCTTGATTTTCTTCCCGAGTTGATTCTCGACCTCACTCTGAAATTCCTTGAACCTTTCAAAGGTTTCAGACTTATGTTTCATTAATTAGATATACCCATATCTGCTTAAGTCATCTGTGAAGGTCACGAAGTAACGAAGACCATTGCGTGTGGGGACGTTCATAGGTCCACATACATCTGAATGTATGATCCCTAACAAGTCTTTCGCACGCTCCATTGTTCCATTGAATGGAGTCCTTGTCATCTTGCCCATAAGGCATGGTTCACATGTGTCAAGGGATCCAAAATCCAATGAATCCAGAAGTCCATCATCATGAAGCTTCTTCATGCGCTTTTCACCAATATGACCAAGTCGACAATTCCACATCGTCATGTGTTCTTCGCCAGTAGGTTTTAATCTTTTGGCCTCTACGTTATCAATATGAAGTATATCACAATCGATATTAAGAATGAATAAGCCATTTTTCTGTCGGGACCCGGGGTTAGCGTATGCAAGTACAGTTAAGACATAGTCATATGGAGAGCCGAGAACCGCACCCACTTGTCTAAGCAGACAAGGCCAAGCACTGAACATTCTCGGAGAGCATCGTACGTGAGGGGCATCCCATCCAGGCCGGATGATCAACTGTAATGGGTCCTCATCGTACGCACACAAGTCTACTGATATGGGTGGTGAACTCCCATATTCAAAGACAAGTCGCCTCAACCATACTATCGACTATCTCTAGACTCTTACATAGACTTACTCCAGCCCGATCACTTAGTCGGGGTCTAGGGCGGGCTCGATCATACCACAAAGTGTGCCCGAGACCGAGTCTCGAACAATCGCATCGCGATTCCCCAAGCTGCGCACATCTAAGGGCCACTTGGTGTATGAAAGACCGCTAGCCAGAACACAACTAAGGTCTCGAAAACCCATACAAAGACATGCATGTCATAAACATACACGCAGCACACATGCCTTGTATGAACAGCAGGTACCATTGCAATTCTCTACAAAGTGTACATTTTATTTATAACTCTTATAGAGTACACACAGAGATCACTTACAAGTGATCCAACATTACATCACATAGCGGAAGCAAATTATGTCTGAGTACAGACAAGTTTAACAAATTGGCTTAAGAAGCCTTATTCAACATAAAGCCCTCCACGAGGGAACCAGTCTGCTGACTGGGACTAGACTAGCTTAACTTCAGTCGTCCAGCTCGATGAAGAAGCCACCTTCGGGGTCAGTGGCGTCATCTAAAACATAGATTAAGCAAACGTGATTACAAAGGCGTACTCAGCAAGACTTACATAGGAGCTATACTACTCATGCACATGTATCAAGGAAAAGAGAGGTGGGGTTCACTTGCAGAAATGCCAGCTTTGACTTGGCTAGTCCTGAACTACGATTACCAGACTTTGAGGTAAGAAGCGTACACGAGTCCACTACTTTCACCAACCAATACACCACTATGGTGCCTTCCTCGACTTCCCCACGAGGAAACATGCCATAGCACTCACTCTTATCTTGGTGTGTTTTAGAAGTATCCGGTTCAAGTTATCTAATAATCAAGCTAAACTTTCCAAGCAGTCCATAACCGCGGACGCGGCTATTCGAATAGTTTTGTTAACCTTGCAAGGGTGTACCGCTACACACACATGACCATCATTTACCGCCTTTGATCTCGACACCATTCAAGGGGTGCCAGCGAGGATGCTCACCACAACTGTTATCTCATAGCCTATCTAGTCCAAGAAAGCCGCCTACTTGGGTTGGCTACCACAATCGTGAACCCGGCCGGTTTACCGAAGTGGACCCAAGCGATGTGTGCGTGGTGCATAAGCCGGTCTCGGATGAGCCGTTCTCTCACTTAGCATCCAGGCCACAAGCCTACCAGAACTCCGAACTACTGCGACATCTGGACATCGAAAGGGATGAGTTAATAAGTTGAGAGGGGTCAGTGAGCCCAATGTGTGGTTGTACTCTTCATCTTGGATCACCACACAAGAACTCGGACTTAGGGCGGTGTTCAACGAGACAACCCACCGTGTACTCCTACACAGCCTCTCATCGTTCACCTTGTATTAGGGTCGATTCACCAACACTTTTCTACCATCAGCAACATGATCATTCCCATCCCGACTCACATCACAGTAACAACATGGTATCATACTAAGCATGAAATAAGCGGTAACATTTGCAGGGGCCACATGATATCATTCAACTCCTACATTTGCTAGGATTATGGTTTGCTTACTACTGTGACAAAAGATAGGTCATGCAAAGGAATGGGTTCATCTATGCGGTAGAATCGTAACATGGTGATCATCCTATACAATGCATAAGCGAGACATGAGAGGGAAGTGGGATTTTATCGACATGATCAATGGGGTTTTGCTTGCCTTGCTGACGAGATTCGGGCTCTGGATCTTCAGCGAAGGGGGTGACCTCTTGCTCCGGTTCCACCTCTACTCGACAAACAAAGCATGAAGTAGCAATCAATATGAATGCAATGCTCAAGCACATGATGGAATGTTTAAGCTTGAAGTACAAGTTTGATGTGTGAGGCAATTCCATTTAAGTGGAATATATTGCATTTTTTTAAAAATGCAAATTCAAATTCCACATTTGAATTCAACATTAATCAAGTTACATGTGATATAGTTTGATCAATTTGAATTAAATTCAAATGTGTATGATATGCCTCTGAAGTGTGGTTGATTTGTAACATAAATCCATGGTCCAAGTGGCAAAATCATTTGGTTTGAATTTGAAATAAATTCAAATAAAGCAAATGATATATGCTACTGGTCCCATTTTAAATTCAACTCAAACAGAGTTGAAAGTTGCATATTTGGAAAGATAATTTTCTCCTGATCATTTTTCATATATTATTTGTCCAATTTGGAGTTAATATGAATTTTCTATGAATTTCCAAAGTTTGGGGTATTTTCTGGATTTTCTGGATTTCTTTTTAATCATTTTTGAATTATTGCGTCAGGAGGGGGGTTTGACCCAAGTCAAACTGACAAGGGGTCCCACCTGTCATCCACAGTGGGGGTTAATCCCCTGATTAAAATTAACCCGAAGGGTTAATTAGTGGCTGGCCCCACCTGTCAGCCACTGGGTTAAGCTTAACAGGGTCATTAGGGGGGCTAATGGTGGGCTCGCCGTGAAGTCGCCGGAATCCTGCCGGAGACTCGCCGGAGTTGGGTTCTAGGGCACGGGGAGGGGCCTGGAGTGCGTGGACCTGCTCCTTGAGGTCGTCCGCATCGAGTGGTGGCATCAGGGGGCCACGGGGATCATCGGAGCGTCATCGGCGACGAGCGGCGGCGGAAGTCGGCATGGGACTCGTCGGGTTCTTCGTTTTGTGCATGGATTTGGAAACCGAGAGCATGGAAATGAAGCTGGGGTGTGTGCGGAGCTAGTGGAGCCATCCAGGGGTCAAACGGGGGCTCTGGAGAATGACTTCGACGACGAGCGGCGGCGCTTGGTCTCGGACCTCGTCGGAATCACGATTCGGGCACGGATTCAAACGGCAAGATGAGAGGAAAAGCGCGCCTGCTCACCCTGGTTGCAGAGACGGACTCGAGGAAGCCGGAGGAGCTGCGGCTGCGGCGGAATCGACGACGAGCTCTTGCGGGTTCAGCGGCGGCTCGGTGAAGAGGACGACGTGCTCGGGGCTCCTGGCTTCGATTGCTTGCACACGGCGATGAAGACGACGACGGCGCGCGTCTTGGACAAGGTGGCAGCGGCTGAGGAGGAAGGTGGCCACGGGTCTCCTCGGCGGTGCGCTCCGGTGAGCTCTCGGACGTCGATGAAATCGCGAAGAGGAGAGGGGGAGGAGGTCCAGGGAGAGGTGGAATGGATGCGGTGGCCTTCTGGGCGTCTCCAGGCGTGAAGAGGTGGCGAGGGGGAAGCAAGAGGTGGCCAGGGCTCGTCGGCGGCGTCGGTGGAGTGCTGCATGCATTCCACCGAGCAGCTTCGGGGCGTGGGGAGGAAGACGCCAAGGGGGCTCCGCGGGCTGGGCCGGCTGGAGAGGTGGGCCTCGCCCCTGGGCGACAGGTAACGTTATCTAAATTCTTCTGTTTAATCTTTCCTTTCTTTTCTGTAATTTGTATTGGCTCTGATAAAAAAATACCAAACCATTTTATTAAATGCTGAAAACTTTTATGTGGCCTCATAATAATATGGACTAGCCACTCATAAACTTTCAACATTTTTAAAATTCAAATGATTTGAATTTTAAATCAAATAGGGGGATTTCTTTATTTCCAAGGTACTGTTTGAATATTTGAAAAATCTATGAGCATGGGGTGGGTCCCACATCACTTGATATGTGATCGCACTCATTTATAAGACTTTTCAAAACTCTAACATGAATTTTTGGAAAATATTTTTATCTGGCCTTTTGAATTAATTCATCTGGGGGGTGTTCCTTCTCCCATTTGGATTTTGAATTTGATTTTCAAGGTTTCTTTTTGAAACTTTTTCATGATGCAAAGGTACTAGCTAACCCTAGCACATACCTAACAGAGGGATCTGACATTTTCTCCGATGCGTGAACATAAAACACATCATCCTTATAAATCGCACAACCAATTGTATCTGACTTAAAAGAATAGTGGTCTCGCTTCAAGCAAGAACCACTAATGATGTTCACACTCAATGCGGGTACATAGTAGCACTTATTCAAAATCAAAACTAATCCCGAAGGGAGACTAAGATGCTTCGTGTCGACCGCCACCACTTCAATCCGGCAACCGTTTCCCACGCCCATCGTCACTTCATCTTTCATCAAGCGTCGCTTATTTCGAAGCCCCTAAGAGGAGTTAGAAATATGAGCAACAGATCCTGTATCAAATATCCAGGATTTTTTCCCAGCGCTTGTTAAGAAAAGATCAATAACGTGTATATCAAATATACCTTTGTCTCTTCTGACAATCTTGCCAGCCTTCTTATCCTCTAGGTATTTGGGGCAGTTGCGTTTCCAGTGACCATCACCCTTGCAGTAGAAGCACTCAACACCGGTCTTGGGTCCAGGTTTGGGTGCCTTACGAGGAGTGACAACTGGCTTGTCACCCTTCTTCGGGCTTCCCTTCTTTCCCTTCTCCTTCTTGCCAGACTTCTTGAATTCAACGGTCTTGTTGACCATGAATACAGCATGCTCCTTCTTGATCTCAACCTCAGCAGTTTTCAGCATGGCGAACAACTCAGAAGGGGTCTTAGTCATCCCCTGCATGTTGTAGTTCAACACAAAGCCTTTGTAGCTAGGGGGCAGCGACTGCAGCACCCTATCAACAGCAAGTTCATCTGGAATCTGACATTCCAGAGCATTCAAGCGTTGAACGTAGCCAGACATCTTGACCACGTGCTCACTAACACTGCTATGCTCATCCATCTTTGCTGAGAATAAATCTTCAGAAGCCTCATAACGTTCAGCCCTGGCTTGGGGTGCAAAGACGGCCTTGAGGTCGGTGATTATCTCATATGCACCCATCCTCTCAAAGAGTTTCTGCAGCTCAGCCTCCATGGAGTAAAGCATTCCACTCTGGACAAGGTTGTAATCATCCGTCTTGGAGAGGTAGACATTCTTCTCATCCTGACTAGCGTCTGCTGGTGGTTCGTCACCTAATGTGGCCTCTAGTACGTATGCCATCTTGAGGGGAACGAGGAGAATCCTCAGAGTGCGGAACCAGTTGGTGAAGTTTGACCCATCGGTTTTCAGTTTGTCTTTGTCTAGGAATGACACTAAGTTGAATGAGGGGCGAGGTGCAGCCATCTTCAATGGTTATTTTCAAAACACATACTTAGACTTTGTTCATAATTGGAGTTCAATTTTAATTAATTCTAAAACTCCCACTTAGTTAAAAATCTCTCCAAATTTGCTAAGTGATTAACATAATCCTACTCTGAATGATCGTCCTCGAATATCACATGGCCGACGACACATCTCCCTAGGTAGGCCATCATGCCAATCATATCCGTTATATGACTCATGCTTAACCTTTCGGTCATCTGTATCCCAAGCTCATATCTACATATGTCAAGCCTGCCAGTCGAACCTTAGTGTATGGCAAGGCCATATCTGCATATGCTAGGCTTGCCAAACCCAACCTCATGCGATGCTAATTGTGACGCCCCCAAAATCGGACCGTGTACAGTAATCATACACGCAAGGTACACGATCGAGATCAGGGACTCACGGTAAGATATCACAACACAACTCTACAAATAAAATAACACAAGCTTTTTAATACAATAGCTCGAAATCACAAAGTTAACGGAAGCAAAAGTATATGAGTACAGACACCAGAATACAAGGTTGCCTTAAGAAGGCTAGCACAAATATCAACAACGATCGAAAAGGCGAGGCCTCCTGCCTGGGAACCTCCAAACTACTCCTGGTCGAAGGGGAACTCGACGTCGTAGAAGGCATCGGGAATCTTCACGTTGTGGTGGTCGGCATCGGGATCTCCTTCTCCTGAACTCCAAGGCTCCAACGTCGACTACAGCGGCCAATCAGGAAAAACAAAAAGGGGAAATAAAGCAAAGGTGAGTATCTAGCATACCCGCGAGTCTTACGTCCGCTACTAATCATTTATGCATTTGTATCAAATGGAAAGGGGAGTCTGTATATAGTGGACTGCAAGGTAGAAATCAGAACAAGGATAAGAAGCTAGGCCTATCAAAGACTAGCATCTTCCGACGAGTCTTGCAGCATGAGGTAAGAATCAGCCAACAGTTTATATAAAGCGTAAAGTAACAATGCAGCAGAAGTTGCTGCAGCATTGTATAATAATAAGTTGTAATCATAATTAACAATGCCTCCGAGTTCCCTCCCTCGACATCCCCGCGAGGAATAAAACCCAGAACCAACAGTTTAATAGTAGTAGTTTGTAGTAGGATCTGGCTTCAGCATAAAGCGTCCTGTTACCGTGGACACGGCTATTCGAATAGATAATTCTTCCCTGCAGAGGTGCACTTCTGTTACACTACAACGCACGGATCTCCAGGGTGGCGGGCACCTTGTTAGGGAACGCTCCACCGAGGCTATCCGACACTCCACAACCCATCTTTCAAACTCAGCAGAGAGGCCATCCGCCGGTCTAAATCCTAAGTACACAGGGCCTTGGACCCCAACCCTGACGTACTCCTGCACGGTGCGTGGTTGGCCGGGAAGCCGTAACAAAAACAACACATCTCGAGCAAAGAAGACACCGCACTTCCCGGCAATCAGCCTGCGGTACTGCTAACGTCTGAAGATTCCTCGGACGAGACCATGAAACAGAGGAGCCCATAACTCATTATCCCACGCGTAGGCATCGCGTACAAGCCAAAAGGCTACTCAAGTCATCCGCCGAACCCGTTAAGCATTTTATTAATTTTCTGTCGAGACAATCGTTATCGTTGCCCCTTATTGAATGAGTCGCGAACAACGACAGCATTCAGGACCACCAGTAACATCGGTGCCTGCCCTGAGTCCCACCAACTCGTGCGGTTACCACAAGGTGAACCGTCTCCTTACCTTGTCTCACGTTTGCTCCGAAGAGCTCGATTTTCGTACAACAGGATACCTCTCGGCCACGAACAGTACCAGGCCCACCGCACACCGGTGGAATACACCTGACCCGTCGTTCCGCTAAGATACCCTGCGCGGGCACCATTGGGTCACCCGACTCCTTACCTTTAAGGACACCAGTTGATTCGAGTGCCTACCATTAAGTGAAACCAGGAGGTATCACCCTCGATGGTACTCTTAAAGAGGTTCGACAGAGACAACATCGGAATGAACTAAAGAGGAATACTATCGTATCACCCTGGTGGTGCCGAGTGATACGTCCCAAACGTATCTATAATTTCTGCTTGTTCCATGCATGTTTTGTGTGACTTTGCCATGTTTTGCTTGAACTTTCATACACTTTTTAACCTATTTGGACTAACCTATTAACTCAGTGCACCCAGTTGCCAGTTTCTGTTTTCTGCTGTTTTTGTATTTCAGGTTTTCCGGCCATTAAAAATGCTCCAAAAATTCCGGGAAAAATATATAAAAAATCAGCGCAATAGAAGCTTCCGGAATCACCAAGAGAGGGAAGGGGGGCCACCACCAGGCAGCCAGGAGGGCAGGTGGCGCGGCCCCACCCTGGGCCGCGCCAGGGACCCTCCTGACTGTCTCGTGGGTCCCCTCGACGCCCCCTTCGCCTATATTTACCCCTCGGGGTGGAAACCCCTAAGACGGACTCCTTTTTAGCGATCTCGCCTCTGTTCTGCCCCCGCCGCCGTTTCTAGATCGGGGCTGCCAGGAGAAGCTACTCCGGCACCCTGTCGGGAGAAGCTACCCCCTTCGGGAGACCCTCCATAGCCATGGACGCCTCCCGTATGTACCGTGAGTAGTTTCTCTTGGACCATGGGTCCGTGACCAATAGCTATGTGATCTATCTCTCCCCCTTTTGTGCTTCCACTTTCGAGTCCTCGTGAGCTGCCTCACATGATCGAGGCATCTATGTAATTTCTGCTGTTGCTATGCTGAGTTTGTTGGGATCTGATGGATTATGAGACTATGTTCAGATTGTGATGAGTAATATATTTGGTTCTTCTCTTTTATATTTTGTTCTTGAGTAAATTCTTGCATGTTCTCCGTTGCGGTATTTGCTTTGGCCAAGTATTTTATTTGCGACTCCAAGAGAGAGCGTTATGCTCGATTGTGGGTTCAGCCCCTTGATGTCTAGCTTGAGTGACAGAAACATGAGACTAGGGGATGTGCTGTTGCCACAGGGATAAAACAACGGTGCTTGTACCTGCGGGGTGCAAGGATTGTTTACTTTACGCATTGTTCTTTTAATGCAGTTGTCTGTTGCTTTGAGTTTATACTTTGGGTGGGATTCGCAAGATAATACCAGCGAGATGTTCTGGATAGATATCTCAAGGTGGATGATTCGTAGTAGATGCAGATGGATTTCGGTCTACTTACTTTGGCGTACTGCCCATTGCTTTTGAGCCCTTCCTTTCTTTGCAGCATAGTTAGCATTGCGGTGCCTTCATAATCCCGTCAATTGCCCAACTGTGATTTGTTTACATCGCTAGCACTTTTATCGTCTTTTGGGAGAGAGAAATCACTAGTGAAAATCACGGGACCCCGGTCCATCTTCATATCACTGTTTAAACCCTTATTACTTTCAGTCTTTACTTTCAGTTGCCACTATTATTATCTCTTGTGTTGATCCTTTGTAAACAGTAAGGCCGGAGGAATTGAAAACTCCTCTGTACTCGTTGGGGGCAAAGTTATTTGTATCTGTGTGCAGGTCCAGGTGAAGCTAGCAACCTCGGCGCCATTGTTCACTTTACCACCTTCTTGTATCCTTCGGAGTCCTACGGGATACAAACCTTGGTATCTTTGCCAAGGGAAAACTTGCCGCGGCACTATATCTCACTCTGCACTTGGGGTAACCAACGGGGCTTGAAGAGTATTAACACTCTCTTTCCATCACCGAGACACCAGCGGAATGAACTAAAGAGGAATATTCTCGTATCACCCCGGTGATGTTACACTACTGAGCCGATGAGAGTGAAATACGAGTCCGTCCACGCGTAAGTCAAACTCGAAGCGACTCGGTAGAGTCTCGCCGTTGTAGGTTCCCTAGGGAGTCTGCATTGATCCGTACCTGTTGCAGTTATAATATTTGTAATCCGTTTTCACTCACCAGAGTGATCCCGGCCCGCTATTCTAAACCTAGCTAACAATGCGCAGGGTTTACTGCTGAATATTATATATATATATTTATAAGGAAGCATAGGACAAAGGAAGGTACATCAAGGGGCTACAATGACAGGCTATGCAATAGAATAGGATTGTAACGTAGCAGTAGCAGTATCAATGCCTAGTGCAAGAAATGTACGGAAAAGATAGGCGATATCTGGGGAAGAGAATGGCTTTACTTGCCTGGCAGCTCGACGGTAGGGGTAGGATCATCGACGTAGTAGTCGAACATAGGGGCATCGGCAACTTTCGTCGGGACTACCAGACAATAAGAGAGGGGGAAGAAACAATAAATAAAAAGCACGCATAACAAACAATTGTAGTACACGACAAATGAAATTTAATCGGTGCTCTAACGTAGAACGATGCACATTGCTCGGAGCGGAAATTCATCCGAGGATGAACTGCCAGCTCCGGGTGATTACCGGACAGGGTGTCCGAAGGGGGGGGGGATCATGCCGGAGGTGTCGTGGACATCCGACACACGTGTGGGTGGTGTATCCGGGTTAGTTGATCTATTCCGAACAACTTTCGTGTTCGAAATAAATTCATCCGGGTACTTTAACAGTACCGGATAAATCATCGGACAACGGTCCGGAGGGGGGAATTTCGATGTTCGTTGTGTTAGAGGGGGGTGGTTGGTATACGGATAACGTATTCATATTCGTCATATTTTTCTGATCAATTTTCATGTATAAAGTTTTTGAATCTGAATTACGGTCTAAAAGATATTGAATTTTAAAGTTTAAAACATTTTAAATCAATTTCTAGATTTTCTTTTATTTATAAAACCTAACATTATCCACAGAGGGGTTGACTGGTCAAACCTGACCAGAGGGTCCCACTGGTCAGCCTCACAGGTAATAAAACCAGTTTAATAATTTAATTAAAAGTGGGGTCCCACATGTCATACACTCATTTTATTAATTGCATTTTAATTAAACTAATAATCCAATGGGGCCCATGTGTAAGTGGCCCAGAGCTAACTAATCAGTTTTAATTTAATTAAGGGCCTGTGGCCCATCTGTCAGTGACACAATGTTTAAGTTTTTATTTAACTAACCAGAGAGGATTAATCAGGGGGGTGGCCCACATGTAAGACTAACAGGGGGGGGGGGTTAATTAACTTGCTAACCCACTGACGGGTGGGGGCCACCAGTCAGCCTCACCGGAGAGCTCACTGGAGTCCGTCGCCGGCGAGGTCAATGTGGGCTTGCTGCGGGCTACGGGTGAGGGTGTGCGGGGGTGCAATCGAACGAGCAGAGGATGGGGCGTCGTTTGGTGGTCACGACATCGACAGGGACTCGCCGGAACGGCGACGACGTCGAGCGCGGCAGCGACAGTGGCACGGACGTCGACGAGGAGCTCGACCCCGCGGGTTAGAACGAACGGGCGCTACATGAGAGGCTTCCTGGGAACATGGCGAGCAGAAGGATGCGCACGGCGTGCCATACGCGTGCCCCAGGCCATGGCGGTGATCTCGTCGGCGGCGGGGAGCTACTGCTCCAATGGTGGCGTCGTCTATGGGGCACGGGGAGCTAAAGGGGGAGTAGGAGGCGGTCCATCAGCTCATCGCGAATGCAGCTATGGTGGCAGCGTGCGCGAGGGAGGCTCGTGGCGGCCGGAATCGCACCGGAATCACGCCGGAGCCGAAGACGAAGAAGGCGTCGATTCGCAGCGTAGAGGTGCTCCGGGCATGGCTTCTTCTTCAAGGTGATGGAGACGTCGACTGCACGCACGGTGGATGTCAGAACCCCAACTAGGGTAAGTGCTAGGGTTTGAGTTCCCCTTTGCATCATGTGAAAAATTCAAAAAGAAATTCAAAAATGGGGAAAAGAAAAGCCTTGAAGAATTTAAATAAATGGCCAAGTAAAAATCTTTTTCCAAAAATCATTTGAATATTTGGAAAATTCCTATAAATGATGGTGATCATTTCAAAAGTGGTTTGGGTTCATTCCCATGCCCATGGAATTTTCTATAATTCACAAAGTGCCTTGGAAATTAAATTTGACCCTTATATGAATTGAAATTCAAATGTATTGAATTTCAAAAATGCTCAAATTCTACAAGTGACTTGCTATGTGTCACCTAGGATTTATAAAAATGTTTGGGCATTTTACAAAATTGCCTAGCTATTTATTTCTAGGCACAACAGAATTACAGAAAAGAAAAAGAAGAAGAAAAAGAAAAGAGGAGACCCCTGTGCTTCTGGCCCATGTGGCCCAGCCTGGCCAGCAAGCCGGCCCAGCCCACCAAGGGCAGGGTCGTCTTCTACCCCGCGCCAGGCAGGCTGGGAGCTGCGTGGCGGCCATGCCACGGCAGCCGGCCACCTCTTGCTTCCCCGTGGACCTATCCCCTCGCCGTGGATGCCTGGAAGGCCCCCGAAGTCTTTCCCCCTCTCTCCGTCCTCTCTCTCGCGCCGCTCGTCGCCATTTCTGTGCACCACTGAACCCTAGCGGAGCGCCGACGACGATTCCACGCGGCCAGCAAGCCCCTCTCGCCGCCGCATGTTGTCTAGGAGGTTCCCTGGCGACGATTTCTTCGAGCCTCAGCTCCAATTGAAGCCGAGGACGCCGATAACGACGACTACTTCGAGTTCTTCACCACTGGCCGTCGCAGACTTCCCCGACAAATTCGCTGCCTGCGCTGCACCACTGGTTCCCCCGAGCCTTCCTTCATGTTCAGGGTGAGCTACACCATCGAATGCCCCTTCCTTGATTTCTCTCATGGCCGGGTTCGGGATTCTGGCGAGGTCAGTCCACGGGCGCTGCTCACCGCCGTCGCCGACGTGGCTACAAGCCTCCCCGAGACCCCCCCCCCCACTGGCACCACTCGATGCGGGAGAGCACGAGGCACACACCCATGCCTTCCCCACGCGCTCTTGTGGCCGGAGAGGCCCTGTCCAGTGAGAGCCGCCGCGGTTTGAGGTCGCCGCCGGCTGGATTCCGGCGAGGCCCACACGTCAGAGAGATTAGGGGCTTAATCCCCCCTAATCACTCACTGACAAGTGGGGCCAGCCCCACTAAACCTCTGTTTAGTTTAAATCTAAACTTAATTTAACAGCGGGCACTGACAGGGTGGACCCACCTGTCAGCCCCCTGCTGATGTCATGCTTGCATCATGCTGATGCAATAAATGGATTAAAAAGAATTAAAGAAATAAAGAAAATTCAGAAATTCAATTAAACTTTGAAAAAACATAGAAAATTCATACTAACTCCAATTTAAACATATAATATATGAAAAATGATCAGCAGAAAATAATCTATCCAAATATACAAATTTCAGCTATGTTTGAATTGAATTGAAAATGGGACCAGTAGCTTTTGCTATTTGGTTTAATTGGAATTAAATCAAATTAAATTCAAATGCTACTCCAACTTCAACCAATGCAACGCAATCATGATCACTTGAACATCAGAGGCATATCATACACATTTCAAAATAGTTTACAATGATCAAACACTAGAAAATACAAATGGGCTAATTTGAAAGTCATATATGGAGTTTGAATTTGCATTTCAAATGCAATACCCTTCATTTAAATTGAATTTGCTACAAACCAGTACGATTCACATCATGGATAAATTATCATGTGCTTGTGCATTTAAATTCAATGTTGCCCCCTCTTGTTGATGATTGTGCCGGTAACAATGCCTCCGAGACGGTGATCACCCCCGAAGAAGAAGACCACTGTTAAGACCCGTGTATCGTCAGCAAGGCAAGCAAACCCCATTGATCATGTCTATAAAATCCTACTTCCCTCTCAGTCTCGCTTATGCATGTTTAGGAGATCACCGAGACACGTTCTTTCGCATAGTTGAACCCATTATGATGCATGGCCTATCATTTTTTCACCGTATTAAGCAAACCACAATCCTAGCAGATATAGGAGTTGATTGATGAGCATGTGGCCCCTACAACTGTTACTTCTTATTGCTGCTTAGTGGTACAATGAGGTTACTTTGAACGTGAGTCGGGATGGATGATCACAGTGGTGCTGATGATAACGTGTTGGTGAATCCACCCTAATACAAGGTGAACGATGAGAGGCTATGTAGGAGTACATAGTGGGTTGTCTCGTTGAACACTGCCTTAAGCACCGAGTTCTTGTATGGTAATCCAAGAAAAAGAGTATAACCACTGACCCCTCTCGGCCTAGTACCTTGATCCGTGTTGATGTCCAGGAGTCACATTAGTTCGTGCTTTCCTTTTGACATGTGCATAGAAAAAGAATGAAGGAATGGTTGCATCATATAGATATGTGGGTGCACCTGTGAGGCAGGAAAACCATCTGCCAAAGGTGGCGTCTCGGTCACTTGCATTGTTTGAGTCCGTTTCGTTGATCCGGCCGGGCTCTCGAGCGGAGGCAACTCAGATAGTCGACTCCTGGAATAGACCGGCTGTGAGCGAGGTGTCGTGGTGAACATCCTCGCTGTCACCTCTTGAACGATGGCGAGAAAAAGGCGGTAACCGATGGTCTTGTGTGTGTAGCTTACACCCTTGCAAGGTTAACAAAACTATTCGAATAGCCGCGTCTGCGGTTAAGGACTACTTGGAACCTGTACCTGATTATTAGACAACTTGAATGGATACTTCTAAAACTCGCAAGATAAGTGTGAGTGCTATGGTGTGCTCCTCGTGGGGAAGTCGAGGAAGTAACCATAGTGGTGTATTGGTTGGAGACTTGGTAGTGGACTCGTGTACGCTTCTTACCTCAATTCTGGTACTCGTAGTACAGGACTAGCCAAGTCAAATCTGGCACTTCTGCATGTTGAACCCCACCTCCCTTTACCTTGATACTTGAGCATGAGTAGTGTAGTTCTGATGTAAGTCTTGCTGAGTACGACTTTTTACTCATGTTTGCTTATTCTATGTTTTAGATGGAAACCCAGACCCGATGGAGCCACCTTCCTGAAGCTCGACGTTGACTAAGTTAGCATAGTACCAGACAGCAGTCTGGTCCCTCGTGGAAGGGCATGTATGTTTACAAGGCTTCTCTAAGCCATTTGTTAAACTTGTATGTACTCAGACCTAATTTGCTTCCGTTGTATGATGTAATGTTGATCACATACATGTGATCTTTGTATACTCTATGTGTAAGTCAATAAAGAAGTACTTTGTAGAGTTATGTGATGATACCTGCTATTCATACTAGGCATGTGTGCTGCGTGTATGATTATAACATGCATGTCTTGGTATGGGTTTTCGAGACCTTAGTTGTGATCTGGCTGGCGGTCTTTTATACACCAAGTGGACCTTAGATGTGCGCAGCTTGGGGCATCGCTATGCGATTGCTCGTGACTCTGTCACGTGCACAATTTGTTGTATGATCAAGCCCGCCCTAGACCCCGACTAAGTGATCAGGCTGGAGTAAGTCTATGTAAGAGTTAGGATTCAATCGATAACATGGTTGAGGCGACTTGTCTATGAGTATGGGATTCACCACCCATAAGCATTTAGAATTGTGAGCGGACGATGAGGACCCATCTCAGTTGATCATCCGGCCTGAATGGGATGCCCCTCACGTACGATGCTTTCGGAGAGTGTTCTGTGCTTGGCCTTGTCTGCTTAGACAAGTGGGTAAGGCTCTCGGCTCTCATGTGATTGCATCATGACTGGAATTACATACGCATATTCCGGGTCCCGACAGTGGACACGAAGGAGAAGTGGGGAGAGCACGTTGGCCGCGTGTACGCGCGTCAATGGCTACGGTGGCGCCCGGTTCTTTTGCGGCGATGATGGAGAGGCGAGGAGGGGGTGAGTTCGAGCTAGGGTTTTTCCTGGAGGCTCGGGGGCGAGCACTTATCCACGGGCTCGAACCCTAGGAGCCTGGGATGCTCGACAAGGCGACGATCATCGTCGAACGGATTCTGCCATGGCGACACGAGGGGGAGGGGTGAACAGTGGGGGAGATGGCTTGGGGGTGGGCTAGGTGGGCCAGTTGGGCTGCACTGTGCACTTGTTGCACTTCGGGTCTGGGCTGGAATCCTTTTATTTCTTTTCTGCATTTCTTCGCTGTTTGTACTATTCTTTTATTTTTTTTGGTCCATCAAATGATTTTTATTAGACATGAGACTTGCTCCTATTTTTGTATTGCCCTATGTAGCAATGCTACAAAAAGTTTGGTGATTAAATAAATTCTTTTAGAATTTGTTTTAATTATTCTATAGATGAAAAGGGATATTTGGCTACTATTTTTATTTGTTGCAATTATTTTAAAGCTTAATAAATTCCCAAAACCATAGGAAAGTGATCCACTGATTTTTAGGCATTTTACAAAATTGCTTTCACAATTTTTGGACAAGGTTTGATTTTCCACATTATTTCTAATATCATCAAAGGGGCATTTTGAATTTGATTTGATCCAAGGTTATCAAATCATGATTAGCAACAGTAATCATTGATTAGCAAAGTGATTACTGTTCATGACAGTGGGGGTGTTACAAATCTCCCCCACTACAAAGAATTCTTGTCCTGAGAATTAAAAGGTAGTGTAAGGGGTAAAGATTCGGTTTCGCATTCTAACAATTCTTCTGGTGCTTGTTGTCCTTCTCTAAGTAGTGAATACTTGTCGTTGATGTCTTCCTTTCTCTGCATCAGTGCATCTCGATGAGTGGTCATCCTTCTTTGGGGGTGTCATCGTACGTACGAATAGGCTAGGAGGAAAAACTTGAGGGTGGGTCAGATCGGTACAGGTTTAATCAACCAAGGATGACCAAGGGGTTGGGAAAGCAAAGTATCTACTGAGTTTAAACTCAGGGAAATACATCGAAAGATCAAAAGAAGGTATGAGAAGTTTTAAGCGGATAGACATGCATTCGATGTCAATGACGGATGACGAAAAGGGGTTCAGAGCATCAGGCATAAGCAGTGAGTCTGATATCGAACCGAATATCACAAGGTAGAGGACTCGTGAGTTGCATACGAGGTGAAACAAGAGGGATAACCTCGAGAACACAAAGGTACAAGAGAGTCAGGTTTCGATCATGTGGAACTGTGGGTTATGGGCCCACATTGAGTAAGAAGGGTGGCGACAAACGATGCGATCAAGTTGCAATGTAAGTCAGAGAACAACTTGTTAGCTATGTCGGCAACAACATCAGTGCCAAGGGCGAGGGACGAAGAGAACCATTTTCCTGCTCGTTAAGACGAGGCGAACCAATTGGCAAAGTTATTGTCCATCGGTGGTCACCGAAAAGTCATCAAAAATCGTAACAGGCTGTACGGACGAGGTAGTACACCAAAGTGTTTAGATAAGCAGGGAATTATCACTGCTCAGGTAAGTTATATCACAAGAAAGGTTAAACAGACCAATGGAAAGGAAAATGTGATGATACAGAAGTATCAGGTGTATATTTTCCCAAGGGAAAGCACATCAAGATATACATGACCACGTTTGTATTGACAGGGAGTCAAAGGAGGTTGTCGATGATAACACAAATCATCGAGGGGAAAGGATGGTATTTCTCACCATGAATTCAATTAACACTTGGAAGAAGGAAAAATGTTGATGATGACCACGACACTCTATGTCGAGAGGTTTCAAGAGAATGCAATCGAATAGAAACATCACCAAACAAAAGGGGTGGTGGAGAAAAAAGTAAGCGGTGTTCTCGGTTGACGACAACCTAGAACCATGGACTGGCTTTGACAGGGATAGGCATTGTTTCATCAAACTTCTTAAGATGCAGTGCGAAGGCATGATATCCTCGAGATACCAGGGGTAATACTCGAAGGTAGAATGGTAGATCATAGGTGCAGCAGAATTTATACCAAGGGGATAATTATCTTTACGGGAGGCTTTCATGATAAGTCCTACATCGTATCCATGGGCATGAACACGAAGGTTCAAGGTCGACTCCCACTTCTTCAATGCAATACCTTTCATTCACTTCTCGATTTCGATGAAGTTGTCATGTTGAAATTTTATCTGACATAACACCAGTAGAGTGTGACCCGTAGAAGTTCATGGGTTCACACAGATGGATGGAGCATAGATAAAACCCATAGGGACATTTTACGAATCTATACGACAATAACCAGGAACAAGAGATACAAGTTAGAAAGCCGAAGGCTGATGACATGGAGCAGATGATACCGTTCGCCAAAGGCATTTCGTATCAGGGGAAACTCATCAATGATTTAAGACACAAGGGGACGACAGGTAGTAATCCACCAACAAGGTCAAGCGGCGTACATAGAGTCTGGTGCGAGTATCGGTACTCAACCATAAGAAGACAGAATACAAAGGCATCGGATTACAGAAACATCTGAATAACTCGATGATTGAATTCGAAGGAAATATGATTTCCAATAGGGGAGATCAAAAGAAAATGTTCTGACCAAAGACAAGTAAGTTGAATAGATTTAGAGGGACAACCAATCAAGGCTTGGTTTACCGGGAACCAACTCATGTCCGGAATGACGTCTGAGCCGGAAGAATGAATTCATAGGGTTAACCGATGACTCCGTGCATTCGCGCACAAGATGATTCAACAGATCGGAATGGCAGTGCCAAGGGAGGTCAACAAAGACTACAACACAAACGGGATTAATCATAGGGCAAGCAGGTAAGAAGAATCCCCAAAGCAGTAGGCTGCCGAGGATTGGCGCGAGATCGGATAGTATTTCAAAGTATTATGGGTATCACATGAACCTCTTAGGATGAATGGATCCTTGATAGATGTGAGGAATTATCCGCAGGGTGAAAAGAAGTTGCAAGGTAGTAGGCTCAAAGGATTCCCCAAACAACGGAAAGTATTTCGATGCATCTTGTGAACACAAGAGCAACTGGGATTGAATGGATGAACGGATAGTGCATGTGGATATACATACAGACTTATCGGTGCCAGGGAATTATAAAGTAGTGGGCATAAGGGCCTCGGGAATTCATCAGAGAGTATCTTCGGAATCTTCTGGTGAATTAGGCGACCATCTGCAATGCGGGGCTCTCCGGGAGGAAGTAGTCACGAGAACCTAGAGTTAGATTTAGAAAAATCTTTAACCCAAAAGAGAAGAGAGATCAGAGTCCCAGAGTAAAGGTGCGGAGAAAAAGATCTCAATACCAGCCAGTTTGCGACGTGGGCCGATAAGCCACACGACGCTGTTAGTAAAGTAGTTTTGCAAAGTCTAGACTCGACTTCGACCAAGGAGTTGGAAGAGGGTGTCCTACAGGCAGTCGGCTCTGATACCAACTTGTGACGCCCCCAAAATCGGACCGTGTACAATAATCATACACGCAAGGTACACGATCGAGATCAGGGACTCACGGTAAGATATCGCAACACAACTCTACAAATAAAATAATACAGGTTGTTTAATACAAGCCAGGGGCCACGAGGGCTCGAATACAATAGCTCGAAAGCACAAAGTTAACGGAAGCAAAAGTATGTGAGTACAGACACAAGAATACAAGGTTGCCTTAATAAGGCTAGCACAAATATCAACAACGATCGAAAAGGCGAGGCCTCCTGCCTGGGAACCTCCAAACTACTCCTGGTCGAAGGGGAACTCGACGTCCTAGAAGGCATCAGGAATCTTCACGTTGTGGTGGTCGGCATCGGGGATCTCCTTCTCCTGAACTCCAAGGCTCGAACGTCGACTGCAGCGGCCAATCAGGAAAAACAAAAAGGGGGGAATAAAGGAAAGATGAGTATCTAGCATACTCGCGAGTCTTACGTCCGCTACTAAGAATTTATGCATTTGTATCAAATGGACAGGGGAGTCTGTATACAGTGGACTGCAAGGTAGAAATCAGAACAAGGATAAGAAGCTAGGCCTATCGAAGACTAGCATCTTCCGATGAGTCTTGCAGCATGAGGTATGAATCAGCCAACAGTTTATATAAAGCATAAAGTAACAATGCACCAGAAGTTGCTGCAACATTGTATAATAATAAGTTGTAATCATAATTAACAATGCCTCCGAGTTCCCTCCCTCGACATCCCCGCGAGGAAGAAAACCCAGAACCAACAGTTTAATAGTAGTAGTTTGTAGTAGTAGTATCTGGCTTCAGCATAAAGCGTCCTGTTACCGTGGACACGGCTATTCGAATAGATCAATCTTCCCTGTAGGGGTGCACTTCTGTTACACTACAACGCACGGATCTCCAGGGTGGCGGGCACCTTGTTAGGGAACGCTCCACCGAGGCTATCCGACACTCCACAACCCATCTTTCAAACTCAACAGAGAGGCCATCCGCCGGTCTAAATCCTAAGTACACAGGGCCTTGGACCCCAACCCTGACGTACTCCTGCACGGTGCGTGGGTGGCCGGGAAGCCGTAACAAAAACAACACATCTCGAGCACAGAAGACACCGCACTTCCCGGCAATCAGCCCGCGGTACTGCTGACGTCTTTAGAGTCCTCGGACGTGACCATGAAGCAGAGGAGCCCATAACTCATTATCCCACGTGTAGGCATCGCGTACAAGCCAAAAGGCTACTCAAGTCATCCGCCGAACCCGTTAAGCATTTTATTAATTTTCTGTCGAGAGAACCGTTATCGTTGCCCCTTATTGAATGAGTCGCGGACAACGACAACATTCAGGACCACTAGTAACATCGGTTCTTGCCCTGACGTCCCACCAACTCGTGCGGTTACCAACAAGGTCAACCGTCTCCTTACCTTGTCTCGCGTTTGCTCCGAAGAGCTCGACTTTCGTACAACAGGATACCTCTCGGCCATGAACAATACCAGGCCCGCCGCACACCGGTGGAATACACCTGACCCATCATTCCGCTAAAATACCCTGCGCGGGCACCGTTGTGTCACCCGACTCCTTACCTTTAAGGACATCAGTTGATTCGAGTGCCTACCATTAAGTGAAACCAGGAGGTATCACCCTCGATGGTACACTTAAAGAGGTTCGACAGAGACAACAACGGAATGAACTAAAGAGGAATATTCTCGTATCACCCCCGTGGTGCCGAGGAATGAACTAAAGAGGAATATTCTCGTATCACCCCGGTGATGTTACGCTACTGAGCTGACGGGAGTGAAATACGAGTCCGTCCACGCGTAAATCAAACTCGAAGCGACTCGGTAGAGTCTCGTTGTTTTAGGTTCCCTAGGGCGTCTGCATTGATCCGTACCTGTTGCAGTTATAATATTTGTAATCTGTTTTCACTCACCAGAGTGATCACGGCCCGCTATTCTAAACCTAGCTAACAATGCGCAGGGTTTCATGCTGAATATTATATATATATATTTATATGGCAGCATAGGACAAAGGAAGGTACATCAAGGGGCTACAATGATAGGCTATGCAATAGAATAGGAGTGTAACGTAGAAGCAGCAGTATCAATGCCTAGTGCAAGAAATGTACGGAAAAGATAGGCGATATCTGGGGAAGAGAATGGCTCTGCTTGCCTGGAAGCTCGACGGTAGGGGTAGGATCATCGACGTAGTAGTCGAACATAGGGGCATCGGCAGCTGTCGTCGGGACTACCAGACAATAAGAGAGGGGGAAGAAACAATAAATAAAAAGCACGCATAACAAACAATTGTAGTACACGACAAATGAAATTTAATCAGTGCTCTAACGTAGAACGATGCACATTGCTCGGAGCGGAAATTCATCCGAGGATGAACTGCCAGCTCAAGGAGATTACCGGATAGGGTGTCCGAAGGGGGGGGGATCATGCCGGAGGTGTCGTGGACATCCGACACACGTGTGGGTGGTGTATCCGGGTTAGTTGATCTATTCCGAACAACTTTCGTGTTCGAAATAAATTCATCCGGGTACTTTAACCGTACCGGACAAATAATCAGAAAACGGTCGAGAGGGGGGGGGGAATGTCGATGTTCGTTGTGTTAGAGGGGGGTGGTTGGTATACGGATAAAGTATTCATATTCGTCATATTTTTCTGATCAATTTTCATGTATAAAGTTTTTGAATCTGAATTACGGTCTAAAAGATATTGAATTTTATAGATTAAATTTTTTTAACCAATTTCTAGATTTTCTTTTATTAATAAAACCTAACATTATCCACAGAGGGGTTGATTGGTCAAACCTGACCAGTGGGTCTCACTGGTCAGCCTCACAGGTAATAAAACCAGTTTAATAATTTAATTAATAGTGGGGTCCCACATGTCATACACTCATTTTATTAATTGCATTTTAATTAAACTAATAATCCAATGGGGCCCATGTGTAAGTGACCCAGAGCTAACTAATCAGTTTTAATTTAATTAAGGGCCTGGGGCCCATCTGTCAGTGGCACAATGTTTAAGTTTTTATTTAACGAACCAGAGATGATTAATCAGGGGGGTGGCCCACATGTAAGACTAACAGGGGGGGTTAATTAACTTGCTAACCCACTGACGGGTGGGGGCCACCAGTCAGCCTCACCGGAGAGCTCACCGGAGCCCTTCACCGGCGATGTCGACGTGGGCTTGCTGCGGGCTACGGGAGAGGGTGTGCGGGGGTGCAATCGAACGAGCAGAGGATGGGGCGTCGTTTGGTGGTCACGGCATCGACAGGGACTCGCCGGAACGGCGACGGCGTCGAGCGCAGAGGCGACAGTGGCACGGACGTCGACGAGGAGCTCGACCCCGCGGGTTAGAACGAACAGGCGCTACACGGGAGGCTTCCTGGGAACATGGCGAGCTGAAGGACGCGCACGACGTGCCATACGCGTGCCCCAGGCCATGGAGGTGATCTCGTAGGCGGCGAGGAGCTACTGCTCCAATGGTGGCGTCTTCTATGGGGAACGGGGAGCTAAAGGGGGAGTAGGAGGCGGTCCATCGGCTCACCGCGAATGCAGCGATGGTGGCAGCGTGCGCGAGGGAGGCTCGTGGCGGCTGGAATCGCACCGGAATCACGCCGGAGCCGAAGACGAAGAAGGCGTCGATTCGCAACGTAGAGGTTCTCTGGGCACGGCTTCTTCTTCAGGGTGATGGAGACGTCGACTGCGCGCACAGTGGACACGAAGGAGAGGCAGGGAGAGCACGTTGGCCGCGTGTACGCGCGTCAATGGCGACGGTGGCACCCGGTTCTTTTGCGGCGACGATGGAGAGGCGAGGAGGGGGTGAGTTCGAGCTAGGGTTTTTCCTGGATGCTCGGGGGCGAGCACTTATCCACGGGCTCGAATCCTAGGAGCCTGGGATGCTCGACACGGCAACGATCATCGTCGAACGGCTTCTGCCATGGCGGCACGAGGGGGAGGGGGCAACAGTGAGGGAGACGGCTTGGGGGTGGGCTAGGTGGGCCAATTGGGCTCCACTGTGCACTTGTTGCACTTCGGGTGTGGGCTGGAATCCTTTTATTTCTTTTCTGCATTTCTTCGCTGTTTGTACTATTCTTTTATTTTTTTTGGTCCATCAAATGATTTTTATTAGACATGAGACTTGCTCCTATTTTTGTATTGCCCTATGTAACAATGCTACAAAAAGTTTGTTGATTAAATAAATTCTTTTAGCATTTGTTTTAATTATTCTATAGATGAAAAGGGATATTTGGCCACTGTTTTTATTTGTTGCAGTTATTTTAAAGCTTAATAAATTCCCAAAACCAAGGAAAGTGATCTACTGATTTTTCGGCATTTTACAAAATTGCTTTCACAATTTTTGGACAAGTTTTGATTTGCCACATTATTTCTAATATCATCAAAGGGGCATTTTGAATTTGATTTGATCCAAGGTGATCAAAGTATGATTAGCAACAGTAATCATTGATTAGCAAAGTGATTACTGTTCATGATAGTGAGGGTGTTACACTAATGTATGTATGACACCTGATCGTCATGGCCTGCCTATCATAAAGAGATTCTTCCAGGCGGTGCCCACTAAGGGAGAATACAATCATGGTATTGAGAGAGATTATCCGATCATGCTACCGTCGCATATCTAGCATATTAGCAAGACAAGAAGTAAAACTGTAAATCATACAAGCTATGATCCCCCCTTACATGCAAATTAAAGTTAAAACGCCTTCTACTTTATCTTTTGCAAGTTTTACGTGGCTGCTAAGGGGTTTCGAGAGAGAACCGCTTTCTATCCTGCGAAAACAAGCCACAACCCCAATCCTGCAATTGTCTCTATTACACCCCTGTCGAGGCCCTCCGTTGCAAACGTCTTCGCGTCGCTAATGTTAGAGAGACAGACACCCCCCAACCACTTATATGGTACAAGTCATATGTCAAGCGTGGAACCAGTCTCACGTAAACGCGTAAGGTCGGTCGGGGCCGCTTCATCAGGACATTGCCGCAACGCTAAACGAGTACACATGGGAGGGTAACAATTTGAGTATTGATTCCCACATCCTAGATGTATTCTACCCGTACAATACATCTACGCATAGCCTTGCTCATGATACCACTGTTGGGGATCGGCGCAGAAAACAAAAAATTTCCTACCTACGAGTCCCGAACCCAAGATCTATGCTATGCTGATGTATGTAACGGAAGGAATCGGTGTTCATACCTTTGAAGACCGAAAGAGGGAAACTCGAACGTGGTTGGCGTAGACTCTGATCCTACGACCTCCCTGTCGTGTTGAAGAACCTCCGACGATGAAGTAGCACCACACGTGTAGTGCCTCGCGGGATTACACACGTACGGTGCAACCGATGTCCCTCCGGGCTCCGACCTAGAAGAGCAGCGGAAAGAAGATTGATCCGGATCCCGATTCCGGCAGCGCGACGGCGTCTGGATGATGGTGAAACCCCCAACCAGGTGCAAACTCCAAACCAGGGGAGTCCTCTCTAGGTCGGAGAAAGAGAGAGAGAGAGAAACTCAATGTTGTGTTGAAAAAGGCACCCCCATCCCTCCTTATATAGGCGAAGGAGGGGCTCCACCCCCTCCCCTTCCCCCATGTGGGACTAAACCCCCAAGGGGGGAGGGGAGTGGTGCGGCTAGGAGGGGGGATGGGCCCCTCCCTTGGCGCCAAGCCCAAGGGGGGAGGCTCCCCCTTCCCCTCATGGGCCTTTTAAGGCCCAAATACCTTTTCATCTTTTAAATTAATTATTTAAATCATTTTAATATTTAATTCTGTTAATTAAATAATAAAACATATTTAAACATTAATATATATTATTTTGAACCTTTCAAAATATCTGGAACAGCTTCCGACACCTCCCGGTACATTTCCGGTGTTTTCTCTCTTTTCACCGATGATCCCGAATCAATCCTTAATGCATCGATTGCCCTTAAGTGTGACACCCTACGGTCCGGGAAATAGTAGACATGATCGAGACACTCTCTGACCAATGACCATCATGTGGGATCTGGTTACAATCCTTGATGTGCCCCTACGCTTCCATCGAATAAACTTCATCGCTGTTGAACCGTTAACATATGACTTGATCCCTTTGTGCTTCGGTACTATGTTTTTCCGAGGTATGATCGTCGGTATCCAATACCTAGTTCTTCCTCGTCTCCGACATAACATGTTTACTCGTCTGTGAATATTACATCTCTTGTGACCTAGTCACTTGCTTGCAAGCTATTGATGCAACACCACCGAGTGGGCTCAGAGTACCTATCCGTCACTCGGATTGACAAATCCCGCTCTGATCTATTTCATACTCCTCAACATATCTACTTCGGAATACCCAAGATACACCTTTTCAGTTACCATGTTTCAGTGTAACGGTTAATGCACTCAAAGCATCCTAATAGATAGCAATTATGTATGGTCATCACGGTCTAAGGATTTAGTCACTATGTTATTAAGTCATCGCAATGCTGAACTTATGTGACTTGATCACACTGCAATTCTTAAGGTGGGTGTGTGTCCATCACATCATTCTCCTAATGATATGACCTCATTGTCAATAGACTATTATGTTCTCATGATAAGGAAACCTTGATCATCAATTGCCCAATGATCTAGTATGCCTGAGTTTAACTAGGGAGCAGGTTGTTATATATCACATGTGTATTAATGTTTCCGCTTAATACAGTTCTAGGACAATATATAACGTATTATGAACAAACATATATGTGAAAAATATCTTTATTAATTTGCCTCTAGGGCACATATCCAACACCTTCCTCTTGCTCTAACTGAAATATTTTCTTCTTTCCATGCTTACCGTTTGCAATTAGGTGTAAATATTTCCTATTATTTACACCTTCTTGCACATCTTTCACCTTAGCTCTTTGAGCCCATTTAGATTCTTCCTCTCGTATTAATTTAGATAGACCATCATTCGCATTTCTCAACACTTCATGTTCTGAAGGGTTAAGAGGAGTAGTTTCAACTTTAATATCAAGGTAATCAATAATACCTAACAATCTTTCCTTTTCCTTTTTATAGATCCCACTTCTATGACGTGCCCATCCCCTAAGGTAACGTCGTACGTGTCTTATCTTGTTTTGCCAAACTTCAATGGGCGTCTGTCCTAAATCACTCACTTTCCATTCCTTACTTATCATATCGATAAATCCCTCCTCCTGAAGCTAGGCTAGTTCGAAAGGAAAGAATGATGAATTGCCCAGGTGAGCTTGTTCACCCGAATCAATAAGGAGAGGGGTATGATCTGAACCTGTTCGTGACAGAGCTCGTACAGTTACCAACGAAATTTTTTGTTCCCAATCTACGCTCGAAAGCACACGATCCAACTTCTCATATGTCGACGTACTTCTTCGACTAGCCAAAGTGAATTGCCTACCGAAAAGTTTAATTTCTTTCAAATTTATATTCTCGATAATGGCATTAAAAAGAAATTCCCAACGAGCATCATAATTTGAACTATTCTTTTCATGAGGTCCTCGAATAATATTAAAGTCCCCTCCTACCAACATAGGTAACGAGGAGGACTCACAAACCCTCACTAATTCAGCTAGAAAAATGGGTTTTTGCGCCTCTTGAGCTGCCCCATAAACCGCAATGAAATTCCATTCAAATCCGTCTTTAGATTTTAAATGGAACTTAACACAGAAATCACCGGCATCGACTTATCGAACACTCAATGATTCCATTTTAACACCCACTAAAATACCACCAGACCTGCCATGTGGAGGTAGAAAAAACCAAGAGAAATCCCTACCGACAACCAAAGTCCTTCAAAAATGGGCTGAGAAGCTAGACCGACCTGTTTCTAACAAGGCAACAATGTCCAAGTTGTAATCACGTATAGATTCTTGAACCCTCAAATGCTTCGCCGTATCCCTGAAACATTCACTATTCCAAATAAAAGCTTTCATTGTTTCTTCTTTCTAATCCTAGCACTCCTTCTAAGAGTATTTTTGTCTATAACAACTTTCTTACGCCCACATTTAATTTTTGGAAGTTGGCATGGCCGATCCGTGGTCTTCCAGTCCAACGAAATCCTCCTCAGCTAAATCCTCACAAAGAGCAGAAACTTTTGAAAAAAAAAGATTATGGGGGTTCTCATCATTTTTACTCAAGTTGTAATCTAAGATTAGCTCTATCCTTTTCAATGTCTTTTAAATTCTTCACTGAAAACGTAATTTCAGAAGGCGATTTACCCAAAGAGACTCCTAGCTTACTAGCTCTAGCAATGACACTATTATCATAAATATTGAAAAACGAAAATTTAGGAGTCAAGACCGCACCTGACATGTTGCGTGAGTTCGCCTGTTCCATAGCTCGCTCCAACTGCGGTGCATCCGCGTTTGGCTGCGCCCGAATGCGTTCACTCGAGCGTAACCCCACAGCCATTGCCTCTGGAATGCCTCCGAATGTGATGATATCCTCCCTCCATGGTGTGCTATCAGCCATATGAGGAGTACCTTCTCGAGAAGCAGCATCAACATCCGTTTTCGTGCTCGGTGTAGACTTCAAAGGATATTGGGCAGTCATGTCTGCCGCGGTAGTAGGTGTCGGCGAAAATATGTCCTGGCCTAAAACGATCTCCGCAACGGCACCCGACGCGCCTGCTTTGCCATATAAATTTATCACGACATCGCTATCTTGAGCGATGACAACAGGATCAGCCCTGCCAGGGGAAGCTAACCCGGAGATATTCATATTAGGTCAATCTCCTTCTGGCTGCACCTGCACGTCCTCCACAAGCTGAACATTAGCAGGTTTATTCGCTCGCTTCGGAGACTGAAATAAGGCCCTGCCAACGTTATTGAATGCTTCCCTTCTTGAGATATCCTCCTCCTCTTCCACCATATCACTCCATCTGTTCGAGAAACTCTCAAACCGTATGCTTGGTTCTAGACATACCATCTTGGTGATTGACGCAGGAAGCACAACCCCCGGTGATTGGACTATACATGAAGATCACTTTATCTAGATTTAAATTACCTAAAAAAACAATGATCTAGATTTATGAGGTAATGGCGTATGCAAATAAAAACCAACAAGGTAATGCAATTCTCCTAAATAAAGGAAGGAGGTATAGTAAAATCACACGTGGAACAAAGGCAGTTGCGCATGAGATGAGGTGATGTGCCGAGAAAGGTAGGAGCTGGGAGTGTCTACTTGACATATGACCTTTGAAATGCTTTTCTCTCTTGCGTGTTTCATGAAAAGAAGACACATCATTGTATAAACTCTTGCGATATGTTACTTTGGTTTTATCTATAAATAAAATCGACAATCAGTGTTCAAACAATCCCTTACAACTATTCTTCTAGCTCTTATTATCCTTTCCAACCCTATCCCTTCTCACGTTCCACTTTGTTACTCATGAATAATCTTCTGTGTCTCCCCACTTCTAATTCCATTCTTCTATCCTACTAGCCCGACCACCAATTGGTTGACATGCCATGACTATTCCAAGATTATTTCCCACCAACCAACCATTAATCCGAATTCCCCTCCAGCCATCCTTGTGTAAGCCAAAGGGGAGGTGGCATAGAGGCATCATTTCTTCTAAGTAAAATTTGAATACATCACCCCCTCACTACTCCAGCACTTGCTCCATCCTCAATGGCGGTGCCAGTGAACATGTGGCAGGATATAAGAAGAGGGAGTCGACAATTTGAAAAATGGAGAGTGACGAGGATCGGCCTCGGCAAATCCCACGGTTAGGAACCCTGGGATTAGATCATAGAGAGAGGAGTGCAAGGTTGGCGATTCTCATCGGCTAACGGGAGATAGGGATTACCCAGGTTCAGGTCCCTCGATCGGTAAAACCCCTACTTCCTGCTCGATGTATTATATGGTGGAGGCGATTACAGTGGAGGTCTCAACGAGATTGCTCTAGCCGAGGGTGTTGCTATGCGAGATTCGATGCCCTAGACGTCCCCGCTCCCAGCCTTTATATACTAGGCTTGGTCTCGAGGAGTCCGTCTAGGTTTACATAGGAAGTTTCCTAATCTAGCTAAGCTTGGCGATCACGCGCTGGACTCCGTTGATAGTAGTATCTAGAATGAACCTATTCCAAGGAGTAATTCCAACATAAAATTTTGTAAGCAGGATAGTAGTGGATTGCTTCTTGGTGGCTCTTTTCTGAGAATCATTAATTATATACCAAGCATCTTTTAAACTTTCACGACCTCTTTGTTTAAAGGTGAGCACTTCTGTCTCAACAAAGGCAAAAGGACCAGACATGATAACAACTACTAGCAAGGTAATTTTTATTTTGTGACTTTTGATAAAGGACACAAAGATAAAAACTGAAAGGTAAACAAACAAGACTAATAATCAAAGATAAAAGATAGTGTACAACTCCCCTATCTTTAAGAGTGGAGTCCCCGACAACGGCGCCAGAAATTTGCTTGATGCGCGCGAGATGATAACGGATTCTCGCCCTTCGTTGGTTACCCCAAGTGGAAGGTTGAGATGCAGCGTAGCGGAAAATTTCCCTTGGTATACCAAGGTTGAGATCGAACCAGCAGGACTCCGACGATGACAAGTAGGTGTCTTCTGCTCTGGCGCTTACAGAAGACGTCGACCTGCAAAAAAAAAGAAATAACTTTGCTCCCAACGAAGTACAGAGAGGTTGTCAATCTCTCCGGTCTTGTTGTTTACAAAGGATCAAACACAACAGATAAAAGATAGTGGTAGCTACAACTAGAAAGTAAAAGCAAGAAGTAAATTGAGGGTGTAAAAAGTGGTGGAAATATGGAACGGGGTCCCATGATGTTCACTAGTGATGTCTCTCTCCCAAAAGATGATAAACAACTATGAGAGGTAAACAAATTACAGCTGGGCAATTGACAGGATTACGGGCGCAAACCAATGCTAACTATTCTACAAAACCAAGGAAGAGGCTCAAAAGCATGGGCAGTACGCCAAGATAAGTAGACTGAAATCCATATGCATCTACTACTAATCATCCACCTTGAGATATCTATCCAGAACATCTCGCTGGTATTAAGTTGCGAGCCCCACCCAAAGTGTAAATCCAAAGCAACAGACAACTGCATTAAAATAACTTTGCGTAAAGTAACCAATCCTTGCAACCGCGGTTACAAGCACCGTTGTTTTCCCCCTTGTGGCAACAACACATCCCCTAGACTCATGTTTCTGTTACTGAAGCTAGTCATCAGGGGGCATGAACCCACAATCAAGCATAACACTCCCTCTTGGAGTCACTACCTACTACTTGGCCAAAGCAATAAACAGCAACGGAAAACATGCAAGAATTACTCAAGAACACAAATATAAAAGAGAAGAACCAAATATATTACTCATGACAATCTGAACTTAGTCTCATAATCCATCAGATCCCAGCAAACTCAACATAGCAACAGCATAAAGAATTACATATGTGCCTTGATCATGTAGGGCAGCACACAAGGTCTAATCCATGAAGAACAAAGAGGGGGAGAGATCATCACATAGCTACTGATCATGGACCCATGGTCCAAGGTGGACTACTCACGGATCATCCCGGAAGCGTCCATGGTGGTGGAGAAGCTCCCGGAGGTCAATCCTCCCTCTGGCAGGGTGCCGGGAAGAGGTATTCTGGTGCTCCCGATCTTGGAAGCGCGACGGAGGCAGAACAGCGGCGAGATCGCGAAAAAGGGTTATCTTTACAGGGGTTTCAGGACGAAGGAAATATATAGGCGAAGGGGGGCAGCCAGAGGGGGCCACCAGGGGTCCAGGCGCCCCCCTGGCGCGGCCCCACCCTAGGCCGCGCCAACAGGGCGCTAGGAGCCCTTGTGGGTCCCCTCTGGCCCCCTTCGGGACTCTGGAAGCTTCCGTTGCGCTGATTTTTTATATATTTTTCCCGGAATTTCTCTGGAATTTTACGTAATGGGAAAACCTGAAATAAAAAGACAACAGGAAACAGAAACTGGCATTGGGTTGCACTGAGTTAATAGGTTCGTCCAAATATGATCGAAAGTGTATGAAAGTGTATCAAAAGCATATCAATATCACACAAAACATGCATGGATCAAGTAGAAATTATAGATACGTTTGGGACATATCAGGGGTATCCCCTCGTCAGTAGCCCCCGAGTGCCTGGGGACTCAAAGAGTCGCGCAGGGACTCGAACCTGTAATAGCTGCAATAGTGCGTGTCGTTTTGCGAGTTTCAAGTTTCTTAGTAAGAGATAAGTTTGAGAGGGGTGCTAAACTAAAGGGACCTAGACACACTACAAGAAATATGTTAATACACGACGCTATATTTTCGTCTCTACATCGTCATGATTTTTAATTTACAACGATCTTCACTACAAGAAATATGTCAACTAGTGACCTTTTCCTAGCGGCGCTTGAAAAATTGGTCATAAATCTATGACCATTTTACAGAAAATGGTTGAAAGCCATATGGAAGGGTCCAAACCCCTATATTTTTAAGACCATTCTAGTTAAAAAGGTCACTATTTACTTACAAAAAATGGTCGTAAATTGAATAGCATTGTTCTTAGCCTTATTTTTTGCTGGTTATGACCAATCTATATTATCTTATTTGATAATTTATAATGTGCTGAAATGACGGACGACCACATCAGCTATTTCACATATGTGGCTTGTGCATGTGTCTATTTTTTACGTGTTTCTGGATAAGAGTAGGTTTAATCCTATCCAATGACACATGGAACCAAGCAACAATGTATTTTTGAACTTGGGACCCACAAGCAACCTGACATGCAAGCCCCACAAGAAGACATGACAAGCGGGGCCGCCAAACTGACATGAGGTCCACCACTAACCTGACTAGTTGGACCCGCATTGATCTAGGAATAATTTAAACAAAAATAGCGCCGGAGGGGTTCGAACACGGGCCGCACCTTATAGGTGCCACCGTTCCTTACCACCACGCCACAAGCTTTGATGAGTATTCAACC
Organism: Bromus sterilis; assembly: GCA_950022295.1. NCBI lineage: Eukaryota > Viridiplantae > Streptophyta > Magnoliopsida > Poales > Poaceae > Bromus > Bromus sterilis. The sequence continues at coordinate 156,601,205 of OX465596.1, read as the reverse complement.
GAAGTCGGTGTTTTTATAGTATACAAGCTCGTTCTCTGTGCTAGGGCCTTAAGGCCGAGGCCTTCCCTTCTCTCTTTTTTTTTCTGCACATAGCAGTCCCTAAGTGGGCCTACGACCCATAACATTTTTTTCGGAACCTACCCCATAGAATATTGGGTGAAAAAAGCGTGTTACTAGAAAAAAATATTTTATGCTAAAAAAAACTGGAAAATTCTTCTAATTTTTTATTTCCTTTTTTCTATTTGTATTTCTAATTCTTTTTGTTTTTTAAAACAAAATATACGATACAATCTTTTTTAATATATGGTGAACATTTCTTAATACATTTGGGAATTTTTTAATGTAATGTTTTTTTGCAATATACATTAAAAACTTAAATATATAGTGAACTTTTTAAATACGTATAGAACAATTTTATTATATACACTGAACATTTTTAATAAATATGAACATTTTAATAATACATTGGACATTTTTTTAAATACACATAAAATAATTTTTAATATATGTTGAACTTTTTGGTTTATTTTGTTATTTGTACCTATAACATGGTCTAATATTATTTATAAATGGATTTCTCAAATGTTGCAACATATTTGTGGTAGATGCTTTACAAAAAAAATCAATTCTTCACACTGAAAAAATGAAAAATGGTTTTTTGTGCAAGTAAAAAGAAAACTTTCTTCGTCAACATTGTCAGTGGTTCCATGATGCACGCTTGTGCGCAATATGATGGTATTCAAACAAACTATACCCTGGATGTGGCCATCACATCCGTCATTTGGCCCGAAAGCCAAGAATCTTCGTAGAAGATAGCTCATTTACGAGAACAATTTTCCATGATAATAGCCATATTTCAAGTTTATTTTTTTATGGATACTAGGACACATATAATGACACCATGACGGGGGAGGAGGGCATGACCGGTGATAGCTAGGGGTGAAATCTTGCAAAACTCTTGGTGGATCTCTGATTAAATGACTACTTGTGTACCTATAAATGATTTTTTGAAAAAATAAAGAGCAAACTATCAAGCACATATAGTTCAAATTTGACCACGTTCCAACTAAATATGCGAATTTTTTTGTTTTTCAGGAGAGGTGTATAAAAATCATTTATCATGCAAACATTTGGTCAATTGTTAAAAAAATATGGTCTACTATTTTACAAAAATGAGTGGTTCAAATTCACTCCAAATATTTGGTAGCTTCTTCACAAAACAAACCTACTTTTGGAACTCAGAAAATGAAAAATGGATTTTTCGTACAACGAAAATGAAAACTTCCTTTGTAAAACTTGTTGCCCATTCCAATATGCACCCATTTGAACAAAATGAGATCATTTGGAAAAACTATCCTTTGAAACTAGCACTAACATCAGTCATTTGGATTGAAAGCCACGAACCTTCATACTCGATAGCTCATTTTTAGAAGACTTTTTTAAGATAATTGCATTATTCCAAGTTTGTTGGTTAGTATGGTTACTAGGACATAAATTAGGATGCAACGCGAAGGTTTTACATTTTTTTGTTTTTTTTAATTTTTAAGCCGGTTTCAAAATGCGGTCAAAACAGGGGAGGGGGTGCATGACCGGTGATAGCTAGGGGTGGAATATTGCAAAACTCTTAGTGGATATCTGATGAAATGACTACTTGTGTACCTATAAATGATATTTGTAAAAAATAAAGAGCAAACTATCAAGCACATGTAGTTCAAATTTGACACGGTCCAACTGAATCTATGAAAATTTGTCTTTTTCGGGAGAGGTGTATAAAAATCATTTATCATGCAAAATTTTCGTAAATTCTTAATAAAATATGGTCTAGTATTTTTTAAAAATGGAGTGGTTCAAATTCACGCAAAATATTTGGTAGCTTCTTCACAAAACAACCCTACTTTTGGCACTCAGAAAATGAAAAATGAAATTTTTTTGGTTAGTATGGTTACTAGGACATAAATTAGGATGCAACGCGAAGATTTTACATTTTTTTTGATTTTTTTGTATTGTTTAAGCCGGTTTCAAAATGCGGTCAAAACGGGGGAGGGGGGGGCATGACCGGTGATAGCTAGGGGTGGAATATTGCAAAACTCTTGGTGGATCTCTGATGAAATGACTACTTGTGTACCTGTAAATGACTTTAAAAAAAATAAAGAGCAAACTATCAAGCACGTGTAGTTCAAATTTGACCCCGTTTCAGCTGAATCTGTGGAAAATTGTCTTTTTCAGGAGAGGTGTATAAAAATCATTTATCATGCAAACATTTCGTAAATTCTTAATAAAAATATGGTATAGTATTTTACAAAAATGGAGTGGTTCAAATTCACACACAATATTTTGTAGTTTCTTCACAAAACAACCCTACTTTTGGCACTCGGAAAATGAAAAATGGATTATTCGTACAACGAAAATGAAAACTTTCTTTGGAAAACTTGTTGTGCATTCCAATATGCACCCATTTGTACAAAATGAGATCATTTGTTAAAACAATCCTTTGAAACTAGAACTAACATCGGTCATTTGGCTTGAAAGCCACGAACCTTCATACTCGATAGCTCATTTTGAGAAGATTTCTTTAAGATATTTGCATTATTCAAAGTTTGTTGGTTTGTATGGTTTCTAGGACATAATTAGGATGCAACGCGAAAGTTTTACATTTTTTGATTTATTTTGAATTGTTTAAGCCGGTTTCAAAATGCGGTCAAAACGGGGGAGGGGGCATGACCGGTGATAGCTAGGGGTGGAATCTTGCAAAACGGGAGAGGGAACTCGTTGGTCAATTGTAAATGTGGTCTAATGTTTTTGAAAAACGGAGTGGTGCCTTTTTGCAACAATTAATTGTATGTTCTTCACATTGGAGGAAAAAATATAAGAGAAAAAACAATTACACAAGCTTAATTCTCATTGGTGAAAACGTTTATGCCATGGATCGATGACATGGCACACATCCATCCATCCATCCTTCCATTTATCTAAAGAAAAAAAAGTAGAAAAAGTAGAAAAAGAAAACCCCACCCGCAGCCCAACTACCCCAAACCCTAACTCAGACCCCCTCCCCCCCTCCTCCCATGGATCTCCTCTCAACCTCTCCCCCGATTCAGATCCCCCTCCCCTTCCACCCGCCGTCTCCCCTTCTCCACAGGGAGGCGACGCCCAAGCTCTCTGATGTACCCTCTTCTCCTCCGCCTCCTGCCCCTCCTCACACAACGGAGAGAGAGAGCCGCCGCTTCCCAGCGACCATGGCGTCACGTCTGGCTTGCTCGCCGGCGCGCGCGTGCGTGCTTCGATGGCGGCCGGACCGGGGTCGCGCGTGGCCTACTTGGGTTTTCTATGGTGGCGCTACATGCCAACCACGGGTCTCTTGCCACCAGGAAGGCGACGACGATGACCTCCTCGCGCAGCTGCGACAGAACCCCCTCCACTGCTCCTTCAGGTCTCTCTCTTTCCCCTCACTCTATCGGCTTCCCTCTCTTATTCTCTCTCTCCCTACAGATCCCATCGACCGCACGGTGCCATCACGGATACCGGAGGGGCCTCGCTGGGAGGACGTCATGCAGTCCAGCACTTCGATCTGGACACAAGGAGGCGCTCATGAGGCTCCAAAGGGAGGTGTTCGACGCCCGCATCCAGCGCCTCAAGCGCGCCATGGACCTCTCCATGAAGCACCAGTACCTCCCTGACGATCTCCAGGTACGTCCCTTCGTGCCCCGACCTGGACGAATCTTACTCAATTCGCATGTGAGCGTGCTGTTTGTGCAGTGTGGATGCTTGGTCCTTGTGGAGATCATGTGATAGACGCATTTCCTCTATGTTAATATTACAAGAATGGCGTAGTGCATTCCAGTTGAACATGTGTTCTAGATATTTTTGCGGGTAAACATGTGGTCTAGATGATTCTACCTTGCTGCTATTTCTGATGTTCCATTTGGTTTATCTACGCTGCATTGCAAATTTGCAATGATGTTTGTTGCCTAAAAACCAGAGAATTAGAGGCTGAGATTTCAAAACTTTGGAGGAGAAACCAGTGAATTCAGATTTGAGTGAGAAATCTATTCTGGTTTCAAATAGATAGGTTGGTTTTTTTGAACTATGCATAGATTTGTAAGCATAGGTGGTTATAGGTTGCTTTGATGATGAATAATAATATTAACAAGTGCTCATGCATGGCGGTATACTAGATACCACCGTTTTTACTGTTTTATCGACATGCTCTTGCTGAATCTTTGGTTTATACGTGTAAACTGAGTACTTTTTAGTTATTGAACAAACTCATACTGATTAGTGTTGGTCATATGCAAGTAAACTGAATACCCACCAGAATAACCATTTCCCAAAGTTATAGTGATACATTCTGTACTACACTGCTAATGCTTATCCAAGTTCGTTATTTTATGTTCATGGTAACTAAATATCGACATATTTGCTAATTGTGTACCTAAATATGACCCAGGTACAATGGATAAAGGATGATGCTTCTGCTGCAATAACTTGTTTTGTTGTTTACCATCTAGGTACAATGGGAGCAAGCTCATCTTCCTCATCCCTAGCTACTGCAGAATGCCCTACTGCATACTCCCTCCAGTTCCTGGAGCATCTGGACCTCTTATTGTAGAAGATGGTATGCTTGATGCGTGTATCCCCGTCTCTTTGCTGTTTTTCTAGAACTATAGATCTGTTCTGCTGGTGCTTAAAATTTGACATGCCTGGATTCTGATAGAACTCGTTCTTACATGTCTTTTCATTTCTATGATCAATTTAGTTAAGAGTTGCACATGTCAGTATACTATATACCAAAAAATCCTAGCTATTCAGAACATTTTAGTCACTCCATGAACACATACTGGTTAGTGTTAGTCATACTCGTAAATGATTAAATGTTTGACCATCCTTTTTCATGTTGTAGAATGTAGATGCATACATAGGATGGTGGATTATATATATGTCGTTGGAGGTAGATTGTAAGTCTACTAGAATACTAACTCAAAGCCCCAAGGTATATATCTTGAGCTTATAGAGGAGCATTCAATATGCACCTCTCCATAATTCTTGTCTAATCTCATTGACTGAGAAGTTTCTGTTTTAAAAACAATTAGGAAAGCATCGTTTTTCTTCATCATAGTCCCACAACTGTACGTGATTAATTTACTGAGATGTTGCCATATACTTTGTTGCTAGCTATTTAATAAGATTACTTAAGATATTATATATACATTCCTGCTGATGCGCTTCATTCATGCTGTGATAGTATATCGCTAGACTGAAATCAGATATGCAAGCATTGACTGAGATTGTAGAGCCTGGATTCTTTTTCGTGAGTGAAAGCTCAATAGCCAAACCTGCTTTTGAAATTTGTGCTGCAGTAGCTCTTCACTCTTTTTGATAATTCACTCGTCTATAACAGTCACGTATCTTTCCTCGTACATTCATTTCAGCAATGCTATTTCATTCTCATCTAAATATCCATTTGTACCCGCCTATCACACCTCAACAAAGAGTTGTAACCTCTATGAATCATTTTCATGAAAAAGGTTTAATGATCTGATGATTTTTCCATATGCTAGTGATGGTCAATTATGATATGCATCTTGCTCGAATGTGCTTTGACAAATTCTGCTACTTGTATGTTTTCTTCATTTACCACACTTCATAAAGGTTTTATCCTAGCTGTTTGTGGATATGTTTTTATTTTGTTCCTGACTATTCTGTTTTGTTTTTTAGATATTGTCTAGGTCGCTACCTCCTTTCTTGAGCTAGATCTACCACTAGCCCGCTCCCTCTCTTCTCCAGCACCATAGAAGAGAAGTGGGGGCCATCTCTGGTATAAATGGTACCTACAAAGAATATATTTTCTTCCTATCTCTTTGATTTGTTCGATTACTATCTGCGCATCAGTACTTCCCGCTTCTTTGGACAGCTTGTCACATGTTCAAATGTGAAGGAAGTTGTAATGTGAACAGCTTCATGTGTTCAAATGTGTATAATGTGAAGGAAGTTGTAAGGAGTGAAATGAAATGTTGTATTCCTGTGTAAATACGCTGCTTTGACAGCAAAATAGAAAATATGTTCAGTAAATGAATAGAATCTCTGTTTTAGTTGTAAATGGTATTGGGCCTGAAGAGGCTATGACCATGCAATGTTGGATAGTCATTTTTTATTTATTGAAAAAACTTGGTAGAAAAGGCTTAAAACATGCATTGTAAAAGGGCCATGGCCCACTCAATATTCGACCAAAACATTATACATTTTGAAAAAAATAAAAGGCTGAAAATAGAAAAGAAGTTGAAAGTAGAAAGGCTGAGGCCCAGAAAAAATGCCCAAGCATCCGATGTATTTGTAAGAAAAACTCTTAAATTGGCTGAATTGCTGGACTAGGCCCATATAGATGGGTCAACTGGACCGGGCTGATTTCGATCTACGACCATTCCATTTGGTCAATTTTTTTGCCACATCAGCTTGCCACGTTGGATCTGACGTGGCCTGGCCAATAAGCCAATGACCAAGCCAATTGGTCACAACATCTATGACCTTTGGTTTGGTCACAATCATCTATGACCATTTCAGAAAAAGGTCACAGTGTCCGCTTTGCGACCCTCCGCTTTTGACCAACTGATTTTGGTCATAAAAAGGTCACAAATGAAGAAAAGTGACCTTTCAGTGACCAATATGTAGGGTCACAAGTTAGCATATTTCTTGTAGTGCTTACGACGAAAAATCGAGCGTAAAAAACGAGGCGTCAAAAACTGAAAACAATGACCTTTTGGTCGGAATCGTCGTAAATTTCACGACGATTTTCGAATCGTCGTAACCTTTACGACGATTTTCGAATCGTCGTAACCTTTACGACGATTCTAAATCATCACTGGCAATCTAAGACGATCCTACGTGGCAGTCCTACGTGGCAAAATTGCGACGAAACCAAATCATCGTAAATTAAAATCGGCCCAGTCCATTTTGGTGGTATATATGGGCCATGCCCAGTAATTCTAGCCTTCATTTTTTCATTCCTGTCAAAGTAAATTCGGCCCAGTAAATTCGGCCCAGTATATATGGGTCAAGCCTAGTAATTCAAGGCTTTTTGGTAGTATATATGGGCCGAGCCCAGTAATTCCAGCCTACTTTTTTCTGATTCCTGTCCCAGTAAATTCGGCCCAGTATATATGAGTCAAGCCCAGTAATTCAAGCCTTTTTACACCACTTTTCAGTTTAGGGCCTTGGCTTTTTTGTGATCAATTTTCATAGTTTCGGCCTTTGAAACAACTTGAATTCAGTACATTTCACCCATATCCAGTATTAACTTCCACACCAACAAAACAATCTAAACTCAGCACCTCACAACCATGCATCACAAAACTCAGCATACAAAAAGATTAAAAATAACACATCACAAACAGCTAAACCAAATGGCATTTTTTGGTACTAATTTCTATGTACTATGGTCACTTCTAAAGACTTGTCGAAGGTAACAAATTCTTTGATAATCTCCTTCACCCAAAACTTTAACTTGTTATGGATAAACCTTCTCCTGCAAACGGAAATAGTGCAAGGTTAAATAAAAGAGCAGCAAAAGTAGATACAAGTAGAAGAAAATATTGGGTTTCTGTATTTTCACAAGAAGCAGGACTAGAACAAGTGCTGGATCAAGCAAAGAAGACACTGAATTTAATTTAGAGTAGGCCTATTTTCGTCACACAAGCAGTTTGGATATTGTATTGAATAGATGAAACCAAACACTCAACTAATATAGAGAAAAAAGTGCCACCACAACCACCTACTAGGGAAATAGCTATACATGGAAAGCTTATTAGTGGCGCATTTTATATGTAATGCGCCACTATGTTGTAAGGGGTGGCGCACTGGTAAAAAATGCGCCACCTATAAGCCCGTATAGGTGGCGCATTTTTAAAAATGCGCCACCCCTAAGAGTGGGACAGCCCTGGATCCCCTTATACGTGGAGCATTTGGAGAAATGCGCCACCCCTAAGAACCTTATAGGTGGCGCATTTTGGAAATGCGCCACCCCTAAGAGCTTAGAGATGGCGCATTCTGGAAATGCGCCACCCCTAAGGAATTATTAGTGGCGCATCCAGAATGCGCCACCCATAAGCTCTTAGGGGTGGCGCATTTCTCATATGCGCCACTAATAAGAAAAAACTGCGCAGGAAAATTCCCAAATACACCCCCCCCCCCGCGTGGACCGCCTTTTCAATTTGAAAAAAAATAAAAGAAAATGATAGAAATGTCAAAAAAATAAAAGAAAATAAGTTTCCCAAATGATATGTGGTCTACTTGTTAGGAAAATTTACAAATATGAATTTCGACTTTTTTTGCAAAATCTCCCGAGAATTTCGTAAAATGGGCTTAACTTTTGCATACGACCTCCGATGAAAAAGTTATATCCAAATTCAACCGGGTGTAACCCGTTGAACATTTTTAGAATCCTCAAAAACCTAACAGAAAAAAGTTACGGGCGTTTGAAGATCTTGAAGGCCCAAAAAAAGAGAAAAAATTGAAATTTTTTTTGAACTTAGTAGTGGCGCATTTTGTATGAAATGCGCCACTAGTAACATAATTTTTTTTTGAATTTTTTTTTATTTTTTAAAATTCAAAATAGGCTAGAGGACAAATCGGGAAGTTAAAAAAGTTGAAAATTTTAGATAGTAACATTAAAAAAATTTAAAAAATTAAAAATTTAAATTTAAAAAAAAAAATAAAAAAAATTTTAAAAGTTCAAAATATGCTAATGGTCCCATCGAGAAAGTTTCAAAAAAATGTTGAAAATTTTAGCACACCCATGAACATTAACAAGGTCCTAGACATCAACATGGTTTAATAGGATTTATATGTTAGATATATTAACAAGTGCCTTCTAGGTGAGCTGGAGTGAGAGTTGAATAGAACCGAGAAGTTAAGCGTGCTGGGGCTAGAGTAGTGCTAGGATGGGTGACCCTCAGGGAAGTTTGACCACGGAGGTTAGTTTGACCTGAGATTAAGCATACTGACCGGGCATTAAGCATACTAACCTGAGATTAAGAAAAAATAAAAAATAAAAAATAATAAAATAAAAATAAAAAAATTGTTTTCCAGATCCAGATTCAAAATTCAAAATTTTAAAAAAATAATAGTGGCGCATTTTTAGAATGCGCCACCCCTAAGAGCTTATAGGTGCCGCATTCTGAGATGCGCCACGCCTAAGCTTGTAGTTAGTGGCGCATCCTAAATGCGCCACTAAACAGAAAAAAGGACGCCACTAAAAGGGCATTCCCTAGTAGTGCACTACATTGAACTTAAGTCTACAAACGCAGTGCCCTGTTGTGCATTGAAGGAAACTGAACTAAAGAAGGCATGGGACTGTTCCAGTACCTCCTCCAGCACCGTGTAGGTGCCCAGGTGGAGTCCAGCAACACGCCTAGGCTCTTCAGCATCGCACCCAGCATGTCGCCCTTCTCGCAAAAGGTACTCCTCCACACACTCAAAATTGTCCGAAATTCAGCTAGTTTAGTTCAAAAAAATTCCAAACTGTTCATTACTGAATTAAAATGCAGTAGTCAAAATTGTTCAGCTAGTTTAGTTAAAAAAATTAAAATCCATTACAGTACTCAGCTGCAGCTAGCTAAATCAATTGAAATGCAGTACTTAACTATAGCAAAAAAACTCCACTAGTACAAGAACAAAATGGTATGCTCATTTCCTTAAGTACTAGTCGTACCATTTAAGTGATTCGCAGATAATTTTGAACACAACACATCACACAGTATGTCAATTTGTACAAGAAGAAAACGACGTACAAGAAGAAGCCATCTACTACATAAATGACAGCTTTTTCCTCAATCAAGATGCAGAAAGCATATTAAAAATAGTTTGGTTTTTAATTTGTCATCTTGAAGAATCACTGGAATACCATACATCAAGCTGACATTTAACAAACCAGAAACATACCATGAATCATGATTTTTTGCAGGTACACCATGCATTTTGTATGCAAGTACTAGATAAATTCAAATATTGCTAGATAGATGGATATATACATGATTAATAGCAGCAACCCAAAACAATATATAACCCTATCATATCCTGCTTCCCTAATGCAAATAGCACATCCCAGAACAACACAAAGAATAGACAGATAGTATTTGCAGTTGCAGGTCAAGAAAGGAATGAACGGCCCACTATCAATCTATGTATATGTGATGGTCTGCTTGATAGATAGATGCAATTACAAACAATGGGGTAGAGCTTCTTCACTTGTCGGAGGATCAGCAGCCACCTAATCTAATGAAGTTGAACAAGCAAGCCAATCAATTGCAAAAAAAAATCACTAGGCAGTTACCACCGAGAGTGGGAAGGAATGGGGAGGGGAGGATGACTTAATGTAAGGGATAGGAAGGGGAGATGTGGGTGGCGAACGGTCTAGCAAAAGCCATCGGGTACGCAACTCACTAAACAATGTAATAAACTTCTTAGGAAATTGAAGCGATTTACAGTTTGTTTAACCAACGTCGTGCTCTGAAAAAATGCACATGTTGTGCTACTCCCTAACTGAGTGAATGTACAAAAATCTAACATTTCATACTAATACTAGAAAAAGTTCCCGTGCAATGCAACGGGTGAATAAAAGCATGTATGTACAGCTTACTCTTCATCATCCCGATCTATCTCAGTCCATATGTATGTCCGAAATTCAGAATTTTTATAGGGAACACTACAGTTTAGATGAAACAAATTAGCAGAAAAAGATTGAGGGACATGAATTCTATGATAAATACACGATATGTAATTTTTTAGGAAGATTGTGAAGTATGAACTACTAAGTATAACCAATAAAACATGAGAGAACGAATTCTAATTAAGTTATTATCTGGATTGATGGATCAGTTATAAGAAAGTTAAAAAGATAAAACAGATATATATCATCACTTTTAATCCTTTACCTCATTGCAATAGGAAATACTTAGACATCACCTTATGAATTTTCTAGTTAACCTTTATGTTCTTTCTTTCTAAAAATACCAACTATAATAAAAAATTAACAATATAATTTTATATATTTTAGAAGAAGTTATAAAATTTTACAACTAAAGACATGGTGCCAATGTTTTAATTAACCATATTAGATATTCCTTAGGATACTACTAAAAGGAAAATCCGAACAATAAAGTCATCGTATCGTTTTCCTACACCACATAGCATCTTCTTTGTGTGTGCTACTTATGTATCAAAAAAAATCTGCTGGTCGTTCCACCTGCAGATGGTGCCAATGTTTGAAATAACCATGTTAGATCTTCTTTATGATACTACTAAAAAGAAAATCTGAACAAAGAACAATGAAGTCATTGTATTTTTTTCCTAAACAACATTGTATATTCTTTGTGTGTGCTACTTATGCATCAAAATATCTGCTGGTCGTAACACCTGCAGATGGTGTCAATGATTGAAATAACCATATTTGATCTTCTTTATGATAATACTAAAAAGAAAATCTGAACAATAAAGTGATTATAATTTTTTTCCTAAATCACACTGTATCTTATTTGTGTTTGCTACTAATGAATCAAAAAATCTTCTGGTCGTTCCACCTGCCGATGCTGCTACATTCCCATCCAGAGACTAGGAGCAATTGAGCTAAATCTAGGAGAGCATGTTCATGCATATTTTTGTCCTTCGGATATCTCAATTCATAATCCATAAATGACTAAGAAATTAATTACGACACAAATATCCACGCTTCTTTCAACAGGCAGAATAACGAGACTCATGGCACTGGAGCGTCAAAAATATCTACTCACTATTGGGACCATATCCACGTTCCAATATTGCACAGTTCATACTTAGTAGCATGCTAGTATGCTGATATGTTCCAGTTTTAAAGTGATTCGTCTATTCATCCAACTTTCCTACAGGAGCAGGGCGGGAAGAAGGGAGAGAGCAGTACCAACCGTAGTAGTGAAGTTGTACTAACAAGTTGAGGAGGCTGGGAATCTGTGCTGCTCGAGGATGCTCGGGGACATCCAGTATGTGCCACAAGGAAAGTGTCTTGAAACACTCGTGATGAGGGTGCTGTTGGAGCAGTCCTCCTCGCGTCCGTCTTCATCGTCGTGACCGACGAGAGGAGACAAAGCCGATGGCGCGGAGGCGCTATAACGCGGAGGAGTGCGCCACTGCAACGGTACCCCTGGGTCGCCGCGTGGATCTGGCTAGCAGGTCCAAGATCCGGTCACCAGTGGGCATCCCTTGAGCAGCGGCGACAGATCTGGCGCTCTGTGCGAGCATCCCTCTTCCCAAACCTGCCGTGATTGGGGGGAGACAAGAGTAAGGAGAAGAGAAGGGGAGGAGGAGGGATGCGTACCTTGCTGTGATGTGGATCCCGAGATCGCTCGCCGCCATGACCGTGGGCTAGTTTAGGGTTTCAGGCACGAGGTGGGAGGGAGGGAGTTCCTACCGGATTTCGGCACAACATGAGTGGCTCTACGGAGAGAGGTCGTCAACTGTGGGGGTGGGGGTGTGGGCGGCGGAAGATTGAGACCAGAGGGAGGGAGAGGGTTGGGGCGGCGGCTGTGGGTGCGTGGGGGAGAAGGGGATGAGAGAGGGGATCGTGCGGACTGAGAGAGAGAGAAGAGGGCGTCTGGCGGCCGGGAAGAGATAGGGTTAGGGTTTGGACTTTGGAAAGGTGGAGTGCGCGTCGGGTAAAAAAATTTGTTTCGCCCGTGGGTTTCAATTTTCGATCCCGCCTAGTGCCTTGCACAATTTATAGTTTATTACTTAAAGAAATTAAAGAAATTTTGCTTCAATTCTTTATCATGCTGAAATTTTTAATTTTACTCTAACTAGGTAATTGTCCGTGCATTGCTACGGAAGCTAAAATTATTTTTGATGCAATAAAATTAAAATAATTGCAGGTATCAATATTAAGATTTCAGGTTGCTAACCTGTCTGCGGAACAAAAAAGGCATGCAAGACATGTCGGTGGGCCAGCGCCCTATTTCAGGTTGCTAACCTGTCTGCGGAACAAAAAAGGCATGCAAGACATGTCGGTGGGCCAGCGCCCTATCCTCTGTCCCCACGTGTGGTGGCCTTTGTGTGCCACCACCTCAAGATCTGGAGTATGTCCTTGTTGAGATGGGCTACCAGCAAGTGCAGAGGCATCTTCCGTGCTCCACCTGCCGTCCACCTCGTCGTGAGCATCATAATTTGTTTTCCTAACATACTTGATCTTTACAAGCTAATCTTTGCATATTATTCTTGCAAATTTGCAATGTTTTGTCATTATGACTCGACGTCAACTATTTGATAATATCATAGTTAATCTCCCTTGGATTTTGCGACTAAAATGGTGTATGCGGTTTGCTACTGATACATTTTACTACTAGGCACATGTTTATGGTCACCAGTCCAACAGATGTGAGACTAACTATTCTGAATCGATTGGCATATGAATGACAAACACAAGCATAAAATTAGGTATTTAATTTCTACGTCCAAAGAACAATGTTCTGGCCACACTTGTGGCATAGTTTTTTGAAATGAGTCGTTTATGAGTATCTCCCTAACGATACATTTATGTTGCCACTTCTCTTTTTCATTATCATCGTTGATGGTGGTCACAATGTTTCACCTATTCGCCATGAACATGCTAAACTTAAAAAGACATGTGCCTCCGCTTCTTCTCGCTGATGATGGTCCTCCCTTCATATTAGGTGCATGCAAGCACATATCCTCCCATTACCCTGGCGCTGACATTTTTATCCAGACATTCCCGTGCATCCAATGCACACCCTCCTCCTCCTACGTCATATTTTTCCAAGTCATTCCATCCATCATCCAACCCTTGCATGCACAGCAGCACATCCTCTTTCCCCGATAATTTTACAAACTTAATCCTAAATATAACTAATGTGGGTATATAAATTGGTGATATTTGGATAAAAGTAATGAGGTGGTTTTATTATAAATCGAATCATGTCGTACATACTGTCAAAAAGAAAGAAACAAAACATGCACACTCAACGCCCAACGGCCCAGCCAAACGATGAGAGCCAAGCTGCTACTTAGCCTAGCGACACAGTGAAAAACGTAATATTGCCAATCATTTTTTTAATTTTGCTAAAAAAAATCTTTTTTTGCTTATTTTGAACTGCGGGTTTATTTTAAAAAACACCAAGGGGGTTTCTGCAAGAGATTTGCTGAGTATTTTTTAATCAACAAAACGTTTATTTTTAAACAATAGCGAAAATATATACGAAAATTGCCCGTGCGTTGCAACAAAAAAATATTTCTTTATATTATTGTCTTTCATTTTTTGATGATAATTATTTTTTCAACATTTTCTTAATGACTTATAAAATTGACCTCAAGTTTTTTAAAATCTTATACAAAGTTCGCACTTAGAAAACTTGATAATTCCAAAAACGTTCACACTAAAAAAATAAAATTTTAAAAATGATTATGTATTTAAAAAATGTTAGTACTTGAATTATTCTTTAAATTATTTGCACGTAAATTTTTTTATTAAAGTGTTCAGGAATGTTAGCACATCGCTCGCGCGCTCACTCTGCTTTGATATTTAAAAAATGTTTGCACTTAATTATAATTCATATTTAAAGAAAATTCATGCTCAACAAATGTTTGTAAGCGAAGAGTTTATACATTTAAGTGAGCGAACATTTAAAACATTTGAAAATGTGAACTTTTTAATAGATTTGGTTTTAATAGATTGTAATACATTTTGTAGCTTTAATCATTAAAATAATTATTTTTGAAATTTAAAGCTCTTTGAACAGTATTGAAAAAAATGAATTCCGGGCAAAGCAAACATTTTTAAGTGTTAACATTTTTCAAAATTTTATGAATACTTTTACAAATTATAGAAATTTTGGAGCCAATTTTTTTTTAATTTAACACACTAAATGTTTTTCAATCAAGAGAATAAAAATAAAATAATCTTTAAGAAATATTATTTAGTTTAAACATCTTTGAAAAGTGAAGAAAGAAATGAATTCCGAGAAGAGAAAATAATTTTAGCTGCACACATTTATTATAAAATATGATAATTTTTACAAATTTAATCAATTTCGAACCCAAATATTTTTAAAATTAAACACACTAAATATTTTTTCCATTCGAAAAAAGAAAATAAAAAATTTCTCATGGCAAGGCCCAATCGTTCTCTGGTTTTTCCTCGCTTTTTTTTCCAGTGGCCGTGGCCCAGGAGAAAATGGCCCAACAAAAAAATAGAGGAGCCAACCATTTTTTTCTGTATAAATTATGGAGTGCGGGTTATTATCGAAAAAGGGAGGGGCTTTTCTGCAAATTTGTCATAACAGACTAAGAAAGCTACCTCCCTTTATTATTAGGTATATATTATCTTAATAACAATTAATTATCTTTTCCCGTTTAAATATTATAAAAAAATACCTTCTACTATAGAGGTGATTTTATTTATTTAAATAATAATTAATTTGACAAGCAATAATTTATTTCAGAAATGATTAATTATTGCTAACTTTTAGTGGTGTTCATTATTGGTTATTTTTTTTATGAAGAACCTACCAAATCTTTATTGCAAAATTGTAGCAAACCAATTTAGAAAAATATTAGACCATATTTTATATATAATTCACGAAATAGTTGGATGTAAAATGTTTTTCATACACATCTCATAAAAAGGCAAATTTCTGCAGATTCAGCTCGAACTGAGTCAAATTTAAACTACAGGTGCTAGATAGTTTGCTCTTTATTTATCACAAAAATAATTTATAGGAAAACAAGTAGTTATTTCATCATAGATCTACCAAAAGTTTATCAAGAATAAAGACCTAGCTACGACCACCAAATAGATGGATGAGGTGGGATCGAATGGACCCCACGAGTGACATGTAAGCATAGTTAGAACAGGTTACGATGTTATTATAATCGTCGTAAATGTTATGACGATCTAAATAGGTCGTAATCGACTAAAAATAACTGTAAGCTGTGTGGCTCAGTTTATGACGATCTCATCTTATGCAGCTACGACCTTTTTGACTCCCATCGTCGTAATCTATATATGGATTTGATCCCCTCAAACGGTTTACGACTATCTCGGGTGAAATCGTCATAGATTTATGACGAATTCAGCCACGACATTTTAAAGAACGTCATGTATGAGAATATTTCTTGTAGTGACACTCGACGGGTCTAGTCTCAGTGAATTGCGCTAGCGGCAAATACCACAGTATCCGAGTCAAGCTCGAGTCCCTCGACACGAACTTGGAAACGACTGGTGTCAAGCAAGTTCCATGCTGCTAAGGGCATATAGGATCAATGCCTCCAGTTTAATTACTGAATACGATCCTAACACGTTCGTTAGTGATTATATCTGTCATGCACCGAGCATGGAATGGTCGGGAGTGAAGTCGCGCTGTGGCAAGTCCTAGCCCGACCGACGGATCAGAAAGATCTTACCTACACGCTAGCTCGCGTGGCATCTGGGGTGCAGTGTGTCGCAGCCCAGGTCATTTAGTAGGGTCGTGCGACTAATATAGAGTACACTCACTCGGAAACCTATCGAGTGGACTTATAGTGTGAGCACCCGAAGAGCTTTCGGGTGCTCGCTCGAGGAATTAATATAGAATGCACCCACTCGGAAAACGATCGAGTGGACTTATAGTATGAACACTTGATGAGCTTTTGGGTGCTCTCTTGAAGATGAAGTTGCTTGTTCCACTACTAGGAAAATAGCTATACATGGAAAGCTTATTAGTGGCGCATATAACAGGCCATGTGCCACCATCTGTTAGGGGTGGCGCACTGGAAAACAATGCGCCACCCATAAGACCTTAGGGGTGGCGCATTATTTCCCAGTGCGCCACCCCTAAGAGTGGGCCAGCCTGGATGATCTTATACGTGGCGCATTTAGTAATATGCACCACCCCTAAGAACCTTATAGGTGGCGCATTTCCAAAATGCGCCACCCCTAAGGGCTTAGGGGTGGTGCATTCTGTAAATGCGCCACCCATAAGGTCCTTAGGGGTGGCGCATTGTGGGAATGCGCCACCCATAAGAGCTTAGGGGTGGCGCATTTCACCAATGCGCCACCACTGACTTGATATATGTGCCACTAAATGCCTAGAGCTGCCCTTATCTACTCCACCCCACCTACCACCTCTCATCCACTCCACACAATTCTCAAATTAGATCCACTCTTCTCACCCTAGATCTATTCGGTTTTCTCCTCCCCCCCACCTCATTTCTTCCATTTATCCATCGATACTTGGAATTACATATATTTTGTTTAATATGGAAGTAAGTGAACCTCCTCCCAAACTCTTTTGTTCCATTTATGACCCATATACTTGCCTTTATTAGCTTGGGGTTTGTTGTATGTGAAGCTTGGGTTTGATGTATATGTGAAGCTTGTGGTGGTTTGATGTATATGTGAAGCTTATGGTGGTTTGATGTATATGTGAATCTTGAGTGGCCAATGTTTTGCCGAAATGTTGATTCATTTCCGTTTCGGAAAATTTCTGGCGCTCTCTCCGCATGCTCCCATGCATTATTAGGGAAGGTCATGCCGAATTTTTCCGGCGACGACTGTGATATATAATTGTGTTGCTCTCTCCGTGCACGCAGGAGATCGACCATGGTCCGCGATATGCTGAGCGATATCACCGTAGCTAGGTGGATGCAATGTTCGACAAACGACATGCTAAGGAATAATAGGTTGGATATAAGATGTCCGTGTAGGAGATGCAAACTGCAGTGTGTGACCGAGCCTGATTCCAGAATATTGCAAAGACACCTGAAGCGTAATGGTTTGATGGATGGATACACACGGTGGATAAGTGATGAAGCTTGTGAGGAGGAGGACGTCAATGGTGGGGCGCCAGTAAATGAGGAAGGGCAACCAGACAACAGCGGCGAGCGAGAAGACGAAGAGCGTCCCGTACATGATCATGAACAAGATGCCGAAGCGGATCATGTAGATCAAGATGCCGGACATGAAGATCAAGATGTCGGACATGATGAGGATTCAAGCTGGGTGCGGGAACCTCATGTTCAAGATCTGCTTGTCAAAGAGGCGTTGAACGCAAGAGGTGCAGCTAGAGAGAAAGCCAAGATGGCACAACTCGAGAAAGACGCGATTACGAAGTTGTACGAAGGATGCAACGAAGGGGATACCCGCTTGAATGTAACACTTGGGGCTATGGAGATGAAGGCAAAACACAAATGGACCAACGAAAGCTTCGATGATAACATGGCATTATGGCACGATCGTCTTCCGAAGGGCAACATGTGCCCAACTAGTATCGCTGAGGCCAAGAAAGTCCTTTGCCCTCTCGATCTTCCGCACGTTAAATACAACGTCCGCGTAAATGATTGCATGATCTATCGGGGTGAGGACGAAAATAAAACCACATGTTCGGTGTGAAGAGTTAGTCGATACAAGAGAGGGAAGAAAGTTCCTAGAAAAGTGGTATGGTACTTTCTGATCACTCATCGTCTGCAGAGGTATTTCGTAGATCCCGAGGAAGCAAAGCTCATGACCTGGCACGCAGATAGAAAGAAGATAAAAGAGGATGACCCGAACCCGGATCCGGAAAAGGAGGACATGCTAAGGCACCCTTCAGATGGTAGCTAATGGACCGCGTTGGACCTCGAATACCCAGATTTTGGGAAAGAACCAAGGAACCTCAGGATTGGTGTGAGCGTCGATGGAGTCAATCTGTTTGGCGGCCAGAGCAGCACACACAGTACCTGGCCCGTGTTTGTATGCATATACAACCTTCCCCCTGGAAGTGCATGAAGAAAAAGTACATAACAATGTGTATGCTAGTTTAGGGGCCAAAACAACCAGGTACGGACCTCAATCTATATCTGCAGCTGTTGAAAGAGGAGCTAGAAACGTTATGGAAAGATGGAGTCAATACGTGGGACGTCGCGGCAAAAGAATATTTCCCAATGAAAGCCGCGGTGATCACGACGGTGCACGACTATCTCGGATACGGATATTTCTCAGGGCAGGTGGTCCAAGGATTCTGTGCATGCGTTAGGTGCATGGATAATACAACGTACCGCCAGCTACCAAAAGATCCCTGATTTTCAAAAACCGTGTTCCAGGGGTCTCGGAGGTGGCTTCCCAAGAAACACGCGTGGAGAAAACAGGGACATCTATTCGATGGAAGCGAGGAGCTCCGAGCACCCCCATCTCGAAGGAGCGGCAAAGAAATCGACAACTTGCTGAAAACTTGGAAAGAGTGCCCCGCGTCGGAAAGAAAAAAAAGAAGACTCAGCCGTTGATGAGGGATGGAAAGCGAGGTCTATTTTCTGGGATTTGGAATACTGGAGTCTCCTCCGCAGTCCTCATAGCCTTGATCTCATGCATATCACAAAGAACGTGTGCAAGAGCTTGTTTGGCACGCTTCCCAACATGCCAGAGAAGACCAAGGACGGGCCAAAAGCAAGGAATGACTTGAAATTTATGGGCATCAAGAAGGAACTTCACCCCCCTAGTGACGACGATGATGAGACGAAGGAGGAAGAGGATACGGAAACGCAAAACTCTCGCAAACGAAAAAGGGCGAGCAAAAAGAAGACCGGTATTGATCACTACCCCCCGACATGCTTCACTCTGTGCGAGGAGGAGATCAAGCGGTTTATCCACTGCCTCATAGGAGTAAAATTTCCGAACAGCTACGCGGGGAAGATAAGCAGATACCTAGACGAGTCGGAGCAGCGTTTCAGCGGGATGAAATCTCATGACTGTGCCGTGCTGATGATGCAGATTCTCCCGGTTGCGATCCGAGGGATAATGGACGAGCACGTCCGTAAAATGTTGTTTGGCCTTTGCAACGTTTTTGACGTCATATCCCGGAAGTCGATTTGCGCTACGCAACTAAAAAGGCTACAGGAGGAGATCGTGCTCATACTATGCGAGCTTGAGATCTATTTCCCGCCCGCGTTCTTCGACATTATGGTGCATCTGCTGATCCACGTCGTGGAGGATATCGTCCAACTCGGGCCTGCGTTTCTGCGCAGCATGATGCCGTTTGAAAGGATGAATGGACACATCAAAAAATACGTTCGTAACAGGTCCCGTCCAGATGCAAGCATAGCGAAGGGCTTTCTAACCGAAGAGTGCATCTCTTTTTGCACGAATTATCTCAACACCGAGAACCCTGTTGGTCTGGCCGTCAACAAGCACTTTGGCAGGACCGATGGGTGTGGTCACCACGAGGGAAGCCGCGCAATGCATGTCAACTTTGACGGTCGAGACATCGACTTTGAAAGAGCAAGCCTAGTCGCGCTACAACACATCCAGCTGGTCAATCCTTGGATAGTAAAGCACAAGGATTTAATTAGGAAGAAGTACAGTGACCAGGGCCTGCAGATAACGGACCGAGATCCACGGCTAATCAAAGAGCACCACTCCGGTTTCATGACTTGGTTCAGGGACGAGCTTCGTGCTAATCCCTCGCGAAGGAACGCTTCCGAGGACGAAAAGATGATATTCACCTCGTCACAGGGTGCCGCACGCAACCTAATGACCTATCAAGCGTATAATATCAACGGCTACACATTCTACACTGAGGAAAATGACAATAACTGCGATTACCAGAACTCAGGGGTAATAGGGATATTCTACACCGATGACGTCAAGGGAAGATTATATGGAAGGATCGAGGACATATGGGAGCTCGACTACTGTGGAGAGAAGGTGCCGATGTTCCGTGTGAGACGGGCCAAGAGCGTCGTAAAAGAAGACCGGTACTTCACCACCATGGTTATACCCGAAGCCAAATCCAAGTCTGCGGGCGCAAACGTCACCGCGAAAAATGAGCCATGGGTACTGGCTAGCCAAGTGGACCAATGCTTCTTCATTCCCGACCAATCAAAGACGAGCCGCTTTGTAGTGAGGAGAGGCAAAAGAAACATCATCGAAATGGATGGAGTCGCCAACGAGCAAGACTTTGACAAGTACAGCGACCCGAAGATGGAGGATGACTACGTCGCTCAGGATACATACACCACAACCCTACCGAAGAAAGGTCTCCTCCCGCTCAAGAGGAAAAGTGAAGGCGTCCCGGGCCTAAATTATTCAACCACGACAAAGAAGGGCAAGAAGAAGATCGTGAGGAAACGATAGCTAGATAGCTAGCTCCAAATTTAAGAAAAATATTTTGTAATTCATGATCACTTTGTGTATGCATGGAATTAATATGCACTTTGCTATTGTTTGTTGGTGTTGCTGCTTGTGCTTGCTCCCCTCTCACATTACACCTAGTATTCATAATGTGACAAGGCATGTGACAAGACATGTTTAATTAAAAAATAAACATGTCATAATGTGACAAGGCATATTATAACCACCTACATATACTCCAAAAAGAAGAAATGGAAATATTCACTCATAATGTGACAAGGCAAGTTTAATTAAAAAATAATTGAACAAAAAAATTAAAAAACGCTTAGGGGTGGCGCATATTGCCCAAATGCGCCACTAAGTTCTCTTATGCGCGACGCATCTAGCTGATATGCACCACCAAAAGGTTTCTTATGCGTGGCGCATTTCGCCAAAATGCGCCACACATAAGAAACCTTATGCGTGGCGCATTTCAGCAAAATGCGCCACCCCTAAGGCTTAACCTCCATCACCCCTCCCCTTGCCGGTGCCCACAACCATTCGATCCCCACCGCACTCGACGCCCGTTCCCGTCGTCGCCGGAGCCCCTCGACGCCATCGCGGAGGAGCGCACCGGAGCCCTCACCCCTTCCCCTCGACGCCACCGCGGAGGAGCCCCCGACGGCCGTAGTCCCACCGGAGCCGGAGCCACCGAGTTTCGAGCCATATAGATGCTGATGATTCATTTATAGGATGAAGCATATATAATTCTTCTATGTAGTAGCAGTGATACTAGTTTCTTGCTTTTTTCTAAAATGTTTGCTATGTGCTCTAAAAAATAGTCAGACAAATGTGTGTGGTGCTTGTGTTCTGCATATCACTACTAGTGTAGAATCTGTTCTTAACAATTTGCAATGCACGAAGATTCCCTCATCTCAGCATTTTTATTCACAGTTTTTATCTACTGTTTGAATATCTACTATAGATCTACTATATATATATGTTGTGCAGGGACTCTCATTATCCCCTTTCTCCCGAAATGTTGATTAACTTCCGTTTCGGTTGAGAATGGGGCACTCTCATGTTAAGAAAAATAGCAAAGGTCATGCTGAATTTTTTCCGTGAAATCGTGCATGATGTACCTTTGCTATTTTTCTTAACATGAGAGTAGTTGCATTTATTTATTGTGCTAATTAATTAAGTAGTTGCATTTCTTAATATTGTACTAGTGCAAACATGTCGACCGGAGCCGACGCCGGTCCTTCTTCTCAGCCGGGAAAAAAGGAAGCAATTTTGGGAATACTCCCAGGAGGAGGTCGAGGAGCAGAGATAAGAGGAAGTACCTCCGGGCGAGGAGGAGTATGAGTAGGAGATAGAGTCGGAGTCCGACTCATCGGATGATGACTTGGAGAAGGAGGCCGGTACGACAGACGGCGAGAGGAACATCGGCGAGGATTATGGGACCGGTGGCTCCAACACAGATGGTACCCAGTCGAAGAAGAGGAATCGAAAACCGACCAAGGTCGGCGCCATCAGGCAAGAGTTTACTGTTGTGACCGCCGTCGGGATTCCTAAACAGCCCGAACGTTTTTCGGAAGGGTACGGCCGTCAAGTCGCGGCGATCCTCCGCAACACCGTGCCGATCACCACGATTAACCTCAGGAGTCGCGAGAATATTCATTATTGTCAGCTTCTTATCAACAAGATGCACGGAAAATACAAATTTCCGGAGCTGTACGATAACACCAAACTCAAAGGGAACAAAGTAAACACATGGGCCCTCAGGAAGATGAGCAAGGCCTTGTCCAGTTGGAAAAACCGGGTGAAGAGGGAAATTATTGAAAAGAACAAAACCTGGGAGGAGATCAAGGAGAAAGAGCCGTTGATCGACGAAGCTACCTACAACCTTTTCAAGGCTAGGTGTGCGTCCGAGCAAGCCAAGTCCGCGAGTGCAAAGGGAAAGGCCATGCGGTCGCAGGTCATAGGTAACCACAGTCTCGGAGCCGGTGGTTACAAAAGTTCCAAGCCTAAATGGGACAAGGAGGATGCCGCGTACGCCGCTGCGGGCATACCTAACCCCTTCCAGCCATACAAAGATGATCCGCAGACCGAATTCTCTGTGAGGGCCCGCAGCTATAAGGACAAATCAACCTCGAAAACAATTATCGATCCTAAGACCCAGGAGTTTACGACTGTCGTGGTAAGTAGTTTACCACGCGACCTTGTCGATTGAATTCTTGAGTGAAGTTCACAATTTCTTAATGTTTCACATTATTTCTGCACCAAGCGGAAATGAAGGCCGGCCCGTGGGACAACGCCTTAAACAGGGCGTTGAACAAGCTCAAGAAGGTTGACGACGTGACGGGGAAGCCATCGTCAGCCGGCCGTGTGGTCGTCTTTGGTGCGGACCTAAATTGGTCCGAATATTATGGAAAACCGGCGGAGCAGTCCGGTTCGAGGGGGTGCAAGGCGAGAAGGACCAAAGAAGACGCCGCTTATGTTCGTGGACTGGAGGAGAAGGTGAACATGCTTCCGCAGCTTGTCCAGGACGAAGTGGAGAAGACGATGAACGCTCTCCTTCCAGATATGATGCAGTCACTCGCGAATTGGCAAGCGCGTGGTGGACAAGGGCCCATACCGGTCCCCAGCATGGTCGGCAGCAACTCGGGCACCGCGACGCCTGCATTCCCGAGTCCCGCTGTAGTGGTGGCTCCCGCACCGGCTCCCGGCATATTGGTGACTCCGATCGCCAACACCGCGGCGGCTGCGCCGGACGTGATGGTAACTCCTCCAGCCACGGTCGAGCAACCGGGGCATAACAATAATGCACCCGGCGGCAGCGCAAATAGGGCGACCGACGCCACGGGAGGCAGCGTGCCCTCCGTCTCTTGCATGCCCGCTGTCATCGGCGGGGTCTCTTCACTGGCCGACCTTGACGCCCTCAAGGTAACTATAGCGTCTGCAACTCAAACGAGGACTTCATCTCCTTGCCTTTTTTAGTGGAATCTCTCTGATGCCCTACATGCATATATCTCTTTCACAGGAGGACAATCCATGCATTCTATTACAAGTCGTGGATGGTGAGTTGAAGGATGTTGCCAAAGGTAAAATCGTTCAACCACAAAATCGAATCATGCACAATATGCCGATGGCATCGGAGATGCATAGGGTTCAAATCTCTCTCGTGATTTCGGGCAACGAGAGAGTTGAACCTCCCATTCACCCCCCGGATACGATGAGGACGAGGCGGCAGTCCTCAGTGACTGTTTCGGCCAAATATGCCTATGGCCGAAGACCCAAATGTGTTTAATGACGGGGGAAAGGGGCACCACACCTAGCACAACACCGCTAGTCATCGTGTCGGCGCCACATGATCCCATCGGCGCACAAAAACAAGACGATGATCTTGATGATGATATCAACGCCGACCAGTTCATCAATACTTTGTATGATGCTGATGAATTATTCATGCCTTCTGCTGAAGGAGCCTATCAGCATGACGAGGAAGTTCGCGGTCCAGCTGATCCTGCGGCGAAGCCTGTTTGCTCCACGCGTCTCTTCGCTGCTTCTCAGGAGATGTCTCCAGCAGCTTGAGCCTTCACCGAGCCTCAAGCAGATTCCACAACGAGATCTATTCTCAGCCCGTCCACACTCCATAAGGCGGCCACTGAGCAGATAAAGGTCGGTGACTGCTCGAAATCAGAAAATAATAAGGGACGGAAAAGAAAGAAGAGCATCACTTCGAGTAGCCAACCTTCGATGCCGATCCGGGCTCAAGACGGGCCACCAAGACCCAAGGATCTCTCATTTGTAATCCATGTGGCTCATAGGGCGATGCTACCTAAGGACATGATCGACCTTGCAACTTCAGATATGAAGAGTGTGCATCACAGTATTATGGCATTAGAGAAGATTCTTCTTCGAGAAGAGAATCCCTCATACCCGGTTTTCATCGCCAAGGTGCCACTCAACATGGGCCTCATCAACACTATCCCCGCGGATATGATAATCCTGCGGTTTTCAGAGATCTTCAATTTGTACCATCTCAAGCGGCTGGACCATAGCCTTATCCGTCTATTCTCACTCAGCCTTTCTATGAGTATTAGGAGAGATAAGACTCCGAGCGTCGCGATATTGGACCTCTTCTACATGCGTGAAAGCATCTTGATGGACGACGGGGACGCGGCTCTTGCGGCGGGGTACATCACAGACTTCATGCTACAGAACGCCGGCAAGGATTCATTTCTTATGACATACTCTCCCAAGTAAGTCATTCGCTCGCCGCTGTATCATATATGCTTTCTTAGCTTTCCATTGTCCTCTTCCAACATTCCTTTTGGATTGTTTTAATTATGCAGTGAGGATCAAGACTGCGTGCTCATCTTCTTTTCACCGCAGCACTCGCATGCCGTGTATTTAGACTCGGGGAGTGTGAAGAAGAAAAATTACAAGTATATCATGAGAGTTTTGGATGATGCTCTCGCCGGCTACATAAAATCCGGAGGCAAGATGGTGAAGCACAAGTTCAGGAAGAATCAGCCTGACGTGAACGTGTTCAGTCACGTAACGCAGTTCCCGTGCGTCAAGCAGCCGGCTGGCAGTGTGAGGGATGCGTACTATGCCCTTCATCACATGAGGGCGATTGTACAGGAACAACACAACCTTACGCTGCCAAGTCATCTCAGAGCGTGGGCCGAAAGGAAGGCGGAAATCGCCGATGCAAATCTTAAGGAGGATTTCTTTCACATCCAAGCGCAGATGGCGACTATCATCCGTCATGAAGTACAAATGAGGGGGTCGATCTTCCATTCCAACATTGCACCATCCAATGGGGAGATAGAAGTCTGCCTAAAGGCCTTGCGTGACACAAGGCCTTTCATGACGAAAGAAGGATGCCACCCATTCCCCGGGCCGAGTCAGAACAATTGAACAATTTATGTTATATATGGCAGTCGTTTGATGAATGTGTGCCCTACATGTAATTTGGATGTACTCTTTGTGTAGTAGATGGTAGTGTCAAATACTCTTGGTGCTCTTTGTGTATAAAGGTCACTGCATATGCATTTTTATGCATATGTGCATGCTCCTGGCCATTGATCGACTTGCTTTATGTTGTTGATAAGAATAGATGCTATATTGCGTTGTTGTCCGTTGATATGAATTCATATGGATGTGAACCCTAAATCTTTGTTTTGTGCAGGTTGAAGAGCAAACAAAAGATGATGATGAAAGTAGCTTTCTGTTTTCAATAATTGTTGGACTCATTGTAATATTGTGATGGATGTAATCTTGTGAATCTTGTTGGCCTTTAAACCTTTGTAAATCTTTGTAATAAGAATTATAATGCAATTCTTTTGTATCAATAATTGTTGGGCTCATTGTAATATTGTATTTTGCATTTCTGTAATATAATAAAAATATCTGTAATGTTTTTATTCTTTTCCGTAATTCTTTTGTTTTTATTTTCTGTAACCCATTTAGTGGCGCATTTTGTCTGGCTTTAGTGGCGCACTGGGAATGCGCCACCCCTAAGGAACCTTAGGTGTGGCGCATACCAGAATGCGCCACCCCTAAGAGCTTATAGGTGGCGCATTCTGAGATGCGCCACACCTAAGGGCCTTAGGGGTGGCGCATCCAGAATGCGCCACCTCTAAGCCCTTATTAGTGGCTTGTAGTTAGTGGCACATCCATAATGCGCCACCCCTAAGAGCTTATAGGTGGCGCATTCTGAGATGCTCCACGCCTAAGGGCCTTAGGGGTGGCGCATTCAGAATGCGCCACCTCTAAGCCCTTAATAGTGGCTTGTAGTTAGTGGCGCATCCATAATGTGCCACTAAACACAAAAAAAGGACGCCACTAAAAGGGTATTCCCTAGTAGTGTTCCTTGTGTATTTTTGCGATTAGGCACTCACACGCTTTATAGTAGGGGTGAGTAAGCACTCAAGCCTTAAAAGGGTGTCGTTCTGAATACGCTGAGGGGAGTAGCCACTCGAACCCTCGTACTGTCCATCACGTTGCCTTTGCTCCGTTAGCGGTGACAGAGTACTCCCGATGGGAGTTTATTTGATGGAGTTAAATCAAAAAAGGAGGAACGCTTTATAAAAAACAAAAAGAACAGAGCATCTCTTCCGTGTCAGAGCGCCAGTGAGGGTATCGAACCGTCCCGTCTATTCTGCAGGGATGTGAGTGGGCGTAATGATGCTCCTTGATGACATATGTAAGATGATAGCGGTCTGTTATGACCTGTCGCATCCATTGGAAGGTATGATAATGCTTTGGTTTGCACATTTTATTTTCTCTGCATCCGTTCGCCTGTTGGATTTACGAGGCCATGTGAAAACTCGAAATTTATTGCTATTTTAAATGTATTACTGGATGCGAAGAGCCGCCCTTGACATGGAATCCGTGTGATTGCCTATCTCGGTTTTTAATTTTCTTGTATTGCACCATTTCCTATTTCGTTGGACCGGATGTACCCATTTACCCTTG
The DNA here is from genome assembly GCA_950022295.1 of Bromus sterilis. Classification (NCBI taxonomy): domain Eukaryota; kingdom Viridiplantae; phylum Streptophyta; class Magnoliopsida; order Poales; family Poaceae; genus Bromus; species Bromus sterilis. Next base: position 156,573,625 of record OX465596.1, on the reverse strand, counting down.
AGTGGGTGTATAAATATGAGCTATTCCTTCGCACTTGGTAGTCCATCTTCCTTCCATTCTCCTGATATATGATTTCTTTTCTCATGGCTCCAAAACACCGCGCTCGCGGTGCTTTCATGCTAGTATTGCGCATGGTGCCACCGGCCGTGGTCGTCGAGGTCGTGGTGCGCGTGCTGTACGTGGCGCCGTCGTCCGTGGCCGTCGTGGCCGTGGTGCGCGCGCTCCTCGCACAACATGCTGCCACCCAGGGCATGGGAGTTCTTCTGCCATGATTGTGGATGGGTGCATTTGCGTCCAAGATTTTGTTATTTACATCCGTAGACGCATTGCTGGACGGTTTCCCCTTCCTTCTTATTTTTCTGCTGTTGTTTCTGAACTTGGTTTGGATGGTCTCTGTCTACGCCTTCAAGGCTATCACTACTTCCCGCTGTGGGTGATGCTCCGGGTTGAGTCTTCATCCTTGGTTTTCTTGGAGTCGTGTTGGAGGGTGGTTTCCCGCTAGTTTAATCTGCGCAAGGGTGACAACCTCTGCTGCCAGTTTCGATGGAGAAGAAACACTCTCCATTAGGACCTTTGACTCTGATGATAATCGGCTGGAGCCTCGCTGGGAGAGTTCAAGCGACGACGAGTCCGGAGGCGCGGGTGGCGCTTCCATTTCTTCTGCTGGCGACTCCCCTACTGGTTCTCGCTCCTCCGGGTCATCGACTGGTGGTGATAGTGATAGCTACTCCAGTTTTGAGTAGGACGCTGATGTCAAGCCACCGATCAAGCGGACTCGCCGATAGGACAAGGCCATCAATCGTGTCATAAGTCGAGCTTCACCATATAGACTTAGGATAGATTTTTTCCTTTGTCTGTGATGATGCCTGGCGTGGCACAGGGTAGTGCCAATGATCTCAGCATGAGCACACATGTAGAAGTCATAATTCCTTGGAGTCTCTGGCACCCTCTGCTAGAGCCTAGTATATAGACTTGAGATTGATCAACGTGTCGATCGAGTGCGCTCGATCGCGGGCTGGAAGGCTCGCGACGAAGTTGAAGTTTCCGAGTAGATCGGTTCTTCCTTGGACTATTGCTTAAGTCGCCGAGTTGTCGGCTGCTGCTGGAACCGCCGAGATCGTGATTCCAACCCGTGTGGTCCCCACGTTCGACGCCAATTGACGAGGATCGGCCTCGGTAAATCCCATGGTGAGGAACCTTGGGTTTAGATCGTAGAGAGAGGAGTGCAAGTTTGGCGATTCTAGTCGGCTAACGGGAGACAGGGATTACCCAGGTTCAGGGCCCTCGACCAGTAAAACCCCTACTTCCTGCTCGATGTATTATATGGTGGAGACGATTACATTGGAGGTCTCGGCTAGATTGCTCTAGCCGAGGGTGTTGCTATGCGAGATTCGATGCCCTAGACGCCCCCTCTCTCAGCCTTTATATACTAGGCTCGGTCTCGAGGAGTCCGTCTAGGTTTACACAGATAATTGCCTAATCTAGCTAAGCTTGGCGGTCACGCCCTAGACTCCGTACCGTCTTGGACTCCACGTTGGCGCAACTGTCGGTGCTTCGGGTGGGCTGATCTGTGGCATGCCAAAGCTTCCAATGTGTCTTTTTTCTTGACACGCACCAGCTACCTTATGCCAAGGATTCGTGGAGGTATCCCCTAGTCAGAGAGTCTCTCTTTGTTTCGATTGGAAAAACTAGATGCATGCGTGCATGTGACTTAACCCATCCAATTTTATTACTTCAAATGCGCTAATAATTAGGGCCTATATGTAAGATACCCGTTAGAAAAGCTAGGATCATTCCACGTCCAAGGAAAGTCATAGTACGTCACAATGCGCTACGGTGTCATTTCTGCTACAGCCAATAAAGAAAATTAAAACTTCACCATGCCCTAGACAAAGGCCCCTGTTGCAAGGAGTCTGGCGCTACCCCTAATGATACCTAGTGCTTGCTATTGGTGGTGAGTGGTGATATAGTGTCATTAGCTCCTCATAACATCTTGTTTTTGTATCAGGTGATTTGGAAGCTCAGTTTATTGTAGCTATTAACAACTAAGGAAATATTTATTTATTTGGTTTTCATAATAATTTCTAAGAGTTAGTATTCCAAATCATTTTTTTCTTTATTTTTAATAATTGTTTGACAGTATCTCACATTTGTGAAAAGGAGGATAACCACCGTTCTCTACATCGAGTGATGCACATATCCACATATATATTAAAAATTATTTAAAATTCAACCGTCAAACAACATTGGTTCGAAAAAACAACCGAGATTGCATGTCTTATGATAGAACTCTACCAGACAACCATTAACCCTATGATAAAAACAAAACAAAGCAAAACATACATTGCTCTTAGGCTAAGCTATCAAAGAAGGTATCATCACACATGCTCCGATAATGATGACTCTAGCCCCAGATCAGCCTCGGGTTTTTCATCCCCAAAGCCAATCTTCGATGGACCACCTTTAACAAAGGCACAACGCAGACGAGTGTCAACATAGCCTGTTCAAATATCTAATGTTTTGTAACACCCCGGGTGTCATGCTACAGTAATCGCCTTTGGCTAATGCCAATTCACTGTGATTATCATGTATTAATCACCCTTGATCAACTTGAGCTCATAGTCAAACCCAATTGAATTTTTTTTAAAAATTTGGAAATTAAACTTGACCCAAAAATTGTGTAAACAATTTTATAAAATGCCTAAAAGTTAGTAGATCATTATACCATGGTAATGGATATTTAATGTAGCCTTTGAATAATTAAAAAAATCAAAACATAGCCAAACCAGCCCCATTTACTTTTTGCATATTATAAAGAAATCTTAAATGAATTTATTTAGTGCTTAAACTTTTCGTGGAGCTGGTATAAAGTGTATCACTATTATAGGATCAAGTTTCACCTACTGCAAAAATCATTTGGTATCTAAAAAAAATAAAACAAAGAGTAAAAGACAGACATAAAAGAAGGAAAAGAAGAAAGGAAAAGAAGCCCAGCTGACCTTGGACTAAGTCCACAGTGAAGCCCACCAGAGAGCCCAGCCCACCACCCCACCTCTCCTTCTTTCTCTGTACAGAGAGGAGAGAGAGGGTGTGCGTGGCGTGCATCCATGGAGGCCATGGCCATGGATGGCCTCCACGTCGTTCCTCTCAGGCTATAAAGACGTCCTCTGTATCCCTAGCGCCCCTCGGCCCCCATCCCCCCAGCTCGTTCTCTCCTACAGCGCCGCATCATTGCGCACGGTCGCCGTCGTCCGTGGCCGAGTCGTCGTCGCCGGCGTGGCCGGCCGCCTCCCCGAGCCACAAGAAGTTGTCCAGGAGCTTCCTCGTCGACGTCCATTTCTCCTGCGCCTACTGGAACGAGCCCGGAGGCCACGTGCGCTCGCCATCTTCGCCCATGGCTGCTACATCTCGACGTCGAGTTCGTCGCATTCCGACAACCCCGCTCTCCCTAACCATGTCTACAAGTTCCGGGGTGAGTTTCTCCTTCGATTCCCCTAGTTGCCGCCTCGATTCGATGCCGTAGAGTCATGGCCACCCAAGGCCTCCATGAACAAAAGTTGTGCTGCTGCTGCGCCCAGCAGAGCTTCCGTGCGCGCGTCCGCTCGCGCGTAGTCGCGCCCCCGCCGCGGTCCCTCACCCCTGCTGGTCGGCCTCGCCGCGCCTGTCGCTGCTCGCTGCTGGTCAGGGCCGGTCATGGCCATGTGTGTGTGCGTGCTGTGTGTACATGCATGGTGTGTGAGCGTGCGTGTATCTTCTGTTGGTGTGTGTGTACCGGGGCACAACCACGGCTAGCTGTGCTGCCGGCTGGTCCGGCCGCCGCCACTGGCAGCGCCTAGCGCTCGCCCTGCAGACTGCTGCTGCGCTCGCCGCAGCGCTGCTCTGCTGACTGCTGCTTGTGGTGCTGCAGCTGCAGCTGCTAACTACCACCTTTGACAGCAACAAAGCAGTATGCAAACGATTTTTAAGATGGCTAAAATTTATATGTACATAGAGTGGAGGTAACAAACTTTATTTTTTTTCGTTAGACCAACTTCATTGGAGGCATGGATTAAATCCTATGAAAATAACAAGATACACTTTTCTGTTATTTGTTGTTGTTGTTGCTGCTAAAACTGCTGCTGTACCACTTTTTTGCAGCAGCAAAACAACAACAAATTACATCCTAAAATAGCTGGAAATGATATGAATGGATAGTAGAAGTATCAAGCTTTGATTAGTTTCATTGGACCAACTTCAGAAAGTGCATTGATTAAATGCTATAAAAATCACAAAGTGCAGACTTTAACAAATTTTTATAATCACATTAAGTGTCCCTTTTCCCACGAAGTTTTTGTCGAGTAAATGAAATGTAATAAATTAGGTTTTCGTACCAGATTGAAGATCACAGAAAATTGATAAACTTTCATATAAGGTACTAACTCGGCGGATGAGCAGAACGCCAAACCGTAGGCTTTCGAAGTCGGTTAATAGATGTTTAAAACATATTTTCAGATTTAGCCAAATTTCAAAGCAATCTGGGAACATGGCTATGACATGTGGGACCCACCTTTAATAAACCCTATTTAATTAGATCAATCCATGTTTATTAAAATATGTCTATTACATGTGGGTCCCTTTTGTCAGGTTACTATTCTGGATAAGCTTTTAGATAATGTTGCATTTTAAATAATAAAAGGAATTTCGAAAATCAATTAAACTTTAGAAAATCGTATTAAATAAACCGCAGCTCAGATCAAAATACTTTTTACAAGAAAGTTGCTCAGAAAAATACAACGGATACAAATAGGCTATCCGTATACCAACCACCCCCCTCTAACACAACGAACATCGACATTCCCCCCCTCCGGATAGTTGTCCGATGATTTGTCCGGTACTGTTAAAGTATCCGGATGAATTTATTCTGAACACGAAAGTTATTCGGATTGTTTCAACTAGCACGGTTACACCATCCACACGTTTTTTGGATGTCCACGACACCTCCGGCATGAACCCTTCCCCCTCTGGATACCCTGTCCGGTAATCACCCGGAGCAGGTATTTCATCCCCGGATGAATTCCCGCTCCTTGCAACGTGCATTGCACTCCGTTAGAATACCGTTAACATGGCATATGTCATGTCATGCATTTGTTTGTTATGTTTACTTTGTATTTACTGTTTCTCCCCCCCCCTTAATCTCCGGTAGACCTCGCTGTTATTGCTTACTACACCGCTGTCGGGTACGACTACTTCGTCGACGACCGTACCCCTACAACCGAGCTTCCAGGCAAGCAGAGCCATTTTTCTTCCCCAGATACCGCATATCTTTCCGTACATTTCTTGCACTAGGCATTGTTACTGCTGCTGCTACGTTGCTTACCTATTCAATTGCATAACTTGTTTTTGTCGCCCCTTAATGTACTATATTCAGCAGTACAACCTGCGCATTGTTAGCTAGGTTTAGAATAGCGGGCCGAGATCACTCTGGTGAGTGAACGCGGATTACAAAATATTATAACTGCAACATGTACGGATCAATGCAGACGCCCTAGGGAACCTACAACGGCGAGACTCTGCCGAGTCGCTTAGAGTTTGCCTTACGAGTGGACGATCTCGTATTTCACTCTCGTCGGCTCAGTAGCGTAGCATCACTGGGATGATTCGAGGGTATTCCTCTTTAGTTCATTCCGCTGGTCTCTCGGCACCACCGGGGTGATACGAGAATATTCCTCTTTAGTTCATTTCGCGGATGTCCCTGCCGAACCTCTTTAAGTGTACCATCGAGGGTGATACCTCCTGGTTTCACTTAATGGTAGGAACTCGAATCAACTGGTGTCCTTAAAGGTAAGGAGTCGGGTGACCCAATGGTGCCCGCGTAGGGATTGTATCGGGACGGCAGGACATGCGGATACCATCGTGGGCCTGGTCCTTGCTCGTTGGCCGTGAGATACCCTGTAGTACGAAAGTCGAGCTCTTCAAAGAGCAAACGCGAGACAAGGTAAGGAGACAGTTCACCTTGTTGGTAACCGCACGAGTTGGTGGGACGTCAGGGCAGGCACCGATGTTACTGGTGGACCTGACTGCTCTCGTTGTCCGCGACTCACCTGGATAGGGGCAACGATAACGGTTGTCCCGACAGATAATTATAAAATGCTAAATGGTTCGGCGGATGACTTGAGAGGCCCATTGGTCTGTAAGAACTACCTTCACGTGGGATAAGGAGTTATGGGTTCCCCTGCGTCGTAGTTTGTCCGAAAGCTCTTTAGATGTCAGCAGTATCGCGGCCTGATTGCCGGGAAGCGGTGTGTCTTCTTCGCTCGAGCGGTGTATTTGGATTTGCTTTTGCTTCACCGGCCAGCCTCGCACTGTGCAGGAGCGTGCAAGGGTGAGGGACCTAGACCCCTTGGCGCATAGGATATAGTCCGGCGGATGGCCTCTCTGTTGAGCCTAGGATGGGCTGCGTCGTGTCGGATAGCTTTGGTGGAGCGTTCCCTAATAAGGTGCCCTCCACCCTGGAGATCCGAGCGTGCAGGCTGAACAGTAGTGCACCCCTGCAGGGAGTTTAATCTATTCGAATAGCCGTGTCCACGGTAACAGGACGCTTTATGCTGAAGCTGGATCTTACCACTACAAACTACTATTATTAAACTGTTGGTTCCGGGTTTTCTTCCTCGCAGGGAAGTCGAGGAAGGGAACTCGGAGGCATTATTATTATTAATCATTACAACTTATATTATACAATGCTGCAACAACTTCTGCTGCATTGTTACTTTATGCTTTATATAAACTGTTGGCTATTCTCTCCTCATGCTGCAAGACACGTCAGAAGATGCTAGTCTTCGATAGGCCTAGCTTCTTATCCTTGTTCTGATTTCTACCTTGCATTCCACTATATACAGCCTCCCCTTTCCATTTGATACAAATGCATAAATGCTTAGTAGCGGACGTAAGACTCGCGGGTATGCTAGATACTCACCTATTTTATTTCCCCTTTTATTGTTTTGCCTGATCGACCGCTGCAGTCGATGTTGGAGCCCAGGAGCAGGAGATCCCCGATGCCGACTACCCAAAGTTGTTAGAATCGAGATTCTGAATCGGATCTTAATTCTGTTTGTAGGATTGTGGATCGCAGAATCGTAACTACTAAAATCATAGAATCTAAGATTCTATGATCAAAATCGTAGGATCGGAGGGGCTAATTTGGATCGTAAGGTCGTAAGATTCTAAGACTTGAATCGCGATTCTGACAACTTTGCGACTACCGCAACATGAAGATCACCGATGCCTTCTACGACGTGGAGTTCCCCCTTGACCAGGAGTAGTTTGGAGGTTCCCAGGCAGGAGGCCTCACCTTTTCGATCTGTTGTTATTTATGCTAGCCTTTTTAAGGCAATCTTGTATTCTGGTGTTTGTACTTAGATACTATTGCTTCCGCTAACTTTGTGCTCTCGAGCTGTTGTATTCGAGCCCTCGTGGCCACTGGCTTGTATTAAACAACTTGTATTATTTTAATTTGTAGAGTTGTGTTGTGATATCTCACCGTGAGTCCCTGATCTCGATCGTGTACCTTGCGTGTATGATTACTGTACACGACTCGATTTTGGGGGCGTCACATGTTTACATAGGAGTGTATTCAAACACCATGAAAGGGACTGTATTCATAGATTTTGGAATTTCTAAGAGACTATCCATTGACTCAAACCTCTTGAAAAAATATTTCTTCAATGAAGTCCAATCAAACAGATTTTTGTACAAATTTACTCTCCTACCACACGATGAGTGAATATGACATTGTATTTTTGTGTTCTTTTGGATCTTACATACACTAAAACATATATAGTAAAAATGGTTAAACAACAAGTTTGCCGTATTCAGTTTTGCTAAGTGTAAGTTAACACTGCATTTGTTAAATTTTACGTGGAGATTCATGCAATGTTCCTTGGTAGCTTTTATTTACATGTTATTTGCTTTTGTTTGATTGAATTTACTTTTTAAAATTCTTATTTTTTACCTTCTTTTACACTGCATGCAACTACAGTTGCAAGCCAGTGCACTAGGGTGCAACCACATTACATGTCCACCAACCACATGCAAGTTCAATTGCACTTCACCGACCATGCGCAACAACATGCATCTATATATGCATGTCCATGGGTCTCGGCAACTGTGAGATTCACTACAATTGGTTATGTGCAACTGCATGCTCATCGATCAGATGCAACTACAATAACACACCAGTCGATCGTGAGCAATTATTTGTTTACTAGTCGCATGAATCTACAATTGCAATTGTATACATGCTCGGATTTATGTGCAATTGCATGTCCATCGGTCACGCGGTATTGTAATTGTTTCTTTATCATCTCCGTGCAACTAAAATTAACAACAAATTTAAACATTTTTGTTAATTATGCAACACAAGCATAAATCAAGGAAGAAAATTTTAATTTTCTAAGTGTCAATCGACTGAAATTTGCCACATCCTTGTCGTGACCCATGGATTATTGTACATAAAGAGATTTAGCTAGCTGAAGTGCTACTGAACAAGCCTGTTGAGTTATAGTATTTCCATTTTTGTTTATTAATTTTCTTATATATGATGCCCAAAATTTTATTGTTATTTCTCAAAAGAATTTTTAATCTATCGTCGAAAGCTAACTAAGCAAAACCTTTTGTTCCCGGTCTAGGCCGGACAATATCATCCACAGCTGCATGCACTTAGAAGCCAAGCTAGCTAGTTAGCTGTGTTCAATGTATAATACTCTCTTCGATTCATAATAAGTATCACGTATTTAGTACAAAGTTTGTATTCGCTTAATATAAATGTGCCAGACTTATTATGAATCGGAGAAAGTAATATATATCCATTTAAACTTGGCATGTTAACAAAAGTGAGGGCCGCCCCCGCCCTAAAAAAACGCAGATGGTATGAGTAGAGGAGAGGAGGGCATGAGCACAAGGAGGCAAGAAGCAAGCAGTGAGCAGACATAGGCGACACAAACAGTGTAAAGCCATCTCGAACAAAGCATAAAGATAGCATGCACACACGCAATGCTTGCTAGCTCATGCAAAAAGGTTAGCATGCATGCAGAAAAGAACCCCCTCCTAATAAAATTACACCGGCCGGCGAGCACCGACTATGGTACGAGCATGTTGCACACTTGCCTCTATTAAATCATTTTTATATATAGCTCTTTGTTGTTGATCCATCTGGTTAAATAAGTAGTAAATCCATTAATATATTTAATATTTATTTCTATTCATATTACTTATCGTTCAAAAAGATGTGTCTAGCATTGAAATATTTTACGTAATACATATTCATTTAAACGATAAGTAATATGGACCGAAGTGAACATTTCATGTGTTGGTTCTGTTGTGGTCAGCTGAACCCACAGCCTTTGATGAAAACAACTTAAAACCACTTTTGATTTACTGTATATTCTAAAGATTTTTTTAAAGAAAATAACAATGATCCCCCATATTATTGCGGAAGGGATCAGTATAAATATTGCATTTTTTTTTCTTACGAAGCCTTGGAAGAAAAGGAGGATGTACCCTGGTATTTTCTTAGCACATAGGCAACATTGTAGATTAAATAGGCAACCAGAAGTAACCACGATCGAACACAAGACAAAATGTCAAAAGGATGAACAGACAACCAACAGAAGTTTAAACAAGGCAAACCAAATAACTAATTGATGGGATGGAAGAGATGAACACTAGATCTCTTTTTTAGCAACAAGCAAGCACACACGCACACACACCGCCGGTAGACTGGTAGTGCAAAGCATGCACGCACTAGCTCCCACAAGCTCAAACAAGACGGAGGCAGCAGTGGTAAAAATACACCGGCCTCTCACTCTCTCACACTCAAGCACACGCACACCACTGATCGATCTATAATTAACTGACCTCTGTGGATGTAAACATCTATCCTACTATGACCCAAACCGGCCAGTAACGGCGCCATTGGCGAACGCACGATGGTGGCGCTCAGAGTCAGAGCCAGAGCGCGCCGGCCTCCTTGAGCAGCGGCACGAGGGAGCCGTTGATGTGCGCGGCCATGACGCGGTCCATGGCGCCGACTAGCTTGCCGCCGATGAACACGACGGGGACGACCGGCGCCGCTCCTCCCGGGGCGGCGCAACCGAGGAGGTCGGCGAGGGTGCGCTCCAGCTCGAGGCCGCGCGGGTCGAGGTCCAGCTCGTGCACGGTGGGGTGCACACCCATGCCGCAGAAGAGGCGCTTCACGGCGTGGCACATGCAGCAGCTGCTCACGCTGAACACCACCACGGCGCTCTCCGACGCCAGACGCTCCACCCGCTCCGCTGCCGTCTCCGCCGCCATGGCGACTGGCATCGCTGGCATGTACCACGCCTGCTCCGCCGCCGCGCCGTACTGCATTGTCGATACTGCTGCGGAATGAGCTTGCTTATTAGGTGGTTAAGCAACTGCGAATTAAGTACCTAAGCGTATGAGGTGGTTTGTGAGAGCTAGAGTGAGCTGCTTTAAGGCTGGCGAGCTACACAAGTGAGAAGAGGCGCATGTATATATATAGAGCAGGGTTAAAGCGTCTGCAATTGGGGGCGCCTCATATCTGTCCCAAAAGTGTGTGTAGGCTGTCTGCTCGGTCGTTGCCTGCACAGGATTTTGCTATTCAATTGTAGGTAGCAACTCCACTTCAACTATTCAGGTTGATCGAATTATTTTAGAGTAAAGATACTCACTGAACGTCAGGTTGGAGAGACCTCGCCCAAACACTATCAACCGTTGCGTTCAACCTGACGCAAGCTTGAATCGTCACGTCATCATCATAGTGTCGTTCGGTGAAACCGCTGTCGACCGCACGCGCTGTCTCAACTGCCCATTAGTACGTACGTATAAAGGAATCTTTTAACCTTTACAAATTTTAAAAAGTTTTATCTCTTAAATAAAAAATTTGTTTAAAATTCCGTTTGCACTATTAAATTTGTCGCGACGAGATCCTTGAAACTAGACCCCATTGTTTCGACAACTTTTTTTACCAAAAATTGCCATGCTATTTACATTGAAATTGCCATGGTGTTTGCACTAAACTTGTCATGATTTTGTTTCATCTGTTTTTTTGCTAGATTTAAAGTTACCATTGTTTTTCAGATAATTTCACTCATGGGCGAGCACTCCGGATAGCTGCATAGAGTGGATATCCGCCGATCGGGAGGGTGTGTGTGGGGGGGGGGGGGGTATGATGGACGACAAGGCGGGGTTCCCATTTTATTTTCAACTGTTTTTTACTCATCGGCTAGGACCCCTGAGAGTTGCGTCAACGACCAGTGTACCCATGACGGGTTCTTGGGATACATATGCGTAAGGGAGATTCTCCGGCGCACCTCAATTGCGACGGCGAAGGATGGGGATGTGGTTCGGGGTGGAGAAGTTGTCCGTGTTGTGGTGTTGCGGTGGCGGCGAATCTAGCTACCATGCGACAACGACATTTTTTGTAGTAATACATCGATGATCCTCGAGAGCTGCGATGACGACTAGTGAACCCCGAGAAGATATCCGGTGTGTGTGGGGGGGGTGTGATGCGCGGTAACTCTTATTTATAGGACATGAGAATTCTTTTTTTGTTGGACATGTCAATTTTTAATAGAACATGACAAAATCGCTATGGTTCCAATTCTTGTTCGTAGAATATGGCAATTCTTATTCATAGGACATATCAATTCTTATTCATAAGACATGTCAATTCTTATTCATCAGACATGAAAATTCTTATTGGTAGGACATGACAATTCTTATTTATAGGACATGACAATTCTTACTAACAGGACACGAAAATTCTTACTGGTAGGATATGGCAGTTCTTATTCATCAGACATGTCAATTCTTATTGGTAGGACATGACAATTCTTATTCATAGGACATGCCAATTCTTACTAGCAGGACACGGCAATTCGTATTGATAGGTTATGACAATCCTTATTAGTAGGACATGTCAATTCTTACTAGTAGGACATGACAATTCTTATTGGTAGGACCATGTAATTTTTGTTTGCACGACATGACAATTTTTGTTTGTAGGACATGACAAATTTCGTACTGACAGGACATTAAATTCTTACATGTGGGTGATGATACTTTTGCGAAACATGGCATTTTGTTGTTCAAAATTGTTGAACATGGCTATTTTTTAGTAAAACATGATAAATTTTCGACGGTTATAATAGTGCTATAAGATTTTCATCCCAAGGAAATTTTGCCATGTTTTTATTTTTAGATTCTTTTTTTGTGTGAGATGGCAATTCTTGTTTGTCGATTATGGCAATTTTCTTTATTTTTTGCGTGATATGATATTCGTTGTATATGGGACTTGAAAATTCTTATTTTGTACCGCATGACAATTCTTATATGTGGGGACATGATATTATGCGTAACATGGCATTCGTTATAGATTGGACATGACAATTCATTTTTGTACGATATGGCAATTTTTACGTGCGGGATATGACATTTTTTGAATTTGTTGAACACACATGGCTATTTTCAGTAAAACATGGAAAATTTGCCATCGAGGATGGAGGCGGCAGCGGCAACGAGCTACGATGATGAAGGCGACCACGGTGGCGAGTTGCAGCGAGCTACTACGACAACGACAACAACATGCTGCGGCGATAACAGCGAGCTACGGTGATGACGTCGGCTAGAAGCTACGGCGACAGTTTCGAGCTACGACGATGACGACGATGATGGTGCCAACGATGGCGGCGAGCTGCGGAGACAACGACGAAAGCGGCAAGTTGCGTGAGCTACGCTGTAACACCCTCACTGTAAGTGAACAGTAATCACTGTTACTATTCATCTGTACTGTTCAAAACTTTTGTTTGATCAACTGGTTCAGTTCAAATTCAAATTCTCCTTTGATATTGTTGCAAGCAATGTGAACCATGGGCCTTGATCATCATGGATGAAAACAAAGTCCAAGCCATTTGAATTAAAATTCAAACAAACCCTAAAATGCCTTTTAGTGATTATTAAAAATAAGTGAGCAATATAAACTTTCTCCAAAAATTGTGAAACTACTTTTAGAAATTCACAAATATTCAGTGGACCAAATCCATATGGTTTTGGGGATTTATTAAGCAATAAAATAAATCCAACAATTCAAACAGTAGCCAAAAAGCCCATATTAATCATTTAATATTTAAATCAAATATTAAATGACTTTTAATATTTCCCAAACCTCTTGGGGAACTAACCTAGGGTGATTGCTAAATTATGGTACACTTACAACATTTTACAAAAATGCCTAGATGAATAAAATTATTACAAAAAGAAATAAACAGAAAAGAATAAAAACAAAAACAGGAAAATGGGAAAACCCTATACTACGCCTGGGGCAAATCCAGCCCACAGCCCAACCCCCCCGGTCATCCCCCTCCTCCCGTACGGGCACCCTTGCGTGGCACCCATCGCCCGGAGCCATGGCGTGGACGTCGCCGTGGGCACAATCCCCCCCGTCGCCGTCAGCCTCTTATGGACCCCGGTGCCCCCCTAACCTAACCCTAGCCCGCAGTCCCCCGCGCCCCCTGGATCTGGCGCCCCCCTCTCCTTCGTCTTCGCCAGTCGCACCCGAGACGCCATGGACGCGGGCTCGTAAACACCCGCGGCCATCGTGCTCCCCGCGTCGCGCCGCCACGTCCAGGAGGTGCGCCATCGTCGACTTCGTCACTCTGCTGGAGGAATCGGACCCGGTCGCCCTCAAGACGGCGCGAGCTCCATCGCCTTCAACCACGGCAGCCGGCGAACTCCGCGCGATTCCGGCCACCCCCATCCTTCCCCGCGCCCTCTGCCATCCACTTCCGGCTCCCGGTGAGCCTACGCCCGTTTTCCCCCTCTCCCCGCTCCTTTGGACGCACGGGAGCACCTTCCCCGTCGGTCCAGTGCTCCGGCCGCCGCTGCGGACTTCGTTCCGGCGAGCACAGCCCGCCACATGCCGCGTTAGTGGTCCCAGTAGGAGCGCGGGGCAACCCCCAGTCGAACGGTACCCTCCGCCGTGCCCAGGGTCGCCGGAGCGCGACTCCGTCCTGGCGCCGCCGTGCACCTGGCTCCCGGCGACTAGCCGCCGGCATGGCTCGGCCTAACCACGGGGCTAATCCCCAGTTTAATCAGTAACCCCCCCCATACAGTATGACAGGTGGGCCACCCCCCCCAGCTAATTGCTACTGATTTAACTAAATGGGGATAACCCCTTTGTATCACTGACTGATGGGCCCTAGACCTTAAAACATTTCTCTGGGATAATTAAAATGCAATTATAATAATGTGTCAATGACTTGTGGACCCCTCTTGATATTTCAGATTAAACATAATGGATTATATTAAATCAGTGGCTGACATGTGGGGGCCCCTGATCAGTTAATTAAATAAAAATGGTTTAAATGCCCCTCCCTATGACATGTAGGTCCCACTGGTCAGTTTGACCAGTCAAATGGACTTGTGGATAATGTTAGAACTATTAATAAAAATAATTCCAGAAAATCTTTTAAAATGATTTAAAACTTTGAAATTCAATAACTTTTAATCCGTAAATCGGATCGAAAAACTTTATACATGAAAATTGATCAGAAAAGTATAAAGAATACGGATACGCTATCCGTATGTCTACCCCACCCCCTAGCACACCGATCATCGACATTCCCCCCCTCCGGGCTGTATGGCGATAATTCCCGGTACCGTTTAAAGAGTACCCGGATGAATTTATTTCGAACACGAAAGTTGTCCGGAATGGTTCAACTAACTCGGATACACCCCCCTTAAGTTTGTCCGGCACCCATGACACCTCCGGCATGAACCCTTCCCCCTCCGGACACCCTGTCCGGTAATCACCCGGAGCCGGTAGTTCATCCCCGGATGAATTCCCGCTCCGAGCAACGTCCATTGCACTGCGTTAGAACACCGTTAACATTTCATCTGTCATGTCATGCATCTGGTTGTATATGCTTGCTGTGTATTTACTGTTTTATTCCCTCCCCCTTTATCCCCGGTAGACCCCGCTGCTGCCGTCGACTACACCGCTGCTGAGTACGACTACTTCGTCGACGCCCCTACTACTACCGTCGAGCTTGCAGGCAAGCAGAGCCATTCTCTTCCCCAGATATCGCCTATCTTTCCGTACATTTCTTGCACTAGGCATTGTTACTGCTGCTGCTACGTTACAATCCTATTCAATTGCATAGCCTGTTTTTTTCGCCCCTTGATGTACCTCTTTTATCCTATGCTTCCTATTATTATTATTATGCATTATTCAGCAGTGAGCCCTGCGCATTGTTAGCTAGGATTAGATCGAGGGCCGTGATCACTCAGGGGAGTGAACGCGGATAGAAATATTATAACTGCACAGGTACGGTACAAAGAAGACACCGCCAAAGGCCCCTATCTGGGTTATGCCTAGTGACCTCAAGTGTGAGCTATCCGGGAGTAATCCTTGTACTCCACTCGAGGCTGACTTTGTCCTGCCGCCATAGGGTCCTGGACATCGGTTGTCCTTAAGGTAAGAAAGTCGGGCGACCCAACGGTGCCCGCGAGAGGTATATCGTCGGGAACGACAGGGAGGGTACGACCGACGTTACTGGCGTGCTTGGCCCCTGCTCGTATCTCGCGAGAGTTACCAAACCACGAAAGTCGAGCTCTACTAAGAGAAAACGCGAGACAAGGTAAGGAGACGGTTCACCTTGTTGGTAACCGCAGTGACTTGGTGGGACGACAGGGCAGGCACCGATGTACTGGTGGTCCTGACTGCTGTCGTTGACCGCGGGTCGGTTAAGTCGAGGCAACGATAACGGTTGTCACGCAGGTTAATAAAAATGCTAAATGGTTCGGCGGATGTCTTGAGTAGCCTTTTGGCTTGTACGCACTACCTACACGTGGGATAAGGAGTGTGGGCTCCCCTGCATCGTAGTCTCGTTCGAGGGTCTTTAGACGTCAGCAGTACCGCGGGATGATTGCCGGGAAGTGGTGTTGTCTTCTCTTGCTCGAGCGGTGTATTTCTATTTGCTTTGATTTTGCTTCACCGGCCAGTCACGCACCGTGCAGGAGTACGTTCGGGTTAGGGTCCAAAGCCCGGCGTACATAGGATATAGTCCGGCGGATGACCTCTCTGTTGATTGCCGAAGGATGGGCTACTTTGTGTCGGATAGCTTTGGTGGAGCGTTCCCTGACAAGGTTCCCGCCACCCTGGAGATCCGAGCGTCGTAGAGTCACGCCAGTGCACCCCTGCAGGGAAGATTAATCTATTCGAATAGCCGTGTCCGCGGTAACAGGACGCTTTATGCTGAAGCTGGATCTTACCACTAGAAACTATACTATTAAACTGTATGGTTCCGAGTCTTCTTCCTCGCAGGGAGTCGAGGAGGGGAACTCGGAGGCATTATCATTATGGTTAATCATTACAACTTATATTATACAATGTTGCAGCAACTTCTGCTTCGTTGTTACTTTATGCTTTATATGAACTGTTGGCTGATTCTTACCTCATGCTGCAAGACATCGTCGGAAGATGCTAGTCTTTGATAGGCCTAGCTTCTTACCCTTACTCTGTTTTCTATCTTGCAGTCCACTATATACAGCCTCTTCTTTCCGTTGATACAATGCATAATGCTTAGTGGCGGACGTAAGACTCGCGGGTATACTAGATACTCACCTGCTTTATTTCCTTTACTGTTTTGCCTGATCGGCCGCTGCAGTCGACGTTGGAGCCCAGGAGCAGGAGTACCCCGGAGGCGGATACTACTACGTCGAGACCCCCGCTGACCAGGACCAGGAGTAGTTTCGGAGGCTCCCAGGCAGGAGGCCTTGCCTTTTCGATCTGTATCTCTGATGTTATTTGTGCTAGCCTTCTTAAGGCAAAACTTGACTAACTATGTCTGTACTCAGATATTATGGCTTGTATAACTTATGTATTCGGGTCTGCGTGACCCCCTTTATTGTAACATATTGGTTTATCCTTTTGTGTTTAGTGTTGTGCTGTGATATTCTCACCGTGGCACCCTAATCTCAGTCGTGTACCCTGCGTGTATGATTACTGTACACGGATTGATTTTGGGGGCGTCACAAGTTTGTATCAGAGCCGACTGCCTGTAGGAAGCCACCCCACCACTACCTGGTCGAAGTTGAGTCTATACTTTGAAAAACTATTTTTCTAACTTAATATTTGGCTTACGGGCCCACATCGATGTCACTACGTGTGATATCTATGGTATTAGGATCCTTTTCTCCTTACCTATGCTCTGGGACTCTGCTCTCTTATCCTTGCTGGTAAGTTTTACAAAATCTGACATTAGGATCACGTTCTCTTGATTCCCCCCCGGCGTTTTTGGTGCTTCCCCCATTGATTGAGTCGTGTCGCAGGATTCGTACCCCAGATCCCGGATCGCGGATCCCATTCTCATTCTGGGCAGGCCGCGCGTTCTCTGGCATCAACTCCTGTGGCCAACAGTTTTCTTGCGGCGTGATTGACATAGGGGAATCTATGTCGCGTCGTGTAATCCTTACCGCGGTCTGCGCGCCGCCTAGTGTGTCCTTTTTCCTTAATTTCTACGACGTTACGCTGTCCGATTTTCGATTGATTCTATGTGTGGATGTGTATGTCTTATATGACTACTCCTATATATCCGCGCCTCCTCCTTGTTGTCGTTTTACCTCTTACTCGTTTCCGGTAACTCGCTAAATGTTCATCGCTGAAATACCCCTGTTAAAGTCTAGCAGGATGGCTGGTCGTGGTGGTCGTGGTCGTGGTCGTGGTGCCAACGATCCACCTCCGCCGCCGGACTACATGGCCGCGATGATGCAGCAGTTTCAGATGAACCAAGTGTTTATGCAAGGAGTCATAGATCAGCTCCAGAATCAGAACCAGAACCAGAACCAGCACCAGCATCAGCCGCCTGTGGTTACTCTGCGGGATTTCATGCGTCTCAATCCCCCTCTCTTCCACCAGCCTGAACAGCCGCTGGATGCTGATGATTGGCTTCGTGACATCACTCGACAGCTGGAGTTCGCTAATGTGAGCGCTGCTGATTACGTCAACTTTGCGTCCTATTTCCTCCGTGGCCCCGCTGGTCAGTGGTGGGACACTTACAAGGGCTCGCTAGTTGAAGGGACTGCCGTCACCTGGAATGACTTCAGGGATACATTCCGTGCTTGTTATGTCCCCCAGGCGATTATGAACCTTATGAAGGCCGAGTTCCGCAACCTCGTTCAGGGCAACAAAACTGTCGAGGCATATCAGAGGGAATTCCTCCGCCTCTCCCGCTATGCTGCAAGTGACCTCCCCAATGATGCAAGAAGGCAAGAGAAGTTCCGTGATGGACTCAACGCAGATCTCCAGTTTGCACTGGCTTTGCACGTCTTCCCCGACTTCGCCACCATGGTGAATCAGACTATCACCCTTGAGACCGCTCAGCTTAAGTTCGGTGGTTCGGCGAAGCGCCCCCGTGAGACTGGCTCATCTTCGGGCACAGCACAGAAGCAACGCGTGTGTCTTCCACACAGTGTGTATCGTCCAAATGCCCCTGTACCAAGGCCGTCGTATGTTGCACCTCGTTTGCCTCCGCCCCCGCCGAGACAGCCGAAGACTGAGACTGCACCCCTCCGTCCTCAGGATGGCCTGTGCTTCAAGTGCCATCAGCCAGGTCACTTTTCCAGAGACTGCCCTCAGCGACAGAATCAACTGGTAGTTCACCCTGCTGGCCGTGGAAATGGCCGTGGCAACAACAGGACCCCCAACTATAACACTGGGTCTTCTTCTCACACTCGCGGACATGTTTACAACATTAATGTCGAAGAAGCTCAGGAGCAACCTGCCACCGTGATGGGTACCCTTCTTGTTAATTCAGTACCTGCTACTGTTTTATTTGATACAGGAGAATCGCATTCATTCATGTCGGAGGCACTTGCATTGTCGCATAACTTCATGGTAGAAAAGATGGATCCACCGATGGTTGTCCGCACTCCGATAGGTCATTGCCACACCTCCAAGATAGTGCCCAAAACCATCGTCGAAATTGAAGGAATTGAGTTCCTTGCTTCCCCCATCCTCCTGAAGTCTTCCACTATAGACCTCATTCTGGGCATGGATTGGTTGAAAGTCCACGATGCCGCACTTTATTGTGGCACCAGTTCTGTCCAACTTTTTCACCCCTCCGGCGAGATTGTTAACCACACCACCCGGATTACCCGTGATGCTGAAACGCACATCTATATGATGAATGCTCTGAATGTCTCACCTCTTGACGGGATTGAGAACGTTCCAGTCGTTCGTGATTTTCCCGACGTCTTTCCAGAAGAACTCCCGGGAATACCCCCGATCCGTGAGGTTGAATTTGTCATCGACTTGAAACCCGGCACCGTCCCTATTGCCAAGCGTCCCTATAAGATGCCACCTCACCACCTCCTTGAACTGAAGAAGGAGATCGACGAAGCACTTCACAAAGGATTCATTCGCCCAAGTTCCTCTTCTTGGGGAGCACCTTCGCTCTTTGTCAAGAAGAGCGATGGAACTAATCGTTTGGTCCAAGATTACCGACCCATCAACCAAGCCACCATCCAGAACAAGTACCCCCTCCCCCGGATCAATGATCTTTATGATCAACTTGCTGGATCCACGGTGTTTTCAAAACTCGACTTAAGGTTGGGTTACCATCAGATCCGAGTCCGTGAAGAGGACATTCCGAAGACCGCTTTCATTACTCGCTATGGTTCATACGAGTACACTGTCATGTCCTATGGCTTGACGAATGCTCCAGCCACTTTCTCCCGATTGATGAACTATATATTCATGGAATACCTCGACAAGTTTGTCGTGGTTTATCTGGATGATATCTTAATATACTCCAAGAATAAAGAAGAACATGCTGAACATCTTCACCTTATACTAGAAAAGCTTCGAGAACACAAACTCTACGCTAAGTACTCTAAGTGTGAGTTCTGGCTTCCTGAAGTGACCTACCTTGGTCACGTGATTTCCAAGGATGGCATTGCCGTCAACCCAGAACGTATCCAGGCTATTCTTGACTGGACTCCTCCCAAGACTGTCAAGCAAGTCAGGAGTTTCCTCGGACTCGCCAGCTATTGCCGCCGTTTCATCGAGAACTTCTCCAAGATTGCCAGGCCTCTGACTAACCTGCTTCACAAAGGCGTCAAGTTTGAGTGGACAGATAAATGTCAGGAAAGTTTCCAAGCCCTCAAGGACAAGCTCACTTCTCCCCCAGTGCTTGCTCCGCCTGATACTCAGAAGGACTTCGTGATATATTGCGACGCATCTCGTCAAGGATTAGGCTGTGTCCTAATGCAAGAGCGCAAAGTGATTGCTTATGGCTCTCGTCAATTGCGAGCTCACGAAGATAAATATCCAACACATGATCTTGAATTGGCAGCGGTCATTTATGCGTTGAAGCTGTGGCGACATTACCTCGTCGGTAATCGTTGCGAGATCTACACCGACCACCAAAGCCTGAAGTACTTGTTTACTCAACCAGACCTGAATCTCCGCCAGCAGAGATGGCTCGAGACAATAGCCGACTACAACATGGGAATTTCTTACACCCCTGGCAAAGCTAATGTGGTGGCCGATGCTTTAAGCCGTAAAGCTTACTGTAGTGAACTTGAAGTTCAAGTACAACAACCACTTCTGTATGAAGATTTTCAAAAGTTAAACCTCGAGATTGTTCCTCAAGGTTATGAAAATAACCTGGTTATCGAACCGGATCTCGTCAAATCCGTCAAGGGTATACAGTTTTATGATGATTTCGTACACAAGATTAAGCGCGATATCGTCAATGGGAGACCCTCACCCTTCACCGTTGATAGCAAAGGTGCGGCGTTCTACCAAAACCGTTTAGTGGTTACTCACAGCAAGGGCAGGCATGAGAACCTGGATATGACCCCGAAGGTCATGAGAGCGGCTCACGATACCCCGTTGTCCATTCATCCTGGAAGCACCAAGATGTACCAAGACATTCGTCAGCAATTCTGGTGGCCTAACATGAAGCAAGACATTGCCCGATATGTTTCTGAATGTGACGTTTGCCGTCGCGTCAAGGCAGAACATCAAAGACCTGCTGGAACTCTACAACCACTCTCTATGACTGAATGGAAGTGGGACAAGATCGAGATGGACTTCGTCACTGGTTTTCCCAGATCGCAGAAAGGCCATGATGCTATCTTTGTCGTCATCGACCGCTTCTCCAAGGTTGCCCACTTTGTGCCAGTCAAGGAGACGATCTCTTCTAGTCAGTTAGCAGACTTGTATGTTTCCAGAATTGTGTCCCTCCATGGTATTCCGTTGGAGATCAGTTCAGACCGTGGCAGCATATTCACCTCAAGATTTTGGGATAGTTTCCAAGAAGCTATGGGAACTCATTTAAATTTCAGCACCGCTTATCATCCCCAGTCGCAAGGACAAGTCGAACGAGTTAATCAAGTGGTTGAAGACATGCTTCGAGCTTGTGTCATCTCATTCGGTAAGAAATGGGAGGAATCTCTTCCATTTGCTGAATTCTCGTACAACAATAGCTATCAGGCTAGTCTGCAGATGGCTCCCTTCGAAGTTCTCTATGGACGTAAGTGTCGAACCCCTCTGAATTGGTCAGAAACTGGAGAACGAACTCTCATTGGTCCGGACATCATACAGCACGCTGAAGATCAGGTTCGCGTTATTCGTGAACACTTGAAAGCTGCTCAGTCCTGCCAGAAGAGCAACTATGATCGCAAGCACAAAGAAATGGTCTATCAACCTGGCGAATATGCTTACCTCCGTGTCACCCCGATGCGAGGCACTCACCGCTTCGGAATCAAAGGCAAGTTAGCTCCTCGCTACATTGGCCCATTCCGTATACTTTCCAGAAGTGGACCAGTGGCATACCAATTGGAATTTCCGCCAAACCTCTCTCAAGTCCACGATGTATTCCACGTGTCGCAACTCCGACGCTGCTTCAAGGACCCTATTCGTGAAGTGGAGCATGATATGATCGAGCTGCAACAGGACTTGACTTATCAAGAACATCCGAGCCACATTCTCGATCAGTCTGAACGCAAGACCCGCAACAAGACAACCAAGTTCCTCAAAGTTCAGTGGTCAAATCATTCTGAAGATGAGGCCACTTGGGAACGCGAAGATCATCTTCGTGAAGAATACCCTGATCTTTTTCCCGCTACCACTTAAATTCTCGAGACGAGAATTCTTGTAGTGGGGGAGATTTGTAACACCCTCACTGTCAGTGAACAGTAATCACTATTACTGTTCATCTGTACTGTTCAAAACTTTTGTTTGATCAACTGGTTCAGTTCAAATTCAAATTCTCCTTTGATATTGTTGCAAGCAATGTGAACCATGGGCCTTGATCATCATGGATGAAAACAAAGTCCAAGCCATTTGAATTAAAATTCAAACAAACCCTAAAATGCCTTTTAGTGATTATTAAAAATAAGTGAGCAATATAAACTTTCTCCAAAAATTGTGAAACTACTTTTAGAAATTCACAAATATTCAGTGGACCAAATCCATATGGGTTTGGGGATTTATTAAGCAATAAAATAAATCCAACAATTCAAACAGTAGCCAAAAACCCCATATTAATGATTTAATATTTAAATCAAATATTAAATGACTTTTAATATTGCCCAAACCTCTTGGGGCACTAACCTAGGGTGATTGCTAAATTATGGTACACTTACAACATTTTACAAAAATGCCTAGATGAATGTAATTATTACAAAAATAAATAAACAGAAAAGAATAAAAACAAAAATAGGAAAATGGGAAAACCCTATACTACGCCTGGGGAAAATCCAGCCCACCTAACTTCCCCACCCCGAAACCAGCCCACAGCCCAACCCCCCCGGTCATCCCCCTCCTCCCGTACGGGCACCCTTGCGTGGCGCCCATCGCCCGGAGCCATGGCGTGGACGTCGTCGTGGGCACAATCCCCCCCGTCGCCGTCGGCCTCTTATGGACCCCGGTGCCCCCCTAACCTAACCCTAGCCCGCAGTCCCCCGCGCCCCCTAGATCTGGAGCCCCCCTCTCCTTCGTCTTCGCCAGTCGCACCCGAGCCGCCATGGACGCGGGCTCGTAAACACCCGCGGCCATCGTGCTCCCCGCGTCGCGCCGCCACGTCCAGGAGGTGCGCCATCGTCGACTTCGTCACTCTGCTGGAGGAATCGGACCCGGTCGCCCTCAAGACGGCGCGAGCTCCATCGCCTTCAACCACGGCAGCCGGCGAACTCCGCGCGATTCCGGCCACCCCCATCCTTCCCCGCGCCCGCTGCCATCCACTTCCCGCTCCCGGTGAGCCTACGCCCGTTTTCCCCCTCTCCCCGCTCCTTTGGACGCACGGGAGCACCTTCCCCGTCGGTCCAGTGCTCCGGCCGCCGCTGCGGACTTCGTTCCGGCGAGCACAGCCCGCCCCAGGCCGCGTTAGTGGTCCCAGTAGGAGCGCGGGGCAACCCCCAGTCGAACGGTACCCTCCGCCGTGCCCAGGGTCGCCGGAGCGCGACTCCGTCCTGGCGTCGCCGTGCACCTGGCTCCCGGCGACTAGCCGCCGTCATGGCTCGGCCTAACCACGGGGCTAATCCCCAGTTTAATCAGTAAACGCCCCCCATACATTATGACAGGTGGGCCAACCCCCCCAGCTAATTGCTACTTATTTAACTAAATGGGGATAACCCCTTTGTATCACTGACTGATGGGCCCTAGACCTTAAACCATTTCTCTGGGATAATTAAAATGCAATTAGAATAATGTCTCAATGACTTGTGGACCCCTCTGGATATTTCAGATTAAACATAATGGATTATATTAAATCAGTGGCTGACATGTGGGGGCCCCTGATCTGTTAATTAAATAAAAATGGTTTAAATGCCCCTCCCTATGACATGTAGGTCCCACTGGTCAGTTTGACCAGTCAAATGGACTTGTGGATAATGTTAGAATTATTAATAAAAATAATTCCAGAAAATCTTTTAAAATGATTTAAAACTTTGAAATTCAATAACTTTTAATCCGTAAATCGGATCGAAAAACTTTATACTTGAAAATTGATCAGAAAAGTATAACGAATACGGATACGCTATCCGTATGTCTACCCACCCCCCTAGCACACCGATCATCGACATTCCCCCCCTCCGGGCTGTATGTCGATAATTCCCGGTACCGTTTAAAAAGTACCCGGATGAATTTATTTCGAACACGAAAGTTGTCCGGAATGGTTCAACTAACTCGGATACACCCCCTTAAGTTTGTCCGGCACCCACGACACCTCCGACATGAACCCTTCCCCCTCCGGACACCCTGTCCGGTAATCACCCGGAGCCGGTAGTTCATCCCCGGATGCATTGCACTGCGTTAGAACACCGTTAACATTTCATCTGTCATGTCATGCATCTGGTTGTATATGCTTGCTGTGTATTTACTGTTTTCTTCCCCCCCTTTATCTCCGGTAGACCCCGCTGCTGCCGTCGACTACACCGCTGCTGAGTACGACTACTTCGTCGACGCCCCTACTACTACCGTCGAGCTTGCAGGCAAGCAGAGCCATTCTCTTCCCCAGATATCGCCTATCTTTCCGTACATTTCTTGCACTAGGCATTGTTACTGCTGCTGCTACGTTATAATCCTATTCAATTGCATAGCCTGTTTTTGTCGCCCCTTGATGTACCTCTTTTATCCTATGCTGCCTATTATTATTATTATGCATTATTCAGCAGTGAGCCCTGCGCATTGTTAGCTAGGATTAGATAGAGGGCCGTGATCACTGAGGGGAGTGAACGCGGATAGAAATATTATAACTGCACAGGTACGGTACAAAGCAGACACCGCCAAAGGCCCCTATCTGGGTTATGCCTAGTGACCTCAAGTGTGAGCTATCCGGGAGTAATCCTTGTACTCCACTCGAGGCTGACTTTGTCTTGCCGCCATAGGGTCCTAGACATCGGTTGTCCTTAAGGTAAGAAAGTCGGGCGACCCAACGGTGCCCGCGAGAGGTATATCGTCGGGAACGACAGGGAGGGTACGACCGACGTTACTGGCGTGCTTGGCCCCTGCTCGTATCTCGCGAGAGTTACCAAACCACGAAAGTCGAGCTCTACCAAGAGCAAACGCGAGACAAGGTAAGGAGACGGTTCACCTTGTTGGTAACCGCAGTGACTTGGTGGGACGACAGGGCAGGCACCGATGTACTGGTGGTCCTGACTGCTGTCGTTGACCACGGGTCGGTTAAGTCGAGGCAACGATAACGGTTGTCACGCAGGTTAATAAAAATGCTAAATGGTTCAGCGGATGTCTTGAGTAGCCTTTTGGCTTGTACGCACTACCTACACGTGGGATAAGGAGTCTGGGCTCCCCTGCATCGTAGTCTCGTTCGAGGGTCTTCAGACGTCAGCAGTACCGCGGGCTGATTGCCGAGAAGTGGTGTTGTCTTCTCTTGCTCGAGCGGTGTATTTCTATTTGCTTTGATTTTGCTTCACCGGCCAGTCACGCACCATGTAGGAGTACGTTCGGGTTAGGGTCCAAAGCCCGGCGTACATAGGATATAGTCCGGCGGATGACCTCTCTGTTGATTGCCGAAGGATGGGCTACTTTGTGTTGGATAGCTTTGGTGGAGCGTTCCCTGACAAGGTTCCCGCCACCCTGGAGATCCGAGCGTCGTAGAGTCACGCCAGTGCACCCCTGCAGGGAAGATTAATCTATTCGAATAGCCGTGTCCACGGTAACAGGACGCTTTATGCTGAAGCTGGATCTTACCACTTATATTATACAATGTTGCAGCAACTTCTGCTTCGTTGTTACTTTATGCTTTATATGAACTGTTGGCTGATTCTTACCTCATGCTGCAAGACATCGTCGGAAGATGCTAGTCTTCGATAGGCCTAGCTTCTTACCCTTACTCTGTTTTCTATCTTGCAGTCCACTATATACAGCCTCTTCTTTCCGTTGATACAATTCATAATGCTTAGTAGCGGACGTAAGACTCGCGGGTATACTAGATACTCACCTGCTTTATTTCCTTTACTATTTTGCCTGATCGGCCGCTGCAGTCGACGTTGGAGCCCAGGAGCAGGAGTACCCCGGAGGCGGATACTACTACGTCGAGACCCCCGCTGACCAGGACCAGGAGTAGTTTCGGAGGCTCCCAGGCAGGAGGCCTTGCCTTTTCGATCTGTATCTCTGATGTTATTTGTGCTAGCCTTATTAAGGCAAAACTTGACTAACTATGTCTGTACTCAGATATTATGGCTTGTATAACTTATGTATTTGGGTCCGCGTGACCCCCTTTATTGTAACATATTGGTTTATCCTTTTGTGTTTAGTGTTGTGCTGTGATATTCTCACCGTGGCACCCTAATCTCAGTCGTGTACCCTGCGTGTATGATTACTGTACATGGATTGATTTTGGGGGCGTCACATACGCTAATGACGACAACGGCGAGATGTAGCGAGCGACGATGGCGGCGAGCTACATCGACGAAAACGATGAAGGTGGCGAGCAACAACGACAAGTTGCGGCGATAACAGAGAGCTACGGTGATAATGTCGGCTCGAAGCTACGCCGACAGTGTCGATCTACGACGATGACGACAACAATTACGACAACGATGATGGTGAGCTGCGGAGACAACGACGAAAGCGGCAATTTGCGTGAGCTACGCCAATGACAACGACATCGAGCTGCAGCGAACGACAACGGCGGCGAGCTACATCGATGACAACGATGGAGGTGGCGAGCGACAACGGAAAGACATGGGTACGTGCACATACACATGAAGTAGCCTACTCGATGGATCCTTTGAAACGCTAGAAAATTATTGTACGCATGCATGAAACGATCAACCCGCGACACTAAAGAGGTGATCGTTCGGGCTAAAGAGCTGTTGGTACCAAATGATTTCGTTCGGTACTGGCCTCCCCCGCACCGCACGAAAGTGTGCGGGCGTTGCCTGTATGTACCGAACGTGTGGTGAATATCGAGATCCTTATTTTATAGTCAGATCATATGTGAGATGGATATCAGATCTTTGAACGTGTTTGCCACATCAGATTGATAAATGAGACCGAGCTAAAATCCATCGGTTCAACTGACGCTCTTTTGATAAGGTGTGAACGCATTTATAGCACCTCTCCGGTGTACCATCTGAGGGAGAAAAGTCCTTCTTTCAAAAGCGGATGTCGAGATAACCATAGCCCGTCTCATTCCTATCAACACCGCCAGGACTCCTCCTTTCCTCTTTCTTCCAATTCATAATCGGATCGATTACATCATGATCTGAAGCAAGGTGACCGGTGGAGTTGTACGCGATAATGTGGGCCGAGGAGGAAGCCCAGGCTGCGTGTCAGGCCTCCCACATTGTGACAAGCTTCCCTTTGGATAGTTCGGAGGTGGAATCGCCAGAGCACATGGAAGAGGAGGAGGATGAGTCGGAGCAGATGCAACACGAGGAGGAGGCGCAGGAGAAGAAGGAGGAGCTCACCCAATCGGAGGTCGTGGACGCATTTGCGATGGAGGACACACTCATTCAATATGCGCTCACGTAGGCAAAGGAGGCGATCGAGAAAGAAGCCTTCCTCGACTCCATCAACTCGGAGTCGAAGGTCACTACTAGGGAAATAGCTATACATGGAAACCTTATTAGTGACGCATTTTATATGTAATGCGCCACTATGATATAAGGGGTGGCGCACTGGTAAAAACTGCACCACCTATAAGCTCTTATAGGTGGCGCATTTTAAAAAATGCACCACCCCTAAGAGTGGGCCAGCCCTGGATCCCCTTATACGTGGCGCATTTGGAGAAATGCGCCACCCCTAAGAACCTTATAGGTGGCGCGTTTTGGAAATGCGCCACCCCTAAGAGCTTATGGGTGGCGCATTCTGGAAATGGGCCACCCCTAAGGAATTATTAGTGGTGCATTCATAATGCGCCACCCATAATCTCTTAGGGGTGGCGCATCTTGAAAGGAATATGCCCTGAGAGGCAATAATAAAGTTGTTATTATGTTATTCCAACTTTATAATGGATGTTTATTTCTCATGCTATAATTGTGTTAACCGGAAACGTTAATACATGTGTGTTTGATAAACAAAGAAAAGGTTCCTAGTATTGCCTCTCTTTATACTAGCTTGTTGATTAACGGATGATCAAGGTTTCCTGATCATTGACATTGGATGTCGTTAATAACAAGGTCATATCATTGGAGAATGATATGATGAACATACACCCACAGTAGTTATAGCAATACGATCATGTCATCAAAGTTTCTATTGCTGTATCAAACTTTCACGAAGTAACCCTAATCCTTAGACCATGAGATCACGTCAATAACTGACACCGGAAGAGTACTTTGATTCCATCAAACGTCACACCGTAACAGGGTGATTATAAAGGTGTCGTTGGGTACTTGGAAAGTGTTCATTGAGGCTCGTGGATCAAGAGTGGGATTTGTCCATCCAGATGACGGAGAGATATACTCTGGGCCCTCTCGGTGATATCACATTGACATCGCTTGCAAGCACGTGACTGGCTCACGAGGATGTTATATCACGGAACGAGTAAAGAGTACTTGTTGGTAAACGAGATCGAACTAGGTATGGATGATACCAAATGATCGGATCTCGGACAAGTAAAATATCGCGAGACAAAAGGAATTGGTTACGGAGTTTTGGTTCACACGATCACTAGTTCATCGTTGAGTAAGTGGGAGTCATCATGGATCTCCAGATCCCGCTGATGATTATTGATCAGAGAAGAGTCTCTGTCATGTCCATTTTATTCACGAACCGTAGGGTGACACACTTAAGGATTCATTGACGTGTTTTGAGTGGATACGGAACGCCGGAGAATATACTGGACATCACATGGACTGTTTTGATAAAACTGCTGGAATAGTTTCGGTATATCAAAATAGTGCAAGGGGATAATTGTTAATGTGTTCATTGAATGAAGTGTTCATCAATGAAGTACTCATTGAATGAAGTGTTCATTAATTTGAGTGACATTAAACAAGATAATTAAAAGTGTTTTAATGTGATAAACTCTTGGAATTTTGAGTGGAGAATTATGGAAGTTATGGGAATAATGTGTGACCCTTTGTTTTTGTGAGTGGAGAGTCCACCCACATGATGAGGGGAGAGGTGGGGGCACCTCTTGGGGCGTGCTACCCCTTGGGGGCTGCCTCCCCCTCCTATATATAGATGGGTGGAGGTCCTCACACAACTCACTCATTCCTCCATCTCTCATATGCCCTTTGGTTGGCATCTTCCTCCCCTTGCTAGCTGATCCAGTTTCATGAGTACGGTGCTTAGGCGAAGCCCTGCTCAAGATCTTCTCTACCACCACTACCACTATGTCGTAGTGCTGCTGGAGTTCCCGAGAAATCCACTACTTCTGCTGCCCAACTGGAGCAAGGGGCGAAGGTCGTCACTGATCTATACGTGTGACCGACTACGGAGACGCTGCCCGTTCGTGGCGTCAAGTCTTCATCACAACCTTGAGGTCGGCGAGGGTTCGACTACATCACCCACGAGAATAGTTCTCGTTAAAGCTTTTGGTCTTCGAGGGTGAGTCCTTCTCAAACCGTTACAAGTGATCTTCTAGATGTGATCTTGGCTGTTACAACCGTAGGAAATTTTTTGTTTTCTATGCAACGAACCCTTCAGTGGTATCAGAGCCTCGTCTATGCGTAGATTCTTTGTACGGTTAGAACACATAGAGATGTGGGCATTGATCCTCTAGTTGTTACCCTCTTTTGTGCACTTGTTCATATTGCGGCAATGTTGGATTGAAGCGGCCCTAAGCGCAGATTGCGTGTGACGCTTGACATACGGCTTGTACCGTATAAAGTGGCTTTGGGGGTGTCAGTTTCTCTAACATTAGTGATATGGCATTTGCAACGGAGGGCCCTGGAAAGGGATGAAAAGAAACAACTAGCGAATCAACGTTGTGGTTCTTGTCCGTAGGTAAGATCGGTTCTGTCCTAGGAAGCCCAAAACCACGTAAAATTTGCAAAGATAATTTAGAAGCGTCTAACTTATTTTTGCAGGGCATGTGATGTGATATGGTCATTGTTACAAAATTGTTGTATGAAATGAGATTTATTGTAAACAACCGGCAGGAGCCATATGGTTGTGGTTTTTCCTTTTTAAGGCCTGCGTGCTGTATATATATCCATGAGATATATTGTAATGGAGAAGGACGACCATGGTGGTGGCGGCATGGACCTTGGTGCCGCGCCGGTGGCATGATGGAGATCATACCAAGACGCACAAAGATGGAGATCTATTGTGAGAAGGACCATATCATATCACATTATCCATGCATGTGATGTTTATCCTTTTATGCATCTTATTTTGCTTAGTTACGATCATGATCGCTGCGGTAGCATTATAAGATGATCCCTCTCACTTAATATCAAGATAATTATTTGTTCTTCCTTAGTATGCACCATTAAGAAAGTTCGTCGTTTCGAGACACCACGTGATGATCGGGTGTGATAGACTCTACGTTCGCATACAACGGGTGTTTTTCAAGCCTAGCATGTACAGACATGGCCTTGAAACACATGCAAATACTATGGTTCTACTTGGCGAGCCTAGCATGTACAGACATGGCCTCGGAACATAGACCGAAAGGTTAAGCACGAGTCATATAGATGATATGATGACCATATGATGCTCGCCATTGTAGCTGCACCACCTCACGTGATGATCGGTCGTGGTGTAGTGAATTTGGTTCGTGTAATCACTAAAAATGACTAGAGGGATGTCATTTTGAGTGGGAGTTCACATAGTAATTTTGAATTAGTTTGAACTCAATCTATTATAAACTTAGTCTAAATAATTTTTGCAAATATGTTGTAGATCATGGCACCCCCTGCGTTCAATTTCAATTCTTTCATGGAGAAAGAGAAACTAGCCACCAACGGTAGCAATTTTACCAACTGGGCCATGAACTTGAGGATTCTCCTTAATGCTGCTCAAAAGAGCTATGTGCTTGAAGCGCCACTGGGTGCCCCGCCCGCTGATGATGCTCCCGAGGATGAGAAAAATGTTTTCTTGACTCGTAAGGAGGACAACATTTTTGTTCAATGCGGCATATTGTATGGCTTGGAGCCGGAGCTGCGAAAGCATTTCGAGAACAGCAACGCCTTCGATACAATGAGAGAGTTGAAAATGATTTTCGACACTCATGCCACTGTAGAGAGTTATGAAGCTTCAGAAAAGTTCTTTAGCTGCATGATGGAGGAAAACAACTACGTTAGCGAGCACGTACTCAAAATGTCTGGGTACGCTGATAAACTCATAGCTCTGGGAATAACGATTCCCATTGAGCTAGGAATTCATCGTGTTCTCCAGTCTCTGCCACCAAGCTACAAGAGCTTCGTGATGAACTATAACATGCAGGGCATGAAGAAGTCTCTCCCCGAGCTTCTGTCAATGCTTAAGACTGCTGAAGTGGAGATAAAAAAAAGGAACATCAAGTGTTGATGGTCAATAAGACCACCAGTTTCAAAAAAAAGGCAAGAAAGGCAAAGGAAAGGGTAACTTCAAGAAGAACGACAAGTCTGTTGCCGGTTCTGAGAAGAAGACCAAGGCTGGCCCTAAGCCTGATACTGAGTGCTATTATTGCAAGGGCTCTGGGCACTGGAAGCGCAATTGCCCAAAATATCTGGCTGATAAGAAGGACGGGAAAGTGAACACAGGTATATGTGATATACATGTTATTGATGTGTACCTTACTAGTAGTCGTAGTAGCGCCTGGGTATTTGATACCGGTTCAGTTGCTAATATATGTAACTCGAAACAGGAGCTAAGGAATAGTCGACTACTGGCGAAGGATGAGGTGACGATGCGAGTCGGCAATGGATCAAAGGTTGATGTGATCGCCGTCGGGACGCTACCTCTTCATCTGCCATCAGGATTAGTGATGAACCTAAATAAATGTTATTTGGTGCCTGCGTTGAGCATGAACATTATATCTGGATCTTGTTTAATGCAAGACAGTTATTCATTTGTGTCTGAGAACAATAGTTGTTCCTTTTATATGAATAATATCTTTTATGGTCATGCACCTGAGAAAAATGGTTTATTTCTGTTGGATCTTGATAGTACTAGTACACATGTTCATAATGTGAATGCCAAAAGAATTAAACCGAATGATGATATTGCTGCATATATGTGGCATTGCCGTTTGGGTCATATTGGTGTTAAGCGCATGAAGAAGCTCCATTCTGATGGACTACTGGAATCACTTGATTATGAATCATTTTGAGACATGTGAACCATGCCTTATGGGCAAGATGACTAGAACCCCGTTTTCCGGTTCAATGGAACAGGCGACCGACTTGTTGGAAATAATACATACTGATGTATGCGGTCCAATGAGTGTGTCAGCATGCGGTGGATATCGTTATTTTGTGACTTTCACGGATGATTTGATTAGATATGGGTATATCTATTTGATGAAGCATAAGTCTGAAACATTTGAAAAGTTCAAAGAATTTCAGAGTGAAGTGGAAAATCATCGTAACAGAAAGATTAA
Organism: Bromus sterilis; assembly: GCA_950022295.1. Taxonomy (NCBI): domain Eukaryota; kingdom Viridiplantae; phylum Streptophyta; class Magnoliopsida; order Poales; family Poaceae; genus Bromus; species Bromus sterilis. The sequence continues at coordinate 156,541,082 of OX465596.1, read as the reverse complement.
ATTTCTACGATCCGATCGTGGAGGAGAGTATCTTAGTTACGAGTTTGGCACACACATGAGACAATGTGGAATAGTTTCACAACTCACTCCCGCCGGAACACCACAACGTAATGGTGTGTCCGAACGTCGTAATCGAACTCTATTGGATATGGTACGATCTATGATGTCCCTTACCGATTTGCCACTGTCTTTTTGGGGTCATGCACTAGAAACCGCTGCATTCACTTTAAATAGGGCACCATCAAAATCCGTTGAAACGACACCGTATGAATTATGGTTTGGAAACAAACCTAAGCTGTCATTTCTAAAAGTTTGGGGTTGCGATGCTTATGTGAAGAAGCTTCAGCCTGATAAGCTCGAACCCAAAGCGGAAAAATGCGTCTTCATAGGATATCCCAATGAAAAAATTGGGTACACCTTCTATCACCGATCCGAAGGCAAGGTTTTTGTTGCCAAGACTGGATCCTTTCTCGAGAAAGAGTTTCTCTCGAAAGGTGTGAGTAGTAGGAAGGTAGAACTCGAAGAGGTTGTTGAACCTTCTCTTCCTGGACCTTCTCTTCCTGAGACGGAGAGTAGCGCAGCACCGGAAACTGTTCCAGTGTCAACCTCACCAAGTGAAGTGGGAGCAAATGATGAGGATCATGAAGCTCCGAATGAGAACACTACCGCACCTCGCAGGTCATCCAGGACGCGTAATGCTCCTGACTTTTATGTTTAAACCATGAGTGTCATGGTGGTTGAAGGTGATGACCCCGCGACGTATGATGAAGCGATGATGAGCCTTGATTCCGACAAATGGCTTGAAGCCATGAAATCCGAAATGGGATCCATGTACGAAAACCAAGTATGGACTTTGGTGGACTTACCCAATGACCGTAAGGCCATTGAGAACAAGTGGATTTTCAAGAAAAAGACAGACGCTGATGGTAACGTGACCGTCTATAAAGCTCGACTTGTCGCAAAAGGGTTCCGACAAATTCAAGGAGTTGACTACGATGAGACTTTCTCACCCGTAGCGATGCTGGAGTCTGTTAGGATTATGTTAGCAGTTGCTGCATTTTTCGATTATGAAATCTGGCAGATGGATGTCAAAACGGCGTTCCTTAATGGAAACATTGAGGAAGAGTTGTATATGATGCAACCCAAAGGTTTTGTCGATCCTAAGGATGCTGACAAGGTATGCAAACTTCAGCGATCCATTTATGGACTGAAGCAAGCATCACGAAGTTGGAATCTCCGCTTTGATGAGGTGATCAAAGGGTTTGGATTTGTCCAAACTTATGGAGAAGCTTGTATTTACAAGAAAGTGAGTGGGAGCTCTATAGCATTTCTGGTACTTTATGTGGACGACATATTGTTGATTGGAAATGATGTAGATCTTTTGAAAAGTGTAAAAGATTACTTAAACAGTAAGTTTTCAATGAAGGACCTTGGTGAAGCTGCCTATATTTTAGGTATCAATATCTATAGAGATAGATCGAGACGTTTGATCGGGCTATCACAGAGTACATACCTTGACAAGATTCTGAAGAAGTTTAGAATGGATGGAAGTAAGAAAGGGTTCTTACCTATGTTTCAAGGTACGAAATTGAGTAAGACTCAGAGTCCAGCTACAGCAGAAGATAGAGAAATAATGGATAAGATCCCCTATGCCTTAGCCATAGGCTCTATCATGTATGCAATGCTGTGTACAAGACCGGATGTGGCATATGCTATTAGTATGACTAGTAGATACCAATCTGATCCAGGTTTGGAACACTGGACGACGGTCAAGAATATCTTTAGGTACTTGAAAAGATCTAAGGATATGTTTCTCGTGTATGGCAGTGAAGAAGAGCTCGTCGGAAAGTGTTACGTCGATGCTAGCTTCGACACCGATACGGATGACTCTAAGTCACAATCCGGATACGTGTTTCTCATGAATGGCGCAGCGGTGAGTTGGAGGAGTTCCAAGCAGCCCGTAGTTGCAAGATCTTCAACGGAGGCGGAATATATTGCTGCTTCAGAAGCAGCGGCGGAAGCGGTTTGGATGAAGGAGTTCATTTCCGAACTAGGTGTGGTTCCAAATGCTGCGGATCCAATGGTCATCTATTGTGACAACAATGGTGCCATAGCCAATGCCAAGGAACCAAGGTCCCACAAGAATTCCAAGCATATCAAGCGCCGCTTCAACTCCATCCGCGAGCTTGTCGGGGATGGCGATGTGGAGATTTGAAAAATACACACGGATCTGAATGTTGCAGACCCGTTGACTAAAGCTCTCCCAAGGGAAAAACATGATCTGCACCAGAAGTCCATGGGTGTTAGGTTCATTACTATGTAAACTAGATTATTGACTCTAGTGCAAGTGGGAGACTGAAAGGAATATGCCCTGAGAGGCAATAATAAAGTTGTTATTATGTTATTCCAAGTTTATAATGGATGTTTATTTCTCATGCTATAATTGTGTTAACCGGAAACGTTAATACATGTGTGTTTGATAAACAAAGAAAAGGTTCCTAGTATTGCCTCTCTTTATACTAGCTTGTTGATTAACGGATGATCAAGGTTTCCTGATCATTGACACTGGATGTCGTTAATAACAAGGTCATATCATTGGAGAATGATGTGATGAACATACACCCACAGTAGTTATAGCAATATGATCATGTCATCAAAGTTTCTATTGCTGTATCAAACTTTCACGAAGTAACCCTAATCCTTAGACCATGAGATCACGTCAATAACTGACACCGGAAGAGTACTTTGATTCCATCAAAGGTCACACCGTAACAGGGTGATTATAAAGGTGTCGTTGGGTACTTGGAAAGTGTTCATTGAGGCTCGTGGATCAAGAGTGGGATTTTTCCATCCAGATGACGGAGAGATATACTCTGGGCCCTCTCGGTGATATCACATTGACATCGCTTGCAAGCACGTGACTGGCTCACGAGGATGTTATATCACGGAACGAGTAAAGAGTACTTGTTGGTAAACGAGATCGAACTAGGTATGGATGATACCAAATGATCGGATCTCGGACAAGTAAAATATCGCGAGACAAAAGGAATTGGTTACGGAGTTTTGGTTCACACGATCACTAGTTCATCGTTGAGTAAGTGGGAGTCATCATGGATCTCCAGATCCCGCTGATGATTATTGATTAGAGAAGAGTCTCTGTCATGTCCATTTTATTCACGAACCGTAGGGTGACACACTTAAGGATTCATTGACGTGTTTTGAGTGGATACGGAACGCCGGAGAATATACTGGACAACACATTGACTGTTTTGATAAAACTGCTGGAATAGTTTCGGTATATCAAAATAGTGCAAGGGTATAATTGTTAATGTGTTCATTGAATGAAGTGTTCATCAATTAAGTACTCATTGAATGAAGTGTTCATTAATTTGAGTGAAATTAAACAAGATAATTAAAAGTGTTTTAATGTGATAAACTCTTGGAATTTTGAGTGGAGAATTATGGAAGTTATGGGAATAATGTGTGACCCTTTGTTTTTGTGGGTGGAGAGTCCACCCACATGATGAGGGGAGAGGTGGGGGCACCTCTTGGGGCGTGCTACCCCTTGGGGGCTGCCTCCCCCTCCTATATATAGATGGGTGGAGGTCCTCACACAACTCACTCATTCCTCCATCTCTCATATGCCCTTTGGTTGGCATCTTCCTCCCCTTGCTAGCTGATCCAGTTTCACGAGTACGGTGCTTAGGCGAAGCCCTGCTCAAGATCTTCTCTACCACCACCACCACTATGTCGTAGTGCTGCTGGAGTTCCCGAGAAATCCACTACTTCCGCTGCCCAACTGGAGCAAGGGGCGGAGGTCGTCACTGATCTGTACGTGTGACCGACTACGGAGACGCTGCCCGTTCGTGGCGTCAAGTCTTCATCACGACCTTGAGGTCGGCGAGTGTTCGACTACATCACCCACGAGAATAGTTCTCGTTAAAGCTTTTGGTCTTCGAGGGTGAGTCCTTCTCAAACCGTTACAAGTGATCTTCTAGATGTGATCTTGGCTGTTACAACCGTAGGAAATTTTTTGTTTTCTATGCAACGAACCCTTCACATCTTGCATATGCGCCACTACTAAGCAAAAAACTATGCGGGAAAATTCCCAAATACACCCCCTCCCGTGGACCGCCTTTTCAATTTGAAAAAAATAAAAGAAAATGATAGAAATGTCAAAAAAATAAAAGAAAATAAGTTTCTCATATGATATGTAGTCTAGTTGTTATGAAAATTTACAAATATGAATTTTGATTTGTTTTGCAAAATCTCTCGAGAATTTTGTAAAATGGGCATAACTTTTGCATACGACCTCCGATGAAAAAGTTTTTTATATGAAAAAACATTTACTCGAAAAGTTATATCCAAATTCAACGGGGTCTAACCCGTTGAACATTTTTAGAATCCTCAAAAACCTAACAAAAAAAAGTTATAGGCATTCGAAGATCTGGAGACAAAAAAATGAAAAAAGTTTAAACTTAGTAGTGCCGCATTTTGTATGAAATGCGCCAATAGTAACATATTTTTTTTTGAATTTTTAAAAAAATATATTATTTAAAAAAAAAATCAAAATAGGCTAGAGGACCGATCGGGAAGTTTTCAAAGAAAAGTTGAAAATTTTAGCTGGTAACATTAAAAAAAATTAATTTTTTTTAAAATTTTTATTTTCAATTTTTTTTAAAAAGTTCAAAATATGCTAATGGTCCCATCGAGAAAGTTTCAAGAAAATATTGAAAATTTTAGCACACCCATGAACATCAACATGGTTCAATAGGATTTATATGATAGATATATCAACAAGTGCCTGCTAGGTGAGCTGGAGTGGGAGTTGAATAGAACCGAGAAGTTAAGCGTGCTGGGCTGGAGTAGTGCTAGGATCGGTGACCCTCGGGGAAGTTTGACCTGAGATTAAGCATAGTGACCGAGCATTAAGCATACTAACCTGAGATTAAGAAAAAAAATAAAAAATAAAAAAATTGTTTTCCAGATCCAGATTCAAAATTTTAATTTTTTTTAATAGTGACGCATTTTTAGAATGCGCCACCCTAAGACATTTAGGGGTGGCGCATTTGAAATGCGCCACCTATAAGCCCTTATTAGTGGCTTGTAGTTAGTGGCGCATCCATAGTGCGCCACTAAACAGGAAAAAAGGACGCCACTAAAAGGGCATTCCCTAGTAGTGGGTGGCCGACAACTATCGTTTCCTCCACTAGGTGGTCGTGGAGAAGGAGGAACTCTTTGCGGACATGGATCGGGATGAGGACCAGGAGGTATCTTTGTCTCGCTGATACGTCTCAAACGTATCTACTTTTACAAACACTTTTGTTATTGTTTTGGCCTCATTCTTGCATGATTTGAACTAAAATAACCCGGTCTGACGCTGTTTTCAGTAGAGTTGCCTGTATGGTTTTATTATGTGCATGAATATGTATTTTTAGGTGTCTCAGGAAATTCCAGGAAAAATCACAGAAAATCCACGCACCCGGAGGGACCCTTAGCCAGAAGTGGGGCCAAAGGGCAGCCAAGGGGGCTCCAGGCGCCCAGCTGGCGCAGCCCCACCCCTGTCCGCGCTGGGAGGCCTCCTGGGTGAGTCCTCCCCCCTCTGGTGCCCTACCAAGACCCCTATTTATTCTCATCACGAGGAAACCCCAGAACAGAAATCGTTTTCCAAGTTTCCGTCGCGGAGCCGCCGCCACCCTCTGTTCTTCTCCGGGAGGGCTGATCTAGAGGCTGTTTTGGCCTCCGGTGAGGGGAGATCATCGCCATCACCAATTCATCATCCCTCCATGGCTTCTCCTTTCATGTGTGAGTAATTACCTGCTGTAGGCAAAGGGGATGGTAGGGATTGGATGAGTTAGATCATGTAATAGTTCGTCAGATTGTTGGGGGCATGTTTCCTATCATCTACTTTGGTGTGTATCATCTTTTCTACAATTTTTTTCTGTTAATGCTTGTCAATTTGGGCCCGAGTGCCATGTTTTCAGATCTGAACCACTTGTGTTTTCATGAGTTTATTTGTGTTCTTGATGCTATCTATGAGTTGTATGCACCTATTATGGTCTGGAACCAACGATCCCAAAGGTGAAAGCTTGGGACACCAAAGGGGGTGGAATATAATTTGAGGATTTCATGTATCCATTGAGTGTTAATGCTTTGTTCCATTGCGCTCTGACATGAGCAACTTAATCTCCATAAGTTCATTTTGGCCGCGTTCGTAGCGGGATGGTAGGACAAAAGATGTTGTGCAAGTTATTATTGCAAGCACGTACAACTACCTACGGGATACATGCCTAATGTTTGATATTTGCCTAGATGATCCTTGCTTTTCTGTGTGCCTGCCCCATGTTAGAATCTATTACATGTTCACTCTCATCCAAGTAGCGCCCGACCATCCATCTCCCTAGCCTACATTGTTTTAATCCTGCTGGTTACTAGTTGTTTACTTTTCTTGTTTTACTTTCGCTCTTGCTACTATCACCATTGCTTTTAATATTTTGTTGCAAGCAATTATATTTCAGGTGCGGTTGAATTGACGACTATACTTTTAAAGCTTATAAATATTCTTTGGCTCCCGTTGTGTCGAATCAATAAATTGGGTTATCTTACCCGCGAAGACTATCTCAATCCCCTACAGTTGAGGGTCATCAAGTACTGTTATCTGGCGCCGTTTCCGGGGAGCATAGCTTTATTTACAATTCTAAATGAAGTATTCTACCTGCTGCACTTTATCCACTGTGGATAAGAAAGGAGACCCCAAGGTTCCGATCTTACCATCCACTACAAGAAAAGGTAATGTTCTGAGTAATAGTGTGATGCGCGAGAGATGATAATGGTTTCTCGCCCTTCGTTGGTTACCCCAAGTGGAAGGTGAGATTTAGGATAGCAGAAAATTTCCCTTGGAAAAGTTACCAAGGTTGAGAGTGTCTCCCGTAGGACTCCAACTACGACAAGTAGGTGGTATAGTGAACAATGGCGCCGTTCACAACCTCAGGGTTGCTTACTTTACCTGGACCTGCACAGCGATACAAATAACTTTGCTCCTAACGAGGTTCAGAGGGGTTGTCAATCTCTCAGGTCTTATTGTTTAAAAAAGATCAAGCACAACAAATAATGATAGTGATAGCTACAAATAGAAAGTAAAAGCAAGAAGTAAATTGAGGGTGTAAACAGTGGTGGAAATATGGACCGGGGTCCCATGATGTTCACTAGTGATGTCTCTCTCCCAAAAGAAAGTAAAAAGCCATGCAAGGTAAACAAATTACAGCTGGGCCATGGACCGGATTACGGGCGCAAACCAATGCTAACTATGCTACAAAAGAAAGGAAGAGACTCGAAAGCATGGGCGGTACGCGAAGATAAGTAGACCGAAATCCATCTGCATCTACTACTAATCATCCACCTTGAGATATCTATCCAGAATATCTCGCTGGTATTAAGTTGCGAGTCCCACCCAAAGTGTAAACCCAAAGCAACCGACAACTGCATTAAAATAACTTTGCGTAAAGTAAACAATCCTTGCAACCGCAGTTACAAGCACCGTTGTTTCCCACCTTGTGGAAACAACACATCCCCTAGACTCATGTTTCTGTCACTCAAGCTAGTCATCAGGGGGCATGAACCCACAATCAAGCATAACGCTCCCAGTTGGAGTCACTACCTACTACTTGGCAAAAGCAATAAACAACAACGAAGAACATGCAAGAATTACTCAAGAACACAAATATAAAAGAGAAGAACCAAATATATTACTCATCACAATCTGAACATAGTCTCATAATCCATCAGATCCCAGCAAACTCAACATAGCAACAACAGAAATAATTACATATGTGCCTTGATCATGTAGGGCAGTAGCTACTGATCATGGACCCATGGTCCAAGGTAGAGTACTCACGGATCATCCGGGAAGCGTCCATGGTGGTGGAGAAGCTCCCAGAGGTCAATCCTCCCTCCGACAGGGTGCTGGGAAGAGGTCTTCTGGTGCTCGCGATCTTGGAAGCGCGGTGGCGGAGGAGCAGAGGTGATATCGGGAAAAAGGGTTTTGTCCTAGGGGGTTTCGGAGGACGAGGTAAATATAGGTGAAGGGCCGGGGGACAGCCAGGGGGCCACCAGGGGTCCAGGCGGCGTCCTAGTGCGACCCCACCCTAGTCCGTGCCACCTAGCCGCCTGGAGCCTAGGTGGGTCCCCTCTGGCCCCCCTTCAAGACTCTGGAAGCTTCTGTTGCGCTGATTTTTTTTATATTTTTCCCGAATTTTTTTCTGGCATTTTACGTAATGGGAAAACCTGAAATAAAAAGACAACAGAAAACAGAAATTGGCACTAGGGTGCACTGAGTTAACAGGTTAGTCAAAATATGATCAAAAGTGTATCAAAAGCATAACAATATCACCCAAAACATGCATGGAGCAAGCATAAATTATTGATACGTTTGGGACGTATCATAGTGCTACACTTGATTCACCTTCATTTATAAGTAAGTTTGCTTCACCACCACATGCTACTTCCACTTCGTCTGTTACTATGTCTGATAATTTTGATGATGCTTCTACTACTTTTGATGAAATTGGTTTTCTTGGTCGTATCTTGAATCTCAAATTGCTAAGGTTGCATCACAGTCTAAGACTGAAACTTCTTCTACCTATTTTCCCACTTGCAAAGCCTTTGCTTACCCAGACTTGGAAAAACTCAAGGAGAGACTTCTTGAGGATGATTATATTATTCTTGATGATGATTTATGCAGGGAACTTACAGATTGTGCCGACTCTGACCCTGGTGCTATTAAGAAGCTTCTTGAAAAACACTCCATTAAGAATAAGATTACTCCTGATCCTGAATTTGCTACGTCCCCTATATGCATCAATGATCCTGATTATGATTTATCTATTGACCTTTAACTTATATCTACAGTTGAAGCTGACCCCTTTTATGGCAGAGAAAATGATGATGCGATTGCACACCTGACCAAACTCACTGAGTTAGGTGGCTTGTTTACTACCGATGAGAAGATATGAAACTTTTATGTGACTAAGCTCCTTCCTTTCTCTTTGAAGGAAGAAGCTAAAGCATGGTATGATGCACTACCCTATGGTTCCTTTAAGAGTCCTCAAGATTTTGTTGATAAGTATTTTCCTGCTCATATGCAACATCCTGCTTTACAAAGAATTTAAAACTTTAAACAGTTGCAGGATGAGCACCTCCCTAAAGCTTGGGGAGGTATTGCAGTTTGATCAATGCTAGGCCGGGACACGAAGTCCCTAAGAATGAATTACTTGATATATTTTATGTTGGTCTAATCGATGACTCTAGATCCTATTTGGATAGTTGTGCTGGTTGTGTTTTCAAGGAAAGAACACCAGACGATGCTGAAGAACTAATGGGCAAGATTGCCAAGAACCACGAAGATTGATCCGTTCCTGAACCAACTCGACCACCAAAGAAGAGGGGCATGCTTGTACTAAGCCCCGAAGATATGCAAGAAGCGAAGAAGTCTATAAAAGAGAAAGGTATTAAAGCTGAAGACGTGAAGAATCTACCTCCTATTGATAAGATGTGCGAGCTTACTACTCATCCTCCCTTTGTAGAGGTACATTCTCTTTTAGATTTCAATGCAAGTGACATCCCTCAAGGTAAGCCTCCTGACAAATGTTTAGATGAGATTGATAATTTTATGATGAAGAAAAATAGTTTTAATATGAGGAATCAAAGTCAGTTGTATGATAATACTGTTGCTATCAAAAGTTTGCTTGATGTTCTAGGTAGAACAGTTAATGATGTTAAATGTCTTGTTATGTATTTTCATATGGTTCAAACTCAACTTGAAAAAAATTCTGATGTGCAAAAAGATTTTCTTGCTAACAATGCAAAACAAGATAATTTACAGGCCTATGGTATAAAGACTCGGAGTGGAACACACACCCTAGACCCTCTCTACGCATAGGGGCATCCAAAGAGGATCGAGCAAGATTCTCAAATGCAGGAAGAAGAATTTGTTATCTCTCCGAAGAAGAACAACAATAAGAAGAAACACAAGGAAGCTAACAATTCAAATGACCCCATAGTTGAAGAAGAGCCTGTTGCTGATCCAAATAGTATATCTACCTCCGATGGTGAAACTGAAGACGGTGTTGAGCCTGAAAAAGATAAGGAGAAGAATGATCCTCCCGAGGTGCGAGAAGAAGAAGCACCTGATAAACGCAAGAAATACACAAATGAAGACTTCATGGCAAGAAGACATGAGAAGGAAATAGAACCATGGGTACAGAAAACCCATGCCCTTTCCAGGTAAGTCTCTCAAAACCAAAGAAGAAGAGCACTACAATAAGTTTTGTGAATGGATGAAACCTCTTTTTCTTCAAATTCCTTTGACTGATGCTATTAAGTTACCTCCTTATTCGAGATATATGAAAGATATTGTTACTAATAAAATAAAAGTCCCTAATGAAGCCATATCTACTATGCTTGCTAACTACTCTTTCAGTGGCAAGATTCCTGAGAAGCTTGGTCACTCGGGTATACCCACTATTCCTTGCTCCATAAAGAATAATTATGTAAAAACTTCTTTATGAGATCTTGGTGCAATTCTCAGTATTACGCCTTTTTCTCTTTACCAGAGGCTTTGTCTAGATAAACTAATCCCTACAGATGTATCTCTTCAGATGGATGACAAGTCAACATCCGTCCCGATTGGTATTTGTGAGAATGTTCTGGTTGAAATTGCTAATTGCTTAATTCTTACAGATTTTGTTGTGCTTGACATGCCCGAGGATGGGAGCATGTCTATTATTATTGGTAGACCTTTTCTTAACACCGCATGTTCTATCATCTATTGCAATAAAGGAAAGGTTACCTTCAACGTAGATGACAAGGAACACACGGTGTATTTGTCGGGGGGATGGATCAGGCCCATAGACCCGACATTAAGAACCTCCGGGCCGACTTACGTATGAAGGCCCATAAAGAAGACCCGATGAAGAGTCTGACGTGCCAAGCGTGAAGATTGAAGCCCTAGAAGGAATTCGACTTACCTTGTATAGGACGTAGCAAACTTGTAAAGTAAAATAGAACTCCACATCGTATAGGAGTCGGACTCTAGGAACCCCGGGACCCGACACCTTTATAAGCCGAGGACCAAGGGAGCCAGAGCCAGAACTTACCTCAAGCCAGGTTTAGACAACTCGCTCCAGAGCCTAGATCTCCACGGGACTAAGCCGGCGAAACATCACCACTGTAATCGATACGATCGGCTCTTCCTAATGAGGAGTCGATCCCCCTATAGTCAAAAAGCAGGAGTAGGTCTTGACCGCACCGTCGGGGCCGAACCTGGGTAAACTCGCCGAGTCTTGTGCCTATGTCGACTCTCCCCTTGAACTCGCCTCGCAACAAAGGTCCCATGATAAGTCCGACTCTACGGACATCTGCCTTGACTTTCCCACGACAGTAGACGCCCACCGTGGGGCCTGCGCTTGCAGGTGTTGAGATTCTGGAGGGAGCTCTGCAAGGTATGGAAGGATTCATGACCGGACGAATCACCAGGAGCTAGCGCGGAAAGCTCTGTATCGACAATTCAACTTGGGTTCCTGATGCCGATTCCGTCGAATCCGGTTAGTGGGTCCCGATCGGATCTATTCACATCTTCATTGGGAAGACGGACGGATCTGAGCCAGAGCCGGATCCTGAAGTCCCCCTAGAAACCTCGAGTCGGCGACATGCCGGCTCAAGGCATACCTTTGTCGGATTCATCGCTAGATATCCGGAGTCGGCGCTCTCCGTCAAGTCTTTGACGCCCAACACCACGGGAGAAATATCTGACGCTGGCTCACACCCCAGTGAAACAAGGTTCTTAGATACTGGCTCCATCCGATTCGCCGGGAGCGACAGACTCGGCACAGGAATAACTGAATACAACCCCGACTTTCCATGGAACGAACCTCCATATTGCGTAACAGTGTTCATGGCAGGCACCAAAGAGGAGGGAAGCCAACCGGCTCAAGGTGCAACACAGAACTGGAATGTGGAGACGACTCACAACACGGCCCCTAACCCAGATAGGGAACAACCAGAAGTTCTTATGGGAGAAGAAGTCCTCTCAGATGCACTAAACGCCTTGGATGAAGCCTTAGCCGCGCCCATAACACCTGAAAACAAGCAGGCTTGGAGAACCAGGGTCAATGGACTCAAGGCCCAGGTGATGAACATACGAAGAGAAATTAACTCACAGGACGTGAATCAGTCGACTCCCCCAGGGTACACGCCACCAAGGCAACATGTTCCCTCGCCGCGGTAGGAATGGTTCCATACGCCCCTAGATCACTTCAACAACCCCATGGCCAATATGGTGGTTGCGAGACGGTACCTCGCCAGCGTGCCTGTGCATGGAGACACTCCGGTGGATCAGGTCACCCGAGGGGCGATTGATCTGCTCAAGACTGCAATCACACAGCAAGCCCAATATTCACAGGGATTCCAATATCTACTTGAAACCCCATATCAAAGTATGAGCCGGCAAGCAGATTCACCAACACCAGCCGGTTCGAGCAGCCATCGCCAGCGCAGAGCTCCACCACCACTAGACCCACCAGGGGCGATAAGGATCCAAGATATCCTGTCCAGTTTTCACCCAGAATGACGGGCATAACATATATTCTAGTCCCCGCCCCTAGATCAAGACACCGAGTCCATCAGCAGATCCGTGGGCAACCGGTTCCTGGTGTCGGCTTTACGAAATACACGCCTACCACCAGACTTCAAAGGACCACGCAAGATCGCAAACTACATAGCCGACATGGACCCGGCGGCTTGGATCGAAAGTTATGACTTAGCCATGGAAATGTTACAAGCCAGCGAAGGAGTCTGCGCCCGTTACCTCACGATGATGCTGGAAGGGCCGACTCGCACATGGTTCAAAAATGTCCCAGAGAATTCCGTCACCTCCTTGACTGATCTCAAGTAAAAAATCGTCTAGAACTTCCAAGGCACATGCCGGAGAGCTACCACGCTCGTCGACTTGGAGCATTGTGTCCAGAAGGAAGGAGAGTCGACCCTGAGCTGGGCACGATGGGTTGCCGAAATAATCCACTCTTCGGACACTATTACATCCCAAACAGCCGTCATTGTCTTGGAAAGGAACTGCAAGTTTGAGCCCTTAACCCATAAACTTGGCCGACTCAAGGGGACAGTCAAGGATATAGGAGAACTCATGAACGCAGTCATCAAATATGCCGAGTCTGACAAAACGAAGGATGCTGAACCTCAGCAGGATAAAGCCTCCCACAACAAAAATAGTGGCAAAACATCCCAGAATCAGAGTCAGACAACCAAGCGACGGCTTGATCAGACTACTTCTGACTTGGTAGCCAACACAAATGTCGGCTCCCAAAGACAGAAGCAGGGGGCAACAACTACCGCAAGCCGGAAGGAAATTTTCGCCCGAACAACTTTGAAGTAGCTATGAAGAGTCCTTGCCCGACCCATAGTAAACCCGATCGCCCAGCCAACCACACATGGGAAGATTTCTATTTCATGAAAGAGTTTGCACGACGCGGGAACCAGGGACCTCTTGGGTCAGGTGGAGGAGCCGGACAAAATGGGAACAACCAAAACCCCGGCTACCAAGGAGCTGGGGCAATACCTCAACACCAAGGACCCGGAAGAGGAGCTCAGCAAAATTAGTCCGGGCTTGTTGGATTCCAAGAAAACCCAAAACAACTCCATGACCGTGCAGCATATGACGTTTTCACCAGCTGCAATGGAGAGCCGCTATGGCTGTGACTACAGAGCCGGCTTGGCCTAAATGGCTCAATTGGTCAGAACAACCAATCACTTGGACAAGATATGACCACCCCCCGGTGGTAGAGAACCCAGGAGCCCTGGCTCTAGTAGTCTCTCCACACGGAGGATATACACTTGAAAAAGTACTAATGGATGGAGGAAGCAGCATCAACATCCTCTACTACGAAACCTTTCGCAGGATGGGGTTGACCCAAAAACAGCTGCAACCCTCCAACACCGTTTTCCATGAAATAGTCCTAGGCAATTCGGCCCGCCCGATACACAAGATTCACCTGGACACGGCTTTTGTAAACGCTGAGAATTTCCGCTCCGAGCTCATACCCTTTGAAGTGGTAAAACTCGAGAGCCCATATCACGCCATTTTGGGCAGACTGGCTTATGCCAAATTTATGGCTCGGCCATGCTACGACTACCTGAAACTAAAGATGCCGGGTCCTAATGGCCCAATCACTGTCGATGGAAGTCGGTCCAGGGCAGTGGAATGTGACGAGCAGCACGTCAAGTTTGCCGAGTTGACATGCGCCAAAGAGGACTTGTCAGCATACATGGAAAAGTTAGACCCGGCAGATCCCACGATCCTGAAGAAACCGACACCTAACAACAACCCCAAGTTCCAACCGGCTCAGGATACAAAGAAAGTCGACTTTGTCCCTGGTGACTCCTCCCAGCAGTTCATCTTTAGGACGGTACTATTTGAAAAATAGGAAAGCGTGCTCATCGAGTTCCTCCATGAGAATCGGGATATCTTTGCCTGGAAACCCTCTGATATGCTAGGCATCCCGAGGGAACTCGCTGAGAACCACCTAAATATAGATCCAAAACTGAAGCCGATCAAGCAATTCCTTCGTTGTTTCAATGACGAGAGGAGAAACGCTATTTGGGAAGAGATAGCCCGGCTCCTTGCCGCTGATGACCCTCAATGTAAAGGGATCTATCGTAGTGTTTTCGATAAGAAAGAGTGTCGAACCCAACGAGGAGCGAAAGGTATTGATAGGTGATTTTGGACAAGGAATAACTGCAAGCACTGAAAGAGAACTTTTTAGGGGTTTTCGATATAAACAACAATAAGATAAAAGCAAGCAAAGTAAATAGCACTGAGGAGAAGCAAGTGGCCCAATCCTTTTGAGAAAAGGATAAGCCTGACAACTGAACTTATAAAGACTAAATCGTTCTTGAGGACACATGGAGAAGTAGTCACGTGCTTTCGCCATACTCCATATCGATAACAAGTGTTGTGCAGATAAGTGTTGAGTGGGTGCATCTATGCTAGCACACCTTCTAGACTAAGATAAGTGCACTCTTATGATTAAACATCTCGCAAGAATCCGAAAATACAAGATAGAAATTAAGGCAAAGCCTAACCACAACAATAAGATCAAGGATCCAGTATTCCCTTGTGTAAAAGTGTGCAAACTAGGGTTCAGGTTTCTGTCACTCCGGCAACCCACGGTAAGAATTCTTAATACACAATGTATTCCCCTAGGTCCTTAAGAAGACGAAGTGTTGAGTGTTCTACTCACACAACACCACTAGGAAAATAACAACACAACTTAAATATCAAACAACACAAAGTACTTCAACATCATATGACTACTAACAACTAGACTTCTCCCATGTCCTCAAGAACTAAAGTAACTACTCACAAGACATAAAAGAGATCATGATCAGAGGTGATAAATATATGATAAACAATCTGGACATAATGATATTTCTCCAATAAAACACAATAGTATTCACCACAAATTAGTAATCAACACCGACAGAGTAGAGAGGATAAATAGTACGGATTACAACACACGATGAACTTGTGAGTTGAGATTGGATGGTAGTGGAGATGGTGCTGATGTTGGGGATGATGTTGATGATGATCTCCATGATGTCCATGACGATGGTGATGACGATGGCGATGATCCCCCCTTCCGGGAGGTGATCTCCTCGACGAAATCTGCCCGCCGGAGAGCCCTTTTATTCTCTGTAGGTTTCCTCCATGGAGCGGCGGCGGAACTCCGTGAAAGCCTCTCTTTTTAGGGTTTTCGCGTAACGAGGGGTATATAGGCCAGAGGGGGGAGCCGGGAGTGGCCCCAGGGCTCCAGGCGCCCTCCCGGCGCGGCCAGGGGTGGGGCCGCGCCAGGTGGCCACTTGGGGCTCCTGTGGCCCCACTCTGGCCCCTCTTCGGCGAGTCCTCGTTAATCTTCTGTAAAATCCCCCCCCCCCCGTCGATTTTCAGGTAATTTGGAGGTATTCTTCTTCAGCAACTTAGCGTCCAATTTTTACCGCTGAATCCTGCGTCTGCTGCTTCGGCACCGGAAAGTTGCAAACTGTGTAAAACAAGCCAAAACAACATAAGAACATCATCGTAACATGAAATATATCAATGAATAAGGATGAATTAAGATATAAAATAGTGATGCAATTTGGACGTATCAACTCCCCCAAGCTTAGACCTCGCTTGTCCCCAAGCGAAAACTGAGCTCGGTAAACCTGTACACAAGTTTAGAGAGTGAACTGTCGATAAATAAAATACGGACAAGAAGCATCAAGATCTTTTCACCAAACTCAAACATCCTAAACAGCAATATCCAACTCATAAGGCCCTTATGAAAGAGTAATAACAATTATAATCAAAAGTAGGGCTAAGGAAACTCATCAAATCATGGAAAACAAGTCCTTTGGTCAAGGGACAACTAAAAACTTTTACCTTTGTTCTTTCTCTTTAGATTTTGAAGAGATAATTTGGAACTTTTTGAAAGAACAAGCTATTAGTCATGAAGTCCAAATGCTAACACAAAGGAAGATGTTTGCTCGGCAAAATGCTTTTGCAAACAACTTACTTATTAAGAGATAATGTCAACAATGATATGGCATGGAAAAACTTTAATGCAACATTATATGGATGAATCTTCATCAGCATCAAGTGTCTATTCTCTTTGGGAAAGGAGGAAGTAGGGAAAACTGACTCAACATAAAAGTAAAGGAAAAAGCCTTGTTAAAGGCAAGCAGGGAAAACTCAAGTGCTATCCTCAAATCAAACAGAATAAAAACAAGTTTTGAGAGGTGCATGATTTTTCAACGAATGCTAATAGATAACTCAATTGCTTCTTAGATTGGACAAGTTTCGAGGAACGGCTCCCAAATGGGGAAGATCACATCCCCGCAATCTCCTTTGTTTATCACTGCCAAAGTTTTCTGATTTCTCATGAACAAAGCGTGAAGGAGGGTTTGTTTGTTGTATTATCTTTTGTGAGCTGGGCGCACTCATGCCAGTTCCTCCTCGTATTAGGGGTTTGCAGATTAGACATGCAATCCTGGGATAAAACTTGTCCAACTTAAGAAGGTCATGAATTAACTACTACTTCCTCATGAGCTAAAATAGGGGCACAAAAGAGAAGATTTTGAACATCTAAGGATAACACAAAAATTCTATGCTTTAGGAGTGGTAGTGGAATACCACGAATAGGAAGGTATGGTGGACTCATATGGAAGATACTGGTTTTAGGGTATGGATGCACAAGCAGAATTCCGCTTAGTACAGAGGTTTGGCTAGCAAATGATTTGAGAGAACAGACAATTGATGATGACTTGGATGCAAAGCAATATAAAGCATAAACATTAAAATAAGCATAGCACATCAAGTTGTCTTCCTTGTCAACATAACAATACAAGCATAATAACAAAGAGGTTTGGCTATGTCACTACTTTGAGAAAAATAACATGCTTGTTGTTATGACCAAAGCTATGTTTGCCAAGGTTAAATAAAGTTTTCAAAGACATACCTGATATAAGGTCAATACTCCCCATAAGAATCATCACGAGGTCGATTGCGTGAAGAGAATACCGAGTGCAGCGAAGGGATCAATAGACTTCTCATTAATATTCCATCATAGACGACTCCACACTCACAGATACATAACTCTCCAAAAAGGAGTGATAGACCTCAAAGCAAACACCCATTTTATAAGATAACTTCCCTAGACATGATACGACTCTACTTGACTCTAAAAGACATAGATAAAGATAAAAATACCGGGCACTCCCCCAAGCTTGGAACAAGCTAAGAGGATGCCATTACACGAGGAGATTTACTCCTCATCCTGTTGTGGTTGTTTCTTCAGATCCCTGATGACACGGCGAAGGGTTCGGTTCTCTGACTCCAAGACTTTCACCTGTACTTGTAGCACACGTAAATCTTCATAGAGTTGGTTGGTGATGCGGAAGGCCTCGGAGATGGTGGAAAGCATACATTGATCTTCAGGTGAAGTGGAAGGCCCTGAAAGGTTAAGAGAAAGATCAAATGAGGTTGGACAGATCCCACCATGATGGGATTGCTTGGGCCTCCTTGTTGTTGTGCGGTGATAGTCTTGACTTCCCTCCCTCACGGAGCGCTCCATCTCCGCTTGTCTTGCGGCAATTTCTTCTTCGGTAGCCCAATCAACGTGCTCCCCTTGATTACGATCCTTCTGGACTTGACGTAGACGCCATCCCAAGAAGTCCTCTCCGCTCAAGCCACAAGAAGACATCTCTACTACTCAGCTTTTAGTCCTGGCAGAAACAGCTCGAAAATAAAACACAGGAAATCGCGAGATACGTTGCCGGAACGATCCGGGCAAATATATAGCAAAAATTTCTGCATAGAAAGGAAGGTAACGGGTCAAAGTGGAATCGAAGACGAGATCCGGGGTGCCCAGGAGGCCTCCCGGCGCGGCCAGGGGTGGGGCTGCGCTAGGGGGGCGCCTGGGCCCTTGGAGATGGTCTCTGACTCCACTTAGGCCTAAAATTTTCTACATTTTGCAAAAACTCGTAAACTGGAACTTTTATGGCGGTTTCGCAATGTTTCCTTACCGTAATACATACCTTTCCTTATTCTGCTCCTACTAGTGTCTGGAACAGGGATGCAACATGTTCTTCATGAGATTTTATGTATACCAAATCCACATCAACATTGACAGGATCTCCTACTATGTAATGCTCAAGTCTTTGCCCATTCACCACTTGAGGTTTGGTGCCTTCGAAATTGTTAATCTTGATTGCACCTGAGCGGTAGACTTCCTCAATATGAAATGGCCCTTCCCACCTATAAAGTAGTTTTCCTGGAGAAAACCTGAAACGGGATCTAAACAACAAAACTTTATCACCAACATTAAATTCACGTTTCAGAATCCTCCTATCGTGCCACTTCTTTACCTTTTCCTTGAACATTTTAGCGCTCTCGTAAGCTTCACTTATCCACTCATCTAGAGAAGTCAAGTTCATGAGACGATTTTCACTAGCTAATTTCGGGTCAGCATTAAGCTCTCTAATAGCCCAGAAAGCTTTGTGTTCTAATTCTAATGGTAGATGGCAAGCCTTTCCATAGACCATCTTATAGGGAGACATGCCCATGGGGTTTTTGTAAGTAGTTCTATACGCCCACAAGGCATCTCCTAACTTATTTGACCAGTCCTTTCTATTTCTATTGACGTTTTTCTGCAAGATCAACTTGATCTCTCTATTGGTGAGCTCAACTTGCCCACTAGTTTGAGGGTGGTACGGTGAAGCAATTCTATGATTGACATCGTACTTGGCTAAAGCTTTTCTAAAAGCTCCATGTATAAAGTGCGATCCCCCATCAGTCATGAGGTACCTTGGTACTCCAAACCTAGGAAAAAATACATCCTTGAGCATTTTCAAAGATGTCTTGTGATCAGCACTTTTAGTGGGGATTTCTTCTACCCACTTGGTTACATAATCCACAGCAACTAAAATGTGAGTGTACTTGTGTGAGGAAGGAAAAGGACCCATAAAATCAAAACCCCAGCAATCAAAAGACTCAATCACTAGAGAGTAATTCATAGGCATCTCATTCCTTCTACTAATATTACCAACTCTCTGACACTTATCACAAGATAAAACATAATTTCTAGCATCCTTAAAGAGAGTAGGCCAATAAAAACCTTATTGAAGAACCTTATGTGCGGTCCTCTCACCAACATGATTTCCTCCATATGGACTGTCGTGACATTGTTTGAGAATGTCCTTCTGCTCGTGTTCCGGTATGCATCTTCTCACGATCCCATCTGGACCTTCTTTGAAAAGATGTGGGTCATCCCAAAAGTAATGCCTCAGATCATGAAAGAACTTCTTCCTTTGCTGAAATGTTAAACCTGGAGGCAAAAACTTTGCAACGATAAAATTAGCATAATGTGCAAACCAAGGACCGGAGAGAGATTGTACTTTAACAATAGCTAGCTGTTCATCTGGAAAACTGTCGTTGACTGGAATGGGATCATGCGGTATATCTTCCATCCTTGAATGATTATCCGCCACCCGATTATGTGCTCCTTTCGTATCGATGATCTGCAAATCAAATTCTTGAAGAAGGAGTACCCATCGGATGAGATTTGGCTTGGAATCCTTCTTCTCCATAAGATACTTAATGGCATCATGGTCAGTATGAACAATAATCTTAGAATCAACAATATATTGCCTAAACTTATCACAAGCAAACACTACTGCTAAGAATTCCTTCTCAGTAGTAGCATAATTCGTTTGAGCACTATCAAGGGTTTTGCTAGCATAATATATAACATTCAACTTCTTACCAACCCTTTGTCCTAAAACAGCTCCGACAGCAAAATCAGTAGCATCACACATAATTTCAAAAGGTAAATTCCAATCAGGTGGTTGTACTATAGGAGCAGTTATTAAATCTTTCTTAAGAACTTCGAAGGCTTCCTTACAATCTTCATCGAAAACAAAAGGAACATCCTTCTGGAGAAGATTAGTGAGGGGTCTCGAAGTCTTCGAAAAGTCTTTAATAAATCTTCTATAGAAACCAGCATGACCAAGAAAACTACGAATACCTTTGATGTCCCTTGGATAGGGCATCCTTTCAATTGCTTCGATCTTGGCCCTGTCCACGTCAATTCCCCTCTCGGAAATCTGCTGGCCAAGAACAATTCCCTCGTTGACCATAAAGAGGAACTTCTCCCAGTTAAGCACCAGATTTGTCTCCTCACATCTCTGCAAAACTTTATTAAGGTTGTGGAGACAATGGTCAAAAGAGGTTCCATAGACGGAGAAATCGTCCATGAATACCTCCACAATTTCTTCACAAAAACCATGAAAGATAGCAGACAAACACCTTTGAAAAGTAGCAGGGGAATTACATAAACCAAAAGGCATACGTCTGTAAGCATACATACCAAAAAGACAAGTAAAAGTGGTCTTCTCTTGATCAGCTGTGTTAACATGAATTTGAGAGAAGCCAGAATAACCATCAAGAAAACAAAAGTGAGTATTTTTGGATAAACTTTCAAGCAGTTGGTCGATGAACGGAAAAGGGTAGTGGTCCTTCCTGGTTGCCTTGTTCAGCTTCCTGTAATCAATACATATTCTATATCCAATAATAATCCTCTGAGGTATTAATTCATTCTTATCATTAGGAACTACAGTTGTTCCTCCTTTATTTGGAACACAATGAACCGGGCTTACCCACTTACTATCAGCTATAGGGTAGATAATACCTGCGGCTAGAAGCTTGAGAATCTCAGTCCTTACAACATCCATCATTTTCGGATTCAACCGTCGTTGATGATCAACAACTGGTTTAGCGTCAGGCTCAAGGTTGATGGTATGTTGACAAATAGACGGACTAATCCCCTTAAGGTCATCAAGGGTATAGCCAATTACACCTCGATGTTTATGAAGTACTTCCAATAGTCGCTCTTCTTCATACCCTGAAAGGTTAGAATTGACAATAACAAGATATACATTTTTTTTCATCTAAATAAGCATATTTGAGCGAATCGGGAAGAGGTTTAAGATCAAACACTGGATCTTCTTTTGGTTGCGACAAAATTCCCAAAGGCTCAACTGGAAGGTTGTGCTTTAGGATAGCAGGTTGTCTTAAGAATATTTCGTCCAACTCATTCCTCTCCTGCATATGCAAATCATTCTCGTGGTCCTCCATATATTGCTGCAAAGGATCGTTAGGGGGAATAGAAATAGAAGCAATATCTTCG
This sequence comes from Bromus sterilis, assembly GCA_950022295.1. Lineage (NCBI taxonomy): Eukaryota > Viridiplantae > Streptophyta > Magnoliopsida > Poales > Poaceae > Bromus > Bromus sterilis. The sequence goes on along the minus strand of OX465596.1, from coordinate 156,519,294 downwards.
ATATTTTTATCGTTACTAGGAAAATCAGTACCACGAGGCTTCTTAGAGAACTTAGAAAAATTAAATTCATAGGTTTCACCATTGAATTCAACAGAAACTTTACCTTTCTTGCAATCTATTATAGGTCCACAGGTTCTGAGAAAAGGTCTACCGAAAATAATAGGACAAAAATTATCCCTTACTGAACCAAGTAATAGAAAGTCGGTAGGATATTTTACCTTTCCGCATAAAACTTCAACATCTCTCACAATTCCGATAGGAGAGATAGTTGCTCTGTTTGCAAGATGAATACTAACATCGACTTCTTCAAGTTCACATGGTGAAATCTCACCCATGATCTCTTGATAAAGTGAATACGTGATAGCACTAGCACTTGATCCCAAATCGCATAGCCCATAATAATTGTGATATCCTATTTTAACAGATACTACTGGAGTACCTGAAATTGGGCCTTTATTCTTGGCTGTGACAAGGTTAGTAGAAACAACACAAAAATTTATATTGGAATCTAAAGCATCATTAGTAATAAGATCCTTAACCAATGCAACTCGAGGATCGACCTTAATCTGGTCCTCAGGCTCATCAATTCTTCTCTCACTCTTATTCATTATGCCTGTCACGAAAGAGTGCTCCCTTATTCTTACAGGAAAAGGGGACTTTTCATATATAACTGCAGGCACAATAGGGTTAGCAACATGAATATCAATAGGTAATTCTTTGAAGGGCTTATGATGCTGATCCTTCTTCTTCTTAGAAGAATCAATATGAGAGGCAAAGTCCTTACAAAAATCAATCATTAGATGGGAATCAAGACCAATCTTAGAGCAAAAGGCATTAAAGGAATCAGTTTTCACATAGCTTTCTATATAATCATGCTCATAATTTATAGTGGGTTCAATAACTTTATCTATTTCCCAATCTTCGGTATTCTTCTGGATCCTTTCAAGAAGATCCCATCTTTCTTCAACGCTTTTCGTCTGAAATACCCCACTAGAGGAGGCATCCAACATCTCCTTATCCTAACGAGAAAGGCTAGCATAAAAATTTGTAAGTATAGTTTTCTTGGGGAGCTCATGAATAGGACATTTGAGCATTAGAGATTTCAATCTCCCCCAAGCTTGAGCGATGCTTTATCCGTCACGAGACCTAAAGTTATAGATATAATTCCTGTGTCGATGAATTTCATGAAGAGGATAAAACTTGGTATAAAAGAGAGACATAAGATCATGCCAATCAAGCAAATGAGAGTTATCGAGAAGCTTATACCAATCTGAAGCTTTATCTATAAGCGATACGGAGAACAATTTCTTCATGACAAACTCCTTTGATACACCTGCAAGCTTAAATAGTGAACATAGTTGTGATAAATATAGCAAGTGTTCACTGGGATGACTGTCTCCTGCATAACGATTAGCCAAAACACAATCGATAATACCAGCTGGGGGAGGTACAACCCCCACAGATGTGGGGTGTTTTCCCGCAAGAAAAGATCCAATAGCTAGGTTGTCCATACGGACAAAGGACATCAACAACAAAATAAAAACAACAAGAAAAAATTTCCTTACCAGCTTCACTTACCAATAGCACTAGATCTCCCCGGCAACGGTGCCAGAAAACGTTACTTGATGACCCTCAACGTAAAGGGATCTATTGTAGTGTTTTCGATAAGAAATAGTGTTGAACCCAACGGGGAGCGAAAGGTATTGATAGGTGATTTTGGACAAGGAATAACTGCAAGCACTGAAAGATAACTTTTTAGGGGTTTTCGATATAAGAAACAATAAGATAAAAGCAAGAAAAGTAAATAGCACTGAGGAGAAGCAAGTGGCCCAATCCTTTTGAGAAAAGGATAAGACTGACAACTGAACTTATAAAGACTAAAGCGTTCTTGAGGACACATGGAGAGGTAGTCACGTGCTTTCGCCATACTCCATATCGATAACAAGTGTTGTGCTGATAAGTGTTGAGTGGGTGGATCTGTGCTAGCACACATTCTAGACTAAGATAAGTGCACTCTTATGATTAAACATCTCGCAAGAATCCGAAAATACAAGATAGAAATTAAGGCAAAGCCTAACCACAACAATAACATCAAGGATCCAGTATTCCCTTGTGTAAAAGTGTTTAAACTAGGGTTCAGGTTTCTGTCACTCCGGCAACCCACCGTAATCATTCTTAATACACAATGTATTCCCCTAGGTCCTTAAGAAGACGAAGTGTTGAGTGTTCGACTCACACAACACCACTAGGAAAATAACAACACAACTTAAATATCAAACAACACAAATTACTTCAACATCATATGACTACTAACAACTAGACTTCTCCCATGTCCTCAAGAACTAAAGTAACTAATCACAAGACATAAAAGAGATCATGATCAGAGGTAATAAATATATGATAAAAAATCTGGACATAATGATATTTCTCCAACAAAACTCAATAGTATTCACCACAAATTAGTAATCAACACCGGCAGAGTAGAGAGGATAAATAGTATGGATTACAACACACGATGAACTTGTGAGTTGAGATTGGATGGTGGTGGAGATGGTGCTGATATTGGGGATGATGTTGATGATGATCTCCATGATGTCCGTGATGATGGTGATGACGATGGCGATGATCCCCCCTTCCGGGAGGTGATCTCCTCGACGAAATCTTCCCGCCGGAGAGCCCTTTTCTTCTCTGTAGGTTTCCTCCACGGAGCGGCGGCGGAACTCCATGAAAGCCTCTCTTTTTTAGGGTTTTCGCGTAACGAGGGGTATATAGGCCAGAGGGGGGAGCCGGGAGTGGCCCCAGGGCTCCAGGCGCCCTCCCGGCGCGGCCAGGGGTGGGGCCGCGCCTGGTGGCCACTTGGGGCTCCTGTGGCCCCACTCTGGCCCCTCTTCGGTGAGTCCTCGTTAATCTTCTGTAAAATGCCCCCCGTCGATTTTCAGGTAATTTGGAGGTATTCTTATTCAGCAACTCAGCGTCCACTTTTTACCGCTAAATCCTGCGTCTGCTGCTTCGGCACCGGAAAGTTGCAAACTGTGTAAAACAAGCCAAAACAACATAAGAACATCATTGTAACATGAAATATATCAATGAATAAGGATGAATTACGATATAAAATAGTGATGCAATTTGGACGTATCAGCCGCCGGGTTCATCATGGAAGTTTTCTATCCAGAATGGCTCGCAAACCCGGTCCTCGTTTTGAAAAAGAACGGGACCTGGCGCATGTGCATTGACTACACGGATTTATACAAAGCCTGCCCGAAGGATCCCTTCGCACTTCCTCATATTGACCAGATCATAGACTCGACTGCGGGATGTGAGCTCCTATGTTTCCTTGAAGCCTACTCTGGCTATCACCAGATCAAGATGGCCCTTGAGGACCAAGAGAAAATGACTTTCATCACCCCTTTCGGGGTCTACTGTTACACTTCCATGCCCTTCGGCCTTAAGAATGCGGGAGGCACATATCAGCGAGCAGTGCAGAGTTTACTCAAAGAGAAGATTGGGTGCAACGTTCATGCCTATGTGTATGATATAGTGATCAAATCCCAATTGGCCGACTCACTCATCAGTGACTTGACAAAAACCTTAAAAAATCTGCGCAAGTACCAGACGAAGCTGAACCTGGCCAAATGCACTTTTGGGGTACCTGCAGGTAAACTTCTCGGTTACATAGTATCAGAGAGAGGTATCGAGGCAAACCCAGAAAAGATCAATGCTGTCATGACTCTTAAGAAGCCGGCCTCAGTAAAGGGAGTTCAACGACTCATAGGATGTGTAGCCGCTCTGAACCGGTTCATAAGCCAACTTGGTGAAAAGGCAATCCCCCTGTATTGACTCCTGAGGAAATCAGAAACGTTTGTCTGGGACGGTGAAGCCGATCAGGCCTTAGAGTCACTAAATAAACAATTATCCCAGGCTCCAATATTGGCGGCTCCTAAACCTAAAGAACCTATGTTACTTTATATCGTAGCCAACAACCGAGCGGTCAGTACTGTGGTTGTTGTTGAGCGTATGGAAGCTGGCAAGGAGCACCCTTTGAAAAGGCCAGTTTATTACGTCAGTGAGGTTCTGACTTTATCAAAGCAACGCTATCCTCACTGGCAGAAATTGGTTCTTGGTGTATTCAAGGCAAGTCAGAAACTTAAACATTAGTTCCAGGAGCACCCCATAACTGTGGCCAGCTCAGCACCCCTTGCAGATATCATCCAAAACCGGGAAGCAACGGGGAGGATTGCAAAGTGGACCATAGATTTGGGGGCTTATCACATCAAATACAAGCCATGAACGACCATCAAGTCCCAGGCGCTAGCCGACTTCATCAATGACTGGACAGAGATTCAAGCGTCACCAGAGAAGCCAGTCACCAAATATTGGACGATGCACTTTGATGGAAGCCGGCAACTCCAAGGCTCAGGAGCCGGCGTGGTCCTTACCTCGCCTAAAGGGGAGAAATTGTGCTATGTTTTACAGTTGCAGTTAACCTGTACCAACAATGCAGCAGAATATGAAGCCTTGCTTCACGGACTACGATTAGCTCGTGAGATGAACATAAGTTGGATCCAATGCTATGGCGACTCTGATCTCGTATCTCAACAAGTGTCAGGAAAATGGGATTGCGAAAATCCCATAATGGCAGCTTATATACGAGAAGTGCAAAGACAAGCCGAATTTTTTGCCGGATACCAGGTTGATCATGTGGACCACAGGGAAAACGAAGCAGTAAATTCCCTCTCCCGACTCGGCTCCCAGCAAAAGCCGGTCCCTCCAAACGTATTCCTGGATGTCCTAACAAAGCCGTCTGTACAACCACCAACATAGCAAGACATAGCAGAGCTGGACCCAGAGCAAGCTTTGGTCGCTGCAATACATGCTACACCCTCATGGGTCGTACCTTACTTGGATTACAAGACTCGAGGAATAGTTCCTCAATATGAGATGTTGGCCAGACAAATCGTCAGGAGAAGCCAATCCTTTGTACTCATCAATGGTGAGTTACATCGGCGAAGTGCCGCACATGTTTTTCAGAGATGTGTCTCTCCAGAAGAAGGTAGATCCATCCTCAACAAAATACACTCTGGAGATTGCGGACACCATGCCGGCTCTCGTTCGCTTGTAGCTAAAGCTATTCGACACGGCTTCTACTGGATCACACCTCATGCGGATGCAGAGGACATAGTCAAGAAATGTGATGGATGTCAGCGCTATGCAAAACAAGCTCATGTGCCGGCTCAAGAACTCAGGATGATACCTATTACCTAGCCGTCTGCAGTATGGGGACTTGATATGGTGGGACCTTTCCAAAGGTCGGCCAACAAGAATACTCACGTATTAGTGGCAGTGGATAAATTCACCAAATGGGTCGAAGCGGAGCCGGTCAGCAAATGTGATGCGGCGACAACACTAAAATTCTTGAAAAAGATCATATACAGATTCGGCTAACCCCATAGCATCATCACTGATAATGGTTCTAACCTATCAGAAGGGGTTATGCAGCGATTCAGCCAGAACGAGCACATCCGACTCGACCTTGCATAAGTGGCACACCCACAATCCAACGGACAAGCCGAGAGAGCGAACCAAGAGTTGGTCCGAGGCATCAAACCCCGACTCGTTGTTCCTCTGAAAAGGACGCCGGGTTGTTGGGAGGAGGAGTTACCCTCAGTATTATGGAGTATCCGGATGACTCCCAACAGGTCGACAGGCTATACGCCCTTCTTCCTAGTCGATGAAGCGGAAGCTGTCCTTCCAAGTGACATACATCACGACTCACCTCGAGTCACTGCTTATGTAGAAGCCGAAAATGAGAAAGAAAGACAAGATGCTTTGGATATTCTCGATGAAAAACGAGATTTGGCTGCAGCTCAGTCGGCTATCTACCAACAAGATCTACGACGCTACCATAGCCGTCGCATCAAAAGTCAGACTTTCCAGGAAGGTAATTTGGTGCTCCGACTCATATAGAAAAGAGATGGAATGCACAAGTTATCCTCTCCATGGGAAGGGCCGTTTGTGGTCAGCAAGAACCTGTACAACGGATCTTACTACCTAGTGGATATACGAGAGAAAGCGGACACACGCACAAGCATGGAGGAGACTCCCAGGCCGTGGAACATCACAGAACTCCGTCCATATTAAACTTGAGTAGAAACAGGAACATTACTGTACGCTTCACTAAAGTCGACATACATCGCACTGGCTTTCGCCACAAAAAATATATATATAAGCCGACATTGGCCGTGCCGGCTTTCGCCATCAAAATATACATAAGTCGACTCCTGTCGCGCTGGCTCTCGCCACATACAGCTAAGTCGACTTCAGTCGCAACGGCTACTGCCATACCAAATTCTACTTTACTTTTTGTTTCAAGTCATTTATTTTTTGCATCATACATACATTGCATTATTATATCTCAGAGACCTGGGGACTTGATCTACCCCTCTATTGGTACTGAGCATGCATATTGCTTATTCAGGGGAATCGGGGAGTTTGATGACAATCATTGACTCTTTATCCGTAAACTCGGCATATATATGTAAAGATAATTGTGTATGAGCTTATTCAGGGGAAGTAGGGGGCTCGATGTCACTCATCAACTCTTATCCGAAGAAATCCCGGCATATACATGAAATGGAAAAACACGCCTTGGCCTGTATAGCTTATGCTCATACGATCTAAATACGCGAAACCTGACTAAAAACTCTCAAGAAGAAGTTTTAAAGCAAACGGAAAAACGCTAATCAATGTGAGACGGCATACAGAGGAGTTCTGACTCATGGATGATGCCCCACAGACGTAAGGGATCGAGATAGTCTTCGCAGGTAAGTTAACCCAATTTATTGATTCGACACACGGGGAGCCAAAGAGTATTTATAAGCTTTGACAGTTGAGTTGTCAATTCAACCGCACCTGAAATATACTTGCTTGCAACAAAAGATAAGTGGTAATGGTAATATGATAGTGATGGTGGCAACAGCAAAAGTAAACAGCAAAAGTAACAACTAATGACCAGCAGGATTGGAAACACTGTAGGCTAGGGAGAGGGATGGTTGGGCGCTGCATGGATGAGAGTGAACATGTAATAGATTCTAGCACGGGGCAAGGCACACAGAAAAGCAATGATCATCTAGGAAACTATCAAACATTAGGCATGTATCCCGTAGGTAGTTGTGCGTGCTTGCAATAAGAACTTGCACAACATCTTTTGTCCTACCATCCCGCTACGAATGTGGCCAAAGGGAACTTATGGAGATTAAGGTGCTCCTGTCAAAGAGCACCGGAACAAAGCAATAAACTCAATGGATACATGGAATCCTCAAATTATGGACCATCCCCTTTGGTGTCCCAAGCTGTCACCTTTGGGATCGCCGGTTCCACACCATAATAGGTGCATACAACTCATAGATAGCATCAAGAACACAAATATATTCATGAAAACACATAGGGTTCAGATCTGGAAACATGGCACTCGGGCCTATATTGACAAGCATTAAGAGCAACAAGTTGAAGCAAAGAAGATAAACACCAATCTAGATGATAGGCAACATGCCCCCAACAATCTGACAAACTATTACATGATCTAACTCATCCAATACCTACCATCCCCTTTGCCTACAGCAGGGAATTACTCACGCATGTGAAGAGAAGTCATGGAGGAGGGATGGATTGGTGATGGTGATGACGATGGCGACGACCTCCCCTCTTCGGAGGCCAAATCAGCCTCCAGATTAGCCCTCCCGAAGAAGAACAGAGGGTGGTGGCGGCTCCGCGACGGAAACTGGAAAAGCGACTCTTTTTTTGGGGTTTTCGCTTCACTGGAATAAATAGGAGTCGAGGTAGGGCACCAGAGGAGGGGGGAGGCTCCCAGGCGGCCAGAGGCGCGGCCCCACCCCTGGCGGCACCTGGGGCCCCCTGGACTCCCTTCTGGTCCCACTTCTGGCTGGTGGAAGCTTCTGGTGCATGGATTTTCTGTGAATTTTCCCGGAATTTTCTCAGATACCTAAAAATCCATTTTCCTGCACACAATAAAACCATACAGGCAGCTCTGCTGAAAACAGCGTTAGTCCGGGTTAGTTTCGTCCAAATCATGCAAGAATGACGGCAAAACAATAGCAAAAGTGTTTGGAAAAGTAGATACGTTTGAGACGTATCAACTCCCCCAAGCTTAGCATATTGCTTGTCCTCAAGCAATTCAGTTCAGCGAACTGGAAGCGACAAAGAAAACTTTGACAAACTCTTTTTCTTCATTAGATGTATATAAGCATGTACTACGAAAAGAGTTTAGCAAGTATTTGAACAATGCTATAAGGACAATGCACGAATCAATTCTTCTTTCATGTGATCAATCACAAACAACTAAAAGTAAATAATATGCTACTGAAAATCAAGACAGGAGCACAATGCACATAGCTTGAACATACTTGAGTGGCATTTCGCTAGCCTCCATGAGTGAAGCAAAACATAAATGCAGAAACTCCTCCGGAGTTTTAAAGGTGACTAGAACTCAGAATTTCAGACTAGCAATAACACAAGCATGCAGAAGACAATGTAGTACTTTGGGACAATGCATGTTACACTAAGAATGACAATTATGCTCTCATAGTTGGTGCTTTGAAGAAATAAGGGGAGACTCTCGAACCGTGGATTTTGATGGCAAGGTTGAAAACCCGTGAAAGGAAACAAAGACTAAACATGTGCCAGAGCTCTTGCTTTTGAAAACAGAGATAAAAGTCTTTTGAGAGGTGTAACTTTCCAGTCAACGGTGAACGGTAAAGGTCTCTCAATATCTCCCATGCCAACCATATTAATGCCTTTTGCTTACACATATTCCCTTATCCATAAATCCTCTGATGGTCTATGGACACTTTTATTTTGCCTCAAGGATGGAAGGAGGGTATCGTTCCATCTATCATAAGCAGCATTTGGTCCATTTCACTCCATCATCAAGTATGGGGGAGGTGTAACTCTCATATTTTTTTTACTTGACTAGTTAAAACTTCTGTCAAAATATTTTTGGCATCCAAGATACTGATTTCCCCTCACCGCACCATGAGCTCGTACGGTTACAAAAGGGAAGCTTTTGAATAAATTTCGAGATGGCACATGAAAGTCTAAGTTAGGAGTAGCCGGTAAATACCACATATAGGTAGGTATGGTGGACTCGAATGGAATAACTGGTTTCAAGGATTTTGGATGCACAAGCAGAATTCCGCTTAGTGCTAGCGAAGGCTAGCAAAAGACTGGGAAGCGACCAACTAGAGAGCAATAATTGTCATAATCATGTAGAGCGACAAAGCAACATTGAATCGGGCATGAAAGTGATATAACTATTCTGAAACAAAAAGATCATCAAGGCATAATAGACTTTTTAGTCATAAACATGTGTGAACATGTGCCAAGTCAATCCAAAAATTCTCCGAAGGGAAATACCACTTCAGTATGCCAAACCATGAACAATGCAATGCATGTAAATCATTTCAACAACACATTATGTACTCTAGATATTTGAGACTAGCCACAAGGAAAGCACGAACACTGGGAAAGCATTGTAAACATAGCACTATGTCGCTACAAGCTGGTGTCTAGATCATAAGTACAGGCATATGTACAAAAGTAGAAACAAGAAGAGTTCATACCGGTTTTCCTTGTCGCTTCCCTTCCGTCGATCTTCGTCATTACTGCCTTGTCACTTGCATGATCGAACGTGGGAAATATTATCAAATTCCATCACGGACTCGAGCTGAACTCTGAAAACAAAGCAAACTAAAGAGAGAAAGGAAATCTTTTTGGGTTTTTTAAAGGTTTAAACGAGAGAAAAAGAAAAGAGAAAATCATTTTGTTGTTTTTGCAAACAAAGAAGGAAAGAAGAACGGGCTAAAACTTCGAAAAGATCAAAGCGAACAAAAATAAAACGGATAATACAATGGAAAAGTGAGAAGGGCACGTACTCCCCCAAGCTTAGGCTTTTGGCCTAAGTTGATAGTAGCTAATGTCCCCAGGAGCCTCCTGCTCTAGGGTGGTACTGGTGCGTGCAAGGGTCGTATGAGACTTCCGGTGCGTACACCGAAGTCCTCGGATCCTCCCACGAAGAAGGATCCGTGCTCCAAGAAGAGGAAGACCCTTCACCAAACTGGGTGAAGGTCTCTCCCTGGAAAGGTGGGAACTCACCATGCTCCTCCTCGTCGGGCACAACCCCCTCCATGGGGTTATGAAACTGATGATGGACCAAGAACTCATCGAACTGGATAGCATCAAAGGACCATCCGTTCCTGCGAGAAAATCGAACAAAAGAGGTGCAGGTAGACGTATCTTGCGTTCTGTGGTCGCTCCGAAACGCAAGATATAATCAAGGTTACCAAACTTGGAAGTCATGGTAACAAACTTGTGCCTTTTCATAGCAGTAAGATCAAAACTTAAATAAGTAAAAGGCTTATCATCGGGGTGTGGGGTGCCATTAAGAGACTCTAGGATAAGCGTGGCGTAAATGCCACCAAATAAATCTCCCTTGTTACCATTCATAGCAAGGCGTCGAGCAATTAAGGCACCCACATTATAGTCAAACCTCCTTGAGAGGGCGGTTGCCAGGATACAATACCCGGCGCAGATATGTTGCTCGTGTTGTCACGAGCTAACACCCCTCTAGCAATAAAATACGCAAAATACCCGAGGTGTGGGAATAAGATGCTGGAGATTTTTGACCGATGAATATCCCTTGTATCCATGCTACAGAGGGAGTTGAAGACGGTTCTCAGCTCGGAGGGCTGAGAGCTCATCTTCGTCGTCAGTCCAACGTTCGGCACACCTATTATTTCACAACACTTTTTCAAAGGCATGGTCAAAATATCATTGTAAATTTTAAACTCAACAGAACCATTAACAAGGTTATATCTAAAACTATTAATAAAATAGGAGGTGAGTTTTTGATACTGAGCAACACGGCACATTGCGAGCCGCGTCAGATCTGCATTAGCACAAAGATTATAGAATTCCTCCTTAATTCCTGAAGCTTCAAGGAATTCATCGCACAGGAAAGTCATTGCACGTGCTGGATTTGTGTCCTCAAACAACTCTAAGGGCACATGATCTTCGTTGTAGCTCACCCTAGCAGTCGAGGGTGAAGCTGCAGCTCTTGTAACTCGATCGGAGCGCTCAGGCCTTTTCTTCCCAAGCCACCCCTTTGCTCTTCCTAGCAAACTCATTTCTGAATTTTTTTGAAAAATTAAAAAAACAAGGATTTAAACAAAGTGAGTTAAGGTAAACTACCCAACCCACTTACCTAAGGCAAAAACTTGCATCAAAACTTGGAAAATAAACTTCTACACATGCATGCAAGCTCATCTAAACAATACCAAGAACTACTAAATACTCACAAATGACGCCACCAACCAAAAATCTATTTGGAGGAGTGGAGGAGTTACATACCAGGGAGTATTTGCCCAAAATCTTAGCTCTAATGATGGGTCATAGAGAGAGATCAAAATTCTGGACGGAGAGCAGCAAGAACACAAGAAAAAAGTGCAGAACTCGTGTTTTTGGAGAGAGAGGAAGGAGGAGGAAGAAGACTTACCTGGCTGGCTGCCCTGTGGGCCCCAGGAGCCCTATGGGCGCGGCTAGGGGGCAGGCCGCGCCAGCTGGCCTCCTGGGCCACTGGTGGCCCCCCTAGTCAGCCCATGGTGCCTCTGGGTCACTCCCGGCATGGAAATTTTTATTTTTATTTTTCTGGAATTTTTCTGAAAACTTCACTGTTGAAAATTTCTCGGAGTTCAAAAAGCTGCAAAACTTTCTGAAAACTTAAAGCAGTGATTAGTATTGTGAAGCTTCAAAAACACAAAAACTTAGTACAGCATAGATAATAAAAGCTAAAGAAAATGAAAACATAACAAGCTTAACTTTTTACCTATATAAAACAAGCTCACTAGTAAGGTTGATCAAGTCTTACCAACAAACCGGCGATATATAAAACAAGAAGTCTCAGCTCTTATGAAGTGATCATTGCACCTTTAATTTAATGGACATTGTCCCCACCATAATGGTTTTGTATTTGTGGTGCACATGTAGTGGACAGTCCCATTCTCCAATCTTCACGGTCTCAACATTCTCTATAGAGTTAAGGCCGTGCCTCTTGTCGATCTTCTTTGGAAAATACACCGTGTGTTCCTTATCATCAACGTTGTAAGTGACCTTTCCTTTATTACAATCAATAATAGCACCTACGGTGTTAAGAAAAGGTCTACCAAGAATAATGGACATGCTCCCATCCTCGGGCATGTCAAGGACAACAAAATCTGTAAGGATCAAACAATTAGCAACTTCAACGGGTACATCCTCACAAATACCTATTGGGACAGCTGTTGATTTGTCAGCCATCTGAAGGGAGATATCTGTAGGGATCAGTTTCTCTAAACAAAGCCTCTTGTAAAGGGAGAAAGGCATAACAATCACTCCTACACCAAGATCACATAAAGCAGTTCTGACGTAGTTATTCTTTATGGAGCAAGGAATGGTGGGTATACCTGGATCACCAAGCTTCTCAGGAATCTTGCCACTGAAAGAGTAGTTAGCAAGCATAGTAGATATTGCCTCATTAGGAACTTTCTTTTATTTGTGACAATATCTTTCATATATTTCAAATAGGGAGGTAACTTGATAGCATCAGTCAACGGGATTTGAAGAAAAAGAGGTTTCATCCATTCACAAAATTTATTATAGTGCTCTTCTTCTTTAGACTTGAGGGACTTACCTGGAAAGGGCATAGGCTCTGTATCCATGGTTCTCTTTCCTTCCCATGTCTTCTTGCCATGAAGTCTTCTCTAGAGTACTTCTTGCGTTTATCAGGTGTTTCTTCTTCTATTACCTCGGGAGAATCATCCTTCTCCTTGTCCTTTTCTACAGGCTCGGCACCGTCTTCTGTTTCAGCATCGGAGGTAGATATGTTGTTAGGATCAACAGCTGGCTTTTCACTTGTGATGGGATCATCGGGATTGTCAGCCTCCTTGTGTTTCTTCTTCTTATTTTTCTTCGGAGAGCTAACAGTCTCGTCTTCTTCTTGTACTTGAGAATCTTGCTCGATCCTCTTTGGATGCCCCTCAGGATAGAGTGGGTCCTGGGTGTGTGTTCCACCCCTAGTTTTGATGCCATAAGCTTGTATGTCCTGTTTGGCATTATTAGCAAGAAAATCTTTTTTCACATTAGAAATTTGTTCAAGCTGAGTTTGAACCATATGAAAATGCTTAACAAGACATTTAACATCATTAACAGTTCTTTCTAGAACACCACACAAACTTTTGATAGCAAGAGAGTTATCATACAACTGACTTTGTATCCTCCTATTAAAATGGTCTTGCTTAATAATAAAATTATCAAGCTCATCTAAGCATTTGTGGGGAGGCTTACCTTTAGGGATGTCACTTATAGTAAAGTCTAATAAAGAGTGTACCAAGGGAGGGTGAGTAGTAGGCTCACACAACTTCTCAATAGGCGGTAAATTCTTCACGTCTTCGGCTTTAATACCTTTCTCCTTTATAGACTTCTTTGCTTCTTGCATATCTTCGGGGCTCAGAACAAGCATGACCCTCTTTTTCGGTGGTAGAAGTGGTTCAGGAATGGACCAATCTTCATAGTTCTTGGCAATTTTGCACATTAATTCTTCTGCATCGTCCGGTGTTCTTTCCCTGAAAACACAACTAGCACAACTATCTAGATAGGATCTGGATTCATCGGTTAAACCAGCGTAAAATATATCAAGCAGTTCATTCTTGGGGACTCCATGTCCCGGCATAACCTTAAGTAAATCACAAAACCTCCCCCAAGATTTAAGGAGGTGCTCATCCTGCAATTGTTTAAAGTTATAGATTCTTTGCAAAGCAGCATGTTGCATATGAGCTGGGAAATATTTATCAACAAAGAATTGGACTAAGTCCTGAGGACTCTTAATGGAACCATAGGGTAGTGCATCGTACCATGATTTAGCGTCTTCCTTCAAAGAAAAAGGAAAAAGCTTGGCCACATAGAAGTTTCATATCATCTCATCAGTAGTGAATAGGTTACCTATAGCATCGTCATTTTCTGTCATAAAAGGGGTCAGCCTCGACTGTAGATATAAGTGAAAGATCAACAGAGAAATCTTAATCAGGATCAATGATGCATATAGGGGATGTGGAAAATTTAGGATCAGGAATAACTTTGTTCTTCATGGAGTGCTTTTTGAGAAACTCCTTAACAACACCAGGGTCAGAGTCGACACACTCTCTGAGTTCCCTGCAAAAATCATCATCAAGAGTAACATAATCATCATCAAGGATTCTCTCCTTGAGTTCATCTAAGCACGGGTAACCAAAGGTTTTGCATGTAGGAATATAGGGAGCAGGGGTCTCGGTCTTGGATTCCGCTGCAGCCTTAGCAGTCTGAGTTTCAATATAGTAACCAAGAAAAGTAGTATCATCAAGAGTAGTGGAAGCATCATCAAAAGTATCGTACATAGTGACAGACTCAGTGGAAGCATCATGTGGTGGTGGTGAAGTAAACTTACTCATAACAGAAGGTGAATCAAGTGTATCACTAGTGTTCAGAACAGTACCTTTTCTTGTACGGGATGGTACGATCGGAACCTTGGGGTCCCCTTTCTTACCCATAGCGGATGATGTGCAGAAGGCAGGATACTTCAAGTAGACTTGTAAATATTTCTATGCTCCTCGGCAACGGCGCCAGAAAACGCTGCTTGATGCCCCACAGACGTAAGGGATCGAGATAGTTTTCGCAGGTAAGTTTACCCAATTTATTGATTCGACACACGGGGAGCCAAAGAGTATTTATAAACTTTCACAGTTGAGTTGTCAATTCAACCGCACCTGAAATATACTTGCTTGCAACAAAAGATAAGTGGTAATGGTAATATGATAGTGATGGTGGCAACAGCAAAAGTAACAACTAATGACCAGTAGGATTGAAAACACTGTAGGCTAGGGAGATGGATGGTTGGGCGCTGCATGGATGAGAGTGAAGATGTAATAGATTCTAGCACGGGGCAAGGCACACAGAAAAGCAATGATCATCTAGGAAAATATCAAACATTAGGCATGTATCCCGTAGGTAGTTGTGCGTGCTTGCAATAAGAACTTGCACAACATTTTTTGTCCTACCATCCTGCTACGAACGGGGCCAAAGGTAAGTTATGGAGATTAAGGTGCTCCTGTCAAAGAGCACCGGAAGAAAGCAATAAACTCAATGGATACATGGAATCCTCAAATTATGGACCATCCCCTTTGGTGTCCCAAGCTGTCACCTTTGGGATCGCCGGTTCCGGACCATAATAGGTGCATACAACTCATAGATAGGATCAAGAACACAAATATATTCATGAAAACACATAGGGTTCAGATCTGAAAACATGGCACTCGGGCCCAAAGTGACAAGCATTAAGAGCAACAAGTTGAAGCAAAGAAGATAAACACCAATCTAGATGATAGGCAACATGCCCCCAACAATCTGACGAACTATTACATGATCTAACTCATCCAATCCCTACCATCCCCTTTGCCTACAGCAGGAAATTACTCACACATGTGAAGAGAAGTCATGGAGGAGGGATGGATTGGTGATGGTGATGACGATGGCGACGATATCCCCTCTCCGGAGGCCAAATCATCCTCCAGATTAGCCCTCCCGAAGAAGAACAGAGGGTGGCGGCCGCTCCGTGACGGAAACTGGAAAAGCGACTCTTTTTTTGGGGTTTTCGCGTCACGGGAATAAGTAGGAGTCGAGGTATGGCACCAGAGGAGGGGGGCGGCTCCCAGGCGTCCAGAGGGCGCGGCCCCACCCCTGGCCGCGCCAGGGGGGCACCTGGGGCCCCCAGAACTCCCTCTGGTCCCACTTCTGGCTGGTGGAAGCTTCTGGTGCGTGGATTTTCTATGAATTTTCCCGGAATTTTTTGAGATACCTAAAAATCCATTTTCCTGCACACAATAAAACCATATAGGCAGCTCTGCTGAAAACAACGTTAGTCCGGGTTAGTTTCGTCCAAATCATGCAATAATGAGGGCAAAACAATAGCAAAAGTGTTTGGAAAAGTAGATACGTTTGAGACGTATCAATGGATAACCCAAAATTCTTCTCAACAAAGAGAAGATGAGGAAAAGATGAATCCAGTGTCGACTTCTATATGAGCCTTTATATTTTCTTTTCGCATACATTAGCATCATTACATACTCTTTTCATTTTTTCCAAAAAATATATCTTGAGCATTGACCTGTGTGACTCAGTATGACACAAAAGATGCTCATACTGACTCATGGGGACTATAGTTCAAAAATTCTCTATGACTTAGTATGAGACAAAAGATGCTCATACTGACTCATGGGGACTACAATTTTTTCATTACATCTTGTGCATATATAAAGTCGACTTAGGTCGCAACGGCTATCGCCATACATATAAATTCGACTTTGGTCACGACGGCTATCGCCATACATATAAAGTCGACTTCGGTCGCGACGGCTCTCGCCGTACGTATACATATCGACATTCGTCAAACCGGCCCTCGCCGACTTATTTGGAAACCTGGAATAAAACCCATCATGTCATGTCTATGTGACTTGGCAAATTCAAAGATAAACCTATGTGACTCGGCACTGCACACAGATGCACACACCGACTCATGGGGACTACACTTCAAGCTTTCTTCTGAAAAAGAAGACTCGGTACATCACCCAGCTGAATATACCGACTCTTGGGGAGTAACACTTCAAAAAATATGCAAGAAATTGTAAGTCCCAGGTTGCTGCAGGCAAGACAACCCGACACTTGTGGGCTACACTACTTCGAAGCAAGTTTCATAAACACAAATTCTTCTTCGATGAGCCGGTACGGCACAAAAACCATCTCATGGGGCTACAAGTTAATCTGTCATATGAGTCGATTGACAGATACTAAACTATTCCGAATCGACTCAGGGGCTACGGATACATACACTATCATAAGTCGGCTCTCATACACTCCAAGAAAATATTTTAAGTCAGGAATAAAACCGACTCATAAACTCATGAACTCAACAAAAGTTCATAGATTTCATTCATCAAAACCAACTGGGTCTTGCATCAAAGGAGGCAACTTTATATGCAAAATCCAAACTCAGCAAACTACTACTAAAAACAAAAACCCACAGCTTCAGGCATCTTCTTCAGAGTCAGCTTCATCCTCTGTTGAAGCTTCTTCTTCATTAAGGAGCTCTTCATCGCTGGAGCTCTCCACACAATAGCAGGCTCCGTCTCCATCTGAGTCGAAGATCCTAGCTGACAAGGTGTCTTCACCATAAAATTTGAAGATAATGGTTTCTCCTCGAGAAATATTCCTGGAGCGAAGAAAAGTTTTCCAACCTTTCTCAAAAAACATGGTGCCTTAGTTAGAAAAACTAACTGTCACCCAGACAGGCCCATGAGGACATCCATCAGATCGGAGCCAAAGACCCGAAGGCGATGAGTCAAACACAAGTTGCGAAAAAGACTCAGGAAGTTTGATCCAGCGACGAATCGTTCGGATATGAACCAAGAATTCATTCCTCTCAGGAGAATAAGGGGGAGATTCAGAAGGAGAGGCAGCACGAGCACTTCTTCCCCTACCTCTGCCACGGCCACGACCACGACCACGGCCGCGACCTCGAGTACTTGCACGAGGATCAGGCTCATTGGATGCCAAAGGCGAAGAGGTCTCTAGCTTAGGTGCCATGGAGAAAGCAGGAAGAGGAGGAAGAGGATAGAATGCGCTTGAAAGATCAAGCTATCCAAGGAATATTTATAATAGATTCATGGAGAGGGTTGATACGTCCAAAAAGCATCACTATTTTATATTGTGATTTCACCCTATTCATTGATATATTCCACTTTAAAGTATTGTTCTTATGTTGTTTTGGCTTATTTTACACAGTTTACAACTTTCCGGTGCCGAAGCAGCAGAACCAGAATTCAGCGGTAAAAAGTGGATACCAAGTTGCTGAATCAGATCAAGTCCAAATGCGATGAAATTTTCTGGGGAGAATTTTTATGAAGATTGACTGGGGATCACCGAAGGAGGAGGTGAGGGGACCCACCAGACATCCAGAAGGGTTCCTGGCACGGCCCCTCTCCTGGCCGCGCTAGGCACCCTCCTGGGTGACTGGTGGCCCTCCTCAGGGCCCCCTTTCGCTTATATAAACCCCCTGGGGTGGAAACCCCTAAAATAGAGTCGTTTCCGTGTTTCGCCGCCGCCATGGGGCGGAAACCTACAGAGGAGAAAAGCCATATCTGGCGGGCAGATTCCGTCGGGGAGATCACCTCCCGGAAGGGGAGATCGTTGCCATCATCATCATCATCGTCACGGGCATCATCGAGATCATCATCAACATCATCCCCAACATCAGCACCATCTCCATATCCATCCCATCTCATCTCACAATTGCAACTTGTGTTATAATCCGTACTATCCATCCTCTCTACTCTGTTGGTGTTGATTACTACTTTGTGGTGAATGCTATTGAGTTTTGTTGGAGAAATATCATTGTGTCCAGATTGTTTATCACCCATCTATCACCTCTGATCATGATCTCTTTTATTTCTTGTGAGTAGTTACTTTAGTTCTTGAGAACATGGGAGAAGTCTAGTTGTTAGTAGTCATATGATGTTGAAGTATTATGTGTTGTTTGATACTTAAGTTTTGTTGTTATTTCTCTAGTGGTGGTATGTGAGTCGAACACATAACACTTCACCTTTCATGGGCCTAGAGGAATACATTGTTCACAAAGGATGCTTATGGTGGGTTGCCGGAGTGACAGAAACCTGAACCCCAGTTTGCAGACTTTCGCACAAGGGAGTTATGGATCCTTGATCGTAATGCTGTGGTTAGGCTTATGCCTTAATTACTACCTTGTATTTGCGGATTCTTGCAAGGTGTGTCATCATAAGAGTACACTTATCTTAGTCTAGAAGGTGTACTAGCATTGATCCACCCATCGACACTTATCCACACGAAACATATTACTTGGCGGAGTATGGTGAAAGTGACTTGACTATCTCTCCCGTGTTTTCTCGAGAACGCTTTAGTTTTTATAAGTTCAGTTCCTAGGCTTATCCTTGTTAAAGGATTGGGCCACTTTCTACTCCTCAGTTACCCTGTTTACTTTTCCTGTCTTTTACTTTTCTGTTGCTTAAACCAGAAACCCCTAAATATTTACCTTTGAGTGTTTGCAGCCCTTTCCTTATCTAGTGTCACTTATCAGCACCTTCTGCTCCTCGTGGGATCAATACTCTTATTTATCGAAAAGCTACAATTGATCCCCTAGACTTTTGGGTTATCAAGAATCGTTTATTGGTGCGGTTAGCAGGGAAGGAAACCCAACTAAACCTATTAATTTCTCCGCCATCAATGAGCTATTGGTAAGTGAAGCCGGTAAGGGAATTTTTATTTTCTGTTGTTACTTTCAGTCCTTATGGACTCTTCTGCTGTTGGTTCATTGCTGGTAAGGAGCCGCCCCACGACTGTGGTGGTCACTCCTACCCCTACTGAAATAGTGCCCTATAAAATACCATCTAGTATTGTTGATTATGTCTTGGTTAATCGTTATACAGGAGAAGGACATCCGGGAGAGCACCTGCTATATTTATCACAATTATGTTCTTTATTTAAGCTTGCAGGTGTGACGATGGAGTTCGTCATGAAGAAACTATTCTCCATATCACTCAAAGATAAAGCTTCAGATTGGTATAAGCTACTCGATAACTCTGATCTGCTTGAATGGCCAGAACTTATGTCTCTCTTTTATGCAAAGTTTTATCCTCTTCGTGAAATTCACCAAGACAGGAACTACATCTACAATTTTTGGTCTCGCGACGGAGAGAGCATCGCTCAAGCTTGGGGGAGACTGAAGTCCCTGAGGAAATTATACTTACAAATTTTTATGCCAGGCTTTCTCGTCAGGACAAGGAGATGTTGGATGCCTCCTCTAGTGGGGTATTCCAGACCAGAAGTATGGAAGAAAAATGGGATCTTATAGAAAGGATCCAGAAGAACACTGAAGACTGGGAAATTGATAAAGGTATTGAACCCGCTATAAACTATGAGCATGACTACATTGAGAGTTATGTGAAGACAGATTACTTTAATACCTTTTGCTCTAAAATTGGTCTTGATTCCCAGCTAATGGTTGACTTTTGCAAGGACTTTGCCTCTCATATTGATTCTTCCAGGAAGAAGGAGATTCAACATCATAAACCTTTCAAGGAGTCACCAATTGAGATTAATGTTACTGATCCTGTTTTACCTGCAGTTGTGTATGAACAACCTCCTTATCCCTCCAGGATAAAGGACCACTCTTTCATTAAAGGTATTCTAAACTAGAATCGAAGGACCACTGACGAACCTGAGGACATGATCAAGGTCCAGCCTCAAGTTGCAATGGTCAAGGATCTGGTAACTAGTGATATCGAAGAATCCACTATTAGTTTTTGTGCTATTGCCACTAACATTGTCACACCAGGAACAATGGCCCAATTTCAGGTACACCCGTTATATCTGTCAAAATAGGAGATCATAATTACTATGGGCTATGTGATTTGGGATCTAGCGTCAGCGCTATTCCCTTCACACTTTATCAAGAAATCATGCACGAGATTCAGCCGTGTGAGATCGAGGACATAGATGTCACTATCCATCTTGCAAATAAACAAACAATCTCTCCAGTTGGATTGTAAGAGATGTTGAAGTACTCTGCGGGAAGGTAAAATATCCTACAGACTTTCTTGTACTTGGTTCAGTGCAAGATAGTTTTTGGCCTATTATATTTGGTAGGCCCTTCCTCAGCACTTGCGGAGCTATAATAGATTGCAAAAAAGGTAAAGTTTCTGTTGAAATCAACGGTGAGCCGTATGAATTTAATTTTTCTAAGTTTTCTAAGCAGCCTCGTGGTCCTGACCTGTCAAGTAATGAAAAAATTATTGAAGAAATTGCTTCCATTGTTATTCCTCCTAATGACACTTTGCAGCAATTTATGGAAGATCACGAGAATGATATACATATGCAGGAAAGGGATCAACTAGAAGACATATTTTTAAGACAAACTCCCATCCTGAAGCACAACCTCCCGATTGAACCTTTAGGAATACTCTCGCAACTGAAAGAAGACCCGGTGTTCGACCTAAAACCACTACCCGATACGCTCAATTATGCTTATTTAGACAAAAAGAAAGTATATCCTGTTATTATCAATACTAACCTTTCAGGGTATGAAGAAGAGCGATTATTGGAGACACTCCGCAGACACCGAGGTTCTATTGGCTATACTCTTGATAATCTCAAGGGTATTAGTCCATCCATTTGCCAACATACTATCAATCTCGAGCCCGATGCTAAACTGGTTGTTGATCATCAACGACGGTTGAACCCAAAGATGAAGGACGTGGTTAGGACGGAGTTTCTCAAACTTCTAGCCGCAGGTATCATCTAACCTATAGCTGATAGTAAGTGGGTAAGTCCCGTTCATTGTGTTCCTAAGAAAGGAGGTATGACTGTTGTTCCTAATGATAAAAATGAACTAATACCTCAGAGGACTATTATTGGATATAGAATGTGTATTGGTTTCAGGAAGTTAAACAAGGCCACCCGGAAGGACCACTATCATTTGCCCTTTATTGATCAGATGCTCGAGCGTTTGTCTAAAGACACCAACTTCTGCTATCTTGATGGGTACTCTGGCTTCTCCCAGATTCATGTCAACACCGCGGATCAAGAGAAGACCACTTTCATGTGTCCTTATGGTACTTATGCTTATAGGCATATGCCTTTCGGTTTGTGTAATGCACCTGCTACTTTTCAGAGTTGTATGTCTGCAATATTTCATGGTTTCTGTGAGGAGATTGTAGAAGTTTTCATGGACGACTTTTCCGTCTATGGAAACTCCTTTGACCACTGTCTCCACAATCTTAATAAAGTTTTGTAGAGATGTGAAGAAACAAATTTGGTGCTCAATTGGGAGAAGTGCCATTTCATGGTTAACGAAGGGATAGTTCTTGGACACAAGATTTCTGAAAGGGGAATTGAAGTGGACAAGGAAAAAATTGAAGCTATTGAAAGGATGCCCTATCCAAGGGACATCAAAGGTATTCGTAGTTTTCTAGGTCATGCTGGTTTCTATAGAAGATTTTTCAAGGACTTTTCTAAGACCTCGAGACCCCTTACCAATCTTCTCCAGAAGGATGCCCCTTTTGTATTTTATGAAGATTGTAAGGAAGGTTTTGAAGTTCTTAAGAAAGCCTTGATAACCGCTCCTATAGTACAACCACCTGACTAGAATTTTCCCTTTGAAATTATGTGTGATGCTAGTGATTTTGCTGTTGGAGCTGTTTTAGGACAAAGGGTTGACAAGAAGTTGAATGTCATCCACTATGCCAGCAAAACACTTGATAGTGCTCAAAAGAATTATGCTACTACCGAGAAAGAATTCTTGGCAGTGGTGTTTTCTTGTGATAAGTTTAGGCAGTATATTGTTGATTCTAAACTTATTATTCATACTAACCATCCTGCCATTAAGTATCTTATGTAGAAAAAGGATGCCAAACCAAGACTCATTAGGTGGGTACTCCTTCTTCAAGAATTTGTTTTGCAGATTGTCGATAGAAAAGGAGAAGACAATCCGGTGGCGGATAATCTTTCAAGGATGGAAGATATCCCGCACGATCCTATTACAGTCAACGACAGTTTCCCAGATGAACAACTTTTTGTTGTAAAAGTACAATCTCATTCCAACCCTTGGTTTGCAGATTATGCTAATTTTATCGTTGCACTGTTTTTGCCTCCAGGTTTCACATTTCAGCAGAGGAAGAAATTCTTCATGGATTTGAAGCACTACTTTTGGGATGATCCACATCTTTATAAAGAAGGTGTGGACGTGATCGTAAGAAGGTGTATACCGGAGCACGAGCAGCAGGACATTCTTCGACAATGTCACGATAGTCCCTATGGAGGACATCATGTCAGTGAAAGGACCACACATAAAGTTTTACAATCAGGATTTTATGGGCCTACTCTCTTTAAGGACGCCTGAAGGTACGTTCTATCTTGTGATAAGTGTCAGAGAGTTGGTAACATTAGCAGGAGAAATGAGATGCCTATGAATTACCCACTAGTGATCGAACCTTTCGATTGCTAGGGTTTTGATTTTATGGGTCCTTTTCCTCCTTCACACAAGTACGCACACATCTTAGTTGCTGTTGATTATGTAACCAAGTGGGTTGAAGCAATCCCCACTGAGAGTGCTGATGACAAGACATCTTTGAAAATGCTCAAAGATGTAATTTTTCCTAGGTTTGGAGTACCAATGTACCTCATGACAGATGGAGGGTCACACTTCACGCATGGAGATTTTAGGAAAGCTCTAGCCAAGTACGATGTCAATCATAGGATTGCATCACCGTACCACCTTCAAACTAGTGGGAAAGTTGAGCTCACCAATAGGGAGATCAAGTTGATCTTGCAGAAAATAGTAAACAGTTCTAGAAAGGACTGGTCAAAGAAGTTAGGGGATGCTTTGTGGGCGTATAGAACTGCTTACAAAAACCCCATGGGCATGTCTCCGTATAAGATGGTCTATGGCAAGGCTTTCCATTTACGATTAGAGTTAGAGCATAAAGCTTTCTGGGCTGTCAGAGAGCTGAATGCTGACCCAAAGTTAGCTGGTGAAAAGCGTCTCATGAACTTGACTTCTCTAGATGAGTGGAGAAGTGAAGCTTACGAGAGCGCTAAAATGTTCAAGGAAAAGGTAAAGAAGTGGCACGATAAAAGAATTCTGAAACGTGAATTTAATGTTGGTGATAAAGTTTTGTTGTTTAGATCTCGTTTCAGGTTTTCTCCAGGTAAACTACTTTCCAGATGGGAAGGACCTTTTCATATCGAAGAAGTATATCGGTCGGGTGCAATCAAGATCAATAATTTCGAAGGCACCAAACCTCAAGTTGTGAATGGAAAAAGACTCAAACATTATATGGCAGGTGATCCAATCAATGTGGATGCAAACATGATATATACAAGCACTCATGAAGAACATGTTGCAGCCAGTTTCAGACTCCGGCAGGAGCAGAATTAGAAAAGGTATGAATTATGGTAAGAAAACACCGCGAACGTCAATAACAGTTAACTTTTCAGAGTTTTTGCGAAATTAGGAAAATTCCAAGCCCGAGTGGAGCCGGAGAGGAGCTCCAGGGAGGCCAAGAGGCCCCCTGGCGCGGCCCCACTCCTGGCTGCCCTGGACTCCGCCTCCGACTCCACCTAGGCTTGAAACCTTCCTTCTGTCGCATAAATTTTTGCTATATATTTTCCCGGATAGTCCCAGCACCGTATCTCTTGATTTCGCGTGTTTTCTTTCTCGGTCAGTTTCTGCCAGGGGGAAAAGCTGTTGCTGAAGATGTCTTCTTGTGGCTCGAGCGGAGAGGACTTCTTCGGATGGCGTCTATGTCAAGTTCAGAAGGATCTTAATCAAGGGAAGCACGTTGATTGGGCTACCGAAGAAGAAATTGCCGCAATACAAGAGGAGATGGAGCGTGCCGCGAGAGAGAAGTCAAGACTATCACTTCCCAACAACAAGGAGGTCCAAGCAATTCCATCATGGTGGGATCTTTCCAACCTCAGTATGATCTTTCTCTTAACCTTTCAGGGCCCTCCACTTCACTTGAAGATCAACACATGCTTTCCACCATCTCCGAGGCCTACCGCATCACCAACAAAATCTGCGAAGATTTCCGTGTACTAAAAATACAAGTGGAAGTCTTGGAGTCAGAGAACCAAACCCTTCGCTGTGTCATCAGGGATCTGAAGAAACAACCACAACAAGATGAGGAGTAAAACTCCTCAGGTAATGGCACCCCCTTAGCTTGTTCCAAGCTTGGGGGAGTGCCCGGTATCTTTATCTTTATCTTTTTCTTTAGGAGTCAAGTAGAGTCGTATCATGTCTAGGGAGCTCACTTTATGAAATAGGTGTTGCTTCGAGGTCTATCACTCCTCTTGTGGAGAGCTTTGTATCCGTGAGTGTGGAGTCGTCTATGAAGGAATATTAATGAGAAGTCTATTGGTTTCTTCGCTGCACTTGGTATTCTCTTCACTCAATCGACATTATGAGCTGATTCTTATGGGGAGTATTGACCTTATATCAGGTATGGCTTCAAAAACTTTATTTAATCTTGGCAAGTATATCTTTGGTCATAACAACAAGCATGTTTTTCTCAAAGTAGCGACATAGCCAAAACCTTTGTGTTATTATGCTTGAAGTGTTATGTTGACAAGGAAGACAACTTGATGTTTGATGCTAGTTTTAATGTTTATGCTTTGTATTGCTTGCATCTAAGTTGTCATCAATTGTCTGCTCTCTCAAAGCCTTGCTAGCCAAAACTCTGTACTAAGCGGAATTATGCTTGTACTGCCATACCTTAAAACCAACTTCTTCCACTTGAGTCCACCATACCTTCCTACTTGTGGTATTCCACTACCACTCCTAAAGTATATAATTTATGTGCTAACTTTAGATGTTCAAAATCTTCTGTTTTGTGCCGCTGATTCATCCCATGAGGAAGTGGTGGGTGTCCCACGATCTTCTTAATTTAGACAAATTTTATCTTGGGATTGCATGTCTAATCTGCAAACCCCTAATACGAGAAGGGACTGGCATGAGTGCCCAGCCCGTAAAAGATAAATACTAACACACAAGTTCCTTTGCCCTTTTACGAGAGATAAACAAAGGAATCCAAGGGGATGTGATCGTCCCCACATGGGAGCCGTTCCTCGAAACTTGTCCAAATCATGAAGTGAGTGAGTTACCTATCAGCAGTCGTTGACGGATCATGCACCTCCCAAAAGTTTGTTTTTATTCTGTTTTATCTAGAGATGGCACATAAGTTTTCCCTGCTTACCCTTTTGCACGGGGTTTATCTTTATTTTGTGCTGAGTCAGTCCTTCCTACTTCCTTCCTTTCTTGAGAGAGAACAGACATTTGATGTTGATAAAGATGATTGCATATAAAGTTGCATTGAAATCTAGCATGTTACATCTTTGTTGACATTATCTTTTGATAAGTGAGTTGTTTGCAAAAGCTCATGCTTAGTAAACATCTTCCTTTGTGTTGACATGTGCACTTATTGACTAATGGCATGTTCTTTCAAAAGCATCAACTTTTCCATTATAAGTGAAAGAACAAAAGTAAAAGTTATTAGTTGTTCCTTGACCAAGGCTATGTTTGTCATGATTTGATGAGTTTTCCAGGTCCTACTTTGTTATAATTGTTACTACTTTATCATAAGGACCTTATGAGTTGAGGTTGCTGTTGAGGATGTTTAAGTTTGGTGAAGAATCTTGATGCTTCTTGTTCATATTCTTTTATCGACACTTCACTCTTTAAACTTGTGGACAGGTTTACCGAGCTCAGTAATCGCTTGAGGACAAGCGAGGTCTAAGCTTGGGGGAGTTGATACGTCCAAAAAGCATCACTATTTTATATTGTGATTTCACCCTATTCATTGATATATTCCACTTTAAAGTATTGTTCTTATGTTGTTTTGGCTTATTTTACATAGTTTACAACTTTCCGGTGCCGAAGAAGCAGAACCAAAATTCAACGGTAAAAAGTGGATATCAAGTTGCTTAATCAGATCAAGTCCCAATGTGATGAAATTTTACGAGGAGCAATTTTATGAAGATTGACTGGGGATCACCGAAGGAGGAGGTGAGGGGACCCACCAGGCAGCCTGAAGGGTGCCTGGCGCGGCCCCCCTCCTGGCCGCGCTAGGCACCCTCCTGGGTGCCTGGTGGCCCCCTTTGGTGCCCCCTTTCGCATATATAAACCCCCTGGGGTGGAAACCCCTAAAAGAGAGTCGTTTCCGTGTTTCGCCGCCGCCACGGGGCGGAAACCTATAGAGGAGAAAATCCATCTCTGGCGGGCAGATTCCGCCGGGGAGATCACCTCCCGGAAGGGGAGATCGTCGCCATCATCATCATCATCGTCACGGGCATCATCGAGATCATCATCAACATCATCCCCAACATCAGCACCATCTCCATCTCCATCCCATCTCATCTCACAATTGCAACTTGTGTTGTAATCCGTACTATCCATCCTCTCTACTCTGTTGGTGTTGATTACTACTTTGTGGTGAATGCTATTGAGTTTTGTTGGAGAAATATCATTGTGTCCAGATTGTTTATCACCCATCTATCACCTCTGATCATGATCTCTTTTATGTTTTGTGAGTAGTTACTTTAGTTCTTGAGAACATGGGAGAAGTCTAGTTGTTAGTAGTCATATGATGTTGAAGTATTATGTGTTGTTTGATACTTAAGTTGTGTTGTTATTTCTCTAGTGGTGGTATGTGAGTCGAACACATAACACTTCACCTTTCATGGGCCTAGAGGAATACATTGTGCACAAAGGATGCTTATGGTGGGTTGCCGGAGTGACAGAAACCTGAACCCCAGTTCGCAGACTTTCGCACAAGGGAGTTATGGATCCTTGATCGTAATGCTATGGTTAGGCTTATGCCTTAATTACTACCTTGTATTTGCGGATTCTTGCAAGGTGTGTAATTGTAAGGCCTGATATGCGTTACTGTTCGAAATCTAAGTGTTTCCACCCAGATCCGAGGACGAAGCATATATCGGTCCCACCGCGACATATGACAAAGCCATATGCCCCGGATTTCCAACATGATATCACAACATTACAGATACAGGATACAACATCTCATACAATCGGCATACAACTGCCTTAAATACAATATAACAGCGGAAGATACATGTCTGAGTACAGGCTACAATCAAATGCCTAGTGGCAAAGAGAAAAACATCGACCCCATAACCACACGGGTCCAGGCCCTCCGCCGGGATCCGCCTAACTAGTCGTCGTCGAGTCTCCACGTGAAACGTCGATCACCGTACCTGTTGTCGATCAGAACCCTAAAAAGAGTTTGGGGGTAGTATCATGAGTACAGAGGTACTCAGCATCCAACTGTAGTGGTCATCTGACCCAGCAAGGACTTCATCACTCGTCATTCTAGGACAACTAGTAGTTTACGGTAAGGAAGGGGTAAGTGGTGAGGTTGTTGCCGCACTAGCATTTATGAAGTGGATAACGATCTAGAGAGTAAGGTAAGAAGCCAAGCATTCGATGAGGACTCGCCTCCAACAAGTCTGCTATCCACCTACATACGCAAACATAACACCTATCCTATCCTTGTCCTCCTCTTCGCATCCCGACGAAGAAGAAGCAGTCAAGGCACACACACGTTGATCAAGTTATATTAAAATTATCTCAGTTGTTGTTGTCTATGAACAAGGAGTAGGTCTCAAGTCGTCCATAACCGTGGACACGGCTTCTCGAAAAGATTTAACCCTGCAGGGGTGTACCAACTGCCCATTACGAGGCTCCGCACGCACGCCCATCTCTCTCAGTTGCTACCCATCACAGGCAACCATTTTATGATTTAGTTCCAAGAGATCCGAAACGACAGGTCCCTCTAACTAACAACGAACAAATCCGGGTGGCCCCCGGTGAGTCGACATCCATCTCAGGAGCCGGCCGCTCTCTCGATCTGGTCTCTACCGTCTGTCGCAGGTTTGGATAGCCGGTTAATCACACATGGGAAACCGGGTCCTCAGCTGAACAAGGTGGGCCAGCAAGGGAACTAAGTCCTCACTGGTCCGGGTTGGTTTGAAAACAACTGGCAGCTGACCAGCACACACACGTTTCCAATGGTAAATCAGCTTCGGCCACCACTAGAAATGTTTGAAGCTAGGTAGGTAAGAAAAGGGGACCCCATAAAATCCCACACGCGGTTAGGCACGCTCCGTCTAAAACCCAATACCCGGAACTCGGATCCTAGGTGACTCGAATGGAACAAAGCGTCGGGGCGGGATAGCCTAGACCTCCCATCCTTCGTCGAATATAGTCAACATTATAATAATCATATCATCAACAACAATATAATAATGTATATCCCAACCCAAAGAGTAACAGGGTAACATCGTAGCATCCTAAGCACGCATACTAGCAGGGGCTGAGCAACGAGCAATAGTAACATAGCAGTACAAGGTTTGCTGGGAAGGGACATGGCTGTATCGGTTTTGAAAGAGGCTGTAAACATGTGGTAGGATCAAACATCGAACCTAACCTAGACTAGCATGCAAACCGCTGGTTGAAATAGAATGGATCATAAGTAATGTATAGTCCTTGCCTGTTGATAAGTCGGGTTCCGAAGGTGTAGCCCATCGCAAGCTCGCATCGTCTCCGAGAGGTACCCGCGGAAGCACACAAGAAGGAAACACTGGAAAGCAATCAACGGTGCACTACTATTACTACGGAGCAAAACAAGATCAAAGAGACAACACAAGGCACGACAACGCGATACGGATCTATCGTCGAGAACGGTTACTAACAGTTTAAGTGGGGTATCGGTCACACACGACGAATACCACACATTTACGGTGGTTCAAGTTGTCTAGCTAGAGGTGATCAACCAACAGTTATTAACATGGCAACTCAAGCAAGCATGGCATAGCACACAAACATGTCAAGAGGTGAAGCACAAAGTAAACTATCTATGCTAGTCAATTTAAGTGAGGCACAACCTAAACATGGCATACACTAAGTGCCGCACAACAATGAAAGGATTTGGTACTGATCTGTCCTAAACCATATTTTAGGTTGGTTAACAACATCAAACAATAGCATAAACAAAAAGTACACGAAAAACTAATCAAGTTACATATAAAGGACACCCCAAACGGAGTTACGGTTAATAAGATATAAGCAAGACAAGCTATGCAGACATGCTGTATAAACAGGGGTAAATCTATATGCAAAGGTGAAGCAACATGACATAGCAATACATGTAATGAAATTAGACATGATGCTTAACAAAATGCAATTGGAATCAATCAAATCCGATAAACGGTCGCGACACACTCGTCGACCGAAGTTGCAACAAAATAACAGTTTCAGCAACAACAGCACAATAACATCAGGATCACCAATTTGGAGCAAGATTTAATACAGCTAAAGCACCCAAACATGGCAAGTTAAAGTATGGAATTGAAGTACACATGATGCTTAACACATAGGAGAAAGAATCAATGCAATAGGCCTCATGGATTTGTTACAATCATCATGCAAAGTTGCAACATAATAATAACAACATCACATAACAGGAAAAACTAGCAGTTAACGGCCTGATGCCCTGTTCAGCACACAATTACACAGTCAAGATGAGCTCAAATGCAAATGCTCAGAAATAATGAAAGCTAGAGCACGCAAAACTGAGCAACTTTCATTTTGGGGGCACGTCCATCGGAGATAGCGTTTGCTTGCTATCGTCAACGCGGAATCGAATCAGCAGCACAATAATAAGGACTTAGCAGATTTTTGCAATAGGGGAAAAAAAGAAAAAGGGGTGGCCTCACCCAAACGGGCCTCGGCCCACTGGCCGGCTGGATCTGGATCTGACTACCGCTGGGCTGGAGGCCTGGCTGCGGGCCGGATCTGGCGAGGTGGGCCGCTGGGGCAGGCGGCCCAGCTGGCGGTGGAGGCGCTGGATCGAGGCGGGCGTGGCCTCCCGAAGGTTGAGGCGGCGGCGCCGGCCGTCTCTGATGAGGAGGGGTCGCCGGTGGCACCTGGAGGCGCGAGGGCGAGCGCGGCGGGGTGGATGAGGCGGAGGGGCGAGGAGGCGCTGGGGTTGGCCGGGATCCCGCCGGCTTGGAGCTCGGCTCGCCGGCCGGCTTCCACCATGGCGCGGGCGGGGAGCTTCTCCAGCGATGGTGACCTGCGGGAGGAGGAGGAGGGGTCAGGGGAGACGAGAGAGGAGAGGGGGGAGCGGGGGCGCTGCTGCCGGCGGCTGCGGCCTGCTGGCCTGCGGGGTCCTGCGCGGCTCGGCCTCCATGGGAAGCGGGCGCGGAGGAGAGTTGGAGGAGAGAGAAGGGGCTACGTGGCGCGCCCGTAGCCCTCCGATCTGCGATCCGACGGCTGCAAACAGATCTGAGCTAGGGATGCGAAAATTGGGGGCAACAACAGGGGGGTGGCTGCAAAATTGTGGCTAGGGAAACCCTAAAAATGGGTGGGAGTGTGGTGGTCTTTATATAGCCCCGATGGCTGGCAGTTTGCAAAAACATTCCTGGTTTTGCTCTCGCGCGCGCGGTGCTCACATTTCTGACCGCCGGGGGTCCGCAGTACCTCCGATTCGGGTAAAACTTCGAACTGCGCGATCAGCGCGTCGAGCCGGAACCATTTCAAAAACACTTTCCGGCGCGCTATAAAAATAACCCGTTTAATTATTAAACGGGGTTTTTCCGTTCTGTTGGCTGCGGCAGGTCTCGTGCGATTTTCGCGACGGTGATCGGGCGAAACCCGGTGTCGCAAGGTCGAGTGTCAGGGTGGCAAGGGTCGGCCTCCGTCCGGTACGAGATAAGAGGGGGTAAAATAATAGCCGATTAATAAATCGGGGATGCAAACACCGCAAACAAATCAGACAATCAAAAAATTCACACCGAAAACAAATTTTTAATTTTTGTGAAAACTGGGCTGTTACAATACAACACCACCAACAAGGGCTCTCGTCCCGAGATCCAGAACGATCCGGGGGAGACAGGGGAGAGAAAAAATAAAGACGACGATCTTCAACACCACCAACAAGGGACTCTGCTCCATGTCGATGTCGAGCTTTCGTCGAGAAACTTTCCGCAGAGAGACGACATCGTCGGAAAGACGAAACCGTCAGGTGTCACGAGGAAGAACGATCGCGAAAACCAGATCAAGGGATAGTGATTTTCGACGCAAGTCATAAAAACACCGGCAAAAGGATGGATGGGAATGGATGACCCAGATGATATCCGAAACAGGAGAAGCTAAAGGTACTACAGGAATTCCCACCTGAGCTCGGAATCGAGACAATACGTTGCACGCAAGGAATTGTAACAGTGCCGATACTCCACACACTCGAGATCCTAATGTTTTGAAGGGGATAAGGCGAGAATAAAACACTTACGACACTTGTCCTGACCCGAGCAAGGGTAAGGAGTAAAAAGATTCCTACTCTCCGATAACTAACTTAGTAACTACAAAATAGTTTTTGTCTAGACTCGACTTCGGCCAGAGAAGGGATCCTACAGTCGGTAAGGCTCTGATACCAAGTTGTAAGGCCCGATATGCGGTACTATTCCAAATCTAGGTGTTTCCACCCAGATCCGGGGACGAAGCACATATCGGTCCCACCGCGACATATGACAAAGCCATATGCCCCGGATTTCCAACATGATATCACAACATTACAGATACAGGATACAACATCTCATACAATCGGCATACAACTGCCTTAAATACAATATAACAGCGGAAGATACATGTCTGAGTACAGGCTCCAATCAAATGCCTAGTGGCAAAGAGAAAAACATCGACCCCATAACCACACGGGTCTAGGCCCTCCGCCGGGATCCGCCTAACTAGTCGTCGTCGAGTCTTCACGTGAAACGTCGATCACCGTACCTGTTGTCGATCAGAACCCTGAAAAGAGTTTGGGGGTAGTATCATGAGTACAGAGGTACTCAGCATCCAACTGTAGTGGTTATCTGACCCAGCAAGGACTTCATCACTCGTCATTCTAGGACAACTAGTAGTTTACTGTAAGGAAGGGGTAAGTGGTGAGGTTGTTGCCGCACTAGCATTTATGAAGTGGCTAACGATCTAGAGAGTAAGGTAAGAAGCCAAGCATTCGATGAGGAATCGCCTCCAACAAGTCTGCTATCCACCTACATACGCAAACATAACACCTATCCTATCCTTGTCCTCCTCTTCGCATCCCGACGAAGAAGAAGCAGTCAAGGCACACACACATTGATCAAGTTATATTAAAATTATCTCAGTTGTTGTTGTCTATGAACAAGGAGTAGGTCTCAAGTCGTCCATAACCGTGGACACGGCTTCTCGAAAAGATTTAACCCTGCAGGGGTGTACCAACTGCCCATTACGAGGCTCCGCATGCACACCCATCTCTCTCAGTTGCTACCCATCACAGGAAACCATTTTATGATTTAGTTCCAAGAGATCCGAAACGATAGGTCCCTCTAACTAACAACGAACAAAGCCGGGTGGCCCCCGGTGAGTCGACATCCATCTCAGGAGCCGGCCGATCTCTCGATCTGGTCTCTACCGTCTATCGCAGGTTTGGATAGTCGGTTAATCACACATGGGAAACCGGGTCCTCAGCTGAACAAAGTGGGCCAGCTAGGGAACTAAGTCCTCACTGGTCCGGGTTGGTTTGAAAACAACTGGCAGCTGACCAGCACACACACGTTTCAAATGGTAAATCAGCTTGGGCCACCACTAGAAATTTTTGAAGCTAGGTAGGTAAGAAAAGGGGACCCCATAAAATCCCACACGCGGTTAGGCACGCTCAGTCTTAAAACCAATACCCGGAACTCGGATCCTAGGTGAATCGAATGGAACAAAGCGTCGGGGCGGGATAGCCTAGACCTTCCATCCTTCGTCGAATATAGTCAACATTATAATAATCATATCATCAACAACAATATAATAATGTGATATCCCAACCCAAAGAGTAACAGGGTAACATCGTAGCATCCTAAGCACGCATACTAAGCAGGGGCTGAGCAACGAGCAATAGTAACATAGCAGTACAAGGTTTGCTGGGAAGGGACATGGTTGTATCGGTTTTGAAAGAGGTTGTAAACATGTGGTAGGATCAAACATCGAACCTAACCTAGACTAGCATGCAAACCGCTTGTTGAAATAGAATGGATCATAAGTAATGTATAGTCCTTGCCTGTTGATAAGTCGGGTTCCGAAGGTGTAGCCCATCGCAAGCTCGCATCGTCTCCGAGAGGTACCCGCGGAAGCACACAAGAAGGAAACACTGGAAAGCAATCAACGGTGCACCACTATTACTACGGAGCAAAACAAGATCAAAGAGACAACACAAGGCACGGCAACGCGATACGGATCTATCGTCGAGAACGGTTACTAACAGTTTAAGTGGGGTATCGGTCACACACGACAAATACCGCACGTTTACGTTGGTTCAAGTTGTCTAGATACAGGTGATCAACCAACGGTTATTAACATGGAAACTCAAGCAAGCATGGCATAGCACACAAACATGTCAAGAGGTGAAGCACAAAGTAAACTATCTATGCTAGTCAATTTAAGTGAGGCACAACCTAAACATGGCATACACTAAGTGCCGCACAACAATGAAAGGATTTGGTACTGATCTGTCCTAAACCATATTTTAGGTTGGTTAACAACAGAAAACAATAGCATAAACAAAAAGTACACGAAAAACTAATCAAGTTACATATAAAGGACACCCCAAACGGAGTTACGGTTAAAAAGATATAAGCAAGACAAGCTATGCACACATGCTGTATAAATAGGGGTAAATCTATATGCAAAGGTGCAGCAACATGACATAGCAATACATGTAATGAAAGTAGACATGATGCTTAACAAAATGCAATTGGAATCACTCAAATCCGATAAACGGTCGCAACACACTCGTCGACCGAAGTTGCAACAAAATAACAGCTTCAACAACAGCAGCACAATAACATCAGGATCACCCCTTTGGAGCAAGATATAATACAGCTAAAGCAGCCAAACATGGCAAGTTAAAGCATGGAATTGAATTACACATGATGCTTAACACATAGGAGAAAGAATCAATGCAATAGGCCTCATGGATTTGTTACAATCATCATGCAAAGTTGCAACAAAATAATAACAGCAACACATAACAGGAAAAACTAGCAGTTAACGGCCTGATGCCCTGTTCAGCACACAATTACACAGTAAATATAAGCTCAAATGCAAATGCTCACAACAGATGAAAGCTAGAGCACGCAAAATTGAGCAACTTTCATTTTGGGGGCACGTCCATCGGAGCTACCGTTTGCTTGCTATCGTCAACGCGGAATCGAATCAGCAACACAATAATAAGGACTTAGCAGATTTTTGCAACAGGGGAAAAAAAGAAAAAGGGGTGGCCTCACCCAAACGGGCCTCGGCCCACTGGCCGGATGGATCTGGATCTGACTACCGCTGGGCTGGAGGCCTGGCTGCGGGCCGGATCTAGCGAGGTGGGCCGCTGGGGCAGCCGGCCCAGCTGGCGGTGGAGGTGCTGGATCGGGGCGGGCGTGGCCTCCCGAAGGTTGAGGCGGCGGCGCCGGCCGTCTCCGACGAGGAGGGGTCGCCGGTGGCAGCTGGAGGCGCGAGGGCGAGCGCGGCGGGGTGGATGAGGCAGAGGGGCGAGGAGGCGCTGGGGTTGGTCGGGATCCCGCCGGCTTGGAGGTCGGCTCGCCGGCCGGCTTCCACCATGGCGCGGGCGGGGAGCTTCTCCAGCGATGGTGACCTGCGGGAGGAGGAGGAGGGGTCAGGGGAGACAAGGGAGGAGAGGGAAGGAGAGGAGAGAGGAGAGGGGGGCGAGGGGGCGCTGCTGCCGGCGGCTTCGGCCTGCTAGCCGGCGGGGTCCTGCGCGGCTCGGCCTCCATGGGCGGCGGGCGCGGAGGAGAGTTGGAGGAGAGAGAAGGGGCTACGTGGCGCGCCCGTAGCCCTCCGATCTGCGATTCGACGGCTGCAAACAGATCCGAGCTAGGCATGCGAAAATTGGGGGCAACAACAGGGGGGTGGCTGCAAAATTGTTGCTAGGGAAACCCTAAAAATGGGTGGGAGTGTGGTGGTCTTTATATAGCCCCGGTGGCTGGCAGTTTGCAAAAACATCCCCAGTTTTTCTCTCGCGCGCGCGGTGCTCACGTTTCTGACCGCCGGGGGTCCGCAGTACCTCCGATTCGGGTAAAACTTCGAACTGCGCGATCAGCGCGTCGAGCCGGAGGCGTTCACCTCGCGCTGGAACCGTTTCAAAAACACTTTCCGGCGTGCTATAAAAATAACCCGTTTAATTATTAAACGGGGTTTTTCCGTTCCGTTGGCTGCGGCAGGCCTCGTGCGATTTTCGCGACGGTGATCGGGCGAAACCCAGTGTCGCAAGGTCGAGTGTCAGGGTGGCAAGGGTCGGTCTCTGTACGGTACGAGATTAGATGGGGGAAAATAATAGCCGATCCATAAATCGGGGATGCAAACACCGCAAACAAATCAGACAATCAAACAATTCACACCGAAAACAAAATTTTAATTTTTGTGAAAACTGGGCTGTTACAGTAATCATAGGAGTACACTTATCTTAGTCTAGAAGGTGTACTAGCATTGATCCACCCACCGACACTTATCAACACGATACATATTACTTGGCGGAGTATGGTGAAAGTGACTTGACTATCTCTCCCGTGTTTTCTCGAGAACGCTTTAGCTTTTATAAGTTCAGTTCCTAGGCTTATCCTTGTTAAAGGATTGGGCCACTTGCTACTCCTCAGTTACCCTGTTTACTTTGCCTGTCTTTTACTTTTCTATTGCTTAAACCAAAAACCCCTAAATATTTACCTTTGAGTGTTTGCAACCCTTTCCTTATCCAGTGTCACTTATCAACACCTTCTGCTCCTCGTGGGATCGATAGTCTTATTTATCGAAAAGCTACAATTGATCCCCTAGACTTGTGGGTTATCAAGATTCGTTTATTGGCGCGGTTAGCAGGGAAGGCAACCCAACTAAACCTATTAACTTCTCCGCCATCAAGGATCCATTAATGCCACAATAAACAAGGGATAACTACCCATGGTAGATGGCATTTATGGAAAGACTCCTCGATTCCCACTACAAACATCAATGCCTTTTACCGGCATTTCGGGCAGTGTGATCATAAAAACTAAACCGAATCTTTGACCAAAAGTCAAAGGAGAAATTTTAAAGTAATAATAAACGAGAAGCCAAAAAGAGTTAGGCATCGACTTCTAGTAAAGCATCAGATGATAGCCAATTCAAAAAAAAAGCCGACTCCATGAAGATCAAGGAATTGAAGAAAGATTGAAGAGAGACGAGTCTGACACCCAATCAACGTTAAGCATAAAGTAGGTTCTTGATCCATGAAGAGCCGGTGGAAATAAAGAAGATAGAAGAAGATTGTTGTGAAGACTGAAGCATCACAACAATCCTGGGGGCTAATGTCGGGGGGATGGATCAGGCCCATAGACCCGGCATTAAGAACCTCCGGGCCGACTTACGTATGAAGGCCCATAAAGAAGACCCGATGAAGAGTCTAACGTGCCAAGCGTGAAGATTGAAGCCCTAGAAGGAATTCGACTTACCTTGTATAGCACGTAGCAAACTTGTAAAGTAGAATAGAACTCCACATCGTATAGGTGTCGGACTCTAGGAACCCCGGGACCCGGCACCTTTATAAGCCGAGGACCACGCGAGCCAGAACCAGAACTTACCTCAAGCCAGGTTTAGACAACTCGCTCCAGAGCCTAGATCTCCACGGGACAAAGCCGGCGAAACATCACCACTGTAATCGATACGATCGACTCTTCCTATTGAGGAGTCGATCCCCCTATAGTCAAAAAGGAGTAGGTCTTTACCGCACCGTCGGGGCCGAACCTGGGTAAACTCGCCGAGTCTTGTGCCTATGTCACCTCTTCCCTTGAACTCGACTCGCAGAAAAGGTCCCATGATAAGTCTGACTCTACGGACATCTGCCGTGACTTTCCCACGACAGTATTTTCCGAAGAAGATCGACAAAAGGCATGGCCTTAACTCTATAGAGCATATCGAGACCGTGAAGATTGGAGAATGGGATTGTCCTCTACATGTGCACCACAAATACAAAACCATTATGATAGGGACAATGTCCATTAAAGTAAAGGTACAATGATCACTTTATAAGAGGTAAGACTTTCTGCTCTATATATCGCCGGTTTGTTGGCAAGACATGATCAACCTTGCTAGCTAGCATGTTTTATATAAGTAAAAATTGGAGCTTTTTATGTTTTCATTTGCTTTAGCTTTTTTTCTCTTTGATGTACCAAGTTTTATGTTTTTGAAGCTTCACATTTCTAGCCACTGTTTCAACTTTTTAGAAAGTTCCGCAGATGTTTGAACCTCGAAATTTTTTCAACAGTCAAGTTGTCAGAAAAATTACACAAAAATTATAATCAATTTTTCCACGAAAAAAGTGACCCAGAGGCACTTTGGGCTGACCAGGGGGGCTACCACTGGTCTAGGAGGCTAGCTGGCGCGGCCTGCCCCCTGGGCACGCCCACAGGGCGCCTGGGCCCACCAGGACAGCCACCCAGGTAAGTCTTCTTCCTTCCTCTCTCTTTCTTCCCCAAAACACGAGTTCTTAAGCTGGAACCCGTGTTCTTGCTGCTCTTTGTCTGGAATTTCGATCTCTCTCTACAACCCGTTGTTTGAGCTAAAATTTTAAGAAAATACTCCCTGGTAGGTGACTCCTCCTCCCCTCCAATTAGATTTTTGATTGGTGGATTCGATTGTGAGTATTTAATTAGTAGCTCTTGGTGCTGTTTATATGAGCTTGCATGCATGTGTAGAAATTTATTTTCTAAGTTTTGATGCAATTTTATGTCTTAGGTAAGTGAGTAGAGTAGTTTGCCTCAACTCATTTTCCTTAAATCCTTGTTTTTGTGAATTGTCAAAAATTTCAGAAATGAGTTTGTTAGGAAAAGCAAATGGGTGGCTTGGGAAGAAGAAGCCCGAGCACACCGATCTATTTACTAGAGATGCAGCTTCATCCTCAGGTGCTAGGGTGAGCTACGATGAAGATCATGTGCCCTTAGAGCTGCTGGAAGATACAAGTCCGGCACGTGCAATGACATATCCATGCGACATTTTTCTTGAAGATGCAGGAATCAAGGAGGAATTTTACATCCTTTGTGCTAATGCAGGTTTGACACGGCTTGCAACATGCCGTGTTGCTCAGTATCGTAAACTCACCTCCTATTTTATTAATATTTTCAGATATAATCATGACATTGGTATTGTTGAGTTTAGAATTTATGATGATCTTTTGACCATGCCTTTGTCAAAGTTTTGTGAAATAATAGGCGTGCCGAACGTTGGACAGAGGGCAAAGATGCACACTGAGCCCACCGAGATGAGAACCCTCTTCAACTCTCTTTGCAGCCAGGACACGAAGGATATCTAGCATTCGAACATTTCCAGCATCTTATTCCCCCACCTCAGGTATTTCGCGTATTTTATTGCTAGAGGGTTTTTAGCTTGTGACAACACGAGCAACAGTTCTGCACCGGATGCAACTATCTTGGAAAACGCCCTCTTAGGGGAGAGTAAGTATAATGTGGGTGCCTTAATTGCTCGCCGCCTTGCTGCTAATGGCAACAAGGGAGATCTCTATGGTGGCGTTTATGCCACACTTATCCTTGGGTCTCTTAATCGCACCGCACATCCTGATGATGAGCCTTTTACTTATATAATCTTTGATCTTGCTGCCATGAAGAGGCATGAGTTTGTTACCAGGACTTCCGAGCTTGGTAACCTTAATTATATTCTGAGGTTCGGACTGACCACTATTCGGGAGATTCGTCTACCTGCACCTCTTTTGTTTGATTATACTCGCAGGAGCGGATGGTCCTTCAACGTTACCCAGTTCGATGAGTATGTGGTCCAACAACAGTTTCGTAACCCCATGGAGGGGGTTGAGCCCGATGAGGAGCAGCACGGTGAGTTCCCACCTTTCCAAGGGGAGACCGTCACCCAGTGGGGTGAAGGGTCTTCTTCTGCTTGGAGCGCGGAGCCTTCTTCGTGGGAGGATCCCAGGACTTCGGTGTATGCAGGATCCTTGGACTCACCCGTACTACCCCGGAGCTAGAGGTTCGTGGGGACCGCAGTAGCTGCTACCAACTTAGGCCAAAAGCCTAATCTTGGGGGAGTATATGCCCTTCTCCCTTTTCCGTTGTATTATCCGTTTTATGTTGTTCACTTTGATCTTTTCGAAGTTTTTGCCGTTCTTCTTTGTTTTCTCTTAATTTGCAAAAACAACAAAAAGATTTCCCCTTTCTCTTGCTTTCGTTAAACCTTTGAAAAACCCAAAAAGATTTCCTTTCTCTCTTTAGTTTGCTTTGTTTCCAGAGTTCAACTGGAGTCTATGATGAATTTTGATTATATTTCCCACGTCCGATCGTGCAAGTGACAAGGCATTAATGACGAAGATCGATGGAAGGGATTCAACAAGGAAAACCGGTATGAACTCTTTTTGTTTCTACTTTTGTACATATGCATGTACTTATGATCTAGAGACCACCTTGTAGCGACATAGTGCTATGTTTACAATGCTTTCCCAATGGTTCATGCTTTCTTGTGGCTAATCTTAAATAGCTAGAGTGCATAATGTGTTGTTGAAATGATTTATATTCATTGCATTGTTCATGGTTTGGCATACTGAAGTGGTATTTCCCTTCGGAGAATTCTTGGATTGACTTGGCACATGTTCACACATGTTTATGACTAAAATGTCTATCATGCCTTGATGATCTTTTTATTTCAGAATAGTTATATCACTTTCATGCCCGATTCAATGTTGCTCTGTCGCTTTTAATGATGATGACCATTATTGCTCTCTAGTTGGTCGCTTCTCAGTATTTTTCTAGCCTTCGCTCGCACTAAGCGGAATTCTACTTGTGCATCCAAACTCATTTTCAAACTAGTTTTTCCACTTGAGTCCACCATACGTTCCTATATATGGTATTTACCTTCCATCCCTAACGAAGACGTTCTTGTACCATCTCAAAATTTATTCAAAAGCTTCCTTTTTGTAATCGTACAAGCTCATGGTGCGGTGAGGGAAAATCAGTATCTTCCATGCCAAAAAAGTTTTACTCCTTGACAAAGTTTTAACTAGTCAAATTAATGAGGTAGAGGCTGGTCTGGAGATTGCCCAGTTCTCACTTTTTTCACATTTATTAAAATGACACTTCCCCCATACTTGATGATGGAATGAAATGGGCCAAATGCTGCTAATGGTAGATGGAACGAGAAACTTTCCTTCCATACTTGAGGCAAAATAAAAAGGCACCATAGACCATCAAAGGATAGATGGGTAAGGGAACAAAAGTGTAAACAAAAAAGAATGGGAACCTCCAATAATATGGTTGGTATGGGAGATATTGAGAGACCTTTACTGTCTACCGTTGACTAGAAAGTTGCACTTCTCAAAAATAATTTTATCTCTGTTTTCAAAACTACGAGCTCTAGTATATGTTTAGTCTTTGCTTCCAGCCACGGGTTTTCAACCTTGCCATCAACAGCCACGGTTCGAGAGTCTCCCCTTCTTTCTTCAAAGCAGCAACTATTGAGAGCATAATTGTAATTTTTAGTGTAACATGCATTGTACCAAAGTACCACAGTGTCTTCTGCATGATTGTGATATTGCTTGTTCTGAAATTCTTTTTTTGAATTTCAGGGCTGTGAAGCATGAGCTCCACAGTATTTTATTTCGAGAAATTCCAGACCTGTTTTAAATTCGCTCCCACAAGGAGTCGAACCCAGGACCTGGCGTGCTACTAGGTTTGCTGCAACCACTAGGCTACATGCCCGTTTGCTGTTCTGAAATTCTTAGTTCTAGTCTCCTTTAAAACTCCGGAGGAGTTTCTGCATTTATGTTTTTCTTCACTCAAGGAGGCTAGCGAGATACCACTCTAGTGTGCATTGTCATCTTGTCTTGATTTTCAGTAGAAAAATATTTACTTTTGGTTGTTTGTGATTGATCACTTCAAAAAAGGATTGCTTTGTGCATTGCCCTTGTAGCATTGTTTCAATACTTGCTAAACTCTGTTCGTAGTGCATGCTTATATACATCTAATGAAGCAAAAGAGTTTGTCAAAGTTTTCTTTGTCGCGTTCAATTTGTTGAACTGAATTGCTTGAGGACAAGCAATATGCTAAGCTTGGGGGAGTTGATACGTCTCAAATGTATCTACTTTTACAAACACTTTTTCTATTGTTTTGGCCTCATTCTTGCATGATTTGAACTGAACTAACCCGGACTGACTGCCTGTATGGTTTTCTTATGTGCAGGAATATGGATTTTTAGGTGTCTCAGAAAATTCTAGTAAAAATCACAGAAAATCCACGTACTCGGAGGGACCCTGAGACAGAAGTGGGGCCAGAGGGCAGCCAGGGGGGCTCCAGGCGCCCTGCTGGCGCGGCCCCACCACTGGCCGTGCCGGGAGGCCACCTGGGTGGGTCCTCCCCCCTCTGGTGCCCTACCAAGACCCCTATTTATTATTGTCGCGAGAAAACCCTAGAACAGAAGTCGTTTTCCCAGTTTCCTTCGTGGAGCCGCCGCCACCCTCTGTTCTTCTCTAGGAGGGCTAAGATGAAGGATGTTTTGGCCTCCTTTGAGGGGAGATCATCTCCATCGTCATCACCATCACCACTTCATCATCCCTCCATGACTTCTCCTTTCATGTGTGAGTAATTCCCTGCTGTAGGCAAATGGGATGGTAGGGATTGGATGAGTTAGATCATTTAATAGTTCATCAGAATGTTGGCGGCATGTTGCCTATCATCTACTTTGGTGTTTATCATCTTTGTTACAACTTGTTCCTCTTAATGCTTATCACTTTGGACCCGAGTGCCATGTTTTCATATCTGAACCACTTGTGTTTTCATCAGTTTATTTGTGTTCTTGATCCTATCTATGAGTTGCATGCACCTATTATGGTCCGGAACCAGCGATCCCAAAGGTGACAGCTTGGGACACCAAAGGGGATGGACTATAATTTGAGGATTTCATGTATCTATTGAGTGTTAATGATTTGTTCCGACGCTCTCTGACAGGAGCACCTTAATCTCCATAAGTTCATTTTGGCCCCGTTCGTAGCGGGATGGTAGGCCAAAAGATGTTGTGCAAGTTCTTATTGCAAGCACGTACAACTACCTACGGGATACATGCCTAATGTTTGATATTTTCCTAGATGATCCTTTCTTTTTTGTGTGCCTTGCCCCGTGTTAGAATCTATTACATGTTCACTCTCAGCCAAGCAGCGCCCGACCATCCATCTCCCTAGACTACAGTGTTTTAATCCTGCTAGTTACTAGTTGTTTACTTTTTTTGTTTTAGTTTTGTTGTTGCTACTATCACCGTTTCTATTACTATTTTGTTGCAAGCATGTATATTTCAGGTGCGGTTGAATTGACAACTCAACTGTTAAAGCTTATAAATATTCTTTGGCTCCCCTTGTGTCGAATCAATAAATTGGGTTATCTTACCCGGGAAGATTATCTCGATCCCCTACAGTTGAGGGTCCTCACTCGCTTCACCGCCAATCACCACGAGGCAGGCGGATTCGAGCGGAACCACACTTATATGATCAACGAGTAGTGTAGTAGTAGTATTTTACGTAGATCATCACGTTGCATGGTTTTGTATGAAAAATTAAATTAGGTTATGGGGAGTGTGATTGTGATCTATGAAGTTTTGAGGTTGTCTAGGCGCTTCTCGTGAACGTGACCGACATCTGTTGTGGTATATGCTTAGCATCACCAACATCGGCCTTGAAAATATACATAATGTTGGTCCACAAATTGATCTGCCCGGGATACGATGCCGACCATTCCACCATGTTTTGTAAGCGTTATCATTTTTTTGCAGTCTACAACACTCAAAATAGTTATGGAAATAACTTGCTTCATACATACATTAATTAACAAATAGTGCAATGGTTCAAATGTAAAAATTACATATGAAATAATCGGATTTCAGCAAACTTTTTTGAATTCATCGATTCTATTTTTAATTATACTCATTTCAGAATAAACACATGTTATTTCACATATTATGCCCCTTGGGCTTCATCCGGCAATGTATGAATGCAAATGATATGCCCTTAGTTATGTGGCACATCACGACAACATGTTCAGGCTATACAATAGGATTATTATCAGTTTTTGCATTGCACAAGTCAATGAATTGACGAACATACAGAGCAAGACTGAACAAAACATATGATTTTCATAGTTGACGTGTCTGGTTGCAAATTTCCTTCCACTTATGCATTCTTGATACGTCCCAAACGTATCGATAATTTCTGCTTGCTCCATGCATGTTTTGTGTGATATTGCTATGATCTGGATACACTTTCATACACTTTTGATCATATTTGGACTAACCTATTAACTCAGTGCACCTCAGTGCCAGTTCTGTTTTCTGCTGTTTTTCTATTTCAGTTTTCCCCCATATTAAAAGTGCTCAAAAAATTCGGGAAAAGTCAGATAAAAAATCAGCGTGAAGGAATCTTTCGGAGTCCTGAAGGGAGGCCAGGTGGGACCCACCAGGGCCACAGGCGTTTAGCTGGCACGACCAGGGGCCTGGCGCGCCTAGACCCCTGGTGGAC
The DNA here is from genome assembly GCA_950022295.1 of Bromus sterilis. Classification (NCBI taxonomy): domain Eukaryota; kingdom Viridiplantae; phylum Streptophyta; class Magnoliopsida; order Poales; family Poaceae; genus Bromus; species Bromus sterilis. Next base: position 156,474,976 of record OX465596.1, on the reverse strand, counting down.
CCCCTGGCTTCTCGCTTCGCCTATTTATTCTCTACCACGGGGAACTTCCGAAGACAGAACCCTTTTTCGCGATCTCGCCTCTGTTCCGCCACCGCCGCGCTTCCAAGATTGGGAGCACCGTCAGGACCCTTCCCGGCACCCTGCCGGAGGGAGGATCGACCTCCGGGAGCTTCCCCTCCACCATGGACGCTTCCCAGATGTGCCGTGAGTAGTTTCCTTTGGACCATGGGTCCGTGATCAGTAGCTATGTGATGTTCTCCTCCCCTCTTTGTTCTTCATGGTTTAGACCTCGTGAACTGCCCTACATGATCGAGGCACATATGTAATCTTTCTGCTTTAGCTATGCTGAGTTTGATGGAATCTGATGGATAATGAGATTATGTTCTGATCGTGATAGAGTATTATATTTGGTTTTTATCTCTTATATTTTTGTTCCTAAGTAATTCTTGCATGTTCTCTGTTGTTGTTTATTGCTTTGGCCAAGTAGTAGGTAGTGACTCCAAGAGGGAACATTATGCTCGATTGTGGGTACATGCCCCCTGATGACACGCTTGAGTGACAGAGACATGAGTCTAGGGGATGTGCTGTGGCCATAAGGGGGAAAACAACGGTGCTTGTAACCGCGGTTGCAAGGATTGTTTACTTTACGCAAACTTATTTTTAATGCAGTTGTCTGTTGCTTTGGGTTTACACGTTGGGTGGGGCTCGCAACTTAATACCGGCGAGATGTTCTGGATAGATATCTCAAGGTGGGTGATTAGTAGTAGATGCAGATGGATTTCAGTCTACTTATTTTTCCGTACTGCCCATGCTTATGAGCCTCTTCCTTTCTCTTGTAGCATAGTTAGCATTGCGATGCATTTATAATCCTGTCAATTGCCCATCTGTAATTTGTTTACCTCGCATAGCAGTCTTATCATCTTTTGGGAGAGAGACATCACTAGTGAACATCACGGGACCCCGGTCCATATTCTCATCATTGTTTACAAGCTTATTTTCTTTTCAGTATTTACTTTCAGTCATTATCTTTATCATTATCCCTTGCATTTGATCCTTTGTAAACAACAAGACCGAAGAGATTGACAACTTCTCTGAACTTCGTTGGGAGCAAAGTTATTTGTGTTGTGTGCAGGTCCAGGTCAAGGAAGCAACATTTGTCGTAAACGGTGCCATTGTTTTCTTGCCACCTACTTATCATTGCCGGAGTCCTACGGGAGACAAACCCTATCCTCTACATAGGGGAAAGTTGCTGCTATCCTACATCCCACCTTCCACTTGGGGTAACCAATGAAGGGCGAGAAACCATTATCATCATCTCGGACATCAAGCAAATTTCTAGCGCCGTTGTCGGGAACTCCGAGTGATAAGATATGGGAGTTGCCCACTACCTTTTACCTTTACTTTTTAGTCTTGTTAGTTTACCTTTCAGTTTTTATCTTTGTGTCCTATATAAAAAATTACAAAAAAATATGCCACACTTGCTGCTACCATGGGTTCCTCTGAAAACACCAAGTTGTGTGACTTCACTAGTCAGAACAACAAAGATTTTATCTGCATTCCTATTGCCACACCTGCCACTTCAGCTACCTCTTATGAAATTAAACCTGCTTTGCTATACCTTGTTATGACAGACCAATTCTCTGGTGCTGAAGATGCTGCTGCTTTACACTTGAATAATTTTGTTGAATTATGTGATATGCAAAAGTATAAAGAAGTAGAAAGTGATGTTGTTATGCTCAAGCTTTTTCATTTCTCTTTGAGGGAAGGAGCTAAAATCTGGTTTCATTCTTTGCCTAGGAATAGCATAGATTTTTGGTATAAGTGCAAAGATGCTTTTATTGGGAAGTATTACCCACCTGCTAAAATTATCCAATTGAGGAGTAACATTATGAATTTAAGCAATTGGATAATGAACACGTTGCCCAAGCTTGGGAAAGTATGAAATCTCTTGTTAAGAAATGCCCTACACATGGTTTGACTACCTGGATGGCTATCCAGACTTTTTATGAAGGCTTGAACTTTACCTCGCGGAACCTGTTAGATTCGGCCGCGGGAGCAACCTTTATGTCAACTACACTTGGTGCTTCCACAAAGCTTCTCGATGAGATGATGACCAACTATTCCAAATGGCACATCGAATGTACTCCAACAGGTAGGAAGGTAAACTCTGTCGAGGAGATTACCTCCCTAAATGAAAAAGTTGACTTACTTATATCTCTACTTACCAAGAAATCCTCTATTGATCCTCATGATGTTCCTTTAAATTCTTTGGTTGCTCAAGAACAAGTAGATGTGAACTTCATTGCTAGAAACAACTTCAACAATAATGCTTATAGGGGCAACTTTGCTAGTAATCCTAGACTGTTTCCATCCAACTATGGGAACAACAACACTTATCCTAGCAACAACACCTATAATCCAACTTCCAAAGAAAGAGACCTACCTAGCTATGATAAATTGGTAGAAATAGAGAAGGCTACAAAAAATTATATGCACACCCAGTTTGAACAAAACAAAGCCTTCTCTATGCAATTAGGTGAGCACACTACCATTCTGCAAATCATTAGTAAACAACTTGAGAGGCTGAACAGTGAGATTTATAATCTCCAAACTAGACTTACTGCCACCAAAACCCATGTTTCGAATATGTCCCATACCCAATCTGTAACAACCTAGATTTCACAAAAATTAAAAAAATTGTTTTCGGTGAGAATTCTTTGATTGTCTGATTTGTTTGCGGTGTTTGCATCCCCGATTTATCGATCGGCGAGTATTTCCCCCCCTCTTATGTCGTATCGTACGGAGACCGACCCTTGCCACCCTGACACTCGACCTTTGCGATACCGGGTTTCGCCCTATCACCGTCACAAAAACCGCACTAGACCAGCTGCAACCAACGGAACGAAAAACCCCGTTTAATAATTAAACGGGTTATTTTTATAGCGCACCGGAAAGTGTTCTCGGAACGGTTCCTGCGCGAGGTGAACGCCTCCGGCTCGACGCGCTGATCGCGCAGTTCGAAGTTTTACCCGAATCGGAGGTCCTGCGGATCCCCGGCGGTCAGAAACGTAAACACCGCGCGCGCGAGAGAAAAATCGGGGATGTTTTTGCAAACTGCCAACCACCTGGGCTATATAAAGACCACCACACTCCCACCTCTTTCTAGGGTTTCCCTAGCCACAAAAATTTCAGCCACCCTGGTAGAGCTGCCTCCAAATTTTCCCAATAGCCCCAATTTTCGTCCAAACCCTAGCCAGAGGCAATCTCAGCCATCGGATCACAGATCGGGCGGTTCTGAGCGCGCCACGTCAGCCCTTTTTTTTTTCTCTCCAATCTCTCCTCTCTCTCCCGTGGATGCGCCCGAGCGCCGCCGCCTCGTCCGGCCGCCGCCGCTGGCCACAAGCAGCAACCGCGGCCACCCCTTCCTTCCTCCTCTCCTCGCGCCTCCCTCTCCTCCCTTCCCTCTCCTCCTCACCCGTTCGCCCTTCCCGTGCAGGAGCAGCCGCGCCGGCGCCGCATGGACGCCATGGCCGCCTCGCGCCCGAAGCTCCCGCGTCGGCCCCGTGGGACCTCGCCGGCGCCCTTCAAACAACCCGATCCGGCGAGTCCCTCCACAGCCGCGCCCGGATCCGCAGCCCCTCCTGCCTGCGCTGCCACGCTGTGCTCGCCGGGAGACCAGCCGCCGGCCCCCGTCGAGCTCGATCCGGATGGGATCGTACGAGCCAGGCCAGCCCAGCCTCCAGCCGGCGCCCCGTCTGGCCCGTCTCCTCCCAGCGCGGCCCAGCCGCCTCCTCCACGGCTTGATGGGACGAGCACGTTAGGGTGAGGCCTTATTCTTTTTTTCTTTTTTCCCCTGCTGTTTATTTTTTCTAAGTCCTGTGTAAATTTCCGCTGATTAAATTTTGCGAGTAGATTTGCGATCAAACCGTAGCTCGGATGACGTTGCGCCCAAAAGGAAAATTGCTTAGAATTGTGTGTACCTGAATCCATCTTTTGTGAGCATTTTGATTCGAGGCCATCTTGATGTTGTTAATCTATATTCAAGTGGGCATCATACTGTTAAACACTGCCACTTTCTGATTAGTGCTGCTGTTTTTGACAGCCACCTCTGTTTTTCACTTTGTATGTAACGTTCTGATGCCATGTTGCATGCTTAATATCTTTTGATCAATTATGCCTATGACCTGGATTGTTGTTTGTACATGATCCTCATCACGTGTACTCCATGCTCATATATTGCTATGTCATGTTGCTGCACTTTTGCATATAGTTTTGCTCCTATTATACAGCATAAAAATAACAGTTTCTGCCATGTTTCTTTGATTTTCACCAAGTCCTTGACCAGTAATGTTTTATTGCATTTTCTTGGGCTATAACTATTTGTTCATGATGCCTATTTGCATGATTCTTTTTTCCATGTCTTCCTTGTCATGTCTACTTTAGTTGCGTATCATTTGTGAGCATGTTTGCATCCATTATCCTGTTTATGCATTGCTCTAAAGTGTGCTTCCTGATGTTGGCAGATTGTGTTCCAAACTTGTATTGCTTGTATCTTTTTAACCGTAACTCCGTTTGGAGTGTTCTTTATATGTAACTTGATTAGTTTTTTGTGTACTTTGTGTTTATGATATTGATTGCTTCTATTAACGAACCTAAAATATGTTTTAGGGCAGAACAATATCAAATCTTTTAATTGTCGTGGAGCACTTAGCGTATGCCATGTTTAGTTTGTGCCTCACTTAAATTGACTAGCATAGATAGTTTCCTTTATGCTTCACCTCTTGCCATGTTTGTGTGCTATGCCATGCTTGAGTGAGATGCCATGTTAACAACCTTTTCTCATCTTGTGTAGCGAAAAAACTTGAACCGTTATAAATGTGCGGTGTCGTCGTGTGTGACGAGTACTCCACATAACCTGTTAGTAACCGCTCTCGACGGTAGGTGCGATGTCTCGTGTTTCCTTCTTGTTGATGATTGCTCGTGTTTGCCTCATAGTAATAGAGTGCTTGCTCATTGATTGTTTTCCAGTGTTTACCGTCTTGTGTGCTTCCGCGGGTACCTCTCGGAGACGATGCGAGCTTACGATCAACTACACCTTCGGAACCCGACTTATCAACAGGCAAGGACTATGCATTACGTATGATCCATTCTATTTCAACCAGCGGTTTGCATGCTAGTCTAGGATAGGTTCGATGTTTGATCCTACCACATGTTTACAGCCTATTTCAAACCGATACATCCATGTACTGCTATTTTACTATTGCTCGTTGCTCAGCCCCTACTTAGTAAGCATGCTTAGGATGCTACAATGTTACCCTCTTACTCCTTGGTTTGGGCTATCACATTACTATATTTTTGTTGATGATATGATTATTATAATGTTGACTATATTCGACAAAGGATGGAAGGTCTAGGCTATCCCGCCCCGACGTTTTGTTCCATTCGAGTCACCTAGGACCCGAGTTCCGGGTATTGTGTTTCTTGACGAGCGTGCCTAACCGCGTGTGGGATTTTATGGGGTCCCCTCTTCTTACCTACCTAGCTTCAAACATTTCTAGTGGTGGCCCAAGCTGATTTACCATTTGAAACCGTGTGTGTGCTGGTCGGCTGCCAGTAGTTTTCAAACCAACCCGGACCAGTAAGGACATGGTTCCTTGCTGGCCCATCATGCCCGGCTGAGGACCCATTTTCTCATGCGTGATTAACCGGCAATCCAAACCTGGAGTCATACGGTAGAGACCGATTCGAGAGCGCGGCCGGCTTTTGAGTTGGGTATTGACTCACCGGGGGCCACCCGGATTTGTTCGTTGTTAGTTAGAGGGACCTGTCGTTTCGGATCTCTCGGAACAGGTATGGTGATCGACGTTTCACGTGGAGACTCAACGACGACTAGTTAGGCGGATCCCGGCGGAGGGCCTGGACCCGGGTGGTTATGCGGATCGATGATTTTCTCTTTGCCACTCGGCATTAAATTGTAGTCTGTACTCAGACGTATACCTTCCGCTGATGTATTGTATTTGAGGCAGTTGTATGCCGATTGTATGAGATGTTGTATCCTTGTATCTGTAATGTTGTGATATCATGTTGGAAATCCGGGGCATACGACTTCGTCATATGTCGCGGTGGTATCGATATGTGCTTCGTCCCCGGATCTGGATGGAAAAATCTAGATCTGGAACAGTACCGCATATCGGGCCTTACACAATCTACTTTGATAAATCAAATGGCAGCCAAACCAGAAGTTATTCCTGTGGAAGGTGATAGAATTAAGATCCTTCCTACACACCACACAATTGCCACTATCCAAATTGTTGAGGATACCGAAACTATTAGCACCCAATGCACTCCTGGTCCCATTTGTCTTATTAATGGTGAGGCTAATAGCTCAACCGTAGAAGAAGAAACTTCTATGAACATAGAGGGTTTCAAACAAGTGAGCCTAGATGACACTACTACCACCTTTGATAGTAGTGATAATTATTTTGATAGTTGCACCCTCTTAGAAGTTATTAGCTTGCTACACAAAATGTCTAGAGACCTCCACACTAGCACACTCAATCTTGCCTTCACGGAGCATATCACAAATGCTCTCATCAAAGCTAGCGAGGAGAAGCTTAGAATAGAAGCCTCCATACCTAGGAAGGTAGATGATGGTTGGGACCCTATGATTAAAATTAAATTAAATAATTTCTCTTGCTATGATTTATGTGACGTTGGAGCTAGTAACTCCGTCATGCCCAAAATAATGTATGATATGTTTGAACTGAAACCTTTTGATTCTTGTTCTTTTGGTGTTCGTCTCGTTGATTCTTCCGTAAAGAAACCTTTGGGGAAGATCTACGATGTTCTTATCATTGTCAATGACAACTATGTTCCCGTTGATTTTATTATTATGGATATAGAGTGTGAACCTTTATGTCCAATTATTTTGGGACGTACTTTTCTTCGCACCGTTGGTGCCATCATTGACATGAAAGAGGGGAATATAAAAATTCAATTCCCTCTCAAAAAGGGGATGGAACACTTCCCTAGAAAGAAAATCAAGTTACCTTTTGAGTCCGTTACATGGGCTAGCTATTCTCTTTCTCTTGATAAAACTTTATTCTTCTTTTGCCTTATGCCTAGCTTAAAGGCGTAAAAGAAAGCACTTGTTGGGAGGCAACTGATACGTCCCAAACGTATCTATAATTTCTGCTTGCTCCATGCATGATTTGTGTGACTTTTCCATGTTTTTCTTGAACTTTCATACACTTTTTATGATATTTGGACTAACCTATTAACTCAGTGCACCCAGTTGCCAGTTCTTGTTTTTTGCTGTTTTTGTATTTCAGGTTTTCCGGCCATTAAAAGTGCCAAATAAATCCCGGAAAAAATATATAAAAAATCAGTGACCCGGAAGCTTCCCGAATCACCAATTAAGGAAGGGGGTGGACCCACCAGGGCCCCAGGAGGGTCCCTGGCGCGGCCCCACCCTAGGTCGTGCCAGGAGGCCTCCTGGCTGCCCTGTGGCCCCTCTCGGTGCCCCCTTTGGCCTATATTTACCCCCCGTGACGGAAACCCCTAATATCGATCTTATATTCCCGTTATCCTCTTTGTACCACCGTCCCCGCCGTTTCAAGATCGGGGCTGCCAGGAGAAGCTGCCCCGGCACCCTACCGGAAGGAGGAACCCCCTCCGGGAGACCATCCATCGCCATGGACGCCTCCCGGATGTGCCGTGAGTAGCCCCTCTTGGACCATGCGTCCGTGACCAGTAGCTATGTGATGCTCTCCTCCCCTCTTTGTGCTTTCACTTTCGAGACCTCGTGAGCTGCCTCACATGATCGAGACACTTTTGTAATTTTCTGTGTTGCCATGCTGAGTTTGCTGGGATCTGATGGATTATGAGATTATGTTCAGATTGTGATGAGTAATATATTTGGTTCTCTTTTATATTTTTGTTCTTTAGTAAATTCTTGCTTGTTCTCCGTTGCCGTATTTTACTTTGGCCAAGTGATTTTTTTCAACTCCAAGAGGGAGCGTTATGCTTGATTGTGGGTTCATCCCCTTGATGTCTAGCTTGAGTAACAGAAATATGAGACTAGGGGATGTGCTGTTGCCACTAGGGTTAAAACAACGGTGCTTGTACCTGCGGGTGCAAGGATTGTTTACTTTACGCATAGTTCTTTTAATGCAGTTGTCTGTTGCTTTGAGTTTACACTTTGGGTGGGATTCACAACTTAATACCAGCGAGATGTTCTGGATAGATATCTCAAGGTGGATGATTCGTAGTAGATGCAGATGTATTTCAGTGTACTTACCTTGGCGTACTGCCCATTGCTTTTGATCCTCTTCCTTTCTTTTGTAGCATAGTTAGGATTCCGGTGCGTTTATAATCCTGTCAATTGCCCAGCTGTGATTTTTTTACCTCGCTAGCACTTTTATCATCTTTTGGGACAGAGACATCACTAGTGAAAATCATGGGACCCCGGTCCATATTCACACCATCAATTTACTTTCAGTTCTTACTTTCAGTTGCACTATTATCTCTTGCGTTGATCCTTTGTAAACAGCAATGCCGGAGGAATTGACAACTCCTCTGTACTCGTTGGGAGCAAAGTTATTTGTTTCTGTGTGCAGGTCCTCTCAAATCCCTAGCCAGAAGCCAATTTCTGGCGCCGTTAGCCCGAAGTTTCTGGCGCCATTGTCACCTTCTTGTATTTCTGCGAGTCCTACTGGAGACTAACCTTGGTATCTTCACCGAGGTAAATTTTCTTCTACGCTACATCTCACCTTCCACTTGGGGTTACCAACGAGAAGTGAGAGAACTATCCTCACCGTATCAGCAACCCAAGCTGTTTTCACATCTTTTTTTAGTGGTCTTGATGATTGTTACTACTGTATCAACATCATTGTATATTTATTTTCAAGCTTTGTGCCAAGTTATAGCCTCCTATGACAAGGGAAGCAAAAGTTGTGACATGCTGTCCAGAAAACAGATTATGTCTTCATGTCGGGAAAATCGGATCAAATCACCAGTTCATCGTTTTGAGCTGAATTTTTTACACAACGTGATCTATACAATTTTGGAACTTTCGTATGTTCTGAGTTTTTTGAATTGAGCTGCAGAAGTTCCAAAATTGTATAGATCACGTTGTGTAAAAAATTCATCTTATGATGAGTTATGTATGAAGGGAGTTTTCAAGTGTCTGATGGAAGATGATGAAAGAAGATTCGGAAGTGTCAAGCACTCAAGCTTGGGGATGCCCCATGCATCCCCAACAAATATTCAAGGATACTTGCATCTAAGCTTGGGGATTCCCTTGTGCATCCCCTTCTCCATCAACAATCATCAGTTCGTCTTTCATCCCACTATATTTTTATCACTTCATGCGTTATGTGCTATGCTTGGAGCGTCTCGCTCTTCGGTTTTATTTTTAGTTTTCTTTAGCTTTTCTTGCTGTTCATAACAAGTTAGACCCCGTCTTACTTTGTGTGTGAGATAAACACGCTCCAATTTCAAAATCAAGAACACATCATAGGATTCTTCATGCCTATCTTTTTGCTGTTGTGTGTTCTTTATATTTTCGTAGCTACTGCCATGTTTAGTTTTAGTCTTAGTTTTTCTTTAGCAAGAGCCTTGGATTTTTTTTAGTTTGTTGCTGCAACTCTCTTTAGTTTTCATGTTTATCTTGTTAAGAGAGTTGGTTGTTGCACTGAGATGTGTCTTGTCTTGAAAGTAGGTAATTGAGGTTGCTATTTAATTTTAGTAGTAACTTGCAATAGTTTTGAGGCATTGATGTGAGTAATGTTTGAACTTTTGGTGTCAAGAACTCTAGCCTATTAGTGATAGGTGTCGTATTTTGGGCAATCCGTGTGTATTTTCAAAACCTACAAAACTAGTTGAGACCTCTAGCTACTAGATGGATCGCTAATCTTTGGAGGGATCGAATATTATAGTACACTCACATACCATGAGTCGAGGATGCGCAAGGATAACCAAACCCACATACACTCCTCCTCGAGGTACTTGTCTCTTTGTGAACCTCCTTATTAGATTGAGAGTTACCGATAATAAGTGCATGACTTCTTCGGACTAATGTAAGTATTGAAAGTTGACACTTGCACCTCCTCATATTTGCTAGCCTTTCATGTGCCGTGCGTTGTCTTCTTCGAACTCCGAGAGTTGGCGTGCACCTTCGCCGGTACATCCAATCCCTTGGAATGATACACCCTGTCATCATAAACCTCCTTATATCTTTCCTCAAAAAAGCCACCATACCTACCTATCAAGGCATCTCCATAGCCTTTCCGAGATATATTGCCATGCAACATCCACCTCTTCATGACCTGATCTTCATGTCATACATGTTCCTGCTACACTGGCAGAGGCAAACATTACATACATCATGAAAGCTACATCTTCTTTATGTTTTGAGTACCTTGTAAAGTGTGAAAGATCTTCTATACCCTCTTGTAAATTAGAGTGTTGCCCTTAAGTGAGGAAAATATCCCAAAGTGGACAAAATAAAAGATCCCAAAGAGGATAAATGAGAGTTAAATAGAAAGAGCCATTGAGCCCACCAAAAAATACAAAAAATTAGAAAAAAGAGAAAAAGAAAATAAAAAGAGAGAAAGGGGCAACACTACTATCCTTTTTGAAAGATCCACACTAGTACTCTCTCTTATCCTTGTACTCCATAGAGATGATCATTCATGCATATAGCTATGTGGGGACCTTCACACTATAGAACTTGGCTTGCATATTCCAAGGATGAGCCTCTTAAAAAGATCTCTAGGTCTTCATGAGCGAGCAAGTTAGATGCACCCCCACTAGTTCCTCTGGAGAGCTTTTTAGCTCATATGTGAATCCGTTGCATGGCAATCCCAACTCCTCACATCATATCTATCATTTGGACTTCTTGCCTATGATTGTCCTCATTGATGTGAGCCTTTCTCACCTTTGTGTCTTCCTCCTCCACCATATTTCTCTTTTTGCCATCCTCAGTGTCAACTCTCGTGCTTACGCTCATCCATTGCATGAGTGCTCAAAATATCGAAAAGGAGTGGATCAAATTGATTTGTACCTGGCTAGTGGTCTGGGGACGAGTCAAGATAAGATTCCAAAGTAGATTGTGTGAAACTTTAGTAGATTGAGTTCTCAACACAAAATTAATTTTTTCTCGTATTCCATATCCCATTTCTTGCACGCAAACACCATTTGGAGACATTCGAGTCATGGACAGCGAGAGCTCTTGCACCTAATGTTCTTTTGTTGCCTGTTTCAATGATAATATAGACTCTTGCATGTTATGACTTGATTTGACTCACATACCTTGATTGCTTTACTTTTCAAAGTTCTTATATGGTTGCTAGCATGTCACCAAAGAAATTATGCTTGTTATCATTACCTACTCGAGGATGAGCATGAATTAAGCTTGGGGAGGCTGATACGTCCCAAACGTATCGATAATTTCTGCATTCTCCATGCATGTTTTGTGTGATCTTGCTATGATCTAGATACACTTTCATACACTTTTTATCATATTTGGACTAATCTATTAACTCAGTGCACCCCAGTGCCAGTTTCTGTTTTCTGCTGTTTTTCTATTTCAGTTTTCCCCCATATTAAAAATGTTCAAAAAATTCGGGAAAAATCAGATAAAAAATCAGCGTGAAGGAACCTTCCCGAATCCTGAAGGGGGCCAGGTGGGACCCACCAGGGACCCAGGCGCCCCTGGCCGCGCCAGGGGGCGCCTGGACCCCTGGTGGCCCCCCTGGCTTCCCCCATTCGCCTATTTATTCTCTGCCACGGGAAACTTCTGAAGACAGAACCCTTTTTCGTGATCTCGCCTCTATTTCGCCGCCACCGCGCTTCCAAGATCGGAAGCACCGTCAGGACCCTTCCCGGCACCATGCCGGAGGGAGGATCGACCTCCGGAAGCTTCCCCTCTGATACGTCCAAAACATATCTATAATTTCTGCTCGCTCCATGCCTCTTTTGTGTGATATTGCTATGATATTGATGAACTTCCATACACTTTTGATCATATTTGGACTAACCTATTAACTCAGTGCACCCCAGTGCCAGTTCCTGTTTTCTGCAGTGTTTCTATTTCAGATTTCCCCCATATTAAAAGTGCTCCAAAAATTCGGGAAAAATCCAATAAAAAATCAGCGTACATGAAGCTTCCGGAATCACCTAGGGGAGGCCAGAGGGGACCCACCAGGGCCCCCGGCACCCTCCCGGCGCGCCTCAGGGTGAGGCCGCGCAAGGGGGCCGCCTGGACCCCTGGTGCCCCCCCTGGCTGCCCCCCTTCACCTATTTATTCCGCGTGACGCAAAAACCCTGATACGGGGACCCTTTTACGCGATCTCTCCTCTTTTCCGCCGCCGCCACGCTTCCAAGATCGGGAGCACCACAAGACCCCTTCTCGGGACCCTGACGGAGGGAGGAACCACATCCAGGAGCTTCTCCACCACCATGGATGCTTTCCGGATGAACCGTGAGTAGTCCACTTTGGACCATGGGTCTATGATCAGTAGCTATGTGATGTTCTCCTCCCCTCTTTGTTCTTCATGGATTAGACCTCGCGAGCTGCCCTACATGATCGAGGCACATATGTAATATTTCTTCTGTTGCTATGGTGAGTTTGTTGGGATCCGATGGATTATGAGATTATGTTCAGATTGTGTTTGAGTAATATATTTGATTATTCTCTTTTATATTTATGTTCTTGAGTAATTCTTGCATGTTATCCGTTGCTGTTTATTGCTTTGGCGAAGTAGTAGGTTGTGACTCCAAGAGGGAGTGTTACACATGATTGTGGGTTCATGCCCCCCGATGACTAGCTTGAGTGACAGAAACATGAGTCTAGGGATGTGCTGTTGCCACAAGGTGGAAAACAACGGTGCTTGTACTTGCGGGTGCAAGGATTGTTTACTTTACGCAAAGTACTTTAATGCAGTTGTCTGTTGCTTTGAGTTTACACTTTGGGTGGGATTCGCAACTTAATACCTGCGAGATGTTCTGGATAGATATCTCAAGGTGGATGATTAGTAGGTAGATGCAGATGGATTTCGGTCTACTTGTCTTGGCGTAACGCCCATGCTTTTGAGCCTCTTCCTTTCTTTATAGCATATTTAGCATTGGTTTGCACACATAATCCTGTCAATTGCCCAGCTGTAATTTGTTTACCTCGCATGGCTATTTTATCATTTTTTGGGAGAGAGACATCACTAGTGAACATCATAGGACCCCGGTCCATATTTCCAATACTGTTACACCCGCTATCAATTTACTACTTTATTTACTTTTCCGTTGCTATCACTATCATTATTATCCCATGTGTTTTATCCTTTGTAAACAACAAGGCCGGAGGAATTGACAACTCCTCTATACTCGTTGGGAAGCAAAGTTATTTGCTGTGTGTTGATACGTCCAAATTGCATCACTATTTTATATAGTAATCTTTCTTATTCATTGATATATTTCATGATATGATGTTATTCTTATGTTGTTTTGGCTTATTTTACACAGTTTTCAACTTTCCGGTGCCGAAAGCAGCAGACGCAGGATTCAGCGGTAAAAAGTGGACGCTGAGTTGCTGAAGAAGAACACCTCCAAATTACCTGAAAATCGACAGAGGATGTTTTCCAGAAGGATCACGAAGACACGCAAAAGAGCGACCAGAGGGGGGCCACAGGGTGCCCAGGCGGCCACCTGGTGCGGCCCCGCCCCTGGCCGCGTCGGGAGGGCGCCTGGACCCCAGGGGCCACTCCCGGCTCCCCCCTCTGGCCTATTTACCCCTCCTGATCCAAAACCCCTAAAACAAGGAGAGTATACGGAGTTCCTCCGCCGCTCCGTGGCGGAAACCTACAGAGAAGAAAAGCCATCTCTGGCGGGCAGATTCCGCCCGGGAGATCACCTCCCGGAAGGGGAGATCGTCGCCATCGTCATCACCATCGTCACGGGAATCATCGAGATCATCATCAACATCATCCCCATCATCAGCACCATCTCCATCTTCATCCAATCTTGTCACAATTGCAACTCGTGTTGTAATCCCTACTACCTATCCTCTCTACTCTATCGGTGTTGATTACTACTTTGTGGTGAATGCTATTGAGTTCTGTTGAAGAAATATTATTGTGTTCAGATTGTTTATCATCTATTTATCCCCACTGATCATGATCTATTTTATGTCTTGTGAGTAGTTACTTTAGTTCTTGAGGACATGGGAGCAGTCTAGTTGCTAGTAGTCATATGATGTTGAAGTAATATGTGTTGGTTGGTATTTAAGTTGTGTTGTTATTTTCCTAGTGGTGTTGTGTGAGTCGAACACTCAACACTTCGCCTTTTCAAGGACCTAGGGGAATGCATTTTGTATAAAGAATGCTTACGGTGGGTTGCCGGAGTGACAGAAACCTAAACCCCAGTTTGCACGCTTTTGCACAAGGGAACAATGGATCACCGATCGTATTGCTATGGTTAGGCTTTTTCCTTAATTACTATCTTGTATTTGCGGATGCTTGCAATGTGTTTAATCATAAGAGTGCATTCATCTTAGTCTAGAGGATGCACTAGCATAGATCCACCCACCAAACACTTATCAACACAGTACATAGTACCGATACAGAATATGGCGAAAGCACATGACTACCTCTCCCGTGTGTCCTCAACAACACTTTAGCTTTTATAAGTTTAGTTTCTAGGCCTCTCCTTTGCTCAAAAAGGATTGGGCCACTCTTTACTATCCAGTATCTTTTACCTTGCTCGTCTTTAATTTCCTGTCGCTTATACCAAGAAAACTCCTAAAAAGTTATCTTTCAGTGTTTGCAGTTATCTCTTTACCAAAGTCACTTGATAATACCTTGTGCTCCTCGTTGGGTTCGACACTCTTACTTATCGAAAACACTGCAATAGATCCCTCTACGTTGAGAGTCATCAAGCTACGTTTTCCGGCGCCGTTGCCGGGAAGTGTAGCGCTATTAGTAAGTGAAGCTGGTAAGGAAGTTTTTATATTTCTGTTTTTAGTTTTGCCGTTGCTTTTTTTCCTTATGAACACCCCTACTCTTGGATCGTTGTTCTTGGGGAGCCGTCCCACAACTAAGGTAGTTACTCCTGCCCCTACTGAAATTGTGCCTTATAAGATACCATCTGGTATTATCGATTATGTTCTAGCTAATCTCTACGCAGGAGACAGACATCCAGGTGAACACTTGCTATATTTATCACAACTATGTTCATTATTCAAGCTTGCACGTGTGTCACTGGAGTTTGTTATGAAGAAATTATTCTCCGTATCGCTTACAGACAAAGCTTCAGATTGGTATAAGCTCCTCGATAACCCACATTCTCTTAATTGGGAAGAGCTTAGGTCTCTCTTTTATACAAAGTTTTACACTCTTCATGATGTTTATCGAGACAGGAATTACATCTATAACTTTAGGTCTCGCGACGGAGAGAGCATCGCTCAAGCTTGGGGGAGACTTAAATCCCTAATGTTCAAATGTCCTATCCATAAGCTCCCCAAAGATATTATACTTACAAATTTTTATGCCATGCTTTCTCGTCAGGACAAGGAAAGGCTGGATACCTCCTCTAGCGGGGTATTTCAGACAAAGAGCGTTGAAGAAAGATGGGACCTCATCGAAAGGATCCAGAAGAATACTGAAGATTGGGAAATCGATAAAGGTATTGAACCTGCTATAAATTATGAGTATGATTATCTTGAGAGTTGTGTGCAAACTGATTATTTCAATACCTTTTTCTCTAAGATTGGTCTGGATTCCCATCTAATGATTGATTTTTGTAAGAACTTTGCCTCTCATGTTGATTCTTCTAAGATGAAGAAGGATCAGTACCATAAGCCTTTCAAAGAAGTGCCTATTGATATTCACGTTGCTGATCCTATTTTTCCTGCAGTTATATATGAACAGCCCCCTTTTCCTTCAAGAATAAGGGAGCACTCTTTTGTGACAGGCAACATAAATAAAAGTGAGAGAAGAACAGGCGAACCTGAGGACCAGATCACAGTCGATCCTCAAGTTGCTATGGTTAAAGATTTAGTTACTAATGATGTTTCAGATTCTTTTATAAATTTTTGTGCTGTTTCAACTAACATTGTCACAGCCAAGAATAAAAGCCCAATTTCAGGTACACCAGTTGTATCTGTTAAAATAGGAGATCACAATTATTACGGGCTATGCAATCTGGGATCAAGTGCTAGCGCGATTCCTTATTCTCTTTATCAAGAGATCATGACTGAGATTTCACCCTGTGAACTCGAAGAGATTGATGTTACTATTCATCTTGCAAACAAAGCTACTATCTCTCCTATTGGGATTGTGAGAGATGTTTAAGTCCTATGTGGAAAGGTAAAGTACTCTACCGACTTTCTCTTACTTGGTTCAGTGCAAGATAGTTTTTGTCCTATTATTTTTGGTAGACCTTTTCTCAAAACTTGTGGAGCTATTATAGACTGCAAGAAAGGTAAAGTTTCTGTTGAATTCAATGGTGATCCATATGAATTTAACTTTTCTAAGATTTCCAAGCAGCCTCGTGGTACTGAATTACCTAGTTATGATAAAATTATTGAAAGTATTGCTTCTATTGCTATTCCCCCTAATGATCCTTTGCAGCAATACATGAAGGACCACGAGAATGATACTCATATGCAGGAAAGAAATGAAATTGACGAAATATTCTTGAGACAACCTGCCATCCTGAAGCACAACCTTCCGGTTGAACCTTTAGGAATTTTATCCAAACCAAAAGAAGACACGGTGTTTGATCTCAAACCTCTTCCCGATACGCTCAAGTATGCTTATTTAGATGAAAAGAAAGTTTATCCTGTTAATATCAACTCTAACCTTTCAGGATATGAAGAAGAGCGATTATTGGAAGTACTTCGTAAACACCGTGGTGCAATTGGCTATACCCTTGATGACCTTAAGGGAATTAGTCCATCTATCTGTCAACGCACTATCAACCTCGAGTGCGATGCTAAACCTGTTGTTGACCATCAACGACGGTTGAACCCAAAGATGATGGATGTTGTGAGGACTGAAATCCTCAAGCTTCTAGCTGCAGGTATTATCTACCCTATAGCCGATAGTAAGTGGGTAAGTCCAGTTCAATGTGTTCCTAAGAAAGGAGGGACAACTGTAGTCCCTAATGATAAGAATGAACTAATACCTCAGAGAATTATTATTGGATATAGAATGTGTATTGATTACAGGAAGTTGAACAAGGCAACCAGGAAGGACCACTACCCAGTGCCCTTTATTGATCAGATGCTTGAGAGGCTGTCCAAAAACACCCACTTCTGCTATCTTGACGGGTACTCTGGCTTCTCTCAAATTCATGTTAACACTGCCGATCAAGAGAAGACCACTTTCACTTGTCCTTATGGTACTTATGCTTATATCCTATGCCTATTGGTTTATGCAATGCCCCTGCTACTTTTCAGAGATGTATGTCTGCAATATTTCATGGTTTCTGTGAGGAGATTGTGGAAGTCTTCATGGACGATTTTTCCGTCTATGGAACTTCCTTTGACCACTGTCTCCAAAATCTTAATAAAGTTTTGCAGAAATGCGAGGATACAAACTTAGTTCTAAACTGGGAAAAGTGCCACTTCATGGTTAACGAAGGGATCGTGCTCGGCCACAAGATTTCCGAGAGGGGAATTGAAGTGGACAAGGCGAATATTGAAGCTATCGAAACGATGCCATATCCAAGGGCCATTAAAGGCATTCGTAGTTTTCTCGCTCATGCTGGTTTCTATAGAAGATTTATTAAAGACTTTTCTAAGACCTCGAGACCCCTCACTAATCTTCTCCAGAAGGATGTTCCTTTTGTATTTGATGAAGATTGTAAGGAGGCTTTCGAAGTTCTTAAGAAATCTTTAATAACCGCTCCTATAGTACAACCGCCTGACTGGAAGTTTCCCTTTGAAATTATGTGTGATGCTAGTGATTTTTCTGTTGGAGCTGTTTTAGGACAAACGGTTGACAAAAAGTTGAATGTTATTTATTATGCCAGTAAGACCCTTGATAGTGCTCAAAATAATTATGCTACTACTGAGAAGGAATTCTTAGCAGTAGTGTTTGCTTGTGATAAGTTTAGACGGTATATTGTTGATTCTAAAGTTATTATTCATACTGACCATGCTGCCATTAAGTATCTTATGACGAAGAAGGATGCCAAACCAAGGCTCATCAGATGGGTACTCCTTCTTCAATAATTTGATTTGAAGATTGTTGATTGAAAGGGAGCAGACAACCCTGTAGCGGACAATCTTTCAAGGATGGAAGATATACCGCATGATCCCATCCCAGTCAACGACAGTTTTCCAGACGAACAACTTGCCGTTGTTAAAGTACAATCTCTTTCCGATCCTTGGTTCGCAGATTATGCTAATTTTATTGTTGCAAAGTATTTGCCTCCAGGTTTAACATTTCAGCAAAGGAAGAAGTTCTTCCATGATTTCAGGCATTACTTTTGGGATGACCCACATCTTTTCAAAGAAGGTCCGGACGGGATCGTGAGAAGATGCGTACCGGAACATGAGCAGAAGGACATTCTCAAGCAATGTCATGATAGTCCCTACGGAGGACATCACGCCGGTGAGAGGACCGCACATAAGGTTCTCCAATCAGGTTTTTATTGGCCTACTCTCTTTAAAGATGCTAGAAGTTATGTTTTATCCTGTGATAAATGTCAGAGAGTTGGCAATATTAGTAGGAGGAATGAGATGCCTATGAATTACTCACTAGTGATTGAGCCTTTTGATTGCTGGGGTTTTGATTTTACGGGTCCTTTTCCTTCTTCACACAAGTACACTCACATTTTAGTTTTTGTTGATTATGTGACCAAGTGGGTTGAAGCAATCCCCACTGAGAGTGTTGATCATAAAATATCTTTGAAAATGCTCAAATATGTAATTTTCGCTAGGTTTGGTGTACCTTGGTATCTCATGACTGATGGAGGATCACACTTCACGCATGGAGCTTTTAGAAAAGCTTTAGCCAAGTACGATGTCAATCATAGAATTGCGTCACCGTACCATCCTCAAACTAGTGGGCACGTGGAGCTCACCAATAGAGAGATCAAGTTGATCTTGCAAAAGACAGTTAACAGAAATAGGAAAGACTGGTCAAGCAAGTTAGGAGATGCTTTGTGGGCGTATAGAACTGCTTACAAAAACCCCATGGGCATGTCTCCCTATAAAATGGTCTATGGCAAGGCTTGCCATTTTCCATTAGAATTAGAACACAAAGCTTTCTAGGCTGTTAGAGAGCTTAATGCTGACCCAAAGTTAGCTGGTGAAAAGTGTCTCATGAACTTGACTTCTCTAGATGAGTGGAGAAGTGAAGCTTACGAGAGCGCTAAAATGTTCAAGGAAAAGGTAAAGAAGTGGCATGATAGGAGGATTCTGAAACGTGAATTTAATGTTGGTGATAAAGTTTTTTTGTTTAGATCCCGTTTCAGGTTTTCTCCAAGTAAACTACTTTCCAGGTGGGAAGGGCCATTTCATATCGAAGAAGTCTATCGGTCTGGTGCAATTAAGATTAACAATTTTGAAGGCACCAAACCTCAAGGTGTGAATGGGCAAAGACTCAAGCATTACATGGCGGGAGATCCCGTCAATGTTGATGTAAATATAATACGCACAACAACTCATGAAGAACATGTTGCAGCCCTGTCTCAGACGCCGACAGAAGCAGAATAAAGAAAAGGTAAGTATTACGGTAAGGAAACATCGCGAACCGCCATAAAAGTATGAGTTTTTACAAAATTAGGAAAATTTGAGGCCTAAGCGGAGCCGGAGAGGAGTCCCAGGGGGCCCAGGCGCGCCCTACCTCTTCGCCGCACCGGGAGGCCGCCTGGGCACTTAGGAGTCCGTCTCCAACTTCACTTTGGCTCGTTACCTTCCTTTTTTTGCAGAAATTTTTGCTATATATTCACCCGGATCGTTCCGGCAGCGTATCTCGCGATTTCGTGTGTTTTCTCTTCAATCTGTTTCTTCCAGGAAATCTTTTATCTAGACCTAGGTACCATGGCTTCCCCAAGTTCCCCCAAGGACAAGTTCGTCGTCAACGTCATCAACCCTTACCTCCCTGAGGTGAAAAATCACCCCCAGGTCCTTCGTGTGGAGGACGGTGTTCTCCACAAGGAAGATCTGAAGGGAGCAGTCATGGAGGGGAGCACCGAGGAGCGGCTGAAGGAGATGGAACATGAGGTCTTCAAGTTCAAGAAGATGGTGGAGCGTGGTGTTGAAGTCAACTTCGACATCAGGAACGAGATCGAGGCTTCCCATAGGAAAGAGATGAAGGATATGTGGTCGAGTTTGTCCTCACTAGAAGAAAAAGTTTATCAGCTCCAAGCGCAAATCTCTGATCTACACAACCAGAACTGTGAGTATGAACTAAAGTTTCTGCGCATGGTTTTAGGTGCTGAGTGCAGGATCCTGGAGACGGGAATGTCCTTCGAAACTGGAGAGGAGCTACCATGGAAGTGCTTCGCGAAGGAATACCTGATTGAGAAGAACAAGAATGAGGAGTAAATCTCCTCGGGTAATGGCATTCCCTCAGCTTGTTCCAAGCTTGGGGGAGTGCTCGGTATCTTTTTCTTTATCTTAGTCTTTTAGAGTCAAGTAGAGTGGTGTCATGTCTAGGGAGTTTATTATATGAAATAGGTGTTTGCATTGAGGTCTATCACTCCGTCTGTGGAGAGATTGTATCCGTGAGTGTGGAGTCGTCTATATTGGAATATTACTGAGAAGTCTATTGGTTCCTTCGCTGCACTCGATATTCTCTTCACGCAATCGGCATCATATGACAATTCTTGTGGGGAGTATTGACCTTATATCAGGTATGGCTTTGAAAACTTTGTTTAAATTTTGGCAAACATAGCTTTGGTCTTGACAACATGAATGTTTTCTCAAGTAACGACTTAGCAAAAACCTTTATGTTATCATGCTTGAAGTGTTATGTTGACAAGGAAGACAACTTGATGTGTTATGCTTACCTTAATGTTTATGCCTTATATGTTTTGCATCTAAATTAGCATCAACTGTGTGTTCTCTCAAAGCCCTTGCTAGCCAAACTCTTTGCCAAGTAGATTTCTGCTTGTGCATCCATACCCTGAAACCATCACCTTCCATTTGAGTCCACCATTCCTTCCTATTCATGGTATTCCCCTACCACTCCTATAAGTATAGAATTTATGTGTTATCCTTAAATGTTCAAAATCTTCTATTTTGTGCCTCTTGTTTAGCTCATGAGGAAGTAGTAGGTGATTCATGATCTTTTTAAGTTGGACAAGTTTTACCCCGAGATTGCATGTCTAATCTGCAAACCCATAATACGAGGAGGAACTGGCATGGGTGCGCCCAGCTCGAAAGATAATATAACAAACAAACCCTCCTTCACGCTTGGTCTATGAGAAATCAGAAACTTTGGCAGAGATAAACAAAGGAGATTAAGGGGATGTGATCGTCCTCACTTGGGAGCCGTTCCTTGAAATTTGTCCATCTTGAGAAGTAATTGAGTTAGCTATTAGCATTCATTGACAAACTATGCACCGCTCCAAAATCTATTTTTATTCTGTTTGATTTAAGGATAGCACATGAGTTTTCCCTGCTTGCCCTTAACAAGGCCTTTCTTCCACTTTCATGTTGAGTCAGTCTTCCCACTTCCTTCTTTTCCCTAAGAGAACAGACATTTGATGTTGATGAGGATTCATCCATATAGAGCTGCATTAAGTTTTGCCATGCCATATCCTTTTAGACATTATCTTTTGATAAGTAAATTGTTTGCGAAAGCTTTTGCCTAGCGAGCATCTTCCTTTGTGTTAGCACTTGCACTTCATGACTATTAACATGTCCTTTCAAAAGCTTCAAATTGTTTTTAGTTGTCCTTTGACCAAGATTATGTTTGCCATAATTTGATGAGTTTCCTCAGCCCTACTTTTGGTTATAATTGTTATTACTTTCTCATGAGGGCCTTATGAGTTGAGGTTGCTGTTGAGGATGCTTGAGTATGATGAAGGAACCTTGATGCTTCTTGTCCGTATTCTATTTATCAACACTTCACTCTCTTAAACTTGTGGAAAAGTTTACCGAGCTTAGTATTCGCTTGGGGACAAGCGAGGTCTAAGCTTGGGGGAGTTGATACGTCCAAATTGCATCACTATTTTATATAGTAATTCTTTCTTATTCATTGATATATTTCATGATATGATGCTATTCTTATGTTGTTTTGGCCTATTTTACATAGTTTGCAACTTTCCGGTGCCGAAGCAGCAGACGCAGGATTCAGTGGTAAAAAGTGGACGCTGATTTGCTGAAGAAGAACACCTCCAAATTACCTGAAAATCGACGGAGGATGTTTTCCAGCAGGATCACGAAGACACGCAAAAGAGCGACCAGAGGGAGGCCACAGGGTGCCCAGGCGGCCACCTGGCGCTATCCACCCCTGGCCGCGCCGGGAGGGCGCCTGGACCACCGGGGCCACTCCCGGCACCCCCCTCTGGCCTATTTACCCCTTGTGATCCAAAAACCCTAAAACAGGGAGAGTTTACGGAGTTCCACCGCCGCTCCGTGGCGGAAACCTACAGAGAAGAAAAGCCATCTCTGGCGGGCAGATTCCGCCGGGGAGATCACCTCCCGGAAGGGGAGATCGTCTCCATCATCATCACCATCGTCACGGGCATCATCGAGATCATCATCAACATCATCCCCATCATCAGCACCATCTCCGTCTTCATCCAATCTTGTCACAATTGCAACTCGTGTTGTAATCCGTACTACCTATCCTCTCTACTCTATCGGTGTTGATTACTACTTTGTGGTGAATGCTATTGAGTTTTTTGGAGAAATATTATTGTGTTCAGATTGTTTATCATATATTTATCCCCACTGATCATGATCTCTTTTATGTCTTGTGAGTAGTTACTTTAGTTCTTGGGGACATGGGAGCAGTCTAGTTGCTAGTAGTCATATGATATTGAAGTAATATGTGTTGGTTGGTATTTAAGTTGTGTTGTTATTTTCCTAGTGGTGTTGTGTGAGTCGAACACTCAACACTTCGCCTTATCAAGGACCTAGGGGAATGCATTGTGTATAAAGAATGCTTACGGTGGGTTGCCGGAGTGACAGAAACCTAAACCCAAGTTTGCACGCTTTTGCACAAGGGAACAATGGATCACCGATCGTATTGCTATGGTTAGGCTTTTGCCTTAATTACTATCTTCTATTTGCGGATGCTTGCAATGTGTTTAATCATATGAGTGCATTCATCTTAGTCTAGAGGATGCACTAGCATAGATCCACCCACCAAACACTTATCAACACAGTACATAGTACCGATACGGAATATGGCGAAAGCACATGACTACCTCTCCTGTGTGTCCTCAAGAACACTTTTGCTTTTATAAGTTCAGTTTCTAGGCCTCTCCTTTGCTCACAAAGGATTGGGCCACTCTTTACTATCCAGTATCTTTTACTTTGCTCCTCTTTACTTTCCAGTCGCTTATACCAAGAAAACCCCTAAAAAGTTATCTTTCAGTGTTTGCAGTTAT
This sequence comes from Bromus sterilis, assembly GCA_950022295.1. Lineage (NCBI taxonomy): Eukaryota > Viridiplantae > Streptophyta > Magnoliopsida > Poales > Poaceae > Bromus > Bromus sterilis. Next base: position 156,451,408 of record OX465596.1, on the reverse strand, counting down.
CTCCTTACCAAAGTCACTTGCTACTACCTTATGCTCCTCGTTGGGTTCGACACTCTTACTTATCGAAAACACTGCAATAGATCCCTCTACGTTGAGGGTCATCATGTGTGCTGGTCCAGGTGAAGTTAGCAACCTCGGTTGTAAACAACGTCATTGTTCACTTCACGACCTTCTTGTATCTGTTGGAGTCCTATTGGTCGATCCTAAACCTTAGCATCTTCGCTAAGGGAAATTTTCCGCTACGCTTCATCTCACCTTCCACTTTGGGTAAACCAACGAGGGGCGAGAAGTAAACTCTCGTAACATCAAAAACAATTTCTGGCGCCGTAGCCGGGGACTCCACTCTTCAAGATAGGGGAGTTGCACACTATCTTTTATCTTTGCTTTTTAGTCTTGTTAGTTTACCTTTCAGTTTTTGCTTTTGTGTCTTTTATGAAAAACCAAAAAAATAATTGCTACCTTTCTTCTTTGTCTTCCTCTGCCTACTGATGCTACCTTCACCATGGGTGTGGAACCACCCAAATATGGAAGGATGGACATGTTTCACTTGGATCGTCTTCGATCAATTTGTGCTCGCGCTAAAAACCCAACCGACTTGGTTGAGGGAAAATCATTGGATGAGCATGCTCATTATACGCGACACCGACTATCTCAAAAAGGGCACACTTATGGGACCAAATACAAACTTCTTATTGCTATGCTGAGTGTTTATGCCACATTTATGATTTTACTTGCTGCTCTAATATACAACATAAACACCTTCCTTTCCAATGTGAGTTTAATGAAAATGAGATCCTATATTCTAATGCAAAGGGTGTTTATGATTACTTTGATGTTGAAAATATTGAAGAGTTTGTTGCTTTTAAAGGTGCTTATGAGATTGCTTCTTTGATTGAAAAGTATCACGATACTATTTACAAATCTGAAAACTTTGCAGTTCTTGCTTATTGCTTCGAGAATTATACTTCCAATTATTATATTGTGGATTTTAAAAATAAAATGTTTTCTGCCCTAGAAGAGGATAATGATTTCTTTGATGAGGAATCCCATGATTCCGAGGACTCACTTGATACTTCCCTTTCTGATGATTTTGATACTTGCTTTGTTGATGGCCATGATGCCACTATGGTGTAGCGTCCCCAAATCCTAATCACTTTGTTTGCCTAATTAAAATGCCACGTCATCATAATTTACCATGCTTGATTGCCCCTTGCTTGAAACTATGGTCAGATTCAAAATTCTATTAACAAAGAAAGATAAAACTTCCTCAAGTACTTAAAAAAAAATGATCACAATATTGTGAATAATCCCAAGTCAATAATAAAATAAGGAAACCAATAATGATAGGATATTAAATTGCCCTGGAAATTAAAACAAAAATGGAAAATAAAAGTGACACAAAAAATTGTGGGTAGGTATTAAAAATTTGCAAATAATCCATAGGTCAATATAAAATAGAATAAAATATTCATTGAAATATTTAAGTCGCCTAACACAATAAAATCAGTAGCAAAACAACCCCTTTAAAATCCTTTATATTTAAATAAAATATCAAATGACTTTAGAAAAGTCCCAAACTTTTTGGGGCACTTCAATATGGTGCAATACTAATTATGGAGCAAGTTACATGTTTTACAAAATTGCTAAAGCAATCAAAACAAAACAAAGAAAAAGAATAGAAGAAAAATGACCAGATGTTAAGCCTCGCCCTGAGCAATCCCCTTACAGGCCCGACCCATCCCTGCCAGCCCAGCCCCTGTTTTTTCCCCTTCTCCTCTTCATGTTCATCACGTGCATCGGTGGCGCCATGGCGTACAACACGCCATAGCCGTCCCCCCCTCCTGGCGACAGCAGCCGCCTGCGGCGTCGTGCGTGGATAAGACCAACCTCCCCAACGCCTTGGAAACCCTATCCACTCGTTTCTCCTCTCGAGCTCTCCACTCTCTCGAGCTCTGTCTCTCTCTCCTGATCCCCTCTTGGTTGCGGCAGCCGACCGATTTCGGCCGCCGCCGGTGGACCTGGAATCGTCGTTCGCCTCCCCCTTGCATTGACCCCGTCCTGCTGTCCCTTTGTCCGTTTGGTGGTGCTGCAGGCTGACTAAATTCTCCAACGGATTTGCTTGCTGCTAGTTATCCAGGTATCTTTCTCAATCGCTGGTGTTTCTATTTCTGGATCAATCTGCCGTCTCTCACTGCTTTCCTACTAATTCGTTCAGGTGCCATGTACTGGCTAGTACTAGTTGTTGCCAGTTCGTGCTAGTTCGTATGTCTAATTGATGAAAATACTAGTGCCTGATGTAGAGGTGTACGTGTTGGTTGTTGGCTGATGGAAGTTAAAGTAGATTGTTAACATATTTGGAGTAGGGAGAAGCGATGGTTAAATTTCAGAGAAGATTCTAAGTCTGGTATGACATGCATGTGATGCCAATAAATTTGTAGTTACGGCAGTACCTTTCAGATGTTTTGATCCTTTGTAATTGTATATAACTGCAAGCCACAATTTGATGTTTTGATCACGCATAGGTTGGTTCTTAAAGATCTAAGGACATAAACTGAAAGAATTGTGATAGTGAGGGAAATTACTTCAGAAAATTTTCTCAAAGCGCTAGCGTTGTTTGCTCTAAATAAATAAATATAAATTCTTAAAGAGGACCAGGACAATATAGAAGCTGACATAATTTGCCGTGTTATTGACGAAATACCATTCTGTGCTAGTCTTTGGTACATGATTGAAATCTTGTATGTGTCAATCTTTTGCAGTGTACCTAGGACTAAATACAAGACTGAAGTTTTGCTTGCAGTTTTCCCTAGGGTGGCCCTGTATGAACAACTAGAATTGGAATTTCTTTGTTTCAATAAATATGTACAAGTATCATGGATGATTTCTGTATCAGATGGTAGATCACATGAACTTGCTCAAAATTGATATAAGGCACAAAATCTTAGGATGGATAGAACCAATGTTGTGGCCCTCAAAAAAAATAGATAAGTGACGTTTGCACTCTGAGGAATTCTAAAATTTTCTAAGTGTCAGGATAGGAGCATTTTTATAGCCACTTTACAAGCTCAACTTTATGTGTTACTGATTTTTTATTAATAATGCAAATGACATGGACATGTTGTACACATAACCAAGATCAAATGGTGTAATTGTCATGTATTTGTTTGTGGCCTAATTACTTAGTTATCAAATTCACAAAAGTCCAAGTTTTAATGAACACCATGACAATTACGGTTTAACATTAAGTTGCCTACTTTGGGCAGGATAATCGATGACATATCCAAATGATTAAATCTTTAAAAATCAATATCTTTTAAAACCGTAACTTTGATGAAAATAGTTTATACATGAAAGTTGATCAGAAAAATACAACGGATAAGAATACACTACCCGTATACTAGCCACCCCCTCTAAGCTACCGAACACGAGACTTTCCCCCTCCGGATCGTCTGTCCGGTAATTACCCGGAGCCGGTAAAATTGCCGGTTAAATTCCTATTTAGCCTGCAACTTGTAACACTGCGTTTGCCATGTCTTGAATTTGTATTGCTATTATTGCTGTGTATTTATTGTTTCTCCCCCCTTATTCTCCGATAGACCTCGACATTGCCACTGACGACACCATTGCCGAGTACGACTACTTCGTCGACGACCGTACCCCTACCGCGAGCTTCCAGGCAAGCAGAGCCATTCTCTTCCCCAGATATCGCCTATCTTTCCGTACATATCTTGCACTAGGCATTGTTACTGCCGCTGCTACGATTACAATCCTATTCAATTGCATACCCTGGTTTTGTCGCCCCTTGATGTACCTTCCTTTAATCCTATGCTGCCTATTATTACTTATGCATTATTCAGCAGTAAACCCCGCTCATTGTTAGCTAGGTTTAGAATAGAGGGTCGTGATCACTCTGGGAGTGATCGCGGGAACGATATATTACAACTGAAACAGGTACGGATCAATGCAGACACCCTAGGGAACCTACAACGGCGAGACTCTGCCGAGTCGCTTCGAGTTTGACTTACGAGTGGAATGGACTCGTATTTCACTCTCGTCGTCTCAGTAGCGTAGCATCACCGGGATGATACGGGGTTTACCTCTTTAGTTCATTCCGGTGATGTCTCTGTCAAACCATTTTAAGTGTGCCATCGAGGGTGATACCTCCTGGTTTCACTTAATGGTAGGAACTCGAACCAACTGGTGTCCTTAAAGGTAAGAAGTCGGGCGACCCAATGGTGCCCGCGAGTGGTATTGCGACGGGACGACAGGGAGGGTACGACCAGTGTACCGGTGTGCTTGGCCCCTGATCGTTGGCCGCGAGAGTTACCAAACCCCGAAAGTAGAGCTCCTTCGGGAGCACACGCGAGACAAGGTAAGGAGACGGTTCACCTTGTTGGTAACCGCAGTGACTTGGTGGGACGACAGGGCAGGCACCGATGTACTGGTGGTCCTGGCTGCTGTCGTTGTCCGCGGGTCAGTTAAATCGAGGCAACGATAACGGTTGTCATGCAGGTTAATTAAAATGCTAAATGGTTCAGTGAATGTCTTGAGTTGGCTATATGCCATGTACGCACTACCTACCCGTGGGAATTACGAGTTATGGGCTCCTCTGCTTCGTAGTGTCGTCCGAGGACTCTTCAGATGTCACCAGTACCGCGGCCTGCGCCGGGAAGTGGTGTTGTCTTATTTGCTCGCGCGGTGGTGTCTTATTTGTATTTGCTTCAACTTCACCGGCTAGCCTCGCACCGTGCAGGAGTACGTCGGGGTTAGGGACCAAAGCCCCGCGTACATAGGATATAGTCCGGCGGATGACCTCTCTGTTGAGTTTGAAAGATGGGCTATGAAGTGTCGGATAGCCTCGGTGGAGCGTTCCCTAACAAGGTTCCCGCCACCCTGGAGATCCGTGCGTGTAGCATAACACAAGTGCACCCCTGCAGGGAAGATTAATCTATTCGAATAGCCGTGTCCACGGTAACAGGACGCTTTATGCTGAAGCTGGATCTTACCACTACAAACTATTATTATTAAACTGTATGGTTCCGGGTTTTCTTCCTTGCGGGGATGTCGAGGAGGTGAACTCGGAGGCATTGTTAATTATTACAACTTATTTTATACAATGTTGCAGCAACTTCTGTTGCATTGTTACTTTCATTATTGTTATATTAACTGTTGGCTGATTCTTACCTCATGCTGCAAGACATCGTCGGAAGATGCTAGTCTTCGTTAGGCCTAGCTTCTTACCCTTATTCTCATTTCTATCTTGCAGTCCACTATATACAGCCTCTTCTTTCCGTTGATACAATGCATAATGCTTAGTAGCGGACGTAAGACTCGCGGGTATACTAGATACTCACCCTGCTTTATTTCCTTTACTGTTTTTCCTGATCGGCCGTTGGAGTCGACGTTGGAGTCCAGGAGTAGGAGATCCCCGATGCCTACCACCGCAACATGAAGATCCCCGATGCCTAGTACGACGTCGAGTTCCCCTTTGGCCAGGAGTAGCTTGGAGGTTCCCAGACAGGAGGCCTCGCCTTTTCGATCGTTGTGATATTTGTGCTAGCCTTCTTAAGGCAACCTTGTACCCTTGTGTCTGTAATCAGATACTATTGCTTCCACTGACTTTGTGCTCTCGATCTGTTGTATTCGAGCCCTCGTGGCCCCTGGCTTGTATTAAACAACTTGTATTATTTTATTTGTAGAGTTGTGTTGTGATATCTCATCGTGAGTCCCTGATCTCGATCGTGTACCTTGCATGTATGATTACTGTACACGGCTTGATTTTGGGGGCGTCACAAGTTGGTATCAGAGCCGACTGCCTCTAGGACACCCCTTTCCAACTCCTTGGTCAAAGTCGAGTCTAGTCTGTGCAAAACTACTTTACTAACAGTGTCGTGTGGCTTATCGGCCCACGTCGCAAACTAGATGGGATTAAGATCCTTTTTCTCCGTACCTTTATTCTGGGTTTCTACTCTCTTATCCTTTCGTGTAATTTTGCTAACTCTAACATTAGGATCTCGTGGACGCATCTACCCGGAGAGCCCTTCACCCAAGATGATCGCTTGCTTCACCTGAAGATTCCGAAGATTACTCTCCGATAAATTCCCGAAACCCTATGTGTTCATTGCCTTTGCAATCACCTGCCACCGATAAGTCCGTATGGATAATTACATCCACCTCTCGAATTGGAAATAATAATTCCCTTGTACTTAAGCATCGAATTATTTCAATGCTTCTATCACCCGATGCCTTTGCATTCTTTCTCCTTCTGGTTGAGTGCCGATACTCACATCAGATTCTTCGCGAACCACCCGACCTTTGGTGGATTATTATCCGACTAATCTTACATGGCCTCTTCCATGTATCGATTGGATTCATCGTGTGAAATACCATCCTTCCCTCGATGATTTGTATTATCATCGACAACCTCCCTTGACTGCCTGCCAATACAACTTGGTCGTGTACATCGTGCTCTGCTTTCCCGTGGGAAAGATATACACCTGATACTTGTGTATCATCACATTTTCCTTTCCATTGGTTTGTTTAACCTTTCTTGTAATGTATCTTATCTAAGCAGTGAAATTCACCTGCTTGTGTAAACACCTTGGTGTGCAACCTCGTCAGTAACACCTTGTTGCCATTGTTGATGACATTTCGGTAACCACCGGGACGAGAACTTTGCCAATTGGTCCGCCTCGTATTAACGAGCAGGAAAATGGTTCTCAATGTCCACTGCTCCTGGTATCGATGTTGTTTCCGGCATAGCTGACAAGTTGTTCTCTGACAATCCTTGCATCGTGATCGCGTAATATGTCACCACTCTAACCCACAGGTTCCCTAGGATCAAAACCTGACTCTTGTCACCTACCTTGTGATATTCAGTCCGATACCTTACTCATTACTTATGCCTGATGCCCTGGACCCCTTTCATTATCCGTTATCGACGTCGAATGCTTGCATATCCGCCTGAAAACTTCTCACGCCTTCCTTTGATTATCTCGATGTATTTCACCCAGTTTAAATTCGAGAGGTACTTTGCACCCCTTTCCTCTGACAACCCCGGTTGATTGACCTAGTATCGATCCGTCCCCCTTAAGTTTTATCTCTTAGCCTATTCGTAAGTACGATGAAGCCCCGAATGAAGGATGACCATTCATCGAGATGCACTGATGCAGAGAAATGAAGACATCAACGAGAATGATTAACTGCTTCGAGGAGAGCAAACAAGACCAAGAAAATTCGCAAGAATACGAAACCAAAACTCTACCCCTTACACTACCTTTAATTCTCGAGACGAGAATTCTTTGTAGTGGAGGAGATTTGTAGCGTCCCCAAATCCTAATCACTTTGTTTTCCTAATTAAAATGCCACGTCATCATAATTTACCATGCTTGATTGCCCCTTGCTTGAAACTATGGTCAGATTCAAAATTCTATTAACAAAGAAAGATAAAACTCCTTCAAGTACTTAAACAAAAATGATCACAATATTGTGAATAATCCCAAGTCAATAATAAAATAAGGAAACCAATAATGATGGGATATTAAATTGCCCTGGAAATTAAAAAAAATGGAAAATAAAAGTGACACCAAAAATTGTGGGTAGGTATTAAAAATTTGAAAATAATCCATAGGTCAATATAAAATAGAATCAAATATTCATTGAAATATTTAAGTCGCCTAACTCAATAAAATCAGTAGCAAAACAGCCCCTTTAAAATCCTTGCTATTTAAATAAAATATCAAATGACTTTAGAAAAGTCCCAAACTTTTTGGGGCACTTCAATATGGTGCAATACTAATTATGGAGCAAGTTACATGTTTTCAAAATTGCTAAAGCAATCAAAACAAAACAAAGAAAAAGAATAGAAGAAAAATGACCAGATGTTAAGCCTCGCACTGAGCAATCCCCTTACAGGCCCGACACATCCCTGCCAGCCCAGCCCCTGTTTTTCCCCTTCTCCTCTTCCTGTTCATCACGTGCATCGGCGGCGCCATGGCGTACAACACGCCATAGCCGTCCCCCCCTCCTGGCGACAGCAGCCGCCTGCGGCGTCGTGCGTGGAGAAGACCAAACTCCCCAACGCCTTGGCAACCCTATCCACTCGTTTCTCCTCTCGAGCTCTCCACTCTCTCTCTCTCTCTCTCTCTCTCTCTCCTGATCCCCTCTTGGTTGCGACAGCCGGCCGATTTCGGCCGCCGCTGGTGGACCTGGCCGCTGAACTGCACCTCCCAGGAAGCCCTCGCGACGGCGCACCTGCTCCACCCCATGGAATCGTCGTTCGCCTCCCCCTTGTATTGACCCCGTCCTGCTGTCCCTTTGTCCGTTTGGTGGTGCTGTAGGCTGACTAAATTCTCCAACGGATTTGCTTGATGCTAGTTATCCAGGTATCTTTCTCAATCGCTGGTGTTTCTATTTCTGGATCAATCTGCCGTCTCTCACTGTTGTCCTACTAATTCATTCAGGTGCCATGTACAGGCTAGTACTAGTTGTTGCCAGTTCGTGCTAGTTCGTATGTCTAATTGATGAAAATACTAGTGCCTGATGTAGAGGTGTACGTGTTGGTTGTTGGCTGATGGAAGTTAAAGTAGATTGTTAACATATTTGGAGTAGGGAGAAGCGATGGTTAAATTTCAGAGAAGATTCTAAGCCTGGTATGACATGCATGTGATGCCAATAAATTTGTAGTTACGGAAGTACCTTTCAGATGTTTTGGTCCTTTGTAATTGTATATAACTACAAGCCACAATTTGATGTTTTGATCACGCATAGGTTGGTTCTTAAAGATCGAAGGATATAAACTGAAAGAATTGTGACAGTGAGGGAAATATGTTCAGAAAATTTTGTCAAAGCGCTAGCGTTGTTTGCTCTAAATAAATAAATATAAAATCTTAAAGAGGACTAGGACAATATGGAAGCTCACATAATTTGCCGTGTTATTGACGAAATACCATTCTGTGCTAGTCTTTGGTACATGATTGAAATCTTGTATGTGTCAATCTTTGGCAGTGTACCAAGGACTAAATACAAGACTGAAGTTTTGCTTGCAGTTTTCCCTAGGGTGGCCCTGTATGAACAACTAGAATTGGAATTTCTTTGTTTCAATAAATATGTACAAGTATCATGGATGATTTCTGTATCAGATGGTAGATCACATGAACTTGCTCAAAATTGATATAAGGCACAAAATCTTAGGATGGATAGAACCAAAGTTGTGGCCCTCAAAAAAAAAAAGATAAGTGACGTTTGCACTCTGAGGAATTCTAAAATTTGCGAAGTGTCAGGATAGGAGCATTTTTATAGCCACTTTACAAGCTCAACTTTATGTGTTACTGATTTTTTATTAATAATGCAAATGACATGGACATGTTGTACACATAACCAAGATCAAATGGTGTAATTGTCATGTATTTTTTTGAGGCCTAATTACTTAGTTATCAAATTCACAAAAGTCCAAGTTTTAATGAACACCATGACAATTACGGTTTAACATTAAGTTGCCTACTTTGGGAAGGATAATCGGTGACATATCCAAATGATTAAATCTTTAAAAATGAATATCTTTTAAAAGCGTAACTTTGATGAAAATAGTTTGTACATGAAAGTTGATCAAAAAAATACAACGGATAAGAATACAATACCCGTATACCAGCCACCCCCTCTAACCTACCGAACACGAGACTTTCCCCCTCCGGATCGTCTGTCCGGTAATTACCCGGAGCCGGTAAAATTGCCGGTTAAATTCCTGTTTAGCCTGCAACTTGTAACACTGCGTTTGCCATGTCTTGAATTTGTATTGCTATTATTGCTGTATATTTATTGTTTCTCCCCCCTTATTCTCCGATAGACCTCGACATTTCCACTGACGACACCGTTGCCGAGTACGACTACTTCGTCGACGACCGTACCCCTACCGCGAGCTTCCAGGCAAGCACAGCCATTCTCTTCCCCAGATATCGCCTATCTTTCCGTACATTTCTTGCACTAGGCATTGTTACTGCCGCTGCTACGATTACAATCCTATTCAATTGCATAGCCTGGTTTTGTCGCCCCTTGATGTACCTTCCTTTAATCCTATGCTGCCTATTATTACTTATGCATTATTCAGCAGTAAACCCTGCGCATTGTTAGCTAGGTTTAGAATAGAGGGTCGTGATCACTCTGGGAGTGATCGCGGGAACGATATATTACAACTGAAACAGGTACGGATCAATGCAGACATCCTAGGGAACCTACAACGGCGAGGCTCTGCCGAGTCGCTTCGAGTTTGACTTACGAGTGGAATGGACTCGTATTTCACTCTCGTCGGCTCAGTAGCGTAGCATCACCGGGATGATACGAGGATTACCTCTTTAGTTCATTCCGTTGATGTCGCTGTCAAACCATTTTAAGTGTGCCATCGAGGGTGATACCTCCTGGTTTCACTTAATGGTAGGAACTCGAACCAACTGGTGTCCTTAAAGGTAAGAAGTCGGGCGACCCAACGGTGCCCGCGAGTGGTATTGCGACGGGACGACAGGGAGGGTACGACAAGTGTACCGGTGTGCTTGGCCCCTGATCGTTGGCCGCGAGAGTTACCAAACCCCGAAAGTCGAGCTCCTTCGGGAGCACACGTGAGACAAGGTAAGGAGACGGTTCACCTTGTTGGTAACCGCAGTGACTTGGTGGGGCGACAGGGCAGGCACCGATGTACTGGTGGTCCTGGCTGCTGTCGTTGTCCGCGGGTCAGTTAAGTCGAGGCAACGATAACGGTTTTCACGCAGGTTAATTAAAATGCTAAATGGTTCATTGAATGTCTTGAGTTGGCTATATGCCATGTACGCACTACCTACCTGTGGGAATTACGAGTTATGGGCTCCTCTGCTTCGTAGTGTCGTCCGAGGACTCTTCAGACGTCAGCACTACCGCGGCCAGCGCCGGGAAGTGGTCTTGTCTTATTTGCTCGCACGGTGGTGTCTTATTTGGATTTTCTTCAACTTCACCGGCCAGCCTCGCACCGTGCAGGAGTACGTCGGGGTTAGGGTCCAAAGCCCCGCGTACATAGGATATAGTCCAGCAGATGACCTCTCTGTTGAGTTTGAAAGATGGGCTATGAAGTGTCGGATAGCCTCGGTGGAGCGTTCCCTAACAAGGTTCCCGCCACCCTGGAGATCCGTGCGTGTAGCGTAACACAAGTGCAACCTTGCAGGGAAGATTAATCTATTCGAATAGCCGTGTCCACGGTAACAGGACGCTTTATGCTGAAGCTGGATCTTACCACTACAAACTATTATTATTAAACTGTATGGTTCCGGGTTTTCTTCCTCGCGGGGATGTCGAGGAGGTGAACTCGGAGGCATTGTTAATTATTACAACTTATTTTATACAATGCTGCAACAACTTGTGCTGCATTGTTACTTTCATTACTGTTATATTAACTGTTGGCTGATTCTTACCTCATGCTGCAAGACATCATCGGAAGATGCTAGTCTTCGTTAGGCCTAGCTTCTTACCCTTATTCTGATTTCTATCTTGCAGTCCACTATATACAGCGTCTTCTTTCCGTTGAAACAATGCATAATGCTTAGTAGCGGACGTAAGACTCGCGGGTATACTAGATACTCACCCGGCTTTATTTCCTTCACTGTTTTGCCTGATCGGCCGCTGCAGTCGACGTTGGAGTCCAGGAGTAGGAGATCCCCGATGCCGACCACCGCAACATGAAGATCCCCGATGCCTTCTACGACGTCGAGTTCCCCTTTGGCCAGGAGTAGCTTGGAGGTTCCCAGATAGGAGGCCTCGCCTTTTCGATCGTTGTGATATTTGTGCTAGACTTCTTAAGGCAACCTTGTACCCTTGTGTCTGTACTCAGATACTATTTCTTCCGCTGACTTTGTGCTCTCGAGCTGTTGTATTCGAGCCCTCGTGGGCCCTGGCTTGTATTAAACAGCTTGTATTATTTTATTTGTAGAGTTGTGTGATTATATCTCATCGTGAGTCCCTGATCTCGATCGTGTACCTTGCATGTATGATTACTGTACACGGCTTGATTTTGGGGGCGTCACAAGTTGGTATCCGAGCCGACTGCCTGTAGGAAACCCCCTTCCAACTCCTTGGTCAAAGTCGAGTCTAGTCTTTGCAAAACTACTTTACTAACAGTGTCGTGTGGCTTATCGGCCCACGTCGCAAACTAGATGGGATTAAGATCCTTTTTCTCCGTACCTTTACTCTGGGTTTCTACTCTCTTATCCTTTCGTGTAATTTTTCTAACTCTGACATTAGGATCTCGTGGACGTATCTACCCGGAGAGCCCTTCACCCAAGATGATCGCTTGCTTCACCTGAAGATTCCGAAGATTACTCTCCGATAAATTCCCGAAACCCTATGTGTTCATCGCCTTTGCAATCACCTGCCACCGATAAGTCCGTATGGATAATTACATCCACCTCTCGAATTGGAAATCATAATTCCCTTGTACTTAAGAATCGAATTATTTCAATGCTTCTATCACCCGATGCCTTTGCATTCTTTCTCCTTCTGGTTGAGTGTCGATACTCACATCAGATTCTTCGTGAACCACCCGACCTGTGGTGGATTATTATCCGACTAATCTTACATGGCCTCTTCCATGTATCGATTGGATTCATCGTGTGAAATACCATCCTTCCCTCGATGATTTGTATTATCATCGAAAACCTCCCTTGACTGCCTGCCAATACAACTTGGTCGTGTACATCGTGCTCTGCTTTCCCTTGGGAAAGATATACACCTGATACTTGTGTATCATCACATTTTCCTTTCCATTGGTCTGTTGAAAACTATACACGTGTGCTTGCAGGTCATGAAAAACATGATTTATGTGATAGTTATATTATTTATGTTGTTCATGATACTACTGAAAATTAATTTGAGAGAAGAAAGTTTGGTTGTAGAAACTTCCATATTACTAAAACTCCTCTCTTTATGTTGAAAGTTTTAAAGTTGTTCTTTTTCCATCTTCCTATGCATGTCACTTTGTGCTTCTTTGATTTATTTTCTTACAATATGCCTATGCATAGGAAGTGGGTTAGGATTCAAAGAGTTTCATATTTGCTTCTTGATGCTCTCTTTTGCTTCAAATACATATTATTATGAGAGCATCTTTTATAATCTTCATGCCTAGCTAATGGCTTTAAAGAAGCGCTTTCGGGAGGCAGCCCGCAACGAATTTAGGATTTCCTTTTTGTTTTTCTTCTTTTTTTAGTGGTCTTTATGATTGTTACTACTGTAGCAACATCATTGTATCTTTACTTTTCAATCTTTGTGCCTTTTATAGCCTCATATGACAAGGGAAGTGAAAGTTGTGACATGCTGTCCAGAAAAAAAATTATGTCCTCGTGACTAGAAACATCACAGAAAAATCCTAGTTCATATTTTTGAGCTGAATTTTTTACACAGCGTGCTCTATACAATTACAAAACTTTTGTATGTTCTGAGTTTTTTGATTTGAGTTGCAGAAGTATCCCTAAAAAACTCTTTACTACCTGCTGGTCTGTTTTTCACAGATTCTGTCTCTTCGTTTTGCAAACCTTAAGCTTGCTTTTTCTTTGCAAAAACTTTTTGGAAATCTTGAGAAACAGTAGCTCTTCAAGATTATCCTTATTTCCAGTATAGAAAAAATTGTGATGAGTTATTTATGAAGGGAGTTTTCAAGTGTACGAGGGAAGATGATGAAAGAAGATTCAGGAGTGTCAAGCGCTCAAGCTTGGGGATGCCCCCATGGATCCCCAAGAAATATTCAAGGATACTCAAGCCTCTAAGCTTGGGGATTCCCCCGTTGACGGGGATCAACCCCGGAAAATCCCATTGTCAGGGACCCTGGGTTAGTCATGAGAGGCACAGGTTGGACGATAGCTCGTCGGCAAACAGGAAGGCACGCTCCTGCTCGATATTATTGATGGGGGAGAGGCGATTACAGTGGATGCCAAGGCTGGAGCGCTCAAGGCTAGGGTTACAGATGATATTGGTTGCCTTTGGCGTCGCCCCTCCTAGCCCTTATATACCGGGCTAGGTCACGGGGAGTTCATCTACGTTTACAGGTAAGCTTTCCTGACCCTAGCTTGCTCCGTACGACAGGTCTTCGCACCTTCCTTGTGAGTCGTAGACTCCTACGTCGGTGCCAATTAGCGGGTCGAGGCTGGATCTTCATGGGCCTTCTGTCTTCAGGGACACCAGGTAGGATTATCCGTAGGAGTCGTGGGGTCACCCCCTCGTCAGTAGCCCCCGAGTGCCTGGGGGACTCGAAGATTCGCGCAGGGACTCGAGTACATCCATTTGTCAGTTATTTGTATGTGCGGTACATCCGCAGGTCACTGGCACTCTGGTGGCCATGAAAAAACCTGTTTCGAGGGATGCTAAGATGAAAGGGCCCAAGGAGTCGACTGGTCGAGCCTTGGTGAATTGCACGAGGGCAAATACCGCAATAGCCCAATCAAACCCACGTCCCTCGATGTGAGCTTGGAACACTGGTGTCGAGCAAAAGTCCTGCCGCTTCAGGTCTTACGGTGTTCATTTTCCGCCAGTAATTTGCATAGCCTAAGGCGTGTCCGCCCGGCTTTTGCTATCATGCGCAGCGCATGGAAAAGGTTGGGAGTGAAATCGCTCGTCGGAAAGGCCCAGCCCGGCCGAACTTCATAGCGGGGTCTTACCTACACGCTAATCTTGCGTGGCATCTGGGCACAGTGTATCGTGTCCCAAGAATGCATGTTTTTGAGGCGCGGAGCCTAATAGTATTGTACCCGCTTGGAACCAAACATCAAGTGAGCTGTTCACTCATTCAACCGCGGAGCTTGTTTCGAGTGCTCGGGCGAGGGGTTCTTTGCGAGTAGTCACTCGAATGCCGTTTCATCTTTTGAGGTGAGGGAGCACCTGGGACTCTTAGCGCCGTATGATCTTGGCGAATGCATGTTTGTCTTGTGTCAGGTTGAGGGAGCACCCGAGACTCTCGTGAGTGCGAGTGATCACTCGAGCACATTGCTGACCTTTGGGTGAGGGAGCACCTGGGAGTCTCATTATGTGCTCTCCCGATGGGAGTAAGATGTTTTTCTTCATAGGGAAAAAGATCTGAAAGATGGAATCTCTGAGCCTTGATGTCTGTTTGTATTCTTCACCGCTTGTCAGGATAACGATTCCTCTGTTTGATGGCTGTCAGGGATGCTCCGCCAGTGAACCGTCACTTCTTTATGACCGGTCATAATGATGACCATTGTGGCGTGCGGCAGGCGATGGTTGAGTTTCCGATACGCGCGTTGGAAACGCGCATGAATTGACGCGTGTCACGCACAATGCGTCCCGTGGGAAAGCATCTTGGTCTTGGAATCTGAGACGTCTGCGACGTTTGGTCTTTTGAATTAATTGCTGCTATCGTTGTGGCTTCTCTGTGCTGGGAGGTTGATGTTCTATAAATAAGCCTTTTGCTTCCACAGTGTTTCGCCTCTATCTAGCTTGCTGCTTTTCCTCGTCCTTCTTCTCTTCTTCCTCTCATGGTTCCCAGGCGAGGTGCTGGCCGTGGCCGTGTTCGTCGTGGCCGTGGTGGTCGCCATGGTACGGCGCCAGTGCCTTCCTCCTCTCCCTTGGAGGAGGGTTTCTGGCGCTATGATTTTCTTTTACGCGTTCGTGGCCAGAGCGCCAATCGCGTTCTTCTTCCCTCTGCTTTTTCCGCCATTGTCTGTGAACGTGGCTTAGATGGCTTGCTTCTGCATCTTCAAGGGAGCTGTCGATCTCCTTCTTATGTTGACTTGGAGGTTGATAGTTCCCGCTTGGTTTTTCTTGGCTCCGGTCGGAGTTTTTTTGCTCGGCGGTTGAATCTGCGAGATGGCGATATGCTCAACTGTCGTTTTGACGGCGAAAGCACTGTCACTGTCCGCGCGTTCGACCCGAGCGGCAACAGCATGGATCCGCACTGGCAAGAGTCGAACAGCGACAGCTCCACAAGGTTGAGGAGTCCTACGCTTGCATCTTCTATAGCTCCGTCTTCTGGCGACTCCTCAGGTGATGGTGCCGCCTCCATCAGCTCCAAAGAGGACATCGACGTCAAGCCATCGATCAAGCGGGCGCGCCAAGCGACCTTGTAGAACTGGAGGCGGCCTCATCTTCGCTGGCAACTCAGGCGGAGCTGGAGATGAAGCTAGTGGAGCAGGAGAAGAAGCTGGTGGAGCATCGTCTTCAACTGCTCTGCAAATAAGTCGAGCTTTACCTTTTGTTATGTCATTGACATCCTCTGCTAGCTTCCTTTTTTCCTTTGTCTATGGTGATGCCTTTGTATCAGAGTCGATTACCCCTCATGGGCACACATGTAGAAGTCTTAATTCCTTGGGTAATTCCCTCTTGTAACAGGAGCTGCCTTCTATCCAAATGTAGTTTGAGTCCTTTTTGTACTGAAAATGATCTTTATGATGTAAACTATGCTTGAGCCTTTTCAATGGAATTTATCTTTGGGCCTTATGCAAACGAGAACTGTGTTCGAGTCCTTGGCGATCAGGAGCTGTCTTCGAGTTCTTTGCAACCGAGTGCTGTGTTCGAGTCCCTCCAAACTTTTGCGCTGTGGGTTCTATCGGGTGCGCGACAGCTCTCCCGATGGGAGTAGCCCCCGAGGCTACGCTTGAGTCGGAGGATCGAGCGTAGGCTGAGGTTTGTTTCCCTTGTCGTTCTTCCGTTAATTTCTGTCTTTTATCGGGTGCGCGACAGCGCTCCCGATGGGAGTAGCCCCCGAGTCTTTAGGTGATCAATGGCGATCGGATGAAGACTAAAGTAGTCCGTGTCCTGTGCTCCCTCCGAAATTTCTTCAGAGTACTTGGTGTTTCATCTGATTGTGGCCATGCCTTTCGAGCCTTGCTCTCAGCAGGTGGGGCTGGCTGGGTATTTTTTTTTGGTCCTTTTAAGCTTCAGACTGCGCGAGAAGTTCTCGGGGGGAGGTGGTGCTCGAGCCCCCGAGTGCTTACGATAGCGTCTCTCGGGAGGATTTTACGCTTAATCCCCCGAGTGTTTTTGGTTAAGATCGCTTGAGTGGCGATAGCGTCTCTCGGGGGGATTTTATTCTTAAGCACCCGAGTGCTTTGGTTAAGATCGCGTAGGCGATAGCGTCTCTCGGGGGGATTTTATTCTTAATCCCCTGAGTGCTTTGGTTAAGATCGCGTAGGCGATAGCGTCTCTCGGGGGGAGTTTATTCTTAAGCCCCCGAGTTCTTTGGTTAAGATCGCGTAGGCGATAGCGTCTCTCGGGGGGGATTTTATTCTTAAGCCCCCGAGTGCTTTGGTTAAGACCGCGTAGGCGATAGCATCTCTCGGGGGGAGTTTATTCTTAAGCCCCCGAGTGCTTTGAGATGGCAGTATTTGGCCAACATTTATTTTATTGCGGTCGAGCGTCTACATGAGTTTCCAGTCATGTCTGGCCGATGGGGACTATGGATAGAACAGTCGCAAGTTTGCTACGTTCCATGGGTTGCCCATGTCCTCGTCTGTCTTCGGGTTCTTCAGCCTGTAGGCGCCACCTCCGATGACTTCTGAGACTATGAATGGTCCTTCCCATTGGGGTTAAGTTTATGGACCTTCTCTTGTATCAGCCGTAGGACTAGGTCACCTTTGTTGAAGGTTCTAGTGCGCAAGCGACTGCTTTGGTAGGTGCGTAGCTTGTCCTGGTACCCCTCTGATTTTTCCAGGGTTGTATCTCTTGCTTCGTCAGCCGTATCTTTGTCATCTTGTAGTGCTTCTTCTGCTTCTTCTTCTTCGTATCCGGTGACCCGAGGTGCTCCGAACTTGAGGTCATGTGGTAGGACTGCCTCTGCCACGTACACCATGAATAAGGGTGTGTACTGGGTCGCGGTGTTTGGTGTAGTTCGTAGGCTCCATAGTACCGCGGGGAGTTCTTATACCCAGTTGCCGGCGGCTTGCTCGAGTGGTGCGAGGAGCCGCTTCTTGATTCCCCCGCATACAAGGCCGTTTGCTTTTTCCACTTGGTCGTTGGACTGCGGGTGCGCGACTGATGCATAATTTATTTTGATGCCTAGTTCTTCGCAAAAGTTCTTGAATTCTGCGGCTGTGAAGTTCGTGCCGTTGTCCGTGATGATGTTGTGTGGCACGCTGAACCTGAAGATGATCGATTTGATGAAGTTGACAGCCGTGAGGGCTGTGGAGCTGGTGATGGGTACTGCTTCGATCCATTTAGTGAACTTGTCGACTGCGACGAGCAGGTGTGTCCTTCCGCCCTTTGATGATTTCTTGAGTGGGCCCACCATGTCGAGTCCCCTGGTGGCGAACGGCCAGGATAGTGGTATGGTCTTGAGCTCTGAGGCGGGAGCGTGTGGCCTGTTGGCGAATTTCTGGCAGGCGACACAACGTCGCACGATTTCCTCTGCGTTTTTCATGGCTGTGGGCCAATAGAACCCGGCTCGGAATGCTTTGGACACGAGTACTCGACTGCTCGCATGGTGCCCGCAAGTGCCTTCGTGGATTTCGAGCAGTAGGGCTTTGCCGTCCTCTTGGTCGATGCACCTTTGGAGTATCTGGGTGATGTTGCGCTTGTATAGTTGTTTGTTGATCACCTTGAACGCCTTGGATCGTCGGCTGATGCGTCGTGCTTCGGCCACGTCTTGCGATAGCGTACCTTCGATTAGGAATCAAAGGAACGGTTTTGCCTAGACAGGTCCTTCGAGCTCTGTCGGAGCTGTGCTGTCGGGTGTGCTTGTGCTTGTGCCTTCTGATGGGGTTGCTGCTGCCACATGCGCCAGGTCTGTTGCGTCCTCGCCGTCCACGACTACTTCAGGTGCTGCTTCCTGTGCCTTGATGGATCTCCGGCTGATTCTTTCGAGAAAAACGCCGGGTGGTATTGGTCATCGGGTCGAACCGATATTCGCGAGTTCGTCAGATTCTGTGTTGTTGGCCCTGGTGATGTAGTGGAGCTCGCACCCGTCGAAACTTCCTTCGAGTGCGTTGTAGAGCTTCTGGTAGGCCGCCATGTTGTCGGCTATTGCGTCGCAGTTTCTCATCGTCTGCTGGACGACGAGATTGGAGTCCCTGTAGATTATGAGGCGACTGGCTCCGCATGTTTTGGCCATGCACATGCCATGGAGGAGTGCCTCGTATTCTGCTTCGTTGTTGGAGGCGTGACTGAAGTTGATCTGGAGGACATATTTTAGCTTTGTTCCTTTAGGGGAGATGAGCACGACTCCTGCCCCGGCTCCTTGTTGTCTCTTGGACCCATTGAAGAACATTGACCATGAACTTGATAGGTCTAGGGGGCCTGGTGTCTGAACCTCCGTCCACTCGACCAGGAAATCTGGGAGTACTTGGGCTTTGATGGCTGTTGGGTGCTTGAATTGTAGGTCCCGTGGGCTGAGCTCAATGTTCCACTCGGCGACTCGTCCAGTCTCTCCAGGGTTATTGAGTATGTTACCGAGTGGTGCGCTGCTCACGATGGTGATAGGGTGCTCGTCGAAGTAGTGGGACACCTTTCTTGAGGTCATGATGATGGCTAATAGTAGCTTCTGATAATGCGGGTACCGCTGCTGGGATTTGGTCAGGAGCATGCTGAGGTAGTAGATTGGTCTCTGGATGCTCTGGACCTTGCCTTCTTCTGCGCGTTCGACAATGAGCGTTGTGCTTACTACACTGTTATGTGCTGCCACGTAGAAGTATAGCTTCTCTCGCTCCTTGGGTACCGCCAGGATTGGTGGGGTCGAGAGTGTCTTTTTCAGGTCCGCGAATGCTTGCCGGGCTTCCTCCGTCCATTCGAATTTCTCTCCTTTCCTGAGAAGCTGATAGAAAGGCAGCGTGCGTTCTCCCAGCCTGCTGATGAAGCGGCTTAGGGCTGCGAGTTTTCCAGTGAGCTGTTGTACTCCTTTGACGTCGGTTGGTTCTTGCATTCGGGAGATGGCTTGGACATTCTCAGGGTTTGCCTCGATTCCTCGGACAGAGACCATATAGCCGAGCAGCTTCCCTGCCGGTACGCCGAATGTGCACTTCTTTGGGTGGAGTTTGATTCTGTATTTGTTGAGCGCTGCGAAGGTTTCGCGAAGGTCGTCGAGTAGTGTGGCTGCTTTGTAGGTCTTGATGACGATGTCGTCCACATAGACTTGCACGTTTATTCCGATTTTCTCCTTCAGGAAGGCCTGCATCATTCGCTGGTATGTGGCGCATGCGTTTTTTAGCCTGAAGGGCATGGTCTTGTAGCAGAATACGCCATAGGGGGTGATGAACGATGTGTGCTCTTCGTCTTCATCCTTCATCCTGATCTGGTTGTATCCTGGGTAAGCATCAAGAAAGGAAAGTAGATCGCACCCTGCTGTCGAGTCGATTATCTGATCGATTCTAGGCAGGGGAAACTGGTCCTTCGGGCAATGCTTGTTGACTGGTCCGTAGTCGACACACATGCGCAGCACGGTCGTGTCTTTCTTGGGCACCAGCACCGGGTTGGCTATCCAGGTGGCTTTCTTCGTTTCTCGGATGAACTGGGCGTCGAGTAACCGGTTGACTCCCTCTTTGATTGCTCTGCGCTTGGGCTCCGAGAATCGTCTCAGAGCTTGCTTCACCGGCTTCGTGTTTTGTTTGATGCGTAGGGCGTACTCCGCGAATTCGCGTGGTACTCCAGGCATGTCGGCTGGGCACCAGGCGAATATTTCCCAGTCATCTCGAAGGAAAGCGACGAGGGCCGTCGCCTGCTCCTCTGGTAGGTGGGCGTACACGCGGACTATTTTGTCTGGGTCCGTTGGGTGCACTTGGTGAGTGACTGCGTCGCTGTCGATGTTGAAGTCGCGTCCGTACTCCTTAGATTCGCTTCGGCTCACCAATGGTAAGGTACTCTTGTCCGTCACCATGGCTATTTCTCTGAGTTCTTTCTCGGCTCCGAATGTGTCGGAGATTTTGTGAAAGTCACGGTCAAATTGATCTGATTTGATGAAGCTTCTGTTGATCGTGAGGACTCCTGCTGATCCTAGCATCTTGAGCTTGAGGTAGGCGTAATGCGGGACCGCCATGAACTGCGCGAATGCTGGCCGTCCCAATATGGCGTGGTACTGCGATTTCCAGTCGAGTACCTCGAACTTGAGGACGTGCTTTGCGAAGTTGCGTCGGTTGCCGAAGAAAACTTCGAGTTCGATGACTCTGAGGGATGTGGCTGCTTCTCCTGGGACTACCCCGTGTAACTCGGTGCTCGATTTTCTCCATACTGATCGTGGGATCAGCATCTTTTGCAGGGTGCTGGTGAAGATGATATTCATGCGGCTGCCTCCGTCCATGAAGACCCTATCCATGTCGTACCCTCCGATTTGTGCATCGAGCACCAGGGGCGCGTGCCCCGGTCTTGGGACTGCGGGTGGATGGTCGTCCTGTGAGAACCTGATGCTGGTCTCCGTATCATGTAGTTGGTAGACTTCGACTATTTTTGTGCTCTCGGATGCTCTAGCTTGCAGGGTGTAGGCGTCATGTTGTGCTTGCGGCACCCTTCCCTCTTGGATCATGAGCACCTGTCCTTGCGGCGGGCTGTGACGTCCTTCCGGGCTTGAGGGCGGCGATTGTTCGGGTCGTCGGCTAGCTCGTTCTTGAGGTCGTCGGCTAGCTCGTTGAACAGGTGGCAGTCTCTCAAAGTGTGGCCTGACCTGTCACGACCCCAGTCATCCTCGAAAGTGTGGATCGTGCAGGGTCCTGCTAGCTGCTCTCTAGCCGTGAGTTTGCTAGATCCGGCGTGCCTCTTCCTTCTTGAGATTATAAATATTTTCTCGTGATCCTCCGGGTGTTCGTGGAAGAGAGGGTCGGTTTCGATTCCTCGACTCATGTCTTGGTTCTTGATGAGGTTGGCGAATTCATCTGGCCTTCGATCTGGTCATAGTACTCTCCCACCGGTGTCTCGGAGTCGCTGTCCTGGCTGGCGGCAGGTGTTCGTGCGATGGCGTGTCGTCGAGCGGTCATCGGTTGCGCGGCTGCCTGACGTGGCTCGTTCATTGGAGCCTCGCCGTAGATCTCCCATGCGCGCCTTTTGGGTCGTCGATTCCTTCTTCTTTGGCGATGGTTCTGCTGATCTCTGTTTTCGATCTCGTAGTCATCGTCTTGATGTGCGGCGGGTGCCCGGGCGGCGGTGGGTTGTCGAAATATTTTCGAGTCCTCCGCTGCGCGTCGCGGTTCGTCGAGTGGAATTCCTTCGTAGAGGCCCCTCGCCGTTCTTCTGGGTCGTCGATTCCTTTGGTGCTGACGCTGCACTTGTCCGTTACCGTAGTATCGGTCCAGGCACAGTTGTAGCCCAAGCGGTCTTGATGGGGTGGCAGAGATGTTCGCCGTGATCTTGAATCCTTCGAGTGGGCTAGATCTGGTTTTTCCCTTGAGTTGTAGCTTGCTGAAGACGGGACCGCCGAGATCGTGATCCCAACCTGTTTAGTTCCCACAGACGGCGCCAATTGACGGGATCAACCCCGGGAAATCCCATGGTCAGGGACCCTGGGTTAGTCATGAGAGGCACAGGTTGGACGATAGCTCGTCGGCAAACAGGAAGGCATGCTCCTGCTCGATATTATTGATGGGGGAGATGCAATTTCAGTAGATGCCAAGGATGGAGTGCTCAAGGCTAGGGTTACAGATGATATTGGTTGTCTTTGGCGTCGCCCCTCCTAGCCCTTATATACTGGGCTAGGTCGCAGGGAGTTCATCTACGTTTACAGGTAAGCTTTCCTAACCCTAGCTTGCTCCGTACGGCAGGTCTTCGCACCTTCCTTGTGAGTCGTAGACTCCTACGTCGGTGCCAATTAGCGGGACGAGGCTGGATCTTCATGGGCCTTCTGTCTTCAGGGACACCAGGTAGGCTTATCTGTAGGAGTCGTGGGGTCACCCCCTCGTCACCCGTGCATCCCCTTCTCCATCAACAATTATCAGTTCATCTCTCGTTTCACTATATTTTTATCACTTCATGCATTATGTGCTATGCTTGGAGCGTCTCGCTCTTAGGTTTTATTTTTAGTTTTCTTTAGCTTTGCTTGCTGTTCATAACAATTTAGAAACCAGGTTTCTTTGTGTGGGAGATAAACACGCTCCACTTCCAAAATCTAGAACACAACATAGGACTTTTCATGCTTATCTTTGTTGTGTGTGTTCTTTATCTTTTTCATAGCTACTGTCATATTTTGCTCTTAGTTTTCATGTTTATCTTTTCAAAGAGCTTTTGTTTAGTTTCTTGCTGGAACTCTCTTGAGTTTTCTTGTTTATCTTGTTTAGAGAGTTTGCATGTTGCACTGATTTGTGTGTCTTGACTTGAAGTAGGTAATTGAGGTTGCTATTCTTTTGTAGTAGTAACTTGCAATAGTTTTGAAGTATTGTTTTGAGTAATGTTTGGACTTTTGGTGTCAAGAGCTTTAGCCTATTAGTGATAGATGTCGTATTTTGGGCAATCCGTGTTTATTTTCAATACTTACAAAATTAGTTGAGAACTTTAGCTACTAGATGGATCACTACTCTTCTGAGGGGTCGAATATTAGAGTACACTCACGTACCATGAGTCGAGGATGCGCAAGGATAACCAAACCCCCATACACTCCTCCTCGGGGTACTTGTCCCTTTGTGTAACCTCCTTATTAGATTGAGAGTTCCCGATAATAAGTGCATGAGTTCTTCGGACTAATGTGAGTATTCGAAAGTTGACACTTCCACCTTCCCATATTTTTCTAGCCTCTCTTGTGCCGTGCACTGCTTTCTTCTCACTCCGAGAGTTGGCGTCCACCTTCGCCGGTACATCCAAACCGTTGGCATGATACGCTCTGTCATCATAAACCTCCTTATATCATTCCTCAAAACAGCCACCATACCTACCTATCAAGGCATTTCCATAGCCTTTCTGAGATACATTGCCATGCAACATCCATCTTCTCATGACTTGATCTTCATGTCATACATGCTACTTGCTTGATCGATGAGCCGCATGCTAGTTGGGCCTTGCCCTAATCATTGCTACATGACGCGCTAGTATCAGTGCATATCCTGCTACACTGGCAGAGGTATACATTTGCATACATCATGATAGTTACATCTTCTTTATGATTTGAGTACTTTGTAAAGTGTGAAAGATCTTCTATACTTTTTGTAATATATAGAGTGTTGCCCCTAAAGTGAGGAAAAGATTCCAAAGTGGACAAATTACAAGATCCCAAAGAGGACAAAATTAAAAGATCCCAAAGAGAACAAATGAATAAATAGAAAGAGCCATTGAGGCCACCAAAAAATACAAAAAAATACAAAAAAAGAGAAAAAGAAATAAAAAGAGAGAAGGGGGCACACTACTATTCCTTTTGAGAGATCCACACTCGTAGTCCCTCTTATATCTTGTACTCCATAGAGATTATCATTCATGCATATAGTTATGTGGGGACCTTCACATTATAGAACTTGGCTTGTATATTCCAATGATGAGCCTCCTCGAATGAGCTCTAGGTCTTATTGAGCAAGCAAGTTGGATGCACCCCCACTAGTTCCATTGGATAGCTTACCTTAGCTCATATGTGCATCTGTTGCATGGAAATCTCTACTCCTCACATCATATCTATCATTTGGCTTTCTCTCGCCTATGATTATCCTCATTGACGTGAGCCTTTCACACCCTTTTTGTCTTCCTCCTCCACCATATTCTCTCTTGCCATCCTAAGTGACAACTTTCTTGCTTACGCTCATCCATTGCATGAGTGCTCAAAATGTCGAAAAGGAGTGGAGCATTTTGACTTGTACCTGACTAGTGGTCTGGGGATGAGTCAAGATAAGATTCCAAAGAAGACCAAGTGTGAAACTTTAGTAGATTGAGTTCTCAACACAAAAATACTTTTTTCTCGTATATCCCTATCCCCTTTTTTGCACGCAAACACCATTTGGAGATATTCGAGTCACGGACAGCGAGAGCTCTTGCACCTTTATGTTCTTATGTTGCTTGTTTCAATGCTAAATATAGACTCTTGCCTGTTATGACTTGAATTGAATTACATGCCTTAATTGCTTTACTTTAAAAGTTCTTATATGGTTGTTAGCATGTCACCACAGAAATTATGCTTTTATCATTTACCTACTCGAGGACGAGCAGGAAATAAGCTTGGGGATGTCGATACGTCCAAAACGTATCTATAATTTCTGCTTGCTCCATGCCTCTTTTGTGTGATATTGCTATGATATTGATGAACTTCCATACACTTTTGATAATATTTGGACTAACCTATTAACTTAGTGCACCCCAGTTCCAGTTCCTGTTTTCTGCTGTTTTTCTATTTCAGGTTTCCCCCATATTAAAAGTGCTCCAAAAATTCGGGAAAAATCCAATAAAAAAACAGCGTACATGAAGCTTCCGAAATACCCAAGGGGGGGGGGGCAGAGGGGACCCACCAGGTCCCCAGGAACCCTCCCGGCGCGCCCAAGGATGGGGCCGTGCCAGGGGGGCGCCTGGATCCCTAGTGGTCCCCCTGGCTGCCCCCCTTCGCCTATTTATTCCCCGTGATGCAAAAACCCCGAGATGGGAACACTTTTTCGCGATCTCTCCTCTGTTCCGCCGCCGCCGCGCTTCCAAGATCGGGAGCACCAGAAGACCTCATCCCGGCACCCTGCCGGAGGGAGGAACCACCTTCGGGAGCTTCTCCGCCACCATGGATGCTTCCCGGATGAACCGTGAGTAGTCCACTTTGGACCATGGGTCTATGATCAGTAGCTATGTGATGTTCTCCTCCCCTCTTTGTTCTTCATGGATTAGACCTCGTGAGCTTCCCTACAGGATCGAGGCACATATGTAATATTTTTGTTGTTGCTATGCTGAGTTTGCTGGGATCCGATGGATTATGAGATTATGTTCAGATTTTGTTTGAGTAATATATTTGATTCTCCTCTTTTATATTTATGTTCTTGAGTAATTATTGCATGTTCTCCGTTGCTGTTTATTGCTTTGGCCAAGTAGTAGGTAGTGACACCAAGAGGGAGCGTTATGCATGATTGTGGGTTCATGCCCCCCGAGGACTAGCTTGAGTGACAGAAACATGAGTCTAGGTGATGTGTTTTTACCACGAGGGGGAAAACAACGGTGCTTGTACTTGCGGGTGCAAGGATTGTTTACTTTACGCAAATTTCTTTAATGCAGTTGTCTGTTGCTTTGAGTTTACACTTTGGGTGGGATTCGCATCTTAATACCAGAGAGATGTTCTGGATAGATATCTCAAGGTGGATGATTAGTAGGTAGATGCAGATGGATTTCGGTCTACTTGTCTTGGCGTACCGCCCATGCTTTTGAGCCTCTTCCTTTCTTTATAGCATAATTAGCATTGGTTTGCGCACATAATCCTGTCAATTGCCCAGCTGTAATTTGTTTACCTCGCATGGCTATTTTATCGTCTTTTGGGAGAGAGACATCACTAGTGAACATCATAGGACCCCGGTCCATATTTCCAATACTGTTACACCCTCTATCAATTTACTTATTTATTCATCACTATGATTATTATCCCGTGCGTTTTATCCTTTGTAAACAACAAGGCCGGAGGAATTGACAACTCCTATGTACTCTTTGGGAAGCAAAGTTATTTGATGTGTGTGCAGGTCCAGGTGAAGTTAGCAACCTCGGTTGTAAACGTCGGCATTGTTCACTTCACCACCTTCTTGTATCTGTTGGAGTCCTACTAGTCGATCCTAAACCTTAGCATCTTTGCTAAGGGAAATTTGCCGCTATGCTACATCTCACCTTCCACTTTGGGTAAAGCAACGAGGGGCGAGAAGTAAACTCTCGTAACATCACCCTCCACCATGGACTCTTCCCGGATGTGCCGTGAGTAATTTACTTTGGACCATGGGTCCGTGATCAGTAGCTATGTGATGCTATCCTCCCCTCTTTGTTCTTCCTGGTTTAGACCTCATGAGCTACCCTACATGATCGAGGCACATATGTAATCTTTCTGCTTTTTCTATGCTGAGTTTGATGGGATCTGAGGGATTATGAGATTATGTTCAGATCGTGGTAGAGTAATATATTTGGTTTTTATCTCTTATATTTTTGTTCCTAAGTAATTCTTGCATGTTCTCCATTGTTGTTTATTGCTTTTGCCAAGTAATAGGTAGTGACTCCAAGAGGGAACATTATGCTCGATTGTGGGTACATGCCCCCTGATGACACGCTTGAGTGATAGAAACATGAGTCTAGGGGATGTGTTGTGGCCACAAGGGGAAAAACAATGGTGCTTGTAACCGCGGTTGCAAGGATTGTTTACTTTACGAAAAGTTCTTTTTAATGCAGTTGTCTGTTGCTTTGGGTTTACACTTTGGGTGGGTCTCGCAACTTAATACGAGGGAGATGTTCTGGATAGATATATCAAGGTGGATGATTAGTAGTAGATGCAGATGGATTTCGGTCTACTTATTTTGGCGTACTACCCATGCTTATGAGCCTCTTCCTTTATTTTGTAGAATAGTTAACATTGCGGTGCGTTTATAATCCTGTCAATGTCCCATCTGTAATTTCTTTACCTCGTATAGCAGTCTTATCGTCTTTTGGGAGAGAGACATCACTAGTGAACATCACGGGACCCCGGTCCATATTCTCATCTTTGTTTACAAGCTTATTTCCTTTTCATTATTTACTTTCAGTCATTATCTTTATCATTATCCCTTGCGTTTGATCCTTTGTAAACAACAAGACCAGAGAGATTGACAACCTCTCTGAACTTCGTTGGGAGCAAAGTTATTTGTGTTGTGTTCAGGTGACCAGAGAGATTGACAACCTCTCTGAACTTCGTTGGGAGCAAAGTTATTTGTGTTGTGTTCAGGTCCAGGTCAAGGAAGCAACGTTTGTCGTAAATGGTGCCATTTTTTTCTTTCCACCTACTTATCATTTCCGTATTCCTACGGGAGACAAACACTAGTAGAAAACAGGAATTTGGTTCAGGCCTCTCCCAGCCCATTAGCCCTGGTTGTGCCATGAACCGAGACACATGGGGGCATACATTCCGGTTCGTGCGCCAAGGGGGCCGGCCAAGCCTCGTGGGGCATTGGTCCCGGTTCGTCTGGGGGCATATGTCCCGTTTCCAGACAAGAACCGGGACCAATGCACCTCGCTCCTGGCCCACAACCATTAGTCCCGGTTTTTGGCTCGACCCGGGACTAAAGGCTCGCCCACAAGTGTTAGTCCAATTTCATGGTCATTTAGCTCAAAGTAAATCATTAAATGCATAAAAAAGAGCAAATGAAGTCAAAAAGTGTTGAAATTTTATTATGTGGCTTTGAATGATGCATATTGAATGCACAAAAAGTCTTGAGTTCAAATAAGTTTAGAAAAATGAAATGCCTTTGTAACAGATGAGTTTTCGTCTAAAACCCTCGTACTTCGAAAGAGATGGTCCAGTTTGTACACGAAGTGCATCCATATTTTGTCGTAACCCTCTCAACTTTTGCACACATGTTATGTGGGTCAAATGATGATACCATGCCAAGTTTCAACCTTTTCTGAGTTTAGTTGTAGTGCTTTCAATTTCAAGGTCATTTTAGCACAAAATAAATCATTAAATGCATGAAAAATAGCAAATGAACTCAGAAAGGGTTGAAATTTTAGTATGTGGCTTTGAATGATGCATATTGAATGCACAAAAACTCTT
Organism: Bromus sterilis; assembly: GCA_950022295.1. Lineage (NCBI taxonomy): Eukaryota > Viridiplantae > Streptophyta > Magnoliopsida > Poales > Poaceae > Bromus > Bromus sterilis. The sequence continues at coordinate 156,422,817 of OX465596.1, read as the reverse complement.
GAGTTCAAATAAGTTTAGAAAATTGAAATGCCTTTGTAACAGATGAGTTTTCTTCTTAAACCCTCATACTTCGAAACAGATGGTCCACTTTGTACACGAAGTGCATCCAGTTTTTGCCGCAACCCTCTCAACTTTCGCACGAATGTTATGTGGGTCAAATGATGATACCATGCCAAGTTTCAACCTTTTCCGAGTTTATTTGTAGTGCTTTCCAATATCAGGGTCATTTTAGCCCAGAATAAATCATTAAATGCATGAAAAATAGCAAATGAAGTCAGAAAGGGTTTAAATTTAGTATGTGGCTTTGACTGATGCATATTGAATGCACAAAAATTCTTGAGTTCAAATAATTTTAGAAAAATGAAATGCCTTTGTAACAGATGAGTTTTCGTCTGAAACCCTCGTACTTCGAAAGATATGGTACAGTTTGTACACGAAGTGCATCCAGTTTTTTCCGTAACCCTCTGAACTTTTGCACACATGTTATGTGGGTCAAATGATGATACCATGCCAATTTTCAACTTTTCTGAGTTTAGTTGTAGTGCTTTCCAATTTCAGGGTCATTTAGCCCAAAATAAATCATTAAATGAATGAAAAATAGAAAATGAAGTCACAAAGGGTTCAAATTTTAGTATGTGGCTTTGAATGATACATATTGAATGCACAAAAAGTCTTGAGTACAAATAAGTTTAGAAAAATGAAATTCCTTTGTAACAGAAGAGTTTTCGTCTGAAACCCTCGTACTTTGAAAGAGATGGTCCAGTTTGTACACGAAGTGCATCCAGTTTTTGCCGTAACCCTCTGAACTTTTGCACCAATGTTATGTGGGTCAAATGATGATACCATGCCAAGTTTCAACCTTTGGTGAGTTTAGTTGTAGTGCTTTCCAATTTCAGGGTCATTTAGCCCAAAATAAATCATTAAATGCATGAAAAATAGCAAAAGAAGTCACAAAGGGTTGAAATATTAGTATGTGGCTTTGAATGATTCACATTCAATGCAAAAAAAAGTCTTGAGTTCCAATAAGTTTAGAAAAATGAAATGCCTTTGTAACAGATGAGTTTTCGTTTGAAACCCTCGTACTTCGAAAGAGATGGTCTAGTTTTTACACGAAGTGCAACCAGTTTTTTCCGTAACACTCTCAACTTTTTCACACATGTTATGTGGGTCAAATGATGATACCATGCCAAGTTTCAACCTTTGCTGAGTTTAGTTGTAGTGCTTTTCAATTTCAGGGTCATTTAGCCCAAAATAAATCATTAAATGCATGAAAAATAGCAAATTAAGTCAGAAAGGGTTGAAATTTAGTATGTGGATTTGAATGATGCATATTTAATGAACAAAAAGTCTTGAGTTCAAATAAGTTTAGAAAAATGAAATGCCTTTGTAACATATGAGTTTTCGTCTGAAACCCTCGTACTTTGAAAGAGATGGTCCAGTTTGTACACGAAGTGCATCCAGTTTCTGCCGTAACGCTCTCAAATTTTGCACACATTATGTGGGTCAAATTATGATACCATACCAAGTTTCAATCTTTTATGAGTTTAGTTGTAGTGCTTTCCAATTTTAGGGTCATTTATCCCAAAATAAATCATTAAATGCATAAAAAATAACAAATGAAGTCGGAAAGGGTTGAAATTTTAGTATGTGTCTTTGAATGATGCATATTGAAAGCACAAAAAGTTTTGAGTTCAAATAAGTTTAGAGAAATGAAATGCCTTTGTAACATATGAGTTTTGTTCTGAAACCCTTGTACTTCGAAACAGATGGTCCACTTTGTACACGAAGTACATCCAGCTTTTGCCGTAACCTTCTCAACTGTTGCACACATGTTATGTGGGTCAAATGATGATACCATGCCAAGTTTCAACCTTTTTTGAGTTCAGTTGTAGTGCTTTCCAATTTCAGGGTCATTTTAGCCCAAAATAAATCATTAAATGCAGAAAAATAGAAAATTAAGTCAGAAAGGGTTGAAATTTTAGTATGTGGCTTTGAATGATGCGTATTTAATGCACCAAAAGTGATTTCAAATAAGTTTAGAAAAATGAAATGCCTTTGAAACATATGAGTTTTCGTCTAAAACCCTCGTACTTCGAAAGAGATGGTCCAGTTTGTACACGAAGTGCATCCAGTTTTTGCCGTAACCCTCTCAACTTTTACACACATGTTATGCGGGTCAAATGATGATACCATGCCAAGTTTCAATCTTTTCGTAGTTCAGTTGTAGTGCTTTCCAATTTCAAGGTCATTTTAGCCCAAAATAAATCATTCAATACACGAAAAATAGCAAATGAAGTCAGAAAGGGTTGAAATTTTAGTATGTGGCTTTGAATGATGCATATTGAATGCACCAAAGGTCTTGAGTTCAAATAAGTTTAGAAAAATGAAATACCTTTGTAACAAATGAATTTTCGTCTGAACCCCTCGAACTTCGAAAGAGATGGTCTAGTTTGTACACGAAGTGCATCTAGTTTTTGCTGTAACCCTCTGAACTTTTTCACACATGTTATGTGGGTCAAATGATGATACCATGCAAAGTTTCAACCTTTTCTGAGTTTAGTTGTAGTGCTTTCCAATTTCAGGGTCATTTAGCTCAAAATAAATCATTAAATGCATGAAAATAGCAAATGAAGTCAGAAAGGGTTGAAATTTTAGTATGTGGCTTTGAATGATGCATATTGAGTGCACAAAAAGTCTTGATTTCAAATAAGTTTAGAAAAATGAAATGCCTTTGTAACAGATGAGTTTTCGTCTGAAACCCTCGTACTTCGAAAGAGATGGTCCAGTTTGTACACGAATTGCATCCAGTTTTTGTCGTAACCCTCTCAACTTTTGCAAACATGTTATGTGGGTCAAATGATGATACCATGCCAACTTTCAACCTTTTCTGAGTTTAGTTGTAGTGCTTTCCAATTTCAGGGTCATTTAGCTCAAAATAAATCATTAAATGAATGAAAAATAGAAAATGAAGTGAGAAAGGGTTGAAATTTTAGTATGTGGCTGTGAATGATGCATATTGAACGCACAAAGAGTCTTGAGTACAAAGAAGTTTAGAAAAATGAAATGCCTTTGTAACAGATGAGTTTTCGTCTGAAAACCTCGTACTTTGAAAGAGATGGTCCAGTTTGTACACGAAGTGCATCCAGTTTTTTCTGTAACCCTCTCAACTTTTGCACACATGTTATGTGGGTCAAACGATGATACCATGCCAAGTTTCAACCTTTTCTGAGCTTAGTTGTAGTGCTTTCCAATTTTAGGGTCATTTAGCCCAAAATAAATCATTAAATGCATGAATAATAGCAAATGAAGTCAGAAAGCGTTGAAATATTAGTATATGGCTTTGAATGATTCACATTGAATGCAAAAAAAGTCTTGAGTTCGAATAATTTTAGAAAAATGAAATGCCTTTGTAACAGATGAGTTTTCGTCTGAAACCCTCGTACTTCGAAAGGGATGGTCCAGTTTGTACACGAAGTGCATCCAGTTTTTGTCGTAACACTCAACTTTTTCACACATGTTATGTGGGTCAAATGATGATACCATGCCAAGTTTCATCCTTTTGTGAGTTTAGTTTTAGTGCTTTCCAATTTCAGGGTCATTTAGCCCAAAATAAATCATTAAATGCATGAAAAATAGCAAATGAAGTCAGAAAGGGTTGAAATTTAGTATGTGGCTTTGAATGATGCATATTTAATGCACAAAAAGTCTTGAGTTCAAATAAGTTTAGAAAAATGAAATGCCTTTGTAACAGATGAGTTTTCGTCTGAAACCCTCCTACTTCGAAAGAGATGGTCCAGTTTGTACACGAAGTGCATCCAGTTTTTCCCGTAACCCTCGTACTTCGAAAGAGATGGTCCATTTTGTACGCGAAGTACATTCAGTTTTTGCCTTAACCCTCTAAACTTTTACACACATGTTATGCGGGTTTAAATGATAATACCATGCCAAGTTTCAATCTTTTCTGAGTTCAGTTGTAGTGCTTTCCAATTTCAGGGTCATTTAGCCCAAAATAAATCATTAAATGCATGAAAAATAGCAAATGAAGTCAGAAAGTGTTGAAATTTAGTATGTGGCTTTGAATGATGCATATTTAATGCACAAAAAGTCTTGAGTTCAAATAAGTTTAGAAAAATGAAATGCCTTTGTAACAGATGAGTTTTCGTCTGAAACCCTCGTACTTCGAAAGAGATGGTCCAGTTTGTAAACGAAGTGCATCCAGTTTTTCCCGTAACCCTCGTACTTCGAAAGAGATGGTCCAGTTTGTACACGAAGTACATCCAGTTTTTGCCGTAACCCTCTAAACTTTTACACACATGTTATGCGGGTTTAAATCATGATACCATGCCAAGTTTCAATCTTTTCTGAGTTCAGTTGTAGTGCTTTCCAATTTCAGGGTATTTTTAGCCCAAAATAAATCATTAAATGCAAAAAAATAGAAAATGAAGTCAGAAAGGGTTGAAATTTTAGTATGTGGCTTTGAATGATGCATATTGAATGCACAAAAAGTGAGTTCAAATAAGTTTAGAAAAATGAAATTCCTTTGTAACATATGAGTTTTCGTCTGAAACCCTCGTACTTCGAAAGAGATGGTCCAGTTTGTACACGAAGTGCATCCAGTTTTTGCCGTAACCCTCTCAACTTTTACACACATGTTATGCCGGTCAAATGATGATACCATGCCAAGTTTCAATCTTTTATGAGTTCAGTTGTAGTGCTTTCAAATTTCAGGGTCATTTTAGCCCAAAATAAATCATTAAATGCACGAAAAATAGCAAATGAAGTTAGAAAGGGTTGAAATTTTAGTATGTGGCTTTTTATGATGCATATTTAATGCACAAAAAGTGTTGAGTTCAAATAAGTTTAGAAAAATGAAATACCTTTGTAACAAATGAGTTTTCGTCTGAACCCGTCGTACTTCGAAAGAGATGGTTCAGTTTGTACACGAAGTGCATCTAGTTTTTGCCGTAACCCTCTCAACTTTTTCACACATGCTATGTGGGTCAAATGATGATACCATGCCAATTTTCAACATTTTCTGAGTTTAGTTGTAGTGCTTTCCAATTTCAGGGTCATTTAGCTCAAAATAAATCATTAAATGCATGAAAAATAACAACTGAAGTCAGAAAGGGTTGAAATTTTAGTATGTGGCTTTGAATGATGCATATTGAATGCACAAAAAGTCTTGAGTACAAATAAGTTTATAAAAATGAAATGCCTTTGTAACAGATGAGTTTTCGTCTGAAACCCTCGTACTTCGAAAGAGATGGTCCAGTTTGTACACGAAGTGCATCCAGTTTTTCCCGTAACCCTCGTACTTCGAAAGAGATGGTCCATTTTGTACACGAAGTACATTCAGTTTTTGCCTTAACCATCTAAACTTTTACACACATGTTATGCGGGTTTAAATGATAATACCATGCCAAGTTTCAATCTTTTCTGAGTTCAGTTGTAGTGCTTTCCAATTTCAGGGTCATTTAGCCCAAAATAAATCATTAAATGCATGAAAAATAGCAAATGAAGTCAGAAAGGGTTGAAATTTAGTATGTGGCTTTGAATGATGCATATTTAATGCACAAAAAGTCTTGAGTTCAAATAAGTTTAGAAAAATGAAATGCCTTTGTAACAGATGAGTTTTCGTCTGAAACCCTCGTACTTCGAAAGAGATGGTCCAGTTTGTAAACGAAGTGCATCCAGTTTTTCCCGTAACCCTCGTACTTCGAAAGAGATGGTCCAGTTTGTACACGAAGTACATCCAGTTTTTGCCGTAACCCTCTAAACTTTTACACACATGTTATGCGGGTTTAAATCATGATACCATGCCAAGTTTCAATCTTTTCTGAGATCAGTTGTAGTGCTTTCCAATTTCAGGGTATTTTTAGCCCAAAATAAATCATTAAATGCAAAAAAATAGAAAATGAAGTCAGAAAGGGTTGAAATTTTAGTATGTGGCTTTGAATGATGCATATTGAATGCACAAAAAGTGAGTTCAAATAAGTTTAGAAAAATGAAATTCCTTTGTAACATATGAGTTTTCGTCTGAAACCCTCGTACTTCGAAAGAGATGGTCCAGTTTGTACACGAAGTGCATCCAGTTTTTGCCGTAACCCTCTCAACTTTTACACACATGTTATGCCGGTCAAATGATGATACCATGCCAAGTTTCAATCTTTTATGAGTTCAGTTGTAGTGCTTTCAAATTTCAGGGTCATTTTAGCCCAAAATAAATCATTAAATGCACGAAAAATAGCAAATGAAGTTAGAAAGGGTTGAAATTTTAGTATGTGGCTTTTTATGATGCATATTTAATGCACAAAAAGTGTTGAGTTCAAATAAGTTTAGAAAAATGAAATACCTTTGTAACAAATGAGTTTTCGTCTGAACCCGTCGTACTTCGAAAGAGATGGTTCAGTTTGTACACGGAGTGCATCTAGTTTTTGCCGTAACCCTCTCAACTTTTTCACACATGCTATGTGGGTCAAATGATGATACCATGCCAATTTTCAACATTTTCTGAGTTTAGTTGTAGTGCTTTCCAATTTCAGGGTCATTTAGCTCTAAATAAATCATTAAATGCATGAAAAATAACAACTGAAGTCAGAAAGGGTTGAAATTTTAGTATGTGGCTTTGAATGATGCATATTGAATGCACAAAAAGTCTTGAGTACAAATAAGTTTATAAAAATGAAATGCCTTTGTAACAGATGAGTTTTCGTCTGAAACCCTCGTACTTCGAAAGAGATGGTCCAGTTTGTACACGAAGTGCATCCAGTTTTTCCCGTAACCCTCGTACTTCGAAAGAGATGGTCCATTTTGTACACGAAGTACATTCAGTTTTTGCCTTAACCATCTAAACTTTTACACACATGTTATGCGGGTTTAAATGATAATACCATGCCAAGTTTCAATCTTTTCATAGTTCAGTTGTAGTGCTTTCCAATTTCAGGGTCATTTAGCCCAAAATAAATCATTAAATGCATGAAAAATAGCAAATGAAGTCAGAAAGGGTTGAAATTTAGTATGTGGCTTTGAATGATGCATATTTAATGCACAAAAAGTCTTGAGTTCAAATAAGTTTAGAAAAATGAAATGCCTTTGTAACAGATGAGTTTTCGTCTGAAACCCTCGTACTTCGAAAGAGATGGTCCAGTTTGTAAACGAAGTGCATCCAGTTTTTCCCGTAACCCTCGTACTTCGAAAGAGATGGTCCAGTTTGTACACGAAGTACATCCAGTTTTTTCCGTAACCCTCTAAACTTTTACACACATGTTATGAGGGTTTAAATCATGATACCATGCCAAGTTTCAATCTTTTCTGAGTTCAGTTGTAGTGCTTTCCAATTTCAGGGTATTTTTAGCCCAAAATAAATCATTAAATGCAAAAAAATAGAAAATGAAGTCAGAAAGGGTTGAAATTTTAGTATGTGGCTTTGAATGATGCATATTGAATGCACAAAAAGTGAGTTCAAATAAGTTTAGAAAAATGAAATTCCTTTGTAACATATGAGTTTTCGTCTGAAACCCTCGTACTTCGAAAGAGATGGTCCAGTTTGTACACGAAGTGCATCCAGTTTTTGCCGTAACCCTCTCAAGTTTTACACACATGTTATGCCGGTCAAATGATGATACCATGCCAAGTTTCAATCTTTTATGAGTTCAGTTGTAGTGCTTTCAAATTTCAGGGTCATTTTAGCCCAAAATAAATCATTAAATGCACGAAAAATAGCAAATGAAGTTAGAAAGGGTTGAAATTTTAGTATGTGGCTTTTTATGATGCATATTTAATGCACAAAAAGTGTTGAGTTCAAATAAGTTTAGAAAAATGAAATACCTTTGTAACAAATGAGTTTTCGTCTGAACCCCTCGTACTTCGAAAGAGATGGTCCTGTTTGTACACGAAGTGCACCTAGTTTTTGCCGTAACCCTCTCAACTTTTGCACACATATTATGCGGGTCAAATGATGATACCATGCCAAGTTTCAACCTTTTCTGAGTTTAGTTGTAGTGCTTTCCAATTTCAGGGTCATTTAGCTCAAAATAAATCATTGAATGCATGAAAAATAGCAAATGAAGTCAGAAAGGGTTGAAATTTTAGTATGTGGCTTTGAATGATGCATATTGAATGCACAAAAAGTCTTTATTTCAAATAAGTTTAGAAAAATGAAATGCCTTTGTAACAGACGAGTTTTCGTCTGAAACCCTCGTACTTCGAAGGAGATGGTCCATTTTGTACACGAACTGCATCCAGTTTTTTTCGTAACCCTCTCAACTTTTCCAAACGTGTTATGTGGGTCAAATGATGATACCATTCCAACTTTCAACCTTTTCTGAGTTTAGTTGTAGTGCTTTCCAATTTCAGGGTCATTTAGCCCAAAATAAATCATTAAATGAATGAAAATAGAAAATGAAGTCAGAAAGGGTTGAAATTTTAGTATGTGGCTTTGAATGATGCATATTGAATGCACAAAGAGTCTTGAGTACAAAGAAGTTTAGAAAAATGAAATGCCTTTGTAATAGATGAGTTTTCGTCTGAAAACCTCGTACTTTGAAAGAGATGGTCTAGTTTGTACACGAAGTGCATCCAGTTTTTTCCGTAACCCTCTCAACTTTTGCACACATGTTATGTGGGTCAAACGATGATACCATGCCAAGTTTCAACCTTTTCTGAGCTTAGTTGTAGTGCTTTCCAATTTTAGGGTCATTTAGCCCAAAATAAATCATTAAATGCATGAATAATAGCAAATGAACTCAGAAAGCGTTGAAATATTAGTATGTGGCTTTGAATGATTCACATTGAATGCAAAAAAAGTCTTGAGTTCAAATAAGTTTAGAAAAATGAAATGCCTTTGTAACAGATGAGTTTTCGTCTGAAACCCTCGTACTTCGAAAGGGATGGTCCAGTTTGTACACGAAGTGCATCTAGTTTTTGTCGTAACACTCTCAACTTTTTCACACATGTTATGTGGGTCAAATGATGATACCATGCCAAGTTTCAACCTTTTGTGAGTTTAGTTGTAGTGCTTTCCAATTTCAGGGTCATTTAGCCCAAAATAAATCATTAAATGCATGAAAAATAGCAAATGAAGTCAGAAAGGGTTGAAATTTAGTTTGTTGCTTTGAATGATGCATATTTAATGCACAAAAAGTCTTGAGTTCAAATAAGTTTAGAAAAATGAAATGCCTTTGTAACAGATGAGTTTTCGTCTGAAACCCTCGTACTTCGAAAGAGATGGTCCAGTTTGTACACGAAGTGCATCCAGTTTTTCCCGTAACCCTCGTACTTCGAAAGAGATGGTCCAGTTTGTACACGAAGTACATCCAGTTTTTGCCGTAACCCTCTAAACTTTTACACACATGTTATGCGGGTTTAAATCATGATACCATGCCAAGTTTCAATCTTTTCTGAGTTCAGTTGTAGTGCTTTCCAATTTCAGGGTATTTTTAGCCCAAAATAAATCATTAAATGCAAAAAAATAGAAAATGAAGTCAGAAAGGGTTGAAATTTTAGTATGTGGCTTTCAATGATGCATATTGAATGCACAAAAAGTGAGTTCAAATAAGTTTAGAAAAATGAAATTCCTTTGTAACATATGAGTTTTCGTCTGAAACCCTCGTACTTCGAAAGAGATGGTCCAGTTTGTACACGAAGTGCATCTAGTTTTTGCCGTAACCCTCTCAACTTTTGCACACATGTTATGTGGGTAAAATGTTGATACCATGCCAAGTTTCAACCTTTTCTGAGTTTAGTTGTAGTGCTTTCCAATTTCAGGGTCATTTAGCTCAAAATAAATCATTGAATGCATGAAAAAAAGCAAATGAAGTCAGAAAGGGTTGAAATTTTAGTATGTGGCTTTGAATGATGCATATTGAATGCACAAAAAGTCTTGAGTTTAAATAAGTTTAGAAAAATGAAATGCCTTTGTAACAGATGAGTTTTTGTCTGAAACCCTCGTACTTCGAAAGAGATGGTCAAATTTGTACACGAAGTGCATCCATTTTTTGCCGCAACCCTCTCAACTTTTACACACATGTTATGCGGGTCAAATGATGATACCATGCCAAGTTTCAATCTTTTCTTAGTTAATTTGTAGTGATTTCCAATTTCAGGATCATTTTAGCCCAAAATAAATCATTAAATGCAGAAAAATAGAAAATGAAGTGAGAAAGGGTTGAAATTTTAGTATGTGGCTTTGAATGATGCATATTGAATGCACACAAAGTAAGTTCAAATAAATTTTTCAAAACTGGATGTCGAATAAATTTAGAAAAATGAAATGCCTTTGTAACATATGAGTTTTCGTTTGAAACCCTCGTACTTCGAAAGAGATGGTTCAGTTTGTACACGAAGTGCATCCGTTTTTGCCGTAACCCTCTCAACTTTTACACACATGTTATGCGGGTCAAATGATGACACCATGCCAAGTTTAGATCTTTTCTGAGTTCAGTTGTAGTGCTTTCAAATTTCAGGGTCATTTTAGCCCAAAATAAATTATTAAATGCACGAAATATAGCAAAAGAAGTCAGAATGGGTTGAAATTTTAGTATGTGGCTTTTAATGATGCATATTGAATACACAAAAAGTCTTGAGTTCAAATAAGTTTTGAAAAATGAAATGCCTTTGTAACAGATGAGTTTTCGTCTGAAACCCTCGTACTTCGAAAGTTATGGTCCAGTTTGTACACGAAGTGCATCCAGTTTTTGTCGTAACCCTCTCAACTTTTGCACACATGTTATGTGGGTCAAATGATGATAGCATGCCAAGTTTCAACCTTTTCTAAGTTTAGTTCTAGTGCTTTCCAATTTCAGGGTCATTTAGCTCAAAATAAATCATTAAATGCATGAAAAATAGCAAATGAAGTGAGAAAGGGTTGAAATTTTAGTATGTGGCTTTGAATGATGCATATTGAATGCACACAAAGTAAGTTCCAATAAATTTAGAAAAATGAAATGCCTTTGTAACATATGAGTTTTCGTCTGAAACCCTCGTACTTCGAAAGAGATGGTTCAGTTTGTACACAAAGTGCATCCGTTTTTGCCGTAACCCTCTCAACTTTTACACACATGTTATACGGGTCAAATGATGACACCATGCCAAGTTTCAATCTTTTCTGAGTTCAGTTGTAGTGCTTTCAAATTTCAGTGTCATTTTAGCCCAAAATAAATCATTAAATGCACGAAATATAGCAAACGAAGTCAGAATGTGTTGAAATTTTAGTATGTGGCTTTTCATGAGGCATATTGAATGCACAAAAAGTCTTAAGTTCAAATAAGTTTAGAAAAATGAAATACCTTTGTAACAAATGAGTTTTCGTCTGAACCCGTCGTACTTCGAAAGAGATGGTTCAGTTTGTACACGAAGTGCATCTAGTTTTTGCCGTAACCCTCTCAACTTTTTCACACATGCTATGTGGGTCAAATGATGATACCATGCCAATTTTCAACATTTTCTGAGTTTAGTTGTAGTGCTTTCCAATTTCAGGGTCATTTAGCTCAAAATAAATCATTAAATGCATGAAAAATAACAACTGAAGTCAGAAAGGGTTGAAATTTTAGTATGTGGCTTTGAATGATGCATATTGAATGCACAAAAAGTCTTGAGTACAAATAAGTTTATAAAAATGAAATGCCTTTGTAACATATGAGTTTTCGTCTGAAACCCTCGTACTTTGAAAGAGATGGTCCAGTTTGTACACGAAGTGCATCCAGTTTTTTCCGTAACCCTCTCAACTTTTTCACACATGTTATGTGGGTCAAATGATGATACCATACCAAGTTTCAACCTTTTCTGAGCTTAGTTGTAGTGCTTTCCAATATTAGGGTCATTTAGCCCAAAATAAATCATTAAATGCATGAAAAATAGCAAATGAAGTCAAAAAGCGTTGAAATATTAGTATGTGGCTTTGAATGATTCACCTTGAATGCAAAAAAAGTCTTGAGTTCGAATAAGTTTAGAAAAATGAAATGCCTTTGTAACAGATGAGTTTTCGTTTGAAACCCTCGTACTTCGAAAGAGATGGTCCAGTTTGTACACGAAGTGCATCCAGTTTTTGCCGTAACACTCTCAACTTTTGCATACATGTTATGTGGGTCAAATGATGATACCATGCCAAGTTTCAACCTTTTCTGAGTTTAGTTGTAGTGCTTTCCAATTGCAGGGTCATTTAGCCCAAAATAAATCATTCAATGAATGAAAAATAGAAAATGAAGTCAGAAAGGGTTGAAATTTTAGTATGTGGCTTTGAATGATGCATATTGAATGCACAAAAAGTATTTATTTCAAATAAGTTTAGAAAAATGAAATGCCTTTGTAACACATGAGTTTTCGTCTAAAACCCTCGTACTTCGAAAGAGATGGTCCACTTTGTACACGAAGTGCATCCAGTTTTTCCCGTAACCCTCTCAACTTTTGCAAACGTGTTATGTGGGTCAAATGATGATACCATGCCAAGTTCCAACCTTTTCTGAGTTTAGTTGTAGTGCTTTCCAATTTCAGGGTAATTTAGCCCAAAATAAATCATTAAATGAATGAAAAATAGAAAATGAAGTCAAAAAGGGTTGAAATTTTAGTATGTGGCTTTGATTAATTCACCTTGAATGCAAAAAAAGTCTTGAGTTCGAATAAGTTTAGAAAAACGAAATGCCTTTGTAACAGATGACTTTTCGTTTGAAACCCTCGTACTTCCAAAGAGATGGTCCAGTTTGTACACGAAGTGCATCCAGTTTTTCCCGAAATCCTCGTACTTCGAAAGAGAGGGTCCAGTTTGTACACGAAGTGCATCCAGTTTTTGCCGTAACCCTCTCAACTTTTACACACATGTTATGCGGGTTTAAATAATGATACCATGCCAAGTTTCAATCTTTTCTGAGTTCAGTTTTAGTGCTTTCCAATTTCAGGGTCATTTTAGCCCAAAATAAATCGTTAAATGCAGAAAAATAGAAAATGAAGTCAGAAAGGGTTGAAATTTTAGTATGTGGCTTTTAATGATGCATATTGAATGCGCAAAAATTATTTAGTTCAAATAAGTTTTGAAAAATGAAATGCCTTTGTAACAGATGAGTTTTCGTCTGAACCCCACGTACATCGAAAGAGATGGTCCAGTTTGTACACGAAGTGCATCTAGTTTTTGCCGTAACCCTCTCAACTTTAGCACACATGTTATGTGGGTCAAATGATGATACCATGCCAAGTTTCAACCTTTTCTGAGTTTATTTGTAGTGCTTTCCAATTTCAGGGTCATTTAGCTCAAAATAAATCATTAAATGCATGAAAAATAGCAAATGAAGTCAGAAAGGGTTGAAATTCTAGTATGTGGCTTTTAATGATGCATATTGAATGCGCAAAAATTATTTAGTTCAAATAAGTTTTGAAAAATGAAATGCCTTTGTAACAAATGAGTTTTCGTCTGAACCCCACGTACATCGAAAGAGATGGTCCAGTTTGTACACGAAGTGCATCTAGTTTTTACCGTAACCCTCTCAACTTTAGCACACATGTTATGTGGGTCAAATGATGATACCATGCCAAGTTTCAACCTTTTCTGAGTTTATTTGTAGTGCTTTCCAATTTCAGGGTCATTTAGCTCAAAATAAATCATTAAATGCATGAAAAATAGCAAATGAAGTCAGAAAGGGTTGAAATTCTAGTATGTGGCTTTTAATGACGCATATTGAATGCGCAAAAATTATTTAGTTCAAATAAGTTTTGAAAAATGAAATGCCTTTGTAACAGATGAGTTTTCGTTTGAAACCCTCGTACTTCGAAAGTTATGGTCCAGTTTGTACACGAAGTGCATCCAGTTTTGTCGTAACCCTCTGAACTTTTGCACACAGGTTATGTGGGTCAAATGATGATAGCATGCCAAGTTTCAACATTTTCTAAGTTTAGTTGTAGTGTTTTCCAATTTCAGGGTCATTTAGCTCAAAATAAATCATTAAATGCATGAAAAATAGCAAATGAAGTCAGAAAGGGTTGAAATTTTAGTATGTGGCTTTGAATGATGCATATTGAATGCACACAAAGTAAGTTCAAATAAGTTTAGAAAAATGAAATGCCTTTGTAACATATGAGTTTTCGTCTGAAACCCTCGTACTTCGAAAGAGATGGTTCAGTTTGTACACGAAGTGCATCCGTTTTTGCCGTAACCCTCTCAACTTTTACACACATGTTATGCGGGTCAAATGATGACACCATGCCAAGTTTCAATCTTTTCTGAGTTCAGTTGTAGTGCTTTCAAATTTCAGGGTCATTTTAGCCCAAAATAAATCATTAAATGCACGAAATATAGTAAATGAAGTCAGAATGGGTTGAAATTTGAGTATGTGGCTTTTAATGATGCATATTGAATGCACCAAAAGTCTTGAGTTCAAATAAGTTTAGAAAAATGAAATACCTTTGTAAGAAATGAGTTTTTGTCTGAACCCGTCGTACTTCGAAAGAGATGGTTCAGTTTGTACACGAAGTGCATCTAGTTTTTTCAGTAACCCTCTCAACTTTTTCACACATGCTATGTGGGTCAAATGATGATACCATGCCAATTTTGAACATTTTCTGAGTTTAGTTGTAGTGCTTTCCAATTTCAGGGTCATTTAGCTCAAAATAAATCATTAAATGCATTAAAAATAGCAACTGACGTCAGAAAGGGTTGAAATTTTTGTATGTGGCTTTGAATGATGCATATTGAATGCACAAAAAGTCTTGAGTTCAAATAAGTTTAGAAAAATGAAATGCCTTTGTAACAGATGAGTTTTCGTCTGAAACCCTTGTACTTCGAACGAGATGGTCCAGTTTGTACACGAAGTGCATCCAGTTTTTGTCGTAACCCTCTCAACTTTTGCACACATGTTATGTGGGTCAAATGATGATACCATGCCAAGTTTCAACCTTTTCTGAGTTTAGTTGTAGTGCTTTCCAATTTCAGGGTCATTTAGCCAAAAATAAATCATTAAATAAATGAAAAATAGAAAATGAAGTCAGAAAGGGTTGAAATTTTAGTATGTGGCTTTTAATGATGCATATTGAATGCACAAAAAGTCTTGAGTAAAAATAAGTTTAGAAAAATGAAATGCCTTTGTAACAGATGAGGTTTCGTCTGAAACCCTCGTACTTTGAAAGAGATGGTCCAGTTTGTACACGAAGTGCATCCAGTTTTTTCCGTAACCCTCTCAACTTTTGCACACATGTTATGTGGGTCAAATGATGATACCATGGCAAGTTTCAACCTTTTCTGAGCTTAGTTGTAGTGCTTTCCAATTTTAGGGTCATTTAGCCCAAAATAAATCATTAAATGCATCAAAAATAGCAAATGAAGTCAGAAAGTGTCGAAATATTAGTATGTGGCTTTGAATGATTCACCTTGAATTCAAAAAAAGTCTTGAGTTCGAATAACTTTAGAAAAATGAAATTCCTTTGTAACAGATGAGTTTTCGTTTGAAACCCTCGTACTTCGGAAGAGATGGTCCAGTTTGTACACGAAGTGCATCCAGTTTTTGCCGTCACACTCTCAACTTTTTCACACATGTTATGTGGGTCAAATGATGATACCATGCCAAGTTTCAACCTTTTGTGAGTCTAGTTGTAGAGCTTTCCAATTTCAGGGTCATTTAGCCCAAAATAAATCATTAAATGCATGAAAAATAGCAAATGAAGTCAGAAAGGTTTGAAATTTAGTATGTGGCTTTGAATAATGCATATTTAATGCACAAAATGTCTTGAGTTCAAATAAGATCAGAAAAATGAAATTCCTTTGTAACAGATGAGTTTTCGTCTGAAACCCTCGTACTTCCAAAGAGATGGTCAAGTTTGTACACGAAGTGCATCCAGTTTTTCCCGTAACCCTCGTACTTCGAAAGAGATGGTCCAGTTTGTACACGAAGTGCATCCAGTTTTTGCCGTAACCCTCTCAACTTTTACACACATGTTATGCGGGTTTAAATGATGATACCATGCCAAGTTTCAATCTTTTTTGAGTTCAGTTGTAGTGCTTTCCAATTTCAGGGTCATTTTAGCCCAAAATAAATCATTAAATGCGGAAAAAAATAAAATGAAGTCAGAAAGGGTTGAAATTTTAGTATGTGGCTTTGAATGATGCATATTGAATGCACAAACTGAGCTCAAATAAGTTTAGAAAAATGAAATGCCGTTGTAACATATGAGTTTTCGTCTGAAACCCTCATACTTCGAAAGAGATGGTCCAGTTTGTACACGAAGTGCATCCAGTTTTTGCCGTAACCCTCTCAACTTTTACACATATGTTATGCGGGTCAAATGATGATACCATGCCAAGTTTCAATCTTTTCTGAGTTCAGTTTTAGTGCTTTCAAATTTCAGGGTCATTTTAGCCCAAAATTAATCGTTTAATGCACGAAAAATAGCAAATGAAGTCAGAAAGGGTTGAAGTTTTAGTATGTGGCTTTTAATGATGCATATTTAATGCACAAAAAGTCTTGAGTTCAAATAAGTTCAGAACAATGAAATACCTTTGTAACAAATGAGTTTTCGTCTGAACCCCTCGTACATCGAAAGAGATGGTCCAGTTTGTACACGAAGTGCTTCTAGTTTTTGCCGTAACCCTCTCAACTTTTGCACACATGTTATGTGGGTCAAATGATGATACCATGCCAAGTTTCAACCTTTTCTGAGTTTATTTGTAGTGCTTTCCAATTTCAGGATCATTTACCTCAAAATAAATCATTAAATGCTTGAAAAATAGCAAATGAAGTCAGAAAGGGTTGAAATTTTAGTATGTGGCTTTGAATGATGCATATTGAATGCACAAAAAGTCTTGAGTTCAAATAAGTTTAGAAAAATAAAATGCCTTTGTAACAGATGAGTTTTCGTCTGAAACCCTCGTACTTCGAAAGTTATGGTCCAGTTTGTACACGAAGTGCATCCAGTTTTGTCGTAACCTCTGAACTTTTGCACACATGTTATGTGGGTCAAATGATGATAGCATGCCAAGTTTCAACCTTTTCTAAGTTTAGTTGTAGTGCTTTCCAATTTCAGGGTCATTTAGCTCAAAATAAATCATTAAATTCATGAAAAATAGCAAATGAAGTCAGAAAGTGTTGAAATTTTAGTATGTGGCTTTGAATGATGCACATTGAATGCACAGAAAGTAAGTTCAAATAAGTTTAGAAAAATGAAATGCCTTTGTAACATATGAGTTTTCGTCTGAACCCGTCGTACTTCGAAAGAGATGGTTCAGTTTGTACACGAAGTGCATCTAGTTTTTTCCGTAACCCTCTCAACTTTTTCACACATGCTATGTGGGTCAAATGATGATACCATGCCAATTTTCAACATTTTCTGAGTTTAGTTGTAGTGCTTTCCAATTTCAGGGTCATTTAGCTCAAAATAAATCATTAAATGCATGAAAAATAGCAACTGAAGTCAGAAAGGGTTGAAATTTTTGTATGTGGCTTTGAATGATGCATATTGAATGCACAAAATGTCTTGAGTTCAAATAAGTTTAGAAAAATGAAATGCCTTTGTAACAGATGAGTTTTCGTCTGAAACCCTTGTACTTCGAAAGAGATGGTCCAGTTTGTACACGAAGTGCATCCAGTTTTTGTCGTAACCCTCTCAACTTTTGCACACATGTTATGTGGGTCAAATGATGACACCATGCCAAGTTTCAATCTTTTCTGAGTTCAGTTGTAGTGCTTTCAAATTTCAGGGTCATTTTAGCCCAAAATAAATCATTAAATGCACGAAATATAGCAAATGAAGTCAGAATGGGTTGAAATTTTAGTATGTGGCTTTGAATGATGCATATTGAATGCACAAAAAGTCTTGAGTACAAATAAGTTTAGAAAAATGAAATTCCTTTGTAACAGATGAGTTTTCGTCTGAAACCCTCGTTTTTCCAAAGAGATGGTCCGGTTTGTACACGAAGTGCATCCACGCCAAGTTTCAATCTTTTCTGAGTTCAGTTGTAGTGCTTTCCAATTTCAGTGTCATTTTAGCCCAAAATAAATCATTAAATGCGGAAAAAAAGAAAATGAAGTCAGAAAGGGTTGAAATTTTAGTATGTGGCTTTGAATGATGCATATTGAATGCACAAAGTGAGTTCAAATAAGATTAGAAAAATGAAATGCCTTTGAAACAGATGAGTTTTCGTCTGAAACCCTCGTACTTTGAAAGAGATGGTCCAGTTTGTACACGAAGTGCATACAGTTTTTGCCGTAACCCTCTCAACTTTTGCACACATATTATGTGGGTAAAATGATGATACCATGAGAAAGTTTCAACGTTTTCTGAGTTTAGTTGTAGTGCTTTCAAATTTCAGGGTCATTTTAGCCCAAAATAAATCATTAAATGCACGAAATATAGCAAATGAAGTCAGGATGGGTTGAAATTTTAGTATGTGGTTTTTAATGATGCATATTGAATGCACAAAAAGTCTTGAGTTCAAATAAGTTTAGAAAAATGAAATACCTTTGTAACAAATGAGTTTTCGTCTGAACCCGTCCTACTTCGAAAGAGATGGTTCAGTTTGTACACGAAGTGCATCTAGTTTTTGCCGTAACCCTCTCAACTTTTGCACACATGCTATGTGGGTCAAATGATGCTACCATGCCAATTTTCAACATTTTCTGAGTTTAGTTGTAGTGCTTTCCAATTTCAGGGTCATTTAGCTCAAAATAAATCATGAAATGCATGAAAAATAGGAACTGAAGTCAGAAAGGGTTGAAATTTTAGTATGTGGCTTTGAATGATGCATATTGAATGCACAAAAAGTCTTGAGTTCGAATAAGTTTAGAAAAATGAAATGCCTTTGTAACAGATGAGTTTTCGTCTGAAACCCTTGTACTTCGAAAGAGATGGTCCAGTTTGTACACGAAGTGCATCCATTTTTTGTGGTAACCCTCTCAACTTTTGCACACATGTTATGTGGGTCAAATGATGATACCATGCCAAGTTTCAACCTTTTCTGAGTTTAGTTGTAGTGCTTTCCAATTTCAGGGTCATTTAGCCCAAAATAAATCATTAAATGAATGAAAAATAGAAAATGAAGTCAGAAAGGGTTGAAATTTTAGTATGTGGCTTTGAATGATGCATATTGAATGCACAAAAAGTCTTGAGTACAAATAAGTTTAGAAAAATGAAATGCCTTTGTAACAGATGAGTTTTCGTCTGAAACCCTCGTACTTTGAAAGAGATGGTCCAGTTTGTACACGAAGTGCATCTAGTTTTTTCCGTAACCCTATCAACTTTTGCAGACATGTTATGTGGGTCAAATGATGATACCATGCCAAGTTTCACCCTTTTCTGAGCTTAGTTGTAGTGCTTTCCAATTTTAGGGTCATTTATCCCAAAATAAATCATTTAATGAATGATAAATAGCAAATGAAGTCAAAAAGCGTTGAAATATTAGTATGTGGCTTTGAATGATACACCTTGAATGCAAAAAAATTCTTGAGTTCGAATAAGTTTAGAAAAATGAAATGCCTTTGTAACAGATGAATTTTCGTCTGAAACCCTCGTACTTCGAAACAGATGGTCCAGTTTGTACACGAAGTGCATCCAGTTTTTGCCGTAACACTCTCAACTTTTTCACACATGTTATGTGGGTCAAATGATGATACCATGCCAAGTTTCAACCTTTTGTGAGTCTAGTTGTAGTGCCTTCCAATTTCAGGGTCATTTAGCCCAAAATAAATCATTAAATGCATGAAAAATAGCAAATGAAGTCAGAAAGGGTTGAAATTTAGTATGTGGCTTTGAATAATGCATATTTAATGCACAAAAAGTCTTGAGTTCAAATAAGTTTAGAAAAATAAATGCCTTTGTAACAGATGAGTTTTCGTCTGAAACCCTCGTACTTCGAAAGAGATGGTCCAGTTTGTACACGAAGTGCAACCAGTTTTTCCCGTAACCCTCGTACTTCAAAAGAGATGGTCCAGTTTGTACACGAAGTGCATCCAGTTTTTTCCGTAACCCTCTCAACTTTTACACACATGTTATGCGGGTTTAAATGATGATACCATGCCAAGTTTCAATCTTTTCTGAGTTCAGTTGTAGTGCTTTCCAATTTCAGGGTCATTTTAGCCCAAAATTAATCATTAAATGCAGAAAAATAGAAAATGAAGTCAGAAAGGGTTGAAATTTTAGTATGTGGCTTTGAATGATGCATATTGAATGCACTAAAAGTCTCGAGTTCAAATAAGTTTAGAAAAAAGAAATGCCTTTGTAACAGATGAGTTTTCGTCTGAAACCCTCGTACTTCGAAAGAGATGGTCCAGTTTGTACACGAAGTGCATCTAGTTTTTGCCGTAACACTCTCAACTGTTTTACACATGTTATGTGGGTCAAATGATGATACCATGCCAAGTTTCAACCTTTTCTGAGTTTATTTGTAGTGCTTTCAAATTTCAGGTTCATTTAGCTCAAAATAAATCATTAAATGCATGAAAAATAGCAAATGAAGTCAGAAAGGGTTGAAATTTTAGTATGTGGCTTTGAATGATGCATATTGAATGCACAAAAAGTCTTGAGTTCAAATAAGTTTAGAAAAAAGAAATGCCTTTGTAACAGATGAGTTTTCGTCCGAAACCCTCGTACTTCGAAAGAGATGATCCAGTTTGTACACGAAGTGCATCCAGTTTTTGTCGTAACCCTCTCAACTTTTTCACACATGTTATGTGGGTCAAATGATGATACCATGCCAAGTTTCAACCTTTTCTGAGTTTAGTTGTAGTACTTTCCAATTTCAGGGTCATTTAGCCCAAAATAAATCATTAAATGAATGAAAAATAGAAAATGAAGTCAGAAAGGGTTGAAATTTTAGTATGTGGCTTTGAATGATGCATATTGAATGCACAAAAAGTCTTGAGTACAAATAAGTTTAGAAAAATGAAATGTCTTTGTAACAGATGAGTTTTCGTCTAAAACCCTTGTACTTCGAAAGAGATGGTCCAGTTTGTACACGAAGTGCATCCACATTTTTCCGTAACCCTCTCAACTTTTGCACACATGTTATGTGGGTCAAATGATGATACCATGCCAAGTTTCAACCTTTTTTGAGTTCAGTTGTAGTGCTTTGCAATTTCAGGGTCATTTTAGCCCAAAATAAATCAATAAATGCATGAAAAATAGAAAATGAAGTCAGAAAGGGTTGAAAGTTCAGTATGTGCCTTTGAATGATGCATATTGAATGCACAAAAAGTGAGTTCAAATAAGTTTAGAAAAATGAAATGCCTTTGTAACAGATGAGTTTTCGTCTGAAACTCTCGTACTTCGAAAGAGATGGTCCAGTTTGTACACGAAGTGCATCCAGTTTTTTCCGTAACCCTCTCAACTTTTTCACACATGTTATGTGGGTCAAATGGTGATACCATGCCAAGTTTCAACCATTTCGAAGTTTAGTTGTAGTGCTTTCCAATTTCAGGGCAATTTAGCCCAAAATAAATCATTAAATGCATAAAAAATAGCAAATGAAGTCAGAAAGGGTTGAAATTTTAGTATGTGTCTTTTAATGATGCATATTGAATGCAGAAAAAGTCTTGAGTTCAAATAAGTTTAGAAAAATAAAATGCCTTTGGAACGGATGAGTTTTCGTCTGAAACCCTCATACTTCGAAAGAGATGGTCAAGTTTGTACACGAAGTGCATGCAGTTTTTGCCGTAAAACTCTCAACTTTTTCACAAATGTTATGTGGGTCAAATGATGATACCATTCCAAGTTTCAACCTTTTCTGAGT
The DNA here is from genome assembly GCA_950022295.1 of Bromus sterilis. Taxonomy (NCBI): domain Eukaryota; kingdom Viridiplantae; phylum Streptophyta; class Magnoliopsida; order Poales; family Poaceae; genus Bromus; species Bromus sterilis. The sequence goes on along the minus strand of OX465596.1, from coordinate 156,401,120 downwards.
TTAGTTGTAGTGCTTTCCAATTTCAGGGTTATTTAGCCCAAAATAAATCATTAAATGCATGAAAATTAGCAAATGAAGTCAGAACGGGTCGAAATTTAGTATGTGGCTTTGAATGATGCATATTGAATGCACAAAAAGTCTTGAGTTCAAATAAGTTTAGAAACATGAAATGCCTTTATAACAGATGAGTTTTCTTTGAAACCCTCGTACTTCGAAAGAGATGCTCCAGTTTTTACACGAATTGAATCCAGTTTTTGCCGTAAAACTCTCAACTTTTTCACACATGTTATGTGGGTCAAATGATGATACCATTCCAAGTTTCAACCTTTTCTGAGTTTAGTTGTATTGCTTTCCAATTTCAGGGTCATTTAGCCTAAAATAAATCATTAAATGCATGAAAAATAGCAAATCAAGTCAGAAAGGGTCGAAATTTAGTATGTGGGTTTGAATGATGCATATTGAATGCACAAAAATTCTTGAGTTCAAATAAGTTTAGAAAAATGAAATGCCTTTGAAACAGATGAGTTTTCGTCTGAAACCCTCGTACTTTTTCACAGTTTAGTTTGTACACGAAGTGCATCCAGTTTTTTCCGTAACCCTCTCAACTTTTTCACAGATGTTATGTGGGTCAAATGGTGATACCATGCCAAGTTTCAACCATTTCTAAGTTTAGTTGTAGTGCTTTCCAATTTCAGGGCCATTTAGCCCAAAATAAATCATTAAATGCATGAAAAATAGAAAATGAAGTCAGAAAGGGTTGAAATTTTAGTATGTGTCTTTTAATGATGCATATTGAATGCAGAAAAAGTCTTGAGTTCAAATAAGTTTAGAAAAATGAAATGCCTTTGTAACAGATGAGTTTTCGTCTGAAACCCTCATACTTCGAAAGAGATGGTCAAGTTTGTACACGAAGTGCATGCAGTTTTTGCCGTAAAACTCTCAACTTTTTCACACATGTTATGTAGGTAAAATGATGATACCATGCCAAGTTTCAACCTTTTCTGAGTTTAGTTGTAGTGCTTTCCAATTTCAGGGTCATTTAGCCAAAAATAAATCATTAAATGCATGAAAAATAGCAAATGAAGTCAGAAAGGGTTGAAATTTATTATGTGGCTTTGAATGATGCATATTGAATGCACAAAACGTCTTGAGTTCAAATAAGTTTAGAAAAATGAAATGCCTTTGAAACAGATGAGTTTTCGTCTGAAACCCTCGTACTTTGAAAGAGATGGTCCAGTTTGTACACGAAGTGCATACAGTTTTTGCCGTAACCCTCTCAACTTTTGCACACATATTATGTGGGTAAAATGATGATACCATGAGAAAGTTTCAACGTTTTCTGAGTTTAGTTGTAGTGCTTTCCAATTTCAGGGTCATTTAGCCCAAAAGAAATCATTAAATGAATGAAAAATAGAAAATGAAGTCAGAAATGGGTTGAAATTTTAGTATGTGGCTTTGAATGATGCATATTGAATGCACAAAAAGTCTAGAGTTCAAATAGGTTTAGAGAAATGAAATGCCTTTGTAACAGATGAGTTTTCGTCTGAAACCCTCGTACTTTGAAAGAGATGGTTAGTTTTATACACGAAGTGCATCCAGCTTTTTCCGTAACCCTCTCAACTTTTGCACACATGTTATGTGGTTCAAATGATGATACCATGACAAGTTTCAACCTTTTCTGAGTTTAGTTGTAGTGCTTTCCAATTTCAGGGTCATTTAGCCCAAAATAAATCATTAAATGCATGAAAAAAAGAAAATGAAGTCAGAAAGGGTTTAAATTGAAGTATGTGGATTTTAATGATGCATATTGAATGCACAAAAAGTCTTGAGTTCAAATATGTTTAGCAAAATGAAATGCCTTTGTAACAGATGAGTTTTCTTCTGAAACCCTCGTACTTCGAAAGAGATGGTCCAGTTTGTACACGAAGTGCATCCAGTTTTTGCCGTAAAAGTCTCAACTTTTTCACACATGTTATGTGGGTCAAATGATGATACCATGCCAAGTTTCATCCTTTTCTGAGTTTAGTTGTAGTGCTTTCCAATTACAGGGTCATTTAGCTCAAAAAAAATCACTAAATGCATGAAAAATAACAAATGAAGTCAGAAAGGGTTGAAATTTTAGTATGTGGCTTTCAATGATGTATATTGAATGCACAAAAAGTCTTGAGTTCAAATAAGTTTAGAAAAATGAAATGCCTTTGTAACAGATGAGTTTTCGTCTGAAACCCTCGTACTTTGAAAGAGATGGTCCAGTTTGTACACGAAGTGCATCCAGTTTTTGTCGTAACCCTCTCAACTTTTTCATGTTATGTGGGAAAAATGATGATACCATGCCAAGTTTCAACCTTTTCTGAGCTTAGTTGTAGTGCTTTCCAATTTCAGGGTCATTTAGCCCAAAATAAATCGTTAAACGCAAGAACCCTTGTACTTCGAAAGAGATGGTCCAGTTTGTACACCAAGTGCATCCATATTTTTCCGTAACCCTCTCAACTTTCGCACACATGTTATGTGGGTCAAATGATGATACCATGCCAAGTTTCAACCTTTTTTGAGTTCAGTTGTAGTGCTTTGCAATTTCAGGGTCATTTTAGTCCAAAATAAATCAATAAATGCATGAAAAATAGAAAATGAAGTCAGAAAGGGTTGAAATTTTAGTATGTGTCTTTGAATGATGCATATTGAATGCACAAAAAGTGATTTCAAATAAGTTTAGAAAAATGAAATGCCTTTGTAACAGATGAGTTTTCGTCTGAAACTCTCGTACTTCGAAAGAGATGGTCCAGTTTGTACACGAAGTGCGTCTAGTTTTTGCCGTAACCCTCTCAACTTTCGCACACATGTTATGTGGGTCAAATGATGATACCTTGCCAAGTTCAACCTTTTCTGAGTTTAGTTGTAGTGCTTTCCAATTTCAGGGTCATTTAGCCCAAAATAAATAATTAAATGCATGAAAAATAGAAAATGAAGTCAGAAAGGGTTGAAATTTTAGTATGTGGCTTTTAATGATGCATATTGAATGCACAAAAAGTCTTGAGTTCAAATAAGTTTAGAAAAATGAAATGCCTTTGTAACAGATGAGTTTTCCTTTGAAACCCTCGTACTTCGAAAGAGATGCTCCAGTTTGTACACGAAGTGAATCCAGTTTTTGCCGTAAAACTCTCAACTTTTTCACAAATGGTATGTGGGTCAAATGATGATACCATTCCAAGTTTCAACCTTTTCTGAGTTTAGTTGTAGTGCTTTCCAATTTCAGGGTCATTTAGCCCAAAATAAATCATTAAATGCATGAAAAATAGCAAATGAAGTCAGAACGGGTCGAAATTTAGTATGTGGCTTTGAATAATCCATATTGAATGCATAAAAAGTCTTGAGTTCAAAGAAGTTTAGAAACATAAAATGCCTTTATAACAGATGAGATTTCTTTGAAACCCTCGTACTTCGAAAGAGATGCTCCAGTTTTTACACGAAGTGAATCCAGTTTTTGCCGTAAAACTCTCAACTTTTTCACACATGTTATGTGGGTCAGATGATGATACCATTCCAAGTTTCAACCTTTTCTGAGTTTAGTGGTAGTGCTTTCCAATTTCAGGGTCATTTAGCCTAAAATAAATCATTAAATGCATGAAAAATAGCAAATGAAGTCAGAAAGGGTCGAAATTTAGTATGTGGCTTTGAATGATGCATATTGAATGCACAAAAATTCTTGAGTTCAAATAAGTTTAGAAAAATGAAATGCCTTTGAAACAGATGAGTTTTCGTCTGAAACCCTCGTACTTTTTCACAGTTTAGTTTGTACACGAAGTGCATCCAGTTTTTTCCGTAACCCTCTCAACTTTTTCACACATGTTATGTGGGTCAAATGGTGATACCATGCCAAGTTTCAACCATTTCGAAGTTTAGTTGTAGTGCTTTCCAATTTCAGGGCAATTTAGCCCAAAATAAATCATTAAATGCATGAAAAATAGCAAATGAAGTCAGAAAGGGTTGAAATTTTAGTATGTGTCTTTTAATGATGCATATTGAATGCAGAAAAAGTCTTGAGTTCAAATAAGTTTAGAAAAATAAAATGCCTTTGGAACGGATGAGTTTTCGTCTGAAACCCTCATACTTCGAAAGAGATGGTCAAGTTTGTACACGAAGTGCATGCAGTTTTTGCCGTAAAACTCTCAACTTTTTCACACATGTTATGTAGGTAAAATGATGATACCATGCCAAGTTTCAACCTTTTCTGAGTTTAGTTGTAGTGCTTTCCAATTTCAGGGTCATTTAGCCAAAAATAAATCATTAAATGCATGAAAAATAGCAAATGAAGTCAGAAAGGGTTGAAATTTATTATGTGGCTTTGAATGATGCATATTGAATGCACAAAAAGTCTTGAGTTCAAATAAGATTAGAAAAATGAAATGCCTTTGAAACAGATGAGTTTTCGTCTGAAACCCTCGTACTTTGAAAGAGATGGTCCAGTTTGTACACGAAGTGCATACAGTTTTTGCCGTAACCCTCTCAACTTTTGCACACATATTATGTGGGTAAAATGATGATACCATGAGAAAGTTTCAACGTTTTCTGAGTTTAGTTGTAGTGCTTTCCAATTTCAGGGTCATTTAGCCCAAAAGAAATCATTAAATGACTGAAAATCAGAAAATGAAGTCAGAAAGGGTTGAAATTTTAGTATGTGGCTTTGAATGATGCATATTGAATGCACAAAAAGTCTTGAGTTCAAATAGGTTTAGAGAAATGAAATGCCTTTGTAACAGATGAGTTTTCGTCTTAAACCCTCGTACTTTGAAAGAGATGGTTAATTTTATACACGAAGTGCATCCAGCTTTTTCCGTAACCCTCTCAACTTTTGCACACATGTTATGTGGTTCAAATGATGATACCATGACGAGTTTCAACCTTTTCTGAGTTTAGTTGTAGTGCTTTCCAATTTCAGGGTCATTTAGCCCAAAATAAATCATTAAATGCATGAAAAAAAGAAAATGAAGTCAGAAAGGGTTGAAATTGAAGTATGTGGATTTTAATGATGCATATTGAATGCACAAAAAGTCTTGAGTTCAAATATGTTTAGAAAAATGAAATGCCTTTGTAACAGATGAGTTTTCTTCTGAAACCCTCGTACTTCGAAAGAGATGGTCCAGTTTGTACACGAAGTGCATCTAGTTTTTGCCGTAAAAGTCTCAACTTTTTCACACATGTTATGTGGGTCAAATGATGATACCATGCCAAGTTTCATCCTTTTCTGAGTTTATTTGTAGTGCTTTCCAATTTCAGGGTCATTTAGCTCAAAATAAATCATTAAATGCATGAAAAATAGCAAATGAAGTCAGAAAGGGTTGAAATTTTAGTATGTGGCTTTCAATGATGTATATTGAATGCACAAAAAGTCTTGAGTTCAAATAAGTTTAGAAAAATGAAATGCCTTTGTAACAGATGAGTTTTCGTCTGAAACCCTCGTACTTTGAAAGAGATGGTCTAGTTTGTACACGAAGTGCATCCAGTTTTTGTCGTAACCCTCTCAACTTTTTCATGTTATGTGGGTCAAATGATGATACCATGCCAAGTTTCAAACTTTTCTGAGCTTAGTTGTAGTGCTTTCCAATTTCAGGGTCATTTAGCCCAAAATAAATCATTAAATGCAAGAACCCTTGTACTTCGAAAGAGATGGTCCAGTTTGTACACGAAGTGCATCCATATTTTTCCGTAACCCTCTCAACTTTCGCACACATGTTATGTGGGTCAAATGATGATACCATGCCAAGTTTCAACCTTTTTTGAGTTCAGTTGTAGTGCTTTGCAATTTCAGGGTCATTTTAGTCCAAAATAAATCAATAAATGCATGAAAAATAGAAAATGAAGTCAGAAAGGGTTGAAATTTTAGTATGTGCCTTTGAATGATGCATATTGAATGCACAAAAAGTGAGTTCGAATAAGTTTAGAAAAATGAAATTCCTTTGTAACAGATGAGTTTTCGTTTGAAACTCTCGTAGTTCGAAAGAGATGGTCCAGTTTGTACACGAAGTGCGTCTAGTTTTTGCCGTAACCCTCTCAACTTTCGCACACATGTTATGTGGGTCAAACGATGATACCTTGCCAAGTTTCAAAATTTTCTGAGTTTAGTTGTAGTGCTTTCCAATTTCAGGGTCATTTAGCCCAAAATAAATAATTAAATGCATGAAAAATATAAAATGAAGTCAGAAAGGGTTGAAATTTTAGTATGTGGCTTTTAATGATGCATATTGAATGCACAAAAAGTTATGAGTTCAAATAAGTTTAGAAAAATGAAATGCCTTTGTAACAGATGAGTTTTCCTTTGAAACCCTCGTACTTCGAAATAGATGCTCCAGTTTGTACACGAAGTGAATCCAGTTTTTTCCGTAAAACTCTCAACTTTTTCACAAATGTTATGTGGGTCAAATGATGATACCATTCCAAGTTTCAACCTTTTCTGAGTTTAGTTGTAGTGCTTTCCAATTTCAGGGTCATTTAGCCCAAAATAAATCATTAAATGCATGAAAAATAGCAAATGAAGTCAGAACGGGTCGAAATTTAGTATGTGGCTTTGAATGATGCATATTGAATGCACAAAAAGTCTTGATTTCAAATAAGTTTAAAAAATGAAATGCCTTTATAACAGATGAGTTTTCTTTGAAACCCTCGTACTTTGAAAGAGATGGTTAATTTTATACACGAAGTGCATCCACCTTTTTCCGTAACCCTCTCAACTTTTGCACAAATGTTATGTGGTTCAAATGATGATACCATTCCAAGTTTCAACCTTTTCTGAGTTTAGTTGTAGTGCTTTCCAATTTCAGGGCCATTTAGCCCAAAATAAATCATTAAATGCATGAAAAATATCAAATGAAGTCAGAAAGGGTTGAAATTTTAGTATGTGTCTTTTAATGATGCATATTGAATGCAGAAAAAGTCTTGAGTTAAAATAAGTTTGGAAAAATGAAATGCCTTTGTAACGGATGAGTTTTCGTCTGAAACCCTCATACTTCGAAAGAGATGGTCAAGTTTGTACACGAAGTGCATGCAGTTTTTTCCGTAAAACTCTCAACTTTTTCACACATGTTATGTAGGTAAAATGATGATACCATGCCAAGTTTCAACCTTTTCTGAGTTTAGTTGTAGTGCTTTCCAATTTCAGGGTCATTTAGCCAAAAATAAATCATTAAATGCATGAAAAATAGCAAATGAAGTCAGAAAGGGTTGAAATTTATTATGTGGCTTTGAACGATGCATATTGAATGCACAAAAAGTCTTGAGTTCAAAATAAGTTTAGAAAAATGAAATGCCTTTGAAACAGATGAGTTTTCGTCTGAAACCCTCGTACTTTGAAAGAGATGGTCCAGTTTGTACACGAAGTGGATACAGTATTTGTCGTAACCCTCTCAACTTTTGCACACATATTATGTGGGTAAAATGATGATACCATGAGAAAGTTTCAACGTTTTCTGAGTTTAGTTGTAGTGCTTTGCAATTTCAGGGTCATTTAGAACAAAAGAAATCATTAAATGAATGAAAAATAGAAAATGAAGTCAGAAAGGGTTGAAATTTTAGTATGTGGCTTTGAATGATGCATATTGAATGCACAAAAAGTCTTGAAGTCAAATAAGTTTAGAAAAATGAAATGCCTTTGTAACAGATGAGTTTTCGTCTAAAACCCTCGTACTTTGAAAGAGATGGTCCAGTTTGTACACGAAGTGCATCCAGCTTTTTCCGTAACCCTCTCACTTTTGCACACATGTTATGTGGGTCAAATAATGATACCATGACAAGTTTCAACCTTTTCTGAGTTTATTTGTAGTCCTTTCCAATTTCAGGGTCATTTAGACCAAAATAAATGATTAACTGCATGAAAAATAGCAAATGAAGTCAGAAAGGGTTGAAATTTTAGTATGTGGCTTTTAATGATGCATATTGAATGCACAAAAATTATTGAGTTCAAATAAGTTTAGAAAAATGAAATGCCTTTGTAACAGATGAGTTTTCGTTTGAAACCCAACCACTTCGAAAGAGATGGTCCAGTTTGTACACGAATTGAATCCAGCTTTTGCCGTAAAACTGTCAACTTTTTCACACATGCCATGTGGGTCCAATGATTATACCATGCCAAGTTTCAACCTTTTCTGAGTTTAGTTGTAGTGGTTTCCAATTTCAGGGTCATTTAGCCCAAAAGAAATCATTAAATGCATGAAAAATAGCAAATGAAGTCAGAAAGGGTTTAAATTTAGTATGTGGCTTTGAATGATGCATATTGAATGCACAAAGAGTCTTGAGTTCAAATAAGTTTAGAAAAATGAAATGCCTTTGTAAAAGATGAGTTTTCATCTGAAACCCTCGTACTTTGAAAGAGATCGTCCAGTTTGTACACGAAGTGCATCCAGTGTTTGCCGTAAAACTCTCAACTTTTTCACACATGTTATGTAGGTAAAATGATGATACCATGCCAAGTTTCAACCTTTTCTGAGTTTAGTTGTAGTGCTTTCCAATTTCAGGGTCATTTAGCCAAAAATAAATCATTAAATGCATGAAAAATAGCAAATGAAGTCAGAAAGGGTTGAAATTTATTATGTGGCTTTGAATGATGCATATTGAATGCACAAAAAGTCTTGAGTTCAAATAAGATTAGAAAAATGAAATGCCTTTGAAACAGATGAGTTTTCGTCTGAAACCCTCGTACTTTGAAAGAGATGGTCCAGTTTGTACACGAAGTGCATACAGTTTTTGCCGTAACCCTCTCAACTTTTGCACACATATTATGTGGGTAAAATGATGATACCATGAGAAAGTTTCAACGTTTTCTGAGTTTAGTTGTAGTGCTTTCCAATTTCAGGGTCATTTAGCCCAAAAGAAATCATTAAATGACTGAAAAATAGAAAATGAAGTCAGAAAGGGTTGAAATTTTAGTATGTGGCTTTGAATGATGCATATTGAATGCACAAAAAGTCTTGAGTTCAAATAGGTTTAGAGAAATGAAATGCCTTTGTAACAGATGAGTTTTCGTCTTAAACCCTCGTACTTTGAAAGAGATGGTTAATTTTATACACGAAGTGCATCCAGCTTTTTCCGTAACCCTCTCAACTTTTGCACACATGTTATGTGGTTCAAATGATGATACCATGACGAGTTTCAACCTTTTCTGAGTTTAGTTGTAGTGCTTTCCAATTTCAGGGTCATTTAGCCCAAAATAAATCATTAAATGCATGAAAAAAAGAAAATGAAGTCAGAAAGGGTTGAAATTGAAGTATGTGGATTTTAATGATGCATATTGAATGCACAAAAAGTCTTGAGTTCAAATATGTTTAGAAAAATGAAATGCCTTTGTAACAGATGAGTTTTCGTCTGAAACCCTCGTACTTCGAAAGAGATGGTCCAGTTTGTACACGAAGTGCATCTAGTTTTTGCCGTAAAAGTCTCAACTTTTTCACACAGGTTATGTGGGTCAAATGATGATACCATGCCAAGTTTCATCCTTTTCTGAGTTTATTTGTATTGCTTTCCAATTTCAGGGTCATTTAGCTCAAAATAAATCATTAAATGCATGAAAAATAGCAAATGAAGTCAGAAAGGGTTGAAATTTTAGTATGTGGCTTTCAATGATGTATATTGAATGCACAAAAAGTCTTGAGTTCAAATAAGTTTAGAAAAATGAAATGCCTTTGTAACAGATGAGTTTTCGTCTGAAACCCTCGTACTTTGAAAGAGATGGTCTAGTTTGTACACGAAGTGCATCCAGTTTTTGTCGTAACCCTCTCAACTTTTTCATGTTATGTGGGTCAAATGATGATACCATGCCAAGTTTCAAACTTTTCTGAGCTTAGTTGTAGTGCTTTCCAATTTCAGGGTCATTTAGCCCAAAATAAATCATTAAATGCAAGAACCCTTGTACTTCGAAAGAGATGGTCCAGTTTGTACACGAAGTGCATCCATATTTTTCCTTAACCCTCTCAACTTTCGCACACATGTTATGTGGGTCAGATGATGATACCATGCCAAGTTTCAACCTTTTTTGAGTTCAGTTATAGTGCTTTGCAATTTCAGGGTCATTTTAGTCCAAAATAAATCAATAAATGCATGAAAAATAGAAAATGAAGTCAGAAAGGGTTGAAATTTTAGTATGTGCCTTTGAATGATGCATATTGAATGCACAAAAAGTGAGTTCGAATAAGTTTAGAAAAATGAAATTCCTTTGTAACAGATGAGTTTTCGTTTGAAACTCTCGTAGTTCGAAAGAGATGGTCCAGTTTGTACACGAAGTGCGTCTAGTTTTTGCCGTAACCCTCTCAACTTTCGCACACATGTTATGTGGGTCAAACGATGATACCTTGCCAAGTTTCAAACTTTTCTGAGTTTAGTTGTAGTGCTTTCCAATTTCAGGGTCATTTAGCCCAAAATAAATAATTAAATGCATGAAAAATAGAAAATGAAGTCAGAAAGGGTTGAAATTTTAGTATGTGGCTTTTAATGATGCATATTGAATGCACAAAAAGTTATGAGTTCAAATAAGTTTAGAAAAATGAAATGCCTTTGTAACAGATGAGTTTTCCTTTGAAACCCTCGTACTTCGAAATAGATGCTCCAGTTTGTACACGAAGTGAATCCAGTTTTTTCCGTAAAACTCTCAACTTTTTCACAAATGTTATGTGGGTCAAATGATGATACCATTCCAAGTTTCAACCTTTTCTGAGTTTAGTTGTAGTGCTTTCCAATTTCAGGGTCATTTAGCCCAAAATAAATCATTAAATGCATGAAAAATAGCAAATGAAGTCAGAACGGGTCGAAATTTAGTATGTGGCTTTGAATGATGCATATTGAATGCACAAAAAGTCTTGATTTCAAATAAGTTTAAAAAATGAAATGCCTTTATAACAGATGAGTTTTCTTTGAAACCCTCGTACTTTGAAAGAGATGGTTAATTTTATACACGAAGTGCATCCAGCTTTTTCCGTAACCCTCTCAACTTTTGCACAAATGTTATGTGGTTCAAATGATGATACCATTCCAAGTTTCAACCTTTTCTGAGTTTAGTTGTAGTGCTTTCCAATTTCAGGGCCATTTAGCCCAAAATAAATCATTAAATGCATGAAAAATATCAAATGAAGTCAGAAAGGGTTGAAATTTTAGTATGTGTCTTTTAATGATGCATATTGAATGCAGAAAAAGTCTTGAGTTAAAATAAGTTTGGAAAAATGAAATGCCTTTGTAACGGATGAGTTTTCGTCTGAAACCCTCATACTTCGAAAGAGATGGTCAAGTTTGTACACGAAGTGCATGCAGTTTTTTCCGTAAAACTCTCAACTTTTTCACACATGTTATGTAGGTAAAATGATGATACCATGCCAAGTTTCAACCTTTTCTGAGTTTAGTTGTAGTGCTTTCCAATTTCAGGGTCATTTAGCCAAAAATAAATCATTAAATGCATGAAAAATAGCAAATGAAGTCAGAAAGGGTTGAAATTTATTATGTGGCTTTGAACGATGCATATTGAATGCACAAAAAGTCTTGAGTTCAAAATAAGTTTAGAAAAATGAAATGCCTTTGAAACAGATGAGTTTTCGTCTGAAACCCTCGTACTTTGAAAGAGATGGTCCAGTTTGTACACGAAGTGGATACAGTATTTGCCGTAACCCTCTCAACTTTTGCACACATATTATGTGGGTAAAATGATGATACCATGAGAAAGTTTCAACGTTTTCTGAGTTTAGTTGTAGTGCTTTGCAATTTCAGGGTCATTTAGAACAAAAGAAATCATTAAATGAATGAAAAATAGAAAATGAAGTCAGAAAGGGTTGAAATTTTAGTATGTGGCTTTGAATGATGCATATTGAATGCACAAAAAGTCTTGAAGTCAAATAAGTTTAGAAAAATGAAATGCCTTTGTAACAGATGAGTTTTCGTCTAAAACCCTCGTACTTTGAAAGAGATGGTCCAGTTTGTACACGAAGTGCATCCAGCTTTTTCCGTAACCCTCTCACTTTTGCACACATGTTATGTGTGTCAAATAATGATACCATGACAAGTTTCAACCTTTTCTGAGTTTATTTGTAGTCCTTTCCAATTTCAGGGTCATTTAGACCAAAATAAATGATTAACTGCATGAAAAATAGCAAATGAAGTCAGAAAGGGTTGAAATTTTAGTATGTGGCTTTTAATGATGCATATTGAATGCACAAAAATTATTGAGTTCAAATAAGTTTAGAAAAATGAAATGCCTTTGTAACAGATGAGTTTTCGTTTGAAACCCAACCACTTCGAAAGAGATGGTCCAGTTTGTACACGAAGTGAATCCAGCTTTTGCCGTAAAACTGTCAACTTTTTCACACATGCCATGTGGGTCCAATGATTATACCATGCCAAGTTTCAACCTTTTCTGAGTTTAGTTGTAGTGGTTTCCAATTTCAGGGTCATTTAGCCCAAAAGAAATCATTAAATGCATGAAAAATAGCAAATGAAGTCAGAAAGGGTTTAAATTTAGTATGTGGCTTTGAATGATGCATATTGAATGCACAAAGAGTCTTGAGTTCAAATAAGTTTAGAAAAATGAAATGCCTTTGTAAAAGATGAGTTTTCATCTGAAACCCTCGTACTTTGAAAGAGATCGTCCAGTTTGTACACGAAGTGCATCCAGTTTTGACCGTAAAACTCTCTACTTTTTCACACATGTTATGTGGTTCAAATGATGATACCATTCCAAGTTTCAACCTTTTATGAGTTTAGTTACAGTGCTTTCCAATTTCAGGGCCATTTAGCCCAAAATAAATCGTTAAATGCATGAAAAATATCAAATGAAGTCAGAAAGGGTTGAAATTTTAGTATATGTCTTTTAATGATGCATATTGAATGCAGAAAAAGTCTTGAGTTAAAATAAGTTTAGAAAAATGAAATGCCTTTGTAACGGATGAGTTTTCGTCTGAAACCCTCATACTTCGAAAGAGATGGTCAAATTTGTACACGAAGTGCATGCAGTTTTTGCCGTAAAACTCTCAACTTTTTCACACATGTTATGTAGGTAAAATGATGATACCATGCCAAGTTTCAACCTTTTCTGAGTTTAGTTGTAGTGCTTTCCAATTTCAGGGTCATTTAGCCAAAAATAAATCATTAACTGCATGAAAAATAGCAAATGAAGTCAGAAAGGGTTGAAATTTATTATGTGGCTTTGAACGATGAATATTGAATGCACAAAAAGTCTTGAGTTCAAATAAGCTTAGAAAAATGAAATGCCTTTGAAACAGATGAGTTTTCGTCTGAAACCCTCGTACTTTGAAAGAGATGGTCCAGTTTGTACACGAAGTGCATACCGTTTTTGTCGTAACCCTCTCAACTTTTGCACACATATTATGTGGGTAAAATGATGATACCATGAGAAACTTTCAACGTTTTCTGAGGTTAGTTGTAGTGCTTTCCAATTTCAGGGTCATTTAGAACAGAAGAAATCATTAAATGAATGAAAAATAGAAAATGAAGTCAGAAAGGGTTGAAATTTTAGTATGTGGCTTTGAATGATGCATATTGAATGCACAAATAAAAATGAAATGCCTTTGTAACAGATGAGTTTTCGTCTAAAACCCTCGTACTTTGAAAGAGATGGTTAATTTTATACACGAAGTGCATCCAGCTTTTTCCGTAACCCACTCAACTTTTGCACACATGTTATGTGGTTCAAATGATGATACCATGACAATTTTCAACCTTTTCTAAGTTTAGTTGTAGTGCTTTCCTATTTCAGGGTCATTTAGCCCAAAATAAATCATTAAATGCATGAAAAAAAGAAAATGAAGTCAGAAAGGGTTGAAATTGAAGTATGTGGATTTTAATGATGCATATTAAATGGACAAAAAGTCTTGAGTTCAAATATGTTTAGAAAAATTAAATGCCTTTGTAACAGATGAGTTTTCTTCTGAAACCCTCGTACTTCGAAAGAGATGGTCCAGTTTGTACACGAAGTGCATCCAGTTTTTGCCGTAAAAGTCTCAACTTTTTCAGACATGTTATGTGGGTGAAATGATGATACCATGCCAAGTTTCATCCTTTTTTGAGTTTAGCTGTAGTGCTTTCCAATTTCAGGGTCATTTAGTCCAAAAAAATCATTAAATGCATGAAAAATAGAAAATGAAGTCAGAAAGGGTTGAAATTTAGTATGTAGATTTGAATGATGCATATTGAATGCACAAAAAGTCTTGAGTTCAAATAAGTTTAGAAAATGAAATGCCTTTGTAATAGATGAGTTTTCGTCTGAAACCCTCGTACTTTGAAAGAGATGGTCCAGTTTGTACACTTAGTGCATGCAGTTTTTGCCGTAAAACTCTCAAGTTTTTCACACATGTTATGTAGGTAAAATGATGATACCATGCCAAGTTTCAACCTTTTCTGAGTTTAGTTGTAGTGCTTTCCAATTTCAGGGTCATTTAGCCCAAAATAAATAATTAAATGCATGAAAAATAGCAAATGAAGTCAGAAAGGGTTGAAATTTTAGTATGTGAGTTTGAACAATGCATATTGAATGCACGACAAGTCTTGAGTTCAAATAGGTTTGGAACAATGAAATGCCTTTGTAACAGATGAGTTTTCGTCTGAAATCCTCGTACTTCGAAAGAGATGGTCCAGTTTGTACACGAAGTGCATCCAGTATTTTCTGTAAAACTCTCAACTTTTTCACACATGTTATGTGGGTCAAATGATGATACCATGACAAGTTTCAACCTTTTCTGAGTTTAGTTGTAGTTCTTTCCAATTTCAGGGTCATTTAGCCCAAAATAAATCATTAAATGCATGAAAAATAGCAAATGAATTCAGAACGGTTTGAAATTTAGTATGTGGCTTTGAATGATGCATATTGAATGCACAAAAAGTCTTGAGTTCAAATAAGTTTAGAAAAAGGAAATGCCTTTGTAACAGATGAGTTTTCGTCTGAAACCCTCGTACTTTGAAAGAGATCGTCTAGTTTGTACATGAAGTGCATCCATTTTTTGCCGTAACCCTCTCAACTTTTGCACACATTTTATGTGGGTAAAATGATGATACCATGCCAAGTTTCAACCTTTTCTAAGTTTGGTTGTAGTGCTTTCCAATTTCAGGGTCATTTAGCCCAAAATAAATCATTAAATGCATGAAAAATAGCAAATGAAGTAAGAAAGTGTTGAAATTTTCGTATGTGGCTTTGAATGACGCATATTGAATGCACAAAAAGTCTTCAGTTCAAATAAGTTTAGAAAAATGAAATACCTTTGTAACGGATGAGTTTTCGTTTGAAATCCTCGTACTTCGAAAGAGATTGTCCAGTTTGTACACGAAGTGCATCCAGTTTTTGCCGTAAAACTCTCTACTTTTTCACACATTTTATGTAGGTCAAATGATGATACAATGCCAAGTTTCAACCTTTTCTGAGTTTAGTTGTAGTGCTTTCCAATTTCAGGGTCATTTAGCCCAAAATAAATCATTAAATGCATGAAAAATAGCAAATGAAGTCAGAAAGGGTTGAAATTTAGTATGTGGCTTTGAATGATGCATATTGAATGCACAAAAAGTCTGGAAGTCAAATAAGTTTAGAAAAATGAAATGCCTTTGTAACAGATGAGTTTTCGTCTAAAACCCTCGTACTTTGAAACAGATGGTCCAGTTTGTACACGAAGTGCATCCAGCTTTTTCCGTAACCCTCTCAACTTTTGCACACATGTTATGTGGGTCAAATAATGATACCATGACAAGTTTCAACCTTTTCTGAGTTTATTTGTAGTCCTTTCCAATTTCAGGGTCATTTAGACAAAAATAAATGATTAAATGCATGAAAAATAGCAAATGAAGTCAGAAAGGGTTGAAATTTTAGTATGTGGTTTTTAATGATGCATATTGAATGCACAAAAATTATTGAGTTCAAATAAGTTTAGAAAAATGAAATGCCATTGTAACACATGAGTTTTCGTTTGAAACCCAACTACTTCGAAAGAGATGGTCCAGTTTGTACACGAAGTGAATCCAGCTTTTGCCGTAAAACTGTCAACTTTTTCACACATGCCATGTGGGTCCAATGATGATACCATGCCAAGTTTCAACCTTTTCTGAGTTTAGTTGTAGTGCTTTCCAATTTCAGGGTCAATTAGCCCAAAAGAAATCATTAAATGCATGAAAAATAGCAAATGAAGTCAGAAAGGGTTGAAATTTAGTATGTGGATTTGAATGATGCATATTGAATGCACAAAAAGTCTTGAGTTCAAATAAGTTTAGAAAAATGAAATGCCTTTGTAACAGATGAGTTTTCGTCTGAAACCCTCATACTTTGAAAGAGATCGTCCAGTTTGTACACGAAGTGCATCCAGTTTTGACCGTAAAACTCTCTACTTTTTCACACATGTTATGTGGGTCAAATGGTGATACCATGCCAAGTTTCAACCATTTCTAAGTTTAGTTGTAGTGCTTTCCAATTTCAGGGCCATTTAGCCCAAAATAAATCATTAAATGCATGAAAAATAGCAAATGAAGTCAGAAAAGGTTGAAATTTTAGTATGTGTCTTTTAATGATGCATATTGAATGCAGAAAAAGTCTTAAGTTCAAATAAGTTTATAAAAATGAAATGCCTTTGTAACGGATGAGTTTTCGTCTGAAACCCTCGTACTTCGAAAGAGATGGTCAAGTTTGTACACGAAGTGCATCCAGCTTTTTCCGTAACCCTCTCAACTTTTGCACACATGTTATGTGGGTCAAATAATGATACCATGACAAGTTTCAACCTTTTCTGAGTTTATTTGTAGTCCTTTCCAATTTCAGGGTCATTTAGACAAAAATAAATGATTAAATGCATGAAAAATAGCAAATGAAGTCAGAAAGGGTTGAAATTTTAGTATGTGGTTTTTAATGATGCATATTGAATGCACAAAAATTATTGAGTTCAAATAAGTTTAGAAAAATGAAATGCCATTGTAACACATGAGTTTTCGTTTGAAACCCAACTACTTCGAAAGAGATGGTCCAGTTTGTACACGAAGTGAATCCAGCTTTTTCCGTAAAACTGTCAACTTTTTCACACATGCCATGTGGGTCCAATGATTATACCATGCCAAGTTTCAACCTTTTTTGAGTTTATTTGTAGTGCTTTCCAATTTCAGGGTCATTTAGCCCAAAATATATCATTAAATGCATGAAAAATAGCAAATGAAGTCAGAAAGGGTTGAAATTTAGTATGTGGCTTTGAATGATGCATATTGAATGCACAAAAAGTCTTGAGTTCAAATAAGTTTAGAAAAATGAAATGCCTTTGTAACAGATGAGTTTTTGTCTGAAACCCTCATACTTTGAAAGAGATCGTCCAGTTTGTACACGAAGTGCATCCAGTTTTGACCGTAAAACTCTCTACTTTTTCACACATGTTATGTGGGTCAAATGGTGATACCATGCCAAGTTTCAACCATTTCTAAGTTCAGTTGTAGTGCTTTCCAATTTCAGGGCCATTTAGCCCAAAATAAATCATTAAATGCATGAAAAATAGCAAATGAAGTCAGAAAAGGTTGAAATTTTAGTATGTGTCTTTTAATGATGCATATTGAATGCAGAAAAAGTCTTAAGTTCAAATAAGTTTATAAAAATGAAATGCCTTTGTAACGGATGTGTTTTCGTCTGAAACCCTCGTACTTCGAAAGAGATGGTCAAGTTTGTACACGAAATGCATGCAGTTTTTGCCGTAAAACTCTCAAATTTTTCACACATGTTATGTAGGTAAAATGATGATACCATGCCAAGTTTCAACCTTTTCTGAGTTTAGTTGTAGTGCTTTCCAATTTCAGGGTCATTTAGCCCAAAATAAATAATTAAATGCTTGCAAAATAGCAAATGAAGTCAGAAAGGGTTGAAATTTTAGTATATGAGTTTGAATGATGCATATTGAATGCACGACAAGTCTTGAGTTCAAATAGGTTTAGAACAATGAAATACCTTTGTAACATATGAGTTTTCGTCTGAAACCCTCGTACTTTGAAAGAGATGGTTCAGTTTGTACACGAAGTGCATCCAGTTTTTTCCGTAACCCTCTCAACTTTTGCACACATGTTTTGTGGTTCAAATGATGATACCATGACAAGTTTCAACCTTTTCTGAGTTTAGTTGTAGTGCTTTCCAATTTCAGGGTCATTTAGCCAAAAATAAATCATTAAATACATGAAAAATAGCAAATGATGTCAGAAAGGGTTGAAATTGAAGTATGTGGCTTTTAATGATGCATATTGAATGCAAAAAAAGCCTTGAGTTAAAATAAGTTTAGAAAAATTAAATGCCTTTGTAACAGATGAGTTTTCGTCTGAAACCCTCGTACTTCGAAAGAGATGGTCCAGTTTGTACAGGAAGTGCATCCAGTTTTTTCCATAAAACTCTCAACTTTTTCACACATGTTATGTGGGTCAAATGATGATACCATGCCAAGTTTCAACCGTTTCTGAGTTTAGTTGTAGTGCTTTCCAATTTCAGGGTCATTTAGCCCAAAATAAATCATTAAATGCATGAAAAATAGCAAATGAAGTCAGAACGGGTTGAAATTTAGTATGTGGCTTTGAATGATGCATATTGAATGCACAAAAAGTCTTGAGTTCAAATAAGTTTAGAAAAATGAAATGCCTTTGTAACAGATGAGTTTTCGTCTGAAACCCTCGTACTTTGAAAGAGATCGTCTAGTTTGTACATGAAGTGCATCCATTTTTTGCCGTAACCCTCTGAACTTTT
The DNA here is from genome assembly GCA_950022295.1 of Bromus sterilis. Taxonomy (NCBI): domain Eukaryota; kingdom Viridiplantae; phylum Streptophyta; class Magnoliopsida; order Poales; family Poaceae; genus Bromus; species Bromus sterilis. Next base: position 156,382,405 of record OX465596.1, on the reverse strand, counting down.
GCACACATGTTATGTGGGTGAAATAATGATACCATGCCAAGTTTCAACCTTTTGTAAGTTTAGTTGTAGTGCTTTCCAATTTCAGGGTGATTTAGCCCAAAATAAATCATTAAATGCATGAAAAATAGCAAATGAAGTAAGAAAGGGTTGAAATTTTAGTATGTGGCTTTGAATTATGCATATTGAATGCACAAAAAGTCTTGAGTTCAAATAAGTTTAGAAAAATGAAATACCTTTGTAACGGATGAGTTTTCGTCTGAAACCCTCGTACTTCGAAAGAGATGGTCCAGTTTGTACACGAAGTGCATCCAGCTTTTTCCGTAACCCTCTCAACTTTTGCACACAGGTTATGTGGGTCAAATAATGATACCATGACAAGTTTCAACCTTTTCTGAGTTTATTTGTAGTCCTTTCCAATTTCAGGGTCATTTAGACCAAAATAAATGATTAAATGCATGAAAAATAGCAAATGAAGTCAGAAAGGGTTGAAATTTTAGTATGTGGCTTTTAATGATGCATATTGAATGCACAAAAATTATTGAGTTCAAATAAGTTTAGAAAAATGAAATGCCTTTGGAACAGATGAGTTTTCGTCTGAAACCCAACTACTTCGAAAGAGATGGTCCAGTTTGTACACGAAGTGAATCCAGCTTTTGCCGTAAAACTGTCAACTTTTTAACACATGCCATGTGGGTCCAATGATTATACCATGCCAAGTTTCAACCTTTTCTGAGTTTAGTTGTAGTGCTTTCCAATTTCAGGGTCATTTAGCCCAAAAGAAATCATTAAATGCATGAAAAATAGCAAATGAAGTCAGAAAGGGTTGAAATTTAGTATGTGCCTTTGAATGATGCGTATTGAATGCACAAAAAGTCTTGAGTTCAAATAAGTTTAGAAAAATGAAATGCCTTTGTAACAGATGAGTTTTCGTCTGAAACCCTCGTACTTTGAAAGAGATCGTCCAGTTTGTACACGAAGTGCATCCAGTTTTGACCGTAAAACTCTCTACTTTTTCGCACATGTTATGTGGGTCAAATGGTGATACCATGCCAAGTTTCAACCATTTCTAAGTTTAGTTGTAGTGCTTTCCAATTTCACGGCCATTTAGCCCAAAATAAATCATTAAATGCATGAAAAATAGCAAATGAAGTCAGAAAAGGTTGAAATTTTAGTATGTGTCTTTTAATGATGCATATTGAATGCAGAAAAAGTCTTGAGTTCAAATAAGTTTATAAAAATGAAATGCCTTTGTAACGGATGAGTTTTCGTCTGAAACCCTCGTACTTCGAAAGAGATGGTCAAGTTTGTACACGAAGTGCATGCAGTTTTTGCCGTAAAACTCTCAACTTTTTCACACATGTTATGTAGGTAAAATGATGATACCATGCCAAGTTTCAACCTTTTCTGAGTTTAGTTGTAGTGCTTTCCAATTTCAGGGTCATTTAGCCCAAAATAAATAATTAAATGCTTGCAAAATAGCAAATGAAGTCAGAAAGGGTTGAAATTTTAGTATATGAGTTTGAATGATGCATATTGAATGCACGACAAGTCTTGAGTTCAAATAGGTTTAGAACAATGAAATGCCTTTGTAACAGATGAGTTTTCGTCTGAAACCCTCGTACTTTGAAGGAGATGGTTCAGTTTGTACACGAAGTGCATCCAGTTTTTTCCGTAACCCTCTCAACTTTTGCACACATGTTATGTGGTTCAAATGATGATACCATGACAAGTTTCAACCTTTTCTGAGTTTAGTTGTAGTGCTTTCCAATTTCAGGGTCATTTAGCCAAAAATAAATCATTAAATGCATGAAAAATAGCAAATGATGTCAGAAAGGGTTGAAATTGAAGTATGTGGCTTTTAATGATGCATATTGAATGCAAAAAAAGTCTTGGGTTAAAATAAGTTTAGAAAAATTAAATGCCTTTGTAACAGATGAGTTTTCGTCTGAAACCCTCGTACTTCGAAAGAGATGGTCCAGTTTGTACACGAAGTGCATCCAGTTTTTTCCATAAAACTCTCAACTTTTTCACACATGTTATGTGGGTCAAATGATGATACCATGCCATGTTTCAACCGTTTCTGAGTTTAGTTGTAGTGCTTTCCAATTTCAGGGTCATTTAGCCCAAAATAAATCATTAAATGCATGAAAAATAGCAAATGAAGTCAGAACGGGTTGAAATTTAGTATGTGGCTTTGAATGATGCATATTGAATGCACAAAAAGTCTTGAGTTCAAATAAGTATAGAAAAATGCAATGCCTTTGTAACAGATGAGTTTTCGTCTGAAACCCTCGTACTTTGAAAGAGATCGTCTAGTTTGTACATGAAGTGCATCCATTTTTTGTCGTAACCCTCTGAACTTTTGCACACATGTTATGTGGGTGAAATGATGATACCATGCCAAGTTTCAACCTTTTCTAAGTTTAGTTGTAGTGCTTTCCAATTTCAGGGTGATTTAGCCCAAAATAAATCATTAAATGCATCAAAAATAGCAAATGAAGTAAGAAAGGGTTGAAATTTAGTATGTGGCTTTGAATGATGCATATTGAATGCACAAAAAGTCTTGAGTTCAAATAAGTTTAGAAAAATGAAATACCTTTGTAACGGATGAGTTTTCGTCTGAAACCCTCGTACTTTAAAAGAGATGGTTCAGTTTGTACACTAAGTGCATCCGGTTTTTTCCGTAACCCTCTAAGCTTTTGCATACATATTATGTGGGTCAAATGATGATACCATGAGAAAGTTTCAACGTTTTTTGAGTTTATTTGTAGTGCTTTCCAATTTCAGGGTTATTTAGCCCAAAAGAAATCATTAAATAAATGAAAAATAGAAAATGAAGTCAGAAATTGTTGAAATTTTAGTATGTGGCTTTGAATGATGCATATTGAATGCACAAAAAGTCTTGAGTTCAAATAGGTTTAGAGAAATTAAATGCCTTTCTAACAGATGAGTTTTCGTCTGAAACCCTCGTACTTTGAAAGAGATGGTTCAGTTTGTACACGAAGTGCATCCAGAGTTTTTCCGTAACCATCTCAACTTTTGCACACATGTTATGTGGTTCAAATGATGATACCATGACAAGGTTCAACCTTTTCTGAGATTAGTTGTAGTGCTTTCCAATTTCAGGGTCATTTAGCCCCAAATAAATCATTAAATGCATGAAAAATAGCAAATGAAGTCAGAAAGGGTTGAAATTGAAGTATGTGGCTTTTAATGATGCATATTGAATGCACAAAAAGTCTTGAGTTCAAATATGTTTAGAAAAATGAAATGCCTTTGTAACACATGAGTTTTCGTCTGAAACCCTCGTACTTCGAAAGAGATGGTCCAGTTTGTACACGAAGTGCATCCAGTTTTTGCCGTAAAACTCTCAAATTTTTCACACATGTTATGTGGGTCAAATGATGATACCATGCCAAGTTTCAACCTTTTCTGAGTTTAGTTGTAGTGCTTTCCAATTTCAGGGTCATTTAGCCTAAAATAAATCATTAAATGCATGAAAAATAGCAAATGAAGTCAGAAAGGGTTGAAATTTAGTATGTGGCTTTGAATGATGCATATTGAACGCACAAAAAGTCTTGAGTTCAAATAAGTTTAGAAAAATGAAATGCCTTTGTAACAGATGAGTTTTCGTCTTAAACCCTCGAACTTTGAAAGAGATGGTCCAGTTTGTACACGAAGTGCATCCAGTTTTTGCCGTAACCCTCTCAACTTTTGGACACATGTTATGTGGGTCAAATGAAGATACCATGCCAAGTTTCAACCTTTTCTGAGTTTAGTTGTAGTGCTTTCCAATTTCAGGGTCATTTAGCCTAAAATAAATCATTAAATGCATGAAAAATAGCAAATGAAGTCAGAAAGGGTTGAAATTTAGTATGTGGCTTTGAATGATGCATATTGAACACACAAAAAGTCTTGAGTTCAAATAAGTTTAGAAAAATGAAATGCCTTTGTAACAGATGAGTTTTCGTCTTAAACCCTCGAACTTTGAAAGAGATGGTCCAGTTTGTACACGAAGTGCATCCAGTTTTTGCCGTAACCCTCTCAACTTTTGGACACATGTTATGTGGGTCAAATGAAGATACCATGACAAGTTTCAACCTTTTCTGAGTTTAGTTGTAGTGCTTTCCAATTTCAGGGTCATTTAGCCCAAAATAAATAAGTAAATGCATGAAAAATAGCAAACGAAGTCAGAAAGGGTTGAACTTTTAGTATGTGAGTTTGAATGATGCATATTGAATGCATGACAAGTCTTGAGTTCAAATAGGTTTAGAAAAATGAAATGCCTTTGTAATAGATGAGTTTTCGTTTCAAAACCTAGTACTTTAAGAGAGATGGTTAAGTTTGTACTCGAAGTGCATCCAGTTTTTTCCGTAACCCTCTCAGTTTTTGCACACATTTTATGTGGTTCAAATGATGATACCATGACAAGTTTAAAGCTTTTCTGAGTTTTGTTGTAGTGGTTTCCAATTTCAGGGTCATTTAGCCAAAAATAAATCATTAAATGCATGAAAAATAGCAAATGAAGTCACAAAGGGTTGAAATTGAAGTATCTGGCTTTTAATGATGCATATTGAATCAACAAAAAGTCTGGAGTTCAAATAAGTTTAGAAAAATGAAATGCCTTTGTAACAGATGAGTTTTCGTCTGAAACCCTCGTACTTCGAAAGAGATGGTCAAGTTTATACACGAAGTGCATGCAGTTTTTGCCGTAAAACTCTCAACTTTTTCACACATGCTATGTAGGTAAAATGTTGATACCATGCTATGTTTCAACCTTTTCTGAGTTTAGTTGTAGTGCTTTCCAATTTCAGGGTCATTTAGCCAAAAATAAATCATTAAATGCATGAAAAATAGCAAATGAAGTCAGAAAGGATTGAAATTTAGTATGTGGCTTTGAATGATGCATATTGAATGCACAAAAAGTCTTGAGTTCAAATAAGTTTAGAAAAATGAAATGCCTTTGTAACCGATGAGTTTTCGTCTGAAACCCTCGTACTTTGAAAGAGATGGTCCAGTTTGTACACGAAGTGCATACAGTTTTTGCCGTAACCCTCTAAGCTTTTGCATACATATTATGTGGGTCAAATGATGATACCATGAGAAAGTTTCAACGTTTTTTGAGTTTATTTGTAGTGCTTTCCAATTTCAGGGTTATTTAGCCCAAAAGAAATCATTAAATAAATGAAAAATAGATAATGAAGTCAGAAATTGTTGAAATTTTAGTATGTGGCTTTGAATGATGCACATTGAATGCACAAAAAGTCTTGAGTTCAAATAGGTTTAGAGAAATGAAATGCCTTTGTAACAGATGAGTTTTCGTCTGAAACCCTCGTACTTTGAAAGAGATGGTTCATTTTGTACATGAAGTGGATCCAGCTTTTTCCGTAACCCTCTCAACTTTTGCACACATGTTATGTGGTTCAAATGATGATACCATGACAAGTTTCAACCTTTTCTGAGTTTAGTTGTAGTGCTTTCCAATTTCAGGGTCATTTAGCCCAAAATAAATCATTAAATGCATGAAAAATAGCAACTGAAGTCAGAAAGGGTTGAAATTGAAGTATGTGGCTTTTAATGATGCATATTGAATGCAAAAAAAGTCTTGAGTTCAAATATGTTTAGAAAAATTAAATGCCTTTGTAACAGATGAGTTTTCTTCTGAAACCCTCGTACTTCGAAAGAGATGGTCCAGTTTGTACACGAAGTGCATCCAGTTTTTGCCGTAAAACTCTCAACTTTATCACACATGTTATGTGGTTCAAATAATGATACCATGCCAAGTTTCAACCTTTTCTGAGTTTAGTTGTAGTGCTTTCCAGTTTCAGGGTCATTAACCCAAAATACATCATTAAATGGATGAAAAATAGCAAATAAAGTCAGAAAGGGATGAAATTTAGTATGTGGATTTGAATGATGCATATTGAATGCACAAAAAGTCTTGAGTTCAAATAAGTTTAGAAAAATGAAATGCCTTTGTAACAGATGAGTTTTCGTCTGAAACCCTCGTACTTTGAAAGAGATGGTCCAGTTTGTGCACGAAGTGCATCCAGTTTTTGCCATAACCCTCTCAAATTTTGGACACATGTTATGTGGGTCAAATGAAGATACCATGCCAAGTTTCAACCTTTTCTGAGTTTAGTTGTATTGCTTTCCAATTTCAGGGTCATTTAGCCCAAAATAAATAATTAAATGCATGAAAAATAGCAAATGAAGTCAGAAAGGGTTGAAATTTTAGTATGTGAGTTTGAATGATGCATATTGAATGCACGACAAGTCTTGATTTCAAATAGGTTTAGAAAAATGAAATGCCTTTGTAATAGATGAGTTTTCATGTGAAACCCTCGTACTTTAAAAGAGTTGGTTCAGTTTGTACACGAAGTGCATCCAGTTTTTTCCGTAACCCTCTCAACTTTTGCACACATGTTATTTGGTTCAAATGATGATACCATGACAAGTTTCAACCTTTTCTGAGTTTTGTTGTAGTGCTTTCCAATTTCAGGGTCATTTAGCCAAAAATAAATCATTAAATGCATGAAAAATAGCAAATGAAGTCAGAAAGGGTTGAAATTGAAGTATCAGGCTTTTAATGATGCATATTGAATGCACAAAAAGTCTTGAGTTCAAATAAGTTTATAAAAATGAAATGCCTTTGTAACAGATGAGTTTTCGTCTGAAACCCTCGTACTTTGAAAGAGATCGTCCAGTTTGTACACGAAGTGCATCCAGCTTTTTCCGTAACGCTCTCAACTTTTGCACACATGTTATGTGGTTCAAATGATGATACCATGACAAGTTTCAACCTTTTATGAGTTTAGTTGTAGTGCTTTACAATTTCAGGGTCAGTTAGCCCAAAAGAAATCATCAAATGAATGAAAAATAGAAATGAAGTCAGAAAGGGTTGAAATTTTAGTATGTGGCTTTGAATGATTCATATTGAATGCACAAAAAGTCTTGAGTTCAAAAAGGTTTAGAGAAATGAAATGCCTTTGTAACAGATGAGTTTTCGTCTTAAACCCTCGTACTTTGAAAGAGATGGTTCAGTTTGTACATGAAGTGGATCCAGCTTTTTCCGTAACCCTCTCAACTTTTGCACACATGTTATGTGGTTCAAATGATGATACCATGACAAGTTTCAACCTTTTCTGAGTTTAGTTGTAGTGCTTTCCAATTTCAGGGTCATTTAGCCCAAAATAAATCATTAAATGCATGAAAAATAGCAACTGAAGTCAGAAAGGGTTGAAATTGAAGTATGTGGCTTTTAATGATGCATATTGAATGCAAAAAAAGTCTTGAGTTCAAATATGTTTAGAAAAATTAAATGCCTTTGTAACAGATGAGTTTTCTTCTGAAACCCTCGTACTTCGAAAGAGATGGTCCAGTTTGTACACGAAGTGCATCCAGCTTTTTCCGTAACGCTCTCAACTTTTGCACACATGTTATGTGGTTCAAATGATGATACCATGACAAGTTTCAACCTTTTATGAGTTTAGTTGTAGTGCTTTACAATTTCAGGGTCAGTTAGCCCAAAAGAAATCATCAAATGAATGAAAAATAGAAATGAAGTCAGAAAGGGTTGAAATTTTAGTATGTGGCTTTGAATGATTCATATTGAATGCACAAAAAGTCTTGAGTTCAAATAGGTTTAGAGAAATGAAATGCCTTTGTAACAGATGAGTTTTCGTCTTAAACCCTCGTACTTTGAAAGAGATGGTTCAGTTTGTCCACGAAGTGCATCCAGCTTTTCCCGTAACCCTCTCAACTTTTGCACACATGTTATGTGGTTCAAATGATGATACCATGACAAGTTTCAACCTTTGCTGAGTTTAGTTGTCGTGCTTTCCAATTTCAGGGTCATTTAGCCAAAAATAAATCATTAAATGCATGGAAAATAGCAAATGAAGTCAGAAAGGGTTGAAATTGAAGTATGTGGCTTTTAATGATGCGTATTGAATGCACAAAAAGTCTTGAGTTCAAATATGTTTAGAAAAAGGAAATGCCTTTGTAACAGATGAGTTTTCGTCTGAAACCCTCGTACTTCGATACAGATGGTCCAGTTTGTACACGAAGTGCATCCAGTTTTTGCCGTAAAATTCTCAACTTTTTCACACATGTTATGTGGATAAAATGATGATACCATGCCAAGTTTCAACCTTTTCAGAGTTTAGTTGTCGTGCTTTCCAATTTCAGGGTCATTTAGCCCAAAATAAATCATTAAATGCGTGAAAAATAGCAAATGAAGTCAGAACGGGTTGAAATTTAGTATGTGGCTTTGAATGATGCATATTGAATGCACAAAAAGTCTTGAGTTCAAATAAGTTTATAAAAATGAAATGCCTTTGTAACAGATGAGTTTTCGTCTGAAACCCTCGTACTTTGAAAGAGATCGTCCAGTTTGTACATGAAGTGCATCCATTTTCTTCCGTAAGCCTCTCAACTTTAGCACACATGTTATGTGGGTGAAATGATGATACCATGCCAAGTTTCAACCTTTTCTAATTTTAGTTGTAGTGCTTTCCAATTTCAGGGTCATTTAGCCCAAAATAAATCATTAAATGCATGAAAAATAGCAAATGAAGTAAGAAAGGGTTGAAATTTTAGTATGTGGCTTTGAATGATTCATATTGAATGCCTCAAAAGTCTTGAGTTCAAATAAGTTTAGAAAAATGATATACCTTTGTAACAGATGGGTTTTCGTCTGAAAACCTCGTACGTCGAAAGAGATGGTCCAGTTTGTACACGAAGTGCATCCAGTTTTTGCCGTAAAACTCTCGACTTTTTCACCCATGTTATGTAGGTCAAATGATGATACCATGCCAAGTTTCAACCTTTTCTGAGTTCAGTTGTAGTGCTTTGCAATTTCAAGGTCATTTAGCCCAAAATATATCATTAAATGCATGAAAAATAGCAAATGAAGTCAGAAAGGGTTGCAATTTAGTATGTGGCTTTGAATGATGCATATTGAATGCACAAAAAGTCTTGAAGTCAAATAAGTTTAGAAAAATGAAATGCCTTTGTAACATATGAGTTTTCGTCTGAAACCCTCGTACTTTGAAAGAGATGGTCTAGTTTGTACACGAAGTGCATCCAAATTTTGCCGTAACCCTCTCAACTTTTGCCCACATGTTATGTAGGTCAAATGATGATACCATGCCAAGTTTCAACCTTTTCTGAGTTTAGTTGTACTGCTTTCCAATTTCAGGGTCATTTTAGCCCAAAATAAACCATTAAATGCATGAAAAACAGCGAATGAAGTCAGAAAGGGTTGAAATTTTAGTATGTGGCTTTGAATGATGCATATTGAATGCACAAAAAGTCTTGAGTTCAAATAAGTTTAGAAAAACGAAATGTGTTTGTAACGGATGAGTTTTCGTCTGAAACCCTCGTATTTCGAAAGATATGGCCCAGTTTGTAGACGAAGTGCATCCAGTTTTTGCCGTAAAACTCTCAAATTTTACACACATTTTATGTGGGTCAAATGATGATACCATGCCAAGTTTCAACTTTTTCTGAGTTTAGTTGTAGTGCTTTCCAATTTCAGGGTAATTTTAGCCCAAAAGAAATCATTAAATGAGTAAAAAATAGAAAATTAATTCAGAAAGGGTTGAAATTTTAGTATGTGGCCTTGAATGATGCATATTGAATGCACAAAAATTCTTTTGTTCAAATAAGTTTAGAAAAATGAAATGCCTTTGTAACAGATGAGTTTTCGTCTGAAAACCTCGTACTTCGAAAGAGATGGTCTAGTTTGTACACGAAGTGCATCCAGTTTTTGCCGTAAAACTCTCAACTTTTGCACACATGTTATGTGGGTCAAATGATGATACCATGCCAAGTTTCAACCTTTTATGAGTTTAGTTGTACTGCTTTCCAATTTCAGGGTCATTAGCCCAACATAAATCATTAAATTCATGAAAAATAGCAAATAAAGTCAGAGAGGGATGAAATTGAAGTATGTGGCTTTGAATGATGCATATTGAATGCACAAAAAGTCTTGAGTTCAAATAAGTTTAGAAAAATGAAATGCCTTTGTAACATATGAGTTTTCGTCTGAAACCCTCATACTTTGAAAGAGATTGTCCAGTTTGTACACGAAGTGCATCCAGTTTTTGCCGTAACCCTCTCCACTTTTGCACACATGATATGTGGGTCAAATGATGATACCATGCCAAGTTTCAACCTTTTCTGAGTTTAGTTGTAGAGCTTTCCAATTTTAGGGTCATTTAGCCCAAAAGAAATCATTAAATGAATGAAAAATAGAAAATGAAGTCAGAAAGGGTTGAAATTTTAGTATGTGGCTTTCAATGATGCATATTGAATGCACAACAAGTCTTGAGTTCGAATAGGTTTATAAAAATGAAATTCCTTTGTAATGGATGAGTTTTCGTATGAAACCCTCGTACTTCGAAAGAGATGGTCCAGTTTGTACACGAAGTGCATCCAGTTTTTGCCGTAAAACTCTCAACTTTTTCACACATGTTATGTGGGTCAAATGATGATACCATGCCAAGTTTCAAACTTTTCTGAGTTTAGTTGTAGTGCTTTCCAATTTCAGGGTCATTAGCCCAACATAAATCATTAGATGCATGAAAAATAGCAAATAAAGTCAGAAAGGGTTGAAATTGAAGTATGTGGCGTTGAATGATGCATATTGAATGCACAAAAAGTCTTGAGTTCAAATAAGTATAGAAAAATGATATGCCTTTGTAAAATATGAGTTTTCGTCTGAAACCCTTGTACTTTGAAAGAGATGGTCCAGTTTGTACACGAAGTGCATCCAGTTTTTGTCGTAACACTCTCAACTTTTTCACACATCTTATGTGGGTAAAATGATGATACCATGCTAAGTTTCAACCTTTTCTGAGTTTAGTTGTAGAGCTTTCCAATTTTAGGGTCATTTAGCCCAAAAGAAATCATTAAATGAATGAAAAATAGAAAATGAAGTCAAAAAGGGTTGAAATTTTAGTATGTGGCTTTCAATGATGCATATTGAATGCACAACAAGTCTTGAGGTCAAATAGGTTTAGAAAAATGAAATGCCTTTGTAACGGATGAGTTTTCGTCTGAAACCCTCGTACTTCGAAAGAGATGGTCCAGTTTGTGCACGAAGTGCATCCAGTTTTTTCCGTAAAACTCTCAACTTTTTCACACATGTTATGTAGGTAAAATGATGATACCATGCCAAGTTTCAACCTTTTTTGAGTTTAGTTGTAGTTCTTTCAAATTTCAGGGTCATTTAGCCCAAAATAAATCATTAAATGCATGAAAAATAGCAAATGAAGTCAGAAAGGGTTGAAATTTAGTATGTGGCTTTGAATGATGCATATTGAATGCACAAAAAGTCTTGAGTTCAAATAAGTTTACAAAAATGAAATGCCTTTGTAACATATGAGTTTTCGTCTGAAACCCTCGTACTTTGAAAGAGATGGTCCAGTTTGTACATGAAGTGCATCCAGTTTTGTCGTAACCCTCTAATCTTTTTCACACATGTTATGTAGGTCAAATGATGATACCATGCCAAGTTTCAACCTTTTTTGAGTTTATTTGTAGTGCTTTCCAATTTCAGGGTCATTTAGCCCAAAATATATCATTAAATGCATGAAAAATAGCAAATGAAGTCAGAAAGGGTTGAAATTTAGTATGTGGCTTTGACTGATGCATATTGAATGCACAAAAAGTCTTGAATTCAAATAAGTTTAGAAAAATGATATGCCTTTGTAACAGATGAGATTTCGTCTGAAACCCTCGTACTTTGAAAGAGATGGTCCAGTTTGTACACGAAGTGCATCCAGTTTTTTGCCGTAACCATCTCAACTTTTTCACACATGTTATGTTGGTCAAATGATGATACCATGCCAAGTTTCAACCTATTCTGAGTTCAGTTGTAGTGCTTTCCAATTTCAGGGTCATTTTAGCCCAAAATAAACCATTAAATGCTTGAAAAATAGCGAATGAAGTGAGAAACGGTTGAAATTTTAGTATGTGGCTTTGAATGATGCATATTGAATGCACAAAAAGTCTTGAGTTCAAACAAGTTTAGAAAAACGAAATGCCTTTGTAACGGATGAGTTTTCGTCTGAAACCCTCGTACTTCGAAAGAGATGGTCCAGTTTTTACACAAAGTGCATCCAGTTTTTCCCGTAAAACTCTCAAATTTTACACACATGTTATGTGGGTCAAATGATGATACCATGCCAAGTTTCAACCTTTTCTGAGTTCAGTTGTAGTGCTTTCCAATTTCAGGGTCATTTTAGCCCAAAATAAACCATTAAATGCATGAAAAATAGCGATAGAAGTGAGAAAGGGTTGAAATTTTAGTATGTGGCTTTGAATGATGCATATTGAATGCAAAAAAATTCTTGAGTTCAAACAAGTTTAGAAAAATGAAATGCCTTTGTAACGGATGAGTTTTCGTCTGAAACCCTCGTACTTCGAAAGAGATGGTCCAGTTTGTACACGAAGTGCATCCAGTTTTTCCCGTAAAAATCTCAAATTTTACACACATGTTATGTGGGTCAAATGATGATACCATGACAAGTTTCAACCTTTTATGAGTTCAGTTGTAGTGCTTTCCAATTTCAGGGTCATTTTAGCCCAAAAGAAATCATTAAATGAGTGAAAAATAGAAAATGAATTCAGAAAGGGTTGAAATTTTAGTATGTGTCTTTGAATGATGCATATTGAATGCACAAAAAGTCTTTAGTTCAAATAAATTTAGAAAAATGAAATGCCTTTGTAACAGATGAGTTTTCGTCTTAAACCCTCGTACTTCGAAAGAGATGGTCTAGTTTGTACACGAAGTGCATCCAGTTTTTGCCGTAAAACTCTCAACTATTTCACACATGTTATGTGGGTCAAATGATGATACCATGCCAAGTTTCAACCTTTTCTGTGTTTAGTTGTAGTGCTTTCCAATTTCAGGGTCATTTAGCCCAACATAAATCATTAAATGCATGAAAAATAGCAAATGAAGTCAGAAAGGGTTGAAATTGAAGTATGTGGCTTTGAATGATGCATATTGAATGCACAAAAAGTCTTGAGTTCAAATAAGTTTAGAAAAATGAAATGCCTTTGTAACAGATGAGTTTTCGGGTGAAACCCTCGTACTTTGAAAGAAATGGTCCAGTTTGTACACGAAGTGCATCCAGTTTTTGCCGTAACCCTCTCAACTTTTGCACACATGTTATGTGGGTCAAATTATGATACCATGACAAGTTTCAACCTTTTCTGAGTTTAGTTGTAGTGCTTTCCAATTTTAGGGTCATTTAGCCCAAAAGAAATCATTAAATGATTGAAAAATAGAAAATGAAGTCAGAAAGGGTTGAAATTTTAGTATGTGGCTTTCAATGATGCATATTGAATGCACAACAAGTCTTGAGTTCAAATAGGTTTAGAAAAATGAAATGCCTTTGTAAGGGATGAGTTTTCGTTTGAAACCCTCGTACTTCGAAAGAGATGGTCCAGTTTGTACACGAAGTGCATCCAGTTTTTGCCGTAAAACTCTCAACTTTTTCACACATGTTATGTAGGTCAAATGATGATACCATGCCAAGTTTCAACCTTTTCTGAGTTTAGTTGTAGTGCTTTCCAATTTAAGGGTCATTTAGCCCAAAATAAATCATTAAATGCATGAAAAATAGAAAATGAAGTCAGAAAGGGTTGAAATTTAGTATGTGGCTTTGAATGATGCATATTGAATGCACAAAAAGTCTTGAGTTCAAATAAGTTTAGAAAAATGAAATGCCTTTGTAACAGATGAGTTTTTGTCTGAAACCCTCATACTTTGAAAGAGATGGTCCATGTCAGAACCCCAACTAGGGTAAGTTCTAGGGTTTGTTTGTGCCCTTTGCATCATGCAAAAATTCCAAAAGAAATTCAAAAATGGGGAAAAGAAAAGCCCTGAGAAATTAAATCAAATGGCCAGATAAAAATCTTTTTCCAAAAATCATTTGAATGTTTGGAAAATTCCTAGATTTGTTGCTGATCATTGCAAAAGTGGTTTGGGGATTTTCCCATGCCCATGGAATATTCAAAAATTCAAAAGGTGCATTGGCAATTAAATTAAACTCCAATTTGAATTTAAATTCAAATTGTTTGATTTTCAAAAATCACCAAAACTTTTGAGTGGCTAGCTATATATGTTATAAGCCCACATAAAAGTTTTCATGATTTTATAAAATGCCTAGCTAATTGTTTTAGCACAGCAAAACAAATAACAAAAAAGAATAGAAGAAGAAATAGAAAAGAAAACCCCCTAGCTTCCAGCCCAACTCATCCCCCCCACCGGCCTGGCCCAGCCCAAGCCCACCTTCCCTCCTATCGTCTTCTCCAAGCTGCTCGGTGGCGAGCCGAGACCGTGTGGCGGCTGCCACCGCGACGACGAGGAGCTTCCAGGCCCTCTCCTTCTTCCCCAGGACGCCACGGAGACGCCAAGAGGTCGCCACGCACTTCCCCCCTCCTCCAGCTCACTCTCCCTCTCTCCTCGCGTCAGAAATCGCCATGGCCGAGAACTAGGTCTCGCCGCCGACGAGTGTTCGCCGTGTTCATGTCCATCGTCACCGCAGCCACCGTCTCCGTCGAAGAGCGCGTTCAATTGAGCCCGAGGACGCCCTGAGCCGTCGCTAGCTTCACCGCTTCCCGCCGACCGCCGTGGGAGGTCTCCACCGAATTCACCATCGTCCCAGCGTCTCCGGCCTCCTCTCCAACCTCTTCGTCCTCCCCACGCTCCGGTGAGCATTTTCCCCCATCTCCCGGTCTCCTCCGTGCACCGCAGCGCGACTTCGTCTTCACCCGACGCCGGCCGCCGCCATTGCCGTCGTAGCCGTGCTCCAGCACCTCCCCTTGAACCCGCGATGGCATCTTCAGACGCGCGAGGCCCCCAGCTTCCTCCCAGTACCACCCACGCCTCTCCCCGTGGCCATTTGGCCAAGTCCGGCGAGCGCCGCCGTGGCCAGTGCCACCGGCGTCAAGCCGCCGGGCACTTAGCCCCTAACCAACCACTAAACCAACTTAACCCTCTCCCACTGACAGAGTGGACCCACATGTCAGCCCCCCCTGTGACATCACCCCCACATCAGCATGACGCAATAAAGAATTTTCCAGAAATTAAATGATTTAAAGAAATTACAGAAATTGCAGAAGATCAGTTAAACTTTCAAAAATCATAGAAAATTTATATGAACTCCAAATTGGACAAATAATATATGAAAAATGATCAACATAAAATTCTCTATCCAAATATGCAACATTCAACCATGTTTGAATTGATTTTAAAAGGGGAACAGTAGCTTTTGCTATTTGTCTTAATTGGAATTAATTCAAATTTAATTCAAATGCAATTCAAATTTTAACCATTACAATGCAAACATGATCACCTGAACTTCAGAAGCATATCACACACATGATCACATGGTTTCAAATGATCAAACATTTTTTTCAAATGCATTTTTGTTAAATTGAAATTCATATATGGAGTTTGAATTTGCATTTCAAATGCAATACACTTCATTTAAATCAAATGTACCACAAACCAGCACCATTCACCTCATGGACAACAATATCATGTGCTTGTGCATTTTACTTCCGAAGTTGTCCCCCCCTTGTTGATGATTGTTTCCGGTACCAGCTTTTCCGAGACGGTGATCACCCCCGGAGAAGAAGACCACCATTAAGACCCGTGTATCGTCAGCAAGGCAAGCCAACCCCATTGATCATGTCTATAAAATCCCAATTCCCTCTCAGTCTCGCTTATGCATGTTTAGGAGATCATCTTGTATCGATTCTACCGCATAGTTGAACCCATATCCGATGCATAACCTATCATCTTGTCACAGTAGTAAGCAAACCACAATTCTAGCGGACATAGGAGTTTTTTGATATCATGTGGCCCCTGCAACTGTTACAGCTTATTGCATGCTTAGTGTTACAGTGAGGTTGCTTTTGATGTGAGTCGGGATGATAGTGAACATGGTGTTGATGAAAGTGAAACTGTGTTGGTGAATCCACCCTAATACAAGGTGAACGATGAGAGGCTGTGTAGGAGTACACAGTGGGTTGTCTCGTTGAACACCGCCTTAAGAATCGAGTTCTTGTATGGTAATCCAAGACAAAGAGTACAACCACACATTGGGCTCACTGACCCCTCTCGCCCTAGTACCTTGATCCGTGTCGACATCTAGGAGCCACATTAGTTCGGGCTTTCCATTTGGCATCTGCATAGAAAAAGAATGAAGGAATGGTTGCATCTTATTGGTATGTGGGTGCACCTGTGAGGCAGGAAAACCATCTGCCAGAGGTGGCATCTCGGTCACCTACATTGTTTGAGTCCGTTTCGTTGATCCGGCCGGGCTCTCGAGCGGAGGCAAACTCAGATAGTCGACTCCTGGAATAGACCGGTTGTGAGCGAAGTGTCGTGGTGAACATCCTCGCTGTCACCTCTTGAACGGTGACGAGACCTGGCGGTAACCGATGGTCATGTGTGTGTAGCTTATACCCTTGCAAGGTTAACAAAACTATTCGAATAGCCGCGTCCGCGGTTATGGACTACTTGGAACCTGTACCTGATTATTAGACAACTTGAACTGGATACTTCTAAAATACACCAAGATAAATGTGAGTGCTATGGTGTGATTTCTCCTGGGGAAGTCGAGGAAGGCACCATAGTGGTGTATTGGTAGGAGATGTAGTGGACTCGTGTACGCTTCTTATCTCAAGTCTGGTACTCGTAGTTCAGGACTAGCCAAGTCAAAGATGGCACTTCTGCATGTGAAACCCCACCTCCTTTACCTTGATACTTGAGCATCAGTAGTATAGATCTGATGTAAGTCTTGCTGAGTACGACTTTGTACTCACATTTGCTTATTCTATGTTTTAGATGAGAACCCGGACCCCGATGGAGTCACCTTCATGAAGCTCGACGTTGACTAAGTTAGCATAGTCCCAGACAGCAGTCTGGTCCCTCGTGGAAGGGCATGTTTGTTTACAAGGCTTCTCTAAGGCATTTTTTAAACTTGTCTGTACTCAGAGCTAAATTGCTTCTGTTGTATGATGTAATGTTGATCACAGACATGTGATCTTTGTATGCTCTATGTGTATATCAATAAAGAATACTTTGTAGAGTTATGTGATGATACCTGCTGTTCATACTTGGCATGTGTGCTGCGTGTATGTTTATAACATGCATGTCTTAGTATGGGTTTTCGAGACCTTAGTTGTGATCGGGCTGGCGGTCTTTTATACACCAAGTGGCCCTTAGATGTGCGCAGCTTGGGGCATCGCGATGCGATTGTTCGTGACTCTGTCACGTGCACACTTTTTGTATGATCGAGCCCGCCCTAGACCCCGACTAAGTGATCGGGCTGGAGTAAGTCTATGTAAGAGTTAGGATCCAATCGATAACATGGTTGAGGCGACTTGTCTATGAGTATGGGATTCACCACCCATAAGCATTTATACTTGTGAGCGGACGTTGAGGACCCATCTCAGTTGATCATCCGGCCTGGATGGGATGCCCCTCACGTTTGATGCCTTCCGAGAGCGTTCTGTGCTTGGCCTTGTCTGCTTAGACAAGTGGGTACGGCTCTCGGCTCTCCATGTGATTGTATCGTGACTAGAATTACATAAGCTAACCCCGGGTCCCGATAGACTTGATATCAGAGCATAACTGTCTGTAGGCTTATCAAACCCTTGGTCGAAGTCGAGTCTAGCATTCTATAGTTATATAATTACTCTGGGTATAAGGGAACAACGTAAGGCTTCATTTTCTCCTTACCCTCATCGATCTGAGTTCTGGGTCACCCTTACCTTTTCTACGGGATGATAGGACTAGGCTCATCTATGTCTGACTAGAACATCTCGTTGTTTGCCTCCTTGTATCTGTAGGACAGTTGTGGTCGTCCAGGCTCATCGTTCTGTTGAGTTCCTTGAAGAAGTTCTGTCCAATTTCTTCGAGGTTGTTTCATTTTCCATCCCGGTGTAGCCGTTATGCTACCCGATTTATCCCGTGATTCTATGAATCGTTGCCTTTGCATTACAATCTTTTCCTCCTAGTTATGTCCTTCTTGTCTTTCATTCCATCGTACAACCTGTTCTGATTGTTGATTTTTATCACACAGGATGTCAGGTGGAACTCGTAGTGCTGTTCGTCGGAATCGAGACCGTGTTCGGAATCGAAATGATGATGAACCTCTACCACCGCCTTCTGCGGCGGAAATCATGATGGAAGATGAGAAGAATCAACGTGACCAAACACGCCTTCTGGAGCTCATCGAGCAGAATACCTCACGTCATTGCAATGTGGTTGTGAGCATTCAGGACTTCATCCTCCTCAAGCCACCGGTATTCCGATGTTCTTCTGAGCCCCTTGAAGCTGATGATTGGCTCCGTTCCATCGAGCGTAAGCTTGATACTGCACATGTTGCTCCCGATGACCGAGTTATATTCGCGGCATACTTTCTGGAAGGTGCTGCTGCTGAATGGTGGGAGAACTATGTTGCTATGCAGCCAGATAGTCACGTAGTGACTTGGCAGGAGTTCTGTGTTGCCTTTCGAGGGTACCACCTTCTGGATGAGTTGATGGAGCGCAAGAAAGAAGAGTTCTGCAACCTGACTCAAGGAGAGATGTCCATCCATGAGTGTGTGAGAGAATTCAACCGTCTTGCTCGGTATGCCCAAGATGAGATCACCACCGATGCTAGAAAGCAGGCAAGGTTCCGTAAGGGACTTAGCCCCATCCTTCGTCATGATCTCAACCTCATCGAATTTGCCACCTTTGAGGATTTAGTCAACAGATCCTTCAGAGCTGAGCATGGCAATGAAGTGTTCGAAGAGTCCCGCAAGCATGCTCTTGAGCTTGCTCCTTCTTCAAGTTCAGCCCCTTAGAAACGCCGAATTTGGATTCCAACCAGTGTCATACCTCAAAACCTTCTCCAGAGGCCACCACCAAATATATGCCATCCACCCCAACACATTATTCCACCCCGGAATGATGGTGTGCAGCCAAGTAATCCCACTCCCAGCAATTCAGACAGGGTATGCTTTAAGTGTGGTCTTCCAGGCCATTACTATCGTCAATGCCCTCAGGTCTTGATGGCACCACGTCATTCTCGACCTAAGCCTCCAAAGAAATCAACCACCAAAGCCTTTCCAGCAAAGCCTTCATCCACTAGTAGTGTTTGTGTGAACAAAATCTCCGTTGAGGAAGCCACTGATGCTTCTGACGTCATTCTTGGCACACTCCCAGTCAATCATGTCCCCGCCTCCGTTCTTTTCGATACAGGAGCTTCTCATTCATTCATGTCGGAGAGTTATGCACTTCTTCATGAATTCCCTTTTGAAGAAATGTTTTCTCCAATGATCATTCAAACTCCTGGTTCAAAGTGGCAAACTAACAGAGTAAGCCATGGCAATCAAATTTCAATTGAGGGTTTAGTATTCCTTGCTTCACTTATAGCCCTCATGTCTTCAGACATTGATGTCATCCTAGGAATGGATTGGTTATCAAGGCAGAATGCTTTCCTTGATTGTAAAGCCAAATCAGTCAAACTCACCCATCCTTCAGGCCCGACCATTGACTACACATCACCCAGCTCTAGAATCCAGATGCATACTTTGAATGTGCTTCCCCTTCCTAACCTTGAAGATGTTCCGGTGGTTCGTGACTTCCCGGATGTCTTTCCTGAAGAGCTGCCGGGAATGCCACCCGACAGGTGTGTAGAATTCATAGTGGATCTTATACCAGGCACAGCCCCAATTTCCAGATGTCCATATATAATGGCCCCACATGAGTTAGCTGAGCTAAAAACCCAAATTGATGCTTCGTTGGCAAAAGGCTTCATCCTCCCTAGCTCATCGGCATGGGGTTGCCCCGTTCTATTCGTAACGAAGAAAGATGGAACAGAAAGGATGTGCGCAGACTATCGCCCGCTAAATTTAGCGACGATAAAGAACAAGTACCCACTGCCTAGGATCAATGATCTTTATGATCAACTTGCAGGATCCTCTGTCTTCTCCAAGATGGATTTGAGATTAGGCTATCATCAAATCAAAATCCGAAACGAGGACATTCCAAAAACGGCTTTCACTACTCGTTATGGTCTTTACGAGTATACCGTCATGTCCTTTGGTTTAACCAATGCCCCCGCCACATTCTCGCGCTTGATGAATTCGATCTTCATGGAGTACTTAGATAAATTTGTTGTGGTTTATCTTGATGACATTCTCATCTACTCGAAGAACGAAGAAGAGCACGCAGAACATCTTAGGTTGGTATTGAGGAAACTTAGAGAGCATCGCCTTTATGCCAAGTTCTCCAAGTGTGAATTTTGGCTACCAGAAGTGACCTACTTAGGCCATGTGATTTCTGCGAAAGGTGTTGCAGTCAGTCCCGAGAGAGTTCAGGCCGTCCTTGACTGGACTCCACCTGAATCGGTTAAGAAAGTTAGGAGTTTTCTTGGCTTAGCAAGCTATTTCCGTCGCTTCGTCGAGAACTTCTCTAAAGTTGCAAAGCCTCTTACTGAACTCCTCAAGAAAGATAAGAAACTCCAATGGACTCCCAAGTGCGAGGAAAGCTTTCAAGAGCTAAAAAGAAGATTGACTTCTGCACCCGTACTTGCACCTCCAGACACCAAAAGTTATTTCGAGATCTATTGTGATGCTTTACGGCAAGGGTTAGAATGCATACTTATGCAAGATAGACATGTCGTAGCTTATGCTTCACGCTAGTTGCGGCCACATGAAGAGAACTATCTTACCCATGATCTTGAACTCGCTGCCGTAGTTCATGCCCTGAAGACTTGGCGACATTACCTCCTTGGTAATCGTTGTGAGATCTATTCCGACCACCAAAGCCTCAAATATATTTTCACCCAGCCAGATCTTAATCTCAGGCAAAGACGCTGGATTGAGTTGATAAAATATTATGACTTAGGAATTTCTTACACCCCAGGCAAGGCCAACGTCATGGCTGATGCACTAAGTCGTAATTCGTACTGTAACAACCTCATGTTACAACAGTATCAACCACTTCTTCATGAGGAATTTCGAAAGCTCAACCTCGACATTGTTCCTCGTGGATCTATTTTCAACTTGGTGGCGAAACCAACACTTGAGGATCAAATCAGAGTTGCCCAAAGGCGTGCACGAGGTGTTCGCCGGATCAAGGAGAAGATTGCTAGCGGAGTTGCTAAATGTTTCTCCACAGATAGTAAAGGAACAATATTCCTTGAAAATCGTTTGGTAGTACCTAAGAATAAGGATCTAGGGCAACTCATCCTCAAAGAAGCCCATGACACACCCCTCTCAATTCATCCCGGTAGCACAAAAATGTACCGAGATCTACGCCAGAGATTTTGGTGGACTAGGATGAAGAGAGACATTGCTCGATTTGTTGCTGAATGTGATGTTTGTCGTTGCATTAAGGCAGAACACCAACGACCTGCTGGTACACTTCAACCTTTGCCTATTCCTGAGTGGAAATGGGACAAAGTCGGTATGGACTTCATCACCGGCTTTCCAAAAACCCAGAAAGGAAATGATGCCATCTTCGTTGTGATTGATAGGCTCTCCAAAGTTGCTCACTTTCTTCCAGTTCGCGAGTCTATAACTGCTAGTCAGTTGGCAGACTTGTACGTCTCTAGAATTGTGTGTCTTCACGGTGTTCCTTTGGTGATCAATTCTGATCGTGGTAGCCTTTTCACCTCTAGATTCTGGGGAAGCTTTCAGAGTGCTATGGGAACTCATCTATCCTTTAGTAAAGCTTTCCATCCTTAGTCTAGCGGTCAAGTCGAAAGGGTTAATCAAATCTTGGAAGACATGCTCAGAGCTTGTGTTATCTCTTTCGGAAAGAATTGGGAGAAATCTCTTCCCTTCGCCGAATTTGCTTATAACAATAGCTATCAATCTACTCTGAACATGGCTCCTTTTGAACTCCTCTATGGACGACGATGTCGAACACCCTTGAACTGGTCAGAAACCGGTGAAAGACAACTCTTTGGACCGGATATGATCAAGGAAGCAGAAGAGCAAGTTCGCATTGTTCGTGGTCGTTTGAAAGCCGCTCAATCTCGTCAGAAAAGCTACTATGATCGTCATCATAGAAAGGAGAGCTACAATCTGGATGAGAAGGCTTACCTTCGGGTTACTCCTCTAAAGGGAACCCAAAGATTCGGTATCAAAGGCAAGTTGGCCCCACGTTACATCGGACCTTTCCGCATTCTAGCTAAACATGGAGAAGTTGCCTACCAACTTGAACTACCCCCTCACCTTTGCAGAGTACATGATGTATTCCATGTGTCACAACTCAGGCGTTGCTTCAAGGACCCCATCCGCGAAGTCGACCATGAAACGCTTGATCTCCAAGATGACCTTTCTTATCGAGAGTACCCTGTTCGTATTCTTGATTCCGCAGAGCGTGTCACGCGTCATCAGACGATCAAGTTCCTCAAAGTGCAATGGTCGCATCACTCCGAGAAAGAAGCAACCTGGGAAAGAGAAGACCGCCTCCGTGCCGAGTACCCCACCTTCCTCCCGATGACTTCTGAATCTCGGGACGAGATTCTTTTGAGTGGGGGCGAGTTGACAGAACCCCAACTAGGGTAAGTGCTAGGGTTTGTTTGTGCCATTTGCATCATGCAAAAATTCCAAAAGAAATTCAAAAATGGGGAAAAGAAAAGCCCTAAGATATTAAATCAAATGGCCAGATAAAAATCTTTTTCCAAAAATCATTTGAATGTTTGGAAAATTCCTAGATTTGTTGCTGATCATTGCAAAAGTGGTTTGGGGATTTTCCCATGCCCATGGAATATTCAAAAATTCAAAAGGTGCATTGGAAATTAAATTAAACTCCAATTTGGATTTAAATTCAAATTGTTTGATTTTCAAAAATGACCAAAACTTATGAGTGGCTAGCTATAAATGTTATAAGCCCACATAAAACTTTTCATGATTTTATAAAATGCCTAGCTAATTGTTTTAGCACAGCAAAACAAATGATAGAAAAGAATAGAAGAAGAAATAGAAAATAAAACCCCCTAGCTTCCAGCCCAACTCATCCCCCCCAACGGCCTGGCCCAGCCCAAGCCCACCTGCCGTCCTGTCGTCTTCTCCAAGCTGCTCGGTGGCGAGCCGAGAGCGTGCGGCGGCTGCCACCGCGACGACGAGGAGCTTCCAGGCCCTCTCCTTCTTCCCCAGGACGCCACGGAGACGCCCAGAGGTCGCCACGCACTTCCCCCCTCCTCCAGCTCACTCTCCCTCTCTCTGCGCGTCAGAAATCGCTATGGCCGAGAACTAGGTCTCGCCGCCGACGAGTGTTCGCGTGGACACCGTGCTCCTGGAGCCGCGTGTTCATGTCCATCGTCACGCAGCCACCGTCTCCGTCGAAGAGCGCGTTCAATTGAGCCCGAGGACGCCCTGAGCCGTCGCTAGCTTCACCGCTTCCCGCCGACCGCCGTGGGAGGTCTCCACCGAATTCCCACCGTCCCAGCGTCTCCGGCCTCCTCTCCAACCTCTTCGTCCTCCCCACGCTCCGGTGAGAATTTTCCCCCATCTCCCGGTCTCCTCCGTGCACCCAAGCGCGACTTCGTCTTCACCCGACGCCGGCCGCCGCCATTGCCGTCGTAGCCGTGCTCCAGCACCTCCCCTTGAACACCCGATAGCATCTTCAGACGGGCGAGGCCCCCAGCTTCCTCCCAGTACCACCCACGCCTCTCCCCGTGGCCATTTGGCCAAGTCCGGCGAGCGCCGCCGTGGCCAGTGCCACCGGCGTCAAGCCACCGGAGTACACAGTGGGTTGTCTCGTTGAACACCGCCTTAAGCATCGAGTTCTTGTATGGTAATCCAAGACAAAGAGTACAACCACACATTGGGCTCACTAACCCCTCTCGCCCTAGTACCTTGATCCTTGTCGACGTCCAGGAGCCACATTAGTTCGGGCTTTCCATTTGGCATCTGCATAGAAAAAGAATGAATGAATGGTTTCATCATATAGGTACGTGGGTGCACCTGTGAGGCACGAAAACCATCTGCCAGAGGTGCATCTCGGTCACCTACATTGTTTGAGTCCGTTTCGTTGATCCGGCCGGGCTCTCGAGCGGAGGGAAACTCAGATAGTCGACTCCTGGAATAGACCGGTTGTGAGCGAAGTGTCGTGGTAAACATCCTCGCTGTCACCTCTTGAACGGTGGCGAGACCTGGCGGTAACCGATGGTCATGTGTGTGTAGCTTACACCCTTGCAAGGTTAACAAAACTATTCGAATAGCCGCGTCCGCGGTTATGGACTACTTGGAACCTGTACCTGATTATTAGACAACTTGAACTGGATACTTCTAAAATACACCAAGATAAGTGTGAGTGCTATGGCGTGCTTTCTCGTGGGGAAGTCGAGGAAGGCACCATAGTGGTGTATTGGTTGGAGATGTAGTGGATTCGTGTACGCTTCTTATCTCAAGTCTGGTACTCGTAGTTCAGGTCTAGACAAGTCAAAGCTGGCACTTCTGCATGTGAAACCCCACCTCCTTTACCTTGATACTTGAGCATGAGTAGTATAGATCTGATGTAAGTCTTGCTGAGTACGACTTTGTACTCACGTTTGCTTATTCTATGTTTTAGATGAGAACCCGGACCCCGATGGAGTCACCTTCGTTTACAAGGCTTCTCTAAGCCATTTGTTTGTTTACAAGGCTTCTCTAAGCCATTTGTTAAACGTGTCTGTACTCAGACCTAAATTGCTTCCGTTGTATGATGTAATATTGATCACAGACATGAGATCTTTGTATGCTCTATGTGTATATCAATAAAGAATACTTTGTAGAGTTATGTGATGATACCTGCTGTTCATACTAGGCATGTGTGTTGCGTGTATGTTTATAACATGCATGTCTTAGTATGGGTTTTCGAGACCTTAGTTGTGATCGGGCTGGCGGTCTTTTATACTCCAAGTGGCCCTTAGATGTGCGCAGCTTGGGGCATCGCGATGTGATTGTTCGTGACTCTGTCACGTGCACACTTTGTTGTATGATCGAGCCCGCCCTAGACCCCGACTAAGTGATCGGGCTGGAGTAAGTCTATGTAAGAGTTAGGATCGAATCGATAACATGGTTGAGGCGACTTGTCTATGAGTATGGGATTCACCACCCATAAGCATTTAGACTTCTGAGCGGACGTTGAGGACCCATCTCAGTTGATCATCCGGCCTGGATGCGATGCCCCTCACGTTTGATTCTTTCCGAGAGCGTTCTGTGCTTGGCCTTGTCTGCTTAGACAAGTGGGTACGGCTCTCGGCTCTCCATGTGATTGTATCGTGACTGGAATTACATACGCTAACCCCGGGTCCCGACAGTCCAGTTTGTACACGAAGTGTATCCAGTTTTTGTCGTAACCCTCTAAACTTTTTCACACATGTTATGGAGGTCAAATGATGAAACCATGCCAAGTTTCAACCTTTTCTGAGTTTTAGTTGTAGTGCTTTCCAATTTCAGGGTCATTTAACAAAAAATAAATCATTCAATGCATGGAAAATAGCAAATGAAGTCAGAAAGGGTTGAAATTTAGTATGTGGCTTTGAATGATGCATACTGAATGCACAAAAAGTCTTGAATTCAAATAAGTTTAGAAAAATGAAATGCCTTTGTAACAGATGAGTTTTCGTCTGAAACCCTCGTACTTTGAAAGAGATGGTGCAGTTTGTACCCGAAGTGCATCCAGCTTTTTCCGTAACCCTCTCAACTTTTTCACACATGTTATGTGGGTCAAATGATGATACCATGCCAAGTTTCAACCTTTTCTGAGTTCAGTTGTAGTGCTTTCCAATTTCAGGGTCATTTTAGCCCAAAATAAACCATTATATGCATGAAAAATAGCGAATGAAGTCAGAAAGGGTTGAAATTTTAGTATGTGGCTTTGAATGATGCATATTTAATGCAAAAAAGTCTTGAGTTCAAATAAGTTTAGAAAAACGAAATGCCTTTGTAACGGATGAGTTTTCGTCTGAAACCCTCGTACTTCGAAAGAGATGCTCCAGTTTGTACACGAAGTGCATCCAGTTTTTGCCGTAAAACTCTCAAATTTTACACACATGTTATGTGGGTCAAATGATGATACCATGCCAAGTTTCAACCTTTTCTGAGTTCAGTTGTAGTGCTTTCTAATTTCAGGGTCATTTTAGCCCAAAAGAAATCATTAAATCAGTGAAAAATATCAATTGAATTCAGAAAGGGCTGAAAATTTAGTATGTGGATTTGAATGATGCATATTGAATGCACAAAAAGTCTTTATTTCAAATAAGTTTAGAAAAATGAAATGCCTTTGTAACAGATGAGTTTTCTCCTGAAACCTTCGTACTTTGAAAGAGATGGTCTAGTTTTTACACGAAGTGCATCCAGTTTTTGCCGTAAAACTCTCAACTTTTTCACACATGTTATGTGGGTCAAATGATGATACCATACCAAGTTTCAACCTTTTCTGAGTTTAGTTGTAGTTCTTTCTATTTTCGGGGTCATTTAGCCCAACATAAATCATTAAATGCATGAAAAATAGCTAATGAAGTCAGAAAGGGTTGAAATTGAAGAATGTGGCTTTGAATGATGCATATTGAATGCACAAAAAGTCTTGAGTTCAAATAAGTTTAGAAAAATGAAATGCCTTTGTAACAGATGAGTTTTCGTCTTAAACCCTCGTACTTTGAAAGAGATGGCCCTGTTTGTACACGAAGTGTATCCAGTTTTTGCCGTAACCCTCTCAACTTTTGCTGACATGTTATGTGGGTCAAATTATGATACCATGCCAAGTTTCAACCTTTTCTGAGTTTAGTTGTAGTGCTTTCCAATTTTAGGGTCATTTAGCCCAAAATAAATCATTAAATGAATGAAAAATAGAAAATGAAGTCAGAAAGGGTCGAAATTTTAGTATGTGGATTTGAATGATGCATATTGAATGCACAAAATGTCTTGAGTTCAAATAGGTTTAGAAAAATGAAATGCCTTTGTAACGGATGAGTTTTCGTCTGAAACCCTCGTACTTCAAAAGAGATGGTCAAGTTTGTACACGAAGTGCATCCAGTTTTTTCCATAAAACTCTCAACTTTTTCACACATGTTATGTAGGTCAAATGATAATACCATGCCAAGTTTCAACCTTTTCTGAGTTTAGTTGTAGTGCTTTCCAATTTCATGGTCATTGAGCCCAAAATAAATCATTAAATGCATCAAAAATAGCAAATGAAGTCAGAAAGGGTTGAAATTTAGTATGTGGCTTTGAATGATGCATATTGAATGTACAAAAAGTCTTGAGTTCAAATAAGTTTAGAAAAATGAAATGCCTTTGTAACATATGAGTTTTCGCCTGAAACCCTCGTACTTTTAAAGAGATGGTCCAGTTTGTACATGAAGTGCATCCAGTTTTTGTCGTAACCCTCTAAACTTTGTTATGTAGGTCAAATGATGGTACCATGCCAAGTTTTAACCTTTTCTGAGTTTAGTTGTAGTGCTTTCCAATTTCAGGGTCATTTAGCCCAAAATAAATCATTAAATGCATGAAAAATAGCAAATGAAGTCAGAAAGGGTTGAAATTTAGTATGTGGCTTTGAATGATGCATATTGAATGCACAAAAAATCTTGAATTCAAATAAGTTTATAAAAATGAAATGCCTTTGTAAAAGAGGAGTTTTCATCTGAAACACTCGTACTTCGAAAGAGATGGTCCACTTTGTACATGAAGTGCATCCAGTTTTTTGCCGTAACCCTCTCAACTTTTTCTCACATGTTATGTGGGTCAAATGATGATACGATGCCAAGTTTCAACCTTTTCTGAGTTCAGTTGTAGTGCTTTCCAATTTCAGGGTCATTTTAGCCCAAAATAAACCATTAAATGCATGAAAAATAGCGAATAAAGTGAGAAAGGGTTGAAATTTTAGTATGTGGCTTTGAATGATGCATATTGAATGCACAAAAAGTCTTGAGTTCAAATAGGTTTAGAAAAATGAAATGCCTTTGCAACAGATGAGTTCTCGCGTCTCAAACCCTCGTACTTTGAAAGAGATGGTTCAGTTTGTACACGAAGTGCTTCCAGTTTTTTCCTTAACCCTCTCAACTTTTGCACACATGTTATGTGGTTCACATGATGATACCATGACAAGTTTCAACCTTTTCTGTGTTTAGTTCTAGTGCTTTTCAATTTCAGGGTCATTTAGAGCAAAATAAATCATTAAATGCATGCAAAATAGCAAATGAAGTCAGAATGGGTTGAAATTTAGTATGTGGCTTTGAATGATGCATATTGAATTCACAAAAAGTATTGAGTTCAAATAAGTTTCGAAAAATGAAATGCCTTTGTAACAGATGAGTTTTCGTCTGAAACCCTCGTACTTTGAAAGAGATGGTCCATATTGTACAAAAAGTGCATCCAGTTTTTGCCGTAACCCTCTAAACTTTTGCACACATTTTATGTGGGTCAAATGATGATACCATGCCAAGTTTAAATCTTTTCTGAGTTTACTTGTAGTGCTTTCCAATTTCAGGGTCATTTAGCCCAAAAGAAATCATTAAATGAATGAAAAATACAAAATGAAGTTAGAAAGGGTTGAAATTTTAGTATGTGGCTTTTAATGACGCATATTGAATGCACAAAAAGTCTTGAGTTCAAATAGGTTTAGAATAATGAAATGTCTTTGCAACAGATGACTTTTCGCGTCTCAAACCCTCGTACATTGAATGAGATGGTTCAGTTTGTACACGAAGTGCTTCCATTTTTTTCCGTAACCCTGTCAACTTTTGCACACATGTTATGTGGTTAAAATGATGATACCATGACAAGTTTCAACCTTTTCTGAGTTTAGTTGTAGTGCTTTCCAATTTCAGGGATTACTTAGCCAAAAATAAATCATTAAATGCATGAAAAATAGCAAATGAAGTCAGAAAGGGTTGAAATTGAAGTATGTGGATTTTAATGATGCATATTGAATGCACAAAAAGTCTTGAGTTGAAATAATTTTAGAAAAATGAAATGCCTTTGTAAAAGAGGAGTTTTCATCTGAAACACTCGTACTTCGAAAGAGATGGTCCAGTTTGTACACGAAGTGCATCCAGTTTGTGCCGTAAAACTCTCAACTTTTTAACACATGTTATGTGTGTCAAATGATGATACCATGCCAAGTTTCAACCTTTTCTGAGTTTCGTTGTAGTGCTTTCCAATTTCAGGGTCATTTAGCCCAGAAGAAATCATTAAATGCATGAAAAATAGAAAATGAAGTCAGAAAAGGTTGAAATTTAGTATGTGGCTTTGAACGATGCATATTGAATGCACAAAAAGTATTGAGTTCAAATAAGTTTAGAAAAATGAAATGCCTTTGTAACAGATGAGTTTTCGTCTGAAACACTCGTACTTTGAAAGAGATGGTCCAGTTTGTACACGAAGTGCATCCAGTTTTTGCCGTAACCCTCTAAACGTTTGCACACATGTTATGTGGGTCAAATGATGATGCCATGGCAAGTTTCAACCTTTTCTGAGTTTACTTGTAGTGCTTTCCAATTTCAGGGTCATTTAGCCCAAAAGAAATCATTAAATGAATGAAAAATAGAAAGTGAAGTTAGAAAGGGTTGAAATTTTAGTATGTGGCTTTGAATGATGCATATTGAATGCACAAAAAGTCTTGAGTTCAAATAGGTTTAGAAAAATGAAATGCCTTTGTAACAGATGAGTTTTCGCGTCTGAAACCCTCGTACTTTGAAAGAGATGGTTAAGTTTGTACACGAAGTGCATCCAGTTTTTTCCGTAACCCTCTCAACTTTTGCACACATGTTATGTGGTTCAAAATATTATACCATGACAAGTTTCAACCTTTTCTGAGTTTAATTGTAGTGCTTTCCAAGTTTAGGGTCATTTAGCCCAAAATAAATCATTAAATGCATGAAAAAAAGCAAATGAAGTCAGAAAGGGTTGAAATTGAAGTATGTGGCTTTTAATGATGCATATTGAATGCACAAAAAGTATTGAGTTGAAATAATTTTAGAAAAATGAAATGCCTTTGTAACAGATGAGTTTTCATCTGAAACCCTCGTACTTCGAAAGAGATGTTCCAGTTTGTACACGAAGTGCATCCAATTTTTGCTGTATAACTCTCAACTCTTTCAAACATGTTATGTGGTTCAAATGATGATACCATGCCAAGTTTCAACCTTTTCTGAGTTTAGTTGTAGTGCTTTCCAATTTCAGGGTCTTTATCCCAAAATACATCATTAAATGCATGAAAAATAGCAAATGAAGTCAGAAAGGGTTGAAATTTTAGTATGTGAGTTTGAATGATGCATATTGAATGCACAAAAAGTCTTGAGTTCAAATAAATTTAGAAAAATGAAATGCCTTTGTAACAGATGAGTTTTCGTCTGAAACCCTCGTACTTCGAAAGAGATGGTCCAGTTTGTACACGAAGTGCATCCAGTTTGTGTTGTAAAACTCTCAACTTTTTCACACATGTTATGTGGGTCAAATGATGATACCATGCCAAGTTTCAACCTTTTATGAGTTTAGTTGTAGTGCTTTCCAATTTCAGGGTCATTTAGCCCAAAATAAATCATTAAATGCATGAAAAATAGTAAATGAAGTCAGAAAGGGTTGAAATTTAGTATGTGGCTTTGAATGACGCATATTGAATGCACAAAAAGTATTGAGTTCAAATAAGTTTAGAAAAATGAAATGCCTTTGTAACAGAAGAGTTTTCGTCTCAAACCCTCGAACTTTGAAAGAGATGGTCCAGTTTGTACACGAAGTGCATCCAGTTTTTGCCGTAACGCTCTAAAATTTTGCACACATGTTATGTGGGTCAAATGATGATACCATGCAAAGTTTCAACCTTTTCTGAGTTTACTTGTAGTGCTTTCCAATTTCAGGGTCATTTAGCCCAAAAGAAATTATTAAATGAATGAAAAATAGAAAATGAAGTTAGAAAGGGTTGAAATTTTAGTATGTGGCTTTGACTGATGCATATTGAATGCACAAAAATTATTGAGTTCAAATAGGTTTAGAAAAATGAAATGTCTTTGCAACAGATGAGTTTTCGCGTCTGAAACCCTCGTACTTTGAAAGAGATGGTCCATATTGTACAGAAAGTGCATCCAGTTTTTGCCGTAACCCTCTAAACTTTTGCACACATGTTATGTGGGTCAAATGATGATACCATGCCAATTTTCAATCTTTTCTGAGTTTACTTGTAGTTTTTTCCAATTTCAGGGTCATTTAGCCCAAAAGAAATCATTAAATGAATGAAAAATACAAAATGAAGTTAGAAAGGGTTGAAATTTTAGTATGTGGCTTTTAATGACGCATATTGAATGCACAAAAAGTCTTGAGTTCAAATAGGTTTAGAATAATGAAATGTCTTTGCAACAGATGACTTTTCGCGTCTCAAACCCTCGTACTTTGAATGAGATGGTTCAGTTTTTACACGAAGTGCTTCCATTTTTTCCGTAACCCTGTCAACTTTTGCACACATGTTATTTGGTTCAAATGATGATACCATGACAAGTTTCAACCTTTTCTGAGTTTAGTTGTAGTGCTTTCCAATTTCAGGGATTACTTAGCCAAAAATAAATCATTAAATGCATGAAAAATAGCAAATGAAGTCAGAAAGGGTTGAAATTGAAGTATGTGGCTTTTAATGATGCATATTGAATGCACAAAAAGTCTTGAGTTGAAATAATTTTAGAAAAATGAAATGCCTTTGTAAAAGAGGAGTTTTCATCTGAAACACTCGTACTTCGAAAGAGATGGTCCAGTTTGTACACGAAGTGCATCCAGTTTGTGCCGTAAAACTCTCAACTTTTTCACACATGTTATGTGTGTCAAATGATGATACCATGCCAAGTTTCAACCTTTTCTGAGTTTAGTTGTAGTGCTTTGCAATTTCAGGGTCATTTAGCCCAAAAGAAATCATTAAATGCATGAAAAATAGAAAATGAAGTCAGAAAAGGTTGAAATTTAGTATGTGGCTTTGAATGATGCATATTGAATGCACAAAAAGTATTGAGTTCAAATAAGTTTAGAAAAATGAAATGCCTTTGTAACAGATGAGTTTTCGTCTGAAACCCTCGTACTTTGAAAGAGATGGTCCAGTTTGTACACGAAGTGCATCCAGTTTTTGCCGTAACCCTCTAAACGTTTGCACACATGTTATGTGGGTCAAATGATGATGCCATGCCAAGTTTCAACCTTTTCTGAGTTTACTTGTAGTGTTTTCCAATTTCAGGGTCATTTAGCCCAAAAGAAATCATTAAATGAATGAAAAATAGAAAATGAAGTTAGAAAGGGTTGAAATTTTAGTATGTGGCTTTGAATGATGCATATTGAATGCACAAAAAGTCTTGAGTTCAAATAGGTTTAGAAAAATGAAATGCCTTTGTAACAGATGAGTTTTCGCGTCTGAAACCCTCGTACTTTGAAAGAGATGGTTAAGTTTGTACACGGAGTGCATCCAGTTTTTTCCGTAACCCTCTCAACTTTTGCACACATGTTATGTGGTTCAAAATATGATACCATGACAAGTTTGAACCTTTTCTGAGTTTAGTTGTAGTGCTTTCCAATTTCAGGGTCATTTAGCCCAAAATAAATCATTAAATGCATGAAAAAATAGCAAATGAAGTGATAAAGGGTTGAAATCGAAGTATGTGGCTTTTAATGATGCATATTGAATGCACAAAAAGTCTTGAGTTGAAATAATTTTAGAAAAATGAAATGCCTTTGTAACAAATGAGTTTTCATCTGAAACCCTCGTACTTCGAAAGAGATGGTCTAGTTTGTACACGAAGTGCATCCAGTTTTTGCTGTAAAACTCTCAACTTTTTCACCTATGTTATGTGGGTCAAATGATGATACCATGCCAGGTTTCAACCTTTTCTGAGTTTAGTTGTAGTGCTTTCCAATTTCAGGGTCATTTAGCCCAAAATAAATAATTAAATGCATGAAAAATAGCAAATGAAGTCAGAAAGGGTTGAAATTTTAGTATGTGAGTTTGAATGATGCATATTGAATGCACAAAAACTCTTGAGTTCAAATAAGTTTAGAATAATGAAATGACTTTGTAACAGATGAGTTTTCGTCTGAAACCCTTGTACTTTCAAAGAGATGGTCCAGTTTGTACACGAAGTGCATCCAGTTTTTGCCATAACCCTCTAAAATTTTGCACACATGTTATGTGGGTTAAATGATGATACCATGCCAAGTTTCAACCTTTTCTGAGTTTACTTGTGGTGCTTTCCAATTTCAGGGTCATTTAGCCCAAAAGAAATCATTAAATGAATGAAAAATAGAAAATGAAGTTAGAAAGGGTTGAAATTTTAGTATGTGGCTTTGAATGATGCATATTGAATGCACAAAAAGTCTTGCGTTCAAATAGGTTTAGAAAAATGAAATGCCGATGTAACAGATGAGTTTTCGCGTTTGAAACCCTCGTACTTTGAAAGAGATGGTTTAGTTTGTACACGAAGTGCATCCACTTTTTTCCGTAACCCTCTCAACTTTTGCACACATGTTATGTGGTTCAAATGATGATACCATGACAAGTTTCAACCTTTACTGAGTTTAGTTGTAGTGCTTTCCAATTTCAGGGTCATTTAGCCCAAAATAAATCATTAAATGCATGAAAAAATAGCAAATGAAGTCATAAAGGGTTGAAATTGAAGTATGTGGCTTTTAATGATGCATATTGAATGCACAAAAAGTCTTGAGTTGAAATAATTTTAGAAAAATGAAATGCCTTTGTAACAAATGAGTTTTCATCTGAAACCCTCGTACTTCGAAAGAGATGGTCTACTTTGTACACGAAGTGCATCCAGTTTTTGCTGTAAAACTCTCAACTTTTTCACCTATGTTATGTGGGTCAAATGATGATACCATGCCAGGTTTCAACCTTTTCTGAGTTTAGTTTTAGTGCTTTCCAATTTCAGGGTCATTTAGCCCAAAATAAATAATTAAATGCATGAAAAAGAGCAAATGAAGTCAGAAAGGGTTAAAATTTTAGTATGTGAGTTTGAATGATGCATATTGAATGCACAAAAACTCTTGAGTTCAAATAACTTTAGAAAAATGAAATGATTTTGTAACAGATGAGTTTTCGTCTGAAACCCTCGTACTTCAAAAGAGATGGTCCAGTTTGTACACGAAGTGCATCCAGTTTGTGCCGTAAAACCCTCAACTTCTTCACACATGTTATGTGGGTCAAATGATGATACCATGCCAAGTTTCAACCATTTCTGAGTTTAGTTGTAGTGCTTTCCAATTTCAGGCTCATTTAGCCCAAAATAAATCCTTAAATGCAAGAAAAATAGCAAATGAAGTCAGAAAGGGTTGAAACTTAGTATGTGGCTTTCAATGATGCATATTGAATGCACAAAAAGTGTTGAGGTCAAATAGGTTTATAAAAATGAAATGCCTTTGTAACAGATGAGTTTTTGTCTGAAACCCTCGTACTTTGAAAGAGACGGTTCAGTCTGTACACGAAGTGCATCTAGTTTTTTCTGTAACCCTCTCAACTTTTGCACAAATGTTATGTGGTTCAAATGATGATACCATGACAAGTTTCAACCTTTTCTGAGTTTAGTTGTAGTGCTTTCCAATTTCAGGGTCATTTAGCACAAAATAAAACATTAAATGCATGAAAAATAGCAAATGAAGTCAGAAAGGGTTGAAATTGAAGTATGTGGCTTTTAATGATGCATATTGAATGCACAAAAAGTCTTGAGTTGAAATAATATTAGAAAAATGAAATGCGTTTGTAACAGATGAGTTTTCCTCTGAAACCCTCGTACTTCGAAAGAGATGGTCCAGTTTGTACACGAAGTGCATCCATTTTTTGCTGTAAAACTGTTAACTTTTTCACACATGTTATGTGGGTCAAATGATGATACCATGCCAAGTTTCAGCCTTTTCTGAGTTTAGTTGTAGTGCTTTCCAATTTCAGGGTCATTTAGCCCAAAATAAATCGTTAAATGCATTAACAATAGCAAATGAAGTCAGAAAGGGTTGCAATTTAGTATGTGGCTTTGAATGATGCATATTGAATGCACAAAAAGTCTTGAGTTCAAATAAGTTTAGAAAAATGAAATGCCTTTGCAACAGATGAGTTTTCGTCTTAAACCCTCGTACATTGAAAGAGATGGTCCACTTTGTACACGAAGTGCATCCAGTTTTTGCCGTAACCCTCTAAACGTTTGCACACATGTTATGTGGGTCAAATGATGATACCATGCCAAGTTTCAACCTTTTCTGAGTTTACTTGTAGTGCTTTCCAATTTCAGGGTCATTTAGCCCAAAAGAAATCATTAAATGAATGAAAAATAGAAAATGAAGTTAGAAAGGGTTGAACTTTTAGTATGTGCCTTTAAATGATGCATATTGAATGCACAAAAAGTCTTGAGTTCAAATAGGTTTAGAAAAATGAAATGCCTTTGTAACAATTGAGTTTTCGCGTCTGAAACCCTCGTACTTTGAAAGAGATGGTTCAGTTTGTACACGAAGTGCATCCAGTTTTTGCTCTAAAACTCTCAACTTTTTCACCTATGTTATGTGGGTCAAATGATGATACCATGCAAGGTTTCAAACTTTTCTGAGTTTAGTTGTAGTGCTTTCCAGTTTCAGGGTCATTTAGCCCAAAATAAATAATTAAATGCATGAAAAATAGCAAATGAAGTCAGAAAGGGTTGAAATTTTAGTATGTGAGGTTGAATGATGCATATTGAATGCACAAAAACTCTTGAGTTCAAATAAGTTTAGAAAAATGAAATGACTTTGTAACAGATGAGTTTTCGTCTGAAACCCTCGTACTTTCAAAGAGATGGTCCAGTTTGTACACGAAGTGCATCCAGTTTTTGCCATAACCCTCTAAACTTTTGCACACATGTTATGTGGGTCAAATGATGATACCATGCCAAGTTTCAACCTTTTCTGAGTTTACTTGTAGTGCTTTCCAATTTCAGGGCCATTTAGCCCAAAAGAAATCATTAAATGAATGAAAAATAGAAAATGAAGTTAGAAAGGGTTGAAATTTTAGTATGTGGCTTTGAATGATGCATATTGAATGCACAAAAAGTCTTGAGTTCAAATAGGTTTAGAAAAATGAAATGCCGATGTAACAGGTGAGTTTGTACACGAAGTGCATCCACTTTTTTCCGTAACCCTCTCAACTTTTGCACACATGTTATGTGGTTCAAATGATGATACCATGACAAGTTTCAACCTTTTCTGAGTTTAGTTGTAGTGCTTTCCAATTTCAGGGTCATTTAGCCCAAAATAAATCATTAAATGCATGAAAAAATAGCAAATGAAGTGATAAAGGGTTGAAATCGAAGTATGTGGCTTTTAATGATGCATATTGAATGCACAAAAAGTCTTGAGTTGAAATAATTTTAGAAAAATGAAATGCCTTTGTAACAAATGAGTTTTCATCTGAAACCCTCGTACTTCGAAAGAGATGGTCTAGTTTGTACACGAAGTGCATCCAGTTTTTGCTGTAAAACTCTCAACTTTTTCACCTATGTTATGTGGGTCAAATGATGATACCATGTGAGGTTTCAACCTTTTCTGAGTTTAGTTGTAGTGCTTTCCAATTTCAGGGTCATTTAGCCCAAAATAAATAATTAACTGCATGAAAAATAGCAAATGAAGTCAGAAAGGGTTGACATTTTAGTATATGAGTTTGAATGATGCATATTAAATGCACAAAAACTCTTGAGTTCAAATAAGTTTAGAAAAATGAAATGACTTTGTAACAGATGAGTTTTCGTCTGAAACCCTCGTACTTTCAAAGAGATGGTCCAGTTTGTACACGAAGTGCATCCAGTTTTTTCCATAACCCTCTAAACTTTTGCACACATGTTATGTGGGTCAAATGATGATACCATGCCAAGTTTCAACCTTTTCTGAGTTTACTTGTAGTGCTTTCAAATTTCAGGGTCATTTAGCCCAAAAGAAATCATTAAATGAATGAAAAATAGAAAATGAAGTTAGAAAGGGTTGAAATTTTAGTATGTGGCTTTGAATGATGCATATTGAATGCACAAAAATTCTTGAGTTCAAATAGGTTTAGAAAATGAAATGCCGATGTAACAGATGAGTTTTCGCGTTTGAAACCCTCGTACTTTGAAAGAGATGGTTCAGTTTGTACACGAAGTGCATCCACTTTTTTCCGTAACCCTCTCAACTTTTGCACACATGTTATGTGGTTCAAATGATGATACCATGACAAGTTTCAACCTTTTCTGAGTTTACTTGTAGTGCTTTCAGATTTCAGGGTCATTTAGCCCAAAATAAATCATTGAATGCATGAAAAAATAGCAAATGAAGTCATAAAGGGTTGAAATTGAAGTATGTGGCTTTTAATGATGCATATTGAATGCACAAAAAGTCTTGACTTGAAATAATTTTAGAAAAATGAAATGCCTTTGTAACAAATGAGTTTTCATTTGAAACCCTCGTACTTCGAAAGAGATGGTCTAGTTTGTACACGAAGTGCATCCAGTTTTTTCCTTAAAACTCTCAACTTTTTCACCTATGTTATGTGGGTCAAATGATGATACCATGCCAGGTTTCAACCTTTTCTGAGTTTAGTTCTAGTGCTTTCCAATTTCAGGGTCATTTAGCCCAAAATAAATAATTAAATGCATGAAAAATAGCAAATGAAGTCAGAAAGGGTTGAAATTTTAGTATGTGAGTTTTAATGATGCATATTGAATGCACAAAAACTCTTGAGTTCAAATAAGTTTAGAAAAATGAAATGACTTTGTAACAGATGAGTTTTCGTCTGAAACCCTCGTACTTCAAAAGAGATGGTCCAGTTTGTACACGAAGTGCATCCAGTTTGTGCCGTAAAACTCTCAACTTCTTCACACATGTTATGTGGGTCAAATGATGATACCATGCCAAGTTTCAACCGTTTCTGAGTTTAGTTGTAGTGCTTTCCAATTTGTGGCTCATTTAGCCCAAAATAAATCATTAAATGCATGAAAAATAGCAAATGAAGTCAGAAAGGGTTGAAATTTAGTATGTGGCTTTGAATGATGCATATTGAATGCACAAAAAGTGTTGAGTTCAAATAGGTTTATGAAAATGAAATGCCTTTGTAAGAGATGAGTTTTTGTCTGAAACCCTCGTACTTTGAAAGAGACGGTTCAGTCTGTACACGAAGTGCATCCAGTTTTTTCTGTAACCCTCTCAACTTTTGCACACATGTTATGTGGTTCAAATGATGATACCATGACAAGTTTCAACCTTTTCTGAGTTTTGTTGTAGTGCTTTCCAATTTCAGGGTCATTTAGCCCAAAATAAAAAATTAAATGCATGAAAAATAGCAAATGAAGTCAGAAAGGGTTGAAATTGAAGTATGTGGCTTTGTAACAGATGAGTTTTCGTCTGAAACCCTCGTACTTCAAAAGAGATGGTCCAGTTTGTACACGAAGTGCATCCAGTTTTTGCTGTAAAACTGTCAACTTTTTCACACATGTTATGTGGGTCAAATGATGATACCATGCCAAGTTTCAACCTTTTCTGAGTTTATAGTTGTAGTGCTTTCCAATTTCAGGGTCATTTAGCCCAAAATAAGTCAATAAATGCATTAACAATAGCAAATGAAGTCAGAAAGGGTTGAAATTTAGTATGTGGCTTTGAATGATGCATATTGAATGCACAAAAAGTCTTGAGTTCAAATAAGTTTAGAAAAATGAAATGCCTTTGTAACAGATGAGTTTTCGTCTTAAACCCTCGTACTTTGAAAGAGATGGTCCAGTTTGTACACGAAGTGCATCCAGTTTTTGCCGTAACCCTCTAAACGTTTGCACACATGTTATGTGGGTCAAATGATGATACCATGCCAAGTTTCAACCTTTTCTGAGTTTACTTGTAGTGCTTTCAAATTTCAGGGTCATTTAGCCCAAAAGAAATCATTAAATGAATGAAAAATGGAAAATGAAGTTAGAAAGGGTTGAAATTTTAGTATGTGGCTTTGAATGATGCATATTGAATGCACAAAAAGTCTTGAGTTCAAATAGGTTTAGAAAAATGAAATGCCTTTGCAACAGATGAGTTCTCGCGTCTGAAACCCTCGTACTTTGAAAGAGATTGTTCAGATTGTACACGAAGTGCTTCCAGTTTTTTCCTTAACCCTCTCAACTTTTGCACACATGTAATGTGGTTCAAATGATGATACCATGACAAGTTTCAACCTTTTCTGAGTTTAGTTGTAGTGCTTTCCAATTTCAGGGTCATTTAGCCCAAAATGAATCATTAAATGCATGAAAAATAGCAAATGAAGTCAGAAAGGGTTGAAATTGAAGTATGTGACTTTTAATGATGCATATTGAATGCACAAAAAGTCTTGAGTGGAAATAATTTTAGAAAAATGGAATGCCTTTGTAAAAGATAAGTTCTCATCTGAAACCCTCGTCTTCGAAAGAGATGGTCCAGTTTGTACACGAAGTGCATCCAGTTTTTGCTGTAAAACTATCAACTTTTTCACCCATGTTATGTGGATCAAATGATGATACCATGCCAAGTTTCAACCTTTTCTGAGTTTTGTTGTAGTGCTTTCCAATTTCAGGGTCATTTAGCCCAAAATAAATCATTAAATGCATGAAAATAGCAAATGAAGTTAGAAAGGGTTGAAATTTAGTATGTGGCTTTGAATGATGCATATTGAATGCACAAAAAGTCTTGGGTTCAAATAAGTTAAGAAAAATGAAATGCCTTTGAAACAGATGAGTTTTCGTCTGAAACCCTCGTACTTTCAAAGAGATGGTCCAGTTTGTACACGAAGTGCATCCAGTTTTTGCCATAACCCTCTAAACTTTCGGACACATGTTATGTGGGTCAAATGATGATACCATGCCAAGTTTCAACCTTTTCTGAGTTACTTGTAGTGCTTTCCAATTTCAGGGTCATTTAGCCCAAAAGAAATCATTAAATGAATGAAAAATAGAAAATGAAGTTAGAAAGGGTTGAAATTTTAGTATGTGGCTTTGAATGATGCATATTGAATGCACAAAAAGTCTTGAGTTCAAATAGGTTTAGAAAAATGACATGTCTTTGCAACAATTGAGTTTTCGCGTCTGAAACCCTCGTACTTTGAAAGAGATGGTTCAGTTTGTACACGAAGTGCATCCACTTTTTTCCGTAACCCTCTCAACTTTTGCACACATGTTATGTGGTTCAAATGATGATACCATGACAAGTTTCAACCTTTTCTGAGTTTAGTTGTAGTGCTTTCCAATTTCAGGGTCATTTAGCCCAAAATAAATCATTAAATGCATGAAAAAATAGCAAATGAAGTCATAAAGGGTTGAAATTGAAGTATGTGGCTTTTAATGATGCGTATTGAATGCACAAAAAGTCTTGAGTTGAAATAGTTTTAGAAAAATGAAATGCCTTTGTAACAAATGAGTTTTCATCTGAAACCCTCGTACTTCGGAAGAGATGGTCTAGTTTGTACACGAAGTGCATCCAGTTTTTGCTGTAAAACTCTCAACTTTTTCACCTATGTTATGTGGGTCAAATGCTGATACCATGCCAGGTTTCAACCTTTTCTGAGTTTAGTTGTAGTGCTTTCCAATTTCAGGCTCCTTTAGCCCAAAATAAATCTTTAAATGCATGAAAAATAGCAAATGAAGTCAGAAAGGGTTGAAATTTAGTATGTGGATTTGAATGATGCATATTGATTGCACAAAAAGTGTTGAGTTCAAATAAGTTAAGAAAAATGAAATGCCTTTGTAACAGATGAGTTTTCGTCTGAAACCCTCGTACTCTGAAAGAGATGCTCCAGTTTGTACACGAAGTGCATCCATTTTTTGCTGTAAAACTGTCAACTTTTTCACACATGTTATGTGGGTCAAATGATGATACCATGCCAAGTTTCAGCCTTTTCTGAGTTTAGTTGTAGTGCTTTCCAATTTCAGGGTCATTTAGCCCAAAATAAATCGTTAAATGCATTAACAATAGCAAATGAAGTCAGAAAGGGTTGCAATTTAGTATGTGGCTTTGAATGATGCATATTGAATGCACAAAAAGTCTTGAGTTCAAATAAGTTTAGAAAAATGAAATGCCTTTGCAACAGATGAGTTTTCGTCTTAAACCCTCGTACATTGAAAGAGATGGTCCACTTTGTACACGAAGTGCATCCAGTTTTTGCCGTAACCCTCTAAACGTTTGCACACATGTTATGTGGGTCAAATGATGATACCATGCCAAGTTTCAACCTTTTCTGAGTTTACTTGTAGTGCTTTCCAATTTCAGGGTCATTTAGCCCAAAAGAAATCATTAAATGAATGAAAAATAGAAAATGAAGTTAGAAAGGGTTGAACTTTTAGTATGTGCCTTTAAATGATGCATATTGAATGCACAAAAAGTCTTGAGTTCAAATAGGTTTAGAAAAATGAAATGCCTTTGTAACAATTGAGTTTTCGCGTCTGAAACCCTCGTACTTTGAAAGAGATGGTTCAGTTGGTACACGAAGTGCATCCAGTTTTTTCCGTAACCCTCTCAACTTTTGCACACATGTTATGTGGTTCAAATGATGATACCATGACAAGTTTTAACCTTTTATGAGTTTAGTTGTAGTGCTTTCCAATTTCAGGGTCATTTAGCCCAAAATAAATCATTAAAGTCATGAAAAATAGCAAATGAAGTCAGAAAGGGTTGAAATTGAAGTATGTGGCTTTTAATGATGTATATTTAATGCACAAAAAGTCTTGAGTTCAAATAATTTTAGAAAAATGAAATGCCTTTGTAACAGATGAGTTTTCGTCTGAAACCCTCGTACTTCGAAAGAGATGTTCCAGTTTGTACACGTAGTGCATCCAGTTTTTGTGTAAAACCCTCAACTTTTTCACACATGTTATGTGGGTCAAATGATGATACCATGCCAAGTTTCATCCTTTTCTGAGTTTAGTTGTAGTGCTTTCCACTTTGAGGGTCATTTAGCCCAAAATAAAAAAGTAAATGCATGAAAAATAGCAAATGAAGTCAGAAAGGGTGGAAATTTTAGTATGTGAGTTTGAATGATGCATATTGAATGCACAAAAAGTCTTGAGTTCAAATAAGTTTAGAAAAATGAAATGCCTTTTGTAACAGATGAGTTTTTGTCTGAAACCCTCGTACTTCGAAAGAGATGGTCCAGTTTGTACACGAAGTGCATCCAGTTTGTGCCGTAAAACTCTCAACTTTTTCACACATGTTATGTGGGTCAAATGATGATACCATGCCAAGTTTCAACCTTTTCTGAGTTTAGTTCAAATAGGTTTTGAAAAAATGAAATGCCTTTGCAATAGATGAGTTTTCGCGTCTGAAACCCTCATACATTGAAAGAGATGGTTCAGTTTGTACACGAAGTGCTTCCAGTTTTTTCCGTAACCCTCTCAACTTTTGCACACATGTTATGTGGGTCAAATGATGATACCATGCCAAGTTTCAATCTTTTCTGAGTTTAGTTGTAGTGCTTTCCAATTTCAGGGTCATTTAGCCCAAAATAAATCATTAAAGTCATGAAAAATAGCAAATGAAGTCAGAAAGGGTTGAAATTGAAGTATGTCGCTTTTAATGATGCATATTGAATGCACAAAAAGTCTTGAGTTGAAATAATTTTAGAAAAATGAAATGCCTTTGTAACAGATGAGTTTTCGTCTGAAACCCTCGTACTTCGAAAGAGATGGTCCAGTTTGTACACGAAGTGCATCCAGTTTTTGCTCTAAAACTGTCAACTTTTTCACACATGTGATGTGGGTCAAATGATGATACCATGCCAAGTTTCAACCTTTTCTGAGTTTAGTTGTAGTGCTTTCCAATTTCAGGGTCATTTAGCCCAAAATAAATCATTAAATGCATTAAAAATAGCAAATGAAGTGAGAAAGGGTTGAAATTTAGTATGTGGCTTGGAATGATGCATATTGAATGCACAAAAAGTCTTGAGTTCAAATAAGTTTAGAAAAATGAAATGCCTTTGTAACAGATGAGTTTTCGTCTTAAACCCTCGTACTTTGAAAGAGATGGTCCAGTTTGTACACGAAGTGCATCCAGGTTTTGCTGTAACCCTCTAAACGTTTGCACACATGTTATGTGGGTCAAATGATGATACCATGCCAAGTTTCAACCTTTTCTGAGTTTACTTGTAGTGCTTTCCAATTTCAGGGTCATTTAGCCCAAAAGAAATCATTAAATGAATGAAAAATAGAAAATGAAGTTAGAAAGGGTTGAACTTTTAGTATGTGGCTTTGTATGATGCATATTGAATGCACAAAAAGTCTTGAGTTCAAATAGGTTTAGAAAAATGAAATGCCTTTGTAACAATTGAGTTTTCGCGTTTGAAACCCTCGTACTTCGAAAGAGATGGTTCAGTTTGTACACGAAGTGCATCCAGTTTTTTCCGTAACCCTCTCAACTTTTGCACACATGTTATGTGGTTCAAATGATGATACCATGCCAAGTTTCAACCTTTTATGAATTTAGTTGTAGTGCTTTCCAAGTTCAGGGTCATTTAGCCCAAAATAAACCATTAAATGCATGAAAAATAGCAAATGAAGTCAGAAAGGGTTGAAATTTTAGTATGTGTCTTTGAATGATTCATATTGAATGCACAAAAAGTCTTGAGTTGAAATAAGAGTAGAAAAATGAAATGCCTTTCTAACAGATGAGTTTTCGTCTGAAACCCTCGTACTTTGAAAGAGATCGTCCAGTTTGTACACGAAGTGCATCCAGTTTTTGCCATAACCCTCTCAAATTTTACACACATGTTATGTGGGTCAAATGATGATACTATGCCAAGTTCAAACTTTTCTGAGTTCTGTTGTAGTGCTTTCCAATTTTAGGGTATTTTAGACCAAAATAAATCATTAAATGCATGAAAAATAGCAAATGAAGTCAGAAAGGGTTGAAATTTTAGTATGTGGCTTTTAATGATGCATATTGAATGCACAAAAAGTCTTTAGTTCAAATAAGTTTAGAAAAATGAAATGTCTTTGTAACAGATGAGTTTTCGTCTGAAACCGTCGTACTTCGAAAGAGATGGTCCAGCTTGTACACGAAGTGCATCCAGTTTTTGCTGTAACCCTCTCAACTTTTGTACACATGTTATGTGGGTCAAATGATGATACCATGCCAAGTTTCAACCTTATCTGAGTTTAGTTGTAGTGCTTTCCAATTTCAGGGTCATTTAGCTCAAAATAAATCATTAAATGCATGACCAATAGCAAATGAATTCAGAAAAGGGTTGAAATTTTAGAATGTGGCTTTATTTCTTCTGCGCGGGAAACCTAGAACATATGGTGGCATGGTGGCGGAAAAGTGGCAAACTTAAAACATTCAACAACTTAACATATCAAACCTAGAACATAAAAAAACTACTCCTCGTCGTCGGAGAAATCGTCTTCGGTGAAGCAACTGATGTCATCCTCCAGCGCTATCCAGCGGGGGTCACCGACGGGCCAGTTGGCGGCGCCTCTCGCCAGTTCCTCCTCATCCATCGCCTTGGCCGCCCGCCGCTCCTTTCTCCATTCATGACGCTCGTGTCGCCGCTCCGCGCTCTCAGCCGCCATCCTCGTCCAGTGTTCTGCCTCCACCGAGGCTTCACGGGGATGGCTCGCGTACCAATCCTGCACGGCGCGCTGGTTCTGCTTCGAGGCGTGGCCGAGCACCACTCGTCGGAG
This sequence comes from Bromus sterilis, assembly GCA_950022295.1. Lineage (NCBI taxonomy): Eukaryota > Viridiplantae > Streptophyta > Magnoliopsida > Poales > Poaceae > Bromus > Bromus sterilis. The sequence goes on along the minus strand of OX465596.1, from coordinate 156,337,745 downwards.
ATGGAGGCGGTGTTCCTCTTCAGTGAAGAGGAGCGGCGGATCTGCCATGTCCTCCGCCTCTTCCACGTTGTGGCAGTCGCGGAAATTCATCTCCTCGCGCGGGTGGCCTAGCCTCCACGCCGCAACGTCGTACGTGCGTGCGGCTGAAGATGCATGGTAGAACGTGCCGAGCCACACGGGCTCGTTGTTGGCGCAGGTGATCACTGTCGTGTATGTGCCGGCGAGGCGCCCACGGACGCCGTGGTAGCGGTGGTGGATTCGGCGGCGGGGCGGCATGGTGGCGGTCGCGCGGAAGGGGAAAGAGTGCACGAGAAGAGAACTAGTGGCGACTAGCGTTGCGTGGAGTCCTCTTCCAACCAATCAGGAAGAAGCACATGGATCGCGTGTTTTTGTCAAGCGCTTGTGAGTCGTTGGATCAGGATTCTGAGCCGTTGGATCCAACCAATCAGGAAGAAGCACACGGATCGCGTGTTTGTTTCAAGCGCTTGTGAGTCGTTGGATCAGCATTGTGAGCCGTTGGATCAGGCTTGTCGTTGCCTATATATACAGGCCACCTCTAGGACTTGTTCGACACTCAGTTCATTGGCCGAATACAAACCATTCCGATTCGCCTGCATACGTTCGACGGTGCATTTCATATGCTTGCACTCATGAGCCACCGTCGGGATGTATGCAGGAGAAATCGTGTGTTTTGTTGATCTTATATATATCTAGCTATAAATCTTTCACTTCATGGACGAAATACAAATCATTCGGATTCCCTGGATGCGTCCGACAGTGCATTTGATATGCTTGCACTCACAAGCCACCGTCGGGCTGTATGTAGGGGAAACCTTGTGTTTTGTTTGATTGGAAAACAAAAAAAAGTATAGCAATTTCATTATAGGATGTCAACGGAAGAATAATCCATATCCTGTACTCTGTCAAGGCGAATTTCAAACGCTCCTTGCCTGGTTGACAGATCCGGAAAGTCTACCGACCAGGCGTGGACCGTCTGAAATACCCGTACAGAATTTTCGTCCCATACGGGTTTTCAGACGGTCCCCGCCTCGTGGGCACATTGAATGATGCATATTGAATGCACAAAAAGTCTTGAGTTCAAATAAGTTTAGAAAAACGAAATGCCTTTGTAACGGATGAGTTTTCGTTTGAAAGCCTCGTACTTCGAAAGACATGGTCCAGTTTGTACACGAAGTGCATCCAGTTTTTTCCTTAAAAATCTCAAATTTTACACACATAATATGTGGGTCAAATGATGATACCATGCCAAGTTTCAACCTTTTCTAAGTGCAGTTGTAGTGCTTTCGAATTTCAGGGTCATTTTAGCCCAAAATAAATCATTAAATGAGTGAAAAATAGAAAATGAATTCAGAAAGGGTTGAAATTTTAGTATGTGGCTTGGAATGATGCATATTGAATGCACAAAAAGTCTTTAGTTCAAATAAGTTTAGAAAAATGAAATGCCTTTGTAACAGTTGAGTTTTCGTCTGAAACCTTCCTACTTCGAAAGAGATGGTCTAGTTTGTACATGAAGTGCATCCAGTTTTTGCCGTAAAACTCTCAACTTTTTCACACATGTTATGTGGGTCAAATGATGATAACATGCCAAGTTTCAACCTTTTCTGAGTGTAGTTGTAGTGCTTTCCAATTTCAGGGTCATTTAGCCCAAAATAAATCATTAGAAGCATGAAAAATAGCAAATGAAGTCAGAAAGGGTTGAAATTTAGTATGTGGCTTTGAATGATACATATTTAATGCACAAAAAGTGTTGAGTTCAAATAAGTTTAGAAAAATGGAATGGCTTTGTAACACATGAGTTTTCGTCTGAAACCCTCGTAGTTTGAAAGAGATCCTCCAGTTTGTACACGAAGTGCATCCAGTTTTTGCCGTAACCCTCTCAACTTTTGCACACATGTTATCTGGGTGAAATGATGATACCATGCCAAGTTTCAACCTTTTCTAAGTTTAGTTGTAGTGCTTTCCAATTTCAGGGTCATTTAGCCCAAAATAAATCATTAAATGCATGAAAAATAGCAATTGAAGTCACAAAGGGTTGAAATTTTAGTGTGTGGCTTTGAATTATGCATATTGAATGCACAAAAAGTCTTGAGTTCAAATAAGTTTAGAAAAATGAAATGCCTTAGTAACAGATGAGTTTTCCGTCTGAAACCCTCGTACTTCCAAAGAGATGGTCCAGTTTGTACACGAAGTGCATTCGGTTTGTGCCGTAAAACTCTCAACTTTTTCACACATGTTTTGTGGGTCAAATGATGATACCATGCCAAGTTTCAACCTTTTCTAAGTTTAGTTGTAGTGCTTTCCAATTTCAGGGTCATTTAGCCCAAAATAAATCATTAAATGCATGAAAAATAGCAATTGAAGTCACAAAGGGTTGAAATTTTAGTGTGTGGCTTTGAATTATGCATATTGAATGCACAAAAAGTCTTGAGTTCAAATAAGTTTAGAAAAATGAAATGCCTTTGTAACAGATGACTTTTCCGTCTGAAACCCTCGTACTTCCAAAGAGATGGTCCATTTTGTACACGAAGTGCATCCGGTTTGTGCCGTAAAACTCTCAACTTTTTCACACATGTTTTGTGAGTCAAATGATGATATCATGCCAAGTTTCAACCTTTTCCAAGTTTAGTTGTGGTGCTTTCCAATTTCAGGGTCATTTAGCCCAAAATAATTCATTAAATGCATGAAAAATAGCAAATGAAGTCAGAAAGGGTTGAAATTTAGTATGTGGCTTTGAATGATGCATATTGAATGCACAAAAAAGTCTTGAGTTCAAATAAGTTAAGAAAAATGAAATACTTTGTAACGGATGAGTTTTCGTCTGAAACCCTCGTACTTCAAAAGAGATGGTCCAGTTTGTTCATGAAGTGCATCCAGTTTTTGCTGTAAAACTCTCAACCTTTTCACACGTGTTATGTAGGTCAAATGATGATACCATGCCAAGTTTCAACATTTTCTAAGTTTGGTTGTAGTGCTTTCCAATTTCAGGGTCATTTAGCCCAAAATAAATTGTTAAATGCATGAAAAATAGAAAATGAAGTCAAAAAGGGTTGAAATTTTAGTATGTGGCTTTTAATGATGCATATTGAATGCACAAGAATTCTTGAGTTCAAATAACTTTAGAAAAATGAAATTGTCTTTGTAACAGATGAGTTTTCCGTCTGAAACCCTCGTACTTCCAAAGAGATGGTCCAGTTTGTACACGAAGTTCATCCGGTTTGTGCCGTAAAACTCTCAACTTTTTCACACATGTTTTGTGGGTCAAATGATGATACCATGCCAAGTTTCAACCTTTTCTGAGTTCAGTTGTAGTGCTTTCCAATTTCAGGGTCATTTAGCCCAAAATAATTCATTAAATGCATGAAAAATAGCAAATGAAGTCAGAAAGGGTTGAAATTTAGTATGTGGCTTTGAATGATGCATATTGAATGCACAAAAAGTCTTGAGTTCAAATAAGTTTAGAAAAATGAAATGCCTTTGTAACAGATGAGTTTTCGTCTGAAACCCTCGTACTTTGAAAGAGATCGTCCAGTTTGTACACGAAGTGCATCCAGTTTTTGCCGTAAAACTCTCAAATTTTGTACACATGTTATGTGGGTCAAATGATGATACCATGCCAAGTTTCAACCTTTTCTGAGTTTATTTGTAGTGCTTTCCAATTTCAGGGTCATTTAGCCCAAAATAAATCATTAAATGCATGAAAAGTAGCAAATGAAGTCAGAAAGGGTTGAAATTTCAGTATGTGGCTTTGAATGATGCATATTGAATGCACAAAAAGTCTTGAGTTCAAATAAGTTTAGAAAAATGAAATGCCTTTGTCACAGATGAGTTTTCGTCTGAAACCCTCATACTTCGAAAGAGATGGTCCCGTTTGTACAGGAAGTGCATCCAGATTTTTCCATAACCCTCTCAACTTTTTCACACAGGTTATGTGGGTCAAATGATGATACCATGCCAAGTTTCAACCTTTTCTGAGTTCAGTTGTAGTGCTTTCCAATTTCAGGGTCAATTTAGCCCAAAATAAACCATTAAATGCATGAAAAATAGCATATAAGTCAGAAAGGGTTGAAATTTTAGTATGTGTCTTTGAATGATGCATATTGAATGCACAAAAAGTCTTGAGTTGAAATAAAGTAGAAAAATGAAATTCCTTTGTAATTGATGAGTTTTCGTCTGAAACCCTCGTACTTTGAAAGAGATCGTCCAGTTTGTACACGAAGTGCATCCAGTTTTTGCCATAAGCCTCTCAAATTTTACACACATGTTATGTGGTCAAATGATGATACCATGCCAAGTCCAACCTTTTCTGAGTTCAGTTGTAGTGCTTTCCAATTTTAGGGTCATTTAGCACAAAATAAATCATTAAATGCATGAAAAATATCAAATGAAGTCACAAAAGGTTGAAATTTTAGTATGTGGCTTTGAATGATGCATATTGAATGCACAAAAAGTCATTAGTTCAAATAAGTTTAGAAAAATTAAATGTCTTCGTAACAGATGAGTTTTCGTCTGAAACCCTCGTACTTCGAAAGAGATGGTCCAGCTTGTACACGAAGTGCATCCAGTTTTTTCCGTAACCCTCTCAACTTTTGCAAACTTGTTATGTGGGTCAAATGATGATACCATGCCATGAAAAGTGGCAAACTTAAAACATCCAACAACTTAACATATCAAACCTAGAACATAAAAAAACTACTCCTCGTCGTCAGAGAAATCGTCTTCGGTGAAGCAGCTGATGTCATCCTCCAGCGCTATCCAGCGGGGGTCACCGACGGGCCAGTTGGCGGCGCCTCTCGCCAGTTCCTCCTCGTCCATCGCCTTGGACGCCCGCCGGTCCTCCCTCCATTCATGAAGATCATGACGCCGCTCCGCGCTCTCAGCCGCCAGCCTCGTCCAGTGTTCTGCCTCCTCCGAGGCTTCACGGGGATGGCTCGCGTACCAATCCTGCACGACGCACTGGTTCTGCTCCGAGGCGAGGCCGAGCACCGCTCGTTGGCGATGGAGGTGGTGGTCTTCTTCAGAGAGGAGGAGCGGCGAATCTGCCATGTCCTCCGCCTCTTCCACGCTGTGGCAGTCGCGGAAATTCCTCTCCGCGCGCGGGTGGCCTAGCCTCCACGCCGCAACGTCGTACGCGCGTGCGGCTGAAGATGCATGGTAGAACGTGCCGAGCCACACAGGCTCGTTTTTGGCGCAGGTGATCACTGCCGTGTATGTGCCGGCGAGGCGCCCACGGACGTCGTGGTAGCGGTGGTGGATTCGGCGGCAGGGCGGCATGATGGCGGTGGCGCGGAAGGAGAAAGAGTGCACGAGAAGAGAACTAGTGGCGACTAGCGTTACGTGGAGTCCTCTTCCACGCGCTTTTAACCGTACACGATCCTGAATCCAACCAATCAGGAAGAAGCACATGGATCGCGTGTTTCTGTCAAGCGCTTGTGAGTCGTTGGATCAGGATTCTGAGCCGTTGGATCCAACCAATCAGGAAGAAACACACGGATCGCGTGTTTCTTTCAAGCACTTGTGAGTCGTTGGATCAGGCTTGTGAGCCGTTGGATCAGGTTTGTCGTTGCCTATATATACAGCCCACCTCTAGGACTTGTTCGACACTCAGTTCATCGGCCGAATACAAACCATTCGGATTCGCCTGCATACGTTCGACGGTGCATTTGATATACTTGCACTCATGAGCCACCGTCGGGCTGTATGCAGGAGAAATCGTGTGTTTTGTTGATCTTATATATATCTAGCTATAAATCTTTCACTTCATCGACGAAATACAAATCATTCGGATTCCCTGCATACGTCCGATGGTGCATTTGATATGCTTGCACTCACGAGCCACCGTCGGGCTATATGTAGGGGAAACCTTGTGTTTTGTTTGATTGGAAAACAAAAAAAAATTATAGAAATTTCATTATAGGATGTCAATGGAAGAATACTCCATATCCTGTACTCTGTCAAGGCGAATTTCACACGGTCCTCGCCTGGTTGACACATCCGGAAAGTCTACCGACCAGGCGTGGACCGTTTGAAATACCCGTACGGGATTTTCGTCCCATACGGGTTTTCAGACGGTCCCCGCCTCGTGGGCAGATTGAATGATGCATATTGAATGCACAAAAAGTCTTGAGTTCAAATAAGTTTAGAAAAACGAAATGCCTTTCTAACGGATGAGTTTTCGTTTGAAACCCTCGTACTTCGAAAGACATGGTCCAGTTTGCACACGAAGTGCATCTAGTTTTTGCCGTAAAACTCTCAAATTTTACACACATAATATGTGGGTCAAATGATGATACCATGCCAAGTTTCAACCTTTTCTTAGTTAAGTTGTAGTGCTTTCTAATTTTAGGGTCATTTTAGCCCAAAAGAAATAATTAAATGAGTGAAAAATAGAAAATGAATTCAGAAAGGGTTGAAATTTTAGTATGTGGCTTTGAATGATGCATATTGAATGCACAAAAAGTCTTTAGTTCAAATAAGTTTAGAAAAATGAAATGCCTTTGTAACAGATGAGTTTTCGTCTGAAACCCTCGTACTTCGAAAGAGATGGTCTAGTTTGTACACGAAGTGCATCCAGTTTTTGCCGTAAAACTCTCAACTTTTTCACACATGTTATGCGGGTCAAATGATGATACCATGCCAAGTTTCAACCTTTTCTGAGTTCAGTTGTAGTGCTTTCCAATTTCAGGGTCATTTAGCCCAACATAAATCATTAAATGCATGAAAAATGGCAAATGAAGTCAGAAAGGGTTGAAATTGAAGTATGTGGCTTTGAATGATGCATATTGAATGCACAAAAAGTCTTGAGTTCAAATAAGTTTAGAAAAATGAAATGCCTTTGTATTAGATGAGTTTTCGTCTGAAACCCTCGTACTTTGAAAGAGAGGGTTCAGTTTGTACACGAAGTGCATCCAGTTTTTTCCGTAACCCTCTCAACTTTTGCACACATGTTATGTGAGTCAAATGATGATACCATGACAAGTCTCAACCTTTTCTGAGTTTATTTGTAGTGCTTTCCAATTTCAGGATCATTTAGCCCAAAATAAATAATTAAATGCATGAAAAATAGCAAATGAAGTCAGAAAGGGTTGAAATTTTAGTATGTGGCTTTTAATGATGCATATTGAATGCAAAAAAACTCTTGAGTTCAAATAAGTTTAGAAAAATGAAATGCATTTGTACCAGATGAGTTTTCGTCTGAAACCCTCGTACTTCGAAAGAGATGGTGCAGTTTGTACACGAAGTGCATCCAGTTTTTGCCGTAACCCTCTCAAATTTTGCACACATGTTATGTGGGTCAAATGATGATACCACGCCATGTTTCAACCTATTCTGAGTTTAGTTGTAGTGCTTTCCAATTTTAGGGTCATTTAGGCCAAAAGAAATCATTAAATGAATGAAAAATAGAAAATGAAGTCAGATGGGGTTGAAATTTTAGTATGTGGCTTTCAATGATGCATATTGAATGCACAACAAGTCCTTAGATCAAATAGGTTTATAAAAATGAAATGCCTTTGTAACGGATGAGTTTTCGTCTCAAACCCTCGTACTTCGAAAGAGATGGTCCAGTTTGTACACGAAGTACATCCAGTTTTTTCCATAAAACTCTCAACTTTTTCACACATGTTATGTAGGTCAAATGATGATACCATGACAAGTTTCAACCTTTTCTGAGTTTAGTTGTAGTGCTTTCCAATTTCAGGGTCATTTAGCCCAAAATAAATCATTAAATGCATGAAAAATAGCAAATGAAGTTAGAAAGGGTTAAAATTTAGTATGTGGCTTTGAATTATGCATATTGAATGCACAAAAAGTCTTGAGTTAAAATAAGTTTAGAAAAATGAAATGCCTTTTGTAACAGATGAGTTTTCGTGTGAAACCCTCGTACTTTGAAAGAGATGGTCCAGTTTGTACACGAAGTGCATCCAGTTTTGGCCGTTAAACTCTCAACTTTTTCACACATGTTATGTAGGTCAAATGATGATTCCATGCCAAGTTTCAACCTTTTCTGAGTTTAGTTGAAGTGCTTTCCAATTTTAGGGTCATTTAGCCCAAAATAAATCGTTAAATGCAAGAAAAATAGCAAATGAAGTCAGAAAGGGTTGAAATTTAGTATGTGGCTTTGAATGATGCATATTGAATGCACAAAAAGTCTTGAATTCAAATAAGTTTAGAAAAATGAAATGCCTTTGTAACAAATGAGTTTTCGTTTGAAACCCTCGTACTTTGAAAGAGATGGTCCAGTTTGTACACGAAGTGCATCCAGCTTTTGCCGTAACCCTCTCAACTCTTTCACACATGTTATGTGGGTCAAATGATGATACCATGCTAAGTTTCAACCTTTTCTGAGTTCAGTTGTAGTGCTTTCCAATTTCAGGGTCATTTTAGCCCAAAATAAACCATTAAATGCATGAAAAATAGCGAATGAAGTCAGAAAGGGTTGAAATTTTAGTATTGGCTTTGAATGATGCATATTGAATGCAGAAAAAGTCTTGAGTTCAAATAAGTTTAGAAAAATGAAATGCCTTTGTAACGGATGAGTTTTCGTCTGAAACCCTCGTACTTCGAAAGAGATGGTCCAGTTTGTACACGAAGTGCATCCAGTTTTTGCCGTAAAACTCTCAAATTTTACACACATGTTATTTGGGTCAAATGATGATACCATGCCAAGTTTCAACCTTTTCTGAGTCCATTTGTAGTGCTTTCCAATTTCAGGGTCATTTAGCCCAAAATAAATCATTAAATGAATGAAAAATAGCAAAAGAAATCAGAAAGGGTTGAAATTTAGTATGCGGCTTTGAATGATGCATATTGAATGCACAAAAAGTCTTGAGTTCAAATAAGTTTAGAAAAATGAAATGCCTTTGTAACAGATGAGTTTTCGTCTGAAACCCTCGTACTTCGAAAGAGATCATCCAGTTTGTACACGAAGTGCATCCAGTTTTTTCCGTAACCCTCTCACCTTTTGCACACATGTTATGTGGGTCAAATGATGATACCATGCGAAGTTTCAACCTTTTCTGAGTTTAGTTGTAGTGCTTTCTAATTTCAGGGTCATTTTAGCCCAAAAGAAATCATTAAATGAGTGAAAAATAGAAAATGAATTCAGAAAGGGTTGAAATTTTAGTATGTGGCTTTGAATTATGCATATTGAATGCACAAAAAGTCTTGAGTTCAAATAAGTTTAGAAAAATGAAATACCTTTGTAACGGATCAGTTTTCGTCTGAAACTCTCGTACTTCGAAAGAAATGGTCCAGTTTGTACATGAAGTGCATCCAGTTTTTGCCGTAAAACTCTTAACTTTTTCACACATGTTATGTAGGTCAAATGATGATACCATCCAAAGTTTCAACGTTTTCTGAGTTTAGTTGTAGTGCTTTCCAATTTCAGGGTCATTTAGCCCAAAATAAATCATTAAATGCATGAAAAATAGCAAATGAAGTCAGAAAGGGTTGAAATTTAGTATGTGGCTTTGAATGATCCATATTGAATGCACAAACAGTCTTGAATCCAAATAAGTTTAGAAAAATGAAATGCCTTTGTAACAGATGAGTTTTCGTCTGAAACCCTTGTACTTTGAAAGAGATGGTCCAGTTTGTACACGAAGTGCATCCAGCTTTTGCCGTAACCCTCTCAACTTTTGCACACATGTTATGTGGGTCAAATGATGATACCATGCCAAGTTTCAATCTTTTCTAAGTTTAGTTGTAGTGCTTTCCAATTTTAGGGTCATTTTAGCCCAAAATAAACCATTAAATGCATGAAAAGTAGCGAATGAAGTCAGAAAGGGTTGAAATTTTAGTATGTGGCTTTGAATGATGCATTGAATGCACAAAAAGTCTTGAGTTCAAATAAGTTTAGAAAAATGAAATGCCTTTGTAACGGATGAGTTTTCGTCTGAAACCCTCGTACTTTAAAAGAGATCGTCCAGTTTGTACACGAAGTGCATCCAGTTTTTTCCCTAACCCTCTCACCTTTTGCACACATGTTATGTGGGTCAAATGATGATACCATGCCAAGTTTCAACCTTTTCTGAGTTTAGTGGTAGTGCTTTCCAATTTCAGGGTCATTTAGCTCAAAATAAATCATTAAATGCATGAAAAATAGCAAATGAATTCAGAAAAGGGTTGACATTTTAGAATGTGGATTTATTTCTTTTGCGCCGGAAACCTAGAACATATGGTGGCATGGTGGCGGCAAAGTGGCAAACTTAAAACATTCAACAACTTAACATATCAAACCTAGAACATAAAAAAACTACTCGTCGTTGTCGGAGAAATCGTCTTCAGTGAAGGAGCTGATGTCATCCTCCAGCGCTATCCAGCGGGGGTCACCGACGGGCCAGCTGGCGGCGCCTCTCGCCAGTTTCTCCTCGGCCATCACCTTGGCCGCCCGCCGCTCCTCCCGCCTTTCATGACGCTCGTGTCGCCGCTCCGCGCTCTCAGCCGCAAGCCTCGTCCTGTGTTCCGCCTCCTCCGAGGCTTCACGGGGATGGCTCGCGTACCAATCCTACACGGCGCGCTGGTCCTGCTCCGAGGCGAGGCCGAGCACCGTTCATCGGCGATGGATGCGGTGGTCCTCTTCAGTGAAGAGAAGCGGCGGATCTGCCATGTCCTCCGCCTCTGCCACGCTATGGCAGTTGCGGAAATTCATCTCCACGCGTGGGCGGCCGAGCCTCCACGCCGCAACATCGTACGCGCGTGCGGGAAGATGCATGGTAGAACGTGCCGAGCCACACGGTCTCGTTGTTGGCGCTGGTGATCACTGCCGTGTATGTGCCATCGAGGCGCCCACCGACGCCGTGGTAACGGTGGTGGATTCGGCGGCGGGGCGGCATGGTGGCGCGGAAGGGGAAAGAGTGCACGAGAAGAGAACTAGTGGCGACTAGCGTTGTGTGGAGTCCTCTTCCACGCGCTTTTAACCGTACACGATTCTGAATCCAAACAATCAGGAAGAAGCACACGGATCGCGTGTTTCTGTCAAGCGCTTGTGAGTCGTTGGATCAGGATTCTGAGCCGTTGAATCCAACCAATCAGGAAGAAACACACGGATCGCGTGTTTCTTTCAAGCGCTTGTGAGTCGTTGGATCAGGCTTGTGAGCCGTTGGATCAGGTTTGTCGTTGCCTATATATACAGCCCACCTCTAGGACTTGTTCGACACTCAGTTCATCGGCCGAATACAAACCATTCGGATTCGCCTGCATACGTTCGACGGTGCATTTGATATACTTGCACTCATGAGCCACCGTCGGGCTGTATGCAGGAGAAATCGTGTGTTTTGGTGATCTTATATATATCTAGCTATAAATCTTTCACTTCATCGACGAAATACAAACCATTCGGATTCCCTGCATACGTCCGATGGTGCATTTGATATGCTTGCACTCACGAGCCACCGTCGGGCTATATGTAGGGGAAACCTTGTGTTTTGTTTGATTGGAAAACAAAAAAAAATTATAGAATTTTCATTATAGGATGTCAATGGAAGAATACTCCATATCATGTACTCTGTCAAGGCGAATTTCACACGGTCCTCGCCTGGTTGACACATCCGGAAAGTCTACCGACCAGGCGTGGACCGTTTGAAATACCCGTACGGGATTTTCGTCCCATACGGGTTTTCAGACGGTCCCCGCCTCGTGGGCAGATTGAATGATGCATATTGAATGCACAAAAAGTCTTGAGTTCAAATAAGTTTAGAAAAACGAAATGCCTTTCTAACGGATGAGTTTCCGTTTGAAACCCTCGTACTTTGAAAGACATGGTCCAGTTTGCACACGAAGTGCATCTAGCTTTTGCCGTAAAACTCTCAAATTTTACACACATAATATGTGGGTCAAATGATGATACCATGCCAAGTTTCAACCTTTTCTTAGTTAAGTTGTAGTGCTTTCTAATTTCAGGGTCATTTTAGCCCAAAAGAAATCATTAAATGAGTGAAAAATAGAAAATGAATTCAGAAAGGGTTGAAATTTTAGTATGTGGCTTTGAATGATGCATATTGAATGCACAAAAAGTCTTTAGTTCAAATAAGTTTAGAAAAATGAAATGCCTTTGTAACAGATGAGTTTTCGTCTGAAACCCTCGTACTTCGAAAGAGATGGTCTAGTTTGTACACGAAGTGCATCCAGTTTTTGCCGTAAAACTCTCAACTTTTTCACACATGTTATGTGGGTCAAATGATGATACCATGCCAAGTTTCAACCTTTTCTGAGTTCAGTTGTAGTGCTTTCCAATTTCAGGGTCATTTAGCCCAACATAAATCATTAAATGCATGAAAAATGGCAAATGAAGTCAGAAAGGGTTGAAATTGAAGTATGTGGCTTTGAATGATGCATATTGAATGCACAAAAAGTCTTGAGTTCAAATAAGTTTAGAAAAATGAAATGCCTTTGTAATAGATGAGTTTTCTTCTGAAACCCTCGTACTTTGAAAGAGAGGGTTCAGTTTGTACACGAAGTGCATCCAGTTTTTTCCGTAACCCTCTCAACTTTTGCACACATGTTATGTGAGTCAAATGATGATACCATGACAAGTCTCAACCTTTTCTGAGTTTATTTGTAGTGCTTTCCAATTTCAGGATCATTTAGCCCAAAATAAATAATTAAATGCATGAAAAATAGCAAATGAAGTCAGAAAGGGTTGAAATTTTAGTATGTGGCTTTTAATGATGCATATTGAATGCAAAAAAAGTCTTGAGTTCAAATAAGTTTAGAAAAATGAAATGCCTTTGTACCAGATGAGTTTTCGTCTGAAACCCTCGTACTTCGAAAGAGATGGTGCAGTTTGTACACGAAGTGCATCCAGTTTTTGCCATAACCCTCTCAAATTTTGCACACATGTTATGTGGGTCAAATGATGATACCACGCCATGTTTCAACTTATTCTGAGTTTAGTTGTAGTGCTTTCCAATTTTAGGGTCATTTAGGCCAAAAGAAATCATTAAATGAATGAAAAATAGAAAATGAAGTCAGATGGGGTTGAAATTTTAGTATGTGGCTTTCAATGATGCATATTGAATGCACAACAAGTCCTTAGTTCAAATAGGTTTATAAAAATGAAATGCCTTTGTAACGGATGAGTTTTCGTCTCAAACCCTCGTACTTCGAAAGAGATGGTCCAGTTTGTACACGAAGTGCATCCAGTTTTTTCCATAAAACTCTCAACTTTTTCACACATGTTATGTAGGTCAAATGATGATACCATGACAAGTTTCAACCTTTTCTGAGTTTAGTTGTAGTGCTTTCCAATTTCAGGGTCATTTAGCCCAAAATAAATCATTAAATGCATGAAAAATAGCAAATGAAGTTAGAAAGGGTTGAAATTTAGTATGTGGCTTTGAATTATGCATATTGAATGCACAAAAAGTCTTGAGTTAAAATAAGTTTAGAAAAATGAAATGCCTTTTGTAACAGATGAGTTTTCGTGTGAAACCCTCGTACTTTGAAAGAGATGGTCCAGTTTGTACACGAAGTGCATCCAGTTTTGACCGTTAAACTCTCAACTTTTTCACACATGTTATGTAGGTCAAATGATGATTCCATGCCAAGTTTCAACCTTTTCTGAGTTTAGTTGAAGTGCTTTCCAATTTCAGGGTCATTTAGCCCAAAATAAATCGTTAAATGCAAGAAAAATAGCAAATGAAGTCAGAAAGGGTTGAAATTTAGTATGTGGCTTTGAATGATGCATATTGAATGCACAAAAAGTCTTGAATTCAAATAAGTTTAGAAAAATGAAATGCCTTTGTAACAAATGAGTTTTCGTTTGAAACCCTCGTACTTTGAAAGAGATGGTCCAGTTTGTACACGAAGTGCATCCAGCTTTTGCCGTAACCCTCTCAACTCTTTCACACATGTTATGTGGGTCAAATGATGATACCATGCTAAGTTTCAACCTTTTCTGAGTTCAGTTGTAGTGCTTTCCAATTTCAGGGTCATTTTAGCCCAAAATAAACCATTAAATGCATGAAAAATAGCGAATGAAGTCAGAAAGGGTTGAAATTTTAGTATTGGCTTTGAATGATGCATATTGAATGCAGAAAAAGTCTTGAGTTCAAATAAGTTTAGAAAAATGAAATGCCTTTGTAACGGATGAGTTTTCGTCGGAAACCCTCGTACTTCGAAAGAGATGGTCCAGTTTGTACACGAAGTGCATCCAGTTTTTGCCGTAAAACTCTCAAATTTTACACACATGTTATTTGGGTCAAATGATGATACCATGCCAAGTTTCAACCTTTTATGAGTCCATTTGTAGTGCTTTCCAATTTCAGGGTCATTTAGCCCAAAATAAATTATTAAATGAATGAAAAATAGCAAAAGAAATCAGAAAGGGTTGAAATTTAGTATGCGGCTTTGAATGATGCATATTGAATGCACAAAAAGTCTTGAGTTCAAATAAGTTTAGAAAAATGAAATGCCTTTGTAACAGATGAGTTTTCGTCTGAAACCCTCGTACTTCGAAAGAGATCATCCAGTTTGTACACGAAGTGCATCCAGTTTTTTCCGTAACCCTCTCACCTTTTGCACACATGTTATGTGGGTCAAATGATGATACCATGCCAAGTTTCAACCTTTTCTGAGTTTAGTTGTAGTGCTTTCTAATTTCAGGGTCATTTTAGCCCAAAAGAAATCATTAAATGAGTGAAAAATAGAAAATGAATTCAGAAAGGGTTGAAATTTTAGTATGTGGCTTTGAATTATGCATATTGAATGCACAAAAAGTCTTGAGTTCAAATAAGTTTAGAAAAATGAAATACCTTTGTAACGGATCAGTTTTCGTCTGAAACTCTCGTACTTCGAAAGAAATGGTCCAGTTTGTACATGAAGTGCATCCAGTTTTTGCCGTAAAACTCTTAACTTTTTCACACATGTTATGTAGGTCAAATGATGATACCATCCAAAGTTTCAACGTTTTCTGAGTTTAGTTGTAGTGCTTTCCAATTTCAGGGTCATTTAGCCCAAAATAAATCATTAAATGCATGAAAAATAGCAAATGAAGTCAGAAAGGGTTGAAATTTAGTATGTGGCTTTGAATGATCCATATTGAATGCACAAACAGTCTTGAATACAAATAAGTTTAGAAAAATGAAATGCCTTTGTAACAGATGAGTTTTCGTCTGAAACCCTTGTACTTTGAAAGAGATGGTCCAGTTTGTACACGAAGTGCATCCAGCTTTTGCCGTAACCCTCTCAACTTTTGCACACATGTTATGTGGGTCAAATGATGATACCATGCCAAGTTTCAATCTTTTCTAAGTTTAGTTGTAGTGCTTTCCAATTTTAGGGTCATTTTAGCCCAAAATAAACCATTAAATGCATGAAAAGTAGCGAATGAAGTCAGAAAGGGTTGAAATTTTAGTATGTGGCTTTGAATGATGCATTGAATGCACAAAAAGTCTTGAGTTCAAATAAGTTTAGAAAAATGAAATGCCTTTGTAACGGATGAGTTTTCGTCTGAAACCCTCGTACTTTAAAAGAGATCGTCCAGTTTGTACACGAAGTGCATCCAGTTTTTGCCCTAACCCTCTCACCTTTTGCACACATGTTATGTGGGTCAAATGATGATACCATGCCAAGTTTCAACCTTTTCTGAGTTTAGTGGTAGTGCTTTCCAATTTCAGGGTCATTTAGCTCAAAATAAATCATTAAATGCATGAAAAATAGCAAATGAATTCAGAAAAGGGTTGAAATTTTAGAATGTGGATTTATTTCTTTTGCGCCGGAAACCTAGAACATATGGTGGCATGGTGGCGGCAAAGTGGCAAACTTAAAACATTCAACAACTTAACATATCAAACCTAGAACATAAAAAAACTACTCGTCGTTGTCGGAGAAATCGTCTTCGGTGAAGGAGCTGATGTCATCCTCCAGCGCTATCCAGCGGGGGTCACCGACGGGCCAGTTGGCGGGGCCTCTCGCCAGTTTCTCCTCGGCCATCACCTTGGCCGCCCGCCGCTCCTCCCGCCTTTCATGACGCTCGTGTCGCCGCTCCGCGCTCTCAGCCGCAAGCCTCGTCCTGTGTTCCGCCTCCTCCGAGGCTTCACGGGGATGGCTCGCGTACCAATCCTACACGGCGCGCTGGTCCTGCTCCGAGGCGAGGCCGAGCACCGTTCATCGGCGATGGATGCGGTGGTCCTCTTCAGTGAAGAGAAGCGGCGGATCTGCCATGTCCTCCGCCTCTGCCACGCTATGGCAGTTGCGGAAATTCATCTCCACGCGTGGGCGGCCGAGCCTCCACGCCGCAACATCGTACGCGCGTGCGGGAAGATGCATGGTAGAACGTGCCGAGCCACACGGTCTCGTTGTTGGCGCTGGTGATCACTGCCGTGTATGTGCCATCGAGGCGCCCACCGACGCCGTGGTAACGGTGGTGGATTCGGCGGCGGGGCGGCATGGTGGCGCGGAAGGGGAAAGAGTGCACGAGAAGAGAACTAGTGGCGACTAGCGTTGTGTGGAGTCCTCTTCCACGCGCTTTTAACCGTACACGATTCTGAATCCAAACAATCAGGAAGAAGCACACGGATCGCGTGTTTCTGTCAAGCGCTTGTGAGTCGTTGGATCAGGATTCTGAGCCGTTGAATCCAACCAATCAGGAAGAAACACACGGATCGCGTGTTTCTTTCAAGCGCTTGTGAGTCGTTGGATCAGGCTTGTGAGCCGTTGGATCAGGTTTGTCGTTGCCTATATATACAGCCCACCTCTAGGACTTGTTCGACACTCAGTTCATCGGCCGAATACAAACCATTCGGATTCGCCTGCATACGTTCGACGGTGCATTTGATATACTTGCACTCATGAGCCACCGTCGGGCTGTATGCAGGAGAAATCGTGTGTTTTGGTGATGTTATATATATCTAGCTATAAATCTTTCACTTCATCGACGAAATACAAACCATTCGGATTCCCTGCATACGTCCGATGGTGCATTTGATATGCTTGCACTCACGAGCCACCGTCGGGCTATATGTAGGGGAAACCTTGTGTTTTGTTTGATTGGAAAACAAAAAAAATTTATAGAATTTTCATTATAGGATGTCAATGGAAGAATACTCCATATCATGTACTCTGTCAAGGCGAATTTCACACTGTCCTCGCCTGGTTGACACATCCGGAAAGTCTACCGACCAGGCGTGGACCGTTTGAAATACCCGTACGGGATTTTCGTCCCATACGGGTTTTCAGACGGTCCCCGCCTCGTGGGCAGATTGAATGATGCATATTGAATGCACAAAAAGTCTTGAGTTCAAATAAGTTTAGAAAAACGAAATGCCTTTCTAACGGATGAGTTTTCGTTTGAAACCCTCGTACTTTGAAAGACATGGTCCAGTTTGCACACGAAGTGCATCTAGCTTTTGCCGTAAAACTCTCAAATTTTACACACATAATATGTGGGTCAAATGATGATACCATGCCAAGTTTCAACCTTTTCTTAGTTAAGTTGTAGTGCTTTCTAATTTCAGGGTCATTTTAGCCCAAAAGAAATCATTAAATGAGTGAAAAATAGAAAATGAATTCAGAAAGGGTTGAAATTTTAGTATGTGGCTTTGAATGATGCATATTGAATGCACAAAAAGTCTTTAGTTCAAATAAGTTTAGAAAAATGAAATGCCTTTGTAACAGATGAGTTTTCGTCTGAAACCCTCGTACTTCGAAAGAGATGGTCTAGTTTGTACACGAAGTGCATCCAGTTTTTGCCGTAAAACTCTCAACTTTTTCACACATGTTATGTGGGTCAAATGATGATACCATGCCAAGTTTCAACCTTTTCTGAGTTCAGTTGTAGTGCTTTCCAATTTCAGGGTCATTTAGCCCAACATAAATCATTAAATGCATGAAAAATGGCAAATGAAGTCAGAAAGGGTTGAAATTGAAGTATGTGGCTTTGAATGATGCATATTGAATGCACAAAAAGTCTTGAGTTCAAATAAGTTTAGAAAAATGAAATGCCTTTGTAATAGATGAGTTTTCTTCTGAAACCCTCGTACTTTGAAAGAGAGGGTTCAGTTTGTACACGAAGTGCATCCAGTTTTTTCCGTAACCCTCTCAACTTTTGCACACATGTTATGTGAGTCAAATGATGATACCATGACAAGTCTCAACCTTTTCTGAGTTTATTTGTAGTGCTTTCCAATTTCAGGATCATTTAGCCCAAAATAAATAATTAAATGCATGAAAAATAGCAAATGAAGTCAGAAAGGGTTGAAATTTTAGTATGTGGCTTTTAATGATGCATATTGAATGCAAAAAAAGTCTTGAGTTCCAATAAGTTTAGAAAAATGAAATGCCTTTGTACCAGATGAGTTTTCGTCTGAAACCCTCGTACTTCGAAAGAGATGGTGCAGTTTGTACACGAAGTGCATCCAGTTTTTGCCATAACCCTCTCAAATTTTGCACACATGTTATGTGGGTCAAATGATGATACCACGCCATGTTTCAACTTATTCTGAGTTTAGTTGTAGTGCTTTCCAATTTTAGGGTCATTTAGGCCAAAAGAAATCATTAAATGAATGAAAAATAGAAAATGAAGTCAGATGGGGTTGAAATTTTAGTATGTGGCTTTCAATGATGCATATTGAATGCACAACAAGTCCTTAGTTCAAATAGGTTTATAAAAATGAAATGCCTTTGTAACGGATGAGTTTTCGTCTCAAACCCTCGTACTTCGAAAGAGATGGTCCAGTTTGTACACGAAGTGCATCCAGTTTTTTCCATAAAACTCTCAACTTTTTCACACATGTTATGTAGGTCAAATGATGATACCATGACAAGTTTCAACCTTTTCTGAGTTTAGTTGTAGTGCTTTCCAATTTCAGGGTCATTTAGCCCAAAATAAATCATTAAATGCATGAAAAATAGCAAATGAAGTTAGAAAGGGTTGAAATTTAGTATGTGGCTTTGAATTATGCATATTGAATGCACAAAAAGTGTTGAGTTAAAATAAGTTTAGAAAAATGAAATGCCTTTTGTAACAGATGAGTTTTCGTGTGAAACCCTCGTACTTTGAAAGAGATGGTCCAGTTTGTACACGAAGTGCATCCAGTTTTGACCGTTAAACTCTCAACTTTTTCACACATGTTATGTAGGTCAAATGATGATTCCATGCCAAGTTTCAACCTTTTCTGAGTTTAGTTGAAGTGCTTTCCAATTTCAGGGTCATTTAGCCCAAAATAAATCGTTAAATGCAAGAAAAATAGCAAATGAAGTCAGAAAGGGTTGAAATTTAGTATGTGGCTTTGAATGATGCATATTGAATGCACAAAAAGTCTTGAATTCAAATAAGTTTAGAAAAATGAAATGCCTTTGTAACAAATGAGTTTTCGTTTGAAACCCTCGTACTTTGAAAGAGATGGTCCAGTTTGTACACGAAGTGCATCCAGCTTTTGCCGTAACCCTCTCAACTCTTTCACACATGTTATGTGGGTCAAATGATGATACCATGCTAAGTTTCAACCTTTTCTGAGTTCAATTGTAGTGCTTTCCAATTTCAGGGTCATTTTAGCCCAAAATAAACCATTAAATGCATGAAAAATAGCGAATGAAGTAAGAAAGGGTTGAAATTTTAGTATTGGCTTTGAATGATGCATATTGAATGCAGAAAAAGTCTTGAGTTCAAATAAGTTTAGAAAAATGAAATGCCTTTGTAACGGATGAGTTTTCGTCTGAAACCCTCGTACTTCGAAAGAGATGGTCCAGTTTGTACACGAAGTGCATCCAGTTTTTGCCGTAAAACTCTCAAATTTTACACACATGTTATTTGGGTCAAATGATGATACCATGCCAAGTTTCAACCTTTTCTGAGTCCATTTGTAGTGCTTTCCAATTTCAGGGTCATTTAGCCCAAAATAAATTATTAAATGAATGAAAAATAGCAAAAGAAATCAGAAAGGGTTGAAATTTAGTATGCGGCTTTGAATGATGCATATTGAATGCACAAAAAGTCTTGAGTTCAAATAAGTTTAGAAAAATGAAATGCCTTTGTAACAGATGAGTTTTCGTCTGAAACCCTCGTACTTCGAAAGAGATCATCCAGTTTGTACACGAAGTGCATCCAGTTTTTTCCGTAACCCTCTCACCTTTTGCACACATGTTATGTGGGTCAAATGATGATACCATGCCAAGTTTCAACCTTTTCTGAGTTTAGTTGTAGTGCTTTCTAATTTCAGGGTCATTTTAGCCCAAAAGAAATCATTAAATGAGTGAAAAATAGAAAATGAATTCAGAAAGGGTTGAAATTTTAGTATGTGGCTTTGAATTATGCATATTGAATGCACAAAAAGTCTTGAGTTCAAATAAGTTTAGAAAAATGAAATACCTTTGTAACGGATCAGTTTTCGTCTGAAACTCTCGTACTTCGAAAGAAATGGTCCAGTTTGTACATGAAGTGCATCCAGTTTTTTCCGTAAAACTCTTAACTTTTTCACACATGTTATGTAGGTCAAATGATGATACCATCCAAAGTTTCAACGTTTTCTGAGTTTAGTTGTAGTGCTTTCCAATTTCAGGGTCATTTAGCCCAAAATAAATCATTAAATGCATGAAAAATAGCAAATGAAGTCAGAAAGGGTTGAAATTTAGTATGTGGCTTTGAATGATCCATATTGAATGCACAAACAGTCTTGAATCCAAA
Organism: Bromus sterilis; assembly: GCA_950022295.1. Taxonomy (NCBI): domain Eukaryota; kingdom Viridiplantae; phylum Streptophyta; class Magnoliopsida; order Poales; family Poaceae; genus Bromus; species Bromus sterilis. The sequence continues at coordinate 156,317,104 of OX465596.1, read as the reverse complement.
TAAGTTTAGAAAAATGAAATGCCTTTGTAACAGATGAGTTTTTGTCTGAAACCCTTGTACTTTGAAAGAGATGGTCCAGTTTGTACACGAAGTGCATCCAGCTTTTGCCGTAACCCTCTCAACTTTTGCACACATGTTATGTGGGTCAAATGATGATACCATGCCAAGTTTCAATCTTTTCTAAGTTTAGTTGTAGTGCTTTCCAATTTTAGGGTCATTTTAGCCCAAAATAAACCATTAAATGCATGAAAAGTAGCGAATGAAGTCAGAAAGGGTTGAAATTTTAGTATGTGGCTTTGAATGATGCATTGAATGCACAAAAAGTCTTGAGTTCAAATAAGTTTAGAAAAATGAAATGCCTTTGTAACGGATGAGTTTTCGTCTGAAACCCTCGTACTTTAAAAGAGATCGTCCAGTTTGTACACGAAGTGCATCCAGTTTTTGCCCTAACCCTCTCACCTTTTGCACACATGTTATGTGGGTCAAATGATGATACCATGCCAAGTTTCAACCTTTTCTGAGTTTAGTGGTAGTGCTTTCCAATTTCAGGGTCATTTAGCTCAAAATAAATCATTAAATGCATGAAAAATAGCAAATGAATTCAGAAAAGGGTTGAAATTTTAGAATGTGGATTTATTTCTTTTGCGCCGGAAACCTAGAACATATGGTGGCATGGTGGCGGCAAAGTGGCAAACTTAAAACATTCAACAACTTAACATATCAAACCTAGAACATAAAAAAACTACTCGTCGTTGTCGGAGAAATCGTCTTCGGTGAAGGAGCTGATGTCATCCTCCAGCGCTATCCAGCGGGGGTCACCGACGGGCCAGTTGGCGGCGCCTCTCGCCAGTTTCTCCTCGGCCATCACCTTGGCCGCCCGCCGCTCCTCCCGCCTTTCATGACGCTCGTGTCGCCGCTCCGCGCTCTCAGCCGCAAGCCTCGTCCTGTGTTCCGCCTCCTCCGAGGCTTCACGGGGATGGCTCGCGTACCAATCCTACAGGGCGCGCTGGTCCTGCTCCGAGGCGAGGCCGAGCACCGTTCATCGGCGATGGATGCGGTGGTCCTCTTCAGTGAAGAGAAGCGGCGGATCTGCCATGTCCTCCGCCTCTGCCACGCTATGGCAGTTGCGGAAATTCATCTCCACGCGTGGGCGGCCGAGCCTCCACGCCGCAACATCGTACGCGCGTGCGGGAAGATGCATGGTAGAACGTGCCGAGCCACACGGTCTCGTTGTTGGCGCTGGTGATCACTGCCGTGTATGTGCCATCGAGGCGCCCACCGACGCCGTGGTAACGGTGGTGGATTCGGCGGCGGGGCGGCATGGTGGCGCGGAAGGGGAAAGAGTGCACGAGAAGAGAACTAGTGGCGACTAGCGTTGTGTGGAGTCCTCTTCCACGCGCTTTTAACCGTACACGATTCTGAATCCAAACAATCAGGAAGAAGCACACGGATCGCGTGTTTCTGTCAAGCGCTTGTGAGTCGTTGGATCAGGATTCTGAGCCGTTGAATCCAACCAATCAGGAAGAAACACACGGATCGCGTGTTTCTTTCAAGCGCTTGTGAGTCGTTGGATCAGGCTTGTGAGCCGTTGGATCAGGTTTGTCGTTGCCTATATATACAGCCCACCTCTAGGACTTGTTCGACACTCAGTTCATCGGCCGAATACAAACCATTCGGATTCGCCTGCATACGTTCGACGGTGCATTTGATATACTTGCACTCATGAGCCACCGTCGGGCTGTATGCAGGAGAAATCGTGTGTTTTGGTGATCTTATATATATCTAGCTATAAATCTTTCACTTCATCGACGAAATACAAACCATTCGGATTCCCTGCATACGTCCGATGGTGCATTTGATATGCTTGCACTCACGAGCCACCGTCGGGCTATATGTAGGGGAAACCTTGTGTTTTGTTTGATTGGAAAACAAAAAAAATTTATAGAATTTTCATTATAGGATGTCAATGGAAGAATACTCCATATCCTGTACTCTGTCAAGGCGAATTTCACACGGTCCTCGCCTGGTTGACACATCCGGAAAGTCTACCGACCAGGCGTGGACCGTTTGAAATACCCGTACGGGATTTTCGTCCCATACGGGTTTTCATACGGTCCCCGCCTCGTGGGCAGATTGAATGATGCATATTGAATGCACAAAAAGTCTTGAGTTCAAATAAGTTTAGAAAAACGAAATGCCTTTCTAACGGATGAGTTTCCGTTTGAAACCCTCGTACTTTGAAAGACATGGTCCAGTTTGCACACGAAGTGCATCTAGCTTTTGCCGTAAAACTCTCAAATTTTACACACATAATATGTGGCTCAAATGATGATACCATGCCAAGTTTCAACCTTTTCTTAGTTAAGTTGTAGTGCTTTCTAATTTCAGGGTCATTTTAGCCCAAAAGAAATCATTAAATGAGTGAAAAATAGAAAATGAATTCAGAAAGGGTTGAAATTTTAGTATGTGGCTTTGAATGATGCATATTGAATGCACAAAAAGTCTTTAGTTCAAATAAGTTTAGAAAAATGAAATGCCTTTGTAACAGATGAGTTTTCGTCTGAAACCCTCGTACTTCGAAAGAGATGGTCTAGTTTGTACACGAAGTGCATCCAGTTTTTGCCGTAAAACTCTCAACTTTTTCACACATGTTATGTGGGTCAAATGATGATACCATGCCAAGTTTCAACCTTTTCTGAGTTCAGTTGTAGTGCTTTCCAATTTCAGGGTCATTTAGCCCAACATAAATCATTAAATGCATGAAAAATGGCAAATGAAGTCAGAAAGGGTTGAAATTGAAGTATGTGGCTTTGAATGATGCATATTGAATGCACAAAAAGTCTTGAGTTCAAATAAGTTTAGAAAAATGAAATGCCTTTGTAATAGATGAGTTTTCGTCTGAAACCCTCGTACTTTGAAAGAGAGGGTTCAGTTTGTACACGAAGTGCATCCAGTTTTTTCCGTAACCCTCTCAACTTTTGCACACATGTTATGTGAGTCAAATGATGATACCATGACAAGTCTCAACCTTTTCTGAGTTTATTTGTAGTGCTTTCCAATTTCAGGATCATTTAGCCCAAAATAAATAATTAAATGCATGAAAAATAGCAAATGAAGTCAGAAAGGGTTGAAATTTTAGTATGTGGCTTTTAATGATGCATATTGAATGCAAAAAAAGTCTTGAGTTCAAATAAGTTTAGAAAAATGAAATGCCTTTGTACCAGATGAGTTTTCGTCTGAAACCCTCGTACTTCGAAAGAGATGGTGCAGTTTGTACACGAAGTGCATCCAGTTTTTGCCATAACCCTCTCAAATTTTGCACACATGTTATGTGGGTCAAATGATGATACCACGCCATCTTTCAACTTATTCTGAGTTTAGTTGTAGTGCTTTCCAATTTTAGGGTCATTTAGGCCAAAAGAAATCATTAAATGAATGAAAAATAGAAAATGAAGTCAGATGGGGTTGAAATTTTAGTATGTGGCTTTCAATGATGCATATTGAATGCACAACAAGTCCTTAGTTCAAATAGGTTTATAAAAATGAAATGCCTTTGTAACGGATGAGTTTTCGTCTCAAACCCTCGTACTTCGAAAGAGATGGTCCAGTTTGTACACGAAGTGCATCCAGTTTTTTCCATAAAACTCTCAACTTTTTCACACATGTTATGTAGGTCAAATGATGATACCATGACAAGTTTCAACCTTTTCTGAGTTTAGTTGTAGTGCTTTCCAATTTCAGGGTCATTTAGCCCAAAATAAATCATTAAATGCATGAAAAATAGCAAATGAAGTTAGAAAGGGTTGAAATTTAGTATGTGGCTTTGAATTATGCATATTGAATGCACAAAAAGTCTTGAGTTAAAATAAGTTTAGAAAAATGAAATGCCTTTTGTAACAGATGAGTTTTCGTGTGAAACCCTCGTACTTTGAAAGAGATGGTCCAGTTTGTACACGAAGTGCATCCAGTTTTGACCGTTAAACTCTCAACTTTTTCACACATGTTATGTAGGTCAAATGATGATTCCATGCCAAGTTTCAACCTTTTCTGAGTTTAGTTGAAGTGCTTTCCAATTTCAGGGTCATTTAGCCCAAAATAAATCGTTAAATGCAAGAAAAATAGCAAATGAAGTCAGAAAGGGTTGAAATTTAGTATGTGGCTTTGAATGATGCATATTGAATGCACAAAAAGTCTTGAATTCAAATAAGTTTAGAAAAATGAAATGCCTTTGTAACAAATGAGTTTTCGTTTGAAACCCTCGTACTTTGAAAGAGATGGTCCAGTTTGTACACGAAGTGCATCCAGCTTTTGCCGTAACCCTCTCAACTCTTTCACACATGTTATGTGGGTCAAATGATGATACCATGCTAAGTTTCAACCTTTTCTGAGTTCATTTGTAGTGCTTTCCAATTTCAGGGTCATTTTAGCCCAAAATAAACCATTAAATGCATGAAAAATAGCGAATGAAGTCAGAAAGGGTTGAAATTTTAGTATTGGCTTTGAATGATGCATATTGAATGCAGAAAAAGTCTTGAGTTCAAATAAGTTTAGAAAAATGAAATGCCTTTGTAACGGATGAGTTTTCGTCTGAAACCCTCGTACTTCGAAAGAGATGGTCCAGTTTGTACACGAAGTGCATCCAGTTTTTGCCGTAAAACTCTCAAATTTTACACACATGTTATTTGGGTCAAATGATGATACCATGCCAAGTTTCAACCTTTTCTGAGTCCATTTGTAGTGCTTTCCAATTTCAGGGTCATTTAGCCCAAAATAAATCATTAAATGAATGAAAAATAGCAAAAGAAATCAGAAAGGGTTGAAATTTAGTATGCGGCTTTGAATGATGCATATTGAATGCACAAAAAGTCTTGAGTTCAAATAAGTTTAGAAAAATGAAATGCCTTTGTAACAGATGAGTTTTCGTCTGAAACCCTCGTACTTCGAAAGAGATCATCCAGTTTGTACACGAAGTGCATCCAGTTTTTTCCGTAACCCTCTCACCTTTTGCACACATGTTATGTGGGTCAAATGATGATACCATGCCAAGTTTCAACCTTTTCTAAGTTTAGTGGTAGTGCTTTCCAATTTCAGGGTCATTTAGCTCAAAATAAATCATTAAATGCATGAAAAATAGCAAATGAATTCAGAAAAGGGTTGAAATTTTAGAATGTGGATTTATTTCTTTTGCGCCGGAAACCTAGAACATATGGTGGCATGGTGGCGGCAAAGTGGCAAACTTAAAACATTCAACAACTTAACATATCAAACCTAGAACATAAAAAAACTACTCGTCGTTGTCGGAGAAATCGTCTTCGGTGAAGGAGCTGATGTCATCCTCCAGCGCTATCTAGCGGGGGTCACCGACGGGCCAGTTGGCGGCGCCTCTCGCCAGTTTCTCCTCGGCCATCACCTTGGCCGCCCGCCGCTCCTCCCGCCTTTCATGACGCTCGTGTCGCCGCTCCGCGCTCTCAGCCGCAAGCCTCGTCCTGTGTTCCGCCTCCTCCGAGGCTTCACGGGGATGGCTCGCGTACCAATCCTACACGGCGCGCTGGTCCTGCTCCGAGGCGAGGCCGAGCACCGTTCGTCGGCGATGGATGCGGTGGTCCTCTTCAGTGAAGAGAAGCGGCGGATCTGCCATGTCCTCCGCCTCTGCCACGCTATGGCAGTTGCGGAAATTCATCTCCACGCGTGGGCGGCCGAGCCTCCACGCCGCAACATCGTACGCGCGTGCGGGAAGATGCATGGTAGAACGTGCCGAGCCACACGGTCTCGTTGTTGGCGCTGGTGATCACTGACGCCGTGGTAACGGTGGTGGATTCGGCGGCGGGGCGGCATGGTGGCGCGGAAGGGGAAAGAGTGCACGAGAAGAGAACTAGTGGCGACTAGCGTTGTGTGGAGTCCTCTTCCACGCGCTTTTAACCGTACACGATTCTGAATCCAAACAATCAGGAAGAAGCACACGGATCGCGTGTTTCGGTCAAGCGCTTGTGAGTAGTTGGATCAGGCTTCTGAGCCGTTGGATCCAACCAATCAGGAAGAAGCACACGGATCACGTGTTTCTTTCAAGCGCTTGTGAGTCGTTGGATCAGGCTTGTGAGCCGTTGGATCAGGCTTGTCGTTGCCTATATATATAGCCCACCTCTAGGACTTGTTCGACACTCAGTTCATCGGCCGAATACAAACCATTCCGATTCGCCTGCATACTTTCGACGGTGCATTTGATATGCTTGCACTCATGAGCCACCGTCGGGCTGTATGATGGAGAAATCGTGTGTTTTGTTGATCTTATATATATCTAGCTATAAATCTTTCACTTCATCGACCCAATACAAATCATTCGGATTCCCTGCATACGTCCGATGGTGCATTTGATATGCTTGCAGCCACGAGCCACCGTCGGGCTGTATGCAGGGGAAACCTTGTGTTTTGTTTGATTGGAAAACAAAAAAATAGTATAGCAATTTCATTATAGGATGACAATGGAAGAATACTCCATATCCTGTACTCTGTCAAGGCGAATTTCAAACGGTCCTCGCCTGGTTGACAGATCCGGCAAGTCTACCGACCAGGCGTGGACCGTCTGAAATACCCGTAAGGGATTTTCGTCCCATACGGGTTTTCAGACGGTCCCCGCCTCGTGGGCACATCTGGCAAATCTGCCAACCAACCCAGGTCCGTGTACGGCTTTTTGTGAACTTGTTATGCTACGATAAGTGCACGCGGACCTGTGCTTATAAACATGTCTAACTCCACTTCGGCTAGCGAGGTGGTACTAATTTTAGTTTCTTACATGGGACCTTTAGTACCGGTTCTAGGTACCAACCGGTACTAAAGGGTTAGTTACTGGTTAATTACGGTGTGAGAGGCCTTTAGAACTGGTTGGAGGCACCAACCGGGATTAAAGGTCCTTTTTCAGAGAAAAATAATGCCACCTACTGGGCTGACACGACCTGGATACGACTAGTAACCCACTAATGGGCCAGGATCCAGGCCCGCAGCAGGCCCATAAAGCTCACAGACAAGCAGTAACTGAGTAGGCCCGAAAGTCTGTGGTTGAGAGGAGCTCGAAGTGGTACGTGCATCAGCGCTTATAAACCAATCCGGCTGTCCCTCAACGAGCGAGGTGGGACTAAACATCCCACCGCACCGCGGTGCAGGGCCTTTGGTTCCGGTTGGTGGCACCAACTGGTACCAATGCACCCCTTTAGTTCCGGTTGGTGCGACCAACCGGGACCAATGGTCTCTGTTTCCCGCACTTTGGGCTGCTGAAAAAGGATCATTGGTCCCGGTTGGTGACATCAACCGGTACGAATACCCACCTTTAGTACCGGTAGGTGCCACCAACCGGGACCTATTATCTTGGTATATAATCCCCCGCCTTCCAGTCGTCGTTCCCATCTGCCATTTGGCTCAAGACGACGCGGACGACGACCCCGACGCAGTCAGGCTGCCCGATTGCCGTGCCGCGCCGCACCGCCCCCGCCGTCGCCGACGACCTCGCCTGCGGCACCCCGAGCATCTCGCCTTCCCCGATCCGCATTGCTGCCGCCCCCGCTCCTCCGTTCCTCATCACTGTGCCTCGCCGCCCCGCTCCAGCTCTGCCGCCGCCCCGTTCCTCCACCGACGTCGCCGCCCCGCTCCTCTACGTGGCCGCCTCACCCTCTAGTGAGTCTCCGGCGCCGCTAGATAAATAGATAGAAAAATAGACAAATAAATAGATAGATAGATAGATAGATAGACAGATAGAGTAGAATCTGTGTATAATAGATAGATAAATAGCTAGATAGATAGATAAATAGATAGATATAGCTATAATAAATAGATATATATATATATAATAGATAGAGTAGAATCTTTGTATAATTGATAGATATATAGATAGCTAGATAGATATAGATAGATAGATAGCTAAGTATTTTTGTCTTATTTTGTTAAATTTGTTAGTTAGTATAATTTTTACACTCGTTCATGTTAATAAAACTTTTCATATTAAATAAGTTCTCGGCAACGAAGCCTAGCCCGCATCCCCGTCGTCGCTGCGTCGGAGAGCACCTGCTTGGATGGGCGATGTCTGGGACTGGGCTCCCCCGGGCTGGCACTGGGAGGTGATCTCCGAGGTGCGCCACTTAGTGAGGAATCCGGGTCCTGTCGTCGACCCGGATCTTCTTTGGTGGAGGTCGCGTGGGCCAAAGTCGGTGCGGAGGCAGCCGACCCCCGAGTGGATTGTACGCCGATGTGTCAGGGAGGAGGACGAGCACATCCGTCGCTACTTGGTGGCGTTGGACGCCGGGTAATGGAGGACCTGGAGGGTTCTTCAGGGATCTCATCCGAGCTACGAGTTCGTGGTGGTTCCTTCTCTTTGGGTGGCCACCTTCCACCGCACCCGACGTTGTTTACTGTATTAGTCATGTTGTTTACCGTTGTATTACTCGATATATGTGACCAAGCACCCTGATATGTACAAGTACGAAACTTGTTCATCCTAGTTGGGTTCGTCGCCACACCGTCCCAGAACCGCTTATGTGTGCACTTCAAATATGAGGCACTATGCAACCTTGTTTTAAAATATTATTGCTGCATTTTTATTCGAGTTCATCCTTTTTTGTGTGTATTAACTTTGAACCAACCGGGACCTATTCTATTGGTACATAATCCCCGCCTTCCAGTCGTCATTACCATCTCGCCATTTGGCTCAAGACGACGCCGACGACGACACCGAACTAATCTTTTGAATTATATATGAACACAGAAAATGGCTGACGATGAACAGCTCGTCCAGTGCCCCTATTGTAACGATAACTTGGGTCGGTGCGACAACAGGTATCCAAAGTTGGATGGGGATGAAGAAAGATATTTCTCCCTCACGCTTAGGCGTGACTTCGTAAAAATAATGGGATATACAACTTCTGCGTCGACATCATCCTTCTTATTTAAGCATGCTTCACACTTAAATTTTTGTTTTGACGTGTAATTTTTTGTAATCAACTAGCGCATCCCATGCTATGCAAGACGCCAAGTATGTGACTTTGTTAAATTCAATTCGTGGAAAAATAATGAAACAAAGGAAGTCAAACTAAAGACGACGAAACATGGTATAACTTTGAGGATTGATGTCACTAAGAAATCTTGGTGCACTTATTTTGCTTGTCCAAATTGGCATGCATTGTGCAAGGCATATGCATTACAGGAGGGTATGCAAATAACCTTTGATCTTGGACCTCGCCGAGATGTATTTAAAAATAATGATATTTGGATGCTAGTGGACGACAAGAAGCTGGTTCTATCTCAACGTGAGTTTCTTAACCAAATTTTACTTGTTTCCTTTCCTTATTTCTTTGCTTCCCAAGTTGACAACTTTGTTATAATTTCCAGTTTACCTCTATGCTCCGATGGATGCACACAAAATGTTTGATAATGATTTCTATAATGGTGGCGTTGAGGAGCTAACCATGGATGAACAAGATGACTATATCTCCTTTCTTAAAGATGTAACTGGCTTTGCAAGAGAATCTTATACTCCATATGTTCCATTTGTTCTTGAGTTGTTGCCGGTATATGTATCAAACTATATCATGGTGAGATTTTCTACTATTCTGTCACTACTTCATCATTTTCAGAAATCTTTTGACCTAAGATTAACTATACCGCATTAATAGGTATTTAAGTCATATGTTTTCAACAGAAAATCCCGAAAAAATGTGTGCCTAGATGGATGCCTTCTAGAGGCGAGCTTACAGTTGTGTCTTACAGTTGTGGATGCCTACGGCCATTGGAAGAACTCTTCAAGACTGACTACTCCACTGAAAATGAACGTGATGGTGGCTCCTTAAGAAAAAAAAATTGGAAATGGATAGTGATTCAGAAGAATATAAAAGATTGGGACAAGGTCTTCTCCATATTACATTATGGAAATGAAGGTGTCTTTTAATTTTTTTATATTTACCCTTGTGAGGATGAGCAGTCTCATAGGTGATATATATGAGGAGTCAAGGTAATATTATGGAAATGGAACTTAATTTGTGTTTGATATTAGCGAAGTTAAACTAGCAAAGGACCTTTGTGTGTTGGATATTAATTATGATCATGATGATATATATGAGATGAATCCTTTCTCTCCTAGATAGTGATAAGAGATTACACAACTCTCTTTATTAGCTAGCTAAAACCTAAAACAATATATGAAACCCCTAAATTAACCCCTGCAAAACCCCCTAACCCCCCCACCCTTTCAAAATAAAACCTAGCCCGTCCCGTTTGGTGGCACCAACCGGGATAAAAGTCCCTCCCGCCTGGGCAAGCCACATCGGCCACATGGAGGCCCATCTGCCCAGGTTCATGGACCAACCGGTACTAAAGGTTTTGGGCATTAGTAACTACCCTTTAGTCCTGGTTCCGGAACCGGGAAAAATGGGCGTCTGGAACCGGGAAAAATGGGCCTCTTTCTACCAGTGAAACCCTATCCTCTACATAGGGGAAATTTTCTGCTATCCTACATCTCACCTTCCACTTGGGGTAAACAACGAAGGGCGAGAAACCATTATCAACATCTCGCACATCAATTCACACTGCAATATTTCATGCAGAAAATGTAGATGAAAAATCAACTATGGGCTAGAAAATGCACATTGAGATCAGAGATCATGTGTAAATCATAGGGCTCAATGTACTTTTACAAATGAAACAAAAATGCACTTTTTTCCAAAAGTTCGAGCCCCCTTCTTCACGCCTATCAAGTCCAGAAATACGACCAACCACACATCACAAGGTAACTCATCCTCCATCATCGAGTATCCTATATTGTCACTCTATAAGAATAAGGAGAAGTGAAAAAAACTCAATGGAATTTGACCAAACACCTATAGGTTATGGTAGCTGTCATGGAAAGCCTCGTAAAGGGGCCGCAGGGGGAAGGGAGGTACCTGTCTACGCACCGATTTGGGTATGTGGCATCATACTCCTAGGAGAGCACAAGCTCTAGTAGAGGCTACAGACGTCTGGAAATGCATGTGTGAAGTAAAAGAATACATCAACGTTGGACAAGAAGGCCGTGGACACAGAGCGGTAATGAAAGGAAGGGGAAAAGTGGAAATAAAATGATCCAAGAGGAGGATTTGAGTGGGCTAGAGGTATCAAAATCCTACATGATGACAATCTGAACTTCTGTAAACACCCTTGGTTACATTAGATTTGCACAAAATGGACATTGGATTAATCCACGGATAAACCCAAAAATGTGGTGCATAACAAAGTGCGTCCAAACCACTTGATAGAAATTTTTACGAGCGATCTAATTGTCCACATTAAAGATGTCCATAGAGAAGGTTTCATTATTATTTTCAAGGTTCAAGCATGCGTCTTCGCAGAAAGGAGAAGGAAGACTTTTTAAATGTAAATATGTGTTTTCAATTGTATATAAACAATCTCACGAGACGCATACATACTTTAGACCATGAAAACCACTATTGTGTGCTTGGTTTAAAACATTTTTGATAACCTATTTTCATATCTTCTGATTGTTTCAGCAGCTCAAAGTTAAAAAGGATAGTCCTAGGCTTTACATCAATTAATACACGTAACTATATAGTATTGATTAAAACCAAACATTAATGCTCAATAAATAGTAATAAAAAAGATCATCCAAAATAGAACAACCTTACATCACTTACTTAGGAAATAAGAAAAATCCTCCTACCCTAAAAAAGTGCTTTGAATCTGCATCATTCTTCAAGGGTGGCATGGGTGGCGATACACCATCATCGCCCCTAACCTCTCTCTCTTTATCCTTACATCGTCACGGTCGATCAAATTAATAATAAGAAAAGCTTCAGCGAGCAACGAGGCCTTCCTCCTCTCCTCTATCTTTCTCTCCTCCTCCCTCCCATTGTTCCCTCTCTTAAACCTGTTGAGTGGTAGTGCTGTCAGTTGCTATCCCCATCGTAAGTTGTTGGTCATCTCCCTAGGGAAGCATGGTCGAGGCCAAAGGGGTCGGTGACCACATTATCCTGTTAACTTTCATGCACTAGCCAACGCAACCAAAATTCTAAACTTATGGAAAGGTATAGTCAATTCACATATACACTTCAACATCCCCTCTCATGTGTGATGCGGAAAGTCAACACGTGGATAGACTCAGAGGTATGGCTCAAGAGGTTCATACGTGGACAAAGAGAGCGGTACAACAATTTTTAGGTAAATTGCGAAAGCCAAGACTTGAACTCAAGACCTTAGATGCTGATACCATGTTAAGCTTCATGCACCAACCAACATAAACAAAAGTCTGAACTGATGAAAAAGGCTAGGAAATCCATACATACACTTCAACACATCCAACACTGGATTCAAGGATCGCCACTCGGATCCCGAGCTCGCATAGATTATTTCCAAGACTAGGCCCTCGCCTTGGATGGGAGTAGACAGGGCCAGGTGGGCTATGGCCACTTCTCACTTACTCATGGTTGTGATCTGTACGCCAATGAGGATTTCCGTTACTGTAGAAAAGCTTAGTTGTGGCATGCGAAAAATTCCATTAGAGGCATGGCTTGGTCACACCACTAGTATCTCGCCAATGATAAATGTTACTACCTCCGATACATAATAAGTATCACAGTTTTAAACTAAGCCTATTTCAAAATTGGACACTCATTTTGGATTGGAGGGAGTACTATTTACTAGTTGCATGCCATGTCCACATCACTAGTAACATATGTTTTAGTGGTGTGCCTTCTCCGGCACGCCACTACTAGCACATATACTGGTGGTGCATGCACATCTTGGCACACCAATAGCTATTTTTATATTCATTATTATGAAATATTTATTTGTTATTATTAGTGGTGTGTTTACAAAGTGGCATGTCACTAGTCGTGAGTAACATTAGTTGCATGTTGTGGTGTCCACACATCACTAATGTATTTTGGAAGCATAATTGTTTCATTTTGTGGCAATGATTATGATTGTACCAGTATCGATGTTTGCACATCAATTTTAATTATTACATTAATATATAAAATATGAATCATAAAACATAAGTAAGACTAGGAAACTTTAGATAGTTAGGCAAGTGTGGAGTAAAGTTAACATAAAAAATAATGTAATGCATAGATAGACAAGATCTGTCAACATCATAACTCTGTTTCTATGTATCTAGTGGTTTCTTAGGTTGTACTCGTATCAAGAGAAGCCTAACTGTGCAATCCAGGTGTAGAAGGGCGGCATATCGTCAACATTTTCATTTAAGATAATATCTACCTCCTCTGGATTTTTTGCACCGTTGTTGAACATCTCTAATGTATCTACTTTCCCAAATAATTTTGCTCTTCTTTTTTCCTCTAGTTTGCATGATTTGATGAAACTAACCTGGATTGACGTTATTCTTAGCAGAATTTCCGTAGTGTTATTTTTAAGCAAAAATAAAAGTTCTTTGAATCGGACGAGGATTTTTTATGGAATAATTGAGGATTTTAGGATCCAATATGAACAACAGGGGGCCCATCCAGGCGCCACACAGCCTTGTGGCGCGGCCACCGCTAGGTCACACCAGCTACTCGTGTGGGGACCCTGGCCAAAAAATCACAAAAAGAATAATAGAAAAATCACAAATTATCATAATAGAAAACTGGTATTGTGTTTTATGATATGCAGCCGACATAATCTAATGTCCTTCACCTATAATATTGATTTGAAGTCTATTTCTGGCTTCAGAGAGAGGGATTCATCATCGTTATCATCACCAACCCTTCTTCATCACCAATTTCATCATGCTCACATCCGTGTGTGAGTAATTATTCTCTAGGCATATGGAGGTATATGGTAATTGGATGAGATTTTTTAGTAATCGTTGTCAGATTTGTTAGGGGTTCATCCCTAGTATCCATTGTGTTTTGAGATTGATGTTGCTATGAATTTTCTATGCTTAATGCTTATCACTAGGGCCCCAGTACCATGAGTTTAGATATGATCCCTTTATGTTTCATGAATATATATATGAATTCTTAATCTTATCAGCAAGTTGTATGTGTCTGTTATGGTTCTGCATCCTAGACCGCAAGGTGACAATAATTGGGATATCATCAGGGATGGATGTAATTCGAGGATTACACGTTTTCCTTGTATGTTAATGCTTGGTTCTGGTTCTCTATGGAAAGGATCCCCTTAATTAATCTTAATTTCCATTATGACCAATTTTCCAGTGCGGTTGGGGGACAAAAGATGTTATGCAAGTTTTTGCCTCAAGCATGTATGACTATCTATGGAATGAATGACTACATATGATTGATGAGTTGGAGCTACTATGTATCTCTCTAGGTTATGACAAATTCAAATTTAATCTCATCCAAATAACCATGTCTTACTATATGCCTACAATTTTAATGGTATTGTTACCATTGGAAGCTACTACTGCTACACTTTGGTATTGTTATGCAAACTTATTACTAGTAATGTTGTTATTACTATTACTACTGCTATCATATTACTATGCTACTAATAATTTTCTACAAGTAAGTTATCTCTACAAGCGTGGTTGAATTGATAACTCAACAACTAATGCCTATTAGTTTTCTTTGACTCCCCTTGTGTAGAAACAATAAATTTGGTTGAAACACTTCCCTCGAAGATTTTTGCGATACCCTATAATCCCTTTGGTTATTTTAAGCATCATGAAGAGAAGGGAATTTTGTAAAGAAACAAAAGCTTCAGTCTATATATAGTTCTTGTATGTGTAGGACTCAATATGGATGCCTAGATCATGCTATTGATTATTGAGCAAAAAGTTTTCTAGGTCTTGTCTTCATATTACCAAACCTATATGGTGGCAAACTTACTAGCTAGATGTTTTTTAGAGAACTAGAAATTAAAGGAGAATATGGGAATGGGTTATGGAAGTATTCCTGATTGTTTCGGAAGTGTTTTGAGAGTTTTCAATAGAGGTCCTAAATTTTTTCGAGGATATCCCAAAAGTGCATACATGGTCCTAGAAGCTTTTGGAAGAATCTAAAAATTACAGGAAATTCTAGAAGGGTTTTGTTGTTCCAGTTCCCTTCTTCCTTGGGGGTAGAGGCACCACCAAGGGCCCAGTTCGTCTGTACAAGAAATTCCCTAGTGGGGGAAGGAACCTCTGATGGAGAGTCCTTATAGTCAAGGACTGCCCGAGGTGGCTTGCTTGGGAGCATTTTCTCCCAGGTCAGGCGACCCCTAGGGTTGCCACCTCTCTCTCTCTCTCTCTATCTCTAGGGAGCAATTCTATTACTATTAATAGAATATTATTTTATTGGAGGCTCAGAATATTCATTGCTTCAATAGTCAAAATGTATCCAACCAAACATTAATCTTTCATGTTTCTTGTCGAAACGAGGCATGCGAAACATTGAAATTTCAGGATTTTTTTCAAAACGAAGGGTATAATATACCGTTGGAAATATATTGGCAAGGTGACCACTTCTGATATAAAACATTTTCGTAGAATCATCATGATTTAGAAAAAAATTCAAAAACATATTTTTGTACCAAAAAACATGAATTATTGTTCGGAGTCAACTTTTAAATGGTTTGTAGGAATCGGACAAATGAGATTGCGTTGGAAAACTTATAAAAATCCTGTTCATTTTTGTATAGAATTTTTCTCAAATTCCTTACAATTTAAAAGAACTTTTGAAATAGGGCACTTTTTGTTGAAACATATTTTTTGCTTTAGTTTTCAAATGGTTAGTCGAAATACATAAATGATGTACCATTGAAACATATTCTAAAGGTAAATGTTTTTCAAGTTGAACATTTATAATTCACCACATTTGTAGAGCAATTTGAATTCTACATAACTCGTATCAAATGATGTTCATCAAACTTTTGAATAATTTCTCGAATCAAAGAATGTAATGTTCCGTTGGAAAGCTGATGTATCGAACCAAATTTCATGTTGAACATCTATTGAAATTCCTAACTGTTTAGGAGCAATTTTGAATATGCCAAAAATGACATAAAATGTTTTTACAAATTGAAAATTTTACTTATATAACAAGATCGTTTGAACTCTCTCGGGTTGATACCATGCACTTGCGGAAATCACATTTTTTGGATGTTCATCTTGACTGACCTGATGATGTCTCATGTTGAAACTTGAATGGTTTATCTAGTAGAAATTATTGGATTTTTAAAAATGTTGTATTTTTTTTCCAAACTCAGTAGTTCAAACATTATTCGTAAGACAAGTGTATCATTTTTTTAAAGTTGGTGAATGTATAGTCCATATATAAACTTCATAGAGACGAATTCATTTTTAATGTTTTCATTTTAGTCCAGACTTATAGTATTCTTCAATCTGGACCTTCAAGTTTTACTCGACAAATTTTTTTGTTGATATCTTTTGTTTATTCATTGTAGTTGTACTTAACAATTTTTCCAATATGAAATTTTGAATTTTTTTCCACAATATTTGTAATTAATTATCTTTATAGTTCCCATTTTGTTAATCCGAACTAACAATCTTTTAAAATTTAAAATTTTTCTAGTAAAATTTTTATTATTTACATTTACATTTTATTAATTTACCTTGAGAATTTCCAAATTTTTAATTTGAACTTCCAAAAAATTTCACGTGAAAATTTTCTTTTATTCATTTAATTTGGGTTTTTTCCAATCTGAACTTAGAGATATTTTTCTTAATTTTAAGAATTGTGTTTTTTACTATCATGTAGCAAATTATGTCCGTTCTTTTGCTTTTTCTTCAAAAAAAATCTATATATGGGCTTCATGATAGTTTTTCCTGCGAACTTCTTGAGCTTTTTCATGGAATCATGTTTTATTTTAGGCGATCTTATAAGAGTACATGTATGGATTTTCTTTGGCTTCCAACATGATTTTTTATAGATAGCGGGGTTTGTATTATTTTATTCCTATAATTTTAATATTATTGCATCTAAAACTTCTCCCTAGGTCATCTTTGTTCTGAACTTTCACATAACCATCTTCAGACTTATAGGGTTAATATCAGTGAACTGCCTAGAAGCATTTTCGGCATGAATTTCTTTATTTCTTATTTTGAACTAAATATTCTTAGAAATTAAAATATGAACTTTTCATATTGTATTTAGGTTAAATTTTTATTGTTTTTTGTTCGTTGTTGAAAATACATTGACCATTTTTTCCAAAAAATTGCAAAATAGTGATTGTGTGGACATCTTTTATCTTCTAATGAACTTGCTTAGACGGATCTTTAATAAATGTTTTCCTAGTGTCCTTATTTCTCTGAACTTTCCATTCATGTGAATCTGAATCTTCTAGATTTTTCCCGACGGTGTTTCCATAAATAATTGGGGTGAATCATGTGTTTTCCTTTTTTCACCTTGTATCTAGACTTTTTTAATTATCATGTCTAAACTTTAGTTATTTTAACCATGAGTTTTTTCAAGTTTGATTGTGGTTTTCTATTTATTTTTCCAAACTTTTATAATTTTTTTTCCTTTTAACGTTCCACATTTGTCTCATTAAACTTTATTAGTTTTTTACCATCATTTTTGTTCTCCATATTTCATAGCGTTTTGTGCATGTACTTATACAGTAGTTTCCTTTTTTGTATATGTGAACTTTCTCCATGATTTGAATTTGTGAAATCTCCATCAATTTGACTTCAAAACTAATATTCTATTTTTTTACATTTTTCTTTCATTATGCAATTTCTGCAAAAAAATCTGAAATTTCAAAGGAACCTAAAAATAGTTTAATTATGAAATAGATAACATAAAATACTTGGACTTTCTATTTGTTCAATGTATGGATAGAAATTTTATTTAAAATTTGCAAAATAAGTTTGAAATATTCATTGAATAAGTTCATGGAATAAAATGTTTTGATTTTATTTGTGTACTTTTTAAATAGTTAGGGTGTGGAGTTTCTCCATGTTCAAAGTTGAACCTTTTTTGTTTTAAATTTAAGATTTCATTTCTCGTTTGAACCAACAATGCAATCAACTCTGACTTGCATGGGTTATCTAGTTGATCTAAGTAGATTTTTTAAAAAAGAAAATAAAATACAATTAAATGAAGTTCTTGTTTTCTTTTAACTCAAACTTTTTCGCAATGAAGGTCTAGGTCGGTCCCCTTAAGGATTTGAGGGTTTATTTTTCTATATTTTATTTCCTGAATGTTTTTGTATGTATTGAAATATAAAATCCAATATCTTATGCATTTGAACTTATCTAATTTTTTCCGAGGAACTTCATTGGGTATGTGTTCATGGATTTCTTATTAGTTTCTTTTTTTCTAACATATAATGATGTACATATGAACTTGTCATCTTTTTGTAACCAAGATTTGAGAATTTCTTTAGACTATTTAAACCCAGGATGAACCCAGGTTTTTAAACTTTTCTTTTAACTCCTCATATTTTCCTCTATAACTCTCTTAGGCCTTCAATTGAACTTTCCAAGGTTATTTCCTTCTCTTATTTTTGTCTATTCATTTTCTTCTCTGTACTTTTTTGTGTTTCGGGTCTGTTGTTGCAATTTTTTTTCTTCATATCAGTTTATGAGTTTATTTTGCTATACATGTTTAGAGAATATTTTTTGGTGTCTTCATGATGAACTTTGTGTTGTTGATTTTTTTAAATCTTATTAGGGATAATACATAAATTTCAATGAAGGAGGGTGTGCAGAAGCATACACACGTACTAAATTTTCAATAAGCACATATTATTTTCATTTACACACACAAATTAATTAAGTTTTTGAGTATATCACATAAGTTCATCAAAATATGTGAAATACATAATTGATTCTGGATCACAGACAAAATGCAATTTATGTGAAATATTGGGGAGAGAAGGATGGAATTAGTGCGAAGCATCCATGCTTTGAGAGAGAAATACATGAGAGAGAGATCGACGAGGGTCGATACAGAGAGTACAATGGTCGTGTGGACGACGCGTGCGAGTTGGCTGCGAGGTGTGCTGGGGCTAGTGGCGGGGGTATACAGGGGATGGACGCGAGTTCCACGGTGGACAATGATGGTGGCACATGATGTCCGACATGCTAGGGAGAGTGACTACAAGATGGAGGCAGACCGCAGAAGCTGGGGGATAAACACGTCGACGAGTTGAGTGGCTGATGGCTTCTCGCCCCTCGTTGGTTACCCCAATTGGAATGTTAAGAAGTAGATAGTAGATAATTTCCCTTGGTGAATATACCAAGGTTTGTCTTCAGTAGGACTCCAAGTTCTGCAAGTAGGTGGCAAGAAAACAATGGCTTCCTTTACAACCTAGAGGTTGCTTACTTGATCTGGACCTGCACACAAAAGCAAATAATTTTGCTCCCAACGAGTTCAAAGAGGTTGTCAATCTCTCTGGTCTTGTTGTTTACAAAGGATCAAAAACACGGTGGAAATAGTAGTGATGATTGAAATGAAAAGGAAATAGAAGCAGTAAATGGTTGAGGTGTAAAAAATGGTGGAAATATGGACCGAGGCCCCATGATGTTCACTTGTGATGTCTCTCTCCCAAAAGACGATAAATAACTATGCTGGGTGAACAAATAAAAAATGGACAATTGACATAATTATTAAAGCACTGCAATGCTAATTATGCTACAAGAAAGCTAGAGGCTCAGTCATATGGGCAGTATGCCAAAATAGGTACACCGTTTATTCATCAGCATCTACTCACTAATCATCTACCTTGAGATATCTATACAGAACATCTCGCTGGTATTAAGTTGCGAGCCCCACCCAAAGTCTAAACTCAAAGCAACAGGCAACTGCATTCACAAACTATGTGTAAGGTAAACAATCCTTGCAACCGCAGTTATAAGCATCGTTGTTTTCTCCCTGGTGGCAACATCACATCCCCTAGTCTCATATTTCTGTCACTCAAGCAAGACATCGGGGGCATGAACCCACAATCATGCATAAAGCTCCCTCTTGGAGGTACAATCTACTACTTGGACAAAGCAATAAATAGCAACGGAGAACATGCAAGAATACTCAAGAACTAAAACATAAAAGGTAAACCAAATATATTACTCAACACAATCTGAACATAATCTCATAATCCATCGGATCCCAGCAAACACAGCATAGCAACTGAAGAACTAATACATATATGCCTTAATCATGTAGGGAATCTCACAAGGGCTAAGAATTGAGGCACTTTTGATTGGAGAGAAAACATCACATAGCTACTCGTTGAAATGATCGGAATGTCGACTAGAGGGGGGGGGGGTGAATAGGCGACTAACACTTTTTAAACTTTTCTTAACAATTTAGGCTCAATAAAGAATATAGGTTGTCTAGATATGCAACTATGTGAGCAACCTATATGCCAACAACTACGATATAACAAGCAAGAAATAAATAAGCAAGGAAAGTAACTTGCACAAAGTAAAGGTAAAAGGGAACACGGGAGACAAGGATATGTTTCCGAAGTTCCTTCTCTTTCGAGAAGTACGTCTCCGTTTGGAGAGGGTGAGGAGCACAATGCTCACACGAAGCCAACGAGGGCCACCCTATTTCTCCTCATGCTCTTACCGATGTAATATGTCGTGAACCACTACGAGGCGGCCTTGAAGGTGGCAACCAAACCTTTACAAACAAGGTTGGGGAAAACTCCACAACTTAATTGGAGGCTCCCAACAAAACCACGAAGCTTCACCACAATGGAATGTGGCTTCGAGGTGACCTCTTCCGTCTAGGGCACCAACGCACCCAAGAGTAACAAGATCCACACGGGATTAGTTGGGGGAATCAAATATCCTTTGGTGGAAGTGTAGATCGGGGCCTCCTCTTCCAAACCCTAGAGAATCAACAAGTTTTGATGACTAGGGAGGGAGATCGGGCAAGAATGGAGCTTGGGCGTCAATGGAGGTGAGAGAAATAAATGAGGTAAGGTTCGCTGGAGAAGAAGACCCCCTTATATAGGTGGTCTTAAATGCAGCCGTTGGCTGTCCACCAACCATGGTAGTACACTTCATAAGCGGTACTACCGAGCCCCAGTGCCGCCCCCACTACCGCAAAGTCCAGTGGGAATCCGGTAGTGGATGCGGATCTGGTTCACGGTACTACCGCTCCACGGTACTACCGAGCCCCAGTGCCGCCCTACTACTGCAAAGTCTAGTGGGAATCCGGTAGTGGATGCGGTACTGGTCCACGGCACTACCGAGCCCCAGTGCCGCCCCCACTACCGCAAAGTCCAGTGGGAATCCGGTAGTGGATGTGGTACTGGTCCACGGTACTACCGCGGAGCGGTACTACCGCCCTAGCAGAGCCAGGGAGCCACTTCCAATAAGTCCCCACACCTCCACGACGCAAAAGAAATATGTGGGTGCAGAAAGTGAGACCGTGTGATGATTCCACCCACCATTTCCAAAGCGGATCCCCTCTTCATAGTACGGTTTTCCTACGACTCAATTATCAAAAAGGAGATCGAAAGAAAAACTCTGTCTTCACGCTTCATACACCGAGGGGGCAATAACCGTCTTGTGCCATTAGTGTAATTATCTGAAATGATCATCGCACCCGGTTAGTCCGCAAATGTATTGTTATAAATCACTAAAACCAATCAAGGGAAAACATGCCCTATCAATATCCCCCTTTTTGGTGTATTGATGACAACACAAAATTTGCACAATAAGAATAGGGAATTTAAAAACATGGCATTTGTTTATAAAATATAGACAGGCTCCCCCTTGATGTGTGCATCATTTTAGATATGCCTCCGGAATGCAAGACACACACATAAGGAAGACACTCCCCCTATATTTTATAAACTAGGACATACTAAGCTAGACAAGACTTACATGTGAGCATAAGGATAACAAGTCATAACACGCATCACATAACCAGACAATTAGAGTAAGAACATAGGATAGCATATGTCTCACACCATATATCACGGAAGTCTCACAAGACGGACTAAAAACCAAAGCAAATCAACGGAGTTCACAAGAGGAGAAAATGAGACAAATAAAACACGCTTGTGACTCGCCCAACCCTGAGAAGATGCAAATCGGAATCCTAGAACTCTCTCCCCCTTTGGCATCGAGACACCAAAAAGGCAGAGAATGACCTAGCGTCCCATGGTGATGAACTACTCGTCGTCCTGGTCGTAGTCCTCGTCATTGTCAGACTCCTCGGACTCCACCACTGCCTCGGTCTCATCAGTAGCTGGCTGCTGAGCAGAGGACGAAGGGCCAGGCACATCATCATGGAGGTCCCACTCGCTGAACTTGGAGATCCACTTGTCCTCGGGAGTGATGCTCCTCTCGGACCCACTCTGGACAGTCATACCCTGCTGTCTGTAGAAAGCCTTCTGCAGCCACCGATTCTCCTTCTCCCTCCTGTGGGCCTGATACAAGCGGTGCTGAATGTCAGTCTGAAGGCAAAAGAGCTGCTTCACCTTCCTGGTGAGCTTGGCAGCCCATCCTGGCTGCTCCGGACCCTGAAAAGAAGACGAACCACCAGCACCAAAACTAGCACCAGAGCGAGTGCGGGGAACACTACCGCCACCGGCCTCCGGCTCCTCCTGAACCTCCACATCAGATCCGGCACGAGGAGACTCATGAGCAGGACCATGACCGCCAACCCAGTTGTCCTTAATGCGTAACTGAACCTCCTCGTGAGTAGTCAGAGGCCCAACGGGAAGGCGCTCAATGGCAAAAGTAGTGGCCCAAGTGATCTCGAAGAGGACCTGCAGATAAGGGCCATAAATGGGAACCTTTCGTTCCATCACAGCAGCATGTAGCTCCTCCCACATGATGTCACAGACATCCAAGGTCTGCTCGGTGCCCTTGCACTCCACACAGAGGAGAAGCATGTCCACCAGATGGCCGTGAACCATGTCCAGATTGCCCACACGGGGAAACAGAGAAGTCCAGAAGATGCGGTGCATGATGTCCAAGAATGGGCAGAGAACCACTCTGTACTTCTGATGGCCCTTGGCATCAGTATATGGAATTGATTTCTGATAAGGCCCTAGCATACTCTTGGGCTTGGCAGGCGTTGCAGCGAATGGGCTAACACCAATGGGCGCCTGTTTCGTGGAGACGGGAATGTGCAGAGCTATCATGAAATCCCCCCACGTGCAGGTCACTTGCTCGTCCTTGCACATCCAAATGATGGTCCGATCATCTCGATTGTTGAGGAACACTGTGGCAAAGAACTGGGCAAGAAGCTCAGCATCGAACCACTTGTTGAAGGAGATGATGTTCAGAATCCCAAACTACACGCAAAGGGCATATGCCTCTCCAAAGTAATCGGGGTGAGCCCGCATGTGCATCAGTTGGACAGACTTCACATGTGGAACAAACTTGTTCTTCCTGTGCTTCATAATCATATGGAACACATCCCTCTGAGTCTTGTTCCAGAACTGAGAGCCAACTAACTCTGGGTCTTGCTCTGCACGGTACGGATTGGCACACCGGTAGGCCCTGTACTCTGGAAGAGGCATCTCTGAAACAGGCTTGACTGGTTCCTTCTTCTTGTGAGCAGTCTTCTTGAAGTTGCTTCCGGGTTGACCAAGGGCCTTGTGCTTGGGATTCCGACGAGAGCCATCTGATAACCCACAAGTGTAGGGGATCGCAACAGTCTTCACGGGTAGGTATAACCCTAATTTATTGATTCGACACAAGGGGAGCCAAAGAATACTTATAAGCCTTAGCAGTTGAGTTGTCAATTCAACCACACCTGAAAAAGCACTAGATAATATATTTAGTAGCAATGGTGTGTTGACGGGTGTAGCCTTTAAGACTTCCCCAATCACCAACACCATAAAGTAGTAACAAGGTAGTAGCAGCAGTAATGAGAGCAATAGTAACAACGAAGGCAATGAAGATGAAAGATGGACCGGGGTTCAAGGTTTCACTAGTGGTAACTCTCCAAGGAATAAGACAAGGTGCTGGGTGAACAAATTACAGTTGGGAAATTGACAAAATCGCATAAACTCTAGCCAAAGAAACTAGAGCAATCCTAGTCTAAGAACCAAACGTAGGCATGTGTTCCGTATGTAGTTGTACGTGCTTGCAATAAGAACTTGCACAACATCTATTGTCCTACCGTCCCGCTACGAACGGGGCCAAAGGGAACTTACGGAGATTAAGGTGCTCCTGTCAAAGAGCACCGGAACAAAGAATTAACACTCTATGAACACATGTGATCCTCAAATTATAGCCCATCCCCTTTGGTGTCCCAAGCTGTCACCATTGGGATCGCCGGTTCCAGACTGTAATAGGTGAATACAACCATAGATAAGATCTAGAACAACAATTATAATCATGCAAGCATAACGTGCTCAGATCTGAAATCATGCTACTCGTGCACTAGTAACAAGCATTAAGAACAACAAAATTGCAGCAATAATAATTCATAAACCTCTTAGGACTGAACAAGGTGACAATTCATCGGATCCCAACAAACACAACACCCATTACATCATATGGATCTCAATCATGTAGGGAAGCTCATGAGAACTTTGTATTGAAGATCGAGGGGGAGAAGATACCAACAAGCTACTGCCAACAACCCATATTCCAAGGAGGAACTACTCACGATCCATCATGGGGTGAAGAAGAGTTGATGAAGCTGGCCCCGGGGGCCAAGGCCCTCTCCGGCAGGGTGCCGGAGTAGGATCCTGGTGACCCCCGAAGCTAGGTTTCGATGGCGACGGAGATCGGAATCGCTTCTGGAAAAAGTACTTCGATATCTCGGGTTTTTGCATCACGGGTGAATTTATAGGCCAAGCGGGAGTCCGAGGCGGTGCCCAAGTCGCCCAGGCGGCCACCTGGCGCGGGTGGGCCTTGGCCGCGCCAGGAGGGCGCCTGGGGTCCTGGGGCCACCTCCTGACTATGTCCTCCGGCTGGAGGACTCTTCCGATGTAAATATTTTTTGGTAATTTTTTTGGAATTTTCTGAGCAACTTCATTTTTGGACTTTTTCTGCAATGCAAAGACAAAACAGACAGGAACTGGCACTGGGCTCTATATTAGTAGGTTAGTCCAATAAATGATTCAAAAGCATGGAAAAAAGATGTAGCAATGACACAAAAAGGGCATGGAACGAGCAAAAATTATAGATACGTTTGAGACGTATCACCATCACCTGACCAACACCAACAGAGAGAAATGGAAGCCAAAACATATGAGATGCAAGAGCCAGACACAAGTGAACAAGGCAGGTCTGTTGGGGAGGTGTCAGTTTTTGGGGGACCCCGGTAGTACCGTCCGAGGCACGGTAGTACCGCTGGCCGTGCGGTAGTACCGCGCAAGCAGTAGTACCGCAGCGGGACCAGCGGTAGTACCGCCCTGGAGCAGAGGACACAGATCTGAGAGCCGGTACTACCAGGGTTCCAAAAACTCAAACCACTCCAACACATCTACTTCATTCCTATCTAGAAGTCTATCTATGTTCTCAAAGTGCCTAGGCATAGCCAAAAACCGAGTGGATCTACAAGTATTGCCCTAGCAATCAAAGTTCAAAAAAACTGAACAAAAAGAGAAGGGAACAGGGGCAATACCGGTATCCATGGCACCCGGGGAGGATGGGGAACAATCCCACCGGAGAAGAACAGGGAGAGACGGCACGGATGCGGCACACCGGGAGGGGGCGCCGGGATGGGCGCCGCTGCTGCAGAGGAGAGGAAAATAAACTGAATGGGGGTAATGGGGAGGAACTCCCCGTACCCCTTCAGTTATAGATTCCTCGGGACCGCGGTAGTACCGTGACTACTGCGGTAGTACCGCTGGCAGCAGAAACGTCCACCAAGTACAAAGGAGATTGGGCAATCGCATCGAATGTCTTAGGGGGAAGGGATTGGGATGACTCGAAACACAGCAGCTGGATGGAGAACACTCCGAGATGAAAGACAACAAGGAAAATGCAAGGTCAAACTCGTATTGAACAAGATGCAAATAAGCAACCCAAACACAAGAAAGAAGCGCAAAAGCAAACCAATCCTCCCAAAGGGAGGGGCGGTGGCCGAGGCCACCATGTTTGAGCTTGTTTGGTATGACACCACAAAGATGTATCTTGGGTTCATTGATAATGCTCTTCTTTGAAGCACCGTTGTCACCTTGGGTGACCATGACGGCCGCCGAACGTGACCATAGTGAAAGAATTTTGTCTCTTTCCGCATAATAGGTGGAGTGGTTGCCTATGAATTAAGCAACACTCCCCCTATGTCCATGCCTACATCCAATATAGACTTCATGTTGAGATGGGAAGTGTGGGCAAGTCTTCAAACCACATTACTTGAATCAATGATATTTAGCTCATGCCTTAACTCTCTAAACCTTGCTTCATCCAAAGGCTTGGTGAAAATATCCGCAAGTTGATCTCCGGTGCCCACATATGAAAGGTCAATATCACCCCGCTTCACATGATCTCGAATAAAGTGATGACGAATCTCTATATGCTTCGTCTTGCTATGTTGGACGGGGTTATAAGCGATCTTGATAGCACTTTCATTGTCACATAAAAGAGGCAATTTGTCACAAATGACACCATAATCCTTCAAAGTTTGCCTCATCCATAATAATTGTGCACAACAACTTGCGGAGGCAATGTACTCGGCTTCGGTCGTAGAGAGGGAAACACAATTCTGCTTTTTGGATGACCAACACACCAAATACCTCCAAAGGAATTGGCATCCTCCGGAAGTGGACTTCCTCTCCACCTTGTCTCCCGCCCAATCCGAATCCGTGTACCCGACAAGGTTGAAGCTTGAGCCTTTAGGATACCACAATCCAAAGTTTGGGGTATGAACCAAATATCGAAAGATTCTTTTGATAGCCACCACGTGACTCTCTTTTGGTGCGGATTGAAATCTTGCACACATGCCCACACTCAACATTATATCCGTCCTAGATGCACAAAGATACAGCAAAGAACCAATCATAGAACTATAATCCCTTTGGTCTACCTCTTTACCGTTCGGGTCGAGGTCAAGTTGACACTTGAGTGGCAAGGGGGTCTTGGCTCCTTTAAGACCATCATACTTGAACCTCTTGAGAAGGTCTTGAGTATATTTGGCTTGGTTGATGAAAGTTCCTCTTTATAATTGCTTGACTTCAAAACCGAGAAAGAACTCCAACTCTCCCATCATAGACATCTCAAACTTGTCGGTCATTAGCTTAGCAAATTCTTCATTAAAAGATTTGTTAATCGAGCCAAAGATAATATCATCAACATATAGTTGGCATATGAAAATTTTCCCACGAACCCTCTTGGTAAAAAGAGTGGGATCGATTTGCCCAATTTCAAACCCATAATCGACTAAGAACTCAGTAAGGTGCTCATACCAAGCGCGTGGTGCTTGCTTAAGGCCATAGAGCGGCTTCTCGAGTTTATAAACATGATTTGGGAAATTGTGGTCCTCGAACCCGGCGGGTTGCTTGACATATACCAACCCATTAATGGGACCATTAAGAAAAGCACTCTTCACATCTATTTGATATAACTTGAAGTTGTGATGAGAAGCATAAGCAAGAGCAATACGAATAGACTCAAGACGAGCCACGGGGGCAAAAGTTTCAACATAGTCAATGCCTTCGACTTGGGAAAAACCTTGAGACACTAACCTTGCTTGTTCCAGATGACAATACCAAGTGCATCTTGCTTGTTCTTGAATATCCACTTGGTCCCAATAACATTATGATCACCTTTGGGTCTCTCCACCAATGTCCACACCTTGTTGCACGTAAGTTATTGAGTTCATCATGCATGGCCTCAAGCCAATCCGGATCTTCAAGCGCCTCACCTACCTTTTGGGGTTCAACACACGAAACAAATGCATTATGGGCACAAAAGTTTCTCAATTGACTACGAGTTGTTACCCCC
Source organism: Bromus sterilis (assembly GCA_950022295.1). Lineage (NCBI taxonomy): Eukaryota > Viridiplantae > Streptophyta > Magnoliopsida > Poales > Poaceae > Bromus > Bromus sterilis. The sequence continues at coordinate 156,289,296 of OX465596.1, read as the reverse complement.
TTTTGGATGCTTCCGAGCACTTGATCCACCGAAAGATCTTGTTATTTTAATCCGGATGCAATCTTGAGTGCTCGGCGAACTCTTTCTTCCTCCAAAGTTTCAAGAGAGCCATCTTCGGAAGAAGGAGCATCCTCAAGGACTTGCTCATCATTTTGAGCATGCCCTTCAACAAGAACTTGATCTTGGTCATCATTTGGTGCACCACCATGTTCAATGATTGGATCTTGACCTTGATCTTGTTCGGCCGAGAGAGGGCCTTCATCTTGTTCTTGGTTTGCTTGTGGATCTTGAGGAGGTGATGGATCCACGTGCGTAGAGCATTGTCCTTATCCTTCCGCCACAAGGGGTTCCTCAATGGGTAGGAAATGACCCACACCCATTCTTCTTATGGCTTGAGGAGGAATTTCATCACCTACAACATTAAGATCACCTTGCCCCAATTGGGAGCTATTATGTTCATCGAACTCCATGTTCCTAGATTCTGCAACAAGTCCGGAAGACTTGTTGTAGACTCTATAGGCGTGAGAGTTTGAAGCCTAACCAAAAAATATGCCATCATTTGTCTTAGACTCAAACTTAGACAAACGAGCACCTTTCTTAAGAATGAAACACTTACACCCGAAGAACCGAAAATACTTGATGTTGGGATTCTTCCCGGTGATGATTTCGTACGGAGTTTTGTTCAGGATCTTGCGAAGATAAAGACGATTGGTTGCATGAAAAGCAGTGTTGATGGCCTCTACCCAAAAGTTGTATGGACTCTTGAACTCCGCCATCATAGTTCTTGTTGCGTCAATCAGAGTGCGATTATTTCTCTCTGCAACACCATTTTGTTGAGGGGTATAAGCAGCGGAATATTGATGTTTAATCCCCTCATCTCCAAGGAATTCATCCAAGGTGTAGTTCTTGAACTCGGTGCCGGTGTCACTCCTAATTGCCAAAATCTTTGAATTGTGTTGACGTTGAGCTTCATTGGCAACTCGATGATGGTTTGTTGGGTCTCACTTTTCTTCTTGAAGAAATAAACCCATGTATATCTTGAATAGTCATCAACAATAACCAAGCAATACTTCTTTCCGCCAAGGCTATCATATGATGGAGGCCCAAAGAGATCCATGTGAAGGAGCTCCAAAGGCTCTTGGTGGAGATGATATTCTTGACGGGATGTTTCTTCTCACCTCGCCGTCCCAACTCCGGCAGCCCAGCGACCACCTGGAGACGCGAGCCCCCACACCCAGCTACGGCCTGCTGCTTCGCACGACCACGGTGGCGCTCTGCTCTCCTCGCCACGCTTCGCTGAAGATGGTGGCGGTCACGGGTTCAGACACCTGCACCCGAGTGCACACCCCAACTCCGGCGACAATTCCGGCGAGCTCGCGCCGGCAAACGATCACCCACTGCTCCTAATCGATGCAGGGCACCACCATGATAACGTGGGTTCCTGGATCCGGGATTGAAATGCCCAAGAAGGGCCCTTTCCTCACCGGGAAAATCACGGCGGCGACTGCTCTTGTTCGGGTTCAGAGATAGGGCAAAGGGGCTCTGCTCCGGCGACAAAGGCGCCTCGTCCACGCGCCCAGAGCCAAGCTGCTGCGCTCGAGGCTACTCACGGGACACCCACGCACACCTATGCCACGGGGCTGGACTCCTCGCTCCACTCTGGCGAGACTAGCCTCGCCTGAACATCGCGACAGCGTACTGTCTACTTCAGCTTCTTCAGACAACGTCAACGGAGAGAAAACCCACAGCACAAGGTCACCTTTGAGGCCAAAGGCGTAGCCTGGGCACGGCGGTAGCACTCGCAAGATCACCCCGGACACGCCATGGGCAAGGCGGTCGTGGTGGCTCGTCGACAACGATGACTCGCGGAAGCAGAGGACAAGCATGTCGTGGGACACACACCTACGCGAAACAGGGGAAGAAGGGCACCACGGGCTCACCTCGGGTTTTTCGTGGACGACCCCAAAGCGCGAAAGAACGGCGAGGAAGGCGACGTCGCTGGGGAAGAAGAAGACCTCGACGGAGATCGACGCTGCGGGCACGGTACAGGGTTTCTTGAGGAAGCCTGCACGGGGGAAAAGGAGGGGATGAGGCCCAAAAGCACGTGTGCGAGTGCACGCTCATCGGCGACAACGGATGGCGATGTAATTGCTCACTGGAGGAAACGACCCGAGGCGGAACAGGGAAGCCCCCAGGCGGCGAACGGCGCCACGGCAAGATCTGAAACGGATGGGAAAGGAACTAGGGTTCCGCTTCGGTGCCGGGACTATGTAGCGGGCCTCCCCGGCCACGTCGACGCTGAGGTTGCCCTCGTGGCCGCCGGTGTGAGAGAGGCCGGTGAGGTCCCCTCCGGCCACGCTGTAAAGGCGATCTGTCTGAGCCGTTGGATCTATCCAACGGTGGAGGGCCTCCCTAGCGTACCGGTTCGGGATGGGCTACAAGCCAGGAAGAAGAGAAGAGGCCCAGGTGGGCTGGGCCTGCTACAGAACAGAGAGAAAAAGGTAAAAAAAAACCCCTCTGCTGCCCTTTTCCATTAAAAAAATAGAAATGGCTTTGGTAGTTTTTTCAGAAATGATTACAAGGAATTTAATTACACAAAAATACGCAAAATAGTCCTTGCAATATTCCTCAATATCCAAAATTGGATTGGGCATTTTTGCAACAAGTAAAATGTGGGGCCACTTTTGAAATTCAAATCACTTTGAACTATGACCCACATTTTTAGAGTTGGCAAAAAATGACGTGAGGTTTTTAAAACCCTTGACAATGCAAAATAAAATGCTATTCCAAGTTTGAGGTTTAGGGGAGCACAAATGCAAATGGAACAATTCATCAAACACCTTTCTTGAGCCCTTCATTTTGAATTCAAACTCAAATCAAATGGACTCAAAACCCATTGACAATTTAAATCATCACATGGAATTACAAAACCTAGCACCATGTCAAGTTACAAGGTCATCAGACAAGGTAAAATTTCATGATGGTTTTTCTAATTTCTCATGGGTTGTTACAATCAATAGGAGTTTTCTTAGTAAGTAAAGACATGATCAACTAAACCTTTTCATTTAAAGAGGAGATCTCCTCAACATAGTTTACCTTCCTACCTGTTGGATATCTTTCGATGTGTCATTGAGAATAGTTTATCATCATCTCGTCCAATAGCTTCGTGGCAGCACCAAGTGTGGTTGACAAAAAGGTTCCTCTCGTGTCCGAGTCCAATAGATTCCGCGAGGTAAAGTTCAATCATGGATAGAGAGTATGGATAACCATCCAAGTAGTCAAACCATGTGTAGGGAAATTCTTAACAAGAGATTTCATACGTTACCAAGCTTGGGCAATGTGTTCATTATCCAATTATCTAAAATATATAATGTTACTTCTCAACTGGATAATCTTAGCAGGTGGGTAGTAATTCCCAATAAAAGCATCCTTGCACTTATCCCAAGAATCTATGCTATTCCTAGGCAAGGATTGGAGCCACTCCTTAGATCTTCCCCTCAAAGAGAAGGGAAAAAGCTTAAGTTTAACAATGTCACCATCTACTTCTTTGTACTTTTGCATATCACAAAGTTCAACAAAATTATTTAAGTCCAAAGCAGCATCATCTCCAGCACCAGAGAATTGTTCTTTCATAACAAGATTTCACAAAGTAGGTTTGATTTCATATGAAGCTGCTGAAGTGGCAGGTGGAGCTATAGGAATGCTAATAAAGTAATTTTTGTTCTGACTAGTGAAGTCTCACAACTTGGTGTTTTCAGTGGAACCCATAGTAATAGCAAGAAAGAACAAAGTAACTAATTTATTTATGGTTTTTGATATAAGACTCAAAAGAAAAAACTAAGAAGTAAACTAACAAGAATAAAAATCAAAGGTAAAATATAGTGTGCAACTCCCCTATCTTGTAGACTAGAGTACCTGGCAACAGCGCCAAAATTAGCTTGATGGCTTGTCGCCCCTCATTGGTTACCCAAGTGCAAGATTAAGAAGTAGATAGTAGAAAATTTCCCTTGGTGAAGATACCAAGGTTTGTCTCCAGTAGGAATCCAAGTTCAGCAAGTAGGTGGCAAGAAAACAATGGCGCCGTTTACAACCTAGAGGTTGCTTACTTGACCTGGACCTGCACACAAAACCAAATAACTTTGCTCCCAACGAGTTCAGAGAGGTTGTCAATCTCTACGGTCTTGTTGTTTACAAAGGATCAAACACATAGTGGAAATTGTATTGATTATTGCAATGGAAAGGAAATAAAATCAGTAAATGGTTGATGTGTAAACAATGGTGGAAATATGGACCGGGGTCTCATCATGTTCTCTAGTGATGTCTCTTTCCGAAAATACGATATATGCTGGGTGAACAAATTACAGTCGGGCAGTTGACAAAATTATAAACGCAGTGCAATGCTAATTATGCTACAAGAAAGCTGGAGGCTCAATCATATGGGCAATACGCCAAGACAAGTAGACCGTTTATTCATCATCATCTACTCACAAATCATTCACCTTGAGATATCTATCCAGAACATCTCACTGGTATTAAGTTGCGAGCCCCACCCAAAGTGTAAACTCAAAACAACAGACAACTGCATTAACAAACAATGCGTAAGGTAAACAATCCTTGCAACCGCAGTTACAAGCACTGTTGTTTTCTCCCTGGTGGCAACAAATCATCCCATAGTCTCATGTTTCTGTCACTAAAGCTAGACATGGGTGGGCATGAACCCACAATCGTGCATAACGCTCCCTCTTGGAGTTCCAATTTACTACTTGGCCAAAGCAATAAGTAGCAATGGAGAACATGCAAGAATACTGAAGAACTAAAACTTAAAAAGTAAAGCAAATATATTACTCATCACAATATGAACATAATCTCATAATCCATTTGATCCCAACAAACACATCATAGAAATAGAAAAAATAATACATAGATGCCTTGATCATGTAGGGCAGCTTGATCACAAGGGCTAAGAATGGAGGCACAAGATTGGAGAAAAAACATCACATAGCTACTGGTTACGGACCCATGGTCCAAGGTGTACTACTCACGGCACATTCGGGAAGCGCCTCATGGTGGTGGAGAAGATCCCAGAGATCATTCCACCCTTCGACCGGGTGCCGGGACAAGGTCTTCTGGCAATGCCGATCTCGGGATCGCGGCGTCGGCGGAACAATGGTGAAAATTGTGTAACGGAGGACCTCTCGGGTGTTTTTACCCCGAGGGCTAAATATAGGCGAAAGGAGGGCATCGAGGGAGGACTGGCCCCACCAGGCGGGTCCCTGGCGCGGCCTCCACCCTAGCTGCGCCAGGTAGCCGCTTGGGAGGGAGGCACCCCCATTCGGCTCTACTTCGGGCTTCCGAAAGCTTCTGAACTGCTGATTTTTCATATATATTTTTTGGATTTCTCCGAGCACTTTAAATATTGGGAAATACCTACAATGCACGGACTACAACAGAGAGAAACTGACACTGGGACACTGAGTTAGTAGGTTAGTTCAAATATGCTGAAAAAGGTATGAAAGTGTATCAAAACATGTAGCAAAGTCACACATATAAGCATGGAACAAGAAAATATTATAGATACTCTTGGGATGTATCAGTGGCAACCACGTACGGGCTGAGGACAAAGGTGCACCATAATGGAAGAGAAAGGCGAAGTGTGGCACGTGGCAGAATGAAGGTTAGCGGCGACGCGATCGTGGGGTTTTGCAATGATGCGATCATAGGAGTTGGGCACAATTCGATCTTTGGCAGTCTTTTGTGGGAAAATAATCCAAAACGAACCTTGAACTTGTAAACCAAAGTTAAAATAAACCTTGAACTTGTAATTGTGGAAATCAGCATACCAAACTTTCTGATCCCCGTCTATTTTAAACTTTGTGGGCGCTCCCAATTATTTTTTCATGATGTGGCACATCAAATCCCTGGATTGTCGGCTAGGTCGGCCCATTATGCGCTAACATAGATTTTTTTTCTATTTCGTAAGGCGCGAAGTAAAAGTAAAAAAAAGTTGAACAAATTTTTTCTTTGAAAACCCAAATATTTAATAAAGTTTAAACATTAAAAAAATCAAAATACTTTTTAAAGAATATTTTTACAACACAATCAATTTTGAAATAGCATTTTATAAAGTACAAAAAAATAACATATAAGTGGGAATTTTTTTTTAGTTTGTACAAATTAAAAAAATTGTTCATTTTTTTTATCAATTAAAAATGTTATGTATAGTTTTGAAATGTTCAAGTTTAAAAAAAAGTTGTTTAACATTTAAAAAAAATCACAATTTTCAAAAGATGTTCACATGTTTGAAATAATGTTTGGATTTCAAAAAATTATGTCACATTTTTCAGAAAAAGTGGGATTTTGTCGTCTATTGGTGTGTTACCAAAATATATCTAGAATTTAAAAAAGTGTTCATTTTTTACAATGTTTCAAAAAATAAAAAATGTTTACATATATGAGCGTCTTGTTTATTCTAATATATATTTTTGGCTCGTTATATGTTATTATGAAAATGTTGAAAAATTTATTATTATTAAGAAAATAAGAGGAAAAATATAAATAAAAAGGAAATAAAAAAGAAAAAAGTAAAAATAAAGCACGTGGGGGACTGTTGTAATGGGCTAGCCCGATTCATCCTCGTATCCAACGAACGAGTCATATATCCCACTCAAGGTTCAAAATAGATCGGGATCTAAAAGTTTTGTGTGCTAATTTCCGGGATTATATGTTCTATTTAGTTTTTGTGACAATTCAAGTTTTGTTCAGGACTTGTTTTGTTTTTTTTGTGTTGGGCTGAAGGGACAGCCACAAGGTGAATAAATGTGAGGCGTTGTCAAATGAGTCAAAAAATGAGTATGCCAACCGTTACCGTTGGATTGATATCCAACGCTTGTTGTGATTCTTCATTATCCCCTCTTCATAGTCAGGGCATGCACTCCAGCACCGGCAAAACTTCCAGGTCCCTCCTCCCATGATTGGCACTGTGATGTCGCATGCCTCGGTGCCCCACCATATCCTAAAAGGTTGGTCATGCCATCCTTGTAGTCCACCACACCTCCTGTTATTCATCGGTGATGACATGCATCCTCACCTTGCACCCGAATTAGTCAATCGTTGTGCCTCCCTGATATGTTCCAAACGTATATATAATTTCTACTTGCTCCATTCATGTTTTGGGTGATATTGCTATGCTTTTGATGCGCTTTCATACACTTTTGATCATATTTAGACTAACCTATTAACTCAGTACACCACAGTGCCAGTTCCTGTTTTCTGCTGTTTTTGTATTTCAGTTTTTCCCCTTATTAAAAGTGCCCAAAAAATTCTGGGAAAAATATATAAAAAATCAGCATTCCAGAAGACTCTAGACAACCGAAGGAGATCCGGAGGGGGGCCACTTGTCACCCAGACGGCCACCCGACGCGGCCTAGGGGGAGGCCGCGCCCATAGGCCGCACGGGACCTCCCCTGGTGGCTCCCTTGGCCCTTATTTTTACTTCTGACGCGAAAACCATGATTACAGGACCCTTTTCTCCAGAAGCAAATTCGATCTCCGCCGCCATCGCCAACAAGCTCCGGGGGACCAGAATTCTTGTTTCGGCACCCTGCCGGGACGGGGAAGTTCCCTCGGATTCATCTCCATCGACGTTGCTTCCGCCCTCCATGATGCGGGAGTAGTTCCTCCTCGGGGCTGAGGTTTCTACAGTATCTATGTGGTCAATTCTCTCTCTCATGATGTGATCTTGATTGTGATCATAGGCTATGTTAATCTAGGATGATCCCATGATGTTTTCTCTTCTGCTATGTATTGGATTTGATGTACTCACTTGTCTTCATTTAGTATAATCCCCGAGACCAAGGTGACAGCGGTCGATTGGACATGGATTAGAAGAATATTTTCATGAGTGATTTCCCCTTTTGTGTGTAGATTGAAGAGTGAGAGTCTCTTGGCGCTTGTCTCTGACTATCCTTGAGATATGTTGTGGTGATTGTGGTACTCTCTTTTGATGGTCGCGATGACATTGGGAAATATGTAGATCAGAACTACGAACCCTAAGGTGTGATTTTTTAGCGCTACACCATTCTCGTCCTCTCTAGACCACAAATGAGTTCCGAGTACGTCTCCAATGCATGTTTCAGTGGAAATATCATGTGATTAGACTATGTTAATGTTTTTGGGAGTTGCCACTAGTGAAAGTATGATGCCAAGGCCTTGTTTCCACTATTGCGATATTGTTTGTGATCACGTTTACTATTGTTTGCTTGCTTTAATTTTTATTACATATTTATATTACCTTGTTTTGCCACACCTATCACCCATATTTTACAATCTCTTCGCCGAACTAGTGCACCTATACAACTCCTAGTTGTATTAGGTGTTTTAGGGACACAAGAGACTTCTTGTATCTTAATTGCAGGGTTGTTTGAGATAGACCATCTTCAACCTCTACTTTCCTGAGTTCGATAAATCATAGGTCATCCACTTGAGGGTAATTGCTGCTGTCCTAAAAACTTCTGCGCTTGGAGGCCCAACATAGTATACAAGAATAGAACCATGCGCAGACATCCCTCCCTCCGTGTATGACTCCACTACCGTGTTTTCTGTGGCTTCAAATTATATCTGTACGAGGCCTCGTCAAAATCCCCTACATGGTTCTCTTTCAACAACACAGTTGTATGTCATTCTTAACGTGGTCAATGAACGAGAGATATCGAAGGTTGATAGTAGGGACCAACAAATTATGGAAGGTCCTCCTCTTTACGGGGAAGAGAATACTTGCTCTACGATTTTGACATCAGAACCCATCAGTTCAAAGTGTACCTATTGTTTCATATGTTTTAGTCGTGTACACGTATATACTGGTTTCCAACGACTTGCCATGGTCGTGAACTAGTAATCGTATTAAGACAATTAGACCACCAAGTCTAAATCATGTACACTTACGACCACATTGCAAAAAATATAGGTTAAGTACGCACGGGTTGGTTAATGTACTAGTCGGTTGCATTCACCTATATACGATCGCATGTACACGGATATGCAACATACGCAGGGCCAACGATGGGGAACAGAGCACTTTAGCACGAGAGGAAAATGAAGAGCCTCGCAATGGGGAATAGAGCATTAATATAACGTGAGATGCAAAATAGAAATGCTTGCAATGTGAACTAGAGCACTGTAGCGCGAGAGGCACAACGGGGATACTCGCAACGAGGAACATGAAAATAGAGGGGAGGCTCGCATTAGGGAATGGATACTGTAGCGTGGGAGGCAATAACTGGGAAACTATAGATTGAGAGGCAACTATGAATTTTAGCGCGATGGTTGCAACAAAAACCGACCGGATGCTATGGACTGAACATGGAACTATAGCGCAAGAGGCAATCATCATCTCGCTACGACCACAATGGGAGAATATTGTTCATCGCGAGAGACGCATTCGGCGGGGGGGGGGGGGGTTGGGGGGGGGGGTTATAATTCATTGCGTAAGAGGTAACAAGCAATAGAAAACAATCAACATGGATGCAAAACGGGATGCTCATGTCACTCGCAATTAGAAAAATTGAGAAGGCTCCATGCAACTCTAACACCTTGATCGCAATTCGAAAAATAGGGACACTCGTCGCTCACAATTCGCAACACAAAGGGGCTCCTCATAGCTTCATCACCTCGCACCTCACTTGTAATTCACAAAACGGGAAAGCTCCCGCTCCATGCTCCTCACTCGCAATTCGCAAAATAGAGGGGGACTCCTCGCACCTCGGGCAAGCCGCACCTCTCACAGTTTCAAGGGGGGGAGACTGATCCACACACCTAGCTCGCATTCAATAAATAATGGCCTCCTCGCACTTGAACCTCACAATTTGGATTCTATTTGTAAAATGCATATTTTTGGTCAACTTGAGCAGCAACATTATAGGAATAGGGGTCTCGCACATCAAACTAGGTTTTTGAATAATCAAAACAACATGAAAATCTCCTGTTCTTATTAAATTAAATAGGACCAACAATTAGAAGTTACATGATCACAAAGGATCAAATCCGAAATGGGCAACGAAGTTTTTTTTACGGCAGTACAAGTACATGATGGGGTTTCCATCTTAAAGAGAGCACCCTAACATCATATTTGAGAAACCTCGAGAGGTCATGCATACAAGGTTGCACCCCCTCGAAATAAAAGTCATTTATCTGTTTCCAAAATTCCAGGATCAAGAATGGTGATCTCTTTTAAAAGAGGTTTATTCCATAGTTGAGTGGTTCTAGTAAATATGTCCTACATATCCACACTAGTAACCTAGATAATATTGAGTATTCCTCGCCATTTCACACTTAATGTTCATTCAAAGAACAGGTGTTTAGAAGTTTCTTAATTTGAGAGGGACGGAACAAAAAAGAATGGTCATCCCAATGTTTCAATGTCTCCTGATTAGCATGTCTCTAGTGTTGATTCAATCCATTAGCACGAGCCAGGAAAAACCTTGTTCTTGAGAATACATTTCGACTGCCAGAGAGAAGTGATGAAATAATGCCAGGCAAAAACCTGTAAAATTTATGAGGTTTGAATTGTGATCACACCAAAAATTGATCCATTCATACCTCCATGGCTCCAAGATGGGTGCTATCTATGATTGAATGTATCTCTTGTAATTCAGTATTGTCCCCAATTGGTAAAAGGGATATGGTAGTTGGAATGAGAATCAGGGTTTTTAATGAACTAGACCATAATAATATCTTCCTTTTTAACAATGGGGAACAACCTAGGTAAATAGTCTTGTAGGACCCCATTTGGTGCCATGTTATCTTTCTAGAAAAAAGTTGAGTCCCCAGCTTTGATCACACAAGAAGTAACACCTCTGTAAATATCCCGCAATGAGTGAAGATCCCTCCACCAAAAAGATCCAGAAGGAGGTAAAGAATATGGTGGTGTGTTAGTGTAGTACTTTTGCAAGATTATCATAACACATGGTGGTTTTTCCTTATTCAAGAATTTGTGCCAGAATTTTAGTAATAGATCCATGTTCTGAACTTTCAGATTAATGATTCCCTATCCATCTCTATTTTTTGGTTTACAAACCCAATTGCAAGCGGACAAGGAGTGGGAATAAGAAAAAAAATTCTTGGTTTTCCTCCATATGCAATGTCTCCTGGTTGTAACAAATAATGTGATGATCTTACCTGGTAATTTAAAGACACACATGGTGTAGGAAATTAACGAGGAAAGAGCAGAATTGATGAGGTGCATGTTGGATATATTCCCTAGAGGCAATAATAAAGTTGCAATTTTAGTTATGTCCAATTTCATAATTTAAGGTTTATATTTTTGTGCTAGTTTTTCAATGATCCTGACTGTGAGATTTAGGAAAAAAATAGAAAATGTGGAAATGTAAACACCTGGAGTTCCTGGTCGAGCCTCTAAGAGCAGTTTTAAGTTTTCTCGATCATGGACATCTTCATCGTGACAAGGATGCTGATACGTCCCAAACGTATCTATAATTTCTGCTTGTTCCATGCTCATTTGGGTGACATCACTATGTGTATTGCTACACTTCCATACATGTTTACACATATTTGGACTAACCTACTAACTCATTGCACCTGGTGCCAGTTTCTGTCCGTTGATGTGTGTGAATTGCAGGTTTTTACCCATATTTACACAGGCCCAAAAACTCCAATAAAAATATATAAAAAATCAGTGTGTCAGAAGCTTCTAGAAGACCGAGGAGGGCCGGAGGGGGGCCACACCCCTCCCAGGCGGCCAGGGGGCGCAGCCGAACTCCTGGCCGTGCCAGGAGGGCGCCTGGGAGGAGGGGCCACCCCCTAGTTCCCCCATTTAGCCTATATTTACACCCCATTACAAAAACCCTCGAGAGAGACCCCACATCGCGATTTTCACCTCTGCTCCACCGGTGCCGCGCTTCCAAGATCGGGAGCACCAGAAGACCTCTTCCCGGCACCTTGCCGGAGGGAGGATTAACCTCCGGGAGCTTCACCACCACCATTAGTGCTTACCGGATGTGCCGTGAGTAGTCCCCCTTGGACCATGGGTCCATAACCATTAGCTATGTGATGTATTCTCTCCAATATTGTGCCTCAATTCTTAGCGATCGTGAGCTGCCCTACATGATCAAGGCATCTATGTATCTTTCCCAATTGTTGCTATGTTGTGTTTGCTGGGATGTCGGGACCCGGGGTTAGCGTATGCAAGCCTCGCAACAACACAATCATATGGAGAGCCGAGAACCGTACCCACTTGTCTAAGAAGACAAGGCCAAGCACAGAACGTTCTCGAAAAGCATCGAACGTGAGGGGCATCCCATCCAGGCCGGATGATCAACTGAAATGGGTCCTCATCGTCCGCACACAAGTCTAAATGATAGGGGTGATGAACTCCCATACTCATAGATAAGTCGCCTCAACCATACTATCGATTGTATTATAACCCTTACATAGACTTACTCCAGCCCGATCACTTAGTCGGGGTCTAGGGCGGGCTCGATCATACATCAAAGTGTGCACGACACAGAGTCTCGAACAATCGCATCGCGATGCCCCAAGATGCGCACATCTAAGGGCCACTTGGTGTATAAAAGACCGCCAGCCAGATCACAACTAAGGTCTCGAAAACCCATACTAAGACATGCATGTTATAAACATACACGCAGCACACATGTCTAGTATGAACAGCAGGTATCATTGCAATTCTCTACAATGTATACATCTTTATTAATAACTCTTACAGAGTGCACACAGAGATCACAAGCATGTGATCCAACATTACAACAAACAAACGGAAGCAAAGTAGGTCTGAGTACAGAAAAGTTTAACAAATGGCTTAGAGAAGCCTTATCTAAAAACAAGCCCTCCACGAGGGAACCAGTCGTCTGACTGGGACTACACTAGCTTTGTCTTGGTCTGAGTCTTCATTCTTCGAGCTTCGGATAGAAGCCACCATTAGGGTCGGTGGGTTCATCTAAAACATAGATTAAGCAAACGTGAGTACAAAATCGTACTCAGCAAGACTTACATTGGAGCTAAACTACTCATGCACATGTATCAAGGTAAAGGGAGGTGGGGTTTCACTTGCAGAAGTGCCAGCTTTGACTTGGCTAGTCCTGAACTACGAGTACCAGAGTTGAGGTAAGAAGCGTACACGAGTCCACTACATCTCTTCAACCAATTACACCACTATGGTTACTTCCTCGACTTCCCCACGAGAAGCACACCATAGCACTCACGCTTATCTTGCGAGTTTTAGAAGTATCTAGTTCAAGTTTTCTAATAATCAAGCTAAGCTTTCCAAGCAGTCCTTAACCGCGGACGTGGCTATTAGAATAGTTTTGTTAACCCTGCAGGGGTGTACCACTACACACACGTGTCATCAGTTACCTCCTTTTGCATGTCACCGTTCAAGAGATGACAGCGAGGATGCCACCACAACACTTCGCCCACAGCTCCGTTCTAGTCCAGAGAGTCGCCTATCTGAGGGGGATCCGTATGGAAGTCCGGCCGAGGTTCTAGTACAGCCTCAAACGATGTGTGCAGGGTCCCAAGCCGGTCTTGAAAAGCTGTTCATCCACTTCGCAGACCGTGCCACAGCCCTACCAGAACTCCGAACTACTGTGACTCTTGGGGTTCGAACGGGGTGAGGTACTAGGATGAGAGGGGTCAGTGAGCCCAATGTGTGGTTGTACTCTTCTTCTTGGATCACCACACAAGAACTCGGACTTAAGGCGGTGTTCAACGAGACAACCCACTGTGTACTCCTACACAGCCTCTCATCGTTCACCTTGTATTAGGGTAGATTCACCAACACATTTCACTTTCATCAACAACATGTTTATCATCATCCCGACTCACATCAAAAGCAACCTCGTTGTATCACTAAGCATGCAATAAGCAGTAACAGTTGCAGGGGCCACATGATATCAACCAACTCCTACATCTACTAGGATTGTGGTTTGGTTACTACTGTGACAAGATGATAGGTCATGCAAAGGATATGGGTTCAACTATGCGGTAGAAACTTTATCATGGTGATCATCCTAAACAATGCATAAGCGAGACATGAGAGGGAAGTGGGATTTTATCGACATGATCAATGGGGGTTTTCTTGCCTTGCTGACGAGGTTCGGGTTCAGGGTCTTCAACGAAGGGGGTTGCCTCCAGTTCCGGTTCCACCTCTACTCGACAAACAACAAACAAGGAAGCAATATAAATACAATGCACAAACACATGGTTGAAGGTTGAAACTTGATGTATGTGTTTCTGATGTGTTTGGGCAATTCCATTTAAATGGAGTATATTGCAAATTGAATTGCAAATTCAAACTCCAATTTGAATTCAATTTAGTCAAGTTGCATATGACATTGTTTGATCAATTTGAATTTTTTTGAATGGTGTATGATATGCCTCTGAAGTGTGGTTGAAAAGTAGCATAATTCCATGGTCCAAGTTGCAAAATCATTTGAATTGAATTTGAATAAATTCCAAATAAATCAAATGACATGTGCTACTGGTCCCATTTTAAATTCAACTCAAACATAGTTGAAAGTTGGATATTTGGATAGGTTATTTTCTCCTGATCATTTTTCATATATTATTTGTCCAATTTGGAGTTAATATGAATTTTCTATGATATTCTAAAGATTTGGCTATTTTTTGGATTTTCTATAATTGATTTAATCAATTTAATCGACTTATTGCGCCAGGCTGACGTCATGCTGGCGTGTGGGGGGGGGGTGACAGGTGGGACTAGGCTGTCAGTGGGGTTAGTTTAATTAGTTTTCTGTTAAACTAACCCTTAGTTAGTTAGGGCCCTGGGCCCACTCGTCAGTGGCCCAGGGGGTGGTTAGTGCGGGGATTAGGGGTTAATTAACCCGGGCCACGCCGGCGGTAAGCCGCCGGTGGCATCCAGCGTGGCGGCGTTGCACGGGAACGGCGGTGCAGTGCGCCGTTTTGAGCGTGGCTTGCGTCAAAACGAAGCGATTGCCCGTGCGCATCCAACGGAGCAGGCAGGGCCTCTCGGGGTGGACGAGGTCGTCGGCGGCGACCTCCTAAGGCGGCAGCCGGAGAAGTCCACGGCGGCCATGACGATTTCGGGCACGGAAGAAGCCGGGGCTTGGGGGAAAACGGGTGAGAGCTCACCCTGAGTGCGAAGGCTGGGTCGGGGAGGCCGGAGGAGGTGCGTCTGCGGCGAAATAGGCGAAGACCTCCACGACGGGCGGCGGCGGCTCGACGAAGGGGACGGCGTTGTCGTGGCTCCAGGGCCCGATTCCTTCCGCACGGTGAGGTAGACGAAGCTTGCGGAGCTTCTGGACAAGGCGGTTGCGGCTTTGGAGCTCGTTGGCCGCGCGTGCACACGGCTGTGCTCCGGCGAGGCGCTCGGGTCCGTGGCGATTTGCAACGGAGAGAGAGGGGGAGGTCCAGTGGAAGGAGGAGGAAGGCGCGGGGGTGTTCTGGCGACGCAGAGGCGTGAGGAAGGAGGCCTGGGGGGCCTAGAAGCGGCTCGGCGTCAAGGTGTCGTCGCCGCGGCCTCCTCTGCTCCAGCGAGCTGCTTGGAGAGGCGGGGGAGGAAGAAGACAAGACGAGAAGGCTGCTGGGCTGGGCCGGCCTGGGTGGGTTGGGCTGCTTTGCCCCCTTTCCTTTTTTTTCTATTTTGTTTCTGTTTTATTCTTCTGACTTTTGTTTTGCTGTGGTAAAGTAATTACCTAGGAATTTTATAAAATCCTCAAATATTTATCTTGGACATATGTGACATAGTACTAGCCACTCCCATGATTTGAAGATTTTTGGAATTCAAATTATTTGAATCCAATTCAAATAGCATTTAAATTTAATTTCCAAGCCTCTGTTTGAATTTTTGAAAAATCCATGAGCATGGGTTTGATCCCAAACCATTTTTAAAATGATCACACTCATTTTTAGAACTTTTCAACATATTCAAAAGAATTTTGGAAAAAGATTTATTTCTGACCATTTGATTTAATTTCTCAGGGCTTTTATTTTTCCCATTTTTGAATTTTCTTTTGAATTTTTTGCATGATGCAAAGGAGCACTTGATCCTAGCACATACCTAACTTGGGGTTGTGACAAGTCGCCCCCACTCAAAAGAATCTCGTCCCGAGATTCAGAAGTCTGCGGGAGGAAGGAGGGGTACTCGGAACGGAGACGGTCTTCTCTTTCCCACGTGGCTTCTCTCTCAGAGTGGTGTGACCACTGAACTTTCAGAAACTTGATCTTCTTTCGACGAGTGACACGCTCTGCGGAATCAAGAATACGAACGGGGTATTCTCGATAAGAAAGGTCATCTTGGAGATCAAGCGTTTCATGGTCGACTTCGCGGATGGGGTCCTTGAAGCAACGCCTGAGTTGTGACACATGGAATACATCATGTACTCGGGAAAGGTGCGGAGGTAGTTCAAGGTTGTAGGCAACTTCTCCACGTTTGGCAAGAATGCGGAAAGGTCCGATGTAACATGGGGCCAACTTGCCTTTGATACCGAAACGTTGGGTTCCCTTCAGAGGAGTAACCCGAAGGTAAGCCTTCTCATCCAGATTGTAGCTTTCTTGCCTATGATGACGATCATAGTAGCTTTTTTGACGAGACTGTGCTGCTTTCAATTAATCACGAACAATGCGAACTTGCTCTTCTGCTTCCTTGATCATGTCCGTTCCAAAGAATTTTCTTTCACCGGTTTCTGACCAGTTTAGGGGTGTTCGACATCGTCGTCCATATAGGAGTTCAAAAGGAGCCATGTTCAGACTAGATTGGAAACTATTGTTATAAGCAAATTCGGCGAATGGAAGAGATTTCTCCCAATTCTTTCCGAATGAGATAACACAAGCTCTGAGCATGTCTTCCAAGATTTGATTAACCCTTTCGACTTGACCGCTAGATTGAGGATGGAAAGCTGTACTAAAGGAGAGATGAGTTCCCATAGCACGCTGAAAGCTTCCCCAAATTCTAGAGGTGAAAAGGCTAGCACGATCAGAATTGATTTCCAAAGGAACACCGTGAAGAGACACAATTCTAGAGACATACAAGTCCGCTAACTGGCTAGCAGTTATAGACTCGCGAACTGGAAGGAAGTGAGCAACTTTGGAAAGTCTATCTATGACAACGAAGATGGCATTGTTTCCTTTCTGGGTTTTTGGAAAGCCGGTGATGAAGTCCATACCGACTTTGTCCCATTTCCACTCGGGAATAGACAAAGGTTGAAGTGTACCAGCAGGTCTTTGATGTTCTGCCTTAATGCGACAACAAACATCACATTCGGCAACAAATTGAGCAATGTCTCTCTTCATCCTAGTCCACCAAAATCTCTGGCGTAGATCTCGGTACATTTTTGTGCTACCGGGATAAATCGAGAGGGGTGTGTCATGGGCTTCTTTGAGGATGAGTTGCCTTAGTTCCCTATTCTTAGGTACTACCAAACGATTTCCAAAGAATACCGTTCCTTTACTATCTGTGGAGAAACATTTAGCAACTTCGCTAGCAATGTTCTCCTTGATCCTGCGTACACCTCGTGCACGCCTTTGGGCAACTACGATTTGATCCTCAAGGGTTGGTTTCGCCACCAAGTTGAAAAGAGATCCACGAGGAACAATCTCAAGATTAAGCTTTCGAAATTCCTCATGAAGAAGTGGTTGATACTGTTGTAACATGAGGTTGTTACAATAAGACTTACGACTTAGTGCATCGGCCATGACATTGGCTTTGCCTGGGGTGTAAGAAATTACTACGTCGTAATCTTTTACCAACTCAATCCAGCGTCTTTGCCTGAGGTTAAGATCTGGCTGGGTGAATATGTATTTGAGGCTTTGGTGGTCGGAATAGATCTCACAACGATTACCAAGGAGTTAATGTCGCCAAGTCGTTAGGGCATGAACTACGGCAGCGAGTTCAAGATCATGGGTAGGATAGTTCTCTTCATGTGGCCGCAACTGGCGTGAAGCATAAGCTACCACATGTCGATCTTGCAGAAGTATGCATCCTAACCCTTGCCGTGATGCGTCACAATAGATCTCGAAATCCTTTTTAGTGTCTGGAGGTGCAAGTACGGGTGTAGAAGTCAATCTTCTTTTTAGCTCTTGAAATCTTTCCTCGCACTTGGAAGTCCATAGGAATTTCTTATCTTTCTTGAGGAGTTCAGTCAGAGGCTTTGCAACTTTAGAAAAGTTCTCAACGAAGCGGCGGCAATAGCTGGCTAGGCCAAGAAAACTCCTAACTTGCTTAACCAATTCAGGTGGAGTCCAGTCAAGGACGGCCTGAACTCTCTCGGGATTTACAACAATGCCTTTTGCAGAAATCACGTGGCCTAAGTAGGTCACTTCTGATAGCCAAAATTCACACTTGGAGAATTTAGCTTACAGGCGATGCTCTCTAAGTTTCATCAATACCAGCCTTAGGTGTTCGGCATGTTCTTCTTCGTTCTTCGAGTATATAAGGATGTCATCGAGGTAAACCACGACGAACTGGTCCAAATACTCCATGAAGATCGAATTCATCATGCGTGAGAAAGTGGCGGGGGCATTGGTTAAACCAAAGGACATGACGGTGTACTCGTAAAGACCATAACGAGTAGTAAAAGCCGTTTTGGGAATGTCCTCGTTTCGGATTTTGATCTGATGATAACCTAATCTCAAATCCATCTTTGAGAAGACAGAGGATCCTGCAAGTTGATCATAAAGATCATCGATCCTGGGCAATGGGTACTTGTTCTTTATCGTCGCTAAATTTAGCGGGCGATATTCTACGCACATCCTTTCTGTTCCATCTTTCTTCGTTACGAACAGAACAGGGCAACCCCATGGCGATGAGCTAGGGCGGATGAAGCCTTTTTCCAACAAAGCTTCCAATTGGGTTTTCAGCTCAGCTAACTCACGTGGGGCCATTTTGTATGGGCGTCTGGAAATTGGTGCGGTTCCTGGGGAAAGATCTACAATGAACTCTACACATCTGTCGGGTGGCTAGGTTTAAGGATTTTGGTTACTGGATGGTTTTCCTGAGGATGACCATGGCTTACTAGGGCTACAACAGATATGTCAGAGTAACAAAATAGCCAAACACGATGGTTGGTGTGGTTCTTCTGGCTAGAAGACATCTAAAGTGGGAGAAAGAGATGCAAATGAAACACTATCGGTTTCTAGAAGAAAACCTACATCAAACTCTATGGAACTGTCGGGCATGCCACCTAGAATTCTTCTGGAAAGACAACCGAAAAGGAGGGAAGAATTTTGCAAATGCTTCAGATTTTGAAGAAACCTGGAATGACTCGGACAACATAACGGCTGTAATTGCAAGAAAACAATTTTCTTTCAATGTAGATACAAAACTTACATAATACGATGTAAGAAATCAGCATTACAACAATGCTAGGAAACCGGACACAACTTTCCTACGGCTACAAGGAAGCAAACAACGAGATGTTCTAATTAGACAGAGGTGAGCCTAGTCCTATCTTCCCGTAGAATAAGATGAGGGTGACTCAGAACTCAGAACGAAGGGGGTAAGGAGAAAAAAAAGAAGCCTTACGTTGTTCCCTTATATACCTAGAGTAACTATATAACTATAGAAGGCTAGACTCGACTTCGGCCAAGGCTGATAATCCTACAATCAGTCCTGCTCTGATACCAAGTCTGTTGGGACTCGGGGTTAGCGTATGCAAGCCTCGCTACAACACAATCATATGGAGAGCCGAGAACCGTACCCACTTGTCTAAGCAGACAAGGCCAAGCACAGAACGTTCTCGAAAAGCATCGAACGTGAGGGGCATCCCATCCAGGCCGGATGATCAACTGAAATGGGTCCTCATCGTCCGCACACAAGTCTAAATGATATGGGTGATGAACTCCCATACTCATAGACAAGTCGCCTCAACCATACTATCGATTGTATTATAAACCTTACATAGACTTACTCCAGCTCGATCACTTAGTCGGGGTCTAGGGCGGGCTCGATCATACATCAAAGTGTGCACGAGACAGAGTCTCGAACAATCGCATCGTGATGCCCCAAGCTGCGCACATCTAAGGGCCACTTGGTGTATAAAAGACTGCCAGCCAGATCACAACTAAGGTCTCGAAAACCCATACTAAGACATGCATGTTATAAACATACACGCAACACACATGTCTAGTATGAACATCAGGTATCATTGCAATTCTCTACAATGTATACATCTTTATTAATAACTCTTACAGAGTGCACACAGAGATCACAAGCATGTGATCCAACATTACAACAAACAAACGGAAGCAAAGTAGGTCTGAGTACAGAAAAGTTTAACAAATGGCTTAGAGAATCCTTATCTAAAAACAAGCCCTCCACGAGGGAACCAGTCGTCTGACTGGGACTACACTAGCTTGGTCTTGGTCTGAGTCTTCATTCTTCGAGCTTCGGATAGAAGCCACCATCGGGGTCGGTGGGTTCATCTAAAACATAGATTAAGCAAACGTGAGTACAAAATCGCACCAACATAGATAGAAGCTAAACTACTCATGAACATGTATCAAGGTAAAGGGAGGTGGGGTTTCACTTGCAGAAGTGCCAGCATTGACTTGGCTAGTCTTCAACTACGAGTACCAGACTTGAGGTAAGAAGCGTACACGAGTCCACTACATCTCTTCAACCAATTACACAACTATGGTTACTTCCTCGACTTCCCCACGAGAAGCACACCATAGCACTCACGCTTATCTTGCGAGTTTTAGAAGTATCCAGTTCAAGTTGTCTAATAATCAAGCTAAGCTTTCCAAGAAGTCCTTAACCGCGGACGCGGCTATTCGAATAGTTTTGTTAACCCTGCAGGGGTGTACCGCTACACACACGTGTCATCAGTTACCGCCTTTTGCATGTCACCGTTCAAGAGATGACAACGAGGATGCCACCACAACACTTCTCCCGCAGCTCCTTTCTATCCAGAGAGTCGCCTATCTGAGGGGGATCCGTATGGAAGTCCGGCCGAGGTTCCAGTACAGCCTCAAACGATGTGTGCAGGGTCCCAAGCCGGTCTTGAAAAGCCGTTCATCCACTTCGCAGACCGTGCCACAGCCCTACCAGAACTCCGAACTACTGCGACTCTTGGGGTTCGAACGGGGTGAGGTACTAGGATGAGAGGGGTCAGTGAGACCAATGTGTGGTTGTACTCTTCTTCTTGGATCACCACACAAGAACTCGGACTTAAGGCGGTGTTCAACGAGACAACCCACTGTGTACTCCTACACAGCCTCTCATCGTTCACCTTGTATTAGGGTAGATTCACCAACACATTTCACTTTCATCAACACCATGTTTATCATCATCCCGACTCACATCAAAAGCAACCTCGTTGTATCACTAAGCATGCAATAAGCAGTAACAGTTGTAGGGGCCACATGATATCAACCAACTCCTACATCTGCTAGGATTGTGGTTTGCTTACTACTGTGACAAGCTGATAGGTCATGCAAAGGAAATGTGTTCAAATATGCGGTAGAAACGTTATCATGGTGATCATCCTAAACAATGCATAAGCGAGACGTGAGAGGGAAGTGGGATTTTATCGACATGATCAATGGGGGTTTTCTTGCCTTGCTGACGAGGTTCGGGTTCATGGTCTTCAACGAAGGGGGTTGCCTCCTGTTCCGGTTCCACCTCTACTCGACAAACAACAAACAAGGAAGCAATATAAATACAATGCACAAACACATGGTTGAAGGTTGAAACTTGATGTATGTGTTTCTGATGTGTTTGGGCAATTCCATTTAAATGGAGTGTATTGCAAATTGAATTGCAAATTCAAACTCCAATTTGAATTCAATTTAGTCAAGTTGCATATGACATTGTTTGATCAATTTGAAACATTTTGAATGGTGTATGATATGCCTCTGAAGTGTGGTTGAAAAGTAGCATAATTCCATGGTCCAAGTTGCAAAATCATTTGAATTGAATTTGAATAAATTCCAAATAAATCAAATGACATATGCTACTGGTCCAATTTTAAATTCAACTCAAACATAGTTGAAAGTTGGATATTTTGATAGGTTATTTTCTCCTGATCATTTTTCATATATTATTTGTCCAATTTGGAGTTAATATGAATTTTCTATGATTTTCTAAAGATTTGGCTATTTTCTGGATTTTCTGTAATTGATTCAATCAATTTAATCGACTTATTGCGCCAGGCTGACGTCATGCTGGCGTGTGGGGGGGGGGGCTGACAGGTGGGCCTAAGCTGTCAGTGGGGTTAGTTTAATTAGTTTTCTGTTAAACTAACCCTTAGTTAGTTAGGGCCCTGCGCCCACTCGTTAGTGGCCCAGGGGGTGGTTAGTGCGGGGATTAGGGGTTAATTAACCCGCGCCACGCCGGCGGTTAGCCGCCGGTGGCATCCAGCGCGGCGGCGTTGCACGGGGACGGCGGTGCAGTGCGCCGTTTTGAGCGTGGCTTGCGTCAAAACGAAGCCACTGCCCGTGCGCATCCAACGGAGCAGGCAGGGCCTCTCGGGGTGGACGAGGTCGTCGGCGGCGACCTCCTAAGGCGGCGGCCAGAGAAGTCGACGGCGGCCATGACGATTTCGGGCACGGAAGAAGCCGGGGCTTGGGGGAAAACGGGTGAGAGCTCACCCTGAGTGCGAAGGCTGGGTCGGGGAGGCCGGAGGAGGTGCGTCTGCGGAGAGAGAGGGGGAGGTCCAGTGGAAGGAGGAGGAAGGCGCGGGGGTGTTCTGGCGACGCAGAGGCCTGAGGAAGGAGGCCTGGGGGCCTAGAAGCGGCTCGGCGTCGAGGTGTCGTCGCCGCGGCCTCCTCTGCTCCAGCGAGCTGCTTGGAGGGGCGGGGGAGGAAGAAGACAAGACGAGAAGGCTGCTGGGCTGGGCCGGCCTGGGTGGGTTGGGCTGCTTTGCCCCCTTTCCTTTTTTTTCTATTTTGTTTCTTTTTTATTCTTCTGACTTTTGTTTTTCTGTGGTAAAATAATTACCTAGGCATTTTATAAAATCCTCAAATATTTATCTTGGACATATGTGACATAGTACTAGCCACTCCCAAGATTTGAAGATTTTTGGAATTCAAATTATTTGAATCCAATTCAAATAGCATTTAAATTTAATTTCCAAGCCTCTGTTTGAATTTTTGAAAAATCCATGAGCATGGGTTTGTTCCCAAACCATTTTTAAAATGATCACACTCATTTTTAGGACTTTTCAACATATTCAAAAGAATTTTGGAAAAAGATTTATTTCTGGCCATTTGATTTAATTTCTCAGGGCTTTTCTTTTCCCCATTTTTGAATTTTCTTTTGAATTTTTTGCATGATGCAAAGGAGCACTTGATCCTAGCACATACCTAACTTGGGGTTGTGACATGGGATCCGATGGATTATGAGATTATGTTCAGTTGTTATGAGTTATATATTTGGTTCTCCTTTTATATTTTGTTCTTGAGTAATTCTTGCATATTCTCCGATGCTTTTTATTGCTTTGGCCAAGTAGTAGATAGTAACTCCAATAGGGAGCGTTTATCCTTGATTGTGGGTTCATGCCCCCCGATGTCTAGCTTGAGTAACAGAAACATGAGACTAAGGGATGTGCTGTTAACACTAGGGAGAAAACAACGGTTCTTGTAACCGCAGTTGCAAGGATTGTTTTCCTTACGCATATTATGTTAATGCAGTTGTATGTTTCTTGGGGTTTACACTTTGGGTGGGGCTCGCAACTTAATACCAGCGAGATGTTCTGGATAGATATCTAAAGTTGGATGATTAGTGAGTAGATGATGATGGACAAACGGTCTACTTGTCTTTGCGTAATGCCCATACTTTTGAGCCTCTAACTTTCTTGCAGTATCACTAGCATTGCAGTGCGTTTATAATTCTGTCAATTGCCCAGCTGTAATTTGTTCACCCAGCTTAGTTGTTTTATCTTCTTTTGGGAGAGAGACATCACTAGTGAACATCATGGGACCCTGGTCCATATTTCCATCATTGTTTACACCTCAAGTCATTTACTTCTTTATTTCCTTTCAGTTGCAATCACCATCACTATTTCCACCGTGCGTTTGATACTTTGTAAATGACAAGGACAGAGATATTGACAACCTCTCTGTACTCGTTGGGAGAAAATTATTTGTTTTTGTGTGCAGGTCCATGCCAACCTCATCTCCTTTAGGCAACTTAATCTCTGGCGCCGTTGACACATACTTGCAGAATTCGGAGTCCTCCTAGTACGATAACCTTGGTATCTTCACTGATGGAAACTTGCTGCTGACTACTTCTCAACCTTCCACTTGGGGTAGCCAACGAGGAACACTAATTCAGTGCCATCAAGAAAATTTCTTGCGCCATTGCCAGGGACTCCAATCTTCAATATAGGGTAGTTGCACAATATCTTTTACCTTTGATTTTTAGTCTTGTTAGTTTACTTTCTAGTTTTTGCCTTAGAGTTTATACCAAAAATCACAAAAAATTTAGTTACTTTGCTTTTAGTAGTTCTTTTTATTCAGTTAGTATATATAAGTCCTTCGACTTTGGTGTTGCACCCGAAGGAGAGATTCTCACCTTCAAACAAAAGGGTGGACAAAGTTTGAAAGATACTTGGTATAGAATTAATGATTCTCAAATAGAGCCACCAAGAAGCAATCCTCCACTATCTTGCTTAGATATTTTTATTTTAGGATTACTTCTTGGAATAGGTTTATTCTAGATACTACAATCAATGGGAATTTCTTGAAATCCCTAGTGTGGGAAGCTCTGAATGTTATGGAAAATCTTTTCAGAAATCTCCCTATTGCTAGAACACAAGAGGACATTACTATAGCTCACATTATGGGTAAACTTGATAGGATAGAGCTAGAGATTCCAAGCATGGTTAAAATAAATGAGGTAGATTGTAGGATTCAAGGGAATTTAAATAGACTTGATAGATCCATCCACAAAATTTATAAAACTTTGGAGACCCTTAAATCCCATGATATGGACCCTTGCAGGATTGATAAGATTGAGAATATTATTGAAACTTTAGGAACTACTCTTTCCTCCATCAAGACTAAAAAGGTAGAAACCCCTGCAAATAAGGAACGTAAGTTTGTTTACGTACCCATGGTTCCTCTACCCAAAAAAAATTATACCCATTGTTAGGGCTGTGGAAACTATGAAGACCTTGGAAGAGATACCTCTCTTGAATAGAGTCAAAAATGAAATTCCAATTATTCTTACTACCTTTGCTTTTGTTCCTAGAAGTGTTACCATCAGGACTTTAGATTAAAGTCCTCTTAAGACTAGTTGTACTATTAAAGATATTTTTGATGATCTGTATGATGGTTAAATTGTTACAACTTGATCTTTTTGCATCATGCCTAGCTAAAATTCATAAAAGAAAGCGCTTATTGGGAGGCAACCCAAAATGTTTTTACTTTCAGTTTTAGTGGTCTTGATGCTTTTAAGTAATGTAGAAACATCATTGTATCTTTATTGTCAAGCTTTGTGCCAAGTTTTAGCCTCCGATTGCAAGAAAATTCAAAAGTTGTGACATGCTGTCCCGAAACAGATTCTGTCTGCTTGACGGAAAAAACTCATGATAAATCACCATATCATCTTTCTGATATGAATTTTTTTGACAGTATGCTATATATAATTAGCTTTCTGGCGTCTGTTCTGAATTTTTTTGATTTTAGTTGCAGAAGTATCCGAAATTTTTTTATTTATTACCTGCTAGTTTGTTTTTCAAAGATTCTGTCACGTTTTGCGTTTTCACCGTTTTACAAATCTTGAGCTTGCTTTTTCTTTGCAAAAACTTTTTGGCAATCTTGAGAAACAGTAGCTCTTCATGACAATATTTATTTCTAGTGGAAATTTTTTATTTTTTTATGGGTACTAACCACTCTAATCAGCTTATGATGAGTTTCGTATGAAGGGAGTTTTCAAGTATGCGAAGGAATATGATGAAAGATGATCCGGGAGTGTCAAAAAGTCAAGCTTTGGGATTCCCCCATGCACCCCCTAGAAATATCCAAGGATACTCAAGCGTCTAAGCTTGCTGATGCCCCTGTGCATCCCATTCTCCATCAACAGTCATCAGTTTGTCCTTCTCCATGCTATATTTTTATCTCTGCATGTGTTATGTGCTATGCTTGGAGCGTCTCACCCTTTACTTTTTAGTTTGTTTTAGTTTTTCTTGCTGTTCATAACAAGTTGGACCCTAGCCTTCATTGTTTGGGAGAGAAACACGCTCCACTTCACCCAAGAACACAACATAGGTTTACATGCTTATCTTTTTGTGTGTTCTTTATTTTTTTCGTAGTTGCTGTCATGCTTAGCTCTTAGTTTTCATGCTTATCTTTTTAATAGGTTTTATTTAGTTATCATGCTTATCGTGTTTAGAGACTGGACCTGTTGGACTGAGTTGTGTGTCTTGCATGAGTAGGTAATTGAGGTTGCAATTATAAGTGTAGTAGTAATTTGCAATAGTTTTGAGGTATTGATATGAGTAATGTTTGGACTTCTGGCGCCAAGATCTTGAGCCTATTAGTGATAGGTGTCGTATTTTGGGCAATCCGTGTTTATTTCCTAAAACTAAAAATAATAATAGTTGAGAACACTAGCTATTAGATGGATCGCTAACCTTTTGAGGGGTTGGAATATATAGAGTACCCTCACGTACCATGGGGCGAGGATGCGCAAGGATAACCAAACCCCCATACACTCCTCCTCGGGGTATTTTTCTCTTTGTTAACCTCCTGATTAGATAGAGTGTTACCGATAATAAGTTCTTGAGTTCTTCATACTAATGCGAGTATTCGATTGTTGGAACTTCCACCTTCCATATTTGTCTAGCCTCTTTGGTACCGTTCATTGCCCTTTCTCCTCTTGAGAGTCGGTGCAAACTTCGTCGGTGTATCCAAACCCTTGGCATGATACGCTCTATCATCACAAACCTCCTTATATCTTCCTAAAAAAATCCACCATACCTACCTATCAAGGCATTTCCATAGCCTTTCCGAGATTCATTTCCATGCAACATCCATCATCTCATGACTTGATCTTCATGTCATACATGCTCTTGCTTGATCGAGGAGCCGCATGCTAGTTGGGCCTTGCCCTCATAATTGCTACATGACGCGCTATTATGATTGCATATCCTGCTACACTGGCAGAGGCATACAATTCATTACATCATGATAGTCTTCATTTTATTTTATGTTGAGTACTTCTTGTAAAGTGTGAAGATCTTCTATATTCTTGTAAAATATAGATTGTTGCCCTTAAGTGAGGAAAAGACCCAAAGAGGAAAAATTAAAAGATCCCAAATAGGACAAATTTAACGATCCCAAAGAGGACAAATGAGAGATAAATAGAAAGAGCCAATGAGGCCACAAAAATAAATAAAAAAGAGAAAAAAGAGGTAAAAGAAATAAAAAGAGAGAAGGGGGCAACACTACTATTCCTTTTGAAAGATCCACACTCGTACTCCATAGTCATATTATTACTGCATAGAGATATTCATATCATTCATGCATAATTATGTAGGGATCCTTACACTATAAAACTTGGCTTGCATATTCCAAGGATGAGCCTCCTCAAAAGAGATCTAGGTCTTCATGAGCAAGAAATTTGGATGCACGCCCATAGTTCCATTGGAGAGCTTAGCTTCTCTCATATGTGCATCCGTTGCATGGAAATCCCTACTCCTCACATCATATCTATCATTTGGCTTTCTCTCGCCTATGATTGTCCTCATTGATGTGAGTGCTCAAAGTGGAAAGGGAGAGGATCAGTTTGACATGTGCCCGACTAGTGATCTGGGGACGAGTGAAAATAAGATTCCGAAGGAGACCAAGTGTGAATTTTTAGTAGATTGAGTTCTCAATTAAACTATATAGTATTTTTTATGCTCTAAACCCATCTCCCACTTCTTTTACGCAAAAACCATTTGGAGACATTCGAGTCACAAACAACGAGATCTCTTGCACCTTTATGTTCCTAATTTGCTAGTTTCAATACTAGATATAGACTCTTTCTTGTTATTGTCTTGACTTGAATTGCATATCTTAGTTGCTTTACTTTGAAGTTATGATATGTGTGTTAGCATGCCACCATATAAATTATCTGTTTTATTATTTACCTACTCGAGGACGAGCATGAATTAAGCTTGGGGATGTTGATACGTCCCAAACGTATCTATAATTTCTGCTTGTTCCATGCTCATTTGGGTGACAATGTTATGTATTTTTCTACACTTTCATAACTTTTTACACATATTTGGACTAACCGACTAACTCAGTGCACCCAGTGCCAGTTTATGTCTGCTGATGTATGTGAATTGCAGATTTTTACCCATATTTATAGAGCCCAAACAATTCCATTAAAAAAATATAAAAAATCAGCGTGGCAGAAGCTTCTGGAAGACCGAAGGAGGGCCGGAGGGGGCCACCCCCTCCCAGGAGGCCAGGCGGCACGGCCCCACTCCTGGTCACGCCAGAGGGCGCCTGGGAGGATGGTCCACCCCCTGGCGATCCCCTTTGGCCTATATTTACACCCCGTTCCAGAAACCCTCGAGAGAGACCCTTCATCGCAATTTTCACCTCTGTTCCGCCACTGCCACGCTTCCAACATCGGGAGCCCCAGAAGACCTCTTCACGGCACCCTGCCAGAGGGAGGATTGACCACCAGGAGCTTCTCCACCACCACGAGGGCTTCCTGTATGTGCTGTGAGTAGTCCCCCTTGGACCATGGGACCATGACCAGTAGCTTTGTGATGTCTTCTCTCCGATCTTGTGCTTTAAATATTAGATCTTGTGAGATGCCCTACAGGATCAAGGCATCTATATAATTTTCCTGCTGTTGCTATGCTGTGTTTGCTGGGATCCGACAGATTATAAGATTATGTTCAGTTTGTGATGACTTATATATTTGGTTCTCTTTTTATATTTTTTTCTTGAGTAATTCTTGCATGTTCTCTGTTAGTTTATATTGCTTTGGCCAAGTAGTAGATAGTAACTCCAAGAGTGAGCGTTTATACTTGATTGTGGGTTCATGCCCCCCGATGTCTAGCTTTAGTGATAGAAACATGAGACTAGGGGATGTGTTATTGCCACCAGAGAGAAAACAACGATGCTTGTAACCGTGCTTTCAAGGATTGTTTACCTTACACAAAGTTTGTTAATGTAGTTGTCTGTTGCTTTGGGTTTACACTTTGGGTGGGTCTTGCAACTTAATACCATCGAGATGTTCTGGATAGATATCTCAAGGTGGATGATTAGTGAGTAGATGTTTATGGATAAATGGTCTACTTGTCTTGGTGTACTGCCCATACTTTTGAGCCTCTAACTTTCTTGCATCATAATTAGCATTGTGGTGCGTTTATTATTCTGTAAATTTCCCATCTGTAATTTGTTCCCCCAGCTTAGCTGTTTTATCGTCTTTTGGGAGAGAGACATCACTATTGAACATCATGAGAACCCGGTCCAAATTTCAACCAATTTTTAAACCTCAAGTCAATTACTGCTTTATTTCCTTTCAGTTTCAATCACCATCACTATTTCCACCGTGCGTTTGATCCTTTGTAAACGACAAGGCCGGAGAGATTGACAACCTCTTTGTACTCTTTGGGAGAAAAGATATTTGTTTCTGTGTGTAGGTACACGTCAACTCATCTCCTTTAGGAAACTTAATATGTGGCGCCGTTGACACCTACTTGCAGAATTTGGAGTCCTCCTAGTACGATAACCTTGGTATCTTCACCGAGGGAAACTTGCTGCTGAATACTTCTCAACCTTCTACTTTAGGTAGCTAACGAGGAGCACTAGTTCGGTGCCATCAGATGCTGGTAACAATGAGAACATGTTGTTAGCAGATAGTGATGTTGAACCGACCCTAGTTAATGATCTAGTTCGATGTCGCATCGTAAGAGCGTTAGTAGTCATACCATAAAGTGTTAATCATATACGTAATTCCTTATACCATGAGACTATCGGGTTAATTCACATAGAAAGATGTACTTATGTTCTCATCAAAAGTTACTCGTAACTAGGTGGTGATAACAGTGAGTTTCAGCTACATTGGATAGTGTGGCTAGCGATTGTTATAGCTTGAGACTGGGATGAGATATTTACTTGGGCCCACTAAAATATGACGATATCCATTATAGTCTGGCAATACAAAGTATGACCTTGTTACAGGGATACTGAAATCGGATAACGAGTCACTACTAGAAAACTCTATATGTGGCGCACCTATTTTCCTTATTAGTGGAGCACTATGGGTGCGCCACTATTACCACACCATTAGTAATTGTTAGTAATGGAGCACCTTTGGTGTGCCACTATTACCACACCATTAGGAATTGTTAGTAATGGAGCACCTTTGGTGCCCCACTAGTAATCCAAATACCAGTGGTGCACCACATGGTGCGTGATGACCCACAAGTGTAGGGGATCTATCGTAGCCTTTTCGATAAGTAAGAGTGTCGAACCCAACGAGGAGCATAAGGTGCTGACAAGTGATCTTGATAAAGGAATAACTGAAAGTACTAAAAGGTAAATTTTTATGCGTTTTCTGGTATAAGAAACAAGAAAATAAAAGAAAGGAAAGAAAATGGTGCTGAGGTGCAGCAAGTGGCCCAATCCCTTTGAACAAAGGATAAGCCGAAGGATTAAACTTATAAAGACTAAAGTGTTCCTAAGGACACACAGGAGAGGTAGTCAAGTGCTTTCGCCATAATCCGCCTAGTACTATGTTTTGTGTTGATAAGTGTTGTGTGGGTGGACCTGTGCTAGCACGCCTCCTAGACTAAGACAAGTGCACTCTTATGATTAAACCCATTGCAAGCATTCGCAAATACAAGATAGAAATTAAGGAAAATCCGAACCATCGCAATAAACTTTAGGATCCAACACTCCCTCGTGCAAAAGTATGCGAACTGGGGTTCAAGTTTCTGTCACTCCGGCTACCCACCATAAGCATCCTTTATATACAATGTATTCCCCTAGGTCCTTAAAAAGGCGAAGTGTTATGTAGTCGACGTTCACATAACACCACTAGAAGAATAACACAACTTAAATACAAAAAAAACATATTACGTCAACATCATATGACTACTAACAACGAGACTTCTCCCATGTCCTCAACAACTAAAGGAACTACTCACAAGACATAAAAGAGATCATGATTACAAGTGATGAATATATGATGAACAATGTGGTCATAACAATAATTATCCAACAAAACTGAATATCATTCACCACAACAGAGTAATCAACATCGGTAAAGTAGATGGGATGAATAGTGCAAGGTACAACTCGGATTGCAATGGTAAACTGAGATGGGATGAAGATGGATATGGTGCTGGTGATGGGGATGATGGTGATGATGATCGCGATGATACCCGCGACGATGTTTGTGACGATGAGGACGATCTCCCCCTCCGGGAGGACTTCTCCCCGGCAGAATCTTCCTGCCGGAAAAGTCTTTTCTTCTCTATAGGTTTCCGCCACAGAGCAGCGGCAGAACTGCCGTTTATATAGGCCAAAGGAGAGACCCAGGGGTGGGACCCCCTTCCCAGGCGGCCACCTGGCGCGGCCTAAGGGGGGGTGCCACCAGGGCGCCTGGAGGCCTGGTGGTCTCCCTCCGACTGCCCTTTTGCGTGTCAACTTTAATTATTCAAAATACTTCGCGGAAAGTTTCAGGTCATTTGGAGAAGTGCTGGTATGCCCACTATATGTGCACTTTTCCCTGCTGATTCCTGCGTCTGCTGTTTCGGCACCGGAAAGTTGTAAACTGTGTAAAACAAGCCAAAACATCATAAGAAGAACATCATATTATGAAATATATGAATGAATAGAGGTGAATTATGATACACAATAGTGATGCATTTTGGACGTATCAACTCCCCCAAGCTTAAACCTTGCTTGTTCCAAGCGAATACTGAGCTCGGTAAACCTGTCCAGAAGTTTAGAGAGTGAAGTGTCGATAAATAAGAACACGTACAAGAAGCATCATAATTTCTCTACGGAAATCGAGCATCCTCAATAGCAATCTCAACTCATAAGGCCCTTATGAAAGAGTGATATCAATTATAATCAAAAGTAGGGCTAAGGAAACTCATCAAATAATGGTACACATGTCCTTGGTCAGAGGACAACTAATAACTTCTAACTTTTTCTCTTCCACTTATATTTATAATGAGATCAATTAAAGCTTTTGAAAGAACATGTTATTAGTCCAGAAGTGAAAATTCTAACACAAAGGAATATGGTTGATGTAGAAAAGCTCAACAAACAACTTGTTTATCTTGATTGATAATTTTCAAAAAATATGTGATATGGCAATTCTCCATGAGACAATATAAATGACTGCATCTTTTTCAACATAAGATGTCTGCTCTTTGATAGGATAGAAGGAAGTAGGTTTATTGACTCAACATAAAAGTAAAGGTTTGACCCTTCGTAGAGGGAAGTAGGGAAAATTAATGTGCTAGAGCTTTTAGTGGTTTTGAAAGCAATAAGGTTATAAAATAAGCTTTTGGGACGTGCATAATTAGTCAACGAATGCTAGTAGATAGCCCAATACTTATCAAACTAGACAAGTTTCTGGGAACGGCTCCCAAGGAGGGACGGTCACATCCCATTAGTCTCCTTTGTTTATCACTCCCAAAGTTTTCTGATTTCTCATGAACAAAGCGTGAACGAGGTTTAGTTTGTTGCTATTATCTTTTGTGAGCTGGGGTACTCATGCCAGCCCCTCCTCGTGTTAGGGGCTTGCAGAATAGACATGTAAACCCAAAATGAAGCTTGTCTAGTATGAGAAGATCATGAATTATCTACTACTTCCTCATGAGCTAAAACAGAGGCGCAAAACAAGGAGTAATACTATTTTGAAGGTTTAAATATAGCGCATGAGTAATATACTTTAGGAGTGGCGGTGAAATACCACATATAGGAAAGGTATGGTGGACTCTTTGGAAGGTTGAGGTTTCAAGGTATGGGTGCACAAGCAGTATTCCCGCTTATTACATGGTTTGGCTAGCAAAGGCTTTTGAAAGTAGAAAAATGATGTTGGCTTGGATGCAAAGCAATATAAAGTCTAAAATTAAGAATTGGCATGTAACATCAAGTTGTCTTCCTTGTCAGCATAACACTTCCAGCATAAGAACATAAAGGTTTTGGCTAAGTCGCTACTAGAAAAACTCATGCTTGTTGTTATGACCAATGCTATGTTTGCCAAGATTAAATAAAGTTTTCAAAGCCATACCTGATATGTAATATCAATACTCCCGTAGGAATCAACATATAAGGTCAATTGCGTGAAGAGAATACCAAGTGCGGCGAAGAAACCAATACACTTCTCCTTAATATTTCATCATAGACAACTGCACACTCAAGGATACAAGACTCTCCATAAAGGAGTGATAGACCTCAATGCAAAAACCTATTTCACAAGATAACTTCCCTATGCATGATACAACACTAAACATTTGACCACGAAAGATAAAATATAAAGATAAAGATACCGGGCACTGCCCCAAGCTTGGAACAAGCTAAGGGGACGCCATTACCCATGAATATTTCAATCTTGGTTCTTCTTATTATTATTCATGCGATGATTGACAAAAAGCTTCCATGGCATAGGTCTTCCATCCACACATGATTCTTCAGTCTCCAGGATCCTATAGCTAGCAACCGCGATCATGCCCAGAAACCTAAGTTCATACTCACAGTTCTGGTTGTGTAGATCATAGATCTGCCCTTGAAGCTCGAATACCTTGGTGATGGCACTGAAGTAGTGCTCCTCGTTGGCTACCCCAAGTGGAAGGTTGAGATGTAGCATAGTGGTAATTTCCCTTGGCAAAGATACCAAGGTTTAGTTCGAAACAGTAGGACTCCGACAACAACAAGTTGGTGGTAAAGTGAACAATGGCGCCGTTCACAACTGAGGGTTGCTTACTTCACCTGGACCTGCACACAAATACAAATAACTTTGCTCTCAATGAGTACAAATAGGTTGTCAATCTCTCCGGCCTTGCCGTTTACAAAGGATCAAACGCAAAAGATAAAAGGTAACAATAATTGCAACTAGAAAGAAAAACAAAAAGTAAATTTAAGGTGTAAACAATGGTGGAAATATAGACTGGGCTCCCATGAATTTCACTAGTGACGTCTCTCTCCCAAAAGATGATAAACAGCTATGCGAGGTAAACTAATTACAGCTGGGAAATTGACATGATTAAAAATTCACCGCAATGCTAACTATGCTACAAAAGAAAGGAAGAGGCTCAAAAGCATGGGAAGTACGCCAAGAAAACTAGACCAAAATCCATCTGCATCTACTCACTAATCATCCACCTTGAGATATCTATCCAGAACATCCCGCTGGTATTAAGTTGCGAGCCCCACCCAAAGTGTAAATCCAAAGCAAGGGGCAACTGCATTAAAAGAACTTTGCGTAAAGTAAACAATCCTTGCAACCGCGGTTACAACCACCATTGTTTTCCCCCTTGTGGCAATAGAACATCCACTAGACTCCTAT
This sequence comes from Bromus sterilis, assembly GCA_950022295.1. Lineage (NCBI taxonomy): Eukaryota > Viridiplantae > Streptophyta > Magnoliopsida > Poales > Poaceae > Bromus > Bromus sterilis. Next base: position 156,254,810 of record OX465596.1, on the reverse strand, counting down.
TTCTGTCACTCAAGCTAGTCATCAGGGGGCATGAACCCACAATCATGCATAACGCTCTCTCTTGGAGTTACTATCAATCACTTGGCCAATGTAAGAAAAAGCAACAGAGAACATGCAAGAATTACTCAAGAACACAAATATAAATGGAGAAGAACCTCATATATTACTCATCAAAATCTGAAAATAATCTCTTAATCCATCAGTCCTAGCAAACTCAACATAGCAATAGCAGAAGGAATTACATATGTGCCTTGATCATGTAGGGCAGCTCACAAGGTCTAATCAATTAAGAACAAAGAGGGGGATAGGACATCACATAACTACTGATCATGGACCCATTGTCCAAGGTGGATTACTCACGGCTCATCCGGGAAGCGTTCATGGTGGTGCAGAAGCTCCCGGAGGTCAATCCTCCCTCCGGTAGGGTGCCGAGAAGAGGTCTTCTGGTGCTCCTGATCTTGGAAGCGCGTGATACGTCCAAAATGCATCACTATTTTATATAGTAATTATTTCTTATTCATTGATAACTTTCCGGTGCCAAACCAGCATACGCAGGATTCAACGGTAAAAAGTGGACGTTGAGTTTCTGAAGAAGAACACCTCGAAATTACCTGACAATCGTCGGAGGGTGTTTTTCAGAAGAATGAGAAAGACACACCGAAGAGGGGCTAGAGGGGGGCCACAGGGTGCCCAGGCGGCCACCTGGCGTGGCCCCCACCCTGGCCGCGCCGGGTGGGCTCCTGGACCCCTGGGGCCACTCCCGGCTCCCCCCTCTGGCCTATATATCACTCATCTAAAAACCCTAAGAGAGGAGAGTTTTGGCAGTATCGCCGCCGCTCCATGGCGGAAACCTAGGAGAAAAAACATCTCCGGCGGGCAGATTCCGCCGTGGAGAACACCTCCCGAAAGGGGAGATCGTCGCCATCGTCATCACCATGGTCATGTGCATCATCGAGATCATCATCAACATCATCCCCAACATCAGCACCATCTTCATCTTCATCCAATCTCACCACACAAGTCCAACTTGTGTTGTAATCCGTACTATCTAACCACTGTACTCTACCGGTGTTGATTACTACCGCGTGATGAATGCTATTGAGTTTTTTGAGAAATATCATTGTGTCCAGATTGTGTATCATCTATTTATCCCCACTGATCATGATCTCTTTTATGTCTTGTGAGTAGTTACTTTAGTTCTTGAGGACATGGGAGAAGTCTAGTTGTTAGTAGTCATATGATGTTGAAGTAATATGTGTTGTTTGATAAGTTGTGTTGTTATTTTCCTAGTGTTGTTGTGTGAGTCGAACACTCAACACTTCGCCTTATTAAGGACCTAAGGGAATGCATTGTGTACAAAGAATGCTTACGGTGGGTTGCCGGAGTGACAAAAACCTAAAACCCAGTTCGTACACTTTTGCACAAGGGAACAATGGATCAACGATCATATTTCTATGGTTCGGCTTTTGCCTTAATTACTATCTTGTATTTGCGGATTCTTGCAAGGTGTTTAATCATAAGAGTGCACTTATCGTAATCTAGAGGGTGCACTAGCATAGATCCACCCACTCAACACTTATCAACACAACACATAGTACCGATACGGAATATGGCGAAAGCACGTGGCTATTTCTCCCGTGCGTCCTCAAGAACGTCTTAGCCTTTATAAGTTCAGCTTCTAGGCCTATCCTTTGCTCAAAAGGATCGGGCCACTTGTTACAACTTAGTGCCTTTCACTTTCCTTGCTTTTACCTTTTTGTTGCTTATACCGAAAACCCCTAAAAAGCTATGTTTTAGTTCCTGCAGCAATTTCTTTACCAAAGTCACTTACCAATACCTTCTGCTCCTCGTTGGGTTCGGCACTCTTATTTATCGAAATTTCTACAAACGATCCCCTACAGTTGAGGGTCATCAAGTACTGTTTTCTGGCGCCATTCCGGGGATCGTAGCGCTATTAGGAAGTGAAGATGGTAAGGAAATTTTTATATTTCTGTTTTTGTTTTGCCGTTGTTGCTTTTGTCCTTATGGACACCTCTACTCTTGGATCATTGTTTTTTGGGAAACGCCCCACAACTATGGTGGTCACCTTACCCCTACTGAAATTGTGCCTTAAAAATACCGTCTGGTATTATCAATTATGTCCTATCTAATCGTTATGCAGGAGATAGACATCTAGGTGAACACTTGCTATATTTAACACAAATATGTTCATTAATTAAGCTTGCAGGTGTGTCGCTGGAATTCATCATGAATAAATTATTCTCCAGATCACTTATAGGTAAAGCTTCAGATTGATATAAGCTCCTCGATAAATCACATCTACTTAATTGGGAAGAGCTTATGTCTTTTTTTTTTACAAAGTTTTACCCTCTTCATGAAATTCATCGAGACATGAATTACATCTACAACTTTTGGTCTCGCGACGGAGAGAGCATCGCTCAAGCTTGGGGGAGACTTAAATCCCTAATGTTCAAATGTCCTATCCATGAACTCCCAAAAAATATTATAATTAAAATTTTATGCCAGGCTTTCTCGTTAGAATAAGGAGATGTTGGACGCCTCCTCTAGCGGGGTATTCCAAACAAGAAGCGTCGAAGAAAAGTGGGATCTCATTGAGAGGATCTAGAAGAATACTGAAGACTGGGCAATCGATTAATGTATTGAACCTTCTATAAATTATGAGAATAATTACATTGAGAGCTATGCGAAAACTGATTATTTTAATACCTTTTGTTCTAAGATTGGTCTTGATTCCCAGCTTATGATTGATTTTTGTAAGAACTTTGCCTCTCACATTGACTCTTTTAAGGAGGAGAAGGATCAGTATCATAAACCCTTTAAAGAGTTTCCTGTTGATATTCATGTTGCTGACCCTATTCTGCGTGTAGTTTTTTATGAAAAGCCCCCCTTTCCAACAAGGATGAGGGAGCACTCTTTTGTGATAGGCATAATGAATAAAAGTGGGAGAAGAACTAACAAACTGAGGACCTGATCAAGGTCGATCCTCAAGTTGAATGGTTAAAGATTTAGTTACTAATAATGTTTCAGATTCAGAGATAAATTTTTGTGTTGTTTCAACTGAAATTATCACAGCCAAGAATAAGAGCCCAATTTCAGGTACACCAGTTGTATCTGTCAAAATAGGAGATCACAACTATTACATGCTTTGCGATCTGGGATCCAGTGCTAGCGCTATTCCTTATTCACTCTATGAGGAGATCATGGGTGAGATTTCACCCTGTGAACTTGAAGAGATCAATGTTACTATTTATCTCGCAAACAAAGAAACTATCTCTTCCATTGGAATTGTGAGAGATGTTGAATTCCTATGTGTAAAGGTAAATTATCCTACCGACTTTCTCGTACTCGGTTCAGTGCAAGATAGTTTTTGTCCTATTATCTTTGGTTGACCTTTCCTCAGCACTTGTGGTGCTATTATAGATTGTAAAAAAGGTAAATTTTCTGTTGAATTCGATGGTGAGCCATATGAATTTAATTTTTCTAAGAAACCTCGTGGTACTGATTTACTTAGTGATGATAAAATTATTGAAAATATTCCTTCTATTTCTATTCCTCCTAATGATCCTTTGCAGCAATATATGGAAGACCCCAAAAATGATATGCATATGCAAGAAATAAATGAGTTAGACGACATATTCACAAGACAAACTGCTATCCTGAAGCACAACCTTCCAATTGAGCCTTTGGGGATCCTAGCACAACCAAAAGAAGACCCGATGTTTGACCTCAATACATTGCCCGATATGCTCTAGTATGCCTATTTAGATGACAAGAAAATATATCCGGGCATTATCAATGCTAACCTTTCAGGATTTGAAGAGGAGAGATTATTGGAGACACTTCGCAGACACCGTGGTGCCTTGGTCTATACCCTTGATGACCTTAAGGGGATTAGTCCATCGATTTGCCAACACACTATCAATCTCGAGCCCGATGCTAAGCCAGTTGTTGATCATCAACGACGGATGAACCCAAAGATGAAGGACATGGTTAGGACGCAAATTCTCAAGCTTCTAGCCGCAGGTATCATCTATCCTATAGCTGATAGTAGGTGGGTAAGTCGAGTTCATTGTGTTCCTAAGAAAGGAGGTATGACTGTTGTTTCTAATGATAAAAATGAACTAATACCTCAAAGAGTTGTTATTGTATATAGAATGTGTATTGATTAATACCTCAAGGATCACTACCCGCTTCCCTTTATTGATCAGATGCTAGAGAGGTTGTCTAAAAGCACCCACTTTTGCTATCTTGATGGGTACTCTGGCTTCTCTCAAATTCATGTCAATACTGCCGATCAAGAGAAGACCAGTGTCACGTGTCCCTACGATACTTATGCTTATAGGCGCATGCCTTTTGGTTTATGTAATGCACCTCCTACTTTTCAGAGATGTATGTCTGCTATTTTTCATGGTTTCTGTGAGGAGATTGTGGAAGTCTTCATGTACGATTTCTCCGTCTATGGAACTTCCTTTGACCACTGTCTCCACAATCTTAATAAATTTTTGCAGAGATGCGAGGACACAAACTTAGTCTTAAACTGGAAAAAATTCCACTTCATGGTTAACGAAGGGATCGTTCTTGGTCACATGATTTCTGAGAGGGAAATTGAAGTGGACAAGTCGAAGATTGAAGCTATTGAAAGGATGCCCTATCCAAGGGAAATCAAAGGTATTCGTAGTTTTCTCGGTCATGCTAGTTTCTATAGAAGATTTATTAAAGACTTTTCTAAGACTTTGAGAGCCCTCACTAATGTTCTCCAGAAGGATGTTCCTTTTGTATTTGATGAATATTGTAAGGAGTCTTTCGAAGTTCTTAAGAACGCTTTGATAACCGCTCCTATAGTACAACCACCTGGCTGGAATTTGGCCTTTGAAATTATGTGTGATGCTAGTGATTTTGATGTTGGAGTTGTTTTAGGACAAAGGGTTGATAAGAAATTGAATGTTATACATTATGCTAGCAAGACCCTTGATAGTGCTCAAAAGAATTATGCTACTACTGAGAAGGAATTCTTAGCAATAGTGTTTGCTTGTGATAAATTGAGGCCTTATATTGTTGATTCAAAAGTTCTTATTCATATTGACCATGCTGCTCTTAAGTACCTTATGGCGAAGAAGGATGCCAAACCAAGACTCATCAAGTGGGTACTCCTTCTTCAAGAATTTGATTTACAGATTTTTCATAGGAAAGGAGCAGAACATCCGGTAGCGGACTATCTTTCAAGGATGGAAGATATACCGCATGACCCCATCCCAGTCAACGTCAGTTTTCCAGACGAACAACTTGTCGTTGTACAAGTACAATCTCTCTCCGATCCTTGGTTTGCAGATTATGCTAATTTTATCGTTGCAAAGTATTTTCCTATAGGTTTAACATTTCAATAAAGGAAGAAGTTCTTTCATGATTTGAGGCACTACTTCTGGGATGAACCTCATCTTTTCAAAGAAGGTCCTGACGGGATCGTGAGAAGATGCATACCGGAACATGAGCAGAAGGACATTCTCAATTAATGTCACGATAGTCCCTATGGAGGACATCACGCCGGTGAGAGGACCGCACATAAGGTCCTCCAATCATGTTTTTATTGTCCTACTCTCTTTAAGATGCTAGAAATTATGTTTTATCTTGTGATAAGTGTCAGGGAGTTGGTAATATTAGTAGAAGGAATGAGATGCCTATGAACTACTCACTAGTGATTCAGCCTTTTGATTGCTGGGGTTTTGATTTAATGGGTCCTTTTCCTCCTTCAAACAAGTACACTCACATTTTAGTAGCGGTTGACTATGTAACCAAGTGGGTTGAAGCGATCCCCACTGAGAGTGTCGATCACAAAACATCTTTAAAAATTCTCAAAGATTTTATTTTCTGTAGGTTTGGTGTACCTAGGTATCTCATGACTGATGGAGGATCACACTTCACCCATGGAGCTTTTAGGAAATCTCTAGCAAAGTACGATGTCAATCATAGAATTGCTTCAACGTACCATTCTCAAACTAGTGGCCAAGTTGAGGTCATCAATAGAGAGATCAAGTTGATCTTACAAAAGACAGTTAACAGTTCTAGGAAGGACTGGTCAAATAACCTAGGAGATGCTTTGTGGGCATATAGAACTGCTTACAAAAACCCGATGGGCATGTCCCCGTATAAGATGGTCTATGGGAAGCCTTGCCATTTGCCATTAGAATTAGCACACAAAGCTTTCTGGGCTGTTAGAGAGCTTAATGCTGACCCGAGGTTAGCTGGTGAAAAGCGCCTCATGAACTTGACTTATCTAGATGAGTGGAGAAGTGAAGCTTACGAGAGTGCTAAAATGTTCAAGGAAAAGGTAAAGAAGTGTCATGATAGAAGGATTCGGAAACGTGAATTTAATGTTGGTGATAAAGTTTTGTTGTTTAGATCCCGTTTCAGGTTTTCTCCAGGTAAATTATTTTCCAAATGGGAAGGGCCATTCCATATCGAAGAAGTTTACCGGTCAGGTGCAATCAAGATTAATAATTTTGCTGGCACCAAACCTCAAGTTCTGAAAGGGTAAAGACTCAAGCATTACATGGCGGGAGATCCCGTCAACGTTGATGTAAATATAATACACACAACAACTCATGAAGAATATGTTGTAGCCCCGTTTCAGACACCATTATAAGAAGATTAAGAAAAGGTATGTATTACAATAAGGAAACATCGCGAAACCGCCATAAAAGATCCAGATTACGAGTTTTTGCAAAATTTAAAAAATTCAGAGCCTAATTGGAGCCGGAGATGAGATCAGGGGGCCCAAGCGCCCCCCTGGCGCGGCCTACCTCCTGGCTGCGCCGGGTGTCTCCTGGGCACCCCGGAGCCCGTCTCCGACTCCTCTTTGGCTCGTTACCTTCCTATTGTTGCAGAAATTTTTGCTATATATTTTCCCGGATAGTCCCGGCACCGTATCTCACGATTTCGTGTGTTTTCTTTTCGAGCTGTTTCTGCCTAGAGATCTTTTAGCTAGACCAAGGTACCATGGCTTCCCCAAGCTCCCCCAAGGACAAGTTCGACGTCAACATCATAAAACCTTACCTTGCTCAGGTGAAGAACCATCCTCGAACCGTCCAGTTAGAGGATGGTGTCCTCAACCAAGAAGATCTGAAGGAACCTGCTAAGGAGGGTGTTGAAGCCTACTTCGACCTCATCAACGGGCTAAAGACGTTCTACAAGAAGGAGATGAGTGGGATATGGTCAAGCATCACCGTGACAGAAGAAAGAATTGGTGATCTCCAAGGGCACATCTATGATCTGCACAACCAGAACTGTTAGTATGAACTAAAGTTTATGCGCATGGGTTTAGGTGCTAGAAGCAGGATCTTGGATACTGAAGCCTCTCATGGGACCAGGGAACCTCTACCATAGAAGCGCTTAGTCCATGACTACCTCATCATCAACAACAACAACAACAACAAGAATGAGGAGTAAATCTCCTTGGGTAATGGCACTCCTCAGCTTGTTCCAAGCTTGGGGGAGTGCCCGGTATCTTTATCTTTATATTAAGTCTTTTAGAGTCAAGTAGAGTCGTATCATGTCTAGGGAAGTTATTATATTAAATAGGTGTTTGTATTGAGGTCTATCACTCCTTCTATGGACAGTTTGTATCTGTGAGTGTGGAGTCGTCTATGTTGGAATATTAATGAGAAGTCTATTGGTTCCTTCGCTGCACTCAGTATTCTCTTCACGCAATCAACCTTATATGATGATTCTTATGGGTAGTATTGACCTTATATCAGGTATGGCTTTGAAAATTTTATTTAATTTTGGCAAACATAGCTTTGGTCTTGACAACATGCATGTTTTTTCAAGTAGCGACATAGCCAAAACCTTTATGTTATTATGCTTGAAGTGTTATGTTAACAAGTAAGACAACTTGATGTGTTATCCTTACCTTCATATTTATGCTTTATATGTTTTGCATCTAACTTAGCATCAATTGTTTGTTCTCTCAAAGCACTTTTCTAGCCAAACTCTTTGCCTAGCAAATTTCTGCTTGTGCATTCATACCCTGAAACCAATACCTTCCATATGAGTCCACCATACCCTCCTATTCGTGGTATTCTACTACCACTCCTATAAGTATAGAATTTATGTGTTATCATTAAATGTTAAAAATCTTATGTTTTGTGCCTCTTGTTTAGCTCATGAGGAAGTAGTAGGTAATTCATGATCTTCTTAAGTTGGACAAGTTGTACCCCGGGATTTCATGTCTAAACTGCAAACCCATAATCCGAGGAGGAACTGGCATGAGTGCGCCCAGCTCGAAAGATAATATAACAAACAAACCGTCCTTCACGCTTGGTCTATGAGAAATCAGAAACTTTGGCAGTGATAAAGAAAGGATATTAAGGGGATGTGATCGTCCCCACTTGGGAGCTGTTCCTCGAAACTTGTCCATCTTGAGAAGTAATTGAGCTATCTATTAGCATTCGTTGACAAACTATGCACCGCCCAAAGTTTATTTTTGTTCTGTTTGATTTAAGGATAGCACATGAGTTTTCCCTGCTTGCCTTTAACAAGGCCTTTCCTTTACCTTTATGTTGAGTCAATTTACCTACTTCTTTCTTTTCCCAAAGAGAACAGACACTTGATGTTGATGATGATTCATTCATATAATGCTGCATTAAGTTTTTCCATGCCCCATCATTGTTGACATTATCTTTTTGATAAGTAAGTTGTTTGCGGAAGCTTTTGCCAAGCAAACATCTTTCTTTGTGTTAGGATTTGCACTTCATGACTAATAACATGTTCTTTCAAAATCTTCAAATTTTTTCATTATGAGTAGAAAGAGAAAAGTAAAAGTTAATAACTGTCCTTTGACCAAGGATATGTTTGCCATAATTTGATGAGTTCTCTTAGCCCTACTTTTGATTATAATTGTTATTACTTTCTCATAAGGACCTTATGAGTTGAGGTTGCTGTTGAGGATGCTTGAGTTTGATGGAGAAACGTTGATGCTTCTTTTCCGTATTCTATTTATCGGCACTTCACTCTCTAAACTTGTGGACAGGTTTCCCGAGCTTAGTATTTGCTTGGGGACAAGCGAGGTCTAAGCTTGGGGGAGTTGATACGTCCAAAATGCATCACTATTTTATATAGTAATTCTTTCTTATTCATTGATATATTTCATGCTATGATGCTATTCTTATGTTGTTTTGGCTTATATTACATAGTTTGCAGCTTTCCGTTGCCGAAGCAGCATACGCAGGATTCAGCGGTAAAAAGTGGACGCTGAGTTGCTGAAGAAGAACACCTCCAAATTACTTGAAAATCGACGGAGGGTGCTTTTCAGAAGAATGACGAAGACACGTCGAAGAGGGGCCAAAGGGGACAAAGGGTGCCCAGGCGGCCACCTGGTGCGGCCCCCACCCTGGCCACGCCGGGAGGGTGCCTGGACCCCTGGGGACACTCCTCGCTCCCCCCTCTGGCCTATATATCACTCGTCATATAAAAACCCTAAGAGAGCAGAGTTTTCGGAGTTCCGCCGCCGGGCAGATTCCGCCGGGGAGAACACCTCCCGGAAGGGGAGATCGTCTCCATCGTCATCACCATCGTTACGGGCATCATCGAGATCATCATCAACATCATCCCCAACATCAGCACCATCTTCATGTTCATCCAATCTCACCTCACAAGTCCAACCTATGTTGTAATCCATACTATCTATCCTCTCTACTCTACCGGTGTTGATTACTACCGTGTGATGAATGCTATTGAGTTTTGTTGGAGAAATATCATTGTGTCCAGATTGTTTATCATCTATTTATCCCCACTGATCATGATCTATTTGATGTCTTGTGAGTAGTTACTTTAACTCTTGAGGACATGGGAGAAGTCTAGTTGTTAGTAGTCATATGATGTTGAAGTAATATGTGTTGTTTGATATTTAAGTTGTGTTGTTATTTTCCTAGTGGTGTTGTGTGAGTCGAACACTCAACACTTCGCCTTATCAAGGACCTTGGGGAATGCATTGTGTATAAAGAATGCTTACGGTGGGTTGCCGAAGTGACAGAAACCTGAACCCCAGTTCGCACACTTTTGCACAAGGGAACAATGGATCAACGATCATATTACTATGGTTAGGATTTTGCCTTAATTACTATCTTGTATTTGCGGATGCTTGCAAGGTGATTAATCATAAGAGTTAACTTATCTTAGTCTAGAGGGTGCACTAGCATAGATCCACCCACTCAACACTTATCAGCACATCACATAGTACTGATACAGAATATGGCGAAAGCACATGACTGTTTCTCCCACGCGTCCTCAAGAATGTCTTAGCGTTTATAAGTTCAGTTGCTAGGCCTATGTTTTCCTCAAAAGGGTCTGGCCACTTGTTACTACTCAGTGCCTTTCACTTTCCTTGCTTTTCCCTTTTTGTTGCTTATACGGAAAATCCCTAAAAAAGCTATCTTTCAGTTCCTGCAGCTATTTCTTTACCATAGTCACTTACCAATAACTTCTGCTCCTCATTGGGTTCGACACTCTTATTTATCAAAAACACTACAAACAATCCCCTATAGTGGAGGGTCATTAGTGCGGCACATCGATCAAGCAAAATCATGTATGACATGAAGATCAAGTAATGAGAAGGTGGATGTTGCATGGAAATGTATCTCGGAAAGGCTATGGAAATGCCTTGATAGGTAGGTATGGAGGCTGTTATAAGGAAGGATATAAGGGGATTTATGATAACAAAGTGTATCATGCCTAGGGTTTGGATGCACCAGTGAGGTATGCGCCAACTCTTGTAGTGAGAAAAGTCAACGCACGGTACTGAAGAGGCTAACAAATTATGAGGAGGTGGAAGTGTCTACTTTCGAATAGTTACATTAGTGCGAAGAACTCATGCACTTATTATCGGCAACTCTCAATCTAATTAGGAGGCTCAAAAAGAGACAAATGACCCGAGGAGGAGTGTATGGGTTTTTGGTTATCCTTGTGCATCCTCGACTCATGGTACGTGAGTGTACTCTAATATCCGATCCCCCCAAAGATTAGTGATCCATCTAGTAGCTAGAGTTCTCAACTAGTTTTATAGTTTTTCGAAAATAAACACGGATTTACCAAAATACCACATCTATCACTAATAGGCTAAAGCTCTTGAGACCAAAAGTTGAAACATTACTCAAAACAATACCTCAAAACTATTGCAAGTTACTACTACAATTTAATAGCAACATCAATTACCTACTCCAAGTCAAGACACACAACTCAGTGCAACAGGCCAACTCTCTAAACAAGATAAACATGAAGCCTCAACAGAGTTCCAGCAACAAACTAAAAAAAATCTATTAAAAAGAAATAAACATGAAAGCTAAGAGCTAAGCATGACAGCAACTACGAAAAGATAAAGAACACACACAAAAAGAAAGATATGCATGAAAATCCTATTATGTGTTCTAGTTTAAAGTGGAGCATGCTTCTCTCCCACACAAAGAAAGATGGGTTCTAACAAGTTATGAACAAAAAGAAAAGTAAAAGAAAAATATAATGCAAAGAGCAAGACGCTCCAAGCATAGCACATGACGCATGAAGTGATAAAAATATAGTGGAACGAAGGACGAACTGATAATTGTTGATGGAGAAGGGGATGCACGGGGGCATCCCCAAGTTTAGATGCTTGATTCTCCTTGGATTTTTCTTGGGGGTGCATGGGGGAATCCCCAAGCTTAAGCGTTTGAAACTCTCAGACCTTCTTTCCTCATCTTCCCTCGCACACTTGAAAACTCCCTTCATACATAATTCATCATAAGCTGATTACAGAGGTTAGTACACATAATAAAATAATTTTCCTCTACTCGAAATTAATATATTCTTGAAGGGCTACTGTTTCTCAAGATTCTCCAATGGTTTTTGCATAGAAAAAGCTAGCGCAAGACTTGCAAAACGAAGAAAAGGCAAAATATGGCAGAATCTGTGAAAACCAGACCAACATGTAGTAAATAATTTTTTTGGGGTACTTCTGCAACTCGAATCAAAAAACTTAGAATAGATGCATGAAAGCTAATTGTATAGAGCATGCTGTAAAACAATTCAGATAAAAAATATGATCTGGTGATTTTAGCCGAATTTTTCCGTCCAAGGACAAAATCTGTTTTCTCGACAGCACGCCACAACTTTTTAACTTTCTTGCAATCGGAGGCTAAACTTGGCACAAAGCTTGAAAATAAAGATACAATGATGTTGATACAGTAGTAAAAATCATCAAGGCCAGTAAAAACAGAAGGAAAAACATCTTGGGTTGCCTCCCAACAAGCGCTTTCTTTTACGCTTTTGAGCAACGCACGAAGAAAAAAGAGGAATAAAAATCATCATAATTGTCGGTGTTATAAAACCCTTCAAATGGACCCTCAACAAGTTCATTCTTGTTTCTTTTAGGAAATGGGTATGTACCTTTTGCCTTCACACATAAGCGTATTTTTCCCTTACCTATATCAATGAAGCCCTTCACGGCTCGGAGGAAATCCCTCCCAAGCACTATGTTGACTTGGTTTGGCTTCATGATGAAGTAATCAACCATTGCAATCCCACTAAGGAATGTAACTGGTACGTCCTTTATCCTTCCCTGGATCTCAGAAATATCTCCATTAGCATATTCATGATAGGATGACAAATTGTCCATTTTTAATTTTAAAGAATCATAAACTACTTTTGGCATTGTAGAAACCATGGATCCAATATCACAAAAACCAAGGAATTATTTATCTAACAAAAGGCTACCCATCTTTATCTATTTCCAAGGTATCTTTCTTGTTGTGCTTGGGTTTCTCTACTTTTCTCAAGTATAGAGCATCCATTCTCCTCTCAATACTAGCAAGTCTATCTATAACAATATCCAAACTATGATCATAAACACAATAACTGGATAGACCATGTATAATATCAAGAGCTCTAGCTTCATCACACTCTAAGAAATATCCTTCAACTATAATATAAAGAGAGTGTTTACACCATTTAAATAGGACATGTTAAAAATTTCTGAGCACAATTTTTATAGGTATCCAAGGAATAATTCTCCAATGTGCATAAGAAATTATGTCCCATGCCTTCTTCATGTTTATACCCCTGGGGTCACTCCCGGCTCCCCCCTCTGGCCTATATATCACTCGTCATCTAAAAACCCTAAGAGAGGAGAGTTTTCGGAGTTCCACCGCCAGGCAGATTCCGCCGGGGAGAACACCTCCTAGAAGGGGAGATCGTCGCCAACATCATCACCATCGTTACGGGCATCATCGAGATCATCATCAACATCATCCCCAACATCAGCACCATCTTCATCTTCATCCAATCTCACCTCCCAAGTCCAACTTGTGTTGTAATCCGTACTATCTATCCTCTCTACTCTACCGGTGTTGATTACTACCGTGTGATGAATGCTATTGAGTTTTGTTGGAGAAATATCATTGTGTCCAGATTGTTTATCATCTATTTATCCCCACTTATCATGATCTATTTTATGTCTTGTGATTAGTTACTTTAGTTCTTGAGGACATGGGAGAAGTCTAGTTGTTAGTAGTCATATGATGTTGAAGTAATATGTGTTGTTTGATATTTAAGTTGTGTTGTTATTTTCGTAGTGGTGTTGTGTGAGTAGAACACTCAACACTTCGCCTTATCAAGGACCTAGGGGAATGCATTGTGTATAAAGAATGCTTACGGTGGGTTGCCAGAGTGACAGAAACCTGAACCCCAGTTCGCACGCTTTTGCACAAGGGAACAATGGATCAACGATCATATTACTATGGTTAGGATTTTTCCTTAATTACTATCTTGTATTTGCGGATGCTTGCAAGGTGTTTAATCATAAGAGTTAACTTATCTTAGTATAGAGGGTGCACTAGCATAGATCCACCCACTCAACACTTATCAGCACAGCACATAGTACCGATGCAGAATATGGCGAAAGCACGTGACTCTTTCTTCCGTGCATCCTCAAGAACGTCTTAGCGTTTATTAGTTCAGTTTCTAGGCCTATCCTTTGCTCAAAAGGGTCGGGCCACTTGTTACTACTCAGTGCCTTTCACTATTCTTGCCTTTACCTTTTTGTTGCTTATACGGAAAACCCCTAAAAAATCTATCTTTCAGTTCCTACAGCTATTTCTTTACCATAGTCACTTACCAATACCTTCTGCTCCTCATTGGGTTCGACACTCTTATTTATATAAAACACTACAAACTATCCCCTACAGTGGAGGGTCATCAGTGTGGCACATCGATCAAGCAAAATCATGTATGAAATGAAGATCAAGTAATGAGAAGGTGGATGTTGCATGGCAATGTATCTCGGAAAGGCTATGGAAATGCCTTGATAAGTAGGTATGGTGGCTGTTTTAAGGAAGGATATAAGGGGATTTATGATGAAAAAGTGTATCATGCCTAGGGCTTGGATGCACCGGTGAGGTATGCGCTAAATCTTGGAGTGAGAAAAGTCAACGCACGGTACTGAAGAGGCTAGCAAAATATGAGGAGGTGGAAGTGTCAACTTTCGAATACTTACATTAGTGCGAAGAACTCATGCACTTATTATCGGTAACTCTCAATCTAATCAGGAGTTTAACAAAGAGACAAGTGCCCCGAGGAGGAGTGTATGGGTTTTTGGTTATGCTTACGCATCCTCGACTCATGGTACGTGAGTGTACTCTAATATCTGATCCCTCCAATGATTAGGGCGTGTTTGGTTCCGTCACTCGTATTTGCAAGGCATCTGCGATGCAATTTTCTGGCGTTTGGTAGTCTGCACGCTTGTCTGGGCCTGGCCCGACCGATGCAAATATGCTCTCTCAGCCAGGCTGAGCTTAGACGCAAGTTCGGCCCGTTTCCGCGAGCCTGCATCCGCGCTGAATAGTATCGAACGTTTTCCTCCCTCCCTATCGATCCAAACCGCCGCCGCCGCCAGGGATCGCGACCGCCGCCACAGAAACTTCGCCGCCCGTCCTCCTCCTCGCCGCCGCGCCGCCCGTCCTCCTCCTCCTGCGCGCGCGGCTCGTTCTCCTCCTCGCTACGCCGCTTGTCCTTCTTCCCGCCGCGCGCCCCGTCCTCCTCCTCCCCGTCGCGCAACTCGTTCTCCTCCTCGCTGTGTCGCCTGTCCTCCTCCCCGCCGCGTGGACCGTCCTGCTCCTCGCCACGCCGCCCGTCATCCTCCGCATCGAGCGCGCCGCCCCACCCCTCCTCCTCCGCGTCCAGCTCGCCACGCCGCGCCGTCCATCCACCTCCTCCACGTCGAGCTCGACGCCCTACACGAAGTCGCGGCATACCTCTCTCCCTTCCCTGTACAGGAGGTTGCGCCACCAAACACTCATCTCTAATATTTTTGCACCAGCTCAGCTTGGTTGTGCTCAACCCGGTTGCCCCATGCGATGCAGTCTGTAGCTGCCCAGTGAACCAAATACGCCCTTAGTGATCCATCTAGTAGCTAGAGTTCTCAGCTAGTTTTGTAGTTTTTCAAAAATAAACACGGATTTCCCAAAATACCACATCTATCACTAATAGGCTAAAGCTCTTGAGACCTAAAGTTGAAACATTACTCAAAACAATACCTCAAAACTATTGAAAGTTACTACTACAATTGAATAGCAACCTCGATTACCTACTCCAAGTCAATACACACAACTCAGTGCAACGGGACAACTCTCTAAACAAGATAAACATGAAGACTCAACAGAGTTCCAGCAACAAACTAAACAAAATCTCTTAAAAATAAATAAACATGAAAGCTAAGAGCTAAGCATGACAGCAACTACGAAAAGATAAAGAACACACACAAAAAGAAAGATAAGCATGAAAATCCTTTGATGTGTTCTAGTTTAAAGTGGAGCATGCTTCTCTCCCACACAAAGAAAGCTGGGTTCTAAAAGGTTATGAACGGAAAGAAAATCAAAAGAAAAATAAAATGCAAAGAGCAAGACGCTCCAAGCATAGCACATGACGCATGAAGTGATAAAAATATAGTGGAACGAAGGACGAACTGATAATTGTTGATGGAGAAGGGGATGCACGGGGGCATCCCCAAGTTTAGATGCTTGAGTCTCCTTGGATTTTCCTTGGGGGTGCATGGGGGCATCCCCAAGCTTCAGCGTTTGAAACTCCCAGACCTTCTTTCCTCATCTTCCCTCGCACACTTGAAAACTCCCTTCATACATAATTCATCATAAGCTGATTAGAGAGGTTAGTACACATAATAAAATAATTTTCCTCTACTCGAAATTAAGATATTCTTGAAGGGCTACTGTTTCTCAAGATTCTCCAATGGTTTTACATAGAAAAAGCTAGCGCAAGACTTGCAAAACGAAGAAAAGGAAAAATATGGCAGAATCAGTGAAAACCAGACCAACATGTAGTAAATAATTTTTTTTGGGGTACTTCTGCAACTCAAATCAAAAAACTTAGAACAAATGCATGAAAGCTAATTGTATAGAGCATGCTGTAAAACAATTCAGATAAAAATATGATCTGGTGATTTTAGCCGAATTTTTCCGTCCAAGGACAAAACATGTTTTCTCGACAGCACGCCACAAGTTTTGAACTTTCTTGCAATCGGAGGCTAAACTTGGCACAAAGCTTGAAAATAAAGATACAATGATGTTGATACAGAAGTAAAAATCATCAAGACCACTAAAAACAGAAGGAAAAACATCTTGGGTTGCCTCCCAACAAGCGCTTTCTTTTACGCTTTTGAGCTACACACGAAGAAAAAAGAGGAATAAAAATCATCATAATTGTCGGTGTTATAAAACCCTTCAAATGGATGCTCAACAAGTTCATTCTTGTTTCTTTTAGGAAATGGGTATGTACCTTTTGACTTCACACATAAGCGTATTTTTCCATTACCTATATCAATGAAGCCCTTCACGGCTCGGAGGAAATCCCTCCCAAGCACTATGTTGACTTGGTTTGGCTTCATGATGAAGTAATCAACCATTGCAATCCCTTTAAGGAATGTAACTGGTACGTCCTTTATCCTTCCCTGGATCTCAGAAATATCTCAATTAGCATGTTCATGATAGGATGACAAATTGTCCATTTTTAATTTTAAAGAATCATAAACTACTTTTGGCATTGTAGAAACCATGGATCCAATATCACAAAAACCAAGGAAGTCTTTATCTAACAAAAGGCTACTAGTCTTTATCTATTTCCAAGATATCTTTCTTATTGGGTTTGGGTTTCTCTACTTTTCTCAAGTATAGAGCATCCATTCCCCTCTCAATACTAGCAATTCTATCTGTAACTATATCCAAACTATGATCATAAACAGAATAACTGGATAGACCATGTATAATATCAAGAGCTCTAGCTTCATCACACTCTAAGAAATCTCCTTCAGCTATAATATCGAGAGAGTGTTTAAACCATTTAAATAGGCCATGGTAAAAAATTCTGAGCATAATTTTTATAGGTATCCAAGGCATAATTCTCCTATGTGCATAAGAAATTATGTCCCATGCCTTCTTCATATTTTCTCCATCCCTTTGATGGAAATCTAGAACTTCCGATTCCCTCAAAGCACCAAGTCCTAAAATGCTTGACTAAACAAGAAGGACTACTAAAAGCAAGATAAATAATTTTTTTGTTGTTTTTGATAAAGGACACGAAGACAAAAACTGAAAGGTAAGCTAACAAGACTAAAAAGCAAAGATAAAAGATAGCGTGCAACTCCCCTATCTTGAAGAGCGGAGTCCCCGGCAACGGCGCCAGAAATTACTCTTGCTGGAACTGAAGTAGTGCTCCTCGTTGGCTACCCCAAGTGGAAGGTTGAGATGTAGCGTAGCGGTAATTTCCCTTGGCAAAGATACCAAGGTTTAGTTCGAACCAGTAGGACTTCGATGATGACAAGTAGGTGGTAAAGTGAACAATGGCGTTGTTCACAACCGAGGGTTGCTTACTTCACCTGGAACTGCACACAAATACAAATAACTTTGCTCCCAATGAGTACAGAGAGTTTTTCAATCTCTCCGTCCTTGCCGTTTACAAAGGATCAAACGCAAAAGATAAAAGGTAATAGTAATTGCGACTAGAAAGTAAAACAAGAAGTAAATTTAAGGTGAAAAGTGGTGGAAATATTGACCGGGGTCCCATGAAGTTCACTAGTGATGTCTCTCTCCCAAAAGACGATAAATAGCTATGTGAGGTAAACAAATTACAGTTGGGCAACTGACAGGATTAAAAACGCACCGCAATGCTAACTATGCTACAAAACAGAGGAAGAAGCTCACATGCATGGGAAGTACGGCAAGACAAGTAGACCGAAATCCATCTGCATCTACTCACTAATCATCCACCTTGAGAAATCTATCCAGAACATTCCGCTGGTATTAAGTTGCGAGCCCCACCCAAAGTGTAAACCCAAAGCAACAGACAAATGCATTAAAAGAAATTTGTGTAAAGTAAACAATCCTTGCAACCACGATTACAACCACTGTTGTTTTCCCCCTTGTGGCAACAACAAATCCCCTAGACTCATATTTCTGTCACTGAAACTAGTCATCAGGGGTCATGAACCCACAATCATGCATAACGCTCCCTCTTGGAGTTACTATCAATCACTTGGCCAAAGTAATAAAAAGCAACGAAGAACATTCAAGAATTACTCAAGAACACAAATATAAAAGGAGAAGAACCAAATATATTACTCATCACAATGTGAACAAAATCTCATAATCCATCAGATCCCAACAAAGTCAACATAACAATACTAGAAGGAATTACATATGTGCCTTGATCATGTAGGGAAACTCAAAAGGTCTAATCAATGAAGAACAAAGAGGGAGAGAGCACATCACATAGCTATTGATCATGGAACAATGGTCCAAGGTGGACTACTCACGGCCATCCGGGAAGCGTTCATGGTGGTGGAGAAGCTCCCGGAGGTCAATCCTCCCTCCGGTAGGGTGCCAGGAAGAAATCTTCTGGTGCTCCCGATCTTCGAAGCGCGGCGGCGGAACAGAGGCGAGATCGCGACAAACGGTTCTGTCCTCGTGGGTTTCGGGACGAGAGGAATATATAGGTGAAGGGGCATCCAGGGAGCCACCAGGGAGTCCATGCGCCTTCCCGGCGCGGCCCCACCCTAGGCCGTGCCCCCTGGACGCTTGGGATCCTGGTGGGGCCCCCTTCGGGCGCCTGGATGCTTCTGGGTCCCTGATTTTTATATATTTTTCCCGGAATTTTTCTGGCACTTTATGTAATGGGAAAACCTGAAATACAAAAATAGCAGAAAATAGAAACTGGCACTGTGGTGCACTGAGTTAATAGGTTAGTCCAAATATGGTCAAAAGTATGAAAGTGCATCAAAAACACAACAATATTACCCAAAACATGCATGGAGCAAGGAAAAATTATAGATACGTTTGGGGCGTATCATTGGTCTCTAGTGCGGCCATGCTTGACCACACCTCCTTCATCTCCCTATCATGTTGTGCCTTCAGTTGGACGATGATGTCGATGTTCTCTTCAACACCACGCTCGATCATCTTCTTATACCTAAGAATTCTTGCTTCACTTTATCCAATCTTGCTTTGGTGCTGCCCTCCTTGACAAGTCCCTTCAGATCTTCTTTTTGGAGGACACCGTCCTCCACCCAAAGAGCTTGAGGATGCCTCCTCACCTCCGCGAGGTGAGGGTTGATGACGTTTACGAGGAACTTGTCCTTGGGAGAGCTTGGGATAGCCATGGCACCTAGGTTTTGCTGAAAGTTTTCGTGGAAACAGATCGAAAAGAAAACACACGAAATCGCAAGATACAGAGATGGGACGATCCGGGAAAATATATAGCAAAAATTTCTGCACCGAAAAGGAAGTAATGAGCGAAAGGGGGGTCGAAGAAGGACTCCTGGTGGTCCATGGTAACACCCTCAGTATCTGTAACAGTAATCACTGTCACTGTGGATCATCACTGTTGCTAATCACTGTTGTTCCCTGGCCTTAATCAAACTTTGTTCTGATCATATTCAAATCCATGATGTGTGTTGATCAAAACCCAAGGCCCCATGTGCCTTGATCACTTGGAATCAAACCCAAACCCTAAACCTTTTTAAATGAAAATAAAAACAATGTGGCAAATTAAAACTTGGCCAAAAATTATGAAACCAATTTTGTAAAATGCCACAAGTCAATAGAACCATGTCGGACCAACTTGTGTATTTTTGTGAGCCATGAATTAATCCAAAAAATTCCAACAGTAGCCTAAAAATCCCAACTTGAGCATTTATTAATTAAACCAAATATCAAAGGGATTTATTTTGCCTCCAAACTTTTTGTATCACTGCTATAGGGTGTAACTCTAAATTAAAAACACCAGGAAATACAGAGACATTTATTTTAATTGCACAAGAGTTAACAAAAAAACAAAAACAACAGGAAATCGAAAACAACCTAAACCTCGCCTAGGGCACAGGCCACCCCGGCCCACCTTCCTCTCTCCTCCCTCCTCCCACCTGCCCCCATCCCCTCTCACCTGCTCCGCCCCCGTGGCGCCATGGCCATGGATGCCGTGCCAGGAAGGCCCCCCTCCCTCACATGCTCGCCTTGGCGATAAGCATGCCCCTAGACACCCCCTGGACACCCTACCCATCCTTTTCACCTCCCCTGCACCTCGCCCTCGTCGGGGGAAAATCCCGCCGAGCAGCCGTCGCCATGACCGCGCCCACTCGCGGCCAATGAGCTCCATAGCCCGCTCCATCGTGTCCTTCGTCAACTACATCATCACGCGCGCGGAATCGGAACGAGGCGCACCACGGGAGACTCAATCGTCGTCATCTTCAACCTCGGCCCGGCGAGATCCCCGAGTAATTTCGGGGACGCCAGGACTTCCCCGAGCCCGCTGCCACCTCCAGAGTGATCCTAGCGAGCATACTAGCCGTCCCCTACCCGTCATCTCCGCCCGATAAGCCCGTAGGCGAGACCCCCCCTCTTCTGTTGCTCCGGCCGTCGCCATTGTTGGCGTAGGCGAGCTCCCGAGCCACCCCAGCCCGCGCCAGTTGCACCTGTAGACTCCCCGTGTTGCATAGGCTCCATTTCAACAAACGGTGCGCTCGATTTCGTAGCTTAGCATGATTCCCCATTGACGCCCGAGATCGGAGTCCGCCATTGATGACCTAGCGCTCGGCTCCGTCCACCCCTGCACCCTCCCCCACCACAGATCGACGCGGCTCGACGTCCTCGTTCGGGCGAGCCCATCCGCGCACGCTCTGGTGGCCGCAGTCGCGCGCAAGCTTTCCTCTGGTGGAACTGTACGTCGCCGGAGTGGACGTGTGCCCCTGCCAGTTTGCCCAGCACTGTCAGTTTCTTAATTAGCAACTAAACAGACCCTGGCAGGTAGGCCAACCCCACTTCTAATCACCCAGCATTTAATCAAATGGAATAACCCCCTAGGTCACTTACCAGTGGGCCCTAACTGTTACTTAATTAGAATAACTATTATATTTAACATGTCTCACTGACTGCCTCGCCCCACATGTTAGTAATTAAATAAAAATGAATTTATGAAAGGATCTGTGTATGACATGTGGGCCCATGTCCTGTTTAAATAAATTAAATGTTTTATAATTACCAGAGGCTGACAAGTGGGACCCACATGTTTGTTGACCTCTCAAACCAGTACTGTTATGGACAATATTGTTTTAAATAATAACAGAAATTCCAGAAATGTTTAAAATGATTTAAAACTTTGAAAATCAATATCTTTTAAACCGGAACTCAGATGGAAAAACTTTATACATGAAAATTGATCAGAAAAATATAACGAATACGAATACGTTATCCGTATGTCGACCACACCCCTTCAACACATTGAACATCAACATCCCCCCTCCGGGACGTGTGTCGATAATCACCTGGAGCCGGAATCTCATCTCCGGATAAATTCCCGCTCCGAGCAACGTGCATTGCACTGCGTTAGAACAACGTTAGCATTGCATCTGTCATGTCATGCATCTGTTTGTTTATGATTGTTGTGTATTTATTGTTCCCCCCTTATCTCCGATAGACCCCGCTGCTGTCGACTACACCGCTGCTGGGTACGACTACTACGTCGACGACCCTGCCTCTACTTCCGAGCTTCCAGGCTAGCAAAGTCATTCTCTTCCCCCGATATCGCCTATATTTCCGTACTTTTCTTGCACTAGGCATTGTTACTGCTGCTGCTATGTTACAATCCTATTCTATTGCATAGCCTGTCTTTGTCGTCCCTTGATGTACCTGTCACAACCCCAAGTTAGGTAAGTGCTAGGGTTTTATTGTGCCTTTGCATCATGCAAAATTCAACAGAAAATTCAAAAATGGGGAACATAAAAGCCCTGAGAAATTAAATCAAATGGCCAGATAAAAATATTTTTCCAAAAATCATTTGAGTATTTGCAAAATTCCTATAAATGATGCTGGACATTTTAAAAGTGTTTGGGTTCTTTACCATGCCCATGGAATATTCAAAAATTCAAAATGTGCTTTGGAAATTAAATAAACCCCTATTTGATTTAAAATTCAAATGTTTTGAATTTTAAAGAGTGCCAAATTTTATAAGTGGCTAGCTCTAGCTGTTATGAGGCCATATAAAAAATTATGGCATTTATAAAAATACCTAGCTATTTTATTAGCTAGGTCAAACTATTTATAGAAGAAATAAAAAGAAAAAGGAAAAGACAGAGAGAGGGAGGCTTACCTTGCGCCCAGGGGCGAAGGCCCAGCCGGCCCAGCCCACCTGGGGCTTCCTGTCGTCTTCCTCCGGGCACGAGCACACAGCTGCGTGCCCAGCATGCCGCCCTTGACGCCGTGGCCTCCTCCCAGCCCCTCCCTTGCTCCTTCTTGACGCCACGCAGCTGCCCGAGGACACCGCATCCTTTTCCCCTACCTCATGCTCGCCCTACCCCTCTCTGCTTCTCCATTCTAGCAAGAACCCGAGAGCACGCCGGAGCACCTCGCTGCGCCACCGTGACCACCATCCTCCTCAGACGCTGCCACCGTGTCCAGGCGAAGCGCCGCTGTCCTCTCCGTCGAAGCCCCCCTCAAATCGAAGCCGAGGACGGCCTAAAGCGACGCCAGCGCCACCGGGACCGCCACGGCGACCGCGGGCTTCACCTTCAAATTCGTCGCCAGTGCTGCTCAAATGGCCTGCCCGATCCCCTCATCGTAATTAGGGTGAGCTGGAGCCTCGTTCCCCTCCCTCCTTGCTTTTTTCCTGTGTCCGGATTCAAGTTTCCTGCAAGTTCAGTAGCCGGCCGCCGCCATTGCCGTCGTAGCCGTGCTCCAGCGCCTCCCCTTGGACCCCCGATGGCATCTTCATACGGGCGAGGCCCCCAGCTTCCTCCCAGTACCACCCACGCCTCTCCCCGTACCCATTTGGCCAAGTCCGGCGAGCGCCGCCGTGTCCAGAGCCTCCGGCGTCAAGCCGCCGGCCTGTCAGCCCCTAAACCGCGCGCTAATCCCCCCCGCCCCACAGTGGCTGACAGTGGGCCCCAAACCCCCCTAACCCCCCTGTTAGTCTAAACAGAGAGGGATTAATTCCCCTCTCACTAACAAGCCGGACCCAGCCGTCAGAGCCCCCCCCACACGCCAGCATGAAGTCAGCCTGACACAGTAAATCGGTTAAATGGTTTATTTAATTCAGAAAATTCCAGAAAATACCCAAAACTTCAATAATTCATAACTAATTCATTTTAACTCCACATTGGAAAAATAATATGTCTAAAATTATCAGAAAAATATAAGGATTATGAATATGCAACTTGTTTCTATGTTTCACCATTTTAAAATGGGTGAACAGTAGCAAACATGCATATGGATCCTTTTCAAATTCAAATTTGAAGTGATTTTCCAATTGGCTTTGCAACACACTTAATTTGAATGGTTTCACCCCCACATCAGAAACATTATCTCAACTATACCACTTCACTTCATGATCAACCTTTTCAAATGAACTTTCATGCATTCAAATGCAATTGAAATTCATCGATAAATCAAATGGAGTTCGAATTTGCATTTCAAATGCAATATAGTCCTTTTAAATGGAATGCTCAACACATCAGTACCTTGAACATCACCATTACAATCTTATTCATGTGATTGTGCATTGTACATTATGTTGATCCCATGATTTTCATGTTGCTGATAGAAGTGGAGCCGGAATCCGAGATAACCCCCTTCGTTGAAGATCCCGTGACTGATCCTCGTCAGCAAGGCAAGCAAACCCCCATTGATCATGTCTATAAAATCCCACTTCCCTCTCATGTCTCGCTTATGCATTGTTTAGGATGATCACCATGATAACGTTTCTACCGCATAGTTGAACCCATATCCTTTGCATGACCTATCACCTTGTCACAGTAGTAAGCAAACCACAATCCTAGCAGATGTAGGAGTTGGTTGATATCATGTGGCCCCTGCAACCGTTACTGCTTATTGCGTGCTTATTGATACAATGAGGTTACTTTTGATGTGAGTCGGGATGATGGTAAACTTGGTGTTGATGAAAGTGAAATGTGTTGGTGAATCTACCCTAATACAAGGTCAACGATGAGAGGCTGTGTAGGAGTACAGAGTCGGTTGTCTCGTTGAACACCGCCCTAAGCCCGAGTTCTTGTGTAGTGATCCAAGACGAAGAGTACTACCACATGTTGGGCACATGGACCCCCGCACAACCTACTAACTCACCCCTTCTCAGTTCAATGAGTCGCATTAGTTCGGAGTTCTGGTAGGTCTGTGGCACGGTCTGCAAAGTGGAAGCACGACTATTCAGACCGGCTTGGGACCCTGCACACATCTTCTGGGACCACATCGGTAAACCGGCCGGGTTCACGATGTGGATTCCAACCCAGATAGGCGTCTCCATTGAATTTGAGTTGGCTATGAGGTAAAAGTTGTGGGAATTATCCTCGCCGGCACCTCTTGAACGGTGTCGAGTACAAAGGCGGTAACTGATAGTTTCATGTGTGTAGCAGTACACCCCTGCAGGGTTAATAAACTATTCGAATAGCCGCGTCCGCGGTAAGGGACTACTTGGAGAGCTGTGCTCGATTATTAGACAACTTGAACCGGATACTCCTAAAACACACCAAGATAAGTGTGAGTGCTATGGCGTGCTTTCTCGTGGGGAAGTTGAGGAAGGCACCATAGTGGTGTAATTGGTTGGAGAAAGTAGTGCACTCGTGTACGCTTCTTACCTCAAGTCTGGTACTCGTAGTTCAGGACTAGCCAAGTCAAAGCTGACACTTCTGCAAGTGAAACCCCACCTCCCTTTACCTTGATACATGTGCATGAGTAGTATAGCTCCTATGTAAGTCTTGCTGAGTATGACTTTGTACTCACGTTTGCTTCTTCTATGTTTTAGATGAACCCAACGACCCCGATGGTGGCTTCTACCTGAAGCTCGAAGAATGAAGACTCAGACCAAGACCAAGCTAGTGTAGTCCCAGTCAGACGACTGGTTCCCTCGTGGAGGGCTTGTTTTTAGTTAAGGCTTCTCTAATCCATTTGTTAAACTTGTCTGTACTCAGACCTACTTTGCTTCCGCATGTTTGTTGTAATGTTGGATCACATGCTTGTGATCTCTGTGTGCACTCTGTAAGAGTTTTAATAAAGATGTATACATTGTAGAGAATTGCAATGATACCAGCTGTTCATACTAGACATGTGTGCTGCGTGTATGTTTATAACATGCATGTCCTAGTATGGGTTTTCGAGACCTTAGTTGTGATCTGGCTGGCGGTCTTTTATACACCAAGTGGCCTTTAGATGTGTGCAGCTTGGGGCATCGCGATACGATTGCTTGAGACTCTGTCTCGTGCACACTTTGATGTATGATCGAGCCCGCCCTAGACCCCGGCTAAGTGATCGGGCTGGAGTAAGTCTATGTAAGGGTTATAATACAATCGATAGTATGGTTGAGGCGACTTGTCTATGAGTATGGGAGTTCACCACCCATATCATTTAGACTTGTGTGCGGACGATGAGGACCCATTTAGTTGATCATCCGGCCTGGATGGGATGCCCCTCACGTTCGATTCTTTCCGAGAATGTTCTGTGCTTGGCCTTGTCTGCTTAGACAAGTGGGTACGGTTCTCGGCTCTCCATATGATTGTGTTGTAGCGAGGATAGCATACGCTAACCCCGGGTCCCGACAGACTTGGTATCAGAGCAGGACTGACTGTAGGATTATCAGCCTTGGCCGAAGTCGAGTCTAGCCTTCTATAGTTATATAGTTACTCTGGGTATATAAGGGAACAATGTAAGGCTTCTTTTTCTCCTTACCCTCATCGATCTAAGTTTTGAGTCACCCTCATATTATTCTACGGGAAGATAGGACTAGGCTCATCTATGTCTTATTAGAACATCTCGTTGATTTCCTCCTTATAGCCGTAGGATTGTTGTGGTTGTCTAGAGTCTCCGTGTTTTGAGTTCCTTGAAGAAGTTCTGTCCAATTCTTCGAGGTTGTTTCAATTTCCATCCCAGTGTAGCCGTTATGCTGCCGGATTTGTTCCGTGTTTCTTCGAATCATTGCCTTCGCATTATTATCTTCCCACCTAAATCATGTCCTTTTATCCTTGCCTCCATCGTACAACCTGTTCTGATTGTTGATTTTTATCACACAGGATGTCAGGTGGAACTCGTAGTGTTGTTCTTCGAAATCGAGACCGTGATCGGAATCGAAATGATGATGAACCTCCACCACCGCCTTCTGCGGCGGAAATCATGATGGAAGCTGAGCAGAATAGACGTGATCAAACACGCCTTATGGAGCTCATCGAGCAGAATACCTCACGTCATTGCAATGTGGTTGTGAGCATTCAGGACTTCATCCTCCTCAAGCCACCGGTATTCCGATGTTCTTCTGGGCCCCTCGAAGCTGATGATTGGCTTTGTTCCATCGAGCGTAAGCTTGATACAGCACATGTTGCTCCCGATGACCGAGTTATTTTCGCGGTATACTTCTTGGAAGGTGCTGCTCTTTAATGGTGGGAGAACTATGTTGCAATGCAGCCAGATGGTTACGTAGTGACTTGGCAAGAGTTCTGTGTTGCCTTTCGAGGGTACCACATTCTGGATGAGTTGATGGAGCGCAAGAAGGAAGAGTTTTGTAATCTGAATCAAGGAGAGATGTCCATTCATGAGTACGTGAGAGAGTTCAACCGTCTTTCTCGGTATGCCCAAGATGAGATCACCACCGATGCCAGAAAGCAGGCAAGGTTCCGTAAGGGACTTAGCCCCATCCTCCGTCATGATCTCAACCTCATCGAATTTGCCACCTTTGAGGATTTAGTCAACAGATCCTTCAGATCGGAGCATGGCAATGAAGTTTTCGAGAAGTCTCGCAAGCATGCTCTTGAGCTTGCCCCTTCTTCCAGTTCATGCCCTCAGAAGCGCATGACCTGGATTCTTAACAGTTTGTTTCCCCAAAACAACCCACCGAGGCCATCCCTTGTGCCGCCTCGTCCACCAGCTCCACCAAACAACCCAGCTCCCCACACTATCTTTGGAGCCTGCTTTAGATGTGGCCAGCCTGGTCACTACTCTCGATAGTGCCCCGTCAATCAAAATGCCCCACCCCATGCCAAAGGAAACCCCACTGTACGTGCCAAACCACCCCCGAAGGTTTCCACTTCCAAGCCATCCACCTCAGAAAATCTTGGACGTGTGAACCAAATCTCAGCTGAGGAGACTGATAGTACTTATGACGTCATTCTTGGTACGCTCCCAGTCAATTTTGTTCCCACTTCTGTCCTTTTCGATCCAGGAGCATCTCACACATTCATGTCGGAAAGTTATGCACTTCGGCATGATGTATCCTTTGAACAAATGTTCACCCTACGATCATTAAAACTCCTGGTTCCAAATGGCAAACTAATAGAGTAAGCCATGGCAATCAAATTGCAATTGAGGGTTTAAGTATTCCTTGCTTCACTCATAGCCCTCAAGTCTTCGACATTGATGTCATCTTTGGTATGGATTGGTTATCAAGACAACATGCTTTTCTTGATTGTAAAGCCAAGTCCGTTAGACTTAGACATCCTTCAGGCCAGACAATAGTTTAATCCTCACCAAGAACAAGAACCCAGGTGCATTCTTTGAATGTGCTTCCCCTTCCTGACCTTGAAAATGTTTCGGTGGTTCGTGACTTCCCGGATGTCTTTCCTGAAGAGCTGCCGGGAATGCCACCCGACAGATGTGTAGAATTCATTGTAGATCTTGCCCCAGGAACCGCACCAATTTCCAGACGCCCATACAAAATGGCCCCACGTGAGTTAGCTGAGCTTAAAACCCAACTGGAAGCTTTGTTGGAAAAAGGCTTCATCCGCCCTAGCTCATCGCCATGGGGTTGCCCCTTCTGTTTGTAACGAAGAAAGATGGAACAGAAAGGATGTGCGTAGACTATCTCCCGCTAAATTTAGCGACGATAAAGAACAAGTACTCACTGCCCAGGATCAATGATCTTTATGATCAACTTGCAGGATCCTCTGTCTTCTCACAGATGGATTTGAGATTGGGTTATCATCAAATCAAAATCCGAAACGAGGACATTCCAAAAACGTCTTTTACTACTCGTTATGGTCTTTACGAGTACACCTTCATGTCCTTTGGTTTAACCAATGCCCCCGCCACTTTTTCACGCATGATGAACTCGATCTTCATGGAGTATTTGGACCAGTTCGTCGTGGTTTACCTCGATGACATCCTTATATACTCGAAGAACGAAGAAGAACATGCCGAACACCTAAGGCTGGTATTGATGAAACTTAGAGAGCATCGCCTGTATGCTAAATTCTCCAAGTGTGAATTTTGGCTACCAGAAGTGACCTACTTAGGCGACGTGATTTCTGCAAAAGGCATTGCTGTGAATCCCGAGAGAGTTCAGGTCGTCCTTGACTGGACTCCACCTGAATCGGTTAAGCAAGTTAGGAGTTTTCTTGGCCTAGCCAGCTATTGCCGCCGCTTCGTCGAGAACTTTTCTAAAGTTGCAAAGCCTCTGACTGTACTCCTCAAGAAAGATAAGAGATTCCAATGGACTCCCAAGTGCGAGGAAAGCTTTCAAGAGCTAAAAAGAAGATTGACTTCTGCACCCGTACTTGCACCTCCAGACACCAAAAAGGATTTCGAGATCTTTTGTGACGCCTCACGGCAAGGGTTAGGATGCATAGTTATGCAAGATAGACATGTGGTAGCTTATGCTTCACGCCAGTTGCGGCCACATGAAGAGAACTATCGTACCCACAATCTTTAACTCGCTGTCGTAGTTCATGCCCTAACAACTTGGCGACATTACCTCCTTGGTAATCGTTGTGAGATCTATTCCGACCACCAAAGCCTCAAATACATTTTCACCCAGCCAGATCTAAATCTCAGGCAATGACGCTGGATTGAGTTGATAAAATATTATGACTTAGGAATTTCTTACACCCCAGGAAAATCCAATGTCATGGCTGATGCACTAAGTCGTAAGTCGTATTGTAACAACCTCATGTTACAACAGTATCAACCACTTCTTCATGAGGAATGTCGAAAACTCAATCACGAGATTGTTCCTCATGGCTATCTTTCTACCTTGGTGGCGAAACCAACCCTTGAGGATAAAATCATAGCCGCCCAGAAACGTGATTGTGGTATTCGAGAGATCAAGAAGAACATTGCTAGCGGAGTTGCTAAATGTTTCTCCATAAATGATCAAGGTGTTGTTTTCTTTGGCACTCGATTGGTTGTACCACGAAAACACAATCTTAGGAGGCTAATCCTCAAAGAAGCTCATGACACTCCCCTTTCAATTCATCCTGGTAGCAAAAAGATGTACCAAGACCTACGCCAGAGATTTTGGTGGAATAGGATGAAGAGAGAAATTGCTAAGTTCATTGCCGAATGTGTTGTTTGTCGTCGCATTAAGGCCGAACATCAAAGACCTGCTGGCACACTTCAACCTTTGCCTATTCCAGAGTGGAAATGGGACAAAGTCGGTATGGACTTCATCACCGTCTTTCCAAAAACCCAGAAAGGAAACGATGCCATCTTCGTTGTCATAGATAGGCTTTCCAAAGTTGCTCACTTCCTTCCAGTTCACGAGTCTATAACTGCTAGCCTGTTGGCGGACTTGTACGTCTTTAGAATTGTATCCCTTCACGGTGTTCCTTTGGAAATCAATTCTGATCGTGGTAGCCTTTTCACCTCTAGATTTTGGGGAAGCTTCCAACATGCTATGGGAACTCATCTCTCCCTTAGTACAGCTTTCCATCCTCAGTCTAGCTGTCAAGTCGAAAGGGTTACCCAAATTCTTGAAGACATGCTCAGAGCTTGTGTTATCTCATTCGGTAAGAATTGGGAGAAGTCTCTTCCATTCGCCGAATTTTCCTATAACAATAGTTTTCAATCTAGTCTGAACATGGCTCCTTTTGAACTCCTATATGGACGACGATGTCGAACACCACTAAACTGGTCAGAAACAGGTGAAAGACAATTCTTTGGACCGGACATGATCAAGGAAGCAGAAGAGCAAGGTCACATTGTTCGTGATCAATTGAAAGCAGCCCAGTCTCGTCAGAAAAGCTACTATGATCGTCATCATAGGCAAGAAAGCTACAATCTGGACGAGAAGGCTTACCTTCGGGTTACTCCTTTGAAGGGAACCCAATGATTCGGTATCACAGGCAAATTGGCCCCACGTTACATCGGACCTTTCCGCATTCCTGCTAAACATGGAGAAGTTGCCTACCAACTTGAACTACCCCCGCACCTTTTCCGAGTACATGATGTATTCCATGTGTCACAACTCAGGCGTTGCTTCAAGGACCCCATCCGCGAAGTCGACCATGAAACGCTTGATCTCCAAGATGACCTTTCTTATCAAGAGTACCCTGTTCGTATTCTTGATTCCGCAGAGCGTGTCACTCGTCATCAGAAGAACAAGTTCCTCAAAGTGCAATGGTCACATCACTCCGAGCAAGAAGCAACATGGGAAAGAGAAGACCGCCTCCGTGCCGAGTACCCCTCCTTCCTCCCGACGACTTCTGAAACTCGGGACGAGATTCTTTTGAGTGGGGGCGAGTTGTCACAACCCCAAGTTAGGTAAGTGCTAGGGTTTTATTGTGCCTTTGCATCATGCAAAATTCAAAAGAAAATTCAAAAATGGGGAAAAGAAAAGCCCTGAGAAATTAAATCAAATGGCCAGATAAAAATCTTTTTCCAAAAATCATTTGAGTATTTGGAAAATTCCTATAAATGATGCTGATCATTTTAAAAGTTCTTTGGGTTCTTTACCATGCCCATGGAATATTCAAAATTTCAAAATGTGCATTGGAAATTAAATAAACCCCTATTTGATTTAAAATTCAAATGTTTTGAATTTTAAAGAGTGCCAAATTTTATAAGTGGCTAGCTCTAGCTGTTATGAGGCCATATAAAAAATTATGGCATTTATAAAAATACCTAGCTATTTTATTAGCTAGGTCAAACTATTTACAGCAGAAATAAAAAGAAAAAGGAAAAGACAGAGAGAGGGAGGCTTACCTTGCACCCAGGGGCGAAGGTCCAGCTGGCCCAACCCACCTGGGGCTTCCTGTCGTCTTCCTCCGGGCACGAGCACACAGCTGCGTGCCCGGCATGCCGCCCTTGACGCCGTGGCCTCCTCCCAGCCCCTCCCTTGCTCCTTCTCGACGCCACGCAGCTGCCCGAGGACCCCGCATCCTTTTTCCCTACCTCATGCTCGCCTACACCTCTCTGCTTCTCCATTCTAGCGAGAACCCGAGAGCACGCCGGAGCACCTCGCTGCGCCACCGTGACCACCACCCTCCTCAGACGCTGCCACCATGTCCAGGCGAAGCGCCGCTGCCCTCTCCGTCGAAGCCCACCTCCAATCAAAGCCGAGGACGGCCTAAAGCAACGCCAGCGCCACCGGGACCGCCACGGCCGCCGCGGGCTTCACCTTCAAATTCGTAGCCAGTGCTGCTCAAATGGCCTGCCCGAGCCCCTCATCGTGATCAGGGTGAGCTGGAGACTCGTTCCCCTCCCTCCTTGCTTTTTCCTGTGGCCGGATTCAAGTTTACGGCAAGTTCAGTAGCCGGCCGCCGCCATTGCCGTCGTAGCCGTGCTCCAGCGCCTCCCCTTGGACCCCCGATGGCATCTTCAGACGCGCGAGGCCCCCAGCTTCCTCCCAGTACCACCCACGCCTCTCCCCGTGGACATTTGGCCAAGTCCGGCGAGCGCCGCCGTTTCCAGAGCCGCCGGCCTGTCAGCCCCTAAACCCCGAGCTAATCCCCCCCCCCCCACAGTGGCTGACAGTGGGCCCCAAACCCCCCAAACCCCCCTGTTAGTCTAAACAAAGAGGGATTAATTCCCCTCTCACTGACAAGACGGACCCAGCCGTCAGAGCCCCCCCCCCACACGCCAGCATGACGTCAGCCTGACGCAGTAAATAAGTTAAATGGTTTATTTAATTCAGAAAATTCCAGAAAATACCCAAAACTTCAATAATTCATAACTAATTCATTTTAACTCCAAATTGGACAACTAATATGTCTAAAATTATCAGAAAAATATAAGGATTCGGAATATGCAACTTGTTTCTATGTTTTACCATTTTAAAATGGGTGAACAGTAGCAAACATGCATATGGATCCTTTTCAAATTCAAATTTGGAGTGATTTTGCAATTGGCTTTGCAACACACTTTATTTGAATGGCTTCACCCCCACATCAAAAATATTATCTCAACTATACCACTTCACTTCATGATCAACCTTTTCAAATGAACTTTCATGCATTCAAATGCATTTGAAATTCATCGATAAATCAAATGGAGTTCGAATTTGCATTCCAAATGCAATATACTCCTTTTAAATGGAATGCTCAACACATCAGTACCTTGAACATCACCATTACAATCTTATTCATGTGATTGTGCATTGTATATTATGTTGATCCTATGATTGCCATGTTGCTGATAGAAGTGGAGCCAGAATCCGAGATCACCCCCTTCGTTGAAGACCCCGTGACTGATCCTCGTCAGCAAGGCAAGCAAACCCCCATTGATCATGTCTATAAAATCCCACTTCCCTCTCATGTCTCGCTTATGCATTGTTTAGGATGATCACCATGATAACGTTTCTACCGCATAGTTGAACCCATATCCTTTGCATGACCTATCACCTTGTCATAGTAGTAAGCAAACCACAATCCTAGCAGATGTGGGAGTTGGTTGATATCATGTGGCCCCTGCAACTGTTACTGCTTATTGCATGCTTAGTGATACAATGAGGTTGCTTTTGATGTGAGTCGGGATGATGGTAAACTTGGTGTTGATGAAAGTGAAATGTGTTGGTGAATCTACCCTAATACAAGGTGAACGATGATAGGCTGTGTAGGAGTACACAGTGGGTTGTCTCGTTGAACACCGCCCTAAGCCCGAGTTCTTGTGTGGTGATCCAAGACGAAGAGTACTCCACATGTTGGGCACATGGACCCCCGCTCAACCTACTAACTCACCCCTTCTCAGTTCAATGAGTCGCATTAGTTCGGAGTTCTGGTAGGTCTGTGGCACGGTTTGCGAAGTGGAAGAACGGCTATTCAGACCGGCTTGGGACCCTGCACACATCTTCTGCGACCACATCGGTAAATCGGCCGGGTTCACGATGTGGATTCCAGCCCAGATAGGCGTCTCCATTGAATTTAAGTTGGTTGTGAGGTAAAAGTTGTGGGAATTATCCTCGCCGGCACCTCTTGAACGGTGTCGAGTACAAAGGCGGTAACTGATAGTTTCATGTGTGTAGCAGTACACCCCTGCAGGGTTAATAAACTATTCGAATAGCCGCGTCCGCGGTAAGGGACTACTTGGAGAGTTGTTCTCGATTATTAGACAACTTGAACCGGATACTCCTAAAACACACCAAGATAAGTGTGAGTGCTATGGCGTGCTTTCTCGTGGGGAAGTCGAGGAAGGCACCATAGTGGTGTAATTGGTTGGAGAAAGTAGTGCACTCGTGTACGCTTCTTACCTCAAGTCTGGTACTTGTAGTTCAGGACTAGCCAAGTCAAAGCTGGCACTTCTGCAAGTGAAACCCCACCTCCCTTTACCTTGATACATGTGCATGAGTAGTATAGCTCCTATGTAAGTCTTGCTGAGTACGACTTTGTACTCACGTTTGCTTATTGTATGTTTTAGATGAACCCACCGACCCCGATGGTGGCTTCTACCTGAAGCCCGAAGAATGAAGACTCAGACCAAGACCAAGCTAGTGTAGTCCCAGTCAGACGACTGGTTCCCTCGTGGAGGGCTTGTTTTTAGATAAGGCTTCTCTAAGCCATTTGTTAAACTTGTCTGTACTCAGACCTACTTTGCTTCCGCATGTTTGTTGTAATGTTGGATCACATGCTTGTGATCTCTGTGTGCACTCTATAAGAGTTTTAATAAAGATGTATACATTGTAGAGAATTGCAATGATACATGCTGTTCATACTAGACATGTGTGCTGCGTGTATGTTTATAACATGCATGTCTTAGTATGGGTTTTCGAGACCTTAGTTGTGATCTGGCTGGCGGTCTTTTCTATACCAAGTGGCCCTTAGATGTGCGCAGCTTGCGGCATCGCGATACGATTGCTCGAGACTCCGTCTCGTGCACACTTTGATGTATGATCGAGCCCTCCCTAAACCCCGACTAAGTGATTGGGCTGGAGTAAGTCTATGTAAGGGTTATAATACAATCGATAGTATGGTTGAGGCGACTTGTCTATGAGTATGGGAGTTCACCACCCATATCATTTAGACTTGTGTGCGGACGATGAGGACCCATTTCAGTTGATCATCCTGCCTGGATGGGATGCCCCTCACGTTCGATGCTTTCCGAGAACGTTCTGTGCTTGGCCTTGTCTGCTTAGACAAGTGGGTACGGTTCTCGGCTCTCCATATGATTGTGTTGTAGCGAGGCTTTCATACGCTAACCCCGGGTCCCGACAGTACCTTCCTTTATCCTATGCTGCCTATAAATTAGTATATATTATATTCAGCAGTGAGCCCTACGCATTGTTAGCTAGGATTAGATAGCGTGCCGTGATCACTCAGGGGAGTGACGCGGATACAACTTATTACAATTGCATAGGTACGGTACAATGCAGACACCGCCTCAGGCCCCCTAGCTCTGCTCTGCCGAGCCACCATCAAGTGTGAGCTATCAAGGGGAAATCCTTGTACTCTACTCGTTGTTGACTCTGTATAGGCGCTCTAGGTACCTGAGAAATGGTTGTCCTTTAGGTAATAAGTCGGGTGACCCAACGGGGACCGCGAGTGGTATTGCGACGGGACGACAGGGAGGGTACGACCAGTGTACCGGTGTGCTTGACCCCTGATCGTTGGCCGCAAGAGTTACCAAACCACGAAAGTCGAGCTCCTCTAAGAGCACACGCGAGATAAGGCAAGGAGTCGGTTCACCTTGTTGGTAACCGCATAGACTTGTTGGGACGACAGGGCAGGCACCGATGTACTGGTGGTCCTGACTGCAGTCGTTATCCGCGGGTCAGTTAAGTCGACGCAACGATAACGGTTGTCCTGCAAGTTAATAAAATGACTAATGGTTCGGTGGATGTCTTGAGGTTGCTATATTCCATGTACGCACTACCTACCCATGGGAATTACGAGTTATGGGCTCCCCTGCTTTGTAGTCTTGTCCGAGGACTCTTCAGACGTCAGCAGTACCGTGGCCTGAGCCGGGAAGTGGTGTTGTCTTATTTTCTCGCACGGTGGTGTCTTATTTCGTTTGATTATGCTTCACCGGCCAGCAACGCACCGTGCATGAGTTCGTCGTGGTTGGGGTCCAAGGCCCTGCGTACTTAGGATTTAGACCGGCGGATAGCCTCTCTGTTGAGTTTGAAAGATGGGCTATGGAGTGTCGGATAGCCTTGGTGGAGCGTTCCCTAAAAAGGTGCCCGCCACCCTGGAGATCCGTGAGTGTAGTGTA
Source organism: Bromus sterilis (assembly GCA_950022295.1). Taxonomy (NCBI): domain Eukaryota; kingdom Viridiplantae; phylum Streptophyta; class Magnoliopsida; order Poales; family Poaceae; genus Bromus; species Bromus sterilis. The sequence goes on along the minus strand of OX465596.1, from coordinate 156,218,859 downwards.
ACACAAGTGCACCCCTACAGGGAAGATTAATCTATTCGAATAGCCGTGTCCACGGTAACAGGACGCTTTATGATGAAGCTGGATCTTACCACTACAAACTATTATTATTAAACTGTATGGTTTCGGTTTTTCTTCCTCGCTGGGATGTCGAGGAAGGGATCTCGGAGGCATTGCTAATTATTACAACTTACTATTATACATTGCTGCAGCAACTTCTACTGCATTGTTACTTTATACATTATATAAATTGTTGGCTATTCTCTCCTCATGCTGCAAGACTCGTCGGAAGATGCTAGTCTTCGATAGGCCTAGCTTCTTATCCTTTCTCTGACTTTCTACCTTGCACTCCAGTACATATAGACACCCCTTACCATTTCATACAATGCATAATTGCTTAGTAGTGGACGTAAGCCTCGCGGGTATGCTAGATACTCACCTTTTCTTAATTTTCCCCTTTTCGTTTTGCCTGATTGGCCACTACAGTCGACATTGGAGCCCACGAGCAGAAGTACCCCGGAGGCGACTACTACGACGTCGAGTTCCCTGTCGACCAGGAGTAGTTCGATGGATCCCAGGCAAGAGGCCTCGCCTTTTCGATCTGTATCTCTGATTCATTTGTGCTAGCCTTCTTTAAGGCAAAACTTGACTAACTATGTCTGTACTCAGATATTATGGCTTGTATAACTTATGTATTCGGATCCTCGTGATCCCTGGTATTGTAACATATTGGTTTATCCTTTTGTGTTTAGTGTTGTGCTGTGATATTCTCACCGTGGCACCCTAATCTCAGCTGTGTACCCTGCGTGTATGATTACTGTACACATATTGATTTTGGGGGCGTCACAAGTTGGTATCAGAGCCGACTGCCTGTAGGAAGCCACCCCACCACTACTTGGTCGAAGTTGAGTCTAGACTTTGAAAAAATATTTTGCTAACTTAATGTTTGGCTTACGGGCCCACATCAATGTCACTACGTGTGATATCTATGGTATTAAGATCCTTTTATCCTTACCTATGCTCTGGGACTCTGCTCTCTTATTCTTGCTGGTAAGTTTTACTAACTATGACATTAGGATCACGTTCTCTTGATTCCACCCGGCGTTCTGGTGCTTCCCCATTGATTGAGTCGTGTCGCGGGAGTTGTAACCCAGGTCCCGGACCGCGGATCCCACTCTCATTATGGGCAGTCGGCGTGTTCTCTGGCATTAACTCCGGTGGCCAACAGTTTTCTTGCGGCGTGATTGACATAGTGGAATCTATGTCGCGTCATGTAATCCTTACCGCGGTCTGCGGGCCACCTAGTGTGTCATTTTTCCTTAATTTCTATGACGTTACGCTGCCCGATTTTCGGTTCACTTTATGTGTGGATGTGTATGTCTTATATGACTACTCCTATATATCCGCGCCTCCTCTTCATTGTCGCTTTACCTCGTTCTTGTTTCCGGTATCTCGTTAAATTTTCATAGCTGAAATACACCTGTTAAATTCTAGCAGGATGGTTGGTCGTGGTGGTCGTTGTCGTGATGCCAACAAGCCACCTCCGCCGCCGGACTACATGGCCGGGATGATGCAGCAGTTCGAGTTGAATCGTCAGTTCATGGAGAATGTCATGGCTCAGTTCCCCCAGCCGAATAAGAATGGGCACGACCATCAGCATGCCACAGTGACTCTGCACGACTTCACCCACCTCAACCCCAATATGTTCCGCAACTCTATTCAGCCATTGGATGCTGATGACTGGCTTCGCGACATCACTCACGAGCTGAAAGTCTGCTAATGTCGATCCAGCCGACTATGTGAACTTTGCGTCCTATCACATGAAGGGCGCCGCTGCTCAGTGGTGGAGCACCCACAAGCGTTCACTTCCAGTCGGAGAAGTCATCACATGGGATGAATTTCAGTCCGCCTTCCGCGCCCGTTACATTCCTCAGGGGATCATGGATTGTAAGGGGGAGGAATTCCGCAACCTCACTCTGGGAAACATGACTGTTGAAGCCTATCAGCGCGAGTTCCTCAACCTCTCTCACTATGAGGAAGAAGAGATCACCACTGATGCTCGTAGACAGCAGAAGTTCCGTCGTGGCCTCAATTCAGACCTCAGGCTCGCTCTTGCCGTTCATTATTTTTCCAACTTCGCCACCATGGTGAACAAGGCTATCACCGTCGAGATTGCCCAGTAGGAGCACAAGAACTCACTGAAACACTATCGTGACGTTGGCTCATCTTTGGGCGCAACCCAGAAGCGTCGTATCTAGCTCCCTACCAGTGTTACCCATTCACCTGTACCTGCTCCAAGGCCGTCTTATGCTGCACTCCGTCTGCCTCCGCCACCGCAGATGCCAAGAGCTCTGCCTCCACCACCCAATTCTACACCCCTTCGTCCTCAGGATGTATTATGCTTCACGGCCCACCAACCTGGGCATTTTTCCAAGGAGTGCCCCTAGAAACAGAAGCAACTAGTAATTCACCCCGCTGGCCGCGGAATTGGTCGTGGCAACCATAGGACCCCCAACTATAATGTTGGGTCTGCTTCTTATGCTTGTGGACATGCTAACAACATCAATGTTGAAGAAGCTCAGTAACAACCCGCCACCGTGATGGGTACCCTTCTCGTTAATTCCGTACCTGCTACTGTTTTATTTGATACAGGAGCATCACATTCATTCATGTCAGAAGCCTTTGCATTGTCGCATAACTTCGCGTTGGAAAAGATGAACCCATCGATGGTTTTTCACACCCAGATAGGCCAATGCCGAACCAGCAAGATAGTGCCCGAAACCATCATTGAAATTGAAGGAATTGAATTCCTTGCTTCCCCCATCATCCCGACGTCTTCCACCATAGACCTCATTCTGGGAATGTATTGCATGAAAGTCCACGATGCCGCACTGTATTGTGGCACCAGTTCTGTCCAACTTTTTCATCCCTCCGGCGAGATTGTTAACCACACCACCCGAATTACCCGTAATGCTGAAACGCAGATATTTATTATGAATGCTTTGAATGCCTCCCCCTCGAAGGAATCGAGAACATTCCAGTCGTTCGAGATTTCCCTGATGTCTTCCCCGAAGAACTTCCAGGAATACCCCCGATCCGGGAAGTCGAATTTGTCATCGACTTGAAGCCCAGCACCACCCCTATTGCTAAGCATCCTTACAAGATGCCACCGCGCGAGCTCCTTGAACTTAAGAAGGAGATCGACGAAGCACTTCGGAAGGGTTTCATTCGGCCAAGTTCCTCAGCTTGGGGAGAACCTTCGCTTTTTGTCAAGAAGATCGATGGGACAAACCGATTGGTCCAAGATTATCGGCCCATTAACCAAGCCACCATCCAGAACAAATACCCACTTCCCCGGATCAACGATCTGTATGATCAACTTGTCGGATCCAAGGTGTTCTCTAAACTCTACTTGAGGTTGGGTTATCACGAAATCAGAGTCCATGATGAGGAAATTCCGAAGACTTCCTTCATTACTCGCTATGGTTCATACGAGTACACTGTCATGTCCTTTGGCTTAACCAATGCTCCAGCCACCTTCTCCAGATTGATGTATTATATTTTCATGGAGTACCTCGACAAGTTCGTCGTGGTTTATCTGGATGATATATTGATATATTCCAAGAATGAAGAAGAACATGATGAACATCTTCGTCTTATACTGGAGAAGCTTCGAGAACACAAACTCTACGCTAAATACTCTAAGTGTGAGTTCTGGCTTCCCGAAGTAACCTACCTTGGACATGTGATTTCCAAGGATGGCATTGCCGTCACCCCAGAATGTATCCAGGCTATACTTGACTGGACTCCTCCCAAGACCGTCAAGCAATTCCGCAGTTTCCTCGGGCTCGCTAGCTATTGCCGCCGTTTTGTCGAGAATTTTTCCAAGATTTCCAGGCCTCTTACTAATCTTCTTCACAAAGGCGTCAAGTTTTAGTGGACAAATAAATGTCAGGAAATTTTCCAAGCACTCAAGGACAAGCTAACTTCTCTCCCGGTGCTCGCTCCCCCTGATACTCAGAAGGACTTCGTGATATATTGCGACACGTCTCGTCAAGGATTAGGTTGTGTCCTAATGCAAGAGCGCAAAGTGATTGCTTATGGCTTTCGTCAGTTGCGTGCTCACGAAGACAAGTATCCAACACATGATCTTGAATTGGCAGCAGTAATTTATGCATTGAAGTTTTGGCGACATTACCTCGTCGGTAATAGTTGCGAGGTCTACACCGACCACCAAATTTTGAAGTACTTGTTTACTCAGCGGGACCTGAATCTTCGTCAACAACGATGGCTCGAGACAATAGCCGACTTCAACATGGATATTTTCTATACCCCTGGCAAAGCTAATGTGATGCCCGATGCTTTGAGCCGCAAAGCTTACTGTTCTGAACTTGAAGTTCAGGTACAGCAACCACATCTGTATGAAGAGCTTCGCAAGGTAAACCTCGAGATTGTTCCTCAAGGTTACGTTCACAACCTGGTTCTCGATTCAAGCCTCGACACACTCATCAAGAGTAGACAGCCTCTTGACGCTAACATTGTGAAGATCAAGCAAGACATCGCAGAAGGAAAGCCCTCCTCTTTTACCATTGATACCAATGATGGTGATACTGTGTACTTCAAGGGCCACTTAGTAGTTCCTGTGAGCCCGACCATCATTGACTGTGGTCCGGATATCATGGAAGAAGCCCATCATTCTCCCTTGTCAATCCAACATGGAAGTACCTAGATGTATAAAGACCTTCGTCAACGGTACTGGTGGCCTTACATGAAGCAAGACATCGCCCGCTATGTTTCCCAATGTGACGTTTGCAGTCGCGTCAAGGCCAGACATCAGAAACCTGCTGTCTGGTTGCGACCACTCCCTCTTCCTTATTGGAAGTGGGACAAAGTCGACATGGACTTCTTCACCGGTTTTCCCAAGTCACAGAAAGGTAATGATGCCATCTTTGTCGTCATCGACTGATTCTCCAAGATTTCTCAATTCCTGCCAGTCAAAGAGAAGATCACTTCTAGTCAGTTAGCAGACTTGTATATCTCCCGAATTGTGTCACTCCAGGGCATTCCGCTGGAGATCAGTTCAGACCGTGGCAGCCTTTTTACCTCACGATACTTAAAGAGTTTCATGGAAGCACTCGGGACTCGTCTCTCTCTCAGCATCCCTTATCACCCCCAGTCGCAAGGCCAAGTTGAACGAGTCAATCAAGTGCTGGAAGCCATGTTTTGCGCTTGTGTCCTTTCATTCGGCATGAAATGGGAGGAATCTCTCCCGTACGCGGAATTCTCGTACAACAATAGCTATTAGGCTAGCTTGAAGATGGCCCCCTTTGAACTTCTTTACGAACGTAAGTGTCGAACCCCCCTGAATTGGTCAGGAACTGGGGAACGACCCTAGTCTTGTACGGATCTTGTCCAACAAGCTGAAGATCAAGTTCGCGTTGTGCAAGAAAATCTCAAGGCCGCTCAGTCTCGTCAGAAGAGCAATTATGATCGCAAATACCATGAAATGGTCTATCAACCTAGTGAATACGCCTACTGTCGAGGATATAATGCTGACAATAGATACAGGGGTGTAATAGGAGCTAAATGAATTTTTACGTAGAGTGGTTGACGCAGGGAGAATTATACAGGTTAGGCCTCTCCTTAGAGATAAAAACCTTAGTCCTGTCCCAGGCTGACTGGGGTGTTATTGCTCAAAAGTATGAGGGTTAGAGTTGCGCGTGCCCAAACTAGAGGAGGGGGGAGGCTTATATGGATTGCGCCTCTGCCCCCTTAACTCCTCGGTTTAAATGGGTCTTAATCACAGGATTAAATACGTACTAAATACAAGAAACGGTCTGCCCATTACTACTAATAAAGGAGGAGAAACGCCCGCAGCCTTGAATGCTTCCTGTCCGTTGCGTTCCCGTCTTCCGAGTAAAGAATGGCTCGCTGATCTCTTCCGAGTGCTGATTTACTCGGATCTTACTGATCCTCCGAGTAGCTATGTACTCGGAAGTGGTTTCTGTTCTCTGAGTAACCTGTTACTCAGAGATCGTTAATGCTCCATGTTTTTACCGATCTTATTTTGTTGGGTGTGTTGGAGAACCATGGGCTTAAGGGTACCCCTTGGTTTCCCTTGCCTAGGGGTATACCTTTAGTATTACCACGATAGTAGCCCCCAAGTGCTTTCGGGTGCTCGTAATTGAGGCAACTGACATTTGTCAGGTTTTCTGAGGTACGTGAAGATTAAACTCAATAAGAGGCCCGGAAGGGCTTTAGCGATGTTTTAACTTTTCCCTCGAGTGTGGGTTGGGCAGGTTAGCGGAAAAATTTGGCGAAACTCAAACATCTCTCAGAAGAGGTGGACTGAGGCCTCGGAAGGCGTGTCTCAGAGTAAAAGGCCTTAAACTCCATATGAACCAAATTTGTAAAGTCCAATGTCCTAGGACATCGTAAAGAGTCCTAGGCCATGCCACGTGGGATATTGATCCTTTACCCCCTGCGCCGGGTCTTACTGGTGACCTGGCATTCTACGTCAGAGACGGGCCACCAGCGAGTCAATTACTCGGATTTTTGCTCGAGTAGTTGGGTGCAAGATTTTTAATTTTGCGGAAAGCCCCAAGCGGTTCTCTTCGTTGTATTTCCGAGTGACAACTTACTCGGTCGCCGCGGGAGCTTAGTGATTTCTTCCGAGTGATGACGTACTCGGAGAGTTTTTGTTGGTGCACGTTATGCTTCGTGTCTTCCGAGTAGGTGAAATGGTTTCGAGTTTTGAATCAAAATCTGATTCGGTTCTTTAAAAAGGATCTTGCCTTGTCAGAGAATCTTCTTGCCTAGACAAGTGGGCGCACTGTTGGGCCTGTCTCCTCGATTCCCGCGGCGGTATTGTAGGATAATAATTAACTGCCCGTGGGGAAGTGGGAGGGATTATGGGGAAGTGGAGCGGTTTTATGGGGAGGGCAACCGGCAGGCCCGTAATGGGGTGCGGTTCTGACGCGTGGCAGTTACTACCTCGAGCAATAAAACCGCCCCCTCCTTTCGGGTTGGAGAAGATCTGCTCACTTTCCCCCGCGCAGCCACTCTCACTTCTCTCTCTCGCTCCACCTCTTTCTCGCTCACTTGATTTCGCCGCCGGGAAACCTTCGTCGGCCGCCCCGTGCTCCATCCTGGGAGGCCATCACTCGCGCTGCCCTTCCGCCGCCACCGAGACCATGTCTGCAGAGGAATGGCTTTCGTCAATCGTGACAGAGGATATGCTGCTGCGGTACCAGGATGCTGGCCTGGTTCCCCGCGAGGGTTTTCGCCTTCCTGCGGCTGGGGAAGACGAGCCTGCTCCACGGGATAGTGAGAGGGTCCTTTTGCATTCGCATGTGGACCGTGGGTTTTCTCTTCCTCCGCATCCCTTCTTCTTGGATTTCTTGGCCTTCACGGGTGCTCAGCTCCATCATATTGTTCCCAATGTTGTTACTCTCCTCTCTAGCTTCTTCACCCTCTGTGAGGGATTCTTAGGCATAGAGCCTCACTAGCACCTTTTCCGTAGCATATATGCCATTAAGCCTCAAAAGGCGAAGAAGTCTGGGGAGGGTGGTGGCGTGGACTTCAATCACTTGTGCGGCGGTCTGTTCTTGGCTAGGAAACAAGGGGTGCAGTATTTTTCTTCCAGTCTGTCGGATTCTAATAAGAATTGGCAAAACAGTTGGTTTTATTGCAAGGTGGCTGAGGGCCCGGGAGTGTTTAACTTGCCTCCCTACTCGGACGTTAGACTAACTTCCTCCCAGGGCTGGAATCCTCGACTCACTAATGCTGAGAAGTAGCAGGTGCTCCCATTGATGCGTGAAGTCATTAGGCTGAGGAAGAATGGCTTGTATGCCATGGATTTGATAGCCACCTTCGTGATTCAGAAGATTCAGCCTCTTGAAGCCACGGCTCGGGGGATGTGGGCGTACTCCGGGTTGCAGGATGACACCGGCTATAATAACACCGAGAAGCCTCTGTATGATTTTGAGCTCCAGATGAAGATGATAACTAGCGTGACCCATGGTCTTCAGCCGACTGGCCGAGTGAGGCCTCTCAGCATCGAGAATCCTCCAACCTTGGTATGTTTTCCCGCACCATGTGTGTCTTGAGTGTGTATCGTCTGTTGGGTCTGACTCAGACTTTTCTATTTTTTCCTAGGATTTCTCTCAGTTCCATTCTCCTATTCCTCTTGCTCCGCAACACCCTGCTGAGGAGGATGAGGATAGTACTGTTGGTGCGGGGATCGGAGTTGAACCGGGGGAGGAGTTGGAGTCCGAGGTGACCCGGGCTCAGGCGGCATCCGAGCAACGCTCCAAGAGAAACCAGGACCGCGAGTCGGCGTGGGAGGGGCTTACTCGGACACGCAAGAGGGCTCATACTCCGAGTAGCGAAGAGGGCAGTGGGAAACTTCCGCCTTTAAGCCTCAGTTCTGGGAAGATTGCACCTATGAAGAAGAAGAAACTTGTCACGCTTGGTGGCCGAGAGGCTAACCCCTCGGGGGGGGGGGGGGTTGCTGTTGAAAAGGCCAAGGGGACTGGAACTGGTCCAGCCAAGGTTGCTCCCCTGAGGCGTGGTTTGAAGATCGTCCATAAGTAATGACGTTGGTTCTCTTATGATTTAGCGCTCTGTTGGTTTCCGGGGTCCTTCCTCAACTGTTCTATTTTGCTGTGTACGTCCGAGTGGTTCTGAGTCGCTGCATGGGATCGAGGATCCCGGGGTTGAAGCTTTCGAGGATGTCAGTACTTCCGGGGTGACTGACTTTCCGGTCATGGACACTATTCCAGAATATGTTGTCGCCGTTGGTGAGAATTCTTCATTGTCTCTGTTGAGGCTCCTACTACTGTCATCTTCCTGCTTTTTATTGTTTGGTATATCTATCGCAGATATGGGTATTGACTCCTCTGCTGGCCCAACTCGGATCGTGACTGAGCCGGCCTCTACTGAGACCGCTCCTTCTGAGGTGATTGTTCCTGGGCGAACGGTGTCCTCTTCTGCCGGACCTGACGTTCATGCTGAGGAGGCTGTTAAGGAGACCCCTGTCGCCCGGGAAACAACTCAAGGGGGCGGGCCTGTCGTCTCGCCATCCATTCCATTTGGTGCCTCGTGGTGAGTGCCATCATTGGTGGTTTGAAGGAGTCTTTGGTAAAGGCGACTCAATTTGAACTGCAGCTGCGTGAGCTGGCTTCCGAGGCCGAGTTCGTGAAGTCCAACATGCACGTAAGTTTTCTACCCAGTGGGTGTCGGAATGACCTTTGGGCGTATTGTTGTTATTCTGCAGGTTTGAAATCTCCGCTGGGGGCACTCATTAGTGCACCCAGTGGGTGTAACCCCCAAGGCTCCGAGTGACTTATTGAAGTTATTCAGAGTCTTTTGATAGGAGGTTTTTATTATTTTGAGGAATTTCCAGTGGGAGCACTTCTTAGTGCACCCACTGGGTGTAGCCCCCAAGGCTCCGAATAACTTTGTGAAGTCATTCGGAGTATTTTGATAGGAGGTTTTTATTTTAATGAACTTCCAGTGGGAGCACTTCTTAGTGCACCCAGTGGGTGTAGCCCCTAAGGCTCCGAGTAACTTTGTGAAGTTATTCGGAGTCTTTTGATAGGAGGTTTTTGTTATTTTGATGAACTTCCAGTGGGAGCACTTCTTAGTGCACCCACTGGGTGTAATTCCCAAGGCTCCGAGTAACTTTGTGAAGTTATTCGGAGTCTTTTGATAGGAGGTTTGTTATAACGTGGTATTGCTTTCGTCTTCATAGGAGGCATGCAAGCTTGGATCGGCCTTCGTGAAGTTGGAGGAGGAGAACAATGCTGCCAAGAGTGCGTACGAGGCGCTGCTTGAAGAGCATAACAAACTTAAGAAACAGCATGCTGAGGATAATGGTAAGGACTCTTGCGTTCCTGTGTTGTTGTATTTCATCTTCCTATTTATCCATTTGGAACTCTGTTTGCAGAAGCGGCGAAGAAAGACTTTGAAGCCAAGGTTAAAGAGAACGATGATTTCGTGGCAAAAATGAAGAAAGAGATAGACCAAGTTGAGAGGCGGGCCAAGGAGAAGAAAGCTTTGGAAACAAGTTTGTACCATTAAAAACAGGAGGTGAAGGAGAACGAAGCTTGTATCACGAAACTAGAGTCTGACTTGGAGAAGTTATCCGAGCTGCGTGCCGAGGATGAAAAGAAACATCAAGACGAGTTGGAAACTACTCGGAAGGAGGTGAAGGCAGCTGAGGAGTATTGCACTAGGCGGTTTGCTGTTTTCAGTGAAACCTTGTCTGGTGAGTTTTGTGACCCAAGTGCGACGGAGAAATGTTCCCATGTCTTTCATTATGTACCCATCTTCCTTATTGATGCAGCGTATGGGACGGACCCGGAGGCCGAGCAAGCGCGCATGCCTGAGTTTGCCGAGATGATGAAAAGGGACAATTATACGCCGGTAATGACAGAATTTGCTCTGGCTCGGGGTCTGCTGACCATGAGGTGTGTGAAGGCGAAGAAGTTTGCTAAGGAAGTTATGGGCGCTACTCTGGCTTTGAAGAGAAAATTTCCTTCTGATGAGGGAAACAGGGTGAGGCTAGACACTGTTGTTCCCGTCCTCCGAGAGGCCACTCATCAGCTGGCACGTTGGAAGCGTTCAGCGGCATGGAGGGGTGAAAATTATGCGCTGGCTTTGACCAAAGCGCATTTTCCGGAGCGGGTCCATAATCTGGAGCGGGTTGGCGGTGGTGATCCAAAGGATGGTCCGAGCTGCACCGCCTTTCCGCCGCGATATGCTGAGACTGCCAGCCGTGCTGCCTTGATGCCTGATCTGGACTTCTTCGTAGAATCGACTGGTGTAACAAGTGAATCTGACGAGGCAGGCGAGGAGTGAGTGAGCCTGATTGGACAAGCTTGTTGGAAAAAGCATTGATGTTGAATTTGCCTCGGACTTCCGAGTGACTTTGTAATAAGGTATACTGCTCGATGTCGTGATCTAGGTACTGGGCACTCCTTTGTTTTATTGATTCCGATTCTGTTTGCCGGTGGACCCGATGCTTGGTTTTGTCCTTGTTGTAATGTTCTTAGTTTTCATCTGGGCTGCGCATGGCTCAGAAGAAAAACTAATTTTATGACTTTAAGTGACCCCCAAGTCCCCTGAGACTTGGAGAATACTTAGAAATTTTTCTATTGGTGATCTTATGGGCAAGATCTCAAATGCAGAAGATTCTGTGCTTCCCCAAGCCTCTTGGGTTTAGCGACTGTTTAGAATGTGTTTTCTAGATTCTCGTCCGAGCTGCGCACAACTCGGATAGAAAATCTGATTGTGAGTTTTCCTCCGAGCTGGGCACAGCTCAGAAGAAAAACTGATTTTATAATTTAAGCATCCCCCAAGGCTCCTGAGACTTCAAAAGTACTTAGAAAAATTTCTGTTGATGATCCTGTAGACAAGATCCTCAATGCAGATGATGTTGTGCTTCCCCAAGCCTCTTGGGTTTTGGCGAGCACTTAGAATGTGTTTTGTAAGTTCTCGTCTCGAGCTGGGCATAGCTCGGATAGAAAATCTGATTGTGAGTTTTCGTCCGAGATGGGCACAGCTCGGAAGAAAACCGGATTTTATAACTTTAGTCAGCCCCCAAATCTCCTGAGACTTGAAAAGTACTTAGAAAAATTTCTATTGATGATCATGTGGACAAGATCCTCAATGGATATGATGTTGTGCTTCCCCAAGCCTCTTGGGTTTAGCGAGTACTTAGAATGTGTTTTTTAGATTCTCGTCCGATCTGCGCACAGCTCGGATAGAAAATCTGATTGTGAGTTTTCGTCCGAGCTGGGCACAGCTCGGCAGAAAATCTGATTTTATAACTTTAAGCAGCCCCCAAGTCACCTGAGACGTGAAAAGTACTTAGAAAAATTTCTATTGATGATCCTGTGGACAAGATCCTCAATGCAGATGATGTTGTGCTTCCCCAAGCCTCTTGGGTTCTGGCAAGCACTTAGAATGTGTTTTCTAGATTCTCGTCCGAGCTGCGGACAGCCCGGATAGAAAATCTGATTGTGAGTTTTCGTCCGAGCTGGGCACAACTCGGAAGTAAACCTGATTTTATAACTTTAAGAAGCCCCCAAGTCTCCTGATACTTGAAAAGTAGTTAGAAAAATTTCTATTGACGCTCCTGTGGACAAGATCCTCAATGCAAATGATGTTGTGCTTCCCCAAGCCTCTTGGGTTTTGGCAAGCACTTAGAATTTGTTTTCTAGATTCTCGTCTGAGCTGCGCACAGCTTGGATAGAAAATCTGATTGTGAGTTTTCGTCCGAGCTGGGCACAGCTCGGAAGAAAACCTGATTTTATAACTTTAAGCAGCCCCCAAGTCTCCTGAGACTTGAAAAGTACTTAGAAAAATTTCTATTGATGATCCTGTGGACAATATCCTCAATGCAGATGTTGTTGTGCTTCCCCAAGCCTCTTGGGTTTAGCGATCACTTAGAATGTGTTTTCTAGATTCTCGTCCGAGCTGCGCACAGCTCGGATAGAAAATCTGATTGTGAGTTTTCGTCCGAGCTAGGCACAGCTCGGAAGAAAACCTGATTTGCTGTAATGGAAAATAGATTGAGCAAGGCACACTGTGTGTACGAAATAATATTTTATTCAGATCTTATGAGCGTACTCATGCATAGAAACATCGCAATAACTAGGCTTTCCATGCATGAGGCTCTTCTATCTTATTAGTTACATCATACAAGTGATAGGCCCCATTGTGTAGTACTCTAGAGATGACATATGGGCCTTCCGATGGGGGAGCTAGTTTGTGGTCCGAAGTGTGCTTGATGCGAAATACCATATCACCCTCTTGAAATGAGCGAGCTCGGACATGTCGGTCGTGATATCGGGAAAGGTCTTGCTGATAGAACGCCGAGCGGGTGAGAGTTAAGTTTCGCTCTTCTTCCAAGAGATCAACAACATCTTGTCGTGCTACTTCGGCTTCGGCTTCTGTGTACTGGCTTACACGGGAGGCATTGTTCTTAAGATCACTCAGGAGAACTGGTTCTGAACCGTAAACGAGGAAGAAAGGGGTTGACCGAGTTGAGCGATTGGGAGTTGTTCGCAATCCCCACAAGACCGAAGGGAGTTCGTCGACCCAGGCACCCGCTGCTTCCTTCAGTTCCCGAAGTAGCCGAGGCTTGATTCCTTTGAGTATTAATCCGTTTGCTCGTTCGACCTGGCCGTTGGACTGTGGGTGTGCGACTGAGGCGAAGTTGACCTGAATACCATTGGTCCAACAGAATTTCTTGAATTCAGCCGAGTTGAAATTCGACCGATTATCAGTGATGATGTCATGTGAAATTCGACCAAACCGATGTATCATGCTTTGCATAAAGCTGACTGCTGTGGCAGAGTCTAGGGCCTTGATAGGTTTTGCTTCTATCCATTTTGTAAACTTGTGTACTGCAACCAAAAGGTGGGTGAAACCATGCTTGCCCGTTCGGAGCGGTCCGATCATATCCAGTCCCATACTACGAATGGCCAGGCTAGGGGGATTGTCTTCAGCTTGGAGGCTGGTTTGCGTGGCTGGTTGGCATAAAACTGACAGCCTTCGCAGTGGTCCACGATGTACCGAGCATCGATGAGGGCTTCAGGCCAGAAGAAACCAGCCCGGAAAGCTTTTGCCACCAACGTCCGACTTGAGGCATGGTGGCCACAATCTCCTGCATGGATGTCTCGTAGGATGCAGCGGCCTTCCTCCTCGGAGATGCATCGCTGGGGGAGCTTATTGATGTTATTTCTGTATAACTCCCATTGATCACTGAGTAAGACTTAGATTTGCGGACGATTTGCTTAGCTTCTATCTCATCATCAGGCAACTCTTGTTTTTGTAGATAAGCAAGGATTGGAAGTGTCCACTCGGGGGGATGACCTCCACATCAAACAGCATGTCAACTACTGCGGGTATATCTTCTTTGTTGGGGATGTTCTTGTCAGGTAGCATATCTGGATCGGCTTCTAGGAAAGGGTCTTCCTTGACTGTTGGAGAGTGCAAGTGCTCCAAATAAATATCCGGCGGGATCTGACCCCGGGTAGAACCCAACTTGGCTAGGTCATCTGTTGCCTGATTTTTAACCTTTGAAATGTGATGGAGCTCCAGCCCATCAAATTTTTTCTCCAATTTTCTCACTACTAGAAAGTAGGTTGTCCTTGCTGGACTCCGGATGTCCCACTCTTTCATTACTTGATTGATTACTAGGTCTGAATCTCCGAATATCATGAGTCTCCTGATTCTGAGTGAAATGGCCATTCGCATGCCGTACAGAAGAGCTTCGTACTCGGCTTCGTTATTTGTTGCTGGGAAATGGATTTGGAGGACGTATCTCATCTCGTCTTTCCTTGGTGAAACCAGTACCACCCCTGCCCCTGCTCCATTAAGCATCTTGGACCCATCAAAGAACATCGTCCAATGCTCTGGCGTGGGCTGTGGAGGATGTTGGACCTCAATCCACTCGGCCAGGAAATCCACCAGTGCTTGCGACTTGATTGCCTTTTGGGCTTGGTAATTGAGGTCAAAGGGCAGTAGGTCCAAACTCCATTTTTCTATTCTTCCAGTTGAGTATCTGTTGTTCATGATTTCTTCCAGGGGAGCTTCAGAGACCACTATGATGGAATGATCCTGGAAATAATATGCAAGCTTCTGTGATGCCAAATAAATTCCCATTGCCAACTTCTGGTAGTGCGGATATCTCTGCTTGGATGGTGTGAGGACTTCGGAGATGAAGTACACCGGTCTTTGTACCTTTTCTGACTTTCCTTCTTCTTTTATTTCCACCACTATAGCTACGCTGACAACTCGGGTTGTGGCTGCAATATATAACAAGAGCGGCTCTTTTTCTTGAGGTGCTGCCAGGACCGGCCGAGTCGACAATTGCTTTTTTAGCTCTTCAAACACCATTTGAGCTTCTTCCGTCCAAACGAAATTTGTGTGATTTTTTCATCAGCTGGTAGAGGGGTAGGGCTTTCTCTCCCAGCCTGGAAATGAACCTACTGAGTGCTGCGAGATAGCCTGTCAAATTTTGGACGTCTCGGAGCTGCTTGGGTCGCTTCATGTTTTGAATTGCCGCGATTTTTTCCGGGTTGGCTTCTATCCCCCGCTTGGAGACCATGAATCCGAGTAGCTTCCCTGCTGGCACACCAAAAACACATTTTTCAGGATTGAGCTTGATGATGTAGGCTCGGAGGCTCTGAAAAGTTTCATCTAAGTCGGCTAGCAAACTACTTCCTTTAATCAACTTGATCACGATGTCATCCAGGTAGACCTCCACATTTCTACCGATTTGCCAGATCAGACAGTTCCGCATCATGCGTTGATACGTAGCGCCTGCGTTTCTGAGTCCGAATGGCATCGTGATATAACAAAAACTTCCGAATGGGGTTATGAATGCTGTTTTAAGCTCATCTCATTCATATAGTCGGATTTGATTATAACCCGAGTACGCATCAAGGAAACATAATCTCTCGCAACCCGATGTGGAATCCACAATCTGGTCAATGCGAGGAAGAGGGAAATGGTCTTTTGGACAAACTTTATTAATATGACGGAATCCACACAAGTTCTCCAAGATTTATCTTTGTTCGGAACCATTACAGGATTCGCTAACCACTCGGAGTGGAAGATTTCCCTAATGAATCCGGCTTCTAATAATCTAGCTATCTCCTGTCCGATGGCCTTCCGTTTCTCGAAGGAGAACCTCCGAAGGGACTCTTTCACCGGTCTTGCTTTCGGATCAACGTGTAACTTGTGCTCGGCCAACTCCCTTGGGACTCCAGGCATATCAGCAAGCTTCCATGTGAAGATATCCCAATTCTCACGGAGGAAGTTGACGAGGTCGAGTTCCTATTGGGGATCCAAATTGGTTACAATGTTGGTGTATTTGTTTTTATCTGTGGGATGTAGCTGTACCCTCTTGGTCTCTCCAGCTGACTCGAGTGAACACGTCTTCTTTGGTTGCAGTAACTCGGATGAGTTAGTGGCTTTTTTGTACTCGGCCAGCTCGACCTCAGCCATTTGCTGGTCAGCTATCAGTGACCCCTTCTGCAACAGTTCTTCGGCTTGCTTGTAATCTCCCGAGACAGTGATCACGCCGTGCGGGACAGGCATCTTTAGTTTCAGATAGACGTAACAGGGGATGGCCATGAATTTTGCATAGGATGGTCTTCCAAGTAAAGCATGATATGCACTCGTAAAATCCACCACTTCAAAGGTGATCTTTTCTTTCCGGAAGTTACTCGGAGTACCAAAGACCATATTGAGGGAGATCATTCCGAGTGAGTATGCCTTTTTCCCTGGGATTATCCCATGAAATTCCAGATAGCTTTTGCGAAACTTGGACATTGGAATGTTCATGCTCTTCAGAGTTCTTGCATATAGGATGTTAATTCCACTTCCACCATCCATCACAACATTTCTGATCCTGAAGTTCCCATTCCCTGTTTCCACCAAAGGATCAATAATCATAGCATGCCTTCGTGGGTGAGGGATGTGAGGAGGGTGATCCGACTGGTCGAAAGTGATTGGGACGTCAGCCCACTTCATATAACTCGGAACTGCCGAAGCTGCCGAGTTAACTTCTCTGAACCTTATCATTTCTACCCTCTTCGACTCCCGTCCTGCGAAGATGCCAAACACTCTGTCTTCTCTTGGGAAGAATTCGCTGTCCAGATCTGGGCTGGGCTCTTTCTTTTTTCCGGTATCCTTATCCTGCTAAGGACCTATCCTTGCATTCTGGGCCGCTCTTTTGATCAGGCGACATTGCCGAGCTGTATGGTTTGGAGTAACTAACTTTCCCTCGGCATCTCGGGTGGTATGAAGAGGCCAAGGTTGATACAGGACTTCATCATCATTGGACGGCTTTTTCTGCCACGGCTGCCACTCCTTTCGTGCCTGACCCTTGCCATGAATGCCTGAAGCGTTTGCTGCGGCCACTAACTCTGTGTCAGTTGGGGCGTCTTCTTCTTTTCTCTTGTTGTTGCCTCCGGTCTTCTGTTTCGGGTTAGGCGCCGAGCTATTGCCTCCTCTGTGCTGCTGGTTCATCTATCGAATCTCCACTTCACCGTTTGCGTACTTATCCGCTATCTCCATCAGTTTCCCGAGTGAGGTGACATGAGGTGATCGTGCCAACTTGAGGCTCAACTCTCTGTACTTGACCCCTTGTTTGAAGGCTTGAATGACCTGGAACTGGCAGACTCCTTCAACCGAGTATGAAGTGTGATCCATCTATGGATATAATCCCGAGTAGATTCGGTGTTGCTCTGGACACACAATTTTAGCTCGGTTTGACCCCCGGGTCTCTTGTAGGTCCCCTCAAAATTCTTGATGAACACTTTCTCAAGGTCTTCCCAAACCTAGATGCTACTAGCAGGGATTTGGTTCAACCATGCCCGAGCTGAGACTTCTAGCATCAACGGCAGGTGCATCATGGCTATCTCGTCCCCTCCTCCTCCGATTTTCACGGCTATTCTGTAATCTTCTAACCATGTCCGAGGTTTGGCGTCACCTCGGTATTTATCCAACCCTTGAGCTATCCTGAAGTGGGGCGAAATAGGGGTAGACCGAATCCTTTCGCTGAAGCAAACTGGCCCTGTGGCCATTGAGGGCCGAGCTTGGTCCTGGCGATGCGATCTAGCACGGTCGACTCGTCTCTGTACTAGGTGGCTTCGGGCGTCGTCTTCAACATCGAAATGACGGTGATCCCGGTGCCGAGGGAACTCCTCTCTCCGTGGTGCGGGCCGACCCGTCCCGCGAGCTTCGGCCCTCCTTTGATCTTCATGCCGATACTGCTCTTGGTGGTGATCTCCTCGGGGTTCATCTCTATGCCGAGGAGAATTGTTCTTGTTCCTCCGTGCTTCTCCATAGGGCGTGTGCACCGACAGTGACGTTCTTGCAGGGGGAACTTGGGAATGAATTCGCTGCTATGATTGACTGACAGCAGCGTTTTGATCCACTGCGGTTTGCAACAAAAACGCCAGGTGGTGAATTTCTTCTGCTGCCGATCCACTAGGCTGCAGAGAGTTTGCGATTCGAGTTGCCTCTATGAGATTTTCTACTAGGGTACCCATAGCTCGGAAAGGTTCTTGGCCTGGGCCCCGCAGTTGCCGGCTTGTTCTGCTTTGCTTGAGCCGAGCTACCTCCTGAACTTGACGGTCCAAAGTGTTTTCTAGCTCGGCCAGGCGCCCTCGCTGAGACAAGTTAGTTAATCTGGCTGCCTCCAGGCCTCGCCCTTCTGGAGTGCATGTGTCAATGGGGGTGTTTAGCAGCCGCTCAGCCGCTTCTGCTTCTTCCTGCTCGTCCTGAGTAAGGGGTTGGGGTTGTCGACTTGCTTCTCCGATCTCTAATCTTCGGAAAGCGGATACACGCCGGGCCGGCACCCGAGCGCCAGCCCTGGATCGACTGTTAGCTTCATCTCGAGCGTGATTATCCCGAGATGGTGATGGCTGAGAGGGCGGAGCCTCGGCCATGCATACTTCTGCAACTGCGACTGGGGCGCCGCTGCTTCCCTCTTGCTCGGCGCCCGACTCGGGGTCAGACGCCGCCATGCCTTCTTCTTCGACCGAGTCGAACAGAGGCAAGAGAGATTCTGTGGAGCCTTCTCTTGCAATCAGTTCATCCAGGGCCTTCTGGGCTAACTCCACCGAGTCAATGACTGCCACCTTCTGTATCTTAACCGATTTTCCACGATGATGAGCGCGCAGATAATGGCGCAGGTGCTTGACGATGGGTCGACAGTTGGAGGCGCAGAGCCCCCGACTCGTCAGCTCGGAAGTGGACGCTACCTCTTGAAGGCATCAGTTTTTCCTAGAGCGGAGAATCCACCAACCAAGCGGAATCGTCAGCTACGAAAGCCAATGATCCGAAATGGAAAACCTCTCCGACGATGAGCTCGGGGCCGTGAACCGGCGAAGAGGATGAAGAAAATGCCATCTCTACGATTGCAGATCAACTCAGCCCCAAGGTGGGCGCCAACTATCGGGGATATAATCCTGACAGTAGATATAGGGTTGTAATAGTAGCTAAATGAATCTGTACGTAGAGTGGTTGAAGTAGGGAGAATTATACAGGTTAGGCCTCTCCTTAGAGATAAAAACCTTAGTCTTGTCCCAGGCTGACTGGGGTGTTCTTGCTCAAAAGTATGAGGGTTAGAGTTGCGCGTGCCCATACTGGAGGAGGGGGGAGGCTTATATGGAGTGCGCCTCTGCCCCCTTAACGCCTTGGTTTAAATGCGTCTTACAGGATTAAATACGTACTAAATACAAGAAACGGTCTGCCTATTACTACTAATAAAGGAGGAGAAACGCCCGCAGCCTTGAATGCTTCATGTCCGTTGCGTTCCTGTCTTCCGAGTAAAGAATGGCTCGCCGATCTCTTCCGAGTGCTGATTTACTCGGATCTTACTGATCCTCCGAGTAGCTACGTACTCGGAAGTGGTTTCTGTTCTCCGAGTAACCTGTTACTTGGAGATTGTTAATGCTCCATGTTTTTACCGATCTTATTTTGTTGGGTGTGTTGGAGAACCAAGGGCTTAAGGGCACCTCTTGGTTTCCCTTGCCTAGGGGTATACCTTTAGTATTACCATGACACCTACCTCCATTTCACTCCCATGAGGGGCACTCATCGCTTCGGTATCAAGGGCAGGTTGGCTCCTCGCTACGTTGGCCCGTTACGCATCCTTTCCAGGAGTGGACCCGTGGCATAACGGTTGGAATTGCCGCTGAACCTCTCCCAAGTCCATGATGTCTTCCACGTGTCGCAACTTCGTTGCTGCTTCAAGGACCTTATCCAGAAAGTGGAACATGATATGATCGAGATGCAATAAGACTTGACTTATCGAGAACATCCGAGCCGCATTCTCGATAAGTCTGAGCGTCGAACCCGCAACAAGACTGTCAAGTTCCTCAAGGTTCAGTGGTCGAACCATTCTGAAGATGAAGCCACTTGGGAACGCGAAGATTTTCTTCGCGATGATTACCCCGATCTTTTCCTCGTTACCTCTTAAATTCTCGGGACGAGAATTCTTGTAGTGGGGGAGATTTGTAACACCCTCAGTATCTATAACAGTAATCACTGTCACTGTGGATCATCACTGTTGCTAATCACTGTTGTTCCCTGTCCATAATCAAACTTTGTTCTGATCATATTCATATCCATGATGTGTGTTGATCAAAACCCAAGGACCCATATGCCTTGATCACTTGGAATCAAACCCAAACCCTAAACCTTTTCAAATGAAAATAAAAACAATGTGTCAAATTAAAAATTGGCCAAAAATTGTGAAACCAATTTTTTTAATATGCCACAAGTCAATAGAACCATGTTGGACCAACTTGTGTATTTTTGTGAGCCATGAATTAATCCAAACAATTCCAACAGTAGCCTAAAAATCCCACCTTGAGCATTTATGAATTAAACCAAATATCAGAGGGATTTATTTTGCCTCCAAACTTTCTGTATCACTGCTATAGGGTGTAACTCTAAATTACAAACACCTAAAGTGTTTTACAAAAATACAGAGTCATTTATTTTAATTGCACAAGAGTTACTAGAAAAACAAAAACAACAGGAAATCGAAAACAACCTAAACCTCGCCCAGGGCACAGGCCACCCCCGGCCCACCTTCCACTCTCCTTCCTCCTCCCACCTGCCCCCGTCCCCTCTCACCTGCTCCGCCCCCGTGGCGCCATGGCCATGGCTACCATGCCAGGCAGGCCCCCACTCCCTCAATTGCACACCTTGGTGATAAGCATGCCCCTAGACACCCCCTGGACAGCCTACCCATCCTTTTCACCTCGCCTGCACCTTGCCCTCGTCGGGGGAAAATCCCGCGGAGCAGCCGTTGCCATGACTGCGCCCACTCGCGGCCAGTGAGCTCCATAGCCCGCGCCATCGTGTCCCTCGACTACGCCTTCGTCGATTACATCATCACGTGCGCGGACTCGGACCGAGGCGCACAATGGGAGACGCCATCGTCGTCATATTCAACCTCGGGCCGTCGAGATCCCTGAGTAATTCCGGCGACGCCAGGACTTCCCGGAGCCCGCTGCCACCCCCGGCGTGATCCTGGTGACCATACCAGCCGTCATCTACCCGTCATGTCCGCCCGATAAGCCCGTAGGAAAAACCCCCCTCTTGTGTTCCTCTGGCCGTCGCCATTGTTGATGTAGGCGAGCTCCCGAGCCACCCCAGCCCGCGCCAGTTGCACCCGTAGACTCCCCGTGTTGCATAGGCTCCATTTGAACAAGCGACGCACTCTATTTCGTAGCGTAGCACGATTCGCCATTGACGCCCGAGCTCGGAGTCCGCCATTGATGACCTAGCGCTCGGCCCCGTCCACCCCTGCACCCTCCCCCACCACAGATCGACGCGGCTCGACGTCCTCGTTCGGGCGAGCCCATCCGCGCATGCTCTGGTGACCGCAGTCGCGCGCAAGCTCGCCGCCGGTGGCACTGTACGTCGCCGGCGTGGACGTGTGCCCCTGCCAGATGGCCCTGCATTGTCAGTTGCTTAATTAGAAACTAAACAAACCCTGGCAGGTGGGCCAACCCCACTTCTAATCAGCCAGTGTTTAATCAAATGGAATAACCCCCTAGGTCACTTACCACTGGGCCCTAACTGTTACTTAATTAGAATAACTATTAGATTTAACATGTCTCACTGACTCCCTGGCCCCACATGTTAGTAATTAAATAAAAATGAATTTATAAAAGGATCTGTGTATGACATGTGGGCCCATGTCCTGTTTAAATAATTAAAATGTTTTCTAATTACTAGAGGCTGACATGTGGGACCCACATGTCAGTTGACTGCTCAAACCAGTACTGTTATGGATAATATTGTTTTAAATAATAAAATAAATTCCAGAAATGTTTAAAATGATTTAAAACTTTGAAAATCAATATCTTTTAAACTGTAACTCAGATGGAAAAACTTTATACATGAAAATTGATCAAAAAATATAACGAATACAAATACGCTATCCGTATGTCAACCACACCCCTTTAACACAGCGAACATCAACATCCGCCCCTCCGGGCAGTCTGTCGATAATCACCCGGAGCCGGAATCTCATCTCCGGATAAATTCCACTGCCTTAGAACACCGTCAGCATTGCATCTGTCATGTCATGCATCTGTTTGTTTATGATTGTTGTGTATTTACTGTTCCCCCCTTATCTCCGATAGACCCTGCTGCTGTCAAATACACCGCTGCTGAGTAGGACTACTACGTCGACGACCCTGCCTCTACTGCCGAGCTTCCAGGCAAGCAGAGCCATTCTCTTCCCCAGATATCGCCTATCTTTCCGTACTTTTCTTCCACTAGGCATTGTTACTGCTGCTTCTACGTTACATTCCTATTCTATTGCATAGCTTGTCTTTGTCGCCCCGTGATGTACCTTCCTTTATCCTATGCTGCCTATAAATTAGTATATATTATATTCAGCTGTGAGCCCTGCGCATTATTAGCTAGGATTAGATAGCGCGCCGTGATCACTCAGGGGAGTGACGCGGAATCAACTTATTACAACTTCACAGGTACGGTACAATGCAGACATCGCCTCAGGCCCCCTAGCTCTGCTCTACCGAGCCACCATCAAGTGTGAGCTATCAAGGGGAAATCCTTGTACTCCACTCGTTGTTGACTCTGTATAGCCGCTCTAGGTATCTGAGAAATGGTTGTCCTTCAGGTAAGAAGTCGGGCGACGCAACGGTGACCGCGAGTGGTATTGCCATGGGACGACAGGGAGGTACGACCAGTGTACCGGTGTGCTTGGCCCCTGATCGTTGGCAGCGGGAGTTACCAATCCACGAAAGTCGAGCTCCTCGAGGAGCACACGTGAGATAAGGTAAGGAGTCGGTTCACCTTGTTGGTAACCGCATAGACTTGGTGGGACGACAGGGCAGGCACCGATGTACTGGTCGTCCTGACTGCTGTCGTTGTCCACGGGTCAGTTAAGTTGAGGCAATGATAACGGTTGTCCCGCAAGTTAATAAAATGACTAATGGTTTGGTGGATGTCTTCAGTTGGCTATATGCCATTTACGCACTACCTACCCGTGGGAATTATGAGTTATGGGCTCCCCTGCTTCGTAGTCTTGTCTGAGGACTCTTCAGACGTCAGCAGTACCGCGACCTGCGCCGGGAATTGGTGTTGTCTTATTTTCTTGCTCGGTGGTTTCTTATTTCGTTTGATTATGCTTCACCGGCCAGCCACGCACCGTGCAGGAGTACATCGGGGTTGGGGTCCAAGGCCCTGCGTACTTAGGATTTAGACCGGCAGATGGCCTCTCTATTGAGTTTGAAAGATGGGCTATGGAGTGTAGGATAGCCTTGGTGGAGCGTTCCCTAACAAGGTGCATGCCACCCTGGAGATCTGCGTTTGTAGTGTAACACAAGTGCACCGCTGCAGGGAATATTAATCTATTCGAATAGCCGTGGCCACGGTAACAGGATGCTTTATGCTGAAGCTGGATCTTACCACTACAAACTATTATTATTAAACTGTATGGTTTCGGGTTTTCTTCCTCGCTGGGATGTCGAGGAAGAGATCTCGGAGGCATTGCTAATTATTACAACTTACTATTATACAATGCTGCAGCAACTTCTGCTGCATTGTTACTTTATGCATTATATAAATTGTTGGCTATTCTCTCCTCATGCTGCAAGACTCGTCGGAAGATGCTAGTCTTTGATAGGCCTAGCTTCTTATCCTTCCTCTGACTTTCTACCTTGCACTCCACTACATATAGCCTCCCCTTTCCATTTGATACAATGCATAATTGCTTAGTAGCGGATGTAAGACTCGCGGGTATGCTAGATACTCACCTTTGCTTAATTTCCCCCTTTTTGTTTTGCCTAATCGGCCGCTGCAGTCGACGTTGGAGCCCACGAGCAGGAGTACCCCGGAGGCGACTACTACGACGTCGAGTTCCCCATCGACCAGGAGTAGTTCGATGGATCCCAGACAAGAGGCCTCGCCTTTTCGATCTGTATCTCTGATGTCATTTGTGCTAGCCTTCTTTAAGGAAAAACTTGATCCTTGGTATTGTACATCCTTTTGTGTTTAGTGTTGTGCTGTGATATTCTCACCGTGGCACCCTAATCTCAGCCGTGTACCCTGCGTGTATGATTACTGTACACGGATTGATTTTGGGGGCGTCACATCCAAGCAGCCACCTGGTGCGACCAGGAGGTGGCTTGCGCCACCAGGATGCCTGGGCCATCGGGAGCTCCTCTCTGGCTCCACTTCGGCTTGGAATTTTTCTACGTTTCCAAAAACTGATAATACGGGACTTTTATGGACGTTTACAAAGTTTTCTTATCGTATTACATACCTATTTGTTTCCTGCTTCTGCTAGTGTCTGACACAGTGTTGCAATATGTTCTTCATGAGTGAGTATCTGTATCACATCCACTTCAACATTGATGGGCTCTCCTGCCATGTAATGCTTGAGTCTTTGCCTATTCACAACTTGTGGGTTGGTGCCTTCAAAATTGTTAATCTTGATTGCATCGGAGCGGTAGACTTTTTCTACGAGGTACGGTCCTTCCTATTTGGAAATAAATTTACCTGAAGAAAACCTCAAACGAGATCTATACAACAAAACTTTATCACCAACATTAAATTCCCGGTTGAAAATTCTCTTGTCATGCCACTTCATTACCTTTTCCTTGAACATTTTTGCACTCTCGTAAGTTTCACTTCTCCACTCATCTAGAGAAGTCAAGTTCATGAGACGCTTTTCACTTGCCAGTTTGGGGTCAACACTTAGCTCTCTAACAGCCCAGAAAGCCTTGTTTTCTAACTCTAGGGTTAAATGGCAAGCCGTGCCATAGACCATCTTATAAGGAGACATGCCCATGGGGTTTTTTGTAAGCAGTTCTATACGCCCACAAAGCATCTCCTATCTTTTTGGACCACTCCTTTCTAGAACTGTTCACTGTCTTTCGTAAGATCAACTTGATCTCTTTATTGGTGAGCTCAACTTGCCCACTTGTTTGAGGGTGGTAATGTGAAGTGATGCTACTTCCTCATTGGCTACCCCAAGTGGAAGGTTGAGATGTAGCGTAGCGTAATTTCCCTCAGTAACGATACCAAGGTTGTCTCCCGTAGGACTCCAGCAACAATAAGTAGGTGACAACGTTGCTAGAAATTAGCACGAGTTGACGTGGACCTGCACACAGATACAAATAACTTTGCTCCCAACGAGTATGGAGAGGTTGTCAATCTCTCCAGCCTTGTTGTTTACAAAGGGTCAAACACGATAGATAAAAGAAAGTGATAGCTATAACTAGAAAGTAAAAGAAGGAAATAAATTGAGGGTGCAACAGTGGTGAACATATGGACCGGGGTCCCATGATGTTCACTAGTGATGTCTCTCTCCCAAAATACGATAAAACTGCTATGTGAGGTAAACAAATCACAGCTGGGCGATGGACAGGATTAAAAATGCACCGCAATGCTAACTACTCTACAAAGAAAGGAAGAGGCTCAAAAGCCTTGGCGGGACACCAAAATAAGTAGACCGAAATCCATCTGCATCTACTACTAATCATCCACCTTGAGATATCTATCCAGGACATCTCGCCGGTATTAAGTTGCGAGCCCCACCCAAAGTGTGAACCCAAAGCAACAGAGAACTGCATTAAAATAACTTTGCGTAAAGTAATCAATCCTTGCAACCGCGGTTACAAGCACCGTTGTTGTCCCCCTTGTGGCAGTAGCACATCCCCTAGACTCATGTTTCTGTCACTCAAGCTAGTCATCAGGGGGCATGAACCCACAATCATCCATAACGCTCCCTCTTGGAGTCACTACCTACTACTTGGCCAAAGCAATAAACAGCAACGGAGAACATGCAAGAATTACTCAAGAAAAAAATATAAAATATAAGAACCAAATATATTACTCAATCACAATCTGAACATAGTCTCGTTATCCATCAGACCCAAGCAAACTCATCATAGCAACAACAGAAAGAATTACATATGTGCCTTGATCATGTAGGACAGCTCGCAAGGTCTAATCCATGAAGAACAAAGAGGGGAGGAGAACATAATATAGCTACTGATCATGGACCCATGTTCCAAGGTGGACTACTCACGGATCATCCGGGAAGCGTCCATGGTGGTAGAGAAGCTCCTGGAGGTCAATCCTCCCTCCGGCAGGGTGGTGGGAAGAGGTCTTCTGGCGCTCCCGATCTTGGAAGCGCGGCGGCGGAGGAACATAGGCGATAACATGAATAGGGGTTCCGTCCTCGAGGGTTTCGGAGGAGGGAGAATAAATAGGCGAAGGGGGGGCAACCAGGGGGCCCACCAGGGGTCCAGGCGCCCCCTGGCGTGGCCCCACTCCTGGACGTGCCGGGAGGGCGCCTGGGGCCCTCCTGGGTCCCCTCCAAGCCCCCTTCGGAATTCTGGAAGCTTCCGACGCGCTGATCTTTATTGGATTTTTCCGGTTTTTTGGGGCATTTTTCATACGGGGGAAACCTGAAATAGGAAAACACCAAAAAAAGGAACTGGCACTAGGGTGCAATGAGTTAATAAATTAGTCCAAATATGATCAAAAGTGTATGAAAGTGTATCTAAAACATAGCAATATCACACAAAACATGCATGTAGCAAGAAGAAATTATAGATATGTTTGGGACGTATCAACATCCCCAAGCTTAATTCCTGAAAGTCCTCGAGTAGGTAAATGATAACTAGCATAATTTCTGTGGTGACATGCTAACAACCATATAAGAACTTTTAAGTAAAGCAATCAAGGTATGTAATTCAATTCAAGTCTTAACAAGCAAGAGTCTATATTAGCATTGAAACAAGCAACATAAGAATATTAAGGTGCAAGAGCTCTCGCTGTCTATGACTCGAATGTCTCTCGATGGTGTTTGCGTGCAAGAAGTGGGTGATGAGAATACGAGAGAAAACTATTTATTTGTCGAGAACTCAATCTACTAAAGTTGAACACTTAGTCTTCTTTGGAATGTTATGTTGACTCGTCCCCAGACCACTAGCCAGGTACAAGTCAATTTGATCCACTCCCTTTCGATATTTTGAGCACTCATGCAATGGATGAGCGTAAGCACGAGAGTTGACACTTAGGATGGAAAAGAGAGACATATGGTGGAGGAGTAAGACAAAAAGGGTGTGAAAGGCTCACATCAGTGAGGACAATCATAGGCGAGAGAACGCCCATGATAGATATGATGTGAGGAGTATGGATTGCCATGCAACGAATGCACATAAGAGCTAAAGTAAGCTCTCTAATGGAACTAGTGGGGGTACATCCAACTTGCTCGCTCAAGAACAAAAATATAAAAGATAAGAACCAAATATATTACTCAATCGCAATCTGAACATAATCTCATAATCCATCAGATCATAGCAAACTCAGCATAGAAACCGCAGAAAGATTACATAAGTGCCTCGATCATGTAGGGCAGCTCACGAGGACTAAACCATGAAGAACAAAGAGGGGAGGAGAACATCACATAGCTACTGATCACGGACCAATGGTCCAAAGAAAACTACTCACGGTACATCCGGGAAGCGCCCATTGTGGAGGGGAAGCTCCCGGAGGTCAATCCTCCCTCCGGTAGGGTGCCGTGAATCCCTTTGTGTCCTCATGCCGTCTCTCCTCCTTCTTCTAGAAAAGCTCGTGTGTGCCGGTCGGCTGTTGCTGAGGGAAAGCACGGGCTTGAGGAGGGCAAGTGCAGATGACATCGACCGGGGCTTGAGGAGGCAATGCAGGTGCAGACAAAGTAGAGCGTTTGTGGCCCGAGCTTGAGGAATGTGGCGTCTGTGTTGTGTACTGAATAGTGCGTTGTGTTCTATTATTCTAATGTGAGCTGTTATGTATTGATCCTCTTTTTGCTATTCTGCTGCAAAAGAATTCGTGGTAACAGGCCAACAGGGACTACATCACTACAAACTTGATGAGGCTCCTTCTTTCCTTGATTTCTATCAAAAGTTTAATGTTATTTGACCCATAATCCTAATACATTTGACACAGGTTCTTTAGGATTGTTATGATAGTGACTTAACTTCTCTCTTTTTTGTGAGGAACCTTTAGAGAAGTTGAAGCACAGCATCAAAGTTTGGACAATTTTTACTGAGAACAACCAAGATGCTTAGGTCTCAGGGTCTAATCAAGGTTGTTTTCACTCAGTAAACAAGAAAAATCCCATCTTTGGTCTTTTGATCCTCTTGTGCCCTTTGTTTACAAGGAGAATCCAAGTGTTAAGAGTTCACGGAAGTCAAAAACAAAGCTCACCATCCATGATTTTTATGGTAAATATTTTGTAAGCAAACATCCTGGTTCTGCATTCAATCTATAATCAAAAGTTCATTAAGTTCAGTTATGTGAGATGGTCCTATGCTATCATGTTCAATGTACACGGTACAATCTATTTGATTACCATTGTATTTTTTCAATCTTAATTTAGGTTGATTGAACATCAATAAATTCTGGAAAAATATCATTCAACAGCATGATTTTGGAGCCGGGCAACCCTTGAAATAAACTATGAAAACATGAATATTGTATCCTAAAAAATTCTGAATATACATACATATAATACCGGATGAATCAAAAAGGGTTACTGTTTTTTTTATTACGTGATAGTCGTATGCTTGCAACAATAACATCATTTTTTACGGATTTAGTTTGAACCAGGTCAAATTTAAAATGAAGATGCTTAATAGTTTGCTCATTATTTTTCCCAAAAATGTTTTATAGGTATAAAAGTAACTACTTCATCATAAATGTTACAAACGTTTTGCAAGATCCCACCTACATCAATGAACGTTCATGCCCACCGTTCCAGGGGTGTTCAGGACGACTTGGAGCAGCCAATCATCGTCGGGTACTCTGACGGGGTCCCTCCCGAGTAATCGGGGTGTCTGATCTCAAAAGCGTCTGCCGGAATGTCTTGCGTATCACTCTTCCGGCAAGCCTCCAGCGGTGTGAATTCATCGTTTGCTCGTTATTTTTTCATCCGGAAAACCACATTTTAAGAACAATTGACAAATTATTTGCATGTAAAAAACTTTAGATCCACCTCTCGTCAAATTGACAAATTTGAACCGATTCAGCTGGAACCTTGTCAAATTTGAGCTGTAGGTGCTTAATAGTACCGATTCAGCTGGAACCTGGTTATTGTTTTTCCAAAAATGATTTCTATGTACAAAATTACCTATTTCATTAGATATATTACATAATGTTTAAAAGATTCCACCTACATCCATGAACGGTCATGCCTGCCGTTTTGATCACATTTTGAAACTCGCATCAAAATTTCCAAGAATAAAATAGAAAATAAAATAAAAAATGTAAAACGCGTTGCTTCATTATTTGTGTCCTTGTGACCAGAAAAATTAACATATTTGGAATACGGTGAACATCTTTAAAAAGCGTTCTAAAAAACGAGCTATCTTGTATGAAGATTTCTTTGCTCGACAAAATCATTTTTCATTTTTCAAGTGCCAAAAATAGGGAATTATTGTAAATAACCTACCAAATATTTGTTGCAAAATGGAACCAAACATTTTTTCAAAAATATTAAACCACTTTTACGTACATTTTAAATACAATTGACAAAATATTTGCATGTAAGAAACTTTTATTTTTTTTTGCACAAAAAGTTATTTTTCAAGTGTCAAAAATTGGTTTTTTTTTGTGAACAAGCTATCAAATATATGTGGTAAAATTGGACCAAAATATACTACATAAAAAAGTTTTCCTTTTCTTTGCACTAAAATATCATTTTTTATTTCTTGAGTGCCGAAAACAGGAATTAAAAAAACTACCAAATCTTTGTTGGAAAATTGGACCAAAATATACTACATGACATGGCATAGTACGTATGTGAACTATAGTCATTTGGTATCATTTTAATTAAAGTTCATTTGAAAGAAAGATTCAAATTCAAATTTAAAAACTATTTCCAAATTCGTCCATATTGCATTTCCTACTGTTTGTTGAAAGAAAGTTGTTTTCCGTGTATCAAAATAGAATATTTGGATAAAGCATATTTTTCTAATGATTTTTCATATATAAATCGTTTTCATATGAATTATGATTTAAAAGATATTCAATTCTTAAGTTTATTACATTTTCTGGGTTAGCCAGCCACATTTTTGGGCCTACACATGGGTTTCTGCGGGAGAGAGAGGGTAGGATTTAGAGAGGGAATGGGCTTCCGCCCACTAGAGGTAGTGCTAAGTATTTTTTCCTTCTATTTTTAGTTATTTCTTAATATTTTTTCTATTTTTGTTTAAATTTGAATTGTGAATTCAAACTTAAACCTCAGAACTAATTTAAAATATTATATCATTATTATAAGAATTTGTTTGGGTTTTCTATTCAACTTTTATTTAGGTTAATATTGTCCATACATATTAATATTAGTTTAATAGCAATTAATTATCTTTCTTATTTTTAATATTTTAAATAAATACCTTCGCTATAGAGGTATTTTTATTTCCTTACATAATCATTAAATCCATAAGCAATAATTCATTTCGATTTTATTTAATTAATCATAAGTTTTAGTGGTAATCATTATTGGCTATTTTTATGAAGAACCTACCAAATATTTGTTGCAACATTGTACCAAACAGTTTTACAAAAATATTATACCATATCTATAATACCTAAATAGTTCATCCCCACTAACCTATCTATCTTGACATGCAAGTTATCCACATCATCAAGTAGGTCCACCATGCAAAAACAAATTTCCACCAACTCTTCATGCACATGCTCCCATTAATTCTCCATGCATCACAAATAAAATATGTTAAAAACTTATGAACTTAGCTCCACGATTTATAATTGATTTCTTTATAGAAAATCAAATTATAAGTTACCTCGCATGTTATTTTTCTATTCGGCAAATTTTCTATAAATGCACATGTGTAGTGGCTATCATTGTCAAATCCTCATGCACATGCTCCCATTTAATTCTCCATGCATCACAAAAAAATATTTAAAAAATTATGCACTTAGCTCCACGATTTAGAAATGATTTCTTTATAGAAAATCAAATCATAAGTTACCTCACATGTCATTTTTCTATGCGAAAAATTCTCTATGAATGCACATCTGTAGTTGCTTTCATTGTTTTAGGTTTAGGTAAGGGTGGAGATATTTCCACGGCCTCTACTCAACTTCTTTTCGTCTCTTATCATCTCACCGGTATATTGTCAAGGTAATAAATTAACAAAGCAAAAAATTACATATATTTTTTGATTTTCATCAAATTATTTTAGATTTATACTCTAAACATTTTTTTTCTAAAAAGAATTTATAATCAAATTATAATATGTTTCATTTTGTTTCATGTTCTAAAACATCAAAGTGTTTGTTAATAGTTCCCGCAGCAGCGTGCGGGGTATCATATAGTTTTATGTATAATTGATCAAATAGTTGCATGTAAAATGGTTTCCATCCACCTCTCATAAAAATGAAAAATTTCATCGATTTAGCTGGAATTGGGTCAAATTTAAACTACAGGTTCTAGATAGTTTGCTCTTTATTTAAAAAAATGTTATTTTTGGGAAAATAAGTAGTTATTTCATCATAGATCCACCAAAAGTTTATCAACAATAAACACCTATCTACGAACACCCAATAGATGGATGAGGTGGGACCGGATTGACCCCACGAGTGACATGTAAGCATAGTTAAAACAGGTTACGATGTTATTATAATCGTTGTAAATGTTATGATGATCTAAATAGGTCGTAATCTAGTAAAATAACTCCGTAAGTTGTGTGGCTCAGGTTATGACGATCTCATCTTATGCGGTTATGACATTTTTGACTCACATCGTCGTAATTTATATATGGATTTGATCCCCTCAAACGGTTTACGACCATCTCAGGTGAAATCGTCATAGATTTATGAAAAATTCAGCCACGACCTTTTAAAGAACGTCATGTATGAGCATATTTCTTGTAGTGTCTGCTGGCGCTCCTGATCTTGGAAGCGAGGCGGTGGCGGAACAGAGGTGAGATCGTGAAAAAGGGTTCTGTCTTTGGGGGTTTTGTCGAGGGGATGGACTAAAGCCCAGACCCGACATTAGATCTATGGGCCGACTTACCTACCGACGGCCCACAAAGATGACCCGGCCATGGGCCGGTTGCGCCAAGGAAAGAAGACCGAAACCGCAAAGGAATTCGACTTACCATGTATAATGCATAATATATTTCTAAAGTAGAATAGAAGTCCACCTCGTGTCGGAGTCGGACTCACGGAATCCCGGGACATGGCACCTTTATAAGCCGAGGTCCATGGGATCCACGGGCAGAGAACAATCTTAACCTAAGATAGGACTAGACACTTGTCGGCGAAACCTAGATCTCATCGAGACTAAGTTTACGACCGACTCTCTTGTAATCGATCAAACAGACTCTTCTTTTGAGAGTCGGAACACATAATAAGAGGAAGCAGGAGTAGGATTTTACCTCAAGACAAAGAGGGGCTGAAACCTGGGTAAATCTCCGAGTCTCTTGTCAATGGTTATTCTCCCCATGAAATCGCCTCGCAGCAAAGGTCCCATGTTAAGTTCAACTCTTTGGACATCTTCTGTGACTTTCCCACAACAGTTGGCGCCCACCGTGGGGCCTGCGCTCGCAAGTGTTGAGATTCTGGAGGGATCTCTTCAAGGCATGGAGGGATTCGTCGCTAGACGGATCACCAGAAGCTGGCGCGGGAAGCTCTGCATCGACGACTCTACTTGGGGCCTGGAAGCCAATTCTTTCGAATCAGGATATCGGGTCCCGATCGGGTCCATCCACATCTTCATCGGCAAGACAGACGGATCTGAGCCAGAGCCGGATCCTGAAGTACCTTTTGAAACACCGAGTCGGCGACACACCGGCTCCAAACGCTCTTTCGTCGGATTCATTAACGAGTCTCCGGAGCCAGAGCGCTCTGACGAGTCCCCTATGTACGATGCCTCGGAAGAACAGACTGACACCGACTCACATCCAAGTGAAGGATGCTTCCCAGAGGAGGGGTCCATCCGGTCCGTGGGAAACCACAGACTCGGTACCGGCACACCAGAGTACGACCCGGATTATCCCTACATCGAACCTCCATACTGCGCCACGGTGTTCATGGTAGACACTGTAGGATCAGGAGGCCAACAGGCCCTCAACCAAAGCACCGAGTCAGCGGCTGCTGGGGCCCCTAGTGAAAATAGGGACCCGGCAGTTCGCCCATCAGCGCATGTGCCCACTAGGGACCAATCCCTTGCTGACACCCTATACACCCTCGATGAGGCCTTGACAGCACCGATGACGCTCGAGAACCAGGAAGCTTGGAAGACAAGAGTGAACGAGCTCAGGGATCGGATAGCAAACTTGCGAGCAGAGGCCAACACCGAGAAAGAACAGATGATGGAAAAAGAAGTTGGGCTCGTTCAGGAAGCCACACGTCTCCGGGGAGAGTCGGATCTGATAGATGCTCAGCGATTGAGCCTCGCCTATACACGTCCACATAGATATACGAGTCGATTCCCCCTTAAACTTCAAGGACGAACACTATTCCATAGTCCTGACCAATCGACTCCCCCAGAATTCACTCCTCCCAGGCAGCCGACTCCTTCACCGCGCCAAGATCGCTTCCATACACCTCCCCATCACTTCAACAATCCCATGGCCAAGGTCATGGAAGCTCCTCAGTACATAGCCAACACACCGATTCAGGGAGACACCCTAGCAGACCGTGCAGCCCGTGCAGTTGTCGACTTCCTAAAGACGGCGATCACGCAGCAGGCCAATACTCACAAGGAGTCCCATACATACATGGAACTCCGTACCGAAGCTTAAGCCGGCAGGATGAATCGCCGACCCCAGCAGCCTCTGGCAGCCAACATCACCATAGAGTGCCTCCGACCCCTCCAGCAGGACTGAGGATCACAGACTTACCGGCTCCCAACACGACTCAACGTGTAGAGCCAGCAGCCCAAATTACACCATAAGAACCGAACACCGAGTTTTTCAGTAGGTCATTAGGCAACCAATGCTTGGTGTCGTCTTTGAGGAACACACGCTTGCCCCCTTACTTCAAGGGGCCGCGTAAAATTTCAAATTACACGGCCGACATGGACCCGACATCTTGGATCGCAACCTATGATCTCGCCATGGATATGCTTCACATTGGCAAAGGGGTATGCGCCCGATACTTCACAATGATGTTGGAAGGGCCGACTCGCACGTATTCAAGAATCTCCCAGAGAATTCCATTACCTATTGGACGGATGACAGAGAGAACTTTATCAAGAATTTCCAAGGGACCTACTGGCGAGCCAAAACGATAGTCGACTTGGAGCAATGCATCCAGAAAGAAGGAGATTCGGCCCTAAACTGGACACGACGAGTCGCAGACATAATCCATTCCTCGGATACTATCACTGTGCAGACAACAGTAATTGTCCTGGAAAGAAACTGCAAGTTCAAGCCCCTAGTACACAAGCTAGGACAACTCAAGAGGACGGTTAGGAACATAGGAGAGCTCCTGAATGCGGTCATCAAGTATGCCGAGTCGGACAAAACCAAGGATGCCGATCTGGAAGAAGAAAAAGCCACCCAGGGAAAAAAGAGCAACGACAAGGGGTCTCATAGCCAGAATCAACCGGGTAAACGATGGCTCGATCAGAATGCTTCCGACTTGGTAGCCAACCCAACTGCCGGCTCACAAAGACAGAAGCACGGGGCAACGACTACCACGTCAAGGAGGAAAGAAATTTCCAACCCCCAGCTACTTTCGAAGAAGCTGTGAAAAGACCCTGTCCGTTGCACAGCAAACCCGGCTGTCCAGCCTCCCATACTTGGGAAAAATGCAACTTCATGAAGGAATTCCAAAGGCGTGGAGGCCAGCCCCCCCCCCCCCCCTGGTTAGGTGGTGGAGCCGGCTAAAGTAGCACCACCTAAAATTTGGTCAGCCAGGAGCCGACGCAGCATCACAGTACCAAGGTTCCCAGGGAGGAGGGCAGCAAAACCAATCAGGGCGTGATGGATTCCAATCAAACCCGAAGCAACTTAAGGACCACTCGGCTTATCATGTCTTTACCACTAGCAGCTGTCGGAGGGACAGAAAGCTACATCAGAGAGCCACCATGTTAGTGGCCACGGAACCGGCTTGTCCCAGGTGGCTTAACTGGTCTGAACAGCCAATCACCTGGACAAGGGACGACCATCCTCCTGTGGTAGAAAACCCGGGTTCTCTAGCCTTGCTAGTTTCTCCACAAATTGGATGCTACACATTGGACAAGGTACTCATGGATGCAGGAAGCAGCTTCAACATCCTTTACTACGAGACTTTCCGTAGGATGGGACTGACCCACAAACAACTGCAATCCTCCAACACCGTGTTCCATGGAATAGTCCTAGGTAAGTTCACACGACCGATAGGCAAGATCTACCTGGAGACGGCCTTTGAAACTCCTGATAACTCTCGATCCAAAATCATACCCTATGAGGTGGTGAAACTCGAGAGCCCATATCATGCCATCTTAGGAAGACCGGCTTATGCTAGGTTCATGGTTCGACCATGCTACGTCTACATAAAACTAAAAATGTTGGGTCCCTACGGCCCAATTACAGTGGATGGAAGTCAATCCGGAGCTACATAGTGCGACGAGCAGCACGTCAAGTTCGCACATTCGACTTGTGACAAAGAGTACCTATCAGAATTCCAAGAGAAGGTAGACCCGACAGACACCACCATCCTGAAGAAACTGACTCCCGACAACAACCCGAAGTTCCAACCGGCTCAGGACACGAAGAAAGTCGACTTTGTTCCTGGTGATGCCTCCAAGCAAATCATCATCGGGACAGAGCTGTCTGACAAATAGGAAAGCGTGCTCATCGAGTTCCTCCGTGACAATCAGGACATCTTTGCATGGATGCCTTCTGACATGCCAGGCGTCCCGAGGGAACTCGCTGAGCACCACCTAAAAATCGATCCTAAGCTAAAGCCGGTCAAGAAATTCTTTCATCGCTTCAATGAGGAAAGGAGGAACGCCATTGGAGAGGAGATAGCCCGGCTCCTTGCCGCCGGATTCATCAAGGAAGTTTTCTACCCGAAGTGGCTGGCAAACCCGGTCCTCGTGTTGAAAAAGAACGGGACCTGGCACATGTGCATCGACTACACCGACTTAAACAAGGCCGACCCAAAGGACCCTTTCGCTCTACCTCGCATCGATCAAATTATCGACTCTACTGCAGGATGTGAGCTCTTGTGTTTTCTCGAAGCCTACTCTGGTTACCACCAAATCAAGATGGCTCTAGAGGACAGGAGAAGACGGGCACATATCAGCGGACGGTCTAGAGCTGCCTCAAGGAGAAAATTGGGATATACTGCAGGATGTTCATCACTCCCTTTGGGATATCCTCCTACACCTCTATGCCTTTCATCTTGAAAAATGCGGGGGCCACATATCAGCGGACGGTCCAGAGCTTCCTCAAGGAGAAAATTGTGCCCAATGTACACGCCTACGTGGATTATATAGTCATCAAATCCCAAATTGCCAACTCACTCATCAGTGACCTCCAAGAGAGCTTCGGGAATCTGCGCAAGTACCAGATGAAACTAAACCTGGCCAAGTGCGCCTTTGGGGTTCCTGCAGGAAAGCTCCTCAGGTACATAATGTCGGAAAGAGGCATCAAAGCAAACCCGGAGAAAATCAACGCCATCAGGACTGTCCAGAAGCCGGTCTCCTTGAAAGGAGTCCAACGGCTCACATGATGCATAGATGCTCTATGTCAGTTTATCAGCCGGCTTGGGGAAAAGGAGATTCCCTTGTGCCAACTCGTGCGAAAGTCGGAAAAATTCATCTGGGATGATGAAGCCGATCAAGCCCTGGAGGCACTAAAGAAGCAATTGTCCCAGGCCCCAATCCTGGCGGCTCCCAAGCCATAAGAGCCGATGCTACTCTATATCTCGTCCAACAACCGAGCAATCAGTGTCGTAGTTGTGGTTGAGCATATAGAAGCCGGCAAAGAGCACCCTTTGCAGAGGCCAGTATACTATGTTAGTGAGGACTTGACTTCATCGAAGCAACGCTACCCTCATTGGCAGAAGCTAGTTCTTGGGGTGTTCATGGCGAGTCGGAAGCTCAAACATTACTTCCAAGAGCACCCTATAACTGTAGTCAGCTCAGCACCACTTGCAGATATCATCCAAAACCGTGAAGCCATGTGAAGGATTGAAAAGTGGGCTATAGAGTTGGGGGCTTACCACATCAAGCATGAACCACGCACGACCATCAAGTCCCAAGCACTAGTCGACTTCATCAATGATTAGAGTGAAATCCAAGCACCTCCAGAGAAGCCGATAACCAAATACTGGATGATGCACTTCGATGGAAGCCGGCAGTTGCAGGGATCAGGGGCCGTCGTGGTCCTCACCTCCCCCAAAGGAGAACAATTTTGCTATGTCTTGCAGCTACAGTTCACTTGCACCAACAATGCGGCGGAATACGAGGCTTTACTCCATGGACTGCGGTTCGCCCGTGAGATGAACATAAGACGAATCCGATGCTATGGAGATTCCGACCTTGTTTCTCAAAAAGTGTCAGGAAGGTGGAACTCCAAATATGCTACCATGGCAGCTTATCGACATGAAGTGAAAAAATAAGCCGGTTTCTTTGTTGGATACCAAGTGGATTACGTGGAACGCAAGCTCAACTAAGCTGCGGATGCTCTGTCCCGGATCGGCTCTCAACGAAAGCCGGTTCTACCGAATGTATTCCTTGATGTCTTAACAAAACCGTCCGTGCAAATACCGACAGAATAAGACATAGCAGAGCCGGATCCAGAACCGGCTCTAGTGGCTGCAATACATGCTACCCCCTCATGGGTTGTACCATATCTGGACTACAAGACCCGGGGAGTCCTACCAGCTGAAAAGGTACAAGCCAGACAAATTGTTAGGAGAAGCAAGTCTTTTGTAATCCTCAACGGAGAATTGCATCGACGAAGCCCTGCAGACGTCTTTCAGAGATGTGTGTCAGCAGAGAAGGAAAAGAAATCCTCAATGACATACACTCTAGAGACTGCGGGCATCATGCCGGCACTCGTTCACTGGTAGATAAAGCCTATAGACACGGATTTTACTGGCCCATGACTCATGCAGACGTGGAGGATATTGTCAGGAAGTGTGATGGATACCAACATTACGCAAAGCAGGCACACGTGCCTGCTCAAGAACTCTGGATGATCCCAATCACTTGGCCCTTTGCGGTGTGGGGGCTTGATATGGTGGGGCCTTTCAAAAGGTCACCTAACAAGAACACACATCAGCTGGTGGAAGTCGACAAATTCACCAAGTGGGTTGAGGCAGAGCCGGTTAGCAAGTGCGACGCAGAGACGTCACTAAAATTATCGAAAAAGATAATATACAGATTCGGCTACCCCCATAGCATCATCACTGATAATGGGTCCAACCTATCAGAGGGGGTTATGCAACAATTCTGTCAAAAAGGGCACATCCGACTCGACCTTGCGGCAGTGGCTCATCCACAAACTAACGGACAAGATGAGAGAGCCAACCAAGAGTTGGTTCGAGGAGTAAAACCCTAACTATTCGTTCCCTTGGAGATAACGCCGGGTTGCTGGGAGGAAGAATTACCCTCAGTGTTATGGAGCATCAGGATGACTCCTAAAGGGTCAACAGGCAATACGCCCTTCTTCCTGGTCTATGGAGCCGAAGCCGTTCTTCCAAGTGACATTTGTCATGACTCACCACGAGTCACAACTTATGTGGAAGCCCATAATGAGAAAGCCAGGCAGGACGCTTTAGACGTGCTTGATGAAAAACAATAACTAGTTGCAGCTCAATCGGCTATCTACCAACAAGATTTGCGACGATATCATAGCCGTCGCATAAGAAGTCGGACTTTATAGGAAGGTGACTTGGTGCTCCGCCTCATCCAGAAGAAGAATGGAATGCACAAGTTATCTTCTCCATGGGAAGGACCGTTTGTGGTCAGCAAGAACCTGTACAATGGATCCTACTACCTGGTTGATATACACGAGAAGGCAAAATCACGCACCTCGATGGAGGAGACTCCCAGGCCGTGGAACATCGCACAACTCCGTCCATATTACACCTAAGTAGAGTTGGAAACTATTGTACCAAGTCGACACTCGTCGCACCGGCTTTCGCCATATATGTATATAAGTTGACATTT
Organism: Bromus sterilis; assembly: GCA_950022295.1. Lineage (NCBI taxonomy): Eukaryota > Viridiplantae > Streptophyta > Magnoliopsida > Poales > Poaceae > Bromus > Bromus sterilis. The sequence continues at coordinate 156,179,654 of OX465596.1, read as the reverse complement.
TTCGCAAACGGCTACCTCCGCATAATAAAGTCGATCTTCATCGCAACTGACTCTCAGTAAAATTAATAAAGTCGATTTTAAATCGCATTCCGGCCATCATGATAGTTAAAGTCGACTTTGATCGCAAAAAGTCTATCTCCATAAAAGTCGACTTCGTCGCACCGGCTCTCCCCACAATTATGCATAAAATTAATTTTCATATTTTTCATACAAATTGCATTACATCGCATTACATATTGCATCATATTGCATTACATACTACATCACTAACAATCTCAGAGACCTGGGGTCTTGATCAACCCTCTAAAGGCTCTGGGCATGTATATTGCTTTAACAAGGTGAAAGAGGGGGAGCCTGATGACACTCGTCGACTCCTACCAGAAAAATCCGGCATATAGATGTAGAAACTTGTGTTTGTTTTAATAAGGGATAAAAGGGGGGTCTGATGGTTCCCATCGACTCATACATAACGAAAATATCCTCGCATACACATGACTTGGCCACACCACCAGGCATGTACAGTTTAGAGCTTCCTTGAATAACGCGGAACCGGTTGGACTTAACTTTGAGGTTTACATAAAATCATTTATCGAATTTAGTCCTAAGAGCCGGGCACGCTAGTTACTGTAAAGTTGGCTCTATAGAGATGTCTCGACTTTCCTAACCAATAATCTCTCTCAACGCGAGAAGATGAGGTTTAAGTCGACTTCTACTAGCTTTTACATTACATCCTTTCATTCACAGCATCATGCATAATTACAATTTTTTTCCCTCACACATAAAATATAGAACTATGTGACTCGGCACACGCCCTCAGATGCATATACCGACTCATGGGGACTACACTTCTAAAATCTCTTCTCAAAAAACCCGACATGACTCTATAATGTTCATGCCGGGTCTTGGGGACTACACTTCGAAAATTTTCTTCTCAAGGAAAAGACTCGGTATAGCACCTAGATGCATACATCGACTCTTGGGAAGCAACACTTCGAAAACTTCTTCTTCAAAAGATTTGGCTCGGCGCCATGATAATCATACTAACTCTTGTGAAGTAACACTTCAAAACATATGTATGACCTAGTACGGCACGCAAGCGTGACCACACAAACTCATGGACGCTACAAGTCGATCTATCCTATGAGTCGATTACCGATACACAACTATTCTGAATCTACAGGGGGCTACAGATACAGACATTATAAAAAAATCGGCTCTCATACATTATACAAAAACATTGAAAGTCAGGAATAAAACCGACTTATGGACTTTATAGGAATTCATAATTTTCATTCATTAAACCAGACGAGTCTTACCTCAAAAGAGGCAATCTTATAGGAAAGCAAAAGACAAACTCGGCAAAATACTACTAAGAACAAACTGCAGCTTCAGTCATCATCTTCAGAACTGGCTTCATCTTCAGTTGAAGAAATATGATCTTCTTCTTCATTGAGGAGTTCTTCATCGCTACTGCTAGAACTCTCCATGCAGCAGCAGGCTCGGTCACCATCTAAGTCACATATCCTAGCCCACAAAGTATCTTCCCCATCAAATCTGAAGACAATGGTGTCTCCTCTCGAGATTTTCCTGGAGTGAAGAAAAGTTTTCCAACCTTTCTCAAAGAACATAGTACCATGGCTAGAAAACCTAGCAGCTACCCAAACAGGCCCATGAGGATATCCCTCAGAGCTAAGCTGTAACGCCCCGGCCACACCACCGGTTTCCGGCGTACGCCTGGCGGGATCTAGACTGTCCCCGCAGACCAACACTAGTCTTTCCTGCGCACTTTGTCCTCACTCGTGCGCACCCTGGAACAACTTCCCGGTCGGTCACCCATCCTCAAATCGCTCCAAGCCAAGCACGCTTAACTTTGGAGTTCTTTGGATCTGGGCTCCCGGAAAAGAAGGTGCACCTTGTTGATATGAGTAGTCTATCATTCCTATTAAGCCAGGATGTCACATACACCCCCACTCAAAGGAACCGATGTCCTCATCGGCCCACAGGAACGTTCCCTCTTGGCACACGTCTGTGCGTCCAGTGCCGACACATGTCCCACATGTTCGTGCACTGACCCACACACGCCCGTATAACCGCAAGGGTCGGCTCTGATACCATTTGTAACGCCCCGGCCACACCACCGGTTTCCGGCGTACGCCTGGCGGGATCTAAACTATCCCCACAGACCAACACTAGCCTTTCCTGCACACTTTGTCCTCACTCGTGCGCACCCGGGAACAACTTCCCGGTCGGTCACCCATCCTCAAATCGCTCCAAGCCAAGCACGCTTAACTTTGGAGTTCTTTGGATCTGGGCTCCCGGAAAAGAAGGTGCACCTTGTTGATATGAGTAGTCTATCATTCCTATTAAGCCAGGATGTCACATAAGCCAAAGACCCGAAGGCCTTGAGTCAATCATAAGTTCAGTGAAAGACTCAGGGAGTTTGATCCAACGACGAATCATCTGGATATGAAGAATTCACCCCTCTCGGGAGAATAAGGGGGAGATTCGGATGGAGAGGCCGCACGAGCACTTCTTCACCTACCTCTGCCACGTCCACGAACACGTCCGCGACCTGGACCACGAGCACCTGCATTGGAGCCAGGTTCGTCGGATGCCGAAGAGGCATGAGATTCTAGCTTGGGTGCCATGGGGAAAAGCTGGTAGAAGGAGAAGAGGAAGAAGAAGATGCGGGCACTTGGAGGATAAAACTACCCGATGGCTATTTATAGCAGATCCGAGGAGAGGGTCAATCAATACCATAAATGACATGGGCGAACTACCCATGGTAGATAACATCTATGGAAATACTCCTCGATTCCCACTACAACATCAATGCCTCCAACCGGCGTTTCAAGCAGAGTGAGCATAAATACCAAAACGGATCTTTTGAATGAAAAAGTCAAAAAATAATTTAGTTGGAAAACGAAACGAAGAGAAAAAATAAAGCACCGACTCCTCGCAAGCCTCAAAGAGGATGGGAGTCGGTTTGTTCAAGCTAGGGAGTCGGCAACCGCGATGGTAACAAAAAGATTGACGTGAAGACTAAAGCATCACATCAATCATGGGGGCTAATGTCGGGGGATGGACTAAAGCCCAGACCCAGAATTAGATCTATACGCCGAATTACCTACCGACGGCCCACGAAGAAGACCCGGCCACGGGCTGGTTGCGGCAAGGAAAGAAGACCGAAGACGTAGAAGGAATTCGACTTACCTTGTATAGCGCATAATATATTTGTAAAGTAGAATGGAACTCCACCTCGTGTCGGTGTCGTACTCACGTAATACCGGGGCTTGGCGCCTTTATAAATTGAGGTCCATGGGATCCAGGGGCAGAGAACGATCTTAGCCTAAGATAGGACTAGACACTTGTCGGCGAAAACAAGATCTCATCGAGACTAAGTTTACGATCGACTCTCTTGTAATCAATCAAACCGACTCTTTTTTCGAGAGTCGGAACCCATACTAATAGGAAGCAGGAGTAGGATTTTACCTCGAGACAAAGAGGGGCTGAAACCTTGGTAAATCGCCGAGTCTCTTGTCAATGTCTACTCTCTCCACGAAATCGCCTCGCAGCAAAGGTCCCATGTTATGTTCGACTCTTCGAACATCTGTCGTGCCTTTACCACGATATGTTTCGCGTCACATAGATTAAATAGGTGAAGGGGGGCAGCCAGGGGGGCCAACAAGTGTCCAGGAGGCCACCCGACGCGGCCCCACTATGGTGGGTTTAACACGACAGATATCCGAGTCATCGAACTTGTAGTGAGGCCTTTGCTACGAGGTGGTATCAAGGAGAGAGTCGACACAGACATAGTACTTGGCAATTTACCCAGGTTTCGACCCCTCTTTGTTCTCGATGTAAAGACCTACTCCCGCATGTGCTTCGAGAAGATGACTCCCGCATGTGCTTCGAGGTGATGACGCCAGCTTATACTGGTGCCGATTTGTATCACTTTTTGATTTTCCCCTAAGTCTTTTAATTTGACTTTTGAGTGAAAAAGGTTGTTGTCGCTGTATTTATTGATGTTCTGCCCAAAGCGTTGCCACTAAATGCATGGTGAAAATCAAAGTGTCGCCATGAATTTCGCCTACCCTAGGTAATCTACCCGTGCTTTTTAATTGACCACTTTCTTCCTATTTGTATAAATTGGCATCGTTGAGAGTGATTTCTCCACACTCTCTTTTTCTTCTTTCTCGTTATCTTCCATCTTCATCTCTCTGCCATGGATCCCAAACGCGGCGTGACCGCCATGGCCACTGTTCCCAAATCTAGTGTTGGTTCTCTTGGTGGTCGAGGCCGTGGACGAGGACGCGGCAAAGGTCGTGGTAGAGGCAGGGGCAGAGGAAGAGGTGGTCGTACCTCTCACCTAGCCGATAGCCATGGTTCTTCTCCTCCTTCTTCTCCAGAAAAGGTAGACTTTAAGGTGGAGATTATCTCGGCTAGTCATCGCTGGGTGAGGCTCCCTGATTCCTTTGCCAAGGTCATGGTGGCTTCCCAGCCCTCAGGGTTATGGCTTCGTTCATAATGCTGCCCTCATGGGCCAATTTGGGTAGCTGTTGATTATTCTAAAAACAACTCTATGTACCTAGAAAAAGGTTGGAAAACCTTCCTTTGTTCCAGGAATATTTCAGAAGGAAGGACCATCATTTTTTCCTATGATGGGGATGAGACCCTTTGGGCCAAGTTCTTTGATGGTGGTGTTGATCGAGTTGACTTCTGCTTCGAGAGTGCCAGAAGCAGTGACGAAGATTTCTACGAAGAAGATGAAGAAGCCACCATCCAGGTTGAATCTGAAGATGATGACTGAAGCCTCTGTAGTTTTTAGGGTAGAGCTTCTTCTCGACGTTGATCGACAGACAGTAGAACCTGTTGCTCAGCTTGTGGAAGTAGCGTGTACCAACTTTGTCGAAGTAACCGGCTTATGCATCTTATTCTCCAGTACTAGCTGTTTTTGTCTTTGTAGTATGCTAGTTAGGCGGCATAGCATGTTGCCGGCGCTTGTCTTTTGTTTTTCTTATGATGTAAGACTTTTTTAGTCTAATGAAATATTTTTTTCATAAATGGTCACAATTTTGTTTTTTTGACTTGTCTATGAGACTCACTTATTGGATAAGAGGTGTAGCCCCCTGAGTCGGTTGAAACAGAATGTTGTGCCGACTCATAAAATAAATTGCGAATGTTGCTCCCCAAAACTCGGTGGTAATAATTGACAAGTTTGTAGAGAGAACTGGAGGTGTAGTCCCGATGAACCGGTATGAATTCCTGTGATGTCATGCCGAGTTATAAGAGGGTGATTATTTCCCAAAAGTTTAACATGAATATGTGTTCATGCTAAAAAAATCGACATATAGTCCCCATGAGCCGGTATGAATATCTTTGTATCTTACCGGGTCATAGAAGAAGATTTTCGAGCTTTCAGCCCCTATGAGTCGGCATGAGTCTCTTGGTGTACGACCGAGTGATATAAAGACGTTCTTTGAATTGTAGTCCCCATGAGTCGGCATGCGTGTCTTGACCCATTTCCGAGTCACATGAGTTCCAACTCTATTATGCAAGGATTTTGTGCTTATGAAAAGAAAAAATATGCTTATGATTATGTATGCAAAAGGGTAATTCATGAATTGCTCGAAGAAGCCTACTCTGGATTCATCTGGTCCTCATCTTCTCTCTTTTGGGAAGAATTTGGGTTATCCTTGAGTCGATACATATCTGTGTGCCATCTCACATTGATCAATGCTTCTCCGTTTGCATCAAAAATTTCCTTTTGGGAAAATTTTAGCTGGATTTCACGCGTTTAGATCGAATGAGCATCGAACATACAGGTAGTTTAGGAGGCGTGGAGTGCCACATGTATAAGCCGAGGTTTCTTGGGTGAAGACTCGATGAGTATAGTTGAGCCCCCAAGATTTCTCTGAATTCAAGATTTTTACATGCAATTTTCACATATGTGCCGAGATTTCTCAGTTAGAGGTTGACGAGTTGTCATGAAGCTCTGTTGAACTTTCTCCTAATGAAACGCATAAGTGCCCAGACTACCAATTGGAGGTTGATCAAGCCCCCAGGTTTCTGAGAATTTTATAAATGCAAAATATTATATGTATGATGCAAATAGAAAAATAAATGCATGCAATGCTTATGATGATGTTGAATTAAAAATATTTGTTTTGATTAAATCTAGTTTTGTTGTGTGGCGTTGTAGCCGATTGCGGCGAAAAGTCGAATTTTAATGGTGAAAGCCGGTGCGATGAGATTCGACTTTTAATGGCGAGAGTCGGTGCGATGAGAATCGACTTCTTTGTGGCCGGAGCCGGTGCGATGAAAATCGACTTGGAAACGTTTATAAGGTTAAGAAGCCGGTACGAGTATGATCGACCTTTATATATTTATTGGGCGAAAGCCGGTGCGATATGAGTCGTCTTACATCTTTGAGTAAAATGGAATCCCTTTTCTCCCTAAGTATAATACGGGCGAAGTTGTGCGATGTTCCACGGCCTGAGGGTTTCTTCCATACAGGTGCGTGTCTTCTCCTTCTCTCGCATATCAACTAGGTAGTAGGATCCATTGTAGCTTTATTTCTGACCACCTAGGGTCCTTCCCATGGGGAGGATAACTTGTGCATTCCGTCTTTTTCTTGTATGAGTCGGAGCACCAAGTCGCCTTCCTGGAAAGTCCGGGTCTTGATTCTACAGCTATGGTAGCGTCATCGGTCCTGTTGGTAGATTGCCGACTTGGTAGCTGCTAACTCTCGTTCTTCGTCGAGAGCATCTAGAGCGTCTTGCCTTGCTTTCTCATTGTCGGCTTCTACATATGTTGCCACTCCAGGTGAGTCGTGACGTATGTCACTTGGGAGAACGGCTTCTGCTCCATAGACCAGGAAGAAAGGCGTGTAGCCGGTTGACCTGTTAGGAGTCATCTGTATGCTCCATAGCACTACGGGTAGTTCCTCCTCCCAGCTGCCTGGTGTTCTCTCTAGGGGAACACGAAGCCAGGGTTTGATGCCACGAAGAAACTCTTGGTTGGCTCTCTCGGCTTGTCCGTTGGACTGAGGATGAGCGACTGGTGTGAGATCGAGTCGGATGTGCTCTCTCTGGAAGAATCGTTTCATAACCCCCTTTGACAGGTTAGTCCCATTATCAGTGATGTTTCTATGGGGGTAGCCGAATCTGTATATTATCTTTTTCAAGAATTTCAGCGCCGTCTCAGCATCACACTTGCTAACCGGCTCAGCTTCTATCCACTTGGTAAACTTGTCAACTGCCACAAGGAGGTGGGTGTTCTTATTGGGGGATCTTTTGAAGGGTCCCACCATATCAAGCCCCCATACTAAAAAATGCCAAGTGATAGGAATCATCCTGAGTTCTTGAGCCGGCACGTGATCTTGCTTTGCATAGCGCTGACACCCATCACACTTTTCGATGATTTCCTCTGCATCCGCATCTGCCATGAGCCAGTAGAAGCCGTGTATGTAAGCTTTGGCAACAAGTGAACGAGAGCCGGCATGGTTTCCACAATCACCAGAGTGTATTTTGTTGAGGATGGCTCTTCCTTCTTCTGGTGAAACACATCTTTGAAATACATCTGTAGGACTCCCCCTATGTAACTCGCCATTGATGATGGTTAAAGATTTGATTCTTCTGATGATTTGCCGGGCCATGAGTTCATCAGCCGGTAGTACTCCCCGGGTCATGTAGTCCATATATGGTACGGCCCAATCTGGGATGGCGTGAATTGCTGCAACCAGAGCCGGCTCTGGGTCTGATTCTGCTATATCGTTCTTTGTTGGTGACTGTACAGACGTCTTTGTCAAGATATCAAGGAACATGTTTGGAGGAACCGGCTTGCGCTGAGAGCCGAGTCTGGATAAGGCGTCGGCTGGTTCATTTTTCCTACGGTCCATGTCGTAGACTTGATAGTCAACAAGAAAGTCGGCCTGTCTGTCTACTTCTCGACGATAAGCCGCCATTATGGGGTCCTTCGAGTCCCAAGTACTTGACACTTGTTGGGAGACGAGATCTGAGTCACTGTAGCACCGGATCCGCCTTATACCCATCTCACGGGAAAGCCTTAGCCCATGGAGTAGGCCTTCATATTCTGATGCGTTGTTGGTGTAGATGAATTGTAACTGCAAAACATAGCAGATTTTTTCTCCTGTGGGGGTGGTGAGAACCACGCCAGCTCCTGACCCTTGCAACTGTCGACTTCCATCAAAGTGCATCGTCCAATACTTAGTCACCGTCTTATCTTGGGGTGCTTGGATTTCTGTCCAGTCAATGATGAATTCGGCCAGTTCTTGGGACTTGATGGCAGTGCGCGGCTCATATTTGATATGGTGAGCCCCCAACTCTATAGCCCAGTTCTTGGGGCCTTCCGGTTTTGGATGATGTCTGCAAGCGGTGCTGAGCTGACTACGGTGATGGGGTTCTCTTGGAAGTAATGCTTGAGCTTCCGGCTTGTCATGAATACACCAAGAACCAGCTTCTGCCAATGAGGGTAGCATTGCTTTGATAAAGTTAGCACCTCACTGACGTAATAAACTGGCCTTTGCAGGGGATAGTCCTTGTCGGTTTCCATACACTCCACCACAACTACGGCACTGACAGAACGGTTGTTAGCCGAGATATAGAGTAGCATAGGTTCCTTTGGCTTGGGAGCCACCAGGTTTGGGGCTTGGGTTAGCTGTTTCTTGAGTGATTCCAGAGCCTCATCAGCTTCATTGTCCCAAACGAAGTTGTCTGACTTTCAAAAGAGCCGGTGTAGGGGTATGGCCATTTTGCCAAGTCGGCTGATGAACCGGCTCAGGGCGGATACGCATCCTGTGATCCGCTGAACTCCTTTGATTGACGCAGGCTTCTGTAGGGTCATGATAGCCTTGATCTTTTATGGGTTTGCCTCAATGACTCTCTCTGATACTATGTATCCCAGGAGCTTGCCGACGGGGAACCCAAAGGTGCACTTGGCCGGGTTCAACTTCATCTAGTACTTGCGCAGGTTCTTGAAAGCCTCCTGCCAGTCGCTGATGAGTCAGTTGGCTAACTGTGATTTGATCACAATATCGTCCACATAAGCATGCACGTTTCGTCCAATCTGCTTCTTGAGGCAGTTTTTGATCGTTCATTGATAGGTGGCTCCTGCGTTCTTCAAGCCAAAAGGCATATAGGTATAACAGAATATGCCAAAGGGTGTGATGAAAGCCGTCTTCTCTTGGTCCTCAAGGGCCATCTTGATTTGATGGTAGCCGGAGTATGCGTCAAGAAGCACAAAAGCTCACATCCTGCAGTTGAGTCTATGATCTGACTGATACGAGGTAGCGCAAAGGGATCCTTTGGTAAGGCCTTTTTCAAGTCGGTGTAGTCGATGCACATACGCCAAGTACCGTTCTTTTTCAAGACGAGGACTGGGTTTGGAAGCCACTCCGGATAGAGTACTTCCATGATAAACCCGGCAGCTAGGAGCCGAGCTGTCTCTTCCCCAATGGCGTTCCTCCTTTCATCGTTGAATCGACGAAGGAATTGTTTGACTGGCTTGAGTCTTGGACCTATATTTAGGTGGTGCTCAGCGAGTTCCCTTGGGATACCCTGCATGTCAGAAGGTTTCTGTGCGAAGATGTCTCGATTCTCACGGAGGAACTCGATGAGAACGCTTTCCTATTTGTTAGACAACCCGGCCCCAGTAATGAACTGTTGGGTATCATCACTAGGGACAAAGTCAACTTTCTTTGCGTCCTCAGCCGGATGGAACTTGGGGTTGTTATCAGGGGTTGGTTTCTTCAATATTGTGGTGTCTGCCGGGTCCACTTTCTCTTTGTATGTTGTTAGATCTTATTTGGCATATGTTGAGTCGGCAATCTTGACGTGCTGCTGGTCACAATCTGTTGCCATGGACCGGCTTCCTTCCATAGTGATTGGGCCATAGGGACACGGCATTTTGAGCTTTAAGTAAATATAGAAGGGTCGTGCCATGAACCTAGCGTAAGCCGGTGGCCCAAAATGGCGTGGTATGGACTCTCAAGATCGACTACCTCAAAGGGTATGATCTCAGAGCAAAAGTATTCTGCACTTCCAAAGGCCGTTTCCAGCTAGATTTTGCCTATCGGTCTTGCCGACTTGCCCGGGACGATTCCATGGAAGACAGTGTGGGATTGTAGCAGTTGTTTTTGAGTTAACCCCATCCGGAGGAAGGTCTCGTAGTACAGGATGTTCATGCTGCTTCCTCCATCCATGAGCACTTTATCAAGTTGTATCGTCCGAATGGAGGAGAGGCTACCAGACCCAGTGCCCCCGGGTTATCTACCACAAGGGGATGATTGTGACGCCACCAAAATCCATCCGTGTACAGTAATCATACACGCAGGGTAAATGGCTGAGATTAGGGTGCCACGGTGAGAATATCACAGCACAACACTAAACACAAAAGGATAAACCAATATGTTACAATACCAGGGATCACGAGGATCTGAATACATAAGTTATACAAGCTATAATATCTGAGTACAGACATAGTTAGTCAAGATTTGCCTTAAGAAGGCTAGGACAAATAACATCAGAGATACAGATAAAAAAGGCAAGGCCTCCTGCCTGGGAGCCTTCGAAACTATTCGTGGTCCTGGTCAGCGGGGTCCTCGACGTAGTAGTATCCGCCTTCGGGGTACTCCTGCTCCTGGGCTCCAACGTCTACTGCAGCGGCCGATCAGGAAAAACATAAAGGGGGAAATAAAGCAAGGGTGAGTATCTACTATACCCGCGAGCCTTACGTCCGCTACTAAGCATTTATGCATTTGTGTCAAATGGAAAGGGGAGACTGTATATAGTGGACTGCAAGGTAGAAATCTTCTAACGAGTCTTGCAGCACAAGATGAGAACAGCCAACAGTTCAATAACATGAATGTAATAAAAATGCAGCAGAAGTTGCTGCAACATTGTATAATAGTAAGTTGTAGTAATTAATAATAATAATGCCTCCGAGTTCCCTTCCTCGACTTCCCTGCGAGGACGAAAACCCAGAACCATACAGCTTAATAGTACTACCTCCGATCCATAATAAGTGTCGCTCATCTAGTACAAAGTTTGTAATAACTTAGTACAAAATTTGCGACACTTATTATGGATCGGAGGGACTAGTAGTTTGTAGTGGTAAGATCCAGCTTCAGCATAAAGCATCCTATTACCGTGGACACGACTATTCGAATAGATTAAACTCCCTGCAGGGGTGCACTACTATTCATCCTGCACGCTCGGATCTCTAGGGTGGCGGGAACCTTGTTAGGGAACTCTCCACCAAAGCTATCCGACACGCCGCAACCCATCCTAGGCCCAACAGAGAGGCCATCCACCAGACTATATCCTATGCGATCAGCGGTCTAGCTGCACGGTGCGAGGCTGGACGATGAAGCAAAAGAAAATCCAAATACACACCGCTCGAACGAAGAAGACACCACTTCCCGGCGCAGGCCGCGGTACTGCTGACATATGAAGAGCTTTCGGACAAACTATGACGCAAGGGAGCCCATAACTCCTTATCCCACGTGAAGGTAGTGTGTACAGGACTTTGCGGTGTCTCAAATCATCCACCGAACCATTTAGAATTTTAATATTATCTCGCAGATAACCGTTATCGCTATATGACTAACAACACAACAGACAACGATCAGCGACGAGGCCCACCAGTAATGTCGGGACCTGCCCTGTCGTCCCGTCAAAGCGTGCGGTTACCAACAAGGTGAACCGTCTCCTTACCTTGTCTCGCGTGTGTTCTTGTTAGAGCTCGACTTTGCGTGGTTTGGTAACTCTCGCGAGATACGAGCAGGGGCCTAGCATGCCAGTAACATCGGTCATACCCTCCCTGTCATTCCTGACGCAATACCGCTCGCGGGCACCGTTGGGTCGCCCGACTCTTACCTTTAAGGAAACCAGTCGATTCGAGTGCCTACCATCAAGTGAAACCAGGAGGAATCACCCTCAATGGTACACTTGAAGAGGTTCGACCGAGACATCAGCGGAATGAACTAAAGAGATAAACCTCGTATCATCCCGGTGATGATACACTACTGAGCCGACGAGAGCGAAATACGAGTTCATTCCACTCGTAAGTCAAACTCGAATCGACTCGGCCGAGTCTTGCCGTTGTAGGTTCCCTAGGGCGTCTGCATTGATTCGTACCTCTTATAGTTATAATATTTTGTATCCGTGTCACTCCCCTGAGTGGTCACGGCCCGCTATCTAATCCTAGCTAACAATGCGCAGGGCTCACTGCTGAATATAATATATATTTATAGCAGGCAGCATAGGATAAAGGAAGGTACAACAAGGGGCGACAAAAAGAAGCTACAATTGAATAGGATTGTAATGTAGCAGCAGCAGTAACAATGCCTAGTGCAAGAAAGTACGGAAAAGATAGGCGATATCTGGGAAAGAGAATGGATCTGCTTACCTGGTAGCTCGACGGTAGGGGTACGGTCGTCGACGAAGTAGTCGTACCAGGCAGCGCTGTAGTCGGTGGTAGTAGCGGGGTCTACCAGAGAATAAAGGGGGGGGGGGAGAAACAGTAAATAAAAAGCAACCATAGAAAAAAGATGAAATTGCATGACGTATGCAATGTTAACGGTGATCTAATGCAGTGCAATGCACGTTGCTCGGAGCGGGAATTCATCCGGGGATGAAATACCGGCTCCGCGTGATTATCGACAGAGAGCCCGGAGGGGGGATGTCGATGTTCGTTGTGTTAGAGGGGTGTGGTGGGTATACGGATAGCGTATTCATATTCATTATATTCTTCTTATCAATTTTCATGTATAAAGTTTTTGAATCTGACTTACGATTTAAAACATATTCAATTTTAAAGATTAAATCATTTTAAATCATTTTCTGAATTTTCTTTATTAATAAAATGCAACATTGTCCAGAACAGTAAAATTTGACTGGTCAAACCTGGTATTTAACCAGGGGGGTCCCACATGTAAGTCTCATGAGGAGTTTTTGTCTGGTTATTTTAGTTCACATGTAATTAGAGGGGGTATTGGGCCCATGTGTCACTGACCCATTAATTAACAAAGGGGGGGGGTTATTTAAATAGGGGATTAGGGCTAGATTAAGCCAATGGGGCCTAGCGGTCAGTGGGATAGCCCATGGCCAAGCACCACGCGCGCGCGCGCCGGCACGGCATTGGCGCCGGCGGTGAGCTTGTGCTCGCTCCGGTCCACGGTAGGGGGCGGGAGTGGGCTCAAACGAACGAGGGGTTCGAGCCGCGTCCGTTCCTCCAGTTTTCGCGAGACGGTTCGGAGCACAACGACGACTAGGAATATTCCCGCGGCGGCCAGAGTACTGTGAGGGCGGCGCGATGGCAATGACGGACTACGACGACCAAAACAGCGAAGGGAGAGTGTAATTAGCGCGGCGGCTCACCGAGGGTGGTGCAGGGGTGCGACAGTGGGCTCGGGCGCGTGGACGGCCGGAATTTGAAGAAGTTCGCCGGCGACCGTAGCGGAGGGGAACGGCACGATTCGCGACATCCGGGGTGTGCCTACCCGAGCCAAAGCGCGAAGAAGAGGTAGCCGAGGCCCACGGTGCTTGGGGACACAGCAGGGCGGCTAGTCGTCGCCGATGGCTGCGGAGGTGCAAAGACGTGGCGACGGCGTGCACACAGGCGGCTCGATGAAGGAAGCAGGAGAGTGGGGAGGGTGATCTGGAGCATTAGGGTTCATGGGGGCAGGTAGGGCTTGCGCCGGGGCTCTCTGGGCTCTTATCCCCCAACGGCAGCCGCCGATGGCCGCCACGGCACGGCCGGCCGGTGTGGACCCAGTGGATGCTCTCCACGCAAGGCCGAGGAAGAAGAGAACGGGGAGGGGGCTTGGTGGGCCGGGGTGGGCTCGGGGTGGGCTGTGGGACAAATTCCCTAGGCGTCGTTTAGGCATTTTCCATTTTTGTTTTGTTTTATGTTTTATTTTATGTTTGCATTTTGTTTATCTATGTTTTTTTGTCAACAGTGAAACTTGCTCCAATATTTATGTTGCAATATAATACACTGCTACAAAAAGTTTGAGCATTAATAAAAATCTTTTGTACTTTTATCCAATTAAGAAATGATTAACGGGGATGTTTTGCTACTGTTGGGAATTGTTTAGATTATTTTATAGCTTAATAAATTCCCAAAACCATATGGATGTGATCCACTGATTTTTAGGCGTTTTACAAAATTGCTTTCACAATTTTTTTGGATAATGTTTTACTTCCACTTATTTTTAATATTCATCAAAAGGCATTTAGAGTTTGTTTGAATTTAAAGATGATCAAGGCATTATCAAAGGTGATTAGAGACTTGCTAACCACAGAGGTTTAATATTAACAAAAGTTTTACTGATTCCTGACACGAAAGGTGTCACAAATCTCCCCCACTACAAGAATTCTCGTCCTGAGAATCTAAGCGGTAGAGGGGAAAATATCGGGGTATTCCTCATGAAGACGATCTTCGCGTTCCCAAGTGGCTTCATCTTCAGAATGATTCGACCACTGATCTTTGAGGAACTTGGTTGTCTTGTTGTGGGTTTTGCATTCAGACTGATCGAGAATGCGGCTCGGATGTTCTTGATAAGTTAAGTCCTGTTGCAATTCAATCAGATCATGTTCCACTTCACGAATAGGGTCCTTGAAGCAGCGACGGAGTTGCGACACGTGGAACATCGTGGACTTGAGAGAGGATTGACGGCAATTCCAATCGGTATGCCACCGGTCCAATCCTGGAAAGGATAGGGAACGGGACAATGTAGCGAGGAGCTAACTTTCCTTTGATCCCAAAAAAATGAGTGCCCCTCATGGGAGTGACACGGAGCTAAGCTTGTTCGCCGAGATGATAGACCATTTCTTTGTGCTTGCGGTCATAGTTGCTTTTCTGGCGGGACTGAGCAGCTTTCAAATGTTCACGGATAACGCGAACCTGATCTTCGGCATGCTGAATAATGTTCTGACCAATGAGGGTTCGTTTCCTAGTTTCTGACCAATTCAGAGGGGTTCGACACTAACGTCAATATAGAACTTCAAAGGGTGCCATATGAAGACTAGCATGATAGCTATTGTTGTACGAGAATTCAACAAATGGAAGAGATTCCTCCCATTTCTTACCGAATGAGATGACACAGGCTTGAAGCATATCTTCAAGCACTTGGTTGACTCGTTCGACTTGTCCGTGCGACTGGGGTTGATAAGCGGTGCTAAAATTCAGGTGAGTGCCCATAGCTTCTTGGAAACTATCCCAGAACTTCGAGGCGAAAATACTGCCACGATCTGAACTGTTCTCCAACGGATTACCGTGGAGGGAAACAATTCCGGAAACATACAAGTCTGCTAAATGACTAGCAGAGATCGTCTCCTTGACTGGCAGAAAGTGAGAAACCTTGGAGAATCGGTCGATGACGACAAAGATTGCATCATGACCATTCTATGATCCCGGAAAACTGGTGACGAAGTCCATTTCTATCTTGTCCCATTTCCATTCAGGAATAGAGAGTGGTTGCAGAGTACCAGCAAGTCTTTGATGTTCTGCTTGGACGCGACGGAAAACGTCACATTCATCAACATAACGAGCAATGTCTTTCTTCATCCCAGGCCAGCAATACCGCTGACGTAGGTCTTGGTACATCTTGGTGCTACCTGGGTGGATCGACAACATGGTATCATGAGCTTCTTTCAAAACATACCGAGTGAAGTTTAGACTGCCCTTGCTAGGAACCACTAAACGGTTCTTCAAGTACAACGCTTGATCATCAGCAAACCTGTAGTCTGAGGGCTTTCCTGTGTCGAGATATCGCTTCATCTTTTCGACATCAGAGTCAGATTTTTGGATGAACTTGATGTCTTTGACGAGGTCTACTTCAACAACAAGGGAATTCACATATCCCTATGGAACAATCTCAAGGTTCAGCTTTTGAAGATCTTCATACAGACGGGGCTGCTCTACTTGAACTTCCAGTTCACTACAATAGGCTTTGCGGCTCAGGGCATCAGCCATCACATTAGCTTTTCTAGGGGTGTAAGAAATTCCCATGTTGTAGTCGGCTATTGTCTCGAGCCATCTCTGCTGGCGGACATTCAAGTCGGGCTGAGTGAATAGGTACTTCAGGCTTTGGTGGTCGGTGTAGATCTCGCAACGATTATCAACGAGGTAATGTCGCCACAGCTTCAATGCATAAATTACCGCTTCCAATTCGAGATCATGTGTTGGATAGTATTCTTCGTGAGCACGCAACTGACGAGACCCATAAGCAATCACTTTGCGCTCTTGCATTAGGACACAGCCTAATCCTTGACGAGACGTGCCTCAATATATCACGAAGTCCTTCTTAGTATCAGGGGGAGAAAGCACTGGGGGAGAAGTGAGCTTGTCCTTCAGAGCTTGAAAACTTTCTTGGCATTTGTCTGTCCACTCAAACTTGACGCTTTTGTGGAGCAGATTAGTCAGAGGCTTGGCAATCTTGGAGAAGTTCTTGACGAAACGGCGGCAATAGCTGGCAAGGCCGAGGAAACTTCTGACTTGCTTGACAGTCCTGGGCGGAGTCCAGTCAAGAATAGCCTAGATACGTTCTGGGTTGACGGCAACGCCATCCTTAGAAATCACATGACAAAGGTAAGTTACTTCAGGAAGCCAGAATTCACACTTAGACTACTTGGCATAGAGTTTGTGTTCTCGAAGCTTCTCCATTATAAGAAGAAGGTGTTCAACATTTTCTTCTTCATTCTTGGAGTATATTAAGATATCATCCAGATTTACCACGAAAAACTTGTCGAGATATTCCATGAATATGTAGTTCATCAATCGGGTAAATGTGGCTGGGGCATTCGTCAAGCCAAAGGACATGACGGTGTACTCGTATGAACCATAGCGAGTAATGAAGGCGGTCTTCGGAATGTCCTCTTCACGGACTCGGATTTGGTGATAACCCAACCTCAAGTTAAGTTTAGAAAACACCTTGGATCCAGCAAGTTGATCATACAGATCGTTTATCCGAGGAAGTGGGTACTTGTTATGTATCGTGGCCTGGTTTATAGGTCGGTAATCTTGTACCAAACGGTTCGTTCCATCACACTTCTTGACAAAGAGCGAAGGTGCTCCCCAAGCCGAGGAACTAGGACAGATGAAGCCTTTATCGAGTGCTGTGTATATCTCCTTCTTCAGTTCAAGGAAGTGCTGAGGTGGCATCTTATAGGACGCTTGGCAATAGGGACGGTGCCAGGCTTCAAGTCGATGATGAATTCAACATCTCTAATCGGGGGTATTCCCGGCAGTTCTTCTGGGAAGACGTCGGGAAAACTACAAATGACTGGAACTTGCTCATTTCCTTCAAGACGCGAGACGTTCAAAGCATTCATCATATAGATATGTGTTTCGCATCACGGGTAATTCGGGTGGTGTGGTTAACAATTTCACCGGAGGGGTGAAAAATTTGGACAGACTTGGTACCACAATACAGTGCGGCATCGTGGACTTTCAACCAATCCATTCCCAGAATGAGGTCTACGGTGGAAGACTTCAGAATGATGGGGGACACATGGAATACAACTTCTTCGATTTGAACGGTGGTATTGGGAACCGACATGGTGGTACAACTTGTTCGATTTGAACGGTGGTATTGGGCACCGACATGGTGGTTCGGCATTGGCCTATCGGGGTGCGAACAACCATCGGTGTGTCCATCTTTCCAAATGTAAAGTTATGCGACAATGCAAGTGCTTCCGACATGAATGAATGCGATGCTCCTGTAACAAATAAAATAGCAGCAGGTATTGAGTTAACGAGAAGAGTACCCATAACTGTAGCGGGCTGTGCCTGAGCTTCTTCAACATCAATGTGGTTAGCATGACCAAGAGTGTGAGAAGAAGACCCAGTGTTATAGTTGGGGGTCCTGTTGTTTCCACGGCCATTTCCGCGGCCAGCAGGGTGAACTGCCAGTTGATTATGTCGCTGGGGGCAGTCTCTGGAAAAGTGACCTGGTTGATGGCACTTGAAGCAAAGGCCATCTTGAGGACGGAGGGGTGCAGTCTTAGTCTTCGGCTGTCTCGGTGGGGGCGGAGGTAGACGAGGTGCAACATACGACGACCTTGGTGCAGGGGCAGGCGGACGATACACGTTGTGCGAAATCCAGACACGTTGCTTCTGTGATGTGCCCGAAGATGAGCCAGCATCATGGGGGCGCTTCGGCGAACCCCCGAACTTAGCCTGAGTGGTCTTAAGAGTGATAGTCTGGTTCACCATGGTGGCGAAGTCGGGGAAGACGTGCAAAGCAAGTGCAAGATGGAGATCTGAGTTGAGTTCATCACAGAACTTCTCTTGCCTACTTGCATCATTAGGGAGGTCACTTGTAGCATAGCGGAAGAGGCGGAGGAATTCCCTCTGATATGCCTCGACATTTTTGTTGCCCTGAACGAGGTTGCGGAACTCGGCCTTCAAACGATTCATAACCGCTTGGGGGACATAACGAGCACGGAAGGCAGTATTGAAGTCATCCCAAGTGACAATAGTCCCTTCAGCTAGCGATCTCTTGTGGGTGTCCCACCATTGAGCAGCGGGGCCACACAGGAAATAAGTCGTGAAGGTGATGTAATCAGCAGCGTGCACCCTAGCGAACTCCAGCTGACGAGTGATGTCACGAAGCCAATCATCAGCATCCAGCTGTTGTTCAGGTTGGTGGAAGAGAGGGTGATTGAGACGCATGAAATCCCGTAGAGTAACCACATGCGGTTGGTTCTGGTGCTGGTTCAGGTTCTAGTTCTGGAGCTGATCTATGACTCCTTGCATGAACACTTGGTTCAACTGAAATTGCTGCATCATCACGGCCATGTAGTCCGGCGGCGGAGGTGGATCGTTGGCACCACGACCACGACCCCGACCACCATGACAAGCCATCCTGCTAGAATTTAACAGGGGTATTTCAGCGATGAAAATTTAACGAGATACCGGAAACGAGTATGAGGTAATGCGACAACGAAGAGGAGGCGCGGATATATAGGAGTAGTCATACAAGACATACACATCCACACATAGAGTCAACCGAAAATCGGGCATCGTAACATCGTAGAAATTAAGGAAAAAGGACTCACTAGGCGGCGTGTAGACCGCGGTAAGGAATACACGACGCGACATAGATTCCACTATGTCAATTACGCCGCAAGGAAACTGTTGGCCATAGGAGTTTGTGCCAGAGAACGCGCAGCCTACCGAGAATGAGAAAGGGATCCGCGGTCCGGGACCTGGGGCCGAACTCCTGCGATACGACTCAACAAAGTGGTACGCACCAGAACACCGGGTGGAATCAAGAGAATGTGATCCTAATGTCAGAGTTTGTAAAACTTACCATCAAGGATAACAAAGCAGATTCCCAAAGCATAGGTAGGGAGAAAAGGATCCTAGTACATAGATATCACACGTAGTGACATCGTTGTGGGCCCGTAAGCCAAACATTAAGTTAGCAAAATACTTTTTCAAAGTCTAGACTCAACTTCGACTAGGTAGTGGGTGAGTGGATTCCAACAGGCAGTCCGATCTGATACCAACTTGTGACGCCCCCAAAATCAATCCGTGTACAGTAATCATACACGCAGGGTACACGGCTGAGATTAGGGTGCCACAGTGAGAATATCACAGCAAAACACTAAACACAAAAGGATAAACCAATATGTTACAATAATAGGGATCACGAGGATCCGAATATATAAGTTATACAAGCCATAACATCTGAGTACATACATAGTTAGTCAGGATTTGCCTTAAGAAGGCTAGCACAAATAACATCATAAAATACAGATCGAAAAGTCAAGGCCTCCTCCCTGGGAGCCTCCGAAACTACTCCTGGTCCTGGTCAGCAGGGGTCTCGACATAGTAGTATCCGCCTCCGGGGTACTCCTTCTCCTGGGCTCCAACGTCGACTGCAGCGGCCGATCAGCCAAAACATAAAGGGGGAAATAAAGCAAGGGTGAGTATCTAGTATACCCGCGAGTCTTACGTCACGTACTAAGCATTTATGCATTTGTATCAAATGGAAAGGGGAGGTTGTATATAGTGGACTGCAAGGTAGAAATCAGAATAAGGGTAAGAAGCTAGGCCTATCGAAGACCAGCATCTTCTGACGAGTCTTGCAGCACAAGATGAGAACAACCAACAGTTCAATAACATGAATGTAATAACAATGCAGCACAAGTTGCTGCAGCATTGTATAATACTAATTTGTAATAATTAATAATAATAATTCCTCCGAGTTCCCTTCCTCGAGTTCCCTGTGAGGAAGATAAACAGGAAACATACAGTTTAATAGTAGTAGTTTGTAGTGGTAAGATCCAGCTTCAGCATAAAGTGTCCTGTTACCGTGGACACGGCTATTCGAATAGATTAAACTCCCTGCAGGGGTGCACTACTGTTCAGCCTGCACACTCGGATCTCCAGGGTGGCGGGAACCTTGTTAGGGAACGCTCCACCAAAGCTATCCGACACGCCGCAGCCCATCCTAGGCTCAACAGAGAGGCCATCCGCCGGACTATATCCTATGCGATCAGGGGTCTAGGAACCCTCACCCTTCACGCTCATGCACGGTGCGTGGCTAGCCGGTGAAGAAAAAGCAAATATAAATACACACCGCTCGAGCGAAGAAGACACCACTTCCCGGCGCAGGCCGCGGTACTGCTGACGTCTGAAGAGCTTTCGGAAAATCTACGACGCAGGGGAGCCCATAATTCCTTATCCCATGTGAAGGTAGTGCGAATAGGACTTTTCGGCATCTCAAGTCATCCGTCGAAGCATTTAGCATTTTAATATTATCTCGCAGACAACCGTTATCGCTGTCTGACTAACAACACAATGCATAACGATCATCAACGAGGCCCACCAGTAACGTCGGGGCTTTCCCTATCGTCCCGTCAAAGCGCGCGGTGAACCGTCTCCTTACCTTGTCTCGCGTGTGCTCTTGTTAGAGCTCGACTTTGCGTGGTTTGATAACTCTCGCGAGATACGAGCAGGGGCCAAGCACGCCAGTAACGTCGGTCGTACCCTCCCTGTCGTTCCCGACACAATACCGCTCGCAGGCACCGTTGGGTCACCCGACTCTTACCTTTAAGGAAACCAGTTGATTCGAGTGCCTACCATCAAGTGAAACCAGTAGGAATCACCCTCGATGGTACACTTGAAGAGGTTCGACCGAGACATCAGTGGAATGACCTAAAGAGGTAAACCTCGTATCATCCCTGTGATGCTACACTACTGATCCGACGAGACTGAAATACGATTCCATTCCACTCGTAAGTCAAACTCGAAGCGACTCGACCGAGTCTCGTAGTTGTAGGTTGCCTAGGGCGTCTGCATTGATCCGTACCTGTTATAGTTATAATATTTTGTATCCGCGTCACTCCCCTGAGTGGTCACAGCCAGATTTCTAAACCTAGCTAACAATGATCAAGGCTCACTGTTGAATATAATATGTATTTTTAGCAGGCAGCATAGGATAAAGGAAGGTACACCAAGGGGCGACAAAAATAGGCTATTCAATTGAATAGGATTGTAACGTAGTAGCAGCAGTAACAATGCCTAGTGCAAGAAAGTACGGAAAAGATAGGCGATATTTGCGGAAGAGAATGGCTCTGCTTGCCTGGTAGCTCGACGGTAGGGGTACGGTCGTCGACGAAGTAGTCGTACCCGGCAGCGGTGTAGTCGGCGGTAGCAGCGGGGTCTACCGGAGAATAAAGGGGGGGGGGGGAAACAGTAAATATATACAAACCATAGCAAACAGATGAATTGGCATGGCGTATGCAATGTGAACGATGATCTAACGCAGTGCAATGCACATTGCTCGGAGCGTGAATTCATCCGGGGATGAAATACCGGCTCCGCGTGATTATCGACAAACAGCCCAGAGGGGGGATGTCGATGTTCGTTGTGTTAGAGGGGTGTGGTGGGTATAAGAATAGCGTATTCATATTCTTAATATTTTTTCGATCAATTTTCATGTATAAATTTTTTGAATCTGACATACGGTTTAAAAGATATTCAATTTTAAAATTTAAATCATTTTCTGAATTTTCTTTATTAATTAAATGCAACATTATCTATAACAGTAAAATTTCACTAGTCAAACCTGAATAGTGGGTCCCACTGGTCAGCCTCACATTTCTAATAAAATAATTAATTAAATTTAATTAACCATTGGACCCACATGTCATTGACTGATTCAATTAATTTAGGGCCTGTTCGGTAGCCCTCTAGCTCCCCCAGATCCTCAACTCCGTCTCCTAACTCCTCAGTCCCGCTTCTTGTTACAAATCCTTGAGTTTAGTAAATGTTCGGGAGCACAGATTCCGAATCGCTAGAAGGCAGATCCAATCACGTTGCATGCAGTCCGAGTGGGCCCGAGATGGGAGGGTAAACTCTCTTTTTTTCAGCATGGGAGGGGAAACTCTCGATGTGAGAGGGCCAAGAGAGATATTAGATGCAGCGAACCGGTACATAAGTTCACTTCGGGATGGCATAATCTGTAATATGAGTCAACTATTACTTCTCAGTTTTTGGAGAGCTACGATTTCCCAACTCCCCGACTCCTTAAAATTTGCACTGCATGTTTCGCCGGATCCTCGCTCAGAAATTCTGGAGTTGGACCGTTCTGACTAGCTCCAGAGCTGGAGTTGACGGAGTTGGAAGCTGGATAACAACCAAACAGGCCCTTAATCTAAATTGGGATTTAACCAGGGGGGGTCCCACATGTAAGTCTCATGAGGGGGTTTTGTCTGGTTATTTTAGTTCACATGTAATTAGAGGGGGTACTGGGCCCATGTGTCACTGACCCGTTAATTAACAAAGGGGGGGTTATTTAAAAAGGGGATTACGGCTGGATTCAGCCCGGGGGGCAGCGATCAGTGGGATATCCCATGGCCAAGTAC
Source organism: Bromus sterilis (assembly GCA_950022295.1). Classification (NCBI taxonomy): domain Eukaryota; kingdom Viridiplantae; phylum Streptophyta; class Magnoliopsida; order Poales; family Poaceae; genus Bromus; species Bromus sterilis. Next base: position 156,156,750 of record OX465596.1, on the reverse strand, counting down.
CACGCGCGCACGCCGGCGAGGCAGTGAGACCTGCGGTGAGCTTGTGCTCGCTCAGGGCCACAGTAGGGGGTGGGGGTGGGCTCAAACGAAAGAGGGGTTTGAGCCGCGTTCGTTCCTTCAGTTTTTGCGAGACGGTTCAGAGCACAACGACGACTAGGAAGATTCCCGCGGCGGCCGGAGTACTGTGAGGCCGGCGCGATGGCAACGGCGGACTACGACGACCAAAATGGCGAAGGGAGAGGGGAATCGGCGCGACAGCTCACTGGGGGAGGTGCAGGGGTGCGGAAGTGGGCTCGGGCGCGTGGACGGCCGGAATTTAAAGAAGTTTGCCAGCGACCGCAGCGAAGGGGAACGATGCAATTCGCGACCTCTGGGGTGTGCCTACCCGAGCTAAAGCGCGTAGAAGAGGTAGCCGAGGCCCACGGTGCTGGGGGACACGGCAGCGCGGCTAGTCGTCGCCGATGGTCGCGGCGGTGCAAATACGCGGCGGCGGCGTGCACACAGGCGGCTTGAGGAATGAAGCAGGAGAGTGGGGAGGGGGATCTGGAGCGTTATGGTTCCTGGGGGCGGCGTGCACACAGGCGGCTTGAGGAATGAAGCAGGAGAGTGGGGAGGGGGATCTGGAGCGTTATGGTTCCTGGGGGCGGCTAGGGCTTGCGCCGGGGCTCTCGGGGCTCTTATCCCCCGACGGCAGCCACCGATGGCCGCCACGGCACGGCCGGCCGGCCTGGAGCCGGTGGATGCTCTCCACGCAAGGCCGAGGAAGAAGACAACAGGGAGGGGGGCGTGGTGGGCCGGGGTGGGCTCAGTGTGGGCTGTGGGAGAAATTCCCTAGGCGTAGTTTAGGCATTTTCCATTTTTGTTTTCTTTTATGTTTGCATTTTGTTTAGCTAAGTTTTTTATTTTTGTCAACAGTGAAACTTGCTCAAATAATTATGTTGCAATTAATACACTGCTACAAAAAGTTTGAGCATTAATAAAAATCTTTTGGATTTTCATCAAATTAAGAAATGATTAAAGGGGGTTGTTTTGCTACTATTGGGAATTGTTTAGATTATTTTATAGCTTAATAAATTCCCAAAACCATATGGATGTGATCCACTGATTTTTAGGCATTTAAAAAAATTGCTTAAATTTTTTTTGGATAATGTTTTACTTCCACTTATTTTTAATATTCATCAAAAGGCATTTAGGGTTTGGTTGAATTTAAGGATGAACAAGGCATGATCAAAGGTGATTAGAGACTTGCTAATCATAGAGGTTTATTATTAACAAAAGTTTTACTAATGCCTGAGACTGAGGGTGTTACAATAATCATCTCTTGTCCAGGTGATTGGCTGTTCTGACAAGTTAAGACACCTGGGACAAGCCGGATCTGTAGCCACGACCGTAGTAGCCCTCTGTTGTAGCTTTTTATCTCTTTGACACCTGCTAGTGGTGAGGACGTGAAAGGCATAGCGATTCTGAAGTTGCTTGGGATTTTCTTGAAAACCGGCAGACCCTGATTGCCCTTGCTGTCCTCCTCCTCTCGGTCCCTGTTGTTGGTGTGTTGTGTCGGCTTCCTGATGACCTGAATTTTTGTTATGGTTGCCCTGGCCGGCTCCGCCAGCAGACCCGGGAGTACCCCGGTTTTCTCTTCATGCAAATTCCTTCATGAAGTTTCACTATTACCAAGTGTGATTAGGTGGACGTCCAGGTTTTCTATGCGTTGGGCAGGGCCCCTGCATAGCTGCTTCAAAGCTGTTTGGGCGAAAGCCGCCTCCTTCTGGCTTGAAGTAGCTTCTTCCCCTTGCTTCTGACGCTGGTAGCCGGTGTTGGTGTTAGCTACTAGGTCAGAAGTATTTTGTTCATGACGACGCTTATTCAACTGGCTCTGGGGTCCTTTACCGCTGTTCTTTTTGTTTTGGCCAGCCTTTTCCTCATCAGAGTCGACATCTTTGGTTTATCATACTCGACATATCTGATTACTGCGTTCATGATTTCACCCATGTCTTTGACAGTTCTCTTGAGCCGGCCGAGTTTGTGCACTAAGGGCTCAAACCTACAATTCCTCTCCAAGACAATTACTGCAGTTTGGGCTGTGATAGTGTCTGAGGAGTGCATTATATCTGATGCTCGCCATGCCTAGCTGGGGGTTGATTCATCTTCTTTCTGGACACAGTGCTCCAGGTCGACGATCGTAGTTGCCCTCTTGCAGGTGCCTTGAACTTTTTTGATGAATTTCTCTTTGAGATCCGTCCATGAGGTGATAGAATTCACAGGAAGATTCTTGAACCAGATGCGAGCCGGCCCTTCCAACATCATCGTGAAGTAGCGAGCGCAAACCCCATCTGGTGCTCTCAAAAGATCCATGGCAAGCTCATAACTCTCCATCCATACTGTCGGGTCCAAGTCAGCCGTGTAGTTTGCCAGCTTACGTGGTGCCTTGAAGTCGGCAGGTACATGTGCGTTTCTGAGAGCCGGTACCAGGAATCGGTTAAATCTCGATATTCCGACAGTTTCGACGTTTTCAGATGTTGAAGGATGATAAGCCGGCTGGCCTGCAGCTCCCACCGTTATTTAGGGCGCTTCATGTTGTCGATGGCCCCCGGACGCTGCAGGGCCCGGTGATTCAGCTTTCAGCTTGCACTTTGGTAAGGTGTGTCATGTAGGTGTGAGTGTCCTCATGAGTAGTTATCTTGCTGAGTCATTGCCGTCTTTAGCAGCTCTTCCGCCTGCTGAGCAACTTGATCCGTCGAGGTAACTCCATAGATTGGTGCAGCGGCGAGGAGCTGGGTGGCTTCCATCACATTTATCGTAGGGTTGTTGTAGTGATTATTAGGTGTGTGGAACCAATCATGCCGAGAGGGAGGAGTCGGCTGGTTAGGTATGTTGAACCCTGGAGGGGTTGATTGCTGCGGGGTTTGGAACAGGTTGCGCCTTGGCATGTCAGTTGGAATCCGGCTCGCATGTCTGTCATCGCGTGTGAGACTTAGCTTCTGAGCTTCCATTATTTCCTACTCTTGCCGTAGGCGTGCGGCTTCCTCAGCAAGCCGACTTTCCCTTTCTGCTAACCCGGCCGCCTCGGCATTGATTTCTTTTCATATGTTGATCACCTGATGCCTAAGTTCATCAACCCTGGTTCTCCACTCCTCCTGGTTTTCTGGTGTTACCGGGGTGAGTAGTGCTTCTTCGAAAGCGGCTACGGCTTGGGTAAGGGCTTCTGCCCCGGTGGGAACTCGTGCTGCTGAGCCAGCCGGTTTGTCTCCATCCAGGTTAGGAGGTGCGCGTTGATCCCCCTAGTCTCCCTGTACTCTGGCTCCCGAATTTTCCATGAAGACGGAGACACAATACGGAGGCTCGAAGTAAGGGAAATCTGGGTTGTACTCCATTGAGATGGGGCCGAGTCTTCCACTCCCAACGGATCGAATTGACCCGGCGTATGCCGAGCTTCCATCACTAGGGCGTGAGGTTGCATCAGACGTTTCCTCTGAGGTGTCTTTGGTCAGGGACTTGACAGAACGCGCCGGTTCTGGAGACCCGGTGACGAATCCAACAAAGGCATGGTTTAAGCCGGCTCGCTGCTGGCTTGAGGTTTCCACGTGGACTTCCTGATCCGGCTTCAGCTCAGATCTATTGGTCTTAGCGGTAAAGATTTGGATCGACCCGATCGGGACCCAGTGGCCGGATTTCAGGGAATCGACTTCGGGGCCCCAGTGTGAGTCATCAATGTGAAGCTTCCCTCGCCGGCTTCTGGTGAATCGGCCAAAGACGAATCCCTCCATGCCTTGACGAGCTCCTCCAAGAATCTCAACGTTTGTATGCGCAGGCCCCATGGTGGGCGCCAACTGTCGTGGGTTTAACACAGTAGATGTCCGAGTCATCGAACTTGTAGTGAGGCCTTTGCTGCGAGGTACTCGGCATAGACACGGGACTCGGCGATTTACCCAGGTTTCATGCCCTCTTTGTTCTCGAGGTAAAGACCTACACCTGCTTCTTATTATTGAGGGGTTTTTGGCTGGTCGAAAGGACTAGCCGGTTTGCGTATTACAAGGATTGTCTGCTCGTAACTTGCGTCTCGGGGAGATCTAGGTTACGAGTCGTGCCTCGGTGGTTTGTGTGTTGAGTTGAGAGTTGATCCTGGCGCCCCGAACCCTCGGCTTATAAAGGTGCCAGGTCCAAGAGTCCACAGATCCGATTCCTACTTGAGGTGGAATCCTATTCTATGTCTTTTATAAATACGCTACGCGCTATACAAGGTATGTCGAATTCATTCTTTTGGGCTTCAAGCTTGTCTCCTTGACGCGTCTTCCTCTGAGCCGGGTCTTGTCTTCATCGGCCTTCACGTATAAGCCGGTCCAGAGAGTTGTGATCTAATGCCGGGTTATGGGCTTGGTCCATCCCCCCGACACCCACCCTAGGCCGTGCCACCTGGCCGCCTGGGCACCAGGTGGGGCCCCTCTGGCCCTCCTTCGAGGCTCTGGAAGGTTCCGTTGCGCTGATTTTTCATCCGATTTTTCCAGAATTTTTGGAGAACTTTTAATATGGGGGAAACCTGGAACAAAAAAAACAAAAACCAGGAACTGGCCCTGTGGTGCAATGAGTTAATAAGTTAGTCCAAATATGATCAAAAGTGTCTGAAAGTGTATATAGATCATAGCAATATCACACAAAAAATGCATGGAGCAAGCAGAAATTATAGTTCCGTTTGGGACATGCATGTTTTGCGTGATATTGCTATGATCTAGATACACTTTCATACACTTTTGATCATATTTGGACTAACCTACTAAATCAGTGCACCCTAGTGCCAATTTTTGTTTTCTGCTGTTTTTTATTTCAGTTTTCCCCCATATTTAAAGTGCTCCAAAAATTCGGGAAAAATCAGACAAAAAATAAGCGTGAAGGAACCTTCCGGAGTCCGGAAGAAGGACAAGGTGGGAACCCACCAGGGCCCCAGGAGGCCACCTGGCGCGGCCTAGGGCTTGGCCGCGCCAGGGGGGCGCCTGGACCCCTGGTGGCCCCATGGCTGCCCCCCTTTGCCTATTTATTTCCCGTGACGTGAAACTTTCAAAAAGAAAGAACCATTTTCCGCGACCCATCTCCGTTCCGTCGCCGCCGCGCTTCCAAGATCGGGAGCGCCAACAGACCTCTTCCCGGCACCCTGCTGAGGGAGGATTGACCTCCGGGAGCTTCCCCTCCACCATGGACGCTTCCCGGATGTGCCATGAGTAGTTTCCTTTGGACCATGGGTTGGTGATCAGTAGATATGTGATGTTCTCCTCCCCTCTTTGTTCTTCATGGTTTAGACCTCGTGAGCTGCCCTACATGATCGAGGCACATATGTAATATTTCTGCTGTTGCTATGCAGAGTTTGATGGGATCTGATGAATTATGAGATTATGTTCAGATTGTGATAGACTAATATATTTGGTTCTTATCTTTTATATTTTTGTTCCTAAGTATTTCTTTCATGTTCTCCGTTGTTGTTTATTGCTTTGGCCAAGTAGTAGGTAGTAACTCCAAGAGGGAACATTACGCTCGATTGTGGGTTCATGCCCCACGATGACACGCTTGACTGACAGAAACATGAGTCTAGGGGATGTGCTGTAGCCAGAAGGGGGAAAACAACGGTGCATGTAACCGAGATTGCAAGGATTGTTTACTTTACGCAAAGTTCATTTTAATGCAGTTGTCTGTTGCTTTGGGTTTACACTTTGGGTGGGGCTCGCAACTTAATACCAGCGAGATATTCTGGATATATATCTCAAGGTGGATGATTAGTAGTAGATGTAGTTGGATTTCGGTCTACTCATTTTGGCGTACTGCCCATGCTTTTGAGCCTCTTCCTTTCTTTGTAGGATAGTTAACATTGCGGTGAATTTATAAACCTGTCAATTGCCCATCTGTAATTTGTTCACCTCGCATAGCAGTTTTATCGTCTTTTTGGAGAGAGACATCACTAGTGAACATCCCAGGACCCCGGTCCATATTCTCATCAGTGTTTACACACTCATTTACTTTATTGCTTTTACTTTCTAGTTGCTATCACTATCACCATTATCCCTTGCGTTTGATCCTTTGTAAACAACAAGACCTGAGAGATTGACAACCTCTCTGAACTTCGTTGGGAGCAAAGTTACTTGTGTTGTGTGCAGGTCCATGTCAGTTGCGCCGTTCACACCTACTTATCATTGCCGGAGTCCTACAGGAGACAAACCCTATCCTCTACATTGGGGAAATTTGCTGCTATCCTACATATCACCTTCCACTTGGGGTAACCAACGAAGGGCGAGAAACCATTATCATCATCTTGCACATCAAGCAAATTTCTGGTGCCGTTGCCGGCGACTCCGTGTGCTAAGATAGGGGAGTTGTCCACTACCTTTTACCTTTTCTTTTTAGTCTTGTTAGTTTACCTTTCAATTTTTATCTTTGTGTCTTAGATCAAAAAATCAAAAAAAATTATTTATCTTGCTTTTAGTAGTCCTCCTTGTTTAGATGAACATGTTAGTACTTGGTTCTCTGCGGGAATCGGAAGTCCTCGATTTCCTTCAAAGGGATGGAGAAAATATGAAGAAGGCATGGGACATAATTTCTGAAGCGCATAAAATAATTATGCCTTGAATACCTATAAAAATTATGCTTAGAAATTTTTACCACGGTCTTTTTAAGTGGTGTAAACACTCTCTTGACATTATAGCTGAAGGAGACCTTTTAGAGTGTGATGAAGCTAGAGCTCTTGATATTTTGCATAGTCTATCTAGTTATTTTGTTTATGATCGAAGTATTGATACTATTATAGATAGACTTTCCACTATTGAAAAGAGGATGGATGCTCTAGACCTTAGGAAGGAAGAAGAACTTAAGTCCAACAAGAAAGAAATGTTGGAGATAGATGATGATTGGGAGCCCTTTGTTAGGATTAGCATCTCTAACCAAAACTTCCTTGCTTTTTGTGATATTGGATCCACGGTTTCTACTATGCCAAAAATAGTTTATGATTCTTAGAAACTAGATGTGGATAAATTGTCATCTTATCATGAACATGCTAATGGAGATATTTCAGAGGTTAAAGGAAAGGTAAAAGAAGTCCAAGTTGCATTCCTTCATAGGATTGCATCGATGGATTTCTTCATCATGCAGCCAAACGAAAGCAACATCGTACTTGGGAGGGACTTCCTCCGAGCAATGAAAGGCTTCATTGATATTGGTAATGGGCACATACGCTTACGTGGTAAGGAGAAAGGTAAGTACCTCTTTCCTAGGAAGAAGAATAATGAGCTTGTTGAAAATCAATTCGAAGGTTTTTATGACTCCGATCATCTGGGAGACCTTTGATTCTTCTTTTGCTTTATGCATAGCTTAAAGGCGTAAAAGAAAGCGCTTGTTGGGAGGCAACCCAAGATGTTTTTACTTCTGTTTTTAGTGGTCTTGATGATTCTTACTACTGTAGAAACATCATTGTATCTTTATTTTCAAGCTTTGTGCCAAGTTATAGCCTCTTATGATAAGGGATGAAAAAGTTGTGACATGCTGTCCAGAAAACAGATTTTGTCTTCTTGACGGGGAAAATCGGAACAAATCACCCGTTCTGCTTTTTAAGCTGATATTATTACACAACATGCTCTATACAATTGTGAAATTTTTGTATGTTCTAAGTTTTTTGATTTGAGTTGCAGAAGTGCCCCGAAAAAGTTCTCTACTACCTGTTGTTCTGTTTTTCACAGATTCTGCCACGTTTTTTCCATCCTTACTTTTGCAAACCTTAAGGTTGCTTTTTTTTGAAAAAACCTTTTCTAAATCTTCAGAAACAGTATCTTTTCAATAATATCTTTATATCCAGTGTGGAAAAATTACTTTATTAAGGGTACTAACCTCTCTAATCAGCTTATGATGAGTTATGTATGAAGGGAGTTTTCAAGTGTGCGCTGGAAGATGATGAAAGAAGACCCGGGAGTGTCAAGCACTCCAGCTTGGGGATGCCCCCTTGCATCCCCAATAAATATTCAAGGAGGCTCAAGAGTCTAAGCTTGGGGATGTCCCTGTGCATCCCCTTCTCCATCAACAATCATCAGTTCGTCCTTCGTCTCACTATATTTTTATCACTTCATGCGTTAGCTTTGCTTGTTGTTCATAAAAATTTAGACCCCATCTTACTTTGCTTGGGAGAGAAACACGCTCCACTCCAATCTTGAACACATCATAGGATTTTTCATGCTTATCTTTTTTGCTTTTGTGTCTTCTTTATCTTTTCGTAGCTACTGCCATGTTTAGTTTCAGTCTTAGTTTGTCTTTAGCAAGAGCCTTGGCTTTTGTTTAGTTTGTTTCTGGAACTCTCTTTATTTTTCATGTTTATCTTGTTAAGAGAATTGGTTGTTGCACTGAGTTGTGTCTTGTCTTGATAGTAGGTAATTGAGGTTGCTATTTAATTTTAGTAGTAACTTGCAATAGTTTTGAGGTATTGGTGTGAGTAATGTTTGAACTTTTGGTGTCAAGAGCTCTAGCCCATTAGTGATAGGTGTCGTATTTTGGGAAATCTGTGTTTATTTACAAAAACCAACAAAACTAGTTGAGAACTCTAGCTACTAGATGGATCGCTAATCATTGGAGGGATCGGATATTAGAGTACACTCACGTGCCATGAGTCGAGGATGCGCAAGGATAACCAAACCCCCATACACTCCTCCTCGGGGTACTTGTCTCTTTGTGAACCTCCTTATTAGATTGAGAGTTACCTATAATTAGTGCATGAGTTCTTCGGACTAATGTAAGTATTTAAAGTTGACACTTCCAACTCCTCATATTTTCTAGCCTTTTCCATACCGTGCAATTCCCTCTTCTCACTCCTAGAGTTGGCGTCCACCTTCTCATGTACATCCAAACCCTTGGCATGATACGCTCTGTCATCATAAACCTCCCTATATCTTTACACAAAACAGCCACCATACCTACCTATCAAGGCATTTCCATAGCCTTTCTGAGATATATTGCCATGCAACATCCACCTCTTCATGACATGATCTTCATGGCATACATGTTCCTGCTACACTGGCGGAGGCATACATTGCATACATCATGATAGCTACATCTTCTTTATGTTTGAGTACCTTGTAAAGTGTGAAGATCTTCTATACCCTTTTGTAAATTATAGTGTTGCCCTTAAGTGAGGAAAAGATCCCAAAGTGGACAAAATAAAAGATCCCAAAGAGGACAAATGAGAGTTAAATATAAAGATCCAATGAGGCCACCAAAAAAATAGAAAAAAAGAGAAAAATAAAATAAAAAGAGAGAAATGGACAACACTACTATCCTTTTGAAAGATCCACACTAGTACTCCCTCTTATCCTTTTACTCCATAGAGATGATCATTTATGCATATAGCTATGTGGGGACCTTCACACTATAGAACTTGGCTTGCATATTCCAAGGATGAGCCTCCTCAAAAGAGCTCTAGGCCTTCGTGAGCGAGCAAGTTGGATGCACCCCCCACTAGTTCCATTGGAGAGATTTTTACCTCATATGTGCATCCGTTGCATGGCAATCCCTACTCCTCACATCATATTTATCATTTGGCCTTCTCGCCTATGATTCTCCTCATTGCTGTGATCCTTTGTCACCTTTTTTTCTTCCTCCTCCACCATATTTCTCTCTTTTCCATCCTAAGTGTCAACTCTCGTGCTTACGCTCATCCATTGCATGAGTGATCAAAATATCTAAAAGGAGTGGATCAAATTGACTTGTACCTGGCTAGTGGTCTGGGGACGAGTCAACATAAGATTCCAAAGAAGACCAAGTGTGAAACTTTAGTAGATTGAGTTCTCAACAAAAATATTTTTTTCTCATATTCCCTATCCCCCTTCTTGCACGCAAACACCATTTGGAGACATTCGAATCACGGAAAGTGAGAGCTCTTGCACCTAATGTTTTTTGTTGCTTGTTTCAATGCTAATATAGATTCTTGCATGGTATGACTTGAATTGAATCACATACCTTGATTGCTTTACTTTTCAAAGTCCGGATATGGTTGCTAGCATGTCACCAAAGAAATTATTCTTGTTATCATTTACCTACTCGAGGACGAGCAGGAATTTCTTCTTGATCCTTGCATGTTTTGCGTGATATTGCTATGATCTAGATACACTTTCATACACTTCTGATCATATTTGGACTAACCTACTAACTCAGTGCACCCCAGTGCCAGTTTTTGTTTTTTGCTGTTTTTTATTTCAGTCTTCACCCATATTAAAAGTGCTCCCAAAATTCGGGAAAATCAGATAAAAGATAAGCGTGAAGGAGCCTTCCAGAGTACCGAAGGAGGACCAGGTGGGACCCACCAGAGCGCAGGCGGCCACCTGGCGCGTTCTAGTGCTTGGCCGCGCCAGGGGGGCGCCTGGAGCCCTAGTGGGTCCCCTGGCTGCCCCCCTTCTCCTATTTATTTCCCGTGACGTGAAACTTTCAAAAAGAGAGAACCCTTTTCTGCGATCTTGCCTCTGTTTCGCCGCCGCCACGCTTCCAAGATCGGGGGCGCCAGTATACCTCTTCCCGGCACCCTGCCGAAGGGAGGATCGACCTCCGGGAGATTCCCCTCCACCATGGACGCTTCCCAGATGTGTCGTGAGTAGTTTCCTTTAGACCATGGGTCCGTGATCAGTACCTATATGATCTTCTCCTCCCCTCTTTGTTCTTCATTGTTTAGACCTCGTGAGCTGCCCTACATGATCGAGGCATATATGTAATCTTTCTGCCGTTGATATGCTGAGCTTGATGGGATCTGATGGATTATGAAATTATGTTCAGATTGTGATATAGTAATATATTTGGTTATTATCTTTTATATTTTTGTTCCTAAGTAATTCTTGCATGTTCTACGTTGCTGTTTATTGCTTTGGCCAAGTAGTAGGTAGTAACTTGAAGAGGGAACGTTATGCTCGATTGTGGGTTCATGCCCTCCGATGACACGCTTGAGTGACAGAAACATGAGTCTAGAGGATGTGTTGTTGCCACAAGGGGGAAAAAAACGGTGCTTGTAAACCCAAAGAAATAGACAACTACATTAAAAAGAACTTTGCGTAAAGTAAACAATCCTTGAAACCGCAGTTACAAGAACCATTCTTTTCCCCCTTGTGGAAACAACACATCCCCTAGACTCATGTTTCTGTCATTCAAGCTTGTCATCAGGGGGCATGAACCCACAATCATGCATAACGCTCCCTCTTGGAGTCACTACCTACTACTTGGCCAAAGCAATAAACAACAACGAAGAACATGCAAGAATTACTTAAAAACAAAAATATAAAATATAAGAACCAAATATATTACTCAATCACAATCTGAACATAATGTCATAATCCATCAGATCCTAGAAAACTTAGCATAGCAACAGCAGAAAGATTACATAAGTGCCTCAATCATGTAGGGAAGCTCACGAGCACTGTACCATGAAGAACAAAGACGGCAGGAGAACATCACGTAGCTACTGATCACGGACCCATGGTCGAAAGAAAACTACTCACGGTACATCCAGGAAGCGGCCATGGTGGAGGGGAAGCTCCCGGAGGTCAATCCTCCCTCCGGTAGGGTGCCGGGAAGAAGTCTGCTAGCGCTCCTGATCTTGGAAGCGCGGTGGCAGAGGAACAGACGCGAGATCGTGAAAAAGGTTTCTTTCTTCCGGGGTTTCACGTCACGGAGATTAAATAGGCGAAGGCGGGCAGCCAGGGGGGCCACGAGTTGTCCAGGCGGCCACCCGTCGCGGACCCACCCTAGGCTCCGCCACATGGCCGCCTGGGCACCAGGCGGGTCCCCTTTGGCCCTCATTCGGGGCTCTGGAAGGTTCCTATGCGCTGATTTTTTATCCGATTTTTCCCGAATTTTGGAGCACTTTTAATATGGAGGAAACCTGGAACAACAAAAAACAGCAGAAAACAGGAACTGGCACAGTGGTGCACTGAGTTAATAAATTAGTCAAAATATGTTCAACATTGTATGAAAGTGTATCTACATAACAGCAATATCACACAAAACATGCATGGAGCAAGCAGAAATTATAGATACGTTTGGGACGTATCAATGTGCGAGAGATGATAATGGTTTCTCGCACTTCGTTGGTTACCCCAAGTGGAAGGTGAGATGTAGGATAGCAGAAAATTTCCCTTGGAAAAGATACCAAGGTTGAGAGTGTCTCCCATAGGACTCCAAGAACATCAAGTAGGTGGTAAAGTGAACAATGGCGCTGTTCACAACCTCATGGTTGCTTACTTTACTTGGACCTGCACACAGATAAAAATAACTTTGCTCCCAACAAAGTTTAGAGAGGTTGTCAATCTCTCCGGTCTTGTTGTTTACAAAGGATCAAACACTATAGGTAATGATAGTGATAGCTACAACTTGAAAGTAAAAGTAAAAAATAAATTGAGGGTCTAAACAGTGGTGGAAATATGGACCGGGGTCCCATGATTTTCACTAGTGATGTCTCTCTCCCAAAAGACGATAAGAAGCTATGCTAGGTAAACAAATTACAGCTGGGTAATTGACAGGAGTAGGGGCGCAAACCGATGCTAACTATGCTACAAAAGAAAGGAAGAGACTCAAAAGCATGGGCGGTACGCCAAGATAAGTAGACCGAAATCCATCTGCATCTACTACTAATCATCCACCTTGAGATATCTATCCAGAACATCTCGTTGGTATTAAGTTGCGAGTCCAACCCAAAGTGTAAACCCAAAGCAACAGACAACTGCATTAAAAGAACTTTGCGTAAAGTAAACAATCCAATTTCTTAAAATTCATAATATTACTCCTCAATTGGATAATTTTAGCAGGTGGGTAGTACTTCCCAATAAAAGCATCCTTGCACTTATCCCAAGAATCTATGTTATTCTTAGGCAAGGATTGAAATGAAATTTTAGCTCCTTCCCTCAGGAGAAAGGAAAAAACTTACGCTCAACAATATCACCTTCTACTTCTTTATAATTTTTCATATCACAAAGCTCAACAACCTTATTTAAGTTTAAAGCAGCATCATCTCCAGCATCAGAGAATCGATCTGTAATAAAAAGGTTTAACAAAGAAGGTTTAATTTCATAAGAGGTAGCTGAAGTGGCAGATGTTGGAATAGGAGTGCAAATAAAATCATTGTTGTTGTGACTAGTGAAGTCACACAACTTGGTATTTTCAGTGGTACCCATAGCAGCAGCAAGTGGGACAAGCAATTTTTTGTGATTTTTGATAAAGGACAGTAAAGAAAGAACTGAAAGGTAAACTAACAAGACTAAAAAGAAAATGTAAAAGATAGCATGAAACTTCCGTATCTTGAAGATTGGAGTCCCTGGAAACAGCGCCAGAAATTACTTAATGCTAGTTCCTCGTATGCTACCCAAAGTGGAAGGCTGAGATGTAGCATAGCGTAATTTCCATCAGTAAAATACCAAGGTTTGTCTCCGGTAGGACTCCAACAACGACAAGTAGGTGACGACGGTGCTAGAAATTAGCACGAGTTGACGCGGACCTGCACACAAATACAAATAACTTTGCTCCCAACGAGTACAGAGGGGTTTTTAATCTCTCCGGCCTTGCTCTTTACAAAGGGTCAAACGCGACAGATAAAAGATAGTGATAGCTATAACTAGAAAGTAAAAGCAGGAAGTAAATTGAGGGTGTAACAGTGGTGGAAATATGGACCGGGCTCCCATGATGTTCACTAGTTGGGAAATTGACAAGATAAAAAATGCACCGCAATGCTAACTATGCTACGAAGAAAGGAAGAGGCTCAAAAGCATGGGCGGTACGCCAAAATAAGTAGACCGAAATCCATCTGCATCTACTACTAATCATCCACCTTGAGATATCTATTCAGAACATCTCACTGGTAATAAGTTGCGAGCCCCACACAAAGTGTAAACCCAAAGCAATAGAAAATGACATTAAAAGAACTTTGCGTAAATAAACAATCCTTGCAACCGCTGTTACAAGCACCATTGTTTTCCCCCTTGTGGCAACAACACATCCCCTAGACTCATGTTTCTGTCACTCAAGCTAGTCATCAGGGGACATGAACCCACAATCATGCACAACGCTCCCTCTTGGAGTCACTACCTACTACTTGACCAAAGCAATAAACAACAACGGAGAACATGCAAGAATTACTTAAGAACAAAAATATAAAATATAAGAACCAAATATATTACTCAATCACAATCTGAACATAGTCTCATAATCCATGAGATCCCAGCAAACTCAGCATAGCAACAATAGAAAGAATTACATATGTGACTTGATCATGTAGGGAAGCTCACAAGGTCTAATCCATGAATAACAAAGAGGGGAGGAGAACATCACATAGCTACTGATCATGGATCCATGGTACAAGGTGGACCACTGACGGATCATCCGAGAAGAGTCCATGGTGGTGGAGAAGCTTCCAGAGTTCAATCCTCCCTCATGCAGGGTGCCGGGAAGAGGTCTTCTGGTGCTCCCGATCTTGGAATCGCGGCGGCGGCGGAACAGAGGGGAGATCGCGAAAAGGGGTTCTGTCCTCCAGGGTTTCGGAGGAGAGAGAATAAATAGGCGAAGGGGGGAAGCCAGGGGGGCCACCATGGATCCAGGCGCCCCCCCTGGCGCGGCCCCACTCCTGGCCGCGCCGAGAGGGCGCCTGGGGCCCTGGTAGGGCCCCTACGGCCCCCCTTCAGTACTCTGGAACCTTCCAAAGTGCTGATTTTTTATTGGATTTCCCAGAATTTTTGGAGCATTTTTAATACGGGGGAAACCCGAAATAGAAAAACAGCAGAAAGCAGGAACTGGCACTGGGGTGCACTGAGTTAATAGGGTAGTCGAAATATGATCAAAAGTGTATGAAAGTGTATCTAAAACATAGAAATATCACACAAAACATGCATGGAGCAAGCAGAAATTATAGATATGTTTGGGACATATCATGAATCAATCCTATGATTGACATCATACTTGGCTAAAGCTTTTCTAAAAGAATCATGTGTAAAATGTGATCCTCCGTCAGTCATGAGGTACTTGGGTACACCAAACCTAGGGAAGATTATATATTTAAGCATTTTCAGAGATGTCTTGTGATCAGCACTTTCAGCGGGCATTGGTTCTACCCACTTGGCTACATAATCAACAACTACTAAAATGTGAGTGTACTTGTGCGAAGGAGGAAAAGGACCCATAAAATCAAAACCCCAACAATCCAAAGGCTCCACTGATGGTACGAGAGATGATAATGGCTTCTCGCCCTTCGTTGGTTACCCCAAGTGGAAGGTTGAGATGTAGTGTAGCGGAAAATTTCCCTCGGTGAAGATACCAAGGTTATCGAACCAGTAGGACTCCGAATGATGCAAGTAGGTGTCAACGGCACCAGAAATTAAGTTGCCGAGTTGAGACAAGTTGATGTGGACCTGCACACACAACAAGTAACTTTTCTCACAACTAGTTCAGAGAGGTTGTCAATCTCTCCGACCTTGCTATTTACAAAGGATCAAACGCAAGGGTAGATTGTAGTGATAATTTCAACGGATAGTAAAAGAAGTAAATAAAGTGGAGGTGAAAATAGTGGTGTAAAACATGGACTGGGATCCCATGATGTTCACTAGTGTTGTCTCTCTCCAAAAAGACGATGAAATAGCTAAGATGGGTGAAAAAATTACAGCTGGGCAATTGACAAAATTATAAACGCACTGCAATGCTAATTATACTATTGGAAAGTTAGAGGCTCAAAAGTATGGGAAGTAGACCGAAATCCATCTGCATCTACTCACTAATCATCCACCTAGGGATATCTATTCAGAACATCTCGCTGGTATTAAGTTGCGAGCCCCACCCAGAGTGTAAACTCAAATCAACAGACAATCGCATTAACAATCTATGTGTAAGGTAAACAATCCTTGCACCCGCGGTTACTAGCACCGTTGTTTTCTCCCTGGTGGCACTAGCACATCCCCTATTCTCATGTTTCTGTCACTCAAGCTAGACATCGGGGGGCATGAACCCACAATCATGCATAACACTCCATCTTGGAGTTAGTATCTACTACTTGGCAAAGTAATAAAAAGCAACGGAGAGCATGCAAGAATTACTCAAGAACAAAATATAAAAGGTGAACCAAATGTATAATCATCACGATCTGAACATAATATCATAATCCATCGGATTCCATCAAACACAACATACCAATAGCAGGAAAATTACATAGGTGCCTTGATCATATAGGGCACCACACAAGGACTAAGAATTGAACAACAAGATTGGAGAGAAGAAATCACATAGTTACTGGACATGGACCCATGGTCCAAGGCGGACTACTCACGACGCATCCGGGATGCGTCCATTGTGGTGAAGAAGCTCCCGGTGGTCAATCCTCCCTCCGACAGGGTGCCAGGAAGAGGTATTCTGGTGCTCCCGATCTTGGAAGCGCGGTGGCGGCGGAACAGGGAGGTAATTCACGATGCGGCGTTCTCCTCGAGGGTTTTCGGGACGAAGGTATAATATAAGCTGAAGGGGGCATCCAGGGGTGGGGTCGCGCTACCTGGCCGCCTTAGAGGGGTGTGGCCCCCTCCGGCTCTCTTTTGGTGGTTTCGAAAGCTTCTGTCTTGCTGATTTTTATTCTAATTTTTCTGAAATTTTTGGAGCACTGAAAATCGGGGTAAAATACCTGCAACTTACAGACATTAGCAGACAGAAACTGGCACTGGGTGCACTGATTTAGTAGGTTAGTCCAAATATTTTTTAAATGATATAAAAGTGTAGCAAAGCATGTAGCAATGTCACATAAAAGTCCATTGAACAAGAAGAAATTATAGATACATTTGGGATGTATCATCAATGACTAGAGAATAATTCAGAGGCATCTCATTTCTCCGACTAATGTTAATAACTCTCTAACACTTATCACAAGATAAAACATAATTTCTAGCATCTTTAAAGAGAGTAGTCCAATAAAAACCTCATATAAGAACCTTGTGTGCGGTCCTCTCACGGCCATGATGTCCTCTATAAGGGTTGTCATGACATTCCCTCAAGATATCTTTTTGCTCATGCTCCAGTATGCATCTTCTCACAATTCCATCTGCACCTTCTCTAAAAAGATGTGGGTCATCCCAAAAGTAATGCCTCAAGTCGTGGAAGAATTTATTCCTTTGCTGAAATATTAAACCTGGAGGCAAAAACTTTGCAACAATAAAGTTAGCGAAATCTGCAAACCATAGATCAGAAGTAGATTGTACCCTCAAAACATCTAATTGTTCATCAGGAAAGTTATCATTGAACGGAATAGGATCATGTGGTATGTTCTCATTCTTGAGAGGTTGTCCGCTACAGGATTGTCTTCTCCCTTCCTATCAACAATATGCAAATCAAATTTGTGAAGAAGAAGAACCCATCTGATAAGCCTTGGTTTTGCATCCTTCTTCTCCATAAGATACTTAATGGCGGCATACCTAGTGTGAATAATAACTTTTGAATCAACAATACAAGGTCTAAACTTATCACAAGCAAACACTACTGCTAAAAACTCTTTCTCAGTAGTAGCATAATTCTTTTGAGCACTATCAAGGGTTTTTCTAGCATAATGAATAACATTCAATATCTTAGGAACCCTTTGTCCTAAAACAACTCCAATAGAAAAATCACTATTCACATATGATTTCAAAAGGTAAACTCCAATCAGGTGGTTGTACTATAGGAGCAGTTGATAAGGCTTTCTTAAGAACTTCAAAGGCTTCCTTACAATCCTCATCAAAAAAAATGAACATCCTTCTGGAGAAGATTAGTTAGGGGTCTCGAAGTCTTAGAAAAGTCCTTAATAAATCTTCTATAGAAACCGGCATCATCGAGGAAACTACGAATACCTTTGATGTCCTTTGGATAGGGCATCTTATCAATTGCTTAAATCTTTGCCTTGTCCACTTCGATTCCCCTCTCCGAAATCTTGTGTCCAAGAACAATTCCCTCATTGACCATGAAGTGACACTTCTCCCAGTTGAGTACCAATTTCGTCTCATCACATATCTGCAAAACTTTATTAAGATTGTGGAGACAATGGTGAAAGGAGGTGCCATAGATGGAGAAATTATCAACCTCCACAATTTCATCACAGAAACCATGAAAGATAGCAGACATACACCTTTGAAAAGTAGCAGGAGCATTGCATAAACCGAAAGGCATACATCTATAAGCATAAGTACCGTAAGGACAAGTAAAAGTGGTCTTCTCTTGATAAGAAGTGTTAACATTAATTTGAGAGAAGCTAGAATACCCATCAACATAACAAAAGTGAGTGTTTTTGGATAACCTTTCGAGCATTTGGTCAATAAAAGGCAGCGGGTAGTGAGCCTTCCTAGTTTCCTTGTTCAACTTCCTGTAATCAATACACATTCTATATCCAATAAGAATTCTTTGAGGTATTAGTTCATTTTTATCAATAGGAACCATAGTCATACGTCCTTTCTTAGGAACACAATGTACTTGACTTAACCACCTATTAAGAGCTATAGGATAGATGATACGTGCGCCTAAAATCTAGAGAACTTTGGTCCTCACCACATCTTTCATCTTTGGGTTCAACCGTCGTTGATGATCAACAACTGGTTTAGCATCACGCTCAAGATTGATAGTATGTTGAAAAATAGATGGACTAATCCCCTTAAGATCATCAAGGATATAGCCAATAGCGCCTCGGTATTTACGAAAGTTTTCTAATAATCGCTCTTCTTCATATCATAATATATTAGCATTGATAATAACATTATATACTTTCTTTTCATCTAAATAAGCATACTTGAGTGTATCGGTAAGAGGTTTTAGATCAAACACCGGGTCTTCTTTTGGTTGTGATAGAATTCCTCAGGGTTCAACCGAAAGGTTGTGCTTCAGGATAGCAGGTTGTCTTAAAAATATGTCATCTTGCTCGTTCCTTTCCTACATATGAATGTCATTCTCGTGGTCCTCCAAATATTGTTGCAAAGGATCATTAGGAGGAATAGCAATAGAAGCAATATCTTCAATAATTTTATCATTACTAGAAAATCAGTAACACGAGTTTGCTTGGAAAATTTAGAAAATTTAAATTCATATGGCTCGCCATTGAATTCAACGGATACTTTACCTTTTCTGTAATCTATAATAGCTCCACAAGTCTTGAGAAAAGGTCTACCAAACATAATAGGGCAAGAACTCTCTTGCACTAATCCAAGTACTAGAAAGTCGGTTGGATAGTTTACCTTTCCACATAACACTTCAACATCTCTCACAATTCCAATAGGAGAGATAGTTTATTTATTTGCAAGATGAATGGTAACATCAACGTCTTTAATTTCAGATGGTAAATTTCATTCATGATATCCTTATAAAGTGAGAAAGGAATAGCACTAGCACTGGATCCCAAATCACATAGCCCATAATAATTATGATGTCCTATTTTAACAGATACAACTGGGTACCTAAAATTGGGCATTTATTCTTGGCTGTAACAAGGTTAGTGGAAACAACACAAAAAATTATAATGGAATCCTCAACATTACTAGTGATAAGATCTTTAACCAATGCAACTTGAGGATTGACTTTGATCAGGTCCTCATGCTCATCAGTCGTTCTATCACTTTTATTCACTATACCTATGACAAAAGAATGCTCCCTTATCCTTGTGGGAAATGGGGGTTTTTCATATAAAACTGCAGGTAAGATAGGGTCAACAACATTAATATCAATAGGTAATTCCTTAAAGGGCTTATGGTAATGTTCCACCTGGTTCTTGAAAGAATCAATATGTGTGGCAAAGTATTTGCAAAAATCAATTAGAAGCTCGGAATCAAGACCAATCTGAGCACAAATGGTATTGAAGTAATCATTTTTTACATAGCTTTTAATGTAATCATGCTCATAATTTATAATTGGTTCAATACCTTTATCAATCTCCCAGTCTTCAGTTTTCTTATATATCCTTTCAATAAGATCCCATTTATCTTCAACGCTTATGGTTTGGAATACCCCACTAGAGGAGGCATCAAGCATCTCTTTATCCTGACGAGAAAGTCTTGCATAGAAATTTTTAAGAATAATTTCCTTGCGAAGCTCATGATTGGGACATTTGAGCATTAGGGATTTCAATATCCCCAAGCTTGGTCGATGTTTTCTCCGTCACGAGACAAAAAATTATAAATATAGTTCCTGTCTCGATGTATTTCATGAAGAGGATAGAACTTTAAATAAAATAGAGGAATAATCTCTTGTCAATTTAATAGTTGTGAGTTTTCGAGAAGCTTATACAAATCCAAAGACTTATCTTTCAATGATAGACATAATAATTTCCTCGTGAAAAAATCCATTTATACACCTACAAGCTTAAGTAAGGAACATAATTGCGAAAGATAGAGCAAGTGATCGCCTGGATGTCTGTCTCCTGCATAACAATTAGCCACGACATAATCGATAATATCAATTGGTATTTTAAAAGGAAGAATTTCAGTAGGTGGAGGAGCCTTCTCCACAACAACCATGGCGGGACGATTCCCCACAAGCAAAGAACCAAGAGAAGAATTATCCATAAGGATGAAAAGTAGCAACAAAAAAAATAAAAACATCACATATAGTGTAAGGGTTTCCTTACTGATTTCACTTACCAATAGTGCTACAACCCCCTGCAATGGTGCCAGAAAATGGTCTTGATGACCCACATGTGTAGGGGATCTATCGTAGCCTTTTCGATAAGTAAGAGTGACGAACCCGACGAGGAGCAGAAGGTACTGGCAAGTGCTCTTGAGAAAGGAATAACTGCAAGTACTGAAAGGTAACTTTTTATGGGTTTTCTTGTATAAGCAACAAGAAAATTAAAGAAAGGAAAGTACATGGTGCTGAGGTGCAGCAAGTGGCCCAATCGCTTTGAACAAAGGATAAGCTGAAGGATTAAACTTATAGGACTAGAGCGTTCCCGAGGACACACGGGAGAGGTAGTCAAGTTCTTTCGCCATGATCCGTCTAGTACTATGTTTTGTGTTGATAAGTGTTGTGTGGGTGGACCTATGCTAGGACACCGCCTAGAGTAACACAAGTAGACTCTTATGATTAAACCCATTGCAAGCATCCGCAAATACAAGAAAGAAATTAAGGAAAAGCCTAACCATAGCAATAAACTTTAGGATCCAACACTCCCTCGTCCAAAGTATACGAACGGGGGTTCAGGTTTCTGTCACTCCGACAACCCACCATAAGGATCCTTTATACACAATGTATTCCCCTTGGTCCTTAAAAAGATGAAGTGTTATGTAGTCGACGTTCACATAACACCACTAGAAGAATTACACCATAACTTAAATACCAAAGAACACATATTACTTCAGCATCATATGACTTCTCCCATTTCCTCAAGAGCTAAAGGAACTACTCACAAGACATAAAAGAGATCATGATCACAGGTGAGGTATATATGATGAACAAACTGGTCATAACAATAATTCTCCAACAAAACTTAATAGCATTCACCACAAAAGAGTAATCAACACCGATAAAGTAGAGGGGATGAATAGTGCCAGTTACAACTCAGCTTGCAATGGTAAAGTGAAATAGGATGAATATGGATATGGTGATGGTGATGGGGATGATGGTGATGATGATCTTGATGATGCCCATGACGATGGTGATGATGATGAGGATGATCTCCCCCTCCGAGAGGAGTTCCCCCCGGCAGAATCTGCCCACCGGAAAGGTCTTCTCTGTACGTTTCCGCCACGGAGCGGCGGTGGAACTCCCGATCCAACTTCTGTTCTGGTGTTTTTAGGTCTCGGGGGGTATATAGGCCAAATTAGAGACCCGGGGGTGGGACACCCCTCCCAGGCGGCTACCTGGCGCGGCCTAAGGGGGGCACACCACCAGGCCACCTGGAGGCCTGGTGGTCCCCCTCCGGCTGCTCTTTTGCGTGTCTCCGTTATTTCTTCAAAAAATTCTTCCCTTTTCCCCGTTGATTCCTGCGTCTGCTGTTTCGGCATCGGAAAGTTGTAAACTGGGTAAAACAAGCCAAACCATCATAAGAACAACATCATATTATGAAATATATCAATGAATAGATGTAAATTATGATACAAAATAGTGATGCCTTTTGAACGTATCAGTGTGCCACTACTAACACTTAGGTGTGCCATTGGTAATAGAGGATGGTGTGCCACTAGTACTAGAATTGGTGCGCCACTGCTATTTTTGAAATCTGGATATAGATTTGGATCACAATTTTTTTGCACATTTTTGTTTTCCAAATTATTTGTCCTGTTCATCTGGCCCATTTTTTTGCTCGTTTTTCTTATCCGAATTAGATGGACCATTTTTATTCTCGAAATTGGAGAATGGAGGATGGACGGCGTGGGGATGCCGGTGAGGAATAGGCCGAGGCGGGATTGCCAGCAAGGTGGGCGCTCGTTCTTGGCATGAAGGAAGGAGGGGAGAAGGAGCCATGGAGGAAAGGGAGGAGGAGGAGCCATGGAGGAAGAGGAGGAGGAGGCATGGATGAAGGGGAGGGGGACGAGGAACCATGTAGGAAGAGGAGGAGCCATGAAGGAAGTGGAAGAGGACGGCATGGTGGAGGGGAGAACAAAGTAGAGGTCGGGAGAAAGGGGAGAAGGCATGGAGGAGGGTAGGAGGCAGGGGTTAATTAGGGGTGGAGAAAGGGGTGGACAAGGGGTTGTGAGGCTGTGGCATTTCAAAATTTCAAAACTAGTAATGGTGCACCATGCGGGTGGTGCGCCACTACTAGTTTTGAACGCCACTGGTAAGTTTGAATTTTTCGAATATTTTTGCCTCCAAATCTTATAAGCCACATATATTTTTTTGTTTTGATTCCAAGGAGTCTAAAAAATCAGTAATGGCCATAGGCCGTCAAATTTGGATGTAACTTTTTGTGTAGATGATTTGTCATATAAAAACTTTTGCATCGGAGGTTGTATGCAAAATTTAGAGCCATTTTACCGAAACATGGCACTATTTTGCAAAATAATAATCGGACTTCATGTTTGTTAATCTTCCTAATAATTAGAACAGATACCACATGGGCATCTCGAAAGATTTTGAAATTTGGATTTTATTTTATTTTTTGAACTGAAAAGGCGATCCTTGTGGGGGAGGGTATCTGTGTGTGGAGAATTTTGGCACCACTTAGTAGTGGCGCACCATGTCTTGGTGCACCATTGCTAAGTGCTTCCCAAAATGGGCACACGCTCCCCAGGCTTACCAGTGGCGCACTATTGCCAGGTGTGCCACTGCTATAATTGTGGCGCACCTGGCTCTGGTACGCCACTGGTAAGCCTGGCACTACAAGAAAATAACACTTTAATGGCACACCACTTTTTGGTACTAATGGCACACATCCGGTGCGCCTTTACTACCACGACATTAGTAAGCGACGGTAATGGTGCACCACATATACGTCATTACTACCTCTTTTGGTGCTCCATTTCAACTCCTTTTTTTTCTTTTTTTTCCTAATATATACTTCTTATAAAACAAAACCCCACTATAGATCATTTACGTTATCTATCCCAACATGCAAGCTATCAACATCATCTATTCTCTTAGCCAATCAATTATCTATGTCACCCACTTAGGTCATTTAAATTTTTTCTCTTCACATTCAAGCTATCCACATCATCAATTTCTTAGCCAATCAATTGTCCATATCATCACAACTAATATATTTATTAATCTATATATGCAATCTCCATATCAACCATATTTTAATCATTTTATTGTCCACCCTAATAATTTTTAATACACACATGTTTTTGTTGCATCTTCACTTAGACAACTCAATATATCATACTTTTATACTTTTTATTTATTCATATAGTTTTCATAGCAATTCCCGCAACAACGCGCAGAGTATACTTCTAGTTTTATTGAATTTGGAAGGCGGGAAAATAGTAGTGGCACACATTCTAACCTAAGGTGCGCCACTACTAACAAAAAAAAATTCAAATTTCTTTTCATTTTTTTCTTAATCTTAGATCACTACGCTTTATCTCAGGTCAAATTCACCTCCATGGTCAAACTTCCCAAAGGGTTCTCCGTTCCATTCAACTCCACTCCCAGCTCACTTAACAAACACTTGTTGATATATGTATCATCTCAATCCTATTAAACCTTGTTGATGTCTAGGACCTTGTTCATGTAAATGGGTGTGATGAAATTTTGAAAAAAATTTTGAAACTTCGCGATAGGTCACTTATCATATTTTGAACATATTAAAAAAAATCGAAAAATCATTTATTTTATGTTATTTTTATTACTAGTGGTGCACCTAGCAAATAGTGCGCCATTACTAAGTTCAATTTTTTTTTCAATTTTGTTTTGCCTCCAGATCTTGAAAGCCCTGTAACTTTTTTCTGTTAGGTTTTTGAGGATTCTAAAAATCTTCAACAGGGTTTCGGATATAACTTTTCGAGTAGGTGATTTTCCATATGAAAAACTTTTTCATCGGAGTTCGTCTACAAAAGTTATGCTCATTTACCAATTCTAGAGAGATTTTGCAAAAAAAGTAAAAAATCATGTTTGATAATTTTCCAAATAACTAGATCACATAAGACATGGGCATCTCAAAGAATTTTATTTTTTGAATTTTTTATCATTTTATTTTTTTATTCAAACTGAAACGGCGGTCCTCGAGGGGGGGTGCATTTGCCGAAAATTTTGGCCACCTCACAAAGTTAGTAATGGCGCACCTTTACAAAGTGCGCCATTACTATGTCTATGACGATCTTGTGTTCATGTATTTTATTCACATGGAATGCCAAACTTCCCGCCTCGAACTATGTCACATATCTCGAAGAAAATGAATAGTGCATGAATGACAAATGGTTAACCCGAAACTTCTTCGTGTATGTGCATGAGTAATCATGGGTGAGCATGGTGTGACGCCCCCAAAATCAAGCTGTATATAGTAATCATACACGCAAGGTACACGATCGAGATCAGGGACTCACGGTGAGATATCACAACACAACATTACAAATAAAATAATACAAGTTGTTTAATACAAGACAGGGGCCACGAGGGCTCGAATACAACAGCTCGAGAGCACAAAGTTAGCGGAAGAAAAAGTATCTGAGTACATACACAAGGTACACATGATCTGCGTTAAGAAGGCATTCACAAAACAACAACTTATCGAAAAGGCGTGGCCTCCTTCCTGGGAACCTCCAAACTACTCCTGAGGTGGGAACTCCACGATGAAGCAAGCACCGGGGATCTTCTGCTCCTAGACTCCAAGGCTCCAACTTCTAATGTCACCAACCGGTCGGGTATATAAAACCAAGGGGGGAAATAAAGCAAAGGTGAGTATCTGGCATACCCACGAGTCTTACGTCCGCTACTAAGAAATTATGCATTTGTATCAAATGGAAACGGGAGGCTATATATAGTGGACTGCAAGGTAGAAAGTCAGAATAAGGATGAGAAGCTAGGCCTATCGAAGACTAGCATATTCTTAAGAGTCTTGCAGCACAAGAAGAGAATAGCCAACAGTTCATATAAAGCATAAGGTAACAATGCAGCAGAAGTTGCTACAACATTGTATAATAGTAAGTTGTAATTATTAATAATTATAAATGCCTCCCAATTCCCTTCCTCGACTCCCTACGAGGAAGAGAAACCGGAACCAACAATTTAATAGTAATAGTTTGTAGTGGTAGGCTCTGGCTTCAGCATAAAGCGTCCTGTTACCGTGGACACGGCTATTCGAATAGATCATCTTCCTTGCAGGGGCTGCACTACTGTTACCCTACACGCTCGGATCTCTAGGGTGGCGTACACCTTGTTAGGTAATGCCCCACCGAGGCTATCTGACACGCCGAGGCCCATCCTACGCTCATTAGAGAGTTCCCCTCCAGTCTACAGTCCTACGTACAAGGGGGTCTTGGAACGTCCCCCCTCGCCCTCCGGGTCGTTGTGCGCCAGGTGATTCCTCGCAACTCTTCCAGGATGCGGATCGACCCAACCACAATGCTGAATTGGACTTCTTTCAGAGCTTTCGGACGAGACCAGAACGTGGAGGGCCCACACCATAATCCCACGAGAAGGTAATGCGTACAAGCCTTTGCAGCCTCTCAAGTAATCCACGTGAACCGTTAGTCATTTTATTATTATCTCGCGGACAACCGTTATCGTTGCCCAACTATTCAACACAACGGACAACGAACAACAGCCAGGACCACAAGTACATCGGTGCCTGCCCTGTCGTCCCATCAAAGCACGTGGTTACCAACAAGGTGAACCGTCTCCTTACCTTAACTCGCGTGTGCTCCTGGAGGAGCTCGACTTTTTTGGTTTGGTATCTCACAACCAACGAGCGAGGACTAGGCCAACGATGGTGTCCGCCTGTCCTATCGTCCCGATACAATACCTCTCGCGGGAACCGTTGGGTCACCCGACTACTTACCTTTAATGAAAACAATTGATTCAGGTGCCTACCATCAAGTGAAACTAGGAGGAATCACCCTCAATGATACACTTGAAGAGGATCGACAGAGACATTAGCGGAATGAACTAAAGAGGAATATCCTCATATCATCCCGGTGGTGCTAGGCTACCGAGCCGGCGACGAGAGTGAAATACAAGTCCATCCACTCGTAAGTTAAACTTGAAGCGACTCGGAGAGTCTGGCCGTTGTAGGTTCCCTTGAGCGTTTTCTCTGTACCATAACTGTGGCAGTTATAATAATTTATACCCGCGTTCACTCCCTAGAGTGATCACGGCCCGCTATCTATTACTAGTTGACTACCAGAGCGTAGGGTTCACTACTGGATATAATATATATATTTAATAGGAAGCATAGGATAAAGGAAGGTACATCAAGGGGCAACAATGACAGGCTATGCAGTGAATAAGAATTAACGTAATAGCAGCGGCAGCAATGCCTATTGCAAGAAATGTACAGAAAAGATAGGAGATATCTGGGGATGGAGAATGGCTCTGCTTGCCTGGAGGCTCGATGGTAGGGGTACAATCATCGACGAAGTAGTCGTACTCGGAAACGGTGTCGTCGGCGGCAGTGTCGGAGTCTACCCGAGAATAAGAGGGAAGAAAAAAAAAATACAATACACACAATGCAAACACAGAAAAAGGACATGGCAATTGAACTGTACATGACGTTCTAACGCAGCGTAAAGTATTTCAGGCCAAGCGGGGATTTATCCGGGGATGACTCATCAATACCAGTTGATTACCGTACAAATGATCTTGAGGGGAAGGTTTCATTTCTGCAGTGTTAGAGAAATCTGACAACCATGTAGATAGTGTATCCGTGCTCGTCGACCCATTCTGAACAACATTCATACTCAGAACATTTTCATCCGGAATGTTTTACCGGCTCCGGTCGTCTGGCTGACAAATGAACCAGAGGGGAAATGTTCCACGTTCGGTAGGTTAGAGGGGTGAGGTGGGTATACGTGTAGCGTATTCGGATTCTTTGGATTTTTCTGATCAACTTTGATGTATAAAGTATTTTCATCTAACTTACGATTTAAAAGATATTGATTTTCAAAGTCTAAATCAATTTAAAACAAATTCTGGATTTATTTTTATTATTAAACCAACATTATCCAAAATAGTGATATTGACTTGTCAAACTGACATAGGGGACCCACATGTCAGAGGATGGGCCTTTGACTGGTCAACTGACCAGTAGGTCCCACAGGTCATAGACCCATGCTGTTTTCTTTGAAATTTTCTAAGTGTG
The DNA here is from genome assembly GCA_950022295.1 of Bromus sterilis. Lineage (NCBI taxonomy): Eukaryota > Viridiplantae > Streptophyta > Magnoliopsida > Poales > Poaceae > Bromus > Bromus sterilis. The sequence goes on along the minus strand of OX465596.1, from coordinate 156,129,050 downwards.
AGAATCTGTTATTGTTTAGGCCAATTGTGAAATTAATAACTAATTCATCAAGCCTCAATCAAATATGTGCCAAACATGTTTTCTAATCTGGGTTATTTGCACAACATGCCCATATCATTTATATTATTAGTAAAAACATTTAACACAAAGTTTTGGTCTTAATAAGTGATTAAGATAATGTTTGAGACTTAGTAGAATTTTGCAAAGTCTGGAAATTCTATTGTTAATAGAAGTTTGTTGTTTTCAAAAGGCTATAACTATAGTTCTATACCTCCTATGATTTTGAGACCAACTACAACTTTGAGCACCTTTCTATGATCTACAGCCTAGTACAAGTTTCATTCGTATTAAAGTTCATTTTCCTAATTAAAGATTTGCTGGAGAAGTGATGTATGAAGTTAATTCTAAAAATCTGTTAAAAGATAACAATTTTTCTTTAATGATGCCATTTATCTATAACTCTAACGGGGACAAATCCTATAGTTGATTTGTACTATAACACGAATACAATCATGTACTGCCCTAAATTGGTATGTAAGATCCCCATAAATTGTTCATTATCACCCAAAAAGTATCTATGAACACAATACTGGTTCTGTCATTTTATTGTTAACAAACACTTGCACTTTGCGAATTTTATAGGATTTAATCCTTGCATTATCTGCAATTGGTCCAATGGAGAGAAATGAAGCTGGATAAGTGTACATTCGACCTACACAAATTTTATTCAATTTGGGAATCGTTTTGTTGTTTATTTGCTGGGGGTTTTGGGGGCTTCCAAGTGTGACAGATGCAGTAAATAGCAGCAACCACAGTAGTTGCAGGCATTAGAAAGAGCATCAGCTTGCAGCACCACAGGCATGCAGAGGCGTGCGTCAGGCGCGGCCGGTGGCTATGGCGAGCAGGGGAGCAGCGCAGCTGCGACTGCTCACTGGGTGGGCCCCCAGGATGTCCAGGGGTGGCTGCAGCATGTCCAGGGGACAGTTGGCGCTTGATACATCTCAAACGTATCTACTTTTCCAACACTTTTGCTATTGTTTTGCCCTCATTCTTGCATGATTTGGACGAAACTAACCCAGACTAATGATGTTTTCAGCAGAGCTGTCTGTATGGTTTTCTTGTGTGCAGGAAAATGGATTTTTAGATGTCTCAGAAAATTCCAGGAAAAATCACAGAAAATCCACGCACCCGAAGGACCATTGTGCCAGAAGTGGGGCCAGAGGGCAGCCAGGGGGGCCCCACCCCTGGCCGCGCCGGGAGGCCGCCTGGGAGGGTCCATGTAACAGCCCAGATTTTGCAAAAATTAAATTTTTTGTTTTCGGTGTGAATTGTTTGATTGTCTGATTTGTTTGCGGTGTTTGCATCCCCGATTTATCGATCGGCGATTATTTTCACCCCTCTTATCTCGTATCGTACGGAGACCGACCCTTGCCACCCTGACACTCGACCTTTGAGACACCCGGTTTCACCCGATCACAGTCGCGGAAACCGCACGAGATCAGCCGCAACAAACGGAACGAAAAACCCCGTTTAATAATTAAACGAGATATTTTTATAGCGCGCCAGAAAGTGTTTTCGGAACGGTTCCAGCGCGAGGTGAACGCCTCCAGCTCGACACGCTGATCGCGCAGATCGAAGTTTTACCCGAGTCGGAGGTACTGCGGACCCCCGGCGGTCAGAAACGTGGGCACCGCGCGCACGAAAGAGAAACCGGGGATGTTTTTGCAAACTGCCAGCCAGCGGGGCTATATAAAGACCACCACACTCCCACCTCTTTCTAGGGTTTCCCTAGTCCAAAATTGCAGCCACCCCCCTCACAATGTCCAGATCTGCCCCAAAATACCCCATTTTCGTCAAAACCTAGATCCCAGATTTTTCGGGCCGTTCGATCCCGCGATCCGACGGCCCGAGAGCGTTCCACGTCACCCCCACCACTCCATCTCTCTCCTCACCTCCTCTCCCCTACCTTGGAGGCACCGCGCGGCGCCGCCTCCGGCCAGCACGCCGGCCAGCCGGGCCACCGGTGCCGCGGCCCTCCTCTCCTCCTCCCGCGCCCCCTCTCCCTTTTCTCCTTCCTCCCTCACCCTCCTATCTCTCCTCCCTGCAGGCCGCCGGCGGGAGGCGCAGCCGTCGCGCCATGGCCGGACCAAGGAGCTCCGCCCCATCCCACCTCCTCGCCGCGCCGCCCAAGCACACGGATCCGAGCGGATCCGCCATTGCCGCCCCTTCCTCTGGCCTCCCACGGCCCGCGTCCTCCTCACCGGCGACGATGGCCGGCGCCGCCAGCCCGCAGCCTCCCGTCGTGGAGACGAGGAGGAGCCGTCGGCCTCCAGTACCCCCGTACCGGCCACGTGGGCCGCCCCCGCCAGCGGGCCCAACCAGCCAGATCCGCCAGCCCGAGACGGCCACTCCAGCCAGGTGGGCCGGTGAGGCTCTTTTTTTTATCTGTTATGTTTTTTTTCTTTTCTTTTTATCTGTTTTTTCTCTAAGTCCTGTGTAAACTGCTGCTGATTGCCTTTTGCGCTGTAATTTGCGAGTAATCCGTAGCCCGTATCGCGTTGCGCCCAAAATGAAAGTTGCTTAGTTTCATGTGCACTTCAATTCATCTTTTGTGAGAATTTGCATTTGAGGTCATCTTGATTGTGTAATTGTGTGCTAAACAGGGCATCAGATCGTTAATTGCAACTGCTGCTGTAAAACTGTCTGAAAACTATTGCTTGATTGAAACTTCGGGCGACGGTTACTTCGCAACCGTACGTCGGAATTGAGTGATTCCTTTTGCGTTGCGTTAAGCATTGTTTCTACTTCAGTTTCATGCATTCACATGCCATAATTGATTCCTGCATCATGATTGTATCTTGCTCCAAAGTAGCTAACCTGCTGTTAGTGTGCTACTGTTTATATTTTGTTGCAACTTCGGTCGACGAGTGTGTCGCGACCGTTTATCGAAATTGAGTGATTCCAATTGCATATTGTTAAACATCATGTCTACTTTTATTACATGTATTGAATCTTCATGTTAGCATTCCTGGTCATATAGTTGTTGAGCTCCAAAGTTGCTATCCCGCTGTTTTTGACAGCCACCTCTGTTTTTCTCTAAGTCTGTAACGTTCCGATGCCATGTTGTTTGCTTAATATCTTTTGATCTATGATGCCTATTGGCATGATTCTTTTTGCCATGCCTTCCCTGTCATGTCTACTTTAGTTCTGTATCATTTGTGAGCATGTTTGCATTGATTATCCTGTTTATGCATTGCTCTAAAGGGTGCTTCCTCATGTTGGCAGTTTGTGCTCGTAACTTGTTTTGCTTATATCTTTTTAACCGTAACTCCGTTTGGATTGTGCCTTATATGTAAATTGATTAGTTTTTCGTGTACTTTGTGTTTATGCTATTTTTTTCTGTTGTTAACCAGCCTAAAATATGGTTTAGGGCAGAAAAGTACCAAATCCTTTAATTGTTGTGCGGCACTTAGTGTGTGCCATGTTTAGGTTGTGCCTCACTTAAATTGACTAGCCTAGGTAGTTTACTTGGTGCTTAACCTTTTCCATGTTTGTGTGCTATGCCATGCTTGCTTGAGTTGCCATGTTAACAACCGTTGGTTGATCACCTGTAGCTAAACAACTTGAACCACCGTAAATGTGCGGTATCATTGTGTGTGATGAGTACTCCACTTAACCTGTTAGTAACCGCTCTCGACGGTAGGTGCGATGTCTCATGTTGCCTTCTTGTTGATGCTTGCTCGTGTTTGCTTCATAGTAATAGATGCTTTCTCATTGATTGCTTTACAATGTTTATCGTCTTGTGTGCTTCCGCGGGTACCTCTCAGAGACGATGCGAGCTTGCGATCCACTACACCTTCGGAATCCGACTTATCAACAGGCAAGGACTATGCATTACTTATGATCCATTCTATTTCAACCAGCGGTTTGCATGCTAGTCTAGGTTAGGTTCGATGTTTGATCCTACCACATGTATACAGCCTCTTTCAAACCGATACAGCCATGTCCCTTCCCAGCAAACCTTGTACTGCTATGTTACTAATGCTCGTTGCTCAGCCCCTGCTTAGTATGCATGCTTAGGATGCTACGATGTTACCCAGTTACTCCTTGGTTTGGGATATCACATTATTATATTGTTGTTGATGATATGATTATTATAATGTTGACTATATTCAACGAAGGACGAAAGGTCTAGGCTATCCCGCCCCGACGCTTTGTTCCATTCGAGTCACCTAGGATCCGAGTTCCGGGTATTGGTTTTAAGACTCAGCGTGCCTAACCGCGTGTGGGATTATATGGGGTCCCTTTTCTTACCTACCTAGCTTCAAGAATTTCTAGTGGTGGCCCAAGCTGATTTACCATTTGAAACCGTGTGTGTGCTGGTCAGCTGCCAGTAGTTTTTAAACCAACCTGGACCAGTGAGGACATAGTTCCCTTGCTGGCCCACCTTGTCCGGCTGAGGACCCGGTTTCCCATGTGTGATTAACCGGCTATCCAAACCTGCGACAGACGGTAGAGAGCAGATCGAGAGAGCGTCCGGCTCCTGAGATGGATGTTGACTCACCGGGGGCCACGCAGATTTGTTCGTTGTTAGTTAGAGGGACCTGTCGTTTCGGATCTCTCGGAACTAAATCATAAAATGGTTGTATGTGATGGGTAGCAACTGAGAGAGATGGGCGTGCGTGCGGAGCCTTGTAATGGGCAGTTGGTACACCCCTGCGGGGTTAAATCTTTTCGAGAAGCCGTGTCCACGGTTATGGACGACTTGAGACCTACTCCTTGTTCATAGACAACAATAACTGATATAATCCTAATACAACTTGATCAACGTGTGTGTGTGCCTTGACTGCTTCTTCTTCGTCGGGATGCGAAGAGGAGGACAAGGATAGGATAGGTGTTATGTTTGCGTAGTAGTTGATAGCAAGACTTGTTGGAGGCGATTCCTCATCGAATGCTTGGCTTCATATCTTACTCTCTAGATCGTTAGCCACTTCATAAATGCTAGTGCGGCAGCAACCTCACCTCTTACCCCTTCCTTACCGTAAACTACTAGTTGTCCTAGAATGACGAGTGATGAAGTCCTTGCTGGGTCAGTTGACCACTAAAGTTGGATGCTGAGTACCTCTGTACTCATGATACTACCCCCAAACACTTTTCAGGGTTCTGATCGACAACAGGTACGGTGATCGACGTTTCACGTGGAGACTCGACGACGACTAGTTAGGCGGATCCCGGCGGAGGGCCTGGACCCGTGTGGTTATGGGGATCGATGTTTTTCTCTTTGCCACTAGGTATTTGCTTGTAGTCTGTACTCAGACATGTACCTTCCGCTGTTGTATTGTATTTGAGGCAGTTGTATGCCGATTGTATGAGATGTATCCTTGTATCTGTAATGTTGTGATATCATGTTGGAAATTCGGGGCATATGGCTATGTCATATGTCGTGGTGGGACCGATATATGCTTCGTCACCGGATCTGGATGGAAACATCTAGATCTGGAATAGTACCGCATATCGGGCCTTACAGTCCACCCCCCTCTGGTGCCCTACTTCGACTCCTATTTATTCCCGTGGCGAGAAAACCCCAGAACAGAAGTTTTTTTCCCAATTCTCGTCGCGGAGCCGCCGCCACCCTCTGTTCTTCTCCGGGAGGGCTAATCAGGAGGCTGTTTTGGCCTCCGGGGAGGGGAGATCATCGCCATCGTCATCATCATCACCATTCCATCCTCCCTCCATGACTTCTCCTTTCATGTGTGAGTAATTCCCTGTTGTAGGCAAAGGGGATGGTAGGGATTAGATGACTTAGATCATGTAATAGTTTATCAGATTTTTGGGGGCATGTTGCCTATCATCTAGATTGGTGTTTATCATCCTTGCTTCAGTTTGTTTCTGTTAATTCTTGTCACTTTGGGCCCGAGTGGCATGTTTTCAGATCTGAACCCTATGTGTTTGCATGAATATATTTCTATTCTTGATCCTATCTACAAGTTGTATGCACCTGTTATAGTCCGGAACCGGCGATCCCAAAGGTGACAACTTGGGACACCAAAGGGGATGGACCATAGTTTGAGGATTCCATGTTTCCATTGATTGTTAATGCTTTGTTCCAGTGGTCTTTGACAGGAGCACCTTAATCTCCATAAGTTCCTTTTGGCCCCGTTCGTAGCGGGATGGTAGGACAAAAGATGTTGTGCAAGTTCTTATTGCAAGCACGTACAACTACCTGTGGGGTACATGCCTAATGTTTGATTTATGCCTAGATGATCATTGCTTTTCTGTGTACCTTGCCCCAAGTTAAATACATGATGCATCTTATCCATGCAGAACCCAACCGTCCATCTCCCTAGCCTACAGTGTTTTTAATTCAGCTGGTTACTAGTTGTTTGTTTTCGCTGTTTTACTGTCGCTGTTTCACCACCATTATTTCCGTTGCCACCACCACTTCCATATCGCAGTTACTACTAGTATCTTGTTGCAAGTAAGTATATCTCAGGTACGGTGGAATTGACAACTCCACTGTCAAAGCTTGTGGGTATTCTTTGGCTCCCCATGAGTCGAATCTATAAATTGGGTTATTTATACCCGCAAAGACTATCTCGATCCCCTGCAGTTGTGAGTTATCAAGCCTGTTTTCTGGCGCCGTTGCCGGGGAGCATAGATTTATTAACAAGTCTACTTGAAGTATTTTACCTGCTGCAATTTATCCTCTATGGGTAAGAAGGAAGACCCCAAGGTCCCGATCTTACCATCCCGTACAAGAAAAGGTACTGTTCTGAACACTAGTGCTACACTTGATTCACCTTCAATTATGAGTAAGTTTGCTTCACCTCCACCACATGATGCTTCTACTGAATCTGTTACTATGTCCGACACTTTTGATGATGCTTCTACTACCTTTGAAACTACTGGTTCACTTTGTTCTTTTATTGAAGAACAGATTGTTGCTGCTGCCCGATTCTCGGGAGTTGAAATTCCTGTTACCTAAACCCCTATTGGAAAAACTCATGATTTTGCTGGCCTTAAAGAGAAACTCCTTGAGGACGAGTATGTTATACTTGATGATGATTTATGCAGGGAGCTTAATGAATGTGCTGATTCAGACCCTGCTGCTATAAAGAAGCTGCTAGCAAAGCACTCCCTGAAGAACAAATTTACTCCTGATCCTACTTTTGCTACGTCTCCTATATGCATCAATGATCCTGATTATAATTTCTCTGTTGATCTTTCACTTATATCTATGGTTGAAGCTGACCCATTTTATTGCAGAGAAAATGATGATGCTATTGCACACCTGACCAAACTCACTGAGTTGGGTGGCCTGTTTACTACGGATGAAAAGATAAGAAACTTTTATGTTACTAAGCTTCTTCCTTTCTCTTTAAAGGAATGTGCTAAAGCATGGTATGATGCACTACCATGTGGTTTCATTAGGAGTCCTCAAGACTTAGCTCACTCTTTCGTTGATAAGTACTTTCCTGCTCATATGCAACATGCTGCTTTACAAAGAAATTATAACTTTAAACAGTAGCAGGATGAGCACCTCCCTAAAGCTTGGGGGAGGTATTGCAGTATGATCCAGGATAGACCCGGACATGGAGTCCCTAAGAATGAATTAATTGATATATTCTATGTTGGTCTAACTGATGAATCCAGATCCTATTTGGACAGTTGTGCTGGTTGTTTTTTCAGGAAAAGGACACCGGACGATGCAGAAGAATTAATGGGCAATATTGCCGAGAACCACGAATATTGGTCCGTCCCGGAACCACCTCCACCACCAAAAAATAGGGGCATGCACATCCTAAGTCCCGAAGATATGCAAGAAGAAAAGAAGTCTATTAAATAGAAGGGTATTAAAACTGAAGACGTGAAGAATCTACCCACTATTGAGAACTTGTGTGAGCCTACCACTCACCCTCCTATGGTAGAGGTACACTCTCTTTTAGATTTCAATGCAAGTGATATCCCTCATGGTAAGCCTCCTGATGAATGTTTAGATGAGTTTGATAATTTTATTATGAAGCAAAGTCACTTTAATGAGAGGATACAAAGTCAGTTGCATGATAATTCCCTTTCTATCAAAAGTTTGCTTGATGTTCTAGGTAGAACAGTTAATGACGTTAAATGTCTTCTGAAGAATTTTCATATGGTTCAAACTCAGCTTGAACAAATTTTTAATGTGCAAAAATATTTGCTTGCTAACAATGCCAAACATGATATACAGGCTTTCGGGATTAAAACCCGAGGTGGGACTAGTACTCAAGATCCTTTCTATCCAGAGGGGCATCCGAAGAGAATCGAGCAAGATTCTCAAATGCGGGAAGAAGAAATTGTTAGTTCTCCGAAGAAGAAGAAGAAGAAGCAAAAAGAAGCTGATGATCCAAATAGTATATCTACCTCCGATGCCGAGACTGAAGACGGTGCTGAGCCTGAGAAGGATGGTGAAAAGAATGATCCTCCCGAAGTTCGAGATGAAGAAGCACCCAACAAACGCAAGAAATATACTAGAGAATACTTCATTGAGAGAAGACATGGGAAGGAAAGAGAACCATGGGTACAGAAACCCATGCCCTTTCCAGGTAAGTCTCTCAAAACTAAAGAAGAAGAGCATTACAATAAGTATTGTGAGTGGATGAAACCTCTTTTTCTTCAAATTCCTTGGACTGATGCTATTAAGTTACCTCGCTATTCGAGATATATGAAAGATATTGTTACTAATAAAAAAAGTTCCTAATGAAGCAATATCTACTAAGCTTTCTAACTACTCTTTTAGTGCCAAGATTCCTGAGAAGCTTGGTGATTCAGGTATACCCACCATTCCTTGCTCCATAAAGAATAATTATGTTAAGACTGCTTTATGTGATCTTGGAGCAGGAGTGAGTGTTATGCCTTTCTCTCTTTACAAGAGGCTTTGTTTAGAGAAATTAATCCCTACAGATATCTCTCTTCAGATGGCTGACAATTCAACAACCGTACCCATTGGTATTTGTGAGGATGCTCCCATTGAAGTTGCTAATTATTTGATCCTTACTGATTTTGTTGTGCTTGACATGCCCGAGGATGGGAGCATGTCTATTATTCTTGGTAGACCTTTTCTTAACACCGCAGGTGATATTATTGATTGCAATAAAGGAAAGGTTACTTTTAATGTGAATGATAAAGAACACACGGTGTATTTTCCGAAGAAGATGGAAAAAGGGCATGGCCTCAACTCTATAGAGAATATCGAGACCGTGAAGATTGGTGATTGGGATTGCCCTCTAGATGTGCACCACAAATACAAAACCATTATGGTGGGGACAATATCCATTAAAGTGAAGGTACCATGAATGCTTCATAGTAAGTGAAACTTTTTCCTCTATTTATTGCTAGTTTGGTAGTAGGACCTGATCAACCTTGCTATTAAATGATTTTTATATAAGTAAAAAGTAGAGATTGTTATGTTTGCATTTCTTTCAGATTTATCTTTCTTGCTGGTTCAAAGTTTTATATTTTTGAAGCCTCACGTAGCTAACCACTCATGAAAATATTCTTCTAACCAATGTCCAATAGACCGCTGTCACCATGGTCTCGGGGATTATACTAGATAAGATCAAGTGAGTACATCAATCCAATACATAAAGGAAGGGTAAATATCATGGGATCACCCTAGATTAACATAGCCTATGATCACAACGAAGATGACATCATGGGAGAGATAAATGACCACATAGCTACTGGTAGAAACCTTAGCCCCGAGGAGGAACTACTCCGGCATCATGGAGGGAGGAAGCAACATCGATGGAGATGAATCTGGGGGCACTTCCCCGTCCCGACAGGGTGCCGGCACAGGAATTCTGGTCTCCCGAAGCTTGTTGGCAATGGCGGCGGAGATCGGAATTTCTTCAGGAGAAAAGGGGTCTGGAATCAGGGTTTTCGCAACGCGAGTATAATTAAGGGCCAAAGGGGGGCACCGGGGGAGGTCCCAGTCCCCCAGGCGGCCACCCGACGTGGGTGGACCCCTGGCCGCGCCAGGAGGGCGCCTGGGGGCTGTGGGCCACCCCAGGGCCCCATCCTCCGGTTGGAGGACTCTTCTAGAACGTTGATTTTTATATATTTTCCCAGAATTTTCTGAGCACTTTTAATAATGGGAAAACCTAAAATACAAAAACAGCAGAATACAGAAACTGGCACTAGGGTGCATTGAGTTAATAGGTTAGTCCAAATATGATCAAAAGTGTATCAAAAGCATAGCAATATCACACAAAACATGCATGCAGCAAACAGAAATAATAGATACGTTTGGAACGTATGATGCACTGAGTTAATAAGTTAGTCCAAATATGATCAAAAGTGTATGAAAGTGTATCTAGATCATAGCAATATCACACAAAACTTGCATGGAGCAAGCAGAAATTATAGATACCTTTGGTACGTATCAACATCCCCAAGCTTAATTCCTGCTCGTCCTCGAGTACGTAAATGATAACAAGCATAATTTCTATGGTGACACGCTAGCAACCATATAAGAACTTTGAAAAGTAAAGAAATCAAGGTATGTGATTCCATTCAAGTCATAACATGCAAGAGTCTATATTAGCATTGGAACAAGCAACGAAAGAACATTAGGTGCAAGAGCTCTCGCTGTCCGTGACTCGAATGTCTACAAATGGTGTTTGCGAACAAGAAGGGGGATATGGGAATACTAGAAAAAAGGTATTTTTGTTGAGAACTCAATCTACTAAAGTTTCACTCTTGGTTTTCTTTGGAATCTTATCTTCACTCGTCCCCTAACCACTAGCCAGGTACAAGTCAATTTGATCCACTCCTTTTCGATATTTTGAGCACTCATGCAATGGATGAGCGTAAGCACGAGAGTTGACACTTAGGATGGCAAAGAAGGAAATATGGTGGAGGAGGAAGACAAGAAGGGTAAGAAAGTCTCAAATCAATGAGGACAATCATAGGCGAGAAGGCCAAATGATAGATATGATGTGAGGAGTAGGGATTGCCATGCAACGGATGCACATATGAGCTAAGAAAATCTCCCCAAAGGAACTAGTGGTGGTGCATCCAATTTGCTTGAAAATGAAGACCTAAGATCGTTTGAGGAGGCTCATCCTTGGAATATGCAAGCCAAGTTCTATAGTGTCAAGGTCCCCACATAGCTATATGCATAAATAATCATCTCTATGGAGTACAAGGATAGGAGGGAGTACTAGTGTGGATCTTTTCAAAAGGATAGTAGTGTTGCCCCTTTCTCTCTTTTTATTTCTTTTTCTATTTTTTCGTATTTTTTTGGTGGCCGCAATGGATCTTTCTATTTAACTCTCATTTGTCCCACTTGGGATCTTTTATTTTGTCCACTTTGGGATCTTTTCCTCGCTTAAGGGAAACACTCTATTTTAAAAGAAGGTATAGAAGATCTTCACACTTTACAAGGTACTCAAACATAAAGAAGATGTAGCTATCATGATGTATGCAATGTGTGCATCTGCGAGTGTAGCAGGAACATGTATGACATGAAGAGGTGGATGTTTCTTGGCAATATATCTCGGAAAGGCTATAGAAATTCTTTGATAGGTAGGTATGGTGTCTGTTTTGAGGAAAGATATAAGGAGTATTATGATGATAGAGCGTATCTTGCCAAGGGTTTGGATTCACCAACGAAGGTGGACGCCAACTCTCGGAGTGAGAAGAGGGCAATGCACGGTACGGAAGAGGCTAGCAAATATGAGGAGGTGGAAGTGTCAACTTTCAATACTTACCTTAGTCCGAAGAACTCATGCACTTATTATCGGTAACTCTCAATCTAATGAGGAGGTTCACAAAGAGACAAGTACCCTAAGGAGGAGTGTATGGTGGTTTGGTTATCCTTGCGCATCCTCGACTCATGGTACGTGAGTGTACTCTAATATCCGATCCCTCAAAAGATTAGCGATCCATCTAGTAACTAGAGTTCTCAACTAGTTTTGTAGGTTTTTGAAAATAAACATGGATTTCCCAAAATATGACACCTATCACTAATAGTCTAGAGCTCTTGACACCAAAAGTTCAAACATTACGCACAACAATACCTCAAAACTATTGCAGGTTACTACTAAAATTAAATAGCAACCTCAATTACCAACTTTCAAGACAAGACACAACTCAGTGCAACAACCAACTCTTTTAACAAGATAAACATGAAAACTGAAGAGAGTTCCAGCAACAAACTAAAGGAAATCGAAGGCTCTTTTTAAAGACAAACTAAAACTAAATATGGAAGTAGCTACGAAAAGATAAAGAACACACAACAGCAGAAAGAAAAGCATGAAAAATCCTATGATATGTTCTAGATTGAAGTGGAGTGTGTTATGAACAGCAAGAAAAGCTAAAGAAAACTAAAAAGTAAACCGAAGAGCGAGGCGCTCCAAGCATAGCACATAACGCATGAAGTGATAAAAATATAGTGAGAGAAGGACAAACTGATGATTTTTGATGGAGAAGGGGATGCACGAGGGCATCCCCAAGATTAGACGCTTGAGCCTTCTTGAATATTTATTGGGGATGCATGGGGGAATCCCCAATCTTGAGCGCTTGACACTCCCGGATCTTCTTTCATCATCTTCCCTCGCACACTTAAAAACTCCCTTCATACATAAATCATCATAAGCTTGTTAGAGAGGTTAGTACCCTTAATAAAATATTTTCCCCCACTATATATAAAGATATTCTTGAGGAGCAACTATTTCTCAAGATTTGCAAAAAAAATTGAAAATAAAAAGCAAGCTTAAGGTTTGCAAAAGTAAGGAAAGGCAAAACGTGGCAGAATCTGTGAAAAACAGAACAACAGATAGTAAATAATTTTTTTGGGGGTACTTCTTCAACTCAAATCAAAAAACTCAGAACATACGAAAGTTTCACAATTGTATAGATCATGTTGTGTAAACAATTCAGCTCAAAAAGATGAACTGGTGATTTGTTTCGATTTTTTCTTTCAAGAAGATAGAATCCATTTTCTGCACAGCATGTCACAACTTTTGCTTCCCTTATAATAAGAGGCTATAACTTGGCACAAAGCTTAAAAATAAAGATACAATGATATTGCTAGAGTAGTAACAATCATCAAGACTACTAAGAGCGGAAATAAAATAATCTTGGGTTGCCTCCCAACAAACGCTTTCTTTTACTCCTTTAAGCTAGGCATGAGGCAAAAGAAGAATCAAAGGTCTCCAAGATCATCAGAGTCATGAAAACAATAAAATTGATTTTCAACAAGCTCATTCCTCTTCTTCCAAGGAAAGAGATATTTACCTTTCGCCTTACCGTGTAAGCTTATGTGCCCATTACCAATATCGATGAAGCCTTTCATAGCTCGGAGGAAGTCCCTCGCAAGCACGATGTTGCTTTGGTTTGGCTCCATGATGAAGAAATCCATAGGTGCAACCCTATGGATGAATGCAACCTGGACTTATTTTACCTTTCCTCTAACCTCTGAAATATCTCCATTAGCATGTTCATGATAAGATGACAATTTATCCATATCTAGTTTCAAAGAATCATAAACTTTTTTTGGCATGGTAGAAACTATGGATCCAAGATCACAAAAAGCAAGGAAGTCTTGGTTAGAGATACTAATCCTAACAAATGGCTCCCAATCATCATCTATCTCCAACATTTATTTCTTGGTGGACTTAAGTTCCTCTACATTTCTCAAGTCTAGAGCATCCATCCTTTTTTCAATAGTGGAAAGCCTATCTATAACAGTATCAATACTACAATCATAAACAAAATAGCTAGATAGACCATGCAAAATATCGAGAGCTCTAGCTTCATCACAGTCTAAAAAGTCTCCATCAGCTATAATATCAAGAGAGTGTTTACACCACTTAAAAAGACCATGGTAAAAATTTCTAAGCACAATTTTTATAGGTATCCAAGGCATAATTCTTTTATGTGCTTCAAAAATTCCGTCCCATGCCTTCTTCGTATTTTCTCCATCCCTTTGACGGAAATCAAGAACTTCCGATTCGCGCAAAGCACCAAGTCCTAACATGTTCATGTAAACAAGGAGGACTACTAAAAGCAAGATAAATAATTTTTTTGTGATTTTTGATATAAGACACAAAGATAAAAACTTAAAGGTAAACTAACAAGACTAAAAAGCAAAGGTAAAAGCTAGTGTGAAACTCCCCTATCTTAGCACTCGGAGTCCCCGGCAATGACGCCAGAAATTTGCTTGATGTGCGAAAGATGATAATGGCTTCTCTCCCTTCGTTGGTTACCCCAAGTGGAAGGTGAGATGTAGGATAGCAGAAAATTTCCCTCGGTGAAGATTCCAAGGTTTGACTCCAGTAGTACGCCAGAGATGATAAGTAGGTGTCCAAGGCGCGACTGACGTGGACCTTCACACAACACAAATAACTTTGCTTCCCAACGAGTACAGAGAGGTTGTCAATCTCTCCGGCCTTGTTGTTCACAAAGGATCAAATGCAAGGGATAATGATAATGATAGAAGCTGGAAAGTAAAAGGAGAAAATAAATGACTGTGTAAAAAATGATGAGAATATGGATCGGGGTCCCGTGATGTTCACTAGTGATGTCTCTCTCCCAAAATACTATAAAACTGCTATGCGAGGTAAACAAATTACAGCTCGGCAATTAACAGGATTAAAAATGCACCGCAATGCTAACTATGCTACAAAGAAAGGACGAGGATCAAAAGCCAAAATAAGTAGACCGAAATCCAACTGCATCTACTACTAATCATCCACCTTGAGATATATATCCAGAACATCTCGTTGGTATTAAGTTGCGAGCCCCACCCAAAGTGTAAACCCAAACAAACAGGCAACTGCATTAAAAAACACTTTGCGTAAAGTAAACAATCCTTGCAACCGCGGTTACAAGCACCGTTGTTTTCCCCCTTGTGGCAACATCACATCCCCTAGACTCATGTTTCTGTCACTCAAGTGTGTCATCGGGGGGCATGAACCCACAATCGAGCATAATGTTCCCTCTTGGAGTCAGTACCTAATACTTGGCCAAAGCAATAAACAGCAAAAGAGAACATGCAAGAATTACTTAGGAACACAAATATAAAAGATAAGAACCAAATATATTACTCAATCACAATCTGAACATAATCTCATAATGCATCAGATCCGAGCAAACTCAGCATAGCAATAGCAGAAAATTACATATGTGCCTCGATCATGTAGGGAAGCTCATGAGGACTAAACCATGAAGAACAAAGAGGGGAGGAGAACATCACATATCTACTGATCACGGACCCATGGTCCAACGGAAACTACTCACGGCACATCCGGGAAGCGTCCATGGTGGAGGGGAAGCTCCCGGAGGTCAATCCTCCCTCCGGCAAGGTGCCGGGAAGAAGTCTGCTGGCGCTCCCGATCTTGGAAGCACGGCGGCGGCGGAATAGAGACGAGATCGCGAAAAAGGGTTCTGTCTTCGGGGGCTTCACGTCACAGAGATTAAATAGGCGAAGGGGGCAGCCAGGGGGCCACCAGGGGTCTAGGCGCCCCCCCGACGCGGCCATACCCTAGGCCGCGCCAGGTGGCCGCCTGGGTCCCTGGTGGTGGCCCTCTGGCCCCACCCAGGTGATTCCGGAAGGTTCCCTTACGCTGATTTTTATCTGATTTTTCCGAATTATTGGAGCACTTTTAATATGGGGGAAACCTGAAATAGAAAAACTGTAGAAAACAGGAATTGGCACTGTTGTGCACTGAGTTAATTTGTCAGTCCAAATATGATTAAAAGTGTATGAAAGTGTATCTAGATCATAGCAATATCACACAAAACATGCATGGAGCAAGCAGAAATTATACATACGTTTGGGATGTATCAGTGTGTATCGGCACTCAACCAGAAAGAGAAAGAATGCAAGGGCATTGGATGATAGAGGCATCGAAATAATTTGATGCTTGAGTACAAGGGAATTATAATTTCAAGATCAGTAGGTGGATGGAATTATCCATACAGACTTATCGTTGGCAGGGGATTGCAAAGGCGATGGGCACATAGGGTCTCGGGAATTCATCAGAGAGTATCTTTCGAATCTTCTAGTGAATAAGGTCATCATCTGTGATGAGGGCTCTCCGGGAGGAGCAGTCACGAGAACCTAGAGTTAGAGTTAGAAAAATCTTTAACCCGAAGAAGAAGAGAGATCAGAGCCCCAGAGTAAATGTGCGGAGAAAAAGATCCTAATACCATAGATATCACAACTGGGTGGTATCGATGTGGGCCCGTAAGCCACACAACAAGTTAGTAAAATAGTTTTTGTTTGTCTAGACTCGACTTCGACCAAGGAGTTGGAAGGGGGTGTCCTACAGGCAGTCGGCTGTGATACCAACTTGTGATGCCCCAAAATCAAGTCGTGTACAATAATCATACACGCAAGGTCCACGATCGAGATCTGGGACTCACGATGAGATATCACAACACAACTCTACAAATAAAATAATACAAGTTGTTTAATACAGGTAAGTGGCCACGAGGGCTCGAATACAACAGCCTCGAGAGCACAAAGTTAGCGGAAGCAAAAGTATCTGAGTATAGACACAAGGTACACATGATCTTCCTTAATAAGGCTAGGACAAAACAACAACAACATATCGAAAAGGCGAGGCCTCCTGCCTGGGAACCTCAAAACTACTCCTGGTCGAGGGGGGGGACTCCACGATGAAGCAAGCACTGGGGATCTTCTGCTCCTGGACTCCAAGGCTCGAATGTATGATGTCAGCAACCGGTCGGGTATATAAAACAAAGGGGTAAATAAAGCAAAGGTATGTATCTAGCATCTTCTGATGATTCTTGCAGCACAAGAAGAGAATATCCAACAGTTCATATAAAGCATAAAGTAACAATGCAGCAGAAGTTGCTGCAGCATTGTATAATAGTAAGTTGTAATTATTAATAATTATAAATGCCTCCGAGTTCCCTTCCTCGACTCCCTGCGAGGAAGAGAAACCGGAACCAACAGTTTAATAGTAATAGTTTGTAGTTGTAGGCTCTGGCTTCAGCATAAAGCGTCCTGTTACCGTGGACACCGCTATTCAAATAGATCATCTTCCCTGCAGGGGCTGCACTAGTGTTACCTTACACGCTCGGATCTCCACGGTGGCATACACCTTGTTAGGGAATGCCCCATCGAGGCTATCCGACACGCCGAGGCCCATCCTACGTCTCATCAGAGAGGTCCCCGCCGGTCTACAGTCCTAAGTGCAAGGGGGTCTTGACCGTTCCCCCTCTCCCTCCGGGTCATTGTGTGCCAGGTGATTCCACGCAACTCTTCCAGGATGTGGATCGACCCAACCACAATGCTGAACTGGACGTCTTTCAGAGCTTTCGAACGAGATCACAACGTGGAGGGCTAATGGAGCGAGGGTTGACGGGTGTAGTCTTCTCGCCCTTCGTTGGTGAGCCCCAAGTGGAAGTCGTGATGCAGCACAGCAGCGAATTTCCCTCGGTAAAGATACCAAGGTTTCTCTCCAGTAGGACTCCAGAGATGATAAGTAGGTGTCAGCGGCGCAACTGACGCGGACCTGCACACAGACACAGATAACTTTGTTCCCAACGAAGTTCAGAGAGGTTGTCAATCTCTCCGGTCTTGTTGTTGAAAAAGGATAAAACGCAAGGGATAATAATAGCAACTTGAAAGTAAATGCAGAAAAGTAAATATAGCGTGGAAAAAATGATAAGGATATGGACCGGGATACGTGATGTTCACTAGTGATGTCTTTCTCCCAAAAGACAATCAAATTGCTATGCGAGGTAAACAAATTACATAAAGGCAATTGACAGAATTATGAACGCACCGCAATGCTAACTATGGTACAAAAGAAAGGAAGAGGTTCAAAATCACAGGCAGTACGCCAAGGTAAGTAGACCGAAATCCATCTGCATCTACTCCTAATGATCCACCTTGAGATATCTATCCAGAACATCTCGCTGGTATTAAGTTGCGAGCCCCACCCAAAGTGTAAACCCAAAGCAACAGACAACTGCATTAAAAAGAACTCTTCGTAAAGTAAACAATCTTTGTAACCGCGGTTACAAGCACCGTTGTTTTCCCCCTTGTGGCAACAGCACATCCCCTAGACTCATGTTTCCACAATCTAGAACAACGCTCCCTCTTGGAGTCACTGCCTACTACTTAGCCAAAGCAATAAACAGCAATGGGGAACATGCAAGAATTACTTAGGAACAAAAATATAAGAGATAAAAACCAAATATATTACTCTATCACAATCTGAACATAATCTCATAATCCATCAGATCCTATCAAACTCAACATAGCAATAGCAGAAATATTACAAAGGTGCCTCGATCATGTTGGGCAGCTTACGAGTTCTAAACAATGAAGATCAAAGAGGGGAGGAGAACATCACATAGCTACTGATCACGGACCCATGGTCCAAGGAAAACTACTCATGAGACATCCGGGGAGCATCCATGATGGAGAGGAGACTCCCGGAGGTCAATCCTCCTTCCGGCAGGGTGCTGGGAAAAGTTCTTCTGGTGCTCCCGATCTTCGGAAGCGCGGTGGAGGTGGAACAGAGGCAAGTTCATGGAATAGGGTTCTCTTTCTTGGGTTTCCCCGTGACGGGGGATAAATAGGCGAAAGGGGGCAGCCATAGGTGGGCCAGGGGCCCCAGTCGCCCCCCTGGCGCGGCCAGGGGTGGGGTCACGTCGGGTGGCCGCCTGGGCCCCCCTGGCTCCCCTCTGGCCCCTCCCGGGCTCTTCTCGAAGCTTCCGTCATGCTGATTTTTTATCTGAATTTTCTCGAATTTTTCTGGCACTTTTTATATGGTGGAAAACTGAAATAGAAAAACAACAGAAAACAGGAACTGACACTGGGGTGCACTGAGTTAATAGGTTAGTCCAAATATGATCAAAAGTGTATGAAAGTGCATCTAGATCATAGCAATATCACACAAAACATGCATGGAGCAAGCAGAAATTATAGATACGTTTTGGACGTATCAACATCCCCAAGCTTAATTCCTGCTCGTCCTCGAGTAGGTAAATGATAACAGCATAATTTCTGTGGTGACATGCTAGCAACCATATAAGAACTTTGAAAAGTAAAGCAATCAAGGTTAGAGATTCAATTCAAGTCATAACAGGCAAGAGTCTATATTAGCATTGAAACAAGTAACAAAAGAACATTAGGTGCAAGAGCTCTCGCTGTCCGTGACTCGAATGTCTCCAAATGGTGTTTGCGTGTAACAAGGGGGATAGGAATACGAGAAAAAAGTATTTTTGTGTTTAGAACTCAATCTACTAAAGTTTCACACTTGGTCTTCTTTGGAATCTTATCTTGACTCGTCCCAGACCACTAGCCAGGTACAAGTCAATTTGATCCACTCCTTTTCGATATTTCGAGCGCTCATGCAATGGATGAGCGTAAGCACAAGAGTTGATACTTAGGATGGCAAAGAGAGAAATATTCTGGAGGAGGAAGACAAAAAGGATGAGAAAGGCTCACATCAAGGAGGACAATCATAGGCAAGAGATGCCGAATGATAGATACGATGTGAGGAGTAGGGATTGCCATGCAACGGATGCACATACGAGCTAGGAAGCTCTCCAATGGAACTAGTGGGGGTGCATCTAACTTGCTCGCTCATGAAGACCTAGAGCTCTTTTGAGGAGGCTCATCCTTGGAATATGCAAGCCAAATTCTATAGTGTGAAGGTACCCACATAGCTATATGCATAAAGATCATCTCTATGGAGTACAAGGATATAAAGGGAGTACTAGTGTGGATCTCTCAAAAGGATAGTAGTGTTGCCCCTTTCTCTCTTTTTATTTCTTTTTCTCTTTTTTCTATTTTTTGTATTTTTTGGTGGCCTCAATGGCTCTTTCTATTTAACTCTCATTTGTCCTCTTTGGGATCTTTTATTGTGTCCACTTTGGGATCTTTTCCTCACTTAAGGGCAACACTATATTTTACAAGAAGGTAAAGGAAATCTTTCACACTTTACAAGGTACTCAAAATCATAAAGAAGAAGTAACTATCATGAAGTATGCAATGTATGTCACTGCCAGTGTAGCAGAAACATGTATGACATGAAGATCAAGTCATGAAGAGGTGGTAGTTGCATGGGAATGTAACTTAGAAAGGCTATGGAAATTCCTTGATAGGTAGGTATGGTGGC
The DNA here is from genome assembly GCA_950022295.1 of Bromus sterilis. Taxonomy (NCBI): domain Eukaryota; kingdom Viridiplantae; phylum Streptophyta; class Magnoliopsida; order Poales; family Poaceae; genus Bromus; species Bromus sterilis. The sequence continues at coordinate 156,108,906 of OX465596.1, read as the reverse complement.
TGTTTTGAGGAAAGATATAAGGAGGCTTATGATGACAAAGCGTATCATGACAAGGGTTTGGATGTACCGGCGAAGGTGGAAACCAACTCTCCGAGTGAGAAGAAGGCAATGCACGGCACAGGAGAGGCTAGCAAAATATGGGAAGGTGGAAGTGTCAACTTTCAATACTCACATTAGTCCGAAGAACTCATGCACTTATTATCGGTAACTCTCAATCTAATGAGGAGGTTCAAAAATAGAAAAGTACCCCGAGGAGGAGTGTATGGGGGTTTGGTTATCCTTGCGCATCCTCGACTCATGGTACGTGAGTGTTCTCTGATATTCGACCCCTAAGAAGAGTAGTGATCCATCTAGTAGCTAGAGTTCTCAACTAGTTTTGTAGGTTTTGAAAATACACACGGATTGCCCAAAATACGACACCTATCACTAATAGGCTAGAGCTCTTGACACCAAAAGTTCAAACATTACTCACATCAATACCTCAAAACTATTGCAATCTACTACTAAAATTAAATAGCAACCTCAATTACCTACTTTCAAGACAAGACACAACTCAGTGCAACAACCAACTCTCTTAACAAGATAAACATGAAAACTAAAGAGAGTTCCAGCAACAAACTAAAACAAAAGCCAAGGCTCTTGCTAAAGACAAACTAAATCTAAGACTAAACATGGCAGTAGCTACGAAAAGATAAAGAACACACAACAGCAAGAAGATAGGCAGGAAAAATCCTATGATGTGTTCTAAATTTTGAAAGTGGAGCTTTTTTCTCTCCCACACAAAGTAAGAAAGGATCTAACTTGCTATGAACAGCAAGCAAAGATAAAGAAAACTAAAAATAAAACCTAAGAGCGAGACGCTCCAAGCATAGCACATAACGCATGAAGTGATAAAAATATAGTGAGACGAAGGACGAACTGATGATTGTTGATCGAGAAGGGGATGCACGGGGGCATCCCCAAGCTTAGACGCTTGAGTCTCCTTGAATATTTATTGGGGATGCATGGGGGCATCCCCAAGCTTGAGCGCTTGACACTCCTGGATTTTCTTTCATCATAACTCATCACAAGCTGATTAGAGAGGTTAGTACCCTTAATAAATAATTTTTCTCCACTGGATATAAAGATATTCTTGAAGAGCTACTGTTTCTCAAGAGTGCCAAAAAGTTTTTGCAAAGAAAAAGCAAGCTTAAGGTTTGCAAAAGTTAGGAGAGACAAAACGTGGCAGAATCTGTGAAAAACAGAACAGCAGATAGTAAAGAATTTTTTAGGGGCACTTCTGCAACTCAAATCAAAAAAATCAGAACATACGGAAGTTTCGTAATTGTATAGAGCATACTGTGTAAAAATTTCAGCTCAAAAATATGAACTGCGATATTTCTGGAATTTTTCTGGTCACGAGGACAGAATCTGTTTTCTGGACAGCATGTCACAACTTTTACTTCCCTTGCCGTAAGAGGCTATAACTTGGCACAAAGCTGAAAAATAAAGATACAATGATGTTGCTACAGAAGTAACAATCATCAACACACAACAAAAGAAAAAAGAAACACGTAAATTCGTTGCGGGCTGCCTCCCGAAAGCTCTTTCTTTTAAAGCCATTAGCTAGGCTTAAGGATTGTAGAAGGTGCTCTCATAAGAATAAGAATTTGAAGCAAAAGAGAGCATCAAGAAGCAAATATGAAACACATTTAAGCCGAAACCACTTCCTATGCATAGGCATCTTGTAATAAAATCAAACAAAGAAGCACAAAGAAACCAACATAGGAAGGTGGAACAAGAACATCTTCAAAGTTTTCAACATAAAGAGAGTAGTTTTAGTAATATGGAAGTTTCTACAACCAAACTTTCCTCTCTCAAAATAATTTTCAGTAGTATCATGAACAACATCAAGAATATAACTATCACGTGAATCATATTGTTCATGACCTAAGAGCACACGTGTATTATTTTCAACACGGTTTTTAGGATCAGAAGATAAATGCAACCCAACATATTGAGATATGATAAGAGGAAAATTCTCCGGAGTTGGAGATTTCAAAAGGATAATAGGACAACCAAGTGTGGGTGCAATAGCAAAAATTTCATGCTTAACATAAGGAACTATAGAGAGTTCATTTTTGTCAGCATCATCCATTGTGGCATCTTGGCCATCAACAAAGCAAGTATCAAAATCATCAGAAAGGGAAGTATCAAGTGAGTCCTCGGAATCATGAGATTCCTCTTCATAGCAATCATTAGCCTCTTCTTGGGCAGCAAGCATTCTATTTTTTAAATCCTCAATATAAGCATTGGAAGTATAATTCTCAAAGCAATAAGCAAGAACAACAAAGTTTTCAGACTCGAAAATAGTATCGTGATACTTTTGAATCAAAGAAGCAATCTCATAGGCACCTTTAAAAGCAACAAACTCTTCAATCTTTTCAGCATCAAAGTAATCATAAACACGTTTAGCATAAGAAGATAAGATCTCATTTTCATTAAACTAACATTGGAAAGGGAGGTGTTTATGATCTATATTAGAACTGCAAGTGAAATCATAAATGTGGCACAAAAGTTTAGCATGGCAATAAGAAACATGTATTTGATCCCATAAGTGTTTCCCTTTCTGAGATAGGCGGTGCCGCGTATAATGAGCATGCTCATCCAATGATTTTCCCTCAACCAAGTCGGTCGGGTTTTTAGCGCAAGCACAAATTGATCGAAGACGATCCAAGTGAAACATGTCCATCCTACCATATTTGGGTGGTTCATCACCCATGGTGAGGATAGCATAAATAGGCAAAGCAAGACAAAGGCAAAAGGTAGCAACAATTTTTGTGGTTTTTCATAAAGGACACTGAGACAAAAACTGAAAGGTAAACTAACAAGACTAAAAAAACAAAGGTAAACGGTAGTGTGCAACTCCCCTATCTTAGCACTCGGAGTCCCTGGCAACGGCGCCAGAAATTTTCTTGATGGCGCGAGGGTTGACGGGTGTATTCTTCTCGCCCTTCGTTGGTGAGCCCCAAGTGGAAGGCGTGATGCAGCACAACAGCAAATTTCCCTCGGTAAAGATAACAAGGTTTGTCTCCAGTAGGACTCCAGAGATGATAAGTAGGTGTCAGCGGCGCAACTGACGCGGACCTGCACACAGTCACAGATAAATTTGTTCCCAACGAAGTTCAGAGAGGTTGTCAATCTCTCCGGTCTTGTTGTTTACAAAGGATAAAACGCAAGGGATAATAATAGCAACTTGAAAGTAAATGCAGAAAAGTAAATATAGCGTGGAATTGCTATGCGATGTTCGCTAGTGATGTCTCTCTCCCAAAAGACGATAAAATTGCTATGCGAGGTAAACAAATTACAGAAAGGCAATTGACAGGATTATGAATGTACCGCAATGCTAACTATGCTACAAAAGAAAGGAAGAGGTTCAAAAGCACAGGCAGTACGCCAAGGTAAGTAGACCGAAATCCATCTGCATCTACTACTAATCATCCACCTTGAGATATCTATCCAGAACATCTCGCTGGTATTAATTTGCGAGCCCCACCCAAAGTGTAAACCCAAAGCAACAGACAACTGCATTAAAAAGAACTCTGCGTAAAGTAAACAATCCTTGTAACAGCGGTTACAAGCACCGTTGTTTTCCCCCTTGTGGCAACAACACATCCCCTAGACTCATGTCTCTGTCACTCAAGCGTGTCATCGGGGGGCATGAACCCACAATCTAGCACAACGCTCCCTCTTGGAGTCACTACCTACTACTTGGCCAAAGAAATAAACAGCAACGGGGAACATGCAAGAATTACTTAGGAACAAAAATATAAGAGATAAAAACCAAATATATTACTCTATAACAATCTGAACATAATCTCATAATCCATCAGATCCTATCAAACTCAACATAGCAATAGCAGAAATATTACAAAGGTGCCTCCATCATGTTGGCCAGCTCACGAGGTCTAAACAATGAAGATAAGAGAGGGGAGGAGAACATCACATAGCTATTGATCACGGACCCATGGTCCAAGGAAAACTACTCACGAGACATCCGGGGAGCATCCATGGTGGAGAGGAGACTCCCGGAGGTCAATCCTCCCTCCGGCAGGGTGCCGGGAAGAGTTCTTCTGGTGCTCCCGATCTTCGAAAGCGCGGCGGCGGCGGAACAGAGGCGAGTTCGCGGAATAGGGTTCTCTTTCTGGGGTTTTCCCGTGACGGGGGATAAATAGGCGAAAGGGGGCTGTCAGAGGTGGGCCAGGGGCCCCAAGAACCCCCCTAGCGCGGCCAGGGGTGGGGCCGCGTCGGGTGGCTGCCTGGGCACCCCCTGGCTCCCCTCTGGCCCCTCCCGGGCTCTTCTCGAAGCTTCCATCACGCTGATTTTTTATCTGAATTTTCTCGAATTTTTCTGGCACTTTTTATATGGTGGAAAACTGAAATAGAAAAATAACAGAAAACAGGAACTGGCACTGGGGTGCACTGAGTTAATAGGTTAGTCCTAATATGATCAAAAGTGTATGAAAGTGTATCTAGATCATAGCAATATCACACAAAACATGCATGGAGCAAGAAGAAATTATAGATACGTTTTGGACGTATCAAGGGCCCACACCGTAGTCCCACGTGAAGGTAATGCGTATAAGCCCTTGCGGCCTCTCAAGTCATCCACCTGAACCGTTAGTCATTTTTTTATTATCTTGCGGACAACAGTTATCTTTTCCCGAGTAGTCAACACAACGGACAACGAAGAACAGCGAGGACCAACAGTACATCGATGCCTGCCATGTCGTCCCATCAAAGCACGCGGTTACCAACAAGGTGAACCGTCTCCTTACCTTATCTCGCGTGTGCTACTGGACGAGCTCGACTTTCGTGGTTTGTTATGTCACAGCCAACGAGCAAGGACCAGTGTAACAACCTAGATTTCACAAGAAAATAAAAAATTTGTTTTCGGTGTGAATTGGTTGATTGCCTGCTTTGTTTGCGGTGTTTGCATCCCCGATTTATCGATCGACGATTTTTTTTACCCTCTTATCTCATCCCAGACGGAGACCGACCCTTTCCACCCTCACACTCGACCTTTGAGTCACCGGGTTTCACCCGATCAGCATTGTGAAAACCGCACAACACCAGCCGTAGCCAACGGAACGAAAACCCCCGTTTAATAATAAACGGGATATTTCATAGCGCGCCGGAAAGTTTTATTGGAACGGTTCCAGCGCGAGGTGAACGCCACCGGCTCGACGCGCTGATCTTGCAGTTCAAAATTTTACCCGAATCAGAGGTCCTGCGGACCCCCGGCGGTCAGGAACGTAAACACCGCGCGCGCGAGAGAAAAACCGGGGATGTTTTTGCAAACTGCTAGCCACCTGGGCTATATAAAGACCACCACTCTCCCACCTCTTTCTAGGGTTTCCCCTAAGCCAAAATTGCAGCCACCCCCTCACATTTCCCCCAAAACTACCCCATTTTCGCAACCCTAGCCCATCAGATCTTAGATTTTTTTCCCCAGCGGATCTGGACCGTCGGATCGGCCGATCCAACGGCCCAGATGGCGCCCTGTCCTCCACCAGCCTCCTCTCTCTCCTCCCACCACCGCCAACCCTAGGAGGCCGAGCCGTCGCTCGCATCCGTCGGTCGCCGCGTCAGCCCCGCTGCCGCGCCACCAGGAAAGCCACCGCGCGCTCCTCCCTCTCCTCCCTGGCCTCACCTCCCTCTCACTCCTCGTAGGCACCGCGCACCCTGGCCGAAGATCCGCCGCTCCATGGATCGAGGCGAGATCGAGCTCGCCGAGCTGGAGTTCCCGCGCCGCCTAGGAACCTCTGCCGTCGTGATCTCACCTCCTCCCGCCGGATTCGGACCCGCGCTGCACCCCGCGCCTCGTCCCCTGTACTCAAGGCGCGCGTCACCCCGCCTCGTCGCCGGCGGCCGGAGCAACCATGGCCACAGCCCGAGCCGGCCAGGCCAGCCGCCGCTGTGGGCCGACACCAGCGCCGCGGCCCAGCTTCGATGCCCAAGCCAGCAAGGCCCAGATCTGCCAGGCCGCCTCCTCTGCCGTCTTTGGCCAGGCCCATGACTCCTGTTTCAGTTTTGCGAATAGATTTGTGATTAAAAGGTAGCTCGTATGACGTTGCTCCCAAAAGGAAAATTGTTTAGTTTTGTGTGTACTTCAGTTCATATTTTGTGAGAATTTTGATTTGAGGCCATCTTGATGTTGTTAATCACTACTGAAGTGGGCATCAGACTGTTAACTGCTGCTACTTTCTGTCAAGTGATGTTGTTGTTATTTTATTGCAACTTTGATTGATGATTGTGTCACGTCCATGAGACCTATTGTATTGATTCTTTCTTGTATGTGTTAAGAATCATGTGCACTTCAATTAGATGCATTCCTTTGCCATGTTTGACTTTTGTAGCTATATTAAATCTTGCTCCAAAGTGGTGACCCTGATGACATGTGCTGCTATTTATATAAAGTTGCTACTTTGCTGTCCTTTATCTTTTTAACCGTCCATCCTATTGAGCATGGCAATATGTCATTTTAATCTATGTCATGTCTACTTCCATTTTATGTATTCCTGGTCATAGTTATGTTCAGCTCCAAAGTTTCTATCCTACTGTTGTTGATAGCCACCTCTGTTTTTCACCAAGTCTGTAACTTTCCAATGCCATGTTGGTTTCTTAATATCTTCTGATCTGTGATGCCTATGACCTTGATTCTTATTTGTACCTGATCATCATCATGTATACTTCGTGCCAAACTATTGCTATGGCATGTTGATCCACATTTACATATATTTTTGCTCCTGTTTATACAACATGAAAATAACAGTTTCTGCCATGTTTTCCTGATTTTCACTAAGTCCTTGACCAATAACATTTTATAGCTTTTTGTGTTTCTTATAACTAGTGAACCATGATGCCTATTTGCATGATTCCTTTTGCCATGCCATTCCTTCATGTCTACTTTAGTTTCATATCATTTTGTGCATGTTTACAACCTTTTGCTTGTTTATTTGTTGCTCTAAAGTGTGATACTTGATGTTGGCAGATTATGCCCGTAACTTGTATTGATTGTATCTTTTAAACCGTAACTCCGTTTGGGGTGTTCTTTATATGTAAATTGTTTATAATTTCATGTACTTTGTGTTTATGTTATTTTTTCTGCTGTTAACCAACCTAAAATATGGTTTAGGGCAGAACAGACCAATTACTTAAATTGTCGTGGGGCACTTAGTGGAATGCCATGTTTAGGTTGTGCCTCACTTAAATGGACTAGCATAGATATCCTTTATTCTTACCCTCTTGTCATGTTTGTGTGCTATTACACGCTTGAGTGAGATGCCATGTTAATAGCATTTGCTCATGTTGTGTAGCTAAATAACTTGAACATTTCTAAATGTGCGGTATCGTCGTGTGTGACGAGTACTCCACTTAACCTGTTAGTAACCACTCTCGACGATAGATGCGATACCGTATTGCATTGTCTCGTGTTGCCTCTTGTTGATGCTTGCTCGTGATTGCTTCGTAGTAATAGATGCTTGCTCGTCGATTGCCTTTCTCAGCGTTTCCTTCTTGTGTGCTTCCGCGGGTACCTCTCGGAGACGTTGCGAGCTTGCGATCGGCTACACCTTCGATTTCGTTTTCTCATAAGGGAAGGGGGAGCATATATCATTCTTATAACTTTCAGCTCACTCGCGCCTAGGTGTATGATAGAACGATTTCTTGATCCTACCACTTCATATTCGTGCCTCTCAAATAAACCCAAACAACCATGTCCCCCACATCCCAGCAAACCTTGTTCGGCTATGTTACTATTGCTCGCTGCTCTGCCACTACTTAGTATGCATGCTAGGATGTTATCAACTGTTATCTTGTTACTCCTTGGATTGGGCTATCACATTACTATATTGTTGTGGATGATATTATTATTATAATGTTGACTATCACTAGTGCAAAACAGGTCATTAGAACCGGTTCCGGGGGGCCTTTAGAACCGGTTTTTGAAACCGGTTCTAAGGTTTTTGAAACCGGTTCTAAAGGCTCGGTGCTAAAGGGTAAAGCCTTTAGAACTGGTTCCCCACGAACCGGTTCTAAACCAGCTTCAGCCAGGCCACGTGGTTGCACGGCAGCGCGAGGGCTTGAGCACCTTTAGCACCGGTTGGTAACATAAACCAATTCTAAAGGTTTCGTGGTTTAAGGGTTTATTTTTTATTTTCTTTTGGGTTTAATAGTTTTGTTTTTGGATTATTAATTAAAGGTTCTCCGCAATCTTATTATTTAATGAAGATGATCAATATGTGAATATATCAAGCGGTTCCTGCGTCATACACTTACAAGATGTGTATCTCTGTACATATGCTTCACAAAATCTCATACACACAGACAGTCTAAATATATCGATCACATCTCATATATATAGGACAATATATAATTTAACTTCAATAAGAACAAGTACGAAAGCCATTATATCCAACACAAAGATTTTTCCTAGTTTAACTTCGATAACCTAATTTGTTCAGATTCACTACTACTAAATATATATAGGACATAATTCTTCGAATTCACTCCTACTAAATATATAGGACCTAATCAAACACGCGAAGGTAAAAAGAAATAAACCCAAAAAGGGCGTCCATATTCTCCACGATAGAGGATAGAGAACAACCTGTCTCCAGGTTTTGGCTTCTTCTGGACCACTATCTTCAAACATGCTTTGATTTTGACACAGCCATCTGATCCACTTTCAGTATAGTAATCATGTTGGAAAGGTTCTGTCCAAGGTCGTGCACAAACAATTGTAACTTCTCCTTTAAATCCCAGCATCCATTTAGGCGTATAAGTTTGCGGTATCTTCTGTTGAAGAACATACATATTAGTAGCATAGTTAGCAATGAGTATAATTAATAAAATGTATTTTTGAAGAAGATATAGGCTAGTGAGAGAGAATGATAAAAATCATACCAGGCTAGGACATTTAAGCATATAGTCCTCCAACTTAAGGAAAAATGGCACATATGCTCCAAAAGGACGGCCAACCCTTAAATAGTTCGCATACGAAGGTACCAATTTAATAACTTCGATAAATGCATGTTGTTCACTCTTACTTAGGTCGAAGCCATTGTTATAGAAGGTACAATAAAAAATATCTTGTACTTCTTCCGTGGCAAGAACATAAGCTGGCAGTTATAAATGAGTTATCAAACATTTGGAGCAAAGAAAAATAAGTTGTAGAAATAAAAAAAAAATTGTTTAACAAACTCACATGAACATCAAACTGGAATCATATTGCCTACTTCCATCGAAATTTTATCATCACAAAAAACATTGGATCCTCGACGGCGGCGTCCAAGATCAAATGCTATTTTCATATTACCATGAAATGCATATGTCTTGCATAATGCATCCCATTTTGAACCGCCAAAGAATGTGGCATTTGGTTGATTAAAGATCTTTACCTTAAGAACGAAATGTTTCGTCTTAATGTTAACTTCTTTACTAATAGTTTCATCGAAATCTTGAATATTGATCTTCTCACAAACGTGGCGTCTTGCAAAGCAAGGGATGGACTAGTTTAATTAAAAAAATGATACGTTATAAACATAAACTTAAGTCATGCATGCATGCACCATAACAAGAACATGTCGTGCAAGTTACATACCGTAACATTTTGGAACCAGGACCTAAGCGTGATGAAGAATTATGTGTCTGCTTCATCAAGCACGGGATTGTTGCATCGACCCGAGTCGTCTTGACAAATCTCGCACTTGGGATGAGACAAAATATGTGTTCATAATTATAAAATTAATTCAAATCAATAAAAATATAATGAAAATTATAAAAATATAACATGAGAAGTAATACAAATTGTGCCTCATTGGTAACAAAATAGATCAAGAATGTTTGTTCTATCAATTTTTGGTTTAACAAAAAAAACCTCCACTTTCTTTTAACATGTGTTCTCTGAAAACATACAAACTTTTGGAACCCTAATTTACACTATAGCTTGCACCATCAAATTCTCTCTAAAGCCACGACCAATTTCACTTCAAAGAACAAAGCACCATCTAACTATCTCTCTGTTTTGGCAATACGCAAAATAATCCTAGAAATTTCAACAATTTCAACACCAATAATCCTAGAAATAATCAACACCAACTTCACTTCAAAAAATCACATGGCGGCATAGATTATTGCACACAACCTATCAATTGCACATGGCAATCCTAGAATTCCTGAGCAGAATATGATCATAGAGGAGGAGGGGAGGGGGGAGTAGGAGGGGTCACCGGACGCGCTGGACGGCGGTGATGGATTGAACGGCGGGGGCGGCTCCGGTGGCGGCCGTCGGCGAGGAGAGTGGGCGGCTCCTGGCGGCGTGGACGGCGACGGCGACGGCGAGGCAGCGCAGCAGCCTGGCGGCGTGGTTTGATCTGAAACGGTGGGCGGAAGTGACGCTAAGTGCTGGTATATATATAGCATGAACTTTTAGCACCGGTTTGTAGCAGCAACCGGTGCTAATGGACCTTTAGAACCGGTTTCAGCCACAAACCGGTTCTAAAGGTCACCAATTTCATCCATTTTTCGGCCAAAAATACGCGCGGGAAGGGGAGGGACCTTTAGCAGCGGTTCGTGGTTGAAACCGGTTCTAAACATTTATATTTTAGGACAACCTCGCTAACCGAAGACGAGTTCGACCGGTTTATAAGCACGGGTCAGTGTGGACTTATCGTAGCATAGCAAGTTTAATAAAGGTTGTCCACGAGGGATTCATCTATACGCTGTATACTGTAAAGGCAATTTCTGTTGAAACTTGATTGGTCGGTAGATTTCTAGATTTGCCAACCAATCAGGGCTTAACTGAAATTGTCCTTTATGGTGTACAGAGTGTGGAGTAATCTTCTGTTGACATCCTATAATGAAATTGCTATACTTTTTTTCCATTTGCTATTTTTATATTTGTTTTTATATTTTGAGTAGCTATTAGAATAGTTGGAGTTTTTATATTTGCTATACTTTATATTTTGACACCAGATTTATATTTGTTTTTATATTTTGACTAGCTATTAGAATAGTTGGAGTTTTTTAATAAATCTTTGTAACAGACGAGTTTTCGTTTGAAACCCTTATACTTTAAAAGAGATGGTCCAGTTTGTACATGAAGTGCATCCAGTTTTTGCCGTAATCCTCTCAACTTTTGCACACATGTTATGTGGGTCAAATGATGATACCTTGCCAAGTTTCAACCTTTTTCGAGTTCAGTTGTAGTGCTTTTCCAAATTCAAGGTCATTTAGCTCAAAATAAATCATTAAATGCATGAAAAATAGGAAATGAAGTCAGAAAGGGTTGAAACTTTAGTATGTGGCTTTGAATGGTGCATATTGAATGCAAAAAAAAGTCTTGAGTTGAAATAAATTTAGAAAAATGAAATGTCTTTCTAACAGATGAGTTTTCGTTTGAAACCCTTATACTTTGAAAGAGATGGTCCAGTTTGTACACGAAGTGCATCCAGTTTTTGCCGTAATCCTCTCAAATTTTGCACACATCTTATGTGGGTCAAATGATGATACCTTTCCAAGTGTCAACCTTTTCTGAGTTCAGTTGTAGTGCTTTTCCAAATTGAGGGTCATTTAGCTCAAAATAAATCATTAAATGCATGAAAAATAGCAAATGAAGTCAGAAAGGGTTGAAACTTTAGTATGTTGCTTTGAATGGTGCATATTGAATGCAAAAAACGTCTTGAGTTGAAATAAGTTTATAAAAATGAAATTTCTTTCTAACAGATGAGTTTTCATTTGAAACCCTTATACTTTGAAAGAGATGGTCCAGTTTGTACACGAAGTGCATCCAGTTTTTGCCATAATGCTCTCAACTTTTGCACACATGTTATGTGGGTCAAATTATGATACTTTGCCAAGTTTCAACTATTTCTGGGGGCATATGTCCTGGTTCCAGCCAAGAACCGGGACCAATGCACCTCGCTCCTGGCCCACAAGCATTAGTTTCCGCTTGTGGCTCGACCCGGGACTAAAGTCACGCCCACAAGCATTAGTCCAATTTCAGGGTCATTTAGCTCAAAATAAATCATTAAATGCATGAAAAAGAGAAAATGTAGGCGGCGACGCGACAAACTTAAAACATTCAACAAACTTAACATCTCAAACCTAGAACATAAAAAAACTACTCCTCCTCGTCGTCGGAGAAATCGTCTTCGGTGTCGGAGCTGATGTCATCCTCCAGCACTATCCAGCGGGGGTCACCGAGGGGCCAGTTGGTGAAGCCTCTCGTCAGTTCCTCCTGCGCCATCGCCTTGGCCGCCCGCCGCTCCTCCCGCCATTCATGACGCTCCTGTCGCCGCTCCGCGCTCTCGACCGCCAGCATCGTCCAGTGTTACGCCTCCTCCGAGGCTTCACAGGTATGGCTCGCGTACCAATCCTGCATGGCACGCTGGTTCTGCTCCGAGGTGAGGCCGAGCACCGCTCATCGACGATGGAGGCGGTGGTCCTCTTCAGTGAGGAGGAGCGGCGGATCTGCAATGTCCTCCGCCTCTTCCAAGCTGCAATAGTAGCGGTTATTCATCTCCGCGTGCGGGCGGCCGAGCCTCCACGCCGCAACGTCGTACGCGCGGGCGGCTAAATATGCATGCCAGAACCTGCCGAGACACACACGCTCGTTGTTGGCGCAATTGATCACCGCCATGAATGTGTCGTCCGAGCGCTCGCGGACACCGTGGTAGCTTGGTCGGCGGAGGCGAGGCGGCATGGTGGCGGTGGCGCGGAAGGGGAAAGAGTGCACGAGAAAAGAACTAGTGGCGACTGGCGTTGCGTGGAGTCCTCTTCCACACGCTTTTAACCGTACACGATTTTGAATCCAACCAATCAGGAAGAAGCACACGGATCGCGTGTTTCTTTCAAGCGCTTGCGAGTCGTTGGATCAGGCTTCTGAGCCGTTGGATCCAACCAATCAGGAAGAAGCACACGGATCGCGTGTTTCTTTCAAGCGCTTTTGAGTCGTTGGATCAGGCTTCTGAGCCGCTGGATCCAACCAATCAGGAAAAAGCACACGGATCGCGTGTTTCTTTCAAATGAAGTCAGAAAGGTCTTTAGCACCGGTTTCAACCACAAACCGGTACTTCAAGCGCTTTGTTTCTTTTAGCTCACCTCGACTAATCAGGAAGAAGCACACGGATCGCGTTTTTCTTTCAAGCGCTTTGTGATCGTTGGATCAGGCTTGTCAGCCGTTGGATCAGGCTTGTCATTGCCTATATATAGCCCACCTCTCGGACATGTTCGACACTCATTTCATCGGCCGAATACAAATCATTCGGATTCTCCTTGTTGCGGTCTCACGGTGCTTTTGATATGCGGGCACTCACGAGAGCCACACCGTCGGGCTGTAACCATGAGAAACCGTGTGTTTTGTTGATCTTATATATATCTAGTTAGAAATCTTTCACTTCATCGACCAAATACAAACCATTCGGATTCGCCTGCATACGTTCGACGGTGCATTTGATATGCTTGCACTCTAGAGCCACCGTCGGGCTGTATGCAGGCGAAATCGTATGTTTTGTTGATCTTACATATATCTATCTAGAAATCTTTCACTTCATATCGACCAATGCTACGATAAGTCCACACTGACCCGTGCTTATAAACCTGCCACCACATCTTTAGAACCGGTTGTTAGTACAAACCGGTTCTAAAGGGGCGGTTGGAAGTAGTGCTCAGAAGATAATGCTGGAACTAGTGCTCAGAAGAGTTTGTCCGAGAGCAACAATTTAAAATCTATGATCACTGCAGGATCAAAAGGAAGTTTCATTAATATTTCGCAAATGACTGCCTGGACGTACAATGATGGAATCTTTTAAAAAACGAGTAAATCAAGTTCTTAACAAGGCTCGTGATAATGTTTGAAGTAGTGCTCAGAAGAGTTTGTCCGAGAGCAACAATTTGAAAGCTATGATCACTGCAGGCTCAAAAGGCAGTTTCATTAATATTTCACAAATGACTGCCTGGACGCACAATGATGGAATCTTTTAACAAGGCCCGTGATAATGCTGGAAGTAGTGCTCAGAAGAGTTTGTCCGAGAGCAACAATTTGAAAGCTATGATCACTACAGGCTCAAAAGGAAGTTTCATTAATATTTCGCAAATGACTGCCTGGACGCACAATGATGGAATCTTTTAACAAGGCTCGTGATAATGCTAGAACTAGTGCTCAGAAGAGTTTGTCCGAGAGCAACAATTTGAAACCCTTGATGGTCCAGTTTGTACACGAAGTGCATCCAGTTTTTTTCATAGCACTCTCAACAGTTTCAGCAAGTCCAACTGATGTAGCCCTCAAAAAAAATACCTGCTTGTAATACCTGTTGAGAGGGCTACGACAAAAACTAAAATAAAAAAGTATAGCAATTTCATTATAGGATGTCAATGGAAGATTACTCCACACCCTGTACACCGTAAAGGCAATTTTTGGTTAGCCCCTGATTAGTGGAAAAATCTAACTACTCTGCAGACAAGAGAGCTCCAGCTGCAATGCCCATATTAGATTTCGCAATCTCATACGGGGTTTCAGCTGGACCCCGCCTCGTCGTCAAATCTAGCAAATCTTCCCACCAATCAAGGTTCAACCGAAATTTGAACTACAGTATACAGGATATAGTTAAATCCCTCATGGACAACCTTTATCGAAATTGTTAAGCTATGATAAGTCCACTCTAACCCGTGCTTATAAACCGGTCGAACTCCTCTTCGGTTAGCAAGGTGGTACTAAACTTAGTGAACCTTTAGAACCGGTTCTAGGTACCAACCGGTTCTAATGCTGCTAGGTGGCCCGCATGCCGAACGGCAATCTTCCACCACATCTTTAGAACCGGTTGGTAGTACAAAGCGGTTCTAAAGGGGCGCTGGCAGGGCACCGTTGGGCTGGCTCCCCACCACACGAACCGGTTCTAAAGCCCGGAGCCACGAACCGGTTCTATTGGGCCAGTAGAACCGGTTCGTGTTCGAACCATGACCTTTGCACATATCCAAAGGCATGTTTTGTACTAGTGTATACTCGACGAAGGATGGAAGGTCTAGGCTATCCCGCCCCGCGCTTTGTTCCATTCGAGTCACCTAGGACCTGAGTTCCGGGTATTGTGTCTCTTGACGAGCGTGCCTAACCGCGTGTAGGATTTTATGGGGTCGCCTTTTCTTACCTACCTAGCTTCAAAAATTTCTAGTGGTGGACAAAGCTGATTTTACCATTTGAAACCGTGTGTGTGTCTGTCGGGTCGCTCCTAGCAGATATTCTTCAAAATAACTTAGGAGAGCTGATACATGGCTTCTCTTGTTGATCCACCCCAGGGAGCTAGGGGGCTGCCCACATGGTGTGGGTAGCTAACTCGACCTCGTCTAGATGGGAGAGGCCAATTCGAGAACGCTGCCGGCTTTTGAGTTGGATGTCGACTCACCGGGGGCCACCCGGATTTGTGCGTTGTTAGTTAGAGGACCTGTCCTTTCAGATCTCTCGGAACTAAATCATAAAATGGTTGCCTATGATGGGTAGCAACTGAGAGAGATGGGCGTGCATGCGGAGCCTTGTAATGGGCAGTTGTTACACCCCTATAGGATTAAATATTTTTGAGAAGCCGTGTCCACGGTTATGGACGACTTGAGACCTACTCCTTGTTCATAGACAACAACAACTAAGATAATCTTAATAACTTGATCAATGTGTGTGTGCCTTGACTACTTCTTCTTCGTCGGGATGCGAAGAGGAGGACAAGGATAGGATAGGTGTTATGCTTGCGTAAGTAGGTGGATAGCAGACTTATTGGAGGCGATTCCTCATCGAATGCCTGGTTCTCATCTTACTCTAAAAATAGACCTTTAGCCACTCATATATTGTTAGTGCGTCTGCAACCTCACCACTACCCCCATCTTACCTGTGAGAAGTTAGTTACAAGACTTTTGATATAGCTCACCTCTTTCTTTTCTCTTTTACGCGCGTTATGCAAACGATCTTGGACTTCAGAGGAGCTCGACGACCCTTCTTCTGGGCGCCTTCGCGGAGACTCGACGACGACTAGTTAGGTGGATCCCGGCGGAGAGCCTGGACCCGTGTGGTTACGGGACTGGTGTGTTTTCCCTTTTCCACTAGGCATTTGAATGTAGTTGATGGGGCACGTGGTCCGCTACGCTAGCGCTAAATAAAAAAATTCAACCGCGCACAACCAAGATCACTGCTACTGGAGATGAACTACGTGATTCGGGTTTACCACTAGACGTGCAGTCACGGCAGCGGAAGGAGAGTTGGTGATGCGCGTCGGCGGCTGCTGGTCGAATCCCTCGAACCGATCCCTCGTACCGATCCCACAAACAGAGTCCCGCGATCCGATCCCGCGAACAATTCGTCCAAGCGCCGCAGGTGCAGCGCCTCCAAGGGTTGCGCACGTACAAGGAGGAGCGCCGGGCGGCGGACTGCTAGGTCCGGCGGCTCGGCTTGGAGGTGGAGTGGCGGCTAGGGTTGTGGTCTGTCATGTACCCCTTCGAGGTTCGCCCTAGCCTTTATATAGGCACCCGTTCAATGGCCTCAACCCTTGAGGCAATCCGAACCCTCCATCCATATTCCATTCGGATCACATCCGAATGAGCTCCTTTCCTCTTAAGCGCGCGACCCTATAGGTTCACGTACACATGGACACGTCCCGAATCACATCCGGCTTGATAGTCGGTAGCGGTTCCTAGCAGAACGTGCCGACTCCCATATATGCGTAAAGTCATAAGACGAACCATTACAAAGTGTCATATGCAACATTCCTTTTGCCTCACGATATATGTTGTCAAACACAAGGGGAGTACTTGTCACCCTTGTGATAGCTTGACCTCTCTTCTCGAAACCGTGATACAGATTCCTGAACCGGGTTAACACTTAACCCATATCGCATGGCCATGCTTTCTGAATCTTATCACTCGAGAGGGCCCAGCAAATATCTCTCCAAAGTGGAGGGGCAAATCCCATCTTGATCAACCATGTCTCGCGGCATGTATCATGACTCACCCGTAAGCTACCTTTATGACTACCCAGTTACGGTGTAGCGTTTGATAGTCCCTAAGTGAGTCATTCCTCATCCCGAGAACATGCGAGGACCTCAGGTCTAGGACATGGCATCTACATTGTATTGAGACT
The DNA here is from genome assembly GCA_950022295.1 of Bromus sterilis. Classification (NCBI taxonomy): domain Eukaryota; kingdom Viridiplantae; phylum Streptophyta; class Magnoliopsida; order Poales; family Poaceae; genus Bromus; species Bromus sterilis. Next base: position 156,091,748 of record OX465596.1, on the reverse strand, counting down.
AACAGATGAAAATATCTCGTTGCATCTCAAAGTGGGTCTCTGTCCAAGTCAGTGATCCCATCACTAAGTCCATAATATCAGTAGCATCTCCATGCTCATGACTTGTGAAACATAGTCATCAATCGAATCATATACTAGTCAAGGTTATGTGTCCGCATAACCTTATCAACTAGGGACCATTAGAACAATCATCACAGAATATATAGTCTCACAAACAAGTCACATACTTATTGATACATATCAGTGATGATGTTCAAGGACAATACAAATAACTCATGAATACATAAGGAGATAACATCATAACATGATTGCCTATAGGGCATATCTCCAACAGTCTCCCACTTGCACTAGAGTCAATCAGTTAGGCATCTAAGGCCCATGGCTCTTACGTGCGCCTCATGCTTCGGCATCGGGAGAGGCTTCGTCAAAGGATCAGCAACGTTTGCATCCGTGTGTACTTTGGATACATTTATATTACCATCATCTATGAATTGTCGTATGAGATGATAACGGCTTTCTATGTGCTTGGATTTCTGGTGATGCCTTGGCTCCCTGGCCTATGCGATGGCACCACTATTATCACAATAGAGGTCCAACGGGTTTGCCGAGTCTGGAACCACACCAAGTAGGGTAATGAAATACCTTATCCAAACACCTTCCTTTGAAGCTTCAGAAGCTGCAAGGTAGTCGGCCTCTATTGCAGAATCAGCTACCGTCTCTTGCTTGGAACTCTTCCAGCTCACTGCACCTTCGTTTAGAATGAACACATAACCAGATTGTGAACGAAAGTCATCCTTGTCGGTTTGGATACTAGCATCGGTGTAACCCTTTACAACGAGCTCATCCTCACCTCCATAAACTAGGAACATATCCTTAGTCCTTTTCAGGTACTTTAGGATGCTCTTAACTGCTGTCCAGTGGCTCTCTCCTGTATTAGCCTGGTATCTGCTCGTAGCGCTTAGAGCATAGGAAACATCTGGACGAGTACATACCATAGCATACATGATAGACCCGATGGCCGAAGCATACGGAATCTTATCCACGCGAGTTTTCTCATCAGGAGCCGATGGACCCTTAGTCTTGCTTAGATGAATGCCATGTGACACAGGCAAGAACCCTTTCTTAGCCTCATGCATGTTGAACCTTTTCAAAACCTTGTCAATATACGTACATTGGATTAATCCAATAAGCCTCCTTGATCTATCTGTATAGATCTTGATTCCCAAAATGTAAGCTGCTTCTCCCAAGTCCTTCATTGCAAAACTATTTTTCAATGAGTCCTTGACAGCTTCAAGCATTGGAATGTCATTCCCAATCAGTAATATGTCATCCACATATAAGATTAGAAATACGATTGAGCTCCCACTAAACTTCTTGAACACACAAGGTTCCTTTTCGTTCTCGATGAAGTCAAACGATTTGACAACCTCTTCAAAACGATTATTCCAACTCCGAGATGCTTGCTTCAAACCATAAATGGATTTCTGAAGTTTGCATACCTTACTAACATTCTCTGGATCGACAAAACCCTCGAGCTGTATCATATACACGTCCTCTTCTAGATTTCCATTAAGGAAAGTTGTTTTGACATCCATTTTCCATATCTCATAATCGAAATAGGCAGCTATATCTAGAATAATCTGAACTGATTTAAGCATCGTTACAGGCGAGAAGGTCTTGTTGTAGTCAATTCCTTGAACTTGTCGAAACCCCTTCGCGACAAGTCGAGCTTTATGGATTTGAACATTTCCATCCATATCAGTTTTCTTCTTAAAGATCCATTTTCACTCAATGGTTCTTGCACCATTTGGCAGATCAACCAAGTTCCAAACTTGATTGTCATCCATGGACTTTAACTCGGATCTCATGGCCTCAAGCCATAACTCGGAATCTGGATCCACCATCGCTTCCGCATATGTCAAAGGCTCATCGTTGTCCAACAACAATACATTGCTTGCATTACGCAGCCTTTCTGACCTTCATGGTGCGGGTGCTACTTCAACCACGGGTTCACTGACTGGCTCTTCCATAATGGCATCACTTGCCGTGTCTTCCCCGAGTGGTTTATCTCGAACCTCTTCGAGTTGCACCATCCTCCCACTAGCCTTCCTAGTGAGAAACTCTTTCTCAAGGAAGGTACCATGTCGAGCGACAAACAGTTTGCCCTCTTGTCGGTTGTAGAAGTAATACCCTAAAGTTTCCCTTGGATATCCCACGAATATGCACTTATCCGATTTGGGTGCGAGCTTGTCCGACTGAAGTCGCTTGACAAACTCTTCACAACCCCAAATCTTTAGAAAAGACAAACTGTGACGCTTCCCAGTCCATCTCTCATATGGTGTCTTATCTACGGATTTAGATGGTACTCTGTTTAGTGTGAAAGCTGCAGTTTCTAGAGCATGACCCAGAAATGACAATGGTAGATCTGACTAACTCATCATCGATTGAACCATGTCCAACAAGGTGCGATTCCTCCGTTTCGATACACCATTTCTATGAGGCGTTCCAGGAGGAGTGAGTTGTCGAACTATTCCACGACTCTTGACATGATCATCAAACTCTTGACTCAGATATTCACCTCCACGATCTGATCGTAGAAGTTTGATCGTCTTGCCGAGTTGATTCTCTACTTCATTCTGAAACTCCTTGAACTTTTCAAAGGTTTCCGACTTGTGTCTCGTCAAGTAGATATATCCATATCTGCTCAAGTCGTCGGTGAAAGTCACGAAGTACTGGTAACCACCTCTAGCAGTCGTGCTCATTGGTCCACACACATCAGTATGTATGAGTTCCAACAAGTCGGATGCCCTCTCGAAACTCTTTGCAAAAGGTGTCTTGGTCATCTTGCCGAGTAGGCACAAGTCGCATGTCTCGAATGATTCAAAATCAAACAAATTTAAAAGTCCATCATCATGGAGCTTCTTCATGCTCTTTTCACTAATATAACCAAGCCGACAGTGCCAAAAGTAAGTTGTATTTAGATCGTTAGGTTTAAGACTCTTGGCATTTATATTATAGACAGATTCACCTTCAAGATTCAAAATGAATAACCCATTCACAACGGGCGCCAAGCCAGAAAACATCTTATTCAAATATATATAACAACCATTGTCCTTAATAATGAATTCATAACCTTGTCTCATCAAACATGAGGCAGAAATAATGTTTCGACTTAACGATGGAGCATAATAACAATTATCAAGCTCCATTACAAATCCAGAAGGTAAATTAAGTTGCATGGTGCCGACGGCTAATGCAGCAACTCTTGCTTTATTCCCGACGCGAATGTCAACTTCTCCTCTTGCGACATCTCTACTTCTTTTTAGTCCCTGCATCGAGTTGCAAATGTGAACAACCGATCTGGTATCATATACCCAAGAACTATTAGAAATATCCGCAAGATAAATGTCTATAACATATACAACGAGTGCACCTATAGAAGACGTACTCCCACTGCTCTTGCCCTTGCTAGTGAGCCACTTGTTAAAGTTCCTCTTCCAGTGACCATTCTCCTTGCAATAGAAGCAAATGGTCTCTGCATCAGGTCCAGGCTTAGGCGCCGGGGCTAGAGTCGGGATCACATCCTTGTCTTTTCCCTTTGAGTTAGCCTTCTTCTTGGTCCCTGACTTCTTGAACTTGGCCGTGTTCTGCACCATCAACACTTGATGTGTGCCCTTCTTAATGTCCTGCTCTGCTATCTTAAGCATCCCATACAATTCAGTGGGCTTCTTTTCCATGCCATGCATATGAAAGTTCGTAATGCACGAGTTATAGCTTAGCGGAACAGAACCCAGAATTGTATATGTAGCTGACTCAGGAGTCAACGGATGCCCAAGACGATCCAAAGCTTGCATGTATCCCATCATTTTGATGACATGGGGGCTCAGTGGATCACCCTCTTTCATCTTGCAATCCATCAGGGATCGCCGGACGTTGAACCTTTTGGTCCTAGCCTGAACCTGAAACATGCCCTTAAGACTCTTGATCATATCGAAAGCCCTAATGTCTTCGAACTTCTGTTGAAGCTCGGGCTCCATAGAAGCCAGCATGAGGCAGATGATCTCAGTAGACTCATCTTTGAGCTTATGATAGGCATTCTTAGCAGCAGTGGTGGCATTATCATCCGGTTCCTCTGGAAGCGGTTCCTCTAGAACATTTTCCTTTTTATCATGCTTGAGAACAATTCTCAGATTTCTATACCAGGTGGTAAAGTTTGTTCCATTCAGTTTATCTTTCTCAAGGATGGATTTCAACGCAAAATTGGTAACTGGAGAAGGTGGTGCCATTGATCTACAACATAAAATGCAAAATACTAAGACATGTATTCATGAAGAGCAATTCATATTAAACACTTTAATAATATTACTCCCACTAAGTTCAACATCCCTCTAGTTGACACCAAGTGATTCAGGATCCGATGAATCGAATTGACTAGTGAACTTTTGCATCACTGCTAGCCGACTCGATCTACTGGTAAGCAACTCCTTGCTAATCGCATCAACCATATGACTCATGTTTGTTGACGCGCATCACATGCACAACAACTCCTATGCCCCGAAGCCCAAAACTGTTTTGATAGCCTCGACAAGTTAACCAAATGCTATGCGTGTAAGTGTCCGACACAAACCCATCACGCCAAGGAGATCTAGCAGCACCCTAATTTTATAGGCCTACTACTAAACATACATGACATGTGATGTGCAGCAACTTGACATTTTTTGAGGGATCATCCTACTTAAAACATCTACCATGTCAAAGAAGGATGCATAAAGGGATAAACTTTCCAGGCAGTTTATACAAGTGATATGGTATAGCCCCTTTATCATAGCACATGGTGATCTCGATCTCCATGTACGGTTGTCCTCGTGGTGATCTCCATCTCCACGCCATAGTGTCAACCGCCAAGTGTTACATAAGTTACTATGCTATTACAAACTAATAGCTATTAAAGTAAATTACATTACATGGCTCCACAAGTTGACACGCAGGTCATTAATACAATAATGAGACAACCATATGGCTCCAGCCGGTTGTCAAAACCATGAGATGCAGGTCATGAATAATAACATACACAATGGGCTATACCAGATCACAATCATTCCCTGCAAAACCATGTTAGACGTGCTATTGTTGTCTAAACCTCTTTTAGCACTAGTCAAATTAGGTCTGCGAAAAATCGCCTAATAAACTAAAACCTCTTTTAGCACTAGTCAAATTAGGTTTTTCATATCTTTTCATTCTGCATCGTTAGGTAAGTCATGGATCTCAATCGGAGTTCATATGACCAAGATATGGCCTCTGAACCGAACCTGCTCACAGATTTCTGGACAGCGCGGATCATATCCACGTCGTGTCCTGATCCGTGTCCCGGATCAATTACAAGTGATATCCGTGTGCTACAACAGGGTTTACGGCACACTGTCTATCCCAATGGCAGATAACCGACCTCTTGGGATAAGTTTTGGCACGACCTAAGTAGCTCGCGCCTCAGGACAGATCATGAAACAAAGAACCTCAAACATACAAAACCAATCTGATCTACCATCACATGATCGGATCTACATATCTCCATATGAAATTCTATCACGAATTCATCACCACACAGCAGAAGCTCTGATACACTGATGGGGCACGCGGTCCGCTACGCTAGCGCTAAATCAAAATTTTCTACCATGCACAACCAAGATCACTGCTACTGGAGATGAACTACGTGATTCGGGTTTACCACTAGACGTGCAGTCACGGCAGCGGAAGGAGAGTTGGTGATGCGCGTCGGCGGCTGCTGGTCGATTCCCTCGAACCGATACCTTGTACCAATCCCTCGAACGGAGTCCTGCGATCCGATCCCGCGAACAGTTCGTCCAAGCGCCGCAGGTGCAACGCCTCCAAGGGATGCGCACGTACAAGGAGGAGCGCCGGGCGGCGGATTGCTAGGTCCGGCTGCTCGGCCTGGAGGTGGAGTGGCGGCTAGGGTTGTGGTCTGTCCTGTACCCCATCGGGGTTCGCCCTAGCCTTTATATAGGCGCCCGTGGATTGGCCTCAACCCTTGAGGCAATCCGGACCCTCCAGCCATATTCCATTCGGATCACATCCGAATGAGCTCCTTTCCTCTTAAGCGCGTGACCCTATAGGTCCACGTACACATGGACACGTCCCGAATCACATCCGGTTCGATAGTCGGTAGCTGTTCCTAGCAGAACGTGCCGACTCCCATATATGCGTAAACACATAAGACGAACCATTACAAAGTGTCATATGCAACATTCCTTTTGCCTCACAAGACATGTTGTCAAGCTCAAGGCGAGTACTTGTCACCCTTGTGATAGCTTGACCTCTCTTCTCGAAACCGTGATACAGATTCCTGAACCGGGTTAACACTTAACCCATATCGCATGGCCATGCTTTCTGAATCTTATCACTCGAGAGGTCCCAAAGAATATCTCTCCAAAGTGGAGGGGTAAATCCCATCTTGATCAACCATGTCTCGTGGCATGTATCATGACTCACCCGTAAGCTACCTTTATAACTACCCAGTTACGGTGTAGCATTTGATAGTCCCTAAGTGAGTCATTACTCATCCCGTGGACATGCGAGGAACTCAGGTCTAGGACATGGCATATACATTGTATTGAGACTAACAGATGACAATATCTCGCTGCATCTCAAAGTGGGTCTCTGTCCAACTCATTGATCCCATCACTCAGTCCATACTATCGGTAGCATCTCCATGCTCATGACTTGTGAAACATAGTCATCAATCGAATCATATACTAGTAAAGGACATGTGTCCGCATAACCTTTTCAACTAGGGACCATTAGAACAATCATCATAGAATATATAGTCTCACAAACAAGTCACATACTTATTGATACATATCAGTGATGATGTTCAAGGAAAATACAAATAAGTCATGAATACATAAGGAGATAAAATCATAACATGATTGCCTCTAGGGCATATTTCCAACAGTAGTCTGTACTCGGACATGTATCTTCCGCTGGTGTAATGTATTTAAGGCAGTTGTATGACGATTGTATGAGATGTTGTATCCTTGTAGTTGTAATGTTGTGATATCATGTTGGAAATTCGGGGCATATGGCATTGTCATATGTTGCTGTAGGACCGATATGTGCTTCGTCCCCGGATCTAGATGGAAACATCTAGATCTGGAACAGTACCGCATATCGGGCCTTAAAACCAGGGCCACGATGGTATCCGCCTGTCCTGTCGTCCCGATACAATACCTCTCGCGGGCACCGTTGGGTCACCCGACTAGTTACCTTTAAGGACACTACTTGATTCAGGTGCCTACCATCAAGTGAAACCAGGAGGAATCACCCTCGATGGTACACTTCAAGAGGTTCGACCGAGACATCAGTGGACTGAACTAAAGAGGAATATCCTCGTATCATCCCGGTGGTGCTACGCTACCGAGCCAGCGACGAGAGTGAAATACGAGTCCATCCACTCGTATGTTAAACTTGAAGTGACTCGGAGAGTCTCGCCGTTGTAGGTTCCCTTGGGCGTCTGCTCTGTACCGTACCTGTTGCAGTTATAATAATTTATACCCGTGTTCACTCCCCAGAGTGATCACGACCCGCTATCTATTCCTAGTTGACTAGAAATGCGCAGGGTTCACTACTAGATATAATATATATATTTAATAGGCAGCATTGGATAAAGAAAGGTACATCAAGGGGCGACAATGACAGGCTATGCAATGAATAGGAATTAACTTAATAGAAGCAACAACAATGCCTAGTGCAAGAAATTTACGGAAAAGATAGGCGATATCTGGGGAAGGAGAATGGCTCTGCTTGCATGGAAGCTCGACGGTAGGGGTACGGTCCTCGACGAAGTAGTCGTACTCGGCAACGATGTCGTCGGCGGCAGTATCAGAGTCTACCAGAGAATAAGGGGGAAGAAACAATAAATACAATGCACATAATGCAAACACAGAAAAAGGACATGGCAATTGAACTGTACACGACGTTATAATGCAGCGTTAAGTATTTCCGGCGAAACGGGGATTTATCCGGGGATGACTCATCAATATAGGTTGATTACCGAATAGATGATCCGGAGGGGAAGGTTCCATGTCTTCAATGTTAGAGACATCTGACAGACATGTGGATAGTGTATCCGTGCTTGTTGACCCATTCTAAACAAGTTTCATACTCACAACATTTTCATCCGGAAAGATTTACCGGCTCCGGTCGACTGACAGACAAATGAATTGGAGAGGAAATGTTCCACATTCGGTAGGTTAGAAGGGTGAGGTGGGTATACGGTTAGCGTATTTGGATTCGTTGGATTTTTCTGATCAACTTTGATGTATAAAGTATTTTCACCTGACTTACGATTTAAAAGATATTGATTTTCAAAGTTTAAATCAATTTAAAACAAATGATGGATTTCTTTTTATTATTAAACCAACATTATCCAAAATAGTGATATTGACTGGTCAAACTGACATAGGGGACCCACATGTCATAGGCTGGGCCTTTGACTGGTCAACTGACCAGTAGGTCCCACAGGTCATAGACCCATGCTGATTTCTTTTAAATTTTCTAAGTCTGAGAATCTGTTATTGTTTAGCCCAATTGTGAAATTAATAACTAATTAATTAAGCCTCAATCAAATATGTGTCAAACACATTTTCTGATTTGGGTTATTTGCACAACATGCCCATCTCATTTGTATTATTAGTAAAAGCCAATAACACCAAGTTTTGGGCTTAATAAGTGGTTAAGATAATGTTTGAGACTTAGTAGAATATTGCAAAGTCTGAAAATTTTGTTGTTAATAGAATTTTGTTGCTTTCAAAAGGCTATAACTATAGCTATATACCTCCTATGACTTTGAGACCAACAACAACTTTGACCACCTTTCTATGATCTATAGCCTGGTACAAGTTTCATCCGTATTAAGGTTCGTTTTCCTAATTAAAGGTTTGCTGGAAAAGTGTCGTATGAAGTTAATTCTAGAAATCTGTTAAAAGATAACTCTAACAGGGACAATTCCTATAGTTGATTTGTACTACAACAAGAATACAATCATGTACTGCCCTAAATTGGTATGTAAGATCCCCTTAAATTGTTCATTATCACCTAAAAAGTAGCTATGAACACAATACTGTTTCTGTCGTTTTATTGTTAACAAACACGTGCACTTTGCGAATTTTATAGGATTTAATCCTTGCAGTATCTGCAATTGTTCCAATGGAGAGAAATGAAGTTGGATAAGTGTACATTCAACCTACACAAATTTTATTCAATTTGGGAATCGTTTTGTTGTTTATTTGTTGGGGGTTTTGGGGGCTTCCAAGTGTGACAGATGCAGCAAATAGCAACAGCCACAGTAGTTGCAGGCAACAGCAAGAGCATCAGCTTCCAGTGCCACAGGCGTGCAGAGGCGCGCCTCGGGCGCGGCCGGTGGCTATGGTGAGCAGTGGAGCAGCGCAGCTGCGGGTGCTCACTGGGTGGGCACCCAGGGTGTCCAAGGGTGGCTACGGCGAGTCCAGGGGACAGTTGGCGCTTGGTTGCGGAGCAGCAAGCACGTCTGCAGTGGCGAGTTCGATTGTGGCAACAGCAGTACGCTCGACGAGCTAGGGGGAGAAGGGGAGGTCAACTTGGAGGCTCACAATGAGGTTGAGGGGAGCTAAGGAGAGCCGGGGCGGTCGGAGGAGCGCGGATCGAGCGGTGGTGCGCGAGGGCGGGGCGATGGCCGTGGGCACCAGGGGGTGGCCAAGGCCGGAGAGCGTTGGGGCAGCACAGGCGCAGGAGGCGTGGCCACGCGAGAGAGCATGAACGACATCGGGGAGGATCACCGGGAGTCGCCAGAACCGCGCCGCCAACCGAGGTGGCGACGAGCACCGGAGGCCGTGGCGAGCTAGGGTTCACCCGTGCCCGCGGGAGGAGGAGGAGGCGGCAATTCGGCGGCCATGGGGATGCGCAGCAACACCGGAGGCCGGCGAGGCGTGTTGCGCGGCGACCTAGAGGGTCGGCGGCGACGGGGATCAGCCAGCGATTGTGGCGTCCAGATGAGGAGGGAGTCGGGATCGAGGGAATCAGGATGGGTGAGCAAGAGAGAGAGAGAGAACGAGTGAGAGCCAGAGAGACTGGATGGGGGGCCGGCTCGGGTGAACATGTGCACGCACGAAGGGGAAACAGGGGATCGGGGAGAAGGAGATGGGCCGGTTAAAATTGCTTATGGCGCTAGATAGAAAGAGGGTTCATTTTCTAATTCCTTCACGACCCATTTTTTTTCTTTCAGTTTTGTATAATATTGAGGACCCAATGACCTCAACAAAATATGAAACCTGGCCACATAATTACATGGCATTATTTAGCACAACCAAAAAAAAGTTTAGAATTTATTTGAATCAATTTGGATTTTATTTAATTAGCAAAATATTAAATGAAGATGCTTTTGCTACTGTTGTAATTCTGATGTAATTCTGATGTAATTCTGGATCAATCTGATGTAATTCTGGATATGTTTGTTGGAATAAGATGAATTCTGAGTTTATGGATCAGATTGTTCATGTAATCCTAATGGATCTTATATGACTCATATATGTGTAATTTCATAGCTATGTATGCTTTCCAATCTATCTTGTGTGCACTTTCCATGTTTATGTTATTGATCTTTGGAGGAAGTGGGATTTAGTAGTAGGTTCAATCTTTGTGATGCTCTATATCCTAGTGACCTTGTTTGAGACAAGATACACATATGTATTTCTACTATTAAAGATAAAACAATGGATATTAGTGGTATTGCATTCTTTTCTCATGTTTATTGCGTTATTCTATTTCTAGAAAACTTAGTGCTTTTAGATGCATGCTGGATAGGAGTCTCTAGAGTGGAGTAGTAGTAGGAGTAGCTGGAGTCTCAACGCTTACTTATCTTGGCCGTAATGCCTATTAGAATTATATCATGGATGATCATAGCTATAGATCTGTTGCAATCTGTCAATTGCCCAACTAAAGTTTATTCACCATATCATGCTTCTTTATGAGAGAGATGTCACTAGTGAATTCTATTTTTCCCCGGGTATATTATCATCATCATATTTACCGTTATCATATCTTCTTTACCGCTGCTCCATTACTACAAAATTATCTATTACTGCTTTTGACCTCTTGAGGAGAAACATAGGGGGATAGGCAACCCCTCTACCGACTTTTTAGGAGCGATACAATTTTATTTTTTGTGTGCAGGTTCTTCTTGACTTCCCGAGTTTAGAAGCTGCTTCTAGTAGTTTGATAACCTTGATCACAATACATTCATGATAGCATAAGATGGTTTTTGAATATTTGGTAATAGTAGTGGAAAGGTTACGAAACATTCGAAAATGGTTCTGGGACCTCCAAACATGTTCTGGAAGGGTTTGGAGGTTCCTCGAAGCTTTCAGAAGTGTTCGAAGAGTTCACTAGGCAAAGTGGAAAGGCCCACAATGCATTAGGTCGATGTAAAGGGAGACTCCTTGGGGAGTAAGGCAAGACGCCAGGGGTCTTGGCGCACCCCCTAGACGTCGGAGTCTCTCACATTTCCCCTACTTGTCGTAGACCGTTGCGTTTCATATTGAAAATGGAGGATGTCTCTTCTTATTGTTCTAATCCTACCTTGAGAAGGCCTCTCATCCATGTTGCATCTACATGCTTTCACCTATATATAGGGGATAGGGGTAACCCCAAAAAAGTATCAGAAAAGCCGCAAAGCTGCCCCAACTAAATTTTGCGCTCTTTATTTGTTTTCGGGCTAGATCATTTTAGATTTGACGTCGTTAGAGTTTTCCTCGTCTATTTTTCTTAATTGAGGTTTCCTTTGGAAGCCACTAATCTATAATACCTAAATAGTTTATCCTCACTAACTTATTTTTCTCCACATGCAAGCTATCCACATCATCAAGTAGGTTCATCTCTTTACCACTAACTCTTCATGCACATGCCTCCATTAAATGTGCATGCACATGCAACCTATCACAAAAAAATATTAACTTTTTATGCACTAAGCCTCACGATTTGTAAGCTGACTTTTCTTTATAGAAAATCAAATTATGAGTATTTTATTTTTCTACGTGATTTTTTTATCAATGCACATTTGTAGTTACTATGCTAAGGGTGATATCTCCACTCAACGTTATTTTTGTCTCATATCGTTTCGCCGGTATATTCTCAAGGTAATAAATTAATAAACAAAAATCACACTTATTTTTGAATTTTCATCAAATTTTCTTAGATTTTTAATCTAAACAATGTTTCTTTCAAAAAATATTTCATAATTAAATTATAATAAAATTTATAATTTTTTTCATATTTTAATATATTAAATTATTTGTTAACAGTCACGCAGCACCGTGTGGGGTATTATTTAGTATCATCAAATACATCACCATCAAATAATTAAATACTCAGAAAACAATAGTCTTAAATAAGGAGGCAGGGTGTCCATGCGCCTCCACCGTGCTAGGTTCACAAAGTACGCACGCGGTCATATGCATGCATGCCAAGTACCAAAGCTAGCAAGGACGAGACGATGAAGCGCTCTCCTAAAAAGAAATCGCAGCAAATCAGAACTGCAGATACGGCGCAGCACGCTGGGTGGGGAGCTTAGCGCGCGCGCGATCTAATTAACCTAGGCTTTGCACGGTCGACTCATGGCCGGCCTTGCATAAAGAGAGACGACGAGCTAGCGCATGCAATGCAGAGTGCCAAGCAAGGTGGTGGTACAGTGCAAGCTAGGTTCGCACGATCTCGATATGGAGCGCGCTTTTCCCCCGTGCGATGCCTAGCTTTGCCCCCTTTGCCTTCACCCATGATGCACGTACGACTGCATGCAAGCTGCCAGAGACGCGGGACGACCATCCGACGGCCGTCCGCGAGGGACCAGGACTGGTCGCCTCGAGATCGGGAGCCTACCCAACCTGACCAAAGCGAGCGCTTTCACGAAAGCTCGGAGAGGGTTAGGGTTTTAATATCACTTTGGTCGTTAGGATATTACTACTCCCTGATCCAATTAACTATGCAAAGGTAGGCAGCATGTGCAGGCAAATGAATCGTCCGTAGGAACTTTCGTGCAGACATCTCTCCACCAAAAAGCAACAGTTTAACCTGATTTAATTATTAGTTTGTAGTACTACGTATAGCACGACCCAATTTTAATGTTTTTGAACCCGACAAGGCCATCGGCTGCCATTATCTCACCCACATCCGGACAGTTGGTGTCAGTTAGTAAAATATATAGAGAGAGACTGTGTGTGAGAGAGAGAGAGTTGCCCAAGAATGATCTCGATGGGCTCACGAAATCTTCTAATTTCATTCTTCCAATATCTCAACACAGTCGACAGAACCATGCATGAAATTTCATCTTGGAAATTAAAATGAAGGTTAAAATCCGACTGGCTCGAGTGCTGTACGTACTCGATACAAAAGCCGGTATTTTCTCCTGCTCCCTCCCCCCCCCCCCCCCCTCTCTCTCTCTCTCTCTCTCTCTTTCTCTCTCTCCAATCCGCTAGACAATTTCGCAGTAATGCTTCACCTTTTGTGTAGTGTAAAGAGGAGGTTAGGCCCAGGTCATGCGTGTGATGCACCGCCGGCCCGGGAGACAAAAGAACATCACCATGATGTAGTATACTTGTGGTGTATTCGATCCAGCAAGCAATGCCATCAAAAGTAAATGCACAGCTTCCAGATATTTGTCGCAAAACGTAGCAACATGCATCAGCAAATATGTTCCAACAATGTACATGTTGTCTAGTCAGGAGGTAACATTCGAGGGAAAAGAGGAGATGGTTTTTCCTAGGATTTGAGTCCTATGGGAAACAATGTCATTTCGCCCCGAATGAAGGAATCGGTTCAAATAAATCTAACGTGAGGTTGCACCTGGAAAGTTTTTGTCGGGGCTATCTCTCTCCAACGTTAACATTCTCGCTTTTAGCTGCGAAAGGCAAGGAACTCAAAGGATTCAACGGAACATTACGTGTCTTTATTTCTTTGCGCTATTTGTATCGAGATAAATGCATGTATATTACACACCTCAGATCAATTTTAGTTCTTCTAAATAAAAAAAGGATCGATTTTAGTTTCAAGTGCTACACTACAATATTGGTCATAGGAGCACATTAGTTAATGCAGAATGATGTTATTTAAGACATTTATCACAGACACCCGTGTCCAGATGTGTGCTATGCACGCATCTCACACATCACGAGCGCAGAACAAAGTTATGACAACACATTTTTTTCAAACCATCAGACAAAAATGTTTGTAATGAAATTATCGCAAACACTACAAAAGAAAAAACGCCTGCTCAAAAATGAAACATTTGTGATGTTTTGGTAATCTAGCACGAGTAAAAAATAAAAAATGTATGCTATGCAGGCACACAGTTCCATAGACTTGACCGTTTGTGATAAGTCACTACAAGAAATATGCTATCTTGTGACACTTTATATTGGTCACTGAAAGGTCATTGTTTATCATTTTGTGACCTTTTTGTGACATTGCGACCTGTTTTTGTGAATTGGTCATAGAGCTTAACGACCAAAATAAAAGGTCATAGATTTTATGACCAATTGGTTTCGTCGTTGCTTGTTTGGCCAGTCCACATCAGATCCAACGTGGTAAGCTGACGTGGAAAATTATATGACCAAACAGAATGGTTGATGATTAGAATCAGTCCGATCCAATTGAACCGTCTATATGGGCCTGTCCCAACAATTCAGCACTTATAATATATTTTTTCCTTTCATGTTTGATCAGTTATATGGGCCAAGCCTAACATTTTAGCCTTTCTATTTTTGGGCCGTGGCCTTTTTAAGCTACTGATTTTCTATTTTCAGCAATTATATTTTGGTGGAGGCCCCACTAGTTAGATAGGACCCACTTGTCATATTCATCTCATAATGGGTCCCACCATGAAAAACTCGAAAATTATTTATATTTTTTCATAAGTGGATCCCCTGGACAGATTTCCATTTCACACATTTTCAAATCACATACTTTATCAATATTTCATACAAAGCAGACAAAACACATGAAATTCATCAAATAACCCTAAATTAGTCTATTATAATCTTATTCTATTACAAACCAGATATGCCTACTATTACAATATATAATACGCACTCTTTGCTGAGTAGGGTGGGATTCGGACACTGGGCTTCACACTTCAACTTTCTTAGGCCTGGAGCTCCTGTAAAAGAAACAGACACATGTTTAAGAGATGCAAGATATTGATCAAGGATTAAAAAAACAAGGCACACAAAAAAGTAAGTATCATCATGATCATAAATTGTCAAACAACATAAACTAAAGCAGAGTAATGTTTATGTATTTTACAACTCCGCATGTTTCAATTCTAATACAACTTGCACTTTGTTTCTTTCAAATCGGCAATCTTAATCTGTAGATGTAGTTAAAAAATAAATAGGCCATGTTTCATGTTCAGAATGTCCAAAATATTCGAACACATGCAAGAATAATAAAATTATGAAATGAAGTAACAATTTTATGTTCTAAGACTTTCAATCACAAGGAACTCCACGCACGACAAATAAACTAAAGTTATACCCACACTGTCACTGCATATGCATAATTTAAAGAGTGCATTTTTAAGGTTATTAGTACCTAATTTTGGGTGAGAAAAATAACAGAAAACTGGACATTATCATAACTCGCAGTATAAACATCAAATTAGATTTACAAGTGAGCATGGCTATAGTTCATAGAAACTTCCACTTCTAAAACTTAGGAAGCATTGCTCCCATTGTACCTGGATGGTAAACAAGGAAACAAGTTATGGAAGCAGAAGCATCGTCCTTTATCCAGTGTACCTGGGTCATATTTAGGTACACAATTAGCAAATATGTCAATATTTACTTACCATGAACATAAAACAACGAACTTGGATAAGCATTAGCAGTGTAGTACAAAATTTATCACTATAACTTTGGGAAATGGTTAGTTTGGTGGGTATCCAGTTTATTTGCATATGACCAACACTAACCAGTATGAGTTCATTCAATAACTAAAAAGTACTCAGTCTACACGTATAAACCAAAGATTCAGCAAGAGCATGTCGATAAAACAGTAAAAACAATGGTATCTACTATACCGCCATGCATGAGGACTTTTTAATATTATTATTCATCATCAAAGCAACCTATAACCACCTATGTTTACAAATCTCTGCATAGTAAAAAAAACAACCTATTTATTTGAAATCAGAATAGATTTCTCACTCAAATCTGAATTCATTGGTTTCTCCTCCAAACTATTGAAATCTCAGCCTCTAATTCGCTGGTTTCTTAGGCAATGCAGCGTAGATAAACCAAATGGGACATCAGAAATAGCAGCAAGGTAGAATCATATAGATGTAACACCCTCGATGTCATGTAACAGTAATCACTTTTGCTGATGACAATTACTGTTGTTAATCATGCCTTGATCATCTTTGCATTTGATCATATCCAAAAAACCTTCTGCTTGATATTAAAAAGAAAGAGATAAATAACATTTTGTCCAAAAACTGTGCAACCAATTTTTCTAATTGCACAATAATCAATGGACCATGATAAACAAGCTATAGAATAATTCAAACAAATATAAATAGTAGCCAAAAGCCACATTTAATCAGTTGATGTTCAAAAAGAAATACCAAATGATTTTTTTAAATGCCCAAACTTTTTGCGGCAACTCCCTAAGGTGCAATACAAATGTACCAAGAAGTTTCACTTTGATTAAAATTCATTTGGTGGCTAAACAAAATATTATAGAAGAAAACAAAAAAGGAAACAAAGGAAATACAAAATAACTATAAATCTCGCACTGGTTAACAGGCCCACCCCCTCCCCTTCACTGGGCCCAGCCCACCGAAGCTTCATCTCCTACCTCCTGTTCACAGGGTTACCGTGGCGAGCATCCACGACGGCTTGGACGTAGCCGTCCCCGTGTCGAGCATCCACCGGCGCCGCACAAGTATAAGGTGAGGCCCAGCCGTGGATGACCCCAACCCAAACCCTAGCCTCGCCTAGTCCTCTCCCTCGAGCACCCGAGCTATCTCTGCTTCCTCTAGTCTGTGCGGTCGTCGCCGCGCCATCGTCACCTACGTGGCCACCCGCCGTCTCGCGCGCCCTGCTGGTGTCCAAGGGGACCGCCGTCAAGCTCCGCTTCAACCGCAGAACGTCGTTCAAGCCGAGCCGCACCAGAGACGCCGAATCGTGCCGCTCCTCCACCATGGCCGACGGCCGTTGCCGACAAAAATTCGCCACCACGCGCCCTCCTCCGGCCTACCCAAGCACCTCATTGCGCTCCACTTTGAGCGTGCCACCGATTTCCCTTTTTTCCCTCACTGAATCGCCGCCGTAGCACCCGCCGTGGCTCCGGCCTCCGCTGGCCCATGGCCAGAGCACGGGCAGCGGTGCGAGCTCGCCTTGGCGGGATCATGCTGGCCGCCGCGCCTTTGCACGCGGCTGCGCCCCGCCGCCCCACCGCCGCGGCCTTCCCCCCTCCCTCTCCGGAGGCCCGATCCCGACGACCTTCTCTGTGCCCTGCTCACCGTAGGCACACACTGGTTTTAACCAGTGGGCTAACTACCTTGTTAAGCCTAATCCCTTGTTAAACTACCCCTCCCATGTGTGTCTATGACAGTGGGCCCTAGGTCATTTGCTTAAGTTTAATAAAATTGTTAGATTAGATCCCCCCCATAGACAATAAAATGCGGGCCCATGCACTTATGTTAACCCCATGTTTAGTTTAATAAGTTAATTAAAATCTGTTAGTATGACAGCTAGGCCCCACTGGGTTAATAGATTAATAAAAATAGATTTGTTAAACTGTGTCATTGACATGTGGGACCGCACTATCATTTGATTCTTAAAATTGAATTGTTAAAATTTGACGCTGACAAGTGGGACCCACTGGTCAGGTTGACCAGTCAACTCTCACTGTTCTGGATAATGTTAGATTAATAATAAAAGTACTTCCAAAAATGTTTTAAATTGATTGAAAATTTGAAATTCAACAACTTTTAAACCGTAACTCAGACGGAAAAACTTTATACATGAAAACTTATCATCAAAATATAACGAATACGGATACGCAATCCTTACCGCCACCATACCCCTCGAACATACCGCACACGAGACTTTCCCCCTCCTGATCTTTAGTCTACTTCAAAAATGTTTTAAATTGATTGAAAATTTGAAATTCAACAACTTTTAAACCGTAACTCACACGGAAAAACTTTATACATGAAAACTTATCAGCAAAATATAACGAATACGGATACGCAATCCTTACCCCCACCATACCCCTCGAACATACCGCACACGAGACTTTCCCCCTCCTGATCTTTAGTCCGGTAATCAGCCGGAGCCGGGAAAACATCTTGTTAAATTCCCGTTTCGTCTGCAACGTGTAGCACTGCGTTAGTTCACCTCTAGGTTAACGTATTCCCATGTCTTATATTTGTATTGCTATTATTGCCGTGTATTTATTGTTTTCCCCCCTCTCTTATTGTCCCGTAGAAACCGCGACTACCGCCGCCGGCGTTGCTGTGTTCGACTACGTCGTCGATGACCGTACCCCTACTACCAAGCTTCCAGGCAAGCAGTGCCATTTTCCTTCCCCAGATATCGCCTATCTTTTCCGTACATTTCTTGCACTAGGAATTTCTACTGCTGCTACGTTACAATCCTATTCAATTGCATAGCTTGTCATTGTCGCCACTTGATGTACCTTCCTTTATCCTATGCTTCATATTAAATATATATATTATTCTACAGTGAACTCTGCGCATTGTTAGTCAACTAGGATTAGATAGCGGGTCGTGGTCACTCTGGGAGTGACACGGATTCAATTTATTATAACTGCAACATGTATGGTACAAAGCCTACCATGGCTCTGTCGAGCCACGTCAAGTGTGAGCTATCGAGGAGTAATCCTTGAACTCCACTCGTTGCTGACTCTGTATAGCCAACCTAGTGTCCTGAACAACGATTGTCCTTAAAGGTAAGAGTCGGGCGACCCAACGGTGCTCACGAGAGGTATTGCGACGGGACGACAGGGAGGGTACGACCGACCTACTCTCGGCCTTGGACCTTGTTCGTTGTCCGCGAGAGTTACCAAACCACGGAAGTCGAGCTCTTCCAAGAGCACACGTGTGACAAGGTAAGGACACGGTTCAACTTGTCGGTAACCCTAGAGATTTGACGGGACGACAGAGCAGGCCCAGAAGTACTAGTGGTTCTGGCTGCTGTTCATTGTCCGTTGTGTTGTTAGTCAGGCAACGATAATGGTTGCTTGCGAACTAATAATAAAATGATTAAATGGTTAAAGTGGATGACCTGAGATGTCGGGACCCGGGGTTAGCGTATGCAAGTACAGTTAAGACATAGTCATATGGAGAGCCGAGAACTGCACCCACTTGTCTAAGCAGACAAGGCCAAGCACTGAACATTCTCGGAAAGCATCGTACGTGAGGGGCATCCCATCCAGGCCGGATGATAAACTGATATGGGTCCTCATCGTCCGCACACAAGTCAAATGATATGGGTGGTGAACTCACATATTCAAAGAGAAGTCGCCTCAACCATACTACCGACTATCTCAAAACTCTTACATAGACTTACTCCAGCCCGATCACTTAGTCGGGGCCTAGGGCGGGCTCGATCATACCACAAAGTGTGCACGAGACGGAGTCTCGAGCAATCGCATCGCGATGCCCCAAGCTGCGCACATCTAAGGGCCACTTGGTGTATGAAAGACCGCCAGCCAGAACACAACTAAGGTCTCGAAAACCCATACGAAGATATGCATGTTATAAACATACACGCAGCACACATGCCTTGTATGAACAGCAGGTACCATTGCAATTCTCTACAAAGTGTACATTTTATTTATAACTCTTATAGAGTACACACAGAGATCACATACATGTGATCCAACATTACAACACAGAGCGGAAGCAAATTATGTCTGAGTACAGACAAGTTTAACAAATGGATTAAGAAGCCTTATTCAAACACAAAGCCCTCCACGAGGGAACCAGTCTGCTGACTGGGACTAGACTAGCTTAACTTCAGTCGTCCAGCTCGATGAAGAAGCCACCTTCGGGGTCAGTGGCGTCATCCAAAACATAGATTAAGCAAACATGAGTACAAAGGCGTACTCAGCAAGACTTACATAGGAGCTATACTACTCATGCACATGTATCAAGGTAAAGGGAGGTGGGGTTCACTTGCAGAAATGCCAGCTTTGACTTGGCTAATCCTGAACTACGAGTACCAGACTTTGAGGTAAGAAGCGTACATGAGTCCTCTACTTTCTCCAACCAATACACCACTATGGTGCCTTCCTCGACTTCCCCACGAGAAAGCACGCCATAGCACTCACACTTATCTTGGTGTGTTTTAGAAGTATCCGGTTCAAGTTATCTAATAATCAAGCTAAGCTTTCCAAGCAGTCCATAACCGCGGACGCGGCTATTCGAATAGTTTTGTTAACCTTGCAAGGGTGTACCGCTACACACACATGACCATCATTTACCGCCTTTGTACTCGACACCATTCAAGGGGTGCCAGCGAGGATGCTCACCACAACTGTTACCTCATAGCCTATCTAGTCCAAGAAAGCCGCCTACTTGGGTTGGTTACCACAATCGTGAACCCGGCCGGTTTACCGAAGTGGACCCAAGCGATGTTTGCGTGGTGCATAAGCCGGTCTCGGGTGAGCCGTTCTCTCACTTAGCATCCAGGCCACAAGCCTACCAGAACTCCGAACTACTGCGACATCTGGACATCGAAAGGGATGAGTTAATAGGTTGAGAGGGGTCAGTGAGCCCAATGTGTGGTTGTACTCTTCATCTTGGATCACCACAAAAGAACTCGTACTAGGGCGGTGTTCAACGAGACAACCCACTGTGTACTCCTACACAGCCTCTCATCGTTCACCTTGTATTAGGGTCGATTCACCAACACTTTTCTACCATCATCAACATGATCATTCCCATCCCGACTCACATCACAGTAACAACATGGTATCATACTAAGCATGCAATAAGCAGTAACATCGCAGGGGCCACATGATATCAAACAACTCCTACGTTTGCTAGGATTGTGGTTTGCTTACTACTGTGACAAAATGATAGGTCATGCAAAGGAATGGGTTCATCTATGCGGTAGAATCGTAACATGGTGATCATCCTATACAATGCATAAGCGAGACATGAGAGGGAAGTGGGATTTTATCGATATGATCAATGGGGGTTTGCTTGCCTTGCTGACGAGGTTCGGGTTCGGGGTCTTCAACGAAGGGGGTGACCTCGGACTCCGTCTCCACGTCTATCAGCAACATGACAATCATAGGATCAACATAATGTACAATGCACAATCACATGAATGAATGTTGAAACTTGAAGTATAAGTTTTGATGTGTGAGGCAATTCCATTTAAGTGGAGTATATTGCATTTGAAATGCAAATTCAAACTCCACATTTGAATTCAACTTAGCCAAGTTGTTTGTGATAAAGTTTGATCATCTTGAAGTATTTTCAAATGTGTATGATATGCCTTTCAAGTGTGGTTAAATTGTAGCTTAATTCCATGGTCCAAGTTGCAAGATCAATTGATTTGAATTTGAATTAAATTCAAATAAACCAAATGACATATGCTACTGGTCCCATTTTAAATTCAACTCAAACATAGTTGAAAGTTGCATATTTGGAAATATAATTTTCTCCTGATCATTTTTCATATATTATTTGTCCAATTTGGAGTTAATATGAATTTTCTATGAATTTCCAAAGTTTGGGGTATTTTCTGGAATTTCTGGAATTCTTTTAAGTCACTTTGCTTTTCTGGAAATTCATTTAAATCAATTATTGCATCAGCATGTGGTCATGCTGACGTGGGGGGGGGGGGGTCTGACTGGTGGGCCAGGGGTGTCAGTGTCACATGGGTTTAATTGAAACGGTTTAAACTTAACCAGGGGGTTAAGTGCCTGGGGGCCCCACCTGTCATTGACCTGGGGTCTATTAGCAGGGGGGTTAACCCCTAATGATAGTCGCCTCACCGGCGGCTAGCCGCCGGTGGCCACTAGTGCGGCGGCGCTGCACGGGGATGGGGCTCCCGTGGTCCAAATCGAGCGCCGCAACCACCGAGACTTTGCTCTTGGTGCTGCGCATCGAATGGAACCGAGTGGGGGACCTGGGAGGCACTGGTTTGACGGCGACGACGAGCCCTAGCGGCGGCGGAGCTGCTGGCTCGAGGTGAACTCGGCTACGGGGCAACATTTGGGGCGGTTTTAGGCTGGATCGAACCAGAGGAGCTCTGCAGTGACAACGGACAGGGTGACAGGGTCGAAAGCTTTGCGTAGGCTCGTCGACGACGAGCATGGTGGCTCTGTGCTCTTGCGTCCATGGCGGAAAGAGCTAGAGGAGGCGAGAGGTGTCGTGGCTTGAGGGGAAAATCTCACCGAGACGCAGGGAGTGCAATGGTGCAGTCGATGGAGTCGAGGAGGGAACGTGGCCGAAGTATTTGACGACGACGAGTCGCGGATCCGGCGAGGGCTCGAGGACGATTGCGGCGGCTTGATTCCAAATCACGGCTCTGCCTGCTTCGGGAAGAGGAAGTCGACGACGGCGAGTACGAGGGACACCGCAGCTTGAGCTCTAGGGCACGGTGGCCACGTCTTCCACGGCGGTGCGCTCCGGCGAGTTCTCGGGTGGCGACGGAAACGAGCACGGGAGGAGGAGGAGGAAGCTCTGGAGGGGGGGAATGGGCTCACGGCGTCTCCAGCGTCTCCGTGGCTTCGTTAGAAGGCGCGGGAGGGCAGGTGTCGTCGGGAGAGGCGGCGACGTGCCCATCTAGCTCGGTGGCATTCCACCGAGCAGCTTGGAGGCGCGAGGCGGGGAAGAAGACCCCCGTGCCCCTTTGGGCCGGCTGGGCTGGGGTGGGCTGACTTCGCCTGGGCGAGAGGTAAGTTCTTTTCCCTTTTCTGTTTAATCTTTCCTTTCTGTTTTTCTGTGTATTTTTTTTGACTTTGGTAAAAATACCAAATCATTTTATTAAATGCTGAAAACTTTTATGTGGCCTCATAATAAGATAAACTAGCCACTCATAAACTTTCAACATTTTTAAAATTCAAATGATTTGAATTTTAAATCAAAAAGGGGTATTTCTTTAATTCCAAGGTACTGTTTGAATATTTGAAAAATCTATGAGCATGGGGTGGGTCCCACATCACTTGATATGTGATCACACTCATTTATAAGACTTTTCAAAACTCTAACATGAATTTTTGGAAAATATTTTTATCTGGCCTTTTGAATTAATTCATCTGGGGGGTGTGCCTTCTCCCATTTTGATTTTGAATTTGATTTCCAAGATTTCTTTTTTGAAATTTTGACATGATGCAAAGGAACTAGCTAACCCTAGCACATACCTAACAGAGGGTTCTGACAACTCGCTCCCACTCAACAGAATCTCGTCCCGAGATTCAGAAGTCTGCGGGAGGAAGGAGGGGTACTCGGCAATGAGACGGTCTTCTCTTTCCCACGTAGCTTCTCTTTCAGAGTGGTGTGACCATTGCACTTTCAGAAACCTAATCTTCTGACGACGAGTGACACGCTCTGTGGAATCAAGAATACGAACGGGGTATTCTCGATAAGAAAGGTCATCTTGGAGATCAAGCGTTTCATGGTCGACTTCGCGGATGGGGTCCTTGAAGCAACGCTTGAGTTGGGACACATGGAATACATCATGTACTCGGGAGAGGTGCGGAGGTAGTTCAAGTTGGTAGGCAACTTCTCCACGTTTAGCAATAATGCGGAAAGGTCCGATGTAACGTGGGGCCAATTTGCCTTTGATACCGAAACGTTGGGTTCCCTTCAGAGGAGTAACCCGAAGGTAAGCCTTCTCATCCAGATTGTAGCTCTCTTGCCTATGATGACGATCATAGTAGCTTTTCTGACGAGACTGGGCTGCTTTCAATTGATCACGAACAATGCGAACTTGCTCTTCTGCTTCCTTGATCATATCCGGTCCAAAGAATTGTCTTTCACCGGTTTCAGACCATTTTAGTGGTGTTCGACATCGTCGTCCATATAGGAGCTCAAAAGGAGCCATGTTCAGACTAGATTGAAAAGTATTGTTATAAGCAAATTCGGAAAATGGAAGAGAATTCTCCCAATTCTTTCCGAATGAGATAACACAAGCTCTGAGCATGTCTTCAAGAATTTGGTTAACCCTTTCGACTTGACCGCTAGACTGAGGATGAAAAGCTGTACTAAAGGAGAGATGAGTTCCCATAGCATTCTGAAAGCTTCCCAAAATCTAGAGGTAAAAAGGCTACCGCGATCAGAATTGATTTCCAAAGGAACACCATGAAGGGATACAATTCTAGAGATGTACAAGTCCGCTAACTGGCTAGCAGTTATAGACTCGCGAACCGGAAGGAAGTGAGAAACTTTGGAAAGCCTATCTATGACAACGAAGATGGCATTGTTTCCTTTCTGGGTTCTTGGAAAGCCGGTGATGAATTCCATACCGACTTTGTCCCATTTCCACTCAGGGATAGACAAAGGTTGAAGTGTACCAGCAAGACTTTGATGTTCTGCCTTAATGCGACGACAAACATCACATTCGGCAACAAATTGAGCAATGTCTCTCTTCATCCTAGTCCACCAAAATCTCTGGCGTAGATCTCGGTACATTTTTGTGCTACCGGGATGAATTGAGAGGGGTGTGTCATGGGCTTCTTTGAGGATGAGTTGCCTTAGTTCCCTATTCTTAGGTACTACCAAACGATTTTCAAAGAATACCGTTCCTTTGCTATCTGTGGAGAAACATTTAGCAACTCCGCTAGCAATGTTCTCCTTGATCCGGCGAACACCTCGTGCACGCCTTTGGGCAACTATAATTTGATCCTCAAGAGTTGGTTTCGCCACCAAGGTAGAAAGATAGCCATGAGGAACAATCTCAAGGTTGAGTTTGCGAAAGTCCTCATGAAGAAGTGATTGATACTGTTGTAACATGAGGTTGTTACAATACGACTTACGACTTAGTGCATCAGCCATGACATTGGCTTTTCCTGGGGTGTAAGAAATTGCTACGTCGTAATCTTTTATCAACTCAATCCAGCGTCTTTGCCTGAGATTAAGATCTGGCTGGGTGAAAATATATTTGAGGCTTTGGTGGTCGGAATAAATCTCACAACGATTACCAAGGAGGTAATGTCGCCAAGTTGTTAGGGCATGAACTACGGCAGCGAGTTCAAGGTCATGGGTAGGATAGTTCTCTTCATGTGGCCGCAACTGGCGTGAAGCATAAGCTACCACATGTCAATCTTGCAGAAGTATGCATCCTAACCCTTGCCGTGATGCGTCACAATAGATCTCGAAATCCTTTTTGGTGTCTGGAGGTGCAAGTACGGGTGCAGAAGTCAATCTCCTTTTTAGCTCTTGAAAGCTTTCCTCGCACTTGGGAGTCCATAATAATTTCTTATCTTTCTTGAGGAGTTCAGTTAGAGGCTTTGAAACTTTAGAAAAGTTCTCGATGAAGCGACGGCAATAGCTGGCTAGGCCAAGAAAACTTCTAACTTGCTTAACCGATTCAGGTGGAGTCCAGTCAAGCACGGCCTGAACTCTCTCGGGATTCACAGCAATGCCTTTTGCAGCAATCACGTGGCCTAAGTAGGTCACTTGTGGTAGTCAGAATTCACACTTGGAGAATTTAGCGTACAGGCGATGCTCTCTAAGCTTCATCAATACCAGCCTTAAGTGTTCGGCATGATCTTCTTCGTTCTTCGAGTAGATGAGAATATCATCAAGATAAACCACAACAAACTTATCTAGCTACTCCATGAAGATCGAATTCATCAAGCGTGAGAATGTGGCGGGGGCATTGGTTAAACCAAAGGACATGATGGTGTACTCGTAAAGACCATAACGAGTAGTAAAAGCCGTTTTGGGAATGTCCTCGTTTCGGATTCTGATCTGATGATAACCTAATCTCAAATCCATCTTGGAGAAGACGGAGGATCCTGCAAGTTGATCATAAAGATCATTGATCCTGGGCAATGGGTATTTGTTCTTTATCGTCGCTAAATTTAGCGGGCGATAGTCTACGCACATCCTTTCTGTTCCATCTTTCTTCTTTACGAACAGAACGGGGCAACCCCATGGCGATGAGCTAGGGCGGATGAAGCCTTTTGCCAAGGAAGCATCAAGTTGGGTTTTTAGCTCAGCTAACTCATGTGGGGCCATTTTATATGGGCGTTTGGAAATTGGTGCGGTTCCTGGAACAAGATCCACTATAAATTCTACACACCTGTCGGGTCGCATGCCCGGCAGCTCTTCAGGAAAGACATCCAGGAAGTCACGAACCACCGGAATATCTTCAAGTTCGGGAAGGGGAAGTACATTCAAGGAATGCACTTGGTTTCCTGTTCTGGGTGAGGTGTAGTTAACGGTTGTGCCTGAAGGGTGGGTGAGTTTCACGGACTTGCCTTTGCAATCCAGGTAGGCATTCTGTCTTGATAGCCAATCCATGCCAAGGATGACATCAATGTCTGAAGACTTGAGGGCTATGAGTGAAGCAAGGAATACTAAACCCTCAATTGCAATTTGATTACCATGGATTACTCTATTAGTTTGCCATCTTGACCCTGGAGTCTGAATAATCATCGGGCTGGACAATTCAACAAAGGGTAACTCATGACGAAGTGCATAACTTTCCGACATGAATGAATGAGATGCTCCTGGGTCGAAAAGAACAGAAGTAGGAACAAAATTGACTGGGAGCGTACCAAGAATGACGTCAGTGGTGTCGTCAGTCTCTTCGGCAGCAATCTGGTTCAGACGTCCACGAGTGGCGGGAGGAGCGGGTTTGGCGGTGTAGACCTTCTGGGGTGGCTTGCCACGGCCATTGTTGTTGTTGTTGCCTCCGGCACGGGGTGGAACGTTCTGGTGTTGGAGCTGGTTCTGGGGACACTCGCGAGAATAGTGGCCTGCCTGACCACACTTGTAACAGGCTCCGAAAACAGTGCGTGGAGCTGGGTGGAACTGGGTGGGTGGACGAGGCGCCACATAGGATGGCCTCGGGGGGTTGTTCTGGCGGAACATGCTGTTGGGGATCCAGATCTTGCGCTTCTGGGAGCCAGAACTGGATGAACTGTCATCTCTGGGGTGTTTGCGAAAGTCGTTGGGGGTGTTCATGTCCTCTACCTTGATGGCCTTGTTGACAAGGACCTGAAAGGTGGCAAAGTCATGAAGGTTGAGCTCAGCCCACCCCAGCCCAGCCGGCCCAAAGGGGCACGGGGGTCTTCTTCCCCGCCCCGCGCCTCCAAGCTGCTCGGTGGAATGCCACCGAGCTAGCTGGGCACGTCGCCGCCTCTCCCGACGACACCTGCCCTCTCGCGCCTTCTAGCGACGCCACGGAGACGCTGGAGACGCCGTGAGCCCATTCCCCCCCTCCAGAGCTTCCTCCTCCTCCTCCCGTGCTCGTTTCCGTCGCCACCCGAGAACTCGCCGGAGCGCACCGCCGTGGAAGACGTGTCCACCGAGCCCTAGAGCTCAAGCTGCGGTGTCCCTCGTACGCGCCGTCGTCGACTTCCTCTTCCCGAAGCAGGCAGAGCCGTGATTTGGAATCAAGCCGCCGCAATCGTCCTCGAGCCCTCGCCGGATCCGCGACTCGTCGTTGTCAAATACTCCGGCCACGTTCCCTCCTCGACTCCATCGACTGCACCGTTGCACTCCCTGCGTCTCGGTGAGATTTTCCCCTCAAGCCACGACACCTCTCGCCTCCTCTAGCTCTTTCCGCCATGGACGCCGGAGCACAGAGCCGCCATGCTCGTCGTCGACGAGCCTACGCAAAGCTTTCGGCCATGTCACCCTGTCCGTTGTCACCGCAGAGCTCCTTTGGTTCGATCCAGGCTAAAACCACCCCAAATGGTGCCCCGTAGCCGAGTTCACCTCGAGCCAGCAGCTCCGCCGCCGCTAGGGCTCGTCGTCGCTGTCAAACCAGTGCCTCCCAGGTCCCCCACTCGGTTCCATTCGATGCGCAGCACCAAGAGCGAAGTCTCGGTGGTTGCGGCGTTCGATTTGGACCACGGGAGCCCCATCCCCGTGCAGCGCCGCCGCACTGGTGGCCACCAGCGGCTAGCCGCCGATTAGGCCACTGTCATTAGGGGTTAACCCCCCTGCTAATTGACCCCAGGTCAATGACAGGTGGGGCCCCCAGGCACTTAACCCCCTGGTTAAGTTTAAACCGTTTCAATTAAACCCATGTGACACTGACACCCCTGGCCCACCAGTCAGACCCCCCCCCACGTCAGCATGACTACATGCTGATGCAATAATTGATTTAAATGAATATCCAGAAAAGCAAAGTGAATTAAAAGAATTCCAGAAATTCCAGAAAATACGCCAAACTTTGGAAATTCATAGAAAATTCATATTAACTCCAGATTGGACAAATAATATATGAAAAATGATCAGGAGAAAATTATATTTCCAAATATGCAACTTTCAACTATGTTTGAGTTGAATTTAAAATGGGACCAGTAGCATATGTCATTTGGTTTATTTGAATTTAATTCAAATTCAAATCAATTGATCTTGCAACTTGGACCATGGAATTAAGCTACAATTTAACCACACTTCACAGGCATATCATACACATTTGAAAATACTTCAATATGATCAAACTTTATCACATACAACTTGGCTAAGTTGAATTCAAATGTGGAGTTTGAATTTGCATTTCAAATGCAATATACTCCACTTAAATGGAATTGCCTCACACATCAAAACTTATACTTCAAGTTTCAACATTCATTCATGTGATTGTGCATTGTACATTATGTTGATCCTATGATTGTCATGTTGCTGATAGACGTGAAGCCGGAGCCCGAGGTCACCCCCTTCGTTGAAGACCCCGAACCCGAACCTCGTCAGCAAGGCAATCAAACCCCCATTGATCATATCGATAAAATCCCACTTCCCTCTCATGTCTCGCTTATGCATTGTATAGGATGATCACCATGTTACGATTCTACCGCATAGATGAACCCATTCCTTTGCATGACCTATCATTTTGTCACAGTAGTAAGCAAACCACAATCCTAGCAAACGTAGGAGTTGTTTGATATCATGTGGCCCCTGCGATGTTACTGCTTATTGCATGCTTAGTATGATACCATGTTGTTACTGTGATGTGAGTCGGGATGGGAATGATCATGTTGATGATGGTAGAAAAGTGTTGGTGAATCGACCCTAATACAAGGTGAACGATGAGAGGCTGTGTAGGAGTACACAGTGGGTTGTCTCGTTGAACACCGCCCTAGTACTAGTTCTTGTGTGGTGATCCAAGATGAAGAGTACAACCACACATTGGGCTCACTGACCCCTCTCAACCTATCAACTCATCCCTTTCGATGTCCAGATGTCGCAGTAGTTCGGAGTTCTGGTAGGCTTGTGGCCTGGATGCTAAGTGAGAGAACGGCTCACCCGAGACCGGCTTATGCACCACGCACACATCGCTTGGGTCCACTTCGGTAAACCGGCCGGGTTCACGATTGTGGTAACCAACCCAAGTAGGCGGCTTTCTTGGACTAGATAGGCTATGAGGTAATAGTTGTGGTGAGCATCCTCGCTGGCACCCCTTGAATGGTGTCGAGTACAAAGGCGGTAAATGATGGTCATGTGTGTGTAGAGGTACACCCTTGCAAGGTTAACAAAACTATTCGAATAGCCGCGTCCGCTGTTATGGACTGCTTGGAAAGCTTAGCTTGATTATTAGATAACTTGAACCAGATACTTCTAAAACACACCAAGATAAGTGTGAGTGCTATGGCGTGCTTTCTCGTGGGGAAGTCGAGGAAGGCACCTTAGTGGTGTATTGGTTGGAGAAAGTAGTGGACTCGTGTACGCTTCTTACCTCAAAGTCTGGTACTCGTAGTTCAGGATTAGCCAAGTCAAAGCTGGCATTTCTGCAAGTGAACACCACCTCCCTTTACCTTGATACATGTGCATGAGTAGTATAGCTCCTATGTAAGTCTTGCTGAGTACGCCTTTGTACTCATGTTTGCTTAATCTATGTTTTAGATGACGCCACTGACCCCGAAGGTGGCTTCTTCATCGAGCTGGACGACTGAAGTTAAGCTAGTCTAGTCCCAGTCAGCAGACTGGTTCCCTCGTGGAGGGCTTTGTGTTTGAATAAGGCTTCTTAAGCCATTTGTTAAACTTGTCTGTACTCAGACATAATTTGCTTCCGCTCTGTGTTGTAATGTTGGATCACATGTATGTGATCTCTGTGTGTACTCTATAAGAGTTATAAATAAAATGTACACTTTGTAGAGAATTGCAATGGTACCTGCTGTTCATACAAGGCATGTGTGCTGCGTGTATGTTTATAACATGCATGTCTTCGTATGGGTTTTCGAGACCTTAGTTGTGTTCTGGCTGGCGGTCTTTCATACACCAAGTGGCCCTTAGATGTGCGCAGCTTGGGGCATCGCGATGCGATTGCTCGAGACTCCGTCTCGTGCACACTTTGTGGTATGATCGAGCCCGCCCTAGACCCCGACTAAGTGATCGGGCTGGAGTAAGTCTATGTAAGAGTTTTGAGATAGTCGGTAGTATGGTTGAGGCGACTTCTCTTTGAATATGGGAGTTCACCACCCATATCATTTGACTTGTGTGCGGACGATGAGGACCCATCTCAGTTGATCATCCGGCCTGGATGGGATGCCCCTCACGTACGATGCTTTCCGAGAATGTTCAGTGCTTGGCCTTGTCTGCTTAGACAAGTGGGTGCGGTTCTCGGCTCTCCATATGACTATGTCTTAACTGTACTTGCATACGCTAACCCTGGGTCCCGACAGACTTGGTATCAGAGCAGGACTGACTGTAGGACATGTAGCCTTGGCCGAAGTTGAGTCTAGCTTGCTATAGTTATATAGTTACTCTAGGTATATAAGGGAACAACGTAAGGCTTATTTTTTCTCCTTACCCCTTCGTTCTGAGTTCTGAGTCACCCTCATCTTATTCTACGGGAAGATAGGACTAGGCTCTCCTCTGTCTGATTAGAACATCTCGTTGTTTGCTTCCTTATAGTCGTAGGAAAGTTGTGATCGGTTTGTTAGAATGGTTATGATCCCTGTTTTATTACATCGTATTTTGTGCTGTTTCCATGTTGTAAGAAATTGTCTTTTTCTTGCAATTACAGCCGTTATGCTGTCCGAGTCATTCCAGGTTTATCTCATAATCTGATGCATTTGCAAACTCCTTTCTGTTTCAGATGGCAGATCTTCCCCCTCGGCAGATTGTTCGTTTGACCAGGTGCCTCGGTGTGCGTGGCCATCCCGCCACGTTGATCGAGATGATGTCCTATGTGGGATATCGATGGTACCCTGAGTACACCATCGAGGAGCAGTTCCACGACTTCAACCAGACGCAGTTCCACTGCATTGTCCGGATCTACCCGCACCACATTGGAGTCACCCAGCCTATCCACTTTGGACATGGCATAGGCGTTACCGAGAACATTGTTGTGCAGGATGCTGCATATTCATGTATTACCCTGCTGAGAGAGGAGCACACCATGCTGAGAGAGACTTCATTCCGCTATATCCCTGCTGCACTTCCAGGAGAAGAGAGATATTACACCGGACTCTACTCAGATCACTCTGCAGAGGATCCCGCACTCCAGGTGACTGCTAGGTTTGCTAGTAACAGAGATCGTGATGCACGCGCTCTCCGTTTTGAGCTCCACGCCACCCGTGTTCGTCTGTATCGAGCATTGACGCTCTTGGCACCCTTTGTGAGTGTGGGATCAGTTGAGTATGATGCGATCTACCCAGTGAGGACTCAGATGCCTTCTCGAGTTGCTTGGCCCGAGATTGGAGGCATTTTTCCACCCCGTGGTCCTTTGCTTCCACCCTACACTGGACCTAGGCCCCATCCTTGCCCAAATGGATATCAGGGTCCACAAGCCTCCGTGTTTTCCGATGGTCACCTCCAGCTACCGGGATACGCGGGTAACTTTTATGAGGACTACTATGGAGATGGATATGAGTGAGACCGCCTGTGGTCTTACTTAGTGATGATGTAGTAGTATCTTAGTGTATTGTATGCAAGGTGTCTAAGTTCCAGAGGCTTAGATAAATAATGTATAGGAAGTCAGAGTGCCTCTGAAGGATGTATCATCTTCATCACGTCTGTATTAGCTTGGTGCTTGTACTAAAACGATGTATGGTTTGTATGACAGCTTGTGAATATATGGCTTGTATGATTTTATCACCATGTTGTCAAGATGATTACTTCCTTTGCTCTGTAATCCTTCCAGTACTTCAATACCTTGTTTAGACTCTTCAACTCAACTCTGTTTGACTTTGGTTTTCACCTTCAGGATGTCTCAAGGAACCCGTGGCCAGGTTGGTTGTAACCAAGGTCGTGGAAATGACCAGGAGGAAGGCAACCTTCCACCCCACCCACGATGGCACAAGTTCTGATGGAAGTGGAGAGGAACCGCCGAGACTCTCACCACCTGTTGGAAGTTATTGCACGCAACACCACTCAGCAGCGAATGAGTTGGTGTCCCTGAACGACTTCATCCGACTTCATCCCCCGGTTTTAAGTTACTCCACCGAGCCCCTTGACGCCGATGACTGGCTCCGCAGCATCGAAAGGAAGCTCCAAGCAGGCCGTGTTGCAACTGGTGACAAGGTCAGCTATGCCACCTATCACCTCGAAGGTGCAGCTAGTTCTTGGTGGGAGAACTTTCTGAATATGCGACCCGTTGGAACACCTACATCTTGGGAGGAGTTCTGCACGTCCTTCCACGAGCACCACATTCCCAAAGGTCTCATGGACCGCAAGCGTGAGGAGTTCTGTAACCTCACTCAAGGCAGAAGGACTGTTGATGAGTTTAGTCGTGAGTTCAATCGACTGGCTTGTTATGCAACCGAAGAAGTCTCCACCGACTCCAAGAAACAAGAGAGGTTCCGTCGTGGCCTCAACTCCGGACTCCGTCGCGAGCTCAACCTTCATGACTTTGCCACCTTTCAGGTCCTTGTCAACAAGGCCATCAAGGCATAGGACATGAACACCCCCAACGACTTTCGCAAACACCCCAGAGATGACAGTTCATCCAGTTCTGGCTCCCAGAAGCGCAAGATCTGGATCCCCAACAGCATGTTCCGCCAGAACAACCCCCCGAGGCCATCCTATGTGGCGCCTCGTCCACCCACCCAGTTCCACCCAGCTCCACCAAACCACCAAGCTCCACGCACTGTTTTCGGAGCCTTACCCCTCCTTCCTCCCGCAGACTTCTGAATCTCGGGACGAGATTCTGTTGAGTGGGGGCGAGTTGTCAGAACCCTCTGTTAGGTATGTGCTAGGGTTAGCTAGTGCCTTTGCATCATGTCAAAATTTCAAAAAGAAATCTTGGAAATCAAATTCAAAATCAAAATGGGAGAAGGAACACCCCCCAGATGAATTAATTCAAAAGGCCAGATAAAAATATTTTCCAAAAATTCATGTTAGAGTTTTGAAAAGTCTTATAAATGAGTGTGATAACATATCAAGTGATGTGGGACCCACCCCATGCTCATAGATTTTTCAAATATTCAAACAGTACCTTGGAATTAAAGAAATACCCCTTTTTGATTTAAAATTCAAATCATTTGAATTTTAAAAATATTGAAAGTTTATGAGTGGCTAGTTTATCTTATTATGAGGCCACATAAAAGTTTTCACCATTTAATAAAATGATTTGGTATTTTTACCAAAGTCAAAACAAATATACAGAAAAACAGAAAGGAATGATTAAACAAAAAAGGGAAAAGAACTTACCTCTCGCCCAGGCGAAGTCAGCCCACCCCAGCCCAGCCGGCCCAAAGGGGCACGGGGGTCTTCTTCCCCGCCCCGCGCCTCCAAGCTGCTCGGTGGAATGCCACCGAGCTAGCTGGACACGTCGCCGCCTCTCCCGACGACACCTGCCCTCCCGCGCCTTCTAGCGACGCCACGGAGACGCTGGAGACGCCGTGAGCCCATTCCCCCCCTCCAGAGCTTCTTCCTCCTCCTCCCGTGCTCGTTTCCGTCGCCACCCGAGAACTCGCCGGAGCGCACCGCCGTGGAAGCCGTGGCCACCGTGCCCTAGAGCTCAAGCTGCGGTGTCCCTCGTACTCCCCGTCGTCGACTTCCTCTTCCCGAAGCAGGAAGAGCCGTGATTTGGAATCAAGCCGCCGCAACCGTCCTCGAGCCCTCGCCGGATCCGCGACTCGTCGTCGTCAAATACTCCGGCCACGTTCCCTCCTCGACTCCATCGACTGCACCGTTGCACTCCCTGCGTCTCGGTGAGATTTTCCCCTCAAGCCACGACACCTCTCGCCTCCTCTAGCTCTTTCCGCCATGGACGCCGGAGCACAGAGCCGCCATGCTCGTCGTCGACGAGCCTACGCAAAGCTTTCGACCCTGTCACCCTGTCCGTTGTCACCGCAGAGCTCCTCTGGTTCAATCCAGCCTAAAACCGCCCCAAATGGTGCCCCGTAGCCGAGTTCACCTCGAGCCAGCAGCTCCGCCGCCGCTAGGGCTCGTCGTCGCCGTCAAACCAGTGCCTCCCAAGTCCCCCACTCGGTTCCATTCAATGCGCAGCACCAAGAGCGAAGTCTCGGTGGTTGCGGCGCTCGATTTGGACCACGGGAGCCCCATCCCCGTGCAGCGCCGCCGCACTGGTGGCCACCGGCAGCTAGCCGCCGGTGAGGCCACTGTCATTAGGGGTTAACCCCCCTGCTAATTGACCCCAGGTCAATGACAGGTGGGGCCCCCAGGCACTTAACCCCCTGGTTAAGTTCAAACCGTTTCAATTAAACCCATGTGAAACTGACACCCCTAGCCCACCAGTCAGACCCCCCCCCCACGTCAGCATGACCACATGCTGATGCAATAATTGATTTAAATGAATATCCAGAAAAGCAAAGTGAATTAAAAGAATTCCAGAAATTCCAGAAAATACCCCAAACTTTGGAAATTCATAGAAAATTCATATTAACTCCAAATTGGACAAATAATATATGAAAAATGATCAAGAGAAAATTATCTTTCCAAATATGCAACTTTCAACTATGTTTGAGTTGAATTTAAAATGGGACCAGTAGCATATGTCATTTGGTTTATTCGAATTTAATTCAAATTCAAATCAATTGATCTTGCAACTTGGACCATGGAGTTAAGCTACAATTTAACCACACTTCAGAGGCATATCATACACATTTGAAAATACTTCAAGATGATCAAAATTTATCACATACAACTTGGCTAAGTTGTATTCAAATGTGGAGTTTGAATTTGCATTTCAAATGCAATATACTCCACTTAAATGGAATTGCCTCACACATCAAAACTTATACTTCAAGTTTCAACATTCATTCATGTGATTGTGCATTGTACATTATGTTGATCCTATGATTGTCATGTTGCTGATAGACGTGGAGCCGGAGCCCGAGGTCACCCCCTTCGTTCGAGACCCCGAACCCGAACCTCGTCAGCAAGGCAAGCAAAGCCCCATTGATCATATCGATAAAATCCCACTTCCCTCTCATGTCTCGCTTATGCATTGTATAGGATGATCACCATGTTACGATTCTACCGCATAGATGAACCCATTCCTTTGCATGACCTATCATTTTGTCACAGTAGTAAGCAAACCACAATCCTAGCAAACGTAGGAGTTGTTTGATATCATGTGGCCCCTGCGATGTTACTGCTTATTGCATGCTTAGTATGATACCATGTTGTTACTGTGATGTGAGTCGGGATGGGAATGATAATGTTGATGATGGTAGAAAAGTGTTGGTGAATCGACCCTAATACAAGGTGAACGATGAGAGGCTGTGTAGGAGTACACAGTGGGTTGTCTCGTTGAATACCGCCCTAGTACGAGTTCTTGTGTGGTGATCCAAGATAAAGAGTACAACCACACATTGGGCTCACTGACCCCTCTCAACCTATTAACTCATCCCTTTCGATGTCCAGATGTCGCAGTAGTTCGGAGTTCTGGTAGGCTTGTGGCCTGGATGCTAAGTGAGAGAACGGCTCACCCGAGACCGGCTTATGCACCACGCACACATCGCTTGGGTCCACTTCGGTAAACCGGCCGGGTTCACGATTGTGGTAACCAACCCAAGTAGGCGACTTTCTTGGACTAGATAGGCTATGAGGTAACAGTTGTGGTGAGCATCCTCGCTGGCACCCCTTGAATGGTGTCGAGTACAAAGGCGGTAAATGATGGTCATGTGTGTGTAGAGGTACACCCTTGCAAGGTTAACAAAACTATTCGAATAGCCGCGTCCGCGGTTATGGACTGCTTGGAAAGCTTAGCTTGATTATTTGATAACTTGAACCGGATACTTCTAAAAGACACCAAGATAAGTGTGAGTGCTATGGCGTGCTTTCTCGTGGGGAAGTCGAGGAAGGCACCATAGTGGTGTATTGGATGGAGAAAGTAGTGGACTCGTGTACGCTTCTTAACTCAAAGTCTGGTACTCGTAGTTCAGGATTAGCCAAGTCAAAGCTGGCATTTCTGCAAGTGAACCCCACCTCCCTTTACCTTGATACATGTGCATGAGTAGTATAGCTCCTATGTAAGTCTTGCTGAGTACGCCTTTGTACTCATGTTTGCTTAATCTATGTTTTAGATGACGCCACTGACCCCGAAGGTGGCTTCTTCATCGAGCTGGACGACTGAAGTTAAGCTAGTCTAGTCCCAGTCAGCAGACTGGTTCCCTCGTGGAGGGCTTTGTGTTTGAATAAGGCTTCTTAAGCCATTTGTTAAACTTGTCTGCACTCATACATAATTTTCTTCCGCTCTGTGTTGTAATGTTGGATCACATGTATGTGATCTCTGTGTGTACTCTATAAGAGTTATAAATAAAATGTACACTTTGTAGAGAATTGCAATGGTACCTGCTGTTCATACAAGGCATGTGTGCTGCGTGTATGTTTATAACATGCATGTCTTCGTATGGGTTTTCGAGACCTTAGTTGTGTTCTGGCTGGCGGTCTTTCATACACCAAGTGCCCCTTAGATGTGCGCAGCTTGGGGCATCGCGATGCGATTGCTCGAGACTCCGTCTCGTGCACACTTTGTGGTATGATCGAGCCCGCCCTAGGCCCTGACTAAGTGATCGGGCTGGAGTAAGTCTATGTAAGTGTTTTGAGATAGTCGGTAGTATGGTTGAGGCGACTTGTCTTTGAATATGGGAGTTCACCACCCATATCATTTGACTTGTGTGCGGACGATGAGGACCCTTCTCAGTTGATCATCCGGCCTGGATGGGATGCCCCTCATGTACGATGCTTTCCGAGAATGTTCAGTGCTTGGCCTTGTCTGCTTAGACAAGTGGGTGCGGTTCTCGGCTCTCCTTATGACTATGTCTTAACTGTACTTGCATACGCTAACCCCGGGTCCCGACAGACTTGGTATCATAAACCAAATGACATAGGCTACTGGTCCCATTTTAAATTCAACTCAAACATAGTTGAAATTTGCATATTTGGAAAGATAATTTTCTCCTGATCATTTTTCATATATTATTTGTCCAATTTGGAGTTAATATGAATTTTCTATGAATTTCCAAAGTTTGGGGTATTTTCTGGAATTTCTGGAATTCTTTTAATTCACTTTGCTTTTCTGGAAATTCATTTAAATCAATTATTGCATCAGCATGTGGTCATGCTGACGTGGGGGGGGGGTCTGTCTGGTGGGCCAGGGGTGTCAGTGTCACATGGGTTTAATTGAAACGGTTTAAACTTAACCAGGGGGTTAAGTGCCTGACAGGTGGGGCCCCCAGGCACTTAACCCCCTGGTTAAGTTTAAACCGTTTCAATTAAACCCATGTGACACTGACACCCCTGGCCCACCAGTCAGACCCCCCCCACGTCAGCATGACCACATGCTGATGCAATAATTGATTTAAATGAATTTCCAGAAAAGCAAAGTGAATTAAAAGAATTCCAGAAATTCCAAAAAATACCCCAAACTTTGGAAATTCATAGAAAATTCATATTAACTCCAAATTGGACAAATAATATATGAAAAATGATCAGGAGAAAATTATCTTTCCAAATATGCAACTTTCAACTATGTTTGAGTTGAATGTAAAATGGGACCAGTAGCATATGTCATTTGGTTTATTTGAATTACCAAGTCTGTCGGGACCCGGGGTTAGCGTATGCAAGTACAGTTAAGACATAGTCATATGGAGAGCCGAGAACCGCACCCACTTGTCTAAGCAGACAAGGCCAAGCACTGAACATTCTCGGAAAGCATCGTACGTGAGGGGCATCCCATGCAGGCCGGATGATCAACTGAGATGGGTCCTCATCCTCCGCACACAAGTCAAATGATATGGATGGTGAACTCCCATATTCAAAGACAAGTCTCCTCAACCATACTACCGACTATCTCAAAACTCTTACATAGACTTACTCCAGCCCGATCACTTAGTCGGTGTCTAGGGTGGGCTCGATCATAGCACAAAGTGTGCACGAGACGGAGTCTCGAGCAATCGCATCGCGATGCCCCAAGCTGCGCACATCTAAGGGCCACTTGGTGCATGAAAGACCGCCAGCTAGAACACAACTAAGGTCTCGAAAACCCATACTAAGACATGCATGTTATAAACATACACGCAGCACACATGCCTTGTATGAACAGCAGGTACCATTGCAATTCTCTACAAAGTGTACATTTTATTTATAACTCTTATAGAGTACACACAGAGATCACATACATGTGATCCAACATTACAACACAGAGCGGAAGAAAATTATGTCTGAGTACAGACAAGTTTAACAAATGGCTTAAGAAGCCTTATTCAAACACAAAGCCCTCCACGAGGGAACCAGTCTGATGACTGGGACTAGACTAGCTTAACTTCAGTCGTCCAGCTCGACGAAGAAGCCACCTTCGGGGTCAGTGGCGTCATCTAAAACATAGATTAAGCAAACATGAGTACAAAGGCGTACTCAGCAAGACTTACATAGGAGCTATACTACTCATGCACATGTATCAAGGTAAAGGGAGGTGGGGTTCACTTGCAGAAATGCCATCTTTGACTTGGCTAATCCTGAACTACGAGTACCAGACTTTGAGGTAAGAAGCGTACACGAGTCCACTACTTTCTCCAACCAATACACCACTATGGTGCCTTCCTCGACTTCCCCACGAGAAAGCACGCCATAGCACTCACACTTATCTTGGTGTGTTTTAGAAGTATCCGGTTCAAGTTATCTAATAATCAAGCTAAGCTTTCCAAGCAGTCCATAACCGCGGACGCGGCTATTCGAATAGTTTTGTTAACCTTGCAAGGGTGTACCGCTACACACACATGACCATCATTTACCGCCTTTGTACTCGACACCATTCAAGGGGTGCCAGCGAAGATGCTCACCACAACTGTTACCTCATAGCCTATCTAGTACAAGAAAGCCGCCTACTTGGGTTGGTTACCACAATCGTGAACCCGGCCAGTTTACCGAAGTGGACCCAAGCGATGTGTGCGTGGTGCATAAGCCGGTCTCGGGTGAGCCGTTCTCTCACTTAGCATCCAGGCCACAAGCCTACCAGAACTCCGAACTACTGCGACATCTGGACATCGAAAGGGATGAGTTAATAGGTTGAGAGGGGTCAGTGAGCCCAATGTGTGGTTGTACTCTTCATCTTGGATCACCACACAAGAACTCGTACTAGGGCGGTGTTCAACGAGACAACCCACTGTGTACTCCTACACAGCCTCTCATCGTTCACCTTGTATTAGGGTCGATTCACCAACACTTTTCTACCATCATCAACATGATCATTCCCATCCCGACTCACATCACAGTAACAACATGGTATCATACTAAGCATGCAATAAGCAGTAACATCGCAGGGGCCACATGATATCAAACAACTCCTACGTTTGCTAGGATTGTGGTTTGCTTACTACTGTGACAAAATGATAGGTCATGCAATGGAATGGGTTCATCTATGCGGTAGAATCGTAACATGGTGATCATCCTATACAATGCATAAGTGAGACATGAGAGGGAAGTGGGATTTTATCGATATGATCAATGGGGGTTTGCTTGCCTTGCTGATGAGGTTCGGGTTCAGGGTCTTCAACGAAGGGGGTGACCTCGGGCTCCGGCTCCACGTCTATCAGCAACATGACAATCATAGGATCAACATAATGTACAATGCACAATCACATGAATGAATGTTGAAACTTGAAGTATAAGTTTTGATGTGTGAGGCAATTCCATTTAAGTGGAGTATATTGCATTTGAAATGCAAATTCAAACTCCACATTTGAATTCAACTTAGCCAAGTTGTATGTGATAAAGTTTGATCATCTTGAAGTATTTTCAAATGTGTATGATATGCCTCTGAAGTGTGGTTAAATTGTAGCTTAATTCCATGGTCCAAGTTGCAAGATCAATTGATTTGAATTTGAATTAAATTCAAATAAACCAAATGACATATGCTACTGGTCCCATTTTAAATTCAACTCAAACATAGTTGAAAGTTGCATATTTGGAAAGATAATTTTCTCCTGATCATTTTTCATATATTATTTTTCCAATTTGGAGTTAATATGAATTTTCTATGAATTTCCAAAGTTTGGGGTATTTTCTGGAATTCTTTTAATTCACTTTGCTTTTCTGGAAATTCATTTAAATCAATTATTGCATCAGCATGTGGTCATGCTGACGTGGGGGGGTCTGACTGGTGGGCCAGGGGTGTCAGTGTCACATGGGTTTAATTGAAACGGTTTAAACTTAACCAGGGTGTTAAGTGCCTGGGGGCCCCACCTGTCATTGACCTGGGGTCAATTAGCAGGGGGGTTAACCCCTAATGACAGTGGCCTCACCGGCGGCTAGCCGCCGGTGGCCACCAGTGCGGCGGCGCTGCACGGGGATGGGGCTCCCGTGGTCCAAATCGAGCGCCGCAACCACCGAGACTTCGCTCTTGGTGCTGCGCATCGAATGGAACCGAGTGGGGGACCTGGGAGGCACTGGTTTGACGGCGACGACGAGCCCTAGCGGCGGCAGAGCTGCTGGCTCGAGGTGAACTCGGCTACGGGGCACCATTTGGGGCTGTTTTAGGCTGGATCGAACCAGAGGAGCTCTGCGGTGACAACGGACAGGGTGACAGGGTCGAAAGCTTTGCGTAGGCTCGTCGACGACGAGCATGGAGGCTCTGTGCTCCGGCGTCCATGGCGGAAAGAGCTAGAGGAGGAGAGAGGTGTCGTGGCTTGAGGGGAAAATCTCACCGAGACGCAGGGAGTGCAACGGTGCAGTCGATGGAGTCGAGGAGGGAACGTGGCCGGAGTATTTGACGACGACGAGTCGCAGATCCGGCGAGGGCTCGAGGACGATTGCGGCGGCTTGATTCCAAATCACGGCTCTTCCTGCATCGGGAAGAGGAAGTCGACGACGGCGAGTACGAGGGACACCGCAGCTTGAGCTCTAGGGCACGGTGGCCACGTCTACCACGGCGGTGCGCTCCGGCGAGTTCTCGGGTGGCGACGGAAACGAGCACGGGAGGAGGAGGAGGAAGCTCTGGAGGGGGGGAATGGGGTCACGGCGTCTCCAGCGTCTCCGTGGCGTCGCTAGAAGGCGCGGGAGGGCAGGTGTCGTCGGGAGAGGCGGCGACGTGCCCAGCTAGCTCGGTGGCATTCCACCGAGCAGCTTGGAGGCGCGGGGCGGGGAAGAAGACCCCCGTGCCCCTTTGGGCCGGCTGGGCTGGGGTGGGCTGACTTCGCCTGGGCGAGAGGTAAGTTCTTTTCCCTTTTCTATTTAATCTTTCCTTTCTGTTTTTCTGTATATTTGTTTTGACTTTGGTAAAAATACCAAATCATTTTATTAAATGCTGAAAACTTTTATGTGGCCTCATAATAAGATAAACTAGCCACTCATAAACTTTCAACATTTTTAAAATTCAAATGATTTGAATTTTAAATCAAAAAGGGGTATTTCTTTAATTCCAAGGTACTGTTTGAATATTTGAAAAATCTATGAGCATGGGGTGGGTCCCACATCACTTGATATGTGATCACACTCATTTATAAGACTTTTCAAAACTCTAACATGAATTTTTGGAAAATATTTTTATCTGGCCTTTTGAATTAATTCATCTGGGGGGTGTTCCTTCTCCCATTTTGATTTTGAATTTGATTTACAAGATTTCTTTTTTGAAATTTTGACATGATGCAAAGGCACTAGCTAACCCTAGCACATACCTAACAGAGGGTTCTGACATGAGAGGGCGCAAAGGCATGTACGCACTACCTTCACATGTGATTATGGTGTGGGCCCATCGCGTTGTGGTCTCGTTCGAAAGCTCTGAAAGACGTCTAGTTCAGCATTGGGGCATGGTCGGATCCGCAATCATGATAGAGTTGCATGGTATCCACCGTCCTCACACCGACCCAGAGAGCGAGGGACGACAACCCAAGACCTCCTTGCGCATAGGACTGTAGACCGGCGGGGACCTCTCTGATGAGCCGTAGGATGGGCCTCAGCGTGTCAGATAGCCTCGGTGGGGCATTCCCTAACAAGGTGTACGCCACCCTGGAGATTCGAGCGTGCAGGATGAACAGTAGTGCACCCCTGCAGGGAAGATGATCTATTCGGATAGTCGTGTCTGCGGTAACATGACGCTTTATCCTGAAGCCAGAGCCTACTACTACAAACTATTACTATTAAACTGTTGGTTTCGGCTTCTCTTTCTCGCAGGGAAGTCGAGGAAGGGAACTCGGAGGCATTTATAATTGTTAATAATTAGAACTTACTATTATACAATGCTGCAACAACTTCTGTTGCATTGGTAATTTATGCTTTATATGAACTGTTGGCTATTCTCTTCTTGTGCTTCAAGAATCGTCGGAAGATGCTAGTCTTCTATAGGCCTAGCTTCTCATCCTTATTCTGACTTTCTACCAATCAGTCCACTTTATATAGGCTCCCCTTTCCATCTGATACAAATGCATAAATGCTTAGTAGAGGACGTAAGATCCGCGGGTATGCTAGATACTCACCTTTGCTTTATTTCCCCCTTTGTTTTATATACCCGACCGGCTGCTGCCATCAGACATTGGAGCCGAGTAGCAGGAAATTCCAAGAGGATCCTACTACGACGTCGAGTTCCCCTTCTACCAGGAGTAGTTCGGTGGATCCCAGGCAGGAGGCCTTGCCTTTTCGATCAGTATCTCTGATGTTATTTGTGCTAGCCTTCTTAAGGCAAAAAATGACTAACTATGTCTGTACCCAGATATTATGATTGTATGACTTATCTATTCGGGTACGTGCGACCCCCCTTTCTTGTAAC
Organism: Bromus sterilis; assembly: GCA_950022295.1. NCBI lineage: Eukaryota > Viridiplantae > Streptophyta > Magnoliopsida > Poales > Poaceae > Bromus > Bromus sterilis. Next base: position 156,048,369 of record OX465596.1, on the reverse strand, counting down.
ATATTGGTTTATCCTTTCCTGTGTAGTGTTGTGCTGTGATATTCTCGCCGTGGCACCTTGATCTCGATCATGTACCCTGCGTGTATGATTACTGTACATGATCGTAAATCGGAGGTGTCACAAGTTGGTATCAGAGCCGACTGCCTGTAAGAAGACACACACCCACTCCTTGGTCAAAGTTGAGTCTAGTCTTTGCAAAATTATTTTGCTAACTTAATGTTTGGCTTACGGGCCCACATCGATATCACCCCGTTGTGGTATCTATGGTATTACGATCCTTTTTCTCGGTACCTATGCTCTGTGACTCTGCTCTCTTATCCCTGCTGGTAAGTTTTACTAAGTCTGGCATTAGGATCACGAGCTTGTTGATTCCACCCGGCGTTCTTCTTCTAAACACTCTATTGAGTCGTGTCGCAGGAGTTCTGACCAGGATCCTAGACGGTGGATCCCCTTTCTCATTCGGGGCAGGCCCCGCGTTCTCTGGCACAAATTCTTCTGGCCAACAGTTTTCTTGCGGCGTGATTGACATAGACTTTGCTATCTCGCGTCGTGTATTCCTTACCGCCATCTGCGCGCCACCTAGTGAGTCATTTTTCCTTAATTTCTGCGACGTTATGCTGCCCGTTTTTTTATTGACTCCGTGTGTGGATGTGTATGTATTATATGACTACTCCTATATATCCGGGCCTCCTCTTCGTTGTCGCATTACCTCTTGCTTGTTTCCAGTATCTCGTTAAATACCCCTGTTATATTTGAGTAGGATGGCTGATGATCCCCCACCTCCGCCTTATGTGGCCGCAATACGGAAACAGTTTGATCTCAACCATCAGTTTATCGCCTGAGTTATGTCCCAGCTTGCAAACCAGAATGCCCCAATCAAACTGCAAGAGTTCGTGCGCCTCATTCCGTCCACCTTCCGCAGCTCTGCCAATCCTATGGATGCTGATGATTGGCTCCGTGCTATCGCTTTTCAGATGGAGTCAGCTGTTGTTGCCCCTGCTAGTTACATCACTTATGCGACGTATCATCTGAGGGGTCCAGCTGCTCAATGGTGGGAAAGCCACAGGCTTGCGCTGCTAGATGGAACTGTAACCACTTGGCAAGAATTACAGTTAGCCTTTGGTGCATGAAACATGCCTCGAGGTCTAATGGACCACAAGAAGGAGGAGTTCCGCAAACTCCATCAGGCCCAGACGACTATTGATGAATATCATAGGAAATTCCTTGAGTTGTTCCACTATGCTGAGAAAGACGTCGCCACTGACGCTTGCAAGCAGGAGAAATTTTGAGAAGGACTGCAACCTGATATAGAGCTCCCACTTTCCATCGTTGATTGTGCAGACTTTGCGACGCTCGTTGGCAAGGCTTTCCAAGCTGAAACTGCTCTGGCTAAGCACCATGAATCGCTCAAGCGTGCTCTTGTTGATCCCCACCTCGGGTCGGCCCATTCAGAAACTTAGTCTTCATTCAGCATAATGTTCACCACCGACCTGCTCCAACGCCAAGGTTGTCTTATGCTGCACCTCGTCTTCCTCTGCCTCCGAGACAGCTAACGACTCCGACTGAACAACCCAATATTATGGCTCCTCATCAGAATGATGGGTTCTGCCAGAAGTGTGGATAGCCTGGGCACTTTGCAAAAAAGGGTCGTCCGATTCAGTCTCATAATGCACCATGTCCCCCTGATAGTCGTAAGACGAGAGGTCGAAATCGTCATTTCAGGGACTGTAAGGAGAGGTCGCCTGCAATGAGTTGTGCTCAAGTCACCCATGTAAAGATGGAAGAAGCTCGCGAGTCCCCAAAAATGGTGATGGACACCCTTCTCGTCAATTCAACGCCAGCTTCTGTTCTTTTTTATTCTGGGGAATCGCATTCATTTATGTCTCAATCGTTTTCTTAGTTGCATGGAATAGCTATGAAACCCTTGGCCACTCCTTTATCCGTAAATGCGGTTGGATCTCAGAGCCGTTCCACCATAATGAGCCCAGATACCACCATTGCAATTGTGGGTCTATTTTTCCCTGGTCCTCTTATTGTCCTCGGTATGGATTGGTTGGCTGCACATGATGCCCATATCCACTGTGCCACTAAGACAGTTCAGCTCATGTACCGTTCCGGCAAGAAGATTCTGTACTCGGCCCAAACAGCTTAGCATGTCGAAAGCCAGATATATGCTCTGAATGCATTGAATGCCTCACCACTTGAAGGGATCGAGAACGTTCTAGTCGTTCGCGATCTTACATAAGTATTTTCAGAAGAACTGTCGGGAATTCCCCCGATGAGAGAAGTCGAATTTTTCTTCGACTTGAAGCCCGACACCGTCCCTATTGCTAAGTGCCTTTATAAGATGTCGCCTCACCACCTCCTTGAACTGAAGAAGGAGATCGACATGGCACTCCACAAAGGCTTCATTCGTCCAAGTTCATCTTCTTGGGGAGAACCTTCGCTCTTTGTCAAGGGGAGCGATGGGACAAACCGTTTGGTCCAAGATTACCGACCTATCACCCAGGCAACAATACGGAACAAGTATCCGCTTCCTCGGATCAACGATCTATATGATCAACTTGCTGGATCTACGGTGTTCTCGAAACTCGACTTGAGATTGGGTTACCATCAGATCCGGGTCCGGGAAGAGGAAATCCCGAAGACTGCTTTCATTACTCGCTATGGTTCATATGATTACACCGTTATGTCTTGTGTGATATTGCTTTTTTCCGGTGTTCTTTGAAAGGAGCACCTTAATCTCCATAAGTTCCCTTTGGCCCCGTTCATAGCGGGATGGTAGGACAAAAAGATGTTGTGCAAGTTCTTATTGCAAGCACGCATAACTACCTACGGGATACATGCCTAATGTTTGATATTTTCCTAGATGATCTTTTCTTTTCTGTGTGCCTTGCCACGTGTTAGAATTTATTACATGTTCACTCTTATCCAAGCAGCGCCCAACCATCCATCTCCCAAGCCTACAGTGTTTTAATCCACCTGGTTACTACTAGTTTATTTTCGCTGTTTTACTTTCGCTGTCGCCACTATCACTATCATACCACAGTTGCTATTAATATTTTGTTGCAAGCAAGTATATTTCAGGTGCGGTTGCATTGACAACTCAACTGTCAAAGCTTATAAATACTCTTTGGGTCCCCTTGTGTCGAATCAATAAATTGGGTTAACTTACCCGCGAAAACGCTACAAATGATCCCCTACAATTGAGGGTCATCAACTACTGTTTTCTGGTGCCGTTGCCGGGGAGCAAAGCAAAATTTACAAGTCTACTTGAAGTATTCTGCCTACTACACTTCGTCCGCTATGGGTAAGAAAGGAGACCCCAAGGTTCCGATCTTACCATCCACTACAAGAAAAGGTACCGTTCTGAGTACTAGTGCTACGCTTGATTCACCTTCCGTTATAAGTAAGTTCGCTTCACCACTACCTCCACATGCTATTTCTACTGAGTCTGCTAATATGTCTGATACTTTTGATGATGCTTCCACTACTCTTGATGATACGAGTTTTCTTGGTCACTATCTTGAAGCTCAGATTGCTAAGGTTGCAGCACAGTCCGAGACTGAGACTCCTGCTACTTATATTCCTACATGTAGAACCTTTGGTTACCCAGACTTAGATGAACTCAAGGAGAGAATCCTTGATGATGATTATATTACTCTTGATGATGATTTTTGCAGGGAACTCAAAGAGTGTGTCTTGACCCCGGTGCTTAATAGGGTTGCACCAATGGATTTCTTCATCATGGAGCCAAACCAAAGTATCATTGTTCTTGGAAGGGACTTCCTCCGAACTATGAAAGGCTTCATTGATATTGGTAAGGGGCATATACGCTCACATGGAAAAGCGAAAGGTAAGTACCTCTTCCCTAGGAAATAGAAGAATGAGCTTGTTGAAAATCAATTTGAAGGTTTTTATGATTCCGATGATCTCGGAGACCTTTGATTCTTCTTTTGTTTTAAGCCTAGCTTAAAGGAGTAAAAGAAAGCGCTTGTTGGGAGGCAACACAAGATGTTTTTACTTCTGTTTTTAGTGGTCTTGATGATTATTACTACTGTAGCAACATCATTGTATCTTTATTTTCATGCTTTGTGCCAAGTTCTAGCCTCTTATTATAAGGGAAGCAAAAGTTGTGTCATGCTCTCTAGAAAACAGATTTTGTTTGCTTGGCGGAAAAAAATCAAAAAAAATCACCAGTTCATTTTTTAGCTGAATTTTTTACAGAGCATGCTCTATACAATTGTGAAACTTTCATATGTTCTGATTCTTTTTATTTGAGTTGCAGAAGTACCCCAAAAAAATTCTTTACTACCTGTTGTTCTGTTTTTCACAGATTCTTCCACGTTCTTCCTTTCTTCACTTTTTCAAACCTTAAGCTTCCTTTTTCTTTGCAAAAACTTTTTGGAAACCTTGAGAGACAGTAGCTCTTCAGGAATATCTTTATTTCCAGTAGAGGAAAATTATTTTATCAAGCGTACTAACCTCTCTTATCATCTTATGATGAGTTATGTATGAAGGGAGTTTTCAAGTATGCGAGGGAAGATGATGAAAGAAGATCCGGGAGTGTGAAACGCTCAAGCTTGGGAATGCCCCCATGTATCCCCAATAAATATTCGAGGAGACTAAAGCGTCTAAGCTTGGGGATGCCCCCGTGCATCCCCTTCTCCATCAACAATCATCAGTTCGTCCTCCGTCTCACTATATTTTTATCACTTCATGCTTTATGTGCTATGCTTGGAACCTCTTGCTCATAGGTTTCCTTTTTAGTTTTCTTTAGCTTTGCTTGATGTTCATAACAAGTTAGACCCCAGCTTACTTTGTGTGGGAGAGAAACACGCTCCACTTCAATCTAGAACACATCATAGGATTTATCATTCCTATCTTTCTTCTGTTGTGTGTTCTTTATCTTTTATCAGTTGCTGCCATGTTTAGTTTTAGTTTTAGTGTTTGTCTTTTCCAAAAGCTTTAGATTTTTTTTAGTTTTTGCTGGAACTCTCTTTAGTTTTCATGTTCATCTTGTTAGGAGAGTTGGTTGTTGCACTGATTTGTGTCTTGTCTTGAAGTACGTAACTGAGGTTGCTATTTAATTGTAGTATTTGAGTTATTGCTGTGAGTAATGTTTGAACTTTTGGTGTCAAGACCTCTAGCCTATTAGTGATAGGTGTCATATTTTGGGAAATCCATTTTTATTTTAAAAACCCTACAAAAACTAGCTGAGAACTCTAGCTACTAGATGGATCACTAATCTTTTGAGGGACCGGATATTAGAGTACACTCACGTAGCATGAGTCGAGGATGCGCAAGGATAACCAAACCCCCATACACTCCTCCTCGGGGTACTTGTCTCTTTTTAAACCTCCTCATTAGATTGAGAGTTATCGATAATAAGTGCGTGAGTTCTTCGGACTAATGTAAGTAATGAAAGTTGATAGTTCCACCTTCTCATATTTGCTAGCCTCTTCGATACCGCACATTTCCCTCTTCTCACTCCGAGAATTGGCATCCACCTCGCCGGTGCATCCAAACCCTTGGCATGATACACTCTGTCATCATAAACCTCCCTATATCCTTCCTCAAAACAACCACCATACCTACCTATCAAGGCATTTCCATAGCCTTTCCGAGATATATTGCCATGCAACATCCACCTCTTCATTACTTGATCTTCATGTCATACATGTTGCTGCTACACTGGCAGAGGCATATATTTGCATACATCATGATAGCTACATCTTCTTTATGTTGAGTACATTGTAAAGTGTGAAGATCTTCTTTACCTTCTTGTAAAATAGAGTGTTGCCCTTAAGTGAGGAAAAAATCCCAAAGAGGACAAATTTAAAAGATCCCAAAGAGGACAAATGAGAGTTAAATAGAAAGAGCCATTGAGGCCACCAAAAAATATAAAAAATATAAAAAGGTGAAAAAGGAAATAAAAAGAGAGAAAGGGGCAACACTACTATTCATTTTGAAAGATCCACACTCGACTCCCTCTATATCTTTGTGCTCCATAGAGATGATCATTTATGCATGTAGCTATGTGGGGACCATTCACACTATAGAACTTGGCTTGCATATTCGAAGGATGAGCCTCCTTAAACGAGCTCTACGTCTTCATGAGCGAGCAAGTTGGATGCACCCCCACTAGGTCCATTGGAGAGCTTTTCTTAGGTCATATGTGCATCCGTTGAATGGCAATCCCTACTCCTCACATCATATCTATCATTTGGCTTCTCTTGCCAATGATTGTTCTCATTTATGTGAGCCTTTCTCAAACTTTTTGTCTTCCTCCTCCACCATATTTCTCTCTTTGCGATCCTAAGTGTCAACTCTCGAGCTTACGCTCATCCATTTCATGAGTGCTCAAAATATCGAAAAGGAGTGGATCAAATTGACTTGTACCTGGCTAGTGGTCTGGGGACGAGTCAAGAAAAGATTCCAAAGAAGACTAAGTGTGAAACTTTATTAGATTGAGTTCTCAACAAAAATATTTTTTCTCTCGTATTCCCATCCCCCTTCTTGCACGCAAACACCATCTGGAGACATTCGAGTAACGAACAACAAGAGATCTTGCACCTTTATGTTCTTATGTTGCTTGTTTCAATGCTAATATAGACTCTTGCCTGTTATGACTTGAATTGAATTACATACCTTGATTGCTTTACGTACAAAGTTCTTATATGGTTGTTCGCATGTCACCACAGAAATTATGCCTGTTATCATTTACCGACTCGAGGACGAGCATGAATTAAGCTTGGGGATGTTGATATGTCCCAAATGTATCTATAATTTTTACATGCTCCATGCATGTTTTGTGTGATATTGCTATGATCTAGATACACTTTCATACAATTTTGATCATATTTGGACTAACTTATTAACTCAGTGCACCCCAGTGCGAGTTCTTGTTTTTTGCTATTTTTCTATTTCAGGTTTCCCCCATAGTAAGAGTGCTCCAAGAATTCGGAAAAAATCAGATAAAAAATCAGCGCAGCGGAAGCTTCCAGAGTGCCGAAGGAGTGCAAGAGGGGCCCCACCTGGTGCCCAGGCGCCCAGGTGGCGCGGCCTAGGGCATGGCCGCGCCAGGGGGCGCCTGGACACCTGGTGACCCCCCTGGCTGCCCCCCCCTTCGCTTATATATTCTCCGTGACGCAAAACCTCCGAAGACTGGACCCTTTTTCGATCTCGCCTATGTTCCGCCGCCGCCACGCTTCCAAAATCGGGAGCGCCAGCAGACCTCTTCCCGGCACCCTGGTGGTGGACCTCTAGCCCCACTTTGGTGATTCCGGAAGCTTCCGTTGCGCTGATTTTTTTTATCTGATTTTTCCCGAAACTTTGGACCATTTTTAATATGGGGAAACCTGAAATAGAAAAACATCAGAAAAAATGAACTGGCACCATGGTGCACTGAGTTAATTAGTTAGTCCAAATATGATCATAAGTGTATGAAAGTGTATCTAGATCATAGAAATATCACACAAAACATGCATGGAGCAAGCAGAAATTATAGATACCTTTGGGACGTATCAGTAGCCAAGAGTTCTCACATAATTTTTTTAGTTTTCGAAAATAAGCACGTTGAGCCAAAATACAACACCTATCACTAATATGCTTGAGCCCAATCACACACAAGTTCAAACATTACTTGCATCAACACCTCGAAATTGTTGCAAAATATCACTAAACTCAATTTAGTAATCTAGATCACCTACTCAAAGTAAGGATAGACACCTAGTGCAACACAACCAACTCTCTAAACGAATAAGCATGCAATTTAAGAGAGTTCTAGAAATTTTAAACACTGGAAAGATAAAAGTTGCATAATTTAATGTTAAGGAGTGAAGCAAGAGCTAAACATAAAAGAATCAACTACAAACTGAAAACTGAAAATTTCCTTAAAATGTGAAGATTAAGGAGTGAAGTAATAAAAATATAGTGCTAGGAAAGACGAACTAATAGTTTTTGATGAAGAAGGGGGTGCACGGGGGAATCCCGAAGCTTAGAATGATTCTCCTTGAATATTTCCTGAGGTTGCCAGGGGCATCCCCAAGATTAAGCTTTTGGCACTCCGTAATCTCCCTTCATCATCTCCCTTCGTAACACTTGAAAAATTCCTTCACACGAAAATTCTCATAAACTTGATTAGAGTGGTTAGTACCAAGTAAAATAAAGTGTCACATAGGTACTATAGATACACATTAAATAACTCAAATTAAACATTAGCTATTGTTCCCCAACTTTGTTAAGGTGCTTTCCCCAAAGAACTATGAACAAAGCTCACAAAAGAAGCAAATGTAGTTAGAAGGAAGAAATCTAGGAAAATAGGACACTCTGTGACACTCAAATTATTTGAGGCACTTATATATCTCAAATAAAAAAAGAAATTAATGAAAGGTTGGAAATTGTATAAGGCTTTCTGTGTTGAAAATTAAGAGAAAAAGATGATATGATGATTTTTAAAATTTTCTGCACTCGAGCGTACAAAATCTGTTTTTGGCATCAAGTCATTACTTTTGCTTCCCCCAATATTAGAGACTAAAACCTTCGCATAGGAGTTAAGAAAAAGAATATACAATGGATTTGCTATAGTAGTGAAAAACTTCGAGACACACTAAAACAAAAAGAACAAATTGAAAATAAAAAAAATTGGGTTGCCTCCCAGTAAGCGCTTTCTTTAATGTCTTTTAGCTAGGCATGATACATAAGATCAAGTTTTATCAATACCGTATAACAGACTCAAAAGATAACTTCATATTATTTCTTGGGAAATGTTCCATGCCCTTCTTGAGGGGAAATTGGAATCATATAATCCGTTCTTTCATGCCAATGATAAAACCAACGATGCGAAGAAAAAGTCTCCCCAAAATAGTTGGACATGATGGATCACATTCAATGTCCATAACAAGAAAATCAACGGGAACATAATTATCATTGATAATAATAAGAACATCATCGATTCTTCCTAAAGGTTTCTTAATGGAGGAATTAACAAGAAAAACACCTAAAGAGCAAGGATCGATATATTTCAAATCAAGCATATCATAAAGTCTCTTTAGCATAACGAAAGCACTAGCTCCAAGTTCATAAAAAGCATGGCACACAAAATCCTTAATCTTAACTTTAATAGCAAGATCCCAACCATCTTCTAATTTCCTAGGGATAGAAACCTCAAGCCTAAGATTTTCTTCCCTAGCCTTAATGAGACCATTGTACTAAACTTGGTAAAAGACATATTAAGCTCAATAAAGTTTGGGTCCTTGGAAGTTTTTTCTAGAAATCGAATCACCTCCACTATATTGCAATTATCAAAAATTCCATTTCTGGGTGGTAAAATTTTAGCATAAAAGAAAATTCTCAATTAATTCGAGAATCTTTATGCTCATTAGGAAAAGCATAAAATCATTTTTTATCTCTCCCTCTCAAGGAGTAAATGGAGAACTCTAATTTAATATATCAATGTCTACCCTTCCGGCTTGTAGACATCACATAAGTCCACAAAATTATTCAAGTGAGAGGCGGTATCCTCTCCCTCTTCAATAAATTGCCCACATGTAAAAGAATGTTTTCTAAAAACTTCATACTAGGAAGTGGTGGGACAATAAAGTCACCGAGCTTCGTATTATCGAAAGAACCCATGCTAACAGAGGCAGAGGAAACAAACTAATCAAGAAGAGAAAATAGAAACTAAACGACTATTTTTTGTATTTATGATAAAATACAAGCAAATAAGGCTAAAGAAAAAAAGTAAACTATAAAGATAAAAATATAAAATTAAAAGGAGTGTGCAACTCCCCTATCTTGTAGATTAGAGTCCCCAACAACGGCGCCAGAAATTGCTTGATGGTGTAGATCAGACCCCCTCGTTGGTTACCCCAAGAGGAAGGTTAGTGATGTAGATAGCAACAAATTTCCTTCAGTAAGATACGAAGGTTTATGTTTCCAGTAGGACTCTGAATGCTGCAAGAAGGTGTTTAAGAAGACAACAGCGCCAGAAACTTGCTTGACCTTGACCTAGACACAAAGAAAGAAATAAACTTCGCACCCAACGAGTCAGAGGGGCTGTCAATCCCTCTGTCTTGCCATTTACGAAAGATTAAACCTAAAGGGAATTCGAACAATAAAAAACACGAAAGGAAATAAAAGCGAGTAAGTTGAAGCGTTGTAAATATATGATGAGAATATGGACCGGGGTATCATGGCATTCACTAGCGAGGTCTCTCTCCCAAAAGACAATAAAAATTATGCTGGGTGGATAAATTACACTGGGAAATTGAAAATATTATGAACGCACCGCAATGCTAATTATGCTATAGGAAAGTGCAAGGCTTAATCATGCAGGCATTCCACCAAAACAGGTAGACCGTTTATCAATCAACATCTACTTACTAATCATCCACCTTGAGATAACTAATCCAGAGCATATCGCTGGTATTAAGTTGCGAGACACAACTATATGTTGCAACCCCAAAGCAACAAATGACTGCTTTAACACTCTACGCGTAATGTAAGCGACACTTGCAACAGAAAGTCAAAAGCCTCTCGATGTCCAACTTGAGTGACAGAAACATAGGACTAGAGAATGTGATAACACTCCCTCTTGGGGTCACAATTTGTTACTAGGCCAAATCAATATACTACAACAGAGAACATCAAAAGGACATTCAAGAAAAACAAATAAAAGAGAACTAAATATATAACTTTCACAATCTGAACATAATCCATTGGATCCCAGCAAACACAACATAATAAAAAAAGTAACTATAAGATATAGATGCCTTGATCATGATAGAAGCTTACAAGGACTGAACATTGAAGCACAAAATTACAGAGAGATCATCATCTATCTACTGCCAAAAACCCTAGGCCCAAGGTGGAACTTCTCACAACAGACCACGGAGGCAAGCATGGTTGATGAAATGACCTCCAGCAGGGTGTCGGGTCAGAACTTCTACTGATCCTGACCTAGGAATCGTGATGGCGGTGAAACAGAGAGGGTTTTGGGAAAAAGAACTCCGCCTTGAGGGTTTTCGGTCGATAAGGAATATGAAAGCTCAAGAATGATCAGAGGGGGAGGGGTGAATGATTGATACGTCCAAAATGCATCACTATTTTACATTAAAATTTACCTCTATTCATTGATATATTTCATGTTATGATGATGTCCTTATAGTTTTTGGCTTCTTTTACACAGTTTACAACTTTCCTGTGCCGAAACAGCAGACGCATGAATCAGCGGGGAAAAGTGCACATCTAGTGGCCATATCAGCACATCTCCAAATGACCTGAAATTCACGGGGCATAAATTTCTGAACTATTGACCAAGACCAGCCGAAGGGCACTCGGAGGGGGGGCAGCCACGCCAAGAGGGCGCCTGGCTGGGTCCCACCCCCTCTGGTGCCCTACGTGGACTCCTATTTTTACCCGAGACAAAGAAACCCTAGAAAATAAGTCATTTTGCCAATTCTCGTCGTGGAGCCGCCGCCACCCTCTGTTCTTCTCTGAGAGAGCTAATCTGGAGGCTGTTTTGGCCTCCGGTGAGGGGGAATCATCAGCATCGTCATCACCATCACCACTTGATACGTCCCAAACGTATCTATAATTTTTGCTTGCTCCATGCATGTTTTCTGTGATATTTCTATGATCTAGATGCACTTTCATACAATTTTGATCATATTTCGACTAACTTATTAACTCAGTGCACCCTAGTGCCAGTTCCTGTTTTCTGCTATTTTTCTATTTCAGGTTTCCCCCATGTTAGAAGTGCTCCAAAAATTTGGGAAAAATCAGATAAAAAATCAGCGCAACGGAAGCTTCCGGATTCCCGAAGGAGGGCCAGAGGGGCCCTGCCTGGTGCCCAGACGGACAGGTGGTGCGTCCTAGGGCTTGGCCGCGCCAAGGGGGGCGCCTGGACACCTGGTGGCCCCCTGGCTGCCCCCTTCTCCTATATATTCTCTGTGATGTAACACCTTCGAAGAATTGACGAAGACCAGCCGAAGGGAACCCGGAGGGGGGCCAGCCGCGCCAGGAGGGTGCCTGGGTGGGTCCCACCACCTCTGGTGCCCTACCTCGACTTCTATTTTTACTCGAGATGGAGAAACCCTAGAACATGAGTGGTTTTGCCAATTCTCGTCGTGGAGCTGCCGCCGCCACCCTCCGTTCTTCTAGAGGATGTTTTGGCCTCCGGTGAGGGGGAATCATCGCCATCGTCATCACCATCGCCACTGTATACGTCCAAAACGTATCTATAATTTCTTCTTGCTTGATGCATGTTTTGTGTGATATTGCTATAATCTAGATACACTTTCGTACAATTTTGATCATATTTGGACTAACTTATTAACTCAGTGCACCCCAGTGCCAGTTCCTATTTTCTGCTATTTTTCTATTTCAGGTTTCCCTCATATTAAACGTGCTCCAAAAATTCGGGAAAATCAGATAAAAAATAAGCGCAACGGAAGCTTCCGGAGTCCCGAAGGAGGGCCAGTGGGGCCCCACCTGGTGCCCAGGCGTCCAGGCGGAGTCTGTGAAGGAACCTTACGGAATCACCAAGGTGGGCCCAGAGGGCCACCACCAGGGGCCCAGGCGCCCTGGTGGCGCGCCCTAGGGGCTGGCCGCGCCAGGGGGCGCCTGGACCCCTGGTGTCCGCCCTGGCTGCCCCCCTTCGCCTATATATTCTCCGTCACGGGATTATTTCGAGGACATAACCCTTTTTCGCGATCTCGCCTCTGTTCCGCCGCCGCCGCGCTTCCAAGATCGGGAGCGCCATTAGACCTCTTCCCGTCACCCTACCGGAGGGAGGATCGACCTCGAGGAACCTCTCCTGCACCATGGACGCTTCCCGGATGATCCGTGAGTAGTCTACCCCGGACCATGGGTCCGTGATCAGTAGCTATGTGATGTTCTCCGCCCCTGTTTGTTCTTCATGGATTAGACCTCATGAGCTTCCCTACATGATCGAGGCACATATGTAATTTTCTGTTGTTGCTATGCTGAGTTTTCTGGGATCTGATTGATTATGAGACTATGTTCAGTTTGTGATTGATTAATATATTTGGTTCTTATGTTTTATATTTATGTTCTTGAGTAATTTTTGCAGGTTCTCCGTTGTTGTTTATTGCTTTGGCCAAGTAGTAGGTAGTGACTCCAAGAGGTAACGTTATGCTCGATTGTGGGTTGATGCCCCCAGATGACATGCTTGAGTGACAGAAACATGAGTCTAGGGGATGTGATGTTGCCACAACGGGGGAAAATGGTGCTTGTAACCACGGTTGCAAGTATTGTTTACTTTACGCAAAGTGCTTTTTAATGCAGTTGTCTGTTGCTTTGGGTTTACACTTTGGGTGGGGCTCGGAACTTAATAACAGCGAGATGTTCCAGGTAGATATCTCAAGGTTGATGATTATTAGTAGATGAAGTTGGATTTCGGTGTACTTATTTTGGCGTAACGCCCAGGCTTTTGAGCCTCGTCCTTTCTTTGTAGCATAGTTAGCATTGTTTTGCGCCCGTAATCCTGTTAATTTCCCAGTTGTGATTTTTACCTCGCATAGCAGTTTTATCTTATTTTGGGAGAGAGACATCACTAGTGAACATCACGGTACCCCGGTCCATATTCTCATCATTGTTTACATGCTCTTCTATTTCCTTCTTTTACTTTCTATCTGCTATCACCATTATCATTATCCCCTGTGTTTGATCCTTTGTAAATAACAAGACCGGAGAGATTGCCAACCTCTCTGAACTTCGTTGGGAGAAAAGTTATTCGTGTTCTGTGCAGATTCAGGTAAATGAAGCAAATTTTGTCTAAAACGGTGCCATTGTTTCCTTGCCACCTACTTGTCGTTATCGGAGTCCTACGGGAGACACTCCAAACCTTGGTATCTTCACTAAGGGAAACATGCCGTTACGCTACATCTCACCTTCTACTTGGGGTAACCACCAATGGGCGAGAAGCCGTTATCATCTCTCGCGTATCAAGAAAATTTATGGCGCCATTGCTGGGGACTCCAATCGTCAAGATAGGGGAGTTGCACACTATATTTTACCTTTGCTTTTTAGTCTTGTTAGTTTACCTTTCAATTTTTATCTTCATGTCCTATATAAAAAATCGCAAAATTATTTATCTTGCTAGTAGTTGTCATCATGTCTGGTCCTTTTGCCTTTGTTGAGATAGAGGTTCTCACATTTAAACAAAAAGGTGGTGAAAGTTTAAAAGATGCTTGGTGTAGAATTAATGATTCTCAGAAAAGAGCCACGAAGAAGAAATCCACTACTATCCTGCTTAGAAATTTCTATGTTGGAATAACTCCTTAGAATAGGTTCATTCTAGATACTTCTATCAAAGGGAATTTCCTAGAAGCCCCAATTTGGGAATCTCTTAATGTTATTGAAAATCTTGTTGGAAATCTCCCTGTTGCTAGCATACAAGAGGACATCACTCTAGGTCACATTATGAAAATACTTGAAAAGATAGAGTTAGAGATACCAAGTATAAATAGGATAAATGAGTTGGATCGCAAGATTCAAGGGAATTTGAATAGACTTGATAGCTCCATGCATAAAATTATTAAAACTATGGAGACCATCAAATCACATGATATGGATCCTTCTAGGAATTATAAGATTGAGGTAATCATTAACACTTTAGGAACTACTTTCTCCTCAATCAAACTAAAAAAGGTAGAAACTCCGGCAAGGAAGGAACCTAAGTTTAATTATGTCCCTACGGTTCCTCGACCTAAAAATAATCCACTCATTGCCAAAGGAGTTGAAACCGTGAAAACTTTGGAAGAAATACACCTCTTATATAAATTCATAAATGAAACTACCATTGATTTTTCGCCTTTTGATTTTATCCCTAGAAGTATCTTGATTAGGCCTTTATTTAAAAGACCTCTTCAGAATAGTTGTACAATTGAAGAGCTTTTTGATGATCTTGATGATTGTTCGATTGATACAACTTGATATTTTGCTTTATGCCTAGCTTAAAGGCGTAAAAGAAAGCGCTTGGTGGGAGGAAACCCAAGATGTTTTTACTTCTGTTTTTAGTCGTCTTGATGATTGTTACTACCGTAGGAACATCATTGTATATTTATTTTCAAGCTTTGTGCCAAGTTCTAGCCTCTTATAATAAGGGAAGAAAAAGTTGTGACATGCTGTCCAGAAAACAGATTTTGTCTACTTGACGTAAAAAATCAAAAAAAATCACCAATTCATCTTTTTGAGCTGAATTATTTACACATCATGCTCTATACAATTGTGAAACTTTCATGTGTTCTGATTTTTTTATTTGAGTTGCATAAGTACCCCGAAAAAATTCTTTACTACCTGTTGTTCTGTTTTTCACAGATTCTGCCACGTTCTGCCTTTCTTCACTTTTGCAAACCTTAAGCCTGCTTTTTCTTTGCAAAAACTTTTTGGAAATCTTGAGAAACAGTAGTTCTTCAAGAATGTATTTATTTCCAGTAGAGGAAAATAATTTTATTAAGGGTACTAACCTCCTTAATCAGCTTATGATGAGTTATGTATGAAGGGAGTTTTCAAGTGTGCGAGGGAAGATGATGAAAGAAGATCCGGGAGTGTCAATCGCTCAAGATTGGGGATGCCCCCATGCAGCCCCAACAAAAATTCAAGGAGACTCAAGCGTCTAAGCTTGGGGATGCCCCCGTGCGTCCCCTTCTCCATCAACAATCATCAGTTCGTCCTCTGTCTCACTATATTTTTATCACTTCATGTGATATGTGCTATGCTTGGAGCGTCTCGCTCTTAGGTTTCCTTATTAGTTTTATCTAGCTTTGCTTGATGTTCATAACAAGTTAGACCCCAGCATACTTTGTGTGGGAGAGAAACACGCTCCGCTTCAATCTAGAACACATCATAGGATTTTCATGCTTATCTTTTCTCTGTTGTGTGTTCTTTATATTTTCGTAGATGTTGCCAAGTTTAGTTTTAGTTTTAGTGTATGTCTTTAGCAAGAGCTTTTGCTTTTGTTTAGTTTGTTGATGTAACTCTCTTTATTTTACATTTTTATCTTGTTAAAATAGTTGGTTGTTGCACTGAGTTGTGTCTTGTCTTGAAGTAGGTAATTAAGGTTGCTCTTCAATTGCAGTAGTAACTTGCAATAGTTTGTATTGTTGTGAGTAATTTTGAACTTTTGGTGTCAAGAGCTCTATCCTATTAGTGATAGGTGTCATCTTTTGGGCAATCCATGTTTATTTGCAAAAAACTACAAAACTAGTTGAGAACTCTAGCTACTAGATGGATCACTAGTCTTTAGAGGGATCGGATATTAGAGTAGACTCACGTACCATGAGTCGAGGATGCGGAAGGGTAACCAAACCCCCATACACTCCTCCTCAGGGTACTTGTCTCTTTGTGAACCTCCTCATTAGATTGAGAGTTACCGATAATAAGTGCATGAGTTCTTCGGACTAATGTAAGTATTGAAAGTTGACATGTCCACCTCCACATATTTTCTAGCCTATTTAGTATCGTGCATTGCCCTCTTCTCACTCCGAGAGTTAGCGTCCACCTCGCCGGTGCGTCCAAACCCATGGCATGATACGCTCTGTCATCATAGACCTCCGTATATCTTTCCTCACAACAACCACCATACCTACCTATCAAGCCATTTCCATAGCCTTTCCGAGATATATTGTCATGCAACATCCACCTCTTCATGAATTGATCTTCATGTCATACATGTTCCTGCTACACTAGCAGAAGCATACATTTACATACATCATGATGATGGTACGAATTAACGGCCCCTCGTTGGTTACCCAAAGTGGAAGGTTGAGATGTAGACAGCAGCAGTTTTCCTTAGCGAAGATGCTAAGGTTGAGTGTCGAACCAACATGACTCCAAGACCGACAAGTAGGTGGCAAGGAAACAATGGCACCGTTTTAGACAAAAGTTGCTTCCTTGACCTGGACCTGCACACACAACAGATAGCTTTGCTTGAAACGAATACAGAGAGGTTGTTAGCCCCTCCGGCCTTGTTGTTTACAAAGGATAAAATGCACGGGATAATAATGATAGTGATAGCAACGGAAAAGTAAATAAAGCAGTAAATTGAAAATGGGTGTAAACAGTATTGGAAATATGGACCGGGGTCCTATGATGTTCACTAGTGATGTCTCTCTCCCAAAAGACGATAAAATAGCCATGCGAGTTAAACAAATTACAGCTGGGCAATTGATATTATTATGTGCGCAAACCAATGCTAATTATGCTATGAAGAAAGAAAGAGGCTTAAAATCATGGGCGGTACGCCAAGACAAGTTGACCGAAATCCATCTCCATCTACCTACTAATCATCCACCTTGAGATATCTATCCAGAACATCTCGTTGGTATTAAGTTGCGAATCCCACCGAAAGTGTAAACTCAAAGCAACAGACAACTGCATTAAAGAACTTTGCGTAAAGTAAACAATCCTTGCACCCGCAAGTACAAGCACCGTTGTTTTCCCCCTTGTGGCAACAGCACATCCCCTAGACTCTTGTTTCTGTCACTCAAGCTAGTCATCGGGGGGCATGAACCCACAATCATGCATAACGCTCCCTCTTGGAGTCACTACCTACTACTTGGCCAAAGCAATAAACAGCAACGGAGAACATGCAAGAATTACTTAAGAACATAAATATAAAAGAGGTGAATCAAATATATTACTCAAACACAATCTGAACATAATCTCATAATCCATCGGATCCCAGCAAACTCAGCATAGCAACAGCAGAAATATTACATATGTGCCTCGATCATGTAGGGAAGCTCACGAGGTCTAATCCATGAAGAACAAAGAGGGGAGGAGAACATGACATAGCTACTGATCATAGACCCATGGTCCAAGGTGGACTACTCACGGTTCATCCGGGAAGCGTCCATGGTGGTGAAGAAGCTCCCGGAGGTGGTTCCTCCCTCCGGCAGGGTGCCGGGAAGAGGTCTTTTGGTGCTCCCGATCTTGGAAGCGCGGCGGCGGCGGAACAGAGGAGAGATCGCGAAAAAGGGTTCCCGTCTCGGGCTTTTTGCGCCACGGGAATAAATAGGCGAAGGGGGGAAGCCTGGGGGGCCACCAGGGGTCTAGGAGGCCCCCTGGCAGGGCCCCACCCTAGGGCACGCCGGAAGGGCGCCTGGGGCCCTGATGGGTCCCCTCTGCCCCCCCCCTCGGTGATTCCCGAAGCTTCTGTATCGCTGATTTTTTATTGGATTTTGCCGAATTTTTTGAGCACTTTTTATATGGGGGAAACCTGAAATAGAAAAATAGCAGAAAAGAGGAACTGGCACTGGGGTGCACTGAGTTAATAGGTTAGTCCAAATATGATCAAAAATGTATGGAAGTTCATCAATATCATAGCAATATCACACAAAAGAGGCATGGAGCAAGCAGAAATTATAGATACGTTTTGGACGTATCAACATCCCCAAGCTTAATTCCTTCTCGTCTTCGAGTAGGCAAATGATAAAAGCATAATTTTAGTGGTGACATGCTAACAACCATATCAGAACTTTTAAGTAAAGCAATCAAGGCATGTAATTCAATTCAAGTCATAACAGGCAAGAGTCTATATTTAGTATTGAAACAAGCAACATAAGAACATAAAGGTGCAAGAGCTCTCGCTGTCTGTGACTCGCGTGCAAGAAAGGGGATAGGGATATACGAGAGAAAAAGTATTTTTGTGTTGAGAACTTAATCTACTAAATTTTCACACTTGGTCTTATTTGGAATCTTATCTTGACTCATCCCCAGACCACTAGCCAGGTACAAGTCAAAATGATCCACTCCTTTTCGACATTTTGAGCACTCATGCAATGGATGAGCGTAAGCAAGAAAGTTGACACTTAGGATGGCAAAGAGAGAATATGGTGTAGGAGGAAGATAAAAAGGTGTGAAAGGCTCACATCAATGAGGACAATCATAGGCGAGAGAAAGAAAAATGATAGATATGATGTGAGGAGTAGGGATTGCCAAGCAACGGATGCACATATAAGCTAAGGTAAGCTCTCCAATGGAACTAGTGGGGGTGCATCCAACTTGCTTTCTCAAGAAGACCTAGAGCTCATTTAAGGAGGCTCATCATTGGAATATACAAGCCAAGTTCTATAGTGTGAAGGTCCCCACATAGCTATATGCATGAATGATAATATCTATGGAGTACAAGATATAAGAAGGAGTACGAGTGTGGATCTCTCAGAAGGAATATTAGTGTGCCCCCTTCTCTCTTTTTATTTCTTTTTCTCGTTTTCTATTTTTTTGTATTTTTTTGGTGGCCTCAATGGCTCTTTCTATTTCTCTCATTTATCCTCTTTGGGATCTTTTAATTTGTCCTCTTTGGGATCTTTTAATTTTTCCACTTTGGGATCTTTTCCTCACTTTAGGGGCAACACTCTATATATTACAAAAAGTATAGAAGATCTTTCACACTTTACAAAGTACTCAAATCGTAAAGAAGATATAACTATCATGATGTATGCAAATGTATGCCTCTGCCAGTGTAGCAGGATATGCAATGATACTAGCGCGTCATGTAGCAATGATTAGGGCAAGGCCCAACTAGCATGCGTGTCATTGATCAAGCAAGTAGCATGTATGACATGAAGATCAAGTCATGAGAAGATGGATGTTGCATGGAAATATATCTCGGAAAGGCTATGGGAATTCCTTGGTAGGTAGGTATGGTGGCTGTTTTGAGGAAGGATGTAAGGAGGTTTATGATGACAGAGCGTATCATGCCAAGGGTTTGGATGTACCGGCGAAGGTGGACGCCAACTCTCGGAGTGAGAAGGAGGCAATGCACGACACAGGAGAGGCTAGAAAAATATGGGAAGGTGGAAGTGTGAACTTTCGAATACTCACATTAGTCCGAAGAAATCATGCACTTATAATCGGTAACTCTCAATCTAATACGGAGGTTTCACAAAGAGACATGAACCCCGAGGAGGAGTGTATGGGGTTTTGTTTATCCTTGCGCATCCTCCACTCATGGTACGTGAGTGTACTCTAATATTCGACCCCTTAGAAGAGTAGTGATCCATCTAGTAGCTAAAGTTCTCAACTAATTTTGTAAGTTTTGAAAATAAAAACGGATTGCCCAAAATACGACATCTATCACTAATAGGCTAAAGCTCTTGACACCAAAAGTCCAAACATTACTCAAAACAATACCTCAAAACTATTGCAAGTTACTACTACAAAAGAATAGCAACCTCAATTACCTACTTCAAGTCAAGAGACAAAACTCAGTGCAACAGGCAAACTCTCTAAACTAGATAAACATGAAAACTCAAGAGAGTTCTAGCAACAAACTAAACAAAATCTCTTTAAAAAGATAAGCATTAAAACTAAGAGCTAAACATGACAGTACCTATGAAAAAGATAAAGAACACACACAACAAAGATAAGCATGAAAAATCGTATGTTGTGTTCTAGATTTTGGAAGTGGAGCGTGTTTCTCTCCCACACAAAGAAAGCTGGGTTCTAACTTGTTATGAACAACAAGAAAAGCTAAACAAAACTAAAAGTAAAACCTAAGAGCGAGACTCTCCAAGCATAGCACATAACGCATGAAGTGATAAAAATATAGTGAAACGAGAGACGAACTGACAATTGTTGATGGAGAAGGGGATGCACGGGGGCATCCACAAGCTTAGACGCTTGAGTCTCCTTGAATATTTCTTGGGGATGCATGGGGGCATCCCCAAGCTTGAGCGCTTGACACTCCTAAATCTTCTTTCATCATCTTCCCTCGCACACTTGAATACTCCCTTCATACATAACTCATCATAATCTGATTAGCGAGGTTAGTACCCATAATAAAATATTTTTTTCTCTACTGGAAATAAAGATAGTATTGAAGAGCTACTGTTTCTCAAGATTTCCAAAAAGTTTTTGCAAAGAAAAATCAAGCTTAAGGTTTGCAAAATGAAGAAAAGGCAAAACAGGACAGAATCTGTGAAAAACAGACCAGCAGGTAGTAAAGAATTTTTTAGGGATACTTCTGCAACTCAAATAAAAAAACTCAGAACATACAAAAGTTTCGTAATTGTATAGATCATGTTGTGTCAATATTTGAGCTCAAAAAGATGAACTGGGATTTTTCTGTGATTTTTCTAGTCACGAGGACAGAATCTGTTTTCTGGACAGCATGTCACAACTTTCACTTCCCTTGTCAGATGAGGCTATAAATGGCACAAAGCTTGAAAAATAAAGATACAATGATGTTTCTACAGTAGTAAAAATCATCAAGAACACTAAAAATAGAAGAAAAACAAAAAGGAAAACCTAAATTTGTTGCGGGCTGCCTCCCGAAAGCGCTTCTTTAAAGCCATTAGCTAGGCTTAATGCAAATAGATCAAGTCTGTTCAAGAAAATAACTAGCCCGTGTGACGGACTCAAAAGGAAACGTAATCTTTTTCCTAGGGAAGTGTTCCATCCCTTTCTTGAGAGGGAATTGCAATTTTATAATCCCTTCTTTCATATCAATAACAGCACCCACGGTGCGAAGAAAAGGACGTCCCAAAATAATTGGACAAGAAGGTTCACATTCAATGTCCATAATAGTAAAATCAACGGGAACATAATTTTCATTGACAATGATAAGAACATCATCTATCTTCCCAAAGGTTTCTTTACGGAAGAATCAACAAGACGAACACCAAAAGAACAAGGATCAAAAGGATTCAATTCAAATATATCATACATTCTTTTGGGCATAACAGAGGTACTAGCTTCAACACGACATAAAGCATAGCAAGAAAATTTATTCAACTTAATTTTAATCATAGGATCCCAACCATCTTATAGCTCTCTAGGTATGGAGGCATCTACCCTAAGCTTCTCCTCCCTAACTTTGATGAGAGCATTAGTGATATGCTCCGTGAAGGCAAGATTAAGTGTGCTAGTGTGGGGGTCTCTAGACATCTTGTGAAGGAAAAGAATAACTTCAGAAAGGGTGCAATTATCAAAATCAAGGTCACTACTATCAAGTAAAGTAGTACTAGTGTCCTTTAGGCTCACTTGTTTGGTAGCTTCTATAGTCATAGGAATTTATTCTTCTAAGGTTGAGGTCATAGCATCACCATTAATAGGTCCTATGGGACTAGGGGTGCATTGGGTGCTAAGAGTTTGGATATCCTCAACCACTTGGATAGTAGCAACAGTATGGTGTGTAGGAAGGCTCTTAATTCTATCTTCTTCCTCCTTTTCTCTAGCCCATCTCTCTTTAAGTTTAGCCATCATCCTAATGTTTTCATTAATTTGCACTTGGATAGCATTCATAGGAGTGACCTTCCTCTCCTCAAGGGGAGAAGTTCTAATTTTAAGAAATTCTACTTCATGGGCTAAATTTTCTACCTTCGACGAGAGGTTATCTAATTTTTCTAGTTTTTCCTCTACACTCTTGTGGAAGGCTTTTTGGGTAGTGATAAAGTCTTTAAGCATACTCTCTAATTCAGAAGTGGGGTTTTTGGTACTAGGATAAGTGTTGTTGTTCCCGTAGTTGGAGGGGAACGGTCTAGGATTGCTACCAAAATTACTCCTATAAGCATTGTTATTGAAGTTGTTTCTAGAGATAAAGTTCACATCTACTTGATCTTGAGCAATCAAAGAATTTAAAGGAAAATCTTGAGGATCAATAGGAGATTGCTTGGTAAGTAGAGACATAATCGAGTCAACTTTTTCATTTAGGGAGGAGATCTGCTCGACAGAGTTTACCTTCCTACCTGTTGGAGCTCTTTTAGTGTGCCATTGGGAATAGTTGGTCATCATCTCATCGAGAAGTTTTGTGGCAGCACCAAGTGTAGTTGACATAAAGGTTCCTCCCGTGGCCGAATCTAGCAAGTTCCGCGAGGTAAAGTTCAAGCCTGCATAAAAAGTTTGGATAACCATCCAAGTAGTCAATCCATGCATAGGGCAATACTTAACAAGAGATTTCATGCGTTCCCAAGCTTGGGCAACGTGTTCATTATCCAATTGTTGAAAATTCATAATAAAACTCCTCAATTGGATAATCTTAGCAGGGGGGTAGTACTTCCCAACAAAAGCATCCTTGCACTTATCCCAAGAATCTATGCTATTCCTAGGCAAGGATTGAAACCAGATTTTAGCTTCATCTCTCAAGGAGAAAGGAAAAAGCTTAAGCTTAACAATATCACCATCTACTTCTTTGTACTTTTGCATATCACAAAGCTCAATAAAATTATTTAAATGCAAAGCAGCATCATCTCTAGCACCGGAGAATTGACATTTCATAACAAGGTTGAGCAAAGTAGGTTTAATCTCATAAGAAGGTGCTGAAGTAGCAGGTGTAGCAATAGGAGTGCAGATAAAGTCACTGTTGTTGTGACTAGTGAAGTCATACAACTTGGTGTTCTCGGAGGAACCCATAGTAGCAGCAACAAAGATAACAATTTTTTTTATTTTTTATAAAGGACACTACAGCAAAAAATGAAAGGTAAACTAACAACACTAAAAAGCAAAGATAAAAGATAGTGTGCGACTCGCCTATCTTGAAGAGTGGAGTCCCCGGCAACGGCACCAGAAATTGCTTTTGATGGTACGAATTAACGCCCCCTCGTTGGTTACCCAAAGTGGAAGGTTGAGATGTAGACAGCGGCAATATCTCTTAGCGAAGATGCTAAGGTTGAGTGTCGAACCAACAGGACTCCAAGACCGACAGGTAGGTGGCAAGGAAACAATGGCACCGTTTTAGACAAAAGTTGCTTCCTTGACCTGGACCTGTACACACAACAAATAGCTTTTCTCCCAACGAGTACAGAGAGGTTGTCAGCCGCTCCGGCCTTGTTCTTTACAAAGGATAAAATGCACGGGATAATAATGATAGTGATAGCAACAGAAAAGTAAATAAAGCAGTAAATTGATAGTGGGTGTAAACAGTATTGGAAACATGGACCGGGGTCCTATGATGTTCACTAGTGATGTCTCTCTCCCAAAAGACGATAAAATAGCCATGCGAGGTAAACAAATTACAGCTGGGAAATTGACAGGATTATGTGCGCAAACCAATGCTAATTATGCTATGAAGAAAGGAAGAGGCTCAAAAGCATGGGAGGTACGCCAAGACAAGTAGACCGAAATCCATCTGTATCTACCTACTAATCATCCACCTTGAGATATCTATCCAGAACATCTTGCTGGTATTAAGTTGTGAATCCCACCCAAAGTGTAAACTCAAAGCAACAGACAACTGCATTAAAGAACTTTGCGTAAAGTAACCAATCCTTGGAAGCGCGGGGGCGGCAGCACAGAGGAGAGATCACGAAAAAGGGTTCCCGTCTCAGGGTTTTTGCGTCACGTGGAATAAATAGGCGAAGGGGGGCAGCTAGGGGGGCCACCAGGGTTCTAGGCGGCCCCCTGGCTCGGCCCAGCCCTAGGGCGTGCCGGGAGGGCGCCTGGGGCCCTGGTGGGTCCCCTCTGCCCCCCCCATCGATGATTCCCAAAGCTTCCGTATCGCTGATTTTTTTATTTTATTTTCCCGAATTTTTGGAGCACTTTTTATATCGGGGAAACCTGAAATATAAAAACAGCAGAAAACAGGAACTAGCACTGGAGTGCACTGAGTTAATAGGTTAGTCCAAATATGATCAAAAGTGTCTGGAAGTTCATCAATATCATAACAATATCACACAAAAGAGGCATGGAGCAAGCAGAAATTATAGATACGTTTTGGACGTATCACATGATAGCTACATATTCTTTATGTTGAGTACCTTGTAAAGTGTGAAGATTTTCTTTACCTTCTTGTAAAATAGAGTGTTCCCCTTAAGTGGGGAAAAGATCCCAAAGAGGATAAAATTAAAAGATCCCAAAGAGGACAAATGAGAGTTCAATAGAAAGAGCCATTGAGTCCACCGAAAAAATACAAAAAAATAGAAAAAAGAGAAAAAGAAATAAAATGAGAGAAAGGGGCAACACTACTATTCCTTTTGAAAAATCCACACTCGTACTCCCTCTTATCTTTCTGCTCCATAGAGATGATCATATATGCATATAGATATGTGCGGTTCTTCACACTATAGAACTTGGCTTGCATATTCCAAGGATGAGCCTCCTCAAACAAGCTCTAGCTCTTCATGAGAGAGCAATTTGGATGCAGCCCCACTAGTCCCATTAGAGAGTTTTTCTTAGCTCATATGTGCATCTGTTGCATAGCAATCCCTACTCCTCATATCATATCTATCATTTGGCCTTTTTGATGTGAGCCTTTCTCACCTTTTTTTCTTCCTCCTCCCCCATATCCACTGGTAGATAAAGGCCCATTTGTCCCGTTTTCGGAACCGGGACAAAAGGGACGTAACTAATGCCCAAAACCTTTAGTCCCCGTTTGCCCACGAACCGGGACACATGGGTCTCCACGTGGCCTCTGCGGCATGATCAGGCAGAAGGACCTTTTGTCCCGGTTGGTAACACCAACCGGGACCAAAAAGCTTCCATGCGTCAGCAGTTCAGGGGCTGGGGTTTTTTTAGAGGGGGGTGGGGAATGGGTGTTTTGTAGGGTTAATTTAGGGGGTTGTATTAGCTAGCTAATTAATAGAGAGAGGTATCCTCTCTTATCTCCGTGCTTGGTCGACGGTACGTACTATATGTATAGAGATGACTTGGTCGACCTTCTAGCTAGTAAGAAAATGAAGGAATTAAACCATTAAG
Organism: Bromus sterilis; assembly: GCA_950022295.1. Classification (NCBI taxonomy): domain Eukaryota; kingdom Viridiplantae; phylum Streptophyta; class Magnoliopsida; order Poales; family Poaceae; genus Bromus; species Bromus sterilis. Next base: position 156,022,707 of record OX465596.1, on the reverse strand, counting down.
TGCAGAAGATCGTCATGAACATATATAGAGAAAAATGATCGACTTCTCCTTCTCCGAGAGATTGTTTGAACAACAAGTTTTTGTATATCTATCCGACGCTACTGGCTACATATATACAATATAAGTTCTCTTAAAATACCCTAACATCTGAAATCATGTTCCATATGGTATTCTCCGTGTTTCTTGATGATGTGGTCAAGAAAGAATCCCACCAATTCCTCTTGAATTGCTATTATGCGATCTTGTGGTAGGAGTTGTTCCTGCAGCTCCCAAAGCTAATTCGAAGAAGGGGTTCAATACATATATATGAATAAAAATCAACACAAATGAGTGTAATAAAATAGAATTATGAATATTATTTCTTACACACTTTAAATTGTTCTTTAGAGTAGCCGGCATTTTTAGAGGTCGTCGCGTTGTACATGTAATCGCAAACATAGTATCCACAAAGATTAGTCCCTTCATTCTTCCACAACCACTTTACGGGAAATAGAGGTCAATCAAACTGATAATCAAGCATTATATAAATGGTATTGATGAAACTAGCTAGAATCAATATAATGGGAGATGCGCGGAACTAGCTAGTAGTACTTACTTTCGGGCGTGAAAATTCCAGCTCCTTCGGCAGTCCCAGAGCTTTTTTGGTGAACTGTATCCAAACCCTGCCAGACATAGAAAATAACTATTACCTGATATTAGGAAATGAACAAACTTGTCGAAATGGTGCGATAATGATCGATTGAACTTACTTCTTAAGCATTTCAGTGATGAGCGCATACGTCTTGGGATATTTTCGTCTTGAGTCTAAGACGGTTACTAGCCCCTCCTCAAGCATCATCTCTAGGATAATAAAGTGGAAGCTGAGCACGCATGCATAAGTCATCAATCATATTACTATAACCTCGATTAAATAAGGAAAATCGAATATGCACAGTAATACTCACTCGAAGTTGTAAGGAAAGATTATTATTTGTTTGTTTTGATGTTGAAGCAACGATTGTAGCAAGATGGCCTCGACTTGTTTGGGATCATGTTCAATCTCCCAATGATTAAAGAGATTTAGGTGAATGAACCCAATATTATAGATTTGTCTTTTCTTGCATTCGATGATCTTCAATCTGCATGATATAGTGAATTATATGTACATGCAATGAAAGAGCTCAGCTATATATAGAGACTTAATTAAAGAAGTAGTACTTACTGACAGTAGCAAGTGACAATTACTTTATCGATTGCCTTTTGATTGTAAAGATGGAATAACTCCTCAAATGGAACCGGCAACACTTCAATTCCAACGAGGTTCTCCTTGTCTTTAACCATAATCAGCACACTATCCAACTCAGACTTCTTGCAGGCGTTCATGTACCACTGATGGAATCTTCGCATCATCGTCGGTAGATGTTGATCATGTCTGACGAGAGGATACCCGTACTGGAATGTGTGTTCGTCCACCTCCAGTGCATCAAAATGTGTATCGTCGGGCAGGTAATCACTAGGATTGGTACCGGGCACCATCCCGGCCGGAAGGTAATCACCAGGATTGGTACCGGGCACCATCCCGGCTGGCAGATTTGCGAGGACGATGTCGCTAGACACCTGCAGTGGGGGGCACGATTTGTTCTCCTGTTCGCCAAGCTGGTGAATTTTTTCCCTATTGAAATTTTTTGTTCTCTCCTTTTGTCAGTTGTAGTGGTTCCAAGCCTGCGCGCTTCTTGCGTTTTCTTTTTAATAATGCGGACATGGTTTTCATCCAACGGAGCCGGTGCTGGTCGCTTCAGGGCATCCAAAGTGCGCTTCGCTTTCACCTCATCTATCTTCGGAGGCAGAGGTGGTTTTTTCTTTTTCAAACAGGCATCCACTTCGGATTGAACGATCTCCGCGGTTTCCTCCGAGGTCTTCTCGTATGGTAACTTCTTAAGAGGCTTGAGAGATGGTGGACCATATTGCTATGGCTTCCCGCCACCGGTTGTACTTCTAGACGCCGGAGCGACGGCTTCCCTTTTTCTTTGTTGCTTAAGAGGCGCCGGAGAAGCCGGAGCGGCGGCTCTCTTCTACTCTTGCTGACGAGGCGGAGGAGGAGGTGGGCTACTCGGACGCGCCGACGCAGGCAGAGAAGGAGGCGAAGGAGGAGGCGTGCACTGATCACTCGCCAGAGGAGGAGGTGGAGAAAGAGGAGTGCCAGGATCACTCGCCGGAGGAGGAGGCATAGAAGGAGGCGGGCCCTTACTCGCCGGAGGAGGAGGTGGGCCCTGATCACTTGCCGGAGGAGGAGGCAGGACCTTACTCGTCGGAGCCGGGCCCTTACTCGCCGGAGGAGGAGGAGGCGGAGGCGGCGTCTAGTTCGGAAGCTTGATGAATTCCTTCGGCCGTAGACGTGAAGTCCTCAGAGCATTCTCCAGGAGAGTTTCCCCTTCACCGGTAGGGTAGTCAAGCTTGATCTCCTCATATCCCTCCAGTATTTCTTCGACCATAACAACAACATAGCCTTGTGTAATCAGACGGCAGTGAAAATTTTTGTTGGGTCGAGGAGGTGCAACATGGCCGATAGCCACCGTGGGTTTGAAGTGCATCAATTGTTTCTTAAGGTGTCAAACTTGAGCCTCCGTGATTTCATCCACGGGGTACCTGGGAGCCGTCAAATCAGGCTGCGCAATGAGCTCGGTGGAAGCCATGCTGCTTCTACGCTGAGATGGCGGGGTAGCTTCTAGGGTTCTGCATGCAGCTTCTGCATATCGCTGAGCTCCTTTTTCCTCTTCCTCTCCCTGCTTCCATAAGATCCTGCGTCGGGAAACACATACTTCCATGGAACGGAGATTGTCGTGCCTCGTGTTCGTCCTGGGTGCTCAGTATTCCCGAGGGCCTTTGAGAGCTCGTCGTTCTCTCTATCGGGAACAAACTTCCCTGCCTCTGTTTCGGCGATTAACTTCCGAAGCTTTGTGATCGGTATTGTCAGTTGATCGTTCGTCCAAACGCACTTGCCTGTTTGAGGGTCCAAGCTTCCCCCAGCCCCGAAGAACCAAGTCCTTCCACGGTTTGGCCAGTTCAATGTATCTGGTTCGATCCCTTTCTCAAGCAGGTAATTTTCAGCCTTGTCCCACAACGGTCGGGCATTGAGATAGCCACCTGACCCCGTGTGATGGTGATGCTTCTTCATTGCAATATTTAGCTTGTTTATCGCTGACATCTTCTTAAACTGATCCGATGTCTTGTGGGCCACAAATGTGGGCCACTGTTCTCTTACCTTCTCAAATCGGCCCTCGAATATTGGAGTCTTCTCTTTGCCGACAAACGTTGTTTTCAACTCATTCTTCCACCTCCTGAATAGATCTGCCATCTTCTTAAGAGCATGAGCCTTTACATTTTTCTCTTTAACTGGCTTTTCCGGATGCTCCTCTTCCGGTAGGGTGAAACTTGCCGTCAGCACAGTCCAAAGATCATCTTTCTGTCTATCGATGACAAAAGACACTTCAGGGTCTCCGCCCTTCGGCTTATTCCATTGGTGGATGGTGATCGGGATCATGTCCCTAACAAGAACCCCGCACTGAGCAGAAAATGCTTCCTTGGTCCGGCTGGGTTCAATCGGTTGGCCATCTGTACTGATGCTGGTGATCGTGAACCTTTCATCCGGGCGTAACTTTTTCTTCGGGCCTCGTCTCGTTACCGAGGTTTGGCTTAATCCGGATACGGCGGGCTAGAAAAGAAGAAAGAAGAGAGTTAAATGTGTACATGAAAAAAGAATTAATGCATCAATTAATATATATACCTCGACGGACTTTGCAACAGCTCCTTCCTCCGTTTGCTCACCGGAGCCGTCATCACGGTCTCCTTCCTCCGTTCGCTTACTGGAGCCATCATAATCTTGTCCTTCCATCTCCATTGTCTGATCACCGGAGCCTGCTTCAGCCTCTTCTTCCAGACCATCGGTGTCATTCAGATATGATAAGACATCAGCTCCTTCTCGGACAATGTCTCCCACTAACAATGGTCCTTCACGGATGATTGCCCCCAACAACTCTTCTTCTTCTAACTTACTTTGATGATCGTCCATAGTTTCTGCAAAAAAATTATTACAACATGACACTTAATATACAAACATGATATAGCATGCATATATTAGTGTGCCAAACATACAAGTTTTGCCGAAAAACATGGGGGCATGTGTTGAAACCAGTTTTTGGCACGACAATAAACCTATATAAGATGGCGCCCGGAGCCAGACACCCATGCAACCGATGTCTGATGGAAAACGTGACATAACGCCTGGAGCCAGACACCAGTGCAATTGATGTCTAATGGAAAACGTGACATGACGCCCCGAGCCAGACACCCATGCAATTGATGTCTGATGGAAAGCGTGAGGATAAGCCGAAAAACCCCTTGACCCCTCGAGCCCTCGACGACCCTCGACCCATCAACGACCACTCGACGACCCTCGACCCATCGACGAACCCTCGACTACCCCTCGACCCCTCGACGACCCTCGACCCCTCGACCCCTCGACGACCTTCGACCCCTCGACCCCTTCTAGTGTCAAAGGAATCAACAAATAAAACCATGTCTTCATCATTAGGAGAAAATAACAGGCGCATGATGGTACGAAGCTCTCCAAAGTTATTTTGGAACGAAGTCCCAGATAGGATAATTTGCTTTTTCATAAAAAATTCAGCACGATCCTTCCGAATAACGCTATTTGGAAGACCTTTGCTGAAATTCGTACCAAAAAGCGAATTATCCTATCAGGAACTCCATTCCAAAACAATTTTGGAGAACTTCGTACGTACCATCATGCCCAGGTTTCTTCCGGCTAATGATGAAGCCATGGATTTATTCAATACTTTGACACAAGGAAACCTCTCGACCCCTCGGCGATCCACACCCTATAGTTCCCGACCCTCGACCCCCTCATGTCACGTTTGTCTAGTGTCAAAGGATTCAACAAATAAAATCATGTCTTCATCATTAGGAGAAAGTAACAGGCGCATGATGGTACGAAGCTCTCCAAATTTATTTTGGAACGGACTCCCAGATAGGATAATTTGCTCTTTAATACAAAATTCAGCAAGAGCCTTCCGAATATTTCTATTAGGAAGACCTTTGCTGAAATTCGTACCAAAAAGCGAATTATCCTATCAGGAACTCCGTTCCAAAACCATTTTGGAGAACTTTGTACGTACCATCATGCCCCGGTTACTTCCGACTAATGATGAAGCCATAGATTTATTCAATACTTTGACACAAGGAAACCTCTCGACCTCTCGGTGATGCACCACCTATAGTTGCCGACCCTCGACCCCCTCACGTCACGTTTGTCTAGTGTGAAAGGATTCGACCCCTCGACGACCCTCGACCCCTCTACCCCTCGACGACCCCTCGACGACCCTCGACCCCTCGACGACCTTCGACCCCTCATCATGGACGTCATGTCCGGCGGCGAGGGCGTCGAAACTCAAACCCTCGGTGACCCTCAACCCCTCTCGGCGACCCTCGACCCCACTCGGTGACCATCGACCCTCTACTAGCCTAGTTACCGACCCTCGACTGCCGGAGAGAGAAACTCATGCAACCAATGTCTAATGGAAAAATGCCCCGAATCAAAAAAGTTCAACATGAAAGTTCTTTATCTCCCCAAGCACTACAACTTTGAGTTTTTGTGTGTGTTTCCATCATAGGAACATATGTGTCCTCTGAAAACTAAAACGCGACGCCATTATCATGCATATGTCAAATTGCTCAAGTTTTTTAATTGCAAATTTTGCACGTGTCAAACCGGTCAAGTTTTTCAATTGCAAATTTGCATACACCAATATTGTAACAATTAATACATAATTTTTTTAAAAAAATTTCAATATTTGTAAAATACATAAGTATTTTCAAAATTGCATTTAACAGTGGATCATCTAGCAAGAAAATTTAACATTGGCATCATCTAGCATCAAAATTGCATTTAACAGTAGAGAAAAATTTAACATTGGCATCATGCATCTAGCATCAAAATTGAAGAGGGGTCGTCGGTCGCGCCTCGTCTTGCTCGTCGGCCGCAACAAATGCCTCACCGGGGTCGCAAGCTGCCTCTTCGGACTGAACGCAACGACGCACTACACTACCGGCCCCGGCGGCGACGTGTGGGGAGGAGGGGGTCGGAGACGGTGCAAGGGAGCTCAGCAGCGCGGCGCTCGCGGAGAGGGCAATGGGGACGTCGACGGCGAGCAGCAGCTTGGAGAGGGCGACGGGGACGACAGCGAGCAGCAGCGCGGAGAGGCGACGAGGACGACGGCGGCGCGGCGGGCGTGCAGCCTGACGGCGTCCGTGTCGTCTCCGGCGTCGTCGGGGGCGAATGGCGAGATGAGGAACTGAAACTTCTAAGTGCTACTTATATAGCCCAAGCATTGGTCCCAGTTCATAGCACCAACCGGTACCAATGCCCCACTTTGGTTCCGGTTGGCGCTACCAACCGGGACCAAAGGTATCTTTTCAGCAGCCCAAGGGCGGGAAACAGAGACCTTTAGTTCCGGTTGGTGCCACCAAGCGGAACTAAATGGGGCATTGGTACCGGTTAGTTCTACGAACCGGGACCAATGCACCCCTTTGGTTCCGGTTGGTAGCATCAACCGGAGCCAAAGGCCTTGCTCCGCGGTGCGGTGGGATGTTTAGTCCCACCTTGCTAGTCGAGGGACATCCGGAGTGGTTATAAGCGCTGATGCGCGTACCACTTAGAGCTCCTCTCAAACAGAGGCTTTCGGGCCTACTGTCTTACTCCTTGCCTGTGGGCCTGCTGGGCTTGCTGTGGGCCTGGATCCTGGCCCACTATTGGGTTTCTAGTCGTATCTAGGCCGTGTTAGCCCAGTAGGTGGCATTTTTTTCTCTGAAAAAGGACCTTTAGTCCCGGTTGGTGCCACCACCAACCAGGACTAATAGTCTCTGGATTAGTGCCACTTGCTAACCGAAGCATGGTTAGAGGCCTTTAGTCCCGGTTGGTGGAACCAACCAGGACTAAGTCTCTGGGTTAGTCCCACCTCGCTAACCGCAGCATGGTTAGAGGTGTTTATAAGCACAGGCTGGCCTCCAATTACTGTAGCATAGCAAGCTTATTAAAAGTGGTAAAATGAGGAATTCTACCCTAGGGGGATACTCTGTCTCCTTTAGAAGGCATACGATGGACCTTTCGCCTCTATCAGCTTGAAGAGGAAGAGGTCCTTCTGACGATAAGGACCTCTGTCTGTTGAAGCTGATGAAACAAATGTCCATCGTCCGATTGGTGAAAGAGGCATATATCTCCCTCTCGGGTAGGATTCCTCTGTCTACCTCTTATAATAAATTTTCTATACTTTTTGTTTTTATATAATTTTAGTTTTAATAATACAAATATTTCTAAATAGAGTTTCATAAAAGATTTCTAAATAGACCAAAAGACAAGGTTTCCCTTGCATACAGCCCGAAGGTGGCTCATGAGTGCAAGCATATCAAATGCACCGTCGGACGTATGCAGGGAATCCGAATTATTTGTATTTGGTCGGTGAAGTGAAAGATTTCTAGCTAGATATATATAAGATCAAGAAAATACACGATTTCTCCTTCATACAGCCCGACGGTGGCTCATGAGTGCAAGCATATCAAATGCACCGTCGAACGTATGCAGGCGAATCCGAATGGTTTGTATTCGGTCGATGAACTGAGTGTCAAACATGTCCTAGAGGTGGGCTATATATAGGCAACGACAAGCCTGATCCAACGGCTTGATCAGGCAGAAGGGCCTTTCGTCCCGGTTGGTAACACCAACCGGGACCAAAAGGGCCGATGAACTGAGTGTCAAACATGTCCTAGAGGTGGGCTATATATAGGCAACGACAAGCCTGATCCAATGACTCACAAGCGATTGAAAGAAACACGCGATCCGTGTGCTTCTTCCTGATTGGTTGGATTCAGAATCGTGTGAGGTTAAAAGCGCATGGAAAATGACTCCACGCAACGCCAGTCGCCACTAGTTCTCTTCTCGTGCACTCTTTCCCCTTCCGCGCCACCGCCACCATGTCGCCCCGCCGCCGAATCCAACCCCGCTACCACGGCGTTCGCGGGTGCCTCCACGGCACATACACGGCGGTGATCACCTGCGCCAAATCCGAGCATGTGTGGCTCGGCACGATCTACCATGCATCTTCAGTCGCACGCGCGTACGACTCTGCGGCGTGGAGGCCCGACCGCCCACGCGCGGAGATGAATTTCCGCATATGTCATAACGCGGAAAAGGCGGCGGACATGGCAGATGCGTCGCGCCTCCTCACTGAAGAGGACCACCGCCTCCATAGCCAAAGAGGGGTGCTCGGCCTCGTCTCGAAGCAGGACCAGTGCGCCGTGCGGGATTGGTACGCGAGCCATCCACATGAAGGCGCGGAGGAGGAGGGACAATGGACGAGGCTAACGGCTGAGAGCGCAGAGCGGAGGCGCGAGCGTCATGAATGGCGGGAGGAGCGTCCGGCAGTCAAGGCGATGGCGGAGGCGGAACTGGCGAGAGGCGCCGCCAACTGGACCCTTAGTGACCCCCGGTGGATGGCGCTGGATGATGACATCAACTCCGACGTCACCGAAGACGATTTCTCCGATGACGAGGAGGAGTAGTTTTTTTATGTTTCAAAAAAAATGTTCTAGGTTTGAGATGTTGCTTTGTTGAATGTTTTAAGTTTCCCTCACATCCTCCACCATGCCACCATATGTTCTAGGTTTCCAGCGCAGAAGAAAAAGAACTAAAGATATGCCAAATGTTCTAGCACTACAAATGAACTCAGAATAGGTTGAAACTTGGCATGGTATCATCATTTGACCCACATAACATGTGTGCAGAAGTTGAGAGGATTACGGCAAAAACTGGATGCACTTCGTCTACAAACTAGACCATCTCTTTCGAAGTACGAGGGTTTCAGACAAAAACTCATCTGTTACAAAGGCATTTCATTTTTCTAAACTTATTTGAACTCAAGACTTTTTGTGCATTCAATATGCACCATTCAAAGCCACATACTAAAATTTCAACCATTTCCGACTTCATTTGCTATTTTTCATGCATTTAATGATTTATTTTGAGCTAAATGGCCCTAAAATTGGAAAGCACTACAAATGAACTCGGAATAGGTTGAAACTTGGCATGGTATCATCATTTAACCCACATAACATGTGTGCAGAATTTGAGAGGATTACGACAAAAACGGGATGCACTTCGTGTACAAACTGGACCATCTCTTTCGAAGTACGAGGGGTTCAGATGAAAACTCACCTGTTACAAAGGCATTTCATGTTTCTAAACTTATTTGAACTCAAGACTTTTTGTGCATTCAACATGCACCATTCAAAGCCACATACTAAAATTTTAACCCTTTCTGACTTCATCAGTATTCACTTTTTTTCGCTTGTGTCCTTTGCTTATTGCGCCGTAACCATGGATATTCTTCATCTCTTAACAGGGTGCTTGGATCAGCCTTGACTTTGAAGGGGCTAATTTCATGAAACTTTTCATAGTCTCCAGACATGTCTGTCTTGCCCTCCAATCCTGAAAGAACTATGTGGCGCTTTGGCACATTGTATGATGTATTCTCTTCCATATCTTTTCTTTTTCTCAATTTGGTAGATATGTCCTTCACATAGAAAACCTGCGCCACATCATTGGCTAGGACGAATGGTTCGTCTGTGTACCCAAGATTGTTCAAATCCACTGTTGTCATTCTGTATTGTGGGTCTTCCTGTACCCCCACCCCCCTCCTGACAGATTGACCCATTTCCACTTACACAAAGGGACCTTAAAATCATGTCCGTAGTTAAGTTCCCATATGTCCACTATGTAACCATAATATGTGTCTTTTCCCCTCTTGGTTGCTGCATCAAACGGACACCGTTGTTTTGGTTAGTGCTCTTTTGATCTTGGGCGATCGTGTAAAATGTATTCCCATTTATCTCGTATCCTTTGTAAGTCAATACAGTGGAAGATGGTCCTCTGGACAACGAGAACAACTCATCAAAAACGGTGTTGTCACCTCTGACACGTGTTTCCAACCAATCTTCAAAAGTCCTGATGTGTTCATGTGTAATCCAGTCGTCACACTCCTCCGGGTGTTTGGAGCGCGAACTATTCTTGTGTTCATTGACATACGGGGCCACCAAGATAGAGTTCTGTAGAATTGTGTAGTGTGCTTGAGACCAAGAATTTCCGTCCCTGCATATTATTGAGTCCCTTCCAATCCTTCCTTTTCCAGTCAGTCTCCCTCATACCGCAATTCAGGGACCAATCTTCTTAAGGCCAGGAATGAAGTCGACACAAAACCCAATGACATCCTCTGTTTGATGGCCCATGGAGATGTTTCCTTCTGGCCTAGCGCGGTTACAGACATATTTCTTTAGGACTCCCATGAACCTCTCAAAGGGGAACATATTGTGTAGAAATACGGGACCCAGAATGAAAATCTCGTCGACTAGATGAACTAGGACGTGCGTCATGATATTGAAGAAGGATGGTGGGAACACCAGCTCGAAACTGACAAGACATTGTGCCACATCACTCCTTATACTTGGTAGGATTTCTAGATCGATCACCTTCTGAGAGATTGCATTGAGGAATGCACATAGCTTAACAATGGCTAATCAAACGTTTTCCGGTAGAAGCCCCCTCAATGCAACCGGAAGCAGTTGCGTCGTAGTCACGTGGTAGTCATGAGACATTATGTTATGAAACTTTTTCTCGGCCATATTTATTATTCCCTTTATATTCGACGAGAAGTCAAAGGGGGCCTTCATACTGATCAAGCATTCAAAGAAGATTTCCTTCTCTTCTTTTGTAAGAGCGTAGATGGCAGGACCTTCATACTACTTTGGAGGCATGCCGTCTTTTTCATGCAAACGTTGCAGGTCCTCCCATTCCTCCGGTGTATCTTTTGTTTTCCCATACACGCCCAAGAAGCCTAGCAGGTTCACGCAAAAGTTCTTCGTCACGTGCATCACATTGATTGAAGAGCAGACATCTGGGTGTTTCCAGTAGGGTAGGTCCCAGAACATAGATTTCTTCTTTCACATGGGTGTGCGTCCCTCATTTTCATTTGGAACAGATAGTCCGTCGGGACCCGTTCCAAATATTACGTGTAAATCATTGACCATTGCAAGTACGTGATCACCGGTACGCATGGCGGGCTTCTTCCGGTGATCTCCCTCGCCTTTGAAATTCTTGCGTTTCTTACGACCTTGATGGTTGGTCAGAAGAAATCAACGATGCGCAAGGTACACATTCTTCCTGCATTTGTCCAAGTATATACTTTCGGTGTCACCTAAACAGTGAGTGCATGCATGGTATCCCTTGTTTGTCTGTCCTGAAAGGTTACTGAGAGCAGGCCAATCATTGATGGTTACAAATAGCAACGCATGCAGGTCAAATTCCTCTTGTTTGTGCTCATCCCACACACGTACACCGTTTCCATTTCAAACTTGTAAAAGTTCTTAAACTAATGGCCTTAGGTACACATCAATGTCGTTTCTAGGTTGCTTAGGGCCTTGGATGAGAATTGGCATCATAATGAACTTACGCTTCATGCACATCCAAGGAGGAAGGTTAAACATACATAGAGTCATGGGCTAGGTGCTATGATTGCTCCTCTGCTCCCCGAAAGGATTAATTCCATCCGCGCTTAAACCAAACCATATGTTCCTTGCATCATGTCCAAACTCATCCCGGTACATTCTCTCGATCTTTCTCCATTGTGACCCATCAGCGGGGTGTCTCAAATTCCCGTATTTCATACGGTCTTCATTGTGCCATCGCAATAACCTCGCATGCTCTTTGTTTCTGAATAGATGTTTCAACCGTGGCAGGAACCCTCTTCCTGCGGGGCTCGCCGTCAACATCACCAGGGTCATCTCGTCTGATCTTATACCGCAATGCACCGCATACCGGGCATGCATTCAAATCCTCGTACGCACCGCGGTAGAGGATGCAGTCATTAGGGCATGCATGTAACTTCTGCACCTCCAATCCTAGAGGGCATATGACCTTCTTTGCTGCGTATGTAGTGTCGGGCAATTCGTTATCCTTTGGAAGTTTTTTCTTAAATATTTTCAGTAGCTTCTCAAATACTTTGTCAGACACAGCATTGTCTGCCTTCCATTGCAGCAATTCCAGTACGGTACCGAGCTTTGTGATGCCCTCTTCGCAATTGGGGTACAACCCTTTTTTGCTATCCTCTAACATCTGATCGAACTTCATCTTCTCCTTTTCACTTTCACACTATCTCCTTGCATCAACAATTACCCGGTGGAGATCATCATCGGGCACATCGTCCGGTTTCTCTTGATCTTCATCGGGCACATCATCTGCTTCCCCCGTTGCAGCATCACCGTATTCAGGGGGAACATAGTTTTCATTGTACTCTTCTTCTTCGCCGTCTTCCATAATAACCCCTATTTCTCCGTGCTTGGTCCAAACATTATAGTGTGGCATGAATCCCTTATAAAGCAGGTGGGCTTGAATGGTTTTCCAGTCAGAGTAAGACTTCTTATTCCCACATGTAGTGCATGGACAACACATAAAACCAATCTTCTTGTTTGCCTCAGCCAGTTCGAGAAAATCATGCACGCCCTTAATGTACTGGGAGGTGTGTCTGTCACCGTACATCCATTTCCTGTTCATCTGCGTACACTATATATAATTAAGTGTGTCAAAAACCATTAAAGAACATCATGAATAGATAAGTGAATAAATTAATAGAAGTTCATCATCACATTAAAACCAAAGTACATACATAGTTCTCATTGAACAACATATAGCTCTCCAGAGCATCTAATTAAACCATACATTGAAACTATGTAAAACATTTCAATGCAACAACAAATGCGATCATAATCGCAACCAAGGTAACAATTGATCCAATGGCATAATGATACCAAGCCTCGCTATGAATGGAATATTTTCTAATCTTTCTAATCTTCAAGTGCATTGCATCCATCTGGATCTTGTGAGCATCTAGGACATCCGCAACATGCAACTCCAATATCATCTTCTCCTCCTCCATTTTTTTACTTTTTTCCTTCAAGTAATTGTTTTCTTCTTCAACTAAATTTAACTTCTCGACAATAGGGTTGGTTGGAATTTCCGGTTCACATACCTCCTAGATAAATAAATTATATGTCACATTTGTCGGCATAATTGTCATAAACAATAAATGAACCAAATAGTTATAAAAGATAATATATACCACATCTGAATCATAGACAGGACGAGGGTCGACATGTGCGGATACCATAACCATCGCACTATATAATAACAAGAAATAATAAAAATAAGAAAATTAGACAAGTAATAAAAGTAAGAATTATTTTCTTTTAGAAACAAGATAAGAATAAGAGGCTTACCACGGTGGTGCCTGCGATGAGATCAGCGCGGGCGATCGACGGCGGGTAAGAAGGGAACGAGACGTCATGGATTGCTAAACCTAGACAAATCTTGAGGAAAATGGACCTCGGAGGTCGAGTTTGGAGAGGAGAAAGCTTAAGTAGTGTGGCTCAAGAATTTCATCGAACACCTCATGTGCATAGCAGGTGAGCTAGAGCACCACAAAGCCCTCCCCTCACACTCCAGCAACAAACAAGGCAGTGGAGTGCTCTTCTCGAGGAAGGGTATATATAGCCGCAAGGCCTTTAGTCCCGGTTCCAGTCATGAAACGGAACCAATGCCCCACGAGGCCCATTGGTCCCGGTTCATGTCTAGAACCGGGACATAAGGGTCTAGACGAACCGGGAATAATGCCCCACGAGGCCCGGCGGGCCCCCTGGGCGCACGAACCGGGACGTATGCCCCCCATCGGTCCCGGTTCGTGGCACAACCGGGACTAATGGGATGGAGAGGCCTGAACCGAATCCCTGTTTTCTACTAGTGTATCTCTCTCTTTCCCATCCAAAGTGTCAACTCTCGTGCTTACGCTCATCCAATGCATGAGTGCTCAAAATATCGAAAAGGAGTGGATCAAATTGACTTGTACCTAGCTAGTGGTCTGGGGACGAGTCAAGATAAGATTCCAAAGAAGACCAAGTGTGAAACTTTAGTAGATTGAGTTCTCAACAAAAATATTTTTCTCTCGTATTCCCATACCCCCCTTCTTGCACGCAAACACAATCTGGAGACATTCGAGTCACGGACAGCGAGAGCTCTTGGACCTTTATGTTCTTATGTTGCTTGTTTCAATGCTAATATATACTCTTGCCTGTTATGACTTGAATTTAATTATATACCTTGATTGCTTTACTTTCCAAGTTCTTATATGGTTGTTAGCATGTCACCACAGAAATTATGCTTGTTATCATTTACCTACTCGAGGAAGAGCAGGAATTAAGCTTGGGGATGTTGATACGTCCCAAACGTATCTATAATTTATGGTTTCTCCATGCATGTTTTGTGTGATATTGCTATGATCTAGATATACTTTCATACAATTTTGATCATATTTGGACTAACTTATTAACTCAGTGCACCATAGTGTCAGTTCCTGTTTTCTACTGTTTTTCTATTTCAAGTTTCCCCCATATTAAAAGTACTCCAAAAATTCGAGAAAATCAGATACAAAATTAGCATGAAGGAACCTTCCGGAATCACCAAGGTGGGGCCAGAGGGCCACCACCAGGGGCCCAGGTGCCCCGGTGGCGCGCCTTAGGGGCTGCCGCGCCCGGGGGCCCCTGAACCCCTGGTGGCCCCCCTGGCTGCCCCCCTTCGCCTATATATTCTCCGTGATGGGATTCTTCCGAGGACAGAACTCTTTTTCGTGATCTCGCCTCCGTTCCGCCGCCGCCGCGCTTCCAAGATTGGGAGCGCTAGCATACCTCTTCCTGGCACCCTGCCGGAAAGAGGATCGACCACCGAGAGCCTCTATTCCACCATGGACGCTTCCCGGATGATCCGTGAGTAGTCTACCTTGGACCATGGGTCCGTGATCAGTAGCTATGTGGTGTTCTCCTCCCCTCTTTGTTCTTCATGGATTAGACCTCGTGAGCTGCCCTACATGATCGAGGCACATATGTAATTTTCTGCTGTTGCTATGCTAAGTTTTCTGGGATTTGATGGATTATGAGACTATGTTCAGTTTGTGATTGAGTAATATATTTGGTTCTTATCTTTTATATTTATGTTCTTGAGTAATTCTAGCATGTTCTCCATTGCTGTTTATTTCCTTGGACAAGGAGTAGGTAGTGACTCCAAGAGGGAACGTTATGCTCGATTGTGGGTTCATGCCCCCTAGGGACACGCTTGAGTGACAGAAACATGAGTATAGGGGATGTGTTGTTGCCACAAGGGTGAAAACAACGGTGCTTGTAACCGAGGTTGCAAGTATTGTTTACTTTACACAAAGTGCTTTTTAATGCAGTTGTATGTTGCTTTGGGTTTACACTTTCAGTGGGGCTCGCAACTTAATACCAGCGAGATTTTCTGGATAGATATCTCAAGGTGGATGATTATTAGTAGTTGTATTTGGATTTCGGTCTACTTATTTTGGCGTACCGCTCATGGTTTTGAGCCTCTTCGTTTCTTTGTAGCATTGTTAGCATTGGTTTGTGACCGTAATCCTGTCGATTGCCCAGTTGTGATTTGTTTACCTTGCATAGCAGTTTTTCGTCTTTTGGGAGAGAGACATCACTAGTGAACATCACGGGACCTCGGTCCATGTTCTCATCACTATTTACACGCTCTTTTATTTCCTGATTTTACTTTCTAGCTACTATGACCATTATCATTATCCCCTGTGTTTGATCCTTTGTAAACAACAAGACCGGAGAGATTGACAACCTCTCTGAACTTTGTTGGGAGCAAAGTTATTCGTGTATTGTGCAGGTCCATGTCAAGGAAGCAACTTTTGTCTAAAACGGTGCCATTGTTTCCTTTCCACCTACGTGTTGTTATCGGAGTCCTACGGGAGACACTCTAAACCTTGGTATCTTCTCCAAGGGAAACTTTCCGTTACGCTACATCTCACCTTCCACTTGGGGTAACCAAACGAGGGCGATAAGCCGTTATCATCTCTCGTGTATCACCACTCCATCTCACCTTCCACCCTTCCATGAATTCTCCTTTCATGTGTGACACTAGTAGAAAACAGGTCTTTCGTCCACCCTGGATTTGAGAAATTGTCTCGGTCGTGTTACGAACCGGGTCTAATAAGTGCATTAGTCCCGGTTCGTGCGGCCAGGACACCTTTATTCCCGGTTGGTGACAAGAACCGGGACTAAAAGAGTTGTGTCAGGGCGACAACCTTTAGTCCTGGTTCGTGTCTGAAACCGTGACTAAAGAGCTCTCTTCTGTCCCGGCTTTAGGCACCAACCAGGACTAGAGATTTCGCTATATATACTCCCTCTCCACCCCCCCCCCCCCCGCCCCGCGCCCATTTCCTCTGGCTAGGTCGAAGGTGGAGGTGTGTGCTACTTTTTTTCCTTCTCCTATGCACAAGAGGTGTTTGATGAAACCGGGACTTTACCAAGGATGCAAGAAACATATGGTTTGGTTTAAGTGCAGATGGCATCACTACTAGGAGAAAGGCTAGTAGTAGCGCCCCCTTTTGGCTTATCAGTAGCGCCATAGGGCGCTACTGCTAGCACGCAACAGCTAACTTGTAGCAGTAGCGCGCGTACGCACCCGCTACTACTACACCAGTAGCGCCCCCCTTAGAGCCCGCTACTACTAATACCAGTAGCGCGTACAGGTAACAGGGTGCTACTGGTATTTATTTTTCATTTTCTGTTTCTTTTTCCCATCGTATTTTTGCTGTATTTGTCCAGGTATTATACAATATAGTCTCATACACATACACAGGTTTTCTACAGAGTACAAATCTCATCATATCATACACATACAATAATCTGATGACCATATATATATATCATCATGATCTCTCATATCCAACACAAATGATGTCTCTCATGATGTCATCTCTAAAATAGCGATAGAAGTTGTCACAATATCTTAAATACATGCAACTACAAGCAAGTTTCATCATCCATCTAAACTATGATATATACTAGAAGAGCGGTCACTATGAGGAAGAGTGGAATTATGTAGTAGCTCATGAAGCGTCGCCTCCGATCTTCCTATCGCGCTATCGTAAATCTCAAGTAACTAGCTTCCGCTTCCTCTCTGGTATTGAACCCTCTTTGGCTGCCGCCCGGGAATCGGTGCACTTGGGCCTGACACTTTGGCCACTCATCGTACACTCCTGGAGCATTCCCTATGTACACGGCATAGCACTTCTTCGCCATCGATGATCTATGTACCTATTAGAGATGCATATTCATTATAGGAATTCAAGAATATTACACAACATAATATACTTGAGCAACACGAAGACAAAAAGTTAGTGAATAGATGCAACATAAAGTAACATACATAATATAATATACACACGTTGTTCATGGTACCCCAACTAATTCACTAGCTAGCAAGCGTTACGCAAGTAGTTCAACATGACCGTTAAATTACATCACAAAGGTTTCATATCGCTTCCAAAAGTATAAATTCAACCGAGACATCATCATCAACATAGTCAATACACTAGAACTTCCATCCATCCATATCTGGGAGGACGCACCCTAGCTTATTGAACGGCGTAATGTCCAAAAGCTGCATTCCTATGCGAGTTTTAACATCAGCTTGCGATATTGGGTTGTGGTAGAACATCCCCTTCTTGTCGACGACTTCTTTCATGATGATGGTTGCAATATCCTTCAGGATGCAAAAGAAGTCATCTCTTACTTTATAATCCGGTTCGGCTAAGTTTTTTGCCCATATCATGATATGATTGTCATCTTTGCTTGCCATGCGAAGACGTTGATGATCCTTTCTGAACTCCATCATGAGATGGATGACATAGTATCCATCATTTGTACTTCCTTCCGGTTGATGGATACTTCAGAAATTGGTTTTATGCGATAAACACGGCGCGCCCTTCCTTCGTGACTTTTTCTCGATGTGGACACCCCTCATGCCGAAGCCCTAGAGAGCGGAATCCAGAAGACTCATTACTTTGGTGAAGTCCTTCCTTTTGAAGTTCCTCGACGAGTAGAAATACACGGCATGGGAGACTCGCGGGAAAATAACGATAAGGACGGCGTGCCCCTCGCTGCGCAAAATAAATGCACCTCAAATTAGCTAGCCTCCATATGACCAAAGGAATGATTGAAATGTAAAGGCAATCGGGCAATGACTTACATTGGATGATAAGGCACGAGAACCATTTCCTTCTCCTTATTCATCAGCAAGAAATTTTCGATGTACTCCCTAGAAGTTTTAAGTTCATAGTCACCGAGCGACAAGGACTCATGCATGTAGTATGGATCTGCCACCGCGATTTGCGAGATTTCCTATCTTTTGATGACAAAGCTCATATGGAGCGCAAAAAGGCGGACGATCATAAAATCGAGCCGCCTAGTGAGGAACATCTCAAAGATGTGATCAAACCGTAGGAAGAACACTTCCGCAGGCGCCGTGTCGACGTAGCCCATGCCCGGAAGCACACGCACCGCATAAAGTGGATATCCTGGATCCTTCGACGCGAGAAGGCTTTTCTCTATCGACAGTACATGGTTGTGCAGTCTCCTGAGATCCCCTGATATGCTCTCCAGCGGTTTCGGCGGAAGGATCTGCTCGCCCGAGACATGGATCAACGCCGTAACTTTCATCGGTACACGGTCTGCAAAACCGGTTGGCGGAACCGACTTGCTGCTAGAAGCATTGACAGCCTTTTTGGTAGCTAAGTCTTTCCTATTCGGTCTCTTCCTCGGCTTCTTCTGGGGGAGAGGTTGTGATGAGCCTTTCATAGCGCCCTTGATCGCCAACCCAAGTGTTGACGGGCTGAGCAAGGGTTGTTCATGCTGGTTTGACGCGGCATCTGGAGGCGTGTCCTGCAAGGGTTGCACGAAGACAGACTTTTTGCACTCAGACCTAGGATGCTCCTTCTCCGACAGAATATCCATCTCCTCGTCCACATGCTCCTTATTTTCCGAGTCATATGGCTGAATCATCATTTCTACTTCCTGATTAATGAAGGCGGTGTTGAGGAATCGCATAGGGTCACCATCCTCGTCCATGTCATCATCCATTGCTTGCTGGAGCACGGGGGAGAAATCACGATCCACTATGCTTGGACCGCCTTCCTCGCGTCGCTCGCCGCTCTCACCCAGCATAACAGGCGGCGCTAATAATTGCGGAGGCGGGGTGGTGGTGTTCATACCTTCTTGGGGATGTGTTGTCGTTGGTGTGGCCACGAAGAAGACCCTTCGGCCATAGGATGAAATAGCCCTTGCAGTCTGCAAGCCGCTTAGCGGTCTCGTCTTCCCCTCCCCCGAGTTGTACCGGAGGAGCCAAATCCTCGTGGCCCGGTTTGACACTCGCCACGGAAACCTTGAAAGTGGTATTGGGCATCTGCATGGTGTGGATCATCCGATCCGTGGCATTTATTATCGTTGCCTTTCCCACATCCACCGTCTGGCCATTGATCATGTATAGTAAGGTGCACGGGGTTCTCTCGGCCTGCGAAAACATGTCTACGGCGTCAGACATCCAAAAGGCAACGAAAAAGGGATATATTATAGATATGTTGGTGTGACGCGTAATTACCGTGAGGGCGTCGAGCTCAGCCAAAGGAGAAGGCCCACCTAGCACGCTAGAGACAGAGGACGGTCTGCTATGAGCAGCTAATGGAGCATGTAAGGATGCGAGAGCAGGCCCTGCTGGTGCGATGTTCACCGAGTTGCTCCCGACGAAGCTAGTACGGAGAAAATCCGCTGTCGTTTTGTCTGGATTTTGCTTTGTCCACTCGATAATAGCCGGGATCAAGGATGAAACCGAAGCTGCGAACTCATCTCTACAGGCAGCTAAAGCTGCATTGACTACCGACTTGATCATCTCTTGTTTGGTCGCTTGTTCGGTCTCAACTGCTTTTTTCTCAACCGCAAGCTTCACCTTCTCATCGATGTTGACCTGACTAAACTTCCTTCTCTGCCTTTTGGCCTCAGGGTCCTCGTGGTAGTAGTGCTTCCACTGGGCACCGTCTCCGACGCCGTGCACACGTCCATGCTGCGGCCGAGTGTCCAAAGGGAGGCCCTTCATTATGTTCAAGGCCCGGTTGAGATGGATGTCCCACTTGGGCCTCATCGTCGACTGAGATGATGAGTCGCTTTCGGCATCAAGCTTGTGTTGCTCTTTCTGCGAAAGAAACGTGGACCATTTACAAATGTTACTACAACGTGTATTCTGACTTGATGAGAAGCTAATATAAGGTGGAAAAAAATATTACCAGTAATCTCATCAATTCCCTTGTGGGCGCGTCCGTGGACCAAACCTTTTTCTTCGAGTCCCACTTGTAGCGGGCCCTGATGAATTCATACTCCTGCGGGTCGGTGAACTCCGCCAAGGGGTCTGGGATCCCCGCGGCTTCACGTTCCGCGTTCTCCTTGTCCATATGGGCCTTTTGGCAATGTAACCACGGCTTCCGAGGCGGTGTTTCCCCGTGTTCCTTTTCTGAAGCCCCTTGAATTTCACGGACCTAAGCTTGGCTTCGTCGGTAGCGCAAGTGTCCTTGAATTTTAAGAACTCAGCTTCCGTAAGTGATGGATTGTCTGCAAAAATCTTGGACAAAGGTTTGTTCTTCTCAAACAATCGTTTCACCCTCACTTTCCACGCGGACAATGCGTTGCTGAACTTGACCATGGCGGCGGCGTTTATGTCAGTCATGGCATCATCATCCCACGGAGTTTTGCTCTCATCCCGATCCGGGAACTTGAATCTGTTGTGCAGCTTCGTAAGGAGTAAATGTTCCATATTATGTATACTCCTCAAGTCATAGTCGTTGATGCTCGCGGTTTCCCGTAGGATGCATCCGACTTGGTTGCCGTAGCACCTGCGAGCTTCCGCCGGCGCTATTTGCTCGAATTTGCCAGGATGCACCTCTGTCACTAGCAGTTTTTCGGTGCCGAGCTTGTTTGGTTTTTGTACCCTCTCCTTCTTCTTATTTTCTGGTTCATTAGCGGCTTCAGCGCCGCCGGTGTCGGTGGCGCCGCTGTCAGTGCCATCGGTGCCATCAGTAGTGCTGTCGGACTCGATTTCGGCGTCCGTCGCACTAGCGGCATTTGGACCTTTGTCTCGTAGCTGAGAAGACATATGGTCGAGGAAGGCGTGTTCATGATACTGGTAGTCAAAATCATCATTTGCACCGGCTTCGTCGTTGGTCGACATGTTTCCTATGATATATTTAGTCTCCAAGTTTAATTCTCAAACTATAAAAAAGGACTAAATACCGTCCTATCAAATACCGGGAACTCGATATGTCATACTTTGTAGCACAAGTCATGTCGAAATTCACGGTAAATTTCAGCATGACCTTTGCTAAAAAGTGGACATATCGGGAACCTGAAATTTGCCGGAACGGAAATAAATCAACATTCGGGCAAAACATAGGCCCCTCGGATCCCTGCATATGGAAAAAAGAAGAAAATTCGTACACAATATCATTTCATTTGCATTTTCAACTCCAAAAGTTCATCTCATAAATAATTTAATCACATCCCTAATAGCAGCAGGTAAGATACGGACAGAGATCCAGTGACTTGTTGTGGGCATGTCACCAGTGAACAGTGCAGTGACATTCTCTTTTTTCACACCATTCGATCGAGAATCAACGGATAGATCTCATAAACAGTGCACAGCTACAGTACGCTCACTACAGGATTTGTGTGTAGTACTATAGTGCATCTCGCGGAGGCACCGACTTCATATAAAATGGGGGAACGACCTCATACAAAAAGGAGGCACGACCTCATATAAAACGGAGGCACGACCTCATATAAAATGGGGGCACGACCTCATATAAAATGGAGGCACGACCTCATAAAAAACTGAGGCACGACTTCTTATAAAATGGAGGCACGACCTCATACAAAACGGAGGCACGTCCTTGTATGAGGTCATGCCTCCGTTTTATATGAGGTCGTGCCTCCGTTTTATATGAGGTCGTGCCTCCGTTTTATAAGAAGTCGTGCCTCGGTTTTGTATGGGATCGTGCCTCCGTTTTATATGAGGTCGTGCTTCGCATTCAAATGTTTCCCTAACAGTTAGTTTCCTGTGTGAGGAGGAATAGTTAACCCAAATTCAAATGGTATCTTCGATGAACCTTCCTGGAGCTGAAGCAGGACTAAAAATAAATGTACTACGTACTACATATGAAATGGGCATACCTAAGTCTCATTCAGACAACATATGTCAAGAATAGCATTTAATATGAAATGATTCACTGAGATGAAGTGAAGCCGGAGGCATCATCGAGCTGTGCGGCAGTAGTGAAGGATGGGGAAGGGGAAAGATCGATGGAGGATGGAGGAAACGGGGGCGGGGGGCTTACCGAGCAGATCGATGGTGGCGGCGGCGGCTTGACGACGAGAGCGGCCGCGGAGGCGAGGCGGCGAGGGCGGCGGAGGCGCGGCGACGAGGGCGGGGAGGCGAGGCGACGAGGGCGGCGGAGGTGAGGCGACGAGGGCGGGGAGGCGCGGCGACGACGACGGCGGCCGGGGAGGAGTTCAAGAGGGAGAGATAGAGGGGAATGAAAAGAAGAACCTGCCCGACCGGTTTAAGTGAAACTTAGCAGTAGCGGGCCCTGTCAGCGCGCGCTACTGCTACATTTAGCAGTAGCGCGCTCTGACAGGTCCCGATACTACTAAGTTTAGCAGTAGCGCGCTCTGACAGGGCCCGCTAGTGCTAAAACTTAGAGGTGACCCGCTTAAGTTTAGCAGTAGCCCGCTCTGACAGGGCCCGCTACTGCTAAACCTTAGCAGTAGCACGCGCTGACAGGGACCGCTACTGATATTTCTGGCATTTTTTTCCCTCTTCCATTTCCTTTTTAATTTTTTTTCCGAACAACGACCGATACAATTTATATAATGTATATTTAACAGCGGCATTATATAATTTGACCGATCGATAACGCGGTTAAAGTGCAAGTATACAAAATAGATACATATATAGATTACAACACACATTTAGTTTCTCAGCGTCGAAGACGTTTCTTAGTGATTAGTTTCTTTCCTTTTTTGTTTGTTTCCGAATAATTTAGGCCCTCGTTGTGACTTTTCCTTTTCCATGGAGTACGATCTTTCATAGGTAATGTAGTCTTCATTCTTCTTTTGACATATGCTTCATCGTCGTCGTCATCTTCCCTCATCGGGTTGCCGTACTGGTCATAGTCTTCTATGTTGGCGACTCCTTCCATTCCGACGATTTTTCTTTTGCTTCTCCTCACGACAATACGGCTGGGATTGCTCGGGTCGGTTATGTAGAAACATTGTGTCACGTGCTTAGCGTGTATCCATGGCTCATTTTTGGCGATGACGTTCACGGTAGTGCTCTTGGCGTCGGGTATAGACATAGTAGTGAAATACCGGTTTTCTCTTTCGACATTCTTAGCCCATCTGACACGGAACATCGTCGCATTGTGTAGTCCAGAGTAGTTAAGCTCCCAGATCTCTTCGACCCTTCCGTAATATCTTTCAGTTGGGCCGTTGTCGTCAGTCATGCATTCTATCGTCACCCCCCGAGTTCTGGAAATCACTTTTCATATCTCTGGCCTCCGTATAGAACGTGTATCCGTTTATATCGTATGCCTGATAGGTGAGGAAGTTGATAGCAGGGCCATGTGCTAAGGCGTATATGAGCAATGCGTCAGTAGACCCCTCTTCTGGGCGATTGGCAAGAACATGCTCTTTGAACCAAGGCAAGAAAGTGGAGTTGTGCTCTCTAGTAACTTCGGAGTCCGTCTTGCGTAGGCCCTGGTTTCTTTGTGCAGTGTCACGAAAGGGTCTACCACGTCAAGATGTTGTAGCACTACTAAGTCTGCCCTGTCAAAGTCATTGCGTCGATCCGAGTGGTCGACATGCAGTTCCCTCCGACCGTTGGTGTGACCTTCTCCTCGGAGCCTCCCATGGTGCTTGTTAACGGGAAAACCAACAACACGGACGTCGTCGTCTCCGTTGCTTAGATAATTCTCGCAGAAAGAGATGCACTCTTGTGTCAGATAGCCCTGTACGATGCTTCCATCTGGTCGGGACATGTTACGAACGAATCCTTTGATGACCCCATTCATCCTCTCGAATAGCATCATGTTGCAGGTATGACGGGCCAAGGTCGATGATGTCGTCCACAATGTGGACACACAGATGCACCATGACGTCAAAGAACGCGGGCGGGAAGTACATCTCGAGCTCACATAGTATGTCAACAATCTCTTCCTGTAGCCTTGTGAGCTGCTTCGAACTGATCGACTTTCGGGAGATAACATCAAAAAAATTACAGAAACCAGTAAGCGTGTCACGGACGTGCTTTTCCATTATCCCTCTAAGGGCAACCGGTAGTATCTGCGTCATCATCACGTGACAGTCATGAGACTTCATCCCGCTGAACCTTTTTTTCTACATGTCTAGATATCTGCTTATCTTCCCAAAGTAACCGGAACTAACTTTTATTCCGGTAAGACACTTGAAAAATTGATCGATCTCCTTCGTATTGAAGGTGAAGCAAGAAGGGGGGAAATATTTCTCTTCCTTCTTCTTTACATTTTTGCCCCGCCTGCTGTCCCCCGCATCTGTCTCCGTCTCTGTCTCAGCCGTTTTACGGGGCATGTGGAGATCTGCCCTTATTTCCAAATCTTCCAAGTCTCTTCTTGCCTTTGGCCCATCCTTGGTCTTCTCCGGCATGTTCATCAGTGTGCCAAGCAAACTCTCGAGAACATTCTTTGTGACATGCATTTGATCAAGACAATGAGGTGTATCGAGTTTGGGCCAGTACTCCAAGTCCCAGAAAACAGACCTTGTTTTCCATACCTTCAGTAGCGGCTCCGGTTTTTTCATCTTTCCAGGCGCGGGGCACTCTTTCCAGTTTTTCAACAACTCATCAATTTCGGCGCCGCTCCTCTTACATGGAGGTCCTCGATGCTCAGCCTCACCATTGAATAGATCTCCACGGTTTCTCCATGGGTCATTTTCTCGAGCCATCTTCGATGCCCCATGTACACGATTTTCGCAGACCCACCATCTTTCGTTAGCTGCTGAGACGTTTTATCATCCATGCACCTCGTCCATCCGCAATATCCATGGCACGCCTGGCCTGATACATATCTGTAACCGAGATAATCGTGCACCGTCGTCAGCACCGCGGCTTTCATATAGAAATATTCTTTTTCGAAAGCGTCCCATGTCTAGACTGGTGATTTCCATAACATTTCTAGCTCCTCTTTCAATAGCTCGAGATATAGATTAATATTATTTCCCGGCTGTTTCGGCCCTTGAATTAGAATGCTCATGTGTATGTACTTTTTCTTCATGCACTTCCACGGGGGAATGTTGTACATCCATACAAACACGGGCCATGTGCTATGGTTGGTGTTCTGCTTGCCAAACGGATTCATGCCATCTGAACTCACGCTAAGCATGACGTTCCTTGGATCAAGATGAAATCCATATTCGGCGTTCAACGCTCTCCACTGGCTTCCATCCACAGGGTGTCTCATCTTCGGATCATCTCCATCATCGGGCACCTTCCTGACCGCGTGCCACCGCATGAGCTCAGCTTCCTTAGGATCTATGAAATAACGCTGCAGACGAGGAATGATCGGAAAGTACCATACAACTTTCTTAGGAGATTTCTTTCCGGCCTTCTTGTATCTATCAGCATTGCACACCGGACAACTGGTTTTTTCTGCGTTCTCGTTCCGATAAATGATGCAATCGTTGATGCATGCATGGTATCTAATGTGCGGCAGATCAAGAGGGCACACAATCTTCTTGGCCTCATCGATACTAGTAGGACAAAGGTTCCCCGGGGGAAGAACTTTCTTGTTTAGATACTTGAGATGATCATCGAGGCTTTTGTCGCTCCATTTTTTTTAGCCTTCATCTTTAGAAGTTCGAGCGTGAAACTCAAGCAGGTCACCTCAGGAGCGCAACCATCATACAATGGATTCTTCGAGTCTACCTCCAGTTGCTCCAACTTGGCCTCCTCTCTAGAACCAGCTCTGTCGCTAGTCGTCTTCTTGCGAAGCAGGTCTCGAACATGAGGGTCCCGCACAATTGAATTTAGTAGCGACGAAGGATCCGTCATGTCCGCATCTTCTCCGTCATGTTCGGTCTAATCTTCTCCGCCATTACCATGTGCGGCCTCTTCTCCGCCGTCATTTCCAGCGCCCTCTTCGTCTTCGGATCCATCAATCATCTGTTCATCCGCTGCCATGGGGTTATTGGTTGCACCGTCGATATCGTCATCATCATCTTAAGTTATCCATCGAGTATAGCCATGCATGAAACCATATCTAAGCAGGTGCGCCTTCAAACGTCCACCCTTAAAGGGGTCCAGCCAGACGCCTTCTTTGCATTTTCGACAAGGACATAAAATCTCCTTTTCATTTTTTTCAACCATGTCGTCCACTGCGGATCGCAAGTATCTATCCACCATCCTTCCACAGACCTTCATGGTCGCCTACGAGTTATACAAACAAAAGATTATAACGACATGCATATGCATATCAAAGTCATAAAAAAATTCGGCATTGACCTTTCCTAAAAATAGGACATATAGAGTTTGCCCGAAATTCGCCGAAACGGAAGTAAATCGACATTTCGGCAAAACATAGGCAAACTCTCATATCACATCTCATCTCATGTATCAACGTACCTAGCTAGCTAGTAATTAATTAAGAGAGAGTGAGAGAAAGTATATACCTTTTGTTAAAATATCACACTTGGGAGAAGCTTGCACTAGCTAGTGAGGGGAAGGAGACAAAGGTGAGAAAGAGAGATAGCTAGATCCATTTATGCATGATATGTGGTGGTGGAGGAGGAGAAAATTAGAAGGAAAGAGAGAGATATTGCATTAATGAAGATGGTGTGTAGTGCATTAACGGAGATTGTGTAATGCATTAATGGAGATGGACAAGAGGTAGGAGAAGGAATGAGGAAGAAGCAAGTGAGGGAGAGAGAGGAGGGGGGAGGGGGATGGTTGGTGGACAAGGTGGCTGCTGCGCCTTACCAGTAGCGCCTGTACCGCTACGGCGCTACTTCTATTCTTTTAGTAGTAGCGACCCAGTAGATCACGCGCTGCAGCTATTTGCGGGCCTCTGGGTTAAGTTGGGTCCACATTAGCAGCAGCGGGCGTAACGGAAGGGCGCTACTGATAAGTAGATAGCAGTAGCGGGCTTTCTAGTGGGGCGCTGCTACTAAAACTTGTCAGGTGGGTTTGGTGGGGACCACCTTTACCAGTAGCGGTTCCACAGATGAGGCGCTACTGATACATGCATATCAATAGCGAGCGTCCATATAGCGCGCTACTGCTAATTAGCAGTAGCGCCTATCTTTAGAGGGCGCTACTGTTAAGCCTCTACCTATAAGCTTTTCCCTAGTAGTGCATTATTCCGTTTGGGAAGCAGAGCAGCAATCATAGCACCTAGCATGTGACTCTATGTATATATAACCTTCGTCCTTGGATTTTCATGAAGCGTAAATTCATTATGATGCCATTGCTCATCCAAGGCCCTAAGCAACCCGGCAACGACATTGATGTGTACCTAAGGCCATTAGTTGAAGAACTTTTAGAGTTATGGGGTACACCGGGTAAACCAGGTGTATGTAAGGCCCGATATGCGGTACTGTTCCAGATCTAGGTGTTTCCACCCAGATCCGGGGACGAAGAACAAATCAGTCCCACTGCGACATATGTCAAAGCCATATACCCCGGATTTCCAACATGATATCACAACATTACAGATACAAGTATACAACATCTCATACAATCGGCATACAACTACCTCAAATACAATACAAAAGTGGAAGATACATGTCTGGGTACAAACTACAAGCAAATGCCTAGTGGACAAGAGAAAACATTGATCCCCATAACCACACGGGTCCAGGCCCTCCGCCGGGATCCGCCTAACTAGTCGTCGTCGAGTCTCCACGTGAAACGTCGATCACCATAACTGTTGTCGATCAAGAACCCTGAAAAGAGTTTGGGGGTAGTATCATGAGTACAGAAGTACTCAGCATCCAACTGTAGTGGCCAACTGACCCAGCAAGGACTTCATCACTCGTCATTCTAGGACAAATAGTAGTTTACGGTAAGGATGGGGTAAGTGGTGAGGTTGCTTCCGCACTAGAATTTATGAAGGGGCTAACAATCTAGAGAGTAAGATAAGAAGCCAAGCATTCGATGAGGAATCGCCTCCAACAAGTCTTGCTATCAGCTACTTACGCAAGAATAACACCTATCCTATCCTTGTCCTCCTCTTCGCATCCCGACGAAGAAGAAGCAGTAAAGGCACACACACGTTGATCAAGTTATATTAAGATTATCTCAGTTGTTGTTGTCTATGAACAAGGAGTAGGTCTCAAGTCGTCCATAACCGTGGACACGTCTTCTCGAAAAGATTTAACCCTGCAGGGGTGTACCAACTGCCCATTACAAGGCTCCGCACGCATGCCCATCACTCTCAGTTGCTACCTATCACAGGCAACCATTTTATGATTTGGTTCCAAGAGATCCGAAACGACAGGTCCCTCTAGCTAACAACGAAAAAATCCGGGTGGCCCCCAATGAGTCAACATCCAGCTCAGGAGCCGGCCGCGCTCTCGATCTGGTCTCTATCGTCTGTCGCAGGTTTGGATAGCCGGTTAATCACACATGGGAAACCGGGTCCTCAGCTGAACAAGGTGGGACAGCAAGGGAACTATGTCCTCACTGGTTCGGGTTGGTTTAAAAACTACTAGCAGCTGACCAGCACACACACGGTTTCAAATGGTAAATCAGCTTGGGCCACCACTAGAAATGTTTGAAGCTAGGTAGGTAAGAAAAGGGAACCCCATAAAATCCCACACGCGGTTAGGCACGCTCAGTCTTAAAACAAATACCCGGAACTCGGATCCTAGGTGACTCAAATGGAACAAAGCGTCGGGGCGGGATAGCCTAGACCTTCCATCCTTCGTCGAGTATAGTCAACATTTATAATAATCATATCATCCATATCAATAATAATAATGTGATATCCCAAACCAAGGAGTAACAGGGTAACATCATAGCATCCTAAGCATGCATACTAAGTAGGGGCTGAGCAACGAGCAATAGTAACATAGCAGTACAAGGTTTGCTGAGAAGGGACATGGCTGTATCGGTTTGAAAGGGGTTGTAAACATGTGGTAGGATCAAACATCGAACCTATCCTAGACTAGCATGCAAACCTCTGGTTGAAATAGAATGGATCATAAGTAATGTATAGTCCTTGCCTGTTGATAAGTTGGATTCCGAAGGTGTAGTTGATCGCAAGCTCACATCGTCTCCGAGAGGTACCCGCGGAAGCACACAAGACGATAAACACTAGAAAGAAATCAACGAGCAAGCACTCTTTTACTACGTGGCAACACAAGATCAAGAAGACATCACACGACACGACAACGCGCTACGGATCTATCGTTGAGAACGGTTACTAACAGGTTAAGTGGAGTACTCGTAACACACGACGATACCGCACATTTAGAAAGGTTCAAGTTGTTTACCTACAGGTGATCAAAAAAGGTTGTTAACATGGAAACTCAAGAAAGCATGGCATAGCACACAAACATGGCAACAGGTGAAGCACAAAGTAAACTATCTATGCTAGTCAATTTAAGTGAGGCACAACCTATACATGGCATACACTAAGTGTCGCATGATGATTAAAGGATTTGGTACTTTTCTGCCCTAAATCATAATTTAGATTGGTTAACAACAGCAAACAATAACATAAACACAAAGTACACAAAAAACTAATCAAGTTACATATAAGGCACACTCCAAACGGAGTTACGGTTAAAAAGATACAAGCAAAACAAGTTACGGGCACAATCTGCCAACATCACGAAGCACACTTTAGAGAAATGCATAAACAGGATAATCAATGCAAACATGCTCACAAATGATATGGAACTAAAGTAGACATGACAGGGAAGGCACGGCAAAAAGAATCATGCAAATAGGAATCATAGATCAAAAGATATTAAGCATGCAACATGGCATCGGAACGTCACAGACTTTGGAGCTCAATAACTATATGACCAGCAAGCATATCATGACAATGCAATACATGTAATGGAAGTAGACATGATGCTTAACAATATGCAATTGGAATCACTCAATTCCGATAAACGGTTGCGAAGCAATCGTCACCCGAAGTTGCAATAAAATAATAGTTACAGCAACTTAGCAGCAGTTAACAATAGGTAGCCCTGTTTGAACAGCAATAACTAAATCTAAACAACCTCAAAACAAATAACTCACAAAAGATAAAAGCTAGAGCACGCAATTCTAAACAATTTGTCTTTTGGGCGCAACGCGATTCGATCTACGGTTTGCTCGCAAAGCTAATCGCGAAACTGAAACTGAAGCTAAAACTTCCAAACTTAGCAAAAATCTGGAAAAAGAAGAAAAAACAAACAGAAAAAAAGGTACGGGCCTCACCCAACTGGGCCGGCCCAAGAGGCCGTGGCTGGCACACTGGGCCTCGGAGCGCTGGTGGGCCTCGGTGGGAGAGGACGGCCCACCTGGACGGCGCGGTTGGGTAGCTCGGCTTCTCCTCGTTCCCGACGAGGAAGCCGGTGGCGGTGGTTCTCGCCGGCACCGGCGAGAGCGGGCGGAAAGGGTCGAGGCGGCCCGGATCTGGCGCGATGGAGGGCAGAGGAGGCGGATCCAGGGTGGCACCGCGTGGATCCGGTCGCGGAGGAGGGAAGCGCTGCCTCGATCTTCCAGGCGCGGCGAGGACGCCCATGGCGCGGCGGTGCCGGTCTCCGCGACGGCTGCGGCCCTGCAGAGGGTGAGGGGGAGGTGAGACAGGGGAGAGGGAGAAGGAGGGCATGGGAGAGAGGTGGCAGGGCGCGGCGGCCGTGGCCTCGCCGGCGGCGACCGCGGCACTGGTCGGCAGCGCGCCGGCTACGGTGGAGACGGGCGGGCCGGCCCGTTTGGCCCGTCGGCGACTGGATCGGGCCCTGCGGGGCCCATGCGGCTGGGTGCTTGCTCTGGGCAACGTGGCGCATCCTGGAGTGTCGATTTTGCGATCCGACGGCCTTGGTGCTTTGGGATCTAGGGTTTCGGCTGGGAGAGGGATTTGGGAAAAAATTGGAGCAGATCTGGGGGGTGTGGCTGCAATTTTGTGGCCAGGGAAACCCTAGAAATGGGTGGGAGTGTGGTGGTCTTTATATAGCCCAGGTGGCTGGCAGTTTGCAAAAATATCCCCGGTTTTTCTCTCGCGCGCGCGGTGCTCACGTTTTTGACCGCCGGTGGTCCACAGGACCTCCGATTCGGGTAAAACTTCGAACTGCGTGATCGACGCGTCGAGCCGGCGGCGTTCACCTCGCGCTGGAAACATTCGAAGAACACTTCCCGGTGCGCTATAAAAATATCTCGGTTGATCTGGTGCGGTTTTCACGACGGCGATCGGGTGAAACCCGGTGTCGCAAAGGTCGAGTGTCAGGGTGGAAAGGGTCGGTCTCCGTCCGATACGAGATAAGAGGGGGGAAAATAATCGCCGATCGATAAATCGGGGATGCAAACACCACAATTCAAATCAGACAATCAAACAATTCACACCGAAAACAAAAATTTTATTTTTTGCAAAATCTGGGTTGTTACAGTGTACGTGTTGGGGATGAGCACAAACAGGAGGAATTTGACCTACGAGCCTGCTCTTTGAAACCTTTCAGGACAAACAAACAAGGGATATAAGGCATGCACGCACTGTTTGGATGAGACTGAAATTATATATTTGGAAAAATGCAAGAAGAATGTGTACTTGGGACATCATTGATTTCATCCGACCAAGCATGCCTTAAGAAAGAAAGGCAACCATTTCAAAGGTTAGGAAGATCACCGGAAGAAGCATGTCCTCCGTACTGGTGATGAGATACTTGATATGGTCGTGGATTTACCGAAACAAGTAATCTTTGGAAAGGGTGCTGGAGGAAAATATGTTCCGAATCACGCTAAAGGACACTCACCCATGTGGAAGAAGAAATATATATTTTGGGACCTACACTATTGGAAACACCTTGAGGTCCGCTCTGCAATCGACGTGATGCACGTGACGAAGAATGTTTGCGTGAACATTTTAGGCTTCTTGGGCGTGTATGGGAAGAAAAAAGATACACCGGAGGCACGGGAGGACAAGCAACGTATGAATGAAAAGGATGGCATGTATCCAAAGCAGTATGAAGGTCCTGCCAGCTACGTTCGTACCAAAGAAGAGAAGGAAATCTTTTTTGAATGCATGCTCAGTATCAAGGTCCCGTCTGGATTCTCGTCGAATATAAAGGGAATAATAAATATGGGAGAAAAAAATTACAGAACCTAAAGTCTCATGACTGCCATGTTATTATGACGCAATTGCTTCTGATTGCATTGAGAGGGCTTCTACCAGAAAATGTTTAATTAGCCATTGTGAAATTATGTGCATTCTTCAATGCAGTTTATCAGAAGGTAATCGATCCAGAAGACCTGAAAAGGTTACAGGAAGATTTGGTTCAATGTCTTGTGAGTTTCGAGTTGGTTTTCCCACCATCCTTCTTCAATATTATGACGCACGTCCTGGTTCACCTAGTCGACAAGATTGCTATTCGGGGTCCTGTATTTCTACACAATATGTTCCCCTATGAGAGGTTCATGGGAGTATTAAATAAATATGTTCCTAACCGTGCTAGGCCAGAAGGAAGCATCTCCACTGGACATCAAACAGAGGAGGTCACTGAGTTTTGTGTTGACTTTATTCCTGACCTTAATCCGATTGGTGTTCCTGAATCGAGGAATGAGGGGATATTGGGTGGAAAAGGCACGCTAGGACAAAAACCAATAATATGTAGGGATGGGCATTCCTGAAATCAAGCACACTACATAGTCGTGCAGAATTCTTCCTTGGTGGCCCTGTATATCGATGAACACAAGAATAATCTATGCTACAAACACCCGCAGTTGTCTAAGGACTCGATTACACGAGTACACATCAAGAGATTCTCTAGTTGGTTGCAATCACATCTGAGGGGTAACACCACTATTGGAGATGACCTATACTTGATGGCCAGGACACCATCTTCGACTGTAGTGACATTCCAAGCATACGAGATAAATGGGAATCCATTTTACACGAGTTCCCAAGATAAAAAGAGCACCAACCAAAACAGTGGTGTCCGCTTTGACGATGCAGCAAACACCAATAGGGAAAAGGACACATATTATAGTTACATAGAGGAGATATGGGAAATTGACTATGGACCTGATTTTAACGTCCCTTTATTTCAGTGCAAATGGTACATATGTCAGGGGTAGAGGTAGACCCGTAGTACGGAATGACAACAGTGGATCTCAACAATCTTGGGTACCCAAACGAACCATTCGTCCTAGCCAATAATGTGGCGCATGTTTTTTATGTGAAGGACATGTCTACCAAGCCGAGAAAAATAAAACATGAAGAAGCGAATACATCATACGATGAGCCAAAGTGCCACATAGTTCTCTCCGGGAAAAGAATCATCGTGGGAGTCTATGACAAAACAGACATGTCAGAAGATTATGAAAAGTTTCATGAAATTCCTCCTTTCAGAGTGAAAACCGTCCAGAGCATCCTGTTAAATGATGAAGATTATCCAAGGTTACGGCGCAAGAAGAAGCAACGAAAACACGCGAAGAAGCAACGGAAACACGCGAAGAAGATGTGGTCGGCTTCATAGCCAATTCAGCATCATCATTTCTATTTGTCCTTTGTTGTTTTCTATGTGTGAAATGATGTAAGAACACTTTCCCCAAAACACACTGTTTCTCCTGGTTACAGCCCTATGGTGTGGCTCGTGAGTGCCCGAATATCAAATGCACCGTCGGACCGCAACCAGGCGAATCCGAATGATTTGTATTCGGTCGATGAACTGAAGGTTTTCTAGATAGAACAAAACACACAGTTTCCCCTGCATACAGCCTGACGGTGGCTGTGAGTGCCCATATATCAAATGCAATGTCGAACGTACGCAGGGAATCCGAATGATTTAAATCCCAATGAGTACACACTGAGTGTCGAACATGTCGAAGATTTGGGCTATATATAGGGGTCGTGTGCCTCTTTAGTCCCGGTTTATAGCTAGAAACGGGACTATATATAGTCATGATAGTGCTGATCCAACAGACCCCTGCTCCAACGACTAACAAGCTCTTGAAAGAAACACACGATCTGTGTACTTCTTCCTGATTGGTGGGATTCAAAAACAGACACGCATCGCGGTAAAAAGTATAGAAAATTCATTATAAGAGGTAGACCGAGGAACCCTCCCAAAGGGTGATATCTATCTCCTTCAGCACATGAGAGAAAGACATTTATCCCATCAGCTTCAATAGACAGAGGTATTTCTATGTCATAGAAGAAAGACCTCTGCCCCTTCAAGCTGGTGAGACAAAAACTTTCTCCCGCCTGCTAGAGGAGACAGAGTATCTCCCTAGGGTTGAATTCCTCGGCTTACCACTTTTAATAAGCTTGCTATTCTACAGTAATTGGAGGCCAGCCCGTGCTTATAAACACCTCTAACATTCCTTCGGTTGGCGAGGTAGTACTAATGTTTATGATTATAACCGTTTAGGTGTCTTTAGTCCCGGTTCTAGTCACAAACCGTGACTAAAGGTCCATTTTTTCCTTTTTCTTTTTCTATACAGAACAATTTCTGTTTTTAGATTTTGAATAATTGTTAGATTATTTACAGTTTTTAATGAATCTTTTTGCTTTAGGTAAAAAAATAATAAACTTTTTGTTAGTGCCAGTAGTTTTCAAATTTTAAGTAGTTTAAATATGAATTCTTTTCAAATTTGTGTGAATCACTAGTTTGAAAATTACATTAGGTTATAGAAATGTTTTTGAGTGATTGTTTTTCCTGTTGTTTAATATTAGTGTGACTTGTGATGCACAAAAATTGTGGAGTTTACATAAGTTAAAAAATGAAATTACTTTGTAACATATGAGTTTTCGTTCGAAAATCATGATACTTCGGAGGAGATGGTCTAGTTTGTACACGAAGTGCATCCAGTTTTTTTCATAACCCTCTCAACTTTTGCACACATGTTATGTGGGTCAAATGATGATACCATGCCAAGTTTCAACCTTTACTGAGTTCATTTGTACTGCTTTCCAATTTTAGGGTCATTTAGCTCAAAATAAATCATTAAAAGAAAGAAAAATAGCAAATAAATTTAGAAAGGTTTGACATTTTAGTAGGTGAGTTTGAATGGTGCATATTGAATGCACAAAAAGTCTTGAGTTGAAATAAGTTTAGAAGAATGAAATGCCTTTGTAACATATGAGTTTTCGTCCGAAACCGTGATACTTCGAAGGAGATGGTCCAATTTGTAGATGAAGTGCATCCAGTTTTTGCCGTAACCTTCTCAACTTTTGCACACATGTTATGTGGGACAAATGAAGATACCATGCCAAGTTTCAACCTTTTCTGAGTTCATTTGTACTGCTTTCCAATTTCAGGGTCATTTAGCTCAAAATAAATCATTAAATGCATGAAAAATTGCAAACAAAGTTAGAAAGGTTTGAAATTTTAGTATGTGACTTGGAATGGTGTGTATTGAATGCACAAAAATTCTTGAGTTCTAATAAGTTTAGAAAAATGAAATGCCTTTGTAATATATGAGTTTTCGTCCAAAACCCTGATACTTCGAAGGAGATGGTCCGGTTCCTACACAAAGTGCATCCAGTTTTTTCCATAACCCTCTCAACTTTTATACACATTCTATGTGGGTCAAATGATGATACCATGCCAAGTTTCTACATTTTCGGAGTTCATTTGTAGTGCTAGAACATTTGGCCTATCTTTATTGCTTCTGCTTCTGCGCGGGAAACCTAGAAGATATGGTGGCATGGTGGCGGCGGCGCGGGAAACTTAAAACATTCAACAAAGTAACATTTCAAACCTAGAACATTTTATTTTAAAACATAAAAAAACTACTACTCCTCGTCGTTGGAGAAATCGTCTTCGGTGACGTCAGAGTTGATGTCATCCTCCAGCGCTATCCAGCGGGGGTCATCGACGGGCCAATTGGCGGCGCCCCTCTCCAGTTCCGCCTCCACCATCGCCTAGGACGCCCTCACCTCCTCCCACCATTCATGACGCTCGCGCCTCCGATCCGCGCTCTCGGCCACCAACCTCGTCTATTGTTCCGCCTCGTCCATCATTCCGCCTCGTCCATTGTTCCGCCTCCTCCGCGGCTTCACGGGGATGGCTCGCGCACCAATCCTGCACAACGCACTGGTCCTGCTCCGAGACGAGGCCGATCACTTCTCGTCGGCGATAGAGGCGGTGGTCCTATTCAGTGAGGAGGCGTGACACATCTGCCATGTCCGCCGCCTCGTCCGCGTTACGACAGTTGCGAAAATTCATCTCCGCGCGCGGGCGGCCGAGCCTCCACACTGCAGTGTCGTACGCGTGGGCGGCTAGGGATGCATGGGAGAACGTGCCGAGCCACATGCGCTCGTTGTTGGCGCAGGTGATCACGGCCGTGTATGTGTCGTCGAGACACCCGCGGACACCATGGTAGCGGGGGTGGATTCGGTGGCGGGGCGGCATGGTGGCGTTGGCGCGGAATGGGAGAGAGTGCATGAGGAGAGAAATAATGGCGGCTGGCTTTGCACATATCGTGCGCTTTTAAACTCACGAATTTAACCCAGAGTCTGAATTCCACCAATCAGGAAGAAGCACACGGATCGCGTTTTTTTTCTAGCGCTTGTGAGTCGTTCGATCAGGCTTCTGAGTCGTTGGATCTGGGAACCGATAGTCAAGGAAAATTTTAGTCGGACCGGGCTGCATGAATGAAAAACAAAAACAAAAAAGTATAGATATTTCATTATAGGATGTCAACGGAAGAATACCCCATATCCCATGGACATTCAAAGCAAATTTTAGATGGCCCTCAATTAGTTGGAAAATTTAGAAAGTTTGCCGACAAGGCGGGCTCCGTCTGAAATAACCGTATGGGATTTCGCAATCCCATATGGGTTTTCAGACTGGCCCACCTCGTTGGCACATCTGGAAAATCTGCCAACTAACCAAGGGCCGTCCGAAATTTCCCTGACAGAGTACAGGATACAGATGAATTTCTCCGTGTACAACCTTTACTGAACTTGCTATGCTACGATAAGTTCACGCAGACCCGTGCTTATAAATAGGTGTAAACTCACCTCTATTAGCGCGGTGGTACTAGCTCAATTGATCAGGGTCATGATAATTGGTTTAGGGGCCTTTTGTCCCAGTTGGAGACACCAATCGGGACAAAAAGGGTGTACTAATAAAAAAAATGCACGGCCTGCATACGACTAGAAACCCATTTATATTTGGGCCAGGATGCAAGCCTGTGTGAGAGAGGCACAATCGAGAACAGAGGGGATAAGTAAGAGATGTTGTGAGAGCTTGAAGAGGTACGCGCAGTCGGGCTTATAAACCATTGTGGGCTTCCCTCGATTAGCGAGGTGGGACTAAACTTCCACCGCAATCGGCAGAGGCCTAGTCCCGGTTGGAGTCACCAACCGGTACTACAGACAACCTTTAGTCCAGGTTGGAGCCACCGACCGGTACTAAAGGGTTTCGTTCCGGGCCCTTTCGGCTGCTGAAAATTCACGTTTAGTCCCGGGTGGAGTCACCAACCGGGACTAAATGTGGTCTTTAGTCCCGGTTGGTGACTCCATTCGGGACTAAAGGTTTTAGTATATAAACACACACTTAGCAGTTTTCTCTCCATTCTCCCCTTGAAGGAAGTTTTCAGAACGACGCCCTCAGGCTGCTCCGTTGGAGAACGCCCGTCGCCGCCATGCCCTCGCCTTCCTCGTCACCGTCCCGCCGACGGCCTCGCGTCGTCTCGTCGCCGGTGAGTATTCCCATCCCCCTACCTTCCTCTTCCTCCCACATTGCCCCTAACCGTGCCGCCCCGTTTGGTTTTATAGGTCATCGTCCTTTGCCTCCGTCCACCGCCGCCCGCCGTTCTCTTCCTCCACAACCGCTTCCCTCCTCCACCTTCTCCCGCCGCCCCAGCGCACTCATCCAGTGAGCTCCCTCTCGATTTGTTCATACATAGAAATGTGTTAGATTTGGTATATATAGCTAGCTAGATTAATTGTATATTGTGAAAGATTGGTAGCTAGATTAATTGTAGATTGTGTTAGATTTAGATCGATTGATAGATTGTGTTAATTACAATATATATTTACGTTGTATTTACCACTGTGACTAGATTGGTTAGATTAATTGGTATAGATTATGTTAATTACAGTGTTTACAATGTTTTGAGAACGTTTGAGTGCTGCAAATCACTTTGTTGTACGTTAAAAATGTTATTATATATATATCGTCCGATCGATCCATGCATGGGTCTTTTGACAACAAGTTCTATGTATGGCTTTTTTTCATGTAGTGCATGCATGCTTATTTTGGAGTGACTTTGTTAGTACTTTCTACTGATGTTTAGAATACTGCCAATGCCTGCATCTCTGATTTCACTCGCATTTTAATAAAACTTGTATATTAAATAAGTCCTAGGCGACGATGCCCGACCCACATCCTCATTTCCGCCGCGGCGAGAACCTGGTTGATCAGATGCGCAATTTCTGGGACTGGGCTCCCCCGATCTGGCACTGGGAGGTGGTTGATACGTCTCAAACGTATCGATAATTTCTGCTCGCTCCATGCATGTTTTGTGTGATATTGCTATGATCTGGATACCCTTTCATACACTTTTGATCATATTTGGACTAACCTACTAACTCAGTGCACCCCAGTGCCAGTTCCTGTTTTCTGCTGTTTTTCTATTCTAGGTTTCCCCCATATTAAAAGTGCTCGAAAAATTAGGGAAATCGGATAGAAAATCAGCGTAACGGAGTCATCTAGAAGCACCCAAGTGGGTCCAGAGGGCCACCACCAGGGGCCCAGGCGGCCACCTGGCGCGGCCAGGGGGTGCCTGGACCCCTGATGGCCCCCTGGTTGCCCCCCTTCGCCTATTTATTCTCTGTGACGGGGAAACTCCGACGACCGAACCTTATTTTGCAATCTCTCCCATGTTCCTCCGCCGTCGCGCCTCCAAGATCGGGAGCACCGTCAGGACCCTTCCCGGCACCCTGCCTTCGGGAGGATCGACCTCCGGGAGCTTCCCCTCCATCATGGACGCTTCCCGGATGTGCCTTGAGTAGTCTACCTTTGACCATGATTCCTTGATCAGTAGCTATGTGATGTTCTCCTCCCCTCTTTGTTCTTCATGGTTTAGACCTCGTGAGCTGCCCTACATGATCGAGGCACATATGTAATTCTTCTGCTATTGCTATGTTGAGTTTGATGGGATCCGATGGATTATGAGATTATATTTAGATCGTGATAGAGTAATATATTTGGTTTTGATCTCTTATATTTTTGTTCCTAAGTAATTCTTGCATGTCCTCCGTTGTTGTTTATTGCTTTGTCCAAACGGTGGATAGTAACTCCAAGAGGGAACGTTATGCTCGATTGTGGGTACATGCCCCCTGATGACACGCTTGGGTGACAGAAACATGAGTTTAGGGGATGTGATGTGGCCACAAGGGGGAAAATGTAACACTCTCACTGTCAGTGAACAGTAATCAGGGTTACTGTTCATCTGTACTGTTCAAAACTTTTGTTGATCAACTTGGAACACTGCAAAATTTGAAATTCCACTTTGATGTTCTTGAATGCCTGGTGATCATGGACCTTGATCATTTGGAATCAAAACAAGTACAAGCCATTTGAATTGAAATGCAAACAAACCCTAAAATGCTTTTGATGAATATAAAAAAATAGGGTGACAATAAATCTTTTCCAAAAATCTTGGAACCACTTTTATAAAATCCCAAATAATCACTGGACCAAATACAAATGGGTTTGGGTATTTATTAAGTTATAGAAAATTCCAAACAAATCAGAAAAGTAGCTAAAAACCCCAATTTAATCATTTAATATTAAATTAAAATATTAAATGACTTTTAAAATTGTCCAAACTATTTGTGGCACTAACCTAGGGTGAATGATAAATTATGGGGCACATTAAAAGTTTTTCAAAAAAATGTCTAGGTAACAAAATAAATACAAAAAGGAATAAACAGAAAAGCAAAAAGAAAAAAAAGGGGAAAAGAAAACTAAGCCTAGCCCACCCCCACCATGGCCCATCCCCCTTCCCCCTCGGACCGGCCCACCCAGCCCACCTCCCCTCCCCCTAACCCCCCCCCCCCCCCGTTGTCTTCTACCTGGGGAGGCCGTGGCGACCATCCCCGGTGCCACGCCGGCAACCCCCCTCCGTGGCGGCCATCCCGCGCCCCCGGCGGGGCTTAAGACCCCGGCGCCCCCGAGCCCTCACCTGGAACCCTAGCGCCCCCCTCTCCTCAGATCCCCCCATCTCCCTCTCTTTCCACCCACGGGAGCTCGCTGCCGAAGGAGCCGCCGCCGCGGAGCAAGCCCCCGCCCCGAGCTCTGCCCCGGCCACGCCCCGACCCCGGCCCTCCCGAGCCAGACCGCCCCCTCCTACGCACCTCCTTGCACCGTCGCGACGGCCCCCCCTCCCTGTGAGCATGGCCGCGAGCGCCTCCCCTCCCTTCCTGTCTCTCGCCGCCGGACCGCCATGGCTGGGCGCGCTCACCGCGCCTCGACCCCGCGCCCAGCGCGCCCTGGCCACGCCCACGGTCACTCATGGACAGCCTGGACCCCCCCAGTGCGCAGCCACTGCTGCGCGGCTCCCCTGCTTGCCCTTGCCGTTGATGGCCGTGGCCGGCCATGGTCGTGGCTCCGCTGCCGCTTGACCTGGCCGTGGAGCGCTGCCCCTTCCCACCTCGTCGAGGACGGTTGCGCCCCCTCCTCGCCGTGGTTCCTTTCGCCAGGACGGCTCGCCTCCGAGCCCCTCGACGCCGGCGAGCCCGTGCGGCTCTGCCGTGGACAAACCCCCCCACCCCCAATTAGTCCCTAATAACCCCCTGTTAATTAAAACTAAGATAACCCCCTGGACATATGACATCTGGGCCCTTGGCCCTTTTAATTTAATTAAATTGATTAGATTAGCACTGTGTCCCTTACATGTGGGTCCACTGGATTTTTAGAATTAATAAAACCATTTTTATTAACTGTGGGGCTCACATGTGGGACCCACTGGTCAGTTGACCAGTCAACCTTACCAGTGGGACCCACTGGTCAAGTTTGACCAGTCAACTCTGTTATGGATAATGTTTTGTTTAATAAATAAAAGAAATGCAAAAATGATTATAAATTGATTTAAAATTGATTTAAAATTGATTTAAACTTATAAAATCAATATCTTTCAATCCGTATATCGGATCGAAAAACTTTATACATGAAAGTTGGTCAGAAAAATATAACGAATACAGATACGCTATCCGTATGTCTACCCCAACCCCCTAACACACCGATCATCGACATTCCCCCCTCCGGGCTGTTTGTCGATAATTTCCGGTACCGATAAAAAGTACCCGGATGAATTTATTCCGAACACGGAAGTTGTCCGGAATGGTTCAACTAACACGGATACACCCCCTTATGTTTGTCCGGTACCCACGACACCTCCGACATGAACCCTTCCCCCTCCGGACACCCTGTCCGGTAATCACCCGGAGCCGGAAGTTCATCCACGGATGAATTCCCGCTCCGAGCAACGTGCATTACACTGTGTTAGAACACCGTTAACATTTCATCTGTCATGTCATGCATATGTTTGTTTATTATTGCCGTGTATTTACTGTTTCCTCCCCCCTTAATCTCCGGTAGACTCCGCTGCTACCGCCGACTACACTGTTGCCGGGTACGACTACTTCGTCGACGACCCTGCCCCTACCGTCGAGCTTCCAGGCAAGCAGAGCCATTATCTTCCCTAGATATCGCCTACCTTTCCGTACTTTCTTGCACTAGGCATTGTTACTGCTGCTGCTACGATTACAATCATATTCAATTGCATAGCCTGATTTTGTGGCCCCTTGATGTACCCCCTTTATCCTATCCTGCCTATTATATTTTTGCATTATTCAGCAGTGAACCCTGCGCATTGTTAGCTAGGACTAGATAGCGGGACGTGATCACTCAGGGGAGTGAACACTGATACAATATATACAACTGCACAGGTACGGTACAAAGCAGACACCGCCAAAGGCCCCTATCTGGGTTATCAAGGAGTAATCCTTGTACTCCACCCGAGGCTGACTTTGTCTTGCCGCCATAGGGTCCTGAACAACGGTTGTCCTTAAAGGTAAGAAAGTCGGGCGACCCAACGGTGCCCGCGAGAGGTACATCGTCGGGAACGACAGGGAGGGTACGACCGACGTTACTGGCGTGCTTGGCCCCTGCTCGTATCTCGCGAGAGTTACCAAACCACGAAAGTCGAGCTCTACCAAGAGAAAACGCGAGACAAGGTAAGGAGACGTTTCACCTTGTTGGTAACCGCAGTGACTTGGTGGGACGACAGGGCAGGCACCGATGTACTGGTGGACCTGACTGTTGTCGTTGACCGCGGGTCGGTTAAGTCGAGGCAACGATAACGGTTGTCCCGCAGGTTAATTAAAATGCTAAATGGTTCGGCGGTTGTCTTGAGTAGCCTTTATGCTTGTACGCACTACCTACACGTGGGACGAGGAGTGTGGGCTCCCCTGCATCGTAGTCTCGTTCGAGGGTCTTCAGACGTCAGCAGTACCGCGGGCTGATTGCCTGGAAGTGGTGTTGTCTTCTCTTGCTCGAGCGGTGTATTTGTATTTGCTTTGATTTTGCTTCACCGGCCAGTCACGCACCGTGCAGGAGTACGTTCGGGTTAGGGTCCAAAGCCCGGCGTATATAGGATATAGTCCAGCGGATGACCTCTCTGTTGATTGCCGAAGGATGGGCTACTGTGTGTCGGATAGCTTTGGTGGAGCGTTCCCTAACAAGGTTCCCGCCACCCTGGAGATCCGAGCGTCGTAGAGTCACGCCAGTGTACCCCTGCAGGGAAGATTAATCTATCGATAGCCGTGTCCACGGTAACAGGACGCTTTATGCTGAAGCTGGATCTTACCACTAGAAACTATTATTATTAAACTGTATGGGTCCGGGTTTTCTTCCTCGCGGGGATGTCGAGGAGGTGAACTCGGAGGCATTATTATTATTGTTAATCATTAAAACTTATATTATACAATGTTGCAGCAACTTCTGCTTCGTTGTTACTTTACGCTTTATATGAACTGTTGGCTGATTCTTACCTCATGCTGCAAGACATCGTCGGAACATGCTAGTCGTCGATAGGCCTAGCTTCTTACCCTTGCTCTGAATTTCTGTCTTTCAGCCCACTATATACAGCCTCTTCTTTCCGTTGATACAATGCATAATGCTTAGTAGCGGACGTAAGACTCGCGGGTATACTAGGTACTCACCTTCTTTATTTCCTTTACTGTTTTGCCTGATCGGCCGCTGCAGTCGACGTTGGAGCCCAGGAGCAGGAGTACCCCGGAGGCGGATACTACTACGTCGAGACCCCCGCTGACCAGGACCAGGAGTAGTTTCGGAGGCTCCCAGGCAGGAGGCCTTGCCTTTTCGATCTGTATCTCTGATGTTATTTGTGCTAGCCTTCTTAAGGAAAAACTTGACTAACTATGTCTGTACTCAGATATTATGGCTTGAATAACTTATGTATTCGGG
Source organism: Bromus sterilis (assembly GCA_950022295.1). NCBI lineage: Eukaryota > Viridiplantae > Streptophyta > Magnoliopsida > Poales > Poaceae > Bromus > Bromus sterilis. The sequence continues at coordinate 155,978,961 of OX465596.1, read as the reverse complement.
TCCGCGTGACCCCCTTTATTGTAACATATTTGGTTTATCCTTTTGTGTTTAGTGTTGTGCTGTGATATTCTCACCGTGGCACCCTAATCTTAGTCGTGTACCCTGCGTGTATGATTACTTTACACGGATTGATTTTGGGGCGTCACAAGTTGGTATCAGAGCCGACTACCTGTAGGAAGCCACCCCACCACTACCTGGTCGAAGTTGAGTCTAGACTTTGAAAAACTATTTTTCTAACTTAATATTTGTCTTACGGGCCCACATCGATGTCACTACGCGTGATATCTATGGTATTAGGATCCTTTTCTCCTTACCTATGCTCTGGGACTCTGCTCTCTTATCCTTGCTGGTAAGTTTTAAAAACTCTGACATTAGGATCACGTTCTCTTGATTCCACCCGGCGTTTTTGGTGCGTTCCCCATTGATTGAGTCGTGTTGCAGGAGTTCTACCCCAGGTCCCGGACCGCGGATCCCATTCTCATTCTGGGCAGGCCGCGCGTCCTCTGGCATTAACTCCTGTGGCCAACAGTTTTCTTGCGGCGTGATTGACATAGTGGAATCTATGTCGAGTCGTGTAATCCTTACCGCGGTCTGCGCGCCGCCTAGTGTGTCCTTTTTCCTTAAATTTCTACGACGTTACGCTGCCCGATTTTCGATTGATTCTATGTGTGGTTGTGTATGTCTTATATGACTACTCCTATATATCCGCGCCTCCTCTTTGTTGTCGCTTTACCTATTACTCATTTCTGGAATCTCGTTAAAATGTTCATCGCTGAAATACCCCTGTTAAATTCTAGCAGGATGGCTGGTCGTGGTGGTCGTGGTCGTGGTCGTGGTGCCAACGATCCACCTCCGCCGCCGGACTACATGGCCGTGATGATGCAGCAGTTTCAGATGAACCAACTGTTTATGCAAGGAGTCATAGATCAGCTCCAGAATCAGAACCAGAACCAGCACTAGCATCAACCGCCTGTGGTTACTCTGCGGGATTTCATGCGTCTCAATCCCCCTCTCTTCCATCAGCCTGAACAGCCGCTGGATGCTGATGATTGGCTTCGTGACATCACTCGACAGCTGGAGTTCGCTAATGTGAGCGCTGCTGATTACGTCAACTTTGCGTCCTATTTCCTGCGTGGCCCCGCTGCTCAGTGGTGGGACACTTACAAGGGCTCGCTAGTTGAAGGGACTCTCGTCACCTGGAATGACTTCAGGGCTACCTTCCGTGCTCGTTATGTCCCCCAGGCGATTATGAACCGTATGAAGGCCGAGTTCCGCAACCTCGTTCAGGGAAACAGAACTGTCGAAGCATATCAGAGAGAATTCCTCCGCCTCTCCCGCTATGCTGCAAGTGACCTCCCCAATGATGCAAGTAGGCAAGAGAAGTTCCGTGATGGACTCAACGCAGATCTCCAGCTTGCACTGGCTTTGCACGTCTTCCCTGACTTCGCCACCATGGTGAATCAGACTATCACCCTTGAGACCGCTCAGCTTAAGTTCGGTGGTTCGGCGAAGCGCCCCCGTGAGGCTGGCAAATCTTCGGGCACAGCACAGAGGCAACGCGTTTGGCTTCCACACAGTGTGTATCGTCCCCCTGCCCCTATACCAAGGCCGTCGTATGTTGCACCTCGTCTGCCTCCGCCCCCGCCGAGACAGCCGAAGACTGAGACTGCACCCCTCCGTCCTCAGGATGGCCTGTGCTTCAAGTGCCATCAGCCAGGTCACTTTTCCAGATACTTCCCCCAGCGACAGAGTCAACTAGTAGTTCACCCTGCTGGCCGTGGAAATGGCCGTGGCAACAACAGGACCCCCAACTATAACACTGGGTCTTCTTCTCACACTCGCGGACATGCTTACAACATTAATGTCGAAGAAGCTCAGGAGCAACCTGCTACCGTGATGGGTACCCTTCTTGTTAATTCAGTACCTGCTAATGTTTTATTTGATACAGGAGCATCTCATTCATTCATGTCGGAAGCATTTGCATTGTCGCATAACTTCATGGTAGAAAAGATGGATACACCGATGGTTGTCCGCACTCCGATAGGTCATTGCCACACCTCCAAGATAGTGCCCAAAACCATCGTCGAAATTGAAGGAATTGAGTTCCTTGCTTCCCCCATCCTCCTAAAGTCTTCCACTATAGACCTCATTCTGGGCATGGATTGGTTGAAAGTCCACGATGCCGCACTTTATTGTGGCACCAGTTCTGTCCAACTTTTTCACCCCTCCGGCGAGATTGTTAACCACACCACCCGGATTACCCGTGATGCTGAAACGCATATCTATATGATGAATGCTCTGAATGTCTCACCTCTTGACGGGATTGAGAACGTTCCAGTCGTTCGTGATTTTCCCGACGTCTTCCCAGAAGAACTCCCGGGAATACCCCCGATCCGAGAGGTTGAATTTGTCATCGACCTGAAACCTGGCACCGTCCCTATTGCCAAGCGTCCTTATAATATGCCACCTCACCACCTCCTTGAACTGAAGAAGGAGATCGACGAAGCACTTCACAAAGGATTCATTCGCCCAAGTTCCTCTTCTTGGGGAGCACCTTCGCTCTTTGTCAAGAAGAGCGATGGAACTAATCGTTTGGTCCAAGATTACCGACCCATCAACCAAGCCACCATCCAGAACAAATATCCGCTTCCCCGGATCAACGATCTGTATGATCAACTTGCTGGATCCACGGTGTTTTCGAAACTCGACTTGAGGTTGGGTTACCATCAGATCCGAGTCCGGGAAGAGGACATTCCGAAGACCGCTTTCATTACTCGCTATGGTTCATACGAGTACACTGTCATGTCCTTTGGCTTGACGAATGCTCCAGCCACCTTCTCCCGGTTGATGAACTATATATTCATGGAATACCTCGACAAGTTTGTCGTGGTTTATCTGGATGATATCTTAATATACTCCAAGAATAAAGAGGAGCATGCTGAACATCTTCGTCTTATACTGGAAAAGCTTCGAGAACACAAACTCTAAGCTAAATATTCTAAGTGTGAGTTCTGGCTTCCTGAAGTGACCTACCTTGGTCACGTGATTTCCAAGGATGGCATTGCCGTCAACCCAGAACGTATCCAGGCTATTCTTGACTGGACTCCTCCCAAGACTGTCAGGCAAGTCAGAAGTTTCCTCGGACTCGCCAGCTATTGCCGCCGTTTCGTCGAGAACTTCTCCAAGATTGCCAGGCCTCTGACTAACCTGCTTCACAAAGGCGTCAGGTTTGAGTGGACAGATAAATGTCAGGAAAGTTTCCAAGCCCTCAAGGACAAGCTCAGTTCTCCCCAAGTGCTTGCTCCGCCTGATACTCAGAAGGACTTCGTGATATATTGTGACGCATCTCGTCAAGGATTAGGTTGTGTCCTAATGCAAGAGCGCAAAGTGATTGCTTATGTCTCTCGTCAATTGCGTGCTCACGAAGATAAGTATCCAACACATGATCTTGAATTGGCAGCGATAATTTATGCATTGAAGCTTTGGCGACATTACCTCGTCGGTAATCGTTGCGAGACTACACCGACCACCAAATCCTGAAATACCTATTTACTCAACAAGACCTGAATCTCCGCCAGCAGAGATGGCTCGAGACAATAGCCGACTACAACATGGGAATTTCTTACACCCCTGGCAAAGCTAATGTGGTGGCCGATGCTTTAAGCCGTAAAGCTTACTGTAGTGAACTTGAAGTTCAAGTACAACAACCACTTCTGTATGAAGATTTTCAAAAGTTAAACCTCGAGATTGTTCCTCAAGGTTATGCAAATAACCTGGTTATCGAACCGGATCTGGTCAAATCCGTCAAGGGTATACAGTTTTATGATGATTTCGTACACAAGATTAAGCGCGATATCGCCAATGGGAGACCCTCACCCTTCACCGTTGATAGCAAAGGTGCGGCGTTCTACCAGAACCGTTTAGTGGTTACTCACAGCAAGGGCAGGCATGAGAACCTGGATATGACCCCGAAGGTCATGAGAGCGGCTCACGATACCCCGTTGTCCATTCATCCTGGAAGCACCAAGATGTACCAAGACATTCGTCAGCAATTCTGGTGTCCTAACATGAAGCAAGACATTGCCCGATATGTTTCTGAATGTAACGTTTGTCATCGCGTCAAGGCAGAACATCAAAGACCTGCTGGAACTCTACAACCACTCTCTATTCCTGAATGGAAGTGGGACAAGATCGAGATGGACTTCGTCACTGGTTTTCCCAGATCGCAGAAAGGTGACGATGCTATCTTTGTCCTCATCGACCGCTTCTCCAAGGTTTCCCACTTTCTGCCAGTCAAGGAGACGATCTCTGCTAGTCAGTTAGCAGACTTGTATGTTTCCAGAATCGTGTAGCTCCACGGTATTCCGTTGGAGATCAGTTCTGACCGTGGCAGCATTTTCACCTCAAGATTCTGGGATAGTTTCCAAGAAGCTATGGGCACTCACCTAAACTTCAGCACCGCTTATCACCCCCAGTCGCAAGGCCAAGTTGAACGCGTCAATCAAGTGCTTGAAGACATGCTTCGAGCTTGTGTCATCTCATTCGGTAAGAAATGGGAGGAATCCCTTCCATTTGCTGAATTCTCGTACAACAATAGCTACCAAGCTAGTCTGAAGATGGCACCCTTTGAAGTTCTCTATGGACGTAAGTGTCGAACCCCTCTGAATTGGTCAGAAACTGGAGAGCGAACTCTCATTGGTCCGGACATCATACAACATGCTGAAGATCAGGTTCGCGTTATTCGTGAACACTTGAAAGCTGCTCAGTCTTGTCAAAAGAGTAACTATGACCGCAAGCACAAGGAAATGGTCTATCAACCTGGCGAATATGCTTACCTCCGTGTCACTCCCATGAGAGGCACTCACCGCTTCGGGATCAAAGGCAACTTAGCTCCTCGCTACATTGGCCCGTTCCGTATCCTTTCCAGGAGTGGACCAGTGGCATACCGATTGGAATTGCCGCCAAACCTCTCTCAAGTCCACGATGTCTTCCACGTGTCGCAACTCCGACGCTGCTTCAAGGACCCTATTCACGAAGTGGAACATGATATGATTGAGCTGCAGCAAGACTTGACATATCAAGAACATCCGAGCCGCATTCTCGATCAGTCTGAACGCAAAACCCGCAACAAGACAACCAAGTTCCTTAAAGTTCAGTGGTCAAATCATTCTGAAGTTGAAGCCACTTGGGAACGCGAAGATCGCCTTCGTGAGGAATACCCCGATCTTTTCCCCTCTACCGCTTAGATTCTCGGGACGAGAATTCTTGTAGTGGGGGAGATTTGTAACACTCTCACTGTCAGTGAACAGTAATCAGGGTTACTGTTCATCTATACTGTTCAAAACTTTTGTTGATCAACTTGGAACAGTGCAAAATTTCAAATTCCACTTTGATGTTCTTGAATGCCTGGTGATCATGGACCTTGATCATTTGGAATCAAAACAAGTACAAGCCATTTGAATTGAAATGCAAACAAACCCTAAAATGCCTTTGATGAATATAAAAAAATAGGGTGACAATAAATCTTTTCCAAAAATCTTGGAACCACTTTTATAAAATCCCAAATAATCACTAGACCAAATACAAATGGGTTTGGGTATTTATTAAGTTATAGAAAATTCCAAACAAATCAAAACAGTAGCTAAAAACCCCAATTTAATCATTTAATATTAAATTCAAATATTAAATGACTTTTAAAATTGTCCAAACTATTTGTGGCACTAACCTAGGGTGAATGATAAATTATGGGGCACATTAAAAGTTTTTCATAAAAATGTCTAGGTAACAAAATAAATACAAAAAGGAATAAACAGAAAAGAAAAAAGAAAAAAAAAGGGGAAAAGAAAACTAAGCCTAGCCCACCCCCACCATGGCCCATCCCCCTTCCCCCTCGGGCCGGCCCACCCAGCCCACCACCCCTACCCCTAACCCCCCCCCCCCGTTGTCTTCTACCTGGGGAGGCCGTGGCGAACATCCCCGGTGCCACGCCGGCAACCCCCCTCCGTGGCGGCCATCCCGTGCCCGAGCTCTCACCTGGAACCCTAGAGCCCCCCCTCTCCTTAGATCCCCCCATCTCCCTCTCTTTCCCTCCACGGGAGCTCGCTGCCGAAGGAGCCGCCGCCGCGGAGCAAGCCCCCGCCCCGAGCTCTGCCCCGGCCACGCCCCGACCCCGGCGCTCCCAAGCCACGCCGCCCCCTCCTACGCACCTCCTTGCACCGCCGCGACGGCCCCCCCTCCCTGTGAGCATGGCCGCGAGCGCCTCCCCTCCCTCCCTGTCTCTCGCCGCCGGACCGCCATGGCTGGGCGCGCTCACCGCGCCTCGACCCCGCTCCCAGCGCGCCCTGGCCACGCCCACGGTCACTCATGGACAGCCTGAACCCCCCCCCCAGTGTGCAGCCGCTGCTGCGCGGCTCCCCTGCTTGCCCTTGCCGTTGATGGCCGTGGCCGGCCATGGTCGTGGCTCCGCTGCCGCTTGACCTGGCCGTGGAGCGCTGCCCCTTCCCACCTCGTCGAGGACGGTTGCGCCCCCTCCTCGCCGTGGTTCCTTTCGCCAGGACGGCTCGCCTCCGAGCCCCTCGACGCCGGCGAGCCCGTGCGGCTCTGCCGTGGACAAACCCCCCCCCCCCCCCCCACCCCCAATTAGTCCCTAATAACCCCCTGTTAATTAAAACTAAGATAACCCCCTAGACATATGACATGTGGGCCCTTGGCCCTTTTAATTTAATTAAATTGATTAGATTAGCACTGTGTCACTTACATGTGGGTCCACTGGATTTTTAGAATTAATAAAACCATTTTTATTAACTGTGGGGCTCACATGTGGGACCCACTGGTCAGTTGACTAGTCAACCTTACCAGTGGGACCCACTGGTCAGGTTTGACCAGTCAACTCTGTTATGGATAATGTTCTGTTTAATAAATAAAAGAAATGCAAAAATGATTATAAATTGATTTAAAATTGATTTAAACTTATAAAATCAATATCTTTCAATCCGTATATCGGATCGAAAAACTTTATACATGAAAGTTGGTCAGAAAAATATAAAGAATACAGATACGCTATCCGTATGTCTACCCCACTCCCCTAACACACCGATCATCGACATTCCCCCCTCCGGGCTGTCTGTCGATAATTTCCGGTACCGATAAAAAGTACCCAGATGAATTTATTCCGAACACGGAAGTTGTCCGGAATGGTTCAACTAACACGAATACACCCCCTTATGTTTGTCCGGTACCCACGACACCTCCGACATGAACCCTTCCCCCTCCGGACACCCTGTCCGGTAATCACCCGGAGCCGGAAGTTCATCCCCGGATGAATTCCCGCTCCGTGCAACGTGCATTGCACTGCGTTAGAACACCGTTAACATTTCATCTGTCATGTCATGCATATGTTTGTTTATTATTGCCGTGTATTTACTGTTTCCTCCCCCCTTAATCTCCGGTAGACTCCGCTGCTACCGCCGACTACACTGCTGCCGGGTACGACTACTTCGTCGACGACCCTGCCCCTACCGTCGAGCTTCCAGGCAAGCAGAGCCATTCTCTTCCCCAGATATCGCCTACCTTTCCGTACTTTCTTGCACTAGGCATTGTTACTGCTGCTGCTACGATTACAATCCTATTCAATTGCATAGCCTGATTTTGTCGCCCCTTGATGTACCCCCTTTATCCTATGTTTCCTATTATATTTATGCATTATTCAGCAGTGAACCCTGCGCATTGTTAGCTAGGACTAGATAGCGGGACGTGATCACTCAGGGGAGTGAACACGGATACAATATATACAACTGCACAGGTACGGTACAAAGCAGACACCGCCAAAGGCCCTATCTGGGTTATGCCTAGTCACCTCAAGTGTGAGCTATCAAGGAGTAATCCTTGTACTCCACCCGAGGCTGACTTTGTCTTGCCGCCATAGGGTCCTGAACAGCGGTTGTCCTTAAAGGTAAGAAAGTCGGGCGACCCAACGGTGCCTGCGAGAGGTACATCGTCGGGAACGACAGGGAGGGTACGACCGACGTTACTGGCGTGCTTGGCCCCTGCTCGTATCTCGCAAGAGTTACCAAACCACGAAAGTCGAGCTCTACCAAGAGCAAACGCGAGACAAGGTAAGGAGACGGTTCACCTTGTTGGTAACCGCAGTGACTTGGTGGGACGACAGGGAAGGCACCGATGTACTGGTGGACCTGACTGCTGTCGTTGACCGAGGGTCGGTTAAGTCGAGGCAACGATAACGGTTGTCCCGCAGGTTAATTAAAATGCTAAATTGTTCGGTGGATGTCTTGAGTAGCCTTTATGCTTGTACGCACTACCTACACATGGGACGAGGAGTGTGGGCTCCCCTGCATCGTAGTCTCGTTCGAGGGTCTTCAGACGTCAGCAGTACCGCGGGCTAATTGCCGGGAAGTGGTGTTGTCTTCTCTTGCTCGAGCGGTGTATTTGTATTTGCTTTGATTTTGCTTCACCGGCCAGTCACGCACCGTGCAGGAGTACGTTCGGGTTAGGGTCCAAAGCCCGGCGTATATAGGATATAGTCCGGCGGATGACCTCTCTGTTGATTGCCGAAGGATGGGCTACTGTGTGTCGGATAGCTTTGGTGGAGCGTTCCCTAACAAGGTTCCCGCCACCCTGGAGATCCGAGCGTCGTAGAGTCACGCCAGTGCACCCCTGCAAGGAAGATTAATCTATCGATAGCCGTGTCCACGGTAACAGGACGCATTATGCTGAAGCTGGATCTTACCACTAGAAACTATTATTATTAAACTGTATGGGTCCGGGTTTTCTTCCTCGCGGGGATGTCGAGGAGGTGAACTCGGAGGCATTATTATTATTGTTAATCATTAAAACTTATATTATACAATGTTGCAGCAACTTCTGCTTCGTTGTTACTTTACGCTTTATATGAACTGTTGGCTGATTCTTAACTCATGCTGCAAGACATCGTCGGAAGATGCTAGTCGTCGATAGGCCTAGCTTCTTACCCTTGCGCCGAATTTCTGTCTTTCAGCCCACTATATACAGCCTCTTCTTTCCGTTGATACAATGCATAATGCTTAGTAGCGGACGTAAGACTCGCGGGTATACTAGGTACTCACCTGCTTTATTTCCTTGACTGTTTTTCCTGATCGGCCGCTGCAGTCGACGTTGGAGCCCAGGAGCAGGAGTACCCCGGAGGCGGATACTACTACGTCGAGACCCCCGCTGACCAGGAACAGGAGTAGTTTCGGAGGCTCCCAGGCAGGAGGCCTTGCCTTTTCGATCTGTATCTCTGATGTTATTTGTGCTAGCCTTCTTAAGGCAAAACTTGACTAACTATGTCTGTACTCAGATATTATGGCTTGTATAACTTATGTATTCGGGTCCGCGTGACCCCCTTTATTGTAACATATTGGTTTATCCTTTTGTGTTTAGTGTTGTGCTGTGATATTCTCACCGTGGCACCCTAATGTCAGTCGTGTACCCTGCGTGTATGATTATTGTACACGGATTGATTTTGGGGCGTCACAGAAAACAACTGTGCTTGTGACCGCGGTTGCAAGGATTGTTTACTTTACGCATAGATCTTTTAATGCAGTTGTCTATTGCTTTGAGTTTACACTTTGGGTGGGACTCGCAACTTAATACCAGCGAGATGTTCTTGATAAATATCTCAAGGTGGATGATTAGTAGTAGATGTAGATGGATTTCGTTCTACTTATTTTGGTGTACTGCCCATGGTTATGAGCCTCTTCCTTTCTTTTGTAACATAGTTAGCATTGCGGTGCGTTTATAATCCTGTCAATTGCCCTTCTGTAATTTGTTTACCTCACATAGAAGTTTTATCGTCTTTTCAGAGAGAGACATCACTAGTGAACATCACGGGACCCCGGTCCATATTTTCATCACTATTTACAAGCCTATTTCCTTTCCAGTATTTACTTTCAGTTGCTACCATTATAATTATCATTATCCCTTGTGTGGTTGAGCCTTTGTAAACAACAAGACCGGAGAGATTGACAACCTCTCTAAACTTCGTTGGGAGAAAAGTTAATTTTATCGTGTGCAGGTCCAGCAACCCTGAGTTGTGAATGGCGCCATTGTTCACTTCACCACCTACTTATCATTGCCAGAGTCCTACGGGAGACAAACCCTATCCTCTGCATAGGGGAAATTTGCTGCTACCCTACATCTCACCTTCCACTTGGGGTAACCAACGAAGGGCGAGAAGCCATTATCACTTCCACGCCATCAAGCAAATTTCTGGCGCCGTTGCCGGGGAGTCCGAATGATAAGATAGGGGAGTTGCCCACGATCCTTTACCTTTACTTTTTAGTCTTGTTTGTTTACCTTTCTGTTTTTATCTCTGTGTCTTATATCAAAAACTACAAAACAAAATTCCACACTTGCTGCTACTGTGGGTTCCACTGAAAACACCAAGTTGTGTGACTTCACCAGTCACAACAATAAAGAATTTATCTGCACTCCTATTGCCACACCTGCCACTTCAGCTACCTCTGATGAAATTAAACCTGCTTTGCTAAACCTTGTTATGAGAGATCAATTCTCTGGTGTTGGAGATGATGATGCTTTACACTTGAATAATTTTGTTGAATTATGTGATATGCAAAAGTATAAAGAAGTAGAAGGTGATGTTGTTAAGCTCAAGCTTTTTCCTTTCTCTTTGAGGGTCAGAGCTAAAATCTGGTTTCAATCTTCGCCTAGGAATATCATATATTCTTGGGATAAGTGCAAAGATGATTTTATTGGGAAATACTACCCACCTGCTAAAATTATCCAATTGAGGAGTAACATTATGAATTTTAGGAAATTGGATAATGAACACGTTGCCCAAGCTTGGGAACGTATGAAATCTCTTGTTAAGAAATGCCCTACACATGGTTTGACTTCCTGGATGGTTATCCAGACTTTTTATGCAGGCTTGAACTTTACCTCGCGGAACCTGTTAGATTCGGCTGCGATTGGAACCTTTATGTCAACAACACTCGGTGCTGCCACAAAACTCCTCGATGAGATGATGACCAACTATTCCCAATGGCACACCGAACGCGCTCCAATAGGTAGGAAGGTAAATTTTGTCGAGGAAATTACCTCCCTAAATGATAAAGTTGATTTAATTATGTCTCTACTTACCAAGCAACCCTCTATTGATCCTCAAGATGTTCCTTTAAATTCTTTGGTTGCTCAGGAACAAGTAGATGTGAATTTCATTGCTAGAAACAACTTTAATAATAATGCTTATAGGGAAAGCTAGTAATCCTAGACCGTTCCCATCCACTTATGGGAACAACAACACTTACCCTAGCAACTCCTACCCTACTTATAAGGAAAGAGACCTACCTAGCTATGAGAAATTAATGGAAATAGAGAAGGCTACTAAGAATTATATGCATACCCAGTTTGAACAAAACAAATCCTTCTCTAAGAAAATAGGTGAGCACACTGCCATTCTGCAAAACATTAGTGAACAACTTGAGAGCCTGAAGAGTGAGATCTCTAATCTCCAAACTAGACTTACCGCTACTGAAACCATTGTTTCGAATATGTCCCACACCCGATCCACTTTGATAAATCAAATGGCAGCCAAACCAGAAGTTATCCCTATGGAAGAGGATAGAATTAAGAGCCTTCCTACACACCACACAGTTGCCACTATCCTGGTCCCATTGGACCTATTAATGGTGATGCTAATACCTCAACCGTAGAAGAAGAGACTCCTATGAACATAGAGGGTTTCAAACAAGTGATCCTAGATGACACTACTACCACCTTCGATAGTAGTGATATTTATTTTGATAGTTGCACCCTCTCAGAAGTTATCATCTTATTACACAAAATGCCTAGAGACCCCCACACTAGCACACTTAAGCTTGCCTTCATGGAGCATATCACAAATGCTCTTATCAAAGCTAGGGAGGAGAAGCTTAAGATAGAAGCCTCCATACCTAGGAAGATACATGATGGTTGGGACCCTATGATAAAAATCAAATTGAATAACTTCTCTTGCTATGCTTTATGTGATGTTGGAGCTAGTACCTCCGTCATGCCCAAAAGAATGTATGATATGTTTGAATTGAAACCTTTTGATTCATGTTCTTTTGGTGTTTGCCTTGTCGACTCTTCCATAAAGAAACATTTGGGGAAGATCGACGATGTTCTTATCAGTGTCAATGACAACTATGTTCCCGTTGATTTTATGATTATGGATATAGAGTGTGAACCTTTATGTCCAATTATTTTGGGACGTCCTTTTCTTCACACCGTTGGTGCTGTTATTGACATGAAAGAGGGGAATATAAAATTCCAATTCCCTCTAAAAAAGGAATGGAACACTTCCCTAGAAAGAAAGTCAAGTTAACTTTTGAGTCCGTTACACGGGCTAGGTACTCTCTTTCTCTTGATAAAACTTGATTCTCTTTTACCTTATGCCTAGCTTAAAGGCGTAAAAGAAAGCGCTTGTTGGGAGGAAACCCAAGATGTTTTTACTTCTGTTTTTAGTGGTCTTGATGATTGTTACTACTATAGCAAAATCATTGTATCTTTATTTTTCAAGCTTTGTGCCAAGTATAGCCTCATATGACAAGGGAAGTGAAAGTTGTGACATGCTGTCAAGAAAACAGATTATGTCCACGAGATGGGAAAAATCATAATAAATCACCAGTTAATATTTTTGAGCTGATTTTTTACACAGCGTGCTCTATACAATCATGGAACTTTTGTATGTTCTGAGTTTCTTGATTCGAGTTGCAGAAGTACCCCTAAACTATTTTTTACTACCTGCTGTTATGTTTTTCACAGATTCTGCCACGTTTTGTCTCTCCTAACTTTTGCAAACCTTAAGCTTGCTTTTTATTTGAAAAAACCTTTTGGAAATCTTGAGAAAGATTAGCTCTTCAAGAATATATTTATATCCAGTGGGGAAAAGTTATTTATTAAGGGTACTAACCTCTCTAATCAGCTTATGATGAGTTGTGTATGAAGGGAGTTTTCAAGTGTGCGATGGAAGATGATGAAAGAAGATTCGGGAGAGTCAAGCGCTCAAGCTTGGGGATGCCCATATGCATCCCCAACAAATATTCAAGGAGACTCAAGCGTCTATGCTTGGGGATGCCCCCGAGCATCCCCTTATCCATCAACAATCATCAGTTCATCCTTCGTCTCACTATATTTTTATCACTTCATGCGTTATGTGCTATGCTTGGAGCTTCTCGCTCTTAGGTTTTATTTTTAATTTTCTTTAGCTTTGGTTGCTGTTCATAAAAAGTTAGATCCAGTCTTACTTTGTGTGGAAGAGAAACACGCTCCACTTTCAAAATCTTGAACACATCATAGGATTCTTCATGCCTATCTTTTTGCCGTTGTGTGTTCTTTATCTTTTCGTAGCTACTGCCCTGTCCAGTTTTAGTCTTAGTTTGTCTTAGCAAGAGCCTTGGCTTTTTCTTAGTTTGTCGCTGGAACTCTCTTTAGTTTTCATGTTTATCTTTTTAAGAGAGTTGGTTGTTGCACTGAGTTATGTCTTGTTTTTTAGAAGTAGGTAATTGAGGTTGCTACCGATAATAAGTGTCAAGAGCTCTAGCCAATTAGTGATAGGTGTCGTATTTTGGGAAATCCGTGTGTTATTTTCAAAAACCTACAAAATAGTTGAGAACTCTAGCTACTAGATGGATCACTACTCTTCTGAGGGATCGAATATTAGAGTACACTCACGTACCATGAATAGAGGATGCGCAAGGATAACTAAACCCTCATACACTCCTCCTCAGGGTACTTGTCTCTTTGTGAACCTCCTAATTAGATTGAGAGTTACCGATAATAAGTGCATGAGTTCTTTGGACTAATGTGTGTATTGAAAGTTGACACTTCCACCTCCTCATATTTGCTAGCCTTTCCTGTGCCGTGCATTGCCTCCTTCTCACTCTGAAAGTTGGCGTCCAGCTTCGCCGGTACATCCAAACCCTTGGCATGATACGCTCTGTCATCATAACCCCCCTTATATCTTTCCTCAAAACAACCACCATACCTACCTATCAAGGAATTTCCATAGCCTTTCCGAGATATATTGCCATGCAACTTCCACCTCTTCATGACTTGATCTTCATGTCATACATGTTCCTTCTACACTGGCAGCATCATACATTTCATACATCATGATAGCTAAATCTTCTTTATGATTTGAGTACCTTGTAAAGTGTGAAAGATCTTATATACCCTCTTGTAAATTAGAGTGAGAGTTACATAGAAAGATCCCAAAGTGAGAAAAAGATCCCAAAGTAGACAAAATAAAAGATCCCTAAGAGGACAAATGAGAGTTACATAGAAAGATCCATTGAGGCCACCAAAAAATAGAAAAAAATAGAAAAAAGAGAAAAAGAAATAAAAAGAGAGAAAGTGGAAACACTACTATACTTTTGAGAGATCCACACTAGTACTCCCTCTTATCCTTGTATTCCATAGAGATGATTATGCATATAGCTATGTGGGGACCTTCACACTATAGAACTTGGCTTGCATATTCCAAGGATGAGCCTTCTCAAAAGAGCTCTAGGTCTTCATGAGCGAGCAAGTTAGATGCACCCGCGCTAGTTCCATTGGAGAGCTTTTCAGCTCATGTGTGCATCTATGGCACCCCGCCTCAGAGGACCGGAACGCCCCGTGCACCAGCCTAGAGATCAAGTCTTCTGGAGCACGGCACTGATTGATATAGAACTGAACAGCTTTCTATTACCGAAGATAGGGGTACACGAGGTCTATTACAACGCTAGCGGAGACACAGCTAGCTCCTCAGGCTAGCCTCAGCTCTACACCAAGTAGTAGCATAACTCTAGCAGCGGAATATCGATGGCAGCGGAAAAATAACGGCGATGACGAACTCCAATCCACAGGGACACTGGCTGGGACACCTCCTAGCTCGCAAACACCGGGAACATCGTCCTACGCATCCAAAGCACGGCCTGCAAATCTGGCGTAACACGCCAGGTCAGTACATTGAATGTACTTGCAAGCTCACAAGAACCATGCAACAAGGCAAAACAATAACATGGCAACATGTTAAAGTATATTAGTGAATTAAACAGGTGAGCAGCAATATCATAAAAGAAGATAATCATCAAGCATATTAACAGTATTAAGTCTAATGCACACACAATGGACCCCACATGATCGTCGTATGATCACATGGCTTACCTCGGAGTCCTTACAAACTCAAGCACCAGGTCACATCACATCCACGGGTCGTCGCATGACCAAACGGGTCATCGCACGACCATCCACGGGTTAGGTGTCCTCCGTACCCACCCAACCAATCCACTCATCGCATGACCATCCACTTACCACAATCTTGCCACCGTACTCAAGTTGATCATATGGTGTGACCTAGTACGAACTGTGTCCCATGACCGAGGACGCGGCTATTCGAATAGATTTTGACTCTGCAGAGTTTGTGCACGTTACCCACACTATGGAGTTCCTCCTCCATCCAGCACCCTGGTACTTGTCCCACAGGATCCTTGGAACTCGCACCGCAGTAGTGGACTAGGACATCTCCAACGAGAATGATACTACCGTGTGACCCTCTTACCGTATCACCGACATCCCGTCTTGGGTAGCCCCCATGGTTCGGTGTCCTCTGTTACCACTAGAACCACCTGTGGTTAGGTGTCCATGTTACCACCAGAACCACTCTTAAACTTTGCCCCCCGTTGGTGACCGCGCGCAAAACATACTTGGGCTTTCAAGAATATCGTCGTTTACCCGGCCAAAGGCAACTGCCGCGCATAGCCTCCCCTCTTGGGCGATATAAGTAAGAGACCCACCGGCAGACCGAATCAAGGCCCGCCCATACAAGCAAATGTGGCTGCACGGATAAGTCCGGTTCGGTGGCACCTGATCAACTTGTCACGAAGCATTTCTCCAACAGTGAACACAAGTATCAGGTGCAACATGAGTATCAGATCATAACAATGCATAGCATATTAACATGACAGTATGATCAAACACATTTTTAGTTGGTGAACTTATCCGTGTTACAAAGATTAAGTTATTTAACATGGCATCATTATGAATGCAGTTAAGCATAACTTAGGCATAGCATGAACTAGCATAGAGATAACATGATCAACTTAGCATGGTGTTGTTGTGGTTAGATGGTGCATATCATAACATGGAAAAGATATAATCAAGCATAGCATGGATGTAACATGGAAAAACATAGCAATAGCAGTAGCATATTCAAAGATAGCATGGCGGTATAACATCAATCATAGCATGGCAACAAGATCACCGTCATTGATATAGCATATCATCGAATTTTTTTTAAAAGCGCATCAAAGCTTTGCAAAGGTGAAAAGGGTATTGTGGCTTGCCTTTCACCAGAGGAGTGTGAAAGACTCACGGGTCTTCAGCACAAGCAGAACCCTGCAAAATATTTTATAAAAAGGCACGGCAAAATAGTCAAACATCATCTTTGGTTGGACCAGCAAATAACCACATGAAATCATGGCACAAAAGTTATGCCAACACGAAGAGGAGCTCGATACGAAAAGAACGCAAAAAGAATCACCGCGTTTGGACTTACGGTTGCGGAGATACCGATGAAACGGTGTCGGGGGGGGCTAGATTAGGGTGGAAATACGCTTTCTGCCAGGGAAAATGTATTTTGAGCTGCTGCGGGACAAAATACGCCTTCGGCTAATGAAAGCGCATTTTTGGCAGAAGGAGCCCGAATTACGCTTCTCTTAAGCGAAAGCGCACTTTGCAGAATTCGCCTCCACTGGATCTGTCACGCGGGGCCAGGCCTTCAGCTGGTCATCTCCTCCTGCTGCGAATGACAAGCGGGGCCCGTGGCCTTTGTCTCTCCTCCCCTGCCTTGTCTTCTTTCTCCAGCCGGCGGGACAGAGGATGGCCGCGGCGGGGAGTGCCGCCGGCTGCTGGCACGGGAGGCCTCACCGTCGGGCCCGCTAGACGCGGCGCACCGAGGTGCACTCGCCGGTGACCGCGGGGTCACGCGGTGAAGGCCTGGAGCGCAGCCGGCTGCGGTGGTCGTGGCTTGGCCGTGGCCGTGTCCGGGCGGCTAGCCGGTGCGGGAGGCACTCTGGAGGGGAAGGGAAGGCGACGAGGCCACTGGAGGGGTACAGGGGAGATGCGGGTGTGGTCCAGGGAGAAGGGAGCGGCTCCGGTCGCGCTGATTTTGGCCGGGGCACGGCGGCGACAGTGGTGGCCGTGGGGAGGCAACGGCGGCCTCCTGCGCAAAATTGAGGAGGGGGAAGTGGGCTAGGAGGAAATGGTGAGGTGCTGGAGTTTCTCTGGGAGGCTAGGGGCTGTGCCCTTATATAGGGGGAAAGGAGTGGTGTCATGGCCGAGCCGTGCCACGGGGAAGATGACGGCGGCGGGCGAGCTGGAGGCGTCGAGGATGTTCCAGAGAGGGTGAACGTGGAGCACGCGGCTGCGCAAAGCCGTGCGGCGCGGCAGGACACGAGGAAGAGGACGAGGGTGAGCTGCACGCGGACTGGACGCGACGGGCATGCGCGCAGAGCACGCCGGGTGCGTCCAAACGCATGGCCACCAAGGGAACTAGTGCCCACAGTGGGTTTCTTCGTGGCCAAGGATGTCTAACGTGTAGTCCTTCGAGTGCTGATCACTGTGGTAGGCTTCACTGGTCATTTGGGGCACTGTGGTGATCTCTATCTCAATGCTAAGTTTGATAAAGCAAACTTTGGGCAGAAGCAAAGCTCACATGGGGTGGATTTGGATAGGAACAAGATGTCTTCTGGGCTAGGGGTACAAGGGACTAGGCTTCTGTGGAGTTTGGGCTCAAACAAAACAATGTACATGGTACTTGCTTTGTAAATATAGCAATGCTGCAGAAGGTGCTTGTGCTGGGTTGTGGCTTGTACATAGTTCCCCTAAGCATCATATTTTGCAGAGCTCAATCATACATTAGGATGAGTATGTATGCCAAGTTTCACATCATTTGGAGCAATATTTTTGGTACTGCCTTGTAAAGCACCAAACAGGTCAAAATTGTGTTGGTGAGGCTAGCATCTCACTGGATTGTTTGATTTGGCTAAAAATTGGTGTAGCTTGGTTATTTGGCATGGTTCACATGTGTATCAAATTTCATAGCCATTGGACACACATAGATAGCACTTGCTTCACAATGTGGCCCACTGACCAGAAACTTCAACTTGACAATGCACTCACATGTGTAATGGGATTTGGCTCATATCTGGTTTGGTGGGTTTATTTGGTGGTAGGATCATGCTCAAAAAGTTTCAAGGCAAATGGGATCCCCTATCATGCACTTTCTTCACAATGCTCCTTTGCTGCACCCAAACTTTGGGAATTTATTGTGGGAGTTTTGCTAAGAAAATGGTGGTGGGATTTGGTGGAGACCAATGATATGATCATACGAGATTGCACAAAAAGTTTCACCAGCAATGGATCAAGGAAAATGGCACTCCCTTCACAAAGCTCCAATCTTCCCCCACAGACAAATGAATTTTTCTAGGGAAAAATCCACTTGGGCTATGAAATGTTTTTGGAGAATTTGGAAAGATATGATGTCAATGACATGTGGGAATTATTTGGGGATTTAAGGAGCAATATAAATAGGGGTTGCTTCACAAACCTCAAATAATAGGAATATCCCTTTTATTGGAAAAAGGAATATATGGATTGAATAAAATGGTGGCTTGGATGAGGTGGATCCATGGAATGGCATTGGAAAGGCTTCAGATCAAGGGTCACTTGAGCATGGAAAGAAAATATTCTCAAGTTTCATGTCCAACGAGGTGATCAAAATCAAATCCAATCGCAAATCCAGAAATAAATCAGAAAAGTTTTCGAAAAAAGAAAGTTCCAAAATCCGGGGTGTCACAGCATCCGTTGCATGGCAATCCCTACTCCTCACATCATATCTATAATTTGGCCTTCTCGCCTATGATTGTCCTCATTGATGTGAGCCTCTCTCATCCTTTTTGTCTTCCTCCTCCACCATATTCTCTCTTTGCCATCCTATGTCTCAACTCTCGTGCTTACGCTCATCCATTGCACGAGTGCTCAAAATATCGAAAAGGAGTGGATCATATTGACTTGTAACTGGCTAGTGGTCTGGGGCCGAGTCAAGATAATATTCCAAAGAAGACCAAGTGTGAAACTATAGTAGATTGAGTTCTCAACAAAAATACTTTTTCTTCTCGTATTCCCTATCCCCCTTCTTGCACGCAAACACCATCTGGAGACATTCGAGTCACGGACAGCGAGAGCTCTTGCACCTAATGTTCTTTTGTTGCTTGTTTCAATGCTAATATAGACTCTTGCATGTTATGACTTGAACTGAATTACATACCTTGATTTCTTTACTTTTCAAAGTTCTTATATGGTTGCTACCATGTCACCACAGAAATTATGCCTGTTATCATTTACCTACTCGAGGACGACAAGGAATTAACCTTGGGGATGTTGATACGTCTCAAACGTATCGATAATTTATGGTCGCTCCATGCAAGTTTTGTGTGATATTGCTATGATCTAGATACACTTGCATACACTTTTGATCATATTTGGACTAACCTACTAACTCAGTGCACCCCAGTGCCATTTCCTTTTTTCTGCTGTTTTTCTATTCCAGGTTTCCCCCATATTAAAAGTGCTCCAAAAATTCTGGAAAAATCGGATAAAAAATCAACGTAACGGAGTCTTCCAGAAGCACCCAAGTGGGGCCAGAGGGCCACCACCAGGGGCCCAGGGGGCGCCTGAACCCCTAGTGGACCCCTGGCTTCCCCCCTTCGCCTATTTATTTTCCGTGATGGGGAAACTCTGAAGACGGAAACCTATTTCGCAATGTCTTCTATGTTCCGCCACCGCCGCGCTTCCAAGATCGGGAGCACCGTCAGGACCCTTCCCGGCACCTTGCCTGACGAGGATCAACCCCGGTTAATCCCATGGTCAGGAACCCTGGGTTAGTCATGAGAGGCACAGGTTGGACGATAGCTCGTCGGCAAACAGGAGGACACGTTCCTGCTCGATATTATTGATGAGGGAGATGCGATTACAGTGGATGTCGAGGCTGGAGCGCTCAAAGCTAGGGTTACAGATGATATTGGATCCCTTTGGCGTCGCCCCTCCTAGCCCTTATATACTGGGCTAGGTCGCCGGGAGTTCATCTACGTTTACAGGTAAGCTTTCCTAACCCTAGCTTGCTCCGTACGTCAGGTCTTCGCACCTTGCTTGTGAGTCGCAGACTCCTATGTTGGTGCCAATTAGCGGGCCAAGGCTGTATCTTCGTGGGCCTTCTATCTTCAGGGACACCAGGTAGGCTTATCTGTAGGAGCCGTGGGGTCCACCCCTCGTCAGTAGCCCCCGAGTGCCTGGGGGGACTCGAAGAGTCGCGCAGGGACTCGAGTACATCCATTCGTTTGTCGTTTGTATGCGCGGCACAGCCGCGGGTCGCTGGCAGTCTGGTGGCCATAACAAAACCTGTTTCGAGGGATGCTAAGCTGAAAGGGCCCAAGGAGTCGACTAGTCGAGCCTTGGTGAATTGCGCTAGTGGCAAATACCGCAGTAGCCCAATCAAACCCACGTCCCTTGACGTGATCTTGGAACACTGGCGTCGAGCAAAAGTCGTGCCGCTTCAGGTCTTATGGTGTTCATTTGCCGCCAGTAATGTGCATAGCCTAAGGCGCGTCCGCCCGGGTTTTTCTATCATGCGCAGTGCATGAAAAAGGTTGGGAGTGAAATCGCTCTTCGGCAAGTCCCATCTCGGCCGAACTTCGCAGCGGGGCCTTACCTACACGCTAATCTTGCGTGGCATCTGGGCACAGTGTGTCGTGTTCCAGGAATGTGTATTTTTGAGGCGCGGAGCCTAATAGCATTGCACCCGCTTGGAACAAAACATCAAGTGAGTTGTTCACTCATTCACCCGCAGAGCTTGTTTCGAGTGCTCAGACGGGGGGTTCTTCGCGAGTAGTCACTCTAATGACGTTTCGGCTCTTGAGGTGAGGGAGCACCTGAGACTCTAGCGCCGTATGATCTTGGCGAGTGCATGTTTCTCTTGTGTCGGGTTGAGGGAGCACCCGAGACTCTCGTCAGTGCGAGTGGTCACTCGAGAACATTGCTGACTTTTAGGCGGCTCCTCACCTGAGGCTCGGTTTTGAGTGGGTACGCTCCCGATGGGAGTTTTAAATATATTTGAAAAATGTGTTTAAGAAATCATTCTTGATGTCTGTTGGTATTCTTTGCCGCTTGTCAGGATAACTGTGACGCCCCCAAAATCAATCCGTGTACAGTAATCATACACGCAGGGTACACGGCTGAGATTAGGGTGCCACGGTGATAATATCACAGCACAACACTAAACACAAAAGGATAAAAAAATATGTTACAATAGAGGGGGTCACGCGGACTCGAATACAAAGTCATACAAGCCATAATATCTGAGTACAGACATAGTTAGTCAGGTTTTGCCTTAAGAAGGCTAGCACAAATCACATCAGAGATACAAATCGAAAAGGCGAGGCCTCCTGCCTGGGATCCACCGAACTACTCCTGGTCGACGGGGAACTCGACGTCGTAGTCGGAGCCTCTGGGGTACTCCTGCTCCTGGGCTCCAACGTCGGCTGCAGCGGCCGATCAGGCAAAACAGTAAAGGAAATAAAGCAGGTGAGTATCTAGTATACCCGCGAGTCTTACGTCGGCTACTAAGCATTATGCATTGTATCAACGGAAAGAAGATGTTGTATATAGTGGACTGAAAGACAGAAATCCAGAGCAAGGGTAAGAAGCTAGGCCTAACGAAGACTAGCATCTTCCGACGATGTCTTGCAGCAAGAGGTAAGAATCAGCCAACAGTTTATATAAAGCATAAAGTAACAATGCAGCAGAAGTTGCTGCAGCATTGTATAATAATAAGTTGTAATAATTAATAATGCCTCCGAGTTCACCTCCTCGACATCCCCGCGAGGAAGAAAACCCGGAACCATACAATTTAATAATAGTTTCTAGTGGTAAGATCCAGCTTCAGCATAAAGCATTCTGTTACCGTGGACACGGCTATTCGAATAGATTAATCTTCCCTGCAGGGGTGCACTTGTGTTACGCTACACGCACGGATCTCCAGGGTGGCGGGAACCTTGTTAGGGAACGCTCCACCGAGGCTATCCGACACATCATAGCCCATCTTTCAAACTCAATAGAGAGGCCATCCGCCGGTCTACATCCTAAGTACTCAGTGCCTTGGACCCCAACCCTGACGTACTCCTGCACGGTGCGTGGGTGGCCGGGAAGCCGTAACAAAAACAACACAGCTCGAGCAAAGAAGACAGTGCACTTCCCGGCAATCAGCCCGCGGTACTGCTGATGTCTAAAGAGTCCTCGGACGACACTACGAAGCAGAGGAGCCCATAAACTCGTAATTCCCACATGTAGGTAGTGCGTACATGGCATATAGCCAACTCAAGACATTCACTGAACCATTTAGCATTTTAATTAACCTGCGTGACAACCGTTATCGTTGCCTCGACTTAACTAACCCGCGGACAACGACAGCAACCAGGACCACCAGTACATTGATGCCTGCCCTGTCGTCCCACCAAGTCACTGCGGTTACCAACAAGGTGAACCGTCTCCTTACCTTGTCTTGCGTGTGCTCCAGGAGGAGCTCGACTTTCGTGGTTTGGTAACTCTCGCGGCCAACAATCAGGGGCCAAGCACACCGGTACACTGGTCGTACCCTCCCTGTCGTCCCGTCGCAATACCTCTCGCGGGCACCGTTGGGTCGCCTGAATTCTTACCTGAAGGACAACCGTTGTTCAGGACCCTAAGGCGGTAAGACAAAGTCAGCCTCGAGTGGAGTACAAGGATTACTCCTTGATAGCTCACACTTGAGGTGACTAGGCATAACCCAGATAGGGGCCTTTGGCGGTGTCTGCTTTGTACCGTACCTGTACAGTTATAATATTTTTACCCGCGTTCACTCCCCTGAGTGATCACGACCCTCTATCTAATCCTAGCTAACAATGCACAGGGCTCACTGCTGAATAATGCATAATAATAATAATAGGCAGCATAGGATAAAGGAAGGCACATCAAGGGGCGAAAATTACAGGTTATGCAATTGAATAGGTAAGCAACGTAGCAGCAACAGTAACAATGCCTAGTGCAAGAAATGTACGGAAAGATAGGCGATATCTGGGGAAGAGAATGGCTCTGCTTTCCTGGAAGCTCGACGTTAGTAGTAGGGTCGTCGACGAAGGAGTCGTACTCAGCACCGGTGTAGTCAACGGCAGCAGCGGGGTCTACCGGAGATTAAGGGGGGGAAGAAACAGTAAATACACAGCAAGCATATACAAACAGATGCATGACAAGACGGATGAAATATTAACGGTGTTCTAACGCAGTGCAATGCACGTTTCTCGGAGCGGAAATTCATCTGAGGATGAACTACCGGCTCCGGATGATTACCGGACAGGGTGTCCGGAGGGGGAAGGATCAAGCCGGAGGTGTCGTGGGTACCGGACAAACATAAGGGGGGTGTATCCGTGCTAGTTGATCTATTCCGAGAAACATTCGTGTTCGGAATAAACTCATCCGGGCACTCTAACAGTACCGGACAATTTATCGGACAGTCAGTCCGGAGGGGGACGGTTCGATGTTCGTTGTGTTAGAGAGGTGTGATAGACATACGGATAGCGTATTCGTTATATTTTTCTGATCAATTTTCATGTACAAAGTTTTTGAATCCGAGTTACGGTTTAAAAGTTATTGAATTTCAAAGTTTTAAATCATTTAAATGATTTTCTGAATTTCTTTTATTATTTATTCAACATTATCCAGAACATTATCCATAACAATGCCTGACATGGGGGACCCACATGTCAGCCTCTGTTTATTTATAAAACATTTTATTAAATCAGAAATAGCCTCTGGACCCACATGTAAGTCACTGGAATTTATTTATATCTCTTAAATAATTCAAATCTGACAATGGGGGCCCAGGTGTCATTGACTCCAGTGCTAATTAAACTTGTTTAATTAAGTTAAATGGCCAGGGCCCACTGTCAGTGAGACATATTAACAAAATGGTTATTTTTCTGTTTGTCCTAACAGAGATAATTAGCAGGAGGTGGGGCCCGGTTGTCAGTGGCTCATTAGCTACCAACAGAGAACCCGACAGGGAGGACCCACCGGTCAGCAACTCCGGTGAGCTTGCCGGAGGCTCGCCGGCGGCGAGGTCGAGCTAACTCGCGATTCCGAGCGCCGTTTGAGACGCCCCTTGCGGCATTCGACGAAGAACTCGAAGCCGCGTCGATCTGGAGTGTTCCCGTGGGCTGGGACGCACGGAGGTGAGTGCAGCTTCAATAATGGCGGAGAAGGGCGTCGGGATCCAATGCTGAATGCACATACGAGACGAAATCGAGCTAACGGTGGCGCCAAAAAGTACATACGGAATCCTAGCAATGCAATGGAGCAACTGGCGCGGTATGTGGTGCATGAGAGCTCGAGTTAGGTCGTCAATGGCGGCGGCCAGAGCTCGGCCATTTGGGGCTTTTTTCCACGGGCAATGGCGGCGACTACGGATGGGTGGGGGTGATGCGGGTGCTCACCAAGAACTAGTAGCCGTGAGAGTGGGCTCGGGGGCGAGGTGGAGTAGCCGGAGTCGGTCGCGGATCCCGCCGGAGCCGAGGTTGAAGACGAAAACGTAGTCGTCGCAGAGAGGCACCACGGCTCGATTCCTCACAGTGGGTGAGGTAGTCGACGTCGATGCAGCCTTTGGACAACATGGCGAGGCGGCGTGAGCACGTTGGCCGCGCTTGGCCACGGTAAGGGCGACGACGGCCCGCGGTGGCTTTTCCCCGAGGCGTGTGAGAAGAGGAGGAGGGGAAGGAGAGGGCGAAGATGTCCAGGGGGTTGGCTGGGGTGGCCTTATCGCGTCGGCGTCAGGAGGGAGCAGGTGGAGGCGGGGCCGGCCTGGCAGCGGCGCGGCGAGCTCGGCCGCCGTACGAGAGCAGGTGGGGGAGTGGTTGGGGAAGAAGACAAGGGGTGGGGGTGGGCTGGGCTGAGGTGGGCCTCGCCCCAGGCGAGTTTTAATCATTTTTCTTTTCCTTCTTATTTTACATTATGTTCTTTTCCTTTTGTATTGGTTTTAGTTGCTTTAACATTTTTTTAAAATGTGTGACCTGGCCCATAATTAGGAGTGTATATTTCCAGAGCGCTACAAAAGTTTAGGCTTAAAATAAAACCAGTTACCATTTCTTTATAATATTCAATTGTCAAATGGGGCTGTTTTTCTTGGTGTTTGAATTGTTTGAATTTTCCAGTGGCAAAATAAAATACTATAACCATATGGGCATGACTCAATGATTATTTGTGATTTTATAAAAGTGGTCCCATTATTTTTGGGCAAAGATTAATTGCAACATATTTTTCATAGCAACCAAAATGCATTTTTGAATATGATCAAAAGCAAAGTGGGTCATTGGCATGGTTTGCATAGTGATTAGCAACAGTGATTAGTCCACAGTAAAAGTGATTACTGTTACAGGCAATTGAGGGTGTTACAAATCTCCCCCACTACAAGAATTCTCGTCCCGAGAATTTAAGTGGTAGTGAGGAAAAGGTCGGGGTATTCATCGTGAAGGCGATCTTCGCGTTCCCAAGTGGCTTCATCTTAAGAATGATTCGACCACTGAACCTTGAGGAACTTGACGGTCTTGTTGTGGGTTCGGCGTTCAGACTGATCGAGAATGCGGCTCGGATGTTCTTGATAAGTCAAGTCCTGTTGCAGCTCGATCATATCATGCTCCACTTCGCGAATAGGGTCCTTGAAGCAGCGACGGAGTTGCGACACGTGGGAGACATCGTGGACTTGGGAGAGGTTCGGCGGCAATTCCAACCGGTATGCCACGGGTCCACTCCTGGAAAGGATACGGAACGGGCCAATGTAGCGAGGATCCAACTTGCCCTTGATACTGAAGCGATGAGTGCCCCTCATTGGAGTGACACGGAGGTAAGCGTATTCGCCAGGTTGATAGACCATTTCCTTGTGCTTCCGATCATAGTTGCTCTTCTGACGGGACTGAGCAACTTTCAGGTGTTCACGGATAACGCGAACCTGATCTTCGGCATGCTGAATAACGTCCGGACCAATGAGAGTTCGTTCTCCAGTTTCTCACCAATTTAGAGGGGTTCGACACTTACGTCCATAGAGGACTTCAAAGGGTGCCATCTTCAGACTAGCTTGATAGCTATTGTTGTATGAGAATTCAGCAAATGGAAGAGATTCCTCCCATTTCTTACCGAATGAGATGACACAAGCTCGGAGCATATCTTCAAGCACTTGGTTGACTCGTTCGACCTGTCCTTGCGACTGGGGGTGATAAGCGGTGCTGAAATTTAGATGAGTTCCCATAGCTTCTTGGAAACTATCCCAGAATCTTGAGGTAAAAATGCTGCCACGGTCTGAACTGATCTCCAGCGGAATACCATGGAGGGACACAATTCTGGAAACATACAAGTCGGATAACTGACTAGCAGAGATCGTCTCCTTGACTGGCAGAAAGTGGGCACCCTTGGAGAATCGGTCGATGACGACAAAGATGGCATCATGACCCTTCTGTGATCGGGGAAAACCGGTGACGAAGTCCATCTCGATCTTGTCCCACTTCCATTCAGGAATAGAGAGTGGTTGTAGAGTTCCAGCAGGTCTTTGATGTTCTTCCTTGACGCGACGGCAAACGTCACATTCAGAAACATATCGGGCAATGTCTTGCTTCATGTTAGGCCACCAGAATTGCTGACGAATGTCTTGGTACATCTTGGTGCTTCCAGGATGAATGGACAACGGGGTATCGTGAGCCGCTCTCATGACCTTCGGGGTCATATCCAGGTTCTCATGCCTGCCCTTGCTGTGAGTAACCACTAAATGGTTCTGGTAGAACTCCGCACCTTTGCTATCAACGGTGAAGGGTGAGGGTCTCCCATTGGCGATATCGCGCTTAATCTTGTGTATGAAATCATCATAAAACTGTATACCCTTGACGGATTTGACGAGATCCGGTTCGATAAACAGGTTATTTGCATAACCTTGAGGAACAATCTCGAGGTTTAACTTTTGAAAATCTTCATACAGAGGTGGTTGGTCTAGTTGCACCTCAAGTTCACTACAGTAAGCTTTACGGCTCAAAGCATCGGCCATCACATTAGCCTTGCCAGGGGTGTAATGAATATCCATGTTGAAATCGGCTATTGTCTCGAGCCATCTTTGTTGGCGGAGATTCAGGTCGGGCTGAGTAAACAAGTACTTCAGGCTTTGGTGGTCGGTGTAGATCTCGCAACGGTTACCAACGAGGTAATGTCGCCACAGCTTCAATGCATAAATTACTGCTGCCAATTCGAGATCATGTGTTGGATATTTGTCTTCGTGAGCACGCAACTGACGAGAGCCATAAGCAATCACTTTGCGCTCTTGCATTAGGACACAGCCTAATCCTTGACGAGACGCGTCGCAATATATCACGAAGTCCTTCTGAGTATCCGTGGGAGCGAGCACCGAGGGAGAAGTTAGCTTGTCCTTGAGCGCTTGGAAAATTTCTTGACATTTATCTGTCCACTCAAACTTGACACCTTTGTGAAGCAGATTAGTCAGAGGCCTGACAATCTTGGAGAAATTCTCGACGAAACGGCGGGAATAGCTAGCGAGCCTGAGGAAACTGCGGACTTGCTTGACGGTCTTGGGAGGAGTCCAGTCAAGAATAGCCTGGATACGTTCGGGGGTGACGGCAATGCCATCCTTGGAAATCACATGCCCAAGGTAGGTTACTTCGGGAAGCCAGAACTCACACTTAGAATAGTTAGCGTAGAGTTTGTGTTCTCGAAGCTTCTCCATTATAAGACGAAGATGTTCAACATGTTCTTCTTCATTCTTGGAATATATCAGTATATCATCCAGATAAACCACGACGAACTGGTCGAGGTACTCCATGAAAATATAATTCATCAATCTGGAGAAGGTGGCTGGAGCATTGGTTAAGCCAAAGGACATGACGGTGTACTCGTATGAACCATAGCGAGTAATGAAGGCAGTCTTCAGAATTTCCTCATCACGGACTCGGATTTTGTGATAACCCAACCTCAAGTCGAGTTTAGAAAACACCTTGGATCCGGCAAGTTGATCATACAGATCGTTGATCCGGGGGAGTGGGTATTTGTTCTGGATGGTGGCTTGGTTAATGGGCCGATAATCTTGGACCAATCGGTTTGTCCCATCGCTCTTCTTGACAAAGAGCGAAGGTGCTCCCCAACCTGAGGAACTGGGGCGAATGAATCCTTTCTGAAGTGCCTTGTCGATTTCCTCCTTAAGCTCAAGGAGTTCATGTGGCGGCATCTTGTAAGGACGCTTGGCAATAGGGGTGGTGCCGGGCTTCAAGTCGATGACAAATTCAACTTCTCTGACCGGGGGTATTCCCGGCAGTTCTTCTGGGAAGAAGTCGGGATAATCGCGAACGACCGGAACGTTCTCGATGCCTTCGAGGGGGGCGGCATTCAAAGAATTCATCATAAATATCTGTGTTTCGGCATTACGGGTAACTCGGGTGGTGTGGTTAACATTCTCTCCGGAGGGGTGAAAAAGTTGGACAGACTTGGTGCCACAATAGAGTGCGGCATCGTGAACTTTCAACCAATCCATGCCTAGAATTAGGTCTATGGTGGAGGTTTTCAGGATGATGGGGGACACAAGGAATACAATCCCTTCGATGTCAATGGTGACATCGTGTACCATCATGGAGGTTTGGCATCGGCCTCCAGGGGTGTGGACAACCATCGGTGGGTTCATCTTCTCAAACGTAATGTTACGCGATAACGCAAATGCTTCCGACATGAATGAATGCGATGCTCCTGAATCAAATAAAACAGTAGCAGGTGCGGAATTAACGAGAAGGGTACCCATCACGGTAGCGGGTTGTTCCTGAGCTTCTTCCACATTAATGTTGTAAGCATGTCCACGAGCATGAGCAGCAGACCCAGTATTATAGTTGGGGGTCCTGTTGTTGCCACGGCCATTTCCACGGCCAGCGGGGTGAACTACCAGTTGCTTCTGTTTCTGGGGGCACTCCCTGGAAAAATGCCCAGGTTGGCGGCACGTGAAGCATAATCCATCCTGAGGACGAAGGGGGGTAGCATTGGGTGGTGCAGGCAGAGCTCTTGGCATCTGCGGTGGCGGAGGCAGACGGGGTGCAGCATAAGACGGCTTTGGAGCAGGGACAGGTGAATGGGTCACACTGGTAGGGAGCCAGATACGACGCTTCTGCGTTGCGCCCGAAGATGAGCCAACGTCACGATAACGCTTCAGAGAGTTCTTGTGCTCCATCTGGGCAGTCTCGACGGTGATAGCCTTGTTCACCATGGTGGCGAAGTTGGCGAAATCATGAACGGCAAGAGCGAGCCTGAGGTCTGTGTTGAGGCCACGACGGAACTTCTGCTGCCTGCGAGCATCAGTGGTGATCTCTCCTTCCGCATAGCGAGAGAGGTTGAGGAACTCGCGCTGATAGGCTTCAACAGTCATGTCGCCCTGAGTGAGGTTGCGTAATTCTTCCGCCTTACGATCCATGATCCCCTGTGGAATGTAGCGGGCGCGGAAGGCAGACTGAAATTCATCCCAAGTGATGACTTCTTCAACTGGCAGGGAACGCTTGTGGGTGCTCCACCACTGAGCAGCGGCACCTTTCAGATGGTAAGACGCGAAGTTCACATAGTCGGCTGAATCGACATTAGCAGACTCCAGCTCATGAGTGATGTCGCGAAGCCAGTCATCAGCATCCAACGGCTGAACAGTGTTGCGGAACATAGTGGGGTTGAGGCGGGTGAAGTCGTGCAGAGTCACGGTGGCATGCTGATGGTGGTGCCCATTCTGATTCGGCTGGGGGAGCTCAGCCATGATATTCTGCATGAACTGACGGTTCATCTCGAACTGTTGCATCATTGCGGCCATGTAATCCGGTGGCGGAGGTGGGTCGTTGGCAGCACGACCACGGCCACGACCACCACGACCAGCCATCCTGCTAGAATTTAACAGGGGTATTTCAGCGATGAAAATTTAACGAGATACCGGAATCAAGCCTGAAGTAAAACGACAACGAAAAGGAGGCGCAGATATAAATAGGAGTAGTCATATAAGACATACACAATCACAGACAGAGTCAATCGAAAATCGGGCAGCGTAACGTCGTAGAAATTAAGGAAAAAGGACTCACTAGGCGGCGCGCAAACCGCGGTTAGGATTACACGACGCGACATAGATTCCACTATGTCAATCACGCCGCAAGAAAACTGTTGGCCACATGAGTTAATGCCAGAGGACGCGCGGTCTGCCCAGAATGAAAATGGGATCCGCGGTCCGGGACCTGGGGTATGACTCCTACGACACGACTCAATCAACGGGGGAAGCACCAAAAACGCCGGGTGGAATCAAGAGAACGTGATCCTAATGTCAGATTTTGTAAAACTTACCAGCAAGGATAAGAGAGCAGATTCCCAGAGCATAGGTAAGGAGAAAAATGATCCTAATACCATAGATATCACACATAGTGACATCGATGTGGGCCCGTAAGCCAAATATTAAGTTAGCAAAATAGTTTTTCAATGTCTAGACTCAACATCGACCAAGTAGTGGTGGGGTGGCTTCCTACAGGCAGTCGGCTCTGATACCAACTTGTGACGCCCCCAAAATCAATCCGTGGACAGTAATCATACACGCAGGGTACACGGCTGAGATTAGGGTGCCACGGTGATAATATCACATCACAACACTAAACACAAAAGGATAAACAAATATGTTACAATAGAGGGGGTCACGCGGATCCGAATACATAATTCATACAAGCCATAATATCTGAGTACAGACATAGTTAGTCAAGTTTTTCCTTAAGAAGGCTAGCACAAATCACATCAGAGATACATATCGAAAAGGCGAGGCCTCCTGCCTGGGATCCACCGAACTACTCCTGGTTGACGGGGAACTCGACATCGTAGTAGGCGCCTCCGGGGTACTCCTGCTCCTGGGCTCCAACGTCGGCTGCAGCGGCCGATCAGGCAAAACAGTAAAGGAAATAAAGCAGGTGAGTATCTAGTATACCCGCGAGTCTTACGTCCGCTACTAAGCATTATGCATTGTATCAACAGAAAGAAGAGGATGTATATAGTGGACTGAAAGATAGAAATCCAGAGCAAGGGTAAGAAGCTAGGCCTAACGAAGACTAGCATCTTCCGACGATGTCTTGCAGCAAGAGGTAAGAATCATCCAACAGTTTATATAAAGCATAAAGTAACAATGCAGCAGAAGTTGCTGCAGCATTGTAGAATAATAAGTTGTAATAATTAACAATGCCTCCGAGTTCACCTCCTCGACATCCCCGCGAGGAAGAAAACCCGGAACCATAAAATTTAATAATAGTTTCTAGTGGTAAGATCCAGCTTCAGCATAAAGCGTCCTGTTACCGTGGACACGGCTATTCGAATAGATTAATCTTCCCTGCAGGTGTGCACTTGTGTTACGCTACACGCACGGATCTCCAGGGTGGCGGGAACCTTGTTAGGGAACGCTCCACCGAGGCTATCCGACACTTAATAGCCCATCTTTCAAACTCCACAGAGAGGCCATCCGCCGGTATACATCCTAAGTACTCAGGGCCTTGGACCCCAACCCTGACGTACTCCTGCACGGTGCGTGGGTGCCCGGGAAGCCGTAACAAAAACAACACAGCTCGAGCAACGAAGACAGCGCACTTCCCGGCAATCAGCCCGCGGTACTGCTGACGTCTGAAGAGTCCTCGGACGACACTACGAAGCAGAGGAGCCCATAAACTCGTAATTCCCACGGGTAGGTAGTGCGTACATGGCATATAGCCAACTCAAGACATTCACTGAACCATTTAGCATTTTAATGAACCTGCGTGACAACCGTTATCGTTGCCTCGACTTAATTGACCCGAGGACAACGACAGCAGCCAGGACCACCAGTACATCGGTGCCTGCCCTGTCGTCCCACCAAGTCACTGCGGTTACCAACAAGGTGAACCGTCTCCTTACCTTGTCACGCGTGTGCTCCTGGAGGAGCTCGACTTCCTTGGTTTGGTAACTCTCGCGGCCAACGATCAGGGGCCAAGCACACCGGTACACTGGTCGTACCCTCCTTGTCGTCCCGTCGCAATACCTCTCGCGGGAACCGTTGGGTCGCCCGACTTCTTACCTGAAGGACAACCGTTGTTCAAGACCCTATGGCGGTAAGACAAAGTCAGCCTCGAGTGGAGTACAAGGATTACTCCTTGATAGCTCACACTTGAGGTGACTAGACATAACCCAGATAGGGGCCTTTGGCGGTGTCTGCTTTGTACCGTACCTGTACAGTTATAATATTTGTACCCGCGTTCACTCCCCTGAGTGATCACGGCCCTCTATCTAATCCTAGCTAACAATGTGCAGGGCTCACTAATAATAATAATAATAATAATAATAATAATAATAATAATAATAATAATAATAATAATAGTAATAATAATAATAATAGGCAGCATAGGATAAAGGAAGGCACATCAAGGGGCGACAATGACAGGTTATGCAATTGAATAGGTAAGCAACGTAGCAGCAGCAATAACAATGCCTAGTGCAAGAAAAGTACGGAAAGATAGGCGACATCTGGGGAAGAGAATGGCTCTGCTTGCCTGGAAGCTCGACGGTAGTAGTAGGGTCGTCGACGAAGGAGTCGTACTCAGCAGCGGTGTAGTCAACGGCAGCAGCGGGGTCTACCGGAGATTAAGGGGGGGAAGAAATAGTAAATACACAACAAGCATATACAAACAGATGCATGACAAGACGGATGAAATATTAACGGTGTTCTAACGCAGTGCAATGCATGTTTCTCGGAGCAGAAATTCATCTGAGGATGAACTACCGGCTCCGGATGATTACCGGACAGGGTGTCCGGAGGGGGAAGGATCAAGCCGGAGGTGTCGTGGGTACCGGACAAACATAAGGGGGTGTATCCGTGCTAGTTGATCTATTCCGAGAAACATTCGTGTTAGGAATAAACTCACCCGGGCACTCTAACAGTACCGGACAATTTATCGGACAGTCAGTCCGGAGGGGGACGGTTCGATGTTCGTTGTGTTAGAGAGGTGTGATAGACATACGGATAGCGTATTCGTATTCCTTATATTTTTCTGATCAATTTTCGTGTACAAAGTTTTTGAATCCGAGTTACGGTTTAAAAGTTATTGAATTTCAAAGTTTTAAATCATTTAAATGATTTTCTGAATTTCTTTTATTATTTATTCAACATTATCCAGAACATTATCCATAACAGTGCCTGACATGGGGGACCCACGTGTCAGCCTCTGTTTATTTATCAAACATTTTATTAAATCAGAAATAGCCTCTGGACCCACATGTAAGTCACTGGAATTTATTTATATCTCTTAAATAATTAAAATCTGACAAAGGAGGCCCAGGTGTCATTGACTCCAGTGCTAATTAAACTTGTTTAATTAAGTTAAATGGCCAGGGCCCACTGTTAGTGAGACATATTAACCAAATGGTTATTTTTCTGTTTGTCCTAACAGAGATAATTAGCAGGAGGTGGGGCCCGATAGTCAGTGGCACATTAGCTACCAACAGAGAACCCGACAGGGAGGACCCACCGGTCAACGACTCCGGTGACCTCGCCGAAGGCTCGCCGGCGGCGAGGTCGAGCTAACTCGCGATTCCGAGCGCCGATTGAGACGCCGCTTGCGGCATTCGACGAAGAACTCGAAGCCGCGTCGATCTAGAGTGTTCCCGTGGGCTGGGACGCACGGAGGTGAGTGCAGCTTCAACAATGGCGGCGAAGGCCGTCGGGCTCCAATGGTGAATGCACATACGAGACGAAATCGAGCTAACGGTGGCGCCAAAAAGTACATACGGAATCCTAGCAACGCAATGGAGCAACTGGCGCGGTCTGTGGTGCATGAGAGCTCGAGTTAGGTCGTCAATGGCGGCGGCCAGAGCTCGACCATTTGGGGATTTTGTCCACGGGCAATGGCGGCGACCACGGATGGGTGGGGGTGATGCGGGTGCTCACCAAGAACAAGTAGCCGTGAGAGTGGGCTCGGGGGCGAGGTGGAGTAGCCGGAGTCGGTCGCGGATCCCGCCGGAGCCGAGGTTGAAGACGAAGACGTAGTCGTCGCAGAGAGGCACCACGGCTCGATTCCTCGCGGTGGGTGAGGTAGTCGACGTCGATGCAGCCCCTGGACAACACGGCGAGGCGGCGTTAGCACGTTGGCCGCGCTTGGCCACGGTAATGGCGACGACGGCCCGCGGTGTCTTTTCCCCGAGGCGTGTGAGAAGAGGAGGAGGGGAAGGAGAGGGGGAGGATGTCCAAGGGGTTGGCTGGGGTGGCCTGATCACGTCGGCGTCGGGAGGGAGCAGGTGGAGGCGGGGCCGGCCTGGCAGCGGTGCGGCGAGCTCGGCCGCCGTACGGGAGCAGGTGGGGGAGTGGTTGGGGAAGAAGACAAGGGGTGGGGGTGGGCTGGGCTTAGGTGGGCCTCGCCCCAGGCGAGTTTTAATCATTTTTCTTTTTCTTCTTATTTTATATTCTGTTCTTTTCCTTTTGTACTGGTTTTAATTGCTTTAACATTTTTTTAAAATGTGTGACCTGGCCCATAATTAGGAGTGTATATTTCCAGAGCGCTACAAAAAGTTTAGGCTTAAAATAAAACCATTTACCATTTCTTTATAATATTCAATTGTCAAATGGGGCTGCTTTTCTTGGTGTTTGAATTGTTTGAATTTTCCAGTGGCAAAATAAAATACTATAACCATATGGGCATGACTCAATGATTATTTGTGATTTTATAAAAGTGGTTCCATGCTTTTTGGGCAAAGTTTAATTGCAACATATTTTTCATAGCAACCAAAAGGCATTTTTGAATATGATCAAAAGCAAAGTGGGTCATGGCATGGTTTGCATAGTGATTAGCAAGAGTGATTAGTCCACAGTAAAAGTGATTACTGTTACAGGAAATTGAGGCTGTTACAATAACGATGCCTCAGTTTGATGTCTGTCCGGGATGCTCCGCCAGTGAACCGTCGCGTCTTCATGACCGGTCATAATGATGACTGTTGTGGAGTGCGGCAGGCGCTGGTTGAGTTTCCGACACGCGCGTTGGAAACACGCGTGAATTGACGCGTCTCACGCACAGTGCGTCCCGTGGGAAAGCATCTTGATCTAGGAATCTGATACGTCTGCGACGTTTGGTCTTTGAATTAATTGCTGGTGTCGTCTTGGCTTCTCTGTGCTGGGGGATTTTTGTTCTATAAATAAGCCTTTCTCTTCCACAGCATTTCGCCTCTATCCAGCTTGCTGCTTTGCCTCTTCCCTCTTCTCTTCTTCCTCTCATGGCTCCCAGGCGAGGTGTTGTCCGTGGCCGTGTTCGTCGTGGCCGTGGTGGCCGTACACCACGCTCATGCCGTGGTGGTCCCCATGGTACAGCGCCAATGCCTTCCTCCTCTCCCTTGGAAGAGGGATTCTGCTGCTATGATTTTCTTTTATGCGTTCGTGGTCAGAGCGCCAATCACGTTCTTCTTCCCTCAGCTTTTTCCGCCATTGTCTCTAAACATGGCTTGGATGGCTTGCTTCTGCATCTTCAAGGGAGCTGTCGATCTCCTTCTTATGTTGACAGCTCCCGCTTGATAGCTCCCGCTTGATTTTTCTTGGCTCTGGTTGGAGTTTTTTTGCTCAGCGGTTGAATTTGCGAGATGGCGATATGCTCAACTGTCGTTTTGACGGTGAAAGCACTGTCACTGTCCTCTCGTTCAAGCCGAGCGGCAATAGCATGGATCCGCACTGGCAGGAGTCGAACAGCGACAGCTCCACAAGGTCGAGGAGTCCTACGCCTGCATCTTCTACAGCTCCGTCTTCTGGCGAATCCTCAGATGGTGATGTCGTCCCCATCAGCTCCGAAGAGGACATCGACGTCAAGCCGTCGATCAAGCGGGCGCGCCAAGCAACCTTGTAGAACTGGAGGCGGCCTCATCTTCGCCGGCAACTCGGAGAAGAGGCTGTGAAACTAGAGAAGAAGGCGTGCAGCTGCAACTGGGGAAGAAGCTAGTGGAGCAGGAGAAGAAGCTGGTGGAGCATCGACAAATAAGTCGAGCTTCACCCTTTTATTATGTCATTGACATCCTCTGCTAGCTTCCTTTTTTCCTTTATCTATGGTTATGCCATTGTACTAGAGTCAATTACCCCTCATGGGCACACATGTAGAAGTCTTGATTCCTTGGGTAATTCCCTCTTGTAAAAGGAGCTGCCTTCTATCCAAATATGGTTGAGTCCTTTTATTCCTTTATGGTTGAATTCAAGCTGTGGTTGAGATCTTGCAATAAACTGTGTTTTCGACTCCTGTGATGCACTGTCTTCGACTCCTTCTGATAGCGCAGAATGTCTTCGATGCCATCTGATAGTGCGAAATGTCTTCGACTCCATCTGATAGCGTGAAATGTCTTCGATTCCATCTGATAGCGTCAAATGTCTTCGACTCCATCTGATAGCGTGAAATGTCTTCGATTCCTCCCGTGATGCACTGACTTTAGCTTTCTAGTGTGTTCTATCGGGTGTACGGTAGTGCTCCCGATGGGAGTATCCCCTGAGGCTACGTTTGAGTTGTAGAGTCAAACGTAGGCTTAAAACTTTGCGTATTTCCTCGCGGTTCAACTCCCGAGTCTTGGTTGTTTGTCGTCTGGGTGAAGACTTGAAGATTGCTAACTTGGTGGTTTTTAATAGGACCGTAGTGTATCTTGGGGAATGCTTATGCCTGAGCCCACAAGTTTTTAAGGTGAGCTCGCGTAGGTGGCGATAGCGTCTCTCGGGGGGATTTTGTGCTTAAGCCCCCGAGTGCTTTGGTTAAGGTCGCGTAAGCGATGATAGCGTCTCTCGGGGGGATTTTATGCTTAAGCCCCTGAGTGCTTTGGTTAAGATCGCGTAGGCGATAGCATCTCTCGGGGGGCTTTTATGCTTAAGCCCCCGAGTGCTTTGGTTAAGATCGCGTAGGCGATAGCGTCAATCGGGGGGATTTTATACTTAAGCCCCCGAGTTCTTTGGTTAAGATCGCTTAAGTTGCGATAGTGTCTCTCGGGGGGATTTTATGCTTAAGCCCCGAGTGCTTTGGTTAAGATCGCTTAAGGGGCGATAGCGTCTCTCGGGGGGATTTTATGCTTAAGCCTCGAGTGCTTTGGTTAAGATCGCTTAAGTGGCGATAGTGTCTCTCGGGAGGATTTTATGCTTAAGCCCCCGAGTGCTTTGGTTAAGATCGCTTAAGTGGCGATAGCGTCTCTCGGGGGGATTTTATGCTTTAGCCCCCGAGTGCTTTGGTTAAGATCGCTTAAGTGGCGATAGCGTCTCTCGGGGGGATTTTATGCTTAAGCCCCCGAGTGCTTTGGTTAAGATCGCGTAGGCGATGATGGCGTCTCTCGGGGGGAGTGTGTGCTCGAGCCCCCGAGTGCTTTGGTTAAGATCGCTTGACTGGCGATAGCGTCTCTCGGGGGGATTTTATGCGTAAGCCCCCGAGTGCTTTGAGATGGCAGTATTTGGGAAACATATATTTTATTGCGGTCGAGCGGCTACATGAGTTGCCAGTCCTGTCTGACCGATGGGGACTATGGATAGAACAGTCGCAAGTTTGCTACGTTCCATGGGTTACCCACGTCCTCGTCTGTCTTCGGGTTCTTCAGCCTGTAGGTGCCACCTCCGATGACTTCTGAGACTATAAATGGTCCTTCCCATTGGCGGGCAAGTTTATGTACTTCTCTTGTATCAGTCGTAGGAGTAGGTCACCTTTGTTGAAGGTTCTAGTGTGCAAGAGACTGCTTTGGTAGGTGCGTAGCTTGTCCTGGTACCCCTCTCATTTTTCCAGAGCTGTATCTCTTGCTTCGTCAGCTGTATCTTTGTCATCTTGTAATGCTTCTTCTGCTTCTTCTTCTTCGTACCCGGTGACCCGAGGTGCTCTGAACTTGAGGTCATGTGGTAGTACTGCCTCTGCCCCATACACCATGAAGAAGGGTGTGTACTAGGTCGCGGTGTTTGGTGTAGTTCGTAGGCTCCATAGTACCACGGGGAGTTCTTCTACCTAGTTGCCGGCGCCTTGCTCGAGTTGTGCGAGGAGCCGCTTCTTGATTCCCCCGCATACAAGGCCGTTTGCTTTTTCCACTTGGCCGTTGGACTGCGGGTTCGCGACTGATGCATAATTGATTTTGATGCCCAGTTCTTCGCAAAAGTTCTAGAATTCTGCGGCTGTGAAGTTCGTGCCGTTGCCCGTGATGATGTTGTGTGGCACTCCGAACCTGAAGATGATCGATTTGATGAAGTTGACAGCCGTGAGGGCTGTGGAGCTGGTGATGGGCACTGCTTCGATCCATTTAGTGAACTTGTCAACTGCGACGAGCAGGTGTGTCCTTCCGCCCTTTGATTATTTCTTGAGTGGGCCCACCATGTCGAGTCCCCAGGTGGCGAACGGCCAGGATAGTGGTATGGTCTTGAGCTCTGAGGCGGGGGCGTGTGGCCTGTTGGCGAATTTCTGGCAGGCGACACAACGTCGCACGATTTCCTCTGCGTTTTTCATGGTTGTCAGCCAATAGAACCCGGCTCGGAATGCTTTGGACACGAGTACTCGACTGCTCGCATGGTGCCCGCAGGTGCCTTCGTGGATTTCGAGTAGTAGGGCTTTGCCGTCCTCTTCGTCGATGCACCTTTGGAGTATCTGGGTGATGCTGCGCTTGTATAGTTGTTTGTTGATCACCGTGAACGCCTTCGATCGTCGGCTGATGCGTCGTGCTTCGGCCACGTCTTGCGGTAGTGTACCTTCGATTAGGAATCGGAGGAACGGTTTTGCCCAGACAGGTCCTTCGAGTTCTGTCGGAGCTGTGCTGTCAGGTGTGCTGGTGCTTGTGCCTTCTGATGGGCTTGCTGCTGCCACCTGCGCCAGGTCTGTTGCGTCCTCGCCGTCCACGACTGCTTCAGGTGCTGCTGCCTGTACCTTGATGGATCTCTGGTTGATGCTTTCGAGAAAAACGTCGGGTGGTATTGGTCCTTGGGTCGAGCCAACGTTTGCGAGCTCGTCAGCTTCTATGTTGTTGGCCCTGGTGATGTAGTTGAGCTCGCAACCGTCGAAACTTCCTTCGAGTGCGTCGTAGAGCTTCTGGTAGGCCGCCATGTTGTCGGCTATTGCGTCGCAGTTTCTCATCGTCTGCTGGACGACGAGATTGGAGTCCCCGTAGATTATGAAGCGAGTGGCTCCGCACGTTTTGGCCATGCGCATGGCCTGGAGGATTGCCTCGTATTCTGCTTCGTTGTTGGAGGCGTGACGGAAGTTGATCTGGATGACATATTTAGCTTTGTTCCTTTAGGGGAGATGAGCACAACTCCTGCCCCGGCTCCTTGTTGTCTCTTGGGCTGGTTTCTGAACCTCCGTCCACTCGACCAGGAAATCTGGGAGTACTTGGGCTTTGATGGCTGTTGGGTGCTTGAACTGCAGGTCCCGTGGGCTGAGCTCAATGTTCCGCTCGGCGACTCGTCCGGTTGCTCCAGGGTTGTGAGTATGTCAGCGAGTGGTGCGCTGCTCACGATTTTGATAGGGTGCTCTTCGAAGTAGTGGGACACCTTTCTTGAGGTCATGATGACGGCTAGTTGTAGCTTCTGATAATGCGGGTACCGCTGCTGGGATTTGGTCAGGAGCATGCTAAGGTAGTAGATTGTTCTCTCGATGCTCTGGACCTTGCCTTCTTCTGTGCATTCGACAACAAGCGTTGTGCTTACTGCACTGTTGCGTGCTGCCACGTAGAGGTATAGCTTCTCTCGTACCTTGGGTACCGCCAGGGTTGGTGGGATCGAGAGTGTCTTTTTTAGGTCCGCGAATGCTTGGCGGGCTTCCTCCGTCCACTGGAATTTCACTCCTTTCCTGAGCAGCTGATAGAAAGGCAGCGTGCGTTCTCCCAGCCTGCTGATGAAGCGGCTTAGGGCTGCGAGTCTTCCAGTGAGCTGTTGTACTCCTTTGACGTCGGTTGGTTCTTTCATTCGGGGGATGGCTTGGACTTTCTCAGGGTTTGCCTCGATTCCTCGGGCAGAGACCATATAGCCGAGAAGCTTCCCCGCCGGTACGCCGAATGCGCACTTCTTTGTGTTGAGTTTGATTCTGTATTTGTTGAGGGCTATGAAGATTTCGCGCAGGTCGTCGAGTAGTGTGGCTGCTTTGTAGGTCTTGATGACGATGTCGTCGACATAGACTAGAACATTTCTTCCGATTTGCTCTTTCAGGCAGGCCTGCATCATTCGCTGGTATGTGGCGCCTGCGTTCTTGATCCCGAAGGGCATGGTCCTGTATCAGAATACGGCATAGGGGGTGATGAACGATGTGTGCTCTTCGTCTTTTTCCTTCATCTTGATCTGGTTGTATCCTGAGTAGGCATCAAGAAAGGAGAGTAGATTGCACCCTGCCGTCGAGTCGATTATCTGATCGATTCTAGGCAGGGGGAAGTGGTCCTTCGG
Organism: Bromus sterilis; assembly: GCA_950022295.1. Taxonomy (NCBI): domain Eukaryota; kingdom Viridiplantae; phylum Streptophyta; class Magnoliopsida; order Poales; family Poaceae; genus Bromus; species Bromus sterilis. The sequence continues at coordinate 155,938,397 of OX465596.1, read as the reverse complement.
GCAATGCTTGTTGACTGGTCCGTAGTCGACACACATGCGCAACACATTCGTGTCTTTCTTGGGCACCAGCACTGGGTTGCCTATCCAGGTGGCTTTCTTCATTTCTCGGATGAACTGCGCGTCGAGTAACCGGTTGACTTCCTCTCCGATTGCTCTGCGCTTGGGCTCCGAGAATTGTCTCAGAGCTTGCTTCACCGGCTTCGTGTTTGCTTGATGTGTAGGGCGTGCTCCGCGAATTCGCGTGGTATTACAGGCATCTCGCCTGGGCACCAGACGAATATTTCCCACTCATCTCCAAGGAAAGCGACGAGAGCCGTCGCCTACTCCTCTGGTAGGTGGGCGTACACGCGGACTGTTTTGTCCGGGTCCGTCGGGTGCACTTGGTGAGTGACTGTGTCGCTGTCGATTGTGAAGTCGCGTCCGTACTCCTTATATTCGCTTCGGCTCACCAATGGAAAGGTACTCTTGTCCGTCACCATGGCTATTTCTCCGAGTTCTTGTTCGGCTCCGAATGTGTCGGAGATTTTGTGAAAGTCATGGTCACATTGATCTGATTTGATGAAGCTTCCGTTGATCGTGAGGACTCCCGTTGATCCTGGCATCTTGAGCTTGAGGTAGGCATAGTGTGGAACCGCCATGAACTGCGCGAATGCTGGCCGTCCCAATATGGCGTGATACTGCGATTGCCAATCGAGTACTTCGAACTCGAGGACGTGCTTTGCGAAATTACTTCGGTTGCCGAAGACAACTTCAAGTTCGACGACTCCGAGGGATGTGGCTGCTTCTCCTGGGACTACCCCGTGTAACACGGTGCTCGATTTATTTTGCAGGGTGCTGGCAAAGATGATATTCATGCTGCTGCCTCCGTCCATGAAGACCCTATCGATGTCGTACCCTCCGATTTGTGCATCGAGCACCAGGGGCGCGTGCCCCGGTCTTGGGACTGCAGGTGGATGGTCGTCCTGTGTGAACGTGATGCTGGTCTCCGCATCATGTAGCTAGTAGACTTCGACTATATTTATGCTCTCGGCTGCTCTAGCTTGCAGGGTGTAGGCGTCGCGTTATGCTTGCGGCACCCTTCCCTCATGGATCATGAGCACCTGTCCTTGCAGAGGGCTCTGACGTCCTTACGGGCTTGAGGGAGGCGATTGTTCGGGTCGCCGGTTGCGCTTGTCTTCTTTCTGCTTGTCCTTCTTGAGGTCGTCGGCTAGCTCGTTGAACAGGCAGCAGTCTCCCAAAGTGTGACCTGACCTGACGCGTCCCGAGTCATCCTCGAAGTTGTGGTTCATGCAGGGTCCTGCTAGCTGCTCTCTAACCGTGAGTTTGCTAGATCCGGCGTGCCTCTTCCTTCTTAAGATTCTGAAGATTTGCTCGTGGTCCTCCGGGTGTTCGTGGAAGCGAGGGTCGGTTTCTATTCCTCGACTCATATCTTGGTTCTTGATGAGGTTGGCGAATTCATCTGGCCTTCGATCTGGGTCATAGTACTCGCCCACCGGTGTCTTGGAGTCGCTGTCCTGTCTTGCGGCAGGTGCTCATGCGATCTGGCTGTCCTGGCTGTAGCCCGAGCGATCTTGATGGGGTGGCAGAGATGTTCGCCGTGATCTTGAATCCTTCGAGTGGGCTAGATCTGGTCCTTGACCTTGAGCTGTGGCTTGCTGAAGACGGGACCGCCGAGATCGTGATCCCAACCTGTGTAGTTTCCACAGACGGCGCCAATTGACGGGGATCAACCCCGGCAAATCCCATGGTCAGGGACCCTGGGTTAGTCATGAGAGGCACAGGTTGGACGATAGCTCGTCGGAAAACAGGAGGCCACGTTCCTGCTCGATATTATTGATGAGGGAGATGCGATTACAGTGGATGCCGAGGCTGGAGCGCTCAAAGGTAGGGTTACAGATGATATTGGATCCCTTTGGCGTCGCCCCTCCTTGCCCTTATATACTGGGCTAGGTCACGGGGAGTTCATCTACGTTTACAGGTAAGCTTTCCTAACCCTAGCTTTCTCCGTACGTCAGGTCTTCGCACCTTCCTTGTGAGTCGCAGACTCCTATGTCGGTGCCAATTAGCGGGCCAAGGCTGTATCTTCATGGGCCTTCTATCTTCAGGGACACCAGGTAGGCTTATCCGTAGGAGCCATGGGGTCAACCCCTCGTCACGGCCGGAGGGAGGATCGACCTCCGGGAGGTTCCCCTCCACCATGGACGCTTTCCAGATGTGTTTTGAGTAGTCTACCTTGGACCATGGGTCCATGATCAGTAGCTATGTGATGTTCTCCTCCCCTCTTTGTTCTGCATGGTTTAGACCTCGTGAGCTGCCTACATGATCGAGGCACATATGTAATTCTTCTGCTGTTGCTATGTTGAGTTTGATGGGATCCGATGGATTATGAGATTATGTTCAGATCGTTATCGAGTAATATATTTGGTTTTGATCTCTTATATTTTTTTCCTATGTAATTCTTTCATGTTCTCCGTTTTTTTTATTGCTTTGGCCAAGTGGTGGATAGTAACTGCAAGAGGGAACGTTATGCTCGATTGTGGGTAAATGCCCCCTGATGACACGCTTGAGTGACAGAAACATGAGTCTAGGGGATGTGTTGTGGCCACAAGGGGGAAAACAATGGTGCTTGTAACCGCGGTTGCAAGGATTGTTTACTTTACGCAAAGTTCTTTTAATGCAGTTGTATGTTGCTTTGAGTTTACACTTTGGTGGGACTCGCAACTTAATACTAGCGAGATGTTCTGGATAGATATGTCAAGGTGGATGATTAGTAGTAGATGTAGATGGATTTCGGTCTACTTATTTTGGCGTACTGCCCATGCTTATGAGCCTCTTCCTTTCTTTTGTAACATAGTTAGCATTGCGGTGCGTTTATAATCCTGACAATTGCCCTTCTGTAATTTTTTTACCTCGCATAGCAGTTTTATCATCTTTTGAGAGTGAGACATCACTAGTGAACATCACGGGACCCCGGTCCATATTTTCATCATTGTTTACAAGCCTATTTCCTTTCTAGTATTTACTTTCAGTTGCTACCATTATCATTATCATTATCCCTTGTGTGTTTGACCCTTTGTAAGCAACAAGACCGGAGAGATTGAAAACCTCTCTGAACTTCGTTGGGAGCAAATTTAATTGTATCGTGTGCAGGTCCAGGTGAAGTAAGCAACCCTCAGTTGTGAACGGCGCCATTGTTCACTTCACCACCTAGTTATCATTCCCAGAGTTCTACGGGAGACAAACCCTATCCTCTGCATAGGAGATATTTGCTTCTATCCTACATCTCACCTTCCACTTTGGGTAACCAACGAAGGGCGAGAAGCCATTATCACTTCCACGCCATCAGTGGTCTCCGGGGTGCGCCGCTTGGTGAGCAATCCGGTTCCTGTCGTAGACTCAAAGCTTCTTTGGTGGCGGTCACATGGCCCACAAAGGGTGCAGAGGGAGCCGGCCCACGAGGCGGTGATACGCTGACGTGTTAGGGAGGAGGACGAGAACGTCCGCCAGTACATGCTCTCATTGGACGCCGGGTTCTGCAGTACCTGACAGGTTCTTCAGGGACCTCACCCGGTGACGAGGGGATACCCCCCACGACTCCTCTACGTGAGGGTACCTGGTGCGTGTCATGGCAGGTGGCCCACCAGGGGCCCACTCGTGGACACCGACATGATGGAATAAGACGTGAAGCCGAAGACTTGAGGCGCAAGACAAGGACTCCTACTTGTAGTCGACTAGGACTCTTGTAAACCCTACTTGGCTATCTATATAAAGCGAGGTAGGGGCACCTCTCTAGAGAGCTAACCACAACAGAAGCTCCCAACCCCCACGCATAGGACTAGACAGATCTCTCTCCACCAAAGCCCTCACGGCACCTCTGTACATCATCATCAATACAAGATCAGACAAGCAGCATGTAGGGTTCTCCCTCCGGGGGCCTGAAGCTGGGTAAATCGTGCCCCATGTGTCGCTTGTCCGCCGTCCAACAAGCAATACGCAATCTGTAACCCTAGCCTTGTGAGCACTAGCCTCGCCCCCCCTGTAATCGCCATCTCCGATCAATAATATCGAGCAGGAACGTATCCTCCTGTTAGCCGACGAGCTATCGTCCAACCTATGCCTCTCATGACTAACCCAGGGTCCCTGACCATGGCATTTGCCGGGGTACATCCCCGTCAATTGGCGCCGTCTGTGGGAACCGCACCGGTTGGAATCACGATCTCGGCGGTCCCGTCTCCAACAAGTCACAACAAAGGGGCTTATTCAACAACTACATCAAGCTCATGGAGAAGACAAGAAAATTTTCGAGCGCATCACTCAAAAATCGACATCAACAAAAGCGCTCACGTGCAGCCTACAGGACAGAAAAATGTCTGTGTTGCAGGCACTCGTGACGGCAATTCGGAAATCATCTCTACGATCCCTTCGGTGGAAAGATGCGAAATCCAATTTTCGAAAATATGTGAAAATTTCAGGAAATTCCAACGGCTGGATCTCCCTCGGCGACCCGTGCACTGAAGCACTCTCGGAATCTGACGGAACTCCGCGCGACTCCAGCAAATAAATTCCTAACATTAGCTCGCACATCAACTTGAAGATCCCTCCGGTGAAATCATGCAGGATTCAATCCCTCATCAGCACAAAAAGTTCAGAAACTTACAACGGTTAGATCTCCGTCAGCGGCTCTCGCACTGTAACGCGTTTTTGGATCTACGCAAGATCGCGAATTTCCAATCGGGAATTCGGGTTCAATCTTGACCCAGAAGGCTTCTACTCCAACTCTACATGCCATGCATGGCTCGCCAAGGTTTCTACATCGACTCGCGCTTCTACAACGACATCACACAACGAGCAATTGAAGGATCCCTCCCGACGCGTCGAGTCCTTCTCGGTCATTCGCCACACCGTCGACTCCAAGCACACAAAACATCCTGCGCCGAGCTCCTTTGGATGGGCTCTCCCGTACCGAGCCCCATTGCGCAGGAATCACCACATCGAGTCCTCTCGTAACTCTCCGGATAAATTCATCACGACGAATTCGCTGCGCAACTCCGCCGCCTCAAAACTCGGGGGCTCGCGGACTTGGGGGCTGAACGTCGCAGTCGCCGTCACATCGACTTTGTTCTCGCATCGTCGACTACTCATCGTCGACTGCTCGACTGCTCATCCTCGACATCCTCCGCCACGTCGATCCTATAGCTAAGTTTCTTTACACTCTTATATGCTATGATTCCAAAACCTTTATACATTCTCGATCAGTCGCTAAAGACGATTACGCAGTCGCGCACAAACATCTGAGGGTTACAAAATCATTCTTTGGATCATGCTCAGTTTTATATGTTGTTTATTCGCGTTCGTCAAAATAGTTAGGCTGGGTACCAAAAGGCCGCTCTTGTCTCCGGGTTCAACATGTCTGGCATCGCGTCCCTGTTACCCGGCAGGAGTTTGCTGCTAGAGGGCCTACTCATGAAAATAAACGCATAAAGTTTATATGCTGTTACATTATCCTCTCAACAAAAGGGCAACGTCTCCAAATCATGCACCTTACAATTCTTTTGTATATCGCGCAGGTACATCTTAATACAGTTGCACCTTTTCCTCCTTCCCAGCAGATACTCGGGGGCTGGGCGCCCTCATGACGCGGCGACGTCAACCTCCTCATCCACGACTGATCCCTACAACAACTCACGCCTACGACGCAAGACCCGAGTTGAGCACTTCCTCGGATGAAAATTACTCGATGACGAAGAATTCTTGAGTCTATGCTCAACTGCAAGAAGTCGAACATAGCCTCGAGGGCTACTCCCATCGGGAGCGCTAACGCGCGCCCGACGAGCACTACTCGCGCAGATGACAAGAACGACGGGGTTAGCTTAAAACAACTTGAGACTATGCGCGACTCTACGAGTCGCACATAGCCTCGGGGGCTGCTGCCATCAGGAGAGCTGACGCGCACCCGACGACCGCTCGACTGGGAAACTTCTCCCCACCCGACGATGAAATACGAAGACGAACTGGACTGCAATTTCGATGCTTCATCCAAATACTCCCATCGGGAGCATACTCACGACATCTTCGACTGCTCATCAGGAAATGATGGACACGCACTACGGCGGCTACTGCAGATTCGAGTCCCTACGCGACTCTAAGAGTCCCCTAGGCACTCGGGGGCTACTGACGAGGGGATACACCCACGACTCCTCTACGTGAGGGTACCTGGTGCGTGTCATGGCTGGCGGCCCACCAGGGGCCCACTTGTGGACACCGACATGATGGAATAAGACGTGAAGCCGAAGACTTGAGGCGCAAGACAAGGACTCCTAATTGTAGTCGACTAGGACTCTTGTAAACCCTACTTGGCTATCTATATAAAGTGAGGTAGGGGCACCTCTCTAGAGAGCTAACCACAACAGAAGCTCTCAACCCCCATGCATAGGACTAGACAGATCTCTCTCCACTAAAGCCCTCACGGCACCTCTGTACATCATCATCAATACAAGATCAGACAAGCAGCATGTAGGGTTCTCCCTCCGGGGGCCTGAAGCTGGGTAAATCGTGCCCCATGTGTCGCTTGTCCGTCGTCCAACAAGCAATACGCACTCTGTAACCCTAGCCTTGTGCGCATTAGCCTCGGCCCCCCTGTAATCGCCATCTCCGATCAATAATATCGAGAAGGAACGTATCCTCCTGTTAGCCGACGAGCTATCGTCCAACCTATGCCTCTCATGACTAACCCAGGGTCCCCGACCATGGGATTTGCCGGGGTACATCTCCGTCAATTGGCGTCGTTGGTGGGAACCGCACAGGTTGGAATCACTATCTCGACGGTCCCGTCTCCAACAAGTCACAACTTAGGGGCTTCTTCAACAACTACATCAAGATCTACATCAAGATCATGGAGAAGACAAGAAAATTTTCGAGCGCGTCACTCGAAGATCGACATCAACAAAAGCCCTCGCGCGCAGCCTACAGGACAAAAAAACTTCTGTGTTGCAGGCAATCGCGACAGCAACTCGGAGATCATCTCGACGATCCTTTCGGTGGAAAGATGCGAAATCCGATTTTCGAAAATCTGTGAAAATTTCAGCAAATTCCAACGGCTGGATCTCCCTCGGCGACCCTCTGAAGCACTCTCGGAATCTAACGGAACTCCGCGCGACTCCAGCAAATAAATTCCTGACATTAGCTCGGACATCAACTTGAAGATCCCTCCGGTGAAAGCATGCGGGATTCAATCTCTAATCAGCACAAACAATTTCAGAAAATTCCAACGGTTAGATCTCCGTCAGCGGCTCTCGCAGTGCAACGTTTTTTTGGATCTACACAAGATCGCGAATTTCCAATCGCGAATTTGGGTTCAATCTTGACCCAGAAGGCTTCTACTCCAACTCGACATGTCATGGGTGACTCGCCAAGGTTTCTACATCGACTCGCGCTTCTACAACAACATCACACAACGAGCAATTGAAGGATCCCGCCCGACGCGTCGAGTCCTTCTCGGTCATTCGCCGCACCGTCGACTCCAAGCAGACAAAACATCCGACGCCGAGCTCCTTTGAATGGGCTCTTCCGTACCGAGCCCCATTGCGCAGGAATCACCGCATCGAGTCCTCCCGTCACTCGCCGGATAAATTCATCACGACGACTTCGCTACGCAACTCCGCCGCCTCAACACTCAGGGGCTTGCGGACTCGGGGGCTGAACATCGCAGTCGCCGTCACATCGACTACATTCTCGCATCGTCGACTGCTCGACTGCTGATCTTCGACATCCTCCGCCACGTCGATCCTACAGCTAAGTTTCTTTACACTCTTATATGCTATGATTCCAAACCCTTTATACATTCTCGATCAGTCGCTAAAGATTCAACACGCACTACGGCGGCTACTTCAGATTCGAGTCCTTGCGCGACTCTTCGAGTCCCCTAGGCACCCAGGGGCTACTGACGAGGGGATACCCCTACGACTCCTCTACGTGAGGGTACCTGGTGCGGGTCATGGCTGGAGGCCCACTAGGGGCCCACTCGTGGACACCGACATGATGGAATAAGACGTGAAGCCGAAGACTTGAGGCGCAAGACAAGGACTCCTACTTGTAGTCGACTAGGACACTTGTAAACCCTACTTGGCTATCTATATAAAGAGAGCTAGGGGCACCTCTCTAGAGAGCTAACCACAACAGAAGCTCTCAACCCCCACGCATAGGACTAGATATATCTCTCTCCACCAAATCCCTCACGGCACCTCTGTACATCATCATCAATACAAGATCAGACAAGCAGCATGTAGGGTTCTCCCTCCGGGGACCTGAAGCTGGGTAAATCGTGCCCCATGTGTCGCTTGTCCGCCGTCCAATAAGCAATACACAATCTGTAACCCTAGCCTTGTGCGCACTAGCCTCGGCCCCCCTGTAATCGCCATCTCCGATCAATAATATCGAGCAGGAACGTATCCTCCTGTTAGCCGACGAGCTATCGTCCAACCTGTGCCTCTCATGACTAACCCAGGGTCCCTGACCATGGGATTTGCCGGGGTACATCCCCGTCACCTGGGCTATGACTTTGTACCGGTTCCTTATCTTTGGGTGTTCATTGCCCGTGGCTCCACTAGGAGCCGACATCGTTTATTGTATTAGTGATATATTATATGATATTATTATTGTATTCATTGGATTATTTGAGATGTATTATGTGATATTATTAGTATTCACTGGATTATTTGAGATGTATTAGTGATATTATATGATAAAATATTATTGATGCAATTTTATTATGTATTAGTGCATTGTATCCGCATGATCCATACTTTTCATACTTTTCATGATTGTGTGTTTACTTCTAACTAATATTTTAAATTATGAACATAGAAAATGGCTGACCACGATGATAGAATGCCCGAGTGCGACTATTGTGGCGATGACTAGGGTCGGTGCGACTAGTTTCCAGAGTTGGATGGGGAGGAAGAAAGATATTTCTCCATCATACTTCGAATTTCAATCGGTATACAACTTATGTGACATCTTCTTATTTAAGCATGCTTCACTTAGTTTTTTGTTTTTACGTGTAAGTGTTTTATAATCAACTAGCACATCCCTTCCTATGCAAGACCTCACGTCAGCGACTTTGTCAAAACCGATGAGTGGCGCGAGAATTCCAAAAAAGATGTCAATATTAAGACGAAGCATGGTATTTAACTTATAAAGGTCAAGGGAACAACAATGCTTCACAGCCCTCCTCAGGGGCAGCTTACGTGAGTTGTTCGATCGGAGTTGACTGATTTGATGTCCGTTGGATCGTTTGACCACGAGCTGATAACTGGTACATACTGCTAGCTTTTACATGTGGCTGGTCTGTGTGTCCGAGGTCAAATGAATGGACTTTTTACATTTGGGTTTTTATCTTTGCGGTGAAAGAAAGAACATGAAGTCTTCCGCACCCGCCGCGGTAAAGCCAGCCGAGCCGCCGCACATCTTCCCTAGCCTCAAACCCCTTGGTCCCGATCCCGACGCCTCCCCCTCCTATCCCGTGCCACCTCCTCTCCTCTCCCACGTCGTCACAACCCTAGACGCCAATCCTACCCTCCCGATGCGCACCCCACGCCGGCTCTCTCCTCTCCAACGCAGTCCCCCTCCTCTCCCACGCCGCAGCCCCCTGCTCTACCATGCCATTGGCCCCCTTCTCTCCCACCCATATCCATTGGTCCCTCTGGATCCCAGCAGCGCCGGCAACCTGCAGAGGGAGAGAGCGAGCGCGCGCGAGCGGGGGATATAGAAGGAAGGAGGGCGGAAGGCGTGTAGGAAGGAGGGCGTGAAGGGAGGTCTCTGGTGGCGGGGATGACTCGAGGGAGGAAGGATGCTCGTCTTTGGTAAGCCCTCCTCATTCCTTTTTCCTCCTTTCCCAACCTTCTGCTCATCCTTGCTGCACCAACTTGAGGGGTGTCCAAGGGAGCATGTGGCATTCGGCGAGGCATGCTTCTGCCAGGGGAAGAATCCTTGATTTCTTCTCTACTCGCGCCGCGCTCTGCTCGTCCTCTAGTGAGCTCTCCTACTCTCTTTTCCCTCCTCCCCCAACCCTTTTCTCTTCCTCCTTCTCATCTGGTCTTGTATTTAGAATTTATAGGAAAACATAAGTTAAAAGTTGTGTATGGAAAGTAGCTTCTAAATTGTATAGACCCATCCAAAGTGATTTTTTTAATTAACCGTATGTTTCTTCTAACTAGAAATTTTTTGTATTCATGTAGTGCTTTACTAAGCATTTTTATTTACATTATTGCTGGCAGTTTCTGAAATGTAAATTATGAATGACAATTCCTTTTAGCTTTAACTATGATATTTTCCTAATGTGTTGCAAGTAAATACTGCTGGAATTACTGAGCTTAAATAACAGGAGCTAAACTATGGTGCCATGTTCAGAATTAGTATTAGCAAAGATAATCTAAACTGCACAACCATTATTCATACCATGACTATATGTAACTTCAGCTAGTTTTTATCATCAGGACTTAAAAGCCAAACAAAATCTTATCAAATTTCACAACAATCTTTTGGACGGTATGTTCAAGGGATACCTATATTCTACCTTCCTTTTATTCTGACTTGTTTGATGTGAGCTAATCATCATGAGGTCTATTTGTTTAATTGCTCTGCAGGGTTATGTTGGAACAAGATGGTATAGAGCTCCAGAGGTCTGTGGTTCCTTCTTTTTGAATGTAATCTTCTGTGATGCCCCCAAAATTGAGTCATGTACAGTAATCATACACGCAAGGTACACGATCGAGATCAGGGACTCACGATGAGATATCACAACACAACTCTACAAATAAAATAATACAAGCTGTTTAATACAAGCCAGGGGCCACGAGGGCTCGAATACAATAGCTCGAGAGCAAAGAGTTAGCGGAAGCAATAGTATCTTAGTACAGACACAAGGATACAAGGTTGCCTTAAGAAGGCTAACACAAAATCAACACGATCGAAAAGGCGAGGCCTCCTGCGTGGGAACGTCCAAACTACTCCTGGTCAACGGGGAACTCGACGTCGTAGAAGGCATGGGGGGGTCTTCACGTTGCGGTGGTCGGCATCGGGGATCTTCTGCTCCTAGGCACCCACGTCTACTGCGGCGGCCGATCAGGCAAAACAGAAAGGGGAAAATAAAGCAAGGGTGAGTATCTAGCATACCCGCGAGTCTTACGTCCGCTACTAAGCATTTATGAATTTGTATCAAATGGAAATGGGAGGCTGTAAATAGTGGACTGCAAGGTAGAAGTCAGAATAAGGATGAGAAGCTAGGCCTATCGAAGACTAGCATCTTCCGACGAGTCTTGCAGCATGAGAACAGAATAGCCAACAGTTCAATGAAAGCATAAAGTAACAATGCAGCAGAAGTTGCTGCAGCATTTTATAATAGTAAGTTGTATTATATAACAATTAACAATGCCTCCGAGAATCCCTCCTCGACTTCCCTGTGAGGAAGAAAACCCGGAACCAATCAGTTTAGTAGTAGTAGTTTGTAGTAGTAGAGTTTGGCTTCAGCATAAAGCGTCCTATTACCGTGGACACGGCTATCCGAATAGATTATCATCCCTGCAGGGGCTGCACTACAGTTACCCTACACGCTTGGATCTCCAGGGTGGCGTACACCTTGTTAGGGAATGCCCCACCGAGGCTATCCGATACACCGAAGTCCATCCTTCGAGCTCAACAGAGAGGCCATCCGCCGGTCTAAATCCTAAGTACAAAGGAACTTTGGACCCCTGTCCTTTGCACTCCTGCACGGTACATGGCTGGCCGGTGAAGCAGACCCACTTCCCACTACTGGAGTAAGCGGTCCAAGCCCGGCAATCAGCCCGAGGTAAAGCTGACATCTGAAGAGCCCTCGAACGAGGCTACAACGCATAGGGCCCACACCGTAATCCCACGTGGAGGTAGTGTGTAAGGGGCACGACGACCCACTCAAGGCATCCACCTGACCCATTAAGCATTTTAATTATTATCTGTCGGAACAACCGTTATCGTTGTCCTTATTTAGGTGAGCCGCGGAAAACGACAGCAGCCAGGTCCACCCCCATTACCAGAGCCAGTGGCCGCCTGCCCTGTCGTCCCACCAACTCGTGCGGTTACCAACAAGGTGAACCGTCTCCTTACCTTGTCTTGCGTTTGCTCCGAAGAGCTCGACTTTCGTACAACAGGATATCTGTCGGCCACGAACAGTACCAGGCCCGCCGCACACCGGTGGAATACACCTGGCCTGTCGTTCCGCTAAGATACCGTGCGCGGGCACCGTTGGGTCACCCGACTCCTTACCTGTAAGGACACCAGTTGATTCGAGTGCCTACCATCAAGTGAAACCAGGAGGAATCACCCTCGATGATACACTTGAGATGGCTCGACAGAGACATCAGCAGAATGAACTAAAGAGGAATATTCTCGTATCACCCCGGTGGTGCCAAGACACCAGCAGAATGAACTAAAGAGGTAAACCTCGTATCATCCCGATGATGCTACGCTACTGAGCCGACGAGAGTGAAATACGAGTTCGTCCACGCGTAAGTCAAACTCGAAGCGACTCGGCAGAGTCTCGCTGTTGTAGGTTCCCTAGGGCGTCTGCATTCATCCGTACTTGTTGCAGTTGTAATATTTTCTAATCCGCATCCACTCACCAGAGTGATCACGGCCCGCTATTCTAAACCTAGCTAACAATGCGTAGGGTTCACTGCTGAATATTATATATATTTATAAGGCAGCATAGGATAAAGGAAGGTACATCAAGGGGAGACAAAAACATGCTATGCAATTGAATAGGATTTTAACGTAGCAGCAACAGTAACCATGCCTAGTGCAAGAAATGTACGGAAAGATAGGCGATATCAGGGGAAGGAAAATGGCTCTGCTTGCCTGGAAGCTTGACGGTAGAGGTACGATCGTCGACGAAGTAGTCGATCACAGGGGCATCGGCAGCGGACGTCGAGACTATCGAACAATAAAAGAGGGGAAGAAACTGTCAGAACCCTCTATTAGGTAATGTGCTAGGGTTATCCAGTACTCTTGCATCATGTTAAATTTTCTAAAGAAATCTTTGAAATCAAATTCAAAAGCAAAATGGGAGAAGGAATCCCCCCAGATGAATTAATTCAAAAGGCCAGATAAAAATCTTCTCCAAAAATTCATGTTAGATTTTTGAAAAGTCTTATAAATGAGTGTGATCACATATCAAGTGATGTGGGACCCATCCCATGCTCATAGATTTTTCAAATATTCAAACAGTGCCTTGGATTTAATGAAAAACCCCTATTTGAGTTAAGATTCAAATTATTTGAATTTTAAAAATGTTGAAACTTTATAAGTGGCTAGTATATATTATTATGAAGCCATATAAAAAATTTCAGCATTTAATAAAATGCCTAGCTATTTATTTAGCACAGCAAAACAAAAGACAGAAAAGAAACCAGAAAGGAAAAAGGGAAAGACCTTACCTGTTGCACTGGGCGAGGCCCACCTACCTTGGCCCAGCAGGCCCAGCCGCCACCCGGGCTGTCGTCTTCCTCAGGCAGCCAGGCAGCTGCGTGCCCGGCATGCCATGGCCGGCACGCCACCTGCTTGCCTGGCGCCTCCCCGGCCTCCTTGGTGCATCTGGACACGTCTGGGAGACGTCCCGATCCCTTTCCCTCCCTCCAGAACCACCTCCCCCTCCTCTCTCGCCCGATTCGTCGACGCCCGAGAAGAACGCCGGAGCACCGTCGAGCCCCCGCGTAGCCACCGTTGTTCCCAAGCCACGCCGTTGTGTCCTTCGTCTTCCTCACCGTCGACTACGTCTCCATGTCGAGGGAATCAAGCTGAAGCCCCCTGGAGCTGCCGAATCGCGCCGTCGTCTTCATCTACGGCAGCCGCGCAACATCGTCAATTACATCGCCGTCGAGCCACCTCAGCCATCGCCACCACCTCCGTTGAGTTCCTGGTGAGCTCACGGTCAAAACCCCTAACCTCTTCCCCTCGATTTCTTCCTCTGTCACCGATTTCCATGGTCGCAGGACTACCGAGCCGCCACGGTCGTCGTCGGCGAGCACCTGTTAGGAAAACATCCTCGCCGTCTTGTCCATCACCTCCGCCGTGAACGGCTGCTTCGAACGCGCCCAGCGGTGGCTCAAATGGTGCTCTGCAGCGAGATCCACCCCGAGCCCGTGCCACGGCCGCCGCGGAAGGTCGTCGCCGGCGTCGCTCCGGTGGCCTCCTTGGTCACCTGGACCCTCCCCGAGACGCGCGGCTCCACGAGCTTGCGTTTGGTGCCTCCAGCGCTTCAAACGGACCACGGCAGCCTCCTCCCATGCAGCGCCGCCGCGGTTCTGGTCGCCGGCGTTTAGCCGCCGGCCTGTCAGGCTGAGCACCGGGATTAATCACCCCCTAATGACCCCCCTGAGCCACTGACCAGTGGGCCCAATGGCTTAATTAAGCCACTGGATTAAATTAACCAGCCGGGTTAATTATCCAGTGACACTGACACCCCTGGCCCACGCGTCAGCCCCCCCCTGACGCCAGCATGAAGTCCGCATGACACAATAATGAATTTCCAGATATTAAATTGAATTAAAGAAATTCCAGAAATTTCAGAAAATAACCCAAACTTTGGAAATTCATAGAAAATTCATATCAACTCCAAATTGGACAAATAATATATGAAAAATGATCAGGAGAAAATAATCTATCCAAAAATCCAACTTTCAACTATGTTTGGGTTGATTTTAAAATGCGACCAGTAGCATATGTCATTTGATTTATTTGGAATTAATTCAAATTCAATTCAAATGATTTTGCAACTTGAACCATGGAATTATGCTATATTTCAACCACACTTCAGAGGCATATCATACACATTTCCAAAAGGTTCAAAATGATCAAACAATGTCACATGCAACTTGGTTAAGTTTGAATTCAAATTGGAGTTTGAATTTGCAATTCAATTTGCAATATACTCCATTTAAATGGAATTGCTTCACACATCAAAGCATATACATCAAGTTTCAACCTTCCATCATGTAATTGTGCATTGTATTTACTTTGCTACTTTGCTTGTTGTTTGTCGAGTAGAGCTGGAACCGGAGCAGGAGGCTGCCCCCTTCGCTGAAGACCCAGAACCCGAACCTCGTCAGCAAGGCAAGCAAACCCCCATTGATCATGTCGATAAAATCCCACTTCCCTCTCATGTCTCGCTTATGCATTGTTTAGGATGATCACCATGATTCGTTTCTACCGCATAGATGAACCCATTCCTTTGCATGACCTATCATTTTGTCACAGTAGTAAGCAAACCACAATCCTAGCAAATGTAGGAGTTGGTTGATATCATGTGGCCCCTGCAAATGATTATCGCTTATTGCATGCTTAGTATGATACCATGATGTTACTATGATGTGAGTCGGGATGGTAGTGATCATGTTGATGTTGGTAGAAAAGTGTTGGTGAATCGACCCTAATACAAGGTGAACGATGAGAGGCTGTGTAGGAGTACACGGTGGGTTGTCTCGTTGAACACCGCCCTAAGTCCGAGTTCTTGTGTGGTGATCCAAGATGAAGAGTACAACCACACATTGGGCTCACTGACCCCTCTCAACTTACTAACTCATCCCTTTCGATGTCCAGATGTCGCAATAGTTCGGAGTTCTAGTAGAATTGTGGCCTGGATGCTAAGTGAGAGAACGGCTCATCCGAGACCGGCTTATGCACCACGCACACATCACTTGGGTCCACTTCGGTAAACCGGCCGGGTTCACGATTGTGGTAACCAACCCAAGTAGGCGGCTTTCTTGGACTAGATAGGCTATGAGGTAACAGTTGTGGTGAGCATCCTCGCCGACACTTCTTGAACGGTTTCGAGTACACAGGCGGTAAATGATGATCATGTGTGTGTAGCGGTACACCCCTGCAGGGTTAACAAAACTATTCGAATAGCCGCATCCGCGGTTATGGACTTCTTGGAAAGCTTAGCTTGATTATTAGATAACTTGAACTGGATACTTCTAAAACACACCAAGATAAGTGTGAGTGCTATGGCGTGCTTTCTCGTGGGGAAGTCGAGGAAGGCACCATAGTGGTGTAATTGGATGGAGAAAGTAGTGGACTCGTGTACGCCTCTTACCTCAAGTCTGGTACTCGTTGTTCAGGACTAGCCAAGTCAAAGCTGGCATTTCTGCAATTGAAACCCCACCTAACTTTACCTTGATACATGTGCATGAGTAGTATAGCTCCTATGTAAGTCTTGCTGAGTACGACTTTGTACTCACGTTTGCTTAATCTATGTTTTAGATGATGCCACTGACCCCGAAGGTGGCTTCTTCATCGAGCTGGACGACTGAGGATCAACTAGTCTAGTCCCAGTCAGACGACTGGTTCCCTCGTAGAGGGCTTGTGTTTAAATAAGGCTTCTTAAGGCATTTGTTAAACTTGTCTGTACTCAGACATAATTTGCTTCCGCTTATGTTGTAATGTTGGATCACATGTTTGTGATCTCTGTGTGCACTCTATAAGAGTTATCAATAAAAATGTATACTTTGTAGAGAATTGCAATGATACCTGCTGTTCATACAAGGCATGTGTGCTGCGTGTATGTTTATAACATACATGTCTTTGTATGGGTTTTCGAGACCTTAGTTGTGATCTGGCTGGCGGTCTTTCATACACCAAGTGGCCCTTAGATGTTCACATCTTGGGGCATCGCGATGCGATTGTTCGAGACTCTGTCTCGTGCACACTTTGTCGTATGATCGAGCCCGCCCTAGACCCCGACTAAGTGATCGGGCTGGAGTAAGCCTATGTAAGAGTTATGAGATAGTCGTTAGTATGGTTGAGGCGACTTGTCTTTGAATATGGGAGTTCACCACCCATATCATTAGACTTGTGTGCGGACGATGAGGACCCATCTCAGTTGATCATCCGGCCTGGATGGGATGCCCCTCACGTACGATGCTTTCCGAGAACGTTCTATGCTTGGCCTTGTCTGCTTAGACAAGTGGGTACGGTTCTCCTCTCCATATGACTATGTCTTAACTGGACTTGCATACGCTATCCCCGGGTCCCGACAGACTTGGTATCAGAGCAGGTCTGACTGTAGGACTAGTAGCCTTGGCCGAAGTCGAGTCTAGCTTGCTATAGTTATATAGTTACTATGGGTATATAAGGGAATAACGTAAGGCTTCTTTTTTTTCCTTACCCCCTTCGTTCTGAGTTCTGAGTCACCCTTATCTTATTCTACGGGAAGATAGGACTAGGCTCTCCTCTGTCTGATTAGCATATCTCGTTGTTTGCTTCATCATAGCCGTAGGAAAGTTTTGTCCGGTTTTCCTAGCATTGTTGTAATGCTGATTTCTTACATCGTATTATGTAAGTGCTGTTTTTCATGATTGGAAGAAATTGTCATTTCTTACAATTACAGCCGTTATGCTGTCCGAGTCATTCCAGGTTTATCTCATAATCTGATGCATTTGCAAACTCCTTTCTGTTTCAGATGGCAGATCCTCCCCCTCGGCAGATTGTTCGTTTGACCAGGTGCCTCGGTGTGCGTGGCCATCCCGCCACGTTGATCGAGATGATGTCCTATGTGGGATATCGATGGTACCCTGAGTACACCGTCGAGGAGCAGTTCCACGACTTCAACCAGACCCAGTTCCACTGCATCGTCAGGATCTACCCGCACCACGTTGGAGTCACCCAGCCTATCCATTTTGGACATGGCATTGGCATTACCGAGAACATGGCTGTGCAGGATGCTGCATACTCATGTATGACACTACTGAGAGAGGAGCACACTATGCTGAGAGAGACCTCTTTCCGCTATATCCCTGCTGCACTTCCAGGAGAAGAGGGATATTACACCGGACTCTACTCAGATCACTCTGCAGAGGATCCAGCACTTCAGGTTACTGCTAGGTTTGCTAGTGATCGAGATCGTGATGCACGCACTCTCCGTTTCGAGCTTCACGCCACCCGTGTTCGTCTGTATCGAGCACTGACACTTTTGGCACCATTTGTGAGCGTTGGATCAGTTGACCATGACGCTATCTACCCAGTGAGGACTCAGATGCCTTCTCGAGTTGCTTGGCCCGAGATTGGAGGCATTTTTCCACCCCGTGGTCCTTTGCTTCCACCCTACGCCGGACCTAGGCCCCATCCTTGCCCAAATGGATATCAGGGTCCACAGGCCTCCGTGTTTTCCGATGGTCACCTCCAGCTACCGGGATATGCGGGTAACTTTTATGAGGACTACTATGGAGATGGAGATGAGTGAGACCTCCTGTGGTCTTACTTAGTGAGGATGTATTAGTATCTTGGTGCTTGTACTAAAACGATGTATGGCTTGTATGACAACTTGTGAATATATGGCTTGTATGCTTTATCACCATGTTGTCAAGATGATTACTTCCTTTGCTCTGTAATCCTTCCAGTACTTCAATACCTTGTTTAGGTTCTTCCAATCAACTCTGTTTTACTTTGGTTTTCACCTTCAGGATGTCTCAAGGAACCCGTGGCCAGCTTGGTCGTAACCAGGGTCGTGGGAATGACCAGGAGGAAGGCAACCTTCCACCCCCACCCACGCTGGCTCAGGTTCTGATGGAGATCGAGAGGAACCGCCGAGACTCTCACCACCTGTTGGAAGTCATTGCACGCAACACCACTCAGCAACGCAACGAGTTGGTGTCCCTGAACGACTTCATCCGGCTTAATCCCCCGGTTTTCAGTTACTCCACCGAGCCCCTTGACGCCGATGACTGGCTTCGCAGCATCGAGAGGAAGCTCCAGGCAGGCCATGTTGCAGATGGCGACAAGGTCACCTATGCCACTTATCACCTTGAAGGTGCAACTAGCTCTTGGTGGGAGAACTTCCTGAACATGCGTCCCGTTGGACCGCCTGCATCTTGGGATGAATTCTGCACTTCCTTCCGTGAGTACCACATTCCCAAGGGTCTTATGGACCGCAAGCGTGAGGAGTTCTGTAACCTCACCCAAGGCAGAAGGACCGTTGACGAGTTTAGTCGTGAGTTCAACCGAGTGGCTCGTTATGCTACCGAAGAAGTCTCCACCGACTCCAAGAAACAAGAGAGGTTCCGTCGTGGCCTAAACTCTGGACTCTGTCGTGAGCTCAACCTTCATGACTTTGCCACCTTCCAGGTCCTTGTCAACAAGGCCATCAAGGCTGAGGATATGAACACCCCCAACGACTTTCGCAAACATCCTAGAGATGATGGCTCATCCAGTTCAGGCTCTCAGAAGCGCAAGATCTGGATCCCTAATAGTATGTTCCGCCAGAACAACCCACCGAGGCCATCCTATGTGGCGCCTCGTCCACCAACCCAGTTCCACCTAGATCCACCAAACAACCCAGCTCCACGCACCGTTTTAGGAGCCTGTTACAAGTGTGGTCAAGCAGGCCACTATTCTCGTGAGTGTCCCCAGAACCAGATCCAGAACCAGAATGCTCCACCCCGTGCCGGAGGCAACAACAACAATGGTCGTGGCAAGCCACCCCAGAAGGTCTACACCGCCAAACCCGCTCCTCCCGCCACTCGTGGACGTGTGAACCAGATCGCCGCCGAAGAGACTGACGACACCACTGACGTCATTCTTGGTACGCTCCCAGTCAATTATGTTCCTACTTCCGTTCTTTTCGACCCAGGAGCATCTCATTCATTCATGTCGGAAAGTTATGCACTTCGTCATGAGTTATCCTTTGTTGAATTGTCCACCCCAATGATTATTCAAACTCCAGGGTCAAGATGGCAAACTAATAGAGTAAGCCATGGTAATCAGATTGCAATTGAGGGTTTAGTATTCCTTGCTTCACTCATAGCCCTCAAGTCTTCAGACATTGATGTCATCCTTGGCATGGATTGGCTATCAAGACAGAATGCCTACCTGGATTGCAAAGGCAAATCCGTGAAACTCACCCACCCTTCAGGCAAAACCGTCAACTACACCTTACCCAGAACAAGAACCCAAGTGCATTCTTTGAATGTACTTCCCCTTCCCGAACTTGAAGATATTCCGGTGGTTCGTGACTTCCCGGATGTCTTTCCTAAAGAGCTGCAGGGCATGCCACCCGACAGATGTGTAGAGTTTATAGTGGATCTTGTGCCAGGCAACGCACCAATTTCCAGACGCCCATACAAAATGGCCCCACATGAGTTAGCTGAGCTAAAAATCCAACTTGATGTTTCGTTGGCAAAAGGCTTCATCCGCCCTAGCTCATCGCCATGGCGTTGCCCCGTTCTGTTCGTAAAGAAGAAAGATGGAACTGAAAGGATGTGCGTAGACTATCGCCCGCTAAATTTAGCGACGATAAAGAACAAATACCCACTGCCCAGGATCAATGATCTTTATGATCAACTTGCAGGATCCTCTGTCTTCTCCAAGATGGATTTGAGATTAGGTTATCATCAAATCAAAATTCGAAACGAGGACATTCCCAAAACGACTTTTACTACTCGTTATGGTCTTTACGAGTACACCGTCATGTCCTTTGGTTTAACCAATGCCCCCGCCACATTCTCGCGCTTGATGAATTCGATCTTCATGGAGTACCTAGATAAATTTGTTGTAGTTTATCTTGATGACATTCTCATCTACTCGAAGAACGAAGAAGAGCACGCAGAATATCTTAGGTTGGTATTGATGAAACTTAGAGAGCATCGCCTTTATGCTAAATTCTCCAAGTGTGAATTTTGGCTACCAGAAGTGACCTACTTAGGCCACGTGATTTCTGCAAAAGGCATTGCTGTGAATCCCGAGCGAGTTCAGGCCGTCCTTGACTGGACTCCACCTGAATCGGTTAAGCAAGTTAGGAGTTTTCTTGGCCTAGCCAGCTATTGCCGTCGCTTTGTCGAGAACTTTTCTAAAGTTGCAAAGCCTCTAACTGCACTCCTCAAGAAAGATAAGAAATTCTTATGGACTCCCAAGTTCGAGGAAAGCTTTCAAGAGCTAAGAAGAAGATTGACTTCTGCACCTGTACTTGCACCTCCAGACACCAAAAAGGATTTCGAGATCTATTGTGACGCATCACGGCAAGGGTTAGGATGCATACTTCTGCAAGATCGACATGTGGTAGCTTATGCTTCACGCCAGTTGCGGCCACATGAAGAGAACTATCCTACCCATGACCTTGAACTCGCTGCCGTAGTTCATGCCCTAACAACTTGGCGACATTACCTCCTTGGTAATCGTTGTTAGATTTATTCCGACCACCAAAGCCTCAAATATATTTTCACCTAGCCAGATCTTAATCTCAGGAAAAGACGCTGGATTGAGTTGATAAAAGATTACGACGTAGGAATTTCTTACACCCCAGGAAAAGCCAATGCCATGGCTGATGCACTAAGTCGTAAGTCGTATTGTAACAACCTCATGTTACAACAGTATCAACCACTTCTTCATGAGGAATTTCGCAAGCTCAACCTTGAGATTGTTCCTCATGGCTATCTTTCTACCTTGGTGGCAAAACCAACTCTTGAGGATCAAATCATAGTTGCCCAAAGGCGTGCACGAGGTGTTCGCCGAATCAAGGAGAACATTGTTAGCGGAGTTGCTAAGTGTTTCTCCACAGATAGCAAGGGAACGGTATTATTTGAAAATCGTTTGGTAGTACCTAAGAATAGGGAATTAAGGCAACTCATCCTCAAAGAAGCCCATGACACACCCCTCTCGATTCATCCTGGTAGCACAAAAATGTACCGAGATCTACGCAAGAGATTTTGGTGGACTAGGATGAAGAGAGACATTGCTCAATTTGTTGCCGAATGTGATGTTTGTCGTCGCATTAAGGCAGAACATCAAAGACCTGCTGGTACACTTCAACCTTTGTCTATTCCCGAGTGGAAATGGGACAAAGTCGGTATGGACTTCATCACCGGCTTTCCAAAAACCCAGAAAGGAAACAATGCCATCTTCGTTGTCATAGATAGGCTTTCCAAAGTTGCACACTTCCTTCCGGTTCGCGAGTCTATAACTGCTAGCCAGTTAGCGGACTTGTACATCTCTAGAATTGTATCCCTTCGTGATGTTCCTTTGGAAATCAATTCTGATCGTGGTAGCCTTTTTACATCTAGATTTTGGGGAAGCTTTCAGAATGCTATGGGAACTCATCTCTCCTTTACTACAGCTTTCCATCCTCAGTCTAGCGGTCAAGTCGAAAGGGTTAACCAAATTCTTGAAGACATGCTCAGAGCTTGTGTTATCTCATTTGGAAAGAATTGGGAGAAGTCTCTGCCATTCGCCGAATTTGCTTATAACAATAGTTTTCAATCTAGTCTGAACATGGCTCCTTTTGAACTTCTTTATGGACGACGATGTCGAACACCACTAAACTGGTCAGAAACCGGTGAAAGACAATTATTTGGACCGGACATGATCAAGGAAGCTGAAGAGCAAGTTCGCATTATTCGTGATCAATTGAATGCAGCCCAGTCTCGTCAGAAAAGCTACTATGATCGTCATCATAGGCAAGAGAGCTACAATCTGGATGAGAAGGCTTACCTTCGGGTTACTCCTCTGAAGGGAACCCAACGTTTCGGTATCAAAGGCAAGTTGGCCCCACTTTACATCGGACCTTTCTGCATTCTTGCTAAACGTCGAGAAGTTGCCTACCAACTTGAACTACCCCCGCACCTTTCCCGAGTACATGATGTATTCCATGTGTCCCAACTCAGGCGTTGCTTCAAGGACCCCATCCGCGAAGTCGACCATGAAACGCTTGATCTCAAAAATGACCTTTCTTATCGAGAATACCCCGTTCGTATTCTTGATTTCGCAGAGCGTGTCACTCGTCGTCAGAAGATTAGGTTTCTGAAAGTGCAATGGTCACACCACTCTGAGAGAGAAGCTACGTGGGAAAGAGAAGACTGTCTCAATGCCGAGTACCCCACCTTCCTCCCGCAGACTTCTGAAACTCGGGACGAGATTCTTTTGAGTGGGGGCGAGTTGTCAGAACCCTCTGTTAGGTAATGTGCTAGGGTTAGCCAGTACTCTTGCATCATGTTAAATTTTCAAAATAAATCTTTGAAATCAAATTCAAAAGAAAAATGGGAGAAGGAACCCCCCCCCCAGATGAATTAATTCAAAAGGCCAGATAAAAATCTTCTCCAAATATTCATGTTAGATTTTTGAAAAGTCTTATAAATGAGTGTGATCACATATCAAGTGATGTGGGAGCCATCCCATGCTCATAGATTTTTCAAATATTCAAACAGTGCCTTGGATTTAATAAAAAACCCCTATTTGAGTTAAGATTCAAATTATTTGAATTTTAAAAATGTTGAAACTTTATAAGTGGCTAGAATATATTATTATGAAGCCATATAAAAAATTTCAGCATTTAATAAAATGCCTAGCTATTTATTTAGCACAGCAAAACAAAAGACAGAAAAGAAACCAGAAAGGAAAAAGGGAAAGACCTTACCTGTTGCACTGGGCGAGGCCCACCTACCTTGGCCCAGCAGGCCCAGCCGCCACCCGGGCTGTCGTCTTCCTCAGGCAGCCAGGCAGCTGCGTGCCCGGCATGCCATGGCCGCCACGCCACCTTCTTGCCTGGCGCCTCCCCGGCCTCCTTGGTGCATCTGGACACGTTTTGGAGACGTCCCGATCCCTTTCCCTCCCTCCAGAACCACCTCCCCCTCCTCTCTCGCCCGATTCGTCGATGCCCGAGAAGAACGCCGGAGCACCGTCAAGCCCACGCGTAGCCACCATCGTTCCCAAGCCACGCCGTTGTGTCCTTCGTCTTCGTCACCGTCGACTACGTCTCCATGCCGAGGGAATCAAGCTGAAGCCCCCTGGAGCTGCCGAATCGCGTCGTCTTTATCATCTACGGCCGCCGCGCAACATCGTCAATTACATCGCCGTCGAGCCACCTCAGCCATCGCCACCACCTCCGTTGAGTTCCTGGTGAGCTCACGGTCAAAAACCCTAACCTCTTCCCCTCGATTTCTTCCTCTGTCACCGATTGCCATGGTCGCCGGAGTACCGAGCCGCCACGGTCATCGTCGGCAAGCACCTGTTAGGCAAACATCCTCGCCGTCTTGTCCATCACCTCCGCCGTGAACTGCTGCTTCGAACGCGCCCAGCGATGGCTCAAATGGTGCTCTGCAGCGAGATCCACCCCGAGCCCGTGCCACGGCCGCCGCTGAAGGTCGTCGCCGGCGTCGCTCCGGTGGCCTCCTTGGTCACCTGGACCCTCCCCGAGACGCGCGGCTCCACGAGCTTGCGTTTGGTGCCTCCAGCGCTTCAAACGGACCACGGGAGCCTCCTCCCGTGCAGCACTGCCACGGTTCTGGTCGCCGGCGTTTAGCCGCCGACCTGTCAGGATGAGCACCAGGATTAATCACCCCCTAATGACCCCCTGAGCCACTGACCAGTGGGCCTAATGTCTTAATTAAGCCACTGGATTAAATTAACCAGCCGGGTTAATTAGCCAGTGACACTGACACCCCTGGCCCACGCGTCAGCCCCCCCTGACGCCAGGATGAAGTCAGCATGACGCAATGATGAATTTCCAGATATTAAATTGAATTAAAGAAATTCCAGAAATTCCAGAAATTAACCAAAACTTTGGAAATTCATAGAAAATTCATATCAACTCCAAATTGGACAAATAATATATGAAAAATGATCAGGAGAAAATAAGCTATCCAAAAATCCAACTTTCAACTATGTTTGGGTTGATTTTAAAATGCGACCAGTAGCATATGTCATTTGATTTATTTGGAATTAATTCAAATTCAATTCAAATGATTTTGCAACTTGAACCATGGAATTATGCTATATTTCAACCACACTTCAGAGGCATATCATACACATTTCCAAAAGGTTCAAAATGATCAAACAATGTCACATGCAACTTGGTTAAGTTTGAATTCAAATTGGAGTTTGAATTTGCAATTCAATTTGCAATATACTCCATTTAAATGGAATTGCTTCACACATCAAAGCATATACATCAAGTTTCAACCTTCCATCATGTGATTGTGCATTGTATTTACTTTGCTACTTTGCTTGTTGTTTGTCGAGTAGAGCTGGAACCGGAGCAGGAGGCTGCCCCCTTCGTTGAAGACCCAGAACCCGAACCTCGTCAGTAAGGCAAGCAAACCCCCATTGATCATGTCGATAAAATCCCAGTTCCCTCTCATGTCTCGCTTATGCATTGTTTAGGATGATCACCATGATTCGTTTCTACCGCATAGATGAACCCATTCCTTTGCATGACCTATCATTTTGTCACAGTAGTAAGCAAACCACAATCCTAGCAAATGTAGGAGTTGGTTGATATCATGTGGCCCCTGCAAATGATTATCGCTTATTGCATGCTTAGTATGATACCATGATGTTACTATGATGTGAGTCGGGTTGGTAGTGATCATGTTGATGTTGGTAGAAAAGTGTTAGTGAATCGACCCTAATACAAGGTGAACGATGAGAGGCTGTGTAGGAGTACACGGTGGGTTGTCTCGTTGAACACCGCCCTAAGTCCGAGTTCTTGCGTGGTGATCCAAGATGAAGAGTACAACCACACATTGGGATCACTGACCCCTCTCAACTTACTAACTCATCCCTTTCGATGTCCAGATGTCGCAATAGTTCGGAGTTCTGGTAGGCTTGTGGCTTGGATGCTAAGTGAGAGAACGGCTCATCCGAGACCGGCTTATGCACCACGCACACATCACTTGGGTCCACTTCGGTAAACCGGCCGGGTTCATGATTGTGGTAACCAACCCAAGTAGGCGGCTTTCTTGGACTAGATAGGCTATGAGGTAACAGTTGTGGTGAGCATCCTCGCCGACACTTCTTGAACGGTGTCGAGTACAAAGGCGGTAAATGATGATCATGTGTGTGTAGCGGTACACCCCTGCAGGGTTAACAAAACTATTCGAATAGCCGCGTCCGCGGTTATGGACTGCTTGGAAAGCTTAGCTTGATTATTAGATAACTTGAACTGGATACTTCTAAAACACACCAAGATAAGTGCGAGTGCTATGGCGTGCTTTCTCGTGGGGAAGTCGAGGAAGGCACGATAGTGGTGTAATTGGTTGGAGAAAGTAGTGGACTCGTGTACGCTTCTTACCTCAAGTCTGGTACTCGTAGTTCAGGACTAGCCAAGTCAAAGCTGGCATTTCTGCATGTGAAACCCCACCTCCCTTTACCTTGATACATGTGCATGAGTAGTATAGCTCCTATGTAAGTCTTGCTGAGTACGACTTTGTACTCACGTTTGCTTAATCTATGTTTTAGATGATGCCACTGACCCCGAAGGTGGCTTCTTCATCGAGCTGGACGACTGAAGATCAACTAGTCTAGTCCCAGTCAGACAACTGGTTCCCTCGTAGAGGGCTTGTGTTTAAATAAGGCTTCTCAAGCCATTTGTTAAACTTGTCTGTACTCAGACATAATTTGCTTCCGCTTATGTTGTAATGTTGGATCAAATGTTTGTGATCTCTGTGTGCACTCTATAAGAGTTATCAATAAAAATGTATACTTTGTAGAGAATTGCAATGATACCTGCTGTTCATACAAGGCATGTGTGCTGCGTGTATGTTTATAACATGCATGTCTTAGTATGGGTTTTCGAGACCTTAGTTGTGATCTGGCTGGCGGTCTTTCATACACCAAGTGGCCCTTAGATGTGCGCAGCTTGGGGAATCGCGATGCGATTGTTCGAGACTCTGTCTCGTGCACACTTTGTGGTATGATCGAGCCCGCCCTAGACCCCGACTAAGTGATCGGGCTGGAGTAAGTCTATGTAAGAGTTATGAGATAGTCGTTAGTATGGTTGAGGCGACTTGTCTTTGAATATGGGAGTTCACCACCCATATCATTAGACTTGTGTGTGGACGATGAGGACCCATCTCAGTTGATCATCCGGCCTAGATGGGATGCCCCTCACGTACGATGCTTTCCGAGAACGTTCTGTGCTTGTCCTTGTCTGCTTAGAAAAGTGGGTACGGTTCTCGGCTCTCCATATGACTATGTCTTAACTGGACTTGCATACGCTAACCCCGAGTCCCGACAGAAACAATAAATACACATCAATAATAGCAACACAAATACAAGACAAGGCAAACGCATGGTTGGCGGTGATCTAACGCGGTGTGTTAAGTATTTTAGTCGGAGTGGAAATTTATCCGGGGTTGACTCATCAGTACCGGTTGATTATCGGACAGATGATCCGGAGGGGAAGGTTCCATGTCTGCAGTGCTAGAGACATCTGACAGACATGTGGATAGTGTATCCGTGCTCAATGATCCATTCTGAATAACTTTCATGTTCACAACATTTTCATCCGGAAAGTTTTACCGCCTCCGGTCGTTTGACAGATAGATGAACCGGAGGGGAAATGTTCCACGTTCGGTATGTTAGAGGGGTGTGGTGGATACACGGGTTTCATACTCGTATTCTTTATATTTTTCTGATCAAGTTTGATGTATAAATTATTTTCATCGGAGTTCCGGATTAAAAGATATTGAATCTCAAAGTTTTATTCAATTTAAATCATTTTCAGGGTTTTATTTTAATATTTAATTCAAACATTATCCACGATCTTATCCACAACAATACACTAACAGGTGGAGGCTACATGTCATACACTTATTTTATTAAACATATATTAGTCTAATTTAAACAAGGAATTATCAGGGATGCGTCCCACATGTCATAGTGAGATTTAGAATTAATCATTTTATTTAAGTTAACAGGCCATGGGGCTAAGATGACATTGACTCCAAGGGTTATCTCTGTTTTAATTAAATCTAGCTTAATTAAACGGGAAGGGCCCACCTGTCAGTGTCCCAGAGGGTATCTCCATTTGTTTTAATCATATGTTACTTATTTAAGCATTGGGCCCACATGTAAGTGACCATTAGCTAACAATTAATTTAATTGACACCGGTTAAACAGGGCTTGGGCCCTTTTGTCATAGATAGGTTAGGAGGGGCTTAGTCCAAACAGGGGATTAGCCCACGGTCGAGCTGCCCGTGCTCGCCGGCGAGGAGCTCGACAGCGGCGAGGCGTGGCCGGCAGCAGGGCGAGCGGCTGCCGCGGCGGAAGCCAGCGCGTCGAGGGCGCAACCGCGTGGGTGCGCGCACGCGTGCGGGCGTCGTGTGGACTGGCCGCGGTTGCTAGCAGAAGTAGCAATGATGCGCGGCGGCCGGAGCACATGACGCAGCTGGGGGGTCTATGGCGGAGGATTTATAAAAAAAAGCGGGGCAATCAGAGGCGGACCTCACTGTGAGCGCGATGGCGAGGCCGGGTAGGGTCGGGGACGACCGGAGGAGCGGCGAGATGGGCGCGGTGACCAGAGGTTGAAGAAGATGGTGGGTGCCGGTGATGCAGAGGCACCGAGCTCCAAGACTTCGATCCGTGGGCAAGGTCGAATGGGGCTCGCCTGCGCGGCTCCTAGACATGCCCACGCGACTAGGGGGCTCAGGGATTGCGCCGACGACGACGCAAATGGCGATGACCGCGGCGGTTCCACGCGAGGAGGAGTCACGGCGCGAGGGAAGCAGGGAGGCAAGCTAGGGAATGGGGATTAGGGTTCCTGGGGAGGCCCTTATACGCCAGGGGTGGCCGGGGATGGTTGCCACGACGACCCGATGCGGCCATGGCCGCGGGATACATGCCACGGTTGCCTCCCGTGAACAGGAGGAAGGGGAAGATGGTGGGGGTGGGCTGGGCCAGGCGTTGGGCTTGATGCGGGGGATCGCTCTAGGCATTAGTTAGGTTTTTCCATTTTATTTTCTTTTCTTTTATTACTTTTCTGTTTGTATTATTTTATTAGTCTAGCATTTGAGTTTTGCAAATTACATCACAAAGTAATGCTACAAAAAGTTTGGGGATTTATAATAATCATTTAGTGTTTTATTTAAATAATAAACTATTAAATTGGACTTTTTAGGCTACTATTTGAATTGTTTATTATGATTAATCATTGCAATAAATGACCAATGCTAGTTTAACATAGTCCACTGAATTTTAGACATTTAATAAAATTGATGGCATAATTTTTGGATAAAGTTTACTTCCACTTAGATTTGTAATATTTATCTCGGTTGGATTTGAACAAGCCATCATCAAGGGTGATCATTATTAGCATAAGCATGATTACTTGGCATTAGATAAGGTGATGAATGTAGCGTGACACCCGGGGTGTTACGAATCTCCCGCACTACAAAGAATTCTCGTCCCGAGATTTAAAGGTAGTGAAATGGGTAGAGTTTTGGTTTCGTATTCTAGCGAATCTTCTGGTTCTTGTTGCCCTTCTCGATGAAGTTAATCGTTCTCGTTGATGTCTTCATTGCTCTGCATCAGTGCATCTCGACAAGTTGTCATACTTCCTTCGGGGCTTCATCGTACCTATGGATAGGGTAGGAGGGGAAATTCAAGGGGTCGGATCGGTATCGAGTTGATCAACCCAGGCTGTTCAAGGGAAAGGGCTACAAAGTATCTTCCGAGTTTAACTCAGGGGAATACATCGGGAGCAACAAAAGAAAGCATGAGAAGTTCCAATTGGATATGCAAGCATTCGACGTCGATGACGGATTATGAAAAGGGGTCTAGAGCATCAGGCATAAGCATGATATTGGGCCGAATATCGCAAGGTAGATGACAAGAGTCAGGTTTCGATCCTGTGGAACTGTGGGTTAGAGTGGTGGCATCTTACGCGATCACGATGCAAGGATTGTCAGAGAATAGCTTGTCATCTATGTCGTCAACAACATCGGTACCAGGAGCAGTGGACATTGAGAACCATTTTCCTGCTCGTTAATACGAGGCGGACCAATTGGCAAAGTTCTCGTCCCGGTGGTTACCGAAATGTCATCAACAATAGCAACAAGGGGTTACTGACGAGGTTTTACACCGAGGTGTTTACATAAGAAAGGGATTATCACTGCTGAGTTAAGTTACATTCCGAGAAACGTTAAACAGACCAATGGAAAGGAATATGTGACGATTCACAATTAACAGTTGTATATCTTTCTCAAGGGAAATCAGAGCACGATATACACGACGAATTTGTATTGGCAGAGAGTCAAGGGAGGTTGTCGATGATAACACAAATCATCGAGGGCAAGGATGGTATTTCACACGATGAATCCAATTGACCCATGGAAGAAGCCATGTAAGATTAGTCGGATAATAATCCACCAAAGGTCGGTTGGTTCGCAAAGAATCTTTTGTGAGTATCGGCACTCAACCAGAAGGAGAAAAATGCAAAGGCATCAGGTGATAGAAGCATCGGAATAATTCGATGTTGAAGTACAAGGGAATTATGATTTCCAGATTGGGCGGTGGATGCAATTATCCACACGGACTTATCGGTGACAGGGGATTGCAAGGCGATGAACACGTAGGTTCTAGGGAATTTATCAGAGAATATCTTCAAAATCTTCAGGTGAAGCAAACGATCATCTTTGGTGAAGGGCTCTCCGGGTAGATGCGACCACGAGATCCTAATGTCAGAGTTAGCAAAATTTCCCAAAAGGATAAGAGAGTAGAATCCCAAAGTAAAGGTACGGAGAAAAGGATCCTAATACCATCCAATTTGCGACGTGGGCCGATAAGCCACACATCACTGTTAGTAAATTAGTGTTGCAAAGACTAGTCTCGACTTCGACCAAGGAGTTGGAAGGGGTGTCCTATAGGCAGTCGGCTCTGATACCAACTTGTGACGCCCCCAAAATCGAGTCATATACAGTAATCATACATGCTAGGTACACGATCGAGATCAGGGACTCACGATGAGATATCACAACACAACTCTACAAATAAAATAATACAAGCTGTTTAGTACAAGCCAGGGGCCACGAGGGCTCGAATACAACAGCTCGAGAGAACAGAGTTAGTGGAAGCAATAGTATATGAGTACAGACACAAGGATACAAGGTTGCCATAAGAAGGCTAGCACAAAATCAACACGATCGAAAAGGCGAGGCCTCCTGCCTGGGAACCTCCAAACTACTCCTGGTCAACGGGGAACTCGACGTCGTAGAAGGAATCTGGGGGTCTTCACATTGCGGTGGTCGGCATCGGGGATCTTCTGCTCCTAGGCTCCAACGTCGACTGCAGCGGTCGATCAGGCAAAACAAAAAGGGGAAAATAAAGCAAGGGTGAGTATCTAGCATAGCCGCGAGTCTTACGTCCGGTACTAAGCATTTATGCATTTGTATCAAATGGAAATTGGAGGCTGTATATAGTGGACTGCAAGGTAGAAGTCAGAATAAGGATAAGAAGCTAGGCCTATCGAAGACTAGCATCTTCCGACGAGTCTTGCAACATGAGAAGAGAATAGCCAACAGTTCAATGAAAGCATAAAGTAACAATGCAGCAGAAGTTGCTGCAGCATTTTATAATAGTAAGTTGTATTATATCACAATTAACAATGCCTCCGAGAATCCCTCCTAGACTTCCCTACGAGGAAGAAAACCCGTAACCAATCAGTTTAGTAGTAGTAATTTGTAGTAGTAGAGTCTGGCTTCAGCATAAAGCGTCCTATTACCGTGGACACGGCTATCCGAATAGATTATCATCCCTGCAGGGGCTGCACTACTGTTATCCTACACGCTCGGATCTCCAAGGTGGCGTACACCTTGTTAGAGAATGCCCCACCAAGGCTATCTGATACGCCGAAGTCCATCCTTCGAGCTCAACAGAGAGGCCATCCGCCGGTCTAAATCCTAAGTACAAAGGAACTTTGGACCCCTGTCCTTTGCACTCCTGCACGGTACGTGGCTGGCCGGTGAAGCATACCCACTTCCCACTACCGGAGTAAGCGTTCCAAGCCCGGCAATCAGCCTGAGGTAAAGCTGACGTCTGAAGAGCCCTTGAACGAGGCTACAACGCTGAGGGCCCACACCGTAATCCCACGTGGAGGTAGTGCGTAAGGGGCACGACGACCCACTCAAGTCATCCACCTGAACCATTAAGCATTTTAATTATTATCTGTCGGAACAACCGTTATCGTTGTCCTTATTTAGGTGAGCCGCGGACAACGACAGGAGCCAGGTCCACCCCCATTACCAGAGCCAGTGGCCGCCTGCCCTGTCGTCCCACCAACTCGTGCGGTTCCCAACAAGGTGAACCGTCTCCTTACCTTGTCTCGCGTTTGCTCCGAAGAGCTCGACTTTCGTACAACAGGATATCTGTCAGCCACGACCAGTACCAGGCCCGCCGCACACCGGTGGAATACACCTAACCTGTCGTTCCGCTAAGAGACCCTGCGGGGGCACCGTTGGGTTACCCGACTCCTACCTGTAAGGACACCAGTTGATTCGAGTGCCTACCATGAAGTGAAACCAGGAGGAATCACCCTCGATGATACACTTGAGATGGCTCGACAGAGACATCAGCGGAATTAACGAAAGAGGAATATTCTCATATCACCCCGGTGGTGCCGAGACACCAGCGGAATGAACTAAAGAGGTAAACCGCGTCTAATCCCGGTGATGCTACGCTTCTGAGCCGACGAGAGTGAAATACGAGTTCGTCCACGCGTAAGTCAAAATCGAAGCGACTCAACAGAGTCTCGCCGTTGTAGGTTCCCTAGGGCGTCTGCATTGATCCGTACTTGTTGCAGTTGTAATATTTTGTAATCCGCGTCCACTCACCAGAGTGATTACGGCCCGCTATTCTAAACCTAGCTAACAATGTGCAGGGTTCACTACTGAATATTATATATATTTATAAGGCAACATAGGATAAAGGAAGGTACATCAAGGGGTGACAAAAACATGCTATGCAATTGAATAGGATTGTAACGTAGCAGCAGCAGTAACCATGCCTAGTGCAAGAAATGTACGGAAAGATAGGCGATATCTGGGGAAGGAAAATGGCTCTGCTTGCCTGGAAGCTCGACGGTAGAGGTACGTTCGTCGACGAAGTAATCGATCACAGGGGCATCGACAGCGGACGTCGAGACTATCGAACAATAAAAGATGGAGAAGAAACAATAAATACACATCAATAATAGCAATAAAAATACAAGACAAGGCAAACGCATGGTTGGCATTGATCTAACGCAGTGTGTTAAGTATTTTAGTCGGAGCGGAAATTTATCCGGGGTTGACTCATCAGTACCGGTTGATTATCGGACAGATGATTCTGAGGGAAAGGTTCCATGTCTGCAGTGTAAGAGACATCTGACAGACATGTGGATAGTGTATCCGTGCTCAATGATGCATTATGAATAACTTTCATGTTCAGAACATTTTCATCCGGAAAGTTTTTATCGCCTCCGGTCGTCTGACAAACAGATGAACCGAAGGGGAAATGTTCCACGTTCGGTATGTTAGAGGGGTGTGGTGGATACACGGGTGGCGTACTCGTATTCGTTATATTTTTCTGATCAAGTTTGATGTATAAATTATTTTCATCGGAGTTACGGATTAAAAGATATTGAATTTCAAAGTTTTATTCAATTTAAATCATTTTCTGGGTTTTGTTTTAATATTTAATTCAAACATTATCCACAATCTTTTCCACAACAGTACACTAACAGGTGGGGCCTACATGTCATACACTCATTTTATTAAACATATATTAGTCTAATTTAAAACGGGGAATTATCATGGATGGGTCCGACATGTCATAGTGAGATTTGGAATTAATCATTTTATTTAAGTTAACAGGCCATGGGGCCTAGATGACATTGACTCCAAGGGTTATCTCTGTTTTAAATAAATCATAGCTTAATTAAATGGGTAGGGCCCACCTGTCAGTGTCCCAGAGGGTATCTCCATTTGTTTTAATCATATGTTACTTATTTAAGCATTGGGCCCACCTGTAATTGACCATTAGCTAACAATTAATTTAATTGACACCGGTTTAACAGGGCTTGGGCCCTTCTGTCATAGATAGGTTAGGAGGGGCTTAGTCCAAACAGGGGATTTTCCCATGGTCGAGCTGCCCGTGCTCGCCAGCGACGAGCTCGACAGCGGCGAGGCATGGCCGGCAGCAGGGCGAGCGGCTACCGCGGCGGAAGCCAGCGCGGCGAGGGCACAACCGCGCGGGTGCGCGCATGCGTGCGGGCGTCGTGTGGACTAGCCGCGGTTGCTAGCAGCAGTAGCAACGACGCGTGGCGGCCAGAGCACAGGACGCAGCTGGGGGTCTATGGCGGAGGATTCGTCAAAAAAGCGAGGCAATCAGAGGCGGACCTCACTGTGAGCGCGATGGCGAGGTCGGCTTGGGTCGGGGACGACCGGAGGAGCGGCGAGATGGGCGCGGCGACCCGAGGTTGAAGAAGAGGGTGGGTGCCGGTGATGGAGAGGCGCCGAGCTCCAAGGATTCGATCCGTGGGGAAGGTCGAAGGGGGCTCTCCTGCGCTGCTCCTAGACATGCCCACGCGACTAGGGGGCTCAGGGATTGCGCTGACGACGACGCCCATGGCGACGACCGCGGCGGTTCCACGCGAGGAGGAGTCACGGCGCGAGGGAAGCAGGGAGGCAGGCTAGGGAATGGGGTTTAGGGTTCCTGTGGAGGCCCTTATACGCCAGGGTGGCTGGGGATGGTTGCCACGACGACCCGATGCGGCCATGGCCGCGGGATGCATGCCACGGTTGCCTCTCGTGAACAGGAGGAAGGGGAAGATGGTGGGGGTGGGCTAGGCCAGGCGTTGGGCTTGCTGGGGGGGTTGCTCTAGGCATTAGTTAGGTTTTTCCATTTTATTTTGTTTTCTTTTATTACTTTTCTGTTTGTATTATTTTATTAGTCTAGCATTTGAGTTTTGCAAAATATGAAAGTTTCTCTATTATTAGTGTTACATAACAAAGTAATGCTACAAAAAGTTGGGGGATTTATAATAATCATTTAGTGTTTTATTTAAGTAATAAACTATTAAATTTGACTTTTTAGGCTACTGTTTGAATTGTTTATTATCATTAATCATTGCAATAAATGCCCGATGCTAGTGTAACATAGTCAACTGAATTTTAGACATTTAAAAAAATTGATTGCATAATTTTTGGATAAAGTTTACTTCCACATAGATTTGGAATTTTTATCTGGGTTGGATTTGAACAAGCCATCATCAAGGGTGATCATTATTAGCATAATCATGATTACTTGGCATTAGATAAGGTGATGACTGTAGCGTGACACCCGGGGTGTTACGAATCTCCCGCACTACAAAGAATTCTCGTCCCGAGATTTAAAGGTAGTGAAATGGGTAGAGTTTTGGTTTCGTATTCTAGCGAATCTTCTGGTTCTTGTTGCCCTTCTCGATGAAGTTAATCGTTCTCGTTGATTTCTTCATTGCTCTGCATCAGTGCATCTCGACAAGTTGTCATACTTCCTTCGGGGCTTCATCGTACCTATGGATAGGGTAGGAGGGGAAATTCAAGGGGTCGGATCGGTATCGAGTTGATCAACCCAGGCTGTCCAGTGAGTTTGGAGAAGCTTATGATTTTCTTTACCTTTGATAGGTTTCCTTTTTTGTTTCTAGCTCCTACTAGCTCCAGCTTCATGGGATATGCTCATTTGTTCAGTTGATCCAGTTTAATTCTCTCCCTTTTTATAAGAACTACACTGTTTTTTGCTTTCGTTGTATATGTATTTTATTATGCCTGGTGTGTGCTGATGGTTTTGTGCTCCGGTCGGCTATTGTTTTGGAAATTAGGAGATAATGGATGAACAACATGTAAACTTTGTTCTTGCATACTATTTTTCTAACAATAGTGGTTCGAATCAGTCTCATGGTGGTATGGTATCTCTCTCGATTGGTTGCTTACAAAGAGCATATGCATCACTAATGCATTGTTAGTTGGTCAATTAATTTTTCAGTAGCAATCACCTTGATTGATTCTTCATGTAGACTAATTCACACACATAGCAATCATTTTATTTTTCCAGGTGGATGTACCAATAAATTTTACTGAGTTATGTCCTGCGCCAATAGTTCATAGCTTATACTTCTTATCTCACAAGCAAGTAATCTCTTATCAGATTGAATCGATGCTTTCTTCTAAAGCTCATTAAATTCATGACATTATCCCCCCCAAATCTGATCCACGAACATCTGGAAAAAAAAGAAGTCTATGTGTCTATCTGCTAGCTGAAAGCTGGACATGACTAGATGTTGTACTCAAGATAGCAGATAGACACGTAGGTTTGATCTGGGGAGAGCTGAGGAGAAGAAAAAAGTTTGGTATCCAGCACCTCAAGCAGGACCATGTAATCCCTGCATTAGCACTTCTACATGAACACAACCATAAAACGGCAAGCCATTTCAATTTGAGGTCTATGCGAGGTTTTTTGATGTTTTCTATGTACCTACCATGCTAAATCTTCAATTATCGGGTAGGTGTATCTAATCTTTCTTTGAAACGTTAATCAGAAGTTTGGAGCCTACACTTCAACTATTTTCCTTACATTTGACATTCAAGTTATACAACCTGTCCACATTTGATAGTGTCATGTATAATAGAGTTCATAATCCTTGCGTTGAAGATCTTATTCTAGCCATTAGAACTATCGTACATGCGAAAAGGGAACTAGATGCATGTAGTATTTGAATTATATATGTTTCCACTTACGTGGTTGACTTGTTCTATGGCAATATTTTCTTGCTTTGTAGTTCTCAGTAATGGAATACAACAACAATCAGGAGTCGAATGTTCAGCTTTTTAGCCGAATATGCTAACACCATTTGCTATCCATCAGTAGTAGCTTTCTTTTATTATCCCGCGGCAAGCTATTCTAATGGATGTTCTTAATTAAATCTGAAAATGCACCACAAATCCAGAAAACAGGCATCACCACTTCAGCCAAAAGCTATTAAATATGGGAATACGACACTCTGTTCAGTTGAGTAGTTTTTGTGGGTTAGTTGACTCATACTACTATTGATCATCATGCACCAACCTGCATACCTATTTGAGGCACACAAACTTACCATGACTGAAAAATTTGCATATAACATTTACCATGATCCATGGAAATAACTTTGATTAAATGAAAGCACTTAATACCATGATTTATAACTCACTTTCAGAATGTATTGTTCACTTCTACAACTATTTACATTGTGGTTTATTTTTGTTTCGACATAACTTAGGTGGCGATTTGTGGCAGGCCGTGTACTATATAGGATCCATTCATGAAACCTAAATGTGGATGGGATAGTGGTAGTGACATGTTTAACACGAGGTGTTGCAACAAGGTACCTACTTAACCGAGTGTTATGTTAATCCAGTAAATATCAGCATGTTTCACTTTTGTGTTGATGAATGTTTTACTGCAGCATTTCAAATGCTCGACTCTAGATAAAAAACACAGCTGAAGGAGCGGCGCCATTGGCATCCACTAATTCAAGTACTAATTCAAATTATTTTGCATGGTCAGTGAACTTAGATACTCTACCTAAACTTCAGTAATGGATTATTTATTCTACTTATTTTGGCCAAATGTTGAACTCTAATCAATCTTCCTCATTCATTCCAGGTTCACAATGTCTGCAGGTTCATGTATTATGTATTCTCAGCATGTTTCATATATTGGTCATTGGTTTTTCTATATGCAGATGTCCAGTTTTTCACTTAAATGAGAGTAAGATATATGTATAGGTGTTCATTGAGCAATTGACAAATTATCCCTCTTGAATTTAGCTTCAACCACTAGCGAGTTACTAATTTCATGATGTTTGTTCAGTAAATAAGCATGTCTATTTCCGGCCTATTGGACCAATCGATCTATAGAAATAATTAGATGTGGAGGTGCCATTCTAGGACATGTCAAATTAGCAGCGCTACCCAGGAAAGCTAAGATAACTACGAATGTGATATTTTTGTGCATGTGTTTCAGTGTTGCAGTAAAGAGTCCCTTTACACACCAGATAACAATGCACATTTTAGATAGTATAGGTATCATTGATTCGGTCTCGTTTAATATTTTCCTGATGCTTCTAAAAGTTTCCTTTTATGCCATATGATCTACCACTAAGTGTGTATTATGCTACTCATTTGTCATTGGAACAACTAGCTGGACCTTGTGATCTGAATTTCTATGCTTGGACATGATGAATAATACTAATTGAAGACTTCCATTTTGTCAGCCTGACACTTCAGTTCTAAACCTCCCAGTGGATAAGATGGATTACTTTCTTCCTGGGTGAGCACCTCTAGATGATGGATTACTTTGTCTTTGAGGCGGCGGCTGAGCGCCCTTCTTCTCTGATCTTCATGCTTTGGCTCCGCCGCTTTACCCTACCAGCAGCAGCCCCAACTCCTCCTCCCCACCCCTAGCGAGGTAACCCCACAACGCCTAATACTGGCGGCTGAATGTTTTTCGTTTCATTAATATGATATAGGCATGCTTCCCAGATTTTATTGCATATACGTTACTGAAGTTGATACACAAAAATTTGATTACATTCCCATTGTCGCATATCATGTTTTGATGTTTGAGAATTAAATCAGTGATTTTGCACAGCCTTGGACTGAAACAAAGTAGATTTCGGTGTACATACCTTATTCTAAATGTATTCAACTTATTTTTCATATGTATTATGTTTCTACACTCAGTATGGGTAGATATTCGTTCAAAAAAATTTAGTTAAAACAGAGTGTAAAGTTTTAGTTTTTCGCACTGAACATGATCTATTCTTCAACCTGATTACTAGCCTCCATCCCAAATATTTTATCTTTGGCACAAGCATCTCTGCTCCATACCATCATCGAGCTGCCACATCCTTCGCCTTGACTCGATGAACTCTTTTTTTTGTTTTTTTTGTGTGGATTTCTTAGTTCGATGGTATAATTTGGTGAAAATATTTATTTAGGCAAACTGTATCTCTCTGGTGAAAACACACCTAAATAGCAGCTCATTTATGAATAACTAAATTATATGCAAGTTCTGTTATATTTCATATGTTACTTATTTTTTGTAAGAACCGTGATGGATTTTAGATATCCTATGTTGATATATGATAAATGTTGGACATAAAGTTAGCTGAGCTGGGTGTGGATTTGGTTTGGATCCCAATTTCTACACTACATGTGTTCTTGACAACTAGATTTATTATTCGAAGGAAGGCTTTAGCTAAGCTCCCAGACAACTGTTGTTTTTTAAGTCTTGTGATATTAGCTTAATTCGTCCCCATCAATTGTCATAAATTAGTCAGTGCATGCATTCTGTTCCTTCTTGGACCAGATTTTTGTTTTGTTTTTTAGGACGGTCTTTGGAAAGCTGAAGAAAAGTTAGGTTCAAAGATGAAATAAAAATATATTGCAAGGTACGAGCATTAAAAGATATATGTATTACCTCCGATCCATATTAATGGACTCAACTTTATCTAGATTCGTATGTATCTAGTTAAGTACTTAGACTAGATGCATATGTATCTAGACAAACTTAAGTTCATTAATATGGATCGGAGGGAGTACATCATTATATTTTTTGCTTAGCTTTTTTGCTCTGCTTTTAGTGGAATACCCTTGGTTTTTCATTCACATCATGAAACATGGATCTTCTATGTACATTTGATAACATCCAGGTCATTTGTGCAAGATAGAGGGTATCCCTTATATTGCATAGTATGTACTTGGATAGCTAGAAGAATCTGCTTGAATTACTCCTGGATTTTCTTTGTATTTGCATTGGGTTTAAGTCATGCTTAGCATTTATTTAAGGCCTTTCTTCAGTCATCCTCTATTGGTAATGTGATCTAATTTTTCCTTTATAGTGACTTGCAGCCAAATTCCTTTTATAATAATAACTTTCATATCTTTCTTTCCCCAGCTGCAGTTCTATCACCGACGATGTGCTCGAATCCTTAGCCAATGGGTGTAAGAAAACTAAGCCGCCGAACCTTCATTCCTGCAAAAGATAACCGATAGTGGTTTGAGCCACAGGGGCGCTTTGGAGGAGTTCACAAACCTTGAACTGAGATGCCTGGTCCGCAATACAGGCATTTGCATTTATTTCGTTTTCATTGGTTGTAAGAGCCTGATAGAAGTTGACTTGATGCGTTGCTATGAGCTAAACCTTAGAGTGGTAAATGATATGCAGAATTTAGCTTCTTTCTGTACAAGATCTGACGAGGCAGGAACATTATTAGTTTCTTCATTCCTGCAAAAGATAACCGATAGTGGTTTGAGCCACAGGGGCGCTTTGGAGGAGTTCACAAACCTTGAACTGAGATGCCTGGTCCGCAATACATGCATTTGAATTTCTTTCGTTTTCATTGGTTGTAAGAGCCTGATAGAAGTTGACTTGATGCGTTGCTATGGGCTCTCGCCTGATATGAGCTAAACCTTAGAGTGGTAAATGATATGCAGAATTTAGCTTCTTTCTGTACAAGATCTGACGAGGCAGGAACATTATTAGTTTCTTCATATTCTGGAGCTTACTATATCATACTGCCAAGTTACTGGTTGGGATTTTGCCACGTGCTTAGCTCTCTGAGGTGCCTCCACGACGTGCAGATGGTGCACCCCTCATTGGTTTCCATAGAAGGGTTCAGAGCCACCTGCGGGAGGCTGAAGAAGCTGAAGATACTCAGCGGGTTGAAGTCTGTTATCCCCTTAGTTGTCCAATGCACATTTTATATTTACAAACTGTCATTTCCATTGATTCATCATGACTTAGTAAGATATATAGATTGTCTAATTAAATGTTTGCGAATGACCAGCCAACTGGCCTAATTTACTCATGTATGCAAGGATTAATTTAATGATACATTTGAAAAATATGTATGCAAGGATGAATGGTTCTGTTTAAAATCCTCATTGTTTATGCCATCTATGTTCCTTTAAACAATGCAAGTAAGGTCACCAATGTCAATAGATCATCTTTACCTTTCTAAAAAAATTAGTGTTTAAAACCCTTCTTTATCATGCCACCTGTATTTTGTGAACACTGCAAGCAAGACCATCAATGTAAATATTCCATCTTTATGTATCAATTTTCTTCATCAGTTTTATGGAGCTATGATTGTTTCTAAAAATGCATTTTTTTCTACAAAAGAGACTCTGCTCCATTTGACGCAACAGATAATCTAGGTAGACTCTTCACTTTCTTTTGCTTTTGGGAATCATTATGTTTGCTTTTTTATCCATATATATTATGTATTGTTATATGTT
Organism: Bromus sterilis; assembly: GCA_950022295.1. NCBI lineage: Eukaryota > Viridiplantae > Streptophyta > Magnoliopsida > Poales > Poaceae > Bromus > Bromus sterilis. The sequence goes on along the minus strand of OX465596.1, from coordinate 155,897,313 downwards.
CCATGGTTTGCACATAATGCTTGGCTACATAGCACTGCGAATTGTTGGATTTGCTACACTCCTTTCCACTTGCAGTTCATGAGTTAGCTTGATGATGTGTTGTTTGGTTGATAATTCTGCATTTAAATGCATATAACTAAATAATGATTGGGTTTTGAAAATGCAAGTTGTTTCTACGATTACATGGTTTTAACTGGGACTCTGCACCATTTGGCGCAACAGGTCATCTAGTAAGTTTAAATGTCGAGGTCTTTAATGAACCAAACAGCACATATTTTGATTGTCCAAATTGGTATGCACTATACAAGGCATATGCATTACAGGATGATATGTAAATAACATTTGATTTTGGACCTCGTCGTCAAGATGTTATAACATTTCAAAATGAGCACATTTGGATGCTAGTGGACGACATTAAGCTAGTTATATCTCCACGTGAGTTTCTTAAACAAATTTGACTTGTTTCCTTATATTTATTTCCTTGCATTTCTTCCCAAGTTGACAACTTATTTATAATTGCCAGTTTATCTCCATGCTCCGAAGCAAATACGGAAGCTGTTTGATAATACTTTTTTATGATGGTGTCTTTGACCTAACAATGGACGAAGAAGCTGATTTCATCAATTTTCTTAAAGATGTTCTTTGATACGTACAAAACGTATCTATAATTTATGCTTGCTCCATGCCTCTTTTGTGTGATATTTCTATGTTATTGATGAATTTCCATACACTTTTGATCATATTTGGACTAACTTATTAACTCAGTGCACCCCAGTGCCAGTTCCTGTTTTCTGTTGTTTTTCTATTTCAGGTTTCCCTCATATTAAAAGTACTCCAAAAATTCGGGAAAATCGAATAAAAAATCAGCGCTTCGGAAGGTTCGGGAATCACCGAGGGGGGGCTAGAGGGGACCCACCAGGGCTCTAGGCGCCCTCCCGACGCGCCCTATGGTGGGGCCGCGCCAGGGGGCCGCCTGGACCCCTGGTGGCCCCCCTGGCTGCCCTCCTTCGCCCATATATTCTCCGTGACGCGAAACCCTTGAGGGAGGAACCATTTTTCGCGATCTCTCCTCTGTTCCGCCGCCGCCGCGCTTCCAAGATCGGGAGCACCAGGAGACCTCTTCCCGGCACCCTTCCGGAGGAAGGAACCACCTCCAGGAGATCCTCCACCACCATGGATGCTTCCCGGATGAACCGTGAGTAGTCCACCTTGGACAATGGGTCTATGATCAATAGCTATGTGATGTTCTCCTCCCCTCTTTGTTCTTCATGGATTAGACCTCGTCAGCTGCCCTACATGATCGAGGCACATATGTAATCTTTCTGTTGTTGCTATGTTGAGTTTGCTGGGATCCGATGGATTATGAGACTATGTTCAGATTGTGTTTGAGTAATATATTTGATTCTCCTCATTTATATTTATGTTCTTGAGTAATTCTTGCATGTTCTCCGTTGCTGTTTATTGCTTTGGCCAAGTAGTAGGTAGTGACTCCAAGAGGGAGCGTTATGCATGATTGTGGGTTCATGCCCCCTGATGACTAGCTTGAGTGATAGAAACATGAGTCTAGGGGATGTGTTGTTTCCACAAGGGAGAAAACAACGGTGCTTGTACTTGAGGGTGCAAGGATTATTTACTTTACGCAAAGTTCTTTAATGCAGTTGTCTGTTTGTCGGGACCCAGGGTTAGCGTATGCAAGTACAGCTAAGACATAGTCATAAGGAGAGCCGAGAACCGTACCCACTTGTCTAACCAGACAAGGCCAAGCACAGAACGTTCTCGGAAAGCATCGTACGTGAGGGGCATCCCATCCAGGCCGGATGATCAACTGAGATAGGTCATCATCGTCCGCACACAAGTCTAATTATATGGGTGATGAACTCCCATATTCAAAGACAAGTCGCCTCAACCATACTAACGACTATCTCATAACTCTTACATAGACTTACTCCAGCCCGATCACTTAGTCGGGGTCTAGGGCGGGCTCGATGATACCACAAAGTGTGCACGAGACGGAGTCTCGAGCAATCGCATCGCGATGCCCCAAGCTGCGCACATCTAAGGGCCACTTGGTGTATGAAAGACCGCCATCCAGATCACAACTAAGGTCTCGAAAACCCATACAAAGACATGCATGTTATAAACATACACACAGCACACATGCCTTGTATGAACAGCATGTATCATTGCAATTCTCTACAAAGTATACATTTTTATTGATAACTCTTATAGAGTGCACACAGAGATCACAAACATGTGATCCAACATTACAACGCAAGCGGAAGCAAATTATGTCTGAGTACAGACAAGTTTAACAAATGGCTTAAGAAGCCTTATTTAAACACAAGCCCTCCACGAGGGAACCAGTCGTCTGACTGGGACTAGACTAGCTTGATCTTCAGTCGTCCAGCTCGATGAAGAAGCCACCTTCGGGGTCAGTGGTTTCATCTAAAACATAGATTAAGCAAACGTGAGTACAAAGTCGTACTCAGCAAGACTTACATAGTGTCGGTACCCGAGGTTAGCGTATGCAAGTCCGGTTAAGACATAGTCATATGGAGAGCCGAGAACCGTACCCACTTGTCTAAGCAGACAAGGCCAAGCACAGAACGTTCTCGGAGAGCATCGCACGTGAGGGGCATCCCATCCAGGCCGGATGATCAACTGAGATGGGTCCTCATCATCCGCACACAAGTCTAATGATATGGGTGATGAGCTCCCATATTCAAAGACAAGTCGCCTCAACCATACTATCGACTATCTCATAACTCTTACATAGACTTACTCCATCCCGATCACTTAGTCGGGGTCTAGGGCGGGCTCGATCATACCACAAAGTGTGCACGAGAAGGAGTCTCGAACAATCGCATCGCGATGCCCCAAGCTGCGCACATCTAAGGGCCACTTGGTGTATGAAATACCGCCAGCCAGATCACAACTAAGGTCTCGAAAACCCATACAAAGACATGCATGTTATAAACATACACGCAGCACGCATGCCTTGTATGAACAGTAGGTATCATTGCAATTCTCTACAAAGTATACATCTTTATTGATAACTCTTATAGAGTGCAAACAGAGATCACAAACATGTGATCCAACATTACAACACAAGCGGAAGCAAAGTATGTCTGAGTACAGACAAGTTTAACAAATGTCTTAAGAAGCCTTATTTAAAAACAAGCCCTCCACGAGGGAACCGGTCGTCTGACTGGGACTAGACTAGCTTGATCTTCAGTCGTCCAGCTCGATGAAGAAGCCACCTTCGGGGTCAGTGGGTTCATCTAAAACATAGATTAAGCAAACGTGAGTACAAAGTCGTACTCAGTAAGACTTACATAGGAGCTATACTACTCATGCACATGTATCAAGGTAAAGGGAGGTGGGGTTCACTTGCAGAAGTGCCAGCTTTGACTTGGCTAGTCCTGAACTACGAGTACCAGACTTGAGGTAAGAAGCGTACACGAGTACACTACTTTCTCCAACCAATTACACCACTATGGTGCCTTCCTCGACTTCCCCACGAGAAAGCACGCCATAGCACTCACACTTATCTTGGTGTGTTTTAGAAGTATCCAGTTCAAGTTGTCTAATAATCAAGCTAAGCTTTCCAAGCAGTCCATAACCGCGGACGCGGCTATTCGAATAGTTTTGTTAACCCTGCAGGGGTGTACCGCTACAGACACATGATCATCATTTATCGCCTTTGATCTCGACACCATTCAAGGGGTGCCAGCGAGGATGCTCACCACAACTGTTACCTCATAGCCGATCTAGTCCGAGAAAGCCGCCTACTTGGGTTGGCTACCACTATCGTGAACCCGTCCGGTTTACCGAAGTGGACCCAAGTGATGTGTGCATGGTGCATAAGCCGGTCTCGGATGAGCCGTTCTCTCACTTAGCATCCAGGCCACAAGCCTACCAGAACTCCGAACTATTGCGACATCTGGACATCGAAGGGAATGAGTTAGTAAGTTGAGAGGGGTCAGTGAGCCCAATGTGTGGTTGTACTCTTCATCTTGGATCACCACACAAGAACTCGGACTTAGGGCGGTGTTCAACGAGACAACCCACCGTGTAATCCTACACAGCCTCTCATCGTTCACCTTGTATTAGGGTCGATTCACCAACACTTTCCTACCATCACCATCATGATCACTACCATCCCGACTCACATAACAGTATCATCAAGGTATCACTCTAAGCATGCAATAAGCAGTAACATTTGCAGGGGCCACATGCTATCAATCAACTCCTACATTTTCTAGGATTGTGGTTTTTCCTACTACTGTGACAAATGATAGGTCATGCAAAGGAATGGGTTCATCTATGCGGTAGAAACGTAGCATGGTAATCATCCTATTCAATGCATAAGCGAGACATGAGAGGGAAGTGGGATTTTATCGACATGATCAATGGGGGTTTGCTTGCCTTGCTGACGAGGTTCGGGTTCGGGGTCTTCAACGAAGGGTGCAGCCTCTTGCTCCGGTTCCACCTCTACTCGACAAACAACAAGCAAATTAGCAAAGTAAATACAATGCACAATCACATGATGGAAGGTTGGAACTTGATGTAAATGCTTTGATGTGTGAAGCAATTCCATTTAAATGGAGTATATTGCAAATTTGAATTCAAACTTAGTCGAGTTATATGTGACATGGTTTGATCAATTTGAATCATCTTCAAATGTGTATGATATCCCTCTGATGTGTGGTTGAAATGTAGCATAATTCCATGGTCCAATTTGCAAAATCATTTGAATTGAATTTGAATAAATTCCAAATAAACCAAATGACATATGCTACTGGTCCCATTTTAAAATCAACTCAAACATAGTTGAAAGTAGGATTTTTGGATAGCTTATTTTCTCCTGATCATTTTTCATATATTATTTGTCTAATTTGGAGTTGATATGAATTTTCTATGAATTTTCAAAGTTTGGGGTATTTTCTGGAATTTCTGGAATTTCTTTAATTCAATTTTATTTCTGGAAATTCATTAAATCGATTTATTGCGTCATCTCTGAGTCAGCATGACATCAGGGGTTTGACCCAGTCAAACTGACATGGGGGTCCCATCTGTCATGGACTCAGGGGCTAATCCCCTCTCTGTTTAATTAAACAGAGAGGATTAGGGGGGGCTGGGGCCCACTGTCAGCCTCACTGGGGTGTATTAGGGGGTTAAGAACTGGGTTAAGCCCTAATGGCGTCGATGGCGGTACTGTTCGCCGGAGAACTCGTCGGAGTTGCAAATCGGGCACGGGAGGGGAAAAGGAGTGCACCATCTTGCTCAGCATCGTCGTCCGCATCGAATGGACCCGTCCAGAGCTTCAGGGGGTCACTGGAGCGCCGCCGGCGTCGACGACGGCGGAAGCAGAAGCTAGGGCTTCGCCGGGAAGGGGGAAAACGGGCACCATTTGGGGTGGCGAGTGGTGCGTTGTGAAGCTAGCGCACGCATGAGCCATACGCACGCTCTGGGGCATCGACAGGGGCACGGGAGCAAGGGGGGCATCGTCCATGGCGGCGACCTTCCTCTTCTCTCATGGCGGAATCGGCTAGGGGGGGATTGAGGAGCCGCAAGGTTGGGGGTTCTGCTCACCAGGAGGTGGTGAACGCAATGGCACGGGCGGTGGAGGCGGAGAGGCTTCAACAACGAGGAATTCAGCGGAGTTGGCTTGCGGGTCCGGCAGCGACGTGGAGATGATTCCGGCGGCTACAGAGCGTCCGAGCTCGATTCCGTCTGCACGGAGACGAAGTCGAGGATGGCGAGGAGGATGGACAACACGACGCAGCTCGGGAACGACATTGGCCACGCGGGCTTCAAGCCATGGCGACAGCGGCGTCCTGTTCTTCGCGGGGCTCAGCGAGAGAGAGGAGGATAGGCACTGGGGAGGGGGGGAATGGACGCACGGCGTCTCCAGCGTCTCCGTGGCGTGGCTAGAAGGCGCGGGAGGGGCAGGTAGCGTCTGGAGAGGCGGCGACGTGCACGGCTAGCTCGGTGGCATTCCACCGAGCAGTTTGGAGGCGCGGGATCGGGGAAGAAGACCCCGCTGCCCCTTTGGGCCGGGTGGGCTGGATGGGCCGGCTTCGCCTGGGCGTCTGGTAAGTCTTTCTGATTCCTTTTCTGTTTTTCTTTTCTGACATTTGTTGTGCTGTGCTAAAATAAATAGCTAGGCATTTTATTAAATGCTGAAATTTTTTATATGGCTTCATAAAAATATATACTAGCCACTTATAAAGTTTCAACATTTTTAAAATTCAAATAATTTGAATCTTAACTCAAATAGTGTTATTTGATTAATTCCAAGGCACTGTTTGAATATTTGAAAAATCTATGAGCATGGGATGGTTCCCACATCACTTGATATGTGATCACACTCATTTATAAGACTTTTCAAATATCTAACATGAATTTTTGGAGAAGATTTTTATCTGGCCTTTTGAATTAATTCATTTGGGGGGGTTCCTTCTCCCATTTTGCTTTGGAATTTGATTTCAAAGATTTCTTTTGAAAATTTTAACATGATGCAAGAGTACTGGCTAACCCTAGCACATTACCTAACAGAGGGTTCTGACAACTCGCCCCCACTCAACAGAATCTCGTCCCGAGATTCAGAAGTCTGCGGGAGGAAGGATGGATACTCGGCACTGAGACGGTCTTCTCTTTCCCACGTGGCTTCTATTTCAGAGTGGTGTGACCATTGCACTTTCAGAAACCTAATCTTCTGACGACGAGTGACACGCTCTGCGGAATCAAGAATATGAACGGGTAGTCTCGATAAGAAAGGTCATCTTGGAGATCAAGCGTTTCATGGTCGACTTCGCGGATGGGGTCCTTGAAGCAACGCCTGAGTTGGGACACATGGAATACATCATGTACTCGGGAAAGGTGCGGGGGTAGTTCAAGTTGGTAGGCAAATTCTCCATGTTTAGCAAGAATGCGGAAAGGTCCGATGTAACGTGGGGCCAACTTGCCTTTGATACCGAAACGTTGGGTTCCCTTCAGAGGAGTTGTAACATCCCAAAATTTTCCAAATTTTGGAATGTTAATAAATAATATAATATTAATTGAATTGTTTTGATTTTGGGGTAAATGAAAAACTTTTCCCTTGAGTTTTTGTTTAAACCTTTACAAACCATTTAATAAAATTGGATAATCATTTATCCAATAATGAAAATTTTGGTTGTGAACTTTATTCAAAATTTCAAAGAACGATTTTCTTTCTTTTGTCCTTTTAAAATTTGGTACGAACCACAATTAAATATTTTCGAGTGAGAATAAAATGACTTTCTTAAATTTATTTTGGTCCCATACTCATTCTCGAATTCTTATTTTGGAGTTTATTGGATATTGACGTTTAAGAGATATTTAAATATTTCCAATAATTTAATAAACAAAATGAGAGGAGATAATATGACTTCTCCAAAAACAATATTGAATTTTTTTAATAATGTCGTTAATGAGTTTTTTTTATAAAAATCTATTTCTAAAATGTATTTTGAGAGGGAAATATAGTTTTCCTAGACTCTCTATGTTTTATTTGCCTTATACAATTTTATTTGAGAGTGTTTAACCCAGATAATAAAAATAGGATTCCTAAGTCAATTGGACTGAGGTCATCTATCTAATTTTTTCCTCTATCCCTCTTTCCTTTTTCTTTATCTTGGGACAAATTTTGCACTAAGGCCCATAGCCCGAGCGAGCTGTCTTCTTCCTCTCGTTCGTTCATGTGTACGTGAACACAGAAGCAAATGGACATGGCAACTGAAGCTCTTCCTTTTTTCCTCCCATCTACTCTTTTGACCGATTCACTTCAGAAACTACACAAAAATTGTGGACAAGTTCATGAGGAATCCATTCATGGAAACAAACACGCGTTTTAATGCTTTTAATTGTCCATAATTTTCTCCATGAATGCCATTAAATTCATTTCCAAAACCTCTCTTTTAATGCCCATTATTTCTCCATAAATGCCATTAAATCTATTTCCAAAACCTCGCTTTTAATGTTCATTATTTCACCATGAATGCCATTAAATCCATTCCAAAACCTCACCCACTCTCCTTCTATGGACCTCCCATGACCCTATAAATACCGCCCCTAGGACCCCTTTGAACCACACATCCCCACGCATAAAGTCCCTCTCCAAAGCCCTCTCCTTCGTGCGCGATTTCTCGTCGGAGTAAAGATGCATCCACACTTCCGGTGAAGATTTTTGTCGCCATGAAAGGTACCTAGTCCATATTTCTTCCTCTAGTTTCTTCCCCTTGCCGATGCGCACCGTTGTGACATATTTTTCCTCTCGATTACAAGGCCGAAGCACGCCGTCCATGTCATTGTGCTCTTCATCCGTTCTTCTCTACTCCGGCGGAACTTCTCGGCTATCCGAAGGCGAACATGGAGCTATAACCTTGTCCATCGAGTAGCCCAAATCATCCTCTACCCCGTTCGGCTGTTCGTTGACGCCGGAGACCTTTTTCCAAAAATTCCGGTGAGATCTCCGGTAAGATTTTCTCCCCTTTGTTCATCATTTTTTTTGTAAAAAACTGAATAGGTGCGGACCTATCAGAACTCGCCACGTGGCATCATTTTATTAATCCCGTAATTCATTTTAGCAAAAATATCCAAACTTCAAAAAAATTCATATCTTCTAGCCCGAAAGTCGGATTTCGACAAATTTTATATCCCCGGATTCCTTGGAAAATGTAGTTTATTATTTTCCAGTAATATTCCACTTTTGATAATTTGAAATTTAACTCAAATTTATTTCTATAATTTGAGTATATTTGATATACATCTTATTCTATAATTTATTTGCAATATTTTCTTCATCAAATTTGATCCTTAAAATCAAATCTTTCTGTTTGGACAATTGTCACATTCTTTCCATCATATAAATACACTATTTAGTTATATCTCTTTTTTATATAAATTTGGCTACAAAAATTCAATCTTCTCAACAAGATCATCACGATTTCTATCGGATCTTTTTGAATCCAATCCAAGAATTGATTTCCTATTAAAATATTCATATGGACAAACCAACTAAGTTTGACATACTCTCCATCCAATTGATTTTATAATCAACCTCCAACATATCCAATTGATTTTACAATCCTTGGATATATGATTTCCATCATATTTCCATCCAATCCAACTTGATCCTATCTCAACCTATCCATGCCATAGTAATTAGTTTATTAATAGTAATAACTAAATATTTATGTTGTAATTGTATCTTATTTGGATCTTCACTTTGGGTTGAGTTGTGTGTTGAAGTGTTTCTCTTTTACCGTTAGATATATTGTAACGAGATGGAGAGATGACTACGAGTAGAATATTTCATCGTCAGGATCCAGGCAAGTTACTCTTTTGATGATGCTCCAGTATTACCTATATTTTTTATATGCATTGTAGTCCAACTTAAATATTATGTATTCATAGGATCATATATATTATGCTATGATATTACACCCAGTAGTTCATTGAGGTAGATCTGAACCTTATATCATTGTCGTCACCGTGTAGAATTATACTGCTTTGCTAAGTAGACGTGGATTGGGAAGTGATCCATTATGAGGTATGAGTGACTAAGTAGTAAACAGGACCAAGATAATCTTAATGAACCACCTGGGTAGAATGGTTGGGGGCACCCTGGAGGAACCAGTGGATTTGCCTGAGTGACCTGGAGATGGCCAGTAATCACTGCGGAATGCCACCCAGGCTTAAAGGGATCAATCATATTTTTCATAACTAGAAGCTTACGTGTGCAGCCACAAGCTATTATGGGCTCTGGCTTGGTTGATTAGTTGTAGTGACTCTTACTAGGTGGTGCTACGAACGTAGTTATGAGTAGGTGGGATGGGCACCGCCAGAGTGAGGGAAACTCTTCTAAAAGACCATGTCTCGACCTTCCGGTTCTCATACAACATGTAGTGTGACGAACTAAAAAGGAGGTGGTCGAGTCTTGTGGGGAATAGTGCACAAACCTCTGCAGAGTGTACAAACTGATCTTGATTAGCCGTGTCCCCGGTTACGGACAACTTTGAGCATCTAGAAGTGGGAATGTTGACGGATCTCATCATATTTAATTAATCAATCGGGTTTAATCAACTTTGGGAATAGATTGACTTGGAGAAACCAATTCAATCATATTATGAGCTTTGTAGTACTGTTGTGATAATATTTGAGTAGGACAAAATCAGCTTTATGCAAACTGAAACTCTTAGAGCTTTTCCACAAGCCAAAATTACATGTAGAAGATAGGTCTGTCATATATTTTTTTGGGAGTAACTTGCCGTACATTCAAAGTACTGACCCATTTTGGGCTGTGACCTTCGGTGTTGCAGGATTGTATATGACGAGTAAGTGATGCGATGTAGGGTTACGATGTCTACACTCAACTCTACTAGGGTTACGATGTCTACACTCAACTTTGCCGTTGGTGTTGATGGGACTCCACTTATGTATTATTTGTTTCCGCGGTGTATTCTAGCCCAAAGGCTATAAGGTAATAAATACCATGTATTTACGTTACTTTTTGACATGTGATTATGGTATTTCATCGAGTACTGTGTGTGCTAGCATACTGATCCAGGGATAGCACAAAAGTACAGTAGACTTGGTTCCCTTCGGGACCGGGTTGTTACAGGAGTAACCCAAAGGTAAGCCTTCTCATCCAGATTGTAGCTCTCTTGCCTATGATGACGATCATAGTAGCTTTTCTGACGAGACTGGGCTGCTTTCAATTGATCACGAACAATGCGAACTTGCTCTGCTGCTTCCTTGATCATATCCGGTCCAAAGAATTGTCTTTCACCGGTTTCTGACCAGTTTAGTGGTGTTCGACATCGTTGTCCATATAGGAGTTCAAAAGGAGCCATGTTCAGACTAGATTGAAATCTATTGTTATAAGAAAATTCGGCGAATGGAAGAGACTTCTCCCAATTCTTTCCGAATGATATAACACAAACTCTGAGCATGTCTTCAAGAATTTGGTTAACCCTTTCGACTTGACCGCTAGACTGAGGATGGAAAGCTGTACTAAAGGAGAGATGAGTTCCCATAGCATTCTGAAAGCTTCCCCAAAATCTAGAGGTGAAAAGGCTACCACGATCAGAATTGATTTCCAAAGGAACACCGTGAAGGGATACAATTCTAGAGATGTACAAGTCCGCTAACTGGCTAGCAGTTATAGACTCGCGAACCGGCAGGAAGTGAGCAACTTTGGAAAGCCTATCTATGACAACGAAGATGGCATTGTTTCCTTTCTGGGTTTTTGGAAAGCCGGTGATGAAGTCCATACCAACTTTGTCCCATTTCCACTCGGGAATAGACAAAGGTTGAAGTGTACCAGCAGGTCTTTGATGTTCTGCCTTAATGCAACGACAAACATCACATTCGGCAACAAATTGAGCAATGTCTCTCTTCATCCTAGTCCACCAAAATTTTTGGCGTAGATCTCGGTACATTTTTGTGCTACCGGGATGAATTGAGAGGGGTGTGTCATGGGCTTCCTTGAGGATGAGTTTCCTTAGTTCCCTATTCTTAGGTACTACCAAACGATTTTCAAAGAATACCGTTCCCTTGCTATCTGTGGAGAAACATTTAGCAACTCCGCTAGCAATGTTCTCCTTGATCCAGCGAACACCTCGTGCACGCCTTTGGGCAACTATGATTTGATCCTCAAGAGTTGGTTTCGCCACCAAGGTAGAAAGATAGCCATGAGGAACAACCTCAAGATTGAGCTTGCGAAAGTCCTCATGAAGAAGTGGTTGATATTGTTGTAACATGAGGTTGTTACAATACGACTTACGACTTAGTGCATCAGCCATGACATTGGCTTTGCCTGGGGTGTAAGAAATTCCTACGTCGTAATCTTTTATCAACTCAATCCAGCGTCTTTGCCTGAGATTAAGATCTGGCTGGGTGAAAATATATTTGAGGCTTTGGTGGTCGGAATAGATCTCACAACGATTACCAAGGAGGTAATGTAGCCAAGTTGTTAGGGCATGAACTACGGCAGCGAGTTCCAGGTCATGGGTAGGATAGTTTTCTTCATGTGGCCGCAACTGGCGTGAAGCATAAGCTACCACATGTCGATCTTGCAGAAGTATGCATCCTAACCCTTGCCATGATGCGTCACAATAGATCTCGAAATTCTTTTTGGTGTCTGGAGGTGCAAGTACGGGTGCAGAAGTCAATCTCCTTTTCAGCTCTTGAAAGCTTTCCTCGCACTTGGGAGTCCATAAGAATTTCTTATCTTTCTTGAGGAGTTCAGTTAGAGGCTTTGCAACTTTAGAAAAGTTCTCGACGAAGCGACGACAATAGCTGGCTAGGCCAAGAAAACTCCTAACTTGCTTAACCGATTCAGGTGGAGTCCAGTCAAGGACGGCCTGAACTCTCTCTGGATTCACAACAATGCCTTTTGCAGAAATCACGTGGCCTAAGTAGGTCACTTCTGGTAGCCAGAATTCACACTTGGAGAATTTAGCATACAGGCGATGCTCTCTAAGTTTCATCAATACCAGCCTTAAGTGCTCAGCATGATCTTCTTCGTTCTTCGAGTAGATGAGAATATCATCGAGATAAACCACAACAAATTTATCTAGGTACTCCATGAAGATCGAATTCATCAAGCGTGAGAATGTGGCGGGGGCATTGGTTAAACCAAAGGACATAACGGTGTACTCGTAAAGACCATAACGAGTAGTAAAAGCCGTTTTGGAAATGTCCTCGTTTCGGATTTTGATTTGATGATAACCTAATCTCAAATCCATCTTGGAGAAGACAGAGGATCCTTCAAGTTGATCATAAAGATCATTGATCCTGGGAAGTGGGTATTTGTTCTTTATCGTCGCTAAATTTAGCGGGCGATAGTCTACGCACATCCTTTCTGTTCCATCTTTCTTCTTTACGAACAGAACGGGGAAACCCCATGGCGAGAGCTAGGGCGGATGAAGCCTTTTGCCAACGAAGCATCAAGTTGGATTTTTAGCTTAGCTAACTCATGTGAGGCCATTTTGTATGGGCGTTTGGAAATTGGTGCGGTTCCTGGTACAAGATCCACTATAAACTCTACACATCTGTCGGGTGGCATGCCCGGCAGCTCTTCAGGAAAGACATCCGGGAAGTCACGAACCACCGGAATATCTTCAAGTTCGGGAAGGGGAAGTACATTCAAGGAATGCACTTGGGTTCTTGTTCTGGGTGAGGTATAGATGACGGTTTTGCCTGAAGGGTGGGTGAGTTTCACGGATTTGCCTTTCCAATCCAGGTAGGCATTCTGTCTTGATAGCCAATCATGCCAAGGATGACATAAATATCTGAAGACTTGAGGGCTATGAGTGAAGCAAGGAATACTAAACCCTCAATTGCAATTTGACTACCATGGCTTACTCTATTAGTTTGCCATCTTGACCCTGGAGTTTGAATAATCATTGGAGTGGACAGTTCAACAAAAGATAACTCATGACGAAGTGCATAACTTTCCGACATGAATGAATGAGATGCTCCTGGGTCGAAAAGAACGGAAGTACGAACATAATTGACTGGGAGCGTACCAAGAATGACGTCAGTGGTGTCGTCAGTCTCTTCGGCGGTGATCTGGTTCACACGTCCACGAGTGGCGGGAGGAGAGGGTTTGGCGGTGTAGACCTTCTGGGGTGGCTTGCCACGACCATTGTTGTTGTTGCCTCCGGCACGGGTTGGAGCATTCTGATGCTGGAGCTGGTTCTGGGACACTCACGAGAATAGTGGCCTGCCTGACCACACTTGTAACAGGCTCCGAAAATAGTGCGTGGAGCTGGGTTGTTTGGTGGAGCTGGGTGGAACTGGGTTGGTGGACGAGGCGCCACATAGGATGGCCTCGGTGGGTTGTTCTGGCGGAACATACTATTTGGGATCCAGATCTTGCGCTTCTGGGAGCCAGAACTGGATGAACCATCGTCTCTAGGGTGTTTGCGGAAATCGTTGGGGGTGTTCATGTCCTCTGCCTTGATGGCCTTGTTGACAAGGACCTGGAATGTGGCAAAGTCATGTAGGTTGAGCTCACGACGGAGTCCAGAGTTGAGGCCACGACGAAACCTCTCTTGCTTCTTGGAGTCGGTGGAGACTTCTTCGGTAGCATAACGAACATGGCCTGCTTGGAGCTTCCTCTCGATGTTGCGAAGCCAGTCATCGGCGTCAAGGGGCTCGGTGGAGTAACTGAAAACCGGGGGATGAAGCCGGATGAAGTCGTTCAGGGACACCAGCTCATTGCGCTGCTGAGTGGTGTTGTGAGCAATGACTTCCAGCAGGTGGTGAGAGTCTCGGCGGTTCCTCTCGACCTCCATCAGAACCTGAGCCATCGTGGGTGGGGGTGGAAGGTTGCCTTCCTCCTGGTCGTTCCCACGACCTTGGTTACGACCAATCTGGCAACGGGTTCCTTGAGACATCCTGAAGGTGAAAAACCAAAGTCAAACAGAGTTTATTGAAGGATCTAATCAAGGTATTGAAGTACTGGAAGGATTACAGAGCAAAGGAAGTAATCATCTTGACAACATGGTGATAAAAGCATACAAGCCAAGTATTCACAAGCTGTCATACAAACCATACATCGTTTTAGTACAAGCACCAAGCTAATACAAACGTGATGAAGATGATACATCCTTCAGAGGCACTCTGACTTCCTATAAATTATTTATATAAGCCTCTGGAACTTAGACACCTTGCTTACAATATACTAAGATACTACTACATCCTCACTTAAGTAAGACCACAGGAGGTCTCACTCATCTCCATCTCCATAGTAGTCCTCGTAAAAGTTACCCGCGTATCCCGGTAGCTGGAGGTGACCATCGGAAAACACGGAGGCCTGTGGACCCTGATATCCATTTGGGCAAGGATGGGGCCTAGGTCCAGCGTAGGATGGAAGCAGAGGACCACGGGGTGGAAAAATGCCTCCAATCTAGGCCAAGCAACTCGAGAAGGCATCTGAGTCCTCACTGGGTAGATAGCATCATGATCAACTGATCCCACGCTCACAAAGGGTGCCAAGAGTGTCAGTGCTCGATACAGACGAACACGGGTGGCGTGGAGCTCAAAACGGAGAGCGCGTGCATCACGATCTCGATCACTAGCAAACCTAGCAGTCACCTGAAGTGCTGGATCCTCTGCAGAGTGATCTGAGTAGAGTCCGGTGTAATATCCCTCTTCTCCTGGAAGTGCAGCAGGGATATAGCGGAATGAGGTCTCTCTCAGCATGGTGTGCTCCTCTCTCAGCAGGGTAATACATGAGTATGCAGCATCCTGCACAGCCATGTTCTCGGTAATACCAATGCCATGTCCAAAGTGGATAGGCTGGGTGACTCCAACGTGGTGCGGGTAGATCCTGACAATGCAGTGGAACTGCGTCTGGTTGAAGTCGTGGAACTGCTCCTCGATGGTGTACTCAGGGTACCATCGATATCCCACGTAGGACATCATCTCGATTAACGTGGCGGGATGGCCACGCACACCGAGGCACCTGGTCAAACGAACAATCTGCCGAGGGGGAAGATCTGCCATCTGAAACAGAAAGAAGGAGTTTGCAAATGCATTAGATTATGAGATAAACCTGGAATGACTCGGACAGCATAACGGCTGTAATTGTAAGGAATGACAATTTCTTCCAATATGAAAACAGCACTTACATAATACGATGTAAGAAACAGCATTACAACAATGCTAGGAAACCGGACACAACTTTCCTACGGCTATAAGGAAGCAATCAATGAGATGTTCTAGTCAGACAGAGAAGAGCTTAGTCCTATCCTCCCGTAGAATAAGATGAGGGTGACTCAGAACTCAGAACGAAGGGGGTAAGGAGAAAAAAAGAAGCCTTACGTTGTTCCCTTATATACCCAGAGTAACTATATAACTATAGCAAGCTAGACTCGACTTCGGCCAAGGCTACTAGTCCTACAGTCAGTCCTGCTCTGATACCAAGTCTGTCGGGACCCGGGGTTAGCGTATGCAAGTCCAGTTAAGACATAGTCATATGGAGAGCCGAGAACCGTACCCACTTGTCTAAGCATACAAGGCCAAGCACAGAACGTTCTCGGAGAGCATGGTACGTGAGGGGCATCCCATCCAGGCCGTATGATCAACTGAGATGGGTCCTCATCGTCCGCACACAAGTCTAATGATATGGGTGATGAGCTCCCATATTCAAAGACAAGTCGCCTCAACCATACTATCGACTATCTCATAACTCTTACATAGACTTACTCCAGCCCGATCACTTAGTTGGGGTCTAGGGCGGGCTCGATCATACCACAAAGTGTGCACGAGACGGAGTCTCGAACAATCGCATCGCGATGCCCCAAGCTGCGCACATCTAAGGGCCACTTGGTGTATGAAAGATCGCCAGCCAGATCACAACTAAGGTCTCGAAAACCCATACAAAGACATGCATGTTATAAACATACACGCAGCACACATGCCTTGTATGAACAGTAGGTATCATTGCAATTCTCTACAAAATATACATCTTTATTGATAACTCTTATAGAGTGCCAACAGAGATCACAAACATGTGATCCAACATTACAACACAAGCGGAAGCAAAGTATGTCTGAGTACAGACAAGTTTAACAAATGGCTTAAGAAGCCTTATTTAAAAACAAGCCCTCCACGAGGGAACCAGTCGTTTGACTGGGACTAGACTAGCTTGATCTTCAGTCGTCCAGCTCGATGAAGAAGCCACCTTCGGGGTCAGTGGTTTCATCTAAACATAGATGAAGCAAACGTGAGTACAAAGTCGTACTCAGCAAGACTTACATAGGAGCTATACTACTCATGCACATGTATCAAGGTAAAGGGAGGTGGGGTTCACTTGCAGAAGTGCCAGCTTTGACTTGGCTAGTCCTGAACTACGAGTACCAGACTTGAGGTAAGAAGCGTACACGAGTCCACTACTTTCTCCAACCAATTACACCACTATGGTGCCTTCCTCGACTTCCCCACGAGAAAGCACGCCATAGCACTCACACTTATCTCGGTGTGTTTTAGAACTATCCAGTTCAAGTTGTCTAATAATCAAGCTAAGCTTTCCAAGCAGTCCATAACCGCGGACCCGACTATTCGAATAGTTTTGTTAACCCTGCAGGGGTGTACCGCTACACACACATGATCATCATTTATCGCCTTTGATCTCGACACCATTCAAGGGGTGCCAGCGAGGATGCTCACCACAACTGTTACCTCATAGCCGATCTAGTCCGAGAAAGCCGCCTACTTGGGTTGGCTACCACTATCATGAACCCGGCCGGTTTACCGAAGTGGACCCAAGTGATGTGTGCATGGTGCATAAGCCGGTCTCGGATGAGCCGTTCTCTCACTTAGCATCCAGGCCACAAGCCTACCAGAACTCCGAACTATTGCGACATCTGGACATCGAAGGGGATGAGTTAGTAAGTTGAGAGGGGTCAGTGAGCCCAATGTGTGGTTGTACTCTTCATCTTGGATCACCACACAAGAACTCGGACTTAGGGCGGTGTTCAACGAGACAACCCACCGTGTACTCCTACACAGCCTCTCATCGTTCACCTTGTATTAGGGTCGATTCACCAACACTTTCCTACCATCATCATCATGATCACTACCATCCCGACTCACATAACAGTATCATCAAGGTATCACTCTAAGCATGCAATAAGCAGTAACATTTGCAGGGGCCACATGATATCAATCAACTCCTACATTTGCTAGGATTGTGGTTTTGCCTACTACTGTGACAAATGATAGGTCATGCAAAGGAATGGGTTCATCTATGCGGTAGAAACGTAGCATGGTAATCATCCTAAACAATGCATAAGCGAGACATGAGAGGGAAGTGGGATTTTATCGACATGATCAATGGGGGTTTGCTTGCCTTGCTGACGAGGTTCGGGTTCGGGGTCTTCAACGAAGGGGGCAGCCTCCTGCTCCGGTTCCACCTCTACTCGACAAACAACAAGCAAAGTAGCAAAGTAAATACAATGCACAATCACATGATGGAAGGTTGGAACTTGATGTAAATGCTTTGATGTGTGAAGCAATTCCATTTAAATGGAGTATATTGCAAATTGAATTGCAAATTCAAACTCCAATTTGAATTCAAACTTAGTCGAGTTATATGTGACATGGTTTGATCAATTTGAATCATCTTCAAATGTGTATGATATGCCTCTGATGTGTGGTTGAAATGTAGCATAATTCCATGGTCCAATTTGCAAAATCATTTGAATTGAATTTGAATAAATTCCAAATAAACCAAATGACATATGCTACTGGTCCCATTTTAAAATCAACTCAAACATAGTTGAAAGTTGGATTTTTGGATAGCTTATTTTCTCCTGATCATTTTTCATATATTATTTGTCCAATTTGGAGTTGATATGAATTTTCTATGAATTTCCAAAGTTTGGGGTATTTTATGGAATTTCTGGAATTTCTTTAATTCAATTTGATTTCTGGAAATTCATTAAATCGATTTGGGGGCACACGCAATTCTGAGCAACTTTCGTTTTGGGGGCACGTTCACCGGAGCTACCGTTTAACGGGAAATCGCAGTGTAAAATGGAATCAGCAGCAAAAATAATAGGACTTAGAAAAATTACAGCAGGGTTAGTCAACATAAAAAAAACAAAAAAAACAAAGGGGCCTCACCCCAAATGGGCCGGCCCAAGTGACTGGAGGGGGGGCGGCCTGGGCTGTGGCTGCCGGGCTGCCAGGCCGTGGCCCACGTGCTGGGCCGGGGGCGCGGCCCACCTGGCGGAGCCGGTTGGTGGCTGGCCGGCCTCCTCGTCCCGAGCGTGGACAGGGGCGGCGACGCGGTGGCTTGCCGGCCGGCCACCGGCGGCGGGCGGTGCTAGGCGAGGAGGGAAGAGGAGGCAGGGGCGGGGGCGCGCCGATCCGGCTGCGGGACGGAGAGGTGGAGCGGGGCGGAGCTCCCTAGCGGTGGCTGCTCCGAGCTCCATGGCGGCCGCGAGCTCGAGGGAATCTCCAATGGCGGGGCGGCGGCCGATCTGTGAGGAGAGGGAGCGGGATGGTGAGAAGAGGAGGAGAAGGGAAGGGAGGCACGGGGAGGAGAAGAGGTGGCCGGGCTCGCTGCTTGTCGCCGGCGGCGGGGAGGCGGCCGGCCGGAGGCGCTCCACGGGAGGCGACGGCGAGGGGCGGCTGGGAGCCCAGATCTGGCCCTAGCGGCGGAGGAGCAGGCCCGCGGGGCCCGGGCGGCTGGGAGGCTGCGGTTGGGGCTTCGTGGCCTCTCCAGAGCCACTGATCTGCAGATCAGACGACTCAGATTGGCCTGAGACTAGGGTTTCGGGGATCGGGAGGGTTTGGAGGCAAATTTGGGGCAAAGTGGAGGGGGGTGGCTGCAAATATGCCATGGGGTAAACCCTAATTGGCCTAGGGGAGTGTGTTGGTCTTTATATAGGCAGGTTGGCTGGCCAGTTGACGCAAACGCCCTCGGTACCCCTCTCGCGTGTCCGGTGATCGCGTTCGTGACCGCTGAAGGTGCATACGGACTCCGATTCCGACGAAATCTCGAACCACGTGCTCAGCGCGTCGAGCCGGTCGATCGTACCTCACTGCGGTGACATTCCGACAACATTTTTCGGCGCCCCAAAAAAATAATCCGTTTATTAAATAAACGGGGTTTTCGTTCCGTTGGCTTCGGCTGGTCTCGAGCGGTTTTCGCGACGGTGATCGGGTGAAACCCGGTGTCGCAAAGGTCGAGTGTCAGGGTGGCAAGGGTCGGTCTCCGTCCGATACGAGATAAGAGGAGGGAAAATAATCGCCGATCGATAAATCGGGGATGCAAACACCGCAAACAAATCAGGCAATCAAACAATTCACACCGAAAACAAATTTTTTAATTTTTGCAAAAACTGGGCTGTTACAGACAACACCACCAACAAGGGATCTCGTCCCGAGATCCAGGACGATCCGGGGGAGAGGGAGGAGAGAAAAGAGAGTCGACGATCTTCAACACCACCAACAAGGGACTCTGCTCCATGTCGACGTCGAACTTCTGTCGAGACAAATTTCCGCAGAGAGACGACATCGTCGGAATAACGAAGACGTCAGTGACAAGAGGAAGAACGATCGCGAAAACCAGATGAAGGGATAGTGATTTTCGACGCAAGTCGTAAAAACACCGGCAAAAAGGATGGATGGCAATGGATGACCCAGATGATAACCGAAACTGGAGAAGCTAAAGGTACTACAGGAATTCCCACCTGAGCTCGGAATCGAGACAATACGCTGCAAGCAAGGCATTGTAACGGTTCCGAAACTCGACACACTCGAGATCCTAAAGTTTGAAAGGGGATAAGTCGAGAATAAAACACTTACGACACTTGTCCTGACCAGAGTAAGGGTAAGGAGTAAAAATATTCCTACTCTCCGATAACTAACTTAGTAACTACAAAATAGTTTTTGTCTAGACTCGACTTCGGCCAGAGAGGGGATCCTACGGTCGGTAAGGCTCTGATACCAAGTTGTAAGGCCCGATATGCGGTACTGTTTCAGATTCGGACGTTTCCGCACGAACCCGAGGACGAAGCACATATCGGTCCCACCGCGACATATGACAAGGCCATATGCCCCAGATTTCCAACATGATATCACAACATTACAGATACAAGGATACAACATCTCATACAATCGGCATACAACTTCCTTAAATATAATACAACAGCGGAAGATACATGTCTGTGTACAGACTACAATCAAATGCCTACTGGCAAAGAGAAAAACATTGATCCCATAACCACACGGGTCCAGGCCGTCCGCCGGGATCCGCCTAACTAGTCGTCGTCGAGTATCCACGTGAAACGTCGATCACCATACGTGTTGTCGATGAGAACCCTGAAAAAGAGTTTGGGGGTAGTATCATGAGTACAGAGGTACTCAGCATCCAACTGAAGTGGTCATCTGACCCAGCAAGGACTTCATCACTCGTCATTCTAGGACAACTAGTAGTTTAAGGTAAGGAAGGGGTAAGTGGTGAGGTTGCTGCCGCACTAGCATTTATGAAGTGGCTAACGATCTAGAGAGTAAGATAAGAAGCCAAGCATTCGATGAGGAATCGCCTCCAACAAGTCTTGATATCCACCTACATACGCAAACATAACACCTATCCTATCCTTGTCCTCCTCTTCGCATCCCGACGAAGAAGAAGCAGTCAAGGCACACGCACACGTTGATCAAGTTATATTAAGATTATCTCAGTTGTTGTGGTCTATGAACAAGGAGTAGGTCTCAAGTCGTCCATAACCGTGGACACGGCTTCTCGAAAAGATTTAACCCTGCAGGGGTGTACCAACTGCCCATTACGAGGCTCCGCACGCACGTCCATCACTCTCAGTTGCTACCCATTATAGGCAACCATTTTATGATTTAGTTCCAAGAGATCCGAAACGACAGGTCCATCTAACTAACAACGAACAAATCCGGGTGGCCCCCGGGGAGTCGACACCCAATCCAAAAGCCGGCCACGCTCTCGGATCGGACTCTTCCGTATGACGCAGGTTGGATTACCGGTTAGTTCTCTTATGAGACCGGGTCCTAGCTGATCAGGTGGACCAACAGAGAAACCATGTCTCCACTGGCCCTAGTTGGTTTAAAAACTACTGGCAGCTGACCAGCACACACACGGTTTCAAATGGTAAATCAGCTTGGGCCACCTCTAGAAATGCTTGAAGCTAGATAGGTAAGAAGAGGGGACCCCATAAAATCCCACACGCGGTTAGGCACGCTCAGTCTTAAAACCAATACCCGGAACTCGGATCCTAGGTGACTCGAATGGAACAAAGCGTCGGGGCGGGATAGCCTAGACCTTCCATCCTTCGTCGAATATAGTCAACATTATAATAATAATCATATCATCAACAATAATATAATAATGAGGTGATATCCCAACCCGAAGAGTAACAGGGTAACATCGTAGCATCCTAAGCATGCATACTAAGCAGGGGCTGAGCAACGAGCAATAGTAACATAGCAGTACAAGGTTTGCTGGGAAGGGACATGGCTGTATCGGTTTGAAAGAGGCTGTAAACATGTGGTAGGATCAAACATCGCCTAACCTATTCTAGCATGCAAACCGCTGGTTGAAATAGAATGGATCATAAGTAATGCAAGTCCTTGCCTGTTGATAAGTCGGGTTCCGAAGGTGTAGTTGATCGCAAGCTCGCATCGTCTCCGAGAGGTATCCTCGGGAGCACACAAGAAGTAAACACTGGAAAACAATCAACGGTGCACCACTATTACTACGGAGCAAACACGAGCAAGCATCAACAAGAACTAACACGAAACATCGCACCTACCGTCGAGAGCGGTTACTAACGATTTAAGTGGAGTACTCGTCACACACGACGATACCGCACATTTACGGTGGTTCAAGTTGTTTAGCTACAGGTGACCAAACAACGGTGATTAACATGGCAACTCAAGCAAGCATGGCATAGCACAAAAACATTATAAGAGGTGAAGAACAAAGTAAACTATCTATGCTAGACAATTTAAGTGAGGCACAATCCTATACATGGCATAACACTAAGTGTCGCACGATGATTAAAAGATTTGGTACTGTTCTGTCCTAAACCATATTTTAGGTTGGTTAACAACAGCAAACAATAGCATAAACATAAAGAACACGAAAAACTAATCAAGTTACATATAAAGAACACCCCAAACGGAGTTACGGTTAAAAAGATATAAGCAAAACAATTTATGCACACATGCTGTAAAAACAGGGGTAAATCTCTATGCAAAATTGCAGAAACATGACATATCAATACATGGGATGAGATTAGACATCATGCTTAACAATATGCAATTGGAATCACTCAATTCCTATGCACGGTTGCGAAGCAATCGTCATCCGAAGTTGCAACAAAATAACAGTTTCAGCAATAGCAGCACAACAACATCAGGATAGCTACTTTGGAGCAAAATATAAACATGATGCAGAAAGCAAGTATGGCATGTGAATGCATGAAACTGAATTAGAAACATTGCTTAACGCAACGCAAAAGGAATCAATGCAATAGGCCTCATGGATTTGTTACAATCATCATGCAAAGTTGCAACAAAATAATAACAGCAGCACAATAACAGGAAAAGTAGCAGTTTAACGGCTTGATGCCCTGTTCAGCACACAATTACACAATCAAGATGAGCAAAAATGCAAATTCTCACAAAGATGAATTAAAGTACACGCAATTCTGAGCAACTTTCGTTTTGGGGGCACGTTCACCGGAGCTACCGTTTAACGGGAAATCGCAGTGTAAAATTGAATCAGCAGCAAAAATAATAGGACTTAGAAAAATTATAGCAGGGTTAGTCAACAGAAAAAAAAACAAAAAAACAAAGGGGCCTCACCCCAAACGGGCCGGCCCATGTGACTGGAGGGGGGGCGGCCTGGGCTGTGGCTGCCGGGCTGCCAGGCCGTGGCCCACGTGCTGGGCCGGGGGCGCGGCCCACCTGGCGGAGCCGGTTGGTGGCTGGCCGGCCTCCTCGTCCCGAGCGTGGACAGGGGCGGCGACGCGGTGGCTTGCCGGCCGGCCACCAGCGGCGGGCGGTGCTAGGCGAGGAGGGCAGAGGAGGCAGGGGCGGGTGCGCGCGGATCCGGCTGCGGGACGGAGAGGTGGAGCGGGGCGGAGCTCCCTAGCGGTGGCTGCTCCGAGCTCCATGGCGGCCGCGAGCTCGAGGGCATCTCCAATGGCGGGGCGACGGCCGATCTGTGAGGAGAGGGAGAGGGATGGTGAGAAGAGGAGGAGAAGGGAAGGGAGGCACGGGGAGGAGAAGAGGTGGCCAGGCTCGCTGCTTGTCGCCGGCGGCGGGGAGGCGGCCGGCCGGAGGCGCTCCACGGGAGGCGACGTCGAGGCGCGGCTGGGAGCCCAGATCGGGCCCTGGCGGCGGAGGAGCGGGCCCGTGGGGCCCGGGCGGCTAGGAGGCTGCGGTTGGGGCTACGTGGCCTCTCTAGAGCCACTGATCTGCAGATCAGACGTCTCAGATTGGCCTGAGACTAGGGTTTCGGGGATCTGGAGGGTTTGGAGGCAAATTTGGGGCAAAGTGGAGGGGGGTGGCTGCAAATATGCCATGGGGTAAACCCTAATTGGCCTAGGGGAGTGTGTTGGTCTTTATATAGGAAGGTTGGCTGGCCAGTTGACGCAAACGCCCTCGGTACCCCTCTCGCGTGTCCGGTGATCGCGTTCGTGACCGCCGAAGGTGCATACGGACTCCGATTCCGACGAAATCTCGAACCACGTGCTCAGCGCGTCGAGCCGGTCGATCATACCTCACTGCGGTGACATTCCGACAACATTTTTCGGCGCTCCAAAAAAATAATCCGTTTATTAAATAAACGGGTTTTTCGTTCCGTTGGCTTCGGCTGGTCTCGTGCGGTTTTCGCGACGGTGATCGGGTGAAACCCGGTGTCGCAAAGGTCGAGTGTCAGGGTGGCAAGGGTTGGTCTCCGTCCGATACGAGATAAGAGGAGGGAAAATAATCGCCGATCGATAAATCGGGGATGCAAACACCGCAAACAAATCAGGCAATCAAACAATTCACACCGAAAACAAATTTTTTAATTTTTGCAAAAACTGGGCTGTTACAGACAACACCACCAACAAGGGATCTCGTCCCGAGATCCAGGACGATCCGGGGGAGAGGGAGGAGAGAAAAGAGAGTCGACGATCTTCAACACCACCAACAAGGGACTCTGCTCCATGTCGACGTCGAACTTCTGTCGAGACAAATTTCCGCAGAGAGACGACATCGTCGGAATAACGAAGACGTCAGTGACAAGAGGAAGAACGATCGCGAAAACCAGATGAAGGGATAGTGATTTTCGACGCAAGTCGTAAAAACACCGGCAAAAAGGATGGATGGCAATGGATGACCCAGATGATAACCGAAACTGGAGAAGCTAAAGGTACTACAGGAATTCCCACCTGAGCTCGGAATCGAGATAATACGCTGCAAGCAAGGCATTGTAACGGTTCCGAAACTCGACACACTCGAGATCCTAAAGTTTGAAAGGGGATAAGTCGAGAATAAAACACTTACGACACTTGTCCTGACCAGAGTAAGGGTAAGGAGTAAAAATATTCCTACTCTCCGATAACTAACTTAGTAACTACAAAATAGTTTTTTTCTAGACTCGACTTCGGCCAGAGAGGGGATCCTACGGTCGGTAAGGCTCTGATACCAAGTTGTAAGGCCCGATATGCGGTACTGTTTCAGATTCGGACGTTTCCGCCCGAACCCGAGGACAAAGCACATATCGGTCCCACCGCGACATATGACAAAGCCATATGCCCCAGATTTCCAACATGATATCACAACATTACAGATACAAGGATACAACATCTCATACAATCGGCATACAACTGCCTTAAATATAATACAACAGCGGAAGATACATGTCTGAGTACAGACTACAATCAAATGCCTACTGGCAAAGAGAAAAGCATTGATCCCATAACCACACGGGTCCAGGCCGTCCGCCGGGATCCGCCTAACTAGTCGTCGTCGAGTCTCCACGTGAAACGTCGATCACCATACGTGTTGTCGATCAGAACCCTGAAAAATAGTTTGGGGTAGTATCATGAGTACAGAGGTACTCAGCATCCAACTGAAGTGGTCATCTGACCCAGCAAGGACTTCATCACTCGTCATTCTAGGACAACTAGTAGTTTAAGGTAAGGAAGGGGTAAGTGGTGAGGTTGCTGCCGCACTAGCATTTATGAAGTGGCTAACGATCTAGAGAGTAAGATAAGAAGCCAAGCATTCGATGAGGAATCGCCTCCAACAAGTCTTGATATCCACCTACATACGCAAACATAACACCTATCCTATCCTTGTCCTCCTCTTCGCATCCCGACGAAGAAGAAGCAGTCAAGGCACACGCACACGTTGATCAAGTTATATTAAGATTATCTCAGTTGTTGTTGTCTATGAACAAGGAGTAGGTCTCAAGTCGTCCATAACCGTGGACACGGCTTCTCGAAAAGATTTAACCCTACAGGGGTGTACCAACTGCCCATTACGAGGCTCCGCACGCACGTCCATCACTCTCAGTTGCTACCCATTATAGGCAACCATTTTATGATTTAGTTCCAAGAGATCCGAAACGACAGGTCCATCTAACTAACAACGAACAAATCCGGGTGGCCCTCGGGGAGTCGACACCCAATCCAAAAGCCGGCCACGCTCTCGGATCGGACTCTTCCGTATGACGCAGGTCGGATTACCGGTTAGTTCTCTTATGAGACCGGGTCCTAGCTGATCAGGTGGACCAACAGAGAAACCATGTCTCCACTGGCCCAAGTTGGTTTAAAAACTACTAGCAGCTGACCAGCACACACACGATTTCAAATGGTAAATCAGCTTGGGCCACCTCTAGAAATGCTTGAAGCTAGATAGGTAAGAAGAGGGGACCCCATAAAATCCCACACGCGGTTAGGCACGCTCAGTCTTAAAACCAATACCCGGAACTCGGATCCTAGGTGACTCGAATGGAACAAAGCGTCGGGGCGGGATAGCCTAGACCTTCCATCCTTCGTCGAATATAGTCAACATTATAATAATAATCATATCATCAACAATAATATAATAATGAGGTGATATCCCAACCCGAAGAGTAACAGGGTAACATCGTAGCATCCTAAGCATGCATACTAAGCAGGGGCTGAGCAACGAGCAATAGTAACATAGCAGTACAAGGTTTGCTGGGAAGGGACATGGCTGTATCGGTTTGAAAGAGGCTGTAAACATGTGGTAGGATCAAACATCGCCTAACCTATTCTAGCATGCAAACCTCTGGTTGAAATTGAATGGATCATAAGTAATGCAAGTCCTTGCCTGTTGATAAGTCGGGTTCCGAAGGTGTAGTTGATCGCAAGCTCGCATCGTCTCCGAGAGGTACCCGCGGGAGCACACAAGAAGTAAACACTGGAAAACAATCAACGGTGCACCACTATTACTATGGAGCAAACACGAGCAAGCATCAACAAGAAGTAACACGAAACATCGCACCTACCGTCGAGAGCGGTTACTAACGATTTAAGTGGAGTACTCGTCACACACGACGATACCGCACATTTACGGTGGTTCAAGTTGTTTAGCTACAGGTGACCAAACAACGGTTATTAACATGGCAACTCAAGCAAGCATGGCATATCACAAAAACATTATAAGAGGTGAAGAACAAAGTAAACTATCTATGCTAGACAATTTAAGTGAGGCACAATCCTATACATGGCATAACACTAAGTGCCGCACGATGATTAAAAGATTTGGTACTGTTCTGTCCTAAACCATATTTTAGGTTGGTTAACAACATCAAACAATAGCATAAACATAAAGAACACGAAAAACTAATCAAGTTACATATAAAGAACACCCCAAACGGAGTTACGGTTAAAAAGATATAAGCAAAACAATTTATGCACACATGCTGTAAAAACAGGGGTAAATCTATATGCAAAAGTGCAGCAACATGACATAGCAATACCTGGGATGAGATTAGACATCATGCTTAACAATATTCAATTGGAATCACTCAATTCCGATGCACGGTTGCGAAGCAATCGTCATCCGAAGTTGCAACAAAATAACAGTTTCAGCAATAGCAGCACAACAACATCAGGATAGCTACTTTGGAGCAAAATATAGTAAATGATGCAGCAAGCAAGTATGGCATGTGAATGCATGAAACTGAAGTAGAAACATTGCTTAATGCAACGCAAAAGGAATCAATGCAATAGGCCTCATGGATTTGTTACAATCATCATGCAAAGTTGCAACAAAATAATAACAGCAGCACAATAACAGGAAAAGTAGCAGTTTAACGGCCTGATACCCTGTTCAGCACACAATTACACAATCAATATGAGCTCAAATGAAAATTCTCACAAAAGATGAATTAAAGTACACGCAATTCTGAGCAACTTTCGTTTTGGGGGCACGTTCACCGGAGCTACCGTTTAACGGGAAATCGCAGTGTAAAATTGAATCAGCAGCAAAAATAATAGGACTTAGAAAAATTACAGCAGGGTTAGTCAACAGAAAAAAAAAACAAAAAAAAACAAAGGGGCCTCACCCCAAACGGGCCGGCCCAAGTGACTGGAGGGGGGGGCGGCCTGGGCTGTGGCTGCCGGGCTGCCAGGCCGTGGCCCACGTGTTGGGCCGAGGGCGCGGCCCACCTGGCGGAGCCGTTTGGTGGCTGGCCGGCCTCCTCGTCCCGAGCGTGGACAGGGGCGGTGCTAGACGAGGAGGGCAGACGAGGCAGGGGCGGGGGCGCGCGGATCCGGCTGCGGGACGGAGAGGTGGAGCGAGGCGGAGCTCCCTAGCGGCGGCTGCTCCGAGCTCCATGGCGGCGACGAGCTCGAGGGCATCTCCAATGGCGGGGCGGCGGCCGATCTGTGAGGAGAGGGAGCGGGATGGTGAGAATAGGAGGAGAAGGGAAGGGAGGCACGGGGAGGAGAAGAGGTGGCCGGGCTCGCTGCTGGTCGCCGGCGGCGGGGAGGCGGCCGGCCGGAGGCGCTCCACGGGAGGCGACGGCGAGGCGCGGCTGGGAGCCCAGATCAGGCCCTGGCGGCGGAGGAGCGGGCCCGCGGAGCCCGGGCGGCTGGGAGGCTGCGGTTGGGGCTACGTGGCCTCTCCAGAGCCACTCATCTGCAGATCAGACGGCTCAGATTGGCCTGAGACTAGGGTTTCGGGGATCTGGAGGGTTTGGAGGCAAATTTGGGGCAAAGTGGAGGGGGGTGGCTGCAAATATGCCATGGGGTAAACCCTAATTGGCCTAGGGGAGTGTGTTGGTCTTTATATAGGCAGGTTGGCTGGCCAGTTGACGCAAACGCCCTCGGTACCCCTCTCGCGTGTCCGCTGATCGCGTTCGTGACCGCCGAAGGTGCATACGGACTCCGATTCCGACGAAATCTCGAATCACGCGCTCAGCGCGTCGAGCCGGTCGATCGTACCTCACTGCGGTGACATTCCGACAACATTTTTCGGCGCCCCAAAAAATAATCCGTTTATTAAATAAACGGGGTTTTCGTTCCTGTAAGTGCATCAAGTGCCCTCCCCTTGAGGTTTTGGAGTTTGATGACAAAACGGTTAATGGACTGATGTGTTTGTGAGTATACACAGGAGAACAGTCCTGGATGAGGTGTTTAACCACCAATGTCGACCCCCCAAAATGTTGAGGAACATTGGAGAAATCGATGTGTTTCCTGAAGAATGAAGTTGTGCGAAATCCTGAGGAAGTAGGATCCTGAAGCGTTCGGTTGAAGCTGAAGCTGAAGACGATCCTGAAGAAGTTCGCACTGAAGACGAAGTTGAAGCGTAGTATTCGCTAAGACTTTTTATACTTCTTGAGTAATGAAGTTGCACGAAATCCTGAGGAAGTAGGATCCTGAAGCATTTGGTTGAAGCTGAAGCTGAAGACGATCCTGAGGAAGTTCGCGCTGAAGACGAAGTTGAAGCGTAGTCTTCGCTAAGACTTTTTATACTTCTTGAGTAATGAAGTTGCGCGAAATCCTGAGGAAGTAGGATCCTGAAGCGTTCGGTTGAAACTGAAGCTGAAGACGATCCTGAGGAAGTTCGCGCTAAAGACGAAGTTGAAGCGTAGTCTTCGCTAAGACTTTTTATACTTCTTGAGTAATGAAGTTGCACGAAATCCTGAGGAAGTAGGATCCTGAACCGTTCGGTTGAACCTGAAGTTGAAGACGATCCCGAGGAAGTTCGCGCTAAAGACGAAGTTGACGCGTAGTCTTCGCTAAGAATTTTTATACTTCTTGAGTCATAGGAAAACACCGCACTGTTGGAGGGGTTGAAGAAAACGAGTTCCGAAGTTCTGAGGAAGTGCTCAGTTAGGAATCCAGAATAAAAACCCTGAGGAAATCTCCTGCAGTAGAAGTTCAGTTCCTCGGGTGTCTGAGACGTTGTTCTTCAGGACACTGAGGAATCTATCTTCGGTTGAGGAGTCTGGAGACTGCGAGTGCAGTTCTCCTGAAGAGAGAGAATTCTCCTGCTGTAGAAGTTCAGTTCCTCGCGTGTCTGATACGTTGTTCTTCAGGACACTGAGGAATTTGTCTTCGGTTGAGGAGTCTGGAGACTGCGAGTGTAGTTCTCCTGAAGAGAGTGAGATCTCCTGCAGTAGAATTTCAGTCCTCATGTGTCTGAGACGTTGTTCTTCAGGACACTGAGGTAACTAACGTCGGTTGAGGAGTCTGGAGAGAGAATACTTTGACCGTGCCACGTGTTGCGTGGTGAGAGGCTAGAACTTGTCTAGCAACGGTCATTTCCGAGGGCATGAGAGTAATTGCATGCATGGGCATTTATGTCCTTTCACCTCGGGTTGCTCCGCGGCTATAAATAGCCACCCCCAGCCCCATTTGTGGGTTGGCTTCTCCGACAGAAAAACTGACACTTGTCATCTGAGAGCAACCCACCTCTGAGGAAACTGAAGAACCTATGTGAGGAAAAACCACAAGCCTGAGTAGTTGAGAGTTTCTGAGGAAGTCGGTTCGAGTGATCCGAAGCTTTTTACTCTTGAAGACTGTGATCTTCCAGCCGGTGTAGAAGTCTTCAGTCTGAGGAAGTCAAGATGCAATTGTGACTTCCCGGAGTGACTGAGTCTGTGAAGGTTTCGGGAGTCTACCTTGAAGACTCACCTGAGTTATTGGACGG
This sequence comes from Bromus sterilis, assembly GCA_950022295.1. Lineage (NCBI taxonomy): Eukaryota > Viridiplantae > Streptophyta > Magnoliopsida > Poales > Poaceae > Bromus > Bromus sterilis. Next base: position 155,866,608 of record OX465596.1, on the reverse strand, counting down.
AGTCTGAGGACTTTAGTTCAAGGAGAACAAGGTGAAGACTATGTCTTCTGAGTTGAATCTCAGCCTCTCCAACCAGACGTAGAGTTGTCACAGCAACTTGAACTGGTCTACCAAACCAATGTCTTCAATCTCTGGTGCTATCTCTTCAACCTCTTAAGCTTCAGTATTTGATATGATATGCTTCAGCTCTCCCTCTGCTCTTTGTCTTCATACTATGCATCTGAAGCACTTCTGCTTATCTGAATTGATTTATTTCTGTTGCATTATGATGAGCTTCCCTAATGATTACATTCTGTGAAGTTTTATTTCTTCATGATTTTGGTTACTTCTTCAGCTTCATGATTTTCTTCAGCTTCATGATTGCTTCAGTCCTGAAGAAAACCAAAATCTGGTAGTAAAATTGAAAATCTCCCATTCACCCCCCCTCTGGTCGATATATTGCACTTTCAATTGGTATCAGAGCTAGGTACTCCCTTTCTCTGTGTGATTCGGTTTAACCACCTGGAGTTTTAGTTATGTCGACCTCAGGTACAATGAGCGTTGCCTCAAACTGCCCCATCTTCGACGGGACAGACTATCCATATTGGAAGAACAAGATGAGGATACATCTTGAAGCCATTGACAAGGATCTGTGGGATATTGTTGATCAAGTCATTCCTGAAGGAAATCTGATGACTGCTCCTGAAGTTGTCAAGAGGAACTGGCAGCTTGATGCAAAATCTCGAAGCATCATTGGTGGTCATCTCAACAAGGCTCAGTTCAACCGTATCAGTGGTCTGGATACTGCAAAGAAGATATGGACAAGACTGTCTAAAGTCAATGAAGGAGTCTCTGCTCAACGAGACTCTCGGGTTGATACACTCCGCAGTCTCTTCAACAGGTTCAAGAGGCTGGACAATGAGCACGTGCAACAAACCTTTGATAGACTCACTGACATATCCAATGAACTTCAAGCACTGGGTGCCGCTGATATCACAGATCATGAAGTTGTGAAGAAACTACTGAGGTCACTGGATGACTCATTTGAGTTCCTATCACTGATGATTCAAGAAAGGCCTGACTTCAAGACTCTGGATCCAGCGGACATTCTCGAGCGCCTCAATGCTCATGAACTGAAGCTCTCTGAAAAACGAGATTTATACAGCTCCACGCCTAAGGTCCGCGCGCTAAAAGCTAGAGCACGAAGAGTGTCCTCTGATGAAGAGTCTGAGGCTGATACTGATGATCCTGAAACCCTCAGCCGTGAACTTGCTCTCCTCACCAGAAAGTTTCAAAGATTCACGAAGAAGAATCGCTTCGTAAATTCCTCAAGTTCGTCCTCAAGAAAAAGCAAAGATGATGACTCTGTCGAAGCAAGAAAGAGAGTCTGCCACAAGTGCAAGAAACTTGGGCATTACATCGCTGAGTGTCCTCTATGGGAAAAGGAAGCTAGACTGAAGAAGAAGAAGAAAGGGAAAGATGACAGTTCTGATGAAACGACTAAGAAGAAATCCTCAAGATCCTCAAAGCCTGCTGGATACAGGAATAGCAGTTCCCGTAAGGCTCGCGCATATCTCGGAAAAGAATTGGACTCGGAAGAATCTGGTTCCAACCCTGATGATGAGGAAGAAGAATCTGAAGAATCTGAGGGTGTGGCCGGTCTGGCTCTTGCCATGACGCTTGTCTCAAAGTCAATCTTTAGCACTGAGGAATCTGGTCTATCACATGTTGATGATGAAGCTGAAGACACAACCCCTTCCTTCTGCTTCATGGCCAAGTCCTCCAAGGTATCTTCTTACTCATCATCAGATTATCCCTCTGATGAAGAACCTGATGAAAACTATGCTAAACTTGCTAAACTTGCATCTAAGCAACAACGTGCACTTGAAAAGATTCAGATCTCACTAAACAAGAGTGATGATATGTTGGTTAAGGAAATGACGAAGACTCAAAAGTTGACTGATGAATCAAAAATTCTTCAGTCAAAGTTTGATGACTTGTTCAATCGTCATGAGGCACTCCTTACCGATCATGAAAAGTTGGCTCATGAGTTCCTCATGAGGAAACAAGAACTTGAACGCGTAAGGATGTCTCATGACGATCTGAGGAAAGAAAATGATTCACTCCTCTCCCAACAGATCATCATGCCACAAGAAGGATTTAATCCTCCCTGTTTAAAATGCATTGAACATGATCGTATCATCTCTGTGCCTAGTTCCTCAATGTCTTCAGACTCTGTTATTTCTATTGCTTCTGTGGTATCTAACCCCTCATCTGAGGATACCATTGACCTTGCTGAAGAAAATGCTAGGTTGAAGAGTCTACTGGAAACCGGCATGTTCAAGAGTCCGAAAGGACATCAGACCCTTTGTGACATCCTCAAGAAACAGATCCTCAACAGAAACCCGAGGAAAGAAGGCATCGCATTCACTCGGAAACTCAACCCTGATGGGTCTTACTGGAAACCTGAACAATATCCAGAGACCACTTGGGTTCGGTCAAAGACGCCTCCTCCTGATCCCGATACTTTATCTGGTTATGATACTGTTTCTTCAGTTGTGATGAATGAGTCTTTTGACTCAAACTATAAACTGTTTAAGAATGGTAATGGTGAGGTATTCACCAGATACATCGGAACTAACCGTAGGAACGGTGCTCCAGTCAAGCAGATCTGGGTTCAGAAGGACCTCATCACTAACCTTCTTGTGAATGCAGATGCAAATGAGTTGAGGATGTCCTAAGTGGACAATTCTTCAAAAAGTCATGAATATGAGCATGTTTCATCTAATCACTTTGTTAACAGGGAAGCTCAGAACAAGAATGCTTACTCCTATGATTATCCTGATACCTCACCCGTGAGGCAATACTCTCCTCGTCGTTCCTCAAATGCTTCAAAACCACCCGTGCGAATGTGGGTGGTTAAGAAGAACTAATCTCTTCTATAGGAACGCGTCCTGAGGCAAACTAACCATATTGCAGATCCTATGCCCAGGACGAAAATTATGTGTCAGCTGAAGAATATCGTTATACTGAAATCCTGAGACTTAAAATCCTGAGGAATACAGTCCTGAAGAATTCACGAATTCTTCAAACTGATGCTGGCTCATAACTTGTAGTGTGAGATACTAACTCTTCTGTAGGAAAATTCTTCGGGGAGAACTGAATGGATTATGGATAGTGGATGCACGAATCATATGACTGGTGACATAAATCTTCTCATGGAAACTTCTCTGAGTCCTTCATCGAAGAAAACAAATGCATTCGCTAACCATCATAATCACAAGCTATATCAAATGGATGTGAAAAGTGCATTCCTCAATGGTAATGTCGAGGAAGAAGTATATGTTGCTCAACCTCCAGGTTTTGAAGACGCAAAGAAGCCTGATATGGTGTACAGATTGAAGAAAGCTCTGTATGGACTGAAGCAAGCCCCATGGGCTTGGTATGACACATTGTGTGACTTCCTCATCAGCAAGGGCTTCAAATTCGTCAGCAATGCAATGGCACCTTCATCTCTCAAGAGAATTACCTCAAGGAATGCCTCAGGAAACTCGGGATGCAAGACTGCAAAGGTAACAAGACCCCGATGCCTACAAATGGATGCCTCGGTCCTGATGAAAATGGCAAGGACAACGATCAGAAGGTATACCGCTCCATGATTGGTTCTTTGCTATACTTATGTGCTTCAAGACCTGACTCCTGAAGCACAACACACGATGCGTCGTACTCTTCAACTCATGAGGAACTACCTTGCTAAGTGTGAAGAAATTAACGTGGAATTGACTCAAGATCCATACGACAATTGTATGGTATCAAGTGTCACATTCCCTATAAGGTGGGTAGCGCCACCGCCCAAACACCTCAGGATTTGGTGTTCCTCAACTTCCTCAGGATGTGTTGTTACTCAGCTTCCTCAAGATTCGAAGTCTTCATTTCTGATGATTACCGTGTTTGTCCTCAACAGCGTTCACCTATAGTTATTGATCTTCAGCTTTTTGCTTCTTCATCTAGGTGAACATGATCGGACCCGTCCCTCTGTGCTCACTTATCTAATCTGTCTATCTCATATGCGTTCATCCGGAAATCATGTATTCCTCAGATTGAGACCATTTGTCTTCATCCTCAGCCCATGTCCTCAAGTTCCTCAAATCACGGATTTATTGTTACAACTGTCTTCAATTTGTTGTGATTTTACCGCACGTCGTGATTATCCACCATCAAGATATCCACTGAGGATCCCAACAATCAGGGGCAATCCGGTCCACAAATTTTGCAACCCCTCAGTTTTTACCCCTCTATAAATAGCCCTCTACCCGCTCCTCCGGTCATTTACCCCCCAACGCCTCCCTCACTCTCGCGCCGCCGCCCTTGAGCTCCTCAAGCTCGAGCGCTACTGTCGCCGTAGTTCGCCGTCGCCGGGGACGAAGACTCATTGTTCCTCAGCATTCGCCTCAAGTCTGGTATGCTTATTCCTCAGTGGTTTATTCCTCAGCATCTTATTCCTCAGTACTGTTGTGTCCTCAACCCAGTTAATCCTCCACTGTACTGCTAGCTTTCTGAAACCTATACCTATGCCTCATTCCTTTGTTTTCCTCAGCCTATTCCTCATGAACGCATATAACCGTACCACACTTCCCTCGCAACTTAATTCTGTCACAAGTACATGTCTGCTGAGGAATCGTATGGTTCTCATAGTCTCACTTCATTTGCAGCTCAGCTCGAACGTACAATTCCTCAGTCTCCTCAGCTGAAGAAAATGCCTCCTCGGCGCAAGCACACTGATACTGCTAAAGACTTACCTCCTGAGCTCTATGAGAAACTGAAGACTCCAGAACGTGAAACTGCTGATGATCGTAAGAAAAGGGTCCAGAAGATCACAAGAGAATGGGCCAAGCGTTGGGTGGCCTATCAATGGCTTAATCCTCAACATGAGGAAATGTTTGCCGTTAATCCGCCACTGAAGACATTGGGTATCAAGGCTCGACCTCCACCTGCACCAGGCGTCATTCCTGATCCCACAACAATGCGCACTCTTGAAGACTTTCCTGCGGCATATGAGCAGTACCTCAAGCGCTCTCGCAGCCGTGTCAAGAATCTGGTCCGTGACATGACTGCTTCAATATAGATTCCGCCTCAAGATCAGTCTCAACCCAGAAAACAACCTCCTCCTCAGCACCGCAAAAAGGCTCCTGGCATGAAACCTCAAGTTGTTGGCTCCTCATGTCAACGCACAGATGGTGTTGCCCCCTCCTCAAGGATACGCACTGATGAATCTGGTGCTCCTGAGGCCTCAATCACAATGCCTCAGCCTCAGCTGAAGACCAAAACTGTTCTTCAATGCGGCCCTCGCCCCTCACCAAAGAAAACTGCTATGTGTGGTGCCCTTCATCATACTCCTCAATCTTCTGATGATGAAGATGAATTTGAGGATTTGGCCAGCTTCGTCGCCACTGAAGCTGATAAGATTGAATACGTGCGTGCTGCGGCCAGACGCAAAGCTGAAGCAACGGGTTCAGAAATCCCGCTTCTCCTTGATCCCAAGAAGATCTTGGAGTACATTGAAATTTGGTCTCTTAAGCCTGACACTCCGCTTGATGATTTGGACATCCCGAAAGACATCAAATTCTATGTTCAACAATTCCTCATAAACGAGATTCATCAACCAGATCTTCAGAAACAGTTGAAGGCCAAACTGAAGAAAGTCCTCAGTGACTTCAAAAAGAAACCTATCACTGATGTTACTCCTCAGGAGTTTATAGAGAATCAATGTGAAGTTCAACGCCTCAACATTGAGTTCGCTGCCAACCGTACTTATATTGGCAAATCCAAAGAACGGATCTCTCAACAGGTGGCAAAGTTGATGAAGCTTCGACAGCCTGCTTCCTCAGTACCCACTGATGCCACTGCTAAAAGCCTCAAGCGCCTGCCTGAAGCCCAACCCTCTACTCCACCTGCTGCGAAGAAGCCTACTGTTGAAGAACCCATTGATGCTACACCACTTTCCTCAGCTCCTCCGACCAAACAGGCCGGTGATACCACCGTTCATATTACTGCTGCCTCAACTCCACCTCAAAATCCTCAGCGCAGCTTAATCGTCTTCACTCCACCCCCTGCTGCAACACCCATTGTTCCAACTTCACCGTCCCCACCGCCACCAACTATCACTGAAGTTGAAGACATGGACGTCGACATTATGGATGATGGAACTCCTCGTGTCCATGATGATGACTATGGGCTGACACACTCACCCACTCATACCGTCTTCTCACCTGAGCCTCACTCCGACACCGTAACCGAGGTGCTTCCTGACACTTCTCTGTTGTCTGAAGACTCTGTTGGTGCATCGTCCTCAGCGTCTGATGCTGATGACCCCGAAGCCTCCAGTGCTCCAACAAATTCTCCTGCTAATACTGATGCTGCAGCAAACACCACCACTGATACTGATGCAGCTGACACTACAACTGCTGATCCTCAGCCAGACCCACCTGCTGCTGAAACTGAAGCTGAAGCCGACCAAAGCACAACTGCCCCTCCTGAAGCCGAAACCAGTACAAATGCTGAAGCTTCAAAGGATGGCTCTGAAGATAAACAGGCCACATCGCCTCGTCTCCCCAAGGACATCAACACATCTGTGCCTGATGCATCTGCAGCGACTCCGCCTCAGCCTCAAGCTACTCTTCAGATTGAAGTGCCTCAAGCGCCTTCCCCACCTCAAGGCCCAGTTCAAGCTCGGTCCTTATGTCCGATGCAGAAGCGACCATTCTTCCGTGACCTTGAAGCTGATGATACTCCAAGCTTTGATGCTACTAATTTCTTCAACGCCATGAGTTTCTTTCAAGAGGGGATTCAAAATCCGTATCACTCTGCTCCACCTCGAAAGCTGTTGAGGTTCTGGACTGCCACTCAGAAGAACTACTATGCTTCAGTGCTCTACAAGCAAAACAAACTGTTTCCTCACAAGCACATCCCTCTGATGGATATGGAAGCCCTTCCTTGCTTCAACAATGTGCTTCAGGATCTGCATCATGCCAAGCTGCTTCAGTTCTGCTCTGAATGCATACACTGGAATGAAGAGCTTGTGCTTCAGTTTTATGCCACGTTGTATGTTTCAGGAAATCCTTTGGATATCAACACCTGGGTCCTCGAGTGGATGACTGAGCATCATCACAACACCATCACTGTTCCTGAAGCAATTGATATTCTTGAGTTGCCTCAGTGCACTTCTCCTGCTGCTTGCTCCTATGGGTCTCAAATTCTTTGAGATGACCTGATGAACATGCTAATGAAACCTCAGGCCCCTGAAGCCCCAGCTCGCACAAAGTTTCCAGTCTCTGAGCTTCTGTATCTGCCAAGTACGTTGTATCGGATTCTGGCCAAGACCTTCTGCCCCATTAAAGGCTATAAATCCACTGCTGAAGAAGTCATTTGCATCATGAAGAACATACTCCACAACCTTTGCATGTCTGGGCCGATCAACGTCCCTGACTTCTTCTTTAGAACTATGGTTGATGCTGCACATAATCCTCATATCCTGAAGCCATATGTACCTTGGATCATGAAGCTCATCCGAGCCGTGACTGGAATTGATTTCCAAACTGATCCCCCGAATCACAGGACCTATATGCCGCCTGTCGAAGTGCTTCAACATACTATTGCTTCAAATAACAAAGGCAAAGGCATCTTCTATGAAGAAGTTCTCCCAACCAATTCCCTCGGTGTAAACATTCGTCATCCTCAGTCTCGCACAACTGATGAAACCAGAACTCATGCCTCAACTGAGGATACAACTCAGGCTCGAGTGATGACTGACCGAGAGCTTATGATTAGTCTTCATCAGAAAGTTGATCGTAATCATGATTGGTTGAAGCGCCAGTTTACTGAAATCCTCAGCTACATGGCTCACACGCATTCTTTTGTGAAGAAAGTGCATCAGTATGCTCATCATACATATCAACATCTTGATGCCCTGATGAGAGAAGTAATCACCCCTGAAGACCTTGCCAAGTTGGAGCTTCAACAGCCTCCGATTCCTGCAATCAGACCCCCAAGGCAATTCAGACGCTGCACAACTCCTCCTCCGGCAATGGATTCTTATTCTTCAAACCAGGAGATGACTGCTGAAGAAGCTGAAGACACTGCTGGCTGCCCTCACACTGCAACGGATTGCCTCAGGCGTGACTCACCTCAGCCTTGAAGCAACTTCAAGGGGCGTTAGCTTAAGTTTTTCCCTTTTTGATCATTTTATGACAAAGGGGGAGAAATCTGTTAGTCTTCAAGCGGGTTTTAGTTATGGGGTTCTTCAGTTACAACTCTCGTTCTTCAGATTTTTTTAACGAGTTGTAAACTGTAATTTTGGTGTTTGCCTGATACTATTCCTCAGTTTCCACATGCTATTTCCTCAAGTTTATCATATATGCATGTGATTGTCTCTGCAAACACCTCTCTCAGTGCGTTGTTTAATTTCCTCAAACACTTCATAACATGCAGTGCTTCAGAAATGCCTGGATGTAGGGGGAGCTCCTCATATACCTCAAAATTCTTTAGATATTAAACATTCTTCAACTTATATGCATATCCTCAGGGGGAGCTTCATTATATCCAGCTTAATGATAAAAATGTTCTTCAAAGTTTTTATTCTTCAAACTCATAATTTTATCCCCGTTGAAGCTTAACCTGATTGTCATCAAATCACCAAAAAGGGGGAGATTGTAAGTGCATCAAGTGCCCTCCCCTTGAGGTTTTGGAGTTTGATGACAAAACGGTTAAGGGACTAATGTGTTTGTGAGTATACACAGAAGAACAGTCCCGGATGAGGTGTTTAACCACCAATGTCGACCCCCCAAAATGTTGAGGAACATTGGAGAAATCGGTGTGTTTCCTGAAGAATGAAGTTGTGCGAAATCCTGAGGAAGTAGGATCCTGAAGCGTTCGGTTGAAGCTGAAGCTGAAGACGATCCTGAGGAAGTTTGCGCTGAAGACGAAGTTGAAGCGTAGTATTCGCTAAGACTTTTTATACTTCTTGAGTACTGAAGTTGCGCGAAATCCTCAGGAAGTAGGATCCTGAAGCGTTCGGTTGAAGCTGAAGCTGAAGACGATCCTGAGGAAGTTCGCGCTGAAGACGAAGTTGAAGCGTAGTCTTCGCTAAGACTTTTTATACTTCTTGAGTAATGAAGTTGCACGAAATCCTGAGGAAGTAGGATCCTGAAGCGTTCGGTTGAAACTGAAGCTGAAGACGATCCTGAGGAAGTTCGCGCTGAAGACGAAGTTGAAGCGTAGTCTTCGCTAAGACTTTTTATACTTTCTTGAGTAATGAAGTTGCACGAAATCCTGAGGAAGTAGGATCCTAAAGCGTTCGGTTGAACCTGAAGCTGAAGACGATCCTGAGGAAGTTCGCGCTAAAGACGAAGTTGACGCGTAGTCTTCGCTAAGACTTTTTATACTTCTTGAGTCATAGGAAAACACCGCACTGTTGGAGGGGATGAAGAAAACGAGTTCCGAATGTCTGATGAAGTGCTCAGTTAGGAATCCTGAGGAAAAACCCTGAGGAAATCTCCTGCAGTAGAAGTTCAGTTCCTCAGGTGTCTGAGACGTTGTTCTTCAGGACACTGAGGAATCTGTCTTCGGTTGAGGAGTCTGGAGACTGCGAGTGCAGTTCTCCTGAAGAGAGAGGAATCTCCTGCAGTAGAAGTTCAGTTCCTCGGGTGTCTGAGACGTTGTTCTTCAGGACACTGAGGAATTTGTCTTCGGTTGAGGAGTCTGGAGACTGCGAGTGCAGTTCTCCTGAAGAGAGTGAGATCTCCTGCAGTAGAAGTTCAGTCTTCATGTGTCTGAGACGTTGTTCTTCAGGACACTGAGGTAACTAACTTCGGTTGAGGAGTCTGGAGAGAGAATACTTTGACCGTGCCACGTGTTGCGTGGTGAGAGGCTAGAACTTGTCTAGCAACGGTCATTTCCGAGGGCATGAGAGTAATTGCATGCATGGGCATTTATGTCCTTTCACCTCGGGTTGCTCCACGGCTATAAATAGCCACCCCCAGCCCCATTTGTGGGTTGGCTTCTCCGACAGAAAAACTGACACTTGTCATCTGAGAGCAACCCACCTCTGAGGAAACTGAAGAACCTATGTGAGGAAAAACCACCAGCCTGAGTAGTTGAGAATTTCTGAGGAAGTCGGTTCGAGTGATCCGAAGCTTTTTACTCTTGAAGACTGTGATCTTCCAGCCGGTGTAGAAGTCTTCAGTCTGAGGAAGTCAAGATGCAATTGTGACTTCCCGGAGTGACTGAGTCTGTGAAGGTTTCGGGAGTCTACCTTGAAGACTCACCTGAGTTATTGGACGGAGTTTGAGGACTTTAGTTCAAGGAGAACAAGGTGAAGACTATGTCTTCTGAGTTGAATCTCAGCCTCTCCAACCAGACGTAGAGTTGTCACAGCAACTTGAACTGGTCTACCAAACCAATGTCTTCAATCTCTGGTGCTATCTCTTCAACCTCTTAAGCTTCAGTATTTGATATGATATGCTTCAGCTCTCCCTCTGCTCTTTGTCTTCATACTATGCATCTGAAGCACTTCTGCTTATCTGAATTGATTTATTTCTGTTGCATTATGATGAGCTGCCCTAATGATTACATTCTGTGAAGTTTTATTTCTTCATGATTTTGGTTACTTCTTCAGCTTCATGATTTTCTTCAGCTTCATGATTGCTTCAGTCCTGAAGAAAAGCAAAATCTAGTAGTAAAATTGAAAATCTCCCATTCACCCCCCTCTGGTCGATATATTGCACTTTCAGTTCCGTTGGCTTCGGCTGGTCTCGTGCGGTTTTCGCGACGTTGATCGGGTGAAACCCGGTGTCGCAAAGGTCGAGTGTCAGGGTGGCAAGGGTCGGTCTCCGTCCGATACGAGATAAGAGGAGGGAAAATAATCGCCGATCGATAAATCGGGGATGCAAACACCGCAAACAAATCAGGCAATCAAACAATTCACACCGAAAACAAAAAATTTTAATTTTTGCAAAAACTGGGCTGTTACAAATCCCCTCTCTGTTTAATTAAACAGAGAGGATTAGGGGAGGCTGGGGACCACTGTCAGCCTCACTGGGGTGTATTAGGGGGTTAAGCACTGGGTTAAGCCCTAATGGCGTCGACGGCGGTACTGTTCGCCGGAGAACTCGTCGGAGTTGCAAATCGGGCACGGGAGGGGAAAAGGAGTGCACCATCTTGCTCAGCATCGTCGTCCGCATCGAATGGACCCGTCCAGAGCTTCAGGGGGTCACTGGAGCGCCGCCGGCGTCGACGACGGCGGAAGCAGAAGCTAGGGCTTCGCCGGGGAGGGGGAAAACGGGCACCATTTGGGGTGGCGAGTGGTGCGTTGTGAAGCTAGCACACGCATGAGCCATACGCACGCTCTGGGGCATCGACAGGGGCACGGGAGCAAGGGGGGCATCGTCCATGGCGGCGACCTTCCTCTTCTCTCATGGCGGAATCGGCTAGGGGGGGATTGAGGAGCCGCAAGGTTGGGGGTTCTGCTCACCAGGAGGTGGTGAACGCAACGGCACAGGCGGTGGAGGCGGAGAGGCTTCAACGACGAGGAATTCGGCGGAGTTGGCTTGCGGGTCCTGCAGCAACGTGGAGATGATTCCGGCGGCTACAGAGCGTCCGAGCTCGATTCCTTCTGCACGGAGAAGAAGTCGAGGATGGCGAGGAGGATGGCGAGGAGGATGGACAACACGACGCAGCTCGGGAACGACGTTGGCCACGCGGGCTTATGGCCATGGCGACGGCGGCGTCCTGTTCTTCGCGGGGCTCAGCGAGAGAGAGGAGGATAGGCACTGGGGAGGGGGGGAATTGACGCACCGCGTCTCTAGCGTCTCCGTGGCGTGGCTAGAAGGCGCGGGAGGGGCAAGTGGCGTCTGGAGAGGCGGCGACGTGCACGGCTAGCTCGGTGGCATTCCACCGAGGAGCTTGGAGGCGCGGGATCGGGGAAGAAGACCCCGCTGCCCCTTTGGGCTGGGTCGGCTGGATGGGTCGGCTTCGCCTGGGCGTCTGGTAAGTCTTTCTGATTCCTTTTCTGTTTTTCTTTTCTGACATTTGTTGGGCTGTGCTAAAATAAATAGCTAGGCATTTTATTAAATGCTGAAATTTTTTATATGGCTACATAAAAATATATACTAGACACTTATAAAGTTTCAACATTTTTAAAATTCAAATAATTTGAATCTTAACTCAAATAGGGTTATTTGATTAATTCCAAGGCACTGTTTGAATATTTGAAAAATCTATGAGCATGGGATGGTTCCCACATCACTTGATATGTGATCACACTGATTTATAAGACTTTTCAAAAATCTAACATGAATTTTTGGAGAAGATTTTTATCTGGCCTTTTGAATTAATTCATCTGGGGGGGTTCCTTCTCCCATTTTTCTTTGGAATTTGATTTCAAAGATTTCTTTTGAAAATTTTAATATGATGCAAGAGTACTGGCTAACCCTAGCACATTACCTAACAGAGGGTTCTGACACATAGGAGCTATACTACTCATGCACATGTATCAAGGTAAAGGGAGGTGGGGTTTCACTTGCAGGAGTGCCAGCTTTGACTTGGCTAGTCCTGAACTACGAGTACCAGACTTTGAGGTAAGAAGCGTACACGAGTCCACTACTTTCTCCAACCAATTACACCACTATGGTGCCTTCCTCGACTTCCCCACGAGAAAGCACGCCATAGCACTCACACTTATCTTGGTGTGTTTTAGAAGTATCCAGTTCAAGTTTTCTAATAATCAAGCTAAGCTTTCCAAGCAGTCCATAACCGCGGACGCGGCTATTCGAATAGTTTTGTTAACCCTGCAGGGGTGTACCGCTACACACACATGATCATCATTTACCGCCTTTGATCTCGACACCATTCAAGGGGTGCCAGCGAGGATGCTCACCACAACTGTTACCTCACAGCCGATCTAGTCCGAGAAAGCCGCCTACTTGGGTTGGCTACCACTATCGTGAACCCGGCCGGTTTACCGAAGTGGACCCAAGTGATGTGTGCGTGGTGCATAAGCCGGTCTCAGATGAGCCGTTCTCTCACTTAGCATCCAGGCCACAGACCTACCAGAACTCCGAACTATTGCGACATCTGGACATCGAAGGGGATGAGTTAGTAAGCTGAGAGGGGTCAGTGAGCCCAATGTGTGGTTGTACGAGACAAGAACTTGGACATCTGGACATCTTGGATCACCACACAAGAACTTGGACATCTGGACATCTGGACAGCTTGGATCACCACACAACAACTCGGACTTAGGGAGGTGTTCCACGAGACAACCCACCGTGTACTCCTACATAGCCTGTCATCGTTCACCTTGTATTAGGGTAGATTCACCAACACTTTTCTACCATCATCATCATGATCACTACCATCCCGACTCACATAACAGTATAATCAAGGTATCACTCTAAGCATGCAATAAGCAGTAACAATTTCAGGGGCCACATGATATCAATCAACTCCTACATTTGCTAGGATTGTGGTTTGCTTACTACTGTGACAAAATGATAGGTCATGCAAAGGAATGGGTTCATCTATGCGGTAGAAACGTAGCATGGTAATCATCCTATACAATGCATAAGCGAGATATGAGAGGGAATTGGGATTTTATCGACATGATCAATGGGGGTTTGCTTGCCTTGCTGACGAGGTTTGGGTTCGGGGTCTTCAACGAAGGGGGAAGCCTCCTGCTCCGGTTCCACCTCTACTCGACAAACAACAAACAAGGTAGCAAAGTAAATACAATGCACAATCACATGATGGAAGGTTGAAACTTGATGTGTATGCTTTGATGTGTGAGGCAATTCCATTTAAATGGAGTATATTGAAAATTGAATTGCAAATTCAAACTCCAATTTGAATTCAAACTTAGCCAAGTTACAAGTGACATTGTTTGATCAATTTGAATCATTTGTAAAGGTGTATGATATGCCTCTGATGTGTGTTTGAAATGTAACAAGTTTCCATGGTCCAAGTTGCAAAATCATTTGAATTAAATTTGAATAAATTCCAAATAAATCAAATGACATATGCTACTGGTCCCAATTTAAATTCAACTTAAACATAGTTGGAAGTTGGATTTTTGGATAGCTTATTTTCTCCTGATCATTTTTCATATATTATTTGTCCAATTTGGAGTTAATATGAATTTTCTATGAATTTCCAAAGTTTGAGCTATTTTCTGGATTTTCTGGAATTCTTTAAATCATTTCAATTTCTTGAAATTCAATTATGGCGTCAGCATGACTTCATGCTGGCGTCAGGGGGGGTCTGACGAGTGGGCCAAGGCTGTCAGTGGGTCTGGGTTAATCCCCGTTTTATTTAAACTAACAGGGGGTTAAGGGGTCCAGGGCCCCACCTGTCATCGGCTGTGGGGGGTCATTAGGGGGTGATTAATGGATAACCCACCGGCGGTTAACCGGCGGCAACCACGGGGATGGCGGCGTCTCGCCGGAATCGGCTAGAGGCCACGGGAGAGGAAACGGAGGGCATCGGCGTGCTCCTGGAGGTCGTCCGCGTCGAGAGGATGCATCAGGGGGTCACGGGGAGGTCGGGAGCGACGACGGCGACGTGCTGGGCGGAAACATAACGACGGCGAGGTTGGGGGGAAGGCTAGCGTGCACGGCCTGGGCTAACCTTGCGCGCGTTCGAAAGTTGGCAGTGCAAGGAGTCATCTGCGCGCTCTGGGGAAACAAGGAGGGAACTAGAGCGAGCTCTACTTCGACCAAGGCGGCGGCGGAGCTCTGCGTCCATGGCATTTTCGGCTAGAGCTACGGAGGGGATCGAGGAAAAGCACCGGGCGAACCGTAGGCTCACCGTGAATCCAACGGAGGCGGTCGCGTGCTCGGGGAAGCTCGGAGTTGGCCGGAATTTGAAGACGACGCGCGGCGGCCGGAGACGAAGGCGATGAAGGGGGCGACGGCTACAAAGCTTCCTGGCTCGATTACTCCTGCACGGCGACGAAGACGAGCATGGTGCGCGTCCTAGACATCTCGTGGCAGCTCGATGAGGTCGGTGGCCACGCGGTTGCGGCGGCGCGCTCCGGCGGTTCCTTCTGTCGACGAAAAACACGGTGAGGGAGGAGGGGGAGGTGGCTCTGGAGGAAGGGGAACGAAGCTGGGAGTCTTCCAGACGTCTCCGGGCGAGGAGATAAGCCCTGGGCAGTCAGGAAACTGCCTGGCGCGCCCACGGTGCTCGCCGGCGACCTCGGTGCCTGCCTGGCCGGGGTTGAAGACGCATGTGCCCCCCGTGGGCTGGGCTGGGCCAGGCTGGGGGAGAGTTGGGCCGAAACCAGGTGAGCCTCTTTTCCCTTTTTCTGTTTCTTTTCTATTTTCTTTTCTTTCTTTCTTTTGGTTTTGCTAAATAAAATAGCAAACCATTTTATTAAATGCTCATAATTTTTATATGGCCTCACCAAATAATATACTAGCCACTTATAAATTTTGAACATTTTTAAAATTCAAATAATTTGAACTTTAACTCAAATAGGGGTATTTGATTAATTCCAAGGAACTGTTTGAATATTTGAAAAATCCATGAGCATGGGGTGGGTCCCACATCACTTGAAATGTGATCACACTCATTTATAAGACTTTTCAAAAATCTAACATTAATTTTTGGAGAAGATTTTTATCTGGCCTTTTGAATTAATTCATCTGGGGGGGTTCCTTCTCCCATTTTTCTTTTGATTTTGATTTCAAAGATTTCTTTTGAAATTTTAACATGATGCAAGAGACTTACTAACCCTAGCACATTACCTAACAGAGGGTTCTGACACTGTTGTGTTGAGTTTACACTTTGGGTGGGATTCGCAACTTAATACCAGCGAGATGTTCTGGATAGATATCTCAAGGTGGATGATTAGTAGGTAGATGCAGATGGATTTCAGTCTACTTGTCTTGGCGTACCGCCCGTACTTTTGAGCCTCTTCCTTTCTTTATAGCATAGTTAGCATTGGTTTGCGCACATAATCCTGTCAATTGCCCAGCTTTAATTTGTTTACCTCGCAGGGCTATTTTATCGTCTTTTGGGAGAGACATCACTAGTGAACATCATAGGATCCCGGTCCATATTTCCAACATTGTTTACACCCGCTATCAATTTACTACTTTATTTACTTTTCCGTTGCTATCACTATCATTATTATCCCGTACGTTTTATCCTTTGTAAACAACAAGGCCGGAGGAATTGAAAACTCCTCTCTACTCGTTGGGACAAAAGTTATTTGTTGTGTGTGCAGGTCCAGGTCAAGGAAGCAACTTTTTTCTTAAAAACGGTGACATTGTTTCCTTGCCATCTACTTGTCGGTCTTGGAGTCCTGTTGGTTCGACATCATTCCTTCGTTTTCAACTTTAATAATGTTGGCAAACCTTATACACCATATGTGCCATTTTTTTGAAGTTGTCTTCGAACCATATAAAAAGTGTTAAGATGGTAAGATTTTTTACTATCTGTCACTAGTCCATCATTTTAACATGGTATACCGCATTAATTACTAACTATTTTATTAATTTGTTTTCAACGTACAGAGGATCCCAAAAGCATGCACGCCTAGCTGGCCGATGCCTGATAGAGGCGAGCTTCAAATTGTTTGTCCACGGTCATGGGAGCTATTCGACATGCATGACTACTCCACTGAAAGTGGGAGTAATTGATGTTTAAGAAAAAAAGGATGGACAAGGATAGTGCATCAGAAGAAAATAAAAGTTGGAGACAAGTTGTTCTCCATATTACATAATGGAATGTGGGGTGTCTATTGGTTTTTTATCATTTCACCTTGTGCTAGTGATGAGTAGGTTGTTGGTGCATACTTGTTGTTAAACATTATGTTGTTGGAGGAGTCGTACTTGTGATGGATATTAGCGAACTTAAACTAGGAAAAGTCGACCTTTGTGTTGAATATTGTCGAAGTTAAATTAGAATAAAACTTTGTGCTATGTATTGTCCTTTGTTATGAATTAATGGGCACCCATAATGCCACTAAAAGCCTGTTTCCTAGCACTGACACAATATGAAATCCCTAAACCCCTCCTTTTAGAAAAAACCAGAAGATGCAGGAGCTAAAATGTGGCGAAGTTTTTAGTCCCAGTCGGTGTTACGAACTGGGACTAAAGTTCCTCGTGCCTGGCCTCCCCACATCAGCCACATGGGCCCACTTTTGTCTCGGTTCGTAATCAAACCGGGACTAACAATATCTGCCTTTTGTCCTGATTGAGTTGTCCCGGTTGGGGAACCGGGACTAAAGGCCCTGTAGAACCGGGACAAAAGCCATGTTTCCTAATAGTGTGAGTAATTCCCTGCTGCAGTCAAAGGGGATGATAGGGATTGGATGAGTTAGATCATGTAATAGTTCAACAGATTGTTGGGGGCATGTTGCCTATCATCTACTATGGTGTTTATCATCTTTTCTACTACTTGTTGTTCTTCATGCTTGTAACTTTGGGCCCGAGTTTCATGATTTCAGATCTGAACCCTATGTGTTTTCATGAATATATTTGTGTTCTTGATCCTATCTATGAGTTGTATGCACCTATTATAGTCCGGAACCGGCGATCCCAATGGTGACAGCTTGGTACACCAAAGGGATGGACTATAATTTGAGGATTCCTTGTATCCATTGATTGTTAATGCTTTGTTCCGGTGGGCATTGACAGGAGCACCTTAATCTCCATAAGTTCCTTTTGGCCCCGTTTGTAGCGGGATGGTAGGACAAAAGATGTTGTGCAAGTTCTTATTGCAAGCACGTACAACTACCTTGATGATCATTAATTTTCTGTGTGCCTTGCCCCAAGTAAACTACATGTTATCTATCATCCATGCAGCGTCCGATCATCCATCCCCCTAGCCTACAGTGTTTTAATTCTGCTGGTTTCAAGTTACTTTACTTCCACCGTTTTACTTTCTTTGTTTTGCCACAACTATATTTGTTACCACCATCACTTCCAAATCACCGTTACTACTAATATCTCTTTGCCAAGAAAATATCTTTCAGGTGCGGTTCAATTTACAACTCAATTGTTAAAGCTGATAAATATTCTTTGGCTCCCCTTGTGTCGAATCAATAAATTGGGTTATCTTACCCGCGAAGACTATCACGATCCCCTACACTTGTGGGTCATCAAGACTATTTTCTGGTGCCGTTGCCGGGGACCATAGCTTTATTTACAAGTCTACTTGGAGTTATTTTTCTTGCTGCAATTTATCCTCTATGGGTAAGAAAGGAGACCCCAAGGTTCTGATTTTACCATCCACTACAATAAAAGGTACCGTTCTTAGCACTAGTGCTACACTTGATTCACCCTCCATTATGAGTAAGTTTGTTTCACCACCACCAAATGCTGCTTCTACTGAGTCCATTGCTATGTCTGATACTTTTGATAATGCTTCCACTAATTTTGATGAGATTGGTTCTCTTGGTTGCTTTGTTGAATCTTAAATTGCTAAGGCTGCAAAATAGTCTGGAATTGAAATTCCTGTTACACGTTATCCTATTTGCAGATCCTCTGGTTACCTACACTTGAGTGGACTCAAGGAAATAATCCTTGATGATGATTATATTGAACTTGATGAAGATTTATGAAGGGAACTTACAGAGTGTGTTGACTCTGACCCTCGTGCTATTAAGAAGCTGCTTGAAAAGCATTCTATGAACAACAAGTTTACTCCCGATCCTAAATTTGCTTCATCTCCTATTTGCATTGAAGATGCTGATTTTGATTTCTCTGTTTATCTTTCACTTATATCTATAGTTGAAGATTGCCCCTTTTATGGCAGAGAAAATGAAGAACCTATTGCACACCTTACTAAACTAACTGAGTTATGTGGCTTATTCGCGACGGAGGACAAGAAGAGAAATTATTATGATACTAAGCTTCTTCCTTTTTCTTTGAAGGAGGGTGCTAAAGCATGGTATGACGCACTACCATGTGGTTCTATTAAAAGTCCTCAAGAATTAGCTCAATCTTTTGTTGCTAAATATTTTACTTCTCATATGCAAGATGCTACTTGACAAAGAATTTATAACTTCAAACAGTTTCAGGATGAGCATCTCCCTAAAGCTTGGGGGAAGTATTGCACTTTACTCAAGGCTAGACCGGGACATGGAGTCCCTAAGAATGAATTTCTTGATATATTTTATGCTGGTTTAACCGATGAATCTAGAACCTATCTAGATAGATGTGCTGGTTGTGTTTTCAGGGAAAGAACATCGGACGATGCTGAAGCACTGATGAGCAAGATAGCCAAAAACCATGATGATTGGTCCATCCATGAACCACCTCCACCACCAAATAAGCGGGGAATGCTCGTCTTGAACCCCAAAGATATGCAAGAATACAAGAAGTCTATTAAGGAGAGAGGCATTAAAGCAGAAGATGTGAAGAATCTACCTCCAATTGAAAAACTTTGTGAGCCTACCACTCACCCTTATATGGTAGAGGTACACTCTCTTTTAGATTTCAATGGAAGTCACATCCCTCATGGAAAGCCTCCTCATCAATGTTTAGATTATCTTGATAATTTTATTATGAAGCAAAGTCACTTTAATGAAAGGATTCAAAGTTAGTTTCATGATAATTCCCCTGCTATCAAAAGTTTGCTTGATGTCTTAGGTAGAACTGTTAGTGATCTTAAAGGCCTTGTTAAGAATTTTCATATGGTTCAAACTCAGCTTGAACAAATTTCTAATATGCAAAAATATTTACTTGGTAACAATGCCAAACAAGATGACATGCAGTCTTTTGGGATTAAAACCCGAGGTGGAACACAAACCCAAGACCCTCTTTATCCAGAGGGACATCCTAAGAGAATCGAGCAAGATTCTCAATTACAGAAATAAGGCATTGTCAGCTCCCCTAAGAAGAAGAAGAAGAAACAGAAACATCAGGAAGCTGATAACTCAAATTAACCTACAATTGATGAAGAACCTATTGTTGATCCTAATATTATATCTACTTCCGATGCTGAAACTGAAGATGGTGCTGAACCCGATAAAGATAATGAGAAGAATGATCCACCTGAAGTACGAGAAGAAGAAGCACACGATAAACGCAAGAGATATGCTAGAGAAGACTTAATTGCAAGGAAGCATGGGAATAGCAAATAACCATGGGTGCAGAAACCGGTGGCATTTCCAGGTAAGTCGCTCAAAACCAAAGAAGAAGAGCACTACAATAAATTTTGTGAATGGATGAAGCCTCTTTTTCTTCAAATTCCTTTGACTGATGCTATTAAGTTACCTCCGTATTCGAGGTATATGAAAGATATTGTGACTAATAAAAGAAAAGTTCCTAATGAGGCAACATTTACTATGCTTGCTAATTACTCTCTCAGTTGCAAGATTCCTAAGAAGCTTGTTGATCCAGGTATACCTACCATTCCTTGCTCCATAAAGAATAATCATGTTAGAACTGTTGTATGTGATCTTGGTCCAGGAGTGAGTGTTATACCTTTCCCTCTTTACAAAAGACTTTGTTTAGATAAACTAATCCCCACAGATATCTCTCTTCAAATGGCTGGCAAGTCAACAGTCGTTCCCATTGGTATTTGTGAGGATGTTCCTGTTGAAGTTGCTAATTGCTTGATTCTTACTGATTTCGTTGTGCTTAACATGCACGAAGATGGGAGCGTGTCCATTATTCTTGGTAGACCTTTTCTTAACACCATAGGTGCTATCATTAATTGCAATAAAGGAAAGATCACTTTCAATGTTAATGATAAAGAACACACGGTTTATTTTCCGAAGAAGATCGATAAAAGGCATGGACTTAACTCTATTGAGAATATTGAGACTGTGAAGATTGGTGGTTGGGATTGTCCTCTCTATGTGCACTCCAAATACAAAACAATTATGGTCGGGAAAGTGTCCATTAAAATAAAGGTACCTTGAATGCTTTGCTCGATATACCACTTGTTTTGTAGCAAGACTTGGTAAACCTTGCTAACAAACAAGTTTTATATGAGTAAAAAGGCGAGCTTGTTATATTTGAATTTCCTTTGGATTTCATCCTTCTTGTTGTACCAAAGTTGATGTTTTTGAAACTTCATATGTTTAACCACTGTTTTGAGCCTTCCGGAAGTTTTTGCAGCTTTCGCTACCTCAAAAAAGTTTCAAAAATGAAGTTCAGAAAAATTCCAGAAAAATTATATTAAAAAATTTCATCAAAAAAGAGGCACAGGGGCACCTAGGGCTGACCAGGGGGCCACCCCTGGTCCACCCGGCCAGGTGACACGGCCTAGCCCATGGTCCCACCACCAGGGGCCCTTTTAAGGTACTTCTTCTTCCTCTCTCTCTCTGTCTTGCCCCAAAAATTGTGATTTTGCTGCTGGAACCCGAGTTCTTGGTGCTCTTGGCTGCGAATTTTGATCTCTCTTTAAAACCCATCAATTGCATTGAGATTTTGACCATTTGCTCCCTGGTATGTGTAGGGGAACGCAACAGAAAACAAAAAAATTCGGTATAGCGAGCACGCCCAGGACCACTATGGAGACGCATACAAGGTTTTGATCTGATCGTTACCGACTCGTAGCGCAGCGGGAAGTAGAGTCGATGAAGATCGTCGGTGCAGATCCCCGCAACTAGGATTTACAACCTCCCAACCGCGAGAATGTATTCCCTCGTCTGCCCCACGAATAGCGCTCCGGGAGGCGGTCGGACAGTCCCTCGAACGATGTCACGGACAGCCCTTCGGGAGGACCCTCGAAACTCGATCTGTAACTCGGACAGCCCTTCGGGAGGCACAATCGAACTAAGATCGAAACAACGACATCTCTACCAAGTTACACACATACGGTTTCAGCTATCCAGCAGGGCTTCGCCGTCCAGAACTAGTTCCTGCCGGAACCCAGACAACCTTTCGGCTCTACGAAACTCTTTCGTGTGAGGGAGAGAAGAAGCCAGATAATTGCATGGCATGTGTTGAGAACACAAGTGAGATCTTGGATCAAGGATATGGGGATGCCCTCACACCTCTATTTATAGGAAACCCTAGGGGGCTTTCTTGGCTCCCAAGTCCTTCTAGAAGGCTTTCCAAAAATATCTCAAGTAGTACTTTTTACTATTCATGACACCACTTTTTCGCGTCCGAAAAATCCGAAAATATTTCTGTGGGTCTTAGAATAATTCCAACGCCCACTAAAATGATTTTGGGCGCATTCCGAAACAATTACGGATTAGTGATTTTCATCTGCGAAAAGCAACCTAAGCATTTCCGGCAGCTCCGAAATATTTCCGAAAAAAATATTTTAATCTTTTCTCCAGAAAAATTTCAGAAGTTACCATAACAATTCTAGCACTCTCCAAAATTACCAGGTGCTCTCCGAAACCTTTTCGGCTTAGTGGTTTACCCCGAAACAACTTTTCGGTTTTCTCTCTCGGAACTTTTCTGCCGTCTCCGAAACCTTTCCGGTGACTTTATCTCAGACTCCCTGTCTAGTACTCAACAGATAGATGACCCTTAAGCGTGTGACCCTGTAGGTTCGATGAAGTATAGACATGACCGGAACACTGTCCGATCAATGATCAATAGCGGAACCGAGGACATCCATATTGATCCCTATACCCATACGAAGAATTATTCGAGTGAACCTTTAGTTGATGTGTGCTATTCCTGTTGCTTCGCGATATATTACAAATACCCGAGGTGAGACTTATTGGCATCCACGTGAATCAACAACTTGTCCACCATGCCAGTTACCTCGTTCCTGGTATTGTTCTCTTTTCTCGTTCCCGCGTTCCGGCATCCCTGTGATCAAATCACACTGCGTCTGGCCAGACGATGGTGGATACCGTAACACCGAGAGGGCCCTAAGAATATCTCTCCAACGACGGAGGAGAAAATCCCACTCTCGAGCTACCTAGTTCCTTGTTATACTTTTCCGTGAACCCGCAAGCTGCCGTAATAGCCACCCTTTTACAGATGACGTTTAACAAAACCCCAAAGTTCACGAAGCAAGTACGAAGGAACTCGATACTCTCATGGTCTAAGGAATTATGCAAACGCACAACTTTCTCTATGTTATTAACCATTAACTTGTGACGAATGTATCTCATAGCATAACATCAATTCGGGTCGATTCAACACAAATGTTCTTCTAACATTGTGCCCTCAAAATTGCCGGCATAGACATGCCCATGATCAGGAAAACAGGATCATCATGCAATACATGAGCCAGTCTTAGAGGCATGACTAGGAATACATTTTACTGTGTATTATACCACACGTGCACATGAGTTTCCCTCCGAGCCTCGTGGATTTTGCAGACTCGAGAATCATTGCAGTTATAGCATGGAACATAAACATTCATTACAAACTCGGAGATACAAAATAACTGTTATTACTGCCTCTAGGGTATATCTCCTACAGACTCCCACTTGCAGTAGCATCATAATCCAGTTACATGGCTTCCCTAACACCAATGGCTATCCGGTGCTGCTCATGCTTTGCTCGTGGTAGAGGCTTTGTAATCGGGTCTGACACGTTCAGATCCGTGTGAACTTTGCGTACTTTCACTAAACCCGCTTCGACATGATGTCGAATGATTTTATAGTTGCGTTCAATATGTCTTGCCTTATGGTGCGAACTTGGCTCCCTTGCCTGAGCCACGGCGCCACTATTATCACAATAGATCTCCACCGGTTCTAGAGCACTTGGAACCACACCAAGGTCTTCAAGAAATTGCTTGATCCATACCGCCTCTTTGGAGGCTTCTGAAGCAGCAACATATTCCGCCTCTGTCGTAGAATCCGCCACAGTCTTTTGTTTGGAACTTTTCCAATCAACTGCGCCGCCGTTCAATATGAAAACATAGCCTGATTGAGATTTGAAGTCACCTGGGTCAGTCATGAAGCCTGCATCAGTGTAACCACTTACAATGAGCTCTTCATCACCTCCGTACACAAGGAGTAAATCCTTGGTCCGTTTGAGGTACTTAAGAATACCCTTGACTGCGGCCCAGTGTTCCAATCCTGGATCACTTTGGTATCGGCTGCTAACACTTAGCGCATAGGAAACGTCCGGTCTTGTACATAGCATGGAATACATAATAGAACCAACTGCCGAGGCATATGGAACATCATTCATTTGTACTCGCTCATCGAGAGTCCGAGGAAACTGATTCTTGCAAAGCACTGTGCCAGGTGACATGGGGAGTAGGCCTTTCTTGGAGTTCTTCGTGTTGAACCTTTTCAACACCTTGTCAATGTACGTGCTTTGGCTAAGCGCTATCAGGCGTCTTGATCTATCTCTATAGATCCTAATGCCCTATACATATGCCGCTTCGCCTAAGTCTTTCATTGAAAAACTCCTTTTCAATGAGTCTTTTATTTCGCTAAGGAAATTCACATCATTTCCAATCAACAATATGTCATCCACATACAAGATTAGAAATGCTTTTTCGCTCCCACTAAACTTCTTGTAAACACAAGATTCTTCGTCATTCCTGATGAAGCCAAACCGTTTGACTACTTCATCAAAATGAATGTTCCAGCTCCTTGATGCTTTCTTCAGACCATAAATGGCTTTCTGAAGCTTGCATACCTTTTTAGCATCCTTATGAATGACAAAACCTTCTGGATGTATCATGTATACATCCTTTTTGAGGTTTCCATTTAGGAAAGCCGTTTTGACGTCCATCTGCCATATTTCATAGTCGAAATAAGCAGAAATTGCTAGTAATATCCTTACAGACTTAAGCATAGCTACTGGCGAGAACGTCTCGTCATAGTCCACTCGTGGAACTTGCGTGAACCCTTTCGCGACAAGTCTAGCTTTGTGGATAGTAATGTTACCATCCGCGTCCGTCTTTCTTGTGAAAATCCATTTACAACCAATGGGCTTTACGCCTTCTAGAAGTTCTTCCAAGTTCCAAACTTGGTTTTCGTACATGGATTCCATCTCGGATTTCATGGCTCTGTGCCATTCCCTTGAGCTGGGCCCCGCCATCGCTTCTTTGTAGTGCGCAGGTTCATCGTCTTCAAGAATGAAGATTTCATCATGAAACGACTCAGGTGGCTGGACAGCCCTACCTGATCTACGCGGTTCAGTTACAACATTGTCTGAAGTTTTTGCATTATATGCGACAACTTCCGGCTTGGTTGTAGGGATAATTTGCGTAATTACTTCCGGTTCTTTAGCCATAGCAACGGTCGCCGAAGATTCACTAATCTCATTAAGTTGTACTTTCCTCCCACTTACTTCTTTGGCGAGAAACTCTTTCTCAAGAAAGACTCCGCTTTTAGCGACAAACACTTTGTGCTCGGAGGGTAGGTAGAAGGAATACCCAATTGTTTCTTTTGGATAACCTACAAAGTTACATTTGTCTGATCTGGGATCGAGTTTGGTTGGTTGTAAACGTTTTACAAGTACCTCACATCCCCAAATTTTAAGGAGCGACAAACTGGGTTTCTTCCCATTCCACATCTCATGTGGTGTCGTTTCAACAGACTTAGACGGTGCTCGGTTTAGTGTGTGAGCGGCAGTTTCTAGTGCGTGACCCCAAAAAGATATCGGCAGATCTATAAGAGACATCATCGACCTTACCATGTCTAAAAAGGTTCAGTTACATCTTTCCGATACTCCATTTCGCTGTGGAGTTCCGGGAGGCGTAAGCTGTGAAACGATTCCACGGTCACTTAGATGTTGGCCAAACTCATGACTAAGGTATTCGCCTCCGCGATCAGACCGCAGAAACTTAATCTTTTTGTCACGATGATTTTCTACCTCATTCTGAAATTCCTTGAACTTTTCAAAGGTTTCCGACTTATGCTTCATCAAGTAGATGTAGCCATACCGACTTAAATCATCAGTAAAAGTCACGAAGTAGAAATACCCACCCCGTGCGGCTGTGCTCATTGGACCACATACATCACTATGTATTATTTCCAATAATTCACCCGCCCGTTCAGGATGACCCTTGAACGGCATCTTGGTCATTTTTACCATTAGACAAGCTTCACATGTGTCAAATGATTCAAAATCAAAGGACGGTAAAACTCCATCTCTTTGGAGTCTTTGCATGTGTTTCTTTCCGATGTGGCCAAGCCGACAGTGCCACAAATAAGTGGTTGTGGTATCAACCTTCTTAAGGCGTTTAGCATTCATGTTAAAGACATCATTTTCACATTCAAGATTTAGTATGAAAAGGCCCCCAACAATGGGTGCAAATCCATAAAACATATCCTTACAATAAAGTGAACAACCATTGTTCTCAGACTTGTACGAATACCCATCGTGTACTAAACATGATCCAGAGATAATGTTTCTACACAATAGCGGAACAAAATAACATTTATTTAGCTCTAAGATAAATCCTGAAGGGAGACGTAGAGGCATAATGCCGACGGCTTGAGCGGCGATCCCAGCGCCATTCCCGAAGCGCATCATGACTTCATTCTTTGCTAGCTTGCGGACCTTCTGCAGTCCCTGTATCGAGTTGCAAATGTGAGCAACCGATCTGGTATCAAATACCCAAGACTTAGAATTTTCGCTAGCAAGCAAAACATCAATGAATTTAACTTGTATAACAATTATACCTTTTCCGGTTTTCCCGGACTTCTTATCGGCCAGATACTTCTTGCAGTTTCTCTTCCAGTGTCCTGTTCCCTTGCAGTAGAAGCACTCAGTTTCATTCTTGGCTCCGTCCTTAGAGTTGCTTTGGGAGCCGGTCTTACCGGCACCCTTGCCCTTCTTTGGCTTGCCTTTCTTTTTGAAACTGGCGGTTTTATTCACAAGCAACACTTGCTTGTGATTTTTCCGCAGTCCTTCTTCCACAGTTTTCAGCATGGCGAGCACCTCTTCTGGTGTTTTCTCCATCCCACTCATGTTGTAATTCATGAAAAAACCGTTGTAAGACGGGGGGAGTGAAGAAAGCATCATGTCCATCATATGGGATGCTGGAATTGGAAATTCCAGGGTTTTAAGCCTTTCAGCATAGCCAATCATTTTGACTATGTGTTCGCCAACTGAACCGCCCTCAGCCATCTTGAAATTCATCAAGATATTCATGATATCAAAACGTTCAAACCTTGCGGTTTCCTTGTACAGAGCATCCAATTCCCGGATCATATCACGGGGTTTATGGAATTCAAAACGGTTTTGGAGCTCTGGACTCATGCAAGCTAGCATGAGGCACTGTACTGCGTTGTGATCATCATCCTGAGTGGCCCAGACATTTTGTTCATCTTCCGAGGCACCTGCCGCCGGTTTAGCTGGAAGAGCTTTTTCAAGCACATAGATTTTCTTAGCGCTCCTGAGGACAATCCTCAGGTTACGGACCCAGTCCGCATAGTTGTTTCCTGTCGCAGCTAACTTTTCTTTCTCTAACAATGGCCCCAATTAGAAAGCGGTGTTGCGAGCCATTTGATCTACAACGGTAAACACAAGTTTCACTTAGACTTTGTTCATAATGATTTTTGCACTAGTGAATAAACAATTTTATTCTAAAGTGTGCTCCCACTTAAATCAATATCTCCCAAAATTGATTATGAGTGATTCAAGATCCAAATATCAATACAACGACATAGAATCATCATCTCATGACGAGGATTTTGATTTGGTAGGCCAACTTGCCGATCACATCTCTATGTGACTCTTGTTCATCTTTCGATGCGTGTATCCCGAGCTCAGGACGATCCTGCCATGAACGTCAAGACAACCAAGTGATCTTGCTTCGAGGTCTGACCTCACCCGCCTTACATTTCTCCAATCGTTCGTACCCATGCATCCATGGCGCACCCCGAGAGTATAGATGATGTGACGGCACTACACTTGGGAGAACACTAACTACTTGATATTTTAAGTGAGAGATCACCCTAATAAAAAGCGACTACCGCACAATCAAGAAGGGTGCAACATAAGGGATAAACATCCCATGCAATTCATAATAGCATGATATGGTATAGCCCCTTCTGACGGAGAAGTCAAGTATTTCTTCGTCTTTGGCATTTGCGTCGGAGTTCACCTTCGCGAAGATTGCCACCACCTTGTCGATGCACCAAATAATATTGCTATATTTATAGCAAATGAATAAGTGCATTACCTAAGGTTGACACGCAGGTCATTGAAGTGACAATCATATGGCTCCAGCAATCATGCCGAATCATGACACGCAGGTCATGTTAATAAATTTACATTATATAGTCATCTCATACATAATCGAATTAATATGAGCTTTGCTATACCACATCACATGCACATCCTGCAAAAACAAGTTAGACGCCTCTAAACCGGTTTATGCAAAATTTTATTTTACGTGGCTTCTAAGGTTTTGACTTAAACCGCAACTACCAACGTTTAATCATCAAGTATGATTATTCAAGTCACTAGATTAACATTGCGTGGGTGTATGAAGCACGAGATAATAAAATCTCGAACCCCATACTGAACTTCGTCATACGCGTGATCCCCGTGGAGATCATATCTGCATTGCCCTTTACTCTGCGAATTTCATCTTTCTTTTGACTATGGCGGAACCCAAAGAACTGATAGCACTTCGTTGATCAATCAGGATCGCGGATTGCCAGAACTTTGTAAAATTCCACCATGCTGTCTCGAGATCAGAAATACGCAAATTCTAGGGAAGCAACAAGAATATCGGGTAACAGATTTCATCTGCCACCCGCATAAATAATTTTCAGCAATAGATCTGATCTACTCCAAAATTATATTATGCAATACCCATACATCTCCATGTATTCTAGATCATAACATACATCTACGAATAGCACGACTCTGATACCACTGTAGGGGAACGCAACAGAAAACAAAAAATTTCGGTATAGCGAGCACGCCCAGGACCACTATGGATACGCATACAAGGTTTTGATCTGATCGTTACCGACTTGTAGCGCAGCGGGAAGTAGAGTCGATGAAGATCGTCGGTGCAGATCCCCGCAGCTAGGATTTACAACCTCCCAACCGCGAGAATGTATTCCCTCGTCTGCCCCACGAACAGCGCCCCGGGAGGCGGTCGGACAGTCCCTCGGACGATGTCACGGACAGCCCTTCGGGAGAACCCTCGAAACTCGATCTGTAACTCGGACAGCCCTTCGGGAGGCACACTCGAACTAAGATCGAAACAACGACCTCTCTACCAAGTAGCACACATACGGTGTCAGCTATCCAGCAGGGCTTCACCGTCCAGAACTAGTTCCTGCCGGAACCCAGACAACCTTTCGGCTCTACGAAACTCTTTCGTGTGAGGGAGAGAAGAAGCCAGAAAATTGCATGGCATGTGTTGAGAACTCAAGTGAGAGCTTGGATCAAGGATATGGGGCTGACCTCACACCTCTATTTATAGGAAACCCAAGGGGGCTTTCTTGCCTCCCAAGTCCTTCTAGAAGGCTTTCCAAAAATATCTCAAGTAGTACTTTTTACTATTCATGACACCACTTTTTCGCGTCCGAAAAATCCGAAAATATTTCTGTGGGTCTTAGAATAATTCCAACACCCACTAAAATGATTTTGGGCGCATTCCGAAACAATTCCGGATTAGTGATTTTCATCTGCGAAAAGCAACCTAAGCATTTCCGGCAGCTCCGGAACATTTCCGGCAGCTCCGAAATATTTCCGAAAAAAATATTTTAATCTTTTCTCCAGAAAAATTCCAGAAGTTACCAGAACAATTCTGGCACTCTCCAAAATTACCAGGTGCTCTCCGAAACCTTTTCGGCTTAGTGGTTTACCCGAAACAACTTTTCGGTTTTCTCTCTCGGAACTTTTCCGCCGTCTCCGAAACCTTTCCGGTGACTTTATCTCAGACTCCCTGTCTAGTATTCAACAGATAGATGACCCTTAAGCGTGTGACCCTGTAGGTTCGATGAAGTATAGACATGACCGGAACACTTTCCGATCAATGATCAATAGCGGAACCGAGGACATCCATACGAAGAATTATTCGAGTGAACCTTTAGTTGCTGTGTGCTATTCCTGTTGCTTCGCGATATATTACAAATACCCGAGGTGAGATTTATTGGAATCCACGTGAATCAACAACTTGTCCACTATTCCAGTTACCTCGTTCCCGGTATTGTTCTCTTTTCTCGTTCCCGCGTTCCGGCATCCCTGTGATCAAATCACACTGCGTCTGGCCAGACGATGGTGGATACCGTAACACCAAGAGGTCCCTAAGAATATCTCTCCAACGACGGAGGAGCAAATCCCAATCTCGAGCTACCTAGTTCCTTGTCATACTATTCCGTGAACCCGCAAGCTGCCGTAATAGCCACCCTTTTACAGATGACGTTTAACAAAACCCCAAACTTCATGAAGCAAGTACGAAGGAACTCGATACTCTCATGGTCTAAGGAATTATGCAAACGCACAACTTTCTCTGTGTTATTAACCATTAACTTGTGACGAATGTATCTCATAGAATAACATCAATTCGGGTCGATTCAACACAAATGTTCTTCTAACATTGTGCCCTCAAAATTGCCGGCATAGACATGCCCATGACCAGGAAAACAGGATCATCATGCAATACATGAGCCAATCTTAGAGGCATGACTAGGAATACATTTTACTGTTTATTATACCGCACGTGCACATGAGTTTCCCTCCGAGCCTCGTGGATATTGCAGACTCGAGAATCATTGCAGTTATAGCATGGAACATAAACATTCATTACAAACTCGGAGATACAAAATAACTGTTATTATTGCCTCTAGGGCATATCTCCTACAGTATGTGACTCATCGACCTCTCCAATTAGAATTTTGATTGGTGGTCTTGTTTGTGAGTTTTTAGGAGTTCTTGGTGCTGTTCATATAAGCTTGCATGCATGCTTAGAAAATTAATTTTGAAATTTTGATGCATCTTAATTCCTTGGGGAAGTGAGTAGAGTAGTTTTCCTCAACTCATATAGCTTAAATCTCTGTTTTTATAACTTGTCAAAATTTCAGAAATGATGTTATTTCGAAAAGCCAAGGAATGGCTTGGGAAGAAGAGGCTCGAGCCTACAGATAGAGTGACTAGAGCTGCAACCTCATCCTCTACTGTGAGGATGAGCTACAGTGACGATATTGTGCCACCGGAGTTGCTCTACGAGACGGACACGGCACGTTCCATGATGTATCTGTGTTCGGATTTCCTTACGGCGATAGGTATTAAGGTTGAGTTTGATAACCTTTGTGCAGCTGCAGGGTTGACACACCTTGTGACACACCGTGTGCCACAATATCCAAAACTCACTTATTATTTTGTCAACTGGTTTACATATAATTATAGAAATTCCATGGTTGAATTTAGAATATATGAGGAAGTTATCACCATATCTCCTGCAGAATTTTATGATATTATAGGTGTGCGGAACATTGGGAAGACTCAAATATCTGCTCATCCCTACGAGTTGAAGGCCCTCATCACTTCTATTTGCAGCAAGGATACGAAGGACGTTCACCGTGGGAATATTTCCAGTATTTTGTTTCCCCACATTTGGTATTTCGCATTGTATATTTCTCGAGGGGTTTTAGCTCGTGACAACACGAGCAACATTTCGGGTCCAGATATTGCTACCTTGGCAGCCGCCCTCTTAGGAGATAACAAGTATAATATTGGTGCTTTGATTTCTCGCTGCCTTGTCGATAACAGAGGCAAAGGGCCTCACTTTGTTGGAATTTATGCCACGCTTGTCCTTGAGCAACTCGAGCGCACTGTACGTGTTGATGATGCCCCTTTTCCATGCTTAAGCTTTGATATTTCTGGTATGAAGAGGCATGAGTTTGTTATTAGGACTTATGAGTTTGGTAACCTTGTTTATGTTATGAGGTTTGGCGAGATTACTAATCGCGAGATCCATCTACCTGCACCACTTTTGTTTCATTATACTAGCACGAACGGATGGTATTTCACCGTGTTTGAGCTGGACGAGTTCGTCATCCAGCAGCAGTTCCATAACCCCATGGAGGGGGTTGCTCTCGAGGAAGAGGAGTTGGAGGAGATTCCACCTCACCAGGAGGAGCCTGTTTCCAAGTGGGGCGAGGGGCCTTCATCTTGGGGTGGGCAGCCTTCTTCTTGGGAGGACAGAAGGACCTCTGTCTACGCGCCCGAGACCTCGTACGACGGGTGGACGTACCAGTACTACCTCGGAGCCGGAGGAAGCTCCTGGGGCCCGCAGTAGTCGAGCCCGAATTAGGCCAAAAGCCTAAGCTTGGGGGAGTATGTGCCCTTCTCCCCTTTAATTGTATCATCCATGGTGTTCGCTTTAATCTTTTCGAAGTTTTTGCTTGCAAAAACAACAAAAAAGACTTCTCTTTTCTTTTGCTTTTGTTAAACTTTTGAAAGACTCAAAAAGATTTCCTTTCTCTTTAGTTTGCTTTGTTTGCGGAGTTCTGCTCACGCCCATGGTTGCAATTGCACTTGATTATATTTTTCTACCTTTGGTTGTGCAAGAAGGAAAGCTAGTATGAACTATTTTTGTTTCTACTTTTTTACATATGCATGTACTTATGATCTAGAGACCAGCTTGTATCGACATAGTGCTATGTTTACAATGCTTTCCCAGTAGTTCATGTTTTTTTGTGACTAGTCTCAAATAGCTGGAGTGCATAATGTGTTATTGAAATGATTTGCATGCATTGCATTGTTCATGGTTTGGAATATTGAAGTGGTATTTTCCCTTCGGAGAATTTTTGGATTGACTTGGCACATGCTTACACATGTTTATGACTTAAAGTCTATCAAGCCTTGATGATCTATTTATTTGAGGATATTTATATCACTTTCATGCCCGGTTCAATGTTGCTTTTTCGCTCTGCATGATTATGTCCGTTATTGCTCTCTAGTTGGTCGCTTCCCTGTCTTTTGCTAGTCTTTGCCTGTACTAAGAGGAATTCTACTTGTGCATCCAAAATCCTTTAAATCAGTTGCACCATTTGAGTCCACCATACCTTCCTACATATGGTATTTACCGGCCATCCTAAGGGAGACTTTCTTGTACCATCTCAAAAATGTTCAAACATAGTTCTCTTTTTGTATCTGTACAAGCTCATGGAGCGTTAGGGGTAATCATTATCTTCCATGCTAATTTTTTTTACTCCTTGACAAAGTTTAATCTAGTCAAATATATAAGGAAGAGGCGGGTCTGGAGAATGCCCAGTTCTCACTTCTTTCACATTTATAAAAGCTTGCACTTTCCCTCCATACTTGATGATGGAATGAAATGGAACTAATGTTTGCCACCAACTGCTATTGTTAGGTGGAGGGAGATTCCAAATCTTCCCTTCCATACTTGAGGCAGGATAAAAGGCACCATGCAATTAATGCTGGCCATGGAGTGTTTATGATTGATGGAAATGGAACACAAGTGTAGGCATAATACAAAAGCATGGGAACCGCCATTAATATGGTCGGTATGGAAGATATTGAAAACCTTTACTGTTACCGTTGATTGGCAAGTTACACTCCCAAAAACATTTTATCTCTATTTTCAAAACCATGAGCTCTGGTACATGTTTAGTCTTTGCTTCCATCCATGGGGTTTCAACCTTGCCATCAAAATCCACGGTTCGAGAGTCTCCCCTTCTTTTTTCAAAGCACCAACTATTGAGAGCATAATTGTCATTCTGAGTGTAATGTGCATTGTCCCAAAGTACCACATTGTCTTATGCATGATTGTGATATTACTCATTCTGAAATATTTATTTCTAGTCTCCTCTAAAACTCCGAAGGAGCTTCTTCATTTATGTTTTGCTTCACTCATGGAAGCTAGCAAGATACCACTCTACTATGTTCAATTCATGTGCATTATGATCTTGTCTTGGGTTTTTTTGAAGCTTTAATGACAGTGAGTGGACTACCCACTGCCTATTCCATTTCCTTGGGGGGGAGGGGGTTACAAGAGAGTTACATAGCTATATACAGGGAGGGATGGGGGATGAAATTTACAAGGGGGTAGAGGGAGGGATGTAAAACAAAATCAAAGAGAGTTAACCACGTGAGTGATGTAAGGTTCTAGCTCAGACTTAGCTCAATGTATAAGTAAAGAAAAATCAGATTTAAATCTAAGAGTCCACGACTCAACAGTTGGGGTCAGATTCCTGAAATGCTTATTGTTTCTCTCTTTCCAAAGCCCCTAGGCACCAACTATGAAAACCTCCAAGAACATGTGATCAGTCCAAAGCTCTTTATCCGCACGAATCAGGTCCAACCTGCTCCCACCATCAGGCCAGGTGATGTTCAGCTTGGCCTAGCAAATTTTTCTAAACGGGCAAGAGAAAAATAGACGTGGCTAATCTACTTGAACCTCCAGTTCACTACAATAGGCTTTGCGGCTTAAGGCATCGGCCACCACATTAGCTTTGCCAAGGGTGTAAGAAATTCCCATGTTGTAGTCGGCTATTGTCTCGAGCCATCTCTGTTGGCGGAGATTCAGGTCTGGTTGAGTGAATAGGTACTTCAGGCTTTGGTGATCGGTGTAGATCTCGCAACGGTTACCGACGAGGTAATGTCGCCACAGCTTCAATGCATAAATGACCGCTGCCAATTCGAGATCATGTGTTGGATAGTTTTCTTCGTGAGCACGCAACTGGCGAGAGCCATAAGCAATCACTTTGCGCTCTTGCATTAGGACAGCCTAATCCTTGACGAGACGCGTCGCAATAAATCACGAAGTCCTTCTGAGTATCAAGAGGGGCAAGCACCGGGGGTGAAGTGAGCTTGTCCTTCAGAGCTTGAAAACTTTCTTGACATTTATCAGTCCACTCAAACTTGACGCCTTTGTGAAGCAGATTAGTCAGAGGCTTGGCAATCTTGGAGAAATTCTCAACAAAACGGCGGCAATAGCTGGCAAAGCCGAGGAAACTTCTGACTTGCTTGACAGTCCTGGGCGGAGTCCACTCAAGAATAGCCTGAATACGTTCGGGGTTGACGGCAACTCCATCCTTGGAAATCACATGACCAAGGTAGGTTACTTCGGGAAGCCAGAATTCACACTTAGAATACTTAGCATAGAGTTTGTGTTCTCGAAGCTTTTCCAGTATAAGACGAAGATGTTCGGCATGTTCTGCATCGGGCTTGGAGTAAATCAATATATCATCCAGATAAACCACGACAAACTTGTCGAGGTATTCCATGAATATATAGTTCATCAATCTGGAGAAAGTGGTCGGGGCATTCGTCAAGCCAAAGGACATGACAGTGTACTCGTATGAACCATAGCGAGTAATGAATGCGGTCTTCGGGATGTCCTCATCACGGACCCGGATTTGGTGATAACCCAACCTTAAGTCGAGTTTTGAAAACACCGTGGATCTAGGAAGTTGATCATAAAGATCGTTTATCCGAGGGAGGGGGTACTTGTTCTGTATCGTGGCCTGGTTGATAGGTCGGTAATCTTGGACCAAACGGTTCATGCCATCACTCTTCTTGACAAAGAGCGAAGGTGCTCCCCAAGCAAAGGAACTTGGACGGATGAAGCCTTTCTCGAGGGCCGTGTCGATCTCCTTCTTCAATTCAAGGAGGTGGTGAGGTGGCATCTTATATGGGCGCTTGGCAATAGGGACGGTGCCGGGCTTCAAGTCGATGACGAATTCAACTTCCCTAATCGGGGGTATCCCCGGCAGTTCTTCTGGGAATACGTCGGTAAAATCACAAACGATTGGGACTTTCTCAATCCCTTCGAGTGGTGCGACATTCAAGGCATTCAGAGCATATATACGAGCTTCGGCATTCATCGACACAATGGCAGTATGACTCAAAATCGCGCCAGAAGGATGAAAAAGTTGGATGACCTTGGTGCCACAATAAAGTGCGGCATCGTGGGTTTTCAGCCAATCCATGCCAAGGATAAGGTCGATGGTGGAGGTTTTCAGAATGTGTGGAGAAACCATGAACTCAAACCTTTCGATCTCGACAGTGAGGTTAGGTGAAACCATGTCAACACAACACTGGGTACCGGGAGTCCGGACTATTAAGGGGGTACGCATCTTTTTGTGGTATATGCCATGCTTAGATGCAAATGCTCCAGACATAAAGGGATGCGATGCTCCTGTATCAAATAAAACAGTAGCAGGTATTGAGTTAACGAGGAGTGTACACATCACAGTAGCGGGCTGTTCCTGAGCTGCTTCAACGTCAATGTTGTAAGCATGACCACGAGCATGAGTATTGAACCCAGTATTATAGTTGAGGGTCCCATTGTTGCCACGGCCATTTCCGTGGCCAGCAGGGTGAACTACTCGTTGATTCTGTCGCTGGGGGAAGTCTCTGGAAATATGGCCTGGCTGACGACACTTGAAACACAGGCCATCTTGAGGACAGAGGGGTGCAGTCTCAGTCTTCGGCTGTCTCGGCGGGGGCGGAGGAAGATGGGGTGCAACATACGACGGCCTGGGTGCAGGGGCAGCTGGACGAAACACACTGTGTGGAAGCCAAACACGTTGCTTCTGTGTTGTGCCCGAAGATGAGCCAGCATCACGGGGGCGCTTCAGCGAACCACCGAACTTAAGCTGAGCGGTCTCAAAAGTGATAGTCTGGTTCACCATGGTGGCGAAGTCGGGGAAGACGTGCAAAGCCAGTGCAAGCTGGAGATCTTGGTTGAGTCCATCACGGAACTTCTCTTTCCTACTTTCATCATTGGGGAGGTCACTTGCAGCATAGCGGGAGAGGTGGAGGAATTCCCTCTGATATGCCTCGACAGTTTTGTTGCCCTGAACAAGGTTAGGGAACTCGCTCTTCATACGGTTCATAATCTCCTGGAGGACATAACGAGCACGGAAGGTGGTCTTGAAGTCATTCCAGGTGACGACAATCCCTTCAGCTAGCGAGCCCTCGTAGGTGTCCCACCACTGAGCAGCGGGACCACGCAGGAAATAGGACGCGAAGTTCACGTAATCAGTAGCGCTCACATTAGCGAACTCCAGCTGACGAGTGATGTCACGAAGCCAATCATCGGCATCCAGCGGCTGTTACAGTTGGTGGAAGAGAGGGGGATTGAGACGCATGAAATCTCGCAGAGTAACCACAGGCAGTTGGTTCTGGTGCTGGTTCTGGTTCTGATTCTGGTTCTGGAGCTGATCTATGACTCCTTGCATAAACACCTGGTTCATCTGAAACTGCTGCATCATCGCGGCCATGTAGTCCGGCGGTGGAGGTGGATCGTTGGCACCACGACCACGACCACGACCACCACGACCAGCCATCCTGCTAGAATTTAACACGGGTATTTCAGCGATGAGAATTTTAACGAGAAGCCGGAAACGAGTAAGAGGTAAAGCGACATCAAAGAGGAGGCGCGGATATATAGGGGTAGTCATATAAGACATACACATCCACACATAGAATCAATCGAAAATCGGGCAGCGTAACATCGTAGAAATTAAGGAAAAAGGACACACTAGGCGGCACGCAGACCGAGGTAAGGATTACACGACGCGACATAGATTCCACTATGTCAATCACGCCGCAAGAAAACTGTTGGCCACAGAAGTTAATGCCAGAGGACGCGCGGCCTGCCCAGAATGAGAATGGGATCCGCGGTCCGGGACCTGGGGTAGAACTCCTGGGACACGACTCAATCAATGGGGAAGCACCAAAACGCCGGGTGAAATCAAGAGAACGTGATCCTAATGTCAGAGTTTGTAAAACTTACCTGCAAGGATAAGAGAGCAGATGCCCAGAGCATAGGTAAGGAGAAAAGGATCCTAATACCATATATATCACACGTAGTGACATCGATGTGGGCCCGTAAGCCAAACATTAAGTTAGCAAAATAGTTTTTCAAAGTCTAGACTCAACTTCGACCAGGTAGTGGTTGGGTAGCTTCCTACAGGCAGTCGGCTCTGATACCAACTTTTGACGCCCCCAAAATCAATCCATGTACAGTAATCATACACGCAGGGTACACGGCTGAGATTATGGTGCCACGGTGAGAATATCACAGCACAACACTAAACACAAAAGGATAAACCAATATGTTACAATAAAGGGGGTCGCGCGGACCCGAATACATAAGTTATACAAGCCATATTATCTGAGTATAGACATAGTTAGTCAAGTTTTGCCTTAAGAAGGCTAGCACAAATAACATCAGAGATACAGAGCGAAAAGGCAAGGCCTCCTGCCTGGGAGCCTCCGAAACTACTCCTGGTCCTGGTCAGCGGGGGTCTCGACGTAGTAGTATCTGCCTCCGGGGTACTCCTGCTCCTGGGCTCCAACGTCGACTGCAGCGGCCGATCAGGAAAAACATAAAGGGGGAAATAAAGAAAAGGTGAGTATCTAGCATACCCGCAAGTCTTACGTCCGCTACTAAGCACTATGCATTTGTATCAACGGAAAGGGGAGGCTGTATATAGTGGACTGCAATATAGGAATGAGAATAAGGGTAAGAAGCTAGGCCTATCGAAGACTAGCATCTTCTGACGATGTCTTGCAGTATGAGAAGAGAAACAGCCAAGAGTTCATATAAAGCAATAAAGTAACAATGAAGCAGAAGTTGGTGCAACATTGTATAATAGTAAGTTGTAATGATTAATAATAAGAATGCCTACGAGTTCCCCTCCTAGACTTCTCTGCGAGGAAGAAAACCCGGAACCATACAGTTCAATAGTAATAGTTTGTAGTAGTAAGATCCGGCTTCAGCATAAAGCGTCCTGTTACCGTGCACACGGCTATTCGAATAGATTAAATTCCCTGCAGGGGTGCACTACTGTTCAGCCTGCGCGCTCGGATCTCCAGGGTGGCGTGAACATTGTTAGGGAACGCCCCACCGAGGCTATCCGACACATCACAACCCATCCTAGGCTCAACAGAGAGGCCATCCGCCGGACTATATCCTATGCGCCAAGGGGCCTAGGTCCCTCACCCTTGCACGCTCCTGCACGGTGCGAGTCTGGCCGGTGAAGCAAAAGCAAATCCAAACACACCTGCTGCAGCAAATAAGACAAGACTGCTTCCCGGCTATCAGCCCGTGGTACTGCTGACGTCTGAAGAGCTTTCGAACGAACTACGACGCGGAGGGCCCACACCGTAATCCCATGTGTAGGTCGTGCGTACAGACCAACGGGTCTCTCAAGTCATCCACCGAACCATTTAGCATTTTAATATTATCTCGCAAACAACCGTTATCGCTGTCTGACTAACAACACAACGGACAACGAACAACAACAAGGCCCACCGGTAACGTCAGGGCCTGCCCTGTCGTCCCGTCAAAGCGCGCGGTTAACGACAAGGTGAACCGTCTCCTTACCTTGTCTCGCGTGTGCTCTTGGTAGAGCTCGACTTTTTCGTGGTTTGGTAACTCTCGCGAGATACGAGCAGGGGCCAAGCACGCCAGTAACGTCGGTCGTACCCTCCCTGTCGTTCCCGACGCAATACCGCTCGCGGGCACCGTTGGGTCGCCCAACTTCTTACCTCAAGGACAACCGTGCTCAAGTACCTAGAGCGGCTATACAGAGTCATCAACGAGTGAAGTACAAGGATTACTCCTTGATAGCTCACACTTGAAGGTGGCTTGGCAGAGCCGAGCTAGGAGGCCTTAGGCAGTGTCTGCATTGTACCGTACCTGTGCAGTTGTAATAAGTTGTATCCACGTCACTCCCTGAGTGGTCAGGGCCTGCTATCTAATCCTAGCTAACAATGCGCAAGGCTCACTGCTGAATATAATGCATAAATATCATAGGCAGCATAGGACAAAGGAGGTACATCAAGGGTGACAAAAATAGGCTATGCAATTGAATAGGATTGTAACGTAGCAGCAGCAGTAACAATTCCTAGTGCAAGAAAGTACGGAAAATATAGGCGATATCTGGGGAAGAGAACGGCTCTGCTTGCCTGGAAGCTCGATGGTAGGGGTAGGGTCGTCGAGGAAGTAGTCGTACCAGGCAGCGGTGTAGTCGGCGGTAGGAGCGGGGTCTACCGGAGAATAAGGGGGATAAACACAGTAAATACAAAGCAATCATAGCAAACAAATACATGGCATGACGTATGCAAAGTTAACGGTGTTCTAACGCAGTGCAATGCACGTTGCTCGGAGCGGGAATTCATCCGGGGATGAACTACCGGCTCCGGGTAATTACCGGACAGGGCGACCGGATGGGGAAGGGTTCATGCCGGAGGTGTCGTGGTCATCCGCCAAAGATAAGGCGGGTGTATCCGTGTTAGTTGAACAGTTCCGGACAACTTTCGTGTTCGGAATAAATTCATCCGGCAGGTTTTTACCGGCATCGGGAATTATCGACACACAGCCCGGAGGGGGGAATGTCGATGATCCATGTGTTAGGGGGGTGGGGTAGACATACGGATAGCGTATTCGTATTCGTTATATTTTTCTGATCAATTTTCATGTATAAAGTTTTTGAATCAGACTTACGGTTTAAAAGATATTGAATTTCTAAATTTAAATCATTTTTAAATCAATTTCTAGAATTTTCTTAATTATTAAAATGTAACATTATCCATAGCAGTTTGTTGACTGGTCAAACCTGACATGGGGCCCCACATGTCAGCCTCTCATGTTTTATAAATCATTTAATCTAATTTAAATAGCAGTGGGGGCCACATGTCATACACTGTTATCTATTAATCAGATTTAATAAACTTAAATACCCAGTGGGGCCCAGGTGTCATTGACAGTGACTTAACTAATCATCTACTACTAATATAAAAAGCATCAGAGGGGCTGGACCTTTTAATCTCGTGCGTCCAATGCAACTCATCTAATGACCCAGATTAACCCCGTGTTGTACGGCACAACAAATTAAACATCCCGCAAAAAAAAACGTTTCGGCCTAATCTAACCCTAAAAAAAACTCCCCTGACACCACCGTGAATCCCCCGCCGCCCCATCCCCACCACAACCCCGTCGCTGCTGCCTCCCCGTCGCCGCCGCCGCCCATCTCCGCCGCCGCCTCCCAGCGGTGTCGTGATCCTCCCACCGCCGCGCCGTGGTCCTCCTCGAACGACTGCCCATCCCCGCCCTCAGATTCGCGGGCCGCGCCCGCCGGCTTCGCTTGCCCGCCCATCTTCCTCGGCCTGGACGGCTGCCCCGCCCCGCCAGTCTTCTTCGGCAAGACCGGTTGCGCCTCCCACCCGTCTTCCTCGCCATCACCGGCGGTGCCACCCAACTCTGCACCATCCACCGGCGACGCTACGACGCTTGTCTTCCTCGGCCTGACAGAGGTTTGCTTCAGCACCAATGCAGCCTGAATTTGTTTATGCACTGTGAATACATTTGTTGTTGTTTTTCTTGCAAAACTTTATAGCGGTTGATCCACAAATACTGAAATTTGTATGCACTGTGAATACAATTGTGCTTTGTCTTTTTACTGTCTAGCCAAAATCCAACAAGTGAATTACAGTGTTCTCTGCAATTTTATGAAATTTTTATTTGTCCAGCCTTCTTCTCTTCCTATTAAATTCTGATTTGGTTGACGCCAAGCAAGCACAACGACCACCACCGTGCAGAAATGGCCAACTCCTAGCTCGGTAGTACCTCCAGGATTCTCATAAATTAGATAAAATTCTGTATAAACTTATCCAAGTTGGCTAACTGATTACAAAACGAGAGCAAGGCATCTATCATGGAAAAAATAAAACTTCACAAATTCAGAACTTGTGAGTTTTATTATTTCTATCTCCTGACCAGTACCATCTGCTTGTGCCGGCAAGCTCAAATTCGTCGCCAATGTGATGCAGGCTGAAGCTGAAGCTTTTATGCAGGCCCTGTCGGCAGCGGACCAGCAGCTGGTCAGTGCACTACAAAATCATGAATGTGATCTTACACCGGAAGGAGTTCTTTATAGAGATATTTCTCAGTTTGTCCGACTGAGCTTTAATCATATCGTTTTCTATTTTGTCCCTTGGACTTGTAACAAAGTTGCCCATGTCCTTGCGGCTATGGGTAGTAGAGGCCAAGAGCCCCAACAACTGTGGTTGGCGGCTGTATATGACAATGTCAGCCATATGCTGGCCAGTGACATTGTTGTACCTCAGTAACCGTAACAATGAGTTCCTGTTTCTTAAGAAAAATTATTCCTGGGCATAAGGAGAGAACACACATCTTTTAGAAAACTTACAACATGAATACATATTATTTCAACTTGTCACCCTTATGATTAGTATAGATCTTCTTCTAAAGTTGACTTGTGAAGGATCGAGCTAACACATGCACACATTTCTTTTAGAAAACAATAGTCAGTCAATCACACCAGTTCTTAAAATTGTGTAGTACAGTAGCAAGTACGGTCTTTCCCATACTAACTGAAAAACAAATGGTATCCTATCCCTTCCAAACTTTAAGTTTTAATGTCATGGATGATTTTCTGGCCAACACAGGTATGATTGCTTTTAATGTCTATTTTAATGCCTTGTCTGATTTTGTGCTGCATCTAGCGTTGGGTTATAGGCTTCTAATTAAAGCTAATGAAACCCGCCTCCTATAAATGACAGGGAGGCAGAGCTTCAGTCGCATTGTGACCATTTACCGAAGCCAGCAAGCTCATATCACCAAAGAGATATCCAGGGAAAGCAAGTATTATCGAGCAGGTACGCAGGCTCTTCAGGTTCTAATCTTATGCTTGCCATTTCAGTTTATATTTTGTTCATGACCATTTTGATTGAAATGTGTGCAATCTTATAGAATGATGCGCAAAAGAATCTTTGTCGTCCCCTCACCAGGTTTCGATGCCATTCACCCCGGCAAAGACTAGAAGAATGTTGTCGTTCGTGTTTATCAGAAACTTGATGTACATTGCCTACATAGGTCAAGAAGGATAATGCATATCATAATAATGGACAAAAAGGTATTCATCGCTTTACCCTTTTCTGTTTACATTATAGATGTGATTGGTACCAGCTACGTGATGTCCAAAGCAGTCGTTCTATTTGTAAGTTAACGATAAGGTATTAAAAACTACATGAAGCAGTCAGAGTGAATGGCGCTAGCTTATAACACTTTGTCTCTTGCCATTTTAAATTTATTTCACATGCCATAAATCGCCCAGCAACGAATTTGATCTCCTGCCATAAATTGATGAGAGGTAGCAGCGAATTAGATGGCTGAAAACCAGCGGCTGCAAGGCTGTACGGCACACCCTGCCTTCATTTTCATATGACCACCACAGTTCAACACTCTTGAAGATGAAGAGGCCGATTGCTACACTTTTGTCCAGCTCCGGCGCTTATCCGCTTCATGTAAACATCTTTTTTCAGCATTCCTGTTTGTCTAGCATCACAGCTTTGCATTCTATGATCTAAGATGCATGTATAAAGATGACTGATGATTCTGTTTACGGCGAGCACATTCAAGTGACCGAACAGCCTGCGGCAAAGAAGCCGAGGCTTGAAGACAAGCAAGGCGAGCACGCTTAAGTGAACGAACAGCCTTCGACAAAGAAGCTGAGGCATGAAGAGTCTCCTCCATGTACCATCTTACGTCCTCATAGCATGTCTGAAAAGTGGACCAACTCTGTGATGAGGTATATCTTTCAGTATGTGGTCAAGGCATCCGTCAAAGGGCCCCACGCCAAAGGGCACCGGGCGGATCGTTATAACCTGATGGATGAGCTCGATTAGCTCTCATATGCACGAAGATAATAAAGAATCATGTGTGCTCCTTTTATTTCAAAAAACATGCATCATCCTTTTTACTCTTAATATAATACATTTACTTCATATATTTTAAATCAGATGAATGCTTTTTTTGAAGATATGCACATGCTTTTCTTAAATTTGATTTTGTACATTACTAAGCTACTTTATCACATTAAATTAATTTAGATAACTCTCGACTAAGAAGATTCGATAATCTTGAAAATTAATTGTTTATGGTTTGTACATATGTCTCCCGTAGCAACGCACTGGCATTTAACTCTAAGTGTGATACATTTACTTCATAATATAATTTAAATTAGATGAATATTTTTTATACGGTTACACGTGCGTTGCACGTGCAAGCTTACTAGTTTATTTAAAATTAGACAGAGGGTTATTAGGGACTGGGCCCACATGTCATGCACACATATTACTTAACAGGGGGGGTATTTGCCCACGGCTGAGCAACCGCGCCATCGGCGAGCAGTGCCCGGCGGCGAGGCCGCTCCGGTGAAGACCGCGGCGAGTGGGGGTGGGGGGGT
This sequence comes from Bromus sterilis, assembly GCA_950022295.1. Lineage (NCBI taxonomy): Eukaryota > Viridiplantae > Streptophyta > Magnoliopsida > Poales > Poaceae > Bromus > Bromus sterilis. The sequence goes on along the minus strand of OX465596.1, from coordinate 155,822,525 downwards.
TACAGCCCCGCGCGCGTGTGCGTGCGCACGCTGGGGCGTGCCCAGGGGACGGTGCGCGTGGCCAGGGGGCATGGCGAGGGCGCGCCTGTGGCCATGACGGGCAGCAGTGGCGGACCTCGACGGAGGGGGGGGGATCCGGCGGAGAATCGAAGAAGGGGAGAGGGGGGAAAGGCACGGCGCTCATAGTGGGGCGCAGGGGAGGGCTCAGGGAATCGCGCGGAGTTCGCCGGCGGCCGTGGTTGAAGGTGATGGAGCTCGCGCCGTCTTGAGAGCGACCGGGTCTGATTCCTTCAGCAGAGTGACGAAGTCGATGATGGCGCACCTCCTGGATGTGGTAGTGCGGTGAATGGTGGACAGTGGCCACGAGGATGCGCGGCGGCGCCCACGGCAGAGCTCGGGTGAGCTCGAGCGGGGTGGGGGAAAGTGCTGGGGGAAGAATGGCGTCTGGCCGCAATCCACTTTTGCCGGAGGATAATTATCTCCACGGGGGAGCACTGTCGCGACCTGGAGGGCGAGCGGGTGTGGCGTGGACGCGCACTGTCGCCATGGCCGGTCGACATACCCTGTAGCAGAGGTTGGAGACGAGCGGGAGGGACGGGCCGGGGTGGGCCGGGATGTAGGTTGGCTACGCCCCAGTGCGGGAGTTAGTGTTTTCCTCTTTTATTTTATTCTGTAATTTCTGTTAGCCATTTCCTTCTGTTTATTATGTTTTTCTAGCTTTAGCATTTTTGTAAATTATGATACTTGATCCAATAATATTGTTGCATATTACTGAGATGCCACAAAAAGTTTTGTGCCCAAATAAAACCAATTATATTTTTGTTTTATTTAAAAGGGATTACATGCCACTGGTTTACCATTGTTATGAATTGTTTGAATTTTTCAGTGGCATGATAAATACCCAAAACCATATTGGCATGGTCCACTGATTATTAGTGATTTTATAAAAGTGGTTCCAAGATTTTTGGAAAAGATTTTATTGTCACAATATTTTTAATATTCAACCAAAAGCATTTCAAGCTTTGCCTTGTTTGCAATTGGTTATGGGATTGGACTTGTGTTAAATTTTCATGATCAAGGCCCATGGTTCACATTGCTTAACAACATCAAAAGGGGAATTTGAATTTGAACTGAACCAAGTTGCTCAAAGCAAAATTTTGGAAAGTAGTGATCAATAGTAATGGTGATTACTGTTCTCTGACAGTGAGAGTGTTACAATTTTGTACTGTTGTGCCCTAAACATAATTTTATATTTTTTATTAGCAAGAAAAAGCAGCATAAACACATTCTACATTCAATTCTATTCAAGTTACATATAAGAAACATTTTAAACAGAGCAACGGTTAAAAAGTTATGGCAATTACAATTTACAGTGGCAAGCAGTTATAATTAGCAGTAAAACATCATGTGATAAAATTCAAACATAGAAAAAGAGCACATTTTATTAAACTAGATCCAATTCTAAGCAAGTTTCATGTTTTACGCGTCGCGATCCGAGCTACCGTTAAATAAATACGGGCATCGCAAAATTAATACAATCTGCATTTTTATTAAACCAGAAAAAAAAGTCTAACGGGCCGAAAGCTACTGGGCCCAACAGCAGAAAAAAAGAAAAAAAGAAAAAAGGGAGGCGCCTCACCCTTGCTGGGCCGAGGCCCAAGCTGGCAGGCGGGCGCGCTGGCGTGGTGCTGGGCTGTGGCTCGGTGGTGGGCCGGGGAGGCGACGGCGGCCTGGCTCGTGGAGGCGAGCTCCTCCCGAGCAGAACAACGGCGACGGCGCCAGGCTCCGGCCAGCGACGTCTTGGTGCGGCGGGCGGCGAGGCGAAGAGGATCCAGGCGGCGCGAGGCCGGAGCAGAAGAAGGAGGAGAGGGTGCAGAGAGGAGAGAAAGGAGAGGAGGAGGAGGGAGGCGCGGGCGGCGAGCTCACCGGAGGGGTGCAGCGGTGGCCGGCGTCCTGAGATGGAGACGGCGGCGGCTCCACGGCATGGAGGCGGCGGCGGCTTGGAGAGAGACAGAGGAGAGAGGAGGCTGGTTGGTGGAAAGCCAGGCGTGATCTGGGCCGTCAGATCCCAGATCTGACGGTCTGGATCAGTGGGGGAGCTAGGCTTTCGGGATTTGGGGGTCTATTGGGTAGATTTGGGGCAAAAACAGGGGGGTGTATGCAATTTTGGCTTAGGGAAACCCTAAGTGGGGGTGGGAGAGTGGTGGTCTTTATATAGCCCAGGTGGCTGGCAGTTAGCAAAAACATCCCCGTTTTTTCTCTCGCGCGCGCGGTGTTTACGTTTCTGACCGTCGGGGGTCCGTAGGACCTCCGATTCGGGTAAAACTTCGAACTGCGCGATCAGCGCGTGAGCCAGTGGCGTCCGCCTCGCGCTGGTACCATTCCGAAAACACTTTCTGGTGTGCTATAAAAATATCCCGTTTACTTAGTAAACGGGGTTTTTTGTTCCGTTGGCTTCGGCTGGTCTCGTGCGGTTTTCGCGAAGGTGATCTTGCGAAACCCGGTGTCGCAAAGGTCAGGTGTCAGGGTGGCAAGGTCGGTCTCCGTCCGGTACGAGATAAGAGGGGGGAAAGTAATCGTCGATCGATAAATCGGGGATGCAAACACCGCAAAAAAATCATACAATCAAACAATTCACACCGAAAACAATTTTTTAATTTTTGTGAAATCTGGGTTGTTACAATACAACACCACCAACAAGGGATCTCGTCCCGAGATCCTGGACGATCTGGGGGAGAGGGGGGAGAGAAAAGAGAGTCGACGATCTTCAACACCACCAACAAGGGACTCTGCTCCATGTCGAACGACGAACTCCGTCAAGAGATTTTCTGCAGAGAGATGGCAACGTCAGCAAACGAAACCATCGGGAGATCAAGAGGAAGAATGATGGTCCAAAGTGACGATCAAAGTAAGCATTCTCACCGGAATCGTGAGTATACTCGGCAAAAGGAATGAAGTCAATGGACGACCAAGATATAAACAAGAGTCGGACAAACTAAAGGTACTACAGGATTTCCCAACCTGAGATTCGGAATCGAGACAATACGCTGCAAGCAATGCATTCTAACTATTAAGAAACTCCACACACTCGAGATCCTAATGTTTGAAGGGGATAAGGCGAGAATAAAACACTTATGCCTGTTATGACTTGAATTTTGTGTTCTTATGTTGCTTGTTTCAATACTAGATATAGACTCTTGCCTGTTATGACTTGAATTGAATTACATGCCTTGATTTCTTTACTTAAAAGTTCTTATATGGTTATTAGCATGTCACCACAGAAATTATGCTTGTTATCATTTACCTACTCGAGGACGAGCAGGAATTAAGCTTGGGGATGTTGATACGTCCAAAACGTATCTATAATTTCTGCTTGCTCCATGCCTCTTTTGTGTGATATTGCTATGATATTGATGAACTTCCATACACTTTTGATCATATTTGGACTAACCTATTAACTCAGTGCACCCCAGTGCCAGTTCATATTTTCCACTGTTTTTCTATTTCAGGTTCCCCCTTATTAAAAGTACCAGAAAAATTCTGGGAAAAATATAGGAAAAATCAGCGTACCGGAAGCTTCGCGAAGAGCCCGAGAGGGGCCAGAGGGGAGCCAGGGGGCCCCAGGCAGCCAGAGGGCGCGACCCCACACATGGCCGCGCCAGGGGGGGGGCCTGGAACCCCTGGCCCACCTGTGGCTGCCCCCTTTCGCCTATTTATTCCCCGTGACGAGAAACCCTCGGGGACGGAACCCTTTTTCACGATCTCTCCTCTGTTCGGCCGCCGCCGCGCTTCCAAGATCTGGAGCACCAGAATACCTCTTCCCGGCACCCTGCCGGAGGGAGGAATCACCTCCGGGAGCTTCTCCATCACCATGGACTCTTCCCGGATGAACCGTGAGCAGTCCACCTTGGACCATGGGTCTATGATCAGTAGCTATATGATTTCTCCTCCCCTCTTTGTTCTTCATGGATTAGACCTCGTGAGCTTCCCTACATGATCGAGGCACATATGTAATCTTTCTGCTGTTGCTATGTTGAGTTTGCTGGGATCCGATGGATTATGAGATTATGTTCATATTGTGATTGAGTTATATATTTGATTCTCTTCTTTTATATTTATGTTCTTGAGTAATTCTTGCATGTTCTCCGTTGCTGTTTATTGCTTTGGCCAAGTAGTAGGTAGTGACTCCAAGAGGGAGCGTTATGCATGATTGCGGGTTCATGCCCCCCGATGACTAGCTTGAGTGACAGAAACATGAGTCTAGGGGATGTGTTGTTGCCACAAGGGGGAAAACAATGGTGCTTGTACTTGAGGGTGCAAGGATTGTTTACTTTACGCAAAGTTCTTTAATGCAGTTGTCTGTTGCTTTGAGTTTACACTTTGGGTGGGATTCGCAACTTAATACCAGCGAGATGTTCTGGATAGATATCTCAAGGTGGATGATTAGTAGGTAGATGCAGTTGGATTTTGGTCTACTTGTCTTGGCGTACTGCCCATGCTTTTGAGCCTCTTCCTTTCTGTTTAGCATAATTAGCATTGGTTTGCGCACATAGTCCTGTCAATTGCCCAACTGTAATTTGTTTACCTTGCATGGATATTTTATCGTCTTTCCTGAGAGATACATCACTAGTGAACATCATAGGACCCCGGTCCATATTTGCAACACTATTTACACCTTCAATTTACTTTCAGTATTTACTTTTCCGTAGCTATCACTATCATTATTATCCCATGCCTTTTATCCTTTGTAAACAATAAGGCCGGAGGAATTGACAACTCCTCTGTACTCGTTGGGAAGCAAAGTTATTTGCTGTGTGTGCAGGTCCAGATGAAGTTAGCAATCCTTAGATTGTCAACGGCGCCAATTGTTCACTTCACCACATTTTTGTATCTGTTGGAGTCCTACTGGTACGACACTTCAAACCTTAGCATCTACGCTAAGGGAAACTTTCTGCTACGCTACATCTCACCTTCCACTTGGGGTAACCATCGAGGGACGAGAAGCTATCTCGTGTGTCAATGACCAGATGGTATTTTTTGTGGAATTCGTCCACTGTCTTGAAATATTTGGTTTGCTTTCTTTAGCTAGGTGTAAGATATTCTGATGTATTGGGTTGTGTAAACCTATGGCGACACAAGCCTACTGTCACCATACTTTGATGAAGTCGGTGTATCAGGGAGCCGACTCATCACATATCATTTCCCAGTGATTTCTCTAACAAGCTTAATCATGTCCTATAACCGAAGTCGGTGCATCTTTTGCTTAGTGAGGCATTTATATCGTCCCTATATGTGTTCATGATAAGTAAAAAAATGGAAGAAAAATCAAGGTGTAGCCCCATGAGTCGACATGGACTATTTTGTGTGTATGCCGAGTCATAGTGGAATCGACCTGTAGCCCCCCAAGTATCGACTTTTAGTTCATCTTATGATGTTCAGTAAAGTCGGTTTTTGATGGATAAGAGTACGTAATATATTTGTATATATTAAAAGGAAATGAAAAAAGTATCTTTATGAAATGAGAGAAATGTAAAAAGCTCATATAGAAGTCGACCGTATGCGTATTGTCTCAGCATCCTTTAGCAATACAAGCTCAGCTCAAAACCGACTCCTAAGATAGGAGGATTCTCTCTTTCTTGTAGAAAAGAAATGTTGGCCACCTTATTGCGCTTAAGTCGAAACATATCTGTAAGCAAGCATCGCATGACTTATTCTAGTGTTCTTTGTTGATAGAGTCAAACTCGACAAGCCCCTAATAGGGTTTGCTGATATTTACTATATAACGGGTCATGTAGTGTCACAACTCTAGTTTTGGTATGTGTTTTATTCTAGAAATAAGTGGCATCATGTTTAAATTCTTTCGTTTAACAATTGGGGATTTGGAAAATCCTCAAAAATTATTTAAATAAAAGGCCAGAGAAAAATCTTTTCCCAAAAATCCTCTGATGATTTTGAAAATCTCTACAAATGGGCTTGATCACATTTCAAGTGTTGTGGGTCCAACCACATACTCAAGGAATTTTCAAATATTCAAACAGAGGCTTGGAAATTAAATTTAAATGCTATTTGAATTGAAATTCAAATGTTTTGAATTTCAAAAATCTTCAAATCTTGGGAGTGACTAGCTATATGTCACATAAGTCCAAATAAAATATTTGGGGTTTTTCTAAAAATGCTTTGGTATTTTTTCCAGAGCAAAACAAATAAAACAGAAAGAAGAAAAAAAACAAAAGGGGCAGAGCCACTTACCTGGCCCACCTGGCCTAGGAGAGGAGGCCCAGCCCAAAAGGGCAGGGTCGTCTTCCTCCACTGGACAAGCAGGCAGCCAGGTCGCCGGCGAGCCTGGCATGGCCGCCAGGAAGCTGCCTGGCTGCCTCCCTCGCCCTTATCCGCGCCGTGGAGGCCCCCGTGAATCTCCCCTTCCACTTCCCCCTCCTCTGGACCCCTTTCCCCTCTCTCTCCGGCGAGATCCCGCGAGGACCCGAGCGCTACCGAGCCCGCCGACGTGCGCAGGCGTGGCCACCGGCCACCGTTTGCTCCGCCGTGTTGTCCAAGACGTTCCCCGCACCCGTTTTCGTCTTCGCACCCGATCAATTGAAGCTGAGGAGCTCTGTGGGAGACCTGAGCTTCGAACTCCTCCACCACGGCCAACGAACTCCGGCGAGCGATTTCTCCCTCGCCGCTGCATCTCCGGCTCCCTCGTCTTCTCCAATGCAACCCCAATTAGCATGCGTTGCGATTGCCCTACTCTACGCTCCTCCCCGCGCATCTAGTTGTCATCGCCGTCGAGCCCGAGCACGGCCGCCTCCCCCTTGTGCTCGTCGTCGCGCTCCCGGCCCGCCTTTGGCCTCCCCTCCCCCTCCAGACGACGCGCGTGTGCGAGAGGGCCCGGTTGGTGCCCTCCCCGTTCCATACCGTGGCCGGGAGGTCACTCCGGCGACCCCTCCGCCGTGTCCCGTGGCCGCCGCCGGCCAGCCGGTGTGATTAGGGGCCTAATCCCCCCTAATCACCCACTGACAGGTGGGTCCCGACCCCTAATAGACCTATTTAATTTTAATTAAACAGACGTTTTAATACTGTGCCACTGACAGTGCTGGCCCACATGTCAGCCCCCCCTGTGTTAGCATGACGCAGGCATGACGCAGTAAAGCCTTTTTTTCAATTTACAGATAATCCAGAAAATTCCAGAAATTGTATAAATCTTCAGAAATTCATAGAAAATTATCTGTAACTCCAAATCAAAAGTGTTATATATGAAAAATCATCAGAAAAATGCAAGGATTCCAAATATCATATTTTCATAGATGAAAAACATATCTATGATGATGGACCAGTAGCATTTAGCTATTTGGGTTATTTGGAATAATTCAAAATAAATGTTTAAATCATTTCAAATTAAATCTTTGCAATGCCAACCTTATCACTTGCACATCAGAGGCATATCATACACATGACAACATGGTTTACCGTATCCAAACATTAGCAAATGCAACATGGGATAATTTGAACAACAATTGGGGTTTGAATTTGAATTCCTTTTTCAAATCAACTTCAATTAACTTGTTGCAAATGGAACATAGGTCACATCAGTACCATGCCATGATTCATTTCTTGAACGTGCATTGCAATGTGATGTTTACATTGTTGTTATCTCGGTGGTTGTTTCTTCTCGATAGATCCATCGCCGGACGTAGTTCCTGTTTTCTCCGAAGAGTTACACCTCGTGATAATCAGCAAGGCAAGCAAACCCCCTTTGATCATATCTATAAAAACCCAGTTTCCCTCTTGTTCTCTTATGCATGAATATGTGATCACATGTTACTGTTCTATCGCTAGTTGAACCCATCATTTGCATGACCTATCATTGCTGCCACAGTATTAAGCAAACCTCAACCTAGCAGATACAAGATTTGTTGTGTTCATCATGTGAACCTTCATCCATGATATGCTATGCCATGCTAGAGTTGTATGCAATGAAGACGATCCATCTGGGTGATGTATCGGGATGGTAGAGAACAATTCAATGTAATGGTAATGTGTTGGTGAAGTCATCCTAACAAAGGTGAACAATGAGAGGCTGTGTAGGAGTACACAGTGGGTTGTCTCATTTACACTGCCTTAGGCCCCGAGTTCTTGTGTTGTGATCCAAGACACAGATTACTACCACATGTTGGGCTCATTGACCCCTCTCGACCTATTAACTCACCCCGACTATGGTCGAGGATTCGCATGGGTTAATTGTTTTTCTATTTGATTTCATAACATAGAACGGTTTTAGTAAAGCGCAGCACCATCCGTCGAGGTGGGCTTGTCAGACCGTCCATACATCGTCTGGGTCCTGAACGGAAACCCCGGCCGGATTCCCGGTTGGGGTACATACTAAGATAGGTGATCCCCTGGACTAGAGTTGGAGCCGTGAGGTAAGTGTCGTGGTACTATCCTCGCCGACACCGCTTGAAGGTGACGAGTTCTAGGAGGTAAGTGGTAGCTACGTATGTGAAGAAGTACACCCCTGCAGGGTTAATGAACTATTCGAATAGCCGTGTCCGTGGTTATGGAATACTTGGAGACCTTTACTTGATTATTATACAACTCAAATGGATACTCTAAAAATCTCAAGATAAGTGTGAGGGCTTTGGGTTGCTTCCTCGCGGGGAAGTCGAGGAAGGATCCATGGTGGTGTATTGATGTGGTGATCAAGATTAGATGGACTCGTGTGCGCCTCTCATCTCAACTCTATGTAGTCGTAGTACAGGATAGCCAAGTCAAAGCTTTCTGCATTACAACCCCACTTTCCTTTTCCTTGATACCTGAGCATGAGTAGTATAGTTCTGACGTAAGTCTTGCTGAGTACGACTTTGTACTCACGTATCTTATTATATGTTTTAGAGACGAGACCACTAACCCTGATGGTGGCCTCCCCCTCAAGCTCGACGTCGACAAAGTAAGCCTGGTCCCTCTGGAGGGTCGTTGTGTTTTCTTAAAGGCTTCTTAAGCCATTTGTTAACCTTGTCTTTACTAAGACATAATTTTCTTCCGTTGTTGTATGATGTAATGTTGGGTCACAGATATGTGATCTCTTCTTGTAACACTACTATATCTGCTCTGTTTAGCGGATTCAATAAAACTATGAGTTTGTAGAGTTCATGTTATGTTACCTGCTGTTTACACTAGACATGTATGCTGCGTGTATGATTATAACGTGCATGTCTTAGTGTGGGATTCGATAGCTTAGTTGAGTTCTTGCCGGCGGTCTTTCATACACCTAGTGGCCCTTAGACGTGCGCAGCTTGGGGCATCGCAATGCGATTGCTCGTGACTCTGTCACATGGCACACTTTGTTGTATGATTGAGCCCGCCTGAGATCCCAACTAGGTGATCGGGCTGGAGTCTGCTTATGTAAGTGTTATGATTCAATCGATAATATGGTTGAGGCGACTTGTCTATGAGTATGGGATTTCACCACCCATAATCATTTAGACTTGTGAGCGGACGATGAGGACCCATCTCAGTTGACCATCCGGCCTGGATGGGATGCCCCTCACGTTCTGTGCTTGGCCTTATCTGCTTAGACAAGTGGGGTACGACTCTCGGCTCTTCATATGATTGAGCTGTAGCAGGAATTACATACACAAATCCCGGGTCCCGACAGACTTGGTATCAGAGCAGGACTGCCTGTAGGATTACAAAACCTTGGCTGAAGTCGAGTCTAGCATTCTATAGTTATATAGTTAGTTTGGGTATAAGGGAACAACGTAAGGCTTCATTTTTCTCCTTACTCTCATCGATCTGAGTTCTGAGTCAACCTCGTCTTTTCTACGGGAAGATAGGACTAGGCTCTTCTATGTCTATACTAGAACATATCGTTGTTTGCTTCTCAGTAGCTGTAGGAATGTTTTGGTCGTCTAGAGTCACCATTCCATTGAGCCTTTCGTGAAGGTTCTGATCATTCTTGCAGATTGTTTCATTTTTTCGCCCCGGTAGAGCCGTTATGCTGTCCGATTTGTCCCGTGTTTCCATTAATTCCAATGCTTTTGCATTACAATCTTGTCCGCTCTTAAATTATGTCATCTTTTCTTTGATTCCATCATAAATCCTACTCTGATTGTTGATTTTTATCACACAGAATGTCAGGTGGAACTAGATGTGTTGAATCTGGTCACGGTAATCAAAGTGGTGATGATGATCCTCCTTCACTGCCTTCTGCAGCGGAAATCATGATGGAGGCTGAGCAAAATCGACGTGATCAAACACACCTTTTGGAGCTCATTGAGAAGAACACTTCTCTCCAGCGAGATGCGGTAATATCCTTCCAGGATTTTATCCTTTTGAACCCGCCAGTTTTCCGATGTTCATCTGAGCCCCTTGATGCCGATTGTTGGCTCCGTTCCATCGAGCGTAAGCTTGAGACGGTGTATGTTTCTCCAGATGATCGTGTGATGTTTGCGGCATACTTTCTGGAAGGTGGTGCTGCTGAATGGTGGGAAAGTTTTGTTGCAATGCAGCATGATGGTCACGTAGTGACTTGGCAGGAGTTCCGTGATGCCTTCCAAGGGTACCACATTCTGGATGAGCTGATGGAAAGAAAGAGGGAAGAGTTCTGCAACCTATCTCAGGGAAATATGACTTTTCATCAGTACACGACTGAGTTTAATCGTCTTTCTCGTTATGCCCCTGAGAATATATCAACCGATGCCAAGAAGCAGGCAAGGTTCTGCAAGGGACTTAGCCCTGTCCTTCGTCATGATCTCAATCTCCCTGAATTTTTCAACTTCGAGGATTTGGTCAATAGATCATTCAGAGCTGAGCATGGAAATGAGGTCTTCGAAGAGTCTCGCAAGCGTGATCGTGATCTTGGTTCTTCTTCTAGTTTGGTTTCTCAGAAACGTCGAATTTGGATCCCAACTAGTGCCCTTCCTTCACACTTGAGTCCAAGACAATCTCCACAAAGCAAGAAAACCCAGAAATATAGTAGAGAGCTTGCCATCCAAACTCCACAACCTAACATCCGTTTGTGCTACAAGTGTGGTAATGCTGGCCACATCACACGACATTGTTCATTCCATGAGAATGATCCTCCTCATCCAAAACATAAAGCCAAAGCTAAGCCACCAAAGCCTTCCAAAGCCAAGTACGCTATTGTTGAATACGGACGTGTGAACCATGCCACCATCAAAGAATCCCAAGAGGATACTAAGGTTGTACTCGGTATACACTTCCGTTTAACTCCAAACTTGCTTCTGTTCTATTTGATTCTGGAGCTTCCCATTCCTTTTTGTCTGAAAAGTTTGCACTCCTGCATGACATTTCATTTGAGGAGTTGCCTACCCCTTTCATGCTTAAAACTCCAGGATCCACATGGCGTACCAGTAGGGTAAGTCATGACAATGAAATTGCTGTTGAGGATCTTGTATTCTTTGCTTCTCTCATAGCTATCAAATCTTCAGATACTGAAATCATCTTAGGTATGGATTGGTTGTCAAAACACCGTGCGAAGATTGATTGTGCCACTAAATCGGTTCAACTCAGTCATCCTTCCGGCAAGATAGTACATTTCACATCTCAAGGTTCAGAAACCCAGCTATATTCGTTGAATGAACATCCCCTTCCTAACCTTGAAGATATTCCGATAGTTTGTGACTTTCCGGATGTCTTTCCAGAAGAGCTGCCAGGAATGCCCCCTGACAGAGGTGTAGAATTCATTGTAGATCTTATCCTAGGAACCGCCCAAATTTCCAGGCGCCCATATAGAATGGCCCCACATGAGTTAGTTGAGCTTAAAATCCAACTTGAAGCTTCGTTGGCAAAAGGCTTCATCCGCCCTAGCTCATCGGCATGGGGTTGCCCCGATCTGTTCGTAACAAAGAAAGATGCAACAGAAAGGATGTGCGTAGACTATCTCCCTCTAAATCTAGCGACGATAAAGAACAAGTACCCACTTCCCAGGATCAATGATCTTTATGATCAACTTGCTGGATCCTCTGTCTTCTCCAAGATGGATTTGAGATTAGCTTATCATCAAACCAAAATCAGAAATGAGGACATTCCCAAAACGGCTTTCACTACTCGTTATGGTCTTTACGAGTACACCGTCATGTCCTTCCGTTTAACAAATGCCCCAGCCACTTTTTCGCGCCTAATGAATTCGATCTTCATGGAGTACTTAGATAAATTTGTTGTAGTTTATCTTGATGATATTCTCATATACTCGAAGAACGAAGAAGAACATGCTCAACATCTAAGGCTGGTATTGATGAAACTTAGAGAGCATCGCCTTTATGCTAAGTTTTCCAAATGCGAATTCTGGCTTCCAGAAGTGACCTACCTAGGCCACGTGATTTTTGCAAAAGGCATTACTATGAATCCCGAGATAGTTCGGGCCGTCCTTGATTGGACTCCACCTGAATCGGTTAAGAAAGTTAGGAGTTTTCTTGGCTTAGCAAGCTATTGTCGCCGCTTCGTTGAGAACTTCTCCAAAGTTGCAAAGTCTCTAACTGAACTCCTCAAGAAAGATAAGAAATTCGAATGGACCCTCAAGTGCGAGGAAATCTTTCAAGAACTAAAGATAAGACTGACTTCTGCACCCGTACTTGCTCCTCCAGACACCAAAAGGGATTTCGAAATCTATTGTGATGCTTCACGGCAAGGGTTAGGATGCATACTTATGCAAGATCGCCATGTGGTAGAATACGCTCCACGCCAGTTGCGTCCACATGAAGAGAACTATCCTACCCATGATCTTGAACTCGCTGCCGTAGTTCATGCCCTAAAGACTTGGCGACATTAACTCCTTGGTAATCGTTGTGAAATCTATACCGATCACCAAAGCCTCAAATACATATTCACCCAGCCAGATCTTAACCTCAGGAAAAGACGTTGGATAGAGTTGATAAAATATTATGACTTAAGTATCTCTTACACCCCAGGCAAAGCCAATGTCATGGCTGATGCACTATTTCGTAAGTCGTATTGTAACAACCTCATGTTACAACAGTATCAACGACTTCTCTACGGGGAATTTTGGAAGATCAATCTCGAGATTGTTCCTCATGGATTCCTTTCCACCTTGATAGTGAAACCAACCCTTGAGTATCAAATCAAAGTTGTTCAACAACGTGCTCGAGGTATCCGATATATCAAACAAAACATTGCTAGCGATAAGGCCAAATGTTTTACCCTAGACCATGAGGGTACAGTGTACTTAGAAAATAGGATGGTAGTTCCGAAGAATAGGAATCTATGGCAGCAGATCCTTAAGGAAGCTCATCAAACCCCTCTCTCGATTCATCCTGGTAGTACTAAGATGTATCAAGATCTACGCCAGAGATTTTGGTGGACTAGGATGAAGCGAGAAATCGCTCGATATGTTGCTGAGTGGGATGTTTGTCGTCGTGTGAAGGCAGAGCATCAAAGACCTGATGGTACTCTTCAACCTTTAGCCATTCCTGAGTGGAAATGGGATAAAGTCAGTATGGATTTCATCACTGGCTTTCCAAGGTCACAAAAAGGAAACAATGCCATCGTCGTGGTCATTGACCGTCTTTCCAAAGTTGCTCATTTCCTTCCTGTTCGCGAGAGTATAACTTCTAGCCAGTTAGCGGATTTATATGTTTCCCAGATTGTTTCTCTCCATGGTGTTCCTTTGGAAATCAATTCATACCGAGGAAGTCTTTTCACCTCTCGATTTTGGGAAAGTTTTCAAAATGCTATGGGAACCCATCTCTCCTTTAGCACCGCCTTTCATCCCCAGTCAAGTGGTCAAGTATAAAGAGTCAATCAAATTCTCGAAGACATGCTCAAAGCCTATGTTATCTCATTCGGAAAGAGTTGGGAGAAATCTCTTCCATTCGCCGAGTTTTCTTATAACAACAGCTTCCAATCTAGCTTGGGCATGGCACCCTTTGAATTTCTCTATGGCCGAAAATGTCGAACACCATTGAACTGGTCAGAAACCGGTGAAAGACAATTCTTTGGACAGGATATGATCCAGGAAGCAGAAGAGAAGGTTTGCATTGTTCGTGAGCAATTGAAAACAGCCCAGTCTTGTCAGAAAAGCTACTATGATCGTCATCATAGGCTAGAAAGCTATGAGCTGGACGAGAAGGCTTACCTCCGGGTTACTGCTCTGAAGGGAACCCATCGCTTCGGTATCAAAGGAAAATTGGCCCCACGTTACATAGGCCCCTTTCGCATTCTATCTAAACGTGGAGAAGTTGCCTACCAACTTGAGCTACCCCTGCATCTTTCTCAGGTTCACGATGTCTTCCACGTATCTCAACTCAGGCGTTGCTTCAAGGACCCAATCCGTGAAGTAGACCACGAAATGCTTGATCTCCAGGAAAACCTGTCATATCGAGAGTATCCTGTCCGTATCCTCGATGAAGCTGAGCGCACCACCCGACGTCAGAAGATCAAGTTCCTCAAGCTGCAGTGGTCCAACCATTCTGAGAATGATGCCACCTGGGAACGAGAAGACCGTCTCCGAGTCGAGTACCCCACCCTGTTCCCTACAACTTCTGAATCTCGGCACGAGATTCTTTTGAGTAGGGGCGAGTTGTCACAACCCTAGTTTGTGTATGTGTTTTATTCTAGAAATAAGTGGCATCATGTTTAAATTCTTTAGTTTAAGAATTGGGGATTTGGAAAAGCCTCAAAAATAATTTAAATAAAAGGCCAGAGAAAAATCTTTTTCCAAAAATCCTCTGGTGATTTTGAAAATCTCTACAAATGGGCTTCATCACATTTCAAGTGTTGCGGGTCCAACCACATGCTCAAGGAATTTTCAAATATTCAAACAGAGGATTGGAAATTAAATTTAAATTCTATTTGAATTGAAATTCAAATGTTTTGAATTTCAAAAATCTTCAAATCTTAGGAGTGACTAGCTATATGTCACATAAGTCCAAATAAAATATTTGGGGATTTTCTAAAAATGCTTTGGTATTTTTTCAGAGAAAAACAAATAAAACAGAAAGCAGAAAAAAGAAGAAAAACAAAAGGGGCAGAGCCACTTACCTGGCCCACCTGGCCTAGCAGAGGAGGCCCAGCCCAAAAGGGCAGGGTCGTCTTCCTCCACTGGACAGGAAGGCAGTCAGGTCGCCGGCGAGCCTGGAATGCCCGCCACGCAGCTGCCTAGCTGCCTCCCTCGCCCTTATCCGGCGTCGTGGAGGCCCCCGTGCATCTCTGTGAAGCCCCCCAAAATCAGACCGTGTACAGTAATCATACACGCAAGGTACACGATCGAGATTAGGGACTCACGATGAGATATCACAACACAACTCTACAAATAAAATAATACAAGTTGTTTAATACAAGCCAAGGGCCATGAGGGCTCGAATATAACAACTCGAGAGCACAAAGTTAGCGGAAGAAATAGTATCTGAGTACAGACACAAGGGTAGAAGGTTGCCTTAAGAAGGCTAGCACAAATAACATGAGATATACAGATCGAAAAGGCAAGGCCTCCTGCCTGGGAGCCTCCGAAACTACTCCTGGTGCTGGTCAGCGGGGGTCTCGACGTAGTAGTATCCGCCTCCGGGGTACTCCAGCTCCTGGGCTCCCACGTCGACTGAAGCGGCCGATCAGTCAAAACAGAAAGGGGGAAATAAAGCAAAGGTGAGTATCTAGCATACCCGTGAGTCTTACATCCGCTACTAAGCATTTATGCATTTCTATCAAATGGAAAGGGGAGGTTGTATATAGTGGACTGCAAGATAGAAATCAGAATAAGGGTAAGAAGCTAGGCCTATCGAAGACTAGCATCTTCTGATGATGTCTTGCAGCATGAGGAGAGAAACAACCAACAGTTCATATAAAGCGTAAAGTAACAATGAAGCAGAAGTTGTTGCAACATTGTATAATCGTAAGTTGTAATGATTAATAATAATAATGCCTCCGAGTTCCCCTCCTCGACTTCCCTGCGAGGAAGAAAACCCAGAACCATACAGTTTAATAGTAATAGTTTGTAGTTGTAAGATCCAGCTTCAGCATAAAGCGTCCTGTTACCGTGGACACGGCTATTCGAATAGATTAAACTCCCTGCAGGGGTGCACTACTGTTCAGCCTGCACGCTCGGATCTCCAGGGTGGCGTGAACCTTGTTAGGGAACCCCCCACCGAGGCTATCCGACACATCGCAGCCCATCCTAGGCTTAGCAGAGAGGCCATGCATCGGACTATATCCTATGGGCCAAGGGGTCTAGGTCCCTCACCCTTGCACGCTCCTGCACGGTGCGAGTCTGGCCGGTGAAGCAAAAGAAAATCCAAACACACCTGCTACAGCAAATAAGACAACATGGCTTCTCAGCGATCAGGCCGCAGTACTACTGATGTCTAAAGAGCCTTCGGACGAACTACGACGCGGAGGGCCCACACCGTAATCCCACGTGTAGGTAGTGCGTATAGACCAACGGGTCTCTCAAGTCATCCACCGAACCATTTAGCATTTTATTATTATCTCGCAGACAACCGTTATCGCTGTCTGACTAACAGCACAACGGACAACGAACAACAACAAGGCCCACCAGTAACGTCGGGGCCTGCCCTATTGTCCCGTCAAAGCGCGCGGTTACCGACAAGGTGAACCGTCTCCTTACCTTGTCTCGCGTGTGCTCTTGGTAGAGCTTGACTTTTTCGTGGTTTGGTAACTCTCGCGAGATACGAGTAGGGGCCAAGCACGCCCGTAACGTCGGTCGTACCCTCCCTGTCGCTCCTGACAATATACCGCCCGCGGGCACCGTTGGGTCGCCCGACTCTTACCTTTAAGGACACCAGTTGATTTGAGTGCCTATCATTAAGTGAAACCAGGAGGAATCACCCTCGATGGCACACTTAAAGAGGTTTGACAGAGACATCAGCGGAATGAACTAAAGAGGTACACCTCGTATCATCCCGGTGATGCTACACTACTCAGCCGACGAGAGTGAAATACGAGTCAGTCCCCTCGTAAGTCAAACTCGAAGCGACTCGGCAGAGTCTCGCCATTGTAGGTTCCCTAGAGCGTCTGCATTGATCCGTACCTTTTGCAGTTGTCTATATTTTGTATCCGTGTCACTCCCCTTAGTGGTCACGGCCCGCTATCTAATCCTAGATAACAATGCGCAGGGCTCACTTCTGAATATAATATATAGATATAGCAGGCAGCATAGGATAAGGAAGGTACAACAAGGGGCGACAAAATCAGGCTATGCAATTGATTAGGATTGTAACGTAGCAACAACAGTAACAATGCCTAGTGCAAGAAAGTACGGAAAGGTAGGGGATATCTGGGGAAGAGAATGGCTCTGCTTGCCTGGAAGCTCGACGGTAGGGGCAGGGTTGTCGACAAAGTAGTCGTACCCGGCAACAGTGTAGTCGGCGGTAGCAGTGGGGTCTACCGGAGAATAAAGGGGGGTGGGAAGAAACAGTAAATACAAATCAAGCATAAACAAACAGATGCATGACATGAAAAATGCAATGTTAACAATGTTCTAACGTAGTGCAATGTATTATGCTCGGAGCGGGAATTCATCTGGGGATGAACTTCCAGCTCCGGGTGATTACCGGACAGGGTGTCCGGATGGGAAGGGTTCATGCCGGAGGTGTCGTGGACATCCGACAAACATGTGAAAGGTGTATCCATGTTTGTTGATCCATTCTGAAACACTTTCGTATACAAAAGTTTTTCATCCGGACAACTTTTATCGGTACCGGGAATTATCGACAGACGACCCGAAGGGGGGTGTCGATGTCCGTTGTGTTAGAGTGGGGCGGTTGGTATACGGATAGAATATCCGTATTCGTTATATTTTTCTGATCAACTTTCATGTATAAAGTTTTTGAATCTGACTTACGGTTTAAAAGATATTTAAATTCAAAGTTTTAAACAATTTAAATCATTTTCTGAATTACTTTTATTATTAAAATAACATTATCCAAAACAGTGTGTTTGACCAGGTCAAACCTGAGAGAGGGGACCCACTTGTAAGGTTGACTGGTCAACTGACCAGTGGGTCCCACCTGTCAGCCTCACCTTATCAATAAATCAATCTTAATAATTAAATGACAGTGGGTCCCACATGTCATTGACTCTAGTGATAAATATGATTATAGTTAATCCAGTAATTAGTTTAACCACCTGGGCCCACCTGTCATACCAATAGTTTTCCATTTAAATTAAAACAAAGGGTTAAGCTGGTGGGGCCCATATGTCAGCCAGAGGGGGCTTAACTTAACAGTTGCTTAATTAACAAGGGGTCGGTTAGGGGGGTTGTAACCCCAAGGCAGAGCACGCCGGCCATGGCTGGCACGGATTGCCGCCGGCGAGCCCCGGCCAGGTGCGCGGGAGGGGCCAGGAGCGCGGCTGGGAGTGGCGAGTGGCGGGGGAAACGCGGCCGCAGCGCGCGGTGAGCAGGGAGCTCGAGCTCGAGCTCGTGCTTGTGTATCCGCCAATGTCGGCCCGGACGCGGCATGGCCCGCCGGCGACGGACTCGTAAGGGGAGGGGGGTTTGAGGGGGGAATGGGGTCGAGGCTCACCGGGGAGCTCGTGGGTGGGCTAGGGGAGCGCGGGGTGGCCCCGGGGCGCCAAATCCGGCGAGGTAGCGGGGCGGCCGAAGGCAGGGCTCGAGGTCGATCCGGTGAAGGGAAGCTCCCTGACTCGAGCTGGAGGGCAGAGGTGGCGTGGAGGAGTGCGGTGAATATCCTTGACATGTAGACGGAGCGAGGGGCGTCCAGTGTCCACGTCGGTGATGAAAACCTTGGCTACAGATGCGTCAGAGACGACACCTTCGAGCGGCCATGGCAGCGAAAGACAGGGGCGAGCAAGGGGGCTATGGAAACTCGTTCTAGGGTTCAAGGGAGCCGCGGTGGCCATCTTATCCACGGGAAGGGGGACTATAGCGGCGCAGAGCGAGCGGGTGCGTCGGGAACGCCGGGCACGGTCGCCATGGTCGCTTCGGTCGTCTACTGTAGCGCAAGGAGGAAGAAACAGGGGAGGGGAGAGTTTGGGCCCGGGTGGGTCGGGCTAGGTTGGAAAATTTGCCTAGGCGTTAGTTAGGTTTTCTCCATTTTATTTTCTTTAGTCCAATATGTTTTCTTTCATACATTTGTTTTGGCTTGCAATAGTTTTGTAAAATGTGCTACAGGTCTCAATATTTATTTTGTATTATCTTACACTGCTATAAAAAGTTTGGGTCTAAAATAAAATAGTTTGAATTTTATTCAAACAATAATTGCTTAAAATGGATTGTTTTCCCACTGGTTTGACTTTTTTAAAATATTAAAATATTATAATAAATTCCCATTGACATAGTAACTTGACCTAATGAATATTATGCATTTAATAAAATTGGTTTCATAATTTTTGGTTCAACTATAATTTCAACTTATGTTTCGTATTTTCATTTGGGTTGGAATTTGAATGAGCCATGATCAAGGGGGATCATTATTATCATAATCTTGTTGACTTGGCATTTAAAGAGGTGATCACTATTGACTGACACCGGGGCTGTTACAATCTCCCCTTCCACTTCCCCCTCCTCTGGACCCCTTTCCCCTCTCTCTCCGACGAGATCCCGCGAGGACCCGAGCGCCACCGAGCCCGCCGACGTGCGCAGGCGTGGCCACCGGCCACTGTTCGCTCCGATGTGTTGTCCAAGACGTTCCCCGCACCCTTCTTCGTCTTCGCACCCGATCAATTGAAGCCGAGGAGCTCTCTGGGAGACGCCAGCTTCGAACTCCTCCGCCACGGCCATCGAACTCCGGCGAGCGATTGCTCCCTCGCCGCTGCATCTCCGGCTCCCTCGTCCTCTCCACTGCAACCCCGGTGAGCATGCGCTTCGATTTCCCTACTGCACGCTCCTCCCCGCGCTTCTAGTTGTCATCGCCGTCGAGCCCGAGCACGGCCGCCGCGCCCTTGTGCTCGCCATCGCGCTCCCGGCCCGCCTTTGGCCTCCCCTTCCCCTCCAGACGACGCGCGCGTGCGAGAGGGCCCGGTTGGTGCCATCCCCGTGCCATCCCGTGGCCGGGAGGCCACTCCGGCGACCCCTCCGCCGTGTCCCGTGGCCGCCGCCGGCCAGCCCGTGTGATTATGGGCCTAATCCCCCCTAATCACCCACTAACAGGTGGGTCCCGGCCCCTAATAAACCTATTTAATTTTAATTGAACAGAGGGTTTAATATTGTGCCACTAACAGTGCTGGCCCACATGTCAGCCCCCCGCTGCGTCAGCATGACGCAGGCATGACGCAGTAAAGCCTTTTTTTCAATTTACAGATAATCCAGAAAATTCCAGAAATTGTCTAAATCTTCAGAAATTCATAGAAAATTATCTGTAACTCCAAATCAAAAGTGTTATATATGAAAAATCATCAGAAAATGCAAGGATTCCAAATATCATATTTTCATAGATGAAAAAGACATCTATGATGATGGACCAGTAGCATTTAGCTATTTGGGTTATTTGGAATAATTCAAAATAAATGTTTAAATCATTTCAAATTAAATCTTTGCAATGCCAACCTTATTACTTGCACATCAGAGGCATATCATACACATGACAACATGGTCACATCAATTGGGGTTTGAATTTGAATTCCTTTTTCAAATCAACTTCAATTAACTCGTTGCAAATTGAACATAGGTCACATCAGTACCATGCCATGATTCATTTCTTGAATGTGCATTGCAATGTGATGTTTACATTGTTTCTTCTCGATAGATCCATCGCCAGACGTAGTTCCTGTTTTCTCCTCGTGATCGTCAACAAGGCAAGCAAACCCCCTTTGATCATATCTATAAAAACGCAGTTTCCCTCTTGTTCTCTTATGCATGAATATGTGATCACAATGTACCGTTCTATCGCTAGTTGAACCCATCATTTGCATGACCTATCATTGCTGCCACAGTATTAAGCAAACCTCAACCTAGCAGATACAAGATTTATTGTGTTCATCATGTGACCCTTTATCCATGATATTCTATGCCATGGTAGAGTTGTATGCAATGAAGACGATCCATCTGGGTGATATATCGGGATGGTAGAGAACAATTCAATGTAATGGTAATGTGTTGGTGAAGTCATCCTAACAAAGGTGAACAATGAGAGGATTTGTAGGAGTACACAGTGGGTTGTCTCATTTACACTGCCTTAGGCCCCGAGTTCTTGTGTTGTGATCCAAGACACAGATTACTACAACATGTTGGGCTCATTGACCCCTCTCGACCTATTAACTCACCCCGACTATAGTCCAGGATTCGCATGGGTTAATTGTTTTTCTATTCGATTTCATAACGTAGGACGGTCTTAGGCAAGCGCAACACCATCCGTCGAGGTGGGCTTGTCGGACCATCCATACATCTTCTGGGTCCTGAACGAAAACCCCGGCCGGATTCCCGATTGGGGTACATACTC
The DNA here is from genome assembly GCA_950022295.1 of Bromus sterilis. Taxonomy (NCBI): domain Eukaryota; kingdom Viridiplantae; phylum Streptophyta; class Magnoliopsida; order Poales; family Poaceae; genus Bromus; species Bromus sterilis. The sequence goes on along the minus strand of OX465596.1, from coordinate 155,801,139 downwards.
AGATAGGAGATCCCCTGGACTAGAGTTGGAGCCGTGAGGTAAGTGTCGTGGTAATATCCTCGCCGACACCGCTTGAAGGTGACGAGTTCTAGGCGGTAAGTGGTAGCTACGTATGTGAAGAAGTACACCCCTGCAGGGTTAATGAACTATTCGAATAGCCGTGTTCGCGGTTATGGACTACTTGGAGACCTTTACTTGATTATTAGACAACTCAAATGGATACTCTAAAAATCCCAAGATAAGTGTGAGTGCTTTGGCTTGCTTCCCCGTGGGGAAGTCGAGGAAGGATCCATGGTGGTGTATTGATGTGGTGATCAAGATTAGATGGACTCGTGTGCGCCTCTCATCTCAACCCTATGTAGTCGTAGTACATGATAGCCAGGTCAAAGCTTTCTGCATTACAACCCCACTTGCCTTTACCTTGATACCTGAGCATGAGTAGTATAGTTCTGACGTAAGTCTTGCTGAGTATGACTTTATACTCACGTTTGCTTATTCTATGTTTTAGAGACGAGACCACTGACCCTGATGGTGGCCTCCCCCTCAAACTCGACAACGTAATGTGGTCCCAGACAGCATCCTGGTCCCTCTGGAGGGTCGTTGTGTTTTCTTAAAGGCTTCTTAAGCCATTTGTTAACCTTGTCTTTACTAAGACATAATTTACTTCCGTTGTTGTATGATGTAATGTTGGGTCACAGTTATGTGATCTCTGCTTGTAACACTACTATATTTTCTCTGTTTAGCAGATTCAATAAAACTATGAGTTTGTAGAGTTCATGTTATGTTACCTGCTGTTTGCACTAGACATGTATGATGCGTGAATGATTATAACGTGCATGTCTTAGTGTGGGATTCGATAGCTAAGTTGAGTTCTTGCCGGTGGTCTTTCATACACCAAGTGGCCCTTAGACGTGCGCAGCTTGGGGCATCGCGATGCGATTGCTCGTGACTCTATCACGTGGCACACTTTGTTGTATGATTGAGCCCGCCCGAGATCCCGACTAGGTGATCGGGCTGGAGTCTGTTTATGTATGTGTTATGATTCAATCGATAATATGGTTGAGGCGACTTGTCTATGAGTATGGGATTTCACCACCCATAATCATTTAGACTTGTGAGCGGACGATGAGTACCCATCTCAGTTGACCATCCGGCCTGGATGGGATGCCCCTCACGTTCGATGCTTTCCGAGAGTGTTCTGTGGTTGGCCTTGTCTGCTTAGACAACTGGGTACGACACTCGGCTCTTCATATGATTGAGTTGTAGCAGGAATTACATACACAAACCCCGGGTCCCGACAGACTTGGTATCAGAGCAGGACTGCCTGTAGGACTACTAAACCTTGGCTGAAGTCGAGTCTAGCATTCTATAGTTATATAGTTACTTTGGGTATAAGGGAACAACGTAAGGCTTCATTTTTCTCCTTACCGTCATCGATCTGAGTTCTGAGTGAACCTCATCTTTTCTACGGGAAGATAGGACTAGGCTCTTCTATGTCTATACTAGAACATCTCGTTGTTTGCTTCTCAGCAGCTCTAGGAATGTTTTGGTCGTCTAGAGTCACCATTCCATCGAGCCTTTTGAGAAGGTTCTGATCATTCTTGCAGATTGTTTCATTTTTTCGCCCTGGTACAGCCGTTATGCTGTCCGATTTGTCCTGTGTTTCCATTGATTCCAAAGCTTTTGCATTACAATCTTGTCCTCTCTTAAATTATGTCATCTTTGCTTTGATTCCATCATAAATCCTACTCTGTTTGTTGATTTTTATCACACAGAATGTCAGGTGGAACTAGATGTGTTGAATCTGGTCACGGTAATCAAAGTGGTGATGATGATCCCCCTTCACCGACTTTTGCAGCGGAAATCATGATGGAGGCTGAGCGAAATCGACGTGATCAAACACGCCTTTTGGAGCTCATTGAGAAGAACACTTCTCTCCAGTGAGATGCGGTAATATCCATCCAGGATTTTATCCTTTTGAACCCACCAGTTTTCCGATGTTCATCTGAGCCCCTTGATGCCGATTGTTGGCTCCGTTCCATCGAGCGTAAGCTTGAGACGGTGCATGTTTCTCCAGATGATCGTGTGATGTTTGGGCATACTTTCTGGAAGGTGCTGCTGGTGAATGGTGGGAAAGTTTTGTTGCAATGCAGCTTGATGGTCACGTAGTGACTTGGCATGAGTTCCGTGATGCCTTCCAAGGGTACCACATTCTGGATGAGCTGATGGAAAGAAAGAGGGAAGAGTTCTGCAACCTATCTCAGGGAAATATGACTGTTCATCAGTACAGGACTGAGTTTAATCGTGTTTCTCGTTATGCCCCTGAGAAGATATCAACCGATGCCAAGAAGCAGGCAAGGTTCCGCAAGGGACTTAGCCCTGTCCTTCGTCATGATCTCAATCTCCTTGAATTTGTCAACTTCGAGGATTTGGTCAATAGATCATTCAGAGCTGAGCATGGAAATGAGGTCTTTGAAGAGTCTCGCAAGCGTGATTGTGATCTTGCTTCCTCTTCTAGTTTGGGTTCTCAGAAACGTCGAATTTGGATCCCAACTAGTGCCCTTCCTTCGCACTTGATTCCAAGACCATCTCCACAAAGCAAGAAAACCCAGAAATATAGTAGAGAGCTTTCCATCCAAACTCCACAACCTAACATCCGTTTGTGCTACAAGTGTGGTAATCCTGGCCACATCGCACGACAGTGTTCATTGCATGAGAATGATCCTCCTCATCCAAAACATAAAGCCAAAGCTAAGCCACCAAAGCCTTCCAAAGCCAAGTCCGCTATTGTTGAATACGGACGTGTGAATCATGCCACCATCAAAGAAGCCCAAGAGGATACTAAGGTTGTACTCGGTATACACTTCCTGTTAACTCCAAACCTGCTTCTGTTCTATTTGATTCTGGAGCTTCTCATTCCTTTTTGTCTGAAAAGTTTGCACTCCTGCATGACATTTCATTTGAGGAGTTGCCTACCCCTTTCATGATTAAAACTCCAGGATCCACATGGCGTACCAGTAGGGTAAGTCATGACAATGAAATTGCTGTTGAGGATCTTATATTCCTTGCTTCTCTCATAGCCCTCAAATCTTCAGATATCGATATCATCTTAGGTATGGATTGGTTGTCAAAACACCGTGCCAAGATTGATTGTGCCACTAAATCGGTTAAACTCACTAATCCTTCTGGCAAGATAGTCCATTTCACATCTCAAGGTTCAGAAACCCAGCTATATTCGTTGAATGAACATCCCCCTCCTAACCTTGAAGATATTCCGATAGTTTGTGACTTTCCGGATGTCTTTCTAGAAGTGCTACCAGGAATGCACCCTGACAGATGTGTAGAATTCATTGTAGATCCTCTCCCAGGAACCGCCCCAATTTCCAGGCGCCCATATAGAATGGCCCCACATGAGTTAGCTGAACTTAAAATCCAACTTGAAGCTTCGTTGGCAAAAGGCTTCATCCGGCCTAGCTCATCGCCATGGGGTTGCCCCGTTCTGTTCGTAACGAAGAAAGATGGAACAGAAAGGATGTGTGTAGCCTATCTTCCGCTAAATCTAGCGACGATAAAGAACAAGTACCCACTTCCCAGGATCGATGATCTTTATGATCAACTTGCTGGATCCTCTGTCTTCTCCAAGATGGATTTGAGATTAGGTTATCATCAAATCAAAATCAGAAACGAGGACATTCCCAAAACGGATTTCACTGCTCGTTATGGTCTTTACGAGTACACCGTCATGTCCTTCGGTTTATACAATGCCCCAGCCACTTTTTCGCGCTTGATGAATTCGATCTTCATGGAGTACTTAGATAAATTTGTTGTAGTTCATCTTGATGATATTCTCATCTACTCGAAGAACGGAGAAGAAAATGCTGAGCATCTAAGGCTGGTATTGATGAAACTTAGAGAGCATCGCCTTTATGCTAACTTTTCCAAATGCGAATTCTGGCTTCTAGAAGTGACCTACTAGGCCACGTGATATTTGCAAAAGGCATTACTGTGAATACAGAGAGAGTTCAGGCCGTCCTTGATTGGACTCCACCTGAATCGGTTAAGCAAGTTAGGAGTTTTCTTGGCCCGTCCCCGCCACGCCGCTCCAGCCCGGCCGCCGCTGCTACAACTTCTCCCGCTCCGTCGACCGCCGTGCCCGATGTACCAATGGTGACGATCTCGCCGCCGACTGTGATGTCGGCACCACCAACCATTGCTACCACGCCACCAGTGTCGGGACCCAGGGTTACCGTATGCAAGTACAGTTAAGACATAGTCATATGGAGAGCCGAGAACCGCACCCACTTGTCTGAGCAGACAAGGCCAAGCACTGAACATTCTCGGAAAGCATCGTACGTGAGGGGCATCCCATCCAGGCCGGATGATCAACTGTAATGGGTCCTCATCGTACGCACACAAGTCTACCGATATGGGTGGTGAACTCCCATATTCAAAGACAAGTCGCCTCAACCATACTATCGACTATCTCGAAACTCTTACATAGACTTACTCCAGCCCGATCACTTAGTCGGGGTCTAGGGCGGGCTCGATCATACCACAAAGTGTGCACGAGACGGAATCTCGAGCAATCGCATCGCGATGCCCCAAGCTGCGCACATCTAAGGGCCACTTGGTGTATGAAAGACCGCCAGCCAGAACACAACTAAGGTCTCGAAAACCCATACAAAGACATGTATGTTATAAACATACACGCAGCACACATGCCTTGTATGAACAGCAGGTACCATTGCAATTCTCTACAAAGTTTACAACTTTATTTATATAACTCTTATAGAGTACACACAGAGATCACATACATGTGATCCAACATTACATCACGAAGAGGAAGCAAATTATGTCTGGGTACAGACAAGTTTAACAAATTGGCTTAAGAAGCCTTATTCAAACATGAAGCCCTCCACGAGGAACCAGTCTGCTGACTGGGACTAGACTAGCTTAACTTCAGTCGTCCAGCTCGATGAAGAAGCCACCTTCGGGGTCAGTGGCGTCATCTAAAACATAGATTAAGCAAACGTGAGTACAAAGGCGTACTCAGCAAGACTTACATAGGATCTAAACTACTCATGCACATGTATCAAGGCAAAGGGAGGTGGGGTTTACTTGCAGAAATGCCAGCTTTGACTTGGCTAATCCTGAACTACGAGTACCAGACTTGAGGTAAGAAGCTTACACGAGTCCACTACTTTCACCAACCAATACACCACTATGGTGCCTTCCTCGACTTCCCCACGAGAAAGCACGCCATAGCACTCACACTTATCTTGGTGTGTTTTAGAAGTATCCGGTTCAAGTTATCTAATAATCGAGCACAGCTCTCCAAGTAGTCCATAACCGCGGACGCGGCTATTCGAATAGTTTTGTTAACCTTGCAAGGGTGTACCGCTACACACACATGATCATCATTTACCGCCTTTGATCTCGACACCATTCAAGGGGTGCCAGCGAGGATGCTCACCACAACTGTTACCTCATAGCCTATCTAGTCCAAGAAAGCCGCCTACTTGGGTTGGCTACCACTATCGTGAACCCGGCCGGTTTACCGAAGTGGACCCAAGCGATGTGTGCGTGGTGCATAAGCCGGTCTCGGATGAGCCGTTCTCTCACTTAGCATCCAGGCCACGAGCCTACCAGAACTCCGAACTACTGCGACATCTGGACATCGAAAGGGATGAGTTAATAACTTGAGAGGGGTCAGTGAGCCCAATGTGTGGTTGTACTCTTCATCTTGGATCACCACACAAGAAGTCGGACAGAGGGCGGTGTTCAACGAGACAACCCACCGTGTACTCCTACACAGCCTCTCATCGTTCACCTTGTATTAGGTTCGATTCACCAACACTTTTCTACCAACAACAACGTGATCATTCCCATCCCGACTCACATCACAGTAACAACAAGGTATCATACTAAGCATGCAATAAGCGATAACATTTGCAGAGGCCACATGATATCATTCAACTCCTACAGTTGCTAGGATTGTGGTTTGCTTACTACTGTGACAAAAGATAGGTCATGCAAAGGAATGGGTTCATCTATGCGGTAGAAACGAAGCATGGTGATCATCCTAAACAATGCATAAGCGAAACATGAGAGGGAAGTGGGATTTTATCGACATGATCAATGGGGGTTTGCTTGCCTTGCTGACGAGGTTCGGTTTCTGGATCTTCAGCGAAGGGGGTGACCTCTTGCTCCGGTTCCACCTCTACTCGACAAACAAAGCACGAAGTAGCAATCAAGATGAATGCAATGCTCAAGCACATGATAGAATGTTTAAGCTTGAAGTACAAGTTTGATGTGTGAGGCAATTCCATTTAAGTGGAATATATTGCATTTTTAAAATGCAAATTCAAATTCCACATTTGAATTCAACATTAACCAAGTCATACATGATATAGTTTGATCAATTTGAATTAACTTCAAATGTGTATGATATGCCTCTGAAGTGTGGTTGATTTGCATCATAATTCCATGGTCTAAGTGGCAAAATCATTTGGTTTGAATTTGAAATAAATTCAAATAAAGCAAATGATATATGCTACTGGTCCCATTTTAAATTCAACTCAAACAGAGTTGAAAGTTGCATATTTGGAAAGATAATTTTCTCCTGATCATTTTTCATATATTATTTGTCCAATTTGGAGTTAATATGAATTTTCTATGAATTTCCAAAGTTTGGGGTATTTTCTGGAATTTCTGGAATTAATTAAACCATTTTCTTTTCTGGAAATTCATTTACTGCGTCACTGTGACATCAGCATGACGCCAGGGGGTTTGACCCGAGTCAAACTGACAAGGGGTCCCACCTGTCATCCACAGAGGGGGTTAATCCCCTGATTAAAATTAACCCGAGGGTTAATTAGTGGCTGGCCCCACCTGTCAGCCACTGGGTTAAGCTTAACAGGGTCATTAGGGGGGGGGGGCTAATGGTGGCTCGCCGTGAAGTCGCCGGAATCCTGCCGGAGTCTCGCCGGAGTTGGTTCCAATGCACGGGGAGGGGTCTGGAGGGCATGGATCTGCTCCTTGAGGTCTTCCGCGTCGTCTGGTGGCATCGGGGGTTCACGGGGATCACCGGAGGTCATCGGCGACGAGCGGCGGCGGAAGTCTGCACGGAACTCGTCGGGTTCTTCAATTCGTGCACGGATTTGGACACAGAGAGCATGGGAAAGAAGCTGGGGTGTGTGCGGAGCTAGTGGAGCCATCCAGGGTCAAACGGGGGCTCTGGTGAAAGACTTCGACGACGAGCGGCGGCGCTTGGTCTCGGACCTCGTCGGAATCATGCAAACGGCACGGATTCAAGCGGCAAGATGAGGGGAAAAGCGCGCCTGCTCACCCTGGTTGCAGAGACGGACTCGAGGAAGCCGGAGGAGCTGCGGCTGCGGTGGAATCGATGACTTTCTTCACGGCGGCCGGAGTTGAAGACGACGAAGGGGACGGCGGCTCTGGAGTTCCTCGGGTCGATTCCTTCTGCACGGTGACGTAGTCGAGGACGGCGGAGGCGATGGACACCTTGGCTGGACTCCTTGACGTCGATGGCCACGAGTTCTTGCGACGGTGAACGCCGGCGCTCTCGGGTGGTGACGAAATCGAACACGGGAGGAGGAGGAGGAAGCTCTGGACGGGGGGAATGGATGCGGACGGAAGAGCGGCGTCTCCAGGCGTGAGAAGATGGCGAGGGGGAAGCAGGAGGTGGCCAGGGCTCGTCGGCAGCGTCGGTGGAGTGCTGCATGCATTCCACCGAGCAGCTTCGGGGCGTGGCGAGGAAGACGACAGGCGCGGGTCCAGGTGGGCTGGGCCGTCCAGGGGAGTTGGGCCTCGCCTAGTGCGAGAGGTAAGCCTTCCTGATTTCAGTTTAATCTTTCCTTTCTGTTTTTCTGTAATTTGTTCTGTTTAGCTAAAATAAATAGCTAAACATTTTATTAAATGCTGAAAACTTTTATGTGGCCTCATAAAAATATGGACTAGCCACTCATAAACTTTCAACATTTTTAAAATTCAAATGATTTGAATTTTAATTCAAATAGGGGGATTTCTTTATTTCCAAGGTACTGTTTGAATATTTGAAAAATCTATGAGCATGGGGTGGGTCCCACATCACTTGATATGTGATCACACTCATTTATAAGACTTTTCAAAACTCTAACATGAATTTTTGGAAATTATTTTTATCTGGCCTTTTGAATTAATTCATCTGGGGGTGTTCCTTCTCCCATTTTGATTTTGAATTTGATTTCCAAGATTTCTTTTGAAATTTTGACATGATGCAAAGGTACTAGCTAACCCTAGCACATACCTAACAGAGGGATCGGACAACTCGCCCCCACTCAAAAGAATCTCGTCCCGAGATTCAGAAGTCTGCGGGAGGAAAGTGGGGTACTCGGCACTGAGACGGTCTTCTCTCTCCCACGTAGCTTCTCTTTCAGAGTGGTGTGACCATTGCACTTTCAGAAACCTAATCTTCTGACGACGAGTAACACGCTCTGCTGAATCAAGAATACGAACGGGGTATTCTCGATAAGAAAGGTCATCTTGGAGATCAAGCGTGTCATGGTCGACTTCGCGGATGGGGTCCTTGAAGCAACGCCTGAGTTGGGACACATGGAATACATCATGTACTCGGGAGAGGTGCGGAGGTAGTTCAAGTTGGTAGGCAACTTCTCCACGTTTAGCAATAACGCGGAAAGGTCCGATGTAACGTGGGGCCAACTTGCCTTTGATACCGAAACGTTGGGTTCCCTTCAGAGGAGTAACCCGAAGGTAAGCCTTCTCATCCAGATTATAGCTCTCTTGCCTATGATGACGATCATAGTAGCTTTTCTGACGAGACTGGGCTGCTTTCAATTGATTACGAACAATGCGAACTTGCTCTTCTGCTTCCTTGATCATATCCGGTCCAAAGAATTGTCTTTCACCGGTTTCAGACCAGTTTAGTGGTGTTCGACATCGTCGGCCATAAAGGAGTTCAAAAGGAGCCATGTTCAGACTAGATTGAAAACTATTGTTATAAGCAAATTCGGCATATGGAAGAGAATTCTCCCAATTCTTTCCGAATGAGATAACACAAGCTCTGAGCATGTCTTCAAGAATTTGGTTAACCCTTTCGACTTGACCGCTAGACTGAGGATGGAAAGCCGTACTAAAGGAGAGATGAGTTCCCAAAGCACATTGGAAGCTTCCCCAAAATTTAGAGGTAAAAAGGCTACCGCGATCAGAATTGATTTCCAAAGGAACACCGTGAAGGGATACAATTCTGGAGATGTACAAGTCCGCTAACTGACTAGCAGTTATAGACTCGCGAACCGGAAGGAAGTGAGCAACTTTGGAAAGCCTATCTATGACAATGAAGATGGCATTGTTTCCTTTCTGGGTTCTTGCAAAGCCTGTGATGAAGTCCATACCGACTTTGTCCCATTTCCACTCGGGAATAGACAAAGATTGAAGTGTACCAGCAGGTCTTTGATGTTCTGCCTTAATGCGACGATAAACATCACATTCGGCAACAAATTGAGCAATGTCTCTCTTCATCCTAGTCCACCAAAATCTCTGGCGTAGATCTCGGTACATTTTTGTGCTACCGGGATGAATTGAGAGGGGTGTGTCATGGGCTTCTTTGAGGATGAGTTGCCTTAGTTCCTTATTCTTAGGTACTACTAAACGATTTTCAAAGAATACCGTTCCTTTACTATCTATGGAGAAACATTTAGCAACTCCGCTAGCAATGTTCTCCTTGATCCGACGAACACCTCGTGCACGCCTTTGGGCAACTATAATTTGATCCTCAAGAGTTGGTCTCGCCACCAAGGTTGAAAGATAGCCATGAGGAACAATTTCAAGGTTGAGCTTGCGAAAGTCCTCATGAAGAAGTGGTTGATACTGCTGTAACATGAGGTTGTTACAGTACGACTTACGACTTAGGGCGTCAGCCATGACATTGGCTTTGCCTGGGGTATAAGAAATTGCTACGTCGTAATCTTTTATCAACTCAATCCAGCGTCTTTGCCTGAGATTAAGATCTGGCTGGGTGAAAATATATTTGAGGCTTTGGTGGTCGGAATAAATCTCACAACGATTACCAAGGAGGTAATGTCGCCAAGTTGTTAGAGCATGAACTACGGCAGCGAGTTCAAGATCATGGGTAGGATAGTTCTCTTCATGTGGCCGCAATTGGCGTGAAGCATAAGCTACCACATGTCGATCTTGCAGAAGTATGCATCCTAAACCTTGCCGTGATGCATCACAATAGATCTCGAAATCCCTTTTGGTGTCTGGAGGTGCAAGTACGGGTGCGGAAGTCAATCTTCTTTTTAGCTCCTGAAAGCTTTCCTCGCACTTGGGAGTCCATTGGAATTTCTTATCTTTCTTGAGGAGTTCAGTTAGAGGCTTTGCAACTTTAGAAAAGTTCTCGACGAAGCGACGACAATAGCTGGCTAGGCCAAGAAAACTCCCAACTTGCTTAACCGATTCAGGTGGAGTCCAGTCAAGGACGGCCTGAACTCTCTCGGGATTCACAGCAATGCCTTTTGCAGAAATCACGTGGCCTAAGTAGGTCACTTCTGGTAGCCAGAATTCACACTTGGAGAATTTAGCGTACAGGCGATGCCCTCTAAGTTTCATCAATACCAGCCTTAAGTGTTCGGCGTGATCTTTTTCGTTCTTCGAGTAGATGAGAATATCATCAAGATAAACCACAACAAATTTATCTAGGTACTCCATGAAGATCGACTTCATCAAGCGTGAGAATGTGGCGGGGGCATTGGTTAAACCAAAGGACATGACGGTGTACTCGTAAAGACCGTAACGAGTAGTGAAAGCCGTTTTGGGAATGTCCTCGTTTCGGATTCGGATCTGATGATAACCTAATCTTAAATCCATCTTTGAGAAGACGGCGGATCCTGCAAGTTGATCATAAAGATCATTGATCCTGGGCAGTGGGTATTTGTTCTTTATCGTCGCCAAATTTAGCGGGCGATAATCTACGCACATCCTTTCTGTTCCATCTTTCTTCTTTACGAACAGAACGGGGCAACCCCATGGCGATGAGCTAGGGCGGATGAAGCCTTTTGCCAACGAAGCATCAAGTTGGGTTTTTAGCTCAGCTAACTCATGTGGGGCCATTTTATATGGGCGTTTGGAAATTGGTGCGGTTCCTGGAACAAGATCCACTATAAACTCTACACATCTGTCGGGTGGCATGCCCGGTAGCTCTTCAGGAAAGACATCCGGGAAGTCACGAACCACCGGAATATCTTCAAGTTCGGGAAGGGGAAGTACATTCAAGGAATGCACTTGGGTTCTTGTTCTAGGTGAGGTATAGCTGATGGTTTTGCCTGAAGGGTGGGTGAGTTTCACGGATTTGCCTTTGCAATCCAGATAGGCATTCTGTCTTGATAGCCAATCCATGCCAAGGATGACATCAATGTCTGAAGACTTGAGGGCTATGAGTGAAGCAAGGAATACTAAACCCTCAATTGCTATTTGATTATCATGGCTTACTCTATTAGTCTGCCATCTTGACCCTGGAGTTTGAATAACCATCGGGGTGGACAATTCAACAAAGGGTAACTCATGACGAAGTGCATAACTTTCCGACATGAATGAATGAGATGCTCCTGGGTCGAAAAGAACGGAAGTAGGAACAAAATTGACTGGGAGCGTACCAAGAATGACGTCAGTGGTGTCGTCAGTCTCTTCGGCGGCAATCTGGTTCAGACGTCCACGAGTGGCGGAAGGAGCGGGTTTGGCGGTGAAGACCTTCTGGGGTGGCTTGCCACGACCATTGTTGTTGTTGTTGCCTCCGGCACATGGTGGAGCATTCTGGTGCTGGACTTGGTTCTGGGGGCACTCGCGAGAGTAGGGGCCTGCCTGACCACACTTGTAGCAAGCTCCGAAAACAGTGCGTGGAGCTGGGTTGTTTGGTGGAGCTGGGTGGAACTGGGTGGGTGGACGAGGCGTCACATAGGATGGCCTCGGTGGGTTGTTCTGGCGGAACATGCTATTGGGAATCCAGATCTTGCGCTTCTGGGAGCCAGAATTGGATGAACCTTCCTCTCTAGGGTGTTTGCGAAAGTCATTGGGGGTGTTCATGTCCTCTGCCTTGATGGCCTTGTTGACAAGGACCTGGAAGGTGGCAAAGTCATGAAGGTTGAGCTCGCGACGGAGTCCACTGTTGAGGCCACGACGGAACCTCTCTTGTTTCTTGGATTCGGTGGAGACTTGTTCAGTTGCATAACGAGCAAGTCGGTTGAACTCACGACTGAACTCGTCAACTGTTCTTCTGCCTTGAGTGAGGTTACAGAACTCCTCACGCTTGCGGTCCATGAGACCCTTGGGAATGTGGTGCTCGCGGAAAGAGGTGCAGAACTCATTCCAAGATGCAGGTGGTCCAACTGGGCGCATATTCAGAAAATTTTCCCACCAAGAGCTTGCGGCACCTTCAAGGTGATAGGTGGCGTAATTGACCTTGTCGCCATCCGCAACATGGCCGGCTTGGAGTTTCCTCTCGATGCTGCGGAGCCAGTCATCGGCGTCAAGGGGCTCAGTGGAGTAACTAAAAACTGGGGGATGAAGCCGGATGAAGTCATTCAGAGACACCAGCTCATTGCGTTGCTGAGTGGTGTTGCGTGCGATGACTTCCAGCAGGTGGTGAGAGTCACGGCGGTTCCTGTCGACCTCCATCAGAACTTGGGCCATCGTGGGTGGGGGTGGAAGGTTGTCTTCCTCCTGGTTGTTCCCACGACCTTGGTTACGACCAACCTGGCCACGGGTTCCTTGAGACATCCTGAAGGTGAAAAACCAAAGTCAAACAGAGTTGATTTCAAGAGACTAATCAAGGTATTGAAGTACTGGAAGGATTACAGAGCAAAGGAAGTAGTCATCTTGACAACATGGTGATAAAAGCATACAAGCCATATATTCACAAGCTGTCATACAAACCATACATCGTTTTAGTACAAGCACTGAGCTAATACAAACGTGATGAAGATGATACATCCTTCAGAGGCACTCTGACTTCCTATACATTATTTATCTAAGCCTCTGGAACTTAGACACCTTGCTTACAATATACTAGGATACTACTACATCCTCACTAAGTAAGACCACAGGCGGTCTCACTCATCTCCATCTCCATAGTAATCCTCATAAAAGTTACCCGCGTATCCCGGTAGCTGGAGGTGACCATCGGAAAACACGGAGGCTTGTGGACCCTGATATCCATTTGGGCAAGGATGGGGCCTAGGTCCAGTGTAGGGTGGAAGCAAAGGACCACGGGGTGGAAAAATTCCTCCAATCTCGGGCCAAGCAACCCGAGAAGGCATCTAGGTCCTCACTGGATAGATCGCATCGTACTCAACTGATCCCACGCTCACAAAAGGAGCCAAGAGCGTCAGTGCTCGGTACAGACGAACACGAGTAGCGTGGAGCTCAAAACGGAGAGCGTGTGCATCACGATCTCTGTCACTAGCAAACCTAGCAGTCACCTGGAGTGCTGGATCCTCTGCAGAGTGATCTGAGTAGAGTCCGGTGTAATATCCCTCTTCTCCTGGAAGTGCAGCTGGGATATAGCGGAAATAAGTCTCTCTCAGCAAAGTGTGCTCCTCTCTCAGCAGGGTGATACATGAGTATGCAGCATCCTGCACAGCCATGTTCTCGGTAACGCCTATGCCATGTCCAAAGTGGATAGGCTGGGTGACTTCAACGTGGTGTGGGTAGATCCGGACAATGCAGTGGAACTGCGTCTGGTTGAAGTCGTGGAACTGCTCCTCGATGGTGTACTCAGGGTACCATCGATATCCCACGTAGGACATCATCTCGATCAACGTGGCGGGGTGGCCACGCACACCGAGGCACCTGGTCAAACGAACAATCTGCCGAGGGGGAAGATTTGCCATCTGAAACAGAAAGCAAGAGTTTGCAAATGCATCAGATTATATGATAAACCTGGAATGACTCGGACAGCATAATGGCTGTAATTGTAAGAAATGACAATTTCTTTCAATCATGAAAACAGCACTTACATAATATGATGTAAGAAATCAGCATTATAACAATGCTAGGAAAACCTGACACAACTTTCCTACGGCTATAATGAAGCAATCAACGAGATGTGCTAAACAGACAGAGGAGAGCCTAGTCCTATCTTCCCGTAGAACAAGATGAGGGTGACTCAGAACTCAGAACGAAGGGGGTAAGGAGAAAAATGAAGCCTTACGTTGTTCCCTTATATACCCAGAGTAACTATATAACTATAGCAAGCTAGACTCAACTTCGGCCAAGGCTACTAGTCCTACAGTCAGTACTGCTCTGATACCAAGTCTGTCGGGACCCGGGGTTAGCGTATGCAAGTACAGTTAAGACATAGTCATATGGAGAGCCGAGAACCGCACCCACTTGTCTGAGCAGACAAGGCCAAGCACTGAACATTCTCGGAAAGCATCGTACGTGAGGGGCATCCCATCCAGGCCGGATGATCAACTGTAATGGGTCCTCATCGTACGCACACAAGTCTACCGATATGGGTGGTGAACTCCCATATTCAAAGACAAGTCGCCTCAACCATACTATCGACTATCTCGAAACTCTTACATAGACTTACTCCAGCCCGATCACTTAGTCGGGGTCTAGGGCGGGCTCGATCATACCACAAAGTGTGCACGAGACGGAATCTCGAGCAATCGCATCGCGATGCCCCAAGCTGCGCACATCTAAGGGCCACTTGGTGTATGAAAGACCGCCAGCCAGAACACAACTAAGGTCTCGAAAACCCATACAAAGACATGTATGTTATAAACATACACGCAGCACACATGCCTTGTATGAACAGCAGGTACCATTGCAATTCTCTACAAAGTTTACAACTTTATTTATATAACTCTTATAGAGTACACACAGAGATCACATACATGTGATCCAACATTACATCACGAAGCGGAAGCAAATTATGTCTGGGTACAGACAAGTTTAACAAATTGGCTTAAGAAGCCTTATTCAAACATGAAGCCCTCCACGAGGAACCAGTCTGCTGACTGGGACTAGACTAGCTTAACTTCAGTCGTCCAGCTCGATGAAGAAGCCACCTTCGGGGTCAGTGGCGTCATCTAAAACATAGATTAAGCAAACGTGAGTACAAAGGCGTACTCAGCAAGACTTACATAGGATCTAAACTACTCATGCACATGTATCAAGGCAAAGGGAGGTGGGGTTCACTTGCAGAAATGCCAGCTTTGACTTGGCTAATCCTGAACTACGAGTATCAGACTTGAGGTAAGAAGCTTACACGAGTCCACTACTTTCACCAACCAATACACCACTATGGTGCCTTCCTCGACATCCCCACGAGAAAGCACGCCATAGCACTCACACTTATCTTGGTGTGTTTTAGAAGTATCCGGTTCAAGTTATCTAATAATCGAGCACAGCTCTCCAAGTAGTCCATAACCGCGGACGCGGCTATTCGAATAGTTTTGTTAACCTTGCAAGGGTGTACCGCTACACACACATGATCATCATTTACCGCCTTTGATCTCGACACCATTCAAGGGGTGCCAGCGAGGATGCTCACCACAACTGTTACCTCATAGCCTATCTAGTCCAAGAAAGCCGCCTACTTGGGTTGGCTACCACTATCGTGAACCCGGCCGGTTTACCGAAGTGGACCCAAGCGATGTGTGCGTGGTGCATAAGCCGGTCTCGGATGAGCCGTTCTCTCACTTAGCATCCAGGCCACGAGCCTACCAGAACTCCGAACTACTGCGACATCTGGACATCGAAAGGGATGAGTTAATAACTTGAGAGGGGTCAGTGAGCCCAATGTGTGGTTGTACTCTTCATCTTGGATCACCACACAAGAACTCGGACATAGGGCGGTGTTCAACGAGACAACCCACCGTGTACTCCTACACAGCCTCTCATCGTTCACCTTGTATTAGGTTCCATTCACCAACACTTTTCTACCAACAACAACGTGATCATTCCCATCCCGACTCACATCACAGTAACAAGAAGGTATCATACTAAGCATGCAATAAGCGATAACATTTGCAGAGGCCACATGATATCATTCAACTCCTACAGTTGCTAGGATTGTGGTTTGCTTACTACTGTGACAAAAGATAGGTCATGCAAAGGAATGGGTTCATCTATGCGGTAGAAACGAAGCATGGTGATCATCCTAAACAATGCATAAGCGAAACATGAGAGGGAAGTGGGATTTTATCGACATGATCAATGGGGGTTTGCTCGCCTTGCTGACGAGGTTCGGTTTCTGGATCTTCAGCGAAGGGGGTGACCTCTTGCTCCGGTTCCACCTCTACTCGACAAACAAAGCACGAAGTAGCAATCAAGATGAATGCAATGCTCAAGCACATGATAGAATGTTTAAGCTTGAAGTACAAGTTTGATGTGTGAGGCAATTCCATTTAAGTGGAATATATTGCATTTTTAAAATGCAAATTCAAATTCCACATTTGAATTCAACATTAACCAAGTCATACATGATATAGTTTGATCAATTTGAATTAACTTCAAATGTGTATGATATGCCTCTGAAGTGTGGTTGATTTGCATCATAATTCCATGGTCTAAGTGGCAAAATCATTTGGTTTGAATTTGAAATAAATTCAAATAAAGCAAATGATATATGCTACTGGTCCCATTTTAAATTCAACTCAAACAGAGTTGAAAGTTGCATATTTGGAAAGATAATTTTCTCCTGATCATTTTTCATATATTATTTGTCCAATTTGGAGTTAATATGAATTTTCTATGAATTTCCAAAGTTTGGGGTATTTTCTGGAATTTCTGGAATTAATTAAACCATTTTCTTTTCTGGAAATTCATTTACTGCGTCACTGTGACATCAGCATGACGCCAGGGGGTTTGACCCGAGTCAAACTGACAAGGGGTCCCACCTGTCATCCACAGAGGGGGTTAATCCCCTGATTAAAATTAACCCGAGGGTTAATTAGTGGCTGGCCCCACCTGTCAGCCACTTGGTTAAGCTTAACAGGGTCATTAGGGGGGGGCTAATGGTGGCTCGCCGTGAAGTCGCCGGAATCCTGCCGGAGTCTCGCCGGAGTTGGTTCCAATGCACGGGGAGGGGTCTGGAGGGCATGGATCTGCTCCTTGAGGTCTTCCGCGTCGTCTGGTGGCATCGGGGGTTCACGGGGATCACCGGAGGTCATCGGCGACGAGCGGCGGCGGAAGTCTGCACGGAACTCGTCGGGTTCTTCAATTCGTGCACGGATTTGGACACAGAGAGCATGGGAAAGAAGCTGGGGTGTGTGCGGAGCTAGTGGAGCCATCCAGGGTCAAACGGGGGCTCTGGTGAAAGACTTCGACGACGAGCGGCGGCGCTTGGTCTCGGACCTCGTCGGAATCATGCAAACGGCACGGATTCAAGCGGCAAGATGAGGGGAAAAGCGCGCCTGCTCACCCTGGTTGCAGAGACGGACTCGAGGAAGCCAGAGGAGCTGCGGCTGCGGTGGAATCGATGACTTTCTTCACGGCGGCCGGAGTTGAAGACGACGAAGGGGACGGCGGCTCTGGAGTTCCTCGGGTCGATTCCTTCTGCACGGTGACGTAGTCGAGGACGGCGGAGGCGATGGACACCTTGGCTGGACACCTTGACGTCGATGGCCACGAGTTCTTGCGACGGTGAACGGCGGCGCTCTCGGGTGGTGACGAAATCGAACACGGGAGGAGGAGGAGGAAGCTCTGGAGGGGGGGAATGGATGCGGACGGAAGAGCGGCGTCTCCAGGCGTGAGAAGATGGCGAGGGGGAAGCAGGAGGTGGCCAGGGCTCGTCGGCAGCGTCGGTGGAGTGCTGCATGCATTCCACCGAGCAGCTTCGGGGCGTGGGGAGGAAGACGACAGGCGCGGGTCCAGGTGGGCTGGGCCGTCCAGGGGAGTTGGGCCTCGCCTAGTGCGAGAGGTAAGCCTTCCTGATTTCTGTTTAATCTTTCCTTTCTGTTTTTCTGTAATTTGTTCTGTTTAGCTAAAATAAATAGCTAAACATTTTATTAAATGCTGAAAACTTTTATGTGGCCTCATAAAAATATGGACTAGCCACTCATAAACTTTCAACATTTTTAAAATTCAAATGATTTGAATTTTAATTCAAATAGGGGGATTTCTTTATTTCCAAGGTACTGTTTGAATATTTGAAAAATCTATGAGCATGGGGTGGGTCCCACATCACTTGATATGTGATCACACTCATTTATAAGACTTTTCAAAACTCTAACATGAATTTTTGGAAATTATTTTTATCTGGCCTTTTGAATTAATTCATCTGGGGGGTGTTCCTTCTCCCATTTTGATTTTGAATTTGATTTCCAAGATTTCTTTTGAAATTTTGACATGATGCAAAGGTACTAGCTAACCCTAGCACATACCTAACAGAGGGATCTGACAACCAGCTATTCTATCAGCGCCGCCGACGACCACAACTCTTCCCCCAGTCATCGTTACTACCGCTGCTCCGACTCGCCCGATTGTGCCACCGCCGCAACCGGGTGCTTCTGATTTTCAAGTGACGACGGTGCCACCAGCTCTTACAACTGCCACTTCCATCGCGATTCCAACCTCAGCGCCGACGCCGACCTCTGCTGCCTCAGAAGTTTTAATGCGCACGGTGGATCAATTCCGGGCCGAGTACTCTCGCGCCCGTCATGCTGGTGCCGAGGCTGACGCTGCGCTTCCTCCTCAAGAGCCCATGGCATCCGCGCTGAGCCGAGTAAACCGCTTCGCCAATGCCATTGCTCGGGATCTGCAACAGCTCGCCTCGCATCATACGGTAACCTCTTGCTTTCCTTCTTTTCCTTCTTTTACTTTAGACATTTTTCTTCCGGTTGGTGCGCTCAAGCGCACCCAGTGGGTATATTCCCCGAGATTCGGGCCGATTGATTACAATCGGTTCGGATCTTCTTAGTACTTTCGCTTTTCTCGTTTGCCTTCCTCAATCGGTGGACTTTCCTTCCGGTGGGTGCGCGCAAGCGCACCCACTGGGTGTAGTCCCCGAGATTCGGGCCGATTGGTTACAATCGGTTCGGATCTTTTAGCATTTTTGCTTTTCTCATTTGCCTTCCTCAATCGGTGGACTTTCCTTCCGGTGGGTGCGCGCAAGCGCACCCACTAGGTGTAGTCCCCGAGATTCGGGCCGATTGGTTACAATCGGTTCGGATCTTTTAGCATTCTTTGCTCTATCACTGACTTTGTCGTACTGTTCTTCTCAGGCTGTTATGGAGGAGAAACGAAATGTCTTCGAGAAACTTCTTGAAGCTTATACTGCCAGCCTCCGGACCCTCGCCCAGGCCCAGCTGCAGGTCAACAACCTGTCAGCCGAGACCTCCAAACTGAAAGGTATCTTCTACCCCATCTGCCTTTTCTCCACTAGCCGATTGCTCTAGCGCTCATATCTCTATGCTCTCTTCTAGCTACTGTTCCTCTGGTAGGTGACCTCCAGGGCCGGATTTCTGAATTAACTGCAGAACTTAACCAGCAGAGCCCAGCTCTCGCCAAAGCTTCTGAAGAAGTGACTCGGCTGCAAGGGGTAGAGACTGACTTGAACCGGACTATTGACAATCTTCGCGCCGAGATGGCAGCTCTTGAAAAGAAACATCTTGCGGACGTTGCTGCTGTGACGGCTACCAGCGCTGGGCTTCTTGCCGAGCGGGATGCCGCAGTCTCCGCCCGAGATGCTTTACAAGCCGAGAGGGATGAAGCAGTCGCCACGCGGGATTCCATTCGCAAGGATCGCGACGAGCATATCGCCAAATATGAAGAAATGGAGAAGCAGCATCTTGAAGAGAATGCCCGAATGCGCCGCCGAGCCAAGGGTTTCTGCGACTCGCTAACTGACATGGATCTTCTCCTTAGCGGTGAGTCTTCCTTTATGCCGATTGCATTTTCCGATTGCTTTCTTCTTGTATCTGATTTCTCACATTTTTCCTTCTTGACACAGAGGCCTGGCCCGAATCTGAGGCGGCTGCCTACGCCGCTGTCGCCAAGTCTCGGGAGGATCATATCGCTGCCGGAGGGACTTGTGACCGCGCGGATAGCGTCTGGACCCGACATGAATATCTGATCGGCACTCAAGCTCGCATTCCGGTCATCCAGGGAGTGGCCCTGTCCTTTAAACTCGGAATTCTGAAGATTGCCGAAGCCCTGTGGCCGGCGGCTGAGCTCAAGGCCGGACTAAAGAGAATGGAACATGCTGCCGACTCCTCCGCCGAGGTCCGCAAGGACGACCCACAAGAGGAGGAAGATTCTGATCAAGGGGAAACTCCGAATGCGACCACTGAGCAAACTCGGATTCTCCTCAAGGCTATCCCACGTCGGATCGACGTTCTGCTGAATTCCGCGGGTCGTACTGGTGCGGAGACCGCCCTTCAGACAATATTGACTTGGTACCCTCAGGTGAAACTCTCCAAGTTATACAGCCTCCGAGATGGTGCCGGGGACCTTCTTGAGAAAACCTACGCTGAAGTCAATCGGCTGTCCAGCACTATGGCGAACTGGTTCTCTCCGTATGACTACACTCCATATCTTGATGACAGAGGGAATCCACTCCCTGCTTCAACTATCTCTGCACTAGCCGAGGAGCCTTCCGAAAGCGATTCATCTCAGACCTCTCCGAAGACGAAACGAGCTGATGCTGCCGGTTCTGAAGCTCAATCGGATCCATCTGCTCCATCCTCCAGCTCGGTGCCTCTGACTGCTTGAGATGTGCCATCTTGATTTGTATTCGGACTGTCCACCTGCCGATATTAGATCGGTTTTACTTTTCCTTGTAAGACAATTCTAATTCTGCCGATACCCACTGGGGACCTGGATGTAATGAACTTATTCGGCCTTGGGCCTGTTACTTTTGATGCAAATCGATTGCTTGTTTTAACTATTTGCATGTGCGATCAACTTTGCGTCTTTGCCAGTTTCCTTCATCGGCTGCACTTGGGAATGTGTACTGTGTCGGTTTTGCTGCCGTTATGCGGCCCGCAATCGGATCAACAGCAGACATCCGTCCAAGGTTCGATGAGTTCTTAGTTTTTTTTACACGACAAGATTTTTAACGCAAAGGATTCTGCAACAGCAGGCGCCGATTGCTCCTCTTCTGGATCTAGTGTCCTGATTTGCGGCGCAATCGGCGACTTTACTTTGCCAGTACTCTTGCTCATGGCGGCCTGTTTCGAATTGTTTCTCGGGATTTATACCACCGACAGCCTCAATCATCACCCTTTTCAATGCCACAACCCTTTAGAGATTTGCGCTTGAGCTAGGTGTCCGATTGAGAGCCAGCCTGCAGTCCCCGTGCCACGATTGCTTAATTTCTTGACCTCGTGGTCGGCCAGTCCCCGGGTATGCTATGCGCATCTCGGGTCTGACGGAGCGTTGCCGATTACAGCTAGCTCTTCGAATGGAATTATACGAAAGTACTCGAATGCTCATTTTCAGAGACATGATAACTTTAACTGACTGTTTGCCGAATGGCTTACATAAACTTATGCCGTTAAACTATAGAACGGACATAACAACTCGGCATTCCACGGCCGCTCTGTCTCTACTCCCGATGTGTCCTTGTGCCGAGTTCCCTTGGTGCAATCGATCAGGTAGTAGGAGTTGTTCTTGAGCGCTCTGCTGACAAGAAATGGCCCTTCCCAAGGTGAGGATAGCTTGTGCTGCCCATCTGACTTCTGGATTCAGCGTAGCACCATGTCCCCCTCTCGGAAAGAGAGAGGTCGAATCTTCTTGCTGTGGTAGTGCCGCAACTTCTGCTGATAGATTGCTGAACTAGACAAGGCCAACAAACAAGCTTCTCCTTTGAGGTCGACGCCGTCTTCTCTTGCTAACTTAGCTTCTTCTTCAGTGTATAAAGCGTGCCGAGGTGAATCAAACTCGATGTCGGAGGGGATGACTGCTTCTGAACCATATACCAGGAAGAAAGGAGTGAATCCAGTCGACCTATTCGGTGTGGTCCTCAAACTGAAAAGTACTGCGGGGAGCTCATCAATCCATGCCCCAGGTGCCCTCTCAAGTGGCTCTACCAATCTGGGCCTGATACCTGATAGGATTAGTCCATTTGCCCTTTCGACCTGACCATTGGACTGTGGGTGTGCCACAGATGCCAGATCAAGCCGAATGCCTTGCTGAGATGCATATCGAGCCAATGCCCCCTTTGCAAAGTTTGTGCCATTGTCGGTGATGATGCTGTTAGGAACACCATATCTGCATACGATGTCGGCCACAAACTTGACTGCAGTCGGTCCATCCAACTTCTTGATTGGTCTTGCCTCGGTCCACTTGGTAAACTTGTCGATTGCCACCAGGAGATGTGTCATGCCGCTTCTAGCTCTCTTGAATGGTCCGACCATGTCCAAACCCCAAACTGCAAACGGCCAAGCTATTGGGATGGTCTTCAGTGCCGATGCTGGCTGATGACTCTTTGCCTTGAATCGCTGACAACCCTTGCAGTGCTTCACCAGATTTTCAGCTGCTGCGAGTGCAGTTGGCCAGTAGAAACCATGTCGGAAAGCCTTGTTGGCGATTGCCTTTGCTGACGCGTGATGACCACATTCACCCTGATGGATATCTCTGAGCAGCTCCAAACCTCTATCCTCCTCAACACACCTCTGAAGAACACCAGTCGGACTCTTGCGCATCAGCTCGTTGTTGATGATTGTATATGCCCAAGATCGGCGACTGATCTGCCTGGACAATGCCAAATCTGGTGTAAGGATTCCATCTGCCAAAAAATCTCGAATCGGCTGTGCCCATGATGGCGCACTGACCACTACCATTACTGCTGCCTGCTGGGGTAAGACTTCTTCTTGGGTCTCGGTTTCTTGAGCATTGGCCTGCTCGATCTCGGCCTCTTGAACCTTTTCTATCTCTTCTTCTGCTTGCGAACTGCCGACTGCGGCGCCTGGCATGCATTCGGCAGCCTCTGGTGCTGACTTCTCATCTGGGGTTGAAACTTCATTACTGCAATCGGCAATCTCTGATATCACTTGCTCTCCAGAGGTTGTGCCATCTGGCGCAGCCTCTGCTTGCTTCTCTGTGGTATCGCTCTTCTTCTTTTCTTCTGCAGCCCCAGGTTCGCAATCGGCAGCCCCTGGTGCTATTGCCGAGACACCCTGAGCACTGGATTGCTTCTTCATGGTTGCAGGCTTGGCCGGTTGAACTTCTTTTGCCTTTCTCAGAGCTTCAAGATCGGTCTCCGAGATGAATATGGACTCGGAGTCTGGTGACGGAGTGATGGATGGCTTCTTGATGTGCTCGAGAGATACGCCTGGTGGAATTTCTTGCCTTGTGGAACCAAGCTTGGACAATGCATCTGCTACTTCATTATTTGCTCTTGGAACATGATGGAACTCACAACCTTCAAAGTATCCGCTGATTTGCTGCACCAGTAATCGGTAGCTTGCCATATTAGCATCTTTAGCATCCCACGTGCCCGAGCACTGTTGTACCACCAGATCGGAGTCACCATAGCACTCAATATTCCGAATACCGATTTCCTTGGCCAACTTGACACCATGCACAATGGCTTCGTACTTGGCTACATTGTTTGATGCTGCAAAGTGAATCTGGAGCACATATTGGAATTGATCTCCTCTTGGGGATGTGAGCACCACCCCAGCCCCTAGGCCATTCTTCATCTTGGAGCCATCGAAGTGCATTCGCCAGACATCCGACATGGGGAGCTGTGGCATGTACTGAGTTTCAGCCCAGTCCACCAGGAAATCGGCTAGTGCCTGCGACTTGATTGCAGTCCTTGGCTCATATTGGATGCCATGACTGGCCACTTCGATTGCCCATTTCGCCACTCTTCCGGTTGCATCTTTGCTTCCCATGATGTTGGCTAACGTGGCCGAACTGACAACAGTGATCAAGTGGGCTTGAAAATATGGCTTCAGTCTCTTGGCCGCCATGTATACTCCGTAGCACATCTTCTGGTAGTGAGGATAGTTCTGCTTGGATGCCGAAAGCACTTCGCTGATGTAGTACACTGGACGCTGGACTTGCTGTGCCTTGTCCTTCTCGGGCCGCTCCACCACCATAACTGCGCTGATCACCCGATTGGTTGCCGCATTGTATAACATCATGGGCTCCTTTTCAATCGGGGCAGCCAGAATCGGTGCCGTGGATAGCATGCGCTTGAGCTCTCGGAATGCTTCATTTGCCTGGGGGTTCCAAGTAAACTTCTCTGTCTTCTTCATCAATTGGTACAAGGGAATTGCCTTCTCGCCCAGCCGACTGAGGAATCGGCTGAGGGATGCGAGGCAACCGGTGAATTTCTGCACTTGCTTCAAGGTCTTGGGCTGCTCCATGCGCTCTATTGCGGCTATCTTCTCGGGGTTGCATTCGATTCCTCTCTCGGAAACGAGAAACCCCAAGAGCTTGCCGGCTTGGACTCCAAACACACACTTCTCCAGGTTGAGCTTGATCTGATAGGTTCTCAGATTTGCAAAGGTCTCTCTGAGGTCGTCCAACAATGTGACTCCCCTTGCCGACTTCACCACCAAGTCGTCCACGTAAACGTGGATATTTCTGCCGAGCTGAGAGTGTGTGCATCTTTGCATCATGCGCTGATAAGTGACACCTCCATTTTTCAGACCAAAAGGCATGGTGATATAGCAGTAGGCCCCGAAAGGGGTTATGAATGCTGTCTTGATCTGATCTTCCACGGCTAACTTTATCTGGTGATATCCAGCAGTAGCATCCAAAAAGGATAATAACTCGCAGCCGGCCGTAGAATCAACCACTTGGTCAATTCGGGGCAAAGCAAACGGATCTTTGGGGCATGCCTTGTTCAAACAAGTGTAATCTATACACATACGCCAAGTCTTGTTCTTCTTCATGACGAGGACTGGATTGGCCAGCCACTCGGGGTAAAACACTTCCATGATGAAACCTGCAGCTTGTAACATTGCAATCTCTTCGCCGATTGCTCTTCTCTTGTCCTCAGAAAAAATGTCTCAGGGGTTGTTTGACCGGCTTCGAGCCTGGCCGAATGTGCAGCTTGCGCTCGGCGAGTTCTCTCGGAACACCAGGCATGTCCTGTGGAGACCATGCAAAGATGTCCCGATTCTCACGGAGAAACTCGACGAGCTCGCTTTCCTATTTGTCGCTAAGTCCAGCTCCGACCACAACAAACTTGGTCGAGTCGGAGGGATCTAGAGCGATTTTCTTGCTGTCCTTGTCCGATTGACAAGCCGATTCCTCATCTGCTCTCTTTGCTGGGCCAACCGGCAGTGGATTCTTGCTCTGCGCTTGCGCCATTGCAATCACCTTGCCGAGCTGACGCTTCTCTGTCTCCACCACTAAGGACTCAGCCAAACTGCTGCTAGCGGATGTGCACTCGAGGGACTTCCTGAAGTCTCCGGTGACTGTGATGACGCCGCTTGGCCCTGGGATCTTCATCTTCAGGTATGTCTGCTGTGTATTGATCATGAACTTGGCAAATGCTGGTAATCCCAACAAAGCATGGTATGGACTGCTAAGGTCGGCCACCTCGAACCAAATCGGCTCTCTCCTGAAATTCTCCTCTGTGCCAAAAATGACATCCAGCCGAATGCGACCCAAGGGGGTGCAAGACAACCCAGGGACAATCCCGTGGAATGTCGTCCGACTGCGCTCCAAATCCCTCTCTGTAAGTCCTAGCTTGAGCATCGTATCTCGGTATAGGATGTTGATTGTGCTTCCTCCATAAACTAGCACTCTTGAAAACTTGCATGAAAACTTAGGCCCTGCGACCAGAGCATCCACCACCAGCGGATAGTTGCCCGGATTCGGCAAAATGGTGGGGTGATCTGCTCTGTCCCAGGATATCGGACATTCTGACCAGTGCATGAATTGGGGGATCGGTGGCATAGTTGCATTGACTTCCTGAGCTCGGGCTCTCCGACTGCCCTTGTCCGTGGACTCACTGGTGAAAATCATGTATAATGCATCCTGCTGCGGGTACTGGTTTTGCTGCTGAGGTGGTCCTCTGTTCTGCAGTGGTGGTGGGGGTGGTGGTGGGGGTAAAGCTTCTCCTTTTGCTATGCTTCTCACAAAATCACATTGCCGAGTGGTGTGCGCAGACGGCCTCCCAGGCGTGCTGTGCAACTTACATGGTGCATCCAACATGTCCTCAAACGTGTACTTGGGCTTCATCTGCCCTGGGGGTCTCACATTGGGTCTCATCTTCCGACTGCATCCTGCAGCCGCTGGGTCTTCCTCATTCTGAACAGCGGCCACCTGCCGACTGCCATACTGAGTGTCCGGTTGCTCGTCCTTTCGCTTGCCGTTGTTCTGCTGGTTGTTGTTGTTGTTGTTGTTGTTGCGGTTGTTCTCTCTTCTCTCTTTCCGACTGAGGCCTTGGTTTCCTGTGTCCGACTGCGGAGCCCCTGGTGACCGGATCACACCTCCAACTCCGAGTTGGATAGGGCGCATTGCATAATCGGACATAGCGAAAGCATTTGCCACCTTCATTAGCTCGGCGAGCGATGTGAAGTCTTTGCGGAGCAGCTTGTGCTTCAGCATTGAATCGGCCAGGCATCCATCAGTGAAGTACTGAATGGCCTGAATCTCATGGACTCCTTCACACGAATTCTTCAACTTGATCCACTGAGACAGGTAATCTCGGAGGGGCTCGTCCTTGCCTTGCACGCACAAAGCTAATTGCCGAGGGAGGTTGGGCCTTTCATATGTGCTTGTGAAGTTGTGGATGAACGCAGTCGTGAAGTCCTCCCAACAGTTCACACTGTCCTTGGGCAAACTATTCAGCCATGTCCGAGCTGAACCCTGCAGCATGAGCGGTGCATAGCGAACTTCCACACGCCGATTGCCTCCCGCAATGCGAACTGCTGTCAGGTAATCGGACAGCCAGTCCTTAGGCTTTATCGAGCCATTGTACTTGGGGGTATCTCTCGGCAGTGTAAATCCTTTGGGGAACTTCTCCGTCCGAATGCGATGACCGAAACATGCTGGGCCAGCTTCTCCTTCTTCATCTTCCTGGGCCTCCTTCTCCAGGAGCTCAATGCGATGCCTTGCATCATTCTGACCGATTTGGCGAGGGCCAGGTCGGGTGCTGATTGCTGGTCTCGGTGCCGACTGCTGCGGCATGTCATGGCGCCTGCTGTTAACAGCCAGCTCTTCCATTCTTCTGCTTGCTGCTGGGCGATTGCTTCTGACCTTGCTGTCATGCCGAGATGGCGCGGGCTGGTGCTGATTCTGGCGCGACGCATTCGGTCGCTGGCTAGCTCCCGCATTCGGCCTCACAGTTCCCCTTGATGCCTCTGGCTCAGCATTCTGATTGCCCATTTCCACAAGCCTCTGCTCTTTTGCGGCCGCTATCAGCTCACGCATTCGGCGCGACTGTTCGCGCCGCTCATCTCCTTCCAATTCTTCCAGCTCGAGCGCTATCTGCTCAGCTGCTCTCAGATTCTTGTCGGGTGTGCTATATGTGGGCCTTTGGACAAATGCCGATTGCACCGGTTGCTCCGGTTGTGCT
Organism: Bromus sterilis; assembly: GCA_950022295.1. Taxonomy (NCBI): domain Eukaryota; kingdom Viridiplantae; phylum Streptophyta; class Magnoliopsida; order Poales; family Poaceae; genus Bromus; species Bromus sterilis. The sequence goes on along the minus strand of OX465596.1, from coordinate 155,773,631 downwards.
GGCCTTCTCGGACGCTCCGGTTGCTCCGCCCCAGACAACTGCTGGTTTACTGCCCGGCCTCGACTTCTCAGGTCTTCCAGGACTGCGGGCTCAATCGGCCGGCGCGGTCCTGCATGCGCTGCGTTGTATTCCCGAGTGATGGCTCCCAGCCGACGCTCCTCAGCCAGCACTTGCTCGGCCCTGCGAGCCAGTGCAAGCCGTGCCGTTTCCAGCTCGGTATGCACTTTCTCCGGATCACCATTCCTGTTCACGGGTGTGTACAACACATCCCGCAACGCACTGGTGCCGATTCGCTCTGCTGCATCAGCCACTTCCTTTGCCTTCCTTGCTGCGCTTGCCGGGTCCCGATTGGTCGAGGGCGACGCTCCCACCATCATGACTGCAGCGTGAAGTCGGCCCTCCCCTTGGCCAGGTGCTGCGGCGTAGCCCCTGGTCAAGAGAGGGTCTGTAGCACATGAGAAAATTCGGATGTCTCTTGGATATGCCTCAGGGAAGGCACCGATGAAGAGACGGTGACTTCCCACCTGCAGCGACACCCTGGGCGGCAAGGGAGCTCCTTCCTTGTACCGCGCCGAGTAGTCCACCACATAGTCGATTGCCCCACGCCTTAGAATCAGGCCAGAGGCGAGGCTACCGCCCGATGCAGAGGTTGATCCCGTCCAGATCTTGACTCCAGTCGACGCCTCGGTCTGCCCCACGGTGGGCGCCAGCTGTCGTCGATATGTGACGGCAGATGCCATGGGGATGGCTAAAGTGAGGGGAAGACACGGGGGAGAGAATGTCGATGGTGCCGGAATCGGGTTGGGCACAAACACGGTGAAGACACCACGATATACCCAGGTTTGGGACTCTCCGGATAGATAACACCCCTACTCCTGCTTGCTCGTATATATCAATGAAGGAACTACAATAACTGCTATTCTATCTTCTCAGGGGAAGGAGTAAACCGCCGCCGTGGGCAAGGTCTTCTCCTGCTTCCCTGAGGAGTGACTACGGGCAGTAAATGAACTGAAGGGAGAACGAGTTAATGAGATCTCAGGTGTGGCGTCCCTCGCGCAGGAGGGGTACCCTGGCTCTTATAGTGTAAGTCCAGGGTACTTCGGTAAATTCAGTGCCGAATGGGCCCAGCTGTCAACCTCTAATCGGCCTGGGCCCACCGACTGCTCCTATCCGGGTGATCCGGAGCCTACGAGCGGCGGGCCATGCTGCTACCTTGTAGGGTCTAGTGATGAATAGTGGAGCTATGAGGTACGGTCTTGTCGGCCTGTCCGCGGAATCGGCGGAGAGGTCGACATCGTATCTCCCGGAAATCCTCGATGTGACTTGGCCTTCCTGCCACCCAGATATCTCGGGATATGGCATTTATGACCTCGTAATCATACCCCCGACTGGGTGTCAGGTAGCTCCGATTGCGCCTGGACCGACTGATGGTACCTGGGTAAGTTCGATTGCTCTGGGCAATCGGTCTTCTAGGAAACGACCTCGGTCCAGCAGCAGGCCAATCGGACGATCGTCTTCAATGAACAAAAGGGTGGACCGATTGCGCCTGGGCCGACTGCCGGCACTTGGTATGATCGATTGCCTTAGAGAAATCGGCCGTACCTCTGCCTAGCTCGGCCCAGCTCCAGCCCAATCGGCCCATCCTTGTCTTGAAAGCTTGCTTCCGCTTGGGTTAGCCTACCCGGGTACCAATCCCCCGACAGTAGCCCCTAAAGCTGTAAAGGTCCCACAGTCACTTGACCGCGGGGCCTTTGCAGTTTTTCAATTTGTCTTGAGGTTTTCCGACTGCTATGGCCTCTTCGAGTGAGTCATTCCGAGTTCGTCGGCCGACTCGGAGATCACACTCGGCTGACCTCGTTCCCATCCGATTGGATTTTGTTCCTTCTCGCTTCGTATCTTCATTTTCTGGAACAGTACCTTCTGCCGATTGCACTCCAACGGTTACCTCCGGCTTGCCCACGACGTGATCAATGAGCTGGGACCTACGACCCACGCGCGACGTGACATAACTGCAGGAGCTGACCCCCACGTCGCACGTCTCTCCTTCTGTGCCAGGATCCTCTGTGTTGATCTGCCGGTTGGCTTCCTTGTGCCCTAGGTCACACCGGGCCACATGGCCACGGGGTGATCCCACTCCCCTCACCCGCCGCCCATATAAGCCACCGGGGGGGGGGGGGGGAGCCTCGCCTCTTCCTTCTCCAACAGATCTCCTTCAACCTCCAGCTTTCTCTCTCTCTCTGCGCCATTGCCGCTCCTCGCACAGATTTCTCTCCCGCGGACCTCTGCTCTCCCGCCTGCTCCGGCAACTGATTGGCTCTCCTCGCCGCCTCCGCCGCCGCCGCAGTAGTTCGCCGGCGTCGTTCTCGCGTTCCACCTCGATCTGCTTCCTCTCCTTCCTCTTCTGCGGAATCGATGGCGCCACGACGGGACGTCTCGCAGGCGAGCCGCGGGTGCTGGAAGGGATCCCAAGCCACCGCCGTCGCCGTCGAAGCACTGATTCGCGCCCGAAAGATGCCCGCAGAGATCGAATGGCGGATCCCGGGTCAGGCCGACGTCGTGCCCAGCGCGCGCACGGGCGAGAGGGTCGTCTTCCTCGCTCACTTTGAGCATGGATTCGGCCTTCCCGCAAGCGCCTTCTTCCGCGAGTTCCTTGAGTTCCACCGACTTCAGCCTCATCATCTCGCCGCCAACTTCATCATGAACCTTTCCGGGTTCGTGACACTCTGCGAGGGCTATCTCGGCTGCCGACCTAGCATCGCGCTCTTCAAGCGCTTCTTCAACCTCCGAGCCCACAATGCTCGAACAGGAGAGATCGTTGCCCCCACCATCGAAGGCGTCAAACCCTCCTATCCGACTGATATGACCGACTGCGGCAGTTGTCTTGCCGCAGCCGGCAAGATAAAATATCCCAGCCCCGACATCGTCCAGTCCTGAAAAAACTGGCAGACGTCGTTCTTCTACGTCAAGTCTCCCGATCAAGGCCCCGACCTCCTCAACCTGCCCGAGTTCTCACTCGCTAGGCCGGTAGAGAAACATCAATGGGCTCTGAAGCACGGTGCTGGGGATTGCGACGTCGACGCTCAAGCTGCCAGGGTCACCCAGCTGGAGAGAGAGGGACTCCTTCCCACCGACTTGATAGCGGCATGGCTTAACGCGCGAATTCTTCCCCTGCAGCGCCGAGCGCACCGTCTCTGCGACGTGTCGGGGCCTCGGGACCCCACTCGGCTCTGCACGTGGGAAATGAAGACCGAGATCCTCTGCGCCCGAGTGAAAGCCATCACCGCCAGTGCGCTGCCTGATCCTTTTCGGTTCGGGCTTGCCTACCTTACCCGACAGCGGAAACCGCCTGTGGTATGCTCTGATTACTTGTGCCTTCTTTTCAACACTTCCTTCAGTCCGACTGCCTGCTCTTCCGATTGCTTTTTGTTCCAACTACATGCTCTCCCGATTGCTCTGATCACTTGTGCCTTCTTTTTAGCACTTCATTCAGTCCGACCTCATGGAGGACGGCCAGGAAGCTGGTGTGTTTGCCCTTGATCGCACGGAAGAGGACCCCATTGACCTTGAGTACGATGGCGAGATCCCTTCCGTCGAGCCCAGTGAAGATGATGAGGATGAAGATGAGTCCTCTGGGGAATCCTCCGACCCCATGGACGCCGAGGATGATGATGCTGCGCGCGCCACCCCTCCAAGGACCACCACTCGGCTTCCAGCTCAAGGGGGTACGCCCGACTCTTCCCTTGAGCAACTTTTGGCTGATTGGAGTGACGATGATAGTATCTCAACGGGTGCTGCTCCTGATGCAGCTCCTCGGGATAAGCCTCGCAGGGTGCCAGCCAAACGCATCTCGGCAGCTGGCTCTTCCTCTGGTACCGCTCCCTCCAAGGTCATCCAAAGCGCGCCGACTGCCCACAAAGGCAAGGAGGCCCAGAAGACGACAGCTCGAAGGCCGACCACTCAGGCGCTGCTGAATGTCGCCCCACTCCGCTGCCGAATGCCTACCGGCGCACCTCGGACGATCGGGTATGCTTCTGACTTTCTGCGCAGTACTTTGCTACCTCTGCTTCTATTGACTCTTCTCCCTTTCTCCATTCAGCGAGCCGATTGGGCTTGATGACATCGACACCGAGATTCCGGCTCGTGTCGGCGCCATCATCTCGCCCGCTGCATCTGCTGCGGCTGTTCGCAAGCGGCCGACCGCCACCCATCACTCCTCCAAAGACGCCGAACGTGCTGCCAAGAGAGCTCGGCTCGCGGCAGCCCAGAAGACGTCTCCTTCCGACCTCGCCCCAAAGATCATCATGCGTGCGGCCGACCCGGTATCTCCTGGTGTCGGAGGAACGCAATCGGTCGATCCGATTGCCCCGTCCCCGCCACGCCGCTCCAGCCCGGCCGCCGCTGCTACAACTTCTCCCGCTCCGTCGACCGCCGTGCCCGACGCACCAATGGTGACGATCTCGCCGCCGACTGTGATGTCGGCACCACCAACCATTGCTACCACGCCACCAGCTGTTCTATCAGCGCCGCCGACGACCACAACTCTTCCCCCAGTCATCGTTACTACCGCTGCTCCGACTCGCCCGATTGTGCCACCGCCGCAATCGGGTGCTTCTGATTTTCAAGTGACGACGGTGCCACCAGCTCTTACAACTGCCACTTCCATCGCGATTCCAACCTCAGCGCCGACGCCGACCTCTGCTGCCTCAGAAGTTTTAATGCACACGGTGGATCAATTCCGGGCCGAGTACTCTCGCGCCCGTCATGCTGGTGCCGAGGCTGACGCTGCGCTTCCTCCTCAAGAGCCCATGGCATCCGCGCTGAGCTGAGTAAACCGCTTCGCCAATGCCATTTCTCGGGATCTGCAACAGCTCGCCTCGCATCATACGGTAACCTCTTGCCTTCCTACTTTTCCTTCTTTTACTTTAGACATTTTTCTTTCGGTGGGTGTAGTCCCCGAGATTCGGGCCGATTGATTACAATCGGTTCGGATCTTCTTAGTACTTTCGCTTTTCTCGTTTGCCTTCCTCAATCGGTGGACTTTCCTTCCGGTGGGTGCGCGCAAGCGCACCCACTGGGTGTAGTCCCCGAGATTCGGGCCGATTGGTTACAATCGGTTCGGATCTTTTAGCATTTTTGCTTTTCTCATTTGCCTTCCTCAATCGGTGGACTTTCCTTCCGGTGGGTGCGCGCAAGCGCACCCACTGGGTGTAGTCCCCGAGATTCGGGCCGATTGGTTACAATCGGTTCGGATCTTTTAGCATTCTTTGCTCTATCACTGACTTTGTCGTACTGTTCTTCTCAGGCTGTTATGGAGGAGAAACGAAATGTCTTCGAGAAACTTCTTGAAGCTTATACTGCCAGCCTTCGGACCCTCGCCCAGGCCCAGCTGCAAGTCAACAACCTGTCAGCCGAGACCTCCAAACTGAAAGGTATCTTCTAGCCCATCTGCCTTTTCTCCACTAGCCGATTGCTCTAGCGCTCATATCTCTATGCTCTCTTCTAGCTACTGTTCCTCTGGTAGGTGACCTCCAGGGACGGATTTCTGAATTAACTGCAGAACTTAACCAGCAGAGCCCAGCTCTCGCCAAAGCTTCTGAAGAAGTGACTCGGCTGCAAGGGGTAGAGACTGACTTGAACCGGACTATTGACAATCTTCGCGCCGAGATGGCAGCTCTTGAAAAGAAACATCTTGCGGACGTTGCTGCTGTGACGGCTACCAGCGCTGGGCTTCTTGCCCAGCGGGATGCCGCAGTCTCCGACCGAGATGCTTTACAAGCCGAGAGGGATGAAGCAGTCGCCACGCGGGATTCCATTCGCAAGGATCGCGATGAGCATATCGCCAAATATGAAGAAATGGAGAAGCAGCATCTTGAAGAGAATGCCCGAATGCGCCGCCGAGCCAAGGGTTTCTGCGACTCGCTAACTGACATGGATCTTCTCCTTAGCGGTGAGTCTTCCTTTATGCCGATTGCATTTTCCGATTGCTTTCTTCTTGTATCTGATTTCTCACATTTTTCCTTCTTGACACAGAGGCCTGGCCCGAATCTGAGGCGGCTGCCTACGCCGCTGTCGCCAAGTCTCGGGAGGATCATATCGCTGCCGGAGGGACTTGTGACCGCGCGGACAGCGTCTGGACCCGACATGAATATCTGATCGGCACTCAAGCTCGCACTCCGGTCATCCAGGGAGTGGCCCTGTCCTTTAAACTCGGAATTCTGAAGATTGCCGAAGCAATGTGGCCGGCGGCTGAGCTCAAGGCCGGACTAAAGAGAATGGAACATGCTGCCGACTCCTCCGCCGAGGTCCGCAAGGACGACCCACAAGAGGAGGAAGATTATGATCAAGGGGAAACTCCGAATGCGACCACTGAGCAAACTCGGATTCTTCTCAAGGCTATCCCACGTCGGATCGACGTTCTGCTGAATTCCGCGGGTCGTACTGGTGCGGAGACCGCCCTTCAGACAATATTGACTTGGTACCCTCAGGTGAAACTCTCCAAGTTATAAAGCCTCCGAGATGGTGCCGGGGACCTTCTTGAGAAAACCTACGCTGAAGTCAATCGGCTGGACAGCACTATGGCGAACTGGTTCTCTCCGTATGACTACACTCCATATCTTGATGACGGAGGGAATCCACTCCCTGCTTCAACTATCTCTGCACTAGCCGAGGAGCCTTCCGACAACGATTCATCTCAGACCTCTCCGAAGACGAAACGAGCTGATGCTGCCGGTTCTGAAGCTCAATCGGATCCATCTGCTCCATTCTCCAGCTCGGTGCCTCCGACTGCTTGAGATGTGCCATCTTGATTTGTATTCAGACTGTCCACCTGCCAATATTAGATCGGTTTTACTTTTCCTTGTAAGACAATTTTAATTCTGCCGATACCCACTGGGGACCTGGATGTAATGAACTTATTCGGCCTTGGGCCTGTTACTTTTGATGCAAATCGATTGCTTGTTTTAACTGTTTGCATGTGCGATCAACTTTGCGTCTTTGCTGGTTTCCTTCATCGGCTGCACTTGGGAATGTGTACTGTGTCGGTCTTGCTGCCGTTATGCGGCCCGCAATCGGATCAACAGCAGACATCCGGCCAAGGTTCGATGAGTTTTTTTTTTTACACGACAAGATTTTTAACGCAAAGGATTCTGCAACAGCAGGCGCCGATTGCTCCGCTTTTGGATCTAGTGTCCTGATTTGCGGCGCAATCGGCGACTTTACTTTGCCAGTACTCTTGCTCATGGCGGCCTGTTTCGAATTGTTTCTCGGGATTTATACCACCGACTGCCTCAATCGTCACCCTTTTCAATGCCACAACCCTTTAGTGATTTGCGCTTGAGCTAGGTGTCCGATTGAGAGCCAGCCTGCAGTCCCCGTGCCACGATGGCTTAATTTCTTGACCTCGTGGTCGGCCAGTCCCCGGGTATGCTATGCGCATCTCGGGTCTGACGGAGCGTTGCCGATTACAGCTAGCTCTTCGAATGGAATTATACGAAAGTACTCGAATGCTCATTTTCAGAGACATGATAACTTTAACTGATTGTTTGCCGAATGGCTTACATAAACTTATGTCGTTAAACTATAGAACGGACATAACAACTCGGCATTCCACGGCCGCTCTGTCTCTACTCCCGATGTGTCCTTGTGCCGAGTTCCCTTGGTGCAATCGATCAGGTAGTAGGAGTTGTTCTTGAGCGCTCTGCTGACAATAAATGGCCCTTCCCAAGGTGAGGATAGCTTGTGCTGCCCATCTGACTTCTGGATTCGGCGTAGCACCATGTCCCCCTCTCGCAAAGAGAGAGGTCGAATCTTCTTGCTGTGGTAGTGCCGCAACTTCTGCTGATAGATTGCTGACCTAGACAAGGCCAACAAACAAGCTTCTTCTTTGAGGTCGACGCCGTCTTCTCTTGCTAACTTAGCTTCTTCTGGATAAAGCGTGCCGAGGTGAATCAAACTCGATGTCGGAGGGGATGACTGCTTCTGAACCATATACCAGGAAGAAAGGAGTGAATCCAGTCGACCTATTCGGTGTGGTCCTCAAACTGAAAAGTACTGCGGGGAGCTCATCAATCCATGCCCTAGGTGCCCTCTCAAGTGGCTCTACCAATCTGGGCCTGATACCTGATAGGATTAGTCCATTTGCCCTTTCGACCTGACCATTGGACTGTGGGTGTGCCACAGATGCCAGATCAAGCCGAATGCCTTGCTGAGATGCATATCGAGCCAATGCCCCCTTTGCAAAGTTTGTGCCATTGTCGGTGATGATGCTATTAGGAACACCATATCTGCATACGATGTCGGCCACAAACTTGACTGCAGTCGGTCCATCCAACTTCTTGATTGGTCTTTCCTCGATCCACTTGGTAAACTTGTCGATTGCCACCAGGAGATGTGTCATGCCGCTTCTAGCTCTCTTGAATGGTCCGACCATGTCCAAACCCCAAACTGCAAACGGCCAAGCTATTGGGATGGTCTTCAGTGCCAATGCTGGCTGATGACTCTTTGCCTTGAATCGCTGACAACCCTTGCAGTGCTTCACCAGATTTTCAGCTGCTGCGAGTGCAGTTGGCCAGTAGAAACCATGTCGGAAAGCCTTGTTGGCGATTGCCTTTGCTGACGCGTGATGACCACATTCACCTTGATGGATATCTCTGAGCAGCTCCAAACCTCTATCCTCCTCAACACACCTCTGAAGAACACCAGTCGGACTCTTGCGCATCAGCTCGTTGTTGATGATTGTATATGCCCAAGATCGGCGACTGATCTGCCTGGACAATGCCAAATCTGGTGTAAGGATTCCATCTGCCAAAAAATCTCGAATCGGCTGTGCCCATGATGGCGCACTGACCACTACCATTACTGCTGCCTGCTGGGGTAAGACTTCTTCTTGGGTCTCGGTCTCTTGAGCATTGGCCTGCTCGATCTCGGCCTCTTGAACCTCTGCTATCTCTTCTTCTGCTTGCGAACTGCCGACTGCGGCGCCTGGCACGCATTCGGCAGCCTCTGGTGCTGACTTCTCATCTGGGGTTGAAACTTCATTACTGCAATCGGCAATCCCTGATATCACTTTCTCTCCAGAGGTTGTGCCATCTGGCGCAGCCTCTGCTTGCTTCTCTGTGGTATCGCTCTTCTTCTTTTCTTCTGCAGCCCCTGGTTCGCAATCGGCAGCCCCTGGTGCTATTGCCGAGACACCCTGAGCGCTGGATTGCTTCTTCATGGTTGCAGGCTTGGCCGGTTGAACTTCTTTTGCCTTTCTCAGAGCTTCAAGATCGGTCTTCGAGATGAATATGGACTCGGAGTCTGGTGACGGAGTGATGGATGGCTTCTTGATGTGCTCGAGAGATTCGCCTGGTGGAATTTCTTGCCTTGTGGAACCAAGCTTGGACAATGCATCTGCTGCTTCATTATTTCCTCTTGGAACATGATGGAACTCACAACCTTCAAAGTATCCGCTGATTTGCTGCACCAGGAATCGGTAGCTTGCCATATTAGCATCTTTAGCATCCCACGTGCCCGAGCACTGCTGTACCACCAGATCGGAGTCACCATAGCACTCAATATTCCGAATACCGATTTCCTTGGCCAACTTGACACCATGCACAATGGCTTCGTACTTGGCTACATTGTTTGATGCTGCAAAGTGAATCTGGAGCACATATTGGAATTGATCTCCTCATGGGGATGTGAGCACCACCCCAGCCCCTAGGCCATTCTTCATCTTGGAGCCATCGAAGTGCATTCGCCAGACATCCGACATGGGGAGCTGTGGCATGTACTGAGTTTCAGCCCAGTCCACCAGGAAATCGGCTAGTGCCTGCGACTTGATTGCAGTCCTTGGCTCATATTGGATGCCATGACTGGCCACTTCGATTGCCCATTTCGCCACTCTTCCGATTGCATCTTTGCTTCCCATGATGTCGGCTAACGGGGCCGAACTGACAACAGTGATCAAGTGGGCTTGAAAATATGGCTTCAATCTCTTGGCCGCCATGTATACTCCGTAGCACATCTTCTGGTAGTGAGGATAGTTCTGCTTGGATGCCGAAAGCACTTCGCTGATGTAGTACACTGGACGCTGGACTTGCTGTGCCTTGTCCTTCTCGGGCCGCTCCACCACCATAACTGCGCTGATCACCCGATTGGTTGCCGCAATGTATAACATCATGGGCTCCTTTTCAATCGGGGCAGCCAGAATCGGTGCCGTGGATAGCATGCGCTTGAGCTCTCGGAATGCTTCATTTGCCTAGGGGTTCCAAGTAAACTTCTCTGTCTTCTTCATCAACTGGTACAAGGGAATTGCCTTCTCGCCCAGCCGACTGAGGAATCGGTTGAGGGATGCGAGGCAACCGGTGAATTTCTGCACTTGCTTCAAGGTCTTGGGCTGCTCCATGCGCTCTATTGCGGCTATCTTCTCGGGGTTGCATTCGATTCCTCTCTCGGAAACGAGAAACCCCAAGAGCTTGCCGGCTTGGACTCCAAACACACACTTCTCCGGGTTGAGCTTGATCTGATAGGTTCTCAGATTTGCAAAGGTCTCTCTGAGGTCGTCCAACAATGTGACTCTCCTTGCCGACTTCACCACCAAGTCGTCCACGTAAACGTGGATATTTCTGCCGAGCTGAGAGTGTGTGCATCTTTGCATCATGCGCTAATAAGTGACACCTCCATTTTTCAGACCAAAAGGCATGGTGATATAGCAGTAGGCCCCGAAAGGGGTTATGAATGCTGTCTTGATCTGATCTTCCACGGCTAACTTTATCTGGTGATATCCAGCAGTAGCATCCAAAAAGGATAATAACTCGCAGCCGGCCGTAGAATCAACCACTTGGTCAATTCGGGGCAAAGCAAACGGATCTTTGGGGCATGCCTTGTTCAAACAAGTGTAATCTATACACATACGCCAAGTCTTGTTCTTCTTCATGATGAGGACTGGATTGGCCAGCCACTCGGGGTAAAACACTTCCATGATGAAACCTGCAGCTTGTAACTTTGCAATCTCTTCGCCGATTGCTCTTCTCTTGTCCTCAGAAAAACGTCTCAGGGGTTGTTTGACCGGCTTCGAGCCTGGCCGAATGTGCAGCTTGTGCTCGGCGAGTTCTCTCGGAACACCAGGCATGTCCTGTGGAGACCATGCAAAGATGTCCCGATTCTCACGGAGAAACTCGACGAGCTCGCTTTCCTATTTGTCGCTAAGTCCAGCTCTGACCACAACAAACTTGGTCGAGTCGGAGGGATCTAGAGCGATTTTCTTGCTGTCCTTGGCCGATTGAAAAGCCGATTCCTCATCTGCTCTCTTTGCTGGGCCAACCGGCAGTGGATTCTTGCTCTGCGCTTGCGCCATTGCAATCACCTTGCCGAGCTGACGCTTCTCTGTCTCCACCACTAAGGACTCAGCCAAACTGCTGCTAGCGGATGTGCACTCGAGGGACTTCCTGAAGTCTCCGGTGACTGTGATGACGCCGCTTGGCCCCGGGATCTTCATCTTCAGGTATGTCTGCTGTGTATTGATCATGAACTTGGCAAATGCTGGTAATCCCAATAAAGCATGGTATGGACTGCTAAGGTCGGCCACCTCGAACCAAATTGGCTCTCTCCTGAAATTCTCCTCTGTGCCAAAAATGACATCCAGCCGAATGCGACCCAAGGGGGTGCAAGACAACCCAGGGACAATCCCGTGGAATGTCGTCCGACTGCGCTCCAAATCCCTCTCTGTAAGTCCTAGCTTGAGCATCGTATCTCGGTATAGGATGTTGATTGTGCTTCCTCCATCAACTAGCACTCTTGAAAACTTGCATGAAAACTTAGGCCCTGCGACCAGAGCATCCACCACCAGCGGATAGTTGCCCGGATTCGGCAAAATGGTGGGGTGATTTGCTCTGTCCCAGGATATCGGACATTCTGACCAGTGCATGAATTGGGGGATCGGTGGCATAGTTTCATTGACTTCCTGAGCTCGGGCTCTCCAACTGCCCTTGTCCGTGGACTCACTGGTGAAAATCATGTATGCTGCATCCTGCTGCGGGTACTGGTTTTGCTGCTGAGGTGGTCCTCTGTTCTGCGGTGGTGGTGGGGGTGGTGGTGGGGGTAAAGCTTCTCCTTTTGCTATCCTTCTCACAAAATCACATTGCCGAGTGGTGTGCGCAGACGGCCTCCCAGGCGTGCTGTGCAACTTACATGGTGCATCCAACATGTCCTCAAACGTGTACTTGGGCTTCATCTGCCCTGGGGGTCTCACATTGGGTCTCATCTTCCGACTGCCTCCTGCAGCCGCTGGGTCTTCCTCATTCTGAACAGCGGCCACCTGCCGACTGCCATACTGAGTGTCCGGTTGCTCGTCCTTTCGCTTGCCGTTGTTCTGCTAGTTGTTGTTGTTGTTGTTGTTGCGGTTGTTCTCTCTTCTCTCTTTCCGACTGAGGCCTTGGTTTCCTGTGTCCGACTGCGGAGCCCCTGGTGACTGGATCACACCTCCAACTCCGAGTTGGATAGGGCGCATCGCATAATCGGACATAGCGAAAGCATTTGCCACCTTCATGAGCTCGGCGAGCGATGTGAAGTCTTTGCGGAGCAGCTTGTGCCTCAGCATTGAATCGGCCAGGCATCCATCAGTGAAGTACTGAATGGCCTGAATCTCATGGACTCCTTCACACGAATTCTTCAACTTGATCCACCGAGACAGGTAGGGGCTCGTCCTTGCCTTGCACGCACAAAGCTAATTGCCGAGGGAGGTTGGGCCTTTCATATGTGCTTGTGAAGTTGTGGATGAACGCAGTCGTGAAGTCCTCCCAACAGTTCACACTGTCCTTGGGCAAACTATTCAGCCATGTCCAAGCTGAACCCTGTAGCATGAGCGGTGCATAGCGAACTACCACACGCCGATTGCCTCCCGCAATGCGAACTGCTGTCAGGTAATCGGACAGCCAGTCCTCAGGCTTTACCGAGCCATTGTACTTGGGGGTATCTCTCGGCAGTGTAAATCCTTTGGGGAACTTCTCCGTCCGAATGCGATGACCGAAACATGCTGGGCCAGCTTCTCCTTCTTCATCTTCCTGGGCCTCCTTCTCCAGGAGCTCAATGCGATGCCTTGCATCATTCTGACCGATTTGGCGAGGGCCAAGTCGGGTGCTGATTGCTGGTCTCGGTGCCGACTGCTGCGGCATGTCATGGCGCCAGCTGTTAACAACCGGCTCTTCCATTCTTGTGCTTGCTGCTGGGCGATTGCTTCTGACCTTGCTGTCATACCGAGATGGCGCGGGCTGGTGCCGATTCTGGCGCGACGCATTCGGTCGCTGGCTAGCTCCCGCATTCGGCCTCACAGTTCCCCTTGATGCCTCTGGCTCAGCATTCTGATTGCCCATTTCCACAAGCCTCTGCTCTTTTGCGGCCGCTATCAGCTCACGCATTCGGCGCGACTGTTCGCGCCGCTCATCTCCTTCCAATTCTTCCAGCTCGAGCGCTATCTTCTCAGCTGCTCTCAGATTCTTGTCGGGTGTGCTATATGTGGGCCTTTGGACAAATGCCGATTGCACCGGTTGCTTCGGTTGTGCTGGCCTTCTCGGACGCTCCGGTTGCTCCGCCCCAGACAACTGCTGGTGTACTGCCCGGCCTCGACTTCTCAGGTCTTCCAGGACTGCGGGCTCAATCGGCCGGCGCGGTCCTGCATGCGCTGCGTTGTATTCCCGAGTGATGGCTCCCAGCCGACGCTCCTCAGCCAGCACTTGCTCGGCCCTGCGAGCCAGTGCAAGCCGTGCCGTGTCCAGCTCGGTATGCACTTGCTCTGGATCACCATTCCTATTCACGGGCGTGTACAACACATCCCGCAACGCACTGGTGCCGATTCGCTCTGCTGCATCAGCCACTTCCTTTGCCTTCCTTGCTGCGCTTGCCGGGTCCCGATTGGTCGAGGACGACGCTCCCGCCATCATGACCGCAGCGTGCAGTCGGCCCTCCCCTTGGTGAGGTGCTGCGGCGCAGCCCCTGGTCAAGAGAGGGTCTGTAGCACATGAGAAAATTCGGATGTCTCTTGGATATGCCTCAGGGAAGGCACCGATGAAGAGACGGTGACTTCCCACCTGCAGCGACACCCTGGGCGGCAAGGGAGCTCCTTCCTTGTACCGCGCCGAGTAGTCCACCACATAGTCGATTGCCCCACGCCTTAGAATCAGGCCAGAGGCGAGGCTACCGCCCGATGCAGAGGTTGATCCCGTCCAGATCTTGACTCCAGTCGACGCCTCGGTCTGCCCCACGGTGGGCGCCAGCTGTCGTCGATATGTGACGGCAGATGCCATGGGGATGGCTAAAGTGAGGGGAAGACACGGGGGAGAGAATGTCGATGGTGCCGGAATCGGGTTGGGCACAAACACGGTGAAGACACCACGATATACCCAGGTTCGGGACTCTCCGCAGAGATAACACCCCTACTCCTGCTTGCTCTTATATATCAATGAAGGAACTACAATAACTGCTCTTCTATTTTCTCAGGGGAAGGAGTAAACCGCCGCCGTGGGCAAGGTCTTCTCCTGCTTCCCTGAGGAGTGACTACGGGCAGTAAATGAACTGAAGGGAGAAAGAGTTAATGAGATCTCAGGTGTGGCGTCCCTCGCGCAGGAGGGGTACCCTGGCTCTTATAGTGTAAGTCCAGGGTACTTCGGTAACTTCAGTGCCGAATGGGCCCAGCTGTCAACCTCTAATCGGCCTGGGCCCACCAACTGCTCCTATCCGGGTGATCCGTAGCCTACGAGCGGCGGCCCATGCTGCTACCTTGTAGGGTCTAGTGATGAATAGTGGAGCTATGAGGTACGGTCTTGTCGGCCTGTCCGCGAAATCGGCGGAGAGGTCGACATCGTATCTCCCGGAAATCCTCGATGTGACTTGGCCTTCCTGCCACCCAGATATCTCGGGATATGGCATTTATGACCTCGTAATCATACCCCCGACTGGGTGTCAGGTAGCTCCGATTGCGCCTGGACCGACTGGTGGTTCCTCGGTAAGGTCGATTGCTCTGGGCAATCGGTCTTCTAGGAAACGACCTCGGTCCAGCAGCAAGCCAATCGGACGATCGTCTTCAATGAACAAAAGGGTGGACCGATTGCGCCTGGGCCGACTGCCGGCACTTGGTATGGTCGATTGCCTTAGAGCAATCGGCCGTACCTCTGCCTAGCTCGGCCCAGCTGCAGCCCAATCGGCCCATCCTTGTCTTGAAAGCTTGCTTCCGCTTGGGTTAGCCTACCCGGGTACCAATCCCCCGACAAGGTCCATGGCTATTGAAGATATTCGACCTGTCGAAGGAAATCGTCGTCAAGTCAACAAGGATCATGATGATCCAATGTTCCCACACATAGCCCAGTGCCCTGGAAATAAAAATCCTGAAGACAATGATGAAAAGGATGAAGAAGAACCAATGAAAAAAGAAAATGTTGATCCCGAAGGACAAGCTAAACCCGAAGGACAAGCTGATCCCGAAGGTCAAGCAGATCCCAAAGGAGAACCTGAGCCACTAGCTAATGAAGCAGATTTATCGTGAGTCCGAAGAAGAATTGATGTTGGCTCGACCCTCTAAGACATTCGTCAACTAGGTCGTCCCACTACTCGATCTAGTACTCGCTTAGCTAACTTTTGTGGAAATTTCTCGTTTGTCTCCATGCTAGAACCATCAAAATTTGATGAAGCCATGAAGGACTCAGATTGGTTAACTAGTATGATCAAAGAACTTCATTATCTTGAAAGAAACAAAGTCTGGTCCTTGGTTGAGACACCTAATCCCTCGAAGCATAATATCATTGGTACGAAGTGGATTTTTCGCAACGAGCAAGCTGAAGATCGTATTACTGGTTGCACAAGGTTACACCCAAATCAAAGGTATTGATTTCGGCGAAACTTATGCTCCAGTAGCTCATGTCGAATCCATTCGTGTTATGCTTGCCTTTGCAAATTTCAATGTTATTATGCTATATCAAATGGATGTTAAAAGTGCTTTTCTTAACGGTGAAATAGATGAAGAAGTGTATATTATGCAGCCACTAGGTTTTGAAGACCCGAAGAATCCTGATATGGTGTACAGGTTGCACAAAGCACTTTATGGGTTGAAACAAGCACCTCGTGCTTGGTACGAAACTCTTAAAATATTTTCTTCTTAGTAAGGGCTTCAAACCAGGAAAAACTGACCCAACTCTTTTCACTCGCTCCAATAATGGTGATCTATTTGTGTGTCAGATATATGTAGATGATATTATCTTTGGATGTAATAACCCTGATATCAAAGCCATGAAGAATTTTCCAAAATGATGTCAAAGAAATATGAAATGTCTATGATGGGTGAATTGAAGTTTTTCCTCGGACTTCAGATTCGTGAACAAAAGAATGGGACATTCATACCTTAGGACAAATATCTTAAGGATTGCCTGAAGAAGTTTGGCCTCACTGGATGCAAAACTATCAAGACACCTATGACAACCAGTGGGTTTATTGATGCACATGAGAAGGGCAAACCGTTTGATCAGAAGAAATATCGGTCTATGATTGGTTCTCTTTTATATCTATGTGCATCTAGATCTGACATTATGCTTTCATTATGTATTTGTGCTTGATTTCAGGAAAATCCAGAAGAATCACATCACATTGCTGTCAAGCGAATCCTTCAATATCTAGCACACACACCCTCTTTGGGTTTGTGGTATACCAAAGGTGCTCTATTTGATCTTATTGGGTATTCTGATTTGTACTAGGCTAGAGATCGAGTTGATCAGAAATCTACCTCAGGCACTTGTCATTTCCTCGGTAGATCTCTCGTGTGTTGGGCTTGGAAGAAGAAAAATTGTGTATATATATCTACTGCTGAAGTCGAATACATTGTTGCTGGCTCTTGCTGCACTCGGATTCCTTGGCTCAAGTAGACGCTGAAAGATTATGGTATTCATGTGAAGAAAATGCCCCTCCTATGTGATAATGAGAGTGCTATCAAAATTTCTCACAATCTTGTGCAACACTCTCACACGAAGCATATTGACATTTGCTATCATTTTCTTCGTGATCATGTTCAGCGTGAAGATATTGTGATTAGCCATGTCAGAACTGAAAATCAACTGGCAGATATTTTCACGAAACCATTGGATGAGAAGAGGTTATGTGCGTTGAGATGTGAGCTTGGTATGTTAGACTCACACAACGTTCAGTAAGGCACCCCCTTGTATATATCCATTTTATTTTTAAGAATTTAGCTTCGTTTGTCTGTTTTGGTCTTATTTTCTGTCTTTTGTTTCGCATTGTTTCCGGATCCCCTATGCTTATTACCTTTAGCTTCGTTTTCTCGTTTGGTTTCGAGGTGATAAGTTTCGGACCCTATCCCTTCTATTCCTTTTCGCTTACATTCTGTCTAGTCTAAAATGGTCAAGCACACTTTAAACGATATGCATTTTTCTTCAAACGTCATTGAGTTCCGAATCAAATGCTGTCAACCTTTATCGAAGCTTTTACTCAAGGTCGAGTGTTCTGATTCGGCCGTTAACATCCGTCATTTTCGGGCCGTTGAGATTTTCTGGTGATCCGCCACAAGATCCTCGCAGTATAATCCGGAGAGAAAATCGCTGGGAGCCGTCCGGTGCGATTTGATAGATCTGTTAGATCGGTCACTATATAAGGCTACCCCCCAGCAAAACCTAATACCCCACCTCATCTCTCTCTCAATTCCTCTGCTCCCGAGCGCACCACCATGCACCACCTCCCCATCGGCGACTGCACCCCTTCGCTGCCTGACAGCCATCGTCATGGACTTCACCGTCGTTGAGAGCTTCATCTTCACCGCTCCCATCGCCGTAGCTGCCCGCCGTCACCAAGTTAGCGTACGCGATACTCTATCCAATCTCTCATCATCTCTAAACCGTCTTTGAGATTGGAATCCGTGTTCTTAGGGATTTGTTGTTGATTTTCTAGGATTTTCCAGATCTTCTGGATTTTTCACTCTGTTGGAAATTTGTTTCTAGCTTCTAAGTTTCCACTCCAATTCAGGTTAGATTTTTGGTTTGATCCATCGATCTGTCTGTTCTGTGCTAGGTCACTTTGTAACAAATTGCTCTAGCTCAGCACATATATGAACATGAATCAAAACATCTCTTACCGAATCTCTTGTCAAAATGGTTTTTCAAAATTTTGATGGTGCTTGATCATGCATGTATCTATTTTCCTTCGTTCCTATTCTTCTTCACAGGATGTCTGCTGATCTGGATTATGGTAACGAGTCCCCTATGCTAGAAGAAGAACCTGCAACAGCAGTGGAGCAAGATGCTTCAAAGAAGAAGGAGAAAGTAGGCAGAACAAAAGAGCTCAATAATGCTCGCGGCATCCCATAGGCGGTAAGAGACAAGTTTGGTTTCGATACACCTGATAAAGAAACTCCTCACGCGCGTAAGATCAGGCTGCATGGGATTCGCCACTACTGGGCAATCCGCTGGTACAAGTACAAGAATGTGCCCGAAGGTAATGGGCCATGCAGTTTAGCTTTCAGAGCTCTATATCAGTACTGCATGCATATGGCCGACAAGTACACCCCAAAAAACCGCCGTCTCTATTATCCCGTGCCTCCGAAGGAACCACACCCAACATCAATCAGAACTCGCGATGACTATCTGAAGTAAAAGAAGCGTTTCGCCATTCTGGCTGAAAAGCTTTGTAAGAAGAAGGAGAAGGATGCTTCCAAGATGCGAGCTGCAGAACTTGCTGGATAAGAAACCATCACTCCAAAGAAAAATCTCAGAAGTTGAGAAAGAAGGTCGCCTCTCCTCCCCTTTCCTTCACTGATAAAGAGCAAGTGAATCTTCTTGCTGAAGAACTTCATGACTCCAGCGAAGAAAAAGATGACCCTGCGAGCCAGGCTGATGACGAGTATGAAAAGCCTCCCGTTGCTCCCCCACCAAGAAAAAGGCTTCGTGTTCCTCTGAAGAAGAAGCCAGGAGAGAAACTTGTCTCTAGAGGGATTCAGATTCGCGACCCAACCGACTTGGTCATCGACACCACCCACTTGGTTGTTGAGAAGCCATTAGCTTCCAAGCCTCCTCCAAAAGCTGTCCAGACAGAGAAGAGGTCAAAGAAAAAGCACGACCGGTCGAAGCAGACACAAGCTGCTGAGAAACCCTCTGTCACGTTAAAGGCCAAGCAAGTCGCTGAGAAGAACTCTGCTTCTCTCAAGCCAAGAACAACTGTTGCCAAGCCCAATCCCTCAGTCGCTCAAGTGGCTCGTGATACTTCCCAAACGTATCTATAATTTATGCTTCCTCCATGCATGTTTTTGGTGACATTGCTATGCTTTTGACGCACTTTCATACACTTTTGATCAAAATTGGACTAACCTATTAACTCAGTGCACCACAGTGCCAGTTTCTGTTTTCTGTTGTTTTTGTATTTCAAGTTTTCCCATTACTTAAAGTGCCCAAAAAATTATGGGAAAATACATAAAAAATCAGCGAGACGGAAGCTTCCAGACGTCCGAAGGGGCCAGGGCCCCCCCACCAGGCGCCCAGGCGGCCTGGTGGCGCGGCCCCACCCTAGGTCGCACCCGGTGGGGGGGGGGCGCCTAGATTCCCTGGTCCACCCCTGGCTGCCCCCCTTCACCTATATTTACCCCTCGGGATGAAACCATCGAGGACAGAACCCTTTTTGGCGATCTCCCCTTCTGTTCCGCCGTCGCTGCCGTTTCAAGATTGGGGCTGCCAGGTGACCCTGTCCCGACAACCTGCTGGAGGGAGGATTTACCTCCGGGAGCTTCTCCACCACCATGGACACTTCCCGAATGAGCCATGAGTAGTCCACCTTGGACCATGGGTCCATGATCAGTAGCTATGTGATGTTTTCTCACCAATCTTGTGCTTCAATTCTTAGCCCTTGTGAGCTTCCCTACACGATCAATGCATCTTTGTAATTCTTCTTCTGTTGCTATGTAGAGTTTGCTAGGATCTGATGGATTCTGAGATTATGTTCAGATTGTGATGAGTAATATATTTGGTCCTTCTCCTTTTATATTTATGTTCTTGAGTAATTCTTGCATGTTTTCCGTTTCTTTTTATTACTTTGGCCAAGTGATGGATTGTAACTCCAAGAGGGAGCGTTACGCATGATTGTGGGTTCATGCCCCACTACTAGGAAAAAGCTTATAGGTAGAGGCTTAATGGTAGCGCCCCTCTCCTAAGGGCGCTACTACTAATTATCAGTAGCGCCTCTTATGGGGGCCCACTACTGCTAGGCCTTTATCAGTAGCACCTTTTATGGGCACCCGCTACTGCTAAAGGTGGTCCCCACCAAACCCAGCTGAGATGTTGCAGTAGTAGCACCTTCCTGTAAAGCGCGCTACTACTAATGCCATAGAAGTAGGGCCCCCACCTGCCGCTCGCTGATTTTAAAGTGGATCCAACTTTCCGTATATACCAGCGGTGCGTCTCTCTTGGGGGGCGATGCTGCTATGGGCAGCAAATAACCGGCCTAACCCTCTCCTCTCTCACATTTATCTCTCTCTCACTCTCCTTCTTCTTCCCCCGCGTCGCCGCCCCAACCGCGCCGCCGCCCCGACCCGCCGCCCGCCTCCCCGACCCGTCGCTGCTTCGACCCGCCGGCCGCCTCCCCAACCCGCCCCGCTCCTCCGCGCCGCCGCAACCCACTGGTGATTCTCTCCTGCTCAATCGCCTCTCTCAATTCGTATAATTTTTGTTAGATTGAAACATGATGTAGTATTTTTGTTAGATTGGAACATAATGTGTATTTTGTTAGATTGCTATTGCTATGAAAAATTTCTATTTCTATGGATGCATTGTTAGGTTTCATATTATTGCTAGGGAAAAATATTGTACATTGTGAGAAGAACACAAGATCATTAGTGATCCTTCTCTAGTTTAAATATGAGTGTGTGGTGCTTGTGTAGTTTAAATTGTCCTTTTGTTAGTATATTGAGTAATTAGGATTATTGTTTGCATGATATGAGTGGCCTATGTTTTGACGGAATGTCGATTCATTTCCGTTCTGGCAAATTTCATGCGCTTGATATGTCGAATTTTAGCAAATGTCATGCCGAAAATTTCCATGGATTTCGGCATGACTTGTGCTCGAAAAGGAGGACATATCGAGTGCTTGAGATTTGTTGAAACGGGAATTAAATGGTGTTTTAGCATCAAATTACTTTTAATCAATACTTTTGCTATTTTTTAAGAATGGCAATGATATAAATATATTCTGACATTATGTGACATCGGGGGGGGGGGGGAGCGTGCAGCTACCCTTGTGATATGTACAAGTAAGGAACTTGTGCATCCTACTTGAGTAGCTGCCACGATCCCGCCTGATTTTCTTATGTGTCCAATCTAAATATGAGGCACTAATTGGGATTGTATCATCCCATATTCGCTTTTGTTATTTAGTATAAATTTTTCACTCTTACATTTTAATAATTTTGGTGCATGCCTGACGACTCTGAACAGAAGGAATGTAGTGACATTTGCTAGAATCATTTTCCTACTTTTAGCAATGACAAGAGGCAATTAGGATTTTTGGTTAGCATATTGAGCTAATTAGGATTTTCTAGAATGCCGATGATTTAAATATGTTGTGATACTATGTGACATCGGGGAGAGTGTGAAGCGAACACTTGTGATATATGCAAGTACGGAACTTTTGCATCCTATTTGGGTTCGTTGCCACACTAACGAGGATCAGCCTCGGCAAATCCCATGGTCAGGGACCCTGGGTTTATCATAGAGAAGGAACAGGTTGGACGATACTCGTCGGTTAACAGGAGAAGCACTTCCTGGTCGATATTACTGCGTGAGGGGACGATTACAAGGGAGGCCAAGGCGAGTTCTCGAAAGACCAGGAGAGTAGATTGTAGATTGGATGTCGAGACGTCTCCCCTCCCAGCCTTTATATACTAGGCTAGGTCTTGGGGAGTCCGTCCTAGATTACAGAGATAGTTTCCTAACCCTAGTCTTTCCTTGTGCGTGAAGTCGTGCCTTCCATATCAGTCATGGACTCCTACGTTGGTGCCTTCGGAGGGCCAGCCGTGGGCCCATCAGTGCTCCTTGCGGGTCTTGTGTTTTCATACGCACCAGGTATCCTTACACGCAGGAGTCGTGGGGTCACCCCCTCGTCAGTAGCCCTCCCTGGAATCGATTATGTGTCCAATCTAAATATGAGGCATTATTTAAAAATACTTTTGTCTTATTTTGCTAATTTGTTAGTTGGTATAATTTTTTCACTCGTTCATTTTAATAAAACTTTGTATATTAAATAAGTTCTCGGCGACGATGCCTGGCCCGCATCTCCGTCACCGCGGTGGAGAGCACCTGCTTGACGGGATGCGCAATGTCCGGGACTGGGCTCCACCGGGCTGGCATTGGGAGGTGGTTTCCGGGGCGCGCCGCTTGGTGAGGATTCCGGGACCTGTCGTCGACCTGGAGCTTCTTTGGTGGCGGTCATGTGGTCCACAGTCGGTGCAGAGGGAGCCGACCCCCAAAGAGGTGGTATGTCGCCGGGTCAGGGAGGAGGACAAGCACGTCCGTCGCTACTTGGTTTCGTTCGACGCCGGGTTCTCCACGACCAATAACTGGCAGATTATTCACGGCTCTCACCTGAGCTATGTTCCTGTCGCTGATCCTTATCTTTGGGTGTTTACCGCCCGCAGATTGGCTCCGGGTCGTCGTCGAGTTTGATGTAGTAGTGAATTTCCGAGATGTTGTAGTCGAGATGTAGTAGCGATATTATTATTGCATTGACTGGATTATTCGAGGTGTATTAGTGATATTATATGATAAAATATTATTGTTTCATTTTTATTCGAGTTCACCATTTTTGGAATGTCGATGATTAAAATACATTATGACCACAGAGAATGTCTTCCAAGTGCGATTACTGTCACGACGAGTCGGTTCGATGCAACGATGTTGTGTTGGATGAAGCACACACATACTTCGTCCTCACGCTTAGCTCTGGGTTCGAAAATCGTACGGTATGCAACTTAAACAACATGTTCTTTTTATGGTGCATGCATGACTTAAGTTTATGTTTAAACGTATCATTTTTTTCTAATTCAACTAGTGCATCCCTTGCTTTGCAAGACGCCACGTTTGTGACAAGATCAATATTCATGTTTTCAATGAAACTAATACAAAAGAAGTTCACATTAAGACGAAACATTACGTTCTTAAGGTTAAAATCTTTAATGAACAAAATGCCACATTCTTTGGCTGTTCAAAATGGGATGCGTTATGCAAGACATATGCATTTTATGATAATATGAAAATAGTATTTGATCTTGGACGTCGCCGCCGAGGCTCCAATGTGTTTCGTGCTGATGAAATTTCGATGGAACTAGGCGACATGATTCGAGTTCGATGTTCATGTGAGTTTTTTAAACAACAATTTTGTTGATTCTACAACCTATTTTCTTTGCTTCCAAATGTTGACAACTAATTTATAATTGCCAGCTTATGTTCTTGCCACCTTAGAAGTACGTAATCTTTTTGATAATACCTTCTATAATGGTGGCTTCGACCTAAGTATTGTTGAACAAGATGAATTTGTCGAATTTCTCAAATTTTTACCTGAGTATGCGAACTATTTAAATGGTGGCCGTCCTTTTGGACCATATGTGCCATTTGTCCTTAAGTTGGAGGACTATAAGCTGAAATTGAATAGCCTTGTACGATTTTTATCATTTTGTCAGTAGCCTATCTTGTCCAAAAAGTCATTCTTATTAAGTATACTCCATTGCTAACTATGCTACTATTATGTATGTTCTTCAACAGAGGATACCGCAAGCTTGTACGCCTAGATGGATGCTGGGATCGAAAGGCGAAATCCAAATTGTTTGTGCACGACCATGGACATAACCTTTGACACATGATTACTACACTGAAAGTGGGTCAGATGGCTGGATCAGAAGAAAGGTAACTGGTATTTTTGGTATTTTTGATAAGGGACACAAAAGTAAAAACTGAAAGGTAAACTAACGAGACTAAAAAGCAAAGATAAAAGATAGTGTGCAACTCCCCTATCTTGTAGACTGGAGTCCTCGGCAACGGCGCCAGAAATTGGCTTGATACGGTGAGGATAGTTCTCACTCCTCGTTGGTTACCCCAAGTGGAAGGTGAGATGTAGCGTAACAGCAAATTTCCCCTATGTAGAGGATAGGGTTTGTCTCCCGTAGGACTCGCATAAATACAAGAAGGTCGGAAAGTGAACAATGGCGCCGTTCACAACCGAGGTTGCTAACTTCACCTGGACCTGCACACAGATACAAATAACATTGCTCCCAACGAGTACAAAGGAGCTGTCAATTCCTCCGGCCTTGCTGTTTACAAAGGATCAACGCAAGAGATAATGATAGTGGCAATTGAAAGTAAAGACGAAAAGTAAATTGAGGGTGTAAACAATGATATGAAGATGGACCGGGGTCCAGTGATTTTCACTAGTGATGTCTCTCTCCCAAAAGACGATAAAAGTGCTCGCGAGGTAAACAAATCACAGTTGGGCAATTCACAGGATAATGAAGGCACCGCAATGCTAACTAGGCAATTGACAGGATAATGAAGGCACCGCAATGCTAACTATGCTGCAAAGAAAGGAAGGGCTCAAAAGCAATGGGCAGTACGCCAAGGTAAGTAGACTGAAATCCAACTGCATCTACTACGAATCATCCCCCTTGAGATATCTATCCAGAACATCTCGCTGGTATTAAGTTTCAAATCCCACCCAAAGTGTAAATCCAAAGCAACAGACAACTGCATTAAAAGGACTTTGCGTAAAGTAAACAATCCCTGCATCCGCGGATACAAGCATCGTTGTTTTATCCCTGGTGGCAACAGCACATCCCCTAGTCACATGTTTCTGTCACTCAAGCTAGACATCAAGGGGCTGGACCCACAATCAAGCATAACGCTCCCTCTTGGAGTTGCAACAAAATACTTGGCCAAAGTAAAATACGACAACGGAGAACATGCAAGAATTTACTCAAGAACAAAATATAAAAGAGAAGAACCAAATATATTACTCATCACAATCTGAACATAGTATCATAATCCATCAGATCCCAACAAACTCAGCACAGCAACGGCAGAAAATTACAAAGGTTCCTCGATCATGTGAGGCAGCTCACGACGTCTCGAAAGTGGAGGCACAAAGAGGGGAGAGGAACATCACATAGCTACTGGTCACGGACCCATGGTCCAAGGGGAACTACTCAGGGTACATACGTGAGGTGTCCATGGCTATGGATGGTCTCCTGGAGGGGGTAGCTTCTCCCGGCAGGGTGCCGGAGCAGCTTCTCCAGGCAGCCCCGATCTTGAAGCGGCGGTGGCGGCGGTACAGAGGCGAGATCGCGGAAAAGAGATCGATATCAGGGGTTTCCACCCCGAGGGCTAAATATAGGAGGAGGGGGGTGTCGAGAGGACCCACCAGGCAGCCAGGAGGCCTCCTGGCGCAGCCTAGGGTGGGTTCGCGCCAGGGACCCTCCTGGTCTCCTGGTGGTGGCCCCCCTCCGCTGCCTTGGTTATTCCGGAAGCTTCCGGGTCGCTGATTTTTATCTGATTTTTCTGTATTTTTTTGGAGCACTTTTCATGGCCGGAAAACCTGAAATACAAAAACAGCAGAAAACAGCAACTGGCAGCTGGCTGCATTGGGTTAATAGATTAGTCCAAATGTGCTCAAAAGTGTATGAAAGTTCAAGCAAAACATGGCAATGTCACACAAAACATGCATGGAGCAAGCAGAAATTATAGATACGTTTGGGACGTATCAACATCCCCAAGCTTAATTCCTGCTCGTCCTCGAGTAGATAAATGATAACAAGCATAATTTCTGTGGTGACATGCCAGACAACCATATAAGGACTTTTAAGTAAAGCTATCAAAGCATGCAATTCCATTCAAGTCTTAACATCAAGAGTTTATATTAGCATTGACACAAGTAACAAAAGAACAAAAGGTGCAAGAGCTCTCGCTGTCCGTGACTCGAATGTATCCAGATGGTGTTTGCGTGCAAGTAGGGGACTGTGAAAAAGAGAGAAAAAAAGGTTTTTTTGAACAACTATGTACTAAAGTTTCACACTTAGTCTCCTTCGGATTCTTATCTTGACTCGTCCCCAGACCACTAGCCAGGTACAAGTCAAACTGATCCACTCCTTTTCAATATTTTGAGCACTTATGCAATGGATGAGCGTGAGCAAGAAAGTTGACACCTAAAAAGGAGAAACAGAAAGAAGGTGGAGGAGGAAGACAAAAAGGTTGTGAAAGGCTCATATCAATGAGGACAATCATAGGCGAGAGAAGTCCATATGATAGATATGATGTGAGGAGTATGGATTGCCATGCAATGGATGCACATGTGAGCTAAAACCTCTCCAAGGTAACTAGTGGGGGTGCATCTAACTTGCTTTATCAATAAGACCTAGAGCTCGTTTGAGGAGGCTCATCATTTGAATATACAAGTCAAGTTCTATAGTGTGAAGGTCCCCACAGAACTATATGCATGATGATGATCTCTATGGAGTACAAGGGGTAGAGGATGAAGTACTAGTGTGGATCTCTCAAAAGGAATAGTAGTGTGCCCCCTTCTCTCATTTTATTTTTCTTTTTCTCTTTTTTCTATTTTTTTGTATTTTTTTTGTGGCCTCAATGGCTCTTTCTATTTAACTCTCATTTGTCCTCTTTGGGATCTTTTGATTTTGTCCTCTTTGGGATCTTTTCCTCTTTTTAGGGGAAACACTCTATATTTTACAAGAATATAGGAGATCTTTCACACTTTACAAAGGTACTGACATAAAGAAGATATAACTATCATGATGCAAAGGTATGACATGAGGATCAAGTCATGAAAAGATGGATGTTGCATGGCAATGTATCTCGGAAATGCTATGGAAATGCCTTGTAGGTAGGTATGGTGGCTGTTTTGAGGAAAGATATAAGGAGGCTTATGATGACAGAGCGTATCGTGCCAAGGGTTTGGATGCACCGGCGAAGTATGCGCCAACTCTCAAGGTGAGAAAGGGCAATGCACAGTACCGAAGAGTCTAGAAAAAGTATAGGTTGGTGGAAGTGTCAACTTTCGAATACTCACATTAGTCCGAAGAACTCATGCCCTTATTATCGGTAACTCTCAATCTAATCAGGAGGTTCACAAAGAGACAAGTACCCCGAGGAGGAGTGTATGGGGGTTTGGTTATCCTTGCGCATCCTCGACTCATGGTACGTGAGTGTTCTCTAATATTCAAACCCTCCAGAGGTTAGTGATCCATCTAGTAGCTAGAGTTCTCAACAGGGGTTTTTGGTTTTCGAAAAACGCACGGATTGCCAAAAATACGACATCTATCACTAATAGGCTCGAGCTCTTGACACCAAAAGTTCAAACATTACTCTAGTCAAT
Source organism: Bromus sterilis (assembly GCA_950022295.1). NCBI lineage: Eukaryota > Viridiplantae > Streptophyta > Magnoliopsida > Poales > Poaceae > Bromus > Bromus sterilis. Next base: position 155,746,247 of record OX465596.1, on the reverse strand, counting down.
ACCTCAAAACTATTGCAAGTTACTACTACAAAGAGAATAGCAACTTCAACTACCTACTTCTAGTCAAGACACAAAACTCAGTGCAACAATCAAACTCTCTAACAAGATAAAACATGCAACCTATAGAAAGTTCAACCTAAAACAAAAGAAAAGCTCTAGAAAAACTAAAGCACTACAACTAAATAGAGCAGCGGCTAAGAAAAAGAAAAAGAACAACTCACAGCTAGAAGAATAAGCATGCAAATCCTATGAGGAGTTCTAATTCAGGCGGAGCGTGTATCTCTCCCACACAAAAGAGTAATCTTGGATCTAACTTTTTACTACAGAAAACAAAGCAAAAACAAACCTAGAAAAGTAAAGAGTGAGACGCTCCAAGTATAGCACATAACGCATGAAGTGATAAAAATATAGTGCAGCGAGGGACGAACTGATAATTGTTGATGAAGAAGGGGATGCACGGGGGCATCCCCAAGCTAATACACTTGAGTCACCTTTAATATTTATCGGGGGTGCACATGGGCATCCCCAAGCTTGAGCGTTTGACACTCCAAGAACTTCTTTCATCATCTTCCATCGCACACTTGAAAACTCCCTTCATACATAACTCATTGTAGACTGATTAGAGAGGTTAGTTCCCTACTAAAATAAATTTTCCTTTTCTGGATATAAAGATAAACTTTAAGAGCTACTGTTTCTCAAGATTTCCAAAAAGTTTTTGCAAAGAAAAAGCAAACTTAAGGTTTGCAAAAGTAAAGAGAGACAAAACGTGGCAGAATCTGTGAAAAACAGAACAGCAGAAAGAAACGAATTTTTTAGGGGTACTTCTGCCACTCAAATAAAAAAACTCAGAACATACTCAAGTTTCGTAATTGTATATAGCATGCTGTGTAAAAATTTCAGCTCAAAAAGATGAACTGGGATTTTTCCATGATTTTTCTAGTTACTAGGACAGAATCTGTTTTCTGGACAGCATGTCACAACTTTCACTTCCCTTGTCGTATGAGGCTCTAAAAGGCACAAAGCTTGAAAAGTAAAGATACAATGATGTTTCTACAGTAGTAACAATTATCAAGACCACTAAGAATAGAAGAAAAGCAAAAAGAAAAACCTAAATTCGTTGCGGGCTGCCTCCCGAAAGCGCTTCTTTAAAGCCATTAGCTAGGCTTAAAGCAGAAGATCAAAGTTCTCCAAAATCATCGGAAGGTTCACCAAGGATCTCAAAAGGGTTTTCAATAATCTCATCCTTGTTCTTCCGAGGGAAAAGGTACGTACCTTTTGTTTTACCACGAAAACGTATTTGTCCTTTACCCATATCAATGAAGCCTTTCATGGCTCGGAGGAAGTCCCTTCCAAGCACTATATTTCCTTGATTGGCCTTGATGATGGAGAAGTCAATCTCCACACTCCTTTTTAGAAATATGACCTGGACATCTTTCAATCTTCCCTGGATCTCAGAAATATCACCATTATAATGTTCATGGAAAGATGGAAATTTATCCATGCTTGCAAGGTACAAAGAATCATAAATAAAGCTAGGCATTATAGAAACCGTAGATCCAATGTCACGAAAATCAAGGAAGTTTTTATTAGAGATAACAATCCTAAAAAAGGCTCCCAGTCATTTTATATTTCCAAAATCTCCTCTCTAGGAGGATTTGGTTTTTCTAGTACTTTTAAGTCTAGAGCATCAAGTTTCTTCTCAATAGTAGCAATTCTATTTATAACAGTATCAAGACCACCATAAACAAAATAACTAGATAAACCATGTATAATTTCAAGAGCTCTAGCTTCATCACACTCTAAAAAGTCTCCTTCAGCTATAAGATCAAGAGAGTTCTTACACCACTTAAAAAGGCCAAAGTCAAAATTTCTAAGCACAATTCTTATAGGTAACCAAGGCATATTTGCCTTATGTGCTTCAGAAATTTTGTCCCATGCCTTCTTCATATTCTCCCCGTTCTTTTGGTGGAAATCCAAGACCTCGGATTCCCTCATAGTACCAAATCCTAACATACTTGACCACAGAAGAAAGGTAACAGGTATTTTTGGTATTTTTGATAAGGGACACAAAAGTAAAAACTGAAAGGTAAACTAACAAGACTAAAAAGCAAAGATAAAAGATAGTGTGCAACTCCCCTATCTTGTAGACTGGAGTCCCCGGCAACGGCGCCAGAAATTTGCTTGATACGGTGAGGATAGTTCTCACTCCTTGTTGGTTAACCCAAGTGGAAGGTGAGATGTAGCGTAGCAGCAAATTTCCCCTATGTAGAGGATAGGGTTTGTCTCACGTAGAACTCGCAGAAATACAAGAAGGTGGTAAAGTGAACAATGGCGTCGTTCACAACCGAGGTTGCTAACTTCACCTGGACCTGCACACAGATAGAAATAACTTTGCTCCCAACGAGTACCGAGGAGTTGTCAATTCCTCCGCCCTTGCTGTTTACAAAGGATCAACACAAGAGATAATGATAGTGGCAACTAAAAGTAAAGACGGAAAGTAAATTGAGGGTGTAAACAATGATATGAAGATGGACCGGGGTCTAGTGATTTTCACTAGTGATGTCTCTCTCCCAAAAGACGATAAAACTGCTAGCGAGGTAAACAAATCACAGTTGGGCAATTGACAGGATTATGAAGGCACCGCAATGCTAACTATGCTGCAGAGAAAGGAAGGGCTCAAAAGCAATGGGCAGTACGCAAAGGTAAGTAGACCGAAATCCAACTGCATCTACTACGAATCATCCACCTTGAGATATCTATCCAGAACATCTCGCTGGTATTAAGTTGCGAATCCCACCCAAAGTGTAAATCCAAAGCAACAGACAACTGCATTAAAAGGACTTTGCGTAAAGTAAACAATCCTTGCATCCGCGGATACAAGCACCGTTGTTTTATCCCTGGTGGCAACAGCACATCCCCTAGTCTCATGTTTCTGTCACTCAAGCTAGACATTAAGGGGCTGAACCCACAATCAAGCATAACGCTCCCTCTTGTAGTTGCAACAAAATACTTGGCCAAAGTAAAATACGGCAACGGAGAACATGCAAGAATTTACTCAAGAACAAAATATAAAAGAGAAGAACCAAATATATTACTCATCACAATCTGAACATAGTCTCACAATCCATGAGATCCCAACAAACTCAGCATAGCAATGGCAGAAAATTACAAAGGTTCCTCGATCATGTGAGGCGACTCACGAGGTCTCGAAAGTGGAGGCACAAAGAGGGGAGAGGAACATCACATAGCTACTGGTCACGGACCCATGGTCGAAGGGGAACTACTCACGGTACATACGGGAGGTGTCCATGGCTATGGATGGTATCCCGTACGGGGTTGCTTCTCCCGACAGGGTGCCGGAGCAGCTTCTCGAGGCAGCTCCGATCTTGAAGCGGCGGCGGCGACGGTACAGAGGCGAGACCGCGGAAAAGATATCGATATAAGGGTTTCCACCCCAAGGGCTAAATATAGGAGGAGGGGGGTGTCGAGGGGACCCACCAGGCAGCCAGGAGGCCTCCTGGCGCGGCCTAGGGTGGGTCCACGCCAGGTACCCTCCTGGTCTCCTGGTGGTGGCCCCCCTCCGCTCCCTTGGTTATTCCGGAAGCTTCCGGGTCGCTGATTTTTTATCTGATTTTTCCGGATTTTTTGGAGCACTTTTAATGCCCGGAGAACCTGAAATACAAAAACAACAGAAAACAGCAACTGGCAGCTGGGTTCACTTGGTTAATAGATTAGTCCAAATGTTCTCAAAAATGTATGAAAGTTCAAACAAAACATGGCAAAGTCACACAAAACAGGCATGGAGCAAGCAAAAATTATAGATACGTTTGGGACGTATCATATGTCTCTGGTGAATCAAATGATCCAAGGACCTGGACTTTATAATGGATGATCTAAGGCCAAGTGTTCCACATGTCTTCGCAAGAATTCATGGAGATAGTCAACATTCCACGCCACACTGGTGTTCATCCCAAGATTCAGTTGCTTCTGGACATGACCGATGGATAATTTGCTTCACTGTTGGATCCAGAAGTCACCGAAGATTATATGCCAGAAAATATTCGTCCGCATCACTTGGTGTTCATATCTAAAACTTGGTTTTATATTCAGCCCTACTCCTTGCTGCCGTTGAGTACTGCTTCTGAAGAATAAAATATCTATCCTCAAGTGCGGCATGCAATTCTGAAGCTATCGCATGGAATGGTGTTTGATTTTGAAGATTTCTTCCTTCGCACCATGGTTGTATCTTCTGAATTTCCCTACACTTTCAAGCCCTATGCAACGTGGCTTCAAGTAGTATGCAACTATGGCCTAGACGAAGACTTTGTTGCCAGGAATCACCCGAAGATTTTTGTTCCGCCTGTGCGAGATACAATGAATATGCTTCGTCAGCCCAACAACCCCAAGATTTCATATGTTAGCTTCGTCAAGAAGTGAATGAGCGGAATCTGCAGAAGACAGTGACCTCGAACTCATCGCGCCAGCAAACAACAAAGACTATTTGTCGCCCACCTCTGAAGAAGAATCTTCCGGCGACCAGTCTTCTTTGAGCAATTCTTCTTCGCCTGAATCTGCTCGCAGGACTCCCCAAGATGGTGCCAACACTTAGGAACTATTCATGCTGTTCGCCACCTTTTTCCCAATCATTGACAAAAAGGGGGAGAACGATGCATTGATGAGTCTAGTTTTCAACGGGGATTAGGGTTTTTCTTAGTTTTGCCTCGCGTTTTAAGTTACTTCAAACATTCAATTTGCTTCGATTGGGTTATAAGTTAACTTAACTTAAATTCGTGTTTGTTGATGGAACTGAAGTAGTGGTCCTCGTTGGTAAACCGCAAGTGGAAGGTAGAGATGTAGAAAGCAGCTAATTTTCCTTACACGAGGATAGTAAGTTTTATCGAATCCACAATGACTCCAAGGATCCACAAGTAGGTGGTAAAGTGAGCAAGGCGTCGTTTGGATAACTTACTCACTTGACCTGTACCTGCACACAGAAACAAATAACTTTACTCCCAACGAGTACAGAGGGGTTGTCAATCCCTCCGGCCTTGCCGTTTACAAAGGGTCAAACGCAAGAGATAGTGATAGTGATAAATGCAACTAAAAGTAAAAACATGAAATAAAGGTGAAGGTGTAAACAATGGTGGAAATATGGACCGGGGTCCCATGATGTTCACTAGTGATGTCTCTCTCCCAAAAGACGATAAACAACTAAGCTGGGTGAAAAAATTACAGCTGACCAATTGACAGAATTATAAATGTACCGCAATGCTAATTATGCTACTTGAAAGTAAGAGGCTAAAAAGAATGCGCAGTACGCCATGATAAGTAGACCAAAATCCATCTTCATCTAGTACTAATCATTTACCTTCAGATATCGCTCCAGAACATCTCGTTGGTATTAGGTTGCGAGCCCCACCCAAAGTGTAAACTCAAAGCAACAGAAAATTGCACTAACAATCTGTGCATAAGGCAAACAATCCTTGAAAATGCGGTTACTAGCACCGTTGTTTTCTCCCTGATGGCAACAACACATCCCCTAGTCTCATGCTTCTTTCACTCAAGCTAGACATCGGGGGGCATGAACCCACAATCATGCATAACGCTCCCTCTTGGCGTCACTATCTACTACGTGGCCAATGCAATAAAAAGCAATGTAGAACATGCAAGAATTACTCAAGAACAAAATATAAAAGTGTCGGGACCCGGGGTTAGCGTATGCAAGTCCCACTACAACACCATCATAGGGAGAGCCGACAACCGTACCCACTTGTCTAAGAAGACAAGGCCAGGCACAGAACGTTCTCGGAAAGCATCGAACGTGAGGGGCATCCCATCCAGGACGGATGATCAACTGAGATGGGTCCTCATCGTCCGCACACAAGTCTAAATGATATGGGTGGTGAACTCCCATATTCATAGACAAGTCGCCTCAACAATACTCTCGATTGTATTATAACACTTACATAGACTTACTCCAGCCCGATCACTTAGTCGGGGTCTAGGGCGTGCTCGATCATACAACAAAGTGTGCCAAGTGACAGAGTCACGAGCAATCGCATCGCGATGCCCCAAGCTCCGCACATCTAAGGGCCACTTGGTGTATAAAAGACCGTCGGCAAGAACACAACTAAGCTATCGAACCCCACACTAAGACATGCATGTTATAATCATACACACATCATACAAGTCTAGTGTAAACAACAGGTACACATTGCATGAACTTTACAAAGTATATGTTTATTGACTTACATAGAGTACACAAAGATCATATGACTATGATCCATCATTACATCAAACAACCGAAGAAAATTTAGGTCCGAGTACAGACAAGTTTAACAAATGGCTTAGAGAAGCCTTGTTCAACATACATGCCCTTCCACGAGGGACCAGTCTGTTGTCTGGATCTATACTACAATGGTCAACGTCGAGCTTCAGGAAGGTGACTCCATCAGGGGATGGGTTCTCATCTAAAACATAGAATAAGAAAACATGAGTACAAAGTCATACTCAGCAAGACTTACAACAGAACTATACTACTCATGCTCAAGGTTCAAGGTAAAGGAGGTGGGGTTTCAACATGCAGAAATAACAGCTTTGACTTGGCTAGTATTTTACTACGAGTACCAGACTTGAGGTAAGAAGCATACACGAGTACACTACCAAGTCTCCAACGAATACACCACTATGGATACCTCCTCGACTTCCCCACGAGGAAGCACACCATAGCACTCACACTTATCTTGCGAGTTTTAGAGTATCCATTCAAGTTGTCTAATAATCAAGTAGAGGTATCCAAGTAGTCCATAACCGCGGACACGGCTATTCGAATAGTTTATTAACCCTGCAGGGGTGTACATTTTCACACATGAAACTATCAGTTACCGCCGGGATCTCGTCACCCTTCAAGCGGGTGTCAGCGAGGATAATTCCCACAACTTTTACATCACAGCCAACTATAATCCAGGAGTCAACTATCTGAGTTGGTTACCGCTTGAGAGTCCGGCCGGATCAACGATATGGACCCAGACAATGTAGGCGACCGAGACGCCAACCTGGTAGATGGATTTACTGCCTCATAGGTCCACCAACATATCTAAATGATGCACCCTTTCAATCATTCTTTTTCTATGCATATGCCAAATGGAAATCCCGAACTAGTGTGACTCCTGGACCTGAATTTGGGTGAGTTAGTAGGTTGAGCGGGGATCCGTTTGCCCAACATGTGGTAGTACTCTTTGTCTTGGATCACAACACAAGAACTCGGGGCCTAGGGCAGTGTTCGACGAGGCAACCCACTGTGTACTCCTACACAACCTCTCATCGTTCACCTTTGTTTAGGTCAAATTCACCACACCCTTCTTCATCACAAGTAACATGAACCTGACTGCTACCAACATCAATTCATCACCCAAGATGGACCAATGCTTCCAAACCTCTAAGCATAGCATAAGCATAACATGGATGAATTGCCACATGATGATCACAAGCAATTCCTAGATCTGCTAGGTTGAGGTTAGCTTAATACTATGGCAGAAATGATAGGTCATGCAAAGGAATGGGTTCAACTAGCGGTAGAACGTATCATTGTATCATCCTAATCATGCATAAGCGAGACTGAGAGGGAAATGGGTTTTTATAGACATGATCAATGGGGTTTGCTTGCCTTGCTGACGATACACGGGTTTAACGATCTTCTGCTTCGGGGGTGACCTCCATCTCGGAAACACTGTTACCGAAGCAATCATCAACAAAGGGGGACACAAATAAAGTACAATGCTCAACCAGATGTTAATGTTGTGACATGAGGTATAGGGTACTTGTTTGCGGCACATTCCATTTAATTGAAGTGTATTGCAAAGAATGTGCAAATTCAAACTCGAAATTCAAATTCAAATTAAGCCATATGCATGTTTTCTACTGTTCACCCATTTTAAAATGGTCAAACATAGAAACAAGTTGCATATTCATAATCATTGCATTTTACTGATAAATTTTCATATATTATTTGTTTAATTTGGAGTTAGTATGAATTTTCTATGATTTATTAAAGTTTTAATCAATTTCTGGATTTTTTGGAATTATTTTTAATCTGGTAGGGGCTTTATTGCATCAGCATGAGGTCATGCTGACGTGGGGGGGAGCTCTGACCAGTGGGGTCCTCTTGTCAGTGTCACAGGGGATTAATTCCGATTTGATTAATTAAATAGTGCTTAATTAAGGGGGCAGGGCCCACCTGTCATTGGGTTTAGGGGGGATTAGGCTGGGTATTAAGGGCCCTAATGGCCGGCTTGACGCCGGTGGCCTTTGTAGACGGCGACGTGTCGCCGGAAGAGGGTTCCCGGCCACGTGAGGGCAAGGGGAAGGCACAGGCGTGTGCCCTGTGCTCGCACGCATCGAGTGGAGTAGGGGGGTTTCAGGGGAGCACCAGGGTGAGGAGGCGTCGAGTCCGCGGTGGCCGGAGCCACTGGCCTCGACGGGGTGGCGACTTAGGGTGCGGGGAGAAGAATGGGGAGGGGGAAACCCGGCGGTGGCTCACCCTGAACGCGATGGAGAGCTCGGGAAGGCCGGGGAGGGGCTGGCGGTGGAGCAATCGACGATGTGGTCCGCGGCGGCCGACGGCGAGGTGGTGAGGAGGGCGTCGTCCACAGGGCTTCTTTGGCTCGATTGAGTGCGCTAGAAGAAGGAGTCGACGACGGCGAGTACTCTGGACATCACGGCGCGGCGATTGGAAGCCGGTGGCCACGCGGGCACACGATGGTGGCCGGCGGTGAGCTCCGGGTGTGCGCGAGATCTCGCGAGGCAGAGCGGGAGGAGAGTAAGGAGAGGGAAAGAATGAAGAGGGCGACCTCCTGGTGCTTCCAGGCGCGAGTACGTGGGTGCGGTCGCTGCTGCGTGGCCTCGCCGTCGACGGCGGCCACGACATGCACCTCACCTCTAGCGCGGGGGAGAAGACGACAAGAAGGTCCGGGCTGGGCTGGGCCAAATGGGCCAGGGGGATGAGTTTGGCCAGTTCCGAGGTAAGGCCCGTTTCTATTTTTCTTTCTCTTTTTCTTTTCTGCAATTTGTTCTTTTTTGATAAAATAAATAACAAAACATTTTATAAAATCTCCAAATTATTTATATGGACTTACATGGCATAACACTAGCGAATCCCAAGATTTGAAGATTTTTGAAATTCAATTTATTTGAATTTCAATTCAAATCGGGTTATTATTTAATTTCCAAGCCTTGTTTGGAATTTTTGAAAAATCTTGGTGCATGCAGTGGGACCCATTTCACTTTATATGTGATCATGCATATTTATCAGACTTTTCAAAAATAACAGAGGAATTTTTGGAAGAAATTTTTGTCTGCCATTTAATTAAATTCTTTTGGGGCTTTTCTTTTTCCCCAATTGAATTTCTTTTGAAATTTTTTCATGATGCAAAGTTGCTTGCTAACCCTAGCACATACCTAACTTGGGGTTGTGACAAATCGCCCCCACTCAAAAGAATCTCGTGCCGAGATTCAGAAGTCGTCAGGAAGAGGGTGAGGTACTCGGCACGAAGGCGGTCTTCTCTTTCCCATGTTGCTTCTTTCTCGGAGTGATGTGACCATTGCACTTTGAGGAACTTGATCTTCTGACGACGTGTGACACGCTCTGCGGAATCAAGAATATGAAAAGGGTACTCTCGATAAGAAAGGTCATCTTGGAGATCAAGCGTTTCATGGTCGACTTCGCGGATGGGGTCCTTGAAGCAACGCCTGAGTTATGACACATGGAATACATCATGTTCTCGGGAAAGGTGCGGGGGGTAGTTCTAGTTGGTAGCCAACTTCTCCACGTTTAGCAATAATGCGGAGAGGTACGATGTAACATGGGGCCAACTTGCCTTTGATACCGAATTGTTGGGTACCCTTCAGAGGAGTAACCCGAAGGTAAGCCTTCTCGTCCAGATTATAGCTTTCTTGCCAATGATGATGATCATAGTAGCTTTCCTAACGAGACTAGGCTGCTTTCAATTGATCAATAACAATTTGAACTTTCTCTTCTGCTTCCATGATCATATCGGGTCCAAAGAATTGTCTTTCACCGGTTTCTGACCAGTTTAGGGTTGTTCAACATCTTCGTCCATTGAGGAGTTCAAAAGGAGCCATGTTCAAACTAGATTGGAAACTATTGTTATAAGCAAATTCGGCAAATGGAAGAGACTTCTCCCAATTCTTTCCGAAAGAGATAACACAAGCTCTGAGCATGTCTTCGAGAATTTGGTTAACCCTTTCAACTTCACCGCTAGACTAAGGATGGAAAGCTCTACTAAAGTAGAGATGAGTTCCCATAGCATTCTGAAAGCTTCCCCAAAATCTAGAGGTGAAAAGACTACCACGATCAGAATTGATTTCGAAGGGAACACCATGAAGAGAAACAATTTAAGAGACATACAAGTCCGCTAACTGGCTCGCAGTTATGGACTCGCGAACGGGAAGGAAGTGAGCAACTTTTGAAAGTCTATCAACGACAATGAAGATGGCATCATTTCCTTTCTGGGTTTTTTGGAAATCCAGTGATGAAATCCATACCGATTTTGTCCCATTTCCACTTGGGAATAGGCAAAGGTTGAGGAGTACCAGCGATTCTTTGGTGTTCCTCCTTAATGCAACGACAAAAATCACATTCAGCAATGAACTGAGCAATTTGTTGCTTCATTCTAGTTCACCAACATCTCTGGCGTAGGTCTTGGTACATCTTTGTGATTCCAGGATGAATCGAAAGGGGAGTATCATGATCTACCTTAAGAATCAGCCTCCTAAGATTGTGTTTTCGTGGTACAACTAATTGAGTACCAAAGAAAACGGCACCTTGATCATTTATGGAGAAACATTTAGCAACTCCGCTAGCAATGTTCTTCTTGATCTCTCGAATACCACTATCACGTTTCTGGGTGGCTATGATTTGATCCTCAAGGGTTGGTTTTGCCACCATGGTAGATAGAAAGCCATGAGGAACTATCTCGAGATTGAGCTTTCAAAATTCCTCATGAAGAAGTGGTTGATAATGTTGTAATATAAGGTTTGTTACATTACGACTTACGACTTAGTGCATCAGCCATGACATTGTCTTTGCATGGGTTGAAATAAATTCCTAAGTCATAATATTTTATCAACTCTATCCAGCGTCTTTGCCTGAGATTAAGATCTGGCTGGGTGAATATATACTTGAGGCTTTGGTGGTCGGAATAGATCTCGCAACGGTTACCAACGAGGTAATGTCGCCATATCTTCAGGGCATGAACTACGACAGCGAGTTCAAGATCATCGGTAGGATAGTTCTCTTCATGTGGACGCAACTGGCGTGATGCGTATGCTACCACATGTCGATCTTGCATGAGTATGCACCCTAACCCTTGCCGTGAAGCGTCACAATAGATCTCGAAATCCTTCTTGTTGTCTGAAAGCGCAAGTACGGGGGCAGAGGTCAATCTTCTTTTTAGCTCTTGAAAGCTTTCCTCACACTTGGGGGTCCATTCGAATTTCTTATCTTTCTTGAGGAGTTCAGTTAGAGGCTTTGCAACTTTGGAGAAGTTCTCAACGAAGCGGCGGCAATAGCTGGCTAGGACAAGAAAACTCCTAACTTGCTTAACCGATTCAGGTGGAGTCCATTCAAGGACGACCTGAACTCTCTCGGGATTGACAGCAATTCCTTTCGCAGAAATCACGTGGCCTAAGTAGGTCACTTCTGGTAGCCAAAATTCGCACTTAGAGAACTTGGCATAAAGGCGATGCTCTCGAAGTTTCATCAATACCAGCCTAAGATGATCCGCATGTTCTTCGTTCTTCGAGTAGATGAGAATGTCATCAAGATAAACTACAACAAATTTATCTAGGTACTCCATGAAGATTGAATTCATTAAGCGCGAGAATGTGACGGGGGCATTGGTTAAACCGAAGGACATGACGGTGTACTCGTAAAGACCATATCGAGTAGTGAAAGCCATCTTGGGAATGTCCTCGTTTCGGATTTTGATTTGATGACAGCCTAATCTCAAATCCATCTTGGAGAAGACAGAGGATCCAGCAAGTTGATCATAAAGATCATTGATCCTGGTAAGTGGGTACTTGTTCTTTACCATCGCTAGATTTAGCGGGCGATAGTCTACGCACATCCTTTCTGTTCCATCTTTCTTCGTTACGAACAGAACAGGGCATCCCCATGGCGATGAGCTAGGGCGGATGAATCCTTTTTCCAACGATCAGCTAACTCATGTGGGGCCATTCTATATGGACGTCTGGAAATTGGGGTTGTGCCTAGTATAAGATTTACTATGAACTCTACACACCTGTCGGGTGGCTAGGTTTAAGGAGTTGGGTTACTGGGTAGTTTTCCTAGAGGATGGCCTTGGCTTACTAGGGGCTACAACAGATATGTCAGAGTAGCAAAGTACCCCAACACGAAGGTTAGTGTGGTTATTCTGGCTAGGGTTCTAGAATAAAACCTACAACAAACTCTATGGAGCTGTCGGGCATGCCACCTAACAAGTCTTATGGGAAGACATCCGAAATAGAGAGAAGGATTTTGCAAATGCATCAGATTATGAAGAAACCTGGAATGACTCGGAAAGCATAACGGCTGTAATTGCAAGAGAATTGGAAATCCTCACAACATTTCAACATCACTTACATAAGAAGTACAAAAATAGGAAGCACAACGACTCTAGACAACCGAACACAACTTTCCTACGACTACAAGGAATAAATCAACGAGATGTTCTAGTAAAGACATAGATGATCCTAGTCCTATCTTCCCATAGAAAAGATGAGGGTGACTCAGAACTCAGATCGATGAGGGTAAGGAGAAAAAAGAAGTCTTACGTTCTTCGCTTATACCCAAGTAACTATATAACTCTAGAATGCTAGACTCGACTTCGACCAAGGGTTGATAATCCTACAGACAGTCCTGCTCTGATACCAAGTCTGTCGGGACCCGGGGTTAGCGTATGAAAGTCTCGCTACAACACAATCATATGGAGAGCCGAGAACCGTACCCACTTGTCTAAGCAGACAAGGCCAAGCACAGAACGTTCTCGGAAAACATCTCACATGAGGGGCATCCCATCCAGGCCGGATGATCAACTGAGATGGGTCCTCATCGTCCGCACACAAGTCTAAATGATATGGGTGGTGAACTCCCATATTCATACACAAGTCGCCTCAACCATACTCTCGATTGTATTATAACACTTACATAGACTTACTCCAGCCCGATGACTTAGTCGTGGTCTAGGGCGGGCTCGATCATACAACAAAGTGTGCCACGTGACAGAGTCACGAGCAATCGCATCGCGATGCCCCAAGATGCGCACATCTAAGGGCCACTTGGTGTATAAAATACCTCCCGGCAAGAACACAACTAAGCTATCGAACCCCACACTAAGACATGCATGTTATAATCATACACGCATGATACATGTCCAGTGTAAACAGCAGGTACACATTGCATGAACTTTACAAAGTATATCTTTATTGACTTACATAGAGTACACAAAGATCATATGAATATGATCCATCATTACATCAAACAAAGGAAGAAAATTAGGTCTGAGTACAGACAAGTTTAACAAATGGCTTAGAGAAGCCTTGTTCAACATACATGCCCTTCCACGAGGGACCAGACTGCTGTCTGGAACTATACTACAATGATCAACGTCGAGCTTCAGGAAGGTGACTCTATCGGGGGCTGGGTTCTCATCAGAACTCAGCAAGACTTACATCAGAACTATACTACTCATGCTCAAGTTTCAAGGTACAGGAGGTGGGGTTTCAACATGCAGAAGTGCCAGCTTGACTTGGCTAGTCCTGTACTACGAGTACCGACTTGAGGTAAGAAGCGTACACGAGTCCACTACCAATTCTCCAACCAATACACCACTATGGATACTTCCTCGACTTCCCCAAGAGGAAGCACACCATAGCACTCACACTTATCTTGCGAGTTTTAGAGTATCCATTCAAGTGTTCTAATAATCAAGTAGACGTCTCCAAGTAGTCCATAACCGCGGACACGGCTATGAGTTTATTAACCCTGCTTGGGTGTACATCTTCACACATGAAACTATCAGTTACCGCCGAGATCTCGTCACCCTTCAAGCGGGTTTCGTCGAGGATAATTCGCACAACTTTTACCTCACGGCCAACTATAATCCAGGAGTCGACTATCTGAGTTGATTACCGCTCGAGAGTCCGGCCGGATCAACGATACGGACCCAGACAATGTAGGCGACCGAGACGCCACCCTGGTAGATGGTTTTACTGCCTCACAGGTCCACCCACATATATAAATGATGCACCCATTCTATCATTCTTTTTCTATGCATATGCCAAATGGAAAGCCCGAACTAGTGTGACTCCTGGACCTGAATTGGGGTTAGCTAGTAGGTTGAGCGGGGATCCGTTTCCCAACATGTGGTAGTACTCTTTGTCTTGGATCACAACACAAGAACTCGGGGCCAAGGGAAGTTTTCAATGAGATAACCCACTGTGTACTCCTACACAGCCTCTCATCGTTCACCTTTGTTTAGGTCAAATTCACCACACCCTTCTTCATCACAACTAACATGAACATGACTGCTACCAACATCAATTCATCACCCAAGATGGACCAATGCTTCCACAACTCCAAGCATAGCATAAGCATAACATGGATGAATGGCCACATGATGATCAAAAGCAATTCCTAGATCTGCTAGGTTGAGGTTAGCTTAATACTGTGGCAGAAAGGATAGGTCATGCAAAGGAATGGGTTCAACTAGCGGTAGAACGTATAATTGTATCATCCTAATCATGCATAAGCGAGACTTGTACTTTGAAACAATTTGCATATTCATAATCCTTGCATTTTTCTGATAATTTTTCATATATTATTTGTTTAATTTGGAGTTAGTATGAATTTTCTATGATTTATTGAAGTTTTAATCAATTTTTGGATTTTCTGGAATTATTTTTAATCTGGACAGGGGCTTTATTGCGTCAGCATGAGGACATGCTGACGTGGGGGCGAAGCTCTGACCAGTTGGGTCCTCTTGTCAGTGTCACAGGGGATTAATTCCGATTTGATTAATTAAAGAGTGCTTAATTAAGGGGGTAGGGCCCACCTGTCATTGGGTTTAGGGGGGGATTAAGCCGGGGATTAAGGGCCCTAATGGCCGGCTTGACGCCGGTGGCCTCTGTAGACAGCGGCGTGTCGCCGGAACAGGGTTCCCGACCACAGGAGGGCACGGGGAAGGCACGTGTGTGAGCCCCGTGCTCGGGCGCATCGAGTAGAGTAGGCGGGGGTCTCAGGGGAGCACCAGGGCGAGGAGGCGTCGAGCCCGCGGCGGTTGGAGCCACTGGCCTCGACGGGGCAGCGACTAAGGGAGTGGGGAGAAGAATGGGGAGGGGGAAACGCGGTGATGGCTCACCCTGAACGCGATGGCGAGCTCGAGAAGGCCGGGGAGGGGCTGGCGGTGGAGCAATCGACGATGTGGTCCGCGGCGGCCAGCGGCGAGGTGGTGAGGAGGGCGTCGTCCACAGGGCTCCTTTGGCTCGATTGAGTGCGCTAGAAGACGGAGTCGACGGCGGCGAGTCCTCTGGACATCACGGCGCGGCGATTGGAAGTCGGTGGCCACGCGGGCGCAGGACGGTGGCCGGCGGTGAGCTGCGGGTGTGCGCGAGATCTCGCGAGGCAGAGCGGGAGGAGAGTAAGGAGAGGGAAAGAATGACGAGGGCGAACTCCTGGTGCTTCCAGGCACGAGTACGTGGGTGCGGAGGCTGCTGAGTGGCCTCGCCGTCGACGGCCGCCACGGCATGCACGCCACCGTGCTCCTTTGGTGCGCGGGGGAGAAGACGACAAGAAGGTGCGGGCTGGGCTGGGCCAAATGGGCCAAGAGGGGATGAGTTGGGCCAGTTCCCAGGTAAGGCCCCTTTCTATTTTTCTTTCTCTTTTGCTTTTCTGAAATTTGTTTTGTTTTGATAAAATAAATACCAAAACATTTTATAAAATCCCCAAATTATTTATATGGACTTACATGGCATAACACTAGCCAATCCCAAGATTTGAAGATTTTTGAAATTCTATTTATTTGAATTTCAATTCAAATCGTGTTATTATTTAATTTCCAAGCCTTGTTTGGAATTTTTGAAAAATCTTGGTGCATGCAGTGGGACCCACTTCACTTTATATGTGATCATGCATATTTATCAGACTTTTCAAAAATAACAGAGGAATTTTTGGAAGCAATTTTTGTCTGGCCATTAATTAAATTCTTTTGGGGCTTTTCTTTTTCCCCAATTGGATTTCTTTTGAAATTTTTGCATGATGCAAAGTTGCCTGCTAACCCTAGCACATACCTAACTTGGGGTTGTGACAAAAAGGTAAACCAAATATGTAACTCATCACGATCTGAACATAATCTCATAATCCATCGGATCCCAGCAAACACAGCATAGCAACAGCGGGAAAATTGCATAGGTTCCTTTATCATGTAGGGCAGCTCACAAGGTCTAAACATTGAAGAACTAGG
Source organism: Bromus sterilis (assembly GCA_950022295.1). Classification (NCBI taxonomy): domain Eukaryota; kingdom Viridiplantae; phylum Streptophyta; class Magnoliopsida; order Poales; family Poaceae; genus Bromus; species Bromus sterilis. Next base: position 155,729,709 of record OX465596.1, on the reverse strand, counting down.
GTGGAGAGAAGACATCACATACTTACTGGTCATGGACTGTAAGGCCCGATATGCGGTACTGTTCCAGATCTAGATGTTTCCATCCAGATCCGGGGACGAAGCACATATCGGTCTCACCGCGACATATGACATTGTAATATACCCCGGATTTCCAACATGATATCACAACATTACAGCTACATGGATACAACATCTCATACAATCGTCATACAACTGCCTTAAATAAATTACATCAGCGGAAGATACATGTCTGATTACAGACTATAATCATATGCCTAGCGGCAAAGAGAAAAATACATCGCTCCCATAACTACACGGGTCCAGGCCCTCCGCTGGGATCCACCTAACTAGTCGTCGTCGAATCTCCACGTGAAACGTCCATCACCATACCGACAAAGAAGAAGCACTCAAGGCACACACACGTTGATCAAGTTATTAAGATTATCTCAGTTGTTGTTGTCTATGAACAAGACGTAGGTTCCAAGTCATCCATACCCGTGGACACGGCCTCTCGAAAAGATTTAACTTTGCAAGGGTGTACCAACTTCCCATTACAAGGCTCCGCACACACGTCCATCTCTCTCAGTTGCTACCCATCATAGGTAACCATTTTATGATTTAGTTTCGAGAGATCCGAAACGACAGGTCCCTCTAACTAACAACGCACAAATCCGGGTGGCCCCCGGTGAGTCGACATCCAGCTGAGGAGCCGGCCGCGCTCTCAATCTGGTCTCTACCGTCTGTCGCAGGTTTGGATTTCCGGTAAATTCTCACATGAGGCCGGGTCCTCAGCTGGACAGGTTGGACCAACAAGGAAACCATGTCCCCGCTGGCCCAGGTTGTTTTAAAGAATATTTACCAGGAGCTACCCGACAAACATATATGCATGGTTTTCGAATGGTAAATCAGCTTGGGCCACCACTATAAATGTTTGAAGCTAGGTTTGTAAGAAAAGGGGACCCCATAAAATCCCACACGCGGTTAGGCACGCTCAGTCTTAGAACCAATACCCGGAACTCGGATCCTAGGTGACTCGAATGGAACAAAGCGTCGGGGCGGGATAGCCTAGACCTTCCATCCTTCGTCGAATATATTCAACATTATAATAATCATATCATTACCAACAATATAATTATGTGATAGCCCAATCCAAGGATTATCAGGGTAACATCGTAGCATCCTAAGCATGCATACTAAGAAGGGGCTGAGCAACGAGCAATAGTAACATAGCAGTACATGGTTTGCTAGGAGGGGACATGGTTGTCTTGGTTTAAGATAGGCTATAAACATGTGGTAGGATAAAAAATCGAACCTAACCTAGACTAGCATGAAAACCGCTGGTTATAATAGAATGGATCATAAGTAATGTATAGTCCTTGCCTGTTGATAAGTCGGGTTCCGAAGGTGTAGTTGATCGCAAGATCGCATCGTCTCCGAGAGGTACCCGTGGAAGCACACAAGAAGGAAACACGGGAAGGAAATCGACGAGAAAGCATCTAATACTATGAAGCAATCACGAGCAATCAACAACAAGAAAGCAACACGAGACAACACACTATTGTATCGCACCAATCGTCGAGAGCGGTTACTAGCAGGTTAAGTGGAGTATTCGTCACACACGACGATACTGCATGTTTTATGATGGTTAAAGTTGTTTAGCTACACAACTAGAGCAAAGGTTGTTAACATGGCATATCACTCAAGCATGGCATATCACACAATCATGGCAAGAGGTTAAGCATAAAGTAAACTATCTAATCTAGTCACTTTAAGTGGGGGGGGGTTAAAACCAATACATGGCAAACTGCTAAGTTCCCTAGGAAAATTTATAGGTTTACTACAGTTCTTCCCTAAACCATATTTTATTTTTTTAGCAAGCTAGAAATACATAATCACAATCTACACGCAATTCTAGTCAGGTTACATATACAGAACATTTTTATCGGAGCAACGGTTAAAAAGTTATGGCAGATTACATTTACAGTGGCAAGGAGTGTAATTAGCAGTAAAATAACATGTAAAGAAAGTCAAATATGGAAATAGAGCATATTTATCAATCTAGAGAAAAACTAAGCAAGTTTCATGTTTAACTCGTCTCGATCTGAGCTACCGTTAAAAAGATATTCGCATTGCAAAATTACAATACAATCTGGAAATTTAATTAACAAAATAAAAATAAAACTAAGCGTTCTCGGCCGAAATAGCACTACACAGGCCTAACAGACGGTGGCACTAGATAACTAAATAACGCCCAGGGCGCTATGCAGCAGCGAACTACGGGGCCAAGCCCATCAACGCACGAAAAAAAAAGATGGGGGCGCCTCACCATGGGCCGGCCCAGGACGCAGGGGCGCGGGATATAGCCGAGCAGCGCTCGTGGTGGAGGGAGGCGCTACGGGCCGGTCAGGGTAGATGGGCCGCCTGGCGGCGCGCCGGCCATGGTGCGCGACCAGCGAGTGGGTGGGCGAGGGGTTCGCCTCGTCCCGTCGGATGCAGGCAGCGGTGGCCTCTGCCGTGGCTGAACTCCGACGAGTTCCAGGCGCGATGGGGCGGCGGATCCACGCGCGGTGAGGCTGGAGGGCGAGGTGGGCGGCCGGATCTGGCCGTCCTAGGGCGGCGCGACGAGGTCTCGGAGCCTACGGCGAGCTTGGGCCGGCTCCCTTGTGTCACAACCCCAAGTTAGGTATGGGCTAGGTTAAGCTTAGGCCTTTGCATCATGTAAAAATTTCAAAAAGAAAATTCAAAAATGGGGAAAAGGAAAGCCCTGAGAAATTAAATCAAATGGCCAGATAAAAATCTTTTTCCAAAAATCATTTGAGTAATTGGAAAATTCCTATAAATGATGCTGATCATTATAAAAGTGGTTTGGATTCTTTACCATGCCCATGGAATTTTCTAATTTTCAAACAATGCCTTGGAAATTAAATAAATACCCTATTTGATTTAAAATTCAAATGTTTTGAATTTTAAAGAGTGCCAAATTTTATAAGTGGCTAGCTCTAGCTTTTATGAGGGCATATAAAAAATTATGGCATTTATAAAAATACCTAGCTATTTTAATTGTCTAGGTCAACCTATTTATAGAAGAAATAAAAAGAAAAAGGAAAAACAGAGAAGGGTAGGATCTTACCTTGCGCCTCAGGCGAGGCCCATCTCCCCTGGCCGGCCCAGCCCACCCGGGGGGCGCCTTGTCTTCTACGCCCCCGCCGAGCCAAGCAGCTCGGTGGAGGGCAGAGAGACGTCGACTGCCACCTCGACGAGGAGAGGCTTCTAGGCCACCCCTTTGCGCCCGAGCTCGCCACGCAGTCGCCACTCACCCCGCACGCCCGTCCCCCCTCCTCTGGTCCATCGTCTCCCTCCCCGGTGAGAAGAACCGCAACACCGTGGCGCTAGCAGAGAGCACGGCGGTGCTCCACCGCGGAGACTGGAGTCTTCAAGCCACACCGCCTTGTCCTTCGTCCTCCTCGGTGACCTCTACGACGAGACGATGCTTCAATTCGAGCGGAGGACCCCCTGGTCGACGCCAGCTCCAAGTTCCTCATCGCCGGGAACCGCAGCTCCGACGAGCAATTGATCGCTGTCCGCTTCTTCTCCGGTTCGGCCGAGGCCTCCATCGCCTTTAGGTGAGCCTCTCGTTTACTCTTTTCCTTCCTGTGCTCCTCCCCGGCTCCTCGTTGCCAAGCTCTCCATGGCCAGTGCCCAGCACGCCGCGGGCACCGTCGAAGTCGTGCGCCAGCGCCTCCCCTTGGTCCCCCAATGGCATCTGCAGATGCGCGAGGTCCCTAGCTACTCGCCCGTGCCCTCCAGAACCCCTCCCGTGCCCAAAACCCCTACTCCGGCGAGACTCCGGCGAGTCCCGAGTCGCCGTCGCCATTAACCCTCCCCTCTCTCACTGTCCCGTGGGCCCGAGGCCATTAAGCTAATCCCCCCCCCACAGCCTATGACAGGTGGGACCCAGCCCCTTAACCCTCTGCTTAATTAAAATAAACAGGGGTTAACCCCCACTGAGGCTGACAGCAGGGCCCCACTCGTCAGCTGCCCCCTGACGTCAGCACTGCGCCAGGATGACGCAGTAAAGGATTTAAATCGATTGAAATTATTACAGAAAATCCAGAAAAATAGCCAAACTTAAATAAATCATAGAAAATTCATTTCAACTACAAATTGGACAAATAGTATATGAAAAATGATCAGGAGAAAATAAGCTATCCAAAAATCCAACTTTCAACTATGTTTGAGTTGAATTTAAATTTGGACCAGTAGCATTTGTCATTTGATTTAATTGGAATTTATTGAAATTAAATTCAAATGCTTTTGCAACTTGGAGCATCGCAACATGCTACATTTCAACCACACATTAGAGGCATATCATACACATTTCAAAATGATTCAAATTGATCAAACATTGTCACATGTAACTTGGCTAAATTTGAATTCAAATTGGAGTTTGAATTTTTAATTCAATTTGCAATATACTCCATTTAAATTGAATTGCTTCACACATCAAAGCATATACATCAAGTTTCAACCTTCCATCATGTGATTGTGCATTGTATTTACTTTGCTACCTTGTTTGTTGTTTGTCGAGTAGAGGTGGAACCGTAGCAGGAGGCTGCCCCCTTCGTTGAAGACACCGTTATCGAAACCTCGTCAGCAAGGCAAGCAAACCCCCATTGATCATGTCGATAAAATCCCACTTCCCTCTCATGTCTCGCTTATGAATAGTTTAGGATGATCAACATGATAACATTTCTATCGCATAGTTGAACCCATATCCTTTGCATGACCTATCATCTTGTCACAGTAGTAAGCAAACCACAATCCTAGCCGACATAGGAGTTGGTTGATGTCATGTGGCCCCTGCAACTGTTACTGCTTATTGCATGATTAGTGATACAACGAGGTTGCTTTTGATGTGAGTCGGGATGATGAAAAACATGGTGTTGATGAAAGTGAAATGTGTTGGTGAATCTACCCTAATACAAGGTGAACGATCAGAGGCTGTGTAGGAGTACACAGTGGGTTGTCTCGTTGAACACCGCCTTAAGTCCGAGATCTTGTGTGGTGATCCAAGAAGAAGAGTACAACCACACATTGGGCTCACTGAACCCTCTCATCCTAGTACCTCACCCCGTTCGAACCCTAAGAGTCGCAGTAGTTCGGAGTTCTGGTAGGGCTGTGGCACGGTCTACGAAGTGGATAAGCGGCTTTTCAAGACCGGCTTGGAACCCTGCACACATCGTTTGAGGCTGTACTGGAACCTCGGCCGGACTTCCATACGGATCCCCCTCAGATAGGCGACTCTCTGTACTAGAACGGAGCTGTGGGCGAAGTGTTGTGGTGGCATCCTGGCTGTCACCTCTTGAACGGTGACATGCAAAAGGCGGTAACTGATGACACGTGTGTGTAGCGGTACACCCCTGCAGGGTTAACAACACTATTCAAATAGCCACGTCCGCGGTTAAGGACTACTTGGAAACCTTAGCTTGATTATTAGACAACTTGAAATGGATACTTCTAAAACACACCAAGATAAGCGTGAGTGCTATGGTGTGCTTCTCGTGGGGAAGTCGAGGAAGTAACCATAGTGGTGTAATTGGTTGAAGAGATGTAGTGGACTCGTGTACGCTTCTTACCTCAAGTCTGGTACTCGTAGTTCAGGACTAGCCAAGTCAAAGCTGGCACTTCTGCAAGTGAAACCCCACCTCCCTTACCTTGATACATGTGCATGAGTAGTATAGTTCCTACGTAAGTCTTGCTGAGTACGACTTTGTACTCACGTTTGCTTATTCTATTTTTTAGATGAACCCACCGACCCCGATGGTGGCTTCTACCCGAAGCTCGAAGAATGAAGACTCATACCAAGACCAAGCTAGTGTAGTCCGAGTCAGACGAATGGTTCCCTCGTGGAGGGCTTGTTTTTAGATAAGGCTTCTCTAAGCCATTTGTTAAACTTGTTTGTACTCAGACCTACTTTGCTTCCGCTTGTCTGTTGTAATGTTGGATCACATGCTTGTGACCTCTGTGCGCACACTGTAAGAGTTATTAATAAAGATGTATACATTGTAGAGAATTGCAATGATACCTGTTGTTCATACTAGACATGTGTGCTGTGTGTACGTTTATAACATTCATGTCTTAGTATGGGTTTTCGAGACCTTAGTTGTGATCTGACTGGCGGTCTTTTATACACCAAGTGGCCCTTAGATGTGCGCAGCTTGGGGCATCGCGATGCGATTGTTCGAGACTCTGTCTCGTGCACACTTTGATGTATGATCAAGCCCGCCCTAGACCCCGACTAAGTGATCGGGCTGGAGTAAGTCTATGTAATGGATATAATACAATCGATAGTATGGTTGAGGCGACTTGTCTATGAGTATGGGAGGTCACCACCCATATCATTTAGACTTGTTCAGTTGATCATCCGGCCTGGATGCGATGCCCCTCACGTTCGATGCTTTCCGAGAACGTTTTGTTCTTGGCCTTGTCTACTTAGGCAAGTGGGTACGGTTCTCGGCTCTCCATATGATTGTGTGGTAGCGAGGCTTGCATACGCTAACCCCGGGTCCCGACACCTTGGCCATGGTGGCTGCAGATAGAGAGGAAGAGAGATGAAAGAACAGAGGGAAGGAAGGAAGGAGAAGAGGGCGCTCGCGGGGCTGCTCACCAGAAGTCTGCGGCGGTGGCTCGCCGGAGGAGGTGGCTCGGGCAGGTGAGGAGCTCCATGGGAGAGGAGCGGGAGGAAGCTCGGGGTGGGAGTCCGTCTGGTGACGTGGAGCGACGTCGGCCATCCGAACCAAATCGAACGGATCAGATCAGATCGACTGGATCTGGCATGGGGAAAGCTGGGTGTGCAAGGTGGCGGCGGGGGAGAGATTTGGCACGGAAATCTAAGGGAGGTAGGGGCTAGGTTTAGCCAAATTTTGAAGGGGGCTTGTCCATTTATAGTAGGTGGCTGTTAGGTGATGTTTGGGCCACAAAATGGCCCGTTTCGTGTCCGGTGTTTCGGGTGGGCTAGAATCCGAAGATAAGAGGGGAATCCGGGGGTCCAGCAATCAGCGCACGTGATATTTTTTAAATACGTCACTGGACTTACACCGGCTTCCTGGCGCGTCTGATCGTTTACCTACCCGACGAAGTCAGCATCGCATGAAATTTTAAACAAAGCATTGACCCACGGTACCGAAAATGTATACAACGTTTAACGCCAAAAGAGAACGTCGAACACCTCCCGATAAAATAACCCATTTAAATATAAATGGGAGTTTACGCACCGATGTTGATAGTTGGTCTTGTGCCCGTTGCGACGGTGCTCGAGTGAAACCCGATGTCGCAAAGGTCGTGTGCCGTGGTGGTCAGGGTCTGGACACGCATCCGACACGAGAAAGAGGGGGGGTATTCACCGATTAATAAATCGGCGATGCCAATACTACGAACAATTCCAGCAATCAACAAAATAAAGCAACAAACAAATTTTTTTTTAATTTGGGTGGAAATTCCGGGCTGTTACATGGACCCATGGTCCGAGGTAGACTACTCACGGCACATCCAGGAGGCATCCATGGTGGTGGAGAGGTCTCCGGAGGTCAATACTCCCTCCGGTAGGGTGCCGAGAAGAGGTCTTCTGGCGCTCCCGATCTTGGAAGCGCTTCGCCGGAGGAACAGAGAGGTAAGTCGTGATGTCTGATTCTTCTAGAGGGTTTTTGTGACGAGGGGTAAAAATAGGCCGAAGGGGGGCACCAGACGTGGGGCCCACCTCCCAGGCGCCCTGGTGGCGCAGCCAGGGGTGTGGCGCACCTCCTGGCCTCTTGGGAGGGGGGTGGCCCCCTCCGACTCTTCTTCGGTTGCTCCGGAATCTTCCTTGTCGCTGACTTTTATTATTATTTTTTTGGAGTTTTTCTGGCATTTTATATTCGGGAAAAAACACTGCAACTAAAGAACTGGCACTGGGTGCACTGATTTAGTAGGTTAGTCCCAATATGTGTAAAATGATATAAAAGTGTAGCAAAACATGTAGCAATGTCCCATAAAAGTGCATGTAACAAGCAAAAATTATATATATGTTTGGGACGTATCAACATCCCCAAGCTTAATTCCTGCTCGTCCTCGAGTATTTCAATGATAACACAGATAATTTATGTGGTAACATGCTAACACATACATATAAGAACTTCAAAGTAAATCAAGTAATATATGCAATTCAAGTCCAGAAAATAACATGCAAGAGTATTAGTATTAATTCTAGCAAAGCATAAACATAAAGGTGCAAGAGTACTCGTTGTCCATGACTCGAATGTCTCCAAATGGTGTTCGAGTGCAAGCAAGGGCAGATGGGATTAGAGATAAAAAATAATATATAGTTTAATTGAGAACTCAATCTACTAAAGTTGCACACTTGGTCTCCTTTGAGATCTTATTTTGACTCATCCCCAGACCACTAGTCAGGTACAAGTCAAACTGATCCTCTCCCTTTCGACTTTGAGCACTCATGCAATCGATGAGCGCGAGCAAGATACGTTAGCAATTAGGATGGCAATGAGAGAAATGATGGGAAAGGAAGACAAAAAGGTATGAAAGGCTCACATCAATGAGGACAATCATAGGCTAGAGAAGGCCAAATGATAGATATGATGTGAGGAGTAGTGATTGCCATGCAACGGATGCACATGTGAGCTAATGTAAGTTCTCCAAAGGAACTAGTGGGGGTGCATCCAACTTGTTTTCTCATGAAGGACTAGAGCGCATTTGAGGAGGCTCGTCCTTGGAATATGCACTAGTGCGCGCGATAGCTATCCAAACGGTTTTTGACCCCTATCGCATACGGGAATCAGAACCGTCGCCTTGCCTTCAATTGCGATAGGGGGCCTATTCCACACGACAACAAGAAATCGTTACCCATGGATAGTCCGCGCAGATACACAAGATAACTTGAATATTTGAGATGACCTTTTTATCGCTAACACTTATCCGCAAATGTCCGTCTGAGATTATTATCCTATGCCATACTTTCAATACAGAAACTACGTTTTTGTTGAGTTATACTATACCAAACGCTGGTGTGTCAGGAACTGCGTGGGATACCCAAAGCTATTCCATAAAGTTTTTATATATTACACGTTTGTGTTGTTCACACCTACATAAACGTTTGTGCACAAATGCTCGTGTGGTTTCAGAATTAAAGCCCAAATGTTCTTTTCGTCCAAACTATGTGTGTTGTACGCTGAATATTATAAACGGTTGTGCACAAAATATGGTGTGGAATTATAAATAAATCCCCGAAGCTCATTTCTTATGGCGGTTTAATTAGCATTGTATTTATCTTAAATGTTTTAGGATATTTTTTAATTGTTGATATAAGCACATTCATATATATATATATATATATATGTATATATATTATGAAAATCCATGTATATATATATATGACGCAATATCTTTCATATGCTTGTAATGGTCACCGTGATTTTCATAATTACTCAAATCACAGTACATTCAGCAACTAGTACAGTAGGCCGCATTACATAAACACGAAATCTATGGTCAACAGATAGTACACCAGGACGCAATATAGAAACAACCTTTGCAAAGTACAACATCATAGTTGGTAGATAGACAGATGGATCTCATTTGGGAAACTGTTGAAGCGGAATGCAAAAATTGAGCCTCTGAGAATGTTAAAGGCCTTTTCAACTTTAGTCCAGCGCCTGTGGATGATTGTCCGCCCATCGTTTGCCATCTTCAGGAAGGCTTCAATATTATAGCGTGGATGTTGTACAAAAACCTTTCTTGCCTCTTGACCATACAGGTTGTTAATAGATAACCATCGTGAACTGCTTCGGAAAAGACTAAATACAAAGATATGCATAAATATAGTTTTCAGTATGGAAATTGTGTGCGTAGGGGAAAATATGGTTGGAACATAAATTAGTACCATCCTATAGGATATTGAAGTCTTCTTCATTGTGCAGACAAAGAGTCTGTTGTCTTTCGTGGCCAGTTTCTTTATCCTTACAATTTTTCTAAGTTTCTTGACTTGATTGATAGTCATGGTCACCTCGTTTCTCCAGATGCAAAATGGGTCAAACATTGGATCTAGTCCTCTGACAAAGGATGCTACAAGAAAAATGTAAATATTAGAACACGATCATTGTCATTTCTCCTTCATTTGTACACTAAAAGGATATAAGCCATGTAGACGATGTGCGTGCCTCGTTTGTAAATCTCAAAGTCACCCATTACTATCCTGAAATTGCATAAAGTACATAATGATTAGGTACTGTAGGAATTGGCATGCAGCCAATGATAATAGGTTCGTGCATACATAATACACCATACAATCCAGCATATTCAAGATATGAAAAGTCCAGCTAAGTAACTACGACATGCCTAACAAATATAGGAAATAATAGGTGTTCATGTGTGAATGATCGCTAATTAACTTGGGTATCACATTGCATGATAACATTATACAAAGTATGGTTTCAATTACTTGAAGTTGTAGATGCAATAAAAAAAATCAGATGCAATCGAAAGGGAAAAAAATAGATGCAAGGCATCACCAACGCATGTGGAAAGGGTGATCTGAATATAAATTAACTTTGTGGCATATTTAACTAAACATATGTATCTAGGAAGCCAATAATGACCTACTTGTCGCTGATTGTAACACCCTCAGTGTCATGCAACATCAAACCTTTTGTTAATATTAATTCTCAGTGAGTAGCAATTCATTAATCCCCCTTGATCCTACGTGAATCAAATTCAACATAATTTAATGGACAAAAAAGCGGAAATTAAACTTGAACCAAAAATTGTGCAAACATTTTTATTAAATGACAAAAAAGCAGTAGGTCATAATAAAATATAAATGGGTATTTATTAAAATATTTAAATGACCTAACTAAATTAAAACAGTAGTAAAAACAATTACTTATTCCATTTCTAATAAAATAAAAATGAAAATGATTTTATTTGGAGCTGAAACTTTTTGTGGCATTATAATAATGCGCATCACTATTATTGGGACCAATTGCACATTTTACAAAATTCAAATGGAGTCAAACCGTAATAAAACAGATGAAAAAAATTCTTGGCAGAAACTTGAATTTGAAAAAGTATATCCAATGCGTAGTGCAACAACCAGCCGGCCCACCTAGCCCAGCCCAGCCACCTACCCTCACTCATCTTCCTCCCCTGTTCACGGGGATGCCGTGGCGGCCATCCACGCCGGTCACGCCGTGCCCTGCCGCCCTGGCGGCCATCGGCCGGCCGTCGGCGAGGTTAACTACCCCTCGAGCCCCCTGCCCTCTCAAACCCTAGCCGCCTCCCACCATTTCCCCCTCGCCTCGCCATTTTCCCCACCCATCCGAGCCCGCCATGGTCGCCCTCTGGTGAACCCCCGCGGCCAACAAAGGCGATGTGCCCGCTCCGACATGTCCCGGACCACCGCCGTGCTCTTCCTCGTTGACCTCGAGCACAAATTCGAGAGCCCGGACTACATCCACGCCACCGCGGTCTCCTTCCTCCACCATGGCCATCAACGCTGCCACAGTCAAGCTCCCCATCACTAGAGCCTCCACGAGCTAGCTGCGACGCGCGTAAGGCCACTGTGAACTCCTCCTCCGTCTCCCTCACACCCCCTGTCGAATCCATCGCTGTAGGCCGCGGAAGTCGGAGAACCGTGCCCGCCCGTGGACGCCATAAACACGAACTATGCTCCACTACTGATGTGTTCTGTGCACGACCCCGTGCACTCCCTTGGCCGCCCTGTATACGCCCAACGCACACCCTAGGCCACGCCCGTAGCCTCTCCATGCTTCCCCCCATCACTGCTAAGTCCAACCTGCGCGCTCGTATTGAGTTTCTTCAGAGTTTGGACACTGGACCATTCTTCAGTTTAGAGTAGAGCCATATCTGTCATCTATATTGATTCAGTGTTGAATTCTTCCAAGATCATTCAGTTGGTGGAGTGGTGCGTGCAAGTGGTTTGAATATGTGATATGCTGGGTTTGAGTCCCTCCTAGGACGTTAAACCCCTCCCATCTTTTTGTTTCTTTGCTATTGCACCACAGCAGCTTCATTTTGTTCCATTAACACAATATCAGATAATGCCAGACCTTAAGTTAACTAGAGATAACCCCTGTACATATGAAAGGGGGCCCCAGGCCATTAGTTAGTTTACTGGATTAATTAAATTGCTCAGTAAATCATGTTTCTATGACACATGGGGCCCTTCACTAATTAATCATTTATATAAACTAAATCCCTGAATTAAGCTACTGAGCATGACAGTGGGGTCCCACATGTTAGTTTGACTAGTCAAAGTTACTGTTTTGGATAATGTTTAATAAACAATTAAATAAATCCAGAAATTCTTTTAAATTGATTTAAACTTTGAAATTAAATATCCTATTAAACTGTAAGTCAGATGGAAAAACGTTATACATGAAAATTGATCAGAAAAATACAAAGAATACAGATACAATATTCGTACACCCAACACATTATCTGATATTGTTAGACATTCCCCTCCAGAATGCATGTCTGATAATCACCCGGAGCTAGCAGTTCATCTTAGAAGACAGTGATCTCGACCTCATCGCGCCAGCAAACGCCGAAGACTATCTGTTGCCCACTTCTGAAGAAGACTCTTCCGGCGACCAGTCTTCTTTGAGAGATTCTTCTACGCCTGGGTCTTCTCGCAGGACTCCCCAAGATGGTGCCAACGCTTAGGCACTCTTCATGCTCTTCGCCACATTTTTTCCAATCATTGAAAAAAAGGGGGAGAATGATGCATTGATGAGTCTAGTTTGCCACGGGGATTAGGGTTTTGCTTAGTTTTGCCTCGCATTTTAAGTTACTTCAAACATTCCATTTTCTTCGGTTGGGTTGTAACTTAACTTAACTTAAATTCGTGTATGTTGATGGCACTGAATTACTGCTCCTCGTTGGTTACCGCAAGTGGAAGGTAGAGATGTAGATAGCAGCTAATTTCCCTTAGATGAGGATAGTAAGGTTTGTCGAATCCAGGAGGATTCCAAGGACCGACAAGTAGGTGGTAAAGTGAGCAAGGCGGCGTTTGAGATGAATTACTCACTTGACCTGTACCTTCACACAGAAACAAATAACTTTTCTCCCAACGAGTACAGAGGGGTTTTCGATCCCTCCGACCTTGCCGTTTACAAAGGATCAAATGATAGAGATAGTGATAGTGATAAATGCAACGCAAAGTAAAAACAGGAAATAAAGGTTAAGGTGCAAACAATGGTGGAAATATGGACCGGGGTCCCATGATGTTCACTAGTGATGTTTCTCTCCCAAAAGACGATAAACAACTAAGCTGGGTGAACAAATTACAGGTGGGCAATTGACAGAATTATAAACGCACCGCAATGGTAATTATGCTACTTGAAAGTAAGAGGCTCAAAAGTATGGGTAGTACGCCAAGATAAGTAGACCAAAATCCATTTGCATCTACTACTGATCATCCACCTTGAGATATCTATCCATAACATCTCACTGGTATTAGGTTGCGAGCCCCACCAAAGTGTAAACTCAAAGAAACAAACAATTTCATTAACAATCTATGCGTAAGGAAAACAATCCTTGCAACTGCGGTTACAAGCACCGTTGTTTTCTCCCTAGTGGCAACAACACATCCGAGTGCTCCCGCTTTAGCGCCGAGTGCACCGCGTCTGCGACATGTCTACTTCGAGGGATCCCACTCGGATTTGCACCAAGAAACTGAGCAACAGAGCGCTGCTCCTCCGAGTGAAAGCACTCACCACCACTCCGACGCCGAAACCATTCCGATTCGGCCTGAAGTGCCTTCACCGTGGGGTTCATCCTCCAGAGGTATGCTCCGATTGCTTTCTCTCTTTGCCTGATTGCTCGGTTGCTTATTTGCTTTTATGATACCTTGTTCATCTTCTAGTACTTCGTTGCGACTGCCGTGATGCAAGACGGCCAGGTAGCCGGCTCCTTCGCCCCTGATCGCGAGGAGGACCCAACCGACTCTCGAGTACGAAGACTCCCCCACTTCCGACTCCGACACCAAGGACGACCACGCCGAAGTCGATGAGGCAGACCAAAGGGGTATGCATGACTCCTCCTTCGAACGCTTTCTGGATGAGTGTAGTGATGATGACAGCGCCTCAAAAGTTGGACGTTCCGGTGCAGATTCGCATCCCGAACTCAAGAAGGCGCCGCTCAAACGACCCCGAGCTGATGGTTCGACATCTAGTGCTTCACCGAGCAAGGGTGCGAAGACCGCGGTGGGTGTTCCGACAGGGAAAGCCCCTCAGACTGGGCACACTCGAGCTCAGCAGACTGGGAAAGTTCCCGGTGTCAAGCCCAAGGTGGGCCCCATTCTGCAGGATGCTCCTCTGGTATCCCACCCCTGCGCTTCCGGATGCCCCGAGGAGCGCCGATGTCTGCTGGGTAATTATCTATCCTTCCTGCTCTTCCTTGACATTTTTTCTTTTCTCTATTGCTTATCTCTCTTTTCTACTCAGGGCTGCTATTGACCTGGACGACATCGATCGTGAAATTCCTACCTTCACCGGCCCAGCTCCTTCTGCAACATCATCCATGCGGACAGCACCAGATAAAGGTCGTCGATTGCTCCTCTCTCGAGGAAGGACGCCGAGCGCAAGGCCAAGAAAGACCGTGCCGACCTCACCAAACCTCCAAGCAAGCCTCTGAGCAAGCCTCTGCCCAAGGCCTCTGTGGACCCCAAGGACATCGTCGACCTGGAGGCCGCCGACACTGAGGGACTGTAGCCGGATCCTACGATTGCTCGTTCCCCGACGCGGTCGTCCGATCAGGTCCCAACTGCCATCGTCACAACCACTCTGCCGATTCTTACGGTGTCTCTTCCTCCGACAACTATGTCGACCCCAAGTGTTACTGCCCCGCCAGCAACCTCGCCGCCACCCTCGACTGCTGCTGCTTCCAAGGCTCTGATCCTTCAGGCGACATCGACGACGACCTCCTCTGCCGCTCCTGAGTCGCAGATGCATTCGGTGGAGAACTTCCGCGTGGCCTACTCTGGCACCGGTCCTGCTGGCGGCAAGCCCGACGCCTCGTGCCGCTTTCCTTTGGCCTCCCATGGCACTATGGCTTCAGCCTATGACCGAGTGAAGGCACTATCCGCCGGCGTGCTTCAGGAGCTCGAGCTCGCCTACCGCAATCACACTATCAGTTCTCTTCTGTAAGTGGGGGCGCGCAAGCGCACCCACTAGGTGTAGTCCCTGAGATTCAGGCCGATTGCTTGCAATCAGCTCGGATCTTGTTCTAACTCGTGTTTTCTCGCGCTGTCCTCAGATCGGTGGATCTGCCCTCGAGTGGGTGCGCGCAAGCGCACCCACTGGGTGTCGTCCCCGAGATTCTGGCCGTTTGCTTTGTAATCAGCTCAGATCTTTTTTTTTTTGACTTTCTTTTCATGCACAGGTTGCCTCCGAAGAGAAACGCAAAGTCTTTGAGGCTTTGCTCGAGTCCTACTCTACCAGCCTGCGACTCCTTGCTTCTGCTCTGCTCCAAGTGAACCAACAGACCGCAAGGGTCGCCGAGCGAACAAGTAATTTTGTTGATCCCCCACCGACTGATTTCACTTTCTGATTCTGATTTTTTCTTCTCAACCACATTGCAGATGCTTTCGCGTCCTTGCCCACTGTCACTGCTCTTCAAGGCCGGGTAGCCGAGTTGGTGGAGCAGCTCGGCCGTCAAGGCCCCGAGCTTGCCGCTGCTCAGCATGAGCTTGAGCGTCTGCGAGCTGCAGAAAACGACTTGTCTCGCACCACCGACCGACTGCGGGGAGAGGTGATTGCGCTTAAGGCCAGCCACAAAGCCGAGATGGAGACGGTGCTCTCAGCTCACGCCATGACTGCTGAGGTCTTGCGCTCAGAGCGCGATGCTGCGGTGACTGCTCGGACCGCTCTGCAAGCAGAACGGGATGACGCCGTGGCCAAGCTGGAGGCCATGATGTTGTACCACAACGACGAGCTAACCAAGGCCCGACGCGAGGCTCGAGCTAATCACGAGGGACTGCGCGAGATGGATTCTCTTCTTTCTGGTGATCTATCTTTCTTGTCTTAGTTTTCCTACCGATTTCCTCTCTTTTGCAACTTCTCACACTTAACCTTCTGATACAGAGCATTGGCCTTCCTCCGAGCCCGCCGCTCAGCATGCAGTTACTGAAGAAAGGCGAATCCGAGCCGAAGAGGGCTAGCCGGTGAGGACCGAAGCTGAAGGATGGAGTCCCCGGGAATTCATTATTACCATCGAAGCTCGCATCCCCGTGATTCTTGGCAGCGTCTTCACATTCAAACTGGGCGTCCAGAAGCTCGATGAGCTTCCTTGGGGGCCTGCCGAACTGAAGCAAGCCCTTGGGCACCTGCGCCATAGTGAAGGATCCTCAGCGGGCACCAATGAATCCGACGAAGAGGACTCGGAGCAAGGAGATGCCCCTAATGACACCCACGACCAGGTGTTGATGCTACTGAAGGCCGCTCCCCGCCGAGTCGAGGCTTTGCTTGACTCAGCTTCTCGGACTGGCGCAGAGATGGCGCTTCAGACCGTGTTGAGCTGGTATCCCAAGCTCAGCCTGGCTCGGCTTTACACCATGTGAGACGGGGCAGCCGACCTCCTTGAGAGCGCCTATTCCCAGGTAAACTGCCTTGCCACGACCATGGCTGGGTGGTTCCCTCATATTGAATAGACTCCCATCCTTGAGGATGCTGGGATGCCAGTTGCTCCACTGTCAATCGTTGCTCTGGCCGATGACAACCCTTCTGCTGGTGGCCGCGCCCGAGGAGGTCAAGGCAATCAACCAGCGCGCTCTTCAAGTTCCCACCTGTATCATAATGACCTATCTGATAGCAGCTCGTCTCATACTTCGCCCAAAGCCACCTCAGGACGGACGAGTGCCAAGATAGCCACTGCTGAGCCCTACAAGCGGAAGGAAGATTCCACGGGGCCGAAACAATCGGAGGCCGCTGTTGTGCAAGAGGGTCCGACTGCGCCGGAGAAAACAGTTCCAGCCGTTACACAAGCGCCATCCACTGCTCCGACTGCCTCGACTGCACCGCCAACCACCGCTGCTCCGACCTCTACTGCTCCCAACGCATAGCTAGTTCACTTTACTTCTGTTACTGCAACTTTCGCAAGACTTGCAAGATTCCGAGAACACCCTCTAGGGGTGGTTTGATCTAATGAACCTATTCGGCCTTAAGCCTCTTATCTTTGTTTATTGCATAACTTCCTTATGTGATCGACTTCCTGCTTTTCGCTTTTTTCTCTTTTGCTCTTTGCCATTTTCCCTTGGGGACATGATTCCATGTTCGCAGCCAGCCGACGTACGGTCTGGTGTCGGCTCACAGGATCGTGCACCACTCTTGGTTTGGTCATTAAGGTTGAGCTGCTCTAGCGTTAGCGCGGAAGGATTCGGCATAGAATTAGTCGGCCGATTGCTCCTTGCCTATTGCTCGGTGCATCGATCGGGGACGCAATCGGCGAATGGCGCCATCGGCCATGGTCCTCTTTCCAGAGTGTTTTTAAGTTCGTGATGTGATACCGCAAGTTCGACCAGCCGTTGCTTCATCGATGCCATAGTCAACTTGTGATTTGTGCTCGTGTCGCATGCTAGCTTGGTTCTGAACCTGTAGTTCTCATGGTCTTTCACCTTATAATTTGTGACCGTATGGTCGGCCAGTCCCCGTGTGAGATTTTTCGCACATCTCGGGAATGACAAGGCGCTGCCAAATAAGGATTGCCCGAAAACGAAATAACCATATAAAGACAATCGAATGCTATCTCTCAGATGAATGAAATCTTTACTGATTGATTGCCTGATAGCATGAATACATTCGTACGACTCAACTATAAAACGGGCATAACAGCTCGGCGTTCCAGGGACGCTGCGTCTCAACTCCTGAAGTGTCCTTGTGCCGAGTGCCTTGTGTGCAATCGATGAGGTAATATGCATTATTCTTGAGTGCTCGGCTGACGATGAAAGGACCTTCCTAAGGTGAGGATAACCTGTGCTGACCATCTGACTTCTGGATTCAGTGGAGCACCAAATCTCCCTCACGGAAAGTGAGGGGGCGGATCTTCTTGCTATGGTAGTGCCGCAGCCTCTGCTGGTAAATTTCCGACCTGGACAGAGCCAGTAGGCAGGCTTCTTCCTTCATATCAACATCGTCTTCTCGCGCTTCCTTGGTTTCTGCTTCAGTGTATAGGGCGTACCGAGGTGAGTCAAACTCAATGTCGGCTGGGATGACTGCTTCTGAGCCGTACACCAGGAAGTATGGGGTGAATCCGGTTGATCGGTTGGGTGTGGTTCTCAGGCTCCACAAAACTGCAGGAAACTCATCAATCCATGCTCCAGGTGCTCTTTCAAGTGGCTCAATCATTCTGAGTTTGATGCCTGCCAGGATGAGGCCGTTTGCTCTTTCTTCTTGGCCATTCGATTGGGTGTGTGCTACGGATGCCACATCGAGCCGAATGCCGTACTCGGATGCATACCGAGCCAATGCCCCTTTGCAAAGTTTGTGCCGCTGTCGGTGATGATGCTATTTGGAACTCCATATCTACTTGCGACATCGGCGATGAACCTGACTGCTGTCGGACCATCCAGCTTCTTGATGGGACGTGCCTCAATCCAATTTGTGAATTTATCGACTCCAACTAGTAGTTGAGTTAAACCACCCCTTGCTCGCTTGAACGGCCCAACCATGTCCAGTCCCCAAACTGCAAATGGCCATGTTATTGGGATTGTTTTGAGTGCCAACGCTGGGAGATGACTCTTGGCTTTGAATCATTGAAAACCATTGCAGTGCTTCACCAGATGCTCTGCCGCTGCTTGCGCCGTCTGCCAATTGAAACCATGGCGAAATGTCTTGGCTACGATTGTTATTACTAATGCGTGGTGACCGCATTCACCTTGATGAATGTCCCGGAGCAGCTCGAGCCCCCTGTCCTCTTCTACACATCGCTGGAGAACTCTAGTTGCACTTATGTGCATCAGCTCATTTTTGATGATGGTGTATGCACCAGATCGGCGCTGGTTCTTCCTAGATTCAACTTCATCTGGGGGAAGAGTCTCGTCGACCAGGAAATCTATGATCGGCTGTGCCCAGGTCGGAGCGGTGACGACCACCATGAACATTGCGTGCTATGGTGTGACTGCTTCTTCTGGTTTGGCCTCTTGTGCATTCGTCATCTCAGACTCAATCTCCGAGCTAAAAATATCAACATCTGGCTTGTCGTCGGCAGCCCCTGGTGTTGCTTGCTCTGTTGAGACTGGAGCCTCAGGATCCCCTTGCTCTTCTCTGGGATTCGGTGTCTTTGGATCGCAATCGGCAGGACCTGGTGTTGACAGATCGGACGAGATCCCGACACCTAGGGTTGCTGCTGCTTTTGCCTTGGACTTATTCTTTTTGCCGAGATCAGCAGCCCCTAGACTGCAATCGGCAGCCCCTGGTTCTGCTGGACTTGCTGAGACCACAGCTCCCTGGGCGTTCGACTGCTTCTTCAGAGTCAGAATCTTCACTGGTTGAACCAGCTTTGCTTGCCTTAATGCCTCCAGGTAGGTTTCTGATATGAAGATGGACTCGGACTCTGGCGAAGGCGTGATGGAGGGCCTGGTGGAGCTGATCTTGAACAGGGCATCTGTTGCTTTATTGTTTGCTCTGGGCATGTGATGAAATTCGCAGCCTTCAAAATACCCACTGAGATGCTGCACCAGGAAACGGTAGCTCGCCATATTTGCATCTTTGGCATCCCAATTTCCTGTACACTGCTGCACCACCAGGTCGGAGTCGCCGAAACACTTTATGTTCCGAATACCGATCTCCTTGGCCAGCTTGATGCCATGCACAAGGGCCTCATACTCAGCAACATTATTTGACGTTGCGAAGTGGATTTGCAGTACATAGTGCAGTCGGTCTCCTTTCGGTGATGTGAGAACAATGCCAGCCCCTAGGCCATTCTTCATCTTGGACCCATCAAAATGCATTCTCCAGAAATCCGATCCTGGGACGGGTGGCATATACTGAGTTTCAGCCCGGTCCATTAGGAAATCGGCCAACGCCTGGGATTTGATTGTTGTTCTCGATTCATAATGGATGCCATGATTGGTGATCTCAATTGCCCATTTGGCCACTCTGTCGGTTGCATCTCTACTGCCAATGATGTCGGCTAGTGGGGCCGAGCCGACCACCATAACCGGATGGGCTTGAAAATAGGGCTTCAATATTTTGGCTACCATGTAGACTTCATAGCACATCTTCTGGTAATGTGGATAATTTTGCTTGGATGTTGAGAGTACCTCGCGGATGTAATATATTGGCCGCTGAATCGGTTGCTCTTTGTCCTTCTCAGGACGCTCTACCACCATCACTGCACTGATCACCCGATTGGTTGCCGCGATATATAACATCATCAGCTCCTTCTCAATCGGTGCAGCTAGAATCGGCGTGGTGGAGAGCATACGCTTCAGCTCCTTGAATGCTTCATCTGCTTGTGGAGTCCATGTGAACTTCTCCGTCCTCTTCATGAGCTGATATAGTGGGATTGCCTTCTCTCAAAGCCGACTGAGAAATCGACTGAGTGACGCCAAGCAACCGGTAAACTCTGTACTTGTTTCAAATTCTTGGGCCGATCCATTCGTTCGATTGCGGCTATCTTCTCGGGATTGCATTCGATTCCTCTTTCAGAAATGAGAAATCCCAAGATTTTTACGGCTGGAACACCAAACACACACTTCTCTGGATTCAGCTTGATTTGGTAGGTGCGCAAGTTGGCGAATGTTTCCTTGAGGTCGTCCAGGAGTGTGACTCCTTTGACCGTCTTCACCACCAAATCATCTACATACACATGCAAATTTCTGCCGAGGTGAGAATGGGTGCATCGCTGGATGGTGCGCTCATAGGTAGCACCCCCATTCTTTAGGCCGAAAGGCATGGTGATATAGCAATAAGCCCCAAATTATAAAGGCAGTTTTTATTTGATCTTCCACAGCGAGTTTGATCTGGTGATATCCTACAGTCGCATCTAGAAATGACAAAAGCTCGCAGCCGTCCATAGTCAATGACTTGATCTATATGGGGAGAGCAAATGGATCCTTGGGGCATGCCTTGTTCAGGCAGGTGTAATCGACACACATGCGCCAAGTCTTGTTCTTCTTCATCACGAGGACTAGGTTTGCCAGCCACTCGGGGTAGAACACCTCCATGATGCAGCATGCAACCTTGAGCTTGGCGACCTCCTCGCCGATTGCTCTTCTCTTGTCTACAGAAAAACGTCGAAGGGGTTGCTTGACCGGTTTAGAACCTGGTCGAATGTGGAGCTTGTGCTCGGCGAGTTCCCTCGGAACTCCAGGCATGTCTTGTGGAGACCATGCAAAGATGTCCCGGTTCTCACGGAGGAACTCGACGAGCTCTCCTTCCTATTTTTTGCTAACTCCTACTCCGACCACAACAAACTTGGCTGGGTCGGAGGGATCTAGAGCAACCTTCTTGCTGTCCTTGGCCGCCTGGAAAGTGGTCTCCTCGTCTGCTCTCTTGGCTGGGCCGACTGGAAGGGGAACCTTGCTGTGAGCCTAGGCCATTGCGACCACCTTGTCGAGTTGACACTTCTCTTCGACCAACACCAAGGAATCGGCCAAATCGCACCGGCTGATGAGCACTCGAGGGACTTCCTGAAGTCCCTGGCAACAGTGATGATGCCGTTTGGCCCTGGCAGCTTCATCTTCAGGTAGGGCTCATACGAATTAAGCACGAACTTGGCGATTGCAGGAAATCCCAAGAGGGCATGGTATGGAGTGCTGAGGTCGGCGACCTCGAACCAGATCGGCTCTCTCCTGAAATTCTCCTCTGTCCCAAAGATCACATCCAGACGAATGCGACCCATGGGAGTGCATGACAAACCAGGGACAATCCCATGGAACGTCATCCGACTGCGCTCCAAATCCCTCTCTGTGAGTACTAACTTGATCATCGTGTCTCTGTACAGAATGTTGATTGTGCTCACTGGATCAATGAGCACTCGGGAAAACAGACATGAAAACTTGGGTGCCGCAAACAGGGAATCCACCACGAGCGGATAGGTGCCCAGATTCGACATGATGCTTGGGTTATCCTACCTACCCCAAGTAATCTTGCAATCGGACCAATGCATGTACTGGGGAATCGGGGGCATGGTGGCATTGACTTCCAGAGCTCGGGCTCTCCGACTGCCCTTGTCACTTGACTCACTGGTGAAAATCATATATGCGGCGTCTTGCCGCGGAAACTGGTTCTGCGCCTGAGGTGGCGCTCTGTTCTGATATGGTGGTGGGGGTGGAGATGGTAATGCTTCTCCCTTCGCTATGCTCTTGACGAAATCACACTGCCGAGTGGTATGCGCCGCTGGCTTTCCTGGACTGTTGTGCATTTTGCACGGCTGGTCCAACATGTCCTCGAATGTATACTTGGGCTTCATTGGCCACTGCGGCCTCGCATTCGGCTTCATCTTCCTACTTCCTCTTGCAGCCCCTTGTTCCTCTTGATCTTGGACATCGGCCACCTGCCGACTGCCATACTGAGCGTCTGGCTGCTCATCTTTCCTCCTTCCGCTATTTTGCCTGTTGTTGTTTTTGTTCCGATTGATATCTTTGTGCTCTCGCCGACTGAGCCCCTTGTTGCCTTCCTCTACTGCTTGCGCAGCCCCTTGTGTCCGAACCACACCGCCGACGCCGAGCTGAATGGGCTCGTGCATTGCGGAGTCAGAGACAGCAAACACATTGGCAACCTTCATGAGCTCGGCCAGTGATGAAAAATATTTGCGGAGCAGCTTGTTCTTCAGCATTGATCCCACCAAACATCCATCAGTGAAATACTGGATGGCCTGTATCTCATGGACTCCTTCACATGAATTCTTCAACTTGATCCACCGAGATAGATACTCTCGGAGTGGCTCGTCCTTGCCTTGCACGCAAACAGTTGATGCTGTTGCCGGGCAAACTGTTCAACCATGTCCGAGCTGACCCCTGCAGCATCAGAGGAGCATAGCGTACAGCTACACGCCGACTGCCGCCGGCGATGCCGACTGCGGTCATGTAATCTGTCCGCCAGTCCTCTGGCTTAACGGATCCATTGTACTTGGGGGTGTCTCTGGGCAAGGTAGACCCTTTGGGGAACTGCTCAGTCCAAATGCAGTGTCCGAAACACGCTGGGCCGGCTGCTCCCTCCTCTTCCTGTTGTGCATCTCTTTCCAACAGCTCAATGCGATGCCTGGCATCGTTCTCGCTGATCTGACGGGCGCCGAGCCGATTGCTGATTGCTGGCCTTGCTTCTGGCTGACAAGGTGGGTCATTGCGCTTGCTGCTCACAACTGGCTCCTCTGCTCTTCTGTTCATGATTGGGGGACCGCGGTTGCTCCTGATCCTGCTCTCACGTCGGGACTGGCCTTGTTGTCTGTTCTGCCGCGACGCATTGGGCCGCTGACTGGCCTCTGGAGCCGGCCTCGTAGTCCTTCTTGATGCTTCAGGGCCTGCACCCGGATCATCCAACGCCGCTTGCTGCTGCTGCTTTGCCGACGCCAGCAGCTCACGCATTCGGCGAGTTTGCTGACGCCGCTCTTCCCTTCCAAATCCTCCAGCTCATTCGCATTCTGCTCGGCAGCTCGCAACTTCTTGTCGGGCATGTTGTATGTTGGCCACTGGAAAAATGCCGATGATGCCGGTTGCTCGGCCCCTGACAGCTCTCTGCCGGCAGCACGGCCTCTACTCCTGAGATCTTCTAGGACCTTAGGTGCAATCGGCCGCCGCTGGTTGGCGTGCGCTGCATTGTACTCTCTGGTGATGGCTCCCAGCCTGCGCTCTTCTGCCAGCACGTGCTCGGCCCTGCGAGCAAGAGCAATCTGTGTTGTCTCTAGATCGGTATGAACTTGATCAGGATCACCATTACTGTTCACGGGTGTGTACAACACATCCCGCAACGCACTGGTGCCAATTCTTTCAGCGGCGTCCGCCGCTTCCTTGGTTTTCCTGGATGCAGTCGCCGCACATTGATTGCTTGACGCAGTCGTCCCCGCCATCATGAAGACTGCGTGCACACGCGGTTCCACTCTGCCGGGAGCTGCCGTGCAGCCCCTGGTCGGGAGCGGATCCGTGGCACTAGAGAAGACGCGCACCTCCCTGGGATACGCCTCGGGGAAGCAACTGATGAAGAGGCAATGGCTGCCGATCTGCAGCGATACACCGGGCGGCAGGGGTGCGCCGATCCCGAACCACGCAGCGTAGTCCACCACAAAGTCCACTGCCCCACGCCTAAAGATCAGGCCGGAGGTGTGGCTCATGCTCGACGACGAGGAAGATTCCGTCCGGATCAGAACTACTGTCGACGCCTCGGTCTGTGTAAGGCCCGATATGCGGTAGTGTTCTAGATCTAGATGTTTCCATCTAGACCTGGGGACGAAGCACATATCGCTCCCACCGCGACATATGACGAAGTCATATGCCCCGGATTTCCAACATGCTATCAAAACATTACAGATACAAAGATACAACATCACATACAAGAGGCATACAACTGCCTTAATACAAAATAACAGCGGAAGATACATGTCTGAGTACAGACTAAAATCAATTGCCTAGTGGCAAAGAGAAAATCATCGATCCCCATAACCACACGGGTCCAGGCCCTCCACCAGGATCCGCCTATCTAGTCGTCGTCGAGTCTCCCTGGAACGTCGATCACCATACCTGTTGTTGATCAAGAACCCTGAAAAGAGTTTGGGGGTCGTATCATGAGTACAGAAGTACTCAGCATCCAACTGTAGTGGTCATCTGACCCAGCAAGGACTTCATCACTCGTTATTCTAGGACAACTAGTAGTTTACAGTAAGGATGGGGTAAGTGGTGAGGTTGCTGCCGCACTAGAATTTATGAAGTGGCTAACGATCTAGAGATTAAGATACGAAGCCAAGCATTCGATGAGGAATCGCCTCCAACAAGTCTTGCTATCCACCTACTTACGCAATCATAAGACCTATCCTATCCTTGTCCTCCTCTTCGCATCCCGACGAAGAAGAAGCAGTCAAGGCACACACACATTAATAAGGTTATATATTAAGATTATCTCAGTTGTTGTTGTCTATGAACAAGGAGTAGGTCTCAAGTCGTCCATAACCGTGGACACGGCTTCTCAAAAAGATTTAACCCTGCAGGCGTGTACCAACTGCCCATTACAAGGCTCCGCACGCACGCCCATCTCTCTCAGTTGCTACCCATCACAGGCAACCATTTTATGATTTAGTTCCGAGAGATCCGAAACGACAGGTCCCTCTCGCTAACAACGAACAAATCCGGGTGGCCCCCGGTGAGTCGACATCCAACTCAAAAGACGGTCACGCTCTCAAATTGGCCTCTACCGTCTGGACGAGGTCGGGTTAGATACCCAAATAAATGTGGGCAGCCCCCTAGCTTCCAGGTGTGGGCCAACGAAGGAACTCTGTCTCCACTGGCCCGAGTTGTTTTAAAGAATATCTTCTAGGAGCTACCCTACAGACACACACACGGTTTTCAAATGCTAAATCAGCTTGTGCCACCACTAGAAATGTTTGAAGCTAGGTAGGTAAGAAAAGGGGACCCCATAAAATCCCACACACGGTTAGGCACGCTCAGTCTTAAAACCAACACCCGGAACTCGGGTCCTAGGTGACTCGAATGGAATAAAGCGTAAGGGCGGGATAGCCTAGACCTTCCATCCTTCGTCAAATATAGTCAACATTTATAACAATCATATAATCAACAACAATATAATAATGTGATAGCCCAAACCAAAAGTAACAGGGTAACATCGTAGCATCCTAAGCATGCATACTAAGCAGGGGCTGAGCAACGAGCAATAGTAACATAGAAGTACAAGGTTTGCTGGGAGGGGAAATGGCTGTATCGGTTTGAAAGAGGTTGTAAACATGTGGTAGGATCAAACTTCGAACCTATCCTAGACTAGCATGCAAACCGCTGGTTGAAATAGAATGCATCATAAGTAATGTATAGTCCTTGCCTGTTGATAAGTCGGGTTCCGAAGGTGTAGTTGATCGCAAGCTCGCATCGTCTCCGAAGGTACCCGCGGAAGCACAAAAGACGGTCAGACTGGAAAGCAATCAACGAGGAAGAACCTATTACTACGAAGAAAACAGGAGCAAGCATCAACAAGAATGCAATACGAGACATTGCACCTACCATTGAGAGCGGTTACTAATAGGTTAACTGGAGTACTCGTCACACACGACGATACCACACGTTTACAAGGGTTCAAGTTGTTTAGCTACACAAGATGAGCAAGGTTGTTAACATGGCATCTCACTCAAGCATGGCATATCACACAATCATGGCAAGAGGTGAAGCATAAATAAACTATCTAATCTAGTCAATTTAAGTGGGGGTAAAACCTATACATGGCAACTATTACGGACCCCACGATATTTATTGCATTTGGTAATGTTCTTCCCTAAAAAATATTTTATTATTTTTATTAGCAAGCAAGAGCAGCATAAACACAATCTACACGCAATTCTAGTCAAGTTTCATATAAAGAACATTTTAATCGGAGCAATGGTTAAAAAGTTATTAAAGAAATAGTTTACAGTGGAAAGAATTGTAATTAGCAGTCAAACAACATGTAAACAAAGTAAAACATGGCAAAGGAGCACATTTTATTAATCTACACAGAAAACTAAGCAAGTTTCATGTTTAAAGCATCGCGATCGGGGCTACCGTTAAAAAGATACGGGCATCGCAAAAAAAAAGACAATCTGCAATTTAATTAACCAGAAAAAATAAATAAAGGCTCTACTGGGCCCAAACAGCAGCAATTGGGCCTACACGGGCGGGCGACAGCTAACAAAAATACGCCCACGACGATAAACAGAGCTGGGCCGAGCCCACTACCGCCACTGGGAAAAAAAGGTCTGCTCACCACTGCGGGCCGAGGCCCAGAACGCGGGGCGGGCGACACACAGTGTGGATGCGCCCGGGGCGGAGGGAAGGCCATGGCCCGCGCGGCGTTGGCTGGGTCGAGGTGGGCGCTCAGTGGGCTATGGCGTAGCCCAGCTGCAGCGTTGCGTTCGAGCGGGCGAGCGGCTTCGTCCCGATCCCGACGAGCAGAGGACGACGACGTCGGTTACCAGCTCCGGCGAGGTCGTCTAGGGCGGCGAGATAATGGGGAAGGGAGCAGGGGTCGCCGGGCTACCGGATCCGGGGGGTCTTGGCGGCCACCGGCGGCTTCCAAGGGGCGGCGAGCTCCTGGAAGGCCTCCCGTGGCGGCGCTGGCAGGAGAGAAAGAGAGATTAGAGGGAGAGGAAAAGGGAAGAAGAAGGAGACGTGGGGCAGGGCCGACCTGGGCGACGGCGGCTCGCCGGCCGGGCTCAAGGCAGCGCGGCGCACAGGCAAGAGGAGCTCCTCCATGGGAGGAGGCTCGGGCGCGGGGTTCCGGTGGGGGTGACGTGGCGCCTGCGAGCCCTCCATCTTGCAGATCCACGTCCGAGAGCAGTCTAAGCTAGGGTTTTGGGATTTGGGGCTTTGGAAGGCAGATCTAGGGGAAAACAGGGGGTTGGCTGCAATTTTTGGCTAGGAAAACCCTAGAAAGGGGTGGGAGTGTGGTGGTCTTTATATAGTCCAGGTGGCTGGCAGTTTGCAAAAACATCCCTGGTTTTTCTCTCGCGCGCGCGGTGTTTACGTTTCTGACCGCCGGGGGTCCGCGGGACCTCCGATTCGGGTAAAACATCGAACTGCACGAACAACGCGTCGAGCCGGCAGCGTTAACCTCACGCTGGAACCGTTCCAAGAACATTTTCTAGCACGCTATAAAAATAACCCGTTTACTTATTAAACGGGGTTTTTGTTCCGTTGGCTACGGCTGGTCTTGTGCGGGTTTTCGCGATGGTGATCGGGTGAAACCCGGTGTCGCAAAGGTCGAGTGTCAGGGTGGCACGGGTCAGTCTCCGTCCAGTACGATATAAGAGGGGGGAAAATAATCGATGATCGATAAATCGGGGATGCAAACACGGGAGACAAATCTAGCAATCAATCAATTCACACCGAAAACAAATTTTTTAATTTTTATGAAATCTGGGCTGTTACAATACAACACCACCAACAAGGGATTTCGTCCCGAGATCCTGGACGATCCGGGGGAGAGGGGGAGAGAGAAAAAAAGTCGACGATCTTCAACACCACCAACAAAGGACTCTGCTCCATGTCGACTTTGAGCTTCCGTCAAGATAAATTTCTGCAGAGAGACGGCACCGTCGGAAAACGAAACCATCGGGAGATTGAGAGGAAGAACGACAATGATAACCAAATCAAAGGATAGTGTTTTCGACGAAAGTCGTGGAAACACCGGCAAAAGGATGGATGGCAATGGATGACCCAGATGATACCAGAAATCGGAGAAGCTTAAGGTACTACAGGAATTCCCAACCTGAGATCGGATCGAGACAATACGCTGCAAGCAAGGCATTGTAACGGTTTTGAAGCTCCACACTCAGCGAGATCCTACAGTTTGAAGGGGATAAGACGAGAATTAAAACACTTACGACACTTGTCCTGACCAGAGCATGGGTAAGGAGGAAAAATATTCCTACTCTCCGATAACTAACTTAGTAACTACAAAATAGTTTTTGTCTAGACTCAACTTCGGCCAGAAAAGGGATCCTACGATCGGTAAGGCTCTGATACCAAGTTGTACGGCCCGATATGCGGTACTTTTCTAGATCTAGATGTTTCCATCCAGACCCGGGGACGAAGCACATATCGGTCCCACCGCGACATATGACGAAGTCATATGCCCTGGATTTGCAACATGATATCACAACATTACAGATACAAAGATACAACATCACATACAAGAGGCATACAGCTCCCATAATAGAATATAACAGCGGAAGATACATGTCCGAGTACAGACTAAAATCAATTTCCTAGTGGAAAAGAGAAAATTATCGATCCCCATAACCACACGGGTCCAGGCCCTCCACCGGGATCCGCCTAACTAGTCGTCGTCGAGTCTCCGTGGAACGTCGATCACCATACCTGTTGTCGATCAAGAACCCTGAAAAGAGTTTGGGGGTAGTATCATGAGTACAGAAGTACTCAGCATCCAACTGTAGTGGTCATCTGACCCAGCAAGGACTTCATCACTCGTCATTCTAGGACAACTAGTAGTTTACGGTAAGGATGGGGTAAGTGGTGAGGTTGCTTCCGCACTAGAATTTATGAAGTGGCTAACAATCTAGAGAGTAAGATACGAAGCCAAGCATTCGATGAGGAATCGCCTCCAACAAGTCTTGCTATCCACCTACTTACGTTATCATAAGACCTATCCTATCCTTGTCCTCCTCTTCGCATCCCGACGAAGAAGAAGCAGTCAAGGCACACACACATTGAGCAAGTTATATATTAAGATTATCTCAGTTGTTCTTGTCTATGAACAAGGAGTAGGTCTCAAGTCGTCCATAACCATGGACACGGCTTCTCGAAAAGATTTAACCCTGCAGGGGTGTACCAACTGCCCATTACAAGGCTCCGCACGCACGCCCATCTCTCTCAGTTGCTACCCATCACAGGAAACCATTTTATTATTTAGTTCTGAGAGATCCAAAACGACAGGTCCCTCTCGCTAACAACGAAAAAATCCGGGTGGCCCCCGGTGAGTCGACATCCAACTCAAAAGCCGGCCGCGCTCTCGAATCGGCCTCTACCGTCTGGACGAGGTCGGGTTAGCTAACCAAAAAATGTGGGCAGCCCCTTAGCTTCCAGGTGTGGACCAACGAAGGAACTCTGTCTCCGCTGGTGATGAGGGGGTGACCCCACGACTCCTATGGATGAGCCTACCCGGTGAACCCAAAGACAGAAGGCCCACAAAGATGCCACCTGGGCCCAGCCTTGGCCCACTAGTGGAACCGACGTAGGAGTCCGCGACTCATAAGGAAGGTGCAAACTTGCCGTACGGAACAAGATCAGGGTTAGGAAACCTCATCTGTAATCCAGGACGGACTCCCCGAGACCTAGCCTAGTATATAAAGGCTAGGAGGGGAGACGTCAAGGGACAAGCAATACACAATCTGTAACCCTAGACTTGTGCGCATTAGCCTTGGCTGCCCTGTAATTGCCATCTCCAATCAATAACTTTGAGCAGGAACGTATCCTCCTGTTAGCCGACGAGCTATCGTCCAACCTTTGCCTCTCATGACTAACCTAGGGTCCCTGACCATGGGATTTGCCGGGCTAAATCCCCGTCAATTGGCGCCGTCTGTGGGAACTACACAGGTTGGAATTACGATCTCGGCGGTTCCGTCTCCAGCAAGCCACAACCCAAGAGCAAGAACCAGATGCAATCCACCCAAAGAATTCAAGATCATGGCAAACATCTCTGCCGCCCCAGCGAGATCGCTCAGTCTGCAGCTGTGCCAAGACCAATACTACGGTGGAAACCGAGCCCACCGCCAGAGAAGGAGAACTCGAAGACCCAAAAGAAAGGCGCGAGGGTTCTACACGGAGATCCCGATCGACGAGCTGCAGCACGAAGCAGAGAACACGCCGATCACTCGACGACCCACCGCCGCCCAGGCACCCGCCGCACAACAAGACATCGAATCCGAGCTCGAGATCAGCAATCGCCAAGACCATCGCCAACGAGGAAGAAGTCGACGACCCAGAAGACAGACGCGAGGATTCTACGAAGCGACTCCACTCGACGAGTCGAACTATACAGCCACGCGATCGCCGACCACTCGACGACCCGCCGCCATACGGACAGCCATCGCCCGCCAGGACAGCGACTCTGAGACTCAGACCTGGAGAATACTACGACCCAGATCCAAGGCCAGACGAATTCGCCAATCTCATAAGGAACCAGAATCTAAGCGAAGGGATTGAAATCGACCCGCGAGTTCACGAACACCCAGCGGACCACGCGCTGTTCTTCTGAATCTCAAGGAGGAAACGGCATGTCGGATCCAGCAAGCTCACGGTCAGAGAACAGCTAGAAGGACCCTGCACGGTCCACTTCTTCGAAGACAACTGGGGAAACATCAGATCGAGCCACACCCTGGGAGACTGCCGCCTGTTCAACGAACTCGCCGACAGCCTCAAGGAAAAAAAACAGCGAGAAGCCAAGAGCACCCGACGAACCAAGCAGTCGCCGACTCAAGGACAGGTGTACACGATCCAAGAGGGCAGGGTATCGCAAGCCCAACAGGACGCCTACACCCTGCAAGCCAGAGCAACCGAGAACCTAAGCACAGTCGAAGACTACCAGCTACACAACGCAGAAACCAGCATCACGTTCTCCTAGAGCGATCACCCGCCCGTAGTCCCAAGGCTGGGACACGCGCCCGTGGTACTCGACGCTCAAATTGGAGGATACGACATGGACAAAATCTTCATGGATGGAGGCAGCAGCATGAAAATAATCTTCGTCAGCACCCTACGCAAGATGCTATACGGAGTAGTACCAGGAGAGGCGGCCACTTCCCTTTGAGTAATCGAGCTCGAAGTTGTCTTTGGCAGCAGACGCAATTTCCCAAGACACACCCTCGAGTTTGAAGTACTCAATTGGCAGTCGCAATATCACGCCATATTGGGACGTCCAGCATTCGCGCAGTTCATGGCGATTCCGCACTACGCCTACCTCAAACTCAAGATGCCAGGATCCGCGGGCGTCATCACGGTCAACGGGAGCTTCACCAAATCCGACAAGTGCGATCGCGATTTCCATAAAGTCTCCGACACCTTCGGAGACGAGCAAGAACTCACAGAAATAGCCATGGCGACAGACAAAAGCATCTTTCCACTAGCAAGCAGAAGCGAGACAAAAGAGTACGGGCGGGACTTCAGGATCGACAGCGACACGATCACCCACCAGGTGCACCCGATGGACCAAGAAAAAACAGTCCGCGTGTACGCCCACCTCCCGGAAGTGCAAGCGACTACCCTCACCGCTTTCCTCCGCGAAGAATGGGAAATCTTTGCCTGGTGCCTAGCCGACATGCCAGGAGTACCACGCGAGCTCGCGGAACACGCATTGCGAATCAAGCCAAAAACTAAGCTAGTGAAGCAATCACTACGAAGATTCTCAGAACCCAAGCGCAGAGAAATCAGGGAGGAAGTCAACCGATTACTCGACGCCCAATTCATCCGAGAGACGAAGAAAGCCACTTGGGTCGCCAAACCCGTGCTGGTCCCCAAGAAAGACACAGACGTACTGCGAATGTGCGTCGACTACGGGCCAGTCAACAAACCCTGCCCAAAGGATCACTTTCCCCTACCAAGGATCAACCAGATAATCGACTCGACAGCAGGATGCGACCTCCTTTCGTTCCTCGATGCCTACTCAGGATAAAACCAGATCAGGATGAAAGAAGAAGACGAAGAGCACACATCATTCATCACCCCTCACAGCGCATTTTGCTACAGAACAATGCCTTTCGGACTCAAGAACGCCGGTGCCACATACCAGCGGATGATGCAAGCCTGCTTAAAAGATCAAATAGGAAGAAACGTGCAGGTCTACGTGGACGACATCGTCATCAAAACCTACAGTGCAAACACGCTACTCGACGACCTGCGCGAGACCTTCGCCGCACTCAACAAATACAGAATCAAGCTCAACCCGAAGAAGTGCGCATTCGGCGTCCCAGCCGAGAAGCTTCTCGGGTACATGTTCTCCGCTCGAGGAATCGAAGCGAACCCCGAGAAAGTACAGGCAATCGCTAGGATGAAGGAACCAACCGACATCACAGGCGTGCAGAAGCTCACCGAAAGACTCCCAGCTCTGAGTCGTTTCATCAGAAGATTGGGAGAACGCACATTGTCATTCTACCAGTTACTGAGAAAAGGAGAGAAATTCGAGTGGACCGAAGAAGCCCGCAAAGCATTCGTGGACCTAAAGAAGATACTCTCGACCCCACCGATCTTGGCGGTCCCCAAAGAAAAAGAAAAATTGTACCTCTACGTGGCAGCACGCAACAGCGTGGCAAGAACATCACTCATCGTCGAGCGCACAGAAGAAGGCAAGGTCCAGAGCATACAAATGCCGATCTACTACCTCAGCATGCTCTTGACAAAGTCCCAACAACGGTACCCGCACTACCAGAAGCTATTACTGGCCATCATCACGACCTCAAGAAAATTGTCGCACTACTTCGACGAACACCCTATCACAATCGTGAGCAGCGCACCACTAGCGGACATCCTCAACAACCCGGGAGTGACCGGGCGAGTCGCCGAGTGGAACATTGAGCTCAGCCCGCGGGACCTGCAATTCAAGCACCCAACAGAAATCAAAGCCCAAGTACTCCCAGACATTCTGGTCGAGTGGACGGAGGTCCAGACACCAGCCCCCCCGGACCTATCGAACTCATGGACAATGTTCTTCGATGGGTCAAAAAGATAGCAAGCAGCCGGAGCAGGAGTCGTTCTGGTTTCCCCCAAAGGAACTAAGCTCAAATACGTCCTCCAGATCAACTTCAGCCACGCCTCCAACAACGAAGCCGAATACGAGGCACTGCTCTACGGCATGCGCATGGCCAAAACATGCGGTGCCACTCGCCTCGTAATCTACGGAGACTCCAACCCCGTCGTCCAGCAGGTGATGAAAGACTACAATGCAGTAGCCGACAACATGGCGGCCTACCAAAAGATCTACAACACGCTCGAAGGAAGTTTCGATGGCTGCGAACTCAACTATATCCCAAGAACAAACAACAAAGAAGCCGACGAACTCGCAAACATTGGCTCGACTCGAGGACCAGTACCACCAGGCGTCTTCCTCGAAGGCATCAGCCAGAGATCCATCAAGGAAAAAAGAGCAGCACCAGAGGCAGTTGTAGATGACGAAAGCACAGAGCCAGCACAGGTGGCATCATCAAGTCCATCTGAAGGCAATAGCAGTCAAGCGGTCGAACCTACAGATCCAACAACACTCGAAGGACCAGCGTGGAAAAAACCGTTCCTCCGATTACTAATCGAAGGCACGCTACCGCAAGACGTCTCAGAAGCTCGGCGCATCAGTTGTTGATCCAAGGCATTCACAGTGATCAACAGACAGTTATACAAGCGCAGCATCACCCAGATACTCCAGAAGTGCATCGACAAAGAAGACGGCAAAGCCCTACTACTCGAAATCCACGAGGGCACCTGCGGGCACCACGCGAGCAGTCGAGTGCTCGTGTCCAAAGTGTTCCGAGCAAGGTTTTATTGTCCCACCGCGATGAAAAACGCAGAGGACATCGTGCGGCGTTGCATTGTCTGTCAAAAATTCGCCAACAGGCCACATGCTCCAGCCTCAGAACTCAAGACCATACCACTATCATGGCTGTTCGCCACCTGGGGACTCAACATGGTAGGCCCATTCAAGAAGTCATCAAAAGGGGGAAGAACACACCTACTTGTAGCAGTCGACAAGTTCACCAGGTGGATCGAAGCAGTGCCCATCACCAGTTCCACATCCTCACGGCAGTGAACTTTATCAAATCAATCATCTTCAGGTTCGGGGTGCCACACAACATCATCAAGGACAACGACACGAACTTCACAGCCGTAGAATTTCATAACTTCTACGAAGAACTGGGCATCAAAATCAACTACGCATCAGTCACGCACCCGCAGTCTAACGGACAGGTGGAAAAAGCTAATGGTCTAGTATGCGGAGGACTCAAAAAGCGACTCCTTGCACCACTCGAGAAAGCCGTAGAAAACTGGATAGAAGAACTGCCTGCAGTACTTTGGAGCCTGCGTACCACCCCAAATACCGCAACCCAGTACACACCTTTCTTCATGGTGTACGGTTCGGAGGCAGTGCTACCACATGACCTCAAATTCGGGGCGCCCCAGATCTCGGGGTACGAGGAAGAGGAAGCAGAAGAAGCACTGCAAGCTGACAAGGATACAGCAGACGAAGCAAGAGACACAGCCCTAACAAGGTCAGAACGGTACCAGGAAAAGTTGCGCACTTACCAAAGCAGTCGCCTGCGCACCAGAACCTTCAACAAAGGCGACCTTGTCCTACGGCTCATCCAAGAGAAAGTCCACAAGCTTGCCCCCCAATGGGAAGGACCGTTCATAATCTCGGATGTCATAGGAGGAGGCGCCTATAGACTGAAGAACCCGAAGACTGACGAGGACGTGGGAAATCAATGGAACGTGGCGAAACTACCCATAGTATCCACCAATCAGGCTCAACTGGCAGCTAATGTAACCCTTCGACGCAATAAAATGATGTTGCCCAAATACTACAACCTCAAAGCACTCGGGGGCTCGAGCAAAAAACTCACCCCGAGAGACGCTCTCGTCGCTCACGCGACCTATATCCAAAGCAGTCGGGGGCTCGAGTAGAAAACTCCCCCCAAGAGACGTTATCGTCGCTCACGCGACCTATATCCAAAGGACTCGGGGGCTCAAGTAGAAAACTCCCCCCGAGAGACGCTATCATCGCTCACGCGATCTTTGCATCAAAGCACTCGGGGGCTCGAGTACAAACTCCCCCCGAGAAATGCTATCGTCGCTCACGCGATCTTTTCATCAAAGCACTCGGGGGATCGAGTACAAACTCCCCCCGAGAGACGCTATCATCGCTCACGCGACCTATATCCAAAGCACTCGGGGGCTCGAGTAGAAAACTCCCCCCGAGAGACGCTATCATCGCTCACGCGATCTTTTCATCAAAGCACTCGGGGGCTCGAGTACAAACTCCTCCCGAGAGACGCTATCGTCGCTCACGCGATCTTTGCATCAAAGCACTCGAGGGCTCGAGTACAAACTCCCCCCGAGAGACGCTATCTTCGCTCACTCGATCTTTACATCAAAGCACTCGGGGGCTCGAGCACCACCTCCCCCCGAGAAACGCTCACGAAGTCCAAAACTTAAAGGGCCCAAGCAAAAAAAACCAGATAGGCCCCACCTGCTGAAAAACGGTTCGGAAGACATGGACACAATTAGATGGAACACAAAGCACTTTGAAGAAATATATACGGAGCGCAGGACGCAGACAATTCTTTAGTCTTCACCTGATCGCCAACGATCACCCAAAGACTCGGAGGCTACTCCCATCGGGAGCGCTGCCGCGCACCCGATAAAAGACAGAAAATAATGGAAGAACGACAAAGGAAACATATCTCAGCCTACGTTTGACTCTCCGACTCAAACGTAGCCTCGGGGGCTACTCCCATCAGGAGCACTGACGCACACCCGATAGAACCCAAAGTGCAAAGTTTTGATGGACTCAAAGACAGCTCTCGAGCGCAAAGGACTCGAACACAGTTTTCGGTTGCAAAGGATTCGAAGACAAATTCCATTGCAAAGGATCAAGCACAACTCGCATCACAAGGACCCAAAGATCATTCTCAGTACAAAAATTCGAAGTACATTGGATAAAAGGCATCTCTGATTACTCGAAGACAATGATCATTACATGGAGAACCAACCTAGT
The DNA here is from genome assembly GCA_950022295.1 of Bromus sterilis. Taxonomy (NCBI): domain Eukaryota; kingdom Viridiplantae; phylum Streptophyta; class Magnoliopsida; order Poales; family Poaceae; genus Bromus; species Bromus sterilis. The sequence goes on along the minus strand of OX465596.1, from coordinate 155,693,236 downwards.
TACAAAGGACACAAGCAGCCAATAAGTCTACAGCATCAATCACCCAAGGAATTATGACTTCTACATGTATGCCCATGCTGAGATAATTGGCACTAAGACAACGAGCATCATCACAGACAGAGGAGGAGTCGAAGAAGCCAATTCATGATGTCAATGACATAACAAAAGGTGAAGCTCGACTTATTTGTGGAGCACCGAGGATGATGCTCCACCAGCTTCTTCTCCTGCTCCACCAGCTTCCTCTCCATCTCTACCCGAGCAGTCGGCGAAGGTGATGCCGCTGCCTCCTGTTCTACAAGGTCGCCTGGCGCGCCCGCTTGATCGGTGGCTTGACGTCGGGGTCTTCTTCAGAGCCGGAGGAGGAAGCAGTTGAAGATGGCTCAGCATCAGCACCTGAAGAGTCGCCGAAGGAGGAAGCAGTTGAAGATGCAGACGAAGGACTCCTCGACCTGCCAGAACCATCGCTGCTTGTCTCCGGCAAATACAGATCCATGTGGTCGCCGCTCGAGTCAAACGCACGGATGGTAAGAGTGTCTTCGCCAACAAAACGGCAACATAGAGTGTCACCATCATGCAAGTTTAAGCGTCAAGCAAACGACCTCCAGCCAAAGCCAAGAAAAACCAAGCGGGAACTATCGATCTCCAACTCAACATAAGAAGGAGATCGAGCGCACCCCTGAAGACGAAGCAGCAAGCCATCAAGACTGCGCTCCGAAACAAGGGAAGAAAATGCAGAAGGAAGCAGAATACGAGCGGCGTTCCGGCCACGGACGTGCAGGAGGAAATCATAGCGCCAAAAGCCTTCCTCCGAATAAGAGGAGGAAGGCGTCGACGATGTACCACGACGGCCACCGCGAGAAGAGCGCGAAGTACAACCACTGCGACCACGGCAAATGCGGCCGCGGCTAGTCATATCCGCACCATGTTTTGGTCCCATGAGAAGATGAAGAAGAGGAGCTAGAGAGGTAGAAGACGAACACTACTGCCAGATGAAGAAAAGGGGCTTATTTATAGCAAAACCCCAAGGGCACGTAGAATCCCAGGCAACGGCAGCAATAAATTCAAAGACCACGCATGCCGGGCGATTCGAATTCCGAGACAAATATGCCTTCACATGGGCGGCACTCTGCGCTGGATGCGTCAAATCTCGTGCGTTTTCAATACGCATCTCGATAACCCAACAGGCGGCTGTAGCACGCCACCAACGGCCATCATTATGACCGTTCATGAAGACATGACGGTTCGCAGACAGAGCATCTTTGACGGTCCTCCAGCAAAGAGGTCATTATCCTTACCAAGAAGAGGTAAATTAAAATGGCAGCGCAAAAAATATAGCCTGCAACCACCGTCTTTACTAACTCAAATACATTTTTCAAATATATTTAACTCCCATCGGGAGCATCTCCACTAGAGTTTTGGGTGCTCCCTCACCTAAAGAGTAAATATGTGCTCGAGTGATTACTCGCACCCATTAGAGTTTCGGGTGCTCCCTCACCTAAAAGAAAAGAAGTGCTCGAGTGATTACTCGCACACATGAAGAGTTTCGGGTGCTCCCTCACCACGACAGAAGATAATAAGACCTGCACTTGCTAGATCGAGCGATCCCAGAGTATCGGTTGCTCCCTCACCCCGAGAGAAAAAGCAATACTCGAGTGATTACTCGCAAAACTCTGAAATCCGAGCACTCGACGACCTTCTGAGCAAGTACTCCTCTACATTACTCCTCGCTCGAGCACTCGGCAAAGCTCGGCGAGTGACCGCTAATACATCTCACTTGATTGTTTATTCCAACTGGGTGCATTATCAACTAGGCTCCGCGCCTTAATAAAAATACATATTCCTGGAACAAGATACAATGTGCCCAGATGCCATGCAAGCTTAGCGTGTAGGTAAGACCCCGCTGCGCAGATCGGCCGGGCTGGGACTTACCGCAGAGGGATTTCACTCCCAACCTTTTCCATGCGCTTGCATGATAGAAAAATCCGAGCGGACGAGCCTAGGCTACGAACTTTACTGGTGGCAATTGATCACTGTAAGACCTGCAGCGGCTTGACTTTTTCTCGACACCAGTGTTCCAAGCTCATGTCGAGGGACATGGGTTTGATTGGGCTACTGCGGTTTTTTCCACTAGTGCTATTCACCAAGGCTCGGCCAGTCGACTCCTTGGGCCCTTTCAGCTTAGCATCCCTCGAAACAGGTTTTTTCATGGCCCCAGACTGCCAGCGACCCGCGGTTGAACCGTGCATATATCAAAAACGACGCAAGAATGGAATCGAGTCCCTGCGCGCCTCTTCGAGTCCCCCAGGCACTCAGGGGCTACTGACGAGGGGGTGACCCCACGACTCCTATGGATGAGCCTACCCGGTGTACCCGAAGATAGAAGGCCCACAAAGATGTCGCCTGGGCCCAGCCTTGGCCCACTAGTGGCACCGACGTAGGTGTCCGCGACTGATAAGGAAGGTCCAAACTTGCTGTACGGTACAAGATCAGGGTTAGGAAACCTCATCTGTAATCCAGGACGGACTCCCCGAGACCTAGCCTAGTGTATAAAGGGTAGGAGGGGAGACGTCAAGGGACAAGCAATACACAATCTGTAACCCTAGCCTTGTGCGCATTATCCTTGGCTCCCCTGTAATCGCCATCTCCAATCAATAACATCGAGCAGGAACGTATGCTCCTGTTAGCCGATGAGATATCGTCCAACCTGTGCCTCTCATGACTAACCCAGGGTCCCTGACCATGGGATTTTCCGGGGTACATCCCCGTCAGCTGGCCCGAGTTGTTTTAAAGAATATCTGCCAGGAGCTACCTGACAGACACACACAAGGTTTTCAAATGGTAAATCATCTTGGGCCACCACTAGAAATGTTTGAAGCTAGGTAGGTAAGAAAAGGGGACCCCATAAAATCCCACACGCGGTTAGGCACGCTCAGTCTTAAAACCAATACCCGGAACTCGGGTCCTAGGTGACTCGAATGGAACAAAGCGTCGGGGTGGTATAGCCTAGACCTTCCATCCTTCGTCAAATATAGTCAACATTTCAAATAATCATATCATCAACAAAAATATAATAATGTGATAGCCCAAACCAAAAGTAACAGGGTAACATCGTAGCATCCTAAGCATGCATACTAAGCAGGGGCTGAGCAACGAGCAATAGTAACATAGAAGTACAAGGTTTGCTGGGAGAGGACATGGTTGTATCGGTTTGAAAGAGGTTGTAAACATGTGCTAGGATCAAACTTCGAAGCTATCCTACACTAGCATGCAAACCGCTGGTTGAACTAGAATGCATCATAAGTAATGTATAGTCCTTGCCTGTTGATAAGTCGGGCTCCGAAGGTGTAGTTGATCGCAAGCTCGCATCGTCTCCGAAGGTACCCGCGCAAGCACACAAGACGGTAAACACTGGAAAGCAATCAACGAGCAAGCATCTATTACTACGAAGCAAACAGGAGCAAGCATCAACAAGAAGGAAACACGAGACATCGGACCTACCGTCGAGAGCGGTTACTAATAGGTTAAGTGGAGTACTCGTCACACACGATGATACCGAACATTTACAATGGTTCAAGTTGTTTATCTACACAAGATGAGCAAGGTTGTTAACATGGCATCTCACTCGAGCATGGCATATCACACAATCATGGCAACAGGTGAAGCTTAAATAAACTATCTAATCTAGTCAGTTTAAGTGGGGGTAAAACCTATACATGGCAACTATTACGGACTCCACGATATTTATTGCATTTGGTACTATTCTTCCCTAATCAATATTTTATTATTTTTATTAGCAAGAAAGAGCAGCATAAACATAACCAAACGCAATTCTAGTCAAGTTTCATATAAAGAACATTTTAATCAGAGCAACGGTTAAAAAGTTATTAATGAAATAGTTTACGATGGCAAGAATTGTAATTAGCAGTCAAACAGCTTGTAAACAAAGTCAAACAAGGAAAAGGAGCACATTTTATTAATCTACACAGAAAACTAAGGAAGTTTCATGTTTAAAGCATCGCGATCGGGGCTACCGTTAAAAAGATACGGGCATCGCAAAAATAAAAGACAATCTGCAATTTAATTAACCAGAAAAAATAAATAAAGGCTCTACTGGGCCCAAACAGCAGCAATTGGGCCTACACGGGTGGGCGACAGCTAACAAAAATACGCCCACGGCGCTAAACAGAGCTGGGCCGAGCCCACTACCGCAACAGGGAAAAAAAGGTCTGGTCACCTCTGCGGGCCGAGGCCCAGGACGCGGGGCGGGCGACGCACAGTGTGGATGCGCCCGGGGCGGAGGGAAGGCCATGGACTGCGCGGCGTTGGCTGGGCCGAGGTGGGTGCTCAGTGGGCTGTGGCGTGGCCCAGCTGCAGCGTTGCGTTCGAGCGGGCGAGCGGCTTCGTCCCGATCCCGACGAGCAGAGGACGAAGACGGCATTTACCAGCTCCGGCGAGGTCGTCTAGGGCGGCGAGATAACGGGGAAGGGTGCAGGAGTCGCGGGGCTGTCAAATCCGGGGGTCTTGGCGGCCACCAGCGGCTTCCAAGGGGCGGCGCCGCGAGGGGATGGGCTCGGTGCGGCGAGCTCCACAAGGGCCTCCCATGGCGGCGCTGGCAGGAGAGAAAGAGAGATTAGAGGGAGAGGAAAAGGGAAGAAGAAGGAGACGCGGGCAGCGCGGCGCACGGGCAAGAGGAGCTCCTCCACGGGAGGAGGCTCGGGCGCGGGGTCCCGGTGGGGGTGACGTGGCCGCCTACGAGCCCTCCATCTCACAGATCGACGACTGAGAGCAGTCTAAGCTAGGGTTTCGGGATTTGGGGCTTTGGGAGGAATATCTAGGGGAAAACAAGGGGGTGGCTGCAATTTTTGGCTAGGGAAACCCTATAAAGGGGTGGGAGTGTGGTGGTCTTTATATAGCCCAGGTGGCTGGAAGTTTGCAAACACAACCCCGGTTTTTCTCTCTCGCGCGCGGTGTTTACGTTTCTGACCGCCGGGGGTCCGCAGGACCTCCGATTCGGGTAAAACTTCAAACTGCGCGATCAGCACGTCGAGACGGCAGCGTTCACCTCGCGCTGGAACCGTTCCGAGAACTTTTTCTAGCGCGCTATAAAAATAACCCGTTTACTTATTAAACGTGGTTTTTGTTCCGTTGTCTACGGCTGGTCTTGTGCGGGTTTTCGCGATGGTGATCGGGTGAAACCCGATGTCGCAAAGGTCGAGTGTCAGGGTGGCAAGGGTCAGTATCTGTCCAGTACGAGATAAGAAGGGGGGAAATAATCGACGATCGATAAATCGAGGATGCAAACACCGCAGACAAATCAGGCAATCAATCAATTCACACCGAAAACAATTTGTTTTTATTTTTGTGAAATCTGGGTTGTTATAGCCTGCCCCAAGGTGGGCGCCAACTTTCGTCGTTTAGTAACAACAGATGCCATGGGGATCGCTGAAGAGAGGGGAAGAATCGAGGGAGAACTATGTCGATGGTGCCGGAAACGGGTTGGGCACAAGCACGGTGACAGACACCACGATGTACCCAGGTTCGGGGCTCTCCGGAGAGATAACACCCTACTCCTGCTTGTGTACTTGCTATAAATGATCTCACGAACTACAATCAATGCTCCTAGAGCTATTGAGGAAGAAGAGACCTGCCGTGGGCATGGTTCTCTTCCTCTTCTATACGGGAACTACTGTGGGAAGTAAATGCGAATGGGGCGTCCCTCTCATAGGAGGGGTACACCGGGCTATTATAGTGTGAGCTCGGGGTACTACGGTCATTTCAGTCGGGTGTTGGCCCCAGTTGTCATCCTCTCGTCGGTTGGGGTCCATCGACTAAAAATCTCCGGTTGATCCCCAGGCCATTAGTTAGTTTACTGGATTAATTAAATTGCTCAGTAAATCATGTGTCTATGACAGATGGGGCCCTTCACTTATTAATCATTTATATAAACTAAATCCCTGAATTAAGCTACTGAGCATGACAATGGGGTCCCACGTGTCAGCTTGACTAGTCAAAGTTACTATTTTGGATAATTTTTAATAAACAATTAAATAAATCCAGAAATTCTTTTAAATTGATTTAAACTTTGAAATTCATATCCTTTTAAACTGTAAGTCAGATGAAAAAACGTTATACATGAAAATTGATCAGAAAAATACAAAGAATACTGATACAATATTCGTAAACCCAACACACCCCTCTAACATACCGGACACGAGACATTCCCCTCCAGAATGCATGTCTGATAATCACCCGGAGCTGGAAGTTCATCTTAGAAGACAGTGATCTCGACCTCATCACACCAGAAAACTCCGAAGACTATCTGTTGCCCACTTCCGAAGAAGAATCTTCCGGCGACCAGTCTTCTTTGAGCGATTCTTCTACGCCTGGGTCTTCTTGCAGGACTCCCCAAGATGGTGCCAACGCTTAGGCACTCTTCATGCTCTTTGCCACTTTTTGTCGAATCATTGAAAAAAAGGGGGAGAATGATGCATTGATGAGTCTAGTTTGCACGGGGATTAGGGTTTTGCTTAGTTTTGCCTCGCGTTTTAAGTTACTTCAAACATTCCATTTGCTTCGATTGGGTTGTCACTTAACTTAACCGAAATTCGTGTATGTTGATGGCACTGAAGTAGTGCTCCTCGTTGGTTACCGCAAGTGGAAGGTAGAGATGTAGATAGCAGCTAATTCCCCTTACATGAGGACAGTAAGGTTTGTCGAATCCAGGAGGATTCCAAGGATCGACAAGTAGGTGGTAAAGTGAGCAAGGCGGCGTTTGAGATAAATTACTCACTTGATCTGTACCTGCACACAGAAACAAATAAATTTTCTCCCAACGAGTATATAGGGGTTGTCAATCCCTCCGACCTTAACGTTAAACGCAAGAGATAGTGATAGTGATAAATTCAACGCAAAGTAAAAACAAGAAATAAAGGTTAAGGTGCAAACAATGGTGAAAATATGGACCGGGGTCCCATGATGTTCACTAGTGATGTTTCTCTCCCAAAAGACGATAAACAACTAAGCTGGGTGAACAAATTACAGGTGGGCAATTGACAGAATTATAAACGCACCGCAATGGTAATTATGCTACTTGAAAGTAAGAGGCTCAAAAGTATGGGCAGTACGCCAATATAAGTAGACCAAAATCCATTTGCATCTACTACTTATCATCCACCTTGAGATATCTATCCAGAACATCTCACTGGTATTAGGTTGCGAGCCCCACCCAAAGTGTAAACACAAAGAAAAAAACTATTTCATTAACAATCTATGCGTAAGGAAAACAATACTTGGAACCGCGGTTACAAGCACCGTTGTTTTATCCCTGGTGGCAAAAACACATCCCCTTGTCTCATGTTTCTGTCACTCAAGCTAGACATCGGGGGGCATGAACCCACAATCATGCATAACGCTCCCTCTTGGAGTCACTATCAACTACTTGATCAAAGCAATAAAAAGCAACGGAGAATGTCGTCGTTTAGTAACAACAGATGCCATGGGGATGGCTAAAGAGAGGGGAAGACTCGAGGGAGAACTATGTCGATGGTGCCAGAAACGGGTTTGGGCACAAGCACCACTAGTAGGAAATATGCTACTACTGGCGTACAGGTTTTCCCTACCGCTGGCGGGCGGGCGTACGCCAGCGTTGTCCCGCCAGTGGTAACAGGTACCGCTGGCGTACAAACTGTACGCCGACGCTACCTTCTCTTACCGCCGGCGTACAAGAAGTATGCCCGCCAGAGGTATGCTTCTGGCGTCCAGATCTGCCCGCCAGTGGTCAACAATATGTACGCCAGCAGTACAATTTATGGATTTGGTACTGTCCGCTAGCAGTAACTTTGCTGTATGCCAGCAATATATTTTCTGGAATTACTTTTCTGCTAAAACTAGTTATTCCAGCAACACAAATACTCAAATATTTTCACAGTTTACCAACACAATACAAATACACAAAATTCATAAGTTCAAATATACAAGAGTGATCAAATATTGTTTCATCACATTACTAACCAAAATAGAGAAGTTGTGTAGTGGATCACACATATTGTATCACACATAGATCACAAACCGAAAAATAGACAAGTTGGGAGTTACATCACTACATTGTATCACACACAAACTACATCTCGATAGTTGGACTTCATTGTATCGCATACAAGAGAATGGTAAAGACAATGAGCAAGAAGGGGATCACGAGGAAGTTGGACTTCATCCGGTGGTTCTTCCTCTCTTGCCCTTGCCGGTAGTTCAAGTACCGAGCTTCTGCCTCCGCTTTACTCTTGTAGCTCTTGTAGTTGTTGCCCTTGTACTTGTTCACTTTCTTGAAGCAATCTTCCCAGTGCTCATAGACTCCTGGAACGCTACCTTCGTACACCACATACCACTTCTTCATCTATAAAAGACATATATAAATATTAACCAAGATAGTTAAAAAGGAAGATGTGTGTACATTCATGCATTATAAAAGAAGACTTAGTTCAATGTAAAACTAGCTAAATGTTCATCATGCATAAAAGAAGACTTAGTTCATGCATCATGTAATACGTACACAAGTTCAACATGAGATAAATTTTACAACACATGTTCATCGATTGTTCGAAAAAAAACTAGCTACATGCATAGAGAACAAACCCTCTCACTTCTTGCTCGGCTTCGGCTTCGACTTAGGCTTCGTCTTCAATGGAGGGAACGGGAGACAACCTTGCAATGAGTTGAACGGTCTGTCATCGCCATGTTGATGTAAGCGGGCTTCTATTTCAGCGTTAGGTGGTGGACGATGACTGTAGAAGAACACCCCATCGCTATGTATGACATCCATGGTGATTGTCCGCGCGATCATTTGCTGAATTCGGCCGAACTCTTGTCTTATTTCGGCATCGGAGGACACCGCCAAGGTATCGCACCATTTTGCGAGAGACAACGAATATTGTAGTCGTTGTTCATCCTTTATATACTCTCGCATATGATAGATGACGTACCAGGCCTCCCTCGTACTGCCTGGCGCCTTCTTGATGCAGGCGAACTCAGTTTTATGTATGAATGTGTACTTTCCTCGCCTTTGATTTTTTTCTTTTTATGATGCCCTCCCTATAAGAGTAGCCAGTGAGAGCATCATCTAGAACATCTTTGATTAGCTTGTAGTCTTTGTACTTCTGATGACTCCCCGAGTCGAGATATATGGAAAGCGAGTCTTTCGGCTCCAGAGCGATGACGGTGCCGTATTGGTTGCTACACAAAATAGTTCGTGGTTCAAAGAGATTATCAGCCTCAAATTAGTTTAACGATAGGAAATCTACGAAAGCATGTTACGGCTGCAAGCGAGAATGACTTACTCAGGAAAGTAAGGCATGAGATAGATGTTCTTGGAGGGATGATCCACGAAGAAATCTTCGATGTACTTCGTTGCCGCTACCTTACCCTTAGGGTTGTTCAAGAACATTTCTTGCATGTAGAAGGGGTCCATTATAGCGACATTCGGGGTATTCTCTTTGATGAGCTGGTGAGCCAAGCTGAGCGGAACAAGGCGGACCATGGATGGGTGGAGCTCATTCATGTGGAACATGTCAAAGATGTCATTAAACCTCAAGAAGAACAAGTCCCCTGGGTATTGATCCACAAAGCCCAAGCCCTCCGGTACCGTTCCTATGAAAAGCGGGTATGTTGGATTGTCATCATTGGCAAGATTCGACTCCACATAGAGAACAGAATTATGGAGGCTCCTCATATCCAAAGTGACGATTTCTATAAAATTTGGCAGCAACATAGGTTTATCCAACTCATGGATCGGATGCCAGTTTATGATGGGTACCTTGTCCTGGACCCGTATCGGCTTCCTACACCCCTCCACCGGCTGGCTGCTGGAGTCAAAGGAACGTTTCTTAATTCTTTTCCGCCCCGTGGTCTTCCTGCTACGCTACACAAATGAATCTTGGAGCGCCTCTTTGAGTGTGTCTTGGCTGAGACCAGCTGGATCACCAGGTCTGAAGGGGGCTGCTTCTGGCGCTCCTTGAGAAGAGAATAGATGCCTCGAGAAAAATTTCTCTGTCTGATATACGCGGCAGGAGGGAGGACCCTGGCTCGGACCGGCGACTAGTGTATCATCAAGAGGACCCTCGCTGGCAGCAGGTAATACTTCCTCGTAATCAATGAGGAAGTCTTCGACGCGAGCATCACTGTCGTCGTGATCAAGATCCGCAGGTTGAGAAACAAAGGGCTCGTTTTGCTGTGGGGTGGTGAAACAAGAGTCCACATGAATCAGTTCTTTAGGCCATAGCATGGGACAATACAAGCATTGTTCGAGGTTCAACTCGCTATCGGCTTCGGGGGGTTGAGTCAGAGGATCCAAATTGGCGCAACCCGGAAACACCCGGTCCAATGCAACCCTAAACATGGTATAGGCCATAGGCACTGTGTGGAACACACGGTTAAGTGGTGCCACGATACGTGCCTTTGCCACGTCCTTCAGCTCATTGTTAACTTGTAATAGCAATGTGCATCCCACCTCGTCGGCCTGCGAAAACATGTAAGGCGTTAGAGAGGGGCAAGCAAGCGCAAATTAAACTAGTCGAGACTTTTGCGGCGCTTATTTACCATCAAGGCGTTTAGCTCGTCTAATGAGGAAGCACCGCGGACGGCCGCCGGCGTGTAAGAGATGGAAGGGCTGCTACGACGCGCGGTGCCGGCCGGCGATTCATCCCTCACACCTTGTGGTGTGTTGCCGTTCGCCGTCGTATTCTCCACAATAGGCGGCTCATTATTCCAAACTGGCTGCTTTCCGGGGTAACCACGGCTTCCGAGATTGTGGGGAGCTACGTTCTTCTTATGCATATCTTTCCCCCACTTCCTAAGCGCCTTAGTTGCAGGTAGGTCATGTTTGGCCTTGAAAACATTGAAGTCCTCTTCCGAAACTGAGGGCCCGTGGCCCTTGATCTTATCAAAATCGGAACCCGCATCAAGCTCCTGCCTCACATACCCTTTCCAAGTGGACAAGGCTTTGCTGAACTTGCATAGGGCGAATGTGGTCGCCAAATTTTTCTTGATATCAAGGTTATCCTAGGGTTCCGGGAACTTGTATCGTGCGTGCAACCGCTGAATGAGGAGGGTGGCCAAAGGTTCGTTGCTTTTTGACCTTAAGTCCTCTTCATTGAGGTTGACAAGTTCTCGAAGGATGCATCCAATGTTGTTGTCGTACCCTTTTGCAACATGAACAGGAAGTGTAGGCAAACCGCTAGCAGGGTCCACCTCCGTAAATTCTTCCCGGATGGTGTGGAGCTTGTTTGGGCCCCTTTCTTTACGCTGCCGCTTGGCTTCGCTACCAGATGTCGCGTTGCCATCCCCGGCACCACTAGTAGTGGTCTCATTGCCATCCCCGGCACTGCTAGTAGTGGTCTCATTGCCTGCATCCCCGTCTTCATCATGTTGATCAGCGTCAAAGTGTTCACCCGCAAGCATTGGGAAATAAGGATGATGCTCCTCAGGATTGACAGGTACCCGAGAACCACCGGATTCATCGTTGTTTGACATCTATTATAACCATTTAAAAATACTACTAGTAAGTGGGATAGGTTAATGCAAAATGAGTTATAAAAATGTAGCATGTGTGTATACTAGGTCATTTAAACAGTAGAAAAATGAGTTAAATTTCTCATAATCAGTATGCACTAAAAATATATATATTACTTCTGCTATGTCCTATTTTTAGCATAAGTCATGCAAAAATTCACGGAAAATTTTGGCATGACCTTTGCTGAAAATAGGACATATGGAGTACCCGAATTTGCCGGAACGGAAGTTAATCAACATTCCAGAAATCTCAAGGCCTCATGGGTACCTACAAACTAGAACAAAGCATATATAGCTACAAGACAGAACCACAACAGCAACACAAAACTCATATAAACCACAACAACCACATGTATAGCTAGAGCAGCACTCAGCAACACACACCCAGTAGCACACACTCAGCAGCACATACCCAACAGCACCAGAAAACCCATATAGACCATAACCAGGGCACACACATAAGTAGCAGCCATGAGAAGATCACCTTGAAGGTTGGAGCTCACGGGGTTGTGGTAAGGCGTCCTGGCTGCGGTGTGGCGGATCGTCTTGCTTTTCTACAATATAAGAACATATATTAGGAATGGGCATAACCACCTAATTAACAAAACAGTAGCAAAATTGGTTATAAAACAACACCAAAATGCATTTTCCTTGTGTCCATCAATTTACACAGCCTAAAATTACTAAAACAGTACCAAAATGCATTTTCCTTGTGTCCATCAAGCCAACGAAGTGAATCATGATCATCTTTTGGCCAAATGGTTCCGACTAGTTACTTTTGTCATATTTTGACTTTCCAAGTGATAATGCTTGGTTGATATATGCTTGAAACCTCCAATAAACTAAGATGTTATAGCTGTATTGAGTCCAAGAGGCTATGCTCATGTTAAATGATGTTCAGTTTGTAAACAAGATGTCTCAGCTTCACTGCCTTGGTTGTGTTGTGTTGTTTTGAATTTCTTATGCATATTTTGTTATCAAACAAATGGTTGGTGGCGTTTCAGAGAAGTGTTTCCATATTCTGGTTGGTTTTCTGCCGAGCCATTCTAAGTAATATTTTCCGCACCTTTAAACTTGTTTGATTTTGCTCATTGCCTAAGCTAGCTGCTGAATTCATGGCAAGCACTATTAAGGCGGTTATTATTTACTAGCAAATGAACAAGCAAAATGAACCAAATTCTGAATTCTAAAAGAGTACACTAGCATACTTACATTCAGTTTCAGAGTACTAGCATACTTTAGATTCAGGTTTAGATTCATAATACTTGTAAAACTGAATTCAGAATAGAATTCAGAATTGAGAATTCACCAACTGAGAAAAGGACAACCTGCTCAACTACTACTACCTCAGAATTCAGACAGAACACTGATTTCTCCTACTCCCAAACCGAATTTCCAATCATACAGTTAGGGTTTCGAGGGGAACGAACGGGGACGGATCGGGGTGCTGGTTACCTTGTGGATGGTGGCCTGGACAGGGTGCGCCGGCGCGAGGTCGCCGTGAACACTGTCGTTGACGCTGAAACATCGCACGTCGTGGGTCGAGCAGGGGAGGCGCCCAGGGAGCGACGAGGCTGTCACCGGCGATGAGAGGCGTTCACGGGGAGGCGGCAGAGGCTACACAAGTGGGAGAGAAGTCGTGAGGGAGGGAGAAGAGAAGAGGAAGAGAGGCTATCTGGGGGCGCGGACGACGGCGGCTACCTGGGGGCGCGGACGGTGGCTGCCGCCGGCGATGGGAGGCGCGCGGGGTGTGGCTGGGAGAAGAGAAGAGAAGAGAAAACGGACGGGGGGTGGGGGTGGGGTGGGGATTAACCATATTCAATATACCCAAGTTACCTCTGGCGTACAAACAACCACGACCGCCAGCGCTACATTTTTTCTCTGGCGTGCATCAGTAAAGTGTCCGCCAGTGGTACTTTTTTCCTTTGGATTTTGTTATATGGTACCCAAGTTACCGCTGGGGTACACTCTACCACGTCCGCCAGCGCTATACTTTTCTCTGGCATGCACAAGTAAAGCGTCCGCCAGAGATATTGTTTTTTTATATTTGCTTCTATTTTTTTCTATTCTTGTATTCGATTTTCTCTCTGTTTTATTAAAAGGGTTGTTTTCATATAAAAAGTGTCAAAAAAATTATGACTTCATAACAAAATTGCTAGTAGTCAAAGATATATATTACAAAAGAGAGGTACATATAATAAGAGTGTCATCGAATATTAGTTCATCGATACAACAAGTTTGTAGTCTCATACAAAAGAGAGATCAATACTAGCTAGTTTCTTCGCACACATTGCGCGTCTTTCTCAGCGTTTGCTAATTTTCTTGCCTTTTTTTTGTCGCAGTTGCATAATTTAGCCCAAAATCATGACTACTTCTTTTGAACGGACGACCTGACCTAGGTAGCATCGTTCTGCTCCTTCTTGTAGTGTATTTTTCCCTATCGTCGTCATCTTCATCATCTTCAATATTTGGGTCGCCGAACATATCGAAGTCGTCTTCGTCGGCCATTCTTATGATGTTTCTTTTGCCCCTCCTCACGACCACACGGCTAGGCCTACAGGGGTCTGTTATGAAGAAGCATTGCGACACGTGCTTAGCCAATACCCATGGCTCATTTTGTGCAGTGATGTTCACGCTTGATGAAGTGCTGCCGGCTTCGGGTATAACGATGGTGGTGAAGTATTTGTTTTATTTCATGACAGTTGATCTCCTAGCCCATCTGACACGAAAAATCAGCACCTTCTCTCCAGAGTAGTCAAACTCCCATATCTCCTCGATCCTTCCGTAGTATCTTAATTTTTCATTACCGATTGAGGATACCATCGTAACTCCTGAGTTTTGATAAACAGAACTTTTATCCTTTTCTTCCGTGTAGAATGTGAACCCATTTATATCATATGCCTGAAACATCGCAACTTTGGGGGAGGGACCATGTGCCAAAGCATATAAAAGTCTGCCTTCTGGACAATCCATTGGTGGATCAGCGATAAGGCGTTTTTTGAACCAACGCAAGAAAGTGGAGTTGTGCTCTCTGATTACTTCCCCATCAGTCCTTTCCCTAGCTTGGTCAATGTACTTCTTCCTAATGATGTTTTCGTGCTCTTTGCACCAGGGATCGACCATTTCAAGGTGTTGTAGAGCTACCAAGTTTGCCATGTTAAAGTCGATGCGTCGTTTTTCAAAGTCCACATGCAATTCCCTCCGGCCATTCTTGTGGCCTACTCCGTCGAGCCTGCCAAGGTGCCTGTTTCTGGGTAGGCCAATAGGGTCTTAGACTTCGCCCAAGAGATTCGTGCAGAAGGAGATGCACTCTCCGGTGAGATAGCCCTGAACGATGCTTCCTTCCGGACGGGCCCTGTTACGAACGAATCCTTTGATGACTCCATTCATCCTTTCGAACGGCATCATGTTGTGCAGGAACGCCGGGCCGAGATGGATGATATCATCCACGATATGGACCAACAGATGCACACAAATATCAAAGAATGCGGGTGGAAAGTAAATCTCAAGTTCGCATAATATCACAACGATCTCTTCCTGCAACCTTGTGAGTTGCTTCCGTGTAATCGACTTTCGAGAGATCACGTCGAAAAAGTTACAGAAACCGAAAAGAGTTTCGCGTACGTGCTTGTCCATTATCCCTCGAATCGCAACCGGAAATATTTGCGTCATCATCACATGATAGTCATGAGACTTCATCCCGCTGAAACTTTGTTTCTGTTGGTCTAGATATCTGCTTATCAGCCCACAATAACCGAAAGGGGTTTTGACTCCTAGAAGGCACTTGATCAATTGTTGGAGGTCGTTCTCACTTAGAGTGAAACAGGATGGGGGGTAGTGGTAGTCATTTTTATTAACCTTTTTTCCCTTGTGTCGGTTCGTCTCCTCATCATCCGATGACTCGATTCCCCCGTGAAGCTCTTCCCTAATAGCTAGATGTATCAGGTCATTTCTTGCTTTCGGACCATCTTTGGTTTTTTCCGGCATGTTGAGCAGAGTGGCAAACAAACTCTCGAACACATTCTTCATGATATGCATTAGATCAAGGCAATGAGGTCTATCGAGAACAGGCCAGTACTTCAAGTCCCAAAACACAGACCTCGTCTTCCATACATCGAGGAGCGGTTTTGGTACCTTTTGCTTCTTTCCTGGCTTAGGGCACTGATCCCAATCATTCAGCAACTCATATATTTCTTCACCGGACCTCTTACGTGGAGGTCCCCGGAGCTCATCTTTACCATTGAAAAGGTCTCCACGCCTTCTCCACGGGTCATCCTTGTGTAACCACCTTCGATGCCCTGTGTAGACAATTTTTGAAGACCCGGGATCTTTCTTAAGATGGATAAACGTTGGATCATCCATGCACCTCATACATACCCAATGTCCGTGGAAAACCTGGCCTGAGACATATCCGTGGCCGAGATAGTCGTGCACCGTACAAAGCAAGGTGGCTCTCATAGGGAAATATTCTTCTGCGACGGCATCCCATGTGTTCACACCTTCCCATAACGTGTCTAGCTCATCTTTCAGTAGCTTTAGATACAGATTGATGTCGTTGCCTGGTTGTTTTTCCCTTGAATTAGCATGCACATGTGTATGTACTTACTCTTCATGCATAACCAGGGGGGAAGGTTGCATATCCATACAAACACGGGCCAAGTGTTATGTGTGCTGCTCTGGTTGCTGTATGGATTCACTCCGTCGGTGCTCACACCCAACTTGAGGTTCCTCGGATCTGCCGCGAAACTTGCATCGACGCCGTCTAATGCTCTCCATTGGCTTGGGTCTGAAGGGTGTGTCAGAACTGCCTTTTCACACCGTTTTGGATCTTTCAACACTACATTTTTTCTGTCCGCGTGCCACCGCATGAGCTTTGCTTCCTTGTAGTCCGTGAAATACCGCTGCAAACGGGGAATGAGGGGAAATTACCACACAACTTTCCGAGGTTCTTTCTTCCCTTTCTTGTATCGAGCGGCATTGCACACCGGACATGTGATCATGTATGCGTCCTCTTTCCGATAAATGTAGCAATCATTGATGCACACGTGGTATTTTTCATGCGGTAAATCAAAGGGGCACACGACTTTCTTGGCCTCATCACAACTTGTAGGACACGAGTTGCCCTCCGGAAGCTTACTCTGCCAGTATTGCAGGCCAGAGTCGACGCTTACGTCGGTCCATTTGTGTTTTGCCTTCATTTTGAGAACATCGAGCGCTACTTTCAAGTGAGAGTCTTCCGATCCACAACCTGGATACAACGGAGTATTCGAGTCTACCTCCAGTTGTGCTAGCTTAGCTTGCTCTATACTAGAAGATCTGCAGTTAGTCGTCGTCTTTAGAAGAAGCTCTTTGAGATGAGGGTCCCGCACGGCTGAAGCTAGCAGTGTTTGCATGTCATCGTCTTCGGTTACGTGTTGTTCAGCATCTTCTAGATCTCCAACATCATGTGCGGGAGGACCATCAGGCGGCTCTTCGTCTTCTTCCTCGTGATCGTTATTATTGTCATGCTGATCATGATCATCCGCCGCACCATCATGGACTTCATCATCATCATCTTCATCAAGCCACTGAGTGTGGCCATCCATGAAACCATGTATTAGCAGATGCTCCAGCAACTCTCCCGAAAAGGGGTTCAGCAAGCCCACTTTTTTTCATTTGCGACACGGACATCTTATCTCCGTGCGGTTATTTTGTAACATGTCGTCTGTAGCGTATCTCAAATATTTGTTCCCGACACGTTCACTCATACGGCCGGGCGCCATATCGCCTGCACGTTATATAGAATCACAAGACAAGTAAAACAATCATTTTTCATGAATTTTTTTGGCATGACCTTCCTACAAATAGGACTAAGAGAGTGTCAAAATTTGCCGAAACGGAAATGAATCAACATCCCGGCATAATATTGACATCATTTCCTGCACAATACAAGAATAGTACATATATGAACCATAATATATCCGGCAAAATTTCATCATCTACTATATGCATGCATCATCATCATCAAGAGAATAACACACACACACACACACACATATATATATATATATATATATTTGCATCATCACATATCCGGGCACAATACAAGAATAGCACAATTATGTTGATCCCTCACCTTAAGTGAGGCAATGTAGGAGAGGAAGAGAGATGTAGATAGATCTAGCTAGACCTAGGAGATGATATATTTGGATCCACACCAAAAGGAGCTAAATTTGGTTCTTTTGTTGTCATTTCTTTTGGTAAAGAGGAAATTAGAAGGGTAATGGAGCTAGATCTATCACCTAAACTAGTTTTAATTGGTTAGAAAGTGTGGTGGAGATGGGGGGAAGGGGAGGAACTTTGAGCTAGTGAGAAGAACAATAATGGTGTTGCAATAATGGAGGGACATGGTGGCAACCGAAGCATCAATAATTGCACAGTATTACCGCTGGCGTACAGTTCTTCTGGCTGCCATATCTACATACGTTAGCACTGGCGTACGAAATATTGTGCCCGCCAACAATAGAACCGTCAGCTAAAAGTAATTTCGGGGAAAATTACTTCTGGCGTACCAAAAAATATGTACGCCAGCGGTGACTGCACTAGCGTTGGAGGGCGTGGCAACCGTACGCCAGTGGTAGTTAGCCCCGCTGCCTTTCCCGGGGCAAGCCATGCCTCTGGCGTGCACAAACATTTGTACGCCAGCGATACCACCTACTTCCCTGGCGTGCACACATTTCTGTACGCCAGCGATACTATCACTGGCGTACAACTTTTTGTGTCCGCCAGCAATAAGCTGGCGGCTATAGCCTATTTCCTACTAGTGCACGGTGACGGACACCGCGATGTACCCAGGTTCGGGGCTCTCCGGAGAGATAACACCCCTACTCCTGCTTGTCTACTTGCTATAAATGATCTCACGAACTACAATAATTGCTCCTGGAGCTGTTCAGAGGAAGAAGAGACCTGTCGTGGGCATGGTTCTCTTCTTCTTCTCTACGGGAACTACTGTGGGAAGTAAATGTGAATGGGGCGTCCCTCTCATAGGAGGGGTACCCCGGGCTCTTATAGTGTGAGCTCGCGGTACGACGGTCATTTCAGCCGGGTGGTGGCCCCAGCTGTCATCCTCTCGTCGGCTGGGGTCCACCGACTGCAAATCTCCGGTTGATCCGGACTTGTCAAGCGGCTGCCCATGTTGGAGCTTCTAGGTAATGATGAGTGAATAGTGGAGCTATGATCTCTCGTCTTGTCGTCCTGTCTCCGGATTCAGAAGAAAAGGGTGACAACACTCCTCTGACAGATCGGCGAAGTGACTTAGCTTATCGCCAGCCGGATCTCTCGGGATCATGCATTTATGACCATGTACCAGAGGCATCCGATCTGGAAAAGGTCAACTCTTGAGCCGATTGAAGGGTGAGTCGATTGCACCTGGGCCAACTGCTATCATTCGGCATGGTCGATTGCTTGAGGGCAATCGGCCATGCGACTGCCTAGCTCGGCCCAGCAGCAGCCCAATCGGCCTCATCCTTGTCTTGAAATATTGCTTTCGTCTGGGTCACCCTACCCGGGTATCATTCCCCCGACAGAGAACATGCAAAAAATTACTCAAGAACAAAATATAAAAATTATTTGACGAGGTCTTGAAATATTGCTTTCGTCTGGGTCACCCTACCCTATTTGTAATGAAGTTCAAATTATTTGACTTCTAAAAATGTTCAAATTTTATAAGTGGCTTGCCTAATATATTATGAGGCCATGTAAAAAGTTTCAGCATTTTATAAAATTCCTAGCTATTTTTTTAGCAAGGCACAACAAATAGCAGAAACTAAAACAGAAAGAAAAAGAGAAGTGGGCTTACCTGGCATTCGGCCCAACTCATCCCCCCAGCCAGCCCAGCCCGCCAGCTCACTCTATCGTCTTCCTCAAGCAGCTCTGTGGCGAGCCAGGGCGCGCCGTGGACGCCACGTCGACGCCGAGGGCCTTCCAGGCGACCCCGAGGCTTATCCTCTCGCCGAGGAGACCGCCTGGACGTCGTGCTTCCTTTCCCTCTCCTCGCAGCCACTTTCCCCCACAGCTCCGCTCGTTTTCACCGTCACCCGAGACCACGCCGGAGCACCGACGAGGAGAACGCCTGGCCAACGGCAGCCATCCGCCGCACGAGTTTGTCTAGTGGGATTCTCGTATTCGTCTTCCCAAGCCTGCAACGAATCAAGAGCTGAATCGCCTCCAAGTCGCCGGATTTTTCCCCGAGACCTCGCCGGCCGCCAAGAAGAACATCGTCGAATTCCTCATTGTTCAATCCTCCCTGCCTCTCCCTTTTTCTCTGTCGTGTTCCTTGCATCACGGTGAGCACTTCCCCCAACTTGGCTGCACCTCGTTCTCCTCCTACGCTGAACCGCCATGAGAGCAGAGCTCTGTCGCCGCCATGGACAACGCGGCTCATGCTCCCGTGCCTCCCAGCCCAAGCCAGAGCGCGTGTTTGACTCCTGCACTTTCCAGGATTGCAAAGCCAAACTCCTTTCTCCTTTTAGTGCCCTGCAGCGACCTCCTCGTCAAGGTCCGAGCTCCGGCCACCGCCTCTGTTGACGCCGTCGTCGCCACAGAGCCCCCCTTTGTCCCCTGACTACTCCAACAAACGCGTGAGCTCACCAGCTGCTCGCCCGTGCTCTCTGTACCCCCTCCCGTTCCCAAAACCTCTACTCCGGCGAGGCTCCGGCCAACAGTACCCCGCCGGCGCCATTAAACCGTAACCCCTAAGCTTAACCTCCTAATCACCCCAGTTGCGTCCACATGAAGAGAACTATCTTACCCATGATCTTGAACTCGCTGCCGTAGTTCATGCCCTGACAACTTGGCGACATTACCTCCTTGGTAATCGTTGCGAGATATATTCCGACCACCAAAGACTCAAATATATATTCACCCAACCAGATCTAATCTCAGGCAAAGACGCTGGATAGAGTTGATAAAAGATTATGACTTAGGAATTTCTTACACCCCAGGCAAAGCCAATGTCATGGCTGATGCACTAAGTCGTAAGTCGTTTTGTAACAACCTCATGTTACAACAGTGTCAACCACTTCTTCATGAGGAATTTCTCAAGCTCAATCTTGAGATTGTTCCTCATGGTTATCTTTCTACCTTGGTGGCGAAACCAACCCTTGAGGATAAAATTATAGCCGCCCAGAAATGTGATAGCCGTATTCGAGAGATCAAGAAGAACATTGCTAGCGGAGTTGCTAAATGTTTCTCCATAAATGATCAAGGTGTCTTTTTCTTTGGCACTCGATTGGTTTTACCACGAAAACACAATCTTAGGAGGCTAATCCTCAAAGAAGCTCATGATACACCCCTTTCGATTCATCATGGTAGCACAAAGATGTACCGAGACCTACGCCAGAGATTTTGGTGGACTAGGATGAAACAAAAAATTGCTCAGTATGTTGCCGAATGTGATGTTTGTCGTCGCATTAAGGCCGAACACCAAAGACCTACTGGCACTCTTCAACCTTTGCCTATTCCAGAGTGGAAATGGGACAAAGTCGGTATGGACTTCATCACCGGCTTTCCAAAAACCCAGAAAGGAAATGATGCCATCTTCGTTGTCGTGGATAGACTTTCCAAAGTCGCACACTTCCTTCCCGTTCGCGAGTCTATAACTGCGAGCCAGTTAGCGGACTTGTATGTCTCTAGAATTGTGTCTCTTCATGGTGTTCCTTTGGAAATCAATTCTGATCGTGGTAGCATTTTCACCTCTAGATTCTGGGGAAGCTTTCAGAATGCTATGGGAACTCATCTCTCCTTTAGTACAGCTTTCCATCCTCAGTCTAGCGGTCACGTCGAAAGGGTGAACCAAATTCTTGAAGACATGCTCAGAGCTTGTGTTATCTTATTCGGAAATAATTTGGAGAAGCCTCTTCCATTCGCCGAATTTTCTTATAACAATAGCTTTCAATCTAGTCCGAACATGGCTCCTTTTGAACTCCTCTATGGACGACGATGTCGAACACCCCTAAACTGGTAAGAAACCGGTGAAAGACAATTCTTTGGACCGGATATGATCATGGAAGCAGAAGAGCAAGTTCGCATTGTTAGTGATCAATTGAAAGCAGCTCAGTCTCGTCAAAAAATCTACTATGATCGGCATCATAGGCAAGAGAGCTACAATCTGGACGAGAAGGCTTACCTTCGGGTTACTCCTCTGAAGGGAACCCAACGATTCGGCATCAAAGGCAAGTTGGCCCCACGTTACATTGGACCTTTCCGCATTCTTGCTAAACGTGGAGAAGTTGCCTACCAACTTGAAATACCCCCGCACCTTTCTCGAGTACATGATGTATTCCATGTGTCACAACTCAGGCGTTGCTTCAAGGACCCCATCCGCGAAGTCGACCATGAAACGCTTGATCTCCAAGATGACCTTTCTTATCGAGAGTACCTTGTTCGTATTCTTGATTCAGCAGAGCGTGTCACCCGTCGTCAGAAGATTAAGTTTCTGAAAGTGCAATGGTCACACCACTCTGAGAGAAATGCCACGTGGGAAAGAGAAGACTGTCTCAATGCCGAGTACCCCTCCTTCCTCCCGCAGACTTCTGAATCTCGGGACGAGATTCTTTTGAGTGGGGGTGAGTTGTCACAACCCCAAGTTAGGTATGTGCTAGGACCACCCCATGCTCATGGATTTTTAAAATATTCAAACAGTGCCTTGGAATTAATTAAAAACCGCTATTTGAGTTCAGATTCAAATTATTTGAATTTTAAAAATGTTCAAACTTTATAAATGGCTAGTCTATATTATTATGAGGCCATGTAAAAAGTTTCAACATTTTATAAAATGGTTTGATATTTTTATCATAGCCAAAACAAATTTACAGAAAAGAAAAAGAAACACAAAAGGAAAAAGGCTTACCGGCAAAAGGGCCCAACTTACCGAGGCAGCCCAGCCCAGAGGCAGGCCTGTCTTCTTCCTCCCGTCAGCTAGGTTGCTTCCGCCGTGGCGAGCATGCCGGCGTCGCCTGGCCACCTCCTGCTTCTCCCGCGCCACCTCTTCACGCCTGGAGACGTCCAGAGGCCCTACCGTTCCATTCCCCCTCTCCACGGACAATCTCCCCATCTCCCTCGCCCGATTTCTTCACCTCCCGACGACTCGCCGGAGCGCCCCTCCATGGAACTCGTAGCCAACGCCACCTAGGGCTCAAGCTGGTGTGTCCATCCTCCTCCCCGTCCTCGTCTTCGTCGACTAACAGAAGCAGGAGCTCCAATTTGGACCAGACGCGACGCCAGGCTCATCGGATCACCGCCGGACCCGCAAGCAGTCTCCGTCAAATTATCCGCCGCCGTGACCTCCCCGCCTCCAACGACCACCTTGTCGTGTTCCCTGAGCTCTGGTGAGCGTTTTCCCCAAGCTCCCATCACCCCTCTCACCCTCGAGCTCGATAC
This sequence comes from Bromus sterilis, assembly GCA_950022295.1. Lineage (NCBI taxonomy): Eukaryota > Viridiplantae > Streptophyta > Magnoliopsida > Poales > Poaceae > Bromus > Bromus sterilis. The sequence goes on along the minus strand of OX465596.1, from coordinate 155,670,256 downwards.
GCCATGGGAGCCGAAGTACCTCGCCGCCACGGTTGTCGCCGACGAGCACCCGTAACGCATTCGAGCTCGGGGGCATGTCCTTCGTCTTCGCCTTGCTCCTTTGCGTCGTTTGCGTGCATCACCGGTTCAAGTAGAGCACCGCAGCGAGCTTTGCCTCGAGCCCGAGCCACGGCCGCCGCTAGGTCTTGACGCCGGCGACGTTCCGGTGCCCCCCGGTGACCCTGAGATGCTCAAGGTGAAGCGCGCGACCAAGAGGAGTTGAATGGTGGACGCGGCACTTCATTTGGACGCCGGAGTCGCCGTCCCCGTGGACGCCGCCGCGTCTGGTGGCCACCGGCGGTTAGCCGCCGGCCTGTCAGGCTAAGCCCCGACTAATAACATCCTAATGAACCCCCACAGCCTATGGCAGGTGGGGCCCTGCACCCCTTAATCCCTCTGTCAGTTTAAATCAAAACGGGCATTAACCCCAGATCCACTGACAGGGTTGGCCCACTCGTCAGCCCCCTGCTAACGCCATGCTGGCGCAGTGCTGACGCAGTAAATCTTTTCCAGAAAATTATAAATGAATTAGAGAATTCCAGAAAATCCAGAATTTAGCCCAAACTTTGGAAATTCATAGAAAATTCATATTAACTCCAAATTGGAAAAATAATATATGAAAAATGATCAGGAGAAAATAAGCTATCCAAATATCCAACTTTCAACTTTGTTTCAGTTGATTTTGAATTGGTATCAGTAGCATTTTATATTTTATTTAAATGGAATTAAATCAAATTCAATTCAAAAGTTTTTGCAACTTGAACCATGGCAACATGCTACATTTCACTTACACATCAAAGGAATATCATACACATTTCAAAATGATTCAAATTGATCAAACAATGTCACATGTAACTTGGCTAAATTTGAATTCAAATTGGAGTTTGAATTTTCATTTCAAATGCAATATACTCCTTTTAAATGGAATACTCAACACATCAGTACCATGAACATCACCGTTTCAACCTTCCATCATGTGATTGTGCATTGTATTTACTTTGCTACCTTGTTTGTTGTTTGTCGAGTAGAGGTGGAACTGGAGCAAGAGGCTGCCCCCTTCGTTAAAGACCCCGAACCCGAACCTCGTCAGCAAGGAAAGCAAACCCCCATTGATCATGTCGATAAAATCCCACTTCCCTCTCATGTCTCGCTTATGCATTGTTTAGGATGATTACCATGATGCGTTTCTACCGCATAGATGAACCCATTCCTTTGCATGACCTATCATTTTGTCACAGTAGTAAGCAAACCACAATCCTAGCAAATGTAGGAGTTGATTGATATCATGTGGCCCCTGCAATTGTTACTGCTTATTGCATGCTTAGAGTGATACCATGATGATACTGTTATGTGAGTCGGGATGGTAGTGATCATGATGATGATGGTAGAAGAGTGTTGGTGAATCTACCCTAATACAAGGTGAACGATGAGAGGCTGTGTAGGAGTACACGGTGGGTTGTCTCGTTGAACACCGCCCTAATACACGGTGGGTTGTCTCGTTGATCCAAGATGAAGAGTACAACCACACATTGGGCTCACTGGCCCCTCTCAGCTTACTAACTCATCCCCTTCGATGTCCAGATGTCGCAGTAGTTCGGATTTCTGTAGGTATTGTGGACTAGTAGCCAAGTGAGAGAACGGCTCATCCGAGACCGGCTTTCGCACCACGCACACATCGTTTGGGTCCACTTCGATAAACCGGTCGGGTTCACGATAGTGGAAGACAACACAGATAGGCGGCTTTCATGGACTAGATCGTCTATGAGGTAACAGTTGTGGTGGCATCCTAGCTGTCATCTCTTGAACGGTGACACGCAAAAGGCGGTAACTGATGACACGTGTGTGTAGCGGTACAACCCTGCAGGGTTAACAAAACTATTCGAATAGCCGCGTCCGCGGTTATGGACTTCTTGGAAAGCTTAGCTTGATTATTAGACAACTTGAACTGGATACTTCTAAAACACACCAAGATAAGTGTGAGTTCTATGGCGTGCTTTCTCGTGGAGAAGTCGAGGAAGGCACCATAGTGGTGTAATTGGTTGGAGAAAGTAGTGGACTCGTGTACGCTTCTTACCTCAAAGTCTGGTACTCATAGTTCAGGACTAGCCAAGTCAAAGCTGGCACTTCTGCAAGTGAAACCCCACCTAAGTCTTGCTGAGTACGACTTTGTACTCATGTTTGCTTAATCTATGTTTTAGATGAAACCACTGACCCCGAAGGTGGCTTCTTCATCGAGCTCGACGACTGAAGATCAAGCTAGTCTAGTCCCAATCAAACGACTGGTTCCCTCATGGAGGGCTTGTTTTAAGATAAGGCTTCTCTAAGCCATTTGTTAAACTTGTCTGTACTCAGACCTACTTTGCTTCCGCATGTTTTGATGTAATGTTGGATCATAGACTTGTGATCTCTGTGTGCACTCTGTAAGAGTTATTAATAAAGGTGTATACTTTGTAGAGAATTGCAATGATACCTGTTGTTCATACAAGGCATGTGTGCTGCGTGTATGTTTATAACATGCATGTCTCTGTATGGGTTTTCGAGACCTTAGTTGTGATCTGGCTGGCGGTATTTTATACACCAAGTGGCCCTTAGATGTGTGCAGCTTGGGGCATCACGATGCGATTGTTCGTGACTCCGTCACGTGCACACTTTGATGTATGATCGAGCCCTCCCTAGACCCCGACTAAGTGATCGGGCTGGAGTAATTCTATGTAAGGGTTATAATACAATCAATAGTATGGTTGAGGCGACTTGTCTATGTGTATGGGAGTTCACCACCCATATCATTTAGACTTGTGTGCGGACGATGAGGACCCATTTCAGTTGATCATCCGGCCTGGATGGGATGCCCCTCACGTTCGATGCTTTCCGAGAACGATCTGTGCTTGGCCTTGTCTTCTCAGACAAGTGGGTACGGTTCTCGGCTCTCCATATGATTGTGTTGTAGCGAGGCTTGCATACGCTAACCCCGGGTCCCGACAGACATGGTATCAGAGCAGTACTGACCGTAGGATTATCAGCCTTGGCCGAAGTCGAGTCTAGCCTTCTATAGTTATTTAGTTATTCAGGGTATATAAGGGAACATCGTAAGGCTTCTTTTTCTCCTTACCCTCATCGTTCTGAGTTCTGAGTCACCCTCATCTTATTCTATGGGAAGATAGACTAGGCTCACCTCTGTCTAATTAGAACATCTCGTTGTTTGCTTCCTTGTAGCCGTAGGAAAGTTGTGTCCGGTTTCCTAGCATTGTTGTAATGCTGATTTCTTACATCGTATATTGTAAGTGATGTATCTACATTGAAAGAAAATTGTTTTCTTGCAATTACAGCTGTTATGCTGTCCGAATCATTCCAGGTTTCTTCAAAATCTGATGCATTTGCAAAATTCTTCCCTCCTTTTCGGTTGTCCTTTTTGAAGAACTTCTAGGTGGCATGCCCGACAGTTCCATAGAGTTTGATGTAGGTTTTCTTCTAGAAACCTATAGTGTTTCATTTGCAGCTCTTTCTCCCACTTTAGATGTCTTCTAGCCAAAAGAACCACACTGACCATCGTGTTGGGGTACTTTGCTACTCTGACATATCTGTTGTAGCCCCTAGTAAACCTTGGTCATCCTCTAGGAAGCTATCCAGAGATTCAACCCCTTAAACCTAGCCACCCGACAGATGTGTAGAGTTTATAGTGGATCTTGTACCAGGAACCGCACCAATTTCTAGACGCCCATAAAAAATGGCCCCACGTGAGTTAGCTGAGCTTAAAACCCAACTGGAAGCTTTGTTGGAAAAATGCTTCATCCGCCCTAGCTCATCGCCATGGGGTTGCCCCGTTCTGTTCGTAACGAAGAAAGATGGAACAGAAAGGATGTGCGTAGACTACCGCCCGCTAAATTTAGCGACGATAAAGAACAAGTACCCATTACCCAGGATCAATGATCTTTATGATCAACTTGCAGGATCCTCTGTCTTCTCCAAGATGGATTTGAGATTAGGTTATCATCAAATCAAAATCCGAAACGAGGACATTCCCAAAACGACTTTTGCTACTCGTTATGGTCTTTACAAGTACACCGTCATGTCCTCTGGTTTATCTCGATGACATTCTCATCTACTCGAAGAACGAAGAAGAACATGCCGAACACCTAAGGCTGGTATTGTTGAAACTTTGAGAGCATCGCTTGTATGCTAAATTCTCCAAGTGTGAATTTTGGCTACCAGAAGTGACCTACTTAGGCCACGTGATTTCTGCAAAAGGCATTGTTGTGAATCCCGAGAGAGTTCAGGCCGTCCTTGACTGGACTCCACCTGAATCGGTTAAGCAAGTTAGGAGTTTTCTTGTCCTAGCCAGCTATTGCCGTCGCTTCGTCGAGAACTTTTCTAAAGTTGCAAAGCCTCTTACTGAACTCCTCAAGAAAGATAAGAAATTCCTATGGACTCCCAAGTGCGAGGAAAGCTTTCAAGAGCTAAAAAGAAGGTCGACTTCTGCACCCGTACTTGCACCTCCAGACACCAAAAAGGATTTCGAAATCTATTGTGACGCATCACGGCAAGGGTTAGGATGCATACTTCTGCAAGATCGACATGTGGTAGCTTAGGCTTCACGCCAGTTGCGGCCACATGAAGAGAACTATCCTACCCATGACCTTGAACTCGCTGCCGTAGTTCATGCCCTAACAACTTGGCGACCTTACCTCCTTGGTAATCGTTGCGAGATCTATTCCGACCACCAAAGCCTCAAATACATTTTCACCCAGCCAGATCTTAATCTCAGGCAAAGACGCTGGATTGAGTTGATAAAAGATTATGACGTAGGAATTTCTTACACCCCAGGCAAAGCCAATGTCATGGATGATGCACTAAGTCGTAAGTCGTATTGTAACAACCTCATGTTACAACAGTATCAACCACTTCTTCATGAGGAATTTCGCAAGCTCAATCTTGAGATTGTTCCTCATGGTTATCTTTCTACCTTGGTGGCGAAACCAACTCTTGAGGATCATATAATAGTTGCCCAAAGGCGTGCACGAGGTGTTCGCCGGATCAAGGAGAACATTGTAAGCGGATTTGCTAAATGTTTCTCCACAGATAGCAAGGGAACGGTATTCTTTGAAAATCGTTTGGTAGTACCTAAGAATAGGGAACTAAGGCAACTCATCCTCAAGGAAGCCCATGACACACCCCTCTCTATTCATCCCGGTAGCACAAAAATGTACCGAGATCTACGCCAAAGATTTTGGTGGACTAGGATGAAGAGAGACATTGCTCAATTTGTTGCCGAATGTGATGTTTGTCGTCGCATTAAGTCAGAACATCAAAGACCTGCTGGCACACTTCAACCTTTTCCTATTCCAGAGTGGAAATGGGACAAAGTCGGTATGGACTTCATCACCGGCTTTCCAAAAACCCAGAAAGGAAACAATGCCATCTTCGTTGTCATAGATAGGCTTTCCAAAGTTGCTCACTTCCTGCCGGTTCGCGATTCTATAACTGCTAGCCAGTTAGCGGACTTGTACATCTCTAGAATTGTATCCCTTCACGGTGTTCCTTTGGAAATCAATTCTGATCGTGGTAGCCTTTTTACCTCTAGATTCTGGGGAAGCTTTCAGAATGCTATGGGAACTCCTTTAGTACGGCTTTCCATCCTCAGTCTGGCGGTCAAGTCGAAAGGGTTAACCAAATTCTCGAGGACATGCTCAGAGCTTGTGTTATCTCATTCGGAAAGAATTGGGAGAAGTCTCTTCCATTCACCGAATTTGCTTATAACAATAGTTTTCAATCTAGTCTGAACATGGCTCCTTTTGAACTCCTATATGGACGACGATGTCGAACACCTTTAAACTGGTCAGAAACCGGTGAGAGACAATTCTTTGGACCGGATATGATCAAGGAAGCAGAAGAGCAAGTTCGCATTGTTCGTGATCAATTGAAAGCAGCCCAGTCTCGTCAGAAAAGCTACTATGATCGTCATCATAAGCAAGAGAGCTACAATCTGGATGAGAAGACTTACCTTCGGGTTACTCACCTGAAGGGAACCCAACGTTTCGGTATCATAGGCAAGTTGGCCCCAAGTTACATCGGACCTTTCTGCATTCTTGCTAAACGTGTTGAAGTTGCCTACCAACTTGAACTACCCCCGCACCTTTCCCGAGTACATGATGTATTCCATGTGTCCCAACTCAGGCATTGCTTCAAGATGACCTTTCTTATCGAGAATACCCCATTCGTATTCTTGATTCCGCAGAGCGTGTCACTCGTCTTCAGAAGATTAGGTTTCTGAAAGTGCAATGGTCACACCACTCTCAGAGAGAAGCTACGTGGGAAAGAGAAGAACGTCTCAGTGCCGAATACCCCACCTTCCTCCCGCAGACTTCTGAATCTCGGGACGAGATTCTGTTGAGTGGGGGCGAGTTTTCAGAACCCTCTGTTAGGTAATGTGCTAGGGTTAGCAAGTCTCTTGCATCATGTTAAATATTTCAAAAGAAATCTTTGAAATCAAAATCAAAAGCAAACTGGGAGAAGAAACCCCCCCAGATGAATTAATTCAAAAGGCCAGATAAAAATCTTCTCCAAAAATTCATGTTAGATTTTTGAAAAGTCTTATAAATGAGTGTGATCACATATCAAGTGATGTGGGACCCACCCCTTTCTCATGGATTTTTCAAATATTCAAACAGTGCCTTGGAATTAATTAAAAACCCCTATTTGAGTTAAGATTCAAATTATTTGAATTTTAAAAATGTTCAAAGTTTATAAGTGGCTAGTCTATATTATTATGAGGCCATGTAAAAAAGTTTCAACATTTTATAAAATGGTTTGATATTTTTATCATAGCCAAAACAAATTTACAGAAAATAAAAAGAAACAGAAAAGGAAAAAGGCTTACCGGCAAAAGGGCCCAACTTACCGAGGCAGCCCAGCCCAGGGGCAGGCCTGTCTTCTTCCTCGCGCCAGCCAGGCTGCTGCCGCCGTGGCGAGCATGCCGGTGTTGCCTGACCACCTCCTGCTTCTCCCGCGCCACCTCTTCACGCCTGGAGACGTCCAGAGGCCCTCCCGTTCCATTCCCCCTCTCCACGGACACTCTCCCCATCTCCCTCGCCCAATTTCTTCACCTCCCGACGACTCGCCGGAGCGCCCCGCCATGGAACTCGCAGCCAACGCCACCTAGGGCTCAAGCTGGTGTGTCCATCCTCCTCCCCGTCCTCGTCTTCGTCGACTAGCAGAAGCAGGAGCTCCAATTTGGACCAGACGCGACGCCAGGCTCATCGGATCACCGCCGGACCCGCAAGCAGTCTCTGTCAAATTCTCCGCCGCCGTGACCTCCCCGCCTCCAACGACCACCTCGTCGTGTTCCCTGAGCTCTGGTGAGCGTTTTCCCCAAGCTCCCATCACCCCTCTCACCCTCTAGCTCGATACGCCATGGGAGCCGAAGTACCTCGCCGCCACGGTCGTCGCCGACGAGCACCCGTAACGCATTCGAGCTCGGGGGCATGTCCTTCGTCTTCGCCTTGCTCCTCTGCGTCGTTTGCGTGCATCACCGGTTCAAGTAGAGCACCGCAGAGAGCTTGCCTCGAGCCCGAGCCACGGCCGCCGCTAGGTCTTGACTTCGGCGACGTTCCAGTGCCCTTCGGTGACCCTGAGATGCTCAAGGTGAAGCGCGCGACCAAGAGGAGTTGAATGGTGGACGCATCACTTCATTTGGATGCCGGAGTCGCCGTCCCTGTGGACGCCGCCGCGTCTAGTGGCCACCGGCGGTTAGCCGCCGTCCTGTCAGGCTAAGCCCCGACTAATCACCCCCTAATCACCCCCCACAGCCTATGACAGGTGGGGCCCTATACCCCTCAATCCCTCTGTCAGTTTAAATCAAAACGGGGATTAACCCCAGACCCACTGATAGGGTTGGCCCACTCATCAGCCCCCTGCTGACGCCATGCTTGCGCAGTGCTGACGCAGTAAATCTTTTCCAGAAAATTAGAAATGAATTAAAGAATTCCAGAAAATCCAGAATTTAGCCCAAACTTTAGAAATTCATAGAAAATTCATATTAACTCCAAATTGGACAAATAATATATGAAAAATGATCAGGAGAAAATAAGCTATCCAAATATCAATTTTTCAACTTTGTTTGAGTTGATTTTAAATTGGGATCAGTAGCATTTGATATTTGATTTAAATGGAATTAAATCAAATTCAATTCAAAAGTTTTTGCAACTTGAACCATGGCAACATGCTACATTTCACTTACACATCAGAGGCATATCATACACATTTCAAAATGATTCAAATTGATCAAACAATGTCACATGTAACTTGGCTAAATTTGAATTCAAATTGGAGTTTGAATTTGCATTTCAAATGCAATATACTCCTTTTAAATGGAATACTCAACACATCAGTACCATGAACATCACCGTTTCAACCTTCCATCATGTGATTGTGCATTGTATTTACTTTGCTACCTTGTTTGTTGTTTGTCGAGTAGAGGTGGAACCGGAGCAGGAGGTTGCCCCCTTCGGTTAAGACCCCGAACCCGAACCTCGTCAGCAAGGCAAGCAAACCCCCATTGATCATGTCGATAAAATCCCACTTCCCTCTCATGTCTCGCTTATGCATTGTTTAGGATGATTACCATGATGCGTTTCTACCGCATAGATGAACCCATTTCTTTGCATGACCTATCATTTTGTCACAGTAGTAAGCAAACCACAATCCTAGCAAATGTAGGAGTTGATTGATATCATGTGGCCCCTGCAATTGTTACTGCTTATTGCATGCTTAGAGTGATACCATGATGATACTGGTATGTGAGTCGGGATGGTAGTGATCATGATGATGATGGTAGAAGAGTGTTGGTGAATCTACCCTAATACAAGGTGAACGATGAGAGGCTGTGTATGAGTACACGATGGGTTGTCTCGTTGAACACCGCCCTAAGTCCGAGTTCTTGTGTGGTGATCCAAGATGAAGAGTACAACCACACATTGGGCTCACTGACCCCTCTCAGCTTACTAACTCATTCCCTTCGATGTCCAGATGTCGCAGTAGTTCGGATTTCTGTAGGTATTGTGGCCTGGTAGCCAAGTGAGAGAACGGCTCATCCAAGACCGGCTTTCGCACCACGCACACATCGTCTGGGTCCACTTCTGTAAACCGGTCGGGTTCACGATAGTGGAAGACAACCCAGATAGGCGGCTTTCATGGACTAGATCGGCTATGAGGTAACAGTTGTGGTGGCATCCTCGCTGTCATCTCTTGAATGGTGACACGCAAAAGGCGGTAACTGATGACACGTGTGTGTAGCGGTACACCCCTGCAGGGTTAACAAAACTATTCGAATAGCCGCGTCCGCGGTTATGGACTTCTTGGAAAGCTTAGCTTGATTATTAGACAACTTGAACTGGATACTTCTAAAACACACCAAAATAAGTGTGAGTGCTATGGCGTGCTTTCTCGTGGGGAAGTTGAGGAAGGCACCATAGTGGTGTAATTGGTTGAAGAAAGTTGTGGACTCGTGTACGCTTCTTACCTCAAAGTCTGGTACTCGTAGTTCAGGACTAGCCAAGTCAAAGCTGGCACTTCTGCAAGTGAAACCCCACCTACCTTTACCTTGATACATATGCATGAGTAATATAGCTCCTATGTAAGTCTTGCTGAGTACGAATTTGTACTCACGTTTGCTTAATCTATGTTTTAGATGAAACCACTGACCCCGAAGGTGGCTTCTTCATCGAGCTCGACGACTGAAGATCAAGCTAGTCTAGTCCCAGTCAGACGACTGGTTCCCTCGTGGAGGGCTTGTTTTTAGATAAGGCTTCTCTAAGCCATTTGTTAAACTTGTCTGTACTCAGACCTACTTTGCTTCCGCATGTTTTGATGTAATGTTGGATCACAGACTTGTGATCTCTGTGTGCACTCTGTAAGAGTTATTAATAAATGTGTATACTTTGTAGAGAATTGCAATGATACCTGCTGTTCATACAAGGCATGTGTGCTGCGTGTATGTTTATAACATGCATGTCTCTGTATGGGTTTTCGAGACCTTAGTTGTGATCTGGCTGGCGGTCTTTTATACACCAAGTGGCCCTTAGATGTGCGCAGCTTGGGGCATCGCGATGCGATTGTTCGTGACTCCGTCACGTGCACACTTTGATGTATGATCGAGCCCGCCCTAGACCCCGACTAAGTGATCGGGCTGGAGTAAGTCTATGTAAGGGTTATAATACAATCGATAGTATGGTTGAGGCGACTTGTCTATGAGTATGGGAGTTCACCACCCATATCATTTAGACTTGTGTGCGGACGATGAGGACCCATTTCAGTTGATCATCCGGCCTGGATGGGATGCCCCTCACGTTCGATGCTTTCCGAGAACGTTCTGTGCTTGGCCTTGTCTGCTCAGACAAGTCGGTACGGTTCTCGGCTCTCCATATGATTGTGTTGTAGCGAGGCTTGCATACGCTAACCCCGGGTCCCGACAAATTATTTATCTTGCTGTTAGTAGTCCTCCTTGTTTAGATGAACATGTTAGGGCTAGGTTCTTTGCGGGAATCGGATGTTCTCGATTTCCGTCAAAGGGATGGAGAAAATATGAAGAAGGCATGGGACAGAATTTCTGAAGCACAAAAAAGAATCATGCCTTGGATATCTATAAAGATTGTGCTTAGAAATTATTACCATGGTATTTTTAAGTGGTGTAAACACTCTCTTGACATTATAGCTGAGGGATATTTTCTAGAGTGTGATGAAGATAGAGCTCTTGAGATTTTGCATAGTCTATCTAGTTATTTTTTTTATGATCGTAGTGTTGATATTGTCATAGATAGACTTGCCATTATTGAAAAAAAGACTGGATGCTCTAGATTTGGGGAAAGTAGAGGAACTTAAGTCCAACAAGAAATAAATGTTGGAGATAGATGATGATTGGGAGCCCTTTGTTAGGATTAGCATCTCTAACAAAAGCTTCCTTGCTTTTTGTGATATTGGATCCGCAGTTTCTACTATGCCAAAAATAGTTTATGATTCTTTGAAACTGGATATGAATATATTATGATCTTATCATGAACATTCTAATGGAGATATATCATAGGTTAAAGCAAAGTTAAAAGAAGTCCAAGTTGCATTCCTTCATAGGACTGCACCAATGGATTTCTTCATCATGGAGCCAAACCAAAGTAACATTGTGCTCGGAAGAGACTTCCTCCGTGCTATCAAAGGCTTCATTGATATTGGTAATAGGCACATACGCTTACGCGGTATGGTGAAAGGTAAGTATATCTTCCCTAGTAAAAATAAGAAGGAACTTATTGAAAATCAATTTGAGGGTTTTTATGATTCTGATCTTGGGTACCCTTGATTCTTCTTTTTGCATCATGCCTAGCTAATGGCTTTAAAGAAGCGCTTTCGGGAGGCAGCCCGCAATGAATTTAGGTTTTTCGTTTTGCTTTTGTTGTGTCTTGATGATTGTTAATACTGTAGCAACATCATTGTGTGACGCCCCCAAAATCAGACCGTGTACAGTAATCATACACGCAAGGTACACGATCGAGATTAGGGACTCACGATGAGATATCACAACACAACTCTACAAATAAAATAATACAAGCTGTTTAATACAAGCCAGGGGCCACGAGGGCTCGAATACAACAGCTCGAGAGCACAAAGTCAGCGGAAGCAATAGTATCTGAATACAGACACAAGGATACAAGGTTGCCTTAAGAAGGCTAGCACAAATAACAACAGATCGAAAAGGCGAGGCCTCCTGCATGGGAACCTCCAAGCTACTCCTGGTCAACGGGGAACTCGACGTCGTAGAAGGCATCGGGGGTCTCCTGCTCCTGGGCTCCAATGTCGACTGCAGCGGCCGATCAGGCAAAACAGTAAAGGAAATAAAGCAGGTGAGTATCTAGTATACCCGCGAGTCTTACGTCCGCTACTAAGCATTATGCATTGTATCAACGGAAAGAAGAGGCTGTATATAGTGGACTGAAAGACAGAAATCCAGAGCAAGGGTAAGAAGCTAGGCCTAACGAAGACTAGCATCTTCCGACGATGTCTTGCAGCATGAGGTAAGAATCAGCCAACAGTTTATATAAAGCATAAAGTAACAATGCAGCAGAAGTTGCTGCAGCATTGTATAATAATAAGATGTAATAATTAACAATGCCTCCGAGTTCACCTCCTCGACATCCCCGCGAGGAAGAAAACCCGGAACCATACAGTTTAATAATAGTTTCTAGTGGTAAGATCCAGCTTCAGCATAAAGCGTCCTGTTACCGTGGACACGGCTATTCGAATAGATTAATCTTCCCTGCAGGGGTGCACTTGTGTTACGCTACACGCACAGATCTCCAGGGTGGCGGGAACCTTGTTAGGGAACGCTCCACCGAGGCTATCCGACACTTCATAGCCCATCTTTCAAACTCAACAGAGAGGCCATCCGCCGGTCTAAATCCTAAGTACTCAGGGCCTTCGACCCCAACCCTGACGTACTCCTACACGGTGCGTGGGTGGCCGGGAAGCCGTAACAAAAACAACACAGCTCGAGCCAAGAAGACAGCGCACTTCCCGGCAATCAGCCCGCGGTACTGCTGACGTCTGAAGAGTCCTCGGACGACACTAAGAAGCAGAGGAGCCCATACTCGTAATCCCACGGGTAGGTAGTGCGTACATGGCATATAGCCAACTCAAGACATTCACTGAACCATTTAGCATTTTAATTAACCTGCGTGACAAGCGTTATCGTTGCCTCGACTTAACTGACCCGCGGACAACAACAGCAGCCAGGACCACCAGTACATCGGTGCCTGCCCTGTCGTCCCACCAAGTCACTACGGTTACCAACAAGGTGAACCGTCTCCTTACCTTGTCTCGCGTGTGCTCCTGGAGGAGCTCGACTTTCGTGGTTTTGGTAACTCTCGCGGCCAACGACCAGGGGCCAAGCACACCGGTACACTGGTCGTGCCCTCCCTGTCGTCCCGTCGCAATACCTCTCGCGGGCACCGTTGGGTCGCCCGACTTCTTACCTTTAAGGACACCAGTTGGTTCGAGTTCCTACCGTTAAGTGAAACCAGGAGGAATCACCCTCGATGGTACACTTGAGCTGGCTCGACTGAGACATCAGCGGAATGAACTAAAGAGGTAAACCTCGTATCATCCCGGTGATGCTACGCTACTGAGCCGACGAGAGTGAAATACGAGTCCATTCCACTCGTAAGTCAAACTCGAAGCGACTCGGCAGAGTCTCGCCGTTGTAGGTTCCCTATGGCGTCTGCATTGAGCCGTACCTGTTGCGGTTGTAATATATCTTTTCCGCTATCACTCCCAGAGTGATCACAGCCCGCTATCTAATCCTAGCTAACAATGCGCAGGGCTCACTGCTGAACAATGCATAAGTAATAATAGGCAGCATAGGATTAAAGGGAGGTACATCAAGGGGCGACAAAATCAGGCTATGCAATTGAATAGGATTGTAATCGTAGCAGCAGTAGTAACAATGCCTAGTGCAAGAAATGTACGGAAAGGTAGGCGATATCTGGGGAAGAGAATGGCTCTGCTTGCCTGCAAGCTCGACAGTAGCGGTACGGTCGTCGACGAAGTAGTCGTACTCAGCATCGGTGTAGTCGGCGGTAGCAGCGGGGTCTACCGGAGATTAAGGGGGGGAAGAAACAATAAATACACAACAATAATAGCAATACAAATGCAAGACATAACAGATGAATTGTAAACGGGGTTCTATCGCAGTACGATGCACGTTACTCGGAGCGGGGATTCATCCGGGGATGAAATACCGGCTCCGGGTGATTACCGGACAGGGTGTCCGGAGGGGGAAGGGCTCATGCCGGAGGTGTCGTCGACATCCGACAAAGATAACAGGGGTGTATCCATGTTAGTTGAACCATTCCGGACAACTTTCGTGTTCGGAATAATTTCATCCGGGTACTCTAACAGTACCGGACAATTTATCGGACAGACGGTCCGGAGGGGGAATGTCCGATGTTCGTTGTGTTAGAGGGGTGTGGTAGACATACGGATAGCGTATCCGTATTCGTTGTATTTTTCTGATCAATTTTCATGTATAAATTTTTTGAATCCGAGTTACGGTTTAAAAGATATTGATTTTCAAAGTTTAAATCAATTTAAATGATTTTCTGGAATTTCTTTTATTATTAAATCAAACATTATCCTCAACAGTCCTGTTGACTGGTCAACCAGACAGAAGGGACCCACATGTCATACACAGTGGAAAAATAAAACATTTAATTTAATTAATCTGGCACATGGGCCCACATGTCATACTCACCAGGGGTTATTATCTAACAGTTTTTTTATTTATTTAATCCAAAGCCTTGGGCCCACCTGTAAGCCTCATCACAGGGTTTTCTCTAGTTATTTCAATACATAGGTAATTAGAGGGGTATGGGCCCAGGTGTCATTGACTCAAATAAAACAACAGGGGGTTATTTTTGTTAGCTAAACAGGGGGGGGGGGTTAACCCCTGTTAAGGGGGGTGGGGTTAACCTCGCGTCCACGCCGGCGTCCATCAGAGGAGCACGGCGGCACGGCTCCGGCATGGCGAGGGCGGGGCCTGGACAGCGCGCGCGCGGGGCCAAGGACTAGGGCGCGTCCGGCATGGGTGCGGCATAGGAGGGCAGGGCGCGCGGTCGGTGAGGAGGGAAGGTGTGCACGGCGAGCCGAGCTCCACCGAGGCACGCACGGCGAGCTCAGGCTGCGGCTACAAAGCTAGAGGGCGACGGGGAGAAGTTTGCGGTGACGGTGAGGCTCACCGCGAGTGGGTAGAGGCAGGCAGCCAGCGCGGGGAGGGCACGGAGTCGCCGGAATCGGAGAAGAACGTCGGACGGCCCGAGGTGGAAGGAGAGCTCGATTCGCACGGCGTGGTGGCTTGGGGCTCGAGTTCGTCGCGCGGGAAGACGGAAACGCCCATGGCGACGCTCCTGGACAAGCCGGGTTGGACTGTCGTGGCCGTTGGCCGCGGTGATGCACGCCGGCGAACCGCGGCTCCCGGGCGGCGCCGACCTGAAGAAAACGGGGAAGGAGGGAGAGGGGGGGACCTGGGTGGGGGAAGGAGGAGGGGGTGGCTACGGTTCGCTGCAGGGCTCGGGGTGGCGTTCTTATCGCCCCAGAGGGAGCAGGTGAGCGAAGGGGGGCAGGTGAGGGGGGCCGGCGGCGTGGCCCTCCCCTGTCCATGGCTCGTGCGGGGTGGTTGGGATGGGGAGGAAAACAGGGAAGAAGAGAGGAGAGAGGGGGGCTGGGCCCTGGGGTGGGCCTCGCCCCTGAGCGTAGTATAGGGTTTTTCGATTTTCTTTTTTTTTTGTTTTTCTTTTCTTTTGTTTAAATGTATTTGGTTATTGTTTCATTTTTGTAATGTGTGGAACATGCACCAAAATTAGTGATGCACCTTATAACAATGCCACAGAAAGTTTTGTGCCTAAATAAAATCAATTGCATTTTTGTTTTATTAAAAAGGTATTAAATGCTTCTGTTTTCCACTGTTATTATTTGTTTAACATTTTTAAACATGGTATTAAAATCCCATATCACTTTTATTATGGCCTACAGATTATTAGGCATTTTATAAAATTGTTTTCACAATTTTTAGTTTAATTAAAATTCCCACTTGTTTATTTTATTCCATGGAAATTTAATAATTTCCTAAAGCCATTGTTTTATTTCATTTATTATTCCTCAATATTACTATACCATTTTAATAAAATAACTATTGCTATATAATCGTGGCCTAATGATTGTTAGGCATTTTAGAATTCGATTCCACCATTTTTGTTTACTAAGATTGCATTTCCATTTTAAATTTCATGACAATTTAGATATGCCAACTCTAGGGTCTTCATAATTATTCTTGGCTTGGGATTATCCAAATGACTAGGGATGATTTGGTTTAACCAAGACCAAGTTGATTGACTGGCATCCACAATTCTTGGAGCAGAGTTTTATAATTTACCCAATTTGAAAATTTTATCTGGGTTGGAAATTGACAGAGCTATGATCACAGGTGATCATGGCTTGATCATCAACAGTAATGATCACTAACAGTGGAATCACTGTAGTGATTACTGTTACTGATTCTGAGGGTGTTACAAATCTCCACCACTACAAGGAATTCTCGTCCCGAGAATTAAAAGTAGTGTAAGGGGTAGAGTTTCGGTTTCGCCTTCTAACAAATCTTCTGTTTCTTGTTGTCCTACTCGAAGAAATTAATCCTTCACGTTGAGGCCTTCACTGCACGACATCGGTGCATCTCGATGGGTTTTCATCCTTTCTTCGGGGGCTTCATCGCACTTACGAACAGGGTAAGAGGTAAGGCTTAAGGGGTAAGGATCGATACAAGGTTAATCAAATGGGGTTGCTCAAGGTTATGGAGTACAAAGTCCTTCCGAGTTTAACATCAGGGAAGTACATCGTGAGAAGTTTTAAGTGGATAGGCACGCATTCGATGCCGATGACGGATGATGGAAAAAAGGGCCCCGATCATCAGACAGGTACACTGAGTCTGACATCGGACGGAATATCACAAGGTAGAGGACTCGTGAATTGCATACGAGGTCAATCAAGAGGAATAACCTCGAGAACAGAAGGGTACAAGAGAGTCAGGTTTCGATCCTGTGGAACTGTGGGTTATGGGCCCACAGAAGGTAAGAAGGGTGGCGACATTCCACGCGGGCACGATGCAAGGTTTGTCAGAGAACAATTTGTCAACTATGTCGGCAACATCATCAGTGCCAAGGCGAGGAACGAAGAGAACCATTTTCCTGCTCGTTAAGACAAGGCGGACCAATTGGCAAAGTTCTCGTCCATCGGTGGTCACCGAAAAGTCATCAACAATCGTAACTGGTTGTACAGACAAGGTAGCACACCAAAGTGTTTACATAAGCAGGGAATTGTCACTGCTTAGATAAGATACATTACAAGAAAGGTTAAACAGACCAATGGAAAAGAAATTGAGATGATACACAAGTATCAGGTGTATATCTTTCCCAAGGGAAAACAGAGCATGATATATATGATCAAGTTGTATTGGCACGGAGACAAGGGAGGTTGTCGACGATAACACAAATCATCGAGGGACAAGGATGGTATTTCACACAATGAATTTAATTGACACATGGAATAGGCCACGTAAGATTAGCCGAAAAATAATCCACCAAAGGTCAGGTGGTTCGCAAAGAATCTGATGTGAGTATCGACACTCAACCAGAAGGAGGGAGAATGCAAAGGCATCAGGTGATAGGAGCATCGAGATAATTCGATGCTTAAGTACACCGGAACTGTGATTCCCAGAACGGGAGGTGGATGCAAATATCCACACGGACTTATCGGTGGCAGGGGATTGCAAAGGCGAGGAACACGCAGGTTCTCGGGAATTGATCAGATAGTAATCGTCGAAATCTTTAGGTGAATCAGGCGATCATCGAGAATGCAGAGGTCTCCGGAAGGAAGGAGGTACGTGAACCTAAGTCCGAGTTATTAAAAATTTACCAGCAAGGATAAGAGAGCAGAGTCCCAGAGCATAGGTACGGAGAAAAAGATCCTAATACCATAGATATCACCCGTAGTGACATCGATGTGGGCCCATAAGCCAAACATTAAGTTAGCAAGTAGTTTTGCAAATACTAGACTCGACTTCGACCGAGGAGTGGTTAGGGGCTTCCTACAGGTAGTTGGCTCTGATACCAACTTGTGACGCCCCCAAAATCAGACCGTGTACAGTAATCATACACGCAAGGTACACGATCGAGATTAGGGACTCACGATGAGATATCACAACACAACTCTACAAATAAAATAATACAAGCTGTTTAATACAAGCCAGGGGCCACGAGGGCTCGAATACAATAGCTCGAGAGCACAAAGTCAGCGGAAGCAATAGTATCTGAATACATACACAAGGATACAAGGTTGCCTTAAGAAGGCTAGCACAAATAACAACAGATCGAAAAGGCGAGGCCTCCTGCCTGGGAACCTCCAAGCTACTCCTGGTCAACGGGGAACTCGACGTCGTAGAAGGCATCGGGGGTCTCCTGCTCCAGGGCTCCAACGTCGACTGCAGCGGCCGATCAGGCAAAACAGTAAAGGACATAAAGCAGGTGAGTATCTAGTATACCCGCGAGTCTTACGTCCGCTACTAAGCATTATGCATTGTATCAACGGAAAGAAGAGGTTGTATATAGTGGACTGAAAGACAGAAATCCAGAGCAAGGGTAAGAAGCTAGGCCTAACGAAGACTAGCATCTTCCGACGATGTCTTGCAGCATGAGGTAAGAATCAGCCAACAGTTTATATAAAGCATAAAGTAACAATGCAGCAGAAGTTGCTGCAGCATTGTATAATAATAAGATGTAATAATTAACAATGCCTCCGAGTTCACCTCCTCGACATCCCCGCGAGGAAGAAAACCCGGAACCATACAGTTTAATAATAGTTTCTAGTGGTAAGATCCAGCTTCAGCATAAAGCGTCCTGTTACCGTGGACACGGCTATTCGAATAGATTAATCTTCCCTGCAGGGGTGCACTTGTGTTACGCTACACGCACGGATCTCCAGGGTGGCGGGAACCTTGTTAGGGAACGCTCCACCGAGGCTATCCGACACTTCATAGCCCATCTTTCAAACTCAACAGAGAGGCCATCCGCCGGTCTAAATCCTAAGTACTCAGGGCCTTGGACCCCAACCCTGACGTACTCCTGCACGGTGCGTGGGTGGCCGGGAAGCCGTAACAAAAACAATACAGCTCGAGCCAAGAAGACTGCGCACTTCCCGGCAATCAGCCCGCGGTACTGCTGACGTCTGAAGAGTGCTCGGACGACACTAAGAAGCAGAGGAGCCCATACTCGTAATCCCACGGGTAGGTAGTGCGTACATGGCATATAGCCAACTCAAGACATTCACTGAACCATTTAGCATTTTAATTAACCTGCGTGACAAGCGTTATCGTTGCCTCGACTTAACCGACCCGCGGACAACGACAGCAGCCAGGACCACCAGTACATCGGTGCCTGCCCTGTCGTCCCACCAAGTCACTACGGTTACCAACAAGGTGAACCGTCTCCTTACCTTGTCTCGCGTGTGCTCCTGGAGGAGCTCGACTTTCGTGGTTTTGGTAACTCTCGCGGCCAACGACCAGGGGCCAAGCACACCGGTACACTGGTCGTGCCCTCCCTGTCGTCCCGTCGCAATACCTCTTGCGAGCACCGTTGGGTCGCCCGACTTCTTACCTTTAAGGACACCAGTTGGTTCGAGTTCCTACCGTTAAGTGAAACCAGGAGGAATCACCCTCGATGGTACACTTGAGCTGGCTCGACTGAGACATCAGCGGAATGAACTAAAGAGGTAAACCTCGTATCATCCCGGTGATGCTACGCTACTGAGCCGACGAGAGTGAAATACGAGTCCATTCCACTCGTAAGTCAAACTCGAAGCGACTCGGCAGAGTCTCGCCGTTGTAGGTTCCCTATGGCATCTGCATTGAGCCGTACCTGTTGCAGTTGTAATATATCTTTTCCGCTATCACTCCCAGAGTGATCACAGCCCGCTATCTAATCCTAGCTAACAATGCGCAGGGCTCACTGCTGAACAATGCATAAGTAATAATAGGCAGCATGGGATTAAAGGGAGGTACATCAAGGGGCGACAAAATCAGGCTATGCAATTGAATAGGATTGTAATCGTAGCAGCAGCAGTAACAATGCCTAGTGCAAGAAATGTACGGAAAGGTAGGCGATATCTGGGGAAGAGAATGGCTCTGCTTGCCTGCAAGCTCGACAGTAGCGGTACGGTCGTCGACGAAGTAGTCGTACTCAGCATCGGTGTAGTCGGCGGTAGCAGCGGGGTCTACCGGAGATTAAGGGGGGGAAGAAACAATAAATACACAACAATAATAGCAATACAAATGCAAGACATAACAGATGAATTGTAAACGGGGTTCTATCGCAGTACGATGCACGTTACTCGGAGCGGGGATTCATCCGGGGATGAAATACCGGCTCCGGGTGATTACCGGACAGGGTGTCCGGAGGGGGAAGGGCTCATGCCGGAGGTGTCGTGGACATCCGACAAAGATAACAGGGGTGTATCCGTGTTAGTTGAACCATTCCGGACAACTTTCGTGTTCAGAATAATTTCATCCGGGTACTCTAACAGTACCGGACAATTTATCGGACAGACGGTCCGGAGGGGGAATCTCCGATGTTCGTTGTGTTAGAGGGGTGTGGTAGACATACGGATAGCGTATCCGTATTTGTTGTATTTTTCTGATCAATTTTCATGTATAAAGTTTTTGAATCCGAGTTACGGTTTAAAAGATATTGATTTTCAAAGTTTAAATCAATTTAAATGATTTTCTGGAATTTCTTTTATTATTAAATCAAACATTATCCTCAACAGTCCTGTTGACTAGTCAACCAGACAGAAGGGACCCACATGTCATACACAGTGGAAAAATAAAACATTTAATTTAATTAATCTGGCACATGGGCCCACATGTCATACTCACCAGGGGTTATTATCTAACAGTTTTTTTATTTATTTAATCCAAAGCCTTGGGCCCACCTGTAAGCCTCATCAGAGGGTTTTCTCTAGTTATTTCAATACATAGGTAATTAGAGAGGTATGGCCCCAGGTGTCATTGACTCAAATAAAACAACAGGGGGTTATTTTTGTTAGCTAAACAGGGGTGGGGGGGTTAACCCCTATTAAGGGGGGTGGGGTTAACCTCGCGTCCACGCCGGCGTCCATCAGAGGAGCACGGCGGCACGGCTCCGGCACGGCGAGGGCCAGGCCTGGACAGCGCGCGCGCGGGGCCAAGGACTAGGGCGCGTCCGGCATGGGTGCGGCATAGGAGGGCAGGGCGCGCGGTCGGTGAGGAGGGAAGGTGTGCACGGCGAGCCGAGCTCCACCGAGGCACGCACGGCGAGCTCAGGCTGCGGCTACAGAGCTAGAGGGCGACGGGGAGAAGTTTGCGGGGATGGCGAGGCTCACCGCGAGTGGGTAGAGGCAGGCAGCCAGCGCGGGGAGGGCACGGAGTCGCCGGAATCGGAGAAGAACGTTGGACGGCCCGAGGTGGAAGGAGAGCTCGATTCGCACGGCGTGGTGGCTTGGGGCTTGAGTTCGTCGCGCGGGAAGACGGAGACGCCCATGGCGACGCTCCTGGACAAGTCGGGTTGGACTGTCGTGGCCGTTGGCCGCGGTGATGCACGCCGGCGAACCGCGGCTCCCGGGCGGCGCCGACCTGAAGAAAACGGGGAAGGAGGGAGAGGGGGGGAACTGGGTGGGGGAAGGAGGAGGGGGTGGCTACGGTTCGCCGCAGGGCTCGGGGTGGCGTTCTTATCGCCCCAAAGGGAGCAGGTGAGCGAGGGGGGGCAGGTAAGGGGGGCCGGCGGCGTGGCCCTCCCCTGTCCATGGCTCGTGCGGGGTGATTGGGATGGGGAGGAAAACAGGGAAGAAGAGAGGAGAGAGGGGGGCTGGGCCCTGGGGTGGGCCTCGCCCCTGAGCGTAGTATAGGGTTTTTCGATTTTCTTTGTTTTTTGTTTTTCTTTTCTTTTGTTTAAATGTATTTGGTTATTGTTTCATTTTTGTAATGTGTGGAACATGCACCAAAATTAGTGATGCACCTTATAACAATGCCACAGAAAGTTTTGTGCCTAAATAAATTCAATTGCATTTTTGTTTTATTAAAAAGGTATTAAATGCTAATAAAAGTGATATGGGATTTTAATACCATGTTTAAAAATGTTAAACAAATAATAACAGTGGAAAACAGTAGCATTTAATACCTTTTTAATAAAACAATGTTCATGAGTGCCCCATCAGTCAGAATACTCCACCCCATGCCAAAGGAAACCCCAATGTTCGTGCCAAGCCACCCCCGAAGGTTTCCACCGCCAAGCCTTTCTCTTCCGCAAATCTTGGACGTGTGAACCAAATCTCAGCTGAGGAAACTGATAGTACTTCTGATGTCATTCTTGGTACGCTCCCAGTCAATCATGTTCCCACTTCTGTCCTTTTCGATCCAGGACCATCTCACTCATTCATGTCGGAGAGTTATGCACTTCGGCATGAGATATCCTTTAATGAAATGTTCACCCCAATGTTTATTCAAACTCCTGGTTCCAAGTGGCAAACTAATAGTGTAAGCCATGGAAATCAAATTGAAATTGAGGGTTTAGTATTCCTTGCTTCACTCATAGCCCTCAAGTCTTCAGACATTGATGTCATCCTTGGTATGGATTGGTTATCAAGACAAAATGCTTTTCTTGATTGTAAAGCCAAGTCAGTTAGACTTACACATCCTTCAGGCCAGACAATAGATTACTCCTCACCAAGAACAAGAACCCAGATGCATTCTTTGAATGTGCTTCCCCTTCCTGACCTTGAAGATGTTCCGGTGCTTCGTGACTTCCCGGATGTCTTTCCTGAAGAGCTGCCGGGCATGCCACCCGACAGATGTGTAGAGTTCATAGTGGATCTTATGCCAGGAACCGCACCAATTTCCAGACGCCCATACAAAATGGACCCACGTGAGTTAGCTGAGCTTAAAACCCAACTTGAAGCTTTGTTGGCAAAAGGCTTCATCTGCCCTAGCTCATCGCCATGGGGTTGCCCCGTTCTGTTCGTAACGAAGAAATATGGAACAGAAAGGATGTGCATAGACTATCGCCCGCTAAATCTAGCGACGGTAAAGAACAAATACCCACTGCCCAGGATCAATGATCTTTATGATCAACTTGCTGGATCCTCTGTCTTCTCCAAGATGGATTTGTGATTAGGTTATCATCAAATCAAAATCAGAAACGAGAACATTCCCAAAACGGCTTTTACTACTCGTTATGGTGTTTACGAGTACACCGTCATGTACTACGGTTTAACCAATGCCCCTGCCACTTCCTCGCGCATGATGAATTCGATCTTCATGGAGTACCGAGATAAATTTGTTGTAGTTTATCTTGATGACATTCTCATCTACTCGAAGAACGAAGAAGAACATGCCGAACATATTAGGCTGGTATTGATGAAACTTAGAGAGCACCGCCTTTATGCCAAGTTCTCTAAGTGTGAATTTTGGCTACCCAAAGTGACCTACTTAGGCCACGTGATTTCTGCAAAAGGCATTGCTGTGAATCCCGAGAGAGTTCAGGCTGTCCTTGACTGGACTCCACCTGAATCGGTTAAGCAAGTTAGGAGTTTTCTTGGCTTAGCAAGCTATTGCCGCCGCTTCGTCGAGAACTTTTCTAAAGTTGCAAAGCCTCTAACTGAACTCCTCAAGAAAGATAAGAAATTCCTATGGAATCCCATGTGCGAGGAAAGCTTTCAAGAGCTAAAGAGAAGATTGACTTCTGCACCCGTACTTGCGCCTCCAGACACCAAAAAAGATTTCGAAATCTTTTGTGACGCCTCACGGCAAGGGTTAGGATGCATAATTATGCAAGATAGACATGTGGTAGCGTATGCTTCACGCCAGTTGCGTCCACATGAAGAGAACTATCCTACCCATGATCTTGAACTCGCTGCCTGTAACACCCTCAGAATCAGTAACAGTAATCACTACAGTGATTCCACTGTTAGTGATCATTACTGTTGATGATCAAGCCATGATCACCTGTCATCATAGCTCTGTCAATTTCCAACCCAGATAAAATTTTCAAATTGGGTAAATTATAAAACTCTGCTCCAAGAATTGTGGATGCCAGTCAATCAACTTGGTCTTGGTTAAACCAAATCATCCCTAGTCATTTTCATAATCCCAAGCCAAGAATAAATATGAAGACCCTTGAGTTGGCATATCTAAATTGTCATGAAATTTAAAATGGAAATGCAATCTTAGTAAACCAAAATGGTGGAATCGAATTCTAAAATGCCTAACAATCATTAGGCCACGATTATATAGCAATAGTTATTTTATTAAAATGGTATAGTAATATTGAGGAATAATAAATGAAATAAAACAATGGCTTTAGGAAATTATTAAATTGCCATGGAATAAAATAAACAAGTGGGAATTTTAATTAAACTAAAAATTGTGAAAACAATTTTATAAAATGCCTAATAATCTGTAGGCCATAATAAAAGTGATATGGGATTTTAATACCATGTTTAAAAATGTTAAACAAATAATAACAGTGGAAAACAGTAGCATTTAATACCTTTTTAATAAAACAAAAATGCAATTGATTTTATTTAGGCACAAAACTTTCTGTGGCATTGTTATAAGGTGCATCACTAATTTTGGTGCATGTTCCACACATTACAAAAATGAAACAATAACCAAATACATTTAAACAAAAGAAAAGAAAAACAAAAAAAAACAAAGAAAATCGAAAAACCCTATACTACGCTCAGGGGCGAGGCCCACCCCAGGGCCCAGCCCCCCTCTCTCCTCTCTTCTTCCCTGTTTTCCTCCCCATCCCAACCACCCCGCACGAGCCATGGACAGGGGAGGGCCACGCCACCGGCCCCCCTCACCTGCCCCCCCCCCTCGCTCACCTGCTCCCTCTGGGGCGATGAGAACGCCACCCCGAGCCCTGCAGCGAACCGTAGCCACCCCCTCCTCCTTCCACCATCCAGTTCCCCCCCTCTCCCTCCTTCCCCGTTTTCTTCAGGTCGGTGCCGCCCGGGAGCCGCGGTTCGCCGGCGTGCATCACCGCGGCCAACGGCCACGACAGTCCAACCCGGCTTGTCCAGGAGCGTCGCCATGGGCGTCTCCGTCTTCCCGCGCGACGAACTCGAGCCCCAAGCCACCACGCCGTGCGAATCGAGCTCTCCTTCCACCTCGGGCCGTCCGACGTTCTTCTCCGATTCCGGCGACTCCGTGCCCTCCCTGCGCTGGCTGCCTGCCTCTACCCACTCGCGGTGAGCCTCACCGTCACCGCAAACTTCTCCCCGTCGCCCTCTAGCTCGGTAGCCGCAGCCTGAGCTCGCCGTGCGTGCCTCGGTGGAGCTCGGTTCGCCGTGCACACCTTCCCTCCTCACCGACCGCGCGCCCTGCCCTCCTGTGCCGCACCCATGCCGGACGCGCCCTAGTCCTTGGCCCCGCGTGCGCGCTGTCCAGGCCCCGCCCTCGCCGTGCCGGAGCCGTGCCGCCGTGCTCCTCTGATGGACGCCGGCGTGGACGCGAGGTTAACCCCCCCCCCCCCTCTGTTTAGCTAACAAAAATAACCCCCTGTTGTTTTATTTGAGTCAATGACACCTGGGCCCATACCCCTCTAATTACCTATGTATTGAAATAACTAGAGAAAACCCTCTGATGAGGCTTATAGGTGGGCCCAAGGCTTTGGATTAAATAAATAAATAAAACGGTTAGATAATAACCCCTGGTGAGTATGACATGTGGGCCCATGTGCCAGATTAATTAAATTAAATGTTTTATTTTTCCACTGTGTATGACATGTGGGTCCCTTCTGTCTGGTTGACCAGTCAACAGGACTGTTGAGGATAATGTTTGATTTAATAATAAAAGAAATCCAGAAAATCATTTAAATTGGTTTAAACTTTGAAATTCAATAACTTTTAAACCGTAACTCGGATTCAAAAACTTTATACATGAAAATTGATCAGAAAAATATAATGAATACGAATACGCTATCTGTATGCCTACCACACCCCTCTAACACAACGAACATCGAACATTCCCCCTACGGACCAGTTGTCTGATAAATGGTCCGGTACTGTTAGAGTACCCGGATGAATTTATTCCGAACACGAAAGTTGTCCGGAATGGTTCAAATAGCACGGATACACCCCCCTTATGTTGTTCCGGTAACTACGACACCTCCGCCTTGATCCTTCCCCTCCGGACACCCTGTCCGATAATCACCCGGAGCCGGTAGTTCATCCTCAGATGAATTTCCGTTCCGAGCAACGTGCATTACACTGCGTTAGAACACCGTTAACATTTCATTTATCATGTCATGCATCTGTTTGTATATGCTTGCTGTGTATTTACTATTTCTCCCCCCTTTAAATCTCCGATAGACCCCGCTGCTGCCGTCGACTACACCGCTGCTGAGTACGACTACGTCGTCGACGACCCTACTACTACCGTCGAGCTTGCAGGCAAGCAGAGCCATTCTCTTCCCCAGATATCGCCTATCTTTCCGTACATTTCTTGCACTAGGCATTGTTACTGCTGCTGCTACGTTTACAATCCTATTCAACTGCATAGCCTGTATTTTTGTCGCCCCTTGATGTGCCTTCCTTTATCCTATGCTGCCTATTATTATTATGCATTATTCAGCAGTGAGCCCTGCGCATTGTTAGCTAGGATTAGATAGAGGGTCGTGATCACTCAGGGGAGTGAACGCGGATACAATATTTATAACTGCACAGGTACGGTACAATGCAGACACCTCCTCAGGCCCTACCTGGGTTATGCCTAGTCACCTCAAGTGTGAGCTATCAAGGAGTAATTCTTTGTACTCCACTCGAGGCTGACTTTGTCTTACCACCATAGGGTCGTGACAACGGTTGTCCTAAAGGTAACAAGTCGGGCGACCCAACGGTGCCCGCGAGAGGTATTGCGACGGGACGACCGGGAGGGCACGACCAGTGTACCGGTGTGCTTGGCCCCTGATCGTTGGCCGCGAGAGTTACCAAACTACGAAAGTCGAGCTCCTCCAGGAGCACCCACGAGACAAGGTAAGGAGACGGTTCACCTTGTTGGTAACCGCAGTGACTTGGTGGGACGACGGGGCAGGCACCGATGTACTGGTGGTCCTGGCTGCTGTCATTGTCCGCGGGTCGGTTAAGTCGAGGCAACGATAACGGTTGTCACGCAGATTAATTAAAATACTAAATGGTTCAGTGAATGTCTTGAGTTGGCTATATGCCATGTACGCACTACCTACCCGTGGGAACTACGAGTTATGGGCTCCTCCGCTTCTTAGTGTCGTCCGAGGACTCATCAGACGTCAGCAGTACTGCGGGCTGATTGCCGGGAAGTGGTGTTGTCTTATTTGCTCGCGCGGTGATCTCTTATTTGGATTTGCTTCAACTTCACCGGCCATCCACGCACCGTGCAGGAGTACGTTCAGGTTGGGGTCCAAGGCCCGGCGTACTTAGGATTTAGACCGGCGGATGACCTCTCTGTTGAGTTTGAAAGATGGGCTATGAAGTGTCGGATAGCCTCGGTGGAGCGTTCCCTAACAAGGTTCCCGCCACCCTGGAGATCCGTGCGTGTAGCGTAACACAAGTGCACCCCTGCAGGGAAGATTGATCTATCGATAGGCGTGTCCACGGTAACAGGACGCTTGATGCTGAAGCTGGATCTTACCACTAGAAACTATTATTAAACTGTATGGTTCCGAGTTCTTTTCCTCGCGGGGATGTCGAGGAGGTGATCTCGGAGGCATTGTTAATTATTACAACTTATTATTATTCAATGTTGCAGCAACTTCTGCTTCATTGTTACTTTACTGCTTTATATCAACTGTTGGTTGATTCCTACCTCATGCTGCAAGACCCCGTCGGAAGATGCTAGTCTTCGTTAGGCCTAGCTTCTTACCCTTGCTCTGAACTTCTGTCTTCAGTCCACTATATACAGCCTCTTCATTCCGTTGATATCATGCATAATGTTTAGTAGCGGACGTAAGACTCGCGGGTATACTAGATACTCACCTGCTTTATTTCCTTTACTGTTTTGCCTGATCGGCCGCTGCAGCCGACGTTGGAGCCCAGGAGCAGGAGTACCCCGGAGGCGCCTACTACGACGTCGAGTTCCCCGTTGACCAGGAGTAGTACTGTGGATCCCAGGCAGGAGGCCTCGCCTTTTCGTTCTATATCTCTGATGTGATTTGTGCTAGCCTTCTTCAGGAAAAACTTGACTAACTATGTCTGTACTCAGATATTATGGTTTGTATGACTTATATATTCGGGTCCGCGTGACCGCCTCTATTGTAATATATTTGTTTATCCTTTTGTTTTTAGTGTTGTGTTGTGATATTATCATCGTGGCACCCTAATCTCAGTCGTGTACCCTGTGTGTATGATTACTGTACACGGTCTGATTTTGGGGGCGTCACAAGTTGGTATCAGAGCCGACTGCCTGTAGGAAGCCCCTAACCACTCTTTGGTCGAAGTCGAGTCTAGTATTTGAAAAACTACTTGCTAACTTAATGTTTGGCTTACGGGCCCACATCGATGTCACTACGGGTGATATCTATGGTATTAGGATCTTTTTCTCCGTACCTATGCTCTGGGACTCTGCTCTCTTATCCTTGCTGGTAAATTTTTAATAACTCGGACTTAGGTTCACGTACCTCCTTCCTTCCGGAGACCTCTGCATTCCCGATGATCGCCTGATTCACCTAAAGATTCTGACGATTACTGTCTGATCAATTCCCGAGAACCTGCGTGTTCCTCGCCTTTGCAATCCCCTGCCACCGATAAGTCCGTGTGGATATTTGCATCCACCTCCCATTCTGGGAATCACAGTTCCGGTGTACTTAAGCATCGAATTATCTCGATGCTCCTATCACCTGATGCCTTTGCATTCTCCCTCCTTCTGGTTGAGTGTCGATACTCACATCAGATTCTTTGCGAACCACCTGACCTTTGGTGGATTATTTTCCGGCTAATCTTACGTGGCCTATTCCATGTGTCAATTAAATTCATTGTGTGAAATACCATCCTTGTCCCTCGATGATTTGTGTTATCGTCGACAACCTCCCTTGTCTCCGTGCCAATACAACTTGATCATATATATCATGCTCTGTTTTCCCTTGGGAAAGATATACACCTGATACTTGTGTATCATCTCAATTTCTTTTCCATTGGTCTGTTTAACCTTTCTTGTAATGTATCTTATCTAAGCAGTGACAATTCCCTGCTTATGTAAACACTTTGGTGTGCTACCTTGTCTGTACAACCAGTTACGATTGTTGATGACTTTTCGGTGACCACCGATGGACGAGAACTTTGCCAATTGGTCCGCCTTGTCTTAACGAGCAGGAAAATGGTTCTCTTCGTTCCTCGCCTTGGCACTGATGATGTTGCCGACATAGTTGACAAATTGTTCTCTGACAAACCTTGCATCGTGCCCGCGTGGAATGTCGCCACCCTTCTTACCTTCTGTGGGCCCATAACCCACAGTTCCACAGGATCGAAACCTGACTCTCTTGTACCCTTCTGTTCTCGAGGTTATTCCTCTTGCTTGACCTCGTATGCAATTCACGAGTCCTCTACCTTGTGATACTCCGTCCGATGTCAGACTCAGTGTACCTGTCTGATGATCGGGGCCCTTTTTTTTTCCATCATCCGTCATCGGCATCGAATGCGTGCCTATCCACTTAAAACTTCTCACAATGTACTTCCCTGATGTTAAACTCGGAAGGACTTTGTACCCCATAACCTTGAGCAACCCCATTTGATTAACCTTGTATCGATCCTTACCCCTTATGCCTTACCTCTTACCCTGTTCGTAAGTGCGATGAAGCCCCCGAAGAAAGGATGAAAACCCATCGAGATGCACCGATGTCGTGCAGTGAAGGCCTCAACGTGAAGGATTAATTTCTTCGAGTAGGACAACAAGAAACAGAAGATTTGTTAGAAGGCGAAACCGAAACTCTACCCCTTACACTACTTTTAATTCTCGGGACGAGAATTCCTTGTAGTGGTGGAGATTTGTAACACCCTCAGAATCAGTAACAGTAATCACTACAGTGATTCCACTGTTAGTGATCATTACTGTTGATGATCAAGCCATGATCACCTGTGATCATAGCTCTGTCAATTTCCAACCCAGATAAAATTTTCAAATTGGGTAAATTATAAAACTCTGCTCCAAGAATTGTGGATGCCAGTTAATCAACTTGGTCTTGGTTAAACCAAATCATCCCTAGTCATTTGCATAATCCCAAGCCAAGAATAAATATGAAGACCCTTGAGTTGGCATATCTAAATTGTCATGAAATTTAAAATGGAAATGCAATCTTAGTAAACCAAAATGGTGGAATCGAATTCTAAAATGCCTAACAATCATTAGGCCACGATTATATAGCAATAGTTATTTTATTAAAATGGTATAGTAATATTGAGGAATAATAAATGAAATAAAACAATGGCTTTAGGAAATTATTAAATTGCCATGGAATAAAATAAACAAGTGGGAATTTTAATTAAACTAAAAATTGTGAAAACAATTTTATAAAATGCCTAATAATCTGTAGGCCATAATAAAAGTGATATGGGATTTTAATACCATGTTTAAAAATGTTAAACAAATAATAACAGTGGAAAACAGTAGCATTTAATACCTTTTTAATAAAACAAAAATGCAATTGATTTTATTTAGGCACAAAACTTTCTGTGGCATTGTTATAAGGTGCATCACTAATTTTGGTGCATGTTCCACACATTACAAAAATGAAACAATAACCAAATACATTTAAACAACAGAAAAGAAAAACAAAAAAAAACAAAGAAAATCGAAAAACCCTATACTACGCTCAGGGGCGAGGCCCACCCCAGGGCCCAGCCCCCCTCTCTCCTCTCTTCTTCCCTGTTTTCCTCCCCATCCCAACCACCCCGCACGAGCCATGGACAGGGGAGGGCCACGCCGCCGGCCCCCCTCACCTGCCCCCCCCCCCTCGCTCACCTGCTCCCTCTGGGGCGATGAGAACGCCACCCCGAGCCCTGCAGTGAACCGTAGCCACCCCCTCCTCCTTCCCCCACCCAGTTCCCCCCCTCTCCCTCCTTCCCCGTTTTCTTCAGGTCGGCGCCGCCCGGGAGCCGTGGTTCGCCGGCGTGCATCACCGCGGCCAACGGCCACGACAGTCCAACCCGGCTTGTCCAGGAGCGTCGCCATGGGCGTCTCCGTCTTCCCGCGCGACGAACTCGAGCCCTAAGCCACCACGCCGTGCGAATCGAGCTCTCCTTCCACCTCGGGCCATCCGACGTTCTTCTCCGATTCCGGCGACTCCGTGCCCTCCCCGCGCTGGCTGCCTGCCTCTACCCACTCGCGGTGAGCCTCACCGTCACCGCAAACTTCTCCCCGTCGCCCGCTAGCTCGGTAGCCGCAGCCTGAGCTCGCCGTGCGTGCCTCGGTGGAGCTCGGTTCGCCGTGCACACCTTCCCTCCTCACCGACCGCGCGCCCTGCCCTCCTGTGCCGCACCCATGCCGGACGCTCCCTAGTCCTTGGCCCCGCATGCGCGCTGTCCAGGCCCCGCCCTCGCCGTGCCGGAGCCGTGCCGCCGTGCTCCTCTGATGGACGCCGGCGTGGACGCGAGGTTAACCCCCCCCCCTGTTTAGCTAACAAAAATAACCCCCTGTTGTTTTATTTGAGTCAATGACACCTGGGCCCATACCCCTCTAATTACCTATGTATTGAAATAACTAGAGAAAACCCTCTGATGAGGCTTACAGGTGGGCCCAAGGCTTTGGATTAAATAAATAAATAAAACTGTTAGATAATAACCGCTGGTGAGTATGACATGTGGGCCCATGTGTCAGATTAATTAAATTAAATGTTTTATTTTTCCACTGTGTATGACATGTGGGTCCCTTTTGTCTGGTTGACCAGTCAACAGGACTGTTGAGGATAATGTTTGATTTAATAATAAAAGAAATCCAGAAAATCATTTAAATTGGTTTAAACTTTGAAATTCAATAACTTTTAAACCGTAACTCGGATTCAAAAACTTTATACATGAAAATTGATCAGAAAAATATAACGAATACGAATACGCTATCTGTATGCCTACCACACCCCTCTAACACAACGAACATCGAACATTCCCCCTCCGGACCGGTTGTCCGATAAATGGTCTGGTACTGTTAGAGTACCCGGATGAATTTATTCCGAACACGAAAGTTGTCCGGAATGGTTCAAATAGCACGGATACACCCCCCTTATGTTGTTCCGGTAACTAAGACACCTCCGGCTTGATCCTTCCCCTCCGGTCACCCTGTCCGAGAATCACCCGGAGCCGGTAGTTCATCCTCAGATGAATTTCCGTTCCGAGCAACGTGCATTACACTGCGTTAGAACACCGTTAACATTTCATTTATCATGTCATGCATCTGTTTGTATATGCTTGCTGTGTATTTACTGTTTCTCCCCCCTTTAAATCTCCGATAGACCCCGCTGCTGCCGTCGACTACACCGCTGCTGAGTACGACTACGTCGTCGACGAACCTACTACTACCGTCGAGCTTGCAGGCAAGCAGAGCCATTCTCTTCCCCAGATATCGCCTATCTTTCCATACATTTCTTGCACTAGGAATTGTTACTGCTGCTGCTACGTTTACAATCCTATTCAACTGCATAGCCTGTATTTTTGTCGCCCCTTGATGTGCCTTCCTTTATCCTATGCTGCCTATTATTATTATGCATTATTCAGCAGTGATCCCTGCGCATTGTTAGCTAGGATTAGATAGAGGGTCGTGATCACTCAGGGGAGTGAACGCGGATACAATATTTATAACTGCACAGGTACGGTACAATGTAGACACCGCCTCAGGCCCTACCTGGGTTATGCCTAGTCACCTCAAGTGTGAGCTATCAAGGAGTAATTCTTTGTA
Organism: Bromus sterilis; assembly: GCA_950022295.1. Taxonomy (NCBI): domain Eukaryota; kingdom Viridiplantae; phylum Streptophyta; class Magnoliopsida; order Poales; family Poaceae; genus Bromus; species Bromus sterilis. The sequence continues at coordinate 155,637,687 of OX465596.1, read as the reverse complement.
CTCCACTCGAGGCTGACTTTGTCTTCCCACCATAGGGTCGTGACAACGGTTGTCCTAAAGGTAAGAAGTCGGGTGACCCAACGGTGCCCGCGAGAGGTATTGCGACGGGACGACCGGGAGGGCACGACCAGTGTACCGGTGTGCTTGGCCCCTGATCGTTGGCCGCGAGAGTTACCAAACTACGAAAGTCGAGCTCCTCCAGGAGCACCCGCGAGACAAGGTAAGGAGACGGTTCACCTTGTTGGTAACCGCAGTGACTTGGTGGGACGACGGGGCAGGCACCGATGTACTGGTGGTCCTGGCTGCTGTCGTTGTCCGCGGGTCGGTTAAGTCGAGGCAACGATAACGGTTGTCACGCAGATTAATTAAAATACTAAATGGTTCAGTGAATGTCTTGAGTTGGCTATATGCCATGTACGCACTACCTACCCGTGGGAACTACGAGTTATGGGCTCCTCCGCTTCTTAGTGTCGTCTGAGGACTCTTCAGACTTCAGCAGTACTGCGGGCTGATTGCCGGGAAGTGGTGTTGTCTTATTTGCTCGCGCGGTGATCTCTTATTTGGATTTGCTTCAACTTCACCGGCCAGCCACGCACCGTGCAGGAGTACGTTCGGGTTGGGGTCCAAGGCCCGGCGTACTTAGGATTTAGACCGGCGGATGACCTCTCTGTTGAGTTTGAAAGATGGGCTATGAAGTGTCGGATAGCCTCGGTGGAGCGTTCCCTAACAAGGTTCCCGCCACCCTGGAGATCCGTGCGTGTAGCGTAACACAAGTGCACCCCTGCAGGGAAGATTGATCTATCGATAGCCATGTCCACGGTAACAGGACGCTTGATGCTGAAGCTGGATCTTACCACTAGAAACTATTATTAAACTGTATGGTTCCGAGTTCTTTTCCTCGCGGGGATGTCGAGGAGGTGATCTCGGAGGCATTGTTAATTATTACAACTTATTATTATTCAATGTTGCAGCAACTTCTGCTTCATTGTTACTTTACTGCTTTATATCAACTGTTGGTTGATTCCTACCTCATGTTGCAAGACCCCGTCGGAAGATGCTAGTCTTCGTTAGGCCTAGCTTCTTACCCTTGCTCTGAACTTCTGTCTTCAGTCCACTATATACAGCCTCTTCATTCGGTTGATATCATGCATAATGCTTAGTAGCGGACGTAAGACTCGCGGGTATACTAGATACTCACCTGCTTTATTTCCTTTACTGTTTTGCCTGATCGGCCGCTGCAGCCGACGTTGGAGCCCAGGAGCAGGAGTACCCCGGAGGCGCCTACTACGACGTCGAGTTCCCCGTTGACCAGGAGTAGTACTGTGGATCCCAGGCAGGAGGCCTCGCTTTTTCGTTCTGTATCTCTGATGTGATTTGTGCTAGCCTTCTTAAGGCAAAACTTGACTAACTATGTCTGTACTCAGATATTATGGTTTGTATGACTTATATATTCGGGTCCGCGTGACCCCCTCTATTGTAATATATTTGTTTATCCTTTTGTGTTTAGTGTTGTGCTGTGATATTATCATCGTGGCACCCTAATCTCAGTCGTGTACCCTGTGTGTATGATTATTGTACACGGTCTGATTTTGGGGGCGTCACACTGCCGTAGTTCATGCCCTGACAACTTGGGGACATTACCTGCTTGATAATCGTTGCGAGATCTATTCCGACCACCAAAGCCTCAAATATATATTCACCCAGCCAGATCTTAATCTCAGGCAAAGACGCTGGATAGAGTTGATAAAAGATTATGACTTAGGAATTTCTTACACCCCAGGCAAAGCCAATGTCATGGCTGATGCACTAAGTCGTAAGTCGTATTGTAACAACCTCATGTTACAACAGTGTCAACCACTTCTTCATGAGGAATTTCGCAAGCTCAATCTTGAGATTGTTCCTCATGGTTATCTTTCTACCTTGGTGGCGAAACCAACCCTTGAGGATAAAATTATAGCCGCCCAGAAACGTGATAGTGGTATTCGAGAGATCAAGAAGAACATTGCTAGCGGAGTTGCTAAATGTTTCTCCATAAATGATCAAGGTGTCGTTTTCTTTGGCACTCGATTGGTTGTACCACGAAAACACAATCTTAGGAGGCTAATCCTCAAAGAAGCTCATGATACACCCCTTTCGATTCATCCTGGTAGCACAAAGATGTACCGAGACCTACGCCAGAGATTTTGGTGGACTAGGATGAAACGAAAAATTGCTCAGTATGTTGCCGAATGTGATGTTTGTCGTCGCATTAAGGCCGAACACGAAAGACCTGCTGGCACTCTTCAACCTATGCCTATTCCAGAGTGGAAATGGGACAAAGTCGTTATGGACTTCATCACCGGCTTTCCAAAAACCCAGAAAGGAAATGATGCCATCTTCGTTGTCGTGTATAGACTTTCCAAAGTCGCACACTTCCTTCCCGTTCGCGAGTGTATAACTGCGAGCCAGTTAGCGGACTTGTATGTATCTATAATTGTGTCTCTTCATGGTGTTCCTTTGGAAATCAATTCTGATCGTGGTAGCCTTTTCACCTCTAGATTCTGGGGATGCTTTCAGAATGATATGGGAACTAATCTCTCCTTTAGTACAGCTTTCCATCCTCAGTCTAGCGGTCAAGTCGAAAGGGTTAACCAAATTCTTGAAGACATGCTCAGAGCTTGTGTTATCTCATTCGGAAAGAATTGGGAGAAGTCTCTTCCATTCGCCGAATTTGCTTATAACAATAGCTTTCAATCTAGTCTGAACATGGCTCCTTTTGAACTCCTCTATGGACGACGATGTCGAACACCCCTAAACTGGTCAGAAACCGGTGAAAGACAATTCTTTGGACCAGATATGATCATGGAAGCAGAAGAGAAAGTTTGCATTGTTAGTGATCAATTGAAAGCAGCTCAGTCTCGTCAGAAAAGCTACTATGATCGTCATCATAGGCAAGAGAGCTACAATCTGGACGAGAAGGCTTACCTTCGGGTTACTCCTCTGAAGGGAACCCAACGATTCGGTATCAAAGGCAAGTTGGCCCCACGTTACATTGGACCTTTCCGCATTCTTTCTAAACGTGGAGAAGTTGCCTACCAACTTGAACTAACCCCGCACCTTTCCCGAGTACATGATGTATTCCATGTGTCACAACTCAGGCGTTGCTTCAAGGACCCCATCCGCGAAGTCGACCATGAAACGCTTGATCTCCAAGATGACCTTTCTTGTCGAGAGTACCTTCTTCGTATTCTTGATTCAGCAGAGCGTGTCACCCGTCGTCAGAAGACAAAGTTTCTGAGAGTGCAATGGTCACACCACTCTGAGAGAGAAGCCACGTGGGAAAGAGAAGACCGTCTCAGTGCCGAGTACCCCTCCCTCCTCCCGCAGACTTCTGAATCTCGGGACGAGATTCTTTTGAGTGGGGGCGAGTTGTCACAACCCCAAGTTAGGTATGTGCTAGGACCAAGCCTCACATTGCATTCATGTTAAAAATTTCAAAAGAAATTGAAATCGGAGACAAAAACCCCCCAGATGAATTTAATTCAAATGGCCAGAATAAAAGTTGCTCCAAAAATTCTTTTGCATTTTTGAAAAGTCTCATAAATGAGTGTGATCACGTATCAAGTGATGTGGGACCAACCCCATGCTCATGGAATTTTCAATATTCAAACAGGAGCTTGGATTTAAATTTAAATCCCTTTTTGAATTAAAGTTCAAATTATTTGAATTTTAAAAATGTTCAAACTTTATAAGTGGCTAGCCTAATATATTATGAGTCCATGTAAAAAGTTTCAGCATTTTATAAAATGTCTAGCTATTTTTTTAGCAAGGCACAACAAATAGCAGAAATTAAAACAGAAAGAAAAAGAGAAGTGGGCTTACCTGGCATTCGGCCCAACTCATCCCCCCAAGGCTTATCCTCTCGCCGTGGAGACCGCCTGGACTTTGTGCTTCCTTTCCCTCTCCTCGCAGCCACTTTCCCCCACTGCTCCGTTCGTTTTCACCGTCACCCGAGATCACGCCGGAGCACCGACGAGGAGAACGCGTGGCCAACGGCAGCCATCCGCCGCACGAGTTTGTCCAGTGGGATCCTCGTCTTCGTCTTCCCCAGCCTGCAACGGATCAAGAGCTGAATCGCCTCCAAGTCGCCGGATTTTTCCCCGAGACCTCGCCGGCCGCCGAGAAGAAGGTCGTTGAATTCCTCGCTGTTGAAGCCTCCCTGCTTATCCCTTTTGCTCCGTCGTGTTCCTTGCATCACATTGAGCACTTCCCCCATCTTGGCTGCACCTCGTTCTCCTCCTACGTTGAACCGCCATGAGAGCAGAGCTCTGTCGCCGCCATGGACGACGCAGCTCATGCTCCCGTGCCTCCCAGCCAAAGCCAGAGCGCGTGTTTGACCCCTGCACGTTCCAGGATCGCAAAGCCACGCTCCTTTCTCCATTTAGTGCCCTGCAACGACCTCCTCGTCAAGGTCCGAGCTCCGGCCACCGCCTCCATTGACGTTGTCGTCGCCACAGAGCCCCCTTTGGCCCCCGACTACTCCAACAAACGCGCGAGCTCCCCAGCTGCTCGCCCGTGCTCTCTGTACCCCCTCCCGTGCCCAAAACCTCTACTCCGGTGAGGCTACAACCAACAGTACCCCGCCGGCGCCATTAAACCCTAACCCCTAAGCTTAACCTCCTAATCACCCCCCTGGGCCACTGACCAGTGGGCCCAGGACCCTAATCTAATTAGGATTAGTTTAACAACACGGTTTACTTAACCCAGCCACTGACCAGTGGGTCCCAGCAGTCACCCCCCCCCCCACACACACACACACACATACGTCATCCTGACGTCCTGCCTACGCAGTAAATCGAATAATTGAATTATTTAATTCCAGAAAATCCAGAAAATAACCAAATCTTTGGAAATTCATAATTAATTGATTTTAACTCCAAATTGGGAAAATAATATGTCTAAAATTATCAGAAAAATGCAAGGAATGTGAATATGGACTTTGTTTTCATCTTTGACCAATTTAAATTGGGTGAACAGTGGCATATGTCCATATGGCTTTAATTTGAATTCAGATTTGGAGTGCATTTGCAAATGACTTTGCAACACACTTCTTTTATATGGTTTCATCCACACATTAGAGACTTTACCTTCCCTTTACAACATCACTTCATGCTCAACCTTCTCAAATGAACATTAATGGATTCAAATGCATTTGAAATTCATCGATAAATCATATGGAGTTTGAATTTGCATTTCAAATGCAATACACTCCTTTTAATTGGAATAACTCACACATCAGTGACACATACATCAAGTTTCAACCTTCAACTCATGTGTTTGAGCATTGTCTTATTATTGTTTCGATGTTTGTGTTGTTTGTCGAATAGAAGTGGAGCCGGAACCCGAGATCACCCCCTTCGTTGAAGATACCGTGACTGAACCTCGTCAGCAAGGCAAGCAAACCCCCATTGATCATGTCGATAAAATCCCACTTCCCTCTCAGTCTCGTTGATGCATTGTTTAGGATGATCACCATGATAACGTTTCTACTGCATAGTTGAACCCAATCCTTTGCATGACCTATCATGTTGTCAAAGTAGTAAGCAAACCACAATCCTTGCAAATGTAGGAGTTGGTTGATATCATGTGGCCCCTGCAACTGTTACTGCTTATTGCATGCTTAGAGTTACAATGAGGTTACTCTTTTGTGAGTCGGGATGGTAGCAATCATGTTGAAGAAGGTGAAACTGTGTTGGTGAATGTACCCTAATACAAGGTGAACGATGAGAGGCTGTGTAGGAGTACACAGTGGGTTGTCTCGTTGAACACCGCCCTAAGCCCGAGTTCTTGTGTGGTGATCCAAGACGAAGAGTACTACCACATGTTGGGCACATGGACCCCCGCTCAACCTACTAACTCACCCCTTCTCAGTTCAATGATTCGCAGTAGTTCGGAGTTCTGGTTGGTCTGTGGCACGGTCTGCGAAGTGGAAGAAAGGCTATTCAGACCGGCTTGGGACCCTGCACACATCTTCTGGGACCACATCGGTAAACCGGCCGGGTTCACAATGTGGACTCCAGCCCAGATAGGCGTCTCCATTGTACTTGAGTTGGCTGTGAGGTAAAAGTTGTGGAAATTATCCTCGCCGACACCCGCTTGAAGGGTGACGAGATCCTGGCGGTAACTGATCGTTTCATGTGTGTAGCATTACACCCCTGCAGGGTTAATAAACTATTCGAATAGCCGCGTCCGCGGCAAGGGACTACTTGGAAAGCTGTGCTCGATTATTAGACAACTTGAAATGGATACTTATAAAACTTTCCAAGATAAGCGGGAGTGCTATGGCGTGCTTTCTCGTGGGGAAGTCGAGCAAGGCACCATAGTGGTGTAATTGGTTGGAGATGTAGTGGACTCGTGTATGCTTCTTACCTTAAGTCTGGTACTCGTAGTTCAGGACTAGCCAAGTCAAAGCTGGCACTTCTGCAATTGAACCCCACCTCCCTTTACCTTGATACATGTGCATGAGTAGTATAGTTCCTACGTAAGTCTCGCTGAGTACGACTTTGTACTCACGTTTGTTTATTCTATGTTTTAGATGAACCCCCCTGACACCGAAGGTGGATTCTTCCTGGAGCTCGACGACTGATCAAGCTAGTGTAGTCCCAGTCAGACGACTGGTCCCTCGTGGAAGGGCTAGTTTATAGATAAGGCTTCTCTAAGCCATTTGTTAAACTTGTCTGTACTCAGACCTACTTTGCTTCCGCATGTTGGATCACAGACTCGTGATCTCTGTGTGCACTCTGTAAGAGTTATCAATAGAGTTGTATACTTTTTAGAGAATTGCAATGATACCTGCTGTTCATACTAGACATGTGTGCTGCGTGTATGATTATAACATGCATGTCTTAGTATGAGTTTTTGAGACCTTAGTTCTGATCTGGCTGGCGGTCTTTTATACACCAAGTGGCCCTTAGATGTGCGCAACTTGGGGCATCGCGATGCGATTGTTCATGACTCTGTCACGTGCACACTTTGATGTATGATCGAGCCCGCCCGAGACCCCGACTAAGAGATCGGGCTGGAGTCTGTTTATGTAAGTGTTATGATTCAATCGATAATATGGTTGAGGCGACTTGTCTATGAGTATGGGATTTCACCACCCATAATCATTTAGACTTGTGAGCGGACGATGAGGACCCATCTCAGTTGATCATCCGGGCCTGGATGGGATGCCCCTCACGTTCGAGCTTTCCGAGAGTGTCTTGTACTTGGCCTTGTTTGCTTAGAAAAGTGGGTATGGCTCTCGGCTCTCCATATGATTGAGTTGTGACTGGAATTACATATGCAAATTCCGGGTCCCGACAGGATAGTCCATGCATATGCACAAGATAACTCGAACGTTTGAGATGACCTTTCTATCGCTATCACTTATCCACGAATGTCCGTCTGAGATTATTGTCCTATGCCATACGTTTAATACAGAAACTACGTTTGTGTTGAGTTATACTATCCCAAACGCTGGTGTGTCAGAAACTGCGTGGGATACCCAAAGTTATTCCATACAGTTTATATATAGTACACGTTTGTGTTGTTGACACCTACATAAACGTTTGTGCACAAATGCTCGTGTGATTTCAGAATTAAATCCCAAATGTTCTTTTCGTCCAAACTGTGTGTGTTGTATGTTGAACATTACAACCGGTTGTGCACAAAATATTGTATGGAATTATAAATAAATCCCCAACGCTCATTTCTTATCGAATGTGTGCGATGTACATAGCTATCAGTGAGGAACTTATATGCAGAACCGTGTGCAATAATCCAATCGCTCGTAGTTTAATTAGCATTGTATTTATCTTAAATATTTTAGGATATTTTTTAATTGTTGATATAAGCACATTCATATATATAGAAAATAGTTTTTGTAACTCCATGGTCATCTCAATCAGAACCGTTTGTTTGCTTTGAGATCCGTAGCACCTTTAAGTAAAGGTTCTTTATTTGTGATTTACTGAGTTTCATCATACGAAAGAGGAAGGGGCGGCTCTTCCTTTCCATCTTGCCATGAACTCATTAGGCAAAAAAAACAAAAATATACCAAGTAAGTTGCAGCCTACCTTTTTCTCTATTCAGAAAGACATAAAGAGAAAAACAAAATAGCAGCACCACGACCACATGCGTGTCAGCGGCACATCTATCACTCATGAACTAGATTTTTTTACCACGCATCTATCACTTGACACTCCAAATTCATAGGAAAATCTTTCCTACCAGTGCATAATTCATTCAGTGCCAACATATGTACGAAAACTACCAAGAATTTTCTGTCACTTGTATTTGGAATCAATAAAAAACAGTAATAATGCATTCGGTGCCAAACGTATGTACGAAAAATGCCAAACATGATCTTCCTTGGGTGCCACAAATGCATACAAGATTCACAATAATAAAATTCAGTTCCATACCTACAATCATTCGGTGCCAAACATGAAAACAAGATTTACACATATAATTATCCGATGCCACATGTATAATCATTCGGTGCCAACAAGCAATAAGATTGACAACATGTAACATCACCATACTACCAAGAACATCTATTGCACCCGGGTCGCAACAAGTAACCCGAGACAGAGAGGAGCTGCTGGAGACCAGGGTCGCACCAAGCAACCTCACCGGAAGAAGCTGCAGGCGGCGTGGCCGCAATATCCGAGACGGGGAGGAAGGCTGTGGTAGCCTTGGCAGGTCCATGCACCCTCTAGGACCGATCTCGGGAGGGGAGTGTCGTTGGCGTGCTGGTGGTTGACCGCCATGGCCGGATATGGCACCAATGTGGAGGAAATCCGTGGTGGCTGGGCCGACAGAGGAGGGTGGAGGAGGTGCTCGCGACAAGGGCGCCGAATCCGACGCCCCTCCCCATCGCTCATCTCCGGTGACTGATTGGCGTCATGGGCGAGGAGGTGCGGGTTGCAGCGGTCGTGGACATGGAGGGACTTGGCGGCCACCAGATAGAGAGGTGGGAGGAGAGGATGGCTCACCAGAATAGGTCTCCGTCGCTCGCGTCTCATCCTTCCTTCGCCGTCGCCGTCGGGTGAACAGCTCAAGGGAAGGTGCGGATCCACGTCGCGGACGACCCCTCCTCCATCACCTCGCCGCCGATATTGGAGAAGAGGAGACTCGCCGCAGTCCCTGGACGAAGGGAGCCCGAGGAGGTAGAACCAGATCCCATGGTCGGGGAGAAGGAAAGGCGCGGACGCGCGATTTGGTAGGAGAGGTTGCCACAGGAAGGTTGCAGAGAGAGAGAGAGAGAGAGAGAGAGAGAGAGATACGGGATGGGTGGAAGGCGTGGAAGGGAATTGGTGGATGGGAGGTTTTCTACGGGTTCACTTATCGAAGAGAGAGAGAGAAGGCAGCCTGGCATATGGTCCAAACTGGTTCATACGTCTGGGTCTACTAGCTCTATGGAGCAGAATTTTGCAGGCTATACACCCCAAAGTGGAAATAAAATAGACAAGTGAAAAATGAAGAAAAGAAGAGATGGAAACTTTTTGTCTACCCAGAGTCCATATCCCCATGCAATATCGGTGGTTATGATTGCAATGAGTGGGAAGTTACATCATATATATATATATATAATAATAATATATATATTATATATATATATATTCGTTACCCTGGGTGATGAATAGTATTTCTCACCCCCCTCTGTTTTGACATCAATACACCATAATTTTAAATTTTGTAAATTTTGTCTTATTTCATACGTAAAAAGAGAACGTAAAAAAATATAATCACCGTAAAATATATTTTATATTACATAAAATTACAAAGGTAAAAATGATGGTGTAAATTATACATAAAATGTTTTTTTTATCTCATGATCAATATTTTTGTTTTTTTATGTCAAAATTTATGAAGTGAATCCATATTAATGTAAATATTTGTATTACAAATGTAAAAAAATTATGAAAGGTTCATAAAATTACCTCGGGTGAAGAATAAATTATCTTGTACCCTGGGTGATGAATAGCTTCACTATATATATATAACGCAATATCTTTCATATGCTTGTAATGGTCACCGAAATTTTCATAATTACTGAAATCACAGTACATCCAGCAACTAATACAGTAGGCCGCATTACATAAACACGAAATCTATGATAACAACCAGCAGATAGTACACCAGGCGGCAATACAGAAAATACATTTGCAAAGTACAACATCATAGTCGGTAGATAGACAGATGAATCTCATCTGGGAAACAGTCGAAGAGGAATGCGAAAATTGAGCCTTTGAGAATGTTAAAAGCCTTTTCAACTTTAGTCCAGCGCCTGTGGACGATTGCCCGCCCATTGTTTGACCTCTTTAGGAAGGCTTCAATATTATAGAGCGGGTGTTGTACAAAAACCTTTCTTGCCTCTTGACCATACAGGTGGTTTGATAGATAATCATCGGTGAACTTCTTCGGAAAAGACTGAATACAAAGATATGCATAAATATAGTTTTCAGTATGGCAATTGTGTGCGTAGGGGGAAATATGGTTGGAACGTAAATTAGTACCATCCTATAGGAGATTGAAGTCTTCTTCATTGTGCATACAAAGAGTTTGTTGTCTTTCGTGGCCAGTTTCTTTATCCTTACAATTTTTCTAAGTTTCTTGACTTGATTGATAGTCATGTTCACCTCGTTTCCTCAGATGCAATATGGGTCGAACAGTGGATCTAGTCCTCTGACAAAGGGAGCTACAAGCAAAATGTAAATATTAGAACACGAGCATTGTCATTTCTCCTTCATTTGTACACTAATGGGATATAAGCCATGTAGACCATGTGCATATCTCGGTTGTAAATCTCAAAGTCACCCATTACTATCCTGAAATTGCATAAAGTACATAATGATTAGGTAATGTAAGAATTGGCATGCAGCCAATGATAATAGGTTTGTGCATACATAACACACCATACAATCCAACATATTCAAGACATGAAAAGTCCAGCTAACTAACTACAACATGCCTAATAAATATAGGAAATGAATAGGTTTCCATGTGTGAATGATCGCTAATTAACTTGGGTACCACATTGCATGATAACATTATAAAAAGTATGGTTTCAATTACTTGAAGTTGTAGATGCAATCCAAACAAAATAATAATTTTCAGATGCAATCGAAAGAGAAAAAAAATAGATGCAAGGCATGAGCAACGTATGTGGAAAGGGTGATCTGAATATAATTTAACTTTGTGGCATATCTAACTAAACATATGTATCTAGGAAGCTAATAACGATCTACTTGTCGCTGATTGTAACACCCTCAGTGTCATGCAACAGTAAACATTTTATCAATATTAATTCTCAGTGACTAGCAAGTCCTTAATCCCCCTTAATCCTATGCAAATCAAATTCAACTTAATTGCATGGACACAAAAAGTTGAACTTGAAATTGAACCAAAAATTGTGCAAACATTTTTATTAAATGCATAAAAATCAGTAGGTCATAATAAAATATAAATGGGTATTTATTAAAATATTTAAATGACCTAACTAAATTAAAACAGTAGTAAAAACAACTACTTATTCCATTTTTAATGAAATAGAAATGCCAATGATTTTATTTCGAGCTCAAATTTTTTGTAGCATTATAATAATGTGCAACACTTTTATTAGGACCAATTGCACATTTTAAAAAATTCAAATGGAGTCAAACCGTAATAAAACAGATGGGAAAATGCTTGGCAGAAACTTGAATTTGGAAAAGGTTATCCAATGCCCAGTGCAACAACCAGCCAGCCCACCTGGCTCAGCCCAGCCCTCCTCCCCTCACTCATCTTCCTCCCCTGTTCACAGGGATGCCGTGGCGGCCATCCACGCCGGTCACGCCGTGCCCTGCCGCGGTGGCGGCCATCGGGTGGCCGCCGGCGAGGTTAACCACCCCCCGAGCCCCCTGCCCTCTCAAATCCCAGCCGCCTCCCACCATTTTCCCCCTCGCCTTGCCATTTTCCCCACCCGTCCGAGCCCGCGATGGCCGCCCTCTGGTGAACCCCCGCGGCCAATGATGGCGACGTGCCCGCTCCGACGTATCCCGGACCACCGCCGTGCTCTTCCTCGTCGACCTCCCACACGAATTCGAGAGCCCGGACTACATCCATGCCGCCGCGGTCTCCTTCCTCCACAATGGCCATCAAGTTCCCCCTCACGAGAGCCTCCACGAGCTAGCTGCGACGCTCGTCAGCTCACTGTGTGCTCCTCCTCCATCTCCCTCTCACCCCCTGTCGAATCTAGCGTCGTAGGCCGCCAACGCCGGATAACCGTGCCCGCCCGTGGAAGCCATAAACGCGAGCTGCGCTCCACTGCTGATGTGTTGTGTGCACGACTCCGTGCACTCCCTTGGCCGCCCTGTATACGCCCAGCGCACGCCCTAGGCCACGTCCGTGGCCCTTGCGTGCTTCCCCCCGTCACTGTTATGTCCATCCTGCTCGTTCGTATTGAGTTTCTTCAGAGTTTGGACACTGTACCGTTCTTCAGTTCAGAGTAGCGCCATATCTGTCATCTATATTGATTCGGTGTTGAATTCTTCCAAGATCATTCAGTTGGTGGAGTGGCGCCTGCAAGTGGTTTGCATCTGTGAGATGCTGGGTTTGAGTCCCTCCTAGGACGTTAAACCCCTCCCATCTTTTTTGTTTCTTTGATTTTGCACCACAGCAGCTTCATTTTGTTCCATTAAAACAATATCAGATAATGCCAAACCTTAAGTTAAGTAGAGATAACCCCTGTACATATGAAAGTGGGCCCCAGACCATTAGTTAGTTTACTGGATTAATTAAATATTTTAATAAATCATGTGTCTATGACACGTGGGGCCCTTCACTAATTAATCATTTATATAAACTAAATCCCTGAATTAAGCTAGTGAGCATGAAAATGGGGTCCCACATGTCAGTTTGACTAGTCAAAGTTACTGTTTTGGATAATGTTTAATAAACAATTAAATAAGTCCAGAAATTCTTTTAAATTGATTTAAACTTTGAAACTCAATATCCTTTTAAACCATAAGTCAAATGGAAAAACTTTATACATGAAAGTTGATCAGAAAAATACAAAGAATACAGATACACTATTTGTACACCCAACACTCCCCCTCTAACATACCGAACACGAGACATTCCCCCTCCGGAATGCCTGTCTGATATTCACCCGGAGCTGGCAGTTCATCCCCAGATGAATTCCTTCTCCGAGAAAACCACGTTGTACTGCGTTAGAACAACGCGAACAATTGGATTGCCATGTCTTTCACTGTATTTCTATTATTGTTTCTCCCCCTCCCCTTATTCTTCGATAGACTCTGTGGCCGCTGTCGACGCCCCTGTGATCGACTACGTCGTCGATGACCGTACCCCTACCGTCGAGCTTCAAGGCAAGTAGTGCCCCTTCACCTCTCCCAGATATCACCTATCTATCTATATTTATCTATTGCACTAGGCATTTTTGTTGCTATGTTACATTCCTATTCATTGCATAGCCTCTCATTGTCGCCCCTTGATGTACCTTCCTTATCCTATGCTGCCTAGTATATAAATATAATATTCAGCAGTTAGCCCTGCACAATGTTAATCAACTAGATTTAGTAATCGGGCCGCGATCACACTGGGGAGTGAACGTGGAACACAAACGATTTAAATTGTGTTGACACCGATTTCTGGCACGACAATAAACCTATATAAAATGACCCCAAATGAAGAAGTTCTATACATGAAAAAGTTTGGTATCGTTGATATGAACATATTTTTAGTTCGAGCCATCTTCATCCGATTCCATCTTGGAGGCCAAAATTATATTAGAAGTGATAAGATCCTGGCATTCGAAATACTATTCTGCCAAAAGGTCTTCAAGACGTCGTCAAATGGAAAAATGTTCTACATGGTCCGGCTTGGTCTCATTGAACCGGTCGATTTTGGTTTTTGGATCATCTCAATCCGAGTTCTACATCAAAAGTTTTAGCCATGACAATATATACATGTCAAGAGGAAAAAACTGACGCTCGGAGCCAGACACCTATAAGGTTGATGTCTGATGGAAATCATGAGGATTTCGGCCCTTAAGATGGCCTCAACTCAAAAAACATTCAACATGAAAATGTTTTGAAATTTCAAGGGCTACAATTTTTATGTTTTGAGTTTTTTCATCCGAGGTCGTTTGCATCCCCAAAACTACCAAAAACCAAACTAGTGTCTTCGGACCACATTTAATCCGAGTTCGGTATTGTTTGGAGAGATTTGGATGGGATTTGGAGTCCTTTTCTTGTACGGAAAGTCCATACTCCTCATATATAGATGAGGTGACGGATGATTGAAACAACAGACAATCGCAAAACACAACAAACCCTACCTTTACATCATCTACTGTGTTCTTTCTTCTCATTTTTCGTCTACTCTTGTTCTTGCAGGAAGACGAATCACGAAGCTCCAGGGGCGTCCAGGACGACCTAGGGCAGGCAATCGACGCCTAGTTCTCTGAAGGGGTCCCTCCCGAGGGCTTGGGGCATCTTGTTCAAAAAGAGCTAAGCGGATTGTCTTGCGTATCGCGCTTCCGGTTGGCCTCCCACGGTGCGAGTTGTGGAGTATCTCCCTCGGCGCCGCAGGTACACGTGACGTGTTCCTGTAGGGCGCAATTCAGAGTCAACACACTTTTTGGTGACTCCGCTGGGGAAAAGTCTCAAGAAATCATCATCAAACATGTCCAAATTAGCAGAGATCAACGCCGATAAAATCATCAGGCCCAGTCTTGATGAACTATCGGAGGAACATCGTAAAGCATATGAAGTCATCAAGTAGCAGCGCCAGGAGCAGTGCATGGAGGCTTATGAGGCGCTGATGAAGCAGCACGAGGAGGAGGATTTGCATGTGTTTCTTGTGAATTTCGACAAGAATCGCCAAGGCAACATCACTCAGGATGGAGAAATCAAGCTGCCTCCTCTCGATGACAGCATATATGAAATCACTGTGAGTAAAGTTTTTTCTAAAGATCAACTTGCTGTGATTGAGAGTTTTGTTAGCAAGGGCAATGATATGATGTATAATGGGTTCTTAGAAAATAGCAGTGCACAAAATAATGCCCACATCATCTAGTGGTACTGTTGTTAGCCTAGAAAAAATTAATCCAATCTTGCCTATTTCATCGGCACCTCCTATGCAACAATATTATAATATGCCGATGAATTCTTATCCTAGCCAAACCAATCAACTCTTGACTGCACCTACCTACCCTAACCCTATTCCGAGTGCAACTGATTCGGTGCCAACGCCGAATTACTTTGCCACATCACCTATAAGGACATGCACGTTTTGTCTTCCGCCGAATTATATTTCGGCGCCCATAGCACAAGTAGCACCAATAGCTAGTACTCAAGTTGCTCCTATACCACAAATATCAACACCTACCACAGATCCTATTTTGGCCAAGCTAAGAGAGGATTTGCATAAGATGTTTCAAGATACTTACGGAAGCGAGCCGAAAGTAAAGAGTAGTGTGTATCAAAAGCCTTATCCCGCAAACTTCGATGCAGTGTTGTACCCTCAAGGTTATAAGGTTCCTGATTTTGTTAAATTTAGTGGAGAGGACACAAAAACAACTCGGGAGCATGTTAGTCAGTACTTAGCATAGTTGGGTGAGGCCGGTTCCATAGAAGAATTGAAAGTGCGTCTATTTCCCCTATCTTTAACCGGCACCACCTTTTCTTGGTTTGCTGCTTTGCCATATGGCTCTATTCTGTTGTGGTCACAATTAGAACAGAAATTTCATGATCATTTTTATAGTGGCGACAATGACCTTAAATTATCACATCTTACATCGGTTAGGCAAAAAAAATGATGAATCGGTCACCGATTATGTCAAAAGATTTAGAGATGTAAAAAACCGATGCTATAGCTTAGTGATAATTGAGAGTGATTTAGCAGACTTGGTTCTTAATGGTTTGAAAGCCCACATCAAAGAGAGGCTAGAAAGTTATGAGTTCTTAAATATTAACCAAGTTTTGCAGAAAGCTTTGGCCCAAGAGAGTCGAATTAAAGAGATTCATAAATCAACAACCGACCGTCCTAGAATGCATATGGTTGACTACAATGATGATGACTCGGAAGATGAGGTTGATGTATATACCACTGAGTTTGTTTGGTCCTCAAAGGCCAAACCTTACTCGTGCAATGCTCTTAAGACGATTCGCAAGAATCGTGATGAGGAGATGAAGTTTACCTTTGACATAGCCAAGTGTGATAGGATATTTGATGCTTTGTTACAAGATAAATGATTAGAATATCTCAAACTGTACCGCCATTTGAAGAGCTAAAACGGCGTGCTTATTACAAATATCACAATTTTTTCTCAGATGCTACTAATGATTGCAATGTTGGAGACATATACAATCAGCCATTAATGAAGGACGATTGAGTTTTTCTGAGATGCAGGTTGACAAGAAACCCTTCCCGATGAACACCATAGACTTGGAAGGAAAAAAGGTGTTGATTCGGCCGGACAAAGCCGAATTAGCTAATAAAGAAAATGATGTCATTGGTGAGTCCAGAGAGAAGAAGGATGGCGGCAAGAGCTCCGGGAGGCAAGTGACAATTGACAAGCAACCTGGTGGAGGAGAAATAATCAAGATCACCATCCGGAATTCTACTGGTACAAGCATGGCGCGGCAATCAAGGACCGAGTGATCCGTTACTCAGTCAGGAGGCAGCCCCGAGTTACACACCACTCTGTTGGGCAGCCCCGAGTCATGAGTCACTCGGCCAAGATCCTCCGAGTCACTTGGGGGGCAATCTAAATACAATGCTCGCACTAAATTCATCAAGCCCAAAAGTCCAGAGGTCGGCAAGTGGAATAAGGACAAGGTTCAACGCAAGAAAATAACGCCAACCTTTGATATGCTACTTGCCAAGTATGCCGACAAAGCAGCCGGTTTTAGCTCTAACCGGCCATCAAATTCAAAGTGCTCGAGATCGCCTCACGAGCAGGAGTATCAGCGTAATGCAAGGACACATTCTAGTCAAGATAATAACAAGCAAGAGTCTTAGTATTGATACTAGCAAAGCATGAACATAAAGGTGCAAGAGCTCTCGTTGTCCGTGAACCGAATGTCTCGAAACGGTATTTGCGTGCATGCAATGGGAGATGGAATTAGAGAATAAAAAAATAGTTTAATTGAGAACTCAATCTACTAAAGTTTCACACTTAGTATGCTTCGGGGTCTTATTTACAGTTGCATGCACATGTTATAATCCCGAACCGGCGATCTCCACGGTGATAGCTTCGGACACCAAAGGGGATGGGCTATAATTTCAGAATCACATGTGTTCATAGAGTGTTAATGCTTTGTTTCGGTGCTCTCTAACAGGAGCACCTTAGTCTCCATAACTTCCTTTTGGCCCCGTTGGTAGCGGTATGGTAGGAAAAAATATGTTGTGCATGTTCTTATTACAAGCACGTACAACTACATATGGAATACATGCCTACATATGGTTCTTAGACTAGGATGCTCTAGTCTGTTCATTGGCTAGAGTTAGTGCAATTTTATTAATTGCCCAACTGTAATTTGTGCACCCAACCCCTGTTCTTTTTCTTGGAGAGTTACCACTAGTGAAACCTTGAACCCCGGTTCATCTTTCATTTATATTGCCTTCGTTGTTACTATTTCTCTCTTTGCTGCTACTATTTTGTTAATACTTTGTGGTGTTGGTGATTGGGGAATTCTTAAAGGCTACACCCGTCAACACACCGTTGGTACTTATATCTTGTCTAGTGCTTTTTCAGGTGTGGTTGAATTGACAACTCAACTGCTAAGGCTTATCAGTATTCTTTGGCTCCCCTTGTGTCGAATCAATAAATTGGGTTATACCTACCCGCGAAGACTGTTGCGATCCCCTACACTTGTGGGTCATCAAGACTATTTACTGATTTAATTTCCTTTCCGTTGGAGTCAGCACTATTATTTCCACCGTGTGTTTGATCCTTTGTAAACAACAAGACCGGAGAGATTGACAACCTCTCTGAACTCATTGGGAGCAAGATTACTTGTGTCGTGTGCAAGTCCAGGCTAAGCAAGTGATTTCTATTCATATGGCGCGTCACTTACTTCACCACCTACTTGCTGCTCTTGGAGTCCTGATACCTCTCAAACGTATCCATAATTTTTTCTTGTTCCATGCTCATTTTGTGTCATTTCTACATGTTTTTCCATAATTTTGAATCATTTATTGGACTAACCTACTAATATAGAGCCCAGTGCCAATTTCTGTCTGTTTTGTCTTTGAAATGCAGAGAAGTCCAAAAATGAAGTTGCTCAGAAAATTCCCAAAAAATTACAAAATTTATTATTCATCGGAAGAGTCATCCAACCGGAGGAGGAGCTTTGGGGGATGCCCACACCCTCCAGGCGCCCTCTGGGCGCGGCCAGGGGGACCCACGTGAGGAGGCCGCCTACGTGACCTGGGATCGCCCTCGGTCTGCCCTTTGGCCCTATTTATTTCCCCCGACGCGTAAACCCGATATCCAACTCATTTTTCCAGAAGAGATCCCGATCTCCGCCACCATTGAAACCTAGCTTCCAGGATCTCCAGGATCCTGCTCCGGCAACCTGCCAGAGAGGTCCTTGGCCCCCGGGGTTATCTTCATCAACCCCTCTTCGCTCCATGATGCTTCTTGAGTAGTTCCTCCTTGGACTACGGCTTCTTGGTAGTAGCTATGTGGTATCTTATAACCCTAGATCTTCAATACAAAGTTCTCATGAGCTGCCCTACATGATTGAGATCCATATGATGTAATTGGTGTTGTGTTTGTTGAGATCCGATGAATTGTTACATTGTTATTCAGTCCTGAGAAGTGTATGAATTATTGTAGCTGCAATTTGTTGTTCTTAATGCTTGTTACTAGTGCACGAGTAGCATGATTTCAGATCTGAGCAAGTTATGGTTGTATGATTATAATTGTTGTTCTAGATCTTATCTACGGTTGTATGCACCTGTTATAGTCCGGAACCGGTGATCCCGATGGTGACAGTTTGGGACACCAAAGGGGATGGGCTATAATTTGAGGATTACATGTATTCATAGAGTGTTAATGCTTTGTTCCTGTGGTCTTTGACAGGAGCACCTTAATCTCCATAATTTCCTTTTGGCCCCGTTGGTAGCGAGATAGTAGGACAAAAGATGTGCAAAGTTCTTATTGCAAGCACGTACAACTACATACGGACCACATGCCTACGTTTGGTTCTTAGAGTAGGATGCTCTAGTTTGTTCTTTGGCTAGAGTTAGTGCAATTTTTTCAACTTCCCATCTGTAATTTGTACACCCAACACCTTGTTCTTTTTACTTGGAGAGTTACCACTAGTAAAACCTTGAACTCTGGTCCATCTTTCATCTTCATTGCCTTCATTGTTACTATTTCTCTCTTTGCTGCTACTACTTTGTGGTGTTGGTGATTGAGGAATTCTTAAAGGCTACACCCGTCAACACACCGTTGGTACTTATGTCTTGTCTAGTGCTTTTTCAGGTGTGGTTGAATTGACAACTCTACAGCTAAGGCTTATAAGTACTCTTTGGCTCCCCTTGTGTCGAATCACTAAATTGGGTTATACCTACCCGCGAAGACTGTTGCGATCCCCTACACTTGTGGGTCATCAAGACTATTTTCTGGCGCCGTTGTCGGGGTGCATATCTCTATTTATATGTTCACTTGATAAGTAAACTTTTGCTTATTACCTTGTTTGCTTACAATGGTTAAATTCTTTAAAACGAGATCTTATTGGCAAGGTAGATTCACTGAGGATAAACAAAAATATTATAAGGAATACTGCATGTCTGAAAAAGGGATATTTATGTGAAAAATAATGAATCAACTTGACAGATATGCTGGAAACTTATGCTCTGATTATAATAAATCTTTTTTCTGTGATGAATCTTGTTGCTGCTTGATGTTTAAACACCTTCCTTTACAATGTTGGTATAATGATAATGAAACATTGGCTTCTTATATTAAGATACATTATGATTTCTTTGATATAGCACAAATAGAAGAATTTGTTGTCTTTAAGGGTGCCTATGAAATTGCTTCCTTTTTTGAAAATATTGAAGATGCCCCTTATAAATCTGAGAGTCTTGATATACTTAAATATTGCTTTGAGAATTTTAATGATAATTCTTACATTACTGATTATCTCAAAAGGTTTTCTCCACGAGAGGAAGAGACTAATGCTCTGCACAACTCTATGGAAGAAGAAATTGCTGAAACTGAAAGCTCATTTGATGAAAAAGAGGAGGAGAGGGACGAACAAAAGGAGGAAGAATGGAGTAGCTACCCATATCTAACTACTAATGAGAGTAAATCTTTGACTCTTACATTATATGATTTCCCTCCATGCTTACCAAAGGAGGATGAATGCTATATTGATTGCTATGATCCTATGGATTCTTTTGAAATAACCCTTTTTGATGAAATTGATTCTTGTGGCCGTGATGCCCCTATGAATGAAACTTTCAAGGATGTAATAAAAAATGAACGATTTTAGTTGACGGGCCATTTGTGTCATGGTAAAGCATTTTTCGTCAATAATTATACAGTAATGACGGATTGCCTCCGTCAATCGACCTATCACTGACGCGTCGTAAAAATAAAAAATAATGACGGTACCACTTTTTCGTCGTCTAAGATTGTTTTTAGGTGATATTACCCACTTCGTCAACAATGTTAATCTTTGATGAAGGGGTTAATCAGTCGCCTAATAAGAACAACTTGTCACCTATATGCGACTTCGTTGACGATAATCCCATCACTAGAAATTTCTTTCTGCTGGTTTGACTCAGCTTTCCGATAAGTGGGGGCCCTTTTGTTGACGTGGCTTCCTCCATGTAGGATCGGATGTGATTTAATTGCGTTAAGTGCCCATCACTTTTACTAGTCAACTGTCCTGACATATGGGCCCAAGAAATGCTGACATAGAGGCTTACGCGTGTTCCCAAAGTATGACGGCGTGTGCGCTTACATGTAGGCCCTGATAATTCCCGTCGTAAACCTCATCAATGATTTCGGTTCTCACAAAATCGTTCCCATTTTGAATTTGTATGCAGATTCAAAATAAAATTGTTGTTTTTTATGAAATCAAACAGTGCCATCATAGATTGAATTATCAATGATAATTAATAATTGTCAAACCAATGTGCCAAATATTGCAATAAGGATCAGAAGGACATATTATATTCCAAGTAAAATAATACAATAGAGAAAGTAAGAATTGCCTCCATCTGATGTTGCTTTATCCCAAAAGCATCCCATGTTTTTTTATTATAATCCTTGATGGTTTGAATTTCTTCTTGCTGCTTCCTTTTGAGCTCTTCAATTTTTTGCTTATATGCAGCAATTAATATATCATCTTTTTTTATACTTTTGGTTTGACGCTTCTGCGTCTAACCCTTGTTTTGTAATCTTCCCCTCTAAGTCTCGAATACATTGTTCAAAGGATGAATTTTGCGATGAGACACCCATTCTTGAAAGTATTGTCAACGGCGAGCTCTTTTCCTCAATAATCTGCAAGTCAGGTTCTTGCGGCATGTCTTATTCAGTAGGTTTCCTCTTTTTGGTATGTGTTTCAATCTACATCATGATTGAAAGCATTCATCATTTACTGTTAGTATTTTAAAATATGATGGCTCAGACAGTACAGTTGAAGTCAAAAAATTAGAAACTACTTATGGATGTTTCCTTTGCACTTTGTCTCATACTGGGATTTATCTGTATGTTGTGGCCTTGTACTGGAAGCACAGCAGTGCAAGATTTGTTGTTGTAATCTTTAGCCTTAAGGAAGAAAAAAAACACATCAGTGTTGGAAATCATCTATCAGTCACAAGTATGGATCTATTATGTTATTTAAATTCTTATCATACAACCATATTTACGTTGTTTAGCATCTTTTTGGAAAAATAGCAGTGCAAAATTCTTTGGCAAAATCTTCCCTCAAGTCAATATCGAGCTGTCCCTGAAGAAACCACGTACCCATGAATATTAGAACATGTGTATTGCACCTATCAATGAAACTGATATGCCAAAATTCCATAATATAGATGAATTTTAAATCAGGAAAGAAAGGTTACTTTGTAAATAGATGGGATCACTTGATTCTTTTTGGCAACTATAGATGGAGTTACATCTTCATCCATGTCAACATCGTAGACATCATCTGGCTGCTCTGAATCATCTATTTCAGAATCACCATGCACAAATAAATGTGTTATACATGAGAAATCTGGTGGACCGATGGTACCAACACAGTGTTTCTGCATGTGTGCATATATCCTAACACTTATGTCCTTCACTATTTCTACACAGTGTTTCTGTCACTCAAGCTAAACATCTAGGGGCATGAACCCACAATCATGCATAACGCTCCCCCTTGGAGTTACTATCTACTACTTGGCCAAACCAATAAAAATGAACGGATAACGTACAAGAATACTCAAGAACTAAAACACAAAAGTTAAACCAAATATATTACTGATGACCCACAAGTGTAGGGTATCTATCGTAGCCTTCTCTATAAGTAACAGTGTCGAACCCAACGAGGAGCAAAAGGTATTGACAAGTGATCTTGAGATAGGAATAACTGCTAGTACTAAAAGGTAACTTTTTATGGGTTTTCTGGTATAAGCAACAAGGAGATAAAAGCAAAGAAATTAAATTGTGCTAAGGTGCATCAAGGGCCCAATCCCTTTGTGCAAAGGTTAAGCCAAAGGATCAAACTTATAAAAGCTAAATCGTTCTTGACGACACACGTGAGAGATAGTCATGTGCTTTCGCCTTATTTCGTCTAGTACTATGTTTTGTGTTGATAAGTGTTGTGTGGGTGAACCTATGCCAGTTCACTTTCTAGACTAAGATAAGTACACCCTAATGATTAAACCTCTTGCAAGCATCCGCAAATACAAGAGAGAAATTAAGGCAAAGCCTAAGCATAGCAATGAACTTTAGGATCCAACACACCCTCGTGCAAAAGTGTGCGAACTGGGGTTCAGGTTTCTGTCACTCCGGCAACCCACCATAAGCACACTTTATACACAATGCAATCCCCTTGGTCCTTAAAAAGGCGAAGTGTTGTGCACTCGACATTCACACAACACCACTAGAAGTATAACACCAAAACTTAAATATAAAACAACACATATTACTTGAACATCATATGACTACTGACAACTAGACTTCTCTCATGTCCTCAAGAACTAAAGGAACTACTCACAAGACATAAAAGAGATCATGATCAGAGGTGATAAATATATGATAAACAATCTGGTCATAACAATAATTATCCAACAAAACTGAATAGCATTAACCACAAAAGAGTAATCAACACCGGTAGAGTAGAGGGGATGAATAATGCAAGTTACAACTTGGATTGCAATGGTGAGATGAGATGGGATGAAGATGGAGATGGTGCTTGTGATGGGGATGATGGTGATGATGATCTCGATGATGCCCGCGATGATGGTGATGACGATGAGGATGATCTCTCCCTCCGGGAGGAGTTCACGCCGGCGGAATCTGTCCGCCGGAAAGGTATTTTCTTCTATGTAGGTTTACGCCGTGGAGCGACGACGAAACTCCGAAAACTCTCTCTGTTCTGGGGTTTTTAGATCACGAGGAAGATATAGGCCAAAGGAGAGCTCCAAGAGTGGGCCCACCTCCCAGGAAGCCACCTGGCCCGTCCTGAGGGGGGCCGTGCCACCACGGTGCCTGGGAGCCTAGTGGCCCCCTTCGGGTGCCCTTCGGCTGGTCTTCGTCAATTCTTCAGAAAGTTACGCCCCATGAATTTCAGGTCATTTGGAGATGTGCTGATATGGCCACTTGATGTGCACTTTTCCCTGCTGATTCCTACGTCTGCTGTTTCGGCACCGGAAAGTTGTTAATTGTGTAAAACAAGCCAAAACACTGTAAGAACATCATCATAACATGAAATATATTAATGAACAGAGTTAAATTATGATGTAAAATAGAAATGCATTTCGGACGTATCAAGTCCCCCAAGATTAGACCTCGCTTGTCCCCAACCGAATAATGAGCTCGGTAAACCTGTCCACAAGTTTAAAGAGTGAAGTGTGGATAATAAGAATACAGACAAGAAGCATCATAATTCGTTCTACTAAACTCAAGCATTCTCAACAGCAACCTTAACTCATATGGACCTTATGAAAGAGTATGTCGGGACCCGGGGTTAGCATATGCAAGACCCGCTACAACACAATCATATGGAGAGCCGAGAACCGTACCCACTTGTCTAAGCAGACAAGGCCAAGCACAGAACGTTCTCGGAAAGCATCGAACGTGAGGGGCATCCCATCCAGGCGGGATGATCAACTGAGATGGGTCCACATCGTCCGCACACAAGTCTAAATGAGATGGGTGGTGAACTCCCATACTCATAGACAAGTCTCCTCAACCATACTATCGATTGTATTATAACACTTACATAGACTTACTCCAGCCCGATCACTTAGTCGGGGTCTAGGGCGGGCTCGATCATACAACAAAGTGTGCACGTGACAGAGTCACGAGCAATCGCATCGCGATGCCCAAAGCTGCGCACATCTAAGGTCCACTTGGTGTATAAAAGACCGCCAGCCAGATCACAACTAAGGTCTCGAAAACCCATACTAATACATGCATGATATAATCATACACGCAGCACACATGTCTAGTATGAACAACAGGTATCGTTGCAATTCTCTACAAAGTGTACAACTTTATTGATAACTCTTACAGAGTGCACACAGAGATCACGAGACCGTGATCCAACATTACAATAAGCATGCGGAAGCAAATTATGTCTGGGTACAGACAAGTTTAACAAATGGCTTAAGAAGCCTTATTTAAACACAAGCCCTCCACGAGGGAACCAGTCTGCTGACTGGGACTACACTAGCTTGGTCTTCAGTCGTCGAGATCGAGGAGGAATCCACCTTCGGGGTCAGTGGGTTCATCTAAAACATAGAATAAGAAAACGTGAGTACAAAGTCGTACTCAACAAGACTTACGTAGGAACTATACTACTCATGCACATGTATCAAGGCAAAGAGGGGTGGGGTTCATAAGCAGAAGTGCCAGCTTTGACTTGGCTAGTCCTGAACTACGAGTACCAGACTTGAGGTAAGAAGCGTACACGAGTCCACTACATGTGTCCAACCAATTACACCACTATGTTGCCTTCCTCGACTTCCCCACGAGAAAGCACGCCATATCACTCACGCTTAACTTGGCAAGTTTTATATGTATCCAGTTCAAGTTTTCTAATAATCAAGCTAAGCTTTCCAAGAAGTCCATAACCACGGACGCGGCTATTCGAATAGTTTTGTTAACCCTGCAGGGGTGTACCACTACACACACATGACCATCAGTTACCGCCTTTGGCCTCGACACCATTCAAGGGGTGTCGGCGAGGATGTTCACCACAACTGTTACCTCATAGCGGATCTAGTCCAAGAACGCCACCTACCTGGGTTGGCTACCACTATCGTGAACTCGGCCGGTTTAACGAAGTGGACCCAGATGATGGGTGCGTGGTTCATAAGCCGGTCTCGGTTGAGCCGTTCTCTCACTTAGCAGCCAGGCCACAAACCTACCAGAACTCTGAACTACTGCGACATCTGGACATCGAATGGGATGAGTTAGTAGGTTGACAGGGGTTAGTGAGCCCAATGTGTGGTTGTACTCTTCATCTTGGATCACCACGCAAGAACTCGGACTTAGGGCGGTGTTCAACGAGACAACCCACTGTGTACTCCTACACAGCCTCTCATCATTCACCTTGTATTAGGGTAGATTCACCAACACATTTCCACCATCATCAACATGATTCCTACCATCCCGACTCACATAACAGTATCAACATTGTATCACTCTAAGCATGCAATAAGCAGTAACAGTTGCAGGGGCCACATGATATCATTCAACTCCTACATCTGCTAGGATTGTGGTTTGCTTACTACTGTGAAAAATGACAGGTCATGCATAGGAATGGGTTCATCTATGCGGTAGAAACGTAGCAAGGTAATCATCCTAAACAATGCATAAGCGAGACTGAGAGGGAAGTGGGATTTTATCGACATGATCAATGGGGGTTTGCTTGCCTTGCTGACGAGGTTCGGTATCGGGGTCTTCAACGAAGGGGGTGATCTCGGGTTCCGGCTCCACCTCTATTCGACAAACAACACAAACATCGAAACAATAATAAGACAATGCTCAAACACATGAGTTGAAGGTTGAAACTTGATGTATGTGTCACTGATGTGTGAGTTATTCCATTTAAAAGGAGTATATTGTAAAAGAACTGCAAATTCAAACTCCAATTTAAATTTCAAAGGAATGCAGATGCAATGTTGCCAATGTTCACCCAATTTTATTTGGTCAAACATGAAAACAAATTGCATATTCAGAATCCTTGCATTTTTTCTGATAATTTTACAGATATTATATGTTGAATTTGGAGTTTAAATGAATTAGTTATGAATTTCCAAAGTTTCATCAATTTTCTGACTTTTCTGGATTTATTTGAAATCAAATAAGCATTACTGCATCATCATGAGGTCAGCATGACGCAGGGGGACACTGACAGAGGGGTCCCACATGTCTGTCTCGGTTCTGTTAATTAAACAGGTTAATTAAGATTTAAACTATACAAAAATTAATTAGGCGTAGGGCCCACATGTCAGTGGCTAGAAGGGGGGATTAGCAACTAAGCTAATCACGGCCACGTTGGCCTCGCCGGTGGCTAGCCGCCCGTGACCAAAACCGTGGCGGCGCTACTCGGGTTCGTGAATCCGGCCACCATCTGGCGCGCCGTGACCACAAAAAGGCGGCCCGTGCACGCCCGCTTCACCCAGCACCCACGGGGAGGCTCGGGAGGGACCAGAGCCTCGTCGGTGACGTACTCGGGCGGCGACCGTGGCTAGGGGTTGATGCAGTCGACGCCATAGTGCACGGAAAAGGGCATGGTATACCGCGTTGTGGAGCTGCGGGGATGGGGAACATGGTGCGCACGCTAGTTGAGACGGAGGGGTACTGGAGCGGTGTCGCCGTCGTACATGGCGACGAAGCTCGTCGGCTTCCATGGCGGATCCGGCTAAGGCTGCGGGGAAGGTACGAGACCAAGGGGGAAATACTCAGTAGCTCACCGTGAATCGAACGGAAGCAACAACAAGCGCGGGGAGGCTTCAACGGCGGTGAATCGACGGAGCGAGCTCGCAGGTCCAGCAATGATCCGATGAACCTTGCGTCGCGTCTGGTCCAAATTGAGGCGCCTCCTTCTGCTAGTAGACGAAGCCGATGACGGCGAGCATGGGAGACATCTTAGGCGGAGCTCTAGTCCACGTTGGCCGCGACTTTCAACGGCGGCGAACTGCGGTGGTGTATGGGTGATGAAGAAATCGGGCGAGGGTGAAGGGTAAAGTGACCGTGGAGAGGGGGAATGGATCCGGGAGGCTTCGAGGTGTCTCCAGGACACGTAGCTGGAGGCGGGGAAGCAGCTGCGTGGCCAGGGACGTCGAGGTGGCGTCGGTAGCCTCGGCATGGCCGGCACGCAGCAGCGTGCCCGTTTGCCTGGGGGTAGACGACAAGCTGGGGGTGGGCTGGGCTGGCTGGGGGATGAGTTGGGCTAAACCATAGGTAATTCCTTTTTCCTTTCTATTTTCTTTTCTGCAATTTGTTTTACCTTGCTAAATAAAATAGCAAAGTATTTTTATAAATGCTCAAACTTTTTATGTGGACTTGTAAGGCATATAGCTAGCCACTTATAAAGTTTGGGAATTTTTAAAATTCAAATAATTTGAACTTTAATTCAAATAGGGGTTTAAATTTAAATCCATGCTCCTGTTTGAATATTTGAAAAATCCATGAGCATGGGGTTGGTCCCACATCACTTGATATGTGATCACACTCATTTATGAGACTTTTCAAAAATGCAAAAGGAATTTTTGGAGCAACTTTTATTCTAGCCATTTGAATTAAATTCATCTGGGGGTGTTCTCTCTCCCATTTCATTTTACTTTTGAAAATTTTCCATGAATGCACATTGATGCTAAACCCTAGCACATACCTAACAGAGGGTTCTGACAGAGTAATATTAATTAAAATCAAAACTAGGACCGAGAAAACTCATCAAATCATGGCAAACATGTCCTTTGGTCAAGGAACAACTAATAAATTTTAACTTTTTCTCTTTCCTTTATATTTTTATGAGATCATTTGAAGCTTTTGAAATAACATGTTATTAGTCAAGAAGTGAACATGCTAACAAAAAGGAATATGTTTTATGTAGCAAGGCTCAACAAACAACTTGTTTATCTTAATGATAATGTCAACAAAGATGTAATATGGAAATTCTCAATGAGAAAATTTAAATGTATGCATCTTTGTCAACATAAGGTGTCTGCTCTTTGTGGGATAAAAAGAAGTGGGTTTACAGACTCAACATAAAAGTAAAGGCTTAGCCCTTCGCAGAGGGAGGTAGGGAGAACTCATGTGCTGGAGCTTTTAGAAGTTTTGAAATCAATAGGAGTATAAAATAAGATTTTGGGAGGTGTATAATTCGTCAATGAATGCTAGTAGATAGCACAATTACTTCTCATGCTGGACAAGTTTCGAGGAACGACTCCCAAGTGGGAACGATCACACCCCCTTAGTCTCTTTTGTTTATCGCTGCCAAAGTTGTCTGAATTCTCATGAACAAAGCATGAAGGAGGGTTTGTTTGTTGCTATTATATTTTACGAGCTGGGCGCACTCATGTCAGTCCCTCCTCATATTAGGGGTTTGCATATTAGACATGCAATCCCAAGATACAACTTGACCAGCATAAGAAGAGCATGAATTATATACTACTTCCTCGTGAGCTAAAATAGAGGCACAAAACAAGGGGTATACTATTTTGAAGGTTTAAAGATAGCACATGCATAATATACTTTAGGAGTGGTGGTGAAATACCACGAATAGGAAAGGTATGGTGGACTCTTTGGAAGGTTCAGGTTTTGAGGTATGGGTGCACAAGAAGTATTCCCGCTTAGTACAAGGTTTGGCTAGCAAAGGCTTTTAAAAAGCAGACAAATGATGTTGACTTGGATGCAAAACAATAAAAAATCTACATTAAGAATTGGCATGAAACATCAAGTTGTCTTCCTTGTCAACATTACACGTCAAGCACAAGAACATAAAGGTTTTGGTTTTGTCGCTACTAGAACAACTCATGATTATTGTTATTACCAAAGCTTTGTTTGCCAAGATTAAATAAAATTTTCAAAGCCATACTTGATATATAAGATCAATACTCCCATAAAAATCAGCATATAAGATCGATTGCGTGAAGACAATACTGAGTGTATCGAACAAACCAATAGACTTCTCATTAATATTCCATCCAATACACTGCACACTCATGGATACAAGAATCTCCACATAGGAGTGATAGACCTCAATGCATATGCCTATTTTATAAGATAACTTCCCTATACATGATACGACACTAAACTTGACCATAAACGACAAAGATAAAGATAAAGATATCGCGCACTCCGCCAAGCTTGGAACAAGCTAAGGGGATGCCATTACCCATTAAGATTTGATTCATCATCCTTGTTCTTATTCTTCAGGTAATCCTTGGCGAAAAGCTTCCATGGCAAAGGTCCTCCCTCCACGCAAGATTATTCAGTCTCCAGGATCCTGCTTTCAGCTGATAATCCCATGCGCAAAATTTTTAGATCATACTCACATTTCTGGTTTTGGAGGTCATAGATGTGTCCTTGGAGCTCGAACACTTTGGTATCCAGTGCAGATATTCTTGAATGCATTTCCTTCATCACCACCTCATGTTGCTTCTTTAGCTTGGTGATGATGCCGATGTTGGCCTCAACAACACGCTCGATCATCAACTTGTACTTGAAGACTTCTTGCTCCACTTCTTCCATCCTGGCCATGGTGATCCCCTCCTTGACGGGTCCCTTCAAATCTTCTTCCTGAAGGGCACCATCCTCCAGCCAAAGTGTTTGAGGATGCCTCTTCACCTCTGCGAGGTAAGGGTTGATGACATTGGCGAGGAATTTGTCCTTGGGGGAAATTAGGGAAGCCATGGCACCTAGGGTTTTGCTGAAAGTTTTCCTGGCACCAAAAGATCGAAACGAGAACGCACGAAATCGCAAGATATAGAGCCGGGACGATCCGGGAAGGGTACCCATCACGGTAGCGGGTTGTTGCTGAGCTTCTTCAACATTGACGTTGTTAGCATGTCCACGAGCATAAGCGGAAGACCCAGTATTATAGTTGGGGGTCCTGTTGTTACCACGACCATTTCCACGGCCAGCGGGGTGAACTACCAGTTGCTTCTGTTTCTGGGGGCACTCCTTTGGAAAAATGCCCAGGTTGGCGCCACGTGAAGCATAATCCATCCTGAGGACGAAGGGGGGTAGCATTGGGTGGTGCAGGCAGAGCTCTTGGCATCTTCGGTGGCTGAGGCAGACGGGGTGCAGCATAAGACGACCTTGGAGCAGGGACAGTTGAATGGGTCACACTGGTAGGGAGCCAGATACGACGCTTCTGCGTTGCGCCCGTAGATGAGCCAACGTCACAATAACGCTTTAGAGAGTTCTTGTGCTCCTTCTGGGCAGTCTCGACGGTTATAGCCTTGTTCACCATGGTGGCGAAGTTGGCGAAATCATGAACGGCAAGAGCGAGCCTGACGTCGGGGTTGAGGCCACGACGGAACTTCTGCTGCCTGCGAGCATCAGTGGTGATCTCTCCTTCCGCATAGCGAGAGAGGATGAGGAACTCGCGCTGATAGGCTTCAACAGTCATGTCGCCCTGAGTGAGGTTGCGAAATTCATCCCAGGTGATGACTTCTCCAACTGGCAGGGAACGCTTGTGGGTGCTCCACCACTGAGCAGCGGCGCCTTTCAGATGATAAGACGCAAAGTTCACATAGTCGGCTGGATCGACATTAGCAGACTCCATCTCGTGCGTGATGTCGCGAAGCCAGTCATCAACATCCAACGGCTGAACAGTGTTGCGGAACATAGTGGGGTTGAGGCGGGTGAAGTCGTGCAGAGTCATGGTGGCATGCTGATGGTGGTGCCCATTCTGATTCGGCTGGGGGAACTAAGCCATGACATTCTCCATGAACTGACGGTTCAACTCGAACTGCTGCATCATCGTGGCCATGTAATCCGGCGGCGGAGGTGGGTCGTTGGCACCACGACCAGCCATCCTGCTAGAATTTAACAGGGGTATTTCAGCGACGAAAATTTAACGAGATACCGGAATCAAGCCTGAATTAAAGCGACAACGAAGAGGAGGCGCGGATATATATAGGAGTAGTCATACAAGACATACACACTTACACACAGAGTCAATCGAAAATCGGGCAGCGTAACGTCGTAGAAATTAAGGAAAAAGGACTCACTAGGCGGCGCGCAGACCGCGGTAAGGATTACACGACGCGACATAGATTCCACTATGTCAATCACGCTGCAAGAAAACTGTTGGCCACAGGAGTTAATGCCAGAGGATGCGCGGCCTGCCCAGAATGAGAATGGGATCTGCGGTCCGGGACCTGGGGTATGACTCCTGCGACACGACTCAATCAATTGGGGAAGCACCAAAACACCGGGTGGAATCAAGAGAACGTGATCCTAATGTCAGATTTTGTAAAACTTACCAGCAAGGATAAGAGAGCAGATTCCCAGAGCATAGGTAAGGAGAAAAGGATCCTAATACCATAGATATCACACGTAGTTACATCGATGTGGGCCCATAAGCCAAATATTAAGTTAGAAAAATAGTTTTTCAAAGTCTAGACTCAACTTCGACCAAGTAGTGGTGGGGTGGCTTCCTACAGGCAGTCGGCTCTGATACCAACTTGTGACGCCCCCAAAATCAATCCGTGTACAGTAATCATACACGTAGGGTACACGGCTGAGATTAGGGTGCCACGGTGATAATATCACAGCACAACACTAAACACAAAAGGATAAACAAATATGTTACAATAGAGGGGGTCACGCGGACCCGAATACATAAGTCATACAAGCCATAATATCTGAGTACAGACATAGTTAGTCAAGTTTTGCCTTAAGAAGGCTAGCACAAATCACATCAGAGATACAGATCGAAAAGGCGAGGCCTCCTGCCTGGGATCCACCGAACTACTCCTGGTCAACGGGGAACTCGACGTCGTAGTAGGCGCCTCCGGGGTACACCTGCTCCTGGGCTCCAACGTCGGCTACAGCGGCCGATCAGGCAAAGCGAAAAAGGGGAAATAAAGCAAAGGTGAGTATCTAGCATACCCGCGAGTCTTACGTCCGCTACTAAGCATTATGCATTGTATCAACGGAAAGAAGAGGCTGTATATAGTGGACTGAAAGACAGAAATCCAGAGCAAGGGTAAGAAGCTAGGCCTATCGTAGACTAGCATCTTCCGACGATGTCTTGCAGCATGAGGTAAGAATCAGCCAACAGTTATATGAAGCATAAAGTAACAATGCAGCAGAAGTTGCTGCAGCATTGTATAATAATAAGTTGTAATAATTAGCAATGCCTCCGAGATCCCCTCCTCGACATCCCCGCGAGGAAGAAAACCCGGAACCATACAGTTTAATGATAATAGTTTCTAGTGGTATTATCCAGCTTCAGCATAAAGCGTCCTGTTACCGTGGACACGGCTATTCGAATAGATTAATCTTCCCTGCAGGGGTGCACTTGTGTTACGCTACACGCACGGATCTCCAGGGTGGCGGGAACCTTGTTAGGGAACGCTCCACCGAGGCTATCCGACACTTCATAGCCCATCTTTCAAACTCAACAGAGAGGCCATCCGCCGGTCTAAATCCTAAGTACGCCGGGCCTTGGACCCCAACCCAAACGTACTCCTGCACGGTGCGTGGCTGGCCGGTGAAGTTAAAGCAAATCCAAATAAGACACCACCGCGCGAGAAAATAAGACAACACCACTTCCCGGCGCAGGCCGCGGTACTGCTGACGTCTAAAGAGTCCTCGGACGACACTACGAAGCAGAGGAGCCCATAACTCGTAATTCCCACGGGTAGGTAGTGCGTACATGCCATATAGCCAACTCAAGACATTCACTGAACCATTTAGCATTTTATTAACCTGCGTGACAACCGTTATCGTTGCCTCGACTTAACTGACCCGCGGACAACGACAACAGCCAGGACCACCAGTACATCGGTGGCTGCCCTGTCGTCCCACGAAGTCACTACGGTTACCAACAAGGTGAACCATCTCCTTACCTTGTCTCGCGTGTGCTCCTGGAGGAGCTCGACTTTCGTGGTTTGGTAACTCTCGCGGCCAACGATCAGGGGCCAAGCACACCGGTACACTGGTCGTACCCTCCCTGTCGTCCCGTCGCAATACCTCTCGCGGGCACCGTTGGGTCGCCCGACTTCTTACCTGAAGGACAACCGTTGCTCAGGTACCTAGGGCGGCTATACAGAGTCAGCAACGAGTGGAGTACAAGGATTACTCCTTGATAGCTCACACTTGATGGTGGCTCGGCAGAGCCGAGCTAGGGGGCCTCAGGCGGTGTCTGCATTGTACCGTACCTGTGCAGTTATAATAATTGTATCCGCCTTCACTCCCCTGAGTGATCACGACCCTCTATCTAATCCTAGCTAACAATGCGCAGGGCTCACTGCTGAATAATGCATAATAATAATAGGCAGCATAGGATAAAGGAGGTACATCAAGGGGCGACAAAACAGGCTATGCAATTGAATAGGATTGTAACGTAGCAGCAGCAGTAACAATGCCTAGTGCAAGAAATGTACGGAAAAATAGGCAATATCTGGGGAAGAGAATGGCTCTGCTTGCCTGGAAGCTCGACAGTAGTAGCAGGGTAGTCGACGAAGTAGTCGTACTCAGCAGCGGTGTAGTCAATGGCAGCAGCGGGGTCTACCGGAGATTAAGGGAGGGAGAAACAGTAAATACACAGCAAGCATATACAACACAGATGCATGACATGACAGATGAAATGTTAACGGTATTCTAACGCAGTGCAATGCACATTGCTCGGAACGGAAATTCATCTGAGGATGAACTACCGGCTCCGGGTGATTATCGGACAAGGTGTCCGGAGGGGGAAGATATCATGCCGGAGGTGTCGTGGACATCCGACATATGTGTGGGTGGTGTATCCGGGTTAGTTGATCTATTCCGAACAACTTTCGTGTTCGAAATAAATTCATCCGGGTACTTTAGCAGTACCGGACAAATTATCGGACTGCCGGTCCGGAGGGGGACGGTTCGATGTTCGGTGTGTTAGAGGGGTGTGGTGGGGGTATGGGCATCGTATCCGAACTCGGTGATCCGTTCTGAGCAACTTTCGTATACAAATTTTTTGCATCCGGGCAACGTATATCGGTACAGGGAATTATCGACAAACGGCCCGAATGGGGGGAATGTCGATGTTCGGTACGTTAGAGGGGGGGTGGTAGACATACTGATAGCGTATTTGTATTCGTTATATTTTTCTGATCAACTTTCATGTATAAAGTTTTTGAATCTGACTTACGGTTTAAAAGATATTGAATTTTAAAGTTTTAAATAAATTAAATAAATTTCTGAATTTCTTTTATTATTTGAATTTGGGGTTTTTATTCCAAGGGCTCAAGTACATGGTGCATGGGGTGTTGATCACCCACATCAAGGTTCTGATCATTAGCATCACAAAGTTTGAACATGGTCAGGGAATCAACAGTGATAACTCAACAGTGATGATCAACAGTAAGGATGGTTACTGTTACAAGCAACTGAGGGTGTTACAAATCTCCCCCACTACAAGAATTCTCGTCCCAAGAATTTAAGTGGTAGCGAGGAAAAGATCGGGGTATTCATCGCGAAGGAGATCTTCGCGTTCCCAAGTGGATTCATCTTCAGAATGATTCGACCACTGGACTTTGAGGAACTCGACGGTCTTGTTGCGGGTTCGACGCTCAGACTGGTCAAGAATGCGGCTCGGATGTTCTCGGTAAGTCAAGTCTTGTTTCAGCTCGATCATATCATGCTCCACTTCGTGGATAGGGTCCTTGAAGCAGCGACGAAGTTGCGACACGTGGAATACATCCTGGACTTGGGAGAGGTTTGGCGGCAATTCCAACCAGTATGCCACGGGTCCACTCCTGGAAAGGATACGGAACGGGCCAATGTAGCGAGGAGCCAACTTACCCTTGATACCGAAGCGATGAGTGCCCCTCATGGGAGTGACACGGAGGTAAGCGTATTCACCAGGTTGATACTCCATTTCCCGGTGTTTGCGGTCATAATTGCTCTTCTGACGAGACTGTGCCGGCCTTGAGATTTTCTTGCACAATGCGAACCTGATCTTCAGCTTGTTGGACAAGATCCGGTCCGAAGTAGGGTCGTTCCCCAGTTCCTGACCAATTCAGGGGGGTTCGACATTTACGTCCGAATAGAACTTTGAAGGGGGCCATCTTCAAGCTAGCCTGAGAGCTATTGTTGTACGAGAATTCTGCGTACGGGAGAGATTCCTCCCATTTCATGTCGAATGAAAGGACACAAGCGTGAAGCATGTCTTCCAGCACTTGATTGACTCGTTCAACTTGGCCTTGCGACTGGGGGTGATAAGCGGTGCTGAGAGACAGACGAGTCCCGAAGGCTTCCATGAAACTATTCCAGTATCGTGAGGTGAAAAGGCTGCCACTGTCTGAACTGATCTCCATCGGAATACCGTAGAGTGACACAATCCGGGAGCTATACAAGTGTGCTAACTGACTAGCAGTGATCGTCTCCTTGACCGGTAGGAAGTGAGAAATCTTGGAGAGTCGGTCGATGACGACAAAGATGGCATCGTTACCTTTCTGTGACTTAGGAAAACCGGTGACGAAGTCCATCTCGACTTTGTCCCACTTCCAATTAGGAGGAGGGAGTGGTTGCAACCAACCAGCAGGTTTCTGATGTCCGACTTTGACGCGACTGCAAACGTCACAGTGAGAAACATAGCGGGCGATGTCTTGCTTCATGTAAGGCCACCAGTACCGCTGACAAAGGTCTTTATACATCTTGGTACTGCCAGGGTGGATTGACAAGGGAGAATTATGGGCTTCTTCCATGATATCCGGACCACAGTTAATGATGGACGGGCTCACAGGAACTACTAAGCGGCCCTTGAAGTACGCAGTATCACCATCATTGGCATCAATGGTAAAAGAGGAGGGCTTTCCTTCTGCGATGTCCTGCTTGATCTTCAC
Organism: Bromus sterilis; assembly: GCA_950022295.1. Classification (NCBI taxonomy): domain Eukaryota; kingdom Viridiplantae; phylum Streptophyta; class Magnoliopsida; order Poales; family Poaceae; genus Bromus; species Bromus sterilis. The sequence goes on along the minus strand of OX465596.1, from coordinate 155,601,411 downwards.
AATGTCAGGGGCCAGAGATTGTCTACTCTTGATGAGGGCGTCGAGTTTTGACTCGAGAACCAGGTTATTGACGTAACCTTGAGGAACAATCTCGAGGTTCAACTTGCGAAACTCTTCATACAGAAGTGGTTGCTGCACCTGAACCTCAAGTTCAGAACAGTAAGCTTTGTGGCTCAAGGCATCGTCCATCACATTAGCCTTGCCAGGGGTATACGAAATATCCATGTTGAAGTAGGCTATTGTCTCAAGCCATCGTTGTTGACGAAGATTCAGGTCTGGCTGAGTAAACAGGTACTTCAGACTTTGGTGGTCGGTGTAACCTCGCAACGATTTCCGACGAGGTAATGTCGCCACAGCTTCAATGCATAAATTACTGCTGCCAATTCGAGGTCATGTGTTGGATATTTGTCCTCGTGAGCACGCAACTGACGAGAGCCATAAGCAATCACTTTGTGCTCTTGCATTAGGACACAGCCTAATCCTTGACGAGACGCGTTGCAATATATCACGAAGTCCTTCTGAGTATCAGGGGGAGCGAGCACCGGGGGAGAAGTTAGCTTGTCCTTGAGCGCTTGGAAACTTTCTTGACATTTATCTGTCCACTCAAACTTGACGCCTTTGTGAAGCAGATTAGTCAGAGGCCTGGCAATCTTGGAAAAATTCTCGACGAAACGGCGACAATAGCTAGCGAGCCCGAGGAAACTACGGACTTACTTGACGGTCTTGGGAGGAGTCCAGTCAAGAATAGCCTGGATACGTTCCGGGGTGACGGCAATGCCATCCTTGGAAATCACATGTCCAAGGTAGGTCACTTCGGGAAGCCAGAACTCACACTTAGAATACTTAGCGTAGAGTTTGTGTTCTCGAAGCTTCTCCAGTATAAGACGAAGATGTTCAGCATGTTGTTCTTCATTCTTGGAATATATCAATATATCATCCAGATAAACCACGACGAACTGGTCGAGGTACTCCATGAAAATATAGTTCATCAATCTGGAGAAGGTGGCTGGAGCATTGGTGTAACGACCCGGTCCCGAAGGGAACCAAGTCTACTGTGCTTCTGTGCTATCCCTGGATCAGTATGCTAGCACACACAGTACTCGATGAAATACCATAAATCACATGTCAAAAAGTAATGTAAGTACATGGTATTTATTACCTTATAGCCTTTGGGCTAGAATACACCGCGGAAACAAACAATACATAAGTGGAGTCCCATCAACACCAACGGCAAAGTTGAGTGTAGACATCGTAACCCTACATCGCATCACTTACTCGTCATATACAATCCTGCAACACCGAAGGTTACAGCCCAAAATGGGTCAGTACTTTGAATGTACGGCAAGTTACTCCCAAAATAATATATAACAGACCTATCTTCTACATGCAATTTTGGCTGGTGGAAAAGCTCTAAGAGTTTCAGTTTGCATAAAGCTGATTTTGTCCTACTCAAAGATTATCATAACAGTACTACAAAGCTCATAATATGATTGAATTGGTTTCTCCAAATCAATCTATTCCCAAAGTTGATTAAACCCGATTGATTAATTAAATATGATGAGATCCGTCAACATTCCCACTTCTAGATTCTCAAAGTTGTCCGTAACCGGGGACACGGCTAATCATGATCAGTTTGTACACTCTGCAGAGGTTTGTGCACTTTTCCCCACAAGACTCGACCACCTCCTTTTTAGTTCGTCACACTTCATGTTGTATGAGAACCGGAAGGTCGAGACATGGTCTTTTAGAAGAGTTTCCCTCACTCTGGCGGTGCCCATCCCACCTACTCATAACTACGTTCGTAGCACCACCTAGTAAGAGTCACTACAACTAATCAACCAAGCCAGAGCCCATAATAGCTTGTGGCTGCACACGTAAGCTTCTAGTTATGAAAAATATGATTGATCCCTTTAAGCCTGGGTGGCATTCCGCAGTGATTACTGGCCATCTCCAGGTCACTCAGGCAAATCCACTGGTTCCTCCAGGGTGCCCCCAACCATTCCACCCAGGTGGTTCATTAAGATTATCTTGGTCCTGTTTACTACTTAGTCACTCATACCTCATAATGGATCACTTCCCAATCCACGTCTACTTAGCAAAGCAGTATAATTCTACACGGTGGCGACAATGATATAAGATTCAGACCTACCTCAATGAACTACTGGGTGTAATAGCATAGCATAATATATAATCCTATCAATGCATAATATTTAAGTTGGACTACAATGCATATAAAAAATATAGGTAATACTGGAGCATGATCAAAAGAGTAACTTGCCTGGATCCTGACGATGAAATATTCTACTCGTAGTCATCTCTCCATCTCGTTACAATATATCTAACGGTAAAAGAGAAACACTTCAACACACAACTCAATCCAAAGTGAAGATCCAAATAAGATACAACTACAACATACATATTTAGTTATTACTATTAATAAACTAATTACTATGGCATGGATAGGTTGAGATAGGATCAAGTTGGATTGGATGGAAATATGATGGAAATCATATATCCGAGGATTGTAAAATCAATAGAATATGTTGGAGGTTGATTATAAAATCAATTGGATGGAGAGTATGTCAAACTCAGTTGGTTTGTCCATATGAATATTTGCATAGGAAATCAATTCTTGGATTGGATTCAAAAAGATCCGATAGAAATCGTGATGATCTTGGTGAGAAAATTGAATTTTTGTAGCCAAATTTATAAAAAAAAGAGATATAACTAAAGGGAAGCTTGGACGAAGGTTTGAGGTCAAAATAGTGTATTTATATGATGGAAAGAATGTGACAATTTTCCAAACAGAAAGATTTGATTTTAAGGATCAAATTTGATGAAGATAATATTCCAAATAAATTATAGAATAAGATATATATCAATTATAAAAAGAAATTTGAGTTGAATTTCGAATTATCAAAAGTGGAATATTACTGGAAAATAATAAACTACATTTTCCAAGGAATCCGGGGATATAAAATTTGTCGAAATCCGACTTACGGGCTAGAAGATATGAATTTTTGAAGTTTGGATATTTTTGCTAAAATGAATTACGGGATTAATAAAAAAGATGCCACGTGGCGAGTTCTGATAGGTCTGCACCTATTCAATTTTTTACAAAAAAAAAGATGAATCAAAGAGGAGATAATCTTACCGGAGATCTCGCCGGAATTTTGGAAAAAGGTCTCCGGCGTCAACGAACAACCGAACGGGGTAGAGGATGATTTGGACGACTCGATGGACAAGGTTATAACTGCATGTTCGCCTTCGGATAGCCGAGAAGTTCCGCCAGAGTAAAGAAGCATAAATGAAGAGCACAATGACACGGACGGCGTGCTCCGGCCTTGCAATCGAGAGGAAAAATATGTCACAACGGTGCGCATCGGCAAGGGGAAGAAACTAGAGGAAGAAATATGGACTAGGTACCTTTCTTGGCGACAAAAATCTTCACCGGAAGTGTGGATGCATGTTTACTCCGACGAGAAATTGCGCACGAAGGAGAGGGATTTGAAGAGGGACTTTATGCGTGGGGATGTGTGGTTCAAAGGGGTCCTAGGGGCGGTATTTATAGGGTCATGGGAGGTCCATAGAAGGAGAGTGAGCAAGGTTTTGGAAATGGAGTTAATGACATTCATGGAGAAATAATGGGCATTAAAAGCGAGGTTTTGGAAATGGAGTTAATGCCATTCATGGAGAAATAATGGCATTAAAAGCATTAAAGTGAGGTTTTAATTGCCTGAATGAATTCCTTATAATGTGCTACGAATGTAGACTTCATATCGAATCGGTCAAGGAATTAAGTAGAAGGAGGGGAGGAACGTGTCCAGGTGCCATGTACCTCGTTTTTTCTGTAATGAGTGACTCATTCGTTCATGAACGTGAGACAGAAGAAGATGATATGAGCCTTAGTGGAAATTAGGTCAAGGGAGGAAAAAGACAGAGGGAAAATAAATCAGAAACATGGGCTCGGCTCAGATGATCTAGGATTTATATTTTCTAATACCTAACAACATTAAAATTCTGGATAATCAAATCCCTCCCAAAGTCGAAACATATATGTAGACTAAATAAAATATAGAGATTATAGAAATATATTTCTCTTCGAATTAAATGTTATAAATAGATTTTTATCAACCAAAATTCATTTAAGGCACTAATAAATTCCCCAAATTAGTTTTAGGGTTTTATAAATACCAAAATGATTACAAAAAAATAATCAAGTGTTCAAATGAGCACTTTAAAAAAATTCAATACTATCTTCGAAGAAGTCATATTATCTCCTCTCATTTTATTCAATAAATTGTTGGAAATATTTAAATATCTCTTAAACGTCAATATCAAATAAACTCAAATTTCAAATAAAATTCGAGAATGAGTATGGGACCACAATAAATTTGAGAAAGTCATTTTATTCTCGCTCTAAAATATTTAATTGTGGTTCCTACCAAATTTCAAAAAGACAAAAGAAAGAAAATCATTATTTGAATTTGGAATAAACTTCACAACAAAGATTTTTATTATTGGATAAATGATTATCCAAATTTTATTAAATGGTTTGTAAAGGTTTTAAACAAAAACTCAAAAGAAAAGTTTTCGTTTACTCTAAAATTCAAACAAGTCAATCAATATTATATTATTTATCAACATTCCAAAATTTGGAAAATTTTGGGATGTTACAAATGGTTAAGCCAAAGGACATGACAGTGTACTCGTATGAACCATAGCGAGTAATGAAGGCAGTCTTCGGAATGTCCTCATCACGGACTCGGATTTGGTGATAACCCAACCTCAATTCGAGTTTAGAAAACACCTTGGATCCGGCAAGTTGATCATACACACTACTAGGGAATAGCCTTATAGTGGCGCACTGTTTTTGAGTTTAGTGGCGCATTAGGGATGCGCCACTAACTACAAGCCACTAATAAGGGCTTAGAGGTGGCGCATTCTGGATGCGCCACCCCTAAGGCCCTTAGGCGTGGCACATCTCATAATGCGCCACCTCTAAGCTCTTAGGGGTGGCGCATTTTGGTATGCGCCACGCCTAAGGGCCTTAGGGGTGGCGCATTCGCAGTGCGCCACTAAGTCCTGACAATATGCGCCACTAAATAATTACAGAAAACAAATAAAAGAATTACATAAAAGAATAAAAGCATTACAGATATTTTTATTATATTACAGAAATGCAAAATACAATATAACAATGAGGCCAAAAATTATTGATACAAAAGAATTGCAATATAATTTTTATTACAAAGGTTTAGAGGCCAACAAGATTCACAAGATTACATTCCATCACAAAATTACAATGAGTCCAACAATTATTGAAAACCGAAAGCTACTTTCGTCATCACTACTTGTTTGCTCTTCAACCTGCACAAAACAAAGCTTTAGAGGTCATATCCATCATACCAAAGGAGAACAAAGAAATCTAGCATCTATTCTTATGAACAACTTAAAGCAAGTCGATGAATGGTGAAAAGCATGCACATATGCATAAAAATGCATATGCAGTGACCTTTATACACAAAGAGCACTAAGAGTATTTGACACTACCATCTAGTACACAAAGAGTACATCCAAATTACATCCAAATTACACAAAGAGTACATTCAATTAATTGTTTTGACTCGGCTCGGGGAATGGGCGGCATCCTTCTTTCGTCATGAAAGGCCTTGTGTCACGCAGGGCCTTTAGGCGGACTTCTATCTCCCCATTGGATGGTGCAATGTTGGAGTGGAAGATCGACCCCCTCATTTGTACTTCATGACGGATGATAGTCGCCATCTGCGCTTGGATGTGAAAGAACTCCTCCTTCAGATTTGCATCAGCGATTTCCGCCTTCCTTTCAGCCCACGCTCTGAGATGACTTGGCAGCGTAAGGTTGCGTTGTTCATGTACAATCGCCCTCATGTGATGAAGGGCGTAGTACGCATCCCTCACACTGCCAGCCGTCTGCTTGACGCACGGGAACTGCGTTACGTGGTTGAACACGTTCACGCCAGGCTGATTTTTCCTGAACTTGTGCTTCATGATCTTGCCTCCGGCTTTTATGTAGCCGACGAGAGCATCATCCAAAACTCTCATGATATACTTGTAATCTTTTTTGTTCACACTCCCCGAGTCTAAATACACGGCATGCGAGTGTTGCGGTGAAAAGCAGATGAGCACGCAGTCTTGATCCTCACTGCATAATTAAAACAATCCAAAAGGAATGTTGGAAGAGGACAATGGAAAGCTAAGAAAGCATATATGCTACGGAGGCGAGCAAATGACTTACTTGGGAGAGTAGGTCATAAGAAATGAATCTTTGTCGGCGTTCCGTAGCATGAACTCTGTGATGTACCCCGCCGCGAGAGCCGCGTCCCCGTCGTCCATCAAGATGCTTTCCCGCATGTAGAAGGGGTCCAATATCGCAACGCTCGGGGTCTTATCTCTCCTGATACTCATAGAAAGGCTGAGAGAGAACAGACGGATAAGGCTATGGTCCAGACGCTTGAGATGGTACAAATTGAAGATCTCCGAAAACCGTAGGATTATCATATCCGCGGGGATACTGTTGATGAAGCCCATGTTGAGTGGCACCTTGGCCATGAAAACCGGGTACGAGGGATTCTCTTCTCGAAGAAGAATCTTCTCTAATGCCATAATACTATGATGCACACTCTGCATATCCGAAGTTGGAAGGTCCAGCATGTCCTTAGGTAGCATCGCCCTACCAGCCACATGGATTTCAAACGAGAGATCCTTGGGTCTTGGTGGCCCGTCCTGAGCCCGGATCGGCATCGAAGGTTGGCTACTAGAAGTGATGCTCTTCTTTCTTTTCTGTCCCTTCTTCTTTTCTGATTTTGAGCAGTCACCGGCCTTTATCTGCTTAGTGGCCGCCTTATGGAGTGTGGACGGGCTGAGAATAGATCTTGTGGCATCTGCTTGAGGCTTGGTGAAGGCGCAAGCTGCTGGAGACATGTCCTGAGAAGCAGCGAAGAGACGCGTGGAGCAAGCAGGCTTCGCCGCAGGATCAGCTGGACCGCGAGCTTCCTCGTCATGCTAACAGGCTCCTTCAGCAGGAGGCATGAATAAGTCATCAGCATCATACAAAGTATTGATGAACTGGTCGGCGCTGATATCATCATCAAGATCATCGTCTTCTTGTTGTGCTACGATGGGTTCATATGGCGCTGACACGATGACTAGCGGTGTTGTCCTAGGTGTGGTGCCCCTTTCCCCCGTCATTAAACGCATTTGGCTCTTCGGCCATAGGCATATTTGGTTGAAACAGTCACTGAGGACTGCCGGCTCATCCTCATCGTATCCGGGGGGTTGAATGGGAGGTTCAACTCTCTCGTAGCCCGAAATCACGAGAGAGATTTGAACCCTATGCATCTCCGGTGCCATCGGCATATTGTGCATGATTCGATTTTGTGGTTGAATGATTTTACCTTTGGCAACATCCTTCAACTCGCCGTCCACGACTTGTAATAGAATGCATGGAGTGTCCTCCTGCGAAAGAGAGATATATATATATATGCATGTACGGCATCAGAGAGATTCCACTAAAAAGGAAAGGAGATGAAGTCCTCGTTTGAGTTGCAGACGCTTATAGTTACCTTGAGGGCGTCGAGGTCGGCTAGTGAAGAGACCCCGCCGATGACGGCGGGCATGCAAGAGACGGAGGGCGCGCTGCCTCCCGTGCCGTCGGTCCCCCTATTTGTGCTGCCGCCGGGTGCATTATTGTTATGCCCGGGTTGCTCGATCGTGGCCGGAGGAGTTACCATCACGTCCGGCGTCGCCGCCGCTGTGTTGGCGGCCGGAGTCACCAATACGCCGGGAGTCGGTGCGGGAGCCACCACTACGGCTGGAGTCGGGACTGCAGGCGCCGCGGGGCCCGAGTTGCTGCCGACCATGCTGGGGACTGGTATGGGCCCTTGTCCACCACGCGCTTGCCAATTCGCGAGCGACTGCATCATATCTGGAAGGAGAGCGTTCATCGTCTTCGCCACTTCGTCCTGGACAAGCTGCGGAAGCATGTTCACCTTCTCCTCTAGTCCACGAACATAAGCGGCATCTTCTTCGGTCCTTCTCGCCTTGCGCCCCCTCGAACCGGACTGCTCCGCCGATTTTCCATAATATTCGGACCAATTTAGGTCCGCACCAAAGCCGACCACACGGCCGGCTGACGATGGCTTCGCCGTCACGTCGTCAACCTTCTTGACCTTGTTCAACGCCCTGTTGAAGGCGTTGTCCCACGGGCCGGCCGGCTTAACCGACGACTCCTGCGATGAGGCGATTTTCATTTCCGCTTGCTGCAAAAAGAATGTGAAACGTTAAGAAATTGTGAACTTCACTCGAGAATTCAATCGACAAGGTCGCGTGGTAAACTACTTACCACGGCAGTCGTAAAATCCTGAATCTTAGGATCGATAATTATTTTCGAGGTTGCTTTGTCCTTATAGCTCCGGGCCCTCACAAAGCATTCGGTCTGCGGATCATCTTTGTATTGCTGGAAGGGGTTAGGTATGCCCGCAGCGGCGTACTCGGCATCCTCCTTGTCCCATTTAGGCTTGGAACTTTTGTAACCACCGGCTCCGAGACGATGGTTACCTATGACCTGCGACCGCATGGCCTTGCCCTTTGCACTCGCGGCCTTGGCTTGCTCGGACTCACACCTAGCCTTGAAAAGGTTGTAGGTAGCTTCGTCGATCAACGACTCTTTCTCCTTGAGCTCCTCCCAGGTTTTGTTCTTTTAAAAAATTGCCCTCTTCACCCGGGTTTTCCAACTGGACAAGGCCTTGCTCATCTTCCTGAGGGCTCATGTGTTTACTTTGTTCCCTCTGAGTTTGGTGTTATCGTACGGCTCCGGAAACTTGTATCGTCCGTGCAGCTTGTTGATAAGAAGCTAACAATAATGAATATTCTCACGACTCCTGAGGTTAATCGTGGTGATCGGCACGGTGTTGCGGAGGATCGCCGCGACTTGACGGCCGTACCCTTCCGAAAAACGTTCGGGCTCTTTAGGAATCCCGACGGCGGTCACAACAGTAAACTCTTGCCTGATGACCCCGACCTTGGTCGGTTTCCGATTCCTCTTCTTCGACTGGGTACCATCTGTGTTGGAGCCACCGGCCCCATCATCCTCGCCGATGTTCCTCTCGCCGTCTGTCGTACCGGCCTCCTCCTCCAAGTCATCATCCGATGAGTCGGACTCCGACTCTATCTCCTCCTCATACTCCTCCTCGCCCGGAGGTACTTCCTCTTCTCTCTGCTCCTCGACCTCCTCCTGGGAGTATTCCCAAAATTGCTTCCTTTTTGTACCCGGCTGAGAAGAAGGACCGGCGTCGGCTCCGGTCGACATGTTTGCACTAGTACAATATTAAAAAATGCAACTACTTAATTAATTAGCACAATAAATAAATGCAAATACTCTCATGTTAATAAAAATAGCAAAGGTCATGCACGAATTCACGGAAAAATTCGGCATGACCTTTGCTCTTTTTCTTAACATGAGAGTGCCCCATTCTCAACCGAAACGGAAGTTAATCAACATTTCGGGAGAAAGGGGATAATGAGAGTCCCTGCACATAAAAAATGCCTACATGTAGGCACAACCATCACATATATAGTGTAGAACAATGCACTAAAATAGATATTCAAACATCATATATATAGGTAAATTTCATATGATAAACAATGCATTGCAAATTGGCACTTGCTTGGGTTTTTTCATATTCAGTTGAAATATCTTATAACTAAGTCATTCAGTTGAAGACATTCAGGTTCAGTTCCTATGACATTCAGGTTCAGATATCTCCCACGATCATTGCATTCAGTTCCAGCATGATGGATGGCTGGATGGATGGTAAATCACACTACTCATGTTGCCAAGATATAAATACATACTCATACCATGGCACTACAGAAAACCACATGGCTTATTCTCATCATGAGGCAAAACAAAAATAATCCCAAATGAACCACAAACACCAACGATGACACAATAATAACAGTAGTATGAAATGATGCAACGCGCAACGAATATCATGTGTGCATCTTATTGAGCACACGGAAAACAAGATCTTTGCCGAGTGCATAGAGAAAATTGCTCGGCAAAACTATTACACTCGGTGAAGCATCACCTTTATCAAGCACCACGTGGGCGGGACTCGGGCACTAACTTGAAGCTTAGTGGTTATTCAATTCTAATTTTTTTTAAATAAGCCAGAGAAGCACAAAACCTGACAAGGTGGCATGATATGACATCTAGAGGTGTGATTAATTTTGAGAGTGTTTTTCAAAAGTTTTCACATAGTTTTCTTACAAACTAGGCCATCATTCAGCAACAAACTAGGTTTCGAGAAGTGACCGTTGATTCATTCGTTGACTTTAAAAATTTATCAACATTAAACGCACACCATTACATGTTTCATGTTCAAAAAAAAATTCAGTTCTCTTTTCCTATATTTAGGCCATGCATTTCTTGTGATTTATGAATTTAATTTTAATTTTAATTGCAGAAACATCAAATGATGGACCAAAATGGATTGAAAAATCATATATATGGTATTTAGTTTATGTTTAGGCCTTGTGCAAGGATGTATTGATTGGGCAAAAACATCAGTGCTTGGATGTAGAACAGGGGAGGGGGGATCACCTGAGTGCTGCGGGAGGCTAGGGTTCTGGGCGGGGGCTCCGGTGGCGTTGAGGGGGCGGCTCTGGTGGAGGCTCCGACGTCGAGGGTGTGGCTCCGATGGCGGCTCTGGCGTCGAGGCGGCGACTCCGGTGTCGCCTAGGTCACGGGGTCGGGTCTGGTGGAGGGGGCGACCATGGATGGGGGCGCGGGGGCGGCTCCGGTGGTAGCTCCGGTGGTGGCGAGGGCGGTGGACGGAGAGGGGGGCTCGAACGATGGGGGGCGGCTCCGGTGGCGGTCGACGGCGAGGAGAGTGCGCTGGGAGAGATGTTGGGGAATGGGTGTGGGCACGGGCAAGGGGAGGGGGTGATGGAGCGGTTAAGTCTTATGCGCGGCGCATCTAGCGGATATGCGCCACCCATAAGGTTTCTTATGTGTGGCGCATTTCGGCGAAATGCGCCACGCATAAGGAACCTTATGGGTGGCGCATATCAGCTAGATGCGCCGCGCATAAGAGAACTTAGTGGCGCATTTGGGAAATATGCGCCACCCCTAAGCGTTTTTTAATTTTTTTGTTCAATTATTTTTTAATTATACATGCCTTGTCACATTATGAATGAATATTCTTCTTTTTGGAGTATATGTAGGTGGTTATAATATGCCTTGTCACATGCCTTGTCACATGCCTTGTCACATTATGACATGTTTAATTAAACATGTCTTGTCACATGCCTTGTCACATTATGAATGAACTTAGTGCCGTAACAATTACGATGAAAACACAGACCCTTGATGGTTATAATATGTAGGTGGAGTCATGAAGTGGATGCAAACAAGGAAAATCTTTAACAAAATACTAGGTGTAATGTGAGAGGGGAGCAAGCACAAGCAGCAAAACCAACAAACAACAGCAAAGTGCATATTAAATCCATGCATACACAAAGTGATCATGAATTACAAAATATTTTTCTTAAATTTGGAGCTAGCTATCTAGCTATCGTTTCCTCACGATCTTCTTCTTGCCCTTCTTTGTCGTGGTTGAATAATTTAGGCCCGGGACGCCTTCACTTTTCCTCTTGAACGGGAGGAGACCTTTCTTCGGTAGGGTTGTGGTGTATGTATCCTGAGCGGCGTAGTCATCCTCCATCTTCGGGTCGCCGTACTTGTCAAAGTCTTGCTCGTTGGCGACTCCATCCATTCCGATGATGTTTCTTTTGCCTCTCCTCACTACAACGCGGCTCGGCTTTGATGGGTCGGTAATGAAGAAGCATTGGTCCACTTGGCTAGCCAGTACCCATGGCTCATTTTTTGCGGTGACGTTTACGCCCGTAGACTTGGATTTGGCTTCGGGTATAACCATGGTGGTGAAGTACCGGTCTTCTTTTACGACGCTCTTGGCCCATCTCACACGGAACATCGACACTTTCTCTCCACAGTAGTCGAGCTCCCATATGTCCTTGATCCTTCCATAAAATCTTTCCTTGACGTCATCGGTGTAGAATATCCCCGTTACCCCTGAGTTCTGGTAATCGCAGTTATTGTCCTTTTCCTCCGTGTAAAATGTGTAGCCGTTGATATCATACGCTTGATAGGTCATCAGGTTGCGTGCGGCACCCTGTGACAAGGTGAATATCATCTTTTCGTCCTCGGAAGCGTTCCTTCGCGGGGGATTAGCACGAAGCTCGTCCCTGAACCAAGTCATGAAACCGGAGTTGTGATCTTTGATTAGCCGTGGATCTCGGTCCGTTATCTGCAGGCCCTGGTCACTGTACTTCTTCCTGATTAAATCCTTGTGCTTTACTATCCAAGGATCGACCAGCTGGATGTGTTGTAGCGCGACTAGGCTTGCTCTTTCAAAGTCGATGTCTCGACCGTCAAAGTTGACATGCATTGCGCGGCTTCCCTCGTGGTGACCACACCCATCGGTCCTGCCAAAGTGCTTGTTGACGGCCAGACCAACAGGGTTCTCGGTGTTGAGATAATTCGTGCAAAAAGAGATGCACTCTTCGGTTAGAAAGCCCTTCGCTATGCTTGCATCTGGACGGGACCTGTTACGAACGTATTTTTTGATGTGCCCATTCATCCTTTCGAACGGCATCATGCTGCACAGAAACGCAGGCCCGAGTTGGATGATATCCTCCACGACGTGGATCAGCAGATGCACCATAATGTCGAAGAACGCGGGCGGGAAATAGATCTCAAGCTCGCATAGTATGAGCACGATCTCCTCCTGTAGCCTTTTGAGTTGCGTAGCGCAAATCGACTTCCGGGAGATGACGTCAAAAAAGTTGCAAAGGCCAAACAACGTTTTACGGACGTGCTCGTCCATTATCCCTCGCATCGCAACCGGGAGAATCTGCGTCATCAGCACGAAACAGTCGTGAGATTTCATCCCGCTGAAACGCTGCTTCGCCTCGTCTAGGTATCTGCTTATCTTCCCCGCGTAGCCATTCGGAAATTTTACTCCTATGAGGCAGTGGATAAACCGCTTGATCTCCTCCTCGCACAGAGTGAAGCATGCCGGGGGGCAGTGATCAATACCGGTCTTCTTCTTGGTCGTCCTTTTTCGTTTGCGAGAGTTTTGCGTTTCCGTATCCTCTTCCTCCTCCGGCTCATCATCGTCGTCACTAGGGGGGTGAAGTTCCCTCCTGATGCCCATAAATTTCAAGTCATTCCTTTCTTTTGGCCCGTCCTTGGTCTTCTCCGGCATGTTGAGCAGCGTGCCAAACAAGCTGTCGCACACGTTCTTTGTGATATGCATTAGATCAAGGCTATGAGGACTGCGGAGTAGACTCCAGTATTGCAAATCCCAGAAAACAGACCTCGCTTTCCATACCCTCATCAACGGCTGAGTCTTCTTTTTTTTCTTTCCCGGCGCGGGGCACTCTTTCCAAGTTTTCAACAAGTTGTCGATTTCTTTGCCGCTCCTTCGAGCTGGGGGTGCTCGGAGCTCCTCGCTTCCATCGAACAGATGTCCCTATTTTCTCCATGCGTGTTTCTTGGGAAGCCACCTCCGAGACCCCTAGAACACGGTTTTTGAAGATCCAGGATCTTTTGGTAGCTGGCGGTACATTGTATTATCCATGCACCTAACGCATGCACAGAATCCTTGGACCACCTGCCCTGAGAAATATCCGTATCCGAGATAGTCGTGCACCGTCGTGATCACCGCGTCTTTCATTGGGAAATATTCTTTTGCCGCGGCGTCCCACGTATTGACTCCGTCTTTCCATAACTTTTCTAGCTCCTCTTTCAACAGCTGCAGATATAGATTGAGGTCCGTACCTGGTTGTTTCGGCCCTTGAACTAGCATACACATTGTTATGTACTTTTTCTTCATGCACTTCCAGGGGGGAAGGTTGTATATGCATACAAACACGGGCCAGGTACTGTGTGTGCTGCTCTGGCCGCCAAACGGATTGACTCCATCGGCGCTCACACCAATCCTGAGGTTCCTTGGTTCTTTCCCAAAATCTGGGTATTCGAGGTCCAACGCAGTCCATTGGCTACCATCTGAAGGGTGCCTTAGCATGTCCTCCTTTTCCGGATCCGGGTTCGGGTCATCCTCTTTTAGCTTCTTTCTATCCGCGTGCCAGGTCATGAGCTTTGCTTCCTCGGGATCTACGAAATACCTCTGCAGACGAGGAGTGATCGGAAAGTACCATACCACTTTTCTAGGAACTTTCTTCCCTCTCTTGTATCGACTAACACCGCACACCGAACATGTGGTTTTATCTTCGTCCTCACCCCGATAGATCATGCAATCATTTATGCAGACGTGGTATTTAACGTGCGGAAGATCGAGAGGGCAAAGGACTTTCTTGGCCTCAGCGATACTAGTTGGGCACGTGTTGCCCTTCGGAAGACGATCGTGCCAGAATGCCATGTTATAATCGAAGCTTTCGTCGGTCCATTTGTGTTTTGCCTTCATCTCCATAGCCCCAAGTGTTACATTCAAGCGGGTATCCTCGTCGTTGCATCCTTCGTACAACTTCGTAATCGCGTCTTTCTCGAGTTGCGCCATCTTGGCTGTCTCTCTAGCTGCACCTCTTGCGTTCAACGCCTCTTTGACAAGCAGCTCTTGAACATGAGGGTCCCGCACCCAGCTTGAATAATCATGTCCGACATCTTAATCTTCATGTCCGGCATCTTGATCTACATGATCCGCTTCGGCATCTTCTTCATGATCATGTACGGGATGCTCTTCGTCATCTCGCCCGCCGCTGTTTTTTGGTTGCCCTTCCTCATTTACTGGCGCCCCACCATTGACGTCCTCCTCCTCACCAGCTTCATCACTTATCCATCGTGTGTAGCCATCCATCAAACCATTACGCTTCAGGTGTCTTTGCAATATTCCGGAATCAGGCTCGGTCACGCACTGCAGTTTGCATCTCCAACACGGACATCTTATATCCGACCTATTATTCCTTAGCATGTCGTTTGTCGCACATTGCATCCACCTAGCCACGGTGATATCGCTCAGCATCTCGCGGACCTTGGTCGATCACCTGCGTGCACGGAGAGAGCAACACAATTATATATCACAGTCGTCGCCGGAAAAATTCGGCATGACCTTCCCTAATAATGCATGGGAGCATGCGGAGAGTGCGCTAGAAATTTGCCAAAACGGAAATGAATCGACATTTCGGCAAAACATTTTCCACTCAAGATACACATATACATCAAACCACCATAAGCTTCACACATACATCAAACCACCACAAGCTTCACATATACATCAAACCCAAGCTTCACATATACAACAAACCCCAAGCTAATAAAGGCAAGTATATGGGTCATAAATGGAACAAAAGAGTTTGGGAGGAGGTCCACTTACTTCAATATGAAACAAAATAGATGTAATGCCAAGTATCGATGGATAAATGGAAGAAATGAGGTGGGGAGGAGGAGAAAACCGAATAGATCTAGGGTGAGAAGAGTGGATCTAGTTTGAGAATTGTGTGGAGTGAATGAGAGGTGGTAGGTGGGGTGGAGTAGATAAGGGAAGCTCTAGGCATTTAGTGGCGCATATAGGAAGTCAGTGGTGGCGCATCTGTGCAATGCGCCACCCCTAAGCTCTTATGGGTGGCGCATTACCACAATGCGCCACCCCTAAGGACCTTATGGGTGGCGCATATACAGAATGCGCCACCCCTAAGCTATTAGGGGTGGCGCATTCTGTATGTGCGCCACCTATAAGGTCCTTAGGGGTGGCGCATACTGCTAGATGCGCCACGTATAAGATCATCTAGGCTGGCCCACTCTTAGGGGTGGCGCACTGGAATATAATGCGCCACCCATAAGGTCTTATGGGTGGCGCATTATTTTCCAGTGCGCCACCCATAACAGGTGGTGGCGCATCGCTTTCCATATGCGCCACTAATAGGCTTTCCATGTATAGCTATTTCCCTAGTAGTGACAGATCGTTGATCCGGGGAAGTGGGTATTTGTTCTGGATGGTAGCTTGGTTAATGGGCCGATAATCTTGGACCAATCGGTTTGACCCATCGCTCTTCTTGACAAAAAGAGAAGGTGCTCCCCAAGATGAGGAACTGGGGCGAATGAATCCTTTCTGAAGTGCCTTGTTGATTTCCTCCTTAAGTTCAAGGAGTTCATGTGGCGGCATCTTGTAAGGACGCTTGGCAATAGGGGTGGTGCCGGGCTTCAAGTCGACGACAAATTCGACTTCTCTGATCGGGGGTATTCCCGGCAGTTCTTCTGGGAAGACGTCGGGAAAATCGCGAACGACTGGAACGTTCTCGATGCCTTCGAGGGGGGCGGCATTCAAAGCATTCATCATAAATATCTGTGTTTCAGCATTACGGGTAACTCGGGTGGTGTGGTTAACAATCTCGCCGGAGGGGTGAAAAAGTTGGACAGACTTGGTGCCACAATAGAGTGCGGCATCGTGAAATTTCAACCAATCCATTCCCAGAATGAGGTCTATGGTGGAAGACGTCAGGATTATGGGGGAAGCATGGAATTCAATTCCTTCAATTTCAACGATGGTTTCGGGCACTATCTTGGTGGTTCGGCATTGGCCTATGGGGGTGCGAACAACCATCGGTGGGTTCATCTTTTCCAATGCGAAGTTATGCGACAATGCAAATGCTTCCGACACGAATGAATGCGATGCTCCTGTATCAAATAAAACAATAGCAGGTACGGAATTAACGAGAAGGGTACCCATCACGGTAGCGGGTTGTTGCTGAGCTTCTTCAACATTGATGTTGTTAGAATGTCCACGAGCATAAGCGGCATACCCAGTATTATAGTTGGGGGTCCTGTTGTTGCCACGACCATTTCCACGGCCAGCGGGGTGAACTACCAGTTGCTTCTGTTTCTGGGGGCACTCCCTGGAAAAATGCCCAGGTTGGCGGCACGTGAAGCATAATCCATCCTGAGGACGAAGGGGGGTAGCATTGGGTGGTGCAGGCAGAGCTCTTGGCATCTGCGGTGGCGGAGGCAGACGGGGTGCAGAATAAGTAGGCCTTGGAGCAAGGACAGCTGAATGGGTCACACTGGTAGGGAGCTAGTTACGACGCTTCTGTGTTGCGCCCGAAGATGAGCCAACGTCACGATAACGCTTCAGAGAGTTCTTGTGCTCCATCTGGGCAGTCTCGACGGTGATAGCCTTGTTCACCATGGTGGCGAAGTTGGCGAAATCATGAACGGCAAGAGCGAGCCTGAGGTCTGGGTTGAGGCCACGACGGAACTTCTGCTGCCTGCGAGCATCAGTGGTGATCTCTCCTTCCGCATAGCGAGAGAGGTTGAGGAACTCGCGCTGATAGGCTTCAACAGTCATGTCGCCCTGAGTGAGGTTGCGGAATTCTTCCGCCTTACGATCCATGATCCCCTGAGGAATGTAGCGGGCGCGAAAGACAGACTGAAATTTATCCCAGGTGATGACTTCTCCAACTGGCAGGGAACGCTTGTGGGTGCTCCACCACTGAGCAGCGGCGCCTTTCAGATGATAAGACGCAAAGTTCACATAGTCGGCTGGATCGACATTAGCAGACTCCAGCTCGTGCGTGATGTTGCGAAGCCAGTCATCAGCATCCAACGGCTGAACAGTGTTGCGGAACATAGTGGGGTTGAGGCGGGTTAAGTCGTGCAGAGTCATGGTGGCATGCTGATGGTGGTTTCCATTCTGATTCGGCTGGGGGAACTGAGCCATGACATTCTCCATGAACTGACGGTTCAGCTCGAACTGCTGCATCATCGCGGCCATGTAAGCCGGCGACAGAGGTGGGTCGTTGGCACCACGACCACGACCACCACGACCAGCCATCCTGCTAGAATTTAACAGGGGTATTTCAGCGACGAAAATTTAACGAGATACCGGAATCAAGCCTGAATTAAAGAGACAACGAAGAGGAGGCGCGGATATATATAGGAGTAGTCATACAAGACATACACACTTACACACAGAGTCAATCGAAAATCGGGCAGCGTAACGTCGTAGAAATTAAGGAAAAAGGACTCACTAGGCGGCGCGTAGACCGCGGTAAGGATTACACGACGCGACATAAATTCCACTATGTCAATCACGCCGCAAGAAAACTGTTGGCCACAGGAGTTAATGCCAGAGGACGCGCGGCCTGCCCAGAATGAGAATGGGATCCGCGGTCCGGGACCTAGGGTATGACTCCTGCGACACGACTCAATCAATTGGGGAAGCAACAAAACACCGGGTGGAATCAAGAGAACGTGATCCTAATGTCAGATTTTGTAAAACTTACCAGCAAGGATAAGAGAGCAGATTCCCAGAGCATAGGTAAGGAGAAAAGGATCCTAATACCATAGATATCACACGTAGTTACATCGATGTGGGCCCATAAGCCAAATATTAAGTTAGCAAAATAGTTTTTCAAAGTCTAGACTCAACTTCGACCAAGTAGTGGTGGGGTGGCTTCCTACAGGCAGTCGGCTCTGATACCAACTTGTGACGCCCCCAAAATCAATCCGTGTACAGTAATCATACACGTAGGGTACACGGCTGAGATTAGGGTGCCACGGTGATAATATCACAACACAACACTAAACACAAAAGGATAAACAAATATGTTACAATAGAGGGGGTCACGCGGACCCGAATACATAAGTCATACAAGCCATAATATCTGAGTACAGACATAGTTAGTCAAGTTTTGCCTTAAGAAGGCTAGCACAAATCACATCAGAGATACAGATCGAAAAGGCGAGGCCTCCTGCCTGGGATCCACCGAACTACTCCTAGTCAACGGGGAACTCGACGTCGTAGTAGGCGCCTCCGGGGTACTCCTGCTCCTGGGCTCCAACGTCGGCTACAGCGGTCGATCAGGCAAAGCGAAAAATGGGAAATAAAGCAAAGGTAAGTATCTAGCATAGCCGCGAGTCTTACGTCCTCTACTAAGCATCATTGTATCAACGGAAAGAAGAGGCTGTATATAGTGGACTGAAAGACAGAAATCCAGAGCAAGGGTAAGAAGCTAGGCCTATCGTAGACTAGCATCTTCCGACGATGTCTTGCAGCATGAGGTAAGAATCAGCCAACAGTTATATGAAGCATAAAGTAACAATGCAGCAGAAGTTGCTGCAGCATTGTATAATAATAAGTTGTAATAATTAGCAATGCCTCCGAGATCCCCTCCTCGACATCCCCGCGAGGAAGAAAACCCGGAACCATACAGTTTAATGATAATAGTTTCTAGTGGTATTATCCAGCTTCAGCATAAAGCGTCCTGTTACCGTGGACACGGCTATTCGAATAGATTAATCTTCCCTGCAGGGGTGCACTTGTGTTACGCTACACGCACGGATCTCCAGGGTGGCGGGAACCTTGTTAGGGAACGCTCCACCGAGGCTATCCGACACTTCATAGCCCATCTTTCAAACTCAACAGAGAGGCCATCCGCCGGTCTAAATCCTAAGTACGCCGGGCCTTGGACCCCAACCCAAACGTACTCCTGCACGGTGCGTGGCTGGCCGGTGAAGTTAAAGCAAATCCAAATAAGACACCACCGCGCGAGAAAATAAGACAACACCACTTCCCGGCGCAGGCCGCGGTACTGCTGACGTCTGAAGAGTCCTCGGACGACACTACGAAGCAGAGGAGCCCATAACTCGTAATTCCCACGGGTAGGTAGTGCGTACATGGCATATAGCCAACTCAAGACATTCACTGAACCATTTAGCATTTTATTAACCTGCGTGACAACCGTTATCGTTGCCTTGACTTAACTGACCCGCGGACAACGACAGCAGCCAGGACCACCAGTACATCGGTGCCTGCCCTGTCGTCCCATGAAGTCACTGCGGTTACCAACAAGGTGAACCCTCTCCTTACCTTGTCTCGCGTGTGCTCCTGGAGGAGCTCGACTTTCGTGGTTTGGTAACTGTCGCGGCCAACGATCAGGGGCCAAGCACACCGGTACACTGGTCGTACCCTCCTTGTCGTCCCGTCGCAATACCTCTCACGGGCACCGTTGGGTCGCCCGACTTCTTACCTGAAGGACAACCGTTGCTCAGGTACCTAGAGCGTCTATACAGAGTCAGCAACGAGTGGAGTACAAGGATTACTCCTTGATAGCTCACACTTGATGGTGGCTCGGCAGAGCCGAGCTCGGGGGCCTCAGGCGGTGTCTGCATTGTACCGTACCTATGCAGTTATAATAATTGTATCCGCGTTCACTCCCCTGAGTGATCACGGCCCTCTATCTAATCCTAGATAACAATGCGCAGGGCTCACTGCTGAATAATGCATAATAATAATAGGCAGCATAGGATAAAGGAGGTACATGAAGGGGCGACAAAACAGGCTATGCAATTGAATAGGATTGCAACGTAGTAGCAGCCGTAACAATGCCTAGTGCAAGAAATGTACGGAAAGATAGGCGATATCTGGGGAAGAGAATGGCTCTGCTTGCTTGGAAGCTCGACGGTAGTAGTAGGGTCGTCGACGAAGTAGTCGTACTCAGCAGCGGTGTAGTCAACGGCAGCAGCAGGGTCTACCGGAGATTAAGGGGGGGGGGAGAAACAGTAAATACACAGCAAGCATATATAAACAGATGCATGACATGACAGATGAAATGTTAACGGTATTCTAACGTAGTGCAATGCACATTGCTCGGAACGGAAATTCATCTAAGGATGAACTACCGGCTCCGGGTGATTATCGGACAAGGTGTCCGGAGGGGGAAGATATCATGCCGGAGGTGTCGTGGACATCCGACATATGTGTGGGTGGTGTATCCGGGTTAGTTGATCTATTCCGAACAACTTTCGTGTTCAAAATAAATTCATCCGGGTACTTTAGCAGTACCGGAAAAATTATCGGACTGCCGGTCCGGAGGGGGACGGTTCGATGTTCGGTGTGTTAGAGGGGTGTGGTGGGGGTATGGGTATCGTATCCGAACTCGGTGATCCGTTCTGAGCAACTTTCGTATACAAAATTTTTACATCCGGGCAACGTATATCGGTACCGGGAATTATCGACAGACGGCCCGAAGGGGGGAATGTCGATGTTCGGTACGTTAGAGGGGGGGGGGGGGGTGGTAGACATACGGATAGCGTATCCGTATTCTGTATATTTTTCTGAACAACTTTCATGTATAAAGTTTTTGAATCTGACTTACGGTTTAAAAGATATTGAATTTTAAAGTTTTAAATCAATTAAATCAATTTCTGAATTTCTTTTATTATTTAAATAGACATTATCCAAAACAGTGATTTTGACTGGTCAATACTGACAAGTGGGACCTACTGACCAGTGGGTCCCACATGTCATAGGCAGTGATAATAAAAATGTTTAATTTACATCTAATTATCCAAATGGGCCCACATGTCATACTCTCAACAATTACCAAAAATCTTTTTTATTAATAAAAAGGCAGTGGGGCCCACATGTAAGTTTCAAAGGGGGGGGGGGTTATCTCTCTGGTTATTTTAACAGTGGGGTTAAACTAACTAAAAGGGTATTAAGGGCTTGATTAAGCCAGGGGGCCCAGTGGTCAGTGGGACGACCCCCTTGGTTCAACCCAAAGCTTGCCGGCGGTGGCCACTGGCCGTGTCAGCGACGAGCGGGGAGGGGGGCTCCGGTGGACGATTCGAGCGGAGGCTGGGTGGAATGGAACGAGGGCTGCAACGCGCATCCGGTGGTGCAACCAATTCGAGCGGAGGTGGCCAATGGTGACGTCGACGACGGGACCTAGCGGCGACCGGAGCATGGTCGCGGTGGGGATAGCGTCCTGGTGTGCGAAACAGAGCCCGACGAGAGGAGAAATGATGCGCTGCTCACCGGGAGCGTGTAGTGGAAGGCAGTGGGCTTGGGGAGGACCACCGGCGGCGGATCGAGTGGTGGCGCCCGATGGCGGTGACTGCGAAGAGGCGCACGTCGGTGGCGATGCAGAGGCCAGAGGCTCGAGGTAGCAGGCGTGGTCGACGAAGACGAGTCCCACGAAGCTTTCGGACACACCGGCGAGGCGAGATGCGGCCAGTGGCCGCGCTTATGGCGGGACGGTGGCGGCCGAGAGCTCGGATGCGAGCTCGATTCAAGAGGGAGAGAGATGGGGAGGGGAAGTGAGGGGCTAGGGTTTACAGGGGGTAGTTGGGTGTCGCCCTTATCGCCTCCACGAGGGAGCAGGTGAGGGGGCAGGTGAGGGGGGGGCAGCCAAGAAGTGGCCTCCATGGCCATGGCTGTGCCACGGCGAGGGGGCAGGTGGGGAGTTGGTGGGAAGAGGAGGAGGGAGGGAGCTGGGCCCGGGGTGGGCCTCGCCCTGGGTGGGGTATAGGGTTTTTCAATTTGTTTTGTTTTTCTGTATTTCTTTTGTTTACCGCTGCAATTAAAATAAATGCTTCTGTATTTTATTTAAATGTGTTGGGGGTTTGTAACATAGGTGTATGTCACATGTAGGTGACACAAAAGGTTTGGTACATTTTAAAACTCAGTGGATATTTCTTTTAAATATTTTATGATTAAAAAGGACCTTATAAGCTACTGTTATAATTGTTTGAGATTTTTCATAACTCCAAAAATTACCAAAGTGGTGCAACATGATTATAATGATTTTAGGCAATTTACAAAAATGGTTTCATGATTTTTTAGTAAGGTTTAATTTCCACCAAGTTTTTATTATCCACCAAAAGGGGTTTTAAGGGTTTTGACTTTGGGGTTTTTATTCCAAGGGCTCAAGTACATGGTGCATGGGGTGTTGATCACCCACATCAAGGTTCTGATCATTAGCATCACAAAGTTTGAACAAGGTCAGGGAATCAACAGTGATAACTCAACAGTGATGATCAACAGTAAGGATGGTTACTGTTACAAGCAACTGAGGGTGTTACAGGGATCGTCACCTATAAATACGCCGCCCCCACCTCCATTTGCGGTTGGCTGCTCTGAGATTATTCCCTGAGAGGGACTGAAGAGAGCATCCCAAGAACTCCACCAAAGAGAACCCAAAAGACAAAACCACCGAATCCTATGTGCCATTGATCTGAGTAGATTCATCATGACTTAGGTGAAAGATTGCTAGCCTTGTTATCTTGGAGAACTGCAATTATCCTAGAAGGTTAGAGTGTCGTCTTCAAAGAGCGAAGATTAATTGTCGCCTTGAAGTTCAAGTATGTTAAAGGTTTCTGAGATTTCCTTGATAATCTACCCCGAGTCAAAACTGGCCAAGCTCAAGGAGATTGGTGCAGTGGAGCAACGAACGGAGAGAGTTTTTCTCCAGGAGTTCAGTCACTAGTCCCTCCAACCAGACGTAGCGCCTTGCAGAGCGTGAACTGGTCGAACAAACATCGTCGAATAAAGAGTTTGTTTTACTTCAAGCATTTACTTTCTGTATTTCATTTTCTTCCCAGTTATGCCTCAGGATAATTTGATTCGCTATGTTTAGTTTCGCTAGATGTTTTTCTTCCCAGTTACTTGTTTCAGTGTTCCTTTTCTTTTGTGTTTGTGCTTCACTTCAAAGCTTCACTCAAAAATTTGAAGTGATCATTCACCCCCTCCCCCTCTGATCACATACTTGGACTTTCAATTTGTATCATAGGAAGAAGCTGGTGAGGGCTAGAGCTCCAAGAAGAAAAGGTCCCGGAAACTAAGGAAGAAAACCTCTTCACCTCCTCACGCCTTCACTGATGAAGAGCGAATCCTTTTGGAACAAGCAGCTCTTAAAGATTCAATGGATGACGACAACGATGCTGAAGGAGATGATGAATCTGAGCATGTCCAAACTGCTTCTCCCGCCAGAGAAAAGCTTCGAGTTCCTTTGAAGATGAAGCCTGGCGAGAAACCCGCTTCAAAAGGGCTAAGGTTTCAAGATCCAATAGATAAGCCTGTTGCACACCCCTTTATCAACACCACTAACTTGGTGATTGAAAAACCTTTGGCCTCCAAGCGACCTGCACATATTATCACTACTGAGAGGTGGTCGAAGCAAAATAATGACCCCTCGAAGCAAAAGCAAGCTGAGAAATCATCTGCCCTACCGAAGCCTAAACCAACTGATGCACCTTCATCCAAGCGCAAGCTCACGGAACAAGAATTTAAATAGAGAGACCTCGAGGAGGCTCTGGAAAGAAGTGTGTTAGCACATGCATCTGCTGTCAAGCAGAGGGAAGAGAAAGAAGCAGCCAAGAAACGACGTGAACTTGATGCTGCCAATCTCGCTGCTGAACAAGCTGAAACGAAGGGAATGCTCGCTGAAGCCAAAAAGAATGAAGAGAAGGCTGCAGCTGAAGCCAAACAGCTGGCACAAAATGAAGCCAAATGCAAGGCAACACTTGCAGCACTTAACACGAAGAAAGCTGAGAAAGCAGCCAGAGCTGCCCAAAAACAAGCTGTTGTGGATATGACTCCACCCACTGAAGAAAATCCTCCGAAGCAAAAGGGTGTTACTCTGTTCGAAGCTCATGAGGATGGAGACCTCTAGAGTGAACACATATTCCTGATCCCCGTGAAGGTGAACTTTGGGATCACTTGGTCATTGCGGAAGCCATTTGGAAGAAGTGTGAGGCAATCCTGAAGCACTTGATCTTGGTGAGGTGTATATCTCAAGCACCATTGAAGGAATGATGGCCATCATGATTAGTCAGTTGAAGGATTTGCACATCCGTGACAAGTCCGAAACAGCCAAAATTCACAACTACCAGCAGCGTGCCGAAGCCGAAACTGATGAGGACTTCAAGGCCAATGTTGTGTCTATGCTTCGAAAGGTCACAGATGTGAATACTATCACCAAGGAAAATATCAAAATATACAAAGGCAAGGTCAAACCCGCAGTTGAGGAACTGTGTAAAAATCATAATGTTGTCGTCATGGAAAGTGATTCAAGGAAACGCAAAGCTTTTCTTGAAGCAAAACCATCTGATCCCTCACCAAAGAAGAGAACCACCAAGAGGCGCAAAATGACCTTAGCCTCGGCTCCTGAGATGGACTCCAGTGATGAGCCTAATAGCCAGCCGAAGCAAAACACTGAAACTAATCCCACTCCTCCTGCTCCCAAACCCAAGCCGAAGCCATCAAAGACCCAAAAACCAACCACTCCACCCACCAAAACTCCCACACCACCAGCAAAATCCCCCACTCCCAAAAGAACCCCTGTTCCCCACACTCCCGCACCCACTCCACCCGCCGCAGAACCAACTCCGCCCCATGCTCCATCTCCATCACATGCTCCCTCCCTCGTGCCGCAAAGAGTTTCCGCCCCACCTGCTGCAGATGTGCCTCGCTCCCCAGATCCACAACATTCCCCTAGACCAGAAGCCAATGCATTTCATTACTCCACCCCGTCTAATTTAAGGACACGCGATTATTCTTCAGCCAGATATGGTGAAGAGTCCGAAGCACATGTGGCCCGCGATGATGCACGTGAAGAAGATGACAAAGTTCAGATTGTCAACCCTTCACAAGAATTGGCTCTGACTGTTTCTCAAGCCGCTGGCACCTCCAACATTGAACCATCTGCTCGCCAGCAAAGAATTCGGACTCACTGTCGTCCTAGCCAAGACACCCAGCTGGACTCAAACTACCCGAGGGAAACATTTCCAATTTTCAAGGGTGCTGGTTGTTCTTCGCTCCATGGACCTGAATTTAGCCTTTAGCAACATCATAAGAATCACAGATTTTTTAGAGCTAGCCCATATGCTTCACCCCGCACCGCAGATGATCTGCGCTTCTGGATAGTAGAACAACAAATCTTGTACACCAAAGTCTACTGCTAGAAGGGTGTGCTATTCCGCCACCACTATCTCGATATGCGAAGCTTATCCACTTCAGCATGCTTCCAGAACATCGTCGAAACTATTGAGACTCAGAATTTGACCAGGTTATTTGCCTTGAGCACTCCCTTCAATTCTGAGCTCATTAAGCAATTATATGCCAAACTTTATGTTTTGGGTGATGCAAATGCATCAAGCACCTGGTTCCTTGAATGGATGATCCAAGGCCAAATCTTCATAATGACCTCCGAAGAATTTATGGAAAGTGTAAACATCCCTCGACATATTGTAGAACTTGAGCAAATTCACATGGTACCTGACCTGACTGAAGCAGAATTTGCAACATTGCTGGACACTAAGATAACTGCTGAGTTTATTCCTGAGAACATTCGCCCGAAGCACTTGATATTCGTTTCCAAGACTTGGTTCTACGTTCTTTCCAACTGATTGCTTCCTTTGAGCACTGCTTCGGAGGAATTGAATATTTATCTTGAAGTCAGGCAGGCCATCATGAAGCTCACACATGGAATGGTATTTGACTTTGAAGATTTCTTCCTGCGCAACTTAGTCCATGCTGCAGAACTTCCATTCACACTGAAGCCATATGCTCCCTGGCTTCAAGTCGTCTGCAATTATGGCCGTGACGAAGAATTTGTTGCACGACATCATCCGAATCTCTTAACCCTACATGTGCTGGACACTTTAGATTAGTTGCGGAAACCCAACGATATCTTTGCTACATATGTTGGTGTTCGCCATGAAGTCAATAAGAGGAATGTCTCCAAGAAATTCTAGAAAGACTGCCATTAATTTGAAATTAATCTTCGGTCGCAGAAAATGCTAGAAAATTATATGGAAGAAAAGCGCCACATGCAGTTCCTGGCTGATGAGATCAACCGAGTTGGCAACATAGCACTGAACAACAATCAATATATTCGTGTGCTCAAGCGCCACTCCTGTAAAGGGTTGCGGAAATTCAACGTAGTCAAGGCTCTTCGCAATGATCGCATCTTCAAAGAGTACCAACACTTGTAGCAAAACTTTTCCAGAGATGACTCTATTGACCGACCGAATCAGAAGATCCCACCCCTACACAAGATTGAGGAAGTATTCTTCGTCAACGATACCGATCCTATCAGGCCGAACATCGTCTCTGACAACGACTCCGTCACATCCAAGGGCGACGCCAGCCTCGACGACAGCGATCTCGACCTCGGCCTCATCGCCACAAAGAATCTTGAATATCTTCCTTCGCCTGAGTCAGAAGAAGAATCATCAGGAGATCAATCTTCTTCGGGCGAGTCGTCTTCAAGTTCTGCTTCGTCGATTTCCAAGGGTGCTGATGACGCATAGTTATCCTCAGGTTCCACTTCACCACCTTTTGTCCAATCATTCACAAAAAGGGGGAGAATGTTCGCATCGATGAGAGTTTAGATTTGCATCAGGGAAAGGGTTTCTGCTTTCACATTTTGCTTCCCATGGTTAAGTTACAACAAACATTCCATTTGTTTCGATTGGTTTGTAACTTAATTAAGTTTCGAGACTGTGAACCGTATGCTACAATGAAGTTTTAATAACCCCTTTGCTTGAAAGTATTGCTTCATATCTTATATCTTGCAGGTGGTTATTTTCATTAAGTTCACAGGTCATTTGAGAAGATTGCACATATTTGAAATTCTACCTGGAACTACAATCCTACTCGCTAAGATATTATTTTTACTCTCCACCGAAGAAATTCACATAAAGCATCTGTGTCAACTTCATTTCACCTCGATGCTACATTCAGGGGAGTCAAAATATCATATCTTAGAGTTTGTTCTCATCACTTCACAAAAACTTCAATATCTTTTATCGATGCCTGTTTTGTCAACAATAGTCCAAAAAGGGGCAGATTGTAAGAGGAAAGTGTTGACCCCATGTGTTTTGGATATTGTTGGACAAGACAGTAGGGGAACTAACAATGTTTTCGAGTGTAAACAGTTGATTAGGTTCCTGAAGGACAAGCTAGGTGATAAAGCTTCAAGGAATATTTTCAAGCTATCGAAGCACAACCCCAAGAGCGAAGTTTTATCACAGAGGATGACCCATAAAAAAGACGGTTTCCTGAAGATGAACTCATCGAAGGAAATGAACAAGACGGCTCAAGACTTAGATGTTTTTGTGTAATTCTTTTTCTATTCTTTGAGTCATAGGAAAAACCGTACTATCAAGAGGGGTTTAGCTTGTGGACACCGAAGCTATTGTGAAATGCTCAGATCAAATCTCCACCAAGTGAGAAGACAGAGAGAAGAAATCTCATGTGCAATGAGTTAAGTTTCGGTAGCAAAGACTTCGTTCTTTGGCTTCCGAAGCACAACTAAGTCCATGAGTCAGCTTTACTTGTTCCTCAAGTAAAGTTGCACATTGATGACTAATCCGACCGTTGTGGACACGCGTCAAGCTGTCGCTTTGGGTCAAATCAGTCATTTCACACCTCGGGATTGCCACCTATAAATACGCCGCCCCCACCTCCATTTGCGGTTGGCTCCTCTGAGATTATTCCCTAAGAGAGACTGAAGAGAGCATCCCAAGAACGCCCCCGAAGAAAAACCAAAAAGAAGAAACCACCGAATCCTAAGTCCCATTGATCTGAGTAGATTCATCATGACATAGGTGAAATCTTGCTAGCCTTGTTATCTTGGAGAACTGCAATTCTCCTAGACGGTTAGAGTATCGTCTTCAGAGAACGAAGAGTAATTGTTGCCTCGAAGTTCAAGTTTGTCAAAGGTTTCGGAGATTTCCTTGATAATCTACCCCGAGTCAAAACTGGCCAAGCTGAAGGATATTGGTGCAGTGGAGCAACGGATGGAGAGAGTTTTGCTCTAGGTGTTCAGTCACCAGTCCCTCCAACCAGACATAGCGCCTTGCTGAGCGTGAACTGGTCGAACAAACATCGCCGAGTCAAGAGTTTGTTTTACTTCAAGCATTTACTTTCTGTATTGCATTTTCTTCTCAGTTATGCTTCAGGATAATTTGATTCGTTGTGTTTAGTTTCGCTACATGTCTTGCTTCACAGTTACTTTTTTCAGTGTTCCTTTTCTGTTGTGTTTCTGCTTCACTTCAAAGCTTCACTCGTAAATTTGAAGTGATCATTCACCCCCTCCCCCTCTAATCACATACTTGGACTTTCACCTTGGTACACCAAACCTAGGAAAGATCACATCTTTAAGCATTTTCGAAGATGTCTTATGATCAGCACTCTCAGTGGGGATTGCCTCAACCCACTTGGTTACATAATCAACAGCTACTAATATGTGAGTGTATTTGTGCGAAGGAGGAAAAGGACCAATAAAATCAAAACCCCAGCAAACAAAAGGCTCAATAACTAGAGAGTAATTCATAGGCATCTCATTCCTCCTACTAATATTACCAACTTTCTGACACTTATGACAAGAGAAAACATATTTTCTAGCATCTTTAAAGAGAGTAGTCCAATAAAAACCTAATTGGAGAACCTTGTGTGCGGTCCTCTCACCGGCATGATTTCCTTCATGGGGACTATCGTGAAAGACCCTCAAGATATCCTTCTGCTCATGCTTCGGTATTCATCTTCTAATGATCCCGTCCGCGCATTCTCTGAAAAGGTGTGGGTCATCCCAAAAGTAATACCTCAAATTGTGGAAGAATTTCTTCTTTTTCTGAAACATTAAACCTGGAGGTAAAAACTTACTAACAATAAAGTTAGCATAATCTGCAAACCAGGGTCGGAAATATATTGTATCCTTAATAGAGCTAATTGTTCATCAAGAATGCTATCGTTAACAGGAATAGGATCATGTGGTATGTTTTCTATCCTGGAAAGGTTGTCCGCTACAGGATTATGCGCTCCTTTCCTGTCAACAATATGCAAATCAAACTCTTGAAGAAGACGAAGAAACCATTTGATAAGCCTTGGTTTAGCATCCTTCTTCTCCATAAGGTACTTAATAGTAGCATGGTCAGTATGAATAATGACTTTGGAATAAACAATATAAGGTCTAAACTTATCACAAGCAAACACTACTGCTAAAAATTCCTTTACAGTAGTAGCATAATTATTTTGAGCACTATCAAAGGTCCAGCTAGCATAATGTATAACATTCAATTACTTATCAACCCTTTGTCCTAACACAGCTCCAATAGCAAAGTTGCTAGCATCACATATGATTTAGAAAGGTAAATTCCAATCAGGCGGTTGGACTATAGGAGCGGTTATCAAAGATTTCTTAAGAACTTCGAAGGCTTCCTTACAATCTTCATCAAATACAAAAGGAATATCCTTCTGAAGAAGATTAGTGAGGGGTCTCGAAGTCTTAGAAAATTCATTAATAAATCTTCTATAGAAACCAGCATGACCGAGAAAACTAAGAATACCTTTGATGTCCCTTGGATAGGGAATCTTCTCGATTGCTTCGATCTTGGCCCTATCCACCTCGATTCCCCTTTCGGAAATCTTGTGGCCAAGAACAATGCATTCGTTGACCATGAAGTGGCACTTCTCCAAATTGAGTACCAAGTTTGTCTCCTCACATCTCTGCAAAACTTTATTAAGGTTGTGGAGACAATGGTCAAAAGAGGTTCCATGGACGGAGAAATCGTCCATGAATACCTCAACAATTTCCTCACAAAAACCATGAAAGATAGTAGACATACACATTTGAAATGTAGCATATGCATTTCATAAACCGAAAGGCATACGTCTATAAGCATAAGTACCAAAAGGACAGGTAAAAGTGGTCTTCTCTTGATCAGCAGTGTTCAAATGAATCTGAGAGAAGCCAGAATATCCATCAAGATAGCAAAGTGGATGTTTTTGGATAAACTTTTAAGAATTTGGTCGATGAACGGCAACGTATAGTGATCCTTCTCGTCGCCTTGTTCAACTTCTTGTAATCAACACACATTCTATATCCAATAATAATTCTTTGAGGGATTAGTTTATTCTTATCATTAGGAACAACAGACGAACACAATGTACTGGTCTTACCCATTTACTAGCAGCTATAGGATAAATAATACCTGCGGCTAGGATCTTGAGGATCTCTGTCCTCACAACATCCTTCATCTTCGGGTTCAACCGTCATTGATGATCAACAACCGATTTAGCATCGGGCTCAAGATTGATAGTGTGTTGACTAATATATGGACTAATTCCCTTGAGGTCATCAAGGGTATATCCAATAGAGCCTCGGTGTCTACGAAGGGTTTCCAATAATCGCTCTTCTTCATATCTCGAAAGGTTATAATTGATAATAACAGGATATAGTTTCTTTTCATCTAAATAAGCATACTTGAGTGTATCGGGAAGAGGCTTTATATCGAACACCGGGTCTTCTTTGGGTTGTGATAGAATTCCTAAAGGTTTAACCGGAAGGTTGTGCTTCAGGATAGCAGGTTGTCTCAAGAAGGTTTTATCAAGTTCATATCTTTCATGCATATGAATATCATTCTCGTGGAACTCCATCTATTGATGCAAAGGATCCTCAGGAGGAATAGAAATACAGGAAGGATCTTCAATAATTTTATCATTACTAAACAAATCAGTACCACGAGTTTGCTTGGAAAATTTAGAAAAGTTAAATTCATTCGACTCACCATTGAATTCAACAGATACTTTTCCTTTCCTACAATCTATAATAGATCCACAAGTCTTGAGAAAATGTCTACCAAATATAATAGGACAAAAGCTATCTTGCACTGAACCAAGTAATAAAAAGTCGGTAGGATATTTTACCTTTCCGCATAAGACTTCAACATCTCTCACAATTCCAATCGGAGAGGGAGTTTCTCTGTTTGCAAGATGAATAGTAACATCAACTTCTTCGGGTTCACAAGGTGAAATCTCACTCATAATCTCCTGATAGAGTGAATAAGGAATATCACTAGCACTGGATCCCAAATCGCATAGCCCATAATAATTATGATCTCCTATTTTAACAGATACCACTGGAGTACCTGAAATTTGGCCTTTATTCTTGGCTGTGACAAGGTTAGTGGAAAAAACACAAAAAATTATAGTTGAATCTCTAATTTCACTAGTAACAAGATCTTTAACCAATGCAACTTGACGATCGACCTTAATCAGGTCCTCATGCTCATCAGTTATTCTCTCACTTCTATTTAATATACCTGTCACAAAAGAATGTTCCTTCATCCTTGCGGGAAAAGGAGGCTTTTCATATATAACTACAAGAAAAATAGGGTCAGCAACATGAATATCAACAAGAAATTCCTTAAAAGGATATGATGTTGATCCTCCTTCTTTGTAGAGGAATCAATATGAGAGGCAATGTATTTGCAAAAATCAATCAGAAGTTGGGAATCAAGACCAATCTTAGCACAAAAGGTATTGAAGTAATCAGTTTCCACATAGCTCTCAATGTAATCATGCTCATAATTTATAACAGGTTCAATACCTTTATCGATCTCCCAGTCTTCAGTGTTATTTTGGATCCTATTAATAATATCACACCTTTCTTCAACGCTTCTGGTGCGGAATACCCCACTAGAGGGGGCATCGAGCATCTCTCTATCCTGACGAGAAAATCTTGCATAAAAATTTGTAAGAATAATTTCCTTGGGGAGCTCATCATTAGGGCATTTGAGCATTAGGGACTTCAATCTCCCCCAAGCTTGAGCGATGCTTTCTCCGTCACGAGAACAAAAGTTATAAATATAGTTCCTGTCTCGATGTATTTCATGAAGAGTATACAACTTTGCATAAAAGAGAGACATAAGTTCTTCCCAATTTACTAAATGAGAGTTATCAAGAAGCCTATACCAATCCAAAGCCTTATCTTTTAATGATAGAGAGAATAATTTTCTCATAACAAAGTACATTGATATACCTGAAAGCTTAAATAAGGAGCATAGTTGTGAAAGATATAGCAAGTGTTCGCCTAGATGTCTATCTCCTGCATATTGATTAGCCAAAACATAATCAACAATACCAGTTGGTAAATTTTAAGAATAAAATTCCAGTACGTGGGGGTGCATTCTCCACCACAGTAATGGTGGGGCGGTTCCCCGCAAGCAAAGAACCAAGAGTAGAGTGGTCCATAGGGACTAAAAGTAACAACGGCAAAATAAAAACATCACGTACAATATAAAGGTTTCCTTACCAATTTCACTTCCCAATAGCTCTACACTCCCCGGAAATGGCGCCAGAAAATGCTCTTGATGACTCACAAGTGTAGGGGATCTACCGTAGCCTTTTCGATAAGTAAGAGTGTCGAACCCAACGAGGAGCAGAACGTATTGACAAGTGATCTTGAGATAGGAATAACTGCAAGTACTGAAAGGTAACTTTTATGGGTTTTCTGGTATAAGAAACAAGGAGATAAAAGAAAAGCAATTAAATTGTGCTAATGTGTGCAAGGGCCCAATCCTTTTGTGCAAAAGATAATCCGATGGATCAAACTTATAAAATCTAAATCGTTATTGAGGACACACGGGAGAGATAGTCATGTGTTTACGCCATATTCCGTCTAGTCTTATGTTTTGTGTTGATAAGTGTTGTGTGGGTGAACCTATGCTAGTGCACTTTCTAGACTAAGATAAGCACACTCTTATGATTAAACCTCTTGCAAGCATCCGCAGATACTAGAGAGAAATTAAGGCATAGCCTAACCATAGCAATGAACTTTAGGATCCAACACTCCCTCATGCAAAAGTGTGCGAACTGGGGTTCAGGTTTCTGTCACTCCGGCAACCCACCATAAGCATTCTTTATACACAATGCATTACCCTGGGTCCTTAAAAAGGCGAAGTGTTGTGTACTCGATGTTGACACAACACCACTAGAAGAATAACACCACAACTTAAATATCAAACAACACATATTACTTCAACATCATATGACTACTAAGAACTAGACTTCTCACATGTCCTCAAGAACTAAAGGAACTACTCACAAGACATAAAAGAGATCAGTGGTGATAAATATATGATAAAAAATCTGGTCATAAAAATAATTCTCCAAAAAAGCTCAATAGCATTCACCACAGAAGAGTAATCAACACCGGTACAGTAGAGGGGATGCATAGTGCAAGTTACAACTTGGATTGCAATGGTGAGATGAGATGGGATGAAGATGGAGATGGTGTTGGTGATGGGGATGATGGTGATGATGATCTCGATGATGCCCGTGATGATGGTGATGACGATGAGGACGGTCTCCCCCCTCCGGGAGGAGTACTCCCCGGCGGAACCTGCCCGTCGGAAAGGTCTTTTCTGCTCTGTAGGTTTCCGCCACGGAGCGATGGTGGAACTCTGTAAACTCTCTCTATTATGGGGTTTTTAGGTCACGAGGAGGATGTAGGCCAAAGGGGGGATCCGGGAGTGGGGCCCACCTCCCTGGCGGCCACCTGGTGCGACTTGAGGGGGGCTGCGCCACCAGGTCGCCTGGGAGCCTGGTGGCCCCCCTCCGGGTGCCCTTCGGCTGGTCTTCGTCAATTCTTCAGAATGTTACGCCCTGTGAATTTCAGGTCATTTGGAGATGTGCTGATATGGCCACTTGATGTGCACTTTTCCCCGCTGATTCATGCGTCTGCTGTTTCGGCACCGAAAAGTTGTAAACTGTGTAAAACAAGCCAAAACACTGTAAGAACATCATCATAACATGAAATATAACAATGAATAGAGGTAAATTATGATGTAAAATTGTGATACATTTAGGACGTATCCATTACTCATCACAATCTGAACATAATCTCATGATCCATCGGATCCCAGCAAACACAGCATAGCAACACATAAACTAATACAAAAGTTCCTTTATCACGTAGGGAAGCTCACAAGGTCTAAGAATTGAGGCACAAGATTGGAGACTAGACATCATCTAGCTACTGATCATGGACCCATGGTCCAAGATGGACTACTCATGGTTTGCATCATCGAGAATTTAAGTTGGTTGTATCTTTTTCTCATGCCTCTTTCCGTCTGGACATCCACACAGTCAGTTTGGTTCTCACATCTTTCTTTGGTAGCTATGCCCAAGGTTTTCGAGTTATTTGTCTCAAGGATAGATCATTTGCGTTCTCGGTTGCTTCCAAGTCTGTGGTTTTTGAGATCTACAATGCTAGTAGAATTAATCATCAAAACTTCTCGGGGGGTTTTAATATTTGGAGTGATGGGGGGCCTCTCTGGCACCGAGAAGAGGCAAAATTCTACGCGGAGGAAGATTCTAAATGGACCCTAGTGACTCGTTGGGGCAACTCCGGTGATCGCCACTGGGAGCCTCGAGCGGCCGACTAGCGCGTCTCGATCTTTCAGAGAATTTTAAACCTGTCGGAGTCATCAGAGGGAAACAATAATTTAGGTGATTTAACAAACACTAATGAGCACAAAATTTCTTCTGAATCTTCGGCTCATTTGAATGCTAGACGCAATTATGATCATGGCGCAAATCCAGATTTTCAAAATTTCGTGACTTGTTTTGTCTGCGGTGAATTCAGCCATGTGGCTATGAAATATCCTAGGCCCAGTTTGACTGGCCGGCTACCTCATTTGAAATTTGCCGCTTCCCCTAGCCCACCTGAATGCGCCTGGCCGGAAGGGGGCATAGAAGATCGATTCTCGGCCTTTGGGACGTCCTTCCCCGTTAAGCATTGCTCTTCATTTAAGGAAATGGCCGAGGTATTATTCCTAATTTTCAGCCAAGACCATTGGTTGCCTCCTCACATTCCTCTACTGTGTTTGACGTGACTGCTCCCTACTTCACCTCCGCCTCTGCTCGTCCGTCTTCGTTGTCGAGGAGAGAGCTTGCTGCAGACGATCTGATGGCTAACATCCCCATTGATCCTCTGCCCTTCATTCCTCAAGGCCACCAGATTATGCAAGTTCCATGCCGCACTGGGGTTTCGCGGGTGATGCGCGAGAGATGATAATGGCTTCTTGCCCTTCATTGGTTACCCCAAGTGGACGGTGAGATGTAGGATAGCAGCAAATTTCCCTTGGTGAAGATACCAAGGTTGAGATCGAACCAGTAGGACTCCAAGGTCGACAAGTAGGTGGCAAGGAAACAATGGTACCGTTTTAGACAAAAGTTTCTCCCTTAACCTGGACCTGCATATGACACAAATAACTTTTCTCCCAACAAAGTTCAGAGAGGTTGTAAATCTCTCTGGCATTGTTGTTTACAAAGGAGAAAACGCAATAGATAATAGATAGTGATAACTGCAACTGGAAACTAAAAGAAAGAAGTAAATTGAGGGTGTAAACAGTGGTGGAAATATGGACCGGGTCCCATGATGTTCACTAGTGATGTCTCTCTCCCAAAAGACGATAAAAACCGCTATGTGAGGTAAACAAATCACAGCTGGGCAATTGGCAGGATTACGGGGGCAAACCAATGCTAACTATGCTACAAAGAAAGGAAGAGGCTCAAAAGCATGGGAGGTACGCTAGAATAAATAGAATAAAATCCATCTGCATCCACTACTAATCATCCACCTTGAGATATCTATCCAGAACATCTCGCTGGTATTAAGTTGCGACCCCCACCCAAAGTGTAAACCCAAAGCAACAGACAACTGCATTAAAAGAACTTTGCGTAAAGTAAACAATCCTTGCAACCGCGGTTACAAGCATCGTTGTTTTCCCCCTTTTGGAAACATCACATCCCCTGGACTCTTGTTTCTGTCACTCAAGCTAGTCATAAGGGGGCATGAACCCACAATCAAGCATAACGCTCCCTCTTGGAGTCACTACCTACTACTTGGCCAAAGCAATAAACAGCAACGGAGAACATGCAAGAATTACTCAAGAACAGAAATATAAAATATAAGAACTAAATATATTACTCAATCACGATCTGAACATAGTCTCATAATCCATCAGATCCCAGCAAGCTCAGCATAGCAACATCACAAATAATTACATATGTGCCTTGATCATGTAGGACAGCTCACAAGGTGTAAACCATGAAGAACAAAGAGGGGTGGAGAACATCACATATCTACTGATCATGCACCCATGGTTCAGGGTGGACTACTCACGGATCATCCGGGAAGCGTCCATGGTGGTGGAGAAGCTCCCGGAGGTCAATTCTCCTGCCGGCAGGGTGCCGGCAAGAGGACTGTTAGCGCTCCCGATCTTGGAAGCGCGGCGGCGGAACAGAGGCGAGATCGCGAAAAGGGGTTCTGTCTTTGAGGGTTTTGGAGGACAGAGAATAAATAGGCGAAGGGGGTAGCCAGGGGGCCACCAGGGTTCCAGGCGGCCCCCTGGCGCGGCCCCACTCATGGTCGCGCCGGGATGGCGCCTAGGGCCCTGGTGGGTCCCCTCTGGCCCCTCTTCGGTGATTTCGGAAGCTTCCGAAGCGCTGATTTTTTATTTTATTTTCCCAGAATTTTGGAGCGTTTTTAATAAGAGGGAAACCTTAAATAGAAAAACAGCAGAAAACAGAAACTGGCAATGAGGTGCATTGAATTAATAGGTTAGTCCAAATATGATAAAAAGTGTATGAAAGTGTATCTAAAACATAGCAATATCACACAAAACATGCATGGAGCAAGAAGAAATTATAGATACATTTGGGACATATCAACATCCCCAAGCTTAATTCCTGCTTGTACTCGAGTAGGTAAATGATACTCCCTCCGTTCCTAGATGTAAGGTGTATAAGTTTTTGAGAAAAAGTCCAAAATATAGGGTGTATTGCATTGCATCACTCATCTAGACAATTTTTTGTAGAGATTTAATCATGTTTCTTTATCTCTTACAAACCCCTCTATTTTCTCAAGTCAATTAGCTAGATGTAATCCCGTCCAAACCTGGTGTAATTTTTCCTCAACATGTGTTCTTTAATTTCCGTGCCAAAAACTATACACCTTATATCTAGGAACAGAGGGAGTAACAAGCATAATTTCTTTGGTGACATGCTAACAACCATATAAGAACATTTAAGTAAAGAAATCAAGGTATGTAATTCAATTCAAGTCATAATAAGCAATAGTCTATATTAGCATTGAAATAAGCAACATTAGAACATAAAGGTGCAAGCGCTCTTGCTGTCTGTGACTCGAATGTCTCCAGATGGTGTTTGCGTGCAAGAAGTGGGGGATGGGAATACGAGAAAAATATGTATTTGTTGAGAACTCAATCTACTAAAGTTTCACACATAGTCTTCTTTGGAATCTTATCTTCACTCATCCCAGACCACTATTCAGGTACAAGCCAACTTGATCCACTCCCTTTCGATATTTTGAGAATTCATGCAATGGATGAGCGTAAGCACGAGAGTTGACACTTAGGATGGCAAAGAGAGAGATAAGGTGGAGGAGGAAGACAAAAAGGGTGTGAAAGGCTCACATCAATGAGGACAATCATAGGCGAGAGAAGGCCAAATGATAGATATGAGCTAGAAAAGCTCTCCAATGAAACTAGTCGGGGTGCAGCCAACTTGCTCGCTCAAGAAAACCTAGAGCTCATTTGAGGAGGCTCATCATTGGAATATACAAGCCAAGTTTTATAGTGTGAAGGTCCCCACATAGCTATATGCATATATGATCATCTCTATGGAGTACAAGATATAAGAGGGAGTACGAGTGTGGATCTTTCAAAAGGAATAATAGTGTTGCCCCCTCCTCTCTTTTTATTTCTTGCTCTCTTTTTCCTATTTTTTGTATTTTTTAGGTGGCCTCAATGGCTCTTTCTATTTAACTCTCATTTTTCCTCTTTGGGATCTTTCAATTTGTCCTCTTTGGGATATTTTCCTCACTTAAGGGCAACACTCTATTTTACAAGAAGTATAGAAGATCTTCATACTTTACAAGGTACTCAACATAAAAAAAGATGTAGCTATCATGATGTATGCAAATGTATGCCTCTGCCAGTGTAGCAGGAACATGTATGACATGAAGATCAAGTCATCAGAAGGTGGATGTTGCATGGCAATGTATCCCGGAAAGGCTAAGGAAATGCCCTAATAGGTAGGTATGGTAGCTATTTTGAGGAAAGATATAAGGAGGTTTATGATGACAGAGCGTATCATGCCAAGGGTTTGGATGAATCGGCGAGGTGGACGCCAACTCTCGGAGTGAGAAGAGGGCAATGTGCATTACCGAAGAGGCTAGCAAATATGAGGATGTGGAAGTGTCAACTTTCAATACTTACATTAGTCCGAAGAACTCATGCACTTATTATCGGTAACTCTCAATCTAATAAGGAGGTTAAAAAATAGACAAGTACCCCGAGGAGGAGTGTATGGGGGTCTGATTATCCTTGCGCATCCTCGACTCATGGTACGTGAGTGTACTCTAATATCCGATCCCTCCAAAGATTAGTGATCCATCTAGTAGCTTTAGTTCTAAACTAGTTTTTATAATTTTTGAAAATAAACACAGATTTCCCAAAATACGACACCTATCACTAATAGGCTAGATCTCTTGACACCAAAAGTTCAAACATTACTCACAACAATACCTCAAAACTATTGCAAGTTACTACTACAATTGAATAGCCACCTTAATTACATACTTCAAGACAAGACACAAATCAGTGCAACAACCAACTCTCTCAACAAGATAAACATGAAAACTAAATATAGTTCCATAAACAAACTAAAAAAAAGATCTTGAAATAGATAAACTTGAAAACTAAGAGCTAAACATGACAGCAGCTAAGAAAAGATAAAGAACACACAACAAAAGAAAGATAAGCATGAAAATCCTGTGATGTGTTCTAGTTTGAAGTGGAACATGTTTCTCTCCCACACAAAGTAAGCTAGGTTCTAACTTGTTATGAACAAAAAACAAAGCTAAAGAAAACTAAAAATGAAGCCTAAGAGCGAGACGCTCCAAGAATAGCTCATAACGCATGAAGTGATAAAAAATATAGTGAGACGGAGGATGAACTGATGATTGTTGACAGAGAAGGGGATGCACGGGGGCATACCCAAGCTTAGACTCTTGAGTATCCTTGAATATTTATTGGGGATGCATGGCGGCATCCCCAAGCTTGAGCGTTTGACACCCCCGAATCTCCTTTCATTATCTTCCCTCGCACACTTGAAAACTCCCTTCATACATAACTCATCCTAAGCTGATTAGAGAGGTTAGTACCCTTAATAAAATAATTTTCCTCTACTGGAAATAAAGATTTTCTTGAAGGGCTACTGTTTCTCAAGATTTCCAAAAAGTTTTTGAAAATAAAAAGCTAGCGCAAGACTTGCAAAAGTGAGGAAAGGCAAAACGTGGCAGAATCTGTGAAAAACAGAACAACGGGTAGTAAATAATTTTTTTGGGGTACTTCTGAAACTCAAATAAAAAAACTCATAACAGACGCTCGAAAGCCAATTGTATAGAGCACGCTAATAAAAAAATTCAGATCAAAAAGATGAACTGGTGATTTTAGGAGAATTATTCCGTCCAAGGACATAATCTGTTTTCTGGAGAGCATGTCACAACTTTTGAACTTTCTTGCAATCGGAGGCTAAACTTGGCACAAAGCTTGACAATAAAGATATAATAATGTTTCTACAGTAGTAACAATCACCAAGACCACTAAAATAGAAGTAAAAAACATCTTGGTTTGCCTCCCAACAAGCGCTTTCTTTTCCGCCTTTAAGCTAGGCAAAAAGCAATAAAGATCAATTTTTATCAAGCGAAAGAGAATAGCTAGCCCGTGTAATGGACTCAAAAGGTAACTTAATCTTATTCCTAGGGAAGTGTTCCATCCCCTTTTTGAGAAGGAATTGAAATTTTATATTCCGCTCTTTTATTTCAATAACAGCACCAACGGTGCGAAGAAAAGGACGTCCCAAAATAATTGGACATAAAGGTTCACACTCTATGTCCATAATAGTGAAATCTATGGGAACATAGTTGTCATTGACAATGATAAGAACATCGTCGATCTTCCCCAAAGGTTTATTTACGGAAGAATCAACAAGATGAACGCCAAAAGAACAAGGATCAAAAGGTTTTAATTCAAACATATCATACATTCTTTTGAGCATAACGGAGGTACTAGCTCCAACATCACATAAAGCATAGCAAGAGAAGTTATTCAATTTGATTTTAATCATAGGGTCCCAAACATCTTCTAGCTTCCTAGGTATGGACGCTTCAACTCTAAGCTTCTCCTCCCTAGCTCTAATGATAGCATTAGTGATATGCTCCGTGAAGGCAAGATTTAGTGTGCTAGTGTGGGGGTCTCTAGACATTTTGTGTAGTAAGGTAATAACTTCTGAGAGGGTGCAACTATCAAAATCAATGTCACTACTATCAAAGGTGGTAGTGGTGTCATCTAGGCTCATTTGTTTGAAATCCTCTATGTTCATAGGAGTTTCTTCTTCTATGGTTGAGGTAATAGCATCACCATTAATAGGTCCAATGGGACTAGGAGTGTGTTGGGTGCTAAAAGTTTGGGTATCCTCAACAACTTGGATAGTAGCAACAATCTGGTGTGTAGGAAGACTCTTAATTCTATCTTCTCCCTCTTTTTCTCTAGCCCATCTTTCTTTAAGTTTACCCATCATCCTAATGTTTTAAATAATTTGCAATTGGATAGGATTAATAGGAGTGGCCTTCCTCGCCTCAAGGGGATAAGTTCTAATTTTAAGAATTTCAATATCGAGGGCTAAGTTGTCTACCTTCGAAGAGAGATTATCTAATTTGTCTATTTTTTCCTTTACACTCTTGTTGAAGGATTTTTGGGTAGTGATAAATTCTTTAAGCATGCTATCTACTTCAGAAGTGGAGTTCTTGTTACTAGGATAAGTGTTGTTGTTCCCATAATTGTTGGATGGCAGCGGTCTAGGATAGCTAGCAAAATTACCCCTATAAGCATTATTAATGAAGTTGTTTCTAGAGATAAAGTTCACATCTACTTGTTCTTGAGAAACCAAAGAATTTAAAGGGACATCATGAGGATCAATAGGAGTTTGCTTGGTAAGTAGAGACATAATTAAATCAACCTTTTCATTTAAGGAGGAAATCTCCTCGACAGTGTTTACCTTCCTACCTGTTGGAGCTCGTTCGGTGTTCCATTGGAAATAATTGTTCATCATCTCATCTAGGATTTTTGTGGCAGCACCAAGTGTTGTTTACATAAAGGTTCCTCCAACGGCTGAATCTAACAAGTTTCGCGAGGTAAAGTTCAAGCCTGCATAAAAAGTCCGGATAACCATCCAAGTAGTCAAACCATGTGTAGGGCATTTCTTAACAAGAGATTTCATTCGTTCCCAAGCTTGGGCAACATGTTCATTATCCAATTGTTTAAAATTTATAATGTTACTCCTCAATTGGATAATTTTAGCAGGTGGGTAGTACTTCCCAATAAAAGCATCCTTGCACTCATCCGAAGAATCTATGCTATTCCTAGGCAAGGAATGAAACCAGATTTTAGCTCCTTCCCTCAAAGAGAAAGGGAAAATCTTAAGCTTAACAATATCACCTTCTACTTCTTTATACTTTTGCATATCACAGAGTTCAACAAAATTATTAAGTCTAAAGCAGCATCATCTCCAACACCGGAGAATTGATCTCTCATAAAAAAGTTCACCAAGGCAGGTTTAATTTCATAAGAGGTAGCTGAAGTAGAAGGTGTAGCAATAGGAGTGCAGATAAAATCATTGTTGTCGTGACTAGTGAAGTCACAGAACTTGCTGTTTTCAGTGGAACCCATAGTAGCAGCAAGCAGGACAAGATTTTTTTTGTGATTTTTGAAAAAAGGACACTAAGATAAAAACTGAAAGGTAAACTAACACGACTAAAAAGAAAACATAAAAGATAGCGTGCAACTCCCCTATCTTGAAGATTGGAGTCCCCGGCAACGGCGCCAGAAATTTGCTTGATGCGCGAGAGATGATAATGGCTTCTCTCCCTTCGTTGGTTACCCCAAGTGGAAGGTGAGATGTAGGATAGCATCAAATTACCCTTGGTGAAGATACACGGGTTGATATCGAACCAGTAGGACTCCAAGGTCGACAAGTCGGTGGCAAGGAAACAATGGCACCGTTTTAGAAAAAAACTTGCTTCCTTAACCTAGACCTGCACACGACACAAATAACTTTGCTCCCAACGAAGTTCAGAGAGGTTGTCAATCTCTCCGTCGTTGTTGTTTACAAAGGATCAA
Source organism: Bromus sterilis (assembly GCA_950022295.1). Lineage (NCBI taxonomy): Eukaryota > Viridiplantae > Streptophyta > Magnoliopsida > Poales > Poaceae > Bromus > Bromus sterilis. The sequence goes on along the minus strand of OX465596.1, from coordinate 155,558,495 downwards.
ACACAACAGATAACAGATAGTGATAACTGCAACTGGAAAGTAAAAGCAAGAAGTAAATTGAGTGTGTTAACAGTGGTGGAAATACGGACCGGGGTCCCATGATGTTCACTAGTGATGTCTCTCTCCCAAAAGATGATAAAAACTGCTATGCAAGGTAACCAAATCACAGCTGGGAAAATTGACAAGATTACGGGCGCAAACCAATGCTAATTATGCTACAAAGAAACGAAGAGGCTCAAAAGCATGGGCGGTACGCCAAAATAAGTAGCCTGAAATCCATCTACATCTACTACTAATCATCCACCTTAAGATATCTATCTAGAACATCTCACCGGTATTAAGTTGCGAGCCCACCCAAAGTGTAAACCCAAAGCAGCAGGCAACTGAATTAAAAGAACTTTACATAAAGTAAACAATCCTTGCAACTGCGGTTACAAGCACCGTTGTTTCCCCCTTGTGGCAACAACACATCCCCTAGACTCATGTTTCTGTCACTCAAGCTAATCATCAGGGGGCATGAACCCACAATCAAGCATAACACTCCCTCTTGGAGTCGCTACCTACTACTTGGCCAAAGCAATAAAAAGCAACGGAGAACATGCAAGAATTACTCAAGAAAAAAAATATAAAATATAAGAACCAAATATATTACTCAATCACAATCTGAACGTAGTCTCATAATCCATCAGATCCTAGGAAACTCAGCATAGCAACAACAGAAAGAATTACATATGTGCCTTGATCAAGTAGGGCAGCTCAGAAGGTCTAATCCATGAAGAACAAAGAGGGGAGGAGAACATCACATATCTACTGATCATGGACCCATGGTCCAAGGTGGACTACTCACGGATCATCCGGGAAGCGTCCATGCTGGTGGAGAAGCTCCCGGAGGTCAATCCTCCCTCGAAGACGTCTGTTGGCGCTCCCGATCTTGGAAGCGTGGTGGCTGCGGAACAAAGGCAAGATAGCAAAAATGGGTTCTGTCTTCGAGGGTTTTGGAGGACGGAGAATAAATAGGCGAAGGGGGGCAGCCAGGGGGTAGCAGGGGTCCAGGAGGGCCCCTAGCGCGGCCCCAATTCTGACCGCGCTGGGAGGGCACCTGGGGCTCTGGTGGGTCCCCTCTGGCCCCTCTTCGGTGATTCCGGAAGCTTCCAAAGAGCTGATTTTTTATTGTATTTTCCCAGAATTTTTGGAGCATTTTTAAAACGGGGTAACCTGAAATAGAAAAACAGCAGAAAACAAAAACTGGCACTGAGGTGCACTGAGTTAATAGGTTAGTCCAAATATGATTAAAAGTGTATGAAAGTGTATCTAAAACATAGCAATATCACACAAAACATGCATGGAGCAAGCAGAAATTATAGATACATTTGGGACGTATCAGCGTCTTCCCCGACGCCCACGCACTCATGATGACTAGGCCATCGTCACCTTCTAGCCGCGCCTTGCTTAGGTACACTTCCCCAATGTGCGCCAGGTGCTCTTGGAGTTTTTTGATGATGTGATTGAAATGGGAGTTAGAGACATCCAGAAATGCCCCTTTGGGGAAGCTTATGTGCGCCTGAATCATGTGCGAGATCGTGACAGACTTGTTTTCGAGAGCCCAATTCCTTTTGGTGATGTTAATCTCACCTTCATGACGCACAATGAGGGTATCAACTGGAGTAGCTTAAACTTTAATAGAGTTTTTTGTCTTCTTCTCATGGGGGTCCCCTTTGATTTCTCTAACATTGAAGATTTGTCTGCTGCTGTATGTAATTTTTGGCAAGCTCATTAGCTGGGAACTTGATGAAGGTCACAAAGGAAAAATTATCATGAAGTTTTGTTTGACAGACCTGGTGGAAGTCCCCAAAAGCCTGAGATGGTCAGAAGAGGATCAGTTTGATGAGCAATCCTGGACTTGCTCTATTGAAATTTTACAACAGGAGCTCCTGGGAGGAGGGCCTGCTGCTGAGGACCCCTTTCCCCCTCCTGGGATTGACCCACACCCTGTACCTCATGCCTTGGGTGAGTTTCCAGGTTTCCATTTCCAGGCTATGCAAAATCAGCAGTAGAATGCAATCATTCATAATATCCAAGATGAGGAAGAGGGTGATTTCAACAATCACTGGGCCTTTAACAATCATGCACAAGAAAAAAATAATGATAACTTTAACCTCCTCATGGATGTTGTGAAGAATGAGGAAATGCCATGGGGTGATGGTGAGGAAAGTCAACCTCTTATGGAAGGACCTAGTGGGCTTACTTCAGTGGCCTCTGACATTTCCATCAACTTTGCCCCTATTGCTTAAGTCATTAAGCAGCCTGAACCTGCTCCAGTGGCTTTGGGCCTTATCAACATCCAACTTGCTTATGTCCTGGAAGAAGAAGCTGAGGAGGAGGTCCCTGCTGCCCCTGCATCTCCATCCAGCCTGCAGGGCTCTTTGAGTTGCCTGTCAATCCTGAAGCATTGCTGGCTCACAATGCTCCTTTTATTTCTGAAGTTCCACAAGCTAATGAAGAGAATGACCCTTCTTTACCTAGTCATGAGGATGACCCTGTGACTAACCAGACTTTGGGGATTCCGGTTCCTATTTCCCCCTTGGTTCATGAAGCATTTCAGTCTCGCACACCTAGTGTTCACAAATCTCTAGCAGCAATTTTGCTAGTAGTAGTTCCTCTCAGTTTACTTTAAATATGAATGATGTTCCTGAAGACTGCTCTGCCCTGCTGGATAAGTTTATCTCTACAACATGAGACTGCAATTCAGAAATATTGTTTGGAAAATACTCCTGATGTTGCTAAGATCCCTCTGGGTTTCAAAAATATTGCTGAGCCCCCCATGAAACCAGCCCCTGACACTCTAACTTCTTTGGAAGGTAAAGAATACGCTCTCTTCATTGAAACTCTTGCTAAGTTTGGCATTGGTGAGGAAAATTTCACTGTAGACTGCTCTGCCATCTCCCAAGCTCCCTTTCCTGCAGCTGAGGGACTTAAGCTCTGGAATGATCATTTTTCTGCTTTAGACAAGATTCTAGAAAATGCCATTATGTCCCAAGTGCCTGTAAGTTGGTTTAACTTTATTCTCCATTTTCTCATGTTACCTGAGCAATTTGATTGGGCTAGAAGAATTATTCAATCATCATTATGGCATATGGTTAATGAGAACAACAGTAAATAGGATTCTTACACCTTCATAGTCTTAGTTAAATGTGTCTCATCCCAAGCTCCTATAGGTTCCTCTAATGACAAGCAGGCTAAACAGGACCCCATCCCATGTAACGAGGAGAATGAAAATACTACAAACAAGGACCTTGGCCAACATGACATCCCCATTGGAGTGGGCACTAAGAAGAAAAGAGGAAAAGCTGCCATTGTTGAGTCAGAGGTAAGGAGAAGTGACAAAATCAAATTTATCAATGATGCTTTTAAGAGCAATATTTGTTCAAACAATGATTGTCTGCCCTGCAATGCCACCCCAACTGAATTGCAAAATAATATTGTTAAAAATCTTACTGCCTCTTTTTGCAAGGTGGCTGACAAGGAACTGGAGGAGAAACTGGCCAAGAAGCCAAGCAAGAAAGCCCAGGAGGATTTGGCCAAGGTGCCCAAGGCAAAGGAAAAAAAGACTTCCACCTCTAGTGCAAAATGATTTACAATAAACTAGTAGATCATTCTGGACCTGTGTTGGCATGTAGGGATTGCAGAAATAAAGAATTATGTATTTTGTGCTCTTTTGGATGCTATATTCCTGGATCTTAGTAACCTACTTGCACTTTGGAAAATCTATTATATGGACAATCCTAGTTCTATCAGTTGTGGTTATTTGCATTTGGGCTCCATGATGCGTCTGGTCCCCATCATTCCTGCATCTTCTTTTTCCTCTCTCCATGAATAGCAACAGAAAGTGGAACATCCTTAACTAGAACATCATAGGAATCAACTCAAGTGAAAAATGGACTGACATCTCCAATAGAATTGAAGAAAGAAATTGTGATGTGGTTTGTCTTCAAGAAACCAAAAGAGAAACTTTTGATCTTAGTTACTTAAGAAACTTTTCTCCAAAAAGATTTGGTAAATTTTCTTACTTACCTTCCGTTGGGGAATCTCGTGTCCTTCTTACTTCTTGGAATGATTCAATCTTTGATGGGGATATCATCTTTAAAAATAAGTATTGCTTATCAGTGCAGTTCACTTATAAACTCACTAATCAGATTTCGATCCTTCCAAATATTTATGCCCCTTGCTCTCAAAATGAGAAAGCTAATTTCATACAATGGTTTGGTGACATTAAAATGTCTGAAGAAATGATTTGGATTGTAATGGGAGATTTCAATCTAATAAGATCTGCTGATGACAGAAATAAGCCTTGGGGAGACCACAATGAAATGTTGTTGTTTAATGAAGCTATTAGTAAATTAGGATTAATTGAATTACCTCTCAAGGGCAGACAATTTACCTGGAGTAACATGCAGCAAAACACTCTTTTAGAGAAATTGGATTGGTTCTTCACATCCCCATCTTGGAACACTTCCTACCCTGCATCTCTGGCTCTTCCTCTTGCAAAACCTATGTCTGACCACCTCCCCGGCATGATCCAGATAGACTTTGTTATTCCCAAGTCTAAATTATTCAAAATTGAGAACTATTGGCTTCACCACTCTGATTTTAAAGATATTATTCAAAATGTAATGCTAAATTCAAAAACCTTATAAGATCCATTAAATTATGGGCAAAAAAATTCCCTCCCTCAAGAAAGAGATTCAAGAAATCAATGATTATATCTTCATGCTTGATTTTCTTTGAGGACATTAGAGGATTGGCTGACTTTCAAAGCAATAGCAGAAGTATGCTGAAACACAGATTAATATAACTACTTCACAAACAGAGAATTTATTGGAAGCAAAGAGGGAAAGTAAAATGGGTCAAATTTTGTGATGAATGCTCTAAGTTTTTTTATGGCAAAAGAAACTACCAACAGAAGACATAATTTCATTGTCTCCCTCAAAAATTCAGATGATATTTGTATTACTGATCACGATGGCAAAGCTGCACTTTTATGGGAGGCCTTTAAACAGAGACTTGGTACAACTCAGGAAATCATGATGCCCCTCAATTTACAGAATTTCACCAACCCTTTTGATCCTAACATCATGACAGAATTGTAGGCACCTTTCACTTTTCAAGAGATTAAGGTTGTAATTGATGATTTCCCCAATGGTAAATCTCCTGGTCCTGATGCTTTTAACAATGGATTTTGCAAGGCTTGCTGGGACATCATTGCTCCTGACATTTTGAAAGTCATTAAGCATTTCTTCAAAGGGGATATCTTCTTAGAGAGCACCAACTCTTCTTTTATTACTCTTGTCCCTAAAATCAACAATCCCCAGACACCTAGTGATTTCATACCCATATCTAGTGATTTCAGACCCATATCTCTGCTCAATACCTCTCTCAAGATCATCACTAAGCTTTTGGACAACGGATTACAAAATATAATCCTCAATTTGGTTCATATCAACCAGTGGTTTTCTTAAAGACAGAGCTATCCAAGATATCCTGTAGAAAAAATGTGTATCCTATAGCAGCAGCCATGTAGGGCACGATTCTGATCGATCCCTTCTCTTTCTCTCCTCTTTTCCTATCATGTAACAGAACATTTTCTAGAGTCCAGCGTTCCTATTATTGGTTTGTGTATGTCGACGCAACCGATTCTCATCGATCCCTTCACTCTCACCTCTTCTCCTATCACGTAACACAAGATTTTCTAGAGTCCAGCGTGCCTATGATTGGTTTGTGGTATGTCGGCGCAAGATGGAGGTTTTGGAGGTTTCCTATTTCCCTCTCTCTTCTATTCGTAAGAGACACAAAAATAGATCTCATCCTGACTAGTTTTCCCAATTAATTGGTTCCTACCGGCGCAAGGTGGAGATGGAGATCTCTCATAGTTGGATTCCTCGAGAATTCAATGAACCAACCTTCTTTAATCCGTCGGCCTACTTATCTTTTACTCATCCAACTTCAGGTACCCAACAACGTGGATACGAACCCAGGACCATGCGTTTTTTTCTCGAGAACATCTCACCGTGCGAGGAGATGCACTAGCCGATCGTGGATACTTGTAACGACCCGATTCACTAAGAATCCAAGTCTCTGTGCATTCTGTGTTAGTCCCTGGATCAATAGCCAGCACACACAGTACATGATATAATATCAAGAAATAAACCACATGTCATATATATTACATCGAAGAGCCAGTATTACAATTAATCATACCTGCATAGCTCAAGGCTAGCTTACAAATATAATACAGCGAAAAATAATAAAGAGCTTCGTGGCGTCCATCAACTCCATCGGCATACTTGAGTATAGACATCGTAACCCTACATCGCATCACATACTCGTCGTATACAATCCTGCAACACCGAAGGTTACAGCCCGACAACGGGTCAGTACATCTGATTTGTACGCCAAGTCACACGAAAAAGGATATAACAGACCTACATCTACATGCAAGGTAAGTCAAAGGAAGGCTTATGGTTTTATTTTGCAGAAAGCTGATTTTTCCCAATCTACCTAAGTCAAATTTTAATTTGTCTTACTACTTAAGGTTGAACTGGGCTGCACCAGTTCCAACCCAAACCCTTTATTAAATTTTCCCACTCAAGTTTTATTAAGGTGATTCATCTGTCAAGATCCTCCAGTAACAGTATTTCCTAGTAGCTCATAGTTATCCATAACCGGGGACACGGCTAATCATGATTAGTTTGTACGCTCTGCAGAGGTTTGTACACTTTACCCACTGGACTCAACCCGAAGATTGAGACGAAGTCTTTCAGAAGAGGTCACCTACACCCAACGGCAAGCCGGTACACCTATCACATCTACATCTGCTATCTTTGCACGGGAGAGGATTCCTACAACGTACTCAACTAAGCCAGAGCACATATGGCCAGCAGCTGTACATGGAAGCTCCTAGTCACCAAGTATGCCTGATCTTTTTGAGCTTGGACGGCGCCCACTTACGTTCAGAGGATAGATACCATGACGTTTTTTATACCACCAATACCATCCATTAGGGGTACAACCTGGTCTCACCTTAGATAAGGTACAAGCCCCCAGGATGCACTCCCTGCCCGTCCAGAGGTGTATTCTAATTAAGGTTTGCTAGTCAAGTCAATAATCCTTACACAGTTCAATGAAATCTCAAACCAATCCCCGTCTACAAGCATAGCAACATATATAACAAGAACGTGCTAGGATGTCTAAGCAAACAGGATAAGATCATATGGCTACCCTACCAGGTTTGCAGCAATAATAATATAGTACTTCCTACACATGCATAGGGTGATGTTTGCTACATGCATAAGTAAAAATATAGGTGGTGAAAATGGTCAAAGTATGACTTGCCTTATACATTCGATGAAGTTCTTCGCTCTCACGATCCAGATAACTCTACTCGTCACACTCCGGGCAATATATCGTAACGGAAAGATACCACATAAGAAATCACGCCAAAAGGAACCAAAAGATTAACAAATCAAACACAATAAGGTTTAACAACAAAAATAACTAGGCTCGATACGGTATAGGTGTTGATGTGCTCGAAGGTGATAGGTGGAAGATAATATCGAGAGATTCAACGGGTAAAGAATTGTTGATATCAAAGGTTATGACCAAAGGCATTATGAATTCAAGTTGAACATCATGCCAACATGATAGGTGTGTGAATATGCCCGATAGGATATTTCACATGATCAAATATGCAAAAAGAATCACGTGAAAAGGAATACTACAACACGGGTTATAGCAGGTTGAAGTTTGAATAAAATTTAAATTCAAACAGATCAAAAAGTATTTGAATATGGTGGACAAATGATATGGACAGAAAGTATATGACATGAGTGATCCTACGCAAACAGAATTAATTGAGTTGGGTGAACGGTTAAAAAAATACGGTATCCGAAAGGTTGAATTCGAATCTGAATAAATTCAAATTCAAATAGTGTAAAAGTGTGCAAAAATTAATTTTAAGTTAATCTACAGATCAATACGAACGCATCGGAAAAAGAATCATCTAATTCTGAATTACGATTCAAACATATAGTTACAGAAATTTTGATCAAAAATTTGCCCAAACAAATATATTATATTAGTTGGACTAATGTGACGTTGTCGATTGCAATATTTCATATGCATGTACCCCTCGCTGGGCATAACCACAACCGTCGGTTTAGAACTAAAGATGAACAAACCATGATGCACATACAAAGAAAAAAAAAACAAAGGGATATGGCGTTGCTCACCAGTACAGGAAAAAATGAGAGTACCGAACTAGGATATGGTGCGGCGTTGAACATCAATGGTGGCGGCTCCGGTGCGTCTTCCGCGAAGAAGAGATATCTAGCGTGTGCGCCGTATGAAAGGGAATACGATGGTATGAGTAGAAGGGAAGGCCGGCCTCCAGTTCGGCCGCGGCAGATGCGTGAACCCGGTGCTCCTGGTGAACTCCGGGCGCTCTCCGATGACAACGACTCCTTTCACGGAGCGCACAAACTTGCGACCTAGGCAAAAAACCTTGTCAATCGAGTGAGGTACTGAGCTGAGGTTCAAGAGGACATAACGAGAACGACTGAGATGTACCGATGGCGACGCAATGAACGAGCGAAGGCGCCAGCCGTATATTTTTTTTCGACGAGATTGGTTTCTGACGGCGTTGGATTTTTTTGGGAAAAATGAAAGGAAAGAGGGTTAGGTGATGCGGTATGGGTTTATAAGGACCGAGGACAAAGAGAGGAATACGGGAATAGACCGATCGATCCTTTGGCTCAACTTTGATTTCGTTTGGATTCAGTTTCGGTTGTTTCACCGTGTTCCTGTAGAACACGTAATGTGAAGGAAAAAAAGGACAAACAAAGGAATGTGTGCGGGGTTGGCCTGCTGCTGACTGAGTCGGCCCAGGTGGCTGCTGGCTGCGCGAGCACAACCCACGCACAAGCGAGAAATGCTACTGGGCCGCTGCTGGGATGCTAGTCACTGATTTGTGTTTTTTCTACACGAAGTAAATTAGGCTAAAAGAAATGTAAATAAATTCTTAAAATCACCAATGCATACAGAAAATTATTACTAATAATATAGATCACAGAAAGAATTATTCGCAATGCCAAATAGTTTATTTTCAAATAGTATTTTAATAACATTATCTTAAGCCTTATAAGTATGGGACAATTACATTTCTACCCCTAGTTATGTCCCCATCGTCTGATTTGCCCCTAGTTTCAAAAACACACATATTCTGTCCAAGCCACTTTGTGAATCTTATGCTTTTGACCTTTGACCGTTTGACCGTAACTTTGACAACCTCGGAGAAGATTCATACTAACTCGAAAAACTGCAAATAAGATATCAAAATGTTAAGAAAAACATCACCTATATGTGCGTGTCATTTGCAATCATGAAAAAAGTGTTGGAAATTCCCCATCCGAGTTTGAGCTCACATGATCTTAGCGTGAATAGAAAAATCTCAAAAAATTCAAAAAAAATTCAAAAAAAAATTGAATTATTTTTTTCTGTAAACAATGATAAGTGTTTTGAGTTCTTGCAAAGTTTCATCATGACAAAGCATTCATGAATGTCGTGGCAAAAAAGACAAATCCAACACTCTAAAACAAAGAATTTTGGAGTGTTGAATTTTTCTTTTTTGCCATGACTTTCATGAATGTTATTTCACGATGAAACTTTGCAAGAACTTAAAACATTTTTCAATGTTTACAGGAAAAACAATTCAGAACTTTTTTGAATTTATTTTGAATTTTTTGAGATTTTGTTATTCATGCTAAGATCATATGAGATCGAACTCAGATGGGGATTTTCCAACACTTTTTTCATGATTGCAAATGACACGCACATATAGGTGATGTTTTTCTTAACAATTTGATATCTTATTTGCATTTTTACGAGTTAGTATGAATCTTCTCTGAAGTTTTCAAAGTTACGGTCAAACGGTCAAATGGCAAAAGCATAAGATTCGCAAAGTGGCTTGGACAGAATAGGTGTGTTTTTGAAACTAGGGGCAAATCAGACGAGTGGGACATAACTAGGGGTAGAAATGTAATTTTCCCTATAAGTATCTCCTAAAATTAATTTAGGGTTATAAATAATTCCCAAAATAGTTTTAAACTCCAAACAAAATCCAACTAATTATTTAAAACATTTACCGACTCTTTTAGTATATCTTGAAGGAGTCATATTACCTTCTCTCATTTTATTTTTATTCTTGAGTTGGATTTGTTTTAAATAATAAAATTCAAATAAGATAACACATGAATACTTGGGAAAGTCATTTTATTCCCTCTCATTTGATTATTCAATAAACTCCAAAAGTTTCAGATCCTAGTGAAATTCAACCAGACCAAGAAAACAATAATTTATTATTTAATTTATTAACATTCCAAAATTAAGAAAATTTTGGGATGTTACAGACTACCACCCTTAAAAGGAATCTCGTCCTCGAGATTCGAAAAGGCTAGAAAGAAAGGTTAGGGTTTGGGTCTTCATGACAGTCCACCGATCCTCCGATGAGCTAGGGTGCTACCACCCTTAAAAGGAATGCGACGTGGTCTTCAAATTATTAATCCATCGATGACATCCTTCGTACATTCCTCGTACTCCTTCGAGATCTTGAATCCTTAGGGAAAGAGTGGTCTTCCAAATACGTTGGTCTTCAAGAAAGTTGCACCTTCGATTTCATCCATCGAATATATCCTACGTTCCTTTGTTGTCTTGAATCCTATATCCAAAAGATGGGTTCTCCAAGTACTGAACCATCATGGTTGACAAGTCTGGCGCCAATACTAAGCAACTATCGATTCCCTCATGGTGGTCAGAAAGAATACTTTTACGGGATACCTGCAGGAAACGGTCTTGGTCTATTCTCACCGCATAACCTGCTATTATTAACGACAATCTCACATAAGGTTCAAACATCGTACCATTCTATAGTTCAGGCTTAACATCGTCACCTCTCTACTATAGGTAAGTCACTCAAGATTTACTACCCCGCATAGCAAGAGCGAATAATAAGAGTAGTTCGCATGGTGATAACTCCATTCCGCACCCAAATCATTACCTTGTATATGGTTTAGCGACTCTCTCAATCTAACACTCAATCATCCTCACAAGCATTGCAGAACTTCCTTCTTATTCATGAACTGGGTTCAGATAAATCCATTGGTTCTGCAAGCCAAAACAAAACATCTATCGTTTCTTAACAACACTTAGGTTTTGCGCAAACTACTTCAAAACGTGTACTGGCGAACTATCATTTCCTTCGGGGTTCTTCCTTCAGCAAGATGCTTGCTTGTTGTAAGATCCTGGCACACGGGGTTATCCTTGAACTCAGCATTAAGTTGCATCCATCTTTATCCCAGTCTTGGCATTAGAAGACATTATAGTAACTCCTTAAGGGTAGGAATTGAGTTGAGGGGGAATAGATTGTAGAGAGAGAGAGAGAGAGATACCCATACAAACATCACAGTAGTTTTGAAAATAAGTTTTGATGTGTAACTGTCGGTAAAAACAAGAAAGGACAGCTCACGGAAACGATCTAACGATAGAAACTTGAATCTTCTAGGTCTTCAAGTCTTCAATGACGGTAGCTTCAATTTTTCATTGTCGAAGAAATCTTCGTATCGTCGAGTCACTTGCCAAATTATTCTTCTTGTTGTTATGTCTCCTTCAGTCTTGAAGCATACTAAATAGATGGGGGTCAAATTAAACGTAAACTTATTCTACTCACGTAGAAGAAACGCAAGGCACAACACACAACATCAATTAATAAATCACTCAAAAGACAGACCACACAAGCAAGCCTAGAGTAAGGCCATATGTGCAAGACATACGCATCTCATCATACTACGCGCAATTCGTTTATCTAACTTCGTAAAGCAATGGTGGTCTGATTCTAAACTTCATCCTTCTCAGCTAAGCTGATCTTGAAATTTTCTCACAGTGTCAACACTAATCCTTATTGAATCCATAGGATAATCCTTCTAATTCTGGTATTGGTAATTTCAGTTGATCCACAAGGTTGATGAGTTACTTCTAAAAATTCATATCTTCAGGGGAATAAGCAACACAGAGGGGTATTTACATTAAAACAAGAAAATGAGTTTAGAAAATGAATGATAGATGAGAGATGCTAGTGAAGAGAGTAAGTAATCAAAGAGTGATAAAACAATTTTGTTCCTATGGCTTTTTATATCCATTTTCTAGGGTCACGACCTATAGTCAACATGCGCTGTGATACCATCTGTAACGACCCGATTCACTAAGAATCCAAGTCTCTGTGCATTCTGTGCTAGTCCCTGGATCAATAGTTAGCACACATAGTAAATGATGTAATGTCAAGAAATAAACCACATGTCATATATATTACATCGAAGATCCAATATTACAATTAATCATACCTTCCTAGCTCAAGGCTAGCTTACAAATAGAATACAGCGGAAAATAATAAAGAGCTTCGTGGCGCCCATCAACTCCATCGACATAGTTGAGTATAGACATCGTAACCTTACATCGCATCACATACTCGTCGTAAACAATCCTGCAACACCGAAGGTTACAGCCCGAAAACGGGTCAGTACATCTGATTTGTACGGCAAGTCACACGAAAGAGGATATAACAGACCTACATCTACATGCAATGTAAGTCAAAGGAAGTCTTATGGTTTTATTTTGCAGAAAGCTGATTTTTCCCAATCTACCTAAGTCAAATTTTAATTTGTCTTACTACTTAAGGTTGAACTGGGCTGCACCAGTTCCAACCCAAACCCTTTATTAAATCTTTCCCGCTCAAGTTTTATTAAGGTGATTCATCTGTCAAGATCATGCAGTAACAGTAATGCTTAGTAGCTCATAGTTTTCCATAACCGGGGACACGGCTAATCATGATTAGTTTGTACGCTCTGCAGAGGTTTGTACACTTTACCCACTGGACTCAACCCGAAGATTCAGACGAAGTCTTTCAGAAGAGGTCACCTACACCCAACGGCAAGCCGGTACACCTATAACATCTACATCTGCTAGCTTTGCACGGGAGACGCTTCCTACAACATACTCAACTGTGACGCCCCCAAAATCAATCCGTGTACAGTAATCATACACGCAGGGTACACGGCTGAGATTAGGGTGCCAAGGTGAGAATATCACATCACAACACTAAACAAAAAAGGATAAAAAAATATGTTACAATACCGAGGATCACGAGGATCCGAATACATAAGTCATACAAGCCATAATATCTGAGTACAGACATAGTTAGTCAAGTTTTGCCTTAAGAAGGCTAGCACAAATCACATCAGAGATACAGATCGAAAAGGCGAGGCCTCCTGCCTGGGATCCACCGAACTACTCCTGGTCAACGGGTAACTCGACGTCGTAGTAGTCGCCTCCGGTGTACTCCTGCTCCTGGGCTCCAACATCGACTGGAGCGGCCGATCAGGAAAAACGAAAAGGGGAAATAAAGCAAAGGTGAGTATCTAGCATACCCGCGAGTCTTACGTCCGCTACTAAGCATTATGCATTGTATCAACGGAAAGAAGAGGCTGTATATAGTGGACTGCAAGATAGAAATCAGAATAAGGGTAAGAATCTAGGCTTATCGAAGACTAGCATCTTCCGACGATGTCTTGCAGCATGAGGTAAGAATCAACCGACAGTTTATATAAAGCATAAAGTAACAATGCAGCAGAAGTTGCTGCAGCATTGTATAATAGTAAGTTGTAATAATTAGCAATGCCTCCGAGTTCACCTCCTCGACATCCCAGCGAGGAAGAAAACTCGGAACCATACAGTTTAATAATAATAGTTTGTAGTGGTAAGATCCAGCTTCAGCATAAACCGTCCTGTTACCGTGGACACGGCTATTCGAATAGATTAATCTTCCCTTCATGGGTGCACTTGTGTTACACTAAACGCACGGATCTCGAGGGTGGCGGGAACCTTGTGAAGGAACGCTCCACCAAGGCTATCCGACACTCCGTAGCCCATCTTTCAAACTCAACAGAGAGGTCATCCGCCGGACTATATCCTATGTACGCGGGGCTTTGGACCCTAACCCCGATGTACTCCTGCACGGTGCGAGGCTGGCCGGTGAAGTTAAATCAAAGGAAATACAAATCACACTACCACGGCAAATAAGACAACACCACTTCCCGGCGCAGGCGGCAGTACTGCTGATGTCTGAAGAGTCCTCGGACGACACTACGAAGCAGAGGAGACCATAACTCATAATTCCCACGGGTAGGTAGTGCGCAAATGGCATATAGCCAACTCAAGACATTCACTGAAGCATTAGTCATTTATTAACTTGCGGGACAACAGTTATCGTTACCTCGACTTAACTGACCTGCGCACAACGACAGCAGCCAGGACCACCAGTACATCGGTGCCTTCCCTGTCATCCCCCCAAGCCACAACGGTTACCAACAAGGTGAACCGTCTCCTTACATTGTCTCGCGTGTGCTCCTGGAGGAGCTCGACTTTCGTGGGTTGGTAATTCTCGCGGCCAACGATCAGGGGCCAAGCACACCGGTACACTAGTCGTACCCTCCCTGTCGTCCCGTCGCAATACCACACACGGGCACCGTTGGGTCGCCCGACTTCTTACCTGAAAGACAACCGTTACTCAGGTACCTAGAGCGGCTATATAGAGTCAACAACGAGTGGAGTACAAGGATTTCTCCTTGATAGCTCACACTTGGTGGTGGCTCGGCAGAGCCGAGGTAGGGGCCTGAGGCGATGTCTGCATTGTACCGTACCTGTGCAGTTATAATAATTGTATCCACGTTCACTCCCCTGAGTGATCACGGCCCGCTATCTAATCTTAGCTATCAATGCGCATGACTCACTGCTGAATATCATATATATATTTATAGGCAACTTAGGATAAGGAAGGCACATCAAGGGGCGAAAATGACAGGTTATGCAATTGAATAGGTAAGCAACGTAGCAGCAACAGTAACAATGCCTAGTGCAAGAAAGTACGGAAAGATAGGCAATATCTGGGGAAGGGAATGGCTCTGCTTGCTTGGAAGCTCGACGGTAGTGGTAGGGTCGTCGACGAAGTAGTCGTACTCAAGGGCGGTGTAGTCGACGGCAGCAGCGGGGTCTACCGGATATTAAGGGGGGGGGGAAGAAACAGTAAATACACAACAAGCATATACAATAGATGCATGACATGACAGACGAAATGTTAAAGGTGTTCTAACGCAGTGCAATGCACGTTGCTCGGAGCGGAAATTCATCCGGGAATGAACTGTCAGCTCCGGGTGTCCGGAGGGGGGCAGATATCATGCCCGAGGTGTCGTGGACATCCGACACATGTGTGGTTGGTGTATCCGGGTTAGTTGATCTATTCCGAACAACTTTCGTGTCCGAAACAAATTCATCCGAGTAATTTAGCAGTATAGGAAAATTTATCGGACAGTCGGTCCGGAGGGGGGGTTCGATGTTCGGTACGTTAGAGGGGGGTGGTAGACCAACGGATAGCGTATCCTTAATCATTGTATTTTTCTGAGCAACTTTCATGTATAACGTTTTTGAATCTGACATACGGTTTAAAAGATATTTAAATTCAAAGTTTTAATCAATTTTAATTCATTTTCTAATTTCTTTTATTAAATTAATACCAACATTATCCACAAGTTTATCCAGAACAGTGCTGACATGTGGGACCCATATGTCAGCCTCTGTCATTTATAATTCTTTTATTTAAACAACCCTGACCAGTGGGGCCTACCTGTCAATGACACAGGTTTAAATTATTAGTTTAATTAATCCAGTGCTTAACCTAATTACTAAGGCCCACATGCCAGTGACAGATTAACTTAACTAATCATTTTTTAATTAAGTTTTTCTTAATTATAAAGTTAAACAGGGGGGCCCGCATGTCAGTGACTAGGATTGCCCAATCAGCACAGTTGACTGGTCAACCCTGTCAACTGGTCCACGGGGCCCACTGGCAGTGAGAGGTGACCTCACCGGCGGCGATGGCCGGCGACGAGCTCGAGCGTTCGCTCGTTACAGGGCACGGGAGGGGGCGGGGTTAGCCCCAATCGACGCAGAAGACGACGGGGAGGCTTCCGGTGGTGGTGCGGTGGCTTGGGTTCGCCGGAAACATGGCCGGCGTCGAGGTTTGGCGGCGGTCAGAAAATCGCGAAGACGACGACGACGATTTAGCCCGCGGCTTCGGGCGTGCGTGTGTGCGTTCGGTTCCTGGGTGTATTGCGCGCAAGGTGACACGCTCCGCGCGCCAAAATCGCGAGCTAGGGCGCGTGGAGGAACGCGTCGGCGGCGACGGAGGCACGGCTCCAATGGCGTCGGTCGATTCAATGCACGAGGCGCTACGCGGGGAGTTGGGGGAGGTAGAGGAGCTCACCGTGGAGGTGTAGCCGTTTAAGCGGTCTCGGGGGAGGGTTGATGCTGGCCGGAATTGCTCGCGGACGCCGGCGAGGTAGCGGAGGGGAACGGGGACGTGGCCTGGTGCAGAGGCGCTCCAGGGTCGATTCTATCCGTGGGGTGGCGTAGTCGACGACGACAAACAAGTTGACAAGGCGGCGTGGCGAATCGAGCTCACTGGCCGCGTGAGCTCACGGCAATGGCGACGGCGGCGGGGCTCGGGTTTTCCTCCGACGGCTGCGAGAAGAGGAGGGGGAAAGTGGAGGCGGGGGTGTCCAGGGGGAGGCTGGCGACAACCTTATCGCCTCCCCGGCCATAGTGGGGGTGGGGGCGGCCGGCAGGCGTCCTGGCCAAGGCGGTGGCGCCACGGCGACGGAGCAGGTGGAGGAGGTGACGGGGGCAGGTGGGAGGGGAGGTGGGCCGAGGTGGGCCGTCGCCCCAGGCGACGTTTAGTTTCTTTTCATTTTTTTTGCTTTTTGTTTTCTGTCTTTTCTGTTTGTATTTGTTTTATAGACTTTAGCATTTTTGTAAAATATGTACTAGGCTCCACAATTATTGTTATACCCCACATCAGTGCTACAAAAAGTTTGGGCTTAAAATAAAACCATTTACTATTTATTTATAATATTCAATTGTCAAATGGTGCTGTTTTGCTTGGTGTTTGAATTGTTTGAATTTCCCAGAGGCATAATAAAATACCATAACCACATGGGCATGACCCACTGATTATTTGTGATTTAATAAAAGTGGTTGTATAATTTTTGGACAAGTTTTATTTGCAACATTATTTTTAATATCAACAAAAAGGCATTTTGGATTTGATTTGATTCAAATTTGATCATGGCATGATTTAGCAACAGTGATTCGCAACAGTAATTGTCATTAGAAAAAGGATTACTGTTACATACAACCAAGGGTGTTACAAATCTCCCCCACTACAAGAATTCTCGTCCCGAGAATTTAAGTGGTAGCGAGGAAAAGATCGGGGTATTTATTGCGAAGGCGATCTTCGCGTTCCCAGGTGGCTTCATCTTCAGAATGATTCGACCACTGTACCTTGAGCAACTTGACGGTCTTGTTGCGGGTTCGACGCTCAGACTGATCGAGAATGCGGCTCGGATGTTCCCAATAAGTCAAGTCTTGTTGCAGCTCAATCATATCATGCTCCACTTCACGGATAGGGTCCTTTAAGCAGCGACGGAGTTGCGACACGTGGAATACATCGTGGACTTGGGAGAGGTTCGGCGGCAATTCCAACCGGTATGCCACGGGTCCACTCCTGGAAAGGATACTGAACGGGCCAATGTAGCGAGGAGCCAACTTGCCCTTGATACCGAAGCGATGAGTGCCCCTCATGGGAGTGACACGAAGGTAAGCGTATTCACCAGGTTGATACTCCATTTCCCGGTGTTTGCGGTCATAGTTTCTCTTCAGGCGGGACTGAGCGGCATTCAAATGTTCACGGATGACGTGAACTTGATCTTCAGCTTGCTGAATAATATCCTGGCCAATGAGTGCACGTTCCCCAGTTTCTGACCAACTCAGAGGGGTCCGACACTTACGCCCATAGAGAACTTCATAGGGTGCCATCTTCAGACTAGCGTGGTAGCTATTGTTATACAAGAACTCGACCAACGGAAGAGATTCCTCCCATTTCTTACCGAAGGAAATGACGCAAGCTCGAAGCATGTCTTCCAGCACTTGATTGACTCGTTCAACTTGGCCTTGTGACTGGGGGTGATAAGCGGTACTGAGATGCAGAATAGTCCCCAAAGCTTCTTGGAAACTCCGCCAATATCTTGAGGTGAAAAGGCTGCCACGATCTGAACTGATCTCCAACGGAATACCATGGAGCGACACGATTTGGGCGATATACAATTCCGCTAACTGAGCAGCCGTGATCTTCTCCTTGACTGGTATAAAGTGAGCAACCTTGCAGAACCGGTCGATGACGACAAAGATAGCATCGTTACCTTTCTGTGATCGGGGAAAACCGGTGACGAAGTCCATCTGAACTTTGTCCCACTTCCATACAGGAATTTCAGGAGGTTGTAGAGTCCCAGCGGGCTTTTGATGTTCACCCTTGCCGCGACGGAAAATGTCACATTCAGAAACATATCGGGCAATGTCTTGCTTCATGTTAGGCCACCAGAATTGCTGACGAATGTCTTGGTACATCTTGGTGCTTCCAGGATGAATGGACAACGGGGTATCGTGAGCCGCTTTCATGACCATCGGGGTCATATCCAGGTTCTCATGCCTGCCCTTGCTGTGAGTAACCACTAAACGGTTCTGGTAGAACGCCGCACCTTTTCTATCGACAGTGAAGGGTGAGGGTCTCCCATTGGCTATATCACGCTTAATCTTGTATACGAAATCATCATAAAACTGTATACCCTTGACGGATTTGACGAGATCTGGTTCGATAACCAGGTTATTTGCATAACCTTGAGGAATAATCTCGAGGTTCAGCTTTTGAAACTCTTCATACAGAGGTGGTTGTTCTAGTTGAACCTCAAGTTCACTACCGTAAGCTTTACGGCTAAAAGCATCGGCCATCACATTAGCTTTGCCCGGGGTGTAATGAATATCCATGTTGAAATCGGCTATTGTCTCGAGCC
Source organism: Bromus sterilis (assembly GCA_950022295.1). NCBI lineage: Eukaryota > Viridiplantae > Streptophyta > Magnoliopsida > Poales > Poaceae > Bromus > Bromus sterilis. The sequence goes on along the minus strand of OX465596.1, from coordinate 155,539,434 downwards.
ATCATTGTTGACGAAGATTCGGGTCTGGTTGAGTAAACCGGTACTTCAGACTTTGGTGGTCGGTGTAGACCTTGCAACGATTACCGACGAGGTAATGTCGCCACAGCTTCAAGGCATAAATTACTGCTGCCAATTCGTGGTCATGTGTTGGATATTTGTCTTCGTGAGCACGCAACTGACGAGATCCATAAGAAATCACTTTGCGCTCTTGCATTAGGACACAGCCTAATCCTTGACGAGACGCGTCGCAATATATCACGAAGTCCTTCTGAGTATCAGGGGGAGAGAGCACCGGGGGAGAAGTTAGCTTGTCCTTGAGCGCTTGGAAACTTTCTTGACATTTATCTGTCCACTCGAACTTGATGCCTTTGTGAAGCAGATTAGTCAGAGGCCGGGCAATCTTGGAAAAAAATTCGACGAAACGGCGGAAATAGCTAGTGAGCCCGCGGAAACTGCGGACTTGCTTGACGGTCTTGGGAGGAGTCCAGTCAAGAATAGCCATGATACGTTCTGGGGTGACGGCAATGCCATCCTTGGGAATCACATGTCCAAGGTAGGTTACTTCGGGAAGCCAGAACTCGCACTTAGAATACTTAGCGTAGAGTTTGTGTTCTCGAAGCTTCTCCAGTATAAGACGAAGATGTTCAGCATGTTCTTCTTCATTCTTGGAATATATCAATATATCATCCAGATAAACCACGACGAACTTGTCGAGGTACTCCATGAAAATATAATTCATCAATCTGGGGAAGGTCGCTGGAGCATTGGTTAAGCCAAAGGACATGACGGTGTACTCGTATGAACCATGGCGAGTAATGAAGGCAGTCTTCAGAATGTCCTCCTCACGGACTCGGATTTGGTGATAACCCAACCTCAAGTCGAGTTTAGAAAACAACTTGGACCCGGCAAGTTGATCATACAGATTGTTGATCCGGGGAAGTGGGTATTTTTTGTGGATGGTGGCTTCGTTAATGGGCCGATAATCTTGGACCAATCGGTTTGTCCCATCGCTCTTCTTGACAAAAAGCGAAGGTGCTCCCCAAGCTGAGGAACTGGGGCGAATGAATCCTTTCTGAAGTGCCTTGTCGATTTACTCCTTAAGTTCAAGGAGTTCATGTGGCGGCATCTTGTAAGGACGCTTGGCAATAGGGGTGGTGCCGGGCTTCAAGTCGATGACAAATTCGACTTCTCGGATCGGGGTATTCATGGAAGTTCTTCGGGGAAGACGTCGGGGAAATCGCGAACGACTGGAACGTTCTCGATGCCTTCGAGAGGGGCGGCATTCAAAGCATTCATCATAAATATCTGTGTTTCAGCATTACGGGTAACTCGGGTGTTATGGTTAACAATCTTGCCGGAGGGGTGAAAAAGTTGGACAGACTTGGTGCCACAATACAGTGCGGCATCGTGAAATTTCAACCAATCCATTCCCAGAATGAGGTCTATGGTGGAAGACTTCAGGAGGATGGGCGAAGCAAAGCATTCAACTCCTTCGATTTCAATGGTGGTGTTTGGCACTAGCATGGTGGTTCGGCATTGGCCTATCGGGGTGCGAACAACTATCGGTGCTTTCATTGTTTCGTACTTGAAGTTATGCGAAAATGCAAATGCTTCCGACATGAATGAATGCGATGCTCCTATATCAAATAAAACAGTAGCAGGTACGGAATTAATGAGAAGGGTACCCATCACGGTAGCGGGTTGTTGCTGAGCTTCTTCAACATTGATGTTGTTAGCATGTCCACAAGCATAAGAAGCAGACCCAGTATTATAGTTGGGGGTCCTGTTGTTTCCACGACCATTTTCGCGGCCAGCGGGGTGAACTACCAGTTGCTTCTGTTTCTGGGGGAACTCCCTGGAAAAATGCCCAGGTTGGCGGCACGTGAAGCATAATCCATCCTGAGGACGAAGGGGGTAGCATTGGGTGGTGCAGGCAGAGATCTTGGCATCTGCGGTGGCGGAGGCAGAAGGGGTGCAGCATAAGATGGCCTTGGAGCAGGGACAGCTGAATGGGTCACACTGGTAGGGAGCCAGATACGACGCTTCTGCGTTGCGCCCGAAGATGAGCCAACGTCACGATAACGCTTCAGAGAGTTCGTGTGCTCTATCTGGGCAGTCTGGACGGTGATAGCCTTGTTCACCATGGTGGCGAAGTTGGAGAAATCTTGAACGACAAGAGCGAGCCTAAGGTCTGGATTGAGGCCACGACGGAACTTCTGCTGCCTGCGAGCATCAGTGGTGATCTCTCCTTCCGCATAGCGAGAGAGGTTGAGGAACTCGCGCTGATAGGCTTCAACAGTCATGTCGCCCTGAGTGAGGTTGCGGAATTATTCCGCCTTACGATCCATGATCCCCTGAGGAATGTAGCGGCACTACTAGGGAATGCCCTTTTAGTGGCGTCCTTTTTTTCTGTTTAGTGGTGCATGATGGATGCGCCACTAACTACAAGCCACTAATAAGGGCTTATAGGTGGCGCATTCTGGATGCGCCACCCCTAAGACCCTTAGGCGTGGCGCATCTCAGAATGCGCCACCTATAAGCTCTTAGGGGTGCCACATTCTAAAAATGCGCCACTATTAATTTTTTAAAATTTTGAATTTTGAATCTGGATCTGGAAAACATTTTTTTTATTTTTTATTTTTTCTTAATCTCAGGTTAGTATGCTTAATGCCCGGTCAATATGCTATCTCAGGTCAAACTTCCCCGAGGGTCACCCAACCTAGCACTACTCCAACCCCTGCACGCTTAACTTCTCGGTTCTATTCAACTCTCACTCCAGCTCACCTAGCAGGCACTTGTTGATATATCTAACATATAAATCCTATTAAACCATGTTGATGTCTAGGACCTTGTTAATGTTCATTGGTGTGCTAAAATTTTCAACATTTTTTTGAAACTTTCTCGATGGGACCATTAGCATATTTTGAACTTTTTTAAAAAAAATTGATTTTTTTAAAATTATTATTTTTTTAATTTTTTAATGTGACTATCTAAAATTTTCAACTTTCTTTAACTTCCCGATTTGTCCTCTAGTCTATTTTGAATTAAAAAAAAAAGTAAAAAAAAATTTAAATTTTTTTTAAAAAAAGTTCTGTTACTAGTGGCGCATTTCATACAAAATGCGCCACTACTAAGTTCAATTTTTTTTTCAATTTTTTCTCTTTTTTTGGCCTCCAGATCTTCAAACGCCCGTAACTTTTTTTCTGTTAGGTTTTTGAGGATTCTAAAAATGTTCAACGGATATAACTTTTCGAGTAGATGATTTTTCATATAAAAAACTTTTTCATCGGAGGTCGTATGAGATTTTGCAAAAAAAAGTCGAAATTCCTATTTGTAAATTTTCCTAACAACTAGACCACATATCATTTGGGAAACTTATTTTCTTTTATTTTTTTGACATTTCTATCATTTTCTTTTATTTTTTTTCAAATTGAACAGGCGGTCCACGGGGGGGGGGGGTGTATTTGGGAATTTTCCCGCGTAGTTTTTTCTTATTAGTGGCGCATATGGGAAATGCGTCACCTCTAAGAGCTTATGGGTGGCGCATTCTGGATGCGTCACTAATAATACCTTAGGGGTGGCGCATTTCCAGAATGCGCCACCCATAAGCTCTTAGGGGTGGCGCATTTCCAAAATGCGCCACCTATAAGGTTCTTAGGGGTGGCGCATTTCTCCAAATGCGCCACGTATAAGGGGATCCAGGGCTGGGCCACTCTTAGGGGTGGCGCATTTTGGAAAATGTGCCACCTATAAGAGCTTATGGGTGGCGCATTTTTTACTAGTGCGCCACCCCTGACAACATAGTGGCGCGTTACATATAAAATGCGCCACTAATAAGCTTTCCATGTATAGCTATTTCCCTAGTAGTGCGGGCGCGAAAGGAAGAATGAAATTCATCCCAGGTGATGACTTCTCCGACTGGAAGTGAACGCTTGTGGGTGCTCCACCACTGAGCAGCGGCGCCTTTCAGATGAGAAGACGCAAAGTTCACATAGTCGGCTCGTGAGTGATGTCGCGAAGCCAGTCATCAGCATCCAACGGCTGAACAATGTTGCGGAACATAGTGGGGTTGAGGCGGGTGAAGTCGTGCAGAGTCATGGTGGCATGCTGATGGTGGTGCCCATTCTGATTCGGCTGGGGGAACTGAGCCATGACATTCTACATGAACTGACGGTTCAGCTCGAGCTGATGCATCATCGCGGCCATGTAATCCGGCGGCGGAGGTGGGTCGTTGGCGCCACGACCACGATCACGACCACGACCAGCCATCCTGCTAGAATTTAACAGGGGTATTTCAGCGATGAAATTTAACGAGATACCGGAATCAAGCCTGAAGTAAAGCGACAACGAAGAGGAGGCGCGGATATATAGGAGTAGTCATATAAGACATACACACTCACACACAGAGTCAATCGAAAATCGGGCAGCGTAACGTCGTAGAAATTAAGGAAAAAAAGGACTCACTAGGCGGCGCGCAGACCGCGGTAAGGATTACACGACGCGACATAGTTTCCACTATGTCAATGTCGGGACCCGGGGTTTGCATATGTAATTCCAGTCACAATTCAATCATATGGAGAGCCGAGAGCCATACCCACTTGCCTAAGCAGACAAGGCCAAGTACAAGACACTCTCAGAAAGCTCGAACGTGAGGGGCATCCCATCCAGGCCCGGATGATCAACTGAGATGGGTCCTCATCGTCCGCTCACAAGTCTAAATGATTATGGGTGGTGAAATCCCATACTCATAGACAAGTCGCCTCAACCATATTATCGATTGAAATATAACACTTACATAAACAGACTCCAGCCCGATCTCTTAGTCGGGGTCTCGGGCGGGCTCAATCATACAACAAAGTGTGCCACGTGACAGAGTCACGAGCAATCGCATCGCGATGCCCCAAGCTGCGCACATCTAAGGGCCACTTGGTGTATAAAAGACCGCCGGCGAGAGCACAACTAAGGTATCGAACCCCACACATGACATGCACGATATAAACATACACGCAGCATGCATGCCAAATGTATAACAGCAGGTAACACAACATGAACTCTACAAACTCATAGTTTTATTGCATCTGCTAAACAGAGCAGATATAGTAGTGTTACAAGCAGAGATCACATCACTGTGATCCAACATTACATCATACAACAACGGAAGCAAATTATGTCTTAGTAAAGACAAGGTTAACAAATGGCTTAAGAAGCCTTTAAGAAAACACAACGACCCTCCAAAGGGACCAGGCTGCTGTCTGGGACTACATTACTTCGTCGACGTCGAGCTTGAGGGGGAGGCCACCATCAGGGTTAGTGGTCTCGTCTCTAAAACATAGAATAAGCAAACGTGAGTACAAAGTCGTAGTCAGCAAGACTTACGTCAGAACTATACTACTCATGCTCAGGTATCAAGGTAAAGGCAAGTGGGGTTGTAATGCAGAAAGCTTTGACTTGGCTATCCTGTACTACGACTACATAGAGTTGAGATGAGAGGCGCACACGAGTCCATCTAATCTTGATCACCACATCAATACACAACCGTGGATCCTTCCTCGACATCCCCACAAGGAAGTAACCCAAAGCACTCACACTTATCTTGCGATTTTTAGAGTATCCATTTGAGTTGTCTAATAATCAAGTAAAGATCTCCAAGTAGTCCATAACCGCGGGCACGGCTATTCGAATAGTTCATTAACCCTGCAGGGGTGTACTTCTTCACATACATAGCTACCACTTATCGCCTAGAACTCGTCACCTTCAAGCGGTGTCGACGAGGATAGTACCACGACACTTACCTCACGGCTCCAACTCTAGTCCAGGGGATCGCCTATCTGAGTTGTACCCCAATCGGGAATCCGGCCGGGGTTTCCGTTCAGGACCCATACGATGTATGGACGGTCCGACAAGCCCACCTCGACGGATGGTGCTGCGCTTGCCTAAAACCGTGCTACGTTATGAAAGCAAATAGAATAAAATTAACCCATGCGAATCCTGGACCCTAGTCGGGGTGAGTTAATAGGTCGAGAGGGGTCAATGAGCCCAACATGTGGTAGTAATCTGTGTCTTGGATCACAACACAAGAACTCGGGGCCTAGGGCAGTGTAAATGAGACAACCCACTGTGTACTCCTACACAGCCTCTCATTGTTCACTCATATTAGGGTGACTTCAACAACACGTTACCACCTTGTTGCATGTGTTCACTACCATCCAGATACATCACCCAGATGGATCAACTTCATTGCAAACAACTCTAGCATGGCATAGCATAACATGGATGAAGGGCCACATGATGAACACAAACAAACTTGTATCTGCTAGGTTGAGGTTTGCTTAATACTGCGGTAGCAATGATAGGTCATGCAACGGATGGGTTCAACTAGCGATAGAACGGTAACATGTGAATCACCTAATCATGCATAAGAGAACAAGAGGGAAACTGGGTTTTTATATATATGATCAAAGGGGGTTTGCTTGCCTTATTGTCGAGACTCGGGGGGTGCCACTCTTCGGAGAAACAGGGACTACGTCCGGCGATGGATCTATCGAGAAGAAGCAAACACCGAGACAACAAAGTATAAACATCACATTGCAATGCACATTCAAGAATGAAACATGGCATGGTACTGATGTGATCTAGGTTCAATTTGCAACAAGTTAATTGAAGTTGATTTGAATAAGAAATTCAAATTCAAACTCCAAATGTTGTTCAATTTAGCCAAAGTTGCATTTGCTAATGTTTGGATATGGTAAACCATGTTGTCATGTGTATGATATGCCTCTGATGTTCATGTGATAAGGTTGGCATTGCAAAGATTTAATTTGAAATGATTTAAACATTTATTTTGAATTATTCCAAATAACCCAAATAGCTAAATGCTACTGGTTCCCCACCATAGATGTGTTTTTCATCTATGAAAGTATGATATTTGGAATCCTTGAATTTTTCTGATGATTTTTCATATATAAATTATTTGATTTGGAGTTATGGATTAAAAGTTATTGAATTTACAAGATTTAGCTATTTTCTGGAATTCTGTTAATTAGAAAACGATTTAGGGCGCTGGGTCCCACCAGTAAGTGAGAGAGAGAGGGATTAGGAGGGGGGTTAATCAGGACGGCCGGCGTTTAGCCTCCGGTGGCCTCTGGACGCGGCGGCGCTCGCTCCGGATGGAGGCTCCGGCCACAGGAGGCCAAGCCAAGGGCACTGGGGTGCTCCTTGAGCTCGCCCGCGTCTCCCAGAGCACACGGAGGCCACCAGGAGGCATTGGAGGCACGCCGGCGACGAGAGGTGCGGCGGCTGGAGCATGGGTTCGTCGAAGATGGCTATCGCGGCTCCAAAATTAGCGCAAGGAGAGGGGAAAGGACCGCCGGCTCACCAGGAAAGCATTGGAGGTGACGGCGTGGTCAACGATGGCGCGATGACGACGGAATTGATGGCGAGGCCTTGCGGTTCCGGCGACAGCTCGATGAAAAATCCGGCGGCTTGAGGTCGAGGGGGCTTGCGATCACCCTCTCGAAGACGAAGACGACGTCGCTGCGCTCACTGGACAAACTTGTCGGGGCTTTTGAGTTTGTTGGCCGCGCGGATGCACGACCGTGCTCCGGCGAGCTCACGGGCGGACCGGGGAAATGGCGAGGGAGGATGGGAAGAGGGAACCAGAGGGAGGGGAAAGAACAGGAGGGCTTCGAGGGGCTCCTCCACGAAGAGATGAGGACGGGCGGGAGCAGGCAGCTCCGTGGCCAGGGGAGGTGGCGGCCATGCGAGGCGCACGGCTCGGCCATCCCTCCTTCTGGCAGAAGAGGAAGACGACACCGAGGCCAGCTGGGCTGGGTCAAGCCTCTGGGCCAGTGGGCCAGAAGGTAAGCAGGTGAGTTGCTTTGCTTTTTATTTTATTTGTTTCTGTTTCTTTTGTTTTGTTTTGTTTTTATAACAAAACATTTTTATAAAACCCTGATATTTTTATTGGCGATATATATGACTGATATAAAGCCACACCCAAGTTTTCAGGATTTTTGGAGTTCAAATAATTTGAATCCAATTCAAATAGCATTTAAATTTAATTTCCAAGCCTCTGTTTGAATATTTGAAAATTCCATGAGTATGGGTTTGACTCCAAATCATTTTAAAAATGATCATACTCATTTATAGGACTTTTCAAAATTGTTTGGAGGAATTTTGGAAAAACTTTTTATCTGGCCTTTTATTTAAACATGATGCAATTATTTTAGTAATAAAAGCACATACCAAAACTAGGGTTGTGACAGTCAATCACGCCGCAAGAAAACTGTTGGCCACAGGAGTTAATGCCAGAGGACGCGCGGCCTGCCCAGAATTAGAATGGGATCCGCAGTCCGTGACCTGGGGTAAAACTCCTGCGACACGACTCAATCAATGGGGAAGCACCAAAATGCCGTGTGGAATCAAGAGAACGTGATCCTAATGTCAGAGTTTGTAAAACTTACCAGCAAGGATAAGAGAGCAGAGTCCCAGAGCATAGGTAAGGAGAAAAGGATCCTAATACCATAGATATCACACGTAGTGACATCGATGTGGGCCCGTAAGCCAAATATTAAGTTAGCAAAATAGTTTTTCAAAGTCTAGACTCAACTTCGACCAAGTAGTGGTGGGGTGGCTTCCTACAGGAAGTCGGCTCTGATACCAACTTGTGACGCCCCCAAAATCAATCCGTGTACAGTAATCATACACGCAGGGTACACGGCTGAGATTAGGGTGCGACGGTGAGAATATGACAGCACAACACTAAACACAAAAGGATAAACAAATATGTTACAATACCAGGGATCAAGAGGATCCGAATACATAAGTCATACAAGCCATAATATCTGAGTACAGACATAATTAGTCAAGTTTTGCCTTAAGAAGGCTAGCACAAATCACATCAGAGATACAGATCGAAAAGGCGAGGCCTCCTGCCTGGGATCCACCGAACTACTCCTGGTCAATGGGGAACTCGACGTCGTAGTAGTCGCCTCCGGGGTACTCCTGCTCCTGGGCTCCAACGTCGACTGCAGCGGCCGATCAGGCAAAACGAAAAGGGGAAATAAAGCAAAGGTGAGTATCTAGCATACCCGCGAGTCTTACGTCCTCTACTAAGCATTATGCATTGTATCAACGGAAAGAAGAGGCTGTATATAGTGGACTGCAAGATAGAAATTAGAATAAGGGTAAGAAGCTAGGCCTATCGAAGACTAGCATCTTCCGACGATGTCTTGCAGCATGAGGTATGAATCAGCCAACAGTTTATATAAAGCATAAAGTAACAATGCAGCAGAAGTTGCTGCAGCATTGTATAATAGTAAGTTGTAATAATTAGCAATGCCTCCGAGTTCACCTCCTCGACATCCCAACGAGGAAGAAAACTCGGAACCATACAGTTTAATAATAATAGTTTGTAGTGGTAAGATCCAGCTTCAGCATAAAGCGTCCTGTTACCGTGGACACGACTATTCGAATAGATTAATCTTCCCTGCAGGGGTGCACTTGTGTTACACTACACGCACGGATCTCCAGGGTGGCGGGAACCATGTGAGGGAACTCTCCACCGAGGCTATCCGACACTCCATAGCCCATCTTTAAAACTCAACAGAGAGGTCATCCGCCGGACTATATCCTATGTACGCGGGGCTTTGGACCCTAACCCCGACGTACTCCTGCACGGTGCGAGGCTGGCCGGTGAAGTTAAATGAAAGCAAATACAAATCACACTACCGCGACAAATAAGACAACACCACTTCCCGGCGCAGGCGGCGGTACTGTTGACGTCTGAAGAGTCCTCGGACGACACTACGAAGCAGAGGAGCCCATAACTCGTAATTCCCAAGGGTAGGTAGTGCGCACATGGCATATAGCCTAGTCAAGACATTCACTGAACCATTAGTCATTTTATTAACTTGCGGGACAACCGTTATCGTTGCCTCGACTTAACTGACCCGCGGACAACGACAGCAGCCAGGACCACCAGTACATCGGTGCCTGCCCTCTCATCCCACCAAGCCACTGCGGTTACCAACAAGGTGAACCGTCTCCTTACCTTGTCTCGCATGTGCTCCTGGAGGAGCTCAACTTTCGTGGGTTGGTAACTCTCGCGGCCAACGATCAGGGGCCAAGCACACCGGTACACTGGTCGTACCCTCCCTGTCGTCCCGTCGCAATACCACTCGCGGGCACCGTTGGGTCGCCCGACTTCTTACCTGAAGGACAACCGTTACGCAGGTACCTAGAGCGGCTATACAGAGTCAGCAATGAGTGGAGTACAAGGATTTCTCCTTGATAGCTCACACTTGGTGGTGGCTCGGCAGAGCCGAGGTAGGGGCCTGAGGCGGTGTCTGCATTGTACCGTACCTGTTCAGTTATAATAATTGTATCCGCGTTCACTCCCCTGAGTGATCATGGCCTGCTATCTAATCTTAGCTATCAATGCGCAGGGCTCACTGCTGAATATCATATATATATTTATAGGCAGCATAGGATAAGGAAGGCACATCAAGGGGCGACAATGACAGGTTATGCAATTGAATAGGTAAGCAACGTAGCAGCAGCAGTAACAATGCCTAGTGCAAGAAAGTACGGAAAGATAGGTGATATCTGGGAAAGAGAATGGCTCTGCTTGCCTGGAAGCTCGACGGTAGTGGTAGGGTCGTCGACGAAGTAGTCGTACTCAGCAGCGGTGTAGTCGACGGCAGCAGTGGGGTCTACCGGTGATTAAGGGGGGGGGGAGAAATAGTAAATACACAACAAGCATATACAACAGATGCATGACATGACAGACGAAATGTTAACGGTGTTCTAACGCAGTGCAATGCACGTTGCTCAGAGCGGAAATTCATCCGGGGATGAACTATCAGCTCCGGGTGATTACCGGACAGGGTATCCGGAGGGGGGGAGATATCATGCCAGAGGTGTCGTGGACATCCGACACATGTGTGGGTGGTGTATCCGGGTTAGTTGATCTATTCCGAACAACTTTCGTGTTCGGAACAAATTAATCCTTGTACTTTAGCAGTACAGGACAATTTATCGGACAGTCGGTCCGGAGGGGGGAGTTCGATGTTCGGTACGTTAGAGGAGGGTGTTAGACCAACAGATAGCGTATCCTTAATCATTGAATTTTTCTGATCAACTTTCATGTATAAAGTTTTTGAATCTGACTTACGGTTTAAAAGATATTTAAATTCAAAGTTTTAATCAATTTTAATTCATTTTCTAATTTCTTTTATTAAACTAAATCCAACATTATCCAGAAGTTCATCCAGAACAGTGCTGACATGTGGGACCCATATGTCAGCCTCTGTCATTTATAATTCTTTTATTTAAATAACCCTGACCAGTGGGGCCTACCTGTCAATGACACATGTTTAAATTATTAGTTTAATTAATCCAGTGCTTAACCTAATGACTAAGGCTCACATGTCAGTGACAGATTAACTTAACTAATCACTTTTTAATTATGTTTTTCTTAATTATAAACTTAAACAGGGGGGCCCGCATGTCAGTGACTAGGGTTGCCCAGTCAGCATAGTTGACTGGTCAACCTAGTCAACTGGTCCACGGGGCCCACTGGCAGTGAGAGGTGACCTCACCGGCGGCGATGGCCGGCGACGAGCTCGAGCTTGCGCTCGTTACAGGGCACGGGAGGGGGCGGGGTTAGCCCAATCGATGCAGAAGACGACGGGGAGGCTTCCGGTGGTGGTGCGGTGGCTTGGGTTCGCCGGAAACGTGGCCGGCGTCGAGGTTTGGCGGCGGTCAGAAAATCGCGAAGACGACGACGACGATTTAGCCCGCGGCTTCGAGCGTGCGTGTGTGCGTTCGGTTCCTGTGTGTATTGCGCGCAAGGTGACATGCTCCGCGCGCCTAAATCGCGAGCTAGGGCGCGTGGAGGAACGCGTCGGCGCCGACGGAGCCACGGCTCCAATGGCGTCGGTCGATTCAATGCACGAGGCGCTACGCGGGGAGTTGGGGGAGGTAGAGGAGCTCACCGCGGAGGTGTAGCCGTTTAAGCGGGCTCGGGGGAGGGTTGATGCTGGCCGGAATTGCTCGCGGACGCCGGCGAGGTAGCGGAGGGGAACGGGGACGTGGCGTGGTGCGGAGGCGCTCCCGGGTCGATTCTGCCCGTGGGGTGGCGTAGTCGACGACGGCGAACAAGTTGGACAAGGCGGCGTGGCGACGCGAGCTCACTGGCCGCGTGAGCTCACGGCCATGGCGACGGCGGCGGGGCTCGGGTTTTCCTCCGACGGCTGCGAGAAGAGGAGGAGGGGAAAGTGGAGGCGGGGGTGTCCAGGGGGAGGCCGGGGTCAACCTTATCGCCTCCCCGGCCACAGTGTGGGTGAGGGCGGCCGGCAGGCGTCCTGGCCACGGCGGTGGCGCCACAGCGACGGAGAAGGTGGAGGAGGTGACGGGGGCAGGTGGGAGGGGAGGTGGGCCGTCGCCCCACGCGACGTATAGTTTCTTTTCATTTTCTTCCTTTTTGTTTTTTGTCTTTTCTGTTTGTATTTGTTTTATAGACTTTAGCATTTTTGTAAAATATGTACTATGCTCCACAATTATTGTTATACCCCACATCAGTGCTACAAAAAATTTGGGCTTAAAATAAAACCATTTACTATTTCTTTATAATATTCAATTATCAAATGGTGCTGTTTTGCTTGGTGTTTGAATTGTTTGAATTTCCCAGAGGCATAATAAAATACCATAACCACATGGGCATGACCCACTGATTATTTGTGATTTAATAAAAGTGGTTGTATAATTTTTGGACAAGTTTTATTTGCAACATTATTTTTAATATCAACAAAAAGGCATTTTGGATTTGATTTGATTCAAATTTGATCATGGCATGATTTAGCAACAGTGATTAGCAACATTAATTGTCATTAGCAAAAGGATTACTGTTACAGACAACCGAGGGTGTTACAAATCTCCCCCACTACAAGAATTCTCGTCCCAAGAATTTAAGTCCCGAGAATTTAAGTCCCGAGAAGCACTCCCTGCCCGTCCAGAGGTGTATTCTAATTAAGGTTTGCTAGGCAAGTCATTAAATCCTTACACAGCTCAATGCAATCTCAAACCGATCCCCGTCTACAAGCATAGCAACATATATAACAAGCACATGCTAGGTTGTCTAAGCAAACATAATAAGATCATATGGCTACCCTACCAGGTTTGCAGCACTAATAATATAGTACTTCCTACACATGCATAGGGTGATATTTGCTACATGCATAAGTAAAAATATAGGTTGTAAAAATGGTCAAAGTATGACTTGCCTTATACATTCGATGAAGTTCTTCGCTCTCACGATCCAGATAACTCTAGTCGTCACACTCCGAGCAATCTATCGTAACGGAAAGATACCACATAAGCAATCACGTCAAAAGGAACCAAAAGATTAACAAATCAAACACAATAAGGTTTAACAACAAAAACAACTAGGCTCGATACGGTATAGGTGTCGATGTGCTTGAAGGTGATAGGTGGAAGAAAAACTCGAGAGAGTCAACGGGTAAAGAATTGTTGATATCAAAGGTTATGACCAAAGACATTATGAATTCAAGGTGAACATCATGCCAACATGATAGATGTGTGGATATGGCCGATAGGATGTTTCACATGATCCAATATGCAAAAATAATCATGTAAAAAGGAATACTACAACACGGGTTATAGCAGGTTGAAGTTTGAATAAAACTTAAATTCAAACAGATCAAAAAGTATTTGAATATGGTGGACAAATGATATGGATAGAAAGTATATGACATGAGTAATCCTACGCAAACATAATTAATTGAGTTGGGTCAATGGTTCAAACAATACGGCATCCGAAAGGTTGAATTCGAATCTGAATAAATTCAAATTCAAAAATTGTAAAAATGTGCAAAAATTAATTTTACGTTAATCTACAGATCAATGCAAACGCATAGAAAAAAGAATCATCTAATTCCGAATTACGATTCAAAAAATATAGTTACAGAAATTTTGATCAAAAATTTGCCCAAACAAAATATATTATATTAGTTGAACTAATGTGACGCTGTCGCTTGCAATATTTGATGCGCCTGTACCCCTCGCTGGGCATAACCACAACCGTGGGAAAAAATGACACTACCGAACTAGGATATGTTGCGGCGTTGAACATCAATGGCGGCGGCTCCGGTGCGTCTTCCGCGAAGAAGAGATGTCTAGTGCGTGCGAGATATGAAGGGGAATGTGATGGTATGAGCAGAAGCGAAGGCCGGCCTCCAGTTTGGCCGCGGCAGTTGCGTGAACCCGGTGCTTTCGGTGAACTCCGGACGCTCTCCGATGACAACGACTCCTTTCGTGGAGCGCACAAACTGGCGACCTAGGCAAAAAAACCTTGTCAATCGAGTGAGGTACTGAGCTGAGGTTCAAGAGGACATAACGAGAACGACTGAGATGTACCGATGGCGACGCAATGAACGAGCGAAGGCGCCAGCCGTAGATTTTTTTTCGACGAGATTGGTTTCTGACGGCGTTGGATTTCTTTGGGGAAAAAGAAAGAAAATATGGTTAGGTGATGCGGTATGGGTTTATAAGGACCGAGGACAAAGAGAGGAATACGGGAATATAGACCGATCGATCCTTTGACTCAACTTTGATTTAGTTTGGATTCAGTTTCGGTTGTTTCACCGTGTTCCTGTAGAACACGTAACGTGAAGGAAAAAAAGGACAAACAAAGGAATGTGTGCGGGGTTGGCCTGCTGCTGACTGAGCCGGCCCACGTGGCTGCTGTCTGCGCGAGCATACCCCACGCACAAGCGAGAAATGCTACTAGGCCGCTGCTGGGCTGCTAGTCGCTGATTTGTGTTTTTTGTTTTTTCTACAAGAAATAAATTAGGCTAAAAGAAATGTAAATAAATTCTTAAAATCACCAATGCATACAGAAAATTATTACTAATAATATAGATCACAGAAAAAATTATTCGCAATGCCAAATAATTTATTTTCAAACAATATTTCAATAACATTATCTTAGGCCTTATAAGTATCTCCTAAAATCAATTTAGGGTTATAAATAATTCCCAAAATAGTTTCAAACTCCAAATAAAATCCAACTAATTATTTAAAACATTTACCGACTCTTTTAGTATATCTTGAAGGAGTCATATTACCTTCTTTCATTTTATTTTTATTCTTGAGTTGGATTTGTTTTAAATAATAAAATTCAAATGAGATAACACATGAATACTTGGGAAAGTCATTTTATTCTCTCTCATTTGATTATTCAATAAACTCCAAAAGTTCAAGATCCTAGTGAATATCAACCATACCAAGCAAGCAATAATTTATTAACATTCCAAAATTAAGAAAATTTTGGGATGTTACAATATTGGTGTGTTCTTCTCCTTCTGAAACCTCCTGTCTCCCCTTGCTGCAGGTGCGAACAAGCAGGATCATGCACGGCTGCACGTCCATGATTGGAGATGCAGTACTCCACAGTTCGCACAGGCGTTGTTAGCCTAGATCCGAGCAGCGACGATGTAGTACATCCCATGCCCGACCAGCAGAAGGCGAATTGTATGGCCCATGCCACAAGAGACCAACGTGAGGTGGAGTTGTGGAGCTACCAAGCAGATGTGTGGGAAGATTTCCATGGGCACTTGGCAGATGCATCAAATGGACGTGTGTCAATCCTTAATGAGAGATGGCATGGAGTCTACATGATCTCAGGTGAGCAAGCTGGTACCGTTTGAGTCGATTAATGTTGTAAGTTCAAGTTTTATTGTAGCTGCTGCCGGCCCACAGATTGTTGCTCGCCTTGCCATCTCTTTATTTTGTACGTATATTAGGAAACTATTATAAAGTCTTATAGATGAGTCTAGCATTGGCACCATAATGTGAAGAAGACTTTTTTTCTGGATAAAGGATGTGAAGAAGACTTACGAAATAGATTTTCAGATATTTGACATCATTGAAATTGAGTTCTTGATCTTATAGAAAGGGCGGCCGTCCATGGCAATGGAGCTAAATGCCATCCTGCGGAGCCGCAATAGCAGCGCCAAATCCTCTCATGCGCCTCTCCGACCACCTCTGCGCCGCCCGCGGTACGCTGCTCCGAAGCCCAACTTCGTATGTCACCGACAATTGCGCTCACCCCTGCCGGCCATCTCCCTCTCCTCCTTCCCTTGCCAGTTCTATCTCTCCTCCGTCTCTCACCTCGCCCTCTCTTCTCTGTGAACAGTCGCATACATGGCCGACGTTGGTCGTGATTCTTGCTGCATGTGCGGGTTATTGGAGTTAGACCAGCAAGATAAAATTAACCTATATTTTAATGTGCGGCACAGCGGATCAACATGGTTCTCCTTCAAGGATTGAGAGGACAACAAGTCATGGTGTGCAATGTCCAGGTTAGCTGATTGCCAACAACATACACGGTCGAAGATGGAGAGCAGTGATATAGTGCTATAGAAATCCAAAAGGCTATTATCATGGGAAGAAAAAAAACTGACTTCAGAACTCGGATTAATCCAAGACTGCTCAAGATGCATGGTACGAGATGTTTCACTTCTCAATGTCCATATTCTTTTTTTCTCGAGTTTTCATACAAGTAATTAGTTCAGTATTTTGTTTGTTTCTTCTTTGGAATTTGTAAATTTTAATACTCTTTTTCCCAATTGGTTCAGACATGTAGTTCCTGGGATAACACCCATTCTCTTCTCTGTGTAGCATACTATGTTCAGATAAACAAATTAGATAACATTAAAGTTACTTTTGAAGGGTTCGCTCAGAGATAAGTATGAGGTTGAAGTATATTTTTGTATGACGATCTTTGAATAGTTTCTTAAGTGAATTTTGGCTCACAGTTTTGTACCGATTAAGCCAAGTGCATAGATTTAACTAAACTTATGCATTGTTCTCCACCCTTGCAAGCATTTATAGTGCTTGCTGCAGGTATTATTAGTGAAATTTCAGCTCCATATAAAATGGATTGCTGCATAGTATATGACGGGGTTCCAGTCCACGTACTGTAAATCCCTGATCGTGTAGGTTCCTTTCATTGACTCTGAATACTTAATGCAGTGACTTGCTTCTTCTTCAGGAATTGATTCCTCAATTTATCTTCTGCATGTAAATTATCCCGTGCTTTCTTAGGATGGTACTAATAAGTCATAAATTATATGGTATATACCAGTGCTTCATTCGATGCGTTTTCTAAGATACTTGCCTTGTTATCCACATTTGTTTTCTCTTCTCTTAATGTGCTTTTTTGTATGAGCAGGAACATTGTTAAGCACATAGTGAGTAGTCAAATGCACTATGCAGTGAACCTCAATAGGTCTTCACTCCAAAAATTATAAATTTATAATGCTTTTGGAAACTGGGCTGGAGGAACAGGAGTGAAAGTAGAGGGATAGTTTGCAGAAGGGAAACATAAAATCTTTTCGGTGGTATGGTAGATTAGGGATAACTTTAGGCTTTCCGACCATTCTGTTTGGAAAAAGATAAGTGCCTGACGTCAAGGCGGAAGCCTCTCGTCCTGACTTTTTTTGAACTAAAATTGTCATTAGAAAAAAAACAAATCAAAATGGAAAAAAAAGTTGCCATGTGATGGAGAAATTGCCATGTCCAAACAACTAAAGATGCCATCCGCACTATGCTAAAATTACCAGCGAAAACGTTAGGAATTGCCATGTCTTCGTGCCACACGTTTGACACTTATCAAGGTCCTTCTGTTTTTATCCTCCTTAATATATATCGACATGCAAAGCACTTGTGAGTTTAAAAATATATATTCTTTGAAGTCATATATATATATATATATATATCTTTCCGCGTCTGAGGTTTTTATCAGTGTTGTAGTGGTTAATGCACATGGAGAAAAGCAATGAAAAACATGTTTTGCTTAATGCACTGCTACCTTATTAGTTGGACTTCCAAAATTGACAATAATCTATGGCCGACGCTAGGCGTCAGCCGGCTGAAACGGGCATGTTTTAAACCGTCCCGCTGGCCGTAAGATTGTATTTAAAGCAACGGTCTAAATCTGCCAACGACACCTCTCCGCAGACTCCCTCCCGAGCGAAACGTTGACCGTTCCAATGCAGCAACTGATCTCAGACGCAGACTCCCTCCCGAGCTCCGGTGACGCTTCTTTGCAACTAGCCGAATGCGCTTCATTGGAGCCACCGGCGTGCAGTATTCCGGCGAAGCTCCATTGCAGCCGTCGTTCTCCATTCCAACCGCGACGGAGCTCCATAGCATCCCCTGACGTGCGCCATTGCAACGCAGCCCGACGACGGCGGCGACACATCATGTGGCAGCCACGGCAGGAGCTGTGATGCAGCGCGCGACGACAACGATGCAGTGCACGGTGACGCGGAATGCTGTGATGCAGCTCCGGTACGCTTCAATGCAGCCGTGGCGGAGCTTCACTGCAACTCCGTCACCCCGCTGATGATTCATCGCAACTCCGGCGAGCCGCCTCTACTTCAATGGAAGTTGCAAGGCTCCGGCAAACACCACATGTTCGGCGCCGCCACGCTTCATTGCAGCTCTAGCGGCCATCCCTTGCGACACCGTCAACGGCTGAAGAAGGAAATCAACGATTTCTTATTAGAAAGCTCCGACTAACTCCCCTTCCTTGTAGAGGCCGCGGTCAGCGCGGGTGAGCGGCGACAGTGCCTCCTTCTGCTACATCGAAGCGGCTGAGCGGTGGGATCTTGCAGCAGGGAGCGGCCGGGCATCGCCTCCGGCATCTCCGTGCACATAATTGCGTTGGTTGTCTTCTACTTGAGTGAGGTACACCACCATGAGATGAGAGATGCAGACGATAAAAAGAGGAATAATCAGGTGAGGAAGGGGATAAGGTTTCAGCGGTGGAGGATGAGGCATGCGCATGGCGGGGTCCACGCAGGACACGCGTCAGTACAACAAGATGGCTTAAGAGCTGCGTGGATCAATCGGTTGAAAACAAGCATTTTCCATAATCTATATGGTCCCAACTTAAGCTTACCTTTATGATAATTTTTAGTTCTACTTTCTATTTTTACATTGTTTTCAATTGTAAGAAAGAACCTCATGCTGCTATAGACATGATGGTAAGATTTTGAAAAGGAAGATACTCAAATGTTGAACATGGGAAGGTGATCTAAGTCATGTTTTACTAAAATATACATTACTATAAAGAAATCTTATAATTGCAACAATAGACGGTAATATATCATATCCACTATCACATGTTCATGTTCGGTAGTCTTAGTGAAAAGTGAGATCAATTGGCTCTGGAGATTTCTATCGAATATTTATCTTCTGAAAAAATTGTTTCTGTCAAATGTAAGTGCACTCTAAACTGAGAATGGAAGAAAAAATATATATTTTTTAGATTGCACATCTTTTTTAGTTTCATTCTGAAACTTTCATGTTCGAAGCATGTAAAAATCATTTCATTCAAGCATGTCGCGAATGTATCAATCAAAAAAATATGGTGAAACATCTGGATAAGTCCAGCGTGCCTATGATTGGTTCGTGGTATGTCGGCGCAAGATGAAGGTTTTGGAGGTTTCCTATTGCCCTCTCTCTTCTATTCGTAAGAGAAACGAAAACAGATCTCATCCTGACTAGCTCCCCCAATTAATTGGTTCCTCCCTACGCAAGGTGGAGATGGAGATCTCTTATAGTTGAATTCCTCGAGAATTCAATGATCCAACCTGATTTAATCCATCGGCCTACTCATCTTCTACTCATCCAACTTCAGGTACCCACCAACGTGGATACGAGCCCAAGACCATGCGGTTTTCCCCGAGAACATGTCACCATGCGAGGAAATGCACTAACCCATCTTGGATATTGGTGTGTTCTTCTCCTTCTGAAACCTCCTGTCTCCCCTTGCTGCAGGTGCGAACAAGTAGGATGATGCAGTACTCCACAGTTTGCACATGCGTTGTTAGCCTAGATCCGAGCAGCGATGACGCAGTACATCCCATGTCCGACCAGCAGAAGGCGAATTGTATGGCCCATGCCCCCAAGAGACGAACGTGAGGTGGAGTCGTGGAGCTACCAAGCACGTGTGTGGGAAGATTTCCATGGGCGCTTGGCAGATGCATCCAATGCACGTGTGTCAATCCTAAACCAGAGATGGCATGGAGTCTACATGATCTCAAGTGGGCAAGTTGGTACCGTTTGAGTCGACTAATACTGTAAGTTCAGGTTTTATTGTAGCTGCTGCCCCCACAGATCGTTGCTCGCCTTGCTATCTCCTTCTTCTGTAGTATATTAGGAAACTATTAAAGTCTTATAGATGAGTCTAGCATTGGCACGATAATGTGAAGAAGACTTACGAAATAGATTTTCAGATATTTGACATCATTGAAATTGAGTTCTTGATCTTACAGAAAGGGCAGCCATCCAGGGCAATGGAGCTGGAGGACATCCTGCGGCGCCACAATAGCAGCGCCAAATCCTCTCGTGCGCCTCCCCGTCCACCTCTGCGCCGCCCGCAGTACGCTGCTCCGAAGCCCAACTCCGTCTGTAACCGACAACTGCGCTCTCCCCTGCCCGCCATCTCCCTCTCCTCCTTCCCTTGCCAGTTCTATCTCTTCTCCATCTCTCACCTCGCTCTCTCTTCTCTGTGAACAGTCGCATCCATGGTCGTGTCGTCATTGGTCGTGCTGCTTGCTGCATGTTCGGATTATTGGAGTTAGACCAGCACGAGAAAATTAACCTATATTTCAATGCGCGGCACAGTGGATCAACATGGTTCTCCTTCAAGAATTGAGAGTACAACAATTCATGGTGTGCAATGTCCAGGTTAGCTGATTGCCAACAACATACATGGTCGAAGATGGAGAGTAGTGGTAATTTGATATAGTGATGGTGGGCCAAGTTTTGACCCGGATGGCACTGAAGCAAACTCAAGCCATGTAACTCCCGTAGGGCGATGGTGGCGGCTCCTCCGGCACCTCGCCCGTAGCTCTCCTTTCCGGCGGCCGGCCTCGGCGGCGCTGTCCGGCATGGCGGGCCCTCCTCCCCCCCTCCTGTCGGCTGGCTCTCGGAGGCGTCGTTCCCGGCCCCGCACGTGGGGTGTGGCTGGCCGGGCCAACAGTGGGACGGCGGCGCTGTCCTGGTGAGGTTTGGTCGGCGGCGTATCCGGTATGGGCGCGACGCCGTTGTTGGGACCGTCCAGTCGGGGGCGACAGGACGGAAGGACGACAGGACCCCTTCAACAGGAACGTGGTCGTGCCGGCAGTGGGGGTTGTGCTCGCGTGCGGAAATTCCGGGGATGGAATCCTCCTGGGCCGGCCTTCCTCGTGTGGTCTCCTCGGCCCCCACCCCCCGGCGCACGACAGGAACCCTTCCGCCCCTTCCTCGTCCCGCTAGAACCCCCCCCCCCCTCTCTCGCCGGTTGCTCCCTCTTCCCTGCCGGCATCTCCTCGTCTCTCGCCGCCGGCGCGCGGAAACACTATCGGGGCTCCTGGCGAGGGAACGCGATTTTTTGGTGGGTCGTGGACCACGTGGCGACGTGGATGGCAGGAGAGACCGGCCTGCTATGCTCGGCCCGCGACGGAAGGCGGTTGGGCTGGATTAGGGGACTCTTGTGACTGGGCCGCCTCCTGGACAAGGTCCAACGGGTCCGGTGGGATTGGCCTCAGTGAATCTGAGACATCCGTCCCCACCTCGCCTTATCCAGCGGTTGGGGATTCCGCTGAGGGTTGGTAACCCTAGTCGGGCTCAACTCCCGTCCCCGTTCTCCCCTCCCTTGGCGCCGCATCACCCCCCCGTCTCCTCCATCCCGTCCGCCACCGACCCCTCCCCCGCTGCCCTCCCCCCCCTGCGACGCAGGTCTTTCGCGGAGGTGAGGACCCTCAACTGTAGGGGATCGATTGTAGTGTTTTCGATAAATAAGAGTGTCGAACCCAACTAGGAGCAGAAGCTATTGATAAGTGACTTTGGTAAAGATATAATTGCAACCACTGAAAGCTAACTTTTTAGGGGGTTTTCGGTATAAGCAACGAGAAGAGAAAAGCAAGCAAAGTAAAAGGTACTGAGGAGTAAGAAGTGGCCCAATCCTTTTGAGCAAAGGATAAGCCTAGCAACTAAACTTATAAAGGCTAAAGCGTTCTTGAGGACACACGGGAGAGATAGTCACGTGCTTTCGCCATATTCTGTATCGGTACTATATTTTGTGTTGATAAGTGTTGAGTCGGTGGATCTATGCTAGTACACCTTCTAAACTAAGATAAGTGCACTCTTATGATTAAACACCTTGTAAGCATTCGCAAATACAAGGTACAAATTAAGGCAAAATCCTAACCACAATAATACGATCAAGGATCCATTATTCCCTTGTGCAAAAGCGTGCAAACTGGGGTTCAGGTTTCTGTCACTCCGACAACCCACCGTAAGCATTCTTTATACACAATGCATTCCCCTAGGTCCTTAGAAAGGCGAAGTGTTGTGTGTTCGACTCACACAACACCACTAGGAAAATAACAACACAACTTAAATATCAAACAACACATATTAATTCAACATCATATGACTAATAACAACTAGACTTCTCCCATGTCCTCAAGAACTAAAGTAACTACTCACAAGACATAAAAGAGATCATGATAAGTGGTGATAAATAGATGATAAAAAATATGGACATAACAATATTCCTCCAACAAAACTCAATAGCATTCACCACAAAGTAGTAATCAACACGGATAAAGTAGAGAGGATAGATAGTACGGATTACAACACAAGTTGCAATTGTGAGATGAGATAGGATGGTGGTGGAGATGGTGCTGATGTTGGGGATGATGTTGATGATGATCTCGATGATGCCCGTGACGATGGTGATGACGATGGCGATGATCTCCCCTTCCGAGAGGTGTTCTTCCCGGCGGAATCTGCCCCCCGGAGATGTCTTTTCTTCTCTGTTGGTTTCCGCCACGGAGCGGCGGCAGAACTCGTGAAACTCCTCTGTTTTTAGGGTTTTTGGGTGACGGAGAATAAATAGGACAAAGGGGGGAGCCGGGGGTGGCCCCGGGTGTCCAGGCGGCCACCTAGCGCGGCCACCAGGGGGCCGCGCCACCAGGCCGCCTGGGCACCTGGTGGCCCCCCTCTGGCTCTCGTTTTGTGTCCCTCCGTCAATTTCCAGGAAAATAAACGCAATCGATTTTAAGGTCATTTTGGAGGACTTCTGATTCAGCAACTCTGTGTCCACTTTTTACCGTTGAATCCTGCGTCTGCTGCTTCGGCATCAGAAAGTTGCAAACTATGTAAAACAAGCCAAAAAAACATAAGAATAGCATCATAACATGAAATATATCAATGAATAGGGGTGAATTACTGATAACCCTCAACTGTAGGGGATCGAGATAGTCGTCGTGGGTAAGATAACCCAATTTATTGATTCGACACTTGGGGACACAAATAATACGTACAGACTTTGACAATTGAGTTGTCAATTCAACCGCACCTGAAATAAACACTTGCTTGCACAAAGTTATTAGTAGCAACTGTGGTAGAATGGTAGTAATGGTGGTGATAATAGTGGTGATGGTGGTGATGAAACAGAAAAAGTAGAACAGCAAAAGTAAACAACTAGTAACCAGCAGGAAAGAAAACACTGTAGGCTAGGGAGATGAATGGTTGGAAGCTACTTGGATGAGAACGAACATGTAATAGATTCTAACACGGGCAAGGCTCACAGAAAAGAAAAGATCATCTAGGAAAATATCAAACATCAGGCATGTATCCCAGGGTAGTTGTACGTGCTTGCAATAAGAACTTTGCACAATATCTTTTGTCCTACCCTCCCTCTACAAACGGGGCCAAAAGGAACTTAGGGATATTAAGGTACTCCTGTCAAAGAGCACTGGAACAAAGCATTAACACTTCATGGATACACGGAATCCTCAAATTATAGTCCATCCCCTTTGGTGTCCCAAGCTGTCACCATTGGGATCGCCGGTTCCGGACTATAATAGGTGCATACAACTCATAGATAGGATCAAGAACACCACAAACTCAAGAAACAAAAGGGTGATCAGATCTGAAATCATGGCACTCGGGCCCAAAGTGGCAAGCATTAAGAGCAACAAGTTGTAACAGAGATGATAAACACCAAGTAGATCATAGGCAACATGCCCCCAAAAATATGATTGAACTATTACATGATCTAACACATCCAATCCCTACCAACCCCTTTGCCTACAGCAGGGAATTACTCACACATGAGAGAGGAAGTCATGGAGGGGTGATGGAGAGGCGATGATGATGACGATGGCGATGATTTCCCCTCACCGGAGGCCAAAGCAGCCTCTAGATTAGCTTTCCCGGAGAAGATCAGGGTTGCGGCGGCTCCGCGACGTAGATTGGAAAAGCGATTTCTGTTTCGGGGT
Source organism: Bromus sterilis (assembly GCA_950022295.1). Lineage (NCBI taxonomy): Eukaryota > Viridiplantae > Streptophyta > Magnoliopsida > Poales > Poaceae > Bromus > Bromus sterilis. The sequence continues at coordinate 155,515,069 of OX465596.1, read as the reverse complement.
TTCTGCGTCGGGAGAATAAATATGGACCAAGGTAGGTCACCAGGCGGTGTGGGACCTAGCCAGGAGGGAAGGTGGCGCGGCCAGGGGCTGGGCCGCGCCAGGCACCCTCCTGGCTGCCCTGTGGCCCCCCTTTGGATGTGCGAAAGCTTCCGGAACGCTGCTTTTTTATATATATTTTTGGGATTTTTCCAACGTACCTAAATATCTAGAAACCTGCACAAAAGAAAACAGCACTAGTAGCTCTGCTGAAAACAACGTCAGTCCGGGTTAATTTCATTCAAATCATGCAAGAATGAAGCCAAAATAATAGCAAAAGTGTTTGGAAAAGTAGATACGTTTGAGACGTATCAATTACGATATAAAATAGTGATGCATTTTGGTTGTATCAACTCCCCCAAGCTTAGACCTCGCTTGTCCCCAAGAGAATACTGAGCTCGGTAAACCTGTCCACAAGTTTAGAGAGTGAAGTGTCGATAAAATAGAACACGGACAAGAAGCATCATGGTTCCCTCACCAAACTCAAGCCTCCTTAATAGCAATCTCAACTCATAAGGCCCTTATGAGAAAGTAATAACAATTATAATCAAAAGTAGGGCTAAGGAAACTCATCAAATTTTGGCAAACATATCCTTGGTCAAGGGACAACAAATAACTTTTACTTTTGCTCCCTCACTTTATAATGAAACAATTTGAAGTTTTTGAAAGAACATATTATTAGTCATGAAGTGAAAATGCCAACAGAAAGGAATATGCTTGCTTGGCATAAGCTTTCGCAAACAACTTATTTATCAAATGATAATGTCAACAAGGATGTGGCATGGAAAAAATTGATGCAGTATTATATGAATGAATCCTCATCAACATCAAATGTATGTTCTCTTTTAAGAATAGAAGGAAGTAGGGAAAACTGGCTCAACATAAAAGTAAAAGACAGGGCTTGTTAATGGAAAGCAGGGAAAACTCATGTGCTATCCTTAAATCAAACAGAATGAAAAGAAATTTTTGGAGGTGCATAGTTTGGCAACGAATGCTAATAGATAGCTCAATTACTTCTCAAGATGGACAAGTTTCGAGGAACGGCTCCCAAGTGGGGACGATCACATCCCCTTAATCTCCTTTGTTTGTCACTGCCAAAGTTTATGATTTCTCATAGACCAAACGTGAAGGAGGGTTTGTTTGTTGTATTATCTTACGAGTTGGGCGCACTCATGCCGGTTCCTCCTCGTATTAGGGGTTTGCAGATTAGACATGCAATCCCGGGGTAAAACTTTTCCAACTTAAGATGATCATGAATTACCTACTACTTCCTCATGAGCTAAACAAGAAGGCACAAAACAAAAGATTTTGAACATTAAAGGATAACACTTAAATTCTATACTTTTAGGAGTGGTAGGGAAATAGCACGAATGGGAAGGTATGGTGGACTCATATGGAAGATATTGGTTTCAGGGTATGGATGCACAAGAAGAAATCTGCTCGGCAAAGAGTTTGGCTAGCAAAGGCTTTGAGAGAAGAGACAATTGATGAGTACTTAGATGCAAAGCACATAAAGCACAAACATTAAGGTAAGCATAACACATCAAGTTGTCTTCCTTGTCAACATAACACTTCAAGCATAATAACATAAAGGTTTTGGCTATGTCGCTACTTGAGAAAAACATGCATGTTGTCATGACCAAAGATATGTTTGCCAAAATTTAAATAAATTTTTCAAAGCCATACCTGATATAAGGTCAATACTCCCCATATGAATCATCATATAAGCTCGATTGCGTGAAGAGAATACCGAGTGCAGCGAAGGAACTAATAGACTTCTCATTAATATCCATTATAGACGACTCCACACTCCCGGATACAAGACTCTCCACAAAGGAGTGATAGACCTCAATCCAAACACCTATTTCATAAGATAACTTCCCTAGACATGATATGACTATACTTGATTCTAAAAGACTAAGATAAAGATAAAGATACCGGGACCTCCCCCAAGCTTGGAACAAGCCAAGGGGATGCCATTACCTGAGGAGGTTTTACTCCTCATTCCTGTTCCTGTTGATAACGTAGTCCTTGGCAAAGAGCTTCCACAGAAGGGGTTCTCCGATCTCATATGAGATTTCAGTCACCGAGATCCTGCATTCTGCACCCAAATCCATGCGCAGAAACTTTAGTTCATACTCACAGTTCTGGTTCTGGAGATCGTAAATCTGCCCTTGGAGCTCAATAATTCTTTCTTCTGATGCGGTGATGCTTGCCCACATTTCCTTCATCTCCTTCTTGAAGTAGGTCTTCAGCTCGTTGATCATGTCAAAGTTAGCTTCAACACCATGCTCAACCATCTTCTTGTACTTGAAGACTTCTTGCTCCACTTCTTCCAATCTAGGCTCGAGGCTCCCCTCCTTGACAAGTCCCTTCAAATCTTCTTGATGGAGGACACCATCCTCCACACAAAATGTTTGAGGGTGCTTCTTCACCTCAGCGAGGTAAGGGTTGATGACATTGACGACGAACTTGTCCTTGGGGGAACTTGGGGAAGCCATGGCACCTAGGTCTAGATGAAAGTTTTTCCTGGCAGAAACAGCTCGAAAAGAAAACACACGAAATCTCGAGATACGGTGACGGGACGATCCGGGCAAATATATAGCAAAAATTTCTGCAACAGAAGGAAGGTAACAAGCCAAAGTGGGGCAAAGAAGGACTCCGGGGTGCCCAGGTGGCCTACCGGCGCGGCCAGGAGGTAGGCCGCGTCAGAGGGGGGGGGGCTGGCCCCTCTGGAGCTCCTCTCTGGCTCCACTTAGGCCTCGAATTTTCCTAATTTTGCTAAATCTCGTAATATGGAATTTTTATGGCGGTTCGCGGTGTTTCCTTACCGCAATACATACCTTTTCTTATTTTGTTCCTGCTGGTGTCTAAAACAGGGATGCAACATATTCTTCATGAGTTGTTGTGTGTATTAGATTTACATCAACATTGATAGGGTCTCCTTCCATGTAATGCTTGAGTCTTTGCCCATTCACAACTTGAGGTTTGGTGCCGTCAAAATTGTTAATCTTGATCGCACCGGACTGGTAGAGTTCTTCGATATGAAATGGCCCTTCCCATCTGGAAAGTATTTTACCTGGAGAAAACCTAAGACGAGATCTAAACAACGAAACTTTATCACCAACATTAAATTCACATTTCAGAATCCTTCTATCATGCCACTTATTTTCCTTTTCCTTAAACATTTTAGCACTCTAGTAAGCTTCACTTCGTCACTCATCTAGAGAATTCATGTTCACGAGACACTTTTCACCAGGTAAATTTGGGTCAACATTAAGCTCTCTAACAGTCCAGAAAGCTTTGTGTTCTAATTCTACTGGAAAATGGCAAGCCTTGCCATAGACCATCTTATAGGGGTACATGCCCATGGGGTCTTTGTAAGCAGTTCTATACGCCCACAAAGCATCTCCTAACTTCATTGACCAGTCCTTTCTAGAATTGTTAACTGTCTTTTGTAAGATCAACTTGATCTCTCTATTGGTGAGCTCAACTTGACCACTAGTTTGAGGATGGTACGGTGAAGCAATTCTATGATTGACATCGTACTTGGCTAGAGCTTTTCTAAAAGCTCCATGCGTGAAGTGTGATCCTCCATCGGTCATAAGATACCTTGTTACACCAAACCTAGGAAAAATTACATCTTTGAGCATTTTCAAAGATGTCTGTGATCAACACTCTCAGTGTGGATTGTTTCCACCCACTTGGTTACATAATCAACATCTACTAAAATGTGAGTGTACTTGTGTGAGGGAGGAAAAGGACCCATAAAATCGAAACCCCAGCAATCAAAAGGCTCAATCACTAGAGTAGCCGTCATTACCTCCGCTCCCTGTTTCTCCCGTTCCGGTCTGTGACGCGCGAACTGAGCATGCCCCGGTGCCCCCCAAGTTCATTCCATCTGCCGTCCGGAAGCCGGTGTGATTCAACTACAGAGAGGAGGGTTACATCCAGGTGGCCTGCACTAACCCCCCCCCCCCCCCCCCCCCCCCGCCTACTTCCTGTGTAGGGATGTCGGCCACCCTGCTCTTCTGTGTCTTGAACGCCTGTCTACGGAGGGCCTGATGGTCTATGGACATGGGATCGAGGAGATGGGCTACTATCACATCTCTCTCCTGGTTCCTGAGGTGCCTTCTCCTCAGTCTCTAGAGGCTGTGCTCTCGGTCAGTGGTGATTCTCTGGTGTCGGAGGTGACCATTGCAGACAAGATCTGCCACCTGTTCCGTGATGACTAGGATTGGTAGGTTTGGGCCCTCCCCGATTTCACCTTCTCCTTGGTCTTCCCTGACCCCGTCAGTCTCCGGTACTGCACCCACAGTGCGGAGATCACCATCGCCCTCAACAAGCTCACGGTCAACATCGCGAGGCTGAGTTCGGACCCCCAGGCGGTCACTCGCCTCCACTCGGGCTGGATCCACATCTGCGGCCTCCCTCCGCTTGCCAGGAAGGTCCCGGTAATACGTTCCATGCACCGCATTCTTGGCAAGGTGGAGGCAGTAGATGAGTCATCATTGGTGGACGATGACACGGTGAATGCTCGAGTCAAGGGCCTGGAGGTGGCTAACCTTCGATCCACGGTGCGGATCTTCTTCAACGACGACGGCTACGATCTGAAGATTTCTCCTGAGATGACCTCTACTGAGGACCTGGATCCCCCCTCCTACCCCTCCGACCCTCGTGACTGGTCGAGGAAGGGTGCGAATGGGGGAGACAGGTTCGAGCCGCGCGGTCTCCATCGCTATAACACCCTCACTGTCATGTATCAGTAATAATTTTTCTAATGACCATTATTGTTGCTAAACATGCCTTGATCATCTTTGCATTTGATCATATCCAAAAACCCTTTTGGTTGATATTGAAAACAAGTGATCAATTAAACTTTGTCCAAAAGTGGTGCAACCAATTTTGTAAAATGTCAAATAGTCAGTGGATCATGTCCATATGGATGTGGACAATTATTAAACTATAAAATAATTCTAACAATTCAAACGGTGCCAAAACCGCTCTTTTCACACATTGCATATTCAAAACAAATACTAAGTGATTTTATATGGAACTCAATCTTCTTGTAAAATTATATTAATGTGCAACATAAATATTGGAGCTGGTTTCATATTCTACAAAAAACCAAATGTGGGTCAAACAAATAAAACAGGAAAGAATTGAGCAACAAAAGGAAAATAGAAAATAAAAATGGAAAAACCTATGCTACGCCCTTTGAGCTAACCCGCTGGCCCAAACCACCCTAGCCCATCCCCATCTCTCTTTTTTCTCCCCGTTCCCTCCCCTTCCGTCGTGGCCTGGCCAAGGCGCCCGAGCCGGCCCACTCTCTCACGCGTTCTCTGCCTCCTCTCGATCCCCTCTCCTGAACGCCATGGCCGCCTGCGAATACCAGCTAGCGCCATCCCTCTTGGCCGCCTTACTGATCTTCCCGACGCCTTCTGTTGACGTCGCGCATCCTCATGCCCGCCGATTCGCCGCCATCTCCTCCTCCCGCGGTCTAGGGCGAACCCTAACTTCCATAGTTTCCGGCTCATGGCGTTGCCGCTTGGTTGCTGCTACGGCCTGGCCGCCTCTAGGACACCCTTGGACGCCTCGGCTTGCCCTCATGTGGCCTAGCCAAGGCGCCCGAGCTGGCCCTCTCTCTCATGCGTTCTCTACCTCCTCTCGATCCCCTCTCCTGGATGCCATGGCCGCCTGCCAATACCAGCCAGCGTCGGCCCTCTTGACCGCCCTGCTGATCTTCCCGACGCCTTCTGTTGACGTCGCGCGTCCTCATGCCCGTCGATTCGCCGCCATCTCCTCCTCCCCCGGTCTAGGGCAAACCGTAACTTCCACAGTTTCCGGCTCACGGAGCCGCCGCTTGGTTGCTGCTACGGCCTGGCCGCCTCTCGGCCACCCTTGGACGCCTCGGCTTGCCCTCGTGTGGCCTCGCCTCTCTGCACCTCCTCGCGGCTGATGCCCTCTAGTGCTCACGTCCCCACTGCCTGTGCCAAGTCCGCCGGTGGGACAGCTCCCATGGAGCAACCCCGATGAGGTGGCGCCCGATGTGGTGCTCCTCCTCCTCGACGAATTCTACGGCGAGCCCCGGAGTACTTCCTCGGCTACAAACCTGCTCTGGTGAGATCAGGCTCTCCTTTTTCTTGCTCCTGCCCTGGTGGTGCTCTGTCTAGTGCCATGTTGGGGTTCCTGTGCCGATTTCCTAGGGATTCCTCGTGAAATTCCTTTGAGTAATAGCCTAGGTACTTTGCTATTATCTATGTGTGCTTGTGGCCTCTCCTATGCAATGTTTCACTCAAATTGATAAAGGATTTTGTACTAGCTCCTGCTACTTGATGCTGCTGGTGCTCCCTTAACATACGAAAAAGACACATCAAAGAAAGCTCAAAATGGGTAAAAATATATAGATCCAGAAAATAGACATGCCTGTAACAGCCCAGATTTCAGAAAAATTTAAAAAATTGTTTTCGGTGTGAATTGTTTGATTGTCTGATTTGTTTGAAGTGTTTGCTTCGCCGATTTAATAATTGGTGAATATTTCCCCCTCCTTCTCGTTTCGGTTGCGAGTCCAGACCCTTTTCCCAAATGGCACACGGCCTCGTTGCGGCACCGGGAAAGTCACCCGATCACCGTCGTAATTTTCGGCACAAGACCAGCCTTCATCATCGGTGCGAAAAACCCCATTTATATTTAGATGGGTTATTTTATCGGATTTTAATCGTCGCCTCGGTTGGGCGTGAAACGTTGTAGACGACGTGCTTACAGTGTGGCGATGCTGTGTTTCAAATTTCGCGCGTGTCCGACTTCGTCGGGTAGGTGAACGTTCGGATGTGCCGGGCATAGTAGCCGGTATAAGTCCGAGGGGCGTATTTACAAAATGTCGCGTGTGCCTTTAGCTGGACCCCCGGATTCCTCGCTTATCTTCGGATTCTAGCCACCCGAGAAACCGGACCCCAAACGGGCCATTTTTGTGGCCTGAAAGCCACCCAAACACCCACTTGCTATATATAGCAGTGCTACCCCTACCAAAAATGGGCAAATCCTAGACCAGCCTCCTCTCTTTCCGTGCACAGCCAACCCCAACCCTGATCCAGATCCCACTCGTCCTGGTTTGTTCGATCTGGATCGGACGAACCAGAGCCCGCCACGTCACCAGACCGGATGCCCCTGCCCGTGCTCCTCTCCCGTGGACGTCCAGCCCCGAGCCACCACGCCGCCGCCTCTCGCTCCGGCCAGCGAGCCCGTCGCCGGTGAGCCGCCCCCCTCGCGCCTCCTTCCTCCTCCTCCTCCCCGTTTTCCCCCTCACCCCTCTCCCTCTCGCAGCAGCAGGAGCCGCCGCCATGGACGCAAGGTCTTGGAGCTCGACGCGGCGCCCGATCTCCTTGTTCCGCACTCCTCCTGTGACCGTCGCGGCCGGATCCGGCGACTCCGGCGACCCCGCGCTTCGATCCGGCCCTCCCCGCCTGCACCTGCGCTGCCTTGCCCCTCGCCGGAGTACGGCGCCGCCATGGCCAGGACGTGCGCCGCTCGGGAGCAGCGACCGTGCGTGGTCGCTTGGCTAACCGCCTGTGGGCCGGCCTCCTTCCCGACGTGGCCCACCAGCATGGCGCCCTAGCGCCCCAGCCCACTCCGCGACCTGGGCCAGGCCCAAAGGTAAGGCCCCCCACTTTTTTTATTTTTTATTTTTTTTCCTGCTGTGCCCTGTTGGGCCGGCCCACTAGCTCCGAATTCGGCCCGTTTATGTTTTTTTCTTTTCTGCTAGGTTTTTTATTAAAAAATGGCAGATTGTATTATTATTTTTCCGAGGCCCGTATCTTTGCAACCGTAGCTCGGATCGCAACGCGTAAAACGTGAAACTTGCTTAGTTTTGTGTGCAGTGTAATAAAATGTGCTTTGTTGCCATGTTTGACTTTGTTTATATGTTGTTTAACTGCTAATTACAATTGCGTGCCACGGAAACTGTAACTGCCATAACTTTTTATCCGTTGCTCCGATAAAAAATTTCTTTATATGCAACTTGACTAGAACTGCATGTAGATTGTGTTTTTGCTCCTTTTGCTTGCTAATAACAAATATAAAATTATGTTTAGGGAAAAACAGTACCAAATTCCATTTTTATCGTGGGGTCCGCAATAGTTTGCATGTCTAGGATTTCACCCCACTTAAATTGACTAGCTTAGGTAGTTTATTTTGTTCACCTCTTGCCATGTTTCTGTGACATGCCATGCTTGCTTGAGTTGCCATGTTAACAACCTTTGTTGATAACCTGTAGCTAAACGACTTGAACCCTTATAATCATGCGGTATTCGTCGTGTGTGACCGATACCCCACTTAAACTGTTAGTAACCATTCTCGACGATAGATCTGTATCGCGTTGCCGTGTCGTGTGATGTCTTCTTGATCTTGTGTTGCCCCGTAGTAATAGAGTGCTTGCTCGTTGATTGTTTTGCAGTGTTTATCGTCTTGTGTGCTTCCGCGGGTACCTTCGGAGACGATGCGAGCTTGCGATCGACTACACCTTCGGAACCCGACTTATCAACAGGGAAGGACTATACATTACTTATGATCCATTCTATTTCAACCAACGGTTTTCATGCTAGTCTAGGTTAGGTTCGATGTTTGATCCTACCACATGTTTACAGCCTCTTTCAAACCGATACAGCCATGTCCCCTCCCAGAAAACCTTGTACTGCTATGTTACTATTGCTCGTTGCTCAGCCCCTGCTTAGTATGCATGCTTAGGATGCTATGATGTTACCTGTTACTCCTTGGTTTGGGATATCACATTATTATTATTATCGTTATTGATGATATGATTATTATAATGTTGACTATATTAGACGAACGATGGAAGGTCTAGGCTATCCCGCCCCGACGCTTTGGTCCATTCGAGTCACCTAGGACCCGAGTTCCGGGTATTGGTTTTAAGACTGAGCGTGCCTAACCGCGTGTGGGATTTTATGGGGCCCCCATTTCTTACGTACCTAGATTCAAACATTTCTAGAGGTGGCCCAAGCTGATTTACCATTTGAAACCGCATGCATAACTGGTCTGCAGCCAGTGGTTTTAAAAAAACTCGGGCCAGAAGAGACATAGTTCCTTTGTTGGTCCACACTAGTGAGCTAGGGAAGTCCCCTGTTATATAGGTGAGGCTATCCCCGACCTTAGCCATATGGAAGAGTCCGATCCGAGAGCGTGGCCGGCTTTTGGATTGGGTGTCGACTCCTCGGGGGCCACCCAGATTTGTTCGTTGTTAGTTAGAGGGACCTGTCGTTTCGGATCTCTCGGGACTAAATCATAAAATGGCTGCCTGTGATGGGTAGAAACTGAGAGAGCTGGGCGTGCGTGCGGAGCCTTGTAATGGGCAGTTGGTACACCCCTGCAGGGTTAAATATTTTCGAGAAGCCGTGTCCACGGTTATTGACGACTTCAGACCTACTCCTTGTTCATAGACAACAACAACCGAGATAATCTTAATATAACTTGATCAACGTGTGTGTGCCTTGACTCCTTCTTCTTCGTCGGTATGCGAAGAGGAGGACATGGATAGGATAGGTGCTATGTTTGCGTAGTAGGTGGATAGCAGACTTCATGGAGGCGATTCCTCATTCGAATGCTTGGCTTCTTATCTTACTCTCTAGATCGTTAGCCACTTCGTAAATGCTAGTGCGGCAGCAACCTCACCACTTACCCCATCCTTACCGTAAACTACTAGTTGTCCTAGAATGACGAGTGATGAAGTCCTTGCTGGGTCAGATGACGACTACAGTTGGATGCTGAGTACTTCTGTACTCATGATACTTCCCCCAAACTCTTTTCAGGGTTCTTGATCGACAACAGGTTTGGTGATCAACGTTTCACGTGGAGACTGGACGACAACTAGTTAGGCGGATCCCGGCCGAGGGCCTGGACCCGTGTGGTTATGGGGATCGATGTTTTCTCTTTGCCAGTAGGCATTTGATTGTAGTCTATACTCAGACATGTATCTTCCGCTGTTGTATTGTATTGAGGCAATTGTATGCCGATTGTATTAGATGTTGTATCCTTGTATCTGTAATGTTGTGATATCATGTTGAAATCCGGGGCATATGACTTCGTCATATGTCGCGGTGGGACCAATATGTGCTTCGTCCCCGGGTCTGGATGGAAACATCAAGATCTGGAACAGTACCGCATATTGGGCCTTACAACTTGGTATCAGAGCCTTACCGACCGTAGGATTCCTTCTCTGGCCGAAGTCGAGTCTAGACAAAAAAATATTTTGTAGTTACTAAGTTAGTTATCGGAGAGTAGGAATCTTTTTACTCCTTACCCTTGCTCTGGTCAGGACAAGTGTCGTATGTGTTTTACTCTCGACTTATCCCCTTTCAAACTTTAGGATCTCCGGTGTGTGGAGTATCGAAATCGTTACAATGCTTTGCCTGGGAAGTATTGTCTCGATTCCGAGCTCAGGTGGGAATTCCTGTAGTACCTGTAGTTCTTCCGACTCTGGGTAAACATCTTGGTCTTCTGTTGACTTCAGTTCCCTTGCTGGGTATCCTCACAATTTCAGTGAGAATGCTTACCTTGATCGTCGCTTTGAAGTGTCGCTCTTCCTCTTGACACTGGCGGTTTCATTTTTCCGATGATGTCGTCTCTCTGCGGAAATTTATCTCGACAAAGTTTGACGTCGATGTGGAGCAGATTCCCTTGTTGGTGGTTTTGAAGATCGTCGACTCTCTTTTCTCTTCCCCCTCTCCCCCGGATCGTTCTGGACCTCGGGACGAGATCCCTTGTTGGTGGTGTTGTATTGTAACAGCCCAGATTTCACAAAAATTAAAAAAAATGTTTTTGGTGTGAATTGATTGATTGTCTGATTAGTTTGAACTGTTTGCTTCACCGATTTAATAATCGGTGAATATTTCCCCCTCCTTCTCGTATCGGTTGCGAGACCAGACCCTTTTACCAAATGGCACATGGCCTCGTTGCGGCACCGGGAAAGTCACCCGATCACCGTCGTAATTTTCGGCACAAGACCAGCCTTCACCATTGGTGCGAAAAACCCCATTTATATTTAGATGGGTTATTTTATCGGAAGTTAATCGTCGCCTCGGTTGGGCGTGAAACATTGTAGACGACGTGCTTACAGTGTGCCGATGCTGTGTTTCAAATTTCGCGCGTGTCCGACTTCGTCGGGTAGGTGAACGTTCGGATGTGCCGGGCATAGTAGCGGGAATAAGTCCGAGGGGCGTATTTACAAAATGTCGCGTGTGCCTTTAGCTGGACCCCCGGATTCCTCGCTTATCTTCGGATTCTAGCCACCCGAAAAACCGGACCCAAAACGGGCCATTTTTGTGGCCCGAAAGCCCCCCAAACACCCACTTGCTATATATAGCAGTGCTACCCCTACCAAAAATGGGCAAACCCTAGACCAGCCTCCTCTCTTTCCGTGCACAGCCAACCCCAACCCTGATCCAGATCCCACTCGTCCTGGTCTGTTCGATCTGGATCGGACGAACCAGAGCCCGCCACGTCACCAGACCGGATGCCCCTGCCCGTGCTCCTCTCCCGTGGACGTCCAGCCCCGAGCCACCACGCCGCCGCCTCTCGCTCCGGCCAGCGAGCCCGTCGCCGACGAGCCGCCCCCGCCTGCCAGGTTGCCGCCCCCCTCGCGCCTCCTTCCTCCTCCTCCTCCCCGTTTTACCCCTCACCCCTCTCCCTCTCGCAGCAGCAGGAGCCGCCGCCATGGACGCAAGGTCTTGGAACTCGACGCGGCGCCCGATTTCTTGCCCCGCACTCCTCCTGTGACCGTCGCGGCCGGATCCGGCGACTCCGGCGACCCCGCGCTTCGATCCGGCCCTCCCCGCCTGCACCTGCGCTGCCTTGCCCCTCGCCGGAGTACGACGCCGCCATGGCCAGGACGTGCGCCGCTCGAGAGCAGCGACCGTGCGTGGTCGCTTGGCTAACCGCCTGTGGGCCGACCTCCTTTCCGACGTGGCCCACCAGCATGGCGCCCCAGCCCACTCCGCGACCTGGGCCAGGCCCAAAGGTAAGGCCCCCCACTTTTTTTTATTTTTTATTTTTTTCCTGCTATGCCCTGTTGGGCCGGCCCAGTAGCTCCGAATTCGGCCCGTTTATGTTTTTTTCTTTTCTGCTAGGTTTTTTATTAAAAAATGGCAGATTGTATTATTATTTTTCCAAGGCCCGTATCTTTGCAACCGTAGCTCGGATGGCAACGCGTAAAACGTGAAACTTGCTTAGTTTTGTGTGTAGTATAATAAAATGTGCTTTGTTGCCATGTTTGACTTTGTTTATATGTTGTTTAACTGCTAATTACAATTGCCTGCCACTGAAACTGTAACTGCCATAACTTTTTATTCGTTGCTCCGATAAAATGTTCTTTATATGCAACTTGACTAGAATTGCATGTAGATTGTCTTTTTGCTGCTTTTGCTTGCTAATAACAAATATAAAATTATGTTTAGGGAAAAACAGTACCAAATTCCATTTTCATCGTGGGGTCCGCAATAGTTCGCATGTCTAGGATTTCATCCCACTTAAATTGATTAGCTTAGGCAGTTTATTTTTGCTTCACCTCTTGCCATGTTTGTGTGACATGCCATGCTTGCTTGAGTTGCCATGTTAACAACCTTTGTTGATAACCTATAGCTAAACGACTTGATACCCTTATAATCGTGCGGTATTCGTCGTGTGTGACCGATACCCCACTTATACTGTTAGTAACCGTTCTCGACGATAGATCCGTATCGCGTTGCCGTGTTGTGTGATGTCTTCTTGATCTTGTGTTGCCCCGTAGTAATAGAGTGCTTGCTCGTTGATTGTTTTCCAGTGTTTATCGTCTTGTGTTCTTCCGCGGGTACCTTCGGAGACGATGCGAGCTTGCGATCGACTAAACCTTCGGAACCCGACTTATCAACAGGCAAGGACTATACATTAATTATGATCCATTCTATTTCAACCAGCGGTTTGCATGCTAGTCTAGGTTAGGTTCGATGTTTGATCCTACCACATGTTTACAGCCTCTTTCAAACCGATTCAGCCATGTCCCCTCCCAGCAAACCTTGTACCGCTATGTTACTATTGCTCGTTGCTCAGCCCCTGCTCAGTATGCATGCTTAGGATGCTACGATGTTACCTGTTACTCCTTGGTTTGGGATATCACATTATTATTATTATTATTGTTATTGATGATATGATTATTATAACGATGGAAGCTCTAGGCTATCCCGCCCCGACGCTTTGTTCCATTCGAGTCACCTAGGACCCGAGTTCCGGGTATTGGTTTTAAGACTGAGCGTGCCTAACCGCGTGTGGGATTTTATGGGGTCCCCTTTTCTTACCTACCTAGCTTCAAACATTTCTAGAGGTGGCCCAAGCTGATTTACCATTTGAAACCGCATGCATAACTGGTCTGCAGCCAGTGGTTTTAAAACAACTCGGGCCAGCAGAGACATAGTTCCTTTGTTGGTCCACACTGGTGAGCTAGGGAAGTCCCCTGTTATATAGGTGAGGCTAACCCCGACCTTAGCCATACGGAAGAGTCCGATCCGAGAGCGTGGCCGGCTTTTGGATTGGGTGTCGACTCCCCGGGGGCCACCCAGATTTGTTCGTTGTTAGTTAGAGGGACCTGTCGTTTCAGATCTCTCAGGACTAAATCATAAAATGGCTGCCTGTGATGGGTAGAAACTGAGAGAGATGGTCGTGCGTGCGGAGTCTTGTAATGGGCCGTTGGTACACCCCTACAGGGTTGATTCTTTTCGAGAAGCCGTGTCCACGGTTATGGACGACTTGAGACCTACTCCTTGTTCATAGACAACAACAACCGAGATAATCTTAATATAACTTGATCAACGTGTGTGTGCCTTGACTACTTCATCTTCGTCGGGATGCGAAGAGGAGGACAAGGATAGGATAGGTGTTATGTTTGCGTAGTATGTGGATAGCAGACTTGTTGGAGGCGATTCCTCATTCGAATGCTTGGCTTCTTATCTTACTCTCTAGATCGTTAGCCACTTCGTAAATGCTAGTGCGCCAGCAACCTCACCACTTACCCCATCCTTACCGTAAACTACTAGTTGTCCTAGAATGACGAGTGATGAAGTCCTTGCTGGGTCAGATGACCACTACAATTGGATGCTGAGTAATTCTGTACTCATGATACTACCCCCAAACTCTTTTCAGGGTTCTTGATCGATAACAGGTTTGGTGATCGACGTTTCATGTGGAGACTCGACGACGACTAGTTAGGAGGATTCCGGCGGAATGCATGGACCCGTGTGGTTATGGGGATCGATGTTTTCTCTTTGCCAGTAGGCATTTGATTGTAGTCTGTACTCAGACATGTATCTTCCGATGTTGTATTGTATTGAGGCAGTTGTATGCCGATTGTATGAGATGTTGTATCCTTGTATCGGTAATGTTGTGATATCATGTTGGAAATCCGGGGCATATGACTTCGTCATATGTCGCGGTGGGACCGATATGTGCTTCGTACCCGGGTCTGGATGGGAACATCTAGATCTGGAACAGTACCGCATATCGGGCCTTACAATGCCAATGTTCATTTTGGTTCATCGGCTCAACTCCACATTATGCAAGGATTGATTAAAATAAATCCGAAAAAAATCTGCTTTCTGTTAAAATAGATAATTCCCAGACTTAGCAAAATTTCTGCCAGGCCGGAAATATAATCTTAACCGCTTCCTAAGCCCACAACTTTGTGTTATTGAACTTTATTAATAATGCAATAGACATGGGCTAGTTGTACACATAACCAACTTCATTTTACCTCACTGGACCAACTTTATTTGCTGTATGAATTAATTCCTATTAAAATCACAAAGTGCTATGTTATGACAATTTTAGCAGTTTGTGAAATTAATGCCGAATAGCACTTTTCAAGCAATCCTTTGATCGATTAAATAAACTCCATCAAAGATGATTTCCGTACCAGTTTGTAGATCACACAAATAACTCAACTTTCATATAAGGCACTAACTTGCCGGTTGAGCAGAACCCATAACAGTAGGCCCCCGAAGGCGGCCAATGGATAATTCAGAGGAATCCAAAATCAGGCAATGACAGTTGCGCCCCACCTAGACCCTGTTAACCAGTTAACCTTGGTCGCTCAACTGTTGATTGAAACCCACAGGCCCCACATGTCATTGACTGTGGCTGGATTAGTATGTATATCAAAATTATTTGTTGTAATCAATGTGAATTAAAATATTTTGGAAAGTCCGTTAAAACTTTAGAAAATCATATAAAATAAAATGTAGGTCAGATGAAAATATTTTATACATCACAGTTGATCAAAAAAATATAACGGATATAGATACGCTACCCGTATAGCCACCACACCCCTCTAACATACCGAATGTGAAACATTTCCCTCCGGTTCATCTGTTTGTCAGACGACCGGAGCCGGTAAAACTTTCCAGATGAAAATGTTTTCAATATGGAAGTTGTTCAGAATGGATCAACGAGCACGGATACACTATCCACATCTCTGTCAGATGCCTCTAACACCAGAGACATAGAACCTTTCCCCTTCGGATCATCTGTCCGGTAATCAACCGGTACAGATGAGTCATCCCCGGATAAATTCCCACTCCGCCTAAAATACTTAACACGGCGTTAGAACATCGTGTACAATTCAATTTACATGTCTGTTTTTTATATTTGGATTGTGTGCATTATATTTACTGTTTCTTCTTCCCCCCTTATTCTCCGGTAGACCCCGCGACTGCCGCCGTCGACACCGTTGCCGAGTACGACTACTTCGTTGATGTCCGTACCCCTACCACCGAGATTCCAGGCAAGCAGAGCCATTTTCCTTCCCTAGATATCGCCTATCTTTCCATACATTTCTTGCACTAGGCATTGCTGCTGCTAAGTTGCTTACCTATTCAATTGCATAGTCTTATTGTCGCCCCTTGATGTACGTTCCTTTATGCTATGGTTCCTACTAAATATATATAATATCCAGCAGTGAACCCTGCGCATTGCTAGTCAACTAGGATTAGATAGAGGGTCGTGATCACTCTGGGGAGTGAGACGGATACAATTTATTATAATTGCAACAGGTACGGTACAGAGCAGACGCCCAAGGGAACCTACAACAGTGAGACTCTGCCGATTCGCTTCAAGTTTAACTTACGAGTGGATGGACTCGTATTTCATTCTCGACGCCGGCTCGGTAGCGTAGCATCACCGGGGTGATACGAGGATATACCTCTTTAGTTCATTCCACTGATGTCTCCGTCGAACCTCTTCAAGTGTACCATCGAGGGTGATTCCTCCTGGTTTCACTTGATGGTAGGCACCTGAATCAACTGGTGTTCTTAAAGGTAAGTAGTCGGGTGACCCAATGGTGCCCGCGAGAGGTATTGTATCGGGACGGCAGGACATGCCATACCAAAAGTCGAGCTCTTTCAAGAGAACACACGAGACAAGTTAAGGAGATGGTTCATCTTGTCGGTAACCGCAGAGCTTTGACGAGACGATAGGGCAAGCACCGATGCACTGGTGGTCCTGGCTGATGTTCGTTCTCCGTTGTGTTGACTAGTCGGGCAACAATAACGGTTGTCCGCGAGAAAATAATAAAATGACTAATGGTTCAGGTGGATGACTTGAGAGGCTGCAAAGGCTTGTACGCACTACCTTCACGTGGGATTACAGTGTGGGCCCTTCGCATTGTGGTCTCGTTCGAAAGTTCTGAAAGACGTCAAGTTCAGCATTGCGGCCGCGGCGGATCGTGCCACCAGTTGGTGGTGGTGCTGGTATCCCCACTGCGCGCAACGACCCGGAGTGTGAGGGGCGACAGCCGAAGACCCCCGAGCGCTTAGGACTTTAGACCAGCGGGGACCTCTCTGATGAGCCATAGGTTGGGCCTCGGAGTGTCGGATAGCCTCGGTGGGGAATTACCTAACAAGGCGTACTCCACCTTAGAGATCCAAGCGTGCAGGCTGAACAGTAGTGCACCCCTGCAGGGAAGATGATCTATCCGAATAGCTGTGTGCCAAGTAACATGACGCTTTATGCTGAAGCGAGAGCCTACTACTACAAACTATTACTATTAAACTGTTGGTGTTGGGTTTTCTTCCTCGCGGGTAAGTCGAGGAAGTGATCTCGGAGGCATTGATAATATTTACAACTTACTATTATACAATGTTGCATCAACTTCTGCTGCATTGTTACTTTATACTTTATATAAACTGTTGGCTATTCTCTTCTCATGCTGCAAGAACCGTCGGAAGATGCTAGTTTTCGATAGGCCTAGATTCTCATCCTTATTCAGACTTTCTACCATTCAGTCCACTATATATAGCCTCCCCTTTCCATTTTATACAACTGCATAAATGCTTAGTAGCGGACGTAAGACACGCAGGTATGCTAGATACACATCTTTTCTGTATTTCCACCCTTTGTTTTATATACCCAACCGGTTTCTGCAATCAGACACGAGGCGTCCAGGAGCAGGAGATCCCCGATGGCGACCACCGCAACATGAAGATCCCCGATGCCTTCTACGACATGGAGATCCCCGACGACCAGGAGTAGTTTGGAGGTTCCCAGGCAGGAGGCCTCGCCTTTTTGGTCGTTGTTGTTTTTGTGCTAGCCTTCTTAAGGAAGATCATGTGTACCTTGTGTCTGTACTCAGATACTATTGGTTCCGCTGACTTTGTGCTCTCGAGCTGTTGTATTCGAGCCCTCGTGGCCCATGGCTTGTATTAAACAGCTTGTATTATTTTATTTGTAGAGTTGTGTTGTGATATCTTATCATGAGTCCCTGATCTCGATCGTGTACCTTGCGTGTATGATTACTATATACGGATTGATTTTGGGTGCGTCACAATTACTCTTCTAGGTCCTCGGAGGAGGATGAGGAGGAGGGGTCGGGTGATGATTGTCAGAACCCTCTGTTAGGTAATGTGCTAGGATCAATTAACCTTGCATCATGTCAAAATTTCAAAGGAAATCAACTTCAAAATTAAAATGGGAGAAGGAACCCCCCCAGATGAATTAATTCAAAAGGCCAGATAAAAATCTTCTCTAAAAATTCATGTTAGATTTTTGAAAAGTCTTATAAATGAGTGTGATCACATATCAAGTGATGTGGGGCCCATCCCATGCTCATAGATTTTTCAAATAATCAAACAGTTCCTTGGAATTAAAGAAATACCCCTATTTGATTTAAGATTCAAATTATTTGAATTTTAAAAATGTTGAAATTTTATAAGTGGTTAGTCTTTATTATTATGAGGCCACATAAAAATTTTCAGCATTTAAATAAAATGTTTAGCTATTTTAATTGGCTAAACAGAACAAATAGCAGAAAAGAAAAACAGAAAAGAAAGAAAAATCCTTACCTGGCGCCCAGGCGAAGCCGGCCCACCCCAGCCCAGCCGGCCCACAGGGGCAGCGACGTCTTCTTCCCCCTCCCGCGCCTCCAAGCTGCCGGGGACGCCACGTCGCCGCCGGGAGCTTCCAAGCCCCCCCGTGGCCTCTTCTCGCACCTGGACGCGCCCTGGAGACGCCGTGAGCTCATTCCCCGCTCCCCAGTGCCTATCCTCCTCTATCTCGCTGAGCCCCGAGAAGAACAGGACGCCGCCGTCGCCATAGCTTGAAGCCCGCGTGGCCAACGACGTCCCCGAGCTGCGCCGTGCTGTCCATCCTCCTCGCCATCCTCGACTTCGACTCCGTGCAGAAGGAATCGAGCTCGGACGCTCTGTAGCCGCCGGAATCTTCTCCACGTTGCCGCCGGACCCGCAAGCCAACTCCGGCGAATTCATCGTCGTTGAAGCCTCTCCGTATCCACCGCCTGCGCCATTGCGTTCACCACCTCCTGGTGAGCAGAACCCCTAATCTTGCGGCCCCTCAATCCCCCCCTAGACGTTTCCGCCATGAGATCAGAGGAAGGTCGCCGCCATGTTCGTCGTCCTCCTCGTCCAGTGCTCATCGTGAACCCCCAGTGCGTGCGTTTGGCTCCTGAACATGCCAGCGTTCGAACGCGCCCTGAATCGCCTCAAGTTTTGCACTACAACATCGACTACGACCTCGCCGTGGTTCTGTCGCCGCCAAGGACGTCGACGTCGTCGCTCCCGACCACCCCGCGACCCCCTGTTGCCTCCAGAAGACGCGGACGACCTCCAGGAGCAAGCCGGTGCCCTCCGTTTCCCCTCCCGTGGCCGGATTCGTCCTCCCCGTGCAGCGCCGCCGCGGTCCAGTCGCCGGCGTGTTAGCTCTAACCACCCCTGTTAATCACCCAGTTAGTGACCCCTGGGTCACTGACCAGTGAGCCCAGTGGCTTAATTAAGCCACTGGATTAATTTAACCCACGGGTTAATTAACCCAGTCACTGACAAGGTTACCCCACATGTCAGCCCCCCCCCCCTGACGTCAGCACTTGCGCAATAAATCAGTTAAATGAATTTCCAGAGATTATTTGAATTAAAAGAATTCCAGAAATTCTAGAAAATACCCCAAACTTTGGAAATTCATAGAAAATTCATATTAACTCCAAATTGGACAAATAATATATGAAAAATGATCAGGAGAAAATTATCTTTCCAAATATGCAACTTTCAACTCTGTTTGAGTTGAATTTAAAATGTGATCAGTAGCATTTGCTATTTGATTTAAATGGAATTAAATCAAATTCAAATCAAATATTTTTGCAACATGAACCATGGCAACATGCTACATTTCAATCACACATCAGAGGCATATCTTATACAATTGAAGATATTTCAAAATGATCAAACTATGTCACATGTAACTTGGTAAGCGTTGAATTCAAATGTGGAGTTTGAATTTGCAATTCAATTTGCAATATACTCCACTTAAATGGAATTGCCTCACACATCAAAACTTATACTTCAAGTTTCAACATTCATTCATGTGCTTGCGCATTGCATTCATATTGATTGCTACTTCGTGCTTTGTTTGTCGAGTAGAGGTGGAACCGGAGCAAGAAGTTGCAACCTTCGTTGAAGACCCCAAACCCGATCCTCGTCAGCAAGGCAAGGAAACCCCCATTGATCATGTCGATAAAATCCCACTTCCCTCTCATGTCTCGCTTATGCATTGTTAAGGATGATCACCATGTTACGATTCTACCGCATAGATGAACCCATTCCTTTGCATGACCTATCATTTTGTCATAGTAGTAAGCAAACCACAATCCTAGCAAATGTAGGAGTTGTTTGATATCATGTGGCCCCTGCAATGTTACTGCTTATTGCATGCTTAGTATGATACCATGTTGTTACTGTGATGTGAATCGGGATGGGAATGATCACGTTGATGTTGGTAGAAAAGTGTTGGTGAATCGACCCTAATACAAGGTGAACGATGAGAGGCTGTGTAGGATTACACGGTGGGTTGTCTCGTTGAACACCGCCCTAGTACGAGTTCTTGTGTGGTGATCCAAGATGAAGAGTACAACCACACATTGGGCTCACTGACCCCTCTCAACTTACTAACTCATCCCTTTCGATGTCCAGATGTCGCAATAGTTCGGAGTTCTGGTAGGTCTGTGGCCTGGATGCTAAGTGAGAGAACGGCTCATCCGAGACCGGCTTATGCACCACGCACACATCACTTGGGTCCACTTCGGTAAACCGGACGGGTTCACGATTGTGGTAACCAACCCAAGTAGGCGGCTTTCTCGGACTAGATCGGCTATGAGGTAACAGTTGTGGTGAGCATCCTCGCTGGCACCCCTTGAATGGTGTCGAGATCAAAGGCGGTAAATGATGGTCATGTGTGTGTAGCGGTACACCCTTGCAAGGTTAACAAAACTATTCGAATAGCCGCGTCCGCGGTTATGGACTTCTTGGAAAGCTTAGCTTGATTATTAGATAACTTGAACCGGATACTTCTAAAACACACCAAGATAAGTGTGAGTGCTATGGCGTGCTTCCTCGTGGGGAAGTCGAGGAAGGCACCATAGTGGTGTATTGGTTGGAGAAAGTAGTGGACTGGTGTACGCTTCTTACCTCAAAGTCTGGTATTCGTAGTTCAGGATTAGCCAAGTCAAAGCTGGCACTTCTGCAAATGAACCCCACGTCCCTTTACCTTGATACATATGCATGAGTAGTATAGCTCCTATGTAAGTCTTGCTGAGTACGACTTTGTACTCATGTTTGCTTAATCTATGTTTTAGATGATGCCACTGACCCCGAAGGTGGCTTCTTCATCGAGCTGGACGACTGACGACCAACTAGTCTAGTCCCAGTCAGACGACTGGTTCCCTCGTGGAGGGCTTTGTGTTTAAATAAGGTTTCTTAAGCCATTTGTTAAACTTGTCTGTACTCAGACATAATTTGCTTCCGCTTGTAATGTAATGTTGGATCACATGTATGTGATCTCTGTGTGCACTCTATAAGAGTTATCAATAAAATTGTACACTTTGTAGAGAATTGCAATGGTCCCTGCTGTTCATACAAGGCATGTGTGCTGCGTGTATGTTTATAACATGCATGTCTTTGTATGGGTTTTCGAGACCTTAGTTGTGTTCTGGCTGGCGGTCTTTCATACACCAAGTGGCCCTTAGATGTGCGCAGCTTGGGGCATCGCGATGCGATTGTTCGAGACTATGTCTCGTGCACACTTTGTGGTATGATCGAGCCCGCCCTAGACCCCGACTAAGTGATCGGGCTGGAGTAAGTCTATGTAAGAGTTATGAGATAGTCGATAGTATGGTTGAGGCGACTTGTCTTTGAATATGGGAGTTCACCACCCATATCATTAGACTTGTGTGCGGACGATGAGGACCCATCTCAGTTGATCATCCGGCCTGGATGGGATGCCCCTCACGTACGATGCTTTCCGAGAACGTTCTGTGCTTGGCCTTGTCTGCTTAGACAAGTGGGTACGGTTCTCGGCTCTCCATATGACTATGCCTTAACTGGACTTGCATACGCTAACCCCGGGTCCAGACAGACTTGGAATCAGAGCAGGACTGACTGTAGGATTATCAGCCTTGGCCGAAGTCGAGTCTAGCCTTCTATAGTTATATAGTTACTCTGGGTATATAAGGGAACAACGTAAGGCTTCTTTTTCTCCTTACCCTCATCGATCTGAGTTCTGAGTCACCCTTACCTTTTCTACGGGAAGATAGGATTAGGCTCACCTCTGTCTTACTAGAACATCTCGTTGTTTGCTTCCTTATAGCCGTAGGAAAGTTGTGTCCGGTTTTCCTAGCATTTTAGTAATGCTGATTTCTTACATCGTATTATGTAAGTGTTGTATCTACATTGAAAGAAAATTGTTTTCTTGTAATTACAGCCGTTATGCTGTCCGAGTCATTCCAGGTTTCTTCATAATCTGATGCGTTTGCAAGATCTTTCCCTCTATTTCGGATGTTCTTCCAGAAGAACTTCTAGGTGGCATGCCCGATAGTTCCATAGAGTTTGATGTAGGTTTTCTTCTAGAAACCTATAGTGTTTCAATTGCAACTCTTCCTTCCACTTTAGATGTCTTCTAGCGAGAAGAACCACACTGACTATCATGTTGGGGTACTTTACTACTCTGACATATCTGTTGTAGCCCCTAGTAAACCTTGGTCATCCTCTAGGAAGCTATCCAGAGATCCAACCCCTTAAACCTATCCACCCGACAGATGTGTAGAGTTTATAGTGGATCTTGCCCCAGGAACCGCACCAATTTCTAGACGCCCATACAAAATGGCCCCACGTGAGTTAGCTGAGCTTAAAACCCAACTGGAAGAATTGTTGGAAAAAGGCTTCATCCTCCCTAGCTCATCGCCATGGGGTTGCCCCGTTCTATTCGTAACGAAGAAAGATGGAACAGAAAGGATGTGCATAGACTATCGCCCGCTTAATTTAGCGACGATAAAGAACAAATACCCACTGCCCAGGATCAACGATCTTTATGATCAACTTGCAGGATCCTCTGTCTTCTCCAAGATGAATTTGAGATTAGGTTATCATCAAATCAAAATCCGAAACGAGGACATTCCCAAAACGGCTTTTACTACTCGTTATGGTCTTTACGAGTACACCGTCATGTCCTTCAGTTTAACCAATGCCCCCTCCACTTTCTCACGCATGATGAATTCGATCTTCATGGAGTATTTGGACCAGTTCGTCGTGGTTTACCTCGATGACATCCTTATATACTCGAAGCACGAAGAAGAACATGCCGAACACCTAAGGCTGGTATTGATGAAACTTAGAGAGCATCGCCTGTATGCGAAATTCTCCAAGTGTGAATTTTGGCTACCAGAAGTGACCTACTTAGGCCACGTGATTTCTGCAAAAGGCATTGCTGTGAATCCCGAGAGAGTTCAGGACGTCCTTGACTGGACTCCACATGAATCGGTTAAGCAAGTTAGGAGTTTTCTTGGCCTAGCCAGCTATTGCCGTCGCTTCGTCGAGAACTTTTCTAAAGTTGCAAAGCCTCTGACTGAACTCCTCAAGAAAGATAAGAAATTCCTATGGACTCCCAAGTGCGAGGAAAGCTTTCAAGAGCTAAAAAGAAGATTGACTTCTGCACCCGTACTTGCACCTCCAGACACCAAAAAGGATTTCGAGATCTATTGTGACGCATCACGGCAAGGGTTAGGATGCATACTTCTGCAAGATCGACATGTGGTAGCTTATGCTTCACGCCAATTGCGGCCACATGAAGAGAACTATCCTACCCATGACCTTGAACTCGCTGTCGTAGTTCATGCCCTAACAACTTGGCGACATTACCTCCTTGGTAACCGTTGCGAGATCTATTCCGACCACCAAAGCCTCAAATACATTTTCACCCAGCCAGATCTTAATCTCAGGAAAAGACGCTGGATTGAGTTGATAAAATATTACGACGTAGTAATTTCTTACACCCCAGGCAAAGCCAATGTCATGGCTGATGCACTAAGTCGTAAGTCGTATTGTAACAACCTCATGTTACAACAGTATTAACCACTTCTTCATGAGGAATTTCGAAAGCTTAATCTCGAGATTTTTCCTCGTGGATCTCTTTTCAACTTGGTGGCGAAACCAACCCTTGAGGATCGAATCATAGTTGCCCAAAGACGTGCACGAGGTGTACGCCGGATCAAGGAGAACATTGCTAGCGGAGTTGCTAAATGTTTCTCCACAGATAGTAAAGGAACGGTATTCTTTGGAAATCGTTTGGTAGTACCTAAGAACAGAGATCTAAGGCAACTCATCCTCAAAGAAGCCCATGACACACCTCTCTCAATTCATCCCGGTAGCACAAAAATGTACCGAGATCTACGCCAGAGATTTTGGTGGACTAGGATGAAGAGAGACATTGCTCAATTTGTTGCCGAATGTGATGTTTGTCGTCGCATTAAGGCAGAACATCAAAGACCTGCTGGTACACTTCAACCTTTGTCTATTCCCGAGTTGAAATGGGACAAAGTCGGTATGGACTTCATCACCGGCTTTCCAAGAACCCAGAAAGGAAACAATGCCATCTTCATTGTAATAGATAGGCTTTCCAAAGTTGCTCACTTCCTTCCGGTTCGCGAGTCTATAACTACTAGCCAGTTAGCAGACTTGTACATCCCTAGAATTGTATCACTTCATGGTGTTCGTTTGGAAATCAATTCTGATCGTGGTAGCCTTTTCACCTCTAGATTTTGGGGAAGCTTTCAGAATGCTATGGGAACTCATCTCTCCTTTAGTACAGCTTTCCATCCTCAGTCTAGCGGTCAAGTCGAAAGGGTTAACCAAATTCTTGAAGACATGCTCAGAGCTTGTGTTATCTCATTCGGAAAGAATTGGGAGGAATCTCTTCCATTTGCCGAATTTGCTTATAACAATAGTTTTCAATCTAGTCTGAACATGGCTCCTTTTGAACTCCTTTATGGACGACGATGTTGAACACCACTAAACTGGTTAGAAACCGGTGAAAGACAATTCTTTGGACCAGACATGATCAAGGAAGCAGAAGAGCAAGTTCGCATTGTTCGTGATCAATTGAAAGCAGCCCAGTCTCGTCAGAAAAGCTACTATGATCGTCATCATAGGCAAGAGAGCTACAATCTGGATGAGAAGGCTTACCTTCGGGTTACTCCTCTGAAGGGAACCCAACGTTTCGGTATCAAAGGCAAGTTGGCCCCACGTTACATCGGACCTTTCCGCATTATTGCTAAATGTGGAGAAGTTGCCTACCAACTTGAACTACCTCCGCACCTCTCCCGAGTACATGATGTATTCCATGTGTCACAACTCAGGCGTTGCTTCAAGGACCCCATCCGCGAAGTCGACCACGAAACGCTTGATCTCCAAGATGACCTTTCTTATCGAGAATACCCCGTTCGTATTCTTGATTCCGCAGAGCGTGTCACTCGTCGTCAGAATATTAGGTTTCTGAAAGTGCAATGGTCACACCACTCTGAAAGAGAAGCTACGTGGGAAAGAGAAGACCGTCTGATTGCCGAGTACCCCACCTTCCTCCCGCAGACTCCTGAATCTCGGGACGAGATTCTGTTGAGTGGGGGCGAGTTGTCAGAACCCTCTGTTAGGTAATGTGCTAGGATCAAGTAACCTTGCATCATGTCAAAATTTCAAAGGAAATCAACTTCAAAATCAAAATGGGAGAAGGAACCCCCCCAGATGAATTAATTCAAAAGGCCAGATAAAAAGCTTCTCCAAAAATTCATATTAGATTTTTGAAAAGTCTTATAAATGAGTGTGATCACATATCAAGTGATGTGGGGCCCATCCCATGCTCATAGATTTTTCAAATAATCAAACAGTGCCTTGGAATTAAAGAAATACCCCTATTTGATTTAAGATTCAAATTATTTGAATTTTAAAAATGTTGAAATTTTATAAGTGGTTAGTCTTTATTATTATGAGGCCACATAAAAATTTTCAGCATTTAAAAAAAATGTTTAGCTATTTTAATTGGCTAAACAGAACAAATAGCAGAAAAGAAAAACAGAAAAGAAAGAAAAATCCTTACCTGGCGCCCAGGCGAAGCCGGCCACCCCAGCCCAGCCGGCCCACAGGGGCAGCGACGTCTTCTTCCCCCTCCCGCGCCTCCAAGCTGCTCGGTGGAATGCCACCGAGCTAGCCGGGGACGCCACGTCGCCGCCGGGAGCTTCCAGCCCCCCCGTGGCCTCTTCTCGCACCTGGACGCGCCCTGGAGACGCCGTGAGCTCATTCCCCCCTCCCCAGTGCCTATCCTCCTCTCTCTCGCTGAGCCCCGAGAAGAACAGGACGCCGCCGTCGCCATAGCTTGAAGCCCGCGTGGCCAACGACGTCCCCGAGCTGCGCCGTGCTGTCCATCCTCCTCGCCATCCTCGACTTCGACTTCGTGCAGAAGGAATCGAGCTCGGACGTTCTGTAGCCGCCGGAATCTTCTCCACGTTGCCGCCGGACCCGCAAGCCAACTCCGACGAATTCATCGTCGTTGAAGCCTCTCCGTCTCCACCGCGTGCACCGTTGCGTTCACCACCTCCTGGTGAGCAGAACCCCTAATCTTGCGGCCCCTCAATCCCCCCCTAGACGTTTCCGCCATGAGAGCAGAGGAAGGTCGCCGCCATGGTCGTCGTCCTCCTCGCTCCAGTGCTCATCGTGAACCCCCAGTGCGTGCGTTTGGCTCCTGAACATGCCAGCCTTCGAACGCGCCCCGAATCGCCTCAAGTTTTGCACTACAACGTCGACTACGAACTCGCCGTGGTTCTGTCGCCGCCAAGGACGTCGCCGTCGTCGCTCCCGACCACCCCGCGACCCCCTGTTGCCTCCAGAAGATGCGGACGACCTCCAGGAGCAAGCCGGTGCCCTCCGTTTCCCCTCCCGTGGCCGGATTCGTCCTCCTCGTGCAGCGCCGCCGCGGTCCAGTCGCCGGCGTTTAGCCGCCGGCGTGTTAGCTCTAACTACCCCTGTTAATCACCCAGTTAGTGACCCCTGGGTCACTGACCAGTGAGCCCAGTGGCTTAATTAAGCCACTGGATTAATTTAACCCACGGGTTAATTAACCCAGTCACTGACAAGGTGACCCCACATGTCAGCCCCCCTGACGTCAGCACTTGCGCAATAAATCAGTTAAATGAATTTCCAGAGATTATTTGAATTAAAAGAATTCCAGAAATTCCAGAAAATACCCCAAACTTTGGAAATTCATAGAAAATTCATATTAACTCCAAATTGGACAAATAATATATGAAAAATGATCAGGAGAAAATTATCTTTCCAAATATGCAACTTTCAACTCTGTTTGAGTTGAATTTAAAATGTGATCAGTAGCATTTGCTATTTGATTTAAATGGAATTAAATCAAATTCAAATCAAATATTTTTGCAACTTGAACCATGGCAACATGCTACATTTCAATCACACATCAGAGGCATATCTTATACAATTGAAGATATTTCAAAATGATCAAACTATGTCACATGTAACTTGGTAAGCGTTGAATTCAAATGTGGAGTTTGAATTTGCAATTCAATTTGCAATATACTCCACTTAAATTTAATTGTCTCACACATCAAAACATATACTTCAAGTTTCAACATTCATTCATGTGCTTGAGCATTGAATTCATATTGATTGCTACTTCGTGCTTTGTTTGTCGAGTAGAGGTGGAACCGGAGCAAGAAGTTGCAACCTTCGTTGAAGACCCTGAACCCGAACCTCGTCAGCAAGGCAAGCAAACCCCCATTGATCATGTCGATAAAATTGTAAGGCCCGGTATGCGGTACTGTTCCAGATCTAGGTGTTTCCACTCAGATCCGGGGACGAAGCACATATCGGACCCACCGCGACATATGACAAAGCCATATGCCCCGGATTTCCAACATGATATCACAACATTACAGATCCTGGATACAACATCTCATACAATCGGCATACAACTGCCTCAGATACAATACAACAGCGGAAGGTACATGTGTGAGTACAGACTACAAGCAAATGCCTAGTGGCAAAGAGAAAAACATCGATCCCATAACCACACGGGTCCAGGCCCTCCGCCGGGATCCGCCTAACTAGTCGTCGTCGAGTCTCCACGTGAAACGTCGATCACCATACCTGTTGTCGATCAAGAACCCTGAAAAGAGTTTGGGGGTAGTATCATGAGTACAGAGGTACTCAGCATCCAACTGTAGTGGTCATCTGACCCAGCAAGGACTTCATCACTCGTCATTCTAGGACAACTAGTAGTTTACGGTAACGAAGGGGTAAGTGGTGAGGTTGCTGCCGCACTAGCATTTATGAAGTGGCTAACGATCTAGAGAGTAAGATAAGAAGCCAAGCATTCGATGAGGAATCGCCTCCAACAAGTCTTGCTATCCACCTACTACGCAAACATAACACCTATCCTATCCTTGTCCCCCTCTTCGCATCCCAACGAAGAAGAAGCAGTCAAGGCACACACTCGTTGATCAAGTTGTATTAAGATTATCTCAGTTGTTGTTGTCTATGAACAAGGAGTAGGTCTCAAGTCGTCCATAACCGTGGACACGGCTTCTCGAAAAGATTTAACCCTGCAGGGGTGTACCAACTGCCCATTACAAGGCTCCGCACGCACGCTCACCACTCTCAGTTTCTACCCATCAAAGGCAACCATTTTATGATTTAGTTCCAAGAGATCCGAAACGACAGGTCCCTCTAACTAACAACGAACAAATCCGGGTGGCCCCCGGTGAGTCGACATCCATCTCAGGAGCCGGCCGCTCTCTCGATCTGGTCTCTACCGTCTGTCGCAGGTTTCGATAGCCGGTTAATCACACATTGGGAAACCGGGTCCTCAGCCGGACAAAGTGGGCCAGCAAGGGAACTATGTCCTCACTGGTCCGGGTTGTTTTTAAGAGATATCTGCTAGGAGCGACCCGACAAGATATATATGCATGTTTTCAAATGGTAAATCAGCTTGGGCCACCACTAGAAATGTTTGAAGCTAGATAGGTAAGAAAAGGGGACCCCATAAAATCCCACACGCGGTTAGGCACGCTCAGTCTTAAAACCAATACCCGGAACTCGGATCCTAAGTGACTCGAATGGAACAAAGCGTCGGGGCGGGATATCCTAGACCTTCCATCCTTCGTCGAATATAGTCAAAATTATAATAATCATATCATCAACAATAATATAATAAGGTGATATCCCAACCCAAAGAGTAACAGGGTAACATCGTAGCATCCTAAGCATGCATACTAAGCAGGGGCTGAGCAACGAGCAATAGTAACATAGCAGTACAAGGTTTGCTGGGAAGGGACATGGCTGTATCGGTTTGAAAGAGGCTTTAAACATGTGGTAGGATCAAACATCGAACTTAATCTAGACTAGCATGCAAACCGCTGGTTGAAATAGAATGGATCATAAGTAATGTATAGTCCTTGCCTGTTGATAAGTCGGGTTCCGAAGGTGTAGTCGATCGCACGCTCGCATCGTCTCCGAGAGGTACCCGCGGAAGCACACAAGAAGGAAACACGGGAAAGCAATCAACGGTGCACCACTATTACTACGGAGCAAACACGAGCAAGCATCAACAAGAAGCAACACCAGACATCGCACCTACCGTCGAGAGCGGTTACTAACAGGTTAAGTGGAGTACTCGTCACACACGACGATACCGCACATTTACGGTGGTTCAGGTTGTTTAGCTACAGGTGACCAAAGAATGGTTATTAACATGGCAACTCAAGCAAGCATGGCATAACACACAAACAAGGCAAGAGGTGAAGCATAAATAAACTACCTAAGCTAGTTAATTTAAGTGGGGTGAAATCCTAGACATGCAAACTATTGCGGACCCCACGATAAAAATGGAATTTGGTACTGTTTTGCCCTAAACAATATTTTATATTTGTTATTAGCAAGCAACAACAGCAAAAACACAACCTACATGCAATTCTAGTCAAGTTACATATAAAGAACATTTTAATCCGAGCAACGGATAAAAAGTTATAGCAGTTATAGTTTACAGTGGCAGACAGTTGTAATTAGCAGTCAAACATCATGTAAACAAAGTCAAACATGGCAAAGGAGCACAAATTAGTAAACTAGACACAAATCTAAGCAAGTTTCATATTTAAATCGTCGCAATCGGAGCTACGGTTAAAAAGATACGGGCACTGCCAAAAATCCTAATACAAACTGCCTAATTAAATAAAAACAACTAGCAGAAAAAAAACTAATTGGGCCGAAACAGACTACTAGGCCCAACAGAGAAGAAAAAACAGATCTAATTAAATAAAAAAAAGAAAAGGGGCAGCCTCACCTACTGGGCCGTGGCCCAAGTGGCTTGGGGTGGCCGGCCTGGCAGGCCGCAGCTGCTGGGCCTGGCGCTGTGGGCCGCAAGGGGAAGCCGGTCCAGGAGGCAGCGGCGGGCGGTTGGAGGAGGCCGAGCTCGGGGCTCCCGTGCCCGTGCCTCGACGGCAGCGGCGGCGGCGCCGGTTCTGCCCGCCGGCGAGACCCACAGCGAGGCGAGGCGAGGGGTGCAGGGGGCCTGGCGCGCGGCGGCGGTCTTCGGTTCCGGGCGGGGCAGCACGGGCTCGAGCAAGGGGCGGCGGCCGAGCTCCTCGAGCTCGTCATCCATGGCGGCGCGGCGCGGACCTGCGGGAGAGAGGAGGTGAGGGGGTGAGAGAGGGTCGGGAGGAAGAGGAGGAGAGGAAGGAGAGCGCGCGGGTGAGGGAGGTGGCCGACGGCCTGCTGGCTGCTCGCTGGAAGCGGGCGGCGCGGTGGCCTCGGCTGGGGCGCGGGCGTCCATGGGACGAGAGAGAGAGAGGAGAGGTTGGTGGGACCTCCAGGGGCGCGATCTGGACCCTCGATCTGGCAGATCGACGGCCGAAAACGTCTGGGAGGCTAGGGTTTCAGATCTGAGGGGCTAGGCTGCGAAAATTGGGACTAATGTGAGGGGGGTGGCTGCAACTTTGTGGCTAGGGAAACCCTAAAAATGGGTGGGATTGTGGTGGTCTTTATATAGCCCCGGTGGCTGACAGTTGATGCAAACGCCCTCGGTACCCCTCTCGCGTGTCCGGTGAATACGTTCGTGACCGCCGAAGTTGCATACGGACTCCGATTCCAACGAAATCTCGAACCACGCACTCAGCGCGTCGAGCTCTTTGATCGTACCTCACTGCGGTGACATTCCGACAACATTTTTCGGCGACCCATAAAATAATCCGTTTATTAAATAAACGGGTTTTTCGTTCCGGTGGCGATGGCTGGTCCTGTGCCGGTTGCGACGGTGCTCGGGCGAAACCCGGTGTCACAAAGGTCGAGTGTCGAGGTGGCAAGGGTCGGTCTCCGTCCGATACGAGATAAGAGGGGGGAAAATAATCGCCGATTGATAAATCGGGGATGCAAACACCGCAAACAAATCAGACAATCAAACAATTCACACCAAAAATAAATTTTTAATTTTTGTGAAAACTGGGCTGTTACAAAAATCCCACTTCCCTCTCATGTCTCGCTTATGCATTGTTTAGGATGATCACCATGTTACGATTCTACCGCATAGATGAACCCATTCCTTTGCATGACCTATCATTTTGTCACAGTAGTAAGCAAACCACAATCCTAGAAAATGTAGGAGTTGTTTGATATCATGTGTCCCCTGCAATGTTACTGCTTATTGCATGCTTAGTATGATACCATGTTGTTACTGTGATGTGAGTCGGGATGGGAATGATCACGTTGATGTTGGTAGAAAAGTGTTGGTGAATCGACCCTAATACAAGGTGAACGATGAGAGGCTGTGTAGGATTACACGGTGGGTTGTCTCGTTGAACACCGCCCTAGTACGAGTTCTTGTGTGGTGATCCAAGATGAAGAGTACAACCACACATTGGGCTCACTGACCCCTCTCAACTTACTAACTCATCCCTTTCGATGTCCAGATGTCGCAATAGTTCGGAGTTCTGGTAGGTCTGTGGCCTGGATGCTAAGTGAGAGAACGGCTCATCCGAGACCGGCTTATGCACCACGCACACATCACTTGGGTCCACTTCGGTAAACCGGCCGGGTTCACGATTGTGGTAACCAACCCAAGTAGGCGGCTTTCTCGGACTAGATCGGCTATGAGGTAACAGTTGTGGTGAGCATCCTCGCTGGCACCCCTTGAATGGTGTCGAGATCAAAGGCGGTAAATGATGGTCATGTGTGTGTAGCGGTACACCCTTGCAAGGTTAACAAAACTATTCGAATAGCCGCGTCCGCCGTTATGGACTACTTGGAAAGCTTAGCTTGATTATTAGATAACTTGAACCGGATACTTCTAAAACACACCAAGATAAGTGTGAGTGCTATGGCGTTCTTCCTCATGGGGAAGTCGAGGAAGGCACCATAGCGGTGTATTGGTTGGAGAAAGTAGTGGACTCGTGTACGCTTCTTACCTCAAAGTCTGGTATTCGTAGTTCACGATTAGCCAAGTCAAAGCTGGCACTTCTGCAAATGAACCCCACCTCCCTTTACCTTGATACATATGCATGAGTAGTATAGCTCCTATGTAAGTCTTGCTGAGTACGACTTTGTACTCACGTCTGCTTAATCTATGTTTTAGATGATGCCACTGACCCCGAAGGTGGCTTCTTCATCGAGCTGGACGACTGAAGACCAACTAGTCTTGTCCCAGTCAGACGACTGGTTCCCTCGTGGAGGGCTTTGTGTTTAAATAAGGCTTCTTAAGCCATTTGTTAAACTTGTCTGTACTCAGACATAATCTGCTTCCGCTTGTAATGTAATGTTGCATCACATGTATGTGATCTCTGTGTGCACTCTATAAGAGTTATCAATAAAATTGTACACTTTGTAGAGAATTGCAATGGTACCTGCTGTTCATACAAGGCAAGTGTGCTGCATGTATGTTTATAACATGCATGTCTTTGTATGGGTTTTCGAGACCTTAGTTGTGTTCTGGCTGGCGGTCTTTCATACACCAAGTGGCCCTTAGATGTGCGCAGCTTGGGGCATCGCGATGCGATTGTTCGAGACTCTGTCTCGTTCACACTTTGTGGTATGACCGAGCCCGCCCTAGACCCCGACTAAGTGATCGGGTTGGAGTAAGTCTATGTAAGAGTTATGAGATAGTCGATAGTATGGTTGAGGCGACTTGTCTTTGAATATGGGAGTTCACCACCCATATCATTAGACTTGTGTGCGGACGATGAGGACCCATATCAGTTGATCATCCGGCCTGGATGTGATGCCCCTCACGTACGATGCTTTCCAAGAACGTTCTGTGCTTGGCCTTGTCTGCTTAGACAAGTGGGTACGGTTCTCGGCTCTCCATATGACTATGCCTTAACTGGACTTGCATACGCTAACCCCGGGTCCCGACAATTATCCGCCACTGTGGCGGTCTGGCCGGGAGATCACCTGCTCGTCCTCTCCGGACCGGCGCTCGGCGGGTCCCCCGGCTCCGGTGGTGATCACCTATGGGGAGGCGGCCCCCACCCTATCGCCTCTCCTCTTGATGCCTTCAGCGACCCCCTCCGGAGGGAGTTCTCTCCCCGGTGCAGTGTGTGCATTCCGAGGACTTGTGTCGGCTAGTGTGGGGAATGGTGGTGTTCCCCGCCTTCTCTCCGCGCGTGGACTCGCCACCTGCTGGGACACGCCTGGTGGCTCCTACTCCGGTGGTGAAGTTTGAGGTGCGCCCCGGAGCTGGAGCCGGTGTTGGGGCGGGCCTCCCCTCCTCCTTCTCCGGGTACACATCATCCTGCCAAGCCAAGGGATAGCTAACTACGCGCTTCTCCTCCTCTCCGTCCCCTCTTTCTCGGAGGAGTGCTCGTCCGGAGGTATCCAGGCCGGCGGATGGGACTTCTCCGACTATGGTTGAGCTGGCGCAGCGACGCGTAGCCGTGCGCAACCTGGAGCCTTGTACGCCCCCATCTGAGCCTTTGCTTTCTGAGTTCTCTGTGTTGGAGTCGGTCCCGCTTGGGCACCTGGCTAAGGTGGCTAGTGAGTCGACGATCGTGTTCCGTGGGGAGAAGGGTCCCCCTAGAACAGATTGCCGCCATCCGGGCCAAGGAGTTCCTGGATGGGCGGCTGGCGGCGGCCCGCGCTCGGGTGCAGTCTCGCACGGTTGGTAGTGGTCGGGGCCGGGTGGAGGAGACCCCAACGTTTCCTAGGGGTAGGCTCTTTCGCGCACCGCTCTGATTCTTCGTGCCTCTAGCACCCCCGTGCCCCCGTATGGTGGGGCCCCCAACTAGGTCCAATGTGAGCCTTGTTTTGGAACTTATGCGGGTTCGGCCATGAGGGCCGCCATCGCCAGTTGATTGAGTATTTTCGTGATGAACACATTGACGTGGTGGGCATTCAAGAAACTATGCGCTCGGATTTCTCGCTTACGAAGTTAGAGGGATTGAGTCGCCACCTCTTTGCTTGGCACTGGCTTCTGTCTAGTGGGATGGCAGGTCACTCAGGTGGAATCCTTTTAGGGGTAAAGGATGAAACCTTTGAGGTTGGTAGTATGGGCTGAGGCAATTTTTTTGTGATTATGGAGGTGTGGGAATGTGCGACATACTTCAAGTGGGAGACCATTGTGGTGTATGGTCCCATTGATCACAGTCGCTCTGGCACATTCCTTGAGGAACTGCACACCAAGTTATCCCGGGCTACCTTGCCAGTGGTGGTAGGGGGATATTTCAACCTCATCTACCCTCGGGAGAAGAGTAATAATCGTGTGGACCTGTCTGGTATGCGCCGGTTCGATGATTGCATTGTTGACCTGCGCCTTAGGGGGGTCGACCGGACGAGGGACCGGTTTACTTGGACCAACCGCCAGGTTGCGCCCACTCAGAGTGTGCTTGACCGGGTCTTGATGTCCCCTGACTGGGAACTGTGGTTCCCCTTGGTGTCTCTAAGGGCGATCAATCAGATTGGCTCCGATCACGTTCCTCTTTTGCTATCCTCCGTGGTTGAGCTTCTGTTTGAAGCGTTTCCGGTTTGAAGCGTTCTGGCTCAAACAGACAGGCTTTAGAGAAGCCGTCTGTAGCCACTGGCAGGCGGCCAGATCCGAACCTCATCGCTCCATGTCCATGGTGGACATATGGAGCTTCTTGGTGAAACGGGTGCGGCAATTTATGAAAGGGTGGGGTGCCAATGTCGGTCGCGACCTTAAGGTGACGAAGGCACGGTTACTTGCTGACATCCAGGTGTTGGATGCTTGGGAGGATAGTGGATTATGCGATATGCTCTGGAGGATGAGCTAACCCCGATTTACTGCCAAGAGAAGATTTATTGGCGCCAACGGGGGACAATTAGATGGTTTGTCAGAACCCTTTGTTAGGTAATGTGCCACGATCAAAGTCTTCTTGCATCATGTTAGAAATTTCAAAATAAATCATTGAAATCAAATTCAAAAGCAAAATGGGAGAAGGAACCCCCCCAGATGAATTAATTCAAAAGGCCATATAAAAATCTTCTCCAAAAATTCATGTTAGATTTTTGAAAAGTCTTATAAATGAGTGTGATCACATATCAAGTGATGTGGGACCCACCCCATGCTCATGGATTTTTTAAATATTCAAACAGTGCCTTGGAATTAATCAAAAACCCCTATTTGAGTTAAGATTCAAATTATTTGAATTTTAAAAAGTGCCAAACTTTACAAGTGGCTAGTCTATATTTTTATGAGGCCATATAAAAAGTTTCAGCATTTTAGAAAATGGCTAGGTATTTATTTTTGCTAGCCAAAACAAATGTCAGAAAAGAAAACAGAAAAAGGAGAGGGCTTACCTGTGAAGAGGCCCACCTTAACGCCCCGCGGCCCAGCAAGCTAGGCCCAGCCCAACTCCCCCTTGTCGTCTTCCCGCCGCGTCGATAAGAACCTCGGTGGAAGGCATGCCGACGCCAGCGAGCAGCAGCCTGCCTGCCTGTCCTCTCCCGACCCTCCTAGAAGCGCCACGGAGACGCTGGACGAGCCGTGCGTCCATTCCCCCTCCTCCCATCGCCTCTCCGCCTCTCCACAGCTCGCCCACAAGGAACCCCGAGAGCACCGCAGGCCATGGCCATGGCGACTCGCATCCAGAGCTCGAGTTAGACGCCGAGACCTTGTCCATCGTTTTCTCCATCGTCTATTGCGTCGAGTCGCAGAAGGAATCGCTCCAAGACACCGTGTAGCCGACGCGAGCTTCATCGCCTTCGTCTCCGGCTGCCGCGGATCCACCTCAAATTCCGGCAGCTCCAGAGCCTCCACGTGTCCATCAACTTCTCCGTCGTGTTCCTAGCACGACGGTGAGCTTTTCCCCTAACCCATCGAAGCCCCGCTCGCCCTCTGTGCCATTCCACCATGGGAGCCGTAGCTCCTCGCCGCCGGGCAGTTCGTCGACGAGCACCCGTGAACCCTAGAACCTCGCAGCCATGTCCATAGTGATCCCCTTGCTCCGCTACTCCCTTTGCACCTACGTCCGCTTCGAATGGCGCACCACAGCGAGCTTCACCTCGAGCCAGTGGCTCTGCCACCGCTAGGGCTCGTCGCCGCCGACGATGCCGTACCCCCCAGGCCCTGTTCTTGGTCCCATTCAATGCGCGGCGCCAAGAGCTACGTCTCAGTGGTCGCAACGCTCGATTTGGTCCACGGGAACGCCGTCACCGAGGACACCGCCGTCTCGGGTGGTTGCCGGAGACACGTCGCCGGCGAGCTGACGTGTCCGACGAGGTTAACCACCTTGGCCCCACCTGCAGTGTCACTGACCAGTGGGCCCAACCCTTATTAATCCCTCTGTTAATTAAATTAAAACGAATTAACTTAATAGTGACACTGACAGTGAGGTCCCACCAGTCAGAACCCCCCACGTCACCCTGACGCCAGCATGACGCATTAATTCGAATTTCCTTTATAAGAATAATTCAGAAATTCCAGAAATTGAATTAAACTTCGGAAATTCATAACTAATTCATTTTAACTCCAAATTAAACATATAATATATGTAAAATTATAAGAAAAATGCAAGGATTCTGAATATGCACTTTTTTTCATGTTTGACCATTTAAAATGGGGGGAACAGAAGCAAACATGCATATGAACCCTTTTAAATTCATATATGGAGCTTGAATTTGCAACTCAAATGCAATACACTCAATTTAAATGGAATTGGCAACACATCAGCACCCCTTACACCATGTTATAACACTTGATCATGTGATTGTGCATTTTCTTTATATTGATCACTTTGTTTGCATTGTTTGCTATCGTATAGAGGTGGAGCCAGAACCCGAGATCACCCCCTCCGTTGAAGATACCGTGTACGACCCTCGTCAGCAAGGCAAGCAAACCCCCATTGATCATGTCGATAAAATCCCACTTCCCTCTCAGTATCGCTTATGCATTGTTTAGGATGATTACCATGCTACGTTTCTACTGCATAGATGAACCCATTCCATTGCATGACCTATCATTTGTCACAGTAGTAAGAAAACCACAATCCTAGCAGATGTAGGAGTTGATTGATATCATGTGGCCCATGCAACTGTTACTTCTTATTGCATGCTTAGAGTGATACAATGTTGATAATGTTATTTGAGTCGGGATGGTAGCAATCATGTTGATGATGGTGGAAATGTGTTGGTGAATCTACCCTAATACAAGGTGAACGATGAGAGACTGTGTAGGAGTACACAGTGGGTTGTCTCGTTGAACACCGCCCTAAGTCCGAGTCCTTGTGTGGTGATCCAAGATGAAGAGTACAACCACACATTGGGCTCACTGACCCCTCTCAACCTACTAACTCATCCCTTTCGATGTCTAGATGTCGCAGTAGTTCGGAGTTCTGGTAGGTGTGCGGTCTGGCTGCTAAGTGAGAGAACGGCTCCACCGAGACCGGCTTATGCACCACGCACACATCATCTGGGTCCACTTCGGTAAACCGGCAGGGTTCACGATAATGGTAGCCAACCCAGGTAGGCGGCTTTCTTGGACTAGATCGGCTATGAGGTAACAGTTGTGGTGAACATCCTCGCCGACACCCCTTGAATGGTGTCGAGGCCAAAGGCGGTAACTGATGGTCATGTGTGTGTAGCGGTACACCCCTGCAGGGTTAACAAAACTATTCGAATAGTCGCGTCCGCGGTAAGGGACTGCTTGGAAAGCTTAGCTTGATTATTAGACAACTTGAACTGGATACTTATAAAACTTGCCAAGATAAGCATGAGTGTTATGGCGTGCTTTCTCGTGGGGAGTCGAGGAAGGCAACATAGTGGTGTAATTGGTTGGAGATTGTAGTGGAATCGTGTACGCTTCTTACCTCAAGTCTGGTACTCGTAGTTCAGGACTAGCCAAGTCAAAGCTGGAACTTCTGCATTTGAACCCCACCTCCCTTTTACCTTGATACATGTGCATGAGTAGTATAGCTCCTACGTAAGTCTTGCTGAGTACGACTTTGGACTCACGTTTGCTTATTCTATGTTTTAGATGAACCCTCTGACCCCGATGGTGGTTTCTTCCTGGAGCTCGACGACTAAAGCCAAGCTAGTGTAGTCCCAGTCAGCAGACTGGTTCCCTCGTGGAAGGACTTGTTTATAAATAAGGCTTCTCTAAGCCAATTGTTAAACTTTTATGTACTTAGACCTACTTTTCTTCCGCATGTTTGATGTAATGTTGGATCACAAACTTGTGATCTCTGTGTGCACTCTGTAAGAGTTATCAATAAATTTTGAAATTTTGTAGAGAATTGCAATGGTACCTGCTGTTCATACTAGACATATGTGCTGCGTGTATGATTATAACATGCATGTCTTAGTATGTGTTTTCGAGGCCTTAGTTGTGATCTGGCTGGCGGTCTTTTGTACACCAAATGGCCCTTAGATGTGCGCGGCCTGGGCCATCGCGATGCGGTTGCTCGTCACTCCGTCACGTGCACACTTTGATGTATGATCGAGCCCGCCCTATACCCCGACTAAGTGATCGGGCTGGAGTAAGTCTATGTAAGTGTTATAATACAATCGAGAGTATGGTTGAGGCGACTTGTCTATGATTATGGGAGTTCACCACCCATATCATTTAGACTTGTGTGCGGACGATGAGGACCCATCTCAGTTGATCATCCGGCCTGGATGGGATGCCCCTCACGTTCGATGCTTTCCGAGAGCGTTCTGTGCTTGGCCTTGTCTTCTTAGACAAGTGTGTACGGCTCTCGGCTCTCCATATGATTGTGTTGTAACGGGACTTGCATACGCTAACCCCGGGTCCCGACAGACTTGGTATCAGAGAAGGACTAACTGTAGCATTACCACCCTTGGTCGAAGTCGAGTCTAGCCTTCTATAGTTATATAGTTACTCTGGGTAAATAAGGGAACAACGTAAGGCTTCTTTTTTCTACTTACCCTCATCGATCTGAGTTATGAGTCACCCTCATCTTGTTCTACGGGAAGATAGGACTAGGCTCATCTATGTCTTACTAGAACATCTCGTGGTTTGCTTCCTTGTAGCCGTAGGAAAGTTGTGTTCGATTTGCTAGAGTTGTTGTGCTTCCTGATTTCTTACATCGTATGTAACTGTTGTTTCCATGTTGTAAGAAATTGTCTTTTCTTGCAATTATAGTCGTTATGATGCCGGAGTCATTCCAAGTTTCTTCATAATCTGATGCATTTGCCAACTCCTTCTTTCTGTTTCAGATGGCGGATCTTCACCCTCGGCAGATTGTTCGTTTGAGTAGGTGCCTCGATGTCGGGACCCGGAATATGCGTATGTAATTCCAGGCACAACTCAATCACATGGAGAGCCGAGAGCCGTACCCACTTGTCTAAGCATACAAGGCCAAGCACAGAACACTCTCGGAAAGCATCGTACGTGAGGGGAATCCCATCCAGGCCGGATGATCAACTAAAATGGGTCCTCATCGCCCGCTCACAAGCATCATAGATAAGTCGCCTCAACCATGTCATCGACTGAATCATAACCCTTACATAAACAAACTCCAGCCCGATCACTTAGTCGGGGTCTAGGGCGGGCTCGATCATACAACAAAGTGTGCCACGTGACAGAGTCACGAGCAATTGAATCGCGATGCCCCAAGCTGTGCACATCTAAGGGCCACTTGGTGTATAAAAGACCGCCAGCCAGATCACAACTAAGGTCTCGAAAACCCATACTAAGACATGCATATTATAAACATACACGCATCACACATGCCTAGTATGAACAGCAGGTATCATCACATAACTCTACAAAGTGTATCTTTATTGACTTACACATAGAGCATACAAAGATCACATGTCTGTGATCGTCATTACATCATACAACGGAAGCAAATTAGGTCTGAGTATAGACAAGTTTAGAAAATGGCTTAGAGAAGCCATTTTCAACATACATGCCCTTCCACGAGGGACCAGACTGCTGTCTGGAACTATACTACCAAGGTCAACGCCGAGCTTCACAAAGGTGACTCCATCGGGGATCCAGGTTCTCATCTAAAACATAGAATAAGCAAACGTGAGTACAAAGTCGTACTCAGCAAGATATACATCATAACTACATTACTCATGCTCAAGTTTCAAGGTAAAGGGAGGTGGGGTTTCGACATGCAGAAGTGTCAGCTTTCACTTGGCTAGTCCTGTACTATGAGTACCAGACTTGAGGTAAGAAGCGTACACGAGTCCACTACCAAGTCTCCAACCAATACACCACTATGGATACTTCCTCGACTTCCCCACGAGGAGCACACCATAGCACTCACGCTTATCTTGCGAGTTTTACAAGTATCCGTTCAAGTTGTCTAATAATCAAGCACATCTTTCCAAGTAGTCCCTTACCGCGGACGCGGCTATTCGAATAGTTTTGTTAACCCTGCAGGGGTCTACTGCTACACACATGAAACCATCAGTTACCGCCGGGATCTCGTCACCCTTCCAGCGGGTGTCGGCGTGGATAATTTCCACAACTTTTACCTCACAGCCAATTCTAATCCAGGAATCAACCATCTGAGTTGCTCACCGCTCAAGAGTCCGGCCGGGTCAAAGATATGGACTCAGACGATGCAGGCGACCGAGACACCACCTTAGCAGATGGTTTTACTATCTCACAGGTCCACCCACATATCTAAATGATGCAAACCTCCATCCATTCTTTTTCTACGCATATGCCAAATGGAAAGCCCGAACTAGTGAATCCTGGACTTGAACTGGGGTGAGTTAGTAGGTTGAGCGGTGGTCCATGTGCCCAACATGTGGTAGTACTCTTAGTCTTGGATCACCACACAAGAACTCAGGCTTAAGGCGGTGTTCAACGAGATAACCCACTCTGAACACGATTCACCTTGTATTAGGGTGGATTCACCGACACAATTTCACCTTCATCAGTAACACGATCACAACCATCCCAACTCATAGATCAAAGTAACCTCAATGTAACCTCTAAGCATGAAAAAAGCTGTAATAGTTGGAGGGGCCACATGATGTCAATCAACTCCTATGTCAGCTAGGATTGTGGTTTGCTTACTACTGTGACAAGATGATAGGTCATGCATCGGATATGGGTTCAACTATGCGGTAGAATCGATAACAAGGTGATCTCCTAAACATGCATAAGAGAGACTGAGAATGAAGTGGGATTTTATAGACATGATCAATGGGGATTGCTTGCCTTGCTGACGATACACGGGTTTAACGAACTTCTTCTTCGGGGGTGATCACGGTCTCGGAAAGTCTGTTACCGCAACAAGCATCAACAAAGGGGGGGAACAACATTGAAATAGAATGCACAAGCACATAATATAGTTGTCCGTGGTGTAAAGGGTACTGGTTTGTGGCATATTCATCTTAATTGAAGTGTATTGCAATTGAATTGCAAATTGAAACTTCAAATTCAAATTCAAATTAAGCCATATGCAATTTGCTACTGTTCACCAATTTTAAAATGGTCAAACATGAAAACAAATTGCATATTCTTAATCCTTGCATTTTTATGATAATTTTTCATATATGATATGTTTAATTTGGAGTTATTATGAATTTTCTATGATTTATTAAAGTTTAATTGATTTTTTGTCTTTTTCTGTAATTATTTTTATTCAAATTCTAATTACCGCGTCATTGTGACGCAGGGGTGCCGTTAGGAGGCCTCTGACGGCTGGGTCCCACTGGTCAGTTGGAGGGGGATTAACCCCTCTCTGTTTAAACTAACAGAGGGGTTAGGGGGCCAGGGGGCCCACCTGGCAGTGGCCCTAGAGGTTAATTAGGGGGGCAATTAGCTTAACGGCGGGGCCATGTTAGCTCGCCGCCGCCGGTGACCAAATCAGCGGCGGAGGATCGCCGGAATTCGACTCCAGGCCATGGGAGGGCACGGGCCTTGCGCCAAACGGTCTCCCGTGGTCTTCTGCGTCTGGTGCACCAAGCAGGGGGCGTCGGGGAGCTCTGGAGCGACGGCGGCGTCGTCCTGCGCGGCAGCCGCTGCCCTGCGCCGACGAGACCAGCGCCTAGAGCACTGGAGGGGTCGGAAGAAGAGGGGAAACACGCGTGAGATCAACCTGAGATTGATGGAGGGGTCGAGGATGCCGGAAGAAGCAAGTCGGCGACTTAATTCCAACAATGGCGCACAGCGGCCTTGGGAAAGAACTCGTCACGGGAGGCGTCTCCAGGGGCTTGCTTGCTTGATTCGGGGTGCAGCTTGGTGAAGACATCGGCTGCGGAGATGCTGGACAGAATGGTCCGCCGGGATAAGCTTGATGGCCACGCGTTGCACGGCGGCGTGCTCCGACAGGCGCTCGGGTTCTCGCCAGATTCGTGAGGAGGAGGAAGGGGGCGACCCGTGGATGGGGAGAATGAGCTCGGGCGGGCGTGTGGCGCTGCGTGGCACGAGGAGAGACCCGTGGATGGGGAGAATGAGCTCGGGGGGACGTGGCGTCGGCGTGCTCCCAGTTCTCCAGCGAACTGGGCAACGGGAGGAAGACGACAGATGCCTCGGGCTGGGCTGAGGCCAAGGTAAGTGGGCCGTGCCCCTAGGCGACAGGTAGTCTCTGTTGATTCCTTTCTTTTTTTCTTTTCTGCAATTTTTTTTCCCTAGGTTTTAAATACCTAGGCAATTTATTAAAATTCCCAAATATTTTCATAAATCCTAGGTGACCAGAAGCAAGTCACTTTTAGAATTTGGGCACTTTTGAAATTCAATTAATTTAAATTTCAATTCAAATTTGGGTTAATTTATTTTCCAGTGTCCTATTTGTATTTTTGTAAAATCCCATGCACATGAAGTGGGTACCACAACACATGGCAATGGGTCTTGCACATTTTTGGAAGTTTTACAAACATTCAAATGGATTTTTAGATGAAATTTTTATCTGGCCATTTGAATTAATTTCTGAGGGCTTTTGTTTTCCCCATTTTTGAATTTCCTTTGAATTTTTGCAATGATGCAAAGGGTCAAGCAAGCCCTAGCACTTACCCTAATTGGGGTTCTGACAACTTGCCCCCACTCAAAAGAATCTCGTCCCGAGATTCAGAAGTCGTCGGGAGGAAGGAGGGGTACTCGGCACGGAGACGGTCTTCTCTTTCCCATGTTGCTTCTTTCTCGGAGTGAAGGGACCATTGCACTTTCAGAAACCTGATCTTCTGACAACAAGTGACACGCTCTTCAGAATCAAGAATACGAACGGGGTATTCTCGATAAGAAAGGTCACCTTGGAGATCAAGCATTTCATGGTCGACTTCGCGGACGGGGTCCGTGAAGCAACGCCTGAGTTGTGACACATGGAATACATCATGTACTCGGGAAAGGTGCGGAGGTAGTTCAAGTTGGTAGGCAACTTCTCCACGTTTAGCGAGAATCCGGAAAGGTCCGATGTAACGTGGGTCCAACTTTCCTTTGATACCGAATCTTTGGGTTCCCTTCTGAGGAGTAACCCGAAGGTAAGCCTTCTCATCCAGATTGTAGCTTTCTTGCCTATGATGATGATCATAGTAGCTTTTCCGACGAGACTGAGCGGCTTTCAATTGATCACGAACAATGCGAACTTGCTCTTCTGCTTCCTTGATCATATCCGGTCGAAAGAATTGTCTTTCACCGGTTTCTAACCAGTTTAGCGGTGTTCGACATCTTCGTCCATAGAGGAGTTCAAAAGGATCCATGTCCAGACTAGATTGGAAACTATTTTTATAAGCAAATTCGGTGAATGGAAGAGACTTCTCCCAATTCTTTCCGAATGAGATAACACAAGCTCTGAGCATGTCTTCAAGAATTTGGTTAACCCTTTCAACTTGACCACTAGACTGGGGATGGAAAGCTGTATTAAAGGAGAGATGAGTTCCCATAGCATCCTGAAAGCTTCCCCAAAATCTAGAGGTGAAAAGGCTACCACGATCAGAATTGATTTCCAAAGGAACACTATGAAGAGACACAATTCTAG
The DNA here is from genome assembly GCA_950022295.1 of Bromus sterilis. Taxonomy (NCBI): domain Eukaryota; kingdom Viridiplantae; phylum Streptophyta; class Magnoliopsida; order Poales; family Poaceae; genus Bromus; species Bromus sterilis. The sequence goes on along the minus strand of OX465596.1, from coordinate 155,470,758 downwards.
AGACATACAAGTCCGCTAACTGGCTAGCAGTTATAGACTCGCGAACGGGAAGGAAGTGAGAAACTTTGGAAAGTCTATCAACGCCAACGAAGATGGAATCATTTCCTTTTTGGGTTTTTGGAAAGCCAGTGATGAATTCCATACTGACTTTGTCCCATTTCCACTCGGGAATAGGCAAAGGTTTAAGAGTACCAGCAAGTCTTTGGTGTTCGGCCTTAATGCGACGACAAACATCACACTCGGCAACATACTGAGCAATTTTTCGCTTCATCCTAGTCCACCAAAATCTCTGGCGTAGGTTTCGAGACATCTTTGTGCTACCAGGATGAATCGAAAGGGGAGTGTCATGAGCTTCCTTAAGAATTAGCCTCCTAAGATTGTGTTTTCGTGGTACAACCAATCGAGTGCCAAAGAAAACGTCACCTTGATCATTTATGGAGAAACATTTAGCAACTCCGCTAGCAATGTTCTTCTTGATCTCTCGAATACCACTATCACGTTTCTGGGCAGCTATGATTTTATCCTCAAGGGTTGGTTTCGCCACCAAGGTAGGAAGATATCCATGAGGAACAATCTCAAGATTGAGCTTGCAAAATTCCTCATGAAGAAGTGGTTAACACTGTTGTAACATGAGGTTGTTACAATACGAATTACGACTTAGTGCATCGGCCATGACATTGGCTTTGCCTGGGGTGTAAGAAATTCCTAATTCATAATTTTTTATCAACTCTATCCAGCGTCTTTGCCTAAGATTAAGATCTGGCTTGGTGAATATGTATTTGAGGCTTTGTTGGTCGGAATAGATCTCACAACGATTACCAAGGAGGTAATGTCGCCAAGTTGTCAGGGCATGAACTACGGCAGCGAGTTCAAGATCATGGGTAGGATAGTTCTCTTCATGTGGACGCAACTGACGTGAAGCATAAGCTACCACATGTCTATCTTGCATAAGTATGCATCCTAACCCTTGCCGTGAGGCGTCACAAAAGATATCGAAAACCCTGTTGGTGTCTGGAGATGCAAGTACGGGTGCAGAAGTCAATCTTATTTTTAGCTCTTGAAAGATTTCCTCGCACTTGGAAGTCCATTGGAATTTCTTATCTTTCTTGAGGAGTTTAGTTAGAGGCTTTGCAACTTTGGAGAAGTTCTCCACGAAGCGGCGACAATAGCTTCCTAAGCCAAGAAAACTCCAAACTTGCTTAACCGATTCAGGTGGAGTCCAGTCAAGGACAGCCTGAACTCTCTCGGGATTGACAGCAATGCCTTTCGCAGAAATCACGTGGCCTAAGTAGGTCACTTCTGGTAGCCAAAATTCGCACTTGGAGAACTTGGCATAAAGGCGATGCTCTCGAAGTTTCATCAATACCAACCTAAGATGTTCTGCGTGCTCTTCTTCATTCTTCGAGTAGATGATAATGTCATCAAGATAAACTACAGCAAATTTATCTAGGTACTCCATGAAGATTGAATTCATCAAGCGCGAGAATGTGGCGGGGGCATTGGTTAAACCGAAGGACATGACGATGTACTCATAAAGACCATAACGAGTAGTGAAAGCCTTTTTTGGATTGTCCACATTCCTAATTTTGATTTGATGATAGCCGAATCTCAAATCCATCTTGGAGAAGATAGAGGATCCAGCAAGTTGATCATAAAGATCATTGATCCTAGGCAATGGGTACTTGTTCTTTATCGTCGCTAGATTTAGTGGGTGATAGTATACGCACATCCTTTCCGTTCCATCTTTCTTCATTACGAACAGAACGGTCAAACCCCATGGCGATGAGCTAGGGAGGATGAATACTTTTTCCAAGGAAACATCAAGTTGGGTTTTTAGCTCAGCTAACTCATGTGGGGCCATTCTATATGGTCTTCTGGAAATTGGGGTTGTGCCTGGTATAAGATCCACTATGAATTCTACACATCTGTCGGGTAGCATGCCCGGCAGCTCTTCAGGAAAGACATCCGGGAAGTCACGAATCACCGGAATATCTTCACGGTCTGGAAGAGGAAGCACATTCAAAGTATGCATCTGGATTCTAGAGCTGGGTGATGTGTAGTCAATTGTCTGGCCTGAAGGATGGGTAAGTTTAGCTGATTTGGCTTTACAATCAAGGAAAGCATTCTGTCTTGATAACCAATCCATTCCTAGGATGACATCAATGTCTGAAGACTTGAGGGCTATAAGTGAAGCAAGGAATACTAAACCCTCAATTGCAATTTGATTGCCATGGCTTACTCTATTAGTTTGCCACTTTGAACCAGGAGTTTGAATTATCATTGGAGAAAACATTTCTTCAAAAGGGAATTCATGATGATGATGAAGTGCATAAATCTCCGACATGAATGAATGAGAATCTCCAGGATCGAGAAGAAAGGAGGCGGGAACATGATTGACTGGGAGTGTACCAAGGATGACGTCAGAAGTTTCAATAGCTTTCTCAACTTAGATTTGGTTCACACAACCACTACTAGTGGATGAAGGCTTTGCTTGCAAGGGTTTGGAGGTGGATTTCCTTTAAGTCTTACGTCGAGAATGACCTGGTGCCATCAAAACCTGAGGTCACTGACGGAGGTAATGGCCTGGCAGACCACACTTGAAACACACCCTGCCTGAATTGCTGGGGGCAGGATTACTTGATTGCACACCATCATTCCTGGGAGGAACAATGTGTTGAGGTGGATGGCATATATGGGATGGTGGCCTGTGAAGAAGGTTTTGAGGTATGGCACTAGTTGGAATCAATATTCGGTGTTTCTAAGGGGCTGAACTTGAAGAAGGAGCAAGCTCAAGAGCATGCTTGCGAGACTCTTCGAACACTTCATTGCCATTCTCAGCTCTGAAGGATCTGTTGACTAAATCCTCAAAGGTGGAAAATTCTATGAGGTTGAGATCATGACGAAGGATGGGGCTAAGTCCCTTGCGGAACCTTGCCTGCTTCCGGGCATCGGTGGTGATCTCTTCTTGGGCATAACGAGCAAGAAGGTTGAACTCTCTCACATACTCATGAATGGACATCTCTCTCCTTGAGTCAAATTGCAGAACTCTTCCTTCTTGCTCTCCATTACCTCATCTAGAAGGTGGTACCCTCGAAAAGTATCACGGAAGTCCTGCCAAGTCACTAGGTGACCATCAGGCTGCATTGCAACATAGTTCTCCCACCATTCAGCAGCAGCACCTTCCAGAAAGTATGCGCGAATATAACTCGATCATTGGGAGCAACATGTGCCGCGTCAAGCTTACGCTCGATGGAACGGAGCCAATCATCAGCTTCAAGGGGCTCAGAAGAACATCGGAATACCGGTGGCTTGAGGAGGATGAAATCCTGAATGCTCACAACAACATTGCACTGACGAGCGGTATTCTGCTCAATGAGCTCCAGAAGGCGTGTTTGATCACGTCGATTCCGCTCAGCTTCCATCATGATTTCCGCCGCAGAAGGCGGTGGTGGAGGTTCATCATCATTTCGATTCCGATCACGGTCTCGATTCCGACGAACAACACTACGAGTTCAGCCTGACATCCTGTGTGATAAAAATGAACAATCAGAACATGTTTTACGATGGAATCAAAGATAAGAGGACATGATTTGGGCAGAAAAGATTGTAATGCAACAGCAATGACTTCAAAGGACCACGAGATAACTCGGGCAGCATAACGGCTACACCGGGATGAAAAATGAGACAACCTTGAAGAGATTGGACATAAGTTCAAGGAACTCAACAAAGCAATGACTCTAGACGACCACAACAGTCCTACGGCTACAAAGAAGCAATCAACGAGATGTTCTAGTAAGACATAGATGAGCCTAGTCCTATCTTCCCGTAGAAAAGATGGGGGTGACTCAGAACTCAGATCGGTGAGGGTAAGGAGAAAAAGAAGCCTTACGTTGTTCCCTTTATACCCAAGTAACTATATAACTATAGAATGCTAGACTCGACTTCGACCAAGGGTTGAAATAATCCTACAGACAGTCCTGCTCTGATACTAAGTCTGTCGGGACCCGGAATATGCGTATGTAATCCATTCACAACTCAATCACATGGAGAGCCGAGAGCCGTACCCACTTGTCTAAGCAGACAAGGCCAAGCATAGAACACTCTCGGAAAACATCGTACGTGAGGGGCATCCCATCCAGGCCGGATGATCAACTTAGATGGGTCCTCATCGCCCGCTCACAAGTCTAAATGATTATGGGTGGGGAAATCCCATACTCATAGACAAGTCGCCTCAACCATGTAATCGGCTGAATCATAACCCTTACATAAACAAACTCCAGCCCGATCACTTAGTCGGGGTCTAGGGCGGGCTCGATCATACAACAAAGTTTGCCACGTGAAAGAGTCACGAGCAATCGCATCGCGATGCCCCAAGCTGCGCACATCTAAGGGCCAATTGGTGTATAAAAGACCGCCAGCCAGATCACAACTAAGGTCTCGAAAACCCATACTAAGACATGCATATTATAAACATACACGCAGCACACATGCCTAGTATGAGCAACAAGTATCATCACATAACTCTACAAAGTGTATCTTTATTGACTTACACATAGAGCATACAAAGATCACATGTCTGTGATCGTCATTACATCATACAACGGAAGCAAATTAGGTCTGAGTACAGACAAGTTTAACAAATGGCCTAGAGAAGCCTTGTTCAGCATACATGCCCTTCCACGAGGGACCAGACTGGTGTCTGGAACTATACTACCAAGGTCAACGTCGAGCTTCATGAAGGTGACTCCATCGGGGGTCCGGGTTCTCATCTAAAACATAGAATACGCAAACGTGAGTACAAAGTCGTACTCAGCAAGCCTTACATCAGAACTACACTACTCATGCTCAAGTTTCAAGGTAAAGGGAGGTGGGGTTTCAACATGCAGAAGTGCTAGCTTTGACTTGGCTAGTCCTGTACTACGAGTACCAGACTTGAGGTAAGAAGCGTACACGAGTCCACTACCAAGTCTCCAACCAATACACCACTATGGATACTTCCTCGTAATCCCCACGAGGAGCACACCATAGCACTCACGCTTATCTTGCGAGTTTTAGAAGTATCCGTTCAAGTTGTCTAATAATCAAGCACAACTTTCCAAATAGTCCCTTACCGCGGACGCGGCTATTCGAATAGTTTTGTTAACCCTGCAGGGGTGTACTTCTACACACATGAAACCATCAGTTACCGCCGGGATGTTTTCACCCTTCAAGCGGGTGTCGGCGTGGATAATTTCCACAACTTTTACCTCACAGCCAATTCTAATCCAGGAATCAACCATCTGAGTTGCTCACCGCTCAAGAGTCCGGCGGGGTGAACGATACGGACTCAGACGATCCAGGCGGCCGAGACGCCACCTTAGCAGATGGTTTTACTGTCTCACAGGTCCACCCACATATCTAAATGATGCAAACCTTCGTCCATTCTTTTTCTATGCATATGCCAAATGGAAAGCCCGAACTAGTGTCTCCTGGACTTGAACTGGGGTGAGTTAGTAGGTTGAGCGGGGGTCCATGTGCCCAACATGTGGTAGTACTCTTCGTCTTGGATCACCACACAAGAACTCGGGCTTAAGGCGGTGTTCAACGAGACAACCCATTGTGCACTCCTACACAGCCTCTCGTTTTTCACCTCTTATTAGGGTGGAACCAACACAATTTTACCTTCATCAGTAACATGATCACAACCATCCCGACTCACAGAGCAAAGTAACCTCAATGTAACCCACTATGCCACATGATGTCAATCAACTCCTATGTACGCTAGGATTGTGGTTTGCTTACTGCTGTGAAAAGATAATAGGTCATGCTTCAGATATGGGTTCAACTATGCGGTAGAATCGATAACAAGGTGATCTCCTAAACATGCATAAGCGAGACTGAGAGGGAAATGGGATTTTATAGACATGATTAATGGGGTTTGCTTGCCTTGCTGACGATACACGGGTTTAACGGACTTCTTCTTCTTCGGGGGTGATCACCGTCTCGGAAAGTCTGTTACCGGAACAAGCATCAAAAAAGGGAGGGGACAACATTGAAATAGAATGCACAAGCACATGATATAGTTGTCCATGATGTAAAGGGTACTGGTTTGTGGCATATTCATCTTAATTGAAGTGTATTGGAATTGAATTGCAAATTCAAACTTCAAACTTCAAATTCAAATTAAGCCATATGCAATTTTCTACTGTTCAACCATTTTAAAATGGTCAAACATGAAAACAAATTGCATATTCTTAATCCTTTCATTTTTCTAATATTTTTTCGTATATTATATGTTTAATTTGGAGTTAATATGAATTTTCTATGATTTATTGAAGTTTAATTGATTTTCTGTCTTTTTCTGTAATTCTTTTAATTCAAATTCTAATTACTGCATCACTGTGAAGCAGGGGTGACGTCAGGGGGCCTCTGACGGCTGGGTCCCACTGGTCAGTGGGAGGGGGATTAACCCCTCTCTGTTTAAACTAACAGAGGGGTTAGGGGGCCAGGGGGCCCACCTGGAAGTGGCCCTAGGGGTTAATTAGGGGGGAAATTAGCTTAACGGCGGGGCCACGTCAGCTCGCCGCCGCCGGTGACCAAATCAGCGGCGGAGGCTCGCCGGAATTCGAATCCAGGCCACGGGAGGGCACGGGCCTTGCACCAAATGGTCGCCCGTGGTCTTCCGCGTTTGCTGCACCAAGTAGGGGGCGTCGGGGAGCTCTGGAGTGATGGCGGCGTCGTCCTGTGCGGCAGCCGTGGCCCTGCTCCGACGAGACCAGCGCCTAGACCACGGGAGGGGCCGGAAGAAGAGGGGAAACGCGCGTGAGATCAACCTAAGCTTGATGGAGGGGTCGAGGATGCAGAAAGAAGCAAGTTGGCGGGTTAATTCCAAGAATGGCGCACGGCGGCCTTGGGAAAGAACTTGTCGCGGGCGGCGTCTCCAGGGGCATGCTTGCTCGATTCGGGGTGCAGCTTGATGAACACGTCGGCTGCGGAGAAGCTGGACAGAATGGTCCCCCGGGATAAGCTCGATGGCCACGCGTTTCACGGCGGCGTGCTCTGGCAGGTGCTCGAGTTCTCGCCAGATTCGTGAGGAGGAGGAAGGGGGTGACCCATGGATGGGGAGGGGGGCGTCTGGCGCTGTGTGGCACGAGGAGAGGCCTCGAGGAGGCCTAGAAGGCTCTCGCAGCGGGGCCGTGGCATCGGCGTGCTCCCAGCTCTCCAACGAGTTGCTTTGGGGCAGGGGGAGGAAGATGACAGAAGCCTCGGGCTGGGCTGAGGCCAAGGTAAGTGGGCCGTGCCCCTGGGCGACAGGTAGTCTTTGTTGATTCCTTTCTTTTTTTCTTTTCTGCAATTTTGCTTTGCCCTAGGTTTTAAATACCTAGGCAATTTAGTAAAGTGCCCAAATATTTTCATAAATCCTAGGTGACCAGAAGCAAGTCACTTTTAGAATTTGGGCACTTTTGAAATTCAATTAATTTAAATTTCAATTCAAATTGGGATTATTTTAATTTCCAATGTCCTATTTGGATTTTTGTAAAATCCCATGCACATGAAGTGGGTCCCACAACACATGGCACTTGGTCATACACATTTTCAGAAGTTTACAAACATTAAAATTGATTTTTAGAGGAATTTTTTTTCTGCCATTTGAATTAATTTCTCATGGCTTTTCCTTTCCCTATTTTTGAATTTCCTTTAATTTTTTGCAATGATGCAAAGGGTCAAGCAAGCCCTAGCACTTACCCTAATTGGGGTTTTGACACTCGTGTGCGTGGACATCCAGCCATGCTCACCGAGATGATGTCCTTCATTGGCTATCAATGGTATCTTGAGTACGCCGTTGAGGAGCAGTTCCTTGACTTCAACCAGACTCAGTTCCACTGCACTGTCAGGATCTACCCGCACCACATTGGAGTTCCTCAGCCTATCCTCTTTGGACATGGCATTGGTGTGACTAAGAACATGGCTGTGCAGGATGCTGCATACTCATGTATTACACTGCTGAGAGAGGAGCATGCAATGCTTGGTGGGTCACCTTTCCGCTATATCCCTGCTGCACTTCCAGGAGAAGAGGGATATTACACCGGATTGTAATCAGATCACTCCCTGGAGGATCCTTTGCTTCATATCACTTCTCGGCACGCTTGTGATACAGATCGTGCTGCACGTGCCCTTCGTTTTGAGCTTCACGCCAATCGTGTCCGCCTGTATCGAGAACTTACACTCCTGGCTCCTTTTGTGAGTGTTGGATCAGTGGAGTATGATGCTATCTACCCAGTCAGGACACAGATGCCTTCTCGAGTTGCTTGGCCGAGATTGGAGGCATTTTTCCACCCCGTGGTCCTCTGCTTCCACCCTACGGTGGACCTACGCCCCATCCCTGCCCAAATGGATATCAGGGTCCACAAGCCTCCGTGTTTTCCGATGGTCACCTTCAGCTACCGGGTTACGTGGGTAACTTCTATGAGGATTACTATGGAGATGGAGATGAGTGAGACTGCCTGTGGTCTTTCTCTAGTGAGGATGTAGTAGTGTCTTTAGTATGTTGTACGCAAGGTGTTCTAAGTTCCAGAGGCTTAGATAAATAATGTATAGGAAGTCAGAGTGCCTCTGAAGGATGTATCATCTTCATCACGTTTGTATTAGCTTGGAGCTTGTACTAAAACAATGTATGGTTTGTATGACAGCTTGTGAATATATGTCTTGTATGCTTTTATCACTATGTTGTCAAGATGATTACTTCCTTTGCTTAGTGATTCTTCCAGTACCTTCAATACCTTGTTTAGACTCTTCTAATCAACTCTGTTGACTTTGTTTTTAACCTTCAGGATGTCTCAAGGAACCCGTGGCCAGCTTGGTCATGCCCATGGTCGTGGGAATGAACCGGAGGAAGGCAATCTTCCACCCCCACCCACGATGGCTCAGGTTCTGATGGAGGTTGAGAGGAACCGCCGAGACTCTCACCAGTTGCTGGAGGTCATTGCCCGCAACACCACTCAACAGCGCAACGAGTTGGTGTCTTTGAATGACTTCATCCGGCTTCATCCCCCGGTTTTCAGCTACTCTACCGAGCCCCTTGACGCCAATGACTGGCTTCGCAGCATCGAGAGGAAGCTCCAGGCAGTCAATGTTGCAGAAGGTAACAGGGTCAGCTATGCCACCTACCACCTTGAGGGTGCAGCTAGCTCTTTGTGGGAGAATTTCCTGAACATGCGTCCCGCTGGACCGCCCACAACTTGGGATGAGTTCTGCACTTCATGCCGTGAGCACCACACTCCAAAGGGTCTTATGGACCGCAAGCGTGAGGAGTTCTGCAACCTCACCCAAGGTAGGAGGACTGTTGACGAGTTTAGTCGTGAGTTCAACCGACTGGCTTGTTATGCTACTGAAGAGGTCTCCACCGACGCCAAGAAGCAAGAGAGGTCCCGCCGTGGACTCAATTCTGGACACCGTCGTGAGCTCAATCTGCATGACTTCTCCACCTTCCAAGTCCTTGTCAACAAGGCCATCAAGCCGGAGGACATGAACACCCCCAATGATTTCCGCAAGCACCCTAGAGACGATGGTTCATCCAGCTCAGGCTCTCAGAAGCGTAAGATCTGGATCCCCAACAGCATGTTCCGCCAGAACAACCCCCGAGGCCATCCTATGTGGCTCCTCGTCCACCAGCTTCGTTCCACCCAGCTCCACCGATTAACCCAGCTCCTCGCACTATCTTTGGAGCCTGCTACAAGTGTGGTCAGGCAAGTCACTACTCCCGCGAGTGTCCCAGAACCAGCTCCAGAATAAGAATGCTCCACCCCGTGACGGAGGTAACAACAATGGTCGTGGCAAGCCACCCCCGAAGGTCTTCACCACCAAACCCGCTCCTTCGGCCAATCATGGACGTGTGAACCAGATCTCAGCTGAAGAGACTGACGACACTTCTGACGTCATTCTTGGTACGCTCCCAGTCAATTATGTTCCTACTTCCGTTCTTTTCGACCCAGGAGCATCTCATTCATTCAGGTCGGAAAGTTATGCATCTCGTCATGAGTTGTCCTTTGTTGAATTGTCCACCCCAATGATAATTCAAACTCCAGGGTCAAGATGGCAACTCTAATAGAATAAGCCATGGCAATCAAATGTCAATTGAGGGTTTAGTATTCCTTGCTTCATTCATAGCCCTCAAGTCTTCAGAAATTTATGTCATCCTTGGTATGGATTGGTTATCAAGACAAAATGCTTTTCTTGATTGTAAAGCCAAGTCAGTTAGACTCACCCATCCTTCAGGCCAGACAATATATTACTCCTCACCAAGATCGAGAACCCAGATAGATTCTTTGAATGTACTTCCCCTTCCCGACCTTGATGATATTCCGGTGGTTCGTGACTTCCCGGATGTCTTTCCTGAAGAGCTTCCGGGCATGCCACCCGACAGATGTGTAGAGTTCATAGTGGATCTTATGCCAGGAATCGCACCAATTTCAAAACGCCCATACATAATGGCCCCACATGAGTTAGCTGAGTTTAAAATCCGACTTGAAGCTTTGTTGGCAAAAGGCTTCATCCTCCCTAGCTCATCGCCATGGGGTTTCCCCATTCTGTTCGTAACAAAGAAAGATGGAACAGAAAGGATGTGCATAGACTATCGCCCGCTAAATCTAGCGACGATAAATAACAAGTACCCACTGCCCAGGATCAATGATCTTTATGATCAACTTGCTGGATCCTCTGTCTTCTCCAAGATGGATTTGAGATTAGGCTATCATCAAATCTAAATCAGAAATGAGGACATCCCCAAAACAGCTTTCACTACTCGTTATGGTCTTTACGAGTACACCGTCATGTCCTTCGGATTAACCAATGCCCCAGCCACTTTCTCGCGCATGATGAATTCGATCTTCATGGAGTACCTAGATAAATTTCTTGTAGTTTATCTTGATGACATTCTCATCTACTCAAAGAACGAAGAAGAACATGCCGAACATCTTAGGTTGGTATTGATGAAACTTCGAGAGCATCGCCTGTATAGACATGTGGTAGCTTATGCTTCACGCCAGTTGCGTCCACATGAAGAAAACTATCCTACCCATGATCTTGAACTCGCTGCTGTAGTTCATGCCCTGACAACTTGGCGACATTACCTCCTTGGTAATCGTTGTGAGATCTGTTCCAACCACCAAAGCCTCAAATATATATTCACCCAGCCAGATCTTAATCTCAGGCAAAGACGCTGGATAGAGTTGTTAAAAGATTATGACTTAGGAATTTCTTACACCCCAGGAAAATCCAAAGTCATGGCTGATGCACTAAGTCGTAAGTCGTATTGTACAACCTCAAGTTACAACAGTGTCAACCACTTCTTCATGAGGAATTTCGCAAGCTCAATCTTGAGATTGTCCCTCATGGTTATCTTTCTAGCTTGGTGGGGAAACCAACTCTTGATGATCAAATCATAGTTGCCCAAAGGCGTGCACGAGGTGTTCGCCGGATCAAGGAGAACATTGCTAGCGGAGTTGCTAAATGTTTCTCCACAGATAGTAAAGGAAACGTATTATTTGGAAATCGTTTGGTAGTACTTAAGAATAGGGAAATAAAGCAACTCATCCTCAAAGAATCCCATGACACACCCCTCTCGATTCATCCCGGTAGTACAAAAATGTACTGAGATCTACGCCAGAGATTCTGGTGGACTAGGATGAAGAGGGACATTGCTCGATTTGTTGCCGAATGTGATGTTTGTCGTCGCATTAAGGCAGAACACCAAAGCCCTGCAGGTACACTTCAACCTTTACCTATTCCAGTGTGGAAATGGGACAAAGTCACTATGGTTTTCATCACTGGCTTTCCAAAAACCCAGAAAGGAAATGATGCCATCTTCCTTATCGTGGATAGGCTTTCCAAATTGGCTCACTTCCTTCCAGTTCGCGAGTCTATAACTGCTAGCCAGTTAGTGGACTTTTATGTCTATAGAATTGTGTCTCTTCGTGGTGTTCCTTTGGAAATCAATTCTGATCGTGGTAGCCTTTTCACCTCTAGATTTTGGGGAAGCTTTCAGAATGATATGGGAACCCATCTCTCCTTTAGTACAGCTTTCCGTCCTCATTCTAGTGGTCAAGTCAAAAGGGTTAACCAAATTATCGAGGACATGCTCAAAGCTTGTGTTATCTCATTCGGAAAGAATTGGGAGAAGTCTCTTCCATTCGCCGAATTTGCTTATAACAATAGTTTCCAATCTAGTCTGAACATGGCTCCTTTTGAACTCCTCTATGGAAGAAGATGTCGAACACCCTTAAACTGGTCAGAAACTGGTGAAAGACAATTATTTGGACCGGATATGATCATGGAAGCAGAAGAGCAAGTTTGCATTGTACGTGATCAATTGAAAGCAGCCCAGTCTCGTCAGAAAAGCTACTATGATCGTCATCATAGGCAAGAAAGCTACAATCTGGATGAGAAGGCCTACCTTTGGGTTACTCCTCTGAAGGGAACCCAACGCTTCGGTATCAAAGGCAAGTTGCCCCCACGTTACATTGGACTTTTCCGCATTCTTGCTAAACGTGGAGAAGTTGCCTACCAACTTAAACTACCCCCGCACCTTTCGCGAGTACATGATGTATTCCATGTGTCACAACTCAGGCGTTGCTTCAAGGACCCCATCCGCGAAGTCGACTTGATCTCCAAGATGACCTTTCTTATCGAGAATACCCCGTTCATATGCTTGATTAAGCAGAGCGTGTCACTCGTCGTCAGAAGATCAACTTTCTGAAAGTTCAATGGTCACACCACTCTGAGAAATAAGCCACATGGGAAAGAGAAGACCGTCTCAGTGCCGAGTACCCCTCCTTCCTCCCGCAGACTTCTGAATCTCGGTACAAGATTTATTTGAGTGGGGGCGAGTTGTCAGAACCCTATGTTAGGTATGTGCTAGGGTTAGCAAGTAAGTTTGCATCATGGAAAAATTTCAAAAAGAAAATGAAATGGGAGAGAGAACACCCCAAATGAATTTAATTCAAATGGCCAGAATAATAGTTGCTCCAAAAATTCCTTTTGCATTTTTGAAAAGTCTCATAAATGAGTGTGATCACATATCAAGTGATGTGGGACCAACCCCATGCTCATGGATTTTTAAAATATTCAAACAGGAGCATGAATTTAAATTTAAACCCCTATTTGAATTAAAGTTCAAATAATTTGAATTTTAAAAATGTTCAAACTTTATTGGTGGCTAGCCTATTATATTTTGAGGCCATATAAAAAGTTTCAGCATTTTAGAATATGGCTAGATATTGTATTAGCAAGGCCAAACAAAATGCAGAAAAGAAAAGAAAAAAGAAAAAGGAGAGGGCTTACCTGTGAAGAGGCACAACTTATCGCCTAGCGGCATAGCAAGCCAGGCCCAGCCCAACTCCCCCTTGTCGTCTTCCCGCCGCGTCGACAAGCACCTCGGTGGAGGGCATGCCGACGCCGGCGATCAGTAGCCTGCCTGCCTGGCCTCTCCCAACCCTCCTAGAGGCGCCTCGGAGACGCTGGACGAGCCGTGTGTCCATTCTCCCTCCTACCATCGCCTCTCCACAGCTCGCCCACGAGGAACCCCGAGAGCACCGCAGGCCATGGCCATGGCGAATCGCAGCCCGAGCTCGAGTTAGACGCCGAGACCTTGTCATCGTTTTCGCCATCGTCGATTGCGTCGACTCGCAGAAGGAATCGCTCCAAGACACCGTGTAGCCGACGCGAGCTTCATCGTCTTCGTCTCCGGCCGCCGTGGATCCACCGCAAATTCCGGCAGCTCCAGAGCCTCCACGCCTCCATCAACTGCTCCGTCGTGTTCCTAGCACCACGGTGAGCTTTTCCCCTAACCCATCGAAGCCCCGCTCACCCTCTGTGCCATTCCACCATGGAAGTCATAGCTCCTCGCCGCCGGGCAGTTCGTCGACGAGCACCCGTGAACCCTAGAACCTCGCAGCCATGTCCATAGTGATCCCCTTGCTCTGCTACTCCGTTTGCACCTATGTCCGCTTCAAATGGCGCACCACATCGAGGTTCACCTCTAGCCAGTGGCTCCGCCGTCGCTAGGGCTCGCCGCCGTCGACGATGCCGTACCCCCCAGTCCCTGTTCATGGTCCCATTCGATGCACGGTGCCAAGAGCTGCGTCTCAGTGGTCGCAGCGCTCGATTTGGGCCACGGGAACGCCGTCACCTAGAACACCGCCGTCTCGGGTGGTCGCTGGAGACACGTCGCCGGCGAGCTGACGTGTCCGGCGAGGTTAACCACCTTGGCCCCACCTGTAGTGTCACTGACCAGTGGGCCCAGCCCCTGTTAATCCCTCTGTTAATTAAATTAAAACGAATTAACTTAATAGTGAAACTGACAGTGAGGTCCCACCAGTCAGAGCCCCCCCTCACGTCACCCTGACGCCAGCATGACGCATTAATTCGAATTTCCTTAATAAGAATAATTCAGAAATTCCAGAAATTGTATTAAACTTTGGAAATTCATAACTAATTCATTTTAACTCCAAATTAAACATATAATATATGTAAAATTATCAAAAAATGCAAGGATTCTGAATATGCACTTTGTTTTCATGTTTGACCATTTTAAAATGGGGGAACAGAAGCAAACATGCATATGAACCCTTTTAAATTCATATATGGAGTTTGAATTTGCAACTCAAATGCAATACACTCCATTTAAATGGAATTGGCAACACATCAGCACACCTTACACCATGTTATAACAATTGGTCATGTGATTGTGCATTTTCTTTATATTGATCACTTTGTTTGCATTGTTTGCTATCGGATAGAGGTGGAGCCGGAACCCGAGATCACCCCCTCCGTTGAAGATACCGTGTACGACCCTCGTCAGCAAGGCAAGCAAACCCCAATAGATCATGTCGATAAATACTCATAGTTTTTATAGACTTTTTCCTAGAATAGCTGGTGGACCCTATCATGCCTTGTTTGGGAGAGAAAAAACGCTCCACTTTTTCCTAGAATACTCATAGTTTTCATTGCAATCTTGGTTGAGTGTTCTTTATTATTTCTAACTGCTATCATGTTTAGCTCTTGTTCTTCATATTTATATTTAAGAGCTATTGTTTAGGATATTGGTTTTAGTACTCTCTTGAGCCTCATGTTTATCTTGTTTAGAGAGTTGGCATGTTGCACTAAATGTGTGTCTTACTTTGAGTAGGTAATCGAGGTTGCTATTATAAGTTTAGTAGTAACTTGCAATAGTTTTGAGGTATTGTTTCAAGTAATGTTTGGACTTCTGTGTGTCAAGATATCAATACTATTAGTGATAGGTGTCGTATTTTGGTTCAATGTGCTTATTTTTGAAAACTACACTGAAATTAGTTGAG
Organism: Bromus sterilis; assembly: GCA_950022295.1. Taxonomy (NCBI): domain Eukaryota; kingdom Viridiplantae; phylum Streptophyta; class Magnoliopsida; order Poales; family Poaceae; genus Bromus; species Bromus sterilis. The sequence continues at coordinate 155,455,426 of OX465596.1, read as the reverse complement.
AACTCTAGCTACTAGATGGATCAGTAACGTCTGGAGGGGTTGTAATATATAGAGTACCCTCACCTTATCATGGGTCGAGGATGCGCAAGGATAACCAAACTCCAATACACTCCTCCTAGGGGTACTTGTCTCTTTTTGAATCTCTTGACTAAATAGGGAGTTACCGATAATAAGTGGATGAGTTCCTTTGACTAATGCGAGTATTGGATTATTGGCACTTCCACCAGCCATATTTTGCTAGCCTCTTTGGTACCGTGCATTGCCCTTTCTCATCTTGAGAGTTGGTGCAAACTTCGCCGGTGCATCCAAATCCTTGACATGATATGCTCTGTCATCATAAGCCTCATTATATCCTTCCTCAAAACAGCCACCATACCTACCTATCAAGGCATTTCCATAGCCTTTTTGAGATACATTGCCATGCAACATCCTTCTTCTCATGACTTGATCTCTCATTGTCATACATGTTTTTTCTTGATCGTAGAGCCGCATGCTAGTTGGGCCTAGACCGTACATGCCTTGATAGGTGTGGTTAATATTTCTCAAGATTGCCAAAAGTTTTTTGCAAAGAAAAAGCATGTGCGAGAATTGCAAAACTTAAGAAGCGAAAAACATTGCAGAATCTGGGAAAAACATAACAACATGTAGTTCTCTAACTCAAATAAAAAAACTCAGAACTAGAGAATTTTCCAATTGTAAAGAGCATGCCTTCAAAAAAATTCAGATAAAAAAGGTGATATGGTGATTTTATACGAATTTTCTCGTGGACCAAACATAATCTGTTTTTTGGACAGCACGTCACAAATTTTGGTTCACTTGTCAACGGATGCTAAAACTTGGCACAAAGCATGAAAATAAAGATACAATAATGTTGCTACATGGGTAACAAAGCATAAAGACCACTAAAAGTGAAAGTAAAAACATTTTGGATTGCCTCCCAATAAGCTCTTTCATTTATGCCTTTAGCTAGGCATGAAGTAACAAGATCAAATTGTATCAATTAAACCACCATCAAGATCATCAAAAAGTTCTTCAATAACAAAACAAGTCCTCTTAAATAGGCTCTCAAACAAAGGCTTAGTAATAACACTTCTGGGAATAAAAGTAAAGGTATTAAGACCAATAGAAGGTTCATTTCTAATTCTATTCAAGAGGGGTACTTCCTCCATGGTCTTCACAATTTCATTCTCCTTCACGATAGGTGTGTCAAATTTGGGTTGAGGGACCTTAGGCACAAAGATGAACTTAGGTCCGTTCTTCACAGGAGTCTCTACCTTTTTAGTTTTGATTGAGGATAAAGTTGTTCCTAAAGCATCAATTACTTCCTCAATCTTATCAATACTAGAGGGATCATCTTCTTTGGATTTAAGGGATTCCAAGGTTTTGTTAATTTTGTTTATGGAGCTATCAAGCCTATTCAAATTCCGTTGAATCTTTCGATCCACTTAATTTATATTAACCATGCTTGGCATCTCTATTTGTATCTTCTCAAGTTTATTCGTAATGTGAGCTAGGGTGATATCATTCTTTGTGTCAGCAACATGATGAATTCCAACAAGATTTTCAATAACATTAAGAGCCTCCCAAAGAGGGCCTTCTAGGAAATTTCCACTTATTGTTGTCCAAAGCAAATCTATTCCAAGAAGTAATACCAACATAAAAATTTCCGAGAAGGATAGTGGTCGATTGCTTCTTGGTGACTCTACTTTGAGAATCATTAATCCTATACCAAGTGATATGTCCCAAACGTATCTATAATTTCTACTTCTACTTGTTCCATGCTTATTTGGGTGATGTTGTTATATGTTTTGCTACACTTTCATACCTTTTTCAACAAATTTGGACTAACCTACTAACTCAGTGCACCCAGTGCCAGTTTCTGTCTGCTGATGCCCGTGAATTGCAGGTTTATACCCATATTTATATTGCCCAAAAAGTTCAATAAGACTCCAGAGGCCGAAGCAGAGTCGGAGGGGGCCACACCCCCCTCCCAGGCGGCCAGGTGGCGTGGCCCCACCCCTGGCCACGCCAGGATGCCTCCTGAAGGGGTGGGGGATCCCCTCTGGCCCTCCTTTGGCCTATATTTATCCCTCGTCACGAAAACCCTCGGGAGGCACTCCGTATCGCGAATTTCACCACTGTTCCGCTGTCGCCGCGATCCCGAGATCAGGTTCGCCAGAAGACCCTGTCCCGGCACCCCGCCGGAGGGATGAAGCGATCTTTGGAAGCTTCTCCACCACCTTGAGCGCTTCCCGGATGTTCCGTCAGTAGTCCCCCTTGGACCATGGATCCATGACTAGTAGTTATGTGATGTCTTCTCTCCAATCTTGCGCTTCAATTCTTAGCCCTTGTGAGCTGCCCTACATGATCAAGGCATCTATGTAATCTTTCTTCTTTTGCTATGTTGTGTTTGCTGGGATCCGATGGATTACGAGATTATGTTCAGATTGTGTTGAGTTATATATTTGGTTCTCCTTTTATATATTTGTTCTTGTGTAATTCTTGCATGTTCTTCGTTGCTTTTTATTTCTTTGGCCAAGTAGTTGATTGGAACTCCAAGAGGGAGCGTTATGCATGATTGTGGTTTCATGCCCCCTGATGTCTAGCTTGAGTGACAGAAACATGAGACTAGGTGATGTGCTATTGCCACCAGGGAGAAAACAAGGGTGCTTGTAACTGCGGTTTCAAGGATTGTTTACCTTACAGATAGTTTAATAATGCAGTTGTCTTTTGCTTTGAGTTTACACTTTGGGTGGGGCTCGCAACTTAATACCAGCGAGAGGTTCTGGATAGATATCTCAAGGTGGATGATTAGTGAGTAGATGCTGATGAATAAACGGTCTACTTTTCTTGGCGTACTTCCCATACGATTGAGCCTCTAACTTTCTTGTAGCATAATTAGCAATGTAGTGCGTTTAGAATTGCCTAGCTATAATTTGTTCACGTAGCATTGTTGTTTTATCGTCTTTTTGGAGAGAGACATCACTAGCGAACATCATGGGACCTCGGTCCATATTTCCACCATTGTTTACACTCCACTATTTACTACTTTTATTTCCTTTCCGTTGCAATCACCACTACTATTTCCACCGTGTGTTTGATCGTTTGTAAAAAACAAGACCAGAGATATTGACAACCTCTCTGAACTCGTTGGGAGCAAGATTACTTGTGTCGTGTGTAGGTCTATGTTAAGCAAGTCATTTCTATTCATATAGCGCGTCACTTACTTCACCACCTACTTGCTGCTCTTGGAGTCCTGATACGTCTCAACCTTATCAATAAAATTTTTCTTGTTCCATGCTCATTTTGAGTCATTGCTACATCTTTTTTCCATACTTTTGAATCATTTATTGGACTAACCTACTAATATAGAGCCTAGTGTCAGTTTCTGTCTGTTTTGTCTTTGCAATGCAGAAAAGTCCAAAAATGAAGTTGCTCAGCAAAATTATTATTCATCGGAAGAGTCTGCCAGCCGAATGAGGAGATTTTGGGGAGACCCACACCCTCTAGGCGCACTCTAGGAACGGCCGGGGGGGGACCCGCGCATGGAGGCCGCCTGGGTGACCTGGGACCCCCCTCGGTCTCCCCTTTGGCCATATTTATTTCCTCGGACGCAAAAACCTGAGATGTCCAACTCCTTTTTCTAGAAGCGATCCTGATCTCCGCCGCCATCAAAACCTAGCTTTGGGGGTCACCAGGATCCTGCTCTGGCACCCTTCCGGAGAGGGCCTTGGCCCACGGGGTTATCTTCATCAACCCCTCGTCGCTCCATGATGCTTCTTGAGAAGTTCCCCCTTTGACTACGGGTTCTTGGCAGTAGCTATGTGGTATCTTCTCCCCTAGATCTTCAATACAAAGTTCTCATGAGCTTCCCTACATGATTGAGATCCATTTGATGTAATTGGTGTTGTGTTTGTTGGGATCCGATGAATTGTTACATTGTTATTTTGTCCTAAGAAGTTTATGAATTATTGTTGCTGCAATTTATTGTTCTTAATACTTGTTACTAGTGCACGAGTAGCATAATTTTAGATATGAGCACGTTATGGTTGCATTATTATAATTGTTGTTCTAGATCTTATCTACGGTTTTATACACCTGTTATAGTTCGGAATCGGCGATCCCAATGGTGACAGCTTGGGACACCAAAGGGGATGGGCTATAATTTGAGGATTACATGTGTTCACAGAGTGTTAATGCTTTGTTCCAGTGCTCTTTGACAGGAGCACCTTAATCTCCATAAGTTCCTTTTGGCCCCGTTGGTATCGGGATGGTAGGACAAAAGATGTTGTGCAAAGTTCTTATTGCAAAAACGTACAACTACATATGGAACACATGCTTGCGTTTGGTTCTTAGACTAGGATTCTCTAGTTTGTTCTTTGGCTAGAGTTAGTGCAATTTTGTCAATTGCCCAACTGTAATTTGTGCACCCAACACCTTGTTCTTTTTGCTTGTAGAGTTACCACTAGTGAAACCTTGAACCCCGGTCCTTCTTTCATCTTCATTGCCTTTGTTGCTACCATTGCTCTCTTTGCTGCTACTACTTTGCTACTACTTTGTGGTGTTGGTGATTGGGGAAGCGTTTAAGGCTACACCTGTCAACGCAGCGTTGCTACTTATATCTTGTATAGTGCTTTTTCAGGTGTGGTTGAAGTGACAACTCAACTGCTAAGGCTTATAAGTATTCGTCGGCTCCCCTTGTGTTGAATCAATAAATTGGGTTATACCTACCAGCGAAGACTGTTGCGATCCCCTACACTTGTGGGTTATCAAGTCCAACGGGAGACATAAACCCTATCCTCTAAGTTAGGGGAAACTTGTTGCTGACTACATCTGAACCTTCTACTATGATGTTTATCATCTTTTATACTACTTTTTTCTCTTTATGCTTGTCACTTTGGGCCCGAGTGCCATGATTTCAGATATGAAACATATATGTTTTCATGAGTATATTTGTGTTCTTGATCCTATCTATGAGTTTTATGCACCTATTATAGTCCGGAACCGGCGATCCAATGGTGACAGCTTGGGACACCAAATGGGATGGACTATAGTTTAAGAATTTCATGTTTCCATTGATTGTTAATGCTTTGTTCCACTGCTCTTTGACAGGAGCACCTTAATCTCCATAAGTTCCTTTTGGCCCCGATTTTAGCGGGATGGTAGGACAAAAGATGTTGTGCGAAGTTCTTATTACAAGCACGCACAACTACCTTGGGATACATGCCTAATGTTTGATATTTGCCTGGATGATCATTGATTTTCTGTGTGCCTTTCCCCAAGTTCATTACATGTTATCTCTCATCCATGCAGCGCCCAACCATCCATTCCCCTAGCCTACAGTGTTTTAATCCTGCTGGTTACAAGTCGCTTTACTTTAGCTGTTTTTACTTTCGTTGATTTGCCACCACTATTTCCGTTGCCAACATCACTCCCATATCACCGTTGATACTAATACTGCGTTGCCAAGTAAGTATCTTTCAGGTGCGGTTGAATTGACAACTCAACTATTAAATCTTATAAATATTCTTTGGCTCCCGTTATGTCGAATCAATAAATTGGATTATCTTACCCGCGAAGACTGTTGCGATCCCCTACACTTGTGGGTCATCAAGACTATTTTCTGGTGCCGTTGTCGGGGAACATAACTTTATTTATAAGTCTACTTGGAGTTATTTTTCTTTCTGCGATTTATCCGCTGTGGGTAAGAAAGGAGACCCCAAGGTTCTGATCTTACCGTCCACTACAAGAAAAGGTATTGTTCTTAGCATTAGTGCTACACTTGATTCACCTTCCATTATGAGTAAGTTTGCTTCAACACCACCACATGCTGCTTCTACTAAGTCCGTCACTATGTCTGATACTTTTGATGATGTGTCTACTACTTTTGATGAGTTTGGTTCACTTGGTCGTTTTGTTGAATCTCAGATTGCTATGGCTGCAAAATTTCCCAAGCCTTCTTTTTTCCCTGATCTGAGTGGTCTCAAAGAAAGAATTCTTGATAATAATTATATTGAGCTTGATGATGATTTGTTGAGGGAGCTTATAGAGTGTATTGACTCTGACCCTTAGGTTGTTAAGAAGTTTCTTGAAAAGCACTCTATGAAGAACAAGTTTACTCCTGATCCTAAATTTTCTTCATCTCCTATTTGCATCGAAGATGCTGATTTTGATTTCTCTGTTGATCTTTCACTTATATCAACAGTTGAAGCTGACCCATTTTATGGAAGAAAAAATGATGACTCTATTGCATGCCTTACTAAACTCACTGAGTTGGGTGGCTTATTTACTAATGAGGACAAGAAGAGAAATTATTATGTTACTAAGCTACTTCCTTTTTCTGTGAAGGAGGGTACTAAAGAATTGTATGATGCATTACCATGTGGTTCTATTAGAAGACCTCAAGATTTGGCTCAATCTTTTGTTGCTAAATATATTCCTGCTCATATGCAACATGCTTCTTTGCAAATAATTTATAACTTTAAATAGTTGCAGGATGAGCACCTCCCTAAAGCTTGGGGGAGGTATTGCACTTTGCTCAAGGCTAGACTGGGACATGGGGTCCCTAAGAATGAATTACTTGTTATATTTTATGCTGGTCTAACCAATGAATCTAGAACCTATCTGGATGGTTTTGTTGGTTGTGTTTTCAGGGAAAGAACACCAGACGATGCTGAAGAACTAATGGGCAAAATAGCCAAAATCACGATGATTGGTCCATCCCTAAACCACCTCCACCACCAAAGAAGAGGGGAATACTCGTATTGAACCCCGAAGATATGCAAGAAGCCAAGAAGTCTATTAAAGAGAGAGGTATTAAAGCTGTAGATGTGAAGAATCTACCTCCTATTGAAAAACTTTGTGAGCCTACCACTCACCCACCTATGGTAGAGGTACACTCTGTTTTAGATTTCAATTGAAGTGACATCTCTCATGGTAAGCCTCCTGATCAATGTTTAGATGATCTTGATAATTTTATTATGAAGAAAATTCATTTTAATGAGAGGATTCAAAGTCAGTTGGATGAAAATTCCCTAGCTATAAAAAGTTTTCTTGATGTCTTAGGTAGAACTGTTAATGATGTTAAAGGTCTTGTTAACAATTTTCATATGGTTCAAACTTAATTAGAACAACTAACAATGCCAAACAAGATGACATGCAGTCTTATCGGATTAAAACCCGGGGTGGGACACAGACCGAGGACCCCCTCTATCTAGAAGGGCATCCAATGATAATTGAAAAAGATTATCAGTTGCAGGAGGAAGACGTTGTCCGCTCCCCTAAGAAGAAAGAAGAAGAAGAAACACAAGGAAGCTGACAACTCAAATGATCCCATAGTTGATGAAGAACCTATTGTTGATCCTAATAGTATATCTAATTCTGATGCTAAGACTGAAGATGGTGCTAAACCTGATAACGATAATGGAAAGAATGATCCTCTTGAAGTACGAGAAGAAGAAGCATCCGATAAACGCAAGAGATATAGTAGAGAAGACTTCATTGAAAGAAAACATGGGAAGGAAAGAGAACCATGGGTGAAAAAACCAATTCCCTTCCCAGGTAAGTCTCTCAAAACCAAAGAAGAAGAGCACTACAATAAATTTTGTGAATGGATGAAACCTCTTTTTCTTCAAATTCCTTTGACTGATGCTATTAAGTTGCCTCCATACTCGAGGTATATGAAGGATATTGTGACTAATAAAATAAAAGTTCCTAATGAGGCATTATCTACTATGCTTCCTAACTAATCTTTTAGTGGCAAGATTCCTGAGAAGCTTGGTTATCCAGGTATACCCACCATTCCTTACTCCATAAAAAATAATTATGTTAGAAAAGCTTTATGTGCTCTGGGTGCAGGAGTGAGTGTTATGCCTTTCTGTCGGGACCCGGAATTTGCATATGTAATTCCAGTCACAACTCAATCATATGGAGAGCCGAGAGCCATACCCACTTGTCTAAGAAGACAAGGCCAAGTACAAGACACTCTCAGAAAGCTCGAATGTGAGGGGCATCCCATCAAGGCCCGGATGATCAACTGAGATGGGTCCTCATTGTCTGCTCACAAGTCTAAATGCATATGGGTGGTGAAATCCCATACTCATAGACAAGTCGCCTCAACCATATTATCGATTGAATCATAGCACTTACATAATCAAACTCCAGCCCGATCACTTAGTCGGGGTCTCGGGCGGGCTCGATCGTACAACGAAGTGTGCCACGTGACAAAGTCACGAGCAATCGCATCATGATGCCCCAAGATGCGCACATCTCAGGGCCACTTGGTGTAAGAAAGACCGTTGACAAGAACTCAACTAAGCTATCGAACCCCACACTAAGACATGCACGTTATAATCATACACGCAGCATACATGTATAGTGTAAACAGCAGGTAACACAACATGAACTCTACAAACTCATCGCTTTATTGCATCTGCTAAACTGAGCAGACATAATAGTTGTATTACAAGCAGAGATCACATGACTGTGATCCAACATTACATCAAGCAACAATGGAAGAAAATTATGTCTTAGTAAAGACAAGGTTAACAATTTCCTTAAGAAGCTTGAAAAAAAAATACAACGACCCTCCAAAGTAACCAGGCTGCTGTCTGGAACTATACGACTTAGCCGGTGTCGAGCTCGAGGTAGAGGCCACCATCAGGGTCAGTGGTCTCCTCTCTAAAACATAGAATAAGAAAACGTGAGTACAAAGACGTATTCAGCAAGACTTACGTCGGAACTATACTACTTATGCTCAAGTATCAAGGTAAAGGCATGTGGGGTTGTAATGCAGAAAGCTTTAACTTGGCTATCCTGTACTACGACTACATAGAGTTGAGATGAGAAGCACACTCGAGTCCATCTAATCTTGATCACCACATCAATACACCACCATGGATTCTTCCTCGACTTCCCCACAAGGAAGCAACCCAAAGCACTCACACTTATCTTGGCAGTTTTAGAGTATCCGTTCAACTTGTCTAATAATCAAGTAAAGGTCTCCAAGTAGTCCATAACCGCGGACACAGCTATTCGAATAGATCATTACCCTACAGGGGTGTAATCTTCACACACCTGTCATCACTTACCGCCCGTGACTCGTCATCCTTCAAGCGGATATCGGACGAGGATAATCACCAAGGCACTTACCTCACGGCTCCAACTCTAGTCCAGGGGATCACCTATTTGAGTATGTACCCCAATCAGAAATCCAACCGGGGTTTCCATTCAGGACTCAAACGATGTATGGACGGTCCGACAAAGCCCACCTCGACGGATGGTACTGCGCTTATCTCAAACCGTGCTACAAAGTAACCGTGCATCTCCTCCCACTCCGGCACAAAATCAAATCGAAGAAGCAATAACCCATGCGAATCTTGGACCAAAATCGGGGTGAGTTAGTAGGCAAAACGGGGTTCCCTAGCCCTACATGTGGAAGTACTCTTGTCTTGGATCACAACACGAGAACTCGGGGCCTAGGGCAGTGTAAATGATACAATCCACTGTGTACTCCTACACAGCCTCTCATTGTTCACCTTTATTAGGGTGGCTTCACCAACACATTACCATCATGTTGCATTGTTCTCTACCATGCCGATACATCACCAAGATGGATCATCTTCATTACATAAAAATCTAGCATAGCATAAGCATAACATGGATGAAGGGCCACATGATGAACACAAGCAATCCTGGATCTGCTAGGTTGAGGTTTGGTTAATACTGTGGCAGCAATGATAGGTCATGCAAAGGATGGGTTCAACTAGCGATAGAACGGTAACATGTTGATCACCTAATAATGCATAAGAGAACAAGAGTGAAATGGGTTTATATAGACATGATCAATGGGGTTTGCTTGCCTTGTTGACGATCACGAGGTGTCACTCTTCAGGGCAGTCGGAAACTACGTCCGGCGATGAATCTATCGAGAAGAGGCAAACATCGAGACAACAAAGTATAAAAATCACATTGCAATGCACAATCAAGATGTAAATGATAGCATGGCATGGTACTGATGTGGGGTATGTTCAAGTTTCAACATATTAATTGAAGTATATTTGGAAAAGAATTCCAAATTCAAACTCCAAATGATTATTCAAAATTATCGAAATTAAATTTGCTACTGTTTGATCTTTTTAAACTATTTTTTCATGCTTGAAAGTTGCATATTTGGATTCCTTGCATTTTTCTGTTAATTTTTCATATATTATTTTTTTGATTTGGAGTTATGGTTATTTTTCTATGAATTAATGAAGTTTGAGCTATTTTCTGGAATTTAAATAAACAGAGAAATTCCACTTATTGCGTCAGCATGATGCAATGCTGATGTCACAGGGGGCTGACCTGTGGGGTCACAATGTTAGTGACTCTAAGATGATTCCCTCTATTTATTAATTTTAATTAAGTTTTAAGGGGGCCAGGGCCCACCTGTCATTGACCCATGGGGTCAAATGACTAGGGGTTAGCCCCCTAATTAGTGTGGCCACGTGGGCCTGCTGGAGTTGGCCGGTGGTGACAATCCCGCACGGCGGCGGGCACTGTGGCGGCGTCTCCGGGCATGGGAGGCGAGGTGGTAGGCATCAAACGGCTCCCCACACACGTGCGCTTCGAGGGGAGCACACGCGCTCACCGGAGGAGGCCGGAGGCCATGGAGGGGAGGAGCTCCGCGGCGGCCGGAGCTCGCGCTCCAGACAAACGCGTCAACGGGGGCTCCTGGAAAAGAACGGGGAGGCGAGAAGGGGGAAGTAGCTCACCCTGAGCAAGATGGAGGGGGTGAGGAGACCGGAGGGGTGCCGAAGGGGAGGCTATTGCTCGCCGGAATTCTTCGGCCGCGGCGGAGGAATTCGTTCCGTGCGTCGTTCACAAGGGTTCCAGGCGCCAATTGAAGGGCCACGGCGACGAGATAGATGGCGGTAGGTGTCCTGGACAACCTGGCGCGACGAGTGGAGGCCAGTGGCCGCGGTGGCACACGGCAGCGAACTACGGAGCGCTCGGGCCACACGGGTTTGCGCCGGAGGGAGAGGAGAAGCTCCAGGGGAAGGGCGAGAATGAAAAGGGGGGCTTGCACAGGCCTCCATGGCGAAGATAAGGGCAGGAGAGCAGGCAGCTCCATGGCCTGAAGCAGGAAGTGGCGGCCATGTGAGGCGCACGGCTCGGCCGTCCCTCCTTCTGGCAAGAGGAAGAAGACGGGCATGCCCCTAGCGGGTTTGGCCGACTTCTGCTGCCAGTTGGGCCAGGTGAGCCCGAAGGTGAGTTAGGTGAGTTTTTCCTTTATTGTTTTCTGTTTCTGTTTGTTTGATTTGATTTATATATCAAATCATTTTATAAAATCCTAAAATAATTTATATGGATTTATCTGACTAATATAAAGTCAGTACCAAGTTTTCAGGAATTTTTTATTTCACAATATTTGAATCCAATTCAAATATGGATAATATTTAATTTCCAAAGGCACTTTTGGACTTTTTCAAAAATCCATGAGCATGACATGGGACCCACAACACATGAAATGTGATCATGCCCATTTATAAAGATTTTCAAGAAGTTCAGAAGATTTTTGGAAAAAGATTTTTATCTGGCCATTTATTTGATTTGATTTTGAGGCTTTTCAAAATTCCCCAATTATTAAAAAGGAAAATTAAAACATGATGCATTATTTCTAGTAATAAAATCACATACCAAACTAGGGTTTTTACAACTCGCCCCCACTCAAAATTATCTCGTCCCGAGATTCAAGACGTAAGGTAACAGGGAAAATCTTCAAGCATGCATCTTCAAGAAGATCGAGAACCTCGCGATCAACTCATGGAATGAGATATGAAAACATCTCTTGAGTTGAGACACACGACACACATCGAAAGGATGGAAGGAGGTAGGGAGAGTTTCATTTTGGTAGACAACAGTTCCATGCTAAAGTAGATGGTGAATAGGTTTCAAAGTAGCGATGAGTTAAGTTGGCCTTAATACCACAACGAGACACCTTAGGGGAGGTGACTCAAGAATATCTCCCAAGTCAGGCAAAAATAATAACTTTTGATACAAGGATGATAGAAGTTTCTTTCACCAGACCGAGGCATACAAAAACGATCGTTGAATGAATTCGAAAGAATGGTACACTCAAATTTGGATGGAAACAATGGTTATAGAGACAATTCGGCAAATGATAGGCACAATCCCATTTCATACCGAAGGATATAACCTAGTGGTTGAGAATGCTTTCAATAGTTTGAGCATTCCACATTCACATGGCTTAACCAAATCTGTGGCGAAGATCTTGGTAACACTTCATACAACCAAGATGAATATATGTGGGGGATGTGGATGCAAAGGAAGATAACACCTTCTCAGATTTGTTTTCTTGCTATAGCAAGATGCTTTCCAACATAACTTGTCTGCATGATCGACCGAGATACATTCAACACTCCGCTTCTAATGTTCTCCTTGATGTTCTAGATACCATGATCATTCTTCGAAGTAGCATCAAGTAAAGGTCGGACTTCAAAACACATAGGATCCATAAGGAACAACTTCTAGAATAAGTCATATGATATCCTCATGGAGGAGTGGCTATTAATGAATGGCATTTGGGGATACTCTAAAGAATGGTGGCTAGATTCATCACACGGGTAAGAAAAAACAAGAACTTGGATCACTAGGTGATTCTCTTGTGGATGATCATGATTTTCTAGGAACTACAACAGATATGTCAAAGTAACAAAGTACCCTGACACAATGGTTAGCATGGTTACTCTGGCTAAAAGACATCTGAAGTGGGAGGAAAGATTTGCAAATGCATCAACACCGGATTCTAGAAATCTAATGCTCCTCAACAAGAATTCCTAGAATGAATCGGACAACATAACGGCTATTCCGGGATGAAAAATGAGACAACCTGCAAGAATTGGGACATAACTTTCTCAAGAGACTCGATAGAATGATGACACTGGGGACAACAACACTTCTAAGGCAAACAGAGAAGCAATCAACGAGATGTCCTAGTAAAGACAACGAAGAGCCTAGTCCTATCTTCCCTTAGAAAAGATGAGGGTGACTCAGAACTCAGATCGAAGAGCTAAGGAGAAAAATGAATTCTTACGTTGTTCCCATATACCCAAGTAACTATATAACTATAGAATTCTAAAATCGACATCGACCAAGGTTTGATTGTCCTACAAACAGTCCTGCTCTGATAAAAAGTCTGTCGGGACCCGGAATTTGCATATGTAATTCCAGTCACAACTCAATCATATGGACAGACGAGAGCCATACCCACTTGTCTAAGCAGACAAGGCCAAGTACAAGACACTCTCGGAAAGCTCGAACGTGAGGGGCATCCCCTCCAGGCCCGTATGATCAACTGAGATGGTCCTCATTGTCCGCTCACAAGTCTAAATGCTTATGGGTGGTGAAATCCCATACTCATAGACAAGTCGCCTCAACCATATTATCGATTGAATCATAACACTTACATAAATAGACTCCAGCCAAATCACTTAGTCAGGGTCTCGGGCGGGCTCGATTGTACAACGAAGTGTGCCACGTGACGGAGTCACGAGCAATCGCATCGCAATGCCCCAAGCTGCGCACATCTCAGGGCCACTTGGTGTAAGAAAGACCGCCGGCAAGAACTCAACTAAGCTATCAAACCCCACACTAATACATGCACGTTATAATCATACACGCAACATACATATCTAGTGTAAACAGCAGGTAACACAACGTGAACTCTACAAACTCATAGCTTTATTGCATCTGCTAAACTGAGCAGACATAGTAGTTGTATTACAAGCAGAGATCACATGACTGTGATCCAACATTACATCAAGCAACAACGGAAGCAAATTATGTATTAGTAAATACAAGCTTAACAAATTGCTTAAGAAGCCTGAAAGAAAAGACAACGAACCTCCAAAGGAACCAGTCTGCTGTCTGGAACTATACGACATAGCCGGCGTCGAGCTCGAGCTAGAGCCTACCATCAGGGTCAGTGGTCTCCTCTCTAAAACATAGAATAAGAAAACTTGAGTACAAAGACGTACTCAGCAAGACTTACGTGAGAACTATACTACTTATGCTCAAGTATCAAGGTAACGGCAAGTGGGGTTGTAATGCAGAAAGCATTGACTTGGCTATCCTGTACTACGACTACATAGAGTTGAGATGAGAAGCGCACTCGAGTCCATCTAATCTTGATCACCACATCAATATACCACCATGGATTCTTCCTCGACTTACCCACAAGGAAGCAACCAAAGCACTCACACTTATCTTGGAAGTTTTAGAGTATCCGTTCAAGTTGTCTAATAATCAAGTAAAGGTGTCCAGGTAGTCCATAATCGCGGACACGACTATTCGAATAGATCATTACCCTGCAGGGTGTACGCTTCACACACATGTCATCACTTACCTCCCTTGAATCGTCATCCTTCAAGAGGATGTATGACGAGGATAATCACCAAGGCACTTACCTCACGGCTCCAACTCTAGTCCAGGGGATCTCCTATTTGAGTATGTACCCCAATCAGAAATCCGGCCGAGTTTTCCATTCAGGACTCAAACAATGTATGGACGGTCCGACAAGACCACCTCGACGTATGGTACTGCGCTTGTCTAAAACCGTGCTACAAAGTAACCGTGCATCTCCTCGCACTCCGGCACAAAATCAAATCGAAGAAGCAATAACCCATGGGAATCCTGGACCAAAATCGGGGTGAGTTAGTACGCCAAACGGGGTCCCATAGCCCTGCATGTGGAAGTACTCTTGTCTTGGATCACAACACGAGAACTTGGGGCCTAGGGCAGTATAAATGAGACAATCCACTATGTACTCCTAGACAACCTCTCATTGTTCACCTTTATTAGGGTGGCTTCACCAACACATTACCATCATGTTGCATTGTTCTCTACCATCCCGATACATCACCCAGTTGGATCATCTTCATTACATACAACTCTAGCATAGCATAAGCATAACATGGATGAAGGGCCACATGATGAACACAAACAATCCTGGATCTGATAGGTTGCGGTTTGCTTAATACTGTGGCAGCAATGATAGGTCATGCAAAGGATGGGTTCAACTAGCGATAGAAGGTAACATGTGGATCACCTAATCATGCATAAGAGAACAAGAGGTAAATGGGTTTATATAGACATGATCAATGGGGTTTTCTTGCCTTGTTGACGATCACGAGGTGTCACTCTTTAGGGCAGTCGAAAACTACATCCGGCAATGAATCTTTCGAGAAGAGGCAAACACCGAGATAACAAAGTATAAAAATCACATTGCAATGCACAATCAAGATGTAAATGAAAGCATGGCATGGTACTGATGTGGGGTATGTTCAAGTTTCAACTTATTAATTGAAGTATATTTGGAAAAGAATTCCAAATTCAAACTCCAAATGATTATTCAAAACTTCCCAAATTGCATTTGCTATTGTTTGATCTTCGTAAACTATTTTTTCATGCTTTAAAGTTGCATATTTGGATTCCTTGCATTTTTCTGATAATTTTTCATAAATTATTTTCTATGAATTAATGAAGTTTCAGCTATTTTCTGGATTTTCTAGAATTTAAATAAACAAAGAAATTCCACTTATTGCATCAGCATGATGCAATGCTGATGTCACAGGGGACTGACCTGTGGGGTCACACTGTCAGTGAATCTAAGCCGATTCCCTCTATTTATTAATTTTAATTAAGTTTTAGGGGGGCCAAGGCCCACCTGTCATTGACCCATGGGGTCAAATGACTAGGGGTTAGCCCCCTAATTAGTGTGGCCACGTGGGCCTGCCGGAGTTGGCCGGCGGTGACCATCCCGCACGACGGCGGGCACTGTGGCCGGCGTCTCCGGGAACGGGAGGCCACGGGGTAGGGATCAAATGGCTCCCCGCACACGTGCGCTTCGAGGAGAGCACACGCTCTCATCGGAGTAGGCTGGGAGGCCACGGCGGGGAGGAGCTCCGCGGCGGTCGGAGCTCGGGCTCTAGACGAACGCGTCGACGGGGGCACCTAGAGAAGAACGGGGAGGCGAGAAGGGGGAAGTAGCTCACCCTGAGAAAGCTGGAGGGGTTGAGGAGACCGGAGGGGCGCCGGAGGGGAGGCTATTGCTCGCTGGAGTTCTTCAGCCGCGACGGAGGAATTCGTTGCGGGCGTCGTTCACAAGGCTTCTCGACGCAAATTGATAGGCCACGACGACGAGGTAGATGGCGGCGGGCGTCTTGGACAACCTGGCGTGGCGAGTGGAGGCCAGTGGCCGCGGTGGCGCACGGCGGCGAACTACGGGGCGCTCGGGATCTCATGGGTTTGCGCCGGAGGGAGAGGAGAAGCTCTAGGGGAAGGGCGAGAAGGAAAAGGGGGGCTTGCGCAGGACTCCACGGCGAGGATAAAGGTAGGGGAGCAGGCAGCTCCGTGGCCAGAAGCAGGAGGTGGCGGCCATGCGAGGCGCACGGCTCGGCCGTCCCTCCTGCTGGCAAGAGGAAGAAGACGGGCATGCCCCTGGCGGGCTGGGCCGACTTCTGCTGCCAGTTGGGCCAGGTGAGCCAGAAGGTGAGTTAGGTGAGTTTTCCTTTATTGTTTTTTGTTTCTGTTTGTTTGATTTGATTTATATATTAAATCGTTTTATAAAATCCCTGAAATAATTTATATGGAGTTATCTGACTAATATAAAGTCAATACCAAGTTTTCAGGAATTTTGGCTTTCACAATATTTGAATCCAATTGAAATATGGATAATATTTAATTTCCAAAGGCACTTTTGGACTTTAAAAAAAAATCCATGTGCAGGACATGGGACCCACAAGTCCACAAGACATGAAATGTGATCATGCCCATTTATAAAGATTTTCAAAAAGTTCAGAAGATTTTTGGAAAAAGATTTTTATCTGGCCATTTATTTGATTTGATTTTGAGGCTTTTCAAAATTCCCCAATTATTAAAAAGGAAAATTAAAAAATGATGCATTATTTCTAGTAATAAAAGCACATACCAAACTAGGGTTGTGAAACTTTCTCTCTTTACAAAAGACTTTGTTTAGACAAACTAATCCCTATTGGTATTTGTGAGGATGTTCCTGTTGAAGTTGCTAATTTCTTGATCCTTACATATTTTGTTGTGCTTGACATGCCCGAGGATGGGAGCATGTCCATTATTCTTGGTAGACCTTTTATTAACACCGTAGGTGCTATTATTGATTGCAATAAAGGAAAGGTTACTTTCAATGTTAATGATACGGAACACACGGTATATTTTCCGAAGAAGATCGATAAAAGGCATGGCCTTAACTCTATTGAGAATATTGAGACCGTGAAGATTGGAGAATGGGATTGTCCTTTACATGTGCACCACAAAAACAAAACAATTATGGGGGGGAAAATGTCCATGAAAACAAAGGTACCATGATTCTTTTATAAGAAGTGAAATTTCTTCTTGATATACCACTTGTTTGGTGGTAAGACTTCATCAACCTTGCTGACAAACATGTTTTTATGAGTAAAAAGGGGAGCTTGTTATGTTTTAATTTTCTTTAGCTTTTATCCTCCTTGCTGTACCAAAGTTTTATGCTTTTGAAACTTCATATGTTTAACCTTTATTTCGAGCTTTCCGGAGGCTTTGCAGGTTTCGGTACTTTGATTTTTTTTTAAAGTGAATTTGTCAGAAAAATTCCAGAAAAATTATAATAAAAAATTTCACCAAAAAAGAGACACAGTGGAACCATAGGGCGCTTGGGCCCACCTGGCCCCCTTTCCAGATATGTATTCTTCCCTTCTCTCTCTCTCTCTCACTCCAAAAATCCCGAGTTTTCTGCTGGAGCTCGTGTTCTTGCTGTTCTTGGTGGAAAATTTTGATCTGTCTCTGTATCCCATCATTTGCATTGAGTTTGTGAGCATTTGCTTCTTGGTATGTGACTACTCCACCCCTCCAATTAGAATTTTGATTGGTAGTCTTATTTGTGAGTATTTAGGAGTTCTTGGTGTTGTTCATATGAGCTTGCATGCATGTTTAGAAATTTATTGTTGATGCTTTTTTGCAAGTTAATGCTTGGGGAAGTGAGTAGCGTAGTTTTCCTCAACTCATTTTGCTTAAATCTTCGTTTTTTGTAACTTGCAAAAAAAATTCAGAAATGAGTTTGTTTGGAAAAGCGATAGAATGGCTTGGGAAGAAGAAACTCGAGCCCACCGAAAGATTAACTAGAGATGCAGCTTCATCCTCTACTGCGAGAATGAGTTACAATGATGATATCGTGCCACCGGAGTATTTCCACGAAACGAACACGGCGCGTTCCATGACATACATGTGTCCAGAATTCGTTACGACGGCAGTTATTAAGGATGAGTTTGATAACCTTTGATCAGCTGGAGGTTTGACACGTCTCGTGACACGCCGTGTGCCACAATATACAAAACTCACCTATTATTTTGTTAAATGTTTTAGATATAATGATAAAACTTCCATGATTGAATTCATAATATATGAGGAAGTTTTTACCATGTCTTTGGAAGATTTTTGTCATGTTAAAGTGGTGCGGAATGTTGGGAAGACGACCAGGATAAATGTTCAACCCTACATGCTGAAAGAACTCTTCACCTATCTTTACAACAATGACCCGAAAGACATTCACCGGGGGAAGATTTCCAGCATCTTGTTCCCCCACATCAGGTATTTCGCATACTATATTGCTCGAGGGGTGTTAGCTCGTGATAACACGAGTAACATTTCGGCTCTGGACATTGCTATCTTGGCAGCCACCCTCTTAGGAGACAACACGTATAATATTGGTCCTTTGATTGCTTGCCGTTGTGTCACTAACAGCGGTAAGGGGCCTCACTTTGGTGGAATTTATGCTACACTTATTGTAACAACCCAGATTTCAAAAAAAAAATTTGTTTTCGATGTGAATTATTTGGTTGTCTGATTTTTTTGCGGTATTTGCATCCCCGATTTATCGATCGGTGATTATTTTCCACCTCTTATCTCGTATCCGACGGAGACCGACCCTTGCCACCCTGACACTAGACCTTTGCGAGACCGGGGTTTCACCCGAGCACTGTTGCAACTGGCACAGGACTAGCCATCGCCATCGGAACGAAAAACCCCATTTAATACTTAAATGGATTATTTTCTTGAGAGTCAGAAAAATATTCTCGAAACGATATCGAAGTGAGGTACGACTGACGGACTCGCCGCACTGAGCGCGTGGTTCGATATTTCGTCTGAATCGGAGGTTGTATGCACTCTTGGCGGTCAGAAACATGGAGCACCGCGCGTGTGCGAGAAAAACCGGGGATGTTTTTGCAAACTGCCAGCCACCTGGGGTATATAAAGACCACCACTCTCCCACCCCTTTCTAGGGTTTCCTTAGCCTAAAAATTGCAGCCACCCCCCTCCACTTTGTCACATCTGCCCATTTTTTCCTCCAAATCCCGGAACCCTAGCTCCCTGGCCCTCCGGAGCCGTCGGATCTGAGATCCGACGCTCCTGGAGCCGCCACGTAGCCCTCCAGCTTCTCCCAACCGGAGCCAGGGCGCCCGGGCCCCGTAGGGCCGCCGTCGGGCCCGCCCGAGCCCATCTGACGCCCCAGCCGCCGCCAGTCGTGGAAGTCGCGCCGCCTGCCGCGGCACCCCGGATCCGGCGCCTCCGCGCCACTAGGCAAGCCGCCGCCGACCACTCCGTTCTCCTCCTCCTCCCCTCACTCTCCTTCTCTCCCTCGTAGGTCGACCGGAGTGCTGGAGTAACGCCGCGGCGGCAGAAGCCACCGTCGCGCGCCATGGCATCTCCGAGCCCGAGCTCGGCCACGCCGCCGCCCAGCAACGGCCCCGACCGGATCTGGCGACGCGCGCCGCCCTGTGCCTCCTCCCGCTGCGCCCGTGCGTCCTCCTCGCCGCGCCTCCTCGTCGGCGGCGACCGGCAGCCACCGCGTGCTCGAGGGGATCGACTACCCGATCGAGCCGCCCGCCGCCATGGGCCGAGGCCACCCGCTTCCTAGTCCAGCGCGCGGCCCAGCGCCACCCAGCCAACTTGGGCCGGCCCATGGGTGAGCCAGGCTGCCCCTTTTTTTTATTTGTCTCTGTTATTTTATTTTTCCTATTTTTTCTAAGTCTAAGAATTATTGCTGCTATTTCCTTTTTGCATAGAAATTTGCTAGTGTACGATAGGTCGGATGATGTAGCGCCCAAAAGGAAAATTGTTTAGTTTTGTGTGTACTTCAGTTCATATTTTGTGAGCATTTTGATTTGAGGTCATGTTGATGTTGTTAATCACTGTTGAAGTGGGCATCAGACTGTAAACTGCTGCTACTTCCTGTTAAGTGTTGATGTTATTATTTTATTGCAAGTTTGATATATGATTGTGTCACATCCATGAGGCCTATTGTATTGATTCTTGTTGCATACTGTTAAGAATCATGTCTACTTCAATCCTATGCAATCAGTTGTCATGTTTGACTGTTGTAGCTATATTAATTCTTCTTCCAATGTGGTGACCCTGATGACATGTGTTGCTGTTTATATAAAGTTGCTACTTTGCTGCCCTATATCTTTTTAACCATGCATCCTATTGAGCATTGCAATATGTCATTTTGATCTATGCCATGTCTACTTCCATTATATGCATTGCATTTTCATGTTTACATTCCTGGTCATAGTTATGTTTAGCTCCAAAGTTGCTATCCTGCTGTTGTTGACAACCACCTCTGTTTTCACTAAGTTTGTAACTTTCCGATGCCCTGTTACTTGATTAATATCTTTTGATCTATGATGCCTATGACCATGATTCTTGTTTGTACCTGATCACCATCATGTCTACTTCATGCCCACATATTGCTATGTCATGTTGCTGCACTTTTGCATATAGTTTTGCCCCTGTTTATACAGCATGAAAATAACAGTTTCTGCCCTGTTTTCCTGATTTTCACTAAGTCCTTGACCAATAATGTTTTATAGCTTCTAGTGTTTCTTATAGCTAGTGAACCATGATGCCTTTTTGCATGATTCCTTTTTCCATGCTATGCCTGCCATGTCTACTTTAGTTTTATATCATTTTTGTGCATGTATACAACCTTTGGTTTGTTTATTTGTTGCTCTAAAGTGTGCTTCCTGATGTTGCCAGATTGTGTTCATAACTTGTGTTGCTTGTATCTTTTTAACCGTAACTCCGTTTGGAGTGCTCTTTATATGTAACTTGATTAGAATTTCAAGTATTTTGTGTTTATGCTATTGTTTTCTTCTGTTAACCAACCTAAAATATGGTTTAGGGAAGAACAGTCCCAATTACTTAAATTGTCGTGGGGCACTTAGTGGAATGCAATGTTTAGGTGGTGCCTCACTTAAATTGACTAGCATAAATAGTTTCCTTTATGCTTCACCTCTTTCCATGCTTGTGTGCTATGCCATGATTTAGTGAGATGCAATGTTACCAAACCTTTGCTCATGTTGTGTAGCTAAACAACTTGAACTATGATAAACGTGCGGTATCATCGTGTGTGACGAATACTCCACGTAACTTGTTAGTAACTGCTCTCGAAGATAGATGTGATACCGTGGTGCGTTGTCTCATGTTGTCTCCTTGTTGATACTTGTTCGTGATTGCTCCGTAGTAATAGATGCTTGCTCGTCGATTGCCTTTTCCAGTGTTTCCTTCTTGTGTGCTTCCGCGGGTACGTCTCGGAGATGATGCGAGCTTGCGATTGACTACACCTTCGGTTTCGTCTTATCATCAGGTAAGGGGGAGCATATGTCATGCTTATAACTTTTATCTCACTCATGCCTAGGTGTAGGATAGAACGATTGCTTGATCCTACCACTTCATATTCATGCCTCTCAAATAAAACCAAACAACAATGTCCTCTACATCCAAGAAATCCTTGTTCGGCTATGTTACTTTTTCTCGCTGCTCAGCCACTACTTAGTATGCATGCTAGGATGTTATCAACTGTTATCCTATTACTCCGTGGATTGGGCTATCACATTATTATATTATTGTGGATGATATGATTATTATAATGTTGACTCTCTTCGACGAAGGATGGAAGGTCTAGGGTATCCCGCCCCGACGCTTTGTTCCATTCGAGTCACCTAGGATCTGAGTTCCGGGTATTGGTTTTAAGACTAAGCGTGCCTAACTGCGTCTGGGATTTTTATGGGGTCCCCTTTTCTTACCTATCTAGCTTCAAACATTTCTAGTGGTTGCCCAAGCTGATTTACCATTTGAAAACCATGTGTGTGTCTGTCGGGTCGCTCCTAGCAGATAATATGAAAAATAACCCGGGCCAGCGGAGACATGGTTTCTCTGTTGGTCCACACTGGTGATCTAGGGGGCTGCCCACATGTGAGGGGATCACTTACCTCGACCTTAGCCAGACGGAAGAGTCTAATCCGAGAGCGTGGCCGGATTTTGGATTGGGTTTCGACTCCCCGGGGGCCACCCGGATTTGTTCGTTGTTAGCTAGAGGTACTTGTCATTTCGGATCTCTCGGAACTAAATCATAAAATGCTTGCCTATGATGGGTAGCAACTGAGAGAGATGGGCGTGCGTGCGGAGCCTTGTAATGGGAAGTTGGTACACCCCTGCAGGGTTAAATCTTTTCGAGAAGCCGTGTCCACGGTTAAGGACGACTTGAGACCTACTCCTTGTTCATACACAACAACAAATGAGATAATCTTAATAAACTTGATCCACGTGTGTGATTCTTGACAGCTTCTTCTTCGTCGGGATGCGAAGAGGAGGACAAGGATAGGATAGGTGTTATGCTTGCGTAAGTAGATGATAGAAAGACTTGTTGGAGGCGATTCCTCATCGAATGCTTGGTTCTCATCTTACTGTAAAATATACCGTTAGCCACTCATATATTGCTAGTGCGTCTGCAACCTCACCACTACCCCCATCGTATCGTGAGAAGTTAGTTACAAGACTTTTGATATAGCTCACCTCTTTCTTTTCTATTTTACGCACGTTATGCAAACGATCTTGGACTTCAGAGGAGCTCGGCGACCCTTCTTATGGACGCCTTCACGAAGACTCGACGACGACTAGTTAGGTGGATCCCTGCGGAGAGCCTGGACCCGTGTGGTTACAGGAATGGTGTGTTTTACCTTTCCCACTAGGCATTTGATTGTAGTCTGTACTTAGACATGTATCTTCCGCTGATGTATTGTATTAAGGCAATTGTATGCTGATTGTATGAGATGTTGTACCCTTCTAGCTGTAATGTTGTGATATCATGTTGGAAATCCGGGGCATATGGCATCGTCATATGTCGCGGTTGGACCGATATGTGTTTTGTCCCCGAATCTGGATGGAAACATCTAGATCTGGAATAGTACCGCACTTATCCTTGAGCGTCTCGAACGCACTGTTGATATGTCTCAAACGTATCTACTTTTCCAAACACGTTTTCTATTGTTTTGGCCTCATTCTTGCATGATTTGAATGAAACTAACCCAGAGTGACGCTTTTTTCAGTAGAGCTGCCTGTATGGTTTTCTTTTGTGCAGGAATATGGATTATTAGGTACCTCAGAAAATTCCCAGAAAATTCATGAAAAAGCCACGCACCCAGAGGGACCCATGACCAGAAGGTGGGCCAGAGGGCAGCCAGGGGGGCCCTAGACACCCTGCTGGCGCGGCCACCCCTTGGCCGAGCCGGGAGGCCTCCTGGGTGGGTCCTCCCCCATGTGGTGCCCTACAAGGACCCCTATTTTTACCCGTCAAGAGGAAACCCCAGAACAGAAGTCGTTTTCCCAATTATCGTCGCGCAGCCGCCGCCACCCTCTGTTCTTCTCCGGGAGGGCTAATCTGGAGGATCTTTTGGCCTTCAGTGAGGGGAGATCATCGCCATCGTCATCACTAATCCATCATCCCTCTGTGACTTCTCCTTTCATGTGTGAGTAATTCCCTGCTGTAGGCAAAGGGTATGGTAGGGATTGGATGAGTTAGATCATGTAATATTTCGTCAGATTGTTGGGGGCATGTTTCCTATCATCTATTATGGTGTTTATCATCTTTGCTACAACTTGTTGCTCTTAACTCTTGTCACTTTGGGCATGAGTGCCATGTTTTGAGATCTGAACCACTTGTGTTTTCATGAGTTTATTTGTGTTCTTGATCCTATCTATGAGTTGTATGCACCTATTATTGTCCAGAACCGGCGATCCCAAAGGTGAAAGCTTGGGATACCAAAGGGGATGGACTATAGTTTGAGGATTTCATGTATCCAATGAGTGTTAATGTCAGAACCCTCTGTTAGGTAATGTGCTAGGATCAAAGTCATCTTGCATCTTGTTAAAATTTTCAAAAGAAGTCATTGAAATCAAAAAGAAAAATGGGAGAAGGAACCCCCAGATGAATTAATTCAAAAGGCTAGATAAAAATCTTCTCCAAAAATTCATGTTAGATTTTTGAAAAGTCTTATAAATGAGTGTGATCACATATCAAGTGATGTGGGACTCACCCCATGCTCATGGATTTTCAAATATTCAAACAGTGCCTTGGAGTTAATCAAAAACCCCTATTTGATTTAAGGTTCAAATAATTTGAATTTTAAAAATGTTCAAAATTTACAAGTGGCTAGCCTAGTATATTGTGAAGCCACATAAAAACTTTCAGCATTTAATAAAATGGTTTGCTATTTTTTTAGCTAGCCAAAAAAAATCTCAAAAAAGAAAACAGAAAGAAAAGAAAAGGAACTTACCTGGCTTCTGGCCTGTTGGCCCACTTACCGTGCCCAGCCCAACCTACCAGGGGAAGCAGGGTCTTCTCCCTCTCCCCATGCCTCCAAACAGCTCGCTGGAGAGGCCGAGCACGCCGTGGACGCCACCTCGACGTCCAGGGGCTTCCAGGCCTCCCCGTGCCCTCACCTCGTGCCGTGGAGACCCGCCTCGAAGCCGCCCGTCCATTCCCCCCTCCTGGCTCGCTCTCCACTCCTCCCTCGTCGATTTCTTCCTCCACCCGAGAGCGCCGCCGTTCGCCGTCGTGTCCACGCGTGGCCAGTGGACCTGTCAAGCTACGCTGCCGTGTCCTTCAAGTTCCTTGTCGTCGACTAGTCTGAGCTGCAGAAGGAATCGAGCCGGGAAGCTCCACCAACGACGTCCCCTTCAAGCTCTCGTCGCCGGCCGCCGTGAAGGTCTTCGTTAAATTCCCCGCCGTTGTGACCTCCCCGACTCCAATGACTACCTCGTCGTGATCCCTGTGATCTGGTGAGCTTTTCCCCCAAGCTCTTAGAGCCACGCAACCCCTCTAGCTGGATCTGCCATGCGAGCCGAGCACGGCCTCCGCCATGGGTGAGCTCGAGGTCGCCCCTGTGCTCCTCCGTCTCAACCAGGACGCGCGTCGTGTTCCTCTCCACCCCAGCGATGCAACGCGCTGCTCCCCGGTCATCTTGGTGCACGGAGTCGACGCCTGCGTCTACACCGAGCCATGGCCGCCGCAAAAGCTCAACGCCGACGAAGATTCAGGCCACCCCCGCGGCCTTGCTCTGCTCAGCTTGACGCGGACGTTCTCAAGCTCCCGTTTGGTGGTCTCAGCGCACCAAATGGTGGCCGGAGCCGCCGTCCCGTGTGTCGCCGCCGCGTCTGGTGACGCCGGCGTTTAGCCACCGGCAGCCCGCCGACGTGGCAGTGATTAGGGGCTTAACCCCACCTGGGTTAAATGACCCTGGGTCACTGACAGTGGGTCCTGGCCCCCCCTTAATCCCCTGGTTAGTTTAAACTAACCGGGATTTTAAACAGAGAGGCTGACAACCCTGGCCCAACAGTCAGCCCCCCCCTGACGTCACCCTTGTGCAAGCCTGACGCAGTAATTGAATTTCCAGAAAAAAATGAAATCAGAGAAATTCCAGAAAATCCAGAAAAGGCTGAAATTTTTGGAAATTCATAGGAAATTCATATTAACTCCAAATTTAACAAATAATATATGAAAAATGATCATGAGAAAATAACCTATCCAAATTTCCAACTTTCAACTATGTTTGAGTTGAATTTAAAATGTGACTAGTAGCATTTTCTATTTGGTTTAAATGGAATTAAATCAAATTCATTTCAAATGCTTTTGCAATTTGAACCATAGCAACATACCACATTATACTTGAACTTCAGAGGCATATCATACACATTTCAAAATGGTTTAACTTGATCAGACAATAGCATTTGTAACTTGGCTAAATTGAATTCAAATTGGAGTTTGAATTTGCAATTCATTTGCAAATACCCCATTTAAGTGGAATTGCTTCACACATCAACCCATGTATTTACTTCGATACCTTGTTTGTTGTTTGTCGAGTAGAGGTGGAACCGGAACAGGAGGCTGCCCCCTTCGTTGAAGACCCCGAACCCGAACCTCGACAAGAAGGCAAGAAAACCCCCATTGATGATGTCGATAAAATCCCACTTCCCTCTCATGTCTCGCTTATGCATTGTATAGGATGATTACCATGCTACGTTTCTACCGCATAGATGAACCCATTCCTTTGCATGACCTATCATTTTTCACAGTAGTAGGCAAACCACAATCCTAGAAAATGTAGGAGTTGATTGGTATCATGTGGCCCCTGCAATTGTTACTGCTTATTGCATGCTTAGCGTGATACAATGATGTTACTGTTATGTGAGTCGGGATGGTAGTGATCATATTGGTGATGGTGGAAATGTGTTGGTGAATCTACCCTAATACAAGGTGAACGATGAGAGGCTGTGTAGCAGTACACAGTGGGTTGTCTCGCTGAACACCGCCCTAAGTCCGAGTTCTTGTGTGGTGATCCAAGATGAAGAGTACAACCACACATTGGGCTCACTGACCCCTCTCAACCTATTAACTCATCCCTTTCGATATCCAGATGTCGCAGTAGTTCGGAGTTCTGGTAGGCTTGTGGCCTGGCTGCTAAGTGAGAGAACGGCTCAACCGAGACCGGATTATGCACCACACACACATCACCTGGGTCCACTTCGGTCAACCGGCTGGGTTCACGATAGAGGTAGCCAACCCAGGTAGGCGGCTTTCTTGGACTAGATAGGCTATGAGGTAACAGTTGTGGTGAGCATCCTCGCTGACATCCCTTGAATGGTGTCGAGTACAAAGGCGGTAACTGATGATCATGTGTGTGTAGCGGTACACCCCTGTAGGGTTAACAAAACTATTCGAATAGCCGCGTCCGCGGTTAAGGACTGCTTGGAAAGCTTAGCTTGATTATTAGACAACTTGAACTGGATACTTCTAAAACACACCAAGATAAGTGTGAGTGCTATGGCGTGCTTTCTCGTGGGGAAGTCGAGGAAGGCACCACAGTGGTGTAATTGGTTGGAGAAAGTAGTGGACTCGTGTATGCTTCTTACCTCAAGTCTGGTACTCGTAGTTCAGGACTAGCCAAGTCAAAGCTGGCATTTCTGCAAGTGAAACCCCACCTCCCTTTACCTTGATACATTTGCATGAGTAGTATAGCTCCTATGTAAGTCTTGCTGAGTACGAATTTGTACTCACGTTTGCTTATTCTATGTTTTAGATGAACCCACTGACCCCGAAGGTGGCTTCTTCATCGAGCTTGACGACTGAAGATCAAGCTAGTCTAGTCCCAGTCAGACGACTGGTTCCCTCGTGGAGGGCTTGTGTTTAAATAAGGCTTCTTAAGCCATTTGTTCAACTTGTCTGTACTCATACATACTTTTCTTCCGCTTGTCTGTTGTAATGTTGGATCACATGCTTGTGATCTCTGTGTGCACTCTGTGAGAGCTATCAATAAAATGTATACTTTGTAGAGAATTGCAATGATACCTGCTGTTCATACAAGGCATGTGTGCTGCGTGGATGTTTATAACATGCATGTCTTTGTATGGGTTTTGGAGACCTTAGTTGTGATCTGGCTGGCGGTCTTTGATACACCAAGTGGCCCTTAGATGTGCGCAGCTTGGGGCATCGCGATTCGATTGCTCGAGACTCTGTCTCGTGCACACTTTGTGGTATGATCGAGCCCGCCCTAGACCCCGACTAAGTGATTGGGCTGGAGTAAGTCTATGTAAGAGTTATGAGATAGTCGATAGTATGGTTGAGGCGACTTGTCTGTGAATATGGGAGTTCATCACCCATATCATTAGACTTGTGTGCGGACGATGAGGACCCATCTCAGTTGATCATCCGGCTTGGATGGGATGCTCCTCACGTACGATACTTTCCGAGAACATTCTGTGCTTGGCCTTGTCTGCTTAGACAAGTGGGTACGGTTCTCGGCTCTCCATATGACTATGTCGTAGCGGGACTTGCATACGCTAACCCCGGGTCCCGACAGACTTGGTATCAGAGCAGGATTGACTGTAGGACTAGAATACGCTAACCCCGGGTCCCGACAGCTTGCTATACTTATATAGTTACTCTGGGTATATAAGGGAACAACGTAAGGCTTCTTTTTTCTCCTTACCCCCTTCGTTCTGAGTTCTGAGTCCCCCTCATCTTGTTCTACGGGAAGATAGGACTAGGCTCACCTCTGTCTAATTAGAACATCTCGTTGTTTGCTTCCTTGTAGCCGTAGGAAAGTTGTGTCTGGTTTCCTAGCATTGTTGTAATGCTGATTTCTTACCTCGTATTATGTAAGTGTTGTTTCCATGTTGTAAGAAATTGTCTTTTTCTTGCAATTACAGCCATTATGCTGTCCGAGTCATTCCAGGTTTCTTCATAATCTGATGCATTTGCAAAATCCTTCTTTCTGCTTCAGATGGCAGATCTTCCCCCTCGGCAGATTGTTTGTTTGATCAGGTCCCTCGGTGTGCGTGGCCATCCCGCCACGTTGATCGAGATGATGTCCTTCATTGGATACCGATGGTACCCTGAGTACACAGTTGAGGAGCAGTTCCTTGACTTCAACCAGACCCAGTTCCATTACATTGTCAGGATCTACCCGCACCACAATGGAGTCACTCAGCCTATCCACTTTGGACATGGCATTGGAATGACTAAGAACATGGTTGTGCAGAATGCTGCATACTCATGTAATACCCTGCTGAGAGAGGAGCACACTATGCTGAGAGAGACCTCGTTCCGCTATATCCCTGCTGCACTTCCAGGATAAGAGGGATATTACACCGGACTGTACACAGATCACTCTTTGGAGGATCCTTTGCTTCAGATGACTGCTAGGTTTGCTTGTGATGCACGCGCTCTCCGTTTCGAGCTTCAAGCCACCCGTGTTCGTCTGTATCGAGCACTGACACTCTTGGCACCCTTTGTGAGTGTTGGATCAGTCGAGTATGATGCTATCTACCTTGTCAGGACACAGATGCCTACTCAAGTTGCTTGGCCCGAGATTGGAGGCATTTTTCAAACCCGTGGTCCTCTGCTTCCACCCTACGCTGGACCTAGGCCCCATCCTTGCCCAAATGGATATCAGGGTCCGTGTTTTCCGATGGTCACCTTCAGCTACCGGGATATGCGGGTAACTTTTACGAGGACTACTATGGAGATGGAGATGAGTGAGACCGCCTGTGGTCTTACTTAGTGAGGATGTAGTAGTATCTTAGTATATTGTACGCAAGGTGTTCTAAGTTCCAGAGGCTTAGATAAATAATGTATAGGAAGTCAGAGTGCCTCTGAAGGATGTATCGTCTTCATCACGTTTGTATTAGCTTGGTGCTTGTACTAAAATGATGTATGGTTTGTATGACAGCTTGTGAATATATGGCTTGTATGCTGTTATCACCATGTTGTCAAGATGATTACTTCCTTTTCTCTGTAATCCTTCCAGTACTTCAATACCTTTTTTAGACTCTTCAAATCAACTCTGTTTGACTTTGGTTTTAACCTTCAGGAGGTCTCAAGGAACCCGTGGCCAGCTTGGTCGTGCCCAGGGTCGTGGGAATGAAGAGGAGGAAGGTTGTCACAATCCCAAGTTAGGTATGTGCTAGGGTAAGCTTAGGCCATTGCATCATGATAAAAATTTCAAAAGAAATCAAAATGGGAGAGAGAACACCCCCCCAGATGAATTAATTCAAAAGGCCAGATAAAAAGTTTCTCCAAAAATTCCTTTTGCATTTTTGAAAAGTCTTATAAATGAGTGTGATCACATATCAAGTGATGTGGGACCCACCCCATGCTCATAGATTTTTCAAATATTCAAACAGGAGCATGGAATTAAATTTAAACCCCCATTTGAATTAAAGTTCAAATGATTTGATTTTTAAAAAGTGCCAAACTTTATAAGTGGTTACTCTATTATAATATGAGGCCATATAAAAAGTTTCAGCATTTTCAAAATGCCTAGCTATTTATTTTAGCATGGCCAACATATTACAGAAATGAAAAACAGAAGAGAAAATAGAAAAGGAAAGTGAGCCCACCTACCTGGGCCTCGGGCCCAACTCACCTGTGCCGCAGCCCAAGACCGCCGGCGCTCTTGTCGTCTTCTCCCACGGCGGCAAGCAGCTCGGTGGCGAGCTCACCGCCGTGCACGCCACCGAGGCGCGTCTAGGCCTCCCCGAGCCCTGTCGCTTCGCCACGGAGACGCCCAGACCACCCCGCACCGTTCCCCTAGCTCCTGGACGCTCTCCCCCTCTTCCTCTCGCGAATCTCGCGCAGCCCGAGAGCCGCCGGAGCACGCCGCCGCGCACAACCACGGCCAACGTCGACGAGACGACGCGACGACCTGTCCAGAAGGAAGGCCGCCGTCCTCCTCGTCTTCCCGTGCTCTCAGTTGAGCAAAGGAGCCACTGTGTGCGCCGCCAGCTTCAATATTTCTTCGCCGGGCACCGAAGCTCCGACGAGCAATCGAGCGTCGCCCGCTCCATCTCCGGCTCCGACGAGGTCTCCGTCGCGCTCAGGGTGAGCAGCTGCGCCGTTCCCCCCTTCTCGTTTCCCTCCCCATGCTTTGTTTTGCCTCGCCGTCGTCGTCAGTGGACAGCCGCCGCGCGCACGTCGTCGTCACCGTGCACCGGAGTGCTCTCGTGACCCCCCGGTGGCACCACTGGATGCGGAATACGATGAGGAGCAAGCCCGTGCCCTCCAGACCCCTCCCCGTGCCCTAAATCCTAAGTCCGGCGAGTCTCCGGCGAGACTCCGGTGACCCCCGCCATTAGCAGCTAACCCCCGAGCTAAACCCCCCTAATCCCCTATGACAGGTGGGCCCCCCCAGGCCTTAACCCCCCTCTGTTTAATTTAAACAGAGGGATTAAGCTCTGTGTCACTGACAGCCTTGGCCCACTTGTCAGCCCCCCCCTTGCAGCATGCTGACCTCATGATGATGCAGTAAACATTTTTCCAGAGAATAAAAAATCCAGAAAACTCCAGAAATTAGCCCAAACTTTGGAAATTCATAGAAAATTCATATTAACTCCAAATTGGACAAATAATATGTCTAAAATTATCAAAAAAATACAAGGATTATGAATATGCAACTTGTTTCTATGTTTGACCATTTTAAAATGGGTGAACAGTAGCAAACATGCATATGGATCCTTTTTGAATTCGAATTTGGAGTGAATTTGAAAATGACTTTGCAACACCCTTATTTTAGATGGTTTCATCCACACATCAGAGACTTTGTTACAACTTTACAACATCATATCATGATCAACCTTTTCAAATGAACTTTCATGCATTCAAATGCATTTGAAATTCATCAATAAATCAAATGGAGTTTGAATTCGCAACTCAAATGGAATATACTCCTTTTAAATAGAATTGTCCACACAATGCAACCTTGAACATCACCATTACAATCTTATTCATGTGATTGTGCATTGTACATTATGTTGATCCTATGATTGTCATGTTGCTGATAGAAGTAGAGCCGGAAACCGAAGCCACCCCCTTCGTTGAAGACACCGTTATCGAAACCTCGTCAGCAAGGCAAGCAAACCCCCTTTGATCATGTCGATAAAATTCCACTTCCCTCTCATTTCTCGCTTATGCATTGTTTAGGAGATCACATTGTATCGAATCTACCGCATAGTTGAACCCATATCCGATGCATGACCTATCATCTTGTCACAGTAGTAAGCAAACCACAATCCTAGCTGACATAGGAGTTGACTGATATCATGTGGCCCCTGCAACTGTTACTACTTATTGCATTCTTAGTGATACAATGAGGTTGCTTTTGATGTGAGTCGGGATGATGGTGAACATGGTGTTGATGAAAGTAAAATGTGTTGGTGAATCTACCCTAATACAAGGTGAACGATGAGAAGCTGTGTAGGAGTACACAGTGGGTTGTCTCGTTGAACACCGCCTTAAGTCCGAGTTCTTGTGTGGTGATCCAAGAAGAAGAGTACAACCACACATTGTGCTCACTGACCCCTCTCATCCTAGTACCTCACCCCGTTCGAACCCCAGAAGTCGCAGTAGTTCGGAGTTCTGGTAGGGCTGTGGCACGGTCTGCGAAGTGGATGAACGGCTTTTCAAGACCGGCTTGGGACCCTGCACAAATTGTTTGATGCTGTACTGGAACCTCGGTCGGACTTCCATACGGATCCCCTCAAATAGGCGACTCTCTGGACTAGAACGGAGCTGTGGGCGAAGTGTTGTGGTGGCATCCTCGCTGTCACCTCTTGAACGGTAACATGCAAAAGGCGGTAACTAATGACACATGTGTGTAGCGGTACACCCCTGCAGGGTTAACAAAACTATTCGAATAGCCGTGTCCGCGGTTATGGACTTCTTGGAAAGCTTAGCTTGATTATTAGACAACTTGAACTGGATACTTCTAAAACACACCAAGATAAGCATGAGTGCTATGGCGTGCTCCTCGTGGGGAAGTCGAGGAAGTAACCATAGTGGTGTAATTGGTTGAAGAGATGGAGTGGACTCGTGTACGCTTCTTACCTCAAGTCTGGTACTCATAGTTTAGGACTAGCCAAGTAAAAGATGGCACTTCTGCAAGTGAAACCCCACCTCCCTTTACCTTGATACATGTGCATGAGTAGTATAGCTCCTACGTAAGTCTTGCTGAGTACGACTTTGTACTCACGTTTGCTTATTCTATGTTTTAGATGAACCCACCGACCCCGATGGTGGCTCCTAACCGAAGCTCGAAGAATGAAGACTCAGACCAAGACCAAGCTAGTGTAGTCCCAGTCAGACGACTGGTTCCCTCGTGGAGGGCTTGTTTTTTTGATAAGGCTTCTCTAAGCCATTTGTTAAACTTGTTTGTACTCAGACCTACTTGCTTCCGCTTGTCTGTTGTAATGTTGGATCCCATGCTTGTGATCTCTGTGTGCACTCTGTAAGTGTTATCAATAAATATGTATACTTTGTAGAGAATTGCAATGATACCTGTTGTTCATACAAGGCATGTGTGCTGCGTGTATGTTTGTAACATGCATGTCTTTGTATGGGTTTTCGAGACCTTAGTTGTGATCTGGCTGGCGGTCTTTTATACACCAAGTGGCCCTTAGATGTGCGCAACTTGGGGCATCGCGATGCGATTGTTCGAGACTCTGTCTCGTGCACACTTTGATGTATGATCGAGCCCGCCCTAGACCCCGACTAAGTGATCGGGCTGGAGTAAGTCTATGTAAGAGTTATGAGATAGTCGATAGTATGGTTGAGGCGACTTGTCTGTGAATATGGGAGTTCATCACCCATATCATTTAGACTTGTGTGCGGACGATGACGACCCATCTCAGTTGATCATCCGTCCTGGATGGGATGCCCCTCACGTACGATGCTTTCCGAGAACGTTCTGTGCTTGGCCTTGTCTGCTTAGAAAAGTGGGTACGGTTCTCGGCTCTCCATATGACTATTCCATAACGGGACTTGCATACGCTAACCCCGGGTCCCGACAGACTTGGTATCAGAGCAGGACTGACTGTAGGATTATCAGCCTTGGCCGAAGTCGAATCTAGCTTGCTATAGTTGTATAGTTACTCTGGGTATATAAGGGAACAACGTAAGTCTTCTTTTTCTCCTTAACCTCATCGATCTGAGTTCTGAGTCACCCTCATCTTATTCTACGGGAAGATAGGACTAGGATTGTTGTGGTTGTCCAGAGTCTCCGTGTTTGGAGTTCCTTGAAGAAGTTCTGTTCAATTTCTTCGAGGTTGTTTCAATTTCCATCCCGGTGTAGCCGTTATGCTGCCGGAATTGTTCCGTGTTTCTTTGAGTCATTGCCTTAGCATTATTATCTTTTCCACCTAAATCATATCCTTTTATCCTTGCCTCCATCGTACAACCTGTTATGATTGTTGATTTTTATCACACAGGATGTCAGGTGGAACTCGTAGTGCTGTTCTTCGGAATCGAGACCGTGATCGGAATCGAAATGATGATGAACTTCCACCCCCTCCTTCTGCGGCGGAAATCATGATGGAAGCTGAGCGAAATAGACGTGATCAAACACGCCTTCTGGAGCTCATCGAGCAGAATACTGCCCACCATCGTAATGTGGTGGTCAGCATTCAGGACATCATCTTCCTCAAGCCACCGATATTCCGATGTTCTTCTGAGCCCCTTGAAGCTGATGATTGGATCCGTTCCATCGACCATAAGCTTGATACAGCACATGTTGCTCCCGATGACCGAGTTGTTTTCGCGGTATACTTCTTGGAAGGTGACGCTCTTCAGTGGTGGGAGAACTATGTTGCAATGGATCCAGATGGTCACGTAGTGACTTGGCAGGAGTTCTGCGTTGCCTTTCGAGGGTACCACATTCTGGATGAGTTGATGGAGCGCAAGAAGGAAGAGTTTTGCAATCTGAGTCAAGGAGAGATGTCCATTCATGAGTATGTGAGGGAATTCAACCGTCTTGCTCGTTATGCCCAAGATGAGATCACCACCGATGCCAGAAAGCAGGCAAGGTTCCGCAAGGGACTTAGCCCCATCCTTCGTCATGATCTCAACCTCCTTGAGTTTGCCACCTTTGAGGATTTAGTCAACTGATCCTTCAGAGCTGAGCATGGAAATGAAGTTTTTGAGGAGTCTCGCAAGCATGCTCTTGAGTTTGCCCCTTCTTCCAGTTCACGCCCTCAAAAGCGCATGATCTGGATTCCAAACAGTTTGATCCACCAAAACAACCCACCGAGGCCATCGCTTGTGCCGCCTCGTCCACCAGCTCCACCAAACAACCCAGCTCCCCGCACTATCTTTGGAGCCTCTTCAGATGTGGCCAGCCTAGTCACTATTCTCGTGAGTGCCCCGTCAATCAAAATGCTCCAACCCATGCCAAAGGGAACCCCAATGTTCGTGCCAAGCCACCCCCGAAGGTTTCCACTGCCAAGCCATCCACCTCAGAAAGTCTTGGACGTGTGAATCAAATCTCAGTTGAGGAAACTGATAGTACTTCTGATGTCATTCTTGGTACGCTCCCAGTCAATTTTGTTCCCACTTCTGTTCTTTTCGACCCAGGAGCATCTCACTCATTCATGTCAGAGAGTTATGCACTTCGGCATGATGTATCCTTTGAAGAAATGTTCACCCCTATGATCATTCAAACTCCTGGTTCAAAATGGCAAACTAGTAGAGTAAGCCATGGTAATCAAATTGCAATTGAGGGTTTAGTATTCCTTGCTTCACTCATAGCCCTCAAGTCTTGCGACATTGATGTCATCCTTGGTATGGATTGGTTATCAAGGTAGAATGCTTTTCTTGATTGTAAACCCAAGTCAATTAGACTTACACATCCTTCAGGCCAGACAATAGTTTACTCCTCACCAAGAACAAGAAACGAGGTGCATTCTTTGAATGTGCTTCCCCTTCCCGACCTTGAAGATGTTCCGGTGGTTCGTGACTTCCCGGATGTTTTTCCTGAAGAGCTATCGGGAATGCCACCCGACAGATGTGTAGAATTCATAGTTGATCTTATGCCAGGAACCGCACCAATTTCCAGACGCCCATACAAAATGGCCCCACGTGAGTTAGCTGAGCTTAAAAACCAACTGGAAGCTTTGTTGGAAAAAGGCTTCATCCGCCCTAGCTCATCGCCATGGGGTTGCCCCGTTCTGGTCGTAACGAAGAAAGATGGAACAGAAAGGATGTGCGTAGACTATCACCCGCTAAATTTAGCGACGATAAAGAACAAGTACCCACTACCCAGGATCAATGATCTTTATGATCAACTTGTTGGATCCTCTGTCTTCTCCAAGATGGATTTGACATTGGGTTATCATCATATCAAAATCCGAAACGAGGACATTCCCAAAACGGCTTTTACTACTCATTATGGTCTTTACGAGTACACCGTCATGTCCTTTGGTTTAACCAATGCCCCCGCCACTTTCTCACGCATGATGAATTCGATCTTCATGGAGTACCCAGATAAATTTGTTGTAGTTTATCTCGATGACATTCTCATCTACTCGAAGAACGAAGAAGAACATGCCAAACACCTAAGGCTGGTATTGATGAAACTTAGAGAGCATCGCCTGTATGCTAAATTCTCCAAGTGTGAATTTTGGCTACAAGAAGTGACCTACTTAGGCCACGTGATTTCTGCAAAAGGCATTGCTGTGAATCCCGAGAGAGTTCAGGCCGTCCTTGACTGGACTCCACCTGAATCGGTTAAGCAAGTTAGGAGTTTTCTTGGCCTAGCCATCTATTGCCGTCGCTTCGTCGAGAACTTTTCTAAAGTTGCAAAGCCTTTAACTGAACTCCTCAAGAAAGATAAGAAATTCCTATGGACTCCCAAGTGCGAGGAAAAATTTCAAGAGCTAAAAAGAAGATTGACTTCTGCACCCGTACTTGCACCTCCAGAAACCAAAAAGGATTTCGAGATCTATTGTGAAGCCTCACGGCAAGGGTTAGGATGCATACTTCTGCAAGATCGACATGTGGTAGCTTATGCTTCACGCCAGTTGCGTCCACATGAAGAGAACTATCCTACCCATGACCTTGAACTCGCTGCCGTAGTTCATGCCCTAACAACTTGGCGACATTACCTCCTTGGTAATCGTTGTGAGATTTATTCCGACCACCAAAGCCTCAAATACATTTTCACCCACCCAGATCGTAATCTCAGGCAAAGACGCTGGATTGAGTTGATAAAAGATTACGACGTAGGAATCTCTTACACCCCAGGCAAAGCCAATGTCATGGCTGATGCACTAAGTCGTAAGTCGTATTGTAACAACCTCATGTTACAACAGTATAAACCACTTCTTCATAAGGAATTTCGCAAGCTCAATCTTGAGATTGTTCCTCATGGCTATCTTTCTACCTTGGTGGCGACACCAACTCTTGAGGATCAAATCATAGTTGCCCAAAGGCGTGCGCGAGGTGTTCGCCGGATCAAGGAGAACATTGTTAGCGGAGTTGCTAAATGTTTCTCCACAGATAGCAAGGGAATGGTATTCTTTGGAAATCGTTTGGTAGTACCTAAGAATAGGGAACTAAGGCAACTCATCCTCAAAGAAGCGCATGACACACCCCTCTCAATTCATCCCGGTAGCACATAAATGTACCGAGATCTACGCCAGAGATTTTGGTGGACTAGGATGAAGAGAGACATTGCTCAATCTATTGTCGAATGTGATGTTTGTTGTCGCATTAAGGCAGAACATCAAAGACCTGCTGGTACACTTCAACCTTTTCATATTCCAGAGTGGAAATGGGACAAGGTCGGTATGGAATTCCTCACCGGCTTTCCAAAAACCCAGAAAGGAAACGATGCCATCTTCGTTGTCATAGATAGGATTTCCAAAGTTGCTCACTTCCTTCCAGTTCGCGAGTCTATAACTGCTAGCCCGTTAGCGGACTTGTACGTCTCTAGAATTGTATCCCTTCATGGTGTTCCTTTGGAAATCAATTCTGATCGCGGTAGCCTTTTCACCTCTAGATTTTGGGGAAGCTTTCAGAATGCTATGGGAACTCATCTCTCCTTTAGTACTACTTTCCATCCTCAGTCTAGCGGTCAAGTCGAAAGGGTTAACCAAATTCTTGAAGACATGCTCAGAGCTTGTGTTATCTCATTCGGAAAGAATTGGGAGAAGTTTCTTCCATTTGCTGAATTTTCTTATAACAATAGCTCCCAATCTAGTCTGAACATGGCTCCTTTTGAACTCCTTTATGGACGACGATGTCGAACACCCCTAAACTGGTCAGAAACCGGTGAGAGACAATTCTTTGGACCGGATATGATCAAGGAAGCAGAAGAGAAATTTCGCATTGTTCGTGATGAATTGAAAGCAGCCCAGTCTCGTCAGAAAAGCTACTATGATCGTCATCATAGGCAAGAGAGCTACAATCTGGAGGAGAAGGCTTACCTTCGGGTTACTTCTCTGAAGGGAACCCAACGTTTCGGTATCAAAGGCAAGTTGGCCTCACGTTACATCGGACCTTTCCGCATTCTTGCTAAACATGGAGAAGTTGCCTACCAACTTGAACTACCCCCGCACCTTTCCCGAGTACATGATGTACTCCATGTGTCCCAACTCAGGCGTCGCTTCAAGGACCCCATCCGCGAAGTCAACCATGAAACGCTTGATCTCCAAGATGAACTTTCTTATCGAGAATACCCCGTTCGTATTCTTGATTCTGTAGAGCGTGTCACTCGTCGTCAGAAGATTAAGTTTCTGAAAGTGCAATGGTCACACCACTCTGAAAGAGAAGCCACATGGGAAAGAGAAGACCGTCTCCGTGCCGAGTACCCCACCTTCCTCCCGCAAACTTCTGAATCTCGAGACGAGATTCTTTTGAGTGGGGGCGAGTTGTCAGAACCCTCTGTTAGGTAATGTGCTAGGATCAAAGACATCTTGCATCATGTTAAAATTTTCAAAAGAAGTCATTGAAATCAAATTCAAAAGCAAAATGGGAGGAGGAACCCCCCAGATGAATTAATTCAAAAGGCCAGATAAAAATCTTCTCCAAAAATTCATGTTAGATTTTTGAAAAGTCTTATGGATTTTTCAAATATTCAAACAGTGCCTTGGAATTAATCAAAAACCCCTATTTGATTTAAAGTTCAAATAATTTTAATTTTAAAAATGTTCAAACTTTACAAGTTGCTAGCCTAGTATATTGTGAAGCCACATAAAAAGTTTCAGCATTTAATAAAATGGTTTGCTATTTTTTTAGCTAGCCAAAAAAAATGTCAGAAAAGAAAACAGAAAGAAAAGAAAAGGAACTTACCTAGCTTCTGGCCTGTTGGCCCACTTACCTGGCCCAGCCCAACCCACCAGGGGCAGCAGGGTCTTCTCCCTCTCCCCACGCCTCCTAGCAGCTCGCTGGAGAGGCCGAGCACGCCGTGGACGCCACCTCAACGTCCAGGGTCTTCCAGGCCTCCCCGTGCCCTCACCTCGTGCCGTGGAGACCCACCTCGAAGCCGCCCGTCCATTCCCCCCCTCCTGGCTCGCTCTCCAGTCCTCCCTCATCGATTTCTTCCTCCACCCGAGAGCGCCGCCGTTCGCCGTCGTGTCCACCCGTGGCAAGTGGACCTGTCAAGCTACGCCGCCGTGTACTTCAAGTTCCTCGCCGTCGACTACTCCAAGCTGCAGAAGGAATCGAGCAGGGAAGTTCCACCAACGACGTCCCCTTCAAGCTCTCGCCGCCGGCCGCCGTGAAGGTCTTCGTTAAATTCCCCGACGATGTGACCTCCCCGACTCCAACGACTACCTCGTCGTGATCCCTGTGATCTGGTGAGCTTTTCCCCCAAGCTCTCAAAGCCCCGCAGCCCTTCTAGTTGGATCCTCCATGGGAGTCGAGCACGGCCTCTGCCATGGCTGAGCTCGAGGTCGCCCCTGTGCTCCTCCATCTCAACCAGGACGCGCGTCGTGTTCCTCACCACCCCAGCGTTGCAACGCGCTGCTCCCCGGTCATCTTGGTGCACGGAGTCGATGCCTGCGTCTACACCGAGCCACGGCCGCCGCAAAATCCCAACGCCGACGAAGATTCCGGCCACCCCCGCGTCCTTGCTCTGCTCAGCTTGACGCGGACGTGCTCGGGCTCCCGTTTGGTGGTCTCAGCGCACGAAATGGTGGCCAGAGCTGCCGTCCCGTGTGTCGCCGCCGCGTCTGGTGACGCCGGCGATTAGCACACCTGTCAGCCCCCCCCTTAATCCCCTGGTCAGTTTAAACTAACCGGGATTTTAAACAGAGAGGCGGAAAACCCTGGCCCACCAGTCAGCCCCCCCCCTGACGTCACCCTTGCGCAAGCCTGACGCAGTAATTGAATTTCCAAAATACAAAGAAATCATAGAAATTCCAGAAAATCCAGAAAAAGGCTGAAACTTTGGAAATTCATAGAAAACTCATATTAACTCCAAATTTAACAAATAATATATGAAAAATGATCAGGAGCAAATAACCTATCCAAATTTCCAAATTTCAACTATGTTTGAGTTGAATTTAAAATGTGACCAGTAGCATTTGCTATTTAATTTAAAATTAAATCAAATTCATTTCAAATGCTTTTGCAATTTGAACCATAGCAACATACCACATTATACTTGAACTTCAGAGGCATATCATACACATTTCAAAATGGTTTAACTTGATCACACAATATCATTTGTAACTTGGCTAAATTGAATTCAAATTGGAGTTTGAATTTGCAATTCATTTGCAAATACCCCATTTAAGTGGAATTTCTTCACACATCAAAGCATATAAATCAAGTTTCAACCTTCAACCATGTGATTGTGCATTGTATTTACTTTGCTACCTTGTTTGTTGTTTGTCGAGTAGAGGTGGAACCGGAACAGGAGGCTGCCCTCTTCTTTGAAGACCCCCCGAACCTCGACAGCAAGGCAAGCAAACCCCCATTGATCATGTCGATAAAATCCCACTTCCCTCTCATGTCTCGCTTATGCATTGTATATGATGATTACCATGCTACGTTTCTACCGCATAGATGAACCCATTCCTTTGCATGACCTACCATTTGTCACAGTAGTAGGCAAACCACAATCCTAGCAAATGTAGAAGTTGATTGATATCATGTGGCCCCTGCAATTATTACTGCTTATTGCATGCTTAGAGTGATAAAATGATGTTAAAGTTATGTGAGTCGGGATGGTAGTGATCATGTTGATGATGGTGGAAAAGTGTTGGTGAATCTACCCTAATACAAGGTGAACAATGAGAGGCTATGTAGCAGTACACAGTGGGTTGTCTCGCTGAACACCGCCCTAAGTCCGAGTTCTTGTGTGGTGATCCAAGATGAAGAGTACATTGGGCTCACTGAC
This sequence comes from Bromus sterilis, assembly GCA_950022295.1. Lineage (NCBI taxonomy): Eukaryota > Viridiplantae > Streptophyta > Magnoliopsida > Poales > Poaceae > Bromus > Bromus sterilis. Next base: position 155,414,345 of record OX465596.1, on the reverse strand, counting down.
CCCTCTCAACCTATTAACTCATCCCTTTAAATGTCCAGATGTCGCAGTAGTTCGGAGTTCTGATAGGCTTGTGGCCTGGCTGCTAAGTGAGAGAACGGCTCAACCGAGACCGGCTTATGCACCACGCACACATCACCTGGGTCCACTTCGGTAAACCGGCCGGGTTCACGATAGTGGTAGCCAACCCAGGTAGGCGGCTTTCTTGGACTAGATAGGCTATGAGGTAACAGTTGTGGTGAGCATCCTCGCTGACATCCCTTGAATGGTGTCGATTACAAAGGAGGTAACTGATGATCATGTGTTTGTAGCGGTACACCCCTGTAGGGTTAACAAAACTATTCGAATAGCCGCGTCTGCGGTTAAGGACTGATTGGAAATCTTAGCTTGATTATTAGACAACTTGAACTGGATACTTCTAAAACACACCAAGATAAGTGTGAGTGCTATGGCGTGCTTTCTCGTGGGGAAGTCGAGGAAGGCACCATAGTGGTGTAATTGGTTGGAGAAAGTAGTGGACTCGTGTACGCTTCTTACCTCAAGTCTGGAACTCGTAGTTCAGGACTAGCCAAGTCAAAGCTGGCATTTCTGCAAGTGAAACCCCACCTCCCTTTACCTTGATACATGTGCATGAGTAGTATAGCTCCTATGTAAGTTTTGTTGAGTACGACTTTGTACTCACATTTTCTTATTCTATGTTTTAGATGAACCCACTGACCCCGAAGGTGGCTTCTTCATCGAGCTCGACGACTGAAGATCAAGCTAGTCTAGTCCCAGTCAGACGACTGGTTCCCTCGTGGAGGGCTTGTGTTTAGATAAGGCTTCTTAAGCCATTTGTTAAACTTGTCTGTACTCAGACATACATTGCTTCCGCTTGTCTGTTGTAATGTTGGATCACATGCTTGTGATCTCTGTGTGCACTCTGTGAAAGTTATCAATAAAATGTATACTTTGTAGAGAATTTCAATGATACCTGTTGTTCATACAAGGCATGTGTGCTGCGTGTATGTTTATAACATGCATGTTTTTGTATGGGTTTTCGAGACCTTACTTTTGATCTGGCTGGCGGTCTTTCATACACCAAGTGGCCCTTAGATGTGTGCAGCTTGGGGCATCGCGATGCGATTGCTCGAGACTCTGTCTCGTGCACACTTTGTGGTATGATCGAGCCCGCCCTAGACCCCGACTAAGTGACCGGGCTGGAGTAAGTCTATGTAAGAGTTATAAGATAGTCGATAGTATGGTTGAGGCGACTTGTCTGTGAATATAGGAGTTCATCACCCATATCATTAGACTTGTGTGCGGACGATGAGGACCCATCTCAGTTGATCATCCGGCCTGGATGTGATGCCCCTCACGTACGATGCTTTCTGAGAACGTTCTGTGCTTGGCCTTGTCTGCTTAGACAAGTGGGTACGGTTCTCGGCTCTCCATATGACTATGTCGTAGCGGGACTTGCATACGCTAACCCTGGGTCCCGAAAGTTAATGCCTTGTTCCGGTGCTCTTTGACAGGAGCACCTTAATCTCCATAAGTTCCTTTTTGGCCCCGTTTGTAGCGGGATGGTAGGACAACAGATGTTGTGCAACTTCTTATTTCAAGCATGTAAAACTACCTATGGGGTACATGTCTAATGTTTGATATTGCCTGGAGGATCCTTGATTTTGTGTGTACCTTGCCCCGTGTTAGAATCTATTACATGTTCACTCTCATCCAAGCAGCGCCCAACCATCTGAATCCCTAACCTACAGTGTTTTAATCCTGCTGGTTACTAGTTGTTTACTTTTGCTATTTTACGTTCGCTGTTTCACCGCCACTATTACCGTTACCACCATCACTTCCATATCACCGTTGCTACTAATATTTCGGTGGAAGCAAGTGTATTTCAGGTGCGGTTGAATTGACAACTCAACTGTTAAATCTTGTAAGTATTCTTTGGCTCCCCTTGAGTCAAATCTATAAGTACTGTTTTCTGGCGCCATTGCCGGGGAGCATAGCTTTATTTACAAGTCTACTTGAAGTATTCTGCATGCTGCACTTTATCCACTATGTGTAAGAAAGGAGACCCCAATGATCCGATCTTACCATCCACTAAAAGAAAAGGTACCGTTCTGAGCATTAATGCTACACTTGATTCACCTTCAGTTATAAGTAAGTTTGGTTCACCACCACCACATGCTACTTCTGCCGAGTCTGGTAATATGTCTGACACTTTTGATGATTCGTCCACTACTCTTGATGATATTGGTTTGCTTGGTCGCTATCTGGAATATCCAAACGCTAAGTTTGCAGAACAATCCGAGACTGAAACTTCTCCTACACATTACCCCACTTGCAAATCCTTTGGTTACCTAGACTTGAACGAACTCAAGGAGAGACTCCTTGAGGATGATTATGTTATGCTTGATGATGATTTATGCAGGGAACTTATAGAGTGTGATGACTCTGACCCTGGTGCTGTTAAGAAGCTTCTTGAAAAACACTCCATGAAGAACAAGATTACTCTTGATCCTGAATTTGCTACATCTCATATATGCATCAATGATCATGATTATGATTTCTTTTTTGATCTTTCACTTATATCTACAATTAAAGCTGACCCCTTTTATGGCAGAGAAAATGATGATGCTATTTGATATGTCCCAAATGTATCTATAATTTCTTCTTGCTCCATGCATGTATTGTGTGATATTGCTATGCTTTTGATAAACTTTCATACACTTTTGATCATATTTGGACTAACATATTAACTCAGTACATCCCAGTGCCGGTTCTTGTTTTTTGTTGTCTTTTTATTTTAGGTTTCCCCCGTATTAAAAGTGCTCCAAAAATTCCAGAAAAATCCTATCAAAAATCAGTGTACGGGAACCTTCCACAGCCCCGAAGGAGAGCCGAGGGGGGCCACCCAGTGCCTAGGCTGCCAGGGTGCGCGACCCCACCCTAGGTCTTGCCAGGGGGCGCCTGCACTGCTTGGTGCCCCCCCGGCTGGCCACCTTCTCCTATATATTTGTCTCGCGCCGAAACCTCCAAAGTCGGAACCCTTTTTCGCCATCTCGCCTATCTTCTGCCGCTGCCGAGCTTCCAAGATCGGGAGCGTCAGAAGACCTCTTCCCGGCACCATGCCGGAGGGAGGATTGACCTCCGGGAGTTTCTCCACCACCATGGACGCTTCCCGGATGATCCGTGAGTACTCCACCTTGGACCATGGGTCCATGATCAGTAGCTATGTGATGTTCTCCTCGCCTCTTTGTTCTTCATGGATTAGACCTTGTGAGCCTCCCTACATGATCAAGGGACATATGTAATTCTTTCTGTTGTTTCTATGTTGAGTTTGCTGGGATCTGATGTATTATGAGACTATGTTCAGATTGTGATGAGTAATATATTTGTTTCTTCTCTTTTATATTTGTGTTCTTGAGTAATTCTTGCATGTTCTCCATTGTTGTTTATTGCTTTGGCCAAGTAGTAGGTAGTAACTCCAGGAGGGAGCGTTATGCTTGATTGTGGGTTCATCCACCTTGGACCATGGGTCCATGATGACTAGCTGGAGTGACAGAAACATGAGTCTAGGGAATGTGTTGTTGCCACAAGGGGGAAAACAACGATGCTTGTAACCGCGGTTGCACAGATTGTTTACTTTACGCAAAGTTCTTTTTCATGCAGTTGTCTGTTGCTTTGGGTTTACACTTTGGGTAGTACTCGCAACTTAATACCAGAGAGATGTTCTGGATAGATATCCCAAGGTGGATGATTAGTGGCATAGTTAGCATTGGTTTGCACCCGTAATCCTGTCAATTTCCCAGCTGTAAGTTTTTTACCTTGCATAGCTCTTTTATAGTATTTTTGGAGAGAGACATCACTAGTGAACATCATGGGACCCCTGTTCATATTTCCACCATTGTTTACACCCTCAATTTACTTCTTCCTTTTACTTTCAAGTTGCAATTATCATTCTATTTTATCTCTTGCATTTGACCCTTTGTAAACAACAAGACCGGAGAGATTGACAACTTCTCTGTACTCGTTGGGAGCAAATTTATTTGTTTCTGTGTGCAGGTTCACGTCAACTCATGCTAGATTTCTAGCGCAGTTGTCACCTACTTGCTGTTATTGGAGTCCTACTGGAGACATAAACCTTGGTATCTTCACTAAGGGAAACTTGCTGCTGTGCCGCATCTCATACCTTCCAGTTTGGCTAACCAGCGAGGGGCAAGAAGCCATCACTATTGCACACCTAACCAAACTCATTGAGTTGGGTGGCTTGTTTACGACCGATGAGAAGATACAAAACTTTTATGTGACTAAGCTTCTTCGTTTCTCTTTGAAGGTAGATGCTAAAGCATGGTAGGATGCACTACCCAATGGTTTCATTAAGAGTCCTCAAGATTTGTCTCAATCTTTTGTTGATTAGTATTTTCTTGCTCACATGCAACATGCTGCTTTACAAAGAATTTATAACTTTAAACAGTTGCAGGCTGAGCACCTCCCTAAATCTAGGGGGAAGTATTACAGTTTGATCAAGGCTAGACCGGGACACGGAGTCCCTAAGAATGAATTACTTGATATATTTCACATTGGTCTAACCGATGAATCAAGATCCTATTTGGATTGTTGTGCTGGCTGTGTTTTCGGGGAAAGAACACCGGACGATGCTGAAGAACAAACGGGTAATATTGCCAAGAACCACGAAGATTGGTCCGTCCCTGAACCACCTCCACAACAAAGAAGAGTGGCATTCTTGTCCTAAGCCCCGAAGATATGCTAGAAGTGAAGAATTCTATAAAAGAGAATGGTATTAAAGCTGAAGACGTGAAGAATCTACCTCCTATTGAGACGTTGTATGAGCCCACTACTTGCCCTCCTATGATAGAGGTAAACTCTCTTTTAGATTTCAATGCAAGTGAAATCCCTCGAGGTAAGCCGCCTGATCAATGTTTAGATGAGCTTGATATTTTTATTATGAAGCAAAATCACTTTAATGAGAGGATTCAAAGTCAGTTGCATGATAATACCCTTGTTACAAAAGTTTGCTTGATGTTCTAGGTAGAACAGTTAATGATATTAAATGTCTTGTTAAGCATTTTCATATGGTTCAAGCTCAACTTGAACAAATTTCTGATGTGCAAAAAGACTTGCTTGCTAACAATGCCAAACAAGATGATTTATAGGCTTATGGTATAAAGACTCGGGGGGAACATACACCCAGGACCCCCTCTATGCAGAGGGGCATCCGAAGAGGATCGAACAAAATTCGCAAGTGCAGGAGAAGAAATTGTTAGCTCTCCAAAGAAGAAGAAGAAGAAGAAGAAACATAAGGAAGCTGACAGTTCAAATGATACTATAGTTGAAGAAGAGTCTGTTGTTGATCCAAAGAGTATATCTACCTCCGATGCTGAGACTGAAGACGGTGTTGAGCCTGAAAAACATAAAGAGAAGAATGATCCACCCGAGGTTCGAGAAGAAGAAGCACCCGACAAACACAAGAAATAGGCAAGAGAAGACTTCATTGCAAGAAGACATGGTAAGGAAAAAGAACCATGGGTAAAGAAACCCATGCCCTTTCCAAGTTAGTCTCTCAAAACAAAAGAAGAAGAGCACTATAATAAATTTTGTGAATGGATGAAACCTCTTTTTCTTCAAATTCCTTTGACTGATGCTATTAAGTTACCTCCTTATTCGATATATATGAAAGATATTGTTACTAACAAAAGCAAAGTCCATAATGAGGCAATATATACTATGCTTTCTACCGACTCTTTCAGTGGAAAGATTCCTGACAAGCTTGGTGATCCAGGTATACCCACCATTCCTTGCTCCATAAAGAATAATTATGTCAAAACTGCTTTATGTGACCTTGGTGCAGGAGTGAGTGTTAGGCCTTTTTCTCTTTACAAGAGGCTTTGTTTATATATGTCAGAACCCCAACTAGGGTAAGTGCTAGGGTTTGAGTGCTCCTTTGCATCATGAAAATTTTTCAAAAGAAATTCAAAAATGGGGAAAAGAAAAGCCCTGAGAATTTAATTAAAATGGACAGATAAAAAAATTTCTTCCAAAAATTCCTCTGGTATGTCTGAAAAGTCTTATAAATATGCATGATCACATATAAAGTGAAGTGGGTCCCATTGCATGCACCAAGATTTTTCAAATATTCCAAACAGGGCTTGGAAATTAAATAATACCCCTATTTGAGTTGAAATTCAAATTATTTGAATTTCAAAAATCTCCAAAACTTGTGAGTGGCTAGCTATTTATTTTATAAGCCCACATAAAAGTTTTGAAGATTTTTTAAAATGCCTTGCTATTTTATTTGGGGCAAAACAATTTACAGAAAAGGAAAAACAGAAACAATTACAGCAGAAAAGGGAAAACAGAAGTGAGCCCAGTTACCTGGGCCTCGGGCCCAACTAACCGAGGCCAGCCCAAGCCCACGGCCACCCTTGTCGTCTTCCTCAACCAGCTCGGTGGCGAGCTGGGAGAGAGCCGGCGACGCCACCGCGACGCCCAGCGGCTTCCAGACCTCCCCCTGGCCTCTAAGCGCGCCACGGAGCTGCCCACGACCCCCCGCACCCTTTCCCCCTCCTCTGGCTTCCTCTCTGTCTCTCTCCCCCATGAATCCAGCGCCGCCCGAAGCCCAGCCGGAGCACACCGCCGTGCAGCGCGTGGCCATCGAGCATTTCCTGACGAACTGTGCTGTCCAGAAGGTCCGCAGCAGACGACTTCATCAAGCTGCGCAACAAATCGAGGCCAGAAGCCTTTGGAAGAGCCGCCAGCTTTGAGTTCTTCCCCACGGCCGCCGTGCGCCATTGCCGGAATTACGCTGTCGCCTCGCATCCTCCGGCTTCCTCGAGCCCGTCTCTGCACCCAGGGTGAGCTTGCGCTCATTTCCCCTCAAAATCCCGCTCGAATCCGTGCCCGAGTCATGTTTCGCCATGTTCCATTCCACGGCCGCCTCTGCACCTCGTCGCCGGCGACGTTCCGGCAGCCCCTTGGCCTCCCCGTGGGCACCAGAAGACGCGGACGAGCACAAGGAGCGGGCTGGTTGTCTCCCCGTGCTCTCCCATGGCCGGAGACGCCGGCACCAGTGGGCGCCGCCGCACGGGATGTTTACCGGCGGCTAACCGCCGGCGGGCCCGATTAGATTAGGGGGCTAATCCCCCTGTTAGTTGACCCTTGGGTCACTGACTGGTGGGCCCTGGCCCCCTAAGCTAAGTTAAATTTAAATTAACAGGGGTTAACCCCCACTGAGAATGACAAGAGGGCCCCACTGGCCAGAAGCCGCCCCCACGTCATACTGATGTCAGCATGACGCAGTAAACATAAATTGTTTTAAAAGAAAATCAGAGAAAATACAGAAAATCCAGAAATTCATTTAAACTTTGATAAATCATAGAAAATTCATATTAACTCCAAATTAAACATATAATATATGAACAATTATCAGAAAAATTCAAGGATTAAGAATATGCAATTTCTTTTCATGTTTGACCATTTTAAAATGGGGTAACAGTAGCAAATGTGCATATGGCTTAATTTGAATTTGAATTTGGAGTTTGAATTTGCAAATCCTTTGCAATACACTTCAATCAAATGGAATTGTCAACACATCATTACCATGTACATCATGTTTTCACAACTTATCATGTGCTTGAGCATCGCAATTATATTTATCCCTTGATTGCTTTGTTTGCTCGATAGAAGTGGAACCGGAACCGGAGGCCACCCCCTTCGCTGAAGACACCGTGCGTGAACCTCGTCAGCAAGGCAAGCAAACCCCATTGATCATGTCTATAAAATCCCAATTCCCTCTCAGTCTCGCTTATGCATGTTTAGGAGATCACCTTGTATCGATTCTACCGCATAGTGGAACCCATATCCGATGCATGACCTATCATCTTGTCACAGTAGTAAGCAAACCACAATCCTAGCTGACATAGGAGTTGATTGTTATCATGTGGCCCCTACAACTGTTACTACTTCTTGCATTCTTAGTGGTACAATGAGGTTGCTTTTGATGTGAGTCAGGATGATAGTGAACATGGTGTTGATGAAAGTGAAACTGTGTTGGTGAATCCACCCTAATTAAAGGTGAATGACGAGAGGCTGTGTAGGAGTACACAGTGGGTTGTCTCGTTGAACACCGCCTTAAGCACCGAATTCTTGTATGGTAATCCAAGACAAAGAGTACAACCACACATTGGGCTCACTGACCCCTCTCGGCCTAGTACCTTGATCCGTGTTGACGTCCAGGAGTCACATTAGTTCGGGCTTTCCATTTGGCATATGCATAGAAAAAGAATGGATGAAGGGTTGCATCATATAGATATGTGGGTGGATCTGTGAAACAGTGAAACCATCTTCTCGGATGGTGTTTCGGTTGCCTACTTTGTCTGAGTCCGTATCGTTGATCTGGCCGGGCTCTCGAGCGGGATCTACTTCATATAGTCGACTCCTGGAATAGACCGGTTGTGAGCGAAGTGTCGTGGTGAACATCCTCGCTGTCACCTCTTGAACGGTGGAGAGACCTGGCGGTAACTGATGGTCATGTCTGTGTAGCTTACACTCTTGCAAGGTTAACAACACAATTCGAATAGCCGCGTCCGTGGTTAAGGACTACTTGGAACCTGTACCTGATTATTAGACAACTTGAATGGATACTTCTAAAACTCGCAAGATAAGCGTGAGTGCTATGGTGTGCTCCTCGTGGGGAAGTCGAGGAAGTAACCATAGTGGTGTATTGGTTGGAGACTTGGTAGTGGACTCGTGTACGCTTCTTACCTCAAGTCTGGTACTCGTAGTACATGACTAGCCAAGTCAAAGCTGGCACTTCTGCAAGATGAAACCCCACTTCCCTTTACCTTGATACTTGAGCATGAGTAGTGTAGTTCTGATGTAAGTCTTTCTGAGTACGAATTTGTACTCACGTTTGCTTATTCTATGTTTTAGACGAGAATCCGGACCCCGATGGAGTCACCGACCTGAAGCTCGACGTTGACCTTGGTAGTATAGTTCCAGACAGCAGTCTGGTCCCTAATTGTATGTTTGCAAGGCTTCTCTAAGCCATTTGTTAAACTTGTCTGTACTCAGACCTAATTTGCTTCCGTTGTATGATGTAATGACGATCACAGACATATGATATTTGTTTGATCTATGTGTAATTCAATAAAGATACACTTTGTAGAGTTATGTGATGATACCTGCTGTTCATACTAGGCATGCGTGCTGCGTGTATGTTTATAACATGCATGTCTTAGTATGGGTTTTCGAGACCTTAGTTGTGATCTGGCTGGCGGTCTTTTATACACCAAGTGGCCCTTAGATGTGCGCAGCTTGGGGCATCGCGATGCGATTGCTCGTGACTCTGTCACGTGCAAACTTTGTTGTATGATCGAGCCCGCCCTAGACCCCGACTAAGTGATCGGGCTGGAGTTTGTTTATGTAAGGTCATGGTTCAATCGATAACATGGCTGAGGCGACTTGTCTATGAGTATGGGATTTCACCACCCATAATCATTTAGACTTGTGAGCGGGCGACGAGGACCCATCTTAGTTGATCATCCGGCCTGGATGGGATGCCCCTCACGTTCGATGCTTTCCGAGAGTGTTCTGTGCTTGGCCTTGTCTGCTTAGACAAGTGGGTACGGCTCTCGACTCTCCATGTGATTGCATCGTGAATGGAATTACATACGCTAACCCTGGGTCCCGAAAATATAAATTAATCCCTAAAAATATCTCTCTTCAGATGTCTGACAAGTCAATAGCCGTCCCGATTGGTATTTGTGAGGATGTTCCTTTTGAATTTACTAATTGCTTAATCCTTACTTATTTTGTTGTGCTTGACATGCCCGACGATGGCAGCATGTCCATTATTCTTGATAGACCTTTTCTTAAAAACGCAGGTGCTATCATTGATTGCAATAAAGGAAAGATTACCTTCAACGTCGATGATAAGGAACACATGGTGTATTTGTCGGGGGGATAGACTAAAGCTCAGACCCGGCATTAAGTCTATGGGCTGACTCATCTACTGAAGGCCCACGAAGAAGACCCCGGCCCAAGGTCGGTTGCGCCAAGGAAAGAAGATCTAAGCCATAGAAGGAATTTGACTTACCTTGTAGAACACTTAATATGTTTGTAAAGTAGAATAGGACTCCACCTCGTGTCGGAGTCGGACTCGCGGAATCCATGGACACTGGCGCCTTTATAGGCCGAGGTCCATGGGATCCAGGGCCAGCAAACAATCTTAACCTAAGATAGGACTAGACACTTGTCGGCGTAGCCTAGATCTCATCGAGACTAAGTTTAGGACCGACTCTCTTGTAATCGATCAAACCGACTCTTATTTCGAGAGTCGGAACTCATAATAAGAGGAAGCAGGAGTAGGCTTTTAGCCTGAGACAAAGAGGGGCCGAAACCTGGGTAAATCGCCGAGTCTCTCGTCAAAGTCGACTCTCTCCATGAAATCGCCTCGCAACAATGATCCCATGTTAATTTTGACTCTTCGGACATCTGCTGTGACTTTCCCACGACAATTTCAGCAATGATTGGACAGAAATCCAAGCGTCACCGGAGAAGCCGATCACCAAGTACTGGACGATGCAGTTCGAAGGGAGTAGACACCTGCAAGGGTCAGGAGCCGGCGTGGTCCTCAGTTCTCCCAAGGGAGAAAAATTATGCTATGTCTTACAGTTGCAGTTCACTTGCACCAACAACGCAGACGAATATGAGGCTCTACTTCACGGACCATGGTTCGCTCGTGAGATGAACATAAGCCTGATTTGATGCTATGGTGATTCCGAACTTGTCTCTCAGCAAGTGTAAGGAAGGTGGAACTCCAGAGATGCTACTATGGCTGCCTACCGACGGGAAGTAGAAAAACAATCCGGTTTCTTCACTGGATACCAAGTGGACCACATGGAACGCAAATTAAACGAAGCTGCGGACCCAATGTCCCGGATCGGCTCTCAGCGAAATCCGGTTCCACTGAATGTCTTCCTCGACGTCTTAACAAAGCCATCTGTGCGAATACCAACAGAACAAGACATAGAAGAGCCGGATCCAGAACCGGCTCTAGTAGCCGCGGTGCACGCTACCCCCTCATGGGTTGTACCATATTTGGACTTCAAGACCCGAGGAGTTTTTCCAGCTGATGAGGTAGAAGCCAGACAAATCATCAGGAGAAGCAAATCTTTTGTGAGCCTCAACGGGGAGCTACATGGGCGGAGCCCTACAGACGTTTTTCAGAGATGTGTGTCACTGGAAGAAGGCAGAGAAATCCTCAATGAGATACACTCTGGAGACCGCGGGCATCATGTCGGCTCTCGTTCACTGGTGGCTAAAGCCTACAGACACGGATTTTACTGGCCCACGACCCACGCAGACGCAGAAGACATAGTTAGGAAGCGTGGCGGATGCCAATGCTACGCGAAACAAGCACACGTGCCGGCTCAAGAACTCAGGATGATCCCAATCACTTGGTCCTTTGCGGTGTGGGGGCTTAATATGGTGGGACCTTTCAAAAGGTCACCCAACAAGAGTACACATTTACTGGTGGCAGTCGACAAATTCACCAAATGGGTCGAGGCAGAGCCGGTTAGCAAGTGCGACGCAGAGACGGCACTGAAGTTCCTGAAAAAGATAATATATAGATTCGTCTACCCCACAACATCATCACCGATAACTTCTCTAACTTATCAGAGGGGGTTACGCAGTGATTCTGTTAAAAATAACACCTCCGACTCGACCTTGCGTCGGTAGCTCACCCGCAAACCAACGGACAAGCCGAGAGAGCCAACCAAGAGTTGCTTCGAGGCATCAAACCCCGACTTTTCGTTCCTTTGGAGAGGACACCGGGTTGCTGGGAGGAAGAATTACCCTCAGTATTATGGAGTATCAGGATGACTCCCAACTGGTCAACAGGCTATACGCCCTTCTTCCTGGTCTATGGAGCCGAAGCCGTTCTCCCAAGTGACATCCGTCACGACTCACCACGAATAACCGCTTATGTGGAAGCCGATAATTAGAAAGCTAGGCAAGATGCTTTAGACGTTCTCGACGAGAAGTGTGAACTAGCTGCTGCGCAATCGGCTATCTATCAAAAAAAATATGCGACAATATCATAGCCGTGGCATCAGAAGCCGGACTTTCCAAGAAGGTGATTTGGTAATCCGACTTATCCAGAAAAAGGATGGAACGCACAAGTTATATTCACCATGGGAAGGACCTTTTGTGGTCAGAAAGAACCTGTACAATGGATCCTACTACTTGGTTGATATACACGAGAAGGCAAAGTCACGCACCTCGATGGAGGAGACTCCAAGGCCGTGGAACATCGCACAACTCCGTCCATATTGCACCTAAGTAGGGTAGGAAACTATACTACCAAGTCGACGCTCGTCGCACCGGCTCTCGCCATATATGTATATAAGTCGACATTTGTCGCAATCGGCACCTCCGCATAATAAAGTCAATCTTCATCACAACTGAATTTCAGTCAAAATAATTAAAGTCGATCTTAAAATCGCATTTTGGCCATCGCCATAATTAAAGACGACTTGAGTCGCCCACAGGCTAACACCATAAAGTCGACTTCGTTGCCCCGTCTCTCGCCACAAATATGCATAAATAAATTTCTTCATACTCTTTCATACATATTGCATCACATTGCATCACACTATATCACATTACATCGCATTACATATTGCATCCTAATTCATATTGTATTACTAAAAATTTTCAAAGACCTGGGGGCTTGATCAACCCTCTACCAGCTCTAGGCATGTATATTGCTTTATCAAGGTGAAAGAGGGGGAGCCTGATGATACTCATCGACTCCTACTGGAAAAATCCGGCATATACATGTAAAAATCTGTGTTTGTTTTGATAAGGGATAAAGGGGGGGGGGGTTCGATGGCTCCCATCAACCCTTACGCGCGACAATATCCTGGCATACACATGACTTGGCCATGCCACCCGGCCTGTACAGTTTAGATCTTCCTTCACTAACGCGCAACCGGTTGGTCTAAACTTTGAGATTTACATAAACGATCTATAGAATTTAGTCCGACGAGCCGGGCACACTAGTTACTTGAAAGCCGGCTCTACAGAGATGTTTTGACTTTTCTAACCAATAATCTCTCTCAATGCGAGAAGATGAGGTTAAAGTCGACTTCTACTAGCCTTTACATTATAGTCTTGCATCCGTAGCATCATGCATAATTACAAAATTTTTCTCTTACAAATAAAAATTAGACCTATGTGACTCGGCACACGCACTTAGGACCGACTCATGGGGACTACACTTTAAATCTCCTTCTCAAAGACCCGACAAGACACAATGATGTTAATACCGGCTCTTGGGGACTACACTTCGAAAAAATTTCTTCTCAAGTAAATATTCGGTGTCGCACCCAGATGCATCCACCGACTCTTGGGGAGTAACACTTCGAAAAAATTTCTCCAAAGATTCGGTTCGACGCCATAATAATCATACTACTTCTGTGAAGCAACAGTTCGAAAAATATATATGACTCGGTAGGGCACGTAAACGTGACCACACCATCTCATGGGGGCTATAAGTCGATCTATCCTATGAGTCGATTACGGATACAAAGATATTATGGATCGACTCAGGGGACTACAGATACAGACATGATCAAAAAATATATGTCGGCTCTCATACATATTTCAAAGCCAGGAATAAAACCGACTTATCAATTCGATGAAGATTTATAAATTTAATTCATAAAAACAGTCGATTCTTACATCAAAGGCAACCTTACAGGAAAGGTAAAGGAAAAACTTGGCAAAATACTACTAAGGTAAAGCTACAGCTTCTGTCATCATCTTCAGAGTTGGATTCGTCTTCAGATGAGGTGACTTGGGCCTCTCTTGCATTTTCATAAAAATCTTCATCACTGCTGCTAGAACTCTCCATACAAAAACCGACACGGTCACCAAACGAGTCAAAAACCCTAGCCCACAGGGTATCTTCACCATCATACCTGAAGATGATTATATTTCCTTTCTGAATGTTCCTAGAGCGAATAAAAGTTTTCTATCCTCTCTGCAAGAACATGGAATCCTCACCAGAGAAGTTAGTGGTCGCCTTGATGGGACCATGAGGGAACCCCTCAGAGCGAAGCCACAAACCCGGAGGCTTTGAATTCATCACAATATGTGCAAAAGAATCAGGGAGATGAACCCAACGACGAATTGTTTGAACCTTTATCAAAAATACACTTCTCTCAGGAGAAGAAGGGGGAGATTCAGAAGGAGAGGCCGCAAGAGCGCTTCTTCCCCTACCTCTTCCATGGCCACTACCTCGACCACGCAGACGACCACGGCCGCGGCCTCGAACATGAACGCCTGCACTGGGGCCAGACTCGTTGGTCGTCGAAGGAGCACGAGCTTCTATCTTGGGCGTCATGTGGGAAAACTAGCAGAGGGAGAATATGAAGAAGGAGATGCGGGCACTTGGAAGACAATCCACCCAAATGATATTTATAGAAAAACCGAGGAGGAGATCAATCAATTCCATAAAGACATGGGTAAACTACCCATGGTAGGTGAAATTTATGGAAATGACTCCTCGATTCCCATCACCAATCAATGCCTCCAACATACGTCAGAAGTTCTTTGACCTAAAATGAAGCAAAAGAAACAATAAATATTGAAACCGGCTTTTTACAAAAAATAGTATAAGAGTCGGTCCATTCCATTGAACAATCGGCCACCAAGATGAAAAGGAAAGAAGATTGACGTGAATACTGAAGCATCAAACCAATCCTGGGGGCTAATGTCGGGGGGATAGACTAAATCCTAGACCTGGCATTAGGTCTATGGGCCAACTCACCTACCGAAATCCCACGAAGAAGACCCGGCCCAAGGTCGGTTGCTCCAAGGAAAGAAGATCGAAGCAATAGAAGGAATTGGACTTACCTTGTAGAACACTTAATATGTTTGTAAAGTAGAATAGGACTCCACCTCGTGTCGGAATCGGACTTGTGGAATCCCGGGACACTGGCACCTTTATAAGCCGAGGTCCATGGGATCCAGGGCCAGAAAACAATCTTAGCCTAAGATAGGACTAGACACTTGTCGGCGTAACCTAGATCTCATCGAGACTAAGTTTACAACCGACTCTCTTGTAATCGATCGAACTGACTCTTCTTTCGAGAGTCGAAACTCATAATAAGAGGAAGCAGAAGTAGGCTTTTACCTCGAGACAAAGAGGGGCTGAAACCTGGGTAAATCGCCGAGTCTCTTGTCAATGTCGACTCTCTCCATGAAATCGCCTCGCAGCAAAGGTCCCATGTTAAGTTCGACTCTTCGTACATCTGTCGTGACTTTCCCACGACAGTATTTTCCGAAGAAGATCGACAAAAGGCATGGCCTTAATTCTATTGAGAATATCGAGACCGTGAAGATTGGAGAGCGGGATTGTCCTGTACATGTGTACCACAAATACAAAACCATTATGGTGGGGACAATGTCCATTAAATTAAAGGTATCATGATCACTTTTTAAAAGGTGAGACTTTCTGCTCTATATATTGCCGGTTTGTTGGTAAGACTTGATCAACCTTGCTAGCAAGCATGTTTCATATAGGTAAAAAGTGGCGCTTGTTATGTTTTCATTTCGTTTAGCTTTTGTTCTCCTTGCTGTACCAAAGTTTTATATTTTTGAAGGTTCAGATTTCTAACCAGTGTTTCAAGTTTTCAGGAAGTTTAGCAACTTTTGGAATCTCGACATTTTTCAACATTGAAGTTGTCAGAAAAATTACGCAAGAGTAAAAATGATTTTTTCCATAGAAAGAGTGACCCAGAGGCACCTAGGGCTGACCAGGGGGCCACCCCTGGTCTAGGCGGCCAGCTGGCGCGGCCTGCCCGCTGGCCGCACCCATAGGGCGCGTGGCCTCCCCAGCCCCCCTTTGCTGGTAAGTCATCTTCCTCACTCTCTCTCTCTTGCACCAAAAACATGAGTTCTTCAGCTGGAACCCGAGTTCTTGCTGCTCCCCACACGGAATTTCTATCTCTCTCTATAGCCCATTGTTTGAGCTGAAATTTTAAGAAAATACTCCCTGGTATGTGACTCCACCACCCCTCCAATTATATTTTTGATTGGTGGCTTCATTTGTGAGTATTGAGTAGTTCTTGGTGTTGTTCATATGAGCTTGCGTGCATGTCTAGAAATTTATTTTCCAAGTTTTGATGAAAGATTATGCCTTAGGTAAGTGAGGAGAGTAGTTTGCCTCAACTCATTTTTCTTAAATCTTTGTTTTTGTAAATTGTCAAAATTTTCATAGATGAGCTTGTTAGGAAAAGAAAAAGGTTGGCTTGGGAAGAAGAATCCCGAGCATACAAACCGTGTTACTAGAGCTGCAGCTTTATCCTCGGCTTATAGGGTGAGCTACAACGAAGATCATGTGCCCCTAGAGTTGTTAGAAGAGACGAGTCCGGCACGTGCAATGACATATCCATGCGAAGTTGTGACGCACCCAAAATCAAGCCGTGTACAGTAATCATACACGCAAGGTACACAATCGAGACCAGGGACTCACGGTGAGATATCACAACACAACTCTACAAATAAAATAATACAAGTTGTTTAATACAAGCCAGGGGCCACGAGGGCTCGAATACAAGAACTCGAGAGCACAAAGTTAGCGGAAGCAATAGTATCTGAGTACAGACACAAAAATACAAGGATGCCTTAAGAAGGCTAGCACAAATATCAACAATGATCAAAAAGGCAAGGCCTCCTGCCTGGGAACCTCCAAACTACTCCAGGTCTTAGTCATCGGGGATCTTCACGTTGCGGTGGTCGGCATCGGGAACTCCTGCTCCTGGGCTCCAACGTCGACTGCAGCGGCCGATCAGGCAAAAGATAAAGGGGGGAAAAAGCAAAGGTGAGTATCTAGCATACCCGCGAGTCTTACGTCCGCTACTAAGCATTATGCATTTGTATCAATGGAAAGTGGAGGCTGTATATATAGTGGACTTCAAGATAGAAATCAGAATAAGGGAAAGAAGCTAGGCCTATCAAAGACTAGCATCTTCTGACGTTGTCTTGCAGCATGAGAAGAGAATCAGCCAACAGTTCATATAAAGCAATAAAGTAACAATGAAGCAGAAGTTGATGCAACATTGAATAATATAAGTTGTAAAGATAAATAATAATAATGCCTCCGAGTTCCCCTCCTCGACTCCCTGCGAGGAAGAAGACCCGGAACCATACAAATTAATAGTAATAGTTTCTAGTGGTAAGATCCAGCTTCAGCATAAAGCGTCTTGTTACCGTGGACACGGCTATTCGAATATATTAAACTCCCTGCAGGGGTGCACTACTGTTCAGCCTGCACGCTCGGATCTCCAGGGTGGCATGAACCATGTTAGGGAACGCCCCACCGAGGCTATCCGACACGACGCAACCCACCTAGGGTCAACAGAGAGGCCATCCGCCGGACTATATCCTATGCGCCAAGGGGTCTAGGACCCTCACCCTTGCACGCTCCTGCACGGTGCGTGGCTGGCCGGTGAAGCGAAAGCAAATCCAAAAACACACCGTCCGGACGAAGAAGACACCACTTCCCGGCGCAGGCCGCAGTACTGCTGACGTCTGAAGAGCTTTCGGACAAACTACGACGCAGGGGATCCCATAACTCCTTATCCCACATGAAGGTAGTCCGTACAGACCAACGGGCCTCTCAAGTCATCGGCCGAACCATTTAGCATTTTAATTAACCTGTGTGACAACCGTTATCGTTGCCTCAACTTAACCGACCCGCGGTCAACGACAGCAGTCAGGACCACCAGTACATCGGTGCCTGCCCTGTCGTCCCACCAAGTCACTACGGTTACAAACAAGGTGAACCGTCTCCTTACCTTGTCTCGCGTGTGCTCTTGGTAGAGCTCGACTTTCGTGGTTTGGTAACTCTCGCGAGATACGAGCAGGGGCCAAGCACGCCAGTAACGTCCGTCGTACCCTCCCTGTCGTCCCCGACAATATACCGCTCGCGGGCACCGTTGGGTCGCCCGACTCTTACCTTTAAGGACACCAGTTGGTTCGAGTGCCTACCATTAAGTGAAAACAGGAGGTATCACCCTCGATGACACACTTAAAGAGGTTTGACAGAGACATCAGCGGAATGAACTAAAGAGGTAAACCTCGTATCATTCCGGTGATGCTACGCTACTGAGCCAACGAGAGTGAAATACGAGTCCATTCCACTCGTAAGTCAAACTCGAAGCGACTCGGCTGGGTCTCACCGTTGTAGGTTCCCTAGGGCGTCTCCATTGATCCGTACCTGTCGCAGTTGTATATATTTTGTATCCGCGTCACTCCCCTGAGTGACCACGACCCGCTATCTAATTCTAGCTAACAATGCGTAGGGCTCACTGCTGAATATAATATATAGATATAGCAGGAAGCATAGGATAAGGAAGGCACATCAAGGGGCGACAAAATCAGGCTATGCAATTGAATAGTGTTGTAACGTAGCAGCAGCAGTAACAATGCCTAGTGCAAGAAAGTACGGAAAAGATAGGCGATATCTGGGGAAGAGAATGGCTCTGCTTGCCTGGTAGCTCGACGGTAGGGGTAGGGTTGTCGACGAAGTAGTCGTACTCGGCGGCGGTGTAGTCGACGACGGTAGTGGGGTCTACCGGAGAATAAGGGGGATAAACACAGTAAATACAAAGCAATCATAGCAAAAAAATACATGGCATGACGTATGCAAAATTAACGGTGTTCTAACGCAGTGCAATGCACGTTGCCCGGAGCGAGAATTCATCCGGGGATGAACTACCGTGTTAGTTGAATCATTCCGGACAACTTTCGTGTTCGGAACAAATCCATCCGGATAGTTTAACGGTATCAGGCAAATCATCGGACAGCCTGTCCGGAGGGGGACGGTTCGACGTTCGGTATGCTAGAGGGGTGTGGTGAAGGTATGGGTATAGTATTTGTATTCGGTGATCCGTTCTGAGCAACTTTCGTATACAAAGTATTTTGATCTGGGCAATTTTTATCGGTACCGGAAATTACCGGCAGACAGCCCGGGAGGGGGGGTGTCGATGTTCGATGCGTTAGGGGGGTGTGGTAGACATACGGATTGCGTAGCTGTATTCGTTATATTTTTCTGATCAATTTTGATGTATAAAGTTTAATAATCTGACTTACGGTTTAAAAGATATTGAATTTTGAAGTTTAAATCATTTTCTTTATTACTTTATTTAATAAATATACATTATCCACAGAGGGGTTTGACCAGTCAATCCTGGCCAGTGGGACCTACTCGTCTGCCTCACAGGTACTAAAACCAGTTTAATAATTTAATTAACAGTGGGGTCCCACATGTCATTGACTGATTCAAGTAATTTAATCTAAAATGGGATTAACCAGGGGGGTCCCACATGTCATTCACACATGTTTAATTAGCAGTTTTATTTATTAACTCTAATAGTTTTTCTTAAATCAGGGGACATGGTTATTATATAATCTGCTCAATTAGCAGAAACATTAGGGGAGGGGGCCCCACTAGTCAGTGGATCAACCCCCACGGGATTAACTCTAGAGCCCAACGGCGGTGACCAGGGGCATGGCGGCGTGGCCCTCGCGGCCATCCCCGGCGGTGCTGGAGCCGCCGACAGCAGGCATGTCCGGCGGCTTGGCGTGGAGGCACAGCTTGGCGCAACAGCCGCACCGGAGCTCGGCTCGGCCATGGCGTGGCCACAACGGGGCGTGGTGAGGCCAGCCGGTAGGGGCGCGGGGACGCAGCCAAGTGAGGCCAGCCAGTAGGGGCGCGGGGACGCGACCAAGCGAGAACGGGCGCGCACGGATGCCACAGAGCGCAGGGCTTGCGCGGGCGCCGTGGTCCGGACATGGCGAGCGCGTCGACGGCCGGAACAGGGGCATGGCGGCCACGGCAACCTAATCAACGGGGACGGGGGGGAACCAGAGGAGGGGCTCACATTAAGCAAGTAGGGGAGACAGTGGGCTCGAGGACGCGAAGACGGCGACGAATTTGTCGCCGGAAGCCGGCGACTGCAGCGGAGGGGAACGCCGCCATTTGCAGCGTGCGGTGTCCGTGAGCTCGTGCTCGTCGGCGAGGGGGACGTAGCCGAGAGCGGGGGTTCCTCCTGGCGTGCTCGCCCGACCTGGAGAGGCGGGTGGCCGCGCCGGTGACCACGCTGTTCCCACGGCGGCGCTCGGATGTGCCACGGGGGAGGAGAAGGAGGCGCGAGGGAGGAAAGGTGAGGGGGCTAGGGTTTCGGGGGCAAAAGGGGGCGCGTTGGGGACTTAAGCTCGACAGTGGCCATCGGATGGCCGCCACTGCGATGGGGGCAGGCGTGGCCGGCGTGGATGTCTCCACGGGGTGGGGGTGAGCAATAAGAGGAGGAAGAAGGAGAGGGATTTGGCGGGTTGGGCCGGGAGGAGCTGGGGGTTTGCTGGGTCGGTAGGCCCAGTGGGAAAGGGGGTTTCGGGCTTTGCCCTTTTATTTGTTTTTCTCTTGTTTTTCTTTTCTGTTATTTTTATTTTTTTAATTACTCTAACCACCTAGGCATTTTATTAAAATGTTGTAAGTGTAGCATAATTAATACAACATCATACGAGAGGGCTACAAAAAGTTTTGGGACTTTATAAAGTCACTAGATATTTATTTGGAGTTTGCAAAAGGCAAATTGTGTTGTTTTAGCACTGTTATTATTTGTTTTGAATTTTCCATAGCACTAAAAATACCCATGACCACATTGGTATGTTCCAATGATTATTTGGGATTTTATAAAAGTGGTTCCAAGATTTTTGGAGAAGATTTTATTGTCACCTTATTTTTAATATTCATCAAAAGGCATTTAGGGTTTGTTTGAATTTCAATTCAAATGGCTTGGACTTGTTTTGATTCCTGATGATCAAGATCCATGATCACATTGCTTTAACAACATCACAAGGGGGAATTTGAAAATTTTATCAGGGTTGGAATTTGACAGAGCCATGATAAAGGTGATCATGGCTGGATTAGCAACCGTAATTATGATCATTGTAGGTGATTACTGTAGCGTGACACCCGGGGTGTTACAGAATTTTTTCTTGAAGCTGTAGTTATCAAGGAGGAGTTTTACATCCTTTGTGCTAATGCAGGTTTGACACGGCTTGCAACATGCCGTGTTTCTCAGTATCGTAAACTCACCTCCAATTTTATTAATAGTTTCAGATATAATCATGATGCTGGTATTGTTGAGTTTAGAAATTATGATGATCTTTTGACCATTCCTTTGTCAAGATTTTGTGAAATAGTAGGTGTGTCGAACGCTGGAAAGACGGAAAATATGAACTCTTAGCCCACCGAGCTGAGAACTATCTTCAACTCTCTCTGCAACCAGGACATGAAGGATATCTAGCGTTTGAATATTTCCAGCATCTTGTTCCCCAATCTCAGGTATTTCGCGTATTTTATTGCTAGAGGGGTGTTAGCTCGTGACAACACGAGCAACAGCTCTGCACCGGATGATGTTATCCTGGCGAACGACCTCTCAGGGGAGAGTAAGTATAATGTAGGTGCCTTAATGTCTCGCCGCCGTGCTGCTAATGGCAACAAGGGAGATCTCTTTGGTGGCGTTTATGCCACACTTATTCTAGAGTCTCTTGAGCGCACCGCACATCCTGATGATGATCATTTTACTTTTATAAGCTTTGACCTTGCCGCTATGAAGAGGTATGAGTTTGTTACCAGGACTTCCGAGTTTTGTAACCTTAATTATATTCTGAAGTTTGGACTGACTACTATTCGGGAGATTCGTCTACCTGCAGCTCTTTTGTTTGACTCTTCCCGCAGGAACGGGTGGTCCTTGAACGTTACCCTATTTGACAAGTTCGTGGCCTAGAAAAAGTTTCGTAACCCCATGGAGGGGGTTGTACCTGATGAGGAGGAGCCCGTTACCCATTGGGGTGAAGGGTCTACTTCTTCTCGGAGCGTGGAGCCTTCCTCATGGGAGGATTTCAGCACTTCAATGTACGCACCTGAAGCCCCGTACGACCCATGGACTAACCCGTACTACCCCGGGGCTGGAGGCTCCTTGGGACTGTTGTAGATGATATCAACTTAGGACAAAAGCCTAAGCTTGGCGGAGTACGTGTCCTTCTCCCCTTTCCATTGTATTATCCTTTTTATGTTGTTCGCTTTGATCTTTTCGAAGTTTTTGCGTGTTCTTCTTTGTTTTATCTTAATTCGCAATAAAAACAAAAAGATTTATCCTTTCTCTTGCTTTCGTTAAACCTTTGAAAAACCCAAAAATATTTCCTTTCTCTCTTTAGTTTTTTTGTTTGAAAAGTTCAGCTCGAGTCTGTGATGGCATTTGATTATAATTTATCTACGTTCGATCGTGCAAGTGACAAGGAAGTAATGACGAAGATCGACAGAAGGGATGCAACAAGGAAAACCGGTATGAACTCTTTTTGTTTCTACTTTTGTACATATGCATGTACTTATGATCTAGAGACCAGCTTGGAGAGACATAGTACTATGTTTACAATGCTTTCCTAGTGGTTCAAGCTTTCTTTGTGGCTAATCTCAAATAGCTAGGGTCCATAATATGTTGTTAAAATGATTTACATGCATTCCATTGTTCATGGTTTGCCATATTGCAGTGGTATTTCCCTTCGGAGAATTCTTGGATTGACTTGGCTCATGCTCACACATGTTTATGACTAAAAGTCTATCATGCCTTGATGATCTTTTTATTTCAGAATAGTTATATCACTTTCATGCCCGATTCAATGTTGCTTTGTCGTTCTACATGATTATCACGGTTATTGCTCTCTAGTTGGTCGCTTCCCAGTCTTTTGCTAGCCTTCACTCGCACTAAGAGGAATTCTGCTTGTGCATCCCAAAACATTTCAAACCAGTTATTCCACATGAGTCCTCCATACCTTCCTATATATGGTTTTACCCTCCAGTCCTAACGAAGACTTTCTTGTACCATATGAAAATTTATTCAAAAGCTTCCTTTTTGTAGCCGTACAAGCTCATGGTGCGGTGAGGGAAAATCAGTATCTTCCATGCTAAAAATAATTTACTCCTTGACAAAGTTTTAACTAGTCAAATTTATGAGGCAGAGGCCGGTCTGGAGAATGCCTAGTTCTCATTTTTTCACAATTATAAAAAATTACACTTCCCCTATACTTGATGACGGAATGCAATGGCCAAATGCTGCTAATGATAGATGGAACAAGAAACTTTACTTCCATACTTGAGGCAAAATAAAAGGAACCATAGACCGCCAGAGGATAGACGGGTAAGGGAACATAAGTGTAAGCAAAAAAAGCATGGGAACCGCCATTAATGTTGTTGGTATGGGAGGTATTGAGAAACCTTTACCGTCTACTTTTCCAAACACTTTTGCTATTTTTTTGGCCTAATTCTTCCATGATTTGAACGAAACTAACCCGGACTGACGCTGATTTCAGCAGAGCTGCCTGTATGGTTTTCTTGTGTGTAGGAATATGGATTTTTAGGTACCTCAGAAAATTCACAGAAAATTCACAAAAAATCCACGCACCCGGAGGAACCCAGGACCAGAAGGTGGCCAGAGGGCGGCCAGGGGGCCCTAGGCGCCCTGCTGGCGCGGCCACCCCCTGGCCGCGCCGGGAGGCCACTTGGGTGGGTCCTCCCCTATAGGCACCCCGGACTATATGTCTGAAGCGACCAGTGTATACGGTCATGCTCCCATGATCAGTTTGCATGACATACAACTCGACATTGATATCATAGTCTCAATGTTCATACAATACTGAATACAAGACTTAGAAATAACTTAGTCTTACATGGCCTCATCTGGTTAAAATAGCAGCGGAATAAGCAAAAGCATCAAAGGTAGTAGAGACACAATCCACAGGGTAGATCAGATCATAGCACGTCCTAGTAATCGTCGGTAGCATCATCGTCGTATACCTGCTCCTCCAAGCCTGGCCGATTGAATAACCAGGGAGAAATCCGTGAGTACAAAGAAAGTACTCGCAAACCACCTAAAGAAAGAAACAAAGTTTTGCATACGAAAAATAATAATGGGATGGCTATATGGTGGAGTTTTTCATAGGGATTTCCTGTCTACTCAAGATTATTATTAAGTTGGCAAAGTTTTAACCTTGGAAAATTTTATTTCCCACAATGAATTTGGATAAGTCAAGTCCAACCTTTTTCCAACAATATCAACATCATCATCACAAACCATAAACTCGGTACCGGGATTTCTCATATATTCCCCACAAAGTGTGGCCTCACTAGCTGTCCATGAACGCGGAATCCGGCTACTCGAATAGTTTTCACTCTACAGAGGTTGTACACTTTACCCACCACATTCGATACATCCGCCGTGTGTCCCCACGGATCGTAATACCTCAATATGCGGGTCTCGGATAATCGAACATAGTCTTCCCCTTGTCTGTCCTAGTACAAGTGAATCTACCCCTTGCGTACTACATGGACTGTCCATGTGTCAGGTCATGCTCCTCTTGGACCCAAGCCTGCACCGTAGTCGAAGAGCACCAATGTTCCTTCCGACACGAAGCCTAGAGAATTTCACCCATCAACTTCAAGGGCTATCGGATTCGTGGAATCACCCAACCATGTGTAGTTATAATACCCCTGTACTAAGACAAACAAGATTCCAACTAGCCCTGTCCCATACCAGAGTATAGTGGTTGTACCGTAAGGCTAGGTTTTGGCGACACTTATAGAGAGTCCCTCCAGACTTTGTCCATGTCCGACGATGTTCCACAAACCCGGCCATACCACTAGGTGTATGCCGTACCATATAGGGTGAAGTATGACTATCCATGTTTTTATGTAATGCTAATTACTAGAGCTGGGTGATGGCTTCGACATAATGTCGGGATCATCAGGGTTCTTCATAGTTTTTCCCAAATAGGTAGGCTATGGGGTGGTGTGGAGTTTTCCTAATACAACTAATAAAATCCCAAAGCATATGAATATAGTACTAGCATGATACAATATAAGTGATACAAAGAAATTTAAAAAGGGGTAATTAAGAGTTTGAGTTTTGACGGTGGCTTGCCTTCGTCGGCGGTGGTCTCCTAGTCAGTCTCGGGGGAAGCTTGGAGGTAGTCTTGTCCTGCAGGATCAATCGTCTCGTCTACACGTTGCGAAACAAGTAAATTCACAATATTACAACGAGGCAATAGAAAGCACAACATCACTCAATTTTTCAAACAAACTCACAAGAAACAAAGGAACAAATTTTTTTCAAGATTTTCTATTTATTAAGATTTAATTTTTACATCACCTCAACAAGGTTAAAATTTATGACGAGGCATTAGGATAACATAAATAAGATTATTAAAACAAGAATATATTAAAACAATACTTAACTTAAGGAAAGATTTTCACTCAATTTAATCACTTACTTCTTATTAAATGATTTTATTTCCATTAACTAAATTCATAGCAATATCCTAATGACCAGAGGTGATTTTAATAATAAGCTAACAACTTAATATTACTAACATAAAAATTATGTAAATTAAACAAGCAATCAAATTAATAATAAAAGGCCACTATTTTATTTTAGCAAAACAAAATTCTAAACATGTAGAAAAATATAGAACAATTTTACTAATAACACACAATTTGTTTCATATTTTTCTGAGCTATGATTATTTTTCTAAAAGTATTTTAGTCTCCTCTGTTTAATAAAAAGAAAGAAAATAAAAAGGGTGTCAGCCCAAAACAATCTCTCGCGCGAGGGAAGTTTGTTCGAGTGGGTCGAGCCCGTGAGCAGTGCGGTGGCTGTGGTTTTTTTTAAGAAACTGAAAGGGTATGGAGAAGCCTGGGCCGTTAGATGTAGGTCGATCGGGCTGCCAGGGGCCTTCTTCCTCCCGGGCTCGATGAGCTTGGTCTGGGAGGGGTCATGGCAAGAAGGGGTATGCGGGGCTGACCGGAGGGTTTCCGGCCGGCGACGATCACCGGGGTAGGGCGGAGGGCATGCGGGCCGGTGTGGGAGGTCCGTTTTTGCCAAAAACGTAGTGCGAGGACCTCGGGTTTGATAGATGCTCGGGGTAGATGCCGTGGATGAAGGCGGCGGGTCGGTGTAGTTTCGGTCGATGGCGGGCGGCGTGGAGGGGCGGCGGACGTGCGGATCAACTGGTGAAACCCATTTTTGGTGTTGCTGCGGGTCAAAACAGCGGTGAACGGCGGCGGCTTGAGGTAGACTTGGGCGCGGCTCCTCCTAGCGACGGCTCAGGGCTCACCGGGCGCCGACGGTGGGGCGAGGAGAGGACGCGGCTCGCCGGCCACCCCCTCCTCCTCTGCTCGCAATGCTCCTCCTCGGAGCCACCTGTTCCTCCTCCTCTCTTCATCCTCCTCCTCCCCTTCTCTGCCTCTGACTCTTCTTCTACAAGCGAGGGGTGGCTCTGCTGGTGTTGGCTGGAGAGTGGAATGAGGAGAGGGGCTGTGGGTAGCCCCTTTTATAGCGGGGCGAGGTGAGCGTCAGCGCGGGAGAAGGAGCGGGGCGCGCCGGGGCGATCCGTGGCCTCGGTGGCCACTAGGCGAACAGGGCGGTGAGGGCTGATGTCGTCTTGCAGGCGTCAGCGCGGGCCCGCGCGCTGACCTTGGTGCTGACGTCAGAAGTCGGTGAGTGGATGACAGGTGGGGTCGGTTTGTTAGAGGGCTGGGGAAAGAGAGAGAGAGAGAGGGGCGTGGGATAGGGCTTAGTGGGGATGGGCTTCGGCCCGGGTTCTTCTTTTTTTTACAAATAAAACAAGTTTTGCAAATTTTTACCTCCGGTTTGGTTTAAGTTTGGAACGAAATTTCAAATTCAAACCTCCAAAATGATTTATAAAACTCCACGAGTAATATCCTAATTTATTTAGCATTTTTAGAGATTTTTTTATTGATGTTAAGATTATTATCACTATTATAATAATATTAATTAATCAAATAGAAATTTGGAAATAATTTTATTAAATACTTTATGCTATAGAGGTATATTTAATTATATAAATAATTAATTTTAATATAGTCAAACATTTATTTGGGTGCCATTTTATTGGCTCTAAGTATTATGGGTGACTAAATGGGTTATTTCAATATAAGTGAAATGACTTTAATAATGTTATGGTGACTTATTTGGCATGGCAAGGTAACACCATAAAGAAAAACAATAATAAGTATGGTATATACTAACACAAGACAAGGTAATAACATGGCATGGCAAGGAAAAACCAACAAAACAAGGCAAAACAATCTTTTCAATCAAGACATGACATGGCAACACAACAAAGCAAAGTTTTTGTTTACCCTAAAATTTAGCATAAAAGTTGGGGTGTGACAGACCTTCCCCCCTTAAAAATAATCTCATCCCCGAGATTCACAAACTAGTGAAGAGATATGGAAACTCACGCTTGAGGTAGTCCTCCTGTTCCCAGGTGGCTTCCTCTTGTGTGATTTGTCCACTGGACCTTGTGGAACTTGATCACGCGCTTACGGGTGACTCGGGTGGCTTCTTCTAGGATACGAAGGGGCGTCTCGCGGTATGTGAGATCCTGGTTGATATCCACCGTGCGGTGATCGATGTTCTTGAAAACATCGGGTTTGTCCGGCACCTCCAAACACTTCCGGAGCTGTGAGACATGGAAGACGTCGTGCACATCGGATAGCTCTGTTGGCAGTCTCAACTGATAGGAAACTTGGCCTCGTCTGGCTATCACTTCAAATGGTCCAATGTAACAATGTGTTAGCTTCCCCTTCACATGGAATCGATTCATTCCCTTCAATAGGGTGACTCGGAGATACACAAAATCTCCAACTGGAAAATTCGCCTCTCGACGATTGGGGTCGGCATAACTCTTCTGACGAGACTGAGCGATCTTGAGACGCTAACGAATCAACTGGACCTGCTCTTCGGCCTCCTTCAGAACATGTGGTCCAAAAATCTTCCCTTCTCCGATCTGAGACCAGTTTAGGGGCGTGCAACACTTTCGTCCATACAGGGCATCAAATGGGGCCATCTGCAAACTCGACTGGTAGTTGTTGTTGTAGGAGAATTCTGCATAGGGAAAGCAGTCCTCCCACTTGGAACTGTAGGCTAGAGCACATGCACGGAGCATATCCTCTAGTATCTGGTTCACTCGCTCAGTCTGGCCTCCAGTTTGCGGGTGATAGGCTGTGCTGAATGTGAGCTTGGTGCCTAGTGCTTCCTGGACTTGCTTCCAGAACCTCTAGGTAAACTGGGTACCTCGGTCAGACACAATCTCCCTCGGAACTCCATGCAGATAAATGATCCTTGACATGTACAAGTCTGCCAGCTGGTCTCCTCGATTGGTGGTTCCCACTGGAATGAAGTGCGCTACCTTGGTGAGTCGGTCGACGATGACCCAGATAGAGTCATGCCCTTTGCTCGACCTCGGTAGACCTGAGATGAAGTCCATGCCTATTTGTTCCCACTTCCATTCAGGAACTCGGAGTGGTTGCAGCAATCCTGAGGTCTCTGGTGCTCTGCTTTTACTCTCTGGCAAATGTCACACTTGGCGACATACAAGGCGATTTCACGCTTGATAATGTGCCACCAGAACAAGTCCTTCAGGTATTGATACATCTTCATCCCTCCAGGGTGGATGGAGTAAGGTGTATCATGAGCTTCCTTCTGGATAGTGATCTTAACCTCCTCTACATCGGGCACACACAGTCGGCCATCGAACCAAAGAACTCCTTCGTCATCTATCGTGAACTTCGGGGCCTTGCCGAGGGGCATCTTCTTCTTGATTCCCTCCATACTATCGTATCCCTTCTGTGCCTCCTTGATCTGATCAAACAGAGTCGGAGTCAGCTCGAGGTGAGCAAGAAAATTGGGTGTCACAAGCTCCAAACCCAGCTTCTCGAACTCCTCGGGTAGAGCTGTTTGCGTCTCTCTGATCATTGCATTAAGTGTGCAAGGCTTGCGGCTGAGAGCATGTGCTACCACATTGGCCTTGCCAGGGTGGTAGTGGATCTCCAGATCATAATCCCATATCAACTAGATCCATCTCCTCTCCCTCATGTTCAACTCCTTCTGAGAGAATATGTACTTCGGTCTCTTATGGTCTGTGTATATGTCGCAACGGTGACCATCGGGTAATGTCACCATCTCTTGAGAGCAAGCACAACTGTTGCTAGCTCCAAGTCGTGGGTGGGGTAGGTCAATTCGTGCGGCTTCAACTGTCGTGACAGGTACTCGATCATCTTGCCCACTTGCATCAGGACACAACCCAAAACAATCTTTGATGCTTCACAGTACACATCAAATGTCTTGGTCACGTCAGGCATCGTCAAAACCGGGGTAGATACCAATCTCCTCTTCAACTCCTGGAAAATGGCTTCACACTTCTCTGACCACACAAACTTCTGGTCCTTCTTCAGCAGTTGAGTCATAGGACGGGCAATGCTGGAGAAGCCTTCCACAAACATTCGGTAGTATCCCTCTAGTCTGAGGAATCCTCTAACTCCGATCTGAGTGTTCGGGGCTGTCCAGTCCATGATAGACTGAATCTTGGCTGGGTCTAGAGATATTCCTCCTTTTGAAATTACATGTCCCAAAAATCCTACTTTCTTGAGCCAGAATTCGCACTTGCTGAACTTGGCATACAGCTGGTGCTCTCGCAAAGTCTCGAGGACTAAGCGTAGATGCTCGGCATGCTCTTCTTCGGTCTTGGAGTGTATCAGGATATCATCAATGAATACCACCACAAACTTGTCGAGGTACTTCATGAAGATCTTGTTCATGAGGTTCATGAAATAGGACGGGGCATTGGTAAGGACATCACCGTGTACTCGAACAAACCATAGCGGGTTGTGAAGGCTGTCTTGGGGATGTCCGACTCGCGGACCTTCATCTGGTGGTATCCGATCCTCAGATCGATCTTGGAGAAGACACGGGCTCCGTTCAGCTGGCCGAACAGATCCTCGATCTTAGGGAGCGGATACTTGTTCTTGATGGTCACCTCATTCATCTTACGGTAGTCCACACACATGCCTATGGTGCCGTATCTCTTTTCCACAAAGAGAACCCGCGAACCCCAGGGTGAAGCACTTGGTCGAATCAGTCCCTTCTGGAGCATGTCATTCAGCTGCTTCTTCAATTCAACCAGCTCTTCGACAGTCATCCGGTAGGGTCTCTGTGCAATTGGGGTTGTGCCAGGCACTAACTCGATGATGAACTCGATATCCCGATCAGACGGCATACCAGGTAACTCTTCCAGAAAGACATCCTGAAATTCACATACAACATTCACCTCCTCAAGTGATGGCACCAAGACACTCTGATGACAGAAGGCTCGGGCAGTGTCTTCCTTGTCAGTGTACTCTATCGGAACTCCATCGGCACTCGTGAGGTTGACTGTCCCCTCTGTGCAATCTATCCGCCCTCGGTACCTGGACAACCAATTCATGCCAAGTACCACATCTATACCTTCTGTTCCTAACACGATCAGGTCAGTTGGGAACTCGACTCCATGAATCGCTATGGGAACTCTGGAACAAGCTAATCTGGCTCAGGTTTTGGATCTGGGTATGTGGACTATCATGGGCCTCCTCATTTCACTAGGTGACAACTTACTTCTATCCAAAAATGTCTTCGTAACAAACGAGTGTGATGCACCAGAATCAAACAATAGTTGGATAGGTACTGAATTAACTGGAAACGTACCCAAGAAAACGTATGCTTCCTCCAGGGCTTCCTCGGCTTGCACATGGTTCAGAAGTCCCTTGGCGGCGTTAGGCGCACCGCGTTGGGCATTTTTGCGGCCAAGGTTACCTCTAGTTGGTGGTGGTGCACTGGGGCGTGGAGCAGCATTGGCCTTGTTGGGACACTCTGTCGAATAGTGGCCCTTCTGACCACATCCGAAACAGATCACTCCAGGGTTGAGGGGAACTCCGCTTGCTAGATGCGGAAATCCAACATGGCGATCAAGAACACTGGGGCGTTGCACTGGGTAAGGGCTCCTCTGAGGCAGGGGTGATGGTCTTGGCGGCTGTGTCGGAAGCAGTCGGGGGTTGCTGGATCCACCCTGCTGCATCATGCGGCGCTTGCGGTTTTCAGAGGCCATCTTGAGCTTTCCCTCCATCATGATAGCAACATCGGAAAGAGACTCAAGATCAGGGAAATGCATGGCCACCAGGACAACCTGCAGCTCATCGTGCAGTCCATCCAGGTAACGGTCCTTCCGCTTCTCCTCGGCGTCTACCTCCTCCGGGGCATACCTCGACAGCTGAGTGAAGCGGTCAAGATATCCAACTACGGTCATGCCCCCTTTCTTGAGGTGGCGGAACTCGTCCTTCATCCTCCTGATCAGTGCGGTCGGGATGTGCGTCTTCTTGAAATTCTCGGAGAACTCAGCCCAAGTGAGTGCTTGCCCTTCAGGAAGACGGGCACGCACTCCTTCCTACTAGCTCCTTGCGGTGCCGGAGGTAGGTGGTGGCATGGACCTTCTCGTTGTTGCCAACAATAGCGACAGCGAGGTTGTTCTCCATGGTGCGGAGCCAATCCTCAGCATCCAGAGGCCCCTTCTTCTGCAAGAACACGAGCGGGTTGGTATTCAGGAAATCTCGGAGCAGAGACCTAGGCTCCTCATTCCCACCACCTCCTCCGACTCCTTGGTTGGCATTGGTGGCAGCCTGGACTAACTGCTGGAGTGCAGCCATGTTTGCTTGGCGCTCGTCACGAGCGGCCTGGCGCTCCTCCACAAGCAGTCACAACAGCTGCGCCATGTTCGGGTCGGGTGTTAGCGGCATATCACCAGATCCACTTGGGTTTGCGCGGTTGCTTCTCGACATCCTGAGGTTTTTGCGCCAGGTAAGAGTGAACGTGTTAGAGGGATCCTAAGTGGGGCTAGGGTCACTCCAACAAAAGACTAAAGCACACAAATCAAACAAGATAAAAGAACGAATTTGGGTAGGGGAGACTAAACCAAAATCTTCCACTAGTTCTCATCTGTTTCGGGACACCATTCCCTCTTAATCTTCGGTCTCGCTTGACTTAAAACATTTTGAATGGGGTAAGAGGTATAAAATGTTTTTTCTTATCAAAAATATTTCTAACTAACGTCCAAGCTAACTAGGCTGCTACAGTCTGAACAGAGGCTCTGATGCCAAGTCTGTAGGCACCCCGGACTATATGTCTGAAGCGACCAAATGTGTATACGGTCATGCTCCCATGATCAGTTCACATGACACAGAACTCGACATGGATATCATAGTCTCTATGTACATACAATACCGAATACAAGTCTTACAAATAACATAGTCTTACATCGCCTCATCGGGTTAAAATAGCAGCGGAATAAGAAAAAGCCTCAAAGGTAGTAGCGGCACAATACACAAGGTAGATCAGAGCATAGCACGTCCTAGTAATCGTCGGTAGCATCCTCGTCGTATTCCTGCTCCTGCAAGCCTGGACAATTGAATAACCAGGGACAAAGTCATGAGTACATACAAAGTACTCGCAAACAACCTAAAGAAAGAAACAAAGTTTTGCATACGAAAAAAATAATGGGATGGCTATATGGTGGAGTTTTTCATCGGGATTTCCTATCTACTCAAGATTATTATTAAGTTGTGAAAGTTCTAAACTTGGAAAACTTTATTTCCCACAATGAATTTGGATAAGTCAAGTCCAACCTTTTTCCAACAATATCAACATCATCATCACGAACCATAAACTCGGTACCGGGCTTTCTTGTCACAACCCCAACTTGGGTAAGTGCTAGGATTTGATTGTGCCTTTGCATCATGTGAAAATTTGAAAAGAAAATCAAAAATGGGAAAAAGAAAGCCCTAAAGGAATTAATTCAAATGGCCAGATAAAAATCTTTTTCCAAAAACCATTTGAATATTTGGAAAATTCATAGAAATGATGGTGATCATTTTAAAAGTGGTTTGGGTTCATTCCCATGCCCATGGAATCTTCAAAAATTCAAAATGTGCACTGGAAATTAAATTTGACCCCTATTTGATTTGAAATTCAAATTGTTTGAATTTCAAAAATACCCAAAAGTCATAAGTGGCTTGCTATTGACCACCTAAGATTTATAAAAATATTTGGGCATTTAATAAAAATACTCTGCTATTTTTTTTGGAGAAAAACAGATCAAACAAAAATAGAAAACAAGAAACAGAAATAGAAAAAAAAGAGAGAAGTGGCCAGGCAGGCATCTCGCCGCCGTGGCGAGCATGCCGTCGCCCAGGCCACCTCCTACTTGCCACCGTGGCCTTCTAGCGCCTTCCGTGGACGTCCTAGAAGCCCCATGTCTATTCTCCCCCTCTCCCAGTTCGTCCCTCTCCCTCTCTCGCGAGTTCGAGCACAAGCCGAGGACACTGCCTCTCCGCCGTCGTGCGCAACCGTGGCCACCGTGCCTCCCCTGTGCCGCCGTGTTGTCCAGAAGAATCCCCAGCGACGACTCCTTCGACCTGCAGCATCAATTCGAGCTCAGCCGCACCCTAGGCGACGCCTGCATCTTCGAGTCACCGCCGGCCGCCGCCAACTCGGACGAGGAATTCGTCGACTCCGGCCTCCCCGACTCCACCTTCGCGCTCAGGGTGAGTAGCCCCATCGATTCCACCTTCCTGCGTCTTTCCCCGTGTCGTGCCTCGCCTTCCCGTCGAGAGCAGTAGCTCCGGCCGCCGCGGGTTCGTCGCCGTCGTGGCCCGGGGCCTCCTCGAGGTCCCCCTCGTGCATCACCAGATGTGGCAGGGCGCGAGACGCGCCCTAGTGCCCTCCTTGGCCGCCCTAGTGCAACTCCGGCGACCCACCGCCGTGGTCAGAGCCACAGGCGGCTAGCCGTCGACGACCCAGGCCATTAGGGCCCAACCCCTAGCCACTAATCCCACTAATCACCCCCCTAACCCCATTGACAGTGGGCCCAACCACTAAACTAACCCCCTCTGTTAGTTAAACTAACAGGGGTTAACTCCCACTGCCACTGACCTCCTGGCCCCACATGTCAGCCCCCTGCTGACTTCATGCTGATGCATGGCTGACGCAATAAACAGAAAACAATTTAAAAGAATTAAAGAAATCATAAAAATCCAGAAAATAGCCAAAACTTCAATAAATCATAGAAAATTCATATTAACTCCAAATTTAACATATAATATATGAAAAATGATCAGAGGAAAATTCTCTATCCCAATAACTAACTTTCAACTATGTTTGAGTTGATCTTAAATTGGGACCATTAGCTTTTGCTATTTGGTTTAAATGGAATTAATTCAAATTAAATCCAAATGCTATTGTAATTTGAACCATTGCAATACAAACATGATCACTTGTACATCAGAGGCTTATTACACACTTGATCACATGGTTTTCAAATAACAAAAAATAACATTTGTAATTTGGTTAAATTGAAATTCATATGTGGAGTTTGAATTTGCATTTCAAATGCAATACACTTCATTTAAATCAAATGTGCCACAAATCAATACCATTAACATCATGTGACAACATAAACATGTGCTTGTGCATTCTATTACAATGTTGCCCCCCGCTTGTTGATGATTGTGCTGGTAACAGTGCCTCCGAGACGGTGATCACCCCCGAAAGATAAGAAGTTCGGTAAACCCCATGTATCGTCAGCAAGGCAAGCAAACCCCATTGATCATGTCTATAAAATCCCAATTCCCTTTCAGTATCGCTTATGCATGTTTAGGAGATCACCTTGTGTCGATTCTACTGCATAGTTGAACCCATATTCGATGCATGACATATCATCTTGTCACAGTACTAAGCAAACCACAATCCTAGCTGACATAGGAGTTGATTGATATCATGTGGACCCTGCAACTATTATAGCTTATTGCATGCTTAGAGGTTACATTGAGGTTACTTTGATCTATGAGTCGGGATGGTTGTGATCATATTACTGATGAAGGTGAAACTGTGTCGGTGAACCCACCCTGATACAAGGTGAACGATGAGAGGCTGTGTAGGAGTACACAGTGGGTTGTCTCGTTGAACACCGCCTTAAGCACCGAGTTCTTATATGGTAATCCAAGACAAAGAGTACAACCACACATTGGGATCACTGACCCCTCTCTGCCTAGTACCTTGATCCGTGTTGACGTCCAGGAGTCACATTAGTTCGGGCCTTCCATTTGACATATGCATAGAAAAAGAGTGAGTGGAAATGTTGCATCATCCTAGATATGTGGGTGGATCTGTGAGACAGTGAAACCATCTGTCAGAGGTGGCGTCTTGGTTGCCTACATTTTCTGGGTCCGTATCGTTGATCCGACCGGACTCTCGAGCATTGACAAACTCAGATAGTCGACTCCTGGAAAAGACCGGTTGTGAGCGAAGTGTCATGGTGAACATCCTCGCTGTCACCTCTTGAACGGTGGCGAGACCTGTCGGTAATTGATGGACATGTCTGTGTAGTTTACACCCTTGCAAGGTTAAGAAAACTATTCTAATAGCCACGTCCGTGGTTAAGGACTACTTGGAACCTGTACCTGATTATTAGACAACTTGAATGGATACTCTAAAACTCGCAAGAGAAGTGTGAGTGTTGTGGTGTGCTTCCTCGTGGGGAAGTCGAGGAAGTATCCATAGTGGTGTATTGGTTGGAGACTTGGTAGTGGACTCGTGTACGCTTCTTACCTCAAGTCTGGTACTCGTAGTTCAAGAATAGCCAAGTCAAAGCTGGCATTTCTATATGTCGAATCCCACTTCCTTTACCTTGAAACTTGAGCATGAGTAGTGTAGTTCTGATGTAAGTCTTGCTGAGTACGAATTTGTACTCACGTTTGCTTATTCTATGTTTTAGATGAGAACCCGGACCCCCGATGGAGTCACCTTCCTGAAGCTCGACGTTGACCTTGGTAGTATAGTTCCAGACAGCAGTCTGGTCCCTCGTGGAAGGGCGTGTATGTTTACAAGGCATCTCGAAGCCATTTGTTAAACTTGTCTGTACTCAGACCTGATTTTCTTCCGTTGTATGATGTAATGTTGATCACAGACATGTGATCTTTGTATACTCTATGTGTAAGTAAATAAAGAAGTATTTTGTAGAGTTATGTGATGATACCTGCTGTTCATACTAGGCATGTGTGTTGCGTGTATGTTTATAACATGCATGTCTTAGTATGGGTTTGCGAGACCTTAGTTGGGATCTGGCTGGCGGTCCTTTATACACCAAGTGGCCCTTAGATGTGCACAGCTTGGGGCATCGCGATGCGATTGCTCGTGACTCTGTCAAGTGCACACTTTGTTGTATGATCAAGCCCTCCCTAGACCCCGACTAAGTGATCGGGCTGGAGTAAGTCTATGTAAGAGGTAGGATTCAATCGATAACATGGTTGAGGCAACTTGTCTATGAGTATGGGATTCACCACCCATAAGCATTTAGACTTGTGAGCGGATGATGAGGACCAATTTCAGTTGATCATCCGGCCTGGATGGGATGCCACTCACGGTCGATGCTTTTTGAGAGTGTTCTGTGCTTGGCCTTGTCTGCTTAGACAAGTGGGTACGGCTCTCGGCTCTCCATTTGATTGCATCGTGACTGGAATTACATATGCTAACCCCGGGTCCCGACAGACTTGGTATCAGAGCAGGACTGTCTGTAGGATTATCAAACCCTTGGAACCCTTGGCCGATGTCGAGTCTAGCATTCTATAGTTATATAGTTACTTGGGTATAAAGGGAACAACATAAGGCTTATTTTTCTCCTTACCCTCATCGATCTGAGTTCTGAGTCACCCTCATCTTTTCTGCGGGAAGATAGGACTAGGCTCATCTATGTCTTACTATAACATCTTGTTGAGTGCTTCCTTGTAGCCGTAGGATTGTTGTGGTCGTCTAGAGTCTCCGTGTTTTGAGTTCCTTGAAGAAGTTCTGTCCAATTTCTTCGAGGTTTTTTCATTTTCCATCCCGGTACAGCCGTTATGATGTCCGATTTATTCTAGGTTTCTTCATAATCTAATGCATTTGCAACATCCTTCTCCCTATGTCGGATGTCTTTCCAGAAGATTTTTTAGGTGGCATTCCCGACAGTTCCATAGACTTTGTTGTAGGTTTTGTTCAAGAAACATATAGTGATTCATTTGCAGCTCTTCCTCCCACTTTAGATGTCTTCTAGCAAGAAGAACCACACTAACCATCGTGTTGGGGTACTTTGCTACTCTGACATATCTGTTGTAGCCCCTGGTAAACCTTGGTCATCCTCTAGGAAGCTATCCAGAGATCCAACCACTTAAACCTAGCCACCCGACAGATGTGTAGAATTCATCGTAGACCTCATACCAGGCACAGCCCCAAATTCCAGACACCCATATAGAATGGCCCCACATGAGTTAGCTGAGCTAAACACCCAACTTGATGCTTCGTTGGAAAAAGGCTTCATCCGCCCTAGCTCATCGCCATGGGGTTGCCCCTTCTGTTCGTAATGAAGAAAGATGGAACAGAAAGGATGTGCGTAGACTATCGCCCGCTAAATCCAGCGACGATAAAGAACAAGTACCCACTGCCCAGGATCAATGATCTTTATGATTAACTTGCAGGATCCTCTGTCTTCTCCAAGATGGATTTGAGATTAGGCTATCATCAAATCAAAATCCGAAACGAGGACATTCCCAAAACGGCTTTCACTACTCGTTATGGTCTTTACGAGTACACCGTCATGTCCTTCGGTTTAACCAATGCCCCCGCCACATTCTCGAGCTTGATGAATTCGATCTTCATGGAGTACCTAGATAAATTTGATGTGGTTTATCTTGATGACATTCTCATCTACTCGAAGAACGAAGAAGAGCACGCAGAACATCTTAGGTTGGTATTGATGAAACTTAGAGAGCATCACCTTTATGCCAAGTTCTCCAAGTGTGAATTTTGGCTACCAGAAGTGACCTACTTAGGCCACGTGATTTCTGCCAAAGGCATTGCCGTCAATCCCGAGAGAGTTCAGGCTGTCCTTGACTGGAATCCACCTGGATCGGTTAAGCAAGTTAGGAGTTTTCTTGGCTTAGCAAGCTATTGTCGTCGCTTCGTAGAGAACTTCTCCAAAGTTGCAAAGCCTCTTACTGAACTCCTCAAGAAAGATAAGAAATTCCAATGGACCCCCAAGTGTGAGGAAAACTTTCATGATCTAAAAAGAAGATTGACTTCTGCACCCGTACTTGCGCCTCCAGACACCAAAAGGGATTTCGATATCTATTGTGATGCTTCATGGCAAGGGTTAGGATGCATACTTATGCAAGATAAACATGTGGTAGCTTATGCTTCACGCCAGTTGCGTACACATGAAGAAAACTATCCTACCCATGATCTTGAACTCACTGCCGTAGTTCATGCCCTGAAGACTTGGCGACATTACCTCCTTGGTAATCGTTGTGAGATCTATTCTGATCACCAAAGCCTCAAATACATATTCACCCAGCCAGATCTTAATCTCAGGCAAAGACGCTGGATTGAATTGATAAAAGATTATGACTTAGGAATTTGTTACACCCCAGGCAAAGCCAATTTCATGGCTGATGCACTAAGTCGTAAGTCGTATTGTAACAACCTCATGTTACAACAGTATCAACCACTTCTGCATAAGGAATTTTGCAAGCTCAATCTTGAGATAGTTCCTCATGGATTTCTTTCTACCCTGGTGGCGAAACCAACCCTTGAGGATCAAATCATAGCCGCCCAGAAACAAAATAGTAGTATTGAAGAGATCAAGCAGAACATTGTTAGCGGAGTTGTTAAATGTTTCTCTGCAAACGATCAAGGAACGATATTCTTTGAAAATCGTTTAGTAGTTCCTGAGAATGAAGACCTAAAGCAGCTGATCCTTAAGGAAGCTCATGACACTCCCCTCTCAATTCATCCCGGTAGCACAAAAATGTACCGAGATCTACGCTAGAGATTTTGGTGGACCCGGATGAAGAGAGACATTTAACAATTTGTTGTCGAATGTGATGTTTGTCGTTGCATTAAGGAAGTACACCAAAGACCTGCTGGTAATCTTCAACCATTGTCTATTCCCGAGTGGAAATGGGACAAGGTCGGTATGGACTTCATCACCGGCTTTCCAAAAACCCAGAAAGGAAATGATGTCATCTTCGTTGTCATTGACCGACTCTCAAAAGTTGCTCACTTCCTTCCAGTTCGCGAGTCTATAACTGCTAGTCAGTTGGCGGACTTGTACGTCTCTAGAATTGTGTCTCTTCACGGTGTTCCTTTGGAAATCAATTCTGATCGTGGTATCCTTTTCACCTCTAGATTCTGGGAAAGTTTTCAAAATGCTATGGGAACTCATCTCTCCTTTAGTACAACTTTCCACCCTCAATCTAGCAGTCAAGTTGACAGAGTTAATCAAATCTTGGAAGACATGCTCAGAGCTTGTGTTATCTCTTTCGGAAATAATTGGGAGAAATCTCTTCCATTTGCCGAATTTACTTATAACAATAGCTATCAATCTAGTCTGAACATGGCTCCCTTTGAATTCCTCTACAGCCGACGATGTCGAACACCCCTTAACTGGTAAGAAACCGGTGAAAGACAATTCTTTGGACCGCATATGATCAAGGAAGCAGAAGAACAAGTTCGCATTGTTCGTGATCGATTGAAAGCCGCCCAGTCTCGTCAGAAAAGCTACTATGACCGTCATTATAGGCAAGAAAGCTACAATCTGGATGAGAAGGCTTACCTTTGGGTTACTCCTCTGAAGGGAACCCAACGCTTCGGTATCAAAGGAAAATTGGCCCACGTTAGATCGGACCTTTCCGCATTCTCGCTAAACGTGGAGAAGTTGCCTACCAACTTGAACTACCTCCGCACCTTTCCCGAGAACACGATGTATTCCATGTGTCACAACTCAGGCGTTGCTTCAAGGACCCATCCGCAAAGTCGACCATTAAACGCTTGATCTCCAAGATGACCTTTCTTATCGAGAGTACCCTGTTCGTATTCTTGATTCCGCAGAGCGTGTCATGCGTCGTCAGAAGGTCAAGTTCCTCAAAGTGCAATGGTCACATCACTCCGAGAAAGAAGCAACATGGGAAAGAGAAGACCGCCTCCGTGTTGAGTACCCCTCCTTCCTCCCGACGACTTCTGAATCTCGGGACGAGATTCTTTTGAGTGGGGGCGAGTTGTCACAACCCCAACTTGGGTAAGTGCTAGGATTTGATTGTGCCTTTGCATCATGTGAAAATTTCAAAATAAAATCAAAAATGGGGAAAAGAAAGCCCTAAAGAAATTAATTCAAATGGCCAGATCAAAATCTTTTTCCAAAAACAATTTGAATATTTGGAAAATTCATATAAATGATGGTGATCATTTTAAAAGTGGTTTGGGTTCATTCCCATGCCCATGGAATTTTCAAAATTCAAAATGTGCCCTGGAAATTAAATTTGACCCCTATTTGATTTGAAATTCAAATTGTTTGAATTTCAAAAATGCCCAAAAGTCATAAGTGGGTTGCTACTGACCAACTAAGATTTATAAAAATATTTGGGCATTTAATAAAAATGCCTTGCTATTTTTTTGGAGCAAAACAGATCAAAGAAAAATAGTAAACAACAAATAGAAATAGAAAAAAAATAGTTTCCCCCAGTCCACCTTACCTGGCCCAGCCTGGCTAGAAGCCAGCCCAGCCCACCAGGGGCAGGGTCGTCTTCTACCCATGGCCAGGCAGGCAGCTCGCCGCCGTGGCGAGAATGCCGTCGCCCAGGCCACCTCCTGCTTGCCCCCGTGGCCTTCTAGCGCCTTCCGTGGACGTCCTGGAGGCCCCAGGTCTCTTCTCCCCCTCTCCCAGTTCGTCCCTCTCCCTCTCTCGTGAGTTCCAGCACAAGCCGAGGACCCCGACTCGCCGCCGTCGTGCGCCACCGTGGCCACCGTGCCTCCCCCGTGCCGTCGTGTTGTCCAGAAGAATCCCCAGTGACGACTCCTTCGACCTGCAGCATCAATTCGAGCTCATCCGCACCCTAGGAGACGCCTGCATCTTCGAGTCACCGCCGGCTGCCGCCAACTCCGACGAGGAATTCGTCGACTCCGGCCTCTCTCCGGCCTCCCCGACTCCACCTTCGCGCTCAGGGTGAGCAGCCCCGTGGATTCCCCTTCCTGCTTCTTTCCCCGTGCCGTGCCTCACCTTCCCGTCGAGAGCAGTAGCTTCGGCCGCCGCGGGTTCTTCGCCGCCGTGGCCCGAGGCCTCCTCGAGGTCCCCCTCGTGCATCACTTGATGCGGGAGGTCGCGAGACGCGCCCTAGTGCCCTCCTTGGCTGCCCCAGTGCAACTCCGG
Organism: Bromus sterilis; assembly: GCA_950022295.1. Classification (NCBI taxonomy): domain Eukaryota; kingdom Viridiplantae; phylum Streptophyta; class Magnoliopsida; order Poales; family Poaceae; genus Bromus; species Bromus sterilis. Next base: position 155,373,080 of record OX465596.1, on the reverse strand, counting down.
CGACCCACCGCCGTGGTCAGAGCCACCGGCGGCTAGCCGTCGACGACCCAGGCCATTAGGGCCTAACCCCTAGCCAGTAATCCCACTAATCACCCCCCTAACCCCACTGACAGTGGGCCCTACCACTAAACTAACCCCCTCTATTAGTTAAACTAGCAGGGGTTAACTCCCACTGCCACTGACCTCCTGGCCCCACACGTCAGCCCCCTGCTGACGTCATGCTGATGCATGGCTGACGCAATAAAAAGAAAACAATTTAAAAGAATTAAATAAATCAGAAAAATCCAGAAAATATCCAAAACTTCAATAAATCATAGAAAATTCATATTAACTCCAAATTTAACATATAATATATGAAAAATGATCAGAAGAAAATTCTCTATCCAAATAACCAACTTTCAACTATGTTTGAGTTGATCTTAAATTGGGACCAGTAGCTTTTGCTATTTGGTTAAAATGGAATTAATTCAAATTAAATTCAAATGCTATTCTAATTTGAAAATTGCAATACAAACATGATCACTTGTACATCAGAGGCTTATTACACACTTGATCACATGGATTTCAAATAACAAACAATAACATTTGTAGTTTGGTTAAATTGAAATTCATATGTGGAGTTTGAATTTGCATTTCAAATGTAATACGCTTCATTTAAATCAAATGTGCCACAAATCAATACCATTAACATCATGTGACAACATAAACATGTGCTTGTGCATTCTATTACAATGTTGCCCCCCCTCTTGTTGATGATTGTGCCGGTAATAGTGCCTTCGAGACGGTGATCACCCCCGAAGGATAAGAAGTTCGGTAAACCCCGTGTATCGTCAGCAAGGCAAGCAAACCCCATTGATCATGTCTATAAAATCCCAATTCCCTCTAAGTCTAGCTTATGCATGTTTAGGAGATCACCTTGTGTCGATTCTACCGCATAGTTGAACCCATATTCGATGCATGACCTATAACCATGTCACAGTACTAAGCAAACCACAATCCTAGCTGACATAGGAGTTGATTGATATCATGTGGCCCCTGCAACTATTATAACTTATTGCATGTTTAGAGGTTACATTGAGGTTACTTTGATCTATGAGTTGGGATGGTTGTGATCATATTACCGATGAAGGTGAAACTGTGTCGGTGAACCCACCCTGATACAAGGTGAACGATGAGAGGCTTTCTCGTTGAACACCGCCTAAAGCACCGAGTTCTTGTATGGTAATCCAAGACAAAGAGTACAACCAGACATTGGGCTCACTGACCCCTCTCGGCCTAGTACCTTGATCCGTGTTGACGTCCAGGAGTCACATTAGTTCGGGCCTTCCATTTGACATATGCATAGAAAAAGAGTGAGTGCAAATGTTGCATCATCCTAGATATGTGGGTGGATCTGTGAGACAGTGAAACCATCTGTCAGAGGTGGCGTCTCGGTTGCCTACATTGTCTGGGTCCGTATCATTGATCCGGCTGGACTCTCGAGCGGTGACAAACTCAGATAGTCGACTCCTGGATTAGACCGGTTGTGAGCGAAGTGTCGTGGTGAACATGCTTGCTGTCACCTCTTGAACGGTGGCGAGACCTGGCGGTAACTGATGGTCATGTGTGTGTAGTTTACACCCTTCCAAGGTTAACAAAACTATTCGAATAGCCGCGTCCGCGGTTAAGGACTACTTGGAACCTATACCTTATTATTAGACAACTTGAATGGATACTCTAAAACTCGCAAGAAGTGTGAGTGATGTGGTGTGCTTCCTCGTGGGGAAGTCGAGGAAGTATCCATAGTGGTGTATTGGTTGGAGACTTGGTACTGGACTCGTGTACGCTAATACGTCCAAAATGCATCACTATGATATGATGCTATTCTGATGTTGTTTTGGCTTATTTTACATAGTTTGCAACTTTCTGGTGCCGAAGCAGCAGACGCAGGATTTAGCGGTAAAAAGTGGACGCTGAGTTGCTGAAGAAGAACACCTCCAAATTACCTGAAAATCGACGGAGGATGTTTTCCATCAGGATCACGAAGACACGCAAAAGAGCGACCAGAGGGGGGCCAAAGGGTGCCCCGGCGGCCACCTGGCGCGGCCCCACCCCTGGCCGCGCCGGGAGGGCGCCTGGACCCCCGGGCCACTCCCGGCTCCACCCTCTGGCCTATTTACCCCTCGTAATCCAAAAACCCTAAAACAGGGAGAGTTTATGGATTTCCGCCGCCGCTCCGTGGTGGAAACCTACAGAGAAGAAAAGCCATCTCTGGCGAGCAGATTCCGCCGGGCAGATCACCTCCCGGAAGGGGAGATCGTCGCCATCGTCATCACCATCGTCACGGGAATCATCGAGATCATCATCAATATCACCCCCATCATCAGCACCATCTCCATCTCCATCCAATCTTGTCTCACAATTGTAACTCGTGTTGTAATCCGTACTATCTATCCTCTCTACTCTATCGGTGTTGATTACTACTTTGTGGTGAATGCTATTGAATTTTGTTGGAGAAATATTATTGTGTTCAGATTGTTTATCATCTATTTATCCCCACTGATCATGATCTCTTTTATGTCTTGTGAGTAGTTACTTTAGTTTTTTAGGACATGAGAGAAGTCTAGTTGCTAGTAGTCATATGATGTTAAAGTAATATGTGTTGGTTGATATTTAAGTTGTGTTGTTATTTTCCTAGTGGTGTTGTGTGAGTCGAACACTCAACACTTCGCCTTATCAAGGATCTAGGGGAATGCATTGTGTATAAAGAATGATTACGGTGGGTTGCCGGAGTGACAGAAACTGTAAGGCCCGATATGCGGTACTGTTCCAGATCTAGATGTTTCCATCCAGACCCGGGGACGAAGAACATATCGGTCCCACCGCGACATATGAAAAATCCATATGCCCCGGATTTCCAACATGATATCACAACATTACAGATACAAGGATACAACATCTCATACAATCGGCATACAACTGCCTTAATACAATACAACAGCGGAAGATATATGTTTGAGTACAGACTACAATCAAATGCCTACTAGCAAAGAGAAAACATCGATCCCATAACCACACGGGTCCTGGCCCTCCGCCGGGATCCGCCTAACTAGTCGTCGTCGAGTCTCCACCTGAAACGTCGATCACCATACCTGTTGTCGATCAAGAACCCTGAAAAGAGTTTGGGGGTAGTATCATGAGTACCGAGGTACTCAACATCCAACTGTAGTGGTCATTTGACCCAGCAAGGACTTCATCACTCGTCATTCTAGGACAACTAGTAGTTTACGGTAAGGAAGGGGTAAGTGGTGAGGTTGCTGCCGCACTAGCATTTATGAAGTGGCTAACGATCTAGAGAGTAAGATAAGAAGCCAAGCATTCGATGAGGAATCGCCTCCAACAAGTCTTGCTATCAAGTACTTATGCAATCATAACATCTATCCTATCCTTGTCCTCCTCTTCACATCCCGACGAAGAAGAAGTAGTCAAGGCACACACACACGTTGATCAAGTTATAATAAGATTAACTCAGTTGTTGTTGTCTATGAACAAGGAGTAGGTCTCAAGTCGTCCATAACCGTGGACACGTCTTCTCGAAAAGATTTAACCCTGCAGGGGTGTACCAACTGCCCATTACAAGGCTCCGCACGCACGCCCATCTCTCTTATTTGATACCCATCATAGGCAACCATTTTATGATTTAGTTCCAAGAGATCCGAACCGACAGGTCCCTCTAGCTAACAACAACCAAATCCGGGTGGCCCCCGGGGAGTCGACACCCAATCCGAAAGTCGGCCACGCTCTCGGATCAGACTCTTCCGTATGACACAGGTCGGATTGCCGGTTAATCACACATGGGAAACCGGGTCCTAGCTGATCGGGTGGACCAACAGAGGAACTAAGTCTCTGCTGGCCCGAGTTGTTTCGAAAACAGCTGGGGCGCTAACCAACACAAACACGTTGCAAAATGTAAAACCAGCTTGGGCCACCACTAGAAATTCTTGAAGCTAGGTAGGTAACAAAAGGGGACCCCATAAAATCCCACACGTGGTTAGGCACGCTCAGTCTTAAAACCAATACCCGAAACTCGGATCCTAGGTGAGTCGAATGGAACAAAGCGTCGGCGCGGGATAGCCTAGACCTTCCATCCTTCGTCGAATATAGTCAACATTATAATAATCATATCATCAACAACAATAATAATAATCTGATATCCCAAACCAAGGAGTAACATGGTAACATCGTAGCATCCTAAGCATGCATACTAAGCAGGGGCTGAGCAACGAGCAATTTTAACATAGCAGTACAAGGTTTGCTGGCAAGGGACATGGCTGTATCGGTTTGGAAGAGGCTGTAAACATGTGGTAGGATCAAACATCGAACCTAACTTATACTAGCATGCAAACCGCTGGTTGAAATAGAATGGATCATAAGTAATGTATAGTCCTTTCCTGTTGATAAGTCGGATTCCGAAGGTGTAGCCGATCGCAAGCTCGCATCATCTCCGAGAGGTACCCGCGGTAGCACACAAGAAGGAAACACTGGAAAGCAATCAACGTTGCACCACTATTACTATGGAGCAATACAAGATCAAGAAAACATCACATGACACGGCAACGCGATACGGATCTATCGTCGAGAACGGTAACTAACAGTTTAAGTGGGGTATCGGTCACACACGACGAATACCGCACGTTTACGGTGGTTCAAGTTGCTTAACTACAGGTGATCAACCAACGGTTATTATCATAGCAACTCAAGTAAGCATGGCATAACACACAAACATTACAAGAGGTGAAGCACAAAATAAACTATCTATGCTAGTCAATTTAAGTGAGGCAGAACCTAAACATGGCATAACACTAAGTGCCGCACGATGATTAAAAGATTTGGTACTGTTCTGTCCTAAACCATATTTCAGGTTGGTTAACACCAGAAAACAATATCATAAACACAAAGTACACAAAAAAATAATCAAGTTACATATAAAGCACACTCCAAACGGAGTTACGGTTAAAAATATATAAGCAAAACAAGTTACGGGCACAATCTGCCAACATCACGAAGCACAATTTAGAGCAATGCATAAACAGGTTAATGAATGCAAACATGCAAATAGACGTCATAGATCAAAAGTTATTAAGCAAACAACATGGCATCGCAAAGTAACAGACTTAGTGAAAAACAGAGGTGGCTGTCAACAATAGCAGCATAGCAACTTTGGAGCTCAACAACTATATGAACAGAATACATATCATGGCAATGCAATACATATAATGAAAGTAGACATGATGCTTAACAATATGCAATTGGAATCACTCAATTCCGATAAACGGTCGCGACACACTCGTCGACCGAAGTTGCAACAAAATAACAGTTTCAGCAACAGCAGCACATTAACATCAGGATAGGCACTTTCGAGCAAGATTTAATATAGCTAAAGCACCCAAACATGAGAAGTTAAAGCATGGAAATGAAGTACACATGATGCTTAACACATAGGAAAAAGAATCAATGCAATAGGCCTCATGGATGAGTCACAATCATCATGCAAAGTTGCAACAAAATATAAACAGCAGCACTTAACAGGAATTTGTAACAGTTTAACGGCCTGATGCCCACTTCAACACACAATTACACAATCTAGACAACCTCAAACGGAAAAACTTTCTACATACGAACGCTAGAGCACGCCAAACTGAGCAACTTTTTTTTTGGGGGCACGTTCATCGGAGCTACGGTTTACTCGCAATACTAACCGCGAAACTGAATACAGCAAAAAATTTCTTATACTTAGAAAAATAACAGCCAGGCGAAAAAAATAAAATAAAAGGGGCCTCACCATGGGCCGAAATTGTCCCATCTGGCCTGACTGGATCTGGGCCTAGCACCTGGCTCGGGCTGGGCTGGCGGCCTGGTGCTGGGCCGGCCGGCCTGCCACGAGTGGTGGCCACGCGGTTGGAGGCAGGGCTGCATGCGGCAGCGAGCGGCGGCGGGCTCCCTGGCCGGCGACGACGGCGCTCGAGGGGGTGCACGGAGGGGTGCGGCTGGGTCCAGGAAGCGGCGCCGGGCTGGATCAGGCTTGCAGCGAGGCGGGGCGCGGCGTCTGTCGAGCTCGGGCTGGCCCTCCCATGGCGGCGGCGGCTCTCCTGTGAGAAGACCTGCCAGGATAGATGGAAAGGCAGGGTGAGGAGAGGGAGAAGGAGAGGATAGGAAGGGGAGGAAGGAGAGGAGGGGAGGTGAGGGTCGCCTGGCCGCCGGCTAGCCGGAGAGAGACCGGCGGCGCGGGGCTACTACGTGCCCATGGGCAGGAGGCGGTGTGGAGAGGAGTTGGAGGTTGGTGGAGGAGGCTGGGTGACGTGGCACCATCTGGTCCATCAGATCTGAGATCTGATGGTCCAGATCTGAGGAGGGCTAGGTTTTTGTCGGGACCCGGGGTTAGCGTATGCAAGTCCCGCTACAACATAGTCATATGGAGAGTCGAGAACCGTACCCACTTGTCTAAGCAGACAAGGCCAAGCACAGAACGTTCTGGGAAAGCATCGTACGTGAGGGGCATCCCATCCAGGCCGGATGATCAACTAAGATGGGTCCTTATCGTCCGCACACAAGTCTAATGATATGGGTGATGAACTCCCATATTCAAAGACAAGTCGCCTCAACCATACTATCGACTATCTCATAACTCTTACATAGACTTACTCTAGCCCAATCACTTAGTCGGGGTCTAGGGCGGGCTCGATCATACCACAAAGTGTGCACGAGACAGAGTCTCAAGAAATCGCATCGCGATGCCCCAAGCTGCGCACATCTAAGGGCCACTTGGTGTATGAAAGACCGCCAGCCAGATCACAAATAAGGTCTCGAAAACCCATACAAAGAAATGCGTGTTATAAACATACCCGCAGCACAGATGCCTTGTATGAACAGCAGGTATCATTGCAATTCTCGACAAAGTATACATTTTATTGATAACTCTCACAGAGTGCACACAGAGATCACAAGCATGTGATCCAACATTACAACAAACAAGCGGAAGCAAAGTAGGTCTGAGTACAGACAAGTTTAATAAATGGGTTAAGAAGCCTTATTTAAACACAAGCCCTCCACAAGGGAACCAGTCGTCTGACCGGGACTACACTAGCTTGATCTTCAGTCGTCGAGCTCGATGAAGAAGCCACCTTCGGGGTCAGTGGGTTCATCTAAAACATAGAATAAGCAAACGTGAATACAAAGTCGTACTTAGCAAGACTTACATAGGAGCTATACTACTCATGCACATGTATCAAGGTAAAAGGGAGGTGGGGTTCACTTGCAGAAGTGCCAGCTTTGACTTGGCTAGTCGTGAACTACGAGTACCAGAATTGAGGTAAGAAGCATACACGAGTCCACTACTTTCTCCAACCAATTACACCTCTATGGTGCCTTCCTCGACTTCCCCACGAGAAAGCACGTCATAGCACTCACACTTATCTTGGTGTGTTTTAGAAGTATCCAGTTCAAGTTGTCTAATAATCAAGCTAGCTTTCCAAGCAGTCCTTAACCGCGGACGCGGCTATTCAAATAGTTTTATTTAACCCTGCAGGGGTGTACCGCTACACACACATGATCATCGGTTACCGCCTTTGTACTCGACACCGTTCAAGAAGTGTCGGCGAGGATGCTCACCACAATTGTTACCTCATAGCCGATCTAGTCCAAGAAAGCCGCCTACCTAGGTTGGCTACCACTATCGTGAACCCGGCCGGTTTACCGAAGTGGACCCAGATGATGTGTGCGTGGTGCGTAAGCCGGTCTCGGATGATCCGTTCTCTCACTTAGCAGCCAGGCCACAGACCTACCAGAACTCCGAACTATTGCGACATATGGACATCGAAAGGGATGAGTTAATAGGTTGAGAGGGGTCAGTGAGCCCAATGTGTGGTTGTACTCTTCATCTTGGATCACCACACAAGAACTCGGACATAGGGCGGTGTTCAACGAGACAACCCACCGTTTACTCCTACACAGCCTCTCATCGTTCACCTTGTATTAGGGTAGATTCCACAACACCTTTCCACCATCAACAACATGATCACTACCATCCCGACTCACATAACAGTAATATCATTGTATCACTCTAAGCATGCAATAAGCAGTAACAATTGCAGGGGCCACATGATATCAATCAACTCCTACATTTTCTAGGATTGTGGTTTGCCTACTACTGTGACAAATGATAGGTCATGCGAAGGAATGGGTTCATCAATGTGGTAGAAACGTAGCATGGTAATCATCCTATACAATGCATAAGCGAGACATGAGAGGGAATTGGGATTTTATCGACATGATCAATGGGGGTTTGCTTGCCTTGCTGACGAGGTTCGGTTTCGGGGTCTTCAACGAAGGGGGCAGCCTCTTGTTCCGGTTCCACCTCTACTCGACAAACAACAAACAAGGTAACAAAGTAAATACAATGCACAAGCACATGGTTGAAGGTTGAAACTTTATGTATATGTTTCTGATGTGTGAGGCAATTCAATTTAAATGGGGTATTTGCAAATGAATTTGCAAATTTAAACTTCACATATGATTTCCAATTCAGCCAAGTTACATATGAAATTGTTTGGTCAAGTTAACCCATTTAAAAATGTGTATGATGTGCCTCTGAAGTTCAAGTATAATGTGGTATGTTGCTATGGTTCAAATTGCAAAAGCATTTTAAATGAATTTGATTTAATTCCATTTAAACCAAATAGAAAATGCTACTGGTCACATTTTAAATTCAAGTCAAACATAGTTGAAATTTGGATATTTTGATAGCTTATTTTCTCCTAATCATTTTTCATATATTATTTGTTAATTTTGGAGTTAATAAGAATTTTCTATGAATTTCCAAAGTTTTAGCCTTTTTCTGGATTTTCTGGAATTCTTTTTATTCTGGAAAAACAATTACTGTGTCACGCTTGCGCAAGGGTGACGTCAGGGGGGGGGCTGACTAGTGGGCCAGGGTTGTCAGCCTCTCTGTTTAAAATCCCGGTTAGTTTAAACTAACCAGGGGATTAAGGGGGGGCCAGGGCCCACTGTCAGTGACCCAGGGTCACTTAACCCAGGTGGAGTTAAGCCCCTAATCACTGCCACGTCGATGGGCTGCCGGCGGCTAAAAGCCGGTGACCTTCCAGCACGGCGGCGTCCGCACGGGATGGCGTTCCCGTGGTTCAAATGACGCGCTGCAACCACCAGACGACTCCACTTGGTCGCGCGCATCTCCTCGAGCACTCCAGCGTCATCGGGGGGCACCGGAGTGATGTCGGCGTCAAGCTTTGCGGCGGCGGCGCCACTGGTCTGAGGTGAACTTGGCTACGGAGCACCATTTGGGGCAGGGTTGGGTTGAAACAAACTAGGGAAGTGTGGCCAACGCAAAGGACAAGGTGGAGACGACGACTTTTTACCGGAGACTCGCCGTCGACAAGCACGGCAGCGCTGCACCTCGGCGTCCATGGCAGGGTACGAAGGAGAAGAAGATTTGGGGCGCGAGCAAGGTGGTTCTGAACGCAAGCTCACCAGGAACTCGACGGAGGTGGCGGCTTGAGGTGGGAGGGCTTGACGGCGAGGCAATCGTCGTCGATCTCCTTCGGCTCCAGCGGCGGCTCGAGCTCGAATTCGTCGGCTACGGAGGCGCCTTGCTCGCCATCTTCTACAGCTCGATGATGCACTCGAAGGGGAACACGGGGGACAACTTCAACACGCTCCGGGACGTCTATGGCCACGCGGGGGTTCGACGTCACTCCGGTGATCCTCTCGATCTTCTTCAAATCCGGCGAGAACGGAGGGGGCAAGTGCACTGGAGGGAGGGGAATGGAGCTGGGCGTCTCCAGGACGTGCGAGGCGAAGGGATAAGGCTCGGGGCAGGCAGGCAGCTGCTTGTCGTTCCCAAGGCGCTCGCCGGGGAGGTGCTTGCCTGCCTGGAGGGGAATAAGACGCGTGTACCCCCTCCAGGTGGGCTTGGTCGGCTGAGGTGAGTGGGCCTCGCCCCTGGGCGAGAGGTAAGCTTCTGTTTTATTTTTCTTATTTCTTTTTCTGACATTTGTTTTGGCTAGCTAAAATAAATAGCAAACCATTTTATTAAATGCTCATAATTTTTATATGGCCTCACAAAATAATAAACTAGCCACTTATAAATTTTGACCGTTTTTAAAATTCAAATAATTTGAACTTTAAATCAAATAAGGGTTTTGATTAATTCCAAGGCACTGTTTGAATATTTGAAAAATCCATGAGCATGGGGTGGGTCCCACATCACTTGATATGTGATCACACTCATTTATAAGACTTTTCAAAATTCTAACATGAATTTTGGGAGAAGATTTTTATCTGTCCTTTTGAATTAATTCATCTGGGGGGTTCCTTCTCCCATTTTGCTTTTGAATTTGATTTCAATGACTTCTTTTGAAATTTTTAACATGATGCAAGATGACTTTGATCCTAGCACATTACCTAATAGAGGGTTCTGACAACTCGCCCCCACTCAAAAGAATCTCGTCCCGAGATTCAGAAGTCTTCGGGAGGACGGTGGGGTACTCGGCACGGAGACGGTCTTCTCTTTCCCACGTAGCTTCTTTCTCAGAGTGGTGTGACCATTGCACTTTCAGAAACTTAATCTTCTGACGACGAGTGACACGCTCTGCGGAATCAAGAATACGAACGGGGTATACTCGATAAAAAGGTCATCTTGGAGATCAAGCGTTTCATGGTCGACTTCGCGGATGGGGTCCTTGAAGCAACGCCTGAGTTGGGACACATGGAATACATCATGTACTCGGGAAAAGTGCGGGGGTAGTTCAAGTTGGTAGGCAACTTCTCCACGTTTAGCAAGAATGCGGAAAGGTCCGATGTAACGTGGGGCCAACTTGCCTTTGATACCGAATCGTTGGGTTCCCTTCAGAGGAGTAACCCGAAGGTAAGCCTTCTCATCCAGATTGTAGCTCTCTTGCCTATGATGACGATCATAGTAGCTTTTCTGACGAGACTCGGCTGCTTTCAATTGAGCACGAACAATGAGAACTTGCTCTTCTGCTTCCTTGATCATATCCGGTCCAAAGAATTGTCTTTCACCGGTTTCTGACCAGTTTAGGGGTGTTCGACATCGTTGTCCATAAAGGAGTTCAAAAGGAGCCATGTTTAGACTAGATTGAAAACTATTGTTATAAGGAAATTCGGCAAATGGAAGAGACTTCTCCCAATTCTTTCCGAATGAGATAACACAAGCTCTGAGCATGTCTTCAAGAATTTGGTTAACCCTTTCGACTTGACCGCTAGACTGAGGATGGAAAGCTGTACTAAAGGATAGATGAGTTCCCATAGCATTCTGAAAGCTTCCCCAGAATCTAGAGGTGAAAAGGCTACCACGATCAGAATTGATTTCCAAAGGAACACCGTGAAGGGATACAATTCTAGAGACGTACAAGTCCGCTAACTGGCTAGAAGTTATAGACTCACGAACTGGAAGGAAGTGAGCAACTTTGGAAACCCTATCTATGACAATGAAGATGGCATCGCTTCCCTTCTGGGTTTTGGGAAAGCTGGTGATGAAGTCCATACCGACTTTGTCCCATTTCCACTCTGGAATAGGCAAAGATTGAAGTGTACCAGCAGGTCTTTGATGTTCTGCCTTAATGCGACAACAAACATCACATTCGGCAACAAATTGAGCAATGTCTCTCTTCATCCTAGTCCACCAAAATCTTTGGCGTAGATCTCGGTACATTTTTGTGCTACCGGGATGAATCGAGAGGGGTGTGTCATGGGCTTCCTTGAGGATGAGTTGCCTTAGTTCCCTATTCTTAGGTACTACCAAACGATTTCCAAAGAATACCGTTCCTTTGCTATCTGTGGAGAAACATTTAGAAAGTCCTCTAGCAATGTTCTCCTTTATCCGGCGAACACCTCGTGCACGCCTTTGGGAAACTATGATTTGATCCTCAAGAGTAGGTTTCGCCACCAAGGTAGAAAGATAGCCATGAGGAACAATCTCAAGATTGAGCTTGCGAAATTCCTCATGAAGAAGTGGTTAATACTATTGTAACATGAGGTTGTTACAATACGACTTGCGACTTAGTGCATCAGCCATGACATTGGCTTTGCCTGGGGTGTAAGAAATTCCTACGTCGTAATCTTTTATCAACTCAAGAAATTCCAGCGTCTTTGCCTGAGATTTAGATCTGGCTGGGTGAAAATGTATTTGACGCTTTGGTGGTCGGAATAGATCTCACAACGATTACCAAGGAGGTAATGTCGCCAAGTTGTTAGGGCATGAACTACGGCAGCGAGTTCAAGGTCACGGGTAGGATAGTTCTCTTCATGTGGCCGCAACTGGCGTGAAGCATAAGCTACCACATGTCTGTCTTGCAGAAGTATGCATCCTAACCCTTGCCGTGATGCGTCACAATAGATCTCGAAATCCTTTTTGGTGTCCGGAGGTGCAAGTACGGGTGCAGAAGTCAGTCTTCTTTTTAGCTCTTGAAAGATTTCCTCGCACTTGGGAGTCCATAGGAATTTCTTATCTTTATTGAGGAGTTCAGTTACAGGCTTTGAAACTTTAGAAAAGTTCTCGACGAAGCGACGGCAATAGCTGGCTAGGCCATGAAAACACCTAACTTGCTTAACCGATTCAGGTGGAGTCCAGTCAAGGACGACCTGAACTCTCTCGGGATTCACAGCAATGCCTATTGCAGAAATCACGTGGCCTAAGTAGGTCACTTCTGGTAGCCAAAATTCACACTTGGAGAATTTAGCATACATGCGATGCTCTCTAAGTTTCATCAATACCAGCCTTAGGTGTTCGGCATGTTCTTCTTCGTTCTTCGAGTAGATGAGAATTTCATCGAGATAAACTACAACAAATTTATCTAAGTACTCCATGAAGATCGAATTCATCATGCGCGAGAAAGTGGCGGGGGCATTGGTTAAACCAAAGGACATAACGGTGTACTCGTAAAGACCATAACGACTAGTAAAAGCCTTTTTGGGAATGTCCTCGTTTCGGATTTTGATTTGATGATAACCTAATCTCAAATCCATCTTGGAGAAGACAGAGGATCCTGGAAGTTGATCATAAAGATCATTGATCCTGGGAAATGGGTACTTGTTCTTTATCGTCGCTAAATTTAGCGGGCGATAGTCTACGCACATCCTTTCTATTCCATCTTTCTTCGTTACGAACAGAACGGGGAAACCCCATGGCGATGAGCTAGGGCGGATGAAACCTTTTTCCAACAAAGCTTCCAGTTGGGTTTTAAGCTCCGCTAACTCACGTGGGGCCATTTTGTATGGGCGTCTAGAAATTGGTGCGGTTCCTGGCACAAGATCCACTATAAACACTACACATTTGTCGGGTGGCATTCCCGGCAGCTCTTCAGGAAAGACATCCTGGAAGTCACGAACCACCGGAACATCTTCAAGGTCGGGAAGGGGAAGTACATTCAAAGAATGCACTTGGGTTCTTGTTCTGGGTGAGGTGTAGTTCACGGTCTTTCCTTAAGTGTGGGTTAGTTTCACTGATTTGCCTTTGCAATCTAGGTAGGCATTCTGTCTTGATAGCCAATCCATGCCAAGGATTACATCGATGTCTGAAAACTTGAGGGCTATGAGTGAAGCAAGGAATACTAAACCCTCAATTGCAATTTGATTACCATGGATTACTCTATTAGTTTGCCATCTTGAACCTGGAGTTTGAATAATCATTGGGGTGGACAATTCAACAAAAGATAACTCATGACGAAGTGCATAACTTTCCGACATGAATGAATGAGATGCTCCTAGGTCGAAAAGAACGGAAGTAGAAACATAATTGACTAGAAGCGTACCAAGAATGACGTCAGTGGTGTCGTCAGTCTCTTCGGCGGCAATCTGGTTCACACGTCCACGAGTGGCGGGAGGAGTGGGTATGGTGGTGTAGACCTTCTGGGGTGGCTTGCCACGACCATTGTTGTTGCCTCCGGCACGGGGTGGAGCATTCTGATTCTGCAGCTGGTTCTGGGGACACTCGCGGGAGTAGTGGCCTGCCTGACCACACTTATAGAAGGCTCGAAAGACAGTGCGTGGAGCTGGGTTGTTTGGTGGAGCTGGGTGGAACTGAGTTGGGGGACGAGGCGCCACATAGGATGGCCTCGGTGGGTTGTTCTGGCGGAACATACTATTGGGGATCCAGATCTTGCGCTTCTGAGAGCCTGAACTGGATGAACCATCATCTCTAGGGTGTTTGCGGAAGTCATTGGGGGTGTTCATGTCCTCTGCCTTGATGGCCTTGTTGACAAGGACCTGGAAGGTGGCAAAGTCATGTAGGTTGAGCTCACTACGGAGTCCGAAATTGAGTCCACGACGGAACCTCTCTTGCTTCTTTGCATCGGTGGAGACCTCTTCGGTAGAATAGCGAGCCAGTCGGTTGAACTCACGACTAAACTCGTCAACGGTCCTTCTGCCTTGGGTGAGGTTGGAGAACTCCTCGCGCTTGAGGTCCATAAGACCCTTTGGAATGTGGTGCTCGCGGAAGGAAGTGCAGAATTCATCCTAAGATGTGGGCGGTCCAACGGGACGCATGTTCAGGAAGTTCTCCCACCAAGAGCTAGCTGCACCCTCAAGGTGGTAAGTGGCATAGCTGACCTTGTCGCTATCTGCAACATGGCCTGCCTGGAGCTTCCTCTCGATGCTGCGAAGCCAGTCATCGGCGTCAAGGGGCTCGGTGGAGTAACTAAAAACCGGGGGATGAAGCCGGATGAAGTCGTTCAGAGACACCAACTCATTGCTCTGCTGAGTGGTGTTGCGGGCAATGACCTCCAGCAAATGGTGAGAGTCTCGGCGGTTCCTCTCAACCTCCATCAGAACCTGAGCCATCGTGGGTGGGGGTGGAAGGTTGCCTTCCTCCTGTTCATTCCCACGACCCTGGGCACGACCAAGCTGGCCACGGGTTCCTTGAGACATCCTGAAGGTGAAAACCAAAGTCAAACAGAGTTGATTTGAAGAGTCTAAACAAGGTATTGAAGTACTGGAAGGATTACTGAGCAAAGGAAGTAATCATCTCGACAACATGGTGATAAAAGCATACAAGCCATATACTCACAAGCTGTCATACAAACCATACATCGTTTTAGTACAAGCTCCAAGCTAATACAAACGTGATGAAGATGATACATCCTTCAGAGGCACTCTGACTTCCTATATATTATTTATCTAAGCCTCTGGAACTTGGAACACCTTGCGTGCAATATACTAAGATACTACTACATCCTCACTAAAGTAAGACCACAACCGGTCTCACTCATCTCCATCTCCATAGTAGTCCTCGTAAAAGTTCCCCGCGTATCCCGGTAGCTGAAGGTGACCATCGGAAAACATGGAGGCCTGTGGACCCTGATATCCATTTGGGCAAGGATGGGGCCTAGGTCCAACGTAGGGTGGAAGCAGAGGACCACGGGGTGGAAAAATGCCTCCAATCTCGGGCCAAGCAACTCGAGAAGGCATCTGAGTCCTCACAGGGTAGATAACATCATACTCGACTGATCCAACACTCACGAAGGGTGCCAAGAGTGTCAGTGCTCGATACAGGCGAACACGGGTGGCGTCAAGCTCGAAACGGAGAGCGCGTGCATCACGATCTCGATCACAAGCAGACGTAGCAGTCATCTGAAGAAAAGGTTCCTCCAAAGAGTGATCTGTGTATAGTCCGGTGTAATACCCCTCTTCTCCTGGAAGTGCAGCAGGGATATAGTGGAACGAGGTCTCTCTCATCATAGAGTGCTCCTCTCTCAGCAGGGTAATACATGAGTATGCAACATCCTGCACAACCATGTTCTCAGTCATGCCAATGCCATGTACAAAGTGGATAGGCTGAGTGACTCCACTGTGGTGCGGGTAGATCATGACAATGCAGTGGAACTGGGTCTGGTTGAAGTCAAGAACTGCTCCTCAACTGGGTACTCAGGGTACCATCGATATCCAATGAAGGACATCACCACGCACACCGAGGCACCTCGTCAAACGAACAATTTGCCGAGGGGGAAGATCTGCCATCTGAAACAGAAAGAAGGAGTTTGCGAATGCATCAGATTATGAAGAAACCTGGAATGACTCGGACAGCATAACGGCTGTAATTGTAAGAAATGTCTTTTCTTGCAATGTAGAAACATCACTTAAATACGATGTAAGAAATCAGGAAGCGCAACAACTCTAACAAACCGAACACAACCTTCCTACGGCTACAAGGAAGCAAACAACGAGGTGTTCTAATCAGACAGAGGTGAGCCTAGTCCTATCTTCCCGTAGAACAAGATGAGGGTGACTCAGAACTCAGAACGATGAGGGTACGGAGAAAAAAGAAGCCTTACATTGTTCCCTTATATACCTAGAGTAACTATATAACTATAGAAGGCTAGACTTGACTTCGGCCAAGGCAGCTAGTCCTACATTCAGTCCTGCTCTGATACCAAGTCTGTCGGGACCCGGCGTTAGCGTATGCAAGTCCCGCTACAACATAGTCATATGGAGAGCCGAGAACCGTACCCACTTGTCTAAGCAGGCAAGGCCAAGCACAGAACGTTCTCGGAAAGCATCGTACGCGTGAGGGGCATCCCATCCAGGCCGGATGATCAACTGAGATGGTTCCTCATCGTCCGCACACAAGTCTAATGATATGGGTGATGAACTCCCATATTCAAAGACAAGTCACCTCAACCATACTATCGACTATCTCATAACTCTTATATAGACTTACTCCAGCCCGATCACTTAGTCGGGGTCTAGGGCGGGCTCGATCATACCACAAAGTGTGCACAAGACGGAGTCTCGAGCAATCGTATCGCGATGCCCCAAGCTGCGCACATCTAAGGGCCACTTGGTGTCTGAAAGACCGCGAGCCAGATCACAACTAAGGTCTCGAAAACCCATACAAAGACATCCATGTTATAAACATACACGCAGCACACATGCCTTGTATGAACACTCATGTGTGTGTAGCGGTACACCCTTGCAAGGTTAACAAAACTATTCGAATAGCCGCGTCCGCGGTTATGGACTGCTTGGAAAGCTTAGCTTGATTATTAGATAACTTGAATCGGATACTTCTAAAACACACCAAGATAAGTGTGAGTGCTATGGCGTGCTTTCTCGTGGGGAAGTCGAGGAAGGCACCATAGTGCTGTAATTGGTTGGAGAAAGTAGTGGACTCGTGTACGCTTCTTACCTCAAAGTCTGGTACTCGTAGTTCAGGATTAGCCAAGTCAAAGCTGGCACTTCTGCAAGTGAACCCCACCTCCCTTTACCTTGATACATGTGCATGAGTAGTATAGCTCCTATGTATGTCTTGCTAAGTACGACTTTGTACTCACGTTTGCTTAATCTATGTTTTAGATGATGCCACTGACCCCGAAGGTGGCTTCTTCATCGAGATGGACGACTGAAGACCAACTAGTCTAGTCCCAGTCAGACGACTGGTTCCCTCGTGGAGGGCTTTGTGTTTAAATAAGGCTTCTTAAGCCATTTGTTAAACTTGTTTGTACTCAGACATAATTTGCTACCGCTTGTAATGTAATGTTGGATCACATGTTTGTGATCTCTGTTTGCACTCTATAAGAGTTATCAATAAAATTGTATACTTTGTAGAGAATTGCAATGGTACGTGCTATTCATACAAGGCATGTGCGCTGCGTGTATGTTTATAACATGCATGCCTTTGTATGGGTTTTCGAGACCTTAGTTGTGTTCTGGCTGGCGGTCTTTCATACACCAAGTGGCCCTTAGATGTGCGCAGCTTGGGGCATCGCGATGCGATTGTTCGAGAATCCGTCTCGTGCACACTTTGTGGTATGATCGAGCCCGCCCTAGACCCTGACTAAGTGATCGGGCTGGAGTAAGTCTATGTAAGAGTTTTGAGGTAGTCGATAGTATGGTTGAGGCGACTTGTCTTTGAATATGGGAGTTCACCACCCATATCATTAGACTTGTGTGCGGACGATGAGGACCCATCTCAGTTGATCATCCGGCCTGGATGGGATGCCCCTCACGTACGATGCTTTCCGAGAACGTTCTGTGCTTGGCCTTGTCTGCTTAGACAAGTGGGTACGGTTCTCGGCTCTCCATATGACTATGTCTGAGCTGTACTTGGATACGTTAACCCCGGGTCCCGACAGACTTGGTATCAGAGCAGGACTGACTATAGGACTAGTAGCCTTGGCCGAAGTTGAGTCTAGCCTTCTATAGTTATATAGTTACTCTGGGTATATAAGGGAACAACGTAAGGCTTCTTTTTTCTCCTTACCCCCTTCGTTCTGAGTTCTGAGTCACCCTCATCTTATTCTACGGGAAGATAGGACTACGCTCTCCTCTGTCTGATTAGAACATCTCGTTGTTTGTTTCCTCATAGCCGTAGGAAAGTTGTGATCGGTTTGTTAGAGTGGTTATGCTCCCTTATTTATTACATCGTATGTAAGTGTTGTTTCCATGTTGTAAGAAATTGTCTTTTTCTTGCAATTACAGCCGTTATGTTGTCCGAGTCATTCCAGGTTTATCTCATAATCTGATGCATTTGCAAACTCCTTTCTATTTCAGATGGCAAATCTTCCCCCTCGACAGATTGTTCGTTTGACCAGGTGCCTCGGTGTGCGTGGCCATCCCGCCACGTTGATCGAGATGATGTCCTATGTGGGATATCGGTGGTACCCTGAGTACACCGTCGAGGAGCAGTTTCACGACTTCAACCAGACGCAGTTCCACTGCATTGTCCGGATCTATCCGCACCACGTTGGAGTCACCCAGCCTATCCACTTTGGACATGGCATTGGCGTTACCGAGAACATGGCTGTGCAGGATGCTGCATACTCATGTATGACAATGCTGAGAGAGGAGCACACTTTGCTGAGAGAGACTTCTTTCCGCTATATCCCTGCTGCACTTCCAGGAGAAGAGGGATATTACACCGGACTCTACTCAGATCACTCTGCAGAAGATCCCGCACTTCAGATGACTGCTAGGTTTGCTAGTGACAGAGATCGTGATGCCCGCGCTCTCCGTTTCGAGCTCCACGCCACCCGTGTTCGTATGTAGCGAGCACTGACACTTTTGGCTCCCTTTGTGAGCGTTGGATCAGTTGAGCATGATGCGATCTACCCAGTGAGGACTCAGATGCCTTCTCGAGTTGCTTGGCCCGAGATTGGAGGCATTTTTCCACCCCGTGGTCCTTTGCTTCCACCCTACGCTGGACCTAGGCCCCATCCTTGCCCAAATGGATATCAGGGTCCACAAGCCTCCGTGTTTTCCGATGGTCACCTCCAGCTACCGGGATACGCGGGTAACTTTTATGAGGAGTACTATGGAGATGGAGATGAGTGAGACCGCTTGTGGTCTTAATTAGTGATGATGTAGTAGTATCTTAGTATATTGTACGCAAGGTGTCTAAGATTCCAGAGGCTTAGATAAATAATGTATAGGAAGTTAGAGTGCCTCTGAAGGATGTATCATCTTCATCATGTTTGTATTAGCTCGGTGCTTGTACTAAAATGATGTATGGTTTGTATGACAGCTTGTGAATATATGGCTTGTATGCTTTTATCACCATGTTGTCAAGATGATTACTTCCTTTTCTTTGTAATCCTTCCAGTACTTCAATACCTTGTTTAGACTCTCCCAATCAACTCTGTTTGACTTTGGTTTTTCACCTTCAGGATGTCTCAAGGAACCCGTGGCCAGGTTGGTCGTAACCAGGGTCGTGGGAATGACCAGGAGGAAGGCAACCTTCCACCCCCACCCACGATGGCACAGGTTCTGATGGAAGTCGAGAGGAACCGCCAAGACTCTCACCACCTGTTGGAAGTCATTGCTCAAAACACCACTCAGCAGCGCAATGAGTTGGTGTCCCTGAACGACTTCATCCGACTTCATCCCCCGGTTTTCAGTTACTCCACCGAGCCCCTTGACGCCGATGACTGGCTTCGCAGCATCGAGAGGAAGCTCCAAGCAGGCCGTGTTGCAACTGGTGACAAGGTCAGCTATGCCACCTATCACCTCGAAGGTGCAGCTAGCTCTTCGTGGGAGAACTTTCTGAATATGCGTCCCGTTGGACCGCCTACATCTTGGGAGGAATTCTGCACGTCCTTCCGCGAGCACCACATTCCCAAGGGTCTCATGGACCGCAAGCGTGAGGAGTTCTGCAACCTCACTCAAGGCAGAAGGACCGTTGATGAGTTTAGTCGTGAGTTCAACCGGCTGGCTCGTTATGCTACCGAAGAAGTCTCCACCGACTCCAAGAATCAAAAGAGGTTCCGTCGTGGCCTCAACACTGGACTCCGTCGTGAGCTCAATCTTCATGACTTTGCCACATTCCAGGTCCTTGTCAACAAGGCCATCAAAGCAGAGGACATGAACACCCCCAACGACTTTCGCAAACACCCCAGAGATGATGGTTCATCCAGTTCTGTATCCCAGAAGTGCAAGATCTGGATCCCAAAGAGCATGTTCCGCCAGAACAACCCACCGAGGCCATCCTATGTGGCGCCTCGTCCACCCACCCAGTTCCACCCAGCTCCACCAAACAACCCAGCACCATGCACTGTTTTCGGACCCTGTTACAAGTGTGGTCAGGCAGGCCACTACTCTCGCGAGTGTCCCTAGAACCAGCTCCAGCATCAGAATGCTCCACCACGTGCCGGAGGCAACAGCAATAATGGTCGTGGAAAGCCACCCCAGAAGGTCTACACCGCCAAACCCGCTCCTCCCGCCAGTCGTGGATGTGTGAACCAGATTGCCTCCGAAGAGACTGACGACACCACTGACGTCATTATTGGTACGCTCCCAGTCAGTTATGTTCCTACTTCCGTTCTTTTCGACCCAGGAGCATCTCATTCATTCATGTCGGAAAGTTATGCGCTTCGTCATGAGTTATGTTTTGTTGAATTGTCCACCCCAATGATTATTCAAACTCCAGGGTCAAGATGGCAAACTAATAGAGTAAGCCATGATAATCAAATTGCAATTGAGGGTTTAGTATTCCTTGCTTCACTCATAGCCCTCAAGTCTTCAGACATTGATGTCATCCTTGGCATGGATTGGCTATCAAGACAGAATGCCTACCTGGATTGCAAAGGAAAATCCGTGAAACTCACCTACCCTTCAGGCCAAACCGTCAACTATACCTCACCTAGAACAAGAATCCAAGTGCATTCTTTGAATGTACTTCCCCTTCCCGAACTTGAAGATATTCCGGTGGTTCGTGACTTCCCGGATGTCTTTCCTGAAGAGCTGCCAGGAATGCCACCCGACAGATGTGTAGATTTATAGTGGATCTTTCCCCAGGAACCGCACCAATTTCTAGACGCCCATACAAAATGGCCCCACGTGAGTTAGCTGAGCTTAAAACCCAACTGGAAGCTTTGTTGGAGAAAGGCTTCATCCGCCCTAGCTCATCGCCATGGGGTTGCCCCGTTCTGTTTGTAACGAAGAAAGATGGAACAGAAAGGATGTGCGTAGACTATCGCCCGCTAAATTTAGCGACGATAAAGAACAAGTACCCATTTCCCAGGATCAATGATCTTTATGATCAACTTGCAGGATCCTCCGTCTTCTCCAAGATGGATTTGAGATTAGGTTATCATCAAATCAAGATCTGAAACGAGGACATTCCCAAAACGGCTTTTACTACTCGTTATGGTCTTTAGGAGTACACCGTCATGTCCTTTGGTTTAACCAATGCCCCCGCCACTTTCTCACGCATGATGAATTCGATCTTCATGGAGTATTTGGACCAGTTCGTCGTGGTTTACCTCGATGACATCCTTATATACTCGAAGAACGAAGAAGAACATGCCGAACACTTAAGGCTGGTATTGATGAAACTTAGAGAGCATCGCCTGTATGCTAAATTCTCCAAGTGTGAATTCTGGCTACCAGAAGTGACCTACTTAGGCCACGTGATTTCTGAAAAAGGCATTGCTGTGAATCCCGAGAGAGTTCAGGCCGTCCTTGACTGGACTCCACCTGAATCGGTTAAGCAAGTTAGGAGTTTTCTTGGCCTAGCCAGCTATTGTCGTCGCTTCGTCGAGAACTTTTCTAAAGTTGCAAAGCCTCTAACTGAACTCCTCAAGAAAGATAAGAAATTCTTATGGACTCCCAAGTGCGAGGAAAGCTTTCAAGAGCTAAAAAGAAGATTGACTTCTGCACCTGTAGTTGCACCTCCAGACACCAAAAAGGATTTCGAGATCTATTGTGATGCATCGCGGCAAGGGTTAGGATGCATACTTCTGCAAGATCGACATGTGGTAGCTTATGCTTCACGCCAGTTGCGGCCACATGAAGAGAACTATCCTACCCATGACCTTGAACTCGCTGCCGTAGTTCATGCCCTAACAACTTGGCGACATTACCTCCTTGGTAATCGTTGTGAGATCTATTCCGACCACCAAAGCCTCAAATATATTTTCACCCAGCCAGATCTTAATCTCAGGCAAAGACGCTGGATTGAGTTGATAAAAGACTACGACGTAGTAATTTCTTACACCCCAGGCAAAGCCAATGTCATGGATGATGCACTAAGTCGTAAGTCGTATTGTAACAACCTCATGTTACAACAGTATCAACCACTTATTCATGAGGAATTTCGCAAGCTCAATCTTGAGATTGTTCCTCATGGCTATCTTTCTACCTTGGTGGCGAAACCAACTCTTGAGGATCAAATCATAGTTGCCCAAAGGCGTGCACGAGGTGTTCGCCGGATCAAGGAGAACATTGCTAGCGGAGTTGCTAAATGTTTCTCCACAGATAGCAAAGGAACGGTATTCTTTGAAAATCGTTTGGTAGTACCTAAGAATAGGGAACTAAGGCAACTCATCCTCCAGGAAGCCCATGACACATCCCTCTCAATTCATCCCGGTAGCACAAAAATGTTCCGAGATCTACGCCAGAGATTTTGGTGGACTAGGATGAAGAGAGACATTGCTCAATTTGTTGCCGAATGTTATGTTTGTCGTCGCATTGAGGCAGAACATCAAAGACTTGCTGGTACACTTCAACCTTTGTCTATTCCCGAGTGGAAATGGGACAAAGTCGGTATGGACTTCATCACCGGCTTTCCAAAAACCCAGAAAGGAAACAATGCCATCTTCGTTGTCATAGATAGGCTTTCCAAAGTTGCTCACTTCCTTCCGGTTCGCGATTCTATAACTGTTAGCCAGTTAGCGGACTTGTACATCTCTAGAATTGTATCCCTTCATGGTGTTCCTTTGGAAATCAATTCTGATCGTGGTAGCCTTTTTTACCTCTAGATTTTGGGGAAGCTTTCAGAAGGCTATGGGAACTCATCTCTCCTTAAGTACAACTTTCCATCCTCAGTCTAGCGGTCAAGTCGAAAGGGTTAATCAAATTCTTGAAGACATGCTCAGAGCTTGTGTTATCTCATTCGGAAAGAATTGGGAGAAATCTCTTCCATTTGCCGAATTTGCTTATAACAATAGTTTTCAATCTAGTTTGAACATGGCTCCTTTTGAACTCCTATATGGACGACGATGTCGAACACCACTAAACTGGTCAGAAACCGGTGAAAGACAATTCTTTGGACCGGACATGATCAAGGAAGCAGAAGAGCAAGTTCGCATTGTTCGTGATCAATTGAAAGCAGCCCAGTCTCGTCAGAAAAGCTACTATGATCGTCATCATAGGAAAGAGAGCTACAATCTGGATGAGAAGGCTTACCTTCGGGTTACTCCTCTGAAGGGAACCCAACGTTTCGGTATCCAAGGCAAGTTGGCCCCACGTTACATCGGACCTTTCCGCATTATTGCTAAATGTGGAGAAGTTGCCTACCAACTTTAACTACCCCCGCACCTCTCCCGAGTACACGATGTATTCCATGTGTCCCAACTCAGGCGTTGCTTCAAGGACCCTATCCGCGAAGTCGACCATGAAACGCTTGATCTCCAAGATGACCTTTCTTATCGAGAATACCCCGTTCGTATTCTTGATTCCGCAGAGCGTGTCACTCGTCGTCAGAAGATTAGGTTTCTGAAAGTGCAATGGTCACACCACTCTGAAAGAGAAGCTACGTGGGAAAGAGAAGACCGTCTCAGTGCTGAGTACCCCACCATCCTCCCGCAAACTTCTGAATCTCGGGACGAGATTCTATTGAGTGGGGGCGAGTTGTGAGAACCATCTGTTAGGTAATGTGCTAGGGTTAGTTAGTACTCTTGCATCATGTCAAAATTTCAAAAGAAATCTTTGAAATCAACTTCAAAATCAAAATGGGAGAAGGAAACCCCCCCAGATGAATTAATTCAAAAGGCCAGATAAAAATCTTCTCCAAAAATTCATGTTAGATTTTTGAAAAGTCTTATAAATGAGTATGATCACATATCAAGTGATGTGGGACCCATCCCATGCTCATAGATTTTTCAAATATTCAAAAAGCGCCTTGGAATTAAAGAAATACCCCTATTTGATTTAAGATTGAAATTATTTGAATTTTAAAAATGTTGAAATTTTATAAGTGGTTAGTCTATATTATTATGAGGCCACATAAAAAATTTCAGGATTTAATAAAATGTTTAGCTATTTTAATTGGCTAAACAGAACAAATGTCAGAAAAGAGAAATAGAAAAGAAATCAGAAAATCCTTACCTGGCGCCCAGGCGAAGTCGGCCCACAAGGGCAGCGGGGTCTTCTTCCCCGTCCCGCGCCTCCAAGTTGCTCGGTGGAATGCCACCGAGCTAGCTGGGCACGTCGCCGTCTCTCCAGACGCCACCTGCCCCTCCCGCGCCTTCTAGCGACGCCACGGAGACGCTGGAGACGCCGTGCGTCCATTCCACCCCTCCCCAGTGCCTATCCTCCTCTCTCTCGCTGAACCCCGTGAAGAACAGGACGCCGCCGTCGCCATAGCTTGAAGCCCGCGTGGCCAACGTCGTTTCCGAGCTGCGTTGTGTTGTCCATCCTCCTCGCCATCCTCGACTTCGTCTTCGTGCAGAAGGAATCGAGCTCGGACGCTCTGTAGCCGCCGGAATCATCTCCACGTCGCCGCCGGACCCGCGAGCTCGCCGCCGTCGATTCGCCGCCGTTGAAGCCTCCCCAAGCTTGCCGTTGCTTCCGTTCGAACCGCGGTGAGCTACTGAGTGTTTTCCCTAAGCTTCCAGCACCCCGTGACCCCTCTATCCGTTTTCGCCATGGATGCCGAAGCACGTCGCCGCCATGGACGACGATGAGGTCGCCCCTGTGCCCCATCATCGCGTCCAGCGCGCGCGTTTGACCCCAAGTGACTCTAGCTTTCGAACGCACGCGAGCTCAGCCCAAACCATGCACTACAACTTAAACTACGACCTCGCCGCCGCGGCTCCAGTCGCCGGCGGTTAGCCGCCGGTGGATTAGCCCTTAAGCACCTGGCTAATGACCCCCTGGGTCACTGACCAGTGGGCCCAGTGGCTTAATTAAGCCACTGGATTAATTTAACCCACGGGTTAATTTAACCTAGTCACTGACAAGGTGACCCCACATGTCAGCCCCCCCCTGACGTCAGCACTTGCGCAATAAATCAATTAAATGAATTTCCAGAGATTATTTGAATTAAAGAAATTCCAGAAATTCCAGAAAATACCCCAAATTTGGAAATTCATAGAAAATTCATATCAACTCCAAATTGGACAAATAATATATAAAAAATGATCAGTAGAAAATTATCTTTCCAAATATGCAACTTTCAACTCTGTTTGAGTTGATTTTAAAATGTGATCAGTAGCATTTGCTCTTTGATTTAAATGGAATTAAATCAAATTCAAATCAAATATTTTTGCAACTTGAACCATGGCAACATGCTACATTTCAATCACACATCAGAGGCATATCATACACATTTCCAAAAGGTTCAAAATGATCAAACTATGTCACATGCAACTTGGTTAATTTGAATTCAAATGTGGAGTTTGAATTTGCAATTCAATTTGCAATATACTCCATTTAAATGGAATGCTCAACACATCAGTACCATGAACATCACCCTTTCAATCTTATTCATGTGTTTATGCATTGTACATTATGTTGATCCTATGATTGTCATGTTGCTGATAGAAGTGGAGCCGGAACCCGAGGTCACCCCCTACGTTGAAGACCCCGAACACGAACCTCATCAGCAAGGCAAGCAAACCCCCATTGATCATGTCGATAAAATCCCACTTCCCTCTCATGTCTCGCTTATGCATTGTTTAGGATGATCACCATCATTCGTTTCTACCGCATAGATGAACCCATTCCTTTGCATGACCTATCATTTTGTCACAGTAGTAAGCAAACCACAATCCTAGAAAATGTAGGAGTTGTTTGATATCATGTGGCCCCTCCAATGTTACTGCTTATTGCATGCTTAGTATGATACCATGTTGTTACTGTGATGTGAGTTGGGATGGGAATGATCATGTTGATGACGGTAGAAAAGTGTTGGTGAATCGACCCTAATACAAGGTGAACGATGAGAGGCTGTGTAGGAGTACACGGTGGGTTGTCTCGTTGAACACCGCCCTAGTACGAGTTCTTGTGTGGGGATCCAAGATGAAGAGTACAACCACACATTGGGCTCACTGACCCCTCTCAACTTACTAACTCATCCCTTTCGATGTCCAGATGTCGCAATAGTTCGGAGTTCTGGTAGGTCTGTGGCCTGGTTGCTAAGTGAGAGAACGTCTCATCCGAGACCGGCTTATGCACCACGCACACATCACTTGGGTCCACTTCGGTAAACCGGCCGGGTTCACGATTGTGGTAACCAACCCAAGTAGGCGGCTTTCTCGGACTAGATCGGCTATGAGGTAACAGTTGTGGTGAGCATCCTCGCTGGCACCCCTTGAATGGTGTCGAGATCAAAGGCGGTAAATGATGGTTATGTGTGTGTAGCGGTACACCCTTGCAAGGTTAACAAAACTATTCGAATAGCCGCGTCTGCGGTTATGGACTACTTGGAAAGCTTAGCTTGATTATTAGATAACTTGAACTGGATACTTCTAAAACACACCAAGATAAGTGTGAGTGCTATGGCGTGCTTTCTCGTGGGGAAGTCGAGGAAGGCACCATAGTGGTGTAATTGGTTGGAGAAAATAGTGGACTCGTGTACGCTTCTTACCCAAAAAGTCTGGTACTCGTAGTTCAGGATTAGCCAAGTCAAAGCTGGCACTTCTGCAAGTGACCCCCACCTCCCTTTACCTTGATACATGTGCATGAGTTGTATAGCTCCTATGTAAGTCTTGCTGAGTACGACTTTGTACTCACGTTTTCTTAATCTATGTTTTAGATGATGCCACTGACCCCAAAGGTGGCTTCTTCATCAAGCTGGACGACTGAAGACCAACTAGTCTAGTCCCAGTCAGACGACTGGTTCCCTCGTGGAGGGCTTTGTGTTTAAATAAGGCTTCTTAAGCCATTTGTTAAACTTGTCTGTACTCAGACATAATTTGCTTCCTCTTGTAATGTAATGTTGGATCACATGTTTGTGATCTCTGTTTGCACTCTATAAGAGTTATCAATAAAATTGTATACTTTGTAGAGAATTGCAATGGTACCTGCTGTTCATACAAGGCATGTGTGCTGCATGTATGTTTATAACATGCATGTCTTTGTATGGGTTTCGAGACCTTAGTTGTGTTCTGGCTGGCGGTCTTTCATACACCAAGTGGCCCTTAGCTGTGCGCAGCTTGGGGCATCGTGATGCGATTGTTCGAGACTCCGTCTCGTGCACACTTTGTAGTATGATCGAGCCCGCCCTAGACCCCGACTAAGTGATCGGGCTGGAGTAAGTCTATGTAAGAGTTTTGAGGTAGTCGATAGTATGGTTGAGGCGACTTGTCTTTGAATATGGGAGTTCACCACCCATATCATTAGACTTGTGTGCGGACGATGAGGACCCATCTCAGTTGATCATCCGGCCTGGATGGGATGCCCCTCACGTACGATGCTTTCCGAGAACGTTCTGTGCTTGGCCTTGTCTGCTTAGACAAGTGGGTACGGTTCTCGGCTCTCCATATGACTATGTCTTAGCTGTACTTGCATACGCTAACCCCGGGTCCCGACACCACATCACTTGATATGTGATCACACTCATTTATAAGACTTTTCAAAATTCTAACATGAATTTTTGGAGAAGATTTTTATCTGGCCTTTTGAATTAATTCATCTGGGGGGTTCCTTCTCCCATTTTACTTTTGAATTTGATTTCAATGACTTCTTTTGAAATTTTTAACATGATGCAAGATGACTTTGATCCTAGTACATTACGTAATAGAGGGTTCTGACAGTTTTTTGGGCTAAAATGAGGAAAATTGCAAAAATTGGGCTAGATCTGAGGGGGCTGGCTGCAAATTGTGGCTAGGGAAACCCTAGAAATGGGTGGGAGTGTGGTGGTCTTTATATAGCCCAGGTGGCTGGCGGTTTGCAAAAACATCCCCGGTTTTTCTCTCGCGCGCGCGGTGCTCACGTTTATGACCGCCGGGGGTCCGCAGTACCTCCGATTCGGGTAAAACTTCGAACTGCGTAATTAGCGTGTCGAGTCGGAGGCGTTCACCTCGCACTGGAACCGTTCCGAGAACACTTTCCGGCGCGCAATAAAAATAACACATTTAATTATTAAATGTGGTTTTTCGTTCCGTTGGCTGCGGCTGGTCTTGTGCGGTTTTCGCGACGGTGATCGGGTGAAACCCGGTGTCGCAAAGGTCCAGTGTCAGGGTGGCAAGGTTTGGTCTCCGTCCGATATGAGATAAGAGGGGAAAAATAATGGCCGATCGATAAATCGGGGATGCAAACACCGCAAACAAATCAGACAATCAGACAATTTCACACCGAAAACAAAACTTTTAATTTTTGTGAAAACTGGGCTGTTACAGAAACCTAAACCCCAGTTTGCACGCTTTTGCACAAGGGAACAATGGATCACCGATCGTATTGCTATGGTTAGGCTTTTTCCTTAATTACTATCTTGTATTTTCGGATGCTTGCAAGGTGTTTAATCATAAGAGTGCATTAATCTTAGTCTAGAGGATGCACTAGCATAGATCCACCCACCAAACACTTATCAACACAGCACATAGTACCGATACGGAATATGGCGAAAGCACATGACTACCTCTCCCGTGTGTCCTCAAGAACACTTTAGCTTTTATAAGTTCAGTTGCTAGGCCTCTCCTTTGCTAAGAAAGGATTGGGCCACTCTTTACTATTCAGTATCTTTTACTTTGATCGTCTTTACTTTCCTGTCGCTTATACCAAGAAAACCCCTAAAAAGTTATCTTTCAGTGCTTGCAGTTATCTCCTTACCAAAGTCACTTGCTACTACCTTCTGCTCCTCATTGGGTTCGACACTCTTACTTATCGAAAACACTACAATAGATCCCTCTACATTGAGGGTCATCAAGCTACGTTTTGTGGCGCCGTTGCCGGGGAGTGTAGCGCTATTAGTAAGTGAAGCTGGTAAGGAAGTTTTTATATTCCTGTTTTTAGTTTTGTCGTTGCTATTTTTGTCCTTATGAACACCCCTACTCTTGGATCGTTGTTCTTGGGGAACCGCCCCACAACTAAGGTAGTTACTCCTGCCCCTACTGAAATTGTGCCTTATAAGATACCATCTGGTATTATCGAATATGTCCTAGCTAATCGCTACGCAGGAGACAGACATCCAGGTGAACACTTGTTATATTTATCACAACTATGTTCATTATTCAAGCTTGCAGGTGTGTCACTGGAGTTCGTTATGAAGAAATTATTCTTCGTATCGCTTACAGACAAAGCTTCAGATTGGTATAAGCTCCTCGATAACTCGCATTCTCTCAATTGGGAAGAGCTTATGTCTCTCTTTTATACAAAGTTTTACCCTCTTCATGAAGTTTATCGAGACAGGAATTACATTTATAACTTTAGGTCTCGCGACGGAGAGAGCATCGCTCAAGCTTGGGGGAGACTTAAATCCCTAATGTTCAAATGTCCTATCCATAAGCTCCCCAAAGATATTATAGTTACAAATTTTTATGCCATGCTTTCTCGTCAGGATAAGGAAAGGCTGGATACCTCCTCTAGCCGGGTATTTCAAACAAACAGCATTGAAGAAAGATGGGATCTCTGTCGGGACCCGGGGTTAGCGTATGCAAGTCCAGTTAAGACATAGTCATATGGAGAGCCAAGAACCGTACCCACTTGTCTAAGAAGACAAGGCCAAGCACAGAACGTTCTCGGAAAGCATCGTACGTGAGGGGCATCCCATCCAGGCCGGATGATCAACTGAGATGGGTCCTCGTCGTCCGCACACAAGTCTAATGATATGGGTAGTGAACTGCCATATTCAAAGACAAGTCGCCTCAACCATACTATCGACTATCTCATAACTCTTACATAGACTTACTCCAGCCCGATCACTTAGTCGGGGTCTAGGGCAGGCTCGATCATACCACAAAGTGTGCACGAGACGGAGTCTCGAGCAATCGCATCGCGATGCCCCAAGCTGCGCACATCTAAGGGCCACTTGGTGTATGAAAGACCGCCAGCCAGATCACAACTAAGGTCTCGAAAACCCATACAAAGACATGCATGTTATAAACATACACGCAGCACACATGCCTTGTATGAACAGTAGGTATCATTGCAATTCTCTACAAAGTATACAATTTTATTGATAACTCTTATAGAGTGCACACAGAGATCACAAACATGTGATCCAACATTATAACGCAAGCGAAAGCAAATTATGTCTGAGTACAGACAAGTTTAAGAAAGGGCTTAAGAATCCTTATTTAAACACAAGCCCTCCACGAGGGACCAGTCGTCTGACTGGGATTAGACTAGCTTGATCTTCAGTTGTCCAGATCGATGAAGAATCCACCATCGGGGTCAGTGGGTTCATCTAAAACATAGATTAAGCAAACGTGAGTACAAAGTCGTACTTAGCAAGACTTACGTAGGAGCTATACTACTCATGCATATGTATCAAGGTAAAGGGAGGTGGGGTTTCACTTGCAGAAGTGCCAGCTTTGACTTGGCTAATCCTGAACTACGAGTACCAGACTTTGAGGTAAGAAGCGTACACGAGTCCACTACTTTCTCCAACCAATTACACCACTATGGTGCCTTGCTCGACTTCCCCAAGAGAAAGCACGCCATAGCACTCACACTTATCTTGGTGTGTTTTAGAAGTATCCAGTTCAAGTTATCTAATAATCAAGCTAAGCTTTCCAAGCAGTCCATAACCGCGGATGCGGCTATTCGAATAGTTTTGTTAACCCTGGAGGGTTGTACCGCTACACACACATGATCATCATTTACCGCCTTTGATCTCGACACCATTCAAGGGGTGCCAGCGAGGATGCTCACCACAACTGTTACCTCATAGCTGATCTAGTCCGAGAAAGCCGCCTACTTGGGTTGGTTACCACTATCGTGAACCCGGCCGGTTTACCGAAGTGGACCCAAGTGATGTGTGCATGGTGCATAAGCCGGTCTCGGATGAGCCGTTCTCTCACTTAGCATCCAGGCCACAAGCCTACCAGAACTCCGAACTATTGCGACATTTGGACATCGAAAGGGATGAGTTAGTAAGTTGAGAGGGGTCAGTGAGCCCAATGTGTGGTTGTACTCTTCATCTTGGATCACCACAAAAGAACTCAGACTTAGGGCGGTGTTCAACGAGACAACCCACCGTGTACTCCTACACAGCCTCTCATCGTTCACCTTGTATTTGGGTCGATTCACCAACACTTTTCTACCAACATCAACATGATCACTACCATCCCGACTCACATCACAGTAACATCATGGTATCACTCTAAGCATGCAATAAGAAGTAACAATTGCAGGGGCCACATGATATCAATCAACTCCTACATTTGCTAGGATTGTGGTTTGCTTACTACTGTGACAAAATGATAGGTCATGCAAAGGAATGGGTTCATCTATGCGGTAGAAACGAATCATGGTGATCATCCTAAACAATGCATAAGCGAGACATGAGAGGGAAGTGGGATTTTATCGACATGATCAATGGGGGTTTGCTTGCCTTGCTGACGAGGTTCGGGTTCGGGGTCTTCAACGAAGGGGGCAGCCTCCTGCTCCGGTTCCACCTCTACTCGACAAACAACAAGCAAAGTAGCAAAGTAAATACAATGCACAATCACATTATGGAAGGTTGGAACTTGATGTAAAAGCTTTGATGTGTGAAGCAATTCCATTTAAATGGAGTATATTGCAAATTGAATTGCAAATTGAAACTACAATTTGAATTCAAACTTAGTCAAGTTATATGTGACATTGTCTGATCAATTTGAATTATCGTCAAATGTGTATGATATGCATCTGATGTGTGGTTGAAATATAGCATATTTCCATGGTCCAAGGTGCAAAAGCATTTGAATTGAATTTGAATAAATTCCTAATAAATCAAATGACATATGCTACTGGTCCCATTTTAAAATCAACTCAAACATAGTTGAAAGTTCGATTTTTGGATAGCTTATTTTCTCCTGATCATTTTTCATATATTATTTGTCCAATTTGGAGTTAATATGAATTTTCTATGAATTTCCAAAGTTCGAGCTATTTTTCTGGAATTTCTGGAATTTCTTTAATTCTTTTCAATTTCTGGAAATTCAATTATGGCGTCATTCTTGCGCAAGGCTGACGTGGGGGGGGGTTCTGACGTGTGGGACGGAGGCGTCTCGCCGGAATCGGCTAGAGGCCACGGGAGAGGAAACGGAGGGCATCGGCGTGCTCCTGGGGTTCGTCCGCGTCGAGAGGAGGCAACAGGGGTTCACGGGGAGGTCGGGAGCGACGACGGCGACGTGCTGGCCGGAAGCAGACCGACGGCGAGGCTGGGGAAGAGGCCAGCGTGCACGGCTTGGGCTGATCTTGTGTGCGTTCGAAAGCTGGAACACACGCGAGTCAAACGCGCGCACTGGGGCGCCGAGAGGAGCACGAGGGCGAGCTCTAGCTCAAGCATGGCGGCGAGGAGCTCGGTTCTCATGGCGGATTGGGCTAGAGGGGCTACGGGGCGCTAGGAGCTTGGGGGAAAAACTCAGAAGCTCACCGCGGTTCGAAAGGAAGTAACGGCAAGCTCGGGGAGGCTTCAATGGCGGCGAATCAACGACGGCGGTCTCGCTGGTCCGGCGACTACTCGATGAAGTTGGCGTCGTCTGCTGAGGCGCTCAGGCTCGATTGCTTGAGGGGAACGACGAAGACGCCTGCTGCGGTTCTTCTGGACACGGTGGCACGGCTCGGGGACGACGTTGGCTGCGTGGACTCGGCGGCGTGCTCCACGGTGGTCCTCGGGCGGCGACGGAATCGAGCACGGGAGGAAGAGGAGGAAGCTCTAGAGGGGGGGAATGGACGTGGCGTGCTCCAGGGCGTCTCCAGGTGCGAGAAGAGGGCACGGGGAGGCCTGGAAGGTGCTCGGCGGCGACGTGGCATCCACGGTTGGCTCGGTGGCATTCCACCGAGCAGCTTGGAGGCGCGGGGCGAGGAAGAAGACCCTGCTGCCCCTCTGGGCTGGGTGGGCCGGATGGTCTTCTCTCGCCTAGGCGCCAGGTAAGCGTTTCTTCTTCCTTTTCTGTTTTTATTTTCTGACATTTGTTTTGCTGAGCTAAAATAAACAGCTAGGCATTTTATTAAAGGCTGAAAATTTTTATATGGCCTCATAATAATATAGACTAGCTACTTATAAAGTTTCAACATTTTTAAAATTCAAATAATTTGAATCTTAACTCAATTAGGGGTTTTTAATTAATTCCAAGGCACTGTTTGAATATTTGAAAAATCCATGAGCATGGGATGGGTCCCACATCACTTGATATGTGATCACACTCATTTATAAGACTTTTTAAAAATCTAACATGAATTTTTGGAGAAGATTTTTATCTGGCCTTTTGAATTAATTCATCTGGGGGGGGTTCCTTCTCCCATTTTGCTTTTGGTTTTGATTTCAAAGATTTCTTTTGAAATTTTAACATGATGCAAGTGACTTGCTAACCCTAGCACATTACCTAACAGAGGGTTCTGACAATCTCATCGAAAGGATCCAGAAGAATACTGAAGATTGCGAAATCGATAAAGGTATTGAACCTGCTATAAATTATGAGCATGATTATATTGAGAGTTATGTGAAAACTGATTATTTTAATACCTTGTGCTCTAAGATTGGTCTGGATTCCCATCTAATGATTGATTTTTCTAAGAACTTTGCTTCTCATGTTGATTCTTCTAAGATGAAGAAGGATCAGTACCATAAGCCTTTCAAAGAAGTGCCTATTGATATTCACGTTGCTGATCCTATTTTTCCTGCAGTTATATATGAACAGCCCCCTTTTCCTTCAAGAATAAGGGAGCACTCTTTTGGGACAGGCATCATAAATAAAAGTGAGAGAAGAACAGGAGAACCTGAGGACCAGCTCAAAGTCGATCCTAAGGTAGCTATGGTTAAAGATTTAGTTACTAATGATGTTTCAAATTCTATTATAAATTTTTGTGTTGTTTCAACTAACATTGTCACAACCAAGAATAGAAGCCCAATTTCAGGTACACCAGTTGTATCTGTTAAAATTGGAGATCACAATTATTACGGACTATGCGATCTGGGATCAAGTGCTAGCGCGATTCCTTATTCTCTTTACCAAGAGATCATGAGTGAGATTTCACCCTATGAACTCGAAGAGATCGATGTTACTATTCATCTTGCAAACAAAGCCACTATCTCTCCTATTGGGATTGTGAGAGATGTTGAAGTCCTATGCAGAAAGGTAAAGTACCCTATATACTTTCTCGTACTTGGTTCAGTACAAGATAGTTTTTTTCCTATTATTTTTGGTAGACCTTTTCTCATAACTTGTGGAGCTATTATAGATTGCAAGAAAGGTAAAGTTTCTGTTGAATTCAATGGTGAGCCATATGAATTTAACTTTTCTAAGATTTGCAAGCAGCCTCGTGGTACCGAATTACCTAGTGATGATAAAATTATTGAAAGTATTGCTTCTATTGCTATTCCCCCTAATGATCCTTTGCAGCAATACATGGAGGACCACGAGAATGATACTCGTATGCAGGAAAGAAATGAAATTGATGAAATCTTCTTGAGACAACCTGCTATCCTGAAGCACAACCTCCCGGTTGAACCTTTAGGAATTTTATCCAAACCAAAAGAAGACCCGGTGTTTGATCTCAAACCTCTCCCCGATACGCTCAAGTATGCTTATTTAGATGAAAAGAAAGTATATCCTGTTATTATCAATTCTACCTTTCAGGATATGAAGAAGAGATATTATTGGAGACACTCCGTAAACACCGAGGTGCAATTGGCTATACCCTTGATGACCTTAAGGGAATTAGTCCATCTATCTGTCAACATACTATCAACCTCGAGTCCGATGCTAAACCTGTTGTTGACCATCAACGACGGTTGAACCCAAAGATGATGGATGTTGTGAGGACCGAAATCCTCAAGCTTCTAGCCGCAGGTATTATCTACCCTATAGCCGATAGTAAGTGGGTAAGTCCAGTTCATTGTGTTCCTAAGAAAGGAAGGACACCTGTAGTCCCTAATGATAAGAATGAACTAATACCTCAGAGAATTATTATTGGATATAGAATGTGCATTGATTACAGGAAGCTGAACAAGGCAACCAGGAAGGACCACTACCCGCTGCCCTTTATTGGTCAGATGCTTGAGAGGCTGTCCAAAAACACCCACTTCTGCTATCTTGACGGTTACTCTGGCTTCTCTCAAATTCATGTTAACACCGTCGATCAAGAGAAGACAACTTTCATTTGTCCTTATGGTACTTATGCTTATAGGCGTATGCCTTTTGGTTTATGCAATGCACCTGCTACTTTTCAGAGATGTATGTCTGCAATATTTCATGGTTTCTGTGAGGAGATTGTGGAAGTCTTCATGGACGATTTCTCCGTCTATGGAACTTCCTTTGACCAGTGTCTCCACAATCTTAATAAAGTTCTGCAGAGATGCGAGGATACAAACTTAGTTCTAAATTGGGAAAAGTGCCACTTCATGGTTAACGAAGGGATCGTGCTTGGCCACAAGATTTCCGAAAGGGGAATTGAAGTGGACAAGGCGAAGATTGAAGCTATCGAAAGGATGCCCTATCCAAGGGACATTAAAGGTATTCGTAGTTTTCTCGGTCATGCTGGTTTCTATAGAAGATTTATTAAAGACTTTTCTAAGACCTCGAGACCCCTCACTAATCTTCTCTAGAAGGATGTTCCTTTTGTATTTGATGAAGATTGTAAGGAGGCTTTCGAAGTTCTTAAGAAGGCTTTAATAACCGCTCCTATAGTACAACCGCCTGACTGGAATTTTCCCTTTGAAATTATGTGTGATGCTAGTGATGTTGCTGTTGGAGTTGTTTTAGGACAAAGGGTTGACAAAAAGTTGAATGTTATTTATTATGCTAGTAAGACCCTTGATAGTGGTCAAAAGAATTATGCTACTACTGAGAAGGAATTCTTAGCAGTAGTGTTTTCTTGTGATAAGTTTAGGCAGTATATTGTTGATTCTAAAGTTATTATTCATACTGACCATGCTGCCATTAAGTATCTTATGACGAAGAAGGATGCCAATCCAAGGCTCATCAGATGGGTACTTCTCCTTCAAGAATTTGATTTGCAGATTGTTGATAGAAAAGGAGCAGAAAACCCTGTAGCGGACAATCTTTCAAGGATGGAAGATATACCGCATGATCCCATCCCAGTCAACGACAGTTTTCCAGATGAACAACTTGCCGATGTTAAAGTACAATTTCTTTCCGATCCTTGGTTTGCAGATTATGCTAATTTTATCGTTGCAAAGTATTTGCCTCCAGGTTTAACATTTCAGCAAAGGAAGAAGTTCTTCCATGATTTGAGGCATTACTTTTGGGATGACCCTCATCTTTTCAAAGAAGGTCCAGACGGGATCGTGAGAAGATGCGTACCGGAACACGAGCAGAAGGACATTCTCAATCAATGTCACGATAGTCCCTACGGAGGACATCACGTCGGTGAGAGGACCGCACATAAGGTTATCCAATTAGGTTTTTATTGGCCTACTCTCTTTAAAGATGCTAGAAATTATGTTTTAGCCTGTGGTAAATGTCAAAGAGTTGGTAATATTAGTAGGAGGAATGAGATGTCTATGAATTACTCACTACTGATTGGGCCTTTTGATTGCTGGGGTTTTGATTTTATGGGTCCTTTTCCTTCTTCGCACAAGTATACTCACATATTAGTTGTTGTTGATTATGTGACCAAGTGGGTTGAAGCAATCCCCACTGAGAGTGCTGATCACAAAACATCTTTGAAAATGCTCAAAGATGTAATTTTCCCTATGTTTGGTGTACCTAGGTATGTCATGACTGATGGAGGATCACACTTCACGCATGGAGCTTTTAGAAAAGCTTTAGCCAAGTACGATGTCAATCATAGAATTGCGTCACCATACCATCCTCAAACTAGCGGGCAAGTTGAGCTCACCAATAGAGAGATCAAGTTGATCTTGCAAAAGACAGTTAACAGAAATAGGAAAGACTGGTCAAGCAAGTTAGGAGATGCTTTGTGGGCGTATAGAACTGCTTAAACAAAACCCCATGGGCATGTCTCCCTATAAAATGGTCTATGGCAAGGCTTGCCATTTTCCATTAGAGTTAGAACACAAAGCTTTCTGGGCTGTTAGAGAGCTTAATGCTGACCCAAATTTAGCTGGTGAAAAGCGTCTCATGAACTTGACTTCTCTAGATGAGTGGAGAAGTGAAGCTTACAAGAGCGCTAAAATGTTCAAGGAAAAGGTAAAGAAGTGGCATGATAGGAGGATTCTGAAACGTGAATTTAATGTTGGTGATAAATTTTTATTGTTTAGATCCCGTTTCAAGTTTTCTCCAGGTAAACTACTTTCCAGGTGGGAACGGCCATTTCATATCGAAGAAGTCTACCGGTCTGCTGCAATTGAGATTAACAATTTTCAAGGCACCAAACCTCAAGTTGTGAATGGAAAAAGACTCAAGCATTACATGGCGGGAGATCCCGTCAATGTTGATGTAAATATAATACGCACAACAACTCATGAAGAACATGTTGCAGCCCTGTTTCAGACACCGACAGAAGCAGAATAAGAAAAGGTATGTATTACGGTAAGGAAACATCGCGAACCGCCATAAAAGTTCCATATTATGAGTTTTTGAAAAATTAGGAAAATTCGAGGCCTAAGTGGAGCCGGAGATGAACTCCAGGGGGCCTAGGCGCCCCCCTGGCGCGCCCTACCTCCTGGCCGCGCCGGGAGGCCGCCTGGGCACCCAGGAGTCCGTCTCCGACCCCACTTTGGCTCATTACCTTCCTTTTGTTGCAGAAATGTTTGCTATATATTCACCCGGAGCATTCCGGCAACGTATCTCGTGATTCCGTGTGTTTTCTCTTCAATCTGTTTCTGCCAGGAATTCTTTTAGCTAGACCTAGGTGCCATGACTTCCCCAATTTCCCCCAAGGACAAGTTCTTCGTCAACGTCATCAACCCTTACCTCGCTAAGGTAAACAAGCACCCCCAGGTCCTTCGTGTGGAGGACGGTGTTCTCCACAAGGAATATCTGAAGGGACCGTTCATGGAGGGGAGCACCGAGGAGCGGCTGAAGGAGATGGAACATGAGATCTTCAAGTTCAAGAAGATGGTGGAGCGTGGTGTTGAAGCCAACTTCGACATCAGGAACGAGATCAAGGCTTCCCATAGGAAAGAGAGGAAGGAGATGTGGTCAAGTTTGTCCGCACTAGAAGAAAAAGTTTACCAGCTCCAAGCAAAAATCTATGATCTGCACAACCAGAACTGTGAGTATGAACTAAAGTTTCTACGCATGGGTTTAGGTGCTGAGTGTAGGATTCTGGAGACGGGAATGTCCTTCGAGACTGGAGAGGAGCTACCATGGAAGCACTTCGCCAAGGAGTACCTGATTGAGAAGAACAAGAATGAGG
The DNA here is from genome assembly GCA_950022295.1 of Bromus sterilis. Taxonomy (NCBI): domain Eukaryota; kingdom Viridiplantae; phylum Streptophyta; class Magnoliopsida; order Poales; family Poaceae; genus Bromus; species Bromus sterilis. Next base: position 155,334,143 of record OX465596.1, on the reverse strand, counting down.
AGTAAAATCTGCTCGAGTAATGGCATCCCCTCAGCTTGTTTCAAGCTTGGGGGAGTGCCCGGTATCTTTATCTCTATCTTAGTCTTTTAGAGTCAAGTAGAGTCGTATCATGTCTAGGAAGTTTATTATATGAAATATGTGTTTGCATTGAGGTCTATCACTCCGTTTGTGGAGAGATTGTATCCGTGAGTGTGGAGTCGTCTATATTGGAATATTAATGAGAAGTCTATTGGTTCCTTCGCTGCACTCGGTATTCTCTTCACGCAATCGGCATCATATGACGATTTTTATGAGGAGTATTGACCTTATATCCGGTATGGCTTTGAAAACTTTATTTAAATTTTGGAAAACATAGCTTTGGTCTTGACAACATGCATGTTTTCTCAAGTAGCGACTTAGCCAAAACCTTTATGTTATTATGCTTGAAGTGTTATGTTGACAAGGAAGACAACTTGATGTGTTATGCTTACCTTAATGTTTATGCCTTATATGTTTTGCATCTAAATTAGCATCAATTGTCTGTTCTCTCAAAGACTTTCCTAGCCAAACTTTTTGCCAAGTAGATTTCTTCTTGTGCATCCATACCCAGAAACCTTTACCTTCCATGTAAGTCCACCATACCTTCGTATTCGTGGTATTCCCCTACCACTCCTATAAGTATAGAATTTATGTGTAACAGCCCACATGTAATAAGATCAAACACCATGTAATTTATTTTCCTCTGTTGGATTTGTAACTTGGCATGGTGTAGGTGTATGTCATTTCATGTGGTGTTTTTAATTGGCATTGGGATTGGAGTCATGTTGAGTTGTTTTTCTTTGCATCCAAAGTGGTTCAAGAAGGACATTGATGGAATTTTCCTTGTTACATGCTCACTCCACTTGACCCCAAACTTGGCCTAGCCATTTCATTTGCTATTGCAGGGGTTTTAAAATCCTCAAGGCATTTTTCCCACCACCAAAAACAGTAGCCCTAGTTCAAGTGTTTTTGAATTCAAAAAGGGGCCACATTTTTGTTGTTGCCAAAGTTGGTCAAACCAATTTTGAAAAATCTAGAAAAATGCAAGGATTAAGAATTTCAAGCTCATGGAATTTTGAACCTTTTGTTTTTCTCTCAAAAACTCTCCAAAGGCTTTTTCTATTTACTTTTGAATAGAAAAAGGGTGTTGTTTTACCTTTGGGAATTTTTCACTGCATGCAGGTTGATCAAAAAAAATTTGGGTGATCAATCATCTTTTTAGGGGATTTTAAAAAAATATTTGGAAATTTTTTTCCTTCCCCTATCTTTTCCTTCTTCTTTTTCTTTCTCTGCTGCTCTTTTTCTTTTGGAAAAGGGCCTGCCTTCCTCCCTTTCATTTCCAGCCCAGCTTAGGCCGCCCGAATTCAGCCCACCAGGGGGCAGCGCCCGTTTTTTTTTTCCTTTTCCTCTCTCCCTCAGCAGCGGGTCCCACTCGTCATCCCCCTCCTCTCACCTTTTCTCCCCCCACGCACATGGCATGCCATGGAGGAGAGGCTCTCCTGGAGCCACGTCTCCTCCTCCCCCTCTCCTATATCTGCCCCCTCTCCATCTCCACGAAACCCTAGTCCTCTTCCTCCTCCCCTTGCGCCGCCACTCCTCTTCCCCTTCCTCCCATCTCTCTCTCTCTCTCTCTGGAGCCACCATGGACAGGAGGTCCATGGCCTGAAGCTGCTGCCCCGCGCGGCCACGCTCGCGGAGACGCCGGCGACCTCCACCCCCGAGCAGTCCGACGCCGTCAAACCCCGCTGTGAGCCGCGATCTCTCCCCCCTCCCCTGTTTCTCGTGCGCAGGACGTGTGCCGCCGTGGCCACCATGTTTTTTTTTCGTCGTAGCTTACGGTCGCGGTAGCATGCGAGACGAGGCCGGGACAGCAAAAACGGAACCTTGGCAGCCCCAGCTATTCCAGTGAGCGCTTCGGCGAGTTCCAGAGCCGGCGTGGGCTACGCGGTTGTCGCCGGAGGTCACCGCCGCGACCTGTCTGAAGTTCAGGGTCAGGCGCCTCCAGCCCGTCAGGTTTCAGAGAACTGTGTTGCGTTTTGGCTCCTCATAGGGCTCGGTTGGCCTGTCCTGACATGTGTAGTAGTGGTAGCGGAGTGGTCACACGGCTGGGGTTGGAATCGAGTGATCCCGTGTTCGAATCCCATCCAGCGCGATATAAGGCCGGCTTTTTGCTTCTCTTTTGTACCACAGCTGGTCTCTCAAGATTTCTTCAGAGGTGACCGTAGCATCCAGTGCAGGGTTATCAAAAAACCCGAGCCCTTTGCAACCAGTTGATAGCGCTGGCCTAGTGGTGCGACCAGCGCCGTGCATCCCAGAGGTGGCGGGTTCGAGTCCCCCCCAGGTTGGATTTCCCAGCCTTTTTGGTTTTTGCGGTGTCACCAGGAGGCGGGCCCCTGCCAGTGGGCTGCTGGCTAGGCGGGGCTGGGCCAGGATGGCTGCGAGCCAGCCCAGCAGTGGAGAGGCCGAACCCTCCTCTTTTCTTTTTTCCTGTTTCCTAACTCTTTTTTTTTCTTTTCCACGTTTGGGCAACTTCAAACTTTGTTTTCTTTCAAATCCCAATCAAATGCAACTTGTTGTATTTTGTTTCGGAGTAGAATTCCAAGTTCTTGTGGTGGCAACACTTTGTGTTTTGAACAACATAAATGATAATATATGAGATTGCCCATATATATATGTGCCACCTTTATTTAATCTTTTTTATCAAGTCCTTAGCTTTTGTCTCGTGGTGGCCATGCCACCAATCCGTGATCTTTATCCTTTGAACAACCCTGATCATATTGTTGTATGAAGTGGCTGCTCTCCGACCCCCCCTTTTTTGAAAACCTGTCCGGTGTCAACTTTCTTCGACACCTTGTCGTCTCCGGAATCGATGTTACTTCTCACGTTGTTTTATTTTATATTATATGCTTTTGATGTTCATGTCATGTTGGCTTGCTACTTACACCAAAATAAGGCTAGGACCAAAGCCATCTGCATGTAAATAAATTGCATGTGAAGTGGTTGACGTGTCGTCACCACCTCCATTTAAATTGACTAGATAGGGTCACAGCATGTCAAATTAAACTTGCTCATGTCATCCTTGCCTGTGCATTGTACCCGTTACTTACTTGTGTGCCTTTTCCTGCCGGTACCTTACGTTAGCACCTGAGACCGCCGAGGAGACTTACTTGGAGCTGTCCGACACCGAGCCCGAGAGTACCGTGGGTGCTGCTTCGACTACCTTACCAGGCAAGGGGGAGATCTGTGTCATTACTTTATAACTTTCTGCTCATGCCTAGTTGTAGATCTAGAACGTTGTTGCTTGACACTATCTACCTTATATGCCATGTTTTAAACCCATACAGCCATGATCCCCACAACCCAGCAAACCATTGTACTGCTAAGTTACCGCTGCTCAGCCAATGCTTAGTATGGATAGAAAACTTGCTGTTTACCCTATATATTTATGGTTGGGATATCATGCTATAAAAGAAGTTGGTTGATATTTATTATTTTTAAATGATGTTAATTTATATTCGACGAAAGGTGGAAGGCTGGACTATTCCCGTCTGGTGCTTTGTTCCATTTGAGTCACATAGGACCCGAGTTCCGGGTATTGTGTTTCTTGACGAGCGTGCCTAAACGTGTGTGGGGTTTTATGGGGCCCCCTTGTCCTACCTACCTAGCTTCGTACAATTCTAGTGGTGGGCCGAGCTGATTTTAATTTGTCTCGTGTGTGTGTTGGTTGGCGCCCCAGCTGTTTTGAGAGCGTGGCCAGCTCTAGAGTTGGGTGTCGACTCACCGGGGGCCACCCGGAGTTGTGCGTTGTTAGTTAGAGGGACTCTGGCGTTCCGGAGTTTCAGGCGCTTACCTAGCCAAGTGGAAACCGGGCGTACATGCGAAGTCTATAATGGACAGTTGGTACACCCCTGCAGGGTAAATCTTTTCGAAAAGCCGTGTCCGCGGTTATGGACTACTTGAGACCTACTCCTTGTTCATAGAATAACATCAGTTATTATCATGCTTTAAAACTTGACAAACCGTGTGCGTGCCTTGGTTGTCTTTCTTCGTCCAGGGGGACCGAGAGGGAAACGAGGTTGTGTTATGTTTGCGTAAGTAGGTGAATAGCCGACTTATGACACGTTGTCAACGTACTTCTTGGATCTCATCTCTATTCTGATAGAACGTGTAGCCACCATATAAGCTAGTACGGCTTCAACATGTCTATGTCTTTACCTTCCTTGTAGCGTCAGTTATTCCGTAATGACATGTTCTCACCCCCGTTTACATTTCTGCCTTTACCGCTTTGCCTGATCGGCCGCTGCAGTGGACTACTACCTCGACCCCAGCACCGGACGTTACTTCGTGGAGGTGCCCCCGGAGGACGACGACGAGTACGAGTACCCCGACCAGTAGGATCCTATAGTTGGGTTCAGACGATCCCGTGGGTGGATATTCATGTGCAGCCCTCTCTAGGGAAATTTGGATCTTGACCGTACCCGGTCCATACTTTGCTTCCGCTTGATGTATTGATGAGATGTACTCATGATGATGTTGTATTATTAGACAGTGGCGTTGTATGCCCTGTTCTAATTATCTATGTATATATATTTCTATTCTGTTAGAGTTATGCTTATATACCTGTTGTCGAGAATCCGACAGCGACACGAGTGCGAGTGTCGTGCGTCGGTGGCGTTTGATGCGCTTCTAACTCCGACCGGACGCGAAAGCGACTAGTTAGAGTTAGTACCGCATCAGGGGCCTTACAACTTGGTATTAGAGCAGGACTGACTGTAGGACCCTTTACTGGCCGAAGTTGAGTCTAGAAACTATTCTGGTAGTTATATAGGAAAAATTTCGGAGAGTAGGACCTCTTTTGGTTTTCTCCTTATCCCACCCTCCCACCCCTTTTTCCGTGAGGAAGTGAAACGATGTTTTGTCTCTGCAACTTATCCCCTTTCAAAACAATCTAGGTTCTCGTTTACATGAGGCTCCGATTCCTCTATAATTTTTTGCTAGCGACGAGATGTGTTGGCGTCTTTGAGACCACTGAGCCGCCACTTGGGGTTGACTGCTCTACCTCGCTTACGGCGTACCCCGGGTGAACCGACAATACAGGATTGGCGGGCATCCTATGGTAATATGGATGTGGTGTCTTTCCCGTATGGACGACCGTGATGGCGGGCCGCTCAGGGCAGATGTCTCATTGTTCAGGTTTCCAACCGCTCGTATATATTGTTGTGTGCTCGCTAGCAGATTATTATCTTGGATTCAGATGATCTTGGTTTGGGAATTCCAGTAGCACCTAGCTATCGACTTTCCGGGTTAACCTTGGTGGGATTTTAGCCTGCGGCTTTCTCATACCTTGTGAGGAAGTTTTGTTGACAATGTTGCTTTAACTTCTGGTTACTTCAATGATTCGTCCATGTTCTCATAAGTGTTCCTGTATACAGGATGCCAAGAGCGAACATGCCACCGCCAGAGAACCCTATCCTTGGGGAGGCTGTAGCCGCAGTAGCTCAGGGCACAGCTGCGATCCTTCAGATGCTGCAGAACCAGGGTGCTCAGAGGAATGACCGACCACAGTACACTACACTGCAGCAGTTCCTTGCGATCAGCCCTCCCAGGTTCTCCGAGGCTCGAGACCCGCTGGAGGCGGATGACTGGATAGCAGAAATCAAGAAGCACTTCAATGCCAACGCCGTCAGACCCGTCGATTACGTCACCTTCGCCTCCTTCCAGCTTCAGGGTGCCGCAGGCAGTTTGTTCTCGACGTACAAGGCCAACAAGGGTGATGCAGACATCACGTGGGAGGACTTCGTCAAGGATTTCAGAGCTGCTCATATTCCCAGTGGACTGATCGAGAGGAAGCGCGAGGAGTTCTTAGCTCTGAGGCAGGGGGACAGGTCTGTGCAGGAGTATAACCTGGCCTTCGTCAGGCTTGCCAGGTACGCTCCAGAGGAGGTCTCGACAGAGGCCAAGCGCATTGCCAGGTTCCGCGGTGGTCTTGCCACGGACATCAAGTATGCGCTCACCTTGTCCACGCCAAGCCTGTTCTCAGAGTTCGTCGACCAGGCTATCAGACAGGAGTCAGCTGAGGCAGAGCGTTCCGCAAAGAAGAGGAAGCAGAGAGAGCACAGTTCAGCAGTGATGGTCCACAAGAAGGCCAAGTCCTGGGTTGCAGAGCCACAGCCTCAGCCGCAGCGCCAGCAGTTTCAGCAGAGGGGGGCAGTTGTCCGCTCTTTTGCCCACCCTCCCGTCCCAGTGCAGCACGGACCTCGCTCTACTCCACCCTCCGCGAGGCCGCCTGCTCCACAGGGTCAGCCCAGGCCAGAGATCACGTGCTTCAAGTGTGGCAAGCCGGGCCACAAGTCTCCGCAGTGCACCGACCCCCGCTTTCCTTGGCTGCCTCCGCCCCCACCTCGCTCTACACCGAGCAACGCGATGGTGCGGGCCCAGCCACGAGCGCTCTGTGTGAACAACGTGACTATGACAGAGGCTCAGCAGTCGCCCGAGATTGTGCTTGGTAGGTTACTTGTTAATTCTGTTCCTGCGACCGTGTTGTTTGATTCTGGAGCTTCCCATTCCTTCGTCTCCCAGAAGTTTACTCACGATCAGGTCCTTGCCTTGGAGGATCTTCCCAGTTTCCTCCCGATTGTGTCACCAGGTGCAAAGTTCACCACTTCTATCCGTGCTCCTTTTGTGACAGTCTCAATTCAGGGATGCAGTTTCCCAGCCTCTCTCATCGTTTTGCCAAGTTCAGACATTGATGTCATTCTGGGTATGGATTGGCTTGTGCAGCACAAGGCCAAGATCGATTGTCCGTCCAAGACCGTGTTGCTGACGCACGATTCAGGCGCAGAGATTTGGTACACTTGTGGCTCGACAGTGGGGTCAGCACAGTTGTACGCTCTGAACGCTGGAGTTTCTCCATTGATCGAGGAGGTCAGAGTTGTTCGAGAGTTCTCAGATGTGTTTCCAGAGGAGTTGCCAGGTGTTCGACCCGTGCGTGCTATTGAGTTCGTGATCGAGCTAGAACCTGGTACACAGCCGATATCTCGGCAGCCTTACAAGATGTGCCCGGAAGAGCTGATTGAGTTGAAAGAGCAGCTAGTGAAGCTTGAGAAGGCTGGGCTCATTCGTCCGAGCACCTCTCCTTGGGGTGCCCCGTGTCTTTTTGTGAAGAAGAAAGATGGTACTAGCCGGTTGGTTCAAGACTACCATGGTATCAACAAGAAGACAATCAAAAACAAATACCCTTTGCCCAACATCAATGACTTATTTGAGCAATTGCATGGAGCAAAGGTGTTTCCAAAGCTTGATCTAAAGATGGGGTACCACCAGATTCGTGTCCGTGAGGAGGACATTCCCAAGACAGCCTTCCGCACTCGTTATGGACTGTACGAGTTTACAGTCATGACGTTTGGCTTTTCTAACGCACCTCCGACGTTCATGAGGGCCATGAACTATCTGTTCCAAGAGTGGCTAGATGTGTTCGTGCTCCTCTACCTCGACGACATCCTTGTCTTTTCCAAGTCAGAGGCTGAGCATGAGGAGCATCTCAGATTGGTGTTGCAGAAGTTGAGAGATCACCAGTTTTATGCCAAGTTCTCAAAGTGCGAGTTCTGGATGAATAAGGTCAACTTCCTTGGCCATGTCATTTCCTCAGAGGGCATTGCCGTTAACCCAGACAGAGTCCGGACGATTCAGGATTGGACTCCGCCGATGAATGTCAAGCAACTGAGGAGTTTTCTCGGACTTGCCAGCTATTGAAGGAAGTTTGTCGAGAATTTCTCCAAGATAGCAAAGCCGATGACGGAGTTGTTTTGCAAGGGCAAGAAGTACATTTGGTCACAGGCTTTCCAGACAGCTTTTGATGAGTTTAAGCTAAGACTGACCACAGCTCCGATCCTTACACCGCCAGACGAGTCACAGCCGTTTCAAGTGTTCCGTGACGCCTCGTTGAATGGCCTTGGCGGAGTGTTGATGCAGGGAAAGAATATTGTGGCTTACACCTCCAGACAGTTGAAGCAGGCTGAGAGGAATTATCCGAACCACGATCTTGAGCTGGCTGCAGTGATTCATGCGTTGGTTACTTGGCGACACCTCCTCCTAGGGAGGAAGGTTGATGTGTTCACTGATCACAAAAGCCTAAAGTACTTGTTCACGCAGCCTAACCTGAACTTGAGGCAAAGGAGATGGCTCGAGACTATTACTGAGTACTCCGTGGATATTCAGTATACGCCTGGCAAGGCGAATGTCATAGCCGATGCGTTGAGCCGCAAGGGTGATTGCAACAGTATCCAGGTGCAGAAGATACACGCTGATTTGTGTGAGTCCTTTCGAAGGCTCAATCTCGAGCTAGTTCCAGCAGGTTATCTAGCCAACCTTGTGGTAGAGCCCACTATCCGTGAGAAGATTCGTGAAGCTCAGTCTGGTAGCTTGATGATTCAGAAAGTCAAACAGGGTGTTGCCACCTCAGTTCCGAAATACGGTTGCTTTTCAGTGCATAATGACGGCACCATGATGTTCGAGGAGAGAGTTGTTGTTCCCAAAGAGGGAGGTCTCAGAGAGGTCATCTTGAAAGAAGCCCATGACTCAAAGCTGTCTATCCACCCTGGTAGCACTAAGATGTATCAGGACCTCAAGCAGAGCTTTTGGTGGACTCGTATGAAGCGGGATGTTGCCCGTTTTGTCTCCCAGTGTGATGTGTGCAGGAGAGTGAAAGCACAGCATCAGAAGCCTGCAGGGCTACTTCAGCCAATGGAAATTCCAGAGTGGAAATGGGATCACATTGAGATGGATTTCATCACCGGTTTTCCTCTGTCGCAGAAGAAGAACAATGCCATCTTTGTCGTCATTGACAATCTCTCCAAAGTTGCCCACTTCTTCCCAGTGAAGGACTCCATTTCAGCAGCTCAGTTGGCGGACTTGTACACCGCAAGAGTTGTGTCTTTGCATGGCATCCCCAAGAAGATCAGTTCAGATAGAGGCATCCTGTTCACCTCTAAATTCTGGCAGGCCTTCCAAAAGGCGATTGGTACGACAGTGTTGTTCAGTACCGCGTATCACCCTCAGACCAGTGGGCAGGTTGAGCATGTGAACCAGATTCTCGAGGACATGTTGAGGGCATGTGTGATCTCGTTTGGCATGAAGTGGGAAGAATGTTTGCCGTATGCTGAGTTCTCTTACAACAACAGCTATCAGGCAAGTCTGCAAGCAGCGCCGTTTGAAGTCTTGTATGGCCGCAAGTGCAGGACACTGTTGAATTGGTCCGAGACGGGTGAGAGGCAGCTGTTTGGTCCAGATGTGATACAAGAGGCGGAGGACAGAGTGAAGATTGTCCGGGAGAACCTAAAGGCAGCACAGTCTAGGCAGAAGGCCTATTATGACAAGAAGCACCGTGGTGTTGACTTCAAAGTTGGTGACTTCGCTTACCTCAAAGTGTCTCCACTTCGGGGCACTCACCTCTTTGGGATCAAAGGCAAGTTGGCTCCCAGGTTCGTTGGTCCGTTCCGCATCCTCGAGACTCGGGGACCTCTCGCGTTCCGCCTTCAGCTGCCAGACAACTTGGCTATGGTGCATGATGTGTTCCACCTGTCTCAGTTGAAGAAGTGTTTCAAGCAGCCAGAGGAGGCAGTAGACTTGGGCGAGATCCAGCTCAGTGCGGATCTTTCTTACTCAGAGCGTCCAGTCCGTGTTCTTGACTCGTCCGAGCGCAAGACTCGCAACAAGACCGTCAAGTTCCTCAAGGTGCCGTGGGCACATCACTCGGAGAAGGAGGCAACGTGGGAGCGTGAAGATCATCTTCGTTCTGAGTATCCCGAGCTTTTTCTTGCTTAGATCTCGGGACGAGATCCTATGTTGGTAGGGGAGAGCTGTAACAGCCCACATGTAATAAGATCAAACACCATGTAATTTATTTTCCTCTGTTGGATTTGTAACTTGGCATGGTGGAGGTGTATGTCATTTCATGTGGTGTTTTTAATTGGCATTGGGATTGGAGTCATGTTGAGTTGTTTTTCTTTGCATCCAAAGTGGTTCAAGAAGGACATTGATGGAATTTTCCTTGTCACATGCTCACTCCACTTGACCCCAAACTTGGCCTAGCCATTTCATTTGCTATTGCAGGGGTTTTAAAATCCTCAAGGCATTTTTCCCACCACCAAAAACAGTAGCCCTAGTTCAAGTGTTTTTGAATTCAAAAAGGGGCCACATTTTTGTTGTTGCCAAAGTTGGTCAAACCAATTTTGAAAAATCTAGAAAAATGCAAGGATTAAGAATTTCAAGCTCATGGAATTTTGAACCTTTTGTTTTTCTCTCAAAAACTCTCCAAAGGCTTTTTCTATTTAGTTTTGAATAGAAAAAGGGTGTTGTTTTAACTTTGGGAATTTTTCACTGCATGCAGGTTGATCAAACAAATTTTGGGTGATCAATCATCTTTTTAGGGGATTTTAAAAAAAAAATTGGAAATTTTTTTCCTTCCCCTATCTTTTCCTTCTTCTTTTTCTTTCTCTGCTGCTCTTTTTCTTTTGGAAAAGGGCCTGCCTTCCTCCCTTTCATTTCCAGCCCAGCTTGGGCCGCCCGAATTCAGCCCACCAGGGGGCAGCGCCCGTTTTTTTTTTCCTTTTCCTCTCTCCCTCAGCAGCGGGTCCCACTCGTCATCCCCCTATTCTCACCTTTTCTCCCCCCACGCACATGGCATGCCATGGAGGAGAGGCTCTCCTGGAGCCACGTCTCCTCCTCCCCCTCTCCTATATCTGCCCCCTCTCCATCTCCCCGAAACCCTAGTCCTCTTCCTCCTCCCCTTGCGCCGCCACTCCTCTTCCCCTTCCTCCCATCTCTCTCTCTCTCTCTGGAGCCGCCATGGACAGGAGGTCCATGGCTTGAAGCTGCTGCCCCGCGCGGCCACGCTCTCCGAGACGCCGGCGACCTCCACCCCCGAGCAGTCCGACGCCGTCAAACCCCGCTGTGAGCCGCGACCTCTCCCCCTCCCCTCTTTCTCGTGCGCAGGACGTGTGCTGCCGTGGCCGCCATGTTTTGTTTTCGTCGTAGCTTACGGTCGCGCTAGGATGCGAGACGAGGCGGGGACAGAAAAAATGGAACCTTGGCAGCCCCAGCTATGCCAGTGAGCGCTTCGGCGAGTTCCAGAGCCGGCGTGGGCTACGCGGTTGTCGCCGGAGGTCACCGCCGCGACCTGTCTGAAGTTCAGGGTCAGGCGCCTCCAGCCCGTCAGGTTTCAGAGAACTGTGCTGCGTTTTGGCGCCTCATAGGGCTTGGATGGCCTGTCCTGACATGTGTAGTAGTGGTAGCGGAGTGGTCACACGGCTGCGGTTGGAATCGAGTGATCCCGTGTTCGAATACCATCCAGCGCGATATAAGGCCAGCTTTTTGCTTCTCTTTTGTAGCGCAGCTGGTCTCTGAAGATTTCTTCAGAGGTGACCGTAGCATCCAGTGCAGGGTTATCAAAAAACCCGAGCCCTTTGCAACCAGTTGATAGCGCTGGCCTAGTGGTGCGACCAGCGCCGTGCATCCCAGAGGTGGCGGGTTTGAGTCCCCCCCAGGTTGGATTTCCCAGCCTTTTTGGTTTTTAAGGTGTCACCAGGAGGCGGGCCCCTGCCAGTGGGCTGCTGGCTAGGCGGGGCTGGGCCAGGATGGCTGCGAGCCAGCCCAGCAGTGGAGAGGCCGAACCCTCCTCTTTTCTTTTTTCCTGTTGCCTAACTCTTTTTTTTTCTTTTCCACGTTTGGGCAACTTCAAACTTTGTTTTCTTTCAAATCCCAATCAAATGCAACTTGTTGTATTTTGTTTCGGAGTAGAATTCCAAGTTCTTGTGGTGGCAACACTTTGGGTTTTGAACAACATAAATGATAATATATGAGATTGCCCATATATATATGTGCCACCTTTATTTAATTTTTTTTATCAAGTCCTTAGCTTTTGTCTCGTGGTGGCCATGCCACCAATCCGTGATCTTTATCCTTTGAACAACCCTGATCATATTGTTGTATGAAGTGGCTGCTCTCCGACCCCCCCCCCTTTTTTGAAAACCTGTCCGGTGTCAACTTTCTTCGACACCTTGTCGTCTCCGGAATCGATGTTACTTCTCACGTTGTTTTATTTTATATTATATGCTTTTGATGTTCATGTCATGTTGGCTTGCTACTTACACCAAAATAAGGCTAGGACCAAAGCCATCTGCATGTAAATAAATTGCATGTGAAGTGGTTGACGTGTCGTCACCACCTCCATTTAAATTTACTAGATAGGGTCACAGCATGTCAAATTAAACTTGCTCATGTCATCCTTGCCTGTGCATTGTACCCGTTACTTACTTGTGTGCCTTTTCCTGCCGGTACCTTACGTTAGCACCTGAGACCGCCGAGGAGACTTACGTGGAGCTGTCCGACACCGAGCCCGAGAGTACCGTGGGTGCTGCTTCGACTACCTTACCAGGCAAGGGGGAGATCTGTGTCATTACTTTATAACTTTCTGCTCATGTCTAGTTGTAGATCTAGAACGTTGTTGCTTGACACTATCTACCTTATATGCCATGTTTTAAACCCACACAGCCATGATCCCCACAACCCAGCAAACCATTGTACTGCTAAGTTACCGCTGCTCAGCCAATGCTTAGTATGGATAGAAAACTTGCTGTTTACCCTATATATTTATGGTTGGGATATCATGCTATAAAAGAAGTTGGTTGATATTTATTATTGTTAAATGATGTTAATTTATATTCGATGAAAGGTGGAAGGCTGGACTATTCCCGTCTGGTGCTTTGTTCCATTTGAGTCACATAGGACCCGAGTTCCGGGTATTGTGTTTCTTGACGAGCGTGCCTAATCGTGTGTGGGGTTTTATGGGGCCCCCTTGTCCTACCTACCTAGCTTCGTACAATTTTAGTGGTGGCCCGAGCTGATTTTAATTTGTCTCGTGTGTGTGTTGGTTGGCGCCCCAGCTGTTTTCGAAACAACCCGGGCCAGCGGAGACATAGTTTCTCCGTTGGTCTAAAAACAGGGAGCTAGGGGGCTATTCACATAGTTTGGACAGCTAACCCGACCTCATCCAGACGGTAGAGGCCGATTCGAGAGCGTGGCCAGCTCTAGAGTTGGGTGTCGACTCACCGGGGGCCACCCGGAGTTGTGCGTTGTTAGTTAGAGGGACTCTGGCGTTCCGGAGTTTCAGGCGCTTACCTAGCCAAGTGGAAACCGGGCGTACATGCGACGTCTATAATGGACAGTTGGTACACCCCTGCAGGGTAAATCTTTTCGAAAAGCCGTGTCCGCGGTTATGGACTACTTGAGACCTACTCCATGTTCATAGAATAACATCAGTTATAATCATGCTTTAAAACTTGACAAACCGTGTGCGTGCCTTGGTTGTCTTTCTTCGTCCAGGGGGACCGAGAGGGAAACGAGGTTGTGTTATGTTTGCGTAAGTAGGTGAATAGCCGACTTATGACACGTTGTCAACGTACTTCTTGGATCTCATCTCTATTCTGATAGAACGTGTAGCCACCATATAAGCTAGTACGGCTGCAACCTGTCTATGTCTTTACCTTCCTTGTAGCGTCAGTTATTCCGTAATGACATGTTCTCACCCCCGTTTACATTTCTGCCTTTACCGCTTTGCCTGATCGGCCGCTGCAGTGGACTACTACCTCGACCCCAGCACCGGACGTTACTTCGTGGAGGTGCCCCCGGAGGACGACGACGAGTACGAGTACCCCGACCAGTAGGATCCTATAGTTGGGTTCAGACGATCCCGTGGGTGGATATTCATGTGCAGCCCTCTCTAGGGCAATTTGGATCTTGACCGTACCCGGTCCATACTTTGCTTCCGCTTGATGTATTGAGGAGATGTACTCATGATGATGTTGTATTATTAGACAGTGGCGTTGTATGCCCTGTTCTAATTATCTATCTATATATATTTCTATTCTGTTAGAGTTATGCTTATATACCTGTTGTCGAGAATCCGACAGCGACACGAGTGCGAGTGTCGTGCGTCGGTGGCGTTTGATGCGCTTCTAACTCCGACCGGACGCGAAAGCGACTAGTTAGAGTTAGTACCGCATCAGGGGCCTTACATTATGTGTTATCCTTAAATGTTCAAAATCTTCTGTTTTGTGCCTCTTGTTTAGCTCATGAGGAAGTAGTAGGTGATTCGTGATCTTCTTAAGTTGGACAAGTTTTATCCCGGGATTGCATGTCTAATCTGCAAACCCATAATACGAGGAGGAACTGGCATGGGTGCGCCACCCTCGAAAAATAATATATCAAGCAAACCCTCCTTCACGCTTGGTCTATGAGAAATCAGAAACTTTGGCCGTGATAAACAAAGGAGATTAAGGGGATGTGATCGTCCCCACTTGGGAGCCGTTCCTCGAAACTTGTCCATCTTGATAAGTAATTGAGCTGTCTATTAGCATTCGTTGACAAACTATGCACCACCCCAAAATCTATTTTTATTCTGTTTGATTTAAGGATAGCACATGAGTTTTCCCTGCTTGCCCTGAACAAGGCCTTTCTTCCAGCTTCGTGTTGAGTCAGTTTTCCCACTTCCTTCTTTTCCCTAAGAGAACAGACATTTGATGTTGATGGGGATTCATCCATATAGAGCTGCATTAAGTTTTGCCATGCCATATCCTTGTTGACATTATCTTTTGATAAGTAAGTTGTTTGCGAAAGCTTTTGCCTAGCGAGCATCTTCCTTCGTGTTAGCATTTGCACTTCATGACTATTAACATGTTCTTTCAAAAGCTTCAAATTGTTTTTAGTTGTCCTTTGACCAAGATTATGTTTGCCATAGTTTGATGAGTTTCCTCAGCCCTACTTTTGATTATAATTGTTATTACTTTCTCATGAGGGCCTTATGAGTTGAGGTTGCTGTTGAGGATGCTTGAGTATGATGAAGGAACCTTGATGCTTCTTGTCCGTATTCTATTTATCGACACTTCACTCTCTAAACTTGTGGACAGTTTTACCGAGCTCAATATTCGCTTGGGGACAAGCGAGGTCTAAGCTTGGGGGAGTTGATACGTCCAAAATGCATCACTATTTTATATAATAATTCTTTCTTATTCATTGATATATTTCATGATATGATGCTATTCTTATGTTGTTTTGGCTTATTTTACACAGTTTGCAACTTTCCGGTGCCGAAGCAGCAGACGCAGGATTCAGCGGTAAAAAGTGGACGCTGAGTTGCGGAAGAAGAACACCTCCAAATTACCTGAATATTGACGGAGGATGTTTTCCATCAGGATCACGAAGACACGCAAAAGAGCGACCAGAGGGGGCCACAGGGTGCCCAGGCGGCCACCTTGCGCGGCCCCACCCCTGGACGCGCCGGGGGGGCGCCTGGACCCCCGGGGCCACTCCTGGCTCCCCCCTCTGGCCTATTTACCCCTTGTAATCCAAAAACCCTAAAACAGGGAGAGTTTACGGAGTTACGCCGCTGCTTCGTGGCGGAAACCTACAGAGAAGAAAAGCCATCTCTGGCGGGCAGATTCCGCCGGCGAGATCACCTCCCGGAAGGGGAGATCGTCGCCATCGTCATCACCATCGTCACGGGCATCATCGAGATCATCATCAACATCATCCCCATCATCAGCACAATCTCCATCTCCATTCAATCTTGTCTCACAATTGCAACTCGTGTTGCAATCCGTACTATCTATCCTCTCTACTCTATCGGTGTTGATTACTACTTTGTGGTGAATGCTATTGAGTTTTGTTGGAGAAATATTATTGTGTTCAGATTGTTTATCATCTATTTATCCCCACTGATCATGATCTCTTTTATGTCTTGTGAGTAGTTACTTTAGTTCTTGAGGACATGGGAGAAGTCTAGTTGCTAGTAGTCATATGATGTTAAATTAATATGTGTTGGTTGATATTTAAGTTGTGTTGTTATTTTCCTAGTGGTGTTGTGTGAGTCGAACACTCAACACTTCGCCTTATCAACGACCTAGGGGAATGCATTGTGTATAAAGAATGATTACGGTGGGTTGCCGGAGTGACAGAAAACTAAACCCCAGTTTGCACGCTTTTGCACAAGGGAACAATGGATCACCGATCGTATTGCTATGGTTAGGATTTTGCCTTAATTAGTATCTTGTATTTGCGGATGCTTGCAAGGTGTTTAATCATAAGAGTACATTCATCTTAGTCTAGAGGATGCACTAGCATAGATCCACCCACCAAACACTTATCAACACAGCACATAGTATCGATACGTAATATGGCGAAAGCACATGACTACCTCTCCCGTGTGTCCTCAAGAACAATTTAGCTTTTATAAGTTCAGATGCTAGGCCTCTCTGCTAAGAAAGGATTGGGCCACTCTTTACTATCCAGTATCTTTTACTTTGCTCGTCTTTACTTTCCTGTCGCTTATAACAAGAAAACCCCTAAAAATTTAACTTTCAGTGCTTGGAGTTATCTCCTTACCAAAGTCACTTGCTACTACCTTCTGCTCCTCGTTGGGTTCGACACTCTTACTTATCGAAAACACTGCAATAGATCCCTCTACGTTGAGGGTCATCATACGCTTCTTACCTCAAGTCTGGTACTCGTAGTTCAAGACTAGCCAAGTCAAAGCTGGCATTTCTGCATGTTGAATCCCACCTCCTTTACCTTGAAACTTGAGCATGAGTTGTGTAGTTGTGATGTAAGTCTTGCTGAGTACGACTTTGTACTCACGTTTGCTTATTCTATGTTTTAGATGAGAACCCGGACCCCCGATGGAGTCACCTTCCTAAAGCTCGACGTTGACTTTGGTAGTATAGTTCCAGACAGCAGTCTGGTCCCTCGTGGAAGGGCGTTTATGTTTACAAGGCTTCTCTAAGCCATTTGTTAAACTTGTCTGTACTCAGACCTAATTTGCTTCCGTTGTATGATGTAACATTGATCACAGACATGTGATCTTTGTATACTCTATGTGTAAGTCAATAAAGAAGTATTTTGTAGAGTTATGTGATGATACCTGTTGTTCATACTAGGCATGTGTGTTGCGTGAGACCTTAGTTGGGATCTGGCTGGCGATCCTTTATACACCAAGTGGCCCTTAGATGTGCGCAGCTTGGGGCATCGCGATGCGATTTCTCGTGACTCTGTCACGTGCACACTTTGTTGTATGATTGAGCCCGCCCTAGACCCCGACTAAGTGATCAGGCTGGAGTAACTCTATGTAAGAGTTCGGATTCAATCGATAACATGGTTGAGGCGACTTGTCTATGAGTATGGGATTCACCACCCATAAGCATTTAGACTTGTGAGCGGACGATGAGGACCCATTTCAGTTGATCATCCGGCCTGGATGGGATGCCCCTGACGTTCGATGCTTTCCGAGAGTGTTCTGTGCTTGGCCTTGTCTTCTTTGACAAGTGGGTACGGCTCTCGGCTCTCCATGTGATTGCATCGTGATTGGAATTACATACGCTAACCGCTGGTCCCGACATTTCTCATCTATTCCCCACAAAGTGTGGCCTCACTAACTATCCATGACCGTGGACTCCGGCTACTCGAATAGTTTTCACTCTGTAGAGGTTGTACACTTTACCCACCACATTCGATACATCCGCCGTCTGTCCCCACAGATCGACATACCTCAGTATGCGGGTCTCGGATAATCGACCATAGTCTTCCCCTTGTATGTCCTAGTACAGGTGAATCTACCCCTTGCGTCAGGTCTTGCTCCTCTTGGACCAAAGCCTGCACCGTAGTCGAATAGCACCAAGGTTCCTTCCGACACTAAGCCTAGCGAATTTCACCCATCGACTTCGAGGTCTATCGGATTCGTGGAATCACCCATCCATGTGTATTTATAAGACGCATGTACTAAGACAAACAATATTCCAACTAGCCCTGTCCCATACTAGACTATAGTGATTGTACTTTAAGCTAGGTTTTGGTGGCACTTATAGAGAGTCCCACCAGACTTTGTCCATGTCCGACGATGTTCCACAAACCCGGCCATGCCACCTTCTTAGGTGTATGCCGTACCACATAGGGTGAAGTATGACTATCCATGTTTTTATGTAATGCTAATTACTAGAGTTGGCTGATGGTCTCGACAGAATGATCATCGGGGTTGTACTTAGTTTTTCCCAAATAGGTAGGCTATGTGGTGGTGTGGAGTTTTCCTAATATAACTAATACAATCCCAAACCATATGAATATAATACTAGCTTGATAATATATAAGTGATACAAAGAAAAGTAAAAATGGGTAATGAAGAGTTTGAGTTTTGACGGTGGCTTGCCTTCGTCGGCGGTGGTCTCCTGGTCAGTCTCGGGGGAAGCTTGGAGGTAATCTTGTCCTGCAGGGTCAATTGTCTCGTCTACACGTTGCGAAACAAGGAAATTCACAATATTACAACGGGGAAATAGCAAGCACAACATCACTCAAATTATTAAACAAAATCACAAGCAACAAAGGACCAAACAATTTTCAAGGTTTTCTATTTATTAAGATTTAATTTTTACATCACCTGAACACTGTTAAAATTTATAACAAGGCATTAGGATAACTTTAATAACATTATTACAACAAGAATATATTAAAACAAAACTTTACTTAAGCAATGTTTTTCACTAACTTGTTTTTAAATAATTTTATTTCCATTAACTAAATTCATACCAATATCCTACTAACCAGAGGTGAATTTAATAATAAGCTAACAATTTAATATTACTAACATAAAAATTACGGAAATTAAACAAGCAATAAAATTAATAATAAAAGGCCACAATTTTATTTTACCAAAAAAAAATTCTAAACATGCAGACAAATATAAAACAATTTTACTAACATCACACAATTTTTTTCATATTTTTCTGAGTTGTGATTTTTTTTAAAGTATTTTAGTCTCCACTGTTTAATAAAAAGAAAGAAAATAAAAAGGGTGTCGGCCAAAAACTATCTCTCGCGTGAGGGAAGTTTCTTCCAGTGGGCCGAGCCCATGCGTAGTGCGGTGGCTGAGGTTTTTTTTAAGAAACCGAAGGGGTATGGCGAAGCCTGGGCCATTAGATGCAGGCCGATCGGGCGGCCAGGGGCCATCTTCCTCCCTATCTTGATGAGCTTGGTTGGGAGAGGTCATGGCGAGCAGGGGGCATGCGGGACTCACCGGAGGGGCTTCCAGCCGGCGGCGATCGCCGGGATTGGGCGGAGGGCGTGCGGGCCGGTGTGGGAGGTCCGTTTTTGCCAAAAACGAAGTGTGAGGACCTTCGGTTTGACAACTGCTTGGGGTAGATGGTGTGGATGAAGGCGACGCTCGGTGTAGTTCCGGTCGACGGCGGGCGGCGTGGAGGGGTAGCGGATGTGCGGATCAACTGGGGAGACCCATTTTTGGCGTTGCTGCGGGTCAAAACAGCATTGAACGGCGACGGCTTGGGGTAGACTGGCGCGGCTCCTCCCAGCGATGACTCGGGGCTCACTGGGCGCCGACGATGGGGCGAGGCGAGAGCGCGGCTCGCCGGCCACCCCCTCCTCCTCTCCTCGGAGCCACCTTCTCCTCCTCCTCTCTTCCTCCTCCTCCTCCATGTTTCCTTCTCTGCCTCCGACTCTTCTGGGGTGGCGCTGCGGGTGTTGGCTGGCGAGTGGAATGAGGAGAGGTGTTGTGGGGCGCCCCTTTTATAGCGTGGCGAGGGAAGGAAGTGGGGAGGGAACAAGCGGGGCGAGGTGAGCGCGAGCGCGGGGGAAGGAGCGGGCGTGCAAGGGCGATCCGTGGCCTCGGCGGCCACTGGGCGAACAGGGCGGTGAGGGCTGACATCGTCCTGCTGGCGTCAACGCGGGCCCACACGCTGACGTCGGTGCTGACGTCGGGAAGTCGGTGAGTGGCTGACAGGTGGGGTCGGGTTGTAAGAGGGCTGGGGAAAGAGAGAGAGAGAGGGCTAGGTGGGAATGGGCTTCGGCCCGGGTTCTTCTTTTATATATAAATAAATCCAGTTTTGCAAAAAATTTACCTCCGGTTTGGTTTAAATTTGAAACGAAAATTCAAATTCAAACCTCCAAAATAATTTATAAAACTCCAGGAGTAATATCCTAATTTCTTCAGAATTTTTGGAGAATTTTTTATTTTTGTTAATATTATTATCACTATTATAATAATAGCAATTAACCAATTAGCAATTTTGAAATACTTTTATTAAATACTTTCTGCTATAGAGGTATTTTTAATTATATAAATAATGAATTTCAATATATTCAAACATTAATTTGGATGCCATTTTATTGGCTCTAAGTATTATGGGTGACTAAATGGGTTATGTCAATATAAGTGAAATGGCTTTAATAATGTTATTGTGACTTCTTTGGCATGGCAAGGTAACACCATAAAGCAAAACAATAATAAGTATGGCATATACTATCGCAAGACAAGGTAATAACATGGCATGGCAAGGAAAAATGAAAAAAGCAAAACAAGGAAAAACAATCTTTTCAATCAAAACATGGCGTCGCAACACAACGAAGCAAAGTTTTCGTTTACCCTAAAATTTAGCATAAAAGTTGGGTTGTGACATCCCCCCTCTTGTGCCCTACCAGGACCCCTATTTTTACCCGTAGCGAGGAAACCCCTAATAAATGAGTGTGATCACATATCAAGTGATGTGGGACCAACCGCATGCTCATGGATTTTTCAAATATTCAAACAGGAGAATGGAATTAAATTTAAACCCCTATTTGAATTAAAGTTCAATTTATTTGAATTTTAAAAATGTCCAAACTTTATAAGTGGCTAGCTATATTTATTTTGAGGCCATATAAAATTTTGGGGCATTTATAAAATTGTCTAGCTATTTAATTAGCTAAGTAAAAACAAATGTCAGAAAAGAAAAAGAAAAAGAAAAGGACTTACCTAGGAACTGGCCTAACTCATCCCCCCTGGCCCAATAGCAGCCCAGCCCAGCCCACCTGCGCTTGTCGTCTTCCTCAAGCTCTTCGGTGGCGAGCCGAGAGCGCGCGGCGGCCGCCATCTCGACGCCGAGGGCCTTCTAGGCGACCCCGAGGCTTATCTCCATACCACGGAGACGCCCAAGCCGTCGTGGCTCCTTTCCCCCTCCTCTGGTCCTCCTTCCCCCTCTTCCTCGCCGTGTTCTTCACCCGCCGTAGCTCGCCGCAGAGCGCGCCGCCGCACCGACGTGCCCAACGGACTTTTCTCACCTCACCAACTTGTCCAGGACGTGCGCCGTGATCGTCTTCATCATCGTGTGCAAGAAATCGAGGCCGGGAGCCCCGAGCACTCCGTCCCCTTCGTCAAGCCGCCGCCGGAGCCACAAGAGCTCGTCGACGATTCCGCCGCAGCCGCAGCTCCTCCGGCCTCCTATACCCCACCATCACGCTCAGGGTGAGCCCCGCCGTGTTTCCCCTATCCCCGCGTCCGATTTGGTGCTCCAAATCACCGTAACCGCCTCGGCTGAGCCCAGCCGCCGCCTGATCTCGTCTCCGGCAACGCTCCAATAGCCCGCTTGCCCAACCGTGCGCCCAGGTCGAAGCGGACGACCACGGGGAGCGGTTAGGTACTCTCCGCGTGCCAAATGGTGGCCGGAAAGCCCCTCCGACGACCCTCCGCCGTGCACTGAGGTTGCCGCCGGCGAGGTGCCGACGTGGCCATCATTAGGGACTAATCCCCCCCCCTGTTAGTTGACCCCAGGTTAATGACAGGTGGGGCCCGCAACCCCTAAACCCCACTGTTAGTTCTAATTAAAACGGGATTAATCCCTCTGCCAATGACAACAAGGTCCCACACGTCAGCAGCCCCCCTGCGTCATGCTGACCTCATGATGATGCAGTAATTTCTTTTCTGTTTAAAAAGGAAATTCAGAAATTGGTAGAAAATGATTAAAACTTTGGAAATTCGAATCTAATTCATTTCAACTCCAAATAAGGCATATGATATGTCTAAAATTATCAGAAAAAAAACAAGGATTATGAATATGGGCTCTTTTTCCATGTTTGACCAAGTTAAATTGGGTGAAAAGTGGCAAACATCCATATGCATTTAATTCCACTTCAAATTTGGAGTGAATTTGCAAATGACTTTGCATTCCACTTCTTTTAAATGGAATTGTGCCCACATTGCAACCATGAACATCACCATTTCAATCTTATTCATGTGATTTTTCATTGTACATTATGTTGATCCTATGATTGCCATGTTGCTAATAGAAGTGGAACCGAAACCGGAAGGCACCCCTTCGTTGAAGATACCATGTACGAACCCCGTCAACAAGGCAAGCAAACCCCCATTGATCATGTCGATAAAATCCCACTTCCCTCTCAGTCTCGCTTGTGCATTGTTTAGGATGATTGCCATGATAACGTTTCTACTGCTTAGTTGAACCCAATCCTTTGCATGACCTATCATTTTGTCATAGTAGTAAGCAAACCACAATCCTAGCAGATGTAGGAGGTGTTAGATATCATGTGGCCCTTGCAACTGTTACTGCTTATAGCATGCTTAGAGTGATACAATGTTGATACTGTTATGTGAGTCGGGATGGTAGTGATCATGTTAATGATGGTGGAAATGTGTTGGGGAATTTACCCTAATACAAGCTGAACGATGAGAGGCTGTGTAGGAGTACACAGTGGGTTGTCTCGTTGAACGCCGCCTTAAGTCCGAGTTCTTGTGTGGTGATCCAAGAAGAAGAGTGCAACCACACATTGGGCTCACTGACCCCTCTCGACCTAGTACCTCACCCCGTTCGAACCCCAGAAGTCGCATTAGTTCGCAAGTTCTGGTAGGGCTATGGCACGGTATGTGAAGTGGAAGAACGGCTATTAAGACCGTCTTGGGACCCTGCACACATCGTTTGAGGCCGTACTGGAACCTCGACCGGACTTCCTTACGGATCACCCTCAGATAGGCGACTCTTTGGACTAGAACGGAGCTATGGGCGAAGTGTCATGGCAACATCCTAGCCAGTACTCGCTTAAAGGGTCCCACTCCCAGGCGGTAACTGATGCGTGTGTGTGTGTAGCGGTACACCCCTACAGGGTTAACAAAACTATTCGAATATCCGCGTCCGCGGTAAGGGCTGCTTGGAAAAATGTGCCTGATTATTAGACAACTTCAATGTATACTTTAAAACTGCCAAGATAAGCATGAGTGCCATGGCGTGCTTTCTCGTGGGAAGTCCAGGAAGGTACCATAGTGGTGTAATTGGTTGGAGATGTGCATGAGTAGTATAGTTCCTATGTAAGTCTTGCTGAGTACGACTTTGTAGTCACGTTTGCTTATTCTATGTTTTAGATGAACCCACTGACCCCGAAGGTGGATTCTTCATGGGGCTCGACGACTGATGAAGCTAGTGTAGTCCCAGTCAGACGACTGGTCCCTCATGGAAGGGCTTGTTTTTAAATAAGGCTTCTCTATGCCATTTGTTAAATTTGTCTGTACTCAGACCTACTTTGCTTCCGCATGTTTGATGTAATGTTGGATCACGGTCTCGTGATCTCTGTGTGCACTTTGTAAGAGTTATCAATAAAATTGTACACTTCGTAGAGAATTGCAATGATACCTGCTGTTCATACTAGACATGTGTGCTGCGTGTATGATTATAACATGCATGTCTTAGTATGGGTTTTCGCGACCTTAGTTGTGATCTTTCTGGCGGTCTTTTATACACCAAGTGGCCCTTAGATGTGCACATCTTGGGGCACCGCGATGTGATTGCTCGTGACTCTGTCACGTGCACACTTTGTTGTATGATCGAGCGCACCCTAGACCCCGACTAAGTGATCGGGCTGGAGTAAGTCTATGTAAGGGTTATAATACAATCAATAGTATGGTTGAGGTGACTTGTCTATGAGTATGGGAGTTCACCACCAATATCATTTAGACTTGTGTGCGGACGATGAGGACCCATCTCAGTTGATCATCCGGCCTGGATGGGATGCCCCTCATGTTCGATGCTTTCCGAGAACGTTCTGTCCTTGGCCTTGACTACTTAGACAAGTGGGTACGGTTCTCGGCTCTCCACATGATTGTGTTGTAGAGGGTCTTGCAGACGCTAACCCCGGGTCCCGACAGACTTGGTATCAGAGCAGGACTGACTATAGGATTATCAGCCTTGGTCGAAATTGAGTCTAGCCTTCTATAGTTATATAGTTACTCTGCGTATATAAGGGAACAACGTAAGGCTTCTTTTTTCTCCTTACCCTCATCGTTCTAAGTTCTGAGTCACCCTCATCTTGTTCTACGGGACGATAGGACTAGGCTCATCTATGTCTTACAAGAACGTCTCGCTGTTTGCTTCCTTGTAGCCGTAGGAAAGTTGTGTTTGGTTGTCTAGATTCGTTGTGCCTTCAATTTTGGACTTCCTAGTATAATTGCTATTCCAATGTTGTGAGAATTTCCATTTCTCTTGCAATTACAGTCGTTATGCTGTCCGAGTCATTCCAGTTATCTTAATAATCTGATGCATTTGCAAACTCTTTCAACTCTGTTTGACATTGATCTTATCCTTCAGGATGTCTCAAGGAACCTGTGGCACCTTGGTCGTGCCCAAGCTCGTGGGGATGATCCGGAGGAAGGCAATCTTCCACCGTCACCCACGATGGCCCAAGTTCTCATGGAGGTTGAAAGAAACTGAAGGGACTCTCATGAGTTGTTGGGGGTCATTGCTCGGAACACTGCCCAGCATCGGAATGAGCTTGTGTCATTGAATGACTTCATCCAGCTTCATCCCCCAGTTTTCAGCTATTCCACTGAGCCCCTTGATGCCGATGACTGGCTTCGCAACATCAAGAGAAAGCTCCATTCTGGACATGTTTCAGAGGTGACAGAGTCCACTATGCCACCTACCACCTCGAGGGTGCCGCTAGCTCTTGGTGGGAGAACTTTCTGAACATGCGTCCAGCTTGACAGTTGACTTCGTGGAATGAGTTCTGTGACGCTTTTCGCGAGCATCACATTCATAAGGGACTCATGGACTGCAAGAGAGAAGAGTTCTGCAATGTCACCTCAGGAAGAAGGTCTATTGATGAGTTTAGTCGGGAGTTCAATCGTCTTGCCCGTTATGCTGCCGAGGAGGTCTCCACCGACTCCGAGAAGGAGGAGAGGTTTCGCAAGGGACTCAATTGTGGACTTCGTCGCGAGTTGAATCTCCATGACTTCGCCACATTCCAGATTCTTGTCAACAAGGCCATCAAGGCGGATGATATGATCACTCCCGAGGATTTCCACAAGCACCCTAGAGACGATGGTTCATCCAGTTCAGGCCCTCAGAAACGCAAGATCTGGATCCCAAATAGCATGCTCCGCCAGAACAACCCACCGAGCCCATCCTTTGTGGCACCTCGTCCACCAGCTCTGTTCCATCCAGCTCCACCTAACAACCTAGCTCCCCACACTATCTTTGGAGCCTGCTTTAGGTGTGGACAGCCTGGTCACTATTCTCGTGAGTGCCCCATAAATCAGAATGCTCCACCTCATGCCAAAGGGAACCCCAATGTTCGTGCCAAGCCACCCCCGAAGGTCTCCACCACCCAGCCATCTTCTTTCGCAAATATTGGACGTGTGAACCAAATCCCAGCTAAGGCGACTGATGGTACTTCTGACATCATTCTTGGTACACTCCCAGTAAATTATGTTCCCACTTCTGTCCTTTTCGATGTAGGAGCATCTCACTCATTCATGTCGGAGAGTTATGCACTTCGGAATGAGATATCCTTTGATGAAATGTTCACCCCAATGATTATTCAAACTCCTGGTTCCAAGTGGCAAACTAATAGAGTAAGCCATGGTAATCAAATCGCAATTGAGGGTTTAGTATTCCTTGCTTCACTTATAGCCCTCAAGTCTTCAGACATTGATGTCATCCTTGGTATGGATTGGTTATCGAGACAAAATGCTTTTCTTGATTGTAAATCCAAGACAGTTAGACTTACCCATCCTTCAGGCAAGACAATTGATTATTCCTCAACAAGAACAAGAACCCTGATGCATTCTTTGAATGTGCTTCCTCTTCCCGACCATGAAGATATTCCGGTGGTTCGTGACTTCCCGGATGACTTTCCTGAAGAGCTGCTGGGAATGCCACCAGACAGATGTGTAGAATTCATTGTAGATCTTATGCCAGGAACCGCACCAATTTCCAAACGCCCATACAAAATGGCCCCACGTGAGTTAGCTGAGCTTAAAATCTAACTTGAAGCTTTGTTGGCAAAAGGCTTCATCCGCCCTAGCTCATCGCCATGAGGTTGCCCCGTTCTGTTCGTAACGAAGAAAGATGGAACAGAAAGGATGTGCGTAGATTATCGCCCGCTTAATCTAGCGACGATAAAGAACAAGTACCCACTGCCCAGGATCAATCATCTTTATGATCAACTTGATGGATCCTCTGTCTTCTCAAAGATGGATTTGAGATTACGTTAGCATCAAATCAAAATCAGAAACGAGGACATTCCAAAAACGGCTTTCACTACTCGTTATGGCCTTTATGAGTACACCGTCATGTCCTTTGGTTTAACCAATGCCCCCGCCACTTTCTCGCGCATGATGAATTCGATTTTCATGGAGTACTTGGATAAATTTGTTGTAGTTTATCTTGATGACATTCTCATCTACTCGAAGAACGAAGAAGAACATGCCGAACATCTTAGGTTGGTATTGATGAAACTTCGAGAGCATCGCATGTATGCTGAATTCTCCAAGTGTTAATTTTGGCTACCAGAAGTGACCTACTTAGGCCACGTGATTTCTGCCAAAGGCATTGCTGTCAATCCCGAGAGAGTTCAGGCCGTCCTTGACTGTACTCCACCTGAATCGGTTAAGCAAGTTAGGAGTTTTCTTGGCTTAGCAAGCTATTGCCGCCGCTTCGTCGAGAACTTTTCTAAAGTTGCAAAGCCTCTAACTGAACTCCTCAAGAAAGATAAGAAATTCCAATGGACTCCCAAGTGCGAGGAAAGCTTTCAAGAGCTAAAAAGAAGATTGACTTCTGCACCCATACTTGCGCCTCCAGACACCAAAAAGGATTTCGAGATCTATTGTTATGCTTCACAGCAAGGGTTAGGATGCATACTTATGCAAGATAGAAATGTGGTAGCTTATGCTTCACGCCAGTTGCGTCCACATGAAGAAAACTATCCTACCCATGATCTTGAACTCGCTGCCGTAGTTCATTCCCTGAAAACTTGGCGACATTACCTCCTTGGTAATCGTCTTGAGATCTATTCCGACCACCAAAGCCTCAAATATATATTCACCCAACCAGATATTAATCTCAGGCAAAGAGGTTGGATAGAGTTGATAAAAGATTATGACTTAGGAATTTCTTACACCCCAGTCAAAGACAATGTCATGGCTGATGCACTAAGTCGTAAGTCGTATTGTAACAACCTCATGTTACAACAGTATCAACCACTTCTTCATGAGGAATTTCGAAAGCTCAATCCCGATATTGTCCCTCGTGGATCTCTTTTCAACTTGGTGGCGAAACCAACTCTTCAGGATCAAATCATAGTTTCCCAAAGGTATGCATGAGGTGTTCGCGGGATCAAGGAGAACATTGCTAGCGGAGTTGCTAAATGTTTCTCAGCAGATAGCAAAGGAACGGTATTCTTTGGAAATCGTTTGGTAGTACCTAAGAATAGGGATCTAAGGAAACTCATCCTCAAAGAAGCCCATGACACACCGCTCTCGATTAATCCCGGTAGACAAAAATGTACCGAGATCTACGCCAGAGATTTTGGTGGACTAGGATGAAGAGATACATTGCTCGATTTGTTGCCGAATGTGATGTTTGTCGTCGCATTAAGGCTGAACACCAAAGACATGTTGGTACTCTTCAACCATTGTCTATTCTCGAGTGGAAATGGGACAAAGTCGGTATGGACTTCATCACCGGCTTTCCAATAACCTAGAAAGGAAATGATGCCATATTCGTTGTCATTGATCGACTTTCCAAAGTTGCTTACTTCCTTCCAGTTCGCGAGTCTATAACTGCTAGCCATTTAGCGGACTTGTATGTCTCTAGAATTGTGTCTCTCCATGGTGTTCCTTTTGAAATCAATTCTGATCGTGGTAGCATTTTCACCTCTAGATTTTGGGGAAATTTCAGAATGTTGTGGGAACTCATCTCTCCTTTAGTACAACTTTCCATCCTCAGTCTAGCGGTCAAGTCGAAAGGTTTAACTAAATTCTCGAAGACATGCTCCGAGCTTGTGTTATCTCATTCGGAAAGAATTGGGAGAAGTATCTTCCATTCGCCGAATTTTCTTATAACAATAGCTTCCAATCTAGTCTGAACATGTCTCCTTTTGAACTCCTCTATGGACGAAGATGTCGAACACCCCTTAACTGGTCAGAAACCGGTGAAAGACAATTCTTTGTACCGGATATGATCATGGAAGCAGAAGAGAAAGTTCGCATTGTTCGTGATCAATTGAAAGCAACCCGGTCTCGTCAGAAAAGCTACTATGATCGTCATCATAGGCAAGAAAGCTACAATCTGGATGAGAAGGCTTATCTTCGGGTTACTCCTCTGAAGGGAACCCAACAATTCGGTATCAAAGGAAAGTTGGCCCCATATTACATTGGACCTTTCCACATTCTTGAACTACCCCGGCACCTTTCCAGAGTACTTGATGTATTCCATGTGTCACAACTCAGGCGTTGCTTCAAGGACCCCATCCACGAAGTTGACCATCAAACTCTTGATCTCCAAGATGACCTTTCTTATCGAGAATACCCCGTTCGTATTCTTGATTCAGCAGAGCGTGTCACTCGCCTTCAGAAGATCAAGTTTCTGAAACTGCAATTGTCACACCACTCTGAGAGAGAAGCCACGTGGGAAAGAGAAGACCATATCAGTGCCGAGTTCCCCTTCCTTCCTCCCGCAGACTTCTGAATCTCGGGACGAGATTCTTTTGAGTGGGGCGAGTTGTCACAACCCAAAGTTAGGTATGTGCTAGGATCAAGAGCTACATTGGATTCATGTTAAAAATTTCAAAAAATAAGTTGAAATGGGAGAAGAAAACCTCCCCAGATGAATTTAATTCAAATGCCCAGAATAAAAGTTGCTCCAAAAATTCCTTTTGCATTTTTGAAAAGCTTCATAAATGAGTGTGATCACATATCAAGTGATGTGGGACCAACCCCATGCTCATGGATTTTTCAAATATTCAAACAGGAGCATGGAATTAAATTTAAACCCCTATTTGAATTAAATTTCAATTTATTTCAATTTTAAAAAATGTCCAAACTTTATAAGTGGCTAGCTATATTTACTTTGAGGCCATATAAAAATTTGGGGCATTTATAAAATTGTCTAGCTATTTAATTAGCTACGTAAAAACAAATTTCAGAAAAGAAAAAGAAAAACAAAAACAAAAAGAAAAAGAAAAGGAGAAGGACTTACCTGGGAACTGGCCCAACTCATACCCCTGGCCCAATAGCAGCCCAGCCCAGCCCACCTGCGCTTGTCGTCTTCCTCAAGCTCCTCGGTGGCGAGCCGAGAGCGCGCGGCGGCCGCCACCTCGATGCCGAGGGCCTTCCAGGCGACCCCGAGGATTATCTCCATGCCATCGAGACGCCCAAGCCGCTGTGGCTCCTTTCCCCCTCCTATGGCTCCTCATTCCCCCTCTCCCTCGCCGTGTTCTTCACTCGTCATAGCTCGCCGCGGAGCGCTCCGCCGCACCGACGTGGCCAACGGCCTCTGCTAACCTCACCAACTTGTCCAGGACGCGCGCCGTAATCGTCTTCATCGCCGTGTGCAAGAAATCGAGGCCGGGAGTCCCGAGCACGCCGTCCCCTTCGTCGAGCCGCCGCCGGACCCGCAAGAGCTCGTCGCCGATTCCGCCGCAGCCGCAGCTCCTCCGGCCTCGTATACCCCTCCATCGCGCTCAGGGTGAGCCCCGCCGTGTTTCCCCTCTCCCCGCGTCCGATTTGGTGCTCCAAATCGCCGTAACCGCCTCGGCCGAGCCCAGCCGCCGCCTGAGCTCGTCACCGGCGACGCTCCAATAGCCCCCTTGCCCAACCGTGCGCCCAGGTCGAAGCGGACGACCACGGGGAGCATTTAGGTGCTCTCCCCGTGCCAAATGGTGGCCGGGAACCCCTTCGGCGACCCTCTTCCATGCACTGAGGTCGCCGCCGGCGAGTTGCCGACGTGGCCATCATTAGGGACTAATCCCCCCCTGTTAGTTGACCCCAGGTCAATGACAGGTGGGGCCCCCAACCCCTAAACCCCACTGTTAGTTCTAATTAAAACAGGATTAATCCCTCTTCCACTGACAGAAAGGCCCCACACGTCAGCAGCCCCCCCCCCCACCTGCGTCATGCTGACCTCATGATGACGCAGTAATTGCATTTCTGTTTAAAAAGAAAATTCAGAAACTGGTAGAAAATGATTAAAAATTTGGAAATTCATATCTAATTCATTTCAACTCCAAATAAGTTATATAATATGTCCAAATTATCAGAAAAATACAAGGATTGTGAATATGGGCTTTGTTTCCATGTTTAACCAAGTTAAATTGGGTGAACAGTGGAAAACATCCAATTGCATTTAATTTGAATTCAACTTTGGAGTGAATTTGCAAATGACTTTGCATTCCACTTCTTTTAAAAGTAATTGTACCAACATTGCAACCGTGAACATCACCATTTCAATATTATTCATGTGATTGTGCATTGTACATTATGTTGATCCTATGATTGTCATGTTGCTAATATAAGTGGAACCGGAATCGGAAGGCACCCCCTTCGTTGAAGATACTGTGTACGAACCTCGTCAGCAAGGCAAGCAAACCCCCATTGATCATGTCGACAAAACCCCACTTCCCTCTCAGTCTTGCTTATGCATTGTTTAGGATGAGTACCATGATAACGTTTCTACCGCTTAGTTGAACCCAATCTTTGATATCATGTGGCCCCTGCAACTATTACTGCTTATTGCATGCGTAGAGTGATACAATGTTGATACTGTTATGTGAGTCCGGATGGTAGTGATCATGTTAATGATGGTGGAAATGTGTTGGTGAATCTACCCTAATACAAGGTGAACCATGACAGGCTGTGTAGGAGTACACAGTGGGTTGTCTCGTTGAACACCGCCTTAAGTCCGAGTTCTTGTGTGGTGATCCAAGAAGAAGAGTGCAACCACACATTGGGCTCACTGACCCCTATCGACCTAGTATCTCACCACGTTCGAACCACACAAGTGGAAGAACGACTATTCAGACCGGCTTGGGACCCTGCACACATCGTTTGAGGCCATACTGGAACCTCGGCCGGATTTCCTTACGGATCCCCCTCAGATAGGCGACTCTCTGGACTAGAACAGAGATGTGGATGAAGTGTCGTGGTAACAGCCTCGCCGGTACTCGCTTGAAGGGTCCCACTCCCAGGAAGTAACTGATGCCTGTGTGTGTAGCGGTACACCCCTGCAGGGTTAAAAAAACTATTCGAGTAGTCGCATCTGCAGTTAAGGACTGCTTGGAAAACTATGCCTAATTATTAGACAACTTCAATGGATACTTTAAAACTGCCAAGATAAGTGTGAGTGCTCTGGCGTGCTTTCTCGTGGGAAGACGAGGAAGGCACCATAGTGGTGTAATTGGTTGGAGATGTAGTGGACTCGTGTATGCTTCTTACCTCAAGTCTGGTACACGTAGTTCAGGACTAGCCAAGTCAAAGCTGGCACTTCTGCTTATGAACCCCACCTCCCTTTACCTTGATACATGTGCATGAGTAGTATAGTTCCTATGTAAGTCTTGCTGACTACAACTTTGTACTCACGTTTGCTTATTCTATGTTTTAGATGAACCCACTGACCCCGAAGGTGGATTCTTCCTGGAGCTCGACGACTGATCAAGCTAGTGTAGTCCCAAACAGACAACCCATCCCTCGTGGAAGGGCTTGTTTTTAAATAAGGCTTCTCTAAGCCATTTGTTAAACTTGTCTGTACTCAGACCTACTTTGTTTCCGCATGTTTGATGTAATGTTGGATCATGGTCTCGTGATCTCTGTGTGCACTCTGTAAGAGTTATCAATAAAGTTGTACACTTTGTAGAGAATTGCAATGATACCTGCTGTTCATACTAGACATGTGTGCTGCGTGTATGATTATAACATGGATGTCTTAGTATGGGTTTTCGAGACCTTAGTTGTGATCTGGCTGGCCGTCTTTTATACACCAAGTGGCCCTTAGATGTGCGTAGCTTGGGGGATCGCGATGCGATTTCTCGTGACTCTATCACGTGCACACTTAGTTGTATGATCGAGCCCGCCCTAGACCCCAACTAAGTGATCGAGCTGGAGTAAGTCTATGTAAGGGTTATAATACAATCGATAGAATGGTTGAGGCGACTTGTCTATGATTATGGGAGTTCACCACCCATATCATTTAGACTTGTGTGCGGACGATGAGGACCCATCTCAGTTGATCATCCGGCCTGGATGGGATGCCCCTCACATTCGATGCTTTCCGAGAACGTTCTGTGCTTGGCCTTGTCTGCTTAGACAAGTGGGTACGGTTCTCGGCTCTCCACATGATTTTGTTGTAGCGGGTCTTGCATACGCTAACCCCGGGTCCCGACAGTAGGCAAGGGGATGGTAGGGATTGGATGAGTTAGATCATGTAATAGTTCGTCAGATTGTTGGGGGCATGGTTCCTATCATCTAGTATGGTGTTTATCATCTTTGCTACAACTTGTTGCTCTTAATTCTTGTCACTTTGGGCCCGAGTGCCATGTTTTCAGATCTGAACCACTTGTGTTTTCATGAGTTTATTTGTTTTCTTGATCCTATCTATGAGTTGTATGCACATATTATGGTCCAGAACTGGCGATCCCAAAGGTTACAACTTGGGACACCAAAGGGGATGGACTATAATTTGCGGATTTCATGTATCCATTGAGTGTTAATGCTTTGTTCTGGTGCTCTTTGACACGAGCGCCATAATCTCCATAAGTTCCTTTTTGGCCCCGTTTGTAGCGGGATGGTAGGACAAAAGATGTTGTGCAAGTTCTTATTGCAAGCATGTACAACTACCTACGGGGTACATTCCTAATATTTGATATTTCCTAGATGATCCTTGCTTTTCTGTGTGCCTTGCTGATACGTCCCAAACGTATCTATAATTTCTTCTTGCTCCATGCATGTTTTGTTTGATATTTCTATGATGTAGATACACTTTCATACACTGTTGATCATATTTGGACTAACTTATTAACTCAGTGCACCCCAGTGCCAGTTCCTGTTTTCTGATGTTTTCCTATTTCAGGTTTCCCCCATATTAAAAGTGCTCCAAAAATTCAGGAAAATCAGATAAAAATCAGCACAGAAGAACCTTCCAGAATCACCTGGGTGAGGCCAGAGGGCCACCACAACGGTCCCAGGCACCCTGGTGGTGCTCCCTAGGGGCCGGCCGCGCCATGGGGCGTCTGGACCCCTGGCTTCCCCCCCCTTTGCCTATGTATTCTCTGTGATGGGATTCTTCCGAAGACAGAACCATTTTTCGCGATCTTTCCTCTGTTCCGCCGCCGCCGCACTTCCAAGATCGGGAGCGCGAGAAGACCTCTTAAAGGCACCCTACCGGAGGAAGGATTGACCTCCGGGAGCTTCCCCTCCACTTTGGTCGCTTCCCGGATGATCCGTGAGTAGTCTTCCTTGGACCATGGGTCCGTGATTAGTAGCTATGTGATGTTCTCCTCCGCTCTTTGTTCTTCATGGATTAGATCTCGTGAGCTTCCCTACATGATCGAGGAACATATGTAATTCTTTCTGTTGTTGTTATGCTAAGTTTGCTGGGATCTGATGGATTATGAGACTATGTTCAGTTTGGGATAGAGTAATATATTTGGTTCTTATCTTTTATATTTTTGCTCCTAAGTAATTCTTTCATGTTCTCCGTTGTTGTCTATTGCTTTGGCCAAGTAGTAGGTAGTGACCCCAGGAGGGTACGTTATGCTCGATTGTGGGTTCATGCCCCCCGATGACACGCTTGAGTGACAGAAACATGAGTCTAGAGGATGTGTTGTTGCCACAAGGTGGAAAACAACGAGTCTTATAACCGTGGTTGCAAGGATTGTTTACTTTACGCAAAGTGATTTTTAATGCAGTTGTCTGTTGCTTTGGGTTTACACTTTGGGTGGGGCTCAGAACTTAATACCATCGATATGTTCTGGATAGATATCTCAAGTTGGATGATTAGTAGTAGATGCAGTTGGATTTCGGTTTACTTATTTTGGCGTACTGTCCATGCTTTTGAGCCTCTTCCTTTCTTTGTAGCATAGTTAGCATTGCGGTGCATTTTTAATCCTGTCAATTGCCAAGCTGTGATTTTTTTACCTCGCATGGAAGTTTTATCATATTTTGGGAGAGAGACATCACTAGTGAACATCACGGGACCCCGGTCCGTATTCTCATCAATGTTTACACGCTCAATTTATTTTCTTCTTTTACTTTCTAGTTGCTATTATCCTTTATCCCTTGCATTTGATCCTTTCTAAATGACAAGGCCGAAGAGATTGACAACCTCTCCGAACTTCGTTCGGAGCAAAGTTATTTGTATTGTGTGCAGGTCCATGTCAATTGCGCCGTTCACACCTACTTCTCACTTCCGGAATCCTACGAGAGACAAAACCTATCCTCTACATAGGGGAAATTTGATGCTATCCTACATCTCACCTTCCACTTGGGGTAACCAACGAAGGGCGAGAAGCCATTATCCCCTTCCACGCCATCTTTTGCCCTGTGTTAGAATCTATTACATGTTCACTCTCATCCAAGCAGCACCCAACCATCCATCTCCCTAGCCTACAGTGTTTTAATCCTGCTGGTTACTAGTTGTTTACTTTTGCTATTTGACTTTCGTTGTTTCACCGCCACTATTACGTTGCCACCATCACTTCCATATCATCGTTGCTACTAATATTTCGTTGCAAACAAGTGTATTTCAGGTGCGGTTGAATTGACAACTCAACTGTTAAATATTTTAAGTATTCTTTGGCTCCCCTTGAGTCAAATCTATAAATTGGGTTATTCTTACCCACAAAGACTATCTCGATCCCCTACAGTTGAGGGTTATCAACTGCACGTGTTTATGATATGCCTTTTCCATTCTTAAGCTTTGATGTTACTGCTATGAAGAGGCATGAGTTTGTTACTAGGACTTCTGAGTTTGGTAACCTTGTTTATATCATGATGTTTGGCTAGTTTACTACTCGCGGGATCCGTCTACCTGCACCACTTTTGTTTGATTATACTAGCTAGACCGGATGGTCCATCCCCGCGATTCAGCTGGACAAGTTCGTGATCCAACAGTAGTTCCATAACCCCATGGAGGGGGTTGCTCCAGAGGAAGAGAAGCCAGAGGAGATTCTGCCTCCCCAGGAGGAGCCTGTTGGCTAGTGGGGCGAGGGACCTTCTTCTTGGGGCGTGGAGCCTTCTTCTTGGGAGGACAGTAGGACGTCAGTCTACGTGTCCGAGGCCCCATACGACCCATGGACGTACCAGTACTATCCCGGAGCTAGAGGGAGCTCCTGGGGGCCGCAGTAGCCGATCCTGACTTAGACCAAAAGCCTAAGCTTGGGGGAGTATGTACCCTTCTCCCCTTTCCATTGTATCATCTGTGGTGTTCGTTTTAATATTTTTGAAGTTTTTCCTGTTCTTCTTTGTTCTTTCTTTATTTTCAAAATAACAAAAGGATTTATCTTTTGTTTTTCTTTCAACTAGCCTTTTAAAAACCCAAAAATATTTTCTTTCTCTCTTTAGTTTGCTTTGTTGCAGAGTTCGGCTCACGTCCATGGTTGCATTTGCACTTGATTATATATTTCTACGTTCGATCGTGCAAGTGACGAGGCAATAATGATGAAGATTAACGGAAAGGATGCAACAAGGAAATCTGGTATGAACTCTATTTATTTATTCTTTTGTAAATATGCATGTACTTATGATCTAGAGACCAACTTGTAGCGACATAGTGCTATGTTTACAATGATTTCCTAGTAGTTCATGCTTTCTTTGTTACTAGTCTCAAATAGCTGGAGTGCATAATTGCATTGTTCATGGTTTGGCATATTGAAGTGGTATTTACCTTCAGAGAATTTTTGGATTGACTTGGCACATGCTTACACATGTTCATGACTAAAAGTCTATTAACCCTTGATGATCTTTTTATTTCAGAATAGTTATATCACTTTCATGCCCGATTCAATGTTACTTTGTCGCTCTGCATGATTATGACCGTTATTGCTCTCTAGTTGATCACTTCCCAGTCTTTCTCTAGCCTTCACCTGTACTAAGCGGACTACTTCTTGTGCATCCAAAATCCTTGAAACCAGTTGCGCCTTATGGGTCCACCATACCTTCCTATAAATGGTATTTACCGGCCATACTAACAAAGACTTTCTTGTACCACCTCAAAACTATTCAAATGCACTTCTCTTTTTGTATCCGCACATGCTCATGGAGCATTACGGGAAATCAATATCTTCAATTCTAAAAATGTTTTTGTCCTCGACAAAATTTAATCTAGTCAAATTTATGAGGTAGAGGCCGATCTGGAGAATGCCCAGTTCTCACTTGTTTCACATTATATAAAAACTTGCACTTTCCCTCCATACTTGATAACGGAATGAAATGGAACTCATGTTGGCCACACTTCTAAATGATTGGTGGAAGGAGATACAATCTTCCCTTACACACTTGAGGCAGTATCAAGGGCACCATGCAATCATTGCTGGCCATGGACCATTTTATGATTGATGGATAGGGAACACAAGTGTAGCTATACCACAAAAAGAATGGGAAACTCCATTAATATGGTTTACCTTGACTGGAAAGTTACACTCCCAAAAGAATGTTATCTCTGTTTTCAAAACCACGAGCTCTGGTACTTGTTTAGTATTTGCTTCCAGCCACGGGTTTTCAACCTTGCCATCAAAAGCCATGGTTCGAGAGTCTCCACCTTCTCATCCAAAGCACGAACTATTGTGAACATAATTTTCATTCTAAGTGTAATGTGCATTGTCCCAAAGTACCACATTGTCTTCTGCATGATTGTGATATTTCTTATTCTGAAATATTTATTTCTAGTCTCCTTTAAAACTACGGAGGAGCTTCTGAATTTATATTTTGCTTCACTCATGGAGGCTAGCGAGATACCACTCTATAATTTTCAAGTCATGTGCATTGTGATCTTGTCTCGATTTTCAGTAGCATATTATTCATTCTTGGTTGTTTGAAACTTTTCACATGAATGAAGGATTGCTTCGTGCATTGTCTTTGTAGCATTGTTCCAATACTTGCTAGACTTGTTCGTACTACATGCTTATATACATCTAATGAAGCAAAATTGTTTGTCAAATTTTTCTTTGTCGCATACAGTTCGTTGAACTGAATTGCTTGATGACAACCAATATGCTAAGCTTGGGGGAGTTGATACGTCTCAAACGTATCGACTTTTCCAAACACTTTTGATATTGTTTTAGCCTCATTCTTGCATGATTTGAATGAAACTAACCCAGACTGACACTGTTTTCAGCAGAGTTGCCTGTATGGTTTTCTT
This sequence comes from Bromus sterilis, assembly GCA_950022295.1. Classification (NCBI taxonomy): domain Eukaryota; kingdom Viridiplantae; phylum Streptophyta; class Magnoliopsida; order Poales; family Poaceae; genus Bromus; species Bromus sterilis. The sequence goes on along the minus strand of OX465596.1, from coordinate 155,296,623 downwards.
GTGTGTAGGAAAATGGATTTTTAGGTGTCCCGGAAAATTCCAATAAAAATAGAGAAAATCCAGACAACAGGAAGGACTAGTGGCCAGAAGATGGGCCAGAGGGGGGCCAGGAGCCAGGTGGCGCGGCCAGGCCCCTGGAAACACCAAGAGGGCGCCTGGGTGGGGTCCACCTCCCCTGGTGCCCTACCTTGGCTCCTATTTCTACCAGAGACGGAAAAACCCCAGAATAGAAGTCGCTTTTCCAATTCTCGTCGTGGAGCTGCCGCCACCCTCTGTTCTTCTACGGGAGAGCTAATCTGGAGGCTGTTTTGGCCTCCCGTGAGGGGAAATTGTCGCCATCGTCATCACCATCGCCAATCCATCACCCGTCTATGACTTCCCCTTTCATGTGTGAGTAATTCCCGGTTGTAGGCAAAGGGTGTGGTGGGGATTGGATGAGTTAGATCATGTAATAGTTCGTCAGATTGTTGGGGGCATGTTGCCTATCATCTACTATGGTGTTTATCATCTTTGCTACTACTTTTTGCTCTTTATGCTTGTCACTTTGGGCCCGAGTGGCATGATTTCAGATCTCAACCCTATATGTTTTCATGAGTACATTTGTGTTCTTGATTCTATCTATGAGTTGTATGCACCTATTATACTCCAGAACTGGCGATCCCAATGGTGAAATCTTGGGACACCAAAGGGGATGGACTATAATTTCAGGATTCCATGTATCCATTTATTATTAATGCTTTGTTCCAGTGCTCTTTGATAGGAGCACCTTAATCTCCATAAGTTCCTTTTGGCCCCGTTTTTAGCGGGATGGTAGGACAAAAGATGTTGTGCAAAGTTCTTATTGCAAGAACGCACAACGACCTTGGGATACATGCCTAATGTTTGATATTTTCCTAGATGATCATTGCTTTTCTGTGTTCCTTGCCCCAAGATAATTACATGTTATCTCTCATCCATGCAGCTCCCAACCATCCATTCCCCTAGCCTAAAGTATTTTAATCCTGCTGGTTACAAGTCTCTTTACTTTAGCTGTTTTTACTTTCGTTGCTTTGCCACCACTATTTCCGTTGCCACCATCACTACCATATCACTGTTGCTAATAATACTTCGTTGTCAAGCAAGTATCTTTCAGGTGCGGTTGAATTGACAACTCAATTGTTAAATCTTAAAAATATTCTTTGGCTCCCCATGTGTCAAACCAATAAATTGGGTTATCTTACCCGCAAAGACTGTTGCGATCCCCTACACTTGTGGGTCATCACCTGCACACAATAACGCAAATAAATTTTCTCCCAACGAGTTTAGGGAGGTTGTCAACCTCTCCGCCCTTGCTGTTTACAAAGGATCGAACACAAAGGGGAAATAATAATTGTGCGACTGAAAGGAAATAAAGAAGTAAAAGCGAAAGCGTAAACTATGGTGGAAATATAGACCGGGGTGCCATGAATTTCACTAGTGATGTCTCTATCCCAATAGACAGTAAACATGGTGACGGAGAAGGTGGAACAATGGACGAACTCGCGAGATCGGAATCGCTTCGAAGGTGGAACAATGGACGAAATCGCGTAATGGGGCTCTCCTCGAGGGTTTCTATACCGAGGGCTAATTATATGTTAACACTACTAGGAGAAAGGCTAGTAGTACCGCCCCATTTTGGCTTATTAGTAGCGCCCCACAACGCGCTACTGATAGCACGCTATAGCTAACTTGTAGCAGTAGCGTGCGCTGGCAACCGCTACTGCTATGTAGGGTTAGCAGTAGCGCCTCCTCGATTGGGTGCTACTAATAGATATAGTGGCAGAGCCTGCCTCTGTCAGGCGCTACTAGTAATATTTTTCAATTTTTTCCTTGTCTGCCTATTTTCTCATATTTGTTTGTACATGTTTCATAGTATAATGCACACAATAGTATCATCAATTTATAGACATACACACCTCAATATCTCATACACAGACAATAGTCTAAATCGATCATCTCATATATATTATCACATGATCATAATATCCAACACAAAGGTTAATATCGAATACAAAGGTCAACTTTTCCTAGTTTAACTTCGCTAATATCCAACAACATAATGTTTAACAACAACTACGAACCAACCTACTGATCAGGACCACAAGGTGAAATGAAAAAAAAAACAAAAGACACCCACATTCCATTATGTAATATGGAGAACAACTTGTCTCCATGTTTGATGTTCATCCGATTCACTATCCTTTTCCATCCTCTTATTTTACGCAACCATCATCTCCAGCTTCAGTGGAGTAGTCAGTGCTGAAGAGGACATCCCATGCCCGTGCAGAAACAACTATAAGCTCGCCTTGAGGAGGCATCCACTTAGGCGTACATGCTGCCAGGATTCTCTGTTGAAAACATACAAGTAAAATACCTAGTAATACATTATACTTAATTTTAGGTCAAAAGATTTCTCAAAATGGACTAGTGTGATAGAATAGTAAAAAATATTACCATGATATTATCTTTTACATGTCCTGGAAACAAATTGACAACAATGGAACATATGGTGTATAAGGTTCGCCAATATTGTTGAAGTTCACAAACAAAGTAACACCTTTAAGAACATTGATGAAATCATCTTGTTCATCAATTGTCAGGCCAAATCCACCATTATGAAAAGTATTATCAAACATCTTCCGAATTTGTTTTGGAGCTTGGAGATAAACTAACAATTATAAATAAGTTGTCAACTTAGGAAGCAAGAAAATAAGGAAGTAAACAAGTCAAAGTTGTTTAAGAAACTCACGTGGAGATAGAACCGGCTTAATGTCGTCCACTAGCATCCAAATGTCCTTATTTCGAAATGTTTGACCATCTCGACGACGAAGGCCAAGATCAAATGTTATTTTCATATCATCCTCTAATGCATATGCCTTGCATAGTGCATACCAATTTGGAAAATCAAAATATGTGCTATTTGGTTCATTAAAGACCTCGACCTTTACAGTTATACCATCTTTCATCTTAATATTGACATATTTTTTAGAATTCTCACGCCACTCATCGATTTTGAAAAAGTCGCGGACATGAGTTCTTGCGTAGCAAGGGATGTGCTAGTTGATTATAAAAAAATACACGTCAAAATAAAAAGTAAGTGAAGCATGCTTAAATAAGAAGATGTCGATGAAGTTTCATACCGTTTGAAATTCGAAGCCCTCCCTAAGCGTGATGGAGAAGTATCTTTCTTTCTCCTCATCCAACTTTGGAAACTTGTCGCATCGACCCGAGTCATCGCCACAATAGTCGCACTCGGGGATTCTATCGTCGTCAGCCATTTTCTGTGTTCATAATTCAAAAATTAGACATTTAAAACAAAAGGAAAAACAGATGAACTCAAATAGCAAAAGTAATGATTAAAAGTAGGAAAATGATTCTAGCATATGTCACTACATTCCTTCTGCTCAGAAAAATTTATACTAACTAACAAATTAACAAAAACGAATATGGGATGATACAATTCCAATTAGTGCCTCATATTTATATTGAACACATAAGCGAATCAGGGGGGCGTGGCAGCTACCCAAGTAGGATGCTCAAGTTTCGTACTTGTACATATCACAAGGGTAGCTGCACGCTCTCCCCCGATGTCACATTGTGTCAGAACGGTTTTAATCATCATCATTTAAAACGAAAGGAAAAAAAAGGATGAACTCGAATAAAAATGCAATATATCGGTTTTTTCCTCATACTTAGGTTGAACACACACAAATAACTATAGAGATGGCGTTAGCGAGCCAAGTAGGATGCAAAAGATTTGTATTTTTGTATATCACAAGGCTCGCTAACCCATGCCTGTTGTCACATCGTGTCACAACGGAGTTAATCATCGACATTCTTAAAAAGGAACACACATATTGGTTTTTGCCTCATACTTAATTAGGTTGAACACAGACAAACAACTATAGGGACGGCGTAAGCGAGCCAAGTAGGATGCACACGGTTCGTATTTGTGTATATCACAAGGCTCGCTAACGCATCCCTCCAGTCACATGGTGTCACAACGGTGTTTTAATCATCGGTATATCAGTTTTTGTCTCATACTTACATTGGACACACACAAGTGATTTCAGGGATGGAGCCAGTGACCCAAGTAGGATGCACAAGTTCCTTACTTGTGCATATCACAAGGATCATTGTCCCATTCCTAACGTCACATAGTGTCACAATAATTTATTTTAATCATCGACAATCTAAAAAGAAGGAAAATAATGACGAACAACAATATCAGCGAATCAACAATAATATCACTCATACATATATATCGAGTAATACAACGGTAAACAACGTGACTTGCATAGTTCTTAGTTATACATATATATCTTAAGATTCAAACATATAATACATGACTAATACAGTAAACAACGTCGGGTGAGGATGGTGGCCATCCAAAGAGAAGGAACCACCACGAACCCGTAGCTCGGGTGAGATCCCTGAAGAACCTTCCAGGTCCTCCATGAACCACTGTCGAACGCCACCAAGTAGCAACGGACGTGCTCGTCCTCCTCCCTGACATGTCGGCGTACAATCCACTCGGGAGTCGTCTTCCTCTGCACCGATTGTGGCCCACGCGACCGCCACCAAAGAAGATCCGGGTCGACGACAGGACCCGGATTCCTCACTAAGCAGCGCGCCTCGGAGATCACCTCCCAGTGCCAGCCCGGGGGAGCCCAGTCCCGGACATCGCCCATCCCATCAAGCAGGTGCTCTCCGACGCGACGACGACGGGGATGCGGGCCAGGCATCGTTGTCTAGAACTTATTTAATATTAAAAGTTTTATTAAAATGAACGAGTGAAAAATTTATACTAACTAACAAATTAACAAAATAAGAAAAAAATACTTCCGGCAAAATTTTCGTTTCGACAAATTTAACTCCCCTTCCGACAAATCGCGGGCACTCGATATGTCCTACTTTTCTAGCACAAGTCACGCCAAAATCCACGGAAATTTTCGGCATGACATTTGCTAAAAAATGGACATATCGAGCGCCAGAAATTTGCCGTCATGGAAATTAATCGACATTCCGGTAAAACATTGGTCACTCATAACCCTGCAAACAATGATCCTAATTACTCAATATGCTAACAAAAGGACAATTTAAACTACACAAGCACCACACACACATATTTAAACTAGAGGAGGATCACTAACAAATTTTATACTGACTAACAAATTAAAAAAATAAGACAAAAGTACTTTTAAATAATGCCTCATACTTAGTTGGACACATAAGCGATTCCCGGGAAAGTGTGTCCACAAACCCAAGCAGGATGCACAAGTTCTGTACTTGTACATACCACAAGGGTTTGTGTCACACTTTCCCCGATGTCACATAGTGTCACAATATATTTGAATCATCGACATTCTAAACAAGGAGAAATAGTGCCTCATATTTAGATTGGACACATAAGAGATTCCAGGGAGAGTGTGGCAGCGAACCCAAATAGGATACACAAGTTCCGTACTTGTACATATCACAAGGGTTCGCTTCACACTCTCCCTGATGTCACATAGTGTCACAATATATTTAAATCATCGGCATTCTAAAAAATAAGAAATAGTGCCTCATATTTAGATTGGACACATGAGCGATTCCAGGGAGAATGTGGCAACGAACCCAAATAGGATGCACAGGTTCCGTACTTGTACATATCACAAAGGTTCGCTTCACACTCTCCCCGATGTCACATAGTGTCAGAATATATTTAAATGATCGGCCTTCTAAAAAATCCTAATTACCTCAATATGCTAACCAAAAATCCTAATTGCCTCCTGTCCTTGCTAAAAGTAGGAAAATGATTCTAGCAAATGTCACTATATTTATATCATTGGCATTCTTAAAAAATAGCAAAAGTAATGATTAAAAGCAATTTCATGCTAAAACACCGTTTAATTCCCGTTTCGACAAATCTCAAGCACTCGATATGTCCTACTTTTCTAGAAAAAGTCATGAGAAATCCATGGAAATTTTTGGCATGACATTTTCCAAAAATTCGACATATCAAGCGCCTGAAATTCGCCGGAACGGAAATGAATCGACATTCCGGAAACACATAGGCCACTCATATCCTACAAACAATGATCCTAATTACTCAATATGCTAAAAAATGACAATTTAAACTACACAAGCACCACACACACATATTTTTCCCTAGCAATATTATGAACCCTAACAATGCATCCATAGCAATAGCAATTTTTCATAGCAATAGAAATCTAACAAAAATCCACATTTTGTTCCAATTTAACAAAAATCCTACATCATGTTTCAATCTAAAATAAATTTATGAATTGAGAGAGGGGATTGAGCAGGAGCACCATTGGACGGCGGCGGCGTGGAGGAACGGTGCCGGTTGGGGAGGCGGGCAGCGGGTCGGGGAGGCGGGCGGCGGGTCAGGGCGGCGGCTGGTCAGGGAGGCGGGCGGCGGGTCGGGGCGACGGCGCGGTCGGGGCGGCGATGCGGGGGGAGAGAAGGAGAGTGAGAGAGAGAGAAATGTGAGAGAGGAGAGGGTTAGGAGCCGGTTATGTGCGGGCCATAGCAGCAGCGCCCCCCAAGAGAGAGGCGTTGCTGGTATATACGGATAGTTCGTTCCACATTAACAGCAGCGGACGACAGGAGGGGGTGCTACTGCTACGGCACTAGTAGTAGCGCGCTTTGCAGGAAGGCGCTACTACTGCAACTTGTCAGCTGGGTTTGATGGCGACCACCTTTAGCAGTAGCGGGCGCCCATAAAAGCCGCTACTGATAAAGGCTTAGCAGTACCGGTCCCCTATAAGAGTCGCTACTTCTAATTAGTAGTAGTGCCCTCAGCAGAGGGGCGCTACTGTTAAGCCTCTACCTCTAAGCTTTTTCCTAGTAGTGTAAAGGGGAGCCTGAGGGGCGGCCCCACTGTCCCAGGAGGACAGAGGGTGCTACCACCCCCTAGCCGCGCCAGTAGGGCGCCTGGCTGGGGGTGGCCCCCTCGGGGCCCTTCGGGATTCTGGAGGCTTCCTTCGTGTATATTTTTTGGTGTTTTTTCTGGAATTTTCTTAGCACTTTTATATTTGACCTTTTTGTGCAATGCACGGACAATAACAGATTCAAAATGGCACTGGGCACTGAATTAGTACGCTCGTCCAAAATATGTTGTAAATTATATGAAAGTGAATCAACACATATAGCAATATCACCAAAATAAGCATGTAGCAAGCATAAATTACAGATACGTTACGGACGTATCACAATGCATGTTAGCTACCTTCGGAGGAAAACCCATATGCAGGTGTGGAGTATAAACACCAAGTGTTCTTATTCTACCTATATGACTAACCATTATGGGTCTACTCGAATTCATATTCATGTAGGTGCGGGAATGATGGCACCGGTTAGTGCTCCTGGTTGACTACTGATAACCCTCAACTATAGGGGACCGATTGTAGTGTTCTCACGGGTAAGTTAACCCAATTTATTGATTCGACAGAAGGGGAACCAAAGAGTATTAATAAGCTTTGACAGTTGAGTTGTCAATTCAACCGCACCTAAAATATGCGTGCTTGCAACAAAATATTAATAGAAATTGTGATATGATAGTGATAGTGATAACTCCGAAAGTAAAATAGCGAAAAGTAATAACTATTGACCAGCAGGATTAAAACAATATAGTCTATGGAGATGGATGGTTGGGCGCTACATGAATAAGAATGAACATGTAATAGATTCTATCACGGGGCTAGGCACACAGAAAGGTAATTATCATCTAGGAAAATATCAAACATTAGGTATGTATCCCGTAGGTAGTTGTGTGTGCTTGCAAAAAGAACTTGCACAACATCTTTTGTCCTACCATCCCACTACGAACTGGGCCAAAATGAACTTATGGAGATTAAGGTGCTCCTGTCAAAGAGCACCGGAACAAAGCAATAAACTCAATGGATACATGAAATCCTCAAATTATGGACCATCCCCTTTTGTGTCCCAAGCTGTCACCTTTGGGATCGCCGGTTCCGGACCATAATAGGTGCATACAACTCATAGATAGGATCTCGAACATAAATAAACTCATGAAAACATAAGTGGTTCAGATCTGAAAACATGGCACTCGGGCCCAAAGTGACAATCATTAAGAACAACAAGTTGTAGCAAAGATGATAAACACCATAGTAGATGATAGGCAACATGCCCCCAACAATCTGACGAACTATTACATGATCAATCTCATCCAATCCGTACCATCCCCTTTGCCTACAGCAGGGAATTACTCACAGATGTGAAGAGAAGTCATGGAAGGAGGATGGAGTGGTGATGGTGATGACGATGGCGACGATCTCCCCTCTTCGGAGGCCAAATCAGCCTCCAAATTAGCCCTCCCAAGGAATAACAGAGGTTGGCGGCGGCTCCGTGACGAGTTCTGGAAAAACGACTTCTGTTTTGGAGTTTCCCTGTCACGGGAATAAATAGGAGTCGAGATAGGGCACCAGGGGAGGGGGGAGTCGCCCAGGCGGCCAGCTGGCGCGGCCCCACCCCTGGCCGCGCCAGCAAGGCGCCTAGGCCCCCCTGGCTGCCCTTTGGTCCCACTTCTGGCTCCGGGCTCCTTCGGGTGCGTGGATTTTTTGTAATTTTTCTGGGAATTTTCTGAGATGTCCAAAAATCCATTTTCCTGCGCACAATAAAACCATACAAAGAGATTTTCCTGAAAACAGCGTCAGTCCAGGATAGTTTAGTTCAAATCATACAAGAATGAGGGAAAAACAATAGCAAAAGTGTTTGGAAAAGTAAATACGTTTGAGATGTATCAACTCCCCCAAGCTTAGCCTATTTTTTTCCTCAAGAAATTAAGTTCAACAAACTGGACGCGACAAAGAAAACTTTGACAAACTCTTTTGCTTCATAATATGTATATAAGCCGGTACTACGAAAAGAGTTTAGCAAGTATCAAAACAATGCTATGAGGACAATGCACGAAGCAATCCTTCTTTCAAGTGACCAATCACAAACAACCTAAAGTAAATAATATGCTGCCGAAAATGAAGACAAGATCATAATGCACATAGCCTGAACATATAAAAGCTGTATCTCGCTAGCCTCCATGAGTGAAGCAAAATATAAATGCAGAATCTCCTCCTGAGTTTTAAAGGAGGCTAGAACTAAGAATTTCAGACTAGCAATATCACAAGCATGCAGAGGACAATGTAATACTTTGGGACAATGCATGTTACACTAAGAATGACAATTATGCTCTCAATAGTTGGTCCTTTTGTAAGAGCAAAGTTTTGCCCCACGAGTTTTGGACATTGTTGGAAAAAACAGTAGAGGAACTCACAAGTTTTCTAGTGTAAAACAGATGGTTAGGTTCCTGAAGTTATAGGTTGGTGCTAAAGCTTCAAGGAAGATTTACATATTCATTGAAGCATATCCTCTGGAGCGAAGCTCATCACGGATGTCGACCCCCAAAAAGATATGGAATCCTGAAGCACGTCTCATCGAAGGAGATGATCAAGATGGAGCAAGACTTAGTAGTTTTTGTGTAGTTTTTTTTAGTTCTTTGAGTCGTAGGAAAAACCGTACTATCAAGAGGGGTTTAGTAAATGTAATCCGAAGGTTTTGGTGAAAAGACTCTGATCGAATCCAAACCTGTGAGAAGCCAGATATGAGTAATCTCATGTGCACTAGGTAATTCTTCACCAGCGAAGACTATGTTCTTTCGGCTCCTGAAGATTAACCAAGTCCATGAGTCAGCTTTACTTGTTCCACAAATAAAGCTGTGCATTGATCAGAAATACGACCATTGCGGACAGGTGTCAAGCTGTCGCATCAGGTCACTTCAGTCATTTTGCACCTAGGGATCGCCACCTATAAATAGGCCACCCCCGCCCTCATTGGCGGGTGGCTGCTCAAAGATTATTCTCTGATAGCTAAGAGAGAGAGCACCCCACGAAAGCCAAACCGAAAACCATCCACTGAAGCATAAGTCCTACTGATCTGATTTGATTCACTATGACTTAGGAAGAAGTTTTCTAGCCTTGTTATCTTGGAGAACTGCAATTCTCCTAGACGGTTAGAGAGTTGTTGTTCAGAGAGCGAAGAGTAATTGTCGCCTCGAATTCCAGTGTGTCAAAGGTTGCAGACGTAGCACTTTGTAGACTATGAACTGGTCGACCAAACATCACTGAGTCAAGAGTTCATTTTACATTCCACACTTACATTCAGAATTTCATTTGCTTCTGTGATTTGATTCAATGCAATTGTTTCGATGCTTTTAATTCTCTATGTTGTGCTTCACTCTAGTTCTTCTTCACTATCTACCTTCCTGTTGAGTTACTTTTGATGCTAAGTTAAGCTTCACTTCAAAGTTTCATCCTAAAATTTGAAGTGATCATTCACCCCCTCCCCCTCTGATCACATACTTGGTCTTTGAATTGGTATCAGAGCTTGTCACTCTTTGTTTGAATTAACCTCCTTAATACGGGGAACCCATTTGCAAGTATGTCATTCGCAACTATACGCTCCGGGGAACCCATTCCCACTTACAATGGGAAGGATTACCCTTATTGGAAGGACAAGATGATGAGGAATATTATTGCTATCAATCCGGCTGGTTGGGAAAATGTCAAGGATGGAGTTATCATCAAGGACAAGAAAGATATCACTGCTGATGAGCTCAAATGTATGGCTCTTGATTCTGAAGTCCGAGTATTCATCAAAAATCACATTTCTGTTGAGAAGTACCTGGAAGTGACGAAAATTACCTCTGCCAAAGGTGTTTGGGATTATCTTGAAAATATTGGTGAAGGTTCTCCAACACAGAAAGATGCAAGAATTGATACCCTTCGAAGCAAGTTCTATCGATTCGCTCGCAAGGACGGTGAGAGAGTTGAGGCTACCTACAACAGACTCACCATTCTCTCAAGTGAGTTGGTTTCCCTTGGTGCTCCCTATATCACCGATAACCTGGTGGTCAGACAATTACTTCGATCCCTTGATGAATCCTTCGAGCATCTCATACTGATGATAAAGGAAAGGACTGATTACAAGAATCTGAGTCCCGCAGATATTCTTGAGAGACTCACCACCAATGAAATGGAACAAGAAGAGAAACGTGATGTAAATGGAACTCGAAGAAGATCACTCGCACTAAAGGTAAAAGATTCACGACACTCCTCGCTTGAACCCAATTCCGCTTCAGGTGTCGAATCATATGACCCGTCAAGGATTGGAAAGGACTTGGCTCTTATAATGAAGCGCTTCAATCGGTTCCAGCGAAGAAGTTCATCTTCTCCGAAGAAAAGCTATCCTTCACGTCATTCAAGCAGTCCCTCCCACCGTTCGTCCTCAAGAAGCTCTCCTACTAAAGACAATTGTTGCATCAAGTGTAAGAAACCAGGCCACTTTATTGTTGATTGCCCTATGTGGGAAATTGAATAAAAGTCAAAGCAATCGCACAGAAATTCCTCAAGCAAGCATCACAGATCTTCCAAAAGCTATGAGTCAAAGAGGCATGAATATGGTTCTCGAAGAGATAAGAATAAATATTCTGATGATGACAAGAAGAAGAAATACCATAAGAAGCGTGAGGGTTCTTCGTCGAAGACTCACTCGTCTCGTCGAAGCAGTTCTCACCGTGCCCAGGCCTATCTCGGTAAATAAATGGACTCTGAAGAAGAAATCTCTGGGTCCGAAGATGAATCAGTCTCAAGGTTTGGGTCTGGGTCCGAATCAGATGGTGTTGCTGGTTTGGCATTCGCTTCGCCAGATGCTTCAGCGAAAGCTTCAAGCTCCTTCCTCCAACAACAGCAGTGAAGAGGAGACTCCCGCCTACTGCTTCATGGCCAAGGCTAAGGTATCTTCATCCAAAGTATCATACGATACTTCAGATTGCTCATCCTATGAAAGTGACTCTAAAATGAGCTATGCTAAACTTGTTAAACTGGCTTCTAAACAACAAGATGAATTAGAATCTCTAAGCAAACCATTGAAACATCAGAGGTCCTGTTGATTGATTAGATGGAGAAAGGTAAAACTTTGACTAATGAGCATGTTTCTTTGAAGGAGAAGTTTTATGAGCTTCAGTCTCGGCATGATTTTCTTTCAGCTGATCATGAGAAGCTCACCTATGAATTCCCTAAAAGGAAGGTGGCTCCCAAGAATCTAAAAGAGGCTCATGAAGAACTTGAAAGTATCAATCTCTCTCTCATGGCTCAACAGGTTTCTGAAGCTAAACCTGATTCTGATTCACCATGTTTAACCTTCTTAGAGCGAAGAAATACCGAGTCTAGAGGTAAAGAACCTATGTTTCCTGATGCTACTAATGCCTCGAATGAGGAAAATCCTGCTGTTACCGAGGAACTCCTCAGGTTGAAAAACTTATTTGAAACAGACATGTTCAAAAGTGTGCAAGGTCACCAGTACCTTTGTGATATCCAGAGGAAGGCTCTCCTTCACAGGAATCCCAGAAATGAGGGTGTTGGTTTCGAGAGGAAGCTAAACCCTGATGGCACTTACTGGGAACCTGAGCAGTATCCTAAGACTGTTTGGGTCCTAGCGAAGGAGAAACCCATTGATATTGCTAACCTTTCAGGTTTTCACTGCAAAATGGATAAAGCAATTGTAGATGAATCACTTGATTCTGACTACAAGCTCATTAAAGATGAATAGGGAAAGGTTACAGCTGAATATGTTGGTACTCCTCCTAAGAATGGCTTCTATAAGAGGCAGATATGGGTGCGGAAAGAACTTGTGGAAAAATTACCTGCCAACCATTCTATGCAGGGAAAGTCTTCGGTGCCACCGAAGCATTTCTATTCTCTAGAGGAGAGAAATGATTCGCTGGTCCCTGAATCAAACGTTCCACAGAAAGAGTACTACCGCATTGGCCGTCATACTTGTCGTCACCGAGATAACAATACTAAGATTGCCTATGCTCATACTTACCCTAACCCCCTTAAGAGGAATTTTGTTTATGGTGTACTTAATGGAACTCCATGTCGTTATAATCATGTTCGTTATGAAGCTAATGCTTCGCCAAGTGCTCCATTGCCTTCTAAGTCACCTGCTCGGTTGTGGGTGATTAAGAAGAACTAATTCTTCTCCAGGGCTATGTCTCAAGTAGATCCGAATGGGTCATGGATAGTGGTTGAAAAAATCATATGACCGGAGACAAAGAGTTGTTCACCAAAGACAAGCTCACTGAATCTTCACAGAAATACATTACCTTCGGTGACAACAATAAGGGTAAAGTTATTGGTTTGGGTAAGGTTACTATATCAAAAGATAAACATATTGATAAGGTTATGCTTGTCCAATCTCTTGGATACAATCTAATGTCCATATCAAAGCTATGTGATATGGGTATGCTTGTTCTGTTTTCTGCTTCGCGTTGTGTTGTGTTTTCAAAGGATGACTACACGTTTGTCTTCAAGGGTTATCGAAAAGGACATTTATACATTGTTGATTTTTCTTCAGGCCCTGCTGTATCCACATTCTTAATGGCATAAGATTCATTTGGTTGGTTATGGCATCGAAGACTTGGACATGCAGGAATGCGAAATCTTCAAGTCCAAGGGAAGAAAAATCATGTTATTGGCCTTACCGAAGTAAGATTCGAGAAGGATCGTCTCTGCAGTGCCTGTGAAGCAGGAAAGATTACTAAGAAACATCATTCAGCGAAGACAATCATGACCACTACTCATCCTCTTGAATTGCTTCATATGGATCTCTTCGGTCCTCAAAATTATGCTAGCCTGGGAGGAAATAAGTATGGCCTAGTGATTGTTGATGATTTCTCTCGTTACACTTGGGTTTTATTTTTGGATGACAAGAGAAAAGTTGTTGAGATATTCACGTCATTAGCTAAGAGAGCTCAAATTGAATATGATTCGAAGCTGAAGCATATCAGAAGTGATAATGGAACTGAATTCAAAAATACTCATATTGAAGATTTTCTTGATGAATATGGCTTCACTCATGAATTCTCTGCAGCTTATACACCGCAACAGAATGGTGTTGTTGAAAGAAAGAATCGTACTCTTATTGAGATGGCCAGAACAATGCTTGCTGAATACAAGACACCCATCAGGTTCTGGGCCGAGGCAATCAACACCGCATGCCATATCATCAACAAGGTTTACCTTCAAAAGTTCTTGAAGAAAACTTCAGATGAACTTATAACTGGTAACAAGCCTAATGTGTCTTACTTTAGGGTATTTGGTGCTCCATGTTTTATTAGAGATATGAATCATAGTTCTAAATTTTCCCCTAAGGCACATGAAGGTTTTCTTCTAGGTTATGGCTCAAATTCTCACACTTACAGAGTGTATAACTCTCACTTAGGGAAAGTTATGAAAACTGTAAATGTGAAGTTTGATGAAACTAATGGCTCTCAAAAGGAGCATTTGCCTCATGATCTAGATGAACCACCACTTGATGAAGTGATCAGGTGCATGAATATTGGAGAGATTCGCCCTGTCGAAACAAATCCACGTCAAGCTAACAGGGATGATGATGATCCAATGTTCCCACACCTAGCCCGGGGCGCTGGAGATCAACATCCTGAAGCTAATGATGAACAGGTCGAAGAAGAGAAAGGGAACGAAGAAAATGCTGATCCTGAAGGAAATGTTGAAGATGAAGGTGAAGCAGATCTTGAAGCAGAAGATGAGCCTGAAGCAAACGATACTACTTTATCATGAGTCCGAAGAAGAGTTGATGTTGATTCGATCCTTGAAGACATTTGTCAACCAGGTCGTCCCACTACTCGATCTCGTACTCGTTTGGCTAACTTATATGGAAGTTTCTCTTTTGTTTCCATGGTAGAGCCTTCAAATTTTGATGAAGCCATAAATGATCCAGACTGGTTATTGGCTATGATGGAAGAACTTCACCAGTTTGAGAGAAACAAAGTTTGGTCTCTAGTTGAAAGGCCTGATCCCATGAAGCACAATATTATTGGCACTAAGTGGATAATTCGCAACAAGAAGATGAGGATGGTATTGTGGTAAGAAACGAGGCTAGATTGGTAGCACAAGGGTACACCCAAATCGAAGGCATTGCTTTCGGTGAAACCTATGCTCCAGTAGCCCGTCTCGAATCCATTCGTGTTATGCTTGATTTTGCTAACCAAAATAACATATTGCTATATCAAATGGATGTCAAAAGTGCTTTTCTTAGTGGTGAGATAGAAGAAGAAGTGTATGTTATGCACCCTCCTGGTTTTTGAAGACTCAAAGAATCCTGACATGGTGTACAAGCTTCACAAAGCTTTGTATGGACTGAAGCAAGAACCTCGTGCTTGGTATGCAACATTGAAGGATTTCCTCCTGAAGAAAGGCTTCAAACCTGGAACCACTTACCCCACTCTTTTCACTCGATCATATAACAATGATATATTTGTGTGCCAGATATATGTAGATGATATTATTTTTGGCTGCACTAACCCTGAAATCAGCGAAGAACTTTTCAAGGATGATGTCGAAGAAATATGAGATTTCAATGATGGGAGAATTGAAGTTTTTCCTTGGACTTCATATTCGACAATAGAAGAATGGCACCTTTATTTCTCAAGAAAAATATTTGAAGGATTGCCTGAAGAAATTTGGACTTACTGATTGCAAGACTATCAAAACTCCCATGCCAACCAACGGTTTTCTTGATGCTGATCAGAAGGGGAAACCCTTCGATCAGAAAAAGTATCGGTCTATGATAGGTTCACTCTTATACTTATGTGCATCTAGATCAGATATCATGCTATCAGTCTGTATTTGTGGTCGTTTTCTGGCCAATCCAAAGGAATCACATCATACTGCTATAAAGAGAATTCTTCGGTATCTAGCACATACTGCTTCATTGGGACTTTGGTACCCCAAAGGAACTCAGTTTGATTTTATTGGATATTCTGATTCAGACTAGGCTAGTGATAGAGTTGACAGGAAATCTACCTCAGGCACATGTCATTTCCTTGGTAGATCTCTTGTGTGTTGGGCTTCAAAGAAGCAAAACTGTGTCTCAATATCTACTTCTGAAGCCGAATACATTGCTGCTGGCTCATGCTGCACTCCGATTATTTGGCTTAAGCAAACGCTGAAAGATTATGGCATTTATGTGAAGAAAATCCTCTTGCTGTGTGATAATGAGAGTGCTATCAAAATTGCACACAATCCTGTGCAACACTCTTGAACGAAGCATATTGATATTCGCCATCATTTTCTTCGAGATCATGTTCAGCGCGAAGACATTGAGATCAGTCATGTCATAATTGAAGATCAATTGGCAGACATATTCACGAAGCCATTGCACAAGAAAAGGTTATGTGCATTGAGATGTGAGCTAAACATCCTAGACTCACACAATGTTCAGTAAGATCGAAACTTTTCCCTTGTATATATTTACCTTCGTTGTGTGCTTGTGTGTTTAGTTTCGCTTGTGTTTTCCTTCTTCCTTGTTTAAATATCTAGCTTCGTTTGCCATTTTCTTCCAGTTTTGTTTTGGTTTTTATTCGTTTCGTTTGTCCCCTGTGCTTATCACTTTTAGCTTCGTTGTTTTTTTTTCTTCGAAGTGATAAGTTTCAGACCCTATCCCCTCCATTCTGATTCGATCCCAATCTATTCTGTCTTGTATGGTTAAGCACATTTGAAACGGAAAGTATATTGCTTCGAACATCATTGAGTTCTGAATCAATTGCTTCCAATTTTATCGAAGTTTTTTCTCTCATTCAAGAGATAGTCTTCGACCGTTGAGTTGTAACAGCCCAGTTTTCATAAAAATTAAAAAAAATTGTTTTCGATGTGAATTGTTTGATTGTCTGATTTGTTTGCGGTGTTTGCATCCCCGATTTATCGATCGGCGATTATTTTTCCCCCTCTTATCTCATATCGGACGGAGACCGACCCTTGCCACCCTGACACTCGACCTTTGCGACACAGGGTTTGATCTGATCACCGTCGCGAAAACCGCACGAGACCAGCCGTAGCCAACGGAACGAAAAACCCCGTTTAATAATTAAACGGGTTATTTTTATAGCGCGCCGGAAAGTGTTTTCGGAACGGTTCTAGCGCGAGATGAATGCCTCCGGCTCGACGCGTTGATCCGTCAGTTCGAAGTTTTACCCATATCGGAGGTACTGCGGACCCCCGACGGTCAGAAACGTGAGCACTGCGCGCGCGAGAGAAAACACCGGAGATGTTTTTGCAAACTGCAAGCCACCGGGGCTATATAAAGACCACCACACTCCCACCCCACTTAGGGTTTTCCCTAAGCACCTAGCCAGCCTCCCAGATCTGGAAATACCCCAATTTTGCGGTTTTAACCCCAAATTTTAGCAAACCCTAGCCCCAAACACTCCTGACCGTCAGATCAACTGATCCAATGGCCAGGGTGTGCCCAGCCTCCACCTACCTCCAGCTGTGGGCTCACCCACGCGCCGCCGCCGCCTCCCGTGCTGCTCTGCCCCGGCCGCCGCCCTGCTCCGGCCATTGCCGGCGAGCCTGCCCACCCAGGTCGTGCCCCTCACCGCACCCCCTTTCTCTCTTCCCTCTTCTCTCTTCTCTAACCTCTCCTCTCTTCCCCATTCATGCCGCAAGGACACCCACACAGGAGCTGCGCCATGGTTGCCCACGTGGGAGCTCGCCACGCCGTCCCCTGATGCTCGCCGCCACCTGCCGAATCCGGGCCCTCCTCCGCCTGCGCCCCCTCTTGGTCCTCCTCCGGCCGCCACGCTCGCCGCTCCGCCCCTCTCCGGTGGCCGGAGACCAAGCCGCCGCCGCTGGTCGTCGGGAAGACGAGGCCGAGCACTCCTGCGCGTGGACGAGCACGAACCGTGCAGCCCCACCTGGGCCGGCGCCTCCCCTCGGCCCACCTCACCAGCCCAGCTCGCCCTAGCCAGGCCGCAACCCCCTCACCAGGCCACTTGGGCCACGCCCCAGAGGTGAGGCTTCCCCTTTTTTTATTTTTTTTATTAGTTCTGTTTTTTTTTCTGTTGGGCCCAATAGCACTAGTTTCGGCCCGTTTAGTTTTTTCTGCTAGTTTTTTATTTATTTATTTAGGCAGATTGTGTTATTTTATTGCGATGCTTATAACTTTTCACCGGTAGCTCCGATGGAGAAGCTTTCTACATGAAAGTTGCTCCGTTTTGCGCTTAGATTATTGAAATGTTGCTTGTTGCCATGTTTGAGCTTGTTTACTTGTTATTTACCTGCTAATTACACTGTCTGCCACTGTAAACTGTAATTGCAATAACTTTTTAGCCGTTGCTCTGATTAAAATGTTCTTTATATGTAACTTGCTAGAATTGCATGTAGGTTGTGTTTTTGCTGCTTTTGCTTGCTAATAAAAATAATAACATCGGACCTGTAGGACTCCAACAGATACAAGAAGGTGGTGAAGTGAACAATTGGCGCCATTGACAATCTAAGGATTGCTAACTTCAAATGGACCTGCACACAAAACAGATAGCTTTGCTTCCAACGAGTACAGAGGAGTTGTCAATTCCTCCGACCTTGTTGTTTAAAAATGATAAAACGCACGGGATAATAATGATAGTAATAGCTACGGAAAAGTAAATACTGAAAGTAAATTAAAGGTGTAAACAATAGTAGAAATATGGACCGAGGTCCTATGATGTTCACTAGTGATGTCTCTCTCCCGAAAGACGATAAAATAGCCATGCGAGGTAAACAAATCCCAGCTGGGCAATTGACATGATTATGTGCACAAACCAATGCTAATTATGCTATGCAGAAAGGAAGAGGCTCAAAAGCACGGTTGGTACGCCAAGACAAGTAGACCGAAATCCATCTGCATCTACCCACTAATTATCCACCTTGAGATATCTATCCAGAACATCTCGCTGGTATTAAGTTGTGAATCCCACCCAAAGTGTAAACTCAAAGCAACAGACAACTACATTAAATAAATTTGCGTAAAGTAAACAATCTTTGCACACGCAAGTACAAGCACCGTTGTTTTCCCCCTTGTGGCAACAACACATCCCCTAGACTCATGTTTCTGTCACTCAAGCTATTCGTCGGGGGGCATGAACCCACAATCATGCATAACGCTCCCTCTTGGAGTCACTACCTACTACTTGGCCAAAGCAATAAACAGCAATGGAGAACATACAAGAATTACTCAAGAACATAAATATAAAAGAAGAGAATCAAATATATTACTCAAACACAATATGAACATAATCTCATAATCCATCGGATCCTAGCAAACTCAGCATAGCAACAGCAGAAAGATTACATATGTGCCTCGATCATGTAGGGCAGCTCACGAGGTCTAATCCATGAAGAACAAAGAGGGGAGGAGAACATCACATAGCTACTGATCATAGACCCATGGTCCAAGGTGGACTACTCACGGTTCATCCGGGAAGCATCCATGGTGGTGGAGAAGGTCCCTGAGGTTGTTCCTCCCTCTGGCAGGGTGCCGGGAAGAGGTCTTCTGGTGTTCCCGATCTTGGAAGTGCGGCGCCGGCGGAACAGAGGAGATATCGCGAAAAAGGGTTCCGTCCCTAAGGGTTTCTCGTCACGGGGAATAAATAGGCGAAAGGGGGAAGCCAGAGGTGGGCCAGGGGCTACAGGCGCCCCCCTGGCACGGCCAGGGGTGGGGCCGCGGCCTCTTGCCGCCTGGGGCCCTCCTGGCTCCCCTCTGGCCCCTCTCGGGCTCTTCGAGAAGCTTCCGGTACGCTGATTTTTCCTATATTTTTCCCGAAATTTTTCTGGTACTTTTAATAAGGGGGAAACCTGAAATAGAAAAATAGCAAAAAACAGGAACTGGCACTGGGGTGCACTGAGTTAATAGGTTAGTCCAGATATGATCAAAAGTGTATGGAAGTTCATCAATATCATTGCGATATCACACAAGAGGCATGGAGCAAGTAGAAATTATAGATACGTTTTGGACGTATCAACATCCACAAGCTTAATTCCTGCTCTTCCTCGAGTAGGTAAATGATAAAAGCATAATTTCTGTGGTGACATGCTAACAACCATATAAGAACTTTTAAGTAAAGCAATCAAGGCATGTAATTCAATTCAAGTCATAACAGGAAAGAGTCAATATCTAGTATTGAAGCTAGCAACATAAGAACATGAAGGTGCAAGAGCTCTCCCTGTCCTTGACTCGAATGTCTCCAAATGGTGTTTGCGTGAAAGAAAGGGGATAGGGATATACGACAAAAAGTATTTTTATGTTGGGAACTCAATCTACTAAAGTTTCACACTTGGTCTTCTTTGGAATCTTATCTTGACTCATCCCCAGACCACTAGCCAGGTACAAGTCAAAATGTTCCACTCCTTTTTGACATTTTGAGCACTCATGCAATGGATGAGCGTAAGCAAGAAAGTTGACACTTAGGATGGCAAAGAGAGAATATGGTGGAGGAGGAAGACAAAAAGGTGTGAAAGGCTCACATCAATGAGTACAATCATAGGCGAGAGAAAGCCAAATGATAGATGTGATGTGAGGAGTAGGGATTGCCATGCAACGGATGCACATATGAGCTAAGGTAAGCTCTCCAATGGAACTAGTGGGGGTGCATTCAACTTGCTTGCTCAAGAAGACCTAGAGCTCTTTTGAGGAGGCTCATCATTGGAATATACAAGCCAAGTTCTATAGTGTGAAGGTCCCCACATAGCTATATGCATGAATGATAATCTCTATGGAGTACAAGATATAAGAGGGAGTACGAGTGTGGATCTCTCAAAAGGAATAGTAGTGTGCCCCCTTCTCTCTTTTTATTTCCTTTTTTCTCTTTTTCTATTTTTTTGTATTTTTTTGGTGGCCTCAATGGCTCTTTCTATTTCTCTCATTTTTCCTCTTTGGGATCTTTTGATTTTGTCCTCTTTGGGATCTTTTCCTCACTTTAGGGGCAAGACTCTATATATAAAAAAATGTATAGAAGATCTTTCACACTTTACAAAGTACTCAAATTATAAAGAAGATGTAACTATCATGATGTATGCAAATGTATGCCTCTGCCAGTGTAGCAGGATATGCAATGATACTAGCGCGTCATGTAGCAATGATTAGGGCAAGGCCCAACTAGCATGCGGCTCATCGATCAAGCAAGTAGCACGTATGACATGAAGCTCAAGTCATGAGAAGATGGATGTTTCATGGCAATATATCTCGGAAAGGCTATGGAAATGCCCTGATAGGTAGGTATGGTGGCTGTTTTGAGGAAGGATATAAGGAGGTTTATGATTACGGAGTAAATCGTGCCAAGGATTTGGATGTACCGATGAAGGTGGACGCTAACTCTCGGAGTGAGAACAAAGCAATGCACGACACAGAAAAGGCTAGCAAAATATGGGAAGGTGGAAGTGTCAACTTTCGAATACTCACATTAATCAGAAGAACTCATGCACTTATTATCGGTAACTCTCAATCTAATAAGGAGGTTTCACAAAGAGACAAGTACCCCGTGGAGGATTGTATGGGGTTTTGTTTATCGTTGCGCATCCTCGACTCATGGTACGTGAGTGTACTCTAATATTCAACCCCTCAGAAGAGTAGTGATCCATCTAGTAGATAGAGTTCTCAACTGATTTTGTAGGTTTTGAAAATAAACACGGATTTCCCAAAATACGACATGTATCACTAATAGGCTAAAGCTCTTGACACCAAAAGTCCAAACATTACTCATAACAACACCTCAAAACTATTGTAAGTTACTACTAAAAAAGAATAGCAACCTCAATTACCTACTTCAAGTCAAGACACAAAACTCAGTGCAACAAGCAAACTCTCTAAACAAGATAAACATGAAAACTCAAGAGATTTCCAGAAACAAACTAAACAAAAGCTCTTTGAAAAGTAAGCATGAAAGCTAAGAGCAAAACATGACGGTAGCTACGAAAAAGATAAAGAACACACACATCAAAGATAAGCATGAAAAGTCCTATGTTGTGTTCTAAATTTTGGAAGTGGAGCGTGTTTCTCTCCCACACAAACAAAGATGGGTTCTAACTTGTTATGAACAGAAAGAAAAGCTAAAGAAAACTAAAAACAAAACCTAAGAGCGAGACGCTCCAAGAATAGCACATAACGCATGAAGTGATAAAAATATAGTGAAACGAGAGACGAACTGATAATTGTTGTTGGAGAAGGGGACGCACGGGGGAATCCCCAAGCTTACACGCTTGAGTATCCTTGAATATTTCTTGGGGATGCATGGGGGCATCCCCAAGCTTGAAGGCTTGACACTTCTTAATCTTCTTTCATCATCTTCCCATCACACTTGAAAACTCCCTTCATACATAACTCATCATAATCTGATTAGCGAGGTTAGTACCCATAATAAAATATATATTTTTCTACTGGAAATAAAGATAATCTTTAAGGGCTACTGTTTCTCAAGAGTGCCAAAAGGTTTTTGCAAAGAAAAATCAAGCTTAAGGTTTGCAAAACGAAGAAAAGGCAAAATAGCACAGAATCTGTGAAAAACAAACCAGGAGGTAGTAAAGAATTTTTTAGGGATACTTCTGCAACTCAAATCAAAAAATTCAGAACATACGAAGGTTTAGTAATTTTATAGAGCACGCTGTGTAAAAAATTCAGCTCAAAAAGATGCACTGGGCTTTTTCTGTGATTTTTCTAGTCACGAGGACATAATCTGTTTTGTGGACAGCATGTCACAACTTTCACTTCCCTTGTCATATGAGGCTATAAAAGGCGCAAAGCTTGAAAAGGAAAGATGCAATGATGTTGCTACAGTAGTAACAATCATCAAGACCACTAAAAACAGAAGAAAAACAAAAGGGAAAACCTAAATTTGTTGCGGGCTGCCTCCCGAAAGCGCTTCTTTAAAGTCATTAGCTAGGCTTAATGCAAATAGATCAAGTCTTTTCAAGAAAATAACTAGCCCGTGTGACGGACTCAAAAGGCAACTTAATCTTTTTCCTAGGGAATTTTTCCATCCCTTTCTTGAGAGGGAATTGCAATTTTATAATCCCTTCTTTCATATCAATAACAGCACCCACGGTGCGAAGAAAAGGACGTCCCAAAATAATTGGACAAGAAGGTTCACATTCAATGTCCATAATAGTAAAATCAACGGGGACATAATTGTCATTGACAATGATAAGAACATCATCTATCTTCCCCAAAGGTTTCTTTACGGACGAATCGACGAGACGAACACCAATAGAACAAGGATCAAAAGGTTTCAATTCCAATATATCATACATTCTTTTGGGCATAACAGAGGTACTAGCTCCAACATCACATAAAGCATAGAAAGAAAAGTTATTCAACTTAATTTTAATCATAGGATCTCAACCATCTTCTAGCTTTCTAGGTATGGAGGCTTCTACCCTAAGCTTCTCCTCCCTATCTTTGATGAGAGCATTAGTGATATGCTCCGTGAAGGCAAGATTAAGTGTGCTAGTGTGGGGGTCTCTAGACATCTTGTGAAGGAAACGAATAACTTCAGAAAGAGTGCAATTATCAAAATCAAGGTCACTACTATCAAGTAGAGTAGTAGTGGTGTCCTTTAGGCTCACTTGTTTGGTAGCTTCTATAGTCATAGGAATTTCTTCTTCTACGGTTGAGGTCATAGC
Organism: Bromus sterilis; assembly: GCA_950022295.1. Classification (NCBI taxonomy): domain Eukaryota; kingdom Viridiplantae; phylum Streptophyta; class Magnoliopsida; order Poales; family Poaceae; genus Bromus; species Bromus sterilis. The sequence continues at coordinate 155,273,068 of OX465596.1, read as the reverse complement.
ATCACCATCAATAGGTCCTATGGGACTAGGGGTGCATTGGGTGCTAAGAGTTTGGACATCCTCAACCACTTGGATAGTAGCAATGGTATGGTGTGTAGGAAGGATCTTAATCCCATATTCTTCCATAGGGACAACTTCAGGATTGGCTGCCATTTGATTTATCAAAGTAGCCTCTGTGTGAGACATATTGGAAATTTGGGTTTCCGTGGTGGTGAGCCTAGTCTCAAGGTTAGAATTCTCAATGTTCAGACTCTCTAGTTGTCTACCAATGTCTTGCAAGATATAAGTGTGCTCATCTAATTGTCTAGAGAAGGTCCTATTTTGTTCATACTAGGTATGCATGTAGTTCTTAGTGGCCTTCTCTATTTCCAAAAGTTTCTCGTAACTAGGCATGTCTCTATCTCTAGGGGTAGAGTTTCTGGTGCTAAGATAAGTGTTGTTGTTCCCATAGTTGTTGGAGGGGAACGGTCTAGGATTGCTACCAAAGTTACTCCTATAAGCATTGTTGTTGAAGTTGTTTCTAGAGATAAAGTTCACATCTACTTGGTCCTGAGCAATCAAAGAATTTAAAGGAACATTTTGAGGATCAATAGGAGATTGCTTGGTAAGTAGAGACATGATCAAGTCAACTTTTTCATTCAGGGAGGAGATCTCCTCGACAGAGTTTACCTTCCTTCCTGTTGGAGCACTTTCGGTGTGCCATTGGGAATATTTGGTCATCATCTCATCGAGAAGTTTTGTGGCAAAACCAAGTGTATTTGACATAAAGGTTCCTCCCGCGGCCGAATCTAGCAGGTTCCGCGAGTTAAAGTTCAAGCCTGCATAAAAAGTCTAGATAACCATCCAAGTAGTCAAACCATGTGTAGGGAAATTCTTAACAAGAGATTTCATGCGTTTCCAAGCTTGGGCAACGTTTTCATTATCCAATTGCTTAAAATTCATAATAAAGCTCCTCAACTGGATAATTTTAGCAGGGGGATAGTACTTCCCGATAAAATCATCATTGCACTTATCCCAAGAATCTATGCTATTCTTAGGCAAGGATTGAAACCAGATTTTAGCTTCATCCCTCAAGGAGAAAGGATAAAGCTTAAGCTTAACAATATCACCATCTACTTCTTTGTACTTTTGCATATCACAAAGCTCAATAAAATTATTTAAATGCAAAGCAGCATCATCTCTAGCACCAGAGAATTGATCTTTCATAACACGGTTCAGCAAATCAGGTTTAATCTCATAAGAAGGTGCTGATGTAGCAGGTGTTGCAATAGGAGTGCAGATAAAGTCGCTGTTGTTGTGACTAGTGAAGTCACACAACTTGGTGTTCTCAGAGGAACCCATAGTAGTAGCAAGCAAGATAACTATTTTTTTGATTTTCGATAAAAGACACTAATGCAAAAACAGAAAGGTAAACAAACAAGACTAAAAATCAAAGATAAAATATAGTGTGCAAATCCCCTATCTTGAAGAGTGGAGTCCCCGGGAACGGCGCCAGAAATTTGCTTGATACACGAGATAAATTCCCGCCCCCGTTGGTTACCCCAAGTGGAAGGTGAGATATAGATAGCACCAAGTTTCCCTTAGCGAAGATGCTACGGTTGACTGTCGGACTAGCAGGACTCCAACAGATACAAGAAGGCGGTGAAGTGAACAATTCGCGCCGTTGACAATCTAAGGATTCAGACCGTTCAAATTTACTCAAGAAACATTGGAGGTCAGACTCATTGCTGCCTACGACAGATAGTCGGTGTCGACTCTGAAAATATTAGTCGAATCAACCAGAAGAGTCGGTCTCAGGAAGATAGAGGAACCGAAGCAAGATTGAAGACAGACGACTCCGACTCCCAATCAACATCAAGCATGAAGTCGGCCTCTGACCCATGAAGAGTCGGCGGCAATGAAGAAAATAAAGAAGATTGCCGTGAAGACTAAAGTATCACAACAATCCTGGGGGATAATGTCAGGGGGATGGATCAGGCCCATAGACCCAGCACTAGAAACCTCTGGGCCGACTTACATACGAAGGCCCACGAAGAAGACCCGGCCAGGAGCCGGACGTGCCAAGCGTGAAGATTGAAGCCCTAGAAGGAATTCGACTTACCTTGTATAGCACGTAGTAAATTTGTAAAGTAGAATAGAACTCCACATCGTGTAGAAGTCGGACTCATGGAATCCCGAGACCCGGTACCTTTATAAGCCGAGGTCCACGGGAGCCAGAGCCAGAACTTAACTCAAGCCAGGACTAGACAACTCTTGATATAACCTAGATCTCCAGGAGAATAAGGTTGCGAAACATCACCTCTGTAATCGAAAAGACCGGCTCTTCCTATTGAGGAGTCGATCCCGCAATAACCAAGAAGCAGGAGTAGGTCTTTACCGCACCGTCGGGGCCGAACCTGGGTAAACCGTCGAGTCCCGTGTCTATGTCGATTCTCTCCTCGAATTCACCTCGCAGAAAAGGTCCTACGATAAGTCCGACTCAACGGACATCTGCCGTGACTTTCCCACGACAGCGCCCGCGGACGCCGTGGTAGCGGTGGTGGATTCGGCGGCGGGGCGGCATGGTGGCGGTGGCACGGAAGGGGAAAGAGTACACGAGAAGAGAACTAGTGGCGACTAGTGTTGTGTGGAGTCCTCTTACACGCGCTTTTAACCGTACACGATTCTGAATCCGACCAATCAGGAAGAAGCACACGGATCGCGTGTTTCTTTCAAGCGCTTGTGAGTCATTGGATCAGGCTTCTTAGCCGTTGGTTCCAACCAATCAGGAAGAAGCACACGGATCGCGTGTTTATTTCAAGCGCTTTTTAGTCGTTGGATCAGGCTTGTGAGCCGTTGGATTGGGCTTGTCGTTGCTTATATATATAGTCCACCTCTAGGACATGTTCGACACTCAGTTCATTGGCCGAATACAAACCATTCGGATTCACCTGCATACGTTCGAGGGTGCATTTGATACGCTTGCACTCATGAGCCACCGTCGGGCTGTATGCAGGAGAAATCGTGTGTTTTGTTGATCTTATATATATCTAGCTAGAAATCTTTCACTTCATTGACCAAATACAAATCATTCGGTCACATCCTTCAATGTTTTGTTTTGAAATCTTTGTATTATTAAAACTAAAATTATACAAAAACAAAAATTATAGAAAATTTATTATGAGAGGTAGACAGAGGAATCCTCCCAAGGACGGTGATATATACCTCCTTGAGCATGCGGGAGGGTGACATCTTCCTCTATCGGCTTCAACAGACACAGGTCCTTCTGGACCAGAAGGACCTATGCATGTTCAAGATGATAGAGGCGGAAGGTCAGCCTTCCGCCTGCTTAAAGAGATACAGCACCCCCTTGGGTTGAATTCTTCGGTATACACCTTTTAATAAGCTTGATATGCTACAGTAAGTGCTGGACAGCCCGTACTTATAAATAACTCTAAACCACCTTCGGTTAGCGAGGTGGGACTAATTATAAACTATTGGCCCCGGTTGGTGGCTCCAACCGGGACTAAAGGTCCTTTTTCCATTTTGTATTACAGCAAAGGACTAATTATAGACTATTCTTCCCGGTTGATGGCTCCAACCGGGACTAAAGGTCCTTTTTACAATTTTATTACTGGAAAGGAAGAATAATTAAAAAATACCACCTACTGGGCTGACACGGCCTGGATACGATTAGAGACCCAATATTGGGCCAGGATCCAGGCCCACAGCAGGCCAATAGGAAAGGAGTAACAAAGTAGGCCCAAAAGGCCGCGGTTGACAGGAGCTCGAAGTGGTACGCGCATCAGCGCTTATAAACCACTCCGGCTGTCCCTCGACAAGCGAGGTGGGACTAAACATCCCACCGCACAGCGGCACAAGGCCTGTGGTTCCGGTTGGTAGCATCAACCGGAACCAAAGGGGTGCATTGGTCCGGGTTCGTAGCACCAACCGGTACCAATTCCCCCCTTTAGTTCCGGTTGGTGGCACTAACCGGAACCAAAGGTCTTTGTTTCCCGCCCTTTGGGCTGCTAAAAAGAGACCTTTGGTCCCGGTTGGTAGCACCAACCGGAACAAAAGGGGGGCATTGGTACCGGTTGGTGCTACGAACCGGGACCAATGCTTGGACTATATAATAAGCACTTAGAAGTTTCAGTTCCTCATCTCGCCATTCGCCGCCGACGACGCCGGAGACGACACCGACGCCGTCAGGCTGCCCGACCATCGTGCCGCCGTCGTCCTCATCGCCTCTCCGCGCTGCTGCTCTCCGTCGTCCCCGTCGCCCTCTCCGCGCTCCTGCTCGCCATCGTACCCGTCACCCTCTCCGCGCTGCTGCTATCCGTCGACGTCCCCGTAGCCCTCTCCGCAAGCGCCGCGCTGGTGAGCTCCCTTGCGCCGTCTACGACCTCCTCCTCCCCACGCGTCGCCGCCGCTGCCGGTAGTGTAGTGCGCCGCTGCGTCCAGTCCGACGAGGCGGCCGGCGACCCCGGCGATGCGATTCTTGCGGCTGAGGAGCAATTTTGATGCTAGATGATGCCAATGTTAAATTTTCTTGCTAGATGATTCCACTGTTAAATGCAATTTTGCAAAATAATTATGAATTTTCCAAATGTTGAAAAAATGAAAAAAATATATTTATGTATTAATTGATGCAATAATGGTGTATGCAAATTTTCAACTGATAAACATGAGAGGTTTGACACGTGCAAAATTTGCAATTGAAAAACTTGAGCAATTTGACATATGCATAATAATGGGGTCGCGTTTTAGTTTTGAGAGGACACATATGTTCCTATGATGTAAAAACACAAAAAAATCAAAGTTGTAGTGCTTGGGAAAATAAAGAACTTTGATGTTGAACTTTTTTTATTCATGGTCTTTTTAAAAGCCGAATTCCTCACACTTTTTCCAGCAGACATTTGTTGCATGAGTTTCTCTCTCTAGGCGTCGAGGGTCGGGAACTAGGCCGGTACAGGGTCGATGGTCACCAAGAGGGGTCGTGGGGTCGAGGGTCGTCGAGGGGTCGAGGAGTCGAGGGTCGTCGAGGATTAAACAAATAAATCCATGTCTTCATCATTAGCCGGAAGTATCCGGGGCATGATGGTACGTACGAAGTTCTCCAAAATTGTTTTGGAACGGAGTTCCTGATAGGATGATTCACTTTTTGGTACGAATTTCAGGAAATGTCTTCCAAATAGCGATATTTGGAAGGCTCTTGCTGAACTTTGTATCAAAAAGCAAATTATCCTATCTGGGACTCCGTTACAAAATAACTTTGGAGAGCTTCGTACCATCATGCGCCTGTTACTTTCGCCTAATGATGAAGAAATGGTTTTATTTGTTGAATTCTTTGACACTAGAGAGGCGTCGTCGAGGGGTCGAGGGGTCGAGGTTCGTCGAGGATTCAAAAAATAAATCCATGGCTTCATCATTAGCCGGAAGTAGACGGGGCATGATGGTACATACGAAGTTCTCCAAAATTGTTTTGGAACGAAGTTCCTGATATGATGATTCTCTTTTTGGTACGAATTTTATCTAATGTCTTCCAAATAGCGATATTTGAAGGCTCTTGCTGAACTTTCTATCAAAAAGCAAATTATCCTATCTGGGACTCTGTTACAAAATAACTTTGCAGAGCTTCGTACCATCATGTGCCTGTTACTTTTGTCTAATGATGAAGACATGGTTTTATTTGTTGAATTCTTTGACACTAGAGAGGGGTCGTCGAGGGGTCGAGGGTTCGAGGGTCGTCGAGGATTCAACAAATAAATCCATGGTTTCATCATTAGCTGGAAGTAGCCGGGGCATGATGGTATGTACGAAGTTCTCCAAAATAGTTTTGGAACAGAGTTACTGATAGGATGATTCGCTTTCTGGTACGAATTTCAGCAAATGTCTTCCAAATAGCGATATTCGTAAGGCTGTTGCTGAAGTTTGTATCAAAAATCAAATTATCCTATCTCGGACTCCGTTACAAAATAACTTTGGAGAGCTTCGTACCATCGTGCGCTTGCTACTTTCGCCTAATGATGAAGACATGGTTTTATTTGTTGAATCCATGGGGTTCGAGGTGTCGAGGTTCGTCGAGGCGTCGAGAGGTTCGTTGAGGGTCGTCGAGGGGTCGAGGGGTCAAGGGGATTTTTGGCTTATCCTCACGCTTTCCATCAGACATCAATTGCACGGGTGTCTAGATCCGGGCGTCATGTCACATTTTCCATCAGACATCAATTGCGCGGCTGTTTGGCTCCGGGCGTCATGTCACGTTTTCCATCAGGCATCGGTTGCACGGGTGTATGGCTCTGGGCGCCATATTATATAGGTTTATTTTGCAGAAACTATGGACGATCATCCAAGAAACTTAGAAGAAGAAGAGTTGTTGGGGGCAATCATCCGTGAAGGACCGTTGTTAGTGGGCGACGTCGTCCAGGAAGGAGGTGATGTCTTATCGCTTCTGAACAACACCGATGGTCGGGTAGAAGAGGGTGAAGCAGGCTCCGGAGATTGGACAATGGGGATGGAAGGACATGCTTATGATGGCTCCAGTGAGCGAACGGAGGAAGGAGACCGCGATGACGGCTCCGGTGAGCGAACGGAGAAAGGAGCTGTTGCAAAGTCCTGCGAGGTATATATATTAATTGATGCAATAATTGTTTTGGTATGTACACATTTAACTCTCTTCTTTCTTATTTTCTAACACTCCGGATCCAGATCGAGCCAGACCTCGGTAACGAGACGAGGCCTGAAGAAAAAGTTACGCTCGGATAAAAGGTTCACGATCACCAGCATCAATAGAGATGGACAACCGATTGAACCCAGCCGGGACAAGGAAGCATTTTGTGCTCAGTGCGGGGTTCTTGTTAGGGACATGATCCCGATCACCATCCACCAATGGAATAAGCCGAAGGGCGGAGACCCTGAAGTGTCTTTTGTCATCGATAGACAGAAAGATGATCTTTGCACCTCGCTGAAGGCAAATATCACCCTACCGGAAGAGGAGCATCCGGAAAAGCCAGTTATAGAGCAAAAGGTCATGGCTCATGCTCTTAAGAAGATGGGGGATCTATTCAGGAGGTGGAAGAATGAGTTGAAAACAACATTTGTCGACAAAAATAAGAATCCAATATTCGAGGACCGATTTGAGAAGATAAGAGAATAGTGGCCCGCATTTGTGGCCCACAAGACATCAGAGAAGAGTAAGAAGATGTCAGCAATAAACAAGCTAGATGTTGCAAAGAAGAAGCATCACCATCACACAGGGTCAGGTGGCTACCTCAAAGCCCGACCGTTGTGGGACAAGGCTGAACATGACCTTGTTGATAAAGGGATCGTACCAGAGACATTGAACTGGTTAGAGCGTGGAAGGAATTGGTTCTTCAGGGTTGGGGTAACCTTGCACCCTGAAACAGGGAAGTGCGTTTGGACGAACGAACAACTGACAATACCGATCAACAAGCTTTGGAAGTTAATCACCGAAAAAGAGGCAGGGACGTTCGTTCCCGACAGAGAGAACGACGAGCTCACAAAGGCCCTCGAGAATCCTGAGCACCCAGGACGAACAGGAGGCACGCCAGGCTGCGTTCCGTGGAAGCATGGGTTTCCCGACGCAGTAAAGTACAGAAACAGGGAGAGGAAGAGGAAACAGGAGCTCAGCGATATGCAGAAGCTGCATGCAAGAGTACAAGCGCTAGAGGAGAGGCATCGAGCTGACGAAGCTACCCTAGAAGCTACCCCGCCATCTCAGCATAGAAGCAGCGTGGCTTCCACTGAGCTCATTGCGCAGCCTGATTTGACGGCTCCCAAGTACCCGGTGGATGAAATCACAGAGGCTCAAGTTTTCCACCTTAAGAAACAATTGACGCACTTCAAATCCATGGTGGCTATCGGCTATGTTGCACCTCCTAGACCCAACGGAACTTTTCACTGCTATCTGATTCCACAAGGCTATGCTGTTGTGATGGTCGATGAAATACTGGAGGGATATGAGGAGCTCGATCTGGACTACCGTACCGGAGAAGATGGAACTCTCCTGGAGAATGTTATGAGGACTTCATGTCTATGGCAGAAAGAATTCATCAAGCTTCCGAACTGGATGGTGCCTCCGCCTCCTCCTCCTCCGGCGAGTAAGGGCCCGCCTCCTCCTCCACCTCTGTCGAGTAAGGGCCTGCCTCCTCCTCCGCCTCCTCCTCCGGCGATTGATCAGGGCACGCCTCCTCCTCCGGCGAGTAAGGGCCCGCCTCCTCCTCCGGCGAGTGATCAGGGCACGCCTAGTTCTCTGTGTCCTCCTCCGGCGAGTGATCAGTGCACGCCTCCTCCTCCACCTTGTTCTCTACCTGCGTCAGCGCATCCGAGCAACCCGTCTCCTCCTTCGCCTCGCCAGAAAGAGCAGAAGAGAGCAGCCGCCGCCGCTCCGGCTGCTCCGGCGCCTGATCTTAAACAACAAAGGAAAAGAGCCGTCGTAGCTCCGGCGTCTAGCAGTACAAAAAGTGGCGGGAAGCAATACAAATATGGTCTATCATCTCTCAAGCCTCTTGAGAAGTTACCATACGAGAAGAGCTCGGAGGAAACCTTGGAGATTGTTCAAGACGAAGTGGATGTCTGTCTGAAAAAGAAAAAAACCACCTCCGCCTCCGAAGATAGATGAGGCGAAAGCAAAGAGCACTTTGGATGCCCTGAAGCGACCAACACCGGATCCGTTGGATGACAACCATGTACGCACTCTTCAAAAGAAAGCGCAAGAAGTGCGCCGGCTTGGAACCACTGCAACTGACAAAAGGAGAGAAGAACAAATTGCAATAGGGAAAAAATTCCCCAGCTCAGTGAACAGGCGAACAAATCGTGCCCCCACTGCAGTTGTCTAGCGATATCGTCGTCGCAACGATGTCGGCCGGGATGGTGCCCGGTACCAATCTTGTTGATTACCTGGCGGCCGGGATGGTGCCCGGTACCAATCCTGGTGATTACCTGCCCGACGATACACATTTTGATCCACTGGAGGTAGTAGAGGAATACACATATCGGTAAGGGTATTCTCTCGTCAGATCACCTATTCAACAGCTACCAACGATGATGCGAAGATTACATCAGTGGTACATGGATGCCTGCAAGAACTCTGATCGATAATGTGCTGATTATGGTTAAAGACAAGCAGGACCTCGTTGGAATTGAAGTGTTGCCGGTTCCATTTGAGGAGTTATTCCAACTTTACAATCAAATGGCCATCGATAAAGTAATCGTCACTTGCTACTGTCTGTAAGTACTACTTCATTAATTAAGTATTTATATATAGCTCAACTCTTTCACTGCATGTACATATAATTCACTATATCATGCAGATTGAAGATCGTGGAATGCAAGAAAAGACAAATCTATAATATTGGGTTCATTAACCTAAATCTCTTTAATCATTGGGAGATTGAAGAATTTCCCAAACTAGCCGAGGCCAATTTGCTACAATCTTTGCTTCAACATAGAAACAAACAAAAAGTAATCTTTCCTTACAACATCAAGTGAGTGTTACTGTGCATATTCAGTTTTCCTTATTTACTCAAGGTTATAGTAATGTAATTGAGGAGTTATGCATGCGTGCGCAGCTTTCACTTTATTATCCTAGAGATTATGTTTGAGGAGGGAGTAGTAACCATCTTAGAGTCAAGACGAAAAGATCCTGAGACGTATGCGGTCATCACTGAAATGCTTAAGAACTAAGTTCAATCGATCATTATCGCACCATTTCAACAACTTTGTTCATTTTCTGATATCAGGTTATAATTATTTTCTATGTCTGGCAGGGTTTGGATACATTTCACCAAAAAATCTCTAGGACTGCCAAAGCTGCTGAAATTTTCACGCCCGAAAGTAAGTACTACTAGCTAGTTCCACGCATCTCCCATTATATTGATTCTATAGTTTCATCAATACCATTTATATAATGCTTGATTATCAGTTTGATTGGCCTCTATTTCTCATAAAGTGGTTGTGGCAGAATGAAGGGACTAATCTTTGTGGGTACTACATTTGCGAGTACATATACAACTAATCTAAGAATGTCGGCTACTCTAGAGAACAATTTAAAGTGTGTAAGCAATAATATTAATAATTTTATTTTATTACCATTATTTGTGTTGAGTTTCATTCATATATCTGTATTGACCCCCTTCTTCGAATTAGATTTGGGAGCTGTATCAAGAAATCCTACCACAAGATTGCATAATAGCAATTCAAGAGGAATTGTCGGGATTCTTTCTTGACCACATCATCAAGAAAGACGGAGAATACCATATGGAACTTAATTTCACATGTTAATTAGGGTATTGTAAGAGAAGTTATATTGTATATATGTATCCAGTGTCGTCGGATAGATATACGAAAACTTGTTGTTCGAACTATATCTCGGAGAAGGAGATGTCGATCACTTCTCTCTGTATATGTTCATGACGATCTTCTGTACTTAATGATTTAATTCCTTCATTTTCTTACTAGCTAGCATGTCGACCAAGTCCTCTCTATACGTATAGTACGTAGCGTCGACCAAGCACGGAGATAAGAGAGGACACCTCTCTATTAATGGGCCTCTTTAGTCTCGGTTTCGGAACTGAGACAAATTAATGGGCCTCTTTCTACCAGTGGAAGGGGGAGAAGCCATTACCACTTCCACGCCATCATAGACCATTCGGCAAAATTCTCATCCATCGGTAATTATCACTGCTCAGATCAAATGGATCATAAGAAAGGTTAAAAAGACCAATGGAAAGGAAAATGTGACGATACACAAGTAACAGGTGTATATCCTTCCCAAGGGGAAGCAGAGCAAGATATACATGACCAAGTTTGTATTGGCATGGAGTCAAAGGAGGTTGCCGATGATAACACAAATCATCGAGGGGCAAGGATGGTATTTCACACGACGAATCCAATTGACACATGGAAGAAGCCATGTAAGATTAGTCAGATAATAATCCACCAAAGGTCGGATGGTTCGCAAAGAATCTGATATGAGTATCGGCACTCAACCAGAGGAGAAAGAATTCAAAGGCATCGAGTGATAGAAGCATCAGAATAATTTGATGCTTAAGTACAAGGGATTTATGATTTCCATATCGGGAGATGGATGTAATTATCCATACGGACTTATCGGTGGCAGGGGATTCCAAAGCGGATGGACACGTAGGTTCTAGGGAATTTATCGGAGCGTAATCTTCGGAATCTTCAGGTGAAGTAAGCGATCATCTTGGGTGAAGGGCTCTCCGCGTAGATGCGACCACAAGATTCTATTGTCAGAATTAGCAAAATTACCCGAAAGGATAAGATAGTAGAATCCCAGAGTAAAGGTACGAAGAAAAGAATCCTAATACCACCATGTTTGTGACGTTGGCCGATAAGCCACACGACACTGATAGTAAAGTAGTTTCGCAAAGACTAGACTCGACTTCGACCGAGAAATTGGAAGTGGGTGTCCTACAGGCAGTCGACTTTGATACCAACTTGTGACGCCCCCAAAATCAAGCCGTATACAGTAACCATACATGCAAGGTACACGATCGAGATCAGGGACTCGCGGTGTGATATCACAACACAACTCTACAAATAAAATAATACAAGTTGTTTAATACAAGCTAGGGGACACGAGGGCTCGAATACAACTGCTCGAGAGCACAAAGTTAGCGGTGGCAATAGTATCTGAGTACAGACAAAAGGTAAGCATGATTTTCCTTAAGAAGGCTAGCACAAAAACAAAAACGATCGAAAGATGAGGCCTCCTGCCTAGGAACCTCCAAAATACTCCTGCTCATCGGGGATCTCCATGTCGTAGAAGGCTTCCGGGATCTTCATGTTTCGGTGGTCGGCATCGGGGATCTTCTCCTCCTAGGCTCCAACGTCGACTACAGCGGCTGATCAGGCAAAACAAAAAGGGGGAAATAAAGCAAGGGTGAGTATCTAGCATACCCGCGAGTCTTACATCCGCTACTAATCATTTATGCATTTGTATCAAATGGAAAGGGGAGGCTATATATAGTGGACTGAATGGCAGAAAATCTGAATAAGGAAGAGAAACTAGGCCTATCGAAAACTAGCATCATCCGACGATTCTTGCAGCACAAGAAGAGAACAACCAACAGTTCATATAAAGCATAAAATAACAATGCAGCAGAAGTTGCTGCAGCATTGTATAATAGTAAGTTGTAATAATTAACAATTATAAATGCCTCCGAGTTCCCTTCCTCGAGTCCCTGTGAGGAAGAGAAACTGGAACCAATAGTTTAATAGTAATAGTTTGTAGTAGTAGGCTCTGGCTTCAGGATAAAGCATCCTATTACCGTGGACACGGCTATTCGAATAGATCATCTTCCCTGCGTGGGTGCACTACTGTTCAGCATGCACGATCGGATCTCCAGGGTGGCGTACACCTTGTTAGGGAATGCCCCACCGAGGCTATTCGACACGCCGAGGCCCATCCTACGGCTCATCAGAGAGGTCCCCGCCGGTCTACAGTCCTAAGCGGAAGAGCTTCATGGGCCATCACCTCTCGCACTCCGGGTTGTTGTGCGCCAATTTGATCCAGTGCCGCAACACGATCCGACCCAACCACAATGCTGAAATTGGACGTCTTTCAGAGCTTTCGAATGAGACCACAACGCGGAGGTCCCACACCGTAATCCCACGTGAACGTAGTGCGTACAGGCCTTTGCGGCCTCTCAAGTCATCCACCTGAACCATTAGTCATTTTATTATTATCTCGCGGGCAATCGTTATCGTTTCTCGACTAGTCAACACAACAGACAATGAACAGTAGCCAGGAACACTAGTGCGTCGGCGCCTTCCCTGTCGTCTCGTCAAAGCTCTGCGGTTACCAACAAGGTGAACCGTCTCCTTACCTTGTCTCGCGTGTGCTCCTGGAGGAGCTCGACTTTCGTGGTTGGGTATCTCACGGCCAACGAGCAAGGACCAGGCCCACGATGGTATCCACCTGTCCTGTCGTCCCGATAAAATACCTCTCGCGGGCACCGTTTGGTCACCCGACTACTTACATTTAAGGAAACCATTTGATTCAGGTGCCTACCATCAAGTAAAAACAGGAGGAATCACCCTCGATGGTACACTTGAAGAGGTTCGACCAAGACATCGGCGGAATGAACTAAAGAGGGGTATCCTCGTATCATCCCAGTGATGCTACACTACCGAGCCTGCGACGAGAGCGAAATACGAGTCCATCCACTCGTAAGTCAAACTTGAAGCGACTCGGAGAGTCTCGCCGTTGTAGGTTCCCTTGGGCGTCTGCTCTGTACCATACATGTTGCAGCAATTTAAACCTTTTGTGTTCCGCATTCACTCCCCTGAGTGATCACAGCCCGCTATCTAATCCTAGTTGACTAACATTCCGCAGGGGCAACTGCTGAATATTGCATAAGTAATAATAGGCAGCATAGGATTAAAGGAAGGTACATAAAGGGGCGACAATGAAAGGCTATGCAATTGAATAGGTAAGCAACATAGCAGCAACAGCAATGCCTAGTGCAAGAAATGTACAGAAAAGATAGGTGATATCCGGGGAAGGAGAATGGCTCTGCTTGCCTGGAAGCTCGACGGTAGAGGGACGGTCGTCGTCGACGTAGTCGATCACAGGGGCATCGGCAGAGGTCATCCGGACTACCGGAAAATAAGAGAGGGGGAAGAAATAATAAATACACGACAATAAAACAATAAAAATTCATGACATGGCAATACGCAGTGTTAAGGGTGAACTAACGTAGTGCTACACGTTGCAGACGAAACGGGAATTCAACCGGATGTTTACCCGGCTCCGGGTGATTACCGGACAGACGATCCGGAGGGGGAAAGTCTCGTGTGCGGTATGTTAGAGGGGTGTGGTGGGGGTATGGGTAGCGCATCCTTATTCGTTATATTTTCCTGATCAATTTTTGTGTATAAAGTTTTTCCATCTGACTTACGGTTTAAAAGATATTGAATTTCAAAGATTTATTCAATCTAAAAGAATTTATGGATTTATTTAAATTAATTAAATCAACATTATCCAGAATAGTGTTGTTGACTAGTCAACCCTAACATGTGGGGCCATCTTGTCATAGGCTGGAGCCTTTGACTGGTCGACTGACCAGTGGGCCCCACCTGTCATTGTCTATTTCTAAAAATCTCTGAAATGGGCTAAGTGTGAGAAATTCCTATCTCTGTGGTGGGTGAAATGGCAATAAGTGCTCCGTCGTCCCTCACGTAGGAGGGGTACCCGAGGCTCTTATAGGCCGAGCTCGGGGTACAAAGGTAAATGTACAAAGGGGAGGGCCCAGCTGTCAGCCTTAGACAAGCTAGGGACCTAACATCGTGTTCTCCCGGATGACCCGGTGTAGACTTGCGGCTCACCATACCGCTATCCTGTAGACCTCGGTAGTGAACAGTGAAGCTAGAGACCTAGGCCTGTCGGCCTGTCCACGTGATCGGTGCTGGAGGAGATTGCACGCCTCTCACAGTCCCGATCTTCAGGGATTGCGGATTGAATGCACTTGTACCAGGTGTCCGACCTGGGATCTTGCTCGGTTATTGCTCTGTTTACTTCGGCCAAATGCTTCCTGGTGAGGCTGATTGCGCCCTCTTTTGGGAAATCGGCCTCCGACCTGAACAGTTCGGCCCACTTCTTGCTTATTCTTGATCAGTTCGTCCTTGACTAGATCGGTGATCACCAGGTCGGTGATCTTCGCCTTGATGAATTGTTTACCCTGGGTGACCCTACCCAGGGGTCATTCCCCCGACAGGCAGATAGCAAGCAATCGGCACATTGAGAGCAATCGGTCAGAAATGAAGATTCAAATTTCAAGATGCATAGAAGGGACCTGCGCAGGCCTCGCCGTCGCTGAGTTCGGTGGGACCTCCGCAGCTTCAGGGGCTACTGTCGGGGGAATGACCCCCGGGTAGGGTCACCCAGGGGAAACAATTCAGGCAAAGATCACCGACCTGATGGTCGCCGATCTGATCAAGACCAAGAAAGAAGTGGGCCGAGCTGTCCAGGTCGGAGGCCGATTGCCCCTAAGAGAGCGCAATCGGCCTCACCAGGAAGCACTTGGCCGAAGTAAACAGAACAACATCTGAGGAGAATCCCAGGTCAAACACCTGGTACAAGTGCATTCAATGCGCAATCCTTGAAGATCGGGACTGTCGGAGGCGTGCGGTCTCCTCCAGCGCCGATCACACGGACAGGACGACAAGCCTAGATCTCTAGCTTCACTGTTCATTAGCAAGGTCTACAGAGTAGCGGCATGGTGAGCCGCAAGTCTACATCGGGTCATCCGGGAGAACACGATGTGAGGAACCTAGCTTGTCTGAGGCTTACAGCTGGGCCCTACCCTTTGTACATTTACCTTTGTACCCCGGGCTCGGCCTATAAAGCCCCGGGTACCCCTCCTGCGTGAGGGACGACGGAGCACTTATTGCAATCTCACCCACCAGAGAGAGAGAGAAAGGAGAGAGTTGTGCTTAGAGCCTTCTTCTCCTTCATCTCAAAAAGCTCAAGGAGCATTCATTGTAGCCAGGGTTATTTCATATAGCTAGCTCGACAGGACTAGGGGTGCTATCTCTACGGAGAGCCCCGAACCTGGGTACATCGTGGTGTCTCATCGTTGGTGAATTGGCGGTCTTGTATGGCGGTCATCTCGAGGCACATGAGATTGAGATGGCTCGCCTTGAGTAACCCGAGAAGAAATGCGATTGTCTTGTTCTTGGCGCCCATGATGGAGGCCCAAATGGTCTTCACTTTCATGACTTGTTGGTCGGGCATTATATGTTGTTGCCCCTTGGTGGTAAAGTTGGTAGTTGAGGGTGTCTTGCACTTGTCTCTCAAGGTGGAGACGCTTGTCGCATTCCATGGCGCGGTCTTGTGGCTCCATGCGATGACGAGACCGGATGTGCTCGACGGGCTTGTGCTTGGACTTGGAACGGTGAGAAGACCGGTGTGAAGAAGTGGATGATGAAGAATGATGTTGTCGAGAAGAGAGCATGGCCATGAGCTTGTCTATATTGGCTTGGTTACGGTCGAGCATTTGTAGTTTGAATTTCTCCATGGAGTTGGACATTTGCTCTTGATCAGTTTGAAAATTCAGTGCAATCGTGGCAATGCGGTTGCTCAACTTCTCGTGGGCGTCACACATTTCATGTTGGAATTGGAGATGAGTCTCTTAACCATATTGCTTGTATAAGGATGTGTCCATTCACCGGTGACGTAGGGGAGTCTTGCCTAGCCATGAAAATAAGCGGGTAGATGTGAGAGTAAAAGGGAAATAACACAATCAAGGATACCTTCTCGAAGATGTAATGAGTCGAGTGATATGTAGCTTTGCATAGTGAAAATATTGTCCTTGGTTACATGTCGTTCCCACACGCACAACTACGCAGAAGGCTTATGTGGAGCTTGGTAGAGGTTAGTGTCCAAAGGAATGTAACAAGTGGATCAAGATGTTAATAAAGTTGGTAAAGATCCGAATGAAACAATGCAATACAAGTAGAGCAAAAGGTAGAGAGGGAGGACAAATGGAAACACACACGCAACGATAGTTGGACTTATGCAACCAAGAAAGTGAGCAAGGTAATGCCTAACGAATACTAATGCTCGCATTGCACAAGTACAAAGAGATTCACTAGCTCGATTCCTCAACAGGCTTGATTCGCATAAGTGCACCAACCTATAATGATGAGAAAGAACTATACACGTACTTTTGGGTAACGTTTCACTACTTGCTCTCTCTTTTTCTTAGAAGCTTTGATATATTTTTCTGTTCTATTTTTTATAATGGAACTCTCTCTTGACCACGGTACTCGAAACGCTATCAATTTACATGCAACAAGATGTAAAATGCAGAGAGTATAGATGACTACTACGGTGCACAAAATGCGAGAGTTGACAATACTTAGAAAGCTAGGCTCAATAGGACCAAAACGATTGACACAAAAGGAGACTTGGTTATCAATGGTGGTGGCAAGGGGAGGGATGGTGGACGGAACGATACCTCGCGTCACCTTACCCTCGAGGAGAAACCGTGGTATCGTCCTTGCTTCCGGTTGTGTTGGGCCCGGGTGATCTTTGTGTTGGAGGAGAACTCGGACGGTCCTGCGTCTGGTCCGGACGATCTGACGTTGCCCCGGACGGTCCGACGTGGTGGGATCCAAACAGATCTGGAGATGAACTCCAAAAAGAGACGAGAGAAAAGAAAAAATTGTGGAAAAATCGTGAGAAAAATTGCTAGGAACGCAAAAGGAGACTAGATCCACGATTAAACCATCATATCCATGGACCACAAAACCAACCAAATCTCACGAAATCCAACAAGTTGAAAAATCTTGGATGAGACCATTTTTGGTGGGAATTTTCAAATTAGCTAAGAACAAAACAAAAATTGGCTAGAAAAATGAGGGGAAGGGGCTCCGAATCGTGGCAATCGTGCTCTTGATACCAAATGATGTAGGACAAACCTAGGGATTGGCCCAAATCTTTACAATTCGAAGCTGGAGATTCACAATAAGAAGAAAGCACAGTGAGAAATCACAAAGGGGAATCAACACAATGGAAAAAAGGGGAACAAGATCCGACACATAGAACACTCAAATCCACAGATCTCAAGATCCATACACCAACGGAGGTATGCTTGGTAGTTTTCCCTCTCCTTCTATGAGTGGGGAGAGGAAGGATAGAGAGAGGAAAGTAAGAGCTAAGATCTCTCAAAGAGATCTAGTTTACCAAGGGGAATGTAAGAGCTAAGCTCTCTCAAATATAGATAATATCTTAGCTAACCCTAAAACGGAGGTAGGAGACGAGTATTTATAGTCTAGGTGCGGAACGAAGGGGTACACGGGCCTTAGCCCACATGCTGCGCACAGGAAGATCCGGCCGCGTTGACCTAGCTGGACGGTCTGGACCGTAGCCCGGACGGTCTGGCCTCAGCCCGGACGATCCAACCTGGGGTCCGGACGGTCTGGAAAATTACCACCGTGAGGAGTCTTCGGGCTTCGCTTTCCGGACGGTCCGGCCTCAGCCCGGATGGTCCGACCTAGAGTCCGGACGTCCGAACAATTACGACCGAAGGCCTGCTTCTGGATTTTCTCTTCGGATGGTCCGACTTCAGGCCTGGACGGTCTGGCCTGGGACCCGGACGTCTGACTCCTGGAGGCCAGTATCCTTCTCTTCGGCTTCTTGCGGTCCTTCCAGTCGTGTGACCTGCCCTTGTCCCGTGGCTTCCTCTTGGGTGGGTCCTTGGTACCTGATGATGCATAGAGTATCCGCATGAGGTAGCACCCAAGTCTCGCAAGCAAGCAAGTGTATTGCAAATAGCAGCTAGTTCATCTTAGTCTTGATGGCGCGTGCTTGTGCTCTTGTGAAAGGTCAATGTGGGGGTGACGTACCCATGGTGATGTCGGTTGTATGCTCCGTATCACTTTTGGCACTCCTTAATCTTCTTTCTTTATCTTCATTCGTAACACTTGAAATCTTTCTTTGCATGAATATCTCATAAACTTGATTAGAGTGGTTAGTGCCAAAGTAGATAAATTTTCACATAATAACGTAGATACATACTTAAGCACACAAATTAAACCTTAGTTACTATTCCCCAACTTTGTTTTAGGCCCCCAAAGAACCAAGAACAAAGCTAAAAAAATAAGCAAATGCAATTACAAGGCAGAAATATTGGAAAACATGACAGTGTGTCGAATTCAAATTCTTAGACACACCTGCTGAGGCCGAAGAATTAATGGGAAAGATAGCTAAAAATCATGATGATTGGTCCATCCCTGAACCTGTTCCAACACGAAACAAGAGGGGTATGCTTGTTTTAAATCCCGAAGATATGCAAGATGCTAAGAAATTTATTAAGGAGAAATTTATGCAAGAAGCTAAGAAATTTTACCTCCTATTGAAGAATTATGTCAGCCTACCACTCATCCTCCTATCGTAGAGGTACGCTCTCTTTTAGATGTCAATGCAAGTGATGTTCCTTATGGTAAGCCTCCTGAACAATGTCTAGATGAGATTGATAATTTTATTATGAAGTAGAGTCATTTTAATGAGAGAATCGAAAATCAATTGCTTGATAATTCCCTTGCTATCAAACATTTGTTAGATGTTTTAGGAAGAACTGTTAATGATGTTAAAGGAATTGTTAAGCATTTTCATATGGTTCAAACTCAGCTTGAACAAATTTCTAAAGTGCAAGAAGATTTGCTGGCTAACAATTCCCAACAAGTTGATACATAGGGACACTCGCCCAAGATCCTCTCTATCCAGAGGGACATCCAAAACAGAATCGAGCAAGATTCTCAAATGCAGGAAGATAATATTGTTAGCTCTCCAGAGAAAAACAAGAAGAAGAAGAAGAAACATAAATCTTCTATGTATAAATAGCTAGCTCCCACTAATATATTTCTCTCAACATGCAAGTATGGCACCTGATCATCCAAAATGCATGAAAAAAGGCCCATCTCAACATGCCACTATGAATATTAAAAATCCACCCCAACATGCAATATGCATGCATGGGAATTTCCATTCTACTATGATATATTAGTTCAAAAAATGTTTTTTTAAAATATTCATGTTTCATTTGATCAAACATCTATAATACCTAAATAGTTCATCCCCACTAACCTATTTATCTTGACATGCAAACTATCCACATCATCAAGTAGGTCCACAATGTAAAAACTCTTCCACTAACTCTTCATGCACATGATCCAACTTTGCATGTGCATGATTCCTTCAACAACAAAAAACTTTGCATGTGGATGCAACTTATCACAAATAAATAATACATTTTTTTATGCATTCAAGTTCATAATTTATAAGCAACTTTTTATATAGAAAATCAAATTATAATTTACATCGCATTTTATTTCTCTAGATATTGTAAAGTAACTAAATTAACAAAAAAAAATCAAACTCATTTTTAATTTTTCATCAAAATTTCTTAGATTTTTTACTATAAACAATATTTCTTTTTAAAAATAATTTATAATCAAATTATACAATGTTTCATAAATTTTTTCATATTTTAAAACATAAAATTTGTTCTTAATAGTTCCCGCAGCAACGCGCGGGGTATCATCTAGTTTCATTAAATAGCTAGAACCCACTAACATATTTCTCTGAACATGCAAGTATGCCACCTCATCATCCGACATGCATGAAAAAAAGGCTCACCTCAACATGCCACTATGCATATTAAGAACCCACCCTAACTTGCAATATGCATGCATGAGAATTTCCATTCTACTATGATATATTAGTTCAAAAAATATATATTTTTCAAATATTCTTTGATCGAACATTTCACTGAAATATATTGCAAATATTTTCCGTAAAAATGTGTGGGGCATCATCTAGTTTTGTGAATGGATGAAACCTCTTTTTTTTCAAATCCCTTTGACTGATGCTATTAAATTTCCTCCTTATTCAAAGTACACGAAAGATATTATTACTTATAAAAGTAAGGTTCCTAGTGATGCAACCTCTACTATGCTTGCTTATTATTTTTTTAAGTAGAAATATTCCTAAGAAGCTTGGAGATCCAGGTATACCCACCATTTCATGCTCCATAAAAAATAATTATGTCAGAATTTCTTTATGTGATATGGGTGCAGGAGTGAGTGCTATGCCTTTCTCCTTATATAAGAGGCTTTGTTTAGACAAACTAATCCTTACAAATATTTCTCTTCAGATGGCTCACAAGTCTACAGTCGTTCCTATTGGTATTTGCGAGGATGCTCTAGTTGAAGTAGCCAATTGGTTAATTCTTACTAACTTTTTGGTGTTAGATATGCCCGAGGATGGTAGCATATCTATATTTCTTGGGAGAACTTTTCTTCACACTGCAGGGGCTATTATTGATTGCAACGATGAAAATGTTACTTTTAATGTTAACAATAAAGAGCATACAGTATATATTCCGAAGAAGATAGACAAGAGGTATGACCTTAATTCCATTGAAAATATTGAGACCGCCAAGGTTGGATAGTGGGATTGTCCTCTACATGTGCATCATAAATATAGAACTATTATGGTTGGGATAATGTCAGCGAAAGTGAAGGTATCATAGTCACTTCTTGAAAGTAAAAACCTTTTGCTCTATATAGAATTTGCTTGCTAGTAAGACATGATCAATCTTACTAACGAACCCGTTCTATGTAAGCAAAAGAGTGTGTTATTTATTTTTTCTTTTTGTCCTCACTTTTTCTTGTTGTACCCTATCTTTTTTGTGTTTGAAACTTCACTACTTTAACCTCTATATCGAGTTTCTGGAAGTCCTGCATCTTTCTCTACCTCGAAAAACACCCCAAAACGAAGTTTTCAGTTCTGGAAAAATTAAAATATTTTTGTGTGCGAGAGTCCCAAAGGCGCCAGTGGCTGACCAGGGGGGACCCACCTAGTGGTCAGGCGACCAGGCGGCGCGGCCAACCCGTGGCCACGCCACCTGGCCGCCTGGGCCCACCAGGGTCACCCAACAGGTATCTCTTCTTCCTTCCTCTCGCTCTTCCTCCAAAAATCCAGTTTCTTCAGCTTGAGCTCGTGTTCTTGGCCTCTTTGCTGCGATTTTCAATCTCCTTCTACAACCCTCCATTTTAGTCAAAATTTGGGGCAAAAGTTCCTTGGTATGTGACTCGTCCACTCCTCCAAATAGATTTTTGATTGTTAAACATATATGTGAGTATTTTGGAGTTCTTGGTGGCTGTTCATATGAGCTTGCTTGCTTGATTTACAATTTATTTTTGAAGTTTTGATGCATGTTTAGGCTTGTATGAATTGAGTAAAGTAGTATGCTTCATATCATGTTAATTATTTATCACCCTTTGTAACTTGCTAAATATTTCATCTTAGGGGATAATGAAAAAAGTTATACGATGGTTTGGGGGCAAAGAAATCCCTTTAATAGAGCCTCCACATCAACCCCTCATGCGAGGACGAGTTAGAACGATGATGTTGAGATTCCGCAATTTCTCAATGAGACGAACATCGTGCAAGCCATGCCATATCCTTGCTATGAGTTTATGACAACTTTAGGTTTGCACGATCATTTTAATAACCTTGTTGAAACTGTAGGTTTGATGCATGTCATGACACATAAGGTCCAACACTATCCAAGGCTTACTTACTATTTTGTCAACTGGTTTAAATTCAATGATGGGCCCTCTCCCACCATCAAATTTAGATATTATGAGGAAATATTAACTATGTCGTTGGCAGAATTTTATGAAGTTTTAGGTGTGTGAAATGAAGGTGTAACGCACAAGATAATGGAGCAGCCCTACGCTCTCAAGGCTATCTTCAACTCTTTTTGTAACAGAGATACGAGGTGCATTCAACGAGGCAGAGTACGAAGCATTCAGTTTCCCTACATAAGGTACTTTGCATATTACATTTCTCGAGGGGTGTTGGCTCGTGCCAGCATGAGAAACATTAGATCCCCAGACCTTGCTATACTTTCAGCTGCCCTTGAGGGAGACCGAACATATAATTTAGGTGCCTTGATCGCTTGCCGTTTCAGCTTTAATGACGATCCTACCTTTGGAGGCATTTCCCCCTCGCTTGTTATTGAGCATCTTGTTATACTAGTATGTGATTATGATCTTCCTTTACCATTTTCATGCCTAGATCTTGATGCCATGAAGAGGCGTGAGTTTGTCACTAGGAGTTCCCATTTGGAGGACCTTAATTTTATGATGATATTTAACGATTGTACTATCTGAACCATTCATTTTCCTACTCCCGTTATGTTTGATCATGATGTCAGACATGGATGGTCACTCACCGTGGTTGAGCTAGATGAGTATATTGAGGAGGACGAGTACCAGTCATCACCTCCACCTGCACCAGAGGGGTATTTCTTTCCCTACGGGGAGGAACCCTCCTCTCAGCAGGCAGGCAGTATGTCTTTCTCCGTTCACGACGCCCAGCATGACCCATGGGCGCGCCACTACGACCACGGAGTCGAAGGAAGCTCCTGGGGCTCACAGTAGATGAGCCCAGCTTAGGCCAAAAGCCTAAATTTGGGGGAGTACGTATATCTCTCCCTTTCCATTTGTATCATCCATGTTCTCACTTTTTTCTTTTCAAAGTTTTTTCTTGTGCTTCTTTGTTTATCCTTATTTGCAAAAACAATAGAAAGATTTCTCCCTTCTCTTTGTTTGTTAACCCTTTGAAAAAACCAAAAAGATTGATTTCTCTCTCTTTAATTTTCTTTGAATGCAAAGTTCAACCCGCGTTCCTGGCTGCACTTGCGCTTTATTATCTCCTTTGACGTTCAATCATGCGAGTGACAAGGCAATAATGACGAATATTGGCGGAAGGGATGTGATAAGGAAAGCCGGTATGAACTCTATTTGTTGTCACTTTTGTACATATGTCTATACTTATGATCTAAACACCAGCCTGTAGTGACATAGTGCTATGTTTACAATGCTTTCTCAGTAGTTCATGCTTTTTTTTGTGACTAGTCTCAAATAGCTCGAGTGCATAATGTGTTATTGAAGTGAGTTACATGCATTGCTTTGTTAATCATTTGGCATAGTAAAGTGTTATCTTCCTTCGGAGAATTATTGAATTGACTTGGCACATGCTTACACATGCCTATGACTAAAAGTCTATCTTGCCTTGATGATCTTTTTTTTAGAATAGTCATATCACTTTCATGCATGATTCAATGTTGCTTTGTCGCTCTGCATGATTATGACCATTATTGCTCTCTAGTTGGTCGCTTCCCTGTCTTTTGCTAGCGTTCACTTGTACTAATTGGACTGACTGCTTGTGCATCATAAATCCTTGAAACTAGTTATGCCTTGAGAGTCTACTATACCTTCCTATATATTGTATTTACTTGCCATCCTAACGAAGACCTTCATGTACCACCTCAAAATCTCTCAAATAAGCTCCCCTTTTGTACCCGTACAAGCTCATGGAGTGGTAGGGGTAATCCTTATCTTCAATGGTAAATATTTTTTACTCGTTGACAAAGTTTTAACTAGTCAAATTTATGAGGCAGAGACTGGCTTGGAGAATGCCCAGTTCTAAATGGGTTATAAAAAATAAAACATACACCCCCCAGGCTTGAGATTGTAAGAAAGTAGCCATGGCTTGTGTATGATTGGTGGAGGGGGAGTGTAAGCATAAAAAAAGCATGGGAACCGCCATTAATATAGTTGGCATGGAAGATATTGAGAACCTTTTTCATAAACCATTGACTGGAAAGCTACACTATCAAAAAGTAATTTATCTCTGATTTAAGTAGCAAGCTCTGGTACATGTTTAGTCTTTGCTTACGATCATGGGGATTCTACTTTGCCTTCAAAAGCCAAGGTTTGAGATCCTCCACGTTATCCTTCAAAGCACCAACATAGAGAGCATAATTGTCATTCTGAGTGTAATGTGCATTGTCCCAAAGTAGTATTGTCTTCTGCATTATTGTGATATTGCTCATTCTGAAATATTTACTTATAGTATCCTTTAAAACTCCGGAGGTGCTCCTGCATTTATATTTTGCTTCACTTATGGGGGCAAGCGAGATACCATTCTACTATGTTCAAGCTATGCACACAATAGTATCATCAATTTATAGACATACACACCTCAATATCTCATAGACAGACAATAGTCTAAATCGATCATCTCATATATATTATCACATGATCATAATATCCAACACAAAGGTTAATATTGAATACAAAGGTCAACTTTTCCTAGTTTAACTTCGCTAATATCCAACAACATAATGTTTAACAACAACTACGAACCAACCTACTGATCAGGACCACAAGGTGAAATGAAAAAAAAACAAAAGACACCCACATTCCATTATGTAATATGGAGAACAACTTGTCTCCATGTTTGATGTTCATCCGATTCACTATCCTTTTCCATCCTCTTATTTTACGCAACCGTCATCTCCAGCTTCAGTGGAGTAGTCAGTGCTGAAGAGGACATCCCATGCCCGTGCAGAAACAACTATAAGCTCGCCTTGAGGAGGCATCCACTTAGGCGTACATGCTGCCAGGATTCTCTGTTGAAAACATACAAGTAAAATACCTAGTAATACATTATACTTAATTTTAGGTCAAAAGATTTCTGAAAATGGACTAGTGTGATAGAATAGTAAAAAATATTACCATGATATTATCTTTTACATGTCCTGGAAACAAATTGACAACAATGGAACATATGGTGTATAAGGTTCGCCAATATTATTGAAGTTCACAAACAAAGTAACACCTTTAAGAACATTGATGAAATCATCTTGTTCATCAATTGTCAGGCCAAATCCACCATTATGAAAAGTATTATCAAACATCTTCCGAATTTCTTTTGGAGCTTGGAGATAAACTAACAATTATAAATAAGTTGTCAACTTAGGAAGCAAGAAAATAAGGAAGTAAACAAGTCAAAGTTGTTTAAGAAACTCACGTGGAGATAGAACCAGCTTAATGTCGTCCACTAGCATCCAAATGTCCTTATTTCGAAATGTTTGACCATCTCGACGACGAAGGCCAAGATCAAATGTTATTTGCATATCATCCTCTAATGCATATGCCTTGCATAGTGGATACCAATTTGGAAAATCAAAATATGTGCTATTTGGTTCATTAAAGACCTCGACCTTTACAGTTATACCATCTTTCATCTTAATATTGACATATTTTTTAGAATTCTCACGCCACTCATCGATTTTGAAAAAGTCGCGGACATGAGTTCTTGCGTAGCAAGGGATGTGCTAGTTGATTATAAAAAAATACACGTCAAAATAAAAAGTAAGTGAAGCATGCTTAAATAAGAAGATGTCGATGAAGTTTCATACCGTTTGAAATTCGAAGCCCTCCCTAAGCGTGATGGAGAAGTATCTTTCTTTCTCCTCATCCAACTTTGGAAACTTGTCGCATCGACCCGAGTCATCGCCACAATAGTCGCACTCGGGGATTCTATCGTCGTCAGCCATTTTCTGTGTTCATAATTCAAAAATTAGACATTTAAAACAAAAGGAAAAACAGATGAACTCAAATAGCAAAAGTAATGATTAAAAGTAGGAAAATGATTCTAGCATATGTCACTACATTCCTTCTGCTCAGAAAAATTTATACTAACTAACAAATTAACAAAAACGAATATGGGATGATACAATTCCAATTAGTGCCTCATATTTATATTGAACACATAAGCGAATCAGGGGGGCGTGGCAGCTACGCAAGTAGGATGCTCAAGTTTCGTACTTGTACATATCACAAGGGTAGCTGCACGCTCTCCCCCGATGTCACATTGTGTCAGAACGGTTTTAATCATCATCATTTAAAACGAAAGGAAAAAAAAGGATGAACTCGAATAAAAATGCAATATATCGGTTTTTTCCTCATACTTAGGTTGAACACACACAAATAACTATAGAGATGGCGTTAGCGAGCCAAGTAGGATGCAAAAGATTTGTATTTTTGTATATCACAAGGCTCGCTAACCCATGCCTGTTGTCACATCGTGTCACAACGGAGTTAATCATCGACATTCTTAAAAAGGAACACACATATTGGTTTTTGCCTCATACTTAATTAGGTTGAACACAGACAAACAACTATAGGGACGGCGTAAGCGAGCCAAGTAGGATGCACACGGTTCGTATTTGTGTATATCACAAGGCTCGCTTACGCATCCCTCCAGTCACATGGTGTCACAACGGTGTTTTAATCATCGGTATATCAGTTTTTGTCTCATACTTACATTGGACACACACAAGTGATTTCAGGGATGGAGCCAGTGACCCAAGTAGGATGCACAAGTTCCTTACTTGTGCATATCACAAGGATCATTGTCCCATTCCTAACGTCACATAGTGTCACAATAATTTATTTTAATCATCGACAATCTAAAAAGAAGGAAAATAATGACGAACAACAATATCAGCGAATCAACAATAGTATCACTCATACATATATATCGAGTAATACAACGGTAAACAACGTGACTTGCATAGTTCCTAGTTATACATATATATCTTAAGATTCAAACATATAATACATGACTAATACAGTAAACAACGTCGGGTGAGGATGGTGGCCATCCAAAGAGAAGGAACCACCACGAACCCGTAGCTCGGGTGAGATCCCTGAAGAACCTTCCAGGTCCTCCATGAACCACTGTCGAACGCCACCAAGTAGCAACGGACGTGCTCGTCCTCCTCCCTGACATGTCGGCGTACAATCCACTCGGGAGTCGTCTTCCTCTGCACCGATTGTGGCCCACGCGACCGCCACCAAAGAAGATCCGGGTCGACGACAGGACCCGGATTCCTCACTAAGCAGCGCGCCTCGGAGATCACCTCCCAGTGCCAGCCCGGGGGAGCCCAGTCCCGGACATCGCCCATCCCATCAAGCAGGTGCTCTCCGACGCGACGACGACGGGGATGCGGGCCAGGCATCGTTGTCTAGAACTTATTTAATATTAAAAGTTTTATTAAAATGAACGAGTGAAAAATTTATACTAACTAACAAATTAACAAAATAAGAAAAAAATACTTCCGGAAAATTTTTCGTTTCGCCAAATTTAACTCCCCTTCCGACAAATCGCGGGCACTCGATATGTCCTACTTTTCTAGCACAAGTCACGCCAAAATCCACGGAAATTTTCGGCATGACATTTGCTAAAAAATGGACATATCGAGCGCCAGAAATTTGCCGTCATGGAAATTAATCGACATTCCGGTAAAACATTGGTCACTCATAACCCTGCAAACAATGATCCTAATTACTCAATATGCTAACAAAAGGACAATTTAAACTACACAAGCACCACACACACATATTTAAACTAGGGGAGGATCACTAAAAAAATTTATACTGACTAACAAATTAACAAAATAAGACAAAAGTACTTTTAAATAATGCCTCATACTTAGTTGGACACATAAGCGATTCCCGGGAAAGTGTGTCCACAAACCCAAGCAGGATGCACAAGTTCTGTACTTGTACATATCACAAGGGTTTGTGTCACACTTTCCCCGATGTCACATAGTGTCACAATATATTTGAATCATCGACATTCTAAACAAGGAGAAATAGTGCCTCATATTTAGATTGGACACATAAGAGATTCCAGGGAGAGTGTGGCAGCGAACCCAAATAGGATACACAAGTTCCGTACTTGTACATATCACAAGGGTTCGCTTCACACTCTCCCTGATGTCACATAGTGTCACAATATATTTAAATCATCGGCATTCTAAAAAATAAGAAATAGTGCCTCATATTTAGATTGGACACATGAGCGATTCCAGGGAGAATGTGGCAACGAACCCAAATAGGATGCACAGGTTCCGTACTTGTACATATCACAAAGGTTCGCTTCACACTCTCCCCGATGTCACATAGTGTCAGAATATATTTAAATGATCGGCCTTCTAAAAAATCCTAATTACCTCAATATGCTAACCAAAAATCCTAATTGCCTCCTGTCCTTGCTAAAAGTAGGAAAATGATTCTAGCAAATGTCACTATATTTATATCATTGGCATTCTTAAAAAATAGCAAAAGTAATGATTAAAAGCAATTTCATGCTAAAACACCGTTTAATTCCCGTTTCGACAAATCTCAAGCACTCGATATGTCCTACTTTTCTAGAAAAAGTCATGAGAAATCCATGGAAATTTTTGGCATGACATTTTCCAAAAATTCGACATATCAAGCGCCTGAAATTCGCCGGAACGGAAATGAATCGACATTCCGGAAACACATAGGCCACTCATATCCTGCAAACAATGATCCTAATTACTCAATATGCTAACAAAATGACAATTTAAACTACACAAGCACCACACACACATATTTTTCCCTAGCAATATTATGAACCCTAACAATGCATCCATAGCAATAGCAATTTTTCATAGCAATAGAAATCTAACAAAAATCCACATTTTGTTCCAATTTAACAAAAATCCTACATCATGTTTCAATCTAAAATAAATTTATGAATTGAGAGAGGGGATTGAGCAGGAGCACCATTGGACGGCGGCGGCGTGGAGGAGCGGTGCCGGTTGGGGAGGCGGGCAGCGGGTCGGGGAGGCGGGCGGCGGGTCAGGGCGGCGGCTGGTCAGGGAGGCGGGCGGCGGGTCGGGGCGACGGCGCGGTCGGGGCGGCGATGCGGGGGGAGAGAAGGAGAGTGAGAGAGAGAGAAATGTGAGAGAGGAGAGGGTTAGGAGCCGGTTATGTGCGGGCCATAGCAGCAGCGCCCCCCAAGAGAGAGGCGTTGCTGGTATATACGGATAGTTCGTTCCACATTAACAGCAGCGAACAACAGGAGGGGGTGCTACTGCTACGGCACTAGTAGTAGCGCGCTTTGCAGGAATGCGCTACTACTGCAACTTGTCAGCTGGGTTTGATGGCGACCACCTTTAGCAGTAGCGGGCGCCCATAAAAGCCGCTACTGATAAAGGCTTAGCAGTACCGGTCCCCTATAAGAGGTGCTACTGCTAATTAGTAGTAGTGCCCTCAGCAGAGGGGCGCTACTGTTAAGCCTCTACCTCTAAGCTTTTTCCTAGTAGTGTAAAGGGGAGCCTGAGGGGCGGCCCCACTGTCCCAGGAGGACAGAGGGTGCTACCACCCCCCTAGCCGCGCCAGTAGGGCGCCTGGCTGGGGGTGGCCCCCTCGGGGCCCTTCGGGATTCTGGAGGCTTCCTTCGTGTATATTTTTTGGTGTTTTTTCTGGAATTTTCTTAGCACTTTTATATTTGACCTTTTTGTGCAATGCACGGACAATAACAGATTCAAAATGGCACTGGGCACTGAATTAGTACGCTCGTCCAAAATATGTTGTAAATTATATGAAAGTGAATCAACACATATAGCAATATCACCAAAATAAGCATGTAGCAAGCATAAATTACAGATACGTTACGGACGTATCACAATGCATGTTAGCTACCTTCGGAGGAAAACCCATATGCAGGTGTGGAGTATAAACACCAAGTGTTCTTATTCTACCTCTATGACTAACCATTATGGGTTCACTCGAATTCATATTCATGTAGGTGCGGGAATGATGGCACCGGTTAGTGCTCCTCGTTGACTACTGATAACCCTCAACTATAGGGGATCGATTGTAGTGTTCTCACGGGTAAGTTAACCCAATTTATTGATTCGACAGAAGGGGAACCAAAGAGTATTAATAAGCTTTGACAGTTGAGTTGTCAATTCAACCGCACCTAAAATATGCGTGCTTGCAACAAAATATTAATAGAAATTGTAATATGATAGTGATAGTGATAACTCCGAAAGTAAAATAGCGAAAAGTAATAACTATTGACCAGCAGGATTAAAACAATATAGTCTATGGAGATGGATGGTTGGGCGCTGCATGAATAAGAATGAACATGTAATAGATTCTATCACGGGGCTAGGCACACAGAAAGGTAATTATCATCTAGGAAAATATCAAACATTAGGCATGTATCCCGTAGGTAGTTGTGTGTGCTTGCAAAAAGAACTTGCACAACATCTTTTGTCCTACCATCCCACTACGAACTGGGCCAAAATGAACTTATGGAGATTAAGGTGCTCCTGTCAAAGAGCACCGGAACAAAGCAATAAACTCAATGGATACATGAAATCCTCAAATTATGGACCATCCCCTTTTGTGTCCCAAGCTGTCACCTTTGGGATCGCCGGTTCCGGACCATAATAGGTGCATACAACTCATAGATAGGATCTCGAACATAAATAAACTCATGAAAACATAAGTGGTTCAGATCTGAAAACATGGCACTCGGGCCCAAAGTGACAATCATTAAGAACAACAAGTTGTAGCAAAGATGATAAACACCATAGTAGATGATAGGCAACATGCCCCCAACAATCTGACGAACTATTACATGATCAATCTCATCCAATCCGTACCATCCCCTTTGCCTAAAGCAGGGAATTACTCACACATGTGAAGAGAAGTCATGGAAGGAGGATGGAGTGGTGATGGTGATGACGATGGCGACGATCTCCCCTCTTCGGAGGCCAAATCAGCCTCCAAATTAGCCCTCCCAAGGAATAACAGAGGTTGGCGGCGGCTCCGTGACGAGTTCTGGAAAAACGACTTCTGTTTTGGAGTTTCCCTGTCACGGGAATAAATAGGAGTCGAGGTAGGGCACCAGGGGAGGGGGGAGTCGCCCAGGCGGCCAGCTGGCGCGGCCCCACCCCTGGCCGCCCTTTGGTCCCACTTCTGGCTCCGGGCGCCTAGGCCCCCCTGGCTGCCCTTTGGTCCCACTTCTGGCTCCGGGCTCCTTCGGGTGCGTGGATTTTTTGTAATTTTTCTGGGAATTTTCTGAGATGTCCAAAAATCCATTTTCCTGCGCACAATAAAACCATACAAAGAGATTTTGCTGAAAACAGCGTCAGTCCAGGATAGTTTAGTTGAAATCATGCAAGAATGAGGGAAAAACAATAGCAAAAGTGTTTGGAAAAGTAAATACGTTTGAGATGTATCAACTCCCCCAAGCTTAGCCTATTTTTTTCCTCAAGAAATTAAGTTCAACAAACTGGACGCGACAAAGAAAACTTTGACAAACTCTTTTGCTTCATAATATGTATATAAGCCGGTACTACGAAAAGAGTTTAGCAAGTATCAAAACAATGCTATGAGGACAATGCACGAAGCAATCCTTCTTTCAAGTGACCAATCACAAACAACCTAAAGTAAATAATATGCTGCCGAAAATGAAGACAAGATCATAATGCACATAGCCTGAACATATAAAAGCTGTATCTCGCTAGTCTCCATGAGTGAAGCAAAATATAAATGCAGAATCTCCTCCTGAGTTTTAAAGGAGGCTAGAACTAAGAATTTCAGACTAGCAATATCACAAGCATGCAGAGGACAATGTAATACTTTGGGACAATGCATGTTACACTAAGAATGACAATTATGCTCTCAATAGTTGGTCCTTTTGTAAGAGCAAAGTTTTGCCCCACGAGTTTTGGACATTGTTGGAAAAAACAGTAGAGGAACTCACAAGTTTTCTAGTGTAAAACAGATGGTTAGGTTCCTGAAGTTATAGGTTGGTGCTAAACCTTCAAGGAAGATTTACATATTCATTGAAGCATATCCTCTGGAGCGAAGCTCATCACGGATGTCGACCCCCAAAAAGATATGGAATCCTGAAGCACGTCTCATCGAAGGAGATGATCAAGATGGAGCAAGACTTAGTAGTTTTTGTGTAGTTTTTTTTAGTTCTTTGAGTCGTAGGAAAAACCGTACTATGAAGAGGGGTTTAGTAAATGTAATCCGAAGGTTTTGGTGAAAAGACTCTGATCGAATCCAAACCTGTGAGAAGCCAGAGATGAGTAATCTCATGTGCACTAGGTAATTCTTCACCAGCGAAGACTATGTTCTTTCGGCTCCTGAAGATTAACCAAGTCCATGAGTCAGCTTTACTTGTTCCACAAATAAAGCTGTGCATTGATCAGAAATATGACCATTGCGGACAGGTGTCAAGCTGTCGCATCAGGTCACTTCAGTCATTTTGCACCTAGGGATCGCCACCTATAAATAGGCCACCCCCGCCCTCATTGGCGGGTGGCTGCTCAAAGATTATTCTCTGATAGCTAAGAGAGAGAGCACCCCACGAAAGCCAAACCGAAAACCATCCACTGAAGCATAAGTCCTACTGATCTGATTTGATTCACTATGACTTAGGAAGAAGTTTTCTAGCCTTGTTATCTTGGAGAACTGCAATTCTCCTAGACGGTTAGAGAGTTGTTGTTCAGAGAGCGAAGAGTAATTGTCGCCTCGAATTCCAGTGTGTCAAAGGTTGCAGACGTAGCACTTTGTAGACTGTGAACTGGTCGACCAAACATCACCGAGTCAAGAGTTCATTTTACATTCCACACTTACATTCAGAATTTCATTTGCTTCTGTGATTTGATTCAATGCAATTGTTTCGATGCTTTTGATTCTCTATGTTGTGCTTCACTCTAGTTCTTCTTCACTATCTACCTTCCTGTTGAGTTACTTTTGATGCTAAGTTAAGCTTCACTTCAAAGTTTCATCCTAAAATTTGAAGTGATCATTCACCCCCTCCCCCTCTGATCACATACTTGGTCTTTGAATTGGTATCAGAGCTAGTCACTCTTTGTTTGGATTAACCTCCTTAATACGGGGAACCCATTTGCAAGTATGTCATTCGCAACTATACGCTCCGGGGAACCCATTCCCACTTACAATGGGAAGGATTACCCTTATTGGAAGGACAAGATGATGAGGAATATTATTGCTATCAATCCGGCTGGTTGGGAAAATGTCAAGGATGGAGTTATCATCAAGGACAAGAAAGATATCACTGCTGATGAGCTCAAATGTATGGCTCTTGATTCTGAAGTCCGAATATTCATCAAAAATCACATTTCTGTTGAGAAGTACCTGGAAGTGACGAAAATTACCTCTGCCAAAGGTGTTTGGGATTATCTTGAAAATATTGGTGAAGGTTCTCCAACACAGAAAGATGCAAGAATTGATACCCTTCGAAGCAGGTTCTATCGATTCGCTCGCAAGGACGGTGAGAGAGTTGAGGCTACCTACAACAGACTCACCATTCTCTCAAGTGAGTTGGTTTCCCTTGGTGCTCCCTATATCACCGATAATCTGGTGGTCAGACAATTACTTCGATCCCTTGATGAATCCTTCGAGCATCTCATACTGATGATAAAGGAAAGGACTGATTACAAGAATCTGAGTCCCGCAGATATTCTTGAGAGACTCACCACCAATGAAATGGAACAAGAAGAGAAACGTGATGTAAATGGAACTCGAAGAAGATCACTCGCACTAAAGGTAAAAGATTCACGACACTCCTCGCTTGAACCCAATTCCGCTTCAGGTGTCGAATCATATGACCCGTCAAGGATTGGAAAGGACTTGGCTCTTATAATGAAGCGCTTCAATCGGTTCCAGCGAAGAAGTTCATCTTCTCCGAAGAAAAGCTATCCTTCACGTCATTCAAGCAGTCCCTCCCACCGTTCGTCCTCAAGAAGCTCTCCTACTAAAGACAATTGTTGCATCAAGTGTAAGAAACCAGGCCACTTTATTGTTGATTGCCCTATGTGGGAAATTGAATAAAAGTCAAAGCAATCGCACAGAAATTCCTCAAGCAAGCATCACAGATCTTCCAAAAGCTATGAGTCAAAGAGGCATGAATATGGTTCTCGAAGAGATAAGAATAAATATTTTGATGATGACAAGAAGAAGAAATACCATAAGAAGCGTGAGGGTTCTTCGTCGAAGACTCACTCGTCTCGTCGAAGCAGTTCTCACCGTGCCCAGGCCTATCTCGGTAAATAAATGGACTCTGAAGAAGAAATCTCTAGGTCCGAAGATGAATCAGTCTCAAGGTTTGGGTCTGGGTCCGAATCAGATGGTGTTGCTGGTTTGGCATTCGCTTCGCCAGATGCTTCAGCGAAAGCTTCAAGCTCCTTCCTCCAACAACAGCAGTGAAGACGAGACTCCCGCCTACTGCTTCATGGCCAAGGCTAAGGTATCTTCATCCAAAGTTTCATATGATACTTCAGATTGCTCATCCTATGAAAGTGACTCTAAAATGAGCTATGCTAAACTTGTTAAACTGGCTTCTAAACAA
Source organism: Bromus sterilis (assembly GCA_950022295.1). Classification (NCBI taxonomy): domain Eukaryota; kingdom Viridiplantae; phylum Streptophyta; class Magnoliopsida; order Poales; family Poaceae; genus Bromus; species Bromus sterilis. The sequence continues at coordinate 155,238,462 of OX465596.1, read as the reverse complement.
CAAGATGAATTAGAATCTCTAAGCAAACCATTGAAACATCAGAGGTCCTGTTGATTGATTAGATGGAGAAAGGTAAAACTTTGACTAATGAGCATGCTTCTTTGAAGGAGAAGTTTTATGAGCTTCAGTCTCGGCATGATTTTCTTTCAGCTGATCATGAGAAGCTCACCTATGAATTCCCTAAAAGGAAGGTGGCTCCCAAGAATCTAAAAGAGGCTCATGAAGAACTTGAAAGTATCAATCTCTCTCTCATGGCTCAACAGGTTTCTGAAGCTAAACCTGATTCTGATTCACCATGTTTAACCTTCTTAGAGCGAAGAAATACCGAGTCTAGAGGTAAAGAACCTATGTTTCCTGATGCTACTAATGCCTCGAATGAGGAAAATCCTGCTGTTACCGAGGAACTCCTCAGGTTGAAAAACTTATTTGAAACAGACATGTTCAAAAGTGTGCAAGGTCACCAGTACCTTTGTGATATCCAGAGGAAGGCTCTCCTTCACAGGAATCCCAGAAATGAGGGTGTTGGTTTCGAGAGGAAGCTAAACCCTGATGGCACTTACTGGGAACCTCAGCTGTATCCTAAGACTGTTTGGGTCCTAGCGAAGGAGAAACCCATTGATATTGCTAACCTTTCAGGTTTTCACTGCAAAATGGATAAAGCAATTGTAGATGAATCACTTGATTCTGACTACAAGCTCATTAAAGATGAATAGGGAAAGGTTACAGCTGAATATGTTGGTACTCCTCCTAAGAATGGCTTCTATAAGAGGCAGATATGGGTGCGGAAAGCACTTGTGGAAAAATTACCTGCCAACCATTCTATGCAGGGAAAGTCTTCGGTGCCACCGAAGCATTTCTATTCTCTAGAGGAGAGAAATGATTCGCTGGTCCCTGAATCAAACGTTCCACAGAAAGAGTACTACCGCATTGGCCGTCATACTTGTCGTCACCGAGATAACAATACTAAGATTGCCTATGCTCATACTTACCCTAACCCCCTTAAGAGGAATTTTGTTTATGGTGTACTTAATGGAACTCCATGTCGTTATAATCATGTTCGTTATGAAGCTAATGCTTCGCCAAGTGCTCCATTGCCTTCTAAGTCACCTGCTCGTTTGTGGGTGATTAAGAAGAACTAATTCTTCTCCAGGGCTATGTCTCAAGTAGATCCGAATGGGTCATGGATAGTGGTTGAAAAAATCATATGACCGGAGACAAAGAGTTGTTCACCAAAGACAAGCTCACTGAATCTTCACAGAAATACATTACCTTCGGTGACAACAATAAGGGTAAAGTTATTGGTTTGGGTAAGGTTACTATATCAAGAGATAAACATATTGATAAGGTTATGCTTGTCCAATCTCTTGGATACAATCTAATGTCCATATCAAAGCTATGTGATATGGGTATGCTTGTTCTGTTTTCTGCTTCGCGTTGTGTTGTGTTTTCAAAGGATGACTACACGTTTGTCTTCAAGGGTTATCGAAAAGGACATTTATACATTGTTGATTTTTCTTCAGGCCCTGCTGTATCCACATTCTTAATGGCATAAGATTCATCTGGTTGGTTATGACATCGAAGACTTGGACATGCAGGAATGCGAAATCTTCAAGTCCAAGGGAAGAAAAATCATGTTATTGGCCTTACCGAAGTAAGATTCGAGAAGGATCGTCTCTGCAGTGCCTGTGAAGCAGGAAAGATTACTAAGAAACATCATTCAGCGAAGACAATCATGACCACTACTCATCCTCTTGAATTGCTTCAGATGGATCTCTTCGGTCCTCAAAATTATGCTAGCCTGGGAGGAAATAAGTATGGCCTAGTGATTGTTGATGATTTCTCTCGTTACACTTGGGTTTTATTTTTGGATGACAAGAGCAAAGTTGTTGAGATATTCACGTCATTAGCTAAGAGAGCTCAAATTGAATATGATTCGAAGCTGAAGCGTATCAGAAGTGATAATGGAACTGAATTCAAAAATACTCATATTGAAGATTTTCTTGATGAATATGGCTTCACTCATGAATTCTCTGCAGCTTATACACCGCAACAGAATGGTGTTGTTGAAAGAAAGAATCGTACTCTTATTGAGATGGCCAGAACAATGCTTGCTGAATACAAGACACCCATCAGGTTCTGGGCCGAGGCAATCAACACCGCATGCCATATCATCAACAAGGTTTACCTTCAAAAGTTCTTGAAGAAAACTTCAGATGAACTTATAACTGGTAACAAGCCTAATGTGTCTTACTTTAGGGTATTTGGTGCTCCATGTTTTATTAGAGATATGAATCATAGTTCTAAATTTTCCCCTAAGGCACATGAAGGTTTTCTTCTAGGTTATGGCTCAAATTCTCACACTTACAGAGTGTATAACTCTCACTTAGGGAAAGTTATGGAAACTGTAAATGTGAAGTTTGATGAAACTAATGGCTCTCAAAAGGAGCATTTGCCTCATGATCTAGATGAACCACCACTTGATGAAGTGATCAGGTGCATGAATATTGGAGAGATTCGCCCTGTCGAAACAAATCCACGTCAAGCTAACAGGGATGATGATGATCCAATGTTCCCACACCTAGCCCGGGGCGCTGGAGATCAACATCCTGAAGCTAATGATGAACAGGTCGAAGAAGAGCAAGGGAACGAAGAAAATGCTGATCCTGAAGGAAATGTTGAAGATGAAGGTGAAGCAGATCTTGAAGCAGAAGATGAGCCTGAAGCAAACGATACTACTTTATCATGAGTCCGAAGAAGAGTTGATGTTGATTCGATCCTTGAAGACATTTGTCAACCAGGTCGTCCCACTACTCGATCTCGTACTCGTTTGGCTAACTTATATGGAAGTTTCTCTTTTGTTTCCATGGTAGAGCCTTCAAATTTTGATGAAGCCATAAATGATCCAGACTGGTTATTGGCTATGATGGAAGAACTTCACCAGTTTGAGAGAAACAAAGTTTGGTCTCTAGTTGAAAGGCCTGATCCCACGAAGCACAATATTATTGGCACTAAGTGGATAATTCGCAACAAGAAGATGAGGATGGTATTGTGGTAAGAAACAAGGCTAGATTGGTAGCACAAGGGTACACCCAAATCGAAGGCATTGCTTTCGGTGAAACCTATGCTCCAGTAGCCCGTCTCGAATCCATTCGTGTTATGCTTGATTTTGCTAACCACAATAACATATTGCTATATCAAATGGATGTCAAAAGTGCTTTTCTTAGTGGTGAGATAGAAGAAGAAGTGTATGTTATGCACCCTCCAGGTTTTTGAAGACTCAAAGAATCCTGACATGGTGTACAAGCTTCACAAAGCTTTGTATGGACTGAAGCAAGCACCTCGTGCTTGGTATGCAACATTGAAGGATTTCCTCCTGAAGAAAGGCTTCAAACCTGGAACCACTTACCCCACTCTTTTCACTCGATCATATAACAATGATATATTTGTGTGCCAGATATATGTAGATGATATTATTTTTGGCTGCACTAACCCTGAAATCAGCGAAGAACTTTTCAAGGATGATGTCGAAGAAATATGAGATTTCAATGATGGGAGAATTGAAGTTTTTCCTTGGACTTCATATTCGACAACAGAAGAATGGCACCTTTATTTCTCAAGAAAAATATTTGAAGGATTTCCTGAAGAAATTTGGACTTACTGATTGCAAGACTATCAAAACTCCCATGCCAACCAACTGTTTTCTTGATGCTGATCAGAAGGGGAAACCCTTCGATCAGAAAAAGTATCGGTCTATGATAGGTTCACTCTTATACTTATGTGCATCTAGATCAGATATCATGCTATCAGTCTGTATTTGTGGTCGTTTTCTGGCCAATCCAAAGGAATCACATCATACTGCTATAAAGAGAATTCTTCGATATCTAGCACATACTGCTTCATTGGGACTTTGGTACCCCAAAGGAACTCAGTTTGATTTTATTGGATATTCTGATTCAGACTAGGCTGGTGATAGAGTTGACAGGAAATCTACCTCAGGCACATGTCATTTCCTTGGTAGATCTCTTGTGTGTTGGGCTTCAAAGAAGCAAAACTGTGTCTCAATATCTACTTCTGAAGCCGAATACATTGCTGCTGGCTCATGCTGCACTCAGATTATTTGGCTTAAGCAAACGCTGAAAGATTATGGAATTTATGTGAAGAAAATCCTCTTGCTGTGTGATAATGAGAGTGCTATCAAAATTGCACACAATCCTGTGCAACACTCTTGAACGAAGCATATTGATATTCGCCATCATTTTCTTCGAGATCATGTTCAGCGCGAAGACATTGAGATCAGTCATGTCATAATTGAAGATCAATTGGCAGACATATTCACGAAGCCATTGGACAAGAAAAGGTTATGTGCATTGAGATGTGAGCTAAACATCCTAGACTCACACAATGTTCAGTAAGATCGAAACTTTTCCCTTGTATATATTTACCTTCATTGTGTGCTTGTGTGTTTAGTTTCGCTTGTGTTTTCCTTCTTCCTTGTTTAAATATCTAGCTTCGTTTGCCATTTTCTTCCAGTTTTGTTTTGGTTTTTATTCGTTTCGTTTGTCCCCTGTGCTTATCATTTTTAGCTTCGTTGTTTTTTTTTCTTCGAAGTGATAAGTTTCAGACCCTATCCCCTCCATTCTGATTCGATCCCAATCTATTCTGTCTTGTATGGTTAAGCACATTTGAAACGGAAAGTATATTGCTTCGAACATCATTGAGTTCTGAATCAATTGCTTCCAATTTTATCGAAGTTTTTTCTCTCGTTCAAGAGATAGTCTTCGACCGTTGAGTTGTAACCGCCCAGTTTTCATAAAAATTAAAAAAAATTGTTTTCGATGTGAATTGTTTGATTGTCTGATTTGTTTGCGGTGTTTGCATCCCCGATTTATCGATCGGCGATTATTTTTCCCCCTCTTATCTCATATCGGACGGAGACCGACCCTTGCCACCCTGACACTCGACCTTTGCGACACAGGGTTTGATCCGATCACCGTCGCGAAAACCGCACGAGACCAGCCGTAGCCAACGGAACGAAAAACCTCGTTTAATAATTAAACGGGTTATTTTTATAGCGCGCCGGAAAGTGTTTTTGGAACGGTTCCAGCGCGAGATGAATGCCTCCGGCTCGACGCGTTGATCCGTCAGTTCGAAGTTTTACCCATATCGGAGGTACTGCGGACCCCCGACGGTCAGAAACGTGAGCACTGCGCGCGCGAGAGAAAAAACCGGAGATGTTTTTGCAAACTGCAAGCCACCGGGGCTATATAAAGACCACCACACTCCCACCCCACTTAGGGTTTTCCCTAAGCACCTAGCCAGCCTCCCAGATCTGGAAATACCCCAATTTTCGCGGTTTTAACCCCAAATTTTAGCAAACCCTAGCCCCAAAGACTCCTGACCGTCAGATCAACTGATCCAACGGCCAGGGTGTGCCCAGCCTCCACCTACCTCCAGCTGTGGGCTCACCCACGCGCCGCCGCCGCCTCCCGTGCTGCTCTGCCCCGGCCGCCGCCCTGCTCCGGCCATTGCCGGCGAGCCTGCCCACCCAGGTCGTGCCCCTCACCGCACCCCCTTTCTCTCTTCCCTCTTCTCTCTTCTCTAACCTCTCCTCTCTTCCCCATTCATGCCGCAAGGACACCCACACAGGAGCTGCGCCATGGTTGCCCACGTGGGAGCTCGCCACGCCGTCCCCTGATGCTCTCCGCCACCTGCCGGATCCGGGCCCTCCTCCGCCTGCGCCCTCTTGGTCCTCCTCCGGCCGCCACGCTCGCCACTCCGCCCCTCTCCGGTGGCCGGAGACCAAGCCGCCGCCGCTGGTCGTCGGGAAGACGAGGCCGAGCACTCCTGCGCGTGGACGAGCACGAACCGTGCAGCCCCACCTGGGCCGGCGCCTCCCCTCGGCTCACCTCACCAGCCCAGCTCGCCCTAGCCAGGCCGCAACCCCCTCACCAGGCCACTTGGGCCACGGCCCAGAGGTGAGGCTTCCCCTTTTTTTATTTTTTTTATTAGTTCTGTTTTTTTTTCTGTTGGGCCCAATAGCACTAGTTTCGGCCCGTTTAGTTTTTTCTGCTAGTTTTTTATTTATTTATTTAGGTAGATTGTGTTATTTTATTGCGATGCTTATAACTTTTCACCGGTAGCTCCGATGGAGAAGCTTTCTACATGAAAGTTGCTCCGTTTTGCGCTTAGATTATTGAAATGTTGCTTGTTGCCATGTTTGAGCTTGTTTACTTGTTATTTACCTGCTAATTACACTGTCTGCCACTGTAAACTGTAATTGCAATAAATTTTTAGCCGTTGCTCTGATTAAAATGTTCTTTATATGTAACTTGCTAGAATTGCATGTAGGTTGTGTTTTTGCTGCTTTTGCTTGCTAATAAAAATAATAACATCGGACCTGTAGGACTCCAACAGATACAAGAAGGTGGTGAAGTGAACAATTGGCGCAATTGACAATCTAAGGATTGCTAACTTCAAATGGACCTGCACACAAAACAGATAGCTTTGCTTCCAACGAGTACAGAGGAGTTGTCAATTCCTCCGACCTTGTTGTTTAAAAATGATAAAACGCACGGGATAATAATGATAGTAATAGCTACGGAAAAGTAAATACTGAAAGTAAATTAAAGGTGTAAACAATAGTAGAAATATGGACCGAGGTCCTATGATGTTCACTAGTGATGTCTCTCTCCCAAAAGACGATAAAATAGCCATGCGAGGTAAACAAATCCCAGCTGGGCAATTGACATGATTATGTGCACAAACCAATGCTAATTATGCTATGCAGAAAGGAAGAGGCTCAAAAGCACGGGTGGTACGCCAAGACAAGTAGACCGAAATCCATCTGCATCTACCCACTAATTATCCACCTTGAGATATCTATCCAGAACATCTCGCTGGTATTAAGTTGTGAATCCCACCCAAAGTGTAAACTCAAAGCAACAGACAACTACATTAAATAAATTTGCGTAAAGTAAACAATCTTTGCACACGCAAGTACAAGCACCGTTGTTTTCCCCCTTGTGGCAACAACACATCCCCTAGACTCATGTTTCTGTCACTCAAGCTATTCGTCGGGGGGCATGAACCCACAATCATGCATAACGCTCCCTCTTGGAGTCACTACCTACTACTTGGCCAAAGCAATAAACAGCAATGGAGAACATACAAGAATTACTCAAGAACATAAATATAAAAGAAGAGAATCAAATATATTACTGAAACACAATATGAACATAATCTCATAATCCATCGGATCCTAGCAAACTCAGCATAGCAACAGCAGAAATATTACATATGTGCCTCGATCATGTAGGGCAGCTCACGAGGTCTAATCCATGAAGAACAAAGAGGGGAGGAGAACATCACATAGCTACTGATCATAGACCCATGGTCCAAGGTGGACTACTCACGGTTCATCCGGGAAGCATCCATGGTGGTGGAGAAGGTCCCCGAGGTTGTTCCTCCCTCTGGCAGGGTGCCGGGAAGAGGTCTTCTAGTGTTCCCGATCTTGGAAGTGCGGCGCCGGCGGAACAGAGGAGATATCGCGAAAAAGGGTTCCGTCCCTAAGGGTTTCTCGTCACGGGGAATAAATAGGCGAAAGGGGGAAGCCAGAGGTGGGCCAGGGGCTACAGGCGCCCCCCTGGCACGGCCAGGGGTGAGGCCGCGGCCTCTGGCCGCCTGGGGCCCTCCTGGCTCCCCTCTGGCCCCTCTCGGGCTCTTCGAGAAGCTTCCGGTACGCTGATTTTTCCTATATTTTTCCCGGAATTTTTCTGGTACTTTTAATAAGGGGGAAACCTGAAATAGAAAAATAGCAAAAAACAGGAACTGGCACTGGGGTGCACTGAGTTAATAGGTTAGTCCAGATATGATCAAAAGTGTATGGAAGTTCATCAATATCATTGCGATATCACACAAGAGGCATGGAGCAAGCAGAAATTATAGATACGTTTTGGACGTATCAACATCCACAAGCTTAATTCCTGCTCTTCCTCGAGTAGGTAAATGATAAAAGCATAATTTCTGTGGTGACATGCTAACAACCATATAAGAACTTTTAAGTAAAGCAATCAAGGCATGTAATTCAATTCAAGTCATAACAGGAAAGAGTCAATATCTAGTATTGAAGCTAGCAACATAAGAACATAAAGGTGCAAGAGCTCTCCCTGTCCTTGACTCGAATGTCTCCAAATGGTGTTTGCGTGAAAGAAAGGGGATAGGGATATACGACAAAAAGTATTTTTATGTTGGGAACTCAATCTACTAAAGTTTCACACTTGGTCTTCTTTGGAATCTTATCTTGACTCATCCCCAGACCACTAGCCAGGTACAAGTCAAAATGTTCCACTCCTTTTTGACATTTTGAGCACTCATGCAATGGATGAGCGTAAGCAAGAAAGTTGACACTTAGGATGGCAAAGAGAGAATATGGTGGAGGAGGAAGACAAAAAGGTGTGAAAGGCTCACATCAATGAGTACAATCATAGGCGAGAGAAAGCCAAATGATAGATGTGATGTGAGGAGTAGGGATTGCCATGCAACGGATGCACATATGAGCTAAGGTAAGCTCTCCAATGGAACTAGTGGGGGTGCATTCAACTTGCTTGCTCAAGAAGACCTAGAGCTCTTTTGAGGAGGCTCATCATTGGAATATACAAGCCAAGTTCTATAGTGTGAAGGTCCCCACATAGCTATATGCATGAATGATAATCTCTATGGAGTACAAGATATAAGAGGGAGTACGAGTGTGGATCTCTCAAAAGGAATAGTAGTGTGCCCCCTTCTCTCTTTTTATTTCCTTTTTTCTCTTTTTCTATTTTTTTGTATTTTTTTGGTGGCCTCAATGGCTCTTTCTATTTCTCTCATTTTTCCTCTTTGGGATCTTTTAATTTTTCCTCTTTGGGATCTTTTGATTTTGTCCTCTTTGGGATCTTTTCCTCACTTTAGGGGCAAGACTCTATATATAAAAAAATGTATAGAAGATCTTTCACACTTTACAAAGTACTCAAATTATAAAGAAGATGTAACTATCATGATGTATGCAAATGTATGCCTCTGCCAGTGTAGCAGGATATGCAATGATACTAGCGCGTCATGTAGCAATGATTAGGGCAAGGCCCAACTAGCATGCGGCTCATCGATCAAGCAAGTAGCACGTATGACATGAAGATCAAGTCATGAGAAGATGGATGTTTCATGGCAATATATCTCGGAAAGGCTATGGAAATGCCCTGATAGGTAGGTATGGTGGCTGTTTTGAGGAAGGATATAAGGAGGTTTATGATTACGGAGTAAATCGTGCCAAGGATTTGGATGTACCGATGAAGGTGGACGCTAACTCTCGGAGTGAGAACAAAGCAATGCACGACACAGAAAAGGCTAGCAAAATATGGGAAGGTGGAAGTGTCAACTTTCGAATACTCACATTAATCAGAAGAACTCATGCACTTATTATCGGTAACTCTCAATCTAATAAGGAGGTTTCACAAACAGACAAGTACCCCGTGGAGGATTGTATGGGGTTTTGGTTATCGTTGCGCATCCTCGACTCATGGTACGTGAGTGTACTCTAATATTCGACCCCTCAGAAGAGTAGTGATCCATCTAGTAGATAGAGTTCTCAACTGATTTTGTAGGTTTTGAAAATAAACACGGATTTCCCAAAATACGACATGTATCACTAATAGGCTAAAGCTCTTGACACCAAAAGTCCAAACATTACTCATAACAACACCTCAAAACTATTGCAAGTTACTACTAAAAAAGAATAGCAACCTCAATTACCTACTTCAAGTCAAGACACAAAACTCAGTGCAACAAGCAAACTCTCTAAACAAGATAAACATGAAAACTCAAGAGAGTTCCAGAAACAAACTAAACAAAAGCTCTTTGAAAAGTAAGCATGAAAGCTAAGAGCAAAACATGACGGTAGCTACGAAAAAGATAAAGAACACACACATCAAAGATAAGCATGAAAAGTCCTATGTTGTGTTCTAAATTTTGGAAGTGGAGCGTGTTTCTCTCCCACACAAACAAAGATGGGTTCTAACTTGTTATGAACAGAAAGAAAAGCTAAAGAAAACTAAAAACAAAACCTAAGAGCGAGACGCTCCAAGAATAGCACATAACGCATGAAGTGATAAAAATATAGTGAAACGAGAGACGAACTGATAATTGTTGTTGGAGAAGGGGATGCACGGGGGAATCCCCAAGCTTACACGCTTGAGTATCCTTGAATATTTCTTGGGGATGCATGGGGGCATCCCCAAGCTTGAAGGCTTGACACTTCTTAATCTTCTTTCATCATCTTCTTATCACACTTGAAAACTCCCTTCATACATAACTCATCATAATCTGATTAGCGAGGTTAGTACCCATAATAAAATATATATTTTTCTACTGGAAATAAAGATAATCTTTAAGGGCTACTGTTTCTCAAGAGTGCCAAAAGGTTTTTGCAAAGAAAAATCAAGCTTAAGGTTTGCAAAACGAAGAAAAGGCAAAATAGCACAGAATCTGTGAAAAACAAACCAGGAGGTAGTAAAGAATTATTTAGGGATACTTCTGCAACTCAAATGAAAAAATTCAGAACATACGAAGGTTTAGTAATTTTATAGAGCACGCTGTGTAAAAAATTCAGCTCAAAAAGATGAACTGGGCTTTTTCTGTGATTTTTCTAGTCACGAGGACATAATCTGTTTTCTGGACAGCATGTCACAACTTTCACTTCCCTTGTCATATGAGGCTATAAAAGGCACAAAGCTTGAAAAGGAAAGATACAATGATGTTGCTACAGTAGTAACAATCATCAAGACCACTAAAAACAGAAGAAAAACAAAAGGGAAAACCTAAATTTGTTGCGGGCTGCCTCCTGAAAGCGCTTCTTTAAAGTCATTAGCTAGGCTTAATGCAAATAGATCAAGTCTTTTCAAGAAAATAACTAGCCCGTGTGACGGACTCAAAAGGCAACTTAATCTTTTTCCTAGGGAATTTTTCCATCCCTTTCTTGAGAGGGAATTGCAATTTTATAATCCCTTCTTTCATATCAATAACAGCACCCACGGTGCGAAGAAAAGGACGTCCCAAAATAATTGGACAAGAAGGTTCACATTCAATGTCCATAATATTAAAATCAACGGGGACATAATTGTCATTGACAATGATAAGAACATCATCTATCTTCCCCAAAGGTTTCTTTACGGACGAATCGATGAGACGAACACCAAAAGAACAAGGATCAAAAGGTTTCAATTCCAATATATCATACATTCTTTTGGGCATAACAGAGGTACTAGCTCCAACATCACATAAAGCATAGAAAGAAAAGTTATTCAACTTAATTTTAATCATAGGATCTCAACCATCTTCTAGCTTTCTAGGTATGGAGGCTTCTACCCTAAGCTTCTCCTCCCTATCTTTGATGAGAGCATTAGTGATATGCTCCGTGAAGGCAAGATTAAGTGTGCTAGTGTGGGGGTCTCTAGACATCTTGTGAAGGAAACGAATAACTTCAGAAAGAGTGCAATTATCAAAATCAAGGTCACTACTATCAAGTAGAGTAGTAGTGGTGTCCTTTAGGCTCACTTGTTTGGTAGCTTCTATAGTCATAGGAATTTCTTCTTCTACGGTTGAGGTCATAGCATCACCATCAATAGGTCCTATGGGACTAGGGGTGCATTGGGTGCTAAGAGTTTGGACATCCTCAACCACTTGGATAGTAGCAATGGTATGGTGTGTAGGAAGGATCTTAATCCCATATTCTTCCATAGGGACAACTTCAGGATTGGCTGCCATTTGATTTATCAAAGTAGCCTCTGTGTGAGACATATTGGAAATTTGGGTTTCCGTGGTGGTGAGCCTAGTCTCAAGGTTAGAATTCTCAATGTTCAGACTCTCTAGTTGTCTACCAATGTCTTGCAAGATATAAGTGTGCTCATCTAATTGTCTAGAGAAGGTCCTATTTTGTTCATACTAGGTATGCATGTAGTTCTTAGTGGCCTTCTCTATTTCCAAAAGTTTCTCGTAACTAGGCATGTCTCTATCTCTAGGGGTAGAGTTTCTGGTGCTAAGATAAGTGTTGTTGTTCCCAAAGTTGTTGGAGGGGAACGGTCTAGGATTGCTACCAAAGTTACTCCTATAAGCATTGTTGTTGAAGTTGTTTCTAGAGATAAAGTTCACATCTACTTGGTCCTGAGCAATCAAAGAATTTAAAGGAACATTTTGAGGATCAATAGGAGATTGCTTGGTAAGTAGAGACATGATCAAGTCAACTTTTTCATTCAGGGAGGAGATCTCCTCGACAGAGTTTACCTTCCTTCCTGTTGGAGCACTTTCGGTGTGCCATTGGGAATAGTTGGTCATCATCTCATCGAGAAGTTTTGTGGCAAAACCAAGTGTATTTGACATAAAGGTTCCTCCCGCGGCCGAATCTAGCAGGTTCCGCGAGTTAAAGTTCAAGCCTGCATAAAAAGTCTAGATAACCATCCAAGTAGTCAAACCATGTGTAGGGAAATTCTTAACAAGAGATTTCATGCGTTTCCAAGCTTGGGCAACGTTTTCATTATCCAATTGCTTAAAATTCATAATAAAGCTCCTCAACTGGATAATTTTAGCAGGGGGATAGTACTTCCCGATAAAATCATCATTGCACTTATCCCAAGAATCTATGCTATTGTTAGGCAAGGATTGAAACCAGATTTTAGCTTCATCCCTCAAGGAGAAAGGATAAAGCTTAAGCTTAACAATATCACCATCTACTTCTTTGTACTTTTGCATATCACAAAGCTCAATAAAATTATTTAAATGCAAAGCAGCATCATCTCTAGCACCAGAGAATTGATCTTTCATAACACGGTTCAGCAAATCAGGTTTAATCTCATAAGAAGGTGCTGATGTAGCAGGTGTTGCAATAGGAGTGCAGATAAAGTCGCTGTTGTTGTGACTAGTGAAGTCACACAACTTGGTGTTCTCAGAGGAACCCATAGTAGCAGGAAGCAAGATAACTATTTTTTTGATTTTCGATAAAAGACACTAATGCAAAAACAGAAAGGTAAACAAACAAGACTAAAAATCAAAGATAAAATATAGTGTGCAAATCCCCTATCTTGAAGAGTGGAGTCCCCGGGAACGGCGCCAGAAATTTGCTTGATACACGAGATAAATTCCCGCCCCCGTTGGTTACCCCAAGTGGAAGGTGAGATATAGATAGCACCAAGTTTCCCTTAGCGAAGATGCTACGGTTGACTGTCGGACTAGCAGGACTCCAACAGATACAAGAAGGCGGTGAAGTGAACAATTCGCGCCGTTGACAATCTAAGGATTCAGACCGTTCAAATTTCCTCAAGAAACATTGGAGGTCAGACTCATTGCTGCCTACGACAGATAGTCGGTGTCGACTCTGAAAATATTAGTCGAATCAACCAGAAGAGTCGGTCTCAGGAAGATAGTGGAACCGAAGCAAGATTGAAGAGAGACGACTCCGACTCCCAATCAACATCAAGCATGAAGTCGGCCTCTGACCCATGAAGAGTCGGCGGCAATGAAGAAAATAAAGAAGATTGCCGTGAAGACTAAAGTATCACAACAATCCTGGGGGATAATGTCAGGGGGATGGATCAGGCCCATAGACCCAGCACTAGAAACCTCTGGGCCGACTTACATACGAAGGCCCACGAAGAAGACCCGGCCAGGAGCCGGACGTGCCAAGCGTGAAGATTGAAGCCCTAGAAGGAATTCGACTTACCTTGTATAGCACGTAGTAAATTTGTAAAGTAGAATAGAACTCCACATCGTGTAGAAGTCGGACTCATGGAATCCCGAGACCCGATACCTTTATAAGCCGAGGTCCACGGGAGCCAGAGCCAGAACTTAACTCAAGCCAGGACTAGACACCTCGTGATATAACCTAGATCTCCAGGAGAATAAGGTTGCGAAACATCACCTTTGTAATCGAAAAGACCGGCTCTTCCTATTGAGGAGTCGATCCCGCAATAACCAAGAAGCAGGAGTAGGTCTTTACCGCACCGTCGGGGCCGAACCTGGGTAAACCGTCGAGTCCCGTGTCTATGTCGATTCTCTCCTCGAATTCACCTCGCAGAAAAGGTCCTACGATAAGTCCGACTCAACGGACATCTGCCGTGACTTTCCCACGACAGCGCCCGCGGACGCCGTGGTAGAGGTGGTGGATTCGGCGGCGGGGCGGCATGGTGGCGGTGGCACGGAAGGGGAAAGACTACACGAGAAGAGAACTAGTGGCGACTAGTGTTGCGTGGAGTCCTCTTACACGCGCTTTTAACCGTACACGATTCTGAATCCGACCAATCAGGAAGAAGCACACGGATCGCGTGTTTCTTTCAAGCGCTTGTGAGTCATTGGATCAGGCTTCTTAGCCGTTGGTTCCAACCAATCAGGAAGAAGCACACGGATCGCGTGTTTATTTCAAGCGCTTTTTAGTCGTTGGATCAGGCTTGTGAGCCGTTGGATTGGGCTTGTCGTTGCTTATATATATAGTCCACCTCTAGGACATGTTCGACACTCAGTTCATTGGCCGAATACAAACCATTCGGATTCACCTGCATACGTTCGAGGGTGCATTTGATACGCTTGCACTCATGAGCCACCGTCGGGCTGTATGCAGGAGAAATCGTGTGTTTTGTTGATCTTATATATATCTAGCTAGAAATCTTTCACTTCATTGACCAAATACAAATCATTCGGTCACATCCTTCAATGTTTTGTTTTGAAATCTTTGTATTATTAAAACTAAAATTATACAAAAACAAAAATTATAGAAAATTTATTATGAGAGGTAGACAGAGGAATCCTCCCAAGGACGGTGATATATACCCCCTTGAGCATGCGGGAGGGTGACATCTTCCTCTATCGGCTTCAACAGACACAGGTCCTTCTGGACCAGAAGGACCTATGCATGTTCAAGATGATAGAGGCGGAAGGTCAGCCTTCCGCCTGCTTAAAGAGATACAGCACCCCCTTGGGTTGAATTCTTCGGTATACACCTTTTAATAAGCTTGATATGCTACAGTAAGTGCTGGACAGCCCGTACTTATAAATAACTCTAAACCACCTTCGGTTAGCGAGGTGGGACTAATTATAAACTATTGGCCCCGGTTGGTGGCTCCAACCGGGACTAAAGGTCCTTTTTCCATTTTGTATTACTGCAAAGGACTAATTATAGACTATTCTTCCCGGTTGATGGCTCCAACCGGGACTAAAGGTCCTTTTTACAATTTTATTACTGGAAAGGAAGAATAATTAAAAAATACCACCTACTGGGCTGACACGGCCTGGATACGATTAGAAACCCAATATTGGGCCAGGATCCAGGCCCACAGCAGGCCAATAGGAAAGGAGTGACAAAGTAGGCCCAAAAGGCCGCGGTTGACAGGAGCTCGAAGTGGTACGCGCATCAGCGCTTATAAACCACTCCGGCTGTCCCTCGACAAGCGAGGTGGGACTAAACATGCCACCGCACAGCGGCGCAAGGCCTGTGGTTCCGGTTGGTAGCATCAACCGGAACCAAAGGGGTGCATTGGTCCGGGTTCGTAGCACCAACCGGTACCAATTCCCCCCTTTAGTTCCGGTTTGTGGCACTAACCGGAACCAAAGGTCTTTGTTTCCCGCCCTTTGGGCTGCTGAAAAGAGACCTTTGGTCCCGGTTGGTAGCACCAACCGGAACAAAAGGGGGGCATTGGTACCGGTTGGTGCTACGAACCGGGACCAATGCTTGGACTATATAATAAGCACTTAGAAGTTTCAGTTCCTCATCTCGCCATTCGCCGCCGACGACGCCGGAGAAGACACCGACGCCGTCAGGCTGCCCGACCATCGTGCCGCCGTCGTCCTCATCGCCTCTCCGCGCTGCTGCTCTCCGTCGTCCCCGTCGCCCTCTCCGCGCTGCTGCTCGCCATCGTCCCCGTCACCCTCTCCGCGCTGCTGCTCTCCGTTGACGTCCCCGTAGCCCTCTCCGCAAGCGTCGCGCTGGTGAGCTCCCTTGCGCCGTCTACGACCCCCTCCTCCCCACGCGTCGCCGCCGCTGCCGGTAGTGTAGTGCGCCGCTGCGTCCAGTCCGACGAGGCGGCCGGCGACCCCGGCGATGCGATTCTTGCGGCTGAGGAGCAATTTTTATGCTAGATGATGCCAATGTTAAATTTTCTTGCTAGATGATTCCACTGTTAAATGCAATTTTGCAAAATAATTATGACTTTTCCAAATGTTGAAAAAATGAAAAAATAATATTTATGTATTAATTGATGCAATAATGGTGTATGCAAATTTTCAACTGATAAACATGAGAGGTTTGACACGTGCAAAATTTGCAATTGAAAAACTTGAGCAATTTGACATATGCATAATAATGGGGTCGCGTTTTAGTTTTGAGAGGACACATATGTTCCTATGATGTAAAAACACAAAAAAATCAAAGTTGTAGTGCTTGGGAAAATAAAGAACTTTCATGTTGAACTTTTTTTATTCATGGTCTTTTTAAAAGCCGAATTCGTCACACTTTTTCCAGCAGACATTTGTTGCATGAGTTTCTCTCTCTAGGCGTCGAGGGTCGGGAACTAGGCCGGTACAGGGTCGATGGTCACCAAGAGGGGTCGTGGGGTCGAGGGTCGTCGAGGGGTCGAGGAGTCGAGGGTCGTCGAGGATTAAACAAATAAATCCATGTCTTCATCATTAGCCGGAAGTATCCGGGGCATGATGGTACGTACGAAGTTCTCCAAAATTGTTTTGGAACGGAGTTCCTGATAGGATGATTCACTTTTTGGTACGAATTTCAGGAAATGTCTTCCAAATAGCGATATTTGGAAGGCTCTTGCTGAACTTTGTATCAAAAAGCAAATTATCCTATCTGGGACTCCGTTACAAAATAACTTTGGAGAGCTTCGTACCATCATGCGCCTGTTACTTTCGCCTAATGATGAAGACATGGTTTTATTTGTTGAATTCTTTGACACTAGAGAGGCGTCGTCGAGGGGTCGAGGGGTCGAGGTTCGTCGAGGATTCAAAAAATAAATCCATGGCTTCATCATTAGCCGGAAGTAGACGGGGCATGATGGTACATACGAAGTTCTCCAAAATTGTTTTGGAACGAAGTTCCTGATATGATGATTCTCTTTTTGGTACGAATTTTATCTAATGTCTTCCAAATAGCGATATTTGAAGGCTCTTGCTGAACTTTCTATGAAAAAGCAAATTATCCTATCTGGGACTCTGTTACAAAATAACTTTGCAGAGCTTCGTACCATCATGTGCCTGTTACTTTTGTCTAATGATGAAGACATGGTTTTATTTGTTGAATTCTTTGACACTAGAGAGGGGTCGTCGAGGGGTCGAGGGTTCGAGGGTCGTCGAGGATTCAACAAATAAATCCATGGTTTCATCATTAGCTGGAAGTAGCCGGGGCATGATGGTATGTACGAAGTTCTCCAAAATAGTTTTGGAACAGAGTTACTGATAGGATGATTCGCTTTCTGGTACGAATTTCAGCAAATGTCTTCCAAATAGCGATATTCGTAAGGCTGTTGCTGAAGTTTGTATCAAAAATCAAATTATCCTATCTCGGACTCCGTTACAAAATAACTTTGGAGAGCTTCGTACCATCGTGCGCTTGCTACTTTCGCCTAATGATGAAGACATGGTTTTATTTGTTGAATCCATGGGGTTCGAGGTGTCGAGGTTCGTCGAGGAGTCGAGAGGTTCGTTGAGGGTCGTCGAGGGGTCGAGGGGTCAAGGGGATTTTTGGCTTATCCTCACGCTTTCCATCAGACATCAATTGCACGGGTGTCTAGCTCCGGGCGTCATGTCACATTTTCCATCAGACATCAATTGCGCGGCTGTTTGGCTCCGGGCGTCATGTCACGTTTTCCATCAGGCATCGGTTGCACGGGTGTATGGCTCCGGGCGCCATATTATATAGGTTTATTTTCCAGAAACTATGGACGATCATCCAAGAAACTTAGAAGAAGAAGAGTTGTTGGGGGCAATCATCCGTGAAGGACCGTTGTTAGTGGGCGACGTCGTCCAGGAAGGAGGTGATGTCTTATCGCTTCTGAACAACACCGATGGTCTGGTAGAAGAGGGTGAAGCAGGCTCCGGAGATTGGACAATGGAGATGGAAGGACATGCTTATGATGGCTCCAGTGAGCGAACGGAGGAAGGAGACCGCGATGACGGCTCCGGTGAGCGAACGGAGAAAGGAGCTGTTGCAAAGTCCTGCGAGGTATATATATTAATTGATGCAATAATTGTTTTGGTATGTACACATTTAACTCTCTTCTTTCTTCTTTTCTAACACTCCGGATCCAGATCGAGCCAGACCTCTGTAACGAGACGAGGCCTGAAGAAAAAGTTACGCTCGGATAAAAGGTTCACGATCACCAGCATCAATAGAGATGGACAACCGATTGAACCCAGCCGGAACAAGGAAGCATTTTGTGCTCAGTGCGGGGTTCTTGTTAGGGACATGATCCCGATCACCATCCACCAATGGAATAAGCCGAAGGGCGGAGACCCTGAAGTGTCTTTTGTCATCGATAGACAGAAAGATGATCTTTGCACCTCGCTGAAGGCAAATATCACCCTACCGGAAGAGGAGCATCCGGAAAAGCCAGTTATAGAGCAAAAGGTCATGGCTCATGCTCTTAAGAAGATGGCGGATCTATTCAGGAGGTGGAAGAATGAGTTGAAAACAACATTTGTCGACAAAAATAAGACTCCAATATTCGAGGACCGATTTGAGAAGATAAGAGAACAGTGGCCCGCATTTGTGGCCCACAAGACATCAGAGAAGAGTAAGAAGATGTCAGCAATAAACAAGCTAGATGTTGCAAAGAAGAAGCATCACCATCACACAGGGTCAGGTGGCTACCTCAAAGCCCGACCGTTGTGGGGCAAGGCTGAACATGACCTTGTTGATAAAGGGATCGTACCAGAGACATTGAACTGGTTAGAGCGTGGAAGGAATTGGTTCTTCAGGGTTGGGGTAACCTTGCACCCTGAAACAGGGAAGTGCGTTTGGACGAACGAACAACTGACAATACCGATCAACAAGCTTCGGAAGTTAATCACCGAAAAAGAGGCAGGGACGTTCGTTCCCGACAGAGAGAACGACGAGCTCACAAAGGCCCTCGAGAAATGGAAGCATGGGTTTCCCGACGCAGTAAAGTACAGAAACAGGGAGAGGAAGAGGAAACAGGAGCTCAGCGATATGCAGAAGCTGCATGCAAGAGTACAAGCGCTAGAGGAGAGGCATCGAGCTGACGAAGCTACCCTAGAAGCTACCCCGCCATCTCAGCATAGAAGCAGCGTGGCTTCCACCGAGCTCATTGCGCAGCCTGATTTGACGGCTCCCAAGTACCCGGTGGATGAAATCACAGAGGCTCAAGTTTTCCACCTTAAGAAACAATTGACGCACTTCAAATCCATGGTGGCTATCGGCTATGTTGCACCTCCTAGACCCAACGGAACTTTTCACTGCTATCTGATTCCACAAGGCTATGCTGTTGTGATGGTCGATGAAATACTGGAGGGATATGAGGAGCTCGATCTGGACTACCGTACCGGAGAAGATGGAACTCTCCTGGAGAAAGTTATGAGGACTTCATGTCTATGGCAGAAAGAATTCATCAAGCTTCCGAACTGGATGGTGCCTCCGCCTCCTCCTCCTCCGGCGAGTAAGGGCCCGCCTCCTCCTCCGCCTCCGTCGAGTAAGGGCCTGCCTCCTCCTCCGCCTCCTCCTCCGGCGATTGATCAGGGCACGCCTCCTCCTCCGACGAGTAAGGGCCCGCCTCCTCCTCCGGCGAGTGATCAGGGCACGCCTAGTTCTCTGCGTCCTCCTCCGGCGAGTGATCAGTGCACGCCTCCTCCTCCACCTTGTTCTCTACCTGCGTCAGCGCATCCGAGCAACCCGTCTCCTCCTTCGCCTCGCCAGAAAGAGCAGAAGAGAGCAGCCGCCGCCGCTCCGGCTGCTCCGGCGCCTGATCTTAAACAACAAAGGAAAAGAGCCGTCGTAGCTCCGGCGTCTAGCAGTACAAAAAGTGGCGGGAAGCAATACAAATATGGTCTATCATCTCTCAAGCCTCTTGAGAAGTTACCATACGAGAAGAGCTCGGAGGAAACCTTGGAGATTGTTCAAGACGAAGTGGATGTCTGTCTGAAAAAGAAAAAAACCACCTCCGCCTCCGAAGATAGATGAGGCGAAAGCAAAGAGCACTTTGGATGCCCTGAAGCGACCAACACCGGATCCGTTGGATGACAACCATGTACGCACTCTTCAAAAGAAAGCGCAAGAAGTGCGCCGGCTTGGAACCACTGCAACTGACAAAAGGAGAGAAGAACAAATTGCAATAGGGAAAAAATTCCCCAGCTCAGTGAACAGGCGAACAAATCGTGCCCCCACTGCAGTTGTCTAGCGATATCGTCGTCGCAACGATGTCGGCCGGGATGGTGCCCGGTACCAATCTTGTTGATTACCTGGCGGCCGGGATGGTGCCCGGTACCAATCCTGGTGATTACCTGCCCGACGATACACATTTTGATCCACTGGAGGTAGTAGAGGAATACACATATCGGTAAGGGTATTCTCTCGTCAGATCACCTATTCAACAGCTACCAACGATGATGCGAAGATTACATCAGTGGTACATGGATGCCTGCAAGAACTCTGATCGATAATGTGCTGATTATGGTTAAAGACAAGCAGGACCTCGTTGGAATTGAAGTGTTGCCGGTTCCATTTGAGGAGTTATTCCAACTTTACAATCAAATGGCCATCGATAAAGTAATCGTCACTTGCTACTGTCTGTAAGTACTACTTCATTAATTAAGTATTTATATATAGCTCAACTCTTTCACTGCATGTACATATAATTCACTATATCATGCAGATTGAAGATCGTGGAATGCAAGAAAAGACAAATCTATAATATTGGGTTCATTAACCTAAATCTCTTTAATCATTGGGAGATTGAAGAATTTCCCAAACTAGCCGAGGCCAATTTGCTACAATCTTTGCTTCAACATAGAAACAAACAAAAAGTAATCTTTCCTTACAACATCAAGTGAGTGTTACTGTGCATATTCAGTTTTCCTTATTTACTCAAGGTTATAGTAATGTAATTGAGAAGTTATGCATGCGTGCGCAGCTTTCACTTTATTATCCTAGAGATTATGTTTGAGGAGGGAGTAGTAACCATCTTAGAGTCAAGACGAAAAGATCCTGAGACGTATGCGGTCATCACTGAAATGCTTAAGAACTAAGTTCAATCGATCATTATCGCACCATTTCAACAACTTTGTTCATTTCCTGATATCAGGTTATAATTATTTTCTATGTCTGGCAGGGTTTGGATACATTTCACCAAAAAATCTCTAGGACTGCCAAAGCTGCTGAAATTTTCACGCCCGAAAGTAAGTACTACTAGCTAGTTCCACGCATCTCCCATTATATTGATTCTATAGTTTCATCAATACCATTTATATAATGCTTGATTATCAGTTTGATTGGCCTCTATTTCTCATAAAGTGGTTGTGGCAGAATGAAGGGACTAATCTTTGTGGGTACTACATTTGCGAGTACATATACAACTAATCTAAGAATGTCGGCTACTCTAGAGAACAATTTAAAGTGTGTAAGCAATAATATTAATAATTTTATTTTATTACCATTATTTGTGTTGAGTTTCATTCATATATCTGTAGTGACCCCCTTCTTCGAATTAGATTTGGGAGCTGTATCAAGAAATCCTACCACAAGATTGCATAATAGCAATTCAAGAGGAATTGTCGGGTTCTTTCTTGACCACATCATCAAGAAAGACGGAGAATACCATATGGAACTTAATTTCACATGTTAATTAGGGTATTGTAAGAGAAGTTATATTGTATATATGTATCCAGTGTCGTCGGATAGATATACGAAAACTTGTTGTTCGAACTATATCTCGGAGAAGGAGATGTCGATCACTTCTCTCTGTATATGTTCATGACGATCTTCTGTACTTAATGATTTAATTCCTTCATTTTCTTACTAGCTAGCATGTCGACCAAGTCCTCTCTATACGTATAGTACGTAGCGTCGACCAAGCACGGAGATAAGAGAGGACACCTCTCTATTAATGGGCCTCTTTAGTCTCGGTTTCGGAACTGAGACAAATTAATGGGCCTCTTTCTACCAGTGGAAGGGGGAGAAGCCATTACCACTTCCACGCCATCATAGACCATTCGCCAAAATTCTCATCCATCGGTAATTATCACTGCTCAGATCAAATGGATCATAAGAAAGGTTAAAAAGACCAATGGAAAGGAAAATGTGACGATACACAAGTAACAGGTGTATATCCTTCCCAAGGGGAAGCAGAGCAAGATATACATGACCAAGTTTGTATTGGCATGGAGTCAAAGGAGGTTGCCGATGATAACACAAATCATCGAGGGGCAAGGATGGTATTTCACACGACGAATCCAATTGACACATGGAAGAAGCCATGTAAGATTAGTCAGATAATAATCCACCAAAGGTCGGATGGTTCCCAAAGAATCTGATATGAGTATCGGCACTCAACCAGAGGAGAAAGAATTCAAAGGCATCGAGTGATAGAAGCATCAGAATAATTTGATGCTTAAGTACAAGGGATTTATGATTTCCATATCGGGAGATGGATGTAATTATCCATACGGACTTATCGGTGGCAGGGGATTCCAAAGCGGATGGACACGTAGGTTCTAGGGAATTTATCGGAGCGTAATCTTCGGAATCTTCAGGTGAAGTAAGCGATCATCTTGGGTGAAGGGCTCTCCGCGTAGATGCGACCACAAGATTCTATTGTCAGAGTTAGCAAAATTACCCGAAAGGATAAGATAGTAGAATCCCAGAGTAAAGGTACGAAGAAAAGAATCCTAATACCACCATGTTTGTGACGTTGGCCGATAAGCCACACGACACTGATAGTAAAGTAGTTTCGCAAAGACTAGACTCGACTTCGACCGAGAAATTGGAAGTGGGTGTCCTACAGGCAGTCGACTTTGATACCAACTTGTGACGCCCCCAAAATCAAGCCGTATACAGTAACCATACATGCAAAGTACACGATCGAGATCAGGGACTCGCGGTGTGATATCACAACACAACTCTACAAATAAAATAATACAAGTTGTTTAATACAAGCTAGGGGACACGAGGGCTCGAATACAACTGCTCGAGAGCACAAAGTTAGCGGTGGCAATAGTATCTGAGTACAGACAAAAGGTAAGCATGATTTTCCTTAAGATTGAGATTGAGATTGAGATGGCTCGCCTTGAGTAACCCGAGAAGAAATGCGATTGTCTTGTTCTTGGCGCCCATGATGGAGGCCCAAATGGTCTTCACTTTCATGCCTTGTTGGTCGGGCATTATATGTTGTTGCCCCTTGGTGGTAAAGTTGGTAGTTGAGGGTGTCTTGCACTTGTCTCTCAAGGTGGAGATGCTTGTCGCATTCCATGGCGCGGTCTTGTGGCTCCATGCGATGACGAGACCGGATGTGCTCGACGGGCTTGTGCTTGGACTTGGAACGGTGAGAAGACCGGTGTGAAGAAGTGGATGATGAAGAATGATGTTGTCGAGAAGAGAGCATGGCCATGAGCTTGTCTATATTGGCTTGGTTACGGTCGAGCATTTGTAGTTTGAATTCCTCCATGGAGTTGGACATTTTCTCTTGATCAGTTTGAAAATTCAGTGCAATCGTGGCAATGCGGTTGCTCAACTTCTCGTGGGCGTCACACATTTCATGTTGGAATTGGAGATGAGTCTCTTAACCATATTGCTTGTATAAGGATGTGTCCATTCACCGGTGACGTAGGGGAGTCTTGCCTAGCCATGAAAATAAGCGGGTAGATGTGAGAGTAAAAGGGAAATAACACAATCAAGGATACCTTCTCGAAGATGTAATGAGTCGAGTGATATGTAGCTTTGCATAGTGAAAATATTGTCCTTGTTTACATGTCGTTCCCACACGCACAACTACGCAGAAGGCTTATGTGGAGCTTGGTAGAGGTTAGTGTCCAAAGGAATGTAACAAGTGGATCAAGATGTTAATAAAGTTGGTAAAGATCCGAATGAAACAATGCAATACAAGTAGAGCAAAAGGTAGAGAGGGAGGACAAATGGAAACACACACGCAACGATAGTTGGACTTATGCAACCAAGAAAGTGAGCAAGGTAATGCCTAACGAATACTAATGCTCGCATTGCACAAGTACAAAGAGATTCACTAGCTCGATTCCTCAACAGGCTTGATTCGCATAAGTGCACCAACCTATAATGATGAGAAAGAACTATACACGTACTTTTGGGTAATGTTTCACTACTTGCTCTCTCTTTTTCTTAGAAGCTTTGATATATTTTTCTGTTCTATTTTTTATAATGGAACTCTCTCTTGACCACGGTACTCGAAACGCTATCAATTTACATGCAACAAGATGTAAAATGCAGAGAGTATAGATGACTACTACGGTGCAGAAAATGCGAGAGTTCACAATACTTAGAGAGCTAGGCTCAATAGGACCAAAACGATTGACGCAAAAGGAGACTTGGTTATCAATGGTGGTGGCAAGGGGAGGGATGGTGGACGGAACGATACCTCGCGTCACCTTACCCTCGAGGAGAAACCGTGGTATCGTCCTTGCTTCCGGTTGTGTTGGGCCCGGGTGATCTTTGTGTTGGAGGAGAACTCGGACGGTCCTGCGTCTGGTCCGGACGATCTGACGTTGCCCCGGACGGTCCGACGTGGTGGGATCCAAGCAGATCTGGAGATGAACTCCAAAAAGAGACGAGAGAAAAGAAAAAATTGTGGAAAAATCGTGAGAAAAATTGCTAGGAACGCAAAAGGAGACTAGATCCACGATTAAACCATCATATCCATGGACCACAAAACCAACCAAATCTCACGAAATCCAACAAGTTGAAAAATCTTGGATGAGACCATTTTTGGTGGGAATTTTCAAATTAGCTAAGAACAAAACAAAAATTGGCTAGAAAAATGAGGGGAAGGGGCTCCGAATCGTGGCAATCGTGCTCTTGATACCAAATGATGTAGGACAAACCTAGGGATTGGCTCAAATCTTTACAATTCGAAGCTGGAGATTCACAATAAGAAGAAAGCACAGTGAGAAATCACAAAGGGGAATCAACACAATGGAAAAAAGGGGAACAAGATCCGACACATAGAACACTCAAATCCACAGATCTCAAGATCCATACACCAACGGAGGTATGCTTGGTAGTTTTCCCTCTCCTTCTATGAGTGGGGAGAGGAAGGATAGAGAGAGGAAAGTAAGAGCTAAGATCTCTCAAAGAGATCTAGTTTACCAAGGGGAATGTAAGAGCTAAGCTCTCTCAAATATAGATAATATCTTAGCTAACCCTAAAACGGAGGTAGGAGACGAGTATTTATAGTCTAGGTGCGGAACGAAGGGGTACACGGGCCTTAGCCCACATGCTGCGCACAGGAAGATCCGGCCGCGTTGACCTAGCTGGACGGTCTGGACCGTAGCCCGGACGGTCTGGCCTCAGCCCGGACGATCCAACCTGGGGTCCGGACGGTCTGGAAAATTACCACCGTGAGGAGTCTTCGGGCTTCGCTTTCCGGACGGTCCGGCCTCAGCCCGGATGGTCCGACCTAGAGTCCGGACGTCCGAACAATTACGACCGAAGGCCTGCTTCTGGATTTTCTCTTCGGATGGTCCGACTTCAGGCCTGGACGGTCTGGCCTGGGACCCGGACGTCTGACTCCTGGAGGCCGGTATCCTTCTCTTCGGCTTCTTGCGGTCCTTCCAGTCGTGTGACCTGCCCTTTTCCCGTGGCTTCCTCTTGGGTGGGTCCTTGGTACCTGATGATGCATAGAGTATCCGCATGAGGTAGCACCCAAGTCTCGCAAGCAAGCAAGTTTATTTCAAATAGCAGCTAGTTCATCTTAGTCTTGATGGCGCGTGCTTGTGCTCTTGTGAAAGGTCAATGTGGGGGTGACGTACCCATGGTGATGTCGGTTGTATGCTCCGTATCACTTTTGGCACTCCTTAATCTTCTTTCTTTATCTTCATTCGTAACACTTGAAATCTTTCTTTGCATGAATATCTCATAAACTTGATTAGAGTGGTTAGTGCCAAAGTAGATAAATTTTCACATAATAACGTAGATACATACTTAAGCACACAAATTAAACCTTAGTTACTATTCCCCAACTTTGTTTTAGGCCCCCAAAGAACCAAGAACAAAGCTAAAAAAATAAGCAAATGCAATTACAAGGCAGAAATATTGGAAAACATGACAGTGTGTCGAATTCAAATTCTTAGACACACCTGCTGAGGCCGAAGAATTAATGGGAAAGATAGCTAAAAATCATGATGATTGGTCCATCCCTGAACCTGTTCCAACACGAAACAAGAGGGGTATGCTTGTTTTAAATCCCGAAGATATGCAAGATGCTAAGAAATTTATTAAGGAGAAATTTATGCAAGAAGCTAAGAAATTTTACCTCCTATTGAAGAATTATGTCAGCCTACCACTCATCCTCCTATCGTAGAGGTACGCTCTCTTTTAGATGTCAATGCAAGTGATGTTCCTTATGGTAAGCCTCCTGAACAATGTCTAGATGAGATTGATAATTTTATTATGAAGTAGAGTCATTTTAATGAGAGAATCGAAAATCAATTGCTTGATAATTCCCTTGCTATCAAACATTTGTTAGATGTTTTAGGAAGAACTGTTAATGATGTTAAAGGAATTGTTAAGCATTTTCATATGGTTCAAACTCAGCTTGAACAAATTTCTAAAGTGCAAGAAGATTTGCTGGCTAACAATTCCCAACAAGTTGATACATAGGGACACTCGCCCAAGATCCTCTCTATCCAGAGGGACATCCAAAACAGAATCGAGCAAGATTCTCAAATGCAGGAAGATAATATTGTTAGCTCTCCAGAGAAAAACAAGAAGAAGAAGAAGAAACATAAGGAGGCTGGAAATTCTAATGATCCTGAAACTAATGAAGAACCTATTGCTGATTCTAATAGCATATCTATTTCTGATGCTGAGACTGAAGATGGTGCTGAACCTGATAAAGATAATGAGAAGAATGATCCACCTGAACAAGAAGAAGAAGCACCTGATAAGCATAAAATGTATACTAAAGAAGACTTTGTCGCAACAAAACATGGGAAAGAAAGAGAGCCCAGGATTCGGAAGTCGATGCCCTTTCCAGCTAAGTCCCTCAAAACTAAAGAAGAAGAGCGTTACTATAAATCTTCTATGTATAAATAGCTAGCTCCCACTAATATATTTCTCTCAACATGCAAGTATGGCACCTGATCATCCAAAATGCATGAAAAAAGGCCCATCTCAACATGCCACTATGAATATTAAAAATCCACCCCAACATGCAATATGCATGCATGGGAATTTCCATTCTACTATGATATATTAGTTCAAAAAATGTTTTTTTAAAATATTCATGTTTCATTTGATCAAACATCTATAATACCTAAATAGTTCATCCCCACTAACCTATTTATCTTGACATGCAAACTATCCACATCATCAAGTAGGTCCACAATGTAAAAACTCTTCCACTAACTCTTCATGCACATGATCCAACTTTGCATGTGCATGATTCCTTCAACAACAAAAAACTTTGCATGTGGATGCAACTTATCACAAATAAATAATACATTTTTTTATGCATTCAAGTTCATAATTTATAAGCAACTTTTTATATAGAAAATCAAATTATAATTTACATCGCATTTTATTTCTCTAGATATTGTAAAGTAACTAAATTAACGAAAAAAAATCAAACTCATTTTTAATTTTTCATCAAAATTTCTTAGATTTTTTACTATAAACAATATTTCTTTTTAAAAATAATTTATAATCAAATTATACAATGTTTCATAAATTTTTGCATATTTTAAAACATAAAATTTGTTCTTAATAGTTCCCGCAGCAACGCGCGGGGTATCATCTAGTTTCATTAAATAGCTAGAACCCACTAACATATTTCTCTGAACATGCAAGTATGCCACCTCATCATCCGACATGCATGAAAAAAAGGCTCACCTCAACATGCCACTATGCATATTAAGAACCCACCCTAACTTGCAATATGCATGCATGAGAATTTCCATTCTACTATGATATATTAGTTCAAAAAATATATATTTTTCAAATATTCTTTGATCGAACATTTCACTGAAATATATTGCAAATATTTTCCGTAAAAATGTGTGGGGCATCATCTAGTTTTGTGAATGGATGAAACCTCTTTTTTTTCAAATCCCTTTGACTGATGCTATTAAATTTCCTCCTTATTCAAAGTACACGAAAGATATTATTACTTATAAAAGTAAGGTTCCTAGTGATGCAACCTCTACTATGCTTGCTTATTATTTTTTTAAGTAGAAATATTCCTAAGAAGCTTGGAGATCCAGGTATACCCACCATTTCATGCTCCATAAAAAATAATTATGTCAGAATTTCTTTATGTGATATGGGTGCAGGAGTGAGTGCTATGCCTTTCTCCTTATATAAGAGGCTTTGTTTAGACAAACTAATCCTTACAAATATTTCTCTTCAGATGGCTCACAAGTCTACAGTCGTTCCTATTGGTATTTGCGAGGATGTTCTAGTTGAAGTAGCCAATTGGTTAATTCTTACTAACTTTTTGGTGTTAGATATGCCCGAGGATGGTAGCATATCTATATTTCTTGGGAGAACTTTTCTTAACACTGCAGGGGCTATTATTGATTGCAACGATGAAAATGTTACTTTTAATGTTAACAATAAAGAGCATACATTATATTTTCCGAAGAAGATAGACAAGAGGTATGACCTTAATTCCATTGAAAATATTGAGACCGCCAAGGTTGGATAGTGGGATTGTCCTCTACATGTGCATCATAAATATAGAACTATTATGGTTGGGATAATGTCAGCGAAAGTGAAGGTATCATAGTCACTTCTTGAAAGTAAAAACCTTTTGCTCTATATAGAATTTGCTTGCTAGTAAGACATGATCAATCTTACTAACGAACCCGTTCTATGTAAGCAAAAGAGTGTGTTATTTATTTTTGCTTTTTGTCCTCACTTTTTCTTGTTGTACCCTATCTTTTTTGTGTTTGAAACTTCACTACTTTAACCTCTATATAGAGTTTCTGGAAGTCCTGCATCTTTCTCTACCTCGAAAAACACCCCAAAACGAAGTTTTCAGTTCTGGAAAAATTAAAATATTTTTGTGTGCGAGAGTCCCAAAGGCGCCAGTGGCTGACCAGGGGGGACCCACCTAGTGGTCAGGCGACCAGGCGGCGCGGCCAACCCGTGGCCACGCCACCTGGCCGCCTGGGCCCACCAGGGTCACCCAACAGGTATCTCTTCTTCCTTCCTCTCGCTCTTCCTCCAAAAATCCAGTTTCTTCAGCTTGAGCTCGTGTTCTTGGCCTCTTTGCTGCGATTTTCAATCTCCTTCTACAACCCTCCATTTTAGTCAAAATTTGGGGCAAAAGTTCCTTGGTATGTGACTCGTCCACTCCTCCAAATAGATTTTTGATTGTTAAACATACATGTGAGTATTTTGGAGTTCTTGGTGGCTGTTCATATGAGCTTGCTTGCTTGATTTACAATTTATTTTTGAAGTTTTGATGCATGTTTAGGCTTGTATGAAGTGAGTAAAGTAGTATGCTTCATATCATGTTAATTATTTATCACCCTTTGTAACTTGCTAAATATTTCATATTAGGGGATAATGAAAAAAGTTATACGATGGTTTGGGGGCAAAGAAATCCCTTTAATAGAGCCTCCACATCAACCCCTCATGCGAGGACGAGTTAGAACGATGATGTTGAGATTCCGCAATTTCTCAATGAGACGAACATCGTGCAAGCCATGCCATATCCTTGCTATGAGTTTATGACAACTTTAGGTTTGCACGATCATTTTAATAACCTTGTTGAAACTGTAGGTTTGATGCATGTCATGACACATAAGGTCCAACACTATCCAAGGCTTACTTACTATTTTGTCAACTGGTTTAAATTCAATGATGGGCCCTCTCCCACCATCAAATTTAGATATTATGAGGAAATATTAACTATGTCGTTGGCAGAATTTTATGAAGTTTTAGGTGTGTGAAATGAAGGTGTAACGCACAAGATAATGGAGCAGCCCTACGCTCTCAAGGCTATCTTCAACTCTTTTTGTAACAGAGATACGAGGTGCATTCAACGAGGCAGAGTACGAAGCATTCAGTTTCCCTACGTAAGGTACTTTGCATATTACATTTCTCGAGGGGTGTTGGCTCGTGCCAGCATGAGAAACATTAGATCCCCAGACCTTGCTATACTTTCAGCTGCCCTTGAGGGAGACCGAACATATAATTTAGGTGCCTTGATCGCTTGCCGTTTCAGCTTTAATGACGAGAAGGGTCCTACCTTTGGAGGCATTTCCCCCTCGCTTGTTATTGAGCATCTTGTTATACTAGTATGTGATTATGATCTTCCTTTACCATTTTCATGCCTAGATCTTGATGCCATGAAGAGGCGTGAGTTTGTCACTAGGAGTTCCCATTTGGAGGACCTTAATTTTATGATGATATTTAATGATTGTACTATCTGAACCATTCATTTTCCTACTCCCGTTATGTTTGATCATGATGTCAGACATGGATGGTCACTCACCGTGGTTGAGCTAGATGAGTATATTGAGGAGGACGAGTACCAGTCACCACCTCCACCTGCACCAGAGGGGTATTTCTTTCCCTACGGGGAGGAACCCTCCTCTCAGCAGGCAGGCAGTATGTCTTTCTCCGTTCACGACGCCCAGCATGACCCATGGGCGCGCCACTACGACCACGGAGTCGAAGGAAGCTCCTGGGGCTCACAGTAGATGAGCCCAGCTTAGGCCAAAAGCCTAAATTTGGGGGAGTACGTATATCTCTCCCTTTCCATTTGTATCATCCATGTTCTCACTTTTTTCTTTTCAAAGTTTTTTCTTGTGCTTCTTTGTTTATCCTTATTTTCAAAAACAATAGAAAGATTTCTCCCTTCTCTTTGTTTGTTAACCCTTTGAAAAAACCAAAAAGATTGATTTCTCTCTCTTTAATTTTCTTTGAATGCAAAGTTCAACTCGCGTCCGTGGCTGCACTTGCGCTTTATTATCTCCTTTGACGTTCAATCATGCGAGTGACAAGGCAATAATGACGAATATTGGCGGAAGGGATGTGATAAGGAAAGCCGGTATGAACTCTATTTGTTGTCACTTTTGTACATATGTCTATACTTATGATCTAAACACCAGCCTGTAGTGACATAGTGCTATGTTTACAATGCTTTCTCAGTAGTTCATGCTTTTTTTTGTGACTAGTCTCAAATAGCTGGAGTGCATAATGTGTTATTGAAGTGAGTTACATGCATTGCTTTGTTAATCATTTGGCATAGTAAAGTGTTATCTTCCTTCGGAGAATTATTGAATTGACTTGGCACATGCTTACACATGCCTATGACTAAAAGTCTATCTTGCCTTGATGATCTTTTTTTTAGAATAGTCATATCACTTTCATGCATGATTCAATGTTGCTTTGTCGCTCTGCATGATTATGACCATTATTGCTCTCTAGTTGGTCGCTTCCCTGTCTTTTGCTAGCGTTCACTTGTACTAATTGGACTGACTGCTTGTGCATCATAAATCCTTGAAACTAGTTATGCCTTGAGAGTCTACTATACCTTCCTATATATTGTATTTACTTGCCATCCTAACGAAGACCTTCATGTACCACCTCAAAATCTCTCAAATAAGCTCCCCTTTTGTACCCGTACAAGCTCATGGAGTGGTAGGGGTAATCCTTATCTTCAATGGTAAATATTTTTTACTCATTGACAAAGTTTTAACTAGTCAAATTTATGAGGCAGAGACTGGCTTGGAGAATGCCCAGTTCTAAATGGGTTATAAAAAATAAAACTTACACCCCCCAGGCTTGAGATTGTAAGAAAGTAGCCATGTCTTGTGTATGATTGGTGGAGGGGGAGTGTAAGCATAAAAAAAGCATGGGAACCGCCATTAATATAGTTGGCATGGAAGATATTGAGAACCTTTTTCATAAACCATTGACTGGAAAGCTACACTATCAAAAAGTAATTTATCTCTGATTTAAGTAGCAAGCTCTGGTACATGTTTAGTCTTTGCTTACAATCATGGGGATTCAACTTTGCCTTCAAAAGCCAAGGTTTGAGATCCTCCACGTTATCCTTCAAAGCACCAACATAGAGAGCATAATTGTCATTCTGAGTGTAATGTGCATTGTCCCAAAGTAGTATTGTCTTCTGCATTATTGTGATATTGCTCATTCTGAAATATTTACTTATAGTATCCTTTAAAACTCCGGAGGTGCTCCTGCATTTATATTTTGCTTCACTTATGGGGGCAAGCGAGATACCATTCTACTATGTTCAAGCTATGCACACAATAGTATCATCAATTTATAGACATACACACCTCAATATCTCATACACAGACAATAGTCTAAATCGATCATCTCATATATATTATCACATGATCATAATATCCAACACAAAGGTTAATATCGAATACAAAGGTCAACTTTTCCTAGTTTAACTTCGCTAATATCCAACAACATAATGTTTAACAACAACTACGAACCAACCTACTGATCAGGACCACAAGGTGAAATGAAAAAAAAAACAAAAGACACCCACATTCCATTATGTAATATGGAGAACAACTTGTCTCCATGTTTGATGTTCATCCGATTCACTATCCTTTTCCATCCTCTTATTTTACGCAACCATCATCTCCAGCTTCAGTGGAGTAGTCAGTGCTGAAGAGGACATCCCATGCCCGTGCAGAAACAACTATAAGCTCGCCTTGAGGAGGCATCCACTTAGGCGTACATGCTGCCAGGATTCTCTGTTGAAAACATACAAGTAAAATACCTAGTAATACATTATACTTAATTTTAGGTCAAAAGATTTCTGAAAATGGACTAGTGTGATAGAATAGTAAAAAATATTACCATGATATTATCTTTTACATGTCCTGGAAACAAATTGACAACAATGGAACATATGGTGTATAAGGTTCGCCAATATTATTGAAGTTCACAAACAAAGTAACACCTTTAAGAACATTGATGAAATCATCTTGTTCATCAATTGTCAGGCCAAATCCACCATTATGAAAAGTATTATCAAACATCTTCCGAATTTCTTTTGGAGCTTGGAGATAAACTAACAATTATAAATAAGTTGTCAACTTAGGAAGCAAGAAAATAAGGAAGTAAACAAGTCAAAGTTGTTTAAGAAACTCACGTGGAGATAGAACCAGCTTAATGTCGTCCACTAGCATCCAAATGTCCTTATTTCGAAATGTTTGACCATCTTGACGACGAAGGCCAAGATCAAATGTTATTTGCATATCATCCTCTAATGCATATGCCTTGCATAGTGCATACCAATTTGGAAAATCAAAATATGTGCTATTTGGTTCATTAAAGACCTCGACCTTTACAGTTATACCATCTTTCATCTTAATATTGACATATTTTTTAGAATTCTCACGCCACTCATCGATTTTGAAAAAGTCGCGGACATGAGTTCTTGCGTAGCAAGGGATGTGCTAGTTGATTATAAAAAAATACACGTCAAAATAAAAAGTAAGTGAAGCATGCTTAAATAAGAAGATGTCGATGAAGTTTCATACCGTTTGAAATTCGAAGCCCTCCCTAAGCGTGATGGAGAAGTATCTTTCTTTCTCCTCATCCAACTTTGGAAACTTGTCGCATCGACCCGTGTCATCGCCACAATAGTCGCACTCGGGGATTCTATCGTCGTCAGCCATTTTCTGTGTTCATAATTCAAAAATTAGACATTTAAAACAAAAGGAAAAACAGATGAACTCAAATAGCAAAAGTAATGATTAAAAGTAGGAAAATGATTCTAGCATATGTCACTACATTCCTTCTGCTCAGAAAAATTTATACTAACTAACAAATTAACAAAAACGAATATGGGATGATACAATTCCAATTAGTGCCTCATATTTATATTGAACACATAAGCGAATCAGGGGGGCGTGGCAGCTACCCAAGTAGGATGCTCAAGTTTCGTACTTGTACATATCACAAGGGTAGCTGCACGCTCTCCCCCGATGTCACATTGTGTCAGAACGGTTTTAATCATCATCATTTAAAACGAAAGGAAAAAAAAGGATGAACTCGAATAAAAATGCAATATATCGGTTTTTTCCTCATACTTAGGTTGAACACACACAAATAACTATAGAGATGGCGTTAGCGAGCCAAGTAGGATGCAAAAGATTTGTATTTTTGTATATCACAAGGCTCGCTAACCCATGCCTGTTGTCACATCGTGTCACAACGGAGTTAATCATCGACATTCTTAAAAAGGAACACACATATTGGTTTTTGCCTCATACTTAATTAGGTTGAACACAGACAAACAACTATAGGGACGGCGTAAGCGAGCCAAGTAGGATGCACACGGTTCGTATTTGTGTATATCACAAGGCTCGCTTACGCATCCCTCCAGTCACATGGTGTCACAACGGTGTTTTAATCATCGGTATATCAGTTTTTGTCTCATACTTACATTGGACACACACAAGTGATTTCAGGGATGGAGCCAGTGACCCAAGTAGGATGCACAAGTTCCTTACTTGTGCATATCACAAGGATCATTGTCCCATTCCTAACGTCACATAGTGTCACAATAATTTATTTTAATCATCGACAATCTAAAAAGAAGGAAAATAATGACGAACAACAATATCAGCGAATCAACAATAGTATCACTCATACATATATATCGAGTAATACAACGGTAAACAACGTGACTTGCATAGTTCCTAGTTATACATATATATCTTAAGATTCAAACATATAATACATGACTAATACAGTAAACAACGTCGGGTGAGGATGGTGGCCATCCAAAGAGAAGGAACCACCACGAACCCGTAGCTCGGGTGAGATCCCTGAAGAACCTTCCAGGTCCTCCATGAACCACTGTCGAACGCCACCAAGTAGCAACGGACGTGCTCGTCCTCCTCCCTGACATGTCGGCGTACAATCCATTCGGGAGTCGTCTTCCTCTGCACCGATTGTGGCCCACGCGACCGCCACCAAAGAAGATCCGGGTCGACGACAGGACCCGGATTCCTCACTAAGCAGCGCGCCTCGGAGATCACCTCCCAGTGCCAGCCCGGGGGAGCCCAGTCCCGGACATCGCCCATCCCATCAAGCAGGTGCTCTCCGACGCGACGACGACGGGGATGCGGGCCAGGCATCGTTGTCTAGAACTTATTTAATATTAAAAGTTTTATTAAAATGAACGAGTGAAAAATTTATACTAACTAACAAATTAACAAAATAAGAAAAAAATACTTCCGGCAAAATTTTCGTTTCGACAAATTTAACTCCCCTTCCGACAAATCGCGGGCACTCGATATGTCCTACTTTTCTAGCACAAGTCACGCCAAAATCCACGGAAATTTTCGGCATGACATTTGCTAAAAAATGGACATATCGAGCGCCAGAAATTTGCCGTCATGGAAATTAATCGACATTCCGGTAAAACATTGGTCACTCATAACCCTGCAAACAATGATCCTAATTACTCAATATGCTAACAAAAGGACAATTTAAACTACACAAGCACCACACACACATATTTAAACTAGAGGAGGATCACTAACAAATTTTATACTGACTAACAAATTAACAAAATAAGACAAAAGTACTTTTAAATAATGCCTCATACTTAGTTGGACACATAAGCGATTCCCGGGAAAGTGTGTCCACAAACCCAAGCAGGATGCACAAGTTCTGTACTTGTACATATCACAAGGGTTTGTGTCACACTTTCCCCGATGTCACATAGTGTCACAATATATTTGAATCATCGACATTCTAAACAAGGAGAAATAGTGCCTCATATTTAGATTGGACACATAAGAGATTCCAGGGAGACTGTGGCAGCGAACCCAAATAGGATACACAAGTTCCGTACTTGTACATATCACAAGGGTTCGCTTCACACTCTCCCTGATGTCACATAGTGTCACAATATATTTAAATCATCGGCATTCTAAAAAATAAGAAATAGTGCCTCATATTTAGATTGGACACATGAGCGATTCCAGGGAGAATGTGGCAACGAACCCAAATAGGATGCACAGGTTCCGTACTTGTATATATCACAAAGGTTCGCTTCACACTCTCCCCGATGTCACATAGTGTCAGAATATATTTAAATGATCGGCCTTCTAAAAAATCCTAATTACCTCAATATGCTAACCAAAAATCCTAATTGCCTCCTGTCCTTGCTAAAAGTAGGAAAATGATTCTAGCAAATGTCACTATATTTATATCATTGGCATTCTTAAAAAATA
Source organism: Bromus sterilis (assembly GCA_950022295.1). NCBI lineage: Eukaryota > Viridiplantae > Streptophyta > Magnoliopsida > Poales > Poaceae > Bromus > Bromus sterilis. The sequence goes on along the minus strand of OX465596.1, from coordinate 155,202,000 downwards.
GCAAAAGTAATGATTAAAAGCAATTTCATGCTAAAACACCGTTTAATTCCCGTTTCGACAAATCTCAAGCACTCGATATGTCCTACTTTTCTAGAAAAAGTCATGAGAAATCCATGGAAATTTTTGGCATGACATTTTCCAAAAATTCGACATATCAAGCGCCTGAAATTCGCCGGAACGGAAATGAATCGACATTCCGGAAACACATAGGCCACTCATATCCTGCAAACAATGATCCTAATTACTCAATATGCTAACAAAATGACAATTTAAACTACACAAGCACCACACACACATATTTTTCCCTAGCAATATTATGAACCCTAACAATGCATCCATAGCAATAGCAATTTTTCATAGCAATAGAAATCTAACAAAAATCCACATTTTGTTCCAATTTAACAAAAATCCTACATCATGTTTCAATCTAAAATAAATTTATGAATTGAGAGAGGGGATTGAGCAGGAGCACCATTGGACGGCGGCGGCGTGGAGGAGCGGTGCCGGTTGGGGAGGCGGGCAGCGGGTCGGGGAGGCGGGCGGCGGGTCAGGGCGGCGGCTGGTCAGGGAGGCGGGCGGCGGGTCGGGGCGACGGCGCGGTCGGGGCGGCGATGCGGGGGGAGAGAAGGAGAGTGAGAGAGAGAGAAATGTGAGAGAGGAGAGGGTTAGGAGCCGGTTATGTGCGGGCCATAGCAGCAGCGCCCCCCAAGAGAGAGGCGTTGCTGGTATATACGGATAGTTCGTTCCACATTAACAGCAGCGGACGACAGGAGGGGGTGCTACTGCTACGGCACTAGTAGTAGCGCGCTTTGCAGGAAGGCGCTACTACTGCAACTTGTCAGCTGGGTTTGATGGCGACCACCTTTAGCAGTAGCGGGCGCCCATAAAAGCCGCTACTGATAAAGGCTTAGCAGTACCGGTCCCCTATAAGAGGCGCTACTGCTAATTAGTAGTAGTGCCCTCAGCAGAGGGGCGCTACTGTTAAGCCTCTACCTCTAAGCTTTTTCCTAGTAGTGTAAAGGGGAGCCTGAGGGGCGGCCCCACTGTCCCAGGAGGACAGAGGGTGCTACCACCCCCCTAGCCGCGCCAGTAGGGCGCCTGGCTGGGGGTGGCCCCCTCGGGGCCCTTCGGGATTCTGGAGGCTTCCTTCGTGTATATTTTTTGGTGTTTTTTCTGGAATTTTCTTAGCAGTTTTATATTTGACCTTTTTGTGCAATGCACGGACAATAACAGATTCAAAATGGCACTGGGCACTGAATTAGTACGCTCGTCCAAAATATGTTGTAAATTATATGAAAGTGAATCAACACATATAGCAATATCACCAAAATAAGCATGTAGCAAGCATAAATTACAGATACGTTACGGACGTATCACAATGCATGTTAGCTACCTTCGGAGGAAAACCCATATGCAGGTGTGGAGTATAAACACCAAGTGTTCTTATTCTACCTCTATGACTAACCATTATGGGTTCACTCGAATTCATATTCATGTAGGTGCGGGAATGATGGCACCGGTTAGTGCTCCTGGTTGACTACTGATAACCCTCAACTATAGGGGATCGATTGTAGTGTTCTCACGGGTAAGTTAACCCAATTTATTGATTCGACAGAAGGGGAACCAAAGAGTATTAATAAGCTTTGACAGTTGAGTTGTCAATTCAACCGCACCTAAAATATGCGTGCTTGCAACAAAATATTAATAGAAATTGTGATATGATAGTGATAGTGATAACTCCGAAAGTAAAATAGCGAAAAGTAATAACTATTGACTAGCAGGATTAAAACAATATAGTCTATGGACATGGATGGTTGGGCGCTGCATGAATAAGAATGAACATGTAATAGATTCTATCACGGGGCTAGGCACACAGAAAGGTAATTATCATCTAGGAAAATATCAAACATTAGGCATGTATCCCGTAGGTAGTTGTGTGTGCTTGCAAAAAGAACTTGCACAACATCTTTTGTCCTACCATCCCACTACGAACTGGGCCAAAATGAACTTATGGAGATTAAGGTGCTCCTGTCAAAGAGCACCGGAACAAAGCAATAAACTCAATGGATACATGAAATCCTCAAATTATGGACCATCCCCTTTTGTGTCCCAAGCTGTCACCTTTGGGATCGCCGGTTCCGGACCATAATAGGTGCATACAACTCATAGATAGGATCTCGAACATAAATAAACTCATGAAAACATAAGTGGTTCAGATCTGAAAACATGGCACTCGGGCCCAAAGTGACAATCATTAAGAACAACAAGTTGTAGCAAAGATGATAAACACCATAGTAGATGATAGGCAACATGCCCCCAACAATCTGACGAACTATTACATGATCAATCTCATCCAATCCGTACCATCCCCTTTGCCTACAGCAGGGAATTACTCACACATGTGAAGAGAAGTCATGTAAGGAGGATGGAGTGGTGATGGTGATGACGATGGCGACGATCTCCCCTCTTCGGAGGCCAAATCAGCCTCCAAATTAGCCCTCCCAAGGAATAACAGAGGTTGGCGGCAGCTCCGTGACGAGTTCTGGAAAAACGACTTCTGTTTTGGAGTTTCCCTGTCACGGGAATAAATAGGAGTCGAGGTAGGGCACCAGGGGAGGGGGGAGTCGCCCAGGCGGCCAGCTGGCGCGGCCCCACCCCTGGCCGCGCCAGCAAGGCGTCTAGGCCCCCCTGGCTGCCCTTTGGTCCGACTTCTGGCTCCGGGCTCCTTCGGGTGCGTGGATTTTTTGTAATTTTTCTGGGAATTTTCTGAGATGTCCAAAAATCCATTTTCCTGCGCACAATAAAACCATACAAAGAGATTTTGCTGAAAACAGCGTCAGTCCAGGATAGTTTAGTTCAAATCATGCAAGAATGAGGGAAAAACAATAGCAAAAGTGTTTGGAAAAGTAAATACGTTTGAGATGTATCAACTCCCCCAAGCTTAGCCTATTTTTTTCCTCAAGAAATTAAGTTCAACAAACTGGACGCGACAAAGAAAACTTTGACAAACTCTTTTGCTTCATAATATGTATATAAGCCGGTACTACGAAAAGAGTTTAGCAAGTATCAAAACAATGCTATGAGGACAATGCACGAAGTAATCCTTCTTTCAAGTGACCAATCACAAACAACCTAAAGTAAATAATATGCTGCCGAAAATGAAGACAAGATCATAATGCACATAGCCTGAACATATAAAAGCTGTATCTCGCTAGTCTCCATGAGTGAAGCAAAATATAAATGCAGAATCTCCTCCTGAGTTTTAAAGGAGGCTAGAACTAAGAATTTCAGACTAGCAATATCACAAGCATGCAGAGGACAATGTAATACTTTGGGACAATGCATGTTACACTAAGAATGACAATTATGCTCTCAATAGTTGGTCCTTTTGTAAGAGAAAAGTTTTGCCCCACGAGTTTTGGACATTGTTGGAAAAAACAGTAGAGGAACTCACAAGTTTTCTAGTGTAAAACAGATGGTTAGGTTCCTGAAGTTATAGGTTGGTGCTAAAGCTTCAAGGAAGATTTACATATTCATTGAAGCATATCCTCTGGAGCGAAGCTCATCACGGATGTCGACCACCAAAAAGATATGGAATCCTGAAGCACGTCTCATCGAAGGAGATGATCAAGATGGAGCAAGACTTAGTAGTTTTTGTGTAGTTTTTTTTAGTTCTTTGAGTCGTAGGAAAAACCGTACTATCAAGAGGGGTTTAGTAAATGTAATCCGAAGGTTTTGGTGAAAAGACTCTGATCGAATCCAAACCTGTGAGAAGCCAGAGATGAGTAATCTCATGTGCACTAGGTAATTCTTCACCAGCGAAGACTATGTTCTTTCGGTTCCTAAAGATTAACCAAGTCCATGAGTCAGCTTTACTTGTTCCACAAATAAAGCTGTGCATTGATCAGAAATACGACCATTGCGGACAGGTGTCAAGCTGTCGCATCAGGTCACTTCAGTCATTTTGCACCTAGGGATCGCCACCTATAAATAGGCCACCCCCGCCCTCATTGGCGGGTGGCTGCTCAAAGATTATTCTCTGATAGCTAAGAGAGAGAGCACCCCACGAAAGCCAAACCGAAAACCATCCACTGAAGCATAAGTCCTACTGATCTGATTTGATTCACTATGACTTAGGAAGAAGTTTTCTAGCCTTGTTATCTTGGAGAACTGCAATTCTCCTAGACGGTTAGAGAGTTGTTGTTCAGAGAGCGAAGAGTAATTGTCGCCTCGAATTCCAGTGTGTCAAAGGTTGCAGACGTAGCACTTTGTAGACTGTGAACTGGTCGACCAAACATCACCGAGTCAAGAGTTCATTTTACATTCCACACTTACATTCAGAATTTCATTTGCTTCTTTGATTTGATTCAATGCAATTGTTTCGATGCTTTTGATTCTCTATGTTGTGCTTCACTCTAGTTCTTCTTCACTATCTACCTTCCTATTGAGTTACTTTTGATGCTAAGTTAAGCTTCACTTCAAAGTTTCATCCTAAAATTTGAAGTGATCATTCACCCCCTCCCCCTCTGATCACATACTTGGTCTTTGAATTGGTATCAGAGCTAGTCACTCTTTGTTTGGATTAACCTCCTTAATACGGGGAACCCATTTGCAAGTATGTCATTCGCAACTATACGCTCCGGGGAACCCATTCCCACTTAGAATGGGAAGGATTACCCTTATTGGAAGGACAAGATGATGAGGAATATTATTGCTATCAATCCGGCTGGTTGGGAAAATGTCAAGGATGGAGTTATCATCAAGGACATGAAAGATATCACTGCTGATGAGCTCAAATGTATGGCTCTTGATTCTGAAGTCCGAATATTCATCAAAAATCACATTTCTGTTGAGAAGTACCTGGAAGTGACGAAAATTACCTCTGCCAAAGGTGTTTGGGATTATCTTGAAAATATTGGTGAAGGTTCTCCAACACAGAAAGATGCAAGAATTGATACCCTTCGAAGCAAGTTCTATCGATTCGCTCGCAAGGACGGTGAGAGAGTTGAGGCTACCTACAACAGACTCACCATTCTCTCAAGTGAGTTGGTTTCCCTTGGTGCTCCCTATATCACCGATAATCTGGTGGTCAGACAATTACTTCGATCCCTTGATGAATCCTTCGAGCATCTCATACTGATGATAAAGGAAAGGACTGATTACAAGAATCTGAGTCCCGCAGATATTCTTGAGAGACTCACCACCAATGAAATGGAACAAGAAGAGAAACGTGATGTAAATGGAACTCGAAGAAGATCACTCGCACTAAAGGTAAAAGATTCACGACACTCCTCGCTTGAACCCAATTCCGCTTCAGGTGTCGAATCATATGACCCGTCAAGGATTGGAAAGGACTTGGCTCTTATAATGAAGCGCTTCAATCGGTTCCAGCGAAGAAGTTCATCTTCTCCGAAGAAAAGCTATCCTTCACGTCATTCAAGCAGTCCCTCCCACCGTTCGTCCTCAAGAAGCTCTCCTACTAAAGACAATTGTTGCATCAAGTGTAAGAAACCAGGCCACTTTATTGTTGATTTCCCTATGTGGGAAATTGAATAAAAGTCAAAGCAATCGCACAGAAATTCCTCAAGCAAGCATCACAGATCTTCCAAAAGCTATGAGTCAAAGAGGCATGAATATGGTTCTCGAAGAGATAAGAATAAATATTCTGATGATGACAAGAAGAAGAAATACCATAAGAAGCGTGAGGGTTCTTCGTCGAAGACTCACTCGTCTCGTCGAAGCAGTTCTCACCGTGCCCAGGCCTATCTCGGTAAATAAATGGACTCTGAAGAAGAAATCTCTGGGTCCGAAGATGAATCAGTCTCAAGGTTTGGGTCTGGGTCCGAATCAGATGGTGTTGCTGGTTTGGCATTCGCTTCGCCAGATGCTTCAGTGAAAGCTTCAAGCTCCTTCCTCCAACAACAGCAGTGAAGACGAGACTCCCGCCTACTGCTTCATGGCCAAGGCTAAGGTATCTTCATCCAAAGTTTCATATGATACTTCAGATTGCTCATCCTATGAAAGTGACTCTAAAATGAGCTATGCTAAACTTGTTAAACTGGCTTCTAAACAACAAGATGAATTAGAATCTCTAAGCAAACCATTGAAACATCAGAGGTCCTGTTGATTGATTAGATGGAGAAAGGTAAAACTTTGACTAATGAGCATGCTTCTTTGAAGGAGAAGTTTTATGAGCTTCAGTCTCGGCATGATTTTCTTTCAGCTGATCATGAGAAGCTCACCTATGAATTCCCTAAAAGGAAGGTGGCTCCCAAGAATCTAAAAGAGGCTCATGAAGAACTTGAAAGTATCAATCTCTCTCTCATGGCTCAACAGGTTTCTGAAGCTAAACCTGATTCTGATTCACCATGTTTAACCTTCTTAGAGCGAAGAAATACCGAGTCTATAGGTAAAGAACCTATGTTTCCTGATGCTACTAATGCCTCGAATGAGGAAAATCCTGCTGTTACCGAGGAACTCCTCAGGTTGAAAAACTTATTTGAAACAGACATGTTCAAAAGTGTGCAAGGTCACCAGTACCTTTGTGATATCCAGAGGAAGGCTCTCCTTCACAGGAATCCCAGAAATGAGGGTGTTGGTTTCGAGAGGAAGCTAAACCCTGATGGCACTTACTGGGAACCTGAGCAGTATCCTAAGACTGTTTGGGTCCTAGCGAAGGAGAAACCCATTGATATTGCTAACCTTTCAGGTTTTCACTGCAAAATGGATAAAGCAATTGTAGATGAATCACTTGATTCTGACTACAAGCTCATTAAAGATGAATAGGGAAAGGTTACAGCTGAATATGTTGGTACTCCTCCTAAGAATGGCTTCTATAAGAGGCAGATATGGGTGCGGAAAGCACTTGTGGAAAAATTACCTGCCAACCATTCTATGCAGGGAAAGTCTTCGGTGCCACCGAAGCATTTCTATTCTCTAGAGGAGAGAAATGATTCGCTGGTCCCTGAATCAAACGTTCCACAGAAAGAGTACTACCGCATTGGCCGTCATACTTGTCGTCACCGAGATAACAATACTAAGATTGCCTATGCTCATACTTACCCTAACCCCCTTAAGAGGAATTTTGTTTATGGTGTACTTAATGGAACTCCATGTCGTTATAATCATGTTCGTTATGAAGCTAATGCTTCGCCAAGTGCTCCATTGCCTTCTAAGTCACCTGCTCGTTTGTGGTTGATTAAGAAGAACTAATTCTTCTCCAGGGCTATGTCTCAAGTAGATCCGAATGGGTCATGGATAGTGGTTGAAAAAATCATATGACCGGAGACAAAGAGTTGTTCACCAAAGACAAGCTCACTGAATCTTCACAGAAATACATTACCTTCGGTGACAACAATAAGGGTAAAGTTATTGGTTTGGGTAAGGTTACTATATCAAGAGATAAACATATTGATAAGGTTATGCTTGTCCAATCTCTTGGATACAATCTAATGTCCATATCAAAGCTATGTGATATGGGTATGCTTGTTCTGTTTTCTGCTTCGCGTTGTGTTGTGTTTTCAAAGGATGACTACACGTTTGTCTTCAAGGGTTATCGAAAAGGACATTTATACATTGTTGATTTTTCTTCAGGCCCTGCTGTATCCACATTCTTAATGGCATAAGATTCATCTGGTTGGTTATGACATCGAAGACTTGGACATGCAGGAATGCGAAATCTTCAAGTCCAAGGGAAGAAAAATCATGTTATTGGCCTTACCGAAGTAAGATTCGAGAAGGATCGTCTCTGCAGTGCCTGTGAAGCAGGAAAGATTACTAAGAAACATCATTCAGCGAAGACAATCATGACCACTACTCATCCTCTTGAATTGCTTCAGATGGATCTCTTCGGTCCTCAAAATTATGCTAGCCTGGGAGGAAATAAGTATGGCCTAGTGATTGTTGATGATTTCTCTCGTTACACTTGGGTTTTATTTTTGGATGACAAGAGCAAAGTTGTTGAGATATTCACGTCATTAGCTAAGAGAGCTCAAATTGAATATGATTCGAAGCTGAAGCGTATCAGAAGTGATAATGGAACTGAATTCAAAAATACTCATATTGAAGATTTTCTTGATGAATATGGCTTCACTCATGAATTCTCTGCAGCTTATACACCGCAACAGAATGGTGTTGTTGAAAGAAAGAATCGTACTCTTATTGAGATGGCCAGAACAATGCTTGCTGAATACAAGACACCCATCAGGTTCTGGGCCGAGGCAATCAACACCGCATGCCATATCATCAACAAGGTTTACCTTCAAAAGTTCTTGAAGAAAACTTCAGATGAACTTATAACTGGTAACAAGCCTAATGTGTCTTACTTTAGGGTATTTGGTGCTCCATGTTTTATTAGAGATATGAATCATAGTTCTAAATTTTCCCCTAAGGCACATGAAGGTTTTCTTCTAGGTTATGGCTCAAATTCTCACACTTACAGAGTGTATAACTCTCACTTAGGGAAAGTTATGGAAACTGTAAATGTGAAGTTTGATGAAACTAATGGCTCTCAAAAGGAGCATTTGCCTCATGATCTAGATGAACCACCACTTGATGAAGTGATCAGGTGCATGAATATTGGAGAGATTCGCCCTGTCGAAACAAATCCACGTCAAGCTAACAGGGATGATGATGATCCAATGTTCCCACACCTAGCCCGGGGCGCTGGAGATCAACATCCTGAAGCTAATGATGAACAGGTCGAAGAAGAGCAAGGGAACGAAGAAAATGCTGATCCTGAAGGAAATGTTGAAGATGAAGGTGAAGCAGATCTTGAAGCAGAAGATGAGCCTGAAGCAAACGATACTACTTTATCATGAGTCCGAAGAAGAGTTGATGTTGATTCGATCCTTGAAGACATTTGTCAACCAGGTCGTCCCACTACTCGATCTCGTACTCGTTTGGCTAACTTATATGGAAGTTTCTCTTTTGTTTCCATGGTAGAGCCTTCAAATTTTGATGAAGCCATAAATGATCCAGACTGGTTATTGGCTATGATGGAAGAACTTCACCAGTTTGAGAGAAACAAAGTTTGGTCTCTAGTTGAAAGGCCTGATCCCACGAAGCACAATATTATTGGCACTAAGTGGATAATTCGCAACAAGAAGATGAGGATGGTATTGTGGTAAGAAACAAGGCTAGATTGGTAGCACAAGGGTACACCCAAATCGAAGGCATTGCTTTCGGTGAAACCTATGCTCCAGTAGCCCGTCTCGAATCCATTCGTGTTATGCTTGATTTTGCTAACCACAATAACATATTGCTATATCAAATGGATGTCAAAAGTGCTTTTCTTAGTGGTGAGATAGAAGAAGAAGTGTATGTTATGCACCCTCCAGGTTTTTGAAGACTCAAAGAATCCTGACATGGTGTACAAGCTTCACAAAGCTTTGTATGGACTGAAGCAAGCACCTCGTGCTTGGTATGCAACATTGAAGGATTTCCTCCTGAAGAAAGGCTTCAAACCTGGAACCACTTACCCCACTCTTTTCACTCGATCATATAACAATGATATATTTGTGTGCCAGATATATGTAGATGATATTATTTTTGGCTGCACTAACCCTGAAATCAGCGAAGAACTTTTCAAGGATGATGTCGAAGAAATATGAGATTTCAATGATGGGAGAATTGAAGTTTTTCCTTGGACTTCATATTCGACAACAGAAGAATGGCACCTTTCTTTCTCAAGAAAAATATTTGATGGATTTCCTGAAGAAATTTGGACTTACTGATTGCAAGACTATCAAAACTCCCATGCCAACCAACGGTTTTCTTGATGCTGATCAGAAGGGGAAACCCTTCGATCAGAAAAAGTATCGGTCTATGATAGGTTCACTCTTATACTTATGTGCATCTAGATCAGATATCATGCTATCAGTCTGTATTTGTGGTCGTTTTCTGGCCAATCCAAAGGAATCACATCATACTGCTATAAAGAGAATTCTTCGGTATCTAGCACATAGTGCTTCATTGGGACTTTGGTACCCCAAAGGAACTCAGTTTGATTTTATTGGATATTCTGATTCAGACTAGGCTGGTGATAGAGTTGACAGGAAATCTACCTCAGGCACATGTCATTTCCTTGGTAGATCTCTTGTGTGTTGGGCTTCAAAGAAGCAAAACTGTGTCTCAATATCTACTTCTGAAGCCGAATACATTGCTGCTGGCTCATGCTGCACTCAGATTATTTGGCTTAAGCAAACGCTGAAAGATTATGGCATTTATGTGAAGAAAATCCTCTTGCTGTGTGATAATGAGAGTGCTATCAAAATTGCACACAATCCTGTGCAACACTCTTGAACGAAGCATATTGATATTCGCCATCATTTTCTTCGAGATCATGTTCAGCGCGAAGACATTGAGATCAGTCATGTCATAATTGAAGATCAATTGGCAGACATATTCACGAAGCCATTGGACAAGAAAAGGTTATGTGCATTGAGATGTGAGCTAAACATCCTAGACTCACACAATGTTCAGTAAGATCGAAACTTTTCCCTTGTATATATTTACCTTCGTTGTGTGCTTGTGTGTTTAGTTTCGCTTGTGTTTTCCTTCTTCCTTGTTTAAATATCTAGCTTCGTTTGCCATTTTCTTCCAGTTTTGTTTTGGTTTTTATTCGTTTCGTTTGTCCCCTGTGCTTATCACTTTTAGCTTCGTTGTTTTTTTTCTTCGAAGTGATAAGTTTCAGACCCTATCCCCTCCATTCTGATTCGATCCCAATCTATTCTGTCTTGTATGGTTAAGCACATTTGAAACGGAAAGTATATTGCTTCGAACATCATTGAGTTCTGAATATTTGCTTCCAATTTTATCGAAGTTTTTTCTCTCGTTCAAGAGATAGTCTTCGACCGTTGAGTTGTAACAGCCCAGTTTTCATAAAAATTAAAAAAAATTGTTTTCGATGTGAATTGTTTGATTGTCTGATTTGTTTGCGGTGTTTGCATCCCCGATTTATCGATCGGCGATTATTTTTCCCCCTCTTATCTCATATCGGACGGAGACCGACCCTTGCCACCCTGACACTCGACCTTTGCGACACAGGGTTTGATCCGATCACCGTCGCGAAAACCGCACGAGACCAGCCGTAGCCAACGGAACGAAAAACCCCGTTTAATAATTAAACGGGTTATTTTTGTAGCGCGCCGGAAAGTGTTTTCGGAACGGTTCCAGCGCGAGATGAATGCCTCCGGCTCGACGCGTTGATCCGTCAGTTCGAAGTTTTACCCATATCGGAGGTACTGCGGACCCCCGACGGTCAGAAACGTGAGCACTGCGCGCGCGAGAGAAAAAACCGGAGATGTTTTTGCAAACTGCAAGCCATCGGGGCTATATAAAGACCACCACACTCCCACCCCACTTAGGGTTTTCCCTAAGCACCTAGCCAGCCTCCCAGATCTGGAAATACCCCAATTTTCGCGGTTTTAACCCCAAATTTTAGCAAACCCTAGCCCCAAACACTCCTGACCGTCAGATCAACTGATCCAACGGCCAGGGTGTGCCCAGCCTCCACCTACCTCCAGCTGTGGGGTCACCCACGCGCCGCCGCCGCCTCCCGTTCTGCTCTGCCCCGGCCGCCGCCCTGCTCCGGCCATTGCCGGCGAGCCTGCCCACCCAGGTCGTGCCCCTCACCGCACCCCCTTTCTCTCTTCCCTCTTCTCTCTTCTCTAACCTCTCCTCTCTTCCCCATTCATGCCGCAAGGACACCCACACAGGAGCTGCGCCATGGTTGCCCACGTGGGAGCTCGCCACGCCGTCCCCTGATGCTCTCCGCCACCTGCCGGATCCGGGCCCTCCTCCGCCTGCGCCCCCTCTTGGTCCTCCTCCGGCCGCCACGCTCGCCGCTCCGCCCCTCTCCGGTGGCCGGAGACCAAGCTGCCGCCGCTGGTCGTCGGGAAGACGAGGCCGAGCACTCCTGCGCGTGGACGAGCACGAACCGTGCAGCCCCACCTGGGCCGGCGCCTCCCCTCGGCCCACCTCACCAGCCCAGCTCGCCCTAGCCAGGCCGCAACCCCCTCACCAGGCCACTTGGGCCACGGCCCAGAGGTGAGGCTTCCCCTTTTTTTATTTTTTTTATTAGTTATGTTTTTTTTTCTGTTGGGCCCAATAGCACTAGTTTCGGCCCGTTTAGTTTTTTCTGCTAGTTTTTTATTTATTTATTTAGGCAGATTGTGTTATTTTATTGCGATGCTTATAACTTTTCACCGGTAGCTCCGATGGAGAAGCTTTCTACATGAAAGTTGCTCCGTTTTGCGCTTAGATTATTGAAATGTTGCTTGTTGCCATGTTTGAGCTTGTTTACTTGTTATTTACCTGCTAATTACACTGTCTGCCACTGTAAACTGTAATTGCAATAACTTTTTAGCCGTTGCTCTGATTAAAATGTTCTTTATATGTAACTTGCTAGAATTGCATGTAGGTTGTGTTTTTGCTGCTTTTGCTTGCTAATAAAAATAATAACATCGGACCTGTAGGACTCCAACAGATACAAGAAGGTGGTGAAGTGAACAATTGGCGCCATTGACAATCTAAGGATTGCTAACTTCAAATGGACCTGCACACAAAACAGATAGCTTTGCTTCCAACGAGTACAGAGGAGTTGTCAATTCCTCCGACCTTGTTGTTTAAAAATGATAAAACGCACGGGATAATAATGATAGTAATAGCTACGAAAAAGTAAATACTGAAAGTAAATTAAAGGTGTAAAAAATAGTAGAAATATGGACCGAGGTCCTATGATGTTTACTAGTGATGTCTCTCTCCCAAAAGACGATAAAATAGCCATGCGAGGTAAACAAATCCCAGCTGGGCAATTGACATGATTATGTGCACAAACCAATGCTAATTATGCTATGCAGAAAGGAAGAGGCTCAAAAGCACGGGTGGTACGCCAAGACAAGTAGACCGAAATCCATCTGCATCTACCCACTAATTATCCACCTTGAGATATCTATCCAGAACATCTCGCTGGTATTAAGTTGTGAATCCCACCCAAAGTGTAAACTCAAAGCAACAGACAACTACATTAAATAAATTTGCGTAAAGTAAACAATCTTTGCACACGCAAGTACAAGCACCGTTGTTTTCCCCCTTGTGGCAACAACACATCCCCTAGACTCATGTTTCTGTCACTCAAGCTATTCGTCGGGGGGCATGAACCCACAATCATGCATAACGCTCCCTCTTGGAGTCACTACCTACTACTTGGCCAAAGCAATAAACAGCAATGGAGAACATACAAGAATTACTCAAGAACATAAATATAAAAGAAGAGAATCAAATATATTACTCAAACACAATATGAACATAATCTCATAATCCATCGGATCCTAGCAAACTCAGCATAGCAACAGCAGAAAGATTACATATGTGCCTCGATCATGTAGGGCAGCTCACGAGGTCTAATCCATGAAGAACAAAGAGGGGAGGAGAACATCACATAGCTACTGATCATAGACCCATGGTCCAAGGTGGACTACTCACGGTTCATCCGGGAAGCATCCATGGTGGTGGAGAAGGTCCCCGAGGTTGTTCCTCCCTCTGGCAGGGTGCCGGGAAGAGGTCTTCTGGTGTTCCGGATCTTGGAAGTGCGGCGCCGGCGGAACAGAGGAGATATCGCGAAAAAGGGTTCCGTCCCTAAGGGTTTCTCGTCACGGGGAATAAATAGGCGAAAGGGGGAAGCCAGAGGTGGGCCAGGGGCTACAGGCGCCCCCCTGGCACGGCCAGGGGTGAGGCCGCGGCCTCTGGCCGCCTGGGGCCCTCCTGGCTCCCCTCTGGCCCCTCTCGGGCTCTTCGAGAAGCTTCCGGTACGCTGATTTTTCCTATATTTTTCCCGGAATTTTTCTGGTACTTTTAATAAGGGGGAAACCTGAAATAGAAAAATAGCAAAAAACAGGAACTGGCACTGGGGTGCACTGAGTTAATAGGTTAGTCCAGATATGATCAAAAGTGTATGGAAGTTCATCAATATCATTGCGATATCACACAAGAGGCATGGAGCAAGCAGAAATTATAGATACGTTTTGGACGTATCAACATCCACAAGCTTAATTCCTGCTCTTCCTCGAGTAGGTAAATGATAAAAGCATAATTTCTGTGGTGACATGCTAACAACCATATAAGAACTTTTAAGTAAAGCAATCAAGGCATGTAATTCAATTCAAGTCATAACAGGAAAGAGTCAATATCTAGTATTGAAGCTAGCAACATAAGAACATAAAGGTGCAAGAGCTCTCCCTGTCCTTGACTCGAATGTCTCCAAATGGTGTTTGCGTGAAAGAAAGGGGATAGGGATATACGACAAAAAGTATTTTTATGTTGGGAACTCAATCTACTAAAGTTTCACACTTGGTCTTCTTTGGAATCTTATCTTGACTCATCCCCAGACCACTAGCCAGGTACAAGTCAAAATGTTCCACTCCTTTTTGACATTTTGAGCACTCATGCAATGGATGAGCGTAAGCAAGAAAGTTGACACTTAGGATGGCAAAGAGAGAATATGGTGGAGGAGGAAGACAAAAAGGTGTGAAAGGCTCACATCAATGAGTACAATCATAGGCGAGAGAAAGCCAAATGATAGATGTGATGTGAGGAGTAGGGATTGCCATGCAACGGATGCACATATGAGCTAAGGTAAGCTCTCCAATGGAACTAGTGGGGGTGCATTCAACTTGCTTGCTCAAGAAGACCTAGAGCTCTTTTGAGGAGGCTCATCATTGGAATATACAAGCCAAGTTCTATAGTGTGAAGGTCCCCACATAGCTATATGCATGAATGATAATCTCTATGGAGTACAAGATATAAGAGGGAGTACGAGTGTGGATCTCTCAAAAGGAATAGTAGTGTGCCCCCTTCTCTCTTTTTATTTCCTTTTTTCTCTTTTTCTATTTTTTTGTATTTTTTTGGTGGCCTCAATGGCTCTTTCTATTTCTCTCATTTTTCCTCTTTGGGATCTTTTAATTTTTCCTCTTTGGGATCTTTTGATTTTGTCCTCTTTGGGATCTTTTCCTCACTTTAGGGGCAAGACTCTATATATAAAAAAATGTATAGAAGATCTTTCACACTTTACAAAGTACTCAAATTATAAAGAAGATGTAACTATCATGATGTATGCAAATGTATGCCTCTGCCAGTGTAGCAGGATATGCAATGATACTAGCGCGTCATGTAGCAATGATTAGGGCAAGGCCCAACTAGCATGCGGCTCATCGATCAAGCAAGTAGCACGTATGACATGAAGATCAAGTCATGAGAAGATGGATGTTTCATGGCAATATATCTCGGAAAGGCTATGGAAATTCCCTGATAGGTAGGTATGGTGGCTGTTTTGAGGAAGGATATAAGGAGGTTTATGATTACGGAGTAAATCGTGCCAAGGATTTGGATGTACCGATGAAGGTGGACGCTAACTCTCGGAGTGAGAACAAAGCAATGCACGACACAGAAAAGGCTAGCAAAATATGGGAAGGTGGAAGTGTCAACTTTCGAATACTCACATTAATCAGAAGAACTCATGCACTTATTATCGGTAACTCTCAATCTAATAAGGAGGTTTCACAAACAGACAAGTACCCCGTGGAGGATTGTATGGGGTTTTGGTTATCGTTGCGCATCCTCGACTCATGGTACGTGAGTGTACTCTAATATTCGACCCCTCAGAAGAGTAGTGATCCATCTAGTAGATAGAGTTGTCAACTGATTTTGTAGGTTTTGAAAATAAACACGGATTTCCCAAAATACGACATGTATCACTAATAGGCTAAATCTCTTGACACCAAAAGTCCAAACATTACTCATAACAACACCTCAAAACTATTGCAAGTTACTACTAAAAAAGAATAGCAACCTCAATTACCTACTTCAAGTCAAGACACAAAACTCAGTGCAACAAGCAAACTCTCTAAACAAGATAAACATGAAAACTCAAGAGAGTTCCAGAAACAAACTAAACAAAAGCTCTTTGAAAAGTAAGCATGAAAGCTAAGAGCAAAACATGACGGTAGCTACGAAAAAGATAAAGAACACACACATCAAAGATAAGCATGAAAAGTCCTATGTTGTGTTCTAAATTTTGGAAGTGGAGCGTGTTTCTCTCCCACACAAACAAAGATGGGTTCTAACTTTTTATGAACAGAAAGAAAAGCTAAAGAAAACTAAAAACAAAACCTAAGAGCGAGACGCTCCAAGAATAGCACATAACGCATGAAGTGATAAAAATATAGTGAAACGAGAGACGAACTGATAATTGTTGTTGGAGAAGGGGATGCACGGGCGAATCCCCAAGCTTACACGCTTGAGTATCCTTGAATATTTCTTGGGGATGCATGGGGGCATCCCCAAGCTTGAAGGCTTGACACTTCTTAATCTTCTTTCATCATCTTCCCATCACACTTGAAAACTCCCTTCATACATAACTCATCATAATCTGATTAGCGAGGTTAGTACCCATAATAAAATATATATTTTTCTACTGGAAATAAAGATAATCTTTAAGGGCTACTGTTTCTCAAGAGTGCCAAAAGGTTTTTGCAAAGAAAAATCAAGCTTAAGGTTTGCAAAACGAAGAAAAGGCAAAATAGCACATAATCTGTGAAAAACAAACCAGGAGGTAGTAAAGAATTATTTAGGGATACTTCTGCAACTCAAATGAAAAAATTCAGAACATACGAAGGTTTAGTAATTTTATAGAGCACGCTGTGTAAAAAATTCAGCTCAAAAAGATGCACTGGGCTTTTTCTCTGATTTTTCTAGTCACGAGGACATAATCTGTTTTCTGGACAGCATGTCACAACTTTCACTTCCCTTGTCATATGAGGCTATAAAAGGCACAAAGCTTGAAAAGGAAAGATACAATGATGTTGCTACAGTAGTAACAATCATCAAGACCACTAAAAACAGAAGAAAAACAAAAGGGAAAACCTAAATTTGTTGCGGGCTGCCTCCTGAAAGCGCTTCTTTAAAGTCATTAGCTAGGCTTAATGCAAATAGATCAAGTCTTTTCAAGAAAATAACTAGCCCGTGTGACGGACTCAAAAGGCAACTTAATCTTTTTCCTAGGGAATTTTTCCATCCCTTTCTTGAGAGGGAATTGCAATTTTATAATCCCTTCTTTCATATCAATAACAGCACCCACGGTGCGAAGAAAAGGACGTCCCAAAATAATTGGACAAGAAGGTTCACATTCAATGTCCATAATAGTAAAATCAACGGGGACATAATTGTCATTGACAATGATAAGAACATCATCTATCTTCCCCAAAGGTTTCTTTACGGACGAATCGATGAGACGAACACCAAAAGAACAAGGATCAAAAGGTTTCAATTCCAATATATCATACATTCTTTTGGGCATAACAGAGGTACTAGCTCCAACATCACATAAAGCATAGAAAGAAAAGTTATTCAACTTAATTTTAATCATAGGATCTCAACCATCTTCTAGCTTTCTAGGTATGGAGGCTTCTACCCTAAGCTTCTCCTCCCTATCTTTGATGAGAGCATTAGTGCTTTGCTCCGTGAAGGCAAGATTAAGTGTGCTAGTGTGGGGGTCTCTAGACATCTTGTGAAGGAAACGAATAACTTCAGAAAGAGTGCAATTATCAAAATCAAGGTCACTACTATCAAGTAGAGTAGTAGTGGTGTCCTTTAGGCTCACTTGTTTGGTAGCTTCTATAGTCATAGGAATTTCTTCTTCTACGGTTGAGGTCATAGCATCACCATCAATAGGTCCTATGGGACTAGGGGTGCATTGGGTGCTAAGAGTTTGGACATCCTCAACCACTTGGATAGTAGCAATGGTATGGTGTGTAGGAAGGATCTTAATCCCATATTCTTCCATAGGGACAACTTCAGGATTGGCTGCCATTTGATTTATCAAAGTAGCCTCTGTGTGAGACATATTGGAAATTTGGGTTTCCGTGGTGGTGAGCCTAGTCTCAAGGTTAGAATTCTCAATGTTCAGACTCTCTAGTTGTCTACCAATGTCTTGCAAGATATAAGTGTGCTCATCTAATTGTCTAGAGAAGGTCCTATTTTGTTCATACTAGGTATGCATGTAGTTCTTAGTGGCCTTCTCTATTTCCAAAAGTTTCTCGTAACTAGGCATGTCTCTATCTCTAGGGGTAGAGTTTCTGGTGCTAAGATAAGTGTTGTTGTTCCCATAGTTGTTGGAGGGGAACGGTCTAGGATTGCTACCAAAGTTACTCCTATAAGCATTGTTGTTGAAGTTGTTTCTAGAGATAAAGTTCACATCTACTTGGTCCTGAGCAATCAAAGAATTTAAAGGAACATTTTGAGGATCAATAGGAGATTGCTTGGTAAGTAGAGACATGATCAAGTCAACTTTTTCATTCAGGGAGGAGATCTCCTCGACAGAGTTTACCTTCCTTCCTGTTGGAGCACTTTCGGTGTGCCATTGGGAATAGTTGGTCATCATCTCATCGAGAAGTTTTGTGGCAAAACCAAGTGTATTTGACATAAAGGTTCCTCCCGCGGCCGAATCTAGCAGGTTCCGCGAGTTAAAGTTCAAGCCTGCATAAAAAGTCTAGATAACCATCCAAGTAGTCAAACCATGTGTAGGGAAATTCTTAACAAGAGATTTCATGCGTTTCCAAGCTTGGGCAACGTTTTCATTATCCAATTGCTTAAAATTCATAATAAAGCTCCTCAACTGGATAATTTTAGCAGGGGGATAGTACTTCCCGATAAAATCATCATTGCACTTATCCCAAGAATCTATGCTATTCTTAGGCAAGGATTGAAACCAGATTTTAGCTTCATCAATCAAGGAGAAAGGATAAAGCTTAAGCTTAACAATATCACCATCTACTTCTTTGTACTTTTGCATATCACAAAGCTCAATAAAATTATTTAAATGCAAAGCAGCATCATCTCTAGCACCAGAGAATTGATCTTTCATAACACGGTTCAGCAAATCAGGTTTAATCTCATAAGAAGGTGCTGATGTAGCAGGTGTTGCAATAGGAGTGCAGATAAAGTCGCTGTTGTTGTGACTAGTGAAGTCACAGAACTTGGTGTTCTCAGAGGAACCCATAGTAGCAGCAAGCAAGATAACTATTTTTTTGATTTTCGATAAAAGACACTAATGCAAAAACAGAAAGGTAAACAAACAAGACTAAAAATCAAAGATAAAATATAGTGTGCAAATCCCCTATCTTGAAGAGTGGAGTCCCCGGGAACGGCGCCAGAAATTTGCTTGATACACGAGATAAATTCCCGCCCCCGTTGGTTACCCCAAGTGGAAGGTGAGATATAGATAGCACCAAGTTTCCCTTAGCGAAGATGCTACGGTTGACTGTCGGACTAGCAGGACTCCAACAGATACAAGAAGGCGGTGAAGTGAACAATTCGCGCCGTTGACAATCTAAGGATTCAGACCGTTCAAATTTCCTCAAGAAACATTGGAGGTCAGACTCATTGCTGCCTACGACAGATAGTCGGTGTCGACTCTGAAAATATTAGTCGAATCAACCAGAAGAGTCGGTCTCAGGAAGATAGAGGAACCGAAGCAAGATTGAAGAGAGACGACTCCGACTCCCAATCAACATCAAGCATGAAGTCGGCCTCTGACCCATGAAGAGTCGGCGGCAATGAAGAAAATAAAGAAGATTGCCGTGAAGACTAAAGTATCACAACAATCCTGGGGGATAATGTCAGGGGGATGGATCAGGCCCATAGACCCAGCACTAGAAACCTCTGGGCCGACTTACATACGAAGGCCCACGAAGAAGACCCGGCCAGGAGCCGGACGTGCCAAGCGTGAAGATTGAAGCCCTAGAAGGAATTCGACTTACCTTGTATAGCACGTAGTAAATTTGTAAAGTAGAATAGAACTCCACATCGTGTAGAAGTCGGACTCATGGAATCCCGAGACCCAGTACCTTTATAAGCCGAGGTCCACGGGAGCCAGAGCCAGAACTTAACTCAAGCCAGGACTAGACAACTCGTGATATAACCTAGATCTCCAGGAGAATAAGGTTGCGAAACATCACCTTTGTAATCGAAAAGACCGGCTCTTCCTATTGAGGAGTCGATCCCGCAATAACCAAGAAGCAGGAGTAGGTCTTTACCGCACCGTCGGGGCCGAACCTGGGTAAACCGTCGAGTCCCGTGTCTATGTCGATTCTCTCCTCGAATTCACCTCGCAGAAAAGGTCCTACGATAAGTCCGACTCAACGGACATCTGCCGTGACTTTCCCACGACAGCGCCCGCGGAAGCCGTGGTAGCGGTGGTGGATTCGGCGGCGGGGCGGCATGGTGGCGGTGGCACGGAAGGGGAAAGAGTACACGAGAAGAGAACTAGTGGCGACTAGTGTTGCGTGGAGTCCTCTTACACGCGCTTTTAACCGTACACGATTCTGAATCCGACCAATCAGGAAGAAGCACACGGATCGCGTGTTTCTTTCAAGCGCTTGTGAGTCATTGGATCAGGCTTCTTAGCCGTTGGTTCCAACCAATCAGGAAGAAGCACACGGATCGCGTGTTTATTTCAAGCGCTTTTTAGTCGTTGGATCAGGCTTGTGAGCCGTTGGATTGGGCTTGTCGTTGCTTATATATATAGTCCACCTCTAGGACATGTTCGACACTCAGTTCATTGGCCGAATACAAACCATTCGGATTCACCTGCATACGTTCGAGGGTGCATTTGATACGCTTGCACTCATGAGCCACCGTCGGGCTGTATGCAGGAGAAATCGTGTGTTTTGTTGATCTTATATATATCTAGCTAGAAATCTTTCACTTCATTGACCAAATACAAATCATTCGGTCACATCCTTCAATGTTTTATTTTGAAATCTTTGTATTATTAAAACTAAAATTATACAAAAACAAAAATTATAGAAAATTTATTATGAGAGGTAGACAGAGGAATCCTCCCAAGGACGGTGATATATACCTCCTTGAGCATGCGGGAGGGTGACATCTTCCTCTATCGGCTTCAACAGACACAGGTCCTTCTGGACCAGAAGGACCTATGCATGTTCAAGATGATAGAGGCGGAAGGTCAGCCTTCCGCCTGCTTAAAGAGATACAGCACCCCCTTGGGTTGAATTCTTCGGTATACACCTTTTAATAAGCTTGATATGCTACAGTAAGTGCTGGACAGCCCGTACTTATAAATAACTCTAAACCACCTTCGGTTAGCGAGGTGGGACTAATTATAAACTATTGGCCCCGGTTGGTGGCTCCAACCGGGACTAAAGGTCCTTTTTCCATTTTGTATTACTGCAAAGGACTAATTATAGACTATTCTTCCCGGTTGATGGCTCCAACCGGGACTAAAGGTCCTTTTTACAATTTTATTACTGGAAAGGAAGAATAATTAAAAAATACCACCTACTGGGCTGACACGGCCTGGATACGATTAGAAACCCAATATTGGGCCAGGATCCAGGCCCACAGCAGGCCAATAGGAAAGGAGTAACAAAGTAGGCCCAAAAGGCCGCGGTTGACAGGAGCTCGAAGTGGTACGCGCATCAGCACTTATAAACCACTCCGGCTGTCCCTCGACAAGCGAGGTGGGACTAAACATGCCACCGCACAGCGGCGCAAGGCCTGTGGTTCCGGTTGGTAGCATCAACCGGAACCAAAGGGGTGCATTGGTCCGGGTTCGTAGCACCAACCGGTACCAATTCCCCCCTTTAGTTCCGGTTTGTGGCACTAACCGGAACCAAAGGTCTTTGTTTCCCGCCCTTTGGGCTGCTGAAAAGAGACCTTTGGTCCCGGTTGGTAGCACCAACCGGAACGAAAGGGGGGCATTGGTACCGGTTGCTGCTACGAACCGGGACCAATGCTTGGACTATATAATAAGCACTTAGAAGTTTCAGTTCCTCATCTCGCCATTCGCCGCCGACGACGCCGGAGACGACACCGACGCCGTCAGGCTGCCCGACCATCGTGCCGCCGTCGTCCTCATCGCCTCTCCGCGCTGCTGCGCTCCGTCGTCCCCGTCGCCCTCTCCGCGCTGCTGCTCGCCATCGTCCCCGTCACCCTCTCCGCGCTGCTGCTCTCCGTTGACGTCCCCGTAGCCCTCTCCGCAAGCGCCGCGCTGGTGAGCTCCCTTGCGCCGTCTACGACCCCCTCCTCCCCACGCGTCGCCGCCGCTGCCGGTAGTGTAGTGCGCCGCTGCGTCCAGTCCGACGAGGCGGCCGGCGACCCCGGCGATGCGATTCTTGCGGCTGAGGAGCAATTTTGATGCTAGATGATGCCAATGTTAAATTTTCTTGCTAGATGATTCCACTGTTAAATGCAATTTTGCAAAATAATTATGACTTTTCCAAATGTTGAAAAAATGAAAAAAAAATATTTATGTTTTAATTGATGCAATAATGGTGTATGCAAATTTTCAACTGATAAACATGAAAGGTTTGACACGTGCAAAATTTGCAATTGAAAAACTTGAGCTATTTGACATATGCATAATAATGGGGTCGCGTTTTAGTTTTGAGAGGACACATATGTTCCTATGATGTAAAAACACAAAAAAATCAAAGTTGTAGTGCTTGGGAAAATAAAGAACTTTCATGTTGAACTTTTTTTATTCATGGTCTTTTTAAAAGCCGAATTCCTCACACTTTTTCCAGCAGACATTTGTTGCATGAGTTTCTCTCTCTAGGCGTCGAGGGTCGGGAACTAGGCCGGTACAGGGTCGATGGTCACCAAGAGGGGTCGTGGGGTCGAGGGTCGTCGAGGGGTCGAGGAGTCGAGGGTCGTCGAGGATTAAACAAATAAATCCATGTCTTCATCATTAGCCGGAAGTATCCGGGGCATGATGGTACGTACGAAGTTCTCCAAAATTGTTTTGGAACGGAGTTCCTGATAGGATGATTCACTTTTTGGTACGAATTTCAGGAAATGTCTTCCAAATAGCGATATTTGGAAGGCTCTTGCTGAACTTTGTATCAAAAAGCAAATTATCCTATCTGGGACTCCGTTACAAAATAACTTTGGAGAGCTTCGTACCATCATGCGCCTGTTACTTTCGCCTAATGATGAAGACATGGTTTTATTTGTTGAATTCTTTGACACTAGAGAGGCGTCGTCGAGGGGTCGAGGGGTCGAGGTTCGTCGAGGATTCAAAAAATAAATCCATGGCTTCATCATTAGCCGGAAGTAGACGGGGCATGATGGTACATACGAAGTTCTCCAAAATTGTTTTGGAACGAAGTTCCTGATATGATGATTCTCTTTTTGGTACGAATTTTATCTAATGTCTTCCAAATAGCGATATTTGAAGGCTCTTGCTGAACTTTCTATGAAAAAGCAAATTATCCTATCTGGGACTCTGTTACAAAATAACTTTGCAGAGCTTCGTACCATCATGTGCCTGTTACTTTTGTCTAATGATGAAGACATGGTTTTATTTGTTGAATTCTTTGACACTAGAGAGGGGTCGTCGAGGGGTCGAGGGTTCGAGGGTCGTCGAGGATTCAACAAATAAATCCATGGTTTCATCATTAGCTGGAAGTAGCCGGGGCATGATGGTATGTACGAAGTTCTCCAAAATAGTTTTGGAACAGAGTTACTGATAGGATGATTCGCTTTCTGGTACGAATTTCAGCAAATGTCTTCCAAATAGCGATATTCGTAAGGCTGTTGCTGAAGTTTGTATCAAAAATCAAATTATCCTATCTCGGACTCTGTTACAAAATAACTTTGGAGAGCTTCGTACCATCGTGCGCTTGCTACTTTCGCCTAATGATGAAGACATGGTTTTATTTGTTGAATCCATGGGGTTCGAGGTTTCGAGGTTCGTCGAGGAGTCGAGAGGTTCGTTGAGGGTCGTCGAGGGTCGAGGGGTCAAGGGGATTTTTGGCTTATCCTCACGCTTTCCATCAGACATCAATTGCACGGGTGTCTAGCTCCGGGCGTCATGTCACATTTTCCATCAGACATCAATTGCGCGGCTGTTTGGCTCCGGGCGTCATGTCACGTTTTCCATCAGGCATCGGTTGCACGGGTGTATGGCTCCGGGCGCCATATTATATAGGTTTATTTTCCAGAAACTATGGACGATCATCCAAGAAACTTAGAAGAAGAAGAGTTGTTGGGGGCAATCATCCGTGAAGGACCGTTGTTAGTGGGCGACGTCGTCCAGGAAGGAGGTGATGTCTTATCGCTTCTGAACAACACCGATGGTCTGGTAGAAGAGGGTGAAGCAGGCTCCGGAGATTGGACAATGGAGATGGAAGGACATGCTTATGATGGCTCCAGTGAGCGAACGGAGGAAGGAGACCGCGATGACGGCTCCGGTGAGCGAACGGAGAAAGGAGCTATTGCAAAGTCCTGCGAGGTATATATATTAATTGATGCAATAATTGTTTTGGTATGTACACATTTAACTCTCTTCTTTCTTCTTTTCTAACACTCCGGATCCAGATCGAGCCAGACCTCGGTAACGAGACGAGGCCTGAAGAAAAAGTTACGCTCGGATAAAAGGTTCACGATCACCAGCATCAATAGAGATGGACAACCGATTGAACCCAGCCGGAACAAGGAAGCATTTCGTGCTCAGTGCGGGGTTCTTGTTAGGGACATGATCCCGATCACCATCCACCAATGGAATAAGGCGAAGGGCGGAGACCCTGAAGTGTCTTTTGTCATCGATAGACAGAATGATGATCTTTGCACCTCGCTGAAGGCAAATATCACCCTACCGGAAGAGGAGCATCCGGAAAAGCCAGTTATAGAGCAAAAGGTCATGGCTCATGCTCTTAAGAAGATGGCGGATCTATTCAGGAGGTGGAAGAATGAGTTGAAAACAACATTTGTCGACAAAAATAAGACTCCAATATTCGAGGACCGATTTGAGAAGATAAGAGAACAGTGGCCCGCATTTGTGGCCCACAAGACATCAGAGAAGAGTAAGAAGATGTCAGCAATAAACAAGCTAGATGTTGCAAAGAAGAAGCAGCACCATCACACAGGGTCAGGTGGCTACCTCAAAGCCCGACCGTTGTGGGGCAAGGCTGAACATGACCTTGTTGATAAAGGGATCGTACCAGAGACATTGAACTGGTTAGAGCGTGGAAGGAATTGGTTCTTCAGGGTTGGGGTAACCTTGCACCCTGAAACAGGGAAGTGCGTTTGGACGAACGAACAACTGACAATACCGATCAACAAGCTTCGGAAGTTAATCACCGAAAAAGAGGCAGGGACGTTCGTTCCCGACAGAGAGAACGACGAGCTCACAAAGGCCCTCGAGAATCCTGAGCACCCAGGACGAACAGGAGGCACGCCAGGCTGCGTTCCGTGGAAGCATGGGTTTCCCGACGCAGTAAAGTACAGAAACAGGGAGAGGAAGAGGAAACAGGAGCTCAGCGATATGCAGAAGCTGCATGCAAGAGTACAAGCGCTAGAGGAGAGGCATCGAGCTGACGAAGCTACCCTAGAAGCTACCCCGCCATCTCAGCATAGAAGCAGCGTGGCTTCCACCGAGCTCATTGCGCAGCCTGATTTGACCGCTCCCAAGTAACCGGTGGATGAAATCACAGAGGCTCAAGTTTTCCACCTGAAGAAACAATTGACGCACTTCAAATCCATGGTGCCTATCGGCTATGTTGCACCTCCTAGACCCAACGGAACTTTTCACTGCTATCTGATTCCACAAGGCTATGCTGTTGTGATGGTCGATGAAATACTGGAGGGATATGAGGAGCTCGATCTGGACTACCGTACCGGAGAAGATGGAACTCTCCTGGAGAAAGTTATGAGGACTTCATGTCTATGGCAGAAAGAATTCATCAAGCTTCCGAACTGGATGGTGCCTCCGCCTCCTCCTCCTCCGGCGAGTAAGGGCCCGCCTCCTCCTCCGCCTCCGTCGAGTAAGGGCCTGCCTCCTCCTCCGCCTCCTCCTCCGGCGATTGATCAGGGCACGCCTCCTCCTCCGGCGAGTAAGGGCCCGCCTCCTCCTCCGGCGAGTGATCAGGGCACGCCTAGTTCTCTGCGTCCTCCTCCGGCGAGTGATCAGTGCACGCCTCCTCCTCCACCTTGTTCTCTACCTGCGTCAGCGCATCCGAGCAACCCGTCTCCTCCTTCGCCTCGCCAGAAAGAGCAGAAGAGAGCAGCCGCCGCCGCTCCGGCTGCTCCGGCGCCTGATCTTAAACAACAAAGGAAAAGAGCCGTCGTAGCTCCGGCGTCTAGCAGTACAAAAAGTGGCGGGAAGCAATACAAATATGGTCTATCATCTCTCAAGCCTCTTGAGAAGTTACCATACGAGAAGAGCTCGGAGGAAACCTTGGAGATTGTTCAAGACGAAGTGGATGTCTGTCTGAAAAAGAAAAACACCACCTCCGCCTCTGAAGATAGATGAGGCGAAAGCAAAGAGCACTTTGGATGCCCTGAAGCGACCAACACCGGATCCGTTGGATGACAACCATGTACGCACTCTTCAAAAGAAAGCGCAAGAAGTGCGCCGGCTTGGAACCACTGCAACTGACAAAAGGAGAGAAGAACAAATTGCAATAGGGAAAAAATTCCCCAGCTCAGTGAACAGGCGAACAAATCGTGCCCCCACTGCATTTGTCTAGCGATATCGTCGTCGCAACGATGTCGGCCGGGATGGTGCCCGGTACCAATCTTGTTGATTACTTGGCGGCCGGGATGGTGCCCGGTACCAATCCTGGTGATTACCTGCCCGACGATACACATTTTGATCCACTGAAGTAGTAGAGGAATACACATATCGGTAAGGGTATTCTCTCGTCAGATCACCTATTCAACAGCTACCAACGATGATGCGAAGATTACATCAGTGGTACATGGATTCCTGCAAGAACTCTGATCGATAATGTGCTGATTATGGTTAAAGACAAGCAGGACCTCGTTGGAATTGAAGTGTTGCCGGTTCCATTTGAGGAGTTATTCCAACTTTACAATCAAATGGCCATCGATAAAGTAATCGTCACTTGCTACTGTCTGTAAGTACTACTTCATTAATTAAGTATTTATATATAGCTCAACTCTTTCACTGCATGTACATATAATTCACTATATCATGCAGATTGAAGATCGTGGAATGCAAGAAAAGACAAATCTATAATATTGGGTTCATTAACCTAAATCTCTTTAATCATTGGGAGATTGAAGAATTTCCCAAACTAGCCGAGGCCAATTTGCTACAATCTTTGCTTCAACATAGAAACAAACAAAAAGTAATCTTTCCTTACAACATCAAGTGAGTGTTACTGTGCATATTCAGTTTTCCTTATTTACTCAAGGTTATAGTAATGTAATTGAGGAGTTATGCATGCGTGCGCAGCTTTCACTTTATTATCCTAGAGATTATGTTTGAGGAGGGAGTAGTAACCATCTTAGAGTCAAGACGAAAAGATCCTGAGACGTATGCGGTCATCACTGAAATGCTTAAGAACTAAGTTCAATCGATCATTATCGCACCATTTCAACAACTTTGTTCATTTTCTGATATCAGGTTATAATTATTTTCTATGTCTGGCAGGGTTTGGATACATTTCACCAAAAAATCTCTAGGACTGCCAAAGCTGCTGAAATTTTCACGCCCGAAAGTAAGTACTACTAGCTAGTTCCACGCATCTCCCATTATATTGATTCTATAGTTTCATCAATACCATTTATATAATGCTTGATTATCAGTTTGATTGGCCTCTATTTCTCATAAAGTGGTTGTGGCAGAATGAAGGGACTAATCTTTGTGGGTACTACATTTGTGAGTACATATACAACTAATCTAAGAATGTCGGCTACT
Organism: Bromus sterilis; assembly: GCA_950022295.1. Taxonomy (NCBI): domain Eukaryota; kingdom Viridiplantae; phylum Streptophyta; class Magnoliopsida; order Poales; family Poaceae; genus Bromus; species Bromus sterilis. Next base: position 155,174,255 of record OX465596.1, on the reverse strand, counting down.
CTAGAGAACAATTTAAAGTGTGTAAGCAATAATATTAATAATTTTATTTTATTACCATTATTTGTGTTGAGTTTCATTCATATATCTGTATTGACCCCCTTCTTCGAATTAGATTTGGGAGCTGTATCAAGAAATCCTACCACAAGATTGCATAATAGCAATTCAAGAGGAATTGTCGGGATTCTTTCTTGACCACATCATCAAGAAAGACGGAGAATACCATATGGAACTTAATTTCACATGTTAATTAGGGTATTGTAAGAGAAGTTATATTGTATATATGTATCCAGTGTCGTCGGATAGATATACGAAAACTTGTTGTTCGAACTATATCTCGGAGAAGGAGATGTCGATCACTTCTCTCTGTATATGTTCATGACGATCTTCTGTACTTAATGATTTAATTCCTTCATTTTCTTACTAGCTAGCATGTCGACCAAGTCCTCTCTATACGTATAGTACGTAGCGTCGACCAAGCACGGAGATAAGAGAGGACACCTCTCTATTAATGGGCCTCTTTAGTCTCGGTTTCGGAACTGAGACAAATTAATGGGCCTCTTTCTACCAGTGGAAGGGGGAGAAGCCATTACCACTTCCACGCCATCATAGACCATTCGGCAAAATTCTCATCCATCGGTAATTATCACTGCTCAGATCAAATGGATCATAAGAAAGGTTAAAAAGACCAATGGAAAGGAAAATGTGACGATACACAAGTAACAGGTGTATATCCTTCCCAAGGGGAAGCAGAGCAAGATATACATGACCAAGTTTGTATTGGCATGGAGTCAAAGGAGGTTGCCGATGATAACACAAATCATCGAGGGGCAAGGATGGTATTTCACACGACGAATCCAATTGACACATGGAAGAAGCCATGTAAGATTAGTCAGATAATAATCCACCAAAGGTCGGATGGTTCGCAAAGAATCTGATATGAGTATCGGCACTCAACCAGAGGAGAAAGAATTCAAAGGCATCGAGTGATAGAAGCATCAGAATAATTTGATGCTTAAGTACAAGGGATTTATGATTTCCATATCGGGAGATGGATGTAATTATCCATACGGACTTATCGATGGCAGGGGATTCCAAAGCGGATGGACACGTAGGTTCTAGGGAATTTATCGGAGCGTAATCTTCGGAATCTTCAGGTGAAGTAAGCGATCATCTTGGGTGAAGGGCTCTCCGCGTAGATGCGACCACAAGATTCTATTGTCAGAGTTAGCAAAATTACCCGAAAGGATAAGATAGTAGAATCCCAGAGTAAAGGTACGAAGAAAAGAATCCTAATACCACCATGTTTGTGACGTTGGCCGATAAGCCACACGACACTGATAGTAAAGTAGTTTCGCAAAGACTAGACTCGACTTCGACCGAGAAATTGGAAGTGGGTGTCCTACAGGCAGTCGACTTTGATACCAACTTGTGACGCCCCCAAAATCAAGCCGTATACAGTAACCATACATGCAAAGTACACGATCGAGATCAGGGACTCGCGGTGTGATATCACAACACAACTCTACAAATAAAATAATACAAGTTGTTTAATACAAGCTAGGGGACACGAGGGCTCGAATACAACTGCTCGAGAGCACAAAGTTAGCGGTGGCAATAGTATCTGAGTACAGACAAAAGGTAAGCATGATTTTCCTTAAGAAGGCTAGCACAAAAACAAAAACGATCGAAAGATGAGGCCTCCTGCCTAGGAACCTCCAAAATACTCCTGCTCATCGGGGATCTCCATGTCGTAGAAGGCTTCGGGGATCTTCATGTTTCGGTGGTCGGCATCGGGGATCTTCTCCTCCTAGGCTCCAACGTCGACTACAGCGGCTGATCAGGCAAAACAAAAAGGGGGAAATAAAGCAAGGGTGAGTATCTAGCATACCCGCGAGTCTTACATCCGCTACTAATCATTTATGCATTTGTATCAAATGGAAAGGGGAGGCTATATATAGTGGACTGAATGGCAGAAAATCTGAATAAGGAAGAGAAACTAGGCCTATCGAAAACTAGCATCATCCGACGATTCTTGCAGCACAAGAAGAGAACAACCAACAGTTCATATAATGCATAAAATAACAATGCAGCAGAAGTTGCTGCAGCATTGTATAATAGTAAGTTGTAATAATTAACAATTATAAATGCCTCCGAGTTCCCTTCCTCGACTCCCTGTGAGGAAGAGAAACTGGAACCAATAGTTTAATAGTAATAGTTTGTAGTAGTAGGCTCTGGCTTCAGGATAAAGCATCCTATTACCGTGGACACGGCTATTCGAATAGATCATCTTCCCTGCGTGGGTGCACTACTGTTCAGCATGCACGATCGGATCTCCAGGGTGGCGTACACCTTGTTAGGGAATGCCCCACCGAGGCTATTCGACACGCCGAGGCCCATCCTACGGCTCATCAGAGAGGTCCCCGCCGGTCTACAGTCCTAAGCGGAAGAGCTTCATGGGCCATCACCTCTCGCACTCCGGGTTGTTGTGCGCCAATTTGATCCAGTGCCGCAACACGATCCGACCCAACCACAATGCTGAAATTGGACGTCTTTCAGAGCTTTCGAATGAGACCACAACGCGGAGGTCCCACACCGTAATCCCACGTGAACGTAGTGCGTACAGGGCTTTGCGGCCTCTCAAGTCATCCACCTGAACCATTAGTCATTTTATTATTATCTCGCGGGCAATCGTTATCGTTTCTCGACTAGTCAACACAACAGACAATGAACAGTAGCCAGGAACACTAGTGCGTCGGCGCCTTCCCTGTCGTCTCGTCAAAGCTCTGCGGTTACCAACAAGGTGAACCGTCTCCTTACCTTGTCTCGCGTGTGCTCCTGGAGGAGCTCGACTTTCGTGGTTGGGTATCTCACGGCCAACGAGCAAGGACCAGGCCCACGATGGTATCCACCTGTCCTGTCGTCCCGATAAAATACCTCTCGCGGGCACCGTTTGGTCACCCGACTACTTACATTTAAGGAAACCATTTGATTCAGGTGCCTACCATCAAGTAAAAACAGGAGGAATCACCCTCGATGGTACACTTGAAGAGGTTCGACCAAGACATCGGCGGAATGAACTAAAGAGGGGTATCCTCGTATCATCCCAGTGATGCTACACTACCGAGCCTGCGACTAGAGCGAAATACGAGTCCATCCACTCGTAAGTCAAACTTGAAGCGACTCGGAGAGTCTCGCCGTTGTAGGTTCCCTTGGGCGTCTGCTCTGTACCATACATGTTGCAGCAATTTAAACCTTTTGTGTTCCGCATTCACTCCCCTGAGTGATCACAGCCCGCTATCTAATCCTAGTTGACTAACATTCCGCAGGGGCAACTGCTGAATATTGCATAAGTAATAATAGGCAGCATAGGATTAAAGGAAGGTACATAAAGGGGCGACAATGAAAGGCTATGCAATTGAATAGGTAAGCAACATAGCAGCAACAGCAATGCCTAGTGCAAGAAATGTACAGAAAAGATAGGTGACATCCGGGGAAGGAGAATGGCTCTGCTTGCCTGGAAGCTCGACGGTAGAGGTACGGTCGTCGTCGACGCAGTCGATCACAGGGGCATCGGCAGAGGTCATCCGGACTACCGGAAAATAAGAGAGGGGGAAGAAATAATAAATACACGACAATAAAACAATAAAAATTCATGACATGGCAATACGCAGTGTTAAGGGTGAACTAACGTAGTGCTACACGTTGCAGACGAAACGGGAATTCAACCGGATGTTTACCCGGCTCCGGGTGATTACCGGACAGACGATCCGGAGGGGGAAAGTCTCGTGTGCGGTATGTTAGAGGGGTGTGGTGGGGGTATGGGTAGCGCATCCTTATTTGTTATATTTTCCTGATCAATTTTCGTGTATAAAGTTTTTCCATCTGACTTACGGTTTAAAAGATATTGAATTTCAAAGATTTATTCAATCTAAAAGAATTTATGGATTTATTTAAATTAATTAAATCAACATTATCCAAAATAGTGTTGTTCACTAGTCAACCCTAACATGTGGGGCCATCCTGTCATAGGCTGGAGCCTTTGACTGGTCGACTGACCAGTGGGCCCCACCTGTCATTGTCTATTTCTAAAAATCTCTGAAATGGGCTAAGTGTGAGAAATTCCTATCTCTGTGGTGGGTGAAATGGCAATAAGTGCTCCGTCGTCCCTCACGTAGGAGGGGTACCAGAGGCTCTTATAGGCCGAGCTCGGGGTACAAAGGTAAATGTACAAAGGGGAGGGCCCAGCTGTCAGCCTTAGACAAGCTAGGGACCTAACATCGTGTTCTCCCGGATGACCCGGTGTAGACTTGCGGCTCACCATACCGCTATCCTGTAGACCTCGGTAGTGAACAGTGAAGCTAGAGACCTAGGCCTGTCGGCCTGTCCACGTGATCGGTGCTGGAGGAGACTGCACGCCTCTCACAGTCCCGATCTTTAGGGATTGCGGATTGAATGCACTTGTACCAGGTGTCCGACCTGGGATCTTGCTCGGTTATTGCTCTGTTTACTTCGGCCAAATGCTTCCTGGTGAGGCTGATTGCGCCCTCTTTTGGGAAATCGGCCTCCGACCTGAACAGTTCGGCCCACTTCTTGCTTATTCTTGATCAGTTTGTCCTTGACTAGATCGGTGATCACCAGGTCGGTGATCTTCGCCTTGATGAATTGTTTACCCTGGGTGACCCTACCCGGGGGTCATTCCCCCGACAGGCAGATAGCAAGCAATCGGCACATTGAGAGCAATCGGTCAGAAATGAAGATTCAAATTTCAAGATGCATAGAAGGGACCTGCGCAGGCCTCGCCGTCGCTGAGTTCGGTGGGACCTCCGCAGCTTCAGGGGCTACTGTCGGGGGAATGACCCCCGGGTAGGGTCACCCAGGGGAAACAATTCAGGCAAAGATCACCGACCTGATGGTCGCCGATCTGATCAAGACCAAGAAAGAAGTGGGCCGAGCTGTCCAGGTCGGAGGCCGATTGCCCCTAAGAGAGCGCAATCGGCCTCACCAGGAAGCTCTTGGCCGAAGTAAACAGAACAACATCTGAGGAGAATCCCAGGTCAAACACCTGGTACAAGTGCATTCAATGCGCAATCCTTGAAGATCGGGACTGTCGGAGGCGTGCGGTCTCCTCCAGCGCCGATCACACGGACAGGACGACAAGCCTAGGTCTCTAGCTTCACTGTTCATTAGCAAGGTCTACAGAGTAGCGGCATGGTGAGCCGCAAGTCTACATCGGGTCATCCGGGAGAACACGATGTGAGGAACCTAGCTTGTCTGAGGCTTACAGCTGGGCCCTACCCTTTGTACATTTACCTTTGTACCCCGGGCTCGGCCTATAAAGCCCCGGGTACCCCTCCTGCGTGAGGGACGACGGAGCACTTATTGCAATCTCACCCACCAGAGAGAGAGAGAAAGGAGAGAGTTGTGCTTAGAGCCTTCTTCTCCTTCATCTCAAACAGCTCAAGGAGCATTCATTGTAGCCAGGGTTATTTCATATAGCTAGCTCGACAGGACTAGGGGTGCTATCTCTACGGAGAGCCCCGAACCTGGGTACATCGTGGTGTCTCATCGTTGGTGAATTGGCGGTCTTGTATGGCGGTCATCTCGAGGCACATGAGATTGAGATGGCTCGCCTTGAGTAACCCGAGAAGAAATGCGATTGTCTTGTTCTTGGCGCCCATGATGGAGGCCCAAATGGTCTTCACTTTCATGCCTTGTTGGTCGGGCATTATATGTTGTTGCCCCTTGGTGGTAAAGTTGGTAGTTGAGGGTGTCTTGCACTTGTCTCTCAAGGTGGAGACGCTTGTCGCATTCCATGGCGCGGTCTTGTGGCTCCATGCGATGATGAGACCGGATGTGCTCGACGGGCTTGTGCTTGGACTTGGAACGGTGAGAAGACCGGTGTGAAGAAGTGGATGATGAAGAATGATGTTGTCGAGAAGAGAGCATGGCCATGAGCTTGTCTATATTGGCTTGGTTACGGTCGAGCATTTGTAGTTTGAATTCCTCCATGGAGTTGGACATTTGCTCTTGATCAGTTTGAAAATTCAGTGCAATCGTGGCAATGCGGTTGCTCAACTTCTCGTGGGCGTCACACATTTCATGTTGGAATTGGAGATGAGTCTCTTAACCATATTGCTTGTATAAGGATGTGTCCATTCACCGGTGACGTAGGGGAGTCTTGCCTAGCCATGAAAATAAGCGGGTAGATGTGAGAGTAAAAGGGAAATAACACAATCAAGGATACCTTCTCGAAGATGTAATGAGTCGAGTGATATGTAGCTTTGCATAGTGAAAATATTGTCCTTGGTTACATGTCGTTCCCACACGCACAACTACGCAGAAGGCTTATGTGGAGCTTGGTAGAGGTTAGTGTCCAAAGGAATGTAACAAGTGGATCAAGATGTTAATAAAGTTGGTAAAGATCCGAATGAAACAATGCAATACAAGTAGAGCAAAAGGTAGAGAGGGAGGACAAATGGAAACACACACGCAACGATAGTTGGACTTATGCAACCAAGAAAGTGAGCAAGGTAATGCCTAACGAATACTAATGCTCGCATTGCACAAGTACAAAGAGATTCACTAGCTCGATTCCTCAACAGGCTTGATTCGCATAAGTGCACCAACCTATAATGATGAGAAAGAACTATACACGTACTTTTGGGTAACGTTTCACTACTTGCTCTCTCTTTTTCTTAGAAGCTTTGATATATTTTTCTGTTCTATTTTTTATAATGGAACTCTCTCTTGACCACGGTACTCGAAACGCTATCAATTTACATGCAACAAGATGTAAAATGCAGAGAGTATAGATGACTACTACGGTGCACAAAATGCGAGAGTTGACAATACTTAGAGAGCTAGGCTCAATAGGACCAAAACGATTGACGCAAAAGGAGACTTGGTTATCCATGGTGGTGGCAAGGGGAGGGATGGTGGACGGAACGATACCTCGCGTCACCTTACCCTCGAGGAGAAACCGTGGTATCGTCCTTGCTTCCGGTTGTGTTGGGCCCGGGTGATCTTTGTGTTGGAGGAGAACTCGGACGGTCCTGCGTCTGGTCCGGACGATCTGACGTTGCCCCGGACGGTCCGACGTGGTGGGATCCAAGCAGATCTGGAGATGAACTCCAAAAAGAGACGAGAGAAAAGAAAAAATTGTGGAAAAATCGTGAGAAAAATTGCTAGGAACGCAAAAGGAGACTAGATCCACGATTAAACCATCATATCCATGGACCACAAAACCAACCAAATCTCACGAAATCCAACAAGTTGAAAAATCTTGGATGAGACCATTTTTGGTGGGAATTTTCAAATTAGCTAAGAACAAAACAAAAATTGGCTAGAAAAATGAGGGGAAGGGGCTCCGAATCGTGGCAATCGTGCTCTTGATACCAAATGATGTAGGACAAACCTAGGGATTGGCCCAAATCTTTACAATTCGAAGCTGGAGATTCACAATAAGAAGAAAGCACAGTGAGAAATCACAAAGGGGAATCAACACAATGGAAAAAAGGGGAACAAGATCCGACACATAGAACACTCAAATCCACAGATCTCAAGATCCATACACCAACGGAGGTATGCTTGGTAGTTTTCCCTCTCCTTCTATGAGTGGGGAGAGGAAGGATAGAGAGAGGAAAGTAAGAGCTAAGATCTCTCAAAGAGATCTAGTTTACCAAGGGGAATGTAAGAGCTAAGCTCTCTCAAATATAGATAATATCTTAGCTAACCCTAAAACGGAGGTAGGAGACGAGTATTTATAGTCTAGGTGCGGAACGAAGGGGTACACGGGCCTTAGCCCACATGCTGCGCACAGGAAGATCCGGCCACGTTGACCTAGCTGGACGGTCTGGAAAGTAGCCCGGACGGTCTGGCCTCAGCCCGGACGATCCAACCTGGGGTCCGGACGGTCTGGAAAATTACCACCGTGAGGAGTCTTCGGGCTTCGCTTTCCGGACGGTCCGGCCTCAGCCCGGATGGTCCGACCTAGAGTCCGGACGTCCGAACAATTACGACCGAAGGCCTGCTTCTGGATTTTCTCTTCGGATGGTCCGACTTCAGGCCTGGACGGTCTGGCCTGGGACCCGGACGTCTGACTCCTGGAGGCCGGTATCCTTCTCTTCGGCTTCTTGCGGTCCTTCCAGTCGTGTGACCTGCCCTTGTCCCGTGGCTTCCTCTTGGGTGGGTCCTTGGTACCTGATGATGCATAGAGTATCCGCATGAGGTAGCACCCAAGTCTCGCAAGCAAGCAAGTGTATTTCAAATAGCAGCTAGTTCATCTTAGTCTTGATGGCGCGTGCTTGTGCTCTTGTGAAAGGTCAATGTGGGGGTGACGTACCCATGGTGATGTCGGTTGTATGCTCCGTATCACTTTTGGCACTCCTTAATCTTCTTTCTTTATCTTCATTCGTAACACTTGAAATCTTTCTTTGCATGAATATCTCATAAACTTGATTAGAGTGGTTAGTGCCAAAGAAGATAAATTTTCACATAATAACGTAGATACATACTTAAGCACACAAATTAAACCTTAGTTACTATTCCCCAACTTTGTTTTAGGCCCCCAAAGAACCAAGAACAAAGCTAAAAAAATAAGCAAATGCAATTACAAGGCAGAAATATTGGAAAACATGACAGTGTGTCGAATTCAAATTCTTAGACACACCTGCTGAGGCCGAAGAATTAATGGGAAAGATAGCTAAAAATCATGATGATTGGTCCATCCCTGAACCTGTTCCAACACGAAACAAGAGGGGTATGCTTGTTTTAAATCCCGAAGATATGCAAGATGCTAAGAAATTTATTAAGGAGAAATTTATGCAAGAAGCTAAGAAATTTTACCTCCTATTGAAGAATTATGTCAGCCTACCACTCATCCTCCGATCGTAGAGGTACGCTCTCTTTTAGATGTCAATGCAAGTGATGTTCCTTATGGTAAGCCTCCTGAACAATGTCTAGATGAGATTGATAATTTTATTATGAAGTAGAGTCATTTTAATGAGAGAATCGAAAATCAATTGCTTGATAATTCCCTTGCTATCAAACATTTGTTAGATGTTTTAGGAAGAACTGTTAATGATGTTAAAGGAATTGTTAAGCATTTTCATATGGTTCAAACTCAGCTTGAACAAATTTCTAAAGTGCAAGAAGATTTGCTGGCTAACAATTCCCAACAAGTTGATACATAGGGACACTCGCCCAAGATCCTCTCTATCCAGAGGGACATCCAAAACAGAATCGAGCAAGATTCTCAAATGCAGGAAGATAATATTGTTAGCTCTCCAGAGAAAAACAAGAAGAAGAAGAAGAAACATAAGGAGGCTGGAAATTCTAATGATCCTGAAACTAATGAAGAACCTATTGCTGATTCTAATAGCATATCTATTTCTGATGCTGAGACTGAAGATGGTGCTGAACCTGATAAAGATAATGAGAAGAATGATCCACCTGAACAAGAAGAAGAAGCACCTGATAAGCATAAAATGTATACTAAAGAAGACTTTGTCGCAACAAAACATGGGAAAGAAAGAGAGCCCAGGATTCGGAAGTCGATGCCCTTTCCAGCTAAGTCCCTCAAAACTAAAGAAGAAGAGCGTTACTATTAATCTTCTATGTATAAATAGCTAGCTCCCACTAATATATTTCTCTCAACATGCAAGTATGGCACCTGATCATCCAAAATGCATGAAAAAAGGCCCATCTCAACATGCCACTATGAATATTAAAAATCCACCCCAACATGCAATATGCATGCATGGGAATTTCCATTCTACTATGATATATTAGTTCAAAAAATGTTTTTTTTAAATATTCATGTTTCATTTGATCAAACATCTATAATACCTAAATAGTTCATCCCCACTAACCTATTTATCTTGACATGCAAACTATCCACATCATCAAGTAGGTCCACAATGTAAAAACTCTTCCACTAACTCTTCATGCACATGATCCAACTTTGCATGTGCATGATTCCTTCAACAACAAAAAACTTTGCATGTGGATGCAACTTATCACAAATAAATAATACATTTTTTTATGCATTCAAGTTCATAATTTATAAGCAACTTTTTATATAGAAAATCAAATTATAATTTACATCGCATTTTATTTCTCTAGATATTGTAAAGTAACTAAATTAACGAAAAAAAATCAAACTCATTTTTAATTTTTCATCAAAATTTCTTAGATTTTTTACTATAAACAATATTTCTTTTTAAAAATAATTTATAATCAAATTATACAATGTTTCATAAATTTTTGCATATTTTAAAACATAAAATTTGTTCTTAATAGTTCCCGCAGCAACGCGCGGGGTATCATCTAGTTTCATTAAATAGCTAGAACCCACTAACATATTTCTCTGAACATGCAAGTATGCCACCTCATCATCCGACATGCATGAAAAAAAGGCTCACCTCAACATGCCACTATGCATATTAAGAACCCACCCTAACTTGCAATATGCATGCATGAGAATTTCCATTCTACTATGATATATTAGTTCAAAAAATATATATTTTTCAAATATTCTTTGATCGAACATTTCACTGAAATATATTGCAAATATTTTCCGTAAAAATGTGTGGGGCATCATCTAGTTTTGTGAATGGATGAAACCTCTTTTTTTTTCAAATCCCTTTGACTGATGCTATTAAATTTCCTCCTTATTCAAAGTACACGAAAGATATTATTACTTATAAAAGTAAGGTTCCTAGTGATGCAACCTCTACTATGCTTGCTTATTATTTTTTTAAGTAGAAATATTCCTAAGAAGCTTGGAGATCCAGGTATACCCACCATTTCATGCTCCATAAAAAATAATTATGTCAGAATTTCTTTATGTGATATGGGTGCAGGAGTGAGTGCTATGCCTTTCTCCTTATATAAGAGGCTTTGTTTAGACAAACTAATCCTTACAAATATTTCTCTTCAGATGGCTCACAAGTCTACAGTCGTTCCTATTGGTATTTGCGAGGATGTTCTAGTTGAAGTAGCCAATTGGTTAATTCTTACTAACTTTTTGGTGTTAGATATGCCCGAGGATGGTAGCATATCTATATTTCTTGGGAGAACTTTTCTGAACACTGCAGGGGCTATTATTGATTGCAACGATGAAAATGTTACTTTTAATGTTAACAATAAAGAGCATACAGTATATTTTCCGAAGAAGATAGACAAGAGGTATGACCTTAATTCCATTGAAAATATTGAGACCGCCAAGGTTGGATAGTGGGATTGTCCTCTACATGTGCATCATAAATATAGAACTATTATGGTTGGGATAATGTCAGCGAAAGTGAAGGTATCATAGTCACTTCTTGAAAGTAAAAACCTTTTGCTCTATATAGAATTTGCTTGCTAGTAAGACATGATCAATCTTACTAACGAACCCGTTCTATGTAAGCAAAAGAGTGTGTTATTTATTTTTGCTTTTTGTCCTCACTTTTTCTTGTTGTACCCTATCTTTTTTGTGTTTGAAACTTCACTACTTTAACCTCTATATCGAGTTTCTGAAAGTCCTGCATCTTTCTCTACCTCGAAAAACACCCCAAAACGAAGTTTTCAGTTTTGGAAAAATTAAAATATTTTTGTGTGCGAGAGTCCCAAAGGCGCCAGTGGCTGACCAGGGGGGACCCACCTAGTGGTCAGGCGACCAGGCGCGCGGCCAACCCGTGGCCACGCCACCTGGCCGCCTGGGCCCACCAGGGTCACCCAACAGGTATCTCTTCTTCCTTCCTCTCGCTCTTCCTCCAAAAATCCAGTTTCTTCAGCTTGAGCTCGTGTTCTTGGCCTCTTTGCTGCGATTTTCAATCTCCTTCTACAACCCTCCATTTTAGTCAAAATTTGGGGCAAAAGTTCCTTGGTATGTGACTCGTCCACTCCTCCAAATAGATTTTTGATTGTTAAACATATATGTGAGTATTTTGGAGTTCTTGGTGGCTGTTCATATGAGCTTGCTTGCTTGATTTACAATTTATTTTTGAAGTTTTGATGCATGTTTAGGCTTGTATGAAGTCAGTAAAGTAGTATGCTTCATATCATGTTAATTATTTATCACCCTTTGTAACTTGCTAAATATTTCATATTAGGGGATAATGAAAAAAGTTATACGATGGTTTGGGGGCAAAGAAATCCCTTTAATAGAGCCTCCACATCAACCCCTCATGCGAGGACGAGTTAGAACGATGATGTTGAGATTCCGCAATTTCTCAATGAGACGAACATCGTGCAAGCCATGCCATATCCTTGCTATGAGTTTATGACAACTTTAGGTTTGCACGATCATTTTAATAACCTTGTTGAAACTGTAGGTTTGATGCATGTCATGACACATAAGGTCCAACACTATCCAAGGCTTACTTACTATTTTGTCAACTGGTTTAAATTCAATGATGGGCCCTCTCCCACCATCAAATTTAGATATTATGAGGAAATATTAACTATGTCGTTGGCAGAATTTTATGAAGTTTTAGGTGTGTGAAATGAAGGTGTAACGCACAAGATAATGGAGCAGCCCTACGCTCTCAAGGCTATCTTCAACTCTTTTTGTAACAGAGATACGAGGTGCATTCAACGAGGCAGAGTACGAAGCATTCAGTTTCCCTACATAAGGTACTTTGCATATTACATTTCTCGAGGGGTGTTGGCTCGTGCCAGCATGAGAAACATTAGATCCCCAGACCTTGCTATACTTTCAGCTGCCCTTGAGGGAGACCGAACATATAATTTAGGTGCCTTGATCGCTTGCCGTTTCAGCTTTAATGACGAGAAGGGTCCTACCTTTGGAGGCATTTCCCCCTCGCTTGTTATTGAGCATCTTGTTATACTAGTATGTGATTATGATCTTCCTTTACCATTTTCATGCCTAGATCTTGATGCCATGAAGAGGCGTGAGTTTGTCACTAGGAGTTCCCATTTGGAGGACCTTAATTTTATGATGATATTTAATGATTGTACTATCTGAACCATTCATTTTCCTACTCCCGTTATGTTTGATCATGATGTCAGACATGGATGGTCACTCACCGTGGTTGAGCTAGATGAGTATATTGAGGAGGACGAGTACCAGTCACCACCTCCACCTGCACCAGAGGGGTATTTCTTTCCCTACGGGGAGGAACCCTCCTCTCAGCAGGCAGGCAGTATGTCTTTCTCCGTTCACGACGCCCAGCATGACCCATGGGCGCGCCACTACGACCACGGAGTCGAAGGAAGCTCCTGGGGCTCACAGTAGATGAGCCCAGCTTAGGCCAAAAGCCTAAATTTGGGGGAGTACGTATATCTCTCCCTTTCCATTTGTATCATCCATGTTCTCACTTTTTTCTTTTCAAAGTTTTTTCTTGTGCTTCTTTGTTTATCCTTATTTGCAAAAACAATAGAAAGATTTCTCCCTTCTCTTTGTTTGTTAACCCTTTGAAAAAACCAAAAAGATTGATTTCTCTCTCTTTAATTTTCTTTGAATGCAAAGTTCAACCCGCGTCCGTGGCTGCACTTGCGCTTTATTATCTCCTTTGACGTTCAATCATGCGAGTGACAAGGCAATAATGACGAATATTGGCGGAAGGGATGTGATAAGGAAAGCCGGTATGAACTCTATTTGTTGTCACTTTTGTACATATGTCTATACTTATGATCTAAACACCAGCCTGTAGTGACATAGTGCTATGTTTACAATGCTTTCTCAGTAGTTCATGCTTTTTTTTGTGACTAGTCTCAAATAGCTGGAGTGCATAATGTGTTATTGAAGTGAGTTACATGCATTGCTTTGTTAATCATTTGGCATAGTAAAGTGTTATCTTCCTTCGGAGAATTATTGAATTGACTTGGCACATGCTTACACATGCCTATGACTAAAAGTCTATCTTGCCTTGATGATCTTTTTTTTAGAATAGTCATATCACTTTCATGCATGATTCAATGTTGCTTTGTCGCTCTGCATGATTATGACCATTATTGCTCTCTAGTTGGTCGCTTCCCTGTCTTTTGCTAGCGTTCACTTGTACTAATTGGACTGACTGCTTGTGCATCATAAATCCTTGAAACTAGTTATGCCTTGAGAGTCTACTATACCTTCCTATATATTGTATTTACTTGCCATCCTAACGAAGACCTTCATGTACCACCTCAAAATCTCTCAAATAAGCTCCCCTTTTGTACCCGTACAAGCTCATGGAGTGGTAGGGGTAATCCTTATCTTCAATGGTAAATATTTTTTACTCGTTGACAAAGTTTTAACTAGTCAAATTTATGAGGCAGAGACTGGCTTGGAGAATGCCCAGTTCTAAATGGGTTATAAAAAATAAAACTTACACCCCCCAGGCTTGAGATTGTAAGAAAGTAGCCATGGCTTGTGTATGATTGGTGGAGGGGGAGTGTAAGCATAAAAAAAGCATGGGAACCGCCATTAATATAGTTGGCATGGAAGATATTGAGAACCTTTTTCATAAACCATTGACTGGAAAGCTACACTATCAAAAAGTAATTTATCTCTGATTTAAGTAGCAAGCTCTGGTACATGTTTAGTCTTTGCTTACGATCATGGGGATTCAACTTTGCCTTCAAAAGCCAAGGTTTGAGATCCTCCACGTTATCCTTCAAAGCACCAACATAGAGAGCATAATTGTCATTCTGAGTGTAATGTGCATTGTCCCAAAGTAGTATTGTCTTCTGCATTATTGTGATATTGCTCATTCTGAAATATTTACTTATAGTATCCTTTAAAACTCCGGAGGTGCTCCTGCATTTATATTTTGCTTCACTTATGGGGGCAAGCGAGATACCATTCTACTATGTTCAAGCTATGCACACAATAGTATCATCAATTTATAGACATACACACCTCAATATCTCATACACAGACAATAGTCTAAATCAATCATCTCATATATATTATCACATGATCATAATATCCAACACAAAGGTTAATATCGAATACAAAGGTCAACTTTTCCTAGTTTAACTTCGCTAATATCCAACAACATAATGTTTAACAACAACTACGAACCAACCTACTGATCAGGACCACAAGGTGAAATGAAAAAAAAACAAAAGACACCCACATTCCATTATGTAATATGGAGAACAACTTGTCTCCATGTTTGATGTTCACCCGATTCACTATCCTTTTCCATCCTCTTATTTTACGCAACCATCATCTCCAGCTTCAGTGGAGTAGTCAGTGCTGAAGAGGACATCCCATGCCCGTGCAGAAACAACTATAAGCTCGCCTTGAGGAGGCATCCACTTAGGCGTACATGCTGCCAGGATTCTCTGTTGAAAACATACAAGTAAAATACCTAGTAATACATTATACTTAATTTTAGGTCAAAAGATTTCTGAAAATGGACTAGTGTGATAGAATAGTAAAAAATATTACCATGATATTATCTTTTACATGTCCTGGAAACAAATTGACAACAATGGAACATATGGTGTATAAGGTTCGCCAATATTATTGAAGTTCACAAACAAAGTAACACCTTTAAGAACATTGATGAAATCATCTTGTTCATCAATTGTCAGGCCAAATCCACCATTATGAAAAGTATTATCAAACATCTTCCGAATTTCTTTTGGAGCTTGGAGATAAACTAACAATTATAAATAAGTTGTCAACTTAGGAAGCAAGAAAATAAGGAAGTAAACAAGTCAAAGTTGTTTAAGAAACTCACGTGGAGATAGAACCAGCTTAATGTCGTCCACTAGCATCCAAATGTCCTTATTTCGAAATGTTTGACCATCTCGACGACGAAGGCCAAGATCAAATGTTATTTGCATATCATCCTCTAATGCATATGCCTTGCATAGTGCATACCAATTTGGAAAATCAAAATATGTGCTATTTGGTTCATTAAAGACCTCGACCTTTACAGTTATACCATCTTTCATCTTAATATTGACATATTTTTTAGAATTCTCACGCCACTCATCGATTTTGAAAAAGTCGCGGACATGAGTTCTTGCGTAGCAAGGGATGTGCTAGTTGATTATAAAAAAATACACGTCAAAATAAAAAGTAAGTGAAGCATGCTTAAATAAGAAGATGTCGATGAAGTTTCATACCGTTTGAAATTCGAAGCCCTCCCTAAGCGTGATGGAGAAGTATCTTTCTTTCTCCTCATCCAACTTTGGAAACTTGTCGCATCGACCCGAGTCATCGCCACAATAGTCGCACTCGGGGATTCTATCGTCGTCAGCCATTTTCTGTGTTCATAATTCAAAAATTAGACATTTAAAACAAAAGGAAAAACAGATGAACTCAAATAGCAAAAGTAATGATTAAAAGTAGGAAAATGATTCTAGCATATGTCACTACATTCCTTCTGCTCAGAAAAATTTATACTAACTAACAAATTAACAAAAACGAATATGGGATGATACAATTCCAATTAGTGCCTCATATTTATATTGAACACATAAGCGAATCAGGGGGGCGTGGCAGCTACCCAAGTAGGATGCTCAAGTTTCGTACTTGTACATATCACAAGGGTAGCTGCACGCTCTCCCCCGATGTCACATTGTGTCAGAACGGTTTTAATCATCATCATTTAAAACGAAAGGAAAAAAAGGATGAACTCGAATAAAAATGCAATATATCGGTTTTTTCCTCATACTTAGGTTGAACACACACAAATAACTATAGAGATGGCGTTAGCGAGCCAAGTAGGATGCAAAAGATTTGTATTTTTGTATATCACAAGGCTCGCTAACCCATGCCTGTTGTCACATCGTGTCACAACGGAGTTAATCATCGACATTCTTAAAAAGGAACACACATATTGGTTTTTGCCTCATACTTAATTAGGTTGAACACAGACAAACAACTATAGGGACGGCGTAAGCGAGCCAAGTAGGATGCACACGGTTCGTATTTGTGTATATCACAAGGCTCGCTTACGCATCCCTCCAGTCACATGGTGTCACGACGGTGTTTTAATCATCGGTATATCAGTTTTTGTCTCATACTTACATTGGACACACACAAGTGATTTCAGGGATGGAGCCAGTGACCCAAGTAGGATGCACAAGTTCCTTACTTGTGCATATCACAAGGATCATTGTCCCATTCCTAACGTCACATAGTGTCACAATAATTTATTTTAATCATCGACAATCTAAAAAGAAGGAAAATAATGACGAACAACAATATCAGCGAATCAACAATAATATCACTCATACATATATATCGAGTAATACAACGGTAAACAACGTGACTTGCATAGTTCCTAGTTATACATATATATCTTAAGATTCAAACATATAATACATGACTAATACAGTAAACAACGTCGGGTGAGGATGGTGGCCATCCAAAGAGAAGGAACCACCACGAACCCGTAGCTCGGGTGAGATCCCTGAAGAACCTTCCAGGTCCTCCATGAACCACTGTCGAACGCCACCAAGTAGCAACGGACGTGCTCGTCCTCCTCCCTGACATGTCGGCGTACAATCCACTCGGGAGTCGTCTTCCTCTGCACCGATTGTGGCCCACGCGACCGCCACCAAAGAAGATCCGGGTCGACGACAGGACCCGGATTCCTCACTAAGCAGCGCGCCTCGGAGATCACCTCCCAGTGCCAGCCCGGGGGAGCCCAGTCCCGGACATCGCCCATCCCATCAAGCAGGTGCTCTCCGACGCGACGACGACGGGGATGCGGGCCAGGCATCATTGTCTAGAACTTATTTAATATTAAAAGTTTTATTAAAATGAACGAGTGAAAAATTTATACTAACTAACAAATTAACAAAATAAGAAAAAAATACTTCCGGCAAAATTTTCGTTTCGACAAATTTAACTCCCCTTCCGACAAATCGCGGGCACTCGATATGTCCTACTTTTCTAGCACAAGTCACGCCAAAATCCACGGAAATTTTCGGCATGACATTTGCTAAAAAATGGACATATCGAGCGCCAGAAATTTGCTGTCATGGAAATTAATCGACATTCCGGTAAAACATTGGTCACTCATAACCCTGCAAACAATGATCCTAATTACTCAATATGCTAACAAAAGGACAATTTAAACTACACAAGCACCACACACACATATTTAAACTAGAGGAGGATCACTAACAAATTTTATACTGACTAACAAATTAACAAAATAAGACAAAAGTACTTTTAAATAATGCCTCATACTTAGTTGGACACATAAGCGATTCCCGGGAAAGTGTGTCCACAAACCCAAGCAGGATGCACAAGTTCTGTACTTGTACATATCACAAGGGTTTGTGTCACACTTTCCCCGATGTCACATAGTGTCACAATATATTTGAATCATCGACATTCTAAACAAGGAGAAATAGTGCCTCATATTTAGATTGGACACATAAGAGATTCCAGGGAGAGTGTGGCAGCGAACCCAAATAGGATACACAAGTTCCGTACTTGTACATATCACAAGGGTTCGCTTCACACTCTCCCTGATGTCACATAGTGTCACAATATATTTAAATCATCGGCATTCTAAAAAATAAGAAATAGTGCCTCATATTTAGATTGGACACATGAGCGATTCCAGGGAGAATGTGGCAACGAACCCAAATAGGATGCACAGGTTCCGTACTTGTACATATCACAAAGGTTCGCTTCACACTCTCCCCGATGTCACATAGTGTCAGAATATATTTAAATGATCGGCCTTCTAAAAAATCCTAATTACCTCAATATGCTAACCAAAAATCCTAATTGCCTCCTGTCCTTGCTAAAAGTAGGAAAATGATTCTAGCAAATGTCACTATATTTATATCATTGGCATTCTTAAAAAATAGCAAAAGTAATGATTAAAAGCAATTTCATGCTAAAACACCGTTTAATTCCCGTTTCGACAAATCTCAAGCACTCGATATGTCCTACTTTTCTAGAAAAACTCATGAGAAATCCATGGAACTTTTTGGCATGACATTTTCCAAAAATTCGACATATCAAGCGCCTGAAATTCGCCGGAACGGAAATGAATCGACATTCCGGAAACACATAGGCCACTCATATCCTGCAAACAATGATCCTAATTACTCAATATGCTAACAAAATGACCATTTAAACTACACAAGCACCACACACACATATTTTTCCCTAGCAATATTATGAACCCTAACAATGCATCCATAGCAATAGCAATTTTTCATAGCAATAGAAATCTAACAAAAATCCACATTTTGTTCCAATTTAACAAAAATCCTACATCATGTTTCAATCTAAAATAAATTTATGAATTGAGAGAGGGGATTGAGCAGGAGCACCATTGGACGGCGGCGGCGTGGAGGAGCGGTGCCGGTTGGGGAGGCGGGCAGCGGGTCGGGGAGGCGGGCGGCGGGTCAGGGCGGCGGCTGGTCAGGGAGGCGGGCGGCGGGTCGGGGCGACGGCGCGGTCGGGGCGGCGATGCGGGGGGAGAGAAGGAGAGTGAGAGAGAGAGAAATGTGAGAGAGGAGAGGGTTAGGAGCCGGTTATGTGCGGGCCATAGCAGCAGCGCCCCCCAAGAGAGAGGCGTTGCTGGTATATACGGATAGTTCGTTCCACATTAACAGCAGCGGACGACAGGAGGGGGTGCTACTGCTACGGCACTAGTAGTAGCGCGCTTTGCAGGAAGGCGCTACTACTGCAACTTGTCAGCTGGGTTTGATGGCGACCACCTTTAGCAGTAGCGGGCGCCCATAAAAGCCGCTACTGATAAAGGCTTAGCAGTACCGGTCCCCTATAAGAGGCGCTACTGCTAATTAGTAGTAGTGCCCTCAGCAGAGGGGCGCTACTGTTAAGCCTCTACCTCTAAGCTTTTTCCTAGTAGTGTAAAGGGGAGCCTGAGGGGCGGCCCCACTGTCCCAGGAGGACAGAGGGTGCTACCACCCCCCTAGCCGCGCCAGTAGGGCGCCTGGCTGGGTGTGGCCCCCTCGGGGCCCTTCGGGATTCTGGAGGCTTCCTTCGTGTATATTTTTTGGTGTTTTTTCTGGAATTTTCTTAGCACTTTTATATTTGACCTTTTTGTGCAATGCACGGACAATAACAAATTCAAAATGGCACTGGGCACTGAATTAGTACGCTCGTCCAAAATATGTTGTAAATTATATGAAAGTGAATCAACACATATAGCAATATCACCAAAATAAGCATGTAGCAAGCATAAATTACAGATACGTTACGGACGTATCACAATGCATGTTAGCTACCTTCGGAGGAAAACCCATATGCAGGTGTGGAGTATAAACACCAAGTGTTTTTATTCTACCTCTATGACTAACCATTATGGGTTCACTCGAATTCATATTCATGTAGGTGCGGGAATGATGGCACCGGTTAGTGCTCCTGGTTGACTACTGATAACCCTCAACTATAGGGGATCGATTGTAGTGTTCTCACGGGTAAGTTAACCCAATTTATTGATTCGACAGAAGGGGAACCAAAGAGTATTAATAAGCTTTGACAGTTGAGTTGTCAATTCAACCGCACCTAAAATATGCGTGCTTGCAACAAAATATTAATAGAAATTGTGATATGATAGTGATAGTGATAACTCCGAAAGTAAAATAGCGAAAAGTAATAACTATTGACCAGCAGGATTAAAAAAATATAGTCTATGGAGATGGATGGTTGGGCGCTGCATGAATAAGAATGAACATGTAATAGATTCTATCACGGGGCTAGGCACACAGAAAGGTAATTATCATCTAGGAAAATATCAAACATTAGGCATGTATCCCGTAGGTAGTTGTGTGTGCTTGCAAAAAGAACTTGCACAACATCTTTTGTCCTACCATCCCACTACGAACTGGGCCAAAATGAACTTATGGAGATTAAGGTGCTCCTGTCAAAGAGCACCGGAACAAAGCAATAAACTCAATGGATACATGAAATCCTCAAATTATGGACCATCCCCTTTTGTGTCCCAAGCTGTCACCTTTGGGATCGCTGGTTCCGGACCATAATAGGTGCATACAACTCATAGATAGGATCTCGAACATAAATAAACTCATGAAAACATAAGTGGTTCAGATCTGAAAACATGGCACTCGGGCCCGAAGTGACAATCATTAAGAACAACAAGTTGTAGCAAAGATGATAAACACCATAGTAGATGATAGGCAACATGCCCCCAACAATCTGACGAACTATTACATGATCAATCTCATCCAATCCGTACCATCCCCTTTGCCTACAGCAGGGAATTACTCACACATGTGAAGAGAAGTCATGTAAGGAGGATGGAGTGGTGATGGTGATGACGATGGCGACGATCTCCCCTCTTCGGAGGCCAAATCAGCCTCCAAATTAGCCCTCCCAAGGAATAACAGAGGTTGGCGGCGGCTCCGTGACGAGTTCTGGAAAAACGACTTCTGTTTTGGAGTTTCCCTGTCACGGGAATAAATAGGAGTCGAGGTAGGGCACCAGGGGAGGGGGGAGTCGCCCAGGCGGCCAGCTGGCGCGGCCCCACCCCTGGCCGCGCGAGCAAGGCGTCTAGGCCCCCCTGGCTGCCCTTTGGTCCCACTTCTGGCTCCGGGCTCCTTCGGGTGCGTGGATTTTTTGTAATTTTTCTGGGAATTTTCTGAGATGTCCAAAAATCCATTTTCCTGCGCACAATAAAACCATACAAAGAGATTTTGCTGAAAACAGCGTCAGTCCAGGATAGTTTAGTTCAAATCATGCAAGAATGAGGGAAAAACAATAGCAAAAGTGTTTGGAAAAGTAAATACGTTTGAGATGTATCAACTCCCCCAAGCTTAGCCTATTTTTTTCCTCAAGAAATTAAGTTCAACAAACTGGACGCGACAAAGAAAACTTTGACAAACTCTTTTGCTTCATAATATGTATATAAGCCGGTACTACGAAAAGAGTTTAGCAAGTATCAAAACAATGTTATGAGGACAATGCACGAAGCAATCCTTCTTTCAAGTGACCAATCACAAACAACCTAAAGTAAATAATATGCTGCCGAAAATGAAGACAAGATCATAATGCACATAGCCTGAACATATAAAAGCTGTATCTCGCTAGCCTCCATGAGTGAAGCAAAATATAAATGCAGAATCTCCTCCTGAGTTTTAAAGGAGGCTAGAACTAAGAATTTCAGACTAGCAATATCACAAGCATGCAGAGGACAATGTAATACTTTGGGACAATGCATGTTACACTAAGAATGACAATTATGCTCTCAATAGTTGGTCCTTTTGTAAGAGAAAAGTTTTGCCCCACGAGTTTTGGACATTGTTGGAAAAAACACTAGAGGAACTCACAAGTTTTCTAGTGTAAAACAGATGGTTAGGTTCCTTAAGTTATAGGTTGGTGCTAAAGCTTCAAGGAAGATTTACATATTCATTGAAGCATATAAATAGGCCACCCCCGCCCTCATTGGCGGGTGGCTGCTCAAAGATTATTCTCTGATAGCTAAGAGAGAGAGCACCCCACGAAAGCCAAACCGAAAACCATCCACTGAAGCATAAGTCCTACTGATCTGATTTGATTCACTATGACTTAGGAAGAAGTTTTCTAGCCTTGTTATCTTGGAGAACTGCAATTCTCCTAGACGGTTAGAGAGTTGTTGTTCAGAGAGCGAAGAGTAATTGTCGCCTCGAATTCCAGTGTGTCAAAGGTTGCAGACGTAGCACTTTGTAGACTGTGAACTGGTCGACCAAACATCACCGAGTCAAGAGTTCATTTTACATTCCACACTTACATTCAGAATTTCATTTGCTTCTTTGATTTGATTCAATGCAATTGTTTCGATGCTTTTGATTCTCTATGTTGTGCTTCACTCTAGTTCTTCTTCACTATCTACCTTCCTGTTGAGTTACTTTTGATGCTAAGTTAAGCTTCACTTCAAAGTTTCATCCTAAAATTTGAAGTGATCATTCACCCCCTCCCCCTCTGATCACATACTTGGTCTTTGAATTGGTATCAGAGCTAGTCACTCTTTGTTTGGATTAACCTCCTTAATACGGGGAACCCATTTGCAAGTATGTGATTCGCAACTATACGCTCCGGGGAACCCATTCCCACTTAGAATGGGAAGGATTACCCTTATTGGAAGGACAAGATGATGAGGAATATTATTGCTATCAATCCGGCTGGTTGGGAAAATGTCAAGGATGGAGTTATCATCAAGGACAAGAAAGATATCACTGCTGATGAGCTCAAATGTATGGCTCTTGATTCTGAAGTCCGAGTATTCATCAAAAATCACATTTCTGTTGAGAAGTACCTGGAAGTGACGAAAATTACCTCTGCCAAAGGTGTTTGGGATTATCTTGAAAATATTGGTGAAGGTTCTCCAACACAGAAAGATGCAAGAATTGATACCCTTCGAAGCAAGTTCTATCGATTCGCTCGCAAGGACGGTGAGAGAGTTGAGGCTACCTACAACAGACTCACCATTCTCTCAAGTGAGTTGGTTTCCCTTGGTGCTCCCTATATCACCGATAATCTGGTGGTCAGACAATTACTTCGATCCCTTGATGAATCCTTCGAGCATCTCATACTGATGATAAAGGAAAGGACTGATTACAAGAATCTGAGTCCCGCAGATATTCTTGAGAGACTCACCACCAATGAAATGGAACAAGAAGAGAAACGTGATGTAAATGGAGCTCGAAGAAGATCACTCGCACTAAAGGTAAAAGATTCACGACACTCCTCGCTTGAACCCAATTCCGCTTCAGGTGTCGAATCATATGACCCGTCAAGGATTGGAAAGGACTTGGCTCTTATAATGAAGCGCTTCAATCGGTTCCAGCGAAGAAGTTCATCTTCTCCGAAGAAAAGCTATCCTTCACGTCATTCAAGCAGTCCCTCCCACCGTTCGTCCTCAAGAAGCTCTCCTACTAAAGACAATTGTTGCATCAAGTGTAAGAAACCAGGCCACTTTATTGTTGATTGCCCTATGTGGGAAATTGAATAAAAGTCAAAGCAATCGCACAGAAATTCCTCAAGCAAGCATCACAGATCTTCCAAAAGCTATGAGTCAAAGAGGCATGAATATGGTTCTCGAAGAGATAAGAATAAATATTCTGATGATGACAAGAAGAAGAAATACCATAAGAAGCGTGAGGGTTCTTCGTCGAAGACTCACACGTCTCGTCGAAGCAGTTCTCACCGTGCCCAGGCCTATCTCGGTAAATAAATGGACTCTGAAGAAGAAATCTCTGGGTCCGAAGATGAATCAGTCTCAAGGTTTGGGTCTGGGTCCGAATCAGATGGTGTTGCTGGTTTGGCATTCGCTTCGCCAGATGCTTCAGTGAAAGCTTCAAGCTCCTTCCTCCAACAACAGCAGTGAAGACGAGACTCCCGCCTACTGCTTCATGGCCAAGGCTAAGGTATCTTCATCCAAAGTTTCATATGATACTTCAGATTGCTCATCCTATGAAAGTGACTCTAAAATGAGCTATGCTAAACTTGTTAAACTGGCTTCTAAACAACAAGATGAATTAGAATCTCTAAGAAAACCATTGAAACATCAGAGGTCCTGTTGATTGATTAGATGGAGAAAGGTAAAACTTTGACTAATGAGCATGCTTCTTTGAAGGAGAAGTTTTATGAGCTTCAGTCTCGGCATGATTTTCTTTCAGCTGATCATGAGAAGCTCACCTATGAATTCCCTAAAAGGAAGGTGGCTCCCAAGAATCTAAAAGAGGCTCATGAAGAACTTGAAAGTATCAATCTCTCTCTCATGGCTCAACAGGTTTCTGAAGCTAAACCTGATTCTGATTCACCATGTTTAACCTTCTTAGAGCGAAGAAATACCGAGTCTATAGGTAAAGAACCTATGTTTCCTGATGCTACTAATGCCTCGAATGAGGAAAATCCTGCTGTTACCGAGGAACTCCTCAGGTTGAAAAACTTATTTGAAACAGACATGTTCAAAAGTGTGCAAGGTCACCAGTACCTTTGTGATATCCAGAGGAAGGCTCTCCTTCACAGGAATCCCAGAAATGAGGGTGTTGGTTTCGAGAGGAAGCTAAACCCTGATGGCACTTACTGGGAACCTGAGCAGTATCCTAAGACTGTTTGGGTCCTAGCGAAGGAGAAACCCATTGATATTGCTAACCTTTCAGGTTTTCACTGCAAAATGGATAAAGCAATTGTAGATGAATCACTTGATTCTGACTACAAGCTCATTAAAGATGAATAGGGAAAGGTTACAGCTGAATATGTTGGTACTCCTCCTAAGAATGGCTTCTATAAGAGGCAGATATGGGTGCGGAAAGCACTTGTGGAAAAATTACCTGCCAACCATTCTATGCAGGGAAAGTCTTCGGTGCCACCGAAGCATTTCTATTCTCTAGAGGAGAGAAATGATTCGCTGGTCCCTGAATCAAACGTTCCACAGAAAGAGTACTACCGCATTGGCCGTCATACTTGTCGTCACCGAGATAACAGTACTAAGATTGCCTATGCTCATACTTACCCTAACCCCCTTAAGAGGAATTTTGTTTATGGTGTACTTAATGGAACTCCATGTCGTTATAATCATGTTCGTTATGAAGCTAATGCTTCGCCAAGTGCTCCATTGCCTTCTAAGTCACCTGCTCGTTTGTGGGTGATTAAGAAGAACTAATTCTTCTCCAGGGCTATGTCTCAAGTAGATCCGAATGGGTCATGGATAGTGGTTGAAAAAATCATATGACCGGAGACAAAGAGTTGTTCACCAAAGACAAGCTCACTGAATCTTCACAGAAATACATTACCTTCGGTGACAACAATAAGGGTAAAGTTATTGGTTTGGGTAAGGTTACTATATCAAAAGATAAACATATTGATAAGGTTATGCTTGTCCAATCTCTTGGATACAATCTAATGTCCATATCAAAGCTATGTGATATGGGTATGCTTGTTCTGTTTTCCGCTTCGCGTTGTGTTGTGTTTTCAAAGGATGACTACACGTTTGTCTTCAAGGGTTATCGAAAAGGACATTTATACATTGTTGATTTTTCTTCAGGCCCTGCTGTATCCACATTCTTAATGGCATAAGATTCATCTGGTTGGTTATGGCATCGAAGACTTGGACATGCAGGAATGCGAAATCTTCAAGTCCAAGGGAAGAAAAATCATGTTATTGGCCTTACCGAAGTAAGATTCGAGAAGGATCGTCTCTGCAGTGCCTGTGAAGCAGGAAAGATTACTAAGAAACATCATTCAGCGAAGACAATCATGACCACTACTCATCCTCTTGAATTGCTTCATATGGATCTCTTCGGTCCTCAAAATTATGCTAGCCTGGGAGGAAATAAGTATGGCCTAGTGATTGTTGATGATTTCTCTCGTTACACTTGGGTTTTATTTTTGGATGACAAGAGCAAAGTTGTTGAGATATTCACGTCATTAGCTAAGAGAGCTCAAATTGAATATGATTCGAAGCTGAAGCATATAAGAAGTGATAATGGAACTGAATTCAAAAATACTCATATTGAAGATTTTCTTGATGAATATGGCTTCACTCATGAATTCTCTGCAGCTTATACACCGCAACAGAATGGTGTTGTTGAAAGAAAGAATCGTACTCTTATTGAGATGGCCAGAACAATGCTTGCTGAATACAAGACACCCATCAGGTTCTGGGCCGAGGCAATCAACACCGCATGCCATATCATCAACAAGGTTTACCTTCAAAAGTTCTTGAAGAAAACTTCAGATGAACTTATAACTGGTAACAAGCCTAATGTGTCTTACTTTAGGGTATTTGGTGCTCCATGTTTTATTAGAGATATGAATCATAGTTCTAAATTTTCCCCTAAGGCACATGAAGGTTTTCTTCTAGGTTATGGCTCAAATTCTCACACTTACAGAGTGTATAACTCTCACTTAGGGACAGTTATGGAAACTGTAAATGTGAAGTTTGATGAAACTAATGGCTCTCAAAAGGAGCATTTGCCTCATGATCTAGATGAACCACCACTTGATGAAGTGATCAGGTGCATGAATATTGGAGAGATTCGCCCTGTCGAAACAAATCCACGTCAAGCTAACAGGGATGATGATGATCCAATGTTCCCACACCTAGCCCAGGGCGCTGGAGATCAACATCCTGAAGCTAATGATGAACAGGTCGAAGAAGAGCAAGGGAACAAAGAAAATGCTGATCCTGAAGGAAATGTTGAAGATGAAGGTGAAGCAGATCTTGAAGCAGAAGATGAGCCTGAAGCAAACGATACTACTTTATCATGAGTCCGAAGAAGAGTTGATGTTGATTCGATCCTTGAAGACATTTGTCAACCAGGTCGTCCCACTACTCGATCTCGTACTCGTTTGGCTAACTTATATGGAAGTTTCTCTTTTGTTTCCATGGTAGAGCCTTCAAATTTTGATGAAGCCATAAATGATCCAGACTGGTTATTGGCTATGATGGAAGAACTTCACCAGTTTGAGAGAAACAAAGTTTGGTCTCTAGTTGAAAGGCCTGATCCCACGAAGCACAATATTATTGGCACTAAGTGGATAATTCGCAACAAGAAGATGAGGATGGTATTGTGGTAAGAAACAAGGCTAGATTGGTAGCACAAGGGTACACCCAAATCGAAGGCATTGCTTTCGGTGAAACCTATGCTCCAGTAGCCCGTCTCGAATCCATTCGTGTTATGCTTGATTTTGCTAACCACAATAACATATTGCTATATCAAATGGATGTCAAAAGTGCTTTTCTTAGTGGTGAGATAGAAGAAGAAGTGTATGTTATGCACCCTCCAGGTTTTTGAAGACTCAAAGAATCCTGACATGGTGTACAAGCTTCACAAAGCTTTGTATGGACTGAAGCAAGCACCTCGTGCTTGGTATGCAACATGGAAGGATTTCCTCCTGAAGAAAGGCTTCAAACCTGGAACCACTTACCCCACTCTTTTCACTCGATCATATAACAATGATATATTTGTGTGCCAGATATATGTAGATGATATTATTTTTGGCTGCACTAACCCTGAAATCAGCGAAGAACTTTTCAAGGATGATGTCGAAGAAATATGAGATTTCAATGATGGGAGAATTGAAGTTTTTCCTTGGACTTCATATTCGACAACAGAAGAATGGCACCTTTCTTTCTCAAGAAAAATATTTGAAGGATTTCCTGAAGAAATTTGGACTTACTGATTGCAAGACTATCAAAACTCCCATGCCAACCAACGGTTTTCTTGATGCTGATCAGAAGGGGAAACCCTTCGATCAGAAAAAGTATCGGTCTATGATAGGTTCACTCTTATACTTATGTGCATCTAGATCAGATATCATGCTATCAGTCTGTATTTGTGGTCGTTTTCTGGCCAATCCAAAGGAATCACATCATACTGCTATAAAGAGAATTCTTCGGTATCTAGCACATACTGCTTCATTGGGACTTTGGTACCCCAAAGGAACTCAGTTTGATTTTATTGGATATTCTGATTCAGACTAGGCTGGTGATAGAGTTGACAGGAAATCTACCTCAGGCACATGTCATTTCCTTGGTAGATCTCTTGTGTGTTGGGCTTCAAAGAAGCAAAACTGTGTCTCAATATCTACTTCTGAAGCCGAATACATTGCTGCTGGCTCATGCTGCACTCAGATTATTTGGCTTATGCAAACGCTGAAAGATTCTGGAATTTATGTGAAGAAAATCCTCTTGCTGTGTGATAATGAGAGTGCTATCAAAATTGCACACAATCCTGTGCAACACTCTTGAACGAAGCATATTGATATTCGCCATCATTTTCTTCGAGATCATGTTCAGCGCGAAGACATTGAGATCAGTCATGTCATAATTGAAGATCAATTGGCAGACATATTCACGAAGCCATTCGACAAGAAAAGGTTATGTGCATTGAGATGTGAGCTAAACATCCTAGACTCACACAATGTTCAGTAAGATCGAAACTTTTCCCTTGTATATATTTACCTTCGTTGTGTGCTTGTGTGTTTAGTTTCGCTTGTGTTTTCCTTCTTCCTTGTTTAAATATCTAGCTTCGTTTGCCATTTTCTTCCAGTTTTGTTTTGGTTTTTATTCGTTTCGTTTGTCCCCTGTGCTTATCACTTTTAGCTTCGTTGTTTTTTTTTCTTCGAAGTGATAAGTTTCAGACCGTATCCCCTCCATTCTGATTCGATCCCAATCTATTCTGTCTTGTATGGTTAAGCACATTTGAAACGGAAAGTATATTGCTTCGAACATCATTGAGTTCTGAATCAATTGCTTCCAATTTTATCGAAGTTTTTTCTCTCGTTCAAGAGATAGTCTTCGACCGTTGAGTTGTAACAGCCCAGTTTTCATAAAAATTAAAAAAAATTGTTTTCGATGTGAATTGTTTGATTGTCTGATTTGTTTGCGGTGTTTGCATCCCCGATTTATCGATCGGCGATTATTTTTCCCCCTCTTATCTCATATCGGACGGAGACCGACCCTTGCCACCCTGACACTCGACCTTTGCGACACAGGGTTTGATCCGATCACCGTCGCGAAAACCGCACGAGACCAGCCGTAGCCAACGGAACGAAAAACCCCGTTTAATAATTAAACGGGTTATTTTTATAGCGCTCCGGAAAGTGTTTTCGGAACGGTTCCAGCGCGAGATGAATGCCTCCGGCTCGACGCGTTGATCCGTCAGTTCGAAGTTTTACCCATATCGGAGGTACTGCGGACCCCCGACGGTCAGAAACGTGAGCACTGCGCGCGCTAGAAAAAAACCGGAGATGTTTTTGCAAACTGCAAGCCACCGGGGCTATATAAAGACCACCACACTCCCACCCACTTAGGGTTTTCGCTAAGCACCTAGCCAGCCTCCCAGATCTGGAAATACCCCAATTTTCGCGGTTTTAACCCCAAATTTTAGCAAACCCTAGCCCCAAACACTCCTGACCGTCAGATCAACTGATCCAACGGCCAGGGTGTGCCCAGCCTCCACCTACCTCCAGCTGTGGGGTCACCCACGCGCCGCTGCCGCCTCCCGTGCTGCTCTGCCCCGGCCGCCGCCCTGCTCCGGCCATTGCCGGCGAGCCTGCCCACCCAGGTCGTGCCCCTCACCGCACCCTCTTTCTCTCTTCCCTCTTCTCTCTTCTCTAACCTCTCCTCTCTTCCCCATTCATGCCGCAAGGACACCCACACAGGAGCTGCGCCATGGTTGCCCACGTGGGAGCTCGCCACGCCGTCCCCTGATGCTCTCCGCCACCTGCCGGATCCGGGCCCTCCTCCGCCTGCGCCCCCTCTTGGTCCTCCTTCGGCCGCCACGCTCGCCGCTCCGCCCCTCTCCGGTGGCCGGAGACCAAGCTGCCGCCGCTGGTCGTCGGGAAGACGAGGCCGAGCACTCCTGCGCGTGGACGAGCACGAACCGTGCAGCCCCACCTGGGCCGGCGCCTCCCCTCGGCCCACCTCACCAGCCCAGCTCGCCCTAGCCAGGCCGCAACCCCCTCACCAGGCCACTTGGGCCACGACCCAGAGGTGAGGCTTCCCCTTTTTTTATTTTTTTTATTAGTTATGTTTTTTTTTCTGTTGGGCCCAATAGCACTAGTTTCGGCCCGTTTAGTTTTTTCTGCTAGTTTTTTATTTATTTATTTAGGCAGATTGTGTTATTTTATTGCGATGCTTATAACTTTTCACCGGTAGCTCCGATGGAGAAGCTTTCTACATGAAAGTTGCTCCGTTTTGCGCTTAGATTATTGAAATGTTGCTTGTTGCCATGTTTGAGCTTGTTTACTTGTTATTTACCTGCTAATTACACTGTCTGCCACTGTAAACTGTAATTGCAATAACTTTTTAGCCGTTGCTCTGATTAAAATGTTCTTTATATGTAACTTGCTAGAATTGCATGTAGGTTGTGTTTTTGCTGCTTTTGCTTGCTAATAAAAATAATAACATCGGACCTGTAGGACTCCAACAGATACAAGAAGGTGGTGAAGTGAACAATTGGCGCCATTGACAATCTAAGGATTGCTAACTTCAAATAGACCTGCACACAAAACAGATAGCTTTGCTTCCAACGAGTACAGAGGAGTTGTCAATTCCTCCGACCTTGTTGTTTAAAAATGATAAAACGCACGGGATAATAATGATAGTAATAGCTACGAAAAAGTAAATACTGAAAGTAAATTAAAGGTGTAAACAATAGTAGAAATATGGACCGAGGTCCTATGATGTTCACTAGTGATGTCTCTATCCCAAAAGACGATAAAATAGCCATGCGAGGTAAACAAATCCCAGCTGGGCAATTGACATGATTATGTGCACAAACCAATGCTAATTATGCTATGCAGAAAGGAAGAGGCTCAAAAGCACGGGTGGTACGCCAAGACAAGTAGACCGAAATCCATCTGCATCTACCCACTAATTATCCACCTTGAGATATCTATCCAGAACATCTCGCTGGTATTAAGTTGTGAATCCCACCCAAAGTGTAAAATCAAAGCAACAGACAACTACATTAAATAAATTTGCGTAAAGTAAACAATCTTTGCACACGCAAGTACAAGCACCGTTGTTTTCCCCCTTGTGGCAACAACACATCCCCTAGACTCATGTTTCTGTCACTCAAGCTATTCGTCGGGGGGCATGAACCCACAATCATGCATAACGCTCCCTCTTGGAGTCACTACCTACTACTTGGCCGAAGCAATAAACAGCAATGGAGAACATACAAGAATTACTCAAGAACATAAATATAAAAGAAGAGAATCAAATATATTACTCAAACACAATATGAACATAATCTCATAATCCATCGGATCCTAGCAAACTCAGCATAGCAACAGCAGAAAGATTACATATGTGCCTCGATCATGTAGGGCAGCTCACGAGGTCTAATCCATGAAGAACAAAGAGGGGAGGAGAACATCACATAGCTACTGATCATAGACCCATGGTCCAAGGTGGACTACTCACGGTTCATCCGGGAAGCATCCATGGTGGTGGAGAAGGTCCCCGAGGTTGTTCCTCCCTCTGGCAGGGTGCCGGGAAGAGGTCTTCTGGTGTTCCGGATCTTGGAAGTGCGGCGCCGGCGGAACAGAGGAGATATCGCGAAAAAGGGTTCCGTCCCTAAGGGTTTCTCGTCACGGGGAATAAATAGGCGAAAGGGGGAAGCCAGAGGTGGGCCAGGGGCTACAGGCGCCCCCCTGGCACGGCCAGGGGTGAGGCCGCGGCCTCTGGCCGCCTGGGGCCCTCCTGGCTCCCCTCTGGCCCCTCTCGGGCTCTTCGAGAAGCTTCCGGTACGCTGATTTTTCCTATATTTTTCCCGGAATTTTTCTGGTACTTTTAATAAGGGGGAAACCTGAAATAGAAAAATAGCAAAAAACAGGAACTGGCACTGGGGTGCACTGAGTTAATAGGTTAGTCCAGATATGATCAAAAGTGTATGGAAGTTCATCAATATCATTGCGATATCACACAAGAGGCATGGAGCAAGCAGAAATTATAGATACGTTTTGGACGTATCAACATCCACAAGCTTAATTCCTGCTCTTCCTCGAGTAGGTAAATGATAAAAGCATAATTTCTGTGGTGACATGCTAACAACCATATAAGAACTTTTAAGTAAAGCAATCAAGGCATGTAATTCAATTCAAGTCATAACAGGAAAGAGTCAATATCTAGTATTGAAGCTAGCAACATAAGAACATAAAGGTGCAAGAGCTCTCCCTGTCCTTGACTCGAATGTCTCCAAATGGTGTTTGCGTGAAAGAAAGGGGATAGGGATATACGACAAAAAGTATTTTTATGTTGGGAACTCAATCTACTAAAGTTTCACACTTGGTCTTCTTTGGAATCTTATCTTGACTCATCCCCAGACCACTAGCCAGGTACAAGTCAAAATGTTCCACTCCTTTTTGACATTTTGAGCACTCATGCAATGGATGAGCGTAAGCAAGAAAGTTGACACTTAGGATGGAAAAGAGAGAATATGGTGGAGGAGGAAGACAAAAAGGTCTGAAAGGCTCACATCAATGAGTACAATCATAGGCGAGGGAAAGCCAAATGATAGATGTGATGTGAGGAGTAGGGATTGCCATGCAACGGATGCACATATGAGCTAAGGTAAGCTCTCCAATGGAACTAGTGGGGGTGCATTCAACTTGCTTGCTCAAGAAGACCTAGAGCTCTTTTGAGGAGGCTCATCATTGGAATATACAAGCCAAGTTCTATAGTGTGAAGGTCCCCACATAGCTATATGCATGAATGATAATCTCTATGGAGTACAAGATATAAGAGGGAGTACGAGTGTGGATCTCTCAAAAGGAATAGTAGTGTGCCCCTTCTCTCTTTTTATTTCCTTTTTTCTCTTTTTCTATTTTTTTGTATTTTTTTGGTGGCCTCAATGGCTCTTTCTATTTCTCTCATTTTTCCTCTTTGGGATCTTTTAATTTTTCCTCTTTGGGATCTTTTGATTTTGTCCTCTTTGGGATCTTTTCCTCACTTTAGGGGCAAGACTCTATATATAAAAAAATGTATAGAAGATCTTTCACACTTTACAAAGTACTCAAATTATAAAGAAGATGTAACTATCATGATGTATGCAAATGTATGCCTCTGCTAGTGTAGCAGGATATGCAATGATACTAGCGCGTCATGTAGCAATGATTAGGGCAAGGCCCAACTAGCATGCGGCTCATCGATCAAGCAAGTAGCACGTATGACATGAAGATCAAGTCATGAGAAGATGGATGTTTCATGGCAATATATCTCGGAAAGGCTATGGAAATGCCCTGATAGGTAGGTATGCTGGCTGTTTTGAGGAAGGATATAAGGAGGTTTATGATTACGGAGTAAATCGTGCCAAGGATTTGGATGTACCGATGAAGGTGGACGCTAACTCTCGGAGTGAGAACAAAGCAATGCACGACACAGAAAAGGCTAGCAAAATATGGGAAGCTGGAAGTGTCAACTTTCGAATACTCACATTAATCAGAAGAACTCATGCACTTATTATCAGTAACTCTCAATCTAATAAGGAGGTTTCACAAACAGACAAGTACCCCGTGGAGGATTGTATGGGGTTTTGGTTATCGTTGCGCATCCTCGACTCATGGTACGTGAGTGTACTCTAATATTCGACCCCTCAGAAGAGTAGTGATCCATCTAGTAGATAGAGTTCTCAACTGATTTTGTAGGTTTTGAAAATAAACACGGATTTCCCAAAATACGACATGTATCACTAATAGGCTAAAGCTCTTGACACCAAAAGTCCAAACATTACTCATAACAACACCTCAAAACTATTGCAAGTTACTACTAAAAAAGAATAGCAACCTCAATTACCTACTTCAAGTCAAGACACAAAACTCAGTGCAACAAGCAAACTCTCTAAACAAGATAAACATGAAAACTCAAGAGAGTTCCAGAAACAAACTAAACAAAAGCTCTTTGAAAAGTAAGCATGAAAGCTAAGAGCAAAACATGACGGTAGCTACGAAAAAGATAAAGAACACACACATCAAAGATAAGCATGAAAAGTCCTATGTTGTGTTCTAAATTTTGGAAGTGGAGCGTGTTTCTCTCCCACACAAACAAAGATGGGTTCTAACTTGTTATGAACAGAAAGAAAAGCTAAAGAAAACTAAAAACAAAACCTAAGAGCGAGACGCTCCAAGAATAGCACATAACGCATGAAGTGATAAAAATATAGTGAAACGAGAGACGAACTGATAATTGTTGTTGGAGAAGGGGATGCACGGGGGAATCCCCAAGCTTACACGCTTGAGTATCCTTGAATATTTCTTGGGGATGCATGGGGGCATCCCCAAGCTTGAAGGCTTGACACTTCTTAATCTTCTTTCATCATCTTCCCATCACACTTGAAAACTCCCTTCATACATAACTCATCATAATCTGATTAGCGAGGTTAGTACCCATAATAAAATATATATTTTTCTACTGGAAATAAAGATAATCTTTAAGGGCTACTATTTCTCAAGAGTGCCAAAAGGTTTTTGCAAAGAAAAATCAAGCTTAAGGTTTGCAAAACGAAGAAAAGGCAAAATAGCACAGAATCTGTGAAAAACAAACCAGGAGGTAGTAAAGAATTTTTTAGGGATACTTCTGCAACTCAAATCAAAAAATTCAGAACATACGAAGGTTTAGTAATTTTATAGAGCACGCTGTGTAAAAAATTCAGCTCAAAAAGATGCACTGGGATTTTTCTGTGATTTTTCTAGTCACGAGGACATAATCTGTTTTCTGGACAGCATGTCACAACTTTCACTTCCCTTGTCATATGAGGCTATAAAAGGCACAAAGCTTGAAAAGGAAAGATACAATGATGTTGCTACAGTAGTAACAATCATCAAGACCACTAAAAACAGAAGAAAAACAAAAGGGAAAACCTAAATTTGTTGCGGGCTGCCTCCCAAAAGCGCTTCTTTAAAGTCATTAGCTAGGCTTAATGCAAATAGATCAAGTCTTTTCAAGAAAATAACTAGCCCGTGTGACGGACTCAAAAGGCAACTTAATCTTTTTCCTAGGGAAATTTTCCATCCCTTTCTTGAGAGGGAATTGCAATTTTATAATCCCTTCTTTCATATCAATAACAGCACCCACGGTGCGAAGAAAAGGACGTCCCAAAATAATTGGACAAGAAGGTTCACATTCAATGTCCATAATAGTAAAATCAACGGGGACATAATTGTCATTGACAATGATAAGAACATCATCTATCTTCCCCAAAGGTTTCTTTACGGACGAATCGATGAGACGAACACCAAAAGAACAAGGATCAAAAGGTTTCAATTCCAATATATCATACATTCTTTTGGGCATAACAGAGGTACTAGCTCCAACATCACATAAAGCATAGAAAGAAAAGTTATTCAACTTAATTTTAATCATAGGATCTCAACCATCTTCTAGCTTTCTAGGTATGGAGGCTTCTACCCTAAGCTTCTCCTCCCTATCTTTGATGAGAGCATTAGTGCTTTGCTCCGTGAAGGCAAGATTAAGTGTGCTAGTGTGGGGGTCTCTAGACATCTTGTGAAGGAAACGAATAACTTCAGAAAGAGTGCAATTATCAAAATCAAGGTCACTACTATCAAGTAGAGTAGTAGTGGTGTCCTTTAGGCTCACTTGTTTGGTAGCTTCTATAGTCATAGGAATTTCTTCTTCTACGGTTGAGGTCATAGCATCACCATCAATAGGTCCTATGGGACTAGGGGTGCATTGGGTGCTAAGAGTTTGGACATCCTCAACCACTTGGATAGTAGCAATGGTATGGTGTGTAGGAAGGATCTTAATCCCATATTCTTCCATAGGGACAACTTCAGGATTGGCTGCCATTTGATTTATCAAAGTAGCCTCTGTGTGAGACATATTGGAAATTTGGGTTTCCGTGGTGGTGAGCCTAGTCTCAAGGTTAGAATTCTCAATGTTCAGACTCTCTAGTTGTCTACCAATGTCTTGCAAGATATAAGTGTGCTCATCTAATTGTCTAGAGAAGGTCCTATTTTGTTCATACTAGGTATGCATGTAGTTCTTAGTGGCCTTCTCTATTTCCAAAAGTTTCTCGTAACTAGGCATGTCTCTATCTCTAGGGGTAGAGTTTCTGGTGCTAAGATAAGTGTTGTTGTTCCCATAGTTGTTGGAGGGGAACGGTCTAGGATTGCTACCAAAGTTACTCCTATAAGCATTGTTGTTGAAGTTGTTTCTAGAGATAAAGTTCACATCTACTTGGTCCTGAGCAATCAAAGAATTTAAAGGAACATTTTGAGGATCAATAGGAGATTGCTTGGTAAGTAGAGACATGATCAAGTCAACTTTTTCATTCAGGGAGGAGATCTCCTCGACAGAGTTTACCTTCCTTCCTGTTGGAGCACTTTCGGTGTGCCATTGGGAATAGTTGGTCATCATCTCATCGAGAAGTTTTGTGGCAAAACCAAGTGTATTTGACATAAAGGTTCCTCCCGCGGCCGAATCTAGCAGGTTCCGCGAGTTAAAGTTCAAGCCTGCATAAAAAGTCTAGATAACCATCCAAGTAGTCAAACCATGTGTAGGGAAATTCTTAACAAGAGATTTCATGCGTTTCCAAGCTTGGGCAACGTTTTCATTATCCAATTGCTTAAAATTCATAATAAAGCTCCTCAACTGGATAATTTTAGCAGGGGGATAGTACTTCCCGATAAAATCATCATTGCACTTATCCCAAGAATCTATGCTATTCTTAGGCAAGGATTGAAACCAGATTTTAGCTTCATCCCTCAAGGAGAAAGGATAAAGCTTAAGCTTAACAATATCACCATCTACTTCTTTGTACTTTTGCATATCACAAAGCTCAATAAAATTATTTAAATGCAAAGCAGCATCATCTCTAGCACCAGAGAATTGATCTTTCATAACACGGTTCAGCAAATCAGGTTTAATCTCATAAGAAGGTGCTGATGTAGCAGGTGTTGCAATAGGAGTGCAGATAAAGTCGCTGTTGTTGTGACTAGTGAAGTCACAGAACTTGGTGTTCTCAGAGGAACCCATAGTAGCAGCAAGCAAGATAACTATTTTTTTGATTTTCAATAAAAGACACTAATGCAAAAACAGAAAGGTAAACAAACAAGACTAAAAATCAAAGATAAAATATAGTGTGCAAATCCCCTATCTTGAAGAGTGGAGTCCCCGGGAACGGCGCCAGAAATTTGCTTGATACACGAGATAAATTCCCGCCCCCGTTGGTTACCCCAAGTGGAAGGTGAGATATAGATAGCACCAAGTTTCCCTTAGCGAAGATGCTACGGTTGACTGTCAGACTAGCAGGACTCCAACAGATACAAGAAGGCGGTGAAGTGAACAATTCGCGCCGTTGACAATCTAAGGATTCAGACCGTTCAAATTTCCTCATAAACATTGGAGGTCAGACTCATTGCTGCCTACGACAGATGGTCGGTGTCGACTCTGAAAATATTAGTCGAATCAACCAGAAGAGTCGGTCTCAGGAAGATAGAGGAACCGAAGCAAGATTGAAGAGAGACGACTCCGACTCCCAATCAACATCAAGCATGAAGTCGGCCTCTGACCCATGAAGAGTCGGCGGCAATGAAGAAAATAAAGAAGATTGCCGTGAAGACTAAAGTATCACAACAATCCTGGGGGATAATGTCAGGGGGATGGATCAGGCCCATAGACCCAGCACTAGAAACCTCTGGGCCGACTTACATACGAAGGCCCACGAAGAAGACCCGGCCAGGAGCCGGACGTGCCAAGCGTGAAGATTGAAGCCCTAGAAGGAATTCGACTTACCTTGTATAGCACGTAGTAAATTTGTAAAGTAGAATAGAACTCCACATCGTGTAGAAGTCGGACTCATGGAATCCCGAGACCCGGTACCTTTATAAGCCGAGGTCCACGGGAGCCAGAGCCAGAACTTAACTCAAGCCAGGACTAGACAACTCGTGATATAACCTAGATCTCCAGGAGAATAAGGTTGCGAAACATCACCTCTGTAATCGAAAAGACCGGCTCTTCCTATTGAGGAGTCGATCCCGCAATAACCAAGAAGCAGGAGTAGGTCTTTACCGCACCGTCGGGGCCGAACCTGGGTAAACCGTCGAGTCCCGTGTCTATGTCGATTCTCTCCTCGAATTCACCTCGCAGAAAAGGTCCTACGATAAGTCCGACTCAACGGACATCTGCCGTGACTTTCCCACGACAGCGCCCGCGGACGCCGTGGTAGCGGTGGTGGATTCGGCGGCGGGGCGGCATGGTGGCGGTGGCACGGAAGGGGAAAGAGTACACGAGAAGAGAACTAGTGGCGACTAGTGTTGCGTGGAGTCCTCTTACACGCGCTTTTAACCGTACACGATTCTGAATCCGACCAATCAGGAAGAAGCACACGGATCGCGTGTTTCTTTCAAGCGCTTGTGAGTCATTGGATCAGGCTTCTTAGCCGTTGGTTCCAACCAATCAGGAAGAAGCACACGGATCGCGTGTTTATTTCAAGCGCTTTTTAGTCGTTGGATCAGGCTTGTGAGCCGTTGGATTGGGCTTGTCGTTGCTTATATATATAGTCCACCTCTAGGACATGTTCGACACTCAGTTCATTGGCCGAATACAAACCATTCGGATTCACCTGCATACATTCGAGGGTGCATTTGATACGCTTGCACTCATGAGCCACCGTCGGGCTGTATGCAGGAGAAATCGTGTGTTTTGTTGATCTTATATATATCTAGCTAGAAATCTTTCACTTCATTGACCAAATACAAATCATTCGGTCACATCCTTCAATGTTTTGTTTTGAAATCTTTGTATTATTAAAACTAAAATTATACAAAAACAAAAATTATAGAAAATTTATTATGAGAGGTAGACAGAGGAATCCTCCCAAGGACGGTGATATATACCCCCTTGAGCATGCGGGAGGGTGACATCTTCCTCTATCGGCTTCAACAGACACAGGTCCTTCTGGACCAGAAGGACCTATGCATGTTCAAGAAGATAGAGGCGGAAGGTCAGCCTTCCGCCTGCTTAAAGAGATACAGCACCCCCTTGGGTTGAATTCTTCGGTATACACCTTTTAATAAGCTTGATATGCTACAGTAAGTGCTGGACAGCCCGTACTTATAAATAACTCTAAACCACCTTCGGTTAGCGAGGTGGGACTAATTATAAACTATTGGCCCCGGTTGGTGGCTCCAACCGGGACTAAAGGTCCTTTTTCCATTTTGTATTACTGCAAAGGACTAATTATAGACTATTCTTCCCGGTTGATGGCTCCAACCGGGACTAAAGGTCCTTTTTACAATTTTATTACTGGAAAGGAAGAATAATTAAAAAATACCACCTACTGGGCTGACACGGCCTGGATACGATTAGAAACCCAATATTGGGCCAGTATCCAGGCCCACAGCAGGCCAATAGGAAAGGAGTAACAAAGTAGGCCCAAAAGGCCGCGGTTGACAGGAGCTCGAAGTGGTACGCGCATCAGCGCTTATAAACCACTCCGGCTGTCCCTCGACAAGCGAGGTGGGACTAAACATCCCACCGCACAGCGGCGCAAGGCCTGTGGTTCCGGTTGGTAGCATCAACCGGAACCAAAGGGGTGCATTGGTCCGGGTTCGTAGCACCAACCGGTACCAATTCCCCCCTTTAGTTCCGGTTGGTGGCACCGGAACCAAAGGTCTTTGTTTCCCGCCCTTTGGGCTGCTGAAAAGAGACCTTTGGTCCCGGTTGGTAGCACCAACCGGAACAAAAGGGGGGCATTGGTACCGGTTGGTGCTACGAACCGGGACCAATGCTTGGACTATATAATAAGCACTTAGAAGTTTCAGTTCCTCATCTCGCCATTCGCCGCCGACGACGCCGGAGACGACACCGACGCCGTCAGGCTGCCCGACCATCGTGCCGCCGTCGTCCTCATCGCCTCTCCGCGCTGCTGCTCTCCGTCGTCCCCGTCGCCCTCTCCGCGCTGCTGCTCGCCATCGTCCCCGTCACCCTCTCCGCGCTGCTGCTCTCCGTCGACGTCCCCGTAGCCCTCTCCGCAAGCGCCGCGCTGGTGAGCTCCCTTGCGCCGTCTACGACCCCCTCCTCCCCACGCGTCGCTGCCGCTGCCGGTAGTGTAGTGCGCCGCTGCGTCCAGTCCGACGAGGCGGCCGGCGACCTCGGCGATGCGATTCTTGCGGCTGAGGAGCAATTTTGATGCTAGATGATGCCAATGTTAAATTTTCTTGCTAGATGATTCCACTGTTAAATGCAATTTTGCAAAATAATTATGAATTTTCCAAATGTTGAAAAAATGAAAAAAATATATTTATGTATTAATTGATGCAATAATGGTGTATGCAAATTTTCAACTGATAAACATGAGAGGTTTGACCCGTGCAAAATTTGCAATTGAAAAACTTGAGCAATTTGACATATGCATAATAATGGGGTCGCGTTTTAGTTTTGAGAGGACACATATGTTCCTATGATGTAAAAACACAAAAAAATCAAAGTTGTAGTGCTTGGGAAAATAAAGAACTTTCATGTTGAACTTTTTTTATTCATGGTCTTTTTAAAAGCCGAATTCCTCACACTTTTTCCAGCAGACATTTGTTGCATGAGTTTCTCTCTCTAGGCGTCGAGGGTCGGGAAATAGGCTGGTACAGGGTCGATGGTCACCAAGAGGGGTCGTGGGGTCGAGGGTCGTCGAGGGGTCGAGGAGTCGAGGGTCGTCGAGGATTAAACAAATAAATCCATGTCTTCATCATTAGCCGGAAGTATCCGGGGCATGATGGTACGTACGAAGTTCTCCAAAATTGTTTTGGAACGGAGTTCCTGATAGGATGATTCACTTTTTGGTACGAATTTCAGGAAATGTCTTCCAAATAGAAGGCTCTTGCTGAACTTTGTATCAAAAAGCAAATTATCCTATTTGGGACTCCGTTACAAAATAACTTTGGAGAGCTTCGTACAATCATGCGCCTGTTACTTTCGCCTAATGATGAAGACATGGTTTTATTTGTTGAATTCTTTGACACTAGAGAGGCGTCGTCGAGGGGTCGAGGGGTCGAGGTTCGTCGAGGATTCAAAAAATAAATCCATGGCTTCATCATTAGCCGGAAGTAGACGGGGCATGATGGTACATACGAAGTTCTCCAAAATTGTTTTGGAACGAAGTTCCTGATATGATGATTCTCTTTTTGGTACGAATTTTATCTAATGTCTTCCAAATAGCGATATTTGAAGGCTCTTGCTGAACTTTCTATCAAAAAGCAAATTATCCTATCTGGGACTCTGTTACAAAATAACTTTGCAGAGCTTCGTACCATCATGTGCCTATTACTTTTGTCTAATGATGAAGACATGGTTTTATTTGTTGAATTCTTTGACACTAGAGAGGGGTCGTCGAGGGGTCGAGGGTTCGAGGGTCGTCGAGGATTCAACAAATTAATCCATGGTTTCATCATTAGCTGGAAGTAGCCGGGGCATGATGGTATGTAAGAAGTTCTCCAAAATAGTTTTGGAACAGAGTTACTGATAGGATGATTCGCTTTCTGGTACGAATTTCATCAAATGTCTTCCAAATAGCGATATTCGTAAGGCTGTTGCTGAAGTTTGTATCAAAAATCAAATTATCCTATCTCGGACTCCGTTACAAAATAACTTTGGAGAGCTTCGTACCATCGTGCGCTTGCTACTTTCGCCTAATGATGAAGACATGGTTTTATTTGTTGAATCCATGGGGTTCGAGGTGTCGAGGTTCGTCGAGGAGTCGAGAGGTTCGTTGAGGGTCGTCGAGGGGTCGAGGGGTCAAGGGGATTTTTGGCTTATCCTCACGCTTTCCATCAGACATCAATTGCACGGGTGTCTAGCTCCGGGCGTCATGTCACATTTTCCATCAGACATCAATTGCGCGGCTGTTTGGCTCCGGGCGTCATGTCACGTTTTCCATCAGGCATCAGTTGCACGGGTGTATGGCTCCGGGCGCCATATTATATAGGTTTATTTTGCAGAAACTATGGACGATCATCCAAGAAACTTAGAAGAAGAAGAGTTGTTGGGGGCAATCATCCGTGAAGGACCGTTGTTAGTGGGCGACGTCGTCCAGGAAGGAGGTGATGTCTTATCGCTTCTGAACAACACCGATGGTCTGGTAGAAGAGGGTGAAGCAGGCTCCGGAGATTGGACAATGGAGATGGAAGGACATGCTTATGATGGCTCCAGTGAGCGAACGGAGGAAGGAGACCGCGATGACGGCTCCGGTGAGCGAACGGAGAAAGGAGCTGTTGCAAAGTCCTGCGAGGTATATATATTAATTGATGCAATAATTGTTTTGGTATGTACACATTTAACTCTCTTCTTTCTTCTTTTCTAACACTCCGGATCCAGATCGAGCCAGACCTCGGTAACGAGACGAGGCCTGAAGAAAAAGTTACGCTCGGATAAAAGGTTCACGATCACCAGCATCAATAGAGATGGACAACCGATTGAACCCACCCGGAACAAGGAAGCATTTTGTGCTCAGTGCGGGGTTCTTGTTAGGGACATGATCCCGATCACCATCCACCAATGGAATAAGCCGAAGGGCGGAGACCCTGAAGTGTCTTTTGTCATCGATAGACAGAAAGATGATCTTTGCACCTCGCTGAAGGCAAATATCACCCTACCGGAAGAGGAGCATCCGGAAAAGCCAGTTATAGAGCAAAAGGTCATGGCTCATGCTCTTAAGAAGATGGCGGATCTATTCAGGAGGTGGAAGAATGAGTTGAAAACAACATTTGTCGACAAAAAGAAGACTCCAATATTCGAGGACCGATTTGAGAAGATAAGAGAACAGTGGCCCGCATTTGTGGCCCACAAGACATCAGAGAAGAGTAAGAAGATGTCAGCAATAAACAAGCTAGATGTTGCAAAGAAGAAGCATCACCATCACACAGGGTCAGGTGGCTACCTCAAAGCCCGACCGTTGTGGGACAAGGCTGAACATGACCTTGTTGATAAAGGGATCGTACCAGAGACATTGAACTGGTTAGAGCGTGGAAGGAATTGGTTCTTCAGGGTTGGGGTAACCTTGCACCCTGAAACAGGGAAGTGCGTTTGGACGAACGAACAACTGACAATACCGATCAACAAGCTTCGGAAGTTAATCACCGAAAAAGAGGCAGGGACGTTCGTTCCCGACAGAGAGAACGACGAGCTCACAAAGGCCCTCGAGAATCCTGAGCACCCAGGACGAACAGGAGGCACGCCAGGCTGCGTTCCGTGGAAGCATGGGTTTCCCGACGCAGTAAAGTACAGAAACAGGGAGAGGAAGAGGAAACAGGAGCTCAGCGATATGCAGAAGCTGCATGCAAGAGTACAAGCGCTAGAGGAGAGGCATCGAGCTGACGAAGCTACCCTAGAAGCTACCCCGCCATCTCAGCATAGAAGCAGCATGGCTTCCACCGAGCTCATTGCGCAGCCTGATTTGACGGCTCCCAAGTACCCGGTGGATGAAATCACAGAGGCTCAAGTTTTCCACCTTAAGAAACAATTGACGCCCTTCAAATCCATGGTGGCTATCGGCTATGTTGCACCTCCTCGACCCAACGGAACTTTTCACTGCTATCTGATTCCACAAGGCTATGCTGTTGTGATGGTCGATGAAATACTGGAGGGATATGAGGAGCTCGATCTGGACTACCGTACCGGAGAAGATGGAACTCTCCTGGAGAATGTTATGAGGACTTCATGTCTATGGCAGAAAGAATTCATCAAGCTTCCGAACTGGATGGTGCCTCCGCCTCCTCCTCCTCCGGCGAGTAAGGGCCCGCCTCCTCCTCCGCCTCCGTCGAGTAAGGGCCTGCCTCCTCCTCCGCCTCCTCCTCCGGCGATTGATCAGGGCACGCCTCCTCCTCCGGCGAGTAAGGGCCCGCCTCCTCCTCCCGCGAGTGATCAGGGCACGCCTAGTTCTCTGCGTCCTCCTCCGGCGAGTGATCAGTGCACGCCTCCTCCTCCACCTTGTTCTCTACCTGCGTCAGCGCATCCGAGCAACCCGTCTCCTCCTTCGCCTCGCCAGAAAGAGCAGAAGAGAGCAGCCGCCGCCGCTCCGGCTGCTCCGGCGCCTGATCTTAAACAACAAAGGAAAAGAGCCATCGTAGCTCCGGCGTCTAGCAGTACAAAAAGTGGCGGGAAGCAATACAAATATGGTCTATCATCTCTCAAGCCTCTTGAGAAGTTACCATACGAGAAGAGCTCGGAGGAAACCTTGGAGATTGTTCAAGACGAAGTGGATGTCTGTCTGAAAAAGAAAAAAACCACCTCAGCCTCCGAAGATAGATGAGGCGAAAGCAAAGAGCACTTTGGATGCCCTGAAGCGACCAACACCGGATCCGTTGGATGACAACCATGTACGCACTCTTCAAAAGAAAGCGCAAGAAGTGCGCCGGCTTGGAACCACTGCAACTGACAAAAGGAGAGAAGAACAAATTGCAATAGGGAAAAAAATTCCCCAGCTCAGTGAACAGGCGAACAAATCGTTCCCCCACTGCAGTTGTCTAGCGATATCGTCGTCGCAACGATGTCGGCCGGGATGGTGCCCGGTACCAATCTTGTTGATTACCTGGCGGCCGGGATGGTGCCCGGTACCAATC
This sequence comes from Bromus sterilis, assembly GCA_950022295.1. NCBI lineage: Eukaryota > Viridiplantae > Streptophyta > Magnoliopsida > Poales > Poaceae > Bromus > Bromus sterilis. The sequence continues at coordinate 155,129,293 of OX465596.1, read as the reverse complement.
TTGGTGATTACCTGCCCGACGATACACATTTTGATCCACTGGAGGTAGTAGAGCAATACACATATCGGTAAGGGTATTCTCTCGTCAGATCACCTATTCAACAGCTACCAACGATGATGCGAAGATTACATCAGTGGTACATGGATGCCTGCAAGAACTCTGATCGATAATGTGCTGATTATGGTTAAAGACAAGCAGGACCTCATTGGAATTGAAGTGTTGCCGGTTCCATTTGAGGAGTTATTCCAACTTTACAATCAAATGGCCATCGATAAAGTAATCGTCACTTGCTACTGTCTGTAAGTACTACTTCATTAATTAAGTATTTATATATAGCTCAACTCTTTCACTGCATGTACATATAATTCACTATATCATGCAGATTGAAGATCGTGGAATGCAAGAAAAGACAAATCTATAATATTGGGTTCATTAACCTAAATCTCTTTAATCATTGGGAGATTGAAGAATTTCCCAAACTAGCCGAGGCCAATTTGCTACAATCTTTGCTTCAACATAGAAACAAACAAAAAGTAATCTTTCCTTACAACATCAAGTGAGTGTTACTGTGCATATTCAGTTTTCCTTATTTACTCAAGGTTATAGTAATGTAATTGAGGAGTTATGCATGCGTGCGCAGCTTTCACTTTATTATCCTAGAGATTATGTTTGAGGAGGGAGTAGTAACCATCTTAGAGTCAAGACGAAAAGATCCTGAGACGTATGCGGTCATCACTGAAATGCTTAAGAACTAACTTCAATCGATCATTATCGCACCATTTCAACAACTTTGTTCATTTTCTGATATCAGGTTATAATTATTTTCTATGTCTGGCAGGGTTTGGATACATTTCACCAAAAAATCTCTAGGACTGCCAAAGCTGCTGAAATTTTCACGCCCGAAAGTAAGTACTACTAGCTAGTTCCACGCATCTCCCATTATATTGATTCTATAGTTTCATCAATACCATTTATATAATGCTTGATTATCAGTTTGATTGGCCTCTATTTCTCATAAAGTGGTTGTGGCAGAATGAAGGGACTAATATTTGTGGGTACTACATTTGCGAGTACATATACAACTAATCTAAGAATGTCGGCTACTCTAGAGAACAATTTAAAGTGTGTAAGCAATAATATTAATAATTTTATTTTATTACCATTATTTGTGTTGAGTTTCATTCATATATCTGTATTGACCCCCTTCTTCGAATTAGATTTGGGAGCTGTATCAAGAAATCCTACCACAAGATTGCATAATAGCAATTCAAGAGGAATTGTCGGGATTCTTTCTTGACCACATCATCAAGAAAGACGGAGAATACCATATGGAACTTAATTTCACATGTTAATTAGGGTATTGTAAGAGAAGTTATATTGTATATATGTATCCAGTGTCGTCGGATAGATATACGAAAACTTGTTGTTCGAACTATATCTCGGAGAAGGAGATGTCGATCACTTCTCTCTGTATATGTTCATGACGATCTTCTGTACTTAATGATTAAATTCCTTCATTTTCTTACTAGCTAGCATGTCGACCAAGTCCTCTCTATACGTATAGTACGTAGCGTCGACCAAGCACGGAGATAAGAGAGGACACCTCTCTATTAATGGGCCTCTTTAGTCTCGGTTTCGGAACTGAGACAAATTAATGGGCCTCTTTCTACCAGTGGAAGGGGGAGAAGCCATTACCACTTCCACGCCATCATAGACCATTCGGCAAAATTCTCATCCATCGGTAATTATCACTGCTCAGATCAAATGGATCATAAGAAAGGTTAAAAAGACCAATGGAAAGGAAAATGTGACGATACACAAGTAACAGGTGTATATCCTTCCCAAGGGGAAGCAGAGCAAGATATACATGACCAAGTTTGTATTGGCATGGAGTCAAAGGAGGTTGCCGATGATAACACAAATCATCGAGGGGCAAGGATGGTATTTCACACGACGAATCCAATTGACACATGGAAGAAGCCATGTAAGATTAGTCAGATAATAATCCACCAAAGGTCGGATGGTTCGCAAAGAATCTGATATGAGTATCGGCACTCAACCAGAGGAGAAAGAATTCAAAGGCATCGAGTGATAGAAGCATCAGAATAATTTGATGCTTAAGTACAAGGGATTTATGATTTCCATATCGGGAGATGGATGTAATTATCCATACGGACTTATCGGTGGCAGGGGATTCCAAAGCGGATGGACACGTAGGTTCTAGGGAATTTATCGGAGCGTAATCTTCGGAATCTTCAGGTGAAGTAAGCGATCATCTTGGGTGAAGGGCTCTCCTCGTAGATGCGACCACAAGATTCTATTGTGAGAGTTAGCAAAATTACCCGAAAGGATAAGATAGTAGAATCCCAGAGTAAAGGTACGAAGAAAAGAATCCTAATACCACCATGTTTGTGACGTTGGCCGATAAGCCACACGACACTGATAGTAAAGTAGTTTCGCAAAGACTAGACTCGACTTCGACCGAGAAATTGGAAGTGGGTGTCCTACAGGCAGTCGACTTTGATACCAACTTGTGACGCCCCCAAAATCAAGCCGTATACAGTAACCATACATGCAAAGTACACGATCGAGATCAGGGACTCGCGGTGTGATATCACAACACAACTCTACAAATAAAATAATACAAGTTGTTTAATACAAGCTAGGGGACACGAGGGCTCGAATACAACTGCTCGAGAGCACAAAGTTAGCGGTGGCAATAGTATCTGAGTACAGACAAAAGGTAAGCATGATTTTCCTTAAGAAGGCTAGCACAAAAACAAAAACGATCGAAAGATGAGGCCTCCTGCCTAGGAACCTCCAAAATACTCCTGCTCATCGGGGATCTCCATGTCGTAGAAGGCTTCGGGGATCTTCATGTTTCGGTGGTCGGCATCGGGGATCTTCTCCTCCTAGGCTCCAACGTCGACTACAGCGGCTGATCAGGCAAAACAAAAAGGGGGAAATAAAGCAAGGGTGAGTATCTAGCATACCCGCGACTCTTACATCCGCTACTAATCATTTATGCATTTGTATCAAATGGAAAGGGGAGGCTATATATAGTGGACTGAATGGCAGAAAATCTGAATAAGGAAGAGAAACTAGGCCTATCGAAAACTAGCATCATCCGACGATTCTTGCAGCACAAGAAGAGAACAACCAACAGTTCATATAAAGCATAAAATAACAATGCAGCAGAAGTTGCTGCAGCATTGTATAATAGTAAGTTGTAATAATTAACAATTATAAATGCCTCCGAGTTCCCTTCCTCGACTCCCTGTGAGGAAGAGAAACTGGAACCAATAGTTTAATAGTAATAGTTTGTAGTAGTAGGCTCTGGCTTTAGGATAAAGCATCCTATTACCGTGGACACGGCTATTCGAATAGATCATCTTCCCTGCGTGGGTGCACTACTATTCAGCATGCACGATCGGATCTCCAGGGTGGCGTACACCTTGTTAGGGAATGCCCCACCGAGGCTATTCGACACGCCGAGGCCCATCCTACGGCTCATCAGAGAGGTCCCCGCCGGTCTACAGTCCTAAGCGGAAGAGCTTCATGGGCCATCACCTCTCGCACTCCGGGTTGTTGTGCGCCAATTTGATCCAGTGCCGCAACACGATCCGACCCAACCACAATGCTGAAATTGGACGTCTTTCAGAGCTTTCGAATGAGACCACAACGCGGAGGTCCCACACCGTAATCCCACGTGAACGTAGTGCGTACAGGCCTTTGCGGCCTCTCAAGTCATCCACCTGAACCATTAGTCATTTTATTATTATCTCGCGGGCAATCGTTATCGTTTCTCGACTAGTCAACACAACAGACAATGAACAGTAGCCAGGAACACTAGTGCGTCGGCGCCTTCCCTGTCGTCTCGTCAAAGCTCTGCGGTTACCAACAAGGTGAACCGTCTCCTTACCTTGTCTCGCGTGTGCTCCTGGAGGAGCTCGACTTTCGTGGTTGGGTATCTCACGGCCAACGAGCAAGGACCAGGCCCACGATGGTATCCACCTGTCCTGTCGTCCCGATAAAATACCTCTCGCGGGCACCGTTTGGTCACCCGACTACTTACATTTAAGGAAACCATTTGATTCAGGTGCCTACCATCAAGTAAAATCAGGAGGAATCACCCTCGATGGTACACTTGAAGAGGTTCGACCAAGACATCGGCGGAATGAACTAAAGAGGGGTATCCTCGTATCATCCCAGTGATGCTACACTACCGAGCCTGCGACGAGAGCGAAATACGAGTCCATCCACTCGTAAGTCAAACTTGAAGCGACTCGGAGTGTCTCGCCGTTGTAGGTTCCCTTGGGCGTCTGCTCTGTACCATACATGTTGCAGCAATTTAAACCTTTTGTGTTCCGCATTCACTCCCCTGAGTGATCACAGCCCGCTATCTAATCCTAGTTGACTAACATTCCGCAGGGGCAACTACTGAATATTGCATAAGTAATAATAGGCAGCATAGGATTAAAGGAAGGTACATAAAGGGGCGACAATGAAAGGCTATGCAATTGAATAGGTAAGCAACATAGCAGCAACAGCAATGCCTAGTGCAAGAAATGTACAGAAAAGATAGGTGATATCCGGGGAAGGAGAATGGCTCTGCTTGCCTGGAAGCTCGACGGTAGAGGTACGGTCGTCGTCGACGTAGTCGATCACAGGGGCATCGGCAGAGGTCATCCGGACTACCGGAAAATAAGAGAGGGGGAAGAAATAATAAATACACGACAATAAAACAATAAAAATTCATGACATGGCAATACGCAGTGTTAAGGGTGAACTAACGTAGTGCTACACGTTGCAGAAGAAACGGGAATTCAACCGGATGTTTACCCGGCTCCGGGTGATTACCGGACAGACGATCCGGAGGGGGAAAGTCTCGTGTGCGGTATGTTAGAGGGGTGTGGTGGGGGTATGGGTAGCGCATCCTTATTCGTTATATTTTCCTGATCAATTTTCGTGTATAAAGTTTTTCCATCTGACTTACGGTTTAAAAGATATTGAATTTCAAAGATTTATTCAATCTAAAAGAATTTATGGATTTATTTAAATTAATTAAATCAACATTATCCAGAATAGTGTTGTTGACTAGTCAACCCTAACATGTGGGGCCATCCTGTCATAGGCTGGAGCCTTTGACTGGTCGACTGACCAGTGGGCCCCACCTGTCATTGTCTATTTCTAAAAATCTCTGAAATGGGCTAAGTGTGAGAAATTCCTATCTCTGTGGTGGGTGAAATGGCAATAAGTGCTCCGTCGTCCCTCACGTAGGAGGGGTACCCGAGGCTCTTATAGGCCGAGCTCGGGGTACAAAGGTAAATGTACAAAGGGGAGGGCCCAGCTGTCAGCCTTAGACAAGCTAGGGACCTAACATCGTGTTCTCCCGGATGACCCGGTGTAGACTTGCGGCTCACCATACCGCTATCCTGTAGACCTCGGTAGTGAACAGTGAAGCTAGAGACCTAGGCCTGTCGGCCTGTCCACGTGATCGGTGCTGGAGGAGACTGCACGCCTCTCACAGTCCCGATCTTCAGGGATTGCGGATTGAATGCACTTGTACCAGGTGTCCGACCTGGGATCTTGCTCGGTTATTGCTCTGTTTACTTCGGCCAAATGCTTCCTGGTGAGGCTGATTGCGCCCTCTTTTGGGAAATCGGCCTCCGACCTGAACAGTTCGGCCCACTTCTTGCTTATTCTTGATCAGTTCGTCCTTGACTAGATCGGTGATCACCAGGTCGGTGATCTTCGCCTTGATGAATTGTTTACCCTGGGTGACCCTACCCGGGGGTCATTCCCCCGACAGGCAGATAGCAAGCAATCGGCACATTGAGAGCAATCGGTCAGAAATGAAGATTCAAATTTCAAGATGCATAGAAGGTACCTGCGCAGGCCTCGCCGTCGCTGAGTTCGGTGGGACCTCCGCAGCTTCAGGGGCTACTGTCGGGGGAATGACCCCCGGGTAGGGTCACCCAGGGGAAACAATTCAGGCAAAGATCACCGACCTGATGGTCGCCGATCTGATCAAGACCAAGAAAGAAGTGGGCCGAGCTGTCCAGGTCGGAGGCCGATTGCCCCTAAGAGAGCGCAATCGGCCTCACCAGGAAGCTCTTGGCCGAAGTAAACAGAACAACATCTGAGGAGAATCCCAGGTCAAACACCTGGTACAAGTGCATTCAATGCGCAATCCTTGAAGATCGGGACTGTCGGAGGCGTGCGGTCTCCTCCAGCGCCGATCACACGGACAGGACGACAAGCCTAGGTCTCTAGCTTCACTGTTCATTAGCAAGGTCTACAGAGTAGCGGCATGGTGAGCCGCAAGTCTACATCGGGTCATCCGGGAGAACACGATGTGAGGAACCTAGCTTGTCTGAGGCTTACAGCTGGGCCCTACCCTTTGTACATTTACCTTTGTACCCTGGGCTCGGCCTATAAAGCCCCGGGTACCCCTCCTGCGTGAGGGACGACGGAGCACTTATTGCAATCTCACCCACCAGAGAGAGAGAGAAAGGAGAGAGTTGTGCTTAGAGCCTTCTTCTCCTTCATCTCAAACAGCTCAAGGAGCATTCATTGTAGCCAGGGTTATTTCATATAGCTAGCTCGACAGGACTAGGGGTGCTATCTCTACGGAGAGCCCCGAACCTGGGTACATCGTGGTGTCTCATCGTTGGTGAATTGGCGGTCTTGTATGGCGGTCATCTCGAGGCACATGAGATTGAGATGGCTCGCCTTGAGTAACCCGAGAAGAAATGTGATTGTCTTGTTCTTGGCGCCCATGATGGAGGCCCAAATGGTCTTCACTTTCATGCCTTGTTGGTCGGGCATTATATGTTGTTGCCCCTTGGTGGTAAAGTTGGTAGTTGAGGGTGTCTTGCACTTGTCTCTCAAGGTGGAGACGCTTGTCGCATTCCATGGCGCGGTCTTGTGGCTCCATGCGATGACGAGACCGGATGTGCTCGACGGGCTTGTGCTTGGACTTGGAACGGTGAGAAGACCGGTGTGAAGAAGTGGATGATGAAGAATGATGTTGTCGAGAAGAGAGCATGGCCATGAGCTTGTCTATATTGGCTTGGTTACGGTCGAGCATTTGTAGTTTGAATTCCTCCATGGAGTTGGACATTTGCTCTTGATCAGTTTGAAAATTCAGTGCAATCGTGGCAATGCGGTTGCTCAACTTCTCGTGGGCGTCACACATTTCATGTTGGAATTGGAGATGAGTCTCTTAACCATATTGCTTGTATAAGGATGTGTCCATTCACCGGTGACGTAGGGGAGTCTTTCCTAGCCATGAAAATAAGCGGGTAGATGTGAGAGTAAAAGGGAAATAACACAATCAAGGATACCTTCTCGAAGATGTAATGAGTCGAGTGATATGTAGCTTTGCATAGTGAAAATATTGTCCTTGGTTACATGTCGTTCCCACACGCACAACTAGGCAGAAGGCTTATGTGGAGCTTGGTAGAGGTTAGTGTCCAAAGGAATGTAACAAGTGGATCAAGATGTTAATAAAGTTGGTAAAGATCCGAATGAAACAATGAAATACAAGTAGAGCAAAAGGTAGAGAGGGAGGACAAATGGAAACACACACGCAACGATAGTTGGACTTATGCAACCAAGAAAGTGAGCAAGGTAATGCCTAACGAATACTAATGCTCGCATTGCACAAGTACAAAGAGATTCACTAGCTCGATTCCTCAACAGGCTTGATTCGCATAAGTGCACCAACCTATAATGATGAGAAAGAACTATACACGTACTTTTGGGTAACGTTTCACTACTTGCTCTCTCTTTTTCTTAGAAGCTTTGATATATTTTTCTGTTCTATTTTTTATAATGGAACTCTCTCTTGACCACGGTACTCGAAACGCTATCAATTTACATGCAACAAGATGTAAAATGCAGAGAGTATAGATGACTACTACGGTGCACAAAATGCGAGAGTTGACAATACTTAGAGAGCTAGGCTCAATAGGACCAAAACGATTGACGCAAAAGGAGACTTGGTTATCAATGGTGGTGGCAAGGGGAGGGATGGTGGACGGAACGATACCTCGCGTCACCTTACCCTCGAGGAGAAACCGTGGTATCGTCCTTGCTTCCGGTTGTGTTGGGCCCGGGTGATCTTTGTGTTGGAGGAGAACTCGGACGGTCCTGCGTCTGGTCCGGACGATCTGACGTTGCCCCGGACGGTCCGACGTGGTGGGATCCAAGCAGATCTGGAGATGAACTCCAAAAAGAGACGAGAGAAAAGAAAAAATTGTGGAAAAATCGTGAGAAAAATTGCTAGGAACGCAAAAGGAGACTAGATCCACGATTAAACCATCATATCCATGGACCACAAAACCAACCAAATCTCACGAAATCCAACAAGTTGAAAAATCTTGGATGAGACCATTTTTGGTGGGAATTTTCAAATTAGCTAAGAACAAAACAAAAATTGGCTAGAAAAATGAGGGGAAGGGGCTCCGAATCGTGGCAATCGTGCTCTTGATACCAAATGATGTAGGACAAACCTAGGGATTGGCCCAAATCTTTACAATTCGAAGCTGGAGATTCACAATAAGAAGAAAGCACAGTGAGAAATCACAAAGGGGAATCAACACAATGGAAAAAAGGGGAACAAGATCCGACACATAGAACACTCAAATCCACAGATCTCAAGATCCATACACCAACGGAGGTATGCTTGGTAGTTTTCCCTCTCCTTCTATGAGTGGGGAGAGGAAGGATAGAGAGAGGAAAGTAAGAGCTAAGATCTCTCAAAGAGATCTAGTTTACCAAGGGGAATGTAAGAGCTAAGCTCTCTCAAATATAGATAATATCTTAGCTAACCCTTAAACGGAGGTAGGAGACGAGTATTTATAGTCTAGGTGCGGAACGAAGGGGTACACGGGCCTTAGCCCACATGCTGCGCACAGGAAGATCCGGCCGCGTTGACCTAGCTGGACGGTCTGGACCGTAGCCCGGACGGTCTGGCCTCAGCCCGGACGATCCAACCTGGGGTCCGGACGGTCTGGAAAATTACCACCGTGAGGAGTCTTCGGGCTTCGCTTTCCGGACGGTCCGGCCTCAGCCCGGATGGTCCGACCTAGAGTCCGGACGTCCGAACAATTACGACCGAAGGCCTGCTTCTGGATTTTCTCTTCGGATGGTCCGACTTCAGGCCTGGACGGTCTGGCCTGGGACCCGGACGTCTGACTCCTGGAGGCCGGTATCCTTCTCTTCGGCTTCTTGCGGTCCTTCCAGTCGTGTGACCTGCCCTTGTCCCGTGGCTTCCTCTTGGGTGGGTCCTTGGTACCTGATGATGCATAGAGTATCCGCATGAGGTAGCACCCAAGTCTCGCAAGCAAGCAAGTGTATTTCAAATAGCAGCTACTTCATCTTAGTCTTGATGGCGCGTGCTTGTGCTCTTGTGAAAGGTCAATGTGGGGGTGACGTACCCATGGTGATGTCGGTTGTATGCTCCGTATCACTTTTGGCACTCCTTAATCTTCTTTCTTTATCTTCATTCGTAACACTTGAAATCTTTCTTTGCATGAATATCTCATAAACTTGATTAGAGTGGTTAGTGCCAAAGTAGATAAATTTTCACATAATAACGTAGATACATACTTAAGCACACAAATTAAACCTTAGTTACTATTCCCCAACTTTGTTTTAGGCCCCCAAAGAACCAAGAACAAAGCTAAAAAAATAAGCAAATGCAATTACAAGGCAGAAATATTGGAAAACATGACAGTGTGTCGAATTCAAATTCTTAGACACACGTGCTGAGGCCGAAGAATTAATGGGAAAGATAGCTAAAAATCATGATGATTGGTCCATCCCTGAACCTGTTCCAACACGAAACAAGAGGGGTATGCTTGTTTTAAATCCCGAAGATATGCAAGATGCTAAGAAATTTATTAAGGAGAAATTTATGCAAGAAGCTAAGAAATTTTACCTCCTATTGAAGAATTATGTCAGCCTACCACTCATCCTCCTATCGTAGAGGTACGCTCTCTTTTAGATGTCAATGCAAGTGATGTTCCTTATGGTAAGCCTCCTGAACAATGTCTAGATGAGATTGATAATTTTATTATGAAGTAGAGTCATTTTAATGAGAGAATCGAAAATCAATTGCTTGATAATTCCCTTGCTATCAAACATTTGTTAGATGTTTTAGGAAGAACTGTTAATGATGTTAAAGGAATTGTTAAGCATTTTCATATGGTTCAAACTCAGCTTGAACAAATTTCTAAAGTGCAAGAAGATTTGCTGGCTAACAATTCCCAAGAAGTTGATACATAGGGACACTCGCCCAAGATCCTCTCTATCCAGAGGGACATCCAAAACAGAATCGAGCAAGATTCTCAAATGCAGGAAGATAATATTGTTAGCTCTCCAGAGAAAAACAAGAAGAAGAAGAAGAAACATAAGGAGGCTGGAAATTCTAATGATCCTGAAACTAATGAAGAACCTATTGCTGATTCTAATAGCATATCTATTTCTGATGCTGAGACTGAAGATGGTGCTGAACCTGATAAAGATAATGAGAAGAATGATCCACCTGAACAAGAAGAAGAAGCACCTGATAAGCATAAAATGTATACTAAAGAAGACTTTGTCGCAACAAAACATGGGAAAGAAAGAGAGCCCAGGATTCGGAAGTCGATGCCCTTTCCAGCTAAGTCCCTCAAAACTAAAGAAGAAGAGCGTTACTATAAATCTTCTATGTATAAATAGCTAGCTCCCACTAATATATTTCTCTCAACATGCAAGTATGGCACCTGATCATCCAAAATGCATGAAAAAAGGCCCATCTCAACATGCCACTATGAATATTAAAAATCCACCCCAACATGCAATATGCATGCATGGGAATTTCCATTCTACTATGATATATTAGTTCAAAAAATGTTTTTTTTAAATATTCATGTTTCATTTGATCAAACATCTATAATACCTAAATAGTTCATCCCCACTAACCTATTTATCTTGACATGCAAACTATCCACATCATCAAGTAGGTCCACAATGTAAAAACTCTTCCACTAACTCTTCATGCACATGATCCAACTTTGCATGTGCATGATTCCTTCAACAACAAAAAACTTTGCATGTGGATGCAACTTATCACAAATAAATAATACATTTTTTTATGCATTCAAGTTCATAATTTATAAGCAACTTTTTATATAGAAAATCAAATTATAATTTACATCGCATTTTATTTCTCTAGATATTGTAAAGTAACTAAATTAACGAAAAAAAATCAAACTCATTTTTAATTTTTCATCAAAATTTCTTAGATTTTTTACTATAAACAATATTTCTTTTTAAAAATAATTTATAATCAAATTATACAATGTTTCATAAATTTTTGCATATTTTAAAACATAAAATTTGTTCTTAATAGTTCCCGCAGCAACGCGCGGGGTATCATCTAGTTTCATTAAATAGCTAGAACCCACTAACATATTTCTCTGAACATGCAAGTATGCCACCTCATCATCCGACATGCATGAAAAAAAGGCTCACCTCAACATGCCACTATGCATATTAAGAACCCACCCTAACTTGCAATATGCATGCATGAGAATTTCCATTCTACTATGATATATTAGTTCAAAAAATATATATTTTTCAAATATTCTTTGATCGAACATTTCACTGAAATATATTGCAAATATTTTCCGTAAAAATGTGTGGGGCATCATCTAGTTTTGTGAATGGATGAAACCTCTTTTTTTTCAAATCCCTTTGACTGATGCTATTAAATTTCCTCCTTATTCAAAGTACACGAAAGATATTATTACTTATAAAAGTAAGGTTCCTAGTGATGCAACCTCTACTATGCTTGCTTATTATTTTTTTAAGTAGAAATATTCCTAAGAAGCTTGGAGATCCAGGTATACCCACCATTTCATGCTCCATAAAAAATAATTATGTCAGAATTTCTTTATGTGATATGGGTGCAGGAGTGAGTGCTATGCCTTTCTCCTTATATAAGAGGCTTTGTTTAGACAAACTAATCCTTACAAATATTTCTCTTCAGATGGCTCACAAGTCTACAGTCGTTCCTATTGGTATTTGCGAGGATGTTCTAGTTGAAGTAGCCAATTGGTTAATTCTTACTAACTTTTTGGTGTTAGATATGCCCGAGGATGGTAGCATATCTATATTTCTTGGGAGAACTTTTCTTAACACTGCAGGGGCTATTATTGATTGCAACGATGAAAATGTTACTTTTAATGTTAACAATAAAGAGCATACAGTATATTTTCCGAAGAAGATAGACAAGAGGTATGACCTTAATTCCATTGAAAATATTGAGACCGCCAAGGTTGGATAGTGGGATTGTCCTCTGCATGTGCATCATAAATATAGAACTATTATGGTTGGGATAATGTCAGCGAAAGTGAAGGTATCATAGTCACTTCTTGAAAGTAAAAACCTTTTGCTCTATATAGAATTTGCTTGCTAGTAAGACATGATCAATCTTACTAACGAACCCGTTCTATGTAAGCAAAAGAGTGTGTTATTTATTTTTTCTTTTTGTCCTCACTTTTTCTTGTTGTACCCTATCTTTTTTGTGTTTGAAACTTCACTACTTTAACCTCTATATCGAGTTTCTGGAAGTCCTGCATCTTTCTCTACCTCGAAAAACACCCCAAAACGAAGTTTTCAGTTCTGGAAAAATTAAAATATTTTTGTGTGCGAGAGTCCCAAAGGCGCCAGTGGCTGACCAGGGGGGACCCACCTAGTGGTCAGGCGACCAGGCGGCGCGGCCAACCCGTGGCCACGCCACCTGGCCGCCTGGGCCCACCAGGGTCACCCAACAGGTATCTCTTCTTCCTTCCTCTCGCTCTTCCTCCAAAAATCCAGTTTCTTCAGCTTGAGCTCGTGTTCTTGGCCTCTTTGCTGCGATTTTCAATCTCCTTCTACAACCCTCCATTTTAGTCAAAATTTGGGGCAAAAGTTCCTTGGTATGTGACTCCTCCACTCCTCCAAATAGATTTTTGATTGTTAAACATATATGTGAGTATTTTGGAGTTCTTGGTGGCTGTTCATATGAGCTTGCTTGCTTGATTTACAATTTATTTTTGAAGTTTTGATGCATGTTTAGGCTTGTATGAAGTGAGTAAAGTAGTATGCTTCATATCATGTTAATTATTTATCACCCTTTGTAACTTGCTAAATATTTCATATTAGGGGATAATGAAAAAAGTTATACGATGGTTTGGGGGCAAAGAAATCCCTTTAATAGAGCCTCCACATCAACCCCTCATGCGAGAACGAGTTAGAACGATGATGTTGAGATTCCGCAATTTCTCAATGAGACGAACATCGTGCAAGCCATGCCATATCCTTGCTATGAGTTTATGACAACTTTAGGTTTGCACGATCATTTTAATAACCTTGTTGAAACTGTAGGTTTGATGCATGTCATGACACATAAGGTCCAACACTATCCAAGGCTTACTTACTATTTTGTCAACTGGTTTAAATTCAATGATGGGCCCTCTCCCACCATCAAATTTAGATATTATGAGGAAATATTAACTATGTCGTTGGCAGAATTTTATGAAGTTTTAGGTGTGTGAAATGAAGGTGTAACGCACAAGATAATGGAGCAGCCCTACGCTCTCAAGGCTATCTTCAACTCTTTTTGTAACAGAGATACGAGGTGCATTCAACGAGGCAGAGTACGAAGCATTCAGTTTCCCTACATAAGGTACTTTGCATATTACATTTCTCGAGGGGTGTTGGCTCGTGCCAGCATGAGAAACATTAGATCCCCAGACCTTGCTATACTTTCAGCTGCCCTTGAGGGAGACCGAACATATAATTTAGGTGCCTTGATCGCTTGCCGTTTTAGCTTTAATGACGATCCTACCTTTGGAGGCATTTCCCCCTCGCTTGTTATTGAGCATCTTGTTATACTAGTATGTGATTATGATCTTCCTTTACCATTTTCATGCCTAGATCTTGATGCCATGAAGAGGCGTGAGTTTGTCACTAGGAGTTCCCATTTGGAGGACCTTAATTTTATGATGATATTTAATGATTGTACTATCTGAACCATTCATTTTCCTACTCCCGTTATGTTTGATCATGATGTCAGACATGGATGGTCACTCACCGTGGTTGAGCTAGATGAGTATATTGAGGAGGACGAGTACCAGTCACCACCTCCACCTGCACCAGAGGGGTATTTCTTTCCCTACGGGGAGGAACCCTCCTCTCAGCAGGCAGGCAGTATGTCTTTCTCCGTTCACGACGCCCAGCATGACCCATGGGCGCGCCACTACGACCACGCAGTCGAAGGAAGCTCCTGGGGCTCACAGTAGATGAGCCCAGCTTAGGCCAAAAGCCTAAATTTGGGGGAGTACGTATATCTCTCCCTTTCCATTTGTATCATCCATGTTCTCACTTTTTTCTTTTCAAAGTTTTTTCTTGTGCTTCTTTGTTTATCCTTATTTGCAAAAACAATAGAAAGATTTCTCCCTTCTCTTTGTTTGTTAACCCTTTGAAAAAACCAAAAAGATTGATTTCTCTCTCTTTAATTTTCTTTGAATGCAAAGTTCAACCCGCGTCCGTGGCTGCACTTGCGCTTTATTATCTCCTTTGACGTTCAATCATGCGAGTGACAAGGCAATAATGACGAATATTGGCGGAAGGGATGTGATAAGGAAAGCCGGTATGAACTCTATTTGTTGTCACTTTTGTACATATGTCTATACTTATGATCTAAACACCAGCCTGTAGTGACATAGTGCTATGTTTACAATGCTTTCTCAGTAGTTCATGCTTTTTTTGTGACTAGTCTCAAATAGCTGGAGTGCATAATGTGTTATTGAAGTGAGTTACATGCATTGCTTTGTTAATCATTTGGCATAGTAAAGTGTTATCTTCCTTCGGAGAATTATTGAATTGACTTGGCACATGCTTACACATGCCTATGACTAAAAGTCTATCTTGCCTTGATGATCTTTTTTTTAGAATAGTCATATCACTTTCATGCATGATTCAATGTTGCTTTGTCGCTCGGCATGATTATGACCATTATTGCTCTCTAGTTGGTCGCTTCCCTGTCTTTTGCTAGCGTTCACTTGTACTAATTGGACTGACTGCTTGTGCATCATAAATCCTTGAAACTAGTTATGCCTTGAGAGTCTACTATACCTTCCTATATATTGTATTTACTTGCCATCCTAACGAAGACCTTCATGTACCACCTCAAAATCTCTCAAATAAGCTCCCCTTTTGTACCCGTACAAGCTCATGGAGTGGTAGGGGTAATCCTTATCTTCAATGGTAAATATTTTTTACTCGTTGACAAAGTTTTAACTAGTCAAATTTATGAGGCAGAGACTGGCTTGGAGAATGCCCAGTTCTAAATGGGTTATAAAAAATAAAACTTACACCCCCCAGGCTTGAGATTGTAAGAAAGTAGCCATGGCTTGTGTATGATTGGTGGAGGGGGAGTGTAAGCATAAAAAAAGCATGGGAACCGCCATTAATATAGTTGGCATGGAAGATATTGAGATCCTTTTTCATAAACCATTGACTGGAAAGCTACACTATCAAAAAGTAATTTATCTCTGATTTAAGTAGCAAGCTCTGGTACATGTTTAGTCTTTGCTTACGATCATGGGGATTCAACTTTGCCTTCAAAAGCCAAGGTTTGAGATCCTCCACGTTATCCTTCAAAGCACCAACATAGAGAGCATAATTGTCATTCTGAGTGTAATGTGCATTGTCCCAAAGTAGTATTGTCTTCTGCATTATTGTGATATTGCTCATTCTGAAATATTTACTTATAGTATCCTTTAAAACTCCGGAGGTGCTCCTGCATTTATATTTTTCTTCACTTATGGGGGCAAGCGAGATACCATTCTACTATGTTCAAGCTATGTGCATTGTAATCCTGTGATAATTTTTAGTTGCATATTATTCATTCTTAGTTGTTTGTGATTGTTTCATGAGTCTAAAGGATTGATTTTTGCATTGTATTTTCAGCATTTATCTAATACTTGATGGACCTGATCGTAGTATAGATTTATGCAGATCTTGTGAAGCAAATGTGTTTTTGTCAAAGTTTTCGTTGTCGCGTCCAGTTCGTTGAACTGAATTGCTTGAGGACAAGCAATATGCTAAGCTTGGAGGAGTTGATACGTCCCAAACCTATCTACTTTTCCAAACACTTTAGCTATTGTTTTGACCCCATTCTTGCATGATTTGAATGGAACTAACCCGGACTGACGTTGTTTTCAGCAGAGTTGTCTGTATGCCCGTTTTTTGTGCAGAAAAGGTGGAAAATGAAGTATCTCAGAAAATTCTCAGAAAAATCCCAAAATTCCAACTTTCTAGAAGACTCCCGGAGCCAGAAGGCCACCTGGAGGGGTCCCACCCCTTGTCTAGGCGGCTAGGGCCCTGCCGCGTCACCTGGTCGCCTCGCCAGGTGGGACCTCCCCTAGGGGCCACCCTTTGGCTCTTAGTTTTACTCCCGATGATGAAACCCTAAATCATATGCACATACACCAGTTTTCCGTTGCGGAGCCGCCGCCGCCACGTCCGTTCTTCTTCGGGAGAGCTAATCTGGAGGATGATTTGGCCTCCGGTGAGGGGAGAGCTAATCTGGAGGATGATTCGACGCCATCGTCATCGCCATCACCACTAGCTCCATCATCCCTCCATGTTTCTCCCATCCATGTGTAAGTAATTCCCTGTTGTAGGTAAAGGGGATGGTAGGGATTTGATAAGATCAATCATGTAATAATTCCTCAGATTGTTGTGGGCATGTTGCCTATCATCTACTTTGGTGTTTATCATTTTTGTTGCATCTTTTTACTCTTAATGCTTGACACTACAATCCGAGTACCATAATTTCAGATCTGAACTTGTTATATTTTGATGAGTATATTCATGTTCTTGATCCTATCTACAAGTTGTATGCACCTATTATAGTTCGAAACCGGCGATCTCAATGATGACTGCTTGTGACACCAAAGGGGATGGACTATAACTTGAGGATTACATGTATCCATAGATTGTTAATGCTTTGTTCTGGTGCTCTTTGATAGGAGCACCTTAATATCCATAAGTTCATTTTGGCCCCATTGATAGCGGGATGGTAGGAAAAAAGATGTTGTGCAAGTTCTTACAGCAAGCACGCAAAACTATCATCGGGATACATGCCTAATATTTTATATATGCCTAGATGGTCATTACTTTTCTATGAGCCTTCCCCATGTTAAATCTAGTACATGATGTATCTTATCCATGCAAAGCCCAATCATCCATCCCTCATCCTATAGTGTTTTAATCCTCCTTGTTACTAGTTGCTTTACTTCGCTATTTTACTTTCGTTGTTTTTCCACCACTATTTCCATTACTACCGCTACCACTATCACACCGTTACTACTAGTAAATTGTCGCCAAGAAAGTATCCTTCATGTGCGGTTGAATGGACAACTCAACTGTCAAATCTTATAAATATCCTTTGGCTCCCCTTGTGTCGAAGCTATAAATTGGGTTATTCTGACCTGCGAAGACTGTTGCGATCCCCTACACTTGTGAGTTATCAAGAGTATTTGCTATGGGTAAGAAAGGAGACCCCAAGGTTCCGAGTTTACCATCCACTACAAGGAAAGGTACTGTCCTTAGTACTAGTGTTGCTCTCGATTCACCTTCTTTCATAAGTAAGTTTGCTTCACCACCACCACATGATGTTTCCACTGAGTTTGGTGATATTGATACTTTTGATGATGCTTCTACTGTTCTTGATGAGACTGGTTCACTTGGTCCTTTTCTTGAGTCTCAAATTACTAAAGCTCCAAAACATGCTAGTGTTCAAATTCCTTTTGTCACACGTTATACTTTTTGTAGACCCTCTACTTATCCTGATTTGAGTAAATTTAAAGATAAATGTTTTGATGATGATTATATTGAGCTTGATGATGAGTTTGCTAGAGACTATGAAGAGTGAATGATTCTGCAGATTCTGCAGATTCTGATGCTATCAAGAAGCTACTTGAGAAACATGCTATGAAAAACAAGTTTTCTCCTTATCCTGAGCTTGCCACTTCTCCAATTTGCATTAAAGATGCTTATTTTGATTTATCTGTTGATCTATCAATTATAGATATGGTTGAGGGTGACCCCTTTTATGGAAGAGAAAATGATGATGCTATTAGACACCTCTCTAAACTCGCTGAGTTGAGTGGCTTATTTTCTAATGTGGAGAAATTATGAAATTACCATTTGACCGAGACTTCATTAAGTCTTAGTCGAGAGATCTAGACACACCCATTAAATATAGTACCACATAACACTAATGATTTTGTTATTAATTATGTGTGCTTCATATGGTGTGCACATGTTTGGGACCGCAATAGGTTTTTGAATCAAATTTTATGAAAAGTTATGCTGCATCAAATAAGGTCCAGAGGGAGATTACAACCGGTATAGAAAATACGAACTGTACACCGGCCCAACGATCTAATAATATCATACAAATATGTGGTCTATCAAACTGATGTGTATTTCTTCTAGAATTTAGTGTGCACCTTCTTACGACCGGGTGAAATCGTACGAATTTCGATGGACATGACAATTATCATTTCTTTGTAACAATTTGTCTAGCAGGTGCGCTTAAACATAACATTTATCTATTTCCCGTTGCAATGCACTGGCATTTCTCTAGTCTTTTTTTTGGAAGGCCATCATGGCTAGCTATATTAAGAATCAAACAAAATTACATCATCTACAAGGTTTGTAATTAGGCAGTCCAGATGACATTCAGCAAAGAGCCGCTGTTGAATCCCACCATCTAATTGTCCAGAACAAAATTTCACCACATTTAATTTATCCGATTCAACTTCTACTCTCGAGTTCCCCCATTGAATTAGCTAGACTCTGTTGAAGTTGATCCAAATCCATGTATGAAGTTAAGAGGAAACTTCTGACGGAGCGGAGCGGAGGCCCGTCACCGGTAGGCTTAGGTCTCCGCGTAGCGGAGTCTTAAGTTTCTTTCTCACACCGCCTACCAAGGACGCTTAAGGGTGCCAAGGGGGACCCCCCCTCGGTACGGATCAGTATTGACCTAGGTCTCTTCTACCGCCTATATAATACCTTGTAAGACGCCCCACGGGATAAGTTGATCAGTTGTAAATCCCTCGGCATTTGTAACACCTCCAAAATAAGGAATAGTTCACTGGCTGGCGCCCGTGGTTTTTCCCTTCTTCGCGGAAGGGTTTTCCACGTTAAATCTGCGTGTCCCCTGTGTTTCTTTTCGTTCTTCTTCGTTGTTATTTGCGTGTCGATTCTCTAACAAGTGGTATCAGAGCCTTGTTCAATCTAGGGTTCCTCGACATGTCGATGAAGTTCTATCTTCCACCGCTGGACTACAACACAAAGTTCACGCTGTGGCAAGTCAAGATGCGCGCGGTGCTGGCTCATCCCGATCTGGATGATGCGTTGGAGAAGTTCGGGAAAGATGATCAGGAGACATGGACTCCTGAAGAAATCCGCCAGGCGATGTCTTTGATTCATCTGCATCTGTCAAACAATATTCTGCAGGAGGTTTTGAAGGAGAAAACTGCTACCGCTCTATGGGTGAAGCTGGAGTCGATCTATATGTCTAAAGATCTAACCAGTAAGATGCACGTGAAGATGAAGTTGTTCAGGCACAAGTCGCAGGAAGGTGGTTCGATGATGAATCACTTGTCGGTCTTCAAGGAGATCGTTTCTGATCTGCAGGCTATGAAGGTTAAGTATGAGGATGAAGACTTAGGTCATCTTCTTTTATGCTCGTTGCCTAGTTCCTTTGCAAATTTCGGTGATACTATTTTATATAGTCGTGATGATCTAACCCTTCCTGAAGTATATGATGCCCTTCAACAGAAGGAAAAGATGAAAAGTTTAGTTCATCCCAGGGAATCATCCTCTCGAGGTGAAGCTTTGCAGGTCTGAGGTCGATCTGCGCAGAAGAGTTACGACAACAACTACAACAGAAACAACAACAAGAATAATCTTATGGCTCAAAGTCCAGAGGAAAGTACTAACAATTCTGCAGGTATTGTAAGAAAAACCGTCACGAGATTGGTGATTGTTGGAAGCTGCAGAATAAGGAAAAGAGGAACGGTACGTATAAGCCTAGGAATAAATACGATGGAGATGGTAAGGTTGTTGTTGCATCTAGTGATAATGATTCTGATGATGCATTGTTGTCTTTGCCGGTTGTGTTTCTGCTAATGATGAGTGGATACTTGGTTTTGCATGTTCGTTTCATATTTGTTGTAACAAGGATTGGTTCAGTTCTTATGAGTTTGTGAGGACAGGAGATGTGGTGCGGATGGGAGATAATAACCCGCATGAGATTGTGGGTATTGGTGAAGTTTAGATCAAGATGCATGATGGCATGATCCCCACTTTGAAGGACGTAAGGCACCTACCAAAGATGGTGAGAAATCTCATCTCGCTTAGCACCCTTGCAGTTGAAGCATACAAGTACACCGGAATAGGTGGAGTTGTGAAGGTATCCAAAGGTTCTCTGGTTCATATGATAGGTTATATGAATTCTGCAAAATTATATGCTCTTAGAGGAAGCACTATCAATGCTACTGTTGTTGCTGTTACTAATGAAAAATATGATAATACTAATCTATGGCACATGCGCCTTTGGCATATGAGTAAACTTGGCATGGCAGAGTTCATGAAGAGGGAACTTATGAAAGGCTGTAAGATGGGCAATATGGAGTTCTATGAGCATTGCGTGTTTGGTAAGCACAAGAGGGTAAAATTCAATGCTTCTGTTCAAACCACGGAAGATATACTTGATTATGTACATGTTGATTTGTGGGGTCCTTCCCGTAAACCCTCTCTTGGTGGTGCTCGTTATATGCTTATAATTATTGATGATTACTCCAGAAAAGTATGGCCTGATTTTCTGAAACATAAGTATGATGCTTTTCATGCTTTTAAGGATTGGAAGGTTATGGTAGAAAGGCAAACTGAAAGGAAAGTTAAATTGCTTCGTACTGACAATGGCATGGAGTTTTGCTCCAAAGCTTTTGGAAATTATTGCAGGAATTTGAGCATTGTCAGGCACCACACCATCCCTTATACTCCTCAAAAGAATGGTGTGGCTGAGCGCATGAATAGGACCATCATCTCCAAGGAGCGATGCATGTTGTTCAATGCGCGCATGAGCAAACGTTTTTGGGCTGAAGAAGCCTCCACCGCCTGCTACTTGATCAATAAATCTCCATCCATTCTTCTTGATAAGAAAACCCCCATTGAGGTATGGTCTGGTACTCCTGCTGATTACTCACAGTTGAGAGTTTTTGGTTGCACAGCATAAGCTCACGTTGATAATGGAAAGTTAGAGCCTTGAGCTTTTAAGTGTGTGTTTCTTGGTTATGGTTCAGGAGTAAAAGGATATAAGTTATGGAATCCTGAAACACAGAAAGTTATGGTGAGAAGGAATGTAGTTTTCAATGAATCTGTTATGTTTGTTGACAGTTCTTCCACATATACTTTGTCAGTTTCTTCTAATGAAGAAGAACAACATGAGATTGGTGTTCAGGTGGAGCTCATTGATAAGAACGAAAATGAAATTGTTGTTAATGATGTTCATGATGATATTATTGTGCATCACGCACCCCCTGTTTTGTAGCAAATCCGTACTATTGCAGCTGACAGACCGATGAGGAACACTGCCGCACCCAAACGTCTTGTTGAGGGTGTGCCATTGTTCATTATGCTTTTAGTTGTGCAGAACTGGTGGAGAATAATCATGAGCCGTCCACGTACACTGAGGCCAATGTTTCGGGTGACCGCGAGAAGTGGATTTCTGCTATGCAAGAAGAGATGCAGCCACTTGATAAAAATGGCACATGGGATATTGTGCGCTTGCCTAAACAGAAGAAGGTCGTTCACTGCAAATGGATCTTCAAAAGGAAGGAAGGTTTATCTCCCAATGAACCTCCAAGGTATAAGGCAAGGTTAGTTGCAAAGGGATTCAGTCAAATTCCAGGTGTTGATTATAATGATGTGTTCTCTCCGGTTGTGAAGCATAGTTCTATTCGTACATTCTTTGGTATTGTGGCTATGCATAATCTTGAGCTTGAGCAGTTAGATGTGAAAACTGCTTTTCTGCATGGATAACTTGATGAGGAAATATATATGGAGCATCCTGAAGGTTTCATAGAGCCTGGTAAAGAAGCTTTTGTGTGCAAGTTGAAGAAGTCCCTATATGTTTGAAACAGTCTCCAAGACAGTGGTATAAAAGGTTTGATTCATTTATGTTTATATCAAGTTTGTTGATGGATCACCTATATACCTATATACTTGCTGTAATATGTTGATGATATGTTGATTTCTGCCAAGAGCAAGAAACAGATTAATGCTTTGAAGGCACAGCTGAGTAGTGAATTTGATATGAAGAATCTTGTTCTGCTAAGAAGATTTTGGGTATGGAGATTTCCAGAGACAGAGATTCTGATTTTCTATTTCTTAGCAGAGTTACATTAAGAAAGTCCTTCATCATTTTAATATGCATGATGCTAAATCTGTTAACACGCCCATTTCTCCTCACTTTAAGTTATCATCTAATGATTTTCCTAGTACTAATGAGGATTATGAGTACATGTCAAGAGTTCCATATTCTATTGTTGTTGGTTCTTTGATGTATGCCATGTTTTTCTCTCGTCCAGATTTATCTTTTGCTATGATCTTGGTTAGTAGATTCATGGCTAATCCTGGTAAAGAACATTGGAAAGTTGTTCAGTGGATTTTCAGGTATCTTCATGGCACTTCAAGTGCTTATTTGAAGTTTGGCAGGACTGGTGATGGACTCGTTGGCTATGTGGATTCAGATTTTGCTTCGAGTGATTTGGATAAGAGGAGATCCCTCACCGGCTATGTGTTCACCATTGGAGGATGTGCCGTGAGTTGGAAGGCAACATTGCAGCCAGTTGTTTCTCAATCCAGTACTGAGGCTGAATACATGGCTATTGCTGAAGTTTGCAGGGAATCAGTTTGGTTGAAAGGTTTATATGCTTAACTTTGTGGAGATACTACTAGCATGAATTTGTTTTGTGACAATCAAAGTGCCATATACTTAACTAAGGATCAAATGTTCCATGAGAGTACCAAGCACATTGATGTCAAATACCATTATATCCGAGACGTTGTTGCTCAAGGTGAGATAAAGGTATGCAAGATTAGTACTCATAATAATCCTGCTGATATGATGACAAAGCCTGTTCATGTTGCTAAGTTTGAGCTTTGCTCAGACTTAGTTGGTATAACTACTTAGCCCTAGTGGCTGTTTGGCGTCGAAGGTGTTTCTTTTGTTTGTTCAGGGAGTTGCTCGTTCATGCTACAAGGTGGAATTTGTCTCAAGGTGGAGATTGTTGAAGTTGATCCAAATTAATGTATGAAGTTAAGAGGAAACTTCTGGCAGATCGGAGCGGAGGCCCGTCACTGGTAGGATTGGGCCTCCGCGTAGCGGAGTCTGAAGTTTCTTTCTCGCACCGCCTACCAAGGATGCTTGGGGGGGGGGAGCCCCCCCCTCCCCGGTGGTACGGATCAGTATTGACCTAGGTCTCTTCTATCTCCTATATAATACGTCGTAAGCCGCCGCACGGGATAAGTTGATCAGTTGTAAATCCCTCGGCGTTTGTAACACCTCCAAAATAAGGGATAGTTCACTGGCTGGCGCCCGTGGTTTTTCCCTTATTCGCGGGAGGGTTTTGCACGTTAAATCTGTGTGTCCCCTGTGTTGCTTTTCGTTCTTATTCGTTGTTATTTGCGTGTCGATTCTCTAACAGACTCAAACCATCTCTCATAGCTTTTTGGAAAAGGAGAATATATTAATATCGAAAATATACCAATTACACTCGGCCTTTGCAACTACACAATGCCCAAAAGACACTACGGATGCACTTAGCCAATCAAAAACAAAAAGAGAACAAGAAAAATAATAGTCCCGCTATAAAGTTACAATTCTCGTAGCCGCAACACAACCACCACCAAGCCAACACCTGATGTCCAATTCTTCAAAAGCAACGCCTTCAAGAAGGTCGGTGCCAGGCACAACCAATTAAGGCCAGACCTTGGGTTTTCACCCTGAAGATAGTCCCTTCTCTCAAATCAATGTGTCTTCAGCAAGCCCATTGCCAGGCACTACCAATTAAGGTCAGGCCTTGGATTTTCACACTGAAAGGTAGAGCTTTGAACTTCATCTGTGTTGTCGCCCCCGCTTACATACTGCTGCCATGATTCCTGAAACTTCGAGCCAGTTTCTAATCAACGCAAAGGCTCTGAACACCATTGCTAGTCCTCCGATCACAACTTCCATGACATTCTCCCGCTGACTTCACCATGGATTTTCCCATGATGGAAACAGAGTAGAGCTTCGCGTCGATTTTTCCGGCACGACCGAATACCACCCGATCCAACAATCTCTAGGCATGAACGCCAGTGGGAGATCGCCGGCGAAGCCTTCCGGAACCCGACACTCTGGCCAAATCAAAGAGGACAGGCGCGCGGTAGTCATTCTTCTTGGCGTCAGAGTAACCCTAGGACCACCCCCAGGCCTCGACGCCGCCAGACCACTCCCAACAGAAACAACAGTGTAGGAGAGGTGAAGGCGACCGGTGGCGTCCCACCATCTCCGCCACGCCGTGCCGCCGGAAGCAGGCCGACCGCCTCCGGCGAAGGAGGAGACCACCACCACCGCCATGCCAAGAACAGATCCCGAGCATCTCCGTGATGTAGACGTGGCCTAGGGAAGAATCCGCTCGTCGCTAGCGGAGAAGAAGCGAGATAGGCAGCGAGCTGCCTCCCTACCAGGCCCAAACGGACCTAGATCAGAGCCGACGTCCGCGCCACACCCGGCCGCCGCCGCCGCCACGAGTCAGATCCGCCCGGTCGCCGCCACTCCTCCTCACCGCTAGTTGGAGAAGGGGCGCCGGTCGCCGCAACACCTTCTCCCTCTCGGCGTTGGAGAAGAACCGCCGCCACCGCTGCACAGCACGGGCCTTGCCTGGCGACGCCCCGGGCGGCGGCGGCGGAAGGGGGCTCGAGTAGAGGGGGGCGAAGTAAGGGAGGCGGCGGGAGCCCCGGCGCGGGGGCTAGGGTTCGCATGGGGAGGGGATATAAACACATTGGCACACAATAAAGTTACCTTTCTCATCTCGTATCACAACTGTCGTTGCACCGTCACCACTGTATGTGTTATATGCAGCATCTACATTTACCTTGATCGACTTCGGAGCCGTTTTATCCATCGTCGATAGCTATTAGTGATCTGTTTTTCACAAGCGTTTTTGAAGTTACTTGCTATCGCCAGGATGTTCATTGTCCATCTTTGCATTGGTGCGACTGAACCATTGTGACTAACTTGCCTTCTTATCCACCATAAGTACCAACCGATAACTAGTCCAATCTGCTTAACCTCTAAATCAGGTTTTATATCTAGTTGCTTGCTAGCTTGAAGTAGATTAATGTTCCAGAGCCAGATCGGTCCACCTGACAAGCTTCCTCAGTAATACCCAATATCCCTACTCCAGCCGGTTCCATACATATCTAGCATGCGTACATTTAAATAGCAGATGCTTCACGTCTTCGGCCCCCTGATGACAGATCGAGCAGGCTCCACCAGACCCAATATATGTGTTACTCAGTATACATTTTAGAGGTACTATCCCATGCAGAATACGCCACCCAAATATTTGAACCTCACGTGGGACTCTTGTACCTTCCACAAAGAGCTCCATACCTGCGGAAATTCAGACCTGGTTGGACGTCGAGGACTAGTTGCATGCCTCATAAAAGTAGCTACCCACTGTAAACGGTATGCTGAGCGAACTGTAAAAATGCCTCTTCTATCCGGGTTCCATGCAATAAAATCATCAAACCCGTTCTGATGGAGTGGAATCTGCAAGATTCTTTGAGCATCGTCTGGATTAAATATGTTTTGGATTAATTCCTCATCCCAAACCCCTGTGTCAGGAATAATCAAGTCGCATACCTTAGACAGTATGGTTTGACCTCTCCTCGATGTAATCCTCCTGTCCGGACTAGTGGGGATCCACGGATCAGTCCACATGTTAACACTATCTCCTGTACCAATCCTCCAAATGTAACCCTTCTTAAATGTTTCTAACCCTTTCATTATGCTTTGTCAGGTAAAGGAGGGCTCGTTTTTCAAAGTAGCATCAAGAGAATACCATTAGGATAATATTTTGCTTTTAAAAATCTGTGCACACGATGATCCTCGATCATTAATAAGCCTCCAACTTTGTTTGGCCAACATAGCAAGATTAAAAGAGTATAAGTCCCTAAAGCCCATTCCTCCATTTTTTGGATAACACAATTTCCACCAAATATACCGGTGCATTTTCTTATTCTCTTCATCATCTCCCCACCAAAATTGAGCAATAACATCTGTTATTTTTTACAAATCCCCTTAGGTAGGCTACCGCTCAACACATACATTGCAAAAACAGGCATTTCTCTAGTCTTCTTTATAAAGTGTGTAAAGCTGAAAGTCATACAAGGACCATGCTTATATATGAGAAACTTGCCATATAGTAATTGAAAACCCTGAAAAAGAAAAGGTATGACCATAATATTTTGTATATGGGTCAGTTTCCTTCCTAACGTCGGTAAGAGAGAGTAGGGGCCCATATTAAGTGTGGTTTCCTAACAACGATTCGTTGGGAGAGGTCCGTGTGGCGCGTTGTGTGCGCTAGCGCTGGACCAACATACTATACGTATCACCGCCCGCCCCGACAGTGGTTCTCCCTAGCCGTCATCATGGCGATCTCCCACTAGCCGCCGGGGGTTCTCCCTCCCCTAGCCGTCGGGCTAGGGTTATATTTTCCCCTGGCCGTCGAGCTAGGGTTTTCTTTCCTCCGACGGCGCTTGTTGTCGAGAGTTCGTGCTGACCAGATTTCATCGGGGATCGCGTCGGAGGGGAGCTGCTTCACCCTCCACCAACGGTTCTAAGTCACTGCCACCCGAGTTGCGTTATTGGTGGCTGGGAGATCCAATCTAGGCTTGTCAAGACTGTCGTCTTTGCCACGTGAAGTTAGAAGGAGGTCAGCTGGGAGCAATGAAAATCGTAGCATGGAATTGTCGTGGTATGGCCAGTGCCGCGGAAATTAGAGCGCTTCTGGAGATTCAGAAGCAATGGGGGCCAGATGTGTGTTTTCTGTCTGAGACACACTTGAATATAGCTAAGGAAGAAAAGTTGAAGAGGAAATTGTGCATGGAATCAGTGGAGGTGGGGCTTATACTCTTCTGCAAAAGGGGGGTTGTGATTGAGTTGCTTGATAGATCCAAAAAATTCATTGATGTTAAAGTGGGTACAGGTGCATCGGAATAGAGACTTACGGGGTTCTATGGTGAACCGAGATGGGAGGATAAACATCTCTCTTGGGAGTACATGAGGGATCTGTATACCCAGTCGAATCTTCCATGGGTGATCCTTGGAGACTTCAATGAGATTATGTATTCTCATGAAAAGGAAGGGGGTGTCCCGAGACCCAATCGCATGATGCAAGATTTCCAAGAAGCTCTGGTTGACTGTGAACTGGAGGACATGGGGTTCAGGGGAGACCAGTACACATGGATGAGGCATAGGCTGAGAGAGAGGATCGACAGGGCTTGTTGTAATGGTGCTTTCCATGGTCCCTTCCCGGGGATAGTGCTCAACAACAGGACCCACACCAAGTCCGATCATCGTCCGCTTATTCTTGAATTGGAGGGGGAGTTAAACCCTAGAGTGGAACAGGGCCCTCAACAACCAAAATTTGAAGCCAGGTGGCTGAAAGAAGATGACATTAGCGAAAGAGTAACTACTGCCTGGGAGAGGATGCCTATGGATGCAAGGTTGGTAGACCGCTTGGCGTCTGTTCATTGCGAACTACATTCTTGGGATCACGAAGTACTAAAATCACCGCAGAAGAAACTCAAAGAGGTAAAGGCTGAGTTGGAGGCACTGCCATTGGGACCCCTTACTGATGAGGCGGCAGATCGGCAGATGCAACTGGTTATTGAAATAGAGGAACAATTGTAAAGGGAGAAAATTTATTGGGTGCAGAGAAGCCGAGAAAATTAGTTGAAAAATGGCGACAGAAACACTAGTTTCTTTAACAACTTTTCTACGGCTCGTAAGAAAAGGAACTATATCGGGCGGTTGATGGATGAGTTTGGGAAGTGGAAAGAGGATAATGCTTCTATGAGTAGCCTCATTGACTCCTACTT
Source organism: Bromus sterilis (assembly GCA_950022295.1). NCBI lineage: Eukaryota > Viridiplantae > Streptophyta > Magnoliopsida > Poales > Poaceae > Bromus > Bromus sterilis. Next base: position 155,101,021 of record OX465596.1, on the reverse strand, counting down.
CCAGAGTTTATTCGAAGCCGAAGTTTCTGCTGTAAACTATGATGTGATCAATAAAATGAAGCCAAAGGTTACTGAGTATATGAATGAAGCTTTGCTTGCTCCATATACAGCGGAAGAGGTGAAGAAAGCGTTGTTCAGCATTGGTGATCTTAAAGTGCCTGGTCCGGATGGTGTTCACGCTATTTTCTTTAAGAAGTTCTGGCATCTAATTGGTGACGCTCTGGCGACAGAAGTATTGGAGGCTGTGAATTCGGGGATCCCTGAAGATTGGAATAGAACTACAATTGTGCCGATCCCTAAAACTGAAAAGCCGGAGAAAATCACACAATTTAGACCCATTAGCCTTTGCAATGTGGTTTATAAAGTGGTGGCTAAGATGTTAGAGGCTAGACTAAAGATCTTTTTGCCTGACATAATATGCGTGTCACAGAGCGCGTTTGTTCCGGGAAGAATTATCACGGATAATGTGATAGTGGCGTACAAATGTTTGCATACACCAAAGAAGAAGAAAGGGCGGTGGGCTACTTGTGTTGTTAAGTTGGATATGCATAAAGCGTACGATCATGTTGAATAGAATTTCTTGAGAGCCATCATGGTGAGACTGGGTTTTGACCTTAGATGGGTGAATATGATCATGGCATGTGTCTCATCGGTGCAATATTGTGTTAGATTTAACTCAAACGAAACCCCAAGTTTCTCTCCAACCCGGGGGTTGAGGCAAGGTGATCCTTTGTCACCCTACTTATTTTTTTTGTGTGCTGAAGGTCTATCGGCGTTAATTGCTTTTGAAAAAGAGCAGGGTAATTTCAAAGGGGTGCAAGTGTGTCGGGATTCACCAGTAATTTCCCACCTTCTTTTTCCAGATGATTCGTTGATACTAATGAAGGAAGACAGTGGAAACGCAATTTCATTCAAAGGCATCATGGATGATTACCGTGCTGCTTCTGGCCAGCTGGTGAGTGTACCCAAGTGCTCAATTTATTTTAGCCCAAATACAGATGTGGATGAAAAGGTTACAGTTTGTCAAATATTGGACATTATGACGGAATCTCTCTCACATAAATATCTGGGGTTGCCTGCTATGATTGGGGTTGATAAGGTGGACTATTTTAAACACCTAATTGAGAGAATTCAGAAACTTGTGAATGGGTGGAAGGAACGTACCCTATCATATGGTGGTAAGGAGGCACTTCTGAAGGCGGTGGCACAAGCCATTCCCACCTATGCGATGAGCGTATTCAAATTCCCAAAGAAAATTTGCAAGGGGATCACTAATGCAATGTCGCACTATTGGTGGGGTGATAGTGAGGATCATCGGAAAATGCATTGGTTCTCCTGGTGGAAGATGCGTATTCCAAAGGATAGAGGACGCATGGGTTTTCGTGATATCCATAGTTTCAACCTTGCATTGATGGCTAAACAGGCGTGGAGGCTGATAGAAAACTACGATTCACTGTGTGCCAGAGTGCTAAGGGCCAAGTATTTTCCCACAGGGGACCTTCTGGGCTGTGAACTGAAGAAGGGTAGTTCATACATTTGGCAAAGTATATGGGCAGGAATCCAGACTTTTAAAAAAGGATGTATTTGGAGAGTGGGAAATGGAGGAAAAATTGATATTTGGGATGTCTGCTGGATACCAAACAATGCAAACCGTAAAGTAATCACATGGAGAGGGAATCGAATCATCTCAAAGGTTCATGAACTCATTGATTCAGTGATAGGAGATGGGAATTTTTTTTGATTCGGGATATTTTCTGGTCGGTTGATGCAGACAAAATTATGCAAATCCCTATTTTCCAGTATGAGGCAGAGGACTTCATTGCTTGGCATTTAACTAGCTCGGGGAGATTTAGAATGAGATCTTCATACTATAAACAGTGGGAAGATCTTTATTCGCCCAGGTCGGAGTCTTCAGTTGGAGGATCTCGGCCCCATCCTGTTTGGAAGAGACTTTGGTCCCTCACAGTTCCAAGTAAAATGAAGATTTTTCTCTGGCGTTGCTATAATGCAATCCCTTGCAATGTAATTTTGGCAAAAAGACATATTTCGACCTCAAGTCAATGTCCTTTGTGCCAAATCCATTCAGAGGACATAGCACACATGCTATTTTCATGTGGGAGATCACATGCAATATGGTCCAGGCTGGGGCTACATTAAATAATAAGCCGCATCAATATCTCCCATCGATCGGGTGCGGAATTATTGGAGAAAATAATCTGTGACAAAGAGCTCGACAAACCATGCTTCGATGTTGTCAGTGTACCTGCAATGGTAGCTATCGGTTGCTGGTTTCTGTGTTGGCAGAGGATGAACCAAACACGAGGGGAGGAAATATCGAACATCGCTAGATCAACTGAGTCCATTAGAGCTCTAGCCCTTAATTTCGTGAGAGCTGCCCATGTAAGAAATCTTCCTGTTTTAGAAAGAACTGTTAATGATGTTAAAGGAATTGTTAAGCATTTTCATATGGTTCAAACTCAGCTTGAACAAATTTCTAAAGTGCAAGAAGATTTGCTGGCTAACAATTCCCAACAAGTTGATACATAGGGACACTCGCCCAAGATCCTCTCTATCCAGAGGGACATCCAAAACAGAATCGAGCAAGATTCTCAAATGCAGGAAGATAATATTGTTAGCTCTCCAGAGAAAAAGAAGAAGAAGAAGAAACATAAGGAGGCTGGAAATTCTAATGATCCTGAAACTAATGAAGAACCTATTGCTGATTCTAATAGCATATCTATTTCTGATGCTGAGACTGAAGATGGTGCTGAACCTGATAAAGATAATGAGAAGAATGATCCACCTGAACAAGAAGAAGAAGCACCTGATAAGCATAAAATGTATACTAAAGAAGACTTTGTCGCAACAAAACATGGGAAAGAAAGAGAGCCCAGGATTCGGAAGTCGATGCCCTTTCCAGCTAAGTCCCTCAAAACTAAAGAAGAAGAGCGTTACTATAAATCTTCTATGTATAAATAGCTAGCTCCCACTAATATATTTCTCTCAACATGCAAGTATGGCACCTGATCATCCAAAATGCATGAAAAAAGGCCCATCTCAACATGCCACTATGAATATTAAAAATCCACCCCAACATGCAATATGCATGCATGGGAATTTCCATTCTACTATGATATATTAGTTCAAAAAATGTTTTTTTAAAATATTCATGTTTCATTTGATCAAACATCTATAATACCTAAATAGTTCATCCCCAATAACCTATTTATCTTGACATGCAAACTATCCACATCATCAAGTAGGTCCACAATGTAAAAACTCTTCCACTAACTCTTCATGCACATGATCCAACTTTGCATGTGCATGATTCCTTCAATAACAAAAAACTTTGCATGTGGATGCAACTTATCACAAATAAATAATACATTTTTTTATGCATTCAAGTTCATAATTTATAAGCAACTTTTTATATAGAAAATCAAATTATAATTTACATCGCATTTTATTTCTCTAGATATTGTAAAGTAACTAAATTAACGAAAAAAAATCAAACTCATTTTTAATTTTTCATCAAAATTTCTTAGATTTTTTACTATAAACAATATTTCTTTTTAAAAATAATTTATAATCAAATTATACAATGTTTCATAAATTTTTGCATATTTTAAAACATAAAATTTGTTCTTAATAGTTCCCGCAGCAACGCGCGGGGTATCATCTAGTTTCATTAAATAGCTAGAACCCACTAACATATTTCTCTGAACATGCAAGTATGCCACCTCATCATCCGACATGCATGAAAAAAAGGCTCACCTCAACATGCCACTATGCATATTAAGAACCCACCCTAACTTGCAATATGCATGCATGAGAATTTCCATTCTACTATGATATATTAGTTCAAAAAATATATATTTTTCAAATATTCTTTGATCGAACATTTCACTGAAATATATTGCAAATATTTTCCGTAAAAATGTGTGGGGCATCATCTAGTTTTGTGAATGGATGAAACCTCTTTTTTTTCAAATCCCTTTGACTGATGCTATTAAATTTCCTCCTTATTCAAAGTACACGAAAGATATTATTACTTATAAAAGTAAGGTTCCTAGTGATGCAACCTCTACTATGCTTGCTTATTATTTTTTTAAGTAGAAATATTCCTAAGAAGCTTGGAGATCCAGGTATACCCACCATTTCATGCTCCATAAAAAATAATTATGTCAGAATTTCTTTATGTGATATGGGTGCAGGAGTGAGTGCTATGCCTTTCTCCTTATATAAGAGGCTTTGTTTAGACAAACTAATCCTTACAAATATTTCTCTTCAGATGGCTCACAAGTCTACAGTCGTTCCTATTGGTATTTGCGAGGATGTTCTAGTTGAAGTAGCCAATTGGTTAATTCTTACTAACTTTTTGGTGTTAGATATGCCCGAGGATGGTAGCATATCTATATTTCTTGGGAGAACTTTTCTTAACACTGCAGGGGCTATTATTGATTGCAACGATGAAAATGTTACTTTTAATGTTAACAATAAAGAGCATACAGTATATTTTCCGAAGAAGATAGACAAGAGGTATGACCTTAATTCCATTGAAAATTTTGAGACCGCCAAGGTTGGATAGTGGGATTGTCCTCTACATGTGCATCATAAATATAGAACTATTATGGTTGGGATAATGTCAGCGAAAGTGAAGGTATCATAGTCACTTCTTGAAAGTAAAAACCTTTTGCTCTATATAGAATTTGCTTGCTAGTAAGACATGATCAATCTTACTAACGAACCCGTTCTATGTAAGAAAAAGAGTGTGTTATTTATTTTTGCTTTTTGTCCTCACTTTTTCTTGTTGTACCCTATCTTTTTTTTGTTTGAAACTTCACTACTTTAACCTCTATATCGAGTTTCTGGAAGTCCTGCATCTTTCTCTACCTCGAAAAACACCCCAAAACGAAGTTTTCAGTTCTGGAAAAATTAAAATATTTTTGTGTGCGAGAGTCCCAAAGGCGCCAGTGGCTGACCAGGGGGGTCCCACCTAGTGGTCAGGCGACCAGGCGGCGCGGCCAACCCGTGGCCACGCCACCTGGCCGCCTGGGCCCACCAGGGTCACCCAACAGGTATCTCTTCTTCCTTCCTCTCGCTCTTCCTCCAAAAATCCAGTTTCTTCAGCTTGAGCTCGTGTTCTTGGCCTCTTTGCTGCGATTTTCAATCTCCTTCTACAACCCTCCATTTTAGTCAAAATTTGGGGCAAAAGTTCCTTGGTATGTGACTCCTCCACTCCTCCAAATAGATTTTTGATTGTTAAACATATATGTGAGTATTTTGGAGTTCTTGGTGGCTGTTCATATGAGCTTGCTTGCTTGATTTACAATTTATTTTTGAAGTTTTGATGCATGTTTAGGCTTGTATGAAGTGAGTAAAGTAGTATGCTTCATATCATGTTAATTATTTATCACCCTTTGTAACTTGCTAAATATTTCATATTAGGGGATAATGAAAAAAGTTATACGATGGTTTGGGGGCAAAGAAATCCCTTTAATAGAGCCTCCACATCAACCCCTCATGCGAGAACGAGTTAGAACGATGATGTTGAGATTCCGCAATTTCTCAATGAGACGAACATCGTGCAAGCCATGCCATATCCTTGCTATGAGTTTATGACAACTTTAGGTTTGCACGATCATTTTAATAACCTTGTTGAAACTGTAGGTTTGATGCATGTCATGACACATAAGGTCCAACACTATCCAAGGCTTACTTACTATTTTGTCAACTGGTTTAAATTCAATGATGGGCCCTCTCCCACCATCAAATTTAGATATTATGAGGAAATATTAACTATGTCGTTGGCAGAATTTTATGAAGTTTTAGGTGTGTGAAATGAAGGTGTAACGCACAAGATAATGGAGCAGCCCTACGCTCTCAAGGCTATCTTCAACTCTTTTTGTAACAGAGATACGAGGTGCATTCAACGAGGCAGAGTACGAAGCATTCAGTTTCCCTACATAAGGTACTTTGCATATTACATTTCTCGAGGGGTGTTGGCTCGTGCCAGCATGAGAAACATTAGATCCCCAGACCTTGCTATACTTTCAGCTGCCCTTGAGGGAGACCGAACATATAATTTAGGTGCCTTGATCGCTTGCCGTTTTAGCTTTAATGACGATCCTACCTTTGGAGGCATTTCCCCCTCGCTTGTTATTGAGCATCTTGTTATACTAGTATGTGATTATGATCTTCCTTTACCATTTTCATGCCTAGATCTTGATGCCATGAAGAGGCGTGAGTTTGTCACTAGGAGTTCCCATTTGGAGGACCTTAATTTTATGATGATATTTAATGATTGTACTATCTGAACCATTCATTTTCCTACTCCCGTTATGTTTGATCATGATGTCAGACATGGATGGTCACTCACCGTGGTTGAGCTAGATGAGTATATTGAGGAGGACGAGTACCAGTCACCACCTCCACCTGCACCAGAGGGGTATTTCTTTCCCTACGGGGAGGAACCCTCCTCTCAGCAGGCAGGCAGTATGTCTTTCTCCGTTCACGACGCCCAGCATGACCCATGGGCGCGCCACTACGACCACGGAGTCGAAGGAAGCTCCTGGGGCTCACAGTAGATGAGCCCAGCTTAGGCCAAAAGCCTAAATTTGGGGGAGTACGTATATCTCTCCCTTTCCATTTGTATCATCCATGTTCTCACTTTTTTCTTTTCAAAGTTTTTTCTTGTGCTTCTTTGTTTATCCTTATTTGCAAAAACAATAGAAAGATTTCTCCCTTCTCTTTGTTTGTTAACCCTTTGAAAAAACCAAAAAGATTGATTTCTCTCTCTTTAATTTTCTTTGAATGCAAAGTTCAACCCGCGTCCGTGGCTGCACTTGCGCTTTATTATCTCCTTTGACGTTCAATCATGCGAGTGACAAGGCAATAATGACGAATATTGGCGGAAGGGATGTGATAAGGAAAGCCGGTATGAACTCTATTTGTTGTCACTTTTGTACATATGTCTATACTTATGATCTAAACACCAGCCTGTAGTGACATAGTGCTATGTTTACAATGCTTTCTCAGTAGTTCATGCTTTTTTTGTGACTAGTCTCAAATAGCTGGAGTGCATAATGTGTTATTGAAGTGAGTTACATGCATTGCTTTGTTAATCATTTGGCATAGTAAAGTGTTATCTTCCTTCGGAGAATTATTGAATTGACTTGGCACATGCTTACACATGCCTATGACTAAAAGTCTATCTTGCCTTGATGATCTTTTTTTTAGAATAGTCATATCACTTTCATGCATGATTCAATGTTGCTTTGTCGCTCTGCATGATTATGACCATTATTGCTCTCTAGTTGGTCGCTTCCCTGTCTTTTGCTAGCGTTCACTTGTACTAATTGGACTGACTGCTTGTGCATCATAAATCCTTGAAACTAGTTATGCCTTGAGAGTCTACTATACCTTCCTATATATTGTATTTACTTGCCATCCTAACGAAGACCTTCATGTACCACCTCAAAATCTCTCAAATAAGCTCCCCTTTTGTACCCGTACAAGCTCATGGAGTGGTAGGGGTAATCCTTATCTTCAATGGTAAATATTTTTTACTCGTTGACAAAGTTTTAACTAGTCAAATTTATGAGGCAGAGACTGGCTTGGAGAATGCCCAGTTCTAAATGGGTTATAAAAAATAAAACTTACACCCCCCAGGCTTGAGATTGTAAGAAAGTAGCCATGGCTTGTGTATGATTGGTGGAGGGGGAGTGTAAGCATAAAAAAAGCATGGGAACCGCCATTAATATAGTTGGCATGGAAGATATTGAGAACCTTTTTCATAAACCATTGACTGGAAAGCTACACTATCAAAAAGTAATTTATCTCTGATTTAAGTAGCAAGCTCTGGTACATGTTTAGTCTTTGCTTACGATCATGGGGATTCAACTTTGCCTTCAAAAGCCAAGGTTTGAGATCCTCCACGTTATCCTTCAAAGCACCAACATAGAGAGCATAATTGTCATTCTGAGTGTAATGTGCATTGTCCCAAAGTAGTATTGTCTTCTGCATTATTGTGATATTGCTCATTCTGAAATATTTACTTATAGTATCCTTTAAAACTCCGGAGGTGCTCCTGCATTTATATTTTTCTTCACTTATGGGGGCAATCGAGATACCATTCTACTATGTTCAAGCTATGTGCATTGTAATCCTGTGATAATTTTTAGTTGCATATTATTCATTCTTAGTTGTTTGTGATTGTTTCATGAGTCTAAAGGATTGATTTTTGCATTGTATTTTCAGCATTTATCTAATACTTGATGGACCTGATCGTAGTATAGATTTATGCAGATCTTGTGAAGCAAATGTGTTTTTGTCAAAGTTTTCGTTGTCGCGTCCAGTTCGTTGAACTGAATTGCTTGAGGACAAGCAATATGCTAAGCTTGGAGGAGTTGATACGTCCCAAACCTATCTACTTTTCCAAACACTTTAGCTATTGTTTTGACCCCATTCTTGCATGATTTGAATGGAACTAACCCGGACTGACGTTGTTTTCAGCAGAGTTGTCTGTATGCCCGTTTTTTGTGCAGAAAAGGTGGAAAATGAAGTATCTCAGAAAATTCTCAGAAAAATCCCAAAATTCCAACTTTCTAGAAGACTCCCGGAGCCAGAAGGCCACCTGGAGGGGTCCCACCCCTTGTCTAGGCGGCTAGGGCCCTGCCGCGTCACCTGGTCGCCTCGCCAGGTGGGACCTCCCCTAGGGGCCACCCTTTGGCTCTTAGTTTTACTCCCGATGATGAAACCCTAAATCATATGCACATACACCAGTTTTCCGTTGCGGAGCCGCCGCCGCCACGTCCGTTCTTCTTCGGGAGAGCTAATCTGGAGGATGATTTGGCCTCCGGTGAGGGGAGAGCTAATCTGGAGGATGATTCGACGCCATCGTCATCGCCATCACCACTAGCTCCATCATCCCTCCATGTTTCTCCCATCCATGTGTAAGTAATTCCCTGTTGTAGGTAAAGGGGATGGTAGGGATTTGATAAGATCAATCATGTAATAATTCCTCAGATTGTTGTGGGCATGTTGCCTATCATCTACTTTGGTGTTTATCATTTTTGTTGCATCTTTTTACTCTTAATGCTTGACACTACAATCCGAGTACCATAATTTCAGATCTGAACTTGTTATATTTTGATGAGTATATTCATGTTCTTGATCCTATCTACAAGTTGTATGCACCTATTATAGTTCGAAACCGGCGATCTCAATGATGACTGCTTGTGACACCAAAGGGGATGGACTATAACTTGAGGATTACATGTATCCATAGATTGTTAATGCTTTGTTCTGGTGCTCTTTGATAGGAGCACCTTAATATCCATAAGTTCATTTTGGCCCCATTGATAGCGGGATGGTAGGAAAAAAGATGTTGTGCAAGTTCTTACAGCAAGCACGCAAAACTATCATCGGGATACATGCCTAATATTTTATATATGCCTAGATGGTCATTAATTTTCTATGAGCCTTCCCCATGTTAAATCTAGTACATGATGTATCTTATCCATGCAAAGCCCAATCATCCATCCCTCATCCTATAGTGTTTTAATCCTCCTTGTTACTAGTTGCTTTACTTCGCTATTTTACTTTCGTTGTTTTTCCACCACTATTTCCATTACTACCGCTACCACTATCACACCGTTACTACTAGTAAATTGTCGCCAAGAAAGTATCCTTCATGTGCGGTTGAATGGACAACTCAACTGTCAAATCTTATAAATATCCTTTGGCTCCCCTTGTGTCGAAGCTATAAATTGGGTTATTCTGACCTGCGAAGACTGTTGCGATCCCCTACACTTGTGAGTTATCAAGAGTATTTGCTATGGGTAAGAAAGGAGACCCCAAGGTTCCGAGTTTACCATCCACTACAAGGAAAGGTATTGTCCTTAGTACTAGTGTTGCTCTCGATTCACCTTCTTTCATAAGTAAGTTTGCTTCACCACCACCACATGATGTTTCCACTGAGTTTGGTGATATTGATACTTTTGATGATGCTTCTACTGTTCTTGATGAGACTGGTTCACTTGGTCCTTTTCTTGAGTCTCAAATTACTAAAGCTCCAAAACATGCTAGTGTTCAAATTCCTTTTGTCACACGTTATACTTTTTGTAGACCCTCTACTTATCCTGATTTGAGTAAATTTAAAGATAAATGTTTTGATGATGATTATATTGAGCTTGATGATGAGTTTGCTAGAGACTATGAAGAGTGAATGATTCTGCAGATTCTGCAGATTCTGATGCTATCAAGAAGCTACTTGAGAAACATGCTATGAAAAACAAGTTTTCTCCTTATCCTGAGCTTGCCACTTCTCCAATTTGCATTAAAGATGCTTATTTTGATTTATCTGTTGATCTATCAATTATAGATATGGTTGAGGGTGACCCCTTTTATGGAAGAGAAAATGATGATGCTATTAGACACCTCTCTAAACTCGCTGAGTTGAGTGGCTTATTTTCTAATGTGGAGAAATTATGAAATTACCATTTGACCGAGACTTCATTAAGTCTTAGTCGAGAGATCTAGACACACCCATTAAATATAGTACCACATAACACTAATGATTTTGTTATTAGTTATGTGTGCTTCATATGGTGTGCACATGTTTGGGACCGCAATAGGTTTTTGAATCAAATTTTATGAAAAGTTATGCTGCATCAAATAAGGTCCAGAGGGAGATTACAACCGGTATAGAAAATACGAACTGTACACCGGCCCAACGATCTAATAATATCATACAAATATGTGGTCTATCAAACTGATGTGTATTTCTTCTAGAATTTAGTGTGCACCTTCTTACGACCGGGTGAAATCGTACGAATTTCGATGGACATGACAATTATCATTTCTTTGTAACAATTTGTCTAGCAGGTGCGCTTAAACATAACATTTATCTATTTCCCGTTGCAATGCACTGGCATTTCTCTAGTCTTTTTTTTGGAAGGCCATCATGGCTAGCTATATTAAGAATCAAACAAAATTACATCATCTACAAGGTTTGTAATTAGGCAGTCCAGATGACATTCAGCAAAGAGCCGCTGTTGAATCCCACCATCTAATTGTCCAGAACAAAATTTCACCACATTTAATTTATCCGATTCAACTTCTACTCTCGAGTTCCCCCATTGAATTAGCTAGACTCTGTTGAAGTTGATCCAAATCCATGTATGAAGTTAAGAGGAAACTTCTGACGGAGCGGAGCGGAGGCCCGTCACCGGTAGGCTTAGGTCTCCGCGTAGCGGAGTCTTAAGTTTCTTTCTCACACCGCCTACCAAGGACGCTTAAGGGTGCCAAGGGGGACCCCCCCCTCGGTACGGATCAGTATTGACCTAGGTCTCTTCTACCGCCTATATAATACCTTGTAAGACGCCCCACGGGATAAGTTGATCAGTTGTAAATCCCTCGGCATTTGTAACACCTCCAAAATAAGGAATAGTTCACTGGCTGGCGCCCGTGGTTTTTCCCTTCTTCGCGGAAGGGTTTTCCACGTTAAATCTGCGTGTCCCCTGTGTTTCTTTTCGTTCTTCTTCGTTGTTATTTGCGTGTCGATTCTCTAACAAGTGGTATCAGAGCCTTGTTCAATCTAGGGTTCCTCGACATGTCGATGAAGTTCTATCTTCCACCGCTGGACTACAACACAAAGTTCACGCTGTGGCAAGTCAAGATGCGCGCGGTGCTGGCTCATCCCGATCTGGATGATGCGTTGGAGAAGTTCGGGAAAGACGATCAGGAGACATGGACTCCTGAAGAAATCCGCCAGGCGATGTCTTTGATTCATCTGCATCTGTCAAACAATATTCTGCAGGAGGTTTTGAAGGAGAAAACTGCTACCGCTCTATGGGTGAAGCTGGAGTCGATCTATATGTCTAAAGATCTAACCAGTAAGATGCACGTGAAGATGAAGTTGTTCAGGCACAAGTCGCAGGAAGGTGGTTCGATGATGAATCACTTGTCGGTCTTCAAGGAGATCGTTTCTGATCTGCAGGCTATGAAGGTTAAGTATGAGGATGAAGACTTAGGTCTTCTTCTTTTATGCTCGTTGCCTAGTTCCTTTGCAAATTTCCGTGATACTATTTTATATAGTCGTGATGATCTAACCCTTCCTGAAGTATATGATGCCCTTCAACAGAAGGAAAAGATGAAAAGTTTAGTTCATCCCAGGGAATCATCCTCTCGAGGTGAAGCTTTGCAGGTCTGAGGTCGATCTGCGCAGAAGAGTTACGACAACAACTACAACAGAAACAACAACAAGAATAATCTTATGGCTCAAAGTCCAGAGGAAAGGACTAACAATTCTGCAGGTATTGTAAGAAAAACCGTCACGAGATTGGTGATTGTTGGAAGCTGCAGAATAAGGAAAAGAGGAACGGTACGTATAAGCCTAGGAATAAATACGATGGAGATGGTAAGGTTGTTGTTGCATCTAGTGATAATGATTCTGATGATGCATTGTTGTCTTTGCCGGTTGTGTTTCTGCTAATGATGAGTGGATACTTGGTTTTGCATGTTCGTTTCATATTTGTTGTAACAAGGATTGGTTCAGTTCTTATGAGTTTGTGAGGACAGGAGATGTGGTGCGGATGGGAGATAATAACCCGCATGAGATTGTGGGTATTGGTGAAGTTTAGATCAAGATGCATGATGGCATGATCCCCACTTTGAAGGACGTAAGGCACCTACCAAAGATGGTGAGAAATCTCATCTCGCTTAGCACCCTTGCAGTTGAAGCATACAAGTACACCGGAATAGGTGGAGTTGTGAAGGTATCCAAAGGTTCTCTGGTTCATATGATAGGTTATATGAATTCTGCAAAATTATATGCTCTTAGAGGAAGCACTATCAATGCTACTGTTGTTGCTGTTACTAATGAAAAATATGATAATACTAATCTATGGCACATGCGCCTTTGGCATATGAGTAAACTTGGCATGGCAGAGTTCATGAAGAGGGAACTTATGAAAGGCTGTAAGATGGGCAATATGGAGTTCTATGAGCATTGCGTGTTTGGTAAGCACAAGAGGGTAAAATTCAATGCTTCTGTTCAAACCACGGAAGATATACTTGATTATGTACATGTTGATTTGTGGGGTCCTTCCCGTAAACCCTCTCTTGGTGGTGCTCGTTATATGCTTATAATTATTGATGATTACTCCAGAAAAGTATGGCCTGATTTTCTGAAACATAAGTATGATGCTTTTCATGCTTTTAAGGATTGGAAGGTTATGGTAGAAAGGCAAACTGAAAGGAAAGTTAAATTGCTTCGTACTGACAATGGCATGGAGTTTTGCTCCAAAGCTTTTGGAAATTATTGCAGGAATTTGAGCATTGTCAGGCACCACACCATCCCTTATACTCCTCAAAAGAATGGTGTGGCTGAGCGCATGAATAGGACCATCATCTCCAAGGAGCGATGCATGTTGTTCAATGCGCGCATGAGCAAACGTTTTTGGGCTGAAGAAGCCTCCACCGCCTGCTACTTGATCAATAAATCTCCATCCATTCTTCTTGATAAGAAAACCCCCATTGAGGTATGGTCTGGTACTCCTGCTGATTACTCACAGTTGAGAGTTTTTGGTTGCACAGCATAAGCTCACGTTGATAATGGAAAGTTAGAGCCTTGAGCTTTTAAGTGTGTGTTTCTTGGTTATGGTTCAGGAGTAAAAGGATATAAGTTATGGAATCCTGAAACACAGAAAGTTATGGTGAGAAGGAATGTAGTTTTCAATGAATCTGTTATGTTTGTTGACAGTTCTTCCACATATACTTTGTCAGTTTCTTCTAATGAAGAAGAACAACATGAGATTGGTGTTCAGGTGGAGCTCATTGATAAGAACGAAAATGAAATTGTTGTTAATGATGTTCATGATGATATTATTGTGCATCACGCACCCCCTGTTTTGCAGCAAATCCGTACTATTGCAGCTGACAGACCGATGAGGAACACTGCCGCACCCAAACGTCTTGTTGAGGGTGTGCCATTGTTCATTATGCTTTTAGTTGTGCAGAACTGGTGGAGAATAATCATGAGCCGTCCACGTACACTGAGGCCAATGTTTCGGGTGACCGCGAGAAGTGGATTTCTGCTATGCAAGAAGAGATGCAGCCACTTGATAAAAATGGCACATGGGATATTGTGCGCTTGCCTAAACAGAAGAAGGTCGTTCACTGCAAATGGATCTTCAAAAGGAAGGAAGGTTTATCTCCCAATGAACCTCCAAGGTATAAGGCAAGGTTAGTTACAAAGGGATTCAGTCAAATTCCAGGTGTTGATTATAATGATGTGTTCTCTCCGGTTGTGAAGCATAGTTCTATTCGTACATTCTTTGGTATTGTGGCTATGCATAATCTTGAGCTTGAGCAGTTAGATGTGAAAACTGCTTTTCTGCATGGATAACTTGATGAGGAAATATATATGGAGCATCCTGAAGGTTTCATAGAGCCTGGTAAAGAAGCTTTTGTGTGCAAGTTGAAGAAGTCCCTATATGTTTGAAACAGTCTCCAAGACAGTGGTATAAAAGGTTTGATTCATTTATGTTTATATCAAGTTTGTTGATGGATCACCTATATACCTATATACTTGCTGTAATATGTTGATGATATGTTGATTTCTGCCAAGAGCAAGAAACAGATTAATGCTTTGAAGGCACAGCTGAGTAGTGAATTTGATATGAAGAATCTTGTTCTGCTAAGAAGATTTTGGGTATGGAGATTTCCAGAGACAGAGATTCTGATTTTCTATTTCTTAGCAGAGTTACATTAAGAAAGTCCTTCATCATTTTAATATGCATGATGCTAAATCTGTTAACACGCCCATTTCTCCTCACTTTAAGTTATCATCTAATGATTGTCCTAGTACTAATGAGGATTATGAGTACATGTCAAGAGTTCCATATTCTATTGTTGTTGGTTCTTTGATGTATGCCATGTTTTTCTCTCGTCCAGATTTATCTTTTGCTATGATCTTGGTTAGTAGATTCATGGCTAATCCTGGTAAAGAACATTGGAAAGTTGTTCAGTGGATTTTCAGGTATCTTCATGGCACTTCAAGTGCTTATTTGAAGTTTGGCAGGACTGGTGATGGACTCGTTGGCTATGTGGATTCAGATTTTGCTTCGAGTGATTTGGATAAGAGGAGATCCCTCACCGGCTATGTGTTCACCATTGGAGGATGTGCCGTGAGTTGGAAGGCAACATTGCAGCCAGTTGTTTCTCAATCCAGTACTGAGGCTGAATACATGGCTATTGCTGAAGTTTGCAGGGAATCAGTTTGGTTGAAAGGTTTATATGCTTAACTTTGTGGAGATACTACTAGCATGAATTTGTTTTGTGACAATCAAAGTGCCATATACTTAACTAAGGATCAAATGTTCCATGAGAGTACCAAGCACATTGATGTCAAATACCATTATATCCGAGACGTTGTTGCTCAAGGTGAGATAAAGGTATGCAAGATTAGTACTCATAATAATCCTGCTGATATGATGACAAAGCCTGTTCATGTTGCTAAGTTTGAGCTTTGCTCAGACTTAGTTGGTATAACTACTTAGCCCTAGTGGCTGTTTGGCGTCGAAGGTGTTTCTTTTGTTTGTTCAGGGAGTTGCTCGTTCATGCTACAAGGTGGAATTTGTCTCAAGGTGGAGATTGTTGAAGTTGATCCAAATTAATGTATGAAGTTAAGAGGAAACTTCTGGCAGATCGGAGCGGAGGCCCGTCACTGGTAGGATTGGGCCTCCGCGTAGCGGAGTCTGAAGTTTCTTTCTCGCACCGCCTACCAAGGACGCTTGGGGGGGGGGGAGCCCCCCCCTCCCCGGTGGTACGGATTAGTATTGACCTAGGTCTCTTCTATCTCCTATATAATACGTCGTAAGCCGCCGCACGGGATAAGTTGATCAGTTGTAAATCCCTCGGCGTTTGTAACACCTCCAAAATAAGGGATAGTTCACTGGCTGGCGCCCGTGGTTTTTCCCTTATTCGCGGGAGGGTTTTGCACGTTAAATCTGTGTGTCCCCTGTGTTGCTTTTCGTTCTTATTCGTTGTTATTTGCGTGTCGATTCTCTAACAGACTCAAACCATCTCTCATAGCTTTTTGGAAAAGGAGAATATATTAATATCGAAAATATACCAATTACACTCGGCCTTTGCAACTACACAATGCCCAAAAGACACTACGGATGCACTTAGCCAATCAAAAACAAAAAGAGAAAAAGAAAAATAATAGTCCCGCTATAAAGTTACAATTCTCGTAGCCGCAACACAACCACCACCAAGCCAACACCTGATGTCCAATTCTTCAAAAGCAACGCCTTCAAGAAGGTCGGTGCCAGGCACAACCAATTAAGGCCAGACCTTGGGTTTTCACCCTGAAGATAGTCCCTTCTCTCAAATCAATGTGTCTTCAGCAAGCCCATTGCCAGGCACTACCAATTAAGGTCAGGCCTTGGATTTTCACACTGAAAGGTAGAGCTTTGAACTTCATCTGTGTTGTCGCCCCCGCTTACATACTGCTGCCATGATTCCTGAAACTTCGAGCCAGTTTCTAATCAACGCAAAGGCTCTGAACACCATTGCTAGTCCTCCGATCACAGCTTCCATGACATTCTCCCGCTGACTTCACCATGGATTTTCCCATGATGGAAACAGAGTAGAGCTTCGCGTCGATTTTTCCGGCACGACCGAATACCACCCGATCCAACAATCTCTAGGCATGAACGCCAGTGGGAGATCGCCGGCGAAGCCTTCCGGAACCCAACACTCTGGCCAAATCAAAGAGGACAGGCGCGCGGTAGTCATTCTTCTTGGCGTCAGAGTAACCCTAGGACCACCCCCAGGCCTCGACGCCGCCAGACCACTCCCAACAGAAACAGCAGTGTAGGAGAGGTGAAGGCGACCGGTGGCGTCGCACCATCTCCGCCACGCCGTGCCGCCGGAAGCAGGCCGACCGCCTCCGGCGAAGGAGGAGACCACCACCACCGCCATGCCCAGAACAGATCCCGAGCATCTCCGTGATGTAGACGTGGCCTAGGGAAGAATCCGCTCGTCGCTAGCGGAGAAGAAGCGAGATAGGCAGCGAGCTGCCTCCCTACCAGGCCCAAACGGACCTAGATCAGAGCCGACGTCCGCGCCACACCCGGCCGCCGCCGCCGCCACGAGTCAGATCCGCCCGGTCGCCGCCACTCCGCCTCACCGCTAGTTGGAGAAGGGGCGCCGGTCGCCGCAACACCTTCTCCCTCTCGGCGTTGGAGAAGAACCGCCGCCACCGCTGCACAGCACGGGCCTTGCCTGGCGACGCCCCGGGCGGCGGCGGCGGAAGGGGGCTCGAGTAGAGGGGGGCGAAGTAAGGGAGGCGGCGGGAGCCCCGGCGCGGGGGCTAGGGTTCGCATGGGGAGGGGATATAAACACATTGGCACACAATAAAGTTACCTTTCTCATCTCGTATCACAACTGTCGTTGCACCGTCACCACTGTATGTGTTATATGCAGCATCTACATTTACCTTGATCGACTTCGGAGCCGTTTTATCCATCGTCGATAGCTATTAGTGATCTGTTTTTCACAAGCGTTTTTGAAGTTACTTGCTATCGCCAGGATGTTCATTGTCCATCTTTGCATTGGTGCGACTGAACCATTGTGACTAACTTGCCTTCTTATCCACCATAAGTACCAACCGATAACTAGTCCAATCTGCTTAACCTCTAAATCAGGTTTTATATCTAGTTGCTTGCTAGCTTGAAGTAGATTAATGTTCCAGAGCCAGATCGGTCCACCTGACAAGCTTCCTCAGTAATACCCAATATCCCTACTCCAGCCGGTTCCATACATATCTAGCATGCGTACATTTAAATAGCAGATGCTTCACGTCTTCGGCCCCCTGATGACAGATCGAGCAGGCTCCACCAGACCCAATATATGTGTTACTCAGTATACATTTTAGAGGTACTATCCCATGCAGAATACGCCACCCAAATATTTGAACCTCACGTGGGACTCTTGTACCTTCCACAAAGAGCTCCATACCTGCGGAAATTCAGACCTGGTTGGACGTCGAGGACTAGTTGCATGCCTCATAAAAGTAGCTACCCACTGTAAACGGTATGCTGAGCGAACTGTAAAAATGCCTCTTCTATCCGGGTTCCATGCAATAAAATCATCAAACCCGTTCTGATGGAGTGGAATCTGCAAGATTCTTTGAGCATCGTCTGGATTAAATATGTTTTGGATTAATTCCTCATCCCAAACCCCTGTGTCAGGAATAATCAAGTCGCATACCTTAGACAGTATGGTTTGACCTCTCCTCGATGTAATCCTCCTGTCCGGACTAGTGGGGATCCACGGATCAGTCCACATGTTAACACTATCTCCTGTACCAATCCTCCAAATGTAACCCTTCTTAAATGTTTCTAACCCTTTCATTATGCTTTGTCAGGTAAAGGAGGGCTCGTTTTTCAAAGTAGCATCAAGAGAATACCATTAGGATAATATTTTGCTTTTAAAAATCTGTGCACACGATGATCCTCGATCATTAATAAGCCTCCAACTTTGTTTGGCCAACATAGCAAGATTAAAAGAGTATAAGTCCCTAAAGCCCATTCCTCCATTTTTTGGATAACACAATTTCCACCAAATATACCGGTGCATTTTCTTATTCTCTTCATCATCTCCCCACCAAAATTGAGCAATAACATCTGTTATTTTTTACAAATCCCCTTAGGTAGGCTACCGCTCAACACATACATTGCAAAAACAGGCATTTCTCTAGTCTTCTTTATAAAGTGTGTAAAGCTGAAAGTCATACAAGGACCATGCTTATATATGAGAAACTTGCCATATAGTAATTGAAAACCCTGAAAAAGAAAAGGTATGACCATAATATTTTGTATATGGGTCAGTTTCCTTCCTAACGTCGGTAAGAGAGAGTAGGGGCCCATATTAAGTGTGGTTTCCTAACAACGATTCGTTGGGAGAGGTCCGTGTGGCGCGTTGTGTGCGCTAGCGCTGGACCAACATACTATACGTATCACCGCCCGCCCCGACAGTGGTTCTCCCTAGCCGTCATCATGGCGATCTCCCACTAGCCGCCGGGGGTTCTCCCTCCCCTAGCCGTCGGGCTAGGGTTATATTTTCCCCTGGCCGTCGAGCTAGGGTTTTCTTTCCTCCGACGGCGCTTGTTGTCGAGAGTTCGTGCTGACCAGATTTCATCGGGGATCGCGTCGGAGGGGAGCTGCTTCACCCTCCACCAACGGTTCTAAGTCACTGCCACCCGAGTTGCGTTATTGGTGGCTGGGAGATCCAATCTAGGCTTGTCAAGACTGTCGTCTTTGCCACGTGAAGTTAGAAGGAGGTCAGCTGGGAGCAATGAAAATCGTAGCATGGAATTGTCGTGGTATGGCCAGTGCCGCGGAAATTAGAGCGCTTCTGGAGATTCAGAAGCAATGGGGGCCAGATGTGTGTTTTCTGTCTGAGACACACTTGAATATAGCTAAGGAAGAAAAGTTGAAGAGGAAATTGTGCATGGAATCAGTGGAGGTGGGGCTTATACTCTTCTGCAAAAGGGGGGTTGTGATTGAGTTGCTTGATAGATCCAAAAAATTCATTGATGTTAAAGTGGGTACAGGTGCATCGGAATAGAGACTTACGGGGTTCTATGGTGAACCGAGATGGGAGGATAAACATCTCTCTTGGGAGTACATGAGGGATCTGTATACCCAGTCGAATCTTCCATGGGTGATCCTTGGAGACTTCAATGAGATTATGTATTCTCATGAAAAGGAAGGGGGTGTCCCGAGACCCAATCGCATGATGCAAGATTTCCAAGAAGCTCTGGTTGACTGTGAACTGGAGGACATGGGGTTCAGGGGAGACCAGTACACATGGATGAGGCATAGGCTGAGAGAGAGGATCGACAGGGCTTGTTGTAATGGTGCTTTCCATGGTCCCTTCCCGGGGATAGTGCTCAACAACAGGACCCACACCAAGTCCGATCATCGTCCGCTTATTCTTGAATTGGAGGGGGAGTTAAACCCTAGAGTGGAACAGGGCCCTCAACAACCAAAATTTGAAGCCAGGTGGCTGAAAGAAGATGACATTAGCGAAAGAGTAACTACTGCCTGGGAGAGGATGCCTATGGATGCAAGGTTGGTAGACCGCTTGGCGTCTGTTCATTGCGAACTACATTCTTGGGATCACGAAGTACTAAAATCACCGCAGAAGAAACTCAAAGAGGTAAAGGCTGAGTTGGAGGCACTGCCATTGGGACCCCTTACTGATGAGGCGGCAGATCGGCAGATGCAACTGGTTATTGAAATAGAGGAACAATTGTAAAGGGAGAAAATTTATTGGGTGCAGAGAAGCCGAGAAAATTAGTTGAAAAATGGCGACAGAAACACTAGTTTCTTTAACAACTTTTCTACGGCTCGTAAGAAAAGGAACTATATCGGGCGGTTGATGGATGAGTTTGGGAAGTGGAAAGAGGATAATGCTTCTATGAGTAGCCTCATTGACTCCTACTTCCAGAGTTTATTCGAAGCCGAAGTTTCTGCTGTAAACTATGATGTGATCAATAAAATGAAGCCAAAGGTTACTGAGTATATGAATGAAGCTTTGCTTGCTCCATATACAGCGGAAGAGGTGAAGAAAGCGTTGTTCAGCATTGGTGATCTTAAAGTGCCTGGTCCGGATGGTGTTCACGCTATTTTCTTTAAGAAGTTCTGGCATCTAATTGGTGACGCTCTGGCGACAGAAGTATTGGAGGCTGTGAATTCGGGGATCCCTGAAGATTGGAATAGAACTACAATTGTGCCGATCCCTAAAACTGAAAAGCCGGAGAAAATCACACAATTTAGACCCATTAGCCTTTGCAATGTGGTTTATAAAGTGGTGGCTAAGATGTTAGAGGCTAGACTAAAGATCTTTTTGCCTGACATAATATGCGTGTCACAGAGCGCGTTTGTTCCGGGAAGAATTATCACGGATAATGTGATAGTGGCGTACAAATGTTTGCATACACCAAAGAAGAAGAAAGGGCGGTGGGCTACTTGTGTTGTTAAGTTGGATATGCATAAAGCGTACGATCATGTTGAATAGAATTTCTTGAGAGCCATCATGGTGAGACTGGGTTTTGACCTTAGATGGGTGAATATGATCATGGCATGTGTCTCATCGGTGCAATATTGTGTTAGATTTAACTCAAACGAAACCCCAAGTTTCTCTCCAACCCGGGGGTTGAGGCAAGGTGATCCTTTGTCACCCTACTTATTTTTTTTGTGTGCTGAAGGTCTATCGGCGTTAATTGCTTTTGAAAAAGAGCAGGGTAATTTCAAAGGGGTGCAAGTGTGTCGGGATTCACCAGTAATTTCCCACCTTCTTTTTCCAGATGATTCGTTGATACTAATGAAGGAAGACAGTGGAAACGCAATTTCATTCAAAGGCATCTTGGATGATTACCGTGCTGCTTCTGGCCAGCTGGTGAGTGTACCCAAGTGCTCAATTTATTTTAGCCCAAATACAGATGTGGATGAAAAGGTTACAGTTTGTCAAATATTGGACATTATGACGGAATCTCTCTCACATAAATATCTGGGGTTGCCTGCTATGATTGGGGTTGATAAGGTGGACTATTTTAAACACCTAATTGAGAGAATTCAGAAACTTGTGAATGGGTGGAAGGAACGTACCCTATCATATGGTGGTAAGGAGGCACTTCTGAAGGCGGTGGCACAAGCCATTCCCACCTATGCGATGAGCGTATTCAAATTCCCAAAGAAAATTTGCAAGGGGATCACTAATGCAATGTCGCACTATTGGTGGGGTGATAGTGAGGATCATCGGAAAATGCATTGGTTCTCCTGGTGGAAGATGTGTATTCCAAAGGATAGAGGACGCATGGGTTTTCGTGATATCCATAGTTTCAACCTTGCATTGATGGCTAAACAGGCGTGGAGGCTGATAGAAAACTACGATTCACTGTGTGCCAGAGTGCTAAGGGCCAAGTATTTTCCCACAGGGGACCTTCTGGGCTGTGAACTGAAGAAGGGTAGTTCATACATTTGGCAAAGTATATGGGCAGGAATCCAGACTTTTAAAAAAGGATGTATTTGGAGAGTGGGAAATGGAGGAAAAATTGATATTTGGGATGTCTGCTGGATACCAAACAATGCAAACCGTAAAGTAATCACATGGAGAGGGAATCGAATCATCTCAAAGGTTCATGAACTCATTGATTCAGTGATAGGAGATGGGAATTTTTTTTGATTCGGGATATTTTCTGGTCGGTTGATGCAGACAAAATTATGCAAATCCCTATTTTCCAGTATGAGGCAGAGGACTTCATTGCTTGGCATTTAACTAGCTCGGGGAGATTTAGAATGAGATCTTCATACTATAAACAGTGGGAAGATCTTTATTCGCCCAGGTCGGAGTCTTCAGTTGGAGGATCTCGGCCCCATCCTGTTTGGAAGAGACTTTGGTCCCTCACAGTTCCAAGTAAAATGAAGATTTTTCTCTGGCGTTGCTATAATGCAATCCCTTGCAATGTAATTTTGGCAAAAAGACATATTTCGACCTCAAGTCAATGTCCTTTGTGCCAAATCCATTCAGAGGACATAGCACACATGCTATTTTCATGTGGGAGATCACATGCAATATGGTCCAGGCTGGGGCTACATTAAATAATAAGCCGCATCAATATCTCCCATCGATCGGGTGCGGAATTATTGGAGAAAATAATCTGTGACAAAGAGCTCGACAAACCATGCTTCGATGTTGTCAGTGTACCTGCAATGGTAGCTATCGGTTGCTGGTTTCTGTGTTGGCAGAGGATGAACCAAACACGAGGGGAGGAAATATCGAACATCGCTAGATCAACTGAGTCCATTAGAGCTCTAGCCCTTAATTTCGTGAGAGCTGCCCATGTAAGAAATCTTCCTGTTCGAACAAAGGCTTGGAAGAGGTCTCTGTCGGGTTACTTTGCTGTAAACGTGGATGCCTCTTTTGATGAAAATCTGAAGTCAGGTTCGTTTGGAGCAGTGGTACGGGATAACAGAGGTTCTTTCGTCAAAGCTTGTATGAGCAAGATTGAACATGTCGTTGATGTTGTATCAGCAGAAGCGGCAGCTTTGTGTCAAGGACTTAAGTTGGCTCGAATGGCGGGTGTTCGAAAGATTTGTGTTCAGATGGATAACATGTTGGTGGTAGAAGCCATAAGAGATAACTCAGGATATGAAATGGTGGAGGCGCCAGTTTTTGAGGAATGTTGAGTGCTTTTGCTGGAGTTCACGAAAGTTGTGATAGAGCACTGTTTTAGAGAATCAAATTATGTATCTCATGAATTAGCTAAATTAGGTCGTGTGGATCCTCCGAACTTGTGGACGGACGCACCACCTGAGTCTATTTTGGTCCTTTTAGCTAGCGATGTAAGCTTATTTGAGATTGAATAAAGAACTAGCATGGTTTTCCCCCTTAAAAAAAGTGTGGTTTCCTAACAAACAAAATAGTATGGTCATAGCGTAATACGGATAGGTAAGAGTAAATCGTATTAAGCGCGGAAAGCTCCATATGATTTGACTGGTACCTTTACTTTATTGATGAGTTTGTCAGGAGCCTTATCGACCCGCCGCCCGGCGTCCGCCATCCTCACCTAAACCCTAAACCCCCACAGAACACAAGTTACCATCTCTGGCCATGCGCCGTTTCTGCGCCATTTCTGCTCGCAGATGGCTTCTGGATCCACTTGTTCCGCCGAAGGGGAAGTTCCCCTTTGCCTTGGGAGGGGGCTGATTTCTTGCACCCGCTGCGCCGACGGCAAGGATCCCCCTCTTCTCTCCTACCAGGATGTGAGCGAAGCCACCGACCCCTTCAAGCTCATGATCGGCTTATACGAGGAGGCGTTCGCCCGACTTACCTGCGAGAGCGAGACCGCGCCGCCGGATCTCCTCGGCCTCCTCAACACCGACGGCTTGTGCCTCGGCCTCCTCGACCCGGTCTCCAACATCATCCTCAACACCATCGCCCTACTCCCCCTCCCACTCCATCCGCCAGACCCACAAAAAGGTCAAAGTTAGAAGCGTCTCCCAGACCCAACTACAACCGGATGGCGATCTCCTCCTGCCGCAGCCTCGTCGACTTCCTCGTCGGCTACTTCGGGTGCCTCACCACGGAGCAGGCAACCCGCTACCTATACTGGGCCAGAGCCGATCTCCCTCTCGCCGTCATGCTCGTCCAGCACGATCTCTATCAGCAGCCTCAGCCCCTTGACCTACCAAAACATATTTCAAAGGGGGGTAGTAAAAGTTGAGTGAATCTTCTCTTCTCTGTGTAAGTGTAATACGGGTCGCGGCTAGCAAGTGTGTGATGTTATCAGTTGTGAAATGAGACCATGCTTCCTGCTGTGTGTTATGATGTATAATTAATGAACATTTTGTGATATATGAGCAAATGGATGACACTGCGCTAGCTGTGTGATGATTATGTACTCCAGCGTATTTGAAAAGAATTTTCATTGTCCGGCTTGATGGTGGCTACTGTTGCAGCTAGCTTCTTCTTCCTCATTGTGGTGGTGCACCTCTTTTGTGGCGGCTACAGTCCTTCACCGGGCGACCATAGCGTGCTGGAAGATAGTGTCTGTCTACGGACCGGCTGACCATGCTCGGGCAGCGGATTTCTTGGGGGAAATCCAGGCCCTAGTTGCGAGGTGCGATTCATCCGCTATGCCTATTGTGGTGGGGGCGTGATTTCAACCTGATCCACTCGGGGGCGGACAAAACCTCTTCATTGATCGACTGGCCCCGGGTCCATCCGTTCAATGATGCCATTAATTGCAGCGATGTTCCTTCGAGAGGTGCCGGGCTCGGGAGCCAGGTGGACCAACAACCAGTTGCGCTCGGTGCGCAGCGTGTTGGACCCAAAGTTTTAAATGGCAGGCTATGCTTGTTAGCGGCGGCATAATCCAGACGCTAAGAAAGCTATAAAAAAGCTTTAGCGAAGTTAAGCCACTTAGTGTTTTTCGTAAAAATAAAAAAAATTGTATGAAAATTAAACATCATATATGCATATTATCTAAAAAATATTAACAGAAATTCAATGCCTCAATGATATGGACGTGTACTAGACATGAATTACCAGAAACAATTATTGGTTTATTACATAAGTAAAATAACCAGATCAAACTTCAATGCAACACAGATTTTAGCGTCATTTATCGTCCGGTTTAGCGTTTTAGCACCATTTATCGCATATTCCATTTAGCGAAAAATATGCATAGCTTCAGCGGGAGGGCGCCCAATATGCTATAGCGCGCTATTTCAAAGTTTGGTTGGACCGGATATTTATCTCCACGGTTTGGGAGTTTATGTTTCCAATGGCCTCCTTGTTTGCGGAGACTAGGATCGGCTCAGATCATGGCCCGCTAATTCTCTCCTCCGTGGAGGAGAAGCTCAAGCGCAACCCTAGATTCTTTTTCGAATCGACATGGTTTGAAACGGAGGGCTTTGACTCTCTAATCATATCCTAGTGGGACTTAGCGTGCAGGGAGACGGGGCCGCACTGGGGTCCAATGGAGGCTTGGGTCGCGGCAGCAGCTAAGCTACGGTCCTTACTTAGGGGGCGCGGAGCCAATCGTGTGCCGAAGCGAAATCTGATCGAGTGCGGCTCACAACCGAGATTGCGGCCCTGGATGCCCATGTGGACTCGAGAGCTTTCTCGGAGGCAGAGTGGGCGCATCGGTACGACCTGAAACGCAAAGTGTTGGCTATTTTACGGGCCGAGGAAGAGTACTGGTGCAAACGCGGGGGCATGATGTGGACCACTAAAGGAGACACTGACACAACTTATTTCCACGCTTATTTCCCTTCCCACTCGGCCGACTCCCTCTTCAATTGTCATTTGTCTTTACAACAATGGCGTCCGCTGCGCAAGGCGCGTGATCAGAACGAAGCAGGATGCGACGATGGAGAAAATCAGAAACATTCAAGTTTGGTGCGCTCTCGGCTGCTCCTTAATGTATACTAGATCGTTGATGGCGCGCGTTGCCGCACCCGTTCATTTTTGCGATAGAATATAAAATTCATAAATAATGTGCATAAATAAAATGTGGAATGATGTGTATGCTTTCTTATTAAAATTTAAATAGTATCATAGCAACACTAATTAACACCATTATCATCCCTAATATAGTGCTTTTTTGTATTCAAGTGTGAAGTAAATTTATACACAAAAGTCTAATTCAAAAGGTAGCAGGTAAGCCTAATTGGTTGGTTCTGTAACTATTCTTTGTAGGTAGCAGACGTACTATTGATGTCATCAAATACTTGATCATCGTAGGCTCGCGTTGCCGCGCCAATCAAACTTTACAATAGATTGATAGGATTTGATGACATCAAAATAAAATTTCTATGAAGTGTCTCTATAAAGTAGCACACATTGTCACGCTTGTCCAGTTTTACAATAGAATGGTAGGATTATTTTTCTTGTAAATAAACTATAGGGAATATGAAATTCAATTTGCATCAAGTTACTCATATATTGATAGTAATGAGTGGATAATCTAATCAGCTTAAAAAAAGAAGATAGTTTAATTAGTATTCCTACAAAAGGAGACACGCATACCCTATGCGCAAAAACATCCGGAATTTTATAATTAAGGAGTTACTACCTCTGTTCATATTTATAGGATGTTTTAGACACTTGGATCAGCTATGTTAAACATCTTATAAAGAAAAACGAAGGGAGTATTAAATAGAAAGACATTATAAAATAGGATAATCTGCAGCGTATTCAGTCTTATCTTGTTTTAAGACTTTATGTCCTGGTATACAAACCTCACATCCTTCGTCAGAAATCTTTGTCGTTTATGAAGCTGACCGGTATGTATTGCACACATCATTCTTTCTTGGATCAAATCATAAAGTGAATACAAACATAAAGTAGATATTAACCATCAACCCATTACTCTAATCTCCTGAGACAAATAACAAAATGAGGCATCACTAATTGATAGTAGAAACTGATGTGTTATCTCATACATGCCACCAGTTTATGAACTAAAAGTTTCTAGCTGAAGAAAGAAGATAATGAAATTTTTCAGAAATTACTAAATTGTTGTGAAACCTTCTATTCCATACTACTCGCTTTATACAGTCCAAAAAGACATCTTCAGTTTGGACCGCTCAAAAAATAGTGTTAAAACAACGAAGATCAAATTTGAAAAGGGCCCGAATTACATATGAAAGATGACTAAAGATGAAAAGATTAGGAATTGAAAAGGGACATTATACATTTTCTAAATGAGCTCATATAATCCTCCTAGGTTTAGGTTCATGTACTTGAAAACGAAACAACATCTAGCAATAGTTGTTAGTCAGACTACCAAAATCAACATGTTGAGAATAAAAGTTGTCTTGATTATCATGAAATAAAAAGGCTAGTTATTTATCTTCATCATTCTTTATGGGATCAAACTCATAAAGGGAATACAAATATAAAGTATAGATACTCGAATCTACTGAGACAAATAAAAAATGGGGCATCAATGCATCACTGATTTGGTAATAGAAACTGATGTGCTATGTCATATAGACCACCAATTTATTACTTTTTGAAAGTTTTGAACTGAAGAAAAGAGACAATAAATTGATGATAGAGTTAACCGAGCAGAGCTCGCCCGACCTACGGTGCTCGTCAAAGGTTCTTCAACTCTGCCTTTCATCTGCTGAAAGGAAACAAATGAGGTGTGAATTTTGGCATGTTAGAAGGAGTTGCTTTTGGCCAAATAAAAATTGTGTTGCTGAGCATAAGATATTGTGAGCAGCAATGAAGATGACTTCTCCTAAATAAAAAGTTGCAGTTACAATTTTACCTTGTATGGTATTGCTCTCTGAATCAACATGCAACAACCATCCCAATGCCTTTTTTGCACAAGATAACTTTCTGCAATCAGTACATATTAAGAATTTTTCGAAAATTGGTTCACAACAGATTAATAAATCTGTTTCATGCATTACCATAGAACGCCACTGGCTAACACTAAAAAACTAATCTAATAGTTATTGTGGCGTACCAACATCAGTTGTGTATGAAACCATTTCTAACTATCCAATATTATCAATCAGGTGAGGCATCTTGAGACACTCGACCCCAGGAATCAAATATGTGTCGCTGGTGTCGTCTTCACAACCGTAGACCTGGACGGTACAAAAACGACTATTAACTGGTTGATGGGAAAGAGATCCAATTGGACATGCGTCAAGGAGGGTCTCCATCATAATCAGCCACGAGCTTCAGCAAATCAGGACAATTTTGATACTGGCACAAAAAGTAAAAGCATACTTGTTACAGTGCCACTAAACACAAGAAGATATTACATACTATAACAGAACACACTATAATAGGTGAAATAAGCTCAAGGAACGACCATTTCAAAACCTATCAAGCATCTTCATGTTGGGAAACGTAGTAGAAAACAAAAAAATTCGTGCCTACGAATCGAGATCCCAAGATCATCCAAGAAAGATGGCATACAAGGTTTAGGCCATTGCTCACCAACGGTTGCAGCGGAAGAAGAGTTGATGAAGCGGGTGGAAGTAGATCTCGTGATGCGTCTCATGATCCGTCCCACGATCTATCCCACGAACGAAACCCTCGAGCAATTCCCTCGAACAGATCTCCGAGGAAGAAGAAGAAGAAGTTACAGGAAGAAGGATCAAAGTTATGATCCCTCTACCGGTATCCACACATCCCGTAGCAGCAATCCAGCAGCGCTCCGCCGTCCAGAGAAGAATGCCACCGAGAAAACTAGAGGGAGAAAACCCTAACGGATTCCGATTTAGAACAACGTCTAAACCGGGGTCTAATTATGGAGCAACGGGGTTTAGAGCACTAGTAGAAAAAGGTCCATTTGTCCCGGTTCTAGAGGCTCATTAGTCCCGGTTTTGAAACCGGGACTAAAGGGTCGTTACTAATGCCCAAAACATTTAGTCCCGGTTTGCCCACGAACCGGTACTAAAGGTCCTCCACGTGGGCTGTTGTGGTGCACTAGGGCGGAGGACCTTTAGTCCCGGTTGGTAACACGAACCGGTACTAAAGGCCTCGACGGGAAAAAAATCATTCAAATATTTTCCTCTTTCTTTTTTCTATTTTTTCAAAAAATATATTATTTTCATTATTTGACCAGTTTTTTTTCACTCCCTTTTTTAATATATTTTCACAATTTCTATTATTTGAGTTATTTAACTAGTTTAGTCTCTAAGTACCCTTAATGTCTAGTCAAATTACTTAGTCGTAGTCAAACTTTCCGATCGGTCACCCATCCTTACACTACTCCAGCAATAGCACGCTTAACTTTTGAGTTCCTTCCGTCTCCACTTCAAACTACACCTCGCACATGTTGTTGCTATTACTATCATATCAATCCTGTTAACCTCTTGATTACAATGTCACACTTCTATATTGTTTTAATTCCAAATAATTATTTTAATAAACAAAAGTAATGAAATAATAATAATCTTCAATAAAAATAAAAAAATATTTTTTTTTGCAAAACCTAAAATTTGAAAATTTTCATATTTCCCTCAATAGTAGTCAAAAACCCTTATTTCATATTTCCCAATTTTAAATTTCTATCACAACTTTTGTTGAATTCTTTTATTGAGGAGAATAATGAATGGGTAAGTGGATGGGTGCCCTTTTAAATTTCTATGCCAATTGTTTTGAATTATTTTTCCTCTAAATCTTAAAAGCATCATAACTTTTTTTCTGTTTGGTTTTTCTATTTCATACAAAAAAACCTTTTTCATCCGCGGTCGTATGCAAAATTTATGACCATTTTACAAATTCTAGATAGATTTTGTAAAAAATGTCAAAATACATGCTTGTTAATTTTGCAAAAAAAATCATTAAATGCATGAAAAATTAACAAATGAAGTTAGAACGGATTGAAATTTGAGAATGTGGCTTGGAATAGTGCATATTGAATGCACAAAAAGTGTGGAGTTGAAATAAGTTAAAAAAAGAAATGACTTTATAACAAATGAATTTTCTTCCAAAACCCTCATACTTCGAAGGAGATGGTCCAGTTTGTACAGGAAGTGCATCCATTTTCGTCGTAATCCTTTCAACTTTTTAGCACATGCTATGTGGCTGAAATGATGATACCATGCCAAGTTTCAACCCTTTTAGAGTTCATTTGTACTTCCTTTTCAATTTTAGGGTCATTTAGCGCAAAAAAATCATTAAATGCATGAAAAATAACAAATGAAGTTAGAAAGGGTTGAAATTTGAGGATGTGGCTTTTAATGGTGCATATTAAATGCATAAAAAGTTTGGAGATGAAATAAGTTAAAAAAGAAATTTCTTTTTAACATATGAGTTTTCTTCCAAAACCCTCATACTTCGAAGGAGATGGTCCAGTTTGTACACGAAGTGCATCCAGTTTTTGCTGTAAACCTTTCAACTTTTAGCATGTGCTATGTGGATGAAATGATGATACCATGCCAAGTTTCAACATTTTTAGAGTTCATTTGTACTGGCTTTTCAATTTTAGGGTCATTTAGCGCAAAGAAATCATTAAATGCATGAAAATAACAAATGAAGTTAGAAAGGGTTGAAATTTGAGGATGTGGCTTTGAATGGTGCATATTGAATGCACAAAAATTATGAAGTTGAAATAAGTTAAAAAAGAAATGCCTTTGTAACAGATGAGTTTTCTTCCAATACCCTCATACTTCGAAGGAGATGGTTTAGTTTGTACACGAAGTACATCTAGTTTTTTCCGTAATTCTCTCAAATTTTTAGCACATGCTATGTGGGTGAAATGATGACACAATGCCAAGTTTCAACCTTTTCAGGGTTCATTTGTACTTCTTTTTAATTTCATGGTCATTTAGCGCAAAAAAATCATAAAATGCATGAAAAATAGCAAATGAAGTTAGAAAGGGTTGAAATTTGAGGATGTGGCTTTGAATGATGCATATTGAATGCACAAAAAGCCTGGAGTTAAATAAGTTAAAAAAAAGAAATGCCTTTGCAACAAATGGGTTTTCGTCTGAAACCCTCTTACTCCGAAAGAGATGGTCCAATTTGTACACGAAGTGCATCCAGTTTTTGCCATAACCCTCTTACTCCGAAAGAGATGCTATGTGGGTGAAATGATGATACCATGCCAACTTTCCACCTTTTTAGAGTTCATTTCTACTGCCTTTACAATTTCGAGGTCATTTACCGCAAAAATAATCATTAAATGCATGAAAAATGTCAAATGAAGTTAGAAAGGTTTGAAACTTCAGGATGTGGCTTTGTATGGTGCATAGTTAATGCACAAAAAGTCTGGAGTTGAAATAAGTTAAAAAAAGAAATTGCTTGTAACATATGAGTTTTCGTTCGAAACCCTCATAAAGAGTTAAACAGAGTCTGGTTTTGATTAAAACACCTATTTAAAATATCCTAAAAGTTTCCATATTGAACATACTGATAAAACATACTAATATTAAACAACAGGAAAAATAATCACTCCAAAATCTATTTTTAAACTAAAGTTATTCACAAACTAGTGATTGACACAAATTTCAAAATAATTCAAGTTTAAACTATTTAAGTTTGAAAACTACTCGCACTAACAGAAATTTTATAATTTTTTTGACCTAAAGAAAAAAATCATTCAAAAACTCTAAATATTCTAACAGTTATTCAAAATCTTAAAACAGAAACTCTTCTGTTTAGAAAAAGGAAAAAGAAAAAAAATAGACCTTTAGTACCGGTTGGTGTCTCCAACCGGGACTAAAGGTCCTACCTTTAGTACCGGTTCAAGACACCAACCGGGACTAAAGGTTTTTTTTTGAAGCTTTCAAACTGAAGGGTAAAGCATCCCCCAGCATTTTATTACCAGGAACACAGTATTTACAAATGTACAACAAAAGCTTCAAAAAAACACCTCTCAAGGTGGGAGGAAGTCAATCCATCTAAGAAAGAGATCCTTAAATCTAGGCTTAATTCTATAGCTAAGCAACGTTAAATCATGAATGAAACCAACCCTCCATTTAGCAAAACAGGGCCTGACATATTTGAAACATTTAGCATTCCTGATCAACCAGATGTTCCACCAGGCAGTAAACACCACTTCAGCGAAGAAGGGTTTATTGAAAGACTCCTTGGCCCTCTTGGCAATCTGAATCATGTCAGAACCATGGTTCCAGTGAATTTGAAGGTATGCCCATACTCTAGTACTGAAATTGCATTGGAAAAAGAGGTGATCTCTGGTCTCCAGATGTTCGGTATGGCAGAGCACACACTCCGGACCATCCTGGATGTTCCAATGTCGTCTGATAAGCATATCCTTTGTATTGAGACGATCCATGATCACCAGCCAAGAAAAAACTTTGGTCTTTAGGATGCAACAGGATTTCAAAATCCAATTTAAAAGAGGATTTGCCTGTATAGGATCATGCACCAACCTGTAGAATTTCTTAGCAGAGTATTGCCCTTTGCCATTCAACCTCCATGTCCAGCAATCTTTCATTGCATCACCACTTTGACTTGGTAGGATTAGATGCATCTCAGAGAGCTCCTGGAAGGCCTGTGAAGATAGAGGAAGATTGAAAAGCTATGTGAGATCAGCCATCTCCATGGCCTCTTTAACAGATATAAAAGGATCCTTAGAAAATGAGAACAATCTTTGGAACTTCTGAGCTAGAGTGGCATTATTGCTGGAGACCCAAAAATCATTCCACAGCAAAACAGAGTCACCACTACCAACTTTAACCTGGGACACAGTCACAAAAGTATCCATCAATTTGGCCACATCTTTCCACCAGAAGGAGCCACAGATCTCAGTAGCATGAGGCACTCTTTCATGATAATAAGAATCCCATACAAGAGAGACCCAAGGCACAGCCTCTTTGTTGTAAAACTTATGCAGGTGTTTCATCAAAAGGGCTTGATTTTGCAGCTGTAAATTGAGGATGCCTAGACCACCCTTGTTCTTTGGTCTGCAGACTAGCTCCCAAGCAGCAAGTGACTTACCAGAGTCCTGTCCATATTTTCTCCAAAGGCATTGTCTCTAGATCCTCTCCAATTTCTTGATGATCCCAGCAGGAATGTGTAAGGAGCAAAGGAAGTAGATGGGCATGGAAGATATCACAGAGTTGAGTAGCTGCAGTTTGCCCCCTTGAGTCAAGAAACAATAACTGGCAGTAAGTCTCCTCTCCATGCAGTCCACTAAGGGAAGCAGATCCACAATTTTAGGCCTGGTAGTGCCCACAGGCAGCCCCAAATAAGTGAAAGGAAGTTTCCCAACTTGACAACCAAAAACTCTGGCCAACTCATTAATAGTGATCTCATCAATATTGGTGGGGATCATGGATGATTTGTTGTAATTGATATCCAGACCAGTGGATTGGGTGAAATGTTGGAGTGCTTCCTTGAGTCTGAGGACTTGTGATGACTCTGCTGGCATAACCAGAATTGTATCATCAGCATACTGAAAAATTGGGAAATCAGTATCATGGCATGGAATGGGCAAGCTGAGATGCCCTTTCCTCAGCAGATCATTGACAACAGATTGTAGAAAATCAGCAGCCAGAACAAAAAGCAAAGGGAATAAAGGATCACCCTATGTGACCCCCCTTTTGCATTTAAACTGTCTACCTGGGATGCCATTTAACAGCACAGATGAAGACCCAGAATCCAACAGCTGCTGCACACAAATTCTCCATTTTAGTGGAAAACCCTTGTGCTTTAAAATTTGTAGGATGGCATCATGCTCTATAGAATCAAAAGCTTTCTCAAAATCAATCTTGAGCAGAATTAGGGGTCTTTTGGAATGGTGGCACTGATGCAGATATTCCAAAGTCCATGCAATACAGTCCTGGATGTATCTCTCCTTGATAAATCCATATTGGTTTTTGTGAATGCATCTCCTGATGTCCTTCTGAAGCCTGTTAGCAGCCATCTTGGTGATAAACTTAATACCCACACTGGTGAGGGAGATAGGTCTGAAATCATTCACTGTCTCGGGAATGGGTTTCTTGGGGATAAGAGTGATGAAAGAGCCATTTAAACCTTCTAAATCAGCATGACCACTATGGAAATCCTCAGCCAACTTGTAAAAGTCATTGCAGGTTATAGTCCAACAAGATTTCAAGAATCTGACATTAAAACCATCAGGTCCAGGTGATTTATCAGGTGGCATGAACTTGACTGTATCATCCATTTCTTTCTTATCAAAAGGTGCTACTAGAGCTTCCAGTCCATCCACAGGATCAAGAAGATCATTCAGGTTGCAGGTCATTACAATACCCTTGGCTACCCCCATTCTATTTTTAAACGCAGTCCAAAAGGCATTAGCAAGTAAATCATGTGAGGAGCAAGTAGTTCCATCAGCTAGCTGAAGAGAGGCAATTGAATTTCTTCTATGTCTTTCAGAGGCCATAGCTTGAAAAAACTTGGAGTTCTCCTCCCCCACTTTGACATATCTCTGAGTGCATCTTTTCTTCCAGTACATATGTTGCCAATGTAAGATTTTCTCCAGATGCAGCTTGACAATTCTCCTAAAATTAGATTCAGGTACAGAAAGTTTCCTGAACTCTTCCAAAAAGTCAAGTAGAAAAATGATCATGTTGCACTTGGAGATAAGCACTTTGAGTGCCCTTGTTTTTGCCAGTGTTTGAGTGCCCTTCTAAGTCTCTTGAACTTTTCCACAATTCTAGCCACATAATGAACTTTAGGGGACCCAGCATCCCAAGAAGATTTTACACAATCTAGAAAACCAGGCATCTCTACCCAAAAGTTCTCAAATCTGAAAATGTTAGCTTTTGGGATGGAGGTGTTAATAGATACTACACAAGGGACATGGTCAGAGGCAGTCCTAGCTAAGGGTAGCACTTGAGTAGCAGGGTAAGATAGAATCCAATTAGCAGAGGTGAAGAACCATTCTAGCTGCTCCAGCAAAGGATTGTCCTGCATGTTGGACCATGTAAATCTTCTACCTTTCAGAGGGAGTTCCAGCAGCCCCAGATGACCAATTATCTCATTGAAGATGAACATGTCGTTGACATCACCACCAGGAAAATTTCTATTATCCAAAGACCTAATGAAATTAAAATCTCCAAGCAAAAGCCAATTAGCATCAAAGGGGATAGATAGGTGATAAATCCAATCCACAAAACTATCTCTTTGCTGCTGCTCACAAGGGCCATAAATATTCACCAGAGTCCAAGATTCTGCATTATGGGAAGAAGTGAACTGGATCACCATCCCAAAAGATTTGGTATCAACCAACTTCCCATGAAATATAGATGAATTCCAAATGGTCAGAATTCTCCCAGAAGCACCTCTCGAGGGAACCACAGCAAATTGATCAAATCTCCTGTGGCAAAAGGATTTAATAAAATTGTGGTCAACAATCTCACATTTGGTTTCCTGAAGGCAGATAACTGCACACTGACTATGCTCAATTTTCTCCCGCACTGCACTTTGTCAAGCTGATGAATTTGGACCAAGAACGTTCCAACAGAGCACTTTCCAATCTCTAGTAGTTGTATAATTCATGTAGAGTAGTAGAAAGGAAAAATAGGATAACTATAAACATTACAGTTATCAACCAGTCACATGAAGAACACCATGGGCCAAAATGAAGCTGCCCAGTAACAGTATCACAAATGGCTAAATTAAAGGCTTTCCAAACCCATAAAACATAATGGTAGCTAAAAATCATCATCATCCTCCTGAGATGCAGATGATGGAGCTGCCATAAGCTTCTCCTTCGTCAGAAGAGATGGATCGATCTGCAAGTCCGCGCCAATGGACTGAATGACCCTGATCGGAGTGGGTGGCACCACCTGTTCCTCCTGTTGGGCTGGGCCTTGGGCTTGTCCTTGAGGCTCTTCCTCCGTCACCAAGTGGATGGGCTTGGGCTTGGGCTTCTTCCGTTTTGGAGCCATAGGGAGTTCTGCCAAAGTTCCCGCCTTGAAACCATCCCGCTTGATTGCGCTTCTGGTGTAGCGCCTGATAGAAGTGTCAACAATGGGTGTTTCCCTCTTCTTGCGTCTTGGAGATGACACCTTTGCTAATGGTGGGTTGGAAAAGGTGAGCTCCTTGGGGAGCTCCACTGCAGGCCTTGAAGGAGCCGAAGAATGTGACCCTGCATCATCCTCAATAAAAGTAACGGAGAGCTTCCTGGAACTCTCATCAAAAGCCATTCTCCAAGATCTCTTGGAACAGACCAGAGGGAGAGCCGGACACACGTTCAAGCTTCTGGGGATCTGCACGGAACAGAGTTCAGGCATCACTCTAGAGAAAGCCCTGCTCCATTGCATTTCAGAGGGCAATTCAGGCCCAGCAACCATTTTGATCATCCCCACGAACACTTGTTTTGGAGGAATAGGGGGTGGGACATAGGGAACCAGTGCCAAAATGGGCTCCTCCTCAGCTGGCTGTTGGAGCACAGGATCCTCATCATCTGCAATGTTGACAACTTCCATCACCGGTTGTTCCACCGATTCAGAGGGTTCCGGATGGTCTAGCACCATGTACTGTTGGTCTTGATCGGGGGAATCCTGTTGATTCTGGTGCTCCGGCTGTTGGTCTGCAGCTTCACCCCAGACTGCATTTCCCCAACCCGGGGATGTTGGGAAACGTAGTAGAAAACAAAAAATTTCGGCCTACGAATCAAGAACCCAAGATCATCCAAGAAGATTGCATACAAGGTTTTAGGTCATGGCTCACCAACCGATGTAGCGGAAGTAGAGTTGGTGAAACTCGTGGACGTAGTGGAAGTAGATCTCGCAAGTTCTCCTACGAACAGTCCCTCGATCAATCCCACGAACAAGTCCCGCGATCTAGTCCCACGGACAAGTCCCATGAACAAGCTCCTCGAAGAAGGGTCGAAGGTACAACCCCTCCATTAGTATCCACACATCCCGTAGCAGCAATCCAGCAGCGCTCCGCCGTCCAGAGATGAACACCACCGAGAAAACTAGAGGGAGAAAACCTAACGTATTCCGATCTAGAACAGTGTCTAAACCGGGGTCTAATTGTGGAGCAACGGGGTTTAGAGGAGGGAGGGTGGCGCATAGGCCTTGGGGACAAGTTGTCTTGCTCTCCCTCTCCCCCTGGCTCACCTTATATAGGTGGCCAAGAGGCCTAGGGCGCAGCTCAAGGAGGATTGGGAGTCCAACTTGGACTCCCAAGCCTTCCAAACCTTCCCACACCTTCCCACCGGAAACCTGCCATAATGTGATTTGGTAATTCCACCTGGAGGAGGATTCCTTCCCCTTGGTGCGCCCCCCACCCCTTGGCCGGCCAAGGCAGCCTAGCTGGCTTGCCCCCCAAGGGTAGGGGCGCAGGGGAGTGGGTGGTACTACCCGGAACCTTCCGGAACCTTCCATGACCTTCTAGAAGCTTCCAGGACCTTCCGGGACATACCGGGACCGTTTCGGGACATTCCGGACAATTCTGGAGCACTTCCAGGACCTTCCGAGACCGTTCTCAGACGTTCCGGAGCCATCCAGATAGTTTCCAAGACCATCCGAGTTACAGTTTAAGCCATCGGATGACCGCGAAGGTTGTCGGGACGCCCAGCGATTATCCGGAAACTATTCCGGTTGATCCAGGACTTCCCCAGTACCATTCTCATATGTTCCGGAACCACCTGGGACTACTCCAGAGTGATCCGGACATAACCTTAAATACCCAGAACTACTTCTGGTGCCCTTATGAACAATTCCATAAATCTCCGGAACTACTTCCGGTACCCGTATGAACTATTCTGCTTTGCTTCCACTAAACCTTCTACCATTCCAGCATTCTAACAAACTACTGCTCGTTAAGTGTGTGACCCAATAGGTTCAGTATAATGCGGACATGACTCAGAACATCTTCCGGACATAGGTCAACAGCCTTTTGTCAATAGCCAATAATCAACAGCGGAGCCATGGACACCCATGTTGACTCCCGCACATACACGAAGAAACTTCGAGTGAACCATTATGTTTAGTCATGTACCATTCCCTTTGCTTCGCGATATATGACAAAGTTAGAGGAGAGAAGTTTGGCACCCATGTGTAACAACTTATGAACACAAGCCACTCGTTATCCTCTTTTCTCGTTTGTCCCTTTTCTCATTATCGTATTCCGGTATCCCCGTGACTGAATCACAATGCGTCTGGCCAGACTATAATGGATACCGTCATACCGAGTGGGCCCGAAGTGAATATCTTCTTCATCGTGAAGGAGCAAATCCCATTCTTGAACTATCACAGTCACTAGCCACACCATCTGACATACCCAGAACTTATTTTACTACTTCCCATTTACGGGAGGATTCATCTAAGAACCAAAGCATGTCTTCCAGTTTGAAGCAACTCGATACTCTCATGGTCTAAGGAATTACGTATATGATAACATTTCATGATATGACTTATAACGTAGTTACGATGTGATCTCTAAGTATATCATTCAATACCGGGGTCAGTTCAACATCATTGTTCTGCTAACAATATGTTCCCATTGCTACTGACATCCTTGTTACAAGAACAATGTCCATGATTAAGAAAACGTAATCATCAGTTAGCACATGAGCTGGTTTTAGAGGCTAAACCAGGAACTCTTGGTGGTTACATTTCCACACATGCAAATGAGTTTTCTTCTGAATCTCACATTCAGGGTCATTACAATTATAGCACAGAAATATAAACATTAATTATGAACGTGCAAATATATATATAATAACATTTTATTATTGCCTCTAGGGCATATTTCCAACAGGGGAGTCATTGGGGGCTGGAACATTTTCAGGAGCTGGTACAGGGACTTCGTTCCAGCCAATCGCCGGGAATTGGGGAAGCACCCATGGGATGTTATCTGGGACGAGCTTCCCAGGTAGAGGATGTGGGTTTCCATTGAGCGGCATGGGGTCCTCGTCTTGCGGCATTTGGTTCGCCCAATCCGCTCCCAAGATATAGCAGGCAGCCGTCCAGTTAACTCTGTTTCCTCCCCATTCAGCATAATCACCAAAAACTACATCCCTTAGAACCAGCTCGTTGGAAGGGAAAGACGCATGTATAATCGAGCGCACCAAATAGGGATCATCAGAGTTCCAAGAGTGAAATTTACCAAAAGTATTAATGGCCTCTGACAGGTTCTTGGTGTTGCGGTAGTCAAGAGGTACTCCAACTAGCATGAGCCAGCCCGTACGGAAATCATCCGCACCACGGAAGCCAGCACCTTGGTCGTGGTTGTAGAAACGCACGAATCTATCATCGCCAAGATCAAAAGGGGGATGCTGTGTGAGAGTGTACCTAACAGCCGCATCCCAAACTTGAAAAAGCTCCACTCTCAGAAACCATGGCTGCATCGAGCGCACCATAATGCCGCAGGCCTTAAGAAAATCCGCTATCTCTTCGCGGGCTGGCCCCAAAGCTTCAGGTGGTGGTGGCGGCATGATCTCTGCCACCATGAAGTCCTCGTGACGCCTCTCAGGCCTCGCCCCAGCAGTGACAAAGGTGCGCGGCAGACGATTGGGCCCGCCGTCCACGATGAGATGGCCAGCGGGGAGGTACCGATGGGGGTCAAGCTCATAAACCGCCATGGATGCCGAGCTTGGAGTGCAGCGAGAGCAGGGCGGAGCGGCGAGATCGATTGGAGGCGGCGAAGCGCAAGAGGCAGGTGGGGTTTTCTCCTCGGAGACGCTTGGGCAGGGAAGAGAGGTGGCGCGAGTCCCAATATGAGGGGAAGAATCCGGTGTGTACTCAATGGGATGTTGCGTGTGAATAGGCCTCCAGACGCGTCCCTCTCTGCGTGCAATCGCATCGCAGTCCCGTCTATGGTGGCCCACGCGGTTGCATGCCATGCAGAGGCGTTTTGACGGGCAAGAAGATGACAGGTGGCCCTGAATGTTGCAGATGGAGCAGGTCATGATCCGGGCCACCATTTCATCCACCATCTCTTCAAACGCATCTGTAGAAGACTCGCCCTGCGTGGTGGACGAGGAAGCCTGCATCGAATCTTTTTGTTTCTCTTGTAGGGCAACTCCAGATATGGATACGTGCTGATTGCCCACACTAGGCGAGGCTCAATTGTTCAAAGATGGCAGTAGAGTCCGTTGCACCATATCAGGTAAAGAATCCTTATCACATGCGGAAGATCCGGGATCCGCCACGGAAAGCGGAACTATTCCAAATTGAATCACCGGCATTGCCACCGTCCGATGAACAACCAAAGGCGGCGACGGCGGAGGACATTCATCCGGGAGAAGATCATAACCAGCTTGAATCAAATCCTTACGAGCCTCAGGATGCACACGCATATTATAGCTTTTGCAGGCGTCATAGTCAATTATAGTAGCAAAACGTAGGGTTTTGGACTTAGATGGCCCAACTTTCATCGCCGACTTCTTTGGATCCGCACGAAGTGCGTTCATCCCCGCCTGAGCACGTTTCTTGGATGGACTTACCAATGTCCATTCCTCCTTGCATTGCTTCTGCCAAATCTTGAACTCATAGATCCATTGAGGCCCTCCATAATTCCAAAGATAAAAATAACAAATAAAATTTGGAGAGACAAACTTCCTGCGCTTGGTGAGCATAAAACCAACATGTTTGTTAGCAACCGTGAAAGTGAAAACGCGATCACGTATAGAAGAAACCTTGAGTGCATCACATCGGCCACCCGTGATGGACTCAAGAGCAACCGCCGCGGAGTCTTCATCCAGCTTAAAAGACGTGCGGCCAAAAGCCACCACCATGGTGAAATGGCCCGAGTGCATGGTGGGATGCACTGTAGAGAAAAAACTACGTCGAACCTCCTCAGAGAACTCCTTTCCAGGAGCCAGATCCAAACCCATCTGGAGGGCTGCATAGACCGCCATGAGATGGCTATGAATGCAAAGAGGAGGAGACGCCGGAGACGATGATTGGAGCCAAAAGTTGA
The DNA here is from genome assembly GCA_950022295.1 of Bromus sterilis. Lineage (NCBI taxonomy): Eukaryota > Viridiplantae > Streptophyta > Magnoliopsida > Poales > Poaceae > Bromus > Bromus sterilis. Next base: position 155,060,098 of record OX465596.1, on the reverse strand, counting down.
TGAAGAGGCCCGATTCACGAGGATCTTGGGTGGGGTGGCTAGGGTTTAGGGGTGGCGACGTGGGGGTGGAGGAGCGCCATGGTTAACCGGGACTAAAGGTTGCGACACCCTTTAGTCCCGGTTCGTGTCTGGAACCGGGACAAAAGGGTCCAGACGAACCGGAACCAATGCCCCACGAACCGGGACGTATGCCCCCATGGGTCCCGGTTCGTAACTGAACCGGGACTAATGGGCTAGCCAGGCCTGAAGCAAAGCCCTGTTTTCTACTAGTGGAGGAAGGGAGGGTGGCGCATAGTCCTTGGGGATCAAGTGTGCTGCACCCCCCACCCCCTCCCCTCATTATATAGGTGGCCAGGAGGGACCTTGGCCGAAATAAGGGGGGTGGAGTCCTTCCAGGACTCCTCCCTTGGTGAGAAAACTTTCCCCTAGGACTCCTTCCTTCTGAGGAGTCCTTCCCACTTTGGAAAGCCTAGTCCTAAGAGGACTAGGGCCAAATTTCGGCCAGCCCCTATGGGGAGCCTTTCCCCCCAAGTCTAAGGGTGGTGGGGCGCATATGGTACTATCTGGAACCTTGTGGAACGTTCCGAAAGCTTCCAGAACCTTCCATGACCTTTCAGGACCCGCCGGGACCATTCTCGGCCATTCCGGGACCTTCCCGGATGGTTTCGGGACATTCCGAAACCTTCTGGAACACTTCCAAGACCTTCCGGGACCATTTTCGGACGTTCCGGAACTATCTGGATAGGTTCCGAGACGATCCGGGTTACGGTCTAGCCTGGCCGATGCCCTGCGTCGGTTCGTCGGTCGTTTTCGGGACGTCCACCGATTAACCGGAAACTATTCCGGTTGATCCAGGACTTCCCCAGTACCATTCTAATATGTTCTAGAATCACCTGGGACTATTCCAGAGTGATCCGGACATATCTTTAAATACCCAGAACTTCTTCTGGTGCCTTATGAACAATTCAATAAATACCCGGAACTACTTCTGGTGCCCGGATGAACTATTCCGTTTTTCTTCCACTAAACCTTCTACCATTCCAGTATTCCAACAGACTACTACTCATTAAGTGTGTGACCCAATAGGTTCGGTATAATGCGGACATGACTCAGAACATCTTCGGGACATAGGTCAACAGCCTTTTGTCAATAGCCAATAATCAACAGCGGAGCCATGCACACCCATGTTGACTCCCGCACATACACGAAGAAACTTTGAGTGAAACATTATGTTTAGTCATGTACCATTCTCTTTGCTTTGCGATATATGACAAAGTTAGAGGAGAGAAGTTTTGCACCCATGTGTAACTTCTTGAACACAAGCCACTCGTTATCCTCTTTGCTCGTTTGTCCCTTTTCTCGTTATCGTATTCCTGTATCCCCGTGACTGAATCACAATGCGTCTGGCCAGACTATAATGGATACCGTCATACCGAGTGGGACCGAAGTGAATATCTTCTTCATCGTGAAGGAGAAATTCCCCATCTTGAACTATCATAGTTACTAGAGAGACTATCCAATGTACGCAGAACTTATTTTACTACTTCCCAGTAACGGGAAGATTCATCTAAGAACCAAAGCATATCTTGATGTGTGAAGCAACTTGATACTCTCGTGGTCTAAGGAATTACGTATATGATAACATTTCATGATATGACTTATAACGTTGTTACGATGTGATCTCTAAGTATATCATTCAATACTGGGGTCGGTTCAACATCATTTTTCTTCTAACAATATGTTCCCATTGCTACTGACATCCTTGTTACAAGAACAATGTCCATGATTAAGAAAACGTAATCATCAGTTAGCACATGAGCTGGTCCTAGAGGCTAAACCAAGAACTCTTGGTGTTTACATTTCCACACATGCAAGTGAGTTTTCTTCCGAATCTCATAGTCAGGGTCATTGAAATTATAGCACAGAAATATAAACATTAATTACGAACGTGGAAATATACATAATAACATTTTATTATTGCCTCTAAGGAATATTTCCAACACTTCATACTTCAATACCACCAGCTCGGATTCATTATTTACACCAGGTTCTTCAAAATCTTCAAGAGAGGCATCATGAAATTTGGTAGTTATCAAAGAGAGTGAAAAAGCGATGATGGCAGACATTAGGCATCAAGTCACCAGCAAACACAATAAAAGGGAGAAAAATATTACCTGGTGAGAGAAGAGATGCGGTGGGTGTCGATCCCGCGCCCGTAGCCTTGACCATCGCTGCCGCCACCTGTAGGTTGTTTGCGTCAGATCCACTAGTTCTTATACCCGTTCCAGTGGCCTCGACCACCGCGGCCCCTTCATCTCTAGTCTGACCATGGACACTTGGTCTTCCTCCAAATTTTTCCGAGAGAAAAGTGAGATTGGGAGGGGTGGGGACGTGGGATGCAGGGCAGATTGATCTTGAAGGCGGACATCACCCAGAGTCGTCGACTCACCCTCGTCATCGGCGTCGCTACCGCCGCCACCGCGGTTAGGGCTTCCAAGGACCTGCAAGAAATAGGAAAGAGTAAGGGATTGAGGCGGGCGAACTGAGGAGAGGCATGGTTGCAAACATCGGCATCGCTATCGATCTCACCCTCGTAGCGGCATCGTAGATCACCGACCAAGTCTCCGTCTCCGCCGGCAGCGTTGTTAAGTTACTCGAGGCTAAAAGAGGGATAGGAAGGGAACGATAGTCTCGAACAGGAGGAGAGGGCTCCGCCGCTAGCATTTCGTTGTCACACGGCCCAATATCAGCCCGATTAACCACAGAAGTCCGAAAAGGTTACCGGAGTAGCTTCCCTCGGAAAGGTAGCCCATTGGTGACCACATCGAACGGCCAGGCATTGCAGCACACGAAATCGAACGACCAGAATGTCTGAAGGCGTGAGAAGGCTCAGAAAGAGCTCGGTTTTACTGTCCTCAATTGGTTTGTGTTCGCTCAAGTGTGGCACCTTAGTGGTATGTTTTTGCTGCATTGGGTTGCGCCCCTTATTGGAGTTGTCTGCGAACTCGTGCAATAGACCTAATGAACCTTGTGACTCGCTGGCCATGTAGGATTTATTAATTTAAAGTCGGACGCTTCTTGTGTCTCCGTTCTAAAAAGAAAAAGGGAGAGGCAGTAGCTTTCCTAGCTGTCGTTGCTGGTATACCTACTTCTCTCTTTGTTTCTTTATCATTCTAAATTTGACCTTTGTTCTCTATTAGTTATCCGTTTTAGTGACAACTAAGGAAGGGAAGGAGATGGCGTGAGATGTGAGTGTGAGAAGACAAGATGAGATTTTTATGGATAAAGGGCTTTATTACTTAAAAGGTTTAAGCAAATATATCCGACCTCTCCATAACTGAGATGCACGCAGCCGCAAAGTAACAAGTATGAAAGGGAAAAAATGTGAACGACAAGTTACAATTTCAATTTGAACCATTGCCGCTCATGGTGGCCCTATCCTTAGATCACGCGGGCATCCATGTGGGATAAAAATATCCCTCGCCACCTTTTCCAGTCGCACACATGCCTCCATAAAAAGGCCGCGATATTCCAGTCGTTGTAATGTGGACCACGAACGAAGAATACCTATGCATCGATATAGAACCTACAAACGAGAGATTTTTTTTCTTCAGAAAAGACATTTTCATTTCTACATAGCAAATCGACCATATTACGGCTGTCGCTCCTACCCTAAGTATGGTTTTAAGCTTATTATCTATCCAATGTAGCCAATTGCCAAAAATATTTGCAACGTATGTGGGTTGATATAAGTTTGAAGCCATTTCGATAGCCGATCAAAAAGAGCATGCAACATTACAAGTAAAGAAGAAATGTTTTATTGTCTCCTCATGAGAACATGAAACACATGTCGTACTCCCTTACTAGTTGCGCTTGACAAGATTGTCTTTCGTAAGAATGACACCTTTACAAAGGTACCATGCAAAAAACAAATCAGCTTTAATTACTAGATGACCTGCTGACGAGATGAGATAGCTTGGTGCTACTTTATGCTTTGTATTACTAGATGACCCGTTGCGCCCTTGGTGCAAAAAGTGAAAGTGAACCAAGTATTGACACCATGGAAGTACGAGTGGTTTAAAGACCGGTAATAAATCCTTGAAGCATAAAGAAATAGATACTTAGGCACAATGTTCATACATAGCGCCATATATTACTTCCTCCCTTCCATTTTATAAGCCGCTTTAGCCTATCCAATTTGAACTGTTGTGTGTGTGTGTGTCGAAAATGTGCAAAAAACTTATAAAAGGGAATAGAGGGAGTGCATTGCATGTTGCATGGTAACTTATTAGCCAAATTAAAGTTATGAGGTCGATCCCCCACCCGTCTCTTCTCTCCTGTCCCCACCCTCTCCCTTGAGACTTCCCCTCTCTAGATCCAACCTCCCATCCCTCTGTCGGAACTTCGCCGCCAACGCCGCCGGTCGGGGAAGCAATGGGAAAGGTGCTTGGAGCGTGCCTGTAGGTAGCATTGGCGCTATGCCGAGTAGTAGGTGTGTGTTTCGGTGGGAGTATTCGGCGTGTTCGAGCTACTGCCAGTAGCTACTCGAGGGGATTCATCCCACAGTGGTGGCGAGGTGGTGGCTGCTTGTAACACCCTCGGGTCTTGTAACAGTAATCATTGTTGATGAAACATTAATCACCTTGCTTTTATTAAATCACTATGCTTGATCATCTTTGAATTAAAAAAAACAAATCCAAAATCCCTTTTGGTTGATATTAAAAATAATTTGATAAATAAAGCTTTATCCAAAAATTATGGAACCAATTTTATTAAATGCACAAAAATCAGGATACCATGGTGCAATGGTCATGGACATTTACTATGGCATATAAATATTCAAACAATTATAAACAGTGCCAATACAACCCCAAATATCCATTGCATATTCCAAAAAATATTAAATGGATTATATTTAGATCCCAAACTTTTTGTAGCAGTGGTAAAAAATGTAACACTAATATTGGAGCAACTTTAATATTTTGCAAAATAGAAAAGAAGAAAAGAAAAGAAAAGAAAAGCAAAAGGGTAAAAACCTAAACTACGCCCTAGGCATCTTTCCCCCTGGTCCCAACCGGCCTAGCCCGCCTTCCCCCTTTCTCTCTCCTTCCTCTATTCACCATCTCCCGCTGTCAACGCCGGACACCATCGTCGACGCTGGAGCCGCGCGATGGGCGACACGGAGGCCACAGTAACTCGCGGACTTGAGGATAAAAGCTTCTCGGCACCTCCCCAAACCCTAACCCACCATTAATCCCCTCCACCTCTCTCTTATATCTTGAACGAGAGCTGCCCGTGGACTCCCTGCCGTCGTGCCGCCGCACTGCCGTGGCCACCGCCAACTTGGACCACGCCATCACGCCCAGGAGCACCAGCGGGACGTCTCCTTCGTCCTCTGTGTCGAATCGCGCTCAGGAGCCACTGGTTCGCCGCCCGCGTTGCCATCCCCCGTCGGCCTCGCCACGGCCCCGCCGTCGTTCACCACCGCCGGCGCCTCCCCGTCCTCTTCGAGCGCGTCTCCGACAACGCGGTGAGGCCTTCGTCCAATTCCCGTGCTCGCCACCCTCGATTTGTCGCTGTTTTCCGCCGTTCCTAGGCCGCCCGTGGGCATGGCCGCCATGGACGAAGCCTGCGCTGGCCGCGCCCAGGCTCCCCTGTACGCTCTCCCTTGCCGCGCCCAGTCCACTCCCAGTGGCCGCCCTGCCCCCGCGACCTTCCCCCCTCCCTCGCCGGAGGCCAGATCCCGACGCCTCCGCTGTGGGCTGCTCACTGCCGGCACACACTGGTTCTAACCCGTGGTCTAACTTCCCTGTTAATCCTAATCCCCTGTTAAATTACCCCCCATGTGTGCCTATGGCAGTGGGCCCTAGGCCAGTTTTAATTATTTATTTAACTGTTAAAGTCACTGACATGTGGGCCCTAAAAGTTCAGTTAATCACTGGATTAAATAATAGCTTAATTAACACTCGAGTGTATGACACATGGCCCCAAAGGCTAATTAAATTAAACAGTTAAAAGGTTTGCTTAAAGGGCCCTGCCCCTGATTAAATTGAATTTATTATATGGATTGCCATGTTAATCACCTCTAGCTTAACGTTTGCCATGTCTTGTATTTGTATTAATATAATTGCCGTGTATTTATAGTTTCTTCCCCCTCTCTTATTGTCCGGTAGTCTCGACGTCCGCTGCCGATGCCCCTGTGATCGACTACTTCGTCGATGACCGTACCTCTACCGTCGAGCTTCCAGGAAAGCAGAGTCATTTACCTTCCCCAGATATCACTTATCTTTCCATACTTTTCTTGCACTAGGCATTGCTGCTGCTACGTTACAATCCTATTCAATTGCTTAGCCTGTCATTGTCACCCCTTGATGTACATTCGTTTATCCTATGCTGCCTTATAATTATATTATATTCAGCAGTAAAACCTGCGCATTGTTAGCTAGGATTAGATAGCGGGTCATGATCACTTAGGGGAGTGACACGTATAAAATTTATTATAACTGTCACATGTATGTTACAATGCAGACACCGCCTAAGGCCCCTACCTCGGCTCTGCCGAGCCACTTCAAGTGTGAGCTATCGAGGAGTAATCCTTGTACTCCACTCGTTGCTGACTCTGTATAGCCGCCCTAGGGTCCTGAACAACAGTTGTCCTTAAAGGTAAGAGTCGGGCGACCCAACGGTTCCCACGAGAGGTATTGCGACGGGACGACAGGGAGGTTACGACCGACGTACTGGCGTGCCTGTACCCTGATCGTTGTCCGCGTGAGATACCAAACCACGGAAGTCGAGCTCCTCCAGGAGCACACGCGAGACACGGTAAGGAGTCGGTTCACCTTGTTGGTAACCGCGGAGCTTTACGGGACGACAGGGCAGGCACCGACGCACTGGTGGTCCTGGCTATTGTTCGTTGTCCGTTGTGTTGTTATTCAGGCAACGATAACGGTTGCCTGCGAGATAATAATAAAATGACTAACGGTTCAGGTGGATGACTTGAGAGGACGCAAAGGCATGTACGCACTACCTTCACGTGGGGTTACGGTGTGGGCCCTCCGTGTTGTGGTCTCGTTCGAAAGCTCTAAAAGACGTCCAGTTTCAGCATTGTGGTTGCGTTGGATCGTGTTGCGGCACTGGATCCAGCTGGCGCACAACGACCCGGAGTGCGAGAGATGATGGCCCATGAAGCTCTTGCGCTTAGGGATGTAGACCGGCGGAGACATCTCTGATGAGCCGAAGGATGGGCCTCGGCGTGTCGGATAGCCTCGGTGGGGCATTCCCCAACAAGGTGTACGCCCCCTGGAGATCCGAGCGTGCAGGCTGAACAGTAGTGCACCCCTGCAGGGAGATGATCTATTCGAATAGCCGTGTCCACGGTAATAGGACGCTTTATGCTGAAGCCAGAGCCTACTACTACAAACTATTACTATTAAATTGTTGGTTCCAGTTTCTCTTCCTCGCAGGGAGTCGAGGAAGGGAACTCGGAGGCATTTATAATTATTAATTATTAGAACTTACTATTATACAATGTTATAGCAACTTCTGCTACATTGTTATTACATTCATGCTATTGAACTGTTGGTTGTTCTCTTCTTGTGCTGCGAGACTCGTCGGAAGATGCTAGTCTTCGATAGGCCTACCTTCTCATCATTATTCTAATTTCTACCTTGCAGTACACTATATACAGCCTCCCCTTTACATTTGATACAAATGCATAAATGCTTAGTAGTAGACGTAAGACTCGCGGGTATGCTAGATACTCACCTTTGCTTTATTTCCCCTTTTCGTTTTGCCTGATTGGCCGCTGCAGTTAACGTTGGAGCCCAGGAGAAGTAGGTTCCAGGAGGAGCCTACTACGACGTCGAGTTCCCTGTTGACCAGGAGTAGTTCGGTGCATCCTAGGGAACAGGCCTCGCCTTTTCGATCTGTGTCTCTGATGTTATTTGGGCTAGCCTTCTTAAGGCAAAACATGACTAACTATGTCTATACTCAGATATTATGTTTAATTTAAGTTATGTATTCGGTTCCGTGCGACCTCCTTCCTTGTAATATATTTGTTTATCCTTTTGTGTTTAGTGTTGTGCTGTGATTATCTCATCGTGTCACCTTGATCTCGATCATGTACCCTGCGTGTACGATTACTATACATGATCATAAATCGAGGGGGTTACAAGTTGGTATCAGAGCCGACTACTTGTAGGAAGCTACCCACCCACTCTTTGGTCGAAGTTGAGTCTAGTCTTTGAAAAACTATTTTGCTAATTTAATATTTGGCTTATGGGCCCACATCGATATCACCCCGTCGTGATATCTATGGTATTAGGATCCTTTTGTTCGGACCTATGCTCTGGGAATCTGATCTCTTATCCTTGCTGGTAAGTTTTACTAACTCTGACATTAGGATCACGTTCTCTTGATTCCACCCGGCGTTCTGGTGCTTACCCCTCGAGTGACTCGTGTCGCAGGAGTTCTTACCCAGGTCCCGGACCACGGATCCCCTTTCTCATTCGGGGAAGGGCGCGCGTTCTCTGGCACAAACTCCTATGGCCAACAGTTTTCTTGCGGCGTGATTGACTTAGCGGAAGCTATGTCACGTCATGTATTCTTTACCGCGGTCTGCGCGCCGCCTAGTGAGTCCCTTTTCCTTAATTTTTACGACGTTACGCTGTCCGATTTTGACAGGCTATGTGCAAAGATCTGTATGTCTATATGACTACTATTGTGTATCTACTTCACTTCTCGTTCATTCCTCGTACTGCATCATGTATGCATTATTATCCTCGCAAATGCTTTGTCTGAACTAACCCCTGCTGTTCAGGCAGGATGGCCGATGATACCCCACCCCCACCGTACTTGGCTGCCCTGAATCAACAGTTTGAGCTGAACCATGAACAGTTTGATCTGAATCATCAGTTCATGGACGGAGTAATGGCCCAGCTTCCAAACCAGAATGCCCCAATCACACTGCAAGAGTTTGTGCGCCTCAACCCGTCCACCTTCCGCGACTCCGCAAATCCTATGGATGCTGATGATTGGCTCCGTGATATCGCCTTTCAGATGGAGTAAGCCGCCGTTGCCCCTGACAGTTATGTCACCTATGCGACGTATCATTTGAGGGGTCCAGCTGCTCAATGGTGGGAAAGCCACAGGCTTGCGCTGCCAGATTGGACTGTAACCACTTGGCAAGAATTTCAGTCAGCCTTCCGTGCATGGCACATTCCTCTAGGTCTGATGGACCAGAAGAAGGAGGAGTTCCGCAAACTCCGTCAGGGCCAGACAACTGTTGATGAATATCATAGGAAATTCCTTGAGTTGTCCCGCTATGCTGAGAGAGACGTCGCCACCGACGCTCGCAAACAGGAGAAATTCCGAGAAGGACTGTGTCCTGATATAGAGCTCGCACTTGTCCTTCATGATTTTGCGGACTTTGCGACCCTTGTCAGGAAGGCTTTCCAAGTCGAAACTGCTCTGACTAAGCACCATGAGTCTCTTAAGCGTGCTCGAGATGCTGGCCCATCTTCTGGACGGTCTATTCAGAAACTTCGAGTCTGGCTCCCGCACAATGTTTTTCATCGGCCTACTCCAACGCCAAGGCCGTCTTATGATGCACAATATTATGGGTCCTCCCCCTAATGATGGCTTATGCCGCCAGTGTGGACATCCAGGTCAACGTGCACCCTGTCCTCCTGTTGACTGTAAGAGGATCTGTCGAAACCCTCGTACCAGAAAAGGTAATACCAAGCAGCCTCTTGTTGAACGTGGCTATGCCAATCATGCTGATGTTGAGAAGACTAAGATGGATGCGACTATCATGATGGGAACCCTCCTTGTTAATTCAGTACCAGATTCTGTTCTGTTTGATTCACAAGCCTCACATTCCTTCATATCTGATGCGTTTTCACGCAAGCAAGACTTTCCGTTCGAAAACCTATACCCTCCGCTGGTGGTTTATTCTCTAGGTTCCGGTTGGTATACCTCGATGATAGCCCACAAAAATCATATTGAAATTGGAGGATTGGTGTTTGCTGCTTCACTCATGGCCCTCAAGGTTTCTACCATTCACATTATTCTTGGTATGGATTGGTTGAAAGCGCATGATGCTCACATCCGTTGTGGTACTAAAATAGTTCAGCTCACTCACCCTTCTGGCAAGAAAATTCTGTACTTGGCCCGAACAGTTCAACATGCCGAAAGCCAGATATATGCTCTTAATGCACTGAATGCCTCACCTCTTGAAGGAATTGAGAATGTTCCAGTCGTTCGCGATTGTCTCGATTTCTTCCCGGAAGAACTGCTGGGAATACCCCCGATCAGAGATGTCGAACTCGTCATCGACTTGAAGCCCGGCACCGTCCCTATTGCTAATACCCATTATAAGATGCCACCTCCTTGAACTAAAGAAGGAGATCGACATGGCACTCCACAAAGGCTTCATCCATCCAAGTTCCTCTGCTAGGGGAGCACCTTCACTCTTTGTCAAGAAGAGCGAAGGAACGAACCGTTTGGTCCAAGATTACCGACCTACCAACCAGGCAACTATACAGAACAATTATCCGCTTCCTCGGATCAACGATCTATATGATCAACTTGCTGGATCTACGGTCTTCTCGAAACTCGACTTTAGGTTGGGTTACCATCAGATCTGGGTCGCGAAAGAGGACATCCCAAAGACCGCTTTCATTACTCGTTATGGTTCATACGAGTACACCGTCATGTATTTTGGCCTGACCAATGCCCCGGACACTTTTTCCCGATTGATGAACTATATATTCATGGAATACCTCGACAAGTTCGTTGTGGTTTATCTGGATGATATCTTGGGATACTCCAAGAATAAAGAGGAACATGCTGAACACCTTCTTCTTATATTGGAAAAGCTTCGAGAATACAAATTCTATGCTAAGTATTCTAAGTGTGAATTCTGGCTTCCCGAAGTAACTTACCTTGGTCATGTGATTTCCATGGATGGTGTTGCCGTCAACCCAGAACGTATTCAGGCTATTCTTGACTGGACTCCTCCCAGGACTGTCAAGCAAGTCAGAAGTTTCCTCGTCCTCGCTAGCTATTTCCGCCGTTTCGCCGAGAACTTCTCCAAGATTGCCAAGCCTCTGACTAACCCTCTTCACAAAGGTGTTAAGTTCGAGTGGACCGACAAATGTCCAGAAAGTTTTCAAGGTCTCAAGGACAAGCTCACTTCTCCCCAAGTGCTTGCTCCCCCTGATACTCAGAAGGACTTCGTGATATACTGTGACGCGTCTCGTCAAGGATTAGGCTGTGTCCTAATGCAAGAGCGCAAAGTGATTTCTTATGGCTCTCGTTAGTTGCGTTATCAAAAAGATAAGTATCCAACGCATGATCTCGAATTGGCAGCCATAATTTATGCATTGAAGCTGTGGCGACATTACCTCGTCGGTAATCGTTGCGAGATCTACACCGACCACCAAAGCCTGAAGTACTTGTTTACTCAGCCAGACATGAATATCTGCCAACAAAGATGGCTCGAGACAATAGCCGATTTTAACATGGATATTCATTATACCCGTCGCAAAGCTAATGTGATGGCTGATGCTCTGAGCAGCAAAGCCTACTGTAGTGAACTTGAGGTTCAAATGCAACAACCCCCTCTATATGAAGAGCTCTGCAAGCTGAACATCGAAATTGTTCCGCAGGGATATGTGAATTCCCTAGTTGTCAAACCAGACCTCGTTGAACACATAAAGACGGTACAACATTATGACTCTGACGTTGCGAAGATTAAGCGCCGTGTCGCCAGCGGAGAGCCCTCATTCTTCACTATTGATGAAAATGATGATAATGCAGTGTACTTCAATGGTCATTTAGTGGTTCCGGTAGACAAGGCCAACCTGAACTACGCCCCTGATGTCATGAAGGAAGCTCATGATTCACCCTTGTAGATTCACCCTGGCAGTACCAAGATGTACCTAGACATTCGTCAGCGGTATTGGTGGTCTAACATGAAACAAGACATTGTTTGTTTTGTTGATGAGTGTGACGTTTGCCGTCGCTTCAAAGCCGAACATCGAAGACCTGCTGGAACTCTGGAACCACTCTGTATTCCTGAATGGAAATGGTACAAGATTGAAATGGACTTCGTCACTGGTTTTCTCAGATCACAGAAGGGTCATGAGACCATCTTTGTTGTCATGAGATACCAAACCACGAAATTCGAGCTCCTCTAGGAGCACATGCGAGAAAAGGTAAGGAGTCAGTTCACCTTGTTGGTAACTGCGGAGCTTTGACGGGACGACATGGCAGGCACCGACGCACTGGTGGTCCTAGCTGCTGTTCGTTGTCCGTTGTGTTATTAGTCAGGCAACGATAAAGGTTGCATGCGAGATAATAATAAAATGACTAACGGTTCAGGTGGATGACTTGAGAGGCCTTAAAGGCCTATACGCACTACCTTCACGTGGGGTTACAGTGTGGGCCCTCCGCGTTGTGGTCTCGTTTGAAAGATCTGAAAGACGTCCAGTTTCAGCATTGTGGTTGGGCCGGATCGTGCTGCGGAGCTGGATCCACTTGGCGCACAACGACACGGAGTGCGAGAGATGATGGCCCATGAAGCTCTTGCGCTTAGGACTGTAGAATGGCGGGGACCTCTACGATGAGACGTAGGATGGGCCTCGGCGTGTCGGATAGCCTTGGTGGGGAATTCCCTAACAAGGTGTATGATGAGGGGGTGACCCCACGACTCCTATGGATGACCCTACCCGGTGAACCTGAAGACAGAAGGCCCACAAAGATGCCGCCTGGGCCTAGCCTTGGCCTACTAGTGCCACTGACGTATGAGTCCGCGAGTCACAAGGAAGGTGCAAACTTTCCGTACGGAACAAGATCATGGTTAGGAAACCTCATCTGTAATACAGGACGTACTCCCCGAGACCTAGCCTAGTATATAAAGTCTAGGAGGGGAGACGTCGAGATCAAGCAATACACAATCTATAACCCTAGCCTTGTGCGCACTAGACTTGGCTCCCCTGTAATCGCCATCTCTGATCAATAATATCGAGCAAGAATGTATCCTCCTGTTAGCCGACGAGCTATCGTCCAACCTGTGCCTCTCATGACTAACCCAGGGTCCCTGACCATGGGATTTTCCGGGGTACATCCCTGACAATTGGCGCCGTCTGTGGGAACCGCACAGGATGGGAACGCGATCTCGGCAGCCTCATCAGCATCTTCAACACCCATCGGCGCAACGACTTCACCAACGCTCCTCGATCCGGCGACCTAGGCGGAATCCGATCTGTTCGGGTCCCTCGGTTTCACGGCCCACCTTTCGACTCTCCGACCAGTCTTCGCTGACCTACGCTCCGGCATCGACCTGATCTTCGGAGCATATCAGATCTACATCAACCACTGGGGCGCCCGCCTCCTCACGGATGACGCCCGAACACCCGCGACGACATCTACAGCAGCAATCGACGCAGCCGCCACCCGCGCGGCCACCCTTCAAACCAGTCGCGACTGCTCACCCAAACCAAGGCTCCACATCGCCCGCGATCACTCGGCTGGACCCTCGGCCGGGGAAAACAGCGTCACACAGACGAGCAACAAGGCAGCCAGGGAACCATCCCAGGTGTTAATGGCAGAAGTCGACATGCCGCCAGTAAACGGCGAGGGCCAAGACGACGACTCGAGCACTCGCCAAGCCAACGGCAAAACAAAAGCGCCCGGAACCACCAACAAGATCGTCGTGAAGCTGGGAGATGTGGGAAGCATACCAATGAAAGTACCACAAGGACAAGAACCGAGCAACCACAAGAGTGACAAGCCGTCAAGCAGTAAGCAACAAACCCCGAGTGAGGCGGTGGACGACCCACCCAAAGAGAGAATCTACCTGTCCAAAGAATCAATGGCCAAGGTAAAAGAAGCAGTCGAACATGGGAAGTTGCTACCGACAAGCGCAACAAGGGACGAGCTCAGGGCATACAAAAAATTGGCAAGCGAGCTAACCCGGCAACCGAGACAACAACGCCTAGATCTGGAGAAGCAAGAAAAGGCGGCCACCGAGCAGAAAAGCAATCGCAAGCCCCCTCCAAGAGACGACTCCCCGGATCACGGCTCCCCTCTCCGCAATAAATCGAAATTCAGGAACCTGTGACGAACAGACAAGAAGAGAGTGGTCCGGAAGCTCGACGACGACTTCAAGATAGTAGAGGAGAATGACGAAGAGGAACCCCTCACACCAGCAGAAGCCCTTATAAGCGCCCGAGACTACCTATCTCACGCCCAGAAAAATAGGCAGAATAGACCAGACCGCAATACTTCAATAGCCTTACAGATAATGATGGACGCCATCGCCGCCTCAGCACCCAAAAAATCAAGTGCAAGGCGACCGACCCGTGCAAGGACACCAGACAGGGACCCCAGCTCACCCGATGACGACGACAGCAGCGACGACTGGCGCAAACGCTCCGGCAAAAACAGGAAGCACGACAGCGACAAAAATGACAAAAGGCGCTGCAGCAGTCGACGGGACGTGCGCGACGACATCACACAGAACAAAGTCAACCGCGGCAGACGAAGACGCGTAGCACGCGAAGAGTACTCGGACGAAGAAGCCTTCGACGAAGAAATCGAGCCATGCGGAGCACTATGCTTCACGCGTTCCATACGCGAGACGCGAATGCCGAGCGGGTTCAAACTGAACTCCACAACGCTCAAATACAATGGAGTCGAGGAGCCAGAGGCATTTCTCGACGACTACTTAACAGCAATCAAGTTCCAGCGAGGGACCAACGTCACGGCAATGAAGTATGTGCAGCTCATGCTCGAAAGCTCGGCACGACACTGGTTGAAGAATCTCACGCGAGGATCCATCAGCTCATGGAGGCAGTTCCGTGAAGCCTTCATAAGAAACTTCAAATCCACAAACAAGAGACCGGCATCGCTCGAAGAACTATAGGCATGCAAGAAAGGAACCAGGGAAACCCTGCGAGCCTACATCCAGCGGTGGACCATACTGAAGAATTCAGGAGAAGACATATCAGACGAAAGCGCAATCGACACGTTCAGGGGAGGCCTGCAGCGCATCGAATTCAAGGAACAGCTCGGGAAGATGAAAGTCCGAACACTCGCACGGCTGCTGGAGCAAGCCAACAGCTGGGCGGACGGCGAGGATTCCGTTTGCAACGAAACAGAAATCCACATCGCGCGTTCAGAACACGACTACGACTACCACAACGGAGAAAGAGGACTCGTCCGTCAAAGGAAGCAACCCGGGCGCAACTTCTACGACGACAGAGGATCCGACATGGTCGCCCCCGGCTTCCCAGACGACAGAGACGGCAGGCACCATGACGATAGCAGAATACAGCGCAGAGACAACCTCGAAGATTCGCCCCAAGCTCAGAAACGAGACTGGAGGACGAGGCAGCCGCGCGACAGCACCAGAACATACCGCGCAGCCAAAGAAAAACTCTACGGACCGTGCTCGATTCACGAATTCAAAAACGAACGAGGGGAGCTCAGATCAGGACACACCCTCAGGAACTGCAGAAGCTTCAACGAGTTGGCGGAGGAAAAAAGCCGATCCACGACAACGGCGGCCCAGCCACTCGCGAGCATAGCAGTCGGGCCCATCGCCCACAACGCACCACCAGCCCCTCCCCTACCAGCAAGGCAAGTGGCCGCAATCCAGCAACGGCGTAGGACACCAGATGCAGAGGAGCAGTACACAGAAGTTCACGGCAGGATTTACATGATACAAGAAGGCAGGACTTCAAATAGGCAGTAGAAGCAGGCCAAAAGACAAGACTTCCTCGCAGCCTCCTCACACCCCGCTATCCCATTATACTTGTGCGGGTCCGAGACAGATATTACCTTCTCTCGGGAGGACCACCCGCCTGCCATCCCTCGACCAGGACATCCCACGCTAGTGCTCGAGGCCAGAATTGGGAACTATGACATTTCATGGGTATTCATGGATGGAGACAGCAGGATCAACATCATCTTTACAAGGACACTCGAAGAAATGCTAATCGAGAGCTCCGCGCTGAAATCCTCAAGCACAACCTTCCACGGGATTGTGCCAAGAAAAGAAGTCTACCCTCTGGGAAAAATAAGCCTGGAAGTGGTCTTTGGTGAGGCGACCAACTTCCGCAAGGAGATCCTAGACTTCGAAGTGGTCGACTGGAAATTGCAGTACCACGCAATCCTCGGAAGACCGGCCTTCGCCCGCTTCATGGCAGTGCCTCACTACGCCTAACTTAAGCTAAAGATGTGAGGGCCTCATGGTGTCATCACAATCAGAAGAAGCTTCGTCCGGTCCGACCGCTGCGACAAGGAATTCCACAAGGTATCAGAGACTTTGGAGCCCACCAAGCCAGCGAGGCCACGAGACCCGAAGAAGAAGTGCTCCCGTAGAAGAAGCCGCCACCCGAAGCACCCAAGAACTAGGAGAAGAAGCCATCGAGCACTTAAGGCTACCATGCCGCCGTTTTTAATAAAGGGGGGTTGTCCTCATCAGACCCCCCCATTCTTACTAAATGTAAGAAACACCAGGAAGAATATTGCAAAATGTTTTTCCAAAAAATTGATCCATTGGCACTCGGGGGCCCGCCGCAGCAGCCACCCCCCGAGGCGTCCTTCTCAATTGCGACACAAATAAAACTGGCACTCGGGGGTCGCCGCAGCAGCCACCCCCCGAGGCGTCCTTCGCAATCGCGACTCAAATAAAATTGACACTCGGAGGATCGCCGCAGCAGCCACCCCCCGAGGCGTCCTTCGCAATCGTGACACAAATAAAACTGACACTCAGGGGCTCGCCGCAGCAGCCACCCCCCGAGGCGTCCTTCGCAATCGCGACACAAATAAAACTGACACTCGGGGGCTCGCCGCAGCAGCCACCCCCCGAGGCGTCCTTCGCAATCGCGACTCAAAAAAAATTGGCACTCGGAGGCTCGCCGCAGCAGCCGCCCTCCGAGGCGTTCTTCGCAATCGCGACATAAACAAAACTGGCACTCGGGGGCTGGCCTCAGCAGTCACCCCCCGAGGCATTCTTCGCAATCGCAACACACAAGGGCTTGCCACAGCGGCAAAACCCTTTACCTACAATACACCAAGTAGAATCATATACAAAGGGAGGAAGCATCTAACCCCCAGGCTCCATCTTCGCCTTAATCAGGGCACCCAGATAACGATCGTTCTCTTCACAAACCCGTTCCACAACTCGGCGCGCAGGCCCGTCGACCGCCGAGTAATGCTCATCCATCGGGTAATCCCTGCCACCAGGAGGACCCATCACCACTGGACCAATATCAGCTCCCGGCCAATGACTATGAACCAAGCCTAGGGCAGCACGAGCGCCAGCATGAATCTGGTGATTCATCACGCGGCGCAGCTCTACAGGCTGAGAAAATACGCGGCAAAGCGCCTCAAAATAAGACGGCATCACCTCTAGCGGATAAAACTCAGCATGGATCCTACCCAGCACCTGTTGACAATACCGCAGAGCAGCCGGCACTCGCTCAGCTCGAAGACGAAGCACAACAAATGCCCGAGCACGAGCCCTAGTTGCCCAGAAAGGATTGCTCGCCTGTACTTCAGGATCATCTAACCGAGACAGCTCCGACTGGACGTCCTTCTCTTCATCCCAGGACCGCCCCGACAGCACTTAGAAAAACAGAATCAAAATCAAGACGACGACAGGAAAGCTACTAAATGCAGTCGAACAATTGAGCAGCAGCAAGACTCACCTCGCAGGAGGTCAGACAACGTTACCACCCACGAAGCAAGACTATCCAGCACGGCCTCAGCACGCTCACGTTTGGAACGATGGACTGCTATAGCCCCCTTCAAGCGAACAACCTCCCGCTCAGCGTCCCTCAGCCTCAAGCACACGTACTCATACGTGCCTTCGCAAGAGTTCTCCTTCAAAGAATTCCAGGACCGAAGCACGCCCGGGGCGGCCTACCGCACAACAAACAAAAAGAAAAAACAATCAAACACAACAGCAGAGGCCAAACAAGTTACTTCAATCCAGTCAGCACAGATCCACCACCACAACAAAGGAGGCATATTACAACCAGAAAGTTTCACACTGCACGACATGGCTACGACCCCCCGTTGCCTACAGAGGAGGGATACTGACCATCCACAACCTCCTGCAGGCGACGAGCCAGAACAATGGCTTGCGAACTCTGTTCTTCAGTATAAGAAGGGACAGTCTCAACTAGCGAGTCGTCAATAGCAACTCCGTGGCCCAAAAGAACAACAAGGGACGTGGAAAGACCACTCACCACGGTCTCCCCAACTAGCTCTTCCAAGAGGTCCCCGCCATTACCAAATGCAGCAACACGGGCGTCTAGACCAGCAGGTACCTCCGCGCCCTCCGGCATGAGGTGCTGGTGAACAAGACCCACAAGACTAGAAGCCCGGGCACAGACCCCCTTGGCAACGTCAACAGCGGCCGACATGGCATCCACGGCCCCCCGGAGAACTCCAGATTCTGAAGCAGCCACTTCCGTCGCACTCGCACCCGTTGAGGCTGCACCAAGCAACAAAAATCACTAAAAAAGGAGGAAGGAGACAAAGCACCCAGCAACGGAACAATGACTTACACACAAGCGAGTCCGCCAAGACCCGAAGACGCTCACACTCGACCGCCTCCGCCTGCACAAGCGCATCCTCAGCCTGACGCAGGCGCACAAGTTCTTCGTGTTGATCGTGCATCTCCTTCTCCTTGGAGGCCAAAGCATCCTTGAGGTTGGAAACCGTCCTTTCCGCCTTCTCGGCCAGGTTCTCGGCGGTTTGACGACGGTCTGAAAACGCAAGACAACACTCAGAACCGAAGACCCGGCAGTTCAAGCACGGCAGCACAGGAAGGAATACTCACTACTCATGCAAGACAAAGCATCCTGGGCAGAAGTGTGCGCCCACCGCCAACGCTCAGCATCGACCATCAGGCGCTCACAGTGCTAGAACACCGGCTACTCGAAGAAATCAGATAATAAAGTCAGAACCAAAGTAAGACTACAACCAACCGCAAGCGCTCTCTTGCAGCCTCGGGGGCTACTCCCATCGGGAGCACTGGCCGTGCTCCCAATGACGACACAAAGGAAAAACAGAGCCAAGAGAAGACTGCAAGCAACCGCAAGCACTTGCTCGCAGCCTCGAGGGCTACTCCCATCGGGAGCACTGCCGTGCCCCCGATGACAAAAACTACGCAAGTAAACATGAAACAAACTTACCAGCCCAGCTATGCGGTCGAAGAAGCGAATTTTATCCTCAACACCAAGATCAAGACGGCCCAAGTAAGGAAGATCAGGAGCAGCAGGCTCAGCATCAAGAGCAACAATACCGGACGCCACTGGCCGAGCAACAGCAGGAACCATACCCGCAGCCGGGACAGCAGGAGTCACCGACGATACGGGCTGAACAATAGCAGCCAACGAATCCCCAGTAAGCTTGGCAGCCGCTCCAGAATCAGTCGACTGCAGGTCCACAGCAGCCACACTGGTGGAGGAAGCAGCCGGAGCAGTCGCAGCACTACAAGATAAAAGCCATCAGACAAAAGAACAGACGAAAAACAGCCCCAGCAAAGACAAGCATATGCTTACCCGCTGCACGCATAACGAACCCGCAATAACCTCCCAAGCCTGGGCCTTTTGTAAAATATTAGGCCATATTTATTGTACAATTGACCAAATAGTTGGGTGTCAAAAGATTTTCTCCACCTCTCATGAAAAAGACAAATTTCCGTTGATTCAGCTTGAAGTGGATCAAGTTTGAACTACAACTACATCATATTTTGCTCATGATTTTTCCCAAAAAACACTTGCGGGTACAAAAGTGTCTATTTAATCAGAGGAACAATTTTTTTTCCAAAGTTAAACCACTAGATAGGAACGGTCATGCCCATCATTTTGATCGTATTTGGAAATGGGCATGAAAAATTCAAAAAAGAATCAAAAAATTGGAAAACCTTCTCATTGTGTCATTATATGTGACCAAGTTACGAGAACAAGTAATCAACTTGTAATATGCAAAATATTTTTAAAAAGTTTTCTTATAGATGAGCTATCATGTGTGAAGATTCCTGGCTTTCAAGCCAAATGATCAATCTTATGGCCACATTCATGGCATAGCTTGTTTAAATGATATCGTATTGTGCAAAAATATGCATCTTGGAATGGCAAACAATGTTGCTAAAGGGAGTTTTCATTTTCTTGGCACGAAAAGTTCATTTTCCATTTTTCAAGTGCCCAAAATGAGTTTTTTTGTGAAGGACCTACCATATACTTGTTGCAAAATTGGACCAAATCATTTTTGTAAAATATTAGGCCATATTATTATACAATTGACCAAATGGTTGGGTGTCAAAAAAGTTTGAACTACAACTGCATCATTTCACACACATATGAATTTTTTAATTTGTTTCAACACCAATGTTTTGGTGTATCCGATATGAAGCAATCATAGCCACCTCCCCAAATTTCAATCCTTTTTTACTTCATTTACTAGTTTTCATGCATTTAGTGATTATTTGAGCTAAATATTCCTGAAATTGAAAACCGCTACAGATCAACTCATAAATGGTTGAAACTTGACATGGTATCATCATTCCACACACATATCATGTGTTAGAAAATTTAGAGGGTTACGGAAAAAAAAACTGGATGCACTTCGTGTACAAACTCGACCATCTCTTTCGAAGTATAAGGGTTTCAAACGAAAACTCGTTGTTACAAAGACATTTCAATTTTTTAATTTGTTTCGACACCAATCTTTTTGTTTATCCAATATGAAGCAATCAAAGCCACCTCCCAAAATTTCAAACCTTTTTGACTTCATTGACTAGTTTTCATGCATTTAGTGATTTTTTTAGCTAAACTACGGGTGCTTGATAGTTTGCTCATTATAAAAAACAATTATGTACAGAAATAGCTATTTAATCAGAGTTCCACAAAGATTTAAGAATTATATATATTAAAAAATATTTCATGTGTATTTATAAA
Source organism: Bromus sterilis (assembly GCA_950022295.1). Lineage (NCBI taxonomy): Eukaryota > Viridiplantae > Streptophyta > Magnoliopsida > Poales > Poaceae > Bromus > Bromus sterilis. The sequence continues at coordinate 155,039,117 of OX465596.1, read as the reverse complement.
AATGTCCAATGTATTATTAAAATGTTCATCTATATTAAAAATGTTCAATGTATATAATAAAAATGTTTTATATGTATTTAAAAATTCCATTATATATTTAAATTATTTAATGTATATTGAAAAAATTATTACATGAATTTTCATATATTTTATTTTAAAAATACAATAAATTATTAGAAATGCAAATAGGAAAAAGGAAATAAAAAAAATCAGAGTAAAAACTAAAGGAAACCAAAACAGAGAAAAAAGAAAAAATCGAGGAGCTAAGTTGGCCCGTTTGGGAGGAACTTTGTACCTCAGAAAACCGAAAAAAGCTTGTCTCACACACCGAGGCCCATCCCATCGACGTTCTGGGCAATGTTATAAAGTTTGGCGCTAAATTACGAGAACAACATCTTGGTGGCCTGGTGGTTCTGAGCACGGTCTTATTTTTGGGAGGGTGCGGGTTCGAGTCTTCCTCCACGCAGGCATTTTTTGTATATGGTAGTGCTGATTCAAACCTAGTACGTATAAGCATAAATTTACGGCATTTTTTGTATATGGTAGTGCTGATTCAAACGTAGTACACATAAGTATAAATTAATATGACACATAGTTTAGTGGTGATTCAAACCTAGTACACATAAGTATAAATTAATATGACACATAGTTTAAATGCTAGTACACATAAGCATGAGTATATGATAGTGTTGATTCAAACCTAGTACACGTAAGCATAAATTTACGGCATTTTGTATATGGTAGTGCTCATTCTAACCTAGTACACATAAGCATAAATTAATATGACACGTAGTTCAAAGTCTAGTACACATAAGCATGAGTTTACACATGAATATGCCACGTAGTTGAAAGAATGAGATGGTTTGACACATGGACACGCCATGTAGGTAAAATCGTGAGGTGTCTAACCAATTAGTTCGAGTCTTCCTGCACGCAGGCATTTTTTGTATATGATAGTGCTGATTCAAACCTAATACACATAAGCATAAATTTACACATGAATATGACTTCAAACCTAGTACACATAAGCATAAATTAATATGATACGTAGTTCAAAGGCTAGTACACATAAGCATGAGTTTACACATGAATATGACACGTAGTTGAAAGAATGAGGTGGTTTGACACATGGACACGCCACGTAGGTAAAATCCTGAGGTGTCTGACCAATTATTTTAATAATTGACCAAAATAAGGCAGCAATGATCTGCTCTTTGTATTATGACCATTTCATGTAAGGAAATTACGACCTTTTGGTGCATAATGGTCATTGTGTTTTCGGGTTTGGACCCTCAAAAATAGCTTTCGACCAATTGGTTCGAAATGGTCGTAGATTTGCGACCATTTTTTCCAAGGTCACTACAAAAAGATCACAAGTTAGCATATTTCTTGTAGTGACGGTACCACTTATGAATGATAATTGATCCATTTCTAGGGAAAAGGATGTACGTTGACATCACCTTCTTATTCTGACCAATTGCTAGTGTTATTGGACCAGTAGAGGGGATCATTCAGGAGCAACTGAAGGCGGCAGTACCTATTGCAAGGCCGATAAAACAATTGTAACACTTGATGAATGTATATATTACGAAAGCATATATAACATAAAATATTATGTACCATGATTTTTCCATCGATAATTTTTTTTCTGTTCAAGGTATGCACGAGTGGCACAGATAATGCCATCCTGTTTCCTGCATGGTAATGCTTAATAAGCGATTCAATTCTTCCACCAAATTCTAAGAGAGGCTCCAAATCTTTCCAGTGAAATGTGGATTGAAGAGTAATCTTCATAACTTTAAGTACACATTCAAAAAGTGTGCATGGAGATTATATTGCTTGTCAGTATTTATATTTTTTTTCTTGAATAATTAATTAATTAGTAAGACAGGATAGACACATGCAAGACTTGAAAGAATACTAACTTTGATTGTTAGTCCATCAACGAATATGCTTTGGTAACTTTACATGGATGATAGCACATGGTTGTGTTACATCCACTAACACGTTTAGCAAATTTTCTCCACAAGTCTTTCTGAAAATAGCAACGACCTTCAGCATCTGTATTAAGCCAAACTTTGAGCTTGTATCCATGGTTCGTCTGTACTGTAACTTTAGCTGAGTCTTCATTCAGGTACAACGAAAACTTATGTATCAGAGGTGTTGTTGCAAAGCAAGGAATGTACTGCAGGAAATATATAGTATGGATGGGCAACTATTTGTGTATTTTTATGTACTCATGCAAATATGAGCTTAACATAAATGATTGCACAACAATAATTTAACATATGTTGTATGTCTAACAATTTGGCTTAAGTACAGATATGTAGTACTCGACAAAAAATTTCACATCAGTAGAACTCACGATTTTGAAATTTTTGTTTCATAAATTTTGTTAGCGATGAGAACCTTGTCTGGATTACATCTCGGTAAGAGGGTTGTACAACAACATACTATGCGTTTCAGGAAATCATCTCGCACGGTGATGTTGAACGACTCCTGTGTGCGGTCGAGGACACATAGTCCTCCCTTGTCATTTCACTTTGGCACTGAAATTGAAACCTCGAGTAAGACTGAAGAAAAACGGATCCACATACATTGCGTTTACAGGGATTACTAGCTACGAACAGAATTCGAATTCGAGGTACAAGATACGGGGAAATATTCCACTAACCTTCATGTCTAGTAGAAAAACTCCAATCTGGCGGCGGTGGGTGAGTGCGATAAAAACGTTGGCGACAACAGGTGCGATAGTCGGCGACTCGAGGGGCGGTGTTAAAATGCGGTTCTGCTTGCATGCGGCACCAATCTACAGCAACGTCAGTCCGCGGAATCTGGTATTTGAGGAGGGTTACGAACGAGCAGAGGATTGCAGGAGCAAAGTACGAGCGAGGATGAAAGGGGTAGGGGTTTCTCAACGTGCCGATACATTAAATACGGAGTTGGCCCCGGCCCACATGGCATCTAGGTTATGTTGTGGAGACCCTTGGTAAATACTCCCTCCGTAAATTAATATAAGATGTTTTAGATCACTAGTTTGGTTATCTAAAACATCTTATACGGAGTATAAATGTAGGCAATTATTATCTATGGTACAACCCAAAACTAGGAGAGCAGAGTCAACTTTGTGTTGATTCCGTACAGAAGCCTCATCTTGCTATGTGTGTACTTTGTACAAGTTATAATATAGTAGAAACATCACATATAACACAAACTCAAATATATTGGACTTCAAATATCACATAAATTGTCATGCATAGCTTGCCAACTTAGATACAGAAGGTTCCAAATATTGAATATGGCTACGTAATCAACAACACCATATTCTACATCCAACTGAACCATTTTAGCATATGTGTCACCACCTCCACTTATCGTATCGATAGAATAGCTTCCTCATCACAGAACGTTGTTGCGGCAGCCAAAGCATGGGCTCCACAAGGATTTTCGAACTTTTGTTATTTCCTCCAGCGCGCTTTAGCCGATCCTTCCAGCGCAAGCGCCCAACAGGGCAAATATCGATCCCCAATACGAGCACTAGCTCTACAAATAAAGCTTGCCATGGCAAGCAGCAGAGGCAACACACAAACACACGCTCATACTTTAATTAGTTCGCCACCACTACCACCACACCCTTCACCTCATCACCTATAGCTCGCCACCCCACCACCACACCCATTGCATATGGAACCCGCCTGGATGGAGGTGGAGGACGGAGGAGTGGACGTGTCTAGCGCACTGCTGGTCGGCATTGTGTTGGGCACACAACCCGCCACTCCCGACGACGATGACCCCAAGTTAAATCGCATGATGAAGATGGCCATAGCCCGGTCCCTCGAGGATTCACGCTTCGACGAAGACCTCCACGACTTGGACGAGCGCGAGCTCCAACTTGGGTTGGCGCAGTCCATCGCTTTTGTCGAGGCCCTCGCCGTGAATAGGATTGGCAATGATTGATACTGCGTGAACGGGAGATGCTTGATCGGAAGAGGCTTGGGGAGGACGAGGAGTGCACCTAAAGGTGTCGTCGCAGGATCATTTATGAGTTCGAGCCGGAGGAGCAGACAGATGCGGAGGACATGGCGGAAGGCCAGGTAATGTCTTCATCCGAGTCAGCAGCACCGCCACGCGGGCAGGGAGCACACGCGCATGCCTTGGCCACCGCATTCGGGCACGGTATGGAGATCGTTGAGCTGACAAGCTCCTCCTCCGCCAGTGGCACCTACTGAGAGCACGCTGAGAGGATCTGCGATGGAAAAACTTTGACGCCCGACGATCGAGTACAAGCACGACATCGCTATATGGATGCACGACGAATAACGTAAGGGTAGTAGCTATATTATGCAGTTCATAGTTATCTAGATGTGTGTGTAATAGTGAATGGGTTGTAAATTATTGCTTTTGAGACTGATTGGTGATATTTAATGTATGGCTGGACCTATGTTGATTTCCCTATATATATGTGTATATATTGTGATGACAAATGAAGTTTCCTTCCGGTCATGTATGATTATGAATTGTGATGTTGATGGTGATCAAACAGTCATGGGCTCGTGGAATTTCAAAGTAGTTATGTTTTCAATCTGAAGATTGAAATTAATCAGAACTAAAATTACCTTCACACGGTAAAGCACACGGTTCGCGTACTACAACCGTTTTCTTAAGCTATCTGATTGGCTAGAACGCAGCACCACAGATCGCACGCCCTGCACCGTCCAATGCACACGATCGAACGGTCGCTAATGAACCAACATCATGTTGCTGCACTTCCGGTGGATATTGTATTTAACTCTTTTTCCGTCTTGTAAGTGCAACAAAAGTTTAAAAATACCAAAATAACAAGGAATGCGTCCAAATTCGAAGACATATCACCTATAGATGCGTGGAAGCTCTGAAAAAAGTCAACCACAATCGACGAAGTAACGATACAATCTACTTGTAACCCGAATATTTCACGACTTATTCCATACATATCGAAACCTTTATCCTTCGTGAGAGATGCCCCCATTTTCAAGGCAATCGCATGATATCATTTCAAAAAATGTCTGAAATTTTTACCACATCACAGTATTACCTTCTGACAACTCCACACAAAGTCTCATATATTTCAGAGCGATTCTCATTTTTGTGAATTTTTTGTAATTTAAAAACCACTGAACTCAAAGTTTCATGGTCGAAAGACGTGACCAAGGTGCGGCAAGTTCATTTCAATTCCATGTTGTCTGCTGCACGTTAACCCGAGAGCACATACATGATATTTTAGCACACATTTGGTGAAAATTCGTTGCACTCATAGTTCAAATGCAAATAAATTCATATCGAGTGTACATGGAACTGACTTAGCGCTATATATCAAACGAAAGATGAAAATGACAAAAAAAATCATAGCTCAAGTGTAAATAAACCCATAGAAACTGTTTAATCAACACTTAATGACTTACATGTATCAAACACGTCTCGTTAAATGAAAAAATTTCAGTGACACGACAAAGCACACGGTTCGTGTACGACAACCATTTCCTTAACCTACACCCTGTTAAATTTTCCCGTGCGTTCTGATTGGCCAGAACGCAGCACCACGAATCGCACGTCATGCACCGTCCAATGCGCACGGATCGAATGGTCGCCAATGAACCAACATCATGTTGCTGCAATTCCGGTGGATATTATATTTAACTCTTTTTTCCATGTCTAAAAGTGCAAAAAATAGTTTAAAAGTACCAAAATGACAAGGAATGCGTCCAAATTCGAAGACATATAACGTATAGACGCGTGGCAGCTGTGAAAAAAAATTAAACCACAATCGAAGAAGTAACAATACAATCTACTTGTATCCGAAACATTTCATGACCCGTTCCATACATATTGAAACCATGGTCTCGTGTATTTTACCACATCACAGTGTTATCTTCTCACGACGCCACGCAAGGTCTCGTGTATTTCCGAGTGATTCTCATTTTTTTAAATTTGTTGTAATTTAAAAACCACCGAACTCAATGTTTCATGATCGAAAGACGTGACTGTGGTGCGGCAAGTTCATTTCAATTCCACGTTGTGTGCTGCACGTTAACACGAGAGCGCATATGTAAGGCCCCCGATGCGGTGCTAACTCAAGTTAGCCGCTTTCGCGTCCCACTCGAGTTAGTAGCGCATAAAATGCCACCGACGCACGACACTCGCACTCGTGTCGTTATCGGGTTCTCAACAACAGATATAAGAACAATGAACTTTATACTAAGAAATAAATATAGAGTCCAGGTCATACATCGCCGCTTGTATTTATTACATCATCTCAGAGGTCCATAGACCCAACAGTACATCATGCAACAAGCGGAAGACAAACACGACCGAGTACAGTCAAAATCCAAATGGCCATAGAGAGGGCTACACATAAACGAGTCCACCCACGGAACGTCGGAACCCAACTATAGGATCTACTGAGCGAAGTCCTCCTCGTCATCCTCCTCCGGTGGCACCTCCACGAAGTAACGTCCAGTTCTCGGGTCAAGGTAGTAATCAACTGCAGCGGCCGATCAGGCAAAACAGTAAAAACAGAAAGGAAACAAGGGGTGAGATGATATCATTACAGGATAACTAACTTCCTACGGATAAGACAAAGTATTTGGAAAGGTTGCAACCGCACTAGCATATATGGTGGCTAACGTTCTATTAGAGCAGAGGTAAGGTCCAAGAATGCACGTGACATCGTGTCATAAATCTGCTCACCACCTACTTACGGCAAACATAACACAACCTTGATCTTCCTTCGGTCCCCGTGGATGAAGAAAAGCAGCCAAGGCACACACACTGTAGGAAAGTTTTAATTATGATCCAATTTGATGTTGTTCTATGAACAAGGAGTAGGTCTCAAGTCGTCCATAACCGTGGAAATGGCTTTTCGAAAAGATTTAACCCTGCAGGGGTGTACAAACTGCCCATCATAGGCTTCGCATGTACGCCCGGTTTCCACTTGGCTGGGTAAACGCCTGAAACTCTGGAACGTAAGAGTCCCTCTAACTAACAACGCACAATTCCGGGTGGCCCCCGGTGAATCGACAACCAACTCAAAAGTCGGCCGTGCTCTCGAATCGGTCTCTACCGTATGGCCAAGGTCGGGCTTAGGCTCACCTGAACAGCAGGGGACTTCCCTAGCTCACCAGTGTGTACCAACAAGAGGAACTATGTCTCCGCTGGTCCGGGTTGTTTCGAAAACTGCTGGGGTACCAACCAAGCACACACACGTTTGAAAATAGTAAAATCAGCTCGGGCCACCACTAGAACTGTTTGAAGCTAGGTAGGTAATACAAGGGGACCCCATAGAATCCCACACACGATTAGGCACGCTCGTCAAGAAACACATTACCCGGAACTCGGGACCTAGGTGACTCGAATGGAACAAAACACCTGGCGGGAATAGCCCGGTCTCCCACCCTTCGTCAAATATAAGTTAAAATCATAATAATTAATATCAACCAATTTCTTTATTAACATGATATCCCAACCATAGCATAGGGTAAACAGCAAGTTTCCCTACTCATACTAAGAATTGGCTGAGCATCGGTACTTAGGAATACAATGTTTTGCTGGGATGTGGGGATCATGGCTGTTTGGTTTTGATTGAGGCATAAGCAATGTGGATAGGATCAAAGCAACGTTCTAGACTACAGCTAGGCAGAAAGTTATAAGGTAATGGTATAGATCTTCCCCTTGTCTAGGTAATCGGTCGACGGAGCAGACGTAGCAGGGTCCTAGGGCTTGGTGTTGGAAATCTCCATGTAAGTCTCCTCGGCAGTCTCAGGTGCTAACGTAGGGTACCAACAAGGAAAGCACACAAGTAAACATCGAGATCAACAACGCTCAAGCATGGATGAGACGATCAAGTTAAATAGACATGGTGTGACCCTATCTAGTCAAATTTAAATGGAGGTGTTGACGACACGTCAACAACTTCATATGCAATTTTTTATGTCTTTATTCATAGCCTTAATTTTTTGTGTAAATAACATGGCAACATGGCATGGCATGAACAACAAAACAAGTTACCAAAAGTAAATGCAACGTAAAATTAAACTAACGATTCCGGAGACGGAGAAGTGTCGGTGAAGCTGACACCAAGAGAGGTTTCAACAGGTGAAAATATTCCCAGCCACTTGCATATGAAAATATGCTAGGCGCTAGTCCAAAGATGCAAAGATTCATGGTGACATGAACTGGAGCTGAATGATCAAAAGGACAAGACCCCTTTGAATTTACAAAACACAGTGTGCAAATTCCAAAGCAACAGGGATCTGAGTGCAAAGTGCACTACTTTCATTTTGGGAAAAGCCCAAATGGCAAAACCATTATCACCATGCTGATCCTTGGGGAAAACTACCCCAAAACCATATATGGTATAGCCCACTTTGAATTTGTAAAACAGATTGCATATTCAAAAGAAAAGAGGGGGCTTAAATGCAAAGTTACCATCACTCCAAAAATAGAGGGGGCAAACTGCAAATTGGACCTCACCATTGTGATCAGCGGGAAATTCTACCCCAAATTCTTATATGGGATGCCATATTTGAGGTAGGTGAACTCCAAAGTTCAAATTCAATTTGAATTTGAATTCAAACTCAAATTGGATTTAAACAGAAAAAGAAAAAGATAAAGAAAGAAAAGAAAAGGGCTCAGCCCCACTGGGCTGGCCTCGGCCGAAAGGCCCAACTTCTCCTCTCCTCTCTCTCCAGCCTGCACGCCCACTGGGCAGTGGCCTCTTGGGCCAGGCCCAGATCTGCTGAAAAAAAACAAAAAGAAAAGGGGCAAAGTGCCCCCGGAGGGGGGGGGGGGGGTTCGAGCCCGAGACCTCCCTCTTCTCGCGCTCTGCCCACACCATTGCGCCATGGCTGCTGTTCGAACACAAAGCCCAGACCAGCACTGAAGCTCTATCTCTCCTCCTCTTCCGAAACCGCGAACAGCCAGACGACGGCGACAACTTGTGGCGACGCTGGCCTCGCCGTCTCAACTCCGGCAGCCCCATGGCCACTTGGAATCGAGAGCTGGTACATCCAGCTCCGGCTTGCTGCTGCTCATGCCCACGGTGGCGCCCTGCTCTACACGCCATGCTTCTATGAAAATGGTGGCGGCCACGGGTTTAGTCACCCGCACCCGAGCACGCGATACCTGAACAGGCGACAATTCCGGCGAGCTCGTGCCGGCAACCGCCCTTCCACTGCTACCAAACGACGCATGGAACATCCACCTACACGGGCACGCAGACCATTCTCTCCAACTCCTCTCCATCTTGTCGGAATCCTCACGGGAACAACACGACGGCGAGGTGCCAAAATCTTCAGACTGACAGAGAGAAGGCGCCACCTTCCGTTGACCCGTGCGTCGTGCACACGACGTCTCCAGCCACGGGAGCGCCTCCAACACTTAGAGGGCACCTCCACAAAGCCGTGGGTACCTTTGCCCTGGTCGGAACCTCGCCGGAGTGCAGGCCACCTTCACCTGAACTTTACGGCGGCACTGCACCTTGACGGCAACACGGTTCAAACGCAGGCATCGTTGCTCCCCTACGCGGACAAAGGCTAGCCCTTGGCTGCCAAAGGCGTGCTCTGAACAGCCCTGGAGCGTGCGAAAAGACATCCGAGACACGCCACGGCACGGCATGCACGAATTCCTCGCCGACGACGAGCATGCGTGGCGGAACTTCTACTGCTATCGGCGACAAAGCGCTACACGGAGCTATGGGCAAGGGAACGGGCGGCACCTCACCTCGTCGGTCGCAAGGTACGTCCCAGCCTAGCCGTAGAGGAAGGAGAGGCTCGTGGCCGTCGTCGGGGAAGAAGGGGTCCGCGGCGGCCAGCTCCGTTGCGGGGGAAATTTGCCTCACCGGGCGTCGATCTGGACAAGGGAACGGGACAAGATGAGCACGAGATCCCAGCTAGCAAGCGCACGATCAAAGAGATGGCGAGACGACAGCGATTTGCTGCGGGGCTCACCAGCGTCAGACAGAGCAGAACAGAGGAGGGGAGCTCGTCCGGCGGCGGCGAGGGGAAAACGAAGGGAGGAATGCAACCATAGGGCTCCTGGGGGGCTTGGGGGCTTGGAATATAAGGAGGGGAGCCCTCCTGGCCACGTCGGCCGCATCGACTTCGACGCTCCTCGCCGGTGTGAGATAGGAGGAAGCGGGGACCGGCGACAACGTGGAAGGCGACGAAGGGGGGCACTCAGATTAGAATCCAACGGCTGGCGTGTCTCCCGCGTACCGCTTCGGTGGCAAGGCCGGCTGGGCTGCGGGTGAGAGGCCCAGGTGGGCTGGGCCTGCGCCAAAAAAGGAAGAAAAGAGAAAAACCCAGCCCCGGTTGACCTTTTCCATTTAAACAAAAATAGAGAAGGATTTATGGTTTTACAGAAATATTCACAAGGTTTAAAAATACATAAAAATATGTAGATTGACCCTTGCAATATTGGCCAATTTCTAAAATTGGTTTGGGCATTTATGCAACAACAAAAATGTGGGCCACTTTTGGAATTCAAAATCACTTTGAACTACACCCCACATTCTTGGTGATGGCAAAAATAAGTTGAGGATTGTAAAACCCTTGCCAAAGCAAAAGAAATGGCTATGCCAAGTTTGAGGTTAAGGGGAGCACAATTGCAAATGGAACAAACCATCAAACACCTCTCTTGAGCCCTTCTGTTTGAACTCAAATTCAAACCAAATGGATCCAAAACCACTTGGAAAATTAAATCATCACATGAAATTATAATCTTTAGCACCATGCCAAGTTACAAAGTCAACAGACAAATTACAACACTCCCCCACCAACACAGGATCTCGTCCCGAGATCTAAGCCTGAAATAACTCTGGATACTTGGAACGGAGATGATCTTCACGCTCCCACGTTGCTTCCTTCTCTGAATGATGTGCCCACTGAACCTTCATGAACTTGACGGTCTTGTTGCGAGTCTTGCGCTCGGACGTCTCAAGGACACGGACTGGACGCTCTGACTAGGAAAGGTCCGCACTCAGCTGTATCTCGCCCAAGTCAACGGCCTGCTCTGGCTTCTTGAAGGACTGCTTTAGCTGGCACACATGGAAGACATCATGTACCATGGACAGACTCTTTGGAAGCTCGAGCCGAAAGGAAAGAGGTCCTCTAGTCTCAAGGATGCGGAAAGGCCCGACAAATCTTGGAGCGATCTTTCCTTTGATGCCAAAGCAGTGAGTTCCCCTCAATGGAGACACTCTCAGGTACGCCCAATCACCAACCTGAAACTCTAAACCACGGTGCCTTTTGTCATAATAGGCCTTTTGCCTAGACTGTGCTACCTTTAGGTGCTCTTGGAAAATCTTCACTCTGTCCTCTGCCTCCTGGATCACATCTGGACCGAACAACTCCCTCTCGCCTTTTTCGGACCAATACAAAGGTGTCCTGCACTTGCGGCCATGCAAGACTTCAAACGGAGATGCCTGCAGACTTTCCTGATAGCTGTTGTTGTAAGAAAACTCAGCATACGGCAGGCATTCCTCCCATTTCCTGATATGACACATGCTCGAAGCATGTCCTCGAGGATTTGGTTCACACGCTCGACTTGCCCACTTGTCTGAGGGTGATAAGAGGTACTAAACAACACTGTCGTACCAATTGCCTTTTGAAAGGCCTTCCAGAACTTAGAGGTGAAAAGGCTGCCTCTATCAGAACTGATCTTCTTGAGAATGCCATGCAAAGATACAACTCTTGCGGTGTACAAATCCGCCAAATGAGCTCCTGAAATGGAGTCCTTCACTGGAAACAAGTGGGAAACTTTGGAAAGATTGTCAATGACAACAAAGATGGCATTGTTCTTCTTCTGCGACAAGGGGAAGCCTGTGATGAAATCCATCTCTATGTGATCCCATTTTCACTCCGGAATCTCAAGTGGCTGAAGCAACCCTGCAGGCTTCTGGTGCTGTGCCTTCACTCTCCTTCACACATCACAATGAGACACGTAACGGACAACATCCCGCTTCATACGAGTCCACCAAAAGATTTTCTTGAGATCTTGATACATCTTTGTACTGCCAGGGTGAATATACAGCTTGGAATCATGGGCTTCCTTCATGATGACCTCTCTGAGATCTCCCTCCTTGGGAACAACCACTCGCTCTTCGAACAGCACGGTGCCGTCATTATGCACTGAAAATCAACCATACTTTGTAACTGAGGCGGCAATACCCTGTTTGATATTTTGTATCATTGAGCTGCCAGACTGAGCTTCACGGATCTTCTCATGGATAGTGGGCTCTACCACAAGGTTGGCAAGGTAGCCTGCTGGAACTAGCTCGAGATTGAGCCTGCGAAAGGACTCACACAAATCAGGGTGGATCTTCTGCACCTGGATATTATTGCAATCACCCTTGCGGCTTAGCGCATCAGCTATGACATTCACCTTCCCAGGCGTGTACTGAATATCAACTGTGTACTCAGTAATGGTTTCAAGCCATCTTCTTTGCCTCAAGTTCAGATTTGGCTGAGTGAACAAGTACTTCAGACTCTTGTGCTCGGTGAACACATCCACCTTCCTCCATAAGAGGAGGTGTCGCCAAGTGATCAAAGAGTGCAAAACTGCTTCAAGCTCCACGTCGTGCGTGGGATAATTCCTCTCACTCGTCTTCAACTATTGTGAGGTATAAGCCACAATATTCCTGCCTTGCATCAAAACTCCACCTAGACCTTGCAAGGAGGCATCACAAAACACCTGAAAAGGTCATGACTCATCTGGCGGTGTGAGAATTGGAGTTGTGGTCAACTTCCTCTTCAAATCCTCCAAGGCTGACTCACAAGCTGGTGACCAATTGTACCGTTTGCCTTTGCACAACAATTCAGTCATTAGCTTTGCTACTTTGGAGAAATTCTGCACGAACCTCCTGCAATAGCTGGCGAGGCCGAGAAAACTCCTTAGCTGCTTCACATTATTAGGCGGAGCCCACTCTTGAATAGCGCGGACTCGATCTGGATCAACCGCAATTACCTCAGCGGAAATAACATGGCCAAGAAAATTGACCTTGTCGAGCCAAAACTCACAGTTGGAGAACTTTGCGCAGTACGGGTGCTCTCTCAGCTTCTGCAGCACCAGGCGCAGATGTTCCTCATGTTCAGCCTCTGACTTGGAATGTCGTCGAGGTAGAGGATTACAAAGACATCAAGACATTCTTGGAACAAATAGTTCATAGCTCTCATGAATGTTGGAGGGGCGTTTGAGAAACCGAAAGTCATGACTGTGAACTCATACAACCCATAACGTGTGCTGAACGCGGTCTTGGGGATGTCCTCTTCACGAACACGGATTTGGTGATAACCCATCCTCAAGTCAAGCTTGGAAAACACCTTTGCCCCATTCAACTGTTCGAACAGATCATTGATGCGGGGTAAAGGGTATTTGCTCTTGATGGTCTTCTTGATGATACCGCGATAGTCCTGGACCAAGCGTCTAGTCCCATCTTTCTTCTTGACAAACAAAGCTGGTGCCCCAAGGGGAAGTGATGGCACGGATAAAACCGCCTGCCTCCAACTCTGTCAACTTCTTCTTTAGCTCAATCACCTCCTCCGAACACATCTTGTACGGATGCCGAGAAATTGGCTGAGTACCAGGCTTTAGGTCAATAATCAACTCAATAGCTCGAACTGGGGGAATTCCTGGAAACTCCTCTGGAAAGAAGTCTGAGAACTCACAGACAACCTTGAATTCTTCGAGCAAAGGTGTGACTCCTGCGTTCAAGGCGTACAACTGTGTTGCTCCTGCCATTGAGCCACAAGTGTACAAGCCTTCTGCGCCTGAATCATGTGTCATCCTCACGGATCTGGTCGGCCAATCAATATTGTCCTTGTGCTGCACAAGCCAATCCATGCCCAAGATGACATCAATGTCGGAACGTGGAAGCAAGATCAAGGAAGCTGAGAAAAGGAGACCCTGAATCTGGATCTACATATCAGGAACTTTTACAGCTGAACTCAACTTAGAGCCCGGGGTAGAGATAGCCATAGGAGACGGCATCATCTCTGACTGCAAATCATGTGCACGTGCAAAGGACTTGGAAACGAAGGAGTGAGAAGCTCCGGAATCGAACAACACTGTCGCAGGAACAGAACTAACAAGCAACCTACCAAGAACGATCTCTGAAAACTGTTGCGCATCTGTCATCATCACATTGTTCACCCGAACTGCACGTGGCTGTGCCTTCACCATCGCAGTGCTCGGAGTAGAGCGAGGTGGAGGCGGTGGGAGCCGAGCAAAGCGCGGATCGGTGCACTTGGGAGAAGTGTGCCCCGGCTCTCCGCACTTGTAGCAGATCACGCCTGACCTGGTCTAGGGCTGCGGCCTGAGTGGCCTCGCGTGTGGTGGTGTAGAGCAAGGCCCCTGCTGAACTGGGACGGGAGGGCGGGCAAAAGTGCGGACAACTGCCCCCCTTGCTGGAACTGCTGCCTCTGCGGTGGCGCCTCTGTGACCCTAGTCTTTCCCTTCTTGTGGACCATCACTGCGGAGCTGTGCTCTCTCTGGCACTTCCTGTCTGCGTCCCATTCTGCTCTGGCTGACTCCTGGCGGATAGCCTGATCCACGAACTTCGAGAACAGCGTGGGGTTGCACTGGGAGAGTGCATACTTGATCTTTGTGCTGAGACCCCCACGGAATCTGGCAATGCGCTTGGCCTCTATAGAGACCTCCTCCGGAGCGTATCTGGCGAGGCTGACGAAGGCCAGGTTGTACTCCTGAACTGACCTGTCACCCTGTCTCAGAGCCAAGAACTCCTCTCGCTTCCTGTACATCAAGCCACTCGGAATATGCGCTGCTCTGAAGTCTGCGACGAAGTCCCCTCACGTGATGACAGCATCGCCCTTGTTGGCCTTGTAGGTATCGTACCAGCTGGCTGCTGCACCCTGAAGCTGGAAGGAGGCGAAGGTGACGTAGTCGACTGGTATGACTGTGTTTTCATTGAAGTGCTTCTTGATTTCTGCGATCCAATCATACGCTTCCAACGGGTCTCGAGCCTCGGAGAACCTGGGGGGGTTGATAGCAAGGAACTGCTGCAAAGTCGTGTACTGAGGCCGATCACTCCTCTGGGCAGTCTGGTTCTGGAGCATCTGTAAGATCGCAGCTGTGCCCTGAGCCACTGCGGTCACAACCTCCACAAGGAGAGGGTTATCCAGCGGAGGCATGTTCGCTCTTGGCATCCTGTATACAAGAACACTTATGAGAACATGGTAGAAATATTGACGAAACCAGAAGATAAAGCAATATTGACAACAAAACTTCCTCACGAGGTATGAGGAAGACGAAGGCTGAAAATCCACCAAGGTTAACCCGAAAAGTCGAAAGCTAGGTGCTACTTGAATCCCCAAACCGAGATCATCCGAATCCAAGATAATAATCTGCTAGCGAGCACACAACAATATATACGAGTGATTGAAGACCTGAACGTTAAGACATCTGCCCTGAGCGGCTCGCCGAAGCGGTCTCCTATAGGGGGAGGAACCACATCCAGAGGATGCCAACCATCCCTGTATAGGAGTTTCACCTGAGGTACGCCGTAAGTGAGGTGGAGCTGTCAACCCCAAGTGGCGGCTTAGTGTTATCAATGTACGCCAACCCTTCTCGTCACTAGACAAAAATTATAGGGGAATTGGAGCCTCATGCAAACGAGAACCTAGATATGTTTTGAAAGGGGATAAGTTGCAGAGAGAAAACAACGTTTCACTTCCTCACGGAAAAAAGGGTGGGAGGGTGGGGTAAGAAGAAAAAGAAAGAGTTCCTACTCTCCGATTTTTCCTTAGTAACTACAAAATAGTTTCTAGACTCAACTTCGGCCAGTAAGGGGTCCTACAGTCAGTCCTGCTCTGATACCAAGTTGTAAGGCCCCTGATGCGGTGCTAACTCAAGTTAGTCGCTTTCGCATCCCTGATACGCACGGCACTCGCACTCGTGTCGCTGTCTGGTTCTCGACAACAGATATAAGAACAATGAACTTTATATTAAGACATAAATATAGATTCCAGGGCATATATCGCCGCCGGTATTTATTACATCATCTTAGAGGTCCATAGACCCAACAATACATCATGCAACCAGCGGAAGACAAACACGACCGAGTACGGTCAAAATCCAAATGGCTCTAGAGAGGGATACACATAAACAAGTCCACCCACGGAACGTCGGAACCCAATTATAGGATCTACTGAGCGAAGTCCTCCTCGTCATCCTCCTCCGGTGGCACCTCCACGAAGTAACGTCCAGTGCTCGGGTCAAGGGAGTAATCAACTGCAGCGGCTGATCAGGCAAAACAGTAAAAACAGAAAGTAAACAAGGGGTGAGATTATATCATTACAGGATAACTAACTTCCTACGGATAAGACAAAGTATTTGGAAAGGTTGTAGCCGCACTAGCATATATGGTGGCTAACGTTCTATTAGAGCAGAGTTAAAGTCCAAGAATGCACGTGACATCGTGTCATAAGTCTGCTAACCTGTCACAACCCTAGTTTGGTATGTGCTTTTTATCTCTAGAAATAAGGCATCATGTTTAAATTCCTTTATTTAATAATTGGGGATCTGGAAAAGCCTGAAATTGAATTTAAATAAAAGGTCAGAGAAAAATCTTTTTCTAAAGATCTTTTGATAATTTTGAAAATCTCTATAAATGGGCATGATCACATTTCATGTGTTGTGGGTCCCACTACATGCTCCAAGATTTTTCAAAAAATTCAAATAGAGGCTTGGAAATTAAATTTAAAATCTATTTGAATTGAAATTCAAATGTTTTGAATTTCAAAAATCTTCAAATCTTGGGAGTGACTAGCTATATGTCACATAAGTCCAAATAAAATATTTGGGGATTTTATAAAAATTCTTTGGTATTTTTTTCAGAGCAAAACAAATAAAAACAGAAAGCAAATAAAAGAAAAAGAAAGAAAAACGATAGAGCCCACTTACCTGGGCCCAACTAGCCGAGGTGGCCCAGCCCAGGGGCAAGGGTGCCTTCTTCCCCGTGCCAGGCAGGCAGGCCGCTGCGTGGCGACCAAGCCGACGCCGCTGGCACCTCCTGCTTGCCCCCGAGCCCTATCTCCTCGCCGTGGAGATGCCACACACGCGCTACTCCTTCCCCCCTCCTCTCCCAGGTCGTTCTCCTCCTTTTCTCGCCATTTTCACGCGTGCCCGAAGCTCGCCGCCGGCTGCCGTCTCGCGCACACGTGGCCACCGTGCCCCCCTCGCCGACCCAAGCTGTCCAGGAGCTTCGCCTCCGCCGTCTTCATCACTCTGCGCAATCAACTGGACCAAGAAGCCCCGAGAGCCGTCGTCCCCTTCATCGTTTTCGTCGCCGGCTGCCGGACCTCGCCGTCAAATACGCCTCCTCCAACGCCTCCCCGAGCTCTCCAACCTCTCCTTCATGCTCACGGTGAGCTGGCGCTCCTTCCCCCTATCCCGTTCTCCTCCCCGCGCTTCCAGTCACCAGCTCCGTCGATCCCGAGCTCGGCCGCCGCGTCCCCTTGCTTGCCGGCATGCTCCCCGGCCACCCTGGCCCACCCGCATGCCCCAGATGATGCGGACGCTCGAGGGCTACGTCCCAGTGCCCTCGGCGCGGCGATTGGTGCCCGGAGCCGCCTCCTGCGTGGGCGCCGCCGCGTCCAGTGGCCACCGGCGGCTAACCGCTGGCCGGCCGGTTTAATTAGGCCCTAATGACCCCTCGCCATTTGACCAAGGTCAATGACAGGTGGGGCCAGCCCCCCTAATGGCCTTTTTAATCTAATTTAAACAAAGGTATTAACACTGTGCCACTAACACCCTGGCCCCACAGGTCAGCCCCCTGATGACGCCAGCATTGCGTCAGCATGATGCAATAACACTTTTCTTTGTTTTATTTAATTACAGGAAATTCCAGAAATTATTTAAATATTCAGAAATTCATAGAAAATTATCTGTAACTCCAATTCAAATGTCTTATATATGAAAAATCATCAGAAAAATGCAAAGATTCCAAATATCATATTTTCATAGATGAAAAACACATCTATGATGATGGACCAGTAGCATTTAGCTATTTGGGTTATTTGGAATAATTCAAAATAAATGTTTAAATCATTTCAAATTAAATCTTTGCAATGTCAACCTTATCACATGAACATCAGAGGCATATCATACACATGACAAGATTGTTTACAAAGACCAAACATTAGCAAATGCAACTTTGGCTAATTTGAACAACATTTGGAATTTGAATTTGAATTTCTTATTCAAATCAAATTCAATTAACATGTGAAAAATTGAACCTAGATCACATCAGTACCATGCCATGATTCATTTCTTGAATGTGCATTGAAATGTGATATTTACATTGTTGTTGTCTCGGTGTTTGTTTCTTCTCGATAGATCCATCGCCGGACGTAGTTCCCGTTTTCTCCGAAGAGTGGCACCCCCTAGTCTCGACAATAAGGAAAGAAAACCCCATTGATCATGTCTATATAAACCCATTCTCCCTCTTGTTCTCTTATGCATGATTAGGTGATTCACATGTTACCGTTCTACCGC
Organism: Bromus sterilis; assembly: GCA_950022295.1. NCBI lineage: Eukaryota > Viridiplantae > Streptophyta > Magnoliopsida > Poales > Poaceae > Bromus > Bromus sterilis. Next base: position 155,020,571 of record OX465596.1, on the reverse strand, counting down.
TAGTTGAACCCATCCTTTGCATGACCTATCATTGCTGCCACAGTATTAGGCAAACCTCAACCTAGCAGATACAAGATTGTTTGTGTTCATCATGTGGCCCTTCATCCATGTTATTCTATGCCATGCTAGAGTTGTATGCAATGAAGATGATCCATCTGGGTGATGTATCGGGATGGTAACGTGTTGATGAAGTCACCCTAATATAAGTGAACAATGAGAGGCTGTGTAGGAGTACACAGTGGGTTGTTTTACATTGGCCTAGGCCCCGAGTCCTTGTGTTGTGATCCAAGACACAGATTACTACCACATGTTAGGCTCATTGACCCCTCTCGACCTATTAACTCACCCCGACTATGGTCCAGGATTCACATGGGTTAATTGTTCTTCTATTTGGTTTTAGGCAAGCTCAACACCATCCGTCGAGGTGGGCTTGTCGGACCGTCCATACATCGTCTGGGTCCTGAACGGAAACCCGGGCCGGATTCCGGATTGGGGTACATACTCAGATAGGCGATCCCCTGGACTAGAGTTGGAGCCGTGAGGTAAGTGTCGTGGTACTATCCCCGCCGACACCGCTTGAAGGTGATGAGTTCTAGGCGGTAAGTGGTAGCTATGTATGTGAAGAATTACACCCCTGCAGGGTTAATGAACTATTCGAATAGCCGTGTCCGCGGTTATGGACTAGTTGGAGATCTTTACTTGATTATTAGAAAACTCAAATGGATACTCTAAAATTTCCAAGATAAGTGTGAGTGCTTTGGGTTGCTTCCTCGTGGGGAAGTCGAGGAAGGATCCATGGTGGTGTATTGACGTGGTGATCAAGATTAGATGGACTCGTGTGCGCCTCTCATCTCAACTCTATGTAGTCGTAGTACAGGATAGCCAAGTCAAAGCTTTCTGCATTACAACCCCACTTGCCTTTACCTTGATAACTGAGCATGAGTAGTATAGTTCTGACGTAAGTCTTGCTGAGTACGACTTTGTACTCACGTTTGCTTATTCTATGTTTTAGAGACGAGACCACGGAACGTGATGGTGGCCTCCCCTCAAGCTCGACGTTGACGAAGTAATGTAGTCCCAGACAGCAGCCTGGTCCCTCTGGAGGGTCGTTGTGTTTCCTTAAAGGCTTCTTAAGCCATTTGTTAACCTTGTATTTACTATGAAATAATTTTCTTCCGTTGTGGTATTATGTAATGTTGGGTCACAGTTATGTGATCTCTCCTTGTAACACTACTATATCTGCTCTGTATAGCAGATGCAATAAAACTATGAGTTTGTAGAGTTCATGTTGTGTTACCTGTTGTTTACACTAGACATTTGTGATGCGTGTATGATTATAACGTGCATGTCTTAGTGTGGGATTCGATAGCTTACTTGAGTTCTTGCCGGCGGTCTTTCATACACCAAGTGGCCCTTAGATGTGCACAGCTTGGGGCATCGCGATGCGATTGCTCGTGACTCTGTCACATGGCACACTTTGTCGTATGATTGAGCCTGCCCGAGATCCCGACTAGGTGATCGGGCAGGAGTCTATTTATGTAAGTGTTATAATTCAATCGATAATGTGGTTGAGGCGACTTGTCTATGAGTATGGGATTTCACCACCCATAATCATTTAGACTTGTGAGTGGACGATGAGGACCCATCTCAGTTGATCATCCGGCCTGAATGGGATTCCCCTCACGTTCGATGCTTTCCGAGAGTGTTTCTGTGCTTGGCCTTGTCTGCTTAGACAAGTGGGTACGGCTCTCGGCTCTCCATATGATTGTGTTGTAACAGAAATTACATAAGCAAACCCCGGGTCCCGACATAACCACCTACTTACGGCAAACATAACACAACCTTGATCTTCTCTCGGTCCCCTTGGACGAAGAAAAGCAGCCAAGGCACACACACTATAGGCAAGTTTTAATTATGATCCAATTTGATGTTGTTCTATGAACAAGGAGTAGGTCTCAAGTCGTCCATAACCGTGGACACGAATTTTCGAAAAGATTTAACCCTGCAGGGGTGTACCAACTGCCCATCATAGGCTTCGCATGTACGCCCGGTTTCCACTTGGCTGGGTAAACGCCTGAAACTCGAGAACATCAGAGTCCCTCTAACTAACAACGCACAATTCCGGGTTGTCCCCGGTGAGTCGACATCCAACTCAAAAGTCGGTTGGCTCTCGAATCGGTCTCTACCGTATGGCCAAGGTCGGGTTTAGCCTCACCTGAACAGCAGGGGACTTCCCTAGCTCACAAGTGTGGACCAAAAAGAGGAATTATGTCTCCGCTGGTCCGGGTTGTTTCGAAAACTACTGGGGTACCAACCAAGCACACACACGTTTGCAAATAGTAAAATCAGCTTGGGCCACCACTAGAACTGTTTGAATCTAGGTAGGTAAGACAAGGGGACCCCATAGATTCCCACACACGATTAGGCACGCTCGTCAAGAAACACAATACCCAGAACTCGGGACCTAGGTGACTCGAATGGAACAAAACACCTGGCGGGAATAGACCGGTCTCCCACCCTTCGTCAAATATAAGTTAACATCATAATAATAAATATCAACCAATTTCTTTATTAACATGATATCCCAACCATAGCATAGGGTATGAAGGAAGTTTCCCTACTCATACTAAGCAATGGCTGGGCAGCGGTACTTTGCAATACAATGTTTTGGTGGGATGTGGGTATCATGGCTGTTTGGTTTTGATTGAGGCATAAGCAAAGTGGATAGGATCAAAGCAACGTTCTAGACTACAGCTAGGAAGGTAGGAAGAAAGTTATAAGGTAATGCTATAGATCTTCCCCTTGCCTGGGTAATCGGTCGAAGGAGCAGACGTAGTAGGGTCCTAGGGCTCAGTGTCGGAAATCTCAACGTAAGTCTCCTCGACAGTCTCAGGTGCTAACGTAAGGTACCGGCAAGGAAAGCACACAATTAAACATCGAGATCAACAACGCTCAAGCATGGATGAGATGATCAAGTTTAATAGACATGGTGTGATCCTAACTAGTCAAATTTAAATGGAGGTGTTGACGACACGTCAACAACTTCATACGCAGTTAATTTTTTTATGGCTTTGGTCATAGCCTTAATTTTTGGTGTAAATAACATGGCAACATGGCATGGCATGAACAACAAAACAAGTTACCAAAATAAATGCAACATAAAATTAAACTAACGATTCCAGAGACGGAGAAGTGTCGGTGAAGCCGACACCAAGAGAGGTTTCAACAGGTGAAAAGATTCCCAGCCACTTGCATATGAAAATATGCTAGGGGCTGGTCCAAAGATGCAAAGATTCATGGTGACATGAACTGGAGCTGAATGATCAAAAGGAGAAGACCCCTTTGAATTTAAGAAACACAATGTGCAAATTCCAAAGCAACAGGGTTCTGAGTGCAAAGTGCACTACTTTCATTTTGGGAAAAGCCCAAATGGCAAAACCATTATCACCATGCTGATCCTTGGGGAAACTACCCCAAAACCATATATGGTATGTCGCACTTTGAATTTGTAAAACAGATTGCAAATTCAAAAGAAAAGAGGGGGCTTAAATGCAAAGTTACCATCACTCAAAAAATAGAGAGGGAAAACTTCAAATTGGACCTCACCATTGGGATCAGTGGGCAATTCTACCCCAAATTCATATATGGTATGCCATATTTGAGGTAGGTGAACTCCAAAGTTCAAATTCAATTTGAATTTGAATTCAAACTCAAATTGGATTTAAACAGAAAAAGAAAAAGGAAGAAAAGAAAAGGGCTCAGCCCCACTGGGCTGGCCTTGGCCAAAAGGCCCAGCTTCTCCTCTCCTGTCTCTCCAGCCTGCAGGCCCACTGGGCAGTGGCCTCTTGGGCCAGGCCCAAATACAAAAAGAGAAGGGGCAAAGTGCCCCCGGGGGGGGGGGGGGGGCGGGGGGTTCTAGCCCGAGACCTCCCTCTTATCTCGCTCTTCCCACACCACTGCGCCATGGCTGCTGTTCGAACACAAAGCCCAGACCAGCACTAAAGCTCTATCTCTCCTCCTCTTCTGAAACCGCGAACAGCCTGACAACGGCGACAACTTGCGGCAACGCTCGCCTCGCCGTGTCAACTCCGACAGCCCCATGGCCACTTGGAATCGAGAGCTGGTACATCTAGCTCCGACTTGCTGCTGCTCACGCCCACGGTGGAGCCCTACTCTACACGCCACGCTTTTCTGAACATGGTGGCGGCCACGGGTTCAGTCACCTGCACCCGAGCACGCGACACCTGAATCGGCGACGATTCCGGCGAGCTCGTGCCGGAAACCGCCCATCCACTTCTACCAAACGACGCATGGCACATCCACCTACACTGTAACATTCAATTTTTTTCTAAATTTTGGAATATTAATAAATTAATTATAATAATGAATGTTTGCTTGATATGATTTATTTTCACTAGGATCTAAAACTTTTGGAGTTTAAGTGAATATTAAAATGAGAGGGAATAAAAGGACTTTCCCAAATATTCACCGTTGGTGTTTTGAAATTTAGTATTTGAAACCAATCCAACAAAATGAGAGAAGGTAATATGACTCCTTGAATAAATAAATAAAAAATGTTGGAAATGTTTTAATATGTTTTTAAGTGGAGTTATTTAAATAATTTTCCATTAAAAAATAATAACAACTTGAGAGAAGATAAAATGACTTCTTCAGAAAAATGGAGTGGAAATTATTTAAATAATTATTTGAGGTTTTTGTTGATTTTTTAAAATATTTTATAACTGAATAAAGTCATTGGCAAAAGTAATTATTTTTATTTATTATTTTGGAAATTTTGTTCATTGCATAATTTTGTTTAGGTTATTTTATGAATTTAGAAATTAATTTCATATTCTTCTGGTGAGTATTTATTTCAGTAAAATTGTTTGAAGTTTGAGTTTTAAATAAAAAGAAAAATCTGTAGCCACCCGGCCCAGTAGCCTTTTCCGCCCACGAGTACAATTAGATCCCGAGTCGGTTAGTTGTGTTTTTTTCCTTATTCTCCTCTGCCTATAAATACAATTTAGGAAAAATCTTTTTTCCCTTTTCCTTTCCTTTTCGCCCAAAAAAAACCCTAGCCGCGGGCCCCGCTTCCCCGGCTCTGAGCCGCCGCCGCCGGAACTCGCCAGACCGAGCCGCCTCCCGACCACGCCGCAGCGCCGTCGCGCCGGCCAGCAGCTGCGCCCCGCGCGCACCCCGGCCGCCGCGCCCCGTGCGCGCCACTACCTCCAGTCGTGCGCCGTCGGTCACCCAGCGCCACGGCACGCCGTTGCCGTCGCCGGGGCTCGCGCCGGCAACCCCCATGAGCTGCGCCGCGCGGCCGCACTGCTCGTCGCCCGAACCGGCAGCCGCACTCGCCCCGCGCCACTTCCGCGCCTTGCTGGCCACCACCGCCCGCCTCCCACCTCGCCGGACCACCTGCCACCGGCCGTTCGTCGGAGCATCGCCGGAGCTCGCCGAAAAACCTTCCAGATCCGGTCAAACTGCTCCAGGGGCCCGATCGCTTTTTCTGTAATTTTTTTAATTGCGATAGAGTCCTTTCTGCAGAAAACACCCCGATCCCGTTTTCACAATATCTCCTAAGCTGTGTGTCGGAATCAGGTGAAACTTTTTCCTACGTGCTCATGTTGTTCTGTAGTATATCGTGGAATCAAATTTTCTAAACTTTGCACAATTTTGATTTTTAATTCATTCAAATTCAAATTCAAATTCCGGAGGTCGTATCTTTTAAACCATTGATCCAAATCGAGTGATTCTTTTTGCGTTGGATCACTCGTGTCATGTAGTTTATGTCCACATCATTTATACACCACCTTCAAATACTTTTTGTTCTGTTTGAATTAAAATTTAATTCAAACTTCAACCTGCTATAACTCATGTTGTAGTGCTGCGTCGCACGTGATTCTTTTTGCATATTGGATCATATGAGACATCCTATCGGCAATACCTACACACCTTTTTATATTTCCATGATATGTATCTTTAGTCATGATCTTTTATATCAAAAATCCTTTATCTGTTGACTCTCTCGAGTTCACCTTCCACCTGCCACCTTCGAGCACATCGACACTTGTACCGTATCGAGCCTAGGTATTTTTGTTGCTAAACCTTGTTGTATTTGATTGATTGTTCTTGTGATTCTTATTGATGGCATGCTTGCTTATTTGAGTTCTTTCGTTGATGATAGATTGCTCGGAGTGTGATGAGTAGAGTTATCTGGATCGTGAGAGCGAATAACTTCATCGAATGTATAAGGGAAGTTTCACTTTGACCATACCTCATCCTATATTTTTCATTATGCATGTAGTACTTTATCAACCTATGCATGTGTAGGAAGTTTTATATTATTATTGCTTCAAACCTGGTAGGATAGCCATATGATCTGATCATGTATTCTTTGTCGCCCTAGTTCGTGTTTGCTATATATTTGCTATGCTTGTAGACGGGGATTGGTTTGAGATTACATTGATCTATGTGAGGATTTAATGACTAGAATAGCAACCTTTAATTCGAATATACCTCTGGACGGGCAGGGAGTGCTTCCTGGGGGCTCGTGCCTTATCTAAGGCGAGACCAGGTTGTACCCCTAATGGTTGGTTTTGGTGGTCGATAGTACGTCATGGTATCTACCCTCTAAACGTAACTGGGCGCCGTCCAGGCTCAAAAAGATCAGACATACTTGGTGATTAGGAGCTTCCATGTACAGCCGCTGGCCATATGGTCTCTGCCTTAGTTGAGTACGATGTAGGAAGCCTCTCCCATGCAAAGCTAGCAGATGTAGATGTGATTGGGGCTACCGGCTTGCCGTTGGGTGTAGGTGACCTCTTCTGAAAGACTTCGTCTCAATCTTCGGATTGAGTCCAGCGGGGAAAGTGTACTAACCTCTGCAGAGTAAAAACTAATCATGGTTAGCCGTGTCCCCGGTTATGGACATCCTTGAGCTACTAGACATTACTGTTATTGGAGGATCTTGACAGATGAATCACCATAATAAACTTGAGTGGGAAAGATTTAATAAAGGGTGTGGATTGGGACTGGTGTTGCCAGTTCAATCTTAAGTAGTAAGTGAAACTAAAATTTTGACTAGGTAGATTGGGAAAAATCAGCTTTCTGCAAAATAAAACCATAAGCCTTTCCTTTGACTTATCCTTGCATGTAGCGATAGGTCTGTTATATACTTTTTTGTGTGACTTGCCATACAAACAGATGTACTGACCCGTTGTCGGGCTGTAACCTTCGGTGTTGCAGGATTGTATACGACGAGTAAGTGATGCGACGTAGGGTTACGATGTCTATACTCAAACTGTGTCGGTGGAGTTGATGTACGCCACGAAGCTCTTTATTGTTTTTCCGTTGTATTCTATTTGTAAGCTAGCCTTGAGCTATGTAGGTATGCTATATTGTAATACTTGATCTTCGATGTAATATTTATGACATGTGCTTTATTATTGATATTACATCATGTACTGTGTGTGCTAGCTATTGATCCAGGGACTAGCACAGAATGCACAGAGACTTGGATTCTTATCGAATCGGGTCGTTACAGATGGTATTAGGGCCCATGTGGACTGTAGGTCGTGACCCTAGAAAATGGATAGGAAAAGCCATAGGAACAAAATTATTTTACCACTCTTTGATTACTTACTCTCTCCACTAGTATCTCCCATCTATTATTCATCTTCTAAACTTCTTATCTTGTTTTAACGTAAATGACAATCTTAGTTGTTGATGCCCTGAAGACGTGACTTTTGATAAGTACATCATCAACCTCGTGGATCAATTGAAGTTACGGCTGCCAGAATCAGGAGGAGTATCCTATGGATTTAAGAAGGATTAGTGTTTACACTACGAGGGGATCTTCAAGATCAGCGTAGCTGAGAAGGATGAAGCTTAGATTCAGACCACCAATTTTAGGTGAAGTTAGTTAAACGAATTGCGAGTAGTATGATGAGATCGTATGTCTTGCACACATGACCTTACCCTACAAGTTGTTTGTGTGGTTTGACTTTTGTGAATTTATTTATTGACGTTATGTGTTGTTGTGTGCAAGTAGGTGTTTTTCTCTATTCTTGTTTGTGTGCATGTGCTTGGTGCTATCTTTAGATTGTTTTCTTGATTGTACCCTGGTTTTCCCTATCCCTTGTCGTTTGGGCTCAATAGATGGAGTATGTAGTAGGACTCGCCTTTTCGGGGGCGATGTGAAGACTGAAGGTGGAGCAATGGATTCGTAGTATGGAGGAGCACATGAAGATAAACAAGGTTGGAAGTGAGGACATGTTCCACTATGTTGTCAAGCACTTTGTAGAAGAGGCTGCTACTTGGTGGACAATGCATCAGGCGATTAACGAACCAAGAAAGAATATTACTTGGAAGGAGTTCACAAAGATTTTGTTGGGATCCCGCCTCGTCACCCCGATGCAAAGGACGGTAAACCTTAAGAGGATCCGTGCCTGCACAGTTTGCGGAGAAGTAGGACACTCCTATGAAGGACACCAATATGGATGTTCCTATTGTGAGGAAACTCACTCGGGTGAAGAATGTCCCACTGCTCAAGTCACATGTTCTGTGTGTGAAGGAAATAATCATTACCCCGCTCAGTGTCAATTGTTCATCCTAACGCAACAAGTAATGCAACAACAAAGGGAAGGAATGAATATGATTATCCAGGAGTTCAAGGAAGCACCCGTGAAGAAGAAAAAGGAAGGACCTTATCCAAATTGAGTGGTACCGGTGCACAAACAAGGGACACTACGCCAACATGTGTCTAGGATTGAAGGGAAAGAAGAAGATGTCAACATATTGAAGCTTATTTTTTGCAATTGGAGAATAGAATATTCGTAGGTGTGCACTAAGTGTATGTTGGTACCTTTTAATGTTAGTTGGAGATGTGTATCGATGCATGTTTTTTTGTGGATTAACTAGATGTTTTATTTCATGATTTGTTTTGTTAAGTTTTGTCTTGTGCCCTTTGACCTTGATATGTCTTTGATTGAGGTTGTGTGTTGTGCCTTGCGTTTCTTCTACGTGAGTAGAATAAGTTTATGTTTTAGTAGACCCCCATCTATTTAGTATGCTTCAATACTGAAGAAGACACAACCACAAGAAGAATAACTTGACAAGTGACGTGACGATACCGAGATTGCCTCGACAATGCAAAACTGAAGCTACCATCATTGAAGACCTAAAAGATTCAAGTTTCTACCGTTAGATTGTTCTGTGAGCTGTCATTTTTTATTTTCCCGACAGTTACACATCCAAACTTATTTACCAAAACTAGTGTGATGTTTGTATGGGTATATCTCTCGATCTCTCTCTCTACCTCTCTATCTATATTCTATTCCCCCTCATCCTCATCCCTAAACTGAAGAAGCTACTACAATGGCTGCCAATATCAAGACCGGAATAAAGATGGATGCAACCATCGATGAGTTCAAGGATAACTCCATGTGCCAGGATCTTATGAAAAGCAAGCACAATCTTGCTGAAGGAAGAACCCTGAAGGAAGTTATAGTTCACCAGTGCACGTTTTATAGTAGTTTGCGCAAACCCGAGAGTTGTGAAGGAACGATAGATGTTATGTTTTGGCTTGCAGAACCAATGGATTTATCTGAACCCAGTTATGAATAAGAAGGACTTCTGCAAGGCTTGTGAGGATTTGCGAGTGTTAGATTGTGAGATTTTCTAAACCATATACAAGGTAATGATTTGGGTGCGGAATGGATTGATCACCATGCCGACTACCCTTATTATTCGCTCTTGATATGCGGGATAGTAAATCTTGAGTGACTTACCTATAACAGAGTTGCGTCGATGTTAAGCCTGAACCATAGAAGGGTATGATGTTTGACCCCTATATAATATTATCGTTAAGATAGTAAGTTATACGGTGAGTATAGGCCAAGACCATTTCCTGCAGGTATCCCGTAAAAGTATTCTTGATGACCACCATGAGGGAATCGATAGTTGCTTAGTATTGGCGTCTGACCTGTCAGCCATGAAGGTTTAGTATACGGAAGACTCCTCTTTTGCTAAGGATTCAAGACCTCAAGGGAGTGGGTGAAATCTCTATGAAGGATGTCATCGATGGAGCAAGACTCATCAAGACCACGTCCCATTCATTTTAAGGGTGGTAGCACCATAGCTCATCGGAGGATTGGTGGACTGTCATGAAGACCCAAATCCTAACCTTTTCTGTCTATCCTTTTCGAATCTCGAGGACGAGATTCCTTTTAAGGGTGCTAGTATGTAGCATCCCAAATTTTTCTAAATTTTTGGAATGTTAATAAATTAATTATAATAATGATTGTTTGCTTGATATGATTGATTTTCACTAGGATCTAAAACTTTTGGAGTTTAACTGAATATTAAAATGAGAGGTAATAAAAGGACTTTCCCTAATATTCACCGTTGGTGTTTCGAAATTTAGTATTTGAAAGCAATCCAACAAAATGAGAGAAGGTAATATGACTCCTTCAATAAATAAATAAAATGTTGGAAATGTTTTAATATGTTTTAAGTGGAGTTATTTAAATAATTTTCCATTCAAAAATAATAACAACTTGAGAGAAGATAAGAATAATAAGTGGATCGTCAAGGATTTCTTCTAGGACGAGGCACTCCCGCATTGTTGAGATGTGCCTGTACGAGTCGTAATTGACAAAGGCGTCCAACGCCACGTAGACGACGTGATGCCCAGTGAGCTCGCCCTCCCATGACGAGTGCATCCTTTCCTTCGTAGAATTGTCCATCCCGCTCTTCTTTCCTTTGTAAGAAGGGCAGATGATGGAAACAGCGTGGTCTTCAAGGGAATCCCATTCACCTTCCTACCTGAGGCTGCCCGCCCCTTGTACTACTCCTTTATGTCGACGAGGTTGGTTACCCGCAATCCAGAGTTTCTGAGCACCTTCTTGTCCATTGCGGTGTCGACGGTGGCGAAGTTGTACTTCTCGCTGGAGATTAACTCCTCGAGCCTTTATTAGCGGCAGACATCCCTGCTGATCTGGTAGAGGAGGACTTTCTACCCGACGCAGAACTTCACGACGGCGGCCCTGCTGTGATCCTTGGTGTACTCGATGTCAAGGCCGACAACCTTGTAGCGTATCGTCGCCATGTCTTCCTCAAGCTCGTCGATACAGATGGCGGCCTTGCGGGGGTCATTGGCGTACCAGACGGAGAGTTTCATCACAAGGTGGGCATCGATGGTGTGATCATGGTTGATCTTTCGACACTCTGCCATCGGCGTGGTGCTTTTTTGCAACTGCAGGGTGGTGGTGTAGTGGTTGGCGGTGGCGGGGATCGAAGGGGCGCGATGCATGCGAGCTCAGGAGGAGATAGACAATGGTTTCTTTGGAGGAGAATGATGCATGGGAGGGCTAAGTGACCCGGTTATCATATAGGGGATGGACGAATCAGAGGTTTTCCCCTCTACGCATTCCTCCTTCTCAACTGCATGAAGTTTCTTTTTGAGCCTCAACTACATGCATTCAAGTCTCCATGGTAAGTAATGGCGCACTTACTTCCCCGAGACGTGCTTGTAGTCCCATCGGTGCCACTTCGTATGGCGCGCCCGGACCTCAAACCTTGTGTTCCATGGCTTATATTTTCACGCACGATTCTTCTCAAAATTTCGTGTGGGATAGTCACCCTATTACGGACCCTTGGAACAACCTTACCGTGTGCGATCTCTATCACCACACCTATCCTGAGTGATTGGAACTTAAAGAGAGGTGGATCAAAATTTCGGGGATGAGGGGTTCCATGGATAGTTTCCCCTATATGGCAACCGTTTATTGAAAGGAACTGTTTGCAATGAATTTTCCCCCTCTCAAGTTTTTAGTTTCCAAGCGAAATTTTCAATATCCTCGCCTTATGTGTGTATTTCAACCTTCTTTCCCCCCACCCCAGCCCCCAACCCACTCATAGCCCCCCCTCCTCGGCCGCCTCCGCCATCTGCTCCGCCCTGCCGCACTCCTCTCGTTCTTATCAGGTAAACCACCGATCTGCATCCCTTCCTCGTACCATCTGCGTACATGGATCTGGCGAAACAACCTCTTTCATCCATATCCCACACCCTACCCCAAAGAATAACCGCCTAAGAATTTCCACATATCACCGTGAGCTCTAGGAGGTAGATGTGGTCGCCGATACTCATCTCCTAGTCGGAATAGCTTGCTCAGCACATCAGATCTCGGTGCATTCCTTCTTTGTGCCCTTGGGCGGACACCTCTCCGCGGTTGCGACCGAGTGGGGTGCTGTAACACCCTCAGTGACTGTAACAGTAATCATTTTTGTAATGACTATTACTGTTGTTAACCACTGTTGCTAATCCTTTTCTTAATCATCTTTGTCATTAAACAAATTCAAAATTCCTTTTGGTTAATATCAATAATCATGTGACAATAAAACATTGTCCAAAAATTATGCAACCACTTTTGTTAAATCACAAATATTCAGTGGACCATGTCCATGTGGGTATGGGAATTTATGAAGTTATAAAATAAATCAAACAATTCATAACAGTGGTAAAACAATGGTATTTAATACCTTTTTAATAAAACAAAAATGCAAAAAAATTTATAAAAGGACAAAACTTTTTGTGGCACCTCTAATATATGCAACATAAATATTGGGGCAAGTTTCACTGTCGGCAAAAATCAAAACCTAGCTAAAAAAAATGCAAACATAAAAGAAAAAAAAATGGGAATTGCCTAAACTACGCCTAGGGCACAACCCCCCCCCCTCGGCCCACCCCCTGGGGAAAGCCCGGCCCACCCCGGCGCCCACGTTCCTTCTCCCTCCACTGCTCACGCCATGGCGTGGAGGCCATCGCGCGGAGACACGTCCAGCGACATCGCCGTGTCTCCCATCGGCGATAAGACGGCGGGAATAAATTCCCCAAGCCCCCCAGCACCCCTAACCCTAACCCTAGTTACCACCCCCTTCCTCCTCGCCTCGCCATTTTCGAGGGCAAACCGGCCCGAGCCCGTCGTCGCCGCCGTCGCGCACTCGCGCGGCCAACGACCGCCACTGCCCACGCCGCCTTGTCCAAGCCGTTCGCCGACGTCGTCTTCGTCGTCCACCGCAAGTAGTCGAGCCGACGCCGTCCACAGCAAGCGCATGCCCAAGTTCCCTTTTCCTCGCCGCCGTTGAGTCACAGTCGCGATTCGCCGCCGTCGAGCCTCCATCGAGCACGCAGTCACCTGCACTGCACTCCTGGTGAGCTACTACGCCTCCCCCAACTCCCCGTCGAGCAAATCGTGCACTGTAGCCCACTCCACCATTAGAGTCGTGGCCGCGCTGCCGCCGGCGAGCTCACCGCCGTCGTCAGGAGCACGCGTATGGCCTTCCGTTCGCGTCAGTTTTGTTCGCAAGGTTCCCAGGACCCAAATCGTGTAGCGCATGCCCCAGTCCCGCTGTAGAAACGTCGCCGTCGTCGAACCCGAACTCCGGCCGCCGCCAAACTCGACGCCGTCGACGACTCCGGCCGTCTCCGGCGACACCACCACCTCAGATCGACGCGACGTCGCCCCTCGTTCGAACGCAACTAACCATGGTCGATTTGGTGCCCTGTAGACGAATCCCGAGCAGCTCCAGTGCGCTCCGCCGTGTTGGAGCTCGCCAGTGGCCTCCGACGTGGCACCCCTGGGGCAACCCCCTGGGTCACTTCTAGTGGGCCCCCATGGCCCAGTTGGCTGGGTTGACCAGTCAACTATGCTGACTCGGCAACCCCAGTCACTGACATGCGGGCCCCCCTTGGTCAAATTTAAAATTAATTAAAACCTAATTAAAACTATTTATTTAAGTTAATCAGTCACTGACATGTGGGCCCCTAGCCCTTAAGTTAATCACTAGATTTATTAACTAGGTTAATTAAAATGTCTCACTTGCATGTGGGACCCCTACTGTTTAATTAACTTAATTAAATTATTTAAATTAATATGGCACTGACCAGTGGGACCCACTGGTCATATTTTAATCTGGATATTGTTTATTAAATTAATAAAAGAAAATAGGGAATGTTTTATAAAGGATTTAAATTGAATTAAAACTTTAAAATTGAATATCTTTTAAACCGTAAGTCAGATTCAAAAACTTTATGCATGAAAATTTATCACAAAAATATAACGAATACGGATACGCTATATGTATACCTACCATCCCCCTCTAACAAACCGAATATCGAACTGTCCCCCTCCGGGCCGTTTGTGCGATGATTTGTCCGGTACTGTCAAAGTATCCGGATGAATTTATTCCGAACACGAATGTTGTTCAGAATGGTTCAACTAACACGGATACACCCCCCTTATGTTTTCGGGTGTCCACAACACCTCCGGCATGATACCTCTCCCCTCTGGACACCCTGTCCGGTAATCACCCGGAGCTGGCAGATCATACCCGGATGAATTTCCGCTCCGAGCCTGATACATCGTACCGCCTTACAACACCGACATCGATACATTTGCCATGTCATTCATATCTTTTCATTGCTTTCTTTGTATTTACTGTTTCTTCCCCCTTTATCTCTGGTAGACCCCGCTGCTACCGTCGACTACACCGCTGCCGGGTACGACTACTTGGTCGATGACCCAGCCCCTACCGTCGAGCTTGCAGGCAAGCAGAGCCATTCTCTTCCCCAGATATCGCCTACTTTTTCAGTACTTTCTTGCACAAGGCATTGTTACTTCTTCTGCTACGTTATAATTCAATTCAATTGCATAGCCTGCTTTTTTCGCCCCTTGATGTACCTTCCTTTTTCCTATGCTGCCTATTATAATTATGCATTATTCAGCAGTGAGCCCTGCGCATTGTTAGCTAGGATTAGATAGAGGCCGTGACCACTCAGGGGAGTGAACACGGATACAATATATACAACTGCACAGGTACGGTACAATGTAGACACCGCCTAAGGCCCCCTAGCTCGGCTCTGCGGAGACACCCTCAAGTGTGAGCTATCAAGGAGTAATCCTTGTAATCCACTCGTTGCTGACTCTGTATAGCCGCTCTAGGTACCTGAGCACGGTTGTCCTTAAGGTAAGAAGTCGGGCGACCCAACGGTGCCCGCGAGAGGTATTGCGACGGGAACGACAGGGAGGGTACGACCGACGTTACTGGCGTGCTTGGCCCCTGCTCGTATCTCGCGAGAGTTACCAAACTACGAAAAGTCGAGCTCTACCAAGAGCACACGCGAGACAAGGTAAGGAGACGGTTCACCTTGTTGGTAACCGCAGAGACTTCGTGGGACGACAGGGCAGGCACCGATGTACTGGTGGTCCTGACTGCTGTCGTTGACCGCGGGTCAGTTAAGTCGAGGCAACGATAACGGTTGCCACGCAGGTTAATTAAAATGCTAAATGGTTCGGCGGATGACTTGAGAGGCCGCAAAGGCCTGTACGTACTACCTTCACGTGGGATAAGGAGTTATGGGCTCCCCTGCGTCGTAGTTTGTCCGAAAGCTCTTCAGCGTCAGCAGTACCGCGGCCTGCGCCGGGAAGTTTTTTGCTCGAGCGGTGTGTATTTGGATTATCTTTTGCTTCACCGGCCAGCCACGCACCATGCAGGAGCGTGCAAGGGTGAGGGTCCTAGACCCCTTGGCGCAAAGGATATAGTCTGGCGGATGACCTCTCTGTTGATCCTAGTATGGGTTGCGTCGTGTCGGATAGCCCCGGTGGGGCGTTCCCTAACAAGGTTCACGCCACCCTGGAGATCCGAGCGTGCAGGCTGAACAGTAGTGCACCCCTGCAGGGAGTTTAATCTATTCGAATAGCCGTGTCCACGGTAACAGGACGCTTTATGCTGAAGCTAGATCTTACCACTACGAACTACTACTATTAAACTGTATGGTTTCGGGTCTTCTTCCTCGCAGGGAGTCGAGGAAGGGAACTCGGAGGCATTGTTATTATTAATCATTACAACTTACTATTATACAATGCTGCAGCAACTTCTGCTCCATTGTTATTACATTCATGCTATTGAACTGTTGGCTGTTTCTCTTCTCATGCAGCAAGACTCGTCAGAAGATGCTAGTCTTCGATAGGCCTAGGTTCTTACCCTTATTATTATTTCTATCTTGCAGTCCACTATATATAGCCTCCCCTTTCCATTTGATACAATGCATAATGCTTAGTAGCGGACGTAAGATTCGCGGGTATGCTAGATACTCACCTTTGCTTTATTTCCCCCTTTATGTTGTGCCTGATCGGCCGCTGCAGTCGACGTTGGAGCCCAGGAGCAGGAGTGCCCTGGAGGCGGATAATACTACGTCAAGACCCCCGCTGACCAGGACCAGGAGTAGTTTCAGAGGCTCCCAGGAAGGAGGCCTTGCCTTTTCGATCTGTATCTCTGATGTTATTTGTGCTAGCCTTCTTAAGGCAAAACTTGACTAACTATGTCTGTACTCAGATATTATGGCTTGTATAACTTATGTATTCGGGTCCGCGCGACCCCCCCCTTTATTTTAACATATTGGTTTATCCTTTTGTGTTTAGTGTTGTGCTGTGATATTCTCACCGTGGCACCCTAATCTCAGCCGTGTACCCTGCGTGTATGATTACTGTACACGGATTGATTTTTGGGGCGGCACAAGTTGGTATCAGAGCCGACTGCCTGTATGAAGCCACCCAACCACTACCTGGTAGAAGTTGCGTCTAGACTTTGAAAAACTATTTTTGCTAACTTAATATTTGGCTTACGGGCCCACATCGATATCACTACGTGTGATATCTATGGTATTAGGATCCTTTTCTCCTTACCTATGCTCTGGGAATCTGCTCTCTTATCCTTGCTGGTAAGTTCTACAAACTCTGACATTAGGATCACGTTCTCTTGATTCCACCCGGCGTTTTGGTGCTTCCCCATTGATTGAGTCGTGTCACAGGAGTTCTACCCCAGGTCCCGGACCGCGGATCCCATTCTCAATCTGGGCAGGCCGCGCGTCCTCTGGCATTAACTCCTATGGCCAACAGTTATCTTGCGTCGTGATTGACATAGTGGAATCTATGTCGCGTCGTGTAATCCATACCGCGGTCTGCGCGCCGCCTAGTGTGTCCTTTTTCCTTAATTTCTACGATGTTACGCTGCCCGATTTTCGATTGACTCTGTGTGTGGATGTGTATGTCTTATATGACTACTCCTATATATCCGCGCCTCCTCTTTGTTGTAGCTTTACCTCATACTTCGTTTCCGGCATCTCGTTAAAATTCCCATCGCTGAAATACCCCTGTTAAATTCTAGCAGGATGGCTGGTTGTCGTGGTCGTGGTCGTGGTCGTGGTGCCAACGATCCACCTCTGCAGCCGGACTACATGGCCGCGATGATGCAACAGTTTTAGATGAACCAAGTGTTTATGCAAGGAGTCATAGATCAGCTCCAGAATCAGAACCAGAATCAGAACCAACACCAGAACCAACCGCCTGTGGTTACTCTTCGGGATTTCATGCGTCTCAATCCCCCTCTCTTCCACCAACCTGAACAACCGCTAGATGCCGATGATTGGCTTCGTGACATCACTCGTCAGCTGGAGTTTGCTAATGTGAGTGTTGCTGATTACGTCAACTTTGCGTCCTATTTCCTGCGTGGCCCCGCTGCTCAGTGGTGGGACACCTACAAGGGCTCGCTAGTTGAAGGGACTGTCGTCACCTGGAATGGCTTCAAGACTACCTTCCGTGCTCGTTATGTCCCCCAGGCGATTATGAACCGTATGAAGGCCGAGTTCCGCAACCTCGTTCAGGGCAACAAAACTGTCGAGGCATATCAGAGGGAATTCCTCCGCCTCTCCCGCTATGCTGCAACTGACCTCCCCAATGATGCAAGTAGGCAAGAGAAGTTCCGTGATGGACTCAACGCAGATCTCCAGCTGGCACTGGCTTTGCACGTCTTCCCCGACTTCGCCACCATGGTGAACCAGACTATCACTCTTGAGACCGCTCAGCTTAAGTTCGGTGGTTCGCCGAAGCGCCCCCGTGATGCTGGCTCATCTTCGGGCACAGCACAAAAGCAACGCGTTTGGCTTCCACACAGTGTGTATCGTCCACCTGCCCCTGCACCAAGGCCGTCGTATGTTGCACGTCGTCTGCCTCCGCCCCCACCGAGAGAGCCAAAGACTGAGACTGCACCCCTCCGTCCTCAAGATGGTTGGTGCTTCAAGTGCCATCAGCCAGGTCACTTTTCCAGAGACTGCCCCAGCGACAGAATCAACTGGTAGTTCACCCTGCTGGCCGTGGCAACAACAGGACCCCCAACTATAACACTGGGTCTTCTGCTCACACTCGTGGTCATGCTAACCACATTGACGTCGAAGAAGCTCAGGCACAGCCTGCTACCGTGATGGGTACTCTCCTCGTTAACTCAATACCTGCTACTGTTTTATTTGATACAGGAGCATCACATTCATTCATGTCGGAAGCATTTTCATTGTCGCATAACTTTACCTTTCGAAAGATGAACACACCGATGGTTGTTCGCACCCCAATAGGCCAATGTCGAACCACCATGATGGTGCCCAATACCGCCGTTGAAATTGAAGAAGTTGTATTCCACGTGTCCCCCATCATTCTGAAGTCTTCCACCATAGACCTCATCCTGGGAATGGATTGGTTGAAAGTCCACGATGCCGCACTGTATTGTGGTACCAAGTCTGTCCAACTTTTTCACCCCTCCGGTGAGATTGTTAACCACACCACCCGGGTTACCCGTGATGCTGAAACACATATCTATATGATGAATTCTTTGAACGTCTCGCCTCTTGAAGGAATTGAGCAAGTTCCAGTCGTTTGTGATTTTCCCGATGTCTTTCCAGAAGAACTGCTGGGAGTACCCCCGATTAGAGAAGTTGAATTCGTCATCGACTTGAAGCCTAGCACCGTCCCTATTGCCAAGCATCCTTATAAGATGCCACCCCACCACCTCCTTGAACTGAAGAAGGAGATCGACACAACACTCCATAAAGGCTTCATCTTTCCTAGTTCCTCTGCTTGGGGAGCACCTTTGCTCTTTGTCAAGAAGAGTGATGGAACAAACCGTTTGGTCCAAGATTACCGACCCATCAACCAAGCCACCATATAGAACAAGTACCCGCTTCCTCGGATAAATGATCTGTATGATCAACTTGCTGGATCCAATGTGTTTTCTAAACTCGACTTGAGGTTGGGTTATCACCAAATCCGCGTCTGTGAAGAGGACATTCCGAAGACCGCCTTCATTACTCGTTATGGTTGATACGAGTACACTGTCATGTCCTTTGACCTGACCAATGCTCCAGCCACCTTTTACCGATTGATGAATTATATATTCATGGAATATCTCGACAAGTTTGTCGTGGTTTATCTGGATGATATTTTAATATACTCCAAGAATGAAGAAGAACATGCTGAACATCTTCGCCTTATACTGGAAAAGCTTCGAGAAGATAAACTCTATGCTAAATGTTCTAAGAGTGAGTTCTGCCTTCCCGAAGTGACCTACCTTGGTCATGTAATTTCCAAGGATGGCATTGCCGTCAACCCAGAACGTATTCAGGCTATCCTGGATTGGACTCCCCCCAAGACTGTCAACCAAGTCAGAAGTTTCCTCGGACTCGCCAGCTATTGCCGTCGTTTCGTCGAGAACTTCTCCACGATTGCCAAGCCTCTGACCAGTCTGCTTCACAAAGGCGTCAAGTTTGAGTGGACTGATAAATGTCAAGAAAGTTTTCATGCTCTAAAGGACAAGCTCACTTCTCCCCCAGTGCTTGCTCCCCCTGATACCCAGAAGGACTTCGTGATATATTGCGACGCGTCTCGTCAAGGATTAGGCTGTGTCCTAATTCAAGAGCGCAAAGTGATTGCTTATGGCTCTCGTCAGTTGCGTGCTCACGAAGAAAACTATCCAACACATGATCTCGAATTGCAGCGGTGATTTATGCATTGAAGCTGTGGCGACATTACCTCATTGGTAACCGTTGCGAGATTTACACCGACCACCAAAGCCTGAAGTACCTGTTTACTCAACCAGACCTGAATCTCCGCCAGAAGAGATGGCTCGAGACAATAGCCGACTACAACATGGGAATTTCTTACACCCGTGGTAAAGCTAATGTGGTGCCCGATGCCTTAAGCCACAAAGCCTACTGTTCTGAACTTGAAGTCCAGATAGAGCAGCCACTTCTGTATGAAGAGCTCCGCAAGTTGAACTTTGAAATTGTTCCGCAGGGACATGTGAATAACCTTGTTGTTGAGCCGGACCTTGACAACACCATCAAATGGATACAAACATTTGACTCTGATGTCGAGAAGATCAAGAAGTATATCGCTAGAGGAAAGCCATCATGCTTCACTGTTGCTGATGATGGTACGTTGTATTTCAAGAATCTCTTAGTGGTCCCTAGGAGTAAGCCCAATCTAAACTTGACCCCGCACGTCATGAAAGAAGCTCATGATACTCCTTTGTCGATTCACCCTGGTAGTACCAAGATGTACCAAGACCTTCGTCAGCGGTACTGGTGGTCTAACATGAAGCAAGACATCGCTCGATATGTTGACGAGTGTGACGTTTGCCGTCGCGTGAAAGCAGAACATCAAAGACCTGCTGGAACTCTACAACCACTCTCTAATCCTGAATGGAAATGGGACAAGATTGAAATGGACTTCGTCACCGGTTTTCCGCGATCACAGAAGGGTCATGATGCGATCTTTGTCATCATCGACCGCTTCTCCAAGGTTGCCCACTTTCTTCCATTCAAGGAGACGATCTCTGCTAGTCAGTTAGCAGAATTGTATATTTCCAGAATTGTGTCCCTCCATGGCATTCCGTTGGAGATCAGTTCAGACTGTGGCAGTATTTTCACCTCAAAATTTTGGGATAGTTTCCAAGAGGCTATGGGCACTCATCTGAATTTCAGCACTGCCTATCACCCCTAGTCGCAAGGACAAGTCGAACGAGTCAATCAAGTGCTTGAAGATGTGCTTCGGGCCTGTGTCATCTCATTCGGTAAGAAATGGGAGGAATCTCTTCCATTTGCTGAATTCTCATATAACAATAACTATCAAGCTAGTCTGAAGATGGCCCCCTTTGAAGTTCTTTATGGAAGAAAGTGTCGAACCCCTCTGAATTGGTCAGTAACTGGGGAATGAACTCTCATTGGTCCGGATATTATCCAACAAGCTGAAGATCAGGTTCGCGTTATCCGTGAACATCTTAAAGCTGCTCAGTCTCGTCAAAAGAGCAATTATGATCGCAAACACCAGGAAATGGTCTATCAACCTGGTGAACATGCTTACCTCCGTGTCACCCCGATGCGGGGCACTCATCGTTTCAGAATCAAAGGCAAGTTAACTCCTCGCTACATTGGCCCGTTCCGTATTTTTTCAAGGAGTGGACCAGTGGCGTACCGCTTGGAATTGCCGTCTAATCTCTCCCAAGTACACGATGTGTCGGGACCCGGGGTTAGCGTATGCAAGCCTCGCTACAACACAATCATATGGAGAGCCGAGAACCGTACCCACTTGTCTAAGCAGACAAGGCCAAGCACAGAACGTTCTCGGAAAGCATCGAACGTGAGGGGCATCCCATCCAGGCCGGATGATCAACTGAAATGGGTCCTCATCGTCCGCACACAAGTCTAAATGATATGGGTGATGAACTCCCATACTCATAGACAAGTCGCCTCAACCATACTATCGATTGTATTATAACCCTTACATAGACTTACTCCAGCCCGATCACTTAGTCGGGGTCTAGGGCGGGCTCGATCATACATCAAAGTGTGCACGAGACAGAGTCTCGAACAATTGCATCGCGATACCCCAAGCTGCGCACATCTAAGGGCCACTTGGTGTATAAAAGACTGCCAGCCAGATCACAACTAAGGTCTCAAAAACCCATACAAATACATGCATGTTATAAACATACATGCAGCACACATGCCTTCTATGAACAGCAGGTATCATTGCAATTCTCTACAAAGTATACATCTTGATTAATAACTCTTACAGAGTGCACACAGAGATCACAAGCATGTGATCCAACATTACAACAAACAAGCGGAAGCAAAGTAGGTCTGAGTACAGACAAGTTTAAAAAATGGCTTAGAGAAGCCTTATCTAAAAACAAGCCCTCCACGAGGGAACCAGTCGGCTGACTGGGACTACACTAGCTTGGTCTTGGTCTGAGTCTTCAATCTTCAGGCTTCGGGTAAAGGTCACCATCGGGGCCGGTGGTTCATCTAAAACATAGATTAAGCAAACGTGAGTACAAAATCGTACTCAGCAAGACTTACATAGGAGCTATACTACTCATGCATATGTATCAAGGTAAAGGGAGGTGGGGTTTCACTTGCAGAAGTGCCAGCTTTTACTTGGCTAGTCCTGAACTACGAGTACCAGACTTGAGGTAAGAAGCGTACACGAGTCCACTACATCTCTTCAACCAATTACACCACTATGGTTACTTCCTCGACTTCCCCACAAGAAGCACACCATAGCACTCACTCTTATCTTGGTGTGTTTTAGAAGTATCCAGTTAAAGTTGTCTAATAATCAAGCTAAGCTTTCCAAGTAGTCCATAACCGCGGACGCGGCTATTCGAATAGTTTTGTTAACCCTGCAGGGGTGTACCGCTACACACACGTGCCATCAGTTCCCGCCTTTTGCGTGTCACCGTTCAAGAGATGATAGCGAGGATGCCACCACAACACTTCGCCCACAGCTCCGTTCTAGATCAGAGAGTCGCCTATCTGAGGGGGATCCGTATGGAAGTCCGGCCGAGGTTCCAGTACAGCCTCAAACGATGTGTGCAGGGTCCCAAGCCGGTCTTGAAAAGCCGTTCATCCACTTCGCAGACCGTGCCACAGCCCTACCAGAACTCCGAACTACTACGACTCTTGGGGTTCGAACTGTAGGGGAACGCAACAGAAAACAAAAATTTTCGGTATAGCGAGCACGCCCAGGACCACTATGGAGACGCATACAAGGTTTTGATCTGATCGTTACCGACTCGTAGCGCAGCGGGAAGTAGAGTCGATGAAGATCGTCGGTGCAGATCCCCGCAGCTAGGATTTACAACCTCCCAACCGCGAGAATGTATTCCCTCGTGTGCCCCACGAACAGCGCTCCGGGAGGCGGTCGGACAGTCCCTCGGACGATGTCACGGACAGCCCTTCGGGAGGACCCTCGAAACTCGATCTGTAACTCGGACAGCCCTTCGGGAGGACCCTCGAAACTCGATCTGTAACTCGGACAGCCCTTCGGGAGGCACACTCGAACTAAGATCGAAACAACGACCTCTCTACCAAGTTGCACACATACGGTGTCAGCTATCCAGCAGGGCTTCGCCGTCCAGAACTAGTTCCTGCCGGAACCCAGACAGCCTTTCGGCTCTACGAAACTCTTTCGTGTGAGGGAGAGAAGAAGCCAGATAATTGCATGGCATGTGATGAGAACTCAAGTGAGAGCTTGGATCAAGGATATGGGGCTGCCCTCACACCTCTATTTATAGGAAACCCAAGGGGGCTTTCTTGGCTCCCAAGTCCTTCTAGAAGGCTTTCCAAAAATATCTCAAGTAGTACTTTTTACTATTCATGACACCACTTTTTCGCGTCCGAAAAATCCGAAAATATTTTTGTGGGTCTTAGAATAATTCCAACACCCACCAAAATGATTTTCGGCGCGTTCCGAAACAATTCCAGATTAGTGATTTTCATCTGCGAAAAGCAACCTAAGCATTTCCGGCAGCTCCGGAACATTTCCGGCAGCTCCGAAATATTTCCGAAAAAAATATTTTAATCTTTGCTCCAGAAAAATTCCAGAAGTTACCAGAACAATTCTGGCACTCTCCAAAATTACCAGGTGCTCTCCGAAACCTTTTCGGCTTAGTGGTTTACCCCGAAACAACTTTTCGGTTTTCTCTCTCGGAACTTTTCCGCCGTCTCCGAAACCTTTCCGGTGACTTTATCTCAGACTCCCTGTCTAGTATTCAACAGATAGATGACCCTTAAGCGTGTGACCCTGTAGGTTCGATGAAGTATAGACATGACCAGAACACTTTCCGATCAATGATCAATAGCGGAACCGAGGACATCCATATTGATCCCTATACCCATACGAAGAATTATTCGAGTGAACCTTTAGTTGCTGTGTGCTATTCCTGTTGCTTCGCGATATATTACAAATACCCGAGGTGAGACTTATTGGCATCCCCGTGAATCAACAACTTGTCCACTATGCCAGTTACCTCGTTCCTGGTATTGTTCTCTTTTCTCGTTCCCGCGTTCCGGCATCCCTGTGATCAAATCACACTGTGTCTGGCCAGACGATGGTGGATACCGTAACACCGAGAGGGCCCTAAGAATATCTCTCCAACGACGGAGGAGCAAATCCCAATCTCGAGCTACCTAGTTCCTTGTCATACTTTTCCGTGAACCCGCAAGCTGCCGTAATAGCCACCCTTTTACAGATGACGTTTAACAAAACCCCAAAGTTCACGAAGCAAGTACGAAGGAACTCGATACTCTCATGGTCTAAGGAATTATGCAAACGCACAACTTTCTCTGTGTTATTAACCATTAACTTGTGACGAATGTATCTCATAGCATAACATCAATTCGGGTCGATTCAACACAAATGTTCTTCTAACATTGTGCCCTCAACATTGCCGGCATAGACATGCCCATGATCAGGAAAACAGGATCATCATGCAATACATGAGCCAGTCTTAGAGGCATGACTAGGAATACATTTTACTGTTTATTATACCACACGTGCACATGGGTTTCCCTCCGAGCCTCGTGGATATTGCAGACTCGAGAATCATTGCAGTTATAGCATGGAACATAAACATTCATTACAAACTCGGAGATACAAAATAACTGTTATTACTGCCTCTAGGGCATATCTCCTACAGACTCCCACTTGCACTAGAGTCATAATCCAGTTACATGGCTTCCCTAACACCAATGGCTATCCGGTGCTGCTCATGCTTTGCTCGTGGTAGAGGCTTTGTCATCGGGTCTGACACGTTCAGATCCGTGTGAACTTTGCGTACTTTCACTAAACCCGCTTCGACATGATGTCGAATGAGTTTATATTTGCGTTCAATATGTCTTGTCTTATGGTGCGAACTTGGCTCCCTTGCCTGAGCCACGGCGCCACTATTATCACAATAGATCTCCACCGGGTCCAGAGCACTTGGAACCACACCAAGGTCTTCAAGAAATTGCTTGATCCATACCGCCTCTTTGGAGGCTTCTGAAGCAGCAACATATTCCGCCTCTGTCGTAGAATCCGCCACAGTCTTTTGTTTGGAACTTTTCCAATCAACTGCGCCGCCGTTCAATATGAAAACATAGCCTGATTGAGATTTGAAGTCATCTGGGTCAGTCATGAAGCCTGCATCAGTGTAACCACTTACAATGAGCTCTTCATCACCTCCGTACACAAGGAGTAAATCCTTGGTCCGTTTGAGGTACTTAAGAATACCCTTGACTGCGGCCCAGTGTTCCAATCCTGGATCACTTTGGTACCGGCTGCTAACACTTAGCGCATATGAAACGTCCGGTCTTGTACATAGCATGGCATACATAATAGAACCAACTGCCGAGGCATATGGAACATCATTCATTTGTACTCGCTCATCGAGAGTCCGAGGACACTGATTCTTGCAAAGCATTGTGCCAGGTGACATGGGGAGTAGGCCTTTCTTGGAGTTCTCCATGTTGAACCTTTTCAACACCTTGTCAATGTACGTGCTTTGGCTAAGCGCTATTAGGCGTCTTGATCTATCTCTATAGATCCTAATGCCCAATACATATGCCGCTTCGCCTAAGTCTTTCATTGAAAAACTCCTTTTCAATGAGTCTTTTATTTCGCTAAGGAAATTCACATCATTTCCAATCAACAATATGTCATCCACATACAAGATTAGAAATGCTTTTGCGCTCCCACTAAACTTCTTGTAAACACAAGATTCTTCGTCATTCCTGATGAAGCCAAACCGTTTGACTACTTCATCAAAATGAATGTTCCAGCTCCTTGATGCTTGCTTCAGACCATAAATGGCTTTCTGAAGCTTGCATACCTTTTTAGCATCCTTATGAATGACAAAACCTTCTGGCTGTATCATGTATACATCCTCTTTGAGGTTTCCATTTAGGAAAGCCGTTTTGACGTCCATCTGCCATATTTCATAGTCGAAATAAGCAGCAATTGCAAGTAATATCCGTACAGACCTAAGCATAGCTACTGGCGAGAACGTCTCGTCGTAGTCCACTCCTGGAACTTGCGTGAACCCTTTCGCGACAAGTCTAGCTTTGTGGATAGTAATGTTACCATCCGCGTCCGTCTTTCTTTTGAAAATCCATTTACAACCAATGGGCTTTACGCCTTCTGGAAGTTCTTCCAAGTTCCAAACTTGGTTTTCGTACATGGATTCCATCTCGGATTTCATGGCTCTGTGCCATTCCCTTGAGCTGGGGCCCGCCATCGCTTCTTTGTAGTGCGCAGGTTCATCGTCTTCAAGAATGAAGATTTCATCATGAAACCACTCAGGTGGCTGGACAGCCCTACCTGATCTACGCGGTTCAGTTACAACATTGTCTGAAGTTTTTGCATTATATGCGACAACTTCCGGCTCGGTTGTAGGGATAATTTGCGGAATTACTTCCGGTTCTTTAGCCATAGCAACGGTCGCCGAAGATTCACTAATCTCATTAAGTTGTACTGTCCTCCCACTTACTTCTTTGGCGAGAAACTCTTTCTCAAGAAAGACTCCGCTTTTAGCGACAAACACTTTGTGCTCGGAGGGTAGGTAGAAGGAATACCCAATTGTTTCTTTTGGATAACCTACAAAGTTACATTTGTCTGATCTGGGATCGAGTTTGGTTGGTTGTAAACGTTTTACAAGTACCTCACATCCCCAAATTTTAAGGTGCGACAAACTGGGTTTCTTCCCATTCCACATCTCATGTGGTGTCGTTTCAACAGACTTAGACGGTGCTCGGTTTAGTGTGTGAGCGGCAGTTTCTAGTGCGTGACCCCAAAAAGATATCGGCAGATCTGTAAGAGACATCATCGACCTTACCATGTCTAACAAGGTTCGGTTACGTCTTTCCGATACTCCATTTCGCTGTGGAGTTCCGGGAGGCGTAAGCTGTGAAACGATTCCACGGTCACTTAGATGTTGGCCAAACTCATGACTAAGGTATTCGCCTCCGCGATCAGACCGCAGAAACTTAATCTTTTTGTCACGATGATTTTCTACCTCATTATGAAATTCCTTGAACTTTTCAAAGGTTTCTGACTTATGCTTCATCAAGTAGATGTAGCCATACCGACTTAAATCATCAGTAAAAGTCACGAAGTAGAAATACCCACCCCGTGCGGCTGTGCTCATTGGACCACATACATCACTATGTATTATTTCCAATAATTCACCCGCCCGTTCAGGATGACCCTTGAACGGCATCTTGGTCATTTTTCCCATTAGACAAGCTTCACATGTGTCAAATGATTCAAAATCAAAGGACGGTAAAACTCCATCTCTTTGGAGTCTTTGCATGCGTTTCTTTCCGATGTGGCCAAGCCGACAGTGCCACAAATAAGTGGTTGTGGTATCAACCTTCTTAAGGCGTTTAGCATTCATGTTAAAGACATCATTTTCACATTCAAGATTTAGTATGAAAAGGCCCCCAACAATGGGTGCAAATCCATAAAACATATCCTTACAATAAAGTGAACAACCATTGTTCTCAGACTTGTACGAATACCCATCGTGTAATAAACATGATCCAGAGATAATGTTTCTACACAATAGTGGAACAAAATAACATTTATTTAGCTCTAAGATAAATCCTGAAGGGAGACGTAGAGGCATAATGCCGACGGCTTGAGCGGCGATCCCAGCGCCGTTCCCGACGCGCATCATGACTTCATTCTTTGCTAGCTTGCGGACCTTCTGCAGTCCCTGTATCGAGTTGCAAATGTGAGCAACCGATCCGGTATCAAATACCCAAGACTTAGAATTTTCGCTAGCAAGCAAAACATCAATGACATTAACTTGTATAACAATTATACCTTTTCCGGTTTTCCCGGACTTCTTATCGGCCAGATACTTCTTGCAGTTTCTCTTCCAGTGTCCTGTGCCCTTGCAGTAGAAGCACTCAGTTTCATTCTTGGCTCCGCCCTTAGAGTTGCTTTGGGAGACGGTCTTACCGGCACCCTTGCCCTTCTTTGGCTTGCCTTTCTTTTTGAAACTGGCGGTTTTATTCACAAGCAACACTTGCTTGTGATTTTTCCGCAGTCCTTCTTCCACAGTTTTCAGCATGGCGAGCACCTCTTCTGGTGTTTTCTCCATCCCACTCATGTTGTAATTCATGACAAAACCGTTGTAAGACGGGGGGAGTGAAGAAAGCATCATGTCCATCATATGGGATGCTGGAATTGGAAATTCCAGGGTTTTAAGCCTTTCAGCATAGCCAATCATTTTGACTATGTGTTCGCCAACTGAACCGCCCTCAGCCATCTTTAAATTCATCAAGATATTCATGATATCAAAACGTTCAGACCTTGCGGTTTCCTTGTACAGAGCATCCAATTCCCGGATCATATCACGGGGTTTATGGAATTCAAAACGTTTTTGGAGCTCTGGACTCATGCAAGCTAGCATGAGGCACTGTACTGCGTTGTGATCATCATCCTGAGTGGCCCAGACATTTTGTTCATCTTCCGAGGCACCTGCCGCCGGTTTAGCTGGAAGAGCTTTTTCAAGCACATAGATTTTCTTAGCGCTCCTGAGGACAATCCTCAGGTTACGGACCCAGTCCGCATAGTTGTTTCCAGTCGCAGCTAACTTTTCTTTCTCTAACAATGGCCCCAAGTTGAAAGCGGTGTTGCGAGCCATTTGATCTACAACGGTAAACACAAGTTTCACTTAGACTTTGTTCATAATGATTTTTGCACTAGTGAATAAACAATTTTATTCTAAAGTGTGCTCCCACTTAAATCAATATCTCTCAAAATTGATTATGAGTGATTCAAGATCCAAATATCAATACAACGCCATAGAATCATCATCTCATGACGAGGATTTTGATTTGGTAGGCCAACTTGCCGATCACATCTCTATGTGACTCTTGTTCATCTTTCGATGCGTGTGTTCCGAGCTCAGGACGATCCTGCCATGAACGTCAAGACAACCAAGTGATCCTGCTGCGAGGTCTGACCTCACCCGCCTTACATTTCTCCAATCATTCGTACCCATGCATCCATGGCGCACCCCGAGAGTATAGATGCTGTGACGGCGCTACACTTGGGAGAACACTAACTACTTGATATTTTAAGTGAGAGATCACCCTAATAAAAAGCGACTACCGCGCAATCAAGAAGGGTGCAACTTAAGGGATAAACATCCCATGCAATTCATAATAGCATGATATGGTATAGCCCCTTCTGACGGAGAAATCAAGTATTTCTTCGTCTTTGGCATTTGCGTCGGAGTTCACCTTCGCGAAGATTGCCACCACCTTGTCGATGCACCAAATAATATTGCTATCTTTATAGCAAATGAATAAGTGCATTACCTAAGGTTGACACGCAGGTCATTAAAGTGACAATCATATGGCTCCAGCCATCATGCCGAATCATGACACGCAGGTCATGTTAATAAATTTACATTATATAGTCATCTCATACATAATCGAATTCATATGAGCTTTGCTATACCACATCACATGCACATCCTGCAAAAACAAGTTAGACGCCTCTAAACCGGTTTATGCAAAATTTTATTTTACGTGGCTTCTAAGGTTTTGACTTAAACCGCAACTACCTACGTTTTATCATCAAGTATGATTATTCAAGTCACTAGATTAACATTGCGGGGTGTATGAAGCACGAGATAATAAAATCTCGAACCCCATACTGAACTTCGTCATACGCGTGATCCCCGTGCAGATCATATCTGCATTGCCCTTTAGTCTGCGAATTTCATCTTTCTTTTGACTATGGCGGAACCCAAAGAACTGATAGCACTTCGTTGATCAATCAGGATCGCGGATTGCCAGAACTTTGTAAAATTCCACCATGCTGTCTCGAGATCAGAAATACGCAAATTCTAGGGAAGCAACAAGAATATCGGGTAACAGATTTCATCTGCCACCCGCATAAATAATTTTCAGCAATAGATCTGATCTACTCCAAAATTATATTATGCAATACCCATACATCTCCATGTATTCTAGATCATAACATGCATCTACGCATAGCACGGCTCTGATACCACTGTAGGGGAACGCAACAGAAAACAAAAATTTTCGGTATAGCGAGCACGCCCAGGACCACTATGGAGACGCATACAAGGTTTTGATCTGATCGTTACCGACTCGTAGCGCAGCGGGAAGTAGAGTCGATGAAGATCGTCGGTGCAGATCCCCGCAGCTAGGATTTACAACCTCCCAACCGCGAGAATGTATTCCCTCGTGTGCCCCACGAACAGCGCTCCGGGAGGCGGTCGGACAGTCCCTCGGACGATGTCACGGACAGCCCTTCGGGAGGACCCTCGAAACTCGATCTGTAACTCGGACAGCCCTTCGGGAGGACCCTCGAAACTCGATCTGTAACTCGGACAGCCCTTCGGGAGGCACACTCGAACTAAGATCGAAACAACGACCTCTCTACCAAGTTGCACACATACGGTGTCAGCTATCCAGCAGGGCTTCGCCGTCCAGAACTAGTTCCTGCCGGAACCCAGACAGCCTTTCGGCTCTACGAAACTCTTTCGTGTGAGGGAGAGAAGAAGCCAGATAATTGCATGGCATGTGATGAGAACTCAAGTGAGAGCTTGGATCAAGGATATGGGGCTGCCCTCACACCTCTATTTATAGGAAACCCAAGGGGGCTTTCTTGGCTCCCAAGTCCTTCTAGAAGGCTTTCCAAAAATATCTCAAGTAGTACTTTTTACTATTCATGACACCACTTTTTCGCGTCCGAAAAATCCGAAAATATTTTTGTGGGTCTTAGAATAATTCCAACACCCACCAAAATGATTTTCGGCGCGTTCCGAAACAATTCCAGATTAGTGATTTTCATCTGCGAAAAGCAACCTAAGCATTTCCGGCAGCTCTGGAACATTTCCGGCAGCTCCGAAATATTTCCGAAAAAAATATTTTAATCTTTGCTCCAGAAAAATTCCAGAAGTTACCAGAACAATTCTGGCACTCTCCAAAATTACCAGGTGCTCTCCGAAACCTTTTCGGCTTAGTGGTTTACCCCGAAACAACTTTTCGGTTTTCTCTCTCGGAACTTTTCCGCCGTCTCCGAAACCTTTCCGGTGACTTTATCTCAGACTCCCTGTCTAGTATTCAACAGATAGATGACCCTTAAGCGTGTGACCCTGTAGGTTCGATGAAGTATAGACATGACCAGAACACTTTCCGATCAATGATCAATAGCGGAACCGAGGACATCCATATTGATCCCTATACCCATACGAAGAATTATTCGAGTGAACCTTTAGTTGCTGTGTGCTATTCCTGTTGCTTCGCGATATATTACAAATACCCGAGGTGAGACTTATTGGCATCCCCGTGAATCAACAACTTGTCCACTATGCCAGTTACCTCGTTCCTGGTATTGTTCTCTTTTCTCGTTCCCGCGTTCCGGCATCCCTGTGATCAAATCACACTGTGTCTGGCCAGACGATGGTGGATACCGTAACACCGAGAGGGCCCTAAGAATATCTCTCCAACGACGGAGGAGCAAATCCCAATCTCGAGCTACCTAGTTCCTTGTCATACTTTTCCGTGAACCCGCAAGCTGCCGTAATAGCCACCCTTTTACAGATGGCGTTTAACAAAACCCCAAAGTTCACGAAGCAAGTACGAAGGAACTCGATACTCTCATGGTCTAAGGAATTATGCAAACGCACAACTTTCTCTG
The DNA here is from genome assembly GCA_950022295.1 of Bromus sterilis. Lineage (NCBI taxonomy): Eukaryota > Viridiplantae > Streptophyta > Magnoliopsida > Poales > Poaceae > Bromus > Bromus sterilis. Next base: position 154,988,673 of record OX465596.1, on the reverse strand, counting down.
TGTTATTAACCATTAACTTGTGACGAATGTATCTCATAGCATAACATCAATTCGGGTCGATTCAACACAAATGTTCTTCTAACATTGTGCCCTCAACATTGCCGGCATAGACATGCCCATGATCAGGAAAACAGGATCATCATGCAATACATGAGCCAGTCTTAGAGGCATGACTAGGAATACATTTTACTGTTTATTATACCACACGTGCACATGGGTTTCCCTCCGAGCCTCGTGGATATTGCAGACTCGAGAATCATTGCAGTTATAGCATGGAACATAAACATTCATTACAAACTCGGAGATACAAAATAACTGTTATTACTGCCTCTAGGGCATATCTCCTACACGAACGGGGTGAGTTACTAGGATGAGAGGGGTCAGTGAGACCAATGTGTGGTTGTACTCTTCTTCTTGGATCACTACACAAGAACTCGGACTTAGGGCGGTGCTCAACAAGACAACCCACTGTGTACTCCTACACAGCCTCTCATCGTTCACCTTGTATTAGGGTAGATTCACCAACACGTTTCACTTTCATCAACACCATGTTTATCATCATCCCGACTCACATCATAAGCAACCTCATTGTACCACTAAGCATGCAATAAGCAGTAACAGTTGCAGGGGCCACATGATATCAACCAACTCCTACATCTGCTAGGATTGTGGTTTGCTTACTACTGTGACAAGATGATAGGTCATGGAAAGGATATGGGTTCAACTATACGGTAGAAACGTTATCATGGTGATCATCCTAAACAATGCATAAGAGAGACATGAGAGGGAAGTGGGATTTTATAGACATGATCAATGGGGGTTTGCTTGCCTTGCTGACGAGGTTCAGTCTCGGGGTCTTCAGCGAAGGGGGTGATCTCGAGTTCCGGCTCCACTTCTATCAGCAACATGACAATCATAGGATCAACATAATGTACAATGCACAATCACATGAATAATATTGCAATGGTGATGTTCAAGGTACTGATGTGTTGAGCATTCCATTTAAAATGAGTATATTGCAAATTGAATTGCAAATTCAAACTCCAATTTGAATTCAAACTTGACCAAGTTACATGTGACATTGTTTGATCATTTTGAACCTTCTTCAAATGTGTATGACATGCCTCTGATATGTGGTTGAATTGTAGTATCATTCCATGGTCCAAGTTGCAAAAGCATTTGATTTGAATTTGAATTAATTTCAAATAAATCAAATGACATATGCTACGGGTCCCATTTTAAAATCAACTCAAAAAAAATTGAAAGTTTCATATTTGGATAGATAATTTTCTCCTGATCATTTTTCATATATTATTTGCTATATTTGGAGTTAGTATGAATTAATTATGAATTTCCAAAGTTTATTGCATTTTCTGGAATTTCTGGAATTTCTTTAATTCAATTAATCTCTGGAAATTCATTTAAATGATTTACTGCGTCAGCCTGACGTCAGGGTGACGTAAGGGGGCTGCTGACGGGTGGGGTCACTCTGTCAGCCTCAGTGGGGTTAATCCCGTTTAATTTAACCCCCTGGATTAGATTAGGGGCACTGGGGCCCAGGGGTCAGTGGGGTTAGGGGTGTGACTAGGGGTGGTCTAGGGATAAATGCCCGGCGGTTAGCCGCCGGTGGCACGGGCACGGCGGCGTCCTCGCCGGAGTTGCCTACAGGCCACGGGACAACACGAGACGGCTACCAAACTGCAGCCCGCACACGCCTGCATCGCGCTGCACCCACGGGGAGGCCTGGGAGTAGCCGGAGCCTCGCCGGCGTCGTGCTCAGCGGCGACCGTGGCTCTGTGAAGACGAGGACGACGATTTGGGGCACGGGAAAAGAAGCTGGAGGCACTGGGAGGTGGCTACGGGCCGTCCGCGTCTAATGGCGTGAGCTGGAGCTCAAGGAGAGGCTCAGGGCCACGGCTACTTCAAACTCGCGGCGGCCGGAGCTTCGGGTAACGGTGAACTTGCTAGGGGAGGCACAAGGAGAGCCACGGGAGGGATCAATCGAGGCAGGAGCTCACCCTGGAGCTACTGGAGAGGACGGAGAGGTCGTAGGGGTGTTGATGGTGACGAATTCCGGAGAACACTCCGCGGTGGCTGGCGGTGAAGAAGATGAAGGGGACGGCGTGCTCGAGGCTTAAGGGTCCGATTCCTTGCGCTCCGAGATGAAGACGACCACGGTGAAGACGAGGGACATGGCGCTGCAGCGTCCTGCCGTCGTTGGCCGCGTGGGAACGGTGTCGCGCTCCGCGGCAGCGCTCGGGCGTTGCGGATTTCCGACGAGGGAGGGGTGGAGAGAGAGCCAGAGGAGGGGGAAAGGAACGGGGGCGTCGTGGGAAGCTTCGTGGCGCGCTTCGGAGGAGGGGGAGGCTCTGGAAGCCGCGAGGCGTCGCGGTGGCGTCGTCGGTGGCGTCGGTGGCCTTCCACCGAGCACCTTAGGGGCGCGGGGAGGTAGAAGACAAGGGAGGAGTCCAGGTGGGCTGGACTGGGCCAAGGGAGTTGGGCCTCGCACAGGCGCCAGGTAGGTCTTCTCTTTGTCTGTTTTTATTTTTATTTTCTGTAATTTGTTGGCCAGGCTAAAATAAATAGCTAGGCATTTTTTAAAAGTGTTGAAACTTTTTATATGGCCTCATCTTAAGTTAGACTAGCCACTTATAAAGTTTGGCACTTTTTAAAATTCAAAACATTTGAATTTTAAATCAAATAGGGTATTATTTAATTTCCAAAGCCACTGTTTGAATATTAGAAAATTCCATGAGCATGGGATTGCTCCCAAACCACTTTTAAAATGATCAGCACTATTTATAGGAATTTTCCAAATGTTCAAATGATTTTTGGAAAAAGATTTTTATCTGGCCATTTGATTTAATTTCTCAGGGCTTTCTTTTCCCCATTTTTGAATTGCAATTTGAAATTTTTGCATGAATGCAAGGTACCTCTGATCCTAGCACATACCTAACTTGGGGTTGTGACAACTCGCCCCCACTCAAAAGAATCTCGTCCCGAGATTCAGAAGTCTGCGGGAGGAAGGAGGGGTACTCGGCACGGAGACGGTCTTCTCTTTCCCACGTGGCTTCTTTCTCTGAGTGATGAGACCACTGAACTTTCAGAAACTTGATCTTCTTTCGGCGAGTGACACTCTTTGCTGAATCAAGAACACGAACAGGGTATTCTCAATAAGAAAGGTCATCTTGAAGATCAAGCGTTTCATGGTCGACTTCGCGGATGGGGTCCTTGAAGCAACGCCTGAGTTGTGACACATGGAATACATCATGTACTCGGGAGAGGTGCGGGGGTAGTTCAAGTTGGTAGGCAACTTCTCCACGTTTAGCAAGAATGCGGAAAGGTCCGATGTAACGTGGGGCCAACTTGCCTTTGATACCGAATCTTTGGTTTCCGTTCAGAGGAGTAACACGGAGGTAAGCCTTCTCATCCAGATTGTAGCTCTCCTGCCTATGATGACGATCATAGTAGCTTTTCTGACAAGACTGTGCGGCTTTCAATTGATCACGAACAATGCGAACTTGCTCTTCTGCTTCCTTGATCATGTCCGGTCCAAAGAATTGTCTTTCACCGGTTTCTGACCAGTTAAGGGGTGTTCGACATCGTCGTCCATATAGGAGTTCAAAAGGAGCCATGTTCAGACTAGATTGAAAACTGTTGTTATAAGCAAATTCGGCGAATGGAAGATATTTCTCCCAATTCATTCCGAAAGAGATAACACAAGCTCTGAGCATGTCTTCCAAGATTTGATTAACCCTTTCGACTTGACCGCTAGACTGAGGATGGAAAGCCGTACTAAAGGAGAGATGAGTTCCCGTAGCACGTTGGAAGCTTCCCCAAAATCTAGAGGTGAAAAGGCTACCACGATCAGAATTGATTTCCAAAGGAACACCGTGAAGAGACACAATTCTAGAGACGTACAAGTCTACTAACTGGCAAGCAGTTATAGAATCACGAACTGGAAGGAAGTGAGCAACTTTGGAAAGTCGGTCAATGACCACGAAGATGGCATCATTTCCTTTCTGGGTTTTTGGAAAGCCGGTGATGAAATCCATACCGACTTTGTCCCATTTCCACTCTGGAATAGGCAAAGGTTGAAGTGTACCAGCAGGTCTTTGATGTTCTGCCTTAATGCGATGACAAACATCACATTCGGCACCAAATTGAGCAATGTCTCTCTTCATCCTAGTCCACCAAAATCTCTGGCGTAGATCTCGGTACATTTTTGTGCTACCGGGATGAATTGAGTGGGGTGTGTCATGGGCTTCCTTGAGGATGAGTTGCCTTAGTTCCCTATTATTAGGTACTACCAAACGATTTCCAAAGAATACCATTCCTTTGCTATCAGTGGAGAAACATTTAGCAACTCTGCTAGCAATGTTCTCCTTGATCCGGCGTACACCTCGTGCACGTCTTTGGGCAACTATGATTTGATCCTCAAGGGTTGGTTTCGCCACCAAGTTGAAAAGAGATCCACGAGGAACAATCTCGAGGTTGAGCTTTCGAAATTCCTCATGAAGAAGTGGTTGATACTGTTGTAACATGAGGTTGTTACAATACGACTTACGACTTAGTGCATCAGCCATGACATTGGCTTTGCCTGGGGTGTAAGAAATCACTACGTCGTAATCTTTTATCAACTCAATCCAACGTCTTTTCCTGAGATTAAGATCTGGCTGGGTGAAAATGTATTTGAGGATTTGGTGGTCGGAATAGATCTCGCAACGGTTACCAAGGAGGTAATGTCGCCAAGTTGTTAGGGCATGAACTACGACAGCGAGTTCAAGATCATGGGTAGGATAGTTCTCTTCATGTGGCCGCAACTGGCGTGAAGCATAAGCTACCACATGTCGATCTTGCAGAAGTATGCATCCTAACCCTTGCCGTGAGGCGTCACAATAGATCTCGAAATCCTTTTTGGTGTCTGGAGGTGCACGTACGGGTGCAGAAGTCAATCTACTTTTTAGCTCTTGAAAGCTTTCCTCGCAATTGGGATTCCATAGGAATTTCTTATCTTTCTTGAGGAGTTCAGTCAGAGGCTTTGCAACTTTAGAAAAGTTCTCAACGAAGCGGCGGCAATAGCTGGCTAAGCCAAGAAAACTCCTAACTTGCTTAACCGATTCAGGTGGAGTCCAGTCAAGGACGGCCTGAACTCTCTCGGGATTCACAACAATGCCTTTTGCAGAAATCACGTGGCCTAAGTAGGTCACTTCTGGTAGCCAAAATTCACACTTGGAGAATTTAGCATACAGGCGATGCTCTCTAAGTTTCATCAATACCAGCCTTAGGTGTTCGGCATGTTCTTCTTCGTTCTTCGAGTATATAAGGATGTCATCGAGGTAAACCACGACGAACTGGTCCAAATACTCCATGAAGATCGAGTTCATCATGCGTGAGAAAGTGGCGGGGGCATTGGTTAAACCAAAGGACATGACGGTGTACTCGTAAAGACCATAACGAGTAGTAAAAGCCGTTTTGGGAATGTCCTCGTTTCGGATTTTGATTTGATGATAACCTAATCTCAAATCCATCTTGGAGAAGACAGAGGATCCAGCAAGTTGATCATAAAGATCATTGATCCTGGGAAGTGGGTACTTGTTCTTTATCGTCGCTAGATTTAGCGGGCGATAGTCTACGCACATCCTTTCTGTTCCATATTTCTTCTTTACGAACAGAACCGGGCAACCCCATGGCGATGAGCTAGGGCGGATGAAGCCTTTTTCCAACAAAGCTTCTAGTTGAGTCTTAAGCTCAGCTAACTCACGTGGGGCCATTTTGTATGGCCGTCTAGAAATTGGTGCGGTTCTTGGGGCAAGAACCACTATGAACTCTACACATCTGTCGGGTGGCATGCCCGACAGCTCTTTAGGAAAGACATCCGGGAAGTCACGAACCACCGGAACATCTTCAAGGTCAGGAAGTGGAAGCACATTCAAAGCTTGTACTTGGTTTCTTGTTCTTGGTGAGGAGTAAACTATTGCCTGGCCTGAAGGATGTGTAAGTCTAACTGACTTGGCTTTACAATCAAGAAAAGCATGTTGTCTTGATAACCAATCCATACCAAGGATGACATCAATGTCTGAAGACTTGAGGGCTATGAGTGAAGCAAGGAATACTAAACCCTCAATTGCAATTTGATTACCATGGCTTACTCCATTAGTTTGCCATTTTGAACCAGGAGTTTGAATGATCATAGGGGTGAATATTTCTCCAAAGTATACATCATGTCGAAGTGCATAACTTTCCTACATGAATGAGTGAGAAGCTCCTGGATCGAAAAGAACAGAAGTGGGAACAAAATTAACGGGGAGTGTGCCAAGAATGACGTCAGAAGTACTATCAGTTTCCTCAGTTGAGATTTGGTTCACACGTCCAAGATTTTCTGAGGTGGATGGCTTAGCGGTGGAAACCTTCGGGGGTGGTCTGGCACGAACAATGGGTTTTCCTTTGGCATGGGGTGGAGCATTTTGGTCGACGGGGCACTCACGAGAGTAGTGACCAGGTTGGCCACATCTGAAAAACAGGCTCCAAAGATAGTGCGGGGAGCTAGGTTGTTTGGTGGAGCTGGTGGACGAGGCGGCACAAGTGATGGCCTCGGTGGGTTGTTTTGTTGGATCAAACTGTTAGGAATCCAGATCATACGCTTATGAGGGCGTGAACTGGAAGAAGGGGCAAGCTCAAGAGCATGCTTGCGAGACTTCTGGAAAACTTCATGGCCATGCTCAGCTCTGAAGGATCTGTTGACTAAATCCTCAAACGTGGAAAAATCGATGAGGTTGAGATCATGATGAAGGATGGGGCTAAGTCCCTTGCGGAACCTTGCCTGCTTTCTGGCATCGGTGGTGATCTCATCTTGGGCATACCGAGCAAGACGGTTGAATTCCCTCACATACTCATGAATGGACATATCTCCTTGATTCAGATTGCGGAACTCTTCCTTCTTGCGCTCCATCAACTCATCCAGAATATGGTACCCTCGAAAGGCAACACAGAACTCCTGCCAAGTCACTACGTGACCATCTGGATGCATTGCAACATGGTTCTCCCACCATCGAAGAGCAGCACCTTCCAAGAAGTATACCGCGAAAATAACTCGGTCATCGGGAGCAACATGTGCTGTATCAAGCTTACGCTCGATGGAACGGAGCCAATCATCAGCTTCAAGGGGCTCAGAAGAACATCGGAATACCGGTGGCTTGAGGAGGATGAAGTCCTGAATGCTGGCCACCACATTACGATGGTGGGCGGTATTCTGCTCAATGAGCTCCAAAAGGCGTGTTTGATCACGTCTATTCCGCTCGGCTTCCATCATGATTTCCGCCGCAGAAGGCGGGGTTGGAGGTTCATCATCATTTCGATTCCGATCACGGTCTCGATTCCGAAGAACAGCACTATGAGTTCCACCTGACATCCTGTGTGATAAAAAATCAACAATTAGAACAGGTTGTACTATGGAGGCAAGGATAAAAGGATATGATTTCAGAAGGACAAGACTATAATGCAAAGGCAATGATTTAAAGAAACACGGAACAAATCCGGCAGCATAACGGCTACACCTGGATAGAAAACAAGACAACCTCAAGGAGATTGGACAGAACTTCCTCAAGGAACTCAAAACACGAAGACTCTGGACAACCACAACTATCCTACGGCTATAAGGAGGCAAACAACGAGATGTTCTAATCAGACATAGATGTGCCTAGTCCTATCATGCCGTACAAAAAATAAGGAGAAAAAGAATCCTTACGTTGTTCCCTTATATACCCATAGTAACTATATAACTATAGAATGCTAGACTCGACTTCGGCCAAGGCTGATAATCTTACAGTCAGTCCTGCTCTGATACCAAGTCTGTCGGGACCCGGGGTTAGCGTATGCAAGCCTCGCTACAACACAATCATATGAAGAGCCGAGAACCGTACCCACTTGTCTAAGCAGACAAGGCCAAGCACAGAACGTTCTCGGAAAGCATCGAACGTGAGGGGCATCCCATCCAGGCCGGATGATCAACTGAAATGGGTCCTCATCATCCGCACACAAGTCTAAATGATATGGGTGATGGACTCCCATACTCATAGACAAGTCGCCTCAACCATACTATCGATTGTATTATAACACTTACATAGACTTACTCCAGCCCGATCACTTACTCGGGGTCTAGGGCGGGCTCGATCATACATCAAAGTGTGCACGAGACAGAGTCTCGAACAATCGCATCGCGATACCCCAAGCTGCGCACATCTAAGGGCCACTTGGTGTATAAAAGACCGCCATCCAGATCACAACTAAGGTCTCGAAAACCCATACAAAGACATGCATGTTATAAACATACATGCAGCACACATGCCTTGTATGAACAGTAGGTATCATTGCAATTCTCTACAAAGTATACATCTTTATTAATAACTCTTACAGAGTGCACACAGAGATCACAAGCATGTGATCCAACATTACAACAAACAAGCGGAAGCAAAGTAGGTCTGAGTACAGACAAGTTTAACAAATGGCTTAGAGAAGCCTTATCTAAAAACAAGCCCTCCACGAGGGAACCAGTCGTCTGACTGGGACTACACTAGCTTGGTCTTGGTCTGAGTCTTAAATCTTCAGGCTTCGGGTAAAGGTCACCATCGGGGTCGGTGGTTCATCTAAAACATAGATCAAGCAAACGTGAGTACAAAATCGTACTCAGCAAGACTTACATAGGAGCTATACTACTCATGCATATGTATCAAGGTAAAAGGAGGTGGGGTTTCACTTGCAGAAGTGCCAGCTTTTACTTGGCTAGTCCTGAACTACGAGTACCAGACTTGAGGTAAGAAGCGTACACGAGTCCACTACATCTCTTCAACCAATTACACCACTATGGTTACTTCCTCGACTTCCCCACGAGAAGCACACCATAGCACTCACGCTTATCTTGGTGTGTTTTAGAAGTATCCAGTTAAAGTTGTCTAATAATCAAGCTAAGCTTTCCAAGCAGTCCATAACCGCGGACGCGGCTATTCGAATAGTTTTGTTAACCCTGCAGGGGTGTACCGCTACACACACGTGCCATCAGTTACACCCTTTTGCGTGTCACCGTTCAAGAGATGAAAGCGAGGATGCCACCACAACACTTCGCCCACAGCTCCGTTCTAGTCCAGAGAGTCGCCTATCTGAGGGGGATCCGTATGGAAGTCCGGCAGAGGTTCCAGTACAGCCTCAAACGATGTGTGCAGGGTCCCAAGCCGGTCTTGAAAATCCGTTCATCCACTTCGCAGACCGTGCCACAGCCCTACCAGAACTCCGAACTACTGCGACTCTTGGGGTTCGAACGGGGTGAGGTACTAGGATGAGAGGGGTCAGTGAGCCCAATGTGTGGTTGTACTCTTCTTCTTGGATCACTACACAAGAACTCGGGCTTAGGGCGGTGCTCAACGAGACAACCCACTGTGTACTCCTACACAACCTCTCATCGTTCACCTTGTATTAGGGTAGATTCACCAACACGTTTCACTTTCATCAACACCATGTTTATCATCATCCCGACTCACATCATAAGCAACCTCATTGTACCACTAAGCATGCAATAAGCAGTAACAGTTGCAGGGGCCACATGATATCAACCAACTCCTACATCTGCTAGGATTGTGGTTTGCTTACTACTGTGACAAGATGATAGGTCATGCAAAGGATATGGGTTCAACTATACGGTAGAAACGTTATCATGGTGATCATCCTAAACAATGCATAAGCGAGACATGAGAGGGAAGTGGGATTTTATAGACATGATCAATGGGGGTTTGCTTGCCTTGCTGACGAGGTTCAGTCTCGGGGTCTTCAGCGAAGGGGCTGATCTCGAGTTCCGGCTCCACTTCTATCAGCAACATGACAATCATAGGATCAACATAATGTACAATGCACAATCACATGAATAATATTGCAATGGTGATGTTCAAGGTACTGATGTGTTGAGCATTCCATTTAAAAGGAGTATATTGCAAATTGAATTGCAAATTCAAACTCCAATTTGAATTCAAACTTGACCAAGTTACATGTGACATTGTTTGATCATTTTGAACCTTCTTCAAATGTGTATGATATGCCTCTGATGTGTGGTTGAATTGTAGTATAATTCCATGGTCCAAGTTGCAAAAGCATTTGATTTGAATTTGAATTAATTTCAAATAAATCAAATGACATATGCTACTGGTCCCATTTTAAAATCAACTCAAACAAAGTTGAAAGTTGCATATTTGGATAGATAATTTTCTCCTGATCATTTTTCATATATTATTTGCTATATTTGGTGTTAGTATGAATTAATTATGAATTTCCAAAGTTTATTGCATTTTCTGGCATTTCTTTAATTCAATAAATCTCTGGAAATTCATGTAAATGATTTACTGCGTCAGCCTGACGTCAGGGTGATGTTAGGGGGCTGCTGACGGGTGGGGTCACTCTGTCAGCCTCAGTGGGGTTAATCCCGTTTAATTTAACCCCCTGGATTAGATTAGGGGCACTGGGGCCCAGGGGTCAGTGGGTTTAGGGGTGTGATTAGGGGTGGTTTAGGGCTAAATGCCCGGCGGTTAGCCGCCGGTGGCACGGGCACAGCGGCGTCCTCGCCGGAGTTTCCTACAGGCCACAGGAGAACACGAGACGGCTACCAAACTGCAGCCCGCACACGCCTGCATCGCGCTGCACCCACGGGGAGGCCTAGGAGTGGCCGGAGCCTCGCCGGCGTCGTGCTCAGCGGCGACCGTGGCTCTGTGAAGACGAGGACGACGATTTGGGGCACGGGAAAAGAAGCTGGAGGCACTGGGAGGTGGCTACGGGCCGTCCGCGTCTAATGGCGTGAGCTGGAGCTCAAGGAGAGGCTCGGGGCCACGGCTACTTCAAACTCGCGGCGGTCGGAGCTTCGGGTAACGGTAAACTTGCGAGGGGAGGCACGAGGAGAGCCACGGGAGGGATCAATCGAGGCAGGAGCTCACCCTGGAGCAACTGGAGAGGACGGAGAGGTCGTAGGGGTGTTGATGGTGACGAATTCCGGCGAACACTCCGCGGTGGCCGGCGGTGAAGAAGATGAAGGGGACGGCGTGCTCGAGGCTTAAGGGTCCGATTCCTTGCGCTCCGAGATGAAGACGACCACGGCGAAGACGAGGGACATGGCGGTGCAGCGTCCTGCCATCGTTGGCCGCGTGGGAACGGTGTCGCGCTCCGCGGCCCTCGCTCGGGCGTTGCGGATTTCCGACGAGGGAGGGGTGGAGAGAGAGCCAGAGGAGGGGGAAAGGAACGGGGGCGTCGTGGGAAGCTTCGTGGCGCGCTTAGGAGGAGGGGGAGGCTCTGGATGCCGCGAGGCGTCGCGGTGGCGTCGTCGGTTGCGTCGGTGGCCTTCCACCGAGCACCTTAGGGGCGCGGGGAGGTAGAAGACAAGGGAGGAGTCCAGGTGGGCTGGACTGAGCCAAGGGAGTTGGGCCTCGCACAGGCGCCAGGTAGGTCTTCTCTCTGTCTGTTTTTATTTTTCTTTTCTGTAATTTGTTGGCCAGGCTAAAATAAATAGCTAGGAATTTTTTAAAAGTGTTGAAACTTTTTATATGACCTCATCTTAAGTTAGACTAGCCACTTATAAAGTTTGGCACTTTTTAAAATTCAAAACATTTGAATTTTAAATCAAATAGGGTATTATTTAATTTCCAAAGCCACTGTTTGAATATTAGAAAATTCCATGAGCATGGGATTGCTCCCAAACCACTTTTAAAATGATCAGCACCTTTTATAGGAATTTTCCAAATGTTCAAATGATTTTTGGAAAAAGATTTTTATCTGGCCATTTGATTTAATTTCTCAGGGCTTTCTTTTCCCCATTTTTGAATTGCAATTTGGAATGCAAGGTACCTCTGATCCTAGCACATACCTAACTTGGGGTTGTGACACGATGTCTTCCACGTGTCGCAACTCCGTCGTTGCTTCAAGGACCCTATCCGCGAGGTGGATCATGATATGATTGAGCTGCAACAGGACTTGACTTATCAAGAACATCCGAGCCGCATTCTTGATCAGTCTGAACGCCGAACCCTCAACAAGACGACCAAGTTCCTCAAAATTCAGTGGTCGAATCATTCTGAAGACGAAGCCACCTAGGAATGCGAAGATCGTCTTCGTGAAGAATACCCCGAGCTTTTTCCCGCTACCACTTAGATTCTCGGGACGAGAATTCCTGTAGTGGGAGAGATTTGTAACACCCTCAGTGACTGTAACAGTAATCATTTTTGTAATGACTATTACTGTTGTTAACCACTGTTGTTAATCCTTTTCTTAATCATCTTTGTCATTAAACAAATTCAAAATGCCTTTTGGTTAATATCAAAAATCATGTGACAATAAAACTTTGTCCAAAAATTATGCAACCACTTTTGTTAAATCACAAATATTCAGCGGACCATGTCCATGTGGGTATGGGAATTTATTAAGTTACAAAATAAATCAAACAATTCATAACAGTGGTATAACATTGGTATTTAATACCTTTTTAATAAAACAAAAATGCAAAAAAAATTTATAAAAAGGACAAATTTTTTTGTGGCACCTCTAATATATGCAACATAAATATTGGGGCAAGTTTCACTGTTGGCAAAAATAAAAACCTAGATAAAAAAAATGCAAACACAAAAGGAAACAGAAAAGAAAACAAAAATGGGAATTGCCTAAACTACGCCCAGGGCACAAACCCCCCCCCTCGGCCCAACCCCTGGGCCAGGCCCAGCCCACCCCGGCGCCCACCTTCCTTCTCCCTCCACTGCTCACGCTATGGCATGGCGGCCATCGCGCGGAGCCACGTCGAACGGCGTCGCCGTGTCGCCCATCGGCGACAAGAAGGCGGGAATAAGTGCCCCAAGCCCCCCCCGCACCCCTAACCCTAACCCTAGTTCCCGCCCCCTTCCTCCTCGCCTCGCCATCTTCGAGGGAAAACTAGCCCGAGATCGCCGTCGCCACCGTCGCGCACTCGCGCGGCCAACGACCACCACTGCCCGCGCCGCCTTGTCCAAGTCGTTCGCCGACGTCGTATTCGTCGTCCACCGCAAGGAATCGACCCGACGCCGTGCACAGCAAGCGCACGCCCAAGTTCCCTTTTCCTCGCCGCCGTTGAGTCGCAGTCGCGATTCGCCGCCATCGAGCCTCCATCGAGCACGCCATAACCTGCACTGCACTCCTGGTGAGCTACTACGCCTCCCCCAACTCCCTGTCGAGCAAATCGTGCACTGTAGCCCACTCCACCATTAGAGTCGTGGCCGCGCTGCCGCCGGCGAGCTCACTGCCGTCGTCTGGAGCACGCGTATGGCCTTCCATTCGCGTCAGTTTTGTTCGCAAGGTTCCCAGGACACCAACCGTGTAGCGTATCCCCCAGTCCCGCTGTAGAAACTTCGCCGTCGTCGAACCCGAACTCTGGCCGCCGCCAAACGCGACGCCGTCGATGACTACGGCCGTCTCCGGCGACACCACCACCTCAGATCGACGCGCCGTCGTCCCCTCGTTCGAACGCAACTGACCACGGTCGATTTGGTGCCCTATAGACGAATCACGAGCAGCTCCAGTGCGCTCCGCCATGTTGGAGCTCGCCAGAGACCAGCTTCTGGTGGCCTCCAACGTGGCACCACTAGGGCAACCCCCTGGGTCACTGCCAGTGGGCCCCCATGGCCCAGTTGACTGGGTTGACGAGTCAACTATGCGGACTGGGCAACCCCAATCACTGACATGCGGGCCCCCATTGGTTAAATTTAAAATTAATTAAAACCTAATTAAAACTGTTTAGTTAAGTTAATCAGTCACTGACATGTGGGCCCCTAGCCCTTAAGTTAATCACTAGATTTATTAACTAGGTTAATGAAAATGTATAACTGACATGTGGGACCCCCACTGTTTAATTAACTTAATTAAATTATTTACATTAATATGGCACTGACCAGTGGGACCCACTGGTCAGATTTTAATCTGGATATTGTTTATTAAATTAATAAAAGAAAATAGGGAATGTTTTATAAAGGATTTAAATTGAATTAAAACTTTAAAATTGAATATCTTTTAAACCGTAAGTCAGATTCAAAAACTTTATACATGAAAATTGATCAGAAAAATATAACAAATACGGATACGCTATCGGTATACCAACCACCCCCCTCTAACATACCGAACATCGAACTGTGCCCCTCCGGGCCGTTTGTCCGATGATTTGTCCGGTACTGTCAAAGTATCCGGATGAATTTATTCTGAACATGAATGTTGTTCGGAATGGTTTAACTAACTCGGATACACCCCCGTTATGTTGTCGGGTATCCATGACACCTCCGGCATAATACCTCTCCCTTCTGGACACCCTGTCCAGTAATCACCCGGAGCTGGCAGATCATACCCGGATGAATTCCAGCTCCGAGCCTGATACATCGTACTGCGTTAGACCACCGACATCGATAAATTTTCCATGTAATTCATATGTTTGCATTGCTTGCTTTGTATTTACTGTTTCTTCCCCCCTTATCTCCGGTAGACCCCGCTGCTACCGCCGACTACACCGTTGCCGGGTACGACTACTTCGTCGGCGACCCAACCCCTATCGTCGAGCTTCCAGGCAAGCAGAGCCATTCTCTTCCCCAGATATCGCCTAACTTTTCCGTACTTTCTTGCACTAGGCATTGTAACTGTTGCTGCTATGTTATAATCCTATTCAATTGCATAGCCTGCTTTTGTCGCCCCTTGATGTACCTTCCTTTGTCCTATGATGCCTATTGTAATTATGCATTATTCAACAGTGAGCCCTGCGAATTGTTAGCTAGGATTAGATAGCGCGCCGTGACCACTCAGGGGAGTGAACACGGATACAATATATACAACTGCATAGGTACGGTACAATGCAGACACCGCCTAACGCCCCCTAGCTCGGCTCTACCGAGTCACCCTCAAGTGTGAGCTATCAAGGAGTAATACTTGTACTCCACTCGTTGCTGACTTTGTATAGCCGCTCTAGGTACCTGAGCACGGTTGTCCTTAAGGTAAGAAGTTGGGCGATCCAACGGTGCCCGCGAGAGGTATTGCGTTGGGAACGACAGGGAGGGTACGACCGACGTTACTGGCGTACTTGGCCCCTGCTCGTATCTCGCGAGAGTTACCAAACTACGAAAATTCGAGCTCTACCAAGAGCACACGCGAGACAAGGTAAGGAGAAGGTCACCTTGTTGGTAACCGCAGAGTCTTGGTGGGACGACAGGGCAGGCACCGATGTACGGGTGGTCCTGACTGCTGTCGTTGACCACGGGTCAGTTAAGTCGAGGCAACGATAACGGTTGTCACGCAGGTTAATTAAAATGCGAAATGGTTCGGCGGATGACTTGAAAGGCCGAAAAGGCCTGTACGCACTACCTTCACGTGGGATAAGGACTTCTGGGCTCCCCTGCGTCGTAGTTTGTCCGAAAGCTCTTCAGACGTCAGCAGTACCGCGACCTACGCCGGGAAGTTGTGTCTTCTTTCGCTCGAGCGGTGTGTATTTGGATTTTCTTTTGCTTCACCGGCCAGCCACGCACCGTGTAGGAGCGTGCAAGGGTGAGGGTCCTAGACCACTTGGCGCATAGGATATAGTCCGGCGGATGACCTCTCTGTTGAGCCTAGAATGGGCTGCGTCATGTCGGATAGCCTCAGTGGGGCGTTCCCTAACAAGGTTCCCGCCACCCTGGAGATCCGAGCGTGCAGGATGAACAGTAGTGCACCCCTTCATGGAGTTTAATCTATTCGAATATCCGTGTCCACGGTAACAGGATGCTTTATGCTGAAGCTGGATCTTACAACTACGAACTACTACTATTAAACTGTATGGTTCCGGGTCTTCTTCCTTGCAGGGAGTATAGGAAGGGAACTCGGAGGCATTGTTATTATTAATCATTACAACTTACTATTATACAATGCTGCACCAACTTCTGCTCCATTATTATTACATTCATGCTATTGAACTGTTGGCTATTTCTCTTCTCATGCAGCAAGACTTGTCATAAGATGCTAGTCTTCGATAGGCCTAGCTTCTTACCCTTATTCTGATTTCTATCTTGCAGTCCACTATATATAGCCTCCCCTTTCCATTTGATACAATGCATAATGCTTAGTAGTGGACGTAAGACTCGCGGGTATGCTAGATACTCACCTTTGCTTTATTTCCCCCTTTATGTTTGGCCTGATCGGCCGCTGCAGTCGACGTTGGAGCCCAGGAGCGGGAGTGCCCCGGAGGCGGATACTACACGTCGAGACCCCCGCTGACCAGGACCAAGAGTAGTTTCGGAGGCTCTCAGGCAGGAGGCCTTGCCTTTTCGATCTGTATCTCTGATCTTATTTGTGCTAGGCTTCTTAAGGCAAAACTTGACTAACTATGTCTGTACTGATATATTATGGCTTGTATAACTTATGTATTCGGGTCCGCGCGACCCCCCTTTATTGTAACATATTGGTTTATCCTTTTGTGTTTAGTGTTGTGCTGTGATATTCTCACCGTGGCACCCTAATCTCAGCCGTGTACCCTGCGTGTATGATTACTGTACACGGATTGATTTTGGGGGCGTCACAGGTGCCTACTTTGCCAGGTTGGAGTGTATAAACCAGTGTGCATGTGTCTTTCTTCATCTGCTGCGTGCTGGTCTCGACATCAAGCTCGTTAATAGCGACGGCTTGACAAAGGCTATGACACATATTAAGTCTCCAAACTTTGATCTATTGGATGCCCCCCTCTGATCTTGTCGAGCGCTCAGTGAAGGACATGCAATGCATGTACCCCTGGGAGCCCGTTTTGCTGTTTATGAAAGCCGCTTCCAGAACCGGTGGCTCGACTTCACCAGCCGCCAAGACAGATCTGTTCGACAACTACCACCACGAGGAGGGCACCCACGACGTGTCCTCTCCCAAGGGGAAGAAGCTGTTCAAATTACTATTTTTATCAAAATAGCTAAAAAAGATGGTTCTTCGGTAAGCATTTCTGGGGATGAAAATCGTAAATATATCTCTTTTCACCAATGCCATTTTAATGTCCATATTTAGGTATCAACTAGTCTGTTATTCTCCTTCTGTTGGTTTGAAGATGCAATGACATGTTCAACTATGTTGTGTTTGTCTATGTAATGCATGATCTGCTAAAAAACGTGGTTCTTGGGCAAGCATTTCTGGGGATGAAAATCATAAACATATCTATTTGCAACTCATTCCAAGTTTCTAAATGTTGCTAATAGGATCTACCTATTCACCGATATTGATGCCATGATATGTTAACTATGATGTGTTTGTCTATAGTATGCACATTGATATTTAGGTATCAACTAGTCAGTTTGATTCCACCAATACCGTTTAATGTCTATATTTAGGTATCAACTAGTCTGCTATGCTCCTTCTATTGGTCTAATGATGCAATGACATGTTCAACTATGCTTTGTTTGGCTATGTAATGCATGATCTGCTAAAAAACTTGGTTCTTGGGTAAGCATTTATGGGGATGAAAATCATAAACATATATCTTTGCAACTCATTCCAAGTTTCTAAATGGTGCTAATATGATCTACCTATGCACTGATATTGATGCCATGATATGTGTAAGGCCCAATATGCGGTACTGTTCCATATCAATATGTTTCCGTCCAGATCTGGGGACGAAGCACATATCGGTCCCACCGCGACATATGACGAAGCCATATGTCTCGGATTTCAACATGATATCATAACATTAGAGATACAAGGATACAACATCTCATACAATCGGCATACAACTGCCTTTATAAAATACATCAGCGGAAGATACATGTCTGAGTACAGACTACAATCAAATGCCTAGCGGAAAAGGTAAAACACACCATTCCCGTAACCACACGGGTCCAGGCTCTCCATCGGGATCCGCCTAACTAGTCGTCGTCGAGTCTCCGCGAAGGCGTCCCGAAGCAGGGTCGTCGAGCTCCTCTGAAGTCCAAGATTGTTTGCATAACATGCGTAAAACATAGATGAAAGTGGTGAGCTATATCAACAAGTCTTGTAACTAACTTCTCACGGTAAGATGGGGGTAGTGGTTGAGGTTGCAGCCGCACTAGCATTATATAAGTGGCTAAATATCTATTTAGAGTAAGACAAGAACCAAGCATTCGATGAGGAATCGCCTCCAACAAGGCTTGCTATCAGCTACTTACGCAAACATAACACCTATCCTATCCTTGTCCTCCCCTTCATCACCCGATGAAGAAGAAGCAATCAAGGCACACACACGTTGATCAAGAGTTAATTATGATTCAGTTGATGTCATCTATGAACAAGACGTAGGTTCCAAGTCGTCCATAACCGTGGAAACGACTTCTCGAAAAGATTTAACCCTGTAGGGGTGTACCAACTGCCCATTACAAGGCTCCGCATGCACGCCAAGCTCTCTCAGTCGGGCCCGTTAAAGACACTCATTGAAGAGTTGTTGCGAGAGATCCGGACATCACAGTCCCTCTAACTAACAACACACAAATCCGGGTGGCCCCCGGTGAGTCGACATCGAACTCAAAAGCCGGCCACGCTCTCGAATCGGTCTCTACCATCTGGACGAGGTCGGGATAACCTATCCTCGCCCGGGCAGGCTCCCTAGCTTCCAGGTGTGGACCAACAAGATATACCATCCCACTGGCCCGGTTTGTTTTAAATCCACTGGCTCCAGAACAGTTACGCACACGGTTTCTCAAATGGTAAAATCAGCTTGGGCCACCACTAGAATTGTTTGCAGCTAAGTAGGTAAGACAAGGGGACCCCATAGTATCCCGCACGCGGTTAGGCACGCTCAGTCTTAGAACCAATACCCGGAACTCGAATCCTAGGTGACTCGAATGGAACAAAGTGTCGGGGCGGGATAGCCTAGACTTCCATCCTTCGTCCAATATAGTCAACATTATAATAATCACATCATCCACAATAAATATAATGTTGTGATAGCCCAATTGAAGGAATAACAGGATAAAAGGTGATAACATCCTAGCATGCATACTAAGCAATGGCTGAGCAGTGAGCAATAGTAACATAGCCAAAAGTTATAATCATGATATATGCCCCCTTAGCTGATGAGAAGACGAAGCCGAAGGTGTAGTCGATCGCAACTCGCAACGTCTCCGAGAATACCCACGGGAGCACACAAGAAGTGAAAACTGGAAAGCAATCAAAAAAATACCACTATCACTATGGAGCAATCACGAACAAGAAACGACAAGAAGGCAACACGAATCAACGCACTACGATATCGCACCTACCGTCGAGAGCGGTTACTAACAGGTTAAGTGGAGTACTCGCCACACACGACGATACCGCACATTTAGAATGATTCAAGTTGTTTAGCTACACAACATGAGCAAGGTTATTAACATAGCATCTCACCCAAGTATAACATATTAGACAAGCATGGCAAGAGGTGAAGCATAAGTAATCTACCTATACTAGTCAAGTTAAACGAGTAAAATTTCTACACATGGCATATCGCTATTTTCCCACACAATAAATATGTTTGGTACTATTTTTCCCTAAAAAATATTTTTTTTATTTTTTATTCGCAATCAAGAGCAGCATATTCACATTCTACACAAAATTCTACTCAAGTTACATGTAAGAAACATTTAAATCGGAGAAACGGTTGAAAAGATACGACCTATTATATTTACGGTGGGATGCGATGTAAATAATAGTGAAACAACATGTTGGAAAGTTCAAACATGACAAAAGAGCACATTTTAGTAATCCACACGCAATTCTAAGCAACTTTCATGTACAACACTTCGTGATCCGAGCTACGGTGAAAAAGATATTCGCATCACAAAATACTAGTGCAATCCGCCAATTAAATAAACCAGGAATTAATAAAACATCTTCTGGCCCGAAACTAACGCTAATGGGCCTAAACAGATAAGCGCCAAATAGATAATTATCGCACTAGGCGCGGAATAGCAACCGAATTAATGGGCCAAGCCCAACAGTAGGAAAAAAACAAAGAGAAAGACTGGGGCTGCTCACCATGTTGGGCCGAGCCCAAGTGGAAGACTGGGCATCGAATAGCGCCGCGTCACCTGGGCGGGAAGCCGCGCTGGGTTGCGTGAGGGAGTTGGGCCTCGGGGGCGCTGGCTTCTAGGCCGCGGTGTAGCCGGCCCGACTGGCGGTCAACTGCTCGCCCGATCGACATCGGGGCCGAGCTCGACGTCAACGGCGGTGGAAGCCGACCTTCACCGGCGAGGAGGCGTGGCCGGGGACGCGCGCAGGAGGGCTGGAGGCGGTGGAACGGGGTCGGCGGCACTGGATCTGGTGATGGGCACGACACCGACGTGGTGGGCGGCTGGATCGGCCGGTGAACAACGGCGGGGGCGAGCTCCGTCTTGGGTCCATGGAGGCGGCTCCTTGGACAGAGAGAAGAGGTTAGGGGAGAGAGGAATAAGGGAGAGGGAGAGAGGAGAGAAAGGATGGTGCGAGGAGGAGGAGAGGACCTGCGGGGGCGGCTCGCCGGCGGCGGGGCTCGCTGGCCGGATTCGAGGAGCGCGAGCCAGGGGAGGAGCTTGGGCAGGGAGGAGGCTCCACGGGCGGGCTGGGGGCATCTGGTGACGTGGCAGAAGCGGAATTGGTGGCGGGCTGGATCTGGAGGGATTGGTGGCGGGCTGAGAGGTGGCGGCGGTGGAGTGGGCAGGCACGGAAAACTATGGAGGTAGGGCTAGGGTTGTCCAAAATAGGCAGGGTAGCCTACTATATAAAGTAGGTGGGTGTTTAGGAAGGGTTTCGGGCCACGAAATGGCCCATTTCGGGTCCGGTTTTTCGGGCGGGCTAGAATCCGAAGATAAGAGGGGAATCCAGGGGTCTAGCTAATAGCGCGCGCGGCATTTTGTAAATACGCCCCTCGGATTACATCGGCCACTATGCCTGGCACATCCGAACGTGCACCTACCCGACGAAGTCGGAATCGCGCGAAATTCAAAACACCGCCTGAAAGCACCAAACTGACGTCATCTGCAATATTTAACGCTAAAAGAGAACGTCGAACACCTCCCGATAAAATAACTCATTTAAATATAAATGAGGTTTTTCCGCAATGTTGGTGATGGCTGGTCTTGTGCCGGTTGCGGCGGTGCTCGGGTGAAACCCGGTGTCGGAAAGGCCATTTGCCGTGGTGGAAAAGGGGAGGTCTCGCATCCAATACGAGAAAGAGGCGGAAAATATTCATCGATTACTAATTCGGCGAAGAAAACACTGCAAACAATACAAAGAAGCAACAAAATAATGTAACAAACAGATTTTTTAAATTGGGTGAAAATCCGAGGCTGTTACAATATGTTAAACTATGATGTGTTTGTATGTGTTATGCACACTAATATTTATGTATCAACTAGTCAGTTTGATTCCATCAATACCATTTAATGTCTATATTTAGGTATCAACTAGTCTGCTATGCTCCTTCTGTTGGTCTGGTGATGCAATAAATGTTCAACTATGTTGTGTTTGACTATGTAATGCATGCTCTGCTAGTATTTAATTAATAACAAATACTTGTTATAACGGTAATATTTGGTTGTCATCACTCATGGTCTAGTTAACATAATTTTCATTTTTCTTTCAGTTGCTTTACTATCAAATTAATCTTCAAAATCAAACTATATTTCTTACTGTCATGATTTGCAAAGAGAGCACCATGGACGTCGAACGACGACTTGTTTCTTACTGTCATTTAAATCTATCTCTCTTACCCAAAATGGTTTACCCAAAATCAAGTCCGGTCCGTTCATAACGGTATTCTTCTCGTGTGAGAACCTTTGATGATCTTTTCACTGCTCTCTGGCACCATGGAAAAGGGGGCCACACTACATGATTAGTTAGCCTCCACCATATATCTAGAAGGATCAAGTGAATCCACATACAATATCTCTCAGGTGTGTTATACAAGGTCCTTACTAGAGTTGGGTACCGTTATGTCGGGACCCGGAATTAGCGTATATAAGCCTCGCTACAACACAATCATATGGAGAGCCGAGAACCGTACTCACTTGTCTAAGCAGACAAGGTCAAGCACAGAACGTTCTCGGAAAGCATCGAACATGAGGGGCATCCCATTCAGGCCGGATGATCCACTGAGATGGGTCCTCACCGTCCGCACTAAGTCTAACTGATATGGGTGGTGAATTCCCATACTCATAGACAAGTCGCCTCAACCATACTATCGATTGTATTATAACCCTTACATAGACTTACTCCAGCCCGATCACTTAGTCGGGGTCTAGGGCGGGCTCGATCATACATCAAAGTGTGCACGAGACAGAGTCTCGAACAATCGCATCGCGATGCCCCAAGCTGCGCACATCTAAGGGCCACTTGGTGTATAAAAGACCGCCAGCCAGATCACAACTAAGGTCTCGAAAACCCATACAAAGACATGCAGGTTATAAGCATACACGCAGCACACATGCCTTGTATGAACAGCAGGTATCATTGCAATTCTCTACAAAGTAAATATATTTATTAGTAACTCTTACACAGTGCACACAGAGATCACAAGCATGTGATCCAACATTACAACAAGCATACGGAAGCAAAGTAGGTCTGAGTACAGACAAGTTTAACAAATGGCTTAGAGAAGCCTTATCTAAAAACAAGCCCTCCACGAGGGAACCAGTCGTCTGACTGGGACTACACTAGCTTGGTCTTGGTCTGAGTCTTCATTCTTCGAGCTTCGGATAGAAGCCACCATCGGGGTCGGTGGGTTCATCTAAAACATAGATTAAGCAAACGTGAGTACAAAATCGTACTCAGCAAGACTTACATAGGAGCTATACTACTCATGCACATGTATCAAGGTAAAGGGAGGTGGGGTTCACTTGCAGAAGTGCCAGCTTTGGCTTGGCTAGTCCTGAACTACGAGTACCAGACTTGAGGTAAGAAGCGTACACGAGTCCACTACATCTCTTCAACCAATTACACCACTATGGTTACTTCCTCGACTTCCCCACGAGAAGCACACCATAGCACTCACGCTTATCTTGCGAGTTTTAGAAGTATCCAGTTCAAGTTGTCTAATAATCAAGCTAAGCTTTCCAAGCAGTCCATAACCGCGGACGCGGCTATTCGAATAGTTTTGTTAACCCTGCAGGGGTGTACCGCTACACACACGTGCCATCAGTTACCGCCTTTTGCGTGTCACCGTTCAAGAGATGACAGCGAGGATGCCACCACAACCGTTACCTCATAGCCGATCTAGTCCATGAAAGCCGCCTATCTGGGTTGTCTGCCACTATCGTGAACCCGGCAGGTTTACCGAAGTGGACCCAGACGATGTGTGCGTGGTGCGAAAGCCGGTCTCGGATGAGCCGTTCTCTCACTTGGCTACCAGGCCACAATACCTACAGAAATCCGAACTACTGCGACATCTGGACATCGAAAGGGATGAGTTAGTAAACCGAGAGGGGTCAGTGAGCCCAATGTGTGGTTGTACTCTTCATCTTGGATCACCAAACAAGAACTCGTGTTAGGTCGGTGTTCAACGAGACAACCCACCGTGTACTCCTACACAGCCTCTCATCGTTCACCTTGTATTAGGGTAGATTCACCAACACATTTCACTTCCATCAACACCATGTTTATCATCATCCCGACTCACATCATAAGAAACCTCATTGTACCACTAAGCATGCAATAAGCAGTAACAGTTGCAGGGGTCACATGATATCAATCAACTCCTACATCTGCTAGGATTGTGGTTTGCTTACTACTGTGACAAGATGATAGGTCATGCAAAGGACATGGGTTCAACTATGCGGTAGAAACGTTATCATGGTGATTATCCTAAACAATGCATAAGCGAGACATGAGAGGGAAGTGGGATTTTATCGACATGATCAATGGGGGTTTGCTTGCCTTGCTGACGAGGTTCAGTCACGGGGTCTTCAACGAAGCGGGTGATCTCGGTTCCGGCTCCACTTCTATCAGCAACATGACAATCATAGGATCAACATAATGTACAATGCACAATCACATGAATAAGATTGTAATGGTGATGTTCAAGGTACTGATGTGTTGAGCATTCCATTTTAAAGGAGTATATTGCATTTGAAATGCAAATTCAAACTCCATTTGATTTATCGATGAATTTCAGATGCATTTGAAAGCATGAAAGTTTGTTTGAATTTGTTGATCATGAAGTGATGTATTATAGTTGAAGTAAAGCTTCTGATGTGTGGATGAACCCATTGGAATTAAGGGTGTTGCAAAATCATTTGCAAAATCACCCCAATTTTGAATTTGAAAAGGATCCATATGCATGTTTGCTACTGTTCACCCATTTTAAAATGGTCAAACATGAAAACAAATTGCATATTCTTAATCCTTGTATTTTTCTGATAATTTTAGACATATTATTTGCTATATTTGGAGTTAGGATGAATTAATTATGAATTTGGAGCCACTGGAAGAAGGCGACGATGGCTGGGGGCACGGGAGGAGCCGGGGAGACCATCGTTGAGCTCCTGGAGTTCTCCCGCGTCGAGCGGTGTCATCAGGGGCTCGGGGAAGGGCCTGGAGCTCGGCGGCGACGAGCTCGGCGGCGACAGAATTCCGGCGACGTCGGTTTTGCGTTCTGGTGTGGGGTTTTGACCGAGAGGTGGTGCGTTGGAATGTTGCGAGCACTGGGAGCGATGTAGGCTAGAAGGGGGAGGCGCTGGAGCACGGGAGCAAGTATCTCGGCGAGGCTCGGCTCTTATGGCAGAATACCGTACAGGCGAAGGGGGCGACCGCAAGCTAGGTGGAACGAAGCAGGGGCTCACCGCGGATGCAGTGGAGGCGGTGGCGAGGTCGGAGAGGGTCCGTGGCCGGAGTATTCGACGACGGCGACTTGCGGTTCCGGCGAGACGAATACGAAGGGGATGGCGTGCTCCGGGCTTCCGGGGCCGATTCCTCTGGCACGGAGAAGAAGACGACGTCGAGGAGTGCGTTGGACACGTCGGCTGGGTCCAGGGAGTTCTCTGGCCGCGCATGCGCACGGCCGTGCTCCGGCGAGGCGTTCGGTCGTCGTCGGTTTCGTCGCAGGAGTGAGAGGGAGAGACTCTGGAGGGAAGGAATGGAGGCGTGGCACTCGGGTGCGTCTCCAGGTGCGCATAGAAGGCCGGGGAGGGGCAGGTGGCGGTTGGGGGGACGACGGCGCGCTCGGCTGTCTCGGTGGCATTCCATCGAGCAGCTTGGAGGCGCGGGGGAGGAAGAAGACAATGGAGAAGGCTGCTGGGCCGCCTGTTGGGCCTCGCGCTGGGCGAGAGGTAAGGCTCTCTGATGTTTTTCTGTTTATTCTTTCTGTTATTTGTTGGCCAGGCTAAAAAAATAGCTAGGAATTTTTAAAAATGCCACAATTTTTTATATGGCCTCATAAAATAGAGAGCTAGCCACTTATAAAATTTGAGCATTTTTTAAATTCAAATAATCTGAACTTCAATTCAAATAGGGTTTTACTTAATTTCCAAAGCCACTGTTTGAATATTAGAAAATTCCATGGGCATGGGATTGCTCCCAAATCATTTTTAAAATGATCAGCACCATTTATAAGAATTTTCCAAATGTTCAAATGATTTTTGGAAAAAGATTTTTATCTGGCTATTTGACTTAAATTCTCAGGGCTTTTCTTTTCCCCAATTTGATTTTCTTTTTGAATTTTTCACATGATGCAGAGGGAACTCAAACCCTAGCACTTACCTAAATTGGGGTTGTGACAACTCGCCCCCACTCAAAAGAATCTCGTCCCGAGATTCAGAAGTCTGTGGGAGGAAGGAGGGGTACTCGGCACTGAGACGGTCTTCTCTTTCCCATGTGGCTTCTTTCTCTGAGTGATGTGACCATTGCACTTTCAGAAACCTAATCTTCTGACGACGAGTGACACGCTCTGCGGAATCAAGAATACGAACGGGGTATTCTCGATAAGAAAGGTCATCTTGGAGATCAAGCGTTTCATGGTCGACTTCGCGGATGGGGTCTTTGAAGCAACGCCTGAATTGGGACACATGGAATACATCGTGTACTCGGGAAAGGTGCGGGGGTAGTTCAAGTTTGTAGGCAACTTCTTCACGTTTAGCTAGAATGCGGAAAGGTCCGATGTAACGTGGGGCCAACTTGCCTTTGATACCGAAACGTTGGGTTCCCTTCAAAGGAGTAACCTGGAGGTAAGCCTTCTCATCCAGATTGTAGCTCTCTTGCCTATGATGACGATCATAGTAGCTTTTCTGACGAGACTGTGCGGCTTTCAATCGATCAAGAACAATGCGAACTTGCTCTTCTGCTTCCTGGATCTTGTCCGGTCCAAAGAATTGTCTTTCACCGGTTTCAGACCAGTTTAGTGGTGTTCGACATCGTCGTCCATAAAGGAGTTCAAAAGGAGCCATGTTCAGACTAGATTGAAAACTATTATTATAAGCAAATTCGGCAAATGGAAGAGAATTCTCCCAATTCTTCCCGAATGAGATAACACAAGCTCTGAGCATGTCTTCAAGAATTTGGTTAACCCTTTTGACTTGACCGCTAGACTGAGGATGGAAAGCCGTACTAAAGGAGAGATGAGTTCCCAAAGCACGTTGGAAGCTTCCCCAAAATCTAGAGGTGAAAAGGCTACCACGATCGGAATTGATTTCCAAAGGAACACCGTGAAGGGATACAATTCTGGAGATGTACAAGTCCGCTAACTGGCTAGCAGTTATAGACTCGTGAACCGGAAGGAAGTGAGCAACTTTGGAAAGCCTGTCTATGACAACGAAGATGGCATCATTTCCTTTCTGGGTTTTTGGAAAGCCGGTGATGAAGTCCATACCGACTTTGTCCCATTTCCACTCAGAAATAGACAAAGGTTGAAGTGTACCAGCAGGTCTTTGATGTTCTGCTTTAATGCGACGACAAGCATCACATTCGGCAACAAATTGAGCAATGTCTCTCTTCATCCTAGTCCACCAAAATCTCTGGCGTAGATCTCGGTACATTTTTGTGCTACCGGGATGAATTGAGAGGGGTGTGTCATGGGCTTCTTTGAGGATGAGTTGCCTTAGATCCCTATTCTTAGGTACTACCAAACGATTTCCAAAGAATACCGTTCCCTTGCTATCTGTGGAGAAACATCTAGCAACTCCGCTAGCAATGTTCTCCTTGATCCGGCGAACACCTCGTGCACGCCTTTGGGCAACTATGATTTGATCCTCAAGAGTTGGTTTCGCCACCAAGGTTGAAAGATAGCCATGAGGAACAATTTCAAGGTTGATCTTGCGAAAGTCCTCATGAAGAAGTGGTTGATACTGCTGTAACATGAGGTTGTTATAGTACGATTTACGACTTAGTGCATCAGCCATGACATTGGATTTTCCTGGGGTGTAAGAAATTGCTACGTCGTAATCTTTTATCAACTTAATCCAGCGTCTTTGCCTGAGGTTAAGATCTGGCTGGGTGAAAATATATTTGAGGCTTTGGTGGTCGGAATAAATCTCACAACGATTACCAAGGAGGTAATGTCGCCAAGTTGTTAGGGCATGAACTACGGCAGCAAGTTCAAGGTCATGGGTAGGATAATTCTCTTCATGTGGCCGCAACTGGCGTGAAGCATAAGCTACCACATGTCGATCTTGCAGAAGTATGCATCCTAACCCTTGCCGTGATGCATCACAATAGATCTCGAAATCCCTTTTGGTGTCTGGAGGTGCAAGTACGGGTGCGGAAGTCAATCTTCTTTTTAGCTCTTGAAAGCTTTCCTCGCACTTGGAAGTCCATAAGAATTTCTTATCTTTCTTGAGGAGTTCAGTTAGAGGCTTTGCAACTTTAGAAAAGTTCTCGACGAAGCGACGGCAATAGCTGGCTAGGCCAAGAAAATTTCTAACTTGCTTAACCGATTCAGGTGGAGTCCAGTCAAGGACGGCCTGAACTCTCTCGGGATTCACAGCAATGCCTTTTGCAGAAATCACGTGGCCTAAGTAGGTCACTTCTGGTAGCCAGAATTCACACTTGGAGAATTTAGCGTACAGGCGATGCTCTCTAAGTTTCATCAATACCAGCCTTAGGTGTTTGGCATGTTCTTCTTCGTTCTTCGAGTATATAAGGATGTCATCGAGGTAAACCACGACGAACTGGTCCAAATATTCCATGAAGATCGAATTCATCATGCGTGAGAAAGTGGCGGGGGCATTGGTTAAACCAAAGGACATGACGGTGTACTCGTAAAGACCATAACGAGTAATAAAAGCCGTTTTGGGAATGTCCTCGTTTCGGATCTTGATTTGATGATAACCTAATCTCAAATCCATCTTGGAGAAGACGGAGGATCCTGCAAGTTGATCATAAAGATCATTGATCCTGGGCAGTGGGTATTTGTTCTTTATCGTCGCTAAATTTAGCGGGCGATAGTCTACGCACATCCTTTCTGTTCCATCTTTCTTCTTTACGAACAGAACGGGGCAACCCCATGGCGATGAGCTAGGGCGGATGAAGCCTTTTGCCAACGAAGCATCAAGTTGTATTTTAAGCTCAGCTAACTCATGTGGGGCCATTCTATATGGGCGTCTGGAAATTGGGGTTGTGCCTGGTATAAGATCCACTATGAATTCTACACATATGTCGGGTGGCTAGGCTTAAGGGGTTGGATCTCTGGATAGCTTCCTAGAGGATGACCAAGGTTTACTAGGGGCTACAACAGATAGGTCAGAGTAGCAAAGTACCCCAACACGATGGTTAGTGTGGTTCTTCTGGCTAGAAGACATCTAAAGTGGGAGGAAGGGCTGCAATTGAATCACTATAGGTTTCTAGAAGAAAACCTACATCAAACACTAAAGAACTGTCGGGAATGCCACCTAGAAATCTTCTAAAGGACAACCGAAAGGGGGAGAACGATTCTTTGCAATTGCATCAGATTATGAAGAAACCTGGAATGACTCGGACAACATAACGGCTGTAATTGCAAGAAAACAATTTTCTTCCAATGTAGATACAGCACTTACATAATACGATGTAAGAAATCAGCATTACAACAATGCTAGGAAACCGGACACAACTTTCCTACGGCTATAAGGAGGCAATCAACGAGATGTTCTAGTAAGACAGAGGAGAGCCTAGTCCTATCTTCCCGTAGAAAAGGTAAGGGTGACTCAGAACTCAGATCGATGAGGGTAAGGAGAAAAAGAAGCCTTACGTTGTTCCCTTATATACCCAGAGTAACTATATAACTATAGAGTGCTAGACTCGACTTCGGCCAAGGCTGATAATCCTACAGTCAGTCCTGCTCTGATACCAAGTCTGTCGGGACCCGGAATTAGCGTATATAAGCCTCGCTACAACACAATCATATGGAGAGCCGAGAACCGTACCCACTTGTCTAAGCAGACAAGGCCAAGCACAGAACGTTCTCGGAAAGCATCGAAAATGAGGGGCATCCCATTCAGGCCGGATGATCCACTGAGATGGGTCCTCATCGTCCGCACACAAGTCTAACTGATATGGGTGGTGAATTCCCATACTCATAGACAAGTCGCCTCAACCATACTATCGATTGTATTATAACCCTTGCATAGACTTACTCCAGCCCGATCACTTAGTCGGGGTCTAGGGCGGGCTCGATCATACATCAAAGTGTGCACGAGACAGAGTCTCGAACAATCGCATCGCGATGCCCGAAGCTGCGCACATCTAAGGGCCACTTGGTGTATAAAAGACCGCCAGCCAGATCACAACTAAGGTCTCGAAAATCCATACAAAGACATGCAGGTTATAAGAATACACGCAGCACACATGCCTTGTATGAACAGCAGGTATCATTGCAATTCTCTACAAAGTAAATATCTTTATTAGTAACTCTTACAGAGTGCACACAGAGATCGCAAGCATGTGATCCAACATTACAACAAGCATACGGAAGCAAAGTAGGTCTGAGTACAGACAAGTTTAACAGATGGCTTAGAGAAGCCTTATCTAAAAACAAGCCCTCCACGAGGGAACCAGTCGTCTGACAGGGACTACACTAGCTTGGTCTTGGTCTGAGTCTTCATTCTTCGAGCTTCGGATAGAAGCCACCATCGGGGTCGGTGGGTTCATCTAAAACATAGATTAAGCAAAAGTGAGTACAAAATCGTACTCAGCAAGACTTACATAGGAGCTATACTACTCATGCACATGTATCAAGGTAAAGGGAGGTGGGGTTCACTTGCAGAAGTGCCAGCTTTGACTTGGCTAGTCCTGAACTACGAGTACCAGACTTGAGGTAAGAAGCGTACATGAGTCCACTACATCTCTTCAACCAATTACACCACTATGGTTACTTCCTCGACTTCCCCACGAGAAGCACACCATAGCACTCACGCTTATCTTGCGAGTTTTAGAACTATCCAGTTCAAGTTGTCTAATAATCAAGCTAAGCTTTCCAAGCAGTCCATAACCGTGGACGCGGCTATTCGAATAGTTTTGTTAACCCTGCAGGGGTGTACCGCTACACACACGTGCCATCAGTTACCGCCTTTTGCGTGTCACCGTTCAAGAGATGACAACGAGGATGCCACCACAACCGTTACCTCATAGCCGATCTAGTCCATGAAAGCCGCCTATCTGGGTTGTCTGCCAGTATCGTCAACCCGTCCGGTTTACCGAAGTGGACCCAGATGATGTGTGCGTGGTGCGAAAGCCGGTCTCGGATGAGCCATTCTCTCACTTGGCTACCAGGCCACAATACCTACAGAAATCCGAACTACTGCGACATCTGGACATCGAAAGGGATGAGTTAGTAAGCCGAGAGGGGTCAGTGAGCCCAATGTGTGGTTGTACTCTTCATCTTGGATCACCAAACAAGAACTCGTGTTAGGGCGGTGTTCAACGAGACAACCCACCGTGTACTCCTACACAGCCTCTCATCGTTCACCTTGTATTAGGGTAGATTCACCAACACATTTCACTTCCATCAACACCATGTTTATCATCATCCCGACTCACATCATAAGCAACCTCATTGTACCACTAAGCATGCAATAAGCAGTAACAGTTGCAGGGGTCACATGATATCAATCAACTCCTACATCTGCTAGGATTGTGGTTTGCTTACTACTGTGACAAGATGATAGGTCATGCAAAGGACATGGGTTCAACTATGCGGTAGAAACGTTATCATGGTGATCATCCTAAACAATGCATAAGCGAGACATGAGAGGGAAGTGGGATTTTATCGACATGATCAATGGGGGTTTGCTTGCCTTGCTGACGAGGTTCAGTAACGGGGTCTTCAACGAAGCGGGTGATCTCGGTTCCCGCTCCACTTCTATCAGCAACATGACAATCATAGGATCAACATAATGTACAATGCACAATCACATGAATAAGATTGTAATGGTGATGTTCAAGGTACTGATGTGTTGAGCATTCCATTTTAAAGGAGTATATTGCATTTGAAATGCAAATTCAAACTCCATTTGATTTATCGATGAATTTCAGATGCATTTGAAAGCATGAAAGTTTGTTTGAATTTGTTGATCATGAAGTGATGTATTATAGTTGAAGTAAAGCTTCTGATGTGTGGATGAACCCATTGGAATTAAGGGTGTTGCAAAATCATTTGCAAAATCACCCCAATTTTGAATTTGAAAAGGATCCATATGCATGTTTTCTACTGTTCACCCATTTTAAAATGGTCAAACATGAAAACAAATTGCATATTCTTAATCCTTGTATTTTTCTGATAATTTTAGACATATTATTTGCTATATTTGGAGTTAGGATGAATTAATTATGAATTTCCAAAGTTTATTGCATTTTCTAGAATTTCTCTGATTTATTAATTCATTGGAAATTCATTAACTCGATTTATTGCGTCAGGCTGACGTCACAATGACGTGGGGGGGGGCTGACAACAGGGGCCCACCTGTCTGTGACACAGGGGGTTAATCCCGTGGTTAAAATAAATAAACAGAGGGATTAGGGGCTGGGGCCCCACCTGTCATTGGTTCAAAGGGGGGTTAGTGGGTGCTTAAAGCCTAAGTGCCCGGCGGTTAGCCGCCGGCGACCACGGCCACGGCGGAGGTGCGCCGGAGTGGGTTTCCTGGCCTCCAGGAGCCTTGCAGAGGGCACCGTTCGGCTCCCCGTGGCCTCGCGCGTACGATGGACTAGTCCATCGTCGCCGGGGAGGACCACGGCGTCGACGGCTTCACTTCCGCGGCGGCCGGAGCCACTGGAAGAAGGCGACGACGGCTGGGGGCACGGGAGGAGCCGGGGAGACCATCGTTGAGCTCCTGGAGTTCTCCCGCGTCGAGCGGTGTCATCAGGGGCTCGGGGAAGGGCCTGGAGCGAAGGCGGCGACGAGCTCGGCGGCGACAGAATTCCGGCGACGTCGGTTTTGCGTTCTGGTGCGGGGTTTTGACCGAGAGGTGGTGCGTTGGAATGCTGCGAGCACTGGGAGCGATGTAGGCTAGAAGGGGGAGGCGCTGGAGCACGGGAGCAAGTATCTCAACGGCCATGGCGGCGGCGAGGCTCGGCTCTTATGGCAGAATACCGTACAGGCGAATGGGGCGACCGCAAGCTAGGTGGAACGAAGCAGGGGCTCACCGCGGATGCAGTGGAGGCGGTGACGAGGTCGGAGAGGGTCCGTGGCCGGAGTATTCGCCGACGGCGACTTGCGGTTCCGGCGAGACAAAGACGAAGGGGATGGCGTGCTCCGGGCTTCCGGGGCCGATTCCTCTGGCACGGAAAAGAACACGACGTCGAGGAGTGCGTTGGACACATCGGCTGGGTCCAGGGAGTTCTCTGGCCGCGCGTGCGCACGGCCGTGCTCCGGCGAGGCGTTCGGTCGTCGTCGGTTTCGTCGCAGGAGTGAGAGGGAGAGACTCTGGAGGGAAGGAATGGAGGCGTGGCACTCGGGTGCGTCTCCAGGTGCGCATAGAAGGCCGGGGAGGGGTAGGTGGCGGCTGGGGGGACGACGGCGCGCTCGGCTGTGTCGGTGGCATTCCACCGAGCAGCTTGGAGGCGCGGGGGAGGAAGAAGACAATGGAGAAGGCTGCTGGGCCGCCTGTTGGGCCTCGCCCTGGGCGAGAGGTAAGGCTCTCTGATGTTTTTCTGTTTATTCTTTCTGTTATTTGTTGGCCAGTCTAAAAAAATAGCTAGGCATTTTTAAAAATGCCACAATTTTTTATATGGCCTCATAAAATAGAGAGCTAGCCACTTATAAAATTTGAGCATTTTTGAAATTCAAATAATTTGAACTTCAATTCAAATAGGGTTTTATTTAATTTCCAAAGCCACTGTTTGAATATTAGAAAATTCCATGGGCATGGGATTGCTCCCAAATCATTTTTAAAATGATCAGCACCATTTATAAGAATTTTCCAAATGTTCAAATGATTTTTGGAAAAAGATTTTTATCTGGCTATTTGACTTAAATTCTCAGGGCTTTTCTTTTCCCCAATTTGATTTTCTTTTTAAATTTTTCACATGATGCAGAGGGAACTCAAACCCTAGCACTTACCTAAATTGGGGTTGTGACACGTTATGCATAGATAAATAACTTGGTTCTTGGGTAAGCATTTTTGGGGATGGAAATCATATACGTATCTCTTTCTAACTCATTCCAAGTTTCAAAATGGTGCTAATATTATCTACTTATTCATTGACACCGATGCCATGATATGTTAAACTTTGATCTCTTGGCCTCTGTAATGCATACTGATATTTAGGTATCAACTAGCCACTTCGATTCCTCCAATACCATTTTTAATGTCTATATTTGTTTCTTGCCAATCCCCATCTATTTAACATGATTCCCTACTTTTCCGTATGTTTCTTCGCCTTGGATATTAATCTACACAATCAAACTATCTTTTTACTTCCATGATCTGCCATGAACTATGTTGTGTTTCTTTCTTATGCACAATGTGATATTTAAGTATTAATAAATACTCAGTTAAACTTCACCAATACCAGTTGTAATCACCGTAATTGGTTGTTGTCAATCATGTTCCAGTTAACATGCTTTTCTATTTTCATTTCGTTGCTTTACCATCATGTTAAATGCTCACATCCGAACAATTTATACTGTTATTAATTTTGATTTATCTCATTCTGTGTTTATCCACCAAAACAATGGTTCAGTTTTACCCCTTCCTTTACCAGCATCTTAAAACTTAACAATCAATATATCTTTCATAGTCTGATGATTTGTATCCCAGTCTGTACTTATGCAGGAAAAGCAATGGGAGATGCCGTTGTTCAACATCGTGGTTAGTTTCATCCCATGGCCTTTATTTCCTCATTACACAAGTACATAATATATTTTAATGGTTTAGTTATTGCTTCTATAGGTACATACATCAGGGGTCCATATCCACACTTCGATCCATTTTGCGTATGGGGTAATGACATATTCGTGACCGATCGCCAAGTGAGGAAACTAATAAAGATTGTTAGGAGAAAGAGACGGGAGATGAGAATTAAACTTTCTGTCTATTCTTTATCCAAGACAACTGTGAACTTCAGGATGGTAAGAACTACACAACCTTCCTTTTTCATGCTCATATTGAGTTTTTAGTCATCACTCACCAGTATTTGAATGTTATAATTTTTAGTGGTTCCCAATGGAGTTTACTCAAGATTACATAGAAAACTCCATGCTTGGTGCGGAGGCAACCAAAATAAAAGTCTATCATCCAGACTACTATGAAGACGGTCTACACGTCTTCCTGAAGTCTGTGAAGGATGGACGAGCGGTCATCATAAGAGGTTGGACCAAAGTTGTGCGCGCCTTCGGCACGAAGGAGGGCACAATAGGGGCATTCCGCTTCTACAACTGCCCTGATAGATAAAATGACTTTTGGCTCTCTCTATACCGCCTTTAATACTCATCTGGTTCATTGTTGTAATTATTCTATTTCTGTAATTCTTCAACATTAGTTTTTTTAGGCTAGACCATTAGTTGTTGTGATTTGAATTATTCTTTGATTGTTGAACCTTTGTAAATTGGATGTATATAATTTTTTGTTTCACCTATTATTAAATTCAATTTATAATTTCAAATATAGGATAATTGTAATTATAGGTAATAAATTAAGGTGAAATAATTGTTGTTCTATAGATTAAGTTGCACACAGTTTCTTGGGACCAATCGTTTGCATAGAGCTCAACAACACAAACGTTGTCCCTCCGAAAACTGTGTTGATTAGATCATGCATCATACACGTTCTGCGTATAAAAACCGTCACCCAGTATCCACAACAGAGCACACGTTTTGATTACAAAAACTATCTACGATTATGAATATCATCCCACACAATATGGAAACATGAAATGTGTGTGATCAATCCTAATAGCACACACGCGTTGCGAAATACAAACGTTTGTGATCTCTCTAAATTCGCACATGTGTACTGAAATAAAACCGTTTGGAACATATAGACCGTGCACACATTTAAAATTTAGTCACCGTGTCTGATAATAGTATGGTCACACACAAACATTTGTAGCAAATTATCAGTCATGTATGAAGGGTTACAACCCAAAACCCAAAACCCGATAGTGTAAACCCAAACCCGGTAACATAAAGAAACTGTGTGGGATCTATGTAGTGTGACAGACGGTGCTTTTCTATTGCTTGTTTGTGTTCCTGGTCGCATTGCAAACGATCATGTCGAGTGAACTGCATGTGATACATATGTTATGTCCACACGGTCATTCTGGCAATGGCCGTGTGGGATATAGTCGTACATCAGACATGATTTTTTAAACGGAACCGTCTGCTTGACATCGCCACATTGCAAACATTTTATCACTCTTGTGTGGAGAAGGAACCCCTATCGCAATCGAGAGCAAGATGACGGTTCCAATTCCCGTAGGCGATAGGGGTCAAAAACCGTTTGGATAGACCCTAACAACACTAGTGTGAAGTTGGGTGGCTTCTGAATGCCACCAATGAGTCCTTCTTCCAGACAGCCAGCCCCCAATCCCGGTGTTGAAAATCCCGGTTGGGTTATTGATTCGGCTCCTGGGAGCGGTAGGAAGACCTAGACATCTGTTAGGTCTCCAAAATATTTATAGTATTAGGAGGGGATATTGTCAAGAAAACCTATGTTTTGTAAGCATGTATATATGAGGGAAATATATTTATGTTTGTCCGCAATTTTTTTGTTTTTGGGTAATAGCTCGTATAGAAGTCGATTGTGCGTATAATAAAACAATAACCTTTAATCAAGTAAGTTCAGTGTCAGCCGGCTCCGTAATAGGATGCTTCTGATTGACTTATGAAAAGGAATTATTGATCACATAATATGTGTAGGTCGGGACTTCTCTGTATGCCGGCGTAGCATGACTTATGCTAGTGTTATGCTGACTTAGGTTCAGTGTCAATGTGGTGTTTTATAAAGTTGAGTCATGTCGTATGTCCCTTGGCAGAAACACTTTGTCTCCGTAAAGGTCCGGCTTGTGATTCTTCGGTTGTGATAACGCTGTAGGTCTGTCTAGTATATTGCCGACTTGGCTAAGGCTATATCGTGCTCCCCGTGAAGGAGGTGAAGGGAGTCTTGTCTCGCTTTCTAGTTGTCGGCTTCAACGTATACCATGACCCGAGGTGAGTCATGTCATATGTCCCTTGGCAAAACAACTTTGGCTCCGTATATGAGGAAGAACGACATATAGCCGGTTGATCGGTTGGGAGATGTTCGGATGCTCCATAGTACGGAGGGAAGCTCTTCTTTCCAACAGCACGGGGTTTGTTCTAAGGGGACAAGGAGTCGGGGTTTGATACCTCGTAGGAGTTCCTGATTTGCCCATTCAGCTTGACCGTTTGATTGTGGGTGAGCCATAAATGCTAAGTCGAGTCGGATGTGTTCTTGTTGGCAGAAACATTCCATAACTCGTTCCGACAGGTTGCTAACGTTGTCGCTGATTATGCTGTGTTGTTATCCATACTGGAAGATGATTTTCTTCAGGAACTTGAGTGTCGTCTTTGCGTCGCATTTGTTGACATGCTCTGCTTCAACCCACTTAGTGAATTTGTCATCTAATACCAATAAATGTGTCTTCTTTGTTTTGGATGGCTTGAAGGGCCCCACCATATCCAGCCCCCATACTAGAAAAGCACAGGTTATCGAGATCATCCTGAGTTCCTGAGCCGGTACATGGTCCTACCTAGCATAGCGTTGGCATCCATCACATTTCTTGACTATATCCTCGACGTTCGCATGAGCCAAAGGAAAATAGAAGCCATGCCTGCAAGCTTTGGCTACAAGTGAACGGGAGCCGATGTGATGGCTGAAATCGCCTGAATGTATCTCGTTCAAGATTTTGCGTCCTTCGGTCGGAGAAGCACATCGTTGGAAGACGCCAGTTGGGCTGAGTCGGTGCAGCTCGCTGTTGACGATCAAGAAAGATTTACTGCGCCTGACGATCTGGCGGGCTAGGAACTCGTCCTCTGGTAGTATTCCCCGAGTCTTGTAGTCCAAATAGGGTGTGACCCATTCAGGGGTTGCGTGCAGTGCTGCTACCAAAGTCGGTTCGGGGTCTAGGACCACTATTTCTTCCTCTGTGGGGATTCAGACTAAAGGATGTGTTAAAATGTCAAGGAACACTTTTGGAGGGACTGGCATTTGTTTGGATCAAATTCGTGACAAGGCGTCGGCCGCCTCATTGAGATTTCTCTCTATGTGCTCCACCCTATAGCCCGTAAAGAAGACGGCTTGTCGTGAAACCGCCCGCCGGTAAGCGCCATCATTGGGTCTCGGGAGTCCCACTTTCCTGACACTTTGTGGGAAACAAGGTCGGAGTCTCCTAGGCTGTGTATCCGGGTTATATTCATCTCTCACGCGAGTCGTAATCCGTGCAACAATGCCTTGTATTCAGCCGCATTATTTGTGCACGGGAATCGTAGCTGTAAGACATATTAAAATATTTCTCCCTGCGGGGAGGTGATGACCACACCAGCTCTTGACCCTTGCAGTTTTCTGATTCCGTTGAAGTGCAGCGTCCAAGACTTGGTGGTGGGTTTTTTGGGAGGTATCTGCAACTCGGTCCAGTTGTTGATGAATTCGACCAGAGCTTGTGATTTGATGGCCGTGCAGGGCTCATATTTGATGTCATAAGCCCCCATCTCTATGGCCCACTTGGATATTCGTCCTATCATTTGTGTGTTCAGTATGATATCTCGCAGAGGTGATGAGCTGACGACTGTAATGGAATGTTCTCGAAAATAATATTTTAGCTTCCGACTTGCCATGAAGACTACCAGAACAAATTTCTTCCACTGAGGGTAGCGCTTCTTTGATATGGACAACACCTCACTAACATAGTAGGCGGGACGTTGAATGAGGTGTGATTTCCCTTCCTCTTGTCGTTCAACCACTATGGCGGCCCTGACGGTTTTGCTGTTGGCGGCACTATAAAGCAACATTGGTTCCTTCGGCTTGGGAGCTGCTAGTATCGGAGTCTACGACAGTTGAAGTTTTAGGGCTTCAAGGGCTTCGGCAACGTCTTCGTCCCATACAAACGTATTTCCTTCTTAAAGAGCCAGTAGAGGGGAATGGCTTTCTCACTGAGACGACTTATGAAGCGGCTTAGGGCGCCAATGCACCCGGTGATTTTCTGGCCCCCCCCCCCCCGAATTGAAGTCATCTTTGAGAGAGACATAATGGCGTTTAGGTTTTCTTGGTTCACTTCAATTCCTCTTTTGGATATGATGTATCCTAAGTGTTTTCTAGCTGGTACTTCCAATGTGCACGTGGACGGGTTTAGCTTCATTTGGAAGGTGCAAATATTACAGAGGTTTCCTTTAGGTCGGCGATCAGGGAGTCAGCCTTCTTGGTCTTGATCACTATGTCGTCCACGTATCCGCGCATGTTGTGTCCGATTTCCTCCTTGAGGCAGTTTTGGACGGTGCGCTGGTGTGTGGCCCCTGCATTTTTCAAGCCGAAGGGCATCGATGTATAGCAGAAAGGTCCAAAAGGCGTGATGAAGGATGTCTTTTCCCTACCCTCAACAACCATCTTTATCAGATGATAGCGGAGTATGCATCCCGGAAGCACAAGAGCTTGCCTCCCGCAGTGGAGTAGATTATTTGGTCTATACGTGGTAAGGCGAAAGGGTATTTGGGACATGCCTTGTTCAGATCCGTATAGTCGACGCACATGCGCCAGGTTCCATATTTCTTCAAGAACAAGACCGGGTTAGCTAACCATTCGGGGTGGAATACTTCGATGACGAACCCGGTGGCTAGGAGTTGGGCTATTTCCTCTCCCGTAGCTTCTCTTTTCTTGTCGTTAAAACGACGGAGGAATTGTTTGACTGGCTTTATTTTTGGGTCAGTGTTGAGATGGTGCCCAGCGAGTTCCCTTGGCACGCCAGGTGTGTCAGAAGGCTTCCATGTGAAGATATCCCGATTCTAACAGATGAAATCAATGCGCGTGTGAAAGGATTGGAATGTCGACTAGAGGAGGGGGTGAATAGGCGACTAACACAAGAAAGATAGGTTGACTAGATGTGCAAATAACTGAGAAACCTATATGACAACTAATGCAACACTATATGAGAAACCAAGAGATAAGCAATGAAATAAACTTGCAAAAAGTAAAGGTACAGGGAACACGGGACAGAAGGATATGCTGCCGAAGTTCCTTCTCTTTCGAGAAGTACGTCTCCGTTTGGAGAGGGTGCGGAGCACAATGCTCACACGAAGCCAACGAGGGCCACCCTATCTCTCCTCACGCTCTTACCAATATAAGATGTCGTGATACACTATGCGGTGGCCTTGAAGGCGGCGAACGAACCATTACGAACAAGGTTGGGGAAATCTCCACAACTAAATAAGAGGGTCACAACTTTACCACGAAGCTTCACCACAATGGAATATGACTCTGAGGCGACCTCTTCCATCTAGGGCACCAATGTGCCCAAGAGTAACAAGATCCACAAGGGATTAATGGGGGGAATCAAATATCCTTTGGTGGAAGTGTAGATCGTGGCCTCCTCTTCCAAACCGTAGAGACTCAACAAGTTTTGCTGGCTAGGGAGGGAGATCGGGCTAGAATGAAGCTTGGGCGTCAATGGAGGAGAGAGCAATAAGTGAGTTAAGTCAACTAGGGGAAGAAGACCCCATTTTATAGGTGGGCAAGAAACTAGCCATTGGCAGCCCACCAACCATGGTAGTACTCCTTCGTGCGGTACTACCGCGGAGCAGTACTATCGTACCGGGTGCGGTACTACCGCCCCATGGTACTATCGAGGGCTAGTGCCGCGCTACCACAGTAGGGGACCAGAGGAATTACGGTAGTAGGCACGGTACTGTCCTACGGTACTTCCGTGGCGTGATACTACTGTGGCGTTGTACTACCGTACTAGGCGCGGTACTACTGCCCCACGGTACTACCGAGGGCTAGTGCTGCGCTACCACCATAGGGGTCCAAAGGAATTACGGTAGTAGGCACGGTACTGGACTACGGTAGTACCGTGGCGCGGTACTACCGTACTGGGCGTGGTACTACCGCCCCACGATACTACCGAGGGCTAGTGCCTCGCTACTACCTTAGGAGTCCAGAGGACTTACGGTAGTAGGCGCGGTACTAGCCTATGGTAGTACCGTGGTGCGGTGGTATGCGAAAGATGATAATTGCTTCTCGCCCTTCGTTGGTTACCCCAAGTGGAAGCTCAAATGCAGCGTAGCAGCAAGTTTCCCTTGGTGAAGATACTCAGGTTTTAAGATTGTCTCCCGTAGGACTCCGGCAATGATAAGTAGGTGGTGAAGTGAACAATGGCGCCGTTCACAACTCAGGGTTGCTTACTTCACCTGGACATATACACAGACACAATTAACTATGCTCCCAACGAAGTTCAGAGAGGTTGTCAATCTCTCCGGTCTTGTTTTTTACAAAGGATCAAACGCAAGGGATAATGATAATGATAACAACTGAAAGTAAAAGCTAGAAAGTAAATAAGCGTGTAAACAATGATGATCAGTAGCTATGTGATGTCTCTCTCCCAAAAGAAGATAAAACTGCTATGCGAGGTAAACAAATTACATATGGGCAATTGACAGGATTATAAACGCACCACAATGCGAACTATGCTACAAAGAAAGGAAGAGGCTCATAAGCATGGGTAGTACGCCAAAATAAGTAGACCGAAATCCATCTGCATCTACTACTAATCATCCACCTTGAGATATCTATCCAGAACATCTCGCTGGTATTAAGTTGCGAGCCCCACCCAAAGTGTAAACCCAAACTAACAGACAACTGCATTAAAAATAATTTTGCGTAAAGTAAACAATCCTTGCAACCGCGGTTACCAGCACCGTTTTTCCCCCTTGTGGCCACAGCACATCCCCTAGACTCATGTTTTTGTAACTCAAGCGTGTCATCAGGGGGCATGTACCCACAATCGAGCATAAAGTTCCCTCTTGGAGTCACTACATACTACTTGGCCAAAGGAACAAATAGCAACAGAGAACATGCAAGAATTACTTAGGAACAAACATATAAGAGATAAGAACCAAATATATTACTCTATCACAATCTGAACATAACCTCATAATCCATCAGATCCCATCAAACTCAGCATAGCAAAAGCAGAGAGATTACATATGTGCCTCGATCATGTAGGGCAGCTCACGAGGTCTAAACCATGAAGAACAAAGAGGGGAGGAGAACATCACATAACTACTGATCACGGACCCATGGTACGAAGGAAACTACTCACGACACATCCGGGAAGCATCCATGGTGGAAGGGAAGCTCCCGGAGGTCGATCCTCCCTCCGGCAGGGTACCTGGAAGAGTCCTGCTGGTGCTCCCGATCTTGGAAGCGCAGCAGCGGCGGAACAGAGGCGAGATCGTGAAAAATGGGTTTGTCCTCGGAAGTTTCACGTCACGGGAGTTATATAGGCGAAGGGGGGCAGCCAGGGGGGCCACCAGGGGTCCAGGCGCCCCCCTGGCACGACCAAGCCCTAGGCCGCGCCAGCTATGCGCCTGGGGCCCTGGTGGGTCC
The DNA here is from genome assembly GCA_950022295.1 of Bromus sterilis. Lineage (NCBI taxonomy): Eukaryota > Viridiplantae > Streptophyta > Magnoliopsida > Poales > Poaceae > Bromus > Bromus sterilis. The sequence continues at coordinate 154,946,701 of OX465596.1, read as the reverse complement.
CACCTGGTCCCCTTTCGGGACTCCGGAAGGTTCCTTCACACTGATTTTTTATCTGATTTTCCCGAATTTTTTGAGCACTTTTAATATGGGGGAAAACTGAAATAGAAAAACAACAGAAAACAAAAACTGGCACTGGGGTGCACTGAGCTAATAGGTTAGTCCAAATATGATCAAAAGTGTATGAAAGTGTATCTAGATTATAGCAATATCACACAAAACATGCATGGAGCAAGCATAAATTATCGATACGTTTGGGACATATCAACATCCCCAAGCTTAATTCCTGCTCGTCCTCGAGTAGGTAAATGATAACAAGCATAATTTCTGTGGTGAGATGCTAGCAACGATATAAGAAATTTCAAAAGTAAAGCAATCAAGGTATGTGATTCAATTCAAGTCATAACATGCAAGAGTCTATATTAACATTGAAACAAGTAACAAAAGAACATTATGTGCAAGAGCTCTCACTGTCCGTGACTCGAATGTCTCCAAATGGTGTTTGCGTGCAAGAAGAGGGATAGGGAATACGAGAAAAAAGTATTTTTTTGTTGAGAAATCAATCTACTAAAGTTTCACACATGGTCTTCTTTAGAATCTTATGTTGACTCGTCCCTAGACCACTGGCCAGGTACAAGTCAATTTGATCCACTCCTTTTCGATATTTTGAGCACCCAAGTAATGGATGAGCGTAAGCAGGAAAGTTGACACTTAGGATGGCAAAGAGAGAAATATGATGGAGGAGGAAGACAAAAAGGATGAGAAGGGCTCACATCAATGAGGACAATCAGAGGCGAGAAGGAAAAATGATAGATATGATGTGAGGAGTAGGGATTGCCATGCAACGGATGCACATACAATCTAAAAAGCTCTCCAATGGAACTAGTGGGGGTGCATCTAGCTTGCTTGCTCATGATGACCTAGAGCTTTTTTGAGGAGGCTCATCCTTGGAATATGCAAGCCAAGTTCTATAGTGTGAAGGTCCCCACATAGCTATATGCATAAATGATCATCTCTATGGAGTACAAGGATAAGAGGGAGTACTAGTGTGGATCTTTCAAAAGGATAGTAGTGTTGCCCCTTTCTCTCTTTTTCTTTTTATTTTTCTCTTTTTCTGTATTTTTTTTATTTTTTGGTGGCCTCAATGGCTCTTTCTATTTAACTCCATTTGTTCTCCTTGGGATCTTTTATTTTGTCACTTTGGGATCTTTTCCTCACTTAAGGGCAACACTCTAATTTACAAGAGGGTGTAGAAGATCTTTCACACTTTACAAGGTACTCAAATCATAAAGAAGATGTAGCTATCATGATGTATGCAATGTATGCCGCTGCCAGTGTAGCAGGAACATGGATGACATGAAGATCAAGTCATGAAGAGGTGGATGTTGCATGGCAATATATCTCGGAAAGGCTATGGAAATTCCTTGATAGGTAGGTATGGTGGCTGTTTTGAGGAAAGCTATAAGGACGTTTATGAGGACAAAGCGTATCATGCCAAGGGTTTGGATGTACAAGCGAAGGTGGACGCCAACTCTCGGAGGGAGAAGAAGGCAATGCACGACACAGGAGAGGCTAGCAAATACGAGGAGGTGGAAGTGTCAACTTTCAATACTAACATTAGTCCGAAGAACTCATGCACTTATTATCGGTAACTCTCAATCTAATAAGGAGGTTCACAAAGAGACAAGTACCCCAAGGAGGACTGTATGGGGGTTTGGTTATCCTTGCGCATCCTCGAATCATGCTACGTGAGTGTACTCTAATATCTGATCCCTCAAAAGATTAGTGATCCATCTAGTAGCTAGAGTTCTCAACTAGTTTTTTAGGTTTTGAAAATAACCTTGTATTTCCCAAAATACGACACCTATCACTAATAGGCTAGATCTCTTGACACCAAAAGTTCAAACATTACTCACATCAATACCTCAAAACTATTGCAAGTTACTACTAAAATTAAATAGCAACCTCAATTACCTACTTCTCAAGACAAGACACAACTCAGTGCAACAACCAACTCTCTTAACAAGATAAACATGAAAACTAAAGAGAGTTCCAGCAACAAACTAAAAAAAATCCAAGGATCTTTCTAAAGACAAACTAAAACTAAACATGGCAGTAACTACGAAAAGATAAAGAACGCACAACAGCAGAAAGATAAGCATGAAAAATCCTATGATGTGTTCTAGATTTTGAAAGTGGAGCGTTTTTCTTTCCCACACAAAGTAAGACGGGGTCTAACTTTTTATGAAAAATAATCAAAGCTAAACAAAAATAAAAATAAAATCTAAGAGCGGGACGCTCCAAGCATATCACATAACGCATGAAGTGATAAAAATATAGTGAGACAAAGGACGAACTATTGATTATTTATGGAGAAGGGGATGCACGGGTGCATCCCCAAGCTTAGACGCTTGAGTCTCCTTGAATATTTATTGGGATGCATGGGGGCATCCCCAAGCTTGAGCGCTTGACACTCCCGGATCTTCTTTCATCATCTTGCATCGCACACTTGAAAACTCTCTTCATACATAACTCATCATAAGCTGATTAGAGAGGTTAGTACCCTTAATAAAATAATTTTCCCCACTGGATATAAAGATATTCTTCAAGAGCTACTGTTTCTCAAGATTGCCAAAAGGTTTTTGCAAAGAAAAAGCAAGCTTAAGGTTTGCAAAAGTAAGGAGAGACAAAACGTGGCAGAATTTTTGAAAAACAGAACAGAAGGTAGTAAAGAATTTTGAGGGGTACTTCCGTAACTCAAATAAAAAAACTCAGAACATAAAAAAGTGCTGAAATTGTATAGAGCACGCTGTGTAAACAATTCATCTCAAAAAGATGAATTGGTGATTTGATCCCATTTTTCCCGTTAGGAAGACAGATTCTGTTTTCTGGACAACATGTCACAACTTTTGCTTCCCTTGTCATATGAGGCTATAACTTGGCACAAAGATTAAAAATAAAGATACAATGATGTTGCTACAGTAGTAAAAATCATCAAGACCATGAAAAACATAAGTAAAAACATCTTGGGTTGCCTCCCAACAAGCGTTTTGTTTTATGCCTTTAAGCTAGGTATAAGGATTATAGAAGATGCTCTGACAAGAATAAGAGTTTTGAAGAAAAAGAGAGCATTTAAGAATCATATATGAAGCACATTTAAGCCTAACCCACTTCCTATGCATAGCCATCTCATAAGAAAGTAAATCAAAGAAGCACAAAGTGACATGCATAGGACGGTGGAACAAGAACAACTTAAAAACTTTCAACAAAATGAGAGGTGTTTTTGTAACATGGAAGTTTCTACAACCAAACTTTCCTCTCTCAAAGTAATTTTCAGTAGCATCATGAACACCATCAAGAATATAACTATCACATAAATCATTTTTTTCATGACCTACAACCACACGTGTATAGTTTTCAACACGGTCTTTAGGAACATAAGATAAATGCATCCCATCACATTGAGCCATAATAAGAGCTAAGTTCTCCGGAATATGAGTTGGAGATTTCAAAAGGATAATAGGACAATCAAGTGTGGGTGCAATAGAAAAAAATTTATGCTCAACATGAGGAACTATAGCAAGTTCATCTCCATAAGCATCATTCATAGTGGCATCACGACCACAAGTATAAAAGGCATCAACTTCATCAAAAAGGGATATTTTAAAAGAATCCATAGGAGCATAATACTCATATAAGGTAAGATTCAAAGAGTTACTCTCATTAGAAGGTAGACATGGATAGCTCCATTCTTCCTCCTTTTGTTCGTCACTCTCCTCCTCTTTTTCATACAAGGAGCTTTCAGGTTCAACAATTTCTTCTTCCATAGAGTCCTGCAAATCATTAGTCTCTTCCTTTGGGGTAGAGATTCTCTCAAGATGATCAGTAATATAATAGTTTTCATCGTAATTTTCCAAACAATAGATAAGTATAGCAAGACTATAAGATTTGTAAGGGGCATCATCAATATTTTTAAGAAGAGAAGTAATTTCATAGGCACCCTTATAAGCAACAAATTCTTCTATTTCCTTTGCATCATAAAAATCATAGATTCTCTTAGCATAAGAAGCTAAGGTTTCATCATCATTGTACTCACATTGGAAAGCAAGGTGTTTATGCCTCATAAAGAAACAAGATTCATCCCCGCAAAAAGATATATTATATATTGAGCACAAGTTTCTAGCATACTCATACAACTTATGTATTTGTTTCCATAAGTGTATCCCCTCTTGTGACAAGCGGTGTTTGATACGTCCAAAACGTATCTATAATTTCTGCTTGCTCCATGCCTCTTTTGTGTGATATTTCTATGATATTGATGAACTTCCATACACTTTTGATCATATTTGGACTAACCTATTAACTCAGTGCACCCCACTGCCAGTTCCTGTTTTCTGCTGTTTTTCTATTTCAGGTTTCCCCCATATTAAAAGTGCTCCAAAAATTCGGGAAAAATCCAATAAAAAAATCAGCGTATAGGAAGCTTCCGGAATCACCGAGGGGAGCCAGAGGGGACCCACCGGGGCCCTAGGCGCCCTCCCGTCGCGCCCCAGGGTGGGGCCGCGCCAGGGGGCCTCCTAGACCCCTGGTGTCCCCCTGGCTTCCCCCCTTCGACTACTTATTCCCCGTGACGCAAAAACCCCGAGACGGGAACCCTTTTTCGTGATCTCTCCTCTATTCCGCCGCCGCCGCGCTTCCAAGATCGGGAGCACCAGAAGACCTCTTCCCGGCACCCTGCCGGAGGGAGGAACCACCTCCGGGATCTTCTCCACCACCATGGACGCTTCCCGGATGAACCGTGAGTAGTCCACCTTGGACCATGGGTCTATGATCAGTAGCTATGTGATGTTCTCCTCCCCTCTTTGTTCTTCATGGATTAGACCTCGTGAGCTGCCCTACATGATCGAGACACATATGTAATATTTCTATTGCTATGCTGAGTTTGCTGGGATCCGATGGATTATGAGATTATGTTCAGATTGTTTTTGAGTAATATATTTGATTCTCCTATTTTATATTTATGTTCTTGAGTAATTCTTGCATGTTCTCCGTTGCTGTTTATTGCTTTGGCCAAGTAGTAGGTAGTGACTCCAAGAGGGAGCGTTATGCCTGATTGTGGGTTCATGCCCCCCGATGACTAGCTTGAGTGACAGAAACATGAGTCTAGGGGATATGCTGTTGCCACAAGGGGGAAAACAACGGTGCTTGTACTTGCGGGTGCAAGGATTGTTTACTTTACGCAAAGTTCTTTAATGCAGTTGTCTATTGCTTTGAGTTTACACTTTGGGTGGGATTCGCAACTTAATACCAGCGAGATGTTCTGGATAGATATCTCAACTTGGATGATTAGTAGGTAGATGCAGATGGATTTTGGTCTACTTGTCTTGGCGTACCGCCCATGCTTTTGAACCTCTTCCTTAGTTTATAACATAATTAGCATTGGTTTGCGCACATAATCCTCTCAATTGCCCAGCTGTAATTTGTTAACCTTGCATGGCTATTTTATCGTCTTTTGAGAGAGACACATCACTAGTGAACATCATAGGACCCCGATCCATATTTCCAATACTGTTCACCCGCTATCAATTTACTGCTTTATTTACTTTTCCGTTGCTATCACTATCATTATTATCCCGTGCGTTTTGTCCTTTGTAAACAACAAGGCCGGAGGAATTGAGAACTCCTCTGTACTCGTTTGGAAGCAAAGTTATTTGCTGTGTGTGCAGGTCCAGGTAAAGTAAGCAACCTCTGTTGTGAACGGCGCCATTGTTCACTTCATCACCTTCTTGTATCTGTTGGAGTCCTATTGGTCGACACTCAACCTTAGCATCTTTGCTAAGGGAAACTTGCTGTTGTCTACATCTCAATCTTCCACTTTGGATAACAAATGAGGGGCGAGAAGTAAACTCTCGTAACATAAAAGAAATTTCTGGCGCCGTTGCCGGGGACTCTGCTCTTCAAGATAGGGGGATTGCACACTATCTTTTATCTTTGCTTTTTAGTCTTGTTTGATTACCTTTCAGTGTTTGCTTTAGTGTCCTTTATCAAAAATAAAAAAACTAGTTATCTTGCTTGCTGCTACTATGGGTTCCTCTGAGAACACCAAGTTGTGTGACTTTACTAGTCACAACAACAGTGACTTTATCTGCACTCCTATTGCTACACCTGCTACTTCAGCGCCTTCTTATGAGATTAAACGTTCTTTGCTGAACCTTTTTATGAAAGATCAATTCTCTGGTGCTAGAGATGATGCTACTTTGCATTTAAATAATTTTATTGAGCTTTGTGATATGCAAAAGTACAAAGAAGTAGATGGTGATATTGTTAAGCTTAAGCTTTATCCTTTCTCCTTGAGAGATGAAGCTAAAATCTGGTTTCAATCCTTGCCTAGGAATAGCATAGATTCTTGGGATAAGTGCAAGGATGCTTTTATTGGGAAGTACTATCCCCCTGCTAAGATAACCAATTAAGGAGCTTTATTATGAATTTTAAACAATTGGATAATGAACATGTTGCCCAAGCTTGGGAACGCATGAAATCTCTTGTTAAGAATTGCCCTACGCATGGTTTGACTACTTGGATGGTTATCCAAACTTTTTATGCAGGCTTGAACTTTACCTCGAGGAACTTTCTAGATTCGGCCGCGGGAGGAACCTTTATGTCAATTACACTTGGTGCTGCCACAAAACTCCTCGATGAGATGATGACCAAGTATTCCCAATGGCACACTGAAAGAGCTCTAACAGGTAGGAAGGTAAACTCTGTCGAGGAGATCTCCTGTCTAAATGAAAAAGTTGACTTGATTATGTCTCTACTTACCAAGAAATCTCCTATTGATCCTCGTGATGTACATTTAAATTCTTTGATTGCTCAAGATCAAGTAGATGTGAACTTTATCTCTAGAAACAACTTCAACAACAATGCTTATAGGAGTAACTTTGGTAGCAATCCTAGACCGTTCCCCTCCAACAACTATGGGAACAACAACACTTATCCTAGCACCAAAAACTCCACTTCTGAATTAGAGAGTATGCTTAAAGACTTTATCACTACCCAAAAAAGCCTTCAACAAGAGTGTAGAGGAAAATCTAGACAAACTAGAAAACCTCTCGTCGAAGGTAGACAATTTAGCCCATGAAGTAGAATTGCTTCAAATTAGAACTTCTCCCCTTGAGGAGAGGAAGGTCACTCCAATGAATGCTATCCAAGTGCAAATTAATAAAAACATTTGGATGATGGATAAACTTAAAGAGAGATGGGATAGAGAAAAGGAGGAAGAAGATAGAATTAAGAGCCTTCCTACACACCATACTTTTGCTACTATCCAAGTGGTTGAGGATATCAAAATTCTTAGCACCCAATGCACCCCTAGTCCCATAGGACCTATCAATGGTAATGCTATGACCTCAACCGTAGAAGAAGAAATTCCTATGACTATAGAAGCTACCAAACAAGTGAGCCTAAAGGACACCACTACCACTTTACTTGATAGTAGTGACCTTGATTTTGATAATTGCACCCTTTCTGAAGTTATTCGTTTCCTTCACAAGATGTCTAGAGAACCCCACACTAGCACACTTAATCTTGCCTTCACGGAGCATATCACTAATGCTCTCATCAAAGCTAGGGAGGAGAAGCTTAGGGTAGAAGCCTCCATACCTAGAAAGCTAGAAGATGGTTGGGATCCTATGATTCAAATTAAGTTGAATAACTTTTCTTGCTATGCTTTATGTGATGTTGGAGCTAGTACCTCCGTTATGCCCAAAAAAATGTATGATATATTTGAGTTGAAACCTTTTGATCCTTGTTCTTTTGGTGTTCGTCTCGTCGATTATTCCGCAAAGAAACCTTTGGGAAGATAGATGATGTTCTTATCATTGTCAATGACAATTATGTTCCCATTGATTTTACTATTATGGACATTGAATGTGAACCTTCTTGTCCATTTATTTTGGGACGTCCTTTTCTTCGCACTGTGGGTGCTGTTATTGATATGAAAGAAGGGATTATAAAATTCCAATTCCCTCTCAAGAAAGGGATGGAACACTTCCTAGGAAAAATATTAAGTTTCCTTTTGAGCCCGTCACACGGGCTAGTTATTTTCTTGAAAAGACTTGATCTATTTGCATTAAGCCTAGCTAATGTCTTTAAAGAAGCGCTTTCAGGAGGCAGCCCGCAACGAATTTAGGATTTCCATTTTGTTTTTCTTCTGTTTTTAGTGGTCTTGATGATTGTTACTACTGTTGCAACATCATTGTATCTTTACTTTTCATGCTTTGTGCCATTTATAGCCTCATATAACAAGGGAAGTGAAAGTTGTGACATGCTGTCCAGAAAACAGATTATGTCCTCGTGACTAGAAAAATCACAGAAAAATCCCAGTTCATCTTTTTGAGCTGAACTTTTTACACAGCGTGCTCTATACAATTTCGAAACTTTCGTATGTTCTGAGTTTTTTTATTTGAGTTTCAGAAGTATCCCTAAAAAATTCTTTACTACATGCTGGTCTGTTTTTCACAGATTCTGTCATGTTTTGCCTTTTCTTCATTTTGAGAACCTTAAGCTTGCTTTTTCTTTGCAAATTTTTTTTGGAAATCTTGAGAAACTGTAGCTCTTCAATAATATCTTTGTTTCTAGTAGAGAAAAAATATTTTATTATGGGTACTAACCTCGCTAATCAGATTATGATGAGTTATGTATGAAGGGAGTTTTCAAATGTGCGAGGGAAGATGATGAAAGAAGATTCAGGAGTGTAAAACGCTCAAGCTTGGGGATGCCCCCATGAATCCCCAATAAATATTCAAGGAGACTCAAGAGTCTAAGCTTGGGGATGCCCCCGTGCATCCCCTTCTCCATCAACAATTATCAGTTTGTCTCTCGTTTCACTATAATTTTATCACTTCATGCATTATGTGCTATGCTTGGAGCGTCTCGCTCTTAGGTTTTATTTTTAGATTTCTTTAGCTTTGCTTGCTGTTCATAACAAGTTAGAACTCAACTTTATTTGTGTGGTAGAGAAACACGCTCCACTTTCAAAATCTAGAACACAACATAGGACTTTTATGCTTATCTTTGCTGTGTGTGCTCTTTATCTTTTACATAGCTACTGCCATGTTTTGCTCTTAGCTTTCATGCTTATCTTTTTAAGAGCTTTTGTTTAGTTTGTTGCTGGAACTCTCTTTAGTTTTTATGTTTATCTTGTTTAGAGAGTTTTGCCTATTGCACTGAGTTTTGTGTCTTGACTTGAAGTAGGTAATTGAGGTTGCTATTCTTTTGTAGTAGTAACTTGCAATAGTTTTGAGGTATTGTTTTGAGTAATGTTTGGACTTTTGGTGTTAAGAGATTTATCCTATTAGTGGTAGATGTTGTATTTTGGCAAATCTGTGTTTATTTTCAAAACTTACAAATTAGTTGAGAACTTTAGCTACTAGATGGATCACTACTCTTCTGAGGGGTCGAATATTAGAGTACACTCACATACGATGAGTCGAGGATGCGCAAGGATAACAAAACCCCCATACACTCCTCCTCGGGTATAACGACCCAATTCACATAGAATTTAAGTCTCTGTGATCAAGTGCCAGTCCCTGGATCGAACTCGCTGGCACACACAGTATCATAGATGTATATCAAAGTACAAGTGCATCATTATTACAACGTATGATCCAGAATAAGACAAATAACAAGTTGCATAGCTCAAGGCTAGCTTATTCAACATAAATATAGCGGAGGCATAAGCAAATAACGAGGAGTCCCATCAACATCCACAAGCGAACATGCTGAGTGTAGACCCTCAACCCTAAACGCACCTTACTGGTCGTCTGAAAAACCTGCAACACAGAAGGTTACATCCCGACAACGGGTCAGTACATCTGATTTGTACGGCAAGTGACACAGAAAAGGTATATATAAAGGACCTACAACTACATGCAAGGTGAGTCAAAGGAAAGGCTTATGGTTTTGTTTTGCTGAAAGCCAATTTTCTCCTGAACTAAACTAGTCAAAATATTAAGTTGAAATCTACCTGAAATACACGGCAACCCATGCTAATATTTCCCACCAAAATTATTATTAAGTGTTCATCTGTCAAGATCATGCATCAACAGTACTGACTAGTTTCTCAAAGTTCATCCATAACCGTGGACACGGTTAATCATGATCAGTTTATACGCTCTGGAGAGGTTGTAGACGTTCCCCACTGGACTCTACCCGAAGATTGAGACGAAGACTTTCCGAAGAGGTTGCCTCCACCCTTTGGTAGCCGGTACACCTAACACATATCTACATCAGCTAGCTACAAGGGCCAGTTCCCCACAACGTACTCATGCTAAGCCAGAGCCCATATAGCCAGTGGATGTACACGGAAGCTACTAGTAATATTGCCTGTCTGATCTTTTTGAGCCTGGACGGCGCCCACTGCGTTCAGAGGGTAGACACCATGTCGCACCCGGTTCACCACCAAAATAATCATTGGTTGCATTTAACCCCGGCACTGTCCTTAGACAAGGCAGAACCACCAGGATGCAACCCGCCCGTCCAGAAGTGATTTCTATTTATTATAAAGTTGCTACACAAATTATTAAATAACTCACATGCACTCCATGAATTCTCACAACCCAAACCACGTCTACAAATCATAGCAATAAAGTAACAACACTGGCTAGGTTGATCTACAAATACAAGTCAAGACATGTGGCTATCCTAACTCGTTTTGCAGCAACAGTAAAGTAAACTACCTGTCATGCAAGAAGGTGATATTCTTAACATAATGCATATAGAAAAATTATAGGTATGAGTATGGTCAGAGCATCACTTGCCTTCTTGCTGTTCCTGACGATCACAATCCTCACAAAACAATGCGGCACACTCCGGACAATCTATACGAGTAAACATAGCACCAATCAACATATACTCAACACAAATATGCATAAACAGTAATAAACATAAAAATAACAGTAGAAAAACTTGCCTAACAGACGCTAAACTTAAAGTACTCGACAAAATAAAACTAACGGAAAAAGAAACGGCGCAAACAGGCGCACCATTAAAAAGATACGGCTACCGGAAGTTCAAATTTGATTCCGCTTGGGATTCAAATTTGAAACTTCAAACTTCTGCAACACTTAGTCTACTAGCTAGAACTTTTCGTCACGGTCGAAACGCAACTGGAATCACTCAATTCCGAGTTACGGTTAAAAAGTAACCGCGAAAACGGTACCGGGGTGGCATCGTGGTCGAATATGCAAAAAGGAACTATCCGTAAATAAAATAACTGCGAAAAACGCGATCGGGTCCCTGCGCCGGTTTTGACCTAGATCTGTCCGGTTTCCGCCGGCGGGCGGCGGCGCGAGGAGGCGGCGACGGTTACCTCGGGCGGACGGTGGCGGCGGGTTCCGGGCGGCGGCGTCTAGGCGGGTTCGCAGGTGTGGGTTTCGAAACCCTAATCCGCGGACCCGCGGGCGTTTTTATAACCCTATCCGATTTTTTTTTAATCCGAAACAAATACGAAATCGGCCAGGCGAAAAAAAAACAGTACAGGCCCGTTAGGCCTAAAACAATTTTAGAAAAATCACTCATAAATATTTTTAATTTCCGTTTTCACCAAAAGTTTTAAAATAATAAAAATGAATTTTTAGCATTACCAAAATATTAAATAAAAATAAAAACTTTGCAACTTATTTTTAAATATTTTTAAATACTTTTCCGGCAATTTTAAAAATACCGAAAAACTCCAAAATGATTTGAAAACTTTTCCGGAGGATAAATAAATTCCCAAAATATTTTTAGAAATTATTTATAACCCCAAAGTAGATTTAAAAAGTCTCAAGAAAATATTTTAACTATTTTCCAACATTTAAAAAAATGGGGATAAGTCATTTTATATCCTCTCCAGCGAACTGCCATGTGTTGAAAACTGTTAAAAATATTTTTAAAACTCCAGAAAAATGCGGAAACAGCATGAGATGCATATAATGATCTATTAACATCCGAATTTAGAAAATAGGGATGTTACAAACCTACCCCCCCCTTAAGATGAATCTCGTCCTCGAGATTCGGGCTGGCTAGCAAAGAGGTGTGGATGATCTTGCTTCAAATCTTCTTCTCGCTCCCAAGTGGCTTCTTACTCGGTATGATGATCCCACTGAACTTTGCATAGCTTGATTGTCTTGGTGCGGGTAACTCTTTCTGCAGTCTCCAGAATCTTCACAGGTTTCTCCTCATAAGTCAAGTCACTCTCCAACTGAATTGCCTCAAGTGGCACTGTATCTCTCAAAGGAATATCTTCCATCTCTGCATGACACTTCTTCAGCTGGGATACGTGAAACACATCATGAAGTCCTGACAAAGCTTCTGGCAACTCCAACTGATAAGATACCTCTTCTCTGCGCTCCAAGATCTTGTAAGGCCCCACAAAACGTGGTGCTAACTTGCCCTTGATTCCAAACCTCTTGATTCTGCGAATTGGTGAAACTCTGAGATACGCACGGTCTCCAACCTCATAGGTTACATCTTTGCGCCTCGCATCTGCATAACTCTTCTGCCTGGACTGTGCTATCTTCAGTCTATCACGGATCAACTTGACTTTCTCCTCAACATCTCTAATCAGGTCTGGTCCAAACAACTGACGCTCCCCTACCTCATCCCATATCAACGGAGTCCTTCACTTCCTGCCATACAGTAACTCGAATGGTACCATCTGAAGACTAGCCTGGTAATTGTTGTTGTATGAGAACTCAGCATACGGTAAGTTGTCATCCCAACTCGAACCATAATCCAACGCACACGCTCTCAACATATCCTCCAAGATCTCATTGACTCTCTCGGTCTACCCATCTGTCTGAGGATGGAACGCTGTACTGAACTCCAGCCTAGTGCCCAAGGTCTCATGCAACTGATGCCAAAACTTCGAAGTAAACTGAGTACCTCTATCAGACACAACCTTGCTTGGAACTCCATGCAAACACACGATCCTGGACATATAAATCTTGGCTAGCTTAGCACTTGTATAAGTTGTCTTTACTGGAATGAAGTGAGCAACCTTGGTCAAACGATCAACAATCACCCAAATAGAATCATATCCTGACCAAGTCCTGGGTAAACCAGTAATAAAGTCCATACCTTTCTGATCCCACTTCCAATCTGGTATAGGCAAAGGTTGCAACAATCGTGTTGGCTTCTAATGCTCAGCTTTTACTCTCTGGCAAACATCACACAATGCAATATACTGGGCTATCTCTCGCTTCAGGCTAGGCCACCAAAATCTCTCCCTCAAGTCCAAATACATCTTGGTATTCCCGGGATGAATAGAATAAGGTGAATCATGTGCCTCCTGAAGAATCAACTTCCTGATCTCTGCATCTTGCGGTACACAAATGCGCTTCTCAAACCAAATGGGTCCATGCTCATCCTCACGGAAACCCTCTGCTTTCCCTTTGGTCATATTCTTCTTTATCTCCTTAATTTCAGCATCACCCTTCTGAGCTTCTCTGATTCATTCCAACAGATTTGGCTTCACCTCCAATGTTGCCACATATCCCTTAGGAACTCTCTCCAACCTGAGATTCTTGAACTGCTCACATAACTCAAGTGGCATATCCTCAACATTAGCAACATTGATATGACTCTTACGGCTCAATGCATTAGCAACCACATTCGCCTTACCAGGATGATACTGCAAATTCAAATCATAATCCTTAATAAGCTCCTGCCATCTGCTCTGCCTGAGATTCAACTCCTTCTGAGTAAAGATATACTGCAAACTCTTATGATCAGTAAAAACATCACAATGATTACCAACAAGATATTGCCTCCATGTTTTCAATGCGTGAACAACTGTAGCTAACTCCAAATCATGTGTAGGATAGTTCTGCTCATGGTTCTTAAGCTGACGTGAAGCATAAGCAACAACTCTACCCCTTGCATCAAAACACAACCAAGTCCTCGACGAGATGCATCACAATATACTTGGAAATCCTTATGTACATCAGGCAAACATAAAACAGGTGCAGTTACTAACCGTTTCTTCAACTCTTGAAAGATGGTTTCACATGCCTCGCTCCAATCAAATGTATTCTCTTTCTTCAACAGCTCAGTCATTGGTTTTGCCAGCTTGGAGAAATTCTCAATGAACCTCCTATAATATCCTGCAAGCCCCAAGAAACTGCGAATGTCTCCAACTGTCGTGGGTGTCTCCCATTCTGTAACTGTGGAAACCTTGGATGGGTCCACATCTACTCCTTATCCTGACACAACATGTCCAAGTAATCCTACCTCCTTCAACCAAAACTCACACTTGCTGAACTTGGCATATAATTTGTGCTCCCTGAGCTTCTCCAATACCAAATGCAGGTGTGCCTCATGCTCTTGCTCATTCTTGGAATACACCAATATATCATCAATGAACACCACAACGAATTACCCAAGAACTCCATAAACACCTTGTTCATCATATTCATGAAGTATGCAGGAGCATTAGTCAATCCAAATGACATAACAGTATACTCATACAACCCATACCTTGTAGTAAAAGCATTCTTCGGAATATCCTTCTCCCGAATCTTCACTTGATGATAACCAGAACGAAGATCAATCTTAGAGAATACACAAGCTCCCTCCAACTGATCAAATAGATCATTAATCATAGGTAGAGGATACTTGTTCTTGATAGTAACATCATTCAGAGAACGGTAATCAACACACATCCTCTGGGTTCCATCCTTCTTCTCAACAAACAACACTGGAGATCCCCACGGTGACGACCTTGGGCGAATGAAACCCTTTGCTTGCAATTCTCTAATCTTCTCCTTCAACTCTGCAAGTTCATTAGCGGGCATCCTATACGGTCTCTTAGCAATAGGCCCAGTGCCTGGTATTAAATCAATAAGGAACTCAATCTCCCTATCCGGTGGCATACCTGGCAACTCATCTGGAAACACATCCGGATAATCCCTCACAACACGCACATCATCCAGGCTACCCCCCTTAAGAGAATTCACCTGAGAGTGCTGATGTTTATACTTGGACACATATCTGATCTTCTGCCCATTCGGTGTACGTAGAGTGATAGACCGACTGGCACAATCAATAACACCTTGGTACTTGGGTAGCCAATCCACGCCCAATATAACATCCAAATCTTGTGACTGCAATATAATCAGATCTGTAGGAAAAACATGCTTCCCTATGGCTAGGCTTATCTGATAGCATCCCAAACTAGCTGACATCTCCACTCCCGGTGAACTTATGAGCATAGATGACTTAAGAACTACGGTAGGTAACTCATCCTTATCCACAAATAGCCTCGATATGGAAGAATGCGATGCACCGGAATAAAAAAGAACAAGTGCGGGTACTGAATTGATAAGGAACTTACCAATCACATCATCAGGCTCATTATAAATCTCCTCCACGTTGACATGGTTCACATGCCCCTTGTTGAAAGGATTGGGCTTGACGACTCCATTCCCATTGGGCTTCGACTCTGGGCAGTCTGTGGCATAGTGTCCCATGTTCTTGCACTTGAAACACTGGATGCGACTCAAGTCCTTTGGTGCCTGGCCATTCTGACGGTTGTTCCCATTGCCTCCATTGGCTCCATTTCTTCTCCCATTCCCATTGTTCCTTCCATTTCCATTGCCATTGCCATTGCCATTGCTATTTCTGTTATCATTGTGGTGGTTGTGGCCATTATGGTTGTGACCATTCCCACCATGATGGTTGTGTCCTCCACTGTGAACATGGCCATTCCCAACATTGTGGTTATGTCCTCCATTGCCACCATAAGAGTTGCGTGGCTTCTGATGCGGTCCAGAGTTATACTTGCCACCATTGTTGTTGTTGTACTTCCTCTTGCGGTTCTCAATGGCCTGTTGCTTGCCTTCCAACACAATAGCTTTGTCTATGAGCCCCTGGTAGTTAGCAAAGGTAGCCACTATCAACTGGACTCCCAAATCATCATTCAGCCCCTCCAAGAACTTCTCCTGCCTTGATGCATCATTCCTGACATCATCTGGAGCATATATTGCAAGCTTGTTGAATACCTCAACATACTCGGCCACTGAACGGCCTCCCTGACGCAAACTGCGGAACTCCTTCTTCTTCAAGCTCATGGTGCCTGCTGAAACATGTGCGGCGCGAAAAGCAGACTGGAACTGCGCCCAAGTGATGGTGTCGATGGGATAAGTCACCAAGTAGTTTTCCCACCATGCTGCGGTAGGACCCTCCAGCAAATGTGAGGAAAATCTCACCCTCTCTGCCTCAGTACAGCCAACTGTCTCCATGTTTCAGCCCACTGAACGAAGCCAGTCATCCGCCACTATGGGCTCAGGAGTGCTAGAGAACCTCTAAGGATTCAACCTCAGGAACCTCGCAAGCGTGTCCACAGGTGGTGGTGGTGGCACATTGTTGTTGTTGCCCATATTCTGAGTGAGCAACTGGATCAACTGAGCTTGTCCTTGAAGTAGCTGCTGCATGTAAGCTGGCACTTCATTGTTGTTGTTCCCATTTCCCGTGGGATCACGTCTCGGCGGCATCTGTTGGGCAAGAATAGGCAAGTTGTAGACAGAAAGTAGCTAGGGAAATATATCCTACCCCATATGCATATGATGATCATGGCAAGCATTATATATACAATACATATATCACCAACCAACTTCACCAAACAATATCACCATATCATCAAACATATAACAATCATCAACAACTGCACTCATACGAAAAACCATCACATATCAAACCTTATAGTTTAAAATATATTGCACAACTGATATAAGATCCTCAACACAACCACGAATAATATAAGATCCTCAACACAACCACGAATAATATAAGAGTATATCAAGCTACCTAGTATTGCCATACCGAATAAGTCGACATGGTCAAATACGCTAACACGATAACGATAGTAAACTAATTTCCGGTGAAGTAATTCCGAATGCTATCTTTGCTAAAGAACATGCGGTATTCGCGCCCGCTAATGCGGTTGCGCATTTTGGGACTCGGTTCATCTTCTTCTGCCGAGGTCTCCACTTCTGGCTCCTCTTCTTGTTCTTCACTTCCATTTGCCTTCATCTTCTCCTTCAGCCTCTTTATCTCCTCTTGCATCTCCACCCTCTCCTTCTTCAGCTTGTTTGTGTCCCTCTTGAGCTTGGTGTACTTCTGCTGCAACTCAATGGTGGTGTAGAGGTCTGACTGAGTGTCCTTCTCCAGGCTATGGACTTGCTTCTCCAGGCTCTTGATGAAGTAGGTGGTTGTACTTGGCCAAATGGCCCCAGGCACATACTTGAACTTCTTTTGCTATATGATCCCCGATGGAAGGATCCTGGTCATCTTCTCGTACACCGTACCCTTTAGCTGGCCGGCATACTCCTCAACGATGCGTCCAAGAGCCATGTGAGAGGCTATGCACACACACTGCTCCTTATCCGGGGCATGCACCTAGAATGACTCCGTGATCACCCTTTCTCCCGTCATGCTTCCAAGGAGAAATGTCTCCACTTGCCAGTAGTCATCAGCTCCCCTTGTCTCCACTATGTCCGGCTGAAAGACTGGCGCGTAGATGTTCAGGTAATGGCAAATCCCCCTGAGCTCAGGTCCAAACGCCATAGCGCGGTATGACAAGGTGGTCATCTATAATCAAAGAGAGGAAAGGCAAGATTAGAACAGGTATGAATACGAGATAGAGAAGGTAAGTAAGTACAAGTAAGTACAAGACATAGTGATGTAAAGTAATATTTTTATTCCTATGGCTTTTCTAATCAATTTTCTAGGGTCACGTCCTATAGTCAACACACTGCTCTGATACCATCTATAACGACCCAATTCACATAGAATTGAAGTCTCTGTGATCAAGTGCCACTCCCTGAATCGAACTCGCTGGCACACACAGTATAATAGATGTATATCAAAGTACAAGTGCATCATTATTACAACGCATTATCCAGAATAAAACAAATAACAAGTTGCATAGCTCAAGGCTAGCTTATTCAACATAAATATAGTGGAAGCATAAGCAAATAACGAGGAGTCCCATCAACATCCACAAGCGAACATGCTGAGTGTAGACCCGCAACCCTAAACGCACCTTACCGGTCGTCTGAAAACCTGCAACACCGAAGGTTACAGCCCAACAACGGGTCAGTACATCTGATTTGTACGGCAAGTGACACGGAAAAGGTATATATAAAGGACCTACAACTACATGCAAGGTGAGTCAAAGGAAAGGCTTATGGTTTTGTTTTGCTAAAAGCCAATTTTCTCCTGAACTAAACTAGTCAAAATTTTAAGTTGAAATCTACCTGAAACACACGGCAACCTATGCTAATCTTTCCCACAAAAATTATTATTAAGTGTTCATCTGTCAAGATCATTCATCAACAGTACTGACTAGTTGATCAAAGTTCGTCTGTAACCGTGGACACGGCTAATCATGATCAGTTTATACGCTCTGCAGAGGTTGTACACGTTCCCCACTGGACTCAACCCGAAGATTGAGACGAAGACTTTCCGAAGAGGTTGCCTCCACCCTTTGGTAGCCGGTACACCTAACACACATCTACAGCAGCTATCTACCAGGGCCAGGTTCCCCACAATATACTCATGCTAAGCCAAAGCCCATATAGCCAGTGGCTGTACACGGAAGCTACTAGTAATATTGCCTGTCTGGTCTTTTTGAGCCTGGACAGCGCCCATTGCGTTCATAGGGTAGACACCATGTCGTACCAGGTTCACCACCAAAACAACCATTGGGTGTATTTAACCCCGGCACTGTCCTTAGACAAGGCACAACCACCAGGATGCAACCCGCCCGTCCAGAAGTGATTTCTATTTATTATAAAGTTGCTACTCAAATTATTAAATAGCTCACAGGCACTCCATGAATTCTCACAACACAAACCACGTCTACAAAGCATAGCAATAAAGTAACAACATGTGCTAGGTTGATCTACAAATACAAGTCAACACATGTGGCTATCCTAACTGGTTTTGCAGCAACAGTAAAGTAAACTACCTATCATGCAATAAGGTGATATTCTTAACATAATACATATAGAAAAATAATAGGTATGAGTATGTTCAAAGCATCACTTGCCTTCTTGCTGTTCCTGACAATCACAATCCTCACAAAACGATGCGACGCACTCCGGACAATCTATACGAGCAAACATAGCACCAATCAACATATACTCAATCCAAATATGCACAAACAGTAATAAACATACAAATAACAGTAGCAAAACTTGCCTAACAGAAGCTAATCTTAAAGTACTCGACAAAATAAACTAAAGCAAAAATAAACGGCGCAAACGGGCGCACCGTTAAAAAGATACGGCTACCGGAAGTTCAAATTTGATTCCGCTTGGGATTCAAATTTGAAAACTCCAAACTTCTGCAAAACTTAGTCTACTGGCTAGAACTTTTGGTCACGGTCTCAACGCAACTGGAATCACTCAATTCCGAGTTACGCTTAAAAAGTAACCGCGAAAACGGTACCGGGGTGGCATCGGGGTCCATTCTGGAAAAAAGGACCTATCTGTAAATAAAATAACTGCGAAAAACGCGATCGGGTCCATGCGCCGGTTTTGACATATATTTGGCCGGTTTCCGCCGGCGGGCGGCGGCGCGAGGAGGCAGCGGCGGGTTCCGGGCGGCGGCTAGGCGGGTTCGCTGGTGCGGGTTTCGAAACCCTAATCCGCGGACCCGCGGGCATTTTTATAACCCTATCCAAATTTTTCTAATCCGAAATAAATACGAAATCGGCCAGGTGAAAAAAAAAACAGTACAGGCCCGTTAGGCCCAAAACAATTTTAGAAAAATCACGAATAATTATTTTTAATTTCCGTTATCACCAAAACTTTTAAAATAATAAAATTGAATTTTTGGCATTACCAAAATATTAAATAAAAATAAAAACTTTGCAACTTATTTTTAAATATTTTTAAATACTTTTTCGGCAATTTTAAAATTACCGAAAAACTCCAAAATGATTTTAAAAAATTTCTGGAGCATAAATAAATTCCCAAATTTTTTTTTAAATTATTTATAACCTCAAAGTAAATTAAAAAAATCTCCAGAAAATATTTTAACTATTTTCCAACATTTCAAAAAATGGGGATAAGTCATTTTATATCCTCTCCACCGAACTGCCATGTTTTGAAAAATGTTTAAAATATTTTTAAAACTCCAGAAAAATGCGGAAACAACATGAGATGCATATAATGATCTATTAACATCCGAATTTAGAAAAGTGGGATGTTACATGGGGGTACTTGTCTCTTTGTGAAATCTCCTTATTAGATTGAGAGTTACCGATAGTAAGTGCATGAGTTCTTCGGACTAATGTGAGTATTCGAAAGTTGACACTTCCACCTTCCCATATTTTTCTAGCCTCTCCTGTGTCATGCATTGCCTCCTTCTCACTCCGAGAGTTGGCGTCCACCTTCTCCGGTAAATCCAAACCCTTGGCACGATACGCTCTGTCATCATAAACATCCTTATATCCTTCGTCAAAACAGCCACCATACCTACCTATCAAGGCATTTGCGTAGCGTTTCCGAGATATATTGCCATGCAACATCCATCTTCTCATGACTTGATCTTCATGACATTTATGCTACTTGCTTGATCGATGAGCCGCATGCTAGTTGGGCCTTGCCCTAATCATTTCTACATGACGCGCTAGTATCATTGCATATTCTGCTACACTGGCAGAGGCATACATTTGCATACATCATGATAGTTACATCTTCTTTATGATTTGAGTACTTTGTAAAGTGTGAAAGATCTTCTATAATTTTTGTAATATATAGAGTGTTGCCCCTAAAGTGAGGAAAAGATCCCAAAGAGGACAAAATTAAAAGATCCCAAAGAGGACAAATGAGAGAAATAGAAAGAGCCATTGAGGCCACCAAAAAAATACAAAAATAGAAAAAAGAGAAAAAGAAATAAAAAGAGAGAAGGGGACACACTACTATTCCTTTTGAGAGATCCACACTCGTACGCCCTCTTATATCTTGTACTCCATAGAGATTATCATTTATGCATATAGCTATCTGGGGACCTTCACACTATAGAACTTGGCTTGTATATTCCAATGATGAGCCTCCTCAAATGAGCTCTAGGTCTTCTTGAGCAAGCATGTTGGATGCATCCCCACTAGTTCCATTGGAGAGCTTACCTTAGCTCATATGTGCATCCGTTGCATGGCAATCCATACTCGTCACATCATATCTATCATTTGGCTTTCTCTCGCCTATGATTGTCCTCATTGATGTGAGCCTTTCACAACCTTTTTGTCTTCCTCCTCCACCATATTCTCTCTTTGCCATCCTAAGTGTCAACTTTCTTGCTTACGCTCATCCATTGCATGAGTGCTCAAAATGTTGAAAAGGAGTGGATAATTTTGACTTGTACTTGGCTAGTGGTCTGGGGATGAGTCAAGATAAGATTCCAAAGAAGACCAAGTGTGAAACTTTAGTAGATTGAGTTCTCAACACAAAAATACTTTTTCTCGTATATCCCTATCCCCTTTCTTGCATGCAAACACCATTTGGAGACATGTGAGTCACAGACAGCGAGAGCTCTTGCACCTTTATGTTCTTATGTTGCTTGTTTCAATGCTAAATATAGACTCTTGCCTGTTATGACTTGAATTGAATTACATGCCTTGATTGCTTTACATAAAAGTTCTTATATGGTTGTTAGCATGTCACCACAGAAATTATGCTTTTATCATTTACCTACTCGAGGACGAGCAGGAATTAAGCTTGGGGATGTCATATGTCCAAAAAGTATCTATAATTTCTGCTTGCTCCATGCCTCTTTTGTGTGATATTGCTATGATATTGATGAACTTCCATACACTTTTGATCATATTTGGACTAACCTATTAACTCAGTGCACCCCAGTGCCATTTCCTGTTTTCTGCTGTTTTTCTATTTCAGGTTTCCCCCATATTAAAAGTTCTCCAAAAATTCGGGAAATTCCAATAAAAATCAGCGTACAGGAAGCTTCCTGAATATCCGAGGGTGGTCGAGAGGGGACCCACCAGGGCCCCAGGCGCCCTCCCGGCGCGCCCCAGGGCCCCAGGCGCCCTCCTAGCTGCCCCCCTTCGCCTATTTATTCCCCGTGACGCAAAAAACCCGAGACGGGAACCCTTTTTCGCGATCTCTCCTCTGTTCCGCCGCTGCCGCACTTCCAAGATCGGGAGCACCAGAAGACCTCTTCCAGGCACCCTGCCGGAGGGAGGAACCACCTCCAGGATCTTCTCCACCACCATGGACGCTTCCCGGATGAACCGTGAGTAGTCCACCTTGGACCATGGTTCTATGATCAGTAGCTATGTGATGTTCTCCTCCCCTCTTTGTTATTCATGGATTAGACCTCGTGAGTTGCCCTACATGATCGAGGCACATATGTAATATTTCTGCTGTTGCTATGCTGATTTTGCTGGGATTCGATGGATTATGAGATTATGTTCAGATTGTGTTTGAGTAATATATTTGATTCTCCTCTTTTATATTTATTTTCTTGAGTAATTCTTGCATGATCTCCGTTGTTGTTTATTGTTTGTCCAAGTAGTACGTAGTGATTCCAAGAGGGAGCGTTATGCATGATTGTGGGTGCATGCCCCCGATGACTAGCTTGAGTGACAGAAACATGAGTCTAGGGGATGTGCTGTTGCCACAAGGGGGAAAACAACTGTGCTTGTACTTGCGGGTGCAAGGATTGTTTACTTTACGCAAAGTTCTTTAATGCAGTTTGTTAGTTGCTTTGAGTTTACACTTTGGGTGGGATTCACAACTTAATACCAGCGAGATGTTCTGGATAGATATCTCAAGGTGGATGATTAGTAGGTAGATGCAGATGGATTTCGGTCTACTTGTCTTGGTGTACCACCCATGCTTTTGAGCCTCTTCCTTTGTTTATAGCATAATTACCATTGGTTTGCGCAGATAATCCTGTCAATTGCCCAGCTGTAATTTGTTTACCTCGCATGGCTATTTTATCTTCTTTTGGGAGAGAGACATCACTAGTGAACATCATAGGACCCCGGTCCATATTTCCTATATTGTTATACCCGCTATCAATTTACTGCTTTATTTACTTTTCCGTTGCTATCACTATCGTTATTATCCCGTGCGTTTTATCCTTTGTAAACAGCAAGGCCGGAGGAATTGACAACTCCTATGTACTCGTTGGGAAGCAAAGTTATTTGCTGTGTGTGCAGGTTCAGGTAAAGTAAGCAACCTCGGTTGTGAATGGCGCCATTGTTCACTTCACCACCTTCTTGTATCTATTGGAGTCCTACTGGTCGACACTCAACCTTAGCATCTTTGCTAAGGGAAACTTGCTGCTGTCTACATCTCAACCTTCCACTTTGGGTAACCAGCGAGGGGAGAGAAGTAAACTCTCGTAATAGCAGTGTACCTTGTACCACTTTTGTTGATCCTCAGTGAATCCTTCATGCAAATAAGATCTAGTTTCAAAGAAGTCAGACATTGATTGGCAAGTAAGGAACTAGACATACTATTATTATTATTTTTGGATTTTTCATAAATAACACTAAGATAAAAACTAAAAGGTAAACTAACAAGACTAAAAAGCAAAGGTAAATGGTAGTGCGCAACTCCGATATCTTATCACTCGGAGTCCTCGGCAACGGCGCCATAAATTTGTTTGATACGCAAGAGATGATAATTGCTTCTCGCCCTTCATTGGTTACCCCAAGTGGAAGGTGAGATGCAGCGTAGCGGCATGTTTCCCTTGGTGAAGATACCAAGGTTTTAAGATTTTCTCCCGTAGGACTTCGGCAATGATAAGTAGGTGTTGAAGTGAACAATGGCGCCGTTCACAACTCAAGGTTGCGTACTTCACCTGGACCTACACACAGACACAATTAACTTTGCTCCCAACGAAGTTCAGAGAGGTTATCAATCTCTCCGGTCTTGTTGTTTACAAAGGATGAAATGCAGGGGATAATGATAATGATATAAACTGAAAGTAAATAAGTGTGTAAACAATGATGAGAATATGGACCGGGGTCCCGTGATGTTCACTAGTGATGTCTCTCTCTGAAAAACCGATAAAACTGCTATGCGAGGTAAACAAATTACAGATGGGAAATTAACAGGATTATAAACGCACCGCAATGCTAACTTTGCGAGCCCCACCCAAAGTGGAAACCCAAAGCAACAGATAACTGCATTAAAAAGAACTTTGCGTAAAGTAAACAATCCTTGCAACCGCGGTTACAAGCACCATTTTTTTCCCCATTGTGGCCACAACACATCCCCTAGACTCCTGTTTTTGTCACTCAAGCGTGTCATCAGGGGACATGTACCCACAATCGAGCATAACGTTCCCTCTTAGTTACTACCTACTACTTGGACAAAGCAATACACAACAATGGAGAACATGCAAGAATTACTTAGGAACAAAAATATAAGAGATAAGAAACAAATATATTACTCTATCACAATCTGAACATAATCTCATAATCCATCAGATCCCATCAAACTTAGCATAGCAAAAGCAGAAAGATTACATATGTGCCTCGAGGTAGGGCAGCTCACGAGGTGTAAACCATGAAGAACAAATAGGGGAGGAGAACATCACATAGCTACTGATCACGGACCCATGGTCCAAAGGAAACTACTCACGACACATCCGGGAAGCGTCCATGGTGGAGGGGAAGCTCCCGGAGGTAGATCCTCCCTCCGGCAGGGTGCCGGGAAGGGTCCTGCTGGTGCTCCCAATCTTGGAAGCGCGGCGACGGCGGAACAGAGGAGAGATTGCGAAAAAGGGTTCTATCCTTAGAAGTTTCACGTCACGGGAGTTATATAGGTTAAGGGGGGTAGCCAGGGGGCCACCAGGGGTCCTGGCGCCACCGTGGCGGGGCCAAGCCCTAGGACGCGTCAGCTAGGCGCTTGGGGCCCTGGTGGGTCCCACCTGGTCCCCCTTCCGGACTCTGGAAGGTTCCTTCACCCTGATTTTTTATCTGATTTTTCCCGAATTTTTTGAGCACTTGTAATATGGGGGAAAACTGAAATAGAAAAACAGCAGAAAACAGAAACTAGCACTGGGTTGCACTGAGTTAATATGTTAGTACAAATATGATCAAAAGTTTATGAAAGTGTATCTAGATCATAGAAATATAACACAAAACATGTATGGAGCAAGTATAAATTATCGATACGTTTGGGGCGTATCATGCGGTACTACCGTGACTATTACGGTACTACCATGCCAGTAGCATCAGAGAACCCTTGCCACAAAGCTAAACTCCTCCAAGACGAAGGGGAAAATATGTGGGTGCAGAGAGTGTGTATGTGTGATGATTCCACCACCATTCCTCAATGGATCCCCTCTTAATAGTACGTTTTTCTTACGACTCAATTCACCACAAAGAAATTGAAAGGAAAACTCCGTCTTCACGCTCCATACACCAAGGGGAAAATAATCGTCTTGTGCCATGAATATAATTATCTGAAATGCTCATCGCACACGGTTCATCCGCAAATGTATGGTCATCAATCACTAAAACCTACTAAGGGGAAATATGCCCTATCAATCTCCCCCTTTTTGGTGTATTTATAACAACACAAGATTTGCACAATAGATAAATAGTTAATGTAAAACATGTCAACTTTCCAAAAAATACAGACGGGTTCCCCCTAGATGTGTGCATCAATTCAAATATGCCTTTGTAATGCAAGACACACACAGTAGGATGAACACTCCCCTATATTTTATAGACTAGGCCAAGCTTGCTAGCAACAACAAATATGTGAGCATAAAGATAATAGGGACCATAAGATAGCATCAGATAACTTGGACAAAAAAAGTATGGAACACAGGGATAGCGTATGTGTCACACCATACATAGGATAAGTCTCACAAGACGAACTGAAAACCGAATGCAAATAAAACAAAGTTCACAAGCGAAGAAAATGACAAAGGAAATACGCTTGTGACTCACCAACCCTGGAGGCAGCAAATCCCATAGTCCTAAACTCTCTCCCCCTTTAGCAATGAGACGCCAAAAAGTCAGAGAGCGACCCCAAGGTGATGGACTAATCGTCATCCTCCTCCTCCTCCTCGGTAGCACGTGGAGGCGCAGAAGAGGAAGTGCCAGGCACATCATCTGCAAGATCCTAGTTGCTGAACTTGGAGATCCACTCATCTTCAGAAGTGATGTTCTCCTCTGAGCCTACCTCCAGCATCATGCCCTGGTGCCTATGGAAGGCCATCTGACGCTTGCGGTTCTCCTTCTCACTCTTGTGGTCCTGATACATCCGGTGATGCATATCCTTCTGGAAGCAAAAGAGATGCTTCACCCTCCTAGTGAGATTGGCAGCCCACCCGGGCTGCTTAGTATCCCTAGAAGAAGATCGAGCACCACCACCAATACCAACACCTGAACGAGTACATGGAGCTCTTCCAACGCCTCCATCAGGCACATCCTCCATGCTCTCATCAGAGCCAGCAGGAGAAACCGGAGCAGGAGCCTCCCCTCCAGCCCATATATCCTTCATGCGCAGATTCACCACCTCGTGAGTAGTGAGCGTACCAACAGGAATGACGTCACCAGCGAACTAAGTAGCCCAAGTGATCTCATAGAGAACCTAAAGATAAGGGCCATAAATAGGGACCTTCTGGTCCATCACGGTAGCGTACAATTCCTCCCACATAATGTCACAAATATCCAGAGTCTCCTGAGTGCCCCTGTACTCCATGCAGAGAAGAAGCATGTTCACCAGATAGCTATGAACCAATTCTAGATTCCCAACCCGGGGGAAAAGAGAGGTCCTGAATAAGGATAGTCCTAGACTTCTCATTGCCCTTGGCATCAGTGGTATCGAACGTGATCTGATCAGGACCCAATTCACTCTTGTTCCTAGCAGCACCCGCGGTATGGGGACGAAGTCCTACCGGGTGATCATAAGTAGAGACCGGAACATGCAATGCATCCATCCAGGCCTTCCAAGTGCACGTGACCATCCTATCATGACACATCGAAATCATGGTTCGATCACTCTTGAAGCAAACAATGGCATAGAACTGGGAAACAAGCTCGGCGTCGAAATCCTTGTTGAAGGAGATTATCTCGGAGATTCCAAACTGATCACACAAAGCCAAAGCCTCGCTAAAGTAGCCATCATTGTCCCGCATGTATTGTAGGCCAACGGAATTCACATGGGGAAAATCGAGGTTATTTCTGTCCTTTAGAACCAGATTGTACACGTCTGATGTGCGAGAGAGGATAATGGTTTCTCGCCCTTCGTTATTTACCCAAGTGGAAGGTGAGATGTAGGATAGCAGCTAATTTCCCTTGGCACAGATACCAAGGTTGAGAGTGTCTCCCGTAGGAATCCAACGACGACAAGTAGGTGGTAAAGTGAACAATGGCACCGTTCACAACCTCATGGTTGCTTACTTTACCTGGACCTGCACACAGTTACAAATAACTTTGCACCCAACGAAGTTCAGAGAGGTTGTCAATCTCTCCGGTCTTGTTGTTTACAAAGGATCAAACACAATAGATAAAACATAGTGATATCTAAGACTAGAAAGTAAAAGCAAGAAGTAAATTGAGGGTGTAAACAGTGGTGGAAATATGGACTGGGGTCCCATGATGTTCACTACTGATGTCTCTCTCTAAATCAATGACAACACCAACGGTGCAAAGAAAAGGACGTCCCAAAGTAATTGGACATAAAGGTTCACACTCAATGTCCATAATAGTAAAATCAACGGGAACATAGTTGTCATTGACAATGATAAGAACATAGTCAATCTTCCCCAAAGGTTTTTTACAAAAGAATCAACAAGACGAACACCAAAAGAACAAGGATCAAAAGGTTTTAATTCAAACATATCATACATTCTTTTGGGCATAACAGAGGTACTAGATCCAGCAACACATAAAGCATAGCAAGAGAAGTTATTCAATTCAATTTTTATCATAGGATCCCAACCATCTTCTAGCTTTCTAGGTATGGAGGCTTCTGCCCTAAGCTTCTCCTCCCTAGCTTTAATGAGAGCATTAGTGATATGCTCCGTGAAGGAAAGATTTAGTGTGCTAGTGTGGGGGTCTCTAGACATTTTGTGTGGTAAGACAGTAACTTCAGAAAGGGTGAAACTATCAAAATCAATGTCACTACTATCAAAGGTGGTAGTGGTGTCATCTACGCTCACTTGTTTTAAAGCTTCTATGTTGATAGGAGTTTCTTCTTCTACGATTGAGGTAATAGCATCTCCATTAATATGTCCAATGGGACTAGGAGTATGTTGGGTGCTAAAAGTTTGGGTATCCTCAACAACTTGGATAGTAGCAACGGTGTGGTGTGTAGGATGGCTCTTAATTCTATCTTCTTCCTCCTTTTCTCTAGCCCATCTTTCTTTCAGTTTAGCCATCACCTTATGTTTTCATTAATTTGCACTTGAATAGAATTAATAGGAGTGGCCTTCCTCTCCTCGAGGGGAGAAATTCTAATTTTAAGCATCACAACATCAAGGGATAAGTTGTCTACCTTCAAAGAGAGATTATCTAATTTGTCTAACTAGCAAAGTGACCCACGCATTTCTGCGGCTAGTTTGTCTTTTTCTATTGCTAATATCCACCATTTGTTCAGCCTAGAATAGTAATTCAACTTAATATCCAATTTTAATCCACTTTCTTTCATATCATTTCATGTCAAAGAGACTCACCTTGTGTTGTGAAAACTGTTCATCTTCGGCCACATGAATTCGCTAGTTGAAAAATTCAGCATGATAAAAATCTTTACATGTGACGACCACAAATAGAGATGTTGGATGGGCATGTTAAATCATTTTACTTCATTCGAATGTAATATGTTGCCTTCTATATTAGGTTTTAGACTAAATTTGTATGTTTATCTTTTTATTAAGAATTTAAAGACATTGTAACATTAAGTTAGTACACATATTAATGGAATGTACTTAATTCTTGTGTTGCCTTCATCTATCCACCTCTTCATAAAGAATAATACATTAATTTTACTCGTACAACGGGATTGTGTGCCCTTATTTGCTTTAGTTGTCCATATGTCGAGATTTCATATAAGACATTTTAATTGATGCTCCCTTCCCATTTTTTCTCTCTAGTTCTTATGGCCATACCCGTGTTGTCCTTATCTTGCCGTTGTTGTTTATATAACTTCTACGATTATTTGTGTGGAACTACTCACATTAACAACATGTGCTGCTTTGGATGTTTACTTTTACAATGACAACACCATCTTACTTCCCTTAGTGAAATTCGCTCACAAACATATATCAGTTGCATTGATTTGGCGTTCATGGCATTCATGCAAGTGAAATCTGGTTCTTTACTGGTCCCACAAAAATCCTCTGATGATCTAACGTGAGTATTTATCGAAAAAGAATATTAACTAACGGGATTGATGGCTCATGCATGCCAATTTAAGCTTGAAATGATGATAAATTGATAACTTTTTAATTTATTCTTTAAATATAAGTTATGAGTCTATACAACGTTAATTCTAAATGTTAGATGAATTCATTTTCAAACCAAATTCTATAGTTTTCTTTTGATTTTTATTTTTATTTAATGATGATAAAATATTATGTGTAGTTGCCAGCTGCCATGTAGAATTTATTCCTAGATTTAGCCATTCATGAAGTTTACGTATGAATAACATAATTTTTCAAGATGGAAATTACAATTTTACTTCTTCCTTTCTTCTTTGAATTATTAACTTTAATTGTTTTTCTATAAGTCCTATCGGCTCGACTTTCTCAACCCGTATGGAAAATAATAAAGTCCTGATATAGTTTTTGAATTTCTTAGAAACAATGTATTTTTAAAAATCCCATGAAGTTACAATTGTCTACCTATATGTAAATACAAAGTATTTTATATTATATATGCATAATCTTGATGCAAACCCTCGCAATTATTATGTAAATTTTTTTGTATTCTTAGTATTTTTTAAAGAAAATGCGTAGCATTACATTGTTTTGTAACACGACATGTATGAAGGGTGATTGTCTATCAAAGCAGGCATGCACGCATAAGACGTAGTTTCGCCAGAGGTGTGTGTTAGCTTTGCCATATGGTGACCTACCGTTCGAGCCAAACTTATTTTTAACAACCTCCATGGCAAACGTTGTGTTCAATTTGCAACTATGCCTGTGTTTACGGTGACTTGATGGTTTGCGTGATGTGTGAATTGCAAGGAGTCCCGGACCCGCACAAATAGGAAGGAGTATTACTATGTGTGTATGCTAATAGGAATCCTAGTTTTTTTTCATGGATAGGAATCCTAGTTGCACATGGCTGACCTCTTTCTTTTTTAAGATGTATGTATCGTAGTACATATAATTGTATCTTACGAAGGCATACCAAGTCACATAATCTTTCTTTATTCTTTCCAATCTTTGTCACACACCTTATACATGTAAGTTCAATAACATAACCATTCTAACTTTTTTCATGTAACGCAATATCTTTAAATCTCAACCGTAAGTATTATCGATCAACGGTGTATATTATTTTGGATTATGTGCAAGAACATGGTGTCTTATTTGACTTATGTTTTAATTATATAATAGATTTTTCCTCTACACTTTTGTTGAAGGATGTTTGGGTAGTGATAAATTCCTTGAGCATGCTCTCTAATTCATAAGTGGAGTTCTTGTTGCTAGGATAAGTGTTGTTGTCCCCATAGTTGTTGGATGGGAACGGTCTAGGATTGCTACCAAAGTTACTCCTATAAGCATTGTTCTTGAAGTTGTTTCTAGAGATAATGTTCACATCTACTTTTTTTTTGAGAAGCCAAGGAATTTAAAGGAACATCATGAGGATCAATAGGATCTTTCTTGGTAAGTAGAAACATAATCAAGACAACATTTTCATTTAGGGAGGATAACTCCTCGACAGAGTTTACCTTCCTACCTGTTCGAGCTCTTTCGGTGTTCCATTGGGAATAGTTGGTCATCATCTCATCTACTAGTTTTGTGGCAGCACCAAGTGCTATTGACGTAAAGGTTCCTCCCCAGGCCGAATCTAATAGGTTCCGCGAGGTAAAGTTCAAGCCTGCATAAAAATTCTGGATAACCATCCAAGTAGTCAAACCATGTGTAGGGAATTTCTTAACAAGAGATTTCATACATTCACAAGCTTGGTAAACATGTTCATTATCCAATTGATTAAAATTCATAATGTTACTCCTCAATTGGATAATTTTAGCAGGTGGGTAGTACTTCCCAACAATGTCGGGACCCGGGGTTAGCGTATGCAAGTACAGTTAAGACATAGTCATATGGAGAGCCGAGAACCGCACCCACTTGTCTGAGCAGACAAGGCCAAGCACTGAACATTCTCAGAAATCATCGTACGTGAGGGGCATCCCATCCAGGCCGGATGATCAACTGTAATGGGTCCTCATCGTACGCACACAAGTCTACTGATATGGGTGGTGAACTCCCATATTCAAAGACAAGTCGCCACAACCATACTATCGACTATCTCGAAACTCTTACATAGACTTACTCCAGCCCGATCACTTAGTCGGGGTCTAGGGCGGGCTCGATCATACCACAAAGTGTGCACGAGACGGAATCTCGAGCAATCGCATCGTGATGCCCCAAGCTGCGCACATCTAAGGGCCACTTGGTGTATGAAAGACCGCCAGCCAGAACACAACTAAGGTCTCGAAAACCCATACAAAGACATGTATGTTATAAACATACACGCAGCACACATGCCTTGTATGAACAGCAGGTACCATTGCAATTCTCTACAAAGTTTACAACTTTATTTATATAACTCTTATAGAGTACACACAGAGATCACATACATGTGATCCAACATTACATCACGAAGCGGAAGCAAATTATGTCTGGGTACAGACAAGTTTAACAAATTGGCTTAAGAAGCCTTATTCAAACATGAAGCCCTCCACGAGGAACCAGTCTGCTGACTGGGACTAGACTAGCTTAACTTCAGTCGTCCAGCTCGATGAAGAAGCCACCTTCGGGGTCAGTGGCGTCATCTAAAACATAGATTAAGCAAACGTGAGTACAAAGGCGTACTCAGCAAGACTTACATAGGATCTAAACTATTCATGCACATGTATCAAGGCAATGGGAGGTGGGGTTCACTTGCAGAAATGCCAGCTTTGACTTGGCTAATCCTGAACTACGAGTACCAGACTTGAGGTAAGAAGCGTACACGAGTCCACTACTTTCACCAACCAATACACCACTATGGTGCCTTCCTCGACTTCCCCACGAGAAAGCACGCCATAGCACTCACACTTATCTTGGTGTGTTTTAGAAGTATCCGGTTCAAGTTATCTAATAATCGAGCACAGCTCTCCAAGTAGTCCATAACCGCGGACGCGGCTATTCGAATAGTTTTGTTAACCTTGCAAGGGTGTACCGCTACACACACATGATCATCATTTACCGCCTTTGATCTCGACACCATTCAAGGGGTGCCAGCGAGGATGCTCACCACAACTGTTACCTCATAGCCTATCTAGTCCAAGAAAGCCGCCTACTTGGGTTGGCTACCACTATCGTGAACCCGGCCGGTTTACCGAAGTGGACCCAAGCGATGTGTGCGTGGTGCATAAGCCGGTCTCGGATGAGCCGTTCTCTCACTTAGCATCCAGGCCACAAGCCTACCAGAACTCCGAACTACTGCGACATCTGGACATCGAAAGGGATGAGTTAATAAGTTGAGAGGGGTCAGTGAGCCCAATGTGTGGTTGTACTCTTCATCTTGGATCACCACACAAGAACTCGGACTTAGGGCGGTGTTCAACGAGACAACCCACCGTGTACTCCTACACAGCCTCTCATCGTTCACCTTGTATTAGGTTCGATTCACCAACACTTTTCTACCAACAACAACGTGATCATTCCCATCCCGACTCACATCACAGTAACAACAAGGTATCATACTAAGCATGCAATAAGCGATAACATTTGCAGAGGCCACATGATATCATTCAACTCCTACAGTTGCTAGGATTGTGGTTTGCTTACTACTGTGACAAAAGATAGGTCATGCAAAGGAATGGGTTCATCTATGCGGTAGAAACGAAGCATGGTGATCATCCTAAACAATGCATAAGCGAAACATGAGAGGGAAGTGGGATTTTATCGACATGATCAATGGGGGTTTGCTTGCCTTGCTGACGAGGTTCGGTTTCTGGATCTTCAGCGAAGGGGGTGACCTCTTGCTCCGGTTCCACCTCTACTCGACAAACAAAGCACGAAGTAGCAATCAAGATGAATGCAATGCTCAAGCACATGATAGAATGTTTAAGCTTGAAGTACAAGTTTGATGTGTGAGGCAATTCCATTTAAGTGGAATATATTGCATTTTTAAAATGCAAATTCAAATTCCACATTTGAATTCAACATTAACCAAGTCATACATGATATAGTTTGATCAATTTGAATTAACTTCAAATGTGTATGATATGCCTCTGAAGTGTGGTTGATTTGCATCATAATTCCATGGTCTAAGTGGCAAAATCATTTGGTTTGAATTTGAAATAAATTCAAATAAAGCAAATGATATATGCTACTGGTCCCATTTTAAATTCAACTCAAACAGAGTTGACAGTTGCATATTTGGAAAGATAATTTTCTCCTGATCATTTTTCATATATTATTTGTCCAATTTGGAGTTAATATGAATTTTCTATGAATTTCCAAAGTTTGGGGTATTTTCTGGAATTTCTGGAATTAATTAAACCATTTTCTTTTCTAGAAATTCATTTACTGCGTCACTGTGACATCAGCATGACGCCAGGGGGTTTGACCCGAGTCAAACTAACAAGGGGTCCCACCTGTCATCCACAGAGGGGGTTAATCCCCTGATTAAAATTAACCCGAGGGTTAATTAGTGGCTGGCCCCACCTGTCAGCCACTGGGTTAAGCTTAACAGGGTCATTAGGGGGGGGCTAATGGTGGCTCGCCGTGAAGTCGCCGGAATCCTTCCGGAGTCTCGCCGGAGTTGGTTCCAATGCACGGGGAGGGGTCTGGAGGGCATGGATCTGCTCCTTGAGGTCTTCCGCGTCGTCTGGTGGCATCGGGGGTTCACGGGGATCACCGGAGGTCATCGGCGACGAGCGGCGGCGGAAGTCTGCACGGAACTCGTCGGGTTCTTCAATTCGTGCACGGATTTGGACACAGAGAGCATGGGAAAGAAGCTGGGGTGTGTGCGGAGCTAGTGGAGCCATCCAGGGTCAAACGGGGGCTCTGGTGAAAGACTTCGACGACGAGCGGCGGCGCTTGGTCTCGGACCTCGTCGGAATCATGCAAACGGCACGGATTCAAGCGGCAAGATGAGGGGAAAAGCGCGCCTGCTCACCCTGGTTGCAGAGACGGACTCGAGGAAGCCGGAGGAGCTGCGGCTGCGGTGGAATCGACGACTTTCTTCACGGCGGCCGGAGTTGAAGACGACGAAGGGGACGGCGGCTCTGGAGTTCCTCGGGTCGATTCCTTCTGCACGGTGACGTAGTCGAGGACGGCGGAGGCGATGGACACCTTGGCTGGACTCCTTGACGTCGATGGCCACGAGTTCTTGCGACGGTGAACGGCGGCGCTCTCGGGTGGTGCCGAAATCGAACACGGGAGGAGGAGGAGGAAGCTCTGGAGGGGGGGAATGGATGCGGATGGAAGAGCGGCGTCTCCAGGCGTGAGAAGATGGCGAGGGGGAAGCAGGAGGTGGCCAGGGCTCGTCGGCAGCGTCGGTGGAGTGCTGCATGCATTCCACCGAGCAGCTTCGGGGCGTGGGGAGGAAGACGACAGGCGCGGGTCCAGGTGGGCTGGGCCGTCCAGGGGAGTTGGGCCTCGCCTAGTGCGAGAGGTAATCCTTCCTGATTTCAGTTTAATCTTTCCTTTCTGTTTTTCTGTAATTTGTTCTGTTTAGCTAAAATAAATAGCTAAACATTTTATTAAATGCTGAAAACTTTTATGTGGCCTCATAAAAATATGGACTAGCCACTCATAAACTTTCAACATTTTTAAAATTCAAATGATTTGAATTTTAATTCAAATAGGGGGATTTCTTTATTTCCAAGGTACTGTTTGAATATTTGAAAAATCTATGAGCATGGGGTGGGTCCCACATCACTTGATATGTGATCACACTCATTTATAAGACTTTTCAAAACTCTAACATGAATTTTTGGAAATTATTTTTATCTGGCCTTTTGAATTAATTCATCTCGGGGGTGTTCCTTCTCCCATTTTGATTTTGAATTTGATTTCCAAGATTTCTTTTGAAATTTTGACATGATGCAAAGGTACTAGCTAACCCTAGCACATACCTAACAGAGGGATCTGACAACTCGCCCCCACTCAAAAGAATCTCGTCCCGAGATTCAGAAGTCTGCGGGAGGAAAGTGGGGTACTCGGCACTGAGACGGTCTTCTCTCTCCCACGTAGCTTCTTTTTCAGAGTGGTGTGACCATTGCACTTTCAGAAACCTAATCTTCTGACGACGAGTAACACGCTCTGCTGAATCAAGAATACGAACGGGGTATTCTCGATAAGAAAGGTCATCTTGGAGATCAAGCGTGTCATGGTCGACTTCGCGGATGGGGTCCTTGAAGCAACGCCTGAGTTGGGACACATGGAATACATCATGTACTCGGGAGAGGTGCGGAGGTAGTTCAAGTTGGTAGGCAACTTCTCCACGTTTAGCAATAACGCGGAAAGGTCCGATGTAACGTGGGGCCAACTTGCCTTCGATACCGAAACGTTGGGTTCCCTTCAGAGGAGTAACCCGAAGGTAAGCCTTCTCATCCAGATTATAGCTCTCTTGCCTATGATGACGATCATAGTAGCTTTTCTGACGAGACTGGGCTTCTTTCAATTGATCACGAACAATGCGAACTTGCTCTTCTGCTTCCTTGATCATATCCGGTCCAAAGATTTGTCTTTCACCGGTTTCAGACCAGTTTAGTGGTGTTCGACATCGTCGGCCATAAAGGAGTTCAAAAGGAGCCATGTTCAGACTAGATTGAAAACTATTGTTATAAGAAAATTCGGCATATGGAAGAGAATTCTCCCAACTCTTTCCGAATGAGATAACACAAGCTCTGAGCATGTCTTCAAGAATTTGGTTAACCCTTTCGACTTGACCGCTAGACTGAGGATGGAAAGCCGTACTAAAGGAGAGATGAGTTCCCAAAGCACATTGGAAGCTTCCCCAAAATTTAGAGGTAAAAAGGCTACCGCGATCAGAATTGATTTCCAAAGGAACACCGTGAAGGGATACAATTCTGGAGATGTACAAGTCCGCTAACTGACTAGCAGTTATAGACTCGCGAACCGGAAGGAAGTGAGCAACTTTGGAAAGCCTATCTATGACAACGAAGATGGCATTGTTTCCTTTCTGGGTTCTTGGAAAGCCTGTGATGAAGTCCATACCGACTTTGTCCCATTTCCACTCGGGAATAGACAAAGGTTGAAGTGTACCAGCAGGTCTTTGATGTTCTGCCTTAATGCAACGACAAACATCACATTCGGCAACAAATTGAGCAATGTCTCTCTTCATCCTAGTCCACCAAAATCTCTGGCGTAGATCTCGGTACATTTTTGTGCTACCGGGATGAATTGAGAGGGGTGTGTCATGGGCTTCTTTGAGGATGAGTTGCCTTAGTTCCTTATTCTTAGGTACTACTAAACGATTTTCAAAGAATACCGTTCCTTTACTATCTGTGGAGAAACATTTAGCAACTCCGCTAGCAATGTTCTCCTTGATCCGACGAACACCTCGTGCACGCCTTTGGGCAACTATAATTTGATCCTCAAGAGTTGGTCTCACCACCAAGGTTGAAAGATAGCCATGAGGAACAATTTCAAGGTTGAGCTTGCGAAAGTCCTCATGAAGAAGTGGTTGATACTGCTGTAACATGAGGTTGTTACAGTACGACTTACGACTTAGGGCGTCAGCCATGACATTGGCTTTGCCTGGGGTATAAGAAATTGCTACGTCGTAATCTTTTATCAACTCAATCCAGCGTCTTTGCCTGAGATTAAGATCTGGCTGGGTGAAAATATATTTGAGGCTTTGGTGGTCGGAATAAATCTCACAACGATTACCAAGGAGGTAATGTCGCCAAGTTGTTAGAGCATGAACTACGGCAGCGAGTTCAAGATCATGGGTAGGATAGTTCTCTTCATGTGGCCGCAATTGGCGTGAAGCATAAGCTACCACATGTCGATCTTGCAGAAGTATGCATCCTAAACCTTGCCGTGATGCATCACAATAGATCTCGAAATCCCTTTTGGTGTCTGGAGGTGCAAGTACGGGTGCGGAAGTCAATCTTCTTTTTAGCTCCTGAAAGCTTTCCTCGCACTTGGGAGTCCATTGGAATTTCTTATCTTTCTTGAGGAGTTCAGTTAGAGGCTTTGCAACTTTAGAAAAGTTCTCGACGAAGCGACGACAATAGCTGGCTAGGCCAAGAAAACTCCTAACTTGCTTAACCGATTCAGGTGGAGTCCAGTCAAGGACGGCCTGAACTCTCTCGGGATTCACAGCAATGCCTTTTGCAGAAATCACGTGGCCTAAGTAGGTCACTTCTGGTAGCCAGAATTCACACTTGGAGAATTTAGCGTACAGGCGATGCTCTCTAAGTTTCATCAATACCAGCCTTAAGTGTTCGGCGTGATCTTTTTCGTTCTTCGAGTAGATGAGAATATCATCAAGATAAACCACAAATAATTTATCTAGGTACTCCATGAAGATCGAATTCATCAAGCGTGAGAATGTGGCGGGGGCATTGGTTAAACCAAAGGACATGACGGTGTACTCGTAAAGACCGTAACGAGTAGTGAAAGCCGTTTTGGGAATGTCCTCGTTTCGGATTCGGATCTGATGATAACCTAATCTTAAATCCATCTTTGAGAAGACGGCGGATCCTGCAAGTTGATCATAAAGATCATTGATCCTGGGCAGTGGGTATTTGTTCTTTATCGTCGCCAAATTTAGCGGGCGATAATCTACGCACATCCTTTCTGTTCCATCTTTCTTCTTTACGAACAGAACGGGGCAACCCCATGGCGATGAGCTAGGGCGGATGAAGCCTTTTGCCAACGAAGCATCAAGTTGGGTTTTTAGCTCAGCTAACTCATGTGGGGCCATTTTATATGGGCGTTTGGAAATTGGTGCGGTTCCTGGAACAAGATCCACTATAAACTCTACACATCTGTCGGGTGGCATGCCCGGCAGCTCTTCAGGAAAGACATCCGGGAAGTCACGAACCACCGGAATATCTTCAAGTTCGGGAAGGGGAAGTACATTCAAGGAATGCACTTGGGTTCTTGTTCTAGGTGAGGTATAGCTGATGGTTTTGCCTGAAGGGTGGGTGAGTTTCACGGATTTGCCTTTGCAATCCAGATAGGCATGCTGTCTTGATAGCCAATCCATGCCAAGGATGACATCAATGTCTGAAGACTTGAGGGCTATGAGTGAAGCAAGGAATACTAAACCCTCAATTGCTATTTGATTATCATGGCTTACTCTATTAGTCTGCCATCTTGACCCTGGAGTTTGAATAACCATCGGGGTGGACAATTCAACAAAGGGTAACTCATGACGAAGTGCATAACTTTCCGACATGAATGAATGAGATGCTCCTGGGTCGAAAAGAACGGAAGTAGGAACAAAATTGACTGGGAGCGTACCAAGAATGACGTCAGTGGTGTCGTCAGTCTCTTCGGCGGCAATCTGGTTCAGACGTCCACGAGTGGCGGAAGGAGCGGGTTTGGCGGTGAAGACCTTCTGGGGTGGCTTGCCACGACCATTGTTGTTGTTGTTGCCTCCGGCACATGGTGGAGCATTCTGGTGCTGGACTTGGTTCTGGGGGCACTCGCGAGAGTAGTGGCCTGCCTGACCACACTTGTAGCAAGCTCCGAAAACAGTGCGTGGAGCTGGGTTGTTTGGTGGAGCTGGGTGGAACTGGGTGGGTGGACGAGGCGTCACATAGGATGGCCTCGGTGGGTTGTTCTGGCGGAACATGCTATTGGGAATCCAGATCTTGCGCTTCTGGGAGCCAGAATTGGATGAACCTTCCTCTCTAGGGTGTTTGCGAAAGTCATTGGGGGTGTTCATGTCCTCTGCCTTGATGGCCTTGTTGACAAGGACCTGGAAGGTGGCAAAGTCATGAAGGTTGAGCTCGCGACGGAGTCCACTGTTGAGGCCACGACGGAACCTCTCTTGTTTCTTGGAGTCGGTGGAGACTTCTTCAGTTGCATAACGAGCAAGTCGGTTGAACTCACGACTGAACTCGTCAACTGTTCTTCTGCCTTGAGTGAGGTTACAGAACTCCTCACGCTTGCGGTCCATGAGACCCTTGGGAATGTGGTGCTCGCGGAAAGAGGTGCAGAACTCATTCCAAGATGCAGGTGGTCCAACTGGGCGCATATTCAGAAAATTTTCCCACCAAGAGCTTGCGGCACCTTCAAGGTGATAGGTGGCGTAATTGACCTTGTCGCCATCCGCAACATGGCCGGCTTGGAGTTTCCTCTCGATGCTGCGGAGCCAGTCATCGGCGTCAAGGGGCTCAGTGGAGTAACTAAAAACTGGGGGATGAAGCCGGATTAAGTCATTCAGAGACACCAGCTCATTGCGCTGCTGAGTGGTGTTGCGTGCGATGACTTCCAGCAGGTGGTGAGAGTCACGGCGGTTCCTCTCGACCTCCATCAGAACTTGGGCCATCATGGGTGGGGGTGGAAGGTTGTCTTCCTCCTGGTTGTTCCCACGACCTTGGTTACGACCAACCTGGCCACGGGTTCCTTGAGACATCCTGAAGGTGAAAAACCAAAGTCAAACAGAGTTGATTTCAAGAGACTAATCAAGGTATTGAAGTACTGGAAGGATTACAGAGCAAAGGAAGTAGTCATCTTGACAACATGGTGATAAAAGCATACAAGCCATATATTCACAAGCTGTCATACAAACCATACATCGTTTTAGTACAAGCACTGAGCTAATACAAACATGATGAAGATGATACATCCTTCAGAGGCACTCTGACTTCCTATACATTATTTATCTAAGCCTCTGGAACTTAGACACCTTGCTTACAATATACTAGGATACTACTACATCCTCACTAAGTAAGACCACAGGCGGTCTCACTCATCTCCATCTCCATAGTAATCCTCATAAAAGTTACCCGCGTATCCCGGTAGCTGGAGGTGACCATCGGAAAACACGGAGGCTTGTGGACCCTGATATCCATTTGGGCAAGGATGGGGCCTAGGTCCAGTGTAGGGTGGAAGCAAAGGACCACGGGGTGGAAAAATTCCTCCAATCTCGGGCCAAGCAACCCGAGAAGGCATCTGGGTCCTCACTGGATAGATCGCATCGTACTCAACTGATCCCACGCTCACAAAAGGAGCCAAGAGCGTCAGTGCTCGGTACAGACGAACACGAGTAGCGTGGAGCTCAAAACGGAGAGCGCGTGCATCACGATCTCTGTCACTAGCAAACCTAGCAGTCACCTGGAGTGCTGGATCCTCTGCAGAGTGATCTGAGTAGAGTCCGGTGTAATATCCCTCTTCTCCTGGAAGTGCAGCTGGGATATAGCGGAAAGAAGTCTCTCTCAACAAAGTGTGCTCCTCTCTCAGCAGGGTGATACATGAGTATGCAGCATCCTGCACAGCCATGTTCTCGGTAACGCCTATGCCATGTCCAAAGTGGATAGGCTGGGTGACTTCAACGTGGTGTGGGTAGATCCGGACAATGCAGTGGAACTGCGTCTGGTTGAAGTCGTGGAACTGCTCCTCGATGGTGTACTCAGGGTACCATCGATATCCCACGTAGGACATCATCTCGATCAACGTGGCGGGGTGGCCACGCACACCGAGGCACCTGGTCAAACGAACAATCTGCCGAGGGGGAAGATTTGCCATCTGAAACAGAAAGCAAGAGTTTGCAAATGCATCAGATTATATGATAAACCTGGAATGACTCGGACAGCATAACGGCTGTAATTGTAAGAAATGACAATTTCTTTCAATCATGAAAACAGCACTTACATAATATGATGTAAGAAATCAGCATTATAACAATGCTAGGAAAACCTGACACAACTTTCCTACGGCTATAATGAAGCAATCAACGAGATGTGCTAAACAGACAGAGGAGAGCCTAGTCCTATCTTCCCGTAGAACAAGATGAGGGTGACTCAGAACTCAGAACGAAGGGGGTAAGGAGAAAAATGAAGCCTTACGTTGTTCCCTTATATACCCAGAGTAACTATATAACTATAGCAAGCTAGACTCAACTTCGGCCAAGGCTACTAGTCCTACAGTCAGTACTGCTCTGATACCAAGTCTGTCGGGACCCGGGGTTAGCGTATGCAAGTACAGTTAAGACATAGTCATATGGAGAGCCGAGAACCGCACCCACTTGTCTGAGCAGACAAGGCCAAGCACTGAACATTCTCGGAAAGCATCGTACGTGAGGGGCATCACATCCAGGCCGGATGATCAACTGTAATGGGTCCTCATCGTACGCACACAAGTCTACTGATATGGGTGGTGAACTCCCATATTCAAAGACAAGTCGCCTCAACCATACTATCGACTATCTCGAAACTCTTACATAGACTTACTCCCGCCCGATCACTTAGTCGGGGTCTAGGGCGGGCTCGATCATACCACAAAGTGTGCACGAGACGGAATCTCGAGCAATCGCATCGCGATGCCCCAAGCTGCGCACATCTAAGGGCCACTTGGTGTATGAAAGACCGCCAGCCAGAACACAACTAATGTCTCGAAAACCCATACAAAGACATGTATGTTATAAACATACACGCAGCACACATGCCTTGTATGAACAGCAGGTACCATTGCAATTCTCTACAAAGTTTACAACTTTATTTATATAACTCTTATAGAGTACACACAGAGATCACATACATGTGATCCAACATTACATCACGAAGCGGAAGCAAATTATGTCTGGGTACAGACAAGTTTAACAAATTGGCTTAAGAAGCCTTATTCAAACATGAAGCCCTCCACGAGGAACCAGTCTGCTGACTGGGACTAGACTAGCTTAACTTCAGTCGTCCAGCTCGATGAAGAAGCCACCTTCGGGGTCAGTGGCGTCATCTAAAACATAGTTTAAGCAAACGTGAGTACAAAGGCGTACTCAGCAAGACTTACATAGGATCTAAACTACTAATGCACATGTATCAAGGCAAAGGGAGGTGGGGTTCACTTGCAGAAATGCCAGCTTTGACTTGGCTAATCCTGAACTACGAGTACCAGACTTGAGGTAAGAAGCGTACACGAGTCCACTACTTTCACCAACCAATACACCACTATGGTGCCTTCCTCGACTTCCCCACGAGAAAGCACGCCATAGCACTCACACTTATCTTGGTGTGTTTTAGAAGTATCCGGTTCAAGTTATCTAATA
This sequence comes from Bromus sterilis, assembly GCA_950022295.1. Classification (NCBI taxonomy): domain Eukaryota; kingdom Viridiplantae; phylum Streptophyta; class Magnoliopsida; order Poales; family Poaceae; genus Bromus; species Bromus sterilis. The sequence continues at coordinate 154,904,256 of OX465596.1, read as the reverse complement.
ATCGAGCACAGCTCTCCAAGTAGTCCATAACCGCGGACGCGGCTATTCGAATAGTTTTGTTAACCTTGCAAGGGTGTACCGCTACACACACATGATCATCATTTACCGCCTTTGATCTCGACACCATTCAAGGGGTGCCAGCGAGGATGCTCACCACAACTGTTACCTCATAGCCTATCTAGTCCAAGAAAGCCTCCTACTTGGGTTGGCTACCACTATCGTGAACCCGGCCGGTTTACCGAAGTGGACCCAAGCGATGTGTGCGTGGTGCATAAGCCGGTCTCGGATGAGCCGTTCTCTCACTTAGCATCCAGGCCACAAGCCTACCAGAACTCCGAACTACTGCGACATCTGGACATCGAAAGGGATGAGTTAATAAGTTGAGAGGGGTCAGTGAGCCCAATGTGTGGTTGTACTCTTCATCTTGGATCACCACACAAGAACTCGGACTTAGGGCGGTGTTCAACGAGACAACCCACCGTGTACTCCTACACAGCCTCTCATCGTTCACCTTGTATTAGGTTCGATTCACCAACACTTTTCTACCAACAACAACGTGATCATTCCCATCCCGACTCACATCACAGTAACAACAAGGTATCATACTAAGCATGCAATAAGCGATAACATTTGCAGAGGCCACATGATATCATTCAACTCCTACAGTTGCTAGGATTGTGGTTTGCTTACTACTGTGACAAAAGATAGGTCATGCAAAGGAATGGGTTCATCTATGCGGTAGAAACGAAGCATGGTGATCATCCTAAACAATGCATAAGCGAAACATGAGAGGGAAGTGGGATTTTATCGACATGATCAATGGGGGTTTGCTTGCCTTGCTGACGAGGTTCGGTTTCTGGATCTTCAGCGAAGGGGGTGACCTCTTGCTCCGGTTCCACCTCTACTCGACAAACAAAGCACGAAGTAGCAATCAAGATGAATGCAATGCTCAAGCACATGATAGAATGTTTAAGCTTGAAGTACAAGTTTGATGTGTGAGGCAATTCCATTTAAGTGGAATATATTGCATTTTAAAAATGCAAATTCAAATTCCACATTTGAATTCAACATTAACCAAGTCATACATGATATAGTTTGATCAATTTGAATTAACTTCAAATGTGTATGATATGCCTCTGAAGTGTGGTTGATTTGCATCATAATTCCATGGTCTAAGTGGCAAAATCATTTGGTTTGAATTTGAAATAAATTCAAATAAAGAAAATGATATATGCTACTGGTCCCATTTTAAATTCAACTCAAACAGAGTTGAAAGTTGCATATTTGGAAAGATAATTTTCTCCTGATCATTTTTCATATATTATTTGTCCAATTTGGAGTTAATATGAATTTTCTATGAATTTCCAAAGTTTGGGGTATTTTCTGGAATTTCTGGAATTAATTAAACCATTTTCTTTTCTGGAAATTCATTTACTGCGTCACTGTGACATCAGCATGACGCCAGGGGGTTTGACCCGAGTCAAACTGACAAGGGGTCCCACCTGTCATCCACAGAGGGGGTTAATCCCCTGATTAAAATTAACCTGAGGGTTAATTAGTGGCTGGCCCCACCTGTCAGCCACTGGGTTAAGCTTAACAGGGTCATTAGGGGGGGGCTAATGGTGGCTCGCCGTGAAGTCGCCGGAATCCTGCCGGAGTCTCGCCGGAGTTGGTTCCAATGCACGGGGAGGGGTCTGGAGGGCATGGATCTGCTCCTTGAGGTCTTCCGCGTCGTCTGGTGGCATCGGGGGTTCACGGGGATCACCGGAGGTCATCGGCGACGAGCGGCGGCGGAAGTCTGCACGGAACTCGTCGGGTTCTTCAATTCGTGCACGGATTTGGACACAGAGAGCATGGGAAAGAAGCTGGGGTGTGTGCGGAGCTAGTGGAGCCATCCAGAATCAAACGGGGGCTGTGGTGAAAGACTTCGACGACGAGCGGTGGCGCTTGGTCTCGGACCTCGTCGGAATCATGCAAACGGCACGGATTCAAGCGGCAAGATGAGGGGAAAAGCGCGGCTGCGGTGGAATCGATGACTTTCTTCACGGCGGCCGGAGTTGAAGACGATGAAGGGGACGGCGGCTCTGGAGTTCCTCGGGTCGATTCCTTCTGCACGGTGACGTAGTCGAGGACGGCGGAGGCGATGGACACCTTGGCTGGACTCCTTGACGTCGATGGCCACGAGTTCTTGCGACGGTGAACGGCGGCGCTCTCGGGTGGTGACGAAATCGAACACGGGAGGAGGAGGAGGAAGCTCTGGAGGGGGGGAATGGATGCGGACGGAAGAGCGGCGTCTCCAGGCGTGAGAAGATGGCGAGGGGGAAGCAGGAGGTGGCCAGGGCTCGTCGGCAGCGTCGGTGGAGTGCTGCATGCATTCCACCGAGCAGCTTCGGGGCGTGGGGAGGAAGACGACAGGCGCGGGTCCAGGTGGGCTGGGCCGTCCAGGGGAGTTGGGCCTCGCCTAGTGCGAGAGGTAAGCCTTCCTGATTTCTGTTTAATCTTTCCTTTAATAAATAGCTAAACATTTTATTAAATGCTGAAAACTTTTATGTGGCCTCATAAAAATATGGACTAGCCACTCATAAACTTTCAACATTTGTAAAATTCAAATGATTTGAATTTTAATTCAAATAGGGGGATTTCTTTATTTCCAAGGTACTGTTTGAATATTTGAAAAATCTATGAGCATGGGGTGGGTCCCACATCACTTGATATGTGATCACACTCATTTATAAGACTTTTCAAAACTCTAACATGAATTTTTGGAAATTATTTTTATCTGGCCTTTTGAATTAATTCATCTGGGGGGTGTTCCTTCTCCCATTTTGATTTTGAATTTGATTTCCAAGATTTCTTTTGAAATTTTGACATGATGCAAAGGTACTATCTAACCCTAGCACATACCTAACAGAGGGATCTGACAAACAAAGGCACCCTTGAACTTATCCCAAGAATCTATGCTATTCCTAGGCAAGGATTGAAACCAAATTTTAGCTCCTTCCCTCAAGGAGAAAGGAAAAAGCTTAAGCTTAACAATATCATCTTCTACTTCTTTATACTTTTGCATATCACAAAGCTCAACAAAAATATTTTAGTGTAAAGTAGCATCATCTCCCACACCGGAGAATTTATCTCTCATAACAAGGTTTAGCAAAGCAGGTTTAATTTCATAAGATACTGCTGAAGTGGCAGGTGTAGCAATAGGAGTGCAGATAAAATCATTGTTGTTGTGACTAGTGAGGTCACATAACTTAGTGTTTTCAGTGGTACCCATAGTAGCAGCAAGCAGGATAGGCAATTTTTTGTGTGGTTTCTGATAAAGGACACAAAGATAAAAACTGAAAGGTAAACTAATAAGACTAAAAAGCAAAGATAAAAGATAGCGTGCAACTCCCCTATCTTCTAGAGTGGAGTCCCCGGCAACGGCGCCAAAAAATTTCTTGATGTGCAAGATGATAATGGTTTCTCGCCCTTTGTTGGTTACCCCAAGTGGAAGGTGAGATGTAAGATAGCAGCAAATTTCCCTTGGCAAAGATACCAAGGTGGAGAGTGTCTCCCGTAGGACTCCAATAACGACAAGTAGGTGGTAAAGTGAACAATGGCCCTGTTCAAAACCTCAGGGTTTCTTACTTTACCTTGACCTGCACACAGATACAAATAACGTTTCTCCCAACGAAGTTCAAAGAGGTTGTCAATATCTCCATTCTTATTGTTTACAAAGGATCAAACACAACAGATAAAAGATAGTGATAGATGCAACAAGAAAGTAAAAGCAAGAAGTAAATTGAGGGTGTTAACAGTGGTGGAAATATGGACCGGGATCCCATGATGTTCACTAGTGATGTCTCTCTCCCAAAAGACGATAAAAAACTATGCAAGGTAAACAAATTACAGCTGGGCAATTGACTGGATTACGGGCGCAAACCAATGCTAACTATGCTACAAAAGAAAGGAAGAGGCATGGGCGGCACGCGACGATAAGTAGACCGAAATCCATCTGCATCTACTAGCAATCATCTACCTTGAGATATCAATCCAGAACATCTCGCTGGTATTAAGTTGCGAGTCCCACCCAAAGTGTAAACCCAAAGCAACAGACAACTGCATTAAAACAACTTTGCGTAAAGTAAACAATCCTTGTAACCGCGGTTACAAGGACCGTTGTTTTCCCCCTTGTGGCAACATCACATCCCCTAGACTCATGTTTCTGTCACTCAAGCTAGTCATCAGAGGACATGAACCCACAATCAAGCATAACGCTCCCTCTTGGAGTCACTACCTACTACTTGGCCAAAGCAATAAACAACAACGGAGAACATGAAAGAATTACTCAAGAACACAAATATAAAGAGAAGAACCAAATATATTACTCATCACAATCTGAACATAGTCTCATAATCCATCAGATCCCAGCAAACTAAACATAGCAACAGCAGAAAGAATTACATACGTGCCTTGATCATGTAGGGCACCTCACAAGGTCTAATCCATGAAGAACAAAGAGGGGGAGAGAACATCACATAGCTACTGATCAAGGACCCATACTCCAAGGTATACTACTCACGGATCACCCGGGAAGAGCCCATGGTGGTGGAGAAGCTCCCGGAGATCAATCCTCCCTCCAGCAGGGCGCCGGGAAGAGGTCTTCTTGTGCTCCCGATCTTGGAAGCACGGCGGCGACAGAACAGAGGCGAGATCGCGAAAAAGGGTTCTGTCCTCGGGGGTTTCGGAGAACGAGGTAAATATAGGCGAAGAGGGGAAGCCAGTCGGGCCATCAGGGGTCCAGGCGGCCTCCCGGCGCGGCCCCACCCTAGGACCCGCCACCCGGTCGCCTGGAGCCTAGGTGGGTCCCCTCTGGCCCCCTTCGGGACATTGGAAGCTTCCATTGGGCTGATTTTTAATATATTTTTCCCGGAATTTTTCTAGCATTTTACAAAATTGGAAAACCTAAAATAAAAAGACAGTAGAAAACAGAAACTGGCACTGGGGTACACTGAGTTAAAAGGTTAGTCCAAATATGATTAAAAGTGTATGAAAGTGTATCAAAAGCATAGCAATATCACCAAAAACATAGATACGTTTGGGACGTATCAACGTCACGCTGAGTCTTGTTCTAGAACAATGAGCCTGCGAGAGAGGGATCTTGAGGACATTGGTTTTGCGGTAAGCACGATACTCCGCCGCGCTCCACTCAGACACTGACTTGACCACCTCCTTCTTCTTGGATGCCATCTTCTTCATCGAAGTACCTGACACGGGTGTCTTGCGCTTGGGATTGCAACGAGAGCCATCACCTGACCAAAGGCAAGAGCGAGGGAAAAGCAAGACATATGAGATGCAAAAACGTGGATACAAGTGAACAAGGAATTATTGTTGGCAGGTTTGTCTGTCTCAGGCAACTCGGTAGTACCGTACCCCAAGTGGTAGTACCGCTCGGCGATAGTACCGCTGGAAGCCAGTGGTAGTAGTGCAGGTGACCAGCGATAGTACCGCACGGGAAACAGTATGCACGGATCTCAGATCTGGTACTACCGTGGTGCAATTTCTTTTACAAACAACCAACAATACTACCTCATTCCTATCTAGCATTCATACTTAGTCTTCAAAGTGCCTAGATTTAGACAAAAACCTAGTGGTTCCAAGAAATATTGCCCTAACCACAATATTCAAGAAAATGAACCAAAGAGAGAGGAGAATGCGGCAATACCGGGATCCATGGCACCGGAGGAGGATGAAGAAGACGACACGGAATCGACAAACCTGGGGTGGTTGTCAGGGCCTGCGGCGCTGCTACGAGGAGGAGAAGAGAAGAAATAGAATGGGTATTGGGGAGGAACTCCCCATACCCGTTCGGTTTTAACTCTCCTCTGATGCAGTGGTAATACCGCACCGAGAACGGTAGTATCACAGAAGCAGTAGTACCGTGCGTCCGGGCGGTAGTACCACCGGCAACAAAGCAGCACAACTCAGTTTCAAATGGGAGGGCTTACGCAACCAGATAGTCTTAGGACGGTGGGCTTGGGTTGGAGACACTCAAAGAAAACAATGAATAGGGACACTTCGAGATGAATAACATAAAGAAAACGCATGGGCAATCTCGGAGTGAACAAAATGCAAATACCAAAACCAAAAGAAAAAAATCGAACCAACCCTCCTAAGGGGAGGGGCGGTGGCACTACTAGAAAATAGCTTATTAGTGGCGCACTAGTTTTGGACATTAATGGCACACATTAGGTGTGCCATTACTACCACACCATTACTAACACTTAGTAATGGCATACATTTGGTGCGCCATTACTATCGCAGACAGTAATGGCGCATCCGGAGTGCACCATTACTAAGGCCAGAGGTGCGCCATTGAGATCCAGGACATTAATGTTGCGCCGGGACTGCGCCATTACTATGAATATTAGGTTTTTTGTTTTATTTTGTGTATTTGCAGAGGTTACAAACTACATCATAGATATAAACAACATCGTCAACATGACAGCTATAAAATACACCCATATGTAACAGCCACATCAGAATTATTAACCATCAACATTATTAACAAGAGAGCAAATCACAAAGTATAGCATGAGAGTACAAAAATTCTTAACCAAAATGTTATAAATTACACTGAAGACGCTTCACTCTTCGTCAAAAGATGAAATGATGATGAGTTTGTTCTCTCTTGCGGCCTGAGCTGCTTCCCATACTACCGCTTGGTGTGTCGGGTCTGTTGGAGGGATCTAGATGTCGTTGTCGTCGACCGGGCGTGGTACGCCTGGGTAGTTGAGCGCCCGAACGGCATTGAACTTTGCCTCCTCTGCTGCGTCCTCCTCTTCTATCTCCCGCCTATTTTGAGACAACTCTGAAGTTGTGGGCGGAATGTTAGAGCTTGTTGTCGAAAAGAGGGATGCATAGGAGGACGTCGTCGATGCAGAGAGGCGCGAGCCCGCGGAGGAGCCCGGCGAGGCTGGCGTTGCCGGCAAGGGGGCGGCGGCACCATGTACTATTCGGCCGCCGGTGCTAATGTGGCAGGTTTGGTCGGAGCGAACCATGTCGGACGTGCTGCAAAATATGTTGTTACTAATAAAAGAGCATGGTTTGTGACAACAGCTAGGTAAGCAACTAATCATGCATACAACAGTGATCAAACAGTGAATGCACATACTTAATTCTACATCTCAATTATACAAAAGTGACCAAACAGTGAATCAAACGGGTTGATATAATCGAAATCCAAATCTTCCAAGCACATTAACTCAAAAAGAAACATAAATCATCAGGAACAAGAATAAATTTTTCCTAAGATTACTTATCAATGTTGATTTTTAAAACATGAGGAGAGAGCTACACATTTTCTTCTTAGAGCCAACACATAAGTGAATGATCCACTTCAGACAAAATAAAAATAGCCAGGTTCAACATTTAAGAAGGAACATTAGGATATACATATCGATGGCATCTAATTAAGTACCTTCCATATTACTTTAAGAATAATGTACTGTGAGTATTAAAATCAATTGGCAAGTGAGGGATGGCATCTAAACAAGTAGAATCAAAAGGTAAATAGCAAGTGTCACACACTAAATGAATGAATATCGGGTATTAATTCTTAAAAATAAATTATACTAATTGTTCTCTTACTTGTAGTAAATATCTATTCTTGAAGAAGTAAGCATCCAGAACAACATAGATATTAGGATGCAGCCAGATTGTTGTGCGAGTGTTGAACCACTAAATATAGTATATATAAAAAAGATGTATTATGGCTGGATGATAACTGAAACCAAATCATCCCAAAAAGGTTTGCATTGACAGATCTTTCTTGTTTAATAAGTACATAATACCATCAATGTACACATTACAACCTAAAATCTACAAACCACGAAAGCACAAACAAAAAATGTAATCTTCAGTTGGTCTCTTGCTGCATACAATTTCATAGAAAAGAAAAAGAGATACAACATTGGATCGACCGCCATGACCAGCTTTGCTCCAAGTCCAGGTCAATATTTTTCTTATTCTTTCCATGTCTGTAGGATAAAAAATGCACAATTCTTTCCTCATTTGTGCTTCAATCTGTCAATTACGAAACATATCCAATGCAAGCGACGAAGACGGCGTCACAAGGCCTGCAAAATAACAACGAACAAGAGTGGTCGTCCTCCAACAGTAGAGGCGCATGCAGGAAGGGAACTCCTATAATGGCAGCCTGGACGTCCGCCATAACCAGCACACTCTCGACAATGGAGACGACAAAACAAGGCAACGCCGAAGCCCCTCTAGTGTCGTTGCCGGCAGGAACGTCAAGAACACCCCTTTGGTGATGAATGGGCGGACGACGAAGCTCCACCACCCCAACCCCCAATGGCAAAGATCCAAGGAGAAACGTCCGCAGGAACCGCACCGCCGAGACCAGCAGAACACACTAGTGCAAAGAGGGGCTAACACGATACTCCTTTCTCAATCCCTTGTACGAAATTGTTTGCGATACTATCATCGCAAACGGTATAAATAAAAAACCGTTTGGGAGAAAATGAATCATCTGGGAAACATACCCGAACGACCACAATTTTCAAAATTATTGCGCGGGTGATGTAGGGATGACGGGTCTTTGAAAATCGGTCTGGGATGTTTAGGGTGAAAACCCACAGTTTCAAATAAAGGACTGCCCGCCTGTCTACGCAATCGTTCATAGTAACTCAAATGTTTGGAATGCCTAATCTATCAGGAACGCTTCTGAAAATCCTTTCGTGTGTGGAACAAGGGCCGACGATTCAATCAAATAACCGTCCGCACGACCAGCCAGAACACCCATAGTTGCAAAGAATGAACCGCTAGCCCATCTTCACAATCATTTGTATTTACTGAAACTTGTGGGATGTGTAATCTATCAGGCACGTTTTTGTAAATCTTAGTGTTGGTTATGCATGGCACACAGTTCCTACAATCAGGTGTTTGGGATTGCTCCTTAGAAGACCTACGATTCTAAAAAATGAATCAGTACCTTAGTAAAGCAATCATTCTGAATTAAAACATGGTGTGGGAAGGAAAACATATCATAAACATTTTTGAAAATTTAAGGGTTGTTGATGCACGACCTCTTCTTTTTATTTTCTTTGTTTTCTGAAAGCTGGCTAGCTTCTCTTGCAGACGTTCAGAAATAAAAAATTGTGTGCAATGATGTCGTGAAAAGGAAACATGTTAGTTATCGAAAATGTCTTCTATGTAGGCACACATTTTTGCAACTGCCACCCGTTTGATATATACTTGACAAAAATATTCTGTATTGAGAATTTTTTGCTCTGCCAAACAACTAATTAAACTGAATGACCTGCGAGCATAGTAATTCGTGTCTCCAACGGATTGATTTCCGAAAGTGTGGACGATTTTACTCCCCTGTTACCATCCTAGAAAACTGAAGAAATACCATACTCCACTGCATATGCAAGTAAGGATCTGACGAAGCATATATAACATACATCTCTGTTACCATGCATGCTGATGATTTTACGAAAGGAAATATTCTTGCTAACGAAGTTTCATCAGAATAGTGCGCACAAGGTGCATGCATTGCAGAGCCAAGCAACGAACAAAAGATTGCATCTAAATTACCCACTGCATATGTATGCATGAAAGGATCTGAACATCTAAATATATAACTACCTAAACCTAGCTAGGTAACCGCCTAATAGCCGCTAGCACCAACTACTTGGTCTTGGAAGGGCCCGCGCCATCATCGTTACGACGGCGCTTGTTGGGTGGCGTCTTGTCATCGGCGGCGGCGACGGCGGCGGCGTAGGCGGCATCATCGTCCTCCTCCTTCGGCTGCTGCGGCTGCGGATGATCCTCCTCCTCCTCATCCTCCTGCTGTTGCGGCTGCGGATGCTCCTCATCCTCCTCCTCCTCCCCCCGCTATTGCTGCTCTTCCGACTTGGGCCACTATAGTTCCGAGTCGGCCCTTTCATGATCTCAAAGAATGCGGGATCATCAGGGTCGGATGGCAGTGATGCCGACGGCAGTGGCAGGTCGTCCTCACTCAGATAGCCATGACCATTGTTGTCATTGATGGTGTGAACGTGCTAGTACTCTGGATGACCCCAAGAACTCATGGTCGATATGGCAGGGAGGGCAAGCGAGAAAATTTGAAGAGTCCGTGTTGTTCAATGAGGGGGAAACTGAAGCAGACAGGTGGAAAGATAAATGTGTTAGCATACTTAACTATACCGCACGGTTAAATTTCCGATGCGACGGGATGGGTTCCTACTGAATTTAATCTAGATTGACGAAATGTGGCAGCATGACCGGCGGGGTGAACGAAAAGACATCACACACACTCTCTAAAGTATTGCGTGTTCGATGCAGAAACTATTTTCTGACGGTGTGATGACGACGAGTCACAACACTGCAATTTTGCGTGTGGGATGGAGAAATATCTGTCATTTTTAAACGTCTGCTTAGTCTGTCAATTTTAGGCAAACAAATAAATTGAATGAGCTGTGTGCGATAGATTTAAATTAAATTGATTGATTTAAATAATTGTGGGCTAATTTTTTTTCTATGTCCCTCTACCAATGGGCCCGGGCATGCGGTCTAGACGTACAACCCTGTACGACCGGCATCATGGGGATCTCGTCACCGTGACTTGAATCGCTGGCATGTGGATCCAACAGGTGGATGGCCCCCCTGTCACACACCCCAAGTCACGGTGACATAAGTCACCGAAGCTGCGTACCCTCGTCAAGGGTTTCGGGCAACCAGCGAGGTTCTATAAAAGTCAGTAGGCCGCCCAGAGTGAGACACCATGCATCCACATTCTGCACGCCATAGCAGCATTATTACTAGCCCCAAGCATTCCCACTCGCCGTAGTGTGTTAGCACAGCAAGATGCGCAGCCACCCCGTGCCATTGACGCGACGGATGTGACGTGCCAGTTGAATCGACTCGAGCAAATCCTTGCCGAAGATGAGTCCCGGCGCACCGCGGCGTCGGTTGAGCCGCATCATCCAGCAGCGAGCCCCGTACGTGTGATGGATCTGGAAGGACTCCAGAGGTTTGCAGTTTTCCTCGCCGCCCTAAAGGTGCCGGACGCCTACTACAACGACTTGGCCACAACGTCGAGACCAGGCACTCTCTTATCGCCGGCAACCGCCCGGTCGTTGCTCCGGCAGCGGCTGCCGTCAACCGCAACGTGGATACCACGGCCACGGTTTTCAACCGCCCCGTTGACGATCCCTCCAGCGCTCGCGGCACCAGGAACTGACGCCGAAGTGCGTTGTTGTTTTCTAAATAATGGATACAATTTCAGTGATACATGTCACATGACTTTGAGGGCATGACAGGTGGGCCCAACGGCTATTGGACCCACATGTCATGCACCCAAAGTCATGTGACTTGGGTCACTGAAGCTCAAACCCTCTGTAATATGGGCCTTCCATTCCACCATGGATAGACACGAACGCCCGTATGGTCAAAGTTGGAGTTTATAATCGTACTCGTCGTATTATTTAAAGTACTAATGTGTGTGTTTTACTAAGTAGGCAACTATATACTAAAGTAATTGTATAACAGGTCATGGTCTATATTTTATGGGTTTGCTTATTGATCTTACATCTTAAGAAGTTGCTCCCCAATTCTCTCAACATGCAAAGCGTCCACCTCAACATCCCCACTAAGCCATGCATTCAAATCTTCTCTTCCACTATGCCATGCAAAACATGCCACATACGCGAATTTAGAAATTACAATTGTGTTTCCATTAGTCTATGCATGTAATGCAACCACATCATACATGCATGTCCTTCATATTTTTGTTCAAAATGATATTTTGAATAATAATTCAAATGTTCTTATTCTATTTTTAGACAAACTGTTTTATTGATTTTCAATCTTACTTTTTCATTAGATTTAGTTATTTTCAATAACTATTTATGCATATATTTACCGCAACAATGCGTCGACAATCATCTAGTTTATTGTGTTTGCATAATTGGTTCAATCAAACTAGGAAGAAAAAGAAAAATAAAATATATGCATGAATCTGTAAAATTGATGGTATATGTCCCATAGCAAATCCGTAATTTATATCGATACCTTAGGTAAGAAAACAAATAAAAGACAATATCTTTTTCTTGGTAATACTGTATGTGGTTTGTTCAGATCAATCAACAGATGTGTTATTATTACTTGGACAACTGCATGCCTTCCAGCATACGGTTTGACTGTACTGTTCTACTGACATGGTTTAAAAAAAACGACTCTACTTTATGAACCTTCTAGAATAGCTAGTGCTAAAGCAGAGCAGCTAATCCGGCGACACAAAGTAGTATCTATTTCCCCTCCAGTCTCTCAGATCTCACTCAACAATGGAGCGGCCAACTTGAGGCATCCTTAGCACAAAAAACACCGCCTGGAAAAACCAACTGATCGACCTCAATGACCGGTGAAGGTTATTCGCTGCGGCGAGAGATCCTCACGCCGCGTCGCTTTACGAGCGGGTGCCATCACCGATGATGCTCCGCCACCAGGCTCTTCGACTCGTGACTGTGGCATCTGCGTTGATCCGGAGCTAGGAGACGGCGCGGTGCAGGTGACGGGGCAAACGGGCATACACTCATCCGGGCGCGCAGGGTCTCGCCGCGGTGCCGCGGTCGATGCAGGGCCACGCATTGCGCGCATGCTCGACATGGACATGAACTCTGGCTCCGACTCTGCCTACATGCACGGAAACTCCTTGACAACGACTCCGACAACGACAACGAGCGATCCATCGCAGAGCAACAACTGCGCCATCTCCCTCTCCACCGGTCAGGACAGATGTGCGTTCGGAAGTGCACGCCCCGAAATCCCGGTGAGGTGACCGGCGGTGCAGCAGGGCGGCTTCGCCGCAGTGCCACAGTCGTAGCAAGGACACACATTGCGCGCATGCTGGACATGGACATGGAGACCGATTCCGACCCCGACTACACCGACGACAAGCTCCATGACATCGACAACGACACCGACACCGACGACGAGCGCCACATTGCAGAGCAACAGGAACGCAATCTCCCGCTCCCCAAGTCCGGACGTCAACGCGGGTTGCTGTGCACGCCCCCGTAGCCCGTCAAGGTTATCAGCAGTACAGCCGTGCCACCCTGGAAGCACGGTCAATCGTTGCGTGCATGGTGGCCATGGACATGCACAATGACGCCGACACCGACGAGGAGTGCTGCATCACAGAGCAGGCGAAGCGCTCTCCCGCTCCCCCACTCCAACCACCTTCGGGTGGAGGAGTGCACACCGCAGCAGCCCCTCGAGGTTACCATGAGTGCAGATGGGCGCCTTCGCCGCAGTGCCGCCGTCGGTGCACGGTCACTTATTGCCTGTATAATGGACATGGAGAATGACTCCGACACCGACACCGTCGAGGAGCGCTGCATCACAGAGCAGGCGTGGTGCGCTCTCGCGCTCCCCCACTCCAAACACCTACGCGTGGAGGAGTGCACACCGCAGCAACCCTCGACGTTACCATGAGTGCAGTTGGGCGCCTTTGCCTCAGTTCCGCCGTCGATGCACGACCACTCATTGCGCACATGTTGGGTATAGAGAACGACTCCGACACCGACACCGTCGAGGAGCGCCGCATCACAGAGCAGGAGGGGTGCGCTCTCCCGCTCCCCCACTCGAAACACCTATGCATGGAGGATTGCACACCGCAGCAACCCCTCGAGGTTAACATTAGTGCAGCTGTGCGCCTTCGCCGCAGTGCCGCCGTCGAAGCAGGTCCACTCATTACCGCATGTTGGACATGGACATGGACTCCGACTCTGACTCCGACTACGCCGACGACGTGCGCCTCACGACCCTCAATTGTAGGGGATCGATTGTAGCATTTTTGATAAATAAGAGTGTCGAACCCAACGAGGAGCAGAAGGTATTGGTAGGTGAGTTTGGTAAATAAATAACCGCAGGCACTGAAAGATAGATTTTTAGGGGGTTTTCGGTATAAGCAATAGAAGGGTAAAAATAAGCAAAGTAAAAGGTACTGAGGAGTAACAAGTGGCCAATCCTTTTGAGCAAAGGATAATCCTAGAAACTGAACTTATAAAGGCTAAAGTATTCTTAAGGACACACGGGAGAGATAGTCACGTGCTTTCGCCATACTCCATATCGATACTATGTGTTGTGTTGATAAGTGTTGAGTGGGTGGATCTACGCTAGTACACCTTCTAGATTAAGATAAGTGCACTCTTATGATTAAAAATCTTTCAAGCATCCCCAAATACAAGATAGTAATTAAGGCAAAAGCCTAACCACAACAGTACGATCAGGGACCCATTATTCCATTGTGCAAAAGCATGCAAACTGGGGTTCATGTTTCTGTCACTCCGGCAACCCACCGTAAGCATTCCTTATACCAGATGAATTCCCCTAGTCCCTTAATAAGGCGAAGTGTGGAGTGTTCGACTCACACAACACCACTAGGAAAATAACAACACAACTTAAATATCAAACAATACATATTACTTCAACATCATATGACTACTAGCAATTAGACTTCCACTAGTGCAAAACAGGTCATTAGAACCGGTTATGGGAGGCCATTAGAAACGGTTTTGGAAACCGGTGCTAAAGGTTCAGTGCTAGAGGGTGAACCCCTTTAGAACCGGTTGCTCATGAACCGGTTCTAAAAGCTCTGCAGCCAGCCACGTGGTGGCAGGTCGGGCGCGAGGGCTCGGGAACCTTTAGCACCGGTTTGTAACACAAACCGATTCTAAAGGTTTAGAGGTTTAAGTTTTTTTTAATTATTTTCTTTTTGGTTTTAATAGTTTAGGGTTTAGGGTTTATTAATTCTTTTCTTCTGGGTTTAGGATTACTGTTTATTTTACGCTATTACATAATGTACAATGCATATATATATACATGTAGAATATCTCGTAGCTAGATAGAACCATCATATATAGTAGAATTATCGTACCACCAACATATATATACATCATATATAGTACTAGTGCCTCACCACCGCCCCTCTTTGCGTTCCTCGAGCCCACAACAGTGGAGGGCATTTGAATATACATACAATATACATCATATGGACAACACACCAGTTTCCTATTACATATGGTAAGGGAATTCTCCGGTCGACTTATTTATGACTTCACGAAGAAGAAATCCTGCTATTTCCTCTTGAAGTGCTCGCATGCGATCATTTATGTCGAGTTTATCCCGCTTCTCCCAAATCTTATTATTTAAAGAAGATGATCAATATATGAATATATTACATATGGTAAGAACAAAGTCTAGATAGTATTTACGTACCATCATTGTTCTTTGATTAATCTTTTTGGTCATATAGAAAATGTTCTCCATTACGATGTAAGCACAAGGTTCAGTCCCCGATGCCTGCCTCATACACTTCACAACAAAATAGAATTCAAACAGATTTAATAATCAAGCATATATATGATAATGGTATATTGAAACTAGAAATATAATTAAATCAAATGTTCTCTCACATATCTATCGTACTGCCACGTCAGCTTCTCCTTCCATTCACCGCGCTCGAGTTTTTTGAACTTTTCCCAAACTTTGCCGTCAAAGAAAATGAATAAAGGAGTTAATTACTTGATATAACAGAAACTTAAAGTGAACACTAAAGAAGCCTACATGTGTGATAATGATTAAAATTACCTGGCGAATGAGTTCCTAATTTCTATATACTCACTAATATCTTTACGTAGTGAGTCCATTACTGTAACCATTCCTTTTTCCATTTCAATGTCTATTAGGATGAAGTGATAGCTGCGCACACGTAAGCGTTTATCACTTACATAACAATATCGAGTAAGAAAAACTATAATTTGTAATACAAAATAATGACACTCACTTGAAGTTGTAAGGAAATAGTATATGTTCTTCTGCATGTAGATCCCTCAAACTTTTAAGCAGAAGGGTCTCCGCGAATTCTGTAGTATGTTTTACTGTTACTTCATGTATGATATTTGGGTCAATGAAACCAATGCCAAAGACTCCATCTTTTCTCATTTCGTACATCTTCATTTTGCGTAATACCACACACAAAAGAATATATATAGTGAGGATAATGCATTCAATGACATACGAGCTAAGCTAGAAAGAAATCACTTACACACAATACAAACTGACGATAGATTTGTCGAGTGCCAATTGATGGAATAACTGAAATAATTCTTCATTTGAAATCCACAAGTCAACAGTTCCATTGTCGAAATAATCTCTCCTGATCAGAATCCAGAAGCCGGGTATCTCGAACGGTATAGCTTCTGTGAGATACCACTTTTGCAAGTTGCGCATTTGCGTTGATAATAGCTTCTCTTCTTCTTCAGTGACCATAGGCTCCCCTTTTGCATATTTCGTTTTTGGAGCTGGCACACCGGACAAGTCATCAAGGTTTAAATTTTTTTCAATAGTAAGACCCGCCTCTCTAGCAAATTCTCTTTGTTCATCGGTTATCTCTTCCTGCTGCTTGGTATTCACCTTGAGCGGGGATATCGATTGCACTGTCTGTTCTCCGAGCTGGGCAACAGTTTTCCCGCAGTTTTTACTGCCTGAGAGGCTGCTTCTTGATATTGCGGACTCGCACAGCACTCCATCTCGGGGAGGGGTGCAGGACTCGGCTGGTGCTACGGAGTCGGGATGCACTCCATCTCGGGGGGTGGTTGTCGGGACCCGGGGTTAGCATATGCAAGCCTCTCTACAACACAATCATATGGAGAGCCGAGAACCGTACCCAGTTGTCTAAGCAGACAAGGCCAAGCACAGAACGTTCTCGAAAAGCATCGAACGTGAGGGGCATCCCATTCAGGACGGATGATCAACTGAAATGGGTCGTCATCGTCTGCACACAAGTCTAAATGATATGGGTGATGAACTCCCATACTTATAGACAAGTCGCCTCAACCATACTATCGATTGTGTTATAACCCTTACATAGACTTACTCCAGCCCGATCACTTAGTCGGGGTCTAGGGCGGGCTCGATCTTACATCAAAGTGTGCACGTGACGGACACACGAACAATCGCATCGCGATGCCCCAAGCTGCGCACATCTAAGGGCCACTTGGTGTATAAAAGACCGCCAGCCAGATCACAACTAAGGTCTCGAAAACCCATACTAAGACAGGCATGTTATAATCATACACTCAGCACACATGTCCAATATGAATAGCAGGTATCATTGCAATTCTCTACAAAGTATACAACTTTATTGATAACTCTTACAGAGTGCACACAGAGATCACATGTCTGTGATCCAACATTAGATCAAACATGCGGAAGAAAAGTAGGTCTGAGTACAGACATGTTTAAAAAATGGCTTAGAGAAGCCTTATCTATAAACAAGCCCTTCCACAAGGGACCAGTCGTTTGACTGGGACTACACTAGCTTGATCAGTCGTCGAGCTCCAGGAAGAATCCACCTTCGGGGTCAGGGGGGTTCATCTAAAACATAGAATAAGCAAACGTGAGTACAAAGTCGTACTCAGCAAGACTTACATGGGAGCTATACTACTCATGCACATGTATCAAGGTAAAGGGAGGTGGGTTTCAATTGCAGAAGTGCCAGCTTTGACTTGGCTAGTCCTGAACTACGAGTACCATACTTGAGGTAAGAAGCGTACACGAGTCCACTACTTTTCTCCAACAATTTACACCACTATGGTGCCTTCCTCGACTTCCCCACGAGAAAGCACGCCATAGCACTCACGCTTATCTTGGCAAGTTTTATAAGTATCCAGTTCAAATTGTCTAATAATCGAGCACATCTTTCCATGTAGTCCCTTACCACGGACGCGACTATTCGAATAGTTTATGAACCCTGCAGGGGTGTACTGCTACACACATGAAACAATCAGTTACCGCCGGGATCTCGTCACCCTTCAAGCGGGTGTCGGCGAGGATAATTTCCACAACTTTTACCTCACAGCCAACTCAAGTACAAAGGAGACGCCTAACTGGGCTGGAATCCACATCGTGAACCCGGCCGGTTTACCGATGTGGTCCCAGAAGATGTGTGCAGGGTCCCAAGCCGGTCTGAATAGCCGTTCTTCCACTTCGCAGACCGTGCCAAAGACCTACCAGAACTCCGAACTAATGCGACTCACTGAACTGAGAAGGGGTGAGTTAGTAGGTGGAGCGGGGGTCCATGTGCCTAACATGTGGTAGTACTCTTCCTCTTGGATCACCACACAAGAACTCGGGCTTAGGGTGGTGTTCAACGAGACAACCCACTGTGTACTCCTACACAGCCTCTCATCGTTCACCTTGTATTAAGGTAGATTCACCAACACAGTTTCACTTTCATCAACACCATGTTCACTAACATCCCGACTCACATCAGAAGTAACCTCATTGTAACACTAGGCATGCAATAAGTTATAACAGTTGCAGGGGCCTCATGATATCAACCAACTCCTACATTTGCTAGGATTGTGGTTTGCTTACTACTGTGACAAATGATAGGTCATGCAAAGAAATGGGTTCATCTATGCGGTAGAAACGTAGCATGGTAATCATCCTATACAATGCATAAGCGAGACATGAGAGGGAAGTGGGATTTTATCGACATGATCAATGGGGGTTTGCTTGCCTTGCTGACGAGGTTCAGTCAAGGGGTCTTTAACGAAGGGGGTGATCTCGGGTTCCGGCTCCACTTCTATCCGAGCAAACAGTACAAACAAAGTGATCAACATAAGGTACAATGCACAAGCACATGATCAATTGTATAAGGTGATGTTCATGGTTGCAATGTGTTGACAATTCCACTTAAAAGAAGTTCATTGCAAAGTCATTTGCAAATGTACTTCAAATTTGAATTTGAATTAAAGCCATATGGATGTTTGCCACTGTTCACCCAATTTAAATTGGTCAAACATACAAACAAAGTCCATATTCACATTCCTTGGATTTTTCTGATATTTTTAGACATATTATTTGTCCAATTTGGAGTTAAAATGAATTTTCCATGATTTATGGAAGTTTAAGCTATTTTCTGGGATTTCTCTGTAGTTCTTTAATTGATATCTATTTACTGCGTAGGCATGACGTCATCATGACGTCAAGGGGGGCGGACATGTGGGGCCAGGGGGTCAGTGGCAGTGGGATTAATCCCTCTATTTAAATTAAAAAGAGAGGGGTTAGGGGGCTGGGGCCGCACCTGTCATAGGGGTTAGGGTTAGTTTAGCGGTTAATTAAGCTGGGGGGTTAGGCTAATGGCGACGGAGAGCTACTTTTCGCCGGGGAACTCGCCGGAATAGTGATTTCGTGCGTGGGAGGGGGAACAGAAGGCACTAGCGGGTGCCTCCTCGTTGCGCGCATCGTCTCGCATAGGAGGGGGCCAAAGATACGGGCTGTGGCGACGAGGGCGTCAAAGGAGGCGGCGGCCGGAGCTTCGGACTTCGATGGCTTGGTGATTCGCGGCGCCAGAGGAAAAACGGGAAGGTGCAGAAGCACCGTGAGCTCATCGTTGTTGCGAGGAAGAACTCGGCGGGGTCGGAGAGGTCCTGGCGGCGGAGGAATCGCTCGTTGGAGCGGCGGGTGACCGCCGGTGAAGTCGTGGGGCTGCAGTCGTCCTTAGTGGCGCCAAGCTTCAATTGACGCGGGGGATTGAGGAAGTCGTCGACGGGGGTGCTGATGGACAAGGCGCGGCGGCGAGAGGAGCTCATTGGCCGCGTCGGGGCGTCGCCGTGCTCCGGCTAGGTCACGGGTACGGCGCTAGAACTCGCCGGAGAGGAAGGAGGAGAGCGTGCGCGAGGGGGAGAATGGCCTGGGAATCTCCCTGGGCGTGCGTGGCGACGAGAAGAGACGGGGGGGAGGGGGAGGGCTGAGGAGCTGCGCTCAGGCATGCCGGGCACGCAGCAGTGTGCTCGTGCCCGGGGAAGACGACAGGGGAGCCCCCTGGTGGGCTGGGCCGGCTGGGGAAGGTGGGCTTCGCCCCTGGGCAACAGGTAAGCTCTTCCCTTCTGTTTTCTCTTTTCTTTTTATTATTTCTGCATATAGGTTGACCTAGCTAATAAAAATAGCTAGGCATTTTATAAAATGCCACAAATTTTTATGTGGTCTCACCATATATTAGGCTAGCCACTTATCAAATTTGAACATTTTAAAATTCAAATAATTTGAACTTTAATTCAAATAGGGGTTTAAATTTAATTCCAAGCTCCTGTTTGAATATTTGAAAAATCCATGAGCATGGGTTTGAATCCAAATCACTTTATATGTGATCACACTCATTTATGAGACTTTTCAAAAATGCAAAAGGAATTTTTGGAGCAACTTTTTATCTGGCCATTTGAATTAAATTCATCTGGGGGGGTGTTCTCTCTCCCATTTTGATTTCTTTTGAAATTTTTAACATGATGCAAAGTGACTTGCTATTCTAGCACATACCTAACTTGGGGTTGTGACAACTCGCCCCCACTCAAAAGAATCTCGTCCCGAGATTCAGAAGTTTGCGGGAGGAAGGAGGGGTACTCGGCACTGAGACGGTCTTCTCTTTCCCACGTGGCTTCTTTCTCGGAGTGGTGTGACCATTGCACTTTCAGAAACTTAATCTTCTGACGACGAGTGACACGCTCTGCGGAATCAAGAATACGAACGGGGTAATCTCGATAAGAAAGGTCATCTTGGAGATGAAACGTTTCATGGTCGACTTCGCGGATGGGGTCCTTGAAGCAACGCCTGAGTTGTGACACATGGAATACATCATGTACTCGGGAAAGGTGCGGGGGTAGTTCAAGTTGGTAGGAAACTTCTCCATGTTTAGCAAGAATGCGGAAAGGTCCGATGTAACATGGGGCCAACTTGCCTTTGATACCGAATCGTTGGGTTCCCTTCAGAGGAGTAACCCGAAGGTAAGCCTTCTCATCCAGATTGTAGCTCTCTTTCCTATGATGACGATCATAGTAGCTTTTCTGAAGAGTCTGGGCTGCTTTCAATTGATCACGAACAATGCGAACTTGCTCTTCTGCTTCCATGATCATATCCGGTCCAAATAATTGTCTTTCACCGGTTTCTGACCAGTTAAGGGGTGTTCGACATCGTCGTCCATATAGGAGTTCAATAGGAGCCATGTTCAGACTAGATTGAAAACTATTGTTCTAAGAAAATTTGGTGAATGGAAGAGACTTCTCCCAATTCTTTCTGAATGAGATAACACAAGCTCTGAGCATGTCTTCAAGAATTTGGTTAACCCTTTCGACTTGACCGCTAGACTGAGGATGGAAAGCTGTACTAATGGAGAGATTAGTTCCCATAGCATGTTGGAAGATTCCTCAAAATCTAGAGGTGAAAAGACTACCTCGATCAGAATTGATTTCCAAAGGAACACCGTGAAGAGACACAATTCTAGAGACGTACAAGTCCGCCAACTGGCTAGCAGTTATAGACTCGCGAACCGGAAGAAAGTGAGCAACTTTGGAAAGCCTATCAACAACAACGAAGATGGCATCATTTCCTTTCTGGGTTTTTGGAAAGCCAGTGATGAAATCTATAGTGACTTTGTCCCATTTCCACTCTGGAATAGGCAAAGGTTGAAGTGTACCAGCAGGTCTTTGATGTTCGGCCTTAATGCGACGACAAACATCACATTCGGCAACGAACTTAGCAATTTCTCTCTTCATCCTAGTCCACCAAAATCTCTGGCGTAGGTCTCGGTACATCTTTGTGCTACCAGGATGAATCGAAAGGGGTGTATCATGAGCTTCTTTGAGGATTAGCCTCCTAAGATTGTGTTTTCATGGTAAAACCAATCGAGTGCCAAAGAAAACAACACCTTGATCATTTATGGAGAAACACTTAGCAACTCCGCTAGCAATGTTCTTCTTGATCTCTCGAATACCACTATCACGTTTCTTGGCGGCTATGATTTTATCCTCAAGGGTTGGTTTTTCCACCAAGGTAGAAAGATAGCCATGAGGAACAATCTCAAGATTGAGCTTGCAAAATTCCTCATGAAGAAGTGGTTGATACTGTTGTAACATGAGGTTGTTACAATACGACTTACGACTTAGTGCATCACCCATGACGTTGGCTTTGCCTGGGGTGTAAGAAATTCCTACGTCGTAATTTTTTATCAACTCAATCCAGCGTCTTTGCCTGAGATTAAGATCTGGATGGGTGAAAATGTATTTGAGGCTTTGGTGGTCGGAATAGATCTCGCAACAATTACCAAGGAGGTAATGTCGCCAAGTTGTCAGGGAATGAACTACGGCAGCCAGTTCAAGATCATGGGTAGGATAGTTCTCTTCATGTGGATGCAACTGGCGTGAAGCATAAGCTACCACATGTCTATCTTGCATAAGTATGCATCCTAACCCTTGCCGCGAGGCGTCACAAAAGATCTTGAAATCCTTTTTGGTGTCTGGAGGCGCAAGTACGGGTGCAGAAGTCAATCTTCTTTTTAGCTGTTGAAAGATTTCCTCGCACTTGGGAGTCCATTGGAATTTCTTATCTTTCTTGAGGAGTTCAATTAGAGGCTTTGCAACTTTAGAAAAGTTCTCGACGAAGCGGCGGCAATAGCTGGCTAGGCCAAGAAAACTCCTAACTTGCTTAACCGATTCAAGTGGAGTCCAGTCAAGGACGGCCTGAACTCTCTCGGGATTCACAGCAATGCCTTTTGCAGAAATCACGTGGCCTAAGTAGGTCACTTCTGGTAGCCAAAATTCACACTTGGAGAATTTAGCATACATGCGATGCTCTCTAAGTTTCATCAATACCAGCCTTAGGTGTTCTGCATGTTCTTCTTCGTTCTTTGAGTAGATGAGAATGTCATCAAGATAAACCACAAAATTTTTATCTAAGTACTCCATGAAGATCGAATTCATCATGTGCGAGAAAGTGGCGGAGGCATTGGTTAAACCAAAGGACATGACGGTATACTCGTAAAGACCATAATGAGTAGTGAAAGCCGTTTTTGGAATGTCCTTGTTTCGGATTTTGATTTGATGATAGCCTAATCTCAAATCCATCTTGGAGAAGACAGAGGATCCAGCAAGTTGATCATCAAGATCATTGATCCTGGGCAGTGGGTACTTATTCTTTATCGTCGCTAGATTTAGCGGGCGATAGTCTACGCACATCCTTTCTGTTACATCTTTCTTTGTTACGAACAGAACGGGGCAACCCCATGGCGATGAGCTAGGGTGGATGAATCCTTTTGCCAACAAAGCTTCGAGTTGGGTTTTAAGCTCAGCTAACTCACGTGGGGCCATTTTGTATGGGCGTCTGGAAATTGGTGCGGTTCCTGGCATAAGATCTACTATAAACTCTACACATCTGTCGGGTGGCATGCCCGGCAGCTCTTCAGGAAAGACATCCTAGAAGTCACGAACCACCGAAACATCTTGAAGGTCGGGAAGGGGAATCACATTCAAAGAATGCGCCTGGGTTCATGTTCTTGGTGAGGAATAATCCATTGTCTGGCCTGAAGGATGTGTAAGTCTAACTGACTTGGCTTTAAAATCAAGAAAAGCATTTTGTCTTGATAACCAGTCCATACCAAGGATGCCATCAATGTCTGAAGACTTGAGGGCTATGAGTGACGCAAGGAATACTAAACCCTTAATTTCAACTAGATTGTCATGGCTTACTCTATTAGTTTGCCATTTGGAACCAGGAGTTTGAATGATCATCGGGGTGAACATTTCATCAAAGGATATCTCATGCCGAAGTGCATAACTGTCCGACATGAATGAGTGAGATGCTCCTGGATCGAAAAGGACAGAAGTGGGAACAAAATTGACTGGGAGCGTACCAAGAATGACGTTAGAAGTACTATCAGTTTCCTCAGCTGAGATTTGGTTCACACGTCCATGATTTGCGGAAGTGGAAGGCTTGGCGGTGGAAACCTTCGGGGGTGGCTTGGCACGAACATTGGGGTTTCCTTTGGCATGGTGTGAAGCATTCTGACTGATGGGGCACTCACGAGAATAGTGACCAGGCTGGCCACATCTGAAGAAGGCTCCAAAGATAGTGCGGGGAGCTGGGTTGTTTGGTGGAGGTTGTGGACGAGGCGACACAAGGGATGGCCTCGGTGGGTTGTTTTGGTGGATCAAACTGTTAGGAATCCAGATCATGCGCTTCTGAGGGCGTGAACTGGAAGGGGCAAGCTCAAGAGCATGCTTGCGAGACTTCTCGAAAATTTCATTGCCATGCTCAGGTCTGAAGGATCTGTTGACTAAATCCTCAAAGGTGGCAAACTCAAGGAGGTTGAGATCATGACGAAGGATGGGGCTAAGTCCCTTGCGGAACCTTGCCTGCTTTCTGGCATCAGTGGTGATCTCATCTTGGGCATAACGAGCAAGAAGGTTGAACTCCCTCACATACTCATGAATGGACATCTCTCCTTGATTCAGATTGCAGAACTCTTCCTTCGTGCGCTCCATCAACTCATCCAGAATGTGGTACCCTCTAAAGGCAACACAGAACTCCTGCCAAGTCACTACGTGACCATCTGGCTGCATTGCAACATAGTTCTCCCACCACTGAAGAGCAGCACCTTCCAAGAAGTATACCGCAAAAATAACTCTGTCATCGGGAGCAACACGTGCTGTATCAAGCTTACGCTTGATGGAACGGAGCCAATCATCAGCTTCGAGGGGCTCAGAAGAACATCGGAATACAGGTGGCTTGAGGAAGATGAAGTCCTGAATGCTAACCACCACATTACGATGGTGGGCGGTATTCTGCTCGATGAGCTCCAGAAGGCGTGTTTGATCACGTCTATTCCTCTCAGCTTCCATCATGATTTCCGCCGCAGAAGGCGGTGTTGGAGGTTCATCATCATTTCGATTCTGATCACGGTCTCGATTCTGAAGAACAGTACTACGAGTTCCACCTGAATAGTCGTTCTTCCACTTCGCAGACCGTGCCACAGACCTACCAGAACTACGAACTAATGCGACTCATTGAACTGAGAAGGGGTGAGTTAGTAGATTGAGCGGGGGTCCATGTGCCCAACATGTGGTAATACTCTTCGTCTTGGATCACCACACAAGAACTCGGGCTTAGGGCGGTGTTCAACGAGACAACCCACTGTGTACTCCTACACAGCCTCTCATCGTTCACCTTGTATTAGGGTAGATTCACCAACACAGTTTCACTTTCATCAACACCATGTTCACTAACATCCCGACTCACATCAGAAGTAACCTCATTGTAACACTAAGCATGCAATAAGCTATAACAGTTGCAGGGGCCTCATGATATCAACCAACTCCTACATTTGCTAGGATTGTGGTTTGCTTACTACTGTGACAAATGATAGGTCATGCAAAGGAATGGGTTCATCTATGCGGTAGAAACGTAGCATGGTAATCACCCTATACAATGCATAAGCGAGACATGAGAGGGAAGTGGGATTTTATCGACATGATCAATGGGGGTTTGCTTGCCTTGCTGACGAGGTTCAGTCATGGGGTCTTCAACGAAGGGGGTGATCTCGGGTTCCGGCTCCACTTCTATCCGAGCAAACAATACAAACAAAGTGATCAACATAAGGTACAATGCACAAGCACATGATCAATTGTATAAGGTGATGTTCATGGTTGCAATGTGTTGGCAATTCCACTTAAAAGAAGTGCATTGCAAAGTCATTTGCAAATGTACTTCAAATTTGAATTTGAATTAAAGACATATGGATGTTTGCCACTGTTCACCCAATTTAACTTGGTCAAACATACAAACAAAGTACATATTCACATTCCTTGGATTTTTCTGATATTTTTTGAAATATTATTTGTCCAATTTGGAGTTAAAATGAATTTTCCATGATTTATTGAAGTTTAAGCTATTTTTTGGAATTTCTCTGTAATTCTTTAATTCAGTTATATTTACTGCGTAGGCCTGACGTCATCATGCCGTCAAGGGGGGCTGACATGTGGGGCCAGGGGGTCAGTGGAAGTGGGATTAATCCCTCTGTTTAAATTAAACAGAGAGGGTTTAGGGCGCTGGGGTCCCACCTGTCATAGGGGTTAGGGTTAGTTTAGCGGTTAATTAAGCTGGGGGGTTAGGCTAATGGCGACGGCGAGCTACTGTTCACCGGGGAACTCGCCGGACTAGTGATTTCGTGCGCGGGAGGGGGAACAGAAGGCACTGGCGGGTGCCTCCTTGTTGCACGCATCGTCTGGCATAGGAGGGGACCAAGGATACGGGCTGTGGCGACGAGGGCGTCAAAGGAGGCGGCGGCCGGAGCTTCGGACTTTGATGGCTCGGTGATTCGCGGCGCCAGAGGAAAAACGGGAAGGTGCAGAAGCACCGTGAGATCACCATGGTTGCGAGGAAGAACTCGGCGGGGTCGGAGAGGTCCTGGCAGCGGAGGAATCGCTCGTCGGAGCGGCGGGTGACCGGAGGTGAATTCGTGTGGCTGCTGTCGTCCTCAGTGGCACCAAGCTTCAATTGACGCGGGGGATTGAGGAAGTCGTCAACGGGGGTGCTGATGGACAAGGTGCGGTAGCGAGAGGAGCTCATTGGCCGCGTCGGGGCATCGCCGTGCTCCGGCTAGGTCACGGGTACGGCGCTAGAACTCGCCGGAGAGGAAGGAGGAGAGCGTGCGCGAGGGGGAGAATGGCCTGGGCGTCTCCCTGGGCGTGCGTGGCAACGAGAAGAGACGGGGGGGAGGGCTGAGGAGCTGCCACGACGGCAGTTGCGGCATGCCAGGCACGCAGCAGTGTGCTCGTGCCTGGGGAAGACGACAAGGGAGCCCCCTGGTGGGCTGGGCCGGCTGGGGAAGGTGGGCTTCGCCCCTGGGCAACAGGTAAGCTCTTCCCTTCTGTTTTCTCTTTTATTTTTATTATTTCTGCATATAGGTTGACCTAGCTAAGGCATTTTATAAAATGCCACAAATTTTTATGTGGTCTCACCATATATTAGGCTAGCCACTTATAAAATTTGAACATTTTTAAAATTCAAATAATTTGAACTTTAATTCAAATAGGGGTTTAAATTTAATTCCAAGCTCCTGTTTGAATATTTGAAAAATCCATGAGCATGGGTTTGAATCCAAATCACTTTATATGTGATCACACTCATTTATGAGACTTTTCAAAAATGCAAAATGAATTTTTGGAGCAACTTTTTTCTGGCCATTTGAATTAAATTCATCTGGGGGGGGTGTTCTCTCTCCCATTTTGATTTATTTTGAAATTTTTAACATGATGCAAAGTGACTTGCTATTCTAGCACATACCTAACTTGGGGTTGTGACAGTGGTGGTGAACTTGATGTCGAACGCGTTGGACTTGACATAATGGCTGGAAATATGATCGATTGTTTTCTCCATAGATAGATACCAATTTGTTTGGCTTTTCTGAGGGTCTGCTGCCCTTCACCTCCAGGAAAATCAAGGTTTAGTTCTTGATATTCCGTCACAACTTCATCTACCCCGACACCTTAATGGATATATTGTTCATTTTGAAGATTAGCCAGGTGGAATCGGCTTGCAGTGGTGCAGTTCTCCAGGTGGATTTGTTAAAGCAAAGCCGTCCGCCACCTTAATGGATATATTGTTCATTTTGAAGATTAGCTCGAAACGTTTCTGCTCTGTGATATCATCCACGGGTTAGTGACCATCATCGACCCCCGTGGATCCCACAATGCTTTTCGTCATAGATGGGACGGTAGTTGCTTTAGGTGGATCTTGAGTTGGCTGCGGTTGCTGGCTAAGTGACGCTTGTAGTCGCTCCTGCATATCCTTCATAGCATTTTCCAACTTTGAAATATGGTCTGCTTCCAGCTTCTTCTTTCTTGCACGGCTTTTGTAAGTATCTTTATACTCCGCAAACCCCTCATACCATGGAACAACGCCTACGCCTCGCGTTCGTCCCGGATGTTCAGGATTCTTGAGGGCGCGTGTAAGCTCGTCGTTCTCTCTCTCGGGGATGAAAATCCCATTCCTAGCATCATTAATTGCATTTAGTATCTCTTGATCGGCTCCTTTAAGACTTGCCTTTATAATCACCTTCCCTGTCTTTGGGTCCAACTTTCCCCCATGCCCAAAAAACCAACTCCTGCACCTGGGTGGAAAATATATTGTGACTGGAGTGACCCCTGAAGCAATCAGCTTCTTCTCAAATGCATCCCACTTAGGCGACGCGGACTTGTAGCAAACTGTCCCCATGGTATGGAAAAGCTTATGCTTCTCAGCATTAATCTTGTTTATTTCCGACCGAAGTTTAGCTTCATCTGGTTCGTTGTTCTCCACAAATTGGTCCCAATGTGCTTCTACCTTCGCTAGTTCTCCAGTGAAAATTGGAGTCTTCTTATTATTAGCGACGTATTTGGGCCATAGCTTTACCTTCCAAGATCGGAATAGTTCTCCCATCTTCTTAAGATCAGCATGCTTGACTTTCAAGACATCGTCTGTTGTCGCCCAATCTGGTAGGGTGAAATATGATAAGAGTTTAGCCCAAAGATACTCTTTTCCTCTATCGCTGACAAAACTCTTGTTTCCACATTCCTTTGGCTGATGCCATTCTTGAGTGCAAATCGGGATGTTATCTCTAACAATTACTCCGCATATAGCTATCCATTTCTTCACGTGAGCTTCCGAAGAATTTGGCTGGACACTCAAACCGATCCCATCGATGTTGTACTTTACATCATCCCGCGGCAATTTGGCCGGGCCACGTCTTTCTTTGCTTATAGAAGATTTGCTCGATCCGGGTTTCTAGAAGAAGAAATATTTTTTAATTATTAGTGATAAATCAATTACTTGTAAATTTGATGATCACCAGAGGCCTTATATATATATTTATATATATACCTCGGTAGACTTTGTTGTTAATTGAAGATCTTGTTCATCTCCTTCGTCGAAAATTCCCTCACCGGAATCGTTCAGATATCGTGAGCCGTCGTCATCGATATCGGCGTCATCATGAGGACCGATATCGGCGTCGGTGATAATTTCCTACATATCATCTTCTTGCTCTCTGCCGCTATTGAACACGTCGTCCATAGCTTAACTAATATCGACGAGATGCAGAAAAAGATAAAACAATTTAGTATAAGCAAATATAGAAAATGACATCTCAAATAATCAAGTTCACATGCAACAATAATATTAAAATAATAATCCAGCTTACATCTCGAATAATCCAGTTCACATATATGCAACACTAATATATATTTCGATCACTAGAGCTAGTACATATATATATATATAACATATCACTAGCTAAAACAGTAAACGACGTCGGCTCCGGCTGGTAGTGGACACCCAAAGAGAAGGAACCATCACCCACTCGTAGCTAGGGTGAGATCCCTGAAGCACCTTCCATAAACTGTAGTACTCGGCGTCCAATGCCGCCATGTAGCGACGGACGTGGTCGTCCTCCTCCCTGATACGTCGACATACAACCTCCTCGGGGGCCGGCTCCCTCCGCACCGACTGTGGGCCACGCGACCGCCACCAAAGAAGATCCGGGTCGACGACAAGACCCGGATTCCTCGCTAAGCGACGCACCACGGAAACCTCCTCCTAGTGCCATCCCGGCGGAGCCCAGTCCCAGTGTGACATCCTGGCTTAATAAGAATGATAGACTACTCATATCAACAAGGTGCACCTTCTTTTCCGGGAGCCCAAATCCAAAAAACTCCAAAGTTAAGCGTGCTTGGCTTGGAGCGATTTGAGGATGGGTGACCGACCGGGAAGTTGTTCCTGGGTGCGCATGAGTGAGGACAAAGTGCGTAGGAAAGACTAGTGCTGGTCTGTGGGGAAAGTCTAGATCCCGCCAGGCGTACGCCGGGAACCGATGGGTGTGGCCGGGGCGTTACAAATGGTATCAGAGCCGACCCTTGCGGTTATACGAGCGTGTGTGGGTCAGTGTGCGAACATGTGGGACATGTGTCGGCACTGGACGCACAGACGTGTGCCAAGAGGAAACGTTCCTGTGGGCCGATAAGGACATCGCTCCCTTTGAGTGGGGGTGTATGTGACATCCTGACTTAATAGGAATGATAGACTACTTATATCAACAAGGTGCACCTTCTTTTCCGGGAGCCCAGATCCAAAGAACTCCAAAGTTAAGCGTGCTTGGCTTGGAGCGATTTGAGGATGGGTGACCGGCCGAGAAGTTGTTCCCGGGTGCGCATGAGTGAGGACAAAGTGCGTAGGAAAGAATAGTGTTGGTCTGTGGGGAAAGTCTAGATCCCGCCAGGCGTACGCCGGGAACCGGTGGGTGTGGCCGGGGCGTTACACCCAGCCATTGCGCATCCCTTCAAGAACTCCCGGAGCATGACCGTAACGAGGATGCGGGCCCGGCATTCTCACTAATGAAACTAATAAAATTACAACAAAAAATATCTCAATATTTGCATGTTAATATCTATTGATCTATAGCTCAAATTGTAGAACATCTCATATATATATATATATATATACTAATAATATTTAGAACAATATATATACTAATAATATTTATAACAATATATATACTAACAATATATATACTAATATAACAATACTAATAACAATATATAACAATTACCTAGCTAGCTAGATTATTAACTAATATGTATATAATAACAATACAACATTATACTAACAATTCTACTAACCTATTATTAACTAATATGTATATACTAACAATACAATATATATATACTAACTATAGTATTTGCTAACCTATTATATATACAAACAATTCTACTATATACTAACTATAGTATTTGCTAACCTATTATACTAACAATTCTACTAACAATACTATAGTATATATATACTGACTATAGTAATTCCTAACAATTCTACTAACAATACTTATATAAAGTAAAAAAAAAAGCTATAGTAGCCGGCGCCGGCGAGGGGCTCACCTAGGGGCTTCCGCCGGCGAGGGGCACGCGCCGGCGAGGGGCAGGGGGCGAGGGCGTGGCTATGGCGACGACGAGGGGCGAGGGCGTGGCGAAGACGACGGTGAGGAGGGCGCGTGGCCACGGCGACGGCGAGGGGCGAGGGCTTGGCGGAGACGGCGACGGCCTGGCAGAGAGGGCTTGGCGGAGACGGGGACGGTGATGACAACGGCGAGGGCGGCGGCGACGGCCTGGCGGACAGGGCGACGGGACGACGACGACGACGGCGACGGCCTGGGGCGTGGAGAAGATCTGAAGCGGTGGGGGGGGACTGCGCTAAGTGTCGATATATATAACAGGGCACCTTTAGTACCGGTTTCAACCACAAACCAGTGCTAAAGGTCCTTTACCACCGGTTTCACCCACCAACCGGTCCTAAAGGTCCCCAATTACATCCCATTTTCGGACGAAAATATAAGCGGGAAGGGGAGGGACCTTTAGCAACGGTTCGTATAATAAACCGGTTCCAAAGGTTAATTTTTCATATTTGGAGTTTTTTAATAATTCTTTTGAAGTCATTTGGGACAAAATAAATCATTAAATGCATGAAAAATAGCAAATGAAGTCAGAAAGGGTTCAAATTTTAGTATGTGGCTATGAATGGTGCATATTGAATGCACAAAAAATCTTGATTTCAAAAAAGTTTAGAAAAAGGAAATGCCTTTGTAACAGATGAGTTTTCGTATCAAACCCTCACACTTCGAAAGAGATGGTCCAGTTTGTACACGAAGTGCATCTAGTTTTTGTCGTAACCCTTTCAACTTTTGCACACATGTTATGTGGGTCAAATGATGATACCATGCCAAGTTTCAACCTTTTCTGAGTTCATTTGTAGATGCTTTCCATTTTCAGGGTCATTTGGCACAAAATAAATCATTAAATGCATGAAAAATAGCAAATGAAGTCAGAAAGGGTTCAAATTTTAGTATGTGGCTTTGAAAGGTACATATTGAATGCAAAAAAAGTCTTGAGTTCAAAAAAGTTTGGAAAAATGAAATGCCTTTGTAACAGATGAGTTTTAGTCTTAAACCCTCACACTTCGAAAGAGATGCTCCAGTTTGTACATGAAGTGCATCCAGTTTTTTTCGTAACCCTCTTAACTTTTGCACACATGTTATATGGGTCAAATGATGATACCATGCCAAGTTTCAACCTTTTCTGAGTTCATTTGTAGATGCTTTCCATTTTCAGGGTCATTTGGCACAAAATAAATCATAAAATGCATGGAAAATAGTAAATGAAGTCAGAAAGGGTTCAAATTTTTTCTGTGGCTTTGAATGGTGCATATTGAATGCTCAAAAAGTCTTGAGTTCAAAAAAGTTTAGAAAAATGAAATGCCTTTGTAACAGATGAGTTTTCGTCTAAAACCCTCACACTTCGAAAGAGATGCTCTAGTTTGTACACGAAGTGCATCCAATTTTTGTCGTAACCCTCTCAACTTTTGCACACATGTTATATGGGTCAAATGATGATACCATGCCAAGTTTCAACCTTTGCTGAGTTCATTTGTAGATGCTTTCCATTTTCAGGGTCATTTGGTACAAAATAAATCATAAAATGCATGAAAAATAGCAAATGAAGTCAGAAAGGTTTCAAATTTTAGTATGTGGCTTTGAATGGTGCATATTTAATGCACAAAAAGTCTTGAGTTCATAAAATTTTAGAAAAAGGAAATGCTTTTGTAACAGATGAGTTTTCGTCTAAAACCCTCACACTTCGAAACAGATGCTCCAGTTTGTACACGAAGTCCATCCAGTTTTTTTCGTAACCCTCTCAACTTTTGCACACATGTTATATGGGTCAAATGATGATACCATGCCAAGTTTCAACCTTTTTCTGAGTTCATTTCTAGATGCTTTCCATTTTCAGGGTCATTTGGCACAAAATAAATCATTAAATGCATGAAAAATAGCAAATGAAGTTAGAAAGGGTTCAAATTTTAGTATGTGGCTTTGAATTGTGCATATTGAATGCAAAAAAAGTCTTGAGTTCAAAAAAGTTTAGAAAAATGAAATGCCTTTGTAACATATGAGTTTTCGTCTAAAACCCTCACACTTTGAAAGAGATGCTCTAGTTTGTACACGAAGTGCATCCAGTTTTTGTCGTAACCCTCTCAACTTTTGCACAGATGTTATATGTGTCAAATGATGATACCATGCCAAGTTTCAACCTTTTATGAGTTCATTTGTAGATGCTTTCCATTTTCAGGGTCATTTGGCACAAAATAAATCATTAAATGCACTCATGAGCCACCGTTGGGCTGTATGGAGGGGAAACCTTGTGTTTTGTTCTACACATAGAAATCTTTCAGTTCATCTATCGACCAAATACAAATCATTCGGATTCCCTGCATACGTTCGATGGTGCATTGATATGCTTGCACTCATGAGCCACCATCGGGCTCTATGCAGTGGAAACCTTGTGTTTTGTTCTACACATAGAAATCTTTCAGTTCATCGACCGAATACAAATCATTCGGATTCCCTGCATGCGTCCGACGGTGCATTTCACTCATGAGCCGCCACCGTCGGGATGTATGCAGGGGAAACCATTTGGCGTTGAAGCCGGATCACATCCTAGAGTGGTACATATAAACTATTTCTTCGCGTGTTTCCCTTTCTTTTTGCACCGTAACCATGGACAATCTTCTTCATTTAACACGATGCTTGGGTCAGTCTTTACTGTGAAGGGAGGAATTTCATGAAACTTTTCATAATATTCTGACTTGTCTGTCTTGTCCTCCTCTCCCACAAGGTTTCTTTTCCCTGAAAGAACTATGTGGCGCTTTGGCTCACCGTATGATGTGTTCGCTTCCTTATCTTTCCTTTTTCTCGTTTTGCTAGACGTGTCCTTCACATAGAAAACATGAGCCACATAATTGGCTAGGACGAATGGTTCCTCTCTGTACCCAAGATTGTTGACATCCACTGTTGTCATTCCGTACTGCGGGTCTACCTTTACCCCTGTCAGATTGAACCATTTGCAGGTCCATAGTCAAGTTCCCATATCTCGTCTATGTAACCATAATATGTGACCTTTTTCTTATTGTTGATTGCATCATCAAAGCGGACACCACTGTTTTGGTTGGTGCTCTTTTCATCTTGGGCGATCGTGTAAAATGTATTCCCATTTATCTCGTACCCTTTGAAAGTCATTATAGTCAAAGATGGTGTGCCGGACAACAAGTCCAACTCCTCTTCAACAGTGTCGTTACCCGTGAGATGGTCTTGCAACCAACCGCTGAAAGTCCTATTGTATTCCTTCTTAATCCAGACTTCAGATGGCTCCGGGTTTTTAATCGTAGAATATTCTCGTGTTGATCGATATACGGGGCCACCAAGGCAGAATTACATAGAACAATATTGTGTGCTTTCCTCCAAGATTCTGCGTCCCTACATATTATTGGGCGCGATTCTAGCGTGCCTTATCCACCCATTCTCCCCTCATGCCGCGATTCAGGAAGACCAATCGGCTTAAGGTCAGGAATAAAGTCAACACAAAACTCAATGACCTCCCCTCATGCCGCGATTCTTATTGAAGTTGGGCAATATATATACTTTCAGTCTCATCTAAACAGTGGGTGCATGCCTTGTATCCCTTGTTTGTCTGTCCTGAAAGGTTACTAAGAGTAGGCCAATCATTGATGGTTACAAACAGCCATGCTCGTAGATCAAATTTCTCCTGTTTGTTCTCATCCCACACACGTACACCTGGTTTAGCCCACAATAGTAAAAGTTCTTCAACTAATGGCCTTAGGTACACATCAATGTCGTTGCCGGGTTTCTTAGGGCCTTGGATTAGCACTAGCATCATAATGAACTTCCGCTTCATGCACTTCCAATGAGAAAGGTTGTAGATACATAGAGTCACGGGCCATGTGCTATTATTGCTGCTCTGCTCCCCAAATGGATTAATGCCATCTGCACTTAAACCAAATCATATGTTCCTGGGGTCCTTTGTAAACTTCCCATTTTCCTTTTCTTCCATTCTCTCGATTTTTCTCCATTGTGACCCATCAGCGGGGTGTCTCAAATTCCCGTCTTTCTTACGGTCTTCGTTGTTCCATCGCAACAACTTGGCATGCTCTTTGTTTCTGAACAGTCGTTTCAACCGTGGTATTATAGGAGCATACCACATCACCTTGGCAGAAACCCTCTTCCTGGGGCGCTCTCCCTCAACATCACCAGGGTCATCTCGTCTGATCTTATAGCGCAATGCACCGCATACCGGGCATTCATTCAAATTCTCGTACTCACCACGGTAGAGGATGCAGTCATTAGGGCATGCATGTATCTTCTGCACCTCTAGTCCAAGAGGGCAGGCAAGCTTCTTTTCTTCGTAAGTGTTGTCAGGAAATTCGTTATCCTTTGGAAGCCTCTTCTTAAATATTTTCAGTACCTTCCCAAATCCCTTTTCATGTATACCATACTCTGCCTTCCATTGCAACAATTCCAGTGCGCCACCGAGCTTTGTGTTTCCCTCTTCGCAATTTGGGTACAATCCTTTTTTGTGATCCTCTAACATGCGATTGAACTTCAACTTCTCCCTTTCGCTTTCGCATCCTCTCTGTGAATCAACGATGACACGGAGAAGCTCATCATCGGGCTCATGTGATGCCTTTTCTTCACCTTCTTGTTCTTTCTCTTGTTCTTCATTCCGTTCCCCATTGTACCACTGTATTCAGGCACGAACCCATGATATCTGTCATCATCCTCATCTTCTTCATTCTCTTCCATCAGAACCCCTCATTCTCCGTGCTTGGTCCAACAGTTATAGACGGACATGAAACCATGCTTAAACAGATGGAGGTGAATATCTTTTGAGTCAGAGTAGCTCTTATTATTCTTGCAGACACCACATGGACAACACATAAAACCATCCCGCTTGTTAGCCTCAGCCACTTGAAGAAAACGATGCAAGCCATTAATGAACTCGCCAGAGCGTCAGTCTTCGTACATCCATTGCCGACTCATCTTCATAATGGCACAACATCGAAAAGATAAAATTAATACAAGTAATTCATATACATAAAATTGATCATACATGCATAAAGGTTCTTCATACATAAAGTTGATCATACATAAAGTTCATACACATACTTATTATCATAAAAACAACATAAAACTATCTACCTAAAGCATTTAAATTCAATAATAAATGCGATCAATATCACAACAAAGGTACCAATTGCTCCAACTACATAATGATACCAAGCCTCTTTAGTAAGGGCATATTTTCTAATTTTCCTAATCTTCATGTGCATTACATCCATCTTATTATTGTGATCACCGACGACATCGGCAACATACAACTCCAATATCATCTTCTCTTCTTCAACGTTTTTCAATATTTTTTCAAATACTCGTTTTCTTTTTCAACTAAATTTTACCGCTCAACCAGAGGGTTAGTTTCAATCTCCGGTTCACATACCTCCTAGATAAAAATATCTATGTCAACTTAATTGGTCATCATTGTCAAACATGAAAAATGGAACAAATTAATAGTTATAAAAGATAATGTATATATATACCACATCCGAATCATAGACAGGACGAGGGCCGACATGCACGGATACCATAACCATCGCACTATGTATAACAAAGAATCATACAAGTAAGAAAATTAGACAAGTATCTATCTACATCATACAAATAAAATTTCTTATATAAAAAAATAAGAAACACATATATAGAGGCTCAGCAAGGTGGTGCCGGTTAAGAGGGACGATGGGGGCGATCGACGGTGGTAACTATACGTTCGTGTGTGGGAAGGCACTAAGCAATCACTACAAATATGCATACTAATTAACTTGAGTTCAAAGTGCATATAAATCAAATAAACTCCACATATCACTATATAGCTAGCTCCCAAACTAAAGTCCACAAATCTACACATATAGAGCATAGCAGAAGCTAATCTAGCAAAAATGAGAGAGGACAAAGCTGCTAACCTTTGTGAACACTTGGATGTAGAAGGTTTTCTTCAAATCTTCACAAATTTTGGCAAAAATGGAGGATGAACTCGAGCAAAGAGAGAAGTGAGCTTCAAAAACAGAGTAGAGCTTGGCCGGCTCATGTTGGAGGGTCTATATAGCTGTATCTTTAGCACCGGTTGGTAGCACCAGCCGATTCTATAGGTGGGACACTAGAACCGGCTGGTAGCCCCAACCGGCGCTAAAGGTTCTAGCGGGCCCCCAGTCCAACGACAATCTGCCGCCACACCTTTAGCACTGGTTTGTACTACAAACCGGTTCATCAGGTGTGGTGGCAGGTTGCCGTTGGGATCGGGCCCACCACACGAACCGGTTCTAAAGCCCAGCCTCACGAACCGGTGCAATTCGGCCAGTAGAACCGGTTCGTGTTCGGGCCGTGGCCTTTGCTCATATCCAAAGGCCTGTTTTGTACCAGTGTTCTCCCATGTCCTCAAGAACTAAAGTAACTACTCACAAGACATAAAAGAGATCATGATCAGTGGGGATAAATAGATGATAAAAAATCTAGAAATAACAATATTTCTCCAAAAAAAACTCAATAGCATTCAGCACAAGGTAGTAATCAACACCGATAGAGTAGAGAGGATAGATAGTACGGATTACAACACAAGTTGCAATTGTGAGATGAGATAGGATGGTAGTGGAGATGGTGCTGATGTTTGGGATGATGTTGATGATGATCTCGGTGATGCCCGTGACGAAGGTGATGACGATGGCGATGATCTCCCCTTCCGAGAGGTGGTCTCCTCGGTGGAATCTGCCCGCCAGAGATGTCTTTTCTTCTCTGTAGGTTTTCGCCACGGAGCGGCGGCGGAACTCGCGAAACTCCTCCTCTTTTAGGGTTTTCATACAATGATGGATAAATAGGCCAGAGGGGGGAGCCTGGGGTGGCCCCAGGGGTCCAGGAGGCCACCCGGCCCGACCAGCGGTAGGGCCATGCAAGGGGGCGCCTGGGCACTTGGTGGGACCCTTCTGGTTCCCGTTTTGCGTGTCCCCATCATTCTTCTAGAAAACAGCCTCCGTTAATTTTCAGGTAATTTGGAGGTCTTCTAATTCAGCAACTCACCGTCCACTTTTTACCGCTGAATCCTGCGTCTTCTGCTTCGGCATCGGAAAGTTGCAAACTGTGTAAAACAAGCCAAAACAACATAAAAATAGCATAATAACATGAAATATATCAATGAATAGGGATGAATTACTATATAAAATAGTGATGCATTTTAGACGTATCAAGTCCCCCAAGCTTAGAGCTTGCTTGCCCCCAAGCGAATGCTGAGCTCGGTAAACATGTTCACAAGTTTAGAGAGTGAAGTGTCGATAAATAGAATATGGACAATAATCATCACGGTTTCTTCACCAAACTCAAGCATCCTCAATAGCAACCTCAACTCATAAGGTCCTTATGATACAGTAATAACAATTATAATCAAAAGTAGGGCTGAGAAAACTCATCAAATTATGCCAAATATATCCTTGGTCAAAGGACAACTAATAACTTTTACTTTTTCTCTTTCAATTTATAATGAAAC
Organism: Bromus sterilis; assembly: GCA_950022295.1. Taxonomy (NCBI): domain Eukaryota; kingdom Viridiplantae; phylum Streptophyta; class Magnoliopsida; order Poales; family Poaceae; genus Bromus; species Bromus sterilis. Next base: position 154,865,887 of record OX465596.1, on the reverse strand, counting down.
AATTTGAAGATTTTGAAGGAACATGTTATTAGTCATGAAGTGAAAATGCTCACACGAAGGAAGATTCTTGCTTGGTGTAAGCTTTCGCAAACAACTTACTTATCAAATGATAATGTCAACAAGGATGTGTCATGGAAAAACTTAATGCAACATTATATGAATGAATCCTCATCAACATCAAATATTTTTTCTCTTTGGGAAAATAAGGAAGTGGGAAGAACTATCTGAACATAAAAGTAAAGGAAAAGCCTTGTTATAGGCAAGTAGGGAAAACTCATGTGCTATCCTTAAATCAAAAAGAATGAAAACAAATTTTGGGAGGTGCATAGTTTGTCAATGAATGCTAATAGATAGCTCAATTACTTCTCAAGTTGGAGAAGTTTCGAGGAACGGCTACCAAGTGGGGACGATCGCATCCCCTTAATCTCCTTTGTTTATCACTGCCAAAGATTCTGATTTCTCATAGACTAAGCGTGAAGGAGGGTTTGTTTGTTGTATTATCTTACGAGCTGGGCGCACTCATGCCAGTTCCTCCTCGTATTATGGGTTTGCAGATTAGACATGCAATCCTGGGGTAAAACTTGTCCAACTTAAGAATATCATGAATAACCTACTACTTCCTCATGAGCTAAACAAGAGGCACAAAACAGAAGATTTTGAACATTTAAGGGTAACACATAAATTCTATAATTTTAGAAGTGGTAGGGAAATACCACGAATAGGAAGATTTCGTGGACTCATATGGAAGATATTTGTTTGAGCAGAATTCTTCTTGCCAAAGAGTTTGGCTAGCAAAGGCTTTGAGAGAACGGAGAATTGATGATGAGTTAGATGCAAAGCACATAAAGCATAAACATTAAGGTGAGCATAACACAACAAGTTGTCTTCCTTGTCAACATAACACTTCAAGCATAATAACATAAAGGTTTTGTCTATGTCGCTACTTGAGAAAACATGCATGTTGTCATGACCAAAGCTATATTTTCCAAAATAAAATAAAGTTTTCAAAGAAATACCTGATATAAAGTCAATACTCCCATAAGAATCATCATATAAGGTTGATTGCGTGAAGAAAATACCGAGTGCAGCAAAGTAACCAATAGACTTCTCATTAATATTCCATCATAGACGACTCCACACTAACGGATACAAACTCTCCACAAAGGAGTGATAAACCTCAATGCAAACACCTATTTCAGATAATAACTTCCCTAGACATGATACAAATCTACTTGACTCTAAAAGACTAAGATAAAGATAAAGATACCAGGCACTCCCCCAAGCTTGGAACAAGCTATGGGGATGACATTACCCGAGGAGATTTTACTCCTCATTCCTGTTCATGTTGGTCACGTAGTCCTTGGTGAAGCGTTTCCATGGAGGAGGTTCTCCCGTCTCATAAGAATCTTCTGTCTCCAAGATCCTTCTTTCAGCACCTAAACCCATGCGTAGAAACTCTGCACAGTTCTGGTTGTGCAGATCATAAATCTGCCCTTGGAGCTCCTCAATTCTTTCTTCAGATGCGGTGATGCTCGCCCACATCTCCTTCATTTCCTTCTTGTAGAACGTCTTCAGCTCGTTGATGAGGTCGAAGTTGGCTTCAACACCCCGCTCAACCATCTTCTTGTACTTGAATACTTCTTGCTCCACTTCTTCTAGCCTGCCCTTGATGCTCCCCTCCTTGAAAGGTTCCTTTAGATCTTCTTGGTGGAGAACAGCATCCTGCAACCGGACAGTTTGAGGGTGCTTTTTCACCTCGGCGAGGTAATGGTTGATGACGCTGACGACGAACTTGTCTTTGGGGGAACTTGGGGAAGCCATGGCACCTAGGTCTAGCTAAAAAATTTCCTGGCAGAAACATCTCGAAAAGAAAACACACGAAGTCGCGAGATACGGTGTCGGGACTATCTGGGCAAATATATAGAAAAAATTTCTGCAACAGAAGGAAAGTAACGAGCCAAAGTGGGGTCGGAGACGGACTCCGGGGTGCCCAGGCGGCCTCTCGGCGCGACCAGGAGGTAGGCCGCTCCAGGGGGCGCCTGGGCCCCTGGAGCTCCTCTCTGGCTCCAATTAGGCCTCAAATTTTCCTAATTTTGCAAAAAATCATAATTTGGAACTTTTATGGCGGTTCGCGATGTTTCCTTACCGTAATACATACCTGTTCTTATTTTGCTTCTGCTAGTGTCTGAAACCGGGATGCAAAATATTCTTCAGGAGTTGTTGTGTCTATTAAATTTACATCAACATTGCCGGGGTCTCCCGCCATGTAATTCTTGAGTCTTTGCCCATTCACAACTTGAGGTTTGGTGCTATCAAAATTGTTAATCTTGACTGCACTAGAGCGGTAGACTTCTTCGATATGAAATGGCCCTTCCCATAAGGAAAGTAATTTACCTAGAGAAAACCTGAAACGAGATCTAAACAACAAAACTTTATCACCAATATTAAATTGACATTTCAGAATCCTTCTATCATTCCACTTCTTTACCTTTTCCTTAAACATCTTAGCACTCTCGTAAGCTTCATTTCTCCACTCATCTAGAGAATTCATGTTCATGAGGCGCTTTTCATCGGCCAACTTTGGGTCTGCATTAAGCTCTCTAAAATCCCAGAAAGCTTTGTGTTCTAACTCTAATGGCAAATGGTAAGCCTTTCCATAGACTATCTTATAGGGAGACATGCCCATGGGGTTCTTGTAAGCAGTTCTATACGCCCACAAAGCATCTCCGAACTTCTTAGACCAGTCCTTCCTAGAACTGTTGACTGTCTTTTACAAGATCAACTTGCTCTCTCTATTGGTGAGCTCAACTTGCCCACTAGTTTGAGGATGGTACGGTGAAGCAATTCTATGATTGACATCGTACTTGGCTAAATCTTTTCTTAAAGCTCCATGCGTGAAGTGTGATCCTCCATCAGTCATAAGATACCTCGGTACACCAAACCTAGGAAAAATTACATCTTTGAGCATTTTCAAAGATGTCTTGTGAGCAACACTCTCAATGGGGATTTCTTAAACCCACTTGGTTACATAATCAATAGCTATTAAAATGTGAGTGTACTTGCGTGAGGGAGGAAAAGGACCCATAAAATCAAAACCCAAGCAATCAAAAGGTTCAATCACTAGAGAGTAATTCATAGGCATCTCATTCCTCCTACTAATATTACCAACTCACTAACACTTATCCCAAGATAATACATAATTTCTAGCATCTTTAAAGAGAGTAGGCCAGTAAGTTTCAAAAAAAAAGAGTAGGCCAATAAAACCTGATTGGAGAACCTTATGTGCGGTCCTCTCACCGGCATGATGTCCTCCATAGGGACAATCGTGTCATTGTCTGAGAATGTCCTTCTGCTCGTGTTTCGGTATGCATCTTCTCACGATCCCATCCGGACCTTCTTTCAAAAGATGAGGGTCATCCCAAAAGTAATTCCTAAAATCATGGAAGAACTTCTTCTTTTGTTGAAATGGTAAACCTGGAGGCAAATAATTTGCAATGATAAAATTAGCATAATCTCCAAACCAAGGATCGGAAAGAGATTGTACTTTTACAACGGCAAGTTGTTCGTTTGGAAAACTGTCGTTGACTGGGATGGGATCATGCGGTATATCTTCCATTCTTGAAAGATTATACGCTACCGGATTATCTGCTCCTTTCCTATCAATAATCTGTAAATCAAACTCTTGAAGAAGGAGTGCCCACCGGATGAGTCTTGGTTTGGCATCCTTCTTCGCCATAAGGCACTTAAGAGCAGCATGGTTGGTACGAATAATAACTTTAGAATCAACAGTATAAGGTCTAAAATTATCACAAGCAGACACTACTGCTAAGAATTCCTTCTCAATAGTATCATAATTCTTTTGAGCACTATCAAGGGTTTTGCTAGCATAATGTATAGCATTCAATTTCTTATCAACCCTTTGTCCTAAAAAAGCTCCAACAGAAAAATCACTAGCATCACATATAATTTCAAAGGGCAGTTTCCAATCAGGTGGTTGTACTATAGGAGCGGTTATCAAAGCTTTCTTAAGGACTTCGAAGGCTTCCTTAAAATCTTCATCAAATACAAAAGGAACATCCTTCTGAGAAGATTCGTGAGGGGTCTCGAAGTCTTAGAAAATTCTTTATAAAATATTCTATAGAAACCAACATGACTGAGAAAACTACGAATACCTTTAATGCCCCTAGGATAGGGCATCCTTTCAATAGCTTCAATCTTCGCCTTGTCCACTTCAATTCCGCTCTCGGAAATCTTGTGACCAAGAACGATCCCTTCGTTAACCATGAAGTGGCACTTCTCCCAGTTGAAAACTAAATTTGTGTCCTCGCATCTCTTCAAGACTTTATTAAGATTGTGGAGACAGTGGTCAAAGGAAGTTGCATAGAAGGAAAAATCGTCCATGAAGACTTCCACAGTGTCCTCACACAAACCTTAAAAAATAGAAGATATGCATCTCTGAAAAGTAGTAGGTGCATTGCATAATCCAAAATGCATACGCCTATAAGCATAAGTACCGTGAGGACACGTGAAAGTGGTCTCCTCTTGATCGACAATGTTAACGTGGATTTGAGAGAAGCCAGAGTACCCGTCAAGATAGAAAAAGTGGGTGTTTTTGGAAAACCTCTCAAGCATCTGGTCGATAAAGGGCAGCGGGTAGTGGTCCTTCCTGGTTGCCTTGTTCAACTTCCTGTAACCAATACACATTCTATATCCAATAACAACTCTTTGAGGTATTAGTTCATTTTTATCATTAGGAACAACAATCATACCTCCTTTTTTAGGAAAACAATGAACGAGACTTACCCATCTACTATCAGCTATAGGATAGATGATACCTGCGGCTAGAAGCTTGAGAATTTCAGTCCTAACCACGTCCTTCATCGTTGGGTTCAGCTGTCGTTGATGCTCAACAACTAGCTTAGCATCGGTCTCGAGATTGAAAGTATGTCGGGAAATCGATGGACTAATCCCCTTAAGGTCATCAAGGGTAGAGCCAAGGGAACCACGGTGTTTGTGAAGTGTCTCCAATAATCGCTCTTCCTCAAATCCTGAAAGGTTAGCATTGATAATAACATGATATATTTTCTTTTCATATAAATAAGCATACTTGAGCGTATCAGGAAGTGGTTTGAGGTCAAACACTAGGTCTTCTTTTGGTTGTGCTAGGATTACTAAAGGTTCAACCGGAAGGTTGTGCTTCAGGATAGCAGTTTGTCTTGTTAATATTTCATGTAACTCATTTCTCTCTTGGTCTTCCATTTATTTCTGCAAAGGATCATTCTCGTGGTCTTCCATTTATTTCTGCAAAGGATCATTAGGAGGAATAGCAATGGAAGCAATATCTTCAATAATTTTATCATCACTAGGTAAATCATTACCACGAGGCTGCTGAAAGAACTTAGAAAAGTTAAATTTATTTGGCTCACCATTTAATTCAACAGAAACTTTAGCTTTTTTGCAGTCTATTATAGCTCCACAAGTCCTGAGGAAAGGCCTACCAAAGATAATAGGGCACAAACTATCTTGCACTGAACCAAGTACTAGAAATTCGGTAGGATACTTTACCTTTCCACATAGGACTTCAACATCTCTCACAATCCCAATGGGAGATATAGTTTCTTTGTTTGCTAGATAAATAGTAACATCAATCTCTTCAAGTTCACAGGGTGAAATGTCACCATGATCTCCTGAGAGAGTGCATATGGAATAGAGCTAGCACTTGATCCCAAATTGCATAGCCCGTAATAATTGTGATCTCCGATTTTAATAGATACAACTGGTGTACCTGAAATTGGGCCTTTATTCTTGGCTGTAACAATGTTAGTCGAAACAACACAAAAAATTATATTGGAATCTAAAACATCATTAGTAACAAGATGTTTAATCACCGCAACTTGAGGATCCACCTTGATCTGGTCCTCAGGTTCGTCAGTTCGTTTCTCACTTTTGTTTATTATGCCTGTCACAAAAGAGTGCTCCCTTATCCTTGTTAGAAAAGGAGGCTTTTCATAGATAACTGCAGGGAAAATAGGGTCAGCAACAATTATATCAACAGGTAATACTTTAAAGGGTTTATGACACTTGTCCTTCTCTTCTTTAGAACAGTCAATGTGAGAGGCAAAGTTCTTACAAAAATCAATCATAAGCTGGGAATCAAGACAAATCTTAGAGTAAAAGGTATTAAAGCAATTAGTTTTCATATAGCTCTCAATAAAATCATGCTCATAATTTTTAGCGGGTTCAATACCTTTATCGATTTGCCAGTCTTCAGTGTTCTTCTGGATCCTCTCAATGAGATCACATCTTTCTTCAACGCTTCTTTTTTGGAATACTCCGCTAGAGGAGGCATCCAACATCTCTTTATCCTGACGAGAAATCCTAGCATAAAAATTTGTATGTATAATATCTTTGGGGACTTCATGAATAGGACATTTGAACATTAGGGTCTTCAGTCTCCCCCAAGCTTGAGCGATGATCTCTCCGTCACGAGACTAAAAGATATAGATGTAGTTCCTGTCTCGAGGAATTTCATGAAGATGATAAAACTTTGTATAAAAGAGAGTCATAAGATTTTGCCAATTAAGCAAATGTGAGTTATGGAGGAGCTTATACCAAGCTGATGCTTTATCTATAAGTGATACGAAGAATAATTTTTTCATGACAAACTACATTTACACACCTGCAAGCTTGAATAATGAACATAGTTGTGATAAATATAGCAAGTGTTCACCTGGATGTCCGTCTCCTTCATGACGATTAGCCAAGACATAATCGATAATACCAGTTGGTATTTTGTAAGGCACAATTTCAGTAGGGTTAGTAGTGACCACCACAGTGTGGAGCGTTTCCACATAAGCAACGAACCAAGAGTAGAGGTTTCCATAAGGACAAAGAGGAGCAACAGCAAAAAAAAACAGAAATATAAAAGCTTCCTTACCAGCTTCACTTACTAATAGCGCTACACTGTAGGGGCTCGATTGTAGAGTTTTCGATAAATAAGAGTGTCGAACCCATCGAGGAGCAGAAGGTATTTGTAGGTGATTTTGGTAAAGAAATAACTGCAGGCACTAAAAGATAGCTTATTAGGGGGTTTTCGGTATAAGAAACAAAAGGGTAAAAACAAGCAAAGTAAAAGGTACTGACGATTAAAAAGTGGCCCAATCCTTTTGAGCAAAGGATAATCCTGGAAAATGAACATATAAAGGCAAAAGCGTTCTTAAGGACACACGGGAGAGATAGTCACGTGCTTTCCCCATACTCCGTATCGATACTATGTATTGTGTTCATAAGGGTTGAGTTCGTGGATCTATGCTAGTACACCTTCTATACTAAGATAAGTGCAATCTTATGATTAAAAATCTTGAAAGCATCTGCAAATACAGGATAGTAATTAAGGCAACAACCTAACCACAGCCGTACGATCAGGGACCCATTATTCCCTTGTGCAAAAGCATGCAAACCAGGGTTCAGGTTTCTGTCACTCCAGCAACCCACCGTAAGAATTCTTTATACACAATGCATTCCCTAGGTCCTTAATAATGCAAAGTGATGAGTGTTCGACTCAGACAACACCACTAGGAAAATAACAACACACCTTAAATATCAAACAACTGTGGCACCCCGGCTCAGAGCAACCGGTTTACCTTACATTGCCAGCCCAGAGATAGGGTCTTCTGGCAATGCACAACATATTGGTACAGAATACAACCACTTCATAGTAATTATACAGGTACGTAGGTTCGGGATTACAACTGCTACGAGGCATGGCGGCACATCTCGTGCGGCAACACTATCAACATTATTTATGTCACATCTCAGGGCCTCAATACGATCGACGAAGAACTCTACGGCAGCGGAACAACGAGGTGACGGGACTCCATTCCACGGGGACACTCCTGGGACACGGCCTAGTTCGCGTAGTACACCTCAGCCAACTCTTCGGGTGCGACACCTCCTGCATCTGGCATGACACGCCAGGTCAGTACATGGAATGTACTTGCAAGCTCATAACAGCCAATTCATCAGGAGAAACAATAGCATGGAAAGAATGCAAACAATAACATGGAAAACATGGCAGGAATAATAATAGCACTTGTCTCATGAACACCACATGATTCATCCAGCTTTCCTCCGAGTCGTGCAGACTCGGTAACCGGGTCATCTCTTGACCCACCATCATACGGGTCGTAGCTCGACCACTCAACGGGTTAGGTGTCCTCAGTTACCACCCAACCAATCACATGACCACAGTTTCAGCATTAACATTCATATTATCAAACAGATTAGTGTTGACCATTGTGTGACCTAGTACGAACTTTGTCCCATGACCGAGGATGCGGCTATTCGAATAGATTGTGACTCTGCAGAGTTTGTGCACGTTACCCACACTATGGAGTTCTTCCTCCATCCAGCACCCCGGTACTTGTCCCACAAGATCCTTGGAACTCAAACCGCAGGAGTGGACTAGGACATATCCAACGAAACCCCACTACCGCATAACCTCCCTACGGACTCACCGACACACGGTCTTGGGTATCCCTGTGGTTAGGTGTCCACGTTACCACAAGAACCACTCGGCCACCTTGTGGTAAACTGTCCCAACGGGGACTCCCGGGTAAACAACTATGGATGTCGAGATTATCACCACCTACCTGATCAGGGTAGCGTGCGTGCATAACCTCCCCTATTGGGTGATATCCGTAGAAGGCACTACGATAGCACGAGTCAAGGCCCCCCCATACAAGAAAATGTGGTTGCACGGATAAGCTCGATTCGGTGGCACTTGGTCAACAAATATGTTCATTAGGTTCTGATGATTAGCAACATGAATAAATGGCAACATGACATGAGCATGAAATAAAACTAACATGGCATATAATCATGAGCATGATCATCACTAGCATGATGGCAACGAAATAAACATGGTGATAACATGTACTAGGGTGACAAGATAAAATCAGTAGGCATGGCATGTTTATATGAATCACTTATTATGGTTATTCATTTTTATTAGCAAGCAATGTGAAGGCAATCAAAATAAACCCAAGTAAATGATTTAATTCATCAAAAGGCAACTTAAGCTCCTCATGACCAGATTGTTATGGCTTGCCTTGGTCAAGTGGAGTATCCTTGAACTCCTGGTCTCCTGCAAGCACTTGATCACCTTCTGAAAAATAAAACAAGTGGAAAATAAAAATAAGTCCAAAGCACTCCTTCACTGTCTAGTAGACCTAAACAGTGAGCCATGTTCCCAAACTTTGCCAACTTGAAGAGGAGCTCAAAAGAAAAAAGTAGGAAAAAGAATCAACTCATTTGGCCTTGTGGTTTATGAGTAATTGATGGTCAAAGTTTGGTCAAAATTCCATTTTTAAATAGATTAAATCAATTTCGAGATAAAATCCAGAGGAGGCCACGTCGAAGGCGTAAACCTACGCGGGCGCCTCCACTTATACCGGTTCGGAGAGGCTGGAGTGGCTGACGGGTGGGGTCACGGTGTCAGGTCGAAATAAAAAGAGAGGGAGACAGAGGCCGCGGCTCCAGCGACGGTGGTTCGCTGGCGAAGAGGCCTCGGAGGTGAACTAGGGCTAGGGGAGGAGACGCAGGGGATCATGGCGAGCTTCCACATACCCGAAATCCTGTAAACGGTGGCCGGACGGCGTCGCTAGGTTCTTCTCCAGCTACGGTGGCGGCGGCGCCGCGATGTGATCTCCGACCAGGGGCTTCCCCGACCGGCTTCCTCCTTGAGTGCGCCTTCTGCGAGTGGAGTGGGGGTGTGTGGTGGTGTCTACGAGCAAGGGAGGGGCCAATTTATAGCCACGGCGTCGATTCCCCTCCGGTGTCGCCGGACAGAAGACGACGGCGCCGTGCTCGCGAGCGGGTGAGCAGTGGGGTCTCAGGTGAGCTCTAGGAGGTTCTACTGATGGTGTAGCACACGTGCGTGCGTCCCCCAATGGACTGCATCGACGGGAAGCACGGCGCGGCAGCAGCCATGGCACTGCGGCGGCCTGAGTCGGCGAAAGGGGTGGCGGGCGACGCGGCTTTGAGGGGCAGGGGGCGCACGGGGGATGCCGTGACGCTAGGGATGCGCATATGCAGCCACGGGCCAATTGGAGGTGTGCTGGCCACAGTGGTCGTCTTGCGTGTCTTCTGGAGAAATCATGGCGACGACTGCGAGGTCTTCGGCGGGCGGCGGGGCTTTGGGGTGAGTTAGGTGAAGCACGGGTGTGCCACGATGGCGACGGACACACGCAAGCGGGCGCGAGTGCTCGGGGTGCGGCGTGCCCGTGATGGAGACCTCACGGCCACGGCCAGAGCACGCCTGTGGCCAGCAGTGCGCGTGCTCATCCATGGCACGCGTGCACTAAGGGCGTCCAGGGCGTGCGCACTGTGTCCTTGGCGTGTATACATCGTCCAGTAGAATGGGTGAGGGGTTGGGAGGCTTGCAGGTGGGCTCAAACACTTGGTAGCTTCAAAAACACTTTTCTGCAGGAAACTTTGAGAATTTCTCCAGAGAGTTTGGCTAGGATTTTGGGGCTGAAACTTGGTGTGCCTGGGTTATCTAGGAAGGTGCTTATGCGGTAAAAATTTCAAGGCAAATGGATAAGTCTATAGGGTACTTGCTTCGAAAAGTGCATCTCTGGTCAGAAATGGAAATGAATTTCTAGAGGGGAAACTTTCTACTAAGCTTGTCCATGTTTTTGCATAGAATCATAAGGCACGCCGCCCTTGCTTAGCTCAAAAAGTTTCAGGCCAAAAGGAGGAGCAGAAGTGAGGCAAGCTTCAAAAAGGACAGGGAAAAGATCAATTTCCTTTAGTGAAAAGGGGTTTTTCTGAGAAATAAAAATCGGGCATGGGCTATTTTGATCAAAGCTTGATCATGGCCATAGGGTAGAAGGGTTTAGGGGTCACTTGACCTAGGGAAAATTAGGCCCAAGTGATCAAGGCCATCTGAGTTGAGAAAATCCAAGCAAATAATTTCAAACTCCAGAAAATCAGCAAATAAAGTTGCAAATAAAAAGGGGCCAAAAACTAGGGTGTCACAAACCTACCCCCCTTAGGGTAAATCTCGTCCTCGAGATTTGGTTGCTCAGGGAACATATACGGATATGCAGCCCTCAGAAACTCTTCCCTTTCCCAGGTGGCTCCTTCCTCGGTATGGCGCTCCCCGAGCACCTTGTAAAACCGTATCACCTTACTGCGGGTAGTCCTTTCCATTTCATCAAAAATCCTGACCGGTTTCTCCTCATATGTCAGATCCTCGGCCAGCTCTAACTCCTTCACATCCACTCGGCTGACTGGTGGCGAGACACACTTTCGTAGTTGCGATACATGGAATACGTCATGGACGTCAGACATTTCCGGGGGTAGGTCCAGTTGGTATGCTACTTTTCCCCGCTTAGACATTATTGGGAATGGCCCGACATACCTTGGGGCAAGCTTTCCCCGGGTCTGGAACCTCCTTACTCCTTTCATTTGTGTCACTCGGAGATAGATTTATTCTCCAGGCTCAAAGTTCACCTCTCGATGCTTGGTGTCATAGTAACTCTTTTGTCGAGACTTGGCGGCTCTCAACCGGTCCTTAATTTCCTTGACTTGCTTCTCTTCTTCAAGCATTAAGTCGGTGCCAAAGAGGTGACTGTCCCCTTTCTGTGACCAGTTCAATGGGATGCGGCATTTCCTCCCATATAATGCTTCAAAGGATGACATCTTGAGGCTGGCCTGGTAGCTGTTGTTGTATGAGAATTCTGCGTATGCTAAGCAGTCCTCCCACTTGGACCCGTAAGCTAATACACATGCCCTGAGCATATCCTCCAATATCTGATTTACTCGCTCTGTCTGGCCATCTGTTTGGGGATGGTAAGCGGTGCTGTGCTTTAGTACGGTCCCCAAGGCTTCGTGAAGTCGTAGCCAGAATGCCGACGTGAACGCCGACCCTCTGTCTGAGGTGATGGTCTTTGGTATTCCATGGAGACTGACAATCCGGGACATGTATAACTCTGCCAATTGATCAGCTCGGTAAGTGGTCCTGACGGGAATAAAGTGGGCCACTTTGGTGAACATATCCACAATTACCCATATGGAGTCGTGACCTCGGGCGGTCCTTGGGAGCCCTACAATGAAGTCCATGCATATGTCATCCCACTTCCATTGCGGAACTTGCAGGGGCTCCAGTAATCCAGCTGGCTTTTGGTGCTCGGCCTTGACTCTGTTGCATATGTCGCAGCATGCCACATAGTATGCGATATCTTTGCGCATTCCGGGCCACCAAAATGTGGTCTTCAAATCCCGGTACATCTTGGTGCTGCCGGGGTGGATATAATATGCGGACTCATGTGCTTCTCGCAGTATTTGCTGCCTGAAATTAGCCTAGTCCGGTACACATATTCGGTTTTCGAACCATAGCACTCCTTGGGTATCTAGGCGAAAGGATTAGGCCTTGCCACGCGGAATCCGTTCCTTGATTTCTTGAATTTCTGGATCTTGAGTTTGTGCTCCCTTAAGTTCCTCTACCAAGGTTGGGGTGATTTCCAAGGTTTTCCGGGTCATCGAGTCACACAACATGAGGTTGAGTTGAGTGGCTTCCTCCTGTAGCTGAGGGTGGAGCCTTTCCCAGAGTGCATTCACTGAACTTGGCTTACGGCTAAGGGCGTCGGCAACCACGTTAGCCTTCCCGGGGTGATAATTTATCCCGAGATCGTAATTTACCACCGCAGCCAGTTCCAGGTCATGCGTGGGGTAGTTTACTTCAAGTTGGCGTAGCTGTTTGGAGGCGTACGCTACAACCTTTCCTTCTTGCATTAGCACGCAGCCAAGGCCATTCTTGGAGGCATCGCAATATATATCAAATCCCTTGTGGATGTCCGGCAGAGTCAAAACAGGGGCTGAGGTTAGCTTGGTCTTGAGTTCGTCCTTCGTCTCACTATATTTTCATCACTTCAAGCGTTATGTGCTATGCTTGGAGCGTCTCGCTCTTAGGTTTTATTTTTAGTTCTTTAGCTTTGCTTGCTGTTCATAACAAGTCAGATCCTGTCTTACTTTGTGAGGGAGAGAAACACGCTCCACTTTCAAAATCTAGAACACATCATAGGATTCTTCATGCCTATCTTTTTGCTGTTGTGTGTTCTTTATCTTTTCATAACTACTGCCATGTTTAGTCTTAGTTTTAGTTTGCCTTTAGCAAGAGCCTTGGCTTTTGTTTAGTTTGTTGCTGGAACTATTTTTAGTTTTCATGTTTATCTTGTTAAAGAGAGTTGGTTGTTACACTGAGTTGTGTCTTGTCTTGAAAGTAGGTGATTGAGGTTGCTATTTAATTTTAGTAGTAGCTTGCAATAGTTTTGAGGTATTGATGTGAGTAATGTTTGAACTTTTGGTGTAAAGAGCTCTAGCCTATTAGTGATAGATGTCATATTTTGGGCAATCCGTGTTTATTTTCAAAATCTACAAAACTAGTTGAGAACTCTAGCTACTAGATGGATCACTACTCTTCTGAGGGGTCGAATATCAGAGAACACTCACGTACCATGAGTCGAGGATGCGCAAGGATAACCAAACCCCATACACTCCTCCTCGGGGTACTTGTATCTTTGTGAACCTCCTTATTAGGTTGAGAGTTACCGATAATAAGTGCATGAGTTCTTCGAACTAATGTAAGTATTGAAAGTTGACACTTCCACCTTCCCATATTTTGCTAGCCTTTCCCGTGCCGTGCATTGTCTTCTTCTCACTCCGAGAGTTGGTGTCCACCTTCGCCGGTACATCCAAACCCTTGGCATGATACGCTCTGTCATCATAAGCCTCCTTATATCTTTCCTCAAAACAGCCACCATACCTATCTATCAAGGCATTTCCATAGCCTTTCCGAGTTATATTGCCATGCAACTTCCACCTCTTCAGGACTTGATCTTCATGTCATACATCTTCCTGCTACACTGGCAGCGACATACATTGCATACATCATGATAGTTACATCTTCTTTATGATTTTGAGTACCTTGTAAAGTGTGAAAGATCTCTTTCACCTTCTTGTAAAATAGAGTGTTGCCCTTAAGTGAGGAAAAGATCCCAAAGTGGACACATTAAAAGATCCCAAAGAGGACAAATGAGAGTTAAATAGAAAGATCCATTGAGGCCAAAAAAATTAGAAAAAAATAGACAAAAGAGAAACAGAAATAAAAAGAGAGAAAGGGGCAACACTACTATCCTTTTGAGAGATCCACACTAGTACTCCCTTTATATCCTTGTACTCCATAGAGATGATCTTCATGCATACAGCTATGTGGGGACCTTCACACTATAGAACGTGGCTTGCATATTCCAAGGATGAGCCTCCTCAAAAGAGCTCTAGGTCTTCATGAGCGAGCAAGTTAGATGCACCCCCACTAGTTCCATTGAAGAGCTTCTTAGCTCGTATGTGCATCCGTTGCATGGCAATCCCCACTCCTCACATCATATCTATCATTTTGCATCTCTTGCCTATGATTGTCCTCATTGATGTGAGCCTTTCTCATCCTTTTTGTCTTCCTCCTCCACCTTATTTCTCTCTTTGCCATCCTAAGTGTCAACTCTCATTCTTACGCTCATCCATTTCATGAGTGCTCGAAATGTCGAAAAGGAGTGGATCAAATTGACTTGTACCTGGCTAGTGGTCTGGGGACGAGTGAAGATAAATTCCAAAGAAGACCAAGTGTGAAATGTTAGTAGATTGAGTTCTCAACACAAAAATACTTTTTTCTCGTATACCCTATCCCCCTTCTTGCATGCAAACACCATTTGGAGACATTCGAGTCACGGACAGCGAGAGCTCTTGCACCTAATGTTCTTTTGTTACTTGTTTCAATGCTAATATAGACTCTTGCCTGTTATGACTTGAATTCAGTCTCTAACCTTGATTGCTTTACTTTTCAAAGTTCTTATATGGTTGCTAGCATGTCACCACAGAAATTATGTTGTTATCATTTACCTACTCGAGGACGAGCAGGAATAAAGCTTGGGGATGTTGATACGTCCAAAACGTATCTATAATTTCTTCGTGCTCCATGCATGTTTTGTGTGACATTTCTATGATCTAGATAAACTTTCATACACTTTTGATCATATTTGGACTAACCTATTAACTCAGTGCACCCCAGTGCCAGTTCCTGTTTTCTGGTGTTTTTCTATTTCAGCTTTACCCCATATAAAAAGTGCCAGAAAAATTCGGGAAAATTCAGAAAAAAAATCAGCGTGACGGAAGCTTCGAGAAGAGCCCGGGAGGGGCCAGAGGGGAGCCAGGGCGGCCCAGGCGGCCACCCGGCGCGGCCCCACCCCTGGCCGCGCCAGGGGGGCGCCTGGGGCCCCTGGCCCACCTCTGGCTGCCCCCTTTCGCCTATTTATCCCCCGTCACAGGAAAACTCCAGAAGCAGAACCCTATTTCCCGAACTCACCTCTGTTCCGCCGCCGCCGCGCTTCCGAAGATCGGGAGCACCAGAAGACCTCTTCCCGGCACCGTGCCGGAGGGAGGATTTACCTCCGGGAGTCTCCTCTCCACCATGGATGCTCCCCGGATGTCTCGTGAGTAGTTTTCCTTGGACCATGGGTCCGTGATCAGTAGCAATGTGATGTTCTCCTCCCCTCTTTGATCTTCATTGTTTAGACCTCGTGAGCTGCCCAACATGATCGAGGCACCTTTGTAATATTTCTTCTATTGCTATGTTGAGTTTGATAGGATCTGATGGATTATGAGATTATGTTCAGATTGTGATAGAGTAATATATTTGTTTTTATCTCTTATATTTTTGTTCCTAAGTAATTCTTGCATGTTCTCCGTTGCTGTTTATTGCTCTGGCCAAGTAGTAGGTAGTGACTCCAAGAGGGAGCGTTGTGCTAGATTGTGGGTTCATGCCCCCCGATGACACGCTTGAGTGACAGAAACATGAGTCTAGGGGATGTGGTGTTGCCACAAGGGGGGAAACAACGGTGCTTGTAATCGCGGTTACAAGGATTGTTTACTTTACGCAGAGTTCTTTTTAATGCAGTTGTCTGTTGCTTTGGGTTTACACTTTGGGTCGGGATCGCAACTTAATACCAGCGAGATGTTCTGGATAGATATCTCAAGGTGGATGATTAGTAGTAGATGTAGATGGATTTCGGTCTACTTACCTTGGCGTACTGCCTGTGCTTTTGAACCTCTTCCTTTCTTTTGTAGCATAGTTAGCATTGCGGTGCGTTCATAAGCCTTTCAATTGCCTTTCTATAATTTGTTTACCTCGCATAGAAATTTTATCGTCTTTTTGGAGAGAGACATCACTAGCGAACATCACGTATCCCGGTCCATGTCCTTATCACTTTTTCCACGCTATATTTAATTTTCTGCATTTACTTTCAAGTTGCTATCATTATCCCTTGCGTTTTATCCTTTGTAAACAACAAGACAAAAGAGATTGACAACCTCTCTGAACTTCGTTGGGAACAAAGTTATCTGTGTCTGTGTGCAGGTCCGCGTCAGTTGCGCCGCTGACACCTACTTATCATCTCTGGAGTCCTGCTGGAGACAAACCTTGGTATCTTCACCGAGGGAAAACTGCTTCTGCACTACATCTCAACCTTCCACTTGGGGTAACCAACGAAGGGGGCGAGAAGCCATCAAGCAAAGTTTTCTGGCGCCGCTGCCGGGGACTCCGAGTGCTAAGATAGGGGAGTTGCACACTACCCTTTACCTTTGTTTTTTAGTCTTATTAGTTTACCTTTCAGTTTTTATCTTAGTGTCCTTTATGAAAAACCACAAAAATAGTTGCTACCTTTTGCCTTTGTCTTGCTTTGCCTATTTATGCTATCGTCACCATGGGTGATGAACCACCCAAATATGGTAGGATGGACATGTTTCACTTGGATCGTCTTCGATCAATTTGTGCTCGCGCTAAAAACCCAACTGACTTGGTTGAGGGAAAATCATTGGATGAGCATGCTCATTATACGCGGCACCGCCTATCTCAAAAAGGGAAACACTTATGGGATCAAATACATGTTTCTTATTGCCATGCTAAACTTTTGTGCCACATTTATGATTTCACTTGCTGTTCTAATATAGATCATAAACACCTCCCTTTCCAATGTGAGTTTAATGAAAATGAGATCTTATCTTCTTATGCTAAAGGTGTTTATGATTACTTTTATGTTGAAAAGATTGACGAGTTTGTTGCTTTTAAATGTGCCTATGAGATTGCTTCTTTGATTGAAAAGTATCACGATACTATTTTCGAGTCTGAAAACTTTGCAGTTCTTGCTTATTTCTTCGAGAATTATATTTCCAATTCTTATATTGAGGATTTTAAAAATAAAATTTTTGCTTCCCAAGAAGAGGCCAATGATTGCTTTAAGGAGGAATCCCATGATTCCGAGGACTCACTTGAAATATCCCATTTTGAAAAAATTTATACTTGCTTTGTTGATGGCCAAGATGCCACTACGGATGATGCTGAAAAAGATGAACTTGCTATAGTTCCTTATGTTAAGCATGAAATTATTGTTGTTGCACCCACACTTGATTGCCCTATTATCCTTTTGAAATCTCCAACTATTCCGGAGAATTTTGTTCTTATCAATGCTCAATGTGATGGGTTGCATCCATCTTATCATCCTAAAAACCGTGTTGAAAATAATACACATGTGCTTGTAGGTCATGAACAACATGATTTATGTGATAGTTATATTCTTGATGTTGTTCATGATGCTACTGAAAATTACTTTGAGAGAGGAAAGTTTGGTTGTAGAAACCTCCATGTTACAAAAACACCTCTCTTCATGTTGAAAGTTTTGAAGTTGTTCTTGTTATACCTTCCTATGCATGTCACTTTGTGCTCCTTTGATTTATTTTCTTACAAGATGCCTATGCATAGGAAGTGGGTTAGGATTAAATGTGTTTCACATTTGCTTCTTGATGATCTCTTTCGCTTCAATTTTTATTCTCTTGTGAGCATCTTTCATAATCTTTAAGCCTAGCTAATGGCTCTAAAGAAGCGCTTTCGGGAGGCAGCCCGCAACGAATTTAGGTTTTTCTATTTGCTTTTGTTGTGTCTTGACGATTATTACTACTGTAGGAACATCATTGTATCTTTATTTTTCAGCTTTGTGCCAAGTTATAGCCTCTTACGGCAAGGGAAGTAAAAGTTGTGACATGCTGTCCAGAAAACAGATTCTGTCCTCGTGACCAGAAAAATTCCATAAAAATCCCAGTTCATCTTTTTGAGCTGAAATTTTTACACAGTATGCTCTATACAATTAAGAAATTTCCGTATGTTCTGAGTTTTTTTATTTGAGTTGCTGAAGTACCCCTAAAAAATTCTTTACTATCTGCTGTTCTGTTTTTCATAGATTCTTCCACGTTTTGTCTCTCCTAACTTTTGCAAACCTTAAGATTTCTTTTTCTTTGCAAAAACTTTTTGGAACTCTTGAGAAACAGTAGTTCTTCAAGAATATCTTTATATCCAGTGGAGAAAAATTATTTATTAAGGGTACTAACCTCTCTAATCAGCTTATGATGAGTTATGTATGAAGGGAGTTTTCAAGTGTGCGATGGAAGATGATGAAAGAAGATCCAGGAGTGTCAAGCGCTCAATCTTGGGGATGCCCCCATGCATCCCCAACAAATACTCAAGGAGACTCAAGAGTCTAAGCTTGGGGATGCCCCCGTGCATCCCCTTCTCCATCAACAATCATCAGTTCGTCCTTCGTCTCAATATATTTTTATCACTTCATGCGTTATGTGCTATGCTTTGAGCGTTCCGCTCTTAGGTTTTATTTTTAGTTCGTTAGCTTTGCTTGCTGTTAATAACAAGTTAGATCCTGTCTTACTTTGTGTGGGAGAGAAACACGCTCCACTTTCAAAATCTAGAACACATCATAGGATTCTTCATGCCTATCTTTTTGCTGTTGTGTGTTCTTTATCTTTTCATAACTACTGCCATGTTTAGTCTTAGTTTTAGTTTGTCTTTAGCAAGAGCCTTGGCTTTTGTTTAGTTTGTTGCTGGAACTATTTTTAGTTTTCATGTTTATCTTGTTAAAGAGAGTTGGTTGTTACACTGAGTTGTGTCTTGTCTTGAAAGTAGGTGATTGAGGTTGCTATTTAATTTTAGTAGTAGCTTGCAATAGTTTTGAGGTATTGATGTGAGTAATGTTTGAACTTTTGGTGTAAAGAGCTCTAGCCTATTAGTGATAGATGTCATATTTTGGGCAATCCGTGTTTATTTTCAAAATCTACAAAACTAGTTGAGAACTCTAGCTACTAGATGGATCACTACTCTTCTGAGGGGTCGAATATCAGAGAACACTCACGTACCATGAGTCGAGGATGCGCAAGGATAACCAAACCCCATACACTCCTCCTCGGGGTACTTGTATCTTTGTGAACCTCCTTATGAGATTGAGAGTTCCCGATAATAAGTGCATGAGTTCTTCGAACTAATGTAAGTATTGAAAGTTGACACTTCCACCTTCCCATATTTTGCTAGCCTTTCCCGTGCCGTGCATTGTCTTCTTCTCACTCCGAGAGTTGGTGTCCACCTTCGCCGGTACATCCAAACCCTTGGCATGATACGCTCTGTCATCATAAGCATCCTTATATCTTTCCTCAAAACAGCCACCATACCTATCTATCAAGGCATTTCCATAGCCTTTCCGAGTTATATTGCCATGCAACTTCCACCTCTTCATGACTTGATCTTCATGTCATACATCTTCCTGCTACACTGGCAGCGACATACATTGCATACATCATGATAGTTACATCTTCTTTATGATTTTGAGTACCTTGTAAAGTGTGAAAGATCTCTTTCACCTTCTTGTAAAGTAGAGTGTTGCCCTTAAGTGAGGAAAAGATCCCAAAGTGGACACATTAAAAGATCCCAAAGAGGACAAATGAGAGTTAAATAGAAAGATCCTTTGAGGCCAAAAAAATAGAAAAAATAGAAAAAAGAGAAACAGAAATAAAAAGAGAGAAAGGGGCAACACTACTATCCTTTTGAGAGATCCACACTAGTACTCCCTTTATATCCTTGTACTCCATAGAGATGATCTTCATGCATACAGCTATGTGGGGACCTTCACACTATAGAACTTGGCTTGCATATTCCAAGGATGAGCCTCCTCAAAAGAGCTCTAGGTCTTCATGAGCGAGCAAGTTAGATGCACCCCCACTAGTTCCATTGAAGAGCTTCTTAGCTCGTATGTGCATCCGTTGCATGGCAATCCCCACTCCTCACATCATATCTATCATTTGGCATCTCTTGCCTATGATTGTCCTCATTGATGTGAGCCTTTCTCATCCTTTTTGTCTTCCTCCTCCACCTTATTTCTCTCTTTGCCATCCTAAGTGTCAACTCTCGTGCTTACGCTCATCCATTGCATGAGGGCTCGAAATGTCGAAAAGGAGTGGATCAAATTGACTTGTACCTGGCTAGTGGTCTGGGGACGAGTCAAGATAAGATTCCAAAGAAGACCAAGTGTGAAATTTTAGTAGATTGAGTTCTCAACACAAAAATACTTTTTTCTCGTATTCCCTATCCCCCTTCTTGCACGCAAACACCATTTGGAGACATTCGAGTCACGGACAACGAGAGCTCTTTCACCTAATGTTCTTTTGTTACTTGTTTCAATGCTAATATAGACTCTTGCCTGTTATGACTTGAATTGAATCTCTAACCTTGATTGCTTTACTTTTAAAAGTTCTTATATGGTTGCTAGCATGTCACCACAAAAATTATGTTGTTATCATTTACCTACTCGAGGACGAGCAGGAATTAAGCTTGGGGATGTTGATACGTCCAAAACGTATCTATAATTTCTGCTTGCTCCATGCATGGTTTGTGTGATATTGCTATGATCTAGATACACTTTCATACACTTTTGATCATATTTGGACTAACCTATTAATTCAGTGCACCCCAGTGCCAGTTCCTGTTTTCTGCTGTTTTTCTATTTCAGTTTTCCCCCATATAAAAAGTGCTAGAAAAATATGGGAAAATTCAGATAAAAAATAAGAGTGACGGAAGGTCTAGAAGAGCCCGGGAGGGGCCAAAGGGGAGCCAGGGGGGCCCAGGCGGCCACCCGGCGCGGCCCCACCCCTGGCCGTGCCAGGGGGGCGCCTGGGGCCCCTGGCCCACCTCTGGCTGCCCCCATTTGCCTATTTATCCCCCGTCACGGGAAAAATCCAGAAGAAGAACCCTATTTCCCGAACTCGCCTCTGTTCCGCCGTCGCCGCGCTTCTGAAGACCGGAAGCACCAGAAGACCTCTTCCCGGCACACTGCCGGAGGGAGGATTGACCTCCGGGAGTCTCCTCTCCATCATGGATGCTCCCCGGATGTCTCATGAGTAGTTTTCCTTGGACCATGGGTCCGTAATCAGTAGCTATGTGATGTTCTCCTCCCCTCTTTGATCTTCATTGTTTAGACCTCGTGAGCTTCCCAACATGATCAAGGCACCTTTGTAATATTTCTTCTATTGCTATGTTGAGTTTGATAGGATCCGATGGATTATGAGATTATGTTCAGATTGTGATAGAGTAATATATTTGGTTTTTTACTCTTATATTTTTGTTCCTAAATAATTCTTGCATGTTCTCCGTTGTTGTTTATTGCTTTGGACAAGTAGTAGGTAGTGACTCCAAGAGGGAGCGTTGTGCTAGATTGTGGGTTCATGCCCCCCGATGACACGCTTGAGTGACAGAAACATGAGTCTAGGGGATGTGTGGTTGCCACAAGGGGGAAAACAACGGTTCTTGTAACCGCGGTTACAAGGATTGTTTACTTTACGCAGAGTTCTTTTTAATGCAGTTGTCTGTTGCTTTGGGTTTACACTTTGGGTGGGGCTCGTAACTTAATACCAACGAGATGTTCTGGATAGATATCTCAAGGTGGATGGTTAGTAGTAGATGCAGATGGATTTCGGTCTACTTACCTTGGCGTACTGCCTGTGCTTTTGAACCTCTTCCTTTCTTTTGTAGTATAGTTAGCATTGCGGTGCGTTCATAATCCTGTTAATTGCCTTTCTTTAATTTCTTTACCTCGCATAGAAATTTTATCGTCTTTTGGGAGAGAGACATCACTAGAGAACATCACGTATCCCGGTCCATGTCCTTATCACTGTTTCCACGCTATATTTACTTTTCTGCATTTACTTTCAAGTTGCTATCATTATCCCTTGCGTTTTATCCTTTGTAAACAACAAGACCGGGGAGATTGAAAACCTATCTGAACTTCGTTGGGAACAAAGTTATCTGTGTCTGTGTGCAGGTCCGCGTCAGGTGCGCCGCTGACACCTACTTATCATCTCTAGAGTCCTGCTGGAGACAAACCTTGGTATCTTCACCGAGGGAAAACTGCTGCTGCACTACATCTCAACCTTCCACTTGGGGTAACCAACGAAGGGGGCGAGAATCCATCAGTTGCTCGAAGCTTTCACCGCACTCCTCAGCGCAGTACTCGTGCACGTAGTTAGCCAACTTCTCGCAGTACACCTGGAACATCGGGTCTTCTCCCTGCGGGTACAGACGGAGCCAAACTCGGCGGAGCAGCGACGGAAATCCTGTCGGTGACGCCTCGTACTCAAAGGGGTATGGAACGGGTGCCATCTACACTCACAGGGTTAGCCATTAGCAAAAGTAAATGCATCTACATGCCATGCATCAACCAATGTATCACTCAATGTGCGCAGATCAAGCAAGACTCTAGACTAACGTTCCTCTAGCGGGCTGCCTAACTAGCGTGTCCTACAGTCAGCGCATCTCTGATACCAATCGTTGTGGCACCCCGTCTCAGAGAAACCGGTTTACCTTACATTGCCAGCCCAGAGATCAAGTCTTCTGGCAATGCACACCATATTGGTACAGAATACAACCGCTTCATAGTAATTATACAGGTACATAGGTTCGGGATTACAACTGCTACGAGGCATGACGGCACATCTCGTGCGGCAACACTATCAACATTATTTATGTCACATCTCAGGGCCTCAATACGATCGACGAAGGACTCCAAGACAGCGGAACAACGAGGTGACGGGACTTCATTCCACGGGGACACTGCTGGGACACGACCTAGTTGGCGTAGTACATCTCAGCCAACTCTTCGGGTGCGACACCTCCTGCATCTGGCATGACACGCCAGGTCAGTACATGGAATGTACTTGCAAGCTCATAACAGCCAAGTCATGAGGAGAAACAATAGCATGGGAAGAATGCGAACAATAACATGGCAAACATGGCAGGAATAATAATAGAACTTGTCTCATGAACACCACATGATTCATCCAGCTTACCTCGGAGTCGTGCGGACTCGGTAACTGGGTCATCTCTTGACCCACCATCATACGGGTCGTAGCTCGACCACTCAACGGGTTAGGTGTCCTCAGTTACCACCCAACCAATCATATGACCACAGTTTCAGCATTAACATTCATATTATTAAACAGATTAGTGTTGACCGTTGTGTGACCTAGTACGAACTGTGTCCCATGACCGAGGACGCGGCTATTCGAATAGATTGTGACTCTGCAGAGTTTGTGCAGGTTACCCACACTATGGAGTTCTTCCTCCATCCAGCACCCCGGTAGTTGTCCCATAGGATCCTTGGAACTCGCACCGCAGGAGTGGACTAGGACATCTCCAACGAAACCCGACTACCGCGTAACCTCCCTACGGACTCACCGACACACGGTCTTGGGTATCCCTGTGGTTAGGTGTCCACGTTACCACCAAAACCACTCGGCCACCTTGTGGCAAACTGTCCCAACGGGGACTCCCGGGTAAACAACTATGGATGTCGAGATTATCACCACCTACCTGATCAGGGTAGCGTGCGTGCATAACCTCCCCTATTGGGTGATATCTGTAGAAGGCACTACGATAGCACGAGTCAAGGCCCGCCCATACAAGCAAATGTGGCTGCACGGATAAGCTCGGTTCGGTGGCACTTGGTCAACAATTATGTTCGTTAGGTTCTGATGATTAGCAACATGAAGACATGGCAACCTGGCATCAGCATGAACTACTATCATGTATATGCAACAACTAACATGGCATATAATCAGGAGCATGATCATCACTAGCATGATGGCAACGAAATAAACATGGTGATAACATGTACTAGGGTGACAAGATAAAATCAGTAGGCATGACATGTTTATATCAATCACTTATTATGGTTATGCATTTTTATTAGCACGCAATGTGAAGGCAATCAAAATAAACCCAAGTAATTTATTTAATTCATCAAAAGGAAACTTAAGCTCCTCATGACCATATTGTTATGGCTTGCCTTGGTCAAGTGGAGTATCCTTGAACTCCTGGTCTCCGGCAAACACTTGATCACCTTCTGAAAAATAAAACAAGTGGAAAATAAAAATAAGTCCAAAGCACTCCTTCACTGTCCAGTGGACCTAAATAGTGAGCCAAGTTCCGAAACTTTGCCAACTTGAAGAGGAGCTCAAAAGAAAAA
The DNA here is from genome assembly GCA_950022295.1 of Bromus sterilis. Classification (NCBI taxonomy): domain Eukaryota; kingdom Viridiplantae; phylum Streptophyta; class Magnoliopsida; order Poales; family Poaceae; genus Bromus; species Bromus sterilis. Next base: position 154,841,423 of record OX465596.1, on the reverse strand, counting down.
TGTAGCAAAAAGAATCAACTCATTTGGCCTTGTGGTTTAGGAGTAATTGATGGTCAAAGTTTGGTCAAAATTCCATTTTTAAATAGATTAAATCAATTTCCAGAGAAAATCCAGAGGAGGCCACGTCGAAGGCGTAAACCTACGTTGGCGCCTCCACTTATACCGGTTCGGAGAGGCTGGAGTGGTTGACGGGTGGGGTCAGGGTGTCAGGTCGAAATAAAAAGAGAGGGAGACAGAGGCCGCGGCTCTGGCGACGGTGGTTCGCCGGCGAAGAAGCCTTAGAGGTCAGCTTGGGCTAGGGGAGGAGACGCAGGGGATCATGGCAAGCTTCCACGTACCCGAAATCCTGCAAACGGTGGCCGGACGGCGTCGCTAGGTTCTTCTCCAGCTACGGTGGCGGCGGCGCCGCGATGTGATCTCCGACCAGGGGATTCCCCGGCCGGCTTCCTCCTTGAGTGCGCCTTCTGCGAGTGGAGTGGGGGTGTGTGGTGGTGGCTACGAGCAGGGGAGGGGCCAATTTATAGCCACGACGTCGATTCCCCTCCGGGTGTCGCCGGACAGAAGACGACGGCTCCGTGCTCGCGTGCGGGTGAGCAGTGGGGCTCGGGTGAGCTCTAGGAGGTTCTACTGATGGTGTAGCACTCGTGCGTGCGTCCCCCAATGGACTGCGTCGACGGGAAGCACGGGGCGGCAGCAGCCATGGCACTGCGGCGGTCTGAGTCGGCGAAAGGGGTGGCGGGCGACGCGGATTTGAGGGGCAGGTGGCGCACGGGGCATGCGGTGACGCTAGGGACGCGCAGAAGCAGCCACGGGCAAAGTGGTGGCGTGCTGGCCACAGTGGTCATCTCGCGTGTCTTTTGGAGCAATCATGGCGACGACGGCGAGGTCTCCGGCGGGCGGCGGGGCTTTGGGGTGAGTCAGGTGAAGCACGGGTGTGCCACGATGGCTACGGACACACGCAAGCGGCCGCGGGTGCTCGGGGTGCGGCGTGCCCGTGATGGCGACCTCACGGCCACGGCCAGAGCACGCCTGTGGCCGGCAGTGCGCGTGCTCACCCCTGGCACGCATGCACTGAGGGCGTCCAGGGTGTGCGCACTGTGTCCTTGGCGTGTATACATCGTCCAGTAACATGGGTGAGGGGTTGGGAGGCTTGCAAGTGGGCTCAAACACTTGGTAGCTTCAAAAACAGTTTTCCGCAGGAAACTTTGAGAATTTCTCCAGAGAGTTTGGCTAGGTTTTTGGGGCTGAAACTTGGTGTTCCTGGGTTATCTAGGAAGGTGCTTATGCGGTAAAAATTTCAAGGCAAATGGATAAGTCTACAGGGTACTTGCTTCACAAAGTGCCTCTCTGGTCAGAAATGGAAATGAATTTCTAGAGGGGTAACTTTGTACTAAGCTTGTCCATGTTTTTGCATAGAATCATGAGACATGTCCCCCTTGCTTAGAACAAAAAGTTTCAGGCCAAAAGGAGGAGCAGAAGTGAGGCAGGCTTCAAAAAGGAGAGGGAAAAGATCAATTTCCTTTAGTGAAAAGGGGTTTTTATGAGAAATAAAAATAGGGCATGGGCTATTTTGATCAAAGCTTGATCATGGCCATAGGGGAGAAGGGTTTAGGGGTCACTTGGCCTAGGGAAAAATTAGGCCCAAGTGATCAAGGCCATCTGAGTTGAGAAAATCCAAGCAAATAAATTTAAAACCCAGAAAATCAGCAAATAAAGTTGCAAATAAAAAGGGGCCAACAACCAGGGTGTCACAACAACACATATTACTTCAACATCATATGGATACTAGCAACTAGACTTCTCCCATGTCCTCAAGAACTAAAGTAACTACTCACAAGACATAAACGATATCATGATCAGTGGTGATAAATAGGTGATAAACAATCTGAACATAACAATATTTCTCCAAACAAACTCAATAGCATTCACCACAAGGTAGTAATCAACACCGGTAGAATAGATAGTACGGATTACAACACAATTTGCAATTGTGAGATGAGATAGGATGGTGGTGGACATGGTGCCGATGTTGGGGATGATGTTGATGATGATCTTGATGATGCATATGACGATGGTGATGACGATGGTGATGGTCTCCCCTTCCGGGAGGTGTTCTTCCCGGCGAAATCTGCCCGCCGGAGATGTCTTTTCTTCTCTGTAGGTTTCTCCCACGGAGTGGCGTAGGAACTCGCGAAACTCCTCATCTTTTAGGGTTTTCGGACGACGATGGATAAATATGCTAGAGGGGGAGCCTAGGGTGGCCCAGGGGTCCAGGCGGCCGCCTAGCGCGGCCAGGGGTGGGGCTGTGCGTGGGGGCGCCTGGTGGGCCCCCTCTGGTTCCCGTTTTGCGTGTCCCCGTCATTCTTCTGCAAAACAACCTCCGTTAATTTTCAGGTAATTTGGAGGTCTTCTGATTCAGCAACTCATCATCCACTTTTTACCTCTGAATCCTGCGTCTGCTGCTTCAGCATCGAAAAGTTGCAAACTATGTAAAACAAGCCAAAACAACATAAGAATAGCATCATAACATGAAATATATCAATGAATAGGGATGAATTATATACAAAATAGTGATGCATTTTGGGCGTAGGCCCCATCGCTTAGTGTCAGCGTGCAACCCCGATCCGCCGCTCAGGATAGCTTCGCAATCTGGAGTGCACGCCCAAGCCGGAGGAATGCACACCGCAGCTACCCATCAAGGTTACCATCAGTGCGGCTAGGCGCCTTCGCCGCAGTGCCCCTGTTTGACTCCGACTAGGGAATTAATTTAGTATCTTTTTAGTTTCATATGGCCTTAACAAGGGACTTTTAATGATCTATTTTGGGTGTAATAGTTTAAAACCTTGCATCATATGCGGGGAGAATGAAATTAGTTAAGATGAAATTAAGTAAACATACACAGATCTAATTGAATAGCTATCGGTGGCGAGTTCTGTCGTACTAACACCGACTAGTGGATGGGAACAAACGTCTGCCACGCGTCGCCACCTCCACTTCTCTCGCCGGCAGACTAGCTTCCTCATCACAGCATGCTCATCGTGGCAACTAAAGCATGGGCTCCACAAGGATTTTCGAACTTTTGTTATTTCCTCCCGCGCGCTTTAGCTGATCCTTCCCACGCAAGCGCCCACCAGGGAAAATATCGATCCCCAATCAGAGCGCTAGCTCTACAAATAAAGCTTGCCATGGCAAGCGGTGGGGGCAACACACAAACACACCCTCATCCTTTAGTTCGCCACCACTACCACCACACCCTTCACCTCATCACCTATAGCTCGCCACCCCTACCACCACACCAATTGCCTATGGACCGCGCCATGATTGAGTTGGAGGACGGAGGAGTGGACGTGTCAAGCGCGCTGCTGGTCGGCATTGTGTTGGGCACACAACCCGCCACTCCCGACGACGATGACCCCAAGTTCAATCGCATGATGAAGATGTCCATAGCCCAGTCCCTCGAGGAGTCGTGCATCGACGCGGAACTCCATGGCATGGATGAGCGCGAGCTCCAACTAGGGTTGGCGGAGTGCGTCACTTTTGTCAAGGCACTCGACGTGAATAGGGATCGACAACGATTGGTACTGCGTGAACAAGAGAGGCTTGATCGTAAGATGCTTCTGGAGGAGGAGTGCACCCGAAGGCACCTTCGCAAGCTCGTGTACGAGTTTGAGCCGGAGGAGCCACGAAATGTCGCCGTCGAAGTCAGCAGCACCACCCACGCGGGTAGGGAGCGCATGCGCGTGACTTGGCCACCGCATTCAGGCACGGTATGGAGATTGTTGACCTGACAAGCTCCTCCTCTGCTAGTGGCACCTACTGAGATCACGCATAGAGGATCTGTGATGGTAAAACTTTGACGCCCGGAAATCGAGTACAAGCACGGCAGCGCTATATGGATGCACGACGAATAACGTATGGGTAGTTGCTATATTATGCAGTTCATAATTAACTAGATGTGTGTGTAATAGGAACGTTTTTTAAATTATTGCTTTTGAGCATGAATGGTGATATTTAATGTATGGCTGGACCTATGTTGATTTCTCTATATATCTATATACGTATATATTGTGATGGCAAATGAAGTTGCCTTCCGGTCATGTATGATTATGAACTGTGATGTTGATGGTGATCAACCAGTCATGGGCTTGTGGAATTTCAATGTAGTTTTGTTTTCAATCTAAAGATTGAAATTATTCAAAACTAAAATTCCCGTCACACGGTAAAGCACACGGTCCGTGTACTACAAACTTTTTCTTAAGGTATGCCCTGCGAAATTTCCCCGTGCGTTCTGATTGGCCAGAATGCAGCACCACGGATCGCGCGCCCTGCACCGTCCAATGCGCACGGATCGAACGGTCGCTAATGACCCTACATCATGATGCTGCAGTTCCGATGGATATTGTATTTATCTCTTTTTTCCGGCTTGTAAGTGCAAAAAAAGTTTTTAAATACAAAAATAACAAGGAATGCATCGAAATTTGAAGACATATCACGTATAGACGCGTGGCAGCTATGAAAAAAACTACCAGAATCGACGAAGTAACGATATAATATACTTGTAACCCAAACATTTCACGACTTGTTCCATACATATGAAACCATGGTCCTTCTTGTGATATGCCCCGGTTTGCAAGACGATCGCATGATAGCCTTTCTAAAAATGTTTTAAAATTTTACCACATCATGTGAGATACCCCCTTTTGCAAGACGATCATGTGAGATGCCCCCGTTTTCAAGACGATCGCATGATAGCCTTTCTCAGAATGTCTGAAAATTTTACCACATCATAGTTTTACCTTCTCACGGCGCCACGCAAAGTCACGCGTATTTCCGAGCGATTATTAATTTTTTATGATTTTTTTGTCATTTAAAAACCACCGAACTCAATGTTTCACGATCGAAAGACGTGACCGAGGTGCAGCAAGTTCACGCCAATTCCACGTTGTATGCTGGAAGTTAACCCAAGAGCACATACATGATATTTCAGCACACATTTGGTCAAATTTCGTTGCAGTGATAGTTCAAATGCAAATAAATTCATATCAAGTGGACATGAAACTGACTTAGTGCCATATATCAAACAGAAGATTAAAATGACAAAGACAATCATAGCACAAGTGTAAAATAAACCCATAGAAACTGTCTAATCTACACTAAATGACTTACATGTATCAAACACGTCCCATTAGATGACAAAATTTCGATGACACGGTAAAGCATACGGTTCGTCTACTACAACCGTTTGCTTAACCTATACCCTGCGAACGTCGTTCGTTTGTTCTGATTGGTCAGAACACAGCACCATGGATCGCACGCCGTGCACCGTCCAATGCGCACGGATCGAAAGGTCGCCAATGAACCAACATCATGTTGCTGCAGTTCAGGTGGATATTGCATTTAACTCTTTTTTCCGGCTTGTGAGTGCAAAAAAAGTTTAAAAATACCAAAAGTAACAAGGAATGCGTCCAAATTCAAAGACATGTCACGTATAGATGTGTGGCAGCTGTGAAAAAATATCAACCACAATCGATGAAGTAACAATACAAACTACTTGTAATCCGAAAATTTCACGACTTGTTCCATACATATCGAAACCATGGTCCTTCATGTGAGATGCCCCGGTTTGCAAGACGATCACATGATAGCCTTTCTAAAAATGTCTGAAAATTTTACCACTTGATAGTTTTACCTTCTCACGGCGCCACGCAAAGTCACATGTATTTCTGAGCGATTCTCAATTTTTATTGATTTTTTTGTCATTTAAAAACCACCGAACTCAATGTTTCACGATCGAACGACGTTACCGAGGTGCAGCAAGTTCACTCCAATTCCACGTTGCGTGCTGCAAGTTAACCCGAGACCACATACATGATATTGCAGCATACATTTGGTCAAATTTCGTTGCACTCATAGTTCAAATGCAAATAAATTCATATCGAGTGGACATGAAACTAACTCAGCGCCATATATCAAACGGAAGATGAAAATTACAAAAAAAATCATAGCTCAAGTGTAAAATAAACCCATAGCAACTTTATAATCTACACTTAATGACTTACATGTATCCAACACGTCCTGTTAGATAAAGAATTTCGGTGACACGATAAAGCACACAGTTCGTGTACTACAACCGTTTTCTTAACCTATACCCTGCGAAATTCTCCGTTGCGTTCTGATTGGCCAGAATGCAGCACCACAGATCACACGCCCTGCACCGTCCAATGCGCGCGGATCCAACAGTCGCCAATGAACCAAGATCATGCTGATACAGTTCTTGTGGATATAGTATTTAACTCTTTTTTCCGGCTTGTAAGTGAAAAAAATGTTTTAAAATACCAAAATAACAAGGAATACTTCCAAATTCGAAGACATATCACAATCAGCCACAATCGACGAAGTAACGATACAATCTACTTGTAGCCCGAACATTTCATGACTCGTTCCATACATATCGAGTCCATGGTCCTTCATGCTAGTTGCCCCTGTTTTCAAGACGATCGCATCATAGCCTTTCTCAGAATGTCTGAAATTTTTACCACATCATAGTTTTACTTTCTCACGGCGCCACGCAAAGTCTCATGTATTTCCGAGCGATTCTCAATTTTTTTGTAATTTAAAAACCACCAAACTCAATATTTCCAGATCAAAAGATGAGACCGAGGTGCAGCAACTTCACTCCAATTCCATATTGTGTGCTGCAAGTTAACCCGAGAGCACATACATGGTATTTAAGCAGACATTTGGTCAAATTTCGTTGCACTCGTAGTTCAAATGCAAATAATTTCATATCAAGTGCACATGAAACTCACTTAGTGCCATATATCAAATGCACGATTCTTCTCACAAATCCGTGTGGGATAGTCACCCTATTATGGACGCCCGGAACAACCTTACCATGTGCGATCTCTATCACCACACCTACCCCGAGTGTTTTGAACTTAAAGAGAGTTGGCTCAAAATTTCGGGGATGAGGGGTTCCATGGATAGTCTCCCCTGTATGGGACACGTTTATCGAAAGGAACTATGTGCAATGTATATTTCCCCCGCTTAAGTTTTCAGTTTCCAAGCAAAATTTTCAGTATCCGCGCCTTATGTGTGTATTTCACCTTCTTCCCCACACCCCAGCCCCCAACACACTCATACCCCCTTCCTTCCCGGCCATAGCCACCATCTGCTCCGAGATGCCGCGCTCCTCTCATTCTTATCAGGTAAAAACCCGTCCTGCATCCCTTCCCTGTACCATTTGCGTACATGGATCCGGCGGAAAACCCTCTTCAATCCATATCCCCACACCCCACCCTAAAGAATCGCCTCCTAAGAATTTCCACATATCGTCGTGAGCTCGAGGAGTTAGATGTGGTCGCCCATAGTCATATCCCAGCCGCACTACCTGTCTCGGCACATCAGATCCCGGTGCATTCCTTCCTTTTACCCCCAAACGAACAGCTCACCGCGGTTGCGGCCGAGTGGGGTGCCTACTTTGCCAGGTTGGAGTATATAAACTAGCGTGCGTGTGTCTTTCTTCATCTGCTGCGTGCTGGTCTCGACATCGAGCTCGTCAAGAGCGATGGCTTGAAAATGGCTATGACACAGATGAAGTCTCCCAACATTGATCTATTGGATGCCCCCTCTGATCTCGTTGAGCGCTCAGTGAAGGACATGCGATGCATGTACACCTGGGAGGCCCTTTTCCTGTTTATGAAAGCCGCTTGCAAAATCAGTGGCTCGACATCACAAGCCTCCAAGTCAGATCCGTTCGACAACTACAACCACGAGGAGGGAACCACGACGTGTCCTCTCCCAAGGTGAAGAAGTTGTTTAAATTACTATCTTTATCAAAATAGCTAAAAAAAGTTTGTTCTTGTGTAAGCATTTCTAGGGTGAAAATCGTAAACATATCTGTTTGCACCAATGCCATTTTAATGTCCATATGTAGGTATCAACTAGTCTGTTATTCTCCTTCTGTTGGTTTAATGATTCAATGACATGTTCAACTATGCTGTGTTTGGCTATGTAATGCATGTTCTTCTAAAACACTTGGTTCTTGGGAAAGCATTTTTGGGGATGAAAATCATAAACATATCTCTTTGCAACTCATTCCAAGTTTCTAAATGTTGATAATATGATCTACCTATTCACTGATATTGATGCCATGATATGTTAAACTATGATGTGTTTGTCTGTGTTATGCACACTAATATTTAGGTATCAACTAGTCAGTTTGATTCCACAAAAACCATTTAATGTCTATATTTAGGTATCAACTAGTCTGTTATGCTCCTTTTGTTGGTTTGATGATGCACTGACATGTTCAACTATGATGTGTTTGTCTATGTAATGCATGATCTACTAACAAACTTAGTTCTTGGGTAAGAATTTATGGGGATGAAAATCATAATCATATCTTTTTGCAACTCATTCCAAGTTTCCAAATGGTGCTAATATGATCTACATATTCACTGATATTGATTCCATGATATGTTAAACTATGATGTGCATTTCTGTGTTATGCACTGATATTTAAGTATCGACTACTCAGTTTGATTCCACCAATACCATTTAAAGTCTATATTTAGGTATCAACTAGTCTTCTATGCTCCTTCTGTTGGTTTGATGAGGTAATGACATGTTCAACTATGTTGTGTTTGGCTATGTAATGCATGCTCTGCTAGTATTTAATTAAATAAATAATACTTGTTAGAATGGCTATATTTGGTTGTCATCACTCATGGTCTAGTTAACACAATTTTCATTTTTCTTTCAGTTGCTTTACTATCATATTAATCTTCAAAATTAAACTATCTTTCTTACTGTCATGATTTGCAAAGAGAGCAACATGGATGCCGAACGGTGACTTGTTTCTTACTGTCATTTGCATCTATCTCTCTTACCCAAAATGGTTTACCCAAAATCAGGTTCGGTCCGTGCATAACGGTATTCTTCTCTTGTGAGAACCTTTAATGCTCTTTTGACTGCTCTCTGGAACCATGGCGAACGGTGCCACATTACAGGATTAGTTAGCCTTCACCAATACCAGTTGTAATCACCGTAATTGGTTGTTGTATATAATGTTCCAGTTAACATGCTTTTCTATTTTCATTTCGTTGCTTTACCATCATGTTAAATGCTCACATCTGAACAATCTATACTGAGATTAATTTTTATTTAACTCATTCTGTGTTTATCCACCAAAACAATGGTTCAATTTACCCCTTCCTTTACCATCATCTTAAAACTGAACAATCAAGATATCTTTCATAGTTTGATGATTTGTATCCCAATCTGTACTTTGCAGGAAAAACAATGGGAGATGTCGTTGTTCAGCATCGAGGTTAGTTTCATCCCATGGCCTTTATTGCCTCATTCCACAACTACATAATATATTTTAATGGTTTAGTTGTTGCTTCTATAGGTACATACATCAGGGGTTCAGATCCACACTTCGAAACTTTTTGCATACGGGGTAATGAAATATTCATGACCAATCGCAAAGTGAGGAAACTAAAAAAATTCTTAGGAGAAAGAGACATGATATGAGAATTAAACTGTTTGTCTATTCTTTATCCAAGACAACTATGAACTTCAAGATGGTAAGGACTATGCAACCTTCCTTTTTCGTGCTCATATTGTGTTGTTAGTCATTACTCACCAGTATCTGAATGTTATAATTTTAAGTGGTTCCCAAAGAAGTTTACTCAAGATTACCTAGCAAAATCCATGCTTGGTGCGGAGGCAACCAAAATAAGAGTCTATCATCCAGACTATCATGAAGACGGTCTACACGTCTTTCGGAAGTCTATGAAGGATGGATGGGCGGTCATCACACGAGGTTGGACCAAAGTTGTGCGCGCCTTCCACATGAAGGAGGGCAAATTTGGGCATTCCGCTTCTACAACTGCCCTAACAGCGAAAATACTTTTGGCTCTTTCTATACTGCATTCAATACTCATCTGGTTCATTGTTGTAATAAAGTTGTTTCTGTAATTATTCAACATTAGTTTTCTTGAGGGTAGACCATTAGTTGTTGTGATTTGAATTATTCTTTGATTGTTGAACCTTTGTAAATTGGATGTACATAATTTTGAGTTTTGATGCTAGCGAGGAAGTGATTCTAACTCCTCGTTGGTTACCCCAAGTGGAAGGTTGAGATGTAGCGTAGCGGCAAATTTCCCTTGGCAAAGATACCAAGGTTTAGATCGAACCAATAGGACTCTGACGACGACAAGTAGGTGGTAAAGTGAACAATGGCACCGTTCACAACCAAGGGTTGCTTAGTTTACTTGGACCTGCACATAGATACAAATAACTTTGCTCCCAACAAGTACAAAGAGGTTGTCAATCTCTCCGTCCTTGCCGTTTACAAAGGATCAAACGCAAGAGATAATGATACTGATAATTGCAACTAGAAAGTAAAAACAGAAAGTAAATTGAGGGTGTAAAAAGTGGTGGAAATATGGACCGGGGTCCCATGAAGTTCACTATTGATGTTTCTCTCCCAAAATAGGATAAACAGCTATGCGAGGTGAACACATTACAGCTGGGCAATTGATAGGATTAAAAACGCAGCGCAATTCTAACTATGCTACAAAATAAAGGAAGAGGCTCAAAAGCATGTGAAATACGCCAAGACAAGTAGACGTTAATTCCATATGCATCTCCTCACTAATCATCCACCTAGAGATATCTATCCAGAACATCTCGCTGGTATTAAGTTGCGAGCCCCACCCAAAGTGTAAACCCAAAGCAACTGACAACTGCATTAAAAGAACTCTGCGTAAAGTAAACAATCCTTGCACCCGCAAGTAAAAGCACCATTGATTTCCCACTTGTGGCAACAACACAACCCCTAGGATCATGTTTCATCATGGGGCATGAACCCACAATCATGCATAACGCTCCCTCCTGGAGTTACAATATACCACTTGGCCAAAGCAATAAACAGCAACGAAGAACATGCAATAATTACCCAAGAACATAAATATAAAAGGAGAAGAACCAAATATATTACTCATCACAATCTGAACATAATCTCGTGATCCATCAGATCCCAGCAAACTCAACATAGCAACATCAGAAGAATTCCATATGTGCCTTGATCATGTGGGGCAGCTCACAAGGTCTCATCAATGAATAGCAAAGGTGGAGAGAAGACATCACATCGCTACTGATCATGGACCCATGGTCCAAGGTGTACCACTCATGGCTCATCCGGGAAGCGTCCATGGTGGTGGAGAAGCTCCCGGATGTCAATCATCCCTCCGGAAGGGTGCCGGGACAGGGTCTCCTGGCAGCCCCGATCTTGGAAGCGCGACGGCGGAGGAACAGAGGGAAGATCGCGAAAAAGGGTTCTGTCCTCGTGGGTTTCGGGAGGAGAGGTAAATATAGGCGAAGGGGGGCAGCCAGGGGTGGACCAGGGGGTCGAGGCGCCCCCCTGGCGCGGCCTAGGGTGGGGTCGCGCCCCTTGGTCGCCTAGGCACCAGGTGGGCCCCCCCAGCCCCCCTTCGGGCAACTGGAAGCGTACATGTCGCTGATTTTTTATATATTTTTTCCGGAATTGTTCTTGCACCTTAAGTAATGGGAAAACCTGAAATACAAAAACAACAAAAAAATAAACTGGCACTGGGTGCACTGACTTAATAGGTTAGTCCAAATATGATCAAAAGTGTATGAAAGTGCATCAAAAGTATAGCAATATCACCCAAAACATGCATGGAGCAAGCAGAAATTATAGATACGTTTGGGATGTATTAATATCCCCAAGCTTAATTCCTGCTCCTCCTCGAGTTGGTAAATGATCACAAACATAATTTCTGTGGTGATATGCTACCAACCATATAAGAACTTTTAAGTAAGGCAAGCAAGGCATGTAATTCAATTCAAGTCATAACAAGCAACAGTTTGTATTAGCATTGAAATAAGCAATATAAGAATATAAAGGTGCAAGAGCTCTCGCTGTCCGTGACTCGAATGACCTATGTCTTACGAATCTTAAGTTCCTCCTTTTATGTTTTGAAGCCTTGTCGGGGCTCAAGATTAATTTTGATAATAGTGAGCTTGTGTCTCTCGGTTCTCCTGAGCCTGAGGCTAATCGAGCTTCCACTCTTATTGTACCAGCCTAGATTTCACAAAAATTATAAATTTTGTTTTCGGTGTGAATTGGTTGATTGTCTGATTTGTTTACGGTGTTTGCATTCTAGATTTATCAATCGGCGATTATTCCCCCCCTCTTATCTCGTACCGGACGGAGAACGACCCTTGCCACCCTGACACTCGACCTTTGCGACACCGGGTTTTACCCGATCACCATCGCGAAAAACGTATGAGGCCAGCCGCAGCCAACGGAACGAAAAACCCCGTTTAAGAAGTAAAATTGATATTTTTATAGCGCTCCAGAACGTGTTCTTGGAACGGTTCCAGTGCGAGGTGAGCGCTGCCGAATCGACGCGCTGATCGCGTAGTTCGAAATTTTACCCGAATCGGAGGTCCTGCGGACCCCGGCGGTCAGAAACGTAAACACCGCGCGCGTGAGAGAAAAACCAGGGATGTTTTTGCAAATTGCCAGCCACCTGGGCTACATAAAGACCACCACTCCCCCCACCCCTTTCTAGGGTTTCCCTAAACACAATTTTCAGCCACACCCTCGAAATCCCCTAAAAATTCTGCCCCCAAGCCCCTCCATCTCGAAACCCTAGCCCCTGGGTCCTCCGGAGCCGTCGGATCTTAGACTTGATGCTCCATATGGCGCCACATCACCCCAACTCCTCCCATCTCCAACCAGAGTAGATCCGGGCCCCGCAGGGCCCTCCCCGCCACCGTGCGCCGCCAAGCCCATCTTGAGGACGTGCCAGCCATGGCCACCCGCCGCCGGCGAGCTCGCGTCGTCGACGATCCCCGCAGGTCGCCTCCTCTCCCTGGCCGCGACTCCCTTCTCGTCCTCGTCTTCAGCTCCTCCCCTTCTTCCATCCAGGAGCGCCACCGCCGCTTGAATCCACCATGGCGCCTGAGCTCGCCGCCAACCTTCTCGGGCCCGCGCCGTCGCGCCATGGAATCGACCGGCCACGGCCTGGACCTCACCGGGACCGGATCCGACGCCACGACCCCCTTTGCGCCGCCGCGCGCCTCTCCGCGCCACCACCAGCCTCGTGCCTCGCCACTGGTGGACGGCGCCGCCACGCCGCGGCCCGATCCGTTCGGGGGCACGGCCGGTCGCTACTAACCGTCTCGTGGGCCAGTGAGCCTGCGAGGCCCAGCTCGGCCAGAGGCCCCAACGGCCTCCCCAGCCCACCTCGCTAGCCAGGCCCATGGCCTCTCCAGGCCAGATGGGCCAAGCCCATGGGTGAGGTTTTTTTTATTTTGTTTGATTTTTTCCTTGACTGTTAATTTTGCTAAGTCTGAGAAATTATGTTGTTGATGCTGTTTTCCGCTGTAGATTGCGGTCAAACCGTGGCCCAAATGACTTTGCGCCCAAAAGGAAAATTATTCAGTTTTGTGTGTACTCAGTTCATCTTTTTTGAGCATTTTGATTTGAGGCCATCTTGATGTTGTTAATCCCTGTTGAAGTGGGCATCAGACTGTTAACTGCTGTTACTTCCTGTTAAGTGCTTTTGTTATTAATTTATTGCAAGTTTGATTGATTATTGTGACACATCCATGAGGCCTATTGCATTGATTCTTGTTGCATACTGTTAAGCATCATGTCTACTTCAGTTCTATGCAATCACATGTCATATTTTCCTGCTGCCCTGCTATTAGTGTGCTGCTGTTTATATAAAGTTGTAACTTTGCTGCCCTATATCTTTTTAACCGTGCATCCTATTGAGCATTGCAATATTTCATTTTGATCTATGCCATGTCTACATCCATTATATGAATTTCATTGTCATGTTTACATTCCTGGTCATAGTTATGTTTAGCTCCAAAGTTGCTATGCCACTGTTTTTGACAGCCACCTCTGTTTTTCACTAAGTTTCTAACTTTTCGATGCCATGTTGCATGCTTTACCCCTATTTTGCTATAAATAATTGTTCATGATGCCTAGTTCATGCCCATATATTGCTATGTCATGTTTCTGCACATTCACATATAGCTTTACCCCTATTTTTAAAGCATGAAAATAACAGTTTCTGCCCTGTTTTCCTAATTTTCACTAAGTCCTAGACCAGTAATGTTTTATTACATTTTGCATGGGCTATAATTAATTGTTCATGATGCCTATTTGTGTGATTCCTTTTGCCATGCCATGCCTGCCATGTCTACTTTATTTGCATATCCTTTTTGTGCATGTTTACAACCTTTTTCTTGTTTATTTGTTGCTCTAAATTGTGCTACCTGATGTTGGCAGATTGTGTGCATAACTTGTTTTGCTTGTATCTTTTTAACCGTAACTCCGTTTGGAGTGTGCTTTATATGTAACTTGATTAGTTTTTCATGTACTTTGTATTTATCCTATTGTTTTCTGTTGTTAACCAACCTAAAATATGGTCTAGGGCATAACAGTACCAAATGCTTAAATTGTCGTGGGGCACTTAGTGATATGCCATGTTTAGGTTGTGCCTCACTTAAATTGACTAGCATAGATAGTTTATCTTATGCTTCACCTGTTGCCATGTTTGTGTGCTATGCCATGCTTGAGTGATATACCCTATCAACAACCTTTGCTCATGTTGTGTAGTTAAACAACTTGAACCTTTCTAAATGTGCGGTATCGTCGTGTGTGACAAGTACTCCACTTAACCTGTTAGTAACCGCTCTCGACGGTAGGTGCGATGTCTCGTGTTGCCTTCTTGTTGGTGCTTGATCGTGTTTGCCTCGTAGTAATATAGTGCTTGCTCGTTGATTGCTTCCAGTGTTTACCATCTTGTGTGCTTCCGCGCGTAACTTCGGAGACGATGCGAGCTTGCGATCTACTACACCTTCAGAACCTGACTTATCAACAGGCAAGGACTATACATTACTTATGATCCATTCTATTTCAACCAGCGGTTTGCATGCTAGTCTAGGTTAGGTTCGATGTTTGATCCTACCACATGTTTACAGCCTCTTTCAAACCAATACAACCATGTACCCTCCCAGCAAACCTTGTACTGCTATGTTACTATTGCTCGTTGCTCAGCCCCTGCTTAGTATGCATGCTTAGGATGCTACGATGTTACCCTGCTACTCCTTGGTTTGGGCTATCACATTATTATATTGTTGTTGATGATATGATTATTATAATGTTGACTATATTCGACGAAGGATGGAAGGTCTAGGCTATCCCGCCCCGACGCTTTTTTCCATTCGAGTCACCTAGGACCGAGTTCCGGGTATTGGTTTTAAGACTGAGCGTGCCTAACCGCGTGTGGGATACTATGGGGTCCCCTTTTCTTACCTACCTAGCTTCAAACATTTCTAGTGGTGGCATAAGCTGATTTTACCATTTGAAAACCGTGTGTGTGACTGGTGAGCTCCCAGCAGATTTTCTAATAACTTGGGCCAGCGGAGACAAAGTTCCTTTGTTGGTCCACGCCTGGAAGCTAGGAGGCTGCCCAAAGTGATGGGTTAGTTACCCCGACCTTGTCCAGCCGGAAGAGTCCGATCCAATAGCGCGGCCGACCTTTGGATTGGGTGTCGACTCACCGGGGGCCACCCGAATTTGTTCGTTGTTAGTTAGAGGGACCTGTCGTTTCGGATCTCTCGGAACTAAATAATAAAATGGTTGCCTGTGATGGGTAGCAACTGAGAGAGATGGGCGTGCATGCGGAGCCTTGTAATGGGCAGTTGGTACACCCCTGCGGGGTTAAATCTTTTCGAGAAGCCTTGTCCACGTTTATGGACGATTTGAGACCTACTCCTTGTTCATAGACAACAACAACTGAAATAATCATAATAACTTGCTCAATGTGTGTGTACCTTGACTGCTTCTTCTTCATCGGGTGATGAAAGAGGTGGACAAGGATAGCATAGGTGTTGCTTGCATAAGTAGGTGGATAGCAGACTTGTTGGAGGCGATTCCTCATCGAATGCTTGGCTTCTTATCTTACGCTCTAGATCGTTAGCCACTTCATAAATGCTAGTGCGGCAGCAACCTCACCACTCACCCCATCCTTACCGTAGACTACTAGTTTTCCTAGAATGACGAGTTATGAAGTACTTGCTGGGTCAGGTTGACCACTACAGTTGGATGCTGAGTATTTCTGTACTCATGATACTAACCCCAAACTCTTTTCAGGGTTCTTGGTCGACAACAGGTATGCTTATCACCGTTTCACGTGGAGACTCAACGACGACTAGTTAGGCGGATCCCCGCGGAGGGTCTGGACCCGTGTGGTTATGGGGATCGATGATTTTCTCTATTCCACTAGGCAATTGATTGTAGTCTGTACTCAGACATGTGTATTCCGCTATTGTATTGTATTAAGGCAGTTGTATGCCGATTGTATGAAATGTTGTATCCATGTAGCTGTAAAGTTGTGATATCATGTTGGAAATCCGGGGCATATGGCTTCGTCATATGTCACGGTGGGACCAATATGTGCTTTGTCCCCGGATCTGGATGGAAACATCTAGATCTGGAATAGTACCGCATATCGGGACTTACACTTATGAACTGTGTGTTAGGTTCTTTCCCTCTTAAATATTTGGGCATTGCTATCTCTCCTGACCATGTTTCTGCTAAGGACCTAGCCCCTATTGTTTCTAAAGTGGGTAATCGGGTCCTTCCTTGGAGGGGACGGCACCACTCCTCGGCCGCGAAAGTATGCTAGATTAATTCCTTTCTTTTGTCCTTGCAAATCTATACAATGGGTTTCTACAAGCTTCCTTTTGTGACCCATGAGGGCTTTGAGAAACATCGTAGTGGCTTTTTTTGGAATAATGTGGATAATCGTCGGAAGTATAGGTTGGTCAAGTGGAAGTTTATGTGCCATCCCAAGCAGATGGGAGGCTTGGGCATCACCAACACTTCGGTTATGAATGATTGTCTTTTGATCAAATGGTGGTGGAAGATATGCATTGGCAATGATTAGAATCTCTGGTTTCTCCTCCTTAAGGCCAAATATTTTCCGTCCTCTTCGCCGTTGTTCGCTTCTGCCTCCTGTGGGTCGCAGTTTTGGCGTGCTCTTGTAAAATTGCGTTATGTTTTTGGCACTATGTTCGTTTCTCAGTTAATAATGGGAAATCGGTTCGTTTTTTGTCCTAATTGGTGGTCGCCGGTGGGCCGACTGTGTGAAGATTTCCCGGTTTTGTTTTTGTATTTCCCTAACCCTGACATCTCTATCTACGAGTTGGCCCGGGCGGGCTGGGATCTATGGTTTCGAAGGACCTTGTCTCCTGTAGAGTTGGTGGATTGGCAAAGGCTTGCTTCCCTCCTCCCGGTGCTCTCGGAGGGAAGGACGATGTTTCCTGGACCCTCTCTAGTTCTGGAAAGTTTTCGGTGAAATCTTTGTACTCCTACTTGGTAAACGGTAGGCGCACGTCCCGGTTTTCGCCAGCTTGGCGAGCTTGGATCCCTCCCAAAATTAAAGTTTTTCTTTGGAAGGATTTCAAAGGAAAGCTTCTGTGCTCTGAGGAGATTAACAAGCGTAACCCTGCCAGGAACGCTTGCTGTGTGGTGTGTGGGGTTTCTGAGAGCACCCAAAACATTTTCTTTAGGTGGCCTCTTGTTGGTTTTATGTGGAGCTATTTTAGAGATTGGATGGGTAATTCCGAGAATCCGAGCTCCTTTGCGGATTTCCGTAGATTAGCTAGAGGGCTATCTGCTCGCATTCGTCATCTCTTTTGGAATGATTTCGTTGCGGCTTGTTGGGCATTGTGGAATATCCGTAATAAGATGATCATCGAACATGTTTTTCCTAAATGTCCTGCTTCCCTTATTTTTAAGCTAGTTTTTTTTACAGATCTGGAAGCCACTCTGTAAGAGCGTCGACACGGAGGACATGGAGATCATCATCGCGCGGATGAAGGCAACTGCGGTGGCATGCTCGCCGCTTCGCTGATCTTGTCCTCTGGTGGTGGCCGGTGTCCTCGCTCTTGCTCCTTGCTGCCTTCCGTTGGGGCCTGCATGCATGGTTGTGGCTTCGGCTTGTAGGGTCTATTATGAACTTGTCCAAGCACTTGTTTCTAGTTTGGCGTTTGATCGCCCGTATGTGTGTCTTCTGTGAAATTGCTGCAATAGCAGTCGTGGCCGCGTATGGCTTTATCTATAAAGCCGGGCACTAGCCTTTAATCTTAGAAAATGTCTCCAAATGGTGTTTGCGTGCAAGAAGTGGGAGATGAGATTACGAGAGAATAAAAACATACTATTTATTTTGGTTGAGAACTCAATCTACTAAAGTTTCACACTTAGTCTTCTTTGGAATCTTATCAAGACTCGTCCCCAGACAACTAGCCAGGTACAAGTCAAACTGATCCACTCCCTTTCGACTTTTTTAGCACTCATGCAATGGATCAGCGTAATGAAACAAATTTAGAACTTAGGATGGTAAAGAAAGAAATGGTGGAGGAGGAATACAAAAAGGTGCGAAAGGCTCACATCAATGAGGACAATCATAGGCAAGGGAAATCCAAATGATAAGTATGATGTGAGGAGTAGGGATTGCCATGGAACGCATGCCCATATGAGCTATACAAATCTCTCCAATGGAACTAGTGGGGGCGCATCGAACTTGCTTTCTCATTAAGACCGACAACACATTTGAGAAGGCTCATCATTGGAATATACAAGCCAAGTTCTATAGTGTAAAGGTCCCCACATAGTTGTATGCATGTATGATGATCTCTATGGAGTACAAGATATAAGAGGGAGTACGAGTGTGGATCTCTCAAAAGGAATAGTAGTGTGCCCCCTCTCTCTTTTTATTTTATTTTTCTGTTTTTTATATTTTTTTGTATTTTTTGGTGGCCTTAATGGCTCTTTCTATTTAACTCTCATTTGTCCTCTTTGGGATATTTTAATTTGTCCTTTTTGGGATATTTTCCTCACTTTAGGGGCAACACTCTATATATTACAAGAAGTATAGAAGATCTTTCACACTTTACAAAAGTACTCAGCATAAAGAAGATGAAGCTATCATGATGTATGCAAATGTATGCCTCTGCCAGTGTACCAGGATATGCAATGATACTAGCCATCATGTAGCAATGATTAGGGCAAGGGCCAACTAGCATGCGGCTTATCAATCCAGCAAAAGCATGTATGAAAAGAAGATCAAGTCATGAGAAGGTGGATGTTGCATGGCAATGTATCTCGGAAAGGCTATGGAAATTCCTTGACAGGTAGGTATGGTGGATGTTTTGAGGAAGGATATAAGGAGGTTTATGATGACAGAGCGTATCATGCCAAGGGTTTGGATGCACCGGCGAAGTATGCGCCAATTCTCGAGGTGAGAAAAGGGCAATGCACGGTACTGAAGAGTCTATAAAAATAGGAGGAGGTGGAAGTGTCAACTCTCGAATACTTACATTAGTCTGAAGAACTCATGCACTTATTATCGGTAACTGTCGGTCTAATCTGGAGGTTCACAAAGAGACAAGTACCCCGAGGAGGAGTGCATGGGGGCTTGGATATCCTTGCGCATCCTTGATTCATAGTACGTGAGTGTACTCTAATATCCATTCCTTCCAAAGATTAGCGATCCATCTAGTAGCTAGACTTCTCAACTAGTTTTTTGTAGTTTTTTGAAAATAAACACTGATTTAGCAAAATACGACATCTATCACTAATAGGCTAAAGCTCTTGACACCAAAAGTTCAAACATTACTCAAAACAATACCTCAATACTATCGCAAGTTACTACTACAATTGAAAAGCAACCTCAATTACCTACTTCAAGTCAAGACACACAACTCAGTGCAACAAGCCAACTGTTTAAACAAGATAAACATGAAAACTCAAGAGAGTTCCAGCGAAAAACTAAACAAAAGGTCTTAAAAAGATAAACATGAAAACTAAGAGCTAAGCATGCTAGCAGCTACGAAAAGATAAAGAACACACACAAAAAGAAAGATAAGCATGAAAATTCAATGATGGGTTCTAGTTTGAAGTGGAGCGTGTTTCTCTCCCACACTAAGAAAGTTGGGTTCTAACTTGTTATGAACAGAAAAAAAAACCTAAAGAAAACTAAAAAGTAAAGAGCAAGACGCTCTAAGCATAGCACATAACGCATGAAGTGATAAAAATATAGTGGAATGAAGGAAGAACTGATAATTGTCGATGGAGAAGGGGATGCACAGGGGAATCCCCAAGCTTAGACGCTTGAGTATCCTTGGATATTCCTGGTGGTGCATGGGGGAATCCCCAAGCTTGAGCGTATGACACTTCCGGATCTTATTTCAGCATCTTCCCTCGCACACTTGAAAACGCCCTTCATACATAACTCATCATGAGCTGATTAGAGATGTTAGTACCCATAATAAAATAATTTGACTCTACTAGAAATTAAGATATTCTTGAAGAGCTATTGTTTCTCAAGATTCCCAAAAAGTTTTTGCAAAGAAAAAACTAGCGAAAGATTTGCAAAACCGGGAAACCGCAAAACAGGGCAGAATCTTTGAAAAACAGACCAGCGGGTAGTAAATAATTGTTTTGGGGTACTTCTGCAACTCAGATAAAACAACTCAGAACAAATGCACGAAAGATAATTGTATAGAGCACGCTTTCAAAAATATTAAGATCAAAAGGATGACCTGGTGATTTTATCCCAATTTTTCCGTCAAGGGACATGATCTGTTTTCTTGATAGCACGTCACAACTTTTGAACTTTCTTGCAATCAGAGGCTAAGCTTGGCACAAAGCTTTAAAATAAAGATACAATGATGTTGCTACAGTAGTAACAATCATCAAGACCACTAAAAACAGAAGTAAAAACATCTTGAGTTGCCTCCCAACAAGCGCTTGCTTTTACTCCTTTGAGCTAGGCACGAAGCAAAAAGATCATGTTTTATCAAGTGTAAGAGAATAGCTAGCCCGTGTAACGGACTCGAAAGGTAACTTAATGTTCTTTCTAGGGAAGTGTTCCATGCCCTTCTTGAGAGGGAATTGGAATTTAATATTCCCTTCTTTCATGTCAATGACAGCGCCAACGGTGCGAATAAAAGGACGTCTCAAAATCATTGGACATGAGGGTTCACACTCAATGTCCATAATAGTAAAATCAATGGGAACATAATTCTCATTGACAACAATAAGAACATCGTCAATCTTCCCCAAAGGTTTATTTATGGAAGAATCAACAAGACTAACACCAAAAGAACAAGGATCAAAAGGTTTCAATTCAAACATATAATACATTCTTTTGGGCATAACGGAGGTACTAGATCCAACATCACATAAAGCATAGGAAGAGAAGTTATTTAATTTAATTTTGATCATAAGATCCCAACCATCTTCTAGCTTTCTAGGTATGGAGGCTTCTAACATAAGATTCTCCTCCCTAGCTTTAATGAGAGCATTGGTGATATGCTCCGTGAAGGCAATATTTAGTGTGCTAGTGTGGGGGTCTCTAGACATTTTGTGTAGTAAACTAGTAACTTCGAAAAGGGTAAGTCTATCAAAATCAAGGTCACTACTATCAAGTAAGGTGGTAGTGATGTCATTTAGGCTTACTTGTTTGAAAGCCTCTATATTCATAGGAGTTTCTTCTTCTACGGTTGAGGTAATAGCATCACCATTATTAGGTTCAATGGGACTAGGGGTGTGTTGGATGCTAAGAGTTTGGATGTCCTCAAAAACTTGGATAGTAGCAATGGTATGGTGTGTAGGAAGGCTCTTAATTCTATATTCTTCCTTCATGGTGATAACTTCAGGTTTGCCTTCCATATGGTTTGTCAAAGTAGCTTGGGTGTGAGACATGTTTGAAACATAAGTCTCAATGGCGGTAAGTCTAGTTTGGAGATTAGAAATCTCACTGTTCAGGCTCTCAAGTTGCTTGCTAATGTTTTGAAAAATAGAGGAATGTTCACCTAATTGTCTGGAGAAGGCATTGTTTTGTTCAAATTGTGTGTGCATATAATTCTTAGTGGCATTCTCTATCTCTACCATTTTCGCACAGGTGGGTAAATCTCTTTCCCTAGAGGTTTGATCATAGGAGTTGTCATTGTTGTTCCCATAGTTGTTGGATGGGAACGGTCTAGGATTTCTACCAAAGTTACTCCTATAAGCATTGTTGTTGAAGTTGTTTCTAGAGATAAAGTTCACATCTACTTGTTCTTGAGCAACCAAGGACTTTAAAGGAACATTATGATGATCAATAGGAGCTTGCCTGGTAAGTAAACACATGATCAAGTCAACTTTTTCATTTAGGGAGGAGATCTCCTCGACAGAGTTTACCTTCCTACATATTGGAGCTCTTTCGGTGTGCCATTGGGAATAGTTGGTCATCATATCATATAGTAATTTTGTGGCAGTACCAAGTGTTGTTGACATAAATGTTGCTCCCACGGCCAAATCTAACAGGTTCCGCGAGGTAAATTTCAAGCCTGCATAAAAAGTCTGGAAAACCATCCAAGTAGTCAAACCACGCGTAGGGAAATTGTTAACAAGAGATTTCATACGTTCCCAAGCTTGAGAAACGTGTTCATTATCCAATTGCTTAAAATTCATAATATTACTCCTCAATTGGATAATCTTAGAAGGTGGGTAGTACTTCCCAATAAAAGCATCCTTGCACTTATCCCAAGAATCAACGCTATTCCTAGGCAAGGATGGGAACCAAATTTTAGCTCCTCCTCTCGAGGAGAAAGGAAAAACTTTAAGATTAACAATATCACCTTCTACTTCTTTATACTTTTGCATATCCCAAAGCTCAACAAAATTATTCAAGTGTAAAGCAGCATGATCTCCAGCACCGGAGAATTGTACTTTCATAACAAGATTCAGAAAACCAGGTTTAATTTCATAAGAAGATGCTGAAGTGGCAGGTGTAGCAATAGGAGTGCAGATAATATCATTGTTGTTGTGACTAGTGAAGTCACACAACTTGGTGTTTTCAGTGATACCCATAATAGTAGCAGCAAGCAGGACAAGCAATTTTTTTGTGCTTTTTGATAAAGAACACTAAGACAAAAACTGAAAGGTAAACTAAAAAGACTAAAAAACAAATATAAAGATAGTGTGCAACTCCCCTATATTGAAGAGCGGAGTCCTCGGCAACGGCGCTAGAAATTGCTTGATGCTAGCGAGGAAGTGATTCTCTCCCCTCGTTGGTTACCCAAGTGGAAGGTTGAGATGTAGTGTAGCGGGAAATTTCCCTTGGCAACGATACCAAGGTTTAGATCGAACGAGTAGGACTCCGACAATGACAAGTAGGTGGTAAAGTGAACAATGGCGCCGTTCACAACCAAGGGTTGCTTACTTTACCTGGACCTGCACACAGATACAAATAACTTTGCACCCAACGAGTACTGCGAGGTGTCAATCTCTCTACCTTGGCATTTACAAAGGATCAAATGCAAGAGATAATGTCGGGACCCAGAATATCCGTATGTAATTCCTGTTACAACACAATCATATGGAGAGCCAAGAGCCGTACCAACTTGTCTAAGAAAACAAGGCCAAGCACAGAACACTCTCGGAAAGCATCGAACGTGAGGGACACCCCATCCAGGCCCGGATGATCATCTGAGATGGGTCCTCATCGTCCGCTCACAAGTCTAAATGCTTATGGGTGGTGAAATCCCATACTAATATACAAGTCGCCTCAACCATATTATCGATTGAATCATAGCACTTACATAAATAGACTCCAGCCCAATCACTTAGTCGGGGGCTCGGGCGGCTCAATCATACAACAAAGTGTGCCACGTGATAGAGTCACGAGCAATCGCATCGCGATGCCCCAAGATGCGCACATCTATGGGCCACTTGGTGTATAAAAGATCTCCGGCAAGATCACAACTAAGCTATCGAACCCCTCACTAAGACATGGATGTTATAGTCATACACGCGACATACATGTCTAGTGTAAATAGCAGGTACACATTGCATGAACTCTACAAAGTATGTCTTTATTGACTTACATAGAGTACACAAAGAGATTACGAGTCTGTGATCTAACATTACATGAAACAACGGAAGAAAATTAGGTCTGAGTACAGACAAGATTAACAAATGGCTGAGAGAAGCCTTGTTCAACATACATGCCCTTCCAGGAGGGACCAGACTGTTGTCTGGAACTATACTAGCTTAGTCAACGTCGAGCTTCAGGAAGGTGACTCCATCGGGGGCTGGGTTCTCATCTAAAACATAGAATAAACAAACATGAGTACAACGTCGTACTCAGAAAGACTTACATCAGAACTATACTACTCATGCTCAAGTTTCAAGGTAAAGTGAGGTGGGGTTTCAACATGCAGAAGTGCCAGCTTTGACTTGGCTAGTCCTGTACTACGAGTACCAGATTTGAGGTAAGAAGCGTACACGAGTCCAGTACCAAGTCTCCAACCAATACACCACTATGGATACTTCCTCGACTTCCCCACGAGGAAGCACGCCATAGCACTCACACTTATCTTGGCAAGTCTTAGAGTATCCGTTCAAGTTGTCTATTAATCAAGTAAAAGTCTCCAAGTAGTCCATAACCACGGACATAGTTATTCGAATAGTTTTGTTAACCCTGCAGGGGTGTACTGCTACACACATGAAACTATCAGTTACCGCCGGGATATCATCACCCTTCAAGCGGGTGTCGGCGAGGATAATTCCCACAACTTTTACCTCACAGCCAACTATAATCCAGGAGTCGACTATCTGAGTTGGTTACCGCTCGAGAGCCCGGCCCAACGATACGGACTCAGACAATGTAGGCGACCGAGATGCCACCCTGGTAGATGGTTTTACTGCCTCACACGTCCACCCATATATCTAAATGATGCACCCTTTCAATCATTATTTTTCTATGCATATGCCAAATGGAAAGCCCGAACTAGTGTGACTCCTGGACCTGAATTGGGGTGAGTTAGTAGGTTGAGCGGGGATCCGGTTGCCCAACATGTGGTAGTACTCTTTGTCTTGGATCACAACACAAGAACTCGGGGCCTAGGGCAGTGTTCAACGAGACAACCCACTGTGTACTCCTACACAGCCTCTCATCGTTCACCTTTGTTTAGATCAAATTCACCACACCCTTCTTCATCACAACACAAGAACTCGGGGCCTAGGGCTACCAACATCAATTCATCACCCAAGATGGACCAATGCTTCCACAACTCTAAGCATAGCATAAGCATAACATGGATGAATGGCCACATGATGATCACAAACAAATCCTAGATCTGCTAGGTTGAGGTTTGCTTAATACTGTGGAAGAAATGATAAGTCATGCAAAGGAATGGGTTCTACTAGAGGTAGGACGTATCATGTATCATCCTAATCATGCATAAGCGAGAGCGATAGGGAAATGTGTTTTTATAGACATGATCAATGAGGGTTTTCTTGCCTTGCTGACGATACACGGGTTTAACGGTCTTCTTCGGGGGTGATCTCCGTCTCGGAAAAGATATTACCGGAGCAATCATCAACAAAGGGGGAAAAACATCGAAAGTAGAATGCATATACACATGATAAGTTGTGACATGATGTATATGGTACGGCTTTTTTGAAGATTCAATTTAAATGAAGTGTATTGCAATTGAATTGCAAATTCAAACTCCAAATTCAAATTCAAATTCAAATTATGGCATACGCACATTTTCTCCTGTTCACCCATTTTAAAATGGTCAAACCTAAAAACAAATTGCATATTCATAATCCTTGCATTTTCCTAATAATTTTTCATATATTATATGTTTAATTTGGTGTTAAAATGAATATTCTATGAATTTCTAAAGTTTTAGCTATTTTCTGCAATTTCTGTAATTTAAATAAACAGAGAAATTGCAGTTATTGCATCAGCATGATGCAATGCTGATGTCACTAGGGGCTAACATGTGGGGCCTACATATCAGTGGCCCAGTTTTAATTTATGTTTATTTTAATTTAAAAGTGGGTTAAGGGGGGACTGGCCCTACCTGTGAGTGACTGATTAGGGGGGTTAAGGTTTAATTAGCAGGTCATTAGCGCTAATCCGGCACGGGCCACGTCAACTCGTCGGCGACGAGCCGTCGGCGTCATCCAGCGCGGTGGCACTCGCACGGGGTGACGCTCCTGGCCTCCATTTGGTGCGCTAGTGGCACCAGAAGGATTCCCTTGGCCTCACGCACACGATGGTGTAGACCATCGTCGCCAGGGAGGTCCACGGCAACGACGGCGACCTCATCGGCGGCGGACGGAGCTCGGGCGAGGTGAGAACGACAACCAGGGCATGGGGAGGAGCGCTAGTTGAGTGGAAATGGCGGCAAGCTCACCCTGAGTGTCAAGGAGAGGTCGGGGAAGGCAGAGGAGCAGCAATGGCGAGGGAACCGACGGCGAGCTCCCGCGGTCGTAGGAGAAGAAGATGGCTCGATTCGTCGGCTCCGGAGCGTTCCAGCTCGCGGTACTCTTCAGGGTGGCGAAGACGACGACGGTGAACGCGATGGACACGATGATGCGACGGTTCGTGGTCGTTGGCCACGAATGTGCGGCGGCGCGCTCGGCGGCATGCTATGGGCGGGTGCGAGAATGGCGAGGGGAGAGGAGGAGAACGGGCTAGAGGAGGGGGAAAGGACGCACGACTGCTAGGGCGTCTCCGTGGCGCTACTAGAAGGCACGAGGTGGCCTAGATGTGTCGCGGTGGCGTCGGCGCGTCCCCTACTTGACACCGAGCAGCTTAGGGGCCAGGGGAGGAATACGACAGGAAGAGGTGGGCTGGGCCGGGCTAGGTGGGCCAGGGGGGATGAGTTGGGATTTTTCCAAGGGAAGCCCTCTTTTATTATTTGTCTTTTTTATGTTAATTTGTTTTCCTTTGAAATAAAATAGCGAAGCATTTTATAAAATCCCCAAAATTTTAATTTGGACTTACATGGCATATAACTAGCCACTCCCAAGTTTTGAAGATTTTTGAAATTCAAACTATTTGAATTTCAATTCAAATTGGGATTTTATTTAGTTGCCAAGCCCATTTTGGACTTTTTGAAAAAATCTTGGAGCATACAGTGGGACCCACTTCACTTTATATGTGATCATGCATATTTACGGGCTTGGACTTTTTGGACTTTTCAAAAATACCAGAGGAATTTTTGGATGAAATTTTTATCTAGCCATTTGAATTAAATTCTTTAGGGCTTTTCTTTTTCCCCATTTGGAATTTCTTTTGGAATTTTCACATGACACAAAGTGACCACCTAACCCTAGCACATACCTAAGTTCGGGTTGTGACAGATAATGATAATGATAATTGAAACTAGAAACTAAAAAACATGAAGTAAATTGAGGTTATAAACAGTGGTCGAAATATGGACCGGGGTCCCATGAAGTTCACTAGTGATGTCTCTCTCCCAAAAAATGGTAAACAACTATGTCTCTCTCCCAAAAGATGTGGCGCGCCATTGCTATATAACAATGGTGCACCACTGTTAGGTGCTCCATTGCTATTTTTTTACTAATGGCACACCGCTAAAAAAATGCGCCATTGCTATTTTTAAACTTGGTTGACCATATCTGTGAGACTTACCAATAGCGCACTATACTTATATGCTCCATTACTATTTTAGTGTGGGTAGCGCACTACACCTATGTGCGCCATTGCTATTTAAATGTGAGTCGCGCACTATACTAGTGCACCAATGATAAGCACTGACAGCTCGCACATGGCCCAGCCCCACCCTGCCACCCATGTACCGCACCACGCACATGCCTGGTCCACCCTTCCACCCACCACACCACGGACCAACATGTACAACGCGCTCCCAGCCACCCGGTCCTTTAAATAATTTCTCTTCTCAATCCTCTCCAGCCGCATGAAATCTCCCCTTCCACCTCCTCATCCAAATCCTCACCCCAATTAATCCGCATCACAGTCCCCCGCGAGCTCCTCAATGACGAGTCCGCCGCCACCTCCATGCTCTCCTTCGTCCTCGAATGGATCTCCACCAAGGCGTCCCCTCCACCCTGCCTGCCCCGCTCTCCACCTCCGCCAAGTACTCCGCCGGCCTCCCTGCGCTCGTCCATGTGGTCCTCAAGCGGTCCAACGACATCGTCGGCGACCTGCTCGTGTAGATCGACGCTGAGGGATGCGACCGCGACCGCGCGCGCGAAGGCATGGACCGCTGCAACTACAAGATCGCCATCGAGGTGTCCGAGCTCGAGGCGATCGTGGCGTCCCGCGCTGCCGAGTCTGAGGCCCTCTACGGGTCCCTCTCCGACCGGGAGGCCGAGATCTCCGTGCTCCGGCCGAGCTCGACGCCGCTCCGCCTCCTCGCGCTCGCCACGGCCGTCGTTGTTGAGTCCTGCGCACTGACCGTCGACCTACCCTGGAGCGCATATGCCACTTTTGCTCTCTTCCCACACGACAATCCTCATGGCCCCCCGTCCCGACCCACCGTGATGGGGATAGCTAGCGTACATGGCGAACCAGGCCTTCCTCTTCCTCGATCTTATGCTGCTACTCTGCAGCGCCAGTCAAGGTAACACCAGTTTAGTTCAATCTCGACGGAGCTTGTTCTTGCTGTGGCTAAGTAGCTTGCTAGGTCTGCGGTGGTCTGACAATGGTGTGTGCGTGGACAGGTGACGAGCTGGGAGTGGGTGCGGCGTGCTGGTCATCGTGCCGGGCGATGGACCTGGCGGTGAGGCAGACGGCGACGGGGCGGATCGTGGAGGAGCGCTTCCGGGCAACAACGCCGACGCCACCGAGTGAAAAAGACTTGATTGCGTTTTTCTTCTTTTTTAAGTTCCTAGCTGCAAAGATTAGAAACTTTGGTTGTATTTTTTCATCTAGGTGCTGTAATAACTCTCATTTGTAGTAGAATAATGTGGCATTTGTTTTGACCGGTCAACCTAGATTCATCGCATCTAAAAAATTAGATCTACCGCCTGCCACTCCCAGGCCCACATGGCCTTTTAAATTTATTCGGTATACCATGGCGCACCTAGAAAGATAGTAATGACGCATTTTAGATGCGCCATTGCTGTCTCGAATAGTAATGGCGCATTAAATATGCGCCATTACTAAAAGTTACTAATGGCGTGCTAGTAATGGCGAACCTAATGTGCGCCATTAGTAGCCAAAATAGATGCGCCATTAAAGGCCTTTTTTCCAGTAGTGTCATCCCACACAATATGGAAACATGAAATCTGTGTGATCAATCCTAATAGCACAAACGCGTTGCGAAATACAAACGTTTGTGATCTCTCTACATTGCCACACGTGTACTGAAATAAAACCGTTTGTAACATATAGACTGTCCACACATTTAAAATTTAGTAACCGTGGCTGATAATAGTATGGTCGCACACAAGGAGTTATAGAAAATTGTCAGTCATACATGAAGGGTTACAACCCGAAACCCAAAACCCGATAATGTAAACCCTACCCGGTACCATAAAGAAACTGTGTGGGGTCTATGTAGTATCACAGACGGTGCTTTTCTATTGCTTGTTTGTGTTCCTGGTCGCATTGCAAACGATCGTGTCGAGTGAACTGCATGTGATACGTATGTTATGTCCACACGGTCATTCTGGCAATGGACGTGTGGGATACCGTTTTACATCGGACACGATTTTTTAAACGGAAGCGTCTGCTTGACATAGCCACATAGCAAACATTTTATGGCTCCCGTGTGGAAAAGGCACGCCTATCGCAATCGAGAGCAAGGCGACGGTTCCAATTCACGTAGGCTATAGGGGTCAAAACCGTTTGGATAGACCCTAACAGCACTAGCGACAAACCCTCGAAATCACCCTCCCTGGCGAGACAATCCTTTCCCGTTGACCACCGACTGGTGATCGAGGGGCGACGGCACGCGCGGTGGATGTGTGTGTGAGAGAGAGAGAGGGAGGGAGGGGAAAGCTTACCTGAGGGGCGCGGGGTCGCGAAGGCGATGAGGGAGGAGGGAGGCGTTGACTATATTGGATAGGGGTGGGTTGCTAATGGCGCCATTCATAGAGGTGCGTCGTTGCTAAGTCAGGGGAGGGGGGCTGGTCCAGGAGCAATTCAGCAGCGGCGCACTTTTGAGCACATGCGCCATTAGCAACATGGACACTAATGGTGTATGTACGGGTGGTGCGCCATTGCTATTCAGCAGTGGCGCACCACATGTGCAGTGCGCCATTAGCATTCGAATTATCTATAGCCTATTTTACAGTAGTGTGGCCGAAGCCATCATGTTCGAGCTTATTTGGTATGGCACCACAAAGATGTATATTGGGTTCATTTCCAATGCTCTTATTTAAAGAAACGTTGCCACTTTGGGTGACCATGAGAGTCGCCGAAAATGACCATAGTGAAAGAAATTCATCTCTTTCCACATAATAGGTGGAGTAGTTGCCTATGAATTAAGCAACACTCACCTATGTCCATGCCTACATCCAAACTAGATACTATGTTGAGATAGGTTGTGTGGACAAGTTTCTCAAACCATATTGCTCGAATCAATGAAATTTAGCTCATGCCTTAACTCTCGAAATCTTGCTTCATCCAAAGGAAAAGGATTGGTGAAAATATCCGCAAGTTGATCTCCGGTGCCCACATATGAAAGAGCAATATCACCCCGTTTCAAATGATCTCGGATAAAATGATGACAAAACTCAATAAGCTTCGTCTTGCTATGTTGAACGGGGTTGTAGGCGATCTTTGTAGCACTTTCATTGTGACATAAAAGAGGCACTTCGTGACAAGTGACACTGCAATCCTTTAAAGTTTACCTCATCCATAGCAATTGTGCACAATAACTTGTAGCGGCAATGTACTCGGCTTCGGTGGTTGAGAGAGAGACACAATCACTACTAGGGAATGCCCTTTTAGTGGCGTCCTTTTTTTTGTTTAGTGGCGCATTATGGATGCGCCACTAACTAAAAGCCACTAATAAGGGCTTATAGGTGGCGCATTCTGGATGCGCCACCCCAAAGGCCATTAGACGTGGCGCATCTTAGAATGCGCCACCTATAAGCTCTTAGGGGTGGCGCATTCTGAAAATGCGCCACTATTAATTTTTTAAAATTTTGAATTTTGAATCTGGATCTAGAAAACAATTTTTTTATTTTTTATTTTTCTATTTTTTTATTTTTTTCTTAATCTCAGGTTAGTATGCGTAATGCCTGGTCACTATGCTTAATCTCAGGTTAAACTAACCTCCGTGGTCAAACTTCCCCGAGGGTCACCCATCCTAGCACGCTTAACTTCTCGGTTCTATTCAACTCTCACTCCAGCTCACCTAGCAGGCACTTGTTGATATATCTAACATATAAATCCTATTAAACCATGTTGATGTCTAGGACCTTGTTAATGTTCATGGGTGTGCTAAAATTTTCAATATTTTTTTGAAACTTTCTCGATGGTACCATTTGCATATTTTGAACTTTTTTAAAAAAATTTGATTTTTTTTAATTTTTTTAATTAAAATGTTTAAAAAAATTTAATGTTACTATCTAAAATTTTCAACTTTTTTTAAACTTCCCGATTGGTCCTCTAGCCTATTTTCAATTTTTTTAGAAAAAAAAAAAACTTTTTATAAAAATTTAATTTTTTTTCTGTTACTAGTGTCGCATTTCATACAAAATGCGCCACTACTAAGTTCAATTTTTTTTTCATTTTTCCTGTCTCTATATAAAAAACTTTTTCATCGGAGGTCGTATGCAAAAGTTATGCCCATTATACCAAATTCTCGAGAGATTTTGCAAAAAAAGTCAAAATTCATATTTGTAAATTTTCCTAACAAGTAGACCACATATCATATGGGAAACTTATTTTCTCTTATTTTTTTTACATTTCTATCATTCTCTTCTAATTTTTTTCAAATTGACAAGGCGGTCCACGTGGGCGGGGGTGTAATTGGGAATTTCCCTGCACAATTTTTGCTTAGTAGTGGCGCATATGCAAGATGCGCCACCCCTAAGAGCTTATGGGTGGCGCATTCTGGATGCGCCACTAATAATTCTTTAGGGGTGGCGCGTTTCCAGAATGCGCCACCCATAAGCTCTTAGGGGTGGCGCATTTCCAAAATGCGCCACCTATATGGTTCTGATGGGTGGCGCATTTATCCGAATGCGCCACGTATAAGGGGATCCTAGGCTGGCCCACTCTAGTGCGCCACCCCTTACAGCATAGTGGCGCATTACATATAAAATGCGCCACTAATAAGCTTTCCATGTATAGCTATTTCCCTAGTAGTGAATTTTTCTTCTTCGAAGACCAACTTACCAAAGACCAACCAAGAAGCTGGCATCCTCCAAATGTAGACTTCCTCTCCACTTTGTCTCCCTCCCAATCCGAATTCGTGTACCCAACGAGGTTGAAGCTTGAGCCCTTCGGATATCACAAGCCAAAGTTTGGGGTATGAACCAAATATCAAAATATTCTCTTAACGGCCACTGCGTGGCTTTGCTTTGGTGCGAATTAAAATCTTTCACACATCCCCAAACTCAACATAATATCCAGGCTAGATGCACAAAGATACAACAAAGAACCAATCATAGAACGATACTCCCTTTGGTCTACCTATTTGCCATTCGGGTCGAGGTCAAGTTGACACTTGAGGGGCATGGGGGTCTTGGCCCCCTTGAGATCATCATACTTGAACCTCTTGAGCAAGTCTTCAGTGTATTTTGTTTGCTTGATGAAGGTTCCTCTTGGCAATTGCTTCACTTCGAAACCGAGGAAGAACTCCAACTCTCCCATAATATACATCTCAAACTTGTCGGTCATTAGCTTAAAAAACTCTTCAATAAAAGAATGGTTAACTAAACCAAAGATAATATCAACAACATATAGTTGGCATATGAACAATTCCCCTCTAACCCTCTTAGTAAAAAGAGTGGGATAGGTTTTAACAATTTCAAACCCAAAATCAACTAAGAACTTAGTAAGGTGCTTATACCAAGCCCGTGGTGCTTGCTTAAGGCCATATAGCGCCTTATGGAGTTTATAGACATGATTGGGGAACTTGGGAACCTCAAACCCGGCGGGTTTCTTGACATATACCAACTCATTAATGGGACAATTAAGAAAATCACTTTTCACATCCATTTGATATAGCTTGAAGTTATGATGAGAAGCATAAGAAAGAGCAATACGAATGGATTTAAGGCGAGCTACGTGGGAAAAAGTTTTACCGTAATTTTCCGTACCATGGAAATAGGGGTCTCAAGGAACCTTGATACATGAGGTGCCAGACAGGAACCTTTCCGGAAATATAATAGCACTTCCTAGAAGCCGGAGGCATTTCAGAACAAGCCTTCCTGGAACTGTCTACAGGTGATAGGCAGTAGCAAAATCTGGATAATACGCCTTCAAGATGGCCTCGAATCAAAAAATTCCAATATGAATGTTGTTGGAAATTTCAAGGGCTACAACTTGCTGTTGACGACTTTTTCATCCGAGGTCATCTAGGACCTCGAAAATTTATGTCTATCACTGCTGTGCCAAAGCAACCAGAACAAGGCAAAGGCTAGCTTAAGGGCCATGGAATAGCTGCCTTCAAGACGCGGGAGTAGCAGGCTTGAAGACCAAGGAAGAGTTGGATTAGGGGCCAAGAAGCCTCATCCTCCCCTAGTATAAAAGACAGAAGATAGCTAGAGAGTGGAGGGGCTTTTTCACATAGGCTTTCCCGGAGGACCAAAAGACAAGTCCCTACACAAGTCGGGCGCAAAGCGACACCTGGCACGTGCCTCCTAGCGACTCAACGCACGCATGCTACCCGATGTCACCGCGTCGCCCCTCAAGAGCAGTGGCATTTGTGACAATGCCCTTGAGCTATAAAAGGGAGACGTCGGCCACCTTGTAGCCAACTTTTGGCTGATCCCCACTTTATCCTAGCTATCCAAGAGAAGAATACAAGAGCGTAGTATAGGAAATCCTTCCTGGAGGATGACCTTGTACCATTATGCTCCACCACAAGAAAATATCAGACATGCAAGAGTTGGGCTTTTAGTCTCCGGACGACCCGAACCTAGGTAAATCACTATGTATTCATTGGCATCTGGCGATCGACAATTATGTTGTTCCGTGTGCTGCCCGCGACGATCCCCCATCAAAGGGGACCTCCGCGGTCCCCCTGGTGTCCTCGACATTGACATCTGGCGCTAGAAGGACGGCTAGCACACACGTCAGCTTCGTCATCTTCGCCTTCGCGACCTTTTGCTTCTCGGGAGGTACCCCGGGGATCCAGCCCCCGACAGTGGCCCCCGGGCCTGGGTGCGGCCGTTGTGCCCCAGAGGCCTTGGCTAGGCCCAACGGTAACTGGCAGGCGCCCCTTGCGCAGAGGCATTCTTCTCGAAGCACGAAGTGATTGCGTGGTGGTCCCGTGAAAAGTAACCGTTGCGGAGAGCATAGCGGCATTGCGCGGTTACAGTATATCAATCAAGCCCCGCAGGAGGAGGAAGTTACTTCGACTTTCTCCCCAATCCTCCCTCTCGCGAACCACAACCGTCCGCTCTTGCCGTGAGATCTGCCAATGGCTCCCAAGATAAAGCAGACGCCACAGTGGAAGTCGTTGCAGGGTGTTGTCGCGCCGGTTATCGACCGGCGGAAGGTCTCAGCGTGCTTCCCGTCGGCTCGCAATTCCCTTGAGAAGATGGACCTTCTCAAAGTGTTCCTTGCCGATGAGAACAGTGAAGGCGGCCAGACCGATCCGCTAGCACCGAACGGGAGGGATGTGGTGGTGAACAGGGATATGGTGCCGATTTATGCCGCCTTCCTCGAAGAAGGTCTGGTCCCTCCCTTTTCTTAGTTCTTCCTGGCCATCTTGGATACGTTCAAGATCCAGATGATGCACTTCAATCCGAACGGGGTGACGGCTCTGGCGGCCATCGCATATCTATGCAAAAACTTCGTGAGTGCGGTGCCGTCAGTTTCTCTGTTCCGGTACTTTTATACCCCCAGGGTGAAGAACGATGTGATTGTGGGGGGAGTTTCCTTCAAGATCTGGGATGGGATGACTGACGAATATCTATAGTCGCACGTGATCCCCAAGAGGGCGGAATGGCGAGGCGAATGGGTGTTCGTGAAGATAGACCCCCATTCTCCCGGCTTATGAGGTGCCGAACATCGTGCTGCAACTGACCGAGGAGCGAGCTAAGGTGTGGCACGCCCAGTCCGATCTAGGCGAGCAATTTAACCTGTCGCTAGCCAGGATCAAGCAGTTAAAGGCCGGGGGGCTGAAACTGCACATGGTGGTCATCGACTACCTCTGCCGCCGGATTGCTCCCTTGCGGCATCCCTCTTGGATGGCGTGGGATTACAATGGTCCGGTGGACAAGATGCATCTCTACCCAAGGCCACAGCATGACCAGAGTGTGTACAGGTTCTATAACACGTTCAAGGAGATGTTTTCTGGAGGGTGGCAGATTGTTCTAGCGGAGGCGGTGATCCCTCTACATAATAACCAGGCGAAGCATGCCTTGGTGAGAGCCATGCCCCCTTGTGACGCCAGGGGACTAACCAATCCGGATTGGCATGGCTTGTCGGAGGCGCAAATCAGGGATCTGCTAGAGTCGATCGACGAGCTGCCCCGGAGCTAACGAGAACAGGATGGCTCTCACGATCCTAGAGGAGTTCAAGAGGATGTAGAAGCCACAACAACTTTACTTCAAGTACGGCCAGACGCAAACCAATGGCTTAAGGATGGAGGAAGCGGCCCCCGGAAGCCAGACGAGGGGAAGGGGCCCAAAGACCAAGCGAGGGACTGGCACGAGGCCGTCCGCGGCGCCACGGGAGATCGTGGACCTCACAGGCCCCCAGTCCCCACGGAGATCTAGCAGGAGGAAGGCGACTTCTCGGGGAAATAAGCCAATGCTAGAGGAGAGACCAGAGAATGTTTCTGAAGAGTCAGAGGAGGGTGCGGAAGAGATCTCCTCGTACGAGAGGTGGTCAGACGCGCCCTCAGAAAGCGAGGGATAGGTCGACGTCCCTGAGGACAGCGGCAGTGAGGAGGACGAGGAGGAGGACCACCGACGCCAATCCATGTCCCTATAGCCAGCAGGGATGCGCCGTTGGCAAACCCCGGCGAGGTCTTAGGGGTCGAGACGCCCGTGGCCGTCAGGGGCGCAATGCCAAAAAGGGGCGTGTCTTCATCTACGCGCAAGAGGTCGGCTTCTCGGAAGATGATGGGTGGAACTTCTCGGACGCAGGAGGAGGTCTCAAACGCTCCTGTCTCACCAGAAGATGAGTGCAGGATCGGCCTCTCGGATTTGACACTATCTCCTCCACAACACGATGAGTAAGTCAAATCCGCGGAAGTGTTTTCTTATACCAATGTACGCAGATGGTAACTCGCGTGCTTGTGTTACAAGGACGAGGCGGCTCAGGCCCCGACAAAAAATCTCGCATATCAGAACAGGCAGCGGAAACGAGGCAAGAACCTAAGCAGGAGGCGAGGGCTGAGTAAGCGGCAGGGGCCGAGCGCACGTCGGAGGAGGTCTCGGTTACCAAGGAAGCTGTTCCACCCGTCCAAGGTATGCGTGCTCTCCCGGGCCATTAAGCTTCTGGGGTTTCAGTCGTTTCCAATGTTGACTTGGGGTTTGCATATGAGGTCTCTTCCGAGGCGCCATCGAGGACCCCATTGATTCCGCAAATGAAAAGTGAGGGACGTCATCTGGAGAGATTTTCGTGTACCAAGGCAACAGGACGGCCCTCGGGCTGGAGAAAACAACCCCAATCGAACTTTTCCCCCCACAAGGGGGAAGATCCACAGGAGAAGAGGGATCCTCTTTGGCAAGGGCATCGGATTCCATTTCCAGCCTTATCCAGGTACGCTTGTTGTTACTGTGCTCATTTTTCGGGAAGCCTTGATTCCGAAAAATAATCTTTGGTCTGGTTCTGACTGTTCTGTTTCTATTCTCAGGCTAACATCACAATGTCCGTTTCGGTGATGGATAAGGGAAACGATTGTCGGGCATGTGTGCTGGCCCTGGAGGAGGCACTCCGAGAGAGCACTCTGGTGGTCGTCGATCTAGAAGAAATCACGACTCTGATCGGAGTGGAGTTCTGGATCAACAGCCAAAAGGCGTATGACGAGCTCCGGAACAAGCACTTCGCACGAGAGAAGCAAGTGACTGACTGGGATCAACGGGTGTCCTCCAGGGAGTCGGTTGTGACCAAGTTGATCTCCGACAGCAGGAAGGCGCAGTCTACCTGTGACGCAAAGATGGAGGAGGCCTACGCAACCATGGCAAGCCAAGAAGTCGAAAGGGTGCACATCTGGAAGGACCTTGATGAAGTGAGACAGGCCAAAGCACAGCAGGCAGAGGACCATAAGGCCGAGAACCACTCTCTCACTCTCCGAGAAGAGGCCCTGTCCGCGACGCCTGCTAAGGCGCGCCACAACCTGGTAGAGCTGCACAAGAAGGAGATGAGGCCATGAGAAACACACACACAGAGGCCACACGGCGGCTGCAAGAGGAGTGCGAGTGTCTGGAACTGAGCTTAGCGGAGAAAGAGGCCCCGTCCGGAAACTAGAGGTCATTGTTACCGCGAAGGATAACGAGTTATCGCACGCGCAAGAGGAGGCAATCCAGGCACGCCAAGGGCGGGATTCCGCCGACAGAGCATATGACACCCTGAAGGAGGAGTACATGAAGTACTTGGGGTCAAGCAAGAGGGGATTGGCGTCTCTCCGGAGCGTGGCGAACAAGCTAGCGTCCGTGCTATCCGAGATGCAGCTGGGCTATGTGGGGCTGCCTGATAACCCCCATCACTATGGGGTCGGGAGACTCATGGCTTTCTATGTCATCGCAGAAGACGTATTGGATATGTACCAGAGGGGACGTACTGCCTGATCGACCCAAATAGTCCAAGATGTGTGCTCAGAGATCTACAGGTGGGCGTTGACGAGACTGCAATTTCACAACCCAGGTTTGAACCTGAAATCTATGTATGCAAACATTCCGGACCCCGAGGAGCGGAAGCGCGCAGAGGAAGAATGCCGCAAACATGCTGAGATGATCAGCACCATGATGGCGGGGAAAAAGTGATCCCGTGTATTTGTTTTTTTACATTTGTAGTACCTTTGCCGTGTTGAACTGCTGGAGTTGTAATAATCGTACTGAATGGCTCGTCTCCTATGAGGCGGGCCGTGTGAGATCTGGAAGCGATGGCTTCGTTTGATACCTTTTGGATTCTTGCATGTGAATGTTGTGAATCCACAAGAGGTTCTGTGTACACTTTGCAAGCAGAGGCTAGGGAGTACGCCACTCTAGAGGTGGTCGTCGAACAAACCCTGTCATCTTCTCGAGGCAAAACACAGTCTAACCCACATCGCTGGCGGGTTGATAGCAGCATCCGGTAACCGAACCCCGAGATAAGGAGGGGATTTCAGGGATCTCTGGTCCCAGTCCCGGGAATAAGTTCTCGGAGATATGAAGTTCCCAAGAATTGGGGACCCGGAAAACCGGGTCTCCATTACCCGCCCGACCGGTTGGACTTTCCCAGTAGCAATACGTCTGTGCTTGCCCGCAGGGGGCAGATGCAATGCAGGAACTTTGCAACAGGCTCTAGGATGGACCCAGAGCATAATCCACACAAAGCTGATCCATCCCATAGCGCCCTGGGTGGTACCCTTCCAGAACTTTGCCGAGAAGGACAGGGGTATCCAGGCTCATGCTGCCCATGCGTCGAGGGACCGGCGGAACCGGAGTCGCCCTAGGTGACTGTACTTGGCACAGTTCTCTGTGCATGGGTACAGTGCTCCCTGGGCATCTGCAACCTTCTCAGTCAGTTGCGTCCGTAGGTAATTCGATTCTCGGAGGAAACGAATCCAGGAAACACCATAAGTGAGAACAATAGGGAAGATGAGAGGGATCCAAATCATGGGCTCACATGTGTACTCCATCTCGACACTTGGGACAGGATCTGTGAGTTCTTAGGGTGAAGAGCACAGGGAGGAATATGTACCAAGATGCCCAGCTGCGACTACACTGCTAAGTTGCTCTCAGGGACCTGCGCCCAGTGCTTCTTCATGGTTAGATGAACCCTGTGGAGGGGCGATTGCGGAGATCATGGTTGATGTGATCCCCGATCCTCCTTCTAGCGCCAGATGTCGTGGTCCTCCCGAAGATGTCCTTCCTTCTCGGGGAGGCGAGGGGCGTCGAGGCCCCCGTGTCGGCGGTAGGACGCCTCCCACCGGGCTGTTTGCCGGGGCGTGGACGTGTTGGAGGTTGCGATGGCGTCAAAACGGCAATTCTAGGGAACAAAGATAGACACCGGGTGTTTACCAAGGTTCGGGCCGTCCGGGGACTAAAAACTGTACTCCTGCTTGTCTGATCTTCCTTATAGTCATCCCCCCTCTCCTACGGATGACTTCTACCTTTTATAGCTTAAGGGGACAGTGACACCATGCCGATTGCTATTTTACAAGAGGCCACGTGTGGTGTGGTAGCATTTGTCTGGAAAGGTGGCGACGGGAGCACCTTGGGACACATTGCCCCATGCGCGGGGAAGGTGACGAGGCTTCTCTGTAGCTCGGTGTAAGTTTTCTTTAGCTGCAATCAATGGTCTGACCCCCTGGTCGGGTGGTGGGGGTCAGACGTGGACCTCCCACGTAGAAGTGGCTTCCTCGCGTCTTCCGGAAGGTGCACTGCAAGTTACAACATAGCTTCCGAGTCATTAGTAATAATGCTTCTCTGGAGGTACCCCGGGGATCCAGTCCCCGACCTAGGGGTCTCCAGGAATCTTGATACATGCGGTTCCAGACAGGAACCTTGCCGGAAAGATAATAGCACTTCCTAGAAGCCGGAGGCATTTCAGCACAAGCCTTCCCGGAATTGTCTACAGGTGACAGCAGCAGCGAAATCAGGATAATACGCCTTCAGCATGACCTCGAATAAAAAAACGTCCAACATGAAAGTTGATGGAAATTTCGAGGGCTGAAACTTTGTTGTAGACAGATTTTTCTTCCGTGGTCATCTAAGACCTCGAAAATGTATTTATATCACTGTTGTCCCAAAGCAACCAAAACGAGGCAAAAGCTAGCTTAAGGGCCAAGTAATAGCTTCCTTGAAGACCAAGGAGCAGAAGGGTTGAAGACCAAGAAAGAGTTGGCTTAGGGCCCAAGAAACCTCATCCTCCCTCAGTATAAAATAAAAAATATAGCTAGAGAGTGGAGGGGCTTTTTCCCATAGGCCTTCTCGAAGGACCAAGAGACAAGTCCCTACACGTGGTGGGCGCAAAGCAACACCTGGCGCGCTCCTCCTAGCGACTCAGCGCACGCATGCTACCCGCTGTCACCGTGCCGCCCCTCAAGAGCGGTGGCATTTGAGACGACCCCCTTGAGCTATAAAAGGGAGACGTCGGCCACCTTGTAGCCAACTTTTGTCTTATCCCCAGTTCACTCTAGCTAGCCAAGAGAAGAATACAAGAGCGTAGCATAGGAAATCCTTCCCGGAGGATCACCTTGTACCATTATGCTCCACCACAAGAAAAGATCAGACATGCATGATTTGTACCTGTTTAATTCATTAATATACTTTAACCTGCTGCCATGTTATTGTTTTGCCTTGTTGCATGGTTGTTATGAGCTTGCAAGTACATTCAATGTACTGACCTGGCGTCTTATGCTAGATTTGCAGGCCGTGCTTTGGATGCGTAGGACGACATTCCCGGTGTTTGCGACCTAGGAGGTGTCCCAGCTAGTGTCCCTGTGGATTGGAGTTCTCCATCGCCGTTATTGTTCCGCTGCCGTCGATATTCCGCTACTAGAGTTATGTTGCTGCTTAGTGTAGAGCTGAGGCTAGCCTGAGGAGAAAGTTGTGTCTCCGCTAGCGTTGTAATAGACCTCATGTACTCCTATCTTCGGTAATAGAAAGTTGTTCAGTTATATACCAATCAGTGCTGTGTTCCAGAAGACTTGATCTCTGGGCTGGTGCACGGGGCGTTCCGGTCCTTTGAGGCGGGGTGCCACATCCACGTCAACCGCCTAATTGCTGGGGCCGTTCTCACCTTCCTGTCATTGTTGGAGTCCGACTGGAGACAAACCTTGGTATCTTCACCAAGGGAAATTTTCTGTTGTCTACATCTCAACCTTCCACTTTGGGTAACCAACGAGGGGGAGAAGCCATCAAAGCTAATTTCTGGCGCCGTTGTCGGGGACTCCTCTCTTCAAGATAGGGGACTTGCACACTATCTTTTATCTTTGCTTTTTAGTCTTGTTAGTTTACCTTTTAGTTTTTTTGCTTTAGTGTCCTTTATCAAAAATCAAAAAAATAGTTACCTTGCTTGCTGCTGCTATGGGTTCCTCCGAGAACACCAAGTTGTGTGACTTTACTAATCACAACAACAGTGACTTTATCTGCACTCCTATTGCTCCACTTGCCACTTCAGCACCTTCTTATGAGATTAAACCTGCTTTGTTGAACCTTGTTACGAAAGATCAATTCTCCGGTGCTAGACATGATGCTTCTTTTCACTTAAATAATTTTGATGAGCTCTATGATATGAAAAATTACAAAGAAGTAGAGGGTGATATTGTTAATCTTAAGCTTTTTCCTTTCTCCTTGAGAGGAGGAGCTAAAATCTGGTTTCAATCCTTGCCTAGGAATAGCATAGATTCTTGGGATAAGTGCAAGGATGCTTTTATTGGGAAGTACTACCCCCCAGCTAAGATTATCCAATTGTGGCGTAATAGTATGAATTTTAAGAAGTTGGATAATGAGCACGTTGCCCAAGCTTGGGAACGCATGAAATCTCTTGTTAAGAATTGTCCTACGCAGGGTTTGACTACTTGGATGGTTATCCAAACTTTTTATGCAGGCTTGAACTTTACCTCGCAGAACTTGCTAGATTCGGACGCGGGAGGAACCTTTATGTCAACAACGCTTGGTGTTGCCACAAAACTACTCGATGAGATGATGACCAATTATTCCCAATGGCACACCGAAAGAGCTCCAACCGGTAGGAAGGTAAACTCTTTCGAGGAGATCTCCTCCCTAAATGAAAAAGTTGGCTTGATTATGTCTCTACTTACCAAGAAATCTCCTATTGATCCTCATGATGTTACTTTAAATTCTTTGATTGCTCAAGATCAAGGTGAACTTTATCTCTAGAAAGAACTTGAAAATCAATGTTTATTGGAGTAATTTTGGTATCAATCCTAGACAGTTCCCCTCCAACAACTATGGGACCAACAACACTTATGCTAGCACCAATAACTCCACTTCAGAATTAGAGAGTATGCTTAAATACTTCATCACCACCCAAAAATCCTTCAACAAGAGTGTAGAGAAGAAACTAGACAAATTAGATAATCTCTCGTCGAAGGTAGACAATTTAGCCCATGAAGTAGAATTACTTAAAATTAGAACTTCTCCTATTGAGGAGAGGAAGGTCACTCTTATGAACGTTATTCAAGTGCAAATTAATGAAAACATTAGGATGATGGCTAAACTTAAAGAGAGATGGGCTAGAGAAAAGGAGGAAGAAGATAGAATTAAAAGCCTTCCCACACACCATACCATTGCTACTATCCAGGTTGTTGCGGATATTCAAAATCTTAGAACCCAATGCACCCCTAGTCCCATAGGACCTATTAATGGTGATGCTATGACCTCAACCGTAGAATAAGAAACTCCAATGACTATAGAAGCTACCAAACAAGTGAGCATAATGGACACCACTACCACTTTACTTGATAATAGTGACCTTGATTTTGGTAATTGCACCCTTTCTGAAGTTATTCGTTTCCTTCACAAGATGTCTAGAGACCCCCACACTAGCACACTTAATCTTGCCTTCACGGAGCATATCACTAATGCTCTCATTAAAACTAGGGAAGAGAAGCTTAGGGTAGAAGCCTCCATACCTAGAAATCTAGAAGATGGTTTGGATCCTATAATTAAAATTAAGTTGAATAACTTCTCTTGCTATGCTTTATGTGATGTTGGAGCTAGTACCTCTGTTATGCCCAAAATAATGTATGATATATTTGAATTGAAACCTTTTGATCCTTGTTCTTTTGGTGGTCGTCTTGTTGAATCTTCCGTAAATAAACCTTTGGGGAAGATCGATGATGTTCTTATCATTGTCAATGACAATTATGTTACTGTTGATTTTACTATAATGGACATTGAATTTGAACCTTCTTGTCCAATTATTTTTGGGACGTCCTTTTCTTCGCACCGTGGGTGCTGTTATCTATATGAAAGAAGGTATTATCAAATTCCAATTCCCTCTCAAGAAAGGGATGGAGCACTTCCCTAGAAAAAGATTAAGTTGCCTTTTCTTGATAAGACTTGATCTTTTTGCATCAAGCCTAGCTAATGGCTTTAAAGAAGCGCTTTCGGGAGGCAGCCCGCAACCAACTTAGGTTTTCCTTTTTGATTTTCTTTTGTTTTTAGTGGTCTTGATGATTTCTACTACTGTAACAACATCATTGTATCTTTAATTTTCAAGCTTTGTACCATTTATAGCCTCATATGACAAGGGAAGTGAAAGTTGTGACATGCTGTCTAGAAAACAGATTCTGTCCTCGTGACGGGAAACATCATAGAAAAATACCAGTTCATATTTTTGAGCTGAATTTTTTACACAGCATGCCCTATACAATCACGGAACTTTCGTATGTTCTGAGTTTTTTGATTTGAGTTGCAGAAGTATCCCTAAAAAATTATTTACTACATGTTGGTCTGTTTTTCACAGATTATGTCCTGTTTTGCCTTTTCTTCATTTTGCAAACCTTAAGCTTGATTTTTCTTTGCAAGATCTTTTTGGAAATCTTGAGAAACAGTAGCTCTTCAGGAATATCCTTATTTACAGTAGAGAAAAATATATTTTATTATGGGTACTAACCTCACTAATAAGATTATGATGAGTTATGTATGAAGGGAGTTTTCAAGTGTGCGAGGGAAGATGATGAAAGAAGATGCAGGAGGGTCAAACGCTCAATCTTCGGGATGCCCCCGTGCATCCCCAATAAATATTCGAGGAGACTCAAGCATCTAAGCCTGGGGATGCCCCCATGCATTCCCTTCTCCATCAACAATTATCAGTTCGTTTTTCGTTCCACTATATTTTTATCACTTCATGCGTTATGTGCTATGCTTGAAGCGTCTTGCTCTTTATTTCCCTTTTAGTTTTCTTTAGGTTTGCTTGCTGTTCATAACAAGTTAGAAACCTGATTTCTTTGTGTGGGAGAGAAACACGCTCCACTTTCAAAACCTATAACACATCATAGGA
This sequence comes from Bromus sterilis, assembly GCA_950022295.1. Lineage (NCBI taxonomy): Eukaryota > Viridiplantae > Streptophyta > Magnoliopsida > Poales > Poaceae > Bromus > Bromus sterilis. The sequence continues at coordinate 154,797,216 of OX465596.1, read as the reverse complement.
TTCTTCATGCTTATCTTTGCTGTGTGTGTTCTTTATCTTTTTCATAGCTGCTATCATGTTTAGTTCTTAGTTTTCATGCTTATATTTTTAAGAGCTTTTGTTTATTTTGTTGCAGGAACTCTCTTGAGTTTTCATGTTTACCTTGTTTAGAGAGTTTGTCTGTTGCACTGAGTTGTGTGTCTTGACTTGAAGTAGGTAATTGAGGTTGCTATTCAATTGTAGTAGTAATTTGCAATAGTTTTGAGGTATTTCTATGAGTAATGTTTGGACTATTGGTGTCAAGAGATTTAGCCTATTAGTGATAGATGTCGTATTTCGGGCAATCTGTGTTTATTTTCAAAACTTACAAAATTAGTTGAGAAGTTTAGCTACTAGATGGATCACTACTCTTTGGAGGGATCGAATATTAGAGTACACTCACGTACCATGAGTCGAGGATCGCAAGGATAACCAAACCCCCATACACTCCTCCTCCGGGTACTTGTCTCTTTGTGAAACTCCTTATTAGATTGAGAGTTACCGATAATAAGTGCATGAGTTCTTCGGACTAATGTGAGTATTCGAAAGTTGAGACTTCCACCTACCCATATTTTTCTAGCCTCTCCTGTGCCGTGCATTGCCTCCTTCTCACTCCGAGAGTTGGCGTCCACCTTCGCCGGTACATCCAAATTCTTGGCACGATACACCCTGTCATCATAATCCTCATTATATCCTTCCTCAAAACAGCCACCATACCTACCTATCAAGGCATTTCCATAGCCTTTCCGAGATACATTACCATGCAACATCCACCTTCTCATGACTTGATCTTCATTTCATACATGCTTTTGCTTGATCGATGAGCCGCATGCTAGTTGGGCCTTTCCCTAATCATTGCTACATGATGCGCTAGTATCATTGCATATCCTGCTACACTGGCAGAGGCATACATTTGCATACTTCATGATAGTTTCATTTTCTTTATGTTGAGTACTTTTGTAAAGTGTGAAAGATCTTCTATACTTCTTGTAATATATAGAGTGTTGCCCCTGAAGTGAGTAAAATATCCCAAAGAGGACAAAATCAAATGATCCCAAAGAGGACAAATGAGAGGAATAGAAAGAGCCATTGAGGCCAACAAAAAATACAAAAAAATAGAAAAAAGAGAAAAAGAAATAAAAATAGAGAAGGGGGCACACTACTATTCCTTTTGAGAGATCCACACTCGTACTCCCTCTTATATCTTGTACTCCATAGAGATTATCATTCATGCATATAGCTATGTGGGGACCTTCACACTATAGAACTTGGCTTGTATATTCCACTGATGAGCCTCCTCAAATGAGCTCTAGGTCTTCTTGAGCAAGCAAGTTGGATGCACCCCCACTAGTTCCATTGGAGAGCTTACCTTAGCTCATACGTGCATCCGTTGCATGGCAATACCTACTCCTCAGATCATATCTATCCTTTGGCATTCTATCACCTATGATTGTCCTCATTGATGTGAGCCTTTCACACCTTTTTATCTTCCTCCCCCACCATTTTTCTCTCTTTTCCATCCTAAGTGTCAACTTTCTTGCTTACGCTCATCCATTGCATTAGTGCTCAAAATATCGAACGGGAGTGGATCATTTTGACTTGTACTTGGCTAGTGGTCTGGGGATGAGTCAAGATAAGATTCCAAAGAAGACCAAGTGTAAAACTTTAGTAGATTGAGTTCTCAACACAAAAATACTTTTTTTTCTCGTAATCCCTATCCCCTTTCTTGCACGCAAACACCATTTGGAGACATTCGAGTCACGGATAGCGAGAGCTCTTGCACCTTTATGTTCTTATGTTGCTTGTTTCAATGCTAATATAGACTCTTAACTGTTATGACTTGAATTGAATTACATGCCTTGATTGCTTTACTTAAAAGTTCTTATATGGTTGGTAGCATGTCACCACAGAAATTATGCTTGTTATCATTTACCTACTCGAGGAAGAGTAGGAATTAAGCTTGGGGATGTTGATACGTCCAAAACGTATCTATAATTTCTGCTTGCTCCATGCTTCTTTTGTGTGATATTGCTATGATATTGATGCACTTCCATACACTTTTGATCATATTTGGACTAACCTATTAACTCAGTGCACCCCAGTGCCAGTTCCTGTTTTCTGCTGTTTTTGTATTTCAAGTTTTCCCATTATCACTACTAGGGAATGCCCTTTTAGTGGCGTCCTTTTTTCTGTTTAGTGGCGCATTATGGATGCGCCACTAACTACAAGCCACTAATAAGGGCTTATAGGTGGCACATTCTGGATGCGCCACCCCTAAGACCCTTAGGCGTGGCGCATCTCAGAATGCGCCACCTATAAGCTCTTAGGGGTGGCGCATTCTGAAAATGCGTCACTATTAATTTTTTTAAAATTTCGAATTTTGAATCTGGATCTAGAAAACAATTTTTTTATTTTTTTATTTTTCTTAATCTCAGGTTAGTATGCTTAATGCCCGGTCACTATGCTTAATCTTAGGTCAAAATAACCTCCGTGGTCAAACTTCCCCGAGGGTCACCCATCCTAGCACTACTCCGGCCCCAACACGCTTAACTTCTTGGTTCTATTCAACTCTCACTCCAGCTCACCTAGCAGGCACTTGTTGATATATCTAACATATAAATCCTATTAAACCATGTTGATGTCTAGGACCTTGTTAATGTTCATGGGTGTGCTAAAATTTTCAACACTTTTTTGAAACTTTCTCGATGGGACCATTAGAATATTTTGAACTTTAAAAAAAATTGATTTTTTAAAAAAAATTTAAAAATTTATTTTTTCTAAATTTTTTAATGTTACTATCTAAAATTTACAACTTTTTTTAAAACTTCCCGATTTGTCCTCCAGCCTATTTTGAATTTTAAAATAAAATTAAATATATTTTTAAAAAATTTCAAAAAAAAATTATGTTACTAGTGGCGCATTTCATACAAAATGAGCCACTACTAAGTTCAATTTTTTTTTCAATTTTTTCTCTTTTTTTGGGCCTCCAGATCTTCAAACGCCCGTAAATATTTTTCTGTTCGGTTTTTGAGGATTCTAAAAATGTTCAACAAGTTGCACCCCGTTCAATTTGGATATAACTTTTCCAGTAGATGATTTTTCATATAAAAAACTTTTTCATCGGAGGTCGTATGCAAAAGTTAAGTCCATTTTACAAAATTCTCGAGAGATTTTGCAAAAAAAGTCGAAATTCATATTTGTAAATTTTCCTTACAACTAGACCACATATCATTTGGGAAACCTATTTTCTTTTATTTTTTTGACATTTCTATCATTTCCTTTTATTTATTTTTTAAATTGAAAAGGCGGTCCACAGGGGGTGTATTTGGGAATTTTCCTGCACAGTTTTTTCTTAGTAGTGGCGCATATGGGAAATGCGCCACCCCTAAGAGCTTATGGGTGGCACATTATGGATGCGCCACTAATAACTCTTTAGGGGTGGCGCATTTCTACAATGCGCCACCCATCAGCTCTTAGGGGTGGCGCATTTCCAAAATGCGCCACCTATAAGGTTCTTAGGGGTGGCGCATTTCTCCAAATGCGCCACGTATAAGGGGATCCAGGGCTGGCCCACTCTTAGGGGTGGCGCATTTTTTACCAGTGCTCCACCTGTCGGGACCCGGGGTTAGCGTATGTAATTCCAGTCACGATACAGTCACATGGAGAGCCGAGAGCCGTACCCACTTGTCTAAGCAGACAAGGCCAAGCACAGAACACTCTCGGAAAGCATCAAACGTGAGGGGAATCCCATCCAGGCCGGATGATCAACTGAGATGGGTCCTCATCGTCCGCTCACAAGTCTAAATGCTTATGGGTGGTGAATCCCATACTCATAGACAAGTCTCCTCAACCATGTTATCGATTGAATCATAACCCTTACATAGACTTACTCCAGCCCGATCACTTAGTCGGGGTCTAGGGCGGGCTCAATCATACAACAAAGTGTGCACGTGAAAGATTCACGAGCAATCGCATCGCGATGCCCCAAGCTGCGCACATCTAAGGGCCACTTGGTGTATAAAAGACCGCCAGCCAGAACACAACTAAGGTCTCGAAAACCCATACTAAGACATGCATGTTATAAACATACACGCAACACACATGCCTAGTATGAACAGCAGGTATCATCACATAACTCTACAAAGTACTACTTTATTGACTTACACATAGAGTATACAAAGATCACATGTCTGTGATCATCATTACATCATACAACGGAAGCAAATTAGCTCTGAGTACAGACAAGTTTAACAAATGGCTTACAGAAGCCTTGTAAACATACATGCCTTGTAGACTAGCTTGATCTTCAGTCGTCCAGCTCGATGAAGAAGCCACCTTCGGGGTCAGTGGGTTCATCTAAAACATAGATTAAGAAAACGTGAGTACAAAGTCGTACTCAGCAAGACTTACATAGGAGCTATACTACTCATGCACATGTACCAAGTTAAAGGGAGGTGGAGTTTCACTTGCAGAAGTGCCAGCTTTGACTTGGCTAGTCCTGAACTACGAGTACCAGACTTTGAGGTAAGAAGCGTACACGAGTCCACTACTTTCTCCAACCAATTACACCACTATGGTGCCTTTCTCAACTTCCCCACGAGAAAGCACGCCATAGCACTCACACTTATCTTGGTGTGTTTTAGAAGTATCCAGTTCAAGTTGTCTAATAATCAAGCTAAGCTTTCCAAGCAGTCCATAACCGCGGACGCGGCTATTCGAATAGTTTTGTTAACCCTGCAGGGGTGTACCGCTACACACACATGATCATCATTTACCGCCTTTGATCTCGACACCATTCAAGGGGTGCCAGCGAGGATGCTCACCACAACTATTACCTCATAGACGATCTAGTCCGAGAAAGCCGCCTACTTGGGTTGGCTACCACTATCGTGAACCCGGCCGGTTTACCGAAGTGGACCCAAGTGATGTGTGCGTGGTGCATAAGCCGGTCTCGGATGAGCCGTTCTCTCACTTAGCATCCAGGCCACGGACCTACCAGAACTCCGAACTATTGCGACATCTGGACATCGAAAGGGATGAGTTAGTAAGCTGAGAGGGGTCAGTGAGCCCAATGTGTGGTTGTACTCTTCATCTTGGATCACCACACAAGAACTCGGACTTAGGGCGGTGTTCAACGAGACAACCCATCGTGTACTCCTACACAGCCTCTCATCGTTCACCTTGTATTAGGGTCGATTCACCAACACTTTTCTACCATCAACAACATGATCACTACCATCCCGACTCACATAACAGTATCATCAAGGTATCACTCTAAGCATGCAATAAGCAGTAACAGTTGTAGGGGCCACATGATATCAATCAACTCCTACATTTTCTAGGATTGTGGTTTTGCCTACTACTGTGACAAATGATAGGTCATGCAAAGATATGGGTCCATCTATGCGGTAGAAACGTAGCATGGTAATCATCCTATACAATGCATAAGAGAGACATGAGAGGGAAGTGGGATTTTATCGACATGATCAATGGGGGTTTGCTTGCCTTGCTGACGAGGTTCGGGTTCGGGGTCTTCAGCGAAGGGGGCAGCCTCCTGCTCCGGTTCCATCTCTAATCGACAAACAACAAGGAAAGTAGCAAAGTAAATACAATACACAATCACATGATGGAAGGTTGGAACTTGATGTAAATGCCTTGATGTGTGAAGCAATTCCATTTAAATGGAGTATATTGCAAACTGAATTGCAAATTCAAACTCCAGTTTGAATTCAAACTTAGTAAAGTTATATGTGACATTGTTTGATCAATTTGAATCATCTTCAAATGTGTATGATATTCCTCTGATGTGTGGTTGAAATATAGCATATTTCCATGGTCCAAGGTGCAAAAGCATTTGAATTGAATTTGAATAAATTCCAAATAATTCAAATGACATATGCTACTGGTCCGATTTTAAAATAAACTCAAACATAGTTGAAAGTTGGATTTTTGGATAGCTTATTATCTCCTGATCATTTTTCATATATTATTTGTCCAATTTGGAGTTAATATGAATTTTCTATGAATTTCCAAAGTTTGAGCTATTTTCTAGATTTTCTGGAATTTCTTTAATTCAATTTACTCTGGAAATTCATTTATGGCATCAGCACTGCGCCAGCATGGCGTCAGCAGGGGGCTGACGAGTGGGCCAACCCTGTCAGTGGCTGGGTTAAATAACCCGGTTAGTTTAAACTAACCGGGGGGGATTAAGGGCATCTGGGCCCACTTGTCATGGACTCCAGGGGGGTTTAGCTCGTGGTTAAGGGCCCTAATGGCGCCGGCTTGGCGCCGGTGGCTCTGGCCACGGCGGCGACTCGCCGGAATCGGCTAGAGGCCACGGGAGAGGAAACGGAGACCACCAACGGGAGCAGCGTCGTCGTCCGCGTCGTTTGGACGGCGGCGACTACTCCGGCGGAAGCAGAACAACGGCGAGGTCGGAAGTGGAGCTAGAGGGCACGTTTTGAAGCCGGAAGGGTTGCGTTCGATTGCTACGAACTCGAGGAGCCAAACGCGTGTGCTGGGCAGGACTTGGGAGCACGGGAGCGACCGCAGGTTCAACCTTGGCGGCGACCTTGCTCGGCTCTCATGGCACTTCGTGGTAGAGGACTGATTGGAAGGGGGAAACAGAGGGGATCGATGCGCCTGCTCACCACGGTTGTAAAGAACGCGACGGTGAGGTCGGGGGTTGCTTGATGGTGACGAATTGGTCGATGGCGCGCGGTGGCCGAAGGCGAAGACGAAGAAGGGGACGTCGGCTACAGAGCTCCGGGGCTCGATTCCTTCTGCCAGAGGAGGTAGTCGTCGTCGGGGAGCACGTCGGGCACCTTGTCTTGCACTGAGGAGCTCACTGGCCGCGTGGGCTCGGAGCCATGGTGACGGCGGCTCTCGTTGGTCGTCGGGTTTCGCAGAGGGAGAGCACGGGGTGAGCTGGGGAAGGGGAGAGTGGGTCGTGGAGTCTTCCAGACGTCCACGGAACGTGATAGGGACGAGGGGGAAGCAGCTGCGTGGTCGGGCTCGTCGGCGGCGTCGGTGGAGTGCTGCATGCATTCCACCGAGCAGCTTCGGGGCGTGGGGAGGAAGACGCCAAGCGGGGAGGCTGGGCTGGGCCGGCCAGGCGGGCTGCGGGGAGCTAGCTGGGCTGCTTCCAGGTAAGTCCTTTTTCCCTCTTCTGCTTTCTTTTTCTTTTCTGTAAATTTGTTTTGCTTAGCAAATAAATAGCTAGGCATTTTATTAAATGCTGAAATTTTTTATATGGCCTTATAATAATATAGACTAGCCACTTATAAAGTTTCAACATATTTAAAATTTAAATAATTTGAATCTTAACTCAAATAGGGGTATTTTATTAATTCCAAGGCACTGTTTGAATATTTGAAAAATCCATGAGCATGGGGTGGGTCCCACATCACTTGAAATGTGATCACACTCATTTATAAGACTTTTCAAAATTCTAACATGAATTTTTGGAGAAGATGTTTATCTGGCCTTTTGAATTAATTCATCTGGGGGGGGGTTCCTTCTCCCATTTTGCTTTTGATTTTGATTTCAAAGATTTCTTTTGAAATTTTAACATGATGCAAGTGACTTGCTAACCCTAGCACATTACCTAACAGAGGGTTCTGACACGGGTGGTCGCTCCGAGAGAAGGTGATGTTGGTCTCGGCGCCACACAGTTGGTTGATTTCTGCTATCTTTAGGCCCTCGGCCGCTCAGGCTTGCAGGGTGTAAGCGTCATGTTTTTCTTTTGAGGGTCTTCCTTCCTGGATCATGCAGATTCGTCCATGGGACGTAGGTTATTGCCTTTCTGTACTTGGTGTTGGTGACTGCGCACTTCTTCGGGTGCGCTTGGCTTCACACTTCTTTTCCTCCTTGAGGCTGTTGGAGAGTTCAGTGAATAGACGACAATCTCCTAGGGTGTGGCTTGCTCTGAGGTCCTTATAGTTTCTCTCTGGCTGTGAGCTTGCTGGAACCAGTGTGCCTTCTTCTCCTTGAGACTTGGAAAATCTGCGAGTGGTCTCCTGTTCGTTTGTGGAATCTTTGGTCGAGCTCTATCCCATCGCTGATCGACTAGTTCCGGATGAAGTTAGCGAATTCTTCTGGTCTTTGATCTGGTTCGTAGTACTCGCCGGTCTGAGTTTCGGAGTCGTTGAATTGTCGTGCGGCGGGAGCCCGGGTGGCGGTGCGTCGTCGAGTGGTTGGCGAGTCTTCTGTCACGCGCCGCGACCCTTTGAGTGGGATTCCCGTGTAGAGTCCTCGCTCCTGTCTTCTGGGTGGTCGAGTTCTTTTCCGTCGGTGGTGGGTCTGGCAGCCATCGAGGTGTTGGGCTTGATTCGGCTGTAGGTTAAGTGATCTTGGTGGGGCGATGAAGACGCTTGTGGTGAACTTTAATTCCTCGAGAGGGCTTGATCTGGCTCTAGCCCTCGAGTCATGATTTGCTGAAGGCGGGACCGCCGAGATCGTGATTCCAACCTATGTAGTTCCCACAGACGGCGTCAATTGACGAGGATCGGCCTCGGCAAATCCCATGGTCAGGGACCCTGGGTTAGTCATAGAGAGGGAACAGGTTGGACGATACTCGTCGGCTAACAGGAGAAGCACTTCCTGCTCGATATTATTGCATGAGGAGGCGATTACAAGGGCGACCAAGGTGAGTTCTCACAAGGCCAGGAGAGTAGATTGGATCTTGTATATTCGAGATGTCTCCCCTCCCAGCCTTTATATACTAGGCTAGGTCTCGAGGAGTCCATCCTAGTTTATAGAGATAATTTCCTAGTCCAAGTCTTGCCTTGTGCGCCAAGTCGTGCCTTCCTTATTAGTCACGGACTCCTACGTCCGTGTCTTTATTGGGCCAGTCGTGGGCATGTCGAGGCTTTCCAACGGGCCTTCTGTCTTCACGCACACCAGGTATCCTCACACGCAGGAGTCGTGGGGTCACCCCCTCGTCAATGGGGAAAAACTGAAATAGAAAAACAGCAGAAAATAGGAACTGGCACTAGGGTGCACTGAGTTAGTAGGGTAGTCCAAATATGATCAAAAGTGTATGAAAGTGTATCTAGATCATAGAAATATCACACAAAACATGCATGGAAGGAGCAGAAATTATCGATACATTTGAGACGTATCATCATGGTCCAAGGGAGACTACTCACGGATCATCCGGGAAGCATCCATAGTGGAGGGGAAGCTCCTGAAGGTCAATCCTCCCTCCGCCAGGGTGCCGGGAAGAGACTTGCTGGCGCTCCCGATCTTGGAAGCGCGGAGGCGGCGGAACAGAGGAGAGATCGCGATAAGGGGTTCTGTCTTCGGAAGTTTTGCGTCATGGAGAATATATAGGCGAAGGGGGCAGCCAGGGGGGCCACTAGGGGTCTAGGCGCCCCCACTGGCACGGCCAAGCCCTAGGCCGCGCCAGGTGGGTCCCCTCCGGTCCTCCTTCGGGACTTCGGAAGCTTCCGTTGCTCTGATTTTTTATCTGATTTTCCCGATTTTTTGGAGCACTTTTAATATGGGGGAAACCTGAAATAGAAAATAGCAGAAAACAGGAACTGCCACTGTGGTGCACTGACTTAATAAGTTAGTCCAAATATGATCAAAAGTGTATGAAAGTGTATGTAGATCATAGCAATATCACACAAAACATGCATGGAGCAAGAAGAAATTATAGATACGTTTGAGACGTATCAAATCCTGTGTCTGTTGTTTCGGCACCGGAAAGTTGCAAACTGCGTGAAACAAGGCAACACAACATAATAATAGCATCATAACATGAAATATATCAATGAATAGGGGTCAATTACGATATAAAATAGTGATGCATTTTGGAAGTATCAACTCCCCCAAACTTAGACCTCGCTTGTCCCCAAGCGAATACTGAGCTCGGTAAACCTGTCCACAAGTTTAGAGAGTAAAGTTTTCGATAAATAGAATACAGACAAGAAACATCATGGTTTCTTCACCAAACTCAAGCATCCTCAAGAACAACCTCAACTCATAAGGCCATCATGAAAAAGTAATAACAATTATAATCAAAAGTAGGGCTAAGGAAACTCATCAAATCATGGAAAACATGTCCTTGGTCAGAGGACAACTAATAACTTTTACTTTTGCTCTTTCACTTTATAATGAAACAATTTGAAGATTTTTAAAGAACATGTTATTAGGTAGGAAGTGCAAATTCTAACACAAAGGAAGATGTTTTCCTGTCTTAAGCTTTGCAAACAACTTACTTACCAAATGATAATGTCATCAACAAGGATGTAGCATGACAAAACTTAATGTAGCACTATATGAATGAATCCTCGTCAACATCAAGTGTCTGGTCTCTCTAAGAAAAGAAAGAAGTAGGAAGAACTGACTCAACCTAAAAGTAAAAGGCAGACCCTTGTTAAAGGTAAGTAGGGAAAACTCATGTGCTATCCTTAAATCAAACAGAATGAAAGCAAGTTTTGGAAGGTGCATAGTTTGTCAATGAATGCTAATAGATAGCTCAATTACTTCTCAAGCTGGACAAGTTTCGAGGAACGGCTAGGTAGGTAAGAAATGGGGACCCCATAAAATCCCACACGCGGTTAGGAACGCTCAGTATTAGAACCAATACCCGGAACTCGGATCCTAGGTGACTCGAATGGAACAAAGCGTCGGGGCGGGATAGCCTAGACCTTCCATCCTTCGTCGAGTATAGTCAATATATATAATAATCATATCATCAACAACAATATAATAATGTGATATCCCAAACCAAGGACTAACAGGGTAACATCGTAGCATCCTAAGCATGCATACTAAGCAGGGGCTGAGCAACGAGCAATACTAACATAGCAGTACATGGTTTGCTGGGAGGGGACATGGCTGTATCGGTTTGAAAGAGGTTGTAAACATGTGGTAGGATCAAACATTGAACCTAACCTAGACTAGCATGCAAACGGCTGGTTGAAATAGAATGGATCATAAGTAATGCATAGTCCTTGCATGTTGATAAGTCGGGTTCCGAAGGTGTAGTTGATCGCAAGCTCGCATCGTCTCCGAGAGGTACCCGCATAAGCACACAAGACGGTAAACACTGGAAAGAAATCAACGCGCAAGCTTCTATTACTACAAAGCAAACACGAGCAAGCATCAACAAGGAGCAACACGAGACATCGCACCTACCGTCGAGAGCGGTTACTAACAGGTTAAGTGGAGTACTCGTCACACACGACGAATACCGCACGTTTACGGTGGTTCAAGTTAACATGGCATCTCACAAGGTAAGAAAAGGTTGTTAACATGGCATCTCACTCAAGCATGGCATAGCACACAAACATGGCAAGCGGTGAAGCACAAAGTAAATATCTAATCTAGTCATTTTAAGTGGGGGAAAAACCTATACATGCCAGCTATTGCGGACCCCACGATAATTATAATGTTTGGTATTGTTTTGCCCTAAACAATATTTTATTATTTTATTTAGCAAGCAAGAACAGCATAAACACATATAAAGAACATTTTAATCCGAGCAACGGTTAAAAGTTATTAAAGAAACAATTTTACGGTGGCATTCGATGTAATTAGCAGTCAAACAACACGTAAACAAAGTCAAACATAGCAAAGGAGCACAATTTATTAAACTACACGAAAAACTAAGCAAGTTTCATGTTTTACGCGTCGCGATCCGAGCTACGGTTTAAAAGATACGGACACCGCAAAAAAATAATACAATCTGCAAAAAAAATACAGAAAAGGAAAAAAAACAAACAGAAAAAAAAGCATTGGGCCTCACCCACTGGGCTCGGCCCAACTGGAAGCAGAGGCGGCTGGGCCGATAGGCGCTGGTGGGCCGGCAGGTTCTGGGCCGCGGTTGCTGGGCCGTTGTGAGGGCTTGGCCTGCTCGCTCCCGTGCCCGATCCCGACCGGGACGCGGTGGACGGCGGCTGGCTCGACGCCGGTGTCTAGCGGCGTGCTCCGGTGGCTCGACTTGGCCAGGAATGGGGGCGGGCGGAGGAGGTAGGCGACGCGGCGGCGCGGGCCCTCACGGATCCCGCCGGATCCGGCGACGGCGAGGCACCCGGTGGCGGCGGCCGAGCTCCTCACGGCTCGGGCCATGGCGCCATGGGGCTGCGGCGCTGACCTGCAGAGGGAGAGGAGGGCGCATGAGGAGAGGGAAGGGGAAATGAGAGATGGGAGGAGGAGACCTGGGTGCGCGAGAGGAGGGCCGACGGCCGGCTGGCCGGAGGATGCAGCGGCGGCGAGCGGCTCCACGACTGGCGGCATGGTGGAGAGATGGGAGGAGAGAGAGGTGGAGGCCAGAGCTGATCTGGTCCATTGGATCGGCCGATCCGAAGGTCCAGATCTGCTAGGGGGCAAAAAAATCTCAGATTTAGGGTTTGGACGAAAATGGGGGTGTTTTGGGGGCAAAGTGGAGGTGGTGGCTGCAATTTTGTTTCTAGGGAAACCGTAGAAAGGGGTGGGAGTGTGGTGGTCTTTATATAGCCCTGGTGGCTGGCAGTTTAAAAAAACATCCCCGGTTTTTCTCTCGCGCGAGCGGTGTTTACGTTTCTGACCGCCGGGGGTCCGCAGGACCTCTGATTCAGGTAAAACTTCGAACTGCGCGATCAGCGCGTAGAGCCAGTGGCGTTCGCCTCGCGCTGGAACCGTTCCGAGAACACTTTCCGGCGCGCTATAAAAATATCCCGTTTACTTATTAAACGGGGTTTTTCGTTCCGTTGGCTGCGGCTGGTCTCGTGCGGTTTTCGTGACGGTGATCGGGCAAAACCCGGTGTCGCAAAGGTCGAGTGTCAGGGTGGCAAGGGTCAGTCTCCGTCCGGTATGAGATAAGAGGGGGGAAATAATCACCGATCGATAAATCGGGGATGCAAACACCGCAAACAAATCAGACAATCAAACAATTCACACCGAAAACAAATTTTTTAATTTTTGTGAAATCTGGGCTGTTACATCCACCACCATGACCGCTTCCCGGATGTGCCGTGAGTAGCTCCCTTGGACCATGGGTCCATGACCAGTAGCTATGTGATGTCTTCTCTCCAAACTTTTGCTTCCGTTGTTAGCCCTTGTGAGCTGTCGTACATGATCAAGGCACTTATGTAATCTTTCTGTTGTTGCTATGCTGTGTTTGCTGGGATACGATGGATTATGAGATTATGTTCAGATTATGATGATTTATATATTTGGTTCTCCTTTTATATTTTGTTCTTGAGTAATTCTTGCATGTTCTTCGTTGCTTTTTATTGCTTTGGCCAAGTAGAGATAATGACTACAAGAGGGAGAGTTATGCTCGATTGTGGGTTCATGCCCCCCCCCCCCCGCGATGTCTAGCTTGAGTGACACAAACATCAGACTAGGAGATGTGCTGCTGCCACAATGGAGAAAAAAATGTTGCTTGTAACCGCGGTTGCAAGGATTTATTACCTTGCGCAAAGTTTTTTAATGTAGTTTTCTATTGCTTTGGGCTTACACTTTGGGTTGGGCTCAGAACTTAATACCAGCGAGATGTTCTGGATAGATATCTCAAGGTGGATCATTAGTAAGTAGATTCTTATGAATAAACGGTCTACTTGTCTTGGCGTACTTCCTATACTTTTGAGCCTCTAACTTTCTTGTGGCATAGTTAGCATTGCGGTGTGTTTATAATTATGTCAATTTCCCAGCTGTAATTTCTTGACCAATCTTTCCTATTTTATCGTCTGAGAGAGACATCACTAGTGAACATCATGGTTCCCCAGTCCATATTTCCGCCATTGTTTACACCTCAATTCTTTACTGCTTTATTTCCTTTCAGTTGCAATCACCATCATTATTTCCACTATTTGTTTGATCCTTTGTAACAACAAGGCTGGAGAGATTGACAACCTCTCTATACTCATTAGGAGCAAAGTTATTTGTTTCTGTGTGCAGGTCCACGTCAACCTTATCTCCTTTATGCAACTTAATCTCTGGCGTCGTTGACACCTACTTGCAGAATTCAGAGTCCTCCTGGTACGATAACCTTAGTATCTTCACTTAGGGAAATTTTCTGCTAGCTACATCTCAACCTTCCACTTGGGGTAACCAACGAGGGGCGAGAAGAAGACAAATTCCTCGCTAGCATCTAGCTTATTTCTAGCGCCATTGTCGGGGAAGCAAAGAAAACTACACTCGCCAACTCTCGCGTCATCAAGTAATTTCTGGCGCCGTTACCGAGGACTCCAATCTTCAAGATAGGGGAGTTGCACACTATCTTTTACCTTTAATCTTTAGTCTTGTTAGTTTACTTTCTAGTTTTTTCTTTAGAGTCTTATACCAAAAACCACAAAAATAGTTACTTTGCTCTGGATTGCTGCTATTACTATGGGTTCCACTGAAAACACCAAGTTGTGTGACTTCACTAGTTGTCGTGGGAAAGTCATGACAGATGTCCTCATAGGAGAACTTAGTGTGGGACCTTTGCTGCGAGACGAATATGAGGAAGGAGTTGGCGAGATCACAAGACGTGAGATTTTACCCAGGTTTCGGCCCCTCGAAAGGTAAAGACCTACTCCTTCTTTTCTATTATTGGGTGTCGACTTCTAGAATACAAAGATGCGGAATCGCTACATCTGCCTCCAGAAGATCTAAATTGAGTTTCCTTTTTGGTTCCCTGGGATTGCTGGCTTATACAGATGTCGGGTCCCTAGGGTTACAAGAATCCGACTTCTACGCGAGATGGAGTCCTAATCTAGTTACAAGTGGTTTCCTTGTCTATGAAGGTAAGTCCTATTCCTTCTATGGTCTTCGTGCTTCATGTTAGGTGCAACCCAGTCCAAAAACTAGGTTCTCCTTCTGGGCTTCCGTGGGCTGAGTTGGGCTGGGTTTTTTGTATGCCGGGTTATGGTCTTGATCCATCCCCCCCCAGACATTAGCCCCCAAGATTGGCGCGATGCTTTAGATTCTCGGTAATCTTTCTGACTTCTTTTGTATTCATTCATGCCGGACCTTCAATAAGCCGACTCCCATTGATCTTCCTTTACGCATTTATGGTATGTGAAAGGATCGAGATAGACCTAGAGGGGGGGGGTGAATAGGTCTTATTACAAATTTTAACACTACTTAGCAATTTTAGGCAATAATGCGGAAGATAAAGATGTGCCTAAGAATTGTAAGGGTGACCTAAATATGACAAGATAAACAACAAGCACAATATACTAAAGTAAGTGAGGGATAAATAATAAGGTAGCACAAGTAATAAGGGAAAAAAGTAGGGATAACTGAATGACGCGAAGACAACAATGTATCCCGATCTTCACTTCCTTGGAGGGAAGCTACTGACCGTTCGGTGAGAGTGGGTGAAACCATGAAGGCACACCAACACCACGAAGGCTCACTCTATTCCCCTTGAGATATCACCATGAAGGCGATTCCCAACCACTACTGGTTGACCTTAAAGGTGGTCACCAAACCCTCACAAAATAAACGGGGGTAATCACAATGGTCGATTCCTCTCTGAAGAACTCCTACCCGCCTAGGAGTCTCCAACCTCCAAGAGTAACAAGATCAATGGTGAATGCTCAAGATTTTCTCAAAACACCATTTTCTTCGGTTGAAAGATGGGAAAGGGACGGATCTATCACGGGGTGAAAGATCCGACAAGAACTGTCAAGGATATCTCCGGGATCTGAGATTTGGTGATGGAGAGAGTGAGAGGGAGCACTTGTGTTATTGGGTGTTTGCAAATGAAGTGGTCAGTCCTCACATGTGGTGGTGAGGGGGTATATATAGTCCAAGGGCTGAAATGGTCGTCGGAGCACTCTGCCTGCTCAAGTGTTGGACATCCGACATGTATCGGACATCCGATACTTGCATACCGGATGTCCGATTTGCACTGGACCTCCACGAACACACAACATGCGCAGAAGAACTCAATTGAATTAACCAGGTACCGGACGTTTGACGGCGACTGAACATCCGATGACCGGTTGTACGATGGGCGCCGGAATTCCGATAAAGTAGAGTGAAAAGCCACTTATCCCTCAGACCCTTTTGCCGACGGCAACCGGACGTCCGACCACCAGACGTCCTACATGGATCGGATATCCGATATAATTAGGCAAAAGCCCACTAACCTCTCGGGTCCTAATTCCGGCGGTGACCGGACGTTCGAGAGAACGAGTTACCGGACGTCTGATGTGTGCATGTTGAAGCAGGCTGGTTTAATGAGTGAATGACATTCAATATTTGTTTGTTTGTTAATAGCTTGAGCAAGACTTAGGAAATAAACCCACTGATCCCCTCTTAATAGTGCGGGGATGCCTATACTCAAGATAACCGAAAAAGCTTAGGCTTCATCTCCATTGGTTCCATATCTTTGAGTAATTGTAAACGTCAATGGTCTATGATCCACCATCACATCGAACCGAGGACTAAAACCTGAGATAAACTTGACAAATTTTATTAGTCCCCTATATGTATATTGTCATCAACATAAAAATATGATTAAGGGCATGATTGCACTTTCAATCTCCCCCTTTTTGGTAGTTGATGACAACATAGTTATAGCTCCCAAAGAGATACAAATTTTATCTTTAGTTGGAGCAAGTTTTATTATGAACTCCCCTCAATGTGTGCATGTAAAATTCTTGACTTTAAGCAAGATGCACACATTGAGAGTAGTCCCATCACATGATCTTACATATCCATAGGTCATATCATTGAATCCATCAATATATGATTATGACAATGATAATGTGAATTGCAAGCACAAGATAACCAAATATGACCAAAGAAACACAAAACAAATACATTTCAAGCCAAGTCACATAAGACGACACCATGCATAGTACCAAAGATTCACATGGTTCACATAACATCATAGACACATACCAAGTTCACACAACGAAATAACAAACCAGACAAATTCAAGTCTCATAATCAACGCCTAGACACCATAAATAAAGCTGGATACATATGTCTCTCCCCCTTTGGTAGCAAGTACCAAAAAGGGGCGACACAACCAAGCACGATCTAGTGAGTGCCACTGCCACTAGCACCCGAGGCCTCCAGGAAGAAGGCTGCTCACTCTGGTCCCGTTGGGAAACCGAAACCAAGTTCAGCAGGAGGAGCCTCCGGAAGGCGCTCATCATCGCTGACATCAGCCTCACCAGCAGCACGGAGACGGGCCTTGAGCTTGTTCCTGGAGGAGATGTGTCCAGAGACGACAATGTGGTTGGAGGTGCAGTTGAAAGTGATATCCCTCATCATAGCTGATTGGGCCTTTCCCAAGAAGTGAGAAATCCTCTGCATGGGCGCTTGCTCAGAGGTGTGGCGTCGGAGTGTGCCACCAACAGTAGAAGACTCCGGAACAGCGTGAGACGTGGGAGAAGGAGCATCATAATACATGTATGACAGGATTGTCCACATCGGGTGATGATGAGGGAGCTCAATGGGGCGCGACGCACGAGACTCAATGAGAGCCATGATGAAGGGAGCATGGGGAAACTGCGTTTAGTCTGAATGTTGGCTAGGCGCATCTCATTTCAGATGAAGTGGGGTATATCAATGAGCTCCGTGGGGTGCGACTCCATGCGACACATCCGATCAATGGCATACCTGCTGTACATGGACTTGTCCCCAGACTTTGGATAAAGAGTCTGTAGCACACACTGAAACAAGAAGTAGAATGGTGCCCGCTAGATGCACACATCATTGAGTTTCTTGTGAACATTATCACCCTTCAGACCCGGTTTGTTGAGACAAATGCAGTCCTCGTGAGTCATGGGATTGTGCTCCTCACTGGTAGAGTGGATGCGGACCCCAGAGGCTCAAAAGCCAAGAGCCTTCACAAACTGAGCATATGTGGCAGAGAGTCTCTCCTCACAAGTCATCCATGTAACAGTCCTGTTCTTGAAGAAGCACGTGGCATAGATCTGAAGGATACCTGCCATGTTCCAATAATGTTGAAAACCAAAGGGGGCAGCAAGACCCATAGCATCAATAATGGCACAAACACCCTGAAACATGGAGGGTTGAGTCCGAATGAACTGAAGTGGAATGAAAGCATGAGAGTTGACCAGACCTTTGTACAGAACAACAGAGGAGAACACATCCGCCTGCATATTGGTCCAAAAACGTGGATCAAGGCAATGCTGCTCAGCTTCAAACTGGTTGACATCCCGGCGCGATTTTTGATATGGAGTGGTAGACGAATTGGTGTGGTCCGAGGCATGACGGCCATGGGTGGCAACCGGTTCACAAGAGATATGAACACGGGCCACCGGTAGAGCGTCATCAGGGGCCACATCATCTTCAGCATGGGCACCCGATGCTGAGGAGGAGCCCCGAGCAGCGCGACGTGAACCAAGTTTGGCACGCGCCGCCGGGCGAATAGCTACCTCAGGAATGATATCTTTCGTAGCAAAATAAGCCTCAACATCCTCTTCGACTGCATTCTAAAAAGTAATGTCGGGATCATCGTGAGTGTCATCACTGCCCGTGGATGGGTCGGTGTATTGGGGCTGCTTCCCACGAGTGGCATCACGACGAGCATGGCATCGAAGACGACCATGTCCATCGGAATCCGCGGACCCTCCTAGACAAACATACGGCGAATAAGTGGATACACTGGAAAAACTCACGAGAGTAGGAGGCATGAGAGGCATACACCGAGAGTTGGATCCTCCAGCATCCTTGTGAGCGGAGCGCTTCGTACACACCATCGCAAAACCCTAGATGGGGAATGAGTAGTGAGACACAAATCTAGGCACCAATCGAAATACTAATTGGATGGAACGGGAGATCGGAGAGAAGGGTACCCGTGGTGCGAAGATTCGAAGGAGGGAGGCCAGTATCCGACCAGGGCGGCCGGCTGCAGCAGGGGCTAAACGGGCGGCGGTGTCAGGTGTTGGGAGATGGGCGAGTGGGGAGGAGAACTGCTCCTCTCCACGCGGCCACGTTTTTATAGTCTGGGCGGTACCGGACATCCGGCGCGGGTCGGACGTCCAATAGGTCGGACGTCCTAAAGCCATAGGATTTCTGATGAGGCAGTTTGGGTTCCAGGAAGAAGTGTTCCAGGTAACGGACATCCGGTGTGGACCGGATGTCCGATGCCTGGGAGGAGGCAAGTTGTTGGCTGGGGCAGATAGGTAAGGCATGGTCATAGTATTTATGATATTCCATTATACCAGGAGCATATATTTGATAGGGTCATAGTATATATATATACGTATATAAATATATGTTTAAAAACAACCAACAATCACACAAGACACAATCAATCCTTCCAAAGGGAAGGGTGGTGGCCGAAACAACCACATTTTAGTGTATGTGCTTTGACACCGCGAAGATGTATCTTGGGTCCAAAGGCACGACTCCATCTTTAACCGCTACACATGGATTCACTAAAGTGAGCATGCAGATTATTGATGTTTGGTTCTATTTGTGCATCACTTAGAGAGTTGAGAACTAATGAATTGCGTTTCTCCCCCTACATACATGCCTACATCTAGACAAGTTATTTGCTATGTGCATGAATGAAAGCAAGATACCCCTAGGCTGAATAGCTATAACGTTCCAAGATACCAAGTTCACCCCTTAGTTGGAGAAACCTTGCTTCTTCCAATGGCTTCGTGAAGATATCGGCAAGTTGCTTTTTTGTGACCACATGTGCAAGAACAACATCACCCTTTTGAATATGATCCCATATGAAGTGATGACGAATGTCAATATGCTTGGTGCGAGGGTGTTGACAAGGGTTGTTGGCAATCTTGATAGCAGTTTCATTGTCACATAAGATGGGTACCATCTTATAGGTGAGTCCATAATCCTTCAAAGTTCGCCTCATCCATAGGACTTGAGTAGCACAACTTGTGGCGTCAACATACTCGGCTTCGGCGGTGGAGAGTGAGACACAATTTTGCTTCTTGGAGTGCCAACTTACCAATGAGCGCCCAAGAAATTTGCATGAACCGGAGATCGAATTCCGATCCACCTTGTCCCCGGCCCAATCTGCATCCGTGTACCCCAAGAGATCAAACTTGGCTTACTTGGGGTACCAAAGGCCCAACAAAGGAGTATGAACAAGGTATCTAAGAATGCGCTTAACCGCCAAATGATGACTCTCCATAGGAGAGGCTTGATATCTTGCGCACATTCCTACGCTAAGCATAATATCCGTTCTAGATGCACAAAGGTAAAGCAATGACCCTATCATTGAATGATAAAGAGTAGCATCAAATGGAATACCGGAAAGGTCTTGATCTAATATTCCTTGGTTGGCATGGGTGTCTTTCATGGCTTGGCATCTTTCATGTCAAACTTCACGAGCATGTCTTGAATATACTTTCTTTGGGAGATGAAGGTTCCTTCGGTAAATAGCTCGATTTGAAAGCCAAGGAAATACTTCAAACTCCCCGTCATGGACATCTCAAAGTTCTTGGTCATAGTCTCCGAGAACCACTTGCACAAATATGGATTAGAAGAACCAAATATTATGTCATCTTCATAGATTTGGCATATGAGCAACTCACCATTGGTTCTCTTGGTAAAAAGAGCGGCATCAATGACACCCTCACAAATCCTTCCTCGAGTAAAAACTTCCTAAGATGGTCATACCAAGCCCGAGGGCTTGCTTAAGACCATATAATGCCTTATGAAGTTTTTACACGTGGTCGTTGTGATGAGGATCATAAAACCGGGTGGTTGTGCTACATATACATCCTCTTGTAGTGGACCGTTAAGGAAAGCAATCTTTACATTTATTTGAAATAATGGAAATCCATTGAATGCGGCATAAGCAAGAAGCATGCGTATAGATTCAAGACGGGAAACGGGCGCAATGGTCTCATCAAAATCCAAGCCTTCAACTTGGGAGTACCCTTGAGCCACTAGCCTTGCCTTGTTTCGAATGATATTACCATATTCATCTTGCTTGTTCTTGAAGATCCAGTTAGTTCCAATGATGTTATGATCTTGACCGAAAGGCCTCTCCACGAGAGACCACACCTCATTCCGGGTGAAACTAGTGAGCTCATCTTGCATTGCAATGAGCCAATCCGCATCCTCAAGAGCTTGTTCAGTCCTAAGTGGTTCAATGCTAGACACAAACGAGAAGGGAGCGCAAAAGTTCATAAGTTGACGACGGCTAACTATACCTTGCCCCAATCCCGTGAGGATTTTATCAACATCAACCCGTCTATCCACGAATGGCATGGTAGAAGTTGGAGTTTCAATAGGCTCCACCCATTCGGGTAAATGATATACATTTGGTTTATCATCAAGGGTGGAGCCATCTTAAATAACATGATTTTCTCCAAAGCGATTGAGGTCAAGCCAATCTTGTGGATCAACCGCATCATCAATTTGTGGTTGAGAAACCACATCGGATTGTGGAGGTTCTTGTTCTTGTTCTTGGATAATGGGATCTTCTAGAGCAATTGGATCTTGTGGTAGGAGAAGGTTCTTGCGGTGGTGGAACACTTGGCAAATCATCCACCTCATCCTCACTAGGAACTTGAAAAATGGTCACAAGATCTCCAATGCCCATAGCCAAAATGTCTTGAGAGGAATCTTCGTTATTACCTACAACAGTTAGATCAACTTGCTCCCCATGGGAGCCATTAAATTCATCAAACTCCACATCACAAGTTTCCTCAACACATCCGGTGGATTTGTTGTAGACCCTATGGTCGTGAGAATTTGAGGCATACCCAACAAATATACCTTCAATTGTTTTGGATTGAAACTTAGCTAACCGCTCTTTCTTATTGAGAAAGAAACACTTACAACCGAATACTCAGAATTATTTGACGTTTGGCTTGTGACCGGTTAGAAGCTCATAGGACTCCTTGCGACCCAGCCTAATATATAAAGGCTGGGAGAGGGGACGTCTCTGTAAACCTAGATGGAATTCTAACCTAGATGGACTCCTTGCGACCCAGTCTAATATATAAAGGCTGGGAGAGGGGACGTCTAGGGCATCGAATATCCAAGCAACACCTCCGGTCATGAGCGAACTCGCCTCAACCTCCATTGTAATAGCCTCCATCATAATACAATCGAGTAGGAAGTATTGTCTCCTCTTAACTGACGAGTATCACCAACCTGCACATCTCCTATACGATCTAACCTAGGTTTCCTAACCATTGGATTTTTCGAGGTCAATCCTCGTCAATTGGCGCCGACCGTGGGGAAGACGAAGGTTGGAATCAAAATCTCGGCGGTCCCTTCATCAGCAAGCCGCAAATCAAGGACTCGAGCAAGATCCAATCCACCAGAAGAACTCAGGTTCATCGCAAACCTTTCCGTCGCGCCTCCAAGATCGCTCGGCTGGCATCTACGCCCATACCAATCTTTCGTCGACTACCAAAGTCGCGCCCGGAGAATAAAAACCCGACGACCCAAAAGACAAGCACAAGTCGCAGCCACAAGGCCAGCCGCAGAGCCAGAGCAAGAAATCCAAATTGAAGTCTCGCTCGAGGAACCACCGACTGACGCAGCAACTCCGACAACAACCTGAGCGCCCGCTGCCACCGAACACCCGTCGCAACACACGACGAGGGCTCTGAAACCCAATCCGCTGAATACTACAACCCTGACCGAAGACCGGACGAGTTCACCAAGATGATCCAGAATTACTTGATCAATGATGGAATCGAACTCGAACCAAGGTTCCACTCCCGTACAGCAGACCACTCACAATCGTTCCGCATCGCAAGAAGAAGAAGGCACGCGGGGTCCAGCAAGCTTACAGCCAAAGAGCTATTGGACAAACCCTGCACAATCCACTGTTTTGAAGACGACTGGGGACGCTTCGACCAGGCCACACCCTGAGGAGCTGCCGCTTGTTAACCGAACTCTCCGACAAACTGAAGAAAGAGAAGCAACGCAAAGCCAAACGGGCTCGAGAGATAGCAGAACCACCAACGCCTAACTCAGAAGAGCAGTACCCTCCGTCCCACGGACCAGTTTGCATGATTCAAGAGGGACGAACATCAAAAGCAAAGCAAGAGGTGCACACCCTGCAAGCTAGAGCAGCCGAAGACTTATTAACAGAAGAAACCTATCACCTATATGGTTCAGAAACCAACATCACCTTCTCACAAGACGATAATCCTCCCGCAATTCCAAGACCAGGGCACGTACCATTGGTCCTCGAAGCTCAAATTGGCGGTTACGACATGGACAGAGTATTCATGGACGGAGGCAGCAGCCTAAACATCATCTTCACCAGCACCTTGCGCAAGATGTTGATTTCACAATCAGTATGGAAAATTTCAGGCGTGATGATCTACGGCGTTGTGCCAGGCGAGGCAACCTCCTCCCTGGGATCAATCGAGCTCGACGTCATTTTTGGCAGTAAGGGAAACTTCGCAAGAAAAATCCTCGAATTCGAGGTACTCAACTGGTAGTCCCAATACCACGCCATACTCGTCCGGCCCGCGTTCGCGCAATTCATGGTAGTCCCGCACTACGCATACCTCAAGGTCAAGATGCCCGGGCCACTACTAGGGAATGCCCTTTTAGTGCCGTCCTTTTTTTTCTTTTAGTGGCACATTATGGATGTGCCACTAACTACAAGCCACTAATAAGGGCTTATAGGTGGCGCATTCTGGATGTGCCACCCCTAAGGCCCTTAGGCGTGGCGCATCTCAGAATGCGCCACCTATAAGCTCTTATGGGTGGCGCATTCTAAAAATGCGCCACTATTAAAAAAATTTAATTTTGAATTTTGAATCTGGAAAACAATTTTTCTATTTTTTTATTTCTTATTTTTTTCCTAATCTCAGGTTAGTATGCTTAATGCCCGGTCACTATGCTTAATCTCAGATCAAACTAACGTTCGTGGTCAAACTTCCCCGAGGTTCACCCATCCTAGCCCTACTCCAGCCCAAGCACGCTTAACTTCTCGGTTCTATTCAACTCTCACTCCAGCTCACCTAGCAGGCACTTGTTGATATGTCTAACATATAAATCCTATTAAACCATGTTGATGTCTAGGACCTTGTTAATATTCATCTGTGTGCTAAAATTTTAAACATTTTTTTGAAACTTTCTCGATGGGACCAGTAGCATATTTTGAATTTTTTTAAATTAATATTTCTTATTTATTTCTAAAATTTCTTAAATTTTTAATGTTACTGTCTAAAATTTTCAAATATTTTTTAAACTTCCCGATTGGTCCTCTAGCCTATTTTGATTTTTTTTTTAAAATAAAAAAAAATATATTTTTTAAAAATTTTCAATTTTTTTTCTGTTACTAGTGGCGCATTTCATACAAAATGCGCCACTACTAAGTTCAATTTTTTTTTCATTTTCCTTTCTCCAGATCTTCAAATGCCCGTAAATTTTTTTCTGTTAGGTTTTTGAGGATTCTAAAAATGTTCGACAGGTTACACCCGGTTGAATTTGGATATAACTTTTCGAGTAGATGATTTTTCATATAAAAAACTTTTTCATCGGAGGTCGTATGCAAAAGTTATGCCCATTTTACAAAATTCTTGAGAGATTTTGCAAAAAAAGTCAAAATTCATATTTGTAAATTTTCCTAACAACTAGACCACATATCATATGGGAAACTTATTTTCTTTTATTTTTTTGACATTTCTTTCATTTTCTTCTAACTTTTTTCAATTTGAAAAGCCGGTCCACGGGGGGCGGGGGGGGGGGGGGTGTGTAATTGGGAATTTTCCCGCACAGTTTTTGCTTAGTAGTGGCGCATATGCAAGAGACGCCACCCCTAAGAGCTTATGGGTGGGGCATTCCGGATGCGCCACTAATAATTCTTTAGGGGTGGCGTATTTCAAGAATGCGCCACCCATAACCTCTTAGGGGTGGCGCATTTCCAAAATGCGCCACTTATAAGGTTCTTATGGGTGGCGCATTTATCCAAATGCGCCACGTATAAGGGGATCCTGTGCTGGCCCACTCTTAGGGGTGGCGCATTTTTAAAAATGCGCCACCTATAAGGGCTTGTAGGTGGCGTATTTTTTACAAGTGCGCCACCCCTTACAACATAGTGGCGCATTACATATAAAATGTGCCACTAATAAACTTTCCATGTATAGCGATTTCCCTAGTAGTGGCGCCCTCAGGGGTCATCACGGTTAACGGAAATTTCGTCAAATCAGATCAATGTGACAGAGACTTTCACCAGGTCTCCGACACGTTTGGAGCACAACAACAGCTCAAAGAGATAGCCATGTTGGTAGAAAAGAACGTATTTTCGCTAGCAAGAAGAAGCGAGAAAAAGGAATTCACTCGCGACTTCAGCGTCGACAGCAACACAGCCACTGACTAGGTGCAACCGACGGACCCAACCAAGACGGCTCGTATCTACGCTCACCTATCAGAAGACCAAGCAACAAACCTCATGACCTTCCTCCGCGAGGAGTGGAAATTTTTCACCTGGTGCCCAGCCGACATGCCCGGAATACCTCGTGAGTTCGCAAAGCATGCGCTGCAAATCTACCCGAACACCAAACCAGTCAAGAAGGCACTGCGCAGATTCTCCGAATCAAAGCAGAGATCAATTGGAGAAGAAGTCAACTGATTACTTCCCACACAATTCATCCGGGAGACGAAGAAGTGCACCTGGGTCGCAAACCCGGGACGTACTATGCATGTGTGTCGACTATCGGCCCGTCAACAAACACTACCCAAAGGACCACTTCACGTACTGAAGGATGCAACCTCTTGTCCTTCCTCGACGCCTACTCAGGATACAACCAAATCAGGATGAAGGAAGAAGATGAAGAACACACCTCATTCATCACACCCTATGGTGTGTTCTTCTACAATACGATGCCTTTATGACTTAAAAACGCTGGAGCCACGTACCAGCGGATGATGAAAGCATGCCTAATAGACCAAATCGGCGGGAAAACGTCCAAGTCTACGTCGACGACATCGTCGTCAAAACATATAGAGCGGACACACTACTCGACAACCTCCGAGAAACCTTCGCAGCGCTCAACAAATACAGGATCAAACTTAACCCAAAGAAATTTGTGTTCGGCGTCCCAGCTAGAAATCTTCTCGGGTACATGGTCCCCGCCCGAGGAGTCGAAGCTAACCCAGAAAAAGTCCAAGAATTCGCAAGGATACAAGAACCGTTCAACGTCAAAGGCGGCCAGTAACTCACCGGAAGACTCGCAACACTGAGCCGTTTCATCAGCAGGTTGGGAGAAAGAACCCTGCCATTCTACCAACTACTCAGAAAAGAAGGAAAATTTGAATGGACCGAAGAAGCCCAAAATGCATTTGCGGACCTTAAAAAGACCCTCTCAACCCCACCAATCTTGGCAGTACCAAAGGACCAGGAACTTCTATACCTCTATATAGCAGCGCGCAACAGCGTAGTCAGCACCGCGCTCTTTGTCGACCGCGCGGAAGAAGGCAAAGTGCAAAGCCTACGAAGGCCAATCTATTACCTCAGCGAGGTCTTAACAATATCCCAGCAGCGGTACCTGCACTATCAGAAGCTCGCGTATGCCATCATCATGACATCACGAAAAGTAACGCATTAATTTGAAGAGCACCTCATCACGGTCGTGAGCAGCGCACCACTCGCTGACATCCTAAACAACCCAGGAGCAACATGTCGAGTCGCCGAGTGGAACAACGATCTCAGCCCTCGTGACCTACAATTAAAGGACCCAACGGCGATCAAAGCTGAAGTACTCCCAGAATTTCTAGTCGAGTTGATGGAAGTACAAACGCCCAGTCCTCCAGATCTATCTAACTCATGGAAGATGTTCTTTTACGGGTATAAAAGGCACCAAGGGGCTGGAGCAAGAGTTGTGCTAATCTCACCCAAAGGAGATAAGTTCAAATACGTTCTCCAGATCAACTTAAGCAAGGCGTCAAACAACGAAGCTGAGTATGAGGCAATACTGGTCGAAATCCACGACGGCACCTGCGGGCACCACGCGAGCAGTCGCGCACTCGTAGCCAAAGCCTTTTGAGCATGTTTTTACTGGCCAGCTGCAATGCAAAACGCGGATGACATTGTGCGACGCTGCATCGCCTGTAAAAATTCCGAGAAAAAAACTATACCGTTATCTTGGCCCTTCGCCACATGGGATCTTGACATAGTAGGCCCACTCACGAAATCTGCAAAAGGCGGCAGAACGCACCTCCTGGTAGCAATCGACAAGTTCACCAAGTGGATTGAAGCAATGCCAATCACCAGCTCGATAGCCCTCATAGCAGTCAACTTCATCAAGTCAATCATCTTTCGATTCGGTGTGCCGCACAACATCATCATGGACAACGGAACAAGCTTCACAGCACCGGAATCCCAGAACTTCTGCCATGAACTGGGCAGCAAGATCAACTCAGCCTCAGTTGCGCACCCGCAATATAACATCCAAGTAGAAAAATAAAATGGCCTAGTATGCGGTGGAATCAAAAAACGTCTCCTCGCACCACTCGAGCAGGCCGCATGCAATTGGATAGAAGAACTCCCCGCAGTTTTATGGAGCATGCGCACCACACCCAACGCTTCAACCCAATACACACCATACTCCCACACGACCTCAATTTCGGAGCTCGTTGAATCATGGGGTATGAAGAAGAAGAGGCAGAATATGCAGTCGAAGACGACAAAGACGTCGCAGACAAGGCTAGGGACATAACTCTCGCAAGATCAGAGGGATACCAAGATAAGTTGTGCACCTACCAAAGCAGCCGGCTGCGAACAAGAACTTTCCGCGAAGGAGACCTTGTCCGAAGGTTTCTACAAGAGAAGGTCCACAAGCTCGCCCCACAGTGGGAAGGACCATTTATAGTCTCATAAGTAATAGGAGGAGGAGCTTACATAATAAAGAACCCGAAGGACCATTGATAGTCTCAGATGTCTACGCACGCTTCTATTCTTGTAGACTATGTTGGGCCTCCAAGCGCAGAGGTTTGTAGGACAGCAGCAATTTCCCTCAAGTGGATGACCTAAGGTTTATCGAAGTCAGGGAAGTAGAGGTTGGAGATGGTCTCTCTCAAGAAACCCTGCAATTAAGATACAAGAAGTCTCTTGTGTCCCCAACACACCTAATACAACTAGGAGTTGAATAGGTGCACTAGTTCGGCGAAGAGATAGTAAAATATGGGTGATAGATGTGGCAAAGCAAGGTAATATAAATCTGTAATAAAAAGTGCAGCAAGCAAACATGTGACAAAAGTGAGCACAAACGGTGTAACAATGGTGGAAACAAGGCCTAGGCTTCATACTTTCACTAGTGGCAACTCCCAACAACATTAACATAGTCTAATCACATGGTATTTCCCATAAAAGATGGAATGGAGACACACTCGAAGGTCATTCCTTTGCGTTCAAGAGAGCACGAGAATTATGTAGGGCTAACAAATCACACCTCAAAGTTCGTAGTTCTCAATCAATGGATTTCTCAATGTCACCGCGGCCATCCAAAGAGAGTACCAGAATCACCACAACATATCTCTAGGATAGTCAAAGACAAGCACCAAGAGACTCTCAATCTTAAATCAACACACAAAAGAGGAAATCACTCATGAAAATATTCTTCTAATCCATGTCCAATAGACCGCTGTCACCTTGGTCTCGGGGATTATACTAGATAAGAACAAGTGAGTACATCAATTCAATACATAGAGGAAGGGGAAATATCATGGGATCACCCTAGATTAACATAGCCAATGATCACAACGAAGATCACATCATGGGAGAGATAATTGACCACATAGCTAATGGTAGAAACCTTAGCCCCGAGGAGGAACTACTCCCTCTTCATGGTGGGAGGAAGCAACGTCGATGGAGATGAATCTGGGGGCACTTCCCCGTCCCGGCAGGGTGCCGACACACGAATTCTTTTCCCCTGAAGCTTGTCGGCGATGGCGGCGGAGATCGGAATTTCTTCTGGAGAAAAGGTGTCTGGACTCAGGTTTTTTTGTGACAGGAGAATAAATAGGAGCCATAGGGGGGCACAGGGGGGGCCACTAGTCGCCCACGAGGCCACCCGGCACGGCCAAGCCCTGGGCCGTGCCCACCGGCCGCCTGGGCACCAGGTGGGGCCCCTCTGGCCCTTCTTCGGTGAATCCAGAAGCTTCCGGAACGCTGATTTTTTATCTAATTTTTGCCTAATTTTTGGAGCACTTTTAATATGGGGGAAACCTGAAATAGAAAAAACAGCAGAAAACAGGAACTGGCACTAGGGTGCACTGAGTTAATAAGTTAGTCAAAATATGATCAAAAGTTTATGAAAGTGTATCTAGATCATAGCAATATCACACAAAACATGCATGGAGCAAGAAGAAATTATAGATACGTTTGGGACGTATTAACATCCCCAAGCTTAATTCCTGCTCGTCCTCGAGTAGGTAAATGATAATAGGCATAATTTCTGTGGTGACATGCTAGCAACCATATAAGTACTTTGAAAAGTAAAGAAATCAAGGTATGTGATTCAATTCAAGTCATAACATGCAATAGTCTATATTAGCATTGAAACATGCAACGAAAGAACATTAGGTGCAAGATCTCTCTCTGTCCGTGACTCGAATATCTCCAAATGGTGTTTGTGTGCAAGAAGGGGGATAGGGAATACGAGAAAAAAGTATTTTTGTGTTGAGAACTCAATCTACTAAAGTTTCACACTTGGTCTTCATTGGAATCTTATCTTGACTCGTCCCCAGACCACTAGCCAGGTACAAGTCAATTTGATCCACTCCTTTTCGACATTTTGAGCACTAATGCAATGGATGGACGTGAGCACGAAAGTTGACACATAAGATGGCCAAGAGTGCAATATGGTAGAGGAGGAAGACAAAAAGGGTGAGAAAGGCTCACATCAATGAGGACAATCATAGGCGAGAAGGCCAAATGATAGATATGATGTGAGGAGTAGGTATTGCCATGTAACGGATGCACATATGAGCTAAAAAAACTCTCCAATGGAAGTAGTGGGGGTGCATCTAACTTGCTCGCTCATGAAGACCTAGAGCTCTTTTGAGGAGGCTCATCCTTGAAATATGCAAGCCAAGTTCTATAGTGTGAAGGTCCCCACATAGCTATATGCATGATCATCTCGATGGAGTACAAGGATAAGAGGGAGTACTAGTGTGGATCTTTCAAAAGGATAGTAGTGTTGCTTCTTTCTCTCTTTATATTTTATTTTTCTCTTTTTTAGTCTTTTTGTATTTTTTTGGTGGCCTCAATGGCTCTTTCTATTTAACTGTCATTTGTCCTCTTTGGGATCTTTTATTTTGTCCACCTTGGGATCTTTTCCTCACTTAAGGACAACACTCTAATTTACAAGAGGGTATAGAAGATCTTTCACACTTTACAAGGTACTCAAATCATAAAGAAGATGTAGCTATCATGATGTAGGCAATGTATGCCGTTGCCAGTGTAGCAGGAACATGTATGGCATGAAGATCAAGTCATGAAGAGGTGGAAGTTGCATGGCAGTATATCTCGGAAAGGCTATGGAAATGGCTTGATAGGTAGGTATGGTGGCTGTTTTGAGGAAGGATATAAGGAGGTTTATGATGACAGAGCGTATCATGCCAAGGGTTTGGATGTACCGGCGAAGGTGGACGCCAACTCTCGGAGTGAGAAGAAGGCAATGCACGACACATGAGAGGCTAGCAAATATGAGTAGGTGGAAGTGTCAACTTTCAATACTTACATTAGTCCGAAGAACTCATGCACTTATTATCGGTAACTCTCAATCTAATAAGGAGGTTCACAAAGAGACAAGTACACCAAGGAGGAGTGTATGGGGGTTTGGTTATCCTTGCGCATCCTCGACTCATGGTACGTGAGTGTACTCTAATATCCGATCCCTCCAAAGATTAGCGATTCATCTAGTAGCTAGAGTTCTCAACTAGTTTTGTAGGTTTTTGAAAATAAATACGGATTGCCCAAAATACGACACCTATCACAAATAGGCTAGAGCTCTTGACACCAAAAGTTCAAACATTACTCACATCAATACCTCAAAACTATTGCAGGTACTACTAAAATTAAATAGCAACCTCAAATACCTACTCTCATGACAAGACATAACTCAGTGCAACAACCAACTCTCTTAACAAGATAAC
Source organism: Bromus sterilis (assembly GCA_950022295.1). Taxonomy (NCBI): domain Eukaryota; kingdom Viridiplantae; phylum Streptophyta; class Magnoliopsida; order Poales; family Poaceae; genus Bromus; species Bromus sterilis. The sequence continues at coordinate 154,766,181 of OX465596.1, read as the reverse complement.
ATGAAAACTAAAGAGAGTTCCATAAACAAACTAAACAAAATCCAAGGCTCTTGCTCAATACAAAATAAGACTAAAAATAGACATGGCAGTAGCTACGAAAAGATAAAGAACACACAACAGCAAAAAGATAGGCATGAAGAATCCTATGATGTGTTCTAGATTTTGAAAGTGGAGCCTGTTTCTCTCCCACACAAAGTAAGAGGGATATGACTTGTTATGAACAGCAAGCAAAGCTAAAGAAAACTAACAATAAAACCTAAGAGTGAGACGTTGCAAGCATAGCACATAACGCATAAAGTGATAAAAATATAGTGAGACGAAGGACGAACTGATGATTGTTGATGGAGAAGGGGATGCACGGGGGCATCCCCAATCTTAGACGCGTGAGTATCCTTGAATATTTGTTGGGGATGCATGGGGGCATCCCCAAGCTTGAGCGCTTGACACTCCCGAATCTTCTTTCATCATCTTTCATCGCACACTTGAAAACTCCATTCATACATAACTAATCATAAGCTGACTAGAGAGGTTAGTACCCTTAATAAATAATTTTTCCATACAGGATATAAAGATATTCTTGAAGAGCTACTCTTTCCCAAGATTGCCAAAAGGTTTTTGCAAAGAAAATGCAAGCTTAAGGTTTGAAAAAGTTAGGAGAGACAAAACGTGGCAGAATCTGTGAAAAACAGAACAACAGGTAGTAAATAACTTTTTAGAGGTACTTATGCCACTCAAATAAAAAAACTTAGAACATACGAAAGTTCCGTGATTGTATAGAGAACGTTGTGTAAAAAATTCAGCTCAAGAAGATGAACTGGTGATTTAAACTGATTTTTCCCGACACGAGGACATAATCTGTTTTCTGGACAGCATGTCACAACTTTCACTTCCCTTGTGATATGAGGCTATAACATGGCACAAAGCTTGAAAATAAAGATACAATGATGTTGCTACAGTAGTAACAATCATCAAGACCACTAAGAACTGAAAGTAAAACCTCAAAGTAAATATAACAAGGGTTGTCTCCCTAGAGCTCTTTCTTTTTAGCCATAAAGATAGGCTTAAGATTTTAGTGATGCTCTCGTAGGAATAAGAGTTGAAGAACAAAAGAGAGCATCAAGAAGAAAATATCAAAAACATTTAAGTCTAACATGCTTCCTATGCAAAGGGATCTTGTAGAGAAATAACTCATTGAAGCATAAAGATATTAGCATAGGAAGCCAAAATAAGTGCAACTTCAAAACCTTCAACATAAAGAGAGGGAACTTGATATTATTGAAATATCTACAAGCATATGTTCCCCTCTCATAATAATTTTAAGTGGGATCATGAATAAACTCAACAATATAAGTATCACATAAAAAATTCTTATCATGATCCACAAGCATATAAAATTTGTTACTCTCCACATAAGCAAAATCCTTCTCATTAGTAATAGTGGGAGCAAACTCAAGAAAATAGCTATCACATGAATCATTCTTATTATGATACACTTCCAAACATTCATTCTTTATAGCATAAGTTTCATCACAATAATCATCATAGATAGGAGGCAAAGTATCATCAAAATAAATTTCCTCATCAAAACTTGGGTGGATAAAAAGAACATCTTCATAAAACGTAGCATCCCCAAGCTTATAGCTTTGCATATCATTAGGGTCAAAGGTATTCAAAGAAGACATACTAATAACATTGCTACTATCATGAGTGTTGTAAATATAGTAAAGCTCCATAGCCTTTTTGATTTTCTCTTCAAACAGTTCATGTCCCAACTCAAGGTAGAGCTCATAAAGCTCCCTCGTAATATTTTTGTTGTTTTCCATAAGCCTAACTAGTGAAAATAAAAACAAGAACGAAAAGATTTAATTGCAAGATCTAAAGATATACCTTCAAACACTTACCTCCCCGGCAACAAAGCCAAAAATAGCTTGATTTCTACGCACGCTTCTATTCTTCTAGACTATGTTGAGCCTCCAAGCGCAGAGGTTTGTAGGACAGTAGAAATTTGCCTCAAGTGGATGTCCTAAGGTGTCACACCACAACTTGGGTAAGTGCTAGGATTTGAGTGCCCTTTGCATCATGTGAAAATTTCAAAAAAATAATTCAAAATTGGGGAAAAGAAAAGCCCTAAAGATTTAATTCAAATGGCCAGATAAAAATTTACTCTAAAAATCCATTTAAATATTTGTAAAACTTTTGAAAATGTGCATGACTAAGTTCCATGTGTTGTGGGACCACTTCATGCATATGGGATTTTACAAAAATCCAAATAGGGCTCGGAAATTAAATTAAACCACTATTTGAATTGAAATTCAAATTGATTGAATTTCAAAAATGCCCAAAAGTTATAAGTGGCTTTCTACTGACCACCTAAGATTTATAAAAATATTTGTGCATTTTTATAAAATTCTCTACTATTTATTTTAGAGCAAAACAAACTAGCAGAAAAAAGAAAAGAAGGAGAAAAGAAAAAGAGAAAATCCCCTGGCCTTTGGCCCAAATAAAGCACTCCAGCCCACCTAGCACGGCCCAGCCCACCTCCCCTTTGTTTCCATCCTCAAGAAGCTCGGTGTCGCCCCGAGAGCACGCGGCGACCGCCGACGCCACGCCACCAACCTGCCTGGCTCTCCCCTGGCCTCTCCTGCACGTCACACAAGCCCAGAGAGCCCCCACATCATTTCCCCCCTCGGGAGCTCTTCTCCTTCCTTCCCGGTGAAGATCCGCGAGGTCCCGAAGCGTCCCGGAGAACGCCGCCGCGCGTCGGCGTGGTCAACGCCGACGAGAAGGCCAACCGAGGTGTCCACTGCAACCAGCGACCTTGACTTTGTCACCACTAGCGGGGAATCGCTCACAGACGGCTGAAGACGGCGCCATCTTAAACACGACGCCGTCGGCCGCCGTTGGATACGGCGAGAAATTGTGACCCCGTCGTAGCTCCTCCGGTCCATTCGGCCCCTCCGGCTTGCTCACGGTGAGCCACTCACCCCTCCCCTCCTTCCCTTTCTCCTCCGGAAGCTCACCGTCGCCGTCCTCCTCGAAGCAGTGGCTCGCCGCCCGCCATGGTGCTCACCGAAACGGTCCCGGCCCTCCTCTGGTCATCCAAGTGCCTCCAGGCGATGCACGCTTGCGAGAGGGCCCGAGTGGTGCTCTCCCCGTGCCAATCCGTGGCCGCGAGGCCAACTCCGGAGGCCCTCGGCCATGTCCTGTAGCCGCCACCGACCGGGTGGCTAATTAGGGGGGCTAAACCCTGTTTAGTTTGGCTCTAAGCCACTGACAGGTGGGGCCAGCCCCCCATAAAACTAATTAAAATTTAAACTAAACCGAGACTTAACACTGGGCCAGTGATATGTAGGCCCCACATGTCAGCCCCCCTATGACATCAGCATTGCATCATGCTGATGCAATAACTCTAATTTCTCTGTTTATTTAAATTATAGAAATTGCAGAAAATAGCAAAAACTTTAGAAAATCATAGAAAATTCACACTAACTCCAAATTAAACAAATAATATATGAAAAATTATCAAAAAAATACAAGGATTATGAATAAGCATCTTGTTTCTATGTTTGACCATTTTACAATGGGTGAACAGTAGCAAACATGCATATGGCATAATTTGAATTTGAATTTGAAGTTTGAATTTGCAAATTCTTTGCAATACACTTCAATTAAATGGAATGTGCCACAAACCAGTACCCTATACCTCATGTAACAACATTAACATGTGCTTGAGCATTGTACTTTATTTGTGCCCCCTTTGTTGTTGATTGTTTCCGGTAACAGTGTTTCCGAGATGGAGATCACCCCCTGAAGCATAAGTTCGATAAACAAGTGTATCGTCAACAAGGCAAGAAAACCCACTACTAGAAAAAGGGCTCTAATGGCGCACCTAATTTGGGTACTAATGGCGCACTTACGGTGCGCCATTACTAGCACGCCATTAGTAAGTGATAGTAATGGCGCACATCTGGTGCGCCTTTACTATCTTTTATACTAATGGCGCACCCGAAGTGCGCCATTACTAAGGCCACAAATGTGCCACTAACGTTACTGGTCCCACCATATCTGTATGTTGTGCTCTGGGTTACTAATGGCGCACTTTTAGGAAGTGCGCCATTGTTATGTTTCTCCACATGCGCCACTGAGGCACACTATGTGCTCCATTACTATGAATATTAGGTTTTTTTTTTCTTTTGCTTTTCTGTAGTTTCACAGGTTACAAACAGATATAAACAGCAGATTTATAAACAGCACAGATATAAACAACAAATTTATCGAATACAATAGAAGATTAGTCTCCAAATTCAAAATACCGAACAAGTTAGAACATTACAAGTCTCGAGTAGCGAGTTTGATCACATTACAAGTGAATATATCTAAACTACCATGACATTGAAGAAGAGGGTGGCGATCACGATAAGCATCATCATGACCAAAGTGATCTTCATCCGGTTCCTCCTCCGCTCCCTCCTCTCCCCTGCTAGATAGCGCGCGTATCTAGCTTCCGCCTCCGCCCTTGTGGGGTACCCTTTGTAACTGTTACCGCTAAAACGGTGAACCTGTCTCCGACAATCCTCCCAGTCGTCGTAGACTCCGGGAATCCTACCAATGTACACGACATACGACAGCATATGCTTTATGCACTGGAGAAACAAAACATTAAGAGAAACTTACATATAATATTTAAGCGGTGGATACGTATACAACAAAATTAAGGACCAAAGGAAGAGAAAAGAAACACACATTAATAGCACACGATTACATATAAGTTGAATGATGACTGTTTAAACTAAGGAGACATATGTACAGAAAAGTTCATAAAAGTTTATACAACACACACGAGATCTCGTCGATAGTCCAGAACTACATAGCTAGGCGCATGGGCATCAAGAATTTTGACTCCGCTCACGGGCCGGAGCGTGGGTGAAGCCGCCGTCTTTTGTGATGGTCATGAATGCGAGATCGTCATCAGCCTGCAATCTTATCATTGTATCTATTTCACGGTTGGACAGTTGATTGTTGAGGTAGAACTCCCCCGTGTTACGAAGGACATCTTCAGATATGATTCCTGCCAACTCCGACTGGATGCGAAAGAATTCTTGTCTGAGGTCGGCGTCTTGGATTACCGACAAGCGTTCGGCCCAGTGCTTGAGATGAGCTGGGAGCGTAAGCTGCTGCTGGTCCCGTACGAACGCCCGCATGTGATGGATGGCGTAGTAGGTATCCTTCTGACCGCCAGGCGGCTTCTTGATGCAGGCGAACTTTGTTACGTGAGTGAAGACATGTGCGCCATACCTAACAGCTTCCTTCTTGAAGGTGACTCCAGATTTGGAGTAGCTCGAGAGAGCCTCATCGAGAACTTTCTTGATATTTGTGTAGTCTTTCTTCGACTCACGCTCCGGGTCCAAATACGTGGCCATGGACCATTTCGGGTTTAGAGCGATGAGTGTGCACTTTGTTTCATCACTGCACACAACACAGATGTTAGGAGGAAAAGAACGACCGAAATATAAGCAAAACCTAGCGAGGGGATGACTTACTCGAGAAAGTAAGGCAGGAGGAAGTTGTCCTTATCCTTGTTCGCCATAATGACGTCTTTGAGGTAATCACTAGTGAGTCGCCGGTCCCCTTATGCTTGGCACGCATGTAGAAGGGGTCGACTATAACGATGTCCGGGGTCTTGTCTCTAATGATCTGCATCTGCATACTGAGCGCAAATAGCCGAACGAATGTGTTGTGCAGCGGAAAAAGGTGAAACATAGCGAAGCTGTCATCAAACCGCAGGAAGATCACACGTCCGATGTCGCAAGCAACAAACCCCTTTCCCTCTGGAACCTTGGCGGTGAAAACCGGTTATGCCACATCATTCTCTCTGAGACGCCGCGTCTCTATATTCAGAACAACGTCATGCAGACTCTTCATAGCGCCGGTTGAAGCATCGAGCATTGCAGCATATAGCATCGGCCTACCCGCCACATGCACCCTCGACATGATTCCGTCGGGTCTTGGTGGCCCGTCTTGAGCACGGATCGTCGGTGCCGGCTGGATCGCAGTAGTGGGATCCTTCCTCCTTCTTGTCCGTCCCTTCTTCGGCTTATCATGTAATGGGACATTTACCTGCTCGGAGACCGCCTTCGTGAGTGGGTTGGGGCTGATAACATTGCGCGCCTCGACCATCTCAGCCTCGGTGAAGGCGGCAGCTGGAGGCGTCTCCTGAGAACTGAACAGTCGACGCTTATTGTTGGAATTCATCTCCGCGCTACGAGATGGGTGGGAGGAGTCTTTTCCACCAAGGTTTGGTTCTTGAGAAGCAGGCGGGAAAAGGTCGTCCATGTTGCACCCACCGAGTTCCTCGTAGAAGTCATCGACACGGGCAAGTAGTGTGTTGGTGTTGGTGTTGCTCCGATCTTGTGCCACATCAATGTCCGTGGGGTGGTGGCCCGGATCAGCCGACGGCGTTGCAGCGGTCTTGGCATGGCTTGGCGCCGGCACGACTGGCGGTAGGGTGGAGTAGTTCCTCACCCCCAAACGAATCTGGCTCTTCGGCCAAAGCATGCTCCAGTTCAAGCAGCCATGGAGGTCCATCACATCTTCGTCCTCGGCTCCAAGGGGTCGATAGGGAGGTAACATTTCGCCGTAGTGATCCAGCACCCGAATCAATTGAACCTTATACACGTTGGCTGGCATCGGATTACCATGGAACACGCGGATGCCCGTTTGAACGATTCTTCCCACGGCAACACCGACCAACTCCTCGTCCACGAAGTGCAGGAGAGTGCATGGAACGTTGACGGTGCCCTGCGAAAATATGTAGGGCGTCAAGGATGCCCAGTCAAAGGCAAAAGGGGATGAAGTCATCGGCCGAGGCTTAGTTACCGTGATGGCGTTGAGCTCGGATAATGTCGATGGACCGCCAACGGCGGGCGGGCATGTGACGGAGGGGGCGCTTTCTCCTGAGGTGCCGAGCGTTGGTGTTTTACGCTCCAATACTTGCGCCGCCGCCGGGGTCACAAACGCATAAGTCATCGGGGTCACCGTCGCGGCCGCAGCCGGGGGCACCGTCCTGGCCGCCGCCGGGGTCACAAACGCATCCACCGCCGGGGACACCAACGGGGCCGCCGCCGCTGCCATCGCGTTGTGAGAGTTGCTGCCCATGAAGCTGGGAATCGAGGGCAACCCCTCTTGACCGCTCGCAAGCCAGTCTCGCATGAACACAAACAAGGAAGGCATCATGTTGTTGAGAGCATGTCCAACTTGTTCTTCCATAATGCGTGGAATCTGCTCCATTTTTTCCTGGAGTTGTGCCTCCGAGCCGGTAGTGCTTTTCTCCTTTCGCCTAGTGCTATAGTAGTTCGACCATTTTGTGGAACAGGCTTTGCCGGACACACGACCAGCTGATGACGGCTTACTAAGCTTATCCTTTTTCTTGAGTGTGTTGATCGCCCTATTTAAAGAGTTGTCCCAAGGGGCGATAAGCGGGGACCCCGCACTGCTTCTTTCAGTTTCCTGCACAAGGAACGCGGGGACCATTCAGAAATTTGTCTTCGGTAATTTTAACATGCAACCATATGGAGCTAATTTAACATGGGGAGGTATTCTTTACCATAAGATGCTCAAGCTCCTCCACCTTCGGATCCGTCGTAAGCTCCCCTGTTACCGGGTTCCTCTTGTATCGGGCCCTAACATAGTTATATGTAGGATTATCTCCGTATTTTTTGAAGAGGGGCGGTAGGCCTTGAGGGGAACGCTCCGCATCCTCCTTGTCCCATTTCGGTTCCGCCACTCTGTAACCGCCGGGACCGAGTCTGTGAACCCCTAAGTTCAATTCCCGCATACTTTTCCCCCACTGACTCGATTCACTGGTTGAGGTGTCCTCGCACTTGAGCTTGAACTCCTCGCAGTGAGTTTCGCTAGTCGAAGGATTTGAATCCTTGATCTTCTCATAACTAAGACCTTTACTAATCATTTTCTTCACCTTGCTTCTCCAAGTAGCCAGGGATGTGCTCATCTTCGTGAGGCCGGCACTGTTCACTTTATTCCCGTGGAGTCGTGTGTTTGAGAATTGAGCAGGGAACTTGTATCGGTTGTGCAACTTCGTGAAGAGGAGGTTGCGCAAATTCTCTCGGTCAGGATACCTTAGGTTCTTGGTGTTGATCGAGACGGTTGTAGGGGAACGCGGCAGAAAACAAAAAATTTCCGCACTACGAACAGCCCAGGACCACTATGGAGACTGCATACAAGGTTTTGATCTGATCGTTACCGACTCGTAGCGCAGCGGAAGTAGAGTCGATGTAGATCGTTGGTGCAGACCCCCGCAGCTTGGATTTACAACCTCCCAACCGCGAGGATGTTCTCCCTCGTCTGCTCCTCGGACAGCGCTCCGAGAGGCGGTCGGACAGTCCCTCGGACGATGTCACGGACAGCCCTTCGGGAGGACCCTCGAAACTTGAACGGTAACTCGGACAGCCCTTCGGGAGGACCCTCGAACAGTCCCTCGGGCAAAAGATCGAAACTACGACCTCTCTACGGGGTTGCACACATACGGTGTCATCTATCCGGCAGGGCTTCGCCGTCCAGAACTAGTTCCTGCCGGAACCCAGACAGCCTTTCGGCTCTACGAAACTATTTCGTGGGAGGGAGAGAAGAAAGCCAGATCATGCAATGGCACTTGTTGAGAGTTCAAGTGAGAACTTGGATCAGATTTGAGAGACCCCTCTCCACCCCTATTTATAGGGTGAGAGGCTATGGGGAAAAACCCAAAATGCCCTCCAAACTGCATCATTGCCTGCATCATCATGCAAGCTGCATCATCGCCTGCATCATCATGCAAGCTGCATCATCGCCTGCATCATCATGCAAGCTGCATCATCGCCTGCATCATCATGCAAGCTGCATCATCGCCTGCATCATCATGAATAGTGTATCCACTATTCATGAAGACATTTATCTGCGACCGTAAAATCCAAAACTTTTCTGTAGGTCTTAGAAAAATTCCAGTACCCACTAAAAGGATTTTGGACGCGTTCCGAAACAATTCCGGATTAGTGATTTTCATCTGCGAAAAGCAACCAAAGCGGTTCCGGCAGCTCCGGAACATTTCCGGTTTTTTCTCTCTAGAAAAATCCCAGAAGTTCCCAGAACAATTCTGGCACCCTCCAAGAATTTCCAGGCGTGTGCCGAAATCATTTTGACTTAATGATATATTCCGAAACAACTTTTCGGTTTTACCGAAATTATTCCGGTGTTCTCTTTCCGGAACTTTTCCGTTTTCTCCGAAACCATTCCGGTGACTTTCTCTCAGACTCCCTGTCTAGTATTCAGCAGATAGATGACCCTTAAGCGTGTGACCCTATAGGTTCGGTGAAGTATAGACATGACCCGGAACACTTTCCGATCAATGATCAACATCGGAGCCGTGGACACCCATATTGACCCCTATACCCACACGAATAAAAATTCGAGTGAACCTCCAGTTGCCGTGTGCTATTCCTGTTGCTTCGCGATATGTTAAAAATACCCGAGGTGAGACTTATCGGCATCCCCGTGGATCAACACTTGTCCACTATGCCAGTTACCTCGTTACTGGTATTGTTCTCTTTTCTCGTTCCCGCGTTCCGGCATCCCTGTGATCAAATCACACTGTGTCTGGCCAGACAATGGTGGATACCGTAACACCGAGAGGGCCCGAAGAATATCTCTCCATCGACGGAGGAGCAAATCCCAATCTTGAGCTACCTAGTTCCTTGTCATACTTTTCCGTGAACCCGTAAGCCGCCGTAATAGCCACCCTTTTACAGATGACGTTTAACAAACCCCAAAGTTCACGAAGCAAGTACGAAGGAACTCGATACTCTCATGGTCTAAGGAATTATGCAAACGCTCAACTTTCTCTGTGTTATAATCCATTAACTGGTGACGAATGTATCTCATAGCATAACATCAATCTGGGTCGATTCAACACAAATGTTCTTCTAACATTGTGCCCTCAAAATTGCCGGCATAGTCATGCCCATGATCAGGAAAACAGAACCATCATGCAACACTTGAGCTAGTCTTAGAGGCGAGACTAGGAATATATATATTTTATCCGTTTATTATTCCACACGTGCATATGAGTCTTCCTCCGAGCCTCGTGGTTATTGCAGACTCGAGAACCATAGCAGTTATAGCATGGAATATAAACATAATTAGGAACATGGGGATAAATAATAACATTTATTATTGCCTCTAGGGCATATCTCCTACAGACTCCCACTTGCACTAGAGTCAATAATCTAGTCAATGCTAATGCACTTTACACCTACGGCATACTGGTGTAAAATATGCTTCACATGTGGTATAGCCTGATGTCCAACGGATCTGACAACTTCAACTCCGTGTGTATCTTTGCATATCCTCGCGTTTTCACGCTTTCACAAAATTCATATTTTGTGTGGACTTGGCTTTGTATATATGTGAATCACTGGTCGAACCTTGATTCCTCAGACTGAGCTATGGAGCAACTATCTTCAATAGTGTTCCATTGACCAAAGCCATATTGGAACCATACTAAGTTCATGAATGAACTATATGATTCAACATTTTCTTTGTTGCTTCTAAAGCAGCAACATACATAGCCATTTGTTATAGAATTTCGCCACAGTAACCTGTTATGAACAATTCCAACTTACTGTGCCACCATATTGTGTATTACACACAAAAATACTTTAACTCAAATCGAAAATCGCATGGAGCATTGATGAAGACCGTATCGATGTAATTACTTACAACAAGTACTTCATAATCTCTTCTTGCGAGAAATCATGTCATCAGTGCTACTTTAGTACTCAATGACATTTTTCACTGTTGTCCCACGATCAGTTATTTGATCACTTTGGTATCTATACTCGCAACAACTTTGGAGTATTGGACATATCTGGTTGTTTTACATACCATGGAATACATGATTAATCCCAACACGAAGGTGTGTGGAATCTCCATCATGTAATTTGCTCATCAGTGTTTTGGGACACTGAGTCTTGCAAAAACTCTTTCCATGTGACTTTGGCAAGAATCACTCCTTGTCATTTTTAATGCTAAATTGTTTTGGCATCTTGTCAGTATGTATTTTGGCTTAGCCCTATTAGGCAATTCTATCTCTTAGATAATTATGCCTAATATCAAGGCTACTTAGCCCAAGCACTTCATCAAAAAACTATTTTCAATGAAGTCCTAATTCATGTGAAGAAATTTATATTATTTCTAATCAACAATGTGTCAGGCACACAAGGTTTTTAGAAATATTATTATGCTCCCACTTACTTTCTTGTAGCCACAAGCATCTTCGTTATCCATTGATGAAATCAAACTCTTTTGACTATTTCATCAAAATCGAAGATTCCAACTCCATTATGCTCTCTTTTGTCCATCGTAGGAACTCTGAAGTTTGCATACTCACTAGCATCCTCTGGACTGACAAAATACCTTGGACTGTATCATATGCAAGTCCGAGGTAGTATTTCCATCTTGTGGAAATCCTTTTGGGATCCATGTTTCATATCTCATGAATGAAATATGTATTAATTGCTAGTTTAACCCGAACCGACTTTAAGCATAGCTACGGAGAGACAATCTCGCTGTAGTTAATTCCTTGAAATTGTTATAAGCAACAAGTCGAGCTTTATGGATAAAACATTTTTATCCGTATCAGTTTATAGTTCCATTAATATTCGTTAGACTCTAAGTCTTCCGAATGGTCCATCAAGATACAATCTTGAATTACGTATATGGAAACTATCTAGGATTTGTATTGGCATTTAGCCAATTCCGGAGTCAGGGCCCATCATCGCTTCCTTGATTATCGTAGGTATGCTGTTGTCTAACAACAATATCTCGTTTGCGCACCTGAGAGGTTTGCACGAGTTTTGCCTACGTGGCTCAGTTGCAAGTTTGACCGAAGTCCATACATCTCATGTAGAGGCTTCCGTATCAGTTGCAGTAGGAAACTCTGGAATCACTTCCAAGGTTCCTTTCCTTTGATCTGATGACGAAGATACTGTTATCTCGTCGAGTTGCACTGTCCTCCCACTCACCTTTTTGCAAGAACCATTCTCTTTAAAAGCATACCGTTCTTTGTGGCAAAACCTTTTGCCTCGGTATAGTGGTGGAGGAATTCCCAATAATTTGGGATAACCTACGAAGTAGCACTTGTCTGATTTGGAATAGGTTTGTAAACAGTTTACACAAGCCCCATATTCCAAATGTTAAGAAAAGATAAAACATGGTTGGGCGTACCATACCATGGCGTCATTTCAACAGACCTGATGGCGCTCTTTTCAGTGTAAAAGCCGCAGTCTCTAAAGCATTACATTAAAAGGGATAATGGCAAATTTATTTATGTCATCTTTGATCTTACCATGTCATAAATGGTTTGATTACATCTTCAAGGACATTCCACTTGCAGTGGTGTTCCGGGAGGTGCAAGTTATGAAAGCTCTTTTCACAACTCATCAGACATTGGCTAAACTTGTAACTCAAAAATTCCTTTCTGCAATCGAATTGTAGAAACATAATTTTCTTGTCACAATAACTTTCACTTCATTTTTGAAAACCTTTCGAATGATTTCAAAAGATCCAGACTTACGTCTCATCAAGTAAATATCCATATATCTACTTGAGTCTTTTCTGAAGATAGATAAATCCACTACTAACAACATTTAACGGACTACACACATCAAATGTATGATCACCAATAAGTTTGTTGTTCGTTCCTCATGGCCTGTGAACGGTATTTCAGTCACTTGACCTTTCGGACGAAGGTTGCAAGTGTCAGATGATTCATAATCAAATGACTTTAAAATCCATCATTATGGAATTTCTCCATGCGGGTTTCTCCAATGTGACCAAATGCAGTGCCACACATATGTGGTATTCTTTTAGTCTTTCGACATTTAGCGTCATTGTTATGGATGTATCATATTACCATCAATATTCGTAACATACATCCCATCCCCGATGGAAGCATGGCCCTTTATGTTATTCATAATACTGAACAACAATTGTTCTTTTATGAACAACCTTCTTGCAACATACTTTATGCAATGGGCTAGAGTGTATAAAACTCTAAAACGAATTATGAAAATAAATACAGATGGTGATACACCGATGGAAGGTATAGTAACTTTTACTATGTTCCCAGCGCGTATCTAAACCTCATTACTGGCAAGTCTTTTAGGCCGTAGTGGTTCTTGCATCGAGTTGCAACAGAATGCAATCGAGCGGGTATTCCTGTGATCAACTTTTAATCATAATACCCATGAATTATGGACTAACTGTTTAATCACAATTCCCAAGAACTATTTATTTTTGACCAGCCTTCCATACATCAATAACTTTCATGACTTTTATACATGAGCTGGACATTTCAGTCTTCTTTCTTTTTGCCCTTATACTTTTAACAGTTTAACTTTCAATATATTTCTCCTACTCTCAGAAGAAGCACCCAACTTTAAGAGTGGCGTTAGCCCCGGACTTCCTAGGCGTGTGAGTCATACTAACACCCTTTGGACATTTCCTTTCTCTTTAAGTTGTTTGTTTTATTCACCTTCATCATATGACAGGCGTTCTTCTGGATCCCTCTCTTATCAGTCAAATGCCCAGTAAACACTTTACTAATACTTTGCAAAAAAATATTGCTTTGGATATCTCATATCTTTTAGCCTTTGTCTGTATCTGAAAACAATTTTCAGTTCCATGAATATTACATAACTATCCCAAACTTGTGAAGTTCGGGTCTTATGGAAGCAAACGTATTGCACTTGACCACAATGGAATTCTAGCTTTTGGATCGAAGGACGAGAGTCACATCATCCATAGCATTAGCGGGAGGACACCGAAAGCATGCGATAGGACAAAATCCTTCTCGGCACTCTTGAGGACAATCCTCGCATTATGTTACCAACCGTAAAGTTTTAACCAGATATTTAACAGCTTATTCAATTTTAATAGGGAAGGTGGAAACGCGAGCCATTATTCTACAACTATTAGCAAATTATACTTAGACAGTGTTCATAATTAATTGCACTCAAAATTAAACAAGTTAATTCTAAAATGCGCTCCCACTCAAATAAATATCTCTCAAAATTGATTATGAGTGATTCAAGATCCAAATATCAATACAACGCCATAGAATCATCATCTCATGACGAGGATTTTGATTTGGTAGGCCAACTTGCCGATCACATCTCTATGTGACTCTTGTTCATCTTTCGATGCGTGTGTTCCGAGCTCAGGACGATCCTGCCATGAACGTCAAGACAACCAAGTGATCTTGCTGCGAGGTCTGACCTCACCCGCCTTACATTTCTCCAGTCGTTCGTACCCATGCATCCATGGCGCACCCCGAAAGGATAGATGCTGTGACGGTGCTACATTTGGGAGAACACTAACTACTTGATATTTTAAGTGAGAGATCACCCTAATAAAAAGCGACTACCGCGCAATCAAGAAGGGTGCAACTTAAGGGATAAACATCTCAGGTAATTCATAATTGCATGATATGGTATAGCCCCTTCTGACGGAGAAGTCAAGTATTTCTTCGTCTTTGGCATTTGCATCGGAGTTCACCTTCGCGAAGTTTGCCACCACCTTGTCGATGCACCAAATAATATTGCTATCTCTATAGCTAATAAAATAAGTGCATTACATAAGGTTGACTCGCAGGTCATTAAAGTGACAATCATATGGCTCCAGCCATCATGCCGAATCATGACACGCAGGTCATGTTAATAAATTTACATTATATAGTCATATCATACATAATCAAATTAATATGAGCTTTGCTATACCACATCACATGCACATCCTGCACAACCAAGTTAGACGCCTCTAATCGGTTTATGCAAAATTTTATTTTACGTGGCTTCTAAGGTTTTGACTTAAACCGCAGCTACCAACGTTTATCATCAAGCATGATTATTCAAGTCCCTAGATTAACTTTGCGGGGTGTATGAAACACGAGATAATAAAATCTCGAGACCCATACTGAACTTCGTCATACGCGTGATCCCCGTGCAGATCATATCTGCATTGCCCTTTAGTCTGCAAAATTTCTTCTTTCTCTAACTACGGTGGAATTCAACGAACTGTTAGCACTTCTTTGATCAATCAGGATCGCAGATTGCCAGAACTTTGAAACTCCACCATACTGTTATCGACATCAGAAATATGCAAATTCTAGGGAAGCAACAAGAACATCGAGTAACAGATTTCATCTGCCACCCGCATAAATAATTTTCAGCAATAGATCTGATCTACTCCAAAATTATATTATGCAACACCCATACATCTCTATGTATTCTAGATCGCAACATGCATCTACGCATAGCACGGCTCTTGATGCCACTGTAGGGGAACGCGGCAGAAAACAAAAAATTTCCGCACTACGAACAGCCCAGGACCACTATGGAGACTGCATACAAGGTTTTGATCTGATCGTTACCGACTCGTAGCGCAGCGGAAGTAGAGTCGATGTAGATCGTTGGTGCAGACCCCCGCAGCTAGGATTTACAACCTCCCAACCGCGAGGATGTTCTCCCTCGTCTGCTCCTCGGACAGCGCTCCGAGAGGCGGTCGGACAGTCCCTCGGACGATGTCACGGACAGCCCTTCGGGAGGACCCTCGAAACTTGAACGGTAACTCGGACAGCCCTTCGGGAGGACCCTCGAACAGTCCCTCGGGCAAAAGATCGAAACTACGACCTCTCTACGGGGTTGCACACATACGGTGTCATCTATCCGGCAGGGCTTCGCCGTCCAGAACTAGTTCCTGCCGGAACCCAGACAGCCTTTCGGCTCTACGAAACTATTTCGTGGGAGGGAGAGAAGAAAGCCAGATCATGCAATGGCACTTGTTGAGAGTTCAAGTGAGAACTTGGATCAGATTTGAGAGACCCCTCTCCACCCCTATTTATAGGGTGAGAGGCTATGGGGAAAAACCCAAAATGCCCTCCAAACTGCATCATTGCCTGCATCATCATGCAAGCTGCATCATCGCCTGCATCATCATGCAAGCTGCATCATCGCCTGCATCATCATGCAAGCTGCATCATCGCCTGCATCATCATGCAAGCTGCATCATCGCCTGCATCATCATGAATAGTGTATCCACTATTCATGAAGACATTTATCTGCGACCGTAAAATCCAAAACTTTTCTGTAGGTCTTAGAAAAATTCCAGTACCCACTAAAAGGATTTTGGACGCGTTCCGAAACAATTCCGGATTAGTGATTTTCATCTGCGAAAAGCAACCAAAGCGGTTCCGGCAGCTCCGGAACATTTCCGGTTTTTTCTCTCTAGAAAAATCCCAGAAGTTCCCAGAACAATTCTGGCACCCTCCAAGAATTTCCAGGCGTGTGCCGAAATCATTTTGACTTAATGATATATTCCGAAACAACTTTTCGGTTTTACCGAAATTATTCCGGTGTTCTCTTTCCGGAACTTTTCCGTTTTCTCCGAAACCATTCCGGTGACTTTCTCTCAGACTCCCTGTCTAGTATTCAGCAGATAGATGACCCTTAAGCGTGTGACCCTATAGGTTCGGTGAAGTATAGACATGACCCGGAACACTTTCCGATCAATGATCAACATCGGAGCCGTGGACACCCATATTGACCCCTATACCCACACGAATAAAAATTCGAGTGAACCTCCAGTTGCCGTGTGCTATTCCTGTTGCTTCGCGATATGTTAAAAATACCCGAGGTGAGACTTATCGGCATCCCCGTGGATCAACACTTGTCCACTATGCCAGTTACCTCGTTACTGGTATTGTTCTCTTTTCTCGTTCCCGCGTTCCGGCATCCCTGTGATCAAATCACACTGTGTCTGGCCAGACAATGGTGGATACCGTAACACCGAGAGGGCCCGAAGAATATCTCTCCATCGACGGAGGAGCAAATCCCAATCTTGAGCTACCTAGTTCCTTGTCATACTTTTCCGTGAACCCGTAAGCCGCCGTAATAACCACCCTTTTACAGATGACGTTTAACAAACCCCAAAGTTCACGAAGCAAGTACGAAGGAACTCGATACTCTCATGGTCTAAGGAATTATGCAAACGCTCAACTTTCTCTGTGTTATAATCCATTAACTGGTGACGAATGTATCTCATAGCATAACATCAATCTGGGTCGATTCAACACAAATGTTCTTCTAACATTGTGCCCTCAAAATTGCCGGCATAGTCATGCCCATGATCAGGAAAACAGAACCATCATGCAACACTTGAGCTAGTCTTAGAGGCGAGACTAGGAATATATATATTTTATCCGTTTATTATTCCACACGTGCATATGAGTCTTCCTCCGAGCCTCGTGGTTATTGCAGACTCGAGAACCATAGCAGTTATAGCATGGAATATAAACATAATTAGGAACATGGGGATAAATAATAACATTTATTATTGCCTCTAGGGCATATCTCCTACAACGGTGCCCCGGAGAATGCACCCGAGTTGTCCGGCGTACCCACCGACTAATTATTTGGGCGCCGTTGGAAGCCCATTTTTGTCCACTTCGGTAAATTCCTCCTTGACGGTGCCTAGCTTGCTCGGGCGCCTCTCCTTTTTTTGCCTCTTCGGTTGGCTTCCATCTGTGGGTTGGCTTCCATCATTAGTGGCGGGATCGGCCTCCGCGGCACCACAATCATCCACGCTAGCGGTTGTGTACTCGGGATCGATAGAGTCATCCCTGATGCCCTCGTAGCGAGGTTGAGGTTGTGGATCATCGTCTATGCTCATCTCCCAATATTGCTTTTGGTGGTGCGAACCTCCGGCCTCATCAGTGTCGGCCATCTACACCCACTACATAGGATAAGAAAAACTGCTTCTAGAGTGATTGGATGATATCAGGGTAGCTAGTATAGCTAGGATAAGAAAAAAGTTCTTGATGTTTCTATTATGATGTGTGTAGGCTTTCATCCTGCCAGTGATCAAATCTGCAAGTGCCTAACACTATATGCTACTGTGGAGATTGTTGAGCTATGTAGTTGGACAATTACATGCAAAGCACCTTCTAGGTCAAGAAAATTAACAAAGGTCATGCACGAATTCACGAAAAAATTCGGCATGACCTTTGCTAATTTTCTTGAGCTAGGACCCCATTCTCAACCGAAACGGAAATTAATCGAGATTTCGGGAGAATGGGGTCATTATTTGTACCTGTACAAAAATGGCAGAACAACCATATAGGTAGGACTGCATATATAAAAAATGCAGAATGTGCAGAGTGAAGAGCACAATAAAAGTTTCCCCAATAAGTGTCAACCAAATCCAGCAGCACTCTTGTGCCCATCCAACCTGAAGCTTATAATCGTGTACTACATCTAGTATCTCAGTAATAATTACAAACTATTTCATCTGTAAATGCAATGCATCTTCAAACAAGACTTCCCTAGCAAAGACTCTGTATCCAATGGCAGCTACGCAAACTAACTTCAGTCTACCAAAGTGTTGACAGGGCAGTGCAATTACACGGTTGATCAGAGCAAGATGGTCCCATGGCACAATAGTTATTGCGAAAAGCACTACAGTAACTCAGAACAATCAGCCATGGCAACGTCATGTTTCAGCACCAAGTGACTTACATAATTCTTTCAATATAAATGAAGATAAGTAAATGTTCAGAAGTACTACCTACTACTAGTGGATCATATTTCCTTCAGAAGAGAACCAAATGTTCGATAAAACTAAGCACTTTTCAGAACCATAGAACATTTTTCAAGCAAGCATATAGGCAGGACTGCATGTATACAAGCATACAATAAAGGTGATCAAGATTGCTAAGTTCAGCACATAGTGACTCATTTAAATTTAGTGCTAGAGACTCATTTAAATTTGCTAAGTTCAGCACATAGTGACTCATTTAAATTTAGTGCTAGAGACTCATTTAAATTTTCTAAGTTCAGCACATAGTTCAGTGAGCAGGGAAAAAGGAATATGTCCATATGAATAACTAAAGCTAGCATTCCGTTAACAGCCATGGAAAACATTCAATTGGAGTGCTGTCAAGTCAGTGCAGGGGTACAGTCAAAGCAAAGTTTCTTCAGCCATCACTCACTTTATGAATGCAAATATGATGGTATGATTAGGATTTAACTGGTTTATCAAAAATGATCACTTGAACTAGAAATTACTAGTAGTATTGAGCTTAAAAGCCATAATATACTACTCATACTAGCTGCTAGCAGTAGATGATGATTACTTGGCCAACCAAATGGGACAACCAAGTCATTTTTCCAAGTTATCGAACCGAGTTCTCGATCTCACGCTCTTGCTGCATGGAAGGCATGGACCAGGAATCTGCACCCATATCCTAACTTTTCCTATGTGCATCCTCTCTCTTCTCCACACACACACACACACACACACACACACACACACACAATAAATGCTTTGCCTGTCTGTCCTGCCTCAAAGTATGCCACTGTCCTCTAGTTTGCTGCACCACACTAAAACCCACACAGTATCACACTGTGGCAACATGAGAGTAAGACAGAGCAAGCAAAGAAACACACTCATCTCATCCCCTTCTTCATCACTGTCACTGCCCTTGCAATCCACAGTGCACAATGAAACGAAAATTACAAGCTGAGTAGTTGTTGTAAGTACGTACATCCCAATTCCCAAATCAAAGTGCAGTACTAGAATAGACGAGCAACCAGCACCTGCTCTTGAGGTCGGCGGTGGCGCGGCTGGGAGATGGTGTGGGCGGCGGTGTGGACGACGACGACAGGCGGCGGCGAGTCCTAGAGAGAGGCGGAGGGGCGGAGAGAGAGAGAGAGAGAGAGAGAGAGAGAGAGAAAGAGAGAGAGAGGACGTGGGAGGAGGCGCGCGGGGTCGCCGGAGGTGTGGCAGTCGATGGAGGGGGGTCGCCGGAGTGGGGGTCGCCGGAGGGGGCGGCGGTGAGGTGGGGTTCGAGAGACAGAGAGAGTACTGTGTGAGATGAATCAGGGGATCGAGCCCAATCGAAAGATAACCCTAACTTGGCATAGCAATGGCGCACTTTCTAGAAGTGCGCCATTAGCATAGGCATAGCAATGGCGCACTTTCTAGAAGTGCGCCATTAGCATAGGCATAGCAATGGCGCACTTTCTGGTAGTGCGCCATTAACGCTTTTAATATTTTGTTATTTATGATTATAATTATGTGTTAGTTTTATATTGTGTAGTAATTATAAACACATGGCAATTTTAATACTCCCTCATTCCTAAATATAACAAAAACTATCAACATCTACAATACTCCCTCCGTTCCTTTATATAAGGTGTATTTGTTTTTTAAGAAAAACATTGACCAAGTTTTAAGAAAAATATATCAATATCCATAAAAGCAAATTTATATCATTTAATTCATCATGGCAAGTAGTTTCATATTTTATGTACTAAAATAATATAATGCTCATAATATAAAATAATATAATGTTTAAAAGATCTCTAAAAATAATCATTCACATGCTCATAAATGAGGTTGAAATCAAGTGACATGAAATAACAATCGTCGTGATTGGATCTTAGCTATCATCTTTTCACAATCTTTTTGCCCTTCTTTTTCGCTTTTGCATAATTTAGCCCCGGAACCCCTTGATTTCTTCTCTTGAACGGGCGACCGCATTTAGGTAGGGTGGTCCTGCTTCTTCTTGTTTTGTATGCTACTGCATCATCATCGTTGTCATCTTCAATCTTCGGGTCGCCGTATTTGTCGATGTCTTGGTCGTTGGCGGCTCCATCCATTCCGATGATGTTCCTTTTGCCTCTCCTCACGACAACACGGCTAGGCTTTGACGGGTCGGTAATGAAGAAGCATTGGTCCACTTGGCTAGCCAGTACCCATGGATCATTTTGCGCGGTGACGTTTGCGCCCGCGGTCTTGGATTTGGCTTCGGGTATAACCATGGTGGTGAAATACCGGCTTTCTTTTACGATGCTCTTGGCCCACCTGACGCGGAACATCGGCACCTTCTCTCTAGCGTAGCTGAGCTCCCAGATCTGTTTGATCCTTCAGTAGTATCTTTTCTTGACGTTACCGGTGTAGGATTCCATCGTTACCCCGGAGTTCAAATAATCGCTCTTCATGTCCTTTTCATCGGTGTAGAATGTGTAGCCGTTGATATCGTACGCTTGATATGTCATCAGGTTGTGCTCGGCGCCCTGTGACAAGGCGAATGCGAGCTTTTCTTCCTCGGAAGAGTCCTCATGTAAAGGGTACGATAGAAGCTTGACCTTGAACCAACACGTGAAGCATGAGTTGTGCTCTTTGAGTACATCTCCGTCCGTCCACTGTTGGCCTCAGTTATTGTACGTCTTCTCAATTGATGTTTTGTGCTCTACCACCCAAAGATCGACCAATTCAATGTGTTGGAGCGCGACTAGGTTTCCTCTTTCAAAGTCGGCGAGTCGATCCTGGAAGTCGACATGCATTTCGCGGCGACCCTCGCGGTGACCACATCCAGTGAGCCTGCCGAGGTGCCTGTTGACGGGCAGACCAACGGGGTTATCGATGCCTAGATAATTCGTGCAAAAGGAGATGCACTCTTCGGTCAGAAAGCCTTGGGCTATGCTTCCATATAGACGTGCCCTGTTGCGAACCTATCCTTTGATCACACCATTCATCCTTTCGAACGGCATCATGCTGTGCAGGAACGTCGGCCCGAGTTGGATGATATCATCCACGATATGGACGAGGAGATGCACCATGACATCAAAGAATGCAGGCGGGAAGTATATCTCGAGCTCGCATAATATCACCACGATCTCTTGTTGTAGCCTTCTGAGTTGCCTCAAGCCAACCGACTTCCGAGAGATGACATCGAAAAAGTTGCATAGGCCAAATAGCATTTCACGGATGTGGTCATCCATGATCCCGTGCATTGCAACCGGAAGTAGCTGCGTCATCAGCACGTGACAGTCGTGAGACTTCATCCCGCTGAACCTCTTCTTCGCTGAGTCTAGGTATCTGCTGATCTTCCCAGCGAAATCGTAAGGAAATTTTATTCCTAGGAGGTAGTTGATAAACTGTTGGATCTCCTTCTGACTTAGAGTGAAGCACGCGGGGGGGAAGTAATAATGTTCGCTCTGCTTCTTGGCATTTTTTCCTTTGCGAAAACTTTCCGTGTCCTCCGGTGGCTCATCATCATCGTTGTCGTCATCATCATCATCATCATCATTAGGGCGGTTTGCGTGAAGCTCCTCCCTGATGCCCATTGATAGCAAGTCTGCCCTTGCTTTCGGCCCATCTTTGGTCTTTTCTGTAATGTTGAGCAGGGTAGCAAGCAGACTCTCGCACACATTCTTCGTGATATGCATGACATCAAGGCTGTTTGGCACACCGAGGATGTTCCAGTACGGCAAGTCCCAAAAAACAGACCTCGTTTTCCAGACCTTCAACAGCGGCTCTGGCGCCTTTCGCTTAGAATTGATCTTTCCTGGCGGTGGGCACTCTTTCCAATTTGTCAGCAACATGTCTATTTCGGTGCCGCTCCTTCTACGTGGGGCCTTTCGGGGTTCGGCTGTTCCATCGAACAAATCCTTGCGTTTTCTCCATGGGTCATTGTGAGGAAGCCATCTTTGATGTCCCATGAACACGGTTTTTGAAGACCCGGGATCCATAGGTAGCTGGTGATACGTTGTGTCGTCCATGCACCTAGCGCATCCAAAGTGTCCTTGGAGCACCTGCCCCGCGACATACCCTAAACCGAGATAGTCGTGCACCGTCGTGAGCAGTGCAGCTTTCATAGGGAAATATGATTCTTCTAGAGCGTCCCACGTATTGACTGGCGTTCTCCATAGCGTATCTAGCTCCTCTTTTAGGAGCCCCAGATACAGATTGAGGTTGTTTCCTGGTTGTTCCGGCCCTTCAATTAGCACACTCATGTGCATGTACTTTCTCTTCATGCACTCCCAGGGGGGGATGTTGTACATGCACACAAACACTGGTCAGGTGCTATGTGTGCTGCTCTGGTTGCCGAAAGGATTGACTCCATCGGTGCTCGCGACCAACACTACGTTCCTTGGATCCTTCCCAAAGTCCTCCTCGAAGTTCAATGCCTCCCACTTGGTCCCATCAGAAGGGTGACTCAACATCCTATCTTTTTCTGGATCATTTTTTTCAGCTTCTTCTTTTTGCTGCTTCCTTTCCGCATACCAGCGCATGAGCTTAGCTTGCTTAGGGTCCGCGAGATAACGCTGCAGACAAGGAATGATCGGAAAGTACGACACCGTTTTTTGAGGAACTTTCTTCTTCTTATTGTATCGACTGGCGCCGCAGTTCGGACTTACGGTAGACTCCGCGTACTCATGCCGATAAATGATGCAATCGTTAACGCAGACATGGTATCTAACATGCGGTAAATCTAGAGGACACACGATTTTCTTCGCCTCGTTGAAAATGGTCGGGCACGTGTTCCCCTTGGGAAGAAGGTCTTGCCAGAATGACATGTTTTCGTCGAAGCATGTGTCGGTCATTTTATGTTTTACTTTCATCTCCAGAGCCATGAGCGCTACTTTCAGGCTGGTATCCTCAGGATTGCATCCTTCATACAATGGAGTAACTGCGTCCATCTCAAGTTGATTCAGCTTGGCTTTCTCTCGGGCGACAGCTCTTGCATTATTACTCGCCTGGTTCAGAAGAAACTCTTGAAGATAAGGGTCCTGCACCCAGTCCATCGACGATGGTCCATCATCGCCGTCTTCTCCGGCATCTTCATCTTCATGATGATCATGCCCTTCGTCTTCATCTTCCTCATGATCATGTCCGGCATCTTCTACATGATGATTGTGTCCTGCATCGTGATCATGTCCGGGAGATTCTTCGTCTTCTCGCCCGACCTCGGCGCTATTTCTGCTTACTGTTGCCCGGCCACCCTGGACGAATTCATAATCTTCTTCATCACCTTGCCACCGATAGGCATCCATGAAACCACGCATGAGCAGGTGCCCCTTTATTTTTTGTGAATCCGGGTTCAAAAGGCACTTCAGCTTGCATCTTTGACACGGACATCTTATCTCCGTCTTGTTCTTTTGAATCATCTCGGCCTTCGCGGACCTCAAAAACCTATCCACGATGCCTCCGGTCATCTTGTGAACCATGGTCGCCTGCGGGGCATAGAGTAAAACGATATTTTAGAACCAAATTTTTTTTTGGCATGACCTTGCCTAATTATTAGGAAAAAACAGAATGCAAAGTGTGCCAAATTTTCGCCGAAACGAAAATGAATCAACATTCCGGTAAAATATTGGCAATTATCGCATATGTGAGGTACCTACAAACACAGATGTACATACATATCCCATGATCATCACACATCCATTATCACAACACGCATACATATATACCCCATGATCGTCACATCAGACACCACGCATATACAGCAACAAAAGGTGCGTTCGAGAGAGAACAAACTAGATCTACACAACAATAAAGAGAGATACCTTAATTACCAATGAAAAAAGGAGATACAACTACTTATTTTGGGTAGATCTATGGTGCAAATAAGGTTAGGAGAAGGAAAGAACCGAGAGAAGCTTGTTGGAGGTGGGGAAAGTGAGTGTGGTGTGCTGCAAAAATATCTAGCTGCTCCCAGAGTTAGCAATGGCGCACCTCAGCAAATATGCGCCATTGCTAACTCTGGGACAGGTGGTCCCAGCTGGCCAGAGGGGGGACCAGGATTGCAATGGCGCACAACCAGGAAGTGCGCCATTAGCGTTATACACTTAGTAATGGCGCACTTCTGTGAAGTGCGCTATTGCTACGTCATCAGGCCTGGGCCCACACCTCCCCTGACTTAGCAATGGTGCACTACACAGAAGTGCGCCATTAGCCTCCCTCGTTCCTTATGGCGCACTTACAAATAGTGCGCCATTGCTAAGTCTGGGGAGGGGGGATTGTCCAGGAGTGACTGGGCGGTGGCGCACCTTCTGGTCCATGCGCCATTAGTCACAGGAGAACTAATGGCGTACCAGGGCATGGTGCGCCATTGCTATTTAGTAATGGCGCAATGCACACATGGTGCTCCATTAGTGTCCATATTATCTATAGCTATTTTTCCAGTAGTGACCCCATTGATCATGTCTATAGAAACCCATTTCCCTCTCAGTCTCGCTTATGCATGTTTAGGAGATCACCATGATACGTTCTTCCGCATAGTTGAACCCATTCCTTTGCATGACCTATCATTTCTTCCGCAGTATTAAGCTAACCTCAACCTAGCAGATCTAGGAATTGCTTGTGATCATCATGTGGCCATTCATCCATGTTACGCTTATGCTATGCTTAGAGTTGTGGAAGCATTGGTCTATCTTGGGTGATTAATTGATGTTGGTAGCATTCATATTCATGTTATATGTGATGAAAAGGGTGTGGTGAATTTGACCTAAACAAGGTGAACGATGAGAGGCTTTGTAGGAGTACACAGTGGGTTGTCTCGTTGAACACTTCCCTAGGCCCCAAGTTCTTGTGTGGTAATCCAAGACAAAGAGTACTACCACATGTTGGGAAAAAGGACCCCCGCTCAACCTACTAACTCACCCCAATTCAGGTCCAGGAGTCACACTAGTTCAGGCTTTCCATTTGGCATATGCATAAAAAAATGAATGAAAGGTTGCTTCATTTAGATATGTGGGTGGACCTGTGAGACAGTAAAACCATCTACCAGGGTGGCGTCTCGGTCGCCTACATTGTCTGGAACCGTATCGTTGATCCGGCCGGACTCTCAAGCGGTAACCAACTCAGATAGTCGAATCCTGGATTATAGTTGGCTGTGAGGTAAAAGTTGTGGGAATTATCCTCGCCAACACCCGCTTGAAGGGTCACGAGATCCCGACGGTAACTGATAGTTTCATTTGTGTAGCAGTACACCCCTGCAGGGTTAACAAACTATTCGAATAGCCGCGTTCGCGGTTATGGACTACTTGGAGACCTATGCTTGATTATTAGACAACTTTAACGGTTATTCTAAAACTTGCAAGATAAGCGTGAGTGCTATGGCGTTCTTCCTTGTGGGGAAGTCGAGGAAGTATCCAAAGTGGTGTTTTGGTTGGATACTTTGTAGTGGACTCGTGTACGCTTCTTACCTCAAATCTGGTACTCGTAATACAGTACTAGCCAAGTCAAAGCTGGCACTTCTGCATGTTGAAACCCCACCTCCCTTTACCTTGAAACTTGAGCATGAGTAGTATAGTTCTGATGTAAGTCTTGCTGAGTACGACTTTGTACTCATGTTTGCTTATTCTATGTTTTAGATGAGAACCCAGCTCCCAATGGAGTCACCTTCCTGAAGGTCGACTTTGACTAAGCTAGTATAGTTCCAGACATCAGTCTGGTCCCTCGTGGAAGGGCATGTATGTTGAACAAGGCTTCTCTAAGCCATTTGTTAAACTTGTCTGTACTCAGACCTAATTTTCTTCCGTTGTTTGATGTAATGATGGATCATAGTTATATGATCTTTGTGTACTCTATGTGTAAGTCAATAAAGATATACTTTGTAGAGTTCATGCAATGTGTACCTGCTGTTTACACTGGACATGTATGCTGCGTGTATGATTATAACACGCATGTCTTAGTGTGGGGTTTGATAGCTTAGTTGAGTTCTTGCCGGCGGTCTTTTATACACCAAGTGGACCTTAGATGTGCGCAGCTTGGGGCATCTCGATGCGATTGCTCGTGACTCTGTCACGTGGCACAGTTTGTTGTATGATTGAGCCCGCCCGAGATCCCGACTAGGTGATCGGGTTGGAGTCTGTTTATGTAAGTGTTATAATTCAGTCGATAATATGGTTGAGGCGACTTGTCTATGAGTATGGGATTTCACCACCCATAATCATTTAGACTTGTGAGCGGGCGATGAGGACCCATCTCAGTTGATCATCCGGCCTAGATGGGATGCCCCTCACGTACGATGCTTTCCGAGAGTTTTCTGTGCTTGGGCTTGTCTGCTTAGACAAGTGGGTACGACTCTCTGCTCTCCATATGATTGAGTTGTGACTGGAATTACATACGCATATTCCGGGTCCCGACAGACTTGGTTTCAGAGCAGGACTGTCTGTAGGATTATCAACCCTTGGTCGAAGTCGAGTCTAGCATTCTATAGTTATTAGGGTATAATGGGAACAACGTAAGGCTTCTTTTTCTCCTTATCCTCATCGATCTGAGTTCTGAGTCACCCTTATCTTTTCTACGGGATGATAGGAATAGGCTCATCTATGTCTTACTAGAACATCTCGTTGATTGCTTCCTTATAGCCGGAGCAAAGTTGTGTTCGGTTGTCTAGAGTTATTGTGCTTCATGTTTTGAACTTCGTATGTAAGTGTTGTTGAAATGTTGTGAGGATTTCCATTTCTCTTGCAATTACAGCCGTTATGCTGTCCGAGTCATTCCAGGTTTCTTCATAATCTGATGCATTTTCATTTCAGTTGTCTTTCCATAAGAATTATTAGGTGTCATGCCCCACAGTTCCATAGTCTTTGTTGTAGGTTTTGTTCTAGAAACCTATAGTGATTCATTTGCAGCCCTTCCTCCCACTTTAGATGTCTTCTAGCAAGAAGAACCACACTAACCATCGTGTTGGGTACTTTTCTACTCTGACATATCTGTTGTAGCCCCTAGTAAACACTACTAGGGAAATAGCTATACATGGAAAGCTTATTAGTGGCGCATTTTATATGTAATGCCCCACTATGTTGTAAGGGGTGGCGCACTGGTAAAAAATGCGCCACCTATAAGCCCTTATAGGTGGCGCATTTTTTAAAATGCACCACCCCTAAGAGTGGGCCAGCCCTGGATCCCCATATACGTGCCGCATTTGGAGAAATGCGCCACCCCTAAGAACCTTATAGGTGGCGCATTTTGGAAATGCGCCACCCCAAAGAGCTTAGAGATGGCGCATTCTAGAAATGCGCCACCCCTAATCCAAAATGCGCCACCCATAAGCTCTTAGGGGTGGCGCATTTCCCATATGCGCCACTAATAAGAAAAAACTGCGCGGGAAAATTCCCAAATACACTCACCCCCCCCCCTGTGGACCGCCTTTTCAATTTGAAAAAAAATAAAAGTAAATGATAGAAATGTCAAAAAAATAAAATAAAATAAGTTTCCCAAATGATATGTGGTCTAGTTGTTAGGAAAATTTACAAATATGAATTTCGACTTTTTTTGCAAAATCTACGAGAATTTCGTAAAATGGGCTTAACTTTTGCATACGACCTCCGATGAAAAAGTTTTTTATATGAAAAATCATCTACTCGAAAAGTTATATCCAAATTCAATCGGGTGGAACCCGTTGAACATTTTTATAATCCTAAAAAACCTAACAGAAAAAAAGTTACGGGCGTTTGAAGATCTTGAAGGCCGAAAAAAAGAGAAAAAATTGAAATTTTTTTTGAACTTAGTAGTGGCGCATTTTGTATGAAATATACAAAATGCGCCACTAGGAACAGAAAAAAAATTTGAATTTTTTTTTTGAAATTCAAAATAGGCTAGAGGACAAATCAGGAAGTTAAAAATAATTGAAAATTTTAGATAGTAACATTAAAAAAATTTAAAAAATTAAAAATTTAAATTTAAAAAGAAATCAATTTTTTTTTAAAGTTCAAAATGTGTTAATGGTCCCTTGAGAAAGTTTCAAAAAAATGTTGAAAATTTTAGCACACCCATGAACATTCACAAGGTCCTAGACATCAACATGGTTTAATAGGATTTATATGTTAGATATATCAACAAGTGCCTGCTAGGTGAGCTGGAGTGAGAGTTGAATAGAACCGAGAAGTTAAGCGTGCTGCGCTAGAGTAGTGCTAGGATGGGTGACCCTCGGGGAAGTTTGACCACGGATGTTAGTTTTACCTGAGATTAAGCATATTGACCGGGCATTAAGCGTACTAACCTGAGATTAAGAAAAAATATAAAATAAAAAAATAAAAATAAAAAAATTGTTTTCCAGATCCAGATTCAAAATTCAAAATTTAAAAAAAATAATAGTCCGCATTTTCAGAATGCGCCACCCCTAAGAACTTATAGGTGGCACATTCTGAGATGCGCCACGCCTAAGGGTCTTAAGGGTGGCGCATCCAGAATGCGCCACCTATAAGCCCTTATTAGTGGCTTGTAGTTAGTGGCGCATCCTAAATGCCCCACTAAACAGAAAAAAGGACGCCACTAAAAGGGCATTCCCTAGTAGTGAAACCTTGGTCATCCTCTAGGAAGCTATCCAGAGATCCAACCCCTTAAATGTCAGATCCCTCTATTAGGTATGTGCTAGGGTTAGCTAGTACCTTTGCATCATATCAAAATTTCAAAAATAAATCTTGGAAATCAATTTCAAAATCAAAATGGGAGAAGGAACACCCCCCAGATGAATTAATTCAAAAGGCCAGATAAAAATATTTTCCAAAAATTCATGTTAGAGTTTTGAAAAGTCTTACAAATGAGTGTGATCACATATCAAGTGATGTGGGACCCACCCCATGCTCATAGATTTTTCAAATATTCAAATAGTACCTTGGAATTAAAGAAATACCCCTTTTTGAATTAAAATTCAAATCATTTGAATTTTGAAAATGTTGAAAGTTTATGAGTGGCTAGTTTATATTTTTATGAGGCCACATAAAAGTTTTCAGCATTTAATAAAATGTTTAGCTATTTATTTTAGCTAAACAGAACAAATTACAGAAAAACAGAAAGGAAAGATTAAACAGAAATCAGAAAAGCTTACCTCTCGCACTAGGCGAGGCCCAACTCCCCTGGACGGCCCAGCCCACCTGGACCCTCCCCTGTCGTCTTCCTCCCCTCGCCTCCAAGCTGCTCGGTGGAATGCCACCGAGACAGCCGGACACGGCGTCGTCTCCCCAGCCTCCACCTGCCCTCCCCGACCCTTCTACGCGCCCCTGGAGACGCACCCGAGTGCCACGCCTCCATTCCCCCCCTCTCCTTCGTCTTCCTCCTCCTCCTGCGCCCGATTTCACCGCCGCCCGAAGACCGCCGTGGAGCACGCCGTCGAGAACACGTAGCCACCGCCGTCCCCGAGCCGTGCCGCCGTGTCCAGGAGAACCGCAGCAAGCCTTTTCATCGTTCCCCTCAAGCAATCGAGCCCGAGCACCTCAGCAATCGACACCAGCTTCACCGAGGGCTCGCCGGACCCGTGAGTCGCCGTCGTCAAATTCCTCGGCTACACAGCATCCCCGGCCTCACCGTCTTCTCCTTTAGCTTCAGGGTGAGCTTCTTCACCTTTCCCCTAAGTTTGCAGAGCCTCGTTTGCCCCACAACCGAATCCGCCATGGATCCCGAGCAAGC
Source organism: Bromus sterilis (assembly GCA_950022295.1). Taxonomy (NCBI): domain Eukaryota; kingdom Viridiplantae; phylum Streptophyta; class Magnoliopsida; order Poales; family Poaceae; genus Bromus; species Bromus sterilis. The sequence continues at coordinate 154,735,869 of OX465596.1, read as the reverse complement.
TCGCCGCCATAGCCGAACTGGAGCTCGTTTCATTGCCCCTGGCGTTGCACCCGTGCGTGCGTTTGGCACCTAGCCTTCCCAGTTTTCGAACGCAACCAAAATCACCCCAAACCGTGCTCCCTAGCCTCGGCTACGACCTCGCCGGTTCTCTATTTCCGCCGGAGTCGTCGCCGCCGTCTCTCCCGACCACCTCGTGACCCCCTGTTGCCTCCAGATGATGCGGAAGACGATGCTGAGTCGATTGGTGTCCTCCCTGTGCTCTCCCGTGGCCGTTTAGTCACTCCGGCGACCACGCCGCCGTGTCCAGTGCCGCCGGCGGCTAGCCGCCGGTAGGCTGGGTTAATTAGGGGACTAACCCCTGTTTAGTTAGGCCATGGGCCACTGACAGGTGGGGCCAGCCCCATCTAAGTTAATCAAAATCTTTATTTAAAACGGTTTAACCCCTACAGAGGCTGACCAGTGGGACCCCTTGTCAGTTTGACTCGGGTCAAACCCCCTGATGTCATGCTGATGTATTAATGACGCAGTAATGCTTTTCCAGAAAAGAAAAATAAGTTTAATAATTCCAGAAATTCCAGAAAATACCCCAAACTTTGGAAATTGATAGAAAATTCATATTAACACCAAATTGGACAAATAATATATGAAAAATGATCAGGAGAAAATTATCTTTCCGAATATGCAACTTCCAACTCTGTTTGAGTTGAATTTAAAATGTGATCAGTAGCATTTGCTATTTGATTTAAATGAAATTAAATCAAATTCAATTCAAATATTTTTGGCAACTTGAACCATGGCAACATGCTACATTTCACTTACACATCAGAGGCATATCATACACATTTGAAGTTGATTGAAAATGATCAAACTATATCACATATAACTTGGTTAATGTTGAATTCAAATGTGGAGATTGAATTTGCATTCTAAATGCAATATATTCCACTTAAATGGAATTGCCTCACACATCCAAACTTATACTTCAAGCTTTAACATTCAATCATGTGCTTGAGCATTGCATTCATATTGATTGCTACTTCGTGCTTTGTTTGTCGAGTAGAGGTGGAACCGGAGCAAGAGGTCACCCCCTTCGCTGAAGATCCAGAACCCGAACCTCGTCAGCAAGGCAAGCAAAACCCCATTGATCATGTCGATAAAATCCCACTTCCCTCTCATGTCTCTCTTATGCATTGTTTAGGATGATCACCATGCTTCGTTTCTACCGCATAGATGAACCCATTCCTTTGCATGACCTATCATTTTGTCACAGTAGTAAGCAAACCACAATCCTAGCAACTGGAGGAGTTGTTTGATATCATGTGGCCCCTGCAAATGTTACCGCTTATTGCATGCTTAGTATGATACCATGTTGTTACTGTGATGTGAGTCGTGATGGGAGTGATCATGTTGATGATGGTAGAAAAGTGTTGGTGAATCGACCCTAATACAAGGTGAACGATGAGAGGTTGTGTAGGAGTACACGGTGGGTTGTCTCGTTGAACACCGCCCTAAGTCCGAGTTCTTGTGTGGTGATCCAAGATGAAGAGTACAACCACACATTGGGCTCACTGACCCCTCTCAACTTATTAACTCATCCCTTTCGATGGCCAGATGTCGCAGTAGTTCGGAGTTCTGGTAGGCTCGTGGCCTGGATGCTAAGTGAGAGAACGGCTCAACCGAGACCGGCTTATGCACCACGCACACATCGCTTGGGTCCACTTCGGTAAACCGGCCGGGTTCACGATTGTGGTAGCCAACCCAAGTAGGCGGCTTTCTTGGACTAGATAGGCTATGAGGTTACAGTTGTGGTGAGCATCCTCGCTGGCACCCCTTGAATGGTGTCGAGATCAAAGGCGGTAAATGATGGTCATGTGTGTGTAGCGGTACACCCTTGCAAGGTTAACAAAACTATTCGAATAGCCGCGTCCGCGGTTATGGACTACTTGGAAAGCTTAGCTTGATTATTAGATAACTTGAACCGGATACTTCTAAAATACACCAAGATAAGTGTGAGTGCTATGGCGTGCTTTCTCGTGGGGAAGTCGAGGAAGACACCATAGTGGTGTATTGGTTGGAGAAAGTAGTGGACTCGTGTACGCTTCTTACCTCAAAGTCTGGTACTCGTAGTTCAGGATTAGCCAAGTCAAAGCTGGCATTTCTGCAAGTGAACCCCACCTCCCTTTACCTTGATACATGTGCATGAGTAGTATAGCTCCTATGTAAGTCTTGCTGAGTACGACTTTGTACTCACGTTTGCTTAATCTATGTTTTAGATGACGCCACTGACCCCGAAGGTGGCTTCTTCATCGAGCTGGACGACTGAAGTTAAGCTAGTCTAGTCCCAGTCAGCAGACTGGTTCCCTCGTGGAGGGCTTGATGTTGAATAAGTCTTCTTAAGCCAATTTGTTAAACTTGTCTGTACTCAGACATAATTTGCTTCCGCTTTATGTTGTAATGTTGGATCACATGTATGTGATCTCTGTGTGTACTCTATAAGAGTTATAAATAAAATGTACACTTTGTAGAGAATTGCAATGGTACCTGCTGATCATACAAGGCATGTGTGCTGCATGTATGTGTATAACATGCATGTCTTCGTATGGGTTTTTCGAGACCTTAGTTGTGTTCTGGCTGGCGGTCTTTCATACACCAAGTGGCCCTTAGATGTGCGCAGCTTGGGGCATCGCGATGCGATTGCTCGAGACTCCGTCTCGTGCACACTTTGTGGTATGATCGAGCCCGCCCTAGACCCCGACTAAGTGATCGGGCTGGAGTAAGTCTATGTAAGAGTTTTGAGATAGTCGATTGTATGGTTGAGGCGACTTGTCTTTGAATATGGGAGTTCATCACCCATATCATTAGACTTGTGTGCGGACGATGAGGACCCATCACAGTTGATCATCCGGCCTGGATGGGATGCCCCTCACGTACGATGCTTTCCGAGAATGTTCAGTGCTTGGCCTTGTCTGCTTAGACAAGTGGGTGCGGTTCTCGGCTCTCCATATGACTATGTCTTAACTGTACTTGCATACGCTAACCCCGGGTCCCGACAGACTTGGTATCAGAGCAGGACTGACTGTAGGACTAGTAGCCTTGGCCGAAGTTAAGTCTAGCTTGCTATAGTTATATAGTTACTCTGGGTATATAAGGGAACAACGTAAGGCTTCTTTTTCTCCTTACCCCCTTCGTTCTGAGTTCTGAGTCACCCTCATCTTACTCTACGGGAAGATAGGACTAGGCTCTGCTCTGTCTGTTTAGCACATCTCGTTGTTTGCTTCCTTATAGCCGTAGGAAAGTTGTGTCAGGTTTTTCTAGCATTGTTATAATGCTGATTTCTTACATCGTATTATGTAAGTGCTGTTTTCATGATTGAAAGAAATTGTCATTTCTTACAATTACAGCCGTTATGCTGTCCGAGTCATTCCAGGTTTTTCTCATAATCTGATGCATTTGCAAACTCCTTTCTGTTTCAGATGGCAGATCTTCCCCCTCGGCAGATTGTTCGTTTGACCAGGTGCCTCGGTGTGCGTGGCCATCCCGCCACGTTGATCGAGATGATGTCCTATGTGGGATATCGATGGTACCCTGAGTATACCATCGAGGAGCAGTTCCACGACTTCAACCAGACGCAGTTCCATTGCATTGTCCGGATCTACCCGCACCACGTTGGAGTCACCCAGCCTATCCACTTTGGACATGGCATCGGCGTTACCGAGAACATGGCTGTGCAGGATGCTGCATATTCATGTATTACACTGCTGAGAGAGGAGCACACCATGCTGAGAGAGACTTATTTCCGCTATATCCCTGCTGCACTTCTAGGAGAAGAGGGATATTACACCGGACTCTACTCAGATCACTCTGCAGAGGATCCAGCACTTCAGGTGACTGCTAGGTTTACTAGTGACAGAGATCGTGATGCACGCGCTCTCCGTTTCGAGCTCCACGCCACCCGTGTTCGTCTGTATCGAGCACTGACGCTCTTGGCACCCTTTGTGAGCGTGGGATCAGTGGAGTACGATGCGATCTATCCAGTGAGGACCCAGATGCCTTCTCGAGTTGCTTGGCCCGAGATTGGAGGAATTTTTCCACCCCGCGGTCCTTTGCTTCCACCCTACACTGGATCTAGGCCCCATCCTTGCCCAAATGGATATCAGGGTCCACAAGCCTCCGTGTTTTCCGATGGTCACCTCCAGCTACCGGGATACGCGGGTAACTTTTATGAGGATTACTATGGAGATGGAGATGAGTGAGACCGCCTGTGGTTTTACTTAGTGAGGATGTAGTAGTATCCTAGTAGATTGTAAACAAGGTGTCTAAGTTCCAGAGGCTTAGATAAATAATGTATAGGAAGTCAGAGTGCCTCTGAAGGATGTATCATCTTCATCACGTTTGTATTAGCTTAGTGCTTGTCCTAAAACGATGTATGGCTTGTATGACAGCTTGTGAATATATGACTTGTATGCTTTTATCACCATGTTGTCAAGATGATTACTTCCTTTGCTCTGTAATCCTTCCAGTACTTCAATACCTTGATTAGAATCTTGAATTCAACTCTGTTTGACTTTGGTTTTTCACCTTCAGGATGTCTCAAGGAACACGTGGCCAGGTTGGTCGTAACCAAGGTCGTGGGAACAACCAGGAGGAAGACAACCTTCCACCCCCACCCACGATGGCCCAAGTTCTGATGGAGGTCGGGAGGAACCGCCGTGACTCTCACCACCTGCTGGAAGTCATCGCACGCAACACCACTCAGCAGCGCAATGAGCTGGTGTCTCTGAACGACTTCATCCGGCTTCATCCCCCGGTTTTCAGTTACTCCACCGAACCCCTTGACGCCGATGACTGGCTTCGCAGCATGGAGAGGAAGCTCCAAGCCGGCCATGTTGCAGATGGCGACAAGGTCAATTACGCCACCTATCACCTTGAAGGTGCAGCAAGCTCTTGGTGGGAGAATGTTCTGAATATGCGTCCCGTTGGACCACCAGCATCTTGGGAGGAATTCTGTACGTCCTTCCGCGAGCACCACATCCCCAAGGGTCTCATGGACCGTAAGCGTGAGGAGTTCTGTAACCTCACTCAAGGCAGAAAAACCGTGGACGAGTTTAGTCGTGAATTCAACCGACTTGCTCGTTATGCAACTGAAGAAGTCTCCACCGACTCCAAGAAACAAGAGAGGTTCCATCGTGGCCTCAACTCCGGACTCCGTCGCGAGCTCAACCTTCATGACTTTGCCACATTCCAGGTCCTTGTCAACAAGGCCATCAAGGCAGAGGACATGAACACCCCCAACGATTTCCGCAAACACCCTAGAGAGGAAGGTTCATCCAGCTCTGGTTCCCAGAAACGCAAGATCTGGATCCCAAACAGCATGTTCCGCCAGAACAACCCACCGAGGCCATCCTATGTGGCGCCTCGTCACCCACCCAGTTCCACCCAGCTCCACCAAACCACCCAGCTCCACGCATTGTTTTCGGAGCTTGCTACAAGTGTGGTCAGGCAGGCCACTACTCGCGCGAGTGCCCCCAGAACCAGGTCCAGAACCAAAATGCTCCACCACGTGCCGGAGGCAGCAACAACAACAACAATGGTCGTGGCAAGCCACCCCAGAAGGTCTACACCGCCAAACCCGCTCCTCCCGCCACTCGTGGACGTCTGAACCAGGTTGCCGCTGAAGAGACTGATGACACCACTGACGTCATTCTTGGTACGCTCCTAGTCAATTTTGTTCCTACTTCCGTTCTTTTCGACCCAGGAGCATCTCATTCATTCATGTCGCAAAGTTATGCACTTCATCATGAGTTACCCTTTGTTGAATTGTCCACCCCGATGGTTATTCAAACTCCAGGGTCAAGATGGCAAACTAATAGAGTGAGCCATGGTAATCAAATTGCAATTGAGGGTTTAGTATTCCTTGATTCACTCATAGCCCTCAAGTCTTCAGACATTGATGTCATCCTTGGCATGGATTGGCTATCAAGACAAAATGCCTATATGGATTGCAAAGGCAAATCCGTGAAACTCACCCACCCTTCGGGCAAAACCATCAGCTATACCTCACCCAGAACAAGAACCCAAGTGCATTCTTTGAATGTACTTCCCCTTCCCGAACTTGAAGATATTCCGGTGGTTCGTGACTTCCCGGATGTCTTTCCTGAAGAGCTGCCGGGCATGCCACCCGACAGATGTGTAGAATTTATAGTGGATCTTGTTCCAGGAACCGCACCAATTTCCAAACGCCCATATAAAATGGCCCCACATGAGTTAGCTGAGCTAAAAACCCAACTTGATGCTTCGTTGGCAAAAGGCTTCATCCGCCCTAGCTCATCGCCATGGGGTTGCCCCGTTCTGTTCGTAAAGAAGAAAGATGGAACAGAAAGGATGTGCGTAGACTATCGCCCGCTAAATTTAGCGACGATAAAGAACAAATACCCACTGCCCAGGATCAATGATCTTTATGATCAACTTGCAGGATCCTCCGTCTTCTCCAAGATGGATTTGAGATTAGGTATCATCAGATCCGAATCCGAAACGAGGACATTCCCAAAACGGCTTTTACTACTCGTTATGGTCTTTACGAGTACACCGTCATGTCCTTTGGTTTGACCAATGCCCCCGCCACATTCTCACACTTGATGAATTCGATCTTCATGGAGGACCTAGATAAATTTGTTGTAGTTTATCTTGATGATATTCTCATCTACTCGAAGAACGAAGGAGATCATGCCGAACACTTAAGGCTGGTATTGATGAAACTTAGAGAGCATCGCCTGTACGCTAAATTCTCCAAGTGTGAATTCCGGCTACCAGAAGTGACCTACTTAGGCCACGTGATTTCTGCAAAAGGCATTGTTGTGAATCCCGAGAGAGTTCAGGCCGTCCTTGACTGGACTCCACCTGAATCGGTTAAGCAAGTTAGAAGTTTTCTTGGCCTAGCCAGCTATTGCCGTCGCTTCATCGAGAACTTTTCTAAAGTTGCAAAGCCTCTAACTGAACTCCTCAAGAAAGATAAGAAATTCTTATCGACTTCCAAGTGCGAGGAAAGCTTTCAGGAGCTAAATAGAAGGTTGACTTCTGCACCCGTACTTGCACCTCCAGACACAAAAAGGGATTTCGAGATCTATTGTGATGCATGACGGCAAGGGTTAGGATGCATACTTCTGCAAGATCGACATGTCGTAGCTTATGCTTCACGCCAGTTGCGGCCACATGAAGAGAACTATCCTACCCATGACCTTGAACTCGCTGCCGTAGTTCATGCTCTAACAACTTGGCGACATTACCTCCTTGGTAATCGTTGTGAGATTTATTCCGACCACCAAAGCCTCAAATATATTTTCACCCAGCCAGATCTTAATCTCAGGCAAAGACGCTGGATTGAGTTGATAAAAGATTACGACGTAGCAATTTCTTACACCCCAGGCAAAGCCAATGTCATGGCTGATGAACTAAGTCGTAAGTCGTACTGTAACAACCTCATGTTACAGCAGTATCAACCACTTCTTCATGAGAACTTTCGCAAGCTCAACCTTGAAATTGTTCCTCATGGCTATCTTTCAACCTTGGTGGCAAAACCAACTCTTGAGGATCAAATCATAGTTGCCCAAAGGCGTGCACGAGGTGTTCGCCGGATCAAGGAGAACATTGCTAGCGGAGTTGCTAAATGTTTCTCCACAGATAGCAAAGGAACGGTATTCTTTGAAAATCGTTTAGTAGTACCTAAGAATAAGGAACTAAGGCAACTCATCCTCAAAGAAGCCCATGACACACCCCTCTCAATTCATCCCGGTAGCACGAAAATGTACCGAGACCTACGCCAGAGATTTTGGTGGACTAGGATGAAGAGAGACATTGCTCAATTTGTTGCCGAATGTGATGTTTGTCGTCGCATTAAGGCAGAACATCAAAGACCTGCTGGTACACTTCAACCCTTGTCCATTCCTGAGTGGAAATGGGACAAAGTCGGTATGGACTTCATCACCGGCTTTCCAAGAACCCAGAAAGGAAACAATGCCATCTTCGTTGTCATAGATAGGCCTTCCAAAGTTGCTCACTTCCTTCCGGTTCGCGAGTCTATAACTGCTAGCCAGTTAGCAGACTTGTACATCTCCAGAATTGTATCACTTCACGGTGTTCCGTTGGAAATCAATTCTGATCGCGGTAGCCTTTTCACCTCTAGATTTTGGGGAAGCTTCCAACGTGCTATGGGAACTCATCTCTCCTTAAGTACAACTTTCCATCCTCAGTCTAGCGGTCAAGTCGAAAGGGTTAATCAAATTCTTGAAGACATGCTCAGAGCTTGTGTTATCTCATTCGGAAAGAATTGGGAGAAATCTCTTCCATTTGCCGAATTTGCTTATAACAATAGTTTTCAATCTAGTTTGAACATGGCTCCTTTTGAACTCCTGTATGGACGACGATGTCGAACACCACTAAACTGGTCTGAAACCGGTGAAAGACAATTCTTTGGACCGGATATGATCAAGGAAGCAGAAGATCAAGTTCGCATTGTTCGTGATCAATTGAAAGCAGCCCAGTCTCGTCAGAAAAGCTACTATGATCGTCATCATAGGCAAGAAAGCTACAATCTGGACGAGAAGGCTTACCTTCGGGTTACTCCTCTGAAGGGAACCCAACGTTTCGATATCAAAGGCAAATTGGCCCCACGTTACATCGGACCTTTCCGCATTATTGCTAAACGTGGATAAGTTGCCTACCAACTTGAACTACCCCCGCACCTTTCTCGAGTACACGATGTATTCCATGTGTCCCAACTCAGGCGTTGCTTCAAGGACCCCATCCGCGAAGTCGACCATGAAACGCTTGATCTCCAAGATGACCTTTCTTATCGAGAATACCCCGTTTGTATTCTTGATTTCGCAGAGCGTGTCACTCGTCGTCAGAAGATTAGGTTTCTGAAAGTGCAATGGTCACACCACTCTGAAAGAGAAGCCACGTGGGAAAGAGAAGACCGTCTCCTTACCGAGTACCCCTCCTTCCTCCCGCAGACTTCTGAATCTCGGGACGAGATTGTTTTGAGTGGGGGCGAGTTGTCAGATCCCTCTGTTAGGTATGTGCTAGGGTTAGCTAGTACCTTTGCATCATGTCAAAATTTCAAAAATAAATCTTGGAAATCAATTTCAAAATCAAAATGGGAGAAGGAACACCCCCAGATGAATTAATTCAAAAGTCCAGATAAAAATATTTTCCAAAAATTCATGTTAGAGTTTTGAAAAGTCTTATAAATGAGTGTGATCACATATCAAGTGATGTGGGACCAACCCCATGCTCATAGATTTTTCAAATATTCAAACAGTACCTTGGAATTAAAGAAATACCCCTTTTTGAATTAAAATTCAAATCATTTGAATTTTAAAAATGTTGAAAGTTTATGAGTGGCTAGTTTATATTTTTATGAGGCCACATAAAAGTTTTCAGCATTTAATAAAATGTTTAGCTATTTATTTTAGCTAAACAGAACAAATTACAGAAAAACAGAAAGGAAAGATTAAACAGAAATCAGAAAAGCTTACCTCTCGCACTAGGCGAGGCCCAACTCCCCTGGACGGCCCAGCCCACCTGGACCCTGCCCTGTCGTCTTCCTTCCCTCGCCTCCAAGCTGCTCGGTGGAATGCCACCGAGACAGCCGGACACGGCGTCGTCTCCCCAGCCTCCACCTGCCCTCCCCGACCCTTCTACGCGCCCCTGGAGACGCACCCGAGTGCCACGCCTCCATTCCCCCCCTCTCCTTCGTCTTCCTCCTCCTCCTGCGCCCGATTTCACCGCCGCCCGAAGACCGCCGTGGAGCACGCCGTCGAGAACACGTAGCCACCGTCGTCCCCGAGCCGTGCCGCCGTGTCCAGGAGAACCGCCGCAAGCCTTTTCATCGTTCCCCTCAAGCAATCGAGCCCGAGCACCTCAGCAATCGACGCCAGCTTCACCGAGGGCTCGCCGGACCCGTGAGTCGCCGTCGCCAAATTACTCGGCTACACAGCATCCCCGGCCTCACCGTCTTCTCCTTTAGCTTCAGGGTGAGCTTCTTCACCTTTCCCCTAAGTTTGCAGCGCCTCGTTTGCCCCACAACCGAATCCGCCATGGATCCCGAGCAAGCTCGCCGCCATGGCCGAACTGGAGCTCGTTTCATTGCCCCTGGCGTTGCACCCGTGCGTGCGTTTGGCACCTAGCCTTCCCAGTTTTCGAACGCAACCAAAATCACCCCAAACCGTGCTCCCTAGCCTCGGCTACGACCTCGCCGGTTTTCTGTTTCCGCCGGAGTCGTCGCCGCCATCTCTCCCGACCACCTCGTGACCCCCTGTTGCCTCCAGATGATGCGGAAGACGATGCTGAGTCGATTGGTGTCCTCCCTGTGCTCTCCCGTGGCCGTTTGGTCACTCCGGCGACCACGCCGCCGTGTCCAGTGCCGCCGGCGGCTAGCCGTCGGTAGGCTGGGTTAATTAGGGGACTAACCCCTGTTTAGTTAGGCCATGGGCCACTGACAGGTTGGGCCAGCCCCATCTAAGTTAATCAAAATCTTTATTTAAAACGGTTTAACCCCTACAGAGGCTGACCAGTGGGACCCCTTGTCAGTTTGACTCGGGTCAAACCCCCTGATGTAATGCTGATGTATTAATGACGCAGTAATGCTTTTCCAGAAAAGAAAAATAAGTTTAATAATTCCAGAAATTCCAGAAAATACCCCAAACTTTGGAAATTGATAGAAAATTCATATTAACTCCAAATTGGACAAATAATATATGAAAAATGATCAGGAGAAAATTATCTTTCCACATATGCAACTTTCAACTCTGTTTGAGTTGAATTTAAAATGTGATCAGTAGCATTTGCTATTTGATTTAAATGGAATTAAATCAAATTCAATTCAAATATTTTTGGCAACTTGAACCATGGCAACATGCTACATTTCACTTACACATCAGAGGCATATCATACACATTTGAAGTTGATTAAAAATGATCAAACTATATCACATATAACTTGGTTAATGTTGAATTCAAATGTGGAGTTTGAATTTGCATTTTAAATGCAATATATTCCACTGAAATGGAATTGCCTCACACATCCAAACTTATACTTCAAGCTTTAACATTCAATCATGTGCTTGAGCATTGCATTCATATTGATTGCTACCGGAGCAAGAGGTCACCCCCTTCGCTGAAGATCCAGAACCCGAACCTCGTCAGCAAGGCAAGCAAAACCCCATTGATCATGTCGATAAAATCCCACTTCCCTCTCATGTCTCGCTTATGCATTGTTTAGGATGATCACCATGCTTCGTTTCTACCGCATAGATGAACCCATTCCTTTGCATGACCTATCATTTTGTCACAGTAGTAAGCAAACCACAATCCTAGCAACTGTAGGAGTTGTTTGATATCATGTGGCCCCTGCAAATGTTACCGTTATTGCATGCTTAGTATGATACCATGTTGTTACTGTGATGTGAGTCGGGATGGGAGTGATTATGTTGATGATGGTAGAAAAGTGTTGGTGAATCGACCCTAATACAAGGTGAACGATGAGAGGCTGTGTAGGAGTACACGGTGGGTTGTCTCGTTGAACACCGCCCTAAGTCCGAGTTCTTGTGTGGTGATCCAAGATGAAGAGTACAACCACTCATTGGGCTCACTAACCCCTCTCAACTTATTAACTCATCCCTTTCGATGTCCAGATGTCGCAGTAGTTCGGAGTTCTGGTAGGCTCGTGGCCTGGATGCTAAGTGAGAGAACGGCTCAACCGAGACCGGCTTATGCACCACGCACACATCGCTTGGGTCCACTTCGGTAAACCGGCCGGGTTCACGATTGTGGTAGCCAACCCAAGTAGGCGGCTTTCTTGGACTAGATAGGCTATGAGGTAACAATTGTGGTGAGCATCCTCGCTGGCACCCCTTGAATGGTGTCGAGATCAAAGGCGGTAAATGATGGTCATGTGTGTGTAGCGGTACACCCTTGCAAGGTTAACAAAACTATTCGAATAGCCGCGTCCGCGGTTATGGACTACTTGGAAAGCTTAGCTTGATTATTAGATAACTTGAACCGGATACTTCTAAAATACACCAAGATAAGTGTGAGTTCTATGGCGTGCTTTCTCGTGGGGAAGTCGAGGAAGACACCTTAGTGGTGTATTGGTTGGAGAAAGTAGTGGACTCGTGTACGCTTCTTACCTCAAAGTCTGGTACTCGTAGTTCAGGATTAGCCAAGTCAAAGCTGGCATTTCTGCAAGTGAACCCCACCTCCCTTTACCTTGATACATGTGCATGAGTAGTATAGCTCCTATGTAAGTCTTGCTGAGTACGACTTTGTACTCACGTTTGCTTAATCTATGTTTTAGATGACGCCACTGACCCCGAAGGTGGCTTCTTCATCGAGCTGGACGACTGAAGTTAAGCTAGTCTAGTCCCAGTCAGCAGACTGGTTCCCTCGTGGAGGGCTTTATGTTGAATAAGGCTTCTTAAGCCAATTTATTAAACTTGTCTGTACTCAGACATAATTTGCTTCCGCTTTATGTTGTAATGTTGGATCACATGTATGTGATCTCTGTGTGTACTCTATAAGAGTTATAAATAAAATGTACACTTTGTAGAGAATTGGAATGGTACCTGCTGATCATACAAGGCATGTGTGCTGCGTTTATGTGTATAACATGCATGTCTTCGTATGGGTTTTTCGAGACGTTAGTTGTGTTCTGGCTGGCGGTCTTTCATACACCAAGTGGCCCTTAGATGTGCGCAGCTTGGGGCATCGCGATGCGATTGCTCGAGACTCCGTCTCGTGCACACTTTTTGGTATGATCAAGCCCGCCCTAGACCCCGACTAACTGATCGGGCTGGAGTAAGTCTATGTAAGAGTTTTGAGATAGTCTTTGAATATGGGAGTTCATCACCCATATCATTAGACTTGTGTGCGGACGATGAGGACCCATCACAGTTGATCATCCGGCCTGGATGGGATGCCCCTCACGTACGATGCTTTCCGAGAATGTTCAGTGCTTGGCCTTGTCTTCTTAGACAAGTGGGTGCGGTTCTCGGCTCTCCATATGACTATGTCTTAACTGTACTTGCATACGCTAACCCCGGGTCCCGACATTAAACCATGCCACTCGGCAGATGTGTAGAATTCATAGTGGATCTTATGTCAGGCACAACCCCAATTTCTAGACGTCCATATAGAATGGCCCCACATGAGTTAGCTGAGCTAAAAATCCAACTTGAAGCTTTGTTGGCAAAAGGCTTCATCCTCCCTAGCTCATCGCAATGGGGTTGCCCTGTTCTGTTCGTAACGAAGAAAGATGGAACAGAAAGGATGTGTGTAGACTATCGCCCGCTAAATCTAGCGACGATAAAGAACAAGTACCCACTTCCTAGGATCAATGATCTTTATGATCAACTTGCAGGATCCTTTGTCTTCTCCAAGATGGATTTGAGATTAGGCTATCATCAAATAAAGATCAGAAACGAGGACGTTCCCAAGACGGCTTTCACTACTCGTTATGGTCTTTACGAGTTCACCGTCATGTCCTTCGGTTTAACCAATGCCCCTGCTACTTTTTCACGCATGATGAATTCGATCTTCATCGAGTATTGGGACAAGTTTGTCGTGATTTACCTCGATGACATCCTTATATACTCGAAGAACGAAGAAGAACATTCCGAGCATCTTAGGCTGGTATTGATGAAACTTCGAGAGCATTGCTTTTATGCCAAGTTCTCTAATTGTGAATTTTGGCTACCAGAAGTGACCTACTTAGGCCACGTGAGTTCTGCAAAAGGCATTGCTGTCAATCCCGAGAGAGTTCAGGCCGTCCTTGACTGGACTCCACCTGAATCGGTTAAGAAAGTTAGGAGTTTTCTTGGCTTAGCAAGCTATTGCCGCTGCTTCGTCGAGAACTTCTCCAAAGTTGCAAAGCCTCTTACTGATCTCCTCAGGAAAGATAAGAAATTCCCATGGACCCCCAAGTGCGAGGAAAGATTTCAAGAGCTAAAGAGAAGATTGACTTCTGTACCCGTACTTGCACCTCCAGACACCAAAAGGGATTTTGAGATCTATTGTGATTCTTCACGGCAAGGGTTAGGATGCATACTTATGCAAGATCGACATGTGGTAGCAAACGCTTCACGCCAATTGCGTCCACATGAAGAGAACTATCCTACCCATGATCTTGAAATCGCTGCCGTAGTTCATGCCCTGAAGACATGGCGACATTACCTCCTTGGTAATCGTTGTGAGATCGATTCCGACCACCAAAGCCTCAAATACATATTTTCCCATCCAGATTTTAATCTCAGGAAAAGACGCTGGATAGAGTTGATAAAAGATTATGACTTAGGATTTTCTTTCACCAGGCAAAGTCAATGTCATGCATGACGCACTAAGTCGTAAGTTGTATTGTAACAACCTCATGTTACAACGGTGTCAACCACTTCTTCATGAGGAGTTTCGCAAGCTCAATCTTGATATTGTCCCTCATGGCTATCTTTCTACCTTGGTGGCGAAACTAACTCTTGAGGATCGAATCATAGTTGCCCAAAGGCGTGCACGAGGTGTTCGCGGATCAAGTAGAACATTGCTAGCGTAGTTGCTAAATGTTTCTCCACAGATAGTAAAGGAATGGTATTCTTTGGAAATCGTTTGGTAGTACCTAAGAATAGGGAACTAAGGCAACTCATCCTCAAATAAGCCCATGACACGCCCCTGTCGATTCATCCCGGTAGCACAAAAATGTACCGAGATCTACGCCAGAGATTTTGGTGGACTAGGATGAAGAGAGACATTGCTCGATTTGTTGCCGAATGAGATATTTTTCGTCGCATTAAGTCCGAACATCAAAGACCTGCTAGTGCTCTTCAACTTTTGCCTATTCCCAAGTGGAAATGGGACAAAGTCAGTATGGATTTCATCACTGGCTTTCAAAAAACCGAGAAAGGAAATGATGCCATCTTCGTTGTCATTGATAGACTTTCAAAAGTTGCTCACTTCCTTCCCGTTAGCGAGTCCATAACTGCGAGCCAGTTAGCAGACTTGTATGTCTCTAGAATTGTGTCTCTTCATGGTGTTACTTTGGAAATCAATTCTGATCGTGGTAGCCTTTTCACCTCTTGATTCTGGGAAAGTTTTCAAAATGCTATGGGAACTCATCTGTCCTTTAGTACAACTTTCCACCCTCAATCTAGCGGTCAAGTTGAAAGGGTTAACCAAATTCTCGAAGACATGCTCAGAGCTTGTGTTATCTCATTCGGAAAGAATTGGGAGAAGTCCCTTCCATTCGTCGAATTTGCTTATAGCAACAGCTTCCAATCTAGTCTGAACATGGCTCCTTTGGAACTCCTCTATGGACGAAGATGTCGAACACCCCTAATCTGGTCAGAAACCAGTGAAAGAAAATTCTTTGCACTGGATATGATCATGGAAGCAGAAGAACAAGTTCACATTGTTCGTGATCAATTGAAACAGCCCAGTCTCGTCAGAAAAGCTACTATGATCGTCATCATAGGGAAGAAAGCTACAATCTGGATGAGAAGTCTTACCTTCGGGTTACTCCTCTGAAGGGAACCCAACGATTCGGTATCAATGGCAAGTTGGCCCCACGTTACATTGGACCTTTCTGCATTCTTGCTAAACGTGGAGAAGTTGCCTACCTACTTGAACTACCCCCGCACCTTTCCCGAGTACATGATGTATTCCATGTGTCACAACTCAGGCGTTGCTTCAAGGATCCCATCCGCGAAGTCGACCATGAAATGCTTGATCTCCAAGATGACCTTTCTTATCGAGAGTACCCTGTTCATATTCTTGATTCAGCAGAGCGTGTCACCCGTCGTCAGAAGATCCGGTTTCAGAATGTGCAATGGTCACATCACTCCGTGACAGAACCACATGGGAAAGAGAAAACCGCCTCCGTGTCGAGTACCCCACCTTCCTCTCGACGACTTCTGAATCTCGGGACGAGATTCTTTTGAGTGGGGGCGAGTTGTCACAATCCCCACTTGGGTAAGGGCTAGGATTTTAGTGCCCTTTGCATCATGTGAAAATTTAAAAAAAATCAAAATTGGGGAAAAGAAAAGCCCTAAAGATTTAATTCAAATGGCCAGATAAAAATTTACACTAAAAATCCATTTGAATATTTGTAAAACTTCTGAAAATGTGCATGACTAAGTTCCATGTGTTGTGGGACCCACTTCATGCATATGGGATTTAAAAAAATCCAAATAGAGCTAGGAAATTAAATTAAACCACTATTTGAATTGAAATTCAAATTGATTGAATTTCAAAAATACCCAAAAGTTATAAGTGGCTTGCTACTGACCACCTAAGATTTATAAAAATATTTGGGCATTTTTATAAAATGCTCTACTATTTATTTTAGAGAAAAACAAACTAGCAGAAAAAAGAAAAGAAGGAGAAAAGAAAAAGAGAAAATCCCCAGCCCTTTGGACCAACTGAAGCCCCCAGCCCACCTCCCTTTTGTCTCCTTCCTCAAGCAGCTCGGTGTCGCCCCGAGAGCGCACGGCGACCGCCGAAGCCACGCCACCAACCTTCCTGGCTCTCCCCTGGCCTCTTCTGCACGCCACGCTAGCCCAGAGAGCCCCCACGTCCTTTCCCCCTCCTCGCGAGCTCTTCTCCTTCCTCCCCGGTGAAAATCCGCAAGGTCCCGAAGCGTCCCGGAGAACGCCGCCGCGCACCGGCGTGGCCAACGCCGACGAGAATGCCAGCCGAGGTGTCCACTGCAACCAGCGACCTCGATTTCGTCACCACTAGCGGGGAATCGCTCACAGACGGCTGAGGACAGCGCCATCTTCAACCCGACGCTGCCGGTTGCCGTGGGCTTCGGCGAGAAATCACGACCCCACCGTAGCTCCTCCGGTCCCTTCGCCCCCTCCAGCTTGCTCACGGTGAGCCACTCACCCCTCCCCGCCTTCCCGTTCTCCTCCGGAAGCTCACCGTCGCCTTCCTCTTCGAAGAAGTGGCCGGCCGCCCACCATGGTGCTCACCGACGCGCTCCAAGTGCCTCCAGGCGAGGCACGCGTGCGAGAGGGCCCAAGTGGTGCTCTCCCCGTGCCAATCAGTGGCCGGGAGGCCAACTCCGGCGGCCCTCCGCCGTGTCCTGTAGCTGCCGCGGGCCGACTGGCTAATTAGGGGGGCTAAACCCTGTTTATTTTGGCTCTAAGCCACTGACAGGTGGGGCCATCCCCCCCATAAAACTAATTAAAATTTAAACTAAACCGAGACTGAACCCTGGGCTAGTGACATGTAGGCCCGACATGTCAGCCCGCCTTTGACATCAGCATTGCATCATGCTGATGCAATAACTCCAATTTCTCTGTTTATTTAAATTAGATAAATTGCAGAAAATAGCTAAAACTTTAGAAAATCATAGAAATTTCATACTAACTCCAAATTAAACAAATAATATCTGAAAAATTATCAGAAAAATGCAAGGATTATGAATATGCAACTTGTTGCTATGTTTGACCATTTTACAATGGGTGAACAGTAGCAAACATGCATATGGCATAATTTGAATTTGAATTTGAAGTTTGAATTTGCAAATTCTTTGCAATACACTTCAATTAAATGGAATGTGCCACAAACTAGTACCCTATACCTCATGTCACAACATTAACATGTGCTTGAGCATTGTACTTTATTTGTGCCCCCTTTGTTGATGATTGTTTCCGGTAACAGTCTTTCCGAGATGGAGGTCACCCCCAGAAGCAAAAGTTTGATAAACCAGTGTATCGTCAGCAAGGCAAGCCAACCCCATTGATCATGTCTATAGAAAACCATTTCCCTCTCAGTCTCGCTTATGCATGTTTAGGAGATCACCATGATACGTTCTTCCGCATAGTTGAACACATTCCTTTGCATGACCTATCATTTCTGCCACAATATTAAGCTAACTTCAACCTAGCAGATCTAGGAATTGCTTGTGATCATCATGTGGCCATTCATCCATGTTATGCTTATGCTATGCTTAGAGTTGTGGAAGCATTGGTCCATCTTGGGTGATGAATTGATTTTGGTAGCATTCATATTCATGTTATATGTGATGAAAAGGGTGTGGTGAATTTGACCTAAACAAGGTGAACGATGAGAGGTGGTTTAGGAGTACACAGTGGGTTGTCTCGTTGAACACTGCCCTAGGCCCCGAGTTCTTGTGTGTTAATCCAAGACAAAGAGTACTACCATATGTTGGGCAAATGCACCCCCGCTCAACCTACTAACTCACCCCAATTCAGGTCTAGGAGTCACACTAGTTCGGGCTTTCCATTTGGCATATGCATAAAAAATAATGAATGAAAAGTTGCATCATTTAGATATGTGGGTGGACCTGTGAGACAGTAAAACCATCTACCAGGGTGGCGTCTCGGTCGCCTGCATTGTTTGGGTCCGTATCGTTGATCCGGCCGGACTCTCGTGCGGTAACCAACTCAGATAGTCGACTCATGGATTATAGTTGGCTGTGAGGTAAAAGTGTGGGAATTATCCTCGCCGACACCCGCTTGAAGGGAGACGAGATCCCGGCGATAACTGATAGTTTCATGTGTGTAGCAGTACACCCCTGCGGGGTTAACAAACTATTCGAATAGCCGCGTCCGCGGTTATGGACTACTTGGAGACCTATGCTTGATTATTAGACAACTTTAACGGTTATTCTAAAACTTGCAAGATAAGCGTGAGTTCTATGGCGTGCTTCCTCGTGGGGAAGTCGAGGAAGTATCCATAGTGGTGTATTGGTTGGAGACTTGGTAGTGGACTCGTGTACGCTTCTTACCTCAAGTCTGGTACTCGTAGTACAGGACTAGCCAAGTCAAAGCTGGCACTTCTGCATGCTGAAACCCCACCTCCCTTTAACTTGAAACTTGAGCATGAGTAGTATAGTTCTGATGTAAGTCTTGCTGAGTACGAGTTTGTACTCATGTTTGCTTATTCTATGTTTTAGATGAGAACCCAGCCTCCGATGGAGTCACCTTCCTGAAGGTCGATGTTGATTAAGCTAGTATAGTTCCAGACAGCAGTCTGGTCCCTCGTGGAAGGGCATGTATGTTGAACAAGGCTTCTCTAAGCCATCTGTTAAACTTGTCTATACTCAGACCTAATTCGCTTCCGTTCTTTGATGTAATGCTGGATCATAGTTATATGATCTTTGTTTACTCTATGTGTAAGTCAATAAAGATATACTTTGTAGAGTTCATGCACTGTGTACCTGCTGTTTACACTCGACATGTATGCTGCGTGTATGATTATAACATGCATGTCTTAGAGTGGGGTTCGATAGCTTAGTTGAGTTCTTGCCGACGGTCTTTTATACACCAAGTGGCCCTTAGATGTGCGCAGCTTGGGTCATCGCGATGCGATTGCTCGTGACTCTGTCACATGGCACACTTTGTTGTATGATTGAGCCCGCCCGAGATCCTGGCTAGGTGATCGGGCTGGAGTCTGTTTATGTAAGTGTTATAATTCAGTCGATAATATGGTTGAGGCGACTTGTCTATGAGTATGGGATTTCACCACCCATAATCATTTAGACTTGTGAGCGGGCGATGAGGACCCATCTAAGTTGATCATCCGGCCTGGATGGGATTCCCCTCACGTACGATGCTTTCCGAGAGTGTTCTGGGCTTGGCCTTATCTTCTTAGACAAGTGGGTACGACTCTCGGCTCTCCATATGATTGAGTTGTGACTGGAATTACATACGCATATTCCGGGTCCCAACATAAGGTTTATCGAACTCAGGGAAGTAGAGGTTGAAGATGGTCTCTCTCAAGAAACCCTGCAATTAAGATACAAGAAGTCTCTTGTGTCCCCAACACACCTAATACAACTAGGAGTTGTATAGGTGCACTTGTTCCGCAAAGAGTTAGTAAAATATGGATGATAGATGTGGCAAAGCAAGTTAATATAAATCTGTAATAAAAAGTGCAGCAAGCAAACATGTGAAAAAAGTGAGCACAAACGGTGTAACAATGGTGGAAACAAGGCCTAGGCTTCATACTTTCACTAGTGGTAACTCCCAACATCATTAACATAGTCTAATCACATGATATTTCCCTTAAAACATGCAATGTAGACGCACTCGGATGTCATTCCTTTGTGGTCAAGAGAGGACGAGAATTATGTAGGGCTACAAAAGCACACCTCAAAGTTGGTAGTTCTCAATATATGGATTTCCCAATGTCACCGCGGCCATCCAAAGAGAGTACCACAATCACCACAACAAATCTCAAGGATAGTCAAAGACAAGCACCAAGAGACTCTCAATCTTAAATCAACACACAAAAGAGGAAATCACTCATGAAAATATTCTTCTAAGCCATGTCCAATAGACCGCTGTCACCTTGGTCTTGGGGATTATACTAGATAAGATCAAGTGAGTACATCAATCTAATAAATAGTGGAAGGTGAAATATCATGGGATCACCCTAGATTAACATAGCCTATGATCACATCATGGCAGACAGAATTGACCACATAGCTACTGGTAGAAACCTTAACCCCGAGGAGGAACTACTCCTGCTTCATGGAGGGAGGAAGAAACATCGATGGAGATGAATCCGTTGGCACTTCCCCGTCCCGGCAGGGTGCAGGCACAGGAATTCTGGTCCCCCAAAGCTTGTCGGCGATGGCGTTGGAGATCGGAATTGCTTTTGGAGAAAAGGGGTCTGGAATCAGGGTTTTTACAACGGGAGAATAAATGGGTTCTTGTACCATCTGTAACGACCTGATTCCCATAGAATCGAAGTCTCTGTGCATTATGTGCTAGTCCCTGGATCAATAGCTAGCACATACAGTACTTGATGTAATATCAAAAATTAAACCACATGTCATAAATATTACATCGAAGATCCAGTATTACAATATAGCATACCTGCATAGCTCAAGGCTAGCTTACGAATACAATACAACGGAAAAACAATAAAGTCTTCGTGGCGTCCATCAACTCGACCGGAAAGTTGAGTATAGACATCGTAACCCTACATCGCATCACTTACTCATTGCATATAATCCTGCAACACGGAAGGTTACAGCCCGACAACGGGTCAGTACATCTGATTTGTACGGCATGTCACACGAAAAAGGATATAACAGACCTACATCTACATGCAAGGTAAGTCAAAGGAAGGCTTATGGTTTTATTTTGCAGAAAGCTGATTTTTCCCAATCTACCTATGTCAAAATTTTAGTTTATCTTACTACTTAAGGTTGAACTGGGCTGCACTATTTCCAACCCATACCCTTTATTAAAGTCTTTCCCACTCAAGTTTTATTAAGGTGTTTCATCTGTCAAGACCATCCAACAAAAGTAATGCCTAGTTTCTCAAAGTTGTCCATACCCGGGGACACGGCTAATCATGATCAGTTTGTACGCTCTGCACAGGTCTGTACGCTTTTCCCACTAGACCCAACACGAAGATTTAGACGAAGTCTTCAGAAGAGGTCACCTCCACCCTTTGGTAGCTGGTACACCTATCATATCTACATGAGCTACCTACTAGGGCCAGGCTCCCTACAACCTACTCGACTAAGCCAGAGCCCATATAGCCAGTGGTTGTACATGGAAGCTACTAGTCACTAAGTCTGTCCGATCTTTTTGAGCTTGGACGGCGCCCACTTAGGGTGCACTCTCATGGGCGCATTTCCTTAGACAAGGTGCACGACCCCATGATGCGTTCCCTCCAAACCATTCACAACCATTAGGGGTACAACCTGGTCTCGCCTTAGATAAGGTACGAGCCCCCAGGAAGCACACCCTGCCCGTCCAGAGGTGTATACTAATTAAGGTTTGCTAGTCAAGTCAATAAAATCCTTACACAACTCAATGAAATCTCAAACCAATCCCCGTCTACAAGCATAGCAATATATAACCAACACGAACTAGGGCGACAAAGAATACAGGATCATATCATATGGCTATCCTACCAGGTTTGCAGCAATAGTATAAATAGTCCTACACATGCAGTGGGTGATATTTTCTACATGCATAAGTAAAAATATAGGTTGTGAAATGGTCAAAGTATGACTTGTATTATACATTCGATGAAGTTCTTCACTCTCACAATCTAGATAACTCTACTTGTCACACTCCGAGCAATCTATCGTAAAGAAAAGATACCACATAAACAATCACGCCAAAAGAATCCACAAGATCAACAAATCAAACACAATAAGCGTTAGCAACAAAAACAACTAGGCTCGATAAAATATATGTGGCGATGTGCTCTAAGGTGATACGTGAAATGTGAACTCGAAAGAGTCAACGGAAAAGAATTGTTGAATAAAGGTTATGACCAAGGGCATTATGAATTCAAGGTGAACGTCATGCCAATATGAGAAGGTGTCTGGGTATTGCCAATAGGATGTCTCATATGATCCAATATGCAAAAAGAATCACGTGCGACAGAACACTACAACATGAGTTATAGCAGGGTAAAGTTTGGATTAAATTTAAATTCAAACAGATCAAAAATACTTGAATTATGGTGTATAGATGATGTGAACAGAAAGTATATGACATGAGTGATCCAACGAAAAAATAATTAATCGAATTGGATCAACGGTATACAAGATACGGCCTCCATAAGTTTGAATTTGATTTTGAATAAATTCAATTGAAAAGTGCGCAAATGTGTGAAAGGTTTATTCTATGACAAACTAATGATCAATACGAGTGCATAGGAAAAGTAATCACTAAATTCTGATACATGGTTTAAAAGATAAGGCCGGAACGGTTCTAGGGTGCAATCTGTGAAAAGGGCCCAACCGTGAATAAAATAAGTTCTTCATCACAGCTAGGTCCCTGAACGCTACGGAATGAACAATGTTCACTCCGATGGCTTTCCGGTGAACGTTCGCTAAATAAGAATCCACGGTTAATAGGAGAAACCCGGAGTCAACGCCGGTTAACCGAAAAAATCTGAACCCTAGATCTCAGATTTCCCAATCTAATCCTACCCGTCGGATTTCGATCCGACGGACGAGGTGGCGGCCGCAGCGGACGGCGGCGGGCGGCGGCCGACGGGGAGTGGCAGCGTTGGGGCGGGCGGCGCGTGGGTCGGTGTTGCCGGCGCGTGGGAGGCGCGCGCAGCGCGGCGTCTTAGGCGACGCGTCTCCGGCGGCCCGGCCGGCGGTTGCCGCGGCGACTGACGGCGGCGCGGGCGGCGCTCGATGTGGCGGCGGGAAGGCTCGCGGCGCGGGCGGGCGCACGGCTCTAGCGGCGCGGAGAGGCGGCCGGCTTCGAGGCGCGGCGGTTCCGGCGAACTCGGCGAGTCCAGCGGCGGCAGTGGGGCCCATGCTAGGGTTTTCTCCAAAAAAAAGAAAAAGGAAAAAAATTCAAAATATAAATAGGATGAGGAAAAAAAACACAATCGGTCCGTATTGGACTCTAATGCGCCCGCGGGCAGAAATAAGCTATTGGGCCGACAGGGTAAAGGTATTTCTTTTTTTTTAAATCCGAAACTTCAAACAATTCTATAAAATCAACCAAAGATCCTAAAAAATATGAAATAAATTCTTAAATTCATAAAATAATCCAAAGAAAAATATGCAATGAAATTATTGTCCAAAATGGTAAATAAAAATAATGACATTTTATTTAGTTATAAAATATTTTAAAAATCAACAAAAAAATCATAAATAATTATTTAAATAATTTCCACTCCATTTTCTGAAGAATTCAATTTATCTTCTCTCAAATTTCTATTATTCTGAATGGAAAATTATTTAAAAAAACTCCAAAAGTTTTAAATCCTACTGAAATTCAAACATATCAAGCAAACAATCATTATTATAATTAATTTATTAACATTCCAAAATTTAGAAAATTTTGGGATGTTAGAAGAAGGCAGCTCCCATTACATATCGGAGCGACACAAGGTCCAGTACACAAAAAGACGAAGTTCTTCGCTATAAACTAATGATTACATGTCAAGGCACTCGAGAAGCTATCAAAGGACTACAAGACCAATCATCACAAGGAATTATGACTTCTACATGTATGCCCATGGTGAGATCATTGGCACTTTCATCCACATCTTGACGAGCATCATCACAGACAAAGTAAGACTAAGTCCGCAAGGTGCAACCCGCCATCATCCTGTGCCTGGTGACCTTGCCTACCAATGCACTCGTTTGCTCGGCGACTTGACGTCCGACTCATCCTCGGAACTAGAAGAGCAAGAACCACTAGTCGAGGAGCCGAAAAAAGAAGAAGCCACGGGAGAACAAACCAAAGTACTCCTCGACCCGTCAGA
Source organism: Bromus sterilis (assembly GCA_950022295.1). NCBI lineage: Eukaryota > Viridiplantae > Streptophyta > Magnoliopsida > Poales > Poaceae > Bromus > Bromus sterilis. The sequence goes on along the minus strand of OX465596.1, from coordinate 154,711,600 downwards.
GCTTCCACTTGTTGAGTCCTCCAAGTACGGATCCAGGCGATTCACACTAGCATCAAAAGCGCAAACAGTGAGAGTATCTTCACCATCAAATCGACAACAAATGTTGTCCCCGGCACGCAAATTAAGCCGACGAGAAAACGACCTCCAACTAGGCCCAAGAAAATCAAGAGAGAATTATGAACCTCAAGCTCTATCCATACAAGAGAACGAGAACAACCTTGAAGCCGGAGCCAAACACACCTCAAGCTGAGTTCAGAAACAATGGAAGCAAAAGAAGATGGAAGAGGTATTCGTGTAGCAGTCCCGTTGAGAACACTTCTCAGAAAATCATAGCGCCAGGCACCCTCTTTCTCAAAAGAAGAGGGAGGCGCCACAGCTGCCCCGACACGTCCACGACCGGAAGAGCGAGGTGTACGACCACCACGCCCAGGCCGACCTCGACCTCGGCGAGCCATGCTACAAGAAGGACCAGCTAAAGGAATGCTACACTCTGGAAGTTTGCTGAAAAAAAAGAGAAGAAACAGGAACCAAGAGAAAGTGCCGAGAAAACACAAACAACATGTATTTATAGCTCATGCCAAATGCAAGAAAGGAAATCGCGTGGAAATCCAATCGGCGCCATCATTAGCTCAATACCGGAACACAAGATGATACGGAGCCCGAGACAAGATGCCTCTTCGCATTTTACAAATATTTAAAAGGAGACATCAAATCCCCGCATGTTTCCCATGCACACATCGGAAACCCAAAGGGCCGCACTACTAGGAAAATAGCTATACATGGAAAGCTTATTAGTGGCGCATATATAAAGCCATGCGCCACCATCTGTTAGGGGTGGCGCACTGGAAAATAATGCGCCACTCATAAGGTCTTATGGGTGGTGCATTATTTTCCAGTGCGCCAGCCCTAAGAGTGGGCCAGCCTAGATGATCTTATACGTGGCGCATCGAGCAATATGCGCCACCCCTAAGAACCTTATGGGTGGCGCACACACAGAATGCGCCACCCCTAAGAGCTTAGGGGTGGCGCATTCTGTAAATGCGCCACCCATAATGTCCTTAGGGGTGGCGCATTTCTCTAATGCGCCACCCATAAGAGCTTAGGGGTGGCGCATTTCACCAATGCGCCACCACACACTTGCTATATGCGCCACTAAATTCCTAGAGTTACCCTTATCTACTCCACCCCACCTACCACATCTGATTCACACCACACAATTCTCAAACTAGATCCACTCTTCTCACCCTAGATCTATTCGGTTATCTCCTCCTCCCCACCTCATTTCTTCCATTTATCCATCGATACTTGGCATTACATCTATTTTGTTTCATATTGAAGTAAGTGGACCTCCTCCCAAACTTTTTTGTTCCATTTATGACCCATATACTTGCCTTTATTAGCTTGGGGTTTGTTGTATATGTGAAGCTTGGGTTTGATGTATATCTGAAGCTTGTGGTGGTTTGATGTATATGTGAAGCTTATGGTTGTTTGATGTATATGTGTATCTTGAGTGGCAAATGTTTTGCCGAAATGTCGATTCATTTCCGTTTCGGCAAATTTCTGGCGCACTCTCCGCATGCTCCCATGCATTATTAGGGAAGGTCATGCCGAATTTTTCTGGCGACGACTGTGATATATAATTGTGTTGCTCTCTCCGTGCACGCAGGTGATCGACCATGGTCCGCGAGATGCTGAGCGATATCACCGTGGCTAGGTGGATGCAATGTGCGACAAACGACATGCTAAGGAATAATAGTTCGGATATAAGATGTCCGTGTCGGAGATGCAAACTGCAGTGCGTGACCGAGCCTGATTCCGGAATATTGCAAAGACACCTGAAGCGTAATGGTTTGATGGATGGCTACACACGATGGATAAGTGATGAAGCTGGTGAGGAGGAGTACGTCAATGGTGGGGCGCCAGTAAATGAGGAAGGGCAACCAGAAAACAGCGGCGGGCGAGATGACGAAGAGCATCCCTTACATGATCATGAAGAAGATGCCGAAGCGGATAATGTAGATCAAGATGCCGGACATGAAGATCAAGATGTCGGACATGATGAGGATTCAAGCTGGGTGCGGGACCCTCATGTTCAAGAGCTTCTTGTCAAAGAGGCGTTGAACGCAAGGGGTGCAGCTAGAGAGAAAGCCAAGATGGCGCAACTCGAGAAAGACGCGATTACGAAGTTGTACGAAGGATGCAACGACGGGGATACCCGCTTGAATGTAACACTTGGGGCTATGGAGATGAAGGCAAAACACAAATGGACCGACGAAAGCTTCGATGATAACATGGCATTCTGGCACGATCGTCTTCCGAAGGGAAACACGTGCACAACTAGTATCGCTGAGGCCAAGAAAGTCCTTTGCCCTCTCGATCTTCCGCATGTTAAATACCACGTCTGCATAAATGATTGCATGATCTATCGGGGTGAGGACGAAGATAAAACCACATGTTCGGTGTGCGGTGTTAGTCGATACAAGAGAGGGAAGAAAGTTCCTAGAAAAGTGGTATGGTACTTTCCGGTCACTCCTCGTCTGTAGAGGTATTTCGTAGATCCCGAGGAAGCAAAGCTCATGACCTGGCACGCGGATAGAAAGAAGCTAAAAGAGGATGACCCGAACCCGGATCCGGAAAAGGAGGACATGCTGAGGCACCCTTCAGATGGTAGCCAATGGACGGCGTTGGACCTCGAATACCCAGATTTTGGGAAAGAACCAAGGAACCTCAGGATTGGTGTGAGCGCCGATGGAGTCAATTCGTTTGGCGGCCAGAGCAGCACACACAGTACCTGGCCCGTGTTTGTATGAATATACAACCTTCCCCCCTGGAAATGCATGAAGAAAAAGTACATAAGAATGTGTATGCTAGTTCAAGGGCCGAAACAACCTGGTACGGACCTCAATCTATATCTGCAGCTGTTGAAAGAGGAGCTAGAAACGTTATGGAAAGACGGAGTCAATACGTGGGACGCCGCGGCAAAAGAATATTTCCCAATGAAAGTCGCGGTGATCACGATGGTGCACGACTATCTCGGATACGGATATTTCTCAGGGCAGGTGGTCCAAGGATTCTATGCATGCATTAGGTGCATGGATAATACAACATACCGCCAGCTACCAAAAGATCCCGGATCTTCAAAAACCGTGTTCCAGGGGTCTCGGAGGTGGCTTCCGAAGAAACACGCGTGGAGAAAACAGGGACATCTGTTCGATGGAAGCGAGGAGCTCCGAGCACCCCCAGCTCGAAGGAGCGGCAAAGAAATCGACAACTTGGAAAGAGTGCCCCTTGCTGGGAAAGAAAAAAAAGAAGACTCAGCCGTTGATGAGGGTATGGAAAGCGAGGTCTGTTTTCTGGGATTTGGAATACTGGAGTCTACTCCGCAGTCCTCATAGCCTTGATCTAATGCATATCACAAAGAACGTGTGCGAGAGCTTGTTTGGCACGCTGCTCAACCCGCCGGAGAAGACCAAGGACGGGCCAAAAGCAAGGAATGACTTGAAATTTGTGGGCATCAGGAGGGAACTTCACCCCCTAGTGACGACGATGATGAGCCAGAGGAGGAAGAGGATACGGAAATGCAAAAACTCTCGCAAACGAAAAAGGACGACCAAGAAGAAGACCGGTATTGATCACTGCCCCCGGCATGCTTCACTCTGTGCGAGGAGGAGATCAAGAGTTTTATCCACTGCCTCATAGGAGTAAAATTTCCGAACGGCTACGCGGGGAAGATAAGCAGATACCTAGACGAGGCGAAGCAGCGTTTAAGCGGGATCAAATCTCACGACTGTGCCGTGCTGATGACGCAGATTCTCCCGGTTGCGATGCGAGGGATAATGGACGAGCACGTCCGTAAAACGGTGTTTGGCCTTTGCAACTTTTTTTACGTCATCTCCCGGAAGTCGATTTGCGCTACGCAACTCAAAAGGCTACATGAGGAGATCGTGCTCATACTATGCGAGCTTGAGATCTATTTCCCGCCCACGTTCTTCGACATTATGGTGCATCTTCTGATCCACGTCGTGGAGGATATCGTCCAACTCGGGCCTGCGTTTCTGCGCAGCATGATGCCGTTCGGAAGGATGAATGGACACATCAAAAAATACGTTCGTAATAGGTCCCGTCCAGATGCAAGCATAGCGAAGGGCTTTCTAACCGAAGAGTGCATCTCTTTTTGCACGAATTATCTCAACACCGAGAACCCTGTTGGTCTGGCCGTCAACAAGCACTTTGGCAGGACCGATGGGTTTGGTCACCACGAGGGAAGCCGAGACATCGACTTTGAAAGAGCAAGCCTAGTCGCGCTACAACACATCCAACTGGTCGATCCTTGGATAGTAAAGCACAAGGATTTAATCAGGAAGAAGTACAGTGACCAGGGCCTGCAGATAACGGACCGAGATCCACGGCTAAGCAAAGAGCACAACTCCGGTTTCATGACTTGGTTCAGGGACGAGCTTCGTGCTAATCCCCCGCGAAGGAACGCTTCTGAGGATGAAAAGCTGATATTAACCTTGTCACAGGGTGCCGCACGCAACCTGATGACCTATCAAGCCTATGATATCAACGGCTACACATTTTACACGGAGGAAAAGGACAATAACTGCGATTACCAGAACTTAGGGGTAACGGGGATATTCTACACCGATGACGTCAAGGAAAGATTCTATGGAAGGATCGAGGACATATGGGAGCTCGACTACTGTGGAGAGAAGGTGTCGATGTTCCGTGTGAGATGGGCCAAGAGCGTCGTAAAAGAAGACCGATACTTCACCACCATGGTTATACCCGAAGCCAAATCCATGTCTACGGGCGCAAACGTCACCGCGAAAAATGAGCCATGGGTACTGGCTAGCCATGTGGACCAATGCTTCTTCATTACCGACCCATCAAAGCCGAGCCGCGTTGTAGTGAGGAGAGGCAAAAGAAACATCATCGGAATGGATGGAGTCGCCAACGAGCAAGACTTTGACAAGTACGGTGACCCGAAGATGGAGGATGACTACGCCGCTCAGGATACATACACCACAACACTACCGAAGAAAGGTCTCGTCCTGTTCAAGAGGAAAAGTGAAGGCGTCCTGGGCCTAAATTATTCAACCACGACAAAGAAGGGCAAGAAGAAGATTGTGAGGAAACGATAGCTAGATAGCTAGCTCCAAATTTAAGAAAAATATTTTGTAATTCATGATCACTTTGTGTATGCATGGATTTAATATGCACTTTGTAATTGATGATCACAATCTTATGTTTCCAAATGCCGCTACACCTTGTGTTTGTGGAATTGGTTCGGCGACGACACGGTTAAGGTATGGTACGTGGATCGATATGATCACAATCGAAGTACTCCCTCCATTTCTTTTTACTCTGCATATAAGATTTGGTCAAAGTCAATCTTAATAAAGTTTGACCCCTTTTATACACAATTAAAGCATCATGCCTAACTCCTTAAAAATATTTAGTAGCGATAAAAAAACTAGCAGCGATAAAAAACTAGAAGCGATAAAAAACCAGATAGATAGCTAGTCCAATTAATAAAAAAAATAAAAAACTCTTAGGGGTGGCGCATCTTTCATAAATGCGCCACTAAATGTTCTTAGGGGTGGCGCATTTTGCCAGAATGCGCCACCAAGAGGTTCCTTATGCGTGGCACATTTCGGCGGAATGCGCCACGCATAAGGAACCTCTTGGTGGTGCATTCTGGCAAAATGTGCCACCCCTAAGCCTTAACCTCCACGGCCCCCTTCCCCTTGCTCGTCACAGTACCCATTCGAGCACGATCCCCTCTCGAGCCCTAACCGCCACCGTCCTTGCCGCCGATGCCAGAGCCGCCCCTCGACGCCACCAGAGGCGCCCCTCGACGCCACCGCGGAGGAGCCGCTCCTCTAAGCCGCCGCGGAGGGTCCCTTCGATGCCACAGGAGCCGCTCGCCGCCACTGGAGCCCCTCGGCGCCACCGGAGCCGCCACCCCGACGCCCCCGAGGTGATCCCCCTCGACGCCTCCATTTCCATCCCTGCCCCCTTCTTACTTCCCTTGTTATTCAAAGAAAACAGAGAGGGGATTTGAGATTCTTGGTCCATATATGATGATGCATATGTTTTCTTCCATGTGTTTGTTAGAAATTGTTAAGGAATCCTGCACATGTGTTTGTTTTCTTACTAGAAATTGTTAAGAAATTGCTAGAAACTTACTCCATATATGGGACAGAGATCCAGTGACATGCCAATGGCATGTCACCGGTGAACAGTACCGTAACATGCGGCCATGCATCGGCCCTTCAAATGCCATCCAATGACCAACAATCATCCACAATAAAATATTGTTGCTTGTCTTACTAGTAAATCTGCTACTATTTGTTATTTGTACGTAAAAGGAGGCACAATCTCATATAAAACGGAGGCACGACCTCATACAAAACGGAGGCATGACTATATAAAAACGGAGGCACTTCCTCATACAAAACGGAGGCACGACCTCATATAAAACAGAGGCACGACCTCATACAAAACGGAGCCACGACTTCTTATAAAACGGAGGCAAGACATGTATGAGGTTGTGCCTCCGTTTTATAAGAAGTCATGCCTCGGTTTTTTATGAGGTCGTGCCTCTGTTTTATATGAGGTCGTGCCTCCGTTTTGTATGAGGTCGTGACTTCGTTTTATCATAAGTCGTGCCTCTGTTTTGTATGAGGTCGTGCCTCCGTTTTATATGAGTTCGTGCCTCCGTTTTGTATGAGGAAGTGCCTCCGTTTTCTATATAGTCATGCCTCCATTTTGTATGAGGTCGTGTCTCCGTTTACGTACAAATAACAAACAGTAGCAGATTTACTAGTGAGACAAGCAACAATATTTTATTGTGGATGGTTGTTGGCCGTTGGATAGCGCTTGAAGGGCTGATGCATGGCCGCATGTTACGGTACTGTTCATCGGAGACATGCCATTGGCATGTCACTGGATCTCTGTCCCCATATATGATGATGCATATGTTTTCTTCCATGACTAAGCAACAATCCTTGAATCAGTGCATATAGTTGATGTTAGCTTAATGTTATCTTAGATTAATTAATAACACCATAATATTTTTTAACAAGAATCCAATGAACTTTGCTATTTTTATTATCGATAATGGTTTGTTTGAGTTATATTGTTTATTTTATTCTTGATAATGGTTTGTTTGAGTTATATTTTTTATTTTATTATCGATACAAAGCAGTTTTGAAATGCTAAAGTAGCTAGTGTGAAACTATTTTGCTATGTTGCTTTCAGAGCAAGTTTACTCCATGCAAAATCATGCATGACCATGTGAATATCATGCTTATTAAATATTTTTGTTGCTTGCTGTTTCTTGTGTCCTGTGTGTGTCATGTGTGTGTGTGTCTTGTGTGTGTGTGATGTGTAGAATCTGTGTGTGTGATGTGTGTGTGTCCTTTGTGTGTGTGTGATGGCATCACAAAATAGTGTATAATAAAATGTGTGTGGTGCTTGTGTTCTTCATATATGCTGGTTGTGCCTACATACTAGGCATTTTTGTGTGCAGGGACTCACATTATCCCCTTTTTCCCGAAATGTTGATTAACTTCCATTTCGGTTGAGAATGGGGCACTCTCATGTTAAGAAAAATAGCAAAGGTCATGCCGAATTTTTCCGTGAATTCGTGCATGACCTTTGCTATTTTTCTTAACATGAGAGTATTTGCATTTATTTATTGTGCTAATTAATTAAGTAGTTGCATTTCTTAATATTGTACTAGTGCAAACATGTCGACCGGAGCCGACGCCGGTCGTTCTTCTCAGCCGGGAGAAAAAAGGAAGCAATTTTGGGAATACTCCCAGGAGGAGGCCGAGGAGCAGAGAGAAGAGGAAGTACCTCCGGGCGAGGAGGAGATAGAGTCGGAGTCCGACTCATCGGATGATGACCTAGAGGAGGAGGCCGGTACGACAGACGGCAAGAGGAACATCGGCGAGGATGATGGGACCGGTGGCTCCAACACAGATGGTAACCAGTCGAAGAAGAGTAATCGGAAACCGACCAAGGTCGGCGTCATCAGGAAAGAGTTTACTGTTGTGACCGCCGTCGGGATTCCTAAAGAGCCCGAACGTTTTTCGGAAGGGTACGGCCGTCAAGTCGCGGGAATATTCACCACGATTAACCTCAGGAGTCGTGGGAATATTCATTATTGTCAGCTTCTTATCAACAAGCTGCACGGACGATACAAGTTTCCGGAGCCGTACGATAACACCAAACTCAGAGGGAACAAAGTAAACACATGGGCCCTCAGGAAGATGAGCAAGGCCTTGTCCAGTTGGAAAACCCGGGTGAAGAGGGAAATTTTTTAAAAGAACAAAACCTGGGAGGAGCTCAAGGACAAAGAGTCGTTGATCGACGAAGCTACCTACAACCTTTTCAAGGCTAGGTGTGAGTCCGAGCAAGCCAAGGCCGCGAGTGCAAAGGGCAAGGCCATGCGGTCGCAGGTCATAGGTAACCACCGTCTCGGAGCCGGTGGTTACAAAAGTTCCAAGCCTAAATGGGAAAAGGAGGATGCCGAGTACGCCATTGCTGGTATACCTAACCCCTTCCAGCAATACAAAGATGATCCGCAGACCGAATTATTTGTGAGGGCCCGGAGCTATAAGGACAAAGAAACCTCGAAAATAATTATCGATCCTAAGATTCAGGAGTTTACGACTGCCGTGGTAAGTAGTTTACCACGCGACCTTGTCGATTGAATTCTCGAGTGAATTTCACAATTTCTTAACATTTCACATTCTTTTTGCAGCAAGCAGAAATGAAAATCGACTCATCGCAGGAGTCGTCGGTTAAGCCGGCCGGCCCGTGGGACAACGCCTTTAACAAGGCGTTGAACAAGGTCAAGAAGGTTGACGACGTGACGACAAAGCCATCGTCAGCCGGCCGTGTGGTCGGCTTTGGTGCGGACCTAAATTGGTCCGAATATTATGGAAAACCGGTGGAGCAGTCCGGTTCGAGGGGGCGCAAGGCGAGAAGGACCGAAGAAGATGCCGCTTATGTTCGTGGAATGGAGGAGAAGGTGAACATGCTTCCGCAGCTTGTCCAGGACGAAGTGGCGAAGAAGATGAACGCTCTCCTTCCAGATATGATGCAGTCGCTCGCGAATTGGCAAGTGCGTGGTGGACAAGGGCCCATACCAGTCCCCAGCATGGTCGGCAACAACTCGGGCATAGCGGCGCCTGTAGTCCCGACTCCGGCTGTAGTGGTGGCTCCCGCACCGACTCCCGGCGTATTGGTGACTCCAGCCGCCAACATCGCGGCGGCGACGCCGGACGTGATTGTAACTCCTCCGGCCACGATCGAGCAACCGGGACATAACAATAATGCACCCGGTGGCAGCGCAAATAGGGCGACCGACGCCACGGGAGGCATCGCGCCCTCCATCTCTTGCATGCCCGCCGTCATCGGCGGGGTCTCTTCACTAGCCGACCTCGACGCCCTCAAGGTAACTATAAGCGTCTGCAACTCAAACGAGGACTTCATCTCCTTGCCTTTTTTAGTGGAATCTCTCTGATGCCGTACATGCATATATATATATATATATATATATCTCTTTCGCAGGAGGACACTCCATGCATTCTATTACAAGTCGTGGACGGCGAGTTGAAGGATGTTGCCATAAAATCATTCAACCACAAAATCGAATCATGCACAATATGCTGATGGCACCGGAGATGCATAGGGTTCAAATCTCTCTCGTGATTTCGGGCTACGAGAGAGTTGAACCTCACATTCAACCCCCCGGATACGATGAGGACGAGCCGGCAATCCCCAGTGACTGTTTCAACCAAATATGCCTATGGCCGAAGAGCCAAGTGCGTTTAATGACGGGGGAAAGAGGCACCACACCTAGGACAACACCGCTAGTCATCGTATCGGCGCCACATGATCCCATTGGCGCACAACAAGAAGACGATGATCATGATGATGATATCAGCGCCGACCAGTTCATCAATACTTTGTATGATGCTGATGACTTATTCATGCCTCCTGCTGAAGGAGCCTTTCAGCATGACGAGGAAGCTCGCGGTCCAGCTGATCCTGCGGCGAAGCCTGCTTGCTCCACGCGTCTCTTCGCTGCTTCTCAGGACATGTCTCCAGCAGCTTGCGCCTTGACCGAGCCTCAAGCAGATGCCACAAGGAGATCTATTCTCAGCCCGTCCACACTCCATAAGGCGGCCACTGAGTTGATAAAGGCCGGTGACTGCTCAAAATCAGAAAAGAAGAAGGGACGGAAAATAAAGAAGAACATCACTTCTAGTAGCCAACCTTCGATGCCGATCCGGGCTCAGGACGGGCCACCAAGACCCAAGGATCTCTCGTTTGAAGTCCATGTGGCTGGTAGGGCGATGCTACCTAAGGACATGCTAGACCTTGCAACTTCGGATATGCAGAGTGTGCATCATAGTATTATGGCATTAGATAAGATTCTTCTTCGAGAAGAGAATCCCTCGTACCCGGTTTTCATGGCCAAGGTACCACTCAACATGGGCTTCATCAACACTATCCCCGTGGATATGATAATCCTGTGATTTTCGGAGATCTTCAATTTGTACCATCTCAAGCGGCTGGACCATAGCCTTATCCGTCTGTTCTCGCTCAGCCTTTCTATGAGTATCAGGAGAGATAAGACCCCGAGCGTCGCGATATTGGACCCCTTCTACATGCGTGAAATCATCTTGATGGACGACGGGGACGCGGCTCTCGCGGCGGGGTACATCACAGACTTCATGCTACGGAACGCCGACAAGGATTCATTTCTTATGATCTACTCTCCCAAGTAAGTCATTCGCTCGCCTCCGTAGCATATATGCTTTCTTAGCTTTCCATTTGTCCTCTTCTAACATTCCTATTGGATTATTTTGATTATGCAGTGAGGATCAAGACTGCGTGCTCATCTGCTTTTCACCGCAACACTCGCATGCCGTGTATTTAGACCCGGGGAGTGTGAAGAAGAAAGATTACAAGTATATCATGAGAGTTTTGGATGATGCTCTCGTCGGCAACATAAAAGCCGGAGGCAAGATCATGAAGCACAAGTTCAGGAAAAATCAGCTTGGCGTGAACGTGTTCAACCACGTAACACAGTTGCCGTGCGTCAAGCAGCCGGCTTGCAGTGTGAGGGATGCGTACTACGCCCTTCATCACATGAGGGCGATTGTACAGGAACAACGCAACCTTACACTGCCAAGTCATCTCAGAGCGTGGGCCGAAAGGAAGGCGGAAATCGCCGATGCAAATCTGAAGGAGGAGTTCTTTCACATCCAAGCGCAGATGGCGACTATCATCCGTCATGAAGTACAAATGAGGGGGTCGATCTTCCACTCGAACATTGCACCATCCAATGGGGAGATAGAAGTCCGCCTAAAGGCCCTGCGTGACACAAGGCCTTTCATGACGAAAGAAAGATGCCGCCCATTCCCCGAGCCGAGTCAGAATAATTGAATGTACTCTTTGTGTAATTTGGATGTAATTTGGATGTACTCTTTGTGTAGTAGATGGTAGTGTCAAATACTCTTGGTGCTCTTTGTGTATAAGAATAGATGCTAGATTGCTTTGTTCTCCTTCTGTATGATTCATATGGATGTGACCTCTAAAGCTTTGTTTTGTGCAGGTTGAAGAGGAAACAAGATATGATGACGAAAGTAGCTTTCGGTTTTCAATAATTGTTGGACTCATTGTAATTTTGTGATGGATGTAATCTTGTGAATCTTGTTGGCCTCTAAACCTTTGTAAATCTTTGTAATGAAAATTATAATGCAATTCTTTTGTATCAATAATTGTTGGCCTCATTGTTATATTGTATTTTGCATTTACGTAATATAATAAAAATATCTGTAATGCTTTTATTCTTTTCTGTAATTCCTTTTTTTTTGTTTTCTGCAATTCTTTAGTGGCGCATTTTGTCAGGGTTTAGTGGCGCACTGTGAATGCGCCACCCCTAAGGCCCTTAGGCGTGGCGCATACTAGAATGCGCCACCCCTAAGAGCTTAGAGGTGGCGCATTCTGAGATGCGCCACGCCTAAGGGCCTTAGGGGTGGCCCATCCAAAATGCGCCACCTCTAAGCCCTTATTAGTGGCTTGTAGTTAGTGGCGCATCCCTAATGCGCCACTAAACACAAAAAAGGGCGCCACTAAAAGGGCATTCCCTAGTAGTGCCGCAGCGACACAGAACGTCATTATGACTGCGCAGAGGATGTGATGGTTCACAAGCCAGCCCCCGTCATCAAGCATTTCATCAAGAGAATCATCACAAAACCTGACATTGCAGCAGTTCAGACAATATTGATTCAAGAAAAGTCATTACAAAAATAGAACAGTGGAAAAGATTCCCTAGATCTCTTCTCCAAACTTTTGACCACATCTCAAAATTTTACTCCCATCGGGAGCGCCTGGACTTTGAAAAAAACAAGAGCAAAGACCAAGCCTGGAGGACTCGAGTGGATACTCCCCTCCATCGAAGAACAAATGCATAAATAGAGTTCGGGTGCTCCCGCACCCAGCAGACTACGGCGCACTTAAGCAATCATTCGCACCAACAAGAACTAATGCATCTATAGAGTTTGGGTTCTCCCTCACCTAGAAGATGATGAAGTGCTCGAGTGATTACTCGCACTAGAAGGAAAAACATCCGAGAGAACAATCCGCCCAAGAACTCCAGTGCCGCAGGGGTGCATACGTGATCAGCCCACTTGACGACCATCCATGTGGGTGTAAGGCCCCCGATGTGGTACTATCTCGAGTTAGTCGCTTTCGCGTCCCACCTGAGATAGAAGCGCATAAGTGGCCACCGACGGAGTATACTTGCACTCGTATCGCTATCGGATTCTCGACAACAGGTAAATTAATCATGAACAACTAAGACATAAATATATATAATTCCAGGGCATACACTCGCCACTGGTATTTATTACATCATCTCAGAGATCATAAGATCCAACAATACATCATAACATCATGCGGAAGACACACACGACCGAGTACGGTCAAAATCCAAATAGCCCTAGAGAGGGCTGCACGTAAACATGTCCACCCACGGAACATCAGTACCCAATTATAGGATCTACTGGGCGAAGTCCTCCTCATCGTCCTCCTTCGGTGGCACCTCCACGAAGGAACGTCCAGTGCTAGGGTGGAGGTAGTAATCAACTGCAGCGGACGATCAGTAAAAACATAAAAGGGAAAAGAAAAGCAAGAGGTGAGAATATATCAATGCTGTATAACTAACTTCTCATGTTAAGGAAAGGTACTGGTTGAGGTTGAAGCCGCGCTAGCGTATATGGGTGGCTAACGAACTATTAGAGTAAGGGAAGATCTAAGAACTCGTTGATGATCGCATCAATAGGTCTCTATCCACCTACTTCCGAAAAACATAACACAACCTTGTCCCCTCTTTGTCGCCCCGGACGAAGAAGAGCAATCAAGGCAACTCACACGTTGGCAACTTTTAAACCATGATTAAGTTGATGTTATTCTATGAACAAGGAGTAGGTCTCAAGTCGTCCATAACCGCGAACACGACTTTTCAAAAAGATTTAACCCTGCAAGGGTGTACCAACTGCCCATCATAGGCTTCGCATGTACGCCCGGTTTCCACTTGGCTGGGTAAACGCATGAAACTCCGGAACGTCAGAGTCCCTCTAACTAACAACGCACAATTCTGGGTGGCCCCCGGTGAGTCGACATCCAACTCAAAAGCCGGCCGCGCTCTCGAATCGGCCTCTACCGGATGACTCCAGGTTTGGATTACCGGTTAATCTCACATGAGACAGGGTCCTCAGCCGGTCATGTTGGGCCAGCAAGGAACCATGTCCTTACTGGTCCGATTTGGTTTGAAAACAGCTGGGGTACCAACCAAGCACACACACATTTGCCAATAGTAAATCAGCTTGGTCCACCACTAGAACTGTTTGAAGCGAGGTAGGTAGGAAAAGGGGACCCCATAGAATCCCACACACCATTAGGTACGCTCGTCAAGAAACACAATACCCGGAACTTGGGACCTAGGTGACTCGAATGGAACAAAACACCTGGCGGGAACAGCCCGGTCTCCCATCCGTCAAATATAAATTAACATCATATTAATAAAGATCAACCAATTTCTTATAATAGCATGATATTCCACCAAGAAGCAATGGGTATAAGAAGCAGGTTAAGGGCCTACACATACTAAGCAATGGTTAAGCGAGCAAGGTACATAGCCAAACAAGGTTTTGCTAGGATGTGGGGGCATGGCTGTTTGGGTTTAATTGAGAGACAAAAGTATATGGTGGTAGGATCAAGCAAACGTTCTAAATACAGCTAGGCAAGCAAGATGAAAGCGATAAGGAATGATATATAAACCCCCTTGCATGGGTAATCAGTCGAGGAAACTGACGTAGCAGGGTCCTCGGGCTCGGTGTCCGAAATCTCCACGAAAGTATCCTCGGCAGTCTCAGGTGCTAACATAAGGTACCGACAAGGAAAAGCACACAAGTAAACATCAAGACCAAAATGCTCAAGCATGGATGGGATGATCAAATTTAACAGGCATGATGTGACCCTATCTAGTCAAACTTAAATGAAGGTTTTGACGACACATCAACAACTTCATATGCAATTATTTATATTTTACGGCTCTGGTCATAGCCTTAATTTTGGTGTAAGTAACATGGCAACATGGCATGGCACGAAAAACAATAACAAGTTATCATCAATAATAAGGACAACGTGAAAATTAATAATCAATTCCGGAGACGGGGAAGTGCCGGTGAGATTGACACCGGAAAGGTTCAACAGAAAGAAAAGGATCTCATCCACCTGCATATGTCAATATGCTAGGGGCTGGTTCTTGGATGCAATGATTCAAGATGACATGGAAAGAGCTTGAAGGATCATAAGGACAAGGTCAACATGCACTGAAGTTGGAAAAAGGCAAAGCAAAAGAGGGCAAAAGTAGCCTGGGCACCATGTCCATTTTTGGGTTGCACAAAACACAAAATGGATATCACCATTAAATTCCTTGGATCTTTCTGCCCCAAAATCATATATGACATGTCCCAGGTTGTAGTTTCAAAACACAGTTTGCAAATTCAAAAGAGCTAAAGGGCCTTAATGCAAAATGCCAACACCTCAATATTTTAAGGCTCAATTTACAAAATGGACCTCACCATGGGCTTTAGTGGGAAATTCTACCCGAAATTCATATATGGGGTGATATGATTCAGGAAGAGATGTTCAAAAGTCCAAATTCAGATTTGAATTTGAATTCAAATCAAAATTTGGAATTAAACCGAAAAGAAAAATGGAAAAAGAAAAAGAAAAGTGGGCTCACCCACTTGGGCTGGCCTCGGGCGCAGAGGCCCATCTCTCCTCGGCCCAGCCTACTAGCCCACGCGTGGCAGAGGCCACTCGACCAAAGCCCACCTGGCCTGGCAACCCTGGGCCACTGACCTACGGGGCCCAAGTGCCAGCCTCTTCTCCACTGCCCCCATGACCATTGCGCTACTTTAGAATTCTGAACGAGAAGAAAGCAACAGCAAGGATAAGATTGCTTCCCCCCCCCCCGCTAACTGAAAGTCGAACACCGACGACGACGATGAATTGCGGTGGTGCTGGCCTCGCCGGCACGACTCCGACAGTTCTGCTCCGTATTGGCAATGCGAGCCTGTACATCCAGCTACACATGGATGTACCGTGTGGCCACGATGGTGCACTGGCTCGCATGCCATCCTCACAGGAAGCTCACGGCGGCGACAGGTTCGGTCTTCTGCACCCGAACGCACACCCCAACTCCAGCGATGATTCCGCCGAGCTCGCGCTGGCAAACATTCACCCGCTGCTCCTAAACGATGCAGGGCACCACCACGACAACGTGGGTGCCTAGATCTGGGTCTGAAACACCCAAGAAGGGCCCTTTCCTCGTCTGAACTTCGCGGCGACGCACTGAACTTCTGCGGCTTCTTCAGATAGCGGAAACACGGAGGAGAACTACGGCGCAGAGGCCACCTTTGAGAACAAAGGTGTGGCCTGGGCATGCCTAGCGAATGCGCAAGCACACCCCATACACGCTATGGGCGAGGCGGCCGCGGTGGCTCGTCGGCGACGATGACGCGCGGAGGCAGATGATGAGCATCGTCTCGGGACGTGGTCCTACATGCTAAGGGAGGAGACGGGACACCTCGAGGCTCACCTTGGGGGAGACGTGGATGACCTCGAAGCGCGGAAGGACGGGGAGGAAGACGACGACGTCGGGGAAGAAGGAGACCGCGGAGGAGGTCGTCGTCGCGATCACGGTACAGGGCGTCCCGCGGTACCCTGCATGGGGGAAACAGAGGAGATGAGAACCTGGAGCACGTGCACGAGCACACCCTCAATGGCGGCGATAGACGGCGGCGCAATTTCTCACTGGAGCTGCGCCCCGAAGCGGAACAGGGGAGCTCCAGGCGGCGAGTAGCGGCTGTGGCGAGATCTGGACGGGAGGGTAATGGAGCTAGGGTTCTCTCCCGGTGCCGTGGCTATATAGCGGGCCTCTTCAGCCACGTCGACATCGAGGATTGCCCTCGTGGACGCCGGTGTGAGAGGGGACGGGAAAGTCCCCTCCGACCATGCTGTAAAGCCGAGCTGCCAGAGCCGTTGGAACTATCCAACAATGGAGGGGCCTCCCTGCGTACCGGTTCGGGATGGGCTAGAGCCCAGGAAGAGGAGAAGAGGCCCAGTTGGGTTGGGCCCTCTCGAGAAAAGAAGGAAAAAGGAGAAATTCCCCCTGCCTCACGTTTTCCATTTAATAAAAACAAAAATGTCTTAGGGAGTTTTTCAGAATTGTTTACAAGGAAATTAATTACATAAAAATGTGCAAAATGTTCCTTCCAATATTTCTCAATTTGCAAAATTGGTTTGGTCAATTTTGGAGCAACTAAAATGTGGGGCCATTTTTTAAATTCAAACCACATTGAACTATGGCCTTCATTTTTACAGTTGGTAAAAATGGTGAAAGGCTTTTGAAAAGCTTGGGGTCAAGGGGAGCACATGTGCAACAATGAAAAATCTGCAAACACCCTTCTTGAACCACCTTGTTTGAATTCAAAAGGAAATCAAATGAACTCAAAACTTCTTGGCATTTAAAATCAACACATGAATTTGCAACATCTAGCACCATGTCAAGTTTGGAAGTCACATGAAAAAGAAAAATTCCACTAGTGCAATTCACCAAGGCTCGACCAATCTACGTCCTTTGGCCTTTCTAGCTTATCATCCCTCGAATAAACTATATTTTGTGGCTAACAGCCGACGACTCGCAGCAGCGCTGCACGCATGAAGACAAGCGATTGTGGATTCGAGTCCCTGCGTGACTCTTCGATTCCCCTAGGCACTCGGGGGCTACTGACGAGGGGGTGACACCATGACTCCTACAGATGATTGTACCTGGTGCGTATCAAGACAGAGGGTCTGCTGGAAGCCTCGACCGGCCCACGGCTGGACCACTCGAGGAACCGCCTTAGGAGTCCTCGACGTTAATGGAAGTTGTGACTTGGCGTCCAAGACTAAAACTGGATTAAAACTCTCTCTGTAAACCTAGATGGACTCCTTGCGACCCAGCCTAATAGATAAAGGCTGGGAGAGGGGACGTCCAGGGCATCATATATCCAAGCAACACCTCCGGTCCTGTGCGAACTCGCCTCGACCTCCACTCTAACCTCCTCCATCATAAGACAATCGAGCATGAAGTAATTTCTCCTGTTAGTCGATGAGTATCACCAACCTGCACATCTCCATCATAACCCAGGATTCCTAACCATGGGATTTGCCAAGGTGAATCCTCGTCATCGACTCTTCCAATTATCCTTTGTGAAAAAATATATCTCTTATACTTGTTCCATTTGTAGGAGCAAGAAAAGAAAAGATAGACTCGTAGTTCTGAATCTACTTACCCTCTCAATACTAGACTCCCTAATTCTCCATGACGTACTCGTTAAAAAGTAGGTACTGAGTCAAATCCTGCTGAACAGCAGGAGCCTGTAGGCAACAACGCAGAGGGAGATAGTTCTTCTGGGGAGCCATCTACTCGACTCCCAGACATTTTTCCCATCAATCGTGGGTATGTGGCTTTTATCCATTAGATAATTCTATTATTTTTACCAGATTTAAAGGGCTTGTGTTTTCTTTTTAGGGCTCAAGCCAAGAGAAAAACAAAGCCTGACTCTTCAGTGGTAGATGAGCCAATTGTTGTGGATAAAACAACTATAGTTTCTGAAGAGAAACAAATTAAAGGTACCCCTCCTGCCGACTCGAGTCCGTCGGACATATATAAGGATGAAGAGTAGAACTGAGGAGCCGACTGCTCAATCCAAGGAGACAATCGATGCCCAAGATCCAATTCTGACGCCGGCAGCTAATAAATCTATGGCCGAAGAAGAAGTCATTGTGACCGAGGAGCCTACTACTGAGCCGGATTCCACAGTGATGTGAGAGAAAGTAAATTTATACAGACAAATGACGAGTCAGTCCTTTGTGGCGACTCTTGAAAAAGCTTCCTTTGAAGATTTATACTTGGAATCGATGAGTCAACTTGGCCAACAGCGTGACTTGAATGTGTGCATCAAGCAATGTTACGAGGTATGTTTTAATCATGTATAGTTATATGAATGTAGCCCCCAAGTACCAGGTTCTTATGTCAAATGACGACCCGAAACTTTGTTATGCCTCTCGTTTCTCAATGTAGCCCCCAAGTGTCTGTTATACTTTTGTAAAACACAAGGAATTTTTTTCTTTGCGCAGGCGTTAGCTTTGGAGACTGGCCAGGTAACTCAGAAATTGAAGGAAAAACTTGATGCCGAGGATAGTAAGCGGCAAGAAGTGGAGGAGGATATTTGCCGACTTCAAGATGAGCTGAAAAAGAAAGAAGAGGAACTGAAGGCGGCAAAGTCTCAACACGCCGAGGTCGAGGCTACTTTGAGCCAGGTGGCTGATGATGTCAGGTCCAAGTTCCAAGAAATAAAGAAGAGATTAAATGTTATAAAAATAGCATTCGTCAGTTTGTGATATCCGTCTTTGGTGAGTCGGTTTAATCGATGTGAATCTTAAACCATTATCATAGTTTTCTTACTGACTTGGTAATTATTGGTGCAGGCAACCATCATCCAACGCTTTAGGAGCCGCCTGGCAAGAAGCTGACGGCGTTGTATATGCTGATCAAACAGTTATGTGAGGGGGCCGTCAATGCTACAGTTGCGACTCAGGGTAACCCGGCCAACATGCCCAAACTAGCCGGAATGATGCAGTCTTTTTCGACAGTACCGACTTCGGTGGATCTGGCAAAGCGCTCAGCATGCAGTTTGGGAGTGATGTGTGGGTTGGAACTTGCCAAGTCTTATCATCCTGACATGAACCCGAAATTACTAGTTGGCGGCTTTCCAGAGCTAAACGTCGTCGGCCCCCCCATCTCCACAGACGATTATGCAAAAATCATCAAAGAGACGCTCATGTTCGCAATGAAGATTGCTGAGGAAGTCGATCTATCGGAACTGGAAACCGGTTACGACGAGTGCAAAAAAAGACGGAAACTTACACCTCCTGAGCTGGTTGAATTCTCCGTACTTCCCCCCTCAAAAATGAAGACTGTAGACCCAATAGCTTGCACCGAGCCAACTTCATGTGAGGGAGAATATGATCTGAGGATCGAGGATCTCTCAGATGTTGCATTATATGAGGGCTGTGATAACTCTGTAGATTTTGCAGGTAATGCTAGAGTGCATCTCTGAAGGCATAGCCGGTCAATGGAGACATTCCTAGGTGAAAAACTTTTGTAGCCGGGGGATGCTCTATTTATCTTATTTTTGAAGAATCATTGGCTAAAAAACATTGAAATTCCATAGTATTGGCAGATTGTAATAAGTTACTTCCTTTTGTGGCATGATATGCACCTGAACTATTTTGGTGCTATTTTAAGTTGCCCTTTGGCTTTTGAATGTTGGAATGCCAATTCCTTGTGGCATTGATATTTCTGTGTTACAAAAGTCAGTCGTATGACTGCTTTTTGCAAGATGTTTTTGGCATATATCTTCCTGTCTTCAGGTAGATACAGTATGCTGGTTTTTGTGCTCCCAGGTAAGTAGTGTAAGGATCGTAATTGGATGAAGTCGGTTTTGATAGACTCGGCCGAACGCGTAGTGTACACCAATCGATCTTTTTAGCAAGCTTAATTTTCACCATGACCCCAAGATGGGACGCGGTGCACACTGCCTTGTTATGGCATCAACTGGGTCACATATGTGCGTGTATGTACGAACATCCCTGTACCGGTGTTTTATAGAAAAATATGTGGGCTTCATGAGTCGGTATCACGCCGAGTAAAGCTGATACATTTTGTTTGTTTGTAAAATCAGGGTGCAGTCCCCATGAGTCGGTATGATTAATTTGTGTTCATATCGAGTCATAGCAGAATTGGCCCCCATGTTTTGACTTCTAGTTCATGTGATTTTGTTCTAGGAAGTCAATATTCTCATTGGGGGAAACAGTTTTTGTAGTTGCGTATGTTTAGAAAGATTTAAACAAACATAATAAAATGCAAAGAATGCTTATGCAAAGAGTGTGAGAGCTCATATAGAAGCCCACCGTACGCGTGACTATCTCAACATTCATTGGCAGTACAGGATCAGTCCTGACCGACTCCATCAGGAGGATTTTGGTCTGTCTTGTAGAAAAAACATGTTGGTTACTTAATTGTGCGTGAGTGGAAACTTCTATGTAAGCAAGCATCTCATGACTTGTTCTAGTTTTCTATGTAAAAGAATCAAATTCGACAGGCCTTTGGTAGAACATGCTGATGTTTATTCTATCAAGGGTCATGTAGGTCATATTAGTATGAGTTGGCATCGGCTTACAGGCAAGATAAGCCATACTAGGCTAATTTCATGTATATGCTATCGGGATCCGGAATATGTGTATGTAATTCCAGTCACAACTCAATCATATGGAGAGCCGAGAGTCATACCCACTTGTCTAAGCAGACAAGGCCAAGCACAGAACACTCTAGGAAAGCATCGTACGTGAGGGGCATCCCATCCAGGCCGGACGATCAACTGAGGTGGGTCCTCATCGCCCACTCACAAGTCTAAATGATTATGGGTGGTGAAATCCCATACTCATAGACAAGTCGCCTCAACCATATTATCGATTGAATTATAACACTTACATAAACAGACTCCATCCCGATCACCTAGTCGGGATCTCGGGCGGGCTCAATCATATAACAAAGTGTGCCACGTGACAGAGTCACGAGCAATCGCATCGCCATGGCCCAAGCTGAGCACATCTAAGGGCCACTTGGTGTATAAAAGACCGCCGGCAAGAACACAACTAAGTTATCGAAAACCCATACTAAGAAATGCATGTTATAATCATACACGCAGCACACATGTCTAGTATGAATAGCAGGTATCATCACATAACTCTACAAAGTACTTCTTTATTGACTTACACATAGAGCATACAAAGATCACATGTCTGTGATCAACATTACATCATACAACGGAAGAAAATTAGGTCTGGGTACAGACAAGTTTAACAAATGTCTTAGAGAAGCCTTGTTAAACAAACATGCCCTTCCACGAGGAACCAGACTGCTGTCTGGAACTATACTAGCTTAGTCAACGTCGAGCTTCAGGAAGGTGAATCCATCGGGGGATGGGTTCTCATCTAAAACATAGAATAAGAAAAAGTGAGTAAAAATTCGTACTCAGCAAGACATACATCAGAACTATACTACTCATGCTCAAGTTTCAAGGTAAAGGGAGGTGGGGTTTCAACATGCAGAAGTGGAAGCTTTGACTTGGCTAGCCCTGAACTACGAGTACCAGACTTGAGTTAAGAAGCGTACACGAGTCCACTACCAAGTCTCCAACCAATACACCACTATGGATACTTCCTCGACTTCCCCACGAGGAAGCACGCCATAGCACTCACGCTTATCTTTCGAGTTTTAGAGTATCCATTCAAGTTGTCTAATAATATGGCACAACTTTCCAAGTAGTCCCTTACCGTGGACGCGGCTATTCGAATAGTTTTGTTAACCCTGCAGGGGTGTACTGCTACACACATGAAACCATCAGTTACCGCCAGGATCTCGTCACCCTTCAAGCGGGTGTCGGCGAGGATTATTTCCACAACTTTTACCTCACATCTAATTCTAATCCAGGAATCAACCATCTGAGTTGCTCACCTCTCAAGAGTCCGGCCGGGTCAACAATACAGACTCAGACGATGCAGGCGACCGAGACGCCACCTCAGCAGATGGTTTTACTGTCTCACAAGAACATATCTAAATGATGCAAACTTTCATTCATTCTTGTTCTATGCATATGCCAAATGGAAAACCCGAACTAGTACTCCTGGACTTGAACTGGGGTGAGTTAGTAGGTTGAGCGGGGGTTCATGTGCCCAACATGTGGTAGTACTCTTCATCTTGGATCACCACACAAGAACTCGGGCTTAAGGCGGTGTTCAAAGAGACAACCCACTGTGTAATCCTACACAACCTCTCATCGTTCACCTTGTATTAGGGTGGATTCAGCAACACAGTTTCACCTTCTTCAACATGATTGCTACCATCCCGACTCACAGATCAAAGTATCCTCATTTTAAACTCTAAGCATGCAATAAGCAGTACCATTTTCAGGGGCCACATGATATCAATCAACTCCAATGTCAGCTAGGATTGTGGTTTACTTACTACTGTGACAAGATGATAGGTCATGCATCGGATATGGGTTCCACAATGCGGTAGAATCGATAACAAGATGATCTCCTAAACATGAGTAAGCGAGACTGAGAGGGAAGTGGGATTTTATAGACATGATCAATGGGGTTTGCTTGCCTTGCTGACGATACACGGGTCTTAACAGTGGTCTTCTCCTTCGGGGGGGATCACCGTCTCGGAGGCACTGTTATCGGCACAATCATCAACAAAGGGGGCAACATTGAATTTAAATGCACTAGCACATGACCATGTTGTCCATGATGTGAATGGTACTGTTTTGTGGCACATTCAATTTAAATGAGGAGTATTTCATTTGGGATGAAAATTCAAACTCCATATATGATTTTGAAATTAGCCAAATATTCATTTGTCACTGTTCACCCATTAAAAGTTGGTCAAACATGAAAACAAATTGCATATTATTAATCCTTGTATTTTTCTGATAATTTTCCATATATTATTTGTCTCATTTGGATTTGTGGTTCAAAAGATATGAATTTTTGAAGTTTATTCTAATTTCTGATTTTCTGATTTTCTTTGGATTTATTTTTAATCTGGAAAAATCCTTTTATTTCATCATGCTGATGCAAGGATGACATCAGGGGGGGTCTGACCTGTGGGTCGACCCTGTAAGTCTCACAGGGGTTAATGCCCTCTCTGTTAACTTAACAAAGGGGGTAGGGGGGGCTGGGGCCCACCTGTCTGTGGCTATTTAGGGTGGGGTTAGGGGGGTGATTAGGTTAATTAACCGGGCCGCCGGAATAACGCCGCCGGCGACCACGACCACGGCTGAGGGGTTCGACAGAATGTGATTTCGGCCACGGGAGGAGCAAAGGGAGACGCCGGAGCGCGTCTTGCGCTCGTGCGCGTCTAGGAAAGCTAGCAGGGGGTCACAGGGGAGCTCCAGACCACGCCTACGACGACGTTTTGCGGCGGCTAGAGCACTAGAGAGGCGGGCACGGGGCTACGGGATACGACGAGATGCGCGGTGGAGCTGGAGCGAACGGGGAGCTCACCCTGGTGCTACTGGAGCCGACGGGGAGGCCGGAGGGTGGCGGGACGGAGTGGAATCGCTCGCCGGAGAGCTTCAGTTGCGGCGGACGAGAACGAAGCGGGCGTCGCCGTGGAAGCTCCTTGTCTTCGATTTAACGGGCGCGAAGACGAGGACGGCTGCGGGGATCTCCTTGGACAGCTCGGCGGAGCTCGACGGGCACGGTGGCCACGCACTGCACGGCGGCGTGCTCCGGCTGGGCTTCGGTCGGCGCTGGATTCGCGGGGGGGAGAGAGAGAGGAATCCAGAGGAGGGGGAAAGACTACGGGGCGTCGTGGCATGCTCCGTGGCGCAAGAAGAGGGGCAGGGAGGCCCAGAGGCAACGTGGCCCTCGCCGGCGTCGGCATGGCAGCCACCGAGCTGCTTGTCGACGCGGCGGGCAAGACGACAAGAACACTGGTAGGCTTGGGCCGGGGTGGTTCAAGTTGGGCTGCAGGCCTGGTAAGCTGGGCCTGCTTTCTCTTTTTATATTTTTCTTTTGTTTTTTTCTTTTCTGTTATTTGTTTTGCTGTGCTAAAAAATAGCTAGGCATTTTATTAAATGCTCCAAATTATTATGTGGACTTGTAATGCATATAGCTAGCCACTTACAAAGTTTGGGCATTTTTAAAATTCAACTAATTTGAAATTTAATTCAAATAGGGGTTTAATTTAATTTCCAAGCCCTTTTTGGAATTTTTGAGAAATCTTGGTGCATGTAGTGGGATCCACTTCACTTTATATGTGATCATGCATATTTATAAGACTTTTCAAAAATACCAGAGGAAATTTTGGAAGCAATTTTTATCTGACCATTTGAATTAAAATCAACTAGGGCTTTTCTTTTCCCCATTTGGTTTCTTTTTGAAAATTTTGCATGATGCAAAGTTACCAACTAACCCTAGCACATACCTAAGTTGGGGTTGTGACATATGCCGAGTACCCAGTTGAAGATTTGAAGTTAAAATACCTTTAAACCCCGAGGGTCCTTAAATACAACAATCTACATGCCTGGTACAAGGGAGGGGTGATTACTCCCTCCAGGTTTCCATGGAATTTTGAAATGCAAAATATATGATGCAAGGAAAAAATGATAGAAAAAGTATGATCCGGCAGGTAATAATGGACTTGTATGCTATTTAACGTATTGTAGTAAATGCCTAGGGATATCCCTGATCTAGACACAATACTGACAGAGTTGTTCATTCCCCATGGCTCTTATCAGTTTTTTTTACTGAACGAGCACATGGCCGCTGACTCTCGCCTACTAACTAGATAACAAGTTTCACTAAACAAGTTTTATTCTTACCATATGAATTCCTTATTGGTCCCTCGGCGCTTGATGACCTGAGTCGGTTCTATAGTAGGTAGGCCCGACTTCTCTTGGTTCTGACATTCTTTTGCCGTAGAAGTCGATCATATTTTGTTTAGGCAGGCGGGACTAGTTGTTCTCTTTTTTCCATTGTTGTTTGAATAATCATGTGGTAGCATTGTTCCCAAGAGTGATTTGCAGGGCGACCTGGTCGGGAGTGTTTTGGGCAGGGTTCGTGTAGAGTTTTTTCAGAATTATTTGTTCGATTCTTTTTATCCGAGCTCATGAAACTTCCTTGCTTCTGGGGGGCGGCTCTGATGTTTTCGTCTGAGTGATCAATGAGTTTGCGTTTCCCCTTGTCCTGGTTTTGATTTGGATTTTTGTGCGTTCAGCCTCATCGAATATGGCGCATCTGTCGACTAGTCTTTGCAAATCTCAAATTTTTTCTTTCATGCGGTCTAATGCAGATGCAAATTGATGACCCAGGTCTACGTATTTATTATGCGCCTGAACTTCTCGTGAGGATTGACTATGCGTTTCTCTGAGATTCCTATGCTCCCAGGTTAATTCTTTTTGTAACCGAGAGGTTCTTTCTTGATACTCCACTGGTTGTGCGTGGTGTTCGGACCGACTTCCTCTGGTTGTTGATCCGGTTTCAAGTATCTTTACTATTTCTGGGAGGTTTGGACTTCTGCTGATGACACGTTCCAGACTCTTGCAAGTTAGGATTCGGGATTTTCCATTGTGAGGTGGATTTTCTTGGACTCCTTTCTGTTGATTTACTTCAGAGGGACTGGTTGTTCTAACGTCGTTGCCGTCTTCTTCATCTGAAAAAGAAACCTTCTCCGGGAGTCGTGAAGCACTCTCCCGTTCCTTAGTCTTGACGGGATAATCTGGTACTGGGGACCCAAGGATTAATCCAACGAAACTAGGAGAAGAGCCGCTGTGAGAACTTGCGATGGAACAGTATGGTATCCCCATGCAGGGGCGCTCCAGATCATATTCTTCTGGTGCATGCTCGAGTCGGTTTTCTCCGACTTGGCAAATGTACTTGTTGTCAGAATTTTTTTGCCTCTCCAGAACATGAGTCGGTGTCGCAGAATTTCACCGGGTCCGAAGATTTGTGGACGACCCCGACGAAAACATGCCGAGAGTCGGTTCTGAGCTGACTTTTCTCTTCTATGGGGAAATCGATCTCCGAAGCCCGGGTGGTGTCGTCGATGTAGAGCTTCCCTCGCCGGCTTCAGGTGATCCGTGCGGCGACGAAATCGTTCGTGCCTCGTTGAGCTCCCTCCATAATTACGACGCCTATGTGCGCAGGCCCCACGGTGGGCACCAACTGTCGTGGGAAAGTCACGGCAGATGTCCTCATAGGAGAACTTCGTGTGGGACATTTTCTGCGAGAAGAATACGAGGAATGAGTTGGCGAGATCACAAGACGCGAGATTTTACCCAGGTTTCGGCCCCTCGAAAGGTAAATACCTACTCCTTATTTTCTATTATTGGATTTCGAATTTTCGAATACAAAGATGCGGAATCGCTACCTCTGCCTCCAGAAGATCTAAGTTGAGTTTTCCTTTTGGTTCCCTAGGGTGCCAGCTTATATAGATGTCCGGTCCCTAGGGTTATAAGAATCGGACTTCTACACGAGACGGAGTCCTAATCGAGTTACAAGTGGTTTACTTGTCTATCAAAGTAAGTCCTATTCCATCTATGGTCTTCGGGCTTCATGTTAGGTGCGGCCCGGTCCAGAAACCAGGATCTCCTTCTAGGACTTCCATGGGCTGAGTCGGCCTGGGTTTTCTGTATGCCTGGTTATGGTCTAGATCCATCTCCCCGACATTAGTCACAACAACAATTACTTTATTTATTTTTGAAGCTTTAAGACTGAAGGGTAAAGCACCCCCAACATTTTATTACTTTAGCCACAATATTTACAAATGTACAACAAAGCTTCAAAAAAATACCCCTTCAAGGGTGCAGAAATTATATCCATCTAAATAACTCATCCTTAAATCTAGCCTTAATTCTATAACTAAGCAGTGTGAGGTCATGAATGAAGCCTACTCTCCATTTGGCAAAAGAATGTCTTTCATTCTTGAAACATTTGGCATTCCTAACCAGCCAGATGTTCCACCATGAAGTGAACACAACTTCAGCAAAGAAGGGTTTATGAAAGGATTCCCTAGCGTCCTTGGAAACCGGCACCATGTATGTTCCATTTGTACTGTCGACTTGACGATAAGCCCAACCTCTAGCACTGAAATTGCATTGAAAGAACAAGTGATCGCTGGTCTCCATATGTTGAGTGGGGCATAACACACATTTAGGACCATCCTCAATATGCCAGTGTCTTATTAGAATCAAATCTTTGGTGTTGATACGATCCATGATCACCAGCCAGGCAAAAACCTTGATCTTGAGGGTGCAGCAAGATTTCCAAATCAAATTTAGGAGAGGATTGGATTGAATAGGAGGATGCACCATAGTGTAGAATTTCTTAGCAGTGTACTGTCCCTTGTTGCCCAACCTCCAGGTCCAGCAATCCTTGATTTCATCAGATCTATGATACTAAAGGATATCCTGCAGTTCATGCAACTCTTGAAAAGCCTGTGCAGAGAGTGGTAAGTTGAAAAGCGCTGTGAGGTTTGGAGTAGCCAAAGCCTCCTGCACAGAGATGAGGGGGTCTTTTGAGAAAGAGAATAGCCTTTAAACTTTTGTGCCAGAGCAACATTAGTGTGGTAAATCCAGAAGTCATTCCATAGTAGCACTGTCTCCCCAGACCCAATTTTGATCCTGGAAACAGCCACAAAATTTCCATATTCTTGGCCATGTCTTTCCACCGGAAAGATCCACAGAGTTCAGTTGCATGGGGAACTCTTTGATGGTAGTTAGTGTTCCAGATCGGAGCAACCCAAGGCACATCCTCCTTATTATAGAACTTGTTCAGATGCTTCATCAGGAGGGACTAATTCTGGAGCTGCAGGTTGAGAATGCCCAGCCCACCTTTATTCTTTGGTCTACAAACTAGCTCCCAAGCAGCCAGAGATTTACCTGAATCTTGGCCTTACTTTCTCCAATGGAAATATCTCTGAACCCTTTCAAGTTGTTTGATGATTCCAGCAGGGATGTGCAAGGAGCAGAGGAAATAAATGGGCGTGGAGGAGATGACAGAATTGAGCAGTTGAAGTTTTCCCCCCTAATTTAGGAAACATGAGCTAGCAGTATGTCTCCTCTCCATGCAGTCAACCAAGGGGAGAAGATCCACAGTCTTGGGCCTGGTGGTACCCATATGTAGACCCAAATATGTGAAAGGGAGTTTCCCCACTAGGAAACCAAAAGTTGCAGCTAACTGAGTCACAGAAGCATCATCAATGTTGATAGGTATCATGGAGCATTTGTTATAATTGATATCCAGGCCAGTGGACTCTGAAAACTCCTCAGGGCCTCTTTCAGCTTAAGTACTTGCTGCACTTCAGTAGGCATCACCAGGATTGTGTCATCAGCATATTGCACAATGGGAAAGTCAGGGTCATGGGAGGGTATAGGTAAACTGAGCCGCCCTTTCCTAAGCAGATCATTCACCACAGATTGCAGAAGATCAGCAGCCAGAACAAAGAGCAATGGAGATAAAGGATCACCCTGCCTGACCCGTCTCTTACACTTGAACTCTCTACCTCGGATGCCATGTAACAGAACAGCAGAAGAACTACTGTCCAAGAGCTGCTGCACCCACACTCTCCATTTGTGAGGGAAACCTTTGTGTTTCAGAATTTCCAAAATGTCTTCATGCTCAATGGAATCAAAAGCCTTCTCAAAGTCAATTTTGATCAAAATCAAAGGTCTCTTGGACTGATGGCACTGATGCAAGTATTCCAGGGTCCAGGCAAGGCAGTCCTGAGTGGATTTTCCTTGATGAACCCATACTGATTCTTACGAATACACCTTCTGATATCCTTCTGAAGTCTGTTTGCTGCCATTTTGGTGATAAATTTAATGCCCACACTAGTAAGAGAGATTGGTCTAAAATCATTCACAGTTTCAGGATTATTTTTCTTGGGGATCAAAGTAATAAACGAGTGGTTTAGACCCTCCAGATCAGCATCTCCACTATGGAAATCCTCGGTAAGGCTGTAAAAATCAGGACATATGAGAGACCAGCATGACTTAAGGAATTTACCATAGAAACCATCAGGTCCAGAACATTTATCATAAGGAATGAATTTGATTGTGCCATCTATCTCCTTTTTATCAAAAGGAGCCACTAGGGGCTCCAGTCCCTCCACAGGAACCAGAAGAGAATTCGTATCACAAGACATGATCATGCCCTTGGACACTCCCATCCTGTTTCTGAATGCAGTCCAGAAAGCAGCTCCTAGGATATCATGATTGGAGCATGAAGTACCATCAGCCAACTGCAGAGAGGCAATAGAATTCCTCCTGTGCCTCTCAGAGGCCATTTCTTGAAAAAACTTGGAATTCTCCTCCCCCACCTTGATATATCTTTGTGTGCATCTCTTCTTCCAGTACAGATGTTGCCAGTGTAGGAGTTTCTCAAGATGCACTTTAACAATAGTCCTGAAATTGGACTCAGGAACAGTAAGCCTTCTAATGTCTTCCAGACAATCCAAAATGAAGATTACCCTATTGCATTTGGATATAAGCACTTTAGTAGTGGGGAAATTCTTCTACCAGTGCTTAAGAGCTCTTTTAAGTCTCTTCAATTTGTCCACTAAGATTGCCAGAGGGTGAGATTTATTGGAGGGCACCTCCCAGGAGTTTTTGACAAAGTCCATGAAACCAGCCATCTCCACCCAGAAGTTCTCAAATCTGAAAATATTTGCCTTTGGAATGGTGGTATTGATGAACACAACACAAGGCACATGATCAGAAGAAGTATTGACTAGTGGAAGCACTTGTGAGGAAGGGTAATTGGAAATCCAATCTGCAGATGTGAAAAACCAGTCCAGCTGCTCCAATAAAGGATCATCCTGCATGTTGGACCATGTAAATCTCCTTCCTTTTAGAGGTAGTTCCAGAAGACCCAAGTGTCCAATTATCTCATTGAAGATAAACATGTCATTCACATCACCCCCAGGTAAGTTCCAATTCTCCATTGACCTAATGCAGTTAAAATCTCCAACAAACAGTCAGTTAGCATCAAAAGGAATATTCAGGTGATATAGCCAATCCACAAATAAATCCCTATTGTGCTGCTCACATGGGCCATATAGATTAACCAAAGTCTAGGATTCTGCATTATATGTAGAGGTGAATTGAATCACCAGTCCAATTTTTTTTGTATCCACTAGCATTCCATAAAAAATGCTAGAATTCCAAATGGTAAGAATTCCACCAGATGCGCCCCTCGAGGGAACAACAGGAAATTGATCAAATTGTCTGGGACAAAATGACCGAATAAAGTTGTGGTCAATGTTTTCACACTTGGTTTCCTGCAAGAAAAAAACGACACATTGGATTTCCTCAATCTTCTCTCGAACAACTCGTTGTCTCGTAGCAGACTTAATACCCCGAACATTCCAGCAAAACACTTTCCAATCTCTAGTAGTAGATATATGATCCATATAAAACAAAGATCCAGCAATACCCCGAACATTCCTTGGGAAACTCCTGACCAGAAGCCAGATCCAAACCCATCTAGAGGGCTGCATAAACCGCCATGAGATGGCTATGAATGCAACAAGGAGGAGACGCCAGAGACGATGATCAGAGCCAAAAGTTAACAATGACTTTATTTGCACTCCTGATGCTCCACCTGCCACTTCAGCACCTTCATATGAAATCAAACCTGCTTTGCTCAATCTTGTTATGTAAGAACAGTTCTCCAGTGTTGGAGAAGCTACTGCTTCACACTTAAATAATTTTGTTGAGCGTTGTCATATGTAAAAGTTCAAAGAAGTAGATGGTGACATTGTTGAACTTAAGCTTTTCCCCTTATCTTTGAGAGGAAGAGCTAAGGAGTGGCTCCAATCCTTGCCTAGGAATAGCATAGATTCTTGTGATAAGTGCAAGGATGCTTTTATTGGGAAGTACTACATACCTGCTAAAATTATCCAGTTGAGAAGTAACATTTTGAATTTTAGACAACTGGATAATGAACACGTTGCCCAAGCTTGGGAATGTATGAAATGTCTTGTTAAGAATTTCCCTACACATGGTTTGAATACTTGCATGGTTATCTAGACTTTTTATGCAGGATTGAAATTTACCTCGTGGAATTTGTTGGACTCGGTCGCGGGAGGAACCTTCATGTCAACCACACTTGGTGCTGTCACGAAGCTATTGGACGAGATGATGACAAATTATTCTCAATGGCACATCGAAATATCTCCAACAGGTAGGAAGGTAAACTCTATTGAGGAGATCTACTCTTTAAATGAAAAGGTTGACTTGATCATGTCTCTACTTACTAAGCAAGCTCCTATTGATCCTCATGATGTTCCTTTGAATTATTTGGTTTCTCAAGAAAGAGACCAAGTCGATGTTAATTTTATTTCTAGGAATAACTTCAATAATAATTCTGATAAGAGTAATTTTCGTCGCAATAATCCTAGTTCGTTCCCATCCAAGAAGTATGGGAACAACAACACTTATCCTAGCACCAAAAACTCCACTTCTGAATTAGAGAGCATGCTTAAGGACTTTATCACTTCTCAAAAAGCCTTCAATAAGAGTGTAGAAGAGAAATTATAAAAATTAGATAGTCTCTCTTTGAAGGTAGACAACATAGCTCATGATGTAGAGATGCTTAAAATCAGAACTTCTCCCCTTGAGGAAAGAAAAACTACACCCATGAATGTTATTCAAGTGCAAATTAATGAGAACATTAGGATGCTAGCCAAACTTAAGGATAGATGGGCTAGAGAAAAATAAGAGGAAGATAGGATTACGAGCCTTCCTACACACACCACTATTGCTACTATACAAGTTGTTGAGGATCTCAAAACTTTTAGCACCCAACACATCCCTAGTCCACCTAATGGACCTATTAATGGTGATGCTAATACCTCAACTTTAGGACAAGAAGGTCCCATGAATTTAGAGACTACCAAAAGAATGAGCATAGATGACATCACCAACACTGTAATTAATGGTACCGATCTTGATTTTGATAATTGTAGTCTTTCTGCAGTTATCACCTTTTTGCAAAGAATGGCTAAAGACCCCCCACACTAGTTCACTCAATATTGACTTCACAGAGCATATTACCTGATAGGGCATATTTCCCCTTGGTGGGTTTTAGTGATTATTGACAATACATTTGCAGATTAGCCATCTGCGATGAGCATTTCAGATAATTATATTCATGGCAGAAGACGGTTATTTTCCCCTCGGTGTATGGAGCGTGAAGACGCAGATTTCCTTTCGATTTATTTTTGGTGAATTGAGTCGTAGGAAAACCATACTATTAAGAAGGGATCCTTTGTGGAATGATGGGTGGAATTATCACACATTCACTCTCTCTGCACCTATATATTTCCCTTTGCATCTTGGAGGAGTTTGGCCTGGTGGCAAGGGCTCCCTGGTTTTACCAGGGCGGTAGTACCGTGCCTGTTACGGTATTACCGGACCCTAGTACCGCCCTACTTCTGTAAAGTCCTCTGGACTCGACGATGGTCGCATGGCACTAGGAGTTCTTTAGTCTCGTAGGGTGGTAGTACCATGCCTGGTATGGTAGAACCGCGCCGCGATAGTTGTTGTGGGAAAATCACGCCAGATGTCCTCATAGAGAACTTGATTGTGGGACTTAGCTACGAGTGTGTGAGAAGGGAGAGCCGGTCGGTGGAGTGTCGATCCGTTGATCGGAACACGGGAAACACAGGGATTTACCCTGGTTCGACCCCTCGATGAGGTAAAGTCATACTCCTGCTTTTCTCTTATTATATGTGGAAGATCTCCTTTACAAGGGCGCTAGATTTCATAGGTGTCTCGAGAACTATGCTAGATTGATTCGCCTTTCGGACGTCCCAAGGCCTCATCTTATATACACGCCGAGTCCGAGGGTTTTCTACAAGGAAATCGACTATCAATAAGATGGAGTCGTATTCTATATCTTTGATGACTTGTCTTGTTCTTCAAGGTAGCTTGGAGTCCTTCCTTCTAGCGTCATTCTTCGTCTTATAGGTTGGTCGGCTCACAGGCCGATCCTTTCTTCTGGGCCTTCCTTTTGGAGAGCCAGCCCATAGGCCAACACTCTCCTCGTCTTGGTCATGGAGGCCTTCTTTCTATTTCTTCCAGGTCTGTGAGTTATCCCCCTGACAGTAGCCCCCAAGATCAGCGTGAAGCCAGCTTTAGGAAGATCTTCTCTTCATGAACGAAATGCCTTGTGGATCCGGAAGATAAATCAAGGGATTTCTTGAGAGCACACGTGTCACTTTACTCTCTACCAGTTATATCCAGAAAATATTGCATGCAATCTTTTTTCTCACACCAGAATCGAGGCGCTTCCCTTACTGCCCCATCTCATCATGCGTGAGGATCGAGGAGGCCTCCATTTATTCGTAATGCGGGTTTTTTGCGTTGTTGGTTGAATCAGGGTCCTCATAAATAGGATCTATTTCCCCATTTGTTCTTCACATCTTCTTCTCATCCTACGTGTTCCTCCTCTTCTTGCTCAAGAGTTTCGAAGGAAGGCACCGTACTTTGCAAATTTCCTTAATCGGACAATGATTCTCTTCTCGTTTTAATCAATGAGGATCTTGCGCCAATCTTTGGTTTTGTAAGTTTTCCCTTTTGAAAACTCTTATCTGCCCATTTACTTTACAATCTTGG
This sequence comes from Bromus sterilis, assembly GCA_950022295.1. Taxonomy (NCBI): domain Eukaryota; kingdom Viridiplantae; phylum Streptophyta; class Magnoliopsida; order Poales; family Poaceae; genus Bromus; species Bromus sterilis. The sequence continues at coordinate 154,677,704 of OX465596.1, read as the reverse complement.
GCCACCTCGTTCGTATTTTTCTAGTGATTTTGTGTCTTCTCAGCAGATCTTCATTTGACTACTCAATCTGTGGATTATGTCTTCATCCCAAAGAAATCTTGGTCGAATCTAGCCGTGAGATGGCCGGTTTATGACATTTTATTACTCTCTTAGGGTATAAACTGCGATTTCCTTCAATGTCGTACTCTGCTGTTTACTTTGATATCCCACCCAGACAATGTATGGAGCTGCTGCCACTAGGAAAGCGGAGATATCCAAGAATAAAAGTTGTTGGATCGGCTGAGTACCAAGCAAAATCTACTCTGAACGCCGACTGGGTTGGGTCTTCAGTGGGCTTAGAATGGCTAATCGACTTGCACGCTCGTGGTTTACTTCCTTCCCAGAAATCCATTGGGTGGAGATTTCCTCTTAATGAGACTCGTCCTCAACCCAAGGAAAACGAGGTCGTCGTTTTTGCGGATCATGTGACTTGTCGTTTTCGTCCTCCTGGGTCTCGCTTCTTTAGGAGTCTTCTGAATTTCTTCGGGTTATGTCCTCAAGATTTTTTGGCCAACTCCATTTTGAATATTAGTAACTTCACAATTTGGGTTTGAGTCTGTGAAGAAGCTCCTTGGATATTCAGTCCGTGAAGAAGCTCCTTGGATATTCGGTCGTGGTCATCGGTCAATTGGGTTTGAGTCCCTTCTTGGATCGTAACCGAGCTCCTCAGGTACCGTATTTTATTACTTCGGGCCTTTGGTGAAGTGCATTCTTCTTACAGTTTCAATGCTTCCATAGGTCGATGACCCATGGTGGTCCACCACTCTTTCTTTGACTTCTGTTGAGGAAATCTAAGAGGATTACAAAGATGAAGAAGAGGAGTCAGAGAGAGTCCGTTATTTTCCTCATTTTCCTAATCCTTATGTCGATCTTTTTAATCGTGATGATGACCATGCTTAGTCAATATCTTAGGTAGAGCAAGAGGATGACGAGGAGAACCCACTAACGGGTAACGATGGGTAGTCGGATGTAACCCCTTTGGGTGAAGAGGTATTTACACTGATATGCCTTTGCGCCTATATCTTTGTATTTTTTTGGGGAATTTCTTCTACTTACCCATTTTGTAGGTAGCGGGAGGAAGGAAACATTGTCATGAGAAGAGTTTGGCTTCCTTTCCAAGCGTGAACCCCCATTTACTGACAGGGAGGTTCGAGCTCATTTGTCGAGTTACAAGGACCCTACCTTAAGTAGTAGCCAAGTTAGAGCACCATTGTCCGATGAGTCGAAGGACGATGATTTTGATAACTTATCATTTTCCGGCCAATTTTTACATACTAGTTGCTGTAGATCTTAGTAACTTCTTGTTTGGTTGCTAAGGGGACGGGTCGTACCCGATGAGCCGTGTGTATTAGAGGACGTGGTTTCCTGTCATGCTGCCAGTTCTTTGCCAAATAGGAGAGGGGTCGCCCTTAATGCTGATAAGATCGCTAGTTTCAGTCAGGGGGCAATGGCAACATCTTCGGTGTCCATGCGCGTGACTATCTCAGGGACTAGTGGATTGGTAGGTGATCACGCTCTGATGTTGCAGGACAGGTCGGTTGTTTCTTCAGGAAAGGCACCAGCTCAAGGGGAGATGTATTTTGCTAGTATGTACACGGGTGTGATGACCCGGTTCCGCGAGCAGCAAAATTTTCTTCTGAAGATGAAGCGCGCTTATGAGGTATTCCTGCCCCATGATTTGGCGTAAGTGACTTAGGTCACTTGCGGTGAATCAGTATTTGGAGCAAGGTAGGATGACCAGATTTTTGCCATGATCTGTTGAAATTTTTGGTTTGGAGGCTTTGGTATCGCAATCTACCGAGGTGGAAGCAAAACTGCGGGAGCAGCTAGCCGCTGAGACGAGCCGGCGAAAGAAGGTTGAAAGCAAGGACGCACAGCTGCGTGATTGGAACATTTAGGAGTTGGATGTTCTGAGGGCCGATGTGTTTTCTAAGGAGCAGGCCAGGGAGGGGGCTGTGGCCGACTCGCTGGCTGCTCGATCAGAATTAGAGAGTCTACACCATTGTTACGGATTTAGGCGACATTGTTTTAAGTAACTTGTATTCCTCTCCCCTATTCTGTACCCGAAGGAGATATGCTTTGTCCTTGTTCTTATTTCTAAGAAAAAGTTTCAGGGGAAAGGTGCTCGTTGCTGAAGAAAGGTGGTGATGACTTGTCAGCCATCAGTTATCTCATAGCTAGTATTCATCTTGGTGGTTGTCGGGTCATTACGACATAGTCGGGACGCTTGTCAGACCCGGCGTTAAATAGAAATTTTATGCAGGAACTCTCCAGGCATCCGGAATGGGTAGAGGAGGTGAAAAAGTCGGCTTGTCGGAAGGGCGTGATTCAAACCCTGACTTTGTGCAAGGTTTATCATCCAAGCATTGACCCGGGAATGTTGGATCTTGGTTTTCCGCAGTTCAAGACTTATGGCTCCAGGTATGAGACAGCTGATTACAATCGGGTTTCGAAGGACGTACGGAGGCATGCCACCGTGATTGCTGATAGGCTAAACCATGGTGTTTTTTAGTCTGGTTATGATGAAAATAATAGGAACCGTTTGATGCCGGCTCACCAAGCCATTTCCCTGAAGGATTCTGGTGGAATTTCTTCCGTCGGGTCTTCTGCCGGTGCTAGAAAGGTCGCGGCTGATGTGGGAGAGGAAAGTCGAGCCTTCCCCTGTCGGTTGTGTCTTCGCGGTGATATTTTTGTATAAGACCCCAAGATTTATGTTGTGTCGAACATTTTTTGTAAATCGTGGTTTGATAGATATTGTAAGGACTTATACATGGAATGTAAATGTTTGACACGTGGAAGTCAACTGTGCGCATGATAATGGCATCCTTTGATCGGATAAGTTCAGAGTCAATCGACTCTCTGATAAGATGCCTTTGAGTGACTTATGAAAAGGAATTTACGTCTCATATGTGTGCACGTTGGTATGAACTTCCTTGTAAGTCGGCTTCGCATGACTTGTGCTGGTGCTATGCTTCCCTTGGTTCAGATTCAAGAAAAGTACGTGGCCGGGCTGGAGTGAACCAAAGGCGATAGGTCCAGGTCATAGGAGTGCGAACTGCATCGAGTTTACAGGCGTTTTGGCAGAATCGTGATACGTCCCAAACATATCTATAATTTCTGCTTTCTTCATGCATGTTTTGTGTGACTTTGCCATGATTTTCTTGAACTTTCATACACTTTTGAGCATATTTGGACTAATCTATTAACCCAGTGCACCCAGCTGCCAGTTGCTGCTTTCTGCTGTTTTTGTATTTCAGGTTTTCCGGCCATTAAAATTGCTCCAAAAAATCCGGAAAAATCAGATAAAAAATCAGCGACCTGGAAGCTTCCGGAATCACCAAGGTAGCGGAGGGGGGCCACCACCAGGAGACCAGGAGGGTCCCTGGCGCGGCCCCACCCTAGGCCGCGCCAAGAGGCCCCCTGGCTACCTGGTGGGTCACCTCGACACCCCCCTCCGCCTATATTTAGCCCTCGGGGTGGAAACCCCTAATATCGATCTCTTTTCCGCGAACTCGGCTCTGTACCGCCGCCGCTGCAGTTTCAAGATCGGGGCTGCCTGGAGAAGCTGCCCCGGCACCCTGCCGGCAGGAGGAACCCCCTCCGGGAGACCATCCATAGCCATGGACGCCTCCCGGATGTGCCGTGAGTAGTCCCCCTTGGACTATGGGTCCGTGACCAGTAGCTATGTGATGTACCTCTCCCCTCTTTGTGCTTCAACTTTCGAGACCTCGTGAGCTGCCTCACATGATCGAGGCACTTTTGTAATTTCTGTTGTTGCTATGCTGAGTTTGCTGGGATCTGATGGATTATGAGACTATGTTCAGATTGTGATGAGTAATATATTTGGTTCTTCTCTTTTATATTTTGTTCTTGAGTAAATTCTTGTATGTTCTCCGGTGCAGTATTTTGCTTGCAACTCCAAGAGGGAGCGTTATGCTTGATTGTGGGTTCAGCCCCCTGATGTCTAGCTTGAGTGACAGAAACATGAGACTAGGGGATGTGCTGTTGCCACCAGGGATAAAACAATGGTGCTTGTACCCGCGGGTGCGAGGATTGTTTACTTTACGCAATGTTCTTTTAATGCAGTTGTCTGTTGCTTTGAGTTTACACTTTGGGTGGGATTCGCAACTTAATACCAGCGAGATGTTCTGGATAGATATCTTAAGGTGGATGATTCGTAGTAGATGCAGTTGGATTTCGGTCTACTTACCTTGGCGTACTGCCCATTTCTGTTGAGCCATTCCTTTCTTTGCAGCATAGTTAGCATTGCGGTGCCTTCATAATTCTGTCAATTTCCCAGCTGTGATTTGCTTACCTCGCTAGCACTTTTATCGTCTTTTGGGAGAGAGACATCACTAGTGAAAATCACAGGACCCCGGTCCATCTTCACATTATTGTTTACACCCTTAGTTCACTTTGAGTCTTTACTTTCAGTTCCACTTTTATCTCTTGCGTTGATCCTTTGTAAACAGCAATGCCGGAGGAATTGACAACTCCTCTGTACTCGTTGGGAGCAAAGTTATTTGTATCTGTGTGCAGGTCCACGTCAAGCGCCGTGACACCTACTTGTATCTCTTGGAGTCCTACTGGTTCGATACTCAACCTTAGCATCTTTGCTAAGGGAAACTTGCTGCTACACTGCATCTCACCTTCCACTTGGGGTAACCAACGAGGAGAGTTGCCACTCTGTATCAAGCGAATTTCTGGCGCCGTTGCTGGGGATTCCAAAGCGCAGCAAAAGAGTGGTCCCGCCAACCGCCGAATTTCTGGCGCCGTTGCTGGGGACTCCAGTCTACAAGATAGGGGAGTTGCACACTATCTTTTATCTTTGCTTTTTAGTCTTGTTAGTTTACCTTTCAGTTTTTACTTTTGTGTCCTTTATCAAAAATACCAAAGATACCTGCTGCTACTATGGGTTCTAATGAAAACACCAAGTTGTGTGACTTCACTAGTCACAACAACAGTGACCTTATCTGCACTCCTATTGCTCCATCTGCCACTTCAGCACCTTCTTATGAAATTAAACCTGCTCTGATTAATCTTGTTATGAAAGATCAATTCTCAGGTATTGGAGAGGACGCTGCCTTGCACTTAAACAATTTTATCGAGCTCTGTGATATGAAAAAGTACAAGGAAGTGGATGGAGACATCGTCAAGATGAAGCTTTTTCCTTTCTCTTTGAGAGGAAGAGCCAAGGAGTGGTTGCAATCCTTACCCAAGAACAGTATCGATTCTTGGAGTAAATGCAAAGATGCTTTTATAGGGAAGTACTACCCCCTGCTAAAATTATTCAATTGAGGAGTAACATTATGAATTTCAGGAAATTGGATAATGAACACGTTTCCCAGGCATGGGTACATATGAAGATGCTTGTCAAGAACTGCCCCACACATGGACTGACTACCTTGATGGTTATCCAGACTTTTTATGCAGGCTTGAACTTTACCTCGCGGAACCTGTTAGATTCCGCCGCGGGAGGAACTTTTATGTCAACCACACTTGGTGCTGCCGCAAACCTACTTGATGAGATGATGTTGAACTACTCTCAGTGGCACACCGAAATATCTCCAACTGGTAAGAAGGTAAATTCTGTCGAGGAGATCTCCTCTCTAAATGAAAAGGTTGACCTTATCATGTCTCTACTTACCAAGAAAGCTCCTATTGATCCTCAGGATGTTCCTTTAAATTCCTTGGTTTCTCAAGAGCAAGTAGATGTGAATTTTGTCTCTATAAAAACCTTCAACAATAATGCTTATAGGCGTAATTTTGGTAGCAACAACCCAAGGCCTTTCCCATCCAACAACTATGGGAACATCAACACTTATCCTAGCACCAAAAACTCCACCTTTGAACTAGAGACCTTGCTCAAAGACTTTATCACTACCCAAAAAGCCTTCAACAAGAGTGTGGAAGAGAAAGTAGATAAATTAGATATCCTCTCTTCGAAGGTAGACAACATAGCCCATGATGTAGAGATGCTGAAGATTAGAACTTCTCCCCCCGAGGAGAGGAAGACCACTCCTATGAATGCCATCCAAGTCCAAATTAATGAAAACATTAGGATGTTGGGAAAACTAAAAGAGAGATGGGCCAGAGAAAAGGAGGAAGAAGAGATAATTAAGAGCCTTCCTACCTACCACACAGTATCCACTATCAAAGTATATGAGGATGTCCAAACTGTTACCACCCATCACACCCCTAGTCTCACTGGACATACCAATGGTGATGCTACCACCTCAACCATAGATGAAGAAACCTCTATGAACATAGATGCTTTCAAACAAGTGAGCCTAAATGATATCACTACCTCCTTGATAGATAGTAGTGACCTAGACTTTGACAACTGCACTTTACCTGAAGTTATTGGTTTCCTACACAAGATGTCTAGAGACCCCCACACTAGCACACTTAATCTTGCCTTTACAGAGCATATCACCAATGCTCTAATCAAAGTTAGGGAGGAGAAACTTAGACTCGAAGCCTCCATACCTAGGAAGCTAGAAGATGGTTGGGATCCTATGATAAAAATCAAATTGAATAACTTCTCTTGTTATGCTCTTTGTGATGTTGGAGCAAGTACCTCTGTTATGCCCAAAAGAATGTATGATATGCTTGAATTGAAACCTTTTGATCCCTGTTCTTTTGGTGTTCGTCTTGTTGATTCTTCCGTAAAGAAGTCTTTGGGGAAGATCGACAATGTTCTTATCATTGTCAATGACAATTATGTTCCCGTTGATTTCACTATTGTGGACATTGAGTGTGAGCCCTCTTGTCCAATTATTTTGGGATGTCCTTTTCTTCGCACAGTTGGTGTTGTTATTGACATGAAAGAGGGGAATATCAAATTCCAATTCCCTCTCAAGAAAGGGATGGAACATTTCCCTAGGAAAAAGATTAAGTTACCTTTTGAGTCCGTCACACGGGCTAGTTATTCTCTTGAAAAGACTTGATCTTCTGCTTTAAGCCTAACTAATGGCTCTACAGAAGCGCTTTCGGGAGGCAGCCCACAAGGAATTTAGCTTTTTCTTTTTTCTTTTCTTCTGTTCTTAGTGGTCTTGATGATTGTTACTACTGTAGCAACATCATTGTATCTTTACTTTTCAAGCTTTGTGCCAAGTTTAGCCTCAGATTGCAAGAAAGGTCAAAAGTTGGTACATGCTGTCCAGAAACAGATTCTGTCTGCTTGACGGAAAAATTTGGGATAAATCACCAGATCATCTTTTGCATCTGAATTTTTTTGAAAGCATGCTCCAAACAATTACCTTTCAGGCGTCTGTTCAGAGTTTTTTGATTTGAGTTGTGAAGTACCTCGGAAAAATTCTTTTCTTTCTGCTGTTCTGTTTTTCTCAGCTTCTGCCCCGGTTTATCTTTTTGCAGTTTTGCAATCCTTAAGCTTGCTTTATCTTTGCAAAATCTTTTGTGCAGGCAAGAGAAAGAGTAGCTCTTCCTAGAAATCTTTATTTGCAGTAGAGGAAAATTATTTTAGTAGGGCACTAACCTCTCTAATCAGTCTAAGATGAGTTATGTATGAAGGGAGTTTTCAAGTGCGCGATGGAAGATGATGAAAGAAGATCTTGGAGTGTCAAACGCTCAAGCTTGGGGATGTCCATGTGCACCCCCAATAAATATTCAAGGAGACTCAAGCGTCTAAGCTTGGGGATGCCCCCGTGCATCCCCTTCTTCATCAACAATTATCAGTTCGTCCCTCGTTGCACTATATTTTTATCACTTCATGCGTTGTGTGCTATGCTTGGAGCGTCTCGCTCCTTACTTTTCTAGTTTTTTCTGCTTTGTTTGCTGTAGTAACAAGTTAGACCCCAGCTTACCCTTTTGTGTGGGAGAGATACACGCTCCGCATGAACTATAACTCCTCATAGGATTTGCATGCTTATTATTTTAGCTGTGAGTTGTTCTTTTTCTTTTCTTAGCTGCTGCTCCGTTTAGTTGTAGTGCTTTAGTTTTTCTAGAGCTTTTCTTTTGTTTTAGGTTGAACTTTCTATAGTTTGCATGTTTTATCTTGTTAGAGAGTTCGCCTGTTGCACTGAGTTTTGCGTCTTGACTAGAAGTAGGTAGTTGAAGTTGCTATTCTCTTTGTAGTAGTAACTTGCAATAGTTTTGAGGTATTGACTAGAGTAATGTTTGAACTTTTGGTGTCAAGAGCTCGAGCCTATTAGTGCTAGATGTCGTATTTTGGCAATCCGTGTGTTTTTCAAAAACCAAAAACCCATGTTGAGAACTCTAGCTACTAGATGGATCACTAACCTCTAGAGGGTTCGAATAGTAGAGTACACTCATGTACCATGAGTCGAGGATGCGCAAGGATAACCAAACCCCCATACACTCCTCCTCGGGGTACTTGTCTCTTTGTGAACCTCCTGATTAGATTGAGAGCTACCGATAATAAGTGCATGAGTTCTTCGGACTAATGTGAGTATTCGAAAATTGACACTTCCACCCACCTATACTTTTTCTAGCCTCTTCATTACCGTGCATTGCCCTTTCTCACCTTGAGAGTTGGCGCATACTTCTCCGGTGCATCCAAACCCTTGGCACGATACGCTCTGTCATCATAAGCCTCCTTATATCTTTCCTCAAAACAGCCACCATACATACCTACAAGGCATTTCCATAGCCTTTCCGAGATACATTGCCATGCAACATCCACCTTCTCATGACTTGATCCTCATGTCATACTTGCTACCTGCTTGATCGATGAGCCGCATGCTAGTTGGGCCTTGCCCTAATCATTGCTACATGACACGCTAGTATCATTGCATATCCTGCTATCCTGGCAGAGGCATACATTTGCATCATGATAGTTACATCTTCTTTATGTGAGTACCTTTGTAAAGTGTGAAAGATCTCCTATATTCTTGTAAAATATAGAGTGTTGCCCCTACAGTGAGGAAAAGATCCCAAAGAGGACAAAATCAAAAGATCCCAAAGAGGACAAATGAGAGTTAAATAGACAGAGCCATTGAGGCCACCAAAAAAATAGAAAAAAATAGAAAAAAGAGAAAAATAAAAATAAAAAGAGAGAAGGGGGCACACTACTATTCCTTTTGAGAGATCCACACTAGTACTTCATCCTCTATCCCTTGTACTCCATAGAGATCATCATCATGCATATAGCTATGTGGGGACCTTCACACTATAGAACTTGGCTTGTATATTCCAATGATGAGCCTCCTCAAACGAGCTATAGGTCTTCTTGAGCAAGCAAGTTAGATGCACCCCCACTAGTTCCCTTGGAGAGCTTTTAGCTCACACGTGCATCCGTTGCATGGCAATTCCTACTCCTCACATCATATCTATCATATGGCCTTCTCTCGCCCATGATTGTCCTCATTGATGTGAGCCTTTCACACCTATTTGTCTTCCTCCTCCACCTTCTTTCTGTTTCGCCTTTTAGGTGTCAACTTTCTTGCTCATGCTCATCCATTGCATGAGTGCGCAAAATATCGAAAGGGAGTGGATCAGTTTGACTTGTACCTGGCTAGTGGTCTGGGGACGAGTTAAGATAAGAATCCAAAGGAGACCAAGTGTGAAACTTTTGTAGATAGTTGTTCTCAACAACCTTTTTACTCTCTTTTTCCTAGTCCCCTGCTTGCACGCGAACACCATCTAGAGACATTCGAGTCACGGACAGCGAGAGCTCTTGCACCTTATGTTCTTTCATTGCTTGTGTCAATGCTAATATAGACTCTTGCTTGTTAAGACTTGAATTGAATTGCATGCTTTAATTGCTTTACTTAAAAGTCCTTATATGGTTGTGTGGCATGTCACCACAGAAATTATGCTTGTTATCATTTACCTACTCGAGGACGAGCAGGAATTAAGCTTGGGGATGTTGATATGTCCCAAACTTATCTATAATTTCTTCTTGCTCCATGCATGTTTTGTGTGACTTTGCCATGATTTGCTTGAACTTTCATACACTTTTGAGCATATTTGGACTAATCTATTAACCCAATGCACCCAGCTGCTAGTTGCTATTTTCTGCTGTTTTTGTATTTCAGGTTTTCCGGCCATTAAAAGTGCTCCAAAAAATCCGGAAAAATCAGATAAAAAATCAGCGACCCGGAAGCTTCCGGAATCACCAAGGTACCGGAGAGGGGCCACCACCAGGAGACCAGGAGGGTCCCTGGCGCGGCCCCACCCTAGGACGCGCTAAGAGGCCTCCTGGCTGCCTGGTGGGTCCCCTCGACACCCCCCTCCTCCTATATTTATCCCTCGGGGTGGAAACCCCTAATATCGATCTCTTTTCCGAGAACTCTACTCTGTACCGGCGCCGCCGCCGTTCCAAGATCGGGGCTGCCTGGAGAAGCTGCCCCGGCACCCTGCCGGGAGGAGGAACCCCCTCCGGGAGACCATCCATAGCCATGGACGCCTCCCGGATGTGCCGTGAGTAGTCCCCCTTGGACCATGGGTCCGTGACCAGTATCTATGTGATGTACCTCTCCCCTCTTTGTGCTTCCACTTTCGAGACCTCGTGAGCTGCCTCACATGATCGAGGCACTTTTGTAATTTCTGCTATTGCTATGCTGGGTTTGCTGGGATCTGATGGATTATGAGACTATGTTCAGATTTTGATGAGTAATATATTTTGTTCTTCTCTTTTATATTTTGTTTTTTTAAGCTTTAAAACTGAAGGGTATCACACCCCCCAGCATTTTATGAAAGGCCCACAATATTTACAGAATTTACAACAAAGCTTCAAAAAAAATATGCCCTCAAGGTGGCAAAAAGTCAATCCAGCTAAGTAGCTCCTCTTTAAACCTAGGTTTGATCCTGTAACTAAGCAAGGTGAGATCATGGATGAAGCCCATTTTCCACTTTGCAAAGGATGGCCTCTCATGTTTGAAGCATTTGGCATTCCTGACCATCCAAATATTCCACCAGGTAGTGAATACAACCTCAGCAAAGAAAGGTTTCTGAAACGCCTCTCTAGCTTGTGTTGCAACCTGCACCATATCAGTCCCCAAAGACCAATCAATTTGAAGATATGTCCATATCCGAGCACTGAAGTTACAATGAAACAACAGGTGCTCTCGGGTCTCCAGGTGTTGAGTGGGGCATAACACACATTCTGGCCCATCCTCAATATGCCAGTGTCTTCTAATGATCATGTCCTTGGTGTTCAGACGATCCATAATCACTAGTCCTGCAAAGACCTTAGTTTTGAGGATACAACAAGATTTCCAGATACAATTTAGCAGAGGGTTGGATTGCATAGGAGCATGAACCATGGTATAAAATTTCTTTGTAGTGTAAGTCTCCTTAGAACTATGCCTCCAGGTCCAGCAATCTGAAGCCAGCTGTGAAGTGTGAGTCTGGAGTATCAAGGTAAGTTCCATGAGCTCCTCATATGCTTGAGCAGAAAGTGGGAGGTTAAACAGTTCAGTGAGCTCAGTTGTACCCAAGACCTCCTGGACAGAAATCAAAGGATCTTTAGCATATGAAAACAATCTAGAAAATTTGTTAGCTAGAGGTCTATTAATCTTTTCAATCCATTGATCCTGCCATAATAGAACAGAATCCCCAAGGCCAATCTGAATCTTGGAGACAACCACAAAACTATCCATGTATTTGGCTACATCCCTCCACCGGAAAGAGCCACAGAGCTCAGTTGCATGGGGTACTCTTTGATGGTAATATGAGTTCCAGATAAGAGTCACCCAGGGCACCTCCTCTTTGTTATAGAATTTCTTTAGGTGCTTCATAAGTAAGGCCTGATTCTGTAGCTGCAAATTTAAGATTCCCAGTCCCCCTTTGTTTTTGGGTCTGCAAACCAGATCCCAAGCAGCCAGAGATTTACCAGAGTCCTGACCATATTTCCTCCACAGGCACTGCCTCTGTATCCTTTCAAGTTGCTTAATTATACCAATGGGTATATTCAGAGAGCAAAGGAAGTATATGGGAAAAGAGGAAATAACTGAGTTTAATAACTGTAACTTTCCTCCCTGAGAGAGAAAGCAAGAACTAGCAGTAAGCCTTCTCTCCATGCAGTCAACCAGAGGCAGAAGATCCACCATTTTAGGTCTTGTGGTTCCCACTGGTAGACCCAGATAAGTGAAGGGCAATTTCCCTACTTGACACCAAAAAGCAGCAGCCAATTGGGAGAGAGTAACCTCATCAATGTTAATGGGGATCATTGATGATTTATTGTAGTTGATCTCCAGGCCAGTGGTCTCACAAAATTTCTGAAGAGCCTCCTTCAACACCAAAACTTATTGGATATCAGCGGGCAGCACCAGGATGGTATCATCAGCATACTGCACTACAGGAAAAATCAGTTTCATGGCATGGAATGGGTAGGCTGAGGAGGCCCTTTTGGAGAAGGTAATTGATCAATGATTGACGCAAGCCAGCAGCAAGGACAAAAAGAAGTGGTGACATAGGATCACCCTGCCTAACTCCCCTTCTGCATTTAAACTGTCTCCCAGGAATTCCATTCAGCACGACAGATGAAAACCCACTCTCCAAAAGCTGCTGCACCCAAATCCTCCACTTTTGAGGAAACCCTTTATATTTGAGAATCTCAAGGATAGCTGAGTGCTCAATGGAATCAAAAGCCTTTTCAAAGTCAATTTTGAGCAGCAGCAGTGGTCTCTTAGATTGGTGGCACTGATGTAGATACTCTAGAGTCCAGGCAATGCAGTCCTGAATAGATCTGTCCTTGATAAAGCCATATTGGTTTTTTTGAATGCACCTTCTAATATCCCTTTGCAACCTATTTGCAGCCATCTTAGTGATGAACTTGATACCAACACTAGTGAGGGAAATAGGTCTGAAATCATTCACCGTTTCAGGACTAGCTTTCTTAGGAATTAGGGTGATGTAAGAACCATTGAGACCCTCCAAATGAGCAGTGCCAGTATGGAACTCAGCAGCCAAGTTATAGAAATCATTGCAGATGATAGGCCAGTAGGTTTTAAGGAAATTACCATTGAAGCCATCAGGCCCAGGTTATTTATCAGTAGGCATGGAATGCACAGTGTCATCCATCTCCTTTTTACCAATAGGATCCACAAGGGAATCCAAATCCTCCACTTGATGCAATAGGGCAGGCAGATCACATCTCATGACAATGCCTTTAGCCACCCCCATCCTGTTTTTGAAAGCAGACCAGAAAGTTGCAGCAATTGCATCATGTTGATCACAAAAAGTTCCATCAGACAAGTTCAAAGATGCAATGGAATTCCTCCTGTGCCTTTCTGAAGCCATTGCATGGAAGAATTTAGAGTTTTCCTCCCCCACTTTCACATATCTTTGAGTACATCTTTTTTCCAGTACAGGTGTTGCCAGATCAATATTTTCTCTAGATCCACTTTCACAATCTTCCTGAAATTGGCTTCAGGAACATATAGGGGTCTAAAGTCCTGCAAACAATCCAAAATGAATATCACTCTATTGCATTTGGAAATCAACGTTTTAAGGGAGGAGAGTCCCCTTTGCCAGTACTTCAAAGCCTTCCTTAGGCTTTTGAACTTTTCCACTATGATGGCCACAGCATGGCATTTACAAGAAGGAATCTCCCATGAGTTTTTCACACAGTCCATAAAACCAGTCATCTCCACCCAGTAATTCTCAAATCTAAAAATATTGGCCTTAGGAATGGATGTATTGATGACAACCAAACAGAGCACATGATCAGATGCGGTTTTAGCCAAAGGAAGCACTTGAGATGAGGGATAACATGTAATCCAATTGGAGGAAGGAAAAAACCAATAAAGATGCTCCAAGAGTGGATTATCTTTCATATTAGACCAAGTGAACCTTCTACCCTTTAAAGGCAGCTCAAGGAGGCCATGATGACCAATGATTTCATTAAAAATGAACATGCCATTCATGTCCCCTCCAGGCAGATTCCTGTTCTCCATAGATCTGATGAAGTTGAAATCACCAAGTATCATCCAGTTAGCATCAAAAGGAATAGATAAATGATAAAGCCAGTTGACAAATTATCCCTGCTATGTTGCTCACAAGGACCATAAACATTGACCAAAGTCCATGTCTCTGCATTATGTTTTGAAGTAAAATTAATCACCAATCCAAAGTCCTGCGACTCCACAAGTAACCCCTCAAACATGCTGGAGTTCCAAATTGTTAGAATACCCCCAGAAGCTCCCCTGGATGGAACAAAAGCAAATTGATCAAACCGGCGAGGACAAAGCGCCTGAATAAGCTTTTTATCCATTGTTAGAATACCCCTCTTTTATATTTTGTTCTTGAGTAAATTCTTTCATGTTCTCCGTTGCAGTATTTTTATTTGGCCAAGTAGTTTCCTTGCAACTCCAAGAGGGAGCGTTATGCTTGATTGTGGGTTCAGCCCCCTGATGTCTAGGTTGAGTGACAGAAACATGAGACTAGGGGATGTGTTGTTGCCGCCAGGGAAAAAATAACGGTGCTTGTACCCGCGGGTGCAAGGATTGTTTACTTTATGCAAAGTTCTTTTAATGCAGTTGTCTGTTGCTTTAAGTTTACACTTTGGGTGGGATTCGCAACTTAATACCAGCGAGATGTTCTGGAGAGATATCTCAAGGTGGATGATTCGTAGTAGATGCAGTTGGATTTTGGTCTACTTAACTTGGCGTACTGCCCATTGCTTTTGAGACCTTCCTTTCTTTGCAGCATAGTTAGCATTGCGGTTCCTTCATAATTCTGTCAATTTCCCAGTTGTGATTTTTTTACCTCGCTAGCACTTTTATCGTCTTTTGGGAGAGAGACATCACTAGTGAAAATCACGGGACCCCGGTCCATCTTCACATTATTGTTTACACCCTTAGTTTACTTTCAGTCTTTACTTTCAGTTCCACTTTTTTCTCTTGTGTTGATCCTTTGTAAATAGCAAGGCCGGAGGAATTGACAACTCCTCTGTACTCGTTGGGAGAAAAGTTATTTGTATCTGTGTGCAGGTCCACGTCAAGCGCCATGACACCTATTTGTATCTCTTGGAGTCCTACTGGTTCGATACTCAACCTTAGCATCTTTGCTAAGGGAAACTTGCTGCTACACTGCATCTCACCTTCCACTTGGGGTAACCAATGAGGAGAGTTGCCACTCTGTATCAAATCACAGTGGCCTGGTCTGAATGGAAATAGTAAATCTTCATAAAACGTAAAAGTTTTTATTTCAAGATTATAGGGGGAGACAATGGAGTCGGTTGTTGGTCCATAGTGCCGAGGATGCTAGTGGTGGCCGACTTTCTTTTGTCAAGGTTGGGTGTCGTTCAAATATTGGGCAGAAGGACATGCCAATTTGGTTGTTTCTGCCAATGCTTGTAGAGGTGCCTTCGTCCTCCTTGTTGGTATGTGCTTCCTTCTACTTCATGTTGAGGTCCAGCTCTAATATCGGATGTGAAGTTTTGGCTCCACGGTCTGCTGCGCTTTTCTCGTAGGATAGTTCTACATATAGGCTTCCTTGTATCGTGAGCATGCCTTGTGGACCAGGCATCTTTTGTTGGAGATGGAGGTAGCAAGGTGTTGTCATGAACAAAATGTATGTTGTCCTGCCAAGGATGGCGTGGTACGAGCTATGGATTGTGACGACTTCGAACACGAGCTTTTCTGACCGGAAGATTGTGGCGTTTCCAAAGGTAACCTTTCAGGTAACTCGTCCCTTTGGGCGAGTCGACCGTCTTGGTATGATTCTGTAGAGTGTGGTGTTCGAAGGTCGAAGGTGTTCGTCGGTTAGGCCAAGATGAAGGAACATGTTGTAGTATAGTATGTTGACCCGACTTCCGCCGTCCATTAGGACTTTCTCTAGCCTGAAGCCGGCTATCTGTGTGCTGACGACTAGGGGCAATGCCTCTGGGTTGTCTGCTCCCGGCTAGTGGTCCGTCTTTTTCTTGATTTCCGTCTGACTTGCCTGGTTGATCTTGTCTGGACCTCGCTGTCTTGAGGTTATCTTATGTGCGGCATCCGTATTTTCATTGTGATTATTGGTGAAAACATGGAAGAGCCTACTATTCCTGGGAGAATGGGAATTCTTCCTGTGTTCTGGTGGGCTTTGATAGGGGTGATGCCGGACTCCAGCTCCTTGGATTTGTGCCCCTTTGTTTTGTGCTTCGTGGAGGCAAGGGAAAGGTTGGGTGCACTAATGCTGTTAGGTTCTATCCAAACGGTTTTTGACCCCTATCGCCTACGGGAATTCAAACTGTCGCCTTGCTCGCGATTGCAATAGGGGTGCCTTTTCCACACGAGAGAGATAATCCGTTTTCTATGTGGCGACGTCAAGCAGACATTTCCGTTTAAAAATTCGTGTCCGATGTACTAGTATATCCTACAAGACCATTGTCAGAATGACCGCGTGGACATAACATATGTATCACATGAAGTTCATTCGACACGATCGTTTGCAATGCGACCACGAACACAAACAAGCAATAGAAAAGAACCGTCTATGACACTACATAGATCCCACACTGTTTGGTTTTGGGTTTCGGGTTGTAACCCTTCATGTATGACTGATGATTTGCTACAACTATTTGTGTGCGACCATACTATTATCAGCCACAGGTACTAAATTTTAAATGTGTGCACGGTCTATATGTTCCAAATGGTTTTATTTCAGTACACGTGTGCCAATTTAGACAGATCACACACATTTCATGTTTCCATATTGTGTGGGATGATATTCATAATTGCAGACAGTTTTTGCAATCAAAACGTGTGGTCTGTTGTGGATACTGGCTGACGGTTTTCATACGCGGAACGTGTATGATGCATGATCTAATCGACACGGCTTTCAAAGGGACAATGTTTGTGTTGTTGAGCTCTATGATACGATTGGTCCCAAGAAACCGTGTGAAGCGTAATCTATAGAACAACAATTATTTCACCTGAATTTATTACCAGCAATTACAATTAACCTGTATTTGAAATTATAAATTGAATTTAATAATAGGTGAAACTCAAAATTATATACATCCAATTTACAAAGGTTCAACAATCAAAGAATAATACAAATCACAACAACTAATGGTTTACCCTAAAAAACTAATGTTGAATAATTACAGAAACAACTTTATCACAACAATGAACCAGATGAGTATTAAAGTTGGTATAGAGAGAGACAAATGTCATTTTCGTAGTCCAGGAAGTTGTAGAAGTGGAATGCCCATATTGTGCCCTCCTTCATGCGGAAGGCGCGCACAACTTTGGTCCAGCCTCTTGTGATGACCGCTCATCCATCCTTCAGAGACTTCAGGAAGACATGTAGACCGTCTTCATGATAGTCTAGATGACACACTTTTATTTTGGTTGCCTCCGCACCAAGCATGGAGTTTGCTAGGTAATCTTGAGTAAACTGCTTTGGGAACCACTGAAAATTATAACATTCAGATACTGGTGAGTGATGACTAACTACTCAATATGAGCCTGAAATAGGAAGGTTGCATAGTTAATACCATCCTGAAGTTCATAGTTGTCTTGGATAAAGAATAGACAAAGAGTATAATTCTCATCTCCTGTCTCTTTCTCCTAACAATATTTTTTAGTTTCCTCACTTGGCGATCGGTCATGAATATTTCATTACCTCACACGCAAAAAGGGTGGAAGTGTGGATCTGAACCCCTGATGTATGTAACTATAGAAGCAACAACAAAACCATTAAAATATATTATGTACTTGTGGGACGAGGCAATACAGGCCATGGGATGAAACTAACCGCGCTGTTGAACAACGAAATCTCCCATTGTTTTTCCTGCATAAGTGCAGATTGGGATACAAATCATCAGACTATGAAAGATATCTTGATGTTAAGTTTTAAGATTCTGGTAAAGGAAGGGGTAAAGCTGAACCATTGTTTTGGAGGATAAACACAAAATGAGATAAATCAAAATTAATCACAGTATAGATTGTTTGGATGTGAGCATTTAACATTATTGTAAAGCAACGAAATGAAAATAGAAAAGCATGTTAAATGGAACATGATTGACAACAACCAATTATGGTGATTACAACTGGTATTGGTGAAGTTTAACTGAGTATATATTAATTCTTAAATATCACATTGTGCATAAGAAAGAATCACAACATAGTTCATGGTAGATCATGGCAGTAAAAAAGATAGTTTGATTGTGTAGATTAATATCCAAGGGGAAGCAACATAGAGAAAAGTAGGGAATCATGTTAACTAGATGGGGATTCACAAGTAACAAATATAGACATTAAAATGGTATTGATGGAATCGAAGTGGCTAGTTGTTACCTAAATATCAGTATGCATAGCAGAGGCCAACATATCAAAGTTTAACATACCATGGCATCGGTGTCAATGAATAAGTAGATCATATTAGCACCATTTAGAAACTTGGAATGAGTTACAAAGAGGTATGAATATAATTTTCATCCCCAAAAATGCTTACCCAAGAAGCAAGTTATTTCTGTGCATGACGGTACCCAACTCTCGTAAGGACCTTGTATAACACACCTGAGAGATACTATATGTGGATTCACTTGATCCTTCTATATATATGGTGGAGGCTAACTAATCCTATAATGTGGCACCATTTTCCATGGTGCCAGAGAACAGTTAAAAGAGCATTAAAGGTTCTCACAAGAGAAAAATACCGTTATGCACGGACCGGACTTGATTTTGGGTAAACCATTTTGGGTAAGAGAGATATATGCAACTGACAGTAAGAAACAAGTCATCATTCGGCGTCAATTTTTCTCTCATTGCGAATCTTGACAGTAAGAAAGATAGTGTGATTTTGAAGATTAATATGATAGTAAAGAAACTGAAAGAAAAATCAAAATCATGTTAACTAGACCATGAGTGATGACAACCAAATATAGTCATTCTAACAAGTATTTGTTATTAGTTAAATACTTGCAGAGCATGCATTTCATAGCAAAACACAACATATTTGAACATGTCATTGCATCATCAGACCAAGAGAAGGAGCATAGAAGACTACTTGATACCTATATATAGACACTAAATGGTATTGGTGGAATCAAACTGACTAGTTGATACCTAAATATCTGTGTGCATAACACAGAAAAACACATCATAGTTTAACATATCAAGGCATCAATATCAGTGAATAGGTAGATCATATTAGCGACATGTAGAAACTGGAATGAGTTGCAAAGAGATATGTTTATGATTATCATCCCCAGAAATTCTTACCCAAGAACCAAGTGTTTTAGCAGATCATGCATTACATAGCCAAACACAACATAGTTGAACATGGCATTAAATCATCAACAAAATAGAAGGAGAATAACAGACTAGTTGATACCTACATATGGAAATTAAAATGGCATTGGTGCAAAGAGATATGTCTACGGTTTCCATCCCCAGAAATGCTTACCCAAGAACCAACTTTTTGAGCTATTGTGATAAAGATATTAATTTAAACAGCTTCTTCCCCTTGGGAGAGGATACGTCGTGGGTTCCCTCCTCGTGGATGTAGTTGTCGAAAAGATCTGACTTGGCGGCTGGTGATGTCGAGCCACCGGTTCTGCAAATGGCTTTCATAAACAGCAAAAGGGGCTCCCAGGGGTACATGCATCACATGTCCTTCACTTAGCGCTCCACGAGATCAGAGGAGGGGCCATCCAATAGATCAAAGTTGGGAGACTTCATATGTGTCATAGCCCTTATCAAGTTGTCGCTGTTGACGAGCTCGATGTCGAGACCAACACGCAGTAGATGAGGAAAGACACATGCACGCTAGTTTATACACTCCAACCTGGCAAACTAGGCACCCCACTCGGACGCAACCTCGGTGAGGTGTTCGTTCGGGGGTACAAGGAAGGAATGCACCATGATCTGATGTGCCAAAGCAGCTAGTGCGGCTGGGCGATGACTCTTAAAGTGATGGACATGGTCACCGTGATGTGGAGAAAAACTCTTAAAGTAGCCTTTGTTGGACATGTGGAGGACGGTATGTATGTGGTGGATTTCTCACGACTCCCCACCAAAACTTCCATATGTCTAATGGCTAAAGTTGACGTGGGATGGCTTTGGCATTGCCGTCTATCCCACATTAATATGAGGTCTTTGCAAACAACTCTTAAAGGTGAGCATGTCATTCGACTAACAAATGTTAGTTTTGCCAAAGATTCTTCTTGTAGGGCTTGCATTGAAGGAAAGCTACATGAGAAGAAACATCCCGTCAAGAATATCATTTCCACCAAGAGGCCTTTGGAACTCCTTCACATGGATCTTTTTGGGCCTCCCACATATGATAGTCTTGGCAGGAAGAAATATTTTTTGGTGATTGTAGATGACTATTCAAGATAAACTTGGGTCTATTTATTCAAAAGGAAGAGTGAGACTCAACAAACCGTCATCGAGTTTGCTAATGAAGCTCAACGTCAACACAATACAAGGATATTTCCTATTAGAAGTGACAACGGTACCGAGTTCGAGAATTACACCTTGTATGAATTCTTGGTGATGAGGGGATCAAACATGAATATTCCGCTACGTATGCCCCTCAACAAAATAGTGTTGATGAGAAGAAGAATCGCACTCTCATTGATGCGGCAAGAACCATGATGGCGGAGTTTAAGAGTCCATATAACTTGTGGGCAGAGGCAATCAACACTTCTTGTCATGCAACCAACCGTCTTTATCTCTGGAAGATCTTCAACAAGACTCCCTATGAAATTATCACCGGAAAGAAGCCCAACATCAAGTATTTTCAGGTCTTCGGGCATAAGTGTTTCATTCTCAAAAAGGGTACTCGGTTGTCTAAATTTGAGTCGAAAACAAATGAGGGCATATTTGTTGGTTATGCTTCAAAATCTCACGTGTTAGGGTCTACAAAAAGTCCTCTGGGATTGTTGAAGAATCTAGTAACGTGGATTTTGATGAACATAATGGTTCCCAAGTGGAGCAAAGTGATCTTCTTGTTGTGGATGATGAAATTCCTCCTCAAGCCATAAGAATAATTGGTGTGGGTCATTTCCTACCAATTGAGGAACCCCTTGTGGTGGAAGGATAAGGACAATGCTCTACTCATGTGGAGCCATCATATTCACAAGATCAACAAGCAAACCAAGAACAAAATGAAGGCCCTCCCCCAATCGAACAAGATCAAGGTCAGGAACAAATTATTGATGATGGTGATGCACCAAATGATGACCAAGATCAAGTTCTCATGCAAGGTCAAGCTCAAGATGATGAGCAAGTCCTTGATGGTGCTCAAGCTTCCGAAGATGACAGTCAAGAGGATTCTCGAGAATCACTTGAGGAAACTATAGAACACCGTGCGGCCAAGAATGCATCCATGCTTTCATATCAAGATCATTCGGTGGATCAAGTGCTTGGAAGCCTAAGGAAATGGGTAACCACTCATAGTCAATTAAGAGATTTTTGTGCCCATAATGTGTTTTTTTCTTGTGTGGAACCCCAAAATGCATTTGAGGCACTTGAAGACCCGGATTGGCTTGAGGCCATGCATGATGAACTCAATAACTTCAAGCGCAACAAGGTGTGGTCATTAGTGGAGAGACCCAAAGATGATCATATTGTTATTGGGACCAAGTGTATATTCAAGAACAAGCAAGATGCACATGCTATTCTTGTCCGGAACAAGGCAAGATTGGTGGCACAAGGTTTTTCCCAAGACTAAGTTATTGAATACGGTAAAACTTTTTCCCCTGTGGCTCGCCTTGAATTCATTCGTATTGATCTTGCTTATGCTTCTCATCATAACTTCAAGTTATATCAAATGGATGTGGAAAGTTATTTTCTGAATGGTCCCATTAATGAGTTGGTATATGTCAAGCAACACGCCGAGTTTGAGGATCCCAAGTTCCCCAATCATGTCTATAAACTCGATAAGGCGCTCTATGGCCTTAACCATGCACCACGAGCTTGGTATGAGCACCTTACCGAGTTGTTACTCGATTATTGGTTTGAAATTGGGAAAATTGATCCCACTCTTTTTACTAAGAGGGTTGGTGGGGAACTGTTCATATGCCAACTTTATGTTGATGATATTATCTTTGGATTGGTAAATAACTATTTTAATGAAGAGTTTTGTAAGCTAATGACCGACAAGTTTGAGATTTCTATGATGGGAGAGTTGGAGTTCCTCCTCGGTTTCGAAGTGAAGCAATTACTAATAGGAACCTTCATCAACCAAAGCAAAATACACTCAAGACATGCTCAAGAGGTTCAAGTATAATGATCTCATGGGGGCCAAGACCCCCATTCCCCTCAAGTGCAACTTGACCTCGACCTGAACGGCAAAGAGGTGGACCAAAGGGATTATCGTTTTGTGATTGGTTCTTTGTTGTATCTTTGTGCATCTAGGTCGCATATTATGTCGAGTGTGGGCATGTGTGCAAGATTTCAATCCACACCAAAGGAAAGTCACGTAGTGGCCATCAAAAGAATCTTTCGAGATTTTTTTCATACCCAGACTTCGGCTTGTGGTATCCTAAGGGCTCAAGTTTCAACCTCATTGGGTATATGGATTCGGATTGGGCTGGAGACAAAGTGGAGAGGAAGTCTACTTCCGGCGGATTCCAACTTCTTGGTAGGTCTTTGTTAAGTTGGTCTTCCAAGAAGAAAAATTGTATGTCTCTCTCAACCACCGAAGCCGAGTACATTGTCGCCACAAGTTGTTGTGCACAATTATTATGGATGACGCAAACTTTAAAGGATTACGTTGTCACTTCTGACAAAGTGCCTCTTTTATGTGACAATGAAAGTGCTATCAAGATCGCGTACAATCCCGTTGAACATAGCAAGATGAAGCATATTGAGATTTTTCATCATTTTATCCGAGATCATGTGAAGCGGGATGATATTGATCTTTAATATGTGGGCACCGGAGATCAACTTGCGGATATTTTCACCAAGCCTTTGGATGAAGCAAGATTTCGAGAGTTACGGACTGAGCTAAATACCATTTATTCGAGTAATGTGGTTTGAGAAAATTTCCCACAAACCCTATCTCAACATCATATCTAGTTTGGATGTAGGCATGGACATAGAGGGAGTGTTGCTTAATTCATAGGCAACTACTCCACCTATTATGTGGAAAAAGAAAATTTTCTTTCACTATGGTCATTTTCGACTTCTCTCATGGTCAGCCAAAGTGGCAATTGTGCTTCAAAGAAGAGCATTGGCAATGAACCTAAAACAGCCCAGTTTTCACAAAAAATATATTTTGTTTTCGGTATGAATTATTTGATTGTCTGATTTGTTTGCGGTGTTTGCATCCCCGATTTATCGATCGGCGATAATTTTCCCCCCTCTTATCTCGTACCGGACGGAGACCGACCCTTGCCACCCTGACACTCGACCTTTGCGACACCGGGTTTTGCCCGATCACCGTCGTGAAAACCGCACGAGACCAGCCGCAGCCAACGGAACGAAAAACCGAGTTTAATAAGTAAACGGGATATTTTTATAGCGCGCCGGGAAGTGTTTTCGGAACGGTTCCAGCGCGAGGTGAACACCGCCGTCTCGACGCGCTGATCGTGCAGTTCGAAGTTTTACCCGAATCGGAGGTCCTGCGGACCCCTGGCGGTCAGAAACGTGAGCACCGCGCGCCTGAGAGAAAAACCGGGGATGTTTTTGCAAACTGCCAGCCACCGGGGCTATATAAAGACCACCACACTCCCACCCCTTTATAGGGTTTCCCTAGTCCACAATTTCAGCCACCCCCCTCACAATGTCCAGATATGCCCCATTTTTGCCCCAAATCGCGAAAACCCTAGCCCTAAGCCACCTCAGCCGTTGGATCTGGCCATCTACGGCTCAGATTTCATCCACGTAGCCCCAACCAGCCACCAACCGTGTTCGGGCCCCGCGGGCCGAGTTCCAGCCGCCGCGGGCCCACCTCAGCGCCGCCGTCACACCCGAGGGGCCCCTTCGCCTCCGGCCACCGTAGCCGTCGCCGGCGAGCCGCCTCGTCGCGTCGGGTGAGCTCCTCCCGTCTCCGTGGCCTCCCTCTCCTCTCTCATTTCTTCCCTATCCTCCTCACAGGGCCACCGCCGCCGGCTCCATGGCTCGCCGCGGAGCTCGTTCACGCCGGGGCCTCGCCTAGCCGCCATGGGAGGCCGGCCAAGCTCGTCGCCACCCCCTGGAAGGTCACCGGAGACCGGATCCGGCCCCTCCGCGGCCGCCGCGTCCCTCCTGTACCCCCTCCTCGCCGCCTCTCGCACCACCGGCGCCGCCTCGCTGCCGGGAGGCCGGTAGCCGCCGCCGCTGCAGTCTCTGTCATGGAGACGGGGCGAGCCGGCCAACCGCCCCTGTGGGCCGCCACATGGGCCACCCGAGCCAGGCCGCCCAGCTCCCAGGCCCAGCCGAGCCAGCTCCAGCCGAGCCGGCAACTGGAGCCCAGCCGAGCCGCCAGATGGGCCGAGCCCAATGGGTGAGGCTCTGCTCCTTTTTTTTCTGTTTGTTTTTCTATTTTTCCATTTTCTGCTAAGTGCTGTATTTTTACTGTTGTTTCATTTTTGCGCCGTAATTTGCGTGTAATCTGTAGCCCGGATCGTGTTGCGCCCAAAAGACAAATTGTTTAGAATTGAATGCTCTAGCTTTCATCTTTTGTGAGTTATTTTTTTTGAGGTTGTTTAGATGTAGTTATTGTTGTTCAAACAGGACTACCTGTCGTTAACTGCTGCTAAGTTGTTGTAATTGTTATTTTATTGCAACTTCGAGCGACGGTTGCTCCGCAACCGTTCATCAAAATTGATTGATTCCTTTTGCACCCTATTAAGGTTTGTTTCTACTTCAGTTCTATGCTTTCACATGCCATATTTGCTTGATGCATGTTGATTGTATCTTGCTCCAAAGTAGCTATCCTGCTGTTAGTGTGCTGTTGTTTATATTTTGTTGCAACTTCGGTCGACGAGTGTGTCGCGACCGTTTATCGGAATTGAGTGATTCCAATTGCATATTGTTAAGCATCATGTATAATTCCGTTATAGGTATTGCTATGTCATGTCGCTGCACTTTTGCATATAGATTTACCCCTGTTTTTACAGCATGTGTGCATAGCTTGTCTTGCTTATATCTTTTTAACTGTAACTCCGTTTGGAGTGTTCTTTATATGTAACTTGATTAGTTTTTCGTGTACTTTGTGTTTATGCTATTGTTTTCTGTTTTTAACCAACCTAAAATATGGTTTAGGACAGAACAGTACCAAATGTTTTAAATTGTCGTGCGGCACTTAGTAATATGCCATGTTTAGGTTGTGCCTCACTTAAATTGACTAGCATAGATAGTTTACTTTGTGCTTCACCTCTTGACATGTTTGTGTGATATGCCATGCTTTCTTGAGTTGCCATGTTAATAACCGTTGGTTGATCACCTGTAGCTAAGCAACTTGAATCACCGTAAACGTGCGGTATTCGTCGTGTGTGACCGATACCCCACTTAAACTGTTAGTAACCGTTCTCGACAAGAGATCCGTATTGCGTTGTCGTATCGTGTGATGTCTCCTTGATCTTGTGTTGACTCGTAGTAATAGATGCTTGCTCGTTGATTGATTTCCAGTGTTTATCGTCTTGTGTGCTTCCGCATGTACCTCTCGGAGACGATGCGAGCTTGCGACCGACTACACCTTCGGAACCCGACTTATGAACAGGCAAGGACTATACATTACTTATGATCCATTCTATTTCAACCAACGGTTTGCATGCTAGTATAGGTTAGGTTCGATGTTTGATCCTACCACATGTTTACAACCTCTTTCAAACCGATACAGCCATGTCCCTTCCCACCAAACCTTGTACTGCTATGTTACTATTGCTCATTGCTCAGCCCCTGCTTAGTATGCATGCTTAGGATGCTACAATGTTACCCTGTTACTCCTTGGTTGGGGATATCACATTATTATATTGTTGTTGATGATATGATTATTATAATGTTGACTATATTCGACGAAGGATGGAAGGTCTAGGCTATCCCGCCCCGACGCTTTGTTCCATTCGAGTCACCTAGGATCCGAGTTCCGGGTAATTGTTTTATGACTGAGCGTGCCTAACCGTGTGTGGGATTTTATGGGGTCCACTTTTCTTACCGATCTAGCTTCAAACATTTCTAGTGGTGGCCCAAGCTGGTTTTACCTTTCGCAACGTGTGTGTGTTGGTTGGCGCCCCAGCTGTTTTCGAAACAACTCGGGCCAGCGGAGACATAGTTTTTCGGTTGGTCCAAACCTGGAAGCTGGGGGGCTGCCCACATCTGTTTGGGTAGCTAACCCGACCTCGTCCAGACGGTAGAGGGCAATTCGAGAGCGCGGCCGGCTTTTGATTTGGATGTCGACTCACCGGGGGCCACCCGGATTTGTGCGTTGTTAGTTAGATGGACCTGTCGTTTCGGATCTCTTGGAACTAAATCATAAAATGGTTTCCTGTGATGGGTAGCAACTGAGAGAGATGGACGTGCGTGCGGAGCCTTGTAATGGGCAGTTGGTACACCCCTGCAGGGTAAAATCTTTTCGAGAAGCCGTGTCCACGGTTATGGACGACTTGAGACCTACTCCTTGTTCATAGACAACAGCAGCTGAAATAATCTTAATATAACTTGATCAACGTGTGTGTGTGTGCCTTGACTGCTTCTTCTTCGTTCGGGATGCGAAGAGGAGGACAAGGATAGAATAGGTGTTATGATTGCTTAAGTAGTTGATAGCAAGACTTGTTGGAGGAGATTCCTCATCGAATGCTTGGCTTCTTATCTTCCTCTCTAGATCGTTAGCCACTTCATAAATGCTAGTGCGGCAGCAACCTCACCACTTACCCCTTCCTCACCATAAACTACTAGTTGTCCTAGAATGACGAGTGATGAAGTCCTTGCTGGGTCATATGACAACTACAGTTGGATGCTGAGTACTTCTGTACTCATGATACTACCCCCAAACTCTTTTCAGGGTTCTGATAGACGACAGGTATGGTGACCGACGTTTCACGCGGAGGCTCGACGACGACTAGTTAGGAAAATCCCGGCGGAGGGCCTGGACCCGTGTGGTTATGGGGATCAATGTTTTTCTCTTTGCCGCTAGGCATTTTCTTGTAGTCTGTACTCAGACATGTATCTTCCGATGTTATATTGTATTTGAGGAAGTTGTATGCCAATTGTATGAGATGTACTATCCTGTATCTGTAATGTTGTGATATCATGTTGGAAATCCGGGGCATATGGCTTTGTCATATGTCGCGGTGGGACCGATATGTGCTTCGTCCCTGGATCTGAGTGGAAACACCTAGATCTGGAACAGTACCGCATATCGGGCCTTACAACTTGGTATCAGAGCCTTACCGACCGTAGGATCGCCTCTCTGGCCGAAGTCGAGTCTAGAGAAAAATTATTTTGTAGTTATTAAGTTAGTTATCGGAGAGTAGGATCTTTTTACTCCTTACCTTTGCTTTGGTCAAGACAAGTGCCGTAAGGGTTTTAATCCTTATCTCACCCCCTTCAAACTCTAGGATCTCGAGTTGGTGGAGTATCGGAACCGTTACAATGCCTTGCTTGCAGCGTATTGTCTCGATTCCGATCTCAGGTGGGAATTCCTGTAGTACCTTTAGTCTGTCCGATCTAGCTTCAAACCGCGTGTAGGATTTTATGGGTTCCCCTTTTCTTACCAATCTAGCTTCAAACATTTCTAGTGGTGGCCCAAGCTGGTTTTACCTTTCGCAACATGTGTGTGTTGGTTGGCGCCCCAGCTGTTTTCGAAACAACTCGGGCCAGCGGAGACATAGTTATTTTGTTGGTCCAAACCTGGAAGATGGGGGGCTGCCCACATCTGTTTGGGTAGCTAACCCGACCTCGTCCAGACGGTAGAGGCCGATTCGAGAGCGCGGCCGGCTTTTGAGTTGGATGTCGACTCACCGGGGGCCACCCGGATTTGTGCATTGTTAGTTAGATGGACCTGTCGTTTCGGATCTCTTGGAACTAAATCATAAAATGGTTTCCTGTGATCGGTAGCAACTGAGAGAGATGGACGTGCGTGTGGAGCCTTGTAATGGGCAGTTGGTACACCCCTGCAGGGTTAAATCTTTTCGAGAAGCCGTGTCCATGGTTATGGACGACTTGAGACCTACTCCTTGTTCATAGACAACAACAGCTGAAATAATCTTAATATAACTTGATCAACGTGTGTGTGTGTGCCTTGACTGCTTCTTCTTCGTTCGGGATGCGAAGAGGAGGACAAGGATAGGATAGGTGTTATGATTGCGTAAGTAGTTGATAGCAAGAATTGTTGGAGGCGATTACTCATCGAATGCTTGGCTTCTTATCATACTCTCTAGATCGTTAGCCACTTCATAAATGCTAGTGCGGCAGCAACCTCACCACTTACCCCTTCCTCACCGTAAACTACTGGTTGTCCTAGAATAACGAGTGATGAAGTCCTTGCTGGGTCAGATGACCACTACAGTTGGATGCTGAGTACTTCTGTACTCGTGATACTACCCCCAAACTCTTTTCAGGGTTCTGATCGACGACATGTATGGTGACCGACGTTTCACGCGGAGGCTTGATGACAACTAGTTAGGCGGATCCCGGCGGAGGGCTTGGACCCGTGTGGTTATGGGGATCGATATTTTTCTCTTTGCCGCTAGGCATTTGCTTGTAGTCTGTACTCAGACATGTATCTTACGCTGTTATATTGTATTTGAGGCAGTTGTTGGAAAGCTTATTAGTGGCGCATGTAGAAAGCGATGCGCCACCATCTGTTATGGGTGGCGCACTGGAAAATAATGCGCCACCCATAAGGTCTTATGGGTGGCGCATTATTTTCCAGTGCGCCACCCCTAAGAGTGGGCCAGCCTGGATGACCTTATACGTGGCGCATCTACCAATATGCGCCACCCCTAAGGACCTTATGGGTGGCGCATTTACAGAATGCGCCACCCCTAAGAGCTTAGGGGTGGCGCATTCTGTAAATGCGCCACCCATAAGGTCCTTAGGGGTGGCGCATCCGTTAAATGCGCCACCCATAAGAGCTTAGGGGTGGCGCATTTCACAGATGCGCCACCACTGACTTCCTATATGCGCCACTAAAGGCCTAGAGCTGCCCTTATCTACTCCACCCCACCTACCACCTCTCATTCACTCCACACAATTCTCAAACTAGATCCACTCTTCTCACCCTAGAGCTATTCGGTTTTCTCCTCCTCCCCACCTCATTTCTTCCATTTATCCATCAATACTTGGCATTACATCTATTTTGTTTCATATTGAAGTAAGTGGACCTCCTCCCAAACTCTTTTGTTCCATTTATGACCCATATACTTGCCTTTATTAGCTTGGGGTTTGTTGTATATGTGAAGCTTGGGTTTGATGTATGTGTGAAGCTTATGGTGGTTTGATGTATATGTGTATCTTGGGTGGCAAATGTTTTGCCGAAATGTCGATTCATTTCCGTTTCGGAAAATTTCTAGCGCACTCTCCGCATGCTCCCATGCATTATTAGGGAAGGTCATGCCGAATTTTTCCGGCGACGACTGTGATATATAATTGTGTTGCTCTCTCCGTGCACGCAGGTGATCGACCATGGTCCGCGAGATGCTGAGCGATATCACCGTGGCTAGGTGGATGCAATGTGCGACAAACGACATGCTAAGGAATAATAGGTCAGATATAAGATGTCCGTGTCGGATATGCAAACTGCAGTGCGTGACCGAGCCTGATTCCGGAATATTGCAAAGACACCTGAAGCGTAATGGTTTGATGGATGGCTACACACGATGGATAAGTGATGAAGCTGGTGAGGAGGAGGACGTCAATGGTGGGGCGCCAGTAAATGAGGAAGGGCAACCAGAAAACAGCGGCGGGCGAGATGACGAAGAGCATCCCGTACATGACCATGAAGAAGATGCCGAAGCGGATCATGTAGATCAAGATGCCGGACATGAAGATCAAGAGGTCGGACATGATGATTCAAGCTGGGTGCGGGACCCTCATGTTCAAGAGCTGCTTGTCAAAGAGGCGTTGAACGCAAGAGGTGCAGCTAGAGAGAAAGCCAAGATGGCGCAACTCGAGAAAGCCGCGATTACGAAGTTGTACGAAGGATGCAATGACGAGGATACTCGCTTGAATGTAACACTTGGGGCTATGGAGATGAAGGCAAAACACAAATGGACCGACAAAAGCATCGATGATAACATGGCATTCTGGCACGGTCATCTTCCGAAGGGCAACACGTGCCCAACTAGTATCGCTGAGGCCAAGAAAGTCCTTTGCCCTCTCGATCTTCCGCACGTTAAATACCACGTCTGCATAAATGATTGCATGATCTATCGGGGTGAGGACGAAGATAAAACCACATGTTCGGTGTGCGGTGTTAGTCGATACAAGAGAGGGAAGAAAGTTCCTAGAAAAGTGGTATGGTACTTTCCGATCACTCCTCGTCTACAGAGGTATTTTGTAGATCCCGAGGAAGCAAAGCTCATGACCTGGCACGCGGATAGAAAGAAGCTAAAAGAGGATGACCCGAACCCGGATCCGGAAAAGGAGGACATGCTGAGGCACCCTTCAGATGGTAGCCAATGGACTTCGTTGGACCTCGAATACCCAGATTTTGGGAAAGAACCAAGGAACCTCAGGATTGGTGTGAGCGCCGATGGAGTCAATCCGTTTGGCGGCCAGAGCAGCACACACAGTACCTGGCCCGTGTTTGTATGCATATACAACCTTCCCCCCTAGAAGTGCATGAAGAAAAAGTACATAACAATGTGTATGCTAGTTCAAGGGCCGAAACAACCAGGTACAGACCTCAATCTATATCTGCAGCTGTTGAAAGAGGAGCTAGAAACGTTATGGAAAGACGGAGTCAATACGTGGGACGCCGCGGCAAAAGAATATTTCCCAATGAAAGCCGCGGTGATCACGACGGTGCACGACTATCTCGGATACGGATATTTCTCAGGGCAGGTGGTCCAAGGATTCTGTGCATGCGTTAGGTGCATGGATAATACAACGTAACGCCAGCTACCAAAAGATCCCAGATCTTCAAAAACCGTGTTCCAGGGGTCTCGGAGGTGGCTTCCCAAGAAAAACGCGTGGAGAAAACAGGGACATCTGTTTGATGGAAGTGAGGAGCTCCGAGCACCCCCAGCTCGAAGGAGCGGCAAAGAAATCGACAACTTGCTGAAAACTTGGAAAGAGTGCCCCGCGCCGGGAAAGAAAAAAAAGAAGACTCAGCCGTTGATGAGGGTATGGAAAGCAAGGTCTGTTTTCTGGGATTTGCAATACTGGAGTCTACTCCGCAGTCCTCATAGCCTTGATCTAATGCATATCACAAAGAACGTGTGCGAGAGCTTGTTTGGCACGCTCCTCAACATGCCGGAGAAGACCAAGGACGGGCCAAAAGCAATGAATGACTTGAAATTTATGGGCATCAGGAGGGAACTTCACCCCCCTAGTGACGATGATGATGAGCCGGAGGAGGAAGAGGATACGGAAACGCAAAACTCTCGCAAACGAAAAAGGACGACCAAGAAGAAGACCGGTATTGATCACTGCCCCCCGGCATGCTTCACTCTGTGCGAGGAGGAGATCAAGCGGTTTATCCACTGCCTCATAGGAGTAAAATTTCCGAACGGCTACGCGGGGAAGATAAGCAGATACCTAGACGAGGCGAAACTGCGTTTCAGCGGGATGAAATCTCACGACTGTTTCGTGCTGATGACGCAGATTCTCCCGGTTGCGATGCGAGGGATAATGGACGAGCACGTCCGTAAAACGTTATTTGGCCTTTGCAACTTTTTTGACGTCATCTCCCGGAAGTCGATTTGCGCTACGCAACTCAAAAGGCTACAGGAGGAGATCGTGCTCATACTATGCGAGCTTGAGATCTATTTCCCGCCCGCGTTCTTCGACATTATGGTGCATCTGCTGATCCACGTCGTGGAGGATATCGTCCAACTCGGGCCTGCGTTTCTGCGCAGCATGATGCCGTTCGAAAGGATGAATGGGCACATCAAAAAATACGTTCGTAACAGGTCCCGTCCAGATGCAAGCATAGCGAAGGGCTTTCTAACCGAAGAGTGCATCTCTTTTTGCACGAATTATCTCAACACCGAGAACCCTGTTGGTCTGGCCGTCAACAAGCACTTTGGCAGGACCGATGGGTGTGGTCACCACGAGGGAAGCCGCGCAATGCATGTCAACTTTGACGGTCGAGACATCGACTTTGAAAGAGCAAGCCTAGTCGCGCTACAACACATCCAGCTGGTCGATCCTTGGATAGTAAAGCACAAGGATTTAATCAGGAAGAAGTACAGTAACCAGGGCCTGCAGATAACGGACCGAGATCCACGGCTAATCAAAGAGCACAACTCCCGTTTCATGACTTGGTTCAGGGACGAGCTTCGTGCTAATCCCCCGCGAAGGAACGCTTCCGAGGACGAAAAGATGATATTCACCTTGTCACAGGGTGCCGCCCGCAACCTGATGACCTATCAAGCGTATGATATCAACGGCTACACATTTTACACAGAGGAAAAGGACAATAACTGCGATTACCAGAACTCAGGGGTAACGGGGATATTCTACACCGATGACGTCAAGGAAAGATTCTATGGAAGGATCGAGGACATATGGGAGCTCGACTACTGTGGAGAGAAAGTGCCGATGTTCCGTGTGAGATGGGCCAAGAGCGTCGTAAAAGAAGACCGGTACTTCACCACCATGGTTATACCCGAAGCCAAATCCAAGTCTACGGGAGCAAACGTCACCGCGAAAAATGAGCCATGGGTACTGGCTAGCCAAGTGGACCAATGCTTCTTCATTACCGACCCATCAAAGCCGAGCCGCGTTGTAGTGAGGAGAGGCAAAAGAAACATCATCGGAATGGATGGAGTCGCCAACGAGCAAGACTTTGACAAGTACGGCGACCCGAAGATGGAGGATGACTACGCCGCTCAGGATACATACACCACAACCCTACCGAAGAAAGGTCTCCTCCCGTTCAAGAGGAAAAGTGAAGGCGTCCCGGGCCTAAATTATTCAACCACGACAAAGAAGGGCAAGAAGAAGATCGTGAGGAAACGATAGCTAGATAGCTAGCTCCAAATTTAAGAAAAATATTTTGTAATTCATGATCACTTTGTGTATGCATGGATTTAATATGCACTTTGTAATTGATGATCACAATCTTATGTTTCCAAATGCCGCTACACCTTGTGTTTGTGGAATTGGTTTGGCGACGACACGGTTAAGGCATGGTACGTGGATCGATATGATCACAATCGAAGTACTCCCTCCGTTTCTTTTTACTCCGCATATAAGATTTGGTCAAAGTAAATCTTAATAAAGTTTGACCACTTTTATACACAATTGAAGCATCATTCCTAACTCCTTAAAAATATTTAGTAGCGATAAAAAAACTAGCAGCGATAAAAAACCAGATAGATAGCTAGTCCAATTAATAAACACAATAAAAAAACTCTTATGGGTGGCGCATCTTTCATAAATGTGCCACCCCTAAGCCTTAACCTCCACGGCCCCCTCCCCCTTGCTGGTCACAGTACCCATTCGTCCTCGCCGCCGACGCCGAGCCCTAGCCGCCACCGTCCTCGCCGCCGACGCCGGAGCCGCCACCGTCCTCGCCGCCGACGCCGGAGCCGCCACCGTCCTCGCCGCCGACGCCGGAGCCGCCACCGTCCTCGCCGCCTACACCGGAGCCGCCACCGTCCTCGTCGCCGCCCGCGCCCGCAGCCCGAGCCCGCAGTCGCCGTCGTGCCTCTGCCTCGCCTCTGGCCGCCGCCTCCTTCCCTCCCCTCCATCCTGCAACTGCACGGCCAGGTACTCCCCCTCCCTCTCCCCTTCTCCCCCTCCCTCTCCCCTGCTCCCCCTCCCTCTCCCCTGCTCTTGCAACTGCACGGCTAGCATAGCAAACAACGAAATTTTGTTTGTGAATGGAAATTTTGTGAATGGAAATTTGGAAATTTGGAAATTTTGTGAATGGAAATTCATGATCACGTCCTGCAATATATCATTTTGTGAATGGAAATTTGGAAATAAGCAAATTTCATATTTCCTAGTTCCTGGTGATTTGAGGTGTTCATATCCAGCAGTACTAGTATTTTCAACAGCGAAAACAGGGCAAGTGAGATGAGAATCACGATTTCTAGATGCAGAGGCATATATAGGGTCACCACATGAATTATGGATCACTGCTGAAGCATAATGAACACACATAACAACACAAGCTTCCATGATGTTTGTCCACTGAACTTTGGAAATTTTGGAAAGATCTACTGAACTTTTTTACCATATGAAAAAAGGCAAGCAAGTGTTGAATTTGTTTTTAACAGAATTAAAAGAGAGAGGAGAATTTTGTGAATGGAAATTTGGAAATTCATAAATCACAAGAAATGCAGGGCCTAAATATAGGAAAAGAGAACTGAATTTTTTTTGAACATGAAACATGTAATGGTGTGCGTTTAATGTTGATAAAGTTTTAAAGTCAACGAATGAATCAGCGGTCACTTCAAGTGCAAACCTGATTCATTCCTTCTCGAAACCTAGTTTTTTGCTGAATGATGGCCTAGTTTGTAAGAAAACTATGTGAAAACTTTTGAAAAACACTCTCAAAATTAATCACACCTCTAGATGTCATATCATGCCACCTTGTCAGGTTTTGTGCTTCTCTGGCTTATTTAAAAAAATTAGAATTGAATAACCACTAAGCTTCAAGTTAGTGCCCGAGTCCCGCCCACGTGGTGCTTGATAAAGGTGATGCTTCACCGAGTGTAATAGTTTTGCCGAGCAATTTTCTCTATGCACTCGGAAAAGATCTTGTTTTCCGTGTGCTCAATAAGATGCACACATGATATTCGTTGCACGTTGCATAATTTCATACTACTGTTATTATTGTGTCATCGTTGGTGTTTGTGGTTCATTTGGGATTATTTTTGTTTTGACTCATGATGAGAATAAGCCATGTGGTTTTCTGTAGTGCCAGGGTATGAGTATGTATTTATATCTTGGCAACATGAGTAGGGTGATTTACCATCCATCCATCCATCCATCATGCTGGAACTGAATGACTTAGTTATAAGATATTTCAACTGAATATGAAAAAACCCAAGCAAGTGCCAATTTGCAATGCATTGTTTATCATATGAAATTTACCTATATATATGATGTTTGAATATCTATTTTAGTGCATTGTTCTACACTATATATGTGATGGTTGTGCCTACATGTAGGCATTTTTTATGTGCAGGGACTCTCATTATCCCCTTTCTCCCGAAATGTTGATTAACTTCCGTTTCGGTTGAGAATGGGGCACTCTCATGTTAAGAAAAAGAGCAAAGGTCATGCCGAATTTTTCCGTGAATTCGTGCATGACCTTTGCTATTTTTATTAACATGAGAGTATTTTCATTTATTTATTATACTAATTAATTAAGTAGTTGCATTTCTTAATATTGTACTAGTGCAAACATGTCGACCGGAACCTACGCCGGTCCTTCTTCTCAGCCGGGAGAAAAAAGGAAGCAATTTTGGGAATACTCCCAGGAGGAGGTCGAGGAGCAGAGAGAAGAGGAAGTACCTCCGGGCGAGGAGGAGTATGAAGAGGAGATAGAGTCGGAGTCCGACTCATCGGATGATTACTTGGAGGAGGCTGGTACGACAGACGGCGAGAGGAACATCGGCGAGGATGATGGGACCGGTGGCTCCAACACAGATGGTACCCAGTCGAAGAAGAGGAATCGGAAACCGACCAAGGTCGGCGTCATCAGGCAAGAGTTTACTGTTGTGACCGCCGTCGGGATTCCTAAAGAGCCCGAACGTTTTTCGGAAGGGTACGGCCGTCAAGTCGCGGCGATCCTCCGCAACACCGTGCCGATCACCACGATTAACCTCAGGAGTCGTGAGAATATTCATTATTGTCAGCTTCTTATCAACAAGCTGCACGGACGATACAAGTTTCCGGAGCCGTACGATAACACCAAACTCAGAGGGAACAAAGTAAACACATGGGCCCTCAGGAAGATGAGCAAGGCCTTGTCCAGTTGGAAAACCCGGGTGAAGAGGGCAATTTTTGAAAAGAACAAAACCTGGGAGGAGCTCAAGGAGAAAGAGCCGTTGATCGACGAAGCTACCTACAACCTTTTCAAGGCTAGGTGTGAGTCCGAGCAAGCCAAGGCCGCGAGTGCAAAGGGCAAGGCCATGCGGTCGCAGGTCATAGGTAACCATCGTCTCGGAGCCGGTGGTTACAAAAGTTCCAAGCCTAAATGGGACAAGGAGGATGCCGAGTACGCCGCTGCGGGCATACCTAACCCCTTCCAGCAATACAAAGATGATCCGCAGACCGAATTCTTTGTGAGGGCCCGGAGCTATAAGGACAAAGCAACCTCGAAAATAATTATCGATCCTAAGATTCAGGAGTTTACGACTGCCATGGTAAGTAGTTTACCACGCGACCTTGTCGATTGAATTCACGAGTGAAGTTCACAATTTCTTAACGTTTCACATTCTTTTTGCAGCAAGCGGAAATGAAAATCGCCTCATCGCAGGAGTCGTCGGTTAGGGCGGCCGGCCCGTGGGACAACGCTTTCAACAGGGCATTGAACAAGGTCAAGAAGGTTGACGACGTGACGGCGAAGCCATCGTCAGCCGGCCGTGTGGTCGTCTTTGGTGCAGACCTAAATTGGTCCGAATATTATGGAAAATCGGCGGAGCAGTCCGGTTCGAGGGGGCGCAAGGCGAGAAGGACCGAAGAAGATGCCGCTTATGTTCGTGGACTGGAGGAGAAGGTGAACATGCTTCCGCAGCTTGTCTAGGACGAAGTGGCGAAGACGATGAACGCTCTCCTTCCAGATATGATGCAGTCGCTAGCGAATTGGCAAGCGCGTGGTGGACAAGGGCCCATACCAGTCCCCAGCATGGTCGGCAGCAACTCGGGCCCCGCGGCGCCTGCAGTCCCGACTCCGGCCATAGTGGTGGCTCCCGCACCGACTCCCGGCGTATTGGTGACTCCGGCCGCCAACACCGCGGCGGCGACGCCGGACGTGATGGTAACTCCTCCGGCCACGATCGAGCAACCGGGGCATAACAATAATGCACCCGGCGGCAGCACAAATAGGGGGACCGACGCCACGGGAGGCAGCGCGCCCTCCGTCTCTTGCATGCCCGCCGTCATCGGCGGGGTCTCTTCACTAGCCGACCTCGACGCCCTCAAGGTAACTATAAGCGTCTGCAACTCAAACGAGGACTTCATCTCCTTGCAACTCAAACGAGGACTTCACCTCGACGCCCTTTTTTAGTGGAATCTCTCTGATGCATATATATATATATATATCTCTTTCGCAGGAGGACACTCCATGCATTCTATTTCAAGTCGTGGACGGCGAGTTGAAGGATGTTGCCAAAGGTAAAATCATTCAACCACAAAATCGAATCATGCACAATATGCCGATGGAACCGGAGATGCATAGGGTTCAAATCTCTCTCGTGATTTCGGGCTACGAGAGAGTTGAACCTCCCATTCAACCCCCCGGATACGATGAGGATGAGCCGGCAGTCCTCAGTGACTGTTTCAACCAAATATGCCTATGGCCGAAGAGCCAAATGCGTTTAATGACGGGGGAAAGGGGCACCACACCTAGGACAACACCGCTAGTCATCGTGTCGGCGCCACATGATCCCATCGGAGCACAACAAGAAGACGATGATCTTGATGATGATATCAGCGCCGACCAGTTCATCAATACTTTGTATGATGCTGATGACTTATTCATGCCTCCTGCTGAAGGAGCCTGTCAGCATAACGAGGAAGCTCGCGGTCCAGCTGATCTTGCGGCGAAGCCTGCTTGCTCCGCGCGTCTCTTCGCTGCTTCTCAGGACATGTCTCCAGCAGCTTGCGCCTTCACCGAGCCTCAAGCAGATGCCACAAGATCTATTCTCAGCCCGTCCACACTCCATAAGGCGGCCACTGAGCAGATAAAGGCCGGTGACTGCTTAAAATCAGAAAAGAAGAAGGGAGGGAAAGGAAAGAAGAGCATCACTTCTAGTAGCCAACCTTCGATGCCGATCCGGGCTCAGGACGGGCCACCAAGACCCAAGGATCTCCCGTTTGAAATGCATGTGGCTGGTAGGGTGATGCTACCTAAGGACATGCTGGACCTTGCAACTTTGGATATGTAGAGTGTGCATCATAGTATTATGGCATTAGAGAAGATTCTTCTTCGAGAAGAGAATCCCTCGTACCCGGTTTTCATGGCCAAGGTGCCACTCAACATGGGCTTCATCAACACTATCCCCGCGGATATGATAATCCTACGGTTTTCGGAGATCTTCAATTTGTACCATCTCAAGCGGCTAGACCATAGCCTTATCCGTCTGTTCTCGCTCAGCCTTTCTATGAGTATCAGGAGAGATAAGACCCCGAGCGTCGCGATATTGGACCCCTTCTACATGCGTGAAAGCATCTTGATGGACGACGGGGACGCGGCTCTCGCGGCGGGGTACATCACAGACTTCATGCTACGGAACGCCGACAAAGATTCATTTCTTATGACCTACTCTCCCAAGTAAGTCATTCGCTCGCCTCCGTAGCATATATGCTTTCTTAGCTTTCCATTGTCCTCTTCCAACATTCCTTTTGGATTGTTGTAATTATGCAGTGAGGATCAAGACTGCGTGCTCATCTGCTTTTCACCGCAACACTCGCATGCCGTGTATTTAGACTCGGGGAGTGTGAACAAAAAAGATTACAAGTATATCATGAGAGTTTTGGATGATGCTCTCGTCGGCTACATAAAAGCCGGAGGCAAGATCATGAAGCACAAGTTCAGGAAAAATCAGCCTGGCGTGAACGTGTTCAACCACGTAACGCAGTTGCCGTGCGTCAAGCAGCCGGCTGGCAGTGTGAGGGATGCGTACTACGCCCTTCATCACATGAGGGCGATTGTACAGGAACAACGCAACCTTACGCTGCCAAGTCATCTCAGAGCGTGGGCTGAAAGGAAGGCGGAAATCGCCGATGCAAATCTGAAGGAGGAGTTCTTTCACATCCAAGCGCAGATGGCGACTATCATCCGTCATGAAGTACAAATGAGGGGGTCGATCTTCCACTCCAACATTGCACCATCCAATGGGGAGATAGAAGTCCGCCTAAAGGCCCTGCGTGACACAAGGCCTTTCATGACGAAAGAAGGATGCCGCCCATTCCCCGAGCCGAGTCAAAACAATTAATTGAATGTACTCTTTGTGTAATTTGGATGTACTCTTTGTGTACTAGATGGTATGATGGATGTGACCTCTAAAGCTTTGTTTTGTGCAGGTTGAAGAGCAAACAAGTAGTGATGACGAAAGTAGCTTTCGGTTTTCAATAATTGTTGGACTCATTGTAATTTTGTGATGGAATGTAATCTTGTGAATCTTGTTGGCCTCTAAACCTTTGTAATAAAAATTATATTGTAATTCTTTTGTATCAATAATTGTTGGCCTCATTGTTATATTTTATTTTGCATTTCTGTAATATAATAAAAATATCTGTAATGCTTTTATTCTTTTATGTAATTCTTTTTTTTTGTTTTCTGTAATTATTTAGTGGCGCATCTTGTTAGGATTTAGTGGCGCACTGTGAATGCGCCACCCCTAAGGCCCTTAGGCGTGGCGCATACCAGAATGCGCCACCCCTAAGAGCTTAGAGGTGGCGCATTCTGAGATGCGCCACGCCTAAGGGCCTTAGGGGTGGCGCATCCAGAATGCGCCACCTCTAAGCCCTTATTAGTGGCTTGTAGTTAGTGGCGCACTATGAATGCGCCACTAAACTCAAAAGCAGTGCACCACCATAAGGGTATTCCCTAGTAGTGTATATTAGCATTGAAACAAGCAACATAAGAACATAAAGGTGCAAGAGCTCTCGCTGTCCGTGACTCGAATTTCTCCAAATGGTGTGTAAGGCCCGATATGCGGTATTGTTCCAGATCTAGAAGTTTCCATCCAGATCCGGGGACGAAGCACATATCGGTCCCACCGCGACATATGACAATGTCATATGCCCCGGATTTCCAACATGATATCACAACATTACAGCTACAAAGATACAACTTCTCATACAATCGGCATACAACTGCCTTAATACAATACAACAGCGGAAGAAACATGTCTAAGTACAGACTACAATCAAATGCCTAGTGGCAAAGAGAAAATCATCGATCCCCATAACCACATGGGTCCAGGCCCTCCGTTGGGATCCGCCTAACTAGTCGTCGTCGAGTCTCCACGTGAAACATCGATCACCATACCTGTTGTCGATCAAGAACCCTGAAAAGAGTTTGGGGGTAGTATCATGAGTACAAAAGTACTAAGCATCCAACTGTAGTGGTCAACTGACCCCGCAAGGACTTCATCACTCGTCATTCTAGGAAAACTAGTAGTTTATGGTAAGGATGGGGTAAGTGGTGAGGTTGTTGTCGCACTAGAACTTATGAAGTGGCTAACGATCTAGAGAGTAAGGTAAGAATCCAAGCATTCAATGAGGAATTGCCTCCAACAAGTCTTCTATACACCTACTTACGCAAGCATAACACCTATCCTATCCTTGTCCTCCTTTTCGCATCCCGACGAAGAAGAAGCAATCAAGGCACACACACGTTGATCAAGTTATTAAGATTATCTCAGTGGTTGTTGTCTATGAACAATGAGTAGGTCTCAAGTCGTCCATAACCTTGGACACGGCTTCTCGAAAAGATTTAACCCCGCAGGGGTGTACCAACTGCCCATTACAAGGCTCCGCATGCACACCCATCTCTCTTAGTTTCTACCCATCACAGGAAACCATTTTATGATTTAGTTATGAGAGATCCGAAACGACAGGTCCCTCTAGCTAAGAACGAACAAAACCGGGTGGCCCACGGTGAGTCGACATCCAACTCAAAAGCCGGCCGCGCTCTCGAATTGGCCTCTACCGTCTAGACGAGGTCGGGTTAGCAACCCAAACAAATGTGGGCAGCCCCCTAGCTCCTCGGGGTGGACCAACAAGAGAAACCATGTCTCCGCTGGCCCAAGTTGTTTTAAAGAATATCTACCAGGAGCGACCCAATAGACACACACACGGTTTTCAAATGGTAAATTCAGCTTGGGCCACTACTAGAAATGTTTGAAGCTAGGTAGGTATGAAAAGGGGACCCCATAAAATCCCACACACGATTAGGCACGCTCAGTCTTAGAACCAATACCCGGAACTCTGATCCTAGGTGACTCGAATGGAACAAAGCGTCGGGGCGGGATAACCTAGAACTTCCATCCTTCGTCGAATATAATCAACATTATAATAATTATATCATCAACAAAAATATAATAATGTGATAACCCACACCAAAAGTAATAGGGTAACATCGTAGCCTCCTAAGCATGCATACTAAGCAGGGGCTGAGAACGAGCAATAGTAACATAGCAGTACAAGGTTTGTTGGGAGGGGACATGGCTGTATCGGTTTGAAAGAGGCTGTAAACATGTGCTAGGAGAAAACATCGAACCTATCCTAGACTAGCATGAAAATCGCTGGTTGAAATAGAATGGATTATAAGTAATGTATAGTCCTTTCCTGTTGATAAGTCGGGTTCCAAAGGTGTAGTTAATCGCAAGCTCGCATCGTCTCCGAAGGTACCCACGGAAGCACACAAGAAGGAAACACTGGAAAAGGCAATCAACGAGAAAGCATCTATTACTACGAAGCAATCACGATCAAGCAACATCAAGAAGGCAACACAAGACAACGCACGGTATCGCGTCTATCGTCGAGAGCACTTGCTAACAGGTTAAGTGGAGTACTCGTCACACACGACGATACCGCACATTTAGAAAGATTCAAGTTGTTTAGCTACACAAGGTGAACAAAGGTTATTAACATGGCATCTCAATCAAGCATGGCATAGCACACAAACATTGCAATAGGTGAAGCATAAATAAACTATCTATGCTAGTCAATTTAAGTGAGGCAAACTCCTAAACATAGCATACCACTAAGTGTCGCACGACAATTTAAACATTTGGTACTGTTCAGCCCTAAACCATATTTTAGGTTGGTTATCAACAGCAAACAATAGCATAAACACAGAGTACACGAAAAACTAATAAAGTTACATATAAAGAACAGTCCAAACGGAGTTACGGTTGAAAAGATACAAGCAAAACAAGTTTGGAACACAATCTGCCAAACATCAGGAAGCACACTTTAGAGCAACGCATAAATAGGAAAATGAATGCAAACATGCTCACCAATGATATGCAACTAAAGTATACATGACAGGAAAGGCATGGCAAAAGGAATCATGCAATTAGGCATCATGAACAATTAATTATATCCCAAGAAAAATGCAATAAAACATTACTGGTCTAGGACTTAGTGAAAATCAGGAAAACGGGGCAGAAACTGTTATTTTCATGCTGTATAAACAGGGGTAAAACTATGTGCAAAAGTTAAGCAACATGACATAGCAGATGATCAGGTAAAAACAAGAATCATGGTCATAGGCATCATAGATCAAAAGATATTAAGCATGCAACATGGCATCGGAAAGTTACGGACTTAGAGAAAAACAGAGGTGGTTGTCAAAAACAGTGGCATCGCATCTTTGGAGCTCAAAATAACTATCAACAGGAATGCTAACATGACAATGCAATACATATAATTGAAGTAGAAATGACGCTTAACAGTATGCAACAAGAATCAATGGAATAGGCCTCATGGATGAGTCACAATCATCATGCAAACTTGCAATAAAATAATAGCAGCAGCACACTAGCAGAAAATAATAGCAGTTAACAGTCTGATGCCCACTTCAACAGATATTAAAAACATCAAGATGGCCTCAAATCAAAATTCTCACAAATTTCCTTTTGGGCGCAACATGATCTGAGCTACGGTTTACTCGCAATTTAATACGCAAAACAACATCAACAACAATAATTTACAGACTTAGAAAAATTCACAGGTTTTTAACAGCAGAGAAAAAAAGGGTGAAAGGCCTCACCCAAGGGCCTGGCCCATCCTGCGGCCTGGGAGGCCGGCTCGGTTTGGGCTGGAGGCCGGCAGGGCCAAGGAGCGCTGGGCCCAGGGAGGCGAGCTGGAGGCGGCCCAGCTGGCTTGCTTGCCCCGTCCCGATCGGGATCGAGCGCAGCGGCGGCTGGCGCGACATCGCCGGCGAGCGGCGGCTTCGGTCGGCGTGGCTACGGCGAGGAGGCGCGCGGCGGCACAGGCCAAGGCAGGGGTGGTGCGGGGGCTTGGTGAGGTGCGACCGGACCAGAGGAGGGGTGCGCCGGCCGCATCTGTC
Source organism: Bromus sterilis (assembly GCA_950022295.1). NCBI lineage: Eukaryota > Viridiplantae > Streptophyta > Magnoliopsida > Poales > Poaceae > Bromus > Bromus sterilis. Next base: position 154,634,447 of record OX465596.1, on the reverse strand, counting down.
ATCGGGGTGGCCTCGAGCGGTGGGGCGCGGCGGCCCGAGATCGGAGCTCGGCCGTGCATGGCGTGGCGGTCACCTGCGGGGAAAGAAAGGATGGAGGAGGTTAGGGGAGAGGGAGAGGAGAAGAGCAGGGGAGGAGGAAGGCCGGGAGGAGGTTGGCCGGCCTGCTGGCGGCGGGCGGCGGCGGCGCCGCAGTCCACGGGATGGAGGAGACAAGAGAGGGTGGCTGCAATTTTGGCGTAGGGGAAACCCTAGAAAGGGGTGGGAGAGTGGTGGTCTTTATATATCCCAAGTGGCTAGCAGTTTGCAAAAACATCCCCGGTTTCTCTCGCGCGCGCGGCGTTTACGTTTTCTGACGGCCAGGGTCCGTAGGACGTCCGATTCGGGTAAAACATTGAACTGCGCGATCAGCGCATCGAGCCGGCGGTGTTCACCTTGCGCTGGAACCGTTCTGAGAAAAATTTCCGACGCGCTATAAAAATACCCCGTTTACTTATTAAACGGTGTTTTCGTTCCGTTGGCTACTACTAGTCTTGTGCGGTTTTCGCGACAGTGATCGGTTAAAACCCGGTGTCGCAAAGGTCGAGTGTCAGGGTGGAAAGGGTCGGTCTCCGTCCGGTATGAGATAAGAGGGGGGAAAATAATCACAGATAGATAATCGGAGGGAGATGCAAACACCGCAAACAAATCAGACAATCAAACAATTCACAGTGAAAACAATTTTTTTTTATTTTTGTGAAATCTGGGCTGTTACAATAGAACACCACCAACAAGGGATCTCGTCCCGAGATCCAGGACAATCTGGGGATGAGGGGGGAAGAGAAAAGAGACACGACGTTCTTCAACACCACCAACAAGGGACTCTGCTCCATGTCGACGTCGAACTTCTGTCGAGATAAATTTCCGCCGAGAGACGACAACGTCGGAAAACGAAACCATCAGTGTCAAGAGAAAGAACGACAATTCAAAGCGACAATCAAGGGAAGCATTCTCACTGGAATTGTGAAGATACTGGGCAAGAGTATTGAAGTCAACAGATGACCAAGATGTAAATCAGAATCAGAAGAACTAAAGGTACTACAGTCTTTCCCAACCTGAGATCGGAATCGAGACAATACGCTGCAAGCAAGGCATTGTAACGGTTCCGATACTCCACACACTCGAGATCCTAGAGTTTGAAAGGTGATAAGTCGAGATTAAAACACTTACGTCACTTGTCCTGATGAGAGAAAAGGTAAATAGAAAAAATATCCCTACTCTTCGGTAACTATCTTAGTAACTACAACATAGTTTTTGTCTAGATTCGACTTCGGCCAGAAAAGGGATCCTACGGTCGGTAAGACTCTGATACCAATTTGTAAGGCCCGATATGCGGTACTGTTCCAGATCTATATGTTTCCATCCAGATCCGGGGACGAAGCACATATCGGTCCCACCGCGACATATGAAAATGTCTTATGCCCCGGATTTCCAACATGATATCACAACATTACAGCTACAAGGTACAACATCTCATACAATCGCCATACAACTGCCTTATACAATACAACAGCGGAAGATACATGTCTGAGTAAATACTACAATCAAATGCCTAGTGGCAAAGAGAAAATCATCGACCCCATAACCACACGGGTCCCGGCCCTCCGCTGGGATCCTCCTAACTAGTCGTCGTCGAGTCTCCACGTGAAACGTCGATCACCATACCTGTTGTCGATCAAGAACCCTGAAAAGAGTTTGGGCGTAGTATCATGAGTACAGAAGTACTCAGCATCCAACTGTAGTGGTCAACTGACCCATCAAGGACTTCATCACTCGTCATTCTAGGACAACTAGTAGTTTACGGTAAGGATGGGGTAAGTGGTGAGGTTGCTACCGCACTAGCATTTATGAAGTGGCTAACGATCTAGAGAGTAAGGTAAGAATCCAAGCATTCGATAAGGAATCGCCTCCAATAAGTCTGCTATCCACCTAGTTACGTAAGCATAACACCTATCCTATCCTTGTCCTCCTCTTCGCATCCCGACGAAGAAGAAGCAGTCAAGGCACACACACGTTGATCAAGTTATTAAGATTATCTCAGTGGTTCTTTGTCTATGAACAAGGAGTAGGTCTCAAGTCGTCCATAACCGTGGACACGGCTCCTCGAAAAGAATTAACCCTGCAGGGGTGTACCAACTGCCCATTACAAGGCTCCGCACACACGCCCATCTCTCTCAGTTGCTACCCATCACCGGCAACCATTTTATGATTTAGTTCCGAGAGATCCGAAACGACAGGTCCCTCTATCTAACAACGAACAAAATCGGGTGGCCCCCAGTGAGTCGACATCCAACACAAAAGCAGGCCGCGCTCTCGAATTGGCCTCTGCCGTCTGGACGAGGTCGGGTTAGCTACCCAAACAAATGTGGGCAGCCCCCTATGTCGTGGTAATACCTAAGGCATCATGCGCCTTATATCAGGGGGTATCCTTAGGTCTACCATCTCTTGGAAAATACTCATAAAGTAAAAACATGAAACTCCCTCCCCTCTTTTCTTTTCCTTCCGAGTAAGGAACTACTCGGATGAATTCAAACCCTTCCGAGTGGTTAGCTTACTCGGAAGACATCACCACTACGGGAGGAACCTTATTCGGACAAGGTCACTTCTCGAGTAAGACGTCACTCGGAGCAAGGCGTTACTATCCAAGTAAGCTGGCTACTCGGAAGCAGGAAAGGCCGAGCTGCATGATATTCGGACAGGAAGAAGAGAAGCTGGAGTTACAAGACATTTAACCCACAGGCGTTACCCCTACTTGAATGACAGTAATGGGGAGACGTTTCTCATTGTAATAATAGCTATCATTAACCCTGTAATCAAAACCCATTACTGGGCAGTGAAGGGACGCGGCGCACTCTATATAAGCCCATCCCTTCGCCCTAGTAAAAGGGATCTAGAGAGAACAATACGAGAAAAACACCCCGAGACACTTGGGACAGGAGTAAGGTTGTTATCTCTGAGGAGAGGCCTAACCTGTATAATTCCTCCTGGTGTCACCATCCTTGCGTACAGATCTTCATAGCTCCATTACTACCCCTATATCTATTGTTAGGTTCATCACCACAACAATTGGCGCCCACCTTGGGGTTGAGCTGATCAGCAACCGCAAAGATGGGATTCTTTTCGTCTTCTTCGTCATCCTGCGGTCCTCAACTCGTCCGCAGCAAGAAGTTTTCTTTTGGATCGTTAGCCTTTGTGGCTGACGATTCTTCTTGGCTGGCGGATGCGCCACTCCAAGCACGGTTGTTGCCTTTAAGAGGCAGCTTGCACTTTCGAGCCGATGAATCGGGAACTCTTCGCCTCCAGTTACCAGGTTTTCCTCAAACCCAAGCCATGTTGCCAGTTCATTGCAAGAAGAAGAGGTCAGGCCTCTCGCGTGTTCCCTATCGAAACAAGCCCCGTCCGATCCAGCAGGTGGCAGTCATCGACTCAGTGGAGTCGGCGCAGCAGGCCATCAGTGAGCTGATAGCGAAGGAGGGCCCGACGGCGTCCCTAATGCACATCTTCAACTCTGGAGAATATGAAGACCTTCTGATGTCAGGTTCGGAACCAGAAGGCGAACAAGAAGGGAGCAATGGTACTCCCGTTACCATGGCAGAAGTTTGTATGGCCGGAACTCCACCACCTCAGGCGTCGCCGGTCAGAGAGGGGGGAGATAGGACCAATGAAGCAGCTCAGGGCAATGAATAGATTCCACTCGGAGAAAGAGAACATCGACGAACATCTTCTTTCAGACGTCTAGAGCTCGGAGGTTCGAGCCGGCGGCCCCTTACTCGGGAAGAACAAGGGACGGCTGAGGCAGCAGAGCGAGTGTTGCAAACCCCTATAGATACCTCAACTCCGGAAGGGCAGCATTTGGAAGCGGCTAGGTTAACCAATTTAGCTGAGCGACAACGTTTATCCGAGTTACAGAATACATTGGAGCACCAGGCTCGTGAAGTAGCTCGTCTTAAGCAGAGTAGAACCAGTTGGCAACTACGGGGGATTGGTGAAAATCAACCCTTCCAAGCTCTGGACACCCCAATGGAGAATCTAATAGCAGCTACTCGGATCGCAAACTCCTTGCAGCCGAGCGGCTCAGCAGCTGAAGGAATAGAACATTTAGCATTCTTGTTGCAAACGGCAGTGGAGCAGAACGCTGAAGTCAGTCAATCACTACAGCGAGTTCACTCTCAGACGCCCCTCACAGGCACCTCTCAATCCGTCTATACCCCTCGGAAAACAGAAATCATTCACCTCAGAATAAGGGAAATCCTCATGATGAATATCGCCATGAGGAGTTTCGCAATCCGGAGTTCCGAAGAGGTGATGAGTACACAGCTCGGGGAAGAGATGAAGAGTTCGCAGCTCGGAGAAGGGGTGATGAGTACACGGCTCGGAGAAGAGATGAAGAGTTCGCAGCTCGGAGGAGGGGTGATGAGTACACGGCTCGGAGGAGAGACCAAGAGCAGCACCGAATGGATCACCGAGAGGAAAGATATCGAGACATTGAAGACGACGCCCGAAGCTATCAGGTATAGAATCGAGTAGATCGCGCGAGGATGTATCGCCGAGACCAAGTTAGTTATCCGATGGCTACAGGCCCTGTCTGTTTCAGCGAGAGAATCAGATCAACCTTAATCCCTCCTCGCTTCAGGATAGCGCAAGGAGTGGAAAAATACCAGGGTGATGCCAAACCACAAACGTGGTTGGATGACTACAGAATAGCAGTCCAGATAGGAGGTGGTGGAGACGAGATAGCCATGATGCACCTTCCTCTGATGCTGGAAGGCTCAGCTCGAACGTGGCTAAACCAGCTCCCACCAAACAGCATTTGGACATGGGAGGACTTAGTCAGGGTTTTCGTCAAGAACTTCGAAGGAACCTACAAGAGACCAGGAGGGTTGACCTAATTACAGTTGTGCATCAAAGGTCATAACGAGCCTACTCGAGAATACATTCAGAGATGGATCACTCTTCACAATTCGGTGGAGGGAGTCTCCCAGTTCCAGGCTATTCATGCCTTTAAGCAAGGTATCAAGTACAAAGAGTTAAGCTTGAAGCTGGCGAGGTCTCCCGATGTCATTTCACTGGGAAGATTGATGGAAATCGCAAACAAGTATGCTAATGGGGAAGAAGAAATTCGGCAAAAATCCCAGCAGTATCGAAATACCAGCTCGGCCTCCAACCCCAAGCAAAAGAATGGAGGTGGAACCGGTAAGCGAAAGGCAGAAGGGGCTCCGACAGATGCCGAGTTGGTGGCAGCCGCAAATACAGTAGGCATCCACAGCAAAAATCAGCTAAGGAAGGAGTGGCAACCTCGTCAAAAGAAGCCTTCAAATGATGATGACATCCTGAATCAGCCTTGTCCTCTTCATATCACCCAAGATGCTGAAGGAAAGACAGTTTTCCCAAAGCACACGGCTAGGCAATGCCGACTAATCAAGAGAGCCGCACAAAATGCACAGACCGGGTCCCAGCAGGACAAGGGAAAGAAAAAGGAAAGAAGCCCAGATTTAGATAGTGAAGGTTTTCCTCAAGAAGATGGAGTATTGGTAATTTTCGCAGGACGAGAATAAAAAAGAATTGAAAAATTGAGGTTCAGAGAAGTTAACGCAATGGCTCCCGCTGTTCCGAGTTACATGAAATGGGCAAACACTCCGATTACGTTTGATCAATCGGATCACCCTCCTCATATCCCTCATCCTGGAAGACATGCTTTGATAGTTGATCCCTTGGTGGAAACAGGAAAAGGTAATTTTAGGCTAAGGAATGTCTTAATGGACGGAGGCAGTGGTATAAATCTTTTATATGCTAGTACCTTAAGAGATATGAATATTCCGATGTCCAAACTCAGTAACAGTTACTTGGAATTTCATGGGATCATCCCAGGAAAGAAAGCATTTTCACTAGGGATGATTACTCTGAATGTAGTTTTCGGTACACCCGATAATTTTTGGAAAGAAAGGATTACCTTTGAAGTAGTCGACTTTCCGAGCGCTTATCATGCGCTACTCGGACGTCCCGCCTATGCAAAGTTCATGGCAATTCCTTGTGATGTCTATTTGAAGCTGAAGATGCCCGGAACTAAAGGTGTGATCACTATATCTGGAAACTATAAACAAGCAGAAGAACTGTTGCAGAAAGGATCACTTATAGCCGACCAGCAAATGGCAGAGGTTGAGTTTGCCGAGTTGAAGAAAACAGTTAACACATCCGAGCTGTTACAGCCTAAGAAATCATCTTCATTTGAGTCGGCAGGGGAGACCAAAAAAGTGCGGATACATCCTTCCGATGACAACAAATACACCAACATCGCTACCGATTTGGACCCTAAATAGGAACTCGAGCTCATCAACTTCCTCCGTGAGAATTGGGATATTTTTGCGTGGAAGCCATCTGACATGCCTGGAGTCCCAAGGGAGTTGGCTGAGCACAAATTACGGGTTGATCCAAAGGAAAGACCAGTAAAAGAGTCCCTTAGGCGTTTTTCATCGGAAAAAAGAAAAGCTATCGGACAAGAAATAGCAAGATTGCTAGCAGCTGGATTCATCAGGGAAGTGTTTCACTCCGAGTGGTTAGCAAATCCCGTGATGGTTCCAAAGAAAGATAAAACTTGGAGAACTTGTGTTGATTTCCGTCATCTTAACAAAGTTTGTCCAAAGGATCACTTTCCTCTTCCTCGCATTGATCAGATTGTGGATTCCACATCTGGATGTGAAAGACTATGTTTCCTCGATGCATACTCAGGCTATCATCAAATCCGATTATATGAACGAGATGAAATACTAACTGCATTTATAACTCCTTTTGGCTGCTTTTGCTATGTCACCATGCCATTCGGACTTAAAAATGCAGGAGCGACATATCAACGCATGATGCAGAATTGTTTGATTTGGCAGATTGGCAAAAATGTTGAGGTATATGTTGATGACATCGTAATCAAGTCAGCTGAAGGAAATAGCTTGTTGGCCGATCTGGTTGAAGCCTTTTAGAGTCTGTGATCTTATAGCATCAAATTGAATCCAGAAAAGTGTGTATTTGGTGTACCAGCAGGAAAACTACTCGGATTCATGGTCTCTGAAAGAGGAATCAAAGCTAATCCTGAAAAGATAGCAGCAATTCAAAACAAGAAACCCCCTTAGAAACTCCGAGATGTCCAAAAATTGACAGGGTGTCTTGCAGCACTCAGTCGATTCATTTCCCGACTCGGAGAGAAAGCACTCCCCCTCTATCAGCTAATGAAAAAATCGACAAACTTCAAGTGGACCGAAGAAGCTCAAGTGGCCTTCGAAGAATTGAAAAAACAGCTAACAACTCGGCCAGTTGTCGCAGCACCAAAGGATAAGGAGCCACTCTTGTTATACATCGCCGCCACAAGCCAAGTCGTTAGCATAGCTATAGTGGTGGAAAGAGAAGAGGAAGGAAAAACACAGAAGGTTCAAAGGACTGTGTATTTCATCTCCAAGGTCCTCACGCCATCCAAACAACGATATCCTCATTACCAGAAGTTGGCAATGGGAATTCACATGGCATCTCAAAAGCTGGCTCATTACTTTGAAGACCACTCGGTCACAGTAGTCTCAGAAGCTCCTTTGGCCGAGATAATGAACAATAGATATGCCACGGGCAGAATTGCAAAATGGGGACTAGACCTCTTACCTTATGATATCTAGTACCATCCCAAGAAAGCCATCAAATCACAGGCTCTGGTAGATTTTTTGGCCGAGTGGACAGAAGAACAAAGCATCCCACAACCAATCCCTGAGCACTGAACTATGTTTTTTGATGGATCAAAGATGTTAAATGGGGAAGGAGGAGGAGTAGTGTTGGTATCCCCAAGAAAGGATGAAATGAGATTTGTCCTCCAAATCCATTTCCCCGCAACAAATAACGAAGCCGAGTATGAGGCCCTTTTATATGGATTACGGATGGCCATTTCGCTCGGAATCAGAAGGTTGATGATTTTTGGAGATTCCGACCTAGTGATTAACCAGGTCATGAAAGAATGGGATATACGAAGCGCAGCAATGACAACCTACTGTGTAGTAGTCAGAAAACTGGAGAAAAAATTTGATGGGCTGGAGCTCCATCACATCCCAAGGTCCGAAAACCAAGCAACGGACGACCTAGCCAAGCTAGGATCCACTCGGGGTCAAATCCCCTCAAGAATCTATCTGGAATGCATACACGCACCAACCGTAAAGGAAGAACCTTACTCGGAAGTTGATCCAAGCATGCTACCAGACGGGAACATTCCAGACAAAGAAGATATTCCTGCAGTGGTGGATGTTGTCTTTGACATAGAAGTAATTCCTCCCGAGTGGTCCTTGCCCATTTTGAGATACTTGCAAAAGCAGGAGCTGCCCGAGGATGAAGTGCAAGCCAAACAAGTAGTGCGAAAAGCAAAATCTTACTCGGTGATAAACAACGAGCTGTACAGAAATAGTGTCACAAAGCTCCCCCAGCGATGCATCTCGGAAGAAGAAGGCCGACTCATCTTACAAGACATACACTCCGGTGAATGCGGTCACCACGCGTCAAGTCGGACACTCGTAGCCAAAGCCTTCCGAGCCGGATTCTTCTGGCCGAGTGCTTTAAGAGATGCCAAGAACATCGTTGATCATTGCAGGGGGTGCCAGTTCTATGAAAATCAGCCGCACAAGCCAGCTTATGAATTGAAAACAATACCCTTAGCTTGGCCTTTTGCTACATGGGGGTTGGACATGATAGGGCCCCTGAAAACAGGCACATCCGGGTTCACGCATATCCTAGTAGCCGTGGACAAGTTTACAACATGGATAGAGGCAAAACCAAAAAAAAGTTTGAACTCAGCCACAGCGGTCAACTTCATTCGAGGCATTGTGCATCGTTTTGGCGTCCCTCATGACATCATCACCGACAACGGGTCGAATTTCAATTCGGCCGAATTCAAGCAGTTTTGCTGGAACATGGGCACCAGAGTAAACTTCGCCTCAGTAGCACACCCTCAATCCAATGGACAGGTGGAACGAGCAAATGGGTTAATCTTGAAAGGAATCAAACGGCGTCTCATGCGGGAGTTGAAGGAAGCAGCCGGAGCATGGGTCCAAGAGCTCCCCTCAGTATTATGGGGACTGAGAACAACTCCAAACCGATCAACTCGAGCAACTCCCTTTTTTCTGGTGTACGGGTCAGAGGCTGTCCTCCCAAGTGATCTCAAGCACAACGCCCCCCGAATAACCCAGTACACTGAAGAAGAAGCCAAAACAGCTCGGGAGGACGGTGTTGACCTCCTACAAGAAGAAAGAAACTTAGCCCTAACACGCTCAACATTTTATCAGCAAGATCTTCGGCGATATCACGAGCGGCATATCCGAGCTCGCTCCTTTCAGGAAGGTGACATGGTTTTGCGTGTCAGACAAGCCTCTGATCACAAGCTAGCCCCCCCACCTGGGAGGGTCCTTATATTGTAACCCGAGTTTTAGGCAATGGTGCTTATCGGTTATATGATGTAACGAATAATATACAAGAGCCACATGCCTGGAACGCCCAAATGTTGCGGCGCTTTTATGCATGAGATTCTTACAAGATGAATTCAATAAAGAGTCTTTACCTTCATCCTTTACATTCCCAGTATTTTTCATTCAGAAAAGATAAAATCAAGTTCTTCATCCGAGCTGCACGCAGCTCGGACGAGAGCTTAAGCTAATTTTCAACTAAGTGATCCACCAAGCTTCATCGAAACTTGGGGGCTACTTAACGTTGTGATAAAATCAAGTTCTTCATCCAAGCTGCACGCAGCTCGGACGAGAGCTTAAGCTAATTTTCAACTAAGTGATCCACCAAGCTTCATCGAAACTTGGGGGCTACTTAAGATTGTGATAAAATCAAGTTCTCATCCGAGCTGCACGCAGCTCGGACGAGAGCTTAAGCTAATTTTCAACTAAGTGATCCACCAAGCTTCATCGAAACTTGGGGGCTACTTAACGTTGTGTTAAAATCAAGTTCTTCACCCGAGCTGCACGCAGCTCGGACGAGAGCTTAAGCTAATTTTCAACTAAGTGATCCACCAAGCTTCATCGAAACTTGGGGGCAACTTAACGTTGTGACAAAATCAAGTTCTCATCCGAGCTGCACGCAGCTCGGACGAGAGCTTAAGCTAATTTTCAACTAAGTGATCCACCAAGCTTCATCGAAACTTGGGGGCTACTTAACGTTGTGATAAAATCAAGTTCTTCATCCGAGCTGCACGCAGCTCGGACGAGAGCTTAAGCTAATTTTAAACTAAGAGAGCCACCAAGCTTCATCGAAACTTGGGGGCTACTTAACGTTGTGATAAAAACAAGTTCTCATCCGAGCTGCACGCAGCTCGGACGAGAGCTTAAGCTAATCTTCAACTAAGTGATCCACCAAGCTTCATCGAAACTTGGGGGCTACTTAACGTTGTGATAAAATCAAGTTCTCATCCGATCTGCACGCAGCTCGGACGAGAGCTTAAGCTAATTTTCAACTAAGTGATCCACCAAGCTTCATCGAAACTTGGGGGCTACTTAACGTTGTGATAAAATCAAGTTCTTCATCCGAGATGCACGCAGCTCGGACGAGAGCTTAAGATAATTTTCAACTAAGTGATCCACCAAGCTTCATCGAAACTTGGGGGCTACTTAACGTTGTGATAAAATCAAGTTCTTCATCCGAGCTGCACGCAGCTCGGACGAGAGCTTAAGCTAATTTTCAACTAAGTGATCCACCAAGCTTCATCGAAACTTGGGGGCTACTTAACGTTACGAAAAATTCAAGTTTTTCTCAAGCGGCACGCAGTCCGGACGAAAGTCTAAGTAGCTCCCCAAGCACTTCAACAACACGAAAAATGATGATGTCAGAGACATAGGTCTATATCCTTGCAGATAACTAGCGGAAGCAAACAAATCCACGCATACGAGTCAGGAATTTTTAATAAAAGGCAGCAGTTTTAAGACAAACTGTGCACCCAGGGCACAACAACAAGACATAAACTGTTTATTACAAAATCACTCGCCATCCCGAGGCAAATTTAACTGTTTCTCCCTTAACTCGATCAGGCATCACTCGCCTCATCAGACTCACTGGTAACTCCAGCAGATTCCACGAAGAAATCAAGATCTGGGATCTTCGCAATCCGACTTGCGGTTTCAGCATACCGGGATAACAAAGTTGTACAGCTCAGACCATGCTCAGGATCACCTTCTCCAACTCGTTCCAGATTATGAACTTTTTCAGAAAAATGAGCCTTAGTCAGAACCAGATCATAATTTGCACCACTCCGTGCTGAAGACCTCTTCCAACGAGCAATCTGTTGCGGAGCACCCTGAAGCACAGGAACAACCGTATCCAGATGCATGCGACTTTCTTCAGCAGGCGAGATGTAATTCTTCAACCCTAAGGCAGCACCCATGGTCTCTTCAGCGTATTTCTTCCCTTTGGCGCACCTCATGCTCAGCAGACCTCTGGATAAGGCAAATTCCTTCGTCTTGGGCGTATAATTATCCTTCTGCATCAACTCGGCAAACTGGTCCATACTCGTCATTTCCGCTTCAGGATCGGTGGAATAAACTGTAAAGACAACAACGGTGCACAGATTAAATCAAATCCACAAGGCAGAAACAAGTCGGATTCACAGAAAAGAGCAGCGTCTTACTGGACAGCATCTCGCTAAACACAGAAAACCTCCCAGTGCAATAATCTTCAGCACTTCTTACGGAATCCCGAGCTGCAGCCAGCGCAGCTTCATGCTCCTCCTTATCTTTGGCCCGCAGCTCGGAAATTTTCTGCAGATCGGACTGAAGCTTGGAGATAGCAGTCTCCTTCTCCTCAAGAGCCTTCTTGTGGCTAGCCATTTTCTTTGCACGCTTCTCGGCTTGTTCAATCTCCTTCTTCATCTTGTTCACAAATTCTTCATTCTCTTTTACCTTCGCATCAAACGCTTTCTTCGCAGCTTCTGTAAATTCGATAATCAGAAGTACTCATATGATGTAAAATCTCGAATTTCTTCTCAAGATACAAGAAGCGGAGCCTCACCATTATCCTCAGCATTTTTCTTCTTCAATGCCTCATGCTCTCCCTGTAGTGTCACAAACACAGCGCCGAGTTCGCAAGCCTCCTGACACAAGAAAAGTTATTTAAGACCAAGTCTCTACAGCATAAGACTCCGAGTAACTCCAAGAAGTTACTCGGAGCCTTGGGGGCTACACCCAGTGGGTGCACTAAGAAGTGCCCCCACTGGAAGATTTCCAAATTCATAGTCCCTACAGCATAAGACTCCGAGTAACTCCAAGAAGTTACTCGGAGCCTTGGGGGCTACAAATCGGAAACACATCCACCCAGTGAGTGGAAAATTCGCGCATTTGCTTACATGCATTTTGGCCTTTATCGCGGCAGCATCAGAAGTCATCTCACGTAGCCGCAGCTCGATTTCTGAAGCTTTCACCAAAGACCCCTTCAATCAATCCAGAACGGTATCCTTAAGCAAGTTGTCAACCCTGATTGAAGGAGGAGGGGCCCGAGCTTCTCCGGGGTCAGCAACAGAGATGGTGGAACTCTTCTCAGCTTGCTTCACCCCCGAGGCAGTAGGAGGAATCGTCGCCGCAGGAATAGTGAACTCCTGATCGGTCAAGCCTTCTGGAGCAGTCTGCGTGCCCGGAGCAGTCTGTGTGTCAGGAGCAGAAAGAATCGTCTCATTTACAGCTAGGCTCGGATCTGCGTCACGATCAATGTCCATGTCTAACAAAAGAAAATCTGTAAGCAAAGCCTCGAGCAAAAATGAAAGTTAAAACCAAGAGGATATATACTCACCATCGATTGGAGTTTGTTCAGGAATAGAATCCAACACCTGAAAATCAGTTACAACGCAGTTGCTAACATCTTCATAAGCTGCAGCATCAGGAACCTCAACACCAGGAAGTGACTCGGAACCACTCGGACGGACACTGCAACATAAAGGATGTTAAATCAGCAAAATTACTAAGGAAAAGGAAAAAGTTGTCGGATCTTACTTTCGAGCCATCTTAAGAGCTCGTCTTGGGGGAGCAACAGCAGGAGCAGCCTGAGAGGATCCTGACTCGGAAGCCTTCTTGGGGGTTTTGGTAGCATCTGTCGGAGCACTAACTTTCCTCCCGCCAAGAGTCGAAAGCGTCTTCCGCTGCTTCATGGGAGCTACCCTCCCATGGCTTGGGCTAAGTGCGGCAGCCTTGCTGCTATTCTCGCCTTTACTCGGAGACATGGGACGCTTCGTCCCCCGCACGGACCCCTCCTGAACTGCCTCTCGATCCTGATTGTTCTTGGAGCGCTGCTCGACAGTCGTACGGGGAAGCACAACATCAGATTCAGTCTCTTCGTCATCTTCGATCCCGAGTCCTGCGTCGTTGTTGCTGTCCTCGTCCTCGTCTTCAGGATTTCGTGGCGCCAAAGGAATCGGGGATGGAGCGATGTTTGTCTGAAGAGTAGACAAAAGAATAACCAAGTTAAAATTCAGGACCTAGTGCAGCATTCAAAAGACTGGCCAAATAAAAGCAAATCACCAGAGTCGGAGGACGGTTAATATCAAGGGGTCTGACTCGGCCAGCCATCTACGCGCCATGAGTCACGCTGGTAATTATCTTCATGAGTTGCTCAAATTCCTTCTGACACATCGCCGAGTTATTATAGCGGGTCCTATCATCAACTCCCGTGTACTCCCACATCCTCCTAGCTCGGGCTTGCAGGGGCTGAATTCTCCGAGTGACGAAAAGAGCAATAAGATCCATGGCGTCCAATCCCGCTTTCTTCATCCTCACTACTTCCCTCATCAGTGGTAGAACCCGCTGTTTCTCGGAAGCGAGCAACCGTGGATTCCAACCTCGGGAGTCGGCCAGCCGTACGTCCGAGTAAGGGGGTAATGTCCGAGTACCAGGAGTAGTCTCTACCTTACAATAAAACCAGCTATTTTGCCAATTCTTCACAGAATCAGGCAAGCTAGAAGCAAAATACTGAATGCCCTGCCTCTTCGCCAAAAACAACCCCCCGCAAAGATGATTTATCTCTGCCTCCCCAGAATTCTTTATCTTCTGGGGCTTTATGGTGTAAATGGTGCGGAAAAGATTCCAATGAGGATCGATACCAAGGAAACCCTCACACAAAGAAAAAAAGCTAGACAGAAGCGTGATGGAATTAGGAACGATGTGATGCAATTGAGATCCCGTGAAGGCAAGAAAATCAAGCAAGAAAGGATGAGGAAGAGAAAACCCCCTATCCACATGGGAAAGAAGCAGAACCCGCTCGTCATTCCTAGGGTGAGGTTCGACCTCACCTGGGCCTGGAAGACGGCATCCATGGCGAGGGAGTAACCCCTCTTCTTGATAGCGCTGGAGGTTCTCCGCCGTGACGACAGAGGGTAACCATTCCCCCGCAGACATGAGGCCCAGAGGATGAATGGACAGGAACCCCGCGGGCACGAAGAGCGCCCCGAAGATCACCAATGGGAGAAGGGATCCGCAATCTAGAGGGACGCCGGCGGAGAAGAGGAAGGAGAAAACGTTGTGCTTAAAAGAAAGAGGAGAAGGGGAAGCTATATTTATAGGTGCAGGGGGCGGTCCACACGGTTACCAAGGAAATTAATGAGGGCGTCTGTTACGGTCCCCCAAATCCAGCCTCCTTAAAGGGCGCGCAGTTAATGATAAAGTAACTGACTGTCGCGGGAATCGAGGGGCCACTCTGACAGAAAAGATCCCCTGACAGGAAAAGATTCGCTCCCTTAGAAGAGCATGCAAAATTTCCCCGAGTTAGTACAACTCGGAAGTAAAAATGACCTCAACAATTTCTCCGAGTAAAACCTTAACTCGGAAGACAGTTCAAAAGAACAACTTCTCCGAGCAAGCCCTAACTCGGACGAGATCGTCGCGTTTTCTGATTCATTCGACAAGCACTACAGAGGAAGTTCCCACTAACTAATACGCTGATAATCCGTCTCTGACGTAGATTGCTAGGTTATCCGCATGATCTGGTGTGAGGGGTAAAGAATTGATATCCTATGGGACACGGTTTAAAGCTCGCCAGATGATGCTTTAAATATCAGACTTTACGGATTTGGTTACATATGGGGTTTAAGGCCATTTACCCTAAGACACGCCTTCCGAGGCCTCAGTCCACCTCTTCCGAGAGACGCTTGAGTGTCGCCGAATCCTTCCAAAACACGACTCACCCTACATATAATCGAGGGGATAGTGCAAACATCGATAAAGTCCTTCCGGGCCTCTCATCGAATTTGATCTCCGCATACCTCATGAATTCACGCGAGCACCCAGAAGCACTTGGGGGCTACTGTCGTGGTAATACCTAAGGTATACCATCATGCGCCTTATATCAGGGGGTATCCTTAGGTCTACCATCTCTTGGAAAATACTCATAAAGTAAAAACATGAAACTCCCTCCCCTCTTTTCTTTTCCTTCCGAGTAAGGAACTACTCGGATGAATTCAAACCCTTCCGAGTGGTTAGCTTACTCGGAAGACATCACCATTACGGGAGGAACCTTATTCGGAAAAGGTCACTTCTCGATTAAGACGTCACTCGCAGCAAGGCGTTACTATTCGAGTAAGCTGGCTACTCGGAAGCAGGAAAGGCCGAGCTGCATGATATTCGGACAGGAACAAGAGAAGCTGGAGTTACAAGACATTTAACCCACAGGCGTTACCCCTACTTGAATGATAGTAATGGGGAGACGTTATTCATTGTAATAATAGCTATCATTAACCCTGTAATCAAAACCCATTACCGGGAAGTGAAGGGACGCGGCGCACTCTATATAAGCCCATCCCTTCGCCCTAGTAAAAGGGGTCTAGAGAGAACAATACGAGAAAAACACCCCGAGACACTTGGGACAGGAGTAAGGTTGTTATCTCTGAGGAGAGGCCTAACCTGTATAATTCCTCCTGGTGTCACCATCCTTGCGTACAGATCTTCATAGCTCCGTTACTACCCCTATATCTATTGTTAGGTTCATCACCACAACACCCTAGCTCCCTGGGGTGGACCAACAAGAGAAACCATGTCTCCGCTGGCCCAAGTTGTTTTAAAGAATATCTGCCAGGAGAGACCCAACAGACACACACACAATTTTCAAATGGTAAATTTATCTCGGGCCACCACTAGAAATGTTTGAAGCTAGGTAGGTAAGAAAAGGGGACCCCATAAAATCCCACACGCGGTTAGGCTCGCTCAGTCTTAGAACCAATACCCGGAACTCGGATCCAAGGTGACTCCAATGGAACAAAGCGTCGTGTCGGGATAGCCTAGACCTTCCATCCTTCGTCGAATATAGCCACCATTATAATAATCATATCATCAACAAAAATATAATAATGTGATAACCCACACCAAAAGTAACAGGGTAACATTGTAGCCACCTAAGCATGCATACTAACCAGGGCAGAGCAACAAGCAATAGAAACATAGCAGTACAAGGTTTGCTGGGAGGGGACATGGCTGTATCGGTTTGAAAGAAGTTGTAAGCATGTGCTAGGATCAAACATCGAACCAGTCCTAGACTAGCATGCAAACCGCTCGTTGAAATAGAATGGATCATAAGTAATGTATAGTCCTTTCCTGTTGATAAGTCGGGTTCCGAAGGTGTAGTTGATCGCAAGCTCGCATCGTCTCTGAAGGTACCCGCGGAAGCACACAAGAAGGAAACACTGGAAAAGGCAATCGATGAGCAAGCATCTATTACTACGAACCAATCATGATCAAGCAACATCAAGAAGGTAACACAAGAAAACGCAAGGTATTGCGTCTATCGTCGAGAGCGGTTACTAACAGGTTAAGTGGAGTACTCGTCACACACGACGATACCGCACATTTAGAATGATTCCAGTTGTTTAGCTACACAAGGTGAGCAAAGGTTACTAACATGGCATCTCACTCAAGCATGGCATAGCACAAAAACATGGCAAGAGGTGAAGCATAAATAAACTATCTATGCTAGTAAATTTAAGTGAGGCAAACTCCTAACATGGCATACCACTAAGTGTCGCACGACAATTAAAACATTTGGTACTGTTCCGCCCTAAACCATATTTTAGGTTAGTTAACAACAGCAAACAATAGCATAAAAACAAAGTACACGAATAACTAATCAAGTTACATATAAAGACCACTCCGAACGGATTTACGGTTGCAAAGATACAAGCAAAACAAGTTTGGAACACAATCTGCCAAACTTCAGGAAGCACACTTTACAGCAACGCATAAACAGGAAAATGAATGCAAACATCTCACAAATGATATGAAACTAAAGTAGAAATGACAAGAAAGGAATGGCAAAAGGAAACATGCAATTAGGCATCATGAAAAATTAATTATAGCCCAAGAAAAATGCAATAAAACATTACTGGTCTAGGACTTAGTGAAAATCCGGAAAACAGGGCAGAAACTGTTATTTTCATGCTGTATAAACAGGGGTAAAACTATGTGAAAAAGTTAAGCAACATGACATAGAAATATATGGGCATGAACTAGACATGATGATGATCAGGTACAAACGAGAATCATGGTCATAGGCATCATAGATCAAAAGATATTAAGCATGCAACATGGCATCGGAAAGTTACAGACATAGAGAAAAACATAGGTGGTTGTCAAAAACACTGGCATAGCAACTTTGGAGCTCAAAATAACTATCAGAAGGAATGCTAACATGACAATGCAATACATATAATGGAAGTAGACATGACGCTTAACAGTATGAAACAAGAATAAATGCAATAGGCCTCATGGGTGAGTCACAATCATCATGCAAACTTGCAACAAAATAACAGCTGCAGTACACTAGCAGAAAATAATAGCAGTTAATAGTCTGATGCCCACTTCAACAGAGATTAACAACATCAAGATGTCCTCAAATTAAAATTCTCACAAAATATGGATTGAAGTACACACAATTCTAAATTTTTTTCCTTTTGGGCTTAACGTCATCCGAGCTACGGTTTACTCGCAAATTAATACGCAAAACAGCGTCAACAAGAATAATTTACAGCCTTAGAAAAATTCCCAGGTTTTTAACAGCGGAGAAAAAAATGGGTGAAAGGCCTCACCCATGGGCCTGGCCCATCAGGCGGCCTGGGAGGCCGGCTCGGTTTGGGCTGGAGGCCGGATGGGCAAGGGAGCGCTGGGCCCAGGGAGGCGAGCTGGAGGCGGCCCAGCTGGCTCGCTTGCCCAGTCCCAATCAGGATCGAGCGCAGCGAAGGCTGGCGCGACGTCACCGGCGAGCGGCTGCTCCGGCCGGCCTGGCTTCGGCGAGGAGGCTCGCGGAGGTGCAGGCCAAGGCAGGGGCGGTGCGGGGGCCTTGTGGGTCGCGACGGGACCAGAGGAGGGGCGCGCCGGCCGCATCTGTCGTCGGGGTGGCCTCGAGCGGTGGGGCGCGGCGGTCACCTGCGGGGAAAGAAAGGAGGGAGGTTGTTATGGGAGAGGGAGAGGAGAAGAGCAGGGGAGGAGGAATGCCGGGAGGAGGTTCGCCGGCCTGCTGGCGGCGGGAGGCGGCGGCACCAGAGTCCACGGGCTAGAGGAGAGAGGAGAGGGTGGCTGCAATTTTGGCTTAGGGGAAACCCTAGAAAGGGGTGGGAGAGTGGTGGTCTTTATATAGCCCAGGTGGCTGGCAATTTGCAAAAACATCCCCGGTTTTTCTCTCGTGCGCGCGACGTTTACGTTTCTGACCGCCGGGGGTCCGCAGGACCTCCGATTCGGATAAAACTTCAAACTGAGCGATCAACGCGTCGAGCCGGCGGCGTTCACCTCGCGCTGGAACCATTCCGAGAAAACTTTCCGGTGCTCTATAAAAATATTCCCTTTACTTCTTAAACGGGGTTTTCTTTCCGTTGGCTACGGCTGGTCTTTTGCTGTTTTCGCGACGGTGATCGGGTAAAACCCGGTGTCGCAAAGGTCGAGTGTCAGGGTGGCAAGGGTCGGTCTCCGTCCGGTACGAGATAAGAGGGGGGAAAATAATCGCCGATTGATAAATCGGAGATGCAAACACCGCAATCAAATCAGAGAATCAAACAATTCACACTGAAAGCAATTTTTTTAATTTTTGTGAAATCTGGATTGTTACATGGTGTTTGCATGCAAGAAAGGGGATAGCGATATACGAGAGAAAAGTATTTTTGTGTTGAGAACTCAATCTACTAAAGTTTCACACTTGGTCTTCTTTGGAATCTTATGTTGACTCATCCCCAGACCACTAGCCAGGTACAAGTCAAAATGATCCACTCCTTTTCGACATTTTGAGCACTCATGCAATGGATGAGCGTAAGCAAGAAAGTTGAAACTTAGGATGTCAAAGAGAGAATATGGTGGAGGAGGAAGACAAAAAAGGTGAGAAAGGCTCACAACAATGAGGACAATCATAGGCGAGAAGCCAAATGATAGGTATGATGTGAGGAGTAGGGATTTCCATGCAACGGATGCACATATGAGCTAAGGTAAGCTCTCCAATGGAACTAATGGGGGTGCATCCAACTTGCTTGCTCAAGAAGACCTAGAGCTCATTTGAGGAAGCTCATCATTGGAATATACAAGCCAATTTCTATAGTGTGAAGGTCCCAACATAGCTATATGCATGAATGATAATCTCTATGGAGTACAAGATACAAGAGGGAGTACGAGTGTGGATCTCTCAAAAGGAATAGTAGTGTGCCCCCTTCTCTCTTTTAATTTTTTTTCTCTTTTTTCTTTTTTTTTGTATTTTTTTTGGTGGCCTCAATGGCTCTTTCTATTTCTACCATTTGTCCTCTGCGGGATCTTTTGATTTTGTCCTCTTTGGGATCTTTTGATTTTGTCCTCACTTTAGGGGAAACACTCTATATATTACAAAAAGTATAGAAGATCTTTCACACTTTACAAGAGTACTCAAATCATAAAGAAAGTGAAACTATCATGAAGTATGCAAATGTACGCCTCTGCCAGTGTAGCATGATATGCAATGATACTAGCGCGTCATGTGACAGAGCTTATCGTGCCATGGGTTTGGATGTACCGGCGAAGGTGTACGCCAACTCTCGGAGTGAGAGGAAAGCAATGCACGGCACAGGAGAGGCTAGAAAAATATGGGTAGGTGGAAGTGTCAACTTTCAAATACTCACATTAGTTCGAACAACTCATGCACTTATTATCGGTAACTCTCAAATCTAATAGGAGGTTCACAAAGAGACAAGTACCCCGAGGAGGATTGTATGGGGTTTGGTTATCCTTACGCATCCTCGACTCATGGTACATGAGTGTACTCTAATATTCGATCCATCCAAAGAGTAGTGATCCATCTAGTAGCTAAAGTTCTCAACTAATTTTGTAAGTTTTGAAGAAAAACACAGATTTCCCAAAATACGACATCTATCACTAATAGGCTAAAGCTCCTGACACCAAAAGTCCAAACATTACTCAAAGCAATACCTATAAACTATTGCAAGTTACTACTACAATTGAATAGCAACCTCAGTTACCTACTTCAAGTCAAGAAACAAAACTCAGTGCAATAGGCAAACTCTCTAAACTAGATAAACATGAAAACTCAAGAGAGTTCCAGCAACAAACTAAACAAAAGATCTTTAAAAAGATAAGCATGAAAACTAAGAGCTAAACATGACAGAAGCTATGAAAAAGATAAAGAACACACACAGCAAAGATAAGCATGAAAATCCTATGTTGTGTTCTAGATTGAAGTGGACCGTGTTTCTCTCCCACACAAAGAAAGCTGGGTTCTAACTTGTTGTGAACAGAAATCAAATCTAAAGAAAACTAAAAAGGAAATAAAGAGCAAGACGCTCCAAACATATCACATGACGCATGAAGTGATAAAAATATAGTGGAACGAAAGACACACTGATAATTGTTGATGGAGAAGGGGATGCACGGGGGCATCCCCAAGCTTAGACGCTTGATTATCCTTGAATATTTCTTGGGGATTCATGGGGGCATCCCCAAGCTTGAGCGTTTGACACTCATGAATCTTCTTTTATCATCTTCCCTCGCACACTTGAAAACTCCCTTCATACATAACTCATCATAATCTGATTAGCGAGGTTAGTACCCATAATAAAACAATTTTTTCTCTACTGGAAATAAGGATATTCTTGAAAAGCTACTGGAAAAAGCAAGCTTAAGGTCTGCATAACGAGGAAAGGGCAAAACAGGACAGAATCTGTGAAAAACAGACCAACATGTAGTAAAGAATTTTTTAGGGATACTTCTGCAACTCAAATAAAAAAATAAGAACATACGAAAGTTCCGTGATTGTATATAGCACGCTGTGTAAAAATTTCAGCTCAAAAAGATGAACTGGGATTTTTCTATGATTTTTCCAGTCACGAGGACAGAATCTGTTTTCTGGACAACATGTCACAACTTTCACTTCCCTTGTCATATGAGGCTATAAATGGCACAAAGCTTGAAAAGTAAAGATACAATGATGTTGCTACAGTAGTAAAAATTATCAAGACCACTAAAAACAGAAGAAAAACAAAAAGGAAAACCTAAATTCGTTGCGGGTTGCCTCCCGAAAGCGCTTCTTTAAAGCAATTAGCTAGGCTCAATGCAAAAAAGATCAAGTCGTATCAATTGAACCATCATCAAGATCATCAAAAAGATCTTCAATAGTACAACCACTCTTAAGAGGTCTTTCAAATAAAGGCTTAATAAAGATACTTCTAGGGATAAAAGAAAAAGGCGGAAGATCAATTGGAGTTTCATTTATTCTATTAAAAAGAGGTATCTCTTCCAAATTCTTCACAGTTTCAACCCCTTTGGCAATAGATGGATTATTTTTGAAATGAGGAGCCTTTGGAACGTAAACGAACCTAGGTTCCTTCTTTGCCAGAGTTTCTACCTTTTTGGTTTTGATTGAGGAGAAAGTAGTTCCTAGGGTGTCAATGATTTCCTCAATATTATCTATCCTAGAAGGATCCATGTCATGGGATTTGATGGTCTCCAAGGTCTTGAAATTTTTATGCATGGAGCTATCGAGTCTATTCAATTTCCCTTGAATCTTACGATCCAACTCACTTATCTTATTAATGCTTGGAATATCTAGCTCTATCTTTTCAAGTTTTTTCATAATGTGAGCTAGGGTAATGTCCTCTTGAATGCTAGCAACAGGGGGGTTTCCAACAAGATTTTCCATAATACTAAGAGCTTACCAAACTGGGACTTCTAGGAAATTCCCGTTGATAGCACTATCTAGAATAAACCTATTCCAAGAAGTAATTCCAACATAAAAGTTTCTAAGTAGGATAGTAGTGGATTTCTTCTTGGTGGCCCTTTTTTGACAATCATTAATTCTATACCAGGCATCTTTCAGACTTTCACCACCTCTTTTTTTAAAGGTGAGCACTTCTGCTTCACCAAAGGCAAAAGGACTAGACATAATGGCCACTACTACCAAGGTAACTATTTTTTTGATTTTTTATAAAGGAGAGTAAAGAAAAAACTGAAAGGTAAACTAACAAGACTAAAAAGCAAAGATAAAAGGTAGTGTGCAACTCCCCTATCTTGAAGAGTGGAGTCCCATGCAACGACGCCAGAAATTAGCTTTGATGGATTCTCGCCCCTCGTTGATTACCCAAAGTGGAAGGTTGAGATGTAGACAGCAGCAAATTTCCCTCGGTGAAGATACCAAGTTTTGTCTCTAGTAGGAATCCAACAACGACAAGAAGGTGACAACGGCGCCAACAATTAGGAGGTTGACGTGGACCAGTACACACACAATAGATAAATTTTTTCCCAACGAGTTCAAAGAGGTTGTCAATCCCTCCGGTCTTGTTGATTACAAAGGATCAAACGTACGGGATAATAATGACAGTGATAGCAATGGAAAATTAAATAAAGCAGAAAATAAATAGTGGGTGTAAACAGTATTGGAAATATGGACCGGGGTCCCATGATGTTCACTAGTGATGTCTCTCTCCCAAAAGACAATAAAATAGCCATGTCGGGTAAACAAATTACAACTGGGCAATTGACAGGATTATGTTTGCAAACCAATGATAACTATGCTATAATGAAAGGAAGAGGCTCAAAAGCATGGGCGGTACGCCAAGACAAGTAGACCGAAATCCATCTGCATCTACCTACTAATCATCCACCTTGAGATATCTATCCAGAACATCTCGCTGGTATTAAGTTGTGAATCCCATCCAAAGTGTAAACTCAAAGCAACAGACAACTGCATTAAAGAACTTTGCGTAAAGTAAACAATCCTTGCACCCGCAAGCAGAAGCACCATCGTTTTCTCCTTGTGGCAACAACACATCCCCTAGACTCATGTTTCTGTCACTCAAGCTAGTCATCGGGGGGCATGAACCCACAATCATGCATAACGCTCCCTCTTGGGGTCACTACCTACTATACTGATTTTTTATTGGATTTTTCCCGAATTTTTGGAGCACTTTTAATATGGGGGAAACCTGAACTAGAAAAACAGCAGAAAACAGGAACTGGCACTGGGGTGCACTGAGTTAATAGGTTAGTCCAGATATGATCAAAAGTGTATGAAAGTGTATCAATATCATAGCAATATCACACAAAAGAAGCATGGAGCAAGCAGAAATTATAGATAAGTTTTGGACATATCACATGCTAAGCTTGCGTGCCATCTGGGTACAACAAGTCGCTAGCCAGGCATCGTTTTTTATAGAGGCGCGGAACCTAATTAGAGATGCAACCACTTTGAATAAACAATCAAGTGAGCTATTAGCGGTCACTCGCAGAGCTTTTGCAAACTCGGGCGAGGATAATAAGAAAGCGCCTACTCGGAAAGTCGTCGAGTGTGTGAGTACTCTATTTTGTTGAAATGGTTGTTGAGTCCTTGCGAGTAGTCACTCGAATGCTTTGCTATCTTTAGGGTGACGGAGCACCCGAAATCTGAAGATACGTCATTTCTGCTAGTGTGAGTGATCACTCGAGCACATGTTTTGTCTTCTGGGTGAGGGAGCGCCCGAACTCGAATAGAGGTACTTCCGATGGGAGTAAAATATTTTAGAATAATATGAAAAAACTTGTGAGGAGCGGGATGCTGACCGAGGATGTGCACTCGATACGCGTTGCTGAGATGTGACGTTGCTGGGCCGCCTGACAAGTTGGGTGGCTATGGCGTGTGAATGCAAATGACGTGACGCCATGCTGCCCGAAAATTTTGCACTGTGTGATTATGGCCCTCGTTTTTCACGAGTAGTGGGCGGTATGGTTACTGTGTCGGTTGACTTTTCCATGCTTCTCGGCTGTTTGTGGGATCGTGCCATGTTTGTGGGGTACCAATATTTAACGGTGATTTGGCGTTCCGCAACTTTTGGTTAAATACCGGGGGGCTGGGTGGATTAAGGTTTTACCCGAGCCATCGTCTTCCCCTTCTTGTCCTTCTTCTTCCTTCTTATGTTCATTGACTTCTGCCTCTTCACTTTGTTTACTGTTTCGTGGTGAGATCCATGTCCAAGCGCCCTCGAAGTGCAGCGCAGGAGTCGGCGAGAATGACCAGTAGATGGGAGCGGTCTGCTTTCGGAGCCGCAAATCTGGATGACTTGGTAGCAGATGGCATGGTGGTAGATGGTGCCGCTCGGATTCCTGGGGATGAGGATGTTCCTGTGCCTCTTCCTGATGAACGGGTATGCTTTCAGATCTTCTTTCCTCGTGGGTTTGTGCTTCCAGTTCATCTTTCGTCCGGGAGTTTCTTTTTGCCTAACAATTGCAACTGCATGACTTGACCCCTAATGAGATACTGCACATTGACTGCTTTATCAAGCTCTGTGAGGGTTTTTTGGTAATCTATTCCCATTGGGGGCTCTGGAAACGCCTCTTCAATGGGAAGAGGACGAACTCTGAATATTCCATTGAGGGTGAGGGTATTTCTATTAAAGATAAGGCTGCCTACTTTGATCTGGAAAAACTGGATTCCATCTATACATGGCGGAAGAGTTGGTTTTATCTGAAGGATCAACATGTTGAGGGGCAGCAATTTGGTCTTGCACCTTTTGATCCTATTGCGCGAGCGGTTAAGTGATCCTCATGGGTGCAATTTACCACGAGCGGTTAAGCGATCCAGCAAGTTACAAAGTGTACGAGTATTGTGGAGGAAAGCCACGTTCGTCCTTACGCTGCTAATTTACCTCTCCCCCAGGTATTTTTCTTGAGGTTTTTTTTTGTGAATCCGACTGTTGTCTGTTGATTATTGATGATGTTCTGAACTGCAGGATCATACTCCTTTGTTGAACAATCCGCCTCAACCTGAGGATATGGAAATACTTGATGAGCCTGGTGCGGCTGATGTAGGTCCTGTGCCTGCGGGTGATGGGGGTGCTTCGGGTGCTGATGTTGTCGAGTCTGTGGGTGGTAAGCCATCAGCTGCAGATTACTCTGGGGATTCGAGTCCTTTGCGTGTCAAACGCACTCGCCCCTTGAGTGCGAGTGGTCATGACGCAGCGAGTGGTGGTGATGATTTTCCAGCAGTCATGCAATATGGTGTGCCGTGTCCTCCTTCAGCTGCTCCGAAAAAGCGCAAGTATGGGATGTTGTTTCGTCCGGGAGCTACACCTGCTGGGTTTGTACAACTTTTTTCTTGGTAATTTTGCTGTTTTGTTTTGACTCCTGTTCTGATGATATGTTACTTGAAGGACTGCTCTTGTTCCTGTTGCTTCTTCTGTGAGGGCCGCTACTGTTGATCTTCGTTCAACTGACTCTGGCGTGGCACCTGGCCGGCGAACTGACTTTGGAACTCCTGAGGCTTCAGGTGTAGGGAAGGCCCGTGTGACTGCAACCGCAGCGGGAACTCCTGCAACTGCTCCGTATGGGGGATCTGCTGTGGCTGCTCCGGCTCCTGAAGGGGACATTCCTCCAGATGTGATACCAATGATTCCTGAAGAGCATTTCTTGGAAAGGAGGGATATCACTGCTGAAGATAAAGCCAAGTTCTTTGATCGCATGGCTGAGCAGGTATGGGGTTTTTTTCTCTTCAAAACTATATTGGGGCGCGGCAGCGCTTCCGTTGGGAGTAGCCCCCGAGGCTGCGAGCAATCACTTGTGATTGGTTGCAGCCATAAACTTGTGATTCCCTTCGTCGGTTGATTTTTGTACAACATTGGGGGCACGGCAGTGCTCCCTATGGGAGTAGCCCTCGAGGCTGTGAGCAATCACTTGTGATTATTTGCAGCCTTAGATTTGAACTTTCTGTTTACTTGGTTCTGACTTGTATTCTTTTGTTCCAGCCTTTGTTCCGGATGTGCGAGTGTGTGCTAACTGACATTGATCGGTGGAGGCGTGCTCATGACTCCATGCAGGGGAGCTTAACCACCATGAGGCGTCAGGCTTCTTCTTCTTCCTTTTGATCTTCTTTGGCTTTTAACTGGCTGATTTAAGTGATGCTCTCTCTGCAGGTCGCAAGAAGGGTGCCGAGAAGCGAGCAGAGACTGCGAGAAAAGAGATCTCTTCACTTCACGCCTCTTTAGAGTCCAAGGAAAGGGAGCTTCACGCGCAGCGTGGTGAGCTCGAACGGTTGAAGCAGGTGGAGAAGCACCTCCAGCATATGGAGGAAGTTGAGCGCGAACGCCTGCTCGATTTGGCGACTTCTTTGACAGGTGATGAGACTGTTCTTCTTTCCTTTGGCCGTGATTTTTTCCTTGGATTTCTTAACATAGAATCTTCCCACTTGGCGCAGGCTCCGTGGGTGTTGAGGCGGTGGAGGCAGCTGCAGCGGGGTTAGACACTCTTCGCGGTGCTGTGGATGCGGTGTCGGGTGCTGCTGGGGCAGTGAGGGATGTTTGTGCTCGGGCTTCAACTCTTCTAAAGCTTCTTCATGAACATATGTTCCCAGATGAGGAGAAAAGGTCGGAGGGTCTTGACTCGCAGGTTGTTGCGTTTGGTCCGAACAGCGACCAGCTGGAGGGCTTGGTTCGTGAGAACGTGGTGAGTGGGCTTGCCATGTCTTTTTTTGTTCTTCTGGGGCATGGTGTTCCTATTGAGGATTCCATGGTGGATAGCCTTCCTAATTATACAGATGAGCAAAGTGCTCGAGCCACTCGGCTGGCCCGCCAGCTACAGCTGGTTGTGGAGGCTGATATCCATAATTCTTCGGCCGAGGAGTAGGGGAACTGGTTTTTTGAATTTTGTCTTGGAACTTGAGCTGTAATGTACCTCCTGCAGGACGGTGGATCTTCTTAATTTGTGGAACTGCTTTGTTCTTTTTGTGATGCTTGTTTTCCCGTTTCCTTCGACTTGTTCTTCTTTGCGGTAGGCCACCCCGGGCGTTTCTCGGGCTTGGAATTTTTTGAAGGAGGATGCTCGTGAGGGTGCCTACGAGTCTGTTTTCTTGAGGTTAAAATAGGCCGAGCGTGAGATTGTTCGTCTGAAAGGTGATGTTGCAGTCCAACACTCATAACGTGAACGCGCTGAAGCTGTCTTGGATAGCCTTGCATCTTCGGTGATAAAGTTGTTTGATCTTCTGAAGGGTGAGTTTGTCTTTCCTCAACTGCTCGACTGTGCGAGGTTTTTTCTTGTTCTTGCTGCTGATCCTTTGTTCTTCGTTCCGAAGTGCTTGTTGGGCGGTCTCGCGACGAAGAGGAGGCCGTACAGTCGGAGTTGTTGCGGTTGGAGGACCCAGTCGTGCAGGAGAACAATCCTTTCTGGGTGGATAGGGCGCGTGCTCGAGTGTTCGCCATTCTTCGGATGCAGGTTGAGAGGGTGCCGCGGGCTCTTGAGTACTGTTGTGGGGTGCTTGGCAGGATATTTTCTGAGTTTTGTCCGTTGGATCCTGTCCCGTCGTCACTTGAAAGGCTTTGTCGGGTGTTCTCTAAACCCGCGGACCTTCGCCGCATAGTAAATCACCAGATTCATGCGGGAGCTCGCTGTGCTTTTGCCTTTGTCCATAGTCATTGGCCTAGGGTGATTATTATGCCGGAAGCTCAAGGTCCTCCTAGTTTTCGGGCTCAGCCGATGGACGATCATTATGCCATAGCGAATAAGCATGCGAGCCTAGTTGTGAAGTGGGTGGTCGAAGAAAATGACCGTCGTTTGGATGCTCTGTGTAAAGTGAAATCAGAGCATGGCGATTAGGCTTTGCTTGGTGTTGGTTCTTCTTTTGATTTGTAGGTTGTCTTGTTCTGCTGGACAGCGTGTGCTGTTGTTCCCTTTTGGTTTATTTTGCTTATCTGTTATGACTGAATCCCGTGCGGTAGGAGTGGGTCTTGTTGGTTTCCATGTCTTCGGCGAGTAACTCCTCGAGGGGTGGCTTCTGCGAGCGAGCCCCCGATTGCTGATTTTTAAGTCGCATAACCGAATAACGCCTCGGGGGCTGGCTTCTGCGAGCGAGCCCCTGAGTGCCAATTTTCGAGTCCCGTAGGCGAATAACGCCTCGGGGGGTGGCTTCTGCGAGCGAGTCCCTGAGTGCCAATTTTCGAGTGGCATAGGCGAATCACGCCTCGGGGGGTGGCTTTTGAGAGCGAGCCCCCGAGTGCCAATTTTCAAGTCGCATAGGCGAATAACGCCTCGGGGGGTGGCTTCTGCGAGCGAGCCCCCGAGTGCAAATTTTCGAGTTGCATAAGCGAATAACGCCTCGAGGGGTGGCTTCTGCGATCGAGCCCCCGAGTGCCAATTTTCGAGTCGCGAAGGCGAATAACGCCTCGGGGGGTGGATTTTGCGAGCAAGCCCCCGATTGCCAATTTTTGAGCTGCGTGAGCGCTTTTTTGGAAAAATATTTGCAATATCTTTCCTATTGTTCTTACACGAGCGGGCTATTGAAGACAACCTTTTATTTGAGTCGATGGTTTGATAGCCCTAAGGAAGTAAACTTGCTGCTAAGATAACTTGAGTCTGTGATGCCGGCGAGTCATCTGGTTGCTTCTTTCGCCTCTAGGGGAGTGCTTCTTCTTGTGGGGCGGTTCCGCGGTTTAGAAGTACTCCAAAGCTTTCTGATATCTTGTGGAACTCTCTATCGCAGCGATCAGATCTGATGAAGCTGTCGTTTATTGTGATGACTCCACGCGGGCCTGGCATCTTGAGCTTGAGGTAGGCGTAGTGTGATACTGCCATGAAGCGTGCGAAGGCTAGTTGGCCAAGGATGGCGTGATACTGTGATTTCCAGTCGACCACTTGAAAGTCTAGCATCTCCTTACGGAAGTTGCTTGCATTGCCGAAGACGACTTCCAAGCTTATTTTCCCGAGGGGGTAGACTGCTTTTCCTGGCACGATTCCGTGGAAGGTTGTGCCTGAAGTATTTATTGCTGAATGTTGGATGAGCATTTCTTCTAGGGTTTTAGGGAATATGATGTTGATTCCGCTGCCGCCGTCAATGAAGACTCGCGACATGTCGTAGTTTCTGATTCTTGTCTCAAGTACTAGTGCGGCGTGTCCTGGGCGTGGGATTGCTGGCGGGTGATCTTCTCGGGAGAAGGTGATGTCCGTTTCTGATCCGCGCAGGTATTCTGGGATGGCAGGGTGTGAGGAGGCTGCGAGGAAGACTTGTCTGGTGACCTTCTTTTGCTTCCTGTCTGATGGTCTTCCTTCTTGGATCATGTAGATTCGCCCATGTGCTTCTGGGTATTTTTCTTCATCTTTGGGTGTTGAGTGCCGCTCCTGGATGGCTGCCACCTGTCTTGCTGGTGCGGCGGGTGCAGGTGGTGCATCATGGGCGATTGTTCCGACTGTTATGCTTGCGAGAGGCTGTGCTGCTGGTGCTGTAGGCCGACATTTTTCTTCGGAGAGTTCAGTGAAGCGTCTGCAGTTTATTAGGGTGTGTCCCGATCTCAGCTCTCCGAGCTTGTTTTTTAACCCATGAAATGTGCAGGGCCCATCGAGGTGTTCCTTTGCTGAGCGGTACGCCCGGATGTCGTCTCGTGGTTGTCTTGATCTCCAGTCTCTTTTCTGGACCTGGCGTGCTTCTTCTTGATTGTCCCTCTGTTGCATTATTTTGTCGTCTCGATGTATGCCTTCTATGTCGTCTGGGAAGCCGGCTGCGACCATATCGGGTCGTCTGTCGTCGTAGAAGTTACTCCTGGGGCACTTTTTCCTTCTGTCGTACCCTCTATCTCTGGTGTAGTAGTCGTAGTCGCGATCTGGTCGTGCTGACTGGATTTCTGACTCGTTTCTAATGGAGTCTTCTCCGTAGGCCCAGTTGTTGGCTTGTTCTAATAATCGCGCAAGTGTTTGGACCTTCATTGTCCCGAGTTGCTCTTTGAAGTCAATGCGTTGTTGGCCTCTTCTAATGCATCGATCGCGCTTTCGTCCGATATGTCCTCAACTGAGTTTTTGAGTGTGGTCCATCGATGGATGTATGCTCACAGGGACTCTCTGGTTCCTTGCCTACATGCTCTTAGCTCTTCGAGTGATGCTGGCCGTTTGTAGGTGGACTTGAAGTTCTCGATGAAGGCGTTGCAAAACTTCTTCCAGGAACTGATCGATCCTCGTGGTAGGTTCTTCAGCCAGTGTCGCGCCGAGCTCTCGAGAATTAGCTGTACGTACTGCATTGTCGTGATATTGGTTCCCCATTGGAACTTGACGGCTGTTAGGTAGTCGTCGATCCATGCCTCTGGTTCTTCGAGTCCGTCGTACTTGTGCGTTGTGGAGTTTAGTTTGAAACCCTTCGGCATCCGTGTCTCGCGTATGGATTGCGTGAAGCATAATGCGCCGCATGGTTCTATGTCTTCGTCGGATGCGAGCTCGTCCGAGTACTCTTCGCGGGTTGCCCGTCTGCGTCTTCCTCGGTTGATTTTGTTCTATGTGATGTCGTCGCGTGCGTCTCGTCGATTGCTGCGTCGGTTGTCGTTGTCGTCCCTGTCATGGTCTTTGCTTCTGTTTGAGTGCTTGCGCCAGTCGTCGTTGCTGTCGTCTTCGTCGTCATATGGTGAGTTGGGGTCCATGTCCGGTGTCTGCTCGCGAGGCACTCGTCTTGTGCTTGTTTTTTGGGGTGCCGAGGCAGTGATGGCGTCCTTCATCACCTTGAGTGCCATCGTCATGTGGCGATCTGCTGCAACCTTTTTGTCCTTCTGAGCATGAGTGAGATATGCCTAGGCAGTTATGAGAGCTTCTGCTGATGTGAGTTCCTCTTCTTCTTCATCGTCCTCTTCGAGCCTGAAGTCATCGTCTAGTTTGCGGACGACTTTCTTCTTATCAGTGCGTCTGAAGTTGCCGAATCTAGATTTTCCTCGGGCGGGGGAGCCGTAGTCGGAGGAGTCGGTTTTGGTTAGTGCTTTGCGGTTGGTTCTTGAGTCAATGGCGATTTTTCTTTGCTTCTCCAGCTCTAGTCGCTGTTGTCTTGTTTTCTTGGTGATGTCGCTCGCCAGCTTGTTGTATGCTCTGAGCTTGTCGCGGGTTGCGTTCTCTGGGAGTAGCTTTCCATGCTTTACTGCGTTTTTTACTCTGGCGATTGCTTCTTTGGACAGGTATATTTTTTTCTATGGGAAAGTCCTCTTTTGCCGCTTCTGAGATCTGACGCCTACTGCTCTCCGGGTCGTCGTTCTTGCGGTTGATGTGCTCCTGTCTTTTGAATTCCTTTCTTGGTATGGTCCTTGGTTCTCCAAGGGTGACGGTAATCGGTCCAGTATTGTCAGGGTCGCTGCTTTTGCTATTTGAGCGTGCGTCTCTATGACTGTTTGGGTCGTCGTCTTGTCCTTTGTCGTCTGAGGTTGGCTCGCGAGTGTCTGCCATGAACACCTGGAACGGTGTCCTGGTTGCTAGTCCAGTCACGTCTGTGGTGCGTTTCTTCCATGTTGGCAGTCCACTCGAGTAGTCGCGAGTGATGCGGAGCTTTGTGCTGGGGTGGGAGTCGCGGCTGACTCGTGGAATTGCCGCGTGGGCAGTTGCTTCTTCTTCGGTTGTTACGATTGTTGCTGCGGGTGCTCAGGGGCGATCTATGAGGCGAAGAGTGCCCAATGGTTGACGTAGATCTGGTACCCACCGAAGGTCAGGTCGATGCCAACGTGCAAGTCGGGGAAGGCTGATCGCAGGGTCGGAAGGTGAGCCACGAAGTCGAGGGAGTCGTCGAGTGCTTGGGGAGTCGTCGACCTGATGGATGCTGGTGAATGGGCCGCCGAGATCGTGATTCTAACCTGTGAAGTGCCCACGGTCGGCGTCAATTAACGAGGATCAGCCTCGGCAAATCCCATGATCAGGGACCCTGGGTTAGATCGTAGAGAGAACAGGTTGGCGATACTCGTCGGCTCACAGGAGAAGCACTTCCTGCTCGATTATATTATGCGAGGGGGCGATTAGAGTGGGAGTCAGGGCGAGTTCGCGCAAGACCGGAGGTGTTGCTTGTAGATTGGATGCCCTGAGAGGTCACCCCTCCCAGCCTTTATGTACTAGGCTAGGTCTCGGAGAGTCCGTCTCAGGTTTACAAGGGTGTTTGCCTAATTCTATTCTTGCCTTGAACGCCAAGTCGTGGCTTCCATATTAATCGCGGACTCCTACATCGGTGCTTGGAGCGTGCCAGCCGTGGGCCTGTCGAAGCTTCTAGCGTGTCACAACCCCAAGTTAGGTATGTGCTAGGGTCAAGATCTACATTGCATTCATGTTAAAAATTTCAAAAGGAAATTGAAATGGGAGAAGAAACCCCCCCCCCCCCCAGATGAATTTAATTCAAATGGACAGATAAAAAGTTGCTCCAAAAATTCCTTTTGCAATTTTGAAAAGTCACATAAATGAGTGTGATCACATATAAAGTGATTTGGATTCAAACCCATGCTCATAGGGTTTTTAAATATTCAAATAGGAGCTTGGTAAACCCCTATTTGAATTAAAGTTCAAATAATTTGAATTTTAAAAATGCCCAAACTTTATAAGTGGCTAGCTATTTTTATTTTGCGGCCATATAAAAATTTGGAGCATTTATAAAAATACTTTGCTATTTTTTTTAGCAAGGTAAAACAAATTGCAGAAGAAAAACAGAAAGAAAAAGTAAAAGATGAAAGTAGCCCACTTACCTGGGCCTCCCCAGCCCAACTTACCGCACCACACCCCGAGCCCGCAGCGTCCTACTTTTCGTCTTCCCCCAGCGCGGCAAGCACCTCGCTTGAGGGCATGCCGATGCCGGCGGCACCTGCTTGCCTGCCTGGCGCCCTCCCGCACATTCTACATGCGCAAGGAGACGCGCACGGACACGCTGCCTCCATTCGAGCTCTCGCCCCGCTCGCTCGTGCTCTCTGCATGTTTCCCCCTTCTTTATCGAGAACAGCCGCTGCTCACCGTCGCAAGAACTCGCGGCCAACGCTGGCGAAGATCTCGGAGATCGTGCCCCCCCTCACGCAACGCCGTCGTCCACGCCAAACCGTCGAAGATGGTGACCTGATTGATCAAGGAGCCGCCGCAATCGCCATTTCCTTCTCGCCAGAGCCGCCGCGAGATTTCTTTGATTCCGGCCACCACACAGAAGCTACGACCGCGCCACTGCCTCCGTTGAACTCACGGTGAGCTCACGGTTCACCCGAGCCTTTCCATCGTCTCCCTCCTCCTCTCTAGCACGATCCGCCATGGGAGCCGGAGCTTCTCGCCGCCAGGATCAATGGCGACGACCACCTGTTGCGCAATCGAGCTCGACTCCTTGTCTTTCATCTTCACCGCGCTCCACTAGTTCGATTCCTCCCTTTGCTGCTTCAAGTTGAGCTCCACATCGAGCTTTGCCTTGATCCCGAGCCACGGCCGCCGCTAGGGCTTGCCGCCGGCGTCGCTCCGGTGAGCTTCAGCCCCCCTGGCTGGCTCCATTCGATGCGGCTCGGTCCCAGCTCGCGATTGATGCCACTGGCGCGTCAAATGCGTGCCTAGAGCGCGTTCCCGTGCACTCCGGTGTGCTCTGGTTCGCCGGAGCCTCACCGCCGACGAGGTCCACGTGGCCACGGTCATTAGACCTTAACCACCCCCCCTAATGACCACCCTAGTCACTGACATGTGGGACCTGGCCCTAATTAAATCCCCTTAGTTTTAATTAAAACAGGGATTAATCTATGAGACACTGACATGCTGGCCCCACCAGTCAGAGCATCCCCCACGTCAGCATGACATCATAGTGACGCAGTAAACCCTTTTCCAATTAAAAGAAATCCGGAAAATGCAATAAACTTTGGAAATTCATAACTAATTCATTTTAACTCCAAATTTGACAAATAATATGTCTAAAATTATCAGAAAAATACAAGGATTTATAATATTCAACTTGTTTCTATGTTTGACCATTTTAAAATGGGTGAATAGTAGCAAACATGCATATGGCATTCTTGTGAATTCAAATTTGGAGTGAATTTGCAAATGACTTTGCAACACACTTCTTTTAAATGGTTTCATCCACACATCAGAAACTTTACCTCACCTTTACAACATCACTTCATGCTCAACCATTTCAAATGAACATTCATGGATTCAAATGCATTTGAAATTCGTCGATAAATCAAATGGAGTTTGAATGTGCAATTCAATTGCAATATACTCCTTTTAAAACCCATTGATCATGTCGATAAAAACCCATTTACCTCTTAGTCTCGCTTATGCATGAAATAGGATGATCACCTTGTTATCGATTCTTCCGCATAGTTGAACCCATATCCTTTGCATGACCTATCATTTTGTCACAGTAGTAAGCAAACCACAATCCTAGTAGATGTAGGAGTTGGTTGATATCATGTGACCCCTGCAACTGTTACTTCTTATTGCATGCTTAGAGTTTACAATGAGGATACTTTGATCTGTGAGTCGGGATGGTAGCAATCATGCTGAAGAAGGTGAAACTGTGTTGGTGAATCTACCCTAATACAAGGTGAACGATGAGAGGCTGTGTAGGAGTACACAGTGGGTTGTCTCGTTGAACACCTCCCTAAGCCCGAGTTCTTGTGTGGTGATCCAAGACGAAGAGTACTACCACATGTTGGGCACATGGACCCCCGCTCAACCCACTAACTCACCCCTTCTCGGTTCAATGAGTCGCAGTAGTTCGGAGTTCTGGTAGTTCTGTGGTATGGACTGCGAAGTGGAAGAACGGCTATTCAGACCGGCTTGGGACCCTGCACACATCTTCTGGGACCACATCGGTAAACCGTCCGGGTTCACGATGTGGACACCAGCCCAGATAGGCGTCTCCATTGTACTTGAGTTGGCTGTGAGGTAAAAGTTGTGAAAATTATCCTTGCCGACACCCGCTTGAAGGGTGACGAGATCCCGGCGGTAACTGATCGTTTCATGTGTGTAGCAATACACCCCTTCAGGGTTAATAAACTATTCGAATAGCCGCATCCGCGGTAAGGGACTACTTGGAAATTTGTGCCTGATTATTAGACAACTTCAATGGATACTTATAAAACTTGCCAAGATATGCGTGAGTGCTATGGCGTGCTTTCTCATGGGGAAGTCGAGGAAGGAAACATAGTGGTGTAATTGGTTGGAGACATGTAGTGGACTCGTGTCCGCTTCTTACATCAAGTCTGGTACTCGTAGTTCAGGACTAGCCAAGTCAAAGATGGCACTTCTGCTTATGAACCCCACCTCCCTTTGCCTTGATACATGTGCATGTGTAGTATAGCTCCTACGTAAGTCTTGCTGAGTATGAATTTGTACTCACATTTGCTTATTCTATGTTTTAGATGAACCACCTGACCCCGAAGGTGGATTCTTCCTGGAGCTCGACGACTGATCAAGCTAGTGTAGTCCCAGTCAGAAGATTGGTCCCTAGTGGAAGGGCTTGTTTATAGATAAGGCTTCTCTAAGCCATTTGTTAAACTTGTCTGTACTCAGACCTACTTTGATTCCGCATGTTTGATGTAATGTTGGATCACAGACTTGTGATCTCTATGTGCACACTGTAAGATTTATCAATAAAGTTGTAAACTTTGTAGAGAATTGCAATGATACCTGCTGTTCATACTGCACATGTGTGTTGCGTGTATGATTATAACATGCATGTCTTAGTTTGGGCTTTCGAGACCTTAGTTGTGATCTGGCTGGCGGTCTTTTATACACCAAGTGGCCCTTAGATGTGCGCGGCTTGGGGCATCGCGATGCGATTTCTCATGACTCCGTCACGTGCACACTTTGATGTATGATCGAGCCCGCCCTAGACCCCGACTTAGTGATCGGGCTGGAGTAAGTCTATGTGAGGGTTATAATACAATCGATAGTATGGTTGAGGCGACTTGTCTATGAGTATGGGAGTTCACCACCCATATCATTTAGACTTGTGTGCTGACGATGAGGACCCATCTCAGTTGATCATCCGGTCTGGACGGGATGCCCCTCACATTCGATGCTTTCCGAGAATGTTCTATGCTTGGCCTTGTCTGCTTAGACAAGTGGGTACGGTTCTCGGCTCTCCATATGATTGTGTTGTAGCGAGTCTTGCATACGCTAACCCCTGAACCCGACAGTCTTGGTATCAGAGCAGGACTCACTGTAGGATTATCAGCCTTGGCCGAAGTCGAGTCTAGCTTGCTATAATTGTATAGTTACTCTGGGTATATAAGGGAACAACGTAAGGCTTATTTTTCTCCTTACCTTCATCGTTCTGAGCTCTGAGTCACCCTCATCTTGTTCTACGGGAAGATAGGACTAGGCTCATCTATGTCTTACTAGAACATCTCGTTGTTTGCTTCCTTGTAGCTGTAGGAAAGTTGTGTTCGGTTTTCTATAGTTGTGGTGCTTCCTAATTTCTTACATCGTATGTAAGTGTTGTTTCTACATTGCAAGAAAAGACATTTCTTACAATTACAGCCGTTATGCTGTCCGAGTCATTCTAAGTTTCTTCATAATCTGATGCATTTGCAAAATCCTTCTCTCCTTTTCGGTTGTCCTTTTAGAAGAACTTTTAGGTGGCATGCCCGACAGTTCTCTACAGTTTGTTGTAGGTTTTGTTCTAGAAACCTATAGTGTTTCATTTGCAGCTCTTCCTCCCACTGTAGATGTATTCTAGCAAGAAGAACCACACTAACCATCGTGTTGGGGTACTTTGCTACTCTGACATATTTGTTGTAGCCCCTAGTAAACCTTGGTCATCCTCTAGGAAGCTATCCAGAGATCCAACCCCTTAAACGATGCCACCCGACAGATGTGTAGAGTTCATAGTGGATCTTATGCCAGGAACCGCACCAATTTCCAGAGGCCCATATAAAATGGCCCCACATGAGCTAGCTGATCTTAAAATCCAACTTGAAGCTTTGTTGGCAAAAGGATTCATCCGCTCTAGCTCATCGCCATGGGGTTGCCCCGTTCTGTTCGTAACGAAGAAAGATGGAACAGAAAGGATGTGCGTAGACTATCGCCCGCTAAATCCAGCGACAATAAAGAACAAGTACCCACTGCCCAAGATCAATGATCTTTATGATCAACTTGCTGGATCTGCTGTCTTCTCCAAGATGGACTTGAGATTAGGCTATCATCAAATCAAAATCCGAAACGAGGACATCCCAAAAACGGCTTTCACTACTCGTTATGGTCTTTAAGAGTACACCGTCATGTCCTTCGGTTTCACCAATGCCCCCGCCACTTTCTCGCGCATGATGAATTCGATCTTCATGGAGTACCTAGATAAATTTGTTGTAGTTTATCTATATGATATTCTCATCTACTCGAAGAACGAAGAAGAACATGCTGAACATCTCAGGCTGGTATTGATGAAACTTAGAGAGCCTCGCCTGTATGCTAAATTCTCCAAGTGTGAATTTTGGCTACCAGAAGTGACCTACTTAGGCCACGTGATTTCTGCAAAAGGCATTGCTGTGAATCCCGAGAGAGTTCAGGCCGTCCTTGACTGGACTCCACCTGAATCGGTTAAGAAAGTTAGGAGTTTTCTTGGCTGAGCAAGCTATTGCCGCCGCTTCGTTGAGAACTTCCCCAAAGTTGCAAAGTCTCTAACTGAACTCCTCAAGAAAGATAAGAAGTTCCTATGGACTCCCAAGTGCGAGGAAATCTTTCAAGAGCTAAAAAGAAGATTGACTTCTGCACCCGTACTTGCGCCTCCAAACACCAAAAAGGATTTCGAGATCTTTTGTGACGCCTCACGGAAAGGGTTAGGATGCATACTTATGCAAGATCGACATGTGGTAGCTTACGCTTCAAGCCAGTTGCATCCACATGAAGAGAACTATCCTACCCATGATCTTGAACTCGCTGCCATAGTTCATGCCCTGACAACTTGGCGACATTACCTCCTTGGTAATCGTTGTGAGATCTATTCCGACCACCAAAGCCTCAAATATATATTCACCCAGCCAGATCTTAATCTCAGGCAAAGACGCGTGATAGAGTTGATAAAAGATTATGACTTAGGAATTTCATACACCCCAGGCAAAGCCAATGTCATGGCTGATGCACTAAGTCGTAAGTCGTATTGTAACAACCTCAGGTTACAACAGTATCAACCACTTCTTCATGAGGAATTTCGCAAGCTCAATCTTGATATTGTTCCTCATCGCTATCTTTCTACCTTGGTGGCGAAACCAACACTTGAGGATAAAATCATAGCCGCCCAGAAACGTGATAGTGGTATTAGAGAGATCAAGAAGAACATTGCTAGCGGAGTTGCTAAATGTTTCTCCATAAATGATCAAGGTGTCGTTTTCTTTGGCACTCGATTGGTTGTACCACGAAAACACAATCTTAGGAGGCTAAGTCTTAAGGAGGCTCATGACACACCCCTTTCGATTCATCCTGGTAGCACAAAGATGTACCGAGACCTACGCTAGAGATTTTGGTGGACTAGGATGAAACGAAAAATTGCTCAGTATGTTGCCGAATGTGATGTTTGTCGTCGCATTAAGGCCGAACACCAAAGACCTGTTGGCACTCTTCAACCTTTGCCTATTCCAGAGTGGAAATGGGACAAAGTCAGTATGGATTTCATCACTGGCTTTCCAAAAACCCAGAAAGGAAATGATGCCATCTTTGTTGTGGAGGATAGACTTTCCAAAGTTGCTCACTTCATTCCCGTTCGCGAGTCTATTACTGCTAGCCAGTTAGCGGACTTGTATGTCTCTAGAATTGTGTCTCTTCACGGAGTTCCTTTGGAAATCAATTCTGATCATGGTAGCCTTTTCACCTCTAGATTTTGGGGAAGCTTTCAGAATGCTATAGGAACTCATCTCTCCTTTAGTACAGCTTTCCATCCTCGGTCTAGCGGTCAAGTCGAAAGGGTTAACCAAATTCTCGAAGACATGCTCATAGCTTGTGTTATCTCATTCGGAAAGAATTGGCAGAAGTCTCTTCCATTTTCCAAATTTGCTTATAACAATAGTTTCCAATCTAGTCTGAACATGGCTCCTTTTGAAGTCCTCTATGGACGACGATGTCGAACACCCCTTAACATGTCAGAAACCGGTAAAAGACAATTCTTTGGACCGGATATGATCATGGAAGCAGAAGAGCATGTTTGCATTGTTCGTGATCAATTGAAAGCAGCCCAGTCTCGTCAGAAAAGCTACTATGATCGTCATCATAGGCAAGAAAGCTACAATATAGATGAGAAGGCTTACCTTCGGGTTACTCCTCTGAAGGGAACCCATCGATTCGGTATCAAAGGCAAGTTGGCCCCATGTTACATTGGACCTTTCCGCATTCTTGCTAAAAATGGAGAAGTTTCCTACCAACTTGAACTAGCCCCGCACCTTTCCCGAGTACATGATGTATTCCATGTGTCACAACTCAGGCATTGCTTCAAGGACCCCATCCGCGAAGTCGACCATGAAACGCTTGATCTCCAAGATGACCTTTCTTATCGAGAATACTCCGTTCATATTCTTGATTCCGCAGAGCGTGTCACTCGTCGTCAGAAGATTAAGTTTTTGGAAGTGCAATGGTCACACCACTCTGAGAGAGAAGCCACGTGGGAAAGAGAAGACTGTCTCAGTGCCGAGTACCCCTCCTTCCTCCCGTAGACTTCTGAATCTCGGGACGAGATTCTTTTGAGTGGGGGCGAGTTGTCACAACCCCAAGTTAGGTATGTGCTAGGGTCAAGATCTACATTGCATTCATGTTAAAAATTTCAAAAGGAAATTGAAATGGGAGAAGAAACCCCCCCAAGATGAATTTAATTCAAATGGACAGATAAAAAGTTGCTCCAAAAATTCCTTTTGCAATTTTGAAAAGTCACATGAATGAGTGTGATCATATATAAAGTTATTTGGATTCAAACCCATGCTCATAGATTTTTTCAAATATTCAAACAGGAGCTTGGATTTAAATTTAAACCCCTATTTGAATTAAAGCTCAAATAATTTGAATTTTAAAAATGCCCAAACTTTATAAGTGGCTAGCTATTTTTATTTTGAGGCCATATAAAAATTTGGAGCATTTATAAAAATACTTTTCTATTTTTCTTTAGCAAGGTAAAACAAATTGCAGAAGAAAAACAGAAAGAAAAAGGAAAAGATGAAAGTACCCCACTTACCTGGGCCTCCCCGACCCAACTTATCGCACCACAGCGCAAGCCCGCAGCGTCCTCCTTGTCGTCTTCCCCCAGCGCGGCAAGCACCTCGCTGGAGGGCATGCCGACGCCGGCGGGACCTGCTTGCCTGCCTGGCGCCCTCCCGCACCTTCTACACGCACCAGGAGACGCGCACGGACACGCTGCCTCCATTCGAGATCTCGCCCCGCTCGATCGTGCTCTCTGCATGTTTCCCCCTTCTTCCCCGAGAACAGCCGCCACTCACCATCGCAAGAACTCGCGGCCAACGTTGGAGAAGAGCCCGGAGATCGTGTCCCCCTCGCGCAACGCCGTCGTCCATGCCAAGCCGTCGAAGATGGTGGCCTGATTTATCAAGGAGCCACCGCAATCGCCGTTTCCTTCTCGCCGGAGCCGCCGCGAGATTTCTTCGATTCCGGCCACCATAGAGCAGCTACGACCGCGCCACTGCCTCCGTTGAACTCACAGTGAGCTCACGGTTCACCCGAGCCTTTCCATCGTCTCCCTCCTCCTCTCTATCACGATCCTCCATGGGAGCCGGAGCTTCTCGCCGCCAGGATCCATGGCGACGACCACCTGTTGCGCAATCGAGCTCGCCTCCTTGTCCGTCGTCTTCGCCGTGCTCCACTGCTTCGATTGCTCCCTTTGCTGCTTCAAGTGGAGCTCCACATCGAGCTTTGCCTCGATCCCGAGCCACGGCCGCCACTAGGGCTTGGCGCCGGCGTCGCTCCGGTGAGCTTCAGCCCCCCTGGCTGGCTCCATTTGATGCGGCTCGGTCCCAGCTCGCGATTGATGCCACTGGCGCGTCAAATGCGTGCCCAGAGCGCGTTCCCATGCACTTCGGCTTTCTCTGGTTCGCCAGAGCCTCACCACCGATGAGGTACACGTGGCCACGGTCATTAGACCTTAACCCCGCCCCCCCCATAATGACCACCCTAGTCACTGACATGTGGGCCCTGGCCCTAATTAAATCCCCTCAGTTTTAATTAAAACAGGGATTAATACCTGAGACACTAACATGCTGGCCCCACCAGTCAGAGCATCCCCCATGTCAGCATGACATCACAGTGACGCAGTAAACCCTTTTCGAATGAAACGAAATCCAGAAAATTCCAGAAAAAGCAATAAACTTTGGAAATTCATAACTAATTCATTTTAACTCTAAATTGGACAAATAATATGTCTAAAATTATCAGAAAAATACAAGGATTGTGAATATGCAACTTGTTTCTATGTTTGGCCATTTTAAAATGGGTGAACAGTAGCAAACATGCATATGGCATTCTTTTGAATTGAAATTTGGAGTGAATTTGCAAATGACTTTGCAACACACTTCTTTTAAATGGTTTCATCCACACATCAAAGACTTTACCTCACCTTTACAACATCACTTCATGCTCAACCATTTCAAATGAACATTCATGGATTCTAATGCATTTGAAATTCGTTGATAAATCAAATGGACTTTGAATTTGCAATTCGATTGCAATATACTCCTTTTAAATGGAATAGCCCACACATCAGTGGCACATACATCAATTTCAACCTTCAACTCATGTGTTTGTGCATTGTACTTATTATGCTTCGATGTTTGTTGTTTGTCGAATAGAAGTGGAGCCGGAACCGGAGGCCACCCCCTTCGTTGAAGATACCGTTATCGAATCTCGTCAGCAAGGCAAGCAAACCCGCATTGATCATGTCAATAAAAACCCATTTCCCTCTCAGTCTCGCTTATGCATGAAATAGGATGATCACCTTGTTATCGATTCTTCCGCATAGTTGAACCCATATCCATTGCTTGACCTATCATTTT
This sequence comes from Bromus sterilis, assembly GCA_950022295.1. Taxonomy (NCBI): domain Eukaryota; kingdom Viridiplantae; phylum Streptophyta; class Magnoliopsida; order Poales; family Poaceae; genus Bromus; species Bromus sterilis. Next base: position 154,592,233 of record OX465596.1, on the reverse strand, counting down.
GTCACAGTAGTAAGCAAACCACAATCCTAGCAGATGTAGGAGTTCGTTGATATCATGTGACCCCTGCAACTGTTACTTCTTATTGCATGCTTAGAGTTTACAATGAGGATACTTTGATATGTGAGTCGCGATGGTAGCAATCATGTTGAAGAAGGTGAAACTGTGTTGGTGAATCTACCCTGATACAAGGTGAACGATGAGAGGCTGTGTAGGAGTACACAGTGGGTTGTCTCGTTGAACACCGCCCTAAGCCCGAGTTCTTGTGTGGTGATCCAAGACGAAGAGTACTACCACATGTTGGGCACATGGACCCCCGCTCAACCTACTAACTCACCCCTTCTCGGTTCAATGAGTCGAAGTAGTTCGGAGTTCTGGTAGGTCTGTGGCACGGTATGCGAAGTGGAAGAACGTATATGTAACAGCCCAGTTTTTGCAAAAATTAAAAATTTTGTTTTCGGTGTGAATTGTTTGATTGCCTGATTTGTTTGCGGTGTTTGCATCCCCGATTTATCGATCGACGATTATTTTAACCCCTCTTATCTCGTATCGGACGGAGACCGACCCTTTCCACCCTGACACTTGACCTTTGCGACACCGGGTTCCGCCCGATCACCGTCGCGAAAATCGCACGAGACCAGCCGCAGCCAACGGAACGAAAAACCCCGTTTAATAATTAAACGGGATATTTTTATAGCGCGCCGGAAAGTGTTTTCGGAACGGTTCCAGCGCGAGGTGAACGCCTCCGGCTCGACGCACTGATCGCGCAGTTTGAAGTTTTACCCGAATCGGAGGTCCTGCGGACCCCCGGCGGTCAGAAACGTGAGCACCGTGCGCGCGAGATAAAAACAGATGATGTTTTTGCAAACTGCCAGCCACCCATGCTATATAAAGACCACCACACTCCCACCCACCTAGGGTTTCCCTAGGCATCCACCAGCCCCAGATCTGGAAAAATACCCCAATTTTCGTCCAAACCCTAAATTTCAGATCTGAAATCCAACTCCCTACGATCTGGACCGTCGGATCGGCCGATCCAACGGCCCAGACGCGGCCACAGCCCCACCTAGCCAACCTCTCTTCCACCTCCAGCCGTGGAGCCCCACGCCGCCTCCGGCCCTCCTTCCCCTGCGCCTGCCCTGCCTTGCGCCGCGTGCTGCGCCTCGCCGGCCGGCGAGCCGAGCTCCAGCGCCGGCGCGCGCGTGCCCGCTTGGGACGAGGCTCCTGCCTCCAGCCGCTCGCTGTGCCTGCGTGGGCCGGCGCGCCCACAAGGCCCACTCTAGCGCCCATCGCAGCCAGGCCACTTTGGGCCAGATTCGGCCCAGTGGGGTGAGCGCCCCCTTTTTTCTTTTTTTTATTATTTACTGAGTTCTATTTTTTTTCCTGTTGGGCCCAAATAGCTAGATTCGGCCCGTTTAGCCTTTTTTTTCTGCAGCTAGGTTTTTATTTATTTAATTAGGCAGTTTGTATTAGGATTTTTGCGGTGCCCGTAACTTTTTAACCGTAGCTCCGATTACGACGATTTAAATATGAAACTTGCTTAGTTTTGTGTCTAGTTTAATAAATTATGCTTTGTTGCCATGTTTGACTTTGTTCACCTGCTGTTTGACTGCTAATTACAACTGCCTGCCACTGTATCTGTAACTGCTATAACTTTTTATCTGTTGCTCTGTTTAAAATGTTCTTTATATGTAACTTGACTAGAATTGCATGTAGATTGTGTTTTTGCAGTTCTTGTTTGCTAATAAAAATAATAAAGTATTGTTTAGGGCAAAACAGTACCAAATGCAATATTTATCGTGGGGTCCGCAATAGTTTGCATGTCTAGGATTTCACCCCACCTAAATTGACTAGATCAGATAGTTTATTCTTGCTTCACCTCTTGAAGTGCTTGTGTGACATGCCATGCTTGCTTGAGTTTCCATGTTAACAACCTTTGTTGGTCACCTGTAGCTAAACAACTTGAACCACCGTAAACGTGCGGTATCGTCGTGTGTGACGAGTACTCCACCTAAATCGTTAGTAACCGCTCTCGACGGTAGGTGCGATGTCTCGTGTTACTTCTTGTTGATGCTTGCTCGTGTTTGCTTCGTAGTAATAGTGGTGCGCCGTTGATTGCTTTCCAGTGTTTACTTCTTGTGTGCTCCCGCGGGTACCTCTCGGAGACGATGCGAGCGTGCGATCGACTACACCTTCGGAACCGACTTATGAACAGGCAAGGACTTGCATTACTTATGATCCATTCTATTTCAACCAGCGGTTTGCATGCTAGTATAGGTTAGGTTCGATGTTTGATCCTACCACATGTTTACAGCCTCTTTCAAACCGATACAGCCATGTCCCTTCCCAGCAAACCTTGTACTGCTATGTTACTTTTGCTCGTTGCTCAGCCCCTGCTTAGTATGCATGCTTAGGATGCTACGATGTTACCCTATTACTCTTTGGGTTGGGATATCACCTGATTATTATATTATTGTTGATGATATGTTTATTATTATAATGTTGACTATATTCGACGAAGGATGGAAGGTCTAGGCTATCCCACCCCGACGCTTTGTTCCATTCGAGTCACCTAGGATCCGAGTTCCGGGTATTGGTTTTAAGACTGAGCGTGCCTAACCGCGTGTGGGATTTTATGGGGTCCCCTTTTCTTACCTATCTAGCTTCAAACATTTCTAGAGGTGGCCCAAGCTGATTAACCATTTGAAAACATGCATATATATCTTGTCGGGTCGCTCCTAGCAGATATCTTTTAAAATAACCCGGGCCAGCGGAGACATAGTTCCTTTGATGGTCCACACCTGGTGAGCTAGAGGCCTTCCCACATGTGAGGGGATCAGTTACCTCGACCTTGGCCAGACGGAAGAGTCCGATCCGAGAGCGTGGCCAGCTTTTGGATTGGGTGTCGACTCCCCGGGGGCCACCCGGATTTGTTCGTTGTTAGCTAGAGGGACCTGTCGTTTCGGATCTCTTGGAACTAAATCATAAAATGGTTACCTATGATGGGTAGCAACTGAGAGTGATGGACGTGCATGCGGAGCCTCGTAATGGGCAGTTGGTACACCCCTGCAGGGTTAAATCTTTTCGAGAAGGACGACTTGAGACCTACTCCTTGTTCATAGATAACAACAACTGAGATAATCTTAATATAACTTGATCAACGTGTGCGTGTGCCTTGACTGCTTCTTCTTCGTCGGGATGCGAAGAGGAGGACAAGGATAGGATAGGTGTTATGTTTGCGTAAGTAGTTGATAGCAAGACTGTTGGAGGCGATTCCTCATCGAATGCTTGGCGTCTTATCTTACTCTCTAGATCGTTAGCCACTTCATAAATGCTAGTGCGGCAGCAACCTCACCACTTACCCCTTCCCTACCGTAAACTACTAGTTATCCTAGAATGACGAGTGATGAAGTCCTTGCTGGGTCAGATGACCACTACAGTTGGATGCTGAGTACCTTTGTACTCATGATACTACCCCCAAACTCTTTTCAGGGTTCTGATCGACAACAGGTATGGTGATCGACGTTTCACGTGGAGGCTCGACGACGACTAGTTAGGCGGATACCGGCGGACGGCCTGGACCCGTGTGGTTATGGGATCGATGTTTTTCTCTTTGCCAGTAGGCATTTGCTTGTAGTCTGTACTCAGACATGTATCTTCCGCTGTTGTATTATATTTGAGGCAGTTGTATGCCGATTGTATGAGATGTTGTATCCTTATATCTGTAATGTTGTGATATCATGTTGGAAATCCGGGGCATATGGCTTTGTCATATGTCGCGGTGGGACCGATATGTGCTTCGTCCTCGGGTTCGGGCGAAAACGTCCGAATCTGAAACAGTACCGCATATCGGGCCTTACAGTATATTCAAACCGGCTTGGGACCCTGCACACATCTTCTGGGACCACATCGGTAAACCGGCCGGGTTCACGATGTGGACTCCAGCCCAGATAGGCATCTCCATTGTAGTTGTATTGGCTGTGAGGTAAAAGTTGTGGAAATTATCCTCGCCGACACCCGCTTGAAGGGTGACAAGATCAGGGCGGTAACTAATTGTTTCATGTGTGCAGCAATACACCCCTGCAGGGTTAATAAACTATTCGAATAGCCGCGTCCGCGGTAAGGGACTACATGGAAATTTGTTCCTGATTATTAGACAACTTCAACGTTTACTTATAAAACTTGCCAAGATAAGCGTGAGTGCTATGGCGTGCTTTCTCGTGGGGAAGTCGAGGAAGGAAACATAGTGGTGTAATTGGTTGGAGACATGTAGTGGACTCGTGTGCGCTTCTTACCTCAAGTCTGGTACTCGTAGTTCAGGACTAGCCAAGTCAAAGCTGGCACTTCTGCTTATGAACCCCACCTCCCTTTTCCTTGATACATGTGCATGAGTAGTATAGCTCCTACGTAAGTCTTGCTGTGTACGAATTTGTACTCACATTTGCTTATTCTATGTTTTAGATGAACCCACCTGACCCCGAAGGTGGATTATTCCTGGAGCTCGACGACTGATCAAGCTAGTGTAGTCCCAGTCAGAGGATTGGTCCCTAGTGGAAGGGCTTGTTTATAGATAAGGCTTCTCTAAGCCATTTGTTAAACTTGTCTGTACTCAGACCTACTTTGCTTTCGCATGTTTGATGTAATGTTGGATCACAGACTTGTGATCTCTGTGTGCACTCTATAAGAGTTATCAATAAAGTTGTAAACTTTGTAGAGAATTGCAATGATACCTGTTGTTCATAATGGACATGTGTGTTGCGTGTATGATTATAACATGCATGTCTTAGTATGGGTTTTCGAGACCTTAGTTGTGATCTGGCTGGCGGTCTTTTATACACTAAGTGGCCCTTAGATGTGCGCATCTTGGGGCATCGCGATGCGATTGCTCGTGACTTCGTCACGTGCACACTTTGATGTATGATCGAGCCCTCCCTAGACCCCGACTAAGTGATTGGGCTGGAGTAAGTCTATGTAAGGGTTATAATACAATCGATAGTATGGTTGAGGCGACTTGTCTATGAGTATGGGAGTTCACCACCCATATCATTTAGACTTGTGTGCGGAAGATGAGGACCCATCTCAGTTGATCATCCGGTCTGGATGGGATGCCCCTCACGTTCCATTCTTTCCGAGAACGTTCTGTGCTTGGCATAGTCTGCTTAGACAAGTGGGTACAGTTCTCGGCTCTCCATATGATTGTGTTGTAGCGACTCTTGCATACGCTAACCCCGGGACCCGACACAGCGGGCCCCTTGTCTTCGTATGCACCAGGTATCCTCACACGCAGGAGTCGTGGGTCACCCCCTCGTCGGTTGGCGAGTCACAACCGTGTTTTATTTGTCTCATTTTCTTCACTTGTGAACTCCGTTTTATTTGCATTTGGTTATTTGCATTCCGTTTTAGTTCGTCTTGTGAGACTTATCTTGAGTATGGTGTGAGACATACGTTATCTCTGGGTTCCATACTTTAACAACCGAAAAATAGCAAAATACACAAAAATTTCCATTTTTATTTTTCCCATTTGGGAGGAAAATTTGCACATGTTTCTTTGCCATATCCATGTTACAGAAAAATGCCCAAGCATATTTCATGTAATGTAAAGGGATTATTTCCATTTCTTTCATTTGTCATTTTCTAGCCTTTCCCATTTCTCTGCCATCTTTTAATAAAAGAATAAACGCAGATAAAACTACAGTGCCTTGGGCTACTTCTCCACCTCTTAGGCGACCCAGCCCATCTCCCCTCATCTCAGCCCAGCCCAACTACTCTCTCCCTCCCAGCCCAACCAAACACCCTCTCTTTCCCCTCACATGGAGGACCCCTCTTCTCTCTCTCTCGCTAGTTGCCATGGCATAAGGACTAGTGGAGCCCTCCTTCCAGCCTCTCAATCTCTCCACTGGTGCTCTGTTTTTTTGAGGAGGGCAAGGGGAGGGCGTTTTGGTGCTCTAGCTCACCTCCAATGCTCATGATGTGTTCGATGAAATGCCCGAGCCACACTACTTAAGGTTTCTCATCTCCAAACTCAACTTCCAAGCTCCGTTTTCCTCAAGATTTGTCTAGGTTTAGCGATTTATCACGTCTCGTACCCGTCTTCACCACCGTCGATCGCGCACGCCAATCTCGTCGCCGGCACCACCGTGGTGAGCCTCTTGTTCTTATTTTCTTTCTAAAAGAAAATAATTCTTACTTTTATGATTAGATATATACTTGTCTAATTTTCTTATTGCTTTTTATTATATAGTGCGATGGTTATGGTACCTGCACATGTCGGCCCTCGTCCTGTCTATGATTCGGATGTGGTATATATTATATTTTATAACTATTTGGTTATTTTTTTGTTTATGACAATAATGCCGACCAACGTGACATATTTATTTATCTAGGAGGTAGTTGAACCGGAAATTCCTACCGACCCTATTGTCGAGAGGTTAAATTTAGTTGAAGAAGAAAACAATAACTTGAAGGAAAAAATAAAAGGAATTGAGGAGGAGAAGATGCTATTGGAGTTGCATGTTGCAGATGTCATCAATGATAACAAGATCAAGATGGATGCAATGCGCTTGAAGATTAGAAAGATTAGAAAATATGCAATTGATACCGAGGCTTGGTTTCATTATGCCGTTGGTTCAATTTTTACCTTCGTTTCCATTATGATCGCATTTGTTGTTGCATTGAAATGTTTTACATAGTTTCAATGTATGCCTTAGTTAGATGCTCTGGAGATTTGTATGTTGTTCGATGAGAACTATGTATGTACTTTGGTTTTACTGTGATGATGAACTTCTATTAATTTGGTCACTTATCTATTCATGATGTTTTATATATAATGGTTTTTGACACACTTAATAATATATAATGCACGCAGATGAACCGGCAATGGATGTACGGTGACAGACACACCTCCCAGTACATTAAGGGCGTGCATGAGTTTCTCGAACTGGCTGAGGCAAACAAGCAAAATGGTTTTATGTGTTGCCCATGCCCTACATGTGGGAACACGAAGTCTTACTCTGACCGGCAAACCATTCACGCCCACCTTCTTTATAAGGGATTCATGCCACACTATAATGTTTGGACCAAGCACGGAGAAATAGGGGTTATGATGGAAGACGGCGAAGAAGAAGAGTACAATGACAATTATGTGCCCCCTGAATACGGTGATGCTGCAATGGGGGAAGCGGACGATGTGCCCGATGAAGATCAAGAGGAACCAGACGATGTGTCCGATGATCATCTCCGTCGGGTCATTGTTGATGCAAGGGCACAGTGCGAAAGTGAAAAAGGAGAAGCTGAAGTTCGATCGCATGTTAGAGGATCACAAAAAAGGGTTGTACCCCAATTGCGAAGAGGGCATCACAAAGCTCGGTACCGTACTGGAATTGTTGCAGTGGAAGGCAGACAATGTTGTGCCTGACAATGGATTTGAGAAGGTACTGAAAATATTTAAGAAGAATCTCCCAAAGGATAACGAATTACCCGACACTACGTACGCAGCAAAGAAGGCCGTATGCCCTCTAGGATTGGAGGTGCAGAAGATACATGCATGCCCTAATGACTGTATTCTCTACCGCGGTGCGTACGAGGATTTGAACGCATGCCCGGTATGCGGTGCATTGCGGTTTAAGATCAGACGAGATGACCCTGGTGATGTTGACGGCGAGCCCCCCAGGAAGAGGGTTCCTGCCAAGGTGATGTGGTATGCTCCTACAATACCACGGTTGAAATGTCTGTTCAGAAATGAAGAGCATGCCAAGTTGATGCAATGGCACAGAGACGACCGTAAGAAAGACGGGAATTTGAGACACCCCGCTGATGGTTCACAATGGAGAAAAATTGAGAGAAAGTACCGGGCTGAGTTTGGAGGTGACAAAGGAACGTATGGTTTGGTTTAAGCGCGGATGGCATTAATCCTTTCTAGGTGCAGAGGAGCAATCACAGCACCTGGCCCGTGACTCTATGTATGTATAACCTTCCTCCTTGGAAGTGCATGAAGCGGATGTTCGTTATGGTGCCAGTTCTCATCAAAGTCCCTAAGCAACCCGGCAACGACATTGATGTGTACCTAAGGCCATTAGTTGAAAAACTTTTACAGCTGTGGAATGCAAACGGTGTACGTGTGTGGGATGAGCACAAAAAGGAGGAATTTGACCTGCATGCCTTGCTTTTTGTAACCATCAATGATTGTCCTACTCTCAGTAACCTTTCAGGATAGAAAACAAGGGATACCATGCATGCACGCACTGTTTAGTTGACATCGAAAGTATATACCTAGACAACTGCAGGAAGAATGTGTAGATGGGGCATCATCGATTTCTTCCGACCAACCATCAATGTCGTTAGAAAGACAAGCATTTCAAAGGCGAGGCAGATCACCGGAAGAAGCCCTCCATGCGTACCGGTGATCACGTACTTGCTAAGGTCAAGATTTACACGTAATATTTGGAAAGGGTCCCGGCGGAGTATCTGTTCCGACTGACGATGAGGGACGCGCACCCATGTGGAAGAAGAAATCTATATTTTGGGACCTACCCTATTGGAAAGACCTAGAGGTTCGCTCTTCGATCGACGTGATGCACGTGACGAAGAACATTTGTGTGAACCTGCTAGGATTCTTGGGCGTGTAAGAGACAAAAGATACACCAGAGGCACGGGAGGACCTGCAACGTTTGCACGAAAAAGACGGCGTGCCTCCAATGCAGTATGAAGATCCTGCCAGCTACGCTCTTACCAAAGAAGAGAAGGAAATGTTCTTTGAATGCTTGCTCAGTATGAAGGTCCCTTATGGCTTCTCGTCGAATATAAAGGGAATAATTAATGTGGCTAAGAAAAAGTTTCAGAACCTAAAGTCTCATGACTGCCACGTGATTATGACGCAACTCCTTCCGGTTGCATTGAGGGGGCTACTACCAGAAAACGTTCGATTAGGCATTGTGAAGCTATGTGCATTCCTCAATGCAATCTCTCAGAAGGTGACCGATCCAGAAATCCTACCAAGGCTAAGGACTGATGTGGCGCAATGTCTTGTCAGTTTCGAGCTGATTTTCCCACCATCCTTCTTCAATATCATGACGCACGTCCTTGTTCATATAGTCGACGAGATTTTCATTCTGGGCCCCGTATTTCTTCACAACATGTTACCCTTTGAAAGGTTCATGGGAGTCCTAAAGAAATATGTCCGTAACCGCGCTAGGCAAGAAGGAAGCATTTCCATGGGCCATCAAACAAAGGATGTCATTGGGTTTTGTGTCGACTTCATTCCTGGCCTTAAGAATATTGGTCTCCCTCAATCGCGGTATGAGGGGAAACTGACTGGAAAAGGCACGCTTGGAAAGGGCTCAATAATATGCATGGACGGGCATTCTTGGTCTAAAGCACACTACACAGTTCTACAGAACTCTACCTTGGTGGCCCCGTATGTCGATGAACACATGAACAGTCTCCGCTCCACACACCCAGAGCAGTCTAACAACTCGATTACACGTGAACACATAAGGACTTTCGGAAGTTGGTTGGAATCACGTCTTAGAGGTGACAACATTTTTTCTGATGAGCTGTACTCATTGTCCAGGAAACCATCTTCGACTGTATTGACTTACAAAGGATACGAGATAAATGGGAATACATTTTATACGATCGACCAAGATCAAAAGAGCACCAACCAAAACAGGGGTGTCCGCTTTGATGCAGCAACCAAGAGCGGAAAGGACACATATTATGGTTTTTTTGAAGCCTTTTCTGACAGTGTGTCAACGCCCACTGCCCTTTACCATTTTCAATATAAGGGAATTATATGATATTTACATTGGTGGGGTGGGGGGAGAGTGAGAGGGGGTGAGGGGGGGCCCACCAGGGGTGGGTAGCTAAGGAGAGGCTACAGGGGGGTGGGTTAGAAGTGAGTTACAAGGGGGAGGGGGGAGAAGAGAGAGGTGTCAGGAGAGGGAGGAAGCAATCTGGGAGAAGAAAGGATCTAGCCCTTCCTTATTCCTATGGCGAAGCATATCAAAGTCTTTCTTAAACCTTGCCGTCCAAGATCCAACCGACGGGAGAGCGCCCCGAAAATGTTTATCATTCCGCTCCTTCCACAAGTTCCACGCCGCCACGACGAAGACTTCCATGAACATCGGTCTAGTCCAAGCATCTTTTACGGCACGAACCAGCTCAAGTCTATTACCAAAGATGGGCCAGGAGATGCCCAGTTTACTCCAATACATCTGGTTGAACGGGCAGTGAAAAAACAGATGCTCTAACGTTTCCTCGGGGGGACGTACACACAACAGGCACCCGTAGTCATCACGAGCCAGGGTGAAGTGTCTACGACGGAGCATTTTACGGGTGTTGAGATGACCAGTCAAGAGGAGCCACCCCAAAACCTTCCACTTATTCGTACAGCTGGATCCCCAAATCCAGGAAAAGACATCATCGACCTCCACCTCCCGAAAACAGTGCAGATAGAACCGGCATGAGGAGAACATCTCGTTGGGCCAACAGCTGACCCATTCATCAACCTCTCCGGCTACCGGTCTCACCTCCGACGTGAGCTGTTGAAGGTCAAGCAACTCATATTTGGCTTGCACTGATAGAGGCAACCAAAAAATCTCACTCAGACTGATCGCAGCAAGAAAATCCTGAACTGAGATATCTTCCTCTTTCACAAAAGAGAAGATGCGTGGGTGGCTATCCGACAAGATCATCCCGGCAGGCTCCCACAAATCTTTCCAGAACAAGGTAGAAGACCCGTCGCCTATCCTGACCGTGGTGAGAGCACGGTAGATGGGGGTGAGCATCAGTATGTCCCGCCACCAAAATGAACCACAAGGGTCTGAGGAATGATGGATTTTGTTCACGTAGTAGGAGCGCCAAACCAAGTTCACCCAAGGGACATCCAGAAGGTTATAGAACTTATGAAACTGTTTCAGAAGGAGTCCTTGGTTCTACAGACGGAGATCAATCACCCCAAGCCCGCCTTTGGTTTTGGGACGGCAGACAAGTGACCACGCGGCGGGGGGATTTTGCTTGGCACCCAGATCATCCGTCTTGCAACATAGACAGTTCCTTCTTGGATTATCAAGATGCTCAATGAGCCGAGGCGGCAATTGGATCGAACACATCGCATAGATCGCGAGCAAAGTGACCACTGAGTTGACAAGTGTCAGTTTAGAGCCATAGTCAAGAAGAGCAGCCGCAGTGGAGAGTTTCCTTTCAACCGAGGAGATCATGGGCATGAGATCAGCGACTGAGGGCTTCGTAGTCCCCATGGGAAGCCCTAGGTATGTGAAAGGCATGGTGCCCACCAAGCAGCCAAGGATAGTCGCCAAGGAGGCAGTGACATCAGGGGGGGCATTGATGGGCACCAACATCGATTTAAGAAATTTGATCCTTAGACCGACGGAATCAACGTAGTCTTGCAGGATATTTTAAATTTTCAACACCTGTGATTCCACACATTATGGTTACATAGTGGACATATGGGAACTTTACTACGGAGATGATTTTAAGGTCCCTTTGTTTAAGTGCAAATGGGTCAATATGTCAGGAGTACAAGTAGACCCACAATACGGAATGACAACAGTGGATCTAAACAATCTTGGGTACCCAGACGAACCATTCGTCCTAGCCAATGATGTGGCGCAGATTTTCTATGTGAAGGACATGTCTACCAAACCGAGAAAAAGAAAAGATAAGCAAGCGAATACGTCATACAATGAGCCAAAGCTCCACATAGTTCTTTTAGGAAAAAAAGACATCCTTGGATTGGAGGGCAAGACAGACAAGTCTGAAGATTATGAAAAGTTTCATGAAATTCCTCCCTTCAAAGTCAAGGCTGATCCAAGCATCTTGTTAAGAGATGAAGACTATCCATGGCTACGGCACAATAAGCAAAGCACACAAGTGAAGAAAAAGTGAATGGTGCTTATTGAAAATTCATGTAATGGTGCATATTATAATGTCTTTGTAACACATGAGTTTTCGTGTGAAACCCTTGTAGTTTGAAAGAGATGGTCCAGTTTGTACACGAAGTGCATCCAGTTTTTTCCGTAATCCTCTCAACTTTTGCACACATGTCATGTGGGTCAAATGGTGATACCATGCCAAGTTTCAACCTTTTCTGAGTTCAGTTGTAGTGCTTTCTAATTTCAAAGTCATTTAGCTACAAATAAATCATTAAATGCATGAAAAATAGCAAATGAAGTTAGAAAGGGTTGAAATTTTAGTATGTGGATTTGAATGGTCCATAATGAATGCAAAAAAGTCTTGGGTTGAAATAAGTTTAGAAAAATGAAATGTCTTTGTAACAGATGAGTTTTCGTCTGAAACCCTTGTACTTTGAAAGAGATGGTCTAGATTGTACACGAAGTGTATCCAGATTTTTCCATAATCCTCTCAACTTTTGCACACATGTTATGTGGGTCAAATGATGATACCATGCCAACTTTCAACCTTTTCTGAGTTCAGTTGTAGTGCTTTCTAATTTCAAGCTCATTTAGCGCAAAATAAATCATTAAATGCATGAAAAATAGCAAATGAAGTCAGAAAGCGTTGAAATTTTAGTATGTGGCTTTTAATGGTGCATATTGAATGCAAAAAAAGTCTTGCGTTGAAATAAGTTTAGAAAAATGAAATATCTTTGTAACAGATGAGTTTTCGTCTGAAACCCTTGTACTTTGAAAGAGATGGTCCAGTTTATACACGAAGTGTATCCATTTTCTGCCGTAATCCTCTCAACTTTTGCACACATGTTATGTGGGTCAAATGATGATACCATGCCAAGTTTCAACTTTTTATGAGTTCAGTTGTAGTGCTTTCTAATTTCAAGGTCATTTAGCTCAAAATAAATCATTAAATGCGTGAAAAATAGCAAATCAAGTCAAAAAGGGTTGAAATTTTAGTAAGTGGCTTTGAATTGTGCATATTGAATGCAAAAAAAGTCTTGGGTTGAAATAAGTTTAGAAAAATTAAATGTCTTTGTAACAGATGAGTTTTCGTCTAAAACCCTTGTACTTTGAAAGAGATGGTCCAGTTTGTACACGAAGTGTATCCAGTTTTTGCCGTAATCCTCTCAACTTTTGCACACATGTTATGTGGGTCAAATGATGATACCATGCCAAGTTCCAACCTTTTCTGAGTTCAGTTGTAGTACTTTGTAATTTCAAGGTCATTTAGCTCAAAATAAATCATTAAATGCATGAAAAATAGCAAATGAAGTCAGAAAGGGTTGAAATTTTAGTATGTGGCTTTGAATTGTGCATATTGAATGCAGAAAAAAGTCTTGGGTTGAAATAAGTTTAGAAAAATGAAATATCTTTGTAACAGATAAGTTTTCGTCTCAAACCCTTGTACTTTGAAAGAGATGGTCCAGTTTGTACACGAAGTGTATCCAGTTTTTGCCGTAATCCTCTCAACTTTTGCACACATGTTATGTGGGTCAAATGATGATACCATGCCAAGTTCCAACCTTTTCTGAGTTCATTTTAGTGCTTTGTAATTTCAAGGTCATTTAGCTCAAAATAAATCATTAAATGCATGAAAAATAGCAAATGAAGTCAGAAAGGGTTGAAATTTTAGTATGTGGCTTTGAATTGTGCATATTGAATGCAGAAAAAAGTCTTGGGTTCAAATAAGTTTAGAAAAATGAAATATCTTTGTAACAGATAAGTTTTCGTCTCAAACCCTTGTACTTTGAAAGAGATGGTCCAGTTTGTACACGAAGTGTATCCAGTTTTCCCCGTAATCCTCTCAACTTTTGCACACATGTTATGTGGGTCAAATGATGATACCATGCCAAGTTCCAACCTTTTCTGAGTTCATTTTAGTGCTTTCTAATTTCAAGGTCATTTAGCTCAAAATAAATCATTAAATGCATGAAAAATAGAAAATGAAGTCAGAAAGGGTTGAAATTTTAGTATGTGGCTTTGAAAGGTGCATATTGAATGCACAAAAAGTCTTGAGTTCAAATAAGTTTAGAAAAATGAAATGCCTTTGTAACATATGAGTTTTCGTCTGAAACCCTCGTACTTTGAAAGGGATGGTTTAGTTTGTACACGACGCGCCTTTAACCATATGGATTCGCCTGCATACGTTCGACGGTGCATTTCATATGCTTGCACTCATGAGCCACCGTCGGGTTGTATGCAGGGGAAACCATGTGTTTTGTTTGATTGAAAACAAAAACAAAAAAGTATAGAAATTTCATTATAGGACGTCAACACAAGAATACTCCATATCCTGTACTCTGTCATGGCGAATTTCAGAAATCCCTCGTCTGGTTGACAGATCCGGAAAGTCTACTGGCAAATCTTCCAACCAACCGAGGACCGTCCGAATTTCTCCCGGACAGAGTACCGGATACAGATGAATTTATCCGTGTACGGACTTTAGTGAACTTGGTATGCTACGATAAGTCCACGCTGACATGTGCTTATAAACAGGTCTAACTCCACTTCGGCTAGCGAGGTGGGACTAAAAATCCCACCGCACCGCGGCGCAAGGCCTTTGGTTCCGTTGGTGGCACCAACCGGTACCAATGCACCCCTTTAGTTCCGGTTGGTGCCTCGAACCGTACCAATGGGCTCTGTTTCCCGCCCTTTCGGCTGTTGAAAAAGGAATATTGTTCCCGGTTCTTGGAATCAACCGTTACCAATGCACACCTTTAGTACCGGTTGATGCCACCAACCGGGACCAATGCTCTGGGTATATAATCCCCCTCCTTCGAGCCCGTCGTTCCCATTTCGCCATTTGCAGGCTAGCAGCTCAAGAAGACGCCGATGCCGACACCGACGCCGTCACGCTGCCGGATTTCGCCCCCGCCGTCGCCGACAACTTCGCCGCTCCGTTCCTCCATCGACGCCACCGCACCGTTCCTTCGCCGCCCCGTTTCCTCCACCGACGTCGCCGCCGCCCGGCCTGCCTGTCCGGCCCCTTTCTCCTCTCCACCGACGCCGCCGCCCCCACATTCCTCCACGACGCCGGCCGAACCCCGCTCCTCGATCTACGTCGCCAGCGCCTCTCGCCCACTGGTGAGTCGAGATCTTGCCGCCGGCCGCTAGCTAGTATAGATTAATTAGTATAGATAAATAGATAGAGTAGTCGAGATAAATATATATGATTAGTATAGATTAATAAATAGATGATAGATGATAGATAGATAGATAGATAGATAGAGCAGTAGAATCTGTGTAAAATCGATAGATAAATATATATATATAATTAAATATAGATATATATAGCTAATAATAAATAGATATATATATATATATAATTGATAGAGTAGAATCTGTGTATAATAGATATAGATAGATAGCTAGATAGATAGATAGATAGATAGATATATAATTTGTAAGACAAAAATATATTTAATAGATATATAGATGTGTATAATACTTTGTATAATAGATATAGATAGTTAGCTAGTATATAGATAGATAGACAGCCTTGACGTATTCACTAAGTATTTTTGTCTTATTTTATTAATTTGCTAGTTAGCTAGTATAAATTTTTCACTCGTTCATGTTAATAAAATTTTGCATATATTAAATAAGTTCTTGGCAACGATGCCTGGCCCGCATCCTCGTCGTCGCCGCGTCAGAGAGCATCCGTTTTATGGGATGGGCGATGTTCGGGACTGGGCTCCCCCGGGCTGGCACTGGGAGGTGATCTCCGAGGCGCGCCGCTTAGTGAGGAATCCGGGTCCTGTCGTCGACTCGGATCTTCTTTGGTGGCGGTCGCATGGGCCACAGTCGGTGCGGAGACAGCTGTCCCCCGAGTGGATTGTACGCCGACGTGTCAGGGAGGAGGACGATCACGTCCGTCGCTACTTGGTGGCGTCGGACGCCAGGTCATGGAGGACCTGGAAGGTTCTTCAGGGAGCTCATCCGAGCTACAAGTTTGTGGTGGCTCCTTCTCTTTGGGTGGCCACCTTCCACCGCACCTGACGTTGTTTACTGTATTAGTCATGTTGTTTACCGTTGTATTACTTATGAGGCACTATGCAACCTTGTTTTAAAATATTATTGCTGCATTTTTATTCGAGTTCATAATTTTTTGTGTGTATTAATTTTGAACCAACCGGGACCTACTCTCTTGGTATATAATCCCCTGCCTTCCAGTCGTCGCTCCCATCTCGCCATTTGGCTCAACACGACGCCGACGACGACACCGAACTAATCTTTTGAATTATATATGAACACAGAAAATGGCTGACGATGAAAAACTCGTCCAGTGCCCCTATTGTGATGATAACTCGGGTTGGTGCGACAACAGGTATCGAAAGTTGGATGGGGATGAAGAAAGATATTTCTCCCTCACGCTTAGGCATGACTTCATAAAAATAACGGTATATATATACAGCTTCTGCGTCTACATCATCCTTCTTATTTAATCATGCTTCACACTTAAATTTTTGTTTTGAAGTGTAATTTCTTTATAATCAACTAGCGCATCCCATGTTATGCAAGACGCCAAGTATGTGACTTTGTTAAATTCAATGATTGGCAAAAGAATGAAACAAAGGAAGTCAAACTAAAGACGACGAAACATGGTATAACTTTGAGGATTGATGTCACTAATAAATGTTGGTGCCCTTAATTTGCTTGTCCAAATTGGCATGCATTGTGCAAGCCATATGCATTACAAGAGGGTATGCAAATAACCTTTGATCTTGGACCTCGCCGAGATGTATTTAAAAATAAGGATATTTGGATGCTAGTGGAAGACAAGAAGCTAGTTCTATCTCAACGTGAGTTTCTTAACCAAAATTTACTTGTTTCCTTTCCTTATTTCTTTGCTTCCCAAGTTGACAACTTTGTTATAATTGCCAGTTTATCTCTTTGCTTTGATGGATGTACGCAAGATATTTGATAATGCTTTCTATAATGGTGGGGTTGGGGAGCTAACCATGGATGAACAAGATGAGTACATCTCCTTTCTTGAAGATGTAACTAGCTTTGCAAGCAAATCTTATTCTCCATATGTTCCATTTATTCTCGAGTTGTTGCAGGTATATGTATCAAACTATATCATGGTGAGATTTTTTACTGTTCTGTCACTACTTCATCATTTTCAGAAATCTTTTGACCTAAGATTAACTATACCGCATTACTAAGTATTTTACTCATATGTTTTCAACAGAAAATCCCGAAAAAATGTGTTCCTAGATGGATGCCTTCTAGAGGCGAGCTTACAGTTGTGGCTCACAGTTGTGGATGCCGGTGGCCATGGGAAGAACTCTTCAAGACTGACTACTACACTGAAAGTGAACGTGATGGTGGCTCCTTAAGAATAAAAAATTGGAAATGGATAGTTATTCGGAAGAATATAAAAGATTGGGACAAGGTCTTCTCCAATTGGAAACTGACTACTCGTTTGGTTTTTTTATATTTACCCTTGTGAGGATGAGCAGTCTCATAGGTGATATATATATAAGGAGTCGAGGTATAATATTATGGAAATGGAACTTTGTGTTTGATATTAGCGAAGTTAAACTAGCAAAGGACCTTTGTGTGTTGGATATTAATTATGATCATGATGATATATATGAGATGAATCCTTTCTCTCCTAGATGGTGATAAGAGAGTACACAACTCTTTTTATTAGCTAGCTAAAACAATATATGAAACCCCTAAATTAACCCCTGCAAAACCCCCTAAACCCCCCACCATTTCAAAAAAAACTACTCGTCCCGGTTGGTGGCACCAACCGGGACAAAAGGCCCTCCCACCTGGGCAAGCCACAGCGGCCACGTGGAGGCCCGTCTGTCCCGGTTCGTGGCCCAATCGGGACTAGAGGTTTTGGCATTAGTAACGACCCTTTAGTCCAGGTTCCGGAACCGGGACAAATGGGCCTCTGGAACCGGGAAAAATGGGGATTTTTCTACTAGTGCGTGTAGGTCTGCGCCGAGCTGTGTCCTGTTGTGCATCTACTCCATTTCTTCATGTTGCCCGCTCTTCATGTCTCGTCGCCGTGTCCGCCGTGCTCATCGCGCCCCCTCCATCTGGGACGCGAACGGATCATCTGCGAGCCATCTCGTGCGCCAGCGCAAGCCCGTGTCTTTCCTGGCCATGCCCGCTTGTCCCCGTGCTCTCCCGCCATTCCTCTGATCCGTGCCGGTTCTCTAGAGATTGCTTCAGTTTCGTCAGGCTCGCGGCGCTGTTGATATTTTCAGTTTTCAGAGATAGTCGTGCAGCATTGGTTGTTATTTTATCGCGTTAGAAACACGTTGAGAGCTACAACATGTTGCCTTATTATCCGTGCTCAGGTTCCATATGAGAGGTGCTTGGATCAAATCCCCACCTTTCCCAAGGCGCCCCCTTTTTTGATATTTATTGTGTTGCAACGTGTTATTCCTTTTTAGGTTCAGTTAACTGAATATGTGCTCAACTTTTGTCAGTTATCGTGCGCGTAACTTAGCTTCTGTTGATCCTCCTGTTGGGCACGAGATGAGCTAGTGGTGCATTTGTGTGGGAACTTGGTTTACAACCGAGAGGTCCCTGGTTCGAGCTCCCCCTGGAGAAATAATTCGGGGGACAACTAATTAGCGGGTACCGTCCCGCACGCCCCCACGGAGGTCACTTTTCGTGTGTTCCAGAGTTTCCACGTGGCACGTTTTGGACGCACTGCGCAGGCCAGATTCAGCCACCATTTTCCGTGCAGCCACAACCTAGTTTTTCAGCCACAGCCCTGCCACAACGCCACAACCATAGTTTTTTCAGCCCCAGCCTCTGCCAATTCCACAGTTTTCTGTGAAAACCACCGTTTTTTCAGCCAAATCCCTAGTTTCTTCAGCCACAGATCCTGCAACAGCCCAATTTTTCAACGAAAGCCACCTTTTTTTCAGCCAAAGCCACAAATTTTTCAGCCACAGCCACAATTTTTTATCCACAACTCTGCCACAGTCCAAGCCACAGGTCCGCGCGCAGCCACAGTTGTTGTTCGCGTGGGAGACAGTAAAAATGTGACACGTGTCAGATCCAAAGAGCGCCAAAAGTGACCTCTGCGGGGGCGCTCCAGAGGGTGCCCGCTAATTAGTGATTGACAATAATTCGCCCCTTTTGCATATTTTCCAGCATGAGCAAGTTGGGCTCAGCCCGGATGCTATCAGCCGCCCGTGGGCACTCAATGGTGCAGGTACGCGATGGTTTGGGCCGATTTTGGCCGAAACCAGCCCAGGGAGGTTTTACTCCGTTTCCTTTTTTTGAGTTTGCTGTAATTCATTTAAATCCGCTCTATTTTTGCATTTGCTTGTAACATGTGCATCCTAGCTCCATTTTAATCTTTTCACATATGATTTTGGCGTAGAAAATATGAGGAATAAGATGGTGTTGTTCACATTTCCATTTGAGCTAGCATTATTTTGGTGATGGGGTGTTTTGCACGTAACCCCTCACATGTTGCACATGGTGCAATCTCTCATCCTTTCCCTTGTTGTTGCGATCCGATGTTCGTAGTTGCCGGTAGCGTTGTCTTGCGCTTTATTTCATTGCTTGCAATAGATTGCACTAGGTGCATCATATGCCATGTCATTTGCATCAATTAAATTTAAGGAATCCCGTCTCGAGGTCTATCTTCGTGAGTGGGGAATTCTTGTTCATGTCATGTTCTATTCCATTTCTTATGTCATGATCATGCATTATAACAACTACAACATAAGGATCCTTCGGATGCTTAATTCACCTACATAATGCATAAAGAAGGTTGTCGGGAGCATTGCAACCTTGCTACCCGAGCTTCGTTAACCTTGTTTATTCTTATATTCATGCCATGATATTAAAATGTCATGGATCCTACGTGACCATGCTTGTTTGTTGATTGCTTGCTTGTGTTGCTCCATAGTGATAGTGGTATCTCTGTTGATTGTCTTTCCAGTGTTTCCTTCTTGTGTGCTCCTACGAATACCTTCGAAGACGTTGCGAGCTTGCGATTGACTACACCTTCGGAACCCGACTTATCAATAGGCAAGGACTATACATTACATATGATCCATTCTATTATAACCAACGGTTTGCATGCTAGTCTAGGATAGGTTCGATGTTTGATCCTACCACATGTTTAGAGCCTCTCTTAAACTGATACATCCATGTCCCCTCCCAGCAAACCATGTAATGCTATGTTACCATTGCTCGTTGCTCAGCCCCTGCTTAGTATGCATGCTTAGGATGCTACTAATGTTACCCTGTTAGTCCTTCGATTGGGATATCACACTATTATATGTTTGTGGATGATATGATTATTATTATGCTGACTATATTCGACAAAGGGTGGAAGGTCAGGCTATCTCGCCTCGATGCTTTGCTCCATTCGAGTCACCTAGGATCCGAGTTCCTGGTATTGGTTCTAAGAGTGAGCGTACCTAACCGCGTGTGCAATTCTATGGGGTCCCCTTTTCTTACCTATGTAGCTCCAAATAATTCTAGTGGTGGCCCAAGATGATTTACCATTTGCAAATGTGTGTGTGCGAGTTGACCGGCCTCCTGAACTAGATGTCGACTCATCGGGGGCCAGCCGGAATTGTGCGTTGTTGGTTAGAGAGACTGTGACGTCCGGATCTCTCAGAACAACTCTTAAATGAGTGTCCTTAATGGGCCCGACTGAGAGAGCCGGCGTACATACGGAGCTTATAATGGGCAGTTGGTACACTCCTGCAGGGTTAAATCTTTTCGAGAAGCCGTGTACACGATTATGGATGACTTGGAACCTACATCTTGTTCATAGATAACATCAACCGAATCATAACTAAAACTTGATCGGCATGTGTGTGCCTTGACTGCTTCTTCTTCGTCGGTATGCGAGCAGGAGAAGGATAGTACAGGTGTTATGACCGCGTAAGTAGGTGGATAGCAGACTTGTTGGAGGCGATTCCTCATTGAATGTTTGGCTTCTCATCTTACTCTCTAGATCGTTAGCCACTCCATAAATGCTAGTGCGGCAGCAACCTCACCACTTACCCCATCCTTACCATAAACTACTAGTTATCCTAGAATGACGAGTGATGAGGTCCATGCTGGGTCGGTTGACCACTACAGTTGGATGATGAGTACTTCTGTACTCATGATACTACCCCCAACCTATTTTCAGGGTTCTTGATCGACAACAGGTGTGGTGATCGACATTTCATGTGGAGACCCGCCGACGACTAGTTTAGCGAATTCCGGCGGAGAGCCTGGACCCGTGTGGTTATGGGAACGTTGTCTTTTCTCTTTGCCACTAGGCATTTGATTGTAGTCTGTACTCATACATGTACCTTCCGCTGATGTATTTCATTAAGGCAGTTTTATGCCGTATGTATGATATGTTGTATCCTTGTAGTTGTATTGTTGTCATATCATGTTGAAATCCGAGACATATGGCTTCATCATATGTCACGGTGGATCCAATATGTGCTTCGTCCTCGGGTCTGAACGGAAACGTCCAGATCTGAAACAGTACCGCATATCGGGTCTTACAAATACTTCTTATGTCTAAGTTATGTGATGCTACCTTCTGGTCCCTATTATCTTTATGCTCACATATTTGTTGTTGCTAGCAAACTTGGCCTAGTCTATAAAATATACGGGGAGTGTTCAGTCTAATGTGTGTGTCTTGCATTCCAAAGGCATAATTGAATTGGTGCACACATCTAGGTGGAGCCCGTCTATATTTTGTAGAAAGTTGGCATGTTTTACACTCCCTGTTTATTTATTGTGCAAATCTTGTGTTGTCATCAATACACCAAAAAGGGGGACATTGATAGGGCATATTTCCCCTTGGTTGGTTTTGGTGATTGATGACAATACATTTGCGGATTAACTGTGTGCAATGAGCATTTTAGATAATTATATTCATGGCACAAGACGATTATTTTCCCCTCAGTGTATGGAGGGTGAAGACAGAGTTTCCCTTTGCGTCTTGGAGGGGATCCATTGTGGAATGGTGGGTGGAATCATCACACATATACACTCTCTGCACCCACATATTTCCCTTTGCGTCTTGAAAGAGTTTGGCCTGGTGTCAAGGGCTCCTTGGTTTTACCAGGGCGGTAGTACCGTGCCCGGTACGGTAGTACCACTCCGCGGTAGTACCGGACCCTAGTACCATGCTACTTCCGTAAAGTCCTCTGGCCTCAACGATGGTCACGCGACACTAGGAGTTCGGTAGTACCAGACCCTAGAATCGCGCTACTTCCTTAAAGCCCTCTAGACTCGACGGAGGTTGCACGACACTAGGTGTTCGCTAGTACCACGGGGCGATAGTATCGTGCCCGATGTCGTAGTACCACGCCGCGGTAGTACCTGGCCCTAGTACCGCGCTACTTCTGTAAAGCCCTCTGGACTCAACGGTGGTCGCGCGGCACTAGGCGTTCGGTAGTACCGCGGGGCGGAAGTACCGTGCCCGGTGCGGTAGTACCGCTCGAATACTAGTAGTACCGTGGTTGGTGAGCTCCCAATGGTTGTTTTCGTGCCCACCTATAAAACGGGGTCTTCTTCCCCAAGTTGACGAAACTCACTTATTGCTCTCTCCTGCATTGACGCACAAGCTTCATTCTTTCCGGATCTCCCTCCCTAGCAATCAAAACTTGTTTATTCTCTAGGGTTTGGAAGAGGAGGCCTAGATCTACACTTACACCAAAGGATATTTGGTTCCCCCATTAATCCCTTGTGGATGTTGTTACTCTTGGGTGCATTGGTGCCCTAGATGAAAGAGGTCGCCTCGAAGCCATATTCCATTGTGGTGAAGCTTCGTGGTTGAGTTGGGAGCCTCCAATTAAGTTGTGGAGATTGCCCCAACGTTGTTTTTCAAGGTTAGGACACTGCCTTCAAGGCCACCGCGTAGTGGATCACGACATCTTTTATAGGTGAGAGCGTGAGGAGAAATAGGGTGGCCTCGTTGGCTTCATGTGAGCATTGTGGTCCACACCCTCTCCAAACAGAAATGTACTTCTCGAAAGAGAAGGAACTTCGGCAACATATCCTTGGCTCCCGTGTTCCCTTTACCTTTACTTTGTGCAAGTTTGTTTCATTGCTTATATCTTTCTTACTCATATAGTGTTGCACTAGTTGGCGTATAGGTTTCTCACTTAGTTGTGCATCGAGACAACCTATCTTTCTTGTTAAGCCTTAATTTGTTAAGAAAAGCTTAAAACTTGTTAGTCGCCTATTCACCCCCCCTCTAGTTGACATTCCGATACTTTCATTAACAATGATCTTATCAAATCTAGGTAGGAGAAACTTAAGTTAGAGGTTTCTATTCCTAGAAAACTAGAAGATGGTTGATATTCTATGGTCAAAATCAAATTGAATATTTTTTTTTCCTGCTTTTCTTTATGTGATGTTGGAGCTAGTGCCTCCGTTTTACCCAAAAGAATGTATGATATGTTTGAATTGAAACCTTTTACCCAAAAGAATGTATGATATGCTTGAATTGAAACCTTTTGATCCATGTTCTTTCGGTGTTCGCCTTGTTGATTCTTCCGTAAAGAAACCTTTAGGAAGGATTGATGATGTTCTTATTGTTGTCAATGATAATTATGTTCTCGTTGATTTTATTTATCATGGACATTGAGTGTGATCCCTCATGTCCAATCATTTTGGGACGTCCTTTTCTCCGCACCGTTGGTTCTATCATTGATACGAAAGAAGGGACCATTAGATTCCAATTCTCCCTCAAAAAGGGAATGTAACACTTCCCTTGAAAGAAGATGAATTTACCATATGAGTCTATTACACGGGCAAGTTATTCTTTTGGAGTTGATAAAACTTGATCTTTTTGCATCATGCCTAGCTAAAAGGCATAAAAGAAAGCGCTTATTGGGAGGCAACCCAAATTTTTTTTTACTTTCAGTTTTAGTGGTCTCGATACTTTTTACTACTGTAGCAACATCATTGTATCTTTATTTTCAAGCTTTGTGCCAAGTTTTTGCCTCCGATTGCAAGAAAGTTCATAAGTTGTGACATGCCGTCCCGAAACAGATTCTGTCTAATTGACGGAAAAAAAATCACCAAATCATCTTTTTGATCTGAACTTTTTTAACAGTATGATCTATACAATTGAATTTCTAGCGTCTGTTCTGGAAAAAAATTATTTGAGTTGCAGAAGTGCCCCGAAAAAATTATTTACTACCTGTTGTATGTTTCTCACAGATTCTGCCACGTTTTGCTTTTTCACCGTTTTTCAAATCTTATGCTTTCTTTTTCTTTGGAAAACTTTTTGGCAATCTTGAGAAACAGTAGGTCTTCATGAAAATCTTTATTTCTAGTGGAGAAAAAGTATTTATTTAAGGGTAATAACCACTCTAATCAGCTTATGATGAGTTTCGTATGAAGGGATCTTTCAAGTATGCGAAGGAAGATGATGAAAGAAGATCTGAGAGTGTCAAAAGATCAAGCTTGGGGATTCCCCCATGCACCCCCAAGAAATATTCAAGGAGACTCAAGCTTCTAAGCTTGGGGATGCCCCCGTGCATCCCCTTCTCCATCAACAATCATCAGTTCGTCCTTCTCCATGCTATATTTTTATCACTTCATGTGTTATGTGCTATGCTTGGAGCGTCTCGCTATTTAATTTTTCGTTTATTAAGTTTTGCTTGTTGTTCATAACAAGTTGGACCCTAGACTTCATTGTTTGGGAGAGAAACACGCTCCACTTCACCCTAGAACACAACATAGGTTTGCATGCTTATATTTTTTGTGTGTGTTGTTTATCTTTTTATAGTTGTTGTCATGCCTATCTCTTAGTTTTCATGCTTATCTTTTTAAGAGCTCTTATTTAGGTTGTTGCTTTTGGAACTCTCTTGAGTTATCATGCTTATCTTTTTTAGAGAGTTAGTTTGTTCCAGTGAATTGTGTCTTGCATGAGTAGGTAATTGAGGTTGCTATTATAAGTGTAGTAGTAACTTGCAATAGTTTTGAGGTATTGATTTGAGTAATGTTTGGACTTTTGGTGCCAAGAGCTTGAGCCTATTAGTGAGACCTATCGTATTTTGGGCAATCCGTGTTTATTATCGAAACCTAAAAAAATTAGTTGAGAACTCTAGCTACTAGATCGATCACTAACCTCTGGAGGGGTTGGAATATATAGAGTACCCTCACGTACCATGGGTCAAGGATGCAAAAGGATAATCAAACCCCCATACATTCCTCCTCGGGGTACTTGTCTCTTTGTGAACCTCCTGATTAGATAGAGAGTTACCGATAATAAGTGCATGAGTTCTTCAGACTAATGCGAGTATTCGATTGTTGGCACTTCCACCTTCCATATTTTGCTAGCCTCTTAGGTACCGTGCATTTCCCTTTCTCATCTTGAGAGTTGGTTCAAACTTTGCCGGTGCATCCAAACCCTTGGCATGATACGCTATGTCATCCTAAACCTCCTTATATCTTCCTCAAAACAAACACCATAGCTACCTATCAAGGTATTTCCATAGCCTTTCCGAGATACATTTCCATCATCTCATGACTTGATCTTCATGGAATACATGTTTTTTCTTGATCGTAGAGCCGCATGGTAGTTGGGCATTGCCCTTATCATTGCTACATGACGAGCTAGTATCATTGCATATCCTTATACACTAGTAGAGGCATACATTTTCATACATCATGATAGTTTTCATTTTTCTTTATGTTGTACTTCTTGTAAAGTGTGAAGAACTTCTTTATATTCTTGTAAAATATAGAGTGTTGCCCTTAAAGTGAGGAAAAGATCCCAGAGAGGAAAAAATAAAAGATCCCATAAGAGTACAAATTAAAAGATCCCAAAGAGGACAAATGAGACATAAATAGAAAGAGCCAATGAGGCCACAAAAATACAAAAAATAGAAAAAAAAGAAAAAAAATAAAAAGAGAGAAGGGGCAACACTACTATTCCTTTTGAAAGATCCACACTCGTACTCCATTGTTATATTTTTTACTCCATAGAGATTACCATTCATGGATAACTATGTGGGGATCCTTACACTATAGAACTTGGCTTGCATATTCCAAGGATGAGCCTCCTCAAAAGAGCTCTAGGTCTTCATGAGAAAGAAAGTTGGATGCACACCCACTAGTTCCATTGGAGAGCTTACCTTAGCACATATGTGCATCCTTTGCATGGAAATCCCTACTCCTCACATCATATCTATCATTTGGCTTTCTCTCGCCTATGATTGTCCTCATTGATGTGAGCCTTCAAACTTTTTTTTCTTCCTTGCCCATCATTTTTCTCTTTGCCATCCTAAGTGCCAACATATCTTTCTTGCGCTCAACCATTGCATGAGGCTCAAAGTCGAAAGGGAGAGCATCAGTTTGACTTGTGCCTGACTAGTGATCTGGGGATGAGTTAAAATAAGATTCCGAAGGAGACAAGTGTGAAGTTTTAGTAGATTGAGATCTCAATTAAATTATATAGTATTTTTATGCTCTAAACCCATCTCCCACTTCTTGCACGCAAACATCATTTGGAGACATTCGAGTAACGGACAGCGAGAGCTCTTTCACCTTTATGTTCTTACTTTGCTAGTTTCAATAGTAGATATAGACTTTTGCTTGTTATTGTCTTGACTTGAACTTCATATATTACTTTCTTCACTTTGAAGTTCTTATATGTGTGTTAGCATCTCACCACAGAAATTATCTGTGTTATATCATTCACCTACTCGAGGACGAGCAGGAATTAAGCTTGGGGATGTTGATACGTCCCAAACGTATCTATAATTTCTGCTTGATCCATGCTCATTTGGGTGATATTGCTATGTGTTTTGCTACACTTTCATACGTTTTTACACATATTTGGACTAACCTACTAACTCAGTGCACCCAGTGCCAGTTTATGTCTGCTGATGTCTGTGAATTGCAGGTTTATACCCATTTTTATAGTTCCCAAAAAATTCCAAGAAAAAGCAACAATGTAACGGAAGCCTCCAGAAGCCCAAAGGGCAGCCGGAGGGGGGCCACCCCCTCCCAGGAGACTTCCTGGTGCGGCCAGAGGTGGGTCCGCGCCCACATGCCGCCTGGGAGGTGGGCACCTCCGCTGGTGCCCCTTTCACCATGGTTCCGCCTCCGCCGCGATCCCGAGATCGGGACCACCAAAGACCTCGTCCCGACACCTTGTCAGAGGGAGGATTGATCTCCATGAGCTTATCCCCCACCATGAGCACTTCCAGGATGTTCCGTGAGTAGTCCCCCTTGGACCATGGGTCCATGACACGTAGATATGTGATGTCTTCTCTCCAATCTTGGGCTTCAATTCTTAGCCCTTGTGAGCTGTCATACATGTTCAAGGCACTTATGTAATATTTCTGTTGTTGCTATGGTGTGTTTGCTTGGATCCGACGGATTATGAGATTATTTTCAGATTGTTATGAGTTATATATTTGGTTCTCCTTTTATGTTTTGTTCTTGAGCACTTCTTGCATGTTCTCCGTTGCTTTTTACTGCTTTGGCCAAGTAGTAGATAGTAACTCCAAGAGGGAGCGTTATGCTTGATTGTGGGTTCATGCCCCCCGATATCTAGCTTGAGTGACAGAAACATAATACTAGGGTATGTGCTATTGCGACCAAGGAGAAAACAATGGTTCTTGTAACCGTGGTTGCAAGGATTATTTACCTTATGCAAAGTTTGATAATACAGTTGGTTCTTGCTTTGGGTTTACACTTTGGGTGAGGCTCGCAACTTAATACCAGTGAGATGTTCTGGATATATATATATCTCAAGGTGGATAATTAGTAAGTAGATGCTGATGAATAAGAGGTCTACTTGTCTTGGTGTACTACCCATACTTTTGATCCTGTAACTTTCTTGTGGCATTGTTAGCATTGGAGTGCATTTATAATTCTATCAATTTCCCAGCTGTAATTTTTTCTCCCATCATAGTTGTTTTCTCGTATTTTGGGACAGAGACATCACTAGTGAACATCATGGGACCCCGATCCATATTTCCGCCATTTTTTACACCTCAACTCTTTACTACTTTATTTCCTTTAAGTTGCGATCACCATCATTGTTTCCATCGTGCATTTGATTCTTTGTAAACGACAAGGCCGGAGAGATTGACAACCTCTCTGTACTCGTTGGGAGCAAATTTATTTGTTTCGGTGTGCAGGTCCATGTCAACCTTAACTCCTTTAGGAAACTTAATCTCTGGCGCCGTTGAAACCTACTTGCAGAATTCAGAGTCCTGGTACGATAACCTTGGTATCTTCACCGAGGGAAATTTGTTGCTACCTACAACTCAACCTTCCACTTGGGGTAACCAACAAGGGGCGAGAAGAAGAAAACTTCCTCGCTAGCATCATCGGTACATAGTCCGACTCCCTTTGTCTTGACTGACGAGGCCCTCTCGTTGATCCTGCCGGGTCTATGAATTATCCCCCCAACAAGGCTTATTGTGCTTCGGGCCGTCGGAGAAGCGATGGGTTTATCGAAAAACTTTGGGTGCTTAGGCGTGCACGAGTGTTCCCGCACGGAGGCGAGGGAGGTGATGGTGCCTTGTTTCATCGAGACGATGACTGCTACTCCGGTGGAGATGAGGAGGCTGGGACAACCATCAGCTGGAGAAGAATAAGGCGGGCGTTGTCACGGATCCGGCCGATAGTGCCTTGCCTCTCATCCGACCGTTAATCGGCTCCTACAAACACGGGGGGGGGGGGGGGGGAGTGAGGCGCTATGTTCTTAGCAAGGAGATTGGTCCATCAATCGAGGTGAGTGTGACGCCTCAAAAATCAATCCGTGTACAGTAATCATACATGCAGGGTACACGGCTGAGATTAGGGTGCCACGGTGAGAATATCACAGCACAACACTAAACACAATAGGATAAACCAATAAGTTACAATACCAGAGATCACGAGGATCTGAATACATAAGTTATACAAGCCATAATATCTGAGTACAGACATAGTTAGTCAAGTTTTGCCTTAAGAAGGCTAGCACAAATATCATCTGAGATACAGATCGAACAAGCGAGGCCTCCTGCCTGGGATCCACCGAACTACTCCTGGTCAACGGGGAACTCGACGTCGTAGTAGTCGCCTCCGGGGTACTCCTGCTCCTGGGCTCCAACGTCGACTGCAGCGGCCGATCAGGCAAAACAAAAAGGGGAAATAAAGCAAGGGTGAGTATCTAGCATACCCGCGAGTCTTACGTCCGCTACTAAGCATTTATGCATTTGTATCAAATGGAAAGGGGAGGCTGTATATAGTGGACTGCAAGGTAGAAAGTCAGAACAAGGATGAGAAGCTAGGCCTATCGAAGACTAGCATCTTCTGATGAGTCTTGCAGCATGAGAAGAGAATAGTCAGGGTGGCGTACACCTTGTTAGGGAATGTTCCACCGAGGCTATCCGATACGCCGAAGTCCATCCTTCGAGCTCAACAGAGAGGCCATCCGCCGGTCTAAATCCTAAGTACAAAGGAACTTTGGATCCCCTGTCCTTTGTACTCCTGCACGGTACGCGACTGGCCGGTGAAGCGGACCCACCTCCCACTACTGGATTAGGCGGTCCAAGCCCAACAATCAGCCCGAGGTAAAGCTGACGTCTGAAAAGCCCTCGAACGAGGCTACAACGCAGAGGGCCCACACCGTAATCCCACGTGGAGGCAGTGCGTATAGGCATATAGCCACCGAAGTCATCCGCTGAACCCATTAAGCATTTTATTAATTTTCTGTCGGGACAACTGTTATCGTCGTCCTTATTTAGGTGAGTCACGGACAACAACAACAGTCAGGTCCACTCCCATTACCAGAGCCAGTGGCCGCCTTCCCTGTCGTCCCACCAAGTCGTGCGGCTACCAACAAGGTGAACCATCTCCTTACCTTGTCTCGCGATTGCTCTTGGAAGACCTCGACTTTCGTACTACAGAGTATCTCTTGGCCATCGAGCAAGTACCAGGCCCGCCGCACACCGGTGGAATACACCTGTACTGTCGGTCCGATACGATACCCTGCGTGGGCACCGTTGGGTCACCCGACTCCTTACCTTTAAGGACACCCGTGGATCAGTACCCTAGGCCGGCTATACAAAGTCAGCCTCGAGTGGATTACAAGGATTACTCCTCGATAGCTCACACTTGAGGTGGCTCGGCAGAGCCGGAGTAGGGGCCTGTATCAGTGTCTGCTCTGAACCGTACCTGTAGCAGTTTATAATGTATCGTTTCCACGATCACTCCCAGATTGATCACGACCCGCTATCTAATCCTAGACTAAAAAGGCGCAGGGCTAACTGCTGATTATGAGACATATAAATATAGGGCAGCATAGGATAGAGGAAAGGTAATCAAGGGGCGACAATGATAAGCTATGCAGTTGAATAGGATTGTAACGTCACCGTAGCAGAAATGCTTAGTGCAAGAAATGTACAGAAAGATAGGCGATATTTGGGGAAGAGAATGACTCTGCTTGCCTGGAAGCTCGACGGTAGGGGTAGGGTCGTCGACGTAGTAGTCGTACTCAGCGACGGTGTAGTCGGCGGCAGCAGCGGGGTCTACCGAAGAATAAAGGGGGGAGAAACAGTAAATATAAAGAAAACATAGCAATCAAATGCATGACATGACAGATGAAATGTTATCGATGCTCTAATGT
Organism: Bromus sterilis; assembly: GCA_950022295.1. Taxonomy (NCBI): domain Eukaryota; kingdom Viridiplantae; phylum Streptophyta; class Magnoliopsida; order Poales; family Poaceae; genus Bromus; species Bromus sterilis. The sequence goes on along the minus strand of OX465596.1, from coordinate 154,561,714 downwards.
AGTACGAAGCATTTAGCTCGGAGCGGAAATTCATTCGTGGATGAACTACCGGCTCCGGGTGATTACCGGACAGGGTGTCCGGAGGGGGAAGGTAGCATGCCGGAGGTGTCGTGGACATCGGACAAACATACGGAGGGTGTATCCGTGTTAGTTGATCAATTCTGAACAACTTTCGTGTTCGGAATAAATTCATCCGAATAGTTTAACGGTATCGGGCAATTATCGGATAGACGGCCCGGAGGGGGAATGTCGATGTTTGTTGTGTTAGAGGGATGTGGTTGACATACGGATAGCGTATTCGTATTCGTTGTATTTTCTGGGCAATTTTGATATATAAATTATGTTCATCTGATTTACGGTTTAAAAGATATTCAATTTCAAATTTTAATTCAATTTAAATCATTTTATAATCTATTTTATTATTAAAAAGAAACACTATCCACAGAGGGGTTGACCAGGTCAAACCTGACCAGTGGGTCCCACTTGTCAGCCTCACAGTGTTAATAAAAACATTTAATCAATTTAAATAGGGCCAGGGCCCACATGTCATACACTGTTATTTATCTAAATTCTTTTAAATATTAATCTGACAGTGGGGTCAAGATGTCATAGACTCAGGGTTTTAACTTAACAATTTATTTAACAAGGCATAACTAATGGCCTAGGGCCCACTGGTCATTGACTTCCCAGTTAACAAATCATTTAACTTAATTCAATTGGGGGTGGGGTCCTGCTGCCATAGGGGCATTAAGCAAATTATGCACTAACTTAATTATCCATGTTAATTAACAAGATCTGGCCCCACATGGCAGTGGCACATGGCCACTCCATGGCTCGCAGCCGGCACGACCATGGGCACAACCGTGGACGGCGACAAGCAGCGCCGCCGACGGGGCCAACAGTGGGGGGAGCCGCGGCAAGTGGAGGCCAGGGAGCGAAGGGGGCAGGGCGAGCGGCTGGTCCGCGGCCTGGACGTGGGCGCACGCGGGGGGGGGGGGAGCTGTAGTGCGGCGCGGCGAGCAGTGAAGAGCTCGGGAGATCAAGCTCGCCATTAATGGTGGACTGGCGAGGGGCGCGGCTCTACGGAGCCAATTCGGCGACGGAAAAACAGGGGAACGGACGGGAGAGCTCACCCCAAGCTCGTGGGCGTTGTCCGGTGGAGCGAGGCGGCCGGAGCACGGAGAATTTGACGCCGGGGTGCCGTGGCCGTGGTGGGGGAACTCGAGGCATCCCGGGCCGAGCTCGAGGGCGGGGGTTGGCGTGGACGACGTAGGGGAGGCGACCGAGCAAGCTGGTGGTCGTCGGGGAGGTCACTGGCCGCGTCCACGGCGGCCGCGTGCCTGCAGCCGTGCCCGGAGAAGAAGACCGAGGAGAAGAGCAAAAAAAATGTGGCAGTGGCGTGCTAGGGCTCGATCTAGGGTTCGTGAGAGCGGGGGGGGGGGGGGGGGGCTCGGGGTCTTTAACGTCGCTGGGGAGCCGCCCGATGGCCTCCACGGCGTCGGCCATCGCCGTGGCTGGCACCGATGCACGCCACGCCATGGCCAACCCCACTGTACCGGGAGGTTGGGGAAAGGCCGGGGTGGGCTGACTTGGGGGAGGTTTAGTTGGGCTGGGCCCAAGGGGAACAGGGGGTGGGCTCCTTTTTGTTTTATTCTTTTTGCAATTTCTTTTCTGTTCTTTTCTCTTTTGCATTTCTTTTAGTTGTTTTATAATTTTGAAAATTATGTTATAGGCCCCATAACTAGTGTTATACCATGTACCAATGCCACAAAAATATTTAGCCACAAATAAAATCATATAACATTTGTTTTAATTATTCAATTGATGAAAATGGGTTTTTGGCTACTATTTATATTTGTTTGATTTATCTTAGATCTCAATAAATTCCAACGCACATATGGAAGTGATCCACTGAATATTTGGGATTTAAAAAAAGTGGTTGCAAAGTTTTTGGACCAAGTTTTATTTGTCACATAATTTTAATATTCAATAAAAGGGAAATTTTACTTTGCATTAGTCCAAGATTAACATGGTCTATCAAAGCAAAAAATTTGGAACAGTAACCTTTGGTTAACAACATTGATTACTGTTCACTGACAGTGAGGGTGTTACAGTTTGCGACAAGCGACGACCTCGTCTCATGTTGCCCAAACCTTGTTTGGGATGCAGGCGTCCTCATGCACCTCTAGGAGTTTTGTCATCAAACTTCTCCTTCTGGGGGTTCCCGATGGTCCCAATCCTCGGGAAGACAGTGCTCATGAGCACTCATGGCCACCTCAAAAGGGGTCTCTTGTCAAACCTGTAATTTAGGGAAAATTGACTGCCTCTAGGTGTATCATCCTGAGGAGCCTCGTTAGCTTGTGCTGCTTAATAGACTAGATCATCAGTATCTCATCAACTTATTAATGTGGAGAACCAATTTTGAATGAATGAAAGAAGAGTTGTGGATTCTCTCTTTTGGCTTATTTGTGTTTTGTGGTGGCCGCCTCTGTCCTTCAAGAACATGACTCTGCTGGCGAGATGGACCCTCATGAGGCCTACCTATGCATGGTAAGATCTTGACCGTGGTTTTCTTCATGAGGTCAGGTCGTTCCGGAAGGTTAACACTTTGGCTCTTTCAGACGAAGAGCTTTGGCGATGAAGAGAGCGCATGTTGGGCTCTTTCTTTCTTTATTTATTTCTTTTTTCCTTAAAATTAGTGAAAGACACTTTGCCCTTTTCATAGGCGCTAGATCATGCGGAAAGTTTATGAAGCGCCACTATTTTTCTTTAGGGAATTTGGTTCCCTGCCGATGCCCCTTTCACGAGGATTCCCGGGGCGTCGTGACTGCGCAAATGGAAATCTAAAGGAGATGTTATTTTAGCTTACTTGTGGGGACGATGTCCTCTTTGATGTAGCTCGGATCCTTCGAAGGGTTCCGGAAGGAGTATTTTTGTGCCAATCATCCTGCATGAGGATGGAGAACGAATATATTCTTTATGATTGCCTCCATGGGGAAGGGCTTCGAGCGTCGCTTCTTCGCGAGCACCAGTAATTTGGTTCCTGCAACTAGTATTTCTACAAGTGTACTTCACGAGGAGATTTTATACCTGGGACCTTGGTGAGCTGTAGTGCGCGAGGGCATTCCCACAAGACAAAGCTTGGTCTCCTTGCGTTTGTCGGGTGACAAAGGGCCTTCGCGAGGTGTCATACACGAGAGCATGCTCGCGAGACAGAGCTCAGCTCCTTGAAGCATTTTGCGTGCCAAAGGGCCTTCGCGAGGTGTCGTATAAGAGAGCATGCTCGCGAGACAGAGCTCAACTCCTTCGGGCTTTTTTTCTTAGAGTAGTTGGGATTAGCCGAGAACACAGACATCCATACTATAGTAGCACCCGCTCATGTGTGTCGGTACCATAGAAACAGGGGTCTTCAGGAACCTTGATGCACGCGGTGCCAGACACGAGCCTTGCCGGAAAGATAGTATCACTTCCTAGAAGCTGGAGGCATCTCAGCACAAGCCTTCCCGGAATTGTCTACAGGTGATAGTTAGCAGCAAAATCAGGATAAACCACCTTCAAGATGTCCTCGAATCAAAAAATGTTCAACACGAACATTCTATGAAATTTTGAGGGCTACAACTATGCTGTTGAATTTTTTTTAATACAAGGTCATCTGGTACCGCGAAAATGTATGTCTATCGCTGATGTGCAAGGCAACCAGAACAAGACAAAAGTTAGCTTAAGGTCCAAGGAATGGCTGGCTTGAGGGCCAAGGAGGACCTGGCTTGAGGACCAAGTAGCAGTTGGCTTGAAGTCCAAGGAGCAGATGGCTTGTAGACCAAGAAATAATTGGATTAGGGTCCAAGGAACTTCATCATCCCCTAGTATAAAAGGCATGGGATATCTAGAGAGTATGGAGGATTTTTTCCAAAAGGCCTTTCCGGAGGATCAAGAGACAAGTCTCTACACGTGGCAGGCGCGAAGCGACACCTAGTGCACGCCTCCTAGAGACTCAGGGCGTGCATGCACCCAGCTGGCACGGTGCCGCCCCCGAAGCTCTCCGGAAGGTGACGAGTAGTGCCACGCATCATATCCCCTCAACAGCGATGGTATCTGTGGCGATCCCATTGAGCTATAACAGGGAAACGTCGGCCACCTCATAGCCAACTTTTGGCTAATCCCCAATTCATTCTAGCAAGCCACAAGAAGAATACAAGAGCGTACTATAGGAAATCCTCCCGGGAGGATCACTTTGTACCATTATGCTCCACCCAAAAGAAAGATCAGACAAGCAGGAGTAGGGCTTTTAGTCTCCCGACGGCGTGAACCTGGGTTAACCCTGTGTTTTCTCCGGACGCAAACAACAACCTCCGTCTACATGAAGCAAGCGGGAGCCCTACGTGCTCCCCGTCCTGCGTGGCGTCCGAGGTTGGGCCCTTCCGGAAGGATCTTTAGGGTCAGCGTCACCGATGTTCTCCCCTCTTTCTAGCCTTGTACAAGGGCTGGATGAGAACCTCCGACATCTAGCGCTAGAAGGAGGGCCTAAGAAGAAAGCCCCGACATTTGGCGCTAGAAGGAGGACCGACAGTCACATTGGCCATAATGTTTTTTTTTCATATACATCAGGTCTCTTCGACGGCAACACCACGCTCAAGCAAGCGCACGTGGAACCATTACTCCCGCGGGCAGCGGCTTGTTTCCGCCACGACCTCTCGCGGCAGTGGTTCATTTATCATTCTTGGTGCTCCTCCATGCTCCCGGATGGAGGCTTTGCGTGCACACGTCGTCTTTTTCTTCTTCGCCTTTGCCGCGTTCAGCATATGCATTAGCGAAGCAAGGATGGCGTCCACTCGCCACCACACAAGGGCTCAGCGCGCGGCGGTAACCACCGCCGCAAGTTCAAGATCTCCCCCTCATCGTACCAGCAGGGAGGTAGACTAACCATTACCCCGCTTTCCATGTGGGTGAATTAGCGTTAGCACGAGATTGCCGACCATGCTCCCCGGGTTTCTATCATTTCTCAGCAATTTAGAAATAAATCCCAGCATGAGTAGAGACAAGCTCACAGGGTTTCTACCATCACTCCGCGGTGTAAAAATAAACCCCGAAAAGAGTTAAGACAAGCTCCCCAGGTTTATACCATCCCTCCGCGATGTATAAATAAACCCCGGCAAGAGTCAAGACAAGCTCCCCGGGTTTCTACCATCGCTCCGTGATGTAGAAATAAACCCCGACAAGAGTTAAGACAAGTTCCCCGGGTTTCAACCATCGCTGCGCGATGTAGAAATAAACCTCGGCAAGAGTCAATACAAGCTCCCAAGGTTTCTACCATCGCTCCGCGATGTAGAAATAAACCCCGGCAAGAGTCAAGACAAGCTCCTCAGGTTTGTATCATCGCTCCGCTATGTAGAAATAAACCCTGGCAAGAGTCAATACAAGCTCCTCGGGTTTCTATCATCACTCCGCGATGCAGAAGTAAACCCCGGCAAGAGTCAAGACAAGCTCCCCGGGTTTCTACCATAGCTCCGCGATGTAGAAAAAAACCTCGGCAAGAGTTAAGAAAAGCTCCCCGGGTTTCTACCATCGCTCCGCGATGTAGAAATAAACCCTATCAAGAGTCAAGAAAAGCTCACCAGGTTTCTACCATCGCTCCGCGATGTAGAAATAAACCCCGGCAAAAGTCAAGACATGCTCCCCGGGTTTCTATTATCGCTCTGCGATGTAGGAATAAACCCCGGCAAGAGCCAAGACAACCTCACTGGGTTTCTATCATAGCTATTTTTTTGCAATATATGGCAGAATTGTGTTGGTATTTTAGAACACGAATATCTTTTCAACGGTAGCTCGGATTGCGACGCTTTAAACATGAAAGTTGCTTAGATTTTTGGGTAGATTAATAAAATGTGCTCCTTTTCCATGTTTGCACTTGTCTACATGTTGGTTACCTGCTAATTACAACCACATGCCACTGTAAACTATAATCTGCCATAACTTTTTAACTGATGCTCCGATTAAAATGTTCTTTATATGTAACTTGACTAGAATTTCGTGTAGATTGTGAATATGTTGCTCTTTCTTGCTAATAAAAATAATAAAATATTTTTTAGGACATAACAGTACCAAATACCATTTTTATCGTGTGGACCGCAATAGTTTGCCATGTATAGGTTTTTTCCCCTGCTTAAAGTGACTAGATTAGATAGTTTATTTGTGCTTCACCTATTGCCATGATTGCGTGACATGTCATGCTTGGGTGAGATGCCATGTTAACAACCTTTGCTCATCTTGTGTAGCTAAACAACTTGAACAGTTGGAAACGTGCGGTATCGTCGTGTGTGAAGAGTACTCTACTAAACTTGTTAGTAACCGCTCTCGACGATAGATGTGATACCGTGGTGCGTTGTCTCGTGTTGCCTTCTTGATGATGCTTGCTCGTGATTGCTTCATAGTAATAGTTGCATCTCCATTGATTTTCGTTCAAGTGTTTCCTTCCTGTGTGCTCCCGCGATTACTCTCGGAGACGTTGTGAGCTTGCGATCGACTACACCTTTGTATCCCGACATATCAACAGGCAAGGACTATACATTACTTATGATCCATTCTATTATAACCAGTGGTTTGCATGCTAGTCTAGGTTAGGTTCGATGTTTGATCCTACCACATGTTCACAGCCTCTCTTAAACCGATACAACCATGTCCCCTCCCAGCAAACCATGTACTTCTATGTTACTATTGCTCGTTGCTCAGCACCTGCTTAGTGTGCATGCTTAGGAGGCTACGATGTTATCTTGTTACTCCTTGGTTTGGGATCACTACTAGAGAAATAGCTATACATGGAAAGCTTATTAGTGGCGCATTTTATATGTAATGCGCCACTATGTTGTAAGGGGTGGCGCACTGGTAAAAAATGCGCCACCCATAAGCTCTTATAGGTGGCGCATTTTTCAAAATGCGCCACCCCTAAGAGTGGGCCAGCCCTGGATCCCCTTATACGTGGCGCATTTGGAGAAATGCGCCACCCCTATGAACCTTATAGGTGGCGCATTTTGGATATGCGCCACCCCTAAGAGCTTATGGGTGGCGCATTTTGGAAATGCGCCACCCCTAAGGAATTATTAGTGGCGCATCCAGAATGCGCCACCCATAAGCTCTTAGGGGTGGCGCATCTTGCACATGCGCCACTAATAAGAAAAAAATGTGCGGGAAAATTCCCAAATACACCCCCCTCCCCGTGGACCGCCTTTTCAATTTGAAAAAAATAAAAGAAAATGATAGAAATGTCAAAAAAATAAAATAAAATAAATTTCCCATATGATCTGTGGTCTAGTTGTTAGGAAAATTTACAAATATGAATATCGACTTTTTTTGCAAAATCTCTCGAGAATTGTGTAAAATGGGCTTAACTTTTGCATACGACCTCCGATGAAAAAGTTTTTTATATGAAAAATCATCTACTTGAAAAGTTATATGACCTCATTTCCCCTTGTCAATGACTCACCTTCTTCTTCCACCTTGGCTTCTGGAAGAAAACGATGAATGGCAATGGTTGGGGCATGCAGCCAAGCTTGAGTAAGAGGTCCTCATTGCTAAAGCCGAGGTCTTGGTCTTCATTGAAGGAGTCGACCTTCAAGGAGATGGTCTTCAAGGAGCTGGCCCGCCGGGCCCCGACATGGGCTTCGCGAGGTTCAGGCCTTCTTTAGGAGGGGATGTGTTCTTCTCCTGAGGAAGCCCTTGGCCTTCACGAGGATCGAGTCTTCATCCACGATAGAGGTTCCCTAGGCGAGGAATCAATAATAGGCCTTTGCTTATGACGGGAGCTCACATGAGGAGGCCTCTAGCAAAGGGGATGCCTCATGATCCTTGACTGGGCTCGGGAGGCGGTGCCCCCTCGCGAGGCCACGGATCTGGTGGCTTGGCGAAGGGGGTGCTTGCGCATCGTCTTGATCTCGGGCCAGGAGGGGTCGCGCTTCGCGAACGCCCTCGGTGTGACATCCTGGATTAATAGGAATGATAGGCTACTCATATAAATAAGTTGCACCTTCTTTTCCGGAAGGACATCTTCAAAGAACTCTAAAGTTAAGCGTGCTTGGCTTGGAGCGATTTGAGGATGGGTGACCGACTGGGAAGTAGTTACCATGTGCGCACGAGTGAGGACAAAGTGTGCAAAAAATACTAGTGTTGGTATGTGGGGACAATCTAGATCCCGCCAGGCGTAACGGTCAGGAATCGATGGTTGTGGCCATGGCTTTACAAATGGTATCAAAGTCGACCTTCGAGGTTACACGGGCGTGTGTGGGTCAGTTGCTCGAACATGTGGGACATTTGACGGCACTGGACGCACATGCGTGTACCAAGAGGGAACGTTCATGTGGGTCGTTGAGGACATCGATTCTTTTGAGTGGGGGTGTATCTGACATCTTGGCTTAATAGGAATGATAGGCTACTCATATCAACTAGGTGCACCTTCTTTTCCGGAAGCATATCTTCAAAGAACTCCAAAGTTAAGTGTGATTGGCATGGAGCGATTTGAGGATGGGTGAATGACTGGGAATTAATTCCCATGTGCGCACGAGTGAGGACAATGTGTGTAGAAAAGACTAGTATTGCTCCATGGGGCCAGTCTAGATCCTTCAAGGCATAACAGTCGGGAACCGATGGCTGTGGCCGGGGCGTTACACTCGCGGCCCTGGCGCGCCATGCCACCATAACAAGATGGGAGAAGGCGAGAGTTGTGCCTCGTCTCATGAGGCTGAGGAAAATTTTCCGGCGGTGGAGAAGGGCCGCGGAGGTCGACCAGCTGGAGAAGAAGCTGATGGCGCAACGTGGCTGCAGGTTGTCGAAAACCTGCCTCCTGCTTGGATGAGGTCGGGCTCCTCCTTTGCGTGAGGCCCCATGCTCCTCGGCCAAGGAGCTCGGCCTCCCGACCGAGGCTCAGGGCGACCAATGCCTTCTTCTCGCGAAGCGCGGGCTTCGGCGATGGAGCAGGCAGTGCGGAGCGCCATGCTTCTCTGTCGCGAAGGCCGAAGCTTCATATGAGGTGGTCAGTGTCTCGCGCCTCGGTCCCGTGCTGACCCGGTCCTGGCGCTGGAGAGGGCGTTATCATAAACCTCTAGGAGGTTTGCCGCTAGCTCCCGCTTCTTGAGGGAGACAATTCTCACGGGAAAATTGTGCATGTATTCTGAAGGACACTTCGTCCACCCTGCAGATTTAGGAGAAAAACTAGCTACCCACAAGTGTGGTGTAACAGCTCAGATTTTCACTAAAATTAAAAATTTTGTTTTCTGCTTGAATTGGTTGATTGTCTGATTTGTTTGCGGTGTTTGCGTCCCTGATTTATCGATCAGTGATTATATTTCCCCCTTTTATCTCATACCGGGCGAAGACCGACCCTTGCCACTCTGACACTTGACCTTTGCGACACCGGGTTAAGCCCGATCACCATCACAAAAACCTGCACAAGACCAGTCGTCGCCAACGGAACGAAAACCCCGTTTAATAAGTAAACGGGATATTTTTATAGTGTGTTGGAAAGTGTTGTCAGAACGGTTTCGAAGCGAGGTGAACGCTGCAGGCTCGACGTGCTAATCGCGCAGTTTGAAGTTTTACCCGAATCAGAGCTCCTGCGGACCCCCGACGGTCAGAAACGTAAACCACGCGCACGCGAGTGAAAACCGGGAATGTTTTTGCAAACTGCCAGCCACCTGGGCTATAACTAGACCACCATCCCACTTAGGGTTTTTCCTAAGCTAAATAGGCAGCCACCAGCCCCCAGATCTGGAAAAATAGCCGCAATTTTCGCAATTTAGCCTATTTTTGCAGCAAACCCTAGCTCCCCTCAGATCTGGACCATCAGATCTGAGATCTGGTGGCCCGGATCTTGCCACGTCACCCTAGATGCAACTACCGTGGAAGCTCCTCCACTCCCGCGCCGCCGCGACCCTGCCGCCTCGCTCCGACCGCAACTCCGGCAAGCCGCCGGCGACCTCGTACCCCGGCCGCCGCCCTCTCTCCTTCCTCTCTCCTCCTCTTCTTTCCCTCTTTTCTCCCTCACCCTTGCTCTCTCACAGCACCAGCCGCCATGGGCCACCCGAAGCCCATCGCGCTGCCTAGCCACGATGACCCGAGCTCGCCGCCGGCCACACCCACATCGTCCTCGGCCTCCGTTCCGGTCTGTTGCGCCTCCTCCACTCGCCGGACCTCCGCGCTTCACCGAAGTTTCGACGAAGCCGCCCAGCTGAAAGGGCATGCGCCCTTATGTTTGGTTTTGCTAATTGATGACAATCTTTATGGACTAATGGTTTCCTTGAGTTATACTTTATGGTTTGTCCATAGGCAACCTTGAAGATCATATGGTGGCTTCAAGGTTGTAAGATGAAGATTACGTGTTGACCAAGGTGTTCTTCATGGAGCTATCCAAAGATTGGTCAAGTTGATGTATGCAAGGTCAAGAGGAGCATCACGAAGATATCATATGCTTGGAGCTTGCCGACCATTTAGTGATAATGGTTTTGTGAAGATATTCCTAAAAGAGGCTCACCCATAATGGAGTATGGGGGAGAAATTTACTAGTCTTCATCAAGCCGGCGCAACCAAGAAAGGTGTTCCAACTTGAGGCGGACATGATCATCATCATCAAGCTCAAGCGGATTATGTGCAAGACAAATGTTTGACCTTTATAGGTTTCTAGTTTACCGGTCTCATGGTGGTAGTTAGGAGACCGGGTTATAGGCTAGGCCGCATCGTTCGTGGAGAGCTCAAACCTTTGCATCCTTGGCATCATCTTTACTGGTTCTTGTTTGGTTTTTCTCTTTGTGACTGTTGGAGCTTGAGTTCGTATTCATTACAATCCCTTCTTCATCGAAAACGGATTTCATATACATCTACTTTTGTGTTTTCGATGTTGGTGTTTTTGTCGGCTCTTATCTTGTGAAGGTTTCACCTTCTACCTTGTTGGCATTCTAACATTTCCATCATTTGCATCATTTATTTTTTTGATCTTGGGTGGTTCTCTATGTGAGGATCTAGAGCTTTTCCATAGCTTTAAAACAAGCCCAAGATCATCAAAATCGGAGTTTGTATGGAAAAGTTATGCTTGTTTTGGTCGTGCTGTTTTTTCCTGTGAGGTAGTACCGCCCGGAGTTGAGGTAGTATCGCCCGAGCGGTAGTACCGCCCGGTAGAGCGATAGTACTGCTCCAGCAGTACTACCGTGGTTAGTACCGCATCCACTACCGCATTCCTACTGTATAGGGCGGTAGTGGGGCACGGTACTGAGCCCGGTAGTACCGTAGGGCGGTAGTACCGCTCCAGTTGAGGTAGTACCGCTCCACGGTAGTACCGCTCGCTGTGCGGTAGTACCGTGGTTGGTGGGCTTCCAACGGTTGGATTCATGGGTACCTATAAAAGTGGGTCTTCTTCTTCCTTTGTCCTCACCGGTTATGTGCAAGTTCTCCCCTCTATTGTTGACCTCTTTGAGCTTGCTTACTCTCTTCCCCTCCTATGATTCTTGCTCCTTTTTGAGCGAAAAGAGAGATGAGGTCTAGATCCACATCTCCACCAAGCCATCTCTCCTCTAAGTGAGGGGAACCTTGTGGATCTAGATCTTGGAGTTCTTGGTTTTCTCCTTGTTCTTCCTCTCATATTCCTCCATAGCTTTTGTTGCTTTGGTGGGATTTGAGAGTTGGGGACTTGAGCACTTCGTGTGCTCTTGCCGTTGCATTTGGTGCATCGGTTTGAGTTCTCTCCGAGGATTCTTTGTAGTGAGTGAAGTTGTGAAGATAGCTACTCTTGAGTGCATTGGCACTCTAGAGCTTGTTCCTCGTGGGTGCGTTGGCACCTAGAGGCTTGTTGTTACGGAGCTCAATCATTGTGGTGGAAAGCTTGGGACGCTACAGGAGCCTCCAATTCAGTTGTGGAGATTGCCCCGAGCATTTGTACGGGTTCGGTGACCACCCCCAAGGGTTGCCATTTGTACGGGTTCGGTGACCGCCCTCAAGTGTCCTAATAGTGGAATCACGGCATCTTGCATTGGTAAGAGCGTGAGGAGAAATAGGGTGGCCCTCGTTGGCTTCATGTGAGCATTGTGCTCCTCACCCTCTCCAAACGGAGACGTACTTCTCGCAAGAGAAGGAACGTCGGTAACAAATCCTTGTCTCCATCAGCTCCACTTGTGGTTATCTCTACCTTTACTTTGAGCAAGCTTATTACATTGTTTATCTTGTGCTTGCTCATATTATTGTACATTGCTTATCCCATAGGTTGTTCTTCTAGACAACCTATTTACTTGTGCACCTACTTTGTGATAGCCATAGTGCTCTTGTCATATATCTTGCTATCACATAGTTGTTTATCTTGCTTAGTATAAGTTGTTGGTGCACATAGTTGAGCCTAGATTATTTAGGTTTCTTGCTTGGCAAATTAAACGTTAAGTTTTATTCCGCATTTGTTCAAGCCAAAACCGTAATTATTTTAAACGGCTATTCACCCCCCCCCCTCTAGGCGATATCCACGTCCTTTCAATTGGTATCAGAGCCTCGGCTCTCTTAATAGGGCTTCACCGCCTTGAGAGTAAAGATGTCGACTAGGGGATTAGGATTCATTGACACACTTAGTTTCGATGGCACAAATTATGATGCTTGGAAAATTCGCTTGCTTAATTATTTCCGGGGCATTGACCTGTGTATGGAGCGAATTGTAGATATGGGTTTTTCTCTTCCAAACGATACTCACCTATCATTAGAGGATGAGAAAAACTCTTATCTCAATGCTCAAGCTTCTAATGTGCTTGTTGATGCTTTGAGTAATGTAGACATATTTCAACTCATGTCGTTTCGGGATGCTCATGAGTTGTGGACAAAGCTTCAAGATAAATATGGTGCGTCCAAGATTCGCGGGGATGATTGTTCTCCCTCCACCTCCGGTCATTATGCCTTCTCAACTTCTTCTACTTCACCAACATGTGGTTTTACACAAGGTAATGAAATGGTGAGTAGTTTGATTCATTGCAATTATGATAGTGAACTTATTGTTGATAACCCTTTATCACTATCTTATTGCAATGCCTCCTTGTTGGACCTCAACACTTCGAGCACCATAAATGTTTTACATGCTTCTGTCGATAGTCCATGCATATCATGTAGAAATCACTTGAATAAATCTCATGATGATATGATTGCTATATCTTGTTGCCATGATAAGAATGCCTCTATTTCCTCTAGTTATTGTACTAACAATGTAGAGGAAAACCAACGGTCCATGGAACAAGATGTGGTATTGAATGGTGCCTCAAGAGATCCTACATCATCATCTCGTGTTACTCATGTTTGCCTTATGGCGAAGGAGTTAAAGGTATCTCCTACTTTGACCCCCATATCTAGTGATGGTGATGATGTAGATAATATTGAAGAGGATGATAATATTGCTCTCTTAAAAATTAAGGGAGAAATGATTTTTAAAGATCTTCATAAGAATAAAATTGCTTGATCCAACTTCATGGAAATCATGTCTATTGCCATTTAGGGCAAGAAATACATTGAGGAGTTGGAAGCTCATATTGAGGTGAATGAGGACACCATTGAGAAAATGGAAAGCCATGAGCGTGATTACGCTAATGAAATTGCGGATCTATCTCAAGCTCTTGAGTGTGAGGAAACCACCAAGGAATCTCTTGAGGAGACTTTTACTTTAGAGTTATCTAAAGTAAAGGAATCTCTTGATAGAACCCTTGAGGTGGCTAATTCTATCAAAACTAAACATAATAAGCTTGAAGTTGCACATGCTAAACTCCTTGAGGATTTTGAGCACCTCGGAAATGGCTCACGGGTCATTAAGGGTGAGCTCATCAAACTCACCGAGTCGCATGCTCAACTAAAAGCTTGTTATTCGAAAGAGCTTGCCATGTCGTCCTCTCCTTCCATTTTTCTTGATGATGCTTGTGCTACTAACTCTATTTATTGTGAAGCATTCATCCTAAAGGAGAATGTTGAGCTAAAGTCTCAACTTGAGTTTCTAACTAGCAAGTATGGGAAATTGGAAGAAAGTCATGAAAAGCTCTCAAGATCTCTTGAGGATCTTCTAGTCTCCCATAATGTGCTAAAGTTAGCTCATGAGGCTAAGGTTTCTAAATTAGTTCCTCATGTGGACATTAGCACTACTTCTACTCAATATGCTATATTGCCTTGTGCTAGTCCTTGTGATTCATCCACTCATAATGTTACTACATCTTGTGATGAATTACTTTCCTTGCCTTGTTGCTCTAACAATGCTTCTACTTCCTCTAGTACTTGTATTGTTACTAACCGTGTAGAGGAAATCAAAGAGCTCAAGGCCCAAGTCACTTCTTTGAAGAAAGACTTGGGAAAGGGTCATGAAGGGAAGTCTACACTTGACAAGGTTTTGTGTGGACAAAAATCCCCCAATGACAAGGGTGGACTTGGATTCAACTCCAACAATAAGAAATCCATTTTTAACAAGAAGAAGGGCCAATCTCAAGTCAAGAATTCGGCCAAGATTATTTGTTTCAAGTGCAAGGTTGAAGGACACCATGTTAGATCTTGCCCTTTGAAGAAGAAGCCCATTTGTGACAAGCAACTAGGGAAGAGGCCTCAAGTTCAACCGCAAGGTGAAGTCAAGCCTCTTCCCAAGAAGACTCAAGTAAATGATCTTCATGTTGAGAAATCAACCATGAAGAAAGGAAAGAGTAGGTGTTGCTACTTATGTCGCGAGAAGGGTCATCTTGCGTCTTCATGCACGAATGTTACCTTATCCAACCCTATTATATTTGATGATTTTTATTCTCTTCGGAAGGATAAGGTTGGCAATGTGTTTGCCAAAAATTTTGGCACTCAAAGTGGTGACAAGAAAATCACCATTTGGGTTGTCAAGCCTATTGTGACTAACCTATTAGGACCCAACTTGGTTGGGGACCAACAAGCTCCAACTTGATCCATAGGTGGTGATGGAGGGCATTGGAGACTTGGCTACATTATGAAGAATTAAGGGACCTTCATTAATAACATTATCTAGAGCCAAGTCATTTGGATTATCTTGTGACTATCTTATATCCAATGTGCCTCCCTACGGTAACTTGTACTTAAATTGTTTACATTGAAAGTTACTTGCCCCTTTGCATGTTTTGGTTTTGTACCTTGCATGTGTTTGTATATGTTGTGTTTCCAATCTACATATCTTGAGTAATCAATTTTGTGTATATTGGTTTGCATACCGTGTATGTGTGACTGTTGTATTGAGCCTATTTTTTTGTCTTGTTTGCATATTAGTTGGCTCTTGTGAGAGATTAATGGATCATCCCATTTCGGGGGAGTGATGTGCCTTGTGCACTTTACGATCCTAAAATGTGGATACATGAGGAATACCACCTATTATTGATACTATAAGATTATCTAGTCACTATGTGGTATGTCGTACTCATGAGAAATTCCAATTCTAAATGTTCCATTAATTATCTCTTGTTGGTATTTTTTTGCCTCTAGTTGTAAAATTTGGGATATCACATTATGGTGGAGTAACATGCGTTGTGCATATTACTCACCTATAAAATGTGTACATTTGGGGTTTGTGCCACTTAGAGTTGATATTGTAAATTATCTAGTTCCTAGGTGGCATGGTTGCTCCTCAAGTTCCAATTTTCTTATATTGAATTTATTTCTCATCTTATGGTTCTTGAGTGTGTGAGATTTTCTTGTTACGGTTTCCCTCCAACATGTACTTGTATTTACTATGTGGGAACCATTTTCTCCAAGTTTTCTAGTCATTGCTTGCATGATTGGATGCATACTTGAAGCTAACAAGAATCTCGTTGTAAGCATTGTGGTCAATTCTTATCTTTTGCTACATGCTTATGGTTGTTGTTGTAAAGATGATTATTTATATTAATTCTATCTACCACCCGGAAGTAATTCCATATACCTCTTGTGCTTAACAATTGGTACTCTTATATGTGGTAGAAATTATTGATCAGCTTTACATTGGCTTGTTTATAATTGCCTTATTATTTGCCAAGGTTTTATAGTGGTTTTGACTCTCATTGTCTTCCTAGACACTTGTGGATCATGTGTTTTCGTGATCTTGTCTAGCGTTTCTCTAGATATAGTGAATGTGATGATCCCATCTTGTGCATTTTGTATTCAATTGGAAATTCTATATACTGCACATCTCTTGGGGGAGCTAGTATCTTATGATTCATATCAAGTGTGGGTTATTGGAAGGCATATTCTCTTTGGTGCTTTGTGTCATCATAAATTTGTTGAGGGCATAGTTAGTTTGGAATTGTGCTCTCCTTTTGAGAGTTTGATACCTCTTTTCATTGATCTCTTTTATTTTTGGTATCATGCTCTCTATCAATTGATGTTTCAATTGATACCCCATTCCTTGATGAATCTTTTATTTGGTATAGTCCAAGTGACAAGTTTATGTTGAAACCTTATTTTCAATTGGAATCTTATTTTGGAATCTAATGGTCACTTGGTATCCTTTTCAATTGTTTTCCTATTCAATCATTTGTTGATTGGGTTGGGATTCAATTGGTTTTTCTTCACATTTGTTGGTGAATGTAGAAATTGACCATGTGTTAATTTCTACTTGTCTCCTATCATGTGTTGATTTGGACCTTTGATATAATTTGGACAACCTTATGTTGTGTCACCCTTTGGTGTGCCATCTTGGTTTACTTGATGTTTTGTCCAAATTGTATTCACTTTTGGTTCTTGAAAGTCTTATGCATGCATATTTTCTATGTGTTGTTCCGATGCATGATTTCTTTCCTTGATCCTATATATAGGTTAAACTCCATCCACTTCTTTATTGGCTAATATGTGCATCGAATTAATATTCATGTCCATATGCACTTATTCCCGTGGAGTTTGTCCTATGTATGTTTGTTCCTCTAACTCTTGGGTACCAATGAGTTTGGGTACCATTTTGTGTGTTAATGTTGATGTAGGAACTTTGGAGATGCATTGGAGGATCGTCTCATTTAAAGAAGGTGGTGTAACCATGTGCCTTTTGGAGTCATGCTAGGACGATCATTGAAGACTTTATCTACTACATCATTCCCATGCTATCTCGGTAACAAGTATCTACCTCATGCATACTTTTCTTACTTCTAACCTTGTGTAGGTTGCATCATGGCATGATATTCTTCACTTGCAATTGTTGCGGTTCTTGATTTGTTCTAGAATTGCAAGATATATTATTGGTTGCGATACTTGTTTCGTTGTTCAAAGAATCTCAACTATCTCTTGATACCTTGTTGCTAGTTGTGATGACTTTGATGGTTGTTTGTGTGGATTTCATCCTTATACAATAAGATAATATTAAGCCATTGGTTATACTTTCAAGAAAAGATCTTATTCGTATATTTATGACTTCCATTTGGATATCGTGTTCTCTCCTTTTGTAACTATCTCGGGTGTACATGCTTCTTTGTGGATGTAATCTACCTAGAATCTTATACACTTGAGAGAAGTTACACTTTTAGTGGATATCCTTGGTCTTTCATGTCCACCTTTTATTTTCAATGTTAAATTATTCGGTGGTTACATGAAAGCGTGTGTGGTTGAGTGCGTGTCTTAATTCTATTCTTATTAGTGCACTCTTTTGGTGGTGAAGATTGTTGTTATTTTCTATCTTCGCCATGGGGTTGTCACAAGCCTTGATTTTACTTTGTGTTTTACTTAAGCTTGTGGTCAATTCTTATCTTTTGCTACATGCTTATGGTTGTTGTTGTAAAGATGATTATTTATATTAATTCTATCTACCACCCGGAAGTAATTCCATATACCTCTTGTGCTTAACAATTGGTACTCTTATATGTGGTAGAAATTATTGATCAGCTTTACATTGGCTTGTTTATAATTGCCTTATTATTTGCCAAGGTTTTATAGTGGATTTAACTCTCATTGTCTTCCTAGACAGTTGTGGATCATGTGTTTTCGTGATCTTGTCTAGCGTTTCTCTAGATATAGTGAATGTGATGATCCCATCTTGTGCATTTTGTATTCAATTGGAAATTCTATATACTACACATCTCTTGGGGGAGCTAGTATCTTATGATTCATATCAAGTGTGGGTTATTGGAAGGCATATTCTGTTTGGTGCTTTGTGTCATCATAAATTTGTTGAGGGCATAGTTAGTTTGGAATTGTGCTCTCCTTTTGAGAGTTTGATACCTCTTTTCTTTGATCTCTTTTATTTTTGGTATCATGCTCTCTATCAATTGATGTTTCAATTGATACCCCATTCCTTGATGAATCTTTTATTTGGTATAGTCCAAGTGACAAGTTTATGTTGAAATCTTATTTTCAATTGGAATCTTATTTTGGAATCTAATGGTCACTTGGTATCCTTTTCAATTGTTTTCCTATTCAATCATTTGTTGATTGGGTTGGGATTCAATTGGTTTTTCTTCACATTTGTTGGTGAATGTAGAAATTGACCATGTGTTAATTTCTACTTGTCTCCTATCATGTGTTGATTTGGACCTTTGATATAATTTGTACAACCTTATGTTGTGCCACCCTTTGGTGTGCCATCTTGGTTTACTTGATGTTTTGTCCAAATTGTATTCACTTTTGGTTCTTGAAAGTCTTATGCATGCATATTTTCTATGTGTTGTTCCGATGCATGATTTCTTTCCTTGATCCTATATATAGGTTAAACTCCATCCACTTCTTTATTGGCTAATATGTGCATGGAATTAATATTCATGTCCATATGCACTTATTCCCGTGGAGTTTGTCCTATGTATGTTTGTTCCTCTAACTCTTGGGTACCAATGAGTTTGGGTACCATTTTGTGTGTTAATGTTGATGTAGGAACTTTGGAGATGCATTGGAGGATCGTGTCATTTAAAGAAGGTGGTGTAACCATGTGCCTTTTGGAGTCATGCTAGGACGATCATTGAAGACTTTATCTACTACATCATTCCCATGCTATCTCGGTAACAAGTATCTACCTCATGCATACTTTTCTTACTTCTAACCTTGTGTAGGTTGCATCATGGCATGATATTCTTCACTTGCAATTGTTGCGGTTCTTGATTTGTTATAGAATTGCAAGATATATTATTGGTTGCGATACTTGTTTCGTTGTTCAAAGAATCTCAACTATCTCTTGATACCTTGTTGCTAGTTGTGATGACTTTGATGGTTGTTTGTGTGGATTTCATCCTTATACAATAAGATAATATTAAGCCATTGGTTATGCTTTCAAGAAAAGATCTTATTCGTATATTTATGACTTCCATTTGGATATCGTGTTCTCTCCTTTTGTAACTATCTCGGGTGTACATGCTTCTTTGTGGATGTAATCTACCTAGAATCTTATACACTTGAGAGAAGTTACACTTTTAGTGGATATCCTTGGTCTTTCATGTCCACCTTTTATTTTCAATGTTAAATTATTCGGTGGTTACATGAAAGCGTGTGTGGTTGAGTGCGTGTCTTAATTCTATTCTTATTAGTGCACTCTTTTGGTGGTGAAGATTGTTGTTATTTTCTATCTTCGCCATGGGGTTGTCACAAGCCTTGATTTTACTTTGTGTTTTACTTAAGCTTGTGGTCAATTCTTATCTTTTGCTACATGCTTATGGTTGTTGTTGTAAAGATGATTATTTATATTAATTCTATCTACCACCCGGAAGTAATTCCATATACCTCTTGTGCTTAACAATTGGTACTCTTATATGTGGTAGAAATTATTGATCAGCTTTACATTGGCTTGTTTATAATTGCCTTATTACTTGCCAAGGTTTTATAGTTGTTTTAACTCTCATTGTCTTCCTAGACACTTGTGGATCATGTGTTTTCGTGATCTTGTCTAGCGTTTCTCTAGATATAGTGAATGTGATGATCCCATCTTGTGCATTTTGTATTCAATTGGAAATTCTATATACTGCACATCTCTTGGGGGAGCTAGTATCTTATTATTCATGTCAAGTGTGGGTTATTGGAAGGCATATTCTCTTTGGTGCTTTGTGTCATCATAAATTTGTTGAGGGCATAGTTAGTTTGGAATTGTGCTCTCCTTTTGAGAGTTTGATACCTCTTTTCTTTGATTTCTTTTATTTTTGGTATCATGCTCTCTATCAATTGATGTTTCAATTGATACCCCATTCCTTGATGAATCTTTTATTTGGTATAGTCCAAGTGACAAGTTTATGTTGAAATCTTATTTTCAATTGGAATCTTATTTGTGAATCTAATGGTCACTTGGTATCCTTTTCAATTGTTTTCCTATTCAATCATGTGTTGATTGGGTTGGGATTCAATTGGTTTTTCTTCACATTTGTTGGTGAATGTGGAAATTGATCATGTGTTAATTTCTACTTGTCTCCTATCATGTGTTGATTTGGACCTTTGATATAATTTGGACAACCTTATGTTGTGTCACCCTTTGGTGTGCCATCTTGGTTTACTTGATGTTTTGTCCAAATTGTATTCACTTTTGGTTCTTGAAAGTCTTATGCATGCATATTTTCTATGTGTTGTTCCGATGCATGATTTCTTTCCTTGATCCTATATATAGGTTAAACTCCATCCACTTCTTTATTGGCTAATATGTGCATCGAATTAATATTCATGTCCATATGCACTTATTCCCGTGGAGTTTGTCCTATGTATGTTTGTTCCTCTAACTCTTGGGTACCAATGAGTTTGGGTACCATTTTGTGTGTTAATGTTGATGTAGGAACTTTGGAGATGCATTGGAGGATCATCTCATTTAAAGAAGGTGGTGTAACCATGTGCCTTTTGGAGTCATGCTAGGACGATCATTGAAGACTTTATCTACTACATCATTCCCATGCTATCTCGGTAACAAGTATCTTCCTCATGCGTACTTTTCTTACTTCTAACCTTGTGTAGGTTGCATCATGGCATGATATTCTTCACTTGCAATTGTTGCGGTTCTTGATTTGTTCTAGAATTGCAAGATATATTATTGGTTGCGATACTTGTTTCGTTGTTCAAAGAATCTCAACTATCTCTTGATACCTTGTTGCTAGTTGTGATGACTTTGATGGTTGTTTGTGTGGATTTCATCCTTATACAATAAGATAATATTAAGCCATTGGTTATGCTTTCAAGAAAAGATCTTATTCGTATATTTATGACTTCCATTTGGATATCGTGTTCTCTCCTTTTGTAACTATCTCGGGTGTACATGCTTCTTTGTGGATGTAATCTACCTAGAATCTTATACACTTGAGAGAAGTTACACTTTTAGTGGATATCCTTGGTCTTTCATGTCCACCTTTTATTTTCAATGTTAAATTCTTCGGTGGTTACATGAAAGCGTGTGTGGTTGAGTGCGTGTCTTAATTCTTTTCTTATTAGTGCACTCTTTTGGTGGTGAAGATTGTTGTTATTTTCTATCTTCGCCATGGGGTTGTCACAAGCCTTGATTTTACTTTGTGTTTTACTTAAGCTTGTGGTCAATTCTTATCTTTTGCTACATGCTTATGGTTGTTGTTGTAAAGATGATTATTTATATTAATTCTATCTACCACCCGGAAGTAATTCCATATACCTCTTGTGCTTAACAATTGGTACTCTTATATGTGGTAGAAATTATTGATCAGCTTTACATTGGCTTGTTTATAATTGCCTTATTACTTGCCAAGGTTTTATAGTTGTTTTAACTCTCATTGTCTTCCTAGACACTTGTGGATCATGTGTTTTCGTGATCTTGTCTAGCGTTTCTCTAGATATAGTGAATGTGATGATCCCATCTTGTGCATTTTGTATTCAATTGGAAATTCTATATACTGCACATCTCTTGGGGGAGCTAGTATCTTATTATTCATGTCAAGTGTGGGTTATTGGAAGGCATATTCTCTTTGGTGCTTTGTGTCATCATAAATTTGTTGAGGGCATAGTTAGTTTGGAATTGTGCTCTCCTTTTGAGAGTTTGATACCTCTTTTCTTTGATTTCTTTTATTTTTGGTATCATGCTCTCTATCAATTGATGTTTCAATTGATACCCCATTCCTTGATGAATCTTTTATTTGGTATAGTCCAAGTGACAAGTTTATGTTGAAATCTTATTTTCAATTGGAATCTTATTTTGGAATCTAATGGTCACTTGGTATCCTGTTCAATTGTTTTCCTATTCAATCATGTGTTGATTGGGTTGGGATTCAATTGGTTTTTCTTCACATTTGTTGGTGAATGTAGAAATTGACCATGTGTTAATTTCTACTTGTCTCCTATCATGTGTTGATTTGGACCTTTGATATAATTTGGACAACCTTATGTTGTGTCACCCTTTGGTGTGCCATCTTGGTTTACTTGATGTTTTGTCCAAATTGTATTCACTTTTGGTTCTTGAAAGTCTTATGCATGCATATTTTCTATGTGTTGTTCCGATGCATGATTTCTTTCCTTGATCCTATATATAGGTTAAACTCCATCCACTTGTTTACTGGCTAATATGTGCATGGAATTAATATTCATGTCCATATGCACTTATTCCCGTGGAGTTTGTCCGATGTATGTTTGTTCCTCTAACTCTTGGGTACCAATGAGTTTGGGTACCATTTTGTGTGTTAATGTTGATGTAGGAACTTTGGAGATGCATTGGAGGATCGTCTCATTTAAAGAAGGTGGTGTAACCATGTGCCTTTTGGAGTCATGCTAGGACGATCATTGAAGACTTTATCTACTACATCATTCCCATGCTATCTCGGTAACAAGTATCTACCTCATGCATACTTTTCTTACTTCTAACCTTGTGTAGGTTGCATCATGGCATGATATTCTTCACTTGCAATTGTTGCGGTTCTTGATTTGTTCTAGAATTGCAAGATATATTATTGGTTGCGATACTTCTTTCGTTGTTCAAAGCATCTCAACTATCTCTTGATACCTTGTTGCTAGTTGTGATGACTTTGATGGTTGTTTGTGTGGATTTCATCCTTATACAATAAGATAATATTAAGCCATTGGTTATGCTTTCAAGCAAAGATCTTATTCGTATATTTATGACTTCCATTTGGATATCGTGTTCTCTCCTTTTGTAACTATCTCGGGTGTACATGCTTCTTTGTGGATGTAATCTACCTATAATCGTATACACTTGAGAGAAGTTACACTTTTAGTGGATATCCTTGGTCTTTCATGTCCACCTTTTATTTTCAATGTTAAATTCTTCGGTGGTTACATGAAAGCGTGTGTGGTTGAGTGCGTGTCTTAATTCTATTCTTATTAGTGCACTCTTTTGGTGGTGAAGATTGTTGTTATTTTCTATCTTCGCCATGGGGTTGTCACAAGCCTTGATTTTACTTTGTGTTTTACTTAAGCTTGTGGTCAATTCTTATCTTTTGCTACATGCTTATGGTTGTTGTTGTAAAGATGATTGTTTATATTAATTCTATCTACCACCCGGAAGTAATTCCATATACCTCTTGTGCTTAACAATTGGTACTCTTATATGTGGTAGAAATTATTGATCAGCTTTACATTGGCTTGTTTATAATTGCCTTATTACTTGCCAAGGTTTTATAGTTGTTTTAACTCTCATTGTCTTCCTAGACACTTGTGGATCATGTGTTTTCGTGATCTTGTCTAGCGTTTCTCTAGATATAGTGAATGTGATGATCCCATTTGTTGTTTCTCTAGATATAGTGAATGTGATGATCACAAGCCTTGATTTTACTTTGTGTTTTAATTAAGCTTGTGAACCCATTTGTTGTTTGTGTGTGTGACCTTCTTAACTTATGTTGGAAGGACATGTCTAGCATCTTGAGCCTCATTTCTTCAAGACTATGTTGATGCTTAACTAGTCATCCTTATACTAGTCATGTCAAGTGCTTCGCCATGACTCACACACATCTTGTTGGTTGAGCCTATTCCTATGATTATCTGTTTTGCTATTTTCTCAACCATTGGTTTGTTGCAAGTGCTAGACTTTGTCTCATATTTGTGCACACTTGCACATGTGTTGTGTTTCTATCGATTTTGGGGGAGTGATGATCGAATTTTTGTGAACTTTGTATTATACTACAAAGATTCTAAATAGTGCACAAATCTTGGGGAACTTCTCTATCTTCTTTAGAACACTCCTATGCTCAAATCATAATATCTTATAATCTTTTGGCATGTTGGATCGTTTGATTGCTTGCTTTTTCTTATGCCTTTGTGCCATCTCACATTTTTGCAATCTTTGGATCCTCTATATAGTTTGTTTTTCCTCCCATCGTATATCTTTGGATATATGTATGTTATTCCACTCATTTCTTGAGAAATACACCCTTTTGGGAGGAACACATTATATATCGGCCTTCTAAGTTCTTTCGCCCATTTTGGCAATCGATGCCAAAGGGGGAGAAGAGTTTAGAGGGTTTTGTTTGAGGAGGTTCATGCTTTGGTTTTTCTCTTAAGCATTTTCCTTCGTTTTCATGCATACTTTCTTTGAATGATTAGCATAATTCATCATATAAACCCTCTTAATGTGTTTGTCATCAATTACAAAAACGGGGGAGATTGAAAGGGCATGCGCCCTTATGTTTGGTTTTGGTAATTGATGACAATCTTTATGGACTAATGGTTTCCTTGAGTTATACTTTAAGGTTTGTCCATAGGCAACACTTGAAGATCATATGGTGGCTTCAAGGTTGTAAGATGAAGATTACGTGTTGACCAAGGTGTTCTTCATGGAGCTATCCAAAGATTGGTCAAGTTGATGTGTGCAAGGTCAAGAGGAGCATCACGAAGATATCATATGCTTGGAGCTTGCCGACCATTTGGTGATAATGGTTTTTTGAAGATATGCCTAAAAGAGGCTCACCCATAATGGAGTATGGGGGAGAAATTTACTAGTCTTCATGGAGCCGGCGCAACCAAGAACGGTGTTCCAACTTGAGGCGGACATGATCATCATCATCAAGCTCAAGCGGATTATGTGCAAGACAAAGGTTTGACCTTTATAGGTTTCTAGTTTACCGGTCTCATGGTGGTAGTTAGGAGACCGGGTTATAGGCTAGGCCGCATCGTTCGTGGAGAGCTCAAACCTTTGCATCATTGGCATCATCTTTACTGGTTCTTGTTCGGTTTTTCTCTTTGTGAGTGTTGGAGCTTGAGTTCGTATTCATTACAAGCCCTTCTTCATCGAAAACGGATTTCATATACATCCACTTTTGTGTTTTCGATGTTGGTGTTTTTGTCGGCTCTTATCTTGTGAAGGTTTCACCTTCTACCTTGTTGACATTCTAACATTTCCATGATTTGCATCATTTATTTTTGTTGATCTTGGGTGGTTCTCTATGTGAGGATCTAGAGCTTTTCCATAGCTTTAAAACAATCCCAAGATCATCAAAAGCGGAGTTCGTATGGAAAAGTTATGCTTGTTTTGGTCGTGCTGTTTTTTCCTGTGAGGTAGTACCGCCCGGAGTTGAGGTAGTACCGCCCGAGCGGTAGTACCTCCCGGTAGAGCGGTAGTACTGCTCCAGCGGTACTACCGTGGTTAGTACCGCATCCACTACCGCATTCCTACTGTATAGGGCGGTAGTGGGGCACGGTACTGAGCCCGGTAGTACCGTAGGGCGGTAGTACCGCTCCAGTTGAGGTAGTACCGCCCCACGGTAGTACCGCTCGCTGTGCGGTAGTACCGTGGTTGGTGGGCTTCCAACGGTTGGATTCATGGGGACTTATAAAAGGGGGTCTTCTTCTTCCTTTTTCCTCACCGGTTTTGTGCAAGTTCTCCCCCCCATTGTTGACCTCTTTGAGCTTGCTTACTCTCTTCCCCTCCTATGATTCTTGCTCCTTTTTGAGCGAAAAGAGAGAGGAGGTCTAGATCCACATCTCCACCAAGCCATCTCTCCTCTAAGTGAGGGGAACCTTGTGGATCTAGATCTTGGAGTTCTTGGTGTTCTCCTTGTTCTTCCTCTCATATTCCTCCATAGCTTTTGTTGCTTTGGTGGGATTTGAGAGTTGGGGACTTGAGCACTTCATGTGCTCTTGCCATTGCATTTGGTGCATCGGTTTGAGTTCTCTCCGAGGATTCTTTGTAGTGAGTGAAGTTGTGAAGATATCTACTCTTGAGTGCATTGGCACTCTAGAGCTTGTTCCTCGTGGGTGCGTTGGCACCTAGAGGCTTGTTTTTACGGCGCTCAATCATTGTGGTGGAAAGCTTCGGGACGCTACGGGAGCGTCCAATTCGGTTGTGGAGATTGGCCCGAGCATTTGTACGGGTTCGGTGACCGCCCCCAAGGGTTGCCATTTGTACGGGTTCGGTGAACGCCCTCAAGTGTCCTAATAGTGTAATCACGGCTTCTTGTATTGGTAAGAGCGTGAGGAGAAATAGGGTGGCCCTCGTTGGCTTCATGTGAGCATTGTGCTCCTCACCCTCTCCAAACGGAGACGTACTTCTCGCAAGAGAAGGAACGTCGGTAACAAATCCTTGTCTCCATCAGCTCCACTTGCGGTTATCTCTACCTTTACTTTGAGCAAGCTTATTACATTGTTTATCTTGTGCTTGCTCATATTATTGTACATTGCTTGTCCCATAGGTTGTTCTTCTAGACAACCTATTTACTTGTGCACCTACTTTGTGATAGCCATAGTGCTCTTGTCATATATCTTGCTATCACATAGTTGTTTATCTTGCTTAGTATAAGTTGTTGGTGCACATAGTTGAGCCTAGCTTATTTAGGTTTCTTTCTTGGCAAATTAAACGTTATGTTTTATTCCGCATTTGTTCAAGCCAAAACCGTAATTATTTTAAATGCCTATTCACCCCCCCCCCTCTAGGAGACATACACGTCCTTTCACCAGCCATGTCCCGTCCGGCTCGGGACGAGGACGAGACCAGCCCCAGCCACGCAGCGGGTGGGCTGCAGCCCGTCGGCGCACCTCCCAGCGCTGCCAGCCCCGCATCGCTGCTTCATCGCCCTGGGCGAGGTCTCGCTAAGCATCACCCATCTGCGGACTGGGCCACGGCCCGTTAGGGTGAGCCTGTTTCTTTTTTTAATTTTAATTTTTTCTGCTGCGCCAGATGGGCTTGGCCCAGTAGGGTCAAATTTGGCCGAAAAACTGTTATAGCTATTTTTTTTGCAATATATGGCAGAATTGTGTTGGTATTTTGCAACGCGTATATCTTTTCAAGGGTAGCTCGGATCGCGACGCTTTAAAAATGAAAGTTTCTTAGATATTTGTGTAGATTAATAAAATATGCTCCTTTTCCATGTTTGGACTTGTCTACATGTTGTTTACCTGCTAATTTCAACTACATGCCACTGTAAACTATAATCTGCCATAACTTTTTAATTGTTGCTCCGATTAAAATGTTCTTTATATGTAACTTGACAAGAATTTCGTGTAGATTATGAATATGTTGCTCTTGCTTGCTAATAAAAATAATAAAATATTGTTTAGGACATAACAGTACCAAATTCCATTTTTAACTTGTGGACTGCAATAGTTTTCCATGTATAGGTTTTTCCCCCTCTTAAAGTGACTAGATTAGATTGTTTATTTGTGCTTCACCTCTTGCCATGATTGCGTGACATGCCATGCTTGGGTGAGATTCCATGTTAACAACCTTTGCTCATCTTGTGTAGCTAAACAACTTGAACCCTTGTAAACGTGCGGTATCGTCGTGTGTGACGAGTACTCCACAACTTCTCAATAGGAGATGGATTCTTCACGTCTTCAGGTTTTATACCTTTTTCTTTTATAGACTTCTTTGCTTCTTGCATATCTTCGGGGCTTAGAACAAGCATGCCCCTCTTCTTTGGTGGTGGAGGTGGTTCAGGGACAGACCAATCTTCGTGGTTCTTGGCAATCTTTCCCATTAGTTCTTCAGCATCGTCCGGTGTTCTTTTCCTGAAAATACAACCAGCACAACTATCCAAATAGGATCTAGAATCATCGGTTAGGCCAGCATAAAATATATCAAGTAATTCATTCATAGGGACTCCATGTCCCGGACTAGCCTTGATTAAACTGCAATACCTCCCCCTTTAGGGAGGTGCTCATCCTGCAACTGTTTAAAGTTATAAATTCTTTGTAAACCAGCGTGTTGCATATGAGTAGGAAAATACTTATCAACAAAAGATAGAGCTAAATCTTGAGGACTCTTAATGGAACCTTAGGGTAGTGCATCATACCATGCTTTAGCGTCTTCCTTTAAGGAAAAATGAAAAAGCTTAGTCACATAAAAGTTTCGTATCCTCTCATCGGTAGTAAACAAGCCACCTAACTCAGTGAGTTTGGTCAGGTGTGCAATAGCATCATCATTTTCTCTGCCACAAAAGGGGTCAGCTTTAACTGTAGATATAAGTGAAAGATCAGCAGAGAAATCATAATCAGGATCATTGATGCATATAGGAGATGTAGCAAATTCAGGATCCGGAGTAATCTTGTTCTTCATGGAGTGCTTTTCAAGCAGCTTCTTAACAACACCAGGGTCATATTTAGCACACTCTGTAAGTTTCGTGCATAAATCATCATCAAGAATAATATAAGCATCCTCAAGGAGTCTCTCCTTGAGTTTCTCCAAGTCTGGGTAGCCAAAGGCTTTGCAAGTGAGAAAATAGGTAGCAGGAGTTTCAATATCGGACTGTGCTGCAACCTTAGCCATTTGAGATTCAAGATAGCGACCAAGAAAACAAATTTCCTCAAAAGTAGTAGAAGCATCATCAAAAGTATCGGACATAGTAATAGACTCAGTGGAATTAGCATGTCGTGGTGGTGGTGAAGCAAACTTACTTATAAATGAAGGTGAATCAAGTGTAGCACTAGTACCCAGAACGGTACCTTTTCTTGTAGTGGATGGTAAGATCGGAACCTTGGGGTCTCCATTCTGACCCATGGTGGATAAAGTGCAGAAGGCAGAAGCCTTCAAGTAGACTTGTAAATAAATCTATGCTCCCCGGAAACGGCGCCAGAAAACAATACTTCATGACCCTCAATTGTAGGGGATCTAGATATTTTTCGTGGGTAAGATAACTCAATTTATTGATTCAACACAAGGCGAGCCAAATAATATTTATAAGCTTTAACAGTTGAGTTGTGAATTCAACCGCACCTGAAATATACTTGCTTGCAACAAAATATTAATAGCAATGGTGATATGAAAGTTATAGTAGCAATAGCAAAAGTAAAACAGAAAAAGTCACAACTAGTAATCAGTAGGATTAAAACATTGTAGGCTAGGGAGATGGATGGTTGGGCGCTGCTTGGATGAGAGTGAACATGTAAGAGATTTTAACACGGGGCAAGTCACACAAAAAAGCAAGGATCATCTAGGAAAATATAAAACATTAGGCATGTATCACGTAAGTAGTTGTGCGTGTTTGCAATAAGAACTTGCACAACATGTTTTGTCCTACCATCCCGCTACGAATGGGGCCAAAAGGAACTTATGGAGATTGAGGTGCTCCTGTCGAAGAGCACCGGAACAAAGAATTAACACTCAATGGATACATGAAATCCTCAAATTATAATCCATCCCCTTTGGTGTCCCAAGCTGTCACCATTGGGATCACCGGTTCCGGACCATAATAGGTGCATACAACTCATAGATAGGATCAAGAACACAAATAAACTCATGAAAACACAAGTGGTTCAGATCTGAAAACATGGCACTCGGGCCCAAAGTGACAAGCATTAAGAGTAACAAGTTGTAGCAAAGATGATAAACACCAAAGTAGATGATAGGCAACATGCCCCCAACAATCTGACGAACTATTACATGATCTAACTCATCCAATCCCTACCATCCCCTATGCCTACAGCAGGTAATTACTCACACATGAAAGGAGAAGTCACGAAGGGATGATGGATTGGTGATGGTGATGACGATGGCGATGATCTCTCCTCACCGGAGGCCAAACCAGCGTCCAGATTAGCTCTCCCGAAGAAGAACAGAGGGTGGGGGCGGCTCCACGATGGAAACTAGGAAAATGACTTATGTTCTGGGGTTTCCTCTCGACGAGAATAAATAGGGGCCTTGGTAGGGCACCAGAGGGGGGAGGACCCACCCATGCGGACTCCCGGTGCGGCCAGGGGTGGGGCCGCGTCAGCAGAGCGCCTAGGGACCCCTGGCTGCCCTCTGGCCCCACTTCTGGCTCCGGGCCCCTCCGGGTGCGTGGATTTTCTGTGATTTTTCCTAGAATTTTCTGAGAAACCTAAAAATCCATATTCCTGCACATAAGAAAACCATACAGACAGCTCTGCTCAAAACAGCGTTAGTCCGGGTTAGTATAGTTCAAATTATGCAAGAATGAGGCCAAAAGAATAGCAAAACTGTTTGGAAAAGTAGATACGTTTGAGTCGTATCAGCCACCGCCGGTGCTTTGTCCGGGGCGAGGTGTCTCGTTTGGTGCATGGCCTCAAATACCAAGGGGCCGCCGTCGGTACTGTGCCAGGGGGCGAGGTGTCACATTCGGTGGATGGCCTCATGAAGATGTCTCTGTTCTCCGGGCGGTTCCTCACCTGACGAGGCGGGATCCAGGAAAGCTTGCCTCGTGATGGAGAGATGGTTCGTGAAGACGTTCCGGTGATGAAGACGATCGCGATTCCCAATTCCTCACGAGGCCTCCTTGGGGACCTCGGGCGTGGGCTCGGGACTCTCGCGTCATGCCGGGGGAGTATTCGATGCGTGGCTGGCCTTTCCCTCGTCCTTGGAACGGTGTTGGAGGTCGGTCGTCGAAGAGGGGGCTCCCTCTCGTCCATCACTCCGAGGGCGGCCACTGTTGCTCGAGCGGGCCTGGGGCATCCGCAACAGGAAAAGTGGTCACCCGCGCGGTTGTCGGGGACATGACACACGGGGCCTCTGCGTCTCCGAGTCCTGTATGCCTCGCGATTGAGCCCTTGATGAGGTACATAAGCTTCTAGGTGATGACTGCTGAGTTTGGCGTGTCATGGGTTGGTCGTGGTGTAAGACCCGATACGCGGTACTATTTCAGATCTCGACGTTTCCGTTAAGGCCCGACGACGAAGCCATATGTCTTGGATTTCAACATGATATCGCAAGATTACATCTACAAGGATACAACATCTCATACAATTGGTATACAACTGCCTTAATAAAATACATAAGCGGAAGATATATGTCTGAGTACAGACTACAATCAAATTCCTAGTGGCAAATAGAAAATCATCGATCCCCATAACTAAACGGGTCCAGGATCTCCGCCGGGATCCGCCTAACTATTCGACGTCGAGTGTCCTCATGAAACGTCGATCACCATACCTGTTGTCGATCAAGAACCCTAAAAAGAGTTTGAGGGTAGTATAATGAGTACAGAAGTACTCAGCATCCAACTGTAGTGGTAAACTGACCCAGCAAGGACCTCATCACTCATCATTCTAGGATAACTAGTAGTTTACGGTAAGGATGGGGGTAAGTGGTGAGGTTTCTGCCGCACTAGCATTTATGAAGTGGCTAACGATCTAGAGAGTAAGATGAGAAGCCAAGCATTCGATGAGAAATCGCCTCCAACAAGTCTGCTATACACCTACTGACGCAAACATAACACCTATCCGATCCTTGTCCTCCCCTTCGCATCCCAACAAAGAATAAGCAGTCAAGGCACACACACGTTGATGAAGCTATTAAGATTATCTCAGTTGTTGTTGTCTATGAATAAGGAGTAGGTCTCAAGTCATCCATAACTGTGGACACGGCTTCTCGAAAAGATTTAACCCTACAGGGGTGTACCAACGGCCCATTGTAAGCTCCGCATGTACGCCGGCTCTCTCAGTCAGTCCCGTTAAAGAAACTCATTGAAAAGTTGTTCCGAGAGATCCGGATGTCATAATCCCTCTAACTAACAACGAACAAATCTGGGTGGCCCCCGGTGAGTCGACATCCAACTCAAAAGCCGGCCGCGCTATCGAATTGCCCTCTATCGTCTGGATGAGGTCGGGTTAACTACCCAAACCATGTGGGCAGCCCCCTAGCTCTATGGGGTGGACCAACTAGAGAAACCATGTCTCCGGTGGCCCAAGTTGTTTGTAAATCTGCTAGGAGCTCACCAGTCACAGACACAGTGTTCAAATGGTAAATCAGATTGGGCCACCACTAGAAATGTTTGGAGCTAGGTAGGTAAGAAGAGGGGGGCCCCAGAGAATCCCACACGCGGTTAGGCATGCTCGCCAAGAGACACAATACCCTAAACTCGGGTCCTATGTGACTCGGATGGAACAAAGCATCGAGGCGGGATAGCCTAGACTTTCCATCCTTCGTCGAATATAGTGAACGTTATAATAATCATATCTTACACAACAATATAATAATGTGATATCTCAATCCAAGGAGTAACATGGTAACATTCATTGCATCCTAAGCATGCGTACTAAGCAGGGGCTGAGCAACGAGCAATAGTAACATAGCAGTACATGGTTTGCTGGGAGGGGACATGGCAGTATTGGTTTAAGAGAGGTTGTAAACATGAGGTAGGATCAAACATAGAACCTAACCTATACTACCATGCAAACCACTGGTTATAATAGAATGGATCATAAGTAATTTATAGTCCTTGCCTGTTAACAAGTCGGTTTCCGAAGATATAGTCGATTGCAAACTCGCATCGTCTTCGAGAGTATCCGCGGGAGCACACAAGAAGTAAACACTGGAAAGTAATCAACGAACATGCTTTTATTATTACGGAACAAGCAAGATCAAGCAATGAACAAAAAAGCATGATCAAGTATGATGCATGTTAGTTTTAATAGCATGGCATGAACATAAGAATGAGCAAGTTTAAATGAGGCTCGGGATGGGAAGTGTGCAATGCTCCCGACAACCTTCATACGCATAGGTAGTTGCTTAATGAATCCGAGGGAACCTTATCTTATAGTTGTTACAATGCATGATCATGGCATAAGCATAGAACTTGAACATAACATGAAGAAGAGTTTCCCACACTTCAGAATAAACCTCGAGGCTGGATACCCTAACTTAACTAGATGCACATGACATGTCATAATATGATGCACGTAATGCAATCTATGTCAAGCAATTAAATAAAGAGCGATACTACGCTACCGGAAGCTACGGTCATTGAAACTACGTTGCTCCGAAGAGGAAGAAAGATTGGAAGAATTGCCCCATGTGCATCATCGTGAGAGGTTACATGCAAAAATACACCATCAACAAATAATTCATGCCCATTTGACAAAATGAACAGCACCAGCACCTCCCTCACATTTTTCTGCCCCAAATCCATATATAACATGGTATTGGTGGGGCAAGGAAGCACATAGAACAAGCAACGCAAAAAGATGGCATATTTTGTCCAATTCAACTCATATTTGAATTTAATCCAAAATAAAAAGGAATAAAAGTCCTCCATGGGCTCACCTCGGCCAAAGTGGACCAACAGCCTCGCAGGTTGACCTAAATGGCGCCCACAGCGAAGAAACAGCAACGGGGCCGAGCCCATCTACAGCTGCTGCAAAACAGAAGAAAAAGGAAAAGAAAAGGAGGTTTAATCCGTCTCCAAGGGAGATGAACCAGGGACCTCCCAGGTGCAACCCACGTTACCAACCACAGTGCTAGCTGCAGTTACATGAGAGGAAGCAACTCTGAATTTACAAAATACAAGCATAGAGGCTATCTGCAACTGAATCTGAAGAACAAAGGCAGCGCGCGAAAAACATAAATAAAAGAGGGCCTTTGGGCTTATTGAATCCGATGGATCCTTATGTTAGGTTCTTAATGAATCCAATGGATCCTTATGTTACAGTTGTTACAATGCATGATCATGGAATAAGCATAGGACTTGAACATAAAATGAACAAGAGTTTCACGCACTTCAGAATAAACCTCAAGGCGGGATCCCCTAACTTAACTAGATGCAAATGACATGTCATAATATGATGCACGTAAAGCAATCTATTTCAAGAAATTAAATAAAGAAACAACAACGGGTCCGAGCCCATCTACAGCTGCTGCAAAACAAAAGAAAAAGGAAAAGAGAAGGAGGTTTAATTCGTCTCCAAGGGAAATGAACTAGGGACCTCCCAGGTGCAACCCACGGCACCAACCACTGCGCTAGCTGCAGTTGCTTGACAGGAAGAAACTCTGAATTTACAAAACACAAGCATAGCGGCTATCTGCAACTGAATCTGAAGAACAAAGGCAGAGCGCGAAAAACATAAATAAAAGAGGGCCTTTGGGCTGGCTGGGACTCGATCCCATGCCCTCTGTATTGCAACCAGAGTGCCCAAGCCACTAGGCTATTGCAAGGAACTCATCAGATTCACGGCACTAGCGATGGAGAAGAGCTTCAGGGCCTCCTCTTGAGAGGTCCCTTTGGTCGAGGCAGACGCGATCTTCCTTGGCTTGCGCGGCTTGACGCTGAGTGGGGCTCGTGGTTCCCAGGCAGGGAAGACCCTGGGCCGCATCGCTGGCCGCGCTGGGTTGGAATTTCTCGTGCCTGTTTGTGCTCCTTGTGGTGCTCGACGAAGAGGAGCCAGCGGGGATGAAAGTTGTGTAGGTAAGAGGTCGTACCTCGAGGCTCCTGCTTACGAGCTCGGCCCAGCGACGCTCGTCAGAGCTGGGCCCGTTGTTGAAGTAGGGGTGCAGCTCTCGGAGAAGGGTGAGTGCCTCGTCAAACGGCGAGAACACCCGCCACAGAGTCGCCTTGGGGTCAAGGAGGTTGCCGGGGGCGCTGCTGAAGCGCGTGTCGAAGTCGACGTCGCGGATCCTGTCGGGGGATGGACCAAAGCCCATAACCTGACATTGGATCTATGGGCCGACTCACTTATAGAAGGCCCAGAAAAGAAGACCCAGCCACGGGCCGGTTGCACCAAGGAAAGAAGATCGATGTCGTAGAAGGAATTCGACTTAACTTGTATAGCTTATAGCGTATTTGTAAAGTAGAATAGGACTCCACCTCTTGTCGGAGTCGGAATCGCGGAATCCCGGGACCCGGTACCTTTATAAGCCGAGGACCATGGGATCCAGGGCCAAGGAACAATCTCAATCCGCAATAGGACTAGACACTTGTTGGCGTAACCTAGATCTCATTGAGACTAAGTTTACGAGCCGACTCTCTTCTAATCGATCAACCGACTCTTCGATTGGAGTAGGCTTTTACCTCGAGACAAAGAGGGGCTGAAACCTAGGTAAATCGTCGAGCCTCTTCTACATGTCGACTCTCTCAATGTATTCGCCTCGTAGCAAAGGTCCCATGTCAAGTTCGAATCTTCGGACATCTGTCGTGACTTTCCCATGACAGTTTGCGCCCATCGTGGGGCCTGCGCTTTCAGGTGTTGAGATTCTGGAGGGAGATATGCAAGGCATGGAGGGATTCGTCGCTAGACGGATCACTAGAAGCCGGCCCGGGAAGCTCTGCATCGACGACTCAACCTGGGGCCCTGAAATCGATTCTGTCGAATCAGGATATCGGGTCCCGGTCAGGTCTATCCACATCTTCATTGGCAGGACAGACGGATCTTCGCCAGAGCCAGATCCTGAAGTCCCCGTCGAAACTTCAAGTCGGAGACATGCCGGCTCCAAAAGCACTTTCGTCGGATTCATTGATGAGTCTCCAAAGTCGGAGCGCTCTGTCGAGTCCCCAATGTACAACGCCTCGGAAGAACTGACTGATGCTGCCTCATATCCAAGCAAAGGGAGATTCTCAGATGAGGGGTCCATCCGATCTGTGGGGAACAACAGACTCGGCACCGGTGTGCCAGAATATAACCAGGATTATCCTCACTTTGAGCCTCCGTATTGTGCCACGGAGTTCATGGCCGACATCGGAGGACTGGAGAGTCAGGAAACCCAAAACCAAGGCTACAAGTCGACGATTGTGGTGGCTCGCCGGCAGGTACCTTGGAAATTCTTGATGAACTTCTCTCTGAGATCCGCCCAAGAGGTGATGGAATTCTTTGGGAGGTTTTTGAACCATGTGCGAGCCGGGCCTTCCAACATCATTATGAAGTAACAATAACCAAAATTTTGGCCACTAGGGAGCCGGCGCAGCACCGCAATACCAAGGACCCAGTGAGGAGGACAGCAAAACCAATCGGGACTCGCCGGATTTCAATCAAACCCAAACCAGCTCCAAGACCACTCATCTTATCACGCCTTCACCACCAGCAGTTGTCAGAGGGACAGGAAGTTGCAACAGAGAGTCGCCATGTCTGTGGCCACATGATGTCTACGCACGCTTCTATTCTTGTAGACTATGTTGGGCCTCCAAGCGCAGAGGTTTGTAGGACAGCAGCAATTTCCCTCAAGTGGATGACCTAAGGTTTATCGAACTCAGGGAAGTAGAGGTTGAAGATCGTCTCTCTCAAGCAACCCTGTAATTAAGATACAAGAAGTCTCTTGTGTCCCCAACACACCTAATACAACTAGGAGTTGTATAGGTGCACTAGTTCGGCGAAGAGATGGTAAAATACGAGTGGTAGGTGTGGCAAAGCAAGGTAATATAAATCTGTAATAAAAAGTGCAGCAAGCAAACATGTGACAAAAGTGAGCACAAACGGTGTAACAATGGTGGAAACAAGGCCTAGGCTTCATACTTTCACTAGTGGCAACTCTCAACAACATTAACATAGTCTAATCACATGATATTTCCCATAAAACATGCAATGGAGACGCACTCGGAGGTCATTCCTTTGTGGTCAAGAGAGGATGAGAATTATTTAAGGCTACAAAAGCACACCTCAAAGTTCGTAGTTCTCAATCTATGGATTTCCCAATGTCACCGCGGCCATCCAAAGAGAGTACCACAATCACCACAACATATCTAAAGGATAGTCAAAGACAAGCACCAAGAGACTCTCAATCTTCAATCGACACACAAAAGAGGAAATCACCCATGATAATATTCTTCTAACCCATGTCCAATAGACTGCTGTCACCTTGGTCTCGGGGATTATACTAGATAAGATCAATTGAGTACATCAATCCAATACATAGAGGAAGGGGAATATCATGGGATCACCCTAGATTAACATAGCCTATGATCACAACGAAGATCACATCATGGGAGAGAGAGAAGAACACATAGCTACTGGTAGAAACCTCAGCCCCGAGGGAGAACTAATCCCGCTTCATCGAGG
Organism: Bromus sterilis; assembly: GCA_950022295.1. Lineage (NCBI taxonomy): Eukaryota > Viridiplantae > Streptophyta > Magnoliopsida > Poales > Poaceae > Bromus > Bromus sterilis. Next base: position 154,524,694 of record OX465596.1, on the reverse strand, counting down.
AGGGAAGCAACGTCGATGGAGATGAATCCTGGGGCACTTCCCCATCCCGGCAGGGTGCCAGCACAGGAATTCTGTCCCCCCGAAACTTGATGGCAATGGCGGCGGAGATCGGAATTGCTTCTGGAGAAACGGGGTCTGGAATCAGGGTTTCCTCCGTGGGGGTAAAAATAGGGGCCAAAGGGGGCACCGAGAGGGGCCACGAGGTAGTCAGAAGGGCAGGTGGCGCGGCCTAGGGCTGGGCCACGCCAGGCACCCTCCTGGCTGCCTGGTGGTGGCCCTCCCTTCCTTCCTTGGTGATTCCGGAAGCTTCCGGGACGCTGATTTTTTATATAATTTTTCCGGAATTTTTTGAGCACTTTTAATGGCCGGAAAACCTGTAATACAAAAACAGCAGAAAACAGGAACTGGCAACTAGGTACACTGAGTTAATAAGTTAGTCCAAATATGATCAAAAGTGTATGGAAGTGTATGTAAAACATGGCAAAGTCACACAAAACATGCGTGGCACAAGCAGAAATTATAGATACGTTTGGGACGTATCAACATCCCCAAGCTTAATTCCTGCTCGTCCTCGAGTAGGTAAATGATAACAAGCATAATTTCTGTGGTAACATGCCAAAAAATCATAGAAGGAATTTTAAGTAAAGCAATTAAAGCATGCAATTCAATCCAAGTCTTAACAAGCAATAGTCTATATTAGCAATGAAACAAGTAACAAAAGAACAAAAGGTGCAAGAGATCTCGCTGTCCGTGACTCGAATGTCTCCAAATGGTGTTTGCGTGCAAGAAAGGGGATTGAGGAAGAGAAAAACGGTTGTTGAGAACTCAATCTACTAAAGTTTCACACTTGTTCTCCTTTGGAATCTAATCTGGACTCGTCCCCAGACCACTAGTCAAGTACAAGTCAAACTGATCCACTCCCTTTCGATATTTTGAGCACTCATGCAATGGATGAGCGTGAGCAAGAAAGTTGACAGCTAAACGGCGAAAGAGAAAGGTGTAGGGAAAGGAAGACAAAAAGGTGTGAAAGGCTCACATCAATGAGGACAATCATAGGCGAGAGAAGGCCTTATAATAGATATGATGTGAGAAGTAGGGATTTCCATGCAACGGATGCACATATGAGCTAAGGTAAGCTCTCCAATGGAACTAGTGGGGTGCATCCAACTTTCTTGCTCAAGAAGACCTAGAGCTCATTTGAGGAGGCTCATCATTGGAATATACAAGCCAAGTTCTATAGTGTGAAGGTCCCCACATAGCTATATGCATGTATGATCATCTCTATGGAGTACAAGGATAAGAGGGAGTACTAGTGTGGATCTTTCAAAAGGATAGTAGTGTGCCCCCTTCTCTCTTTTTATTTTTCTTTTTCTCTTTTTTCTTTTTTTTGTATTTTTTGTGGCCTCAATGGCTCTTTGTATTTAACTCTCATTTGTCCTCTTTGGGATCTTTTGATTTTGTCCTCTTTGGGGTCTTTTCCTCACTTTAGGGGCAACACTCTATATTTTACAAGAATATAGGAGATCTTTCACACTTTACAAAGGTACTCACATAAAGAAGATATAACTATCATGATGCAAATGTATGCCTCTGCCAGGATAGCAGGATATGCAATGATACTAGCGCGTCATGTAGAAATGATTAGGGCAAGGCCCAACTAGCATGCGGCTCATCGATCAAGCAAGTAGCATGTATGACATGAAGATCAACTCATGAGAAGATGGATGTTGCATGGCAATGTATCTCGGACAGGCTATGGAAATGCCTTGATAGGTAGGTATGGTGGCTGTTTTGAGGAAAGATATAAGGAGGTTTATGATGACAGAGCGTATCATGCCAAGGGTTTGGATGTACCGGCGAAGCTGGACGCCAACTCTCAGAGTGAGAAGAAAGCAATGCATGGCACAGGAGAGGCTAGCAAATATGAGGAGGTGGAAGTGTCAACTTTCGAATACACACATTAGTCCGAAGAACTCATGCACTTATTATCGGTAACTCTCAATCTAATCAGGAGGTTCATAAAGAGACAAGTACCCCGAGGAGGAGTGTATGGGGGTTTGGCTATCCTTGCGCATCCTCGACTCATGGTACGTGAGTGTACTCTAATATTCAAACCCTCCAGAGGTTAGTGATCCATTGATGGCGCAAGAGTTGACGGGTGTAGTCTTCTCCCCCTTCGTTGGTGAGCCCCAAGTGGAAGGTGTGATGTAGCACCGCAGCAAATTTCTCTCAGTAAAGATACCAAGGTTTGTCTCCAGTAGGACTCCAGAGATGATAAGTAGGTGTCAGCGACGCAACTGACGCGGACCTGCACACAGACACAAATAACTTTGTTCCCAACGAAGTTCAGAGAGGTTGTCAATCTCTCCGGTCTTGTTGTTCACAAAGGATCAAACACAAGGGATAATGATAGCAACTGAAAGTAAAAGCAGAAAAGTAAATGAGCGTGGAAACAGTAATGAGGATATGGAGCGGGATACGTGATGTTCACTAGTGATTTCTCTCTCCCAAAAGACGATAAAACTGCTATGCGAGGTAAACAAATTACAGAAGGGCAATTGACAGGATTATGAACGCACCGCAATGCTAACTATGCTACAAAAGAAAGGAAGAGGCTCAAAAGCACGAGGAGTACGCCAAAATAAGTAGACCGAAATCCAACTACATCTACTACTAATCATCCACCTTGATATATCTATCCAGAACATCTCGCTGGTATTAAGTTGCGAGCCCCACCCAAAGTGTAAACCCAAAGCAACAGACAACTGCATTAAAAATCACTTTGCGTAAAGTAAAAAATCCTTGCAACCGCGGTTACAAGCACCGTTGTTTTCCCCCTTGTGGCAACAGCACATCCCCTAGACTCATGTTTCTGTCACTCAAGGGTGTCATCGGGGGGCATGAACCCACAATCAAGCATAACGTTCCCTCTTGGAGTTTCTACCTACTACTTGGCCAAAGCAATAAACAGCAACGGAGAACATGCAAGAATTACTTAGGAACAAAAATATAAGAGATAAAAACCAAATATATTACTCAATCACAATCTGAACATAATCTCATAATCCATCAGATCCCATCAAACTCAGCATAGCAACAGCAGAAAGATTACAAAAGTGCCTCGATCATGTAGGGCAGCTCACGAGGTCTAAACCATGAATAACAAAGAGGGGAGGAGAACATCACATAGCTACTGATCACGGACCCATGGTCCAAGGAAAACTACTCACGAGACATCTGGAGAGCATCCATGGTGGAGAGGAGACTCCCGGAGGTCGGTCCTCCCTCCGGCAGGGTGCCGGAAAGAGGTCTTCTGGTGCTCCCAATCTCGGAAGCGCGGCGGCGGCGGAAAAGAGTAGAGATCGCGAAAAAGGGTTCTCTCCCCGGAAGTTTCCCGTGACGGAGAATATATAGGCGAAGGGGGGCAGCCAGAGGTGGACCAGGGGCCCCAGGCGCCCCCCTGGCGCGGCCAGAGGTGGGGCCGCGCCGGGTGGCCGCCTTGGCCACCCCTGGCTCCCCTCTGGCCCCACTCGGGCTCTTCGCGAAGCTTCCTGTACGTTGATTTTTCCTATATTTTTCCCGGAATTTTTCTGGCACTTTTTATATGGGGGAAAACTGAAATAGAAAAACAGCAGAAAACAGGAACTGGCACTGTGGTGCACTGAGTTAATAGGTTAGTCCAAATATGATCAAAAGTGTATGAAAGTGTATCTAGATCACAGCAATATCACACAAAACATGCATGGAGCAAGCAGAAATTATAGATACGTTTTGGACGTATCAACATCCCCAAGCTTAATTCCTGCTCGTCCTCGAGTAGGTAAATGATAACGGCATAATTTCTGTGGTGACATGCTAGCAACCATATAAGAACTTTGAAAAGTAAAGCAATCAAGGTTAGAAACTCAATTCAAGTCATAACAAGCAAGAGTCTATATTAGCATTGAAACAAGTAACAAAAGAACATTAGGTGCAAGAGCTCTCGCTGTCCGTGACTCGAATGTCTCCAAATGGTGTTTGCGTGCAAGAAGGGTAATAGGGAATACGAGAAAAAATTTATTTGTTGAGAACTCAATCTACTAAAGTTTCACACTCGGTCTTTTTCTGGAATCTTATCTTGACTCGTCCCCAGACCACTAGTTAGGTACAAGTCAATTTGATCCACTCCTTTTTCAATATTTTGAGCACTCATGCAATGGATGAGCGTAAGCACGAGAGTTGACACTTAGGATGGCAAAGAGAGAAGTGCGGAGGAGGAAGACAAAAAGGATGAGAAAGGCTCACATCAATAAGGACAATCATAGGCAAGAGATGCCAAATGATAGATATGATGTGAGGAGTAGGGATTGCCATGCAACGGATGCACATACGAGCTAGGAAGCTCTGCAATGGAACTAGTGGGGGTGCATCTAACTTGCTCGCTCATGAAGACCTAGAGCTCGTTTGAGGAGGCTCATCCTTGGAATATGCAAGCCAAGTTCTATAGTGTGAAGGTCCCCACATAGCTATATGCATAATGATCATCTCTATGGAGTACAAGGATATAAAGGGAGTACTAGTGTGGATCTCTCAAAAGGATAGTAGTGTTGCCCCTTTCTCTCTTTTTATTTCTTTTTTCTATTTTTTCTATTTTTTGTATTTTTTTTGTGGGCTCAATGGCTCTTTCTATTTAACTCTCATTTGTCCTCTTTGGGATCTTTTATTGTGTCCACTTTGGGATCTTTTCCTCACTTAAGGGCAACACTCTATTTTACAAGAAGGTAAAGGAGATCTTTCACAATTTACAAGGTACTCAAAGTCATAAAGAAGATGTAACTATCATGATGTATGCAATGTATGTCACTGCCAGTGTAGCAGGAACATGTATGACATGAAGTTCAAGTCATGAAGAGGTGGATGTTGCATGGCAATATATCTCGGAAAGGCTATGGAAATGCCTTGATAGGTAGGTATGGTGGCTGTTTTGAGGAAAGATATAAGGAGGTTTATGATGACAGAGCGTATCATGCCAAGGGTTTGGATGTACCGGCGAAGGTGGACACCAACTCTCGGAGTGAGAAGAAGGCAATGCACGGCACGGGAGAGGCTAGCAAAATATGGGAAGGTGGAAGTGTCAACTTTCAATACTTACATTAGTCCGAAGAACTCATGCACTTATTATCGGTAACTCTCAATCTAAAAAAGAGGTTCACAAAGAGACAAGTACCCCGGCAACGGCGCCAGAAATTTGCTTGATGGCGCGAGAGTTGATGGGTGTAGTCTTCTCGCCCTTCGTTGGTGAGCCCCAAGTGGAAGGCATGATGTAGCACAGCAGCAAATTTCCCTCAGTAAAGATACCAAGGTTTTTCTCCAGTAGGACTCCAGAGATGATAAGTAGGTGTCAGCGGCGCAACTGACGCGGACCTGCACACAGACACAAATAACTTTGTTACCAACGAAGTTCAGAGAGGTTGTCAATATCTCCGGTCTTGTTGTTCACAAAGGATCAAACACAAGGGATAATGATAGAAACTGAAAGTAAAAGAAGAAAAGTAAATGAGCGTGGAAACAGTAATGAGGATATGGACTGGCATACGTGATGTTCACTAGTGATGTCTCTCTCCCAATAGACGATAAAACTGCTATGCGAGGTAAACAAATTACAGAAGGGCAATTGACAGGATTATGAACGCACCGCAATGCTAACTATGCTACAAAAGAAAGGAAGAGGCTCAAAATCACGGGCAGTACGCCAAAATAAGTAGACCGAAATCTAACTGCATCTACTACTAATCATCCACCTTCAGATATCTATCCAGAACATCTCGCTGGTATTAAGTTGCGAGCCCCACCCAAAGTGTAAACCCAAAGCAACAGACAACTGCAATAAAAAGCACTTTGCGTAAAGCAAACAATCCTTGCAACCGCGGTTACAAGCACCGTTGTTTTCCCCCTTGTGGCAACAGCACATCCCCTAGACTCATGTTTCTGCCACTCAAGCGTGTCATTGGGGGGCATGAACCCAAAATCGAGCATAATGTTCCCTCTTGGAGTTGCTACCTACTACTTGGCCAAAGCAATAAACAGCAACGGAGAACATGCAAGAATTACTTAGGAACAAAAATATAAGAGATAAAAACCAAATATATTACTCAATCACAATCTGAACATAATCTCATAATCCATCAGATCCCATCAAACTCAGCATAGCAACAGCAGAAAGATTACAAAAGTGCCTCGATCATGTAGGGCAGCTCACGAGGTCTAAACCATGAAGAACATCACATAGCTACTGATCACGGACCCATGGTCCACGGAAAACTATTCACGAGACATCCAGGGAGCATCCATGGTGGAGAGGAGACTCCCGGAGGTCGGCCCTCCCTCCGGCAGGGTGCCGGGAAGAGGTTTTCTGGTGCTCCCGTTCTCGGAAGAGCGGCGGCGGCGGAACAGAGGCGAGATCGCGAAAAAGGGTTCTCTCCCCGGAAGTTTCCCGTGACGGAGAATATATAGGCGAAGGGGGGCAGCCAGAGGTGGACCAAGGGCCCCAGGCGCCCCCCTGGCGCGGCCAGGGGTGGGGCCGCACCGAGTGGCCGCCTGGGCCACCCCTGGCTCCCCTCTGGCCCCACTCGGGCTCTTCGCGAAGCTTCCTGTACGCTGATTTTTCCTATATTTTCCCCGGAATATTTCTGGTACTTTTTATATGGGGGAAAACTGAAATAGAAAAACAGCAGAAAACAGGAACTGGCACTATGGTCCACTGGGTTAATAGGTTAGTCCAAATATGATCAAAAGTGTATGAAAGTGTATCTAGATCATAGCAATATCACACAAAACATGCATGGAGCAAGCAGAAATTATAGATACGTTTTGGACGTATCATCCATCTGGTATCTAGAGTTCTCAATAGGGGTTTTTGGTTTTCGAAAAACACACGGATTGCCCAAAATATGACATCTATAACTAATAGGCTCGAGCTCTTGACACCAAAAGTTCAAACATTACTGTAGTCAATACCTCAAAACTATTGCAATTTACTACTACAAAGAGAATAGCAACTTCAACTACCTACTTCCTAGTCAAGACACAAAACTCAATGCAACAACCAACTCTATTAACAAGATAAACATGAAAACTAAAGAGAGTTCTAGCAACAAACTAAACAAAATCCAAGGCTCTTGCTAAAGACAAACTAAGACTAAAACTAAATATGGCAGTAGCTACGAAAAGATAAAGAACACACAACAGCAAAAAGATAGGCATGAAAAATCCTATGATGTGTCCTAGATTTTTATAGCGTGGCGTGTTTATCTCCCAATGAAAGTAAGACAAGATCTAACTTGTTATGAACCGCAATCAAACCTAAACAAAACTAAAAATAAAACCTAAGAGCGAGACGCTCCAAGCATAGCACACGTGAAGTGATAAAAATATAGTGAGACGAAGGACAAACTGATGATTGTTGATGCAGAAGGGGATGCATGGGGGCATCCCCATGCTTAGACGCTTGATTCTCCTTGAATATTTATTGGGGATGCATGGGGGCACCCCCAAGCTTGAGCGCTTGACACTCCCGAATCTTCTTTCATCATCTTCCATCACACACTTGAAAACTCCCTTCATACATATCTCATCATAAGCTGATTAGAGAAGTTAGTAGCCTTAATAAAAAAATTCCACTTGATATAAAGATATTCTTGAAGAGCTACTGTTTCTCAAGATTTCCAAAAGGTTTTTTGCAAATAAAAAGAAAGCTTAAGGTTTGCAAAAGTTAGGACAGACAAAACGTGGCAGAATCGGTGAAGAACAGAACAGCAAGTATTAAAGATTTTTTTAGGGGTACTTCTGCCAATCGAATAGAAAAACTCAGAACAGAAGCTCGAAACTCAATTGTATGGAGAACGCTGTCAAAAAAATTCAGATCAAAAAGATGATCTGGTGATTTTAGGCTAATTTTTCCGTCCAAGGACAGAATCTGTTTCTGGACAGCATGTCACAACTTTTGAACCTTCTTGCAATCGGAGGCTAGACTTGGCACAAAGATTGAAAATAAAGATACAATGATGTTGCTACAGTAGTAAAAATCATCAAGACCACTAAAAACTGAAAGTAAAAACTCAAACTAAAGATAACAAGGGTTGTCTCCCTAGAGCTCTTTCTTTATAGCCATAAAGATAGGCTTAAGATTTTAATGATGCTCTCGTAGGAATAAGAGTTGAAGAACAAAAGAGAGCATCAAGAAGCAAATATCAAACACATTTAAGTCTAACATGCTTCCTATGCAAAGGGATATTGTAGAGAAATAACTCATTGAAGCATAAAGATATTAGCATAGGAAGGCAAAATAAGTGCAACTTCAAAGCCTTCAACATAAAGAGAGGGAACTTGATATTATTGAAATATCTATAAGAATATATTCCCTTCTCATAATAATTTCCAGTAGGATCATGAATAAACTCAATAATATAAGCATCACATAAAACTTTTTTATCATGATCCACAAGCATAGAAATTTTGTTACTCCCCACATAAGAAAAATCCTTCTCATTAGTAATAGTGGGAGCAAACTCAAGAAAATAGCTATCACATGAATCATTCTTATCATGATACACTTGCAAAAATTTATTCTTTATAGCATAAGTGTCATCACAATAATCATCATAGATAGGAGGCAAAGTATCATCAAAATAAATTTCCTCAACAAAATTTGGGGGCCTAAAAAGATCATCTTCATCAAACATAGCACCCCAAGCTTACAGCTTTGCATATCATTAGCATCAAAAGTATTCAAAGAAGACATGCAAATAACATTACTCCTATCATGAGTGTTGTGCAAATAATAAAGCTCCATAGGCTTTTTGATCTCCTCCTCAAACACTTCATGTCCTAACTCAAGATAGAGCTCATAAAGCTCTCTCATAATTTTTTTTGTTGTTTTCCATAAAGCCTAACTAGTGAAAATAAAAACAAGAAACAAAAAGAATTAATTGCAAGATCTAAAGATATACCTTCAAGCACTCACCTCCCCGGCAACGGCGCCAGAAATAGCTTGATGTCTACGCACGCTTCTATTCTTGTAGACTATGTTGGGCCTCCAAGCACAGAGGTTTGTAGGACAGCAGCAATTTCCCTCAAGTGGATGACCTAAGGTTTATCGAACTCAGGGAAGTAGAGGTTGCAGATGGTCTCTCTCAAGCAACCCTGCAATTAAGATACAAGAAGTCTCTTGTGTCCCCAACACACCTAATACAACTAGGAGTTGTATAGGTGCACTAGTTCAGCGAAGAGATGGTAAAATACGAGTGATAGGTGTGGCAAAGCAAGGTAATATAAATCTGTAATAAAAAGTGCAGCAAGCAAACATGTGACAAAAGTGAGCACAAACAGTGTAACAATGGTGGAAACAAGGCCTAGGCTTCATACTTTCACTAGTGGCAACTCTCAACAACATTAACATAGTCTAATCACATGATATTTCCCATAAAACATGCAATGGAGACGCACTCGGAAGTCATTCCTTTGTGGTCAAGAGAGGATGAGAATTATGTAGGGCTATAAAAGCACACCTCAAAGTTCGTAGTTCTCAATCTATGGATTTCCCAATGTCACCGCGGCCATCCAAAGAGAGTACCAGAATCACCACAACATATCTCAAGGATAGTCAAAGACAAGCACCAAGAGACTCTCAATCTTCAATCAACACACAAAAGAGGAAATCACCCATGATAATATTCTTCTAACCCATTTCCAATAGACCGCTGTCACCTTGGTCTCGGGGGTTATACTAGATAAGATCAATTGAGTACATCAATCCAATACATAGAGGAAGGGGAAATATCATGGGATCACCCTAGATTAACATAGCCTATGATCACAGCGAAGATCACATCATGGGAGAGAGAGAAGAACACATAGCTACTGGTAGAAACCTCAGCCCCGAGGGAGAACTACTCCCGCTTCATGGAGGAGGGAAGCAACGTCGATGGAGATGAATCCGGGGGCACTTCCCCGTCCCGGCAGGGTGCCGGCACAGGAATTCTGTCACCCCGAAACTTGATGGCGAAGGCGGCGGAGATCGGAATTGCTTCTGGAGAAACGGGGTCTAGAATCAGGGTTTCCTCCATGGGGGTAAAAATAGGGGCTAGAGGGGGCACCGAGAGGGGTCACGAGGCAGTCAGAAGGGCAGGTGGCGCGGGCTAGGGCTAGGCCGCACCAGGCACCCTCCTGGCTGCCTGGTGGTGGCCCTCCCTTCCTTCCTTGGTGATTCTGGATGCTTCCGAGACGCTGATTTTTTATATATATTTTCCGTAATTTTTGGAGCACTTTTAATGGCCGGAAAACCTGAAATACAAAAACAACAGAAAACAGGAACTGGCAACTGGGTGCACTGAGTTAATAAGTTAGTTCAAATATGATCAATAGTGTATGGAAGTGTATGTAAAACATGGCAAAGTCACACAAAACATGCATGGCACAAGCAGAAATTATAGATACGTTTGGGACGTATCACCATAGAGCCGGCTTGTCCCAGATGGCTTAACTGTTTTGAACATCCAATCACTTGGACGAGGATGACCACCCACCAGTGGTAGAAAACCCGGGTTCCCTAGCCCTGGTAGTTTCTCCACAGATAGGGTGCTACACGCTTTATAAAGTACTCATGGACGGAGGAAGCAGTATCAACATCCTTTAGTACGAGACCTTCTGTAGGATGGGATTGACTCACAAACGGCTGCAGACCTCCAACACTGTGTTCCATGGAATAGTCCCAGGGAAGTCGGCACGCCCAATAGGCAAAATCTACCTGGAGACAGCTTTTGGAACTACTGAAAATTCTGCTCCGAGATCATACCCTATGAGGTGGTGAAACTCGAGAGCCCATATCACGCCATCCTAGGCAGACCGGCTTATGCTAGGTTCATGGCTCGGTCATGCTACGTTTACCTGAAACTAAAAATGCCGAGTCCCTTTGGCCCAATCACGATAGACGGAAGCCGGTCCAGAGCTACGGAGTGTGACGAGCAACACGTCAAATTTGCTGACTCGGCATGCGCCAAGGAGGACCCATCTGCATACCAGGAGAAGGTAGATTCAACTGACTCTACCATCTTGAAGAAACCGACTCCTGACAACAACCCCAAATTCCAACCGGCTCAGGACACGAAGAAAGTCGACTTTGTCCCCGGTGATGCTTCCAAGTTGTTCATCATTGGGGACAGAGCTATCTGACAAATAGGAAAGCGCCCTCGTCGAGTTCATCCGTGAGAATCGGGACATTTTTTCATGGAAACCTTCTGACATGCCAGGTGTCCCGAGGGAACTCGCTGAGCACCACCTAAATATTGATTCAAAGCTGAAGTCGGTCAAAAATTTCCTTCGTCGTTTCAATAACAATAGGAGGAACGCCATTGCGGAAGAGACAGCTCAGCTCCTCGCTGCCGGGTTCATCATGGAAGTTTTCTATCTGGAGTGTCTTGCAAACCCGGTCCTCTTTTTGAAAAAGAACGGGACTTGGTGTATGTGCATTGACTACACCGACTTAAAAAATGCCAGCCCAAAGGATCCCTTCGCACTAGCTCGCATTGATCAGATTATCGACTCTATTGCGGGATGCGAGCTCCTGTGTTTTCTCGACGCCTACTCTGGCTATCACTAAATCAAGATGGCTCTTGAGGACCAGGAGAAAACATCTTTCATCACTCCCTTCAGGATATACTTCTACACTTCTATGCCTTTCGGCTTGAAGAATGTAGGGGCCACATATTAGCTAACGGTACAGAACTGCCTCAAGGAGCTAATTGGGCGCAATGTGCACGCTTACGTGGATGACATAGTCATCAAGTCTCAGGTCTCCGACTCACTCATCAGTGACCTCCAGAAAACCTTCAAGAATCTGCGCAAATATCAGATGAAGCTAAACCTGGCCAAGTGCACCTTTGGGGTCCCAGCAGGAAAGCTCCTCGGATACATAGTGTCAGAGAGAGGAATCAAGGCAAACCCGGAGAAAATCAACGCTATTATGGCTCTCCAGAAGCCGGCCTCGATGAAAGGAGTCCAACGGCTCACTGGGTGCATGGCTGCCCTAAGTCGGTTCATATGTCGACTTGGAGAAAAGGCGATCCCATTATACCGGCTCTTGCGAAAGTAGGAGTAATTTCTATGGGATGATGAAGCTGATCAAGCTTTGGAAGAATTAAAGAAACAAATGTCCAGGCTCCAATCATGGCGGCTCCTAAACCAAAAGAGCTGATGCAACTCTATATTTCTTCCAACAATCGAGCAGTCGGCGCTGTGGTTGTGGTCGAACGTATAGAAGCCCGTAAAGAGCACCCTTTGCAAAGGCTAGTTCATTATGTTAGTGAGGTCCTGACTTCATCAAAACAACGCTACCCTCACTGGAAGAAACTGGTCCTTGGTGTATTCATGGCATGTCGGAAGCTCAAGAATTATTTCCAAGAGCACCCCATAACAGTAGTCAGCTCAGCACCGCTTGCAGATATCATCCAGAACCGGGAGGCCACGAGAAGGATTGCAAAGTGGTCTATAGAGTTGGGGCCTTATGATACGGTGAGGATAGTTCTCTCACTCCTCGTTGGTTACCCCAAGTGGAAGGTGAGATGTAGCGTAGCAGCAAATTTCCCTCGGTGAAGATACCAAGGTTTGTCTCCAGTAGGACTCGCAGAAATACAAGAAGGTGCCAACAGCGCCAGAAATTGGCTTCTGGCTAGGGAGTTGACAGGACTTGCACACAGAAACAAATAACTTTGCTCCCAACGAGTACAGAGGAGTTGTCAATACCTCCGGCCTTGTTGTTTACAAAGGATTAACGCAAGAGATAATAATAGTGGCAACTGAAAGTAAAGACTGAAAGTAAACTAAGGTTGTAAAAAATAATGTGAAGATGGACCGGGGTCCCGTGATTTTCACTAGTGATGTCTCTCTCCCAAAAGACGATAAAAATGCTAGCGAGGTAAACAAATCACAGCTGGGCAATTGACAGAATTATGAAGGAAGCGCAATGCTAACTATGTTGCAAAGAAAGGAATGGCTCAAAAGAAATGGGCAGTATGCCAAGGTAAGTAGACCGAAATCCAACTGCATCTACTACGAATCATCCACCTTGAGATATCTATCCAGAACATCTCGCTGGTATTAAGTTGCGAATCCCACCCAAAGTGTAAACTCAAAGCAACAGACAACTGCTTTAAAAGAACTTTGTGTAAAGTAAACAATCCTTGCACCCGCGGGTACAAGCACCGTTGTTTTATCCCTGGTGGCAACAGCACATCCCCTAGTATCATGTTTCTGTCACTCAAGCTAGACATCAGGGGGTTGAACCCACAATCAAGCATAACGCTCCCTCTTGGAGTTGCAAGCAAACTACTTGGACAAAGTAAAATACTGCAACGGAGAACATGCAAGAATTTACTCAAGAATAAAATATAAAAGAGAAGAACCAAATATCTTACTCATCACAATCTGAACATAGCCTCATAATCCATCAGATCCCAGCAAACTCAGCATAGCAACAGCAGAAATTACAAAAGTGCCTTGATCATGTGAGGCAGCTCATGAGGTCTCGAAAGTGGAAGCATAAAGAGGGGAGAGGTACATCACATAGCTACTGGTCACGGACCCATGGTCCAAGGGGGACTACTCACGGTACATCCGGGAGGCGTCCATGGCTATGGATGGTCTCCCGGAGGGGGTTCCTCCTCCCGGCAGGGTGCCGGGGCAGCTTCTCCACGCAGCCCCGATCTTGAAACGGCGACAGCGGCGGTATAGAGGCGAGTTCACGGAAAAGAGATCGATATTAGGGGTTTGCACCCCGAGGGCTAAATATAGGTGGAGGGGGCATCGAGGGGACCCACAGGGCAGCCAGGAGGCCCCCTGGCGCGGCCTAGGGTGGGGCCGCGCCAGGGACCCTTCTGGAGTCCCTGTGGTGGCCCCCCTGCGCTGCCTTGGTGATTCCGTAAGCTTCCGGGTCGCTGATTTTTTATCTGGTTTTTTTGGATTTTTTGGAGCAGTTTTAATGGCCAGAAAACCTGAAATACAAAAACAGCAGAAAACAGCAACTGGCAGCTAGGTGCACTAGGTTAATAGATTAGTCCAAATATCCTCAAAAGTGTATGAAAGTTCAAGCAAAACATGGCAAAGTCACACAAAACATGCATGGAGCAAGCAGAAATTATAGATACGTTTGGGACGTATCACCTTACCACATCAAATATGAACCACGCACGGACATCAAGTCCTAGGCAATGGTCGACTTCACCAATGACTGGACAGAAATCCAAGCACCCCCGGAAAAGCCGGGTACCAAATACTGGACAATGCACTTTGATGGGCGTCGACAACTCCAAGGGTCAGGAGCCGGTGTGGTACTCACTTCTCCCAAAGGAGAGAAATTCTGCTATGTCTTGCAGGTATAGTTCACTTGCACCAACAACGCAGCAGAATATGAGGCTCTACTCCATGGACTGTTTCTGGCTCGTGAGATGAACATAAGCCAGATAAAATGCTATGGCGATTTTGACCTTGTATATCAACAAGTATTGGGCAAATGGAACTCCAAAGATGCCACCATGGCAGCTTATCGGCGAGAGGTAGAAAGACAAGTCGGTTTCTTTGTGTGGTACCAAGTGGACTATGTTGAGCGCAAGCTAAACGAAGTTGTGTACACTCTATCCCTGCTCGGCTCTCAACGAAAGCCGGTTCCACCCAATGTATTCCTTAACGTCTTGACAAAGTCGCCCATGAAAATTCCAACGGAGCAAGACATAGCAGAGCCGGATCCAGAACCGGCTCTGGTGGCCGAAGTACATGCTACCCCCTTATGGGTTGTACCTTATCTGGATTACAAGACCCGGGGAATCCTACCCGATGATGAGGTATAGGCCAGACAAATCCTCAGGAGAAGCAAATCTTTTGTACTCATCAATGGCGAGTGATACGTCCAAAACGTATCTACAATTTCTGCTTGCTCCATGCTTCTTTTGTGTGATATTTCTATGATATTGATGCACTTCCATACACTTTTGATCATATTTGGACTAACCTATTAACTTAGTGCACCCCAGTGCCAGTTCCTGTTTTCTGTTGTTTTTTGTATTTCAGGTTTTCCCATTATTTAAAGTCCCAGAAAAATTCCGGGAAAAATATAGGAAAAATCAATGAACGGAAACCTTCCAGAAGAGCCCAAGTGGGGCCAGGGGTGGCCCAGGCGGCCACCTGGTGCGGCCACCCCCTAGACCGCGCTAGGGGGCGCTTGGGGCCCCTGGGCCACCTCTGGCTGCCCCCTTCGCCTATTTATTCCCCGTGACGAGAAACCCTCGGGGACAGAACTGTGACGCCCCCAAAATCAACCCGTGTACAGTAATCATACACGCAGGGTACACGGCTATTCGAATTAGGGTGCCACGGTGAGAATATCACAGCACAACACTAAACACAAAAGGATAAACAAATAAGTTACAATACCAGGGATCACGAGGATCCGAATACATAAGTCATACAAGCCACAATATCTGAGTACAGACATAGTTAGTCAAGTTTTTCCTTAAGAAGGCTATCACAAATCACATCAGAGATACAGATTGAAAAGGCGAGGCCTCCTGCCTGGGATCCACCGAACTACTCCTGGTCGACGGGGAACTCGACGTCGTAGTAGTCGCCTCCGGGGTACTCCTGCTCCTGGTCTCCAACGTCGGCTGCAGCGGCCGATCAGGCAAAACAAAAAGGGGGGAAATAAAGCAAAGGTGAGTATCTAGCATACCCGCGAGTCTTACGCCCGCTACTAAGCATTATGCATTGTATCAACGGAAAGAAGACGCTATATATAGTGGACTGCAAGATAGAAATCAGAATAAGGGTAAGAAGCTAGGCCTATCGAAGACTAGCATCTTCCGACGATGTCTTGCAGCATGAGGTAAGAATCAGCCAACAGTTTATATAAAGCATAAAGTAACAATGCAACAGAAGTTGCTGCAGCATTGTATAATAATAAGTTGTAATAATTTGTTGGATATGTGCCCTAGAGACAAATTAATAAAAATATTTGTCACATATCCGTTTTGTTCATAATACGTTTTATACTGTGCTATAACTGTATTACTTGGAAATACTAATACAGGTGTAGTATAAAACATGGTCCGTAGTTTAACTCGGGTAAACTATCTCATTGGGAAATTGACTGATCATGGCGACACTTAAGTCCATTGACAATGAGGTCATATCATTAGGGGAATGATGTGATGGACGTACACCCACCTAAAGTATTGCAATGTGATCGAGTCACATAGTTCAGCGTTGCTATGACTTTGTAACGTATGGCTTAGTCCTTAGACCGTAATGATCATACGTAAGCACCATCTATGAGGAGACTTTAATTTGTATCCCACCGCCTGACTGAAATATGCTGGCTATAACGGTGCACTTTAGGTATTCCGAAATAGATGGTTGATGAGTATGTTAATAGATCAGAGCGGGATTTGTCAGTCCTTGTGACAGTACAGGTACTCTGGGCCCACTCGGTGATATTGCATCAATAGCTTGCAAGCAAGTGACTAGGTCACAAGAAATGCAATGATCATGGACAAGTAAACTTGTTTGTTGTGAACGAGATGTGAACACGGTATGTAGGATACCGACGATCAAACCTCGGACAAACAAAGTACCGCAGCACAAAGGGATTACGTCGTATCGTTAACGGTTTCCAAAAGCGATTGAAGTTCATTCGATGGAAGCGCAGGGGCTATCAAGGATTGTAACCAGGTCCAATTGATTAGTCATTGATCAATGAGAATGTCTCGATCATGTCTGCTGTTTCCCGGACCGTAGGGTGTCACACTTAAGGGGTAATCGATGCTAGGACAGATTCGGGATCATCGGTGAAATAGGAGAAAGCACCGGAATAGTTCCGGGAAAGAACGGAAGTTGTTCCGGATATTTTGAAAGGTTCAAAATAATGTTTAATTATATTTAATAATGTTTTAGTATTTAATTATCTGAATTATATATTAAAATATATTTAAATTAATTAATTAAATGGTAAAAAGGCAAATGGGCCCCTTAGGGCCCATTAGGGGAAGGAGGGAGCCTCCCCCCTTGGCCCATGGCGCCAAGGGAGGGGCCCACCCTCCATATGGCGCACCCCCTCCCATCCCCTTTGGTTTAGTACCACATGGGAAGTTGGAGGAGGGTGGAACCCCCCCCCCCCCTTGGCCTATATAAGGAGGGGTAGACCCCCCTTTTTCCATCATCTCATTGAGTTCTCTCTCTCTCTCTCTTTCTCCTACCTCGAGCGGACCCCCCTTGTTTGGGGTTTGCACTTGGTTGGGAGTTCTCCACCATAAGCAGGTCGTCGCTCTGCCGGAGTCGGGATCCGAATCCGTCTTCTTTCCGCTGCTCGGCTGGTTCGGAGCCCGGAGGGAACATCGGTTGCACTGTACGTGTGTAATCTCCTCGAGGCACTACACCTGTGGTGCTACTTCATCGCCGGAGGTTCACCGGGAGTCTCCATCGCCGGTGGTCTTCTACACGACAGAGAGGTCGTAGTTCAGATTCTACGCCAACCAAGTTCGCAAGAACGTTTCCCTCTTTCGGTCTTCAAAGGTATGAACACCGATTCCCTCTGTTACTTTACATCGCCATAGCATAGATCTTGGGTTCGGGTACCGTAGGTATGAAAAAATTGTGTTTTCTGCCCCGTATCCCAACAGTGGTATCATGAGCTAGCTATGCGTAGATGTATTGTACGGGTAGAACACATCTAGGATGTGGGCATCGAATCTTCATTCGTTACCCTCCCACGTGTACTCATTTAGCATTGCGGCAATGTTTGATGAAGCGGCCCCCGACCGACCTTACGCGTTTACGCGAGACTGGTTCCACGCTTGACATATGGCTTGTACCATATAAAGTGGCTGGGGGGGTGTCTGTCTCTCTGCATTAGCGATGCGAAGATGTTTTCAACGGAGGGCCCCGACAGGGGTGTAATAGAGACGATTGGGGATCGGTGTTGTGGCATGTTTTCGCAGGATAGAAATCGGTTCTCTCTCTCGAAACCCCTAGCAGCCACGTAAAACTTGCACAAGCTAAAGTAGAAAGGCGTTTGAACTTTGCTTTGCATGAAGGGGGATCATAGGTTGTATGATTTACAGTTTTACTTCCTGTTTTATGCTAGTATGCTAGATATATCGACGGTAGCACGAAACAGGACCATCTCTCGCTAAAACCAACATAGTGTCCTTACCCTAGTGAGCACCACCTGGAAAGTTCTACATTATGGAGGCATCACGTGTCACACGGATGTCAAACATTTTTTCGTTCACAAGAGGTGGGTGTAACAAGCCTAGCATGCCCAGAAGCATGGCCTTGTATGACACAGCAACAAATCACATAGGGTGTGGTGGCGAGCCTGGCATGTGCAGACATGGCCTCGGGACACAAGAGACCGAAAGGTCGAGCATGAGTCACATGGATGATGTGATTGGCATGATGGCCTACCTTGAACAACATACTGATGGTCGTGTCACACGGGGGAGGTATGGTGTTCTAGGATCGTGTAATCACTTAGCAAAATTGAGAGATGTTTTCCTAAGTGGGAGTTTTAGAATTAATTGTAATTGAACTCCACATTATGAACAAAAGTCTAAATATGTATCTTTGTGAATCAACCTTGTAGATGACAGAACCACGCCCCTCTTTCAACTTAGGATCATTCCTAGAGAAAGATAAACTGAAAACTAATGGGTCAAACTTCACCTCCTGTTTCCGCACCCTGAGGATTCTCCTCGTTCCCCTCAAAATGTCCTACGTACTTGAGACTGCATTAGGAGATGCACCAGCAACTACCGCTAATCCGGCTGAGAAGAAAGTCTATCTCATTAAGTCGTATGATTCCTCCCTTGTCAAGAAGGGTATGCTCAATGCCATGGAGGATGAACTGCAGAAACGGTTCCAGAGCTTCAGTGCTTATGAGATAATCACTGACCTCAAGACCGTCTTTGCACCTCAAGCCAAGGTTGAGAGAAATGAAGTTTGTGAAGCTTTCTTCTCTGCAAAGATGGAAGAGCACACCAGCATGACTGAGCACGTAGTCAAAATGTCTGACTACGTTCAACGCCTAAATGATCTAGAATTTAAGATTCCAGATGAAGTGGCGATTGATAGGGTGTTGCGGTCGCTACCCCCTAGCTATAAGAGTTTTGTGTTGAAGTACAACATGCAAGGAATGGTTCAGACCCTTTCTGAATTGTTCACAATACTCAAAATTGCTGAGATGGAAATCAAGAAGGAGCACAGCTGCACCAAGTACCTAGAAGATAAGAAGGCCGGCAAGGTTGCCGGAAGAGACATGGATATATGTGATATACATGTTATTGATGTTTTCCAGACAAGTGCTCGGAGCAACGTCTGGATATTTGATACCGGATCAGTTGCTCACATCTGTAACTCCCAGGAGGGGATGCAGAATAAACGACTCTTGCGGAAGGATGAAGTGACGATGCGCGTTGGGAACGGTGCCAAGGTTGAAGTAATGTCAATTGGCACACTTCGTCTTAGTCTCCCTTCGGGATTGATTCTTGTCTTGAATAATTGCTATTATGTACCCGCGTTGAGTATGAACATTGTGAGTGGATCTTGCTTGATGCGAGACCAGTATTCTTTTAAATCCGAAACAACTGGTTGTTCGATTTATAAGAATAATGTCTTCTATGTTCATGCACCAGTGCGTAATGTTTTATTCTTAATGGATCTCGAATATCATGAATCCGACATCAATAACATAGAGGCCAAAAGATTAAAACCTAGTAACGAAGAACACATGACGATGTGGCATTGTCGACTTGGTCATATTGGTGTAAAGCGCATGGAGGAACTCCATAAAGATGGACTTCTAGAGTCATTGGATTTTGGATCCCTTGACACATGTGAACCATGCCTAATGGGAAAAATGACAAGGACTCCATTCAATGGAACAATGGAGCGTGCGGTGGACTTATTAGGGATCATACATACTGATGTATGCGGACCAATGAATGTCACTGCACGCAATGGTTTTCGTTACTTCGTGACCTTCACGGATGACTTAAGTAGATACGGGTATATCTATTTAATGAAACACAAGTCTGAAACCTTTGAAAAGTTCAAGGAATTTCAGAGTGAGGTCGAGAATCAACTCGGGAAGAAAATCAAGCACCTTCGATCTGATCGAGGAGGCGAGTATTTAAGTCACGAGTTTGGCACTCATCTGAAGACTTGTGGTATTGTACCACAACTTACGCCAGCTGGAACACCTCAGCGAAACGGTGTGTCCGAGCGACGTAATCGAACACTATTGGATAGTGCACGGTCAATGATGTCTCATACCGACTTACCTACATCATTCTGGGGGTATGCATTAGAAACTGCCGCTTACGTTCTTAATAGGGTACCATCCAAATCCGTGAAGACAACACCGTTTGAAGAATGGTTTGGCAAGAAACCAATGTTGTCTTACCTGAAGATTTGGGGTTGTGAGGCTTATGTTAGGAAACTTCAGCCTGACAAACTCGAATCTAAGGCGAAGAAATGCATCTTTGTAGGATATCCAAAGGAAACTGTTGGATACACCTTCTACAACCAATCTGAGGGCAAAACGTTTGTCGCTAAGACTGGACACTTTCTTGAGAAGGAGTTTCTCTCAAAAGAAATGAGTGGGAGGAAAATAGACCTCGATGAAGTGACTGACCAATCACTCCAAATGGAAGAACCGGCAACAGAAATTGTTCTGGAACCTTCTTCCACAGTGGGAGCTGAAGAGAATGGCCAGGAAGACATTCATAACGATCATGACATACATGATGATCATGATGAGAATGAAGAGGAACCTATTTTTCCCCGTAGGTCATCAAGAGTCCGTCAACCTACCGAGTTTTACGGACAGCTTGTGAATGCAATCTCGACTGATGAGTCGGATGAACCTACGAGTTACAAAGAAGCAATGGAGGAACCCGAGTCCGAGAAATGGCTAGAAGCCATGAAATCCGAAATAGACTCCATGTACACCAACAAATTTTGGACTTTGGTGGATATTCCCGAGGACCGCAAGGCCGTCGAGAATAAATGGATTTTCAAGAAAAATACTGACGCAGACGGAAACGTATCTGTCTATAAAGATTGACTTGTCGCGAAGGGGTTCCGACAAATTCAAGGAGTTGACTATGAGGAGACATTCTCTCCTGTAGCGATGATCAAATCTATTCGGATCCTACTAGCAATAGCTGCCTATCATGATTACGAGGTATGGCAGATGGATGTGAAAACTGCGTTCCTTAATGGCAACATTGAGGAGGAGTTGTATATGATGCAACCAGAGGGGTTTATCGATCCAAGTAATGCTGGTAAGGTGTGCAAGCTTCAACGGTCCATCTATGGGTTGAAGCAAGCATCTCGGAGCTGGAATCTTCGATTTGATGAGGTCATTAAAGCTTTTGGATTTGTCCAAAACGTCGAAGAGTTCTGCGTCTATAAGAAACTGAGTGGGAGCTCTGTAGCATTCCTTGTGTTATATGTAGATGACATATTACTGATAGGGAACGATAAGAAATTCTTAGAAGAAGTAATGGAATATCTAAATGGACTATTTTCCATGAAGGACCTTGGTGAAGCTGCGTACATATTAGGGATTAAGATCTATAGAGATAGACCTAATCGACGGTTGGCCTTGAGTCAGAGCACTTATATTGACAAGATATTGAAAAGGTTCAAAATGGATAACTCCAAGAGAGGTCTCTTGCCAGTTATAAAAGGTGTCAAGTTAAGTGTGACTCAATGTCCAACCACAGCAAAAGAGAAGGAGGAGATGTCCTCAAAGCCCTATGCCTCAGCCATAGGTTCTCTCATGTATGCTATGTTATGTACCAGACCGGATTTAGCGCTGGCCATTAGTATGACTAATCGCTACCAGAGTAATCCGGGAATGACTCACTGGACAGCAGTAAAGAATATCCTAAAGTACTTAAGAAGAACAAAGGATCTCTTTCTCGTTTATGGAGGAGTTGATGAGGAGCTCACCGTAAAGGGTTACGTTGACGCAAGCCTCGGCTCAGATCTAGATGACTCGAAATCACAGACGGGATATGTTTTCATGTTGAACGGTGGCGCTATTAGCTGGAGGAGCGGCAAACAGTCAGTCGTCGCCCAATCTACAATGGAGTCGGAGTATATTGCCGCTTGCGAAGCGTCAAATGAGGCGCTGTGGCTGAAGAAGTTCGTGATCGAGCTTGGCGTCTTTCCCAGCTGCACTGACCCCGTGGGAATGTTCTGCGATAACACGGGTGCCATTGATAACGCGAAGGAGCCAAGAACTCACTCTACAGCCAAGCACATCCTCCGAAAGTTCCATGTGACGCGAGACTACGTCAGGGATGGACACACTAGTATTCACAAGATACATACGGATCTGAACGCAGCAGACCCGATGACTAAACCTCTTCCACAAGGCAAGTTTTAACAACACCGAGAGACCATTGGTGTTAGATACATACCTGATGTAAACTAGTGTAATTTGTACTCTAGTGCAAGTGGGAGACTGTTGGATATGTGCCCTAGAGACAAATTAATAAAGATATTTGTCACATATCCGTTTTGTTCATAATACGTTTTATACTGTGCTATAACTGTATTACTTGGAAATACTAATACAGGTGTAGTATAAAACATGGTCCGTAGTTTAACTCGGGTAAACTATCTCATTGGGCAATTGATTGATCAAGCTTTCCTGATCATGGCAACACTTAAGTCCATTGACAATGAGGTCATATCATTAGGGGAATGATGTGATGGACGTACACCCACCTAAAGTATTGCAATGTGATCGAGTCACATAGTTCAGCGTTGCTATGACTTTGTCACGTATGGCTTAATCCTTAGACCGTAATGATCATACGTAAGCACCATCTATGAGGAGACTTTAATTTGTATCCCACCGCCTGACTGAAATATGCTGGCTATAACGGTGCACTTTAGGTATTCCGAAATAGATGGTTGATGAGTATGTTAATAGATCAGAGCGGGATTTGTCAGTCCTTGTGACAGTACAGGTACTTTGGGCCCACTCGGTGATATTGCATCAATAGCTTGCAAGCAAGTGACTAGGTCACAAGAGATGCAATAATCATGGACGAGTAAACTTGTTTGTTGTGAACGAGATGTGAACACGGTATGTAGGATACCGACGATCAAACCTCGGACAAACAAAGTACCGCAGCACAAAGGGATTACGTCGTATCGTTAACGGTTTCCAAAAGCGATCGAAGTTCATTCGATGGAAGCGCAGGGGCTATCAAGGATTGTAACCAGGTCCAATTGATTAGTCATTGATCAATGAGAATGTCTCGATCATGTCTGCTGTTTCCCGGACCGTAGGGTTTCACACTTAAGGGGCAATCGATGCTAGGACAGATTCGGGATCATCGGTGAAATAGGAGAAAGCACCGGAATAGTTCCGGGAGAGAACGGAAGTTGTTCCGGATATTTTGAAAGGTTCAAAATAATGTTTAATTATATTTAATAATGTTTTAGTATTTAATTATCTGAATTAAATATGAAAATATATTTAAATTAATTAATTAAATGGGAAAAAGGCAAATGGGCCCCTTAGGGCCCATTAGGGAAGGAGGGAGCCTCCCCCCTTGGCCCATGGCGCCAAGGGAGGGGCCCACCCTCCGTATGGCGCACCCCCTCCCCTCCCCTTTGGTTTAGTACCACATGGGAAGTTGGAGGAGGGTGGCACACCCCCCCTTGGCATATATAAGGAGGGGTAGACCCCCTCCCCCTTTTTCCATCATCTCATTGAGTTCTCTCTCTCTCTCTCTTTCTCCTACCTCGAGCGGACCCCCCTTGTTTGGGGTTTGCACTTGGTTGGGAGTTCTCCACCATAAGCAGGCCGTCGCTCTGCCGGACTCGTGATCCGAATCCGTCTTCTTTCCGCTGCTCGCCTGGTTCGGAGCCCGGAGGGAACATCGGTTGCACTGTACGTGTGTAATCTCCTCGAGGCACTACACCTGTGGTGCTACTTCATCGCCGGAGGTTCACCGGGAGTCTCCATCGTCGGTGGTCTTCTACACGACAGGGAGGTCGTAGTTCAGAGGCTACGCCAACCACGTTCGCAAGAACGTTTCCCTCTTTTGGTCTTCAAAGGTACGAACACCGATTCCCTCCGTTACTTTACATCGCCATAGCATAGATCTTGGGTTCGGGTACCGTAGGTATGAAAAATTTGTGTTTTCTACCCCGTATCCCAACATAATTAGCAATGCCTCCGAGTTCACCTCCTCGACATCCCCGCGAGGAAGAAAACCCGGAACCATACAGTTTAAAGCGTCCTGTTACCGTGGACACGGCTATTCGAATAGATTAATCTTCCCTACAGAGGTGCACTTGTGTTACACTACACGCACGGATCTCCAGGGTGGCGGGAACCTTGTTAGGGAACGCTCCACCGAGGCTATCCGACACTCCATAGCCCATCTATCAAACTCAACAGAGAGGCCATCCGCCGGTCTAAATCCTAAGTACGCCGAGCCTTGGACCCCAACCCGAACGTACTCCTGCACGGTGCGTGGCTGGCCGGTGAAGTTAAAGAAAATCCAAATAAGACACCACCGCGCGAGCAAATAAGAGAAAACCACTTCCCGGCAATTAGCCCGCAGTACTGCTGACGCCTGAAGAGTCCTCGGACGACACTACGAAGCAGAGGAGCCCATAACTCGTAATTCCCACGGGTAGGTAGTGCGTACATGGCATATAGCCAACTCAAGACATTCACCGAATCATTAGTCATTTTATTAACTTGCGTGACAACCGTTATCGTTGCCTCCACTTAAATGACCCGCGGACAACGACAGCAGCTAGGACCACCAGTACATCGGTGCCTGCCGTGTCGTCCCACCAAGTCTCAGCGGTTACCAACAAGGTCAACTGTCTCATTACCTTGTCTCGCATGTGCTCCAGGAGGAGCTCGACTTTCGTGGTTTGGTAACTCTTGCGACCGACGATCAGGGGCCAAGCACACCGGTACACTGGTCGTACCCTCCCTATCGTCCCGTCGCAATACCACTCGCGGGCACCGTTGGGTCGCCCGACTTCTTACCTTTAAGGACACCAGTTGGTTTGAGTTCCTACCATTAAGTGAAACCAGGAGGTATCACCCTCGATGGCACACTTAAAGAGGTTTGACAGAGACATCAGTGGAATGAACTAAAGAGGTAAACCTCATATCATCCCGGTGATGCTACGCTACTGAGCCGATGAGAGTGAAATACGAGTCCATTCCACTCGTAAGCCAAACTCGAAGCGACTCGGCAGAGTCTCGCCGTTGTAGGTTCCCTAGGGCGTCTGCATTGATCTGTACCTATTGCAGTTGTAATATATCATTCCCGTGATCACTCCCAAAGTGATCACGACCCTCTATTCTAAACCTAGCTAACAATGCGCAGGGTTTACTGCTGAATAATGCATAAGTAAAAATAGGTAGCATTGGATTAAAGGAAGGTACATCAAGGGGCGACAAAAAATAGGCTATGCAATTGAATAGGATTATAACCGTAGCAGCAGCAGTAAAAATTCCTAGTGCAAGAAAAGTACGGAAATATAGACGATATCTGGGGAAGAGAATGGCTCTGCTTTCCTGGAAGCTCGACGGTAAAGGTACGGTCGTCGACGAAGTAGTCAATCACAGGGGGGCATCGGCATCGATGTCGTCGGTGGCAGCAACGAGGTCTACCGAAGAATAAGGGGGGTAGAAACAATAAATACACAACAATAATAGCAATACAAATACAATACATGGCAAACGCAGTGTTGGCGGTGTTCTAACGCGGTGTTAAGTATTAGTCGGAGCGGAAATTTATCCGGGGTTGACTCATCGGTACCGGTTGATTACCGGACAGATGATCCGGAGGGGAAGGTTCCATGTCAGCAGTGTTAGAGACATCTGACATACATGTGGATAGTGTATCCGTGTTAGTTGATCCATACTGAGCAACTTTCGTATTCAGAATAAATTCATCCGGAGATTTTACCGGCTCCGGTCGTCTGACAGACAGATGAACCGGAGGAGAAATGTTCGATGTTTGATAGGTTAGAGGGGTGTGTTGGGGGTATACGTAGTGTATCCGCATTCATTGTAATTTTTTGATCAATTTTCATGTATAAAGTTTTTGAATCTGACTTACGGTTTAAAAGATATTGAATTTCCAAGTTTAAATCATATTTAAACAATTTCAGGAATTTCTTTTATTAATAAATCCAACCTTATCCAGAATAGTGGCTTTGACTGGTCAACTGACAGAGAGGGCCCACTTATCATACACATGGGGTGTTTGACCAGTCAAACTGACCAGTGGGCCCCAATGGTCAGCCACACATCAATAAAAACCTTTAAATTAATTCCTTACAAGTGGGACCTAGCTGTTAGTGGAACATCATTATTCTATTAGTTATTTTAACTTAACAAGGGGGTTAAGTGGGGCTGGGACCCATATGTAAGTATCTGTTTTTGTTAATAGTCTAATTAGCTAACACAATTAGGGGAGAGGCCCCACATGGAAGTGGCACTAGGCCACAACCGTACAGCTCAGGCCATGGCCGGCCAGCAGCAGCGGCGAGCCACTGTGGCCAGCAGCAGCGGCGAGGTCGGGGCCACGGCGTGGTTGTGGCCTGTGGTGGGGGGAGGCTGGCGCGATGGGGCACGGTCGCATGTGGGTGAGGCGAGCGGCGCCTGTAGGACACAACGAGGTCAAGCGGCAACAGGGCCAAAGGAGGGGGCACGGTGGTGTGTGGCGCGCAGCGAGGCCACACGCAGGGCGCGTCCAGGGGAGCTAGGGCACGGCCCGGGCGCGGCTGTTGATGCCAGTGGGGTGCGTGGGCGCAGCCAGGGAGAACGGCGAGTGCGCCACGTCCATGGCGGACGCCGGCAGCAGGGAGCACGGTGAGGAGGATCCTATGGCGCGACACGATGCACGGATTTGAGCGCGGGAGGAGGCGAATGAAGCACAGGCTCACTGCGGGCACGATGGGGTTGGCAGTGGGCTCGAGGGAGACCGGAGCGGCGCGGATTTCGTCGAGGAAGAGGACGACCGACTGCGGAGGAAGCGGCCTGATTTCGGCGACTCCGAGGCTGGCGGCTCGAGCTGGGCGGAGGAAACGACGTGGTAGAGTGTGGCGAAGGTCCTGGATGTAGTCGCGGTCGGCGAGGTGGATGGTGGCCACGGTGGCCATGGGGGGCACGGCCATGGCGGGCTCGGACAGAGGGGAGGAGACGAATGGCGCGAGGAGAGGAGGGGTGGGGGGAAACTAGGGTTTGGGGAGGCCCTGGGGGCGGCCTTATCTCCAAGGGGAGCAGGTGGAGGACGGGAGGGAGCAGGTGAGGGGGGGCCATGGCGTCCTCTGCTCCCCTGTTCATGGCGAACAGTGGGGGGGAGGGAGCGGGTACAGGGGAGGGGAGGGGAGAGGGGGCTGGGCCCGGGGTGGGCCAGGATGGGGGGGAGTGGGCCTCGCCCGGTGGCGGGGTTTAGGTTTTTTTATTTTCTTTTGTTTTTTTTCTGTTTCATTTTTGTTTTCCAATCAATTTAATTTTGTTAGATGTAAAACCCATACCATTAATATTGTTGCAATGCAAACTACTGCTACAAAAAGTTTTGAACAATAATAAAATCATCTAGATTTTATATAAATTGAAAATCGATTAAATGTGGCCATTTTCTACTGTTTTGAATTATTTATTTTATTTAAACAAACTAATAATTCCCCAATACATCACAACATTACCTACTGATTATTTCACATTTTATAAAATAGGTTCCACAATTTTTAGTGCATTTAAAATTCCCACTTGTTTATTAAAATCCAAAGCAATTTAATAATTCCCAACTATTGTTTTTATTTTAAATATTATTCCTTAATATTACTATTCCATTTTAATAAAACAACCATTGCTATATTATCATGGCCTAAGATTGCTAGGCCTTTTATTTAATATGTTTCATTAACTTTGGTTTAACTATGATTTCCATTTATATATTAATTTTCAAAACAATTCTGATAACCTCACAACATTGGTTCCATCATTAGCATTGACTTGTGATTATTCAAATAGCTAGTTGGATTTGGTTTAACCATGGTCAAGTTGATTGACATGCATCCACAATTCTTGGAGCAAAGTTTTATAATTTACCCAATTTGAAAAATTTATCCGGGTTGGAAATTGACAGAGCTATGATCAAAGGTGAGCATGGTTTCATCATCAACAGTAATGATCACTAACAGTGGAATCACTATAGTGATTACTGTACTGGATCTGAGGGTGTTAGAAATCTCCACCACTACAAAGAATTCTCGTCCCGAGAATTAAAAGTAGTGTAAGGGGTAGAGTTTCGGTTTCGCCTTTTAACAAATCTTCTGGTTCTTGTTGTCCTACCCGAAGAAATTAATCCTTCTCGTTGATGTCTTCATTTCTCTGCCTCAGTGCATCTCGACGTGTTTTCGTCCTTCCTTCGGGGCTTCATCGTACTTACAAATAGGGTAGGAGGTAAAACTTAAGGGGGGTGGATCGATACCAGGTTAATCAACTGGGGTCGTCCAAGGAAATGGGGTAAAAAAAGTATCTTCCGAGTTTAACTCAGGGGAATACATCGAGAAAAACCAAAGAAGGTATGAGAAGTTTCAAGCGGATAGTCATGCATTCGATGCCGAAAACGGATGTTGAAAAGGGGTCCAGAGCATCGGGCATCAGCATGATATCGGGCCGAATATCACAAGGTAGATGACAAGAGTCAGGTTTCGGTCCTGTGGAACTGTGGCTTAGAGTGGTTGCATATTACGCGATCACGATACAAGGATTGTCATAGAACAACTTGTCAGGTATGTCGGCGACAATATAGGTACCAGGAGCAGTGCACATTGAGAACAATTTTTCCTGTTCGTTAATACGAGGCGGGCCAATTGGCAAAGTTCTCGTCCCGGTGGTTACCAAAATGTCATCAATAATATCAATAAGGGGTTACCGACGAGGTTGTACACCAAGGTGTTTTCATAAGCAGGTGAATTTCACTGCTTAGATAAGATACATTACAAGAAAGGTTAAACAGACCAATGGAAAGGAAAATGTGATGATACACAAGTATCAGGTGTATATCTTTCCCAAGGGAAAGGGGAGCACAATGTACACGACAAAGTTGTATTGGCAGAGAGTCAAGGGGGTTGTCGATGATAATACAAAGCATCGAGGGGCAAGGATGGTATTTCACACAATGAATCCACTCGACACATGGAAGAAGCCACGTAAGCTTAGTCAGATAATAATCCACCAAAGGTCAGGTGGTTCGCAAAGAATCTGATGTGAGTATCGGAACTCAACAAGAAGGAGAAAGAATGCAAAGGCATCGGGTGATAGAAGCATCAGAATAATCCGATGCTTAAGTACAAAGGAATTATGACTTCCAGATCGGGGAGGTGATGGTATTATCCATACAGACTTAACGGTGGTAGGGGATTGCAATGGCGATGAACACGTAGGTTCTCGAGAATTTATCGGAGAATATCGTCGGAATCTTCAGGTGAAGCAGGCGATCATCAGGAAGGCAGTGCTCTCCGGAAGGAAGGAGGTACGAGAACCTAAAGTCAGCGTTAATAAAACTTACCAGCAAGGATAAGAGATCAGAGTCCCAGAGCATAGGTACGGAGAAAAAGATCCTAATACCATAGATATCACACGTAGTGACATCGATGTGGGCCCGTAAGCCAAACATTAAGTTAGCAAGTACTTTTGCAAATACTAGACTCGACTTCGACCGAGGAGTGGTTCGGGGCTTCCTACATGCAGTCGGCTCTGATACCAACTTGTGACGCCCCCAAAATCAACCCGTGTACAGTAATCATACACGCAGGGTACACGGCTATTCGAATTACGGTGCCACGGTGAGAATATCACAGCACAACACTAAACACAAAAGGATAAACAAATATGTTACAATACCAGGGATCACGAGGATCCGAATACATAAGTCATACAAGCCATAATATTTGAGTACAGACATAGTTAGTCAAGTTTTGCCTTAAGAAGGCTAGCACAAATCACATCAGAGATACAGATCGAAAAGGCTAGGCCTCCTGCTTGGGATCCACCGAACTACTCCTAGTCGACGGGGAACTCGACGTCGTAGTAGTCGCCTCCGGGGTACTCCTGCTCCTGGGCTCCAACGTCGGCTGCAGCGGCTGATCAGGCAAAACAAAAAGGGGGAAAATAAAGCAAAGGTGAGTATCTAGCATACCCGTGAGTCTTACGTCCGCTACTAAGCATTATGCATTATATCAACGGAAAGAAGAGGATATATATAGTGGACTGCAAGATAGAAATCAGAATAAGGGTAAGAAGCTAGGCCTATCGATGACTAGCATCTTCCGACGATGTCTTGCAGCATGAGGTAAGAATCAGCCAACAGTTTATATAAAGCATAAAGTAACAATGCAACAGAAGTTGCTGCAGCATTGTATAATAATAAGTTGTAATAATTTTCATGTATAAAGTTTTTGAATCTGACTTACGGTTTAAAAGATATTGAATTTCCAAGTTTAAATCATATTTAAACAATTTCAGGAATTTCTTTTATTAATAAATCCAACCTTATCCAGAATAGTGGCTTTGACTGGTCAACTGACAGAGAGGGCCCACTTGTCATACACATGGGGTGTTTAACCAGTCAAACTGACCAGTGGGCCCCAATGGTCAGCCACACATCAATAAAAACCTTTAAATTAATTCCTTACAAGTGGGACCTAGTTGTCAGTGGAACATCGTTATTCTTATAGTTATTTTAACTTAACAGGGGGGTTAAGTGGGGTTGGGACCCATATGTAAGTATCTGTTTTTGTTAATAGTCTAATTAGCTAACACAATTAGGGGAGAGGCCCCACATGGAAGTGGCACTAGGCCACAACCGTACAGCTCTGGCCATGGCCGGCCAGCAGCAGCGGTGAGCCACTGTGGCCAGCAGCAGCGGCGAGGTCGGGGCCGCGGCGGGGTTGTGGCCTGTGGTGGGGGGAGGCTGGCGCGGTGGGGCACTGTCGCATGTGGATGAGGCGAGCGGCGCCTGTAGGCCACGGCGAGGTCAAGCGGCGACCGGGCCAAAGGAGGGGGCACAGTGGTGTGTGGCGCGCGGCGAGGCCACGCGCAGGGCGCGTCCAGGGGAGCTAGGGCACGGCCCGGGTGCGGCTGTTGATGCCAGTGGGGCGCGTGGGCGCGGCCAGGGAGAACGGCGAGTGTGCCACGTCCATGGCGGACGCCGGCAGCAGGGAGCACGGCGAGGAGGATCCTACGGCGTGACACGATGCACGGATTTGAGCGCGGGAGGAGGCGAATGAAGCACAGGTTAACCGCGGGCACGATGGGGTTGGCAGTGGGCTCGGGGGAGACCGGAGTGGCGCGGATTTCGTCGAGGAAAAGGACGACCGACGGCGGAGGAAGCGGACTGATTCCGGCGACTCCGAGGCTGGCGGCTCGAGCTGGGCAGAGGAAACGACGTGGTAGAGTGTGGCGAAGGTCCTGGATGTAGTCGCGGTCGGCGAGGTGGATGGTGGCCATGGGGGGAACGGCCATGGCGGGCTCGGACAGAGAGGAGGAGACGAATGGCGCGAGGAGAGGAGGGGTGGGGGGAAAACTAGGGTTTGGGGAGGCCCTGGGGGCGGCCTTATCTCCAAGCGGAGCAGGTGAAGGAGGGGAGGGAGCAGGTAAGGGGGGCATGGCGTCCTCTGCTCCCCTGTTCATGGCGAACAATGGGGGGGGGGGAGGGAGCGGGTACAGGGGAGGGGAGGGGAGAGGGGTCTGGGCCCGGGGTGGGCCAGGCTAGGGGGGAGTGGGCCTCTCCCGGTGGCGGGGTTTAGGTTTTTTTTCTTTTCTTTTCTTTCTTTTCTGTTTCATTTTTGTTTTCCAATCAATTTAATTTTGTTAGATGTAAAACCCATACCATTAATATTGTTGCAATGCAAACTACTGCTACAAAAAGTTTTGAACAATAATAAAATCATCTAGATTTTATATAAATTGAAAATCGATTAAATGTGGCCATTTTCTACTGTTTTGAATTATTTATTTTATTTAAACAAACTAATAATTCCCCAATACATCACAACATTACCTACTGATTATTTCACATTTTATAAAATAGGTTCCACAATTTTTAGTGCATTTAAAATTCCCACTTGTTTATTAAAATCCAAAGCAATTTAATAATTCCCAACTATTGTTTTTATTTTAAATATTATTACTTAATATTACTATTCCATTTTAATAAAACAACCATTGCTATATTATCATGGCCTAAGATTGCTAGGCATTTTATTAAATATGTTTCATTAACTTTGGTTTAACTATGATTTCCATTTATATATTAATTTTCAAAACAATTCTGATAACCTCACAACATTGGTTCCATCATTAGCATTGACTTGTGATTATTCAAATGGCTAGTTCGATTTGGTTTAACCATGGTCAAGTTGATTGACATGCATCCACAATTCTTGGAGCAAAGTTTTATAATTTACCCAATTTGAAAATTTTATCCGGGTTGTAAATTGACAGAGCTATGATCAAAGGTGATCATGGTTTGATCATCAGCAGTAATGATCACTAACAGTGGAATCACTGTAGTGATTACTGTACTGGATCTGAGGGTGTTACAAGAACCTTTTTCGCGATTTCTCCTCTGTTAAGCCGCCACCGTGCTTCCAAGATCGGGAGCACCAGGAGACCTCTTCCCTGCACCCTGCCGGAGGGAGGAACCACCTCCGGGAGCTTATCCACCACCATGGATGCTTCCTGGATAAACCGTGAGTAGTCCATCTTGGACCATGGGTCTATGATCAGTAGCTATGTGATGTTCTCCTCCCCTCTTTGTTTTTCATGGTTTAGACCTCGTGAGCTTCCCTACATGATCGAGGCACATATGTAATCTTTCTGCTGTTGCTATGATGAGTTTGCTGGGATCTGATGGATTATGAGACTATGTTCAAATTGTGTTTGTGTAATATATTTTATTCTCCTATTTTATATTTATGTTCTTGAGTAATTCTTTCATGTTCTCCGTTGCCGTTTATTGCTTTGGCCAACTAGTAGGTAGTGACTCCAAGAAAGAGCGTTATGCATGATTGCGGGTTCATGCCCCCTGATGACTAGCTTGGGTGATAGAAACATTAGTCTAGGGGATGTGATGTTGCCACAAGGGAGAAAACAACGGTGCTTGTACTTGCGGGTGCAAGGATTGTTTACTTTACACAAAGTTCTTTAATGCAGTTGTCTGTTGCTTTGAATTTACACTTTGGGTGGGGTTCGCAACTTAATACCAGCGAGATGTTATGGATAGATATCTCAAGGTGGATGATTAGTAGGTAGATGCAGATGGATTTATTTCTACTTGTCTTGGCATACCTCCCATGCTTTTGAGCCTCTTCCTTTCTTTATAGCATAGTTAGCATTGGTTTGCGCACATAATCATGTCAATTGCCCAGCTGTAATTTGTTCACCTCGCATGACTATTTTATCGTATTTTGGGAGAGAGACATCATAGTGAACATCATGGGATCCCGGTCCATATTTCCAATACTTTTTACACCCACTATTTATTTTCTACTTTATTTACCTTTCCGTTGCTATTACTATCATTATTATCCCGTGCGTTTGATCCTTTGTAAGCAACAAGGCCGGAGAGATTGACAACCTCTCTGAACTCATTGGGAGCAAAGTTATCTGTTGCGTGTGCAGGTCCACGTCAACTGCCTAATTGCTGGCGCCGTTGTCACCTTCCTGTCGTTGTTGGAGTCCTACTGGAGACAAACCTTGGTATCTTCACCGAGGGAAATTTCCTGCTGTCTACATCTCAACCTTCCACTTTGGGTAACCAACGACGGGCGAGAAGCCATCAAAGCTAATTTCTGGCGCCGTTGCCGGGGACTGCACTCTTCAAGATCAGGGAGTTGCACACTATATGTTCCCTTTCTTTTTAGTCTTGTTAGTTTACCTTTCAGTTTTGTCTTTGTGTCCTTTATTAAAAATCAAAAAAAATAGTATGTCTACTTCCTTACTTTCCAATCAATGTCTGACTTCTTTGAAACCAGATCTTATTGGCATGGAGGATTCACCGAGGATCAA
The DNA here is from genome assembly GCA_950022295.1 of Bromus sterilis. Classification (NCBI taxonomy): domain Eukaryota; kingdom Viridiplantae; phylum Streptophyta; class Magnoliopsida; order Poales; family Poaceae; genus Bromus; species Bromus sterilis. The sequence continues at coordinate 154,490,526 of OX465596.1, read as the reverse complement.
CAAAAGTGGTACAAGGAACACCTCTTGTCTCAAAAGGGGATACACTTATGGAAACAAATACACCAGTTGTATGAGTATGCTAGAAACTTGTGCTCCATATATAATATATCTTTCTGCAGGGGTGAATCTTGTTGCTTTATGAGGCACAATCACCTTTCTTTCCAATGTGAGTACAATGATGATGAAACCTTAGCTTCCTATGCTAAGGGAAACTATGATTTTTATGATGGAGAGCCAATAGAAGAATTTGGTTCTTATAAGGGTGCCTATGAAATTACTTCTCTTCTTAGAAATATTAATGATGCCCCTTACAAATCTGAAAGTCTTGCTATACTTAACTATTGTTTGGAAAATTATGATGCAAATTATGATATTACTGATCATCTTGAGAGAATATCTCCCCCAAAGGAAGAGACTAATGTTTTGCAGGACTCTATGAAAGAAGAAATTGATGAAACCGAAAGATCCTTGGATGAAAAAGAGGAGGAGAGTGACGAACAAAAGGAGGAAGAATGGAACCATCCATGTCTACCTTCTAATGAGAGTAACTCTTTGAATCTTACCTTATATGATTGTTATGATCCTATGGATTCTTTTTAAATATCCCTTTTTGATGAAGTTGATGCCTTCTATGCTTATGGCCATGATGCCACTATGGATGATGCTTACGGAGATGAATTTTCTATAGTTCTGCATGTTAAGCATGAAATTGTTGCTATTGCACCCACACTTGATTTTCCTATTATCCTTTTGAAATCTCCAAATATTCCGAAGAGTTTTGTCCTTATTAAACGTCAATGTGACGGGTTGCATTTATCTTATGATCCTAAAGACCGTGTTGAAAACTATACATGTGTGCTTGCAGGTCATGAAAAACATGATTTATGTGATAGTTATATCTTGATGTTGTTCATGGTACTACTGAAAATTACTTTGAGAGAGGAAAGCTTGGTTCTAAAATCTTTCATGTTACAAAAACACCTCTCTTTTTGATGAAATTATTAAAGTTGCTCTTGTTCCACCTTCATATGCTTGTCACTTTGTGCTTATTTGATTTATTTTCTTATAAGATGCCTATGCATAGGAAGTGGTTTAGGCTTAAATGTGTTTCATATTTGCTTCTTGATGCTCTCTTTTGCTTCAAAATTCTTATTCTTGTGAGAGCATCTTCTATAATCTTTTTTCCTAGCTTAAAGGCATAAAAGAAAGCGCTTTTGGGAGGCAGTCCACAACGAATTAGGTTTATTTTGCTTTTGTTGTGTCTTGATGTTTCTTACTACTGTAGCAACATCATTGTATCTTTACTTTTCAAGCTTTCTGCCATTTATAGCCTCATATGACAAGGGAAGTGAAAGTTGTGACATGCTGTCCAGAAAACAGATTATGTCCTCGTGACGGGAAAAATCACAGAAAAATCCAGGTCATCTTTTTGAGCTGAATTTTTTACACAGCGTGATCTATACAATCACGGAACTTTCGTATGTTCTGAGTTTTTTTATTTGAGTTGCATAAGTATCCCTAAAAAAATTCTTTACTACCTGCTGGTCAGTTTTTTACAGATTCTGTCCTGTTTTGCCTTTTCTTCACTTTGCAAACCTTAAGCTTGCTTTTTCTTTGCAAAAACTTTTTGGCAATCTTGAGAAACAGTAGCTCTTCAAGAATATCCTTATTTCCAGTAGAGAAATATTATTTTATTATGGGTACTAACCTCGCTAATCAGATTATGATGACTTATGTATGAAAGGAGTTTTCAAGTGTGCGAGGGAAGATGATGAAAGAAGATTCAGGAGGGTCAAACGCTCAAGCTTGGGGATGCCCGCGTTCATCCCCTATAAATATTCAAGGAGACTCAAGCTTTTCAGCTTGGGGATGCCCCCATGCATCCCCTTCTCCATCAACAATTATCAGTTCGTCTTTCGTTCCACTATATTTTTATCACTTCATGCGTTATGTGCTATGTTTGGAGTGTCTTGCTCTTTATTTCCTTTTTAGTTTTCTTTAGCGTTGCTTGCTGTTCATAACAAGTTAGAACCCAGCTTTCTTTGTGTGGGAGAGAAACACGCTCCACTTTACCCTAGAACACATCATAGGATTCTTCATGCTTATCTTTGCTGTGAGTGTTCTTTATCTTTTTCATAGCTGCTGTCATGTTTAGCTCTCAGTTTTCATGCTTATCTTTTTAAGAGCGTTTGTTTAGTTTGTTGCTGGAACTCTCTTGAGTTTTCATGTTTATCTTGTTTAGATAGTTTGCCTGTTGCACTGAGTTGTGTGTCTTGACTTGAAGTAGGTAATTGAGGTTGCTATACAATTGTAGTAGTAATTTGCAATAGTTTTGAGGTATTTCCATGAGTAATGTTAGAACTTTTGGTGTCAAGAGCTTTAGCCTATTAGTGATAGATGTCGTATTTTGGGCAATCCATGTTTATTTTCAAAACATACAAAATTAGTTGAGAACTTTAGCTACTAGATGTACCACTAATCTTTGGAGGGATCGAATATTAGAGTACACCCACGTACCATGAGTCGAGGATGCGCAAGGATAACCAAACCCCCATACACTCTTCCTCGTGGTACTTTTCTCTTTGAGAACCTCCTTATTAGATTGAGAGTTACCGATAATAAGTCCATGAGTTCTTCGAACTAATGTGAGTATTCGAAAGTGCACACTTCCACCTACCCATATTTTTCTAGCCTCTCATGTGTCGTGCATTGCTTTCTTCTCACTCCGAGAGTTGGCGTCCACCTTCGTCGTGTGACGCCCCCAAAATCAGACCGTGTACAGTAATCATACACACAGGGTACACGACTAAGATTAGGGTGCCACGGTGATAATATCACAGCACAACACTAAACACAAAAGGATAAACAAATATGTTACAATAGAGGGGGGTCACTCGGACCCGAATACATAAGTCATACAAACCATAATATCTGAGTACAGACATAGTTAGTCAAGTTTTTTCCTTAAGAAGGCTAGCACAAATCACATCAGAGATACATATCGAAAAGGCGAGGCCTCCTGCCTGGGATCCACCGAAACTACTCCTGGTCGACGGGGAACTCGATGTCGTAGTAGGCGCCTCCGGGGTACTCCTGCTCCTGGGCTCCAACGTCGGCTGCAGCGGCCGATCAGGAAACACAGTAAAGGAAATAAAGCAGGTGAGTACCTAGTATACCCGCGAGTCTTACGTCCGCTACTAAGCATTATGCATTGTATCAACGGAAAGAAGAGGCTGTATATAGTGGACTGAAAGACAGAAATTCAGAGCAAGGGTAAGAGGCTAGGCCTATCGAAGACTAGCATCTTCCGACGATGTCTTGCAGCATGAGGTAAGAATCAGCCAATAGTTTATATAAAGCAATAAAATAACAATGAAGCAGAAGTTGCTGCAACATTGAATAATAATAAGTTGTAATAATTAACAATGCCTCCGAGTTCACCTCCTCGACATCCCCGCGAGGAAGAGAACCTGGAACATACAGTTTAATAATAGTTTCTAGTGGTAAGATCCAGCTTCAGCATAAAGCGTCCTGTTACCGTGGACACGGCTATTCGAATAGATTAATCTTCCCTGCAGGGGTGCACTTGTGTTACGCTACACGCACGGTTCTCCAGGGTGGCGGGAACCTTGTTAGGGAACGCTCCACCGAGGCTATCCGACACTTCATAGCCCATCTTTCAAACTCAACAGAGAGGCCATCCGCCGGTCTAAATCCTAAGTACGCCGGGCCTTGGACCCCAACCCGAACGTACTCTTGCACGGTGCGTGGATGGCCGGTGAAGTTGAAGCAAATCCAAATAAGACATCACCGCGCGAGCAAATAAGACAACACCACTTCCCGGAAATCAGCCCGCAGTACTGCTGACGTCTGAAGAGTCCTCGGACGACACTACGAAGTAGAGGAGCCCATAACTCGTAGTTCCCACGGGTAGGTAGTGCGTACATGGCATATAGCCAACTCAAGACATTCACTGAACCATTTAGCATTTTAATTAACCTGCATGACAACCGCTGTCGTTGCCTCGACTTAACAGACCCGCGGACAACGACAGCAGCCAGGACCACCAGTACATCGGTGCCTGCCCTGTCGTCCCACCAAGTCTCTGCGGTTAACAACAAGGTGAACCGTCTCCTTACCTTGTCTCGCGTGTGCTCCTGGAGAAGCTCGACTTTCGTGCTTTGGTAACTCTCGCGGCCAACGATCAGGGGCCAAGCACACCGGTACACTGGTCGTACCCTCCCTGTCGTCCCGTCGCAATACCTCTCGCGGGCACCGTTGGGTCGCCCGACTTACCTGAAGGACAATCGCCGTTCAGGACCCTATGGCGGTAAGACAAAGTCAGCCTCGAGTGGAGTACAAGGATTACTCCTTGATAGCTCACACTTGAGGTGACTAGGCATAACCCAGATAGGGCCTTAGACGGTGTCTTCTTTGTACCGTGCCTGTGCAGTTATAATATTTGTATCCGCGTTCACTCCCCTGAGTGATCACGGCCCTCTATCTAATCCTAGTTAACAAGGCGCAGGGCTCACTGCTGAATAATGCATAATAATCATAATAGGCAGCATAGGATAAGGAAGGCACATCAAGGGGTGACAAAAACAGGCTATGCAATTGAATATGATTGTAACGTAGTAGCAGCAGTAACAATGCCTAGTGCAAGAAATGTACGGAAAGATAGGCGATATCTGGGGAAGAGAATGGCTCTGCTTGCCTGCAAGCTCGACGGTAGTAGTAGGGTCGTCGACGACATAGTCGTACTCAGCAGCGGTGTAGTCGACAGTAGCAGCGGGGTCTACCGAAGATTAAGGGGGGAAAAGAAAAAAGTAAATACACAGCAAGCATATACAAACAGATGCATGACATGACAGATGAAATGTTAACGGTATTCTAACGCAGTGCAATGCACATTTCTCGGAACGGAAATTCATCTGAGGATGAACTACCGGCTCCGGGTGATTACCGGACAGGGTGTCCGGAGGGGGAAGGATCAAGCCGGAGGTGTCGTGGTTACCGGAACAACATAAGGGGGGTGTATCCGTGCTATTTGATCTATTCCGAGAAACATTCGTGTTCGGAATAAATTCATCCGGGCACTCTAACAGTACCGGACAATTTATCGGACAGACGGTCCGGAGGGGGAATGTTCGATGTTCGTTGTGTTAGAGGGGTGTGGTAGACATATAGATAGCGTAATCGTATTCGTTATATTGTTCTGATCAATTTTCATGTATTAAGTTTTTGAATCCGAGTTACGGTTTAAAAGTTATTGAATTTCAAAGTTTAAATCAATTGAAATGATTTTCTGAATTACTTTTATTATTTATTAAACATTATCCAAAACATTATCCACAACATTATCCACAACAGTGCTGACATGTGGGACCCACATGTCAGCCTCTGTTATTTATAAAACATTTAATTAAATTAGAAAATGTCTCTGGACCCACATGTCAGCCTCTGGAATTTCTTTTAAAATCTTTTAAAAATCAAACTGACAAAGGGGGCCCAGGTGTCATTGACTCCAGTGTTAATTAAACATGTTTAATTAATTTAATGACTAGGGGACCCACATGTCAGTGACTGTGGGGGTTTATTATTCAGTTAAACTTCTCAGTTAACCTAACAGAGTAATTAGCCGGGGGGGTCCACTGTCAGTGGCCCATTAGGGGTCAGATTAACCCCTAATCACGTTTCTGACGTGGGGGCCCCACTGGTCAGCCGCACAACTCGCCGACGGCGAGGCAGAGCACGCCGGCGTTGGCCGGGCGCTCGCCATAACACACGGGAGGAGGCGTGGTTGGTGGCGTTCGGAAGAGGGGCTCCTCGCGCGTCGAACGGTGGCTATCCCGTGGCCGGAGGTGGTTGGAGACGACGCCACGGTCGACGACGGCGGAGGCCAGTACACGGACCCGACGGGGACGTCCTTCTAGCGCGTTGGGTTGGGCGGGTGCTACTGGTTTCGGCTCAGGGGAGCATGCAGTACGCGACGACGCGTATGGCGTGCCAAACGCGGGCTCTACGCCACGGCGGCGAACCCCACCACGGCGGCGAGCTCACGGCTACAATGGCGGGGATGGCAACGGCGCAAATGGGGCCACGGGGGAACTTGGCGATGGTGCAGTAGCTCACCGAGGAGGTGTAGAGGAGGGCAGCGGGCTCGGGGAGGGCTTGGAGCTGCCGGAATTCGTCGCGGATCCCGCCGGAGCCGAAGACGAAGTCGGTGAAGTAGCGCTCGATGTGGTGGACTCGGGCTCGATTCCTAGTGGTGGGTGACGTAGTCGACGGCGAGGCGGCTCCTGGAAAACACGGCGAGGCGGCGTGAGCACGTTGGCCGCGCTTGGCCACGGCAATGGCGACGACGGCCCTCGGCGATCTTTCCCCGAGGCGTGAGAGAAGAGGAGGAGGGGAAGGAGAGGGGTAGGGTGTCTAGGAGGTCGGGGGCTTCGTTCTTATCGCGACCGCGGCGGCAGGGAGCAGGTGAAGGGCGGGGCCGGCCTGGCAGCGGCGTGCCCACGGCGGCCGCCGTACGGGAGCAGGTGGGGGTGGTTGGGGGGAAGAAGACAACCGTGGGGGGTGGGCCTGGGCTAGGTGGGCCGTTGCACAGGGCGATAGATAGCGTTTTTTCCAATATCTTTTCTTTTTGTATTCTGTAGATCTTTTTTGCAACAAAAATAACTGCCTCCCTATTTTTGTAAAATGTTTGTGGTGTTTGTAAATTAGTGTTACATATTACTGAGGCGCCACAAAATTTTTTGTAGTATAATAAAATCATTAGGTATTTCTTTTAATTATTAAAAGCCCAAAGTAGGGGTTTTAACCTACTGTTTGAATTGTTTGGAATTTTCTACAACTCCAAAAATTACCAAAGTTGGTCCAACATGATTATAATGATTTTAGGCAATTTACAAAAATAGTTCCATGAATTTTGGAACAACTTTATTTGAGCACTTTTGTTTTATTTTCCATTTAAAGTAGTTTCAACTAGGGTTTGGTTTGTTATATGAGCAAGGTGCATTTGGCTTTGGGTTTTGATCCCAAGGGCTCAAGTACATGGTGCATGGGGTGTTGATCAACCACAGCAAGGTTTGATCATTAGCATCACAAAGTTTTATCAAGTACAAGGGAGATCAAACAGTGATAATCCAACAGTGATGATCAACAGTGATGATGATTACTGTTACAGCAACTGAGGGTGTTACACGTCGGTCCATCCAAATCCTTGGCACGATATGCTCTTTCATGATAAGCCTCATTACATCCTACCTCAATACAGCCAACATACCTACCTATCAAGGCATTTCCATAGACTTTCTGAGATACATTGCTATGCAACATCCACCTTCTCATGACTTGATCTTCATGTCATACATGCTTTTTCTTGATTGCTGAGCCGCATGCTAGTTGGGACTTGCCCTAATCATTGCTACATGATGCGCTAGTATCATTGCATATCCTTCTACACTGGCAGAGGCATACATTTGCATACTTCATGATAGTTTCATTTTCTTTATGTTGAGTACTTTTGTAAAGTGTAAAAGATCTTCTATACTTCTTGTAATATATAGAGTGTTGCCCCTAAAGTGAGGAAAAGATCCCAAAGAGGAAAAAATCAAAAGATCCCAAAGAGGACAAAATCAAAAGATCCCAAAGAGGACAAATGAGAGAAATAGAAAGAGCCATTGAGGCCACCAAAAAATACAAAAAAATAGAAAAAAGAGAAAAAGAAATAAAAAGAGAGATGGGGGCACACTACTAATCCTTTTGAGAGATCCACACTCGTACTCCCTCTTATATCTTGTACTCCATAGAGATTATCATTCATGCATATAGCTATGTGGGGACCTTCACACTATAGAACTTGGCTTGTATATTCCAATGATGAGCCTCCTCAAATGAGCTCTAGGTCTTCTTGAGAAAGAAAGTTGGTTGCACCCGCACTAGTTCCATTGGAGAGCTTAACTTAGCTCATATGTGCATCCGTTGCATGGCAATCCCTACTCCTCACATCATATATATCATTTGGCTTTCACTCGCCTATGATTGTCCTCATTGATGTGAGCCTTTCACACATTTTTTGTCTTCCTCCTCCACCATATTCTCTCTTTGCCATCCTAAGTGTCAAGTTTCTTGCTTACGCTCATCCATTGCATAAGTGCTCACAATATCAAAAAGGAGTGGATCATTTTGACTTGTACCTGGCTAGTGGTCTGGGGATGAGTCAAGATAAGATTCCAAAGAAGACCAAGTGTGAAACTTTAGTAGATTAAGTTCTCAACAATAAAAACTATGTTTTACTCTCTCGTATATCCCTATCCCCTTTCTTGCACGCAAACACCATTTGGAGACATTCGAGTCACGGACAGCGAGAGCTCTTGCACCTTTATGTTCTTATGTTGCTTGTTGCATTTCTAATATAGACTCTTGCCTGTTATGACTTGAATTGAATTACATGCCTTGATTTCTTTACATAAAAGTTCTTATATGGTTGGTAGCATGTCACCACAGAAATTATGCTTGTTATCATTTACCTACTAAAGGACGAACATGAATTAAGCTTGGGGATGTTGATACGTCCAAAACGTATCTATACTTTCTTCTTGCTCCATGCTTCTTTTGTGTGATATTCCTATGATATTGATGCACTTCCATACACTTTTGATCATATTTGGACTAACCTATTAACTCAGTGCACCCCAGTGCCAGTTCATGTTTTCTGTTGTTTTTGTATTTCAGGATTTCCCATTATTTAAAGTGCCAGAAAAATTCCGGGAAAAAATATAGGAAAAATCAGCGTACGGGAACCTTCCAGAAGAGCCCAAGTGGGGCCAGAGGGGGGCCAGGGGTGGCCCAGGCGGCCACCTGGCATGGCCACCCCCTAGGCCGCGCCAGCGGGGCGCCTGGGGCCCCTGGTCCACCTCTGGCTGCCCTCCTTCGCCTATTTATTCCCCGTGAAGAGAAACCCTCAGGGACAGAACCCTTTTTCGCGATCTCTCCTCTGTTCCGCCGCCGCCACGCTTCCAAGATCCGGAGCACCAGGAGACCTCTTCCCAGCACCCTGCCGGAGGGAGGAACCACCTCCGGGAGCTTCTCCACCACCATGGATGCTTCCCGGATGAACCGTGAGTAGTCCACCTTGGACCATGGGTCTATGATCAGTAGCTATGTGATGTTCTCCTCCCCTTTTTGTTCTTCATGGTTTAGACCTCGTGAGCCGCCCTACATGATCGAGGCACATATGTAATCTTTCTATTGTTGCTATGCTGAGTTTGCTGGGATCTGATGGATTATGAGACTATGTTCAGATTGTGTTTGAGTAATATATTTGATTCTCCTCTTTTATATTTATGTTCTTGAGTAATTCTTGCATGTTCTCCGTTGATGTTTATTGCTTTGGCCAAGTAGTAGGTAGTGACTCCAAGAGGGAGCGTTATGCATGATTGTGGGTGCATGCCCCCTGATGACTAGCTTGAGTGACAGAAACATGAGTCTAGGGGATGTGTTGTTGCCACAAGGGAGAAAACAACAGTGCTTGTACTTGCGGGTGCAAGGATTGTTTACTTTACGCAAAGTTCTTTAATGCAGTTGTCTGTTGCTTTGAGTTTACACTTTGGGTGGGATTCGCAACTTAATACCAGCGAGATGTTCTGGATAGATATATCAAGGTGGATGATTAGTAGGTAGATGCAGATGGATTTCATTCTACTTTTCTTGGCGTATCGCCCATGCTTTTGAGCCTCTTCCTTTATTTATAGCATAGTTAGTATTGGTTTGCGCACATAATCATGTCAATTGCCCAGCTGTAATTTGTTTACCTTGCATGGCTATTTTATCGTCTTTTGGGAGAGAGACATCACTAGTGAACATCATGGGATCCCGGTCCATATTTTCAAACTGTTTACACCCAATATTTATTTTCTGCTTTATTTACCTTTCCGTTGCTATCACTATCATTATTATCCCGTGCGTTTGATACTTTGTAAACAACAAGGCCGGAGAGATTGACAACCTCTCTGAACTCGTTGGGAGCAAAGTTATCTGTTGCGTGTGCAGGTCCACGTCAACCGCCTAATTGCTGGCGCCGTTGTCACCTTCCTGTCGGTCTTGGAGTCCTACTGGAGACAAACCTTTGTATCTTCACCGAGGGAAATTTCTTTTGTCTACATCTCAACCTTCCACTTTGGGTAACCAACGAGGGGCGAGAAGCCATCAGCGAGTTACATCGTCGAAGCCCTGCAGACGTCTTTCAGAGATGTGTGTCACCAGAAGAAGGCAGAGACATCCTCAATGGGATACACTCTGGAGACTGCGGGCATCATGTCGGCTCTGGTTCGTTAGTAGTCAAAGCCTACAGACACGGGTTTTACTGGCCCACAACACATGCGGACGCGGAGGATATAGTCAAAAAGTGTGACGGATGCCAGCGTTATGCCAAGCAAGCTCATGTGGCGGCTCAAGAGCTCAGGATGATCCCCATCACTTGGCCCTTTGCAGTGTGGGGGCTTGATATGGTGGGACCTTTCAAATGGTCAACCAACAAGAATACACACTTACTGGTGGCACTCGATAAATTCACCAAGTGGGTCGAAGCAGAGACGGTAAGTAAGTGTGATGCAGCAACGGCGCTAAAATTCTTGAAAAAGATAATATACAGATTCGGCTACCCCCACACCATCATCACTGATAATGGATCTAACCTATCAGAGGGGGTTATGCAACGGCTCTGTCAGAACGAGCACATCCGACTCGACCTTGCGTCAGTGGCTCACCTACAAACCAATGGACAAGCCGAGAGAGCCAACTAAGAGTTGCTCCAAGGCATCAAACCCCGACTCTTTGTTCCTTTGGAAAGGACGCCGGGTTGCTGGGAGGAAGAATTGCCCTCAGTATTATGGAGTATCAGGACCACTCCTAATAGGTCGACAGGCTACACACCCTTCTTCCTGGTTTATGAAGCAGAAGATGTTCTCCCAAGTGACATCCGTCATGACTCACCAAGGGTCACAACTTATGTGGAAGCCGACAACAAGAAAGCGAGGCAGGACGCCTTGGATGTTCTCGATGAAAAGTGAGAACGGGCAGCAGCTCAGTCGGCTATCTACCAACAAGATCTGCGACGATATCATAGTTGTCGTATCAGAAGTCGGACTTTCCAAGAAGGCGACTTAGTGCTCCGCCTTATACAGAAAAAGGATGGAATGCACAAGTTATCCTCTCCATGGGAAGGACCGTTTGTGGTCAGCAAGAACCTGTACATGGATCCTACTACCTGATTGATATACGCGAGAAGGCAAAGTCACACACATCCATGGAGGAGACTCCCAGGCCGTGGAACATCGCACAACTCCGTCCATATTATACTTGAGTAGAGCAGGAACACTATTGTACAAAGTCGACATTCATCGCACCGGCTTTCGTCATATATATATATGTATATATATATGTATATATATATGGTAAATCTATTATGATAGCACCTTTAAGATCTTATTCTAACAATAAAAACTTTATTCTTCTAAAATCCAGCTAATTCATACTCCCTCCGTCCCATAATATAGTAATGTTAGTTTACAAAACGTTACTATATTGCGGGGGAGTACGACCGAACCGCACCGCACACATAAAACAAAAAAAACAAGCTGACCCCGCCTCCCCACATCCCCCCACCCACCTTCTTCTCCCTCCCTCATCCCCACCCTCATGGCCACGCGCACCACCTCTCCGCCTCCACCCCACCGCCGCACCCCACCCCACCGTTCCACCCCATCAGCCGCCAACCAAAGACAAGATCTGGCCAGCAGCGCCCCCGCCATTAGCGTCCGTCTGGAGCAATTGGGCGGTGGTGCGGGATTCGGATCAGCGGCGGCGCAACCTTGGCAGGGTGAGGTCCATAGGTAAAGGGCGGCACGGGCTTCGAAGCAAGGGAGGCGGCTCAGGCCCGAGGGAGGTCTCACGGCCAGGCGCCGCTACAGCCAGTTCTCGCTGTCACGGTGGTGCCTCATCCGGCCACACGCCCTGCTGCCCCGATGCGCACTGCCCCCACGGCCCCGGTGCCTACCCTGTGGCATATCCGGTCGTATGCAGCCCCACCGCTCCAGCCGTTGACTGGTGGCGCAACCGACGACCTCGACCGACTCAGCGGCACCGCTCTCCCTTGAGCTTTGAGGGGAGGGGTGGTTTCAGGTTTCTGTTTGCTGTCGAGGTGCCCGAGCCACTCGAATCGTTGCAACGTGCTGCAGGGCTGGGCCAAGAAGGAAGCGCTCACGCCGCTACCGCCGCTCTGCCTCCTCACGCTCTCCCGCGGCAGCGGCGGTTGCAAGCAGCGTGTCCATGCGGCGCAGCCGGAGTCGTTCGCTGCTCCCGTAGCCGCCGAGTTCAAGTGATCCATCTACGACGGGTCGCAAGATGGAATCCTTTGGCAGTTCAGTCGCCGAGTTCAAGTGCCCGTAGCCGCCCCTAACCGGCAGGTTGAAATCCTTTTGGAGTTCACTCTATTTGGCGAGGTTTTAGCAGATAGCACCACTTGGGGCTTGTTTTGCACAGAACCACAATTCTTAAACTTCTTTGCAGAGAACACCATTATTTGGGGTAATTACTTGCAGAAAACACATAACATGCTATTAACTTGTTGGATCCTAAATCAGCAAGCTAGAACTAGTGTAACTCGGGCTACATGTGCTCAAAAAAAAAATCCGTGGAATCCTATATGAATTCTTCACGAACGTGTGAAATTTCGTTTGGAAATATTGTAATATAAAGTCTGCATAAAAATAACAAAATTTTGGCCCAAATCCAAGAAAAAAAGGCCCATTTAAAATAAAATATTTGTCAAAAAAAAATCCCGCGGCGTATTAGAGTATAATGGTCTAAAAATTTGCACAAATGCCCTATACATGTGTTCGGGGGACGCGTTCCTGTGCGTTAGCATGTTCTTGTAGTGCGGTATAATTGTTTGTGCAGTCCGTTTGCAAGTTCTTTCCATGGAAGCACAATATGTTTATGTCATTAGCTTAATATTTTCTTTGTATTTGATTCAGTAGATGACTGTTCCAAAGAAAAAAGACACTATTACACTTTTGTGCAAATGAAAGTGTGTTGCGGTTTGCTTCGGTTGGTTCACTATTAATTGTTTTTGTGGTTCGCTTTAGTGTGCATTTTACAATTTTTGAAATCGCTTCGGTGCGGTTCTGTTTCATTAATGGTTTGCTCTGTAATTAACAGATGCAGTTCATTAATTTTTATTATGTGGTTTAGATGTATACAGAAAAATATTTTTCAGATAAAAAGTTAAAAGTCTAAAAAAAGCAGGTGCAGTGCTCTCAGGTGAAAAGCATAGTGCGGTTCAACATTAAAAATGAAGTTAGTGGATACGGTTCTTCGCGATTCAATTTCCCAAAAATCGATCTACGAACTTAAAAAACCATGTGCAGTTCTCTCTGTCGATAAATGCAATCGCGCTCGACGGATGCAGTTCAATTCGACGATTTCGGATCTGTGAAAAAATACGGTTATTTCTGTTTGGCGATAATGCAGTGCGCTTGCCTGTCGGATGCGTTTCGGTTGCCCGACGAATGCAGTTCGCTTGAGTGATTTCGGGTCCGCGAAAAACGGAGTTCCGCATTTTTAGTAGAATCGACACAACTTCTAAACCGTAAGGAATTAGACAGTGTGTTCTACATGAAAATGGAGCGCTTCGACGATATCTATCCAACCGTGTATCAATTTCATTGATTGAACAAGCGAATCAAAAGAATTTATGCAAAAACTCCCGCTGCCACAAATGTGGACAGTCACACCGTTTTTCAAATTACTTAAAAACCATAAGGAATTTGGAAAAGTGTTCAATATATGGATTAATCTCCTACTCCATACAAATCCAACGGTGTATCATACGCATCGATCAGGCAAGCTGTTAGAAAGTTTTACTCTATACATGATCCGCCGGCGAAAAACAGAGTGTGCGCGTTTTTTTGCGGCTAGATTACTCTCAAATCCGTAGCCAATTAGACAAAGTGTTCTACATATGGATGGAGCGTCCAATCGATATCTTTCCAACGTTATATTATTTGCATCATTCTGATGAACGGTTTAAAAGAAATTGCGAAAAAATGCCCGCTGTGAAAGTTGGTCGCCGAACCGTTTTCAAAACCGCTCTTAATCGGTGAAGAATGGGGGAAGTGTTCAACATACGGAAGATGCTCCTTTTCCATATGAATCCAACGGTGTATCATACGCTCAATTACGACCAATGGTTAAAAAGTTAAGGCGAAAATACTGCATGTGGTTTGTTTTTACCCGAGCTGCAGTGCTCGTGAGTCAGCAGTGTGGTTCCCTTTGCGATACGATGCAGTTCTAAAGTGTTATCAGAATAGTTATTCTGCTAATATTAGCAGAATAGACCGTATGTATATATATTATGCTAACACCCCTTAAGTCTTATTCTAACAACACTAAAAGTCTTATTCTGCTAACACATCCCTTAAAAAAAACCCCGAAACGAACGCACATAAACTACGCAAGAAAACAACGCTTCCTTCCCTAGCACCGGGCCCGCTCCCTTCCACTTCCTACCACCTACCACGATCTTATCCCCACCCCTTCCCCCGCACAAACCTCCCCACCACTCGATCCACACGCGCCGGCCACCCCTCCCACCGCCGCGCGCCGGCAACCACGCCCCCACGCCGCGCGCTCGGCCCCTGGCCTCCTCCGCGCCATGTCTTCGGATCTGGCGGCCCCGTGCTCCCCCGGATCCTGACCACGTCAGTGGTCGCGCCTCGATGGACTCCTCCGTCGGCACCTCCCCTTGCTGTCCCCTGCTAGCCGGAGCCCTCCCTACGCCGCGCCGCACTCCGGCTAGACATGGGCGACCACGCCGACACCTCCCTCCCACCATCGTGCCTCTCTGCGGCTGCCCGGCTGGCCGGATGCGGCAGCTCCCCTGAGATCTCGACGGGCGTGGCCATCCATGTGGCGGCCCTTCCGTGCACCTGCCCGGACGACGACGCGGCGGCCACCCATCCCAGCGAGGATCCGCCCCGGCCAGCAGCACCGGCCGCCTAATCCGCCATCGCAAAGGCGCCTCTGCCTCCTGTGGCTACCCAGCGCCGCCCGACGGCCTCTCCCTCCTCTGCAAACCGGCAACATCGGCCGCCCCTCTACCTCCTTTGCACGCGGACGGCGGACACCACCCCTCATTTTTGTTGCTTTCTCTTCTCTTCGCCCGAGCAAGGATTTTTGTTGCTTTGTGTTTTCAGTTTTTTATTGCTGATTTTCCTGAACACTAACAATCTCTAATGCCATTTTATTAATTCTTGTGTGAGTTCGCCGGATATTTGTGTGTTTGGTCTACAGTTAGTCATCGATTCTATCAGGGATGCAGGGAGGCTAGGGATGCGCATATGCAGTTCTTATTATTATTATTATTATGGATGCACCTAAAAATGGTACATGATGTGGTTTTTGATTACGGTTCGTTTTAGTGTTAGTTGCACAAGAAGATATGTATTTGTTATGCTTGACCAGTGATGCAGTTCAATTGTGGTGCGGGGGTCTAATTAGTATGTGAAATCACATGTACTCTTTGTGTATCTGATGTGTCAATTTCCAAATTGTATGTTTTCTATAAAAAATGATAGTTAGATGCATAATGCAGTTCGCAACAGCGTCACTTGTAATGCGGTGCCCCATCAAATGAAGTACACTTGAATGCGTCTCGCTGTATATAATTATTACAATAAAGAGTGCAGTTCACTTAGTTTATGTGTGTGATTCACTTTCCTTGAAGAGAACTGTGAAGCTCTAACAAGTGAATAAAAAAAGATTTGCAGTTCTCTTTGTGCACCGATGGGCTACGGTCGCCCGTTGCATGCAGTTCGCTCCGTCGATTTCGGGTCCTCGAAAAAAAACTGCGTTTCAGTTTGCCGAGAATGCAGTGTGGTCGCCCGTCGGATGCAGTTCGCTTCGTTGATTCTAAATCCACGAAAAACGCGGGCATTTCTATTTTCCGTTAATGCAGTGCGCTTTCCTGTCGAATGCGGTGCGGACGCCCGATAGATGCAGTTCGCTTGGTCGATTTCGGGTCCACGAAAAACGGAGTTCCGCGTTTTTAGTAGAATCGACACAACTTTTGAACCGTAATGAATTAGACAGTGTGTTCTACATGAAAATGGAGCGCCTCGACGATATCTATCGAACCGTGTATCAATTACATCGATCGTATAAGCGAATCAAAAGAATTTATGCAAATACTCCCGCTGCCCGAAATGTGGACAGCCACACTATTTTTTAAATTACTTCAAAACCGTGGAGAATCTAGAAAAGTGTCAACATATGGATTAATATCCTACTCGTACGAATCCAACGGTGTATCGTACGCATCGATCGGACAAGCGGCTAGCAAGTTCTACTCTCTACAAGATCCGCCGGCGAAAAATAGAGTGTGCGTGTTTTGTTGCGGCTAGATTTCTCTCAAATCTATAACGAATTTGGCAAAGTGTTCTGCATATGGATGGAGAATCTGATCGATATATTTCCAACAGTATATCATTTGCATCATTCCGAGGAATGGTTTAAGAGAAATCGCGAAAAAACGGTCGCTGTGAAAGTGGGTTGCTGCACCATTTTCGAAACTTCTCTTAATCCGTGAAGAATCGGGGGAAGTATTCAACATACGGAAGATGCTCCTTTTCCATACGAATCCAACGATGTATAATACGCTCAATTCCGATGAACAGTTAAAAAGTTGAAGCGAAAACGGTGCATGCGGTTTTGTTTTACCCCGAGTTGCATTACTTTTAAGTCATCAGTGAGGTTCCCTTTGCGATACTATGCAGTTCTGAAGTGTTATCAGAATATTTATTCTGCTAATATTAGAAAAATTGTTATTCTGCTGGGTATAGCACGAGGCGGCCCCGTAGATGGCGTGAAGAGGAGTTCGGTATCGCCGCCGCATAAGCCGCAGTTCCGATTTGTTCCTCTTTTTTTGCCTCTCCCTTTGTCTCTAATGCTTTGCTCTTCTTTTGCCCGCAGCCATGTTCATCCACAGTAGAGGGGAATCTTTGTGGTGGTCAATTTTTTAGGGCTTTGAATCTTGGTGAAGCAAGTATTTGTTCCTGTAGATTGATTTGGTTGGTGTAACCACATGCATGTCGTCTCCACCTAAGAGCCCCATGGCCGAATCGGCTCAAGGTTCGTCCCGCAGATCTGGTTCTTGGGAATGTGATGTTCTGTTCATGTAGTGCATTTTTTAATTTTGTTCGTAGGGTTGATTTGCTTATGTGTGATTTTGGCATGGATTGACACTGTTTTTATTTATTATATATTTGGTTGTGGATGTGAGATTATTTATTTCTCAGGTGTAGGTTTTATGTTTGATGTGTCAACAAGTCTATTGTATGACATGCACTGATTTGATGCTTGTTTTTGTTGAAATATTTTTCTGTACTTCACTGAGTTGTAGTTTTGTATTGCTCCTCCATGTAGTTGTTCTACTTCACTTGTGTAGCACATCTGTACTTCTTTATTTTATTCACACCTTTTCCTTATTTTGTAGTGTGGTGAGTTTTATTGTATATTTTTTTAACTGTTGTGATTTTATGGTTTAGAAGTTGCAACGTGTATTTCTTTTACACATACGGTTTACACTGCTTATGATAATACATTGATACTTATTCTTCCCATATTGCATTTGTAGTGCTAGCAGAATTGTTGTATTGCTTTAGTAGTTTCTCTTGTACTTCTTTGGTTGCAATTGTACCATTTTTTGTTTTCTTTATTGTTATACTGCTTTATAGCATTGGTGTAGTACTTCCGTTGTTGTTATTATATCATTTATATTTATTTCCTTTTGCGCAGCGGATACAGTTGACGGTGTTGAAGTGTCTGAAACTTATTCATTTTGTTCTTTGATTTTGTTTGCAGAAGATTCTGTTCCACGATCAGAAAATGATATATTAGATGTTCTATCTGAACTTCGCTTAGAGTTTCACGGAGATGACGGTAATAAGGTTGATGAGGCTGCGAATACGTCCGAGGACATTCATTCTGAGAATTCGCCTGAGGACATTCCTGCTGCGATTACGCCTGAGGACATCCCGGCTAGCAACTGGAGGTTTAAGGCATTGAATGACAGGAAAAGTCAGCTTGCTAGCAATCCTTCTAGCCCTGTTGGAAGGGGTGAGGATGATATTGGCTCTTTGGAACTTTTGGAGACACAGTCACAGACCGTCGATGGTACAGAGTTTGTGACTCATCCTGAGGACGTCGTTAATCAGCTGGAGGCTGAGAAGTTAAGGGTGGCAGAGAAAATATCAGCTTCTCCAAATCGCAGGTCGAAGGCATTGCACGATATTCCATCTCAATGCACGGATATAGTTGTTCACGATAGCACTGGTGTTTCCGATGGCCCTCCGAGTCCTGTAAACCCTGTCCCTGTAAAAAAGAATAGGAAAACTTGTAGCAAGGTAAAGACACCTCCTAATGCACCAGTACGCAGAAGCCCGCGTGTTGTTCCTAGACAATCAACTGATGTCGATGGTAAATGGCAAAGTGCTAAAGTTATTCAGAGAGGCATCTCTGCAAATCTCAATCCTGCTGCTGCAAAAAAGTTGAAGGCAGCTAACCAGGTTGTGTCCAAGGCAAAGGCACATGTTGATAAGAAGGAGAACGTTGTTCTTAAGGGGAAGGAGAAGGTTTTGTCCAAGGGCCAGCAAACTAGAGGTAGCACAAAGAAGTTACCTTGTTCTACTCGCAAATCTGTGCGTTTTGCAAAGGATGATGATTTTGAGTTCGATGAGGGCAATGATGGTGATGAAGAAGGTGACGATGACGAACCTTATGTTTCTGAAGAGGGTTCTGATTTTGGAGATGATATCGGAAAGGTGAATTTTTATTTCATTTTTTTGTTGTCAAGTGTTTCTTGCATAATATATTTTGTACTTCCCTTTGATGTTATGATTGAACAGCCAATTGTGTAGTTACTATACTTCTTATACTCTCATATTTTGTACTCCACTTTGACGTTTTGATTGATTTGCCAATTGTGTAGTTACTATACTTCTTATACTCTCCATTGAAATTTCTCAGTATAGTTTTATTTTTGTAATTTCATTTTTTATGTATAATTAGTTCCATCTTTATTAATTTGTGTTATTTTTAATGCTTTTCAGTATGAGTTTGTGAAGAGGCCTTTAAAGAGGAAGAGAGGCGAGGAAGGTGAGACTAGCAACAAAGTCGAAAAGGTTGCGAAAAAGCGCTTCAACACCACGATTAGGTGCTCTTTGTGTTGCGTTGTTGAAGGAACGTCACTTGAAAGCTCTTGATACTGCTGAACTTGGTCATATCAAAGACTTCAAGATCAAATCCGACACTAATCGCCGTCTTGGTTGCTTTCTGATGTATAATATTGATCCTAAGACCATGATCCTTGATCTTGGTGGAAACAAAGTTCTGGAGATCAATGCAAATGTTATTGAGAAGATGTTTGCACTGCCTAATGGTGATGACTCTCCTCCAAGGCCTTCAGAAGATTATGGTGCTGATTTTGTGAATTTAAAGGATGAGCTTAGGATTCCAAGGAATAAAGATATAAAAACTAATGATCTTCGGAATATTTTCTCGCAGCTTGTTGATGATCGTGTTAGGGATGGCCTTGCTCTTAAGGTGTTTGGCCTTATTTTGTACAATAAGTTTTTCTGCCCAAGGTATTCCCTGCGTGTGAAGAAGGAGGCGAAAATGGTTGAAGACTTTGACATTGTCAAGTTGAAAAACATGTCGATTTGTCAGCTGATTATTGACGAGCTAGGACTTGCTATTGAAGCCTGGCAGAAAGCTGGTGCAGACTGGAGAGCTCTTCCTGGTTGTGTTATTGCACCTATTCTAGCTTATTTGGACAGTTTGGACCACCGCTCCATTGACCGTAAAGACAAGAGGCTCCCCCGCGCCATCTACATGGATCCTAGGAAGCTTATGAAACTTTCCAATTTGGATATCTTGAAGAAAGGTGGCCCAGATCCTAGATCTTGGATCTTTGGCAAGCTGCCGGTGAGTTATTTAGCACCATCCTTTTGTAGTGCAATTCTTTTAGTTGTAAATATTATACTTTTGGTGCTATCCTGTTTAATTAATTAGTAATTAATCTTATGTGAAGTTTTCTTGTAGGTGTTGGGGTAAGACGTTAGGAGGGGGGTTGGGGGGTCTCCCCCCCCCAAATTAGGTTTAAAAAAATATAAATTCTGTCACCACATCCCACTCACACAAAGTTATTATGTATGCATCTGTTTGCACTGCTTCTCATATATTGTTTGTACTGCTTTAGTATTCATCTCAGCGCACTCACACAAAGTTATTTTGTATGCATTTGTTTGGTACTGCTTTTGCAGATATTGTTTGTACTGCTTTAGTATGCATCTCAACACTTCTTGTTCATTTAGTACGGATTTGTATTTCCTTTTTATATTTGTTAGGTTATTATACTTTTTATATTATTAAACTTTTTTCTATTAGTGTATTATTTTGGTGTATAACATATTTGTGCCCCCTTTTTTGCAGTGGAAGGGGCGCAAGGATATTATCTATTTTGACGAAAGCCGTGAAGTGACTGGTACCAATTACTGTGTGTATCCCAAGAAGAGGAAGTTTGAACCGTCCTCAGGAATTGTTCACGCCAGCAGGCCCAAGTTTGCAGGAAGCAGCAGTGGTGCAAGCGTTTCATCTAAAGGAGCGGGTACTTTTTTTGATTCCACGTTCCAAGAGCTTGATGCTACAATAGCAAAGGCAGTTGAGTTGTCACTTCAGCTGCCTACCACCAGCACCCGTCTGAGCAGCACTGCTGGAGTTTTGCCCCCTGAGATTGCATTTAATGAAGATGCTCACAAGATTGTGTTGGATGCTGAGGCTGCCAATCTTGATCACTTGCAGAAATATTTATCCCAGATCAAGGATGGTTTTGTAATGTTTAAGAGCATGCAAGACGGTTGCTGCAAGACTTTCGAAGAGCACGCACAAAAGTATCTCATGGAGATTGCAAAATGAGATGGTCCTACTTCCGGCAGAGATGCGGGTGCTGCCGCTGCCGGAGCGCATACATGTGCTGGCAGGGAAGGGGAAGACAATGATTCTACTGTTCCTCATGTAGATAAGGTGAGATATCTTATGTATAAGTTTGTTTTTGATTTGCAATTATTTCTTAATTCTGTGTGTTTTTTGTAGGTGACTACTAATGGGCCAAAATTATCTCAAATTTGTGCCCCTGAGCATCATGTGGCGTCCAGTGTTTCGATGGCAGAACATCATCATGAAGATAAAAATGTTCAACTTACTGGTGATGTTAGAGTTGCGAAGAAACCAGAAGCAGATGTTTCTGAAGCTGCTCATGAAGATCCAGTCGAAGTTGCCGCTACCCATAGTGATTCTACTACAGTCACAGCTGCTCTTTAGAAGACACCCGCTACTGTTGATGCCAACATTGAGCGCGAATCTGTTCCTGTATCGGATGCACACGAGATCCCGTCTGTTGTCGTGCCAGATCTTGTAGCTAAAGCTCCGCCATCTTCTGCAGGCAAAGACATAGGCAAGAATAAATAATGTCCACACCCATCTCTAAGCTTTAAATATTTTTGCCTTTGCGATGATCTTTGAGTGTGTGATGTATGTTTATGGGAAGTGGGTTTCTTTTGTTAAAAAATGTAATATATGTGTTTCGGGAAACATCTGTGATACTTGTAATATGTTTATATTGGTGAAATCGATGCCGTGCTTTTGTGTCCTGATGCCTTTGCGGTTTACTCTATGTATGTATGTTGTACTGCCTACCCCCATGTTGAAGGTATATGTTTACTGCATTTAGTGTTGTACTTCTTGTTTGCTACAGTAGCTCAACTGAATAGTACATCTTTTGACTTCAGAACTGCACTTGCAGTTGTTTCTGTACTGTTTTAGTTCTGCACTCCTTTATATCTGAACTTCTTGTGTATCTACAGTAGCTACACTTTTCATTTTGACATGAGGTTCTGTACTTCTCCTAAAGTTGTTTATGTACTTCCTCTACCTGTATATACTTCTTTTGATGCACTTCTTTTTCTGCAGGTGCTGATGATTTTGATGATTTGATACAAGATGAGGTTAACATTCCAGATTCTGTTGAAAGATTTTACAATGCAGTTACTTCTATTGAAGAAAAGGACAAGATTGCATATGTTTCCTTTGTTCTATCTTTTTCCTTGCTTTTATAATTTTGTTTTTTTTGCCTATGTCCTTCTGATTTTTTACGCGGCACATAATTTTTTCAGTGGAGAAGTTATGTTTGAGAATAAGTATTGTAAAGCTACCGTATTTGATATTGATAAAGCATTTCGCCCTGAAGGCATGCTCGGTACCGAAGCAGCGGCTGTTGGGATCTACATTTTATCAGAGAGGTATAAAGAATCTGAAAAGTTGGTTGTGCATTACTGGATCACTGTAAGTTTGTTTCTTATATTTTAATCTTTTGGCTATTATTTTTTGCTTCCTACTTCATTTTGTGAAAGTACCTTTTGCTTATGCTTGCTTTATTTTATATTTTTGTGCAGTCTAAGTTGTATCATGGAGACATATCTGCTCATGTGATTAAATGGTTTTCAAATAGACTCGGAGACGAGCGTATTGATAAGAAGGATATTGTGAGTAAATTATAATTTTGCTTATCTTTGTGTGTGTGGTTTTGTGTTTTGTGGTTTTTTACTGACTTTATGTTATTTTTGCTTGTGCTTTATCTTTTGTTTCACAGATTGTGTTCCCAACGTTAGATCCTCCTCGTCCCAAAAGGCATCCAGCTTAGTCAGCTGGTATTGGTCACTGCGTGACCATCAGCTTAGACATGAAAAGAGGGTGTTTCCAGTATATTGATTCTCTGTACGACAAGGATGACTAGGATGGGTGGACCATTTTCATGAAAATGGTGAAGAATGTTAAGATTCTCTGGAGGGCTGTTAGCAATAAAATGGATATCCGTATCCAACCTGATAATATCGAAAGTTTTGAGACCAGATATATGAGCACAGAGAAACAAGAAGATGGGTGAGACATGCGCACATTTTTTCTTATCACACACTTCTTATTGCTAGTTGGATAACACTTCTTTTCAGTTCGTTGACATTAGTGTTTGTTTCTTTTGTTGTGTGTGAAGGTCTTCGTGTGGGTTTTTCATGCTGTCGACTGTTCAGTCGTGGAAAGGTAAAGAACTTATGAACTTTTCACATGCTGACATTGCCAACATGAAGAAGACCATGCTTTAGAGTTGGGCTATGTCTGGTCATTTCAATATTGATTTTAACAAGTTGTTCGTCTATCATCCTGGTTAGTATTTACTAGTTTTGTGTTTTGGTCTGATCAGCTTGTTATATAAATGTCTTACCTGCACTTCCAGTTGCATCATTTCTTTACTCACTACTAGGAAAAAGCTTATAGGTAGAGGCTTAACAGTAGCGCCCCACTCCTGTGGGCACTACTGCTAATTAGCAGTAGCGCCTCTTATAGGGGCCCGCTACTGCTAAGCGTTTATCAGTAGCGACTTCTATGGACGCCCCGCTACTGCTAAAGGTGGTCGCCACCAAACCCAGCTGGCAAGTTGCAGTAGTAGCGCCTTCCTGAAAAGCGTGCTACTACTAGTGCCTTAGCAGTAGCGCCCCCTCCTGACGCCCGATGCTGTTAATGTGGAACGAACTGCTATGGGCCACACATAACCGGCTCCTAACCCTATCCTCTCTCACATTTCTCTCTCTCACTCTCCATCTCCCCCCGCGTCACCGCCCCGACCACGTCGTCGCCCCGACCCGCCGCCCGCCTCCCTGACCAGCCGCAGTCCTGACCCGCCGCCCGCCTCGCTCCTGCACGCCGCGGATGTCCATTGGTGAGTCTCCTGCTAGACTTATGCTAGAAAAGTAGGACATATCGAGTGCTTGAGATTTGTCGAAACGGGAATTAAACGGTGTTTTAGCATGAAATTACTTTTAATCATTACTTTTGCTATTTTTTAAGAATGCCAATGATATAAATATAGTGACATTTGCTAGAATCATTTTCCTACTTTTAGCAATGATAGGAGGCAATTAGGATTTTTGGTTAGCA
This sequence comes from Bromus sterilis, assembly GCA_950022295.1. Taxonomy (NCBI): domain Eukaryota; kingdom Viridiplantae; phylum Streptophyta; class Magnoliopsida; order Poales; family Poaceae; genus Bromus; species Bromus sterilis. The sequence continues at coordinate 154,466,418 of OX465596.1, read as the reverse complement.
TATTGAGGTAATTAGTATTTTTTAGAATGCCGATGATTTAAATATATTGTGACACTATGTGACATCAGGGAGAGTGTGAAGCGAACCCTTGTGATATGTACAAGTACGGAACTTATGCATCCTATTTGGGTTCGCTGCCACACTCTCCCTGGAATCGCTTATGTGTCCAATCTAAATATGAGGCACTATTTCTCCTTTTTGCCGGAAGTATTTTTGTCTTGTTTTGTTAATTTGTTAGTTAGTATAAAAATTTTCACTCGTTCATTTTAATAAAACTTTGTATATTAAATAAGTTCTCGACAACGATGCCTGAACCGCATCCCTGTCGTCGCCGTGTCAGAGAGCACCTGCTTGATGGGATGGGCGATGTCCGGGACTGGGCTCCCCCTGGCTGGCACTGGGAGATGATCTCCGAGGCGCGCCGCTTAGTGAGGAATCCGGGTCCTGTCGTTGACCCGGGTCTTCTTTGGTGGCGGTCGCGTGGGCCAGAGTCGGCGCAGAGGCAGGCGTCCACCGAGTGGATTGTACGCCGACGTGTCAGGGAGGAGGACGAGCACGTCCGTCGCTACTTGGTGGCGTTGGACACCGGGTCATGGAGGACCTGGAAGGTTCTTCAGGGATCTCACCCGAGCTACGAGTTCGTGGTGGTTCCTTCTCTTTGGGTGGCCACCATCCGCACCCGACGTTGTTTACTGTATTAGTCATGTATTATATGTATGAGTCTTAAGATATATATGTATGACCAAGCACTACGCAAGTCATGTTATTTACCATTGTATTACTCGATATATATGTATGAGTGATATTATTGTTGCATTCGCTGATATTATTGTTCGTCATTATTTTCCTTCTTTTTAGAATGTCGATGATTAAAATACATTATTGTGACACTATGTGACGTTAGGGATGGTCCAATGATCCTTGTGATATGCACATGTACGGAACTTGTGCATCCTACTTGGGTCACTGGCTCCATCCCTGAAATCACTTGTGTGTGTCCAATGTAAGTATGATACAAAAACTGATATGTTGATGACTAAAACACCGTTGTGACACCATGTGACAACAGGGATGGGTAAGCGAGCCTTGTGATATACACAAATACGAATCGTGTGCATCCTACTTGGCTCGCTTACGCCATCCCTGTAGTTGTTTGTGTGTGGTCAACCTAAGTATGAGGCAAAAACCGATATATTGCATTTTTATTCGAGTTCATCCTTTTTTCCTTTCGTTTTAAATGCCGATGATTAAAACCGTTCTAACACAATGTGACATCGGGGGAGAGCGTCTAGCTACCCTTGTGATATGTACAAGTACGGAACTTGTGCATCCTACTTGGGTAGCTGCCACGCTCCCCCCTGATTCGCTTATGTGTTCAATCTAAATATGAGGCACTAATTGGAGTTGTATCATCCCATATTTTTTTATTAATTTGTTAGTTAGTATAAATTTGTTTGAGCTGAAAGGAATGTAGTGACATATGCTAGAATCATTTCCCTACTTTTAATCATTACTTTTGCTATTTGAGTTCATCTGTTTTTTCTTTTGTTTTAAATGCCTAATTTTCGAATTATGAACACAGAAAATGGCTGACGACGATAGAATCCCCGAGTGCGACTATTGTGGCGATGACTCGGGTTGGTGCGACAAGTTTCCAGAGTTGGATGGGGAGGAAGAAAGATACTTCTCCATCACGCTTAGGGAGGGCTTCGAATTTCAAACGGTATGAAACTTCATCGACATCTTCTTATTTAAGCGTGCTTCACTTACTTTTTGTTTTGACATGTATTTTTTTATAATCAACTAGCACATCCCTTGCTACACAAGACCTCATGTCTGCGACTTTATCAAAAGCGATGAGTGGCATGAGAATTCCAAAAAAGATGTCAATATTAAGATGAAAGATGGTATAACTGTAAAGGTCGAGGTCTTTAATGAACCAAATAGAACATATTTTGATTGTCCAAATTGGTATGCACTATGCAAGACAAATGCATTAGAGGATGATATGCAAATAACATTTGATATTGGACTTCGTCGTTGAGATGGTCAAACATTTCGAAATAAGGACATTTGGATGCTAGTGGACGACATTAAGCTGGTTCTATCTCCACATGAGTTTCTTAAACAACTTTGACTTGTTTACTTCCTTATTTTCTTGCTTCCTAAGTTGACAACTTATTTATAGTTGTTAATTTATCTCCAAGCTCCAAAAGAAGTTCGGAAGATGTTTCATAATACTTTTCATAATGGTGGATTTGGCCTGACAATTGATGAACAAGATGATTTCATCAATGTTCTTAAAGGTGTTCCTTCGTTGTGAACTTGAATAATATTGGCGAACCTTATACACCATATGTTCCATTTGTTGTCAAGTTGTTTCCAGGACATGTAAAAGATAATATCATGGTAAGATTTTTTACTATTCTATCACACTAGTCCATTTTCAAAATCTTTTGACCTAACATTAAGTATAATGTATTACTAAGTATTTTACTCGTATGTTTTCAACATAGAATCCCGGCAGCATGTACGGCTAAGTGGATGCCTCCTCAAGGCGAGCTTACAGTTGTTTCTGCACGGGCATGGAATGTCCTCTTCAGCACTGTCTACTCCACTGAAGCTGGAGATGATGGCTGCGTAAGAATAAGAGGATGGAAAAGGATAGTGAATGGGATGAACATCAAACATGGAGACAAGTTGTTCTCCATATTACATAATGGAATGTGCGGTGTCTTTTGGTTTTTTTTCATTTCACCTTGTGGTCGTGATCAGTCGGTTGGTTCGTAGTTGTTGTTAAACATTATGTTGTTGGATATTAGCGAAGTAAAACTAGGAAAAGTTGACCTTTGTGTTCAATATTAACCTTTGTGTTGGATATTATGATCATGTGATAATATATATGAGATGATCGATCTAGACTATTGTCTGTGTATGAGATATTGAGGTGTGCATGTCTATAAATTGATGATACTATTGTGTGCATTATACTATGAAACCTATACAAACAAATAAGAGAAAATAGGAAGAAAAGGAAACAAATGAAAAATATTACTAGTAGCGCCTGTTAGATGCAGGCGCTGCCGCTATATCTATTAGTAGCATCCTATCCAGGAGGCGCTACTGCTAACCCTATGTAGCAGTAGCGGTTGCCAGCGCGCGCTGCTGCTACAAGTTAGATGTAGCGTGCTATCAGTAGCGCGCCGTGCGGCGCTACTAATAAGCCAAAATGGGGCGCTACTACTAGCCTTTCTCCTAGTAGTGACTTCTTGAAGCTGTGATATAGCCATCATAGTAGCAGTGTTACCTGTACTTATTTTTCTACTTTTTCTATGCAAGTTTTGTGCTATATCACTCTCTTTTTATGGTTTCACATGTCTCACATGATATTTTGTACTTCATTTTTTATTTTCAATTTTTCTATTTTTGTCAAATTAATGCAGGTGACTGTATGCACGTTGGTGATGAAAGCTTTACACTGTTTGAGACCCAAATGGTTAAGCCTTCTCATGAAGTTATTACTATTAGTAGCCAAGAAGATGTTGAGGTTCTGAAAGACAAGCCCATTATTACAAAAACGCCATCCAGGAAGAAGAATCTGGTTGTAGAGTCTGATTCAAACTTTGAGAAGCTTGCTGTTGGACATGAATCCACTGACACTGATGACTTTGTCAGGAAAATAATAACCATAAGGTCCGGAAGGCTGGCTCATGGCAAGCAGGGGACAAATTTTCCTGCAAAGAAGATTAAGAAAGCCCCCGGGATCGAATCTGCGAATTTATTGTCAAATGAGTGTGCGCCAAAGAACGCAAAGAAGTGGAGTCATCCAGTTGAGCAGCTAAGGCCCGTCGAGTACACTAATATCCAGAATTCTAGGCTTCTAAAGGATTTCATTCTAAGCAAGCATGCAATTCAGAAGTATAAAGAGTGCGTTCTTCTTGATCTTACTAGTTTTGCTAATATTTTTAGATGTTTAGTTAATCTTGTGCTTCGCAATAGTCTATTCTTATTCTTTCTATTTTTTCTTATTTCTCTTGCTTCCATGTTTTTTGTGCTTTAAAAGCAAGTACCCTGCTTTTGGTAAAATAAGCTTGCACTGAATTCTTATAGTGATTCTAGTACTTCTCAAATTTTTATTATTGTACTTCTTGGTTTTTTGTTTTTGTACTTCTCTAATTTGTTCTTGTACTTCCCTAATTTCAACTTGTTGTACTGCCATGTATTTTTCTTAAACATGTACTGCCTTCTTAGCTTCATTAAGAGTTTCAGATATAATCATTTTAATAACTTATGTTAATTTAATTTGTTTTATCTTCATTTTTTACAATTGCAGAACAACTTTTGCTAGGTTCATTCATGGTATTGATGACACTGGTTTTGAGGTTGAGACAACTTTCAATGGCGAAGATTTCGTAAGGAATTTTCCTCAACATGGGTAGATCGAAGGCGAGATGATGGCCTTTGTCATTTCTAGCTTTAATTCTGATGCAACCATGAGTCATGTTTTTTCTTTGGGGAAGCGTGTACTTTTGAGCTCGTACTTCGTTGCGGTAATGTTTTTTATTCTCTTAGCAAGTTTATCTTATTTTCATGTGTATGTTATTTTTCTTTTTGTATTTTTGATGTGCACCCTGTATTTTCTGATCTTAAAGAACTTTTTCTTTGATCTGCAGTATGTTCTTGGACTGGATAATTTGACGAACACCAAGAAATTTGATCTTGAGGCAGGATTTAGGTCGTTCCACAATTTGGTGAAGCCTTCACAAAATCTTTTGTTGGCAGACTTGGTTAGTATAGTTTGTTAAAAATTTCAAATTAGGTGTTAGCATGTTCTTTTTCTGCTTATTTTTGCTTATGTTTATATTGGTGTAATCAATGTCATGCTTTTTTGTTTCCTGATGCCTTTGTGCTTTACTATGTGGATGTTTGTTGTACTGCTTCTTCCCCTCTTGAAGGTATATCTGTATTGCTTTTTAGTGATGTACTTCTTGAGAGCTAAAGTAGCTCAACTGACTAGCACATCTTGCGTTCAGAACTGCATTTGCAGTTGTTTCTGTACTGTTTTTAGCTCTGCACTGCTTTATATGTGTACTTCTTGTGTATCTACAGTAGCTACAATTTTTCATTTTTGTCATGAGGTTTCTGTACTTCTCCTAAAGTCTTTGATTTCTATATGAAACTACTTCTTACACATCTGGTTGTTATTTTTAAAAACTGATCTTGCTCCCCAACTGTAAACCTGTTGGTACTTAAAATACTTTCCACCATTCGTTGTACGTTCTGAACAAATACCGCAATACATTTGATGACCTGGAGTCATTAAATTAGCCGACAAGAAGCAACACTCACATAACAAAGAGCGAGTTCCACAAAGCTGACGTAAAAGAAGTTGTGAGTTATGCTACTTTACTTTTATGTTTATAATATTTTTCTTGTTCCATTTATGATGTTTTAGTAGACAGTTTGTTACACTTCAAGGATTGAGTTCACCTCTGTTTTTACAGGGCAAAAGGTTTGATGCTGTTATTCAAGCTGTTTATGGCAAAGAAGCGTGCAAGAAGAACAATCTACCGTGTTGGAGCAAGGTTGCAGATAAACCCCACTACTTGATGCCTGCTCAACAGGGAGTTAATGAGTGTGGTATCTATTGCCTCAAGTTTGCGTGCACGTTTGATTGGAATCGATGCGTCGAGAATATAAAGAACTATGATGTTTGTCACTGCAACATATCCAGTTTTTGTTTTATGAAGTGAAAAATGTTTTCTTCATATTTTTTTTTTCGCCGCTCATTGTGCTAACATTTTTATTTTTCTTCGCAGGACCGTTCTGAGGATTGGAAGGCTGAGTACATGTCCAGAGTTCTTCCCCATGAGGATAACAAGGTGCCTCTTGAGAACCTTCCGGAGGAAATCCAGTGCCTCTCCCCTTCGTCTACGTTGTCAACACAGGGCGAAGAACTGTTGCTGATGTTAACTCAGCTCGCAGCTGAATGATCTGACGGCGCACAATATTTAGTGCTACTAGGATATTTGTTAGATAATCTACATGATCTGTTGTGTGAAGAACTACTTTATTTTATGTTTTTAGCACTATGTTCTGAAGTTTTTATTTGTGGTAATATTGTCGCCTTATCTGTATGCAAAACATCTCTGCTGGATGATGTGTATTTATTGTGAATTATGCTAAAACAGTTCGCATAAATTCTTAAATTTATTGAAAATATATTCTTGTACTTCCATATTTTTTCTTGTTGTACTTCCTACAGTTGTATTTACTGTACTTCTATTTCAACATAGATTTTTATTCAAAATGTATTCTTTTATAGCATCATATTGTCCTGCATGCAATTTTTACTGAATAATTAATTTTTTTAAATATAATAGAATATTTTACGTGTTATGGAATGGTAGGGTGGGGTAGGGGGGTAGGGGGGCCTGCACTGTCTTGCACCCAAGTGAACTTGTAAACCCATCACCGCATCGTCGACTGTGGAGGTGAGTTTGTCACACCAGAGCCTCACCGTCTATGTTAGGTGTTTGTGTGTGGGGGGAGGGCGTTGTGGTTAGGCACCATTTTATATACGTTTCTAAAAGGAAGGCAAACATAAATGATACAAAAACATTATTACTATATGCGAAGTTGAGGCGTATAGTCACTGGTGTAGTACCTTTATTTTTTAAGTACTTTCTCTTTCAAAATCATAGAACTGATGTCATAATATCATCTGTACTTCCCTTAGTGTTACGGTTGTACTTTTTTTATATATGTAATCCGTACTTCTTTGAAACTGACCTCATAATAGAATATGTACTTCCTTCATGGTTACGGTTGTACTTCTTTTATATATGTAATCCGTACTTCTTTGAAACTGATCTCATAATAGAATCTGTACTTCCTTCATGGTTAATGTTGTACTACTCTATCTATGTATTCTGTACTTATGTGAAGCTTGTTTTTGTAATATAATACTTATAAAGTCTGGTTTTTATATAATCAGATCAATTTTCAATGTCAATCTATTTTTTTTATATATCAGTCATGACTCACATTAGCACATTACCATATTACATTTTACAGCAATATAACAAGTAAATTGTACTCATCCATCCAATACTGCAATATAACATTTTACTGCAATATATTTTTAAGTCTGAAATTGGTTTGGGACAGTAGTTGTAGCATAGTAGTTGTAGTATATATCATCTATGTTCTTAGAGTAACATACAACTCATACTGTAATATGATAAGTTAATATATTACACAAGCTAATCAACATTTCTTTAATCTAGAGCTACTCCTTGCTGGTGGTTGTTTTGGGGCTTGATTATTGTTGTTGCATCTTGCTCTTTTTTTGGGTGGGGGAGGTGGTGTTTGTTCTTCCTCTTCGGTGTCCTCTTCACCAATATCATTGTCTTCATCATTATCGTCTTCTTCTTCTTCTTCTTCTTCATATTCTTCTTCTTCTTCTTCTTCATCATCATCATCATCATCATCTGCTGCAGTTGACATATTATTGTTCTTCTTAGATTTCTGATTTATTTTCTTTGCTATCTCCAAAGAAGCTTTGATCACTGGACAGCTTAGAATGTTGTGCCCTGACCCAATTTGCTTGCATCCCTGGCATATCCTTTTGCTCTTTTTAGTCAGTTGTTTGTTTCCAGCTTTTGGAAATCTTGTTGGACACGACCTAGCATTGCGCCTTGACCCAATCTCTCCACACATACCAAATTTCCTCTTCCCTGTTTCATTTTTCTCATCTGTTTTTAAGACTTCTTCTTCCAGCTTCATTTTCTTTCCATCCTCCGATCGTCTTGATTCAACTGTGTTCTTATACCTGCTGCCCTTAGTTTTTGATATTGGTGGAGGTAAGATAGCCTTAGTTACAGATTGAGCATTACATCCAATACTAGGCATGTCATCATTGTCATGTGATGTTCTTGGCATCTCTGTTGATAAGTCAGGCTCAAACTGGCTTATATCTGGTGGAGTGCATGCATCATCATCCCCATCAGCTGCTCTTGATGAACCTACTGCTTAAACCCTGTCTAACACTTCTAACAGGCCATCTTTCGCTGTTACGTGATGGTCGTCCGACTTGCCTCTTGTTCTCACAACTTTCAAAGCTATTTGGAGAAGTTCATTTTGTTGATGCAGGAACAAAGACCCGTCAAATGATTCAGTCTTGTAGTCTATCCTGTCAAATGTTTCCCTTGCCTTTGCTCTTGTAGTGTACCTCTTTAGGATGTAGATATCTGGCACACTCTTCACTCTCAGGTGCTCGAGCATTGCAATTATGTGCACGCAGAATAGACCTAGGAGCAGGTAGTTTTTGTGCATGAAAAAACATTTAGTTTTCATCATGAAAAAACCATAAATAGTAAATTCACATTTTGTATTTTTTGTAGTTTTTACCTGTATGCTCAAATAGCTTGCACTCGCAGCTGTATTCCTCTGTCTCAGTGTTCTCAACGACTTTGAACTCATGGTTTGACAATGAGAACGTATCCGTTGGATCATGGTAGGTCACAAGATAATTATGTTCTTCAACTGTAGGATCCTGGCTTGTTTTTATGCGAAAGAGTGTGCTGTTTTTAAGTTTTCTCCTCAACTCGGTGAATACGGATTTTGTATAGTGCTCACTGAACTGCTTCTCGAAACCGTAATGAGTTATTGTGTTTGGTTGTGTCTGCAAAATGATTAAGCAAGTGTGTCAGTATGGTTTGTATGGAAATATCAAGTGCAAGAAGTTTGTTGTACTTCTGTTAACTGTAACAAATGTAATTCTCCCCAGTATTATTTCTGTACTTCCCAAAAAACTGTAATCTACCACTTCTTTTTACAAAGACAAAACTATTTTGAATTGGTAGCTTACCATTGATGCCAATGTCTGTGCATTTTCAACTTGCCTCCTTGAAAATATGCAGTTGTTTACTTGCTCAGCAAATCGGTGCAGGTTTTGTCCTGTTTGACAAATCCTTTCTTGAGTATATAGTTCATACTTTTGCTTCTTTGAGTCGAAGTCATCCTTGCACAGAAAACCTCTTTCAAGTAATCCGATATCCATTCTTTCCTGTCTTCCCACATGTGCAGAATCATGTGATCATCATGAAGCTTGTATTTATCAACCAGTTGGTTCCAAGCTGCCTCAAATTCAGTTGGCATCAGGGGCCAATTTATGATTGCCTCAAGCTCAGCTTTCAAAGTGTTGTGCAACTTGTAAAAGTACGAAATATGTGAGGCGTACTTGTTTGTTATATGCCATCGGCAAAACTAATGTGGGGACCTGGTGAGTACTTGTTTTATCACAGGGGTCATCGAAGGGCACTGGTCGGATTAGAAAATGGAAGGGCATTGTCAGGGTTATAAATTTTAGAACTTCTGATGATATAATGTTTGCATTACTTGTACAATAAAATTAGAATTCTATTTTCATAATGTCCATGAACTTTTTGTATTTTCAGATTAAAAACTTCTGAATTACTTGCATAGTTATTCCATATATAAAAACTGCTTTTTAGGTAAACTAACTACAATGTCAGTCTATATGTTCACGATCTATATAGATTGGAATGTGTTATACCTGTCAAAATTATTGTAGGTTGCTTCCCATTGTTGCCTGCCAAGAAGGTTCAGAATAGCCAAGCAAAATATTCTTCACATTCATCCCTCACAAACACTACTAGAAAAAAGGGCTCTAATGGCGCTCCTAATTTGGCTACTAATGGCGCACTTAAGGTGCGCCATTACTAGCACGCCATTAGTAAGTGATAGTAATGGCGCACATTCGGTGCGTCATTACTATCCTGGATACTAATGGAGCACCTTGAGTGCGCCATTGCTGATGCCAGTGGTGCGCTACTATTCTTACTGCTACCACCGCATGTGTCTATTGTGATCTGAGTCACTAATGGCGCACTTTTAGGAAGTGTGCCATTGCTGTGTTTCTGTACATGCGCCACTGATGTACTCTATGTGCGCCATTACTATGAATATTAGGATTTTTTTTTCTTTTGATTTTCTGTATTTGCACAGGTTACAAACATATATAAACAACATATTTTTAAACAACACAGATTTATTGAATACAATAGAAGATTAGTCTCCGAATACAACGGAAGATTAGTCTCCGATTACAACTCATCATATTAGTCTCCGAATTCAAAATACCGAACAAAGTTAGAACATTACAAGTCTCGAGTAGTGAGTTTGTCTTCACATTACAAGTCGATATCTAAACTACCATGACATTGAAGAAGAGGGTGGCGGTCACATTGAGCATCATCGTGACCAAAGTGATCTTCATCCGGTTCCTCCTCCGCTCCCTCCTCTCCCTCGCTAGATAGCGCGCGTATCTAGCTTTCGCCTCTGCCCTTGTGGGGTACCCTTTGTAACTGTTACCGCTCAAACGGTGAACCTGTCTCCGACAATCCTCCCAGTCGTCGTAGACTCCGGGAATCCTACCAATGTACACGACATACGACGGCATCACTTTATGCACTGGACAAACAAAACATTAAGAGCTACTTACAGATAATATTTAAGCACTACATACTTATACAACAAAATTAAGGACCAAAGGAAGAGAAAAGCAACACACATTAATAGCACATGGTTCATGGTCGCAGTAATAAATAGTATCGACTACATATAAGTTGAATGACGACTGTTTAAACTAAGGAGACATATGTACATACAGGTTCATAAAAGTTTATACAACACACGAGCTCTCGTCGATAGTCCGAAACTACATAGCTAGGCGCACAGGCATCAAGACTTTTGCCTCCGCTCACCGGCCTGAGTGTTGGTGAAGCCGCCGTCTTTCGTGATGGTCATGAATGAGCGATCGCCGTCAGCCTGCAATCTTAGCATTGTATCTATTTCAAGGTTGGACGGTTGATTGTTGAGGTAGAACTCCCCCGTGTTACGAAGGACATCTTCAGAGATGATTCCTACCAAGTCTGACTGGATGCGAAAGAATTCTTGTCTGAGGATGGCGTCTTGGATTTTCGACAAGCGTTTGGCCCAGTGCTTGAGATGAGATGGCAGCGTAAGCTGCTGCTGGTCCCGTACGAACGCCCGCATGTGATGCAAGGCGTAGTAGGCATCCTTCTGACGGCCAGGCGGCTGCTTGACGCAGGCGAACTTTTTTATGTGAGTGAACACGTACGCGCCGTACCTAACAACTTCCTTCTTGAAGGTGACTCCAGATTTGGAGTAGCGCGAGAGAGCCTCATCGAGAACTTTCTTGATATTTGTGTAGTCTTTGTTCGACTCATGGTCCGGGTCGAAATACGTGGCCATGAACCATTTCGGGCTGAGGGCAATGAGTGTGCACTTTGTTTCATCACTGCACACAACACGGATGTTAGGAGGAAAAGAACGACCGAAATCTAAGAAACCTCATGTACGTTACGGGGACCTCCAAGCCATGCGATATTGCTGTGTCATCAGTCCTGGGACCACCCCTACCCTGACTTAGCAATGGCGCACATCCCAGGGGTGCGCCATTAGCATCCCTGGTGTCGTATGGCGCACTTCCGAGAAGTGCGCCATTGCTAAGTCACGGGAGGGGGGCTGGTCAAGGAGCGATTGGGCGGTGGCGCACTTCTGTTCATGTGCGCCATTAGTAGCAAGGGCACTAATGGCGCACCAGGACATGGTGCACCATTGCTATTTAGTAATGGCGCACTGGACATGTGGTGCGCCATTAGTGTCCATATTATCTATAGCTATTTTTCCAGTAGTGAAGGGCACACACGAATATCGATGACTGGAGATGATTGTTTACTCCCACAAATACCCCTAAAGGCATAAGGTACTGATTTTTCTTATAAGTGGTGTCAAATGTTATCGCATCACCAAAATCTTGGTATGCGCACATGCAGCTTGCATTAGCCCAGAAGATGTTTTTATGCGACCGAACTCATCAATCTGGAAGTCGAAGAAGAATTCATTATTTACTGCTTTCATCTCTGCAAAGAATTCCAACAGCTTCTTGACGTCATCGATGCTATCTTCCTTAGAGTGAAGCAGCTTCCTCCATATTTCAATAACACAAAAGGTTGTACAATGTTCAGTAGCGTGTTCTTTTTCTAAGCTTTTTCGAATCGTCATGAAATCACAAGCTGGAAAGATAGCGTATATCATTTTTTGTTGTTACCTGTTGATTAAATCGCGGCCGTGCAACGCCAAGTACTGACCGCCACCGAGGGATCCATATAGGATAGACATAATTGTATGGTGCTGAACATTCTGGAACTGGAGGAACTTAACATAATACAATATAGTGGGATGAAATGACTTGTGGGAATGGAGAAACACAAGCATGCTAGGGCTCTGTATCAGTTGGTGGTTGTGCTAAAAATTGATGTCGACAATGACTACTGTATCACCGTGCACATTCCCTTTTAATAGTAGCTTCGCCTTGCATCCACATCGCTTAGTTGTCTTGTCACACTGACGGTCAGTTTCAGAAACAGAGCTTGTGTGCTTCCCTTCACGTGTGCAGTACAGGTATCTATTGAAACCACTCTTCTGTCCTATTCTTGTTCCAAATCCAGCGTGTCTGGAGTATCTATTGTAGAACACTTTGTTGGCATCGAAGTCCTTGAACACCATCCCCATCTTTGGTATAAGTTAATATGGGAGGTCTGTTTTCTGCAGAATAAATCCAAAATGTGCATAAAGATGCCTAAGAAGTGAGTTCCATACAAAACAAACACACATACTTGTACTGCTATGAAAGGACTTTTTTGTACTGCCATGTAACAATATTCTTGTACTTATTTTTGACACCTTCATGTGAAGAAAACCAGCACACAAAATGTTTTTTGCTCCAATCAACTACACAGTGCCGGCTTGAGAAACGTGTCGAACGTGTTCCAATACAACACTGAGCAGATGGTTGGAACAAACATCTGGGCGTGTTCCCACACTCTCGTGTGTTTTTAATGATCCTTATAAGAAAAAGCAAACTGTACAAATGAAATCATTTATTATTTGTTCATAGTAATGCCTTTCATTTTATACGAGTTACTACTTATACAAGTAAAAAGGTACTTCTGTCCGACCACGTTTTGTACTGCTTTGTAAACAAGAGGTAGTTTGTCTATGAAAAAGTAGTAATAACATCTGTTTATTATAATCACATGGATATACTTTCTATTCTCCTCTAGAGTTATGCAGTCTTCAGGTTGTATCGGACAAGGAGGTGTAACCACTGATTTGTGCAACAGCGGGTCACGTTTCGGGTGCACCGACAATTTCTTTGATGTATTGTTGCGCACTGGTTGCTTCTTTGAAGTCGATGAAGGTGGACGTGGAGGCAGCGTATGTTCACCCACACCTGGCTGCTTACGACTTGGAGGATGCAAACCTGCTACTCCAGGAACAATTTTAGGGCGGCGATTTGTGGTGTTTCCAGCTGTGTGGCAAGCCTCAGGTACTTTATGCATGTTGAGCGTACTTGTATCAGCATGCGCAGAATCCACATCCACATATGGTGGATGTAAAGCCCCAATCTCAGGAATTTTTGTTCGGCTACGCTGCATGCCTGAAACCTCACGCACATTACGCTCAATATGTGGTGGCACTTGTGGCCCAACACATTTAATTGTATGTCCATCTCCCGGCAATATTGATGATCCAGAGAAAACGAAACTGCTCGGATGTTGCGGCGACGGCTCCATGCCGCTAGGATCAGGCGAATATCCAGTGACATAAAAATTTGGCGGATCTTCCATTATGCACCGCAGAGGCACTGCATTAGTGACAAGTGGAGTAGCATCCAACGGCATACCATAATCATCAGCATGAAAGTGGACAGAAAATTGACGAGCAATTGTCAGATTTTCTCATGGATGTACTGCTTCTGTACCTTAGATGTACTTCTTTGAAATCAAAACCTATACTTCTTTTTTTATAACAGACTCGCAACTAGCAATGAGTTGTAAACGTTTTTCTTTTGATGGAGGACCTCACCTCAGTTCCCACATAGGGATCAATATTGTCATGTGTAACAACAGGTGTAATCGCAGTTGAGTAAGGTGCTCGATTTGGCAAATGATTGAAACTATGCTTAAATCTTGGAGATGTTCTCGCCTTCTTCATTTCTTTGGCACCTTTGCTTGACCAAGTAGGAACTTTTGCTACACGGGGTGGCATGATGTCTCGCACCGCTTCAACAAAACGACAAACTAATTGTCAGAACTCATCTAAATTGACACAAGAAAGTTTTCTCGAAATCGATATGTATAGTTCTCACGTGTAGTGATTTTCTGTGTTGCTCTGCGCTGTTGCTTCAAGATATTTTGTACTACTACTCTTCACTACAGAGAACCTTTTGCACTTCCCTAAGCCTCCTAATTCCACAGCTCCAAGTAGCAACTTCAAAAATGAGTACCAAATTAGCATAAAAGGACACCCTGTACTACTGCTTCAAACTACTCAGTAGTTCTCTCAGTGTAACTATGGTATTGCCTCCCTAGCAAGAATAATTCTTAGCAGGTACTTCATCGCTCGCATGCTGTACTTCTCTGTACTTCTACCTAAATATTGTATGTACTTACCATTACCGCTACCTTTGTACTGCCTGTAATTCTCCAGCAGGTCACAATTTCATTCAATCTCCTCGCCGCCCGCCGGGGTAAAAAGGTGGCCATGGTGAAGAGAAGTTGGTTTTCACCTGGAACCTCCCACCGGAGAAGAAGCTCGTGCTCGACGATGGATGGACCTTTGTCGCCACCAGAGGGGAATCGTGCTCGCTCCGCTCGCCGGGGAAGAAGGTGGTAAACCGAGGCAGCCTCGCCGGGGAAGAAGCCGGTTAACCGGGGTGCCTCGGGTGGGGAGGGAGGTCTCGGCGGGGGAGGGAGGTCGGAGGCGGTGGAGGGAGGTCGGAGGCGGTGAAGGGTGGTCTCTGCGGGGGAGGGAGGTCCGCAGCGGTGGAGGGAGGTCTTGGCGGTGGAGGGAGGTCCGCGGCGGGGGAGGGGGATCGTGGAGGGGAAGGGGGATCGCGGCGGGGGAGGGGGATCCCGACCAGGTGGCGGCGGATCTGTTTCGGGATCTGGGCAGGTGCTGCCTGGTTTGGTCCGGTCCGGTTCGGTTTGATCAGCCCTTATATAGAGTGGGTCTATTGTAGAATATTATTCTACAATCAATTTTAGAATAGACCCACCCTATATATATATATGCCATAGCTAAGTTAAGTCGATCTACATCCCATTTAGGCTATCTCCATAATTAAACATACAAATTCGACCTTCGTCGCAAATAGGCTTTCTCCATAAAGTCGATTTTCATCGCAACTGGCTTTCGCCATGAAAGTCGATTTCCATCGCAACTGGCTTTCGCCTTAAAGTCGACTTTTCATCGCACTAGGCTTTCGCCACATCTAAAGTTGACTCTCGTCGCACCGGATTTCGCCTCACTTATGCATAAAATCAACCTTCATATTGCATATTTTTTCATTCATATTGCATCATAAATTACATATTTTTACACTTTTCTTAGATACCTGGGGGTTTGATCAACCTTCTATCGGCTCTAAGCATGTATATGGCACAGTCAGGAAAATCAGGGAGCACGATGATACTCATCGAGTCTTACAAGAGAAGTCGGCATATATATGTAAAATTCCACATGTGTTTGCTTAATCAGGGGCAGTAGGGGAGTTTGATGGTTCCCATCAACTCTTAAACAAAGAAATCCCGACATATAGATGAATGGGCCACCCACGCCATTTAGCATGTATAACTCAAGCTCATATGACTAACGCGAAACCGGTTGGTCTAAACTTTGGGGGCTTACACAAAAAAACCTATCGAATTTAGTCCTATGAGCCGGGCACGCTAGTCATATTAGCCGATTTTATAGAGAAATTTCGACTCCTGAACCAATATTCTCTCTCAACACGAGAAGATGAGGTCTAAGCTGACTTCTACTAGCCTTTGCATTTCGTTCTTGCATATGAAACATCATGTTCAATTAATAATAAGAAAAAAAATTCACAGATTAAAGTTAGACCTATGTGACTCGGCACAAGCACGCAGATGCATATACCGACTAATGGGGACCACACTTCAAAAATAAAATGTTCTCAAAAGATCTGACACGGCGCAATGATGTTCGCGCCGACTCTTGGGGACTACACTTCAAAAGTTTCTTCTCAAGCAAAGTATCGGTACAGAACCCAGATGCATACACCGACTCTTGGGGAGTAACACTTCAAAAAATTTCTTATCCAAAGATATGGCACGACGCCACAAGGATCATACCAACTCTTGGGGAGTATAACTTCAAAAAAATTGTATGACCTGGTACGGCACATAACGTGACCACACCAACTCATGAGGGATATAAGTCGATCTATCTTATGAGTCAATCAAACAACACAAAGCTATTCTGAATTGACTCACGGGGCTATAGATACAGACATCATAAAAAATATCAGCTCTCATGCGTTGTGCAAAAACATTCGAAGTCAGGAACAAAACCGGATTATAGGCTTGATGGGAAATTAAAATTTTCATTCATCAAATAGCCGAGTCTTAAATCAAAAGGAGAGGCCTTACATTGCAGAAAATCAAAAGCCAAAGTCGGCAAAATACTACTATGTAAAAAACTACAGCTCCAGTCGTCGTCTTCAGAGTCGGCTTCGTCTTTAGATGAAGAGACTTGGACTTCCTCTTCATTATTGTAAAATGCTTCATCACTGCTGCTGGAACTCTCCATGCAGCAGCCGGCTCGGTCACCATCTGAGTCAAATATTCTAGCCCACAGGGTGTCACCACCATCATATCTAAAAACAATGGTGTCTCCCCTTGAGATGTTCCTAGAACGAAGGAAAGTTTTCCAACCTTTCTCCAAGAACATGGACTTGTTGCTAGAGAAGCTGGTAGCTACCCAGACAGGTCCATGAGGACACCCCTCAGAGCGGAGCCAAAGAACCGAAGGCCTTGAATCCATCACAAGTTGAGAAAAAGACTGAGGAAGTTTGATCCAACGACGAATCATCTGGACGTGTATCAAGAACTCACCCCTCTCAGGAGAAGAAGGGGGAGATTCAGATGGAAATGCAGTACGAGCACTTCTTCCCCTACCTCTACCACGGCCACGACCTCGCCCACGGCCACGACCACGGCCACGGCCTCGGCCGCGAGCGCCTGCACTGGAAACGGACTCATCGGTCGCTAAACGAACATGAGCACCTAGCTTGGGAGCCATGGAAAAAGTAGAAAAGAGAGAAGAGGAATAAGAAGATGCGGGCACTCAAAGGATAAACTACCCAATGGCTATTATAGCAGTTCCGAGGAGAGGATCAATCAATGCCATAATGACATGGGTGAACTACCCATGGTAGGTAGCATTTATGGAAAAAGACTCCTTGATTCCCATCACAATATCAATGCTTCCAACAAGCGTTTCAGGCAGTGCAATAATAAAAGCGATACCGAATCTTTTACTGAGAAATCAAAAGAAATTTTCTGGTTGGAAGATGAAGCAAAGAAACAAGAGAATTGGCACCGACTCCTTGCAAATATCAAAAGATGGGAGAGTCAGAAAAAACACGTTAAAGTCCAGAAGATTGCTGCGAAGACTGAAGCATCACACCAATCCCGGGGGCTAATGTCGGGGGGATGGACCAAAGCCCTTAACCCGACATTGGATCTATGGGCCGACTCACTTATAGAAGGCCCACAAAAGAAGACCCGGCCACGGGCAGGTTGCACCAAGGAAATAAGATCGATGCCGTAGAAGGAATTATACTTACCTTGTATAGCTCATAGCATATTTGTAAAGTAGAATAGGACTCCACCTCGTGTCGGAGTCGGACACGTGGAATCCCGGGACCCGGTACCTTTATAAGACGAGGACCATGGGATCCAGGGCCAAGCAACAATCTCAATCCGCAATAGGACTAGACACTTGTCGGTGTAACCTAGATCTCATCGAGACTAAGTTTACGAGCCGACTCTCTTGTAATCGATCAACCGACTCTTCGATTGGAGAGTCAGAACCCATAATAATAAGAACCAGGAGTAGGCTTTTACCTCGAGATAAAGAGGGGTTGAAACCTGGGTAGATCTCCGAGCCTCTTGTCCATGTCGACTCTCTCCAGGTATTCTCCTCGCAGCAAAGGTCCCATGTCAAGTTCGACTCTTCGGACATCTGTCGTGACTTTCCCACGACAGATCCCTCCGATCTGGAGAGGGCGCCTGCCACAGAACGCCTCTGCGCAAGGAGGAGGCAGCGTATTGACGTGGAGTCGAGGCAGGAGAGCCCTAGCGGTTGTACGGCCAAACACGTCCTCCGCGGTCAGGGAGGGCGAGCTACAAAGATTCTTCCGAGCCTCGATCGGTGCTGGTGAAGATGAGGTTATGCTGCTAGAGACGATGCCACGCGGGGCTGGATCGGCTCGAGGCAGATCCAGATCTATAGCCCCCACACTGAGAAGAAGGATTGCATGATTCCCCTCGCATGTCGATGAAGCTTTCTCTTCTCGTCGACATCCCTCCGATGAAGCAGGAGGCATGGAGGCATCGAGGAACTATCGGAGACGAGCGTGTGGGTCCTCTTGGCCAGTTGGTGAAGGTGGTCGGACTAGCGTAGCCGTTGACGCACCCGGTGTCGTGCCGGTTTGCGACGCTTGTTGGACGAGAGGTTGATTGAAGAGATCTTCCTGCTCTCCCGTGCTCTTGTTGTTGACGGGCTCGTCGCATGCGCGGGTGTCGGCGGAAGAACCACGCCTCGTTCAGCTTTTTTCGTGTCCGCGCGGTTGGTCAGGACTTGCTCGGTGCGCGTTGTGACCATGGAGATGTCGAGGTCGGAGATGAAGAAGAAGCCCCCCTACCTAGCGTGCCAAGTATGGAGAGATTTGTTTGGCAGGTAATCCCCCAAAACCTTAATTTGAACACAGGGGGCTAGATCCTCAATCTTGACCAAGGATATGAAGATTTTTCAGATCTACGCATGCGAACCGATCAATCATACATGGGTGACACGAGGAGCTACCCAGGTTCGGGCCACCGTGATGGTGTAACACCCTACTCCTGCATGTCTGGGATTTCTCTCATGGAGATTTTTGTGGTGAGCTTATAGGCTTGGGGGTTGGGAATGTCATCCTATTTACGGTGCCTTGGAGAGCACTTAACTAATTGGCCTTGGTCATCTTCCTCCCCATCTAGGGAAAGGAATTCCACACGGTCCCTTAACTACTAAGGGGAAAAATTATGCCCTTATCCTATCTCAAGCTCTCTCTCTCTATCTCTCTCTCTCTTTGACCGAGACAAGACTAAAGTGGCACTACACATGTTGATGACTTTGTCTTGTGGTGAGGCACCTCGCGAGCCGTGGGCTCGCGCTGGGGGATCGTGAGGCGTTGGTGAAGTAGGGCCTCGCGATCCGGGTCTTGAAGCGGGTTGCGGCCTTCGCGAGGCCATTGGTCCTCGCGAGCCTGACTCTTCCTGAAGGGGAAGACGGTCCGCAACGAGCGTCTTCCTTCCTTGTCGAGTCCGGCCTGTCTCCGGGCGATGATGAGGGGTATTTCCTTACGCGGATTGCTTCGGGTGGTTCCTGAGGTCAGGGCCCATCTTGGGGGCGTCTTCAGGGGGATTTGATTCCCTAGGACCCAAGCACCGCCCGCGGCACCCTAGTTTCGATTGGGACGACAGACTTGGACTTCCACAACGAGCGCATTTCTCGCATGTATGACTTTTGACAAGGAAGCTAGCGGCGTCCTTGTACGGTTGGGCTTGAGAAGCCCAGCTTGTATATCTTGGGTGTGGGATTCTCCCAGCTGAACCCATGGAGATGTGTGTCAGCCTTTGGTAGGCCACCGCTGAATTCTCCACGCTGCGAAGTAGTTGCCGCGGCGGCTCGTGGCCGGCTGATTAAGCTTAGATAACGCGGAGTATGACGGCATGTGCTGACCTGGGAAGGTGCGGAAGGTTGACGGCATGGTCGCGCCAATGATGTAGAACGGGGCCATGCATGGGGATATGTTGGGGACGTTGTTCCCACGTTATGTGCGGCACACTGTTGCAAAGCCGCTATTCACGGCGGGCCGGTGTGGAGGTCGGGGTGCTGCCGGTGCTCCGCGAAGTATGACGCACAGAGCAGCGCTGAGGTAGATCCTCTGCTTCCATCCCCCGAGATGTGGGACGAAGAGCTCCATTGGGTGTCTTTCCTACGGGGGTGTAACAACCCAGGATTTTCACCCAAATTAACAAATTTGTTTGTTGCTTTATTTTGTTGCTTGTTAGAATTGTTTAAAATATTTGTTTCGCCGATTTATTAATTGGTGATTATATTTTCCCCTCCTTCTCGTACCGGCATGTGTGACCGACCCTTCCCACCATGGCACACGACCTTTTGCGACACCGGGTTTCACCCGAGCACCATCACAACGTCCGGCACAAGACCATCCATCGCCATCGGAACGAAAACCCCGTTTATTTAATAAATGGATTATTTTATTGGGCGCCGTAAAAATGTTGTCGGAACGGTATCAAATTGAGGTAGAAGTGACCTACTCGCCGCACAGAGCGTGTGGTTCGATATTTATTCTGAATCCGAGGTCGTATGGACTCCCAGCGATTAGAAATGTAATCGTCGGACGCGGGCGAGAGAAAAACCAGGGGCGTTTGTGTAAACTGCCCACCAAGGCCAGCCTATAAATAGACCACCACTCTCTCCTATCCCTTCTAGGGTTTCCACTAGTCCATTTTTGCAGCAACCCCCTCCAAGCCCTCCCAGATCAGCCCGAAATCCCTCCTACCCCAAAACCCTAGCTGCTGGCTGGTCCTAGCCATCGATCTACGAGATGGAAGGCCCGAGATGAGCCACGTCACTCTGAGCAACCTCCAAAGCCAGCACAGACCAGATCCGGGCCGCCCTAGGACCTCTCCGCCGCCCCAGGCCCGATCTGGGAAGCGGAGAGCCGAGCGTCGTCGCCTCCCGTGGAGCGCCCCATGGCCGCACCTCCTCCAACTCTGGCGAGCCGTCGGCACCCGCCGGCAGCCACAGGCCACGCCGCCGCCTCCTATGAGTTGTACACCGCTGTGCCCTCCGCCCTTCTCTCCCTCACCTCCTTCCTCTCCCTCCGTCACAGGGAGCCGCCGCCGCGCGCCACGTCCGCCCTCGACGACCGTCAGCGAGCCGCGCGCGCCACTGCTCCCTTACAAGCCTGCCGGCGCCACCCCTGAACCCACTTCCTGTCGCCAGCGTCATCGCGCCGCCCGCCGCCGGCCAGGGCTCCGATCCGATCTGGATCAGGCGGCGCCTCCCAAGGCCCAGCCGCCTCCGGCTCGCCTCAACTTCTCTCCCAGGGCACGCCCCTGTTATTCCTCGCCTACGACAACTTGGGACGAGCCCACCGTAAGGGCCCGTGCCCCCTTTTTTTTCCATGCCCTCTGTATTTTCTGCTAAGTCATTTCTGTTGTGTGTTGTACCTCTTTTGCGAGTGAAATTTTGGTAGATATGTAGCCCGTATGGAAAAACGCCCAACATGAAATTTGTTGCTTGTGATGTGGTCTAACTTTTCGCTTTAGTGATTTAATCCATTTGAGGTAATTTGACGGGTGCAAATCTCTATTGATGTGTGCTCCAGGATGTTACTACTGTTCACTGTTATTTTTAGCAAAGTTTGGTTGATGTTTGAGTCACATCCATGATACCTATGCCAGTGATTCTTGCATATACTTATTAAGAATCATGTTTACTTCAATTAGATGCACTCTTTTGCCATGTTGACCTGCTGTATCTATTCATATCTTGCTCCAAAGTGGTGTACCTTATAATTTGTGCTGCTGTTTGTATAAAGTTGCCTACTTGACTGCCTTATAGCTATTGATCCATGCTTCATATGCATTAGCTCCAATGTAATTAATTGCTTCTTGCCATGTACACTTTGATGCCATGTATTTCTATGCCATGATATCTCTACTGTTCATGTAGTTCTTGAGCTCTCAAAGTGCATACCTGCTGTTTTCTGTCACATACCCTGAAATTTCTCTAAGTCCCTAGACCAGTAGTATATTTGAGCATTTTGCATGGGTTACAATTATTACTTCTTGCTGCTCATATACATCAAACCTTGTTTCAATGTCATGCTTGTCATGTCTACTCTTGATGCACCTCATTTTGGTGCATGTTTGCAAACTATAGCGTGTTGCTTCATTGCTCTCAAATGTGTTAGCTGGTGTTGGCAGATTGTGTTCATAACTTGTGATGCTTGTATCTTTTTAACCGTAACTCCGTTTGGGGTGTTCTTTATATGTAATTTGACTAGAATTTCATGTAGATTATGATTGTGCTATTTTTTCTGTTGATAACCAATATAAAATATGGTTTAGGGCAGAACGGTACCAAACCCTTAAATTATCATGGGGTACTTTGTGATATGCCATGTTTAGGAGTTTACCCCACTTAACTTGACTATCATAGATAGTTTAATTTATGCTTCACCTCTTGCCATGTTTGTGTGATATTCCATGCTTGTGTTAGATTCCATGTTAACAACCTTTGCTCATGTTGTAAACAACTGGAACCATTCAAATGTGCAGTATCGTCGTGTGTGACGAATACTTCACTTAACCTTCTAGTAACCGCTCTCAACGGTAGATGCGATATTGAAGTGCGTTGCCTCGTGTTTCCTTCTTGTTGTTTCTTTATCGTGATTGCTTTGTAGTAATAGATGCTTGCTCGTCGATTGCCTTTCCAGTGTTTCCTTCTTATGTGCTCCCGCAGTTACTCTCGGAGATAATGCGAGCTTGCGATCGACTACACCTTCGGAATCGTCTTCTCATCAGGTAAAGGGGAGCATATATCATGATTAGAACTTTCAGCTCACTTGTGCCTAGGTATAGGATAGAACAATTGCTTGATCCTACCACCTCATATTTATGCCTCTCAAATAAACCCAAACAGCCATGTCCTCCACATCCCAGCAAACTTTTGTTTGGCCATGTACCTTGCATGCTTAACCACTGCTTAGTATGCATGCTTAGTATGCTACATTTTTTCCCTTGTTACTCCTTGGATTGGGATATCACACTATTATATTATTGCGGATGATGTGATTATTATAATGTTGAGTATACTCGACGAAGGATGGAAGATCTAGGCTATCCGCCCCGATGCTTTGTTCCATTCGAGTCACCTAGGACCCGAGTTTCGGGTATTGTGTCTCTTGGCGTGCGTGCCTAACAGCGTGTGGGATTCTATGGGGTCCCGTTTTCTTACCTACCTAGCTTCAAACATTTCTAGTGGTGGCCCAAGCTGATTTACCATTTCAAAACTGTGTGTGTGTCTGTCGGGTCGCTCCTAGAAGACTTTCTTTTAAGAAACCAGGACCAGTGGGGACATGGTTTCCTATTGGTCCACCCTTGGCCGGCGAGGGCCCGAGCCTCAGTGAGTGCGTCGGCAATCCAAACCCTGTTGAGACGGAAGAGTCCGATTTGAGAGCGTGGTCGGCTTTTGGATAGGATGTCGACTCCCCGGGGCCAGCCGGATTTGTTCATTGTTAGTTAGAGGAATTATGACGTCCGGATCTCTCGGAACAACTCTTCAATGAGTGTCTTTAACGGGCCCGACTGAGAGAGTCGGCGTACGTGTGGATCCTTGTAATGGGCAGTCGGTACACCCCTGTAGGGTTAAATCTTTTTGAGAAGCCGTGTCCACGGTTATGGACGACTTGAGACCTACTACTTGTTCATATACAACAGCAACTGAGATAATCTTAATAACTTGATCAATGTGTGCGTGCCTTGACTGCTTCTTCTTCGTCGGGATGCGAAGGGGAGGACAAGGATAGGATAGGTGTTATGTTTGCGTAAGTAGCTGATAGCAAGACTTGTTGGAGGCGATTCCTCATCGAATGCTTGGTTCTCACCTTACTCTAAATAGATTGTTAGCCACTTATATAATGCTAGTGCGGCTGCAACCTCAACCACTACCCCCATCTTACCGTGAGAAGTTAGTTACGAGACTTGTTTTTTTATAGAAGTTACAAGACTTGTTGATGTAGCTCGCCCCCTTCTTCTCTCTTTTATGTACGTTATCCAAATGATCGTGGACTACATAGGAGCTCGACGACTCTTCTTCTATACGCCCTCGCGGAGACTCAACGACGACTAGTTACGCGGATCCCGGCGGAGAGCCTGGACCCGTGTGGACGTGGGAATGGTGTATTTTACCTTTGTCACTAGGCATTTGATTCTAGTCTGTACTTAGACATATATCATTCGCTGATGTAATGTATCTAAGGCAGTTGTATGCCGATTGTATGAGATGTTGTATCTTTGTAGCTGTTATGTTGTGATATGATGTTGAAATCCGAGACATATGGCTTCGACATATGTCGAGGTGGGTCCGACATGTACTTCTTCCTCGGGTTTGGACGGAAACTGTCGGGACCCGGGGTTAGCGTATGCAAGTACAGTTAAGACATAGTCATATGGAGAGCCGAGAACCGCACCCACTTGTCTGAGCAGACAAGGCCAAGCACTGAACATTCTCGGAAAGCATCGTACGTGAGGGGCATCCCATCCAGGCCGGATGATCAACTGTAATGGGTCCTCATCGTACGCACACAAGTCTACTGATATGGGTGGTGAACTCCCATATTCAAAGACAAGTCGCCTCAACCATACTATCGACTATCTCGAAACTCTTACATAGACTTACTCCAGCCCGATCACTTAGTCGGGGTCTAGGGCGGGCTCGATCATACCACAAAGTGTGCACAAGACGGAATCTCGAGCAATCGCATCGCGATGCCCCAAGCTGCGCACATCTAAGGGCCACTTGGTGTATGAAAGACCGCCAGCCAGAACACAACTAAGGTCTCGAAAACCCATACAAAGACATGTATGTTATAAACATACACGCAGCACACATGCCTTGTATGAACAGCAGGTACCATTGCAATTCTCTACAAAGTTTACAACTTTATTTATATAACTCTTATAGAGTACACACAGAGATCACATACATGTGATCCAACATTACATCACGAAGCGGAAGCAAATTATGTCTGGGTACAGACAAGTTTAACAAATTGGCTTAAGAAGCCTTATTCAAACATGAAGCCCTCCACGAGGAACCAGTCTGCTGACTGGGACTAGACTAGCTTAACTTCAGTCGTCCAGCTCAATGAAGAAGCCACCTTCGGGGTCAGTGGCGTCATCTAAAACATAGATTAAGCAAACGTGAGTACAAAGGCATACTCAGCAAGACTTACATAGGATCTAAACTACTCATGCACATGTATCAAGGAAAAGGGAGGTGGGGTTCACTTGCAGAAATGCCAGCTTTGACTTGGCTAATCCTGAACTACGAGTACCAGACTTGAGGTAAGAAGCGTACACGAGTCCACTACTTTCACCAACCAATACACCACTATGGTGCCTTCCTCGACTTCCCCACGAGAAAGCACGCCATAGCACTCACACTTATCTTGGTGTGTTTTAGAAGTATCCGGTTCAAGTTATCTAATAATCGAGCACAGCTCTCCAAGTAGTCCATAACCGCGGACGCGGCTATTCGAATAGTTTTGTTAACCTTGCAAGGGTGTACCGCTACACACACATGATCATCATTTACCGCCTTTGATCTCGACACCATTCAAGGGGTGCCAGCGAGGATGCTCACCACAACTGTTACCTCATAGCCTATCTAGTCCAAGAAAGCCGCCTACTTGGGTTGGCTACCACTATCGTGAACCCGGCCGGTTTACCGAAGTGGACCCAAGCGATGTGTGCGTGGTGCATAAGCCGGTCTCGGATGAGCCGTTCTCTCACTTAGCATCCAGGCCACAAGCCTACCAGAACTCCGAACTACTGCGACATCTGGACATCGAAAGGGATGAGTTAATAAGTTGAGAGGGGTCAGTGAGCCCAATGTGTGGTTGTACTCTTCATCTTGGATCACCACACAAGAACTCGGACTTAGGGCGGTGTTCAACGAGACAACCCACCGTGTACTCCTACACAGCCTCTCATCGTTCACCTTGTATTAGGTTCGATTCACCAACACTTTTCTACCAACAACAACGTGATCATTCCCATCCCGACTCACATCACAGTAACAACAAGGTATCATACTAAGCATGCAATAAGCGATAACATTTGCAGAGGCCACATGATATCATTCAACTCCTACAGTTGCTAGGATTGTGGTTTGCTTACTACTGTGACAAAAGATAGGTCATGCAAAGGAATGGGTTCATCTATGCGGTAGAAACGAAGCATGGTGATCATCCTAAACAATGCATAAGCGAAACATGAGAGGGAAGTGGGATTTTATCGACATGATCAATGGGGGTTTGCTTGCCTTGCTGACGAGGTTCGGTTTCTGGATCTTCAGCGAAGGGGGTGACCTCTTGCTCCGGTTCCACCTCTACTCGACAAACAAAGCACGAAGTAGCAATCAAGATGAATGCAATGCTCAAGCACATGATAGAATGTTTAAGCTTGAAGTACAAGTTTGATGTGTGAGGCAATTCCATTTAAGTGGAATATATTGCATTTTTAAAATGCAAATTCAAATTCCACATTTGAATTCAACATTAACCAAGTCATACATGATATAGTTTGAGCAATTTGAATTAACTTCAAATGTGTATGATATGCCTCTGAAGTGTGGTTGATTTGCATCATAATTCCATGGTCTAAGTGGCAAAATCATTTGGTTTGAATTTGAAATAAATTCAAATAAAGCAAATGATATATGCTACTGCTCCCATTTTAAATTCAACTCAAACTGAGTTGAAAGTTGCATATTTGGAAATATAATTTTCTCCTGATCATTTTTCATATATTATTTGTCCAATTTGGAGTTAATATGAATTTTCTATGAATTTCCAAAGTTTGGGGTATTTTCTGGAATTTCTGGAATTAATTAAACCATTTTCTTTTCTGGAAATTCATTTACTGCGTCACTGTGACATCAGCATGACGCCAGGGGGTTTGACCCGAGTCAAACTGACAAGGGGTCCCACCTATCATCCACAGAGGGGGTTAATCCCCTGATTAAAATTAACCCGAGGGTTAATTAGTGGCTGGCCCCACCTTTCAGCCACTGGGTTAAGCTTAACAGGGTCATTAGGGGGGGCTAATGGTGGCTCGCCGTGAAGTCGCCGGAATCCTGCCGGAGTCTCGCCGGAGTTGGTTCGAATGCACGGGGAGGGGTCTGGAGGGCATGGATCTGCTCCTTGAGGTCTTCCGCGTCGTCTGGTGGCATCGGGGGTTCACGGGGATCACCGGAGGTCATCGGCGACGAGCGGCGGCGGAAGTCTGCACGGAACTCGTCGGGTTCTTCAATTCGTGCACGGATTTGGACACAGAGAGCATGGGAAAGAAGCTGGGGTGTGTGCGGAGCTAGTGGAACCATCCAGGGTCAAACGGGGGCTCTGGTGAAAGACTTCGACGACGAGCGGCGGCGCTTGGTCTCGGACCTCGTCGGAATCATGCAAACGGCACGGATTCAAGCGGCAAGATGAGGGGAAAAGCGCGCCTGCTCACCCTGGTTGCAGAGACGGACTCGAGGAAGCCGGAGGAGCTGCGGCTGCGGTGGAATCGATGACTTTCTTCACGGCGGCCGGAGTTGAAGACGACGAAGGGGACGGCGGCTCTGGAGTTCCTCGGTTCGATTCCTTCTGCACGGTGACGTAGTGGAGGACGGCGGAGGCGATGGACACCTTGGCTGGACTCCTTGACGTCGATGGCCACGAGTTCTTGCGACGGTGAACGGCGGCGCTCTCGGGTGGTGACGAAATCGAACACGGGAGGAGGAGGAGGAAGCTCTGGAGGGGGGGAATGGATGCGGACGGAAGAGCGGCGTCTCCAGGCGTGAGAAGATGGCGAGGGGGAAGCAGGAGGTGGCCAGGGCTCGTCGGCAGCGTCGGTGGAGTGCTGCATGCATTCCACCGAGCAGCTTCGGGGCGTGGGGAGGAAGACGACAGGCGCGGGTCCAGGTGGGCTGGGCCGTCCAGGGGAGTTGGGCCTCGCCTAGTGCGAGAGGTAAGCCTTCCTGATTTCTGTTTAATCTTTCCTTTCTGTTTTTCTGTAATTTGTTCTGTTTAGCTAAAATAAATAGCTAAAAAATTTATTAAATGCTGAAAACTTTTATGTGGCCTCATAAAAATATGGACTAGCCACTCATAAACTTTCAACATTTTTAAAATTCAAATGATTTGAATTTTAATTCAAATAGGGGGATTTCTTTATTTCCAAGGTACTGTTTGAATATTTGAAAAATCTATGAGCATGGGGTGGGTCCCACATCACTTGATATGTGATCACACTCATTTATAAGACTTTTCAAAACTCTAACATGAATTTTTGGAAATTATTTTTATCTGGCCTTTTGAATTAATTCATCTGGGGGGTGTTCCTTCTCCCATTTTGATTTTGAATTTGATTTCCAAGATTTCTTTTGAAATTTTGACATGATGCAAAGGTACTAGCTAACCCTAGCACATACCTAACAGAGGGATCTGACAGAAACGTCCAGATCTGAAACAGTATCGCATATCGGGTCTTACAGGGGAGAATGTCGTGAGTCATTGTTGATGAAGGTGTAGGTATCGACGACGCAGTTAACGTTGTCCTTGATACTAGGCACGGACCACCCGAGAGTGAACCGCTTGTCGTTGTTGATCTTGGGAGTGTGGGAGTCCCCGAGCGACGTCGTTGATCGTGGATGGAGAATATGCTTAGGGAGTATTTGTGATCTACGTGGTGCTTGAGGAAGATTATCAAGAAGTGGCGATGAGCGTGAAGGGGCACCTTGCCGCCCCGAAGTCCTTGTTGAGGCCTTTGGTCCAACGGAGCTAGTCAAGGCTGGGCCCGGTGTTGAAGTAGGGCCGCAACTCACGCATGTGGGAGAGAACCTTGTCGTAAGGCAAGAGTACCTGCCGGGAGGTCGTTTCCATTGTTTCGGTGGTCGCGATGGACGTCGCGGGGGTGCTGGTTACAGATCTGCAGTGCGCCACCCGACGGCTTGGGAAGACCTTTCGGCGCCCAACGACCTCGGGCCCTTGAGCGATGCGCTCGTCGATAGCGCCAGGGTGCCAGACGGTTTCACCTCCTTTGATGTAGATGATATGGCATGGGATGGGATCAGCTCGCAGCGGAGTGGAATCCAGAACGCTTGGGCGGAGGTACTGACCTGCTTCATTTTCCGCAGGTGGCGAAAAGACGTCCCTCTTAACCTTTTTGTGGTATACATGTATACTCACACAACCTGATTTTGAAGTATATGCCAGAAAATAAGTTGAGGGTGTTAATGGATGTGATTCGCGACCTCCACTCTAGTAGTTGCCCACCCGTCAGAGCTGCATCTGGCTTATTAAAGCTTCCTGATTCAATATCTGGGATTTTGGAGGAGATGTCGAAGGTGCCGGCTTGGATCAGGGAAGGTAAACGTTTTTTGTGTCGTAGGGGCGCTATGATGGCCCTGGCAGTATGCAAGATATATAATCCACCTATTAAGCCAGATCAGCTGGTGGGTGGATTCCCAGAGATGAGAGCCGATGGTTGTAAGTTTGTGAGGGAAGACTACCAGCGAGCCGTGTAGGAGACTCGGGTGCATGCCACGCTTATAGCTGATGGCGTCAATGTCGAGGTGTTTGAACCCGGATATGGTGAGCATAATAACGGGCGCGTAATGCCAGCTCCGGTGGCAATAAGCCTGAAGTTTTTCGGTTGAGGAGGTCTCAGCATGTTCCTCAGCTCAACCACTTAAAGTGGCATCAAAGCCTACTGGGGAAGAGAAGAGCCGGGATAACAAGTCGGCTCCCGAGGAAGCTGACAAGACCTAGATAATGTTAGGTCCCCAAAGTGTATCACATAATTTTTAGTAAAAAACTTGTAAAAAGTTCTTGTAATTTTGAGATACCTTTGGTTTGACGAATGCATGAATACGCATGTGTACTCATGAATGGGCTCTTTTTGGGTACTCTATAATAGCTCATATAGAAGTCGGCCGTATGCGTGATATAAACAATAACCTTTACTCAAATAAGTTTAGGGTCAGTCGGCTCCTCGATAGGATTCTTCTGATTAACTTATGAAAATGAATTATAGATCACATAGGTGCATGTAGACTGAAACTTCTATGTAAGCCTGCGTCGCATGATTTATTCTAGCGTTTGTTGGGAAACATAGTAGAAAACAAAAAATTTGGCCTAAGTAGCAATCACCCAAGATCATCTTTGAAGATTGCATACAAGGATTAGGTCATGCTCACCAACGTTGTAGCAGAAGAGTAGAGTTGGTGAAGACCGTCGGTGCAGATCCCCGCAGCAAGGAATTTGAACGACCTCCAAACCGCGAAGATATCAATCCCTCGAACCGTCCCACAATCTAGTCCCACGAACAAGTTCCTCGGAGAAGGGCCGAAGGCACGTCCCCTCTATTAGTATCCACACAACTCGTAGCATCAATTCAGCAGTGCTTCACTGTCCAGAGAAGAACGCCACTGAGAAAACTAGAGGGAGAAAATCCTAACGGATTCTGACCTAGAAAAGTTTCTAAACCGGGGTCTTAAAGTGTAGCAATGGGGTTTAGAGGGGTGAGGGTGGCGCAGGGGGGCTTGGGTTTGATGTATTGCGCCCCTTTCCCCTCCCCCACATTATATAGGTGGACAGGGGGCTATCCTGGCCGACCTAGAAGCTATGGAGTCCCCTTGGGACTCCTACTCCCAAAGGAAGTCCTTCCCACCGGGGAGTCCTACCCCAAGGAGGATTACAATCCCACTTGGAGTAGGATTGCTCCCCCCCATGGCGCCCCCACCTCCTGGCCGACATGGGCCAGCGCAGGTGGCTTACCCCCCAAGCTAGGGGTGGGTGAAGTGGGTAGTACTGTCCAAAAACTTCCGAAACCTTCCGGGACCATTCTCGGCCATTCCTGCACTCTTAGGAAACTAACTATAGATAGAAATGGATTCTATGGCGCATATAAAAGTTCATGCTCCACAGAAATATCTTTGTGGCGCATATAAGCCCATTCTCCACAGAAATTTTGGAGTTCTGTGGCACATAAAAAATGCGTGGGTGGTCAAAATTCTATGGCGCATATGTGGATATGCGTCACGGAAATTTGATAATTCTGTGGTGTATATGTGGATATGCACCATAGAAATTTGATAATTCTATGGGGCATATAGACATATGTGCCACAGAAAGTCGAAAACAAATACGGATTCAAAATTTGAATCCCACTGGCGCCCTTCTCTCCCTCTCTTTTCTCCTTTACTCTTTCCCTCTTCATCCTCTCCTCTACTTCTACACTCCTCCGGCGACCTCCTCCTCCACCTCCGGCCATGGCCTCCTCCACCACCCCGGCGACCTCCTCCTCCCCCACCTCCTCGTCCTCCTCGAGCGACCTCCTGCTCCACCTTCGGCCATGGCCTCCCCAACCACTTCGGCGACCTCCTCCTCCACCTCCTCCTCCTCCTCCAGCGACCTCCTCCTCCACCACCTCCTCCTCCTCCTCCTCCAGCGAC
The DNA here is from genome assembly GCA_950022295.1 of Bromus sterilis. Taxonomy (NCBI): domain Eukaryota; kingdom Viridiplantae; phylum Streptophyta; class Magnoliopsida; order Poales; family Poaceae; genus Bromus; species Bromus sterilis. The sequence continues at coordinate 154,434,915 of OX465596.1, read as the reverse complement.
CTCCTCCTCCGCTACCTTCGTCCATGGCCTCCTCCACCACTGTGGAGACCTCCTCCTCCTCCTCCTCCAGCGACCTCCTCCTCCGCTACCTTCGTCCATGGCCTCCTCCACCACTGTGGAGACCTCCTCCTCCTCCACCTTATACCATGGCCTCCTCCACCACCTCCAGCGACCTTCTCCTCCTCCACCACCTTCGGTGACCTCCTCTGTTAACATATTCCGACGACCCCCTCCTCCTCCACCACCTTTCGTGGCCTCCCCCTCCTCCACCCACCTCCAGCCTAGCCTCCTCTAGCGATCACCACCTCCGGCGGCTACGATGATCTACATCTGGCCCCTTTTTTAAAAATTTGAAAAATATATTATGTGGCATATATTGCAATATGCGCCATAGAAAAAAATAGTGGCGAGGATTATGTGGCGCATCCCATATGCGCCACAGAATTCCAAAAATGTGCACAAGAGATAAGAGTTTTTCTAGTAGTGTGGGACCTTCGGGGTGGTTTTGGTACATTATGGAACCTCTTGGAACACTTCCAGGACCGTTTTTGGATGTTCCGGAACTATCTAGATAGGTTCCGAGATTATCCAGGTTACAGTCTAATATATCCGATGACCGTAAAAGTTGTCGGGACCCCCTAGCGATTATCTAGAAACCATTTCGGTTGATCCAGGACTTCCCCAGTACAATTCTCATATGTTCTAGAACCACTTGGGAAATCCAGAGTAATCCCGAAATATCCTTAAATACCCAGAACTACTTTTTGTGCCCTTATGAACAATTCTATAAATACCCAGAACTACTTGGTACCCGCCCGTATGAACTGTTCTACTTTGCTACCACTAAACCTTCTATCATTCCAGTATTCTAACAGACTACTTCTCATTAAGTGTGTGACCCAATAGGTTCGGTATTATGCGGACATGACTTGGAACATCTTCCGAACATATGACAACAACCTTTTGTCTCATCGTGAAGGAGAAAATCCCAGTCTTGAACTATCGCAATTACTAGACACACTATCCGATGCACCTGGAAGTTATCTTACTACAACCCAGTGATTGGAAGATTCATCTAAGAACAAAGGTACATCTTCTGGCGTGAAGCAACTCGATACTTTTTGTGGATCCTATACAAAAAACAATATTTTTTTACCTGCAACACCCGAACCCAAGGATCTATAATATGCGGATCTAAGTAACAGGGGAAATCGATGATCATACCTTGGAAGACCGAAAGAGGGAAATGTTCCATGAACGTGGCTAGCGTAGACTCACGATCCTTACGACCTCCTATTTGTGCTGAAGACCTCCTCGACGATGAAGGATTTTTTCACGTGCAGCACCTCGTAGTCTCACGCGCGTATGGTGCTAGCGATGTTCCCCAGGCTCTGAACTAGAAGAGCAGCGGAAGGAGATGGATTCAAATACTGATTCTAGCAGCACAACAGAGTGCGTATGGTGGAGAAACCCCCAACCCAGTATACGATCAAAACAATGGGAACCCTACTAAGGTAGGAGAAAGATAGAGACAGAGGGTGAGAGAGAGATTTGAGAATTGTCTCAAATTGGGATGCTCAAAAAGGGGCACCTCTCCCCTTCTTAAATAGTTCAAGGGGAGGTGCAACCCCCCCCCTCCCCTTCCCATGTGGGACTAAACCCACAAGGGGTAGGGGGTGCGCCGACCAAGGGGGGAAAGGAGCCCCCTCCAATGGCGCATGGCCCAAGGGGGAAGGCTCCCCTTCCCTTAATGGGCCACAAGTGGCCCATATGCCCTTTTTATTTTTATTTAATTATTTAAATGATATTTTAATATTTCATTCATTAATTAAATACTTAAACACATTTAAATAATTTTTTGAACAATTCAAAACCTCAAAACAATTTTTTGATCATCTCCGGAACAATTCGAGAGTTCTCTCTTATTTCTCCGGTGATCCCGAATCTATCCTAAACGCATAGAATACCCTTAAGTGTGACACCCTACGATTTGGGACAACTACAGACATGATTGAGACACTCTCTTTTTAATGACTAACAGAGGGATCTTGTTACAACCCATGATGGACCCAGTGCTTCCACGAATTAGCTTCATCGTTTGAACCTTTAATATTGAGTCCTAATCCCTTTATCGCTATGATACTTTGTTTGTCCGAGGTTTGATCGTCAGTATCCTATACCTAGTTCATCCTTGTTACTAGCAAACATATGTACTCGTACGGTGATATTATAACTCCGTGACCTAGTCACATGCTTGCAAGATGTATGATGCAATATCACCGAGTGAGCCCAGATTACCTATCTGTAACATCCCAGGATTTTCACCCAAATTAAAAAACTTGTTTGTTCCTTTATTTTGTTGATTGCTAGAATTGTCTGTAGTATTTTGTTTCACCGAATTAATAATTGGTGAATACTCTCCCCCTCTTTCTCGTATCGGATGCGGGACCAAACCTTTTTACCAAACGACACACGACCTTTGCGACACCGAGTTCACCCGAGCACCGTCGCAATTTCTGGCACAAGACCAGCCATCGTCGTCGGAACGAAAACCTTGTTTAATAATTAAATGGGTTATTTTATTGGGCTCCGAAAAATATTCTCGGAACGGTGTCGAAGTGAGGTACGATTGACGGTCTCGACGCGCTGAGCGCGTCGTTCGAGATTTCACCCGAATCGGAGGTCGTATGCACCCCCGTCGGTCAAAAACGTGGAGCATCGTACGCGCGAGAGAGAATACCCGGAGGTGTTTGCGTAAACTTGCCATCCAGGCCAGCCTATATAAGGATCCCCACTCTCCCCTAGCCCTTCTAGGGTTTCCCTAACACAAATCTTGCAGCCAGCCCCCTGAAAAATATTTAGATCTGCCTCCCAAGCACCTCCTCCAGCCGAAACCCTAGCCCCTAAGTGTTTCTGGCCGTCAGATCGTGAGACTACGGTCCAGAGAGCGCCATGTCACTCAAACCACAGATCCAGCCACGTTGGGCCCTGCAGGGCCGAGCTCGCCGCCGCCGGGCCCGATCTGGGCCCGAGAACCCGTCTGCGCCGCCGCATGTGCTCCTCCTCCGGAGCTCCTCCCGCCGGCCACCTCCACGTCGAGCCACCGCGCCGCCGCGTCGGTGAGATTCCTCCCCACGGCCTCCCTCTCCTCTCCCTCTCCCCTCTGCCTCACGACCTTCCCCCGCTTCTCCTCCCCGCAGGAACTCCCATCGCCGCCGCGCCATGGCCATGGCCGACGAGCTGATCTCGGGCCGTCCGCCATGACCTCAGCGACCGCCGTCCTCCAACCCGACGTCCACCGCGCCGGATCCGCCCATCCCCGCCTCTCCAGCGCCTCCCGGACCCGCCTCCTCCCTCGTCGGAGCTCGCCGGAGCCGGCGACCTGCCGCCGCCGCTCGCTGCACGTCCGGGATGACGAGAGCGAACCGTCCCCGCCCGATCCAGCCGTGTTAGGCCTGCCTCGCCCCGGCCCGCAACAGCGCGCCCTAGCCGCGCTGCTTCCTCCCGTCTGAGCGCAGGCAACGCTATCCCTCACCTCCCCGTCGGCTAGGCCAAGGCCCATGGTGAGGCGCCATTCCCTATTTTTTTATGTGGTAGTGGGCTCGGCCCAGAGCTATGTGGCGCCTAGTGCGTAGCTCAGTTATCTAGCGCCGCCCCTGTAGACTGTTAAGAGCAGTTTCGGCCCATTGCCCCTTTTAGTATTTTTTCAGATAGATTATTTGGCAGATTTAGTTGTATTTTGGCGATGCGAATATCTTTTCATCGATAGCTCGGATGGAGACGCTCTTTACATGAAAGTTGCTTAGATTTTCGTGTAGATTAATAAAATGATGATCTTTTCGATATATGCACTTGTCTACATGTTGTTTACCTGCTATTTACATCGCATGCCACTTTAAAATGGAATAGGCCGTATCTTTTTAACCATTGCTCCGATTAAAAAGTTTCTTATATGTAACTTGACTAGAATTGCGTGTAGATCAAGTTTATGCTGTTCTTGCTTGATAAACGAAATAATAAAATTATGTTTAGGGAATAACAGTACCAAATGCAATAATTATCGTGGGGTCCGTAATAGTTGCCATGTATAGGTTTTACCCCCTACTTAAAGTGACTAGATTATATAGTTTATTTAGGCCTCACCTCTTTCCATGTTTGTGTGACATGCCATGCTTGTTTGATATGCCATGTTAACAACCTTTTCTCATGTTATGTAGCTAAACAACTTGAACCTTTCTAAATGTGCGGTATCGTCGTGTGTGAAGAGTACTCCACTTAACCTGTTAGTAACCGCTCTCGACGATAAATGCGATCGTATTGCGTTTCCTCGTGTTGCCTTCTTATTGTTGCTTGCTCATGATTGCTTCATAGTAATAGTTACTTTCTCGTCGTTTGCCTTTTCCAGTGTTTCTTTCCTGTGTGATCCCGTGATTACTATCGGAGACGGTGCGAGCTCACGATCGCCTACACCTTCGGAACCCGAATTATCAACATGCAAGGACTATACATTACTTATGATCCATTATATTATGACCAGTGGTTTGCATGCTAGTCTAGGTTAGGTTTGATGTTTGATCCTATGGTCCTACCACGTGTTTACATGCTCTTTCAAACCGACACAGCCATGTCCCCTCCCAGAAAACCTTGTACTGCTATGTTACTATTGATCGTTTCTCAGCCCCTGCTTAGGATGCTACGAATGTTACCTCATGTTACTCCTTGGATTGGGCTATCACATTATCATATTGTTGTGGATGATATGATTATTATAAATGTTGACTATATTCGACGAAGGATGGAAGGTCTAGGCTATCCCTCCCCGACGCTTTGTTCCATTCGAGTCACCTAGGACCCGAGTTCCGGGTATTGTGTCTCTTGACGAGCGTGCCTAACCGCATGTGGGATACTATGGGGTCCCCTTTTCTTACCTACCTAGCTTCAAAAATTTCTAGTGGTGGACCGAGCTGATTTACCATTTGAAACCTCGTGTGTGTGCTTGGTGGATACCCTCGCAGTTTTTAAACAACCCGGGACAGCGGAGACATGGTTTCTCTGTTGGTCCACACTGGTGATCTAGGGAAGTCCCATGTTGTTCAGGTGAGACTAACCCCGACCTTGGACATACGGAAGAGTCCGATCCGAGGGCGCGGCCGGCTCTTGGATTGGGTGTCGACTCCCCGGGGGCCACCCGGATTTGTGCGTTGTTAGTTAGAGGAACCTGTCGTTCCGGATCTCTTGGGACTAAATCATAAAATGGCTGCCTGTGATGGGTAGAAACTGAGAGAGATGGGCGTGCGTGCGGAGCCTTGTAATGGGCATTTGGTACACCCTGCAGAGTTAAATCTTTTCGAGAAGCCGTGTCCACGGTTATGGACGACTTGAGACCTACTCCTTGTTCATAGACAACAACAACTGAGATAATCTTAATATAACTTGATCAACGTGTGTGTGCCTTGAGTGCTTCTTCTTCGTCGGGATGCGAAGAGGAGGACAAGGATTGGATAGGTGTTATGCTTTCGTAAGTAGGTGGATAGCAGACTTGTTGGAGGCGATTCCTCATCGAATGCTTGGTTTCTTATCTTACTCTCTAGATCGTTAGCCACTTCATAAATGCTAGTGCGGCAGCAAACTCACCACTTACCCCATCCTCTCCGAAGACTACTAGTTATCCTAGAATGACGAGTGATGAAGTCCTTGCTGGGTCAGTTGAGCACTACAGTTGGATGTTGAGTACTTATGTACTCATGATACTACCCCCAAACTCTTTTCAGGGTTCTTGATTGACAACAGGTATGGTGATCGACGTTTCACGTGTAGACTCGACAACGACTAGTTAGGCGGATCCTGATGGAGGGCCTGGACCCGTGTGGTTATGGGGATCGATGATTTTCTCTTTTTCACTAGGCATTTGATTGTAGTCTGTACTCATACATGTATCTTCCGATGATGTAATGTATTAAGGCAGTTGTATGCCGATTGTATGAGATGTGGTATCCTTGTAGCCGTAATGTTGTGATATCATGTTGGAAATCCGGGGCATATGACATTGTCATATGTCGCGGTGGGAACGATATGTGCTTCGTCCCCGGATCTGGATGGAAACATGTAGATCTGGAACAGTACCGCATATCGGGCCTTACACTATCCATCACATGGATGGAAAAATTCCGATCTAGTCCATACTCCTCAACATATTCCTTTGGAGTACCTGAGCTACACCTTTATGTTCACCCTATTTTGGTGTGATGGTGGATGTAATCAAGGCATCCTCTGGAGATAGTAATTACATATGATCTTTAACGCTCTAAGGATCGGGTTACTACGTTACCGAGTTATTGCATTGTTGAACTATGTGACTGGATCACATCGCAATACTTTGATTTGGGTGTGCATCCATCATATCATTCTCTTACTGACATGAATTCTTTCTCAACGGGTGTATGTGTCTCCATGATCAGGAAACCTTGATTATCAATTACACAATAAACTAGTATACTAGAGTTGACTAGGGACCTGGTTGTTTATATACTACACGTGTATTAATGTTTCTGCTCAATATAGTTATACCATAGTATAAAACCTATTCTGAACAAACAGATATATGAGAAAACAATATCTTTATTATTTGCCTCTAGGACACATTTCCAACAGTCTCCCACTTGCACTAGAGTACAAATACACTAGATTACATCAGGAAAATATCTAACAGCTATAGTCTATCGGTGTTTATCATGCTTGCCCTATGGAAGAGGTTTATTCAGTGGGTCTACATCATTCAGATCCGTATGTATTTTGCAAATCTTAGTATGACCATCCTTGACGTAGTCCCTTGTCACATGGAAACGTCGGATAATGTGTTTGGTTGTAGGGTGAGTGTTTGGTTCCCTTGCGTTAGCAATGGTGCATGTATTATCCCAATAAATTCTAACAGTGTCACTTCAGCTTGGGACCAAGTTCAATCACAAACTTCTACAGCCAGTATGCTTCATTTGACGCTTCGCAAGCGACAATGTACTCCGACTCCATTGAAGATTGAGCGAGAACCGACTGCTTGCCACTCCTCCATCTTATGACGCCTCCTTTCAACACAAATATGTATCCCGTTTGAGATTTAGTCATCGGGATCGGTACCAAGACTAGCATCCTTTTACGACGAGCTCTTCTTCACATCCTCCATAGACATGAAACATATCCTTGGTTCTTCGCAAGTACTTTAGGATGTTCTTAACTGCATTCCATTGTGCCCTTCAAGGATTACTTTAGAAATGACTAGTCAGACTATACGCTAGGGCCACATCTGATCGAGTGCTCCGCATAGCATACATGATAGATCCTATGGCTAAAGCATAGGGTACTAGAGACATTTCCCTTCTATCTTTCGTTGTTAGTTGGCATTGAGAAACACTCATTCGGCCACCTCTAGGAACAGGAAAGAACCCTTTCTTGGACTCCTCCATTTTGAACCTTTTCAACATTTTCTCAAGGTAAGTTTTCTAACTCAGTGCTAATAGGCATTTCGAAAAAACCTCGGTTTGCACCATGTACAACTCTTCCTCAATGTTACCATTCAGGAACGCGGTTTTCACATCCATTTTCCATATTTCATAATCATAATAGGCATGAATTTCTAGTAGTATCTGGATAGCCTTTAGCATCGCTGCTTGAGAGATGTTCTCCTCGTAGTCAACTCCTTGAACTTGTCGAAAACATTTTGCGACGAGTCGAGCTTTGTAGACAGATACGTTTCCGTCTGCGTCAATATTTTTCTTGAAGATCCAATTATTCTCGACGGCATTGCGGTCTTCGGGAATATCCACCAAAATCCATACTTAATTTGTTGGTATACATGGAGTCTATCTCGGATCTCATGGCTTCAAGCCATATGTCAGACTCAGGGCTTTCCATTGTTTCCTTGTAGTTCGCAGGTTCTTCATCATGTTCACTTAACATGATTGCGTTAACAAGCTGTCCATAAAACTCAGTAGCATAACGGACCCTTTTTGACCTGCGAGGCACTATAGGATCCTCGTCGTTATTATCGCGATCATCGTGATTGTTCTGATCATCATCCAAGTTTGCTCCCATTACAGAAGATGGATCCGAAACATCTTCCGTTGGCGTGTATTCCATTTGGAGTGAAGGATTAACAATCTCATCGAGGTCTATTTGCGCCCACTTACACCTTTCGAGAAAACTCTTTCTTAAGAAAGTGTCCAGTCTTTGTGACATACGTTTTTCCCTCCGATTTGTTGTAGAAGGTTTATCCAGTAGTTTCCTTTGGATATCCTACAAAGATGCATTTATCCGCCATAGATTTAAGTTTGTCAGGCTAAAGTTTCCTAGCATAAGCTTCACAACCCCAAATTTCCAGGTGAGACAACTTGGTTTCTTGCCATACCATATCTCATGTAGTGTTTTCTCTATGGATTTGGATTGTAGCCTATTAAGAACGTAAGCGACAATTTCTAAAGCAAACCCCAGAATGATATAGGTAAGTCAGTATGAGACACCATTGACCACATAGTATCTAATAATTTACGATTATGACGCTCGGACACACCATTACGCTGAGGTGTTCCAGCTGGCGTAAGTTGTGGTACAATGCCACAAGTCTTCATATGAGTGCCAAACTCGTAACTTAAATACTCGCCTACTCAATTTTATCAAAGGTGCATGATTTTCTTTCTGAGGTGATTCTCGACCTCAATCTGAAATTCTTTGAACTTTTCAAAGGTTTCAGACTTGTGTTTCATAAAGTATATAAACCCGTATCTACTTAAGTCATCCGTGAAGGTCACGAAGTAAAGAAATCCATTGCGTGTGGAGACATTCATCGGTCCACATACAATAGTATGTATGATTCCCAATAAGTCTGCCGCATGTTCCATTATCCCAGAAAATGACGTCCTTGTCATCTTGCACATAACGCATGGCTCGCATGTGTCAAGAGATCCAAAATCTATTGACTACAGAAGTCCGTCAGTATGGATCTTCCTCGTGCGCTTTACCCCAATGTTATCGAGACGCCAATGCCACATCATCATGTGTTCATCATTACCAGGATTTAATATTTTGGCATCTATGTTATTGATATGAGATTCATCAAAATCGATATTAAGAACGAATAAACCATGGATTTCCGGCGCATGAACATAAAAGACATCATACTTATAAAACGCACAACCAATTGTATCTGACTTAAAAGAATACTGATCTTGCAACAAGCAAGACCCACTAATGATGTTCACACTCAGTGCGGGTACATAATATCATTTATTCAAAACATGAATTAATCCCAAAGGGAGACTAATATACATCGTGCCGACGGCCACCACTTCAACTTTGCAGTCGTCGCCCACGCACATCGTCACTTCATTCCTTGAAAAGCGTCGTCTATTATGTAGCCCCTATATGGAGTAACAAATGTGAGAGACAAATCTGATATCAAATATCCAGGAGGTGCTCCGAGAACTTGTTAAGAAAATTTCAATAACATGTATATCAAATATACCTTTGTCTCTTTTGACAATCTTGTCGGTCTTCTTATCCTCAAGGAACTTTGGCAGTTGTGTTTCTATTAACCATTACCATTGCAGTAGAATCACTCGTCGCCAAGCTTAGGTCCGGGTTTTGGGCGCCTTGCAAGGAGTGGAACTGGCTTGCTACCCTTCTTAGGCTTACCCTTCCTGCCCTTATCCTTCTGCCAGACTTATTGAATTCAACAGTCTTGTTCACCATGAATACAGCGTGCTCCTTCTTGATATCAACCTCGGAAGTTTTAATCATGGCAAACAACTCAGAAGGGGTCTTAGACAACCCTTGCATGTTGTAGTTCAACATGAAGCCTTTGTACCTAGGGGGCAGCGACTGCAGCACCCTATCAACAACAAGTTCATCTAGAATCTGACATTCCAGAGCATTCAAGCATTGAATGTAGGCAGACATTTTGACTACGTGATCACTAACACTGCTATGCTCATCCATCTTAGCTGAGAAGAAAGCTTCAGAAGCCTCATATCCTTCAGCCCCTAGCTTGTGGTGCAAAACCAGCCTTTAGATCAGTGATTGTCTCATAAGCACTCATTTGACTTGGTGAGATAGAAATTCTTCACCGCCTATGTGGCGTTAGCTGGTGGTGTGTCATCTAACATGACATCAAGTACGTCGGCCATCTTTAGGGGAACGAGGAGAATCCTCAGAGTGCAGAACCAGTTGGTGAAGTTTGACCCATCAGTCTTCAGTTTATCCTTCTCTAGGAATGATCCTAAGTTGAATGAGCGACAGGATGGTGTTGATATCTACAATGGTTATTTGCAAAAACATATATAGAGTTTGTTCATAAAATGAGTTCATGTTTGAAAACAATTCTAGAACTCCCACTCAGATAAACATCTCTCATAGTTTATACTAAGTGATTACATGATCCTTGGTTGCCATGTCATCCTCAAATATCACACAACCGATGATATATCCCCAAGGTTATCCATCATGCCAATCACATCAATTATGTGACTCATGCTTGATCTTTCGGTCATCTGTGTTCCGAGGCCATATATGCATATGCTAGGCTCGCCAATTTAACCTTAGTGCATTTTTCTATTTTAGCAAGGCCATATCTGCATATGATAGGCTTGCAAGCACATCTCATGTGAACGCCAAGATGTGTGACACATGATCGTCATGTGGTGCCTAATAATGGAGATCTTTACAGATGGTGCTCACTAAAGGGAGAACATGTATTGTTGGTATTAGTGAGAGATCATCCTATAATGATACCGTCGCATATCTATCATAAAAGAAAATAAAAAGATGTAAAATAAATAAATCATACAGGCTATGATTCCCCCTTTTGCAAATTAAAGTTGATACGTTTCTACTTTATCTTTTGAAAGTCTTTACGTGGCTGATAGGGGTTTCGAGAAAGAACCGATTCTATCCTATGAAAAGAAGCCACAAAAGCAATTGTGCAATTGTCTCTATTACACCCCTTTTAGGGCTCTCCATTGCAAACATCTTCATATCTCTAATGTCAGAGACACCCCCAAAGCCACTTATATGGTACAAGCCATATGTCAAGCCTGGAATCAGTCTCGCATAACCGTGCGCGTAAATTTGGTTGGGGCCACTTCATCGGAACATTGCCAAAATACTAAATGAGTACACGTGGGAAGGTAACAATTGGAGAATTGATGCCCACATCCTAGATGTGTTCTACCCGTACTATACATCTACGCACAGTAATTTCTCTGATACCACCTTTTGGGATTCGGTATTGAAAACAATAATTTTTCTACCTATGACACCCAAAGCCAAGGACCTATACTATGTTGATGTAAGTAACGGACGGAATCAGTGATCATACCTAAAGAGGGAAAGAGGGAAACTTTTTTATGAACGTGGATGGCGTAGACTCGTGATCCTTACGACCTCCTGGTCGTGCTGAAGACCTCCTCGATTATGAAGGAGTACCACATGTGCAGCACCTTTAGTCTCACACGCGTACGGTGTAAGCGATGTTCCCCCGAGCATCGAACCAGAATAGCAGCGAAAGAAGATGGATTCGGGTCCCGATTCCAGCAGCGCAATGGTGTGCGTATGGTGGAGACACCCCAACCCAGTATAGGCTCCAAACAAAGGGAATCCTCCTAAGGTATGAGAAAAAGAAAGAGAGAGATTTGAGAATTGTCTCAAATTGGGATGTTAAAAAAAGGGGAACCCCTCCCCTTCTTATATAGGTCAAGAGGAGATGCAAACCCCCTTCCCCTTCCCATGTTGGACTAAATTCACAAGGGGGAGGAGTGCGCTTGGCAAGGGGCGGAAGGATCCCCCTCCCATGGCGCATGGCCCAAGGGGGGAGGCTCCCCTTCCCCAATGGGCCACAAGTAGCCAATTTTCCCTTTTTATTTTTATTTAACTATTTAAATACGATTTTAATACTGAATTCACAACCTCAGAACAATTCAAAACCCCAGAACAATTTTCTGATCATCTCCAGAACAATTCCGGAGTTCTCTCTTATTTCTCCGGTGATTCTAGATCTATCCTAAATGCATCGAATACCCTTAAGCATGACACCCTACAGTTTAGGACAATGCCAGACATGATCGAGTCACTCTCTGATCAATGACCTACAGAGGGATCTAGTTACAACCCATGATGGGCCATGTGCTTCCACGAATTAACTTCATCGTTTGAACCTTTAACGTCGAGTCATAATCCCTTTGTCTCTATGGTACTTTGTTTGTCCAAGGTTTGATCGTTGGTATCCTATACCTAGTTCATCCTCGTTACCGACAAACATATTTACTCTTACTATGAAATTACAACTCTGTGACCTAGTCACATGCTTGCAAGCTGCATGATGCAATATCACCGAGTGGGCCCAGAGTACCTATCCATCATCCGGATGGACAAATCCGTCTCTGATCCATACTCCTCAACATATTCCTTTGGAGTACCTGAGATACACCTTTATGGTCACCCTATTACGGTGTGACAGTGGATGTAATCAAGGCATCCTCCGGAGATAGTAATTACATATCATCTTTAACGGTCTAAGGATCGGGTTACTATGTTACTGAATTATCGCAATGTTGAACTATGTGACTGGATCACATCACAATACTTTGATTTGGGTGTGCATCCATCATATCATTCTTCCTAATGACATGATCATTGTAAACGGACGTATGTATCTCCATGATTAGGAAACCCTGATCATCAATTGCACAATGAATTAGTATACTAGAGTTAACTAGAGACCTGGTTGTTTATATAGTACAAGTGTATTAATGTTTCCTCTTAATACAGTTATAGCATAGTATAAACCTTATTATGAACAAACAAATATATGACAAAGCAATATCTTTATTATTTTCCTCTAGGGCATATATCCAGCAATACTCTCATGGTCTAAAGAATTACGTATATGATGCATTTCATGATATGAATTATAACATTGTCGCGGTGTGATCTCTAAGTATATCATTCAATATTGGGGTCGGTTCAACATCATTGTTCTGCTAACAATATGTTCCCATTGCTACCGACATCCTTGTTACAAGAACAATGTCCATGATTAAGAAAACACAATCATCAGTGAGCACATGAGCTGTTATTAGAGGCTAAACCAGGAACTCTTGGTGTTTACATTTCCACACATGAAATGAGTTTTCTTCTGAATCTCCCAGTCAGGGTCATTGCAATTATAGCACATAAATATTAACTTTAATTAAGAACGTGGAAATATATATAATAACATTTTATTATTGCCTCTAGGGCATATTTCAAACAATGTTATCCTATAAATAGATATAGTGTCAACTTGGCATATTTTTAGAGAGCCGGTGTTGATTGATCTAATACGGTACGCTAAGGTTATATATTTCGCTATTTCGCATTAGCCTATACATGCAGAAATATGTAGCCATACTAGGATAAACTCAATGTTATGTTACCAAGGCAAATAACGAGCATTGGATATCGCAACATTTATTAAAGAGTCGGCTTGCGAACAATTGTCTTCATATATTTATTTTAAGAGGAGAAAGATAGTAAGTACATAATTGATGAGGGGTACCACAACAACCCATCAGCATGAGGGTACCTGGTGCGTGTCTAGACAGAAGGCCCACTGGAAGCTTCGACTGGACCAAGATGAGCCCACCCAAAGTAGATGGTTGCGCCTACCATGGAGTCCAAGATGGTTCGGAGTCTAAGGCGTGTCCTCCAAGATTAGCTAGATAGGCAATCGCCTTTGTAAACCTAGATGGACTCCTTGCGACCCAGCCTAGTATATAAAGGCTGGGAGAGGGGATGTTTAGATCATCAAATCTCACTAAGCTCCACCCTCGACGAGAGCACTCTCGTCGAGACCTCCACTGTAATCGCCACCACCATATAATACAACATAGCATGAAGTAGGGGTTTTACCGATCGACGGCCCTGAACCTGGGTAAATCCCTGTCTCATGTTAGCCGACGAGCATCGCCAACCTGCACTCTCTCTCTATGATCTAAACCCAGGGTTCCTAACCATGGGATTTGCCTAGACCGATCCTCGTCAATTGGCGCCGACCGTGGGGAAGGAGCGGGTTGGAATCACGATCTCGGTGGTTCCGTCATCAACAACCAACGATTCGGCGACTTCAACAATGATCCAAGCAAGAACCGACCCACTAGGAAACTTCAGTATTACTTGCCTATCTATGTGTGGAAGGGACGGAGCTGAGCAATATTCCACGGCACGGGGACTTCTTCCCAGATGTGTGCGAGGTAGCCGGCTCTCATAAATCTACTAGATAGTAGGATCCGTTGTGTAAGTCTTACAACAAATGGTCATTCCCATGGTGAGGATAGCTTGTGCATTCCGTCTTTTTTCTGTATTAAGTGGAGCACTAAGTCCCCTTCCTAGAAACTCCGGCTTTTTATCCTTCGGTTGTGATAACGCTGGAGTTTTTGCTGTTAGATTACTGATTTCACGGCTGCTAAGTCACATTCTCCGTCGACTTGCATGACTTGCTCGGACAAATAGCTTTTGTTGTCCGTTATTATGTTGTGTGGGTAACCAAATCTGAAGATGATTTTCGTTAGAAATTATAACATTGTCACCGCGTCGCATTTGTTAACTGGCTCTGCCTCAACCCACTTTGTAAATTTATCCACCGTCACTAACAGGTGTGTTTTCTTGTCTTTGGAAGGCTTGAAGGGGCCTACCATATCCAGCCCCCAAACTAAAAAATGCCAGGTCATCAAAATCATCATGAGTTCCTGAGCGGGTACGTGGTATTGGCGTGCTTAGCATTGGCAAACATCGCATTTTTTGACTATGTCCTCTGCGCCAGCGTGAGCTGTTAGCCAATAGAAACTGTGGCGGTAGGCTTTGGCCACAAATGAACGAGAACCGACATGATGACCGCAGTCCCCTGAGTGTATCTCATTGAGAATCGTGCGGCCTTCTGCTGGCAAGACACAACACTGAAAAACTCCCGTGGTACTGAGTCAGTGCAATTCTTCGTTGATGATCACAAAGGATTTGCTATGTCTTACTATTTGTCGAGTGAGAAATTCATATGATGGGAGTAATCCTCGAGTTTTATACTCTAAATAGGGTGTGTCCCATGCAGGCGTAGCATGCAATGCCGCCACTATGACTAGTTCAGGGTCTGGTATTGCTATGTCCTCTTCTATGGGTATTTTCACAGACGAATGCGTGAGAACGTCGAGAAAAGCATTTGGAGGGACCTGCTTTTTTTGTGACACGAGTCGGGAAAGAGCGTTGTCCGCCTCATTGTGTCGTCGATAGATGTGATCTACTTGATAGCCGGTGAAGGAACCGGCTTGCGTGAGACCTCTCGTCGGTTAGCTGCCATCATGGGATCTCATGAGTCCCATTTCCCTGATACTTGTTGAGAGACCAAGTCAGAGTCACCGAAGAAGTGGATCCTGGTTATGCTCATTTCTGTTGCGAGTAGGAGAAGCATAACTATAATGCGTAGCAGAACTATTCTCCCTGTGGGTAAGTGAGGACCACTCTGGCTCCCGAACCTTGAAATTTCTGGTTTCAGTCAAAGTGCATTGTCTAGGCCTTGGTAATCGGCTTTTCTGGGGGTATTTGTAGTTCAGTCCAGTCGTTGAAAAATCTACCAGGTCCTAAGATTTGATAGCTGTACGTGGCTCATATTTATGTCATATGCCCCCAGTTCTATGGCCCATTTGGATATTCTTCTTGTCGCCTCTCTATTCTGGATGATGTCTCGCAGAGGTGTTGAGCTGACGACAGTAATGGAGTGTTCTTGGCAGTAATGTTTCAATTTTAGAATTTTCATGGAAACTCCAAGGACAAGCTTCTTCCATTGAGGATAACGATGCATGGATATCAAGAGCACCTCGCTGACGTAGTAGGCTGGCGCTGGTTGAGGTGGTCTTTTCCATCCTCCTTGCGCTTCACCACTATGGCAGAGCTAATAGTTCTTTTACTAGCAGCATTGTAGAGGAGCATCAGTTTCTTTGGTTTAGGAGTTGCCAATATCGGTGCTTGGTGTCATCCTATCCGGAACCGAGATACCCTGGGTCGTGCCGTGGGCTCAAGACGTGCCTTCCAGGAAGAAGCAAGTGAGTACCGGGATGTCCATCTCCTGCGTAACGATTAGCCATGACAAGATCAATAATACGAGTTGGTATTTTGAAAGGAACAATTTCAGTAGGTAGAGGAGCCTTCTCCATCACAAATGTGGCAGAGCGGTCTTCCACAAGCAAGGAACCAAGAGCACAATTGTCCATAAGGACGAAAAGTAGTAACAAAGAAATAAAAAAAACACACATAGTATAAAGTTTCCTTACACTAGTGTTGTTAGTTTCTATCCAAGCGGTTTTTGACCCCTATCGCCTACGGGAATTGGAACCGTCGCCCTGCTCTCGATTGCAATAGGGGTGCCTTTTCCACACGAGAGCGATAAACCGTTTGCTATGTGTCGATTTCAAGCAGACGTTTCCATTTAAAAACTCGTGTCCTATGTACGAAGATATCCCACTCTTCCATTGCCAGAATGATCGCGTGGACATAACATATGTATCACATGCAGTTCACTCAACACGATCCTTTGCAATGCCACCAGGAAAACAAACAAGCAATAGAAAAGCACCATCTGTGACACTACATAGATCTCATGCAGTTTCTTATGGTATCGGGTTTGGGTTTACACTATCGGGTTTTGGGTTTCGGTTTGTAACCGTTCATGTATAACTGACGATTTGCTACAAATGTTTGTGTGCGACCATACTATTATCAGCCACGGGTACTAAATTTTAAATGTGTGTAGGGTTATTTCAGTACACGTGTGCCAATTTCGAGAGATCACAAACGTTTGTATTTAGAAACGCATGTGTGCTATTAGGATAGATCACACAAATTTAATTTTTCCATATTGTGTGGGATAATATTTAGAATCGTGGACAGTTTTCATAATCAAAACGTGTGGTCTGTTGTGGATACTGGCTGACGAGTTTTATAGGCAGAACGTGTATGATGCATGATCTAATCGACACAGTTTTCGGAGGGACAATGTTTGTGTTGTTGATCTCTATGCAAACGATTGGTCCCAAGAAACCGTGTGCAACTTAATCTATAGAACAACAATTATTTCACCTAAATTTATTACAGGCAATTACAATTATCCTGTATTTAAAAATATAAATTGAATTTAATAATAGCTGAAACTCAAAATTACACATCCAATTTACAAAGGTTCAACAATCAAAGAATAATTCAAATCACAACATTTAATGGTCTACCCTAAAAAAAACTAATGTTGAAGAAATACAGAAACAGCATAATCACAACAATGAACCAGATGAGTATTAAAGGCGGTATAGAGAGAGCCAAAAGTCATTTTCGCTGTTAGGGCAGTTGTAGAAGCGGAATGCCCATATTGTGCCCTCCTTCATGCGGAAGGCGCGCACAACTTTGGTCCAACCTCTTGTGATGACCGACCGTCCATCCTTCACAGACTTCAGGAAGACGTGTAGACCGTCTTCGTGATAGACTTTTCTTTTGGTTGCCTCCGTACCAAGCATGGAGTTTGCTAGGTAATCTTGATTAAACTGCTTTGGGAACCACTGGAAATTATAACATTCAGATACTTTTGAGTGATGAGTAACAACTCAATATGAGCATGAAAAAGGAAGGTTGCATAGTTCTTACCATCCTGAAGTTCACAGTTGTCTTGGATAAAGAATAGACAAAGAGTTTAATTCTCATCTCCTATCTCTTTTTCCTAACAATCTTTTTTAGTTTCCTCACTTGGTGATCGGTCATGAATATTTCATTTGCCCATACGCACAAAGGGTCGAAGTGTGGATCTGAACCCCTGATGTATGTACCTATAGAAGCAACCACTAAACCATTAAAATATATTATGTACTTGTGGAATAGGAAATAAAGGCCATGGGATGAAACTAACCTCGATGTTGAACAACGACATCTCCCATTGTTTTTCCTGCATAAGTACAGATTGGTATACAAATCATCAGACTATGAAAGATATCTCAATTGTTAAGTTTTAAGATGCTGGTAAAGGAAGGGGTAAAACTGAACCATTGTTTTGGTGGATAAACACAGAATGCGATAAATCATAATTAATCACAGTATAGATTTTCGGATGTGAGCATTTAACATGATGGTAAAGCAACGGAATGAAAATAGAAAAGCATGTTAACTGGAGCACGATTGAAAACAACCAATTATGGTTATTACAACTGGTATTGGTGAAGTTTAACTGAGTATTTATTAATACTTAAATATTACATTGTGAATTAGAAAGAAACACAACATAGTTCATGGAAAATCATGGCAGTAAAAAGATAGTTTGATTTTGTAGATTAATATCCAAGGCGAAGCAACATAGAGAAAAGTAGGGAATCATGTTGATTAGATGGGGATTGGCAAGAAACAAATATAGACATTAAAAATTGTATTGGTGGAATCGAAGTGGCTAGTTGATATCTAAATATCAGTATGCATAACAGAGGTCAACAAATCAAAGTTTAAAATATCATGGCATCGGTGTAAATGAATAAGTAGATCATATTAGCACCATTTAGAAACTTGGAATGAGTTACAAAGAGGTATGTATATGATTTTCGTCCCCAAAAATGCTTACCCAAGAACCAAGTTATTTATCTGTGCATAACGGTACCCAGCTCTAGTAAGGACCTTCTATAACACACCTGAGAGATTTTTTATTGGACTCACTTGATCCTTTTAGATATATGGTGGAGGCTAACTAATCCTATAATGTGGCACCGTTTTCCATGGTGCCAGAGAGCAGTCAAAAGAGCATTAAAGGTTCTCACAAGAGAAGAATACCGTTATGCATGGACCGTACTTGATTTTGGGTAAACCATTTTGGGTAAGAGAGATAGATGCAAATGGCAGTAAGAAACAAGTCACCGTTCGGCGTACATGTTGCTCTCTTTGCATATCATGACAGTAAGAAAGACAGTTTGATTTTGACGATTAATATGATAGTAAAGCAACTGATAGAAAAATAAAAATCATGTTAACTAGACCATGAGTGATGACAACAAAATACAGCCGTTCTAAGAATTATTTGTTATTAGTTAAATACTAGCAGAGCATGCATTACATAGCCAAACACAGCATAGTTGAACATGTCATTGCATCATCAGACCAACAGACGGAGCATAGCAGACTAGTTGATACATAAATATAGACATTAAATGGTATTGGTGGAATCAAACTGACTACTTGATACCTAAATATCAGTGTGCATAACACAGAAAAATACATCATAGTTTAACATATCATGGCATCAATATCAGTGAATATGTCATATTAGCAACATTTAGAAACTAGGAATGAGTTGCAAAGAGATATGTTTATGATTTTCATCCCCAGAAATGCTTACTCAAGAACCATGTTTTTAGCAGATCATGCATTACATAGCCAAACACAACATAGTTGAACATGTTAGTGCATCATCAAACCAACAGAAGGAGCATAGCAGACTAGTTGATACCTAAATATAGACATTAAATGGTATTGGTGGAATCAAACTAACTAGTTGATACCTAAATATCTAACACAGACAAACACATCATAGTTTAATACACTCCAACCGGGCAAAGTAGGCACCCACTCGGTCGCAACCGCGGTGAGGTGTTCGTCCGGGGTACAAGGAAGGAATGCACCAGGATCTGATGTGTCGAGCCATCTAGTGCGGCTGGGAGAGGGCTATCGGCAACCACATCTACCTCCTCGAGCTCATGGTGATATGTGGAAATGATTAGGCGGCGATTCATTGGGGTAGGGTGTGGGGATATGGATGGAAGAGGGTGTTTCGCCGGATCCATGTACGCAGATGGTATGAGGAAGGGATGCAACTCGGTGTTTACCTGATAAGAACGAGAGGACCGCGGCAGCTCAGAGCAGATGGTGGCGGTGGCCGAGGACGGAGGGGGCTATGAGTGGGTTAGGGGCTGGGTTGGGGGGAAGAAGGCTGAAATACACACCTAAGGCGCAGATACTGAAAAATTCGCTTGGAAACTGAAAACTTGAGTGGGGGAAACATACATTGCACACAGTTCCTTTCGATAAACGTGTGCCATACAGGGGAAATATCCATGGAACCCCTCATCCTCGAAATTTTGAGCCACCTCTCTTTAAGTTCCAAACACTCGGGGTAGGTGTGTGATAGAGATCGCACACGGTAAGGTTGTTCCGGGCGTCTGTAATAAGGTGACTATCCCACACGGATATGTGAGAAGAATCGTGTGTTTGATATATGGCGCTAAGTCAGTTTCATGTGCACTCGATATGAATTTATTTGCATTTGAACTATGAGTGCAACGAAATTTGACCAAATGTGTGCTGAAATATCATGTATGTGCTCTCGGGTTAACTTGCAACACACAACATGGAATTGGAGTGAAGTTGCTGCACCTCGGTCACGTCTTTCGATCGGGAAACATTGAGTTCAGTGGTTTTTAAATTACAAAAAAATCAAAAAAATTGAGAATCGCTCGGAAATACATGAGACTTTGCGTGGCGCCGTGAGAAGGTAAAACTATGATGTGGTAAAAATTTCATACATTTTCAGAAAGGCCATCATGCGATCGCCTTGTAAACGGGGGAATCCCACATGAAGGACCATGGTTTCGATATGTATGGAACGAGTGGTTAAATGTTTGGGTTACAAGTAGATTGTATCGTTACTTCGTCGATTGTGGTTGATTTTTTTTTCACAGCTACCACGCGTCTATACGTGATATGCCTTCGAACTTGGACGTATTCCTTGTTACTTTGGTATTTTAAAACTTTTTTGCACTTACAAGCCGTAAAAAAGACTTAAATACAATATCCTGGAACTGCAGCAGCATGATGTTGGTTCATTGGCGACCATTCAATTTGTGCACATTGGACGGTGCAGGGCGTGCGATCTATGGTGCTGCATTCTGGCCAATCAGAACGCAACGGCGAATTCCGCTGGGTATAGGTTAAGAAAATGGTTGTAGAACACGAACCATGTGCTTTGCTGTGTCACCGAAAAAAAATTCATCTAACGAGACGTGTTTGATACATGTAAGTCATTAAGTGTAATTTAGACATTTGCTATGGGTTTATTTTAAACTAGAGCAATGATTTTTTGTCATTTTCATCTTCCTTTTGATATATGTCGCTAAGTCAGCTTCATGTCCACTCGATATGAATTTATTTGCATTTGAACTATGAGTGCAACGAAATTTGACAAAATGTGTGCTGAAATATCATGTATGTGCTCTCGGGTTACCTTGCAGCACACAATGTGGGATTGGAGTGAACTTGCTGCACCTCGGTCACGTCTTTTGATCGTGAAACATTGTGTTCGGTGGTTTTTAAATTACAAAAAAAATTCATAATCAATCGGAAATACACGAGACATTGCGTGGCACCGTGAGAAGGTAAAACTATGATGTGGTAAACATTTCATACATTTTGAGAAAGGCTATCATGCGATCGCCTTGAAAACGGAGGCATCTTACATGAAGGACCATGGTTTCGATATCTATGGAAAAAGTGGTGAAATGTTCGGGTTACAAGTAGATTGTATCGTTACTTCGTTGATTGTGGTTGATTTTTTTTCATAGCTTCCACGCTTCTATACATGGTATGCCTTCAAATTTGGAAGCATTCCTTGTTATTTTATTATTTTTAAACTTTTTTTGCACTTAAAAGCCGGAAGGAAGACTTAAATACAATATCCACCGAAACTGCAGCAACATGATGTTGGTTTATTGGCGACCATTTGTTCCGTTCGCATTGGACGGTGCATGGTGTGCGATCCGTGGTGCTGCGTTCTAGCCAATCAGAACGCAACGGCGAATTCTGCAGGGTATAGATTAAGCAAACGGTTGTAGAACACGAACCGTGTGCTTTACTGTGTCACCAAAATTTTGTCATCTAACGGGACGTGTTTGATACATGTAAGTCATTAACTGTAGATTAGACAATTGCTATGGGTTTATTTTAAACTGGAGCTATGATTTTTTTTGTCATTTTCATCTTCTGTTTGATATATGGCGCTAAGTAAATTTCATGTGCACTTGATATGAATTTATTTGCATTTGAACTATGAGTGGAACGAAATTTGACCAAATGTGTGCTGAAATATCATGTATTTGATCTCGGGTTAACTTGCTGCACACAACGTGGGATTGGAGTGAACTTGCTGCACCTCAGTCATGTCTTTCAATCGTGAAACATTGAGTTTGGTGGGTTTTAAATTACAAAAAAAACAAAAAAATTGAGAATCACTCGGAAATACACGAGACTTTGTGTGGCGCTGTGAGAAGGTACAACTATGATGTGGTAAAAAAATTCAGAAATTTTGAGAAAGGGTATCATGTGATCGCCTTGAAAACGGGGTCATCTCACATGAAGGACCATGGTTTCGATATGTATGGAACAAGTGGTGAATTGTTCGGGTCAGAAGTAGGTTGTATCGTTACTTCGTCGATTGTTGTTGATTTTTTTTTCACAGCTGCCACACATCTATACGTGATATGCCTCCAAATTTGGACCCATTCCTTGTTATTTTGGTACTTTTAAACCTTTTTTGCACTTACAAGCCGGAGAAAAGACTTAAATACAATATCCACCGGAACTGCAGCAGCATGATGTTGGTTAAGCAAACGATTGCAGAACACGAACCGTGTGCTTTACTGTGTCACATAAATTTTAGTTCTGACTAATTTCAACCTTCAGATTGAAAATATAACTACATTGAAATTCCACGATCCCATGACTGATTGATCACCATCAACATCACAATTCAGAATCATACATGACCGGAAGACGACTTCATTTTCCATCACAATACATACACAAATATATAGGGAAATCAACATAGGTCCAGACATACATTAAATATCACCAATCATGCTCAAAAGCAATGATTTACAAACAGTTCACTATTACACACATATCTAAATAATTATGAACTGCATAATATAGCTACTACCCTTTAGTTATTCGTCGTGCATCCATATAGCGCTGTCGTGCTTGTACTCGATCACCGGGCGTCAAAGTTTTACCATCGAAGATCCTCTCTGCGTCCTCTCAGTAGGTGCCACTGGCAGAGGATGAGCTTGTCAAGTTAACGATCTCCATACCATTCCCGAATGTGGTGGCCAAGGAACACGCACGCACTCATGCCCACGCGGCGGTGCTGCTGACTCGGACGACCAGATTTTCTGCCCTGTCGCCATGGCCTCCACATTTGTCTGCTCCTCCGTCTCGAATTCATACACGAGCCTGCGACGGCGCCTTCGGGTGCACTCCTCCTCCTCCTCCTCCTCTTGCTGAAGCCTCTTCCGATCAAGCCTCTCCCGTTCACGCAGTACCAATCTTTGTCGATCAATATTCACCTTGAGGGCCTCGACAAAAGCGACGGACTGCGCCAACCCAAGTTGGAGCTCGCGCTCGTCCAGGTCGCGGAGGTCCACGTCGAAGCGCAAATCCTCGAGGGACTGGCTATGGCTATCTTCTTCATGCGATTGAACTTGGGGTCGTCGTCGTCGGGAGTGGCGGGTTGTGCGCCCAACACAATGCCGGACAGCAGCGCGCTGGACACGTCCACTCCTCCGTCCTCCACCTCCATCCAGGCGCGTTTCATATGCAATGGGTGTGGTGGTTGGGGTGGCGATCTATAGGTGATGAGGTGAAGGATGTGGTGGTAGTGGTGGCGAACTAAAGGATGAGCATGTGTTTGTGTGTTGCCGCCGCCGCTTTCCATGGAGAGCTTTATTTGTAGAGCTAGCGCTCGGATTGGGGATCGATATTTGCCCTGGTGGGCGCTTGCGCGGGAAGGATCGGCTAAAGCGCGTGGGAGGAAACAACA
Organism: Bromus sterilis; assembly: GCA_950022295.1. Taxonomy (NCBI): domain Eukaryota; kingdom Viridiplantae; phylum Streptophyta; class Magnoliopsida; order Poales; family Poaceae; genus Bromus; species Bromus sterilis. The sequence goes on along the minus strand of OX465596.1, from coordinate 154,411,019 downwards.
AAAGTTCGAAAATCTTTGTGGAGCCCATGCTTTGGCTGCCGCGACGAGCGTGATGTGATGAGGAGGCTAGTCTGTCGGTGAGAGAAGTGGAGGTGACGACGCGTGACAAACGGTTGTTCCCATCCACTCGTCGGTGTTAGTACAACGGAACTCATCACCGACGGCTATTCAATTAGATCCGTGTATGTTTACTTAATTTCATCTTAATTAATTTCATTCTCCCCACATATAATGCGAGGTTTTCCACTATTACACCAAAAATAGATCACTAAAAGTTCCTTGTTAAGGCCATACGAAACTAAAAGGAGACTAAATTAATTCCCTAGTCGGAGCCGAAGTCGGGCACTGCGGCGAAAGCGCCCAGCCGCACTGATGGTAACCTTGATGGGTTGCGGCGGTGTGCACTCCTCCGACTAGGGCGTGCACTCAAGATCATGAAGCTGTCGGGAGCGGCGGATCGGGGTTGCGCACCGACACTCAATTATGGGGTGCATGTCGTCGGCGTAGTCAGAGTCGGAGCCGGACTCCATGTCCATGTCCAGCATGAACGCAATGTGTGGACCTTCTTCGACGGCGGCACTGCGGCGAAGGCACCCAGATGAACTCATGGTAACCTCGAGGGGGTGCTGTGGTATGCACTCCTTCACGCGCAGGTGTTTGTTGTGGGGGAGCGGGAGAGCGCACCCCGCCTGCTCTGTGATGCAGCGCTCCTCGACGGTGTCGGTGTCGGAGTCGTTCTCCATGTCCAGCATGCGCATAATGAGTGGCCGTGCATCGACGGTGGCACTGCGGCGAAGGCGCCCATCTGCACTCATGCTAAACTCGAGGGGTAGCTGCGGTGTGCACTCCTCCACCCGAAGGTGTTTGGAGTGGGGGAGCGGGAGAGCGCACCACGTCGGCTCTGTGATGCAGCGCTCCTCGTTGGTGTCATTGTCGGAGTCGTTCTCCATGTCCAGCATGCGCGCAATGAGTGGTCGTGCATCGACGGCGGCACCGCGGCGAAGGTGCCCATCTGCACTCATAGTAACCTCGAGGGGGTAGCTGCGGTGTGCACTCCTCCACCCGAAGGTGTTTGGAGTGGGGGAGCAGGAGAGCGCGCTCTGCCTGATCTGTGATGCAGCGCTCCTCGTCGGTGTCGGATTCGTTGTGCATGTCCATGGCCACCATGCACATAACGAGTGATTGTGCTTCGACGGTGACACGCCTGCTGCGAAGCCGTCCGGCTGGGCCGCTGGTAACCTTGCCGGGCTGCGGGGGTGTGCACACCATCACGCGTTGACGTCCGGACTTGGGGAGCAGGAGATTTCGTTCCTTCTGCTCTGCAATGGGGCTCTCGTCATCGGTGTCATTGTCATTGTCGATTATGTGGAGCTTGTCGTCGGTGTAGTCGGGGTCGGAGTCGGTATCCACGATGGCGGCACTGTGGCGAAGCCTCCCTGCTGCACCGCCGGTCACCTCGCCGGGCTGCCGTGGCGTGCACTTACGAACGCACATCTGTCCTGACCAGTGGAGCGGGAGAGTGTGCACCTGCTGCTCTGCATGGAGTACTTGATGTCGTGGTCGGAGTCGTTGTCAAGGAGCTGGTCGTGGATGCAGTCGGAGTCGGAGCCATAGTTCATGTCCATGTCGAGTATGTGCGCAATGTGTGGCCCTGCATCGACCGCAGCACCGCGGCTAGACCCTGTGCGCCCAGATGAGTGTATTCCCGTTTGCCCCATCGCCTACACCACGCCATCTTCTAGCTCCAGATCAACGTGCATGCCATGGTCAGAAGTCGAAGAGACCGGTGACGGCGCATCATCGGCTATGGCGCCCGATCGTAAAGCGACGCGGCGTGAGGATCTATCGCCGCAGCGAATAACCTTCGCCGGCTCGTTGAGGTCGATCAGTTGGTTTTTCCAGGTGGTGTTTTTTTTTTGCTAGGGATGCCTCGAGTTGTCTGCTCCATTGTTGAGTGAGATCCAAGAGACTGGAGGGAAAATAGATACTATTGTGTGTCGCCGGAGTAGCCGCCCTGCTTTAGCACTAACTATGCTAGACGATTCAGAAATTAGAGCCGTTTGGTTAACCCATGTCAGTGGAACAGTACAGTCAAACTGTATGCTGGAAGGCATGCAGTTGTCCAAGTAATAATAACACATCTGGTGATTGATCTGATCGAACAAACCACATATAGTATTACCAAGCATAAGATATTGTCTGTTATTTGTTTTCTTACCTAAGGTATCGATATAAATTAAAGATTTGCTATGGGACATATACCATCATTTTACATGAAGATTCATGCAGATATTTTCTTTCTTTCTTTTTCTTCCTAGTTTGATTGAAAAACTTATACAAACACAATAAACTAGATGATTGCCGGCGCGTAGCTGCGGTAACTTTATTGAAAAATATATGCATAAATAGTTATTGAAAATAACAAAATCTAATGATAAAGTAAGCTTGAAAATCAATAAAAGAGTTTGTATAAAAATAGATTAAGAACGTTTGAATTATTGTTCAAAATATCATTTTGGACAAAAATGTGAAGGACATGCATGTATGATGTGGTTGCATTACATGCATAGACTAATGCGAACACAATTGTAATTTCTAAATTCGCTTATGTGGCATGTTTTGCATGGCATAGTGGAAGAGAAGATTTGAATGCATGGCTTAGTGGGGATGTTGAGGTGGATGCTTTGCAAGTTGAGAGAATTGGGAGCAACTTCTTAAGATGTAAGATCGGTATGCAAACCCATAAAATATAGACCATGACATGTTATACAATTATTTTAGTACGTATTTGCCTACTTAATAAAACACACGCATTAGTACTTTAAATAATAACACGAGTATGATTCTAAACTCGAAATTTGACAATACGGGCGTTCGTGTCTATCCATGCTGGAATGGAAGCCACATATTACAAAGGGTTTGAGCTTCAGTGACTCATGTCACATGACTTTGGGTGCATGACATGTGGGTCCAATTGTTGTTGGACCCACCTGTCATGCCCTCAAAGTCATGTGACTTGTGTCACTGAACATGTATCCATTATTTAGAACATAACGGTGCACTTCGGCGTCAGTTCCTAGTGTCGCGAGCGTCGGAGAGAGCTTCGACGGGGCGGTTGACAACCGCGGCCGTGGTATCCACGTTGCGGTTGACGATAGCCGCTGCCGGAGCAACGACCGGGTGGTTGCTGGTGATAAGCGCGTGCCTGGTCTCGACGATGCGGGCCAACCAAGTCGTTGGAGTAGGCGGCTAGCACCTTTAGGGCGGCGAGCAAAATTGCAAACCTCTGGAGTTCTTCCAGATCCATCGCACGTACAGGGCTCGCTGCCGGCTGTTGCGGCTCAACTGACGCGGCGGTACGCTGTAAGGCCCCCGATGCGGAGCTAACTCAAGTTAGTCGCTTTCGCGTCCCGCTCAAGTTAGTAGCACATAAAAGGCCACCGACTCACGACACTCGCACTCGTGTCGCTGCCGGATTCTCCACAACAGGTACAAGAACAATGAACTTTATACTAAGACATAAATATATAGAGTCCAGGGCATACATCACCGCTGGTATTTATTACATCATTTCATAGGTCCATAGACCCAACAGTACATGCAACAAGCGGAAGACAATCACGGCCGAGTACGGTCAAAATCCAAACGGCCCTAGAGAGGGCTACACATAAATAAGTCCACCCACGGAACGTCGGAACCCAACTATAGGATCTACTGAACGAAGTCATTCTCATCATCGTCCATCGGGGGCACCTCCACGAAGTATCGTCTGGTGCTCGGGTCGAGGTAGTAGTCAACTGCAGCGGCCGATCAGGCAAAACAATAAAATCACAAAAGGAAAACAGGGGTGATATTATATCATTACAGGATAACTAACTTCCTACGGTAAGATAAGGTAAAAGTAAGGTTGCAGCAGCACTAGCATATATGGTGGCTATCGTTCTATTAGAGTAGAGGTAAGATCCAAGAATGCACGTGACATCGCGTCATAAGTCTGCTATCCACCTACTTACGACAAACATAACACAACCTTGATCTTCTCTCGGTCCCCCTGGACGAAGAAAAGCAGCCAAGGTACTCACACGGTAGGCAAGTTTTAATTATGATCTAAATTTATGTTATTCTAGGAACAAGGAGTAGGTCTCAAGTCGTCCATAACCGCGGGCACGGCTTTCGAAAAGATTTAACCCTGCAGGGGTGTACCAACTGCCCATCATAGGCTTCGCATGTACGCTCGGTTTCCACTTGGCTAGGTAAACGCCTGAAACTCTGGAACGTCAGAGTCCCTCGAACTAACAACGCACAATTCCGGGTGGCTCCCGGTGAGTCGACACCCGACTCAAAAGCCGTTCGCGCTCTCGAATCGGTCTCTACCGTCTGTCGCAGGTTTGGATACCCGATTAATTACACATAGGACACCGGGTCCTCAGCCGGACAAGGTGGGCCAGCCAAGGAACAAGTCCTCCTGGCCCGGGGTGGTTTGTAAACAACTGGGGTACCACCAGCACACACACGGTTGGAATATTAAATCACCTCAGGCCACCACTCGAACTGTTTGGAGCTTGGTAGGTAAGACAAGGGGGCCCCATAGAACCCCACACACGATTAGGCACGCTCGTCAGGAAACACAATACCCGGAACTCGGGACCTAGGTGACTCAAATGGAACAAAACACCCGGCGGGAACAACCCGGTCTCCCATCTTTTGTCAAGTATGATTTAACATCATAATAATAAATATCAACCAACTTCTTTAATAACATGATATCCCAACCATAGCATAGGGTAAGCAGCAAGTTTTCCTACTCATAGTAGGAAATGGTTGAGCAGCGGTAACTTAGCAATACAAAGTTTTGCTGGGATGTGGGGATCGTGGATGTTTGGTTTTTGATTAAGGCATAAGCAAAGTGGATAGGATCAAACAATCGTTCTAGACTACAGCTAGGAAGGTAGGAAGAAAGGTATCAAGTAATGGTATGAATCTTCTCCTTGCCTAGGTAATCGGTCGACGGAGCAGACGTAGCAGGGTCCTCGGGCTCGGAGTCGGAATCTCCACGTAAGTCTCCTCGGCAGTCTCAGGTGCTAACGTAAGGTACCGGCAAGGAAAGGCACACAGGTAAGCAATGGGTGCAATGCACAGGCAAAGATGGTATGATCAAGGTTAATAGACATGATGTGACCCTATCTAGTCAGATTTAAATGAAGGTGGTGACGACACGTCAACTACTTCCTATGCAATTTATTTACGTTGAATAGCTTTTGTCTTAGCCTTAATTTTTGTGTAGGTAGCATGGAAACATGGCATGGCATGAAACAATAACAACAAATAACATTAACAAACATCGTGAAAAAATAATTTGTGATTCCGGAGACAGAGAAAACTGTCGATGGATTTGACACCGAGAAGGTACAACAGAAGAAAAGGATCCAGCCACTTTGCATATGACAATATGCTAGGGGCTGATCTGAGATTGCAAAGAGTTGAAGATGACATGGAGCAAAGCTTGAATGATCAGATGAACAAGATTTCAACATGCACTGAAGTTGAACGAAAGCAAAGAAAAGAAAGGCAAGGTTTTGAAATGGTTTAGGTGATCACACCATGTCCATTGAGTTGAGAAAAACATCAAATGGACATCACCATTTGAATCCTTGCAATTTGCAAAACACCTGGCAAATTCACACTGCATGTCACACTTTGAACTTTGTAAAACACCTGGCAAATTCAAAGGAGATGATGGGCTTTTTGCAAAATTACCACTACTCCAAAATTTAGAGGGGGCAAGATGCAATATGTACATCACCACTGTGATCAGTGGATAAAACTACCGCAAATTCATATATGGAATAGCACATTTGAGGTGAAAGAGCTCCAAGGTTCAAATTCATTTTGAATTTGAATTCAAACTCAAATTGAATTTAAACAAAAAAGTAAAAGGAAAAGAAAAAGAAAAAAAAGAAATGGCTCAGCCCCATTGGGCTGGATTCGGCCAACCGGCCCAACTCTCCTCCTCTCCCTCTGGACCAGCCCAACAGGCTTCTCGCCACTGGCAGGTGGGGCCCGACTGCCAGCCACTTGCAAAAAAATGTAAAAAGGTGCGAGGCTAAGGCCTCCCGTGGGGATCGAACCAACGACCTCTCGCACACTGCTGCTGCTCGCTACCACTGTGACACTGCACGGTTTCTGAACCGGTACAGGTCCGCAACTAGTAGAGGTATGCATCTGCTCCACTAAACTTCAAAATCCCGACAACGACGACGGGTTGTGGTGAAGCTCGCCTCGCCGGCAGGACTCCGGAAGCTCTTCTCTGGCTCGGGAACGCGAGCTGGCACATCCAGCTACACGTAGATGCGCCGCATGGCCAATGTGGCGCACTGGCTTGCTCGCTCTTCTCCTCTGAAACCCATGGCGGCGACAGCTTCAGACGAAAATCACGAACGCGCCTCGCCTGAACCCGAGACGATTCCGGCAAGCTCGCGCCGGTAGCCGTCCACCTGCTGCTCCGAAACGATGCAGGGCACCACCACGACAACGTGGGTGCCCGGATCTGAGACCGAAACGCCCCAAACGGGGAGTTTTCTCGCCGAAAAGATCACGGCGGCAACATGCTCTGCACCTCTTTAGATACGGGCGTCAGTGAGATCACACGGACGCAATGGGGCACCCTTGGTGCCACTAGCGTGTCCAGAGCACGGATACAACCCGCGTGGGCAAGTCGAGAGCGCGCCATGGACACGGCGGTCATGGTTTTCCCGACACAAGACGAGCTACGGGGAAGGGGCGGAGATGTAGCTCACCTAGGGGGCGCTGGAGGTGACCTCGAGCAACCGGAGGAGAAGGTGTCGATCGTGGCCATCGTTGGGGAAGAAAGGGGTCCACGGCGGCTTCCACAGCGAGGGGTGAATCTCGAGCAGCTACCGTTTGTCCTGTGAACGGAAGCGGGTCAGCAGCACACTCAGGGACGCGATCGCAAACGCGCGGCCAACAAGAAGGAAGAACGGCGACGAATCTGACGTCAACCTCACCGGCGTCAGGCGGAACAAGGGAGGAACCCGACGTCCATGGGGGAGGCGGCGGAACGAATTGAGAGGGGGAACGGACTGTCCTAGGGTTCCTAAGGCCAGCGGGGGCTCCATCTTATAAGGGGACGCGCTGGAGCCACGTCGGCCGGCGTCGACGTCGATGCTCCGACCTGGCTGTGAGAGGGAGTCCGGCGGGGACCTCTCCAGCGTGGAAAGGCGAGGAAAGGTGAGCATCTGATGCAGATCGGACGGCCAAGACAGGCCCCTGCGTACCGCTTCACTGGACAGGGCAGCTAGGCTGCGGGGAGGAGAGGCCCAGGTGGGCTGGGCTTCGGTCCGACAGGGAAAAAAAGAAAGGAACACCCCCTCTGTCCATTTTCCATTTAAATATAACAAAAATGGTTAGGAAATTTCCAGAACAAATTACAAGGAATTTCAATGCACAAAAATATGCAAAAATACTTCCTGTAATATTCCTCAATTTCCAAAAATGGTTTGAGCACTTTTGCAACAACTAAAATGTGGAGCTCCTTTTTGAAATTCAAAACACTTTGAACTAGAGGACACATTTTTTATGATGGAAAAAATGACTTGAGGCTTCTAAAACCCTTGACTTTGCAAAGGAAAAGGCTATGCCAAGTTTGGGGTCAAGGGGAGTATGCATGCAACATGGAAAATTCCTCAAACACCCTTCTTGAACCATCTTGGATGCATTTGAAAGCAATTCAAATGGGCTCTGATCCCAATGCCAATTTAAATCACCCCATAAAATTACATGAGCTAGCACCATGTCAAGTTACAAAGTCAACAGACAAGGTACAATTACATGTTGTTTTCTGGGAATTGCATGTGGGCTGTTACAGCACTCCCCCACCAACACAGGATCTCGTCCCGAGATCTAAGCCTGAAACAACTCAGGGTACTCGGAACGGAGATTATCTTCACGCTCCCACGTTGCTTCCTTCTCCGAATGATGTGCCCACTGAACCTTCCTGAACTTGACGGTCTTGTTGCAAGTCTTGCGCTCGGACGTCTCAAGAACACGGACTGGACGCTCTGAGTAGGAAAGGTCCACACTCAGTTGTATCTTGCCCAAGTCAATGGCCTGCTCTGGCTTCTTGAAGCACTGCTTTAGCTGGGACACATGGAACACGTCATGCACCATGGACAGAATCTCTGGAAGCTCGAGCCGAAAGGCAAGAGGTCCTCTAGTCTCAAGGATGCGGAAAGGTCCGACAAATCTTGGAGCGACATTTCCTTTTATGCCAAAGCGGTGAGTTCCCCTCAATGGAGACACTCTCAGGTACGCCCAATGACCAACCTGAAACGCTACACCATGGTTCCTTTTGTCATAATAGGCCTTCTGCCTAGACTGTGCTTCCTTTAGGTGCTCCCGGACAATCTTCACTCTATCCTCTGCCTCCTGGATCACATCTGGATCGAACAACTGCCTCTCTCCTGTCTTGGACCAGTTCAAAGGTGTCCTGCACTTGCGGCCATACAAGACTTCAAACGGCGCTGCCTGCAGACTTGCCTGATAGTTGTTGTTGTAAGAGAACTCAGCATACGGCAAGCACTCTTCCCACTTCATGCCAAAGGATATGACACATCCCCGAAGCATGTCCTCGAGGATTTGGTTCACATGCTCGACTTGCCCACTTGTCTGAGGGTGATAAGCGGTACTGAACAAGACTGTCGTACCAATCTCCTTTTGAAAGGCCTGCCAGAACTTAGAGGTGAAAAGGTTGCCTCTATCGGAACTGATCTTCTTGGGAATGCCATGCAAAGACACAACTCTTGCGGTGTACAAATCCGCCAACTGAGCTGCTGAAATGGAGTCCTTCACTAGAAAGAAGTGGGCAACCTTTGAAAGATTGTCAATGACAACAAAGATGGCATTGTTCTTCTTCTGCGACAAGGGGAAGCCTGTGATGAAATCCATCTCTATGTGATCCCATTTCCACTCTGGAATCTCAAGTGGCTGAAGCAACCCTGAAGGCTTCTGGTGTTGTGCCTTAACTCTCCTGCACACATCACACTGAGACACGTAACGGGCAACATCCTGCTTCATACGAGTCCACCAAAAGCTTTGCTTGAGATCTTGATACATCTTTGTACTGCCAGGGTGAATAGACAGCTTGGAATCATGGGATTCCTTCATGATGACCTCTCTGAGATCTCCCTCCTTGGGAACAACAACTCGCTCTTTGAAAAACACGGTGTCGTCATTATGCACTGAAAAGCAACCGTACTTTGGAACTGAGGCGGCAATACCATGTTTGATCTTTTGTATCATTGAGCTGCCAGACTGAGCTTCACGAATCTTCTCATGGATAGTGGGCTCTACCACAAGGTTGGCAAGGTAGCCTGCTGGAACTAGCTCGAGATTGAGCTTTCGAAAGGACTCACACAGATCAGGGTGGATCTTCTGCACCTGGATATTATTGCAATCGCCCTTGCGGCTCAGCGCATCAGCGATGGCATTAGCCTTCCCAGGCGTGTACTGAATATCAACTGTGCACTCAGTAATCGTTTCAAGCCACCTTCTTTGCCTCAAGTTCAGGTTTTGCTCAGTGAACAAATACTTTAGACTCTTGTGGTTGGTGAACACATCTACCTTCCTCCCTAAGAGGAGGTGTCGCCAAGTGATCAAAGCATGCACAACTGCTGCAAGCTCCAAGTCATGTGTGGGATAATTCCTCTCACTCGTCTTCAACTGTCGTGAGGTATAAGCCACAATATTTCTGCCCTGCATCAAAACTCCGCCTAGACCATGCAAGGAGGCATCACAAAACACCTGAAAAGGCTGTGACTCATCTGGTGGCATGAGAATTGGAGTTGTGGTCAACTTCTCTATCAACTGCTCGAAGGCTGACTGGCAAGCTGGTGACCAAGTGTACCGTTTGCCTTTGCACAACAACTCAATCATTGGTTTGCTATTTTGGAGAAATTCTGCACAAACCTCCTCCAATAACTGGTGAGGCCGAGAAAACTCTTTAGCTGCTTCACATTCTTCGGCGGAGCCCACTCTTGAATAGTGTGGACTCACGCTGGATCAACTGCGATTCCCTCAGCGGAAATAACATGGCCAAGAAAATTGACCTTGTCCAGCCAAAACTCACACTTGGAGAACTTGGCATAGTAACGGTGCTCTCTCAACTTCTGTAGCACTAGGCGTAGATGTTCCTTATGTTCAGCCTCTGACTTGGAATAGACAAGAATGTCGTCGAGGTAGAGGATCACGAACACATCAAGCCATTCTTGGAACAAATAGTTCATAGCTCTCATGAATGTTGGAGGGCGTTTGACAACCCGAAAGTCATGACTATGAACTCATAGAGCCCATAACGTGTGTTGAATGCGGTCTTGGGAATGTCCTCTTCACGAGCACGGATTTGGTGATACTGTCGAGGGGATGGATCAAGCCCATAGACCCGGCATTAGGAACCTCTGGGCCGGCTTATATATGAAGGCCCACAAAGAAGACCCGACCAGGAGTCTGACGTGCCAAGCGTAAAGATTGAAGCCCTAGAAGGAATTCGACTTACCTTGTATAGCACGTAGAAACTTGTAAAGTAGAATAGAAATCCACATCGTGTAGGAGTCAGACTCTAGGAATCCCGGGACCCGGCACATTTATAAGCCGAGGACCACGGGGGCCAGAGCCAGAACTTACATCAAGCCAGGTTTAGACAACTCACTCGAAAGCCTAGATCTCCACGAGACTAAGCCGGCGAAACATCACCACTGTAATCGATACGATCGAATCTTCCTATTGAGTAGTCGATTCCCATATAGTCATAAAGCAGGAGTAGGTCTTTACCGCACCGTCGAGGCCGAACCTGGGTAACTCGCCGAGTCTTGTGCCAATGTCGACTCCTTCTCTGAATCCGCCTCGCAGCAAAGGTCCCACGATAAGTCCAACTCTACGGACATCTGTCGTGACTTTCCCACGACAGTTGGCGCCCACCGTGGGGCCTGCGCTCGCAGGTGTTGAGATTCTAAGGGGAGCTCTGCAGGGCATGGAAGGATTCGTGACCGGGCGAATCACCAGGAGCCGGCGCGGAAAGCTCTACATCGACGACTCAACTTGGGGGCCTGATTCCGATTCCGTCGAATCCGGTTATCGGGTTCCAATCGGAGCTATTAACATCTTCATCGGGAGGACTGACGGACGGATCTGAGCCAGAGCCGTATCCCGAAGTCCCCCTGGAAACCTCGAGTCGACGACATGCCGGCTCAAGGCACACCTTTGTTGGGTTCGTTACTGGATCTCCGGAGCCGACGTGCTCTGTCGAGCCTCTGACACCCAACAGCACGGGAGAATCATCTGACGCTGACTCACACCCCAGTGAAACAAGCTTCTCAGATACCGGCTCCATCCGATCCGCCGGGAGCAACAGACTCGGCACGGGAATAGCCGAATACAATCCCGAATTTCCACAGTACGAGTCGCCATATTGTGTGACAGTGTTCATGGAAGGCACCGAAGAGCAGGGAAACTAGCCGTCTCAAGGTGCAACGCAGAACCGAAATGTGGAGAAAACTCACAACGCGGCCCCTAACCCAGATAGGGAACAACCAGAAGTTCTTACGGGAGAAGAATCCCTTTCAAATGCACTAAACGCCTTGGACGAAGCCTTAGCTGCGCCAATAACACCTGAAAAACCAGAAAGCTTGGAGGACCAAGGTCAATGGACTCAAGGCCCAGGTGATGAGCATCCGAAGGGAAATTAACTCCCAGAATGCCCAGATGGTGGAGAGAGAAACACAACTCGCCCAAGAATCCCGGCGCTTGCGACATGAGTCAGAACTGATAGAAGCACGGAGATTGAGTCTCGCCAACACACGCCCCGCAGGGCCCATGAGCCGGATCCCAGCCGACCTCCCAGCTCGGAGGCTATTCCAAGACACAAACCAGTCGACTCCCCCACGGTACACGCCACCAAGGCAACATGTCCCCTCGCCGCGGCAGGAACGGTTCCATACACCCCCAGATCACTACGATAACCCCATGGCCAACGTAGTGGCAGCAACATGGTACCTCGCTAGCGTGCCTGTGCATGGAGACACCCCGGTAGACCAGGCCACTCGAGGGGCGATAGATCTGCTCAAAACCGCAATCACACAACAAGCACAGTACTCACAGGGATTTCAATACCTACACGAGACCCCATATCGCAGTGTAAGCCGGCAAGCGGACTCACCAGTGCCGGCTGGCTCGAGCAGTCATCGCCAGCGCCACATCACGCCACCAGACCCGCTGGGGGTAATAAGGATCCAAGATATACCATCTAACCTCTACCCCGAACGCTGGATAGAACAGATGGTTCAACTTCCACCCCAAGAACAAGACGCCGAGTTCATCAGCAGATCCGTGGGCAACTGATGCCTGGTGCCGGCTCTTCGTAATACACGCCTTCCATCAGACTTCAAAGGCCCACGCAAGATTGCAAATTACACAGCTGACATGGACCCGGCAGCTTGGATAGAAAGTTATGATCTAGCCATGGACATGATGCAAGCCAGCGAAGGAGTGTGTGCCCGTTACCTCACAATGATGTTGGAAGGGCCGGCTCGCACATGGTTCAAAAATCTCCCAGAGAATTCCGTCACCTCCTGGACGGATCTCAAGGAAAAATTCATCCAGAACTTCCAAGGCACATGCCGGCGAGCCACCATGATCGTCGACTTGGAGCATTGTGTCCAAAAGGAAGGAGAGTCGACCCTGAGCTGGGCGCGACGGGTTGCAGAAATAATCCACTCTTCGGACACTATCACATCCCAAACAGCCGACATCTTCTTGGAAAGGAACTGCAAGTTCGAGCCCCTGGTCCATAAGCTTGGCCCACTCAAGAGGACGGTCAAGGATATAGGAGATCTCATGAATGCGGTCATCAAATACGCTGAGTCTGACAAAACCAAGGATGTTGAACCTCAGCAGGATAAAGCCGGCCAGAATAAGAATGGTGGCAAAACATCCCAAAATCAGAATCATCAAACCAAGCGACGGCTTGACCAGACTACTTCTGACTTGGTAGCCAACACAAATGTCGGCTCCCAAAGACAGAAGCAGGGTGCAACAACTACTGCAAGCCGGAAGGGAACTTTCGCCCGAATAACTATGAAGAAGCTATGAAGGGTCCTTGCCCAACCCATAGTAAACCCGGTCGCCCAGCCAATCACACCTGGGAAGATTGCTTCTTCATGAAGGAATTTGCACGACGTGGAAACCAGGGACCTCCCGGGTCAGGTGGGGGAGCCAGCCAGAACGGCAACAACCAGAATCCTGGCTACCAAGGAGCCGGCGCAATCCCTCAACACCAAGGACCCGGAGGAGGAGCTTGCTGGATTCCAAGAAAACCCGAAAAAACTCCATGACCGTGCAGCATATCACATCTTTACCACTAGCAGTTGCAGAAGGGATAGGAAGCTGCACCGGAGAGCCGCTATGGCCATGACCACAGAGCCGGCCTGGCCTAGATGGCTCAACTGGTCAGAACAACCAATCACTTGGACAAGAGATGATCACCCCCTAGTGGTAGAAAACTCAGGGGCCCTGGCTCTAGTAGTTTCTCCACAAATTGGAGGATACACACTTGAAAAAGTACTCATGGATGGAGGAAGCAGCATCAACATCCTCTATTACGAAACCTTTCGCAGGATGGGGTTGACCCAAAAACAGTTGCGACCCTCCAACACAGTTTTCCATGGAATAGTCCCAGGCAAGTCGGCACGCCCGATAGGCAAAATCTACCTGGAGACAGCTTTTGGAAACGCTGAGAATTTCCGCTCCGAGCTCATACCCTTTGAAGTGGTGAAACTCGAGAGTCCATATCACGCCATTTTGGGCAGACCGGCTTATGCCAAATTCATGGCTCGGCCATGTTACGTCTACCTAAAACTGAAAATGTCGGGTCCTAATGGCCCGATCACTGTCGATGGAAGTCGGTCCAGGGCAGTGGAATGTGAAGAACAGCACGTCAAGTTTTCTGAGTCGATGCGCGCCAAGGAGGACTTGTCAGCATACCAAGAAAAGGTAGACCCGGCAGATCCCACAATCCTGAAGAAACCGACTCCCGATAACAACCCCAAATTTCAACCGGCTCAGGATACAAAGAAAGTTGACTTTGTCCACGGTGACTCCTCTCAGCAATTCATCATCGGGACAGAACTATCTGACAAATAGGAAAGTGCGCTCATCGAGTTCCTCCGTGAGAATCGGGACGTTTTCGCTTGGAAACCCTCCGATATGCTAGGCTTCCCGAGGGAACTCGCTGAGCACGACCTAAATATAGACCCAAAACTGAAGCCGGTCAAGCAATTCCTTCGTTGCTTCAATGACGAGAGAAGAAACGCTATTGGGGAAGAGATAGCCCGGCTCCTTGCTGCCGGATTTATCATGGAATTCTTCTATCCAGAATGGCTTGTGAACCCGATCCTTTTTTTGAAAAAGAACGGGACCTGGCGCATGTGCATTGACTACACGGATTTAAACAAGGCCTGCCCGAAGGATCCCTTCGCACTGCCTCGTATTTACCAGATCATAGACTCGACTGCTGGATGTAAGCTTCTATGCTTCCTTGACGCCTATTCTGGTTATCACCAGATCAAGATGGCCCCTGGGACCAAGAGAAAACGGCTTTCATCACCCCTTTCGGGATCTACTGCTACACTTCCATGCCCTTTGGCCTTAAAAACGCGGGAGCCACGTATCAGCGAACAGTGCAGAGTTGCCTCAAAGAGCAGATTGGGCGCAACGTGCATGCTTATGTGGATGATATAGTGATCAAGTCCCAGTTGGCCGACTCACTTATCAGTGACTTGACGGAAACCTTCAAAAATCTACGCAAATACCAGATGAAGTTAAACCCGGCCAAATACACCTTTGGGGTACCTGCAGGTAAACTCCTCGGATACATAGTATCAGAGAGAGGTATCGAGGCAAACCCAGAGAAAATCAAAGTTTGCATGACTCTTCAGAAGCTGGCCTCAGTAAAATGAGTTCAACAACTCACAGGGTGTGTAGCTGCTTTGAGCCGGTTCATAAGTCGACTTGGTGAAAAGGCAATCCCCCTGTATCAACTCCTGAGGAAATCAGAAACATTCGTCTGGGATGACGAAGCCGATCAGGCCCTAGAGTCACTAAAGAAGCAATTATCTCAGGCTCCAATATTGGCGGCTCCCAAGCCTAAAGAACCAATGTTACTTTATATCGCTGCCAACAATCGAGCGGTCAGCGCTGTAGTTGTTGTTGAGCGTATGGAAGCCGAGAAGGGGCACCCTCTGCAACGGCCAGTTTATTACGTAAGTGAGGTTCTAACTTTATCAAAGCAACGCTATCCTCACTGGTAGAAATTGGTTCTTGGTGTATTCATGGCGAGTCAGAAACTTAAACAATACTTCCAGGAGCATCCTATAATTGTGGCCAGCTCAGCGCCGCTTGCAGATATCATCCAAAACCGGGAAGCAACGGGAAGGATTGCAAAGTGGGCCATAGAGTTGGGGGCTTATCATATCAAATACAAGCCGCGAACTACCATTAAGTCCCAGGCGCTAGCCGACTTCATTAATGACTGGACAGAAATCCAGATAGCACCGGAGAAACCAGTCACCAAATACTGGACGATGCACTTCGATGGAAGCCGGCAGCTCCAAGGGTCAGGAGCCGGCATGGTTCTTACTTCACCTAAAGGGTAGAAATTCTGCTATGTTCTTCAACTGCAGTTCACATGTACCAATAATGCAGCAGAATATGAAGCCTTGCTCCATGGACTTCGGCTGGCTCGAGAAATGAACACAAATTGGATCCAATGCTATGGCGACTCTGATCTCGTTTCTCAACAAGTCTCAGGAAAATGGGATTATAAAAATCCCATAATGGCAGCTTATCGACGAGAGGTACAACAACAAGCCGGATTTTTTGTTGGATACCAGATGGATCATGTGGACCGTAGGGAAAACGAAGCAGTGGATGCTCTATCCCGACTCGGCTCTCAGCGAAAGCCGGTCCCTCCAAACGTATTCCTGGATATTCTAACAAAGTCGTCTGTACAACCACCAACAGAGCAAGACATAGCAGAGCCAGATCCAGAGCCGGCTTTGGTTGCTGCAATTCATGCTACGCCCTCTTGGGTCGTACCTTACTTGGATTACAAGACTTGAGGAATACTTCCTCAAGATGAGATGTTGGCCAGACAAATAGTCAGAAGAAGCCAATCCTTTGTACTCATCAATGGTGAGTTACACCGGCGCAGTGCTACGGATGTTTTTCAGAGATGTGTCTCACCAGAAGAGGGAAGAGCCATCCTCAATGAAATACACTCTGGAGATTGTGGACACCATGCCGGCTCTCGTTCGCTTGTAGCTAAAGCCTTTCGACATGGTTTCTACTGGCTCACGGCTCATGTGGATTCAGAGGACATAGTCAAAAAATGTGATGGATATCAGCGCTATGCAAAACAAGCTCATGTGCCAGCTAAAGAACTTCATATGATACCTATCACTTGGCCCTTTGCGGTATGGGGACTTGATATGGTGGGACCTTTCAAAAGATCAGCCAACAAGAACACCCACATACTAGTGGCACTAGACAAATTCACCAAATGGGTGGAAGCAGAGACGGTCAGCAAATGTGATGCTGCAACAGCACTGAAATTTTTGAAAAAGATTATATATAGATTCAGCTACCCCCACAGCATAATCACTGATAATGGTTCTAACCTATCAGAAGGGGTTATGCAGCGATTTTGCCAAAACGAGCACATCTAGCTCGACCTTGCATCAGTGGCACATCCACAATCCAACGGACAAAACGAGAGAGCCAACCAAGAGTTACTCCGAGGCATCAAACCCCGACTCGTTGTTCCTTTGCAAAGGACGTCGGGTTTCTGGGAAGAGGAGTTACCCTCAGTATTATGGAGCATCCGGACGACTCCCAACAGGTCGACAGGCTATACGCCCTTCTTCCTAGTTTATGGAGCAGAAGCCGTCCTCCCAACTGACATACGTCACGACTCGCCTCGAGTCACTGCTTATGTGGAAGCCGAAAATGAGAAAGCAAGACAAGACGCCTTAGATCTTCTCGATGAAAAACGAGATTTGGCTGCAGCTCAATCGGCTATCTATCAACAAGATCTTCGACGCTACCATAGCCGCCGCATTAAAAGTCGGACTTTCCAGGAAGGTGATTTGGTGCTCCGACTCATACAAAAAAGAGATGGAATGCACAAGTTATCCTCTCCATTGGAGGGACCGTTTGCGATCAGCAAGAACCTGTACAACGGATCCTACTACCTAGTGGATATACGAGAGAAAGCGGACACGCGCACAAGCATGGAGGAGACTCACAGGCCGTGGAACATCGCACAACTCCGTCCATATTACACTTCAGTAGAAACAGGAACATTACTGTACACTTCATCAAGTCGACATACGTCGCACTGGCTTTCGCCACAATATATATTTATAAGCTGACATTGGTCGTGCCGACTTTCTCCATCAAAACATACAACTAAGTCGACTTCAGTCGCAAATGGCTACTGCCATTCCAAATTCTATTTGACTTTTTGTTTCATGGCATTTAAAATTTTGTATCATACATTTGCATACATTGCATTATTATATCTCAGAGACTTGGGGGCTTGATCTACCCCTCTATTGGTACTGAGCATGTATATTGCTTATTAAGGGGAACTGGGGAGTACAATGACAATCATTGGCTCTTTATCCGAAAACTAAGCATATATATGTAAAAATAATTGTGTATAAGCTTATTCAGGGGCAGTAGGGGGGCTCGATGTCACTCATCGACTCTTATCCGAAGAAATCTCAGAATATACATGAAATGGCAAAAACACGCCTTGGCCTTTATAGCTTATACTCATACGATCTAAATATGCGAAACCCGGCTAAAATTTCTCAAAAAGAAGTTTTAAAGCAAACGGAAAAACGCTGATCAATGAGAGACGGCATACAGAGGAGTCCTGACTCATGGATAACCCAAAATTCTTCTCAACAAAAAAGAAGATGAGGAAAAGATGAATCCAGAGTCGACTTCTATATGAGCCTTTATATTTTTTGCATACATTAGCATCATTACATACTTTTTTGTGTTCTTTCTTTCCAAAAAAATACATATTGAACATTGACCTGTGTGACTCAGTATGAAACAAAAGATGCTCATACTGACTCATGGGGACTATAGCTCAAAAAATTCTCTATGACTCAGTATGACATAAAAGATGCTCATACTGACTCATGGGGACTACAATTCTCTCATTACATCTTCTGCATATATAAAGTCGACTTAGGTCGCGAACGGCTATCGCCATACATATAAAGTTGACTTCGGTCGCGACGGCTCTCGCCATAAAGTGTACATATCAACATTCGTCGAACCGACCCTCACCGACTTATTTGGAAACTGGGAATAAAACCCATCGTATCACGTCTATATGACTTGGAAAATTCAAAGATAAATCTATGTGACTCGGCATTGCACACAGATTCACACACAAACTCATGGGGACTACACTTCAAGGTTTCTTCTCAAAAATAAGACTCGGTATATCACCCAACTGAATATACCGACTCTTGGGGAGTAACACTTCAAAAAATATGCAAGAAATTGTAAGTCCCAGGTTTCTGAATGCAAGACAACCCAACACTTGGGGGCTACACTACTTCGAAAAAAGTTTCATAAACATAGATTCTTTTTTTATGACCCGGTACGGCATATAAACATGACCATACCATCCCATGGGGACTACAAGCCGATCTATCCTATGAGTTGATTAGCAGATACTACATTATTCTGAATCGACTCAGGGGGCTACAGATACATACACTATCATAAGTGGTCGGCTCCCATATACTCTGATAAAACATTTCAAGTTAGGAATAAAAACCAACTCATAAATTCATGGACTCAGTAAAAGTTCATAGATTTCATTCATTAAATCCATCTGGATCTTACATCAAAGGAAGCAACCTTACAAGCAAAAGCCAAACTCGGCAAACTACTACTAAAAAAGAACCTACAGCTTCAAGCATCTTCTTCAGAGTCGGCTTCATCCTCTGTTGAAACATCTTCTTCACTAAGGAGCTCATCATCACTGGAGCTCTCCACACAACAGCAGGCTCGGTCTCCATTCGAGTCAAAGATCCTAGCTGACAAAGTGTCTTCACCATCAAACTTGAAGATAATGGTGTCTCCTCGAGAAATATTCCTGGAGCGAAGAAAAGATTTCCAACCTTTCTCAAAAAACATGGTGCCTTGGTTAGAAAAACTAACTTTTACCCAGACAAGCCCATGAGGACATCCATCATATCGGAGCCAAAGACCAGATGGCGATGAGTCAAACACAAGTTGTGAAAAAGCTTCAGGAATTTTGATCCAGCGACGGATTGTCCGGATATGAACCAAGAATTCATTCCTCTCAGGAGAAGAAGGGGGAGATATAGAAGGAGAGGCAACACAAGCACTTCTTCCTCTACCTCTGCCACGGCCACGGCCACGACCACGACCTCGGCCGCGACCTCGGGTACTTACGCGAGGATCAGATTCATTGGAGGCTAGAGGAGAGGAGGTCTCTAGCTTAGGGGCCATGGAGAAGGCAGGAAGGGGAAGAAAATAATGGGATGTTCTTGAAAGATCAAGCTATCCAAAAGCTATTTATAATAGATTTAAGAAGAGGGTCCATTAATGCCACGATATATGGCATTTATGAAAAGACTCCTCGATTCCCACTACAAACATCAATGCCTTTAACCGGCGTTTTGGGCAGCGTGATCATAAAAACAAAATCGAATCTTTGACCAAAGGGTCAAAAGAGAAATTTTCAAATAAAAGGAAACAGGAGATTAAAAAGAGTTAGGCGTCGACTTCAAGTAAAACATCAGATAATGACTGATGTAACGAAGAATCTACTCTCTGAAGATCAAGGAATCAAAGCAAGATTGAAAAGAGATGACTCCGACTCCCAATTAATGCTAAGTATAAAAGTCGGCCATTGATCCATGAAGAGCCGACGGTAATGAAGGAAATAAAGAAGATTGTTGTGAAGACTAAAGCATCGCAACAATCCTGGGGGCTAATGTCGGGGGGATGGATCAAGCTCATAGACCCTGCATTAGGAACCTCTGGGCCGGCTTATATATGAAGGCCCACAAAGAAGACCCGACCAGGAGTCTGACGTGCCAAGCATGAAGATTGAATCCCTAGAAGGAATTCGACTTACCTTGTATAGCACGTAGAAACTTGTAAAGTAGAATAGAACTCCACATCGTGTAGGAGTCAGACTCTAGGAATCCCGGGACCCGGCACCTTTATAAGCCGAGGACCACGGGAGCCAGAGCCAGAACTTACATCAATCCATGTTTAGACAACTCGCTCGAAAGCCTAGATCTCCACGAGCCTAAGCCGGCGAAACATCACCACTGTAATCGATACGATCGACTCTTCCTATTGAGGAGTCGATTCCCATATAGTCATAAAGCAGGAGTAGGTCTTTACCGCACCATCGAGGCCGAACCTGGGTAACTCGCCGAGTCTTGTGCCAATGTCGACTCCTTCTCTGAATTCGCCTCGCAGCAAAGGTTCCACGATAAGTCCGACTCTACAAACATCTGCCGTGACTTTCCCAGGACAGATACCCATCCTCCAGTCAAGCTTGGAAAACACCTTAGCCCCATTTAACTGTTCGAACAGATCATTGATACGGGGTAGAGGGTATTTGTTCTTGATGGTCTTCTTGTTGATACCGCGATAATCCTGGACCAAGCGGCTAGTCCCATCTTTCTTCTGGACAAACAAAGCTGGTGCACCCCAAGGGGAAGTGCTCGCACGGATAAAACCACCTGCCTCCAACTCTGTCAACTGCTTCTTGAGCTCAATCAACTCCTTCGAACACATCTTGTACGGATGCCGAGAAATCGGCTGGTACCAGGCTCTAGCTCAATAACGAACTCAATAGCTCGAACTGGGGGAATTCCTGGCAACTCCTCAGGAAAGACGTCTGGGAACTCACTGACAACTTTGACTTCTTCGAGCAAAGGTGCAACTCCTGCGTTCAAGGCGTACAACTGTGCTGGTCCTGATATAGAGCCACAAGTGTACAAGACTTCTGCGCCTGAATCATGTGTCAACTTCACGGATCTGCTCGGACAATCAATATTGGCCTTGTGCTGCACAAGCCAATCCATGCCCAAGATGAAATCAATGTCGGAACAAGGCAAGACAATCAGGGACGCTGTGAAAACCACACCCTGAATACGGATCTCCACATCTGGAACAACCCTGGAAGACTCCACTCTAGAGCCCGGAGAACAAACTCAGAGCGGCCTAGGCAACTGCTCTCTCGGAAGGTCAAGTGACATAGCAAAGGCATTGGAAATGAACGAATGGGAAGCTCTGGAATCGACAGAACTGTCACTAGAACTAAACACACAAGAAACCTACCAAGAACGATATCTGAAGACTGCTGAGCATCTGTGAGCATCACGCTGTTCACCCGAACTGCACGTGGTTGTGCCTTCACCATCTCAGTGCTCGGAGTAGAGCGAGGTGGAGGCGGTGGGAGCCGAGCAAAGCGCGGATCGGTGCAGTTGGGAGAAGTGTGTCCCAGCTCTCTGCACTTGTAGCAGATCACGCCTGACCTGGGCTGGGACTGCGGCCTGGGTGGCCTCGCGTGTGGTGGTGTAGAGCGAGGGCCCTGCTGTACTGGGACGGGAGGGCGGGCAAAAGTGCAGACAACTGCCCCCTCTGCTGGAACTGTTGCCTCTTCGATGGTGCCTCTGTAACCCAAGTCTTTTCCTTTTTGTGGGCCATCACTGCGGAGCTGTGCTCTCTCTGGCGCTTCATGTCTGCATCCCACTCTTCTCTGGCTGACTCCTGGTGGATAGCCTGATCCACGAACTGCCAGAACAGCATGGGGTTGCACTGGGTGAGTGCGTACTTGATCTTTGTGCTGAGAGCCCCACGGAATCTGGCAATCCGCTTGGCCTCTGTGCTGACCTCCTCCGGAGCGTACCTGCCGAGCCTAACAAAGGCCAGGTTGTACTCCTGAACTGACCTGTCACCCTGTCTCAGAGCCAAGAAGTCCTCTCGCTTCCTGTCCATCAAGCCACTCGGAATATGCGTTGCTCTGAAGTCTGCGACGAAGTCTCCCCACGTGATGACAGCATCACCCTTGTTGGCCTTGTAGGTATCGTACCAGCTGGCTGCTGCACCCTGAAGCTGGAAGGAGGCGAAGGTGACATAGTCGACTAGTCTGACGGTGTTTGCATTGAAGTGCTTATTGATCTCTGCGATCAAATCATCCGCTTCCAGCGGGACTCGAGCCTCGGAGAACCTAGGGGGGGTTGATAGCAAGGAACTGCTGCAGAGTCGTGTACTGTGGTCGATCACTCCTTTGGGCAGTCTGGTTCTGCAGCATCTGTAAGATCGCAGTTGTGCCCTAAGCCACTGCGGTCACAGCCTCCCCAAGGAGAGGGTTCTCTGGCGGCGGCATGTTCGCTCTTGGCATCCTGTATATAGGAACACTTATGAGAACATGGTAGAAACAACGACGAAGCCAGAAGATAAAGCAATATTGACAACAAAACTTCCTCACGAGGTATGAGGAAGCCGAAGTCTGAAAATCTACCAAGGTTAACCCGAAAAGTCGAAAGCTAGGTGCTACTTGAATCCCCAAACTGAGATCATCCGAATACAAGATAATAATCTGCTAGAGAGCACACAATAATGTATACGAGTGGTTGAAGACCTGAACGTTGAGACATCTGCCCTGAGCGGCCCGCCGAAGCGGTCTCCTATAGGGGTAGGAACCACATCCGGAGGATGCCAACCATCCCTGTATAGGAGTTTCACCTGAGGTACGCCGTAAGCGAGGTGGAGTTGTCAAACCCAAGTGGCGGCTTAGTGTTCTCAACGTACGCCAACCCTTCTTGTCGCTAGCAAAAAAATATAGAGGAATCGGAGCCTCATGTAAACGAGAACCTAGATTCGTTTTGAAAGGGGATAAGTTGAAGAGAGAGAAAACAGCGTTTCACTTCGTCACGGAAAAGGGGGTGGGAGGGTGGGGTAAGAAGAAAAAGAAAGAGTTCCTACTCTCTGATTTTTCCTTAATAACTACAAAATAGTTTCTAGACTCAACTTCGGCCAATAAGGAATCCTACAGTCAGTCCTGCTCTGATACCAAGTTGTAAGGCCCCCGATGCGGTTCTAAATCAAGTTAGTCGCTTTCGTGTCCCGCTCAAGTTAGTAGCGCCTAAAAGGCCATCGACTCATGACACTCGCACTCGTGTCGCTGCCAGATTCTCAACAACAGGTACAAGAACAATGAACTTTATACTAAGACATAAATATATAGAGTCCAGGGCATACATCACCGCTGGTATTTATTACATCATTTCAGAGGTCCATAGACCCAACAGTACATCATGCAAGAAGCGGAAGATAATCACGACCGAGTACGGTCAAAATCCAAATGGCCCTACAGAGGGCTACACATAAATAAGTCCACCCACGGAACGTCGGAACCCAACTATAGGATCTACTGAACGAAGTCATTCTCATCGTCGTCCTCCGGGGGCACCTCCACGAAGTATCATCCGGTGCTCGGGTCGAGGTAGTAGTCAACTGCAGCGGCCGATCAGGCAAAACCGTAAAATCACAAAAGGAAAACAGGGGTGAGATTATTTTATTACAGGATAACTAACTTCCTACGGTAAGACAAGGTAAAAGTAAGGTTGCAGTCGCACTAGCATATATGGTGGCTATTGTTCTATTAGAGTAGAGGTAAGATCCAAGAATGCACTTGACATCGCGTCATAAGTCTGCTATCCACCTACTTACGACAAACATAACACAACCTTGATCTTCTCTCGGTCACTTTGGAAGAAGAAAAGCAGCCAAGGTACTCACACGGTAGGCAAGTTTTAATTATGATCCAAATTTATGTTATTCTATGAACAAGGAGTAGGTCTTAAGTCGTCCATAACCGCGAACAAGGCTTTTCGAAAAGATTTAACCCTGCAGGGGTGTACCAACTTCCCATCATAAGCCTCACATGTACACCCGATTTCCACTTGGCTAGGTAAACGCCTGAAACTCCGGAACGTCAGAGTCCCTCTAACTAACAACGCACAATTCCGGGTGGCCCCCGGTGAGTCGACACCCGACTCAAAATCTGGCCGCGCTCTTGAATCGGTCTCTACCGTCTGTCGCAGGTTCGGATACCCGGTTAATCACACATGGGACACCGGGTCCTCAGCCGGACAAGGTGGGCCAGCTAAGGAACAAGTCCTCCTGGCCCGGGGTGGTTTGTAAACAACTGGGGTACCACAAGCACACACACGGTTGCAAATAGTAAATCAGCTCGGGCCACCACTAGAACTGTTTGGAGCTAGGTAGGTAAGACAAGGGGGCCCATGTAACCCCACACACGATTGGGCACGCTCGTCAAGAAACGCAATACCCGGAACTCGGGACCTAGGTGACTCAAATGGAACAAAAGACCCGGCGGGAACAGCCCGGTCTCCCATCTTTCGTCAAGTATAATTTAACATCATAATAATAAATATCAACCAACTTCTTTAATGACATGATATCCCAACCATAGCATAGGGTAAGCAGCAAGTTTTCCTACTCATACAAGGCAATGGCTGAGCAACGGTAACTTAGCAATACAAAGTTTTGCGTGGATGTGGGGATCATGGCTGTTTGGTTTTTGATTAAGGCATAAGCAAAGTGGATAGGATCAAACAATCGTTCTATACTACAGCTAGGCAGGTAGGAAGAAAGGTATCAAGTAATGGTATGAATCTTCCCCTTGCCTAGGTAATCGGTCAACGGAGCAGACGTAGCAGGGTCCTCGGGCTCGGTGTCGGAAATCTCCACGTAAGTCTCCTCGGCAGTCTTAGGTGCTAACGTAAGGTAGCGGCAAGGAAAGACACACAAGTAAGCATGGGTGCAATGCACAGGCAAAGATGGTATGATCAAGGTTAATAGACATGATGTGACCCTATCTAGTCAGATTTAAATGAAGGTGGTAACGACACGTCAACAACTTCATATGCAATTTATTTACGTTGAATGGCTTTGGTCTTAGCCTTAATTTTTTTGTAGGTAGCATGGAAACATGTCATGACATGAAACAATAACAACAAATAACATTAATAAACATCGTGAAAAAATAATTTGCGATTCCGGAGACGAAGAAAAAATTTCGGTGGATTGGATACCGGGAAGGTACAACAGAAGAAAAGGATCTAGCCACTTTGCATATGACAATATGCTAGGGGCTGATATGAGATTGCAAAGAGTTGAAGATGACATGGAGCAAAGCTTGAATGATCAGATGAACAAGTTTTCAACATGCACTGAAGTTGAAAGAAAACAAAGAAAAGAAAGGCAAGGTTTTGAAATGGTTTAGGTGATCACACCATGTCTCTTGAGTTTCACAAAACATCAAATGGACATCACCATTTGAATCCTTGCATTTTTCTACCCAAAACCATATATGGCATGTCACACTTTGAATTTTGCAAAACACCTGGCAAATTCAAAGGAGATGAGGGGCTTTTTGCAAAATTACCACTACTCCAAAATTTAGAGGGGGCAAGATGCAAAATGGACATCACCACTGTGATCAGTGGAGAAAAATACCCCGAATTCATATATGGGATGCCACATTAGAGGTGAAAGATCTCCAAGGTTCAAATTCATATTGAATTTGAATTCAAACTCAAATTGAATTTAAACAGAAAAGAAAAAGAAAAAAAGAAAGGGCTCAGCCCCAATGGGCTGGATTCGGCCAACCGGCCCATCTCTCCTCTTCTCCCTCTGGGCCAGCCCACCAGGCTTCTCGCCACTGGAAGGTGGGGGCGGCTGCCAGCCACTTTCAAAAACACGTAAAAAAGGTGGGAGGCGAAGGCCTCCCGTGGGGATCGAACCCACGACCTCTCGCACACTGCTGCTGCTCGCTACCACTGCGACACTGCATGGTTTCTGAACCGGTACAGGTCCGCAGCCAGTAGAGGTATGCATCTCCTGCACTGAACTTCAAAATCCCGACGGCGACGACGGGTTGCGGTTAACCTCACCTCGCCGGCAGGACTCCGGCGGCTCTGCTCTGGCTCGTGAACACGAGCTGGCACATCCAGCTACACGTAGATGCGCCACGTGGCCAAGGTGGCGCACTAGCTCGCTCACTCTTCTC
The DNA here is from genome assembly GCA_950022295.1 of Bromus sterilis. Classification (NCBI taxonomy): domain Eukaryota; kingdom Viridiplantae; phylum Streptophyta; class Magnoliopsida; order Poales; family Poaceae; genus Bromus; species Bromus sterilis. Next base: position 154,384,774 of record OX465596.1, on the reverse strand, counting down.
CTCTGAAACCCACGGCGGCGACAGCTTCAGACGCGAAGCACGAACATGCCTCGCCTGAACCCGAGACGATTCCGGCGAGCTCGCGCCGGTAGCCGTCCACCTGCTGCTCCAAAATGATGCAGGGCACCACCACGACAACGTGGGTGCTCGGATCTGAGACCGAAACGCCCCAAAGGGGGAGCTTTCTCGTCGGAAAATCACGGCGGCGACATGATCTGCACCTCTTCAGATACCGGCGTCAGCGAGATCACACGGACGCAAGGGGGCACCCTTGGTGCCACTAGCGTGTCTAGGGCACGGCTACAACCCTCGTGGGCAAGCCCAGAGCGCGCCATGGACACGACGGTCACGGTTTAACCGACACGATGGCTCAACGGCGGGGATTCTACGGTGCTACGGCGCGCGACGGCACAAGACGAGCTACGGGCAAGGGGCGGAGATGTATCTCACCTAGGGGGCGCTGGAGGTGACCTCAAGCAACCGGAGGGGAAGGAGTCGATCGTGGCCGTCGTCGGGGAAGAAAGGGGTCCGCGGCGGCTTCCACGGCGAGGGGTGAATCTCGAGCAACTACCATTTGTCCTGTGAGCGGAAGCGGGTCAGCAGAACACTCAGGGACGCGATCGCGAACGCGCAGCCAACAAGAAGGAAGAACGGCGACGAATTGGTCGTCAACCTCACCGGCGTCAGGCGGAACAGGGGAGGAACCCGACGTCCATGGGGGCGGCGGCGGAACGAATTAAGAGGGGGAACAGAGTGGCCTAGGGTTCCTGAGGCCAGCGGGGGCTCCGTCTGATAAGGGGACGCGCTGCAGCCACGTCGGCCGGCGTCGACTTCGATGCTCCGGCCCGGCTGTGAGAGGGAGTCCGGCGGGGACCTCTCCAGCGTGGAAAGGCGGGAAAAGGTGAGCGTCCGATGGAGATCGTACGGCCAAGATAGGTCCCGGCGTACCGTTTCGCTGGACAGGGCCAGTTGGGCTGCGGGGAGGAGAGGTCCAGGTGGGCTGGGCTTCGGTCCGACAGGGAAAACAAGAAAGGAACACCCCCTCTGTCCATTTTCCATTTAAATAAAACAGAAATGGTTAGGGAATTTTTGAGCACAAATTACAAGGAATTTCAATGCACAAAAATATGCAAAAAAACTTCCTGTAATATTCCTCAATTTACAAAAATGGTTTAAGCACTTTTGCAACAACTAAAATGTGGAGCTCCTTTTCGAAATTCAAAACACTTTGAACTAGAGGCCACATTTTTTATGATGACAAAAATGACTTGAGGCTTTTAAAACCCTTGACTTTGCAAAGTAAAAGGCTATGCCAAGTTTGGGGTCAAGGGGACTATGCATGCAACATGGAAAATTCCTCAAACACCCTTCTTGAACCATCTTGGATGCATTTGAAAGCAATTAAAATGGGCTCTAATCCCAATGCCACTTTAAATCACCCCATAAAATTACATGAGCGAGCACCATGCCAAGTTACAAAGTCAACAGACAAGGTACAATTACATGATGTTTTCTGGGAATTGCATGTGGGCTGTTACATGCGTCGGGACTCGGCTTCGGCAAGGATTTGCTCGATTCAATCCAACTGTCGCGTCACGTCCGTCCCATCAACGGCATGGGGTGGTTGTGCAGCTTGCTGTCCTGACACACTACAGCGAGTGGGCATGCTTGGTGCTAGTAATAATGCTTCTATGGCGTGCAGGATGTGGATGCATGATGTCTCGCTCTGGCCGGCCTACTGACTTTTATTTAGAACCTCGCTGGTTCGCGAAACCCTTGACGAGGGGACGCACCTTCGGTTACTTAAGTCACCGTGACTTGGGGTGTGTGACAGGTGGGCCATCCACCTATTGGATCCACATGTCAGTGAATCAAGTCACGGTGACAAGATCCCCATGACGCCGGTCGTACTAGGTTATGCGTCGCGACCGCATGCCCAGGCCCATTGGCAGAGGGACATAGAATTTTTTAGCCCACATTTTTTAAATCAGTCAATTTAATTTAAATTTATCGCACACAGTTCATTCAATTTAGTTGTTTGCCTACAATTGACAGACTATGTCAGAACCCCAACTTGGGTAAGTGCTAGGGTTTGAGTGCCCCTTTGCATCATGTGAAAATTTCAAAAGAAATTCAAAAATGGGGAAAGAAGAAAGCCCTAAGAAATTAATTCAAATGGCCAGATAAAAATTTCTTCCAAAAATCCATTTGAATATTGGTAAAACTTCTAAAAATGTGCATGACTAAGTTCCATGTGTTGTGGGACCCACTTCATGCCCATGGAATTTCACAGAAATCCAAATAGGGCTTGGAAATTAAATTAAACTCCAATTTGAATTGAAATTAAAAAATTTTGAATTTTAAAATTCTCCAAAACCTATAAGTGGCTAGTTATATGTCTTCTAAGTCCACATAAAAGTTTTGAGGATTTTATAAAATGTCTTGCTATTTTATTTGGGGCAAAACAAATGGAATAAAATAGAAAACGGAAAGAAATACATAAAGAAAAGAAAAAAGGAAAAGAGCCCACTCACCTGGGCCCAGTGGCCATTTTGGCCCAGCCCAAAAGGGCAGCCCCGTCTTCTTCCGAGGACAGCCAGGCAGGCAGGTCGCCTGTGGGCACCGCATGGCCGCCAGGCAGCTACCTGGCTGCCCCCTTCACCTTATCCGGCGTCGTGGAGGCCCTGGAGAAGCTCCAAGCCTTTTCCCCCCTCCCCTGGACCTCTTCCCCTTCGTCCCCGGCGAGTTTCCCCGAGGTCTCGAAAGACGCCTTCACCACCGTCAAGCTTCCACGCGGCCACCGAGCTCCATCCGACGCGTTGCCGTGTCCAGCCGATCTGCAACACTCGTCTACATCGTTGTGACCATTCAATCGAAGCCGGGAAGCCCTGTGGACATCGCGAGCATCAAGTTCTTCCCGCCGGCTACAGCAAGCTCCGGCGAGCAATTGTCGCGCCATCATCGCCTCTCCGGTCTCCCCGACGGTCCCAGCGTACTCGGGGTGAGCTTCCAGTTCTCCCTCGTCCTCCCGTGCTCGACCTTGACGCCCCAATCTCCGGTTAGCCGAGGAGCGTGCTCCTGCCGCCGCGGGTCTCGTCGCTGTCGTGGCCTCGAGCCTCCTCGGGTGCCCTGGCCTGCACCACTGGATGCGGGCGAGCACGAGGAACAACCCCGTGCTAGCCCCGTTTCCTCCCGAGCCCCAAAACCGCAACTCTGGCGACCTCCGCCGTGCCTAGTGGCTGCGGCCGGCCGGCTGGGTTAATTAGGGGGCTAATCCCCCAAGTCATTTGACCCAAGGTCAATGACAGGTGGGCCCTGGCCCCCCTAATCCAAATTAAATTTAAATAAACAAAGGGGTTAACCTCTGTGCCACTGACCAGTGGGTCCCGGTGGTCAGATCCCCCCTGACGTCACTGTGACGCCGTGATGATGCAGTAAAGGGTTTTTCTAATTTAAAAGAATTCCAGAAAATCCAGAAAAATAGAATAAACTTTGAAATTCAATAACTTTTTAATCCTAACTCCAAATTAAACAAATAATATATGAAAAATTATCAGAAAAATGCAAGGATTATGAATATGAAACTTGTTTCTATGTTTGACCATTTTAAAATGGGTGAACAGTAGCAAACATGCATATCGCATAATTTGAATTTGAATTTGAAGTTTGAATTTGCAATTCAATTGCAATACACTTCAATTAAATTGAATTTGCCACAAATCAGTACCATTTACATCATGTCACAACCTTATCATGTGCTTGAGCATTGTACTTTATTTGTGCCCCCCTTTGTTGATGATTGTTCCGGTAACAGACTTTCCGAGACGGAGATCACCCCCGAAGTAGAAGACCAGTAAACCCGTGTATCATCAGCAAGGCAAGCAAACCCCATTGATCATGTCTATAAAATACCACTTCCCTCTCAGTCTCGCTTATGCATGTTTAGGAGATCACCTTGTTATCGATTCTACCGCATAGTTGAACCCATATCCGATGCATGACCTATCATCTTGTCACAGTAGTAAGCAAACCACAATCCCAGCTGACATAGGAGTTGATTGATATCATGTGGCCCCTGCAACTGTTACTTCTTATTGCATGCTTAGAGTTTAAAATGAGGATACTTTTGATGTGAGTCGGAATGATAGTGAACATGGTGTTGATGAAGGTGAAACTGTGTTGGTGAATCCACCCTAATACAAGGTGAACGATGAGAGGCTGTGTAGGAGTACACAGTGGGTTGTCTCGTTGAACACCGCCTTAAGCCCGAGTTCTTGTATGGTACTCCGAGATAAAGAGTATAACCACACATTGGGCTCACTGACCCCTCTCGACCTATTAACTCACCCCAATCCAAGTCCAGGAATCACACCTAGTTCGGGTTTTCCATTCGGCATATGCATAGAAAGATAAAGGAAATGAAATGTGGAATTCATGGTAGGGCTTGTAGAACATGGTTTGTCAAGCGGAGAACAATCCGTCGAGGTGGGCTTGTCAGTCGTGCCTACATTGTTTGAGTCCTGACTGGAAGCTCGGCTAGAATTCCAGTTGGGTTTGGAACTCAGAGAGTTGACTCCTTGGACTAGAACGGTGTCGTGAGGTAAGTGTCGTGGTGAACATCCTCGCCGGCACCCCTTGAATGGTGACGAGTACTTGGCGGTAACTGATGGTCATGTGTGTGTATCGGTACACCCCTGCAGGGTTAACAAACTATTCGAATAGCCGCGTCCACGGTCATGGACTACTTGGAAAGTTGTGCTTGATTATTATACAACTTGAATGGATACTCTAAAACTCGCAAGATAAGTGTGAGTGCTATGGCGTGGTTTCTCGTGGGGAAGTCCAGGATGTATCCATAGTGGTGTATTGGTTGGAGACTTGGTAGTGGACTCGTGTACGCTTCTTACCTCAAGTCTGGTACTCGTAGTACAGGACTAGCCAAGTCAAAGCTGGCAATTCTGCATGATGAAACCACAACTCCCTTTACCTTGATACTTGAGCATGAGTAGTATAGTTCTGATGTAAGTCTTGCTGAGTACGACTTTGTACTCACGTTTGATTATTCTATGTTTTAGATGAGAAGCCAGACCCCGATGGAGTCACCTTCTTGAAGCTCGACGTTGACTAAGCTAGTATAGTTCCAGACAACAGTCTGGTCTCTCGTGGAAGGGCATGTATGTCGAACAAGGCTTCTCTAAGCCATTTGTTAAACTTGTCTGTACTCAGACCTAATTTGCTTCCGTTGTTTGATGTAATGATGGATCATAGTCATATGATCTTTGTGTACTCTATGTGTAAGTCAATAAAGATATACTTTGTACAGTTCATGAAATGTGTACCTGTTGTTCACACTAGATGTCGGGACCCGGGGTTAGCGTATGCAAGTCCAGTTAAGGCATAGTCATATGGAGAGCCGAGAACCGTACCCACTTGTCTAAGCAGACAAGGCCAAGAACAGAAAGTTCTCGGAAAGCATCGTACGTGAGGGGCATCCCATCCAGGCTGGAGGATCAACTGAGATGGGTCCTCATCGTCCGCACACAAGTCTAATGATATGGGTGGTGAACTCCCATATTCAAAGACAAGTCACCTCAACCATACTATCGACTATCTCATAACTCTTACATAGACTTACTCCAGCCCGATCACTTAGTCGGGGTCTAGGGCGGGCTCGATCATACCACAAAGTGTGCACGAGACAGAGTCTCGAACAATCGCATCGCGATGCCCCAAGCTGCGCACATCTAAGGGCCACTTGGTGTATGAAAGACCGCCAGCCAGAACACAACTAAGGTCTCGAAAACCAATACAAAGACATGCATGTTATAAACATACACGCAGCACACATGCCTTGTATGAACAGCAGGTACCATTGCAATTCTCTACAAAGTGTACAATTTTATTGAAAACTCTTATAGAGTGCACACAGAGATCACATACATGTGATCCAACATTACATTACAAGCGGAAGCAAATTATGTCTGAGTACAGACAAGTTTAACAAATGGCTTAAGAAGCCTTATTTAAACACAAAGCCCTCCACGAGGGAACCAGTCGTCTGACTGGGACTAGACTAGTTGGTCTTCAGTCGTCCAGCTCGATGAAGAAGCCACCTTCGGGGTCAGTGGCATCATCTAAAACATAGATTAAGAAAACGTGAGTATAAAGTCGTACTCAGCAAGACTTACATAGGAGCTATACTACTCATGCCCATGTATCAAGGTAAAGGGAGGTGGGGTTCACTTGCAGAAGTGCCAGCTTTGACTTGGCTAATCCTCAACTACGAGTACCAGACTTTGAGGTAAGAAGCGTACACGAGTCCACTACTTTCTCCAACCAATACACCACTATGGTGCCTTCCTCGACTTCCCCACGAGGAAGCACGCCATAGCACTCACACTTATCTTGGTGTGTTTTAGAAGTATCCGGTTCAAGTTATCTAATAATCAAGCTAAGCTTTCCAAGCAGTCCATAACCGCGGACGCGGCTATTCGAATAGTTTTGTTAACCTTGCAAGGGTGTACCGCTACACACACATGACCATCATTTACCGCCTTTGATCTCGACACCATTCAAGGGGTGCCAGCGAGGATGCTCACCACAACTGTTACCTCATAGCCGATCTAGTCCGAGAAAGCCGCCTACTTGGGTTGGTTACCACAATCGTGAACCCGGCCGGTTTACCGAAGTGGACCCAAGTGATGTGTGCGTAGTGCATAAGCCGGTCTCGGATGAGCCGTTCTCTCACTTAGCAACCAGGCCACAGACCTACCAGAACTCCGAACTATTGCGACATCTGGACATCGAAAGGGATGAGTTAGTAAGTTGAGAGGGGTCAGTGAGCCATATGTGTGGTTGTACTCTTCATCTTGGATCACCACACAAGAACTCGTACTAGGGCGGTGTTCAACGAGACAACCCACCGTGTACTCCTACACAGCCTCTCATCGTTCAGCTTGTATTAGGGTCGATTCACCAACACTTTTCTACCAACATCAACATGATCATTCCCATCCCGACTCACATCACAGTAACAACATGGTATCATACTAAGCATGCAATAAGCAGTAACATTGCAGGGGCCACATGATATCAACCAACTCCTACATTTGCTAGGATTGTGGTTTGCTTACTACTGTGACAAAATGATAGGTCATGCAAAGGAATGGGTTCATCTATGCGGTAGAAACGAATCATGGTGATCATCCTAAACAATGCATAAGAGAGACATGAGAGGGAAGTGGGATTTTATCGACATGATCAATGGGGGTTTGCTTGCCTTGCTGACGAGGTTCGGGTTCGCTGTCTTCAACGAAGGTTGCAACCTCTTGCTCCGGTTCCACCTCTACCCGACAAACAAAGCACGAAGTAGCAATCAATATGAATGCAATGCTCAAGCACATGAATGAATGTTGAAACTTGAAGTATAAGTTTTGCTGTGTGAGGCAATTCCATTTAAGTGGAGTATATTGCATTTGAAATGCAAATTCAAACTCCACATTTGAATTCAACATTAACCAAGTTGTATGTGATATAGTTTGATCATTTTGAAACAACTTCAAATGTGTATGATATGCCTCTGATGTGTGGTTGAATTATAACACAAAACCATGGTCCAAGTTGCAAGATCATTTGATTTGAATTTGAATTAAATTCAAATAAACCAAATGACATATGCTACTGGTCCCATTTTAAATTCAACTCAAACAGAGTTGAAAGTTGCATATTTGGAAAGATAATTTTCTCCTGATCATTTTTCATATATTATTTGTCCAATTTGGAGTTAATATGAATTTTCTATGAATTTCCAAAGTTTGGGGTATTTTCTGGAATTTCTGGAATTCTTTAAATTCAAATAATCTCTGGAAATTCATTTAATTGATTTATTGCGCAAGTGCTGACATCAGGGGGGGCTGACATGTGGGGTCACCTTTTCAGTGACTGGGTTAATTAACCCGTGGGTTAAATTAATCCAGTGGCTTAAATAAGCCACTGGGCCCACTGGTCAGTGACCCAGGGGGTCATTAGCCAGGTGATTAATGGGGGGGGGTCTGGATAACTCGCCGGCGGCTAAACACCGGCGGCCTGGCCACGGCGGCGCTGCACGGGAAAGGGCTAGGGGCCACGGGAGGCCACGGGGAGGACACCAACTTGCTCAGCATCGTCGTCCGCATCTTCTGGAGGCAACAGGGGGTCACGGGGTGGTCGGGAGCGACGACGGCGACGACTCCGGCGGCAACAGAACGGCGGCGAGGTCGTAGCTGAAGTTGTAGTGCACGGTTTGGGCTGAGCTCGCGTGCGTTCGAAAGCTACAGTCACTGGGGGTCAAACGCGCGCGCTGGACGCGATGATGGGGCACAGGGGCGACCTCATCGTCGTCCATGGCGGCGACGTGCTTCGGCATCCATGGAGAAAACGGATAGAGGGGTCGCGGGGTGCTGGAAGCTTAGGGAAAACACTCAGTAGCTCACCGCGGTTCGAACGGAAGCAAAAGCAAGCTTGGGGAGGCTTCAACGGCGGCGAATCGAAGGCGGCGAGCTCGCGGGTCCGGCGGCGACATGGAGATGATTCCGGCGGCTACAGAATGTCCGAGCTCGATTCCTTCTGCACGAAGAAGAAGTCGAGGATGGCGAGGAGGATGGACAACACGACGCAGCTCGGGAACGACGTTGGCCACGCGGGCTTCAAGCTATGGCGACGGCGGCATCCTGTTCTTCGCGGGGTTCAGCGAGAGATAGGAGGATAGGCACTGGGGAGGGGGGGAATGGACGCACGGCGTCTCCAGCATCTCCGTGGCGTCGCTAGAAGGCGCGGGAGGGGCTGGTGGCGTCTGGAGAGACGGCGACGTGCCCGGCTAGCTCGGTGGCATTCCACCGAGCATCTTGGAGGCGCGGGACGGGGAAGAAGACCCCGCTACCCCTGTGGGCCGGCTGGGCTGGGGTGGGCCGGCTTCGCCTCGGCGCCAGGTAAGGATTTTCTGATTTCTTTTCTATTTCTCTTTTCTGACATTTGTTCTGTTTAGCCAATTAAAATAGCTAAACATTTTATTAAATGCTCAAAATTCTTATGTGGCCTCATAATAATATAGACTAGCCACTCATAAACTTTCAACAATTTTAAAATTCAAATAATTTGAATCTTAAATCAAATAGGGGTATTTCTTTAATTCCAAGGCACTGTTTGAATATTTGAAATATCTATGAGCATGGGATGGGTCCCACATCACTTGATATGTGATCACACTCATTTATAAGACTTTTCAAAAATCTAACATGAATTTTTGGAGAAGATTTTTATCTGGCCTTTTGAATTAATTCATCTGGGGGGTTCCTTCTCCCATTTTGATTTTGAAGTTGATTTCCTTTGAAATTTTGACATGATGCAAGGTTACTTTAATCCTAGCACATTACCTAACAGAGGGTTCTGACAACTCGCCCCCACTCAACAGAATCTCGTCCCGAGATTCAGAAGTCTGCGGGAGGAAGGTGGGGTACTCGGCAATGAGACGGTCTTCTCTTTCCCACGTAGCTTCTCTTTCAGAGTGGTGTGACCATTGCACTTTCAGAAACCTAATCTTCTGACGACGAGTGACACACTCTGCGGAATCAAGAATACGAACGGGGTATTCTCGATAAGAAAGGTCCTCTTGGAGATCAAGCGTTTCATGGTCGACTTCGCGGATGGGGTCCTTGAAGCAACGCCTGAGTTGGGACACACGGAATACATCATGTACTCGGGAGAGGTGCGGAGGTAGTTCAAGTTGGTAGGCAACTTCTCCACGTTTAGCAATAATGCGGAAAGGTACGATGTAACGTGGGGCCAACTTGCCTTTGATACCGAATCTTTGGGTTCCCTTCAGAGGAGTAACCCGAAGGTAAGCCTTCTCATCCAGATTGTAGCTCTCTTGCCTATGATGACGATCATAGTAGCTTTTCTGACGAGACTGGGCTGCATTCAATTGATCACGAACAATGCGAACTTGCTCTTCTGCTTCCTTGATCATGTCCGGTCCAAAGAATTGTCTTTCACCGGTTTCTGACCAGTTTAAAGGTGTTCGACATCGTCGTCCATATAGGAGTTCAAAAGGAGCCATGTTCAGACTAGATTGAAAACTATTGTTATAAGCAAATTCGGCAAATGGAAGAGATTTCTCCCAATTCTTTCCGAATGAGATAACACAAGCTCTGAGCATGTCTTCAAGAATTTGGTTAACCCTTTCGACTTGACCGCTAGACTGAGGATGGAAAGCCGTACTAAAGGAGAGATGAGTTCCCATAGCATTCTGAAAGCTTCCCCAAAATCTAGAGGTGAAAAGGCTACCACGATCAGAATTGATTTCCAAAGGAACACCGTGAAGGGATACAATTCTAGAGATGTACAAGTCCGCTAACTGGCTAGCAGTTATAGACTCGCGAACCGGAAGGAAGTGAGCAACTTTGGAAAGCCTATCTATGACAACGAAGATGGCATTGTTTCCTTTCTGGGTTCTTGGAAAGCCGGTGATGAAGTCCATACCGACTTTGTCCCATTTCCACTCGGGAATAGACAAAGGTTGAAGTGTACCAGCAGGTCTTTGATGTTCTGCCTTAATGCAACGACAAACATCACATTCAGCAACAAATTGAGCAATGTCTCTCTTCATCCTAGTCCACCAAAATCTCTGGCGTAGATCTCGGTACATTTTTGTGCTACCGGGATGAATTGAGAGGGGTGTGTCATGGGCTTCCTTGAGGATGAGTTGCCTTAGTTCCCTATTCTTAGGTACTTCCAAACGATTTTCAAAGAATACCGTTCCTTTGCTATCTGTGGAGAAACATTTAGCAACTCCGCTAGCAATGTTCTCCTTGATCTGGCGAACACCTCGTGCACGCCTTTGGGCAACTATGATTTGATCCTCAAGAGTTGGTTTCGCCACCAAGGTAGAAAGATAGCCATGAGGAACAATCTCAAGATTGAGCTTGAGAAATTCCTCATGAAGAAGTGGTTGATACTGTTGTAACATGAGGTTGTTACAATACGACATACGACTTAGTGCATCAGCCATGACATTGGCTTTTCCTGGGGTGTAAGAAATTACTACGTCGTAATCTTTTATCAACTCAATCCAGCTTCTTTGCCTGAGATTAAGATCTGGCTGGGTGAAAATATATTTGAGGCTTTGGTGGTCGGAATAAATCTCGCAACGGTTACCAAGGAGGTAATGTCGCCAAGTTGTTAGGGCATGAACTACGGCAGCGAGTTCAAGGTCATGGGTAGGATAGTTCTCTTCATGTGGCCGCAACTGGCGTGAAGCATAAGCTACCACATGTCGATCTTGCAGAAGTATGCATCCTAACCCTTGCCGTGATGCGTCACAATAGATCTCGAAATCCTTTTTGGTGTCTGGAGGTGCAAGTACAGGTGCAGAAGTCAATCTTCTTTTTAGCTCTTGAAAGCTTTCCTCGCACTTGGGAGTCCATAAGAATTTCTTATCTTTCTTGAGGAGTTCAGTTAGAGGCTTTGCAACTTTAGAAAAGTTCTCGACGAAGCGACGGCAATAGCTGGCTAGGCCAAGAAAAACTCCTAACTTGCTTAATCGATTCAGGTGGAGTCCAGTCAAGGACGGCCTGAACTCTCTCGGGATTCACAGCAATGCCTTTTGCAGAAATCACGTGGCCTAAGTAGGTCACTTCTGGTAGCTAGAATTCACACTTGGAGAATTTAGCATACAGGCGATGCTCTCTAAGTTTCATCAATACCAGCCTTAAGTGTTCGGCATGTTCTTCTTCGTTCTTCGAGTATATAAGGATGTCATCGAGGTAAACCACGACGAACTGGTCCAAATACTCCATGAAGATCGAATTCATCATGCGTGAGAAAGTGGCGGGGGCATTGGTTAAACCAAAGGACATGACGGTGTACTCGTAAAGACCATAACGAGTAGTAAAAGCCGTTTTGGGAATGTCCTCGTTTCGGATCTTGATTTGATGATAACCTAATCTCAAATCCATCTTGGAGAAGACGGAGGATCCTGCAAGTTGATCATAATGATCATTGATCCTGGGCAGTGGGTACTTGTTCTTTATCGTCGCTAAATTTAGCGGGTGATAGTCTACGCACATCCTTTCTGTTCCATCTTTCTTCGTTACGAACAGAACAGGGCAACCCCATGGCGATGAGCTAGGGCGGATGAAGCCTTTCTCCAACAAAGCTTCCAGTTGGGTTTTAAGCTCAGCTAACTCACGTGGGGCCATTTTGTATGGGCGTCTAGAAATTGGTGCGGTTCCTGGGGCAAGATCCACTATAAACTCTACACATCTATCGGGTGGCATGCCCGGTAGCTCTTCAGGAAAGACATCCGGGAAGTCACGAACCACCGGAATATCTTCAAGTTTGGGAAGGGGAAGTACATTCAAGGAATGCACTTGGGTTCTTGTTCTGGGTGAGGTATAGATGACTGTTTTGCCTGAAGGGTGGGTGAGTTTCACGGATTTGCCTCTGCAATCCAGGTAGGCATTCTGTCTTGATAGCCAATCCATGCCAAGGATGACATCAATGTCTGAAGACTTGAGGGCTATGAGTTAAGCAAGGAATACTAAACCCTCAATTGCAATCTGATTACCATGGCTTACTCTATTAGTTTGCCATCTTGACCCTGGAGTTTGAATAATCATTGGAGTGGACAATTCAACAAAAGATAACTCATGACGAAGTGCATAACTTTCCGACATGAATGAATGAGATGCTCCTGGGTCGAAAAGAACGGAAGTAGGAACATAATTGACTGGGAGCGTACCAAGAATGACGTCAATGGTGTCGTCAGTCTCTTCGGCGGCAATCTGGTTCACACGTCCACGAGTGGCAGGAGGAGCGGGTTTGGCGGTGTAGACCTTCTGGGGTGGCTTGCCACGACCATTGTTGTTGTTGTTGCCTCCGGCACGGGGTGGAGCTTTCTGGTGCTGGATCTGGTTCTGGGGACACTCGCGAGAGTAGTGGCCTGCCTGACCACACTTGTAACAGGCTCCGAAAACAGTGCGTGGAGCTGGGTTGTTTGGTGGAGCTGGGTGGAACTGGGTGGGTGGACGAGGCGCCACATAGGATGGCCTCGGTCGGTTGTTCTAGCGGAACATGCTGTTTGGGATCCAGATCTTGCGCTTCTGGGAGCCAGAACTGGATGAAATGTCGTCTCTAGGGTGTTTGCGAAAGTCGTTGGGGGTGCTCATGTCCTCTGCCTTGGTGGCCTTGTTGACAAGGACCTGGAATGAGGCAAATTCATGTAGGTTGAGCTCACGACGGAGTCCAGTGTTGAGGCCACGACGGAACCTCTCTTGCTTCTTTGCGTCGCTGGAGACTTCTTCGGTAGCATAACGAGCAAGTCGGTTGAACTCACGACTAAACTCGTCAACGGTCCTTCTGCCTTGAGTGAGGTTGCAGAACTCCTCACGCTTGAGGTCCATAAGACCCTTGGGAATGTGGTGCTCGCGGAAGGACGTGTAGAATTCCTCCCAAGATGTAGGCGGTCCAACGGGACGCATATTCAGAAAGTTCTCCCACCAAGAGCTAGCTGCACCTTCAAGGTGATAAGTGGCATAGCTGACCTTGTCACCAGTTGCAACACGGCCTGCTTGGAGCTTCCTCTCGATGCTGCGAAGCCAGTCATCGGCGTCAAGGGGCTCGGTGGAGTAACTGAAAACCGGGGGATGAAGTCGGATGAAGTCGTTCAGGGACACCAGCTCATTTTGCTGCTGAGTGGTGTTGCGTGCAATGACTTCCAGCAGGTGGTGAGAGTCTCGGCGGTTCCTCTCGACCTCCATCAGAACCTGAGCCATCGTGGGTGGGGGTGGATGGTTTCCTTCCTCCTGGTCATTCCCATGACCTTAGTTACGACCAACCTGGCCACGGGTTCCTTGAGACATCCTGAAGGTGAAAAACCAAAGTCAAACAGAGTTGATTCGAAGAGTCTAAACAAGGTATTGAAGTACTGGAAGGATTACAGAGCAAAGGAAGTAATCATCTTGACAACATGGTGATAAAGCATACAAGCCATATATTCACAAGCTGTCATACAAACCATACATCATTTTAGTACAAGCACCAAGCTAATACAAACGTGATGAAGGTGATACATCCTTCAGAGGCACTCTGACTTCCTATACATTATTTATCTAAGCCTCTGGAACTTAGACACCTTGCATACAATAAACTACGATACTACTACATCATCACTAAGTAAGACCACAGGCGGTCTCACTCATCTCAATCTCCATAGTAGTCCTCGTAAAAGTTACCCGCGTATCCCGGTAGCTGGAGGTGACCATCGGAAAACACGGAGGCTTGTGGACCCTGATATCCATTTGGGCAAGGATGGGGTCTAGGTCCAGCGTAGGGTGGAAGCAAAGGACCACGGGGTGGAAAAATTCCTCCAATCTCGGGCCAAGCAACTCGAGAAGGCATCTGAGTCCTCACTGGGTAGATCGCATCATGCTCAACTGATCCAACGCTCACAAAGGGAGCCAAAAGTGTCAGTGCTCGATACAGACGAACACGGGTGGCGTGGAGCTCGAAACGGAGAGCGTGTGCATCACGATCTCTGTCACTAGCAAACCTAGCAGTCATCTGAAGTGCGGGATCTTCTGCATAGTGATCTGAGTAGAGTCCGGTGTAATATCCCTCTTCTCCTGGAAGTGCAGCAGGGATATAGCGGAAAGAGGTCTCTCTCAGCAAAGTGTGCTCCTCTCTCAGCAGTGTCATACATGAGTATGCAGCATCCTGCACAGCCATGTTCTCGGTAATGCCAATGACATGTCCAAAGTGGATAGGCTGGGTGACTCCAACGTGGTGTGGGTAGATCCGAACAATGCAGTGGAACTGCGTCTGGTTGAAGTCGTGGAACTGCTCCTCGACGGTGTACTCAGGGTACCATCGATATCCCACATAGGACATCATCTCGATCAACGTGGCGGGATGGCCACGCACACCGAGGCACCTGGTCAAACGAACAATCTGCCGAGGGGGAAGATCTGCCATCTGAAACAGAAAGGAGTTTGCAAATGCATCAGATTATGAGATAAACTTGGAATGACTCGGACAGCATAACGGCTATAATTGTAAGCAATGACAATTTCTTCCAACATGGAAACAGCACTTACATACGATGTAATGAAACAGGGAGCATAACCACTCTAACAAACCGATCACAACTTTCCTACGGCTATGAGGAAGCAAACAACGAGATGTTCTAATCAGACAGAGGAGAGCCTAGTCCTATCTTCCCATAGAATAAGATGAGGGTGACTCAGAACTCAGAACGAAGGGGGTAAGGAGAAAAAAGAAGCCTTACGTTGTTCCCTTATATACCCAGAGTAACTATATAACTATAGCAAGCTAGACTCAACTTCGGCCAAGGCTACTAGTCCTACAGTCAGTCCTGCTCTGATACCAAGTCTGTCGGGATCCGGGGTTAGCGTATGCAAGTCCAGTTAACGCATAGTCATATGGAGAGCTGAGAACCGCACCCACTTGTCTAAGAAGACAAGGCCAAGCACAGAACGTTCTGGGAAAGCATCGTACGTGAGGGGCATCCCATCCAGGCCGGAGGATCAACTGAGATGGGTCCTCATCGTCCGCACACAAGTCTAATGATATGGGTGGTGAACTCCCATATTCAAAGACAAGTCGCCTCAACCATACTATCGACTATCTCATAATTCTTACATAGACTTACTCCAGCCCGATCACTTAGTCGGGGTCTAGGGCGGGCTCAATCATACCACAAAGTGTGCACGAGACAGAGTCTCGAACAATCGCATCGCGATGCCCCAAGCTGCGCACATCTAAGGGCCACTTGGTGTATGATAGACCGCCAGCCAGAACACAACTAAGGTCTCGAAAACCCATACAAAGACATGCATGTTATAAACATACACGCAGCACACATACCTTGTATGAACAGCAGGTACCATTGCAGTTCTCTACAAAGTGTACAATTTTATTGAAAACTCTTATAGAGTGCACACAGAGATCACATACATGTGATCCAACATTACATTACAAGCGGAAGCAAATTATGTCTGAGTACAGACAAGTTTAACAAATGGCTTAAGAAGCCTTATTTAAACACAAAGCCCTCCACGAGGGAACCAGTCGTCTGACTGGGACTAGACTAGTTGGTCTTCAGTCGTCCAGCTCGATGAAGAAGCCACCTTCGGGGTCAGTGGCATCATCTAAAACATAGATTAAGAAAACGTGAGTATAAAGTCGTACTCAGCAAGACTTACATAGGAGCTATACTACTCATCCCATGTATCAAGGTAAAGGGAGGTGGGGTTCACTTGCAGAAGTGCCAGCTTTGACTTGGCTAATCCTGAACTACGAGTACCAGACTTTGAGGTAAGAAGCGTACACGAGTCCACTACTTTCTCCAACCAATACACCACTATGGTGCCTTCCTCGACTTCCCCACGAGGAAGCACGCCATAGCACTCACACTTATCTTGGTGTGTTTTAGAAGTATCCGGTTCAAGTTATCTAATAATCAAGCTAAGCTTTCCAAGCAGTCCATAACCGCGGACGCGGCTATTCGAATAGTTTTGTTAACCTTGCAAGGGTGTACCGCTACACACACATGACCATCATTTACCGCCTTTGATCTCGACACCATTCAAGGGGTGCCAGCGAGGATGCTCACCACAACTGTTACCTCATAGACGATCTAGTCCGA
Organism: Bromus sterilis; assembly: GCA_950022295.1. Lineage (NCBI taxonomy): Eukaryota > Viridiplantae > Streptophyta > Magnoliopsida > Poales > Poaceae > Bromus > Bromus sterilis. Next base: position 154,368,075 of record OX465596.1, on the reverse strand, counting down.
GAAAGCCGCCTACTTGGGTTGGTTACCACAATCGTGAACCCGGCCGGTTTACCGAAGTGGACCCAAGTGATGTGTGCGTGGTGCATAAGCCGGTCTCGGATGTGCCGTTCTCTCACTTAGCAACCAGGCCACAGACCTACCAGAACTCCGAACTATTGCGACATCTGGACATCGAAAGGGATGAGTTAGTAAGTTGAGAGGGGTCAGTGAGCCCAATGTGTGGTTGTACTCTTCATCTTGTATCACCACACAAGAACTCGTACTAGGGCGGTGTTCAACGAGAAAACCCACCGTGTACTCCTACATAGCCTCTCATCGTTCACCTTGTATTAGGGTCGATTCACCAACACTTTTCTACCAACATCAACATGATCATTCCCATCCCGGCTCACATCACAGTAACAACATGGTATCATACTAAGCATGCAATAAGAAGTAACATTGCAGGGGCCACATGATATCAACCAACTCCTACATTTGCTAGGATTGTGGTTTGCTTACTACTTTGACAAAATGATAGGTCATGAAAAGGAATGGGTTCATCTATGCGGTAGAAACGAATCATGGTGATCATCCTAAACAATGCATAAGCGAGACATGAAAGGGAAGTGGGATTTTATCGACATGATCAATGGGGGTTTGCTTGCCTTGCTGACGAGGTTCGGGTTCGGGGTCTTCAACGAAGGTTGCAACCTCTTGCTCCGGTTCCACCTCTACCCGACAAACAAAGCACGAGGTAGCAATCAATATGAATGCAATGCTCAAGCACATGAATGAATGTTGAAACTTGAAGTATAAGTTTTGCTGTGTGAGGCAATTCCATTTAAGTGGAGTATATTGCATTTGAAATGCAAATTCAAACTCCACATTTGAATTCAACATTAACCAAGTTGTATGTGATATAGTTTGATCATTTTGAAACAACTTCAAATGTGTATGATATGCCTCTGATGTGTGGTTGAATTATAACACAAAACCATGGTCCAAGTTGCAAGATCATTTGATTTGAATTTGAATTAAATCCAAATAAACCAAATGACATATGCTACTGGTCCCATTTTAAATTCAACTCAAACAGAGTTGAAAGTTGCATATTTGGAAAGATAATTTTCTCCTGATCATTTTTCATATATTATTTGTCCAATTTGGAGTTAATATGAATTTTCTATAAATTTCCAAAGTTTGGGGTATTTTCTGGAATTTCTGGAATTCTTTAAATTCAAATAATCTCTGGAAATTCATTTAATTGATTTATTGCGCAAGTGATGACATCAGGGGGGGCTGACATGTGGGGTCACCTTGTCAGTGACTGGGTTAATTAACCCGTGGGTTAAATTAATCCAGTGGCTTAAATAAGCCACTGGGCCCACTGGTCAGTGACCCAGGGGGTCATTAGCCAGGTGATTAACGGGGGGGGGGGGGGGGTTCTGGCTAACTCGCCGGCGGCTAAACGCCGGCGGCCTGGCCACGGCGGCGCTGCACGGGAAAGGGCTAGGGGCCACGGGAGGCCACGGGGAGGACACCAACTTGCTCAGCATCGTCGTCCGCATCTTCTGGAGGCAACAGGGGGTCACGGGGTGGTCGGGAGCGACGACGGCGACGACTCCGGCGGCAACAGAACGGCGGCGAGGGCGTAGCTGAAGTTGTAGTGCACGGTTTGGGCTGAGCTCGCGTGCATTCGAAAGCTAGAGTCACTGGGGGTCAAACGCGCGCGCTGGACGCGATGATGGGGCACAGGGGCGACCTCATCGTCGTCCATGGCGGCGACGTGCTTCGGCATCCCTGGCGAAAACAGATAGAGGGGTCGCGGGGTGCTGGAAGCTTAGGGAAAACACTCAGTAGCTCACCGCGGTTCGAACGGAAGCAACGGCAAGCTTGGGGAGGCTTCCACGGCGGCGAATCGACGGCGGCGAGCTCGCGGTGTTGGGGTTCGCAGCATAAAACACAAATTTTTCTAACTAGCGTTCCCTTAACCCAAGATCTAGCTAGCCGTATTACCGTAACGGACAGTAGTGCGGAAATAACATACCTCGGGGTGTAGTCCGTTGCGCGCGAAACGTTCCCGCAAACGTGGTTGATGTAGCCGATCAAGTTTCACAACCCCCTGGCTGTGTTGAGCACCCGGATGGGTGTAGTGCCACACGTGCAGCACCTCGTAGTACTCGCACACATACGAGACTCGATGACGACCTCTGTTCTCCGATCCAGCGGAGGGGGCGGAAGCAGACCTCCGGACGGAGCTTCGGCGGCACGACGGCCTCCGATTCTAGCAGAGAGGTCTCAATTCCACTACAGGCTCACACTAGGGAGCCCACCGTGGAAGAGACGAGAGAGGGGAGGAGACCGGAGAAAACCGATCTCAATTCGGAGTTATATTTATTTTCTCACGAATTTCTGTGTATTAATTATGTGCACCCTGCCTGTCTTTATATAGGCTGGGGAAGGGAGTCAACCCACCTCCCGTAGCAATGTGGGACTAAAGTCCCTTGCTAGGGGGTGGCCGGCCAAGGGGGGAGAGGGGGCGCACCCCTCATGGGCCCTAGGGCCCATGGCGCCTCCCCGCCCCCTTTTTCTTTTCTTTTTTCTTTTCCCTTTAATTCCTTAATGGGCCTTACTCTCCACTAAGGCCCATAGCACATATTAATTAGAAATAAAATGATTTTAATTATTAATTCAATTAATTAATAACTAAAACGTATTATTCCATCTCCCGGTGCTCCGGAAACACTTCCGGCTCACTCCGAACTTGTTTCGGTTCAATACGGTACTCCTCCGATATTGTCTCCTTAATTCTCTGGTTGCTCCGATGGTTCCGAAAAGGTCTCCGATTTCATCGAGCCCTTAAGTATGTTACCCTACGGTCCGAGAACACTCCAGTCATGACCGAGCAGAGGCAACAGTCAATGATCATCAGCAGGACCTGGATGCCCATAATGACCCCTGTGCATTCCGGATATCAATACCGATTGGACCTTACGCCGTATAGCATTCCCTTTGTCAGCGATACTGGATTTGTTCCGAGATTCGATCAATGACATCCTATGTCTGGTTCAACCTCGTTCCGAACTAAATCCTTATACACTCATTCCCGTGATATTCATCCCCGTGACCTAGTCACACGCTGCGCAGCTTTATGGATGGAATCTCACCGAGTGGGCCCTGAGTATCTATCCATTATATGGATTGACAAATCCCGCTCTTGTAAACAATACTCCTCAACGTATCTCCACGGAATACCTAAGATACAACCGTTATGACCCGCATATTTCATTCAGGTGGTGGGATGTAAGTCAAAGCATCCGGGAAGATAGTGATTATGCACGTACTCACGGTCAAAGGAACGGTCTACCACGTTCGGTAATTACAACACTGAACCTTCATAAGATTTGATCATGCTGTAATGCTTTCTTTGGGTAATGTTCATCACGTCACTTAACCAGTGAGGTGACCTCATAGTGAAGAGACTTAATTGTCCATGTTCGCGAAACCACGATCATCATGTTGACCATGAACTAGTTATCGAAGTAGAGGCTAAGTAGGAACTCTGGGTGTTTCTATACCACACCTGCATCATTGTTTCACTGATGCAGTTCTAGCACGGTATGAAACTGGTTATGAACTTGCTTAGATATATATTGGAATAATCATATATTATTTGCCTCTAGAGCATATATCCAACAGTCTCCCACTTGCACTAGAGTGCTAATAATCTAGCCGCATTTTCCCGATCATAATCATCTTATCACATAAGTGTTTCATTGATCATGCATGCTCATGGAAGAGGGTTCGTCAACGAACTGCACCAATTCAGATTCGTATGTTTCCTTTGCAACTGGTACAGGTCAAAAGCTCTTTTGACATACCACTCATTATCATATAATGGTTGGATAATTTTCGCGGGAGAGTGAGACTATTATTTCACAGTATCCTCCAATGATCTCTTGGTTCAGTCTTTAGAAGACTCATCCATAGTCATATATACTGGGAAATACACTCAGCCAGAAGTCCAATACTTCTAACGCTAAACTTTTATCCATACGTCTACTTTCTTAAGTAGTATTATGTTTGTAGTACCGTGAATTTTTCTCACATTTCTTTCATATCTTTGGTGATGTCTCTAATTCCATATAGACCCATAATATGGCTTGCAATTGTAATCTTGCATTACATTCAAGTCTATTATCCTTTCTATATTTTAGAGAATAGTCCTCAGTATTCCTCTCTATACTGAATTCATGGACTTTATTCAGATTCTGTGTTTTACTCCTAAAGCACATCGGAATCTGTTCTTCATTCAAGAACTTTTGAGTCATTCTGTTGTTGGATTCACAATGCATGTTATATGGTAGAATCATATGTCAAGAACATATAAGATCACATGTCCGGTACATGGTGCATCTCTATTCTTCCATCAAGACATTGCTTGTGATATTTGGATTTCATCCATTATATAATTTCTAGCCACAAGAACCTGTTTCTTGTCTAGAAGATTATTCCAACCTTCACTTCGTTTCATTATCCGTGTCTTAATCTACTCATATAGATTTCAACGTGTAATGTGTTGGTATTTCATATAAAAGAAGATTCTTGCAATCTTGTATTTTATTTTCCTTATGCTCTATATATATATCATAATGCACATATGTATATAAGACGATTCTCTATATACACAATCAATGCATATCCATATATATACATATGAGATCATTCTTCACACATATCAATGCATATATGTTTGAGACAATGATCATGCTCCCACTCAAATATATCCATCATATACTCATATATTTGTGGTTCAGCTTTCATCAAGTCATTTTATTGTTTATTATGTCTTACATAATGACAATGCTTCCAAAGCTCCCACTCAGAAAATGCCCTCTGCATTCCAAGTTTCTGGGAAGTTTTTCAAAGCTCCCACTCAGTTTCATGAAACTGCAGGCCCACTCAATATTTTGGTCATCACAAAATCACTTGATCAAATCAAGGTTGAGGGTTCCTGTCTTGAGGTACTATAGTCCATCCTTTTAACGAAGTAACCTTCGTCATGCCCATTGCAATTCTCTTTCAAATCCCAAATTTGACTGAGATGCAATTTCAGGCTATGGTCTATCGTAGTGTAAATGAAATATTTTATTGATTAAAGCATTCCTACGTTTCCGCAGTCAATCACCATTGAACTTTGGTCATAACCAAATAATGCCTTATTCCCATTACATTTTTCTCAATGACTCTCCATTTTGTCGAGAATATGAAATAACCGATTTATTTCACAGGACGTGAGCCATCCTTAATGTAACTCAATATTATTTCATTTCTCCTCGTGTTCTAGGCTACCATCATTCCTTTGTGTCTTCAAGCAATATTATTTCCTATTGTTTTATTAAGAAGACTCATGATTATTGTTCTGTACAGAACGTATTCATGACAACCTTCTAAATTCAACAATGGCTTCAACTCATATACCAAGATCAATATTCTTTGGCATATCCTTCCTTATATAGCGTCATTACAGCGGAACATGCTTCCGTTGCAATACTCTGATATTCTGAAGGCAAGGTCCAATACCCCGGTCAAAGTTTCCATTATCTCCCATTGGATTCGTGTCGAGAGACTTTTCTCGTATTACCAATTAAGCAACACACAATTTGCTATTTGGGAGAATATGTAATTTCAATTGCTCGTAGTTTTATTACAAAGAAATTCTTTCTTTTAAGAAACCTTATAACACCATCAGTTATGGGGCTATCATGTCTCGTTAGAATTAGGATGGTTTCCTATTCATGAAGTGGGTGTTTTAACTTAATGAATTAAACAACTTATTCGACAATAACTATAGTGCTAGGGGAAAGAACGTTTAGACCATACTACGGTTTAGTATGACTACGAATGGTTTAAGTAGTCTAGCACTTTCAACTTCCATCGTAGTTTGTGGTACAACTTCCACAAGTCTCCCATTATGTCAATATCAATACTTATCACTTCGGATCGTAGCGTCGTGATATGTATCCTTCTATTCTCACTTCTCACTGTGATTCCCGAATCTCAGTTTTATGATCTCAATTGAATACAACTTTCAATTAATCATATGAAGTCTTTAATGATAACTCACATGCCCATTCTACATCATTTATGTATAATGATTGGCACAAGTTCTACTTGCTAGAACCTTGTCATGATTATATTTATTGCAGAGGTTCATAGATCGTGTATCTAATCCATCTCATGCAATCAAGTTATGATTTTCATTCGATAATGAACTCACAAGTTAATAGATCATACATTTAATGAATTCATCCGTTATGAAGTCACCTCATGCAATCAAATCTTTGACTTGTTGTAATCAAGACAACTTTATCATTAAACATTGAATATTTCTTGACAATAATAGTAGTATTATAAATGCTTTCTATCATTTCATAAATCAAGACGTAATCAAAGTATAAGCACACTTTTATTCATAAAGATGGAACAACTGACTTGTCTCATTACATGAATAACTTTGTCTTGCGAGATGCAAGACATACAACTAAGTGTTCATACTATAATGATTACATAAGATTTATCTAATACTCTAAGTATCTCCTATGATAGATGTCTCGGTGGAATCCATGCTGGCCATCAACTGACTTGATGTCCATCAATCCTTGATTTCACCTCTTCCCGTCCATGCAACAGCAGGTCCTGTTTTCATAAAACAGAATAAGTATCAAATACTCATTTACTGCACTTGTTGTATAAGGGAGTAAACATTAATAAAGTATATCAAGTATATACCTTCTCCATCGACAACTTCTCCTTCAATGGGTTCAACCTCCAGGTACTGGAGTCTATCCATGAAGTCAGAGAACTCGAGGCATTCACCTCTGCCGACATAGCCATGGACATGGTCTGTATAGCTCGGTGGAAGCGAGTGTAACACCGTGTATATCGCAGACTCAAGTGTGGTATCATAGTCAAAGTCATCTACGAGGCTCAGATGTATCTCATGCATCTTGGCCAAGTGTGCCTTCAGGCAAGAGCCTTCTTCCATCTTTGTAGAGAGAAACTCACTTTCTAACTCAAATCTGGCAACTCTAAACTGATGCAAGTTTGATGACTTCAGCTCATCGATCATATCGTATGTGTCCAAATCAGCATACTCCTCACGCAAAGGTTGCGGAATGCTGGTTTCTATGATACCCTTAGCTATGGCATATGTCCTTCGACGATAATGATAATCAATCGCCGCTTGTGCATCAATGTCGTTTTTCTGGAGGGTTTCCCACATGTCTTTTAGTTAAGAATGATAGGTTGATTCTCTTGAGCACGGCTCTAAGGCGTAAGTACCAACTAATGAAGTTTGACCCATTTTCTCTAAGTCTTTCACCATGTAAGAAGGAAACCATTTCAAGGTACTGGGTATTATCCATTTTTCTACAAACATAATTGCAAGGAACACAATTAAGACTAGTTCACAACAATGAGTTCATATAATCAAATTATATATGACCTCACACTAAAACATTTCATCCCTAAGAAGTTTTAGTGATTACATGATCCAGATTCACTGCCCGACCTCGAATATCACACGGCTGACGGGTCAGTTTCAAAGGTAGACAACAACTTGTGCGATCACATTATCTTATATGTAATGTGATTCATGCTCGATCTTTCGATCTCTAGTATTCCGAGGCCATATCTGCAGATGCTACGCTCGCCAAATTAACCTCCATGTTATATGCTGCTCAGCAAGGCCATATTTTCATATGCCAGGCTTGCCGAACCCAACCTCATGCGAACTCCATTGAATATGTAGGAAAACTCCGGTATGTACGGAGCATCAGGCCATATGGGAGAACCTTCCAGGTGGTGCACACTTCGGTAGAATACTTATGTTTGGCTTTGTTAAGGGATCATCTTATCACATGCTACCGTCGTGTATCCTATACTAGCAAGTTTTAAGATGTCTGGGCTATGGCAACACTAAGTCTACAGTGTCTCCATTTTAGTTTGTTTTATGATGACGATTACTACTTACTAGTAACACATAGCAAAGCTATCACTACATCACAAACAAACAAACGATAGCCCCCACTTTGCAATACAAGGTTTAGACGGTCTAGTTGTATATTGCAAGTTTTACGTGGCTGCTAGGGCTTTCATAGTTAAACAGGTTTTAACCTACGAGTCAACCACAACGTCAACCATACGATTGTCTCTATTACACGTCGTACGGGGCCCTCCGTTGCAAATGCCACATCCGCTAAAGTAGAGAGACAGACACCCCCTAGCCACTTTATATGGTACAAGCCGCATGTCAAGCGTGGAACCAGTCTCGCGTAAGAGTACGCGTAAAGTCGGTCGGGGGCCGCTTCATCAAACAATGCCGCAGATGTGAACAAGTACACGTGGGAGGGTAACAATCATACAATCAACGCCCACATCCCCGATGTGTTCTATCCGTACAGTAATACTAAGCATAGACCTAGCTCTGATACCACTGTTGGGGTTCGCAGCAGAAAACACAAATTTTTCTAACTAGCGTTCCCTTAACCCAAGATCTAGCTAGCTGTATTACCGTAACGGACAGTAGTGCGGAAATAACATACCTCGGGGTGTAGTCCGTTGCGCGGGAAACGTTCCCGCAAACGTGGTTGATGTAGCCGATCAAGTTTCACAGCCCCCTGGCTGTGTTGAGCACCCGGTTGGGTGTAGTGCCACACGTGCAGCACCTCGTAGTACTCGCACACGTACGAGACTCGATGACGACCTCCGTTCTCCGATCCAGCGGAGGGGGCGGAAGCAGACCTCCGGACGGAGCTTCGGCAGCACGACGGCCTCCGATTCTAGCAGAGAGGTCTCAGTTCCACTACAGCCTCACACTAGGGAGCCCACCGTGGAAGAGACCAGAGAGGGGAGGAGACCGGAGAAAACCGATCTCAATTCGGAGTTATATTTATTTTCTCACGAATTTCTGTGTATTAATTATGTGCACCCTGCCTGTCTTTATATAGGCTGGGGAAGGGAGTAAACCCACCTCCCCTAGCAATGTGGGACTAAAGTCCCTTGCTAGGGGGTGGCCGGCCAAGGGGGGAGAGGGGGCGCACCCCTCATGGGCCCTAGGGCCCATGGCGCCTCCCCCCCCCCCCCCCTTTTTCTTTTCTTTTTTCTTTTCCCTTTAATTCCTTAATGGGCCTTTTTCTCCACTAAGGCCCATAGCACATATTAATTAGAAATAAAATGATTTTAATTATTAATTCAATTAATTAATAACTAAAACATATTATTTCATCTCCCGGTGCTCCGGAAACACTTCCGGCTCACTCCGAACTTGTTTCGGTTCAATACGGTACTCCTCCGATATTGTCTCCTTAATTCTCTGGTTGCTCCGATGGTTCCGAAAAGGTCTCCGATTTCATCGAGCCCTTAAGTGTGTTACCCTACGGTCCGAGAACACTCCAGTCATGACCGAGCAGAGGCAACAGTCAATGATCATCAGCGGGACCTGGATGCCCATAATGACCCCTGTGCATTCCGGATATCAATACCGATTGGACCTTACGCCGTATAGCATTCCCTTTGTCAGCGATACTGGATTTGTTCCGAGATTCGATCAATGACATCCTATGTCTGGTTCAACCTCGTTCCGAACTAAATCCTTATACACTTGTTCCCGTGATATTCATCCCCGTGACCTAGTCACACGCTGCGTAGCTTTATGGATGGAATCTCACCGAGTGGGCCCTGAGTATCTATCCATTATATGGATTGACAAATCCCGCTCTTGTAAACAATACTCCTCAACATATCTCCACGGAATACCTAAGATACAACCGTTATGACCCGCATATTTCAGTCAGGTGGTGGGATGTAAGTCAAAGCATCCGGGAAGATAGTGATTATGCACGTACTCACGGTCAAAGGAACGGTCTACCACGTTCTGTAATTACAACACTGAACCTTCATAAGATTTGATCATGCTGTAATGCTTTCTTTGGGTAATGTTCATCACGTCACTTAACCAGTGAGGTGACCTCATAGTCAAGAGACTTAATTGTCCATGATCGCGAAACCACGATCATCATGTTGACCATGAACTAGTTATCGAAGTAGAGGCTAACTAGGAACTCTGGGTGTTTCTATACCACACCTGCATCATTGTTTCACTGATGCAGTTCTAGCACGGTATGAAACTGGTTATGAACTTGCTTAGATATATATTGGAATAATCATATATTATTTGCCTCTAGAGCATATATCCAACACGCGGGTCCGGCGGCGACGTGGAGATGATTCCGGCGGCTACAGAGCGTCCGAGCTCGATTCCTTCTGCACGAAGACGAAGTCGTGGATGGCGAGGAGGATGGACAACACGACGCAGCTCGGGAACAACGTTGGCCACGCGGGCTTCAAGCTATGGCGACGGCGGCGTCCTGTTCTTCACGGGGTTCAGCGAGAGAGAGGAGGATAGGCACTAGGGAGGGGGGAATGGACGCACGGCGTCTCCAGCATCTCCGTGGCGTCGCTAGAAGGCGCCGGAGGGGCAGGTGGCGTCTGGAGAGATGGCGACGTGCCCAGCTAGCTCGGTGGCATTCCACCGAGCATCTTGGAGGCGCGGGATGGGGAAGAAGACCCCGCTGCCCCTATGGGCCGGCTGGGCTGGGGTGGGCCGGCTTCGCCTGGGCGCCAGGTAAGTATTTTCTGATTTCTTTTCTATTTCTCTTTTCTGACATTTGTTCTGTTTAGCCAATTAAAATAGCTAAACATTTTATTAAATGCTGAAAAAATTTATGTGGCCTCATAATATAATAGAGTAGCCACTCATAAACTTTCAACAATTTTAAAATTCAAATAATTTGAATCTTAAATCAAATAGGGGTATTTCTTTAATTCCAAGGCACTATTTGAATATTTGAAAAATCTATGAGCATGGGATGGGTCCCACATCACTTGATATGTGATCACACTCATTTATAAGACTTTTCAAAAATCTAACATGAATTTTTGGAGAAGATTTTTATCTGGCCTTTTGAATTAATTCATCTGGGGGGGGTTCCTTCTCCCATTTTGATTTTGAAGTTGATTTCCTTTGAAATTTTGACATGATGCAAGGTTACTTTAATCCTAGCACATTACCTAACAGAGGGTTCTGACACTAGACATGTATGTTGCGTGTATGATTATAACGTGCATGTCTTAGTGTGGGGTTCAATTGCTTAGTTGAGTTCTTGCCGGTGGTATTTTATACACCAAGTGGCCCTGAGATGTGCGCAGCTTGGGGCATCGCGATGCGATTGCTCGTGACTCTGTCACGTGGCACACTTTATTGTATGACTGAGCCCGCCCGAGACCCCGACTAAGTGATCGGGCTGGAGTCTGTTTATGTAAGTGTTATAATTCAATTGATAATATGGTTGATGCGACTTTTCTTTGAGTATGGGATTTCACCACCCATAATCATTTAGACTTGTGAGCGGGTGATGAGACCCATCTCAGTTGATCATCCGGCCTGGATGGGATGCCCCTCACGTTCGATGCTTTCCGAGAGTGTTCTGTGCTTGGCCTTGTCTGCTTAGACAAGTGGGTACGACTCTCAGCTCTCCATATGATTGAGTTGTGACTGGAATTACATACGCATATTCCGGGTCCCGACATACTTGGTATCAGAGCAGGACTGTCTGTAGGATTATTAAACCCTTGGTCGAAGTCGAGTCTAGAATTCTATAGTTATATAGTGACTTTGGGTATAAGGGAACAACCTAAGGCTTCTTTTTCTCCTTAAGTCACCCTCATCTTGTTCTACAGGAAGATAGGACTAGGCTCATCTATGTCTTACTAGAACATCTCGTTGTTTGCTTCCTTGTAGCCGTAGGAAAGTTGTGTTCGGTTGTCTAGAGTCATCGTGTTGTTGAGTTCCCTGGGGAAGTTCTGTCCAATCTCCTCAAGGTTGTTTCATTTTCCATCCCGGTGTAGCCATTATGCTGCCCGATTTATCTCGTGTTTCTATGAATCTTTGCCTTTGCATTATGATCCTTTCTTCAGAAATCATGTCCTCTTATCTTTGATTCCATCATACAACCTGATCTGATTGTTGATTTTTATCACACAGGATGTCAGGTGGAACTCGTAGTGTTGTTCGTCGGAATCGAGACCATGTTCGGAATCGAAATGATGATGAACCTCCACCACCGCCTTCTGCGGCAGAAATCATGATGGAAGCTGAGCGAAATCGACGTGATCAAACACGCCTTTTGGATCTCATCGAGCAGAATACCGCTCGTCAGCGTAATGTGGTTGTCAGCATTCAGGATTTCATTCTCCTCAAGCCACCGGTATTCCGATGTTCTTCTGAGCCCCTAGAAGCTGATGATTGGCTCCGTTCCATCGAGCGTAAGCTTGAGACGGCACATGTTGCTCCCAATGATCGTGTGGTGTTTGCGGTATACTTTCTGGAAGGTGCTTCTGGTGAATGGTGGGAGAACTATGTTGCAATTCAACCTGATGGTCACGTAGTGACTTGGCAGCAATTTCTTGATGCCTTCCGAGGGTACCACATTCTGGATGAGATGATGGAAAGAAAGAAGGAAGAGTTTTGCAATCTAACTCAGGGAGATAGGTCCATCCACGAGTATATGACTGAGTTCAATCGTCTTGCTCGCTATGCACAAGAGGAGATATACACTGATGCCAGGAATAAAGCAAGGTTCCGCGAGGGACTTAGCCCTGTTATTCGTCATGATCTCAATCTTCATGAGTTTGTCAACTTTGAGGATTTAGTTAATAGATTCTTCAGAGTTGAGTATGGGAATGAGGTGTTCGAAGAGTCTCGCAAGCATGCTCATGAGTTTGCTCCATCTTCTAGTTCGGCCCCTCAGAAACGCCGGATATGGATTCCAACTAGTGCCATTCCTTCACACCTTATTGCAAGGCCATCCTATATGGTGCCTCAACCTCCTCCACCAAACATGAATCCCAACAGCTATGGTAGTGAGCCTGCCATCCTTGCTCCACCCCCTGACACCAGAGTTTGCTACAAGTGTGGTCAGCCTGGCCACATCGCACGGAAATGTTCATCGTCGGTGAAAGTTGATCCTCGTCCAAGACATGATGCCACCCCACCCAAGTCTTCACAGAAATCAACCTCCAACTCCTTGCAAGCAAATTCCTTAGCCACTTTTGGTGGTTGTGTGAACCAAATCTCAGTTGAGGAAGCTATTGATACTTCTGAGGTCATCCTTGGTACGCTCCCAGTCAATCATGTTCCCACTTCCGTTCTTTTCGATCCAGGAGCTTCTCATCCATTCATGTCGGAGAGTTATGCACTTCGTCATGAGTTCCCCTTTGAAGAAATGTTTTCCCCAATGATCATTCAAACTCCTGGTTCCAAGTGGCAAACTAATAGAGTAAGCCATGGCAATCAAATTTCAATTGAGGGTTTAGTATTCCTTGCTTCTCTTATAGCCCTCAAGTCTTCAAACATTGATGTCATCTTAGATATGGATTGGTTATCAAGACAGAATGCTTTCCTTGATTGTAAAGCCAAGTCAGTTAAACTTACCCATCCTTCAGGACAGACAATTGACTACACCTCACCCAGTTCTAGAATCCAGATGCATACTTTGAATGTGCTTCCCCTTCCTGACCTTAAAGATATTCCGGTGGTTCGTGACTTCCCGGATGTCTTTCCTGAAGAACTGCCAGGAATGCCTCCTGACAGATGTGTAGAATTCATTGTAGATCTTGCCCCAGGAACCGCCCCAATTTCCAAACGGCCATACAAAATGGCTGCACGTGAGTTAGCTGAGCTGAAAATCCAACTTGAAGCTTTGTTGGCAAAAGGCTTCATCCGCCCTAGCTCATCGCCATGCGGTTGCCCCGTTCTGTTCGTAATGAAGAAAGATGGAACAGAAAGGATGTGCGTAGACTATCGCCCGCTAAATCTAGCAACGATAAAGAACAAGTACCCGTCGCTTCGGAAATATTGTTGGGATACGGGGCAGAAAACACAAATTTTTCATACCTACGTTACCCGAACCCAAGATCTATGCTATGGCGATGTAAAGTAACGGAGGGAATCGGAGTTCATACCTTTGAAGACCGAAAGAGGGAAACGTTCTTGCGAACGTGGCTGGCGTATACTCGGAACTACAACCTCCCTATCGTGTAGAAGAGCACCGACGATGGAGACTTCCGGTTGACCTCCAGCAATGAAGTAGCACCACAGGTGTAGTGCCTCGAAGAGATTATACACGTACAGTCGATGTTCCCTTCGGGCCCCGAACCAGGCGAGCAGCGGAAGAAAGACGGATTCGGAACCCGACTCCGGCAGAGCGATAGCCTGCTATGGTGGAGAACTCCACACTAGGTGTAGACTCCAAACAAGGGAAGTCCACTCACTAGGTAGGAGAAGAAGAGGGAGAGAGATTTTGTGTGTTGGAAAAAAGTGGGGTGTACCCCTCCTTATATAGGCCAAGGGGGGTGCCATCCTCCTCCCCTCCCCAAGGTGGGACTAAAACTCCCAAGGGAGGGGGTGCGTCGGCCAAGGGAGGGGGGATGGGGCCCACCCTTGGCACAAAGCCCAAGGGGGGAAACCCCCTCCTCCCTAATGGGCCCATATGGCCCATATAGCCTTTTCCCCTTTTTTAATTAATTTAATTATACTTTAATATTTAATTCAGATAATTAAATAATAAAACATTATTAAATACAATTAAACTTCATTTTGAACCTTTCAAAATGTCCGAAATAACTTCCGTTCTCCCCCGAAACTATTCCGGTGATATCTCCTATTTCACTGATGATCCTGAATCTATCCCAATGCATCGATTGACCTTAAGTGTAACACCCTACGATCTGGGAAACAACATACAAGATCAAGACACTCTTATTGACCAATGACTAGTCAGTTGGACCTGGTTACAATCCTTGACAGCCCCTGCGCTTCCATCGAATGAACTTCTATCGTTTTTGTAAACTGTCAACGATATGACATAATCCCTTTGTGTTGCGGTACTTTGTTTGTCTGAGGTTTGATCGTCAGTATCCAAAATACCGTGTTCACTTCTCGTTCACAACAAACAAGTTTACTAGTTCGTGCCTATTGCATCTCTTGTGACCTAGTCACTTGCTTGCAAGCTATTGATGCAATATCACCGAGTGGGCCCAGAGTACCTGTCCATCACTTGGACTGACAAATCCCGCTCTGATCTATTAACATACTCATCAACCATCTATTTTAGAATACCCAAAGTGCACCGTTATAGCCAGCATATTTCAGTCAGGAGGTGGGATATAAATCAAAGTCTCCTCATAGATGACAATTACGTATGATCATTACAGTCTAAGGACTAAGCCATACGTTACAAAGTCATCGCAATGCTGTACTGTGTGACCGATCACATTACAATGCTTTAGGTCGGTGGGTGTTCATCACATCATTCTCCTAATGATATGACCTCATCGTCAATGGACTTAAGTGTCTCCATGATCAGGAAAGCTTGATCAATCAATTGCCCAATGAGCTAGTTTACCCGAGTTAAACTAGGAACTAGTGTTTTATACCACACGTGTATTAGTATTTCCAAGTAATACAGTTATAGCACAGTATAAAACGTATTATGAACAAAGCGGATATGTGACAAATATTGAAACCTCAAGAATGATCAGACGGGGAGGGGGTGAATGATCACTTCTAAACATTCTAAGGAACTTAGAAGGAATTCATGCAAACTGCGAAGGACTACAGGCATCTCGAAAGAATTACAATATCGAAAGACATGCATGGCTCGAAAGGATTGGGACCGAAAGAAAACATCGAAGGAAAACAGGCAACGAGTAAATACTGAATGTAAATACAAGAAGGAAAACGAGCCTGACACGATGATGTTTGGTAAACCATTTCACACTCTGTAAAGTGTTACGTCTGGTTGGAGGGACTGGTGATTGAACACCTGGAGCAAAACTCTCTCCGTCCTATTCTCCACTCCAAAAAACTCCTCGAGCTTGTCCATTTTTCACTCGTGGTAGATGATTCAGGACATCTCCGAGACCTTTACATACTTCCTTTAGCAGCGGCAATTTCTCTTCAACTGCTTCACAGGAGACGCCTAACCGTCTAGGGGACTTGCAGTTCTCCAAGATAAAAGATCGGCTAATCTCGACCTAAGTCTCTGTGAATTGCTGAACTCAGCTCAGACTTGGGATTTGGTTTTCTCTCGAGTTTTCTCTTGGGATGCTCAAAGTGGTTCTGTCTTAGAATCTTCACTGGAGCAGCCAACCCGAAATGGCGGGTAGGTGCTGGGTATTAATAGGTGGCGATCTCGATGGGTAAAATGACTGAAGTGACCTGATGCAACCGCTTGACGCATGTCCGCAATGGTCGGATCTCAATCAGTGCGCAACTTTACTTGCAGAGCAAGTAAGCTGACCTACCGAACGAGTTCTCTCTCGAAGGCACGAAGTGCGATGAATTTTCCTTCGAGTTATTCACTCGACTCAGTAAGATTTCTCTCGGTAGGATTTATATGGGTTTAGGTTGAGCAGAGCAAATTCACTTCGACAAAGATCTCAACTAGCAAATCCCTCTTGATAGTACGGTTTTTCCTACGACTCAAGAAAATAAAGAGAAACTAGTAAAAAGACTAAGTCTTCGACCAGCTTCAGCTTTCTCCTCGTTGCGCTTTTACTCGAGAGCATCTTCTTTCTCGATGGCATTTTTGGGGGTCGCCTTCCATCAAAGGTTTCGATAGTTGACTACAGCTTCGCTGCAGTGAGTTGTCCTTCGACCTTCCACTTGCAAACTCCATTCTTTCGGAACCTAAGTATCTGTTTATACTCGAAAACAATATTAGTTCCACTACTGCTTTGTCCAACAATCCCCAACACCTTCGGGGGCAAAACTTGCTCTTACAATCTCCCCCTTTTTGGACGATTGTTGACAAAACACGCATCGATAAATAATTTGAAAGTTTTGAGTTTTCGATGATAAACCAGTGTTAAGATCGATGAAATACTCCCCCTTGATGTGTGCACGGAAGATATGAACTTCTAGTGAAGTTCACATTTGACAAGCATTGAGTTGAGGGAAAAACATCATAATCTTAGCGAGCAAGATTGCAGTCCAAATAATATTCAATGAAAAATATGCAATCTCCTCGAATAACCTGTGAACTTATGTAAAAGATAACTTGCAAAAGGTTAATTATCGCAATCATAGCAGATAGATATCTTACGATAAAATAGCAGTTCACAGACCTAATTAGAGTTAGTTACTACCAGATCGAATATGAATCGAAAGTTTGTTGAAACCACTCAGAAACTCAAGGTTTAAAAGTTCACGACCAAAAAGCAAATCCCTTAACCCCGATGGCAAACTAATTTCTAAGATGCCACTACATCTTCCCCTTTTTGTCACAACGTACAAAAAGTTGAGAGAATAGGGTCGAAAGAAAGTCCTACTCGCTGGAGCGGCGCCGGCGACGTCGAGAAGATTCCGCAAGCATTGAAGGACAACGAATGGGGCAACCGCCTGGTGGAGTAATCTTTGTTCTGAAGGAGTGATGATCTCCAGAAGATTCCAGATGCGATTCCGGAGGTGTACTAGGGCTTCGAGTAAGTGGAGAGTAAACTCTCAGTTGGCGCCTTGGTTCTTGCTCAAGGTCGGAGTCAGAGGAAATAGTGTTCACATTGATGTGATAATAATCATCGACACTAATGACATCCCTGTTCTTCGGCAGCAGAGGAATGGTAGAATATGGTCCATTCACGCGGTCATCATTGGTCCATTGCATGTGCATATGCGGAGGATATTCTTCGAATCTGTAGCGCTGCAGCTGACCGAGGGAATTAAATTTGCGCAGTCCTTTCCAATCCCGGCAAAGGCATTCACGCAGAAGCTGATTATTGTTCATAGTGATGTTGCGTAGAGGGTTGATTTCATCCATCATCTTCTGTTTTTGCAGGAAATCTTGGTCGATATGATGCTGAAGCATTTGCTGTGACCGAAGAGATACTTCCATGTGATGCACTTGCTTGATGAACTTCGAGCAAATATTACGTTCAGTCAGGATGCCAGTGTGCTCAGCAAATTGATCGTTGGGTCGAGCAATAATCTGCAACACTTCCCTCACAGGAGGAGTAAAGATTTTCTGGTAAATTGACACGTGGAATGGCACGTACCGAGAGTAATTGCAGATTGCCATCAGTCAGGGCGCATATGGCTTGTGAGAATTGTGATCATCAGCAAAGGAAACCATCGTACGAATGAAGTAGTCTTCAAAATCGAAGGGATGACCATGGACTAACTTCATCAGAGCAAGTTGCACATCATTGGGGATGGGAAAATTGTCGTGCACATCAAGCATAGGCATCAAAGTCTTCGACAGAATATAAAACCGGGACTTGGCTTCGAAGACTAAGTGCTTGGTCATTGGCTCAGAGGGGTAGTGATCTCCCACGACATCAGGATTCATCCGCGTAGAAAATTCAGCAGGATTTGGAGCAGGCAGATCATGCAGCTTGTGTGGCAATCCTTCGAAATTAGGAAAGTTGAGCACTACCAGAAATTCATCGACAGTCATGTGGAACACTTTTCCTTGAATCATGAAATCAAACTTCCAAGTCTTCGTGTTTTCTGGATCACCAGTGACATAAAGTGTGGCATAGAATTGCTTGATAATCTCAGGATTATATCCAATATCGAGAGCAAACATCCTGTGAGCATGAAGACCGTCAATTGTTTCGGCAACATTCTCGAAACAAGAAGTGGTGTACACCAAAGGCAGATCTAGATACTGATGTTGAAAAACTCTAGCCTTGTTGTAAAGCACACAAGTGTAGTAGATGGCTTGCTACTGGGTCTAAACCGAAGAAAATAGGAATTCCTTAGGTTCTCCTAGGGATTGGGCCCGAAGAAAAATGGCTTATGTTCCCGCCGCCTGAAGATAGGACCTCCTCGAGGTACATCAGAGCGGAACAAAGGCAGCATTTCTCTCGGATGAGTAGAGTGGAGTAGCTCATCGACCGGAAACACTTCATCGGCATTTTCTGGCATTTGAAGAACGGGCTCAGCAGGGCGAGGAAATGAAGATGGAACATTGAAAATGTCCTGAGCTGAAATAGCTGCAGGGGCATGATACGTCCAAAACGTATCTATAATTTCTGCTTGCTCCATGCCTCTTTTGTGTGATATTGCTATGATATTGATGAACTTCCATACACTTTTGATCATATTTGGACTAACCTATTAACTCAGTGCACCCCAGTGCCAGTTCCTGTTTTCTGCTGTTTTTCTATTTCAGTTTTCCCCCATATTAAAAGTGCTCCAAAAATTCAGGAAAAATCCAATAAAAATAATCGATCAGGAAGCTTCCGGAATCACCGAGGGGGGCCAGAGGGGACCCACCAGGGCCCTAGGCGCCCTCCCGGCGCGCCCCAAGGTGGGGCCGCGCCAGGGGGGCGCCTGGACCCCTGGTGGGCCCCCTGGCTTCCCCCCTTCTCCTATATATCCCTCGTGACGTGAAACCCCCGTGACGGGAACCCTTTTTCGTGATCTCTCCTCTGTTCGGGAGCACCAGAAGACCTCTTCCCGGCACCCTGTCGGAGGGAGGAATCACCTCCGGGAGCTTCTCCACCACCATGGATGCTTCCCGAATGAACCGTGAGTAGTCCACCTTGGACCATGGGTCTATGATTAGTAGCTATGTGCTGTTCTCCTCCCCTCTTTGTTCTTCATGGATTAGACCTCGTGAGATGCCTACATGATCGAGGCACATATGTAATATTTCTGCTGTTGCTATGCTGAGTTTGCTGGGATCCGATGGATTATGAGATTATGTTCAGATTGTGTTTGAGTAATATATTTGATTCTCCTCTTTTATATTTATGTTCTTGAGTAATTCTTGCATGTTCTCCATTGCTGTATATTGCTTTGGCCAAGTAGTAGGTAGTGACTCCAAGAGGGAGCGTTATGCATGATTGTGGGTTCATGCCCCCCGATGACTAGCTTGAGCGACAGAAACATGAGTCTAGGGCATGTGTTGTTTCCACAAGGGAGAAAAAACGGTGCTTGTACTTGCGGGTGCAAGGATTTTTTACTCTACGCAAAGTTCTTTAATGCAGTTGTCTGTTGCTTTGAGTTTACACTTTTGGTGGGATTCGCAACTTAATACCAGTGAGATGTTCTGGATAGATATCTCTAGGTGGATGATTAGTAGGTAGATACAGATGGATTTCGGTCTACTTGTCTTGGCGTACCGCCCGTGCTTTTGAGTCTCTTCCTTTCTTTATAGCATAATTAGCATTGGTTTGCGCACATAATCCTGTCAATTGCCCAGCTATAATTTGTTTTCCTCGCATGGCTATTTTATCGTCTTTTGGGAGAGAGACGTCACTAGTGAACATCATAGGACCCCGGTCCATATTTCCAATACTGTTACACCCACTATCAATTTACTGCTTTATTTAATTTTCCGTTGCTATTACTATCATTGCTATCCCGTGCGTTTTATCCTTTGTAAACAACAAGGCCAGAGGGATTGACAACCCCTTTGTACTCGTTGGGAGCAAAGTTATCTGTTCTGTGTGCAGGTCCACGACAACCGCCAATCTCTAGCGCCATTGTCACCTTCCCGTCGTTGCCGGAGTCCTGCTGGAGACAAACCTTGGTATCTTCACCGAGGGAAATTGCTGCTATCTACATCTCAACCTTCCACTTTGGGTAACCAACGAGGGGCGAGAAGCTATCGTGCTGTTGTCAGGACCATACCTGCTCTCGTGTCATCAAAAGCAATTTCTGGCACCGTTGTCGGGGACTCCGCTCTTCAAGATAGGGGAGTTGCACAGTATCTTTTATCTTTGATTTTTATTCTTGTTTGTTTACCTTTCAGTTTTTGCTTTAGTGTCCTTTATAAAAAATATAAAAAATAGTTATCTTGCTTGTTGCTTCTATGGGTTCCTCTGAGAACACCATGTTGTGTGACTTTACTAGTCACAAAAACAGTGACTTTATCTACACTCCTATTGCTACACCTACTACTTCAGCACCTTCTTATGAGATTAAACCTGCTTTGCTGAACCTTGTTATGAAAGATCAATTCTCTGGTGCTAGAGATGATGCTGCTTTGCACTTAAATAATTTTATTGAGCTTTGTGATATGCAAAAGTACAAAGAAGTAGATGGTGATATTGTTAAGCTTAAGCTTTTTCCTTTCTCCTTGAGAGATGAAGCTAAAATCTTGTTTCAATCCTTGCCTAAGAATAGCATAGATTCTTGGGATAAGTGCAAGGATAATTTTATTGGGAAGTACTATCCCCCTGCTAAGATTATCCAATTGAGGAGCTTTATTATGAATTTTAAACAATTGGATAATGAACACGTTGCCCAATCTTGGGAACGCATGAAATCTCTTGTTAAGAATTTCCCTACGCATGGTTTGACTACTTGGATGGTTATCCAAAGTTTTTATGCAGGCTTGAACTTTACTTCGCGGAACTTGCTAGATTCGGTCGCGGGAGGAACCTTTATGTCAACTACACTTGGTGCTTCCACAAAACTTCTCGATGAGATGATGACCAACTATTCCCAATGGCACACCGAAAGAGCTCCAACAGGTAGGAAGGTAAACTCTATCGAGGAGATCTCCTCCCTAAATGAAAAAGTTGACTTGATTATGTCCCTACTTACCAAGCAATCTCCTATTGATCCTCAAAATGTCCCTTTAAATTCTATGATGGCTCCAGATCAAGTAGATGTGAACTTTATCTCTAGAAACAACTTCAACAACAATGCTTATAGGAGTAACTTTGGTAGCAATCCTAGACCGTTTGGGAACAACAACACTTATCCTAGCACCAAAAACTCCACTTCTGAATTAGAGAGTATGCTTAAAGACTTTATCACTACCCAGAAAGCCTTCAACAAGAGTGTAGAGGAAAACTAGACAAACTAGATAACCTCTCGTTGAAGGTAGACAATTTAGCCCACGAAGTAGAATTTCTTAAGATTAGAACTTCTCCCCTTGAGGAGAGGAAGGTCACTCCTATGAATGCCATACAATTGCAAATTAATGAAAACATTAGGATGATGGCTCAACTTGAAGAGAGATGGGCTAGAGAAAAGGAGGAAGAAGTTAGAATTAAGAGCCTTCCTACACACCATACGGTTGCTACTATCCAAGTGGTTGAGGATATCCAAACTCTTAGCATCCAATGCACCCCTAGTCCCATAGGACCAATTAATGGTGATGCTATGACCTCAACCGTAGAAGAAGAAACTCCTATGACTATAGAAGCTACCAAACAAGTGAGCCTAAAGGACACCACTACCACTTTACTTGATAGTAGTGACCTTGATTTTTATAATTGCACCCTTTCTAAAGTTATTCGTTTCCTTCACAAGATGTCTAGAGACCACCACACTAGCACACTTAACCTTGCCTTCATGGAGCATATCACTAATGCTCTCATAAAATCTAGGGAGGAGAAGCTTAGGGTAGAAGCCTCCATTCCTAGAAAGCTAGAAGATGGTTGGGATCCTATGATTAAAATTCAGTTGAATAATTTCTCTTGGTATGCTTTATGTGATGTTGGAGCTAGGACCTCTGTTATGCCCAAAACAATGTATGATATATTTGAATTGAAACCTTTTGATCCTTGTTCTTTTGGTGCTCGTCTTGTCGATTCTTCCATAAAGAAACCTTTGGGGAAGATCGATGATGTTCTTATCATTGTCAATGACACTTATGTTCCCGTTGATTTTACTATTATGGACATTGAATGTGAACCTTCTTGTCCAATTATTTTGGGACGTCCTTTTCTTCGCACCGTTGGTGCTATTATTGATATGAAAGAAGGGATTATAAAATTTCAATTCCCTCTTAAGAAAGGGATGGAACACTTCCCTAGGAAAAAGATTAAGTTGCCTTTTGAGTCCATCACACGGGCTAGTTATTTTCTTGAAAAGACTTGATCTATTTGCATTAAGCCTAGATAATGGCTTTAAAGAAGCGCTTTCTGGAGGCATCCCGCAACTAATTTAGGATTTCCTTTTTGTTTTTATTCTGTTTTTAGTGGTCTTGATGATTGTTACTACTGTAGCAACATCATTGTATCTTTACTTTTCAAGATTTGTGCCTTTTATAGCCTCATATGACAAGGGAAGTGAAAATTGTGACATGATGTCCAGAAAACATATTCTGTCCTCGTGACTAGAAAAATCACAGAAAAATCCAAGTTCATCTTTTTTAGCTGAATTTTTTACACAGCGTGATCTATACAATTACAAAACTTTTGTATGTTTTGAGTTTTATATTTGAGTTGCAGAAGTATCCCTAAAAAATTCTTTACTACCTGCTGGTCTGTTTTTCACAGATTCTGTCCTGTTTTGCCTTTTCTTCGTTTTGCAAACCTTAAGCTTGCTTTTTCTTTGCAAAAACTTTTTTGTAATTCTTGAGAAACAGTATCCCTTGAAGAATATCTTTATTTCCAGTAGAGAAAAAATATTTTATTATGGGTACTAACCTCGCTAATCAGATTATGATGAGTTATGTATGAAGGGAGTTTTCAAGTGTGCGAGGGAAGATGATGAAAGAAGATTAAAGAAGTGTCAAGCGCTCAAGCTTGGGGATGCCCCCATGCATCCCCAAGAAATATTCAAGGAGACTCAAGCGTCTAAGCTTGGGGATGCCCCAATGCATCCCCTTCTCCATCAACAATTATCAGTTCGTCTCTCGTTTCACTATATTTTTTTCACTTCATGCATTATGTGCTATGCTTGGAGCGTCTTGCTCTTAGGTTTTATTTTTAGTTTTCTTTAGCTTTGCTTGCTGTTCATAACAAGTTAGAACCCAGCTTTCTTTGCGTGGGAGAGAAACACGCTCCACTTCACCCTAGAACACAACATAGGACTTTTCATGCTTATCTTTGTTGTGTGTGTTCTTTATCTTTTTCATAGCTACTGTCATGTTTTGCTCTTAGTTTTCATGCTTATCTTTTCAAAGAGCTTTTGTTTAGTTTGTTGCTGGAACTCTCTTGAGTTTTCATGTTTATCTTGTTTAGAGAGTTTGCAAGTTGCACTGAGTTTATGTCTTGACTTGAAGTAGGTAATTGAGGTTGCTATTCAGTTGTAGTTCTAACTTGCAATAATTTTGAGGTATTGTTTTGAGTAATGTTTGGACTTTTGGTGTAAAGAGATTTAGCCTATTAGTGATAGATGTCGTATTTTGGGAAATCCGTGTTTATTTTCAAAACTTACAAATTAGTTGAGAACTTTAGCTACTAGATGGATCACTACTCTTCTGCGGGGTCGAATATTAGAGTACACTCACGTACCATGAGTAGAGGATGCGCAAGGATAACCAAACCCCCATACACTCCTCCTCAGGGTACTTGTCTCTTTTTGAACCTCCTTATTAAATTGAGAGTTACCGATAATAAGTGCATGAGTTCTTCAGACTAATGTGAGTATTCGAAAGTTGACACTTCCACCTTCCCATATTTTTCTAGCCTCTCTTGTGTCGTGCATTGCTTTCTTCTCACTCCGAGAGTTGGCGTCCACCTTCGCCGGTACATCCAAACCCTTGGCACGATACACTCTGTCATCATAAACCTCCTTATAACCTTCCTCAAAAACGCCACCATACCTACCTATCAAGGCATTTCCATAGCCTTTCCGAGATATATTGCCATGCAACATCCACCTTCTCATGACTTGATCTTCATGGCATACATGCTACTTGCTTGATCGATGAGCCGCATGCTAGTTGGGCTTTTCCCTAATCATTTGCTACATGACGCGTTAGTATCATTGCATATCCTGCTACACTAGCAGAGGCATACATTTGCATACTTCATGATAGTTACATCTTCTTTATGATTTGAGTACTTTGTAAAGTGTGAAAGATCTCCTATACTTCTTGTAACATATAGAGTGTTGCCCCTAAAGTGAGGAAAAGATCCCAAAGTGGACAAATTAAAAGATCCCAAAGTGGACAAATTAAAAGATCCCAAAGAGGACAAATGAGAGAAATAGAAAGAGCCATTGAGGCCACCAAAAAATAGAAAAAAATAGAAAAAAGAGAAAAAGAAATAAAAAGAGAGAAGGGGGCACACTACTATTCATTTTGAGAAATCCACACTCGTACTCCCTCTTATATCTTGTACTCCATAGAGATTATCATTCATGCATATAGTTATGTGGGGACCTTCACACTATAGAACTTGGCTTGTATATTCCAATGATGAGCCTCCTCAAAATGAGCTCTAGGTCTTCTTGAGCAAGCAAGTTGGATGCACCCCCACTAGTTCCATTAGAGAGCTTACCTTAGATCATATGTGCATCCGTTGCATGATAATCCCTACTCCTCACATCATATCTATCATTTGGCTTTCTCTCGCCTATGATTGTCCTCATTGATGTGAGCCTTTCACACCTTTTTGTCTTCATCCTCCACCATATTCTCTCTTTTCCATCCTAAGTGTCAACTTTCTTGCTTACGCTCATCCATTGCATGAGTGCTCAAAATGACAAAAAGGAGTGGATCATTTTGACTTGTACCTGGCTAGTGGTCTGGGGATGAGTCAAGATAAGATTCCAAAGAAGACCAAGTGTGAAAATTTAGTAGATTGAGTTCTCAACACAAAAATACCTTTTTCTCGTATATCCCTATCCCCTTTCTTGCATGCAAACACCATTTGGAGACATTCGAGTCACGGACAGCGAGAGCTCTTGCACCTTTATGTTCTTATGTTGCTTGTTTCAATAGTAAATATAGACTCTTGCCTGTTATGACTTGAATTGAATTACATGCCTTGATTGCTTTACTTAAAAGTTCTTATATGGTTGTTAGCATGTAACCACAGAAATTATGCTTTTATCATTTACCTACTCGAGGACGAGCAGGAATTAAGCTTGGGGATGTTGATACGTCCAAAACGTATCTATAATTTCTGCTTGCTCCATGCCTCTTTTGTGTGATATTGCTATGATATTGATGAACTTCCATACACTTTTATCATATTGGGACTAACCTATTAACTCAGTGCACCCCAGTGCCAGTTCTTGTTTTCTGCTGTTTTTCTATTTCAGTTTTCCCCATATTAAAAGTGCTCCAAAAATTCGGGAGATCCAATAAAAAATCAGCGATCAGGAAGCTTCCGGAATCACCAAGGGGGGCCAGAGGGGACCCACCAGGGCCCCAGGTGCCCTCCCGGCGCGCCCCAGGGTGCGGCTGCGCCAGGGGGCCGCCTGGACCCCTGGTGGCCCCCCTGGCTGCCCCCCTTCGCCTATATATCCCTCGTGACGTGAAACCCCTGTGACGGGAACCCTTTTTTGCGATCTCTCCTCTGTTCCTCCGCCGCTGCGCTTCCAAGATCGGGAGCACCAGAAGACCTCTTCCCGGCACCCTGCCGGAGGGAGGAATCACCTCCAGGAGTTTCTCCACCACCATGGACGCTTCCAGGATGAACCGTGAGTAGTCCACCTTGTACCATGGGTCTATGATCAGTAGCTATGTGATGTTCTCCTCCCCACTTTGTTCTTCATGGATTACACCTTGTGATCTGCCCTACATGATCGAGGCACATATGTAATATTTCTGTTGTTGCTATGATGAGTTTGCTGGGATCCGATGGATTATGAGATTATGTTCAGATTGTGTTTGAGTAATATATTTGATTCTCCTCTTTTATACTCCCTCCGTTCCTTGATATAAGGTGCGTAAGGTTTTCAGAAAAATTCCAAAATGCATGGAATATTGGTATTATACCACCAGTCTAGATAAATATACCTACGGAAAGAGATAGAACGGAGAGTCTCTTTTCTATTACTGGTTGATTCGAATTATTTACTCCCGATTTTTTCTAGGAAAAGATCATTCCGATTATAGCAATACATGTACGCGTTAATATCCGTGCAAAAAACCTTGGGCACCTTATATTAAGGAACGGAGGGAGTATTTATGTTCTTGAGTAATTATTGCATGTCCTCCATTGCTGTTTATTGCTTTGGCCAAGTAGTAGGTAGTGACTCCAAGAGGGAGCGTTATGCATGATTGTGGGTTCATGCCCCCCGATGACTAGCTTGAGTGACAGAAACATGAGTCTAGGGGATGTGTTGTTTCCACAAGGGAGAAAACAACGGTGCTTGTACTTGCAGGTGCAAGGATTGTTTAATTTACGCAAAGTTCTTTAATGCAGTTGTCTGTTGCTTTGAGTTTACACTTTGGGTGGGATTCGCAAATTAATACCAGCGAGATGTTCTGGATAGATATCTCAAGGTGGATGATTATTAGGTAGATATAGATGGATTTCGGTCTACTTGCCTTGGCGTACCGCCCGTGCTTTTGAGCCTCTTCCTTTCTTTATAGCATAATTAGCATTGGTTTGCGCACATAATCCTGTCAATTGCCCAGCTGTAATTTTTTTACCTCGCATGGCTATTTTATCGTCTTTTGGGAGAGAGACGTCACTAGTGAACGTCATAGGACCCCGGTCCATATTTCCAATACTGTTACACCCACTATCAATTTACTGCTTTATTTACTTTTCCGTTGCTATCACTATCATTGCTATTCCTTTGCGTTTTATCCTTTGTAAACAACAAGGCCGGAGGGATTGACAAGCCATTTGTACTCGTTGGTAGCAAAGTTATTTGTTGTGTGTGCAGGTCCACGACAACTGCCAATCTCTGGCGCCGTTGTCACCTTCCTGTCGTTGCCGGAGTCCTGCTGGAGACAAACCTTGGTATCTTCATCGAGGGAAATTGCTGATATCTACATCTCAACCATCCACTTTGGGTAACCAATGAGGGGCGAGAAGCTATCGTGCTGTTTTCAGGACCATACATGCTGTCGCGTCATCAGGGCATTTTCCTCGGCTTGCTCATCGATGGCATCTCCTTCGTCGGCATTCTCATTTTGCTCGGCCTCCTCAGTCTCCATGGCGTCGAGAACTTCATCAAGTTGTGCAAAAGCATCAAGCATTTCTTCATTCGGAGAATTTGAAGATGAGGACGAGCTATTCTGGTGCAGGCGGCAGCCTCTTCTGGTGCAGGCGGTTCCTCTTGGCGTGATGAAACTGTGGTTACATTCACGTGTGCATCTTCTCCTTCGTGCAACGTTTGTGCAGAGGAATAATCCTTCTGCATCGATGGAATTGGGGCAGGTGGTTCTTGCTCGACCTGAGCATGTTGCTCGGTCTCAACTTGAGCCTGGGGCTCGACAACTGGGGTGGAAGAGGGAATGACTTGTCGTGGAGATGGTGGGTTGGGTGGTGGCGAAGAAGCTTTTGGTGGAGTGGGTTGACGTGGAGGTGAAGTTTGTTGGCGAGGTGGAGGAGTTTTTGATCGGGGTGGAGTGGGTTGTTTGGCTGGGGCAGGCACAGTTTCTTGTCGAGCTGATGCAGCATCGACTTCGGCAGACTTCTTCTTCTTGGCTATTTTCTCGATCTCTGGCGTTCCACGCACAGAGGATGGGGCAGCAGACTTTCTCTTTGGAGATTGTCTCTTGGTGAGGGTAGCATTGTGCTCCTGGCACATATCTGTCACAATCTGTCGAACTTTTCCATTGACAGTTGTGATATTTTCCTTTTGAGCTCTTCTGGATTCAGCAAGTGTGGCGTGCTTGGACTTGAAAAACTTTCGGGACTCCATGTCCTCAGTTTTTTCTCGAAGTGTTGTGTATAGAATATTTCTTGCTCACGGTCCTTTCGGTCTTGGGAGAGATAACCATCCCATCGACGCATGTAGTGAGCAGCTCTGTCCTGGATCTCAGCAGGAACATCATCCTCGGGAGTTATCTTAATGTGAGTGGTGGCCATACGCGAAAGAACGTTTGAAATTTGAACTGCATCCCATGCAACATTGGCAGTTGAATCTCCTTCATTGGAGCTTTCTTCATCGGCACGAGGGTCGGATAGAACTGGAGCAGCAGGAGCAAGGGCAGGATCAGCTCGAGGGACTGGAGCAGCCTGAGACTTCTGCCTAGCCTCCTTGGATTTCCTTTCGGCCTCCTTGGTGGCCTTGGCAGCAGCAACCGGTTTTGTTACGGCACTGGGGGCCTCAGCTTTTTCTTTCGGGGCTCAAGTGGCCTCAGCATTTTTTTTCGCAGCATTAGCGGTTGCATCCTTTTCCTTTGTGACTTTGGGAGTCACCACTTTCTCGGTGGCACTAAGGGCCACGACCTTTTCCTTCGGGGCACCGGGGGCCGGAATACCTTCGATCTGGCGTCTGTACCTCTCATTTACCAGATGCAATATGACCAATTGCTGAGCAACCTTTGCCTTCTTATCCTCGGGCTGACTATGGAAATTGAGAAGCTTTGACTTTAGCAAGTCTTGAGCTTCAAGTTCATGTTGCTTGACCAACCTTTCCTTTCGCTGGATTAGGGTTTCATCATCTTCGGCCACTTGGGCTTGCTTTCCCTTGGACCTGGCCGAGGGTTTTTGTCTACGAGGTGGCACCGGGGGAGCAGAGGAATTGGCAGATCAGTGACCAAATTAGTCATGTCAAAAGTTGCTCGAGGAGCCACAGCAGTTGGCTCCTGGATCTTTATGCCCTTTTTGCTCGGCTTCTTTTTCAGAGGAATGTCCTCGACATCTACCTCTGTGCCAGGGTCTTGTCTTTTGGTGTTGACTTCTTCGTCAGAAGTTGCCTCTGTTGGATAAAGAACAACGACCTTCTTATGTCGCTTGGTTGATTTCTTGCCAGCCTTCGACTTGGTGCTAGGACCAACATCCTCGGCAACTCCTTCGTTGCCCTCAGCAGCAGCAGCAGCCTTCCTGGATTTGGCTTCCTTTCGCTTTTCCTCTCGTTCAGCTCGAGAAGCAACAAACTCTTTAAAATCATCAAGAGTTTTGAGAGTGGATGGGTGAGCATTGGGTGGAGGAGGAGGGCAGTTTGCTTTGTTCCACTTGGGCCTAAGTGACTTGACACCAAAGGTTCTTCAGAGCGAACAGCCTCTCCCATCGAGGGATAATCTCCTTGTATTCATATCATCGATGCGCATAAAGCCTTCGAATTTCTTGTATCCTGTTTTCTATCGTTCTAGCATCTTCAACTGAACCTTCAGGCGTTCTCAACTTCTTCTCAATAATCCAGTCCTCAGACAGGCCTTCAGAATTGTTGGTGATTTTTGTACGGCCTCCTACGCGCTTGGGTTCCCTGAAGTTTCCTTCGTTCTCAGACATTTTCCTGCGAAGTAGATAGGTACGAAGGAAATACAAAAAAGATGTGAACATGTACCAAGAGTTTTCGAGGAAAAACAAGTTGAACGAAGTAAACATATAGAGGGATTTCTCTTGAAGAAAATTTTCATGGAAGTGCTAGGCTAGATTTTCAACGGGTGGAAATATAATGAAGGACTAGTATGAAAGAATAGCTCAGGGGGTAAATCTATCGATATGAATCTGTGAGATTTTCCTAAGTGAGAAATTCTGAGGGATTACTTACCTAGATTGGATGGGAAATCGACATAGAACACTAGAAACAGATTTCCCCAAGTTCAACGATCCGAACGGATCAAACAGACCTAATAAAAACAAGAGAAAATCAAGAACAAAACTAGGGCTCGATGAACATATCGGATGGGAATCGAGTCTAGAGCCTCACATACCCTAACTTGGTGATGTGCGGCGGCTACGGCGGCGCGGAGGAAGATCCTCGTCGACGGGAAAGCCTCCAACGACTTCCTTCCGGCAGCAAAGCGGCGAGGGAATCGACGGCGACGGAACGGCGCGACGTCGCGCGAGAGCTCTGGTGCGAAGGGGGAAAGAGACGAAGTCGAGGGAATGTGAGGTCTGTGCCGGTGGGGTGGATCGGTATTTATAGAGGTGGGGTCTGACATAACCGTCAAATCAGATCCAACGGCGCAGATCTCGCGTCTCTCCGAATTCAACGGAAGGATTTTGTGGCGGTAATCGCGGAAAAATTCCAACGAACCTAAAGAAAGTTGCTCCACGTCTGAGAACAAACTCATCGAACATCGCGTATAAAAGTAGATAAAAGTTCGATAGAAACTCGTTCAGAATCAATGACATTTGAAGGTAATCTTAATCGAGTACAAATATACATGTTCACGAGAGAAAATCAAAGATGGGGTAGGGATAGAATAGAGGGAAAACAGGGTCCGATACTTAATCAATCCGAGAGAAAATGAACGGCAAGAAAACTCGGAGTGATAAGTGTATAGGACAACACCAAACGAACAAAAACAAAAACGAAAAGGAAAAACGACTGAAAAACCAACGAAAGTAAACTACTTCTAGAAATAAAACATATAATACAAAGTGTCGATAGTTATGATCCTACTGCACATTGCGTGAGTCCAATATGTTCAACTCACACCTTAGTGCACAAAACCTTTTCTCATCCAGGGGCTTCGTACAGATATCAGCCAATTGATCTTCGGTGCGGACATGGCTGATAACAATATCTTCTTGTTGAACGTGATCTCGAATAAAATGATGACGAATATCAATATCCTTCGTTCAAGAGTGTTGCACGGGATTATGGGAAATTTTGATAGCACTCTCATTATCACATAGCAATGGGATTTTCTTCACGAGAATACCATAATCTTTCGGCGTTTGCTTGAGCCACAGAATTTGAGTGCAGCATGAACCGGTAGCAATATACTCGGCTTCAGTCGTAGAAATGGACACACAATTTTGTTTCTTCGAAGCCCAACAGACAAGAGATCTACCGAGAAAATGACATGTGTCTGAGGTAGATTTCCTGTCGACTCGATCACCAGCCCAGTCAGAATCAGAATATCCAACGAGATCAAACTGGGCACCTTTGGGATAAAAAAGTCCCAAAGTAGGTGTGTGAGCCAGATATCGAAGAATTCGCTTGACAGCAATATGATGTGATTCTTTCAAATTTGCCTGAAAACGAGCATACATACAAACTGATAGCATAATGTCAGGTCCAGATGCACATAGGTAAAGAAGAGAACCGATCATCGAGCGATATTTCTTCTGATCTAAAGGTTTTCCCTTCTCATCTGCATCTAGGTGAACATTCGTAGGCATTGGAGTCTTGATAGTTTTGCAATTGACAAGATCAAACTTCTTCAGGCAATCTCTGAGATACTTCTCTTGAGAGATAAATGTCCCATTCTTCTGTTGACGGATTTGAATTCCGAGAAAGAACTTCAATTCACCCACCATAGACATTTCATACTTCTTCGACATCATTCAAGAAAATTCTTATCTGATATCAGGGTTAGTATCTGATATCAGGATTTGAATTCCGAGAAAGAACTTCAATTCACCCAAATATCTTATCATCGACATAAATTTGACACACAAAAAGATCATTTTTGTAAGCACGAGTAAAAAGAGTCGGGTCAGTTGTTCCTGGTTTGAAGCCCTTCTTCAGAAGGAAATCCTTCTGTGTTTCATACCAAGCACGAGGTGCTGGCTTTAACCCATATCGGGCCTTGTGCAACCTGTACACCTTATCAGGATCCTTCGGGTCTTCAAAACCTGGTGGCTACATAACATATACGTCTTCTTCGATTTCACCGTTAAGAAATGCACTTTTGAAATCCATTTGATATAGCAATATACCATTGTAATTTTCAAAAGAAAGCATGACACGAATGGATTCAAGTCGAGCAACTGGAGCATAAGTCTAACCAAAATCAATACCTTCGATTTGGGTGTACCCATGTGCAACTAGTCGAGCTTTATTCCTTATAACAATACCATCTTCATCTTGCTTGTTGCGAAAAATCCACTTCGTACCAATGATATTATGCTTCTTGGGATCAGGTCTATCGACAAGGGACCAGACTTTATTTATCTCGAACTGCTTAAGTTCTTCGAGCATTGCAGTCATCCAGTCTGAGTCCTTCATGGCTTCATCGAATTTTGACGGTTCTAGCATGGATACAAATGAGAAATTTCCATAGAGGTTATCTAAACGAGTGCGAGAGCGAGTGGTAGGACGACTTGGTAGATGAATCTCTTCGAGTATTGAGTCGACGTCCACCCTCCTTCGAACACGAGGTAAAGCTCCTTCGACAGCTTGAGGATCCGGTTGTTCTTCGGGATCAGCTTGTCTTTCTAGATCATTTCCTTCAGGTCCATTGACCTTCGGGTTGAGCATTTTCTTCGTTTATGCGTTCTCCTTCGACCTGTACATCATTAACTTCAGGAGGTTGATCTCCAGCGCCCCAGGCTATGTGTGGGAACATTGGACCATCATCATCCTTATTGACTTGATGTGCATTTCCTTCGACAGACCAAATATCTCCAATAGGCATGTACCTGATAACTTCATCCAAAGGTCGTTCATCTAGGTTAAGAGGTAATTGCTCCTTTTGAGAGCCGTTAGTTTCATCAAATCGAACATTTACAGTTTCTACAACTTTGCCAAGATGAGAGTTGTAAACTCTGTAAGTGTGAGAATTTGAAACATAACCTAAGAGAAAACCTTTGTGTGCCTTTGGGGCAAACTTGGAGCTGTGATTCGTATCCCTGATATAACATGCAGCACCAAAAACCCTTAGATATGAAACATTTGGTTTTTTTTTCTTCAGGAATTTGTGCAGATAAACCATGTTGATGATATGACAGGCAGTGTTAATTGCTTCGGCCCAGAACCTGGTAGGAGTCTTGTATTCAGCAAGGATTGTTCTGGCCATTTCAATAAGAGTTCGATTCTTTCTCTCGACCACACCATTTTGTTCGGTGTATAAGAAACCGAGAATTCATGAGTAAAGCCATATTCATCCAGAAATTCTTCGATATGAGTGTTTTTGAATTTTGTACCATTATCACTTCTGATATGCTTGAGAGAAAACTCATACTCAGTTTGTGCTCTCTTTACGAAGTTTTGAAAATTTCAACAACCTTGCTCTTGTCATCTAGAAAGAAAACCCAAGTATATTGAGAGAAATCATCAACAATAACCAGACCATACTTGTTACCTCCAAGACTAGCATAATTTTGAGGACCGAATAAATCCATATGAAGCAATTCAAGAGGACGAGTAGTAGTCATGATAGTCTTTGCCGAGTGATGTTTCTTAGAAATCTTTCCTTCTTCACAAGCACTGCATAGACGATCTTTGTCGAATTTCACATTATCAATACCAACGATATTCCTCTTCGAGATAAGAGTTTGAAGATTTTTCATTCCTGCATGACCAAGTCTTTGATGCCATAACCAACCAGATGTGGCTTTACCCATAAAGCATGTGGACACAGCAGGTACCGAAGAGAAATCGACAATATACAGATCACCTTTGCGATATCCTTTGAACACGAAGGAATAATCATCCTGTGAAAAGAAAACACAACGAGAAGCAGAAAATAGTACAAGAACACCCATATCACAAAGTTTTGAGGTAGACATGAGATTATATCCTAGAGATTGAACAAGCATAACTTTGTCAATATGCTTATCCTTCGATATAGCAACCTTACCCAAACCAAGTACTTTTCCTTTGTTTTTGTCACTGAAGGTGATATATCTCTGAGTAGATTCGGTAAGTTTTTCTTCGTTGAAAAAAATCTTTGTCTCCGGTCATTTTATTTTACAACCACTATCCATGACCCATTTGGATCCACCGAAGACATAGCCCTGTAGAAGAATTAGTTATTCTTAACCACCCACAAATGAGCAGGTGACTGAGAAGGCATGGAAGTGTTATATGAAGCAGCGGTATTATAACGAACAGGATCATATTGGCGAGGGGGACCATCAAGCACACCATAAACATAATTCATCGATGAGGGGTTAGAGTACTTGTAACAGCCCAGATTTCACAAAACTAAAATTTTGTTTTCGGTGTGAATTGTTTGATTGTCTGATTTTTTTGCGGTGTTTGCATCCCCGATTTATTGATCGGCGATTATTTTCCCCCTCTTATCTCGTACCGGACGGAGACCGACCCTTGCTACCCTGACACTCGACATTTGCGACACCTGGTTTCACCCGATCACCGTCGCGAAAACCGCACGAGACCAGCCGCAGCCAACGGAACGAAAAACGCCCGTTTAATAGTTAAACGGGATATTTTTATAGAGCGTCGGAAAATGTTATCGGAACGGTTCCAGCGCGAGGTGAACGCCTCCAGCTCGACGCGCTGATCGTGCAGTTCGAAGTTTTACCCGAATCGGAGGTCCTGCGGACCCCCGGCGGTCAGAAACGTGAGCACCGCATGCGCGAGAGAAAAACCGAGGATGTTTTTGCAAACTACCAGCCACCTGGGCTATTTAAAGACCACCACACTCCCACCTCCTTCCAGGGTTTCCCTAGCCACAAAATTGTAGCCACCCCCTCCACTTTGCCCGGTTTTGCCTCCCAGATCCCCAAATCCTGAAACCCTAGCATCCAGGGCATCCAGGACCGTCAGATCTGAGATCCGACGGCCCCGGAGGCCTCCACCGCAGCACCAGCCAGTTTCAGGCCCCGCCAGGCCGAGCCAGCGCCACCAGGCCCGCCGTGGCCCATCTTGAGCCGCCGTCCATGGAGCTCCTCGCGCCGCCGCGCCCGAGCTCTCCCGAGGTCGCCGCCACTGGTCCCCCTCCTCCTCCACGCCCCGGTGACCCCCTCCACGTTGCGCTCCACCTCCCCCTCCCCCTGGTCTCAACCCCCTTCTCCCCTCCGCGCAGGTCCCGCGGCCCCGCCGCCGCGCCATGAACGAGCTGCGAGCCGAGCTCGCCGCCGCGTCCCAGTCCGGCGGGTTCCCTTCGCAAGCGACCTCCCAGGCGCCGCCCCCCTCCGGATCCACCTGCACCGCCCGGCCCCTCCTGCCACCTCGCCTCGTCGTCGTCTTTCCGGCGTCGAGCCAGCCGCCGGCCGCCGCGTCCTGGTCGGGAGGCGCCCCGATCCAGTGGCCTCCCACCAACCGCCACCACGACCTGGGCCGGCCTCCCCTCCTTGGCCCAGCCAGCCACCACTCCAGCCAGTGGGCCGAGGCCCACGGTGAGCGCCCCCTTTTTTTTCTTTTTTTTTTCTTTTTTTCCTTTTTCCTGTTTAGGCCTAGCAGAGTTTTGGTCCGTTTAGTTTTTTTTCTGGTAGGTTTTTTTATTAATTTTGGCAAACTGTGTTATTTTCTTGCGGTAGCTATATCTTTTCACCGGTAGCTCCGATGGAGACGCTTTCTACGTGAAAGTTGCTCCATTTTGCGCGTAGATTAATAAAATGTTGCTTGTTACCATGTTTGACTTTGTTTCCATGTTGTTGACCTGCTAATTACAACTGCTTGCCACTATAAATTGTAATTGCCATAACTTTTTAACCGTTGCTCCAAATAAAATGTTTCTTATATGTATCTTGACTAGAATTGCATGTAGATTGTGTTTATGTTGTTCTTGCTTGCTAAATAAAAATAATAAAATACGTTTAGGGGCAAAACAGTACCAAATTCAATAAATATCGTGGGGTCCGCAATAGTTTGCCATGTATAGGTTTTAACCCCCACTTAAATTGGTTAGCATAGGTAGATTATTTATGCTTCACCTCTTGCCATGTTTGCGTAATATGCCATGCTTGAGTGAGATGCCATGTTAACAACCATTGTTGATCACCTTGTGTAGCTAAACAACTTGAACCTTTCTAAAATGTGCGGTATCGTCATGTGTAACGAGTACTCCACTTAACCTGTTAGTAACCGCTCTCGACGGTAGGTGCGATGTCTCGTGTTGCCTTCTTGTTGATGCTTGCTCGTGTTTGCTTCGTAGTAATAGATTCTTGCTCATTGATTGATTTCCAGTGTTTACCGTATTGTGTGCTTCCGCGGGTACCTCTCAGAGACGATGCGAGCTTGCGATCAACTACACCTTCGGAACCCGACTTATCAACAAGCAAGGACTATACATTACTTATGATCCATTCTATTTCAACCAGCGGTTTTCATGCTAGTCTAGGATAGGTTCGATGTTTGATCCTACCACATGTTTACAGCCTCTTTCAAACCGATACAGCCATGTCCCCTCCCAGCAAACCATGTACCGCTATGTTACTATTGCTCGTTGCTCAGCCCCTGCTTAGTATGCATGCTTAGGATGCTACGAGGTTACCCTGTTACTCCTTGGTTTGGGATATCACATTATTATTATTATTTTTGTTGATGATATGATTATTATAATGTTCACTATACTCGACGAAGGATGGAAGGTCTAGGCTATCCCGCCCCGACGCTTTGTTCCATTCGAGTCACCTAGGATTCGAGTTCCGGGTATTGGTTTTAAGACTGAGCGTGCCTAACCGCGTGTGGGATTTTATGGGGACCCCTTTTCTTACCTACCTAGCTTCAAACATTTCCAGTGGTGGCCCAAGCTGATTTACCATTTGAAACCGTGTGTGTGCTGGTCGTCCGCCAGTTGTTTACAATCCAACCTGGACCAGTGAGGACATAGTTCCCTTGCTGGCCCACCTTGTCCGGCTGAGGACCCGGTTTCCCATGTGTGATTAACCGGCTATCCAAACATGCGACAGACGGTAGAGACCAGATCGAGAGCGCGGCCGGCTCCTGAGATGGATGTCGACTCACCGGGGGCCACCCGGATTTGTTCGTTGTTAGCTAGAGGGACCTGTCGTTTCGGATCTCTTGGAACTAAATCATAAAATGGTTGCCTGTGATGGGTCACAACTGAGAGAGATGGGCGTGGGTGTGGAGCCTTGTAATGGGCAGTTGGTACACCCCTGCAGGGTTAAATCTTTTCGAGAAGCCATGTCCACGGTTATGAACGACTTGAGACCTACTCCTTGTTCATAGACAACAACAACTGTGATAATTTTAATATAACTTGATCAACGTGTGTGTGTGCCTTGACTGCTTATTCTTCGTCGGGATGCGAAGAGGAGGACAAGGATAGGATAGGTGTTATGTTTGCGTAAGTAGTTGATAGCAAGACTTGTTGGAGGCGATTCCTCATCGAATGCTTGGCTTCTTTTCTTACTCTCTAGATCGTTAGCCACTTCATAAATGCTAGTGCGGCAGCAACCTCACCACTTACCCCTTCCTTACCGTAAACTACTAGTTGTCCTAGAATGAAGAGTAATGAAGTCCTTGCTGGGTCAGTTTACCACTACAGTTGGATGCTGAGTACTTCTGTACTCATGATACTACCCCCAAACTCTTTTCAGGGTTCTTGATCGACAACAGGTATGGTGATCGGCGTTTCACGTGGAGACTCGACGACGACTAGTTAGGCGGATCGCGGCGGAGGACCTGGACCCGTGTGGTTATGGGGATCGATGTTTTTCTCTTTGCTACTAGGCATTTGATTGTAGTCTGTACTCAGACATGTATCTTCCGCTGTTGTATTGTATTAAGGCAGTTGTATGCCGATTGTATGAGATGTTGTATCTTGTATCTGTAATGTTGTGATATCATGTTGGAAATCCGGGGCATATGGCTTTGTCATATGTCGCGGTGGGACCGATATGTGCTTGGTCCCCGGATCTGGGTGGAAACACCTAGATCTGGAACAGTACCGCATATCGGGCCTTACAGTACTGGTAGGTAAAAGAAATTTGCTCGTTATTGTGACGATGACGATAAACATTTCGGGCAGTGCTAATTCGCGATCGCGCGTGAGAGCGCTCGATTTCCGACAGCCGTGCAGGCTTGATTAGGAAAGTATTATTAGCATATTAATGTGTTTTATTTATGGAAAGAAACATGAATATTTAAGGTTGCCCCCTCACCCCCTCCTGAAATTCAGAGGGCCCAAGAGTTATGAGTAAATTTGGTGTGATTCTATACCATAATTAGCTTTTTCTGTGCAAGTTGACTAGTTCTTCACAAATCGATTTACCTTGAATCACGTTGCAGGAGGCTCGCAAGCAAAAAAAATTGGGCTCCATGCCTTTAATTAGTAGTAGTTCTGACCAGAAAATTGATGATGGCCTGCATGGGGAATCGCGCGTGCCCACGCTCGCTCGTGAAAGAGTGAACTCGACATTTCTATCAACTCGATAGTATTCCTTCTGGGGAACATTTGAAGCAGGAACCAAGGGTTCATTTCTATCCTCGAGATAATAGTAGTGTTTCGGTGGTACCGAAGATTTTCCCTGCATAGAATGGTTAGGGGCAGTTTTTCTACGAGAGATTTGCAAACCCAAATCTGTCACTTATAGAGACCATTCTTCGGAGGAGTACCAACGAATTCAGCAGACACCTTTCCTTCCTGATCTTTGATAAGCTTGTAGTCAGAATCAAGTGATTCATCAACAATAGCCCTATCAATGTTGCAGTTGAAACCTGAAAGGTTAGCAATATCAATGGGATTTTCTTTCGCCAGAACCCAGACAGTTTTTGGACACTTCTCGGGCTCCCAGTAGGTTCCATCAGGGTTGAGTTTACTTTCGAAACCAACACCTTCCTTTCGAGGATTCCTATTAAGAAGAGCCTTCTTTAGGATATCACATAGGTACTGGTGTCCCTGAACACTTTTGAACATGTCTGTGTCAAATAGATCTTTCAACCTGAGGAGTTTCCTCGGTAACAGCTTCCTCGTTCGAGGGGTTAGCATCATCAATGATAATAGGTTCTTTTCCTTTTGATTTCACAGAAATAGACTCAATTTAATTCGTTCCAGACAAGTCAAGCAAGGTGAAGTAGATCCATTTTTAGCTTCTGAGCCCTGTTGAGCAATGAGCGTGAGATTGATATTCTCCAACTCTTCATGAGCCTCTCTCAGTTTCTCGAGAGCCATTTTCCTTTGAAGGAATTCATAGGTTAGCTTCTCGTAGTCCACCGAGAGAAGATCATGCCGAGAGGAAAGTTCATCATACTTTTCCTTCAGAGCAGCATGCTCATTCATTAAAGTTTGACCTTTCTCAATCTCATCGATCAACAAGGTCTCAGATTTTTGAATAGTTTCACTTAGAGAATCTAGTTCATCTTGTTGGATAGAAGCAATCTTAGCAAGTTTGGCATAGCTTATCCTAGAGTTACTTTCATAAGCAGATCCATCAGAAGTATCGTAGGAATTCTTAGAAGAGGATACCTTAGCCTTGGCCATGAAGCATTAAGATGGAGATTCATCTTCACTGCTTTGGTTGGTGAAGAATGATCTTGGGTTCTTGTTCGAAGAAAAAGCTAGACCAGCAATACCATCAGATTCAGAACCAGAACCAGAACCAGAACCAGATCTTGAGTTTGATTCAGCTTCGGAACCAGAGGCTTCATCTTCTGAGTTCATCTCTTTACCCAGATAGGCCTTGGCACGGTGAGAATTCTTGCGTCGAGAGGAATGTGATTTCGAGGAAGAACTCTCTCGATGTTTGTGATACTTCTTCTTCTTGTCATCATCAGAACCATCTTTCTTGTCTTTTCTGGACTTTGAATCATATCTCTTCGACTCATAGTTTTTTCTCGATCTGTGTGACTTTCTCGAAGAGTTGTTGTGAGAATGCTTGGATCTATGTTCAATTTCCCAGAGAGGACAATCAGCAATGAAGTGACCTGGCTTCTTGCACTTGTAGCAGCAGTTATCTTTCGCTAAAGAGTTTCTGGATGATGATCAATGTTGTGATGAATTGTTCGAATGTCTGGAGGAGTAGTTTTTCTTCGGTGAAGAGGAATTCCTTCTCTGGAAACGGTTGAATCTTTTCATTATCAGTTCCAGATCTTTTCCAATATTCTCGTGGTCATCTGAGGCACCTCCAGATTCAGAACTGGCTTCAGGAGATGAGTAATGTGAAGCTTTGGCCTTGAGTGCATGAGATTTTCTTCGAGTTCCGTTGACATCTCGTTTTTCTTCTTCTTCCATCTCAAATGAGTTGAGTCTCTCGAGAATATCCGTGGCAACAAGATCCTTGAAATCAGTCCTTTCCTTGATCATCAGCACAATGTGATCGAAGGAATCATCAAGAGAACGGAGCAAAGTTCTGACAACTATCTGACTGGTAATATCTTCAGCACCGAGGGAAATTAATTCATTTAAAAGAGAAGTGAGTCTGTTGTATATGGAGTTAAGTTTTTCTCCCTCGTGCCTCTTGAATCGATTGAATTTTCCTAAAAGGGTGTCAATACGAGCATTTTTCTGAGTAGAGACACCTTCACCAATCTTCTCGAGATAGTCCCAGACACCTTTGGCCATAGAAATATTCTTGACCTCATGATATTTTTCTAGAGTCAGATGGTTTGTGATGAACACCCAGACATCAGAATTGAGGGGCATCTTCTTTGCCTCTTCAGGCGTGATAGCACTCTTGTCTTTGACATTTACACCATTCTTTACAACTTCCCAAGCTGCAGAGTTGATGGCCATGATGTTCCTCTTCAATTTGTCCTTCCAATAAGGATAGTCCTTCCCATTGTAAATAGGAATCGGTTCGCCCGAGCGAACAGCTGCAAACGACATTCTTGACAACACTCCAGGTGGTTAGACCAAAATACGCAGAGCGTAGGGAGTGCCTAGCTCTGATACCAATTGAAAGCTCAAGAATGATCAGAGGGGGAGGGGGTGAATGATCACTTCTAAAAATTCTAAGGAACTTAGAAGGAATTCATGCAAACTGCGAAGGACTACAGGCATCTTGAAGGAACTACAGTATCGAAAGACATGCATCGGTCGAAAGGTGTCAGAACCCTTTGTTAGGTAATGTGCTAGGATCAAAGTCACCTTGCATCGTGTTAAAATTTTCAAAAGAAATCATTTGAAATCAAATTCAAACTCAAATGGGAGAAGGACCCCCCCCCCAGATGAATTAATTCAAAAGGCCAGAAATAAATCTTCTCCAAAAATTCATGTTTGATTTTTGAAAAGTCTTATAAATGAGTTTGATCACATATCAAGTGATGTGGGACCCACCCCATGCTCATGGATTTTTCAAATATTCAAACAGGACCTTGGAATTAATCAAAATCCCCTATTTGATTTAAAGTTCAAATAATTTGAATTTTAAAAATGTTCAAACTTTACAAGTGGCTAGCCTAGTATATTGTGAAGTCACATAAAAAGTTTTAGCATTTAATAAAATTCCTAGCTAATTATTTGGCACAGCAAAAAAAATTGCAGAAAAGAAAAACAAAAATAAAAAGGAAAAAAAGGCTCACCTGGAAGCAGCCCAACTTACCCCCCCAGCCTCCAAACCGGCCCAGCCCAGCCCACCTAGCTCTTGTCGTCTTCCTCCACGACGACAAGCAGCTCGGTGGCCGGCATGCCGAGGCCGCCGACGACGGGCAGGCCACGCAGCTGCCTCCCTGCCTCCTCCATCCTGTCCAGGAGAGAGCCGTGGTCGCCCTCGTCTCTCTCCACCCCTTTCCCCTCGCTCTCGCGCACTCTGCCGCTTTTCCCCAATTTCCCCGAGAGCATCCGCCGTTCGCCGCCGTGAGAAACCGCATCCAACGCCGGAGAGAAGCCCGGAGACCGTGTCCCCCTCGCGCTACGTCGTCGTCCACGCCAAGCCGTTGAAGATGCTGATCTAATTGATCCAGGAGCCGCCGCAATCGTCGTTTCCTTCTCGCCGGAGCATCCTCGCTGACACCCCTTGAATGGTGTCGAGATCAAAGGCGGTAAATGATGATCATGTGTGTGTAGCGGTACACCCCTGCAGGGTTAACAAAACTATTCGAATAGCCGCGTCCGCGGTTAAGGACTGCTTGGAAAGCTTAGCTTGATTATTAGACAACTTGAACTGGATACTTATAAAACTTGCCAAGATAAGCGTGAGTGCTATGGCGTGCTTTCTCGTGGGGAAGTCGAGGAAGGCACCATAGTGGTGTAATTGATTGGAGATGTAGTGGACTCGTGTACGCTTCTTACCT
Organism: Bromus sterilis; assembly: GCA_950022295.1. Classification (NCBI taxonomy): domain Eukaryota; kingdom Viridiplantae; phylum Streptophyta; class Magnoliopsida; order Poales; family Poaceae; genus Bromus; species Bromus sterilis. Next base: position 154,325,366 of record OX465596.1, on the reverse strand, counting down.
CAAAGTCTGGTACTCGTAGTTCAGGACTAGCTAAGTCAAAGCTGGCACTTCTGCAATTGAACCCCACCTCCCTTTACCTTGATACATGTGCATGAGTAGTATAGTTCCTACGTAAGTCTTGCTGAGTACGACTTTGTACTCACGTTTGCTTAATCTATGTTTTAGATGAACCCACTGACCCCGAAGGTGGATTCTTCATCGAGCTCGACGACTGAAGACCAAGCTAGTGTAGTCCCAGTCAGACGAATCGTTCCCTCATGGAGGTCTTGTGTTTAAATAAGGATTCTTAAGCCATTTGTTAAACTTGTCTGTACTCAGACCTACTTTGCTTCCGCTTGTTTGTTGTAATGTTGGATCACATGCTTGTGATCTCTGTGTGCACTCTGTGAGAGTTATCAATAAAATGTATACTTTGTAGAGAATTGCAATGATACCTGCTGTTCATACAAGGCATGTGTGCTGCGTGTATGTTTATAACATGCATGTCTTTGTATGGGTTTTCGAGACCTTAGTTGTGATCTGGCTGGCGGTCTTTCATACACCAAGTGGCCCTTAGATGTGCGCAGCTTGGGGCATCGCGATGCGATTGCTCGAGACTCTTTCTTGTGCACACTTTGTGGTATGATCGTGCCCGCCCTAGACCCTGACTAAGTGATCGGGCTGGAGTAAGTCTATGTAAGAGTTATGAGATAGTCGATAGTATGGTTGAGGCGACTTGTCTGTGAATATGGGAGTTCATCACCCATATCATCTAGACTTGTGTGCGGACGATGAGGACCCATCTCAGTTGATCATCCGGCCTGGATGGGATGCCCCTCACGTACGATGCTTTCCGAGAACATTCTGTGCTTGGCCTTGTCTGCTTAGACAAGTGGGTACGGTTCTCGACTCTCCATATGACTATGTCGTAGCGGGACTTGCATACGCTAACCCCGGGTCCCGACAGACTTGGTACCAGAGCAGGACTGACTGTAGGATTATCAGCCTTGGCCGAAGTCGAGTCTAGCTTGCTATAGTTATATAGTTACTCTGGGTATATAAGGGAACAACGTAAGGCTTCTTTTTTCTCCTTACCCTCATCGTTCTGAGTTCTGAGTCATCCTCATCTTATTCTACGGGAAGATAGGACTAGGCTCATCTATTTCTTACTAGAACATCTCGTTGTTTGCTTCCTTGTAGCCGTAGGAAAGTTGTGTTCGGTTTGCTAGAGTTGTTGTGCTTCCTGATTTCTTACATCGTATGTAAGTTTTGTTTCTATGTTGTAAGAAATTGTCTTTCTTACAATTACAGTCGTTATGTTGTCCGAGTCATTCGAAGTTTCTTCATAATCTGATGCATTTGCAAAAATCCTTCTCCCCCTTTTGGTTGTCCGTTTAGAAGAACTTCTAGGTGGCATGCCTGACAGTTCTCTAGAGTTTGTTGTAGGATTTGTTCTAGAAACCTATAGTGATTCATTTGCAGCTCTTCCTCCCCCTTTAGATGTCTTCCAGCCAGAATAGCCACACTAACCATTGTGTTGGGGTACTTTACTACTCTGACATATCGGTTCTAGCCCCTAGTAATCCTTGGTCATCCTCAGGAAAACCATCCAGTAACCCACCCCCTTAAAACTAGCCACCCGACAGATGTGTAGAGTTCATAGTGGATCTTATGCCAGGAACCGCACCAATTTCCAGACGCCCATACAGAATGGCCCCACGTGAGTTAGCTGAGCTTAAAATCCAACTTGAAGCTTTTTTGGCAAAAGGCTTCATCCGCCCTAGCTCATCGCCATGGGGTTGCCCCGTTCTGTTCGTAGCGAAGAAAGATGGAACAGAAAGGATGTGCATAGACTATCGCTCGCTAAATCTAGCGACGATAAAGAAGAAGTACCCACTGTCCAGGATCAATGATCTTTATGATCAACTTGTTGGATCCTCTGTCTTCTCCAAGATGGATTTGAGATTAGGTTATCATCAAATCAAAATCCGAAACGAAGACATTCCAAAAACGGCTTTTACTACTCGTTATGGTCTTTACGAGTACACCGTCATGTCCTTTGGTTTAACCAATGCCCCCGCCACTTTCTCGCGCATGATGAATCCGATCTTCATGGAGTACCTATATAAATTTGTTGTAGTTTATCTTGATGACATTCTCATCTACTGGAAGAACGAAGAAGAACATGCCGAACATCTAAGGCTGGTATTGATGAAACTTAGAGAGCATCGCCTGTATGCTAAATTCTCCAAGTGTGAATTTTGGATACCAGAAGTGACCTACTTAGGCCACGTGATTTCTGCAAAAGGCATTGCTGTGAATCCCGAGAGAGTTCAGGCCGTCCTTGACTGGACTCCACCTGAATCGGTTAAGCAAGTTAGGAGTTTTCTTGGCCTAGCCAGCTATTGTCGTCGCTTCGTCGAGAACTTTTCTAAAGTTGTAAATCCTCTAACTGAACTCCTCAAGAAAGATAATAAATTCCAATGGACTCCCAAGTGCGAGGAAAGCTTTCAAGAGCTAAAAAGAAGATTGACTTCTGCACCCATACTTGCGCCTCCAGACACCAAAAAGGATTTCGAGATCTTTTGTGACGCATCACGGCAAGGTATGCAAGATAGACATGTGGTAGCTTATGCTTCACGCCAGTTGCTTCCACATGAAGAGAACTATCCTACCCATGACCTTGAACTCGCTGCCGTAGTTCATGCCCTAACAACTTGGCGACATTGCTTCCTTGGTAATCGTTGTGAGATCTTTTCCGACCACCAAAGCCCCAAATACATTTTCACCCAGCCAGATCTTAATCTCAGGAAAAGATGCTGGATTGAGTTGATAAAAGATTACGACGTAGGAATTTCTTACACCCAAGCAAAGCCAATGTCATGGCTGATGCACTAAGTCGTAAGTCGTATTGTAACAACCTCATGTTACAACAGTGTCAACCACTTCTTCATGAGGAATTTTGCAAGCTCAATCTTGAGATTGTTCCTCATGGCTATCTTTCTACCTTGGTGGCGAAACCAACTCTTGAGGATCAAATCATAGTTGCCCAAAGGCGTGCACGAGGTGTTCGCCGGATCAAGGAGAACATTGCTAGCGGAGTTGCTAAATGTTTCTCCACAGATAGTAAAGGAACGGTATTCTTTGGAAATCGTTTGGTAGTACCTAAGAATAGAGATCTAAAGCAACTCATCCTCAAAGAAGCCCATGACACACCCCTCTCGATTCATCCCGGTAGTACGAAAATGTACCGAGATCTACACCAGAGATTTTGGTGGACTAGGATGAAGAGAGACATTGCTCGATTTGTTGCCGAATGTGATGTTTGTCGTCTCATTAAGGCAGAACACCAAAGACCTGCTGGTACACTTCAACCTTTGCCTATTCCAGAGTGGAAATGGGACGAAGTCGGTATGGACTTCATCACCGGCTTTCCAAAAACCCAGAAAGGAAACGATGCCATCTTCGTTGTCATAGATAGGCTTTCCAAAGTTGCTCACTTCCTTCCAGATCGCGATTCTATCACTGTTAGCCAGTTAGCGGACTTGTACGTCTCTAGAATTGTATCCCTTCACGGTGTTCCTTTGGAAATCAATTCAAATCGTGGTAGCCTTTTCACCTCTAGATTTTTGGGAAGCTTCCAGAGTGTTATGGGAACTCATCTCTCCTTTAGTACAGCTTTCCATCCTTCGTCTAGCGGTCAAGTCGAAAGGGTTAACCAAATTCTTTAAGACATGCTTAGAGCTTGTGTTATCTCATTCGGAAAGAATTGGGAGAAGTCTCTTCCATTCTCCGAATTTTCTTATAACAATAGTTTCCAATCTAGTCTGAACATGGCTCCTTTTGAACTCCTATATGGACGACGATGTCGAACACCCCTAAACTGGTCAAAAACCGGTGAAAGACAATTCTTTGGACCGGATATTATCAAGGAAGCAGAAGAGCAAGTTCGTATTGTTCGTGATCAATTGAAAGCAGCCAATCTCGTCAGAAAAGCTACTATGATCGTCATCATAGGCAAGAGAGTTACAATATGGATGAGAAGGCTTACCTTCGGGTTACTCCTCTGAAGGGAACCCAACGTTTCGGTATCAAAGGCAAGTTGGCCCCACGTTACATCGGACCTTTCCGCATTCTGGCTAAACGTGGATAAGTTGCCTACCAACTTGAACTACCCCAGCACCTTTCTCGAGTACATGATGTATTCCATGTGTCCCAACTTAGGTGTTGCTTCAAGGACCCCGTCCGCGAAGTCGACCATGAAACGCTTGATCTCCAAGATGACCTTTCTTATCGAGAATACCCCGTTCGTATTCTTGATTCCGCAGAGCGTGTCACTCGTCGTCAGAAGATTAAGTTTCTGAAAGTGCAATGCTCACACCACTCTGAGAGAGAATCCACGTGGGAAAGAGAAGACCGTCTCAGCGCCGAGTATCCCTCCTTCCTCCCGGAGACTTCTGAATCTCGGGACGAGATTCTTTTGAGTGGGGGCGAGTTGTCAGAACCCTCTGTTTGGTAATGTGCTAGGATCAAAGTCACCTTGCATCATGTTAAAATTTTCAAAATAAATCATTTGAAATCAAATTCAAACTCAAATGGGAGAAGGAACCCCCCCCCCCAGATGAATTAATTCAAAAGGCCAGAAATAAATCTTCTCCAAAAATTCATGTTTGATTTTTGAAAAGTCTTATAAATGAGTGTGATCACATATCAAGTGATGTGGGACCCACCCCATGCTCATGGACTTTTCAAATATTCAAACAGGACCTTGGAATTAATCAAAATCCCCTATTTGATTTAAAGTTCAAATAATTTGAATTTTAGAAATGTTCAAACTTTACAAGTGGCTAGCCTAGTATATTGTGAAGTCACATAAAAAGTTTTAGCATTTAATAAAATGCCTAGCTAATTATTTGGCACAGCAAAACAAAATTGCAGAAAAGAAAAACAAAAAGAAAAAGGAAAAAAAGGATCACCTGGAAGCAGCCCAACTTACCCCCAGCCTCCAAACCGGCCCAGCCCAGCCCACCTAGCTCTTGTCGTCTTCCTCCACGACGACAAGCAGCTCGGTGGCCGGCATGCCGAGGCCGCCGACAACGGGCAGGCCACGCAGCTGCCTCCCTGCCTCCTCCATCCTGTCCAGGAGAGAGCCGTGGCCGCCCTCGTCTCTCTCCACCCCTTTCCCCTCGCTCTCGCGTACTCTACCGCTTTTCCCAAATTTCCCCGAGAGCATCCACCGTTCGCCGCCGTGAGAAACCGCAGCCAACGCCGGAGAGAAGCCCGGAGACCGTGTCCCCCTCACGCTACGTCGTCGTCCACGCCAAGTCATTGAAGATGGTGACCTAATTGATCAAGGAGCCGCCGCAATCGCCGTTTCCTTCTCGCCAGAGCCGCCGCGAGATTTCTTCGATTCCAGACACCACAGAGCAGCTACGACCGCGCCACTGCCTCCGTTGAATTCACGGTGAGCTCCCAGTTCGCCCGAGCTACTCTGTTGTCTTCCTCCCGCACTCTGTCTCTGTTTGCCATGGGAACCGAGCTCCGTCGCCGCCATGGACGACCTAGAGCTCGCTCTTGTGCCCCTACGTCCTCCCCAGTGCCACCGTTTTGCTTCTGGAGCTCCCAGCTTTCGAACGTGCTATCTCCCGCGCTAAACCGTGCCCTGCAGCATCACTTACGTCGTCACCGTGCTTCTGCTCCCGCCGACGAGATCGCCGCCGTCTCCCTGGACCTCCCCGTGGACGCCTGCTTGCACAAGGAGACGCGCGCGAGCCTGAGCTGCCCCTGGTGGTTTCAGCGCGTCAAATGGACCACAGGAACGCCATCCCGTGCGAGCGCCGCAGTGTTGGACGGTCGCCAGCGACTTTCCGCCGGTGAGATCCACGTGGCCGGCGTGTTTATCCACTAACCACCCCCTAATCCACCCCCTGTGACACTGACCGTGGGCCCCAGGTCCCCTAATCCTCTCTGTTTAATTAAACAGAGAGGGGATTAGCCCCTGAGTCAATGACAGCTAGGGCCCCCATGTCAGTTTGACTGGGTCAACCCCCTGATGTCATGCTGACTCAGTGCTGACGCAATAAACAATTTCCATATTAAAAAGAAATCAGAGAAATTCCAGTAAAAGGCTTAAACTTTGGAAATTCATAGAAAATTCATATTAACTCCAAATTTAACATATAATATATGAAAAATGATCAGGAGAAAATAATCTATCCAAATATATAACTTTCAACTATGTTTGAGTTGAATTTAAAATGGGACCAGTAGCATTTGCTATTTGGTTTAATTGGAATTTAATCAAATTAAATTCAAATGCTTTTGCAATTTGAATCTTAGCAACATGACACATTTCACTTGAACATCAGAGGCATATCATACACGTTTCAAGATGAATTACTTTGATCAAACAATAGCATTTGTAACTTGACTAAAATGAATTCAAATTGGAGTTTGAATTTGCAATTTCATTTGCAATATACACCATTTAAATGGAATTGCCTCACACATCAGAAGCATATACATCAAGTTTCAACCTTCAACCATGTGATTGTGCATTGTACTTATTGTGCTCCATTCCTTGTTGTTTGTCGAGTAGAGGTGGAACCGGAACAGGAGGCTGCCCCCTTCATTGAATACCCCGATACCGAACCTCGTCAGCAAGGCAAGCAAACCCCCATTGATCATGTCGATAAAATCCCACTTCCCTCTCATGTCTCTCTTATGCATTGTATAGGATGATTACCATACTACGTTTCTACCGCATAGATGAACCCATTCCTTTGCATGACCTATCATTTGTCACAGTAGTAAGCAAACCACAATCCTAGCAAATATAGGAGTTGATTGATATCATGTGGCCCCTGCAATTTTTACTGCTTATTGCATGCTTAGAGTGATACAATGATGTTACTGTTATGTGAGTCGGGACGGTAGTGATCATGTTGATGATGGTGGAAATGTGTTGCTGAATCTACCCTAATACAAGGTGAGCGATGAGAGGCTGTGTAGGAGTACACAGTGGGTTGTCTCGTTGAACACCGCCCTAAGTCCGAGTTCTTGTGTGGTGATCCAAGATGAAGAGTACAACCACACATTGGGCTCACTGACCCCTCTCAACCTATTAACTCATCCGTTTCGATGTCCAGATGTCGCAATAGTTCGGAGTTCTGGTAAGTTTGTGGCCTGTCTGCTAAGTGAGAGAACGGCTCAACCGAGACCGGCTTATGCACCACGCACACATCATCTGGGTCCACTTCGGTAAACCGGCCGGGTTCACGATAGTGGTAGCCAACCCAGGTAGGCGGCTTTCTTGGACTAGATTTGCTATGAGGTAACAGTTGTGGTGAGCATCCTCGCTGACACCCCTTGAATGGTGTCGAGATCAAAGGTGGTAAATGATGATCATGTGTGTGTAGCGGTACACCCCTGCAGGGTTAACAAAACTATTCGAATAGCCACGTCCGCGGTTAAGGACTACTTGGAAAGCTTAGATTGATTATTAGACAACTTGAACTGGATACTTATAAAACTTACCAAGATAAGCGTGAGTGCTATGGCGTGCTTTCTCGTGGGGAAGTCGAGGAAGGCACCATAGTGGTGTAATTGATTGGAGATGTAGTGGACTCGTGTACGCTTCTTACCTCAAAGTCTGGTACTCGTAGTTCAGGACTAGCTAAGTCAAAGCTGGCACTTATGCAATTGAACCCCACCTCCCTTTAACTTGATACATGTGCATGAGTAGTATAGTTCCTACGTAAGTCTTGCTGAGTACGACTTTGTACTCACGTTTGCTTAATCTATGTTTTAGATGAACTCACTGACCCCGAAGGTGGATTCTTCATCGAGCTCGACGACTGAAGACCAAGCTAGTGTAGTCCCAGTCAGACGACTGGTTTCCTCGTGGAGGGCTTGTGTTTAAATAAGGCTTCTTAAGCCATTTGTTAAACTTGTCTGTACTCAGACCTACTTTGCTTCCGCTTGTTTGTTGTAATGTTGGATCACATGCTTGTTATCTCTATGTGCGCTCTGTGAGAGTTATCAATAAAATGTATACTTTGTAGAGAATTGCAATGATAACTGTTGTTCATACAAGGCATGTGTGTTGCGTGTATTTCTATAACATGCATGTCTTTGTATGGGTTTTTGAGACCTTAGTTGTGATCTGGCTGGCGGTCTTTCATACACCAAGTGGCCCTTAGATGTGCGCAGCTTGGGGCATCGCGATGCGATTGCTCGAGACTCTGTCTCGTGCACACTTTGTGGTATGATCGAGCCCGCCCTAGACCCCGACTAAGTGATCGGGCTGGAGTAAGTCTATGTAAGAGTTATGAGATAGTCGATAGTATGGTTGAGGCGACTTGTCTGTGAATATGGGAGTTCATCACCCATATCATTTAGACTTGTGTGCGGACGATGAGGACCCATCTCAGATGATCATCCGGCCTGGATGGGATGCCCCTCACGTACGATGCTTTCCGAGAACGTTCTGTGCTTGGCCTTGTCTGCTTAGACAAGTGGGTACGGTTCTCGACTCTCCATATGACTATGTCGTAGCGGGACTTGCATAGCTAACCCCGGGTCCCGACAAAAGGATTTGGAGCGAAAGAAAACATCGAAGGCAAACAGGCAACAAGTAAATACTGAATGTAAATATAAGAAGGAAAACGAGCCTGACACGACGATGTTTGCTAAACCAGTTCACACTCTTCAAAGTGCTACGTCTGGTTGGAGGGACTGGAGATTGAACACCTGGAGCAAAACTCTCTCCGTCCTATTCTCCACTGCAACAAACTCCTCGAGCTTGTCCAGTTTTCACTCGTGGTAGATGATTCAGGACATCTTCGAGACCTTTACAGACTTTCTTCAGTAGCGACAATTTCTCTTCGACTGCTTGACAGGCGACACCTTACCGTTTAGGAGACTTGCAGTTCTCCAGGATAAAAACGATCGGCTAATATCGACCTAAGTCTCTGTGAATTTCTCAACTCATCTCAGACTTGGGTTTTTGTTTTCTCTCTAGTTTTCTCTTGGGATGCTCACAGTGGTTGTCTTGGAATCTTTAGTGCAGCAGCCAACCCGAAATGGCGGGTAGGTGCGGGGAATTTATAGGTGGCGATCCCGATGGGTAAAATGACTGAAGTGACCCGATGCAACCGCTTGACGCGTGTCCACAACGGTCGGATGTCAATCACTGCGCAACTTTACTTGCGGAGCAAGTAAGCTGACTTACCGAACGAGTTCTCTCTCGAAGGCACGAAGTGTGATGACTTTGCCTTCTAGCTATTCACTCGACTCAGTAAGATTTCTCTCGGTAGGCTTTATGTGGGTTTAGGTTGAGTAGAGCAAATTCACTTCGACAAAGATCTCAACTAGCAAATCCCTCTTGATAGTACGGTTTTTCCTACGACTCAAGAAAATAAAGAGAAACTAGTAAAAAGACTAAGTCTTCGACCAGCTTCAGCTTTCTCCTCGTTGCTCTTTTACTCGAGAGCATCTTCTTTCTCGACGACATTTTCGGGGGTCGTCTTCCTTCAAAGGTTTCGGTAGTTGACTTTAGCTTCGCTGCAGTGAGTTGTCCTTCGACCTTCCACTTGAAAACTCCATTCTTTCGAAACCTAAGTATCTGTCTATACTCGAAAACAGTATTATTTCCACTACTGCTTTGTCCAACAATCTCCAAAACCTTCGGGGGCAAAACTTGCTCTTACAAATATCTTTATTAATTTGCCTCTAGGGCACGTATCCAACAGTCTCCCACTTGCACTAGAGTACAAATTACACTAGTTTACATCTGGTATGAATCTAACACCGATAGTCTCGCGGTGTTCCTCATACTTTCCTTGTGGAAGAGGTTTAGTCATTGGGTCTGCTGCGTTCAGATCCGTATGTATTTGAGAATCCTAGTATGACCATCCCTGATGTAATCCCGCGTCACATGGAACTTTCGAAGTGTGTGCTTGGTTGTAGAGTGAGTTCTTGGTTCCTTCGCGTTAGCAATGGCACCCGTGTTGTCGCAGAAGATTCCCACGGGGTCAGTGCAGCTGGGAAAGACGCCTAGATCGATCACGAACTTCTTCAGCCATAGCGCTTCATTTGACGCTTCGCAAGAGGCAATATACTCTAACTGCATTGAAGATTGGGTGACGACTGACTGTTTTCCGCTCCTCCAGCTAATTGCGCCACCGTTCAACATCAATACATATCCCGTCTGGGATTTTGAGTCATCTAGGTCTGAGCCGAGGCTTGCGTCAACGTAACCCTTTACGATGAGCTCCTCATCAACTCCTCCATAAACGAGAAAGAGATCCTTTGTTCTTTGCAAGTACTTTAGGATGTTCTTTACTACGGTCCAGTGGGCCATTCCCGGATTACTTTGGTAACGATTAGTCATTATAATTGCCAGCGCTAAATCCGGTCGGGTACACAGCATAGCATACATGATAGAACCTATGGCTGAGGCATAGGGCTTTGAGGACATCTCCTCCTTTTCTTTTGCTGTTGCTGGACATTGAGTCACACTTAATTTGATAAATTTATAACTAGCAAGAGGCCTCTCTTGGCGTTATCCATACTGAACCTTTTCAATACTTTATCAATATAATTCCTTTGACTCAAAGCCAATAGGTGATTCGGTCTATCTCTATAGATCTTAATCCCTAATATGTACGCGGCTTCACCTAGGTCCTTCATGAAAAATTGTCCATTCAGATATTCCTTCACTTCTTCTAAGAATATTCCATCGTTCCCTATCAGCAATATGTCATCTACATATAACACAAGGAATGCCCCAGAGCTCCCACTCAGTTTCTTATAGACGCAGAACTCTTCGATGTTTTGGACAAATCCAAACTCTTTGATGACTTCATCAAATCGAAGTTTCCAACTCCGAGACGCTTGCTTCAACCCATAGATGGACCGTTGAAGCTTGCACACCTTACCAGCATTCCTTGGATCAATGAAACCATCTGGTTGCATCATATACAACTCTTCCTCAATGTTGCCATTAAGGAACGCAGTTTTCACGTCCATCTGCCATATCTCGTAATCATGATATGCAACTATTGCTAGTAGGATCCGAATAGACTTGATCATCGCTACAGGAGAGAATGTCTCCTCGTAGCCAACTCCTTGAATTTGTCGGAACCCTTTCGCGACAAGTCGAGCTTTGTAGACAGAAATGTTTCTGTCTGCGTCAGTCTTTTTCTTGAATATCCATTTATTCTCGATGGCCTTTCGGTCCTCGGGAATATCCACCAAAGTCCAAACTTTGTTGGTGTACATGCAGTCTATTTCGGATTTCATGGCTTCTAGCCATTTCTCGGACTCGGGTCCCTCCATTGCTTCTTTGTAGCTCGTAGATTCTTCTGGCTCAATAGCCGAGACTGCATTCACAAGTTCTCCGTAAAACTCAGGAGCTTGACGGACTCTTTTTGACCTACGTGGCAAAATAGGTTCCTCTTCATTCTCATCATGATCATCATGTATGTCATGATCGTTATGAATGTCGTTCTGGCCATTTTCGTGAGCTCCCACTGTGGAAGATGGTTCCAGAAAAATTTCCGTTGACGGTTGTTCCATTTGGAGTGATTGGTCAGTCACTTCATCGAGGTCTATTTTCCTCCCACTCAACTCTTTCTAGAGAAACTCTTTCTCAAGAAAGTGCCCAGTCTTGGCGACAAACGTTTTACCCTCAGACTGATTGTAGAAGGTGTATCCACAAGTTTCCTTTGGATAGCCCACAAATATGCACTTATCCGCCATTGATTCGAGTTTGTCAGGCTGTAGTTTCCTAACATAAGCCTCACAACCCCAAATCTTCAGGTGAGACAACTCTGGTTTTGTGCCATGCCATTCCTAAAATGGTGTTGTCTTCACGGATTTGGATGGTGCCCTATTAAGAACGTAAGCGGCAGTTTCTAACGCATACCCCCAGAATAACATAGGTAAGTCGGTATGAGACATCATCGATCGCACACTATACAATAGGGTTCGATTACGTCGTTCGGCTACACCGTTTCTTTGAGGTGTGCCTGTTGGCGTAAGCTGTGTTACGATGCCACAAGACTTCAGATGATTGCCAAACTCGTGACTTAAATGCTCGCCACCTCGATCGGATTGAAGGTGCTTGATTTTATTCCTGAGTTGATTCTCGACCTCACTCTGAAATTCTTTGAACCTTTCAAAGGTTTCAGACTTGTGCTTCATCAAGTAAATATACCCATATCTACTCAAGTCATAAGTAAAGGTCACGAAGTAACAAAGACCATTGCGTGTGGGGACGTTCATGGGTCCACATACATCTGTATGTATGATCCTCAATAATTCATCTGCACGCTCCATTGTTCCATTGAATGGAGTCCTTGTCATTTTGCCCATGAGGCATGGTTCAAATGTATCAAGGGATCCAAAATCCAATGACTCAAGAAGTCCATCTTTATGGAGCTTCTCCATGCGCTTTATACCAATATGACCAAGTCGACAATGCCTCATCGTCATGTGCTCTTCGCCACTACTCTTTAATCTTTTGCCCTCCATATTGTTGATGTGACACACATCACCATCTAGATCACGTACGAATAAACCGCGTTGCTCCGGTGCATGAACATAAAACACATCATCCTTATAAATAAAACAACTAATTGTATCAGACTTAAAAGAATAGTGGTCTCGCTTCAAGCAAGAGCCACTAACGATGTTCATACTCAATGCGGGTACATAGTAGAATTTATTCAAAAACAAAACTAATCCCGAAGGGAGACTAAGATGCATTGTGCCGACCGCCAATACTTCAACTTGACAGTCGTTGCCCACTCGCATCGTCACTTCATCTCCCAGCAAGCGTCTCTTATTCCTTAGTCCCTGAACGGAATTAGAAATATGAGCGACATATCTTTTATCAAGTATCCAGGATGTGTTCCAGGCGCTTGTTAAGAAAATGTCAACAATATTTATAGTAAATATTCCTTCGTCTCTCTTGGCAACCTTGCCAGCCTTCTTGTCCTTTAGGTACTTGGGACAGTTGTGTTTCCAGTGACCTTCACCCTTGCAGTAGAAGCACTCAACTCCGGGCTTGGTCTTAGGTGCCTTGGGAGGAACGACAACTGACTTGCCATCCTTCTTGGGGCTGCCTTTCTTTCCCTTGTCCCGTCTGCTTGACCTCTTGAATTCAGTGGTTTTGTTGACCATGAATACAGCGTGCTCCTTTTTGATCTCAACCTCAGCACTTTTCAGCATGGCGAACAACTCAGAAGGGGTCTTAGTCATCCCCTGCATGTTGTAGTTCAGCACAAAGCCTGTGTAGCTAGGCGGAAGCGACTGCAACACCCTATCAACTGCAAGTTCATCTGGAATCTGACATTCCAGAGCATTCAAGCGTTGTACGTAGCCAGACATTTTGACCACGTGCTCACTCACGCTGTTGTGCTCGTCTATATTTGCCGAGAAGAAGGCTTCAGAATCCTCGTACCGTTCAGCCCTGGCTTGAGGTGCAAAGACGGCCTTGAGGTCGGTGATAATATCATATGCACCCATCCTCTCAAAGCGCTTCTACAGCTCAACCTCCATGGAGTAGAGCATTCCACTCTGGACAAGGTTGTAATCATCAGTCTTGGAGAGATAGACATTCTTCTAATCCTGACTGGCATCATCTATTGGTGCGTCACCTAGAGCGCCCTCTAGTATGTATGCCATTTTGAGGGAAACGGGGAGAATTCTCAGGGTACGGAACCAGTTGGTGAAGTTTGACCCATTAGTTTTCAGTTTGTCTTTCTCTAGGAGCGAGCCTAAGTTGAACGAGGGGCGTGGTGCTGCCATCTACAATGGTGATTCACAAAGATACATATTTAGACTTTTATTCATAATGTGGAGTTTTCAATTTAATCTTCAAAATTCTAGAAAACTCCCACTTAGATAAAAACCTCTCAACTTAAATAAGTGATCACACAATCCCAAACCCCCATACCTCACCCGATCGTCACGGCCATCAGTATGTGGTTCAGGTAGGCCACTATGCCAATCACATCAGGTATGTGACTCGTGCTCGATCTCTCGATCTACTGTGTTCCAGGCCCGCATCTACATACGTCAAGCCTGCCAATCCAACCTTGATGTTAGCTGTTCAGCAAGGTCATATCTTCATATGCCAGGCTTGCCGAACCCAACCTCATGCAAACGTCATTTAATATGTGTGACACCCGATATGTACAGGATGTCGGCCATATGGGAGATCCTTCCAGGCGGTGCCCACCAAGGGAGAACACAATGTTGTTACTGTGAGAGATGGTCCTATTTATGCTACCATCAATATATCTAGCATACTAGCAGAAACAGGAAGTGCAATTGTATATCATACAAGCTATGATCCCCCTTTATGCAAAGCAAAGTTAAACGCCTTTCTAGTTTAGCTTATGCAAGTTTTACGTGGCTGCTAGGGGTTTCGAGAAAGAACCGTTTCTATCCTGCGAAAAACATGCCACAACACCGATTCCCCAATCGTCTCTATTACACCCCTGTCGGGGCCCTCCGTTGCAAACATCTTCGCAGTGCTAATGTTAGAGAGACAGACAACCCCCAGCCACTTACATGGTACAAGCCATATGTCAAGCGTGGAACCAGTCTCGCATAAACGCGTAAGGTCGGTCGGGGCCGCTTCATCAGGACATTGCCGCAACGCTAAATGATTACACGTGGGAGGGTAACGAATGAAGATTCGGTGCCCACATCATAGATATGTTCTACCCTTATAATACATCTACGCATAGCTAGCTCATGATACCACCGCTGGGATACGGGGCAAAAAAGCACAAATTTTTCATACCTACGTTACCCGAACCCAAGATCTATGCTATGGCGATATAAAGTGACAGAGGGAATCGGAGTTCATATCTTTGACGACCGAAAGAGGGAAACATTCTTGCGAACGTAACTGGCGTAGACTCGGAACTACGACCTCCCTTTCGTGTAGAAGACCATCGGTGATGGAGACTCCCAGTTGACCTCCAGCAATGAAGTAGCAACACAGGTGTAAAGCCTCGAAGAGATTATACACGTACAATACAATCGTGTTCCCTCCGGGCCCCAAACCAGGCGAGCAGCGAAAGAAAGACGGATTCGGATCCCGACTCCAGCAGAGCGACGGCCTGCTATGGTGGAGAACTCCACGCTGGGTGTAGACTCCAAACAAGGGGAGTCCACTCACTAGGTAGGAGAAGGAGAGGGAGAGAGATTTTGTGTGTTGGAAAAAAGGGGGGTGTAGCCCTCCTTATATAGGCCAAGGGGGGTGCCATCCTCCTCCCCACCCCGAGGTGGGACTAAAACTCCCAAGGGAGGGGGGTGCGCCGTCCAAGGGAGGGGGATGGGCCCCACCCTTGGCGCAAAGCCCAAGGGGGGAAACCCCCTCCTCCCTAAAGGGCCCATATGGCCCATATAGCCTTTTCCACTTTTTTAATTAACTCAATTATATTTTAATATTTAATACAGATAATTAAATAATAAAACATTATTAAATACAATTAAACTTTATTTTGAACCTTTCAAAATGTCTGGAACAACTTTCGTTCTCCCTCGGAACTATTCCGGTGATATCTCCTATTTCACCGATGATCCCGAATCTATCTCAATGCATAGATTGACCTTAAGTGTAACACCCTACGGTCCGAGAAATAGAAGACATGATCGAGACACTCTCATTGACCAATGACTAGTCAGTTGGACCTGGTTACAATCCTTGACAGCCCCTGCGCTTCCATCGAATGAACTTCAATTGCTTTTGGAAACCGTTAACGATGTGGCATAATCCCTTTGTGCTGCGGTACTTTGTTTGTCCGAGGTTTGATCCTCGGTATCCAACATACGGTGTTCACTTCTCGTTCACAACAAACAAGTTTACTCGTCCGTGCCTATTGCATCTCCTATGACCTAGTCACTTGCTTGCAAGCTATTGATGCAATATCACCGAGTGGGCCCAGAGTACCTGTCCATCACTTGTACTAACAAATCCCGCTTTGATCTATTAACATACTCATCAACCATCTATTTCGGAATACCCAAAGTGCACCGTTATAGCAAGCATATTTCAGTCAGGCGGTGGGATACAAATCAAAGTCTCATCATAGATGACAATTACGTATGATCATTACGGTCTAAGGACTAAGCCATACGTTACAAAGTAATCGCAATGCTGAACTGTGTGACCGATCACATTACAATGCTTTAGGTGGGTGTGTGTTCATCACATCATTCTCCCAATGATATGACCTCATCGTCAATGGACTTAAGTGTCGCCATGATTAGGAAACCTTGATCAATCAATTGCCCAATGAGCTAGTTTACCCGAGTTAAACTAGCAACTTGTGTTTTATACCACACGTGTATTAGTATTTCCAAGTAATACAGTTATAGCACAGTATAAAACGTATTATGAACAAAACGGATATGTGACAAATATCATTATTAATTTTCCTCTAGGGCACATATCCAACAAATATAACCGTGAGGTATAGTTAAGTACGCAAACACATTCATATTTCCACCCGTCTGCTTCAGCTTCCCCCTCACCGAACAACACAGACTCTTCAAATTTTCTCGCTCGCCCTCCCGGCCATATCCACCATGAGTTCTTGGGGTCATCTAGAGGACTGGAACAGTCACACCACCGACTCCAGCAGCGACGACGACATTGGTCATGGCTATCTAAGTGAGGACGACCTGTCGTTGCCGTCAGCATCGCCGCCATCCGACCCTGATGACCCCGCATTCTTGGAGATCATGGAAGGGCCGGCCCCGGAGCCCAAGACCAACTCGGAACTTGAGTGGCCTGAGTTAGAAGAGAAGCAACAGCAGGGGGGAGGAGGAGGAGGATGAGGAGCATCCGCAGCCGCAGCAGCAGGAGGACGAGGAGGATGAGGAGCATCCGCAGCCACAGCAGCAGGAGGACGAGGAGGATGAGGAGCAGCCGCAGCAGCCGAAGGAGGAGGACGATGATGCCTCCTACGCCGCTGCCGACGACGACAACGACAAGCCGCCACCGCCCAACAAGCGTCGTCGCAATGAAGATGGCGCGGGCCCTTCCAAGACCAAGTAGTTGGTGCTAGCAGCGATCAGGCGGTTACCTAGCTAGGTTTAGGTAGTTATAGATTTAGATGTTCAGATCCTTTCATGCATACATATGAAGTGGGTAATTTAGATGCAATCTTTTGTTCGTTGCTTCGCTCTGCATTGCATGCACCTTGTCCGCACTATTCTGATGCAAACTTCATCAGTATGAATATTTCCTTTCGTAAAATCGTCAGCATGCATGGTAACAGAGGTGTATGTTATATATGATTCGTCAGATCCTTTCTTGCATATGCAGTGGAGTATGTTATTTCTTCAGTTTTCTGGGATGGTAACAGAGGAGTAAAATCGTCCACACTTTCGAAAATCAATCCATCCAAGACACGAATTACTATGCTCATAGGTCATTCAGTTTAATTAGTTGTTTGGCAGAGCAGACAATTCTCAATACAGAAACGTTTGTTTTGTCAAGTGTATATAAAACGTGTGGCAGTTGCAGAAATGTGTGCCTGCATAGCAGACATTTTTGATAACTAACATGTTTCTCTTTCACTACATAATTGCACACAATTTTGTATTTCCGAACGTCTACAAGAGAATCTAGCCACAACTTTCAGAAAACAAAGAACATAAAAAGAAGACAACGTGCATCACCAACCCTTAGATTTTCATAAACGTTTCTGATATGTTTTACTTCGCACACCATGTTTTAATTCAGAACGTTTGCTTTACAAAGGTAGCGATTCATTTTTTAGAACCGTTGGTGTTCTAAGGAGCAATCCCAAACACTTGATTTTTGGAACTGTGTGTCGTGCATAACCAACACTAAGATTTACAGAAATGTGCCTGATAGATTACACATCCCACACGTTTCAGTAAATACAAATGATTGTGAAGATGGGCTAGCAGTTCATTCTTTGCAATCGTGGGTGTAATGGCTGGTCATGCGGACGGTTGTTTGAACGAAACATCTGCCCTTGTTTCACACACGAAAGGATTTTCAGAAGCGTTCCTGATAGATTAGGCATTCCAAACATTTCAGTTACTATGAACGATTGTGTAGATAGGATGGCGGTCCTTTATATGCAACCGTGGGTTTTCGCCCTAAACATCCTACACCAATTTTCAAAGACCCGTCAGCCCTACATCACCCATGCAATAATTTTTAGAATTGTGGCCTTTCGGGTATGTTTCCCAGACTGTTCAGTTTCGCCCAAACGTTTTTTTATTTATACCGTTTGAGTTGATAGCATCGCAAACAGTTTCTTACAAGGGACGGGGAAAGGAGTATCGTGTTAGCCCCTCTTTGCAGTAGTGTTACCAATTTCACTTACCAATAGCGCTACACTCCCCGTAAACGACGCCATAAAATGGTTTTGATGACCCAAAAGTGTAGGGGATCTATCGTAGCATTTTAGATAAGTACGAGTGTCGAAACCAACGAGGAGTAGAAGGTAAAGAATGATGACTTTAACCAATAAAATAACTGCAAGCACTGAAAGGTAACTTTTTATGGGTTTTTTTGATAGTTGACAGGTAAATAAAAGGCAAACAAAGTAAGAGGTAAATAGGTGCAGCAAGTGGCCCAATCCTTTTGAATACAAAGGATAAGCCGAATGGTTTCACTTATAAAAACTAAAGCGCTCCTGAGGATAGACGGGAGAGATAGTCAAGTTACTTTCACCATATTCCGCCTAGTAGTAACTATTGTTTTGATGAGTGTTGTGTGGGTGGACCTATGCTAGCGCCTAGACTAAGATAAGTGCACTCTTAGAGTTAAACCTCTTGCAAGCATCCGCAATTACAAGAGAGAAATTAAGGTAAACCTAACTGTAGCAATAAACTTTAGGATCCAATACTCCCTTCTGCAAAAGCGTGCAAACTGGGGTTCGGCTTTCTGTCACTCCGGAAACCCACCATAAGCATTCTTTATACACAATGCCTTCTCCTAGGCCCTTAAAAGGTGAAGTTCTATGTAGTCGACGTTCACATAGCACCACTAGAAGAATGACACCACAACTTAAATATCAAGCCAACACATATTACTTCAACGTCATATGACTACTAACAACGAGACTTCTCCCATGTCCTCAAGAACTAAAGTAACTACTCACAATCCATAAAAGAGAACATAATCAGAGGTGATAAATATATGATGAACAATCTGATCATAACAATAATTCTCCAAAAAAAACTTAATAGCATCAACCACAAAGTAGTAATCAACATCAGTAAAGGAGAGGTGATGAATTGTGCAAAGTACAACACAAATTGCAATGATAAAGTGAGATGAGATGAAAATGGAGATGGTTCTGATGTTGGGAAAGATGGTGATGATGATATCGATGATGCTCGTGATGATGGTGATGACGATGAGGACGATCCCCCCTCCGAGAGGAGTTCTCCCCGGCGGAATCTTCCCGTCGGAAAGGTCTTTTCTTCTCGGGTGGTTTTTTGCCTCACGGCGGCAGCGGAACTTATGATCTAAGCTGCCCCCTGGGTTTTTAGGTTGCAGGGAGTATATACGCGAAAGGAGGAGCCAGGAAGTGGGCCCCACCCCCAGGCGGCCAGAGGGCGCGACCAAAAGGGGGGGTCGCGCCACTGGCTCGCATGGACACCTGGTGGCCCCCCTCCGGGGCTCCTTCTGCGTGCCTTCGTCATTTATTCAGAAAACTTTCCCTAAAATTTACTGGTCATTTGGAGTTGTGCAGATATGCCCACTCTATGTGCTCCTTTTCCAGTTGTTTCCTAGTTCTGGTGTCTTGGCACCGGAAAGTTGTAAACTATGTAAAATAAGTCAAAACACCATGAGAGATGCATCGTAATATGAAATGTATCAATGAATAGGTTTCGGGGGATTTCCTTCCGAACAATTCTCCGACATTTGGCACGCCAGGTAGGGGGTTCGTCTTTGAGTCACCGACCTCGACATCGCCATGGTCACGACAACGCCAATCTAGCTCATGCCGATCACGGCAGGGGGCGAGCAGGGCCTAGCGCCGCTGCCGGTACCCGCACTCAGGACGAGCCCGTCCACAATAATGAAACCGTAGAGGATCAGGGGGCTTCCTCCAACCAGCCCCCTGCACGTCAGGCACCACGAGTCGGCCCTGTGTTGAACGCTTCTCAAACACCTTCGTGGGTCGATGCCCTGCTCATGGCGCAAGAGCTTCTGCAGTACCATCATGATGCCGCTGGCCGCAAAGAGTGGCACATTGACCTCCTCCTCTTTGTTAATGTTGTTATACCTCCATTAGAAAGGCCCGATGCGCGAGGGGAGCAAGGTGCTCCTCCACCATCACCGCCATCTGCGGAAGGCAACGCGGGTCAATGCCATCATGAGGTCGACCCCGATCTCGTTCCTCCATGAGCCGATCTTGCACCGCGTCATGTCATCACCAGCAACAGCTGCAAGATCGTGTGGTGCCTCGAACACCAACACCACTTCATCAGCAACGCCGCCGAGCGCCGCCGCGACGCGCCAGCAGACAAGGGCACCCTTCTCTACAAGGTATATCAAGTAGTGCCAAGATCTGAAGCACTTCCACGGCACCCTCGGCAAGAAGCGCTCCGACCGCACCGCCCGCTTTGGTGGCGGCCGTGGCCGCTGGGGAGATAACATAAACGGACCCAACAACAACTCAAACAAAAATCGCGGCAACAACCAAGGCTGGCGCAAACCCCATGTCGGGGGATTGGTACCTGGGTACGCTAACCCAAGCGGAAGCAAGCTTTCAAGACAAGGATGGACCAATTGGGCTGCAGCTGGGCCGAGCTGGGCAGAGGTACGGCCGATTGCTCCAAGGCAATCGACCATACCAAGCGCCAGCAGTCGGCCCAGGCGCAATCGGGCCACCCTTCTCCGAAGATGATCACCCGATTGGTCCGCAGCTGGACCGAGGCCGATTCCTAGAAGGCCGATTGCCCAGAGCAATCGAACCCACCATGAACCACCAGTCGGTCCAGGCGCAATCGGAGCAACCTACCACCCAGTCGGGGGTATGATTACGAGGTCATAAAGGCCATATCCCGAGATATCTGGGTGGCAGGAAGGCCAGGTCGTGTCGAGGATTTGCTGGAGATACGGTGTCACCTCCCCGCCGATTCCGCGGACAGGCCGACAAGACCACACCCCCTAGCTCCACTGTTCACTCCTAGGTTCTACGAGGTAGCAGCATGGTCCGCCGCTCGTAGGCTCCGGGTCACCCGGAGAGGAGCAGTCGGTGGGCCCAGGCCGATTAGAGGATGACGGATGGGTCCATTCGGCGATGAAGTTACCATAGTACCCTGGACTCACACTATAAGAGCCAGGTTACCCCCCTCCTGCGCGAGGGACGCCACACCTGAGATCTCATTAACTCATTCCCCCTCTAGTTCATTCACTTCCCGTAGTCACTCCTCAGGGAAGCAGGAGAGGACCTTTCCCACGGCGGCGGCGTATTCCTTCCCCTGAGAAAATAGAAGAGCAGTTATTGTAGTCCCTTCATTGATATACAAGAGACAAGCAGGAGTAGGGGTTTTATCTCTCCGGAGAGCCCCGAACCTGGGTACATCGTGGTGTCTTCACTGTGCTTGTGCCCAACCCGATTCCGGCACCATCGACATTTTCTCCCTCGTGTCTTCCCCTCATTTTAGCCATCCCCATGGCATCTGCCGTCACATATCGACGACAGTTGGCGCCCACCGTGGGGCCGACCGAGGCGTCAACTGGAGTCAAGATCCGGACGGGATTTTCCTCTGCATCCGGCGGTAGCCACGCCTCCGGCCTGATTCTGAGGCGTGGGGCAATCGATTATGTAGTGGACTACTCGGCGCGGTACAGGGCTGGAGCACCCTTGCCGCCCGGAGTGTCGCTGCAAGTGGGAAGTCATCGTGTTTTCATTGGCAGCTTCCCTGAGGCATATCCCAGAGACATCCGCATCTTCTCGTGTGCTACAGATCCGCTCTCGACCAGAGGCTGCATCGCAGCACCTGGCCGAGAGGAGGGCCGACTGCACGCCGCGGTCATGATGGCGGGAGCATCTTCGTCGACCAACCTTGATCCGGCAAGCGCAGCAAGGAAGGCCAAGGAAGTAGCTGATGCGGCAGAGCGAATCGGCACCAGTGCGTTGCGGGATGTGTTATACACACCTGTGAACCGGAATGGTGATCCGGAGAAGGTGCACACCGAGCTGGAAACAACACGGCTCGCTCTGGCTCGCAGGGCCGAGCAAGTGTTGGCAGAAGAGCGTCGGCTAGGAGCCATCACAAGGGAGTACAATGCAGCTCATGCAGGACCGCGTCGGCCGATTGAGCCCGTAGTCCTAGAAGACCTGAGAAGCCGAGGAAGAGCAGTCCACCAGCAGCTATCAGGAGCTGAGCAGCCGGAGCGTCCGAGAAGGCCGGTGCAACCGGAGCAGCCAGCGCAGTCGGCATTCATCCAGAGGCCAACATATAGCACACCGGACAAGAATTTGAGAGCCGCCGAGCAGATAGCGCTCGAGATGGAAGAATTGGAAGGAGATGAGCGGCGCGAACAGTCGCGCCGAATGAGTGAGCTGATAGCGGCCGCAAAAGAGCAGAGGCTTGTGGCAATGGGCAATCAGAATGCTGAGCCAGAGGCATCAAGAGGAACTGTGAGGCCGAATGCGGGAGCTAGCCAGCGACCGAATGCATCGCGCCAGAACAGGCATCAACCTGCACCGTCTCGGCACGACAGCAAGGTCAGAAGCAATCGGCCACCCCCAGCAGCAAGCAGAAGAATGGAAGAGCCAGCTGTTAACAGCAGGTGCCATGACATGCCGCAGCAATTGGCGCCAAGACCAGCAATCAGCACCCGACTTGGCCCTCGCCAAATCGGCCAGAACGACGCAAGGCATCGCATTGAGCTCCTGGAGAAGGAAGCTCAGGAAGATGAAGAAGGAGAAGCTGGCCCATCATGTTTTGGTCACCGCATTCGGACGGAGAGATTCCCGAAAGGCTTCACATTATCGAGAGACTCTCCCAAGTACAATGGCTCGGTGAAACCGGAAGATTGGCTGTCCGACTACCTGACGGCAGTCCGCATTGCAGGAGGCAATCGGCGTGTAGCAGTCCGCTACGCACCTCTCATGCTGCAAGGCTCGGCGCGGACGTGGTTGAACAGTTTTCCCAAGGACAGTGTGAATTGCTGGGAGGATTTCACGACCGCATTCATTCACAACTTCACAAGCACGTATGAGAGGCCCAACCTCCCACGGCAGTTAGCTCTGTGTGTGCAAGGCAAGGACGAGCCCCTCCGAGATTACCTATCTCGGTGGATCAAGCTGAAGAATTCATGCGAAGGAGTCCATGAGATCCAGGCCATTCAGTATTTTACTGATGGGTGCCTGGCGGATTCAATGTTGAAGCACAAGCTGCTCCGCAAAGACTTCACGTCGCTCGCTGAGCTTATGAAGGTGGCAAATGCGTTCACTATGTCCGACTCTGCGATGCGCCCTATCCAACTCGGAGTTGGAGGTGTGATCCAATCACCAGGGGCTCCGCAGTCGGACACAGGGAACCAAGGCCTCAGTCGGAAGGAAAGAAGAGAGAACAATCGCAACAACAACAACAACAACAACCAGCAGAACAACGGCAAGCGCAAGGACGAGCAGCCTGATTCCCAGTATGGCAATCGGCAGGTGGCCGCTGTTCAAAATGAGGAAGATCCAGCGGTTGCAGGAGGCAGTCGGAAGATGAGACCAAATGTGAGACCCCCAGGGAAGATGAAGCCCAAATACACATTCGAGGATATGTTGGACGCACCATGCAAATTGCACAGCACGCCTGGGAGGCCGTCTGCGCACACCACTCGGCAGTGTGACTTCGTGAGAAGGATTGCAATGGGAGAAGCTTTACCACCACCACCACCACCACCACCCCAGAACAGAGGACCGTCTCAGCAACAGAACCAGTACCCGCAGCAGGATGCGGCTTACATGATTTTTACCAGCGAGTCCACAAACAAGGGTAGTCGGAGAGCCCGAGCCCAAGAAGTCAATGCCACTATGCCGCCGATTCCCCAATTTGTGCACTGGTCTGAATGTCCGATATCCTGGGAAAGAGCAGATCATCCCACCATTTTGCCGAATCCAGGCAATTATCCGCTGGTGGTGGACGCTCTGGTTGCAGGACCAAGATTTTCATGCAAGTTTTCTCGAGTGCTAGTTGATGGAGGAAGCACAATCAACATTCTGTACAGAGATACAATGCTCAAGCTAGGGCTCACAGAGCGGGACCTGGAGCGCAGTCGGACGACATTCCATGGGATTGTTCCTGGACTGTCTTGCACCCCCATGGGTCGCATTCGGCTGGATGTCATATTTGGGACGGAAGAAAATTTCAGGAGAGAGCCGATTTGGTTTGAGGTGGCCGACCTCAGCAGTCCTTACCATGCCCTATTGGGGTTACCAGCATTTGCCAAGTTCATGATCAATGCACAGCAGACATACCTGAAGATGAAGATCTCGGGGCCAAACGGTGTCATCACAGTCACCGGAGACTTCAGGAAGTCCCTCGAGTGCACATCCGCTGGCAGCAGTTTGGCTGAATCCCTAGTGGTGGAGACGGAGAAGTGCCAGCTCGGCAAAGTCATTGCAATGGCGCAAGCACAAAGCAAGAATCCACTTCCGGTTGGCCCAGCAAAGAGAGTAGATGAGGAATCGGCTTTTTAGTCAGCCAAGGACAGCAAGAAGATCGCTCTAGATCCCTCCGACTCAACCAAGTTCGTTGTAGTCGGAGCTGGACTTAGCGATAAATAGGAAAGCGAGCTCGTCGAGTTCCTCCGTGAGAATCGGGACATCTTTGCATGGTCTCCACAAGACATGCCTGGTGTTCCGAGAGAACTCGCCGAGCACAAGCTGCACATTCGCCCAGGCTCGAAGCCGGTCAAGCAACCCCTGAGACGTTTTTCTGAGGACAAGAGAAGGGCAATCGGTGAAGAGATTGCGAAGCTGCAAGCGGCAGGTTTCATCATGGAGGTGTTTTACCCCGAGTGGCTGGCGAATCCAGTCCTCGTCATGAAGAAGAACAAGACTTGGCGTATGTGTATAGATTATACTTGTCTGAACAAAGCATGCCCGAAAGATCCGTTTGCTCTGCCCCGTATTGATCAAGTGATTGATTCTACGGCCGGCTGCGAGCTATTGTCCTTTCTGGATGCTACTGCTGGATATCACCAAATCAAGTTGGCTGTGGAAGATCAGATCAAAACTGCATTCATAACCCCTTTTGGGGCCTATTGTTATATCACCATGCCTTTTGGTCTGAAGAATGGAGGAGCCACTTATCAGCGCACGATTCAGAGGTGCACACATTCCCAACTCGGCAGGAATCTCCATGTATACGTGGACGATTTGGTGGTGAAGTCGGCAAAGGGGATCACATTGCTAGATGATCTCAGAGAAACATTCGCGAATTTGAGAACTTATCAGATCAAGCTCAACCCGGAGAAGTGTGTGTTTGGAGTCCAAGCCGGCAAGCTGTTGGGGTTTCTCATTTCCGAGAGAGGAATCGAATGCAACCCCGAAAAGATAGCTGCAATAGAGCGCATGGAGCAGCCCAAGACCCTGAAGCAGGTGCAGAAATTCACCGGTTGCCTCGCATCTCTCAGCCGATTCCTCAGTCGGATGGGTGAAAAGGCAATCCCATTATACCAGCTGATGAAGAAGACCGAGAATTTCACATGGACCCCTCAAGCAAACGAAGCATTCCGAGAACTCAAGCGCATGCTCTCCATGGCACCAATCCTGGCTGCCCCGATTGAGAAGGAGCCAATGATGTTATACATTGCGGCAACCAATCGGGTGATCAGCGCAGTCATGGTGGTGGAGCGGCCCGAGAAGGACAAGGCACAGCAAATCCAGCGCCCAGTGTACTACATCAGCGAAGTACTCTCGGTATCCAAGCAGAACTACCCTCACTATCAGAAGATGTGCTATGGAGTGTACATGGCAGCCAAAAGATTGAAGCCATACTTTCAAGCTCACCTGATCACAGTTGTCAGCTCGGCTCCATTAGCCGACATCATGGGAAGCAGAGATGCAACCAGAAGGGTGGCAAAATGGGCAATTGAAGTCGCCAGTCACGGCATCCAGTATGAACCTAGGACGGCAATCAAGTCGCAAGCATTGGCCGATTTCCTGGTGGACTGGGCTGAAACTCAGTACATGCCGCAGCTCCCAATGTCGGATTGCTGGCGAATGCACTTTGATGGCTCCAAGATGAAGAATGGCCTAGGGACTGGGGTGGTACTCACTTCCCCAAGAGGAGATCAGTTGCAGTACGTGCTTCAGATTCACTTCGCAGCATCAAACAATGTCGCCGAGTACGAAGCCCATGTGCATGGTATCAAGCTTGCCAAGGAAATCGGTATTCGGAACATCGAGTGCTTTGGTGATTCCGACCTGGTGGTATAGCAGTGCTCGGGCACCTGGGATGCAAAATATGCTAACATGGCAAGCTATCGATTCCTAGTGCAGCAGATCAGCGGATATTTTGAAGGTTGCGAGTTCCATCATGTGCTGAGAGCAAACAACGAAGCAGCAGATGCATTGTCCAAGCTAGGTTCCACAAGGCAATCAATCCCACCAGGCGTATCTCTGGAACATATCAAGAAGCCATCTATCATTCCATCCCCAGAGTCCGAGTCCATTTTTATCTCGAAGACCGATCTCGAAGCACTCAGAAAGGCAAAAGAAGTTCAACCGGCCAAACCTGCAACCATGAAGAAGCAGTCCAGAGCCCAGGGTGTCTCGGCAACAGCACCAGGGGCTGCAGAGGAGAAGAAGAAGAGCAAAGGGAAGAAAGCGGAGGCCGCACTAGAAGGCACAACCTCCGAAGAGCCAATGACATCAGAAATTGCCGAGTGCAATGATGAATCTCCAGCTCCAGACGAGAAGTCAGCACCAGGGGCTGCCGAGTGCGTGCCAGACGCCGCAGTTGGCAGTTCAGAAGTAGAGGTCGAAATGGCAGACGTCCAAGTGGCCGAGATCGAGGAAGTCAGTGGTCAAGAGGCCGAGATCCAAGAGGAAGTCCCACCTCAGCATGCGGCCGTAATGGTGGTCGTCAGTGCGCCGTCATGGGCACAACCGATTAGAGATTTCTTAGCAGATGGGATCCTCACACCAGATTTAGCAGAGTCCAGGCAGATCAGCCGCAGATCTTGGGCGTATACAATAATCAACAATGAGCTGATGCGCAAGAGTGCAACTGGTATCCTCCAGAGGTGTGTTGAAGAGGACAAAGGCTTGGAGCTGCTCAGAGACATCCATCAGGGTGAATGTGGTCATCACGCGTCAGCAAAGGCAATCGCCAACAAGGCTTTCCGACATGGTTTCTACTGGCCAACTGCACTCGCAGCGGCTGAAAATCTGGTGAAGCACTGCAAGGGTTGTCAGCGATTCAAGGCAAAGAGTCATCAGCCAGCATCGGCACTGAAGACCATCCCAATAGCTTGGCCGTTTGCAGTTTGGGGTTTGGACATGGTCGGACCATTCAAGAGACCTCGGAGTGGCATGACACATCTCCTAGTGGCAGTCGACAAGTTTACCAAGTGGATTGAAGCAAGACCAATCAAAAAGTTGGATGGGCCGACTGCGGTTCGGTTTGTGGCCGACATCGTATGCAGATACGGTGTACCTAACAGCATCATCACCGACAACGGCACAAACTTCGCAAAGGGGGCGCTGGCCCGATATGCGTCTCAGCAAGGCATTCGGCTCGATCTAGCATATGTGGCACACCCACAGTCCAATGGTCAATTCGAAAGGGCAAATGGACTAATCCTATCGGGTATCAGGCCCAGATTGGTAGAGCCACTTGAGAGGGCACCCGGAGCATGGGTCGAGGAACTTCCAGCAATACTGTTCAGCTTGAGGACCACTCCAAACAGGTCGACTGGATTCACTTCTTTCTTCCTGGTGTATGGCTCAGAAGCAGTCATCCCTTCCGACATTGAGTTTGATTCACCTCGGCACGCCCTGTACACAGAAGAAGAAGCAAGATTGGCAAGAGAAGACGGCATCGACCTCAAAGAAGAAGCTTGTCTGTTGGCCTTGTCTAGGTCAGCAGTCTACCAGCAGAAGTTGAGGCACTACCACAGCAAGAAGATTCGTCCCCTCGCTTTCCGAGAGGGAGATATGGTGCTACGCCGAATCCAGAAGTCAGAGGGGCAGCACAAGTTATCCTCACCATGGGAAGGGCCATTTGTTGTCAGCAGAGCGCTCAAGAAAAATTCCTATTATCTGATCGACTGCACCAAGGGCACTCGGCACAAGGACACGTCAGGAGTAGAGACGGAGCGGCCGTGGAACGCAGAGTTGTTGTGTCTGTTCTATAGTTGAGCGGCCGAAATTTATGTAAGCCATTCGGCAAACAATCAGTAAAAAGTTATCATGTCTCTGAAAATGAGCATTCGAGTACTTTTGTATAATTTCATTCGAAGAGCTAGCCTCAATCGGCAACGATCAGTCATACCCGAGATGTGCGTAGCACACTCGGGGACTGGCCGACCGCGAAGTCAAATAAATAAGCCATCGAGGCACGGGGACTGCAGGCTGGCCTTCAATCGAACACTTAGCTCGAGTGCAAATCACTAGAAGGTTTGTGGCATCGAGGAGGGTGTCGATTGAGGCAGTCGGTAGTACAAATTCCCGGGAAACAATCCGAAAGAGGCCACCAAGGGAAGTCGACAGGACGGAGTCACCGATTGCGCTGCAAATCAGGACATTGGATCTGATAGCGAGCAATTGGTGTTTTGCTCTTGCAGAATCCTTTGCGGTAAAAGTCTTGTCGTGTAAAAAAAAAGCTTATCGAACCTTGGCCGGATGTCTACTGTTGATCCGATTGCGGACCGCATAACGGCAGCAAGGTCGACACAGCAGACATCCCCAAGTGTAGCCGATAAAGGAAACCGACAAAGACGCAAAGTCGATCACACATACAAAAGTGACAAACAAGCAATCGGATTGCATCAAAAGTAATAGGCCCGAGGCTGAATAATGTCATTACATCCAAGTCACACCCAGTAGGTGTCGACAGAATTAAAAATATGCCTTACAAGCGGACAGTCGGAATACAAATTAAAGATAACATAGCTTAAGCAGTCGGAGGCACTGAGCTAGATGGTGGCGCAGACGGGTCCGATTGAGCTTCAGAAGTCGCAGCACCTGTCTGTTTAGACTTCGGAGACTTCTGGGATGAGCCGCTGTCGGAGAGCTCCTCGGCCAGGCCAGAGATGGTAAAGGCAGGGAGCGGGTTCCCTCCCTGATCGAGATACGGAGTATACTCGTAGGGAGAAAACCAATTCACCATCGTGCTGGCTAGCCGATTGACTTCGGCGTAGGTTTCCTCAAGAAGGTCAGAGGCATTGTCTCGAAGGCTGTGCAATCGGGAGAGCTTCACTTGAGGGTACCAAGACAGCACAGTCTGAAGAGCGGTCTCCGCACCAGTCCTTCCGGCCGAATTCAGCAGAACGTCGATCCGACGTGGGATAGCCTTAAGAAGAGTCCGAGTCTGCTCAGTGGTGGCATTCGGAGTGTCCCCTTGGTCAGAATCCTCGTCATCCTGAGTGTCTGCCTTACGGGTCTCGGCAGAGGAGTCGGCAGCATTCTTCATCTTCTGCAATCCGGCCTTAAGTTCAGTCGGCGACCACAGTGCTTCAGCAATCCTTAGAATTCCAAGCTTAAAGGATAGGGCAATTCCCTGGATAATAGGAATGCGGGCTTGGGTGCCGATCAGATATTCGTGCCGAGTCCAGACGTTATCTGCACGGTCACAGGTCCCTCCAGCGGCGATGGTATCCTCTCGGGACTTGGCGACAGCTGCATAAGCAGCCGCTTCAGATTCGGGCCAAGCTTCTGCATCAAGAAGGAAGGGCATGAGTAATAAGATAAGAGAAGAAAGCAACCGTAAAGTGCACTCGGCAGCAAGGAAGACTCACGGCCAAGGAGGAGGTCCATTTCGGTTAATGTATCGCAGAAGCCCTTGGCTCGGCGGCGCATTCGGGTGGTCTCCTCATAGCTGCGCTTCTCCAGTTCTTCGAATTTGGCAACAAGCTCGTCATGATCTCGGCGAATGGAGTCTCGGGCAGAAATTGCTTCATCCCTTTCAGATTGCAGAGCAACTCGGGCGGCGACGGCAGCATCCCGTTCAGCAAGAAGCCCATCTCCAGTAGCTGTCACTATGGCGATGTCGGCCAGATGTTTCTTCTTAAAAGCAGCCATTTCAGATTGGAGGCTTTGAATAGTCCGATTCAAATCCTTCTCTACCCCCTGCAGCCGAGTTACCTCCCCGGTGGCTTTATCAAGGGCTGGACCTTGTTGGCTAAGTTCTGTAGCCAATTCTGCAATTCGGCCTTGAAGATCATTTACCATAGGAATAGAAGCTACAAGAGAGCGCGAAGATTTCAGTACCAGAGCGGTTGTCAAGTGAAGAAGAGACAACAGTGAGATAGAGGATACCTCTTAGCTTAGTGATTTCAGCCGATTGGTTATTAACCTGCAGCTAGGCCTGGGCGAGGGTTCGAAGGCTGGCAGTATAAGCTTCCAGGAGTTTTTCGAAGACAACTCTTTTCTCTTCCATGAAAGCCTATGATGAACAGCAAGACGGAGTCAGACATAAAGCAACAAGTGAAAAAGATCCGAACCGATTGTGACCAATCGGCCCGAATCTCGGGGACTACACCCAGTGGGTGCGCTTGCGCGCACCCACCGGAAGAAAGTCTACCGATTGAGGAAGGCAAACGATAAAGAAAAAAATGCTAAAGATCCGAACCGATTGTAACCAATCGACCCGAATCTCGGGGACTACACCCAGTGGGTGCGCTTGCGCGCACCCACCGGAAGAAAGTCTACCGATTGAGGAAGGCAAACGATAAAGCAAAAAATGCTAAAGATCCGAACCGATTGTAACCAATCGGCCCGAATCTCGGGGACTACACCCACCGGAAGAAAAATTGCCGAAGTAAAACAGAGGTACAGAAGGAAAGGTTAAAGAGTTTACCGAATGGTGAGAGGTCAGCTGTTGAAGGTCCCGAGCAAGGGCTTCGGCGAACTCATTCACCCGGCTCAGAGTGCTCGTCACGGGATCCCGAGGACGAGGCGAAGCGTCAGGCTCAGCGCCGACATGACGAGCGCGAGAATACTCGGCTCGGAAGTGATCCATCGAGCGCATAAGAATCTCGGAGGGGGAGGAAATCGGCGGTGGCGCTGAAGTAGGAACGATGGCGAAAGTTGTAGTGGTGAGGACTGGCGGCACGGATGTTGGTGAAGGACCGGACTCACCCGATCGCGGCGGCGGCGCAACCGGGCGAGTCGGAGCAGAAGTGGTAGCAACGATTGGCGGCGGGATCGTCACAGCCGGTGGATCAGGTAGTACGGCAGGCGGAACGATGGAGGCAACTGGTGGCGTCGACACCAAAATCGGCGATGGGGTTGTCACCACCGGCGTATCAGAGGCGGTCATCGCAGCAGGGGAAGTCGCGACAGGCGTAGCCGGGTTGGAGCGGCGCGGTGGAGACGGAGCAATTGGGTCAGCCGGTTGCATTCCTCCACCACCAGGAGCCACCCGGTCCGCTGCACCCTGGAGAGTTGGGGAGGCAAGAGCGGAAGAAGAGGTCTTCGAAATCGCCGCGAGTCGGGCCTTCTTGGCAGCGGGCTCGGCATCTTTGGAGGAGCGATGAGCGGGTACCGGCCGCTTGTGGACGGCAGCAGCAGAGGCAGCAGGCGAGATGACGGGTTGGGCACAGATGGGAATGTCGGTGTCAACGTCATCAAGCCCAATCGGCTCCCTGAAAGAAGAAAGGGAGAGGAATCAGTAAAAGCAAAGATAGTGAAGCAGGAGGCATAAAGGCAAGAGCATACCCGATTATCCTGGGTGCGCCAGTGGGCATTCAGCAGCGAAGTGGAGCGACGTTCAATGGCGCCTGGACGGTCGGCCTCCGAGTTGTCGCCTCTCGGACTTGTTTGCCCTTGCTGGCAGTCGGCTTGGCCTTGGCAACTTGGCTAGAAGCCACACCAGAGGAGGAGCCGGCGGCCGAGGTGCGCTTGGCCGGAACTTTTGGAGGCCTGGTTCGAGGAGCTGCTAAGGAACCATTACCCTTTGAGACACTATCATCATCACTCCACTCAGCCAAAAATTGCTCAAGGGAAGGGTCAGGCGTACCCCCTTGAGCTGGCGGCCGAGTGTTGGTCGTCGGAGGGTTGGTGCGCTCGGCGTCATCATCATCAGCATCCATGGGGTCGGAGGACTCTCCGGAAGACTCATCGTCTTCATCATCCCCACTGGACTCGGCGGAAGGAGTCTCGCCGTTGTACTCGAGGTCGGTGGGATCCTCTTCCGTGCGATCAGGGGCGTACACGCCAGTCTCCTGGCCGTCCTCCATGAGGTCGGACTGAATGAAGTGCTGAGGAGGTATAAGCAGTCAGAGCAATCAGAATAGAAAGCAATCGGAAGAGCATTTAATCGGAGCATACCACAGGCGGCTTTCGCTGGCACACGAGATAATCAAGCCAGAAGCGGAAGGGGTCAGGCAAGGCGCTAGAGGTGATGGCCTTCACTCGGGTGCAAAGGTCTTCTGTTTTCATCCGCCACGTGCAGAGCCGAGTGGGATCTCGAGGTCCCGACACGTCGCAGAGGTGGTGAACTCGGCGCTGCAGGGGAAGAATCCGAGCGTGAAGCCACGCAGCTACCAAGTCGGTTGGAAGGAGTCCTTCTTGCTCCAGCTGGGTGACCCTGGCAGCCTGGGCATCGACATCGCAGTCTCCGACGCCGTGCTTCAGCGACCACTGATATTTCTCAATCGGCCGGGCGAGAGAGAACTCGGGCAGATTGAGGAGGTCGGGGCCTTGGTCAGGGGACTTGACGTAGAAAAACGAGGTCTGCCAATTCTTGCAGGATTGGACGATCTCGGGGCTCGTGTACTTCGACTTGCCGGCTGCGACAAGGCAACTGCCGCAGTCGGTCATGTCAGTCGGGTACGTTGGCTTGCCACCTTCGATGGTGGAGGCCACCACAGCACCCGTCCGAGCGTTGTGAGCTCGGAGGTTGAAGAAGCGTTTCCAAAGAGCGACGCTCGGACGGCAGCCGAGGTATCCTTCACAGAGCGTCACGAACCCGGAGAGGATCATGATGAAATTGGCAGCAAGGTGGTGAGGCTGCAATCGGTGGAAATCGAGGAATTCGCGAAAAAAGGCGCTAGCGGGAAGGCCGAATCCACGCTCGAAGTGAGCGAGGAACACGACCCTCTCTCCCGTGCGCACGCTGGGGACGACCTCGGTCTTGCTGGGAATCCGCCATTCGACTCCCGCGGGCATCTTCCGGGCGCGGACGAGAGACTCGACGGCGGCGGCGGTGGCCTGAGAGCCTTTCCAGCATCCGCGGCTCGCCTGCGACACATCTCGTCGAGGCGCCATGGTTTTCGCCTGCGAGGAACGGAGGAGAGAAAAGAGGGAGGCGGAGCACGAGAGCTGCGGAGAAGAGCGGCTGCGGTGGCTGCGGAAGCAGCGGAGAGCACGAGCCCGTGGCCGGAGCAGGCGCGAGGTGCAGGCACCGGCGGCGGGGAGAATCGCGTGGAGCGTCGAGGGCGCAGAGGAGAGAAGGCTAGGGGTCGAAGGAAGTGTTTGGGAGAAGGAAGAGGCGAAGCCCCCCCGGTGGCTTATATGGGCGGCGGGGGGGGAGAGTGGGATGACCCTGTGGCTGTGTGGCCCGGTGTGGCTTAGGGCACAGGGAGGCCAACCGGCAGACCAGTGCAAAGGATCCCGGCGCAAGAGGCGAGGCGTGCGACGTGGGGGTCAGGCCCTGCAGTTATGTCACGTCGCGCGTGGGTCGTGGGTCCCAGCTCATTGATCACGTCGCGGGCGAATCGGAAGTAACCGTTGAGGGAAATCGGCGAAAGAGATCTTTCTCAAAAAAGTGAAGACATGAATTAAGAGAGAACCACGTCCAATCGGATGGAAATTTGGTCAACCGAGTGTGATCTCCGACTCAGCCGACGAACTCGGAATGACGCACTCGAAGAGGCCACAACAGTCGGAGAACGTCAAGGCAGAGATTGAAAAACTGCAAAGGCCCCGCGGTCAAGCGACCGTGGGACCTCTACAGCTTTAGGGGCTACTGTCGGGGGATTGGTACCCGGGTAGGCTAACCCAAGCGGAAGCAAGCTTTCAAGACAAGGATGGACCAATTGGGCTGCAGCTGGGCCGAGCTGGGCAGAGGTACGGCCGATTGCTCCAAGGCAATCGACCATACCAAGCGCCAGCAGTCAGCCCAGGCGCAATCGGGCCACCCTTCTCCGAAGATGATCACCCGATTGGTCTGCAGCTGGACCGAGGCCGATTCCTAGAAGGCCGATTGCCCAGAGCAATCGACCCCACCAGGAACCACCAGTCGGTCCAGGCGCAATCGGAGCAACCTACCACCCAGTCGGGGGTATGATTACGAGGTCATAAAGGCCATATCCCGAGATATCTGGGTGGCAGGAAGGCCAGGTCGTGTCGAGGATTTGCTGGAGATACGGTGTCACCTCCCCGCCGATTCCGCGGACAGGCCGACAAGACCGCACCCCCTAGCTCCACTGTTCACTCCTAGGTTCTACGAGGTAGCAGCATGGGCCGCCGCTCGTAGGCTCCGGGTCACCCGGAGAGGAGCAGTCGGTGGGCCCAGGCCGATTAGAGGATGACGGATGGGTCCATTCGGCGATGAAGTTACCATAGTACCCTGGACTCACACTATAAGAGCCAGGGTACCCCCCTCCTGCGCGAGGGACGCCACACCTGAGATCTCATTAACTCATTCCCCCTCTAGTTCATTCACTGCCCGTAGTCACTCCTCAGGGAAGCAGGAGAGGACCTTGCCCACGGCGGTGGCGTATTCCTTCGCCTGAGAAAATAGAAGAGCAGTTATTGTAGTCCCTTCATTGATATACAAGAGACAAGCAGGAGTAGGGGTGTTATCTCTCCGGAGAGCCCCGAACCTGGGTACATCGTGGTGTCTTCACTGTGCTTGTGCCCAACCCGATTCCGGCACCATCGACATTTTCTCCCTCGTGTCTTCCCCTCATTTTAGCCATCCCCATGGCATCTGCCGTCACATATCGACGACACCCCAGCAAGGCAATCCTCAAGCCAACGTCGTTCGAGCGCACCCCGCCAACAACAACAACAACCTCCCTGACGAGCACACCGGGGTCTACCAGGATCCTCGGGGGCTGGCATGCATCCTCGACAGGACCCTCACACCCCTCTCCAACCGGTGCTTCAAGCAGTTGGCTCGCAAAGTCAATGCGGTCCTCTTGAATCCTAAAGCCTCACGACGCCTGAGGTGGTCCCAGTACCCGATCTCCTTCGATGCTAGTGACCACCCCAAGACCATGAAGACTGTGGGCACTATCACTCTGGTGTGCACCCCGACCATTAACAATGTTTTTGTCACCAAGAAACTTACTGATGGAGGAGTAGGGCTCAACGTGCTCTCTGTAGCGACCTTCGAGAAGCTCCAGCTACCTTACGAGCGCCTGAAGCCTACAAGGCCCTTCTCAGGGGTGAATGAAGGCACCACCATACCCCTAGGACAGATCACACTCTGCGTCCCCTTTGGGGCCCGCGAGAACTACTACACTGAAGAAGTCATCTTCGACGTGGCCTCCATTGGCCTGCCTTACAACACCATCCTCGGCTACCCGGCCCTTACCAAGTTCATGGACGTGACTCATCACGCCTACAACACCGTCAAGTTGCCAGGATGCAGCGATACCATCACTATCTGATGTGTCAAGAAGGACGCCCTCCAGTCCCTGGAAGAGGATTACAAGGCCACTGCTTCCGCACACCCTATGGATGAAGATGTTGCGGAGCCTCCTGAGGCCCGCCCCTCAAGAAGAAGAATCGATTCATAGAGGCTCGGAGAAAAGGGAAAGAGAAACTGCAGGGCACAACATCTCATGAGGCAATCATGCCTCTCGCTGGGTGCCCCCTCCCTCGGTAGATGGCGGCGCCCTGCGTCGCACGGCTCCGACACGGTCCAAACCGCCCGGAGCTGAAAGCACCCCCCCCCCTCGTGATACCAGATATCCATTGGCACGGGCAGAAGCTCACTATCCATTAGTTGCAGCGTTCAATTGAAAGTCCCCCTCCCCCCCGCCCGTGATACGAAATATCCATCGGCACAGGCAAAATCAGAGTTGTACATCGCTCGGAGTCTTTCTACATAGCGAACCCCAGTGGTCGCGAGAGCTTCTTTGCCACCAACGGTGGAAGCCTGGTGATCATCGCGGCAGAAATCTTACCTTGGGGGGTCGACGGGCCAACTCAACCCCAAGGCGCTCCGAGCATCGCGCCAGGAGCACCCATTTGAATTTTCATTTAAGCTTTCCTGAATGTATCGAACACTTTGCAGCAGCTTTCAGAAATAAAATAAAAATTATCTGGCCAAACTTGTTTTACATCTATTGTTGTTTTTTCAGCTACAGCCGAGAGAGAGGGCTCTAGTGAGGAATGAGGATGACAATGAGATGGGGAAAGTGGGAGAAGATGAGGGCTTAGTGGGAGGATGGTTCACGGTAATTGCAGTTAGAACGAACTGTCTTCGCTAACATGGTGATTCCGGTCTACGCGAAGATGAGTCAGCGAGGGAACAGCTAGGAGCCAACTCCAATGAATTGATATTTTTCTGACGTTTGCTCCTGATCATATGCGAATGCGAATCAACCTGTGGTTGAGTTGGTTAGGTGGATGGTTGTATCCCCAGTCCACCAGAGTTTAAATCCCAGATTTGACAATGATGCTCGCATTTTTCTGAATTAATTTCAGGGCTTCCGGTGATGCGCTTTCAGTGGAAGGAGACGTTCCCGTCGAAGACGAGGTGGTGGCTTCGTTAATTTCAAGATGATGTACCGGCTCAGTATTGCGAAGATGCTCATAAGGATAGGGTGTGTGTGCGTCATAAGGGTGATTGTATGTGAGCGTCAGAGTTATACTGTGTTCCTCAAAAAAAATCATATGCGAATGTAATTTCTAAATATCTTTTATTACATAGAATATATATTTAGCTAGTTCAATTAATAGTCTAGAAATGCTTATATATCATCAAAAACATATATAATTCTATAGTTTTTAAATGTATATATTTCAATTACATATAATATGCACCCTTAGTTCACAAATACTCTCTTTTTTGAAATAAATGTCTTAACTTTGTACTAACTTTGTAGAGGGACTACATGATCTAGTTTTAGATCGAATTTAAATTGAAACAAGGTCATGTATTTGTGAATGGAGGGAGTACTTATTTAGTTAGTTAAACTAATGATCTAAAACTACACGCATGTCTTATGCACCGAAACAAAGTAACCAACATCAACACGTGCTACTAAGTTATGGACTCCCAACCTCAAAAATAAAAATTTACGACCTCGATAGTTGCCACACGTGTGGGCGGAGCGCTTCCGCACATATGTTTTTAGATGAAAATTTTAGTTATGTATAGATGATAATTATGAGCCAAAATTGACATGTTGAAATATATATGACAATTTTTGATTTTAACATGATAATTTTAGCTCATAATTGTCATCTATACATAACTAAAATTGCCATCTAAAAACGTGTGTGCGAAAGCGCTCCGCCCACTCGTATGGTGTGTATCCGCACCAACGGTAAATAAACTTTCGCCGTAGTAAAAGATTAACCTAGCAAGCACGAAGACCTGGTTAAACGTGTTGAACCATCCAAGCACCCAAAGACTAGAAGAATCGAATGTAAGCTATCGGCACCCAAATGCTAGAAGATTATTTTTTGAAACCAAGACCGTAAAACAATTGTTCTACAACATATATATTAATAATAATATGTACAAAAAGAGCAAAGGTAATCGGCCAATGTCAGTTCTATGAAAAATCATTACAATGGTCTTGGTTTCAAAAACTATGAACGAGGATCGTTCAGTCTATCCACGGAGAGAAGACAGTCTTGTGTTTATTTTTGATGTTGTGTAAGATGAGCTGTAGGTCTCTCTTGAGACCTCTTTTCCATGCATCCGAATTGGGAGCGATACCTTTGAAAATCCAGTCATTTCTTTGCATCCAAATATGCCAGCAACTCATGATCATATGATCTCCATAGCAATTTATCTGGGAAGGCAGTCCTGGATGAGTCGAATCTGCTTCAAATATGAGATGCCTCTTTTCCAGTGTAGGGTTAGAAAATCCCAAACTTGAATGGAAAATGTACAGTCCCAGAATAGGTGAAGGATGGTTTCTTCTGTGGCATGTGATAGAACACAGTTATATGAGGATGCTAGAAGATTATGTGTAAGCCCTCAAGCTATGCCATCTCATTTTCTTTATCCCCACACAAGGAGACTTATCTAAAACCACTGAGAAATTCGAAAGGAATGCAAATTACAAAATAAGAAAAGAACGAGGACAACTAGGTTGAGATTTGTTCTCCATCGTCACAAAATTTTCGGAGAATTTACAGGTTAGGACCATATCCAGTAGAAAGCCACCCAATTCTCATCTTGTTTTGTTTTTGTTTTTGTTTTGGCCCTATAAATGTACACATCTAACACCACCTGAACAAAGCACACAATTCATGTTTCCCTGACAATGGAAAGCAGACACACAGGTTGATTTATCCGGTTTCAAGTTGGAGAATCAAGGCTCCCCTGTGCATTGGCAGCGGCACGCGTCTTCTCCCGCAGGTTGGCACCCCACATCTTGGCCTCAGCCACCATCCGCTCCCGGTCATTAAGGATCCCCGGAGGAGGCTCTCTCGGGGAGTCATCCCGATCCGACTTGTGTCCAGAGCTGCCTGCCTCATCATTTTTCAGGAGCGTCCTTCCACTGTCAGAAACCCTACTTCGCTGATCACCACCTGCCTTTTTCGAGGCATGGATCGCATTAGGATCATAAATTTGGGACGCCAGGTAGGAAAGAGCAGTCACAACATCGGCGATAAGTGGCCGCGAAGCAGCCTCTGACTGGATACACATTGAGGCCACAGCGAGGGCTTGGTAAAGCCCACGCATGGGATATCGTCCCTGCAACCCTGGATCAGCCATCTTTGGGAGCTTCCGTCTGTCATTGAAAAGAGGGCGTGCCTGCCAATGTATAAACAACGGCACACATTTAATTCCGGAAAATCATTAGCATTGTACACAGGATACTCACTGGTGATTTAGTTTCTGTGGCCTGCCCTCAACATGATTTCTACTACTTGTATCTATATATAAGCAATTTAGAATGGACAAACATTCTAGTATGTAAACTGTGTAAAAGCAAGAGCACACTTCAGAATTCATATCCAACACTTGCTCTTCTATCATACATCCTCTGTTCACAATTATAAGATGTTTTGGATATTTTAATGTGGACTAAATACAGACTGAAATGAGTGAACAAGCACATTAAAACACATCCGATTCAGAAAAAAGTTAGTGCTAGAACATTTTATAATTGTGAACGGAGGGGGTAGTTTCTAGCTGAACAAAGGTCCTTAATAACTTATAAATACAGCCCAACAAACATACGAGTGTAACTGATATCTGACTAACAAGTGATGTGTGCGTAAATAATCTGACAGAATAATATGGAATATTAGGAAATAGCAACAGTTGATTTATGAATAATTTTAGCATAGCATACCCATGACACGAGGTTTTGCTCCCCATGAGTTCTGGTGCTGTCAATGGCCTTCCGGCCAGTAATCAACTCAAGCAACACCACCCCAAAGCTATAGACATCTGACTTGACTGTAAGTTGTCCTGTCATAGCATATTCTGGAGCACAATAGCCATATGTTCCCATCACACGCGTAGAGACATGAGACTTGTCACCAACAGGACCCAATTTAGCGAGACCAAAGTCTGACAGCTTTGGGTGGAAATCATCACCTAATAGAATATTTGATGACTTGAAGTCTCTATATATGACTGGTGGCTGTGCCTTGTCATGGAGGTATTCCAGCCCTTTTGCAGCACCAGCTGCGATTTTCATCCTAGTGTTCCAGTCCAACGGTTCCTTATCAGGAGGGAGATCTGCATCAAAGTGTTGGACAGAAGTTAATTTAGCCAAAAACAAAATTTGCGGAGTTACTTGGAACGAGGTTGAAAGTAAAGAGTTACACAGATGTTATTTCTTGCACGGAGTTTCTGAAGTAACCAATTTGGATTTGCAGCACTAGCTTATTATAGGACTACGTACTCATGTCCCCAACCTTGACCCATGAAGATACAAATCGCAAAGATATTCCATGCATGGTCCAAAAGAAAATGTTCCTAGTGCACAGTTGCATTGCTAGATCTGAGCTCACCTGATATAGCTCAGTTATGTACTTTATGTGCACAACATTGACTAGAGCACAGCCCAGATCGACTGGAGTTTTCATGCTAGTACTTTCTGGAACAGTGCTACTTACTGTTATGTCAGCAATATGTTTTCATGCTAGACTCCAATTATTGGCACATCTGACTAGCTAGTAAATCGTCTATTCTCTGGTCCCCAGTTATACTCGTCAACGCAACAATTTACATGAGCCCTTGTTTAAATAATCAAACTAACAAACTCATCTATCAATTCTACCATCAGTTATTGCTGCAATTCACTTCTGTGAGCTTGGTAGCAAAATAAACCGGAATGAAGTTCAATACTTAAACATCAACTTCTTTCTTGCCTTGTGAAAAAAAAATTGCACTCAAAGCACACAAGGAGTCTCTACCATCAGTTATTGCTTCAATTCACTTCTGTGAGCTTGGTAGCAAAATAAACCGGAATGAAGTTCAATACTTAAACATCAACTTCCTTCTTGCCTTGTGAAAAGAAATTTTATTTTGCACTCAAAGCACACAAGGGGGGGGGGGGGGGGGGTACAAATGTATCAGCAGATCACAAATCATGGACAACATCTAATATTTGACCACAGATCACAATATAAAGTCAAGTTGCATGATCTTCAGATACTCTTCCCAGAATCTATACCTACTAATAAGAGAAATTGCGTTTCTCCAGAATTTTCGTCCGTCATTGACGTCACACATCCGTCACTGCTGACATCACCCATCTACAGTCGGCACGTTCAAAAAATATTACTCCCTCTGATCCATAATAAGTGTCGCTCATTTTGTACTAAGCTAGTACAAACTTTGTACTAAATGAGCGACACTTATTATGGATCGGAGGGAGTAGTTGCTAGAGCCAGGTATCGAACCCGTGATCTTTGTCGAACAGGCAGCCCAAGCTACCGATCACCCTATCAACAATTCTTGCAAAGTTACAGATAGTTCCGTTATATAACAGGTGGAGAGTGGGCCTCCCGCAATTTCTATTTTTATTCGTTTGTTCATTGTATGGGCTGAATCGGGCTTGATTCACGTTTACTCCCGTCAACAGGGCAGTAGCAAAAAACCTTTAAAAAAAGCAGCAAACAAAAATCATACATGATGAACCAACTGAGCTACGCTATTGTGGTAGAAAATATATGGCTGTGCTAGAAAGAGACTTCGTTTGAAACTAAATAGTACCACCTCACAACTTTGCATTGAATTTAACCGATTTATATACATCCATGATTTCTGGATTGCATGTAGTAAAGAAAAGAAAAGGTGATTGAAATTAAACATGATTTGTGGACTGCACTTAATAAAGAAAGAAGAGAATATATGGATGCAGGAAGGAAAAGGTGACTCAAATTAACTGTGATTTGAGGGGGCTAGTACATACCAAAATGACAGGAAAGGATGCATGCAAAAAAGGAATAAAAATGTGGCTCTAAATTAAGGTGATTTGTGGGTTGTATGCAATTAAGGAAGAAAAATGCGTGGCTCTAATTAAAGGCGATTTGTTGGTTGTATGCAATTAAAGAAGGAAAATATCTCTAATTAAAGGTGATTTGTGGGGTTGTATGCAATAAAAGAAAGGGAAAGAAGATGCATGGCTATTTAACTAAAACGGTTTTGGTGTAATGCGTGGCGAATTGATTGACTATAATTAAATGAGGATATTGGGATTCCTGCATGGCGGCTTGCTTCCCTAATTAAGGTTAGACGATTTTGAATCAGTTTTTTTTGTTCTCTTCATCAATTAGTAAAGCGCTCAGTTTTTTATATTGCTAACTGGAATAGTTGTCACAAAATATGGGCAATTTCTAGCTTAATGTCTAATTTTCTACGTACAATTTTTAGAAAGCAAACACATGGGTAACCAATAGCTGAATGTTCAAAAAAAATTAATTTCCATCCTAAAGCCAACACATGGACAATCTCTAGCACAAAACAT
Source organism: Bromus sterilis (assembly GCA_950022295.1). Classification (NCBI taxonomy): domain Eukaryota; kingdom Viridiplantae; phylum Streptophyta; class Magnoliopsida; order Poales; family Poaceae; genus Bromus; species Bromus sterilis. The sequence goes on along the minus strand of OX465596.1, from coordinate 154,283,065 downwards.
ACAAGGTGTGTAAGATTGCAAAGACCATGAGTTATGTAGGTGTCACAAAATATACAAGGTGTGTGCAATGCATGTTGCAACCTCACATTTTCATAGTCTCTCTATAACAAAGCATGGATGTTGAGCTAAAGAGATAAAAAATTAAATTTGTTGATTAAATAATTTGAATAGTCTATATTAACATACTTTGTATATTAGTATAATCATTGTAGGTATTATATTCTCAGTGATTTGATTTGGAAACACTATTTTTATTCTCCCGTTGCAACGCATGGGCATTTTTGCTAGTATAACATTTGCAGGAGCCATCTCTCAAACGGTTGATCTGACTAAATAAGTAACAAACATGCATATACAGCAAGTTCACCCAACTATAATTAGGTAATGGATAATTTTTAAAGATGGGGTCAGCAAGGTCAATGGGAGAAACCTACTGGGTACTGTGCATGTTATGTACCGCTACATGGACAAGAGAACTAGGCAGCGCAAAATGTTTCACAATCATGAAAAGAATCATGCACATGGAGCAACAATAAAACAATCATGGACAGATGGGGGTAGATAGCATAGCAGAATGACAACCTGTACTGAAGCAAGCCTGTGAAAAATAACTAGTATCACCAATTTGCACAGTATCCACACAGATTCATCAATGGGGACTCAACAGGCATTGCTCTAAAGTCTCCACAATGCCAATATAGAAAACAATAGACTTACCATGCAGATGGTCCTCCAATGATCCAAGGGGCATATACTCATACACCAGAAGGCGTTGCTCTCCATCAGCACAATAGCCAACCAAGTTAACAAGGTTTTGATGATGCAGCAAACTGAGCATGAGGACCTCCACCAGGAATTCCTTGTTTCCTTGATTTCCATCCCTATTGAGCTGCTTTATGGCAACAACCTGCAACAGGTGCTTCAAACATTTCAGCTTTGAATGTGTCAGGCCCATCACAGTTTTAGGACATAAATTAAATTACTTCATTCAGATGGCAAGCATTTACTGGTTTCATGTGATTGATCTTGCAATTAACAAAGGACCTATACACAGTCAAGCACTCAAGGCCAGCAGAAACTGGATCTGCTATGCTACAAGTGAACATGGACTTTTTTACATGTGGGTATCCACCAGTCATATGAAAACACTAATTTTCCTAGAAGTCCTAGACAAATCAATGGCACCTTTGATACAACCAAGTAACCTTGGTACTGCTCTAGTATCAAGAAACAAGAGAGGCCGAAAAAAAATAAAGTCTAACTTTGCCAACAAAACAAGTTACCTGTCCTATATCAAGACGGCCCCTGTAAACACGTCCGAACCCTCCCTCCCCAATGAAGCATTCCTCCCTGAAGTTCCTCGTGGCAGCGGTAAGCTGACGGAAGGTGAATGTCTGCGCAGAGAGGACATTGCCATTGGCATCCCTGAGATCTGTAAGGTCCTTCATGCCGGCATTGCCTTTTGCCCTTGCCTTCTCAACCCCTGCACATATTCACATCGTCATGCAGATGAAGACACAATCATGACGAAGGAAGACACCAACCCAAATAAGCATTCTGCTCCTAATCGAATGAGCTGTCATATGAGAAATCGCGGAAATCATCCCAGTAGTTCATATCTTTGAACCTCAGAAATCTCATAGGGCATCACTAACCACAATTTATTCCCGTATTTTCCCCAAATCCCATTCACGAGGATCATCTTGTCAATCGTCACGAACCAACTAGAAAAAGCATAACAGAGAGCGTCAAACTATCATGGGCCACTTCTTCCGCTGCCCGGACACCACGGCCACGCAAAGTCGATGAAAAGATCGACACAAGATCCAGATCTGAGCTATTATTCTGCGCAAGGCCAGGCAGCTCTAAGGAAACGATTACCATCTTACACGAATCTACAAGGCAGAAGCTGAAGCCGAGCGTCTCTTACCCCCTCCACTCCGGCACGCGGCGCCGGCGGAGGAGAAAGGGAGAGGAAACTAACAGAGAGCATCAAACCATCAACGGATCCGATCCTACTCCCGTGAATTGACCAGAAGGCCGATCGGAGAGACGCACGCACCTGCGGGGAGCTTCTCGACGCGCGGCGGCGCCATGGGTCTCTCCTCACGGGCGCCGACGCCGGAGGACGATGCGGCGGCCGCAGTCCGTCCTCCCGTGCCATTTCCGCCGCCGCCACCGCCCTGCTTGGGGTAGAGCAGCTCCCCGTCGGAGCTCGAATCGAAGCACGGGAAGCAACCCATCGCGGCTCACCAATCAACTCCCCGCATTCCCGCAACAAACGCCGCTGGATTCGTGTCAGCCAGGAGCAACCCGGACCAGCGGACCAAGTCGGCGGGCGGGCTGGCGGACGGACCTTGGGAGTTGGGATGCGGGGGTAGGAGGAGGAGGAGGATGGGGAGGGAGGAGACTGGTGGTGGACTCCGTGAGCCGACGCGGTTTCGGCCTTGCCTTTGGCTGCTGCCGTTTTGCGCCGCTGCTGTGCCTTAGTAACAGTTAACAGGCCCTCGTGGTTGGTAATGGCATCTTCAATGGTTGTAAGATAAATCTTGATAAATTTGTCACTTAGGCCTTGTACAATGCAAGGTGCTTAGGGAAGTGCTTAGTAAAATAAACCGACTTTTTTTAGCACCAATGCTTATTTCTATAGGAGAGGTGTCTAATTAAGCGTCTACCCTTTACATCTAAGCATCAGTGCTTAGAGAAAAACCTGATTTTTTCTGTAAGCACCACTTCTAAGCACCTTGCATTGTATATGGTCTTATGATATATTGATGATGTGACATGCAATAAATAAAATGAAAGAGCAAAATTATATGTAGATTAACCAACACCTTTTACACAAGCTACAAGGTAGAATAGAAAGCAACTACATTGATTTTCTCACTTTTCATTGATGATTTAAATACAAACCAATGGAGTATTTGTATGATAGCTTGTTGGTTGATGACATAGACATTTTAGCAACATACAAACTATTGAAGATGCTCTAAGAAACGGGTAACCATGGTCTATTGGGAGGTTAGGACTTCACTCTAAAAAAAAACTACTCCTCTCGTTCCATAATAACGATCCCAAAATGAAATATCTAGCATTACGATATATCAGATACATTCATTTCGATGATAATTAATATGAAACAGAGGAAGTACCTTCTTTTTCAAGAAAAAATTGAATAAGATAAATATCGCGTGGGTCTTTATTTGATGGTTCTATACAATTGAAAGGTTAAAATATAAGAGGTGTCAAAATAGGTTATGGTGAATAATTAAGATGAAATGGTTTCATCGGTTTTTCCGGTTGTTCTTGGTGCTCATTATGCGGCCTTCGTTGCTTGTTTTTTGTAAGGAGTTTGTAGCTTTGTGATCTTAAAGTGTGGTTATGTGATTATGCAATCAAAAATAAAAAATGTGGATAAAGATAACGTGCAAAACATAGTATACATACATGCATAATCAGCTTAAGTTATCCGGGTACACGGAACATTGAGTGAAAGAAGTTTCCTTAATAGGTTTCATGCATAGTAGAGTTTGAATAAGAGGGAGTATGATTTCATAAAATAAAAAATGACTCAAGCGTCTAAGCTTGGTGATGCTCTCGTGCATCCCCTGCTTCATCAATAATTATTAGGTCGTCTCTCCTAGTGCTATATTTTTATTGCTTTACATGTTATGTGTTATGCTTTGAGCGTCTTGCTCTTTAGTTTTCAGTTTTAGTTTTGTTTTGTTTTGTTTTGTTTGCTTGTCATAACAAGTTGGACCCTAGCATTCTTGTTTTGGGAGAGAAACATGCTCTAGCCTTGCCTAGAATACTCACGCGTTTCACTTATACTTGTTGAGTGTTCAATTTCGGTTTCTAGCTGCTGCTTTTCCTGTTTAGCTCTTGTTTTTCACATTTTTATCTTGTTAAGAGCTATTAGTTTTCTTTGGAAGAAAGTTTTACGGCTCTCTTGCTTCACTTATAATTGTATAAAGAGTTTGCTTCTATTGCACTGGTTATTGTATCTTGCTTTGAGTAGGTAATCTAGATTGCTAAGTTTAACTTAGTAGTATCTTGTAATAGTTTTGAGGTGTTGTTTGAGTAATGTTGAACTTCTGTGAGACTGAGCTCATGCCAATTAGTGATAAGTATCGTATTTTGGCTCAACATGAACTATTTTAAAAAGTAAAAAAATAGTTGAGAACTCTGTCTCCTAAGTTGATCCTTGTCTGTGTGGTAACTTTAAGTAACCCCTCATGTAGCATGGTTCGAAGATGCGCAAGGATAACTAAACTCACATACACTCTTCTTGGGATACATGGTTATTTTTGTTCTCTTGATTAGATTTAGAAATACTGATAATAAGTGGATGGGTTTTGTTGACTAAGGCAAGTATTCGATTCTTGGCACTTCAACCTATCCATATATTGCTAGCATCTTCAGTATCGTGCATTGTCCTTTCTTATCTTGAGAGTTGGTGCAAACTTCGTTGGTGCATCCAAATCCCGTGAGATGATAAGCTCTCTCACACATAAGCCCCATGATAGTTGGGATTTGCCTTTGTTCATCTTTTTGCTACATGATGCTCTAGATCATTGCACATCTTTATACACTATAAGACCCGATATGTGGTACTGTTCTAGATCTGGCCGTTTCCATCCAAATCTAGGGACGAAACACATATTGAACCCACCGCGACATATGACGATGTCATATGCCCCAGATTTCAACATGATATCACAATATTACAGTTACAAGGATACAACATCTCATACAACAGGCATACAACTACCTTAATACAGATACAACAGCGAAAGATATATGTCTGAATACATACTACAATCAAATTCCTAGTGGCAAAGAGAAAAAGCACCAATTCACATAACCAATCGGGTCTAGGATCCCCACCGGGTTTCGTTAAACTAGTCGTCGTCGAGTCTCCACGAGGAACGTCGATGACCAAACCTGTTGTCGATGAAGACCCCTGAAAAATGTTGGGGGTAATATTGTAAGGCCCGATATGCGGTACTGTTCCAGATCTAGGTGTTTCCACCCAGATCCGGGGACGAAGCACATATCGGTCCCACCGCGACATATGACAAAGCCATATGCCCCGGATTTCCAACATGATATCACAGCATTACAGATACAAGGATACAACATCTCATACAATCGACATACAACGGCCTTAATACAATACAACAGCGGAAGATACATGTCTGAGTACAGACTACAAACAAATGCCTAGTGGCAAAGAGAAAAACATCGATCCCATAACCACACGGGTCCAGGCCCTCCGCCGGGATCCGCCTAACTAGTCGTCGTCGAGTCTCCACGTGAAACGTCGATCACCATACCTGTTGTCGATCAAGAACCCTGAAAAGAGTTTGGGGGTAGTATCATGAGTACAGAGGTACTCAGCATCCAACTGTAGTGGTCATCTGACCCAGCAAGGACTTCATCACTCGTCAGTCTAGGACAACTAGTAGTTTACGGTAAGGAAGGGTAAGTGGTGAGGTTGCTGCCGCACTAGCATTCATGAAGTGGCTAACGATCTAGAGAGTAAGATAAGAAGCCAAGCATTCGATGAGGAATCGCCTCCAACAAGTCTGCTATTCACCTACTACGCAAACATAACACCTATCCTATCCTTGTCCTCCTCTTCGCATCACGACGAAGAAGAAGAAGTCAAGGCACACACACACGTTGATCAAGTTATTTTAAGATTATCTCAGTTGTTTTTGTCTATGAACAAGGAGTAGGTCTCAAGTCGTCCATAACCGTGGACACGGCTTCTCGAAAAGATTTAACCCTGCAGGGGTGTACCAACTGCCCATTACGAGGCTCCGCACGCACGCCCATCTCTCTCAGTTTCTACCCATCACAGGCAGCCATTTTATGATTTAGTCCCAAGAGATCAGGAACGACAGTTCCCTCTAACTAACAACGAACAAATCCGGGTGGCCCCCGGGGAGTCGACACCCAATCCAAAGGCCGGACGCGCTATCGGATCGGACACTTCCGGCTGGACGAGGTCGGGGTAACTAACCCATCACTGTGGGTAGCCCTCGAGCTTCCAGGTTTGGAACAACAAAGGAACTCTGTCTCTGCTGGCCCAAGTTGTTTGAAAATCTGCTGGGAGCTCACCAGTCACACACACGGTTTTCAAATGGTAAAACCAGCTTGGGCCACCTCTAGAAATGTTTGAAGCTAGGTAGGTAAGAAAAGGGGAACCCGTAAAATCCCACACGCGGTTAGGCACGCTCAGTCTTAAAACCAATACCCGGAACTCGGATCCTAGGTGACTCGAATGGAACAAAGCGTCAGGGCGGGATAGCCTAGACCTTCCATCCTTCGTCGAGTATAGTCAACATTTATAATAATCATATCATCAACAACAATAATAATAATGTGATATCCCAAACCCAGGAGTAACAGGGTAACTTCGTAGCATCCTAAGCATGCATACTAAGCAGGGGCTGAGCAACGAGCAATAGTAACATAGCAGTACAAGGTTTGCTGGGAGGGGACATGGCTGTATCGGTTTGAAAGAGGCTGTAAACATATGGTAGGATCAAACATCGAACCTAACCTAGACTAGCATGCAAACCGCTGGTTGAAATAGAATGGATCATAAGTAATGTATAGTCCTTGCCTGTTGATAAGTCGGGTTCCGAAGGTGTAGTCGATCGCAAGCTCGCAACGTCTCCGAGAGGTACCCGCGGAAGCACACAAGACGGTAAACACTGGAAAGCAATCAACGAGCAAGCATCTATTACTACGAGGCAAACACGAGCAAGCATCAACAAGAAGGGAACACGAGACATCACACCTACCGTCGAGAGCGGTTACTAACAGTTTAAGTGGGGTATCGGTCACACACGATGAATACCGCACGTTTACGGTGGTTCAAGTTGCTTAGCTACAGGTGATCAACCAAGGTTGTTAACATGGCAGCTCAAGCAAGCATGGCATAGCACACAAGCATGGCAAGAGGTGAAGCATAAATAAACTACCTAAGCTAGCCAATTTAAGTGGGGGGGGGGGGTAAACCCTATACATGCCGGCTATTACGGACCCCACGACATTTATTGCATTTGGTACTGTTTTGCCCTAAACAATATTTTATTATTTTTATTAGCAAGCAAGAACAGCATAAACACAAACTACATGCAATTCTAGTCAAGTTACATATAAAGAACATTTTAAACAGAGCAACGGTTAAAAAGATATTGCAGTTACAGTTTACAGTGGCAAGCAGTGTAATTAGCAAGCAAACAACATGTAAACAAAGTCAAACATGGCAAAAAAGCACAAATTATTAAACTAGACACAAAACTAAGCAAGTTTCATATTTTACGCATCGCGATCCGAGCTACGAGCAAAAAGATACGGGCAGGGCCAAATCTATTGGCCCAACAGATAAAAAAACAAAACAACAAATAAAATGAAAAAAGGAGGGGCTGGGGCGCCTCACCCCATGGGCCACGGCCCAAAGTGGCCTGGAGAGGGGAGAAGTCCGGCCTGGGCCTGCTGGGCCGCGCTGCTGGCCGAGCCCACGCGTTGGAGGCAGCCCAGCCGAGCGCTGGACGGTGTCCTCCACCTTCGTCCCGATCCAGCCACGGGAGGCGGCGGCGCAGGCTTCCTCGGCTCGCTGCCGGCGAGGGAGGAGCGCAGGGAGGCGCGGAACAGGCGCAGAACGGGGGAGGCGCGGTGGATCCGGGCCCGAGGCGTGGAGCTAGGGCGGCGTGGAGAGGTCCCGGGCGACATCCTCGAGCTTGACGGGCGCCATGGCCGGGCCTCGGCTGGCCGGCGGCGGCAGCCTGCGAGGCAGAGGAGGCGGGGGTTAGGAGGAGAGAGGGAAGGGCGCGCGGCAGGAGGCTCACCGGAGGCGCGGGGCGGCTGGCCGTGGCGGCTCGCCGGCGTGGAGGCGGCGCGGCGGGTTGGCTGCGGCTCGGGCGCGTGAGGAGGCAGTGTGGAGGAGAGAGGTGGTCCAAGGGGCGACGTGGCACGATCTCGGCCCTCCGATCTCGCGATCGGACGACTGCAAACGAATCTGGGCTGGATTTTAGATAAAATGGGCTAAACAGCGAAAATTGGGCTATTGTGAGGGGGGTGGCTGCAATTTGTGGCTAGGGAAACCCTAGAAAAGGGGTGGGAGTGTGGTGGTCTTTATATAGCCCCGGTGTCTGGCAGTTTGCAAAAATATCCTCGGTTTTTCTCTCGCGCGCGCGGTACTCACGTTTCTGATCGCCGGGGGTCCGCAGTACCTTCGATTCGGGTAAAACTTCAAACTGTGCGATCAGCGAGTCGAGCCGGAGGCGTTCACCTCGCGCTGGAACCGTTCCGAGAACACTTTCCGGCGCGCTATAAAATAACCCGTTTAATTATTAAACGGGGTTTTCGTTCCGTTGGCTTCGGCTGGTCTGGTGCGGTTTTCGCGACGGTGATCGGGCGAAACCCGGTGTCGCAAAGGTCGAGTGTCAGGGTGGCAAGGGTCGGTCTCCGTCCGATACGAGATAAGAGGGGGAAAAATAATCGCCGATCGATAAATCGGGGATGCAAACACCGCAAACAAATCAGGCAATCAATCAATTCACACCGAAAACAAAATTTTCAATTTTTGTGAAAACTGGGCTGTTACAAATATCATGAGTACACGAAGTACTCAGCATCCAACTGTAGATGACCATACCCAACAAGGACCCATCACTCGTCACCCTATGATAACTAGTAGTTCACATTATGGATGGGGTAAGTGGTTGATGGGTGTAGATACCACCTCCTCGCTGGTTACCCCAAGTGGAAGGTTATGATGTAGATAGCAGAAAATTTCCCTTAGTAAAGATACGAAGGTTTATGTCTCCAGTAGGATTCCGAATGCAACAAGAAGGTGGCAAAGCGAACAATGGCGTCGTTTACAAATCAGAGGTTGTTCACTTGATCTGGACCTGCACACAAGACACAAATAACTTTGCTCTCAACGAGTTCATAGAGGTTGTCAATCTCTCCGTCCTTGTTGTTTACAAAGGATTAAAAACACAGGGGGGAAATAATAATAGTTGGTGCAACGGAAAGGAAATAAAAGCAGTAAATGAGAGCGGTGTAAACTATGATGGAAATATGGACCAGGGTGTCATGACTTTCACTAGTGATGTCTCTTTCCCAAAAGACAGTAAACAACTATGTTGGGTGAAAAAATTACAGCTGGGCAATTGACAGAATTATAAACGCACCGCAATCGCCTTGTATGTAATGTGATGTTGTAGGCCTAGGTTGCTAGGTGTGGCGTTGCAGTTGTTCAAGTTTTTCCCGGTTTTTCTTAAATAAACCGAACAGTTCGGATCCTCGTATCATCTTCTTCTTATAATGAGAACGCAGCTCTCATGTGCTTTCTCAAAATAAACGCACTGCAATGTTAATTATGCTACTAGAAAGTAAAGAGGCTCAATCGTATGGGCATTACAACAAAACAAGTAGACTTCTTATTCATCAGCATCTACTCACTAATCATCCACATTGGGATATCTATCCAGAACAACTCGCTGGTATTAAGTTACGAACCCCAACCAAATTGTAGGCTCAAAGCAACAAACAACTGCCTTAACACTGTATGCGTAATGTAAGAAAACCTTTCACGCGGTCACAAGCACCACTGCTTTACCCCTGGTGGCAGCAGCGCATCCTCTAGTCTCATGTTTATGTCACTCAAGCTAGACATCGGGGGGCATGGACCCACAATCAAGCATAACGCTCCCTCTTGGAGTTGCAATCTACTACTTGGCAAAAGAACAAACGCAACGGGGAACATGCACGAATACTCAAGAACAAAAATATAAAAGTAAACCAAATATATTACTCAACACAATCTGTACATAATCTCATAATCCATCGGATCCCAGCAAACACAACATAACAAAGAAGGAATTAAAACATAGGTGCCTTGATCATGATAGGAAGCTCACAAGGGCTAAACATTGAAGCACAAGATTGGAGAGAAGACATCATGTAGCTACTGATCATGGACCCATGGTCCAAGGGGGACTACTCACGGCGCATCCCGGAGGCGATCATGGTGATGGAGAATCCTCCGGAGGTCAATCCTCCCTCCGAAAACAGTGCCGGGACATGTTCTTCTGGCGACCCCGATATCGGAATCGCCGCGGCAGTGAAATAGTAGAAGAAATCACATGACGAGGGGCTCTCTGTAGGTTTTCGGGACGAGGCACTACAAGAAATCTGTTAATACATGACAGATTCAAACTGTCACACATGAGCACAAAGCTGTCATCGAAGGACACCCATGACGGATTTGAAATATGTCATGTATATCGCGTAATAATTTGACCACCGCACACTTCATGACGGATAAATGAAACCGTCACGGATCTATGAGGGTGTTTGACTTTCACGGATCCATGTCAGGTAACGGCGTTAGCTACATGCCATGTCATTGGCTGACATGGAAACCAATAGGGATCTAATGTGGCAGCCCATATAGTTATCAGCTCAATTATAATATTAGCCCACTGAACTCAATTGCATCTAGCAATGGACCAATTAGGGGTTTTGACCCACAAGTTTTTATTATTGTTCCATATCATTCACATTAATAATTTTGATGCACCCCATTAACATTTTAGCCAATTCAATGAGGCTTGATTGAGTTTTAAAAACGGTCTTAATCAATAAAATACCAATCAACATTTATCAATAAGGTCGCATTAAGACATTACAAATATACCACGCGGAACCATAAGAGTGTAATATCAACATTACAACATCACAGGAAACATTATAGCTAACTTAATACAAAACATGTTTTGAGGCCAGCAAGCATTTGTGGCCCTCTCCCTCACCGAGACGATGCCAATTGAGGTCGATGGTGTTTCAATCAAGCCATCTCCAATACTCTAGAGAACCTTCAAACCAAAGCTATAAGATATTAGTGCAAACAGTAACACATGCAATGTATTTGAACAAAACAAGCAAAGTTCCTGGTTATTATATTCAACAAGAAAAAGTTCTTGGTTATTGAAACAGTAAAATTGTAATCACATACAACACCAACTTGCTATACAAGATTGGCACTGTAAGAATTTATATGAATGAAATAGACTAGTGAACTGATTCTTAAACATATATCACAGTTTAAAGTGTTGTTGAGGGGGGAACAGAGAAAAAAAATTACATACAACAGAAAATTCAAACATGTATTCTACTTCAAACCAACCTTTAGCACATGCGCATAGACTGACAAATTCGCAAGCATCTACTATTAATAGCACACCAACTTCAGACATCAATCTATTGTACTGATGTTACATTCATAGTCATTGTAGGAATTTCCCGATTCTAAACATATGTACTCCCTCCGATCCATATTACTTGTCTCAAAATGGATGTATCTAGATGCATTTTAGTGATAGATACATCAATTTTAGGACAAGTAATATGGATCGGAGGAAGTAGTTTGAACTGATAAACCACTTTACATATTATTTGCTACTATTAGCAAAAAAGACCAGTGAGATCATTCAAGAAACTAAATGCAGAAGCATGTCCTATTTAAGAAGCGAGCTACAGACTAACAAACAAGTTTGTATTATTCTTCACGCCAAGGATTTTACTAGCTATTTGTGCACTGCTAATGATTACAATTTTTTTCTAAAGATGCACATGTTAAGAAATGGTGTTTATCATGACATTACTCAAGCTTGTGGATTTGCAAACCATGTATAATGAGACTAAATATTTTGTATACATATTTATTTCCCAAGGCTGGCAGAAATATCACAGAAAAAGATGGAGCACTAATCAGTTTACACCAATATTTCTTATGTAAGCATTTTACGGAACATGTACAAATTGAATCTTTCCCACATGCATGTATACTTTTAAGTGCATGATATTTTGTGTAACTGAAGGCAAGGTACAGAGTTGAGAGCTTTGACAAAGTACAGTCAAAATGCCAAAGTGAATATAAATTACCGTAACTTTGATATGCGTGAAAATCAATGCAAAGTTCTTCCAGTACAAAATCCTGCAGCAAAAAAATTATCGCCCGGCATGATAATGTTTTACTATGCAATAATAAAAGTGAGCCTTTTTAACTAAATCTATCACACAATTCTTTCAGTAAAAAATCCAGCAGCAAAAAAATTATCGCCCAACATGGTAATGTTTTACTATGCCATAATAAAAATGATCCTTTTTTAACTAAATCTATTGCACAGTTCTTTCAATAAAAAATACTGCAGCAAAAAAATATGTTTATATCTATATTTATATATATCCTTTTTGGGATCATATTTATATATATTCAATTAGAAAAATCATATACTAAGTCTTGTACATAGACTTGGACCATTTAAGAAAACATGTGCATATCATCCAAGCATTACTAACCAAAGTACGAGACTTTTCTGCTTAATAATTTTAAATTAAGGATCGAGCCATGAACATTGGTGCATGATAATCTAGTCCCAGTACACATGGCAGTTCTACTAATCCATGGGTTCCTCCTTTCTTGTCTCCACATGTTTATAACTAATTAATGAAGATCAAAAGTGCATCTCAGGATAATCCAACAGAAACACATGTACGTGTATGAAAGCAAGGAATTGGACTAGGAGGGGGAGAAGCACGCTCACCTTACCATCACCGTGAGACGTGAGTTGAGTACGACAGCCATCGCCTCGCGCTGCTCGCCGCCACCATCAACGAGACATTGCCGCTGGACCTTGGAAACAGAGGAAGTGCAACCCATCAGGCAACATAATAGCAGAACTATGGCCTCCAAACAGAAAAATATTGTACAAACCGAAGCAAGGTGAGAGTTGGGGCTGCCTCCGCGACCCAAAACATCTCCTCCTCCTCACGGACGAGCGCGGCGCACCTCCGTTGCGTTAGAGTATGGGGACATGGAGGGGAGGGGGGAAGAAATTACCTGACTCGATCGACGGAGAGCCCCACCACCACGGTGCCGGCGGGGAGCCCCACCACACCGCTGCCGACGCCAGAGAGGAAGAGGAGCAGTAGGGAGACGACCCCTAGCGCCCTACACCCAGCCGAGGGAAGCATCTACGAAGGGCGCAACATCGACAAAGAAGACGTGGGATCCGTGGCGGCGGAGCCGCTGTACACTGCATCGATGATGACGGATCCAGATCTACCTCACCATGGCTCGTCGCCGCCCAAGGACGGATCTGTGGCCGTCGTCGGAGATCTGACGCATACTGGGGAGTAGAGAGGTGAGTGGGGAATCGAGGGCGGTGAGAGGAAGAGGAGTTGTGGCGGCTGAGGCACGGGATGAGAGAATGTGGATTAGGGTTAGCTGCTTCTGGATTGTGCGAATAAATAGAATGCCCAAAAACTTTGCCACGGGCCGCATCAGTGACTTAAAATTTCGCATGTTCGCGCGTGCGCTCTTGAAATTTCTGGCGCGCCCTAGATCCTTTTATTTTTAATATCTTCAACATCACTCACATATGGACCAAACAATGGTCCACGCATGACACGTTAGTCTAAGCCATCAGTGACGGTTCGGATGGCGTATGAAAAAATAGCAAGTCTTGGAAGCTCCATGTATGACGGTTTCCATGGGGGAACTCTAAAATCGTCATTGTCTGTGACAGTTTTCAAGAACGTCACCATAAATCCGTCATGAATTAACAGATTTCTTGTAGTGAGGGCTAAATATATGCCAAAGGGGAGCCTGAGGGGTAGCCCCCTGGCTCAGGCGGCCAAGGTGGGGAGGCGCCTAACCATGGGGTGGCCCCCTCGGGGCCCCCTTCGGGCTTCTGGAGTCTTCCTCTGAGGATATTTTTCTTGATTTTTTCAGCACTTTTATTTTTCACCTTTTTCTGCAATGCACAAACAAAAACAGACAGAAACTGACATTGGCAGTGAATTAGTAGGTTAGTCCAAAATATATTGTAAATGATATTAAATTACATCAAAACATATAGCAATATCACCAAAAGAAGCATGGAGGAAGCAAAAATTATGGATACGTTTGGGACGTATCAACATCCCCAAGCTTAATTCATGCTCGTCCCCGAGTAGGTAAATGACAACAAAGATAGATTTTGTGGTAACATGCTACCAACAAAGATTTGAACTTTAAAGTGCGGAAAGAAAGAGGTACAATTCAAGTCAATATAATAACAAGCAAGAGTCTATATCTAGTATTGAAACTAGCAAAGTAAGAACATAAAGGTGCAAGAAGCTCTCGCTGTCCGTGACTCGAATATCTCCAACCGGTGTCCCCGTGCAGAAAGTGGGAGATTGGTTTAGAGAATAAAAATACTTAATAGTTGTTGAGAACTCAATCTACTAACTTTCACACTTAGTCTCCTTTGTAATCTTATTATGACTCGTCCCTAGACCATCAGCGAGGTGCAAGTCAATTCGATCCTCTCCCTTTCGATTTCGAGCACTCATGAAATGATTGAGCGCGAGCAATATTAGTGGGCACTTAGGATGGCAAAGAGGATAAAATGATGGGGAAGGAAGTAAAAAAAGTATGAAAGTCTCACAACAATGAGGACAACCTTAAGCTAGGGTAGGCCTAATGGTAGATATGGTGTGAGGAGTAGGGATTGCCATGAAACGGATGCACAAATGAGCTATGAGTATGAAATCTCTCCAATGGAACTAGTGGGGGTGCATCCAACTCGCTTGCTCAAGAAGACCTAGAGATCTTTTGAGGAGGCTCATGATTGGAATATACAAGCCAAGTTCTTTAGTGTAAAGGTCCTACATAGTTATGCATGATTGATATGAAAACTCTCTATGAAGTACAAGTGCTTCTTTGAAGCACAAATGTGGATATTTTAAAAGGAATAGTAGTGTTGTCCATTCTCTCTTTTTATTTCTTTCTCTTTTTCCTATTTTTTGCATTTTTTGTGGCCTCTTTGGCTCTTTCTATTTATGTCCTATTTATCTCCTAGAGTGGTACTACCGCCCTGGCAGAACCAGGGAGCCTAAGCCACCAAGTCAAAACCCTCCAAGACGCAATGGAAAATATGTGGGTGCAGAGAGTGTGTATGTGTGATGATTCCACCCACCATTCCACAGTGGACCCCCTCTTAATAGCACGACTTTCCTACGACTCAATTCACCAAAAAGAAATCGAAATGAAAACTCTGTCTTCACGCTCCATCAACCGAGGGGAAGATGACCGTATTGTGCCATGAATATGATTATCTGAAATTCTCATCGCACACGGTTAATCCGCAATTGTATTGTCCTCAATCACTAAAACCAACCAAGGGGGAAATATTCCCTATCAATCTTCCCCTTTTTGGTCTATTGATGACAACACAAGATTTGCACAATATATGAGAAGGGAATGTGAAGCATTCCATTGCACTACAAAATATAGACGGGCTCCCCCTAGATGTGTGCACCAATTCAAAATATGCCTTTGGAATGCAAGACACACACATTAGGATGAACACTCCCCCTATATTTTATAGACTAGGCCACACTAGCTAGCATAAAGATAATATGGAACATAAAAGCATCACATAATTAGACATAATGAGTATGGAACATAGGATAGCGTATGTCTCACGCCATATAGATAATATTTCTCACAAGATGAACTAGAAGCCAACTGCAAATAAAACGGAGTTCACAAGCGAGGCAAATAAGACAGAGAAAACACGCTTGAGACTCGCCAACCCTGAAAGCTACAAATCCAGAAGTCCTAAACTCTCTCCCCCTTTGGCATCGAGACGCCAAAAAGGCAGAGAGTGACCTAGCGCCCCAAGGTGATGGACTACTCGTCATACTCCTCATCCTCGAACTCCTCGAAAGCCTCGGACTCCTTGGTGGCCTCGGTCTCCTTGGTAGCCTCAGTTTCCTCAGTAGCAGGCTGTGGTGCAGTGGAAGAAGAGCCATGCACATCATCTGCAAGATCCCAATCGCTGAACTTGGAGATCCACTTGTCCTTAGGAGTGATGTCATCCTCTGATCCTGCCTTCAGTTTCACGCTCTGGTGCCTGTAGAATGCCATCTGACACTGGAGGTTCTCCTTCTCCCTCTTGTGGGCCTGATACAACCTGTGCTACATGTCCTTCTGGAAACAGAAGAGGTTCTTTGTGACGCCCCCAAAATCAACCCGTGTACAGTAATCATACACGCAGGGTACACGGCTGAGATTAGGGTGCCACGGTGATAATATCACAACACAACACTAAACACAAAAGGTTAAAAAAATATGTTACAATAGAAGGGGTCATGCGGACCCGAATACATAAGTCATACAAGCCATAATATCTGAGTACAGACATAGTTAGTCAAGTTTTGCCTTAAGAAGGCTAGCACAAATCACATCAGAGATACATATCGAAAAGGCGAGTCCTCCTGCCTGGGATCCACCGAACTACTCCTGGTCAACGGGGAACTCGACGTCGTAGTAGGCGCCCCCGGGGTACTCCTGCTCCTGGGCTCCAACGTCGGCTGCAGCGGCCGATCAGGAAAAACAGTAAAGGAAATAAAGCAGGTGAGTATCTAGTATACCCGCGAGTCTTACGTCCGCTACTAAGCATTATGCATTGTATCTACGGAAAGAAGAGGCTGTATATAGTGGACTGAAAGACAGAAATCCAGAGCAAGGGTAAGAAGCTAGGCCTAACGAAGACTAGCATCTTTGGAAAAACTAACATTCTTCAATGCAAGCCCTACAAGCACGATCTTTGGAAAAACTAACATTTTTAGTCCAATGACATTCTCACCTTAAGAAGTTTTTGCAAAGACCTCATATTGACGTGGGCTAGACGGCGGTGCCAAAGCCATCCCACATCAACTTTAGCTATTAGACATATGGCAGTTTTGGTGGGGACTCGTGAGAAGTACACCACATATATACCGTCCTCCACATGCCCAACAAAGGATACTTTAAGAGTTTTGCTCCACATCACGGTGACCATGTCCACATCAAATAAAGTACAAAGGCCCATCTTGGCAAGTTGACGAACGGAAATTAAATTGAAAGCACAAGTCTCGGCTAGTAATACATTCCAGATAGTTGTATCCGGAGAAATGATTACTTTGTCGTGACCCAATACCTTTGACGTTTTTGCATCACCAAATTGGACTAGGGTGTCACAAGATGATTAAAAGTCAATGTCCACCAACAAATCCCTGCTTCCGGTCATATGACTTGTAGCCCCGCTATCAAGTATCCATGAACCTCCACCGGAAGCCGCCACCTACATGAGATCAATGCTTGGGTTTAGGGACCCATTCACGAATGGGTCCTCTTGCGTTAGTAACTAGGATCTTAGGAACCCAAATAGACCATGCAATGTATTCATCATAAGAACCAACAAATTTGGCATAAACATGCCCATCATTAGTACAACCAAGAATATAAGAAGGGTTAGTAGGACCGACAAAGTCATTGGGGATGGCATTGCCCCTTTTGGCTACACCATCCTCAATGGCCTTTGCCACTTTCTTTTTTGGCTTCTCCCCTTCCTTGACAAATTTAATCTCCTTAGAGGGAGAGGAGACCTTGCCCTTCTTCTTCTTCTTCTTCTTCTTCTTCTTATTCTTCTTGTTCTTCTTCTTTGATGAACTAGCACCAAAACCAATGCCTTCCTTACCAATGACCTCCTTTTGAGAACTCAAGAGATCGTTAAGAGATTTCTCTCCTTGAATGCAAGAGACAAGTCCCTTCTCGATTTGTGCCTTCAATCTAGAGTTTTCCTCAACAAGAGGATCAAGCTCACAACAAGGGTTAGACGAACTTGGTGTCTCAAGCACAATGATAGGAGGGAAAGTAGTAATCTCTTTAGTGAGTTGAATGTTTACTTCCTCATGTGCCTTCTTGAGAGTCATGAGTTCATGCTTTAAGGATTTGTGATCCTTTTCGACTTCCTCATGATCCGCAAGAAGTCTTTCATGAGCCTCAACTAGTTCTTCATTTTTCGTTTTGAGGTCACAAGCAATAGCATTAGCATGTTTAAGGTCAAGTTTCAGCTTAGCAATATCAATAGCATATGTCTCCCCAAGAGACACCTTAAGCTCACACTCTTCCTCAAGAGATTGAAATAGCTCGCCTGTCTCATCCGCATAGTCACGACTATGCCCTTGCATCTCGGTGATGGTTCCATCAAGTTGCTCAATGTGAGCATGAGATCCACCTAATTGTTCAAAGAGGGTCACAAAGTGCCTCTTGGTCTCACCTTTGAACTTTCACATGAAGAGCTCAAACTCATTTTCTTCATTTCCCTTGGTCTCCTTCTTTTCTTCCATGCAATCCAACAAAGATGGGTTAGTGGAAATAAACGGTTTAGAGGGAGGAGTTACCGAGGTAGTCTTGGCCATAAGGCATTTGTGGATGATGTGAGGGTTCTCGCTGGGGGAGTTGAAAAGTGATGTTGATGGGGGGGGGGGGGGTTGGTGACGATAGCAACGGTGGTCGTTGCCTTAATTTCACCACCTTCATCATCGTCATCATCGGAGTGGTATTCTTCATGAGCCACAAATGCACGTTGGGGATTCTTCTTCACAAAGGTCTTGTTTGATGGTGACTTGGACTTGTCCTTCCGGATAAGCTTGCCACCAGGGTCTTCTCTCTTCTCATACAGACAATCCGCAACAAAGTGACTCACATTTCCACAATTGAAACATGTCCTTATCCTTTGGCCCTTAGGCTTGAAGCTACTTGAGTTTGACTTGAAGTTCTTCTTGTTTCCCCAAAATTATCTTGATGCAAGAGCCATATGATGGCTTCTCTCCCCTCGTTGGTTACCCAAAGTGGAAGGTTGAGATGTAGACAATAACAAATTTCCCTCGGTGAAGATACCATGGTTTGTCTCCAGTAGGACTCCAACAACGACAAGAAGGTGACAACGACATGGACCTGCACACACAACAGATAACTTTGCTCCCAACGAGTTCATAGAGGTTGTCAATCCCTCCAGCCTTGTTGTTTACAAAGGATCAAACGCACATGATAATAATGATAGTGATAGCAACGGAAAGGTAAATAAAGCAGAAAATAAATAGTGGGTGTAAACAGTGTTGGAAATATGGACCGGGATCCAATGATGTTCACTAGTGATGTCTCTCTCCCAAAAGACGATAAAATAGCCATGCGAGGTAAACAAATTACAACTGGGCAATTGACAGGATTATGTGCGCAAACCAATGCTAACTATGCTATAAAGAAAGGAAGAGGCTCAAAATCTTGGGCGGTATGCCAAGACAAGTAGACCGAAATCCATCTGTATCTACCTACTAATCATCCACCTTGAGATATCTATCCAAAACATCTCGCTGGTATTAAGTTGCGAATCCCACCCAAAGTGTAAACTCAAAGGAACAGACAACTGCATTAAAGAACTTTGCGTAAAGTAAACAATCCTTGCACCTGCAAGTACAAGGACCGTTGTTTTCTCCCTTGTGGCAACAACACATCCCCTAGACTCATGTTTCTGTCACTCAAGCTAGTCATCAGGGGGCATGAACCCACAATCATGCACAACGCTCCCTCTTGGAGTCACTACCTACTACTTGGCCAAAGCAATAAACATCAACGGAGAACATGCAAGAATTACTCAAGAACATAAATATAAAAGAGGAGAATCAAATATATTACTCAAACACAATCTGAACATAGTCTCATAATCCATCGAATCCCAGCAAACTCAACATAGCAACAACAGAAAGATTACATATGTGCCTCGATCATGTAGGGCAGCTCACGAGCTCTAAACCATGAAGAACAAAGAGGGGAGGAGAACATCACATAGCTACTGATCATAGACCCATGGTCCAAGGTGGACTACTCAAGGTTCCTCCGGGAAGCATCCATGGTGGTGGAGAAGCTCCCGGAGGTGGTTCCTCCCTCCGACAGGGTGCCGGGAAGAGGGCTTCTGGTGCTCCCGATCTTGGAAGCGCGGCGGCGGCGGAACAGAGGAGTGATCACGAAAAAGGGTTCTGTCCCCGAGGGTTTCTCTTCACGGGTAATAAATAGGCGAAGGGGGGCAGCCAGAGGTGGACCAGGGGCCCCAGGCGCCCCCCTGGCGCGGCCTAGGGGGTGGCCGCGCCAGATGGCCGCCTGGGCCACCCCTGGCTCCCCTCTGGCCCCACTAGGGCTCTTCTGGAAGGTTCCAGTACACTGATTTTTCCTATATTTTTCCTGGAATTTTTCTGGCACTTTAAATAATGGGAAAACCTGAAATACAAAACAACAGAAAACAGGAACTGGCACTGGGGTGCACTGAGTTAATAGGTTAGTCCAAATATGATCAAAAGTGTATGGAAGTGCATCAATATCATAGCAATATCACACAAAAGAAGCATGGAACAAGCAGAAATTATAGATACGTTTTGGACGTATCACCATATGCTCATTGAATGCATACTTGGTATCTTCCGGGCCAACTTCGTCTTCATCCTCTTCAACACACACCTGAACCTCCTTTGCCTTCAAAGCAAGAGATGTTATTTTGTTGATACCTTGGTGGGCCAACTTTATGTCGGCTGTGGAGTTCAAGATTTCCATGGAGACGAACTCATCCAAGACTTGTTGAGCAGTCAAGGAGTTGAAGTCTGGCCTTTGACGAATGACTTGAGTGATGGAGTGTCTAAAGGGGAGTATGGCCGTGATGAACTTCCACTTGATCCAACAATCATCGGTGTCCATGCTCCCATGATCTGTCATAAGGTTGGAAAGAGCAAAAAGCCTTCGATAGAGATCTTCGGGAGACTCTCCTTCAATCACGACAAAGTGGTCGGCTTGATCTTGAACTTTGTCAAACTTGGAGCTTCGAATGCTTGATCTCCCCAACATTGTCCTCTCAAGAAAATACCATGTCTCCTTGGCCGTGGTGAGCTTCCGGCAAATGTTCTCTTGCTCAAATTTTAACCCCTTTTGGATCATGAGCAAGGCATGATTGTTGAGAGTGTTGTTCCTCCATTCTCTTGGAGTCATGTTCTTGCGGTCATGGACATGGAATCCTTCCTCGGTGATAGTCCACAATTCTTCCGAAGAGCCTCTCATGTGATTCTTCATACGGAAAACCCAAAGCAAATACTCATCTTTTTCAAGAATGGGTGATGGACCTACATGCGCGAAATGAGGTTCGGGAAGGGGTAAATTTGGATAGTTTGGAGGAGGAGGAACGACGGCGTGAACCCCCGATCCATTCCCAGTGAGAGGAATGGGAGGTATAGCACTACTACCATCATCATGTGCTTGAGAGATGACATCTCTCTCTCCCAACTTTGGAATGTTGTGCATGATGTTGGTGGTGTCCATTGGGGGAAAACGAGACATTAGAACCCGAAGCATGTTCGACATATCTGTAAGTCCCCCCGATGCGGTGCTAACTCGAGTTAGTCTCTTTCGCGTCCCACTCAAGTTAGTAGCGCATAAAGAGCCACCGACTCACGACACTCGCACTCGTGTCGCTGTCGGATTCCCAACAACAAGTATAATAACGTAGAACTTTAACTAGGACACAATATATAAAGTCCAAGGCATACATCGCCATTGGATAATTATTACATCATCTCAGAGGTCCGTGGACCCAACAGTACATCATGCGACAAGCGGAAGACAAACACGACCGTGTACGGTCAAAAGCCAAATTTCCCTAGAGAGGGCTGCACATAAAGAGTCCACCCACGGATCGTCGAAGCCCAACTGTAGGATCTACTGAATGAGGTCGATCTCATCGTCATCCTCCGGGGGCACCTCCACGAAGTATCGTCCAGAGCTCGGGTCAAGGAAGTACTCCACTGCAGCGGCCGATCAGGCAAAACAGTAAAAGCACAAAAGGAAAACATGGGTGAGTTATATCATTATAGGATAACTAACTTCCCATGGTAAAACAAAGTAAAGGTAAAGGTTGCAGACGCACTAGCATATATGGTGGCTATCGTTCTATTAGAGTAGGGGTAAGATCCAAGAAATACACGTGACATCGTGTCATAAGTCTGCTATCCACCTACTTACGTCAAGCATAACACAACCTGGATCTTCTCTCGGTCCCCCTGGATGAAGAAAAGCAACCAAGGCACTCACACGGTAGGCAAGTTTTAATTAAGATTCAAATTGATGTTATTCTATGAACAAGGAGTAGGTCTCAAGTCGTCCATAACCGCGGACACGGCTTTTCGAAAAGATTTAACCCTGAAGGGGTGTACCAACTTCCCATCATAGGCTTCGCATGTACGCCCGGTTTCCACTTGGCTAGGTGAACGCCTGAAACTACGGAACTTCAGAGTCCCTCTAACTAACAACGCACAACTCCGGGTGGCCCCCGGTGAGTCAACACCCAACTCAAAAGCCGGCCGTTCTCTCGAATCGGCCTCTACCGTCTGTCGCAGGTTTGGATACCCGGTTAATCACACATGGGACACCGGGTCCTCAGCCGGACAAAGTGGGCCAGCCAAGGCACAAGTCCTCCTGGCCCAAGGTGGTTTGTAAACAACTGGGGTACCACCAGCACACACACATTGGAAATAGTAAATCAGCTCGGGCCACCACTAGAATTGTATGAAGCTAGGTAGGTAAGACAAGGGGACCCCATAGAATCCCACACACGATTAGGCACGCTCGTCAAGAAACACAATACCCGGAACTCGGGACCTAGGTGACTCAAATGGAACAAAACACCTGGCGAGAACAGCCGAGTCTCCCATCTTTCGTCAAGTATAAATTAACATCATAAAATATAATAAATATCAACCAACTTCTTTAAATAGCATGATATCCCAAACCATAGCAATAGGGTAAGCAGCAAGTTTTTCCTATTCATACTAAGCAAAGGCTGAGCAGCGGTAACTTAGCAATAAAATGTTTTGCTGGGATGTGGGGATCATGGCTGTTTGGGTTTTGAAGGTGGCATATTCAAAGTGGATAGGATCAAACAAACGTTCTAGGCTACAGCTAGGTAGGTAGGCAGAAAGGCATCAAGTAATGGTATGAATCTTCCCCTTGCCTGGGTAATCGGTCGTCGAAGCAGACGCAGCAGGGTCCTCGGGCTCGGTGTCGGAAATCTCCACGTAAGTCTCCTCGCCGGTCTCAGGTGCTAACGTAAGGTACCGGCAAGGAAAGGCACACAAGTAAGTAACGGATACAATGCACAGGCAAGGATGGTATGATCAAGTTTAACTTACATGATGTGGCCCTATCTAGTCAGACTTAAATGAAGGTGGTGACGACACGTCAACAACTTCATATGCAATTAATTTACGTGAAGATGTCTTTGGTCTTAGCCTTATTTTAGGTGTAAGTAGCGTGTCAACATGGCATGATCAACAAAGCATATAACATAAATAAAACAACGTGAAAAATAATCATCGATTCCGGAGACGGAGTAGTGTCGGTGAATTTGACACAAGGAAGGTGCAACAATAGATGGAAACCAGCCACATTGCATATGACAATATGTTAGGGGCTGACTTTGAAGAAAGATGATTTGAAGATGACAT
The DNA here is from genome assembly GCA_950022295.1 of Bromus sterilis. Classification (NCBI taxonomy): domain Eukaryota; kingdom Viridiplantae; phylum Streptophyta; class Magnoliopsida; order Poales; family Poaceae; genus Bromus; species Bromus sterilis. The sequence goes on along the minus strand of OX465596.1, from coordinate 154,259,623 downwards.
GAACAAAACTTGAAAAGGACTGATGATCATCATCTCAAAATGCACTGAAGATGAAATGATGCAATCAGGGAAAGATAGATTGATCCTGGTTGAGGTGGTCACACCTTGTCCAAATGGGTTGCACAAAACATCATGAGGACATACCCATTGCAATCCTTGCAGAAAGCTACCCCAAAACCATATATATTATGGTGGCATTTGAATTTGCAAACACAGTTGCAATTCAACTGGAGTTCAGGGGGCTGAGTGCAAAATTTACACTACATGCATTTGGAGAAAGGCTCAAATGATTAAATCATTATCACCATGCAACTCCTTTGATGAAACTACCCAAAATTCATATATGGCATGGCCAATTTTGAATTTGGATAAAACTTGATCAAAACAAAAGAAAATTGGGGGTTATATTGCAAAATTACCACACCTCAATTATTAGAGGGGGCAAAGTGAAAAATAGACCTCACCATTAAGATCATTGGGTGAAGCTACCCCAAAAACATATATAGCATGACAATGTTTGCGGTGGCAGGTTCAAAAGTCCAGATCCCAATTTGAATTTGAATTCAAATCAAATTTGGAAAATAAACAGAAAAGAAAAAAAAAGAAAAGGAAAAAAAAAGAGAAGGGCTTAGCCTCTCCGGGCTGGCCTTGGGCAAAACCGGCCCAGCAAGCCGTGGGGCTGACAAGGGGCTGCTGGGCTGAGCCCAGCAAGGCCACTGTGGCTAGAGCCACTGACCAGGCTGGCCCAGTGGTCAGCCTCCCACACAAAAGGAAAAAAGCGGGGCTTAATGCCTCCGGAGGGGTTCGAACCCGCGACTAGCTGCGCTGCATCCAGTCCCATTGCCACTGCGCCAACACTCGGTTACTCGACAGGAAACAGGCGCCGAGCCAGCTATAGAAATCAGCCGGTGCGCACTCTCCAGTTTTCTGACGAAACTGAAAACCCGGACATGCAGTGAGAGGGCAACTTCCGGCGAAGCCCGCCTCGGTCACAGGTTACCCGCGACGCCACTGATGCGTGGAATCAAGAGCTGGCACATCTAGCTCCGGATCCCCGCCCCACGCTGTACCTAGAACACACCAGGGAAGTCGCTAGCCTCGCCTGAATCCTGCCGCGGCAAACTGTTTCTGACAAAACTGACGAAAATCTTCAGACCGTGGCGGCGTCGAGACAAACCGGTGAGGCTCACATCGGCTACGGTGCTCCGATGGCGCGACGGCCAGCGGCTACTCGAAGCTGGACCCTCCGTGGTTCCATTTTGCTCGCCTCCCCCGCCGGCAACCCAAAAGGGAGCGGCTTTCCTCGCCGACACGGCTATGGCGGAACAGAGCCCGCACGACAGGCCGTCGAAGGGAACGAAGAGCAATCCTGATGCTAACGCTCACCGCACGCTCTGCTCGCGAACAGCGCAACCGCACACACACACCACACTCGCCGGAGACACGCGCTTGGCGTGCACGGCTCGCCGGAGCGGCGACAGAGAGGCCTTCACGGCGCCAAACGTCCTACGGGTACTAGGGGAGGAACGGAGGCGCGGAGGCTCACCTAGAGGGGCTCGTCGGTGACCCTGACCTTGCCGGGGAGAAGGAGACCCCAGGGGTCGTCGTCGAGGAAGACGGATCCGAGGCGCAACGCCGCGGCTCGTCGCTCCTTGGGGCTTGCAGGCCGAATCTGCAAGGGGAAATCGGTGAGGACGGGCTAGGAGAAGGCGCAGACGAGCGCGGGCTCACCGTGCGCGAAGAACGGCGACGAATTCCGCCGGGAGGCTCACCTGTCACGCGGAACAGGGGAGGTTCAAATCGGCCATGGCGGCGGCGGCGAGAGGAAGTGGAGGGGGAGAATGGGGGCTAGGGCACCCCGCGGCGCGTCTCGCGTGCTCTTAAAGGGAGCTTGCCTCTCCCTGGCCGGAGGGCTCCACGGTTCTTGGCCGGACTTGCGCCGTGAGAGGAGAGGAGCTGGGGGACCTGTCCAGCGTGGAAAGAAGACGACGGGGAGCCGTCGGATGCAGATCAAGCGGTCCCAGGTGCGCCTCACTTACCCCTTCGCGGCTGGGCTTTAGCCCAAGACGCAAGGAAAGGCCAGGAGGGTTGGGCCTGCAACAGGGACCCCGGGGAGAAAAAGAAAACGTCTTCTGCAGGTTCTTTTCCATTAAAAAAACAGAAAGGAATAAGAGTTTTCTAGGATTAATTACAAGGACTAAAAATGCACAAAAATATGCAAAATGATCCTTGTAATATTCCTCAATTTCCAAAAATGGTTTGGGCATTTTTGGCAACAACAAAAGTGTGAGCTCATTTTTGAATTCAAAACCACTTTGAACTAGAGCCCATGTTTCTGATGATGGAAAAAATGAATTGAGGTTTTAAAAACCTTGTCAAAGCAAAGGAAAAGGCTAGGCCAAGTTTGGGGTCAGGGAGAGCATGCATGCAACAATTAAAATTCTTCCAACACCCTTCTTGACCCACTTTGGATGCAAACTCAAACAACCCAAATGGGCTCCAATCCCAATGCAAATTTAAATCACCACATGAAAATTTTAATGTTTAGCATCATGCCAAGTTACAAAGTCAACAGACAAAGTACAATCTCATGGTGTTTTATATTTATTGCACATGGGCTGTTACAATATCACTCATGTGAGATTGCATGGAGGACATGCCTTCATTATACTCAACACGAGAAATAGATGATGAGTCATCCTTCGCGATCGTGTTGGTAAATCCCTCGGTGTCCCCATGCTCATCCGCACCTGGAACCTCCGTTTTCTCCCCTAAGTTGAGATCTTCGTACTTATCCCCTTGCAACATTCTCTTAAGGAGGTAAAGCCCTTAATAAGAGATTAGGATCTGATACCAAATGAAACGGTCGGAATGTCGACTAGAGGGGGGGTGAATAGGCGATTAACAATTTTTAAGCTTCTCTTAACAAATTAAGGATCAACAAGAACGATAGGTTGTCTAGATGTGCAACTAAGTGAGCAACCTATATGTCAACTAATGCTAAACTATATGAGCAAGAAAGATACAAGCAATGGAAATTTCTTGGACAAAGTAAAGGTAAAAGGGGACATGGGAGACAAGGATATGTTACCGAAGTTCCTTCTCTTTCGATAAGTACGTCTCCGTTTGGAGAGGGTGCAGAGCACAATGCTCACACGAAGCCAACGAGGGCCACCCTATTTCTCCTCACGCTCTCACCAATGCAAGATGCCGTGATGCACTATGCGGTGGCCTTGAAGGTGGCAACCGAACCTTTACATACAAGGTTGGGGCAATCTCCACAACTTAATTGGAGGCTCCCAACGAAACCACAAAGCTTAACCACAATGGAATATGGCTTCGAGGTGACCTCTTCCATCTAGGGCACCAACGCACCCAAGAGTAACAAGATCCACAAGGGATTAATGGGGAGAATCAAATATCCTTTGGTGGAAGTGTAGATCGGGGCCTACTCTTCCAAACCCTAGAGAATCATCAAGTTTCGATGGCTATGGAGGGAGATCAGGCAAGAATGAAGCTTGAGTGTCAATGGAGGAGATAGCAATCAATGAGTTAGTCTCTTTGGGGAAGAAGACCCCCTTTTATAGGTGGACAAAGAAACAACCGTTGGCAGCTCACCCACCACGGTACTACCGCTCCTAGAGCGGTACTACCGTTGTGAGGTACTACCGTACCGGGAGCGGTACTACCGCCCCACGGTACTACCGAGGCCCAGTGTCAGAGGACTTACGGTAGTGAGTGCGGTACTAATACGTCCAAAATGCATCACTATTTTATATCGTAATTCACCCCTATTCATTGATATATTTCACATTATGATGCTATTCTTATGTTGTTTTGGCTTGTCTTACACAATTTTCAACTTTCCGGTGCTGAAACAGCAGACAAAGGATTCAGCGGAGAAAAGTGGACATTGAGTTGCTGAAACAGAACATCTCCAAATGTGCTTAAAATCGACGAAGGATATTTTCCAGAAGAATAACGAAGCTTCACCGAAAAGGAGCCAGAGGGGGGGCCACCAGGTTCCCAGGCGCCCCCCTGGCGCGGCCCCCACCAGGGGCACGCCGGGAGGCCGCCTGGACCCCTGGGTCCACTCCCGGCTCCCCTCTTTGGCATATATATTCCTCGTCATCCTAAAACCCTAAAGAGAGAGGAGTTTCGCGAGTTCCACCGCCGCTCCATGGCGGAAACCTACAGAGAAGAAAACACATCTCCTGCAGGCAGATTCCGCCGGGGAGAACACCTCCCAGAAGGGGAGATCATCGCCATAGTCATCACCATCATCATGGGCATCATCGAGATCATCATCAACATCATCCCCAACATCAGCACCATCTCCATCTTCATCCCACATCATCTCACCATTGCAACTTGTATTGTAACCCATACTATCCATCCACTGTACCTTATCGGTGTTGATTACCTCTTTGTGGTGAATGCTGTTGAGTTTTTTTGGAGAATTATTGTTGTGTACAGATTTTTTATCATCTATTTATCACCATTGATCATGATCTCTTTTATGTCTTGTGAGTAGTTACCTTAGTTTTTGAGGAAATGTGAGAAGTCTAGTTGTTAGTAGTCATATGATGTTGAAGTAATATGTGTTGTTTCATATTTAAGTTGTGTTGTCATTTCTCTAGTGGTGTTGTGTGAGTCGAACACACAACACTTCGCCTTGTTAAGGACCTAGGGGAATGCATTGTGTGTAAAGAATGCTTACGGTGGGTTGCCGGAATGACAGAAACCTGAACCCCAGTTCACACACTTTTGCACAAGGGAATAATGGATCCTTGATCTTATTGCTGTGGTTAGGCTTATGCCTTAATTTCTACCTTGTATTTGTGGATGCTTTCAAGGTGTTTAATCATAAGAGTGCACTTATCTTAGTCTAAAAGGTGTGCTAGCATAGATCCACCCACTCAACACTTATCAACACAAAACATAGTACTGATACTGAATATGGCGAAAGCACATGAGTACCTCTCCCGTGTGTCCTCAAGAATGCTTTAGTCTTTATAAGTTCAGCTGCCAGGCTTATCCTTCGCTCAAAAGGATTGGGCCACTTGTTGCTCCTCAGTACCGTTTACTTTGTTTGTTTTTTACTTTCTTGTTGCTTCTACCGATAACCCCCTAAAAAGTTATCTTTCAGTGCTTGCAGTTATTCATTATTCAAAGTCACTTATCAATACCTTCTGCTCCTCATTGGGTTCGACACTCTTACTTTTAGAAAACTCTACAATACATCCCCTACAGTTGAGGGTCATCAAGTACTATTTTCTGGCGCCGTTGCCGGGGAGTATAACGCTATTGGTAAGTAAAGCTGGTAAGGAAAGCTTCATATTTTGCGTGTTGTTTTTTATTTTTCTCTTGCTACTTTTCGTCCTTATGGACACCTCTACCCTTGGTTCGTTGCTTTTGGGGAATAGCCCCGCTACTGTGGTGGTTACTCCCACCCCTACTGAAATTGTGCCTTATAAAATACCATCTGGTATTATCGATTATGTCTTGGCTAATCGTTATGCAGGAGAAAAACACCCAGGTGAACACTTGCTATATCTATCACAACTATGTTCATTATTTAAGCTTGCAGTTGTGTCAATGGAATTTTTCATGAAGAAATTATTCTCCGTATCGCTTATAGATAAAGCTTCAGATTGGTATAAGCTTCTTGATAACTCACATTTGCTTAATTAGCAAGAGCTTATGTCTCTCTTTTATACAAAGTTTTATCCTCTTCATGAAATTCATCGAGACAAGAACTATATTTATAAATTTTGGTCTCGTGACGGAGAAAGCATCGATCAAGCTTGGGGGAGACTGCAGTCCCTAATTCTTAAATGTCCCATTCATGAGCTCCCCAAGGATATTATAATTACAAATTTTTATGCCAGGATTTCTCGTCAGGATAGGGAGATGCTGGATGCCTCCTCTAGTGGGGTGTTCCAAACAAGAAGCATTGACGAGAGATGGGATCTCATTGAGAGGATTCAGAAGAACACTAAAGACTGGGAAATTGATAAAGGTATTGAACCTGTTATAAATTATGAGCATGATTATATTGAGAGCTATGTGAAAACTGATTACTTTAATACCTTTTGCTCTAATATTGGTTGACGAGGGGGTGATCCCACGACTCCTACGGATAAGCCTACCTGGTGTCCATGAAGACAGAAGGCCCATGAAGATACATCCTCGGCCCGCTAATTGACACCGACGTACGAGTCCGCGACTCACAAGGAAGGTGTGAGAACCTGCCGTACGGAGCAAGCTAGGGTTAGGAAAGCTTACCTATAAACGTAGATGAACTCCCCGAGACCTAGCCCGGTATATAAGGGCTAGGAGGGGCGACGAAAAGGAGGACGAATATCATCTGTAACCCTAGCCTTGAGCGCTCTAGCCTTGGCATCCACTGTAATCGCATCTCCCCCATCAATAATATCGGGCAGGAGCGTGCCTTCCTGTTTTCCGACAAGCTATCGTCCAACTTGTGCCTGTCATGACTAACCCAGGGTCCCTGACCATGGGATTTCCTGGGGTTGATCCTCGTCAATTGGCGCTGTCTGTGGGAACCGCGCAGGTTGGGAACGCGATCTCGGCGGCCTCATCACCATCATCACTCATCGACTCGACGGTTCCGGCAAGATCCAATCTGTTCGAGTCCCTCGGATTCACGGCCCACCTCCCGGCCCTCCAGCTAGTCTTTACCGATCTACACTCCGGCGTCAATCTGATCTTCGGAGCGTATCGGATCTACATCAACCATTGGGGGACTCTTCGCCTCACCGACGGCACCCGCGCACCCACGGGAACACCTGCAGCAGTGACCGTAGCGGACGCCGCCCGCACGGCCAGCATATCTGGCAGCCGTAGGTACCCACCCAACTCAAGGCTCCACGCCATTCGCGACCGCCCGAGTGGAGCCCCAACATGGAGAAGCAACATCACACGTATCAGCAAGGAGGCAGCAAGGACACCATCACAGGTGTTCATGGCAGAAGTTGGCGCACCAGCGTCAGGTAACAACAGACGAGTCGACGACACGGACACTCGTCAAGACACCCCAACCACCAACAGGGCGTCAGGTCCCGGCAACACCGGTCAGATGGTCGTACAACTAGGAGAACCGGGGACCTTACCAAGGAAATTCCAGGTGGAACAAGGACCCAGCAATCAAAAAAGCAGTCAGCCTCCAAGCAGCAAGCAGCAAGCACCCGGCCAAGGCAGCCAGCCATCACGCAGCAGGCAGCAAACCCCGGTTGCGGCGGCAGACGAACCACCCAAAGAAAAAATATACTTGTCCAAGGAGTCAATGGCAATGGTAAAGGAAGTAGTCGCCCGCGGCAGGTTACTACCATCAGATGCCTCAAGGGACGAGCAAAGGGCATACAACAAGCTAGCGGGCGAGCTAACCCAGCAGACGAGACAGTGGCGCCTAGCCATGGAGAACAAGAAAAGGCGGAACTCGAAAAAATCAGTCGCAGACAACCTCCCAGAAGTGACTCAACAGGCCACAACTCCCCCACCCGCAACAGATCGAAACTCAACAATCTGCGAAAGACAGAAAGGGCGAGAGTGGTGCGGAAACTGGAAGACGACTTCAGATTAGAGGTAGACGACGACGAAGAAGAGACCCTCACTCCGGCAGAAGCACTCATAAGCGCCCAGGACTACCTGTCCCATGCCCAGAAAAGGGGAAAGGGCAAGACAGATCGCTACACTTCCATTGCTTTGCAGATAATGAAGGACGCCATCGACGCCTCGGTACCTAAGAAATCCAGCGCAAAACGGCAGACTCGTGAGCGGACACCGGACAGGGACCCCAGTTCACCAGACAACGACGACGACGACGACAGTAACGACGACAGGCGCATGCGCCCCGATAGGTACAAGAAACACGACAGCGACGACAACAACAGGCGCCGCAGCACTCGGCGAGATGCGCGAGACGACATCACGCAGAACAGAGTCAACCGCAGCAGGCGAAGACGCGCAACACACGAGGAGTACTCGGACGAAGAGGCTTCCGATGAGGAAATCGAGCCATGTGGAGCACTATGCTTCACACGTGCCATACGTGAGACGCGTATGCCAAACGGGTTCAAACTGAACTCCACGACACTAAAGTACAACGTACTCGAGGAGCCGGAGGCATGGCTCGACGACTACCTAACAACAGTGAAGTTTCAAAGAGGAACCAACGTCACGACAATGCAGTACGTGCAGCTCATGCTCGAGAGCTCCGCTCGACATTGGCTGAAGAATCTTCGGCGCGGATCCATCAGCTCCTGGAGCCAGTTTAGAGGAGCCTTCATAGAAAACTTCAAATCCACATACAAGCGACCAGCCTCACTCGAGGAACTGCGGGCATGCAAACAAGGAACGAGGGAGGCCCTGCGAGCATACATCCAGCGATGGACAATACTCAAGAATTCAGCGGAAGACATCTCGGACGAAAGTGCGATCGACGCGTTCAGGCGAGGCCTTCAGCGCGTTGAATTCAAGGAGCAGCTCGGACAAATGAAAGTCCGAACACTCTCACGGCTGTTAGAACTAGCCAACAGCTGGGCGGACGGAGAAGATTCCGTTCTTAATGAAACAGAAACCCACACTGCACGATCAGAGTACGACTACGACTACAACGGTGATAGAGGAGCCGATAGAAGAAGGAAGCGACCCAGACGGAACTTCTACGAAGACAGAGGACCTGACATGGTCGCCGCCAGTTTCTCGGACGATCGGAACGGCAGGCACCACGATGACAACAGACCACAACGATGAGACAACCCAGAAGACGAGCCCTAGGCTCAGAGACGAGAATGGAGGACAAGGCAGCCACGCGACGGCACTCGCGCATTCCGCTCCGCCAAAGAACAGCTCGACGGACCATGTTCTATACACGGATTCAGAAACGAGCGAGGAGAGCTCAGATCGTCCCACACCCTCAGGAATTGCAGAAGCTTCAACGAGTTGGCCGAGGAGAAAAGCCGCTCCGCGGCCACAACAGCACGACCACTCGCAAGCATAGCAGTTGGGCCAGTCTCCCACGATGCGCCACCATCCCCCCTCTGTCAACAAGACAGGTGGCCGCCATCCAGGAACGGCAAAGGACACCAGAAGAGGAAAACAAGTACCCAGAAGCCCACGGGAGGATCTACATGATACAAGAAGGCAGACCTTCCAACAGGCGGCAGAAACAAGTCACCAGACAAGTCTTCCTGGCAACCTCCGCACACCTGGCCGTCCCAGAGTACCTGCGCGGGTCGGAGACAGAAATCGCCTTCTCCCGGGACGACCACCCGCCAGTCGTTCCCCAACGAGGGCACGCCGCGCTAGTACTCGAGGCCAGAATCGGAAATTACGACATGTCGCGAGTATTCATGGACCGCGGCAGTGGGATCAACATCATCTTCACCCGAACACTCGACGACATGCTCATCCAAAACAACGCACTCAAGTCCTCAGGCACAACCTTCCACGGGATCGTACCAAGAAAAGCAGTCTACCCCCTCGGAAGGATAAGCCTGGAGGTAGTCTTTGGGAACGCGACAAACTTCCGCAAGGAAACGCTTGACTTTGAAGTGGTCGACTGGAAGTCGCAATACCATGCAATTCTCGGGCGACCAGCTTTCGCTCGCTTCATGGCCGTACCCTATTACGCCTACCTCAAGCTGAAGATTCCAGGCCCACACGGGGTCATCACAATCAGCGGCAGTTTCGTCAGATCCGACCGCTGCGACAAGGAATTCCACAAGATAGCAGAAGCCTTCGTAGCCCACCAAGGCAACAAGACCACGGGACTCGCAGAAGAAACGGTCCCGTAGAAGGAAAGGAAAATCGCCCGAAGAACCCAGCCACTCGGAGATAAAGTTACCAGGCCTTTAAAGCCACTACATCATCGTTCTAAGCAAAAGGGATCTGTCTTCAACAGAACACCCCACCTGCTCTTTGTAAGAGACAGCAGGAAAAGTATTACATAAATATTTTTCCCCAAAATATGTTGGCACTCGGAGGCTCGCCAAAACAGCCACCCCCCGAGTCGTCCTCCGCAATCGCGGCACATTAACTTGGCACTCGGGGGCTCGCCGAAGCAGCCACCCCCCGAGTCGTCCTCCGCAACCGCGGCACATTAACTTGGCACTCGGGGGCTCGCCGAAGCAGCCACCGCCCGAGTCGTCCTCCGCAATCGCGGCACATTAACTTGGCACTCGGGGGCTCGCCGAAGCAGCCACCCCCCGAGTCGTCCTCCGCAACCGCGACACATTAACTTGGCACTCGGGGGCTCGCCGAAGCAGCCACCCCCTGAGTCGTTCTCCGCAATCGCAGCACATCAACCTGACACTCGGGGGCTCGCCGAAGCCGCAACCCCCCGAGGCGTCCTCTGCAATCGCGGCACATTAACTTGGCACTTGGGGGCTCGCCGAAACTGCCATCCCCCGAGGTGCTCTTCGCAACCGCGACACATAAAAACTTTTACACTCGGGGGCTCGCCGCGGCAACCCTCTAGAACGTCCCCCGCAACTATAACGCAAACGACCCCCCGTGACACAAAAAAGACAGAATGGAATATATACCACCAAGAAGAAGCATATACAACGAAGGGAAGCACCTAATATTTAGGCTCCAACTTCGCCTTGATAAGTGCACCCAGATGGCGGTCGTTCTCCTCACAAACTCGCCTCACAACCTGGCGCGCAGGTTTATCTACAACCATATAGTGCTCATTCATCGGATGATCCCTACCGCCTGGAGGACCCGCCACCACCTGAGCAAAATCCACCCCCGACCAATGACTATGGACCAAACCCAAAGAAGCTCGGGCTCCAGCACGAATCTGATGATCCATCACTCGACGTAGCTCGGCAGGCTGAGAGAATATGCGACAGAGCCTCTCAGGGGACGAAGGAACCACATCCAACGGATAGAACTCAGCATGGATACCACCCAATACCCGCCGGTAGTATTTGAGAGCATCCGGTACCCACTCAACTCGGAGACGAAGCAAAGCAAACGCTCAAGCACGAGCCCCATCCGCCCAAAAGGGATTGCTCGCCTGCACTCTTGGATCATCAAGACGCGACATCTCCGACTGAATGACCCTCTCTTCATCCCGAGTTTTCCCTGCCATCACTTCGAAAGTCAAAAACTACGATCAAGACAGAGACGGCAAAACCCACTAAGCGGAATCAAGCAACCAAGCAGAGGCAAGACTCACCCCGCAGGAGGTCGGACAACTTCACCACCCACGAAGTAAGGCTCTCAACCACGGCCTCGGCATGCTCACGCCAAGTACGCTAAACGGCTACGGATCCCTTCAGTCGAACAATCTCCCGCTCAGCGTCCTTCAGCCGCAAGCAAACGGACTCGTACGCACCCTCGCGAGCATCATCCTGACCTACGACAGGGGGACCCTGAGCATCCATAACCTGTTGCAGGCGGCGAGCCAGCTTATCGGCTCGGTCGTCCTGCTCATCAGAATAGTCCGGGATGGTCTCAACCAAGGAATCATGAAAGGAAACCCCATGCCCTATAAGGACGACAAGGGCCGTGGAAGAACCACTCACCACGCTCTTCGCAACTAGCTCCACCATACGTTTCCCATCTGGGCTGAATGCAGCCACCCGAGCGCCCAGGCCATCAGGCACCTTTGAACCCTCAGGCATAAGGTGCTCGTGCGCAAGACCCACAAGATCGGAAGCCCGGGTGCAGACGTCCCCAACCACTGCAACAGAATCTTCAACAGCATCTACAGCACCTTGAAGAATTCCAGACCCTGACGCAGCAACCTCCATCGGTTTAGCACCTATAGCAGCTGCACCAAGCAAAGAAACTTCATCACGAGAAGACAGAAGGAACGGCAAGACAACTGGTTGAAATCCAAACTTACACACAAGCGAGTTCGCCAAAGCACGAAGACGTTTGCCCTAGACTGCTTCGACACACGCACGTGCGTCCTCAGCCTGACGAAGGCGAACCAGCTCCTCGTGTTGACCATGCAACTCCGCCTCCTTGGAAGCCAAGCTAGCCTTAAGAATGGAAACCGTCCTCTCCTCTTTCTCGGCTTGCTTCTCGGCAGCATGGCGACGGTCTGCAAAGCAAGACAGTACTCAGAACAAAAGATGCAGCGGCCAAAGCTCAGCAGCGCAAGAACGAAAACTCACCATCCATAGTAGACAAAGCATCATGGGAAGAATCATGGGCCCGTTGCTAACGCTCAGCATCAATCATCAAACGCTCACAGTGTTGGAAAACAGGCTGCAAAAACCAGGAAATCAGGTGTCAAGGAAAGACAAGACTACAAGCAACTGCAAATAGTTACTTCTAGCCTCGGGGGCTACTCCCATCGGGAGCACTGCCGTGCCCCCGATGATAAAATCGCACAGACACGAGTCAACTTACCAGCTTGGAGACATGGTCGAAAGCACGAGCCTTGTCCTCAATCGCCAGATCAAGCCGACCAAAGTACGGAGGACCAAGTTCAGTTGGCTTGGGCTCAGGAGCAACAGCACCAGGCGCCTCAGAAGAAGGCGCACCAGGAACTACACCCGCAGTCAAAACAACAGGAGTCGCCGTCGGCCCAGATTGACCAGCGGCAGCCGAGAGGTCCTCAAGATGCTTGGCCGCCGCCCCAGAACTCGTCGACAGATCAGTAGTAGCTGCGCTGGTGCACGAATGTAAGGCCCGATATGCGGTACTGTTCCAGATCTAGGTGTTTCCACCCAGATCCGGGGACGAAGCACATATCGGTCCTACCGCGACATATGACAAAGCCATATGCCCCGGATTTCCAACATGATATCACAACATTACAGATACAGGGATACAACATCTCATACAATCGGCATACAACTGCCTTAATTACAATACAACAGCGGAAGATACATGTCTGGGTACAGACTACAAGCAAATGCCTATTGGCAAAGAGAAAAACATCGATCCCATAACCACACGGGTCCAGGCCCTCCGCCGAGATCCGCCTAACTAGTCGTCGTCGAGTCTCCACGTGAAACGTCGATCACCATACCTGTTGTCGATCAAGAACCCTGAAAAGAGTTTGGGGGTAGTATCATGAGTACAGAGGTACTTAGCATCCAACTATAGTGGTCATCTGACCCAGCAAGGACTTCATCACTCGTCATTCTAGGACAACTAGTAGTTTACAATAAGGAAGGGGTAAGTGGTGAGGTTGCTGCCGCACTAGCATTTATGAAGTGGCTAACGATCTAGAGAGTAAGATAAGAAGCCAAGCATTCGATGAGGAATCGCCTCCAACAAGTCTTGCTATCAGCTACTTACGCAAACATAACACCTATCCTATCCTTGTCCTCCTCTTCGCATCCCGACGAAGAAGAAGCAATCAAGGCACACACACACGTTGATCAAGTGATATTAAGATTATCTCGATTGTTGTTGTCTATGAACAAGGAGTAGGTCTCAAGTCGTCCATAACCGTGGACACGGCTTCTCGAAAAGATTTAACCCTGCAGGGGTGTACCAACTGCCCATTACAAGGTTCCGCACGCACGCCCATCTCTCTCAGTTGCTACCCATCACAGGCAACCATTTTATGATTTAGTTCCAAGAGATCCGAAACGACAGGTCCCTCTAACTAACAACGCACAAATCCGGGTGGCCCCCGGTGAGTCGACATCCAACTCAAAAGCCGGCCGTGCTCTCGAATCGGCCTCTACCGTCTGGACGAGGTCGGGATAACCTATCCTCGCCCGGGCAGGCTCCCTAGCTTCCAGCTTTGGACCAACATGATATACCATCCCACTGGCCCGGTTTGTTTTAAATCCACTGGCTGCAGACCAGTTACGCACACAGTTTCTCAAATGGTAAAATCAGCTTGGGCCACCTCTAGAAATGTTTGAAGCTAGGTAGGTAAGAAAAGGGGACCCCATAAAATCCCACACGCGGTTAGGCATGCTCGGTCTTAAAACCAATACCCGGAACTCGGATCCTAGGTGACTCGAATGGAACAAAGCGTCGGGGCGGGATAGCCTAGACCTTCCATCCTTCGTCGAATATAGTCAACATTATAATAATCATATCATCAACAACAATATAATAATGTGATATCCCAAACCAAAGAGTAACAGGGTAACATCGTAGCATCCTAAGCATGCATACTAAGCAGGGGCTGAGCAACGAGCAATAGTAACATAGCAGTACAAGGTTTGCTGGGAAGGGACATGGCTGTATCGGTTTGAAAGAGGCTGTAAACATGTGGTAGGATCAAACATCGAAGCTAACCTAAACTAGCATGCAAACCGCTGGTTGAAATAGAATGGATCATAAGTAATGTATAGTCCTTGCCTGTTGATAAGTCGGGTTCCGAAGATGTAGTCGATCGCAAGCTCGCATCGTATCCAAGAGGTACCCGCGGGAGCACACAAGAAGTAAACACTGGAAAGCAATCAACAGTGCACCACTATTACTACGGAGCAAACACGAGCAAGCATAAACAAGAAGGCAACACGAGACAACGCACCTACTGTCGAGAGCGGTTACTAACAGTTTAAGTGGGGTATCGGTCACACACGACGAATACCGCACATTTACGGTGGTTTAAGTTGTTTAGCTACAGGTGATCAACCAACGGTTGTTAACATGGCAACTCAAGAAAGCATGGCATAGCACACAAACAAGTCAAGAGGATAAGCACAAAGTAAACTATCTATGCTAGTCAATTTAAGTGAGGCACAACCTAAACATGGAATACACTAAGTGCCGCACGACAATTAAAGGATTTGGTACTATTCTGCCCTAAACCATATTTTAGGTTGGTTAACAACAGAAAACAACAGCATAAACATGAAGTACACGAAAAACTAATCAAGTTACATATAAAGAACACCCCAAACGGAGTTACGGTTAAAAAGATACAAGCAAAACAAGTTACGGGCACAAACTGCCCACATCAGGAAGCACACTTTAGAGCAATGCATAAACAGGATAAATAGTGCAAACATGCTCACAACTGACTTGCAATTAAAGTAGACATGACATGGAAGGCATGGCAAAAATAATCATGCAAAAAGACATCATAGATCAAAAGATATTAAGCAAACAACATGGCATCACAAAGTAACAGACTTAGAGAAAAACAGATGTGGCTGTCAAAAACAGCAGCATAGCAACTTTGGAGCTAAATATCTATATGACCAGCAAGCATATCATGGAAATGCAATACATGTAATGAAAGTAGACATCATGCTTAACAATATGCAATTTGAATCAATCAATTCCGATAAACAGCCGCGACACACTCGTCGACCGAAGTTGCAACAAAATAACATTTTCAGCAACAGCAACACAATAACATCAGGATCACCACTTTGGAGCAAGAATTAATACAGCTAAAGCACCCAAACATGGCAAGTTAAAGCATGGAATCGAATTACACATGATGCTTAACACAATGGAAAAAGAATCAATGCAAAAGGCCTCATGGATTTCTTACAATCATCATGCAAAGTTGCAACAAAATAATAACAGCAGCACATAACAGGAAAAAGTAGCAGTTTAACGGCCTGATGCCCTGTTCAGCACACAATTACACAATCAAGACAGCCTCAAAAGCAAAAAAATTCTACATACGAATGCTAGAGCACGCAAAACTGAGCAACTTTCGTTTTGGGGGCACGTTCATCGGAGCTACGGTTTAATCGCTATCATCAACGCAAAACAACATCAGCACATAGTTTTTATCATACTTAGCAAAAAATCTGGCAAATGGAAAAACAACAGAAAAAAAAGAAGATGGGCCTCACCCAGCTGGGCTCGGCCCCAGACGGCTTGGATCTGGCCCGGCAGCTGGATGCGCCTCACGGGCCTGGAGGCGACTGGGCCTTGGCGCCTAGGCCCCGCAGCTGGGCCGCCTGGGGGGGCACCGGCCCACGAGGAGGAGGCAGCCGGCTCGTCCGTTCCTGACGAGGCAGCCGTGGCGGTTGGCGGTGCCACCAGCGCTGGCCTGGCTCGCCGGCCAGCCGGAATTGGCGGTGGAGGCGGCGTTGACCCGCCTGGTCCTGGCGGCGCTCGGTGTTGGAGGCGCTCGGCGCCGGAGGGACGACGGCGAGGCGGCCTGGGCGCGAGCTCGGCCTGCCATGGCGGCTCGGCGCGGCCTCCATGAGCGCCATGGCGCGGCGGCCTGCAACAGAGAGGAGATAGGCGAGGTCAGGGCGCGGGAGCAAGAGGAGGAGAGGGAGGAGGAAGGGAGGAGAGTGAAGAGGAGGTGCGGCGGCGGGCGGCTTCGGCCGGAGCTCTGCGGCGGTGCGGCATCTCCAGGGGCTGGCGGCTGCAGTTGGTGAGGAAGGAGAGAGAGAGAGGATGATGGCTGGGCGCATCTGGGCTGTTGGATCCGCAGATCCGACGGTCCAGATCGAGAGGGGCTAGGGTTTGCTAAATTTTGGGGCTAAATTGTGCGAAAATGGGGTAAAATATCTCAGATCTGGGGGCTGGTGGCTGCCTAGGTGCTTAGGGAAAACCCTAAGTGGTGGGGTGGTCTACTTATAGCCCAGGTGGCTAGCAGTTTGCAAAAACATCACCGGTTTTTCTCTCGCGCGCGCGGTGCTCACGTTTCTGACCGCCGGGGGTCCGCAGTACCTCCGATTCGGGAAAAACTTCAAACTGCGCGATCAGTGCGTCGAGACGGAGGCGTTCACCTCGCCCTGGAACCATTCCAAAAACACTTTCCAGCGCGCTATAAAAATATCCCGTTTAATTATTAAACGGGGTTTTTCGTTCCGTTGGCTGCGGCTGGTCTCGTGCGGTTTTTGCGACGGTGATCGGGTGAAACCCGGTGTTGCAAAGGTCGAGTGTCAGGGTGGCAAGGGTCGGTCTTCTTCCGGTATGAGATAAGAGGGGGAAAAATAATCGCCGATCAATAAATCGGGGATGCAAACACCGCAAACAAATCAGACAATCAAACAATTCACACCGAAAACAAATTTTTTATTTTTTTTGTGAAAACTGGGCTGTTACAATGAAGCAGCCGGAGCAGGCACAACACTACAAAATAAGCATTATCAGACGCAAGAACAGGGAAAAGGGAACGGGCACAAATCCAGCAGACTCTTACCCGACACGCACAGCACGAGGGCGCCCCAGCCTCCCAAGCCTGACCCTCTTGGGAGGAGCGGCCGGAGCAGCAGCCTAAGGGGAAGGCCCAGCAAAAGGAGCAGCAGGTGGGACATCATCATCTAACGCAGCATGATCTTCAGCGCTCAAGGGGCGCGACCGCTTCACACGGAAGGGACTCGAATCCTCACTATCTCCAGTCTCCACCAGCACAATTTCAACATCAACAGCCGGCGCGGCTTCGTCAGCTGCGGAAGCACCAGGTTCTTCAAGAATATTGGTGTCCTCCGGCTGCGGAGGATTACACGGAACCGGAGCATGGCCTTGCTAGGAAAGCAATGTCAACAACAAAGCAAAACTAGGTACTCGTCCAAACAAATGAATGAACACGGGCACCAACCGGCGGCGGAGAATGATCAGAAGCATATGGAAGGACAAGGCGCATTTCAGAAATACTCGAACACTTGGACACATGTTGGATACGTGCAAGCAAGGCGTAAGGTTCTAGCTCTTTAGACGAGCATCTCATCGAGTCACCGAGTCCCTTGTACTGCCACATAGGGCGAGTTCGATGCTGCAACAGTTGAACTCGCCTCCCCACAAAAACAGAGATGAGCTGACCACCAGTCAAGTTGTCCTTCAACACAACAATCCTCTCCAAAAACTGAGTCAGCTCGGACGACTCCACCTCGGTCAAAGAATGAGACCATGAAGGCTGTCTGACCACCCGCGTTCCCAGATTGAAAGAAGCAAGACCAAATTGCTGACCAACAATGAAGCGATCCTTCAGGAAAAACCAGCCTCTTCGCCAGCCATTAACGAAATCGATCTTCTCCAAATCAAAATATGAATGTTTATCCCCAATGGAGATACCCACTCGACCCACGGCGTACTCAGAGTTCGTCCTTTTTATACTAAAAAGGCGCCTCCAAAGTCCCCAATGGGGGTAAATCCCCAGGAAGGCCTCACAAAGAGTGATGAAATACGCAATGTGCAAAATCCCGTTGGGAGTCAGGTCATGCAACTGGAGCCGATAGGAATACAGCAAGCCCCGAACGAAAGGATGCAGCGGAAGAGCAAACCCGCGGTGGAAGAAAGCCTGGAAGCATACCCGCCCGTCCGCCGCCGGCGCTGGAATCGACTCATCACCAGGAAGACGCACATCGCCCCCCACCACCACGCCATTAGCAACTAGCGCATCCAGATCTCCAGCCCCGAACGTGGACCGCTCCCACTTGCCGGACATCTTGGCCGACTCTACAGCAGCACGGGGGCGCTTGGTCATAGATCTGGCAGCAGCCCGCAGAGGAGAAAAGATGAAGGCTCAGGAACACGAAGGAAACAAAGAAAGAGGAGGAAGGAAATGGCTGGGTAAAACCTACAATTTACCCAGCCGCATGATATTTAACTCAAGAACCTAGCAAGAAGGGCCACCGTCCAACCTTTTCGCCCAGTAAAATGTGGCACGACCCCATACAGAGGTGAAAAATATGGAAAATCCAACCGGCGCAATAACAACACCGCCCACTACGCGCGCAAAAATAAGACCATGATCGCGCGACGAGAAAATTTCGGCGGGACAACGCCAAGTCATTTCCACCGGCAGGCCACAGCGGTCAAAAATTCCAGAAGACCACGCCAACGTCACATCACAGTAAGGCGTACTGAGTACGCCATCAAGGCCCTGAGATTCTATCTTTCAGATCTTTTTCCCGATGAAGAAAAACATCTTACTCCCATCGGGAGAGTACATCATAAGAGTCCCGGGTGCTCCCTCACCTAAAGATCAGCAATGTGCTCGAATGACCACTCGCACTCACGAGAGTCTCGGGTGCTCCCTCAACCCGACGCAAGAAAAACATGCATTCACCAAGATCATACGGCGCTAAGAGTCTCAGGTGCTCCCTCACCTCAAGAACCGAAATGGCATTCGAGTGACTACTCGCGAAAAACCCCCCGTCTGAGCACTCGAAACAAGCTCCACGGGTGAATGAGTGAACAACTCGCTTGATGTTTTGTTCCAAACGGGTGCAATGCTATAAGGCTCCGCGCCTCAAAAACACACATGCTTGGAACACGATACACTATGCCCAGATGCCATGCAAGATTAGCGTGTAGGTAAGACCCCGCTGCGAAGTTCGGCCGAGCTGGGACTTGCCGAAGAGCGATTTCACTCCCAACCTTTTCCATGCGCTGCACATGATAGAAAAAGCCGGGCGGACGCGCCTTAGGCTATGCACATTACTGGCGGCAAATGAACACCGTAAGACCTGAAGCGGCGGTACTTTTGCTCGACACCAATGTTCCAAGCTCACGTCGAGGGACGTGGTTTTGATTGGGCTACTGTGGTATTTGCCCTAGTGCAATTCACCAAGGCTCGACCAGTCGACTCCTTAGGCCCTTTCAGCTTAGCATCCCTCGAAACAGGTTTTGTCATGGCCACGAGACTGCCAGCGACCCGCGGTTGTACCGCGCATACAAATAACCGACAAATATATGTACTCGAGTCCCTGCGTGACTCTTCGAGTCCCCCAGGAACTCGGGGGCTACTGACGAGGGGGTGACCCCACGACTCCTACGGATAAGCCTACCTGGTGTCCATGAAGACAGAAGGTCCATGAAGATACAACCTCGGCCCGCTAATTGACACCGACGTAGGAGTCCGCGACTCACAAGGAAGGTGCGAGAACCTGCCGTACGGAGCAAGCTAGGGTTAGGAAAGCTTACCTGTAAACGTAGATGAACTCCCCGAGACCTAGTTCGGTATATAAGGGCTAGGAGGGGTGACGAAAAGGAGGAGGAATATCATCTGTAACCCTAGCCTTGAGCGCTCCAGCCTTGGCATCCACTGTGATCGCATCTCCCCCATCAATAATATCGAGCAGGAGCATGCCTTCCTGTTTGCCGACGAGCTATCGTCCAACCTGTGCCTCTCATGACTAACCCAGGGTCCCTGACCATGGGATTTGCCGGGGTTGATCCCCGTCATTGGTCTTGATTCCCAACTAATGATTTATTTTTGTAAGAACTTTGCCTCTCATATTGACTCTTCTAAGAAGGAGAAGGATCAACACCATAAACCCTTCAAAGAATTACATGTTTCTATTAATGTTGCTGACCCTATTTTGCCTGCAGTTATATATGAAAAAAAACCTTTTCCCGCAAGGATAAGGGAGAACTCTTTTGTGACAGGCATAATAAATAAAAGTGAGAGAAGAGCTGGTGGGACTGAGGATCAGATCAAGGTCGAACCTCAAGTTGCATTGGTTAAAGATCTAGTTATTAATGAGGTTTTAGATTCCAATATAACTTTTATTGAGGGTTTTCAATATAACGTCTTGTGCTGTTTCTACTAACATAGTTACAACCAAGAATAAAGGCCCAATTTCAGGTACACCAGTTGTATCTGTTAAAATAGGAGATCATAATTATTATGGGCTATGTGATTTGGGATCAAGTGCTAGCGCTATTCCTTATTCACTCTATTAGGAGATCATGGGTGAGATTTCACCTTGTGAACTTGAAGAGGTTGATGTTACTATTTATCTAGCAAACAGAGAAACTATCTCTCCCGTTAGAATTGTGAGAGATATTGAAGTCCTATGTGGAAAGGTAAAGTATCCTACCAACTTTCTAGTACTTGGTTCAGTGCAAGATAGTTTTTGCCCTATTATCTTTGGTAGGCCTTTCCTTAGCACTTGTGGAGCTATAATAGATTGCAGGAAAGGAAAAGTTTCTGTTGAATTCAATGCTGATCCATATGAATTTAATTTTTCCAAGTTCGCTAAGAAGCCTCGTGGTACTGATTTGTCAAGTAATAATAAAATTATTGAAGATATTGCTTCTATTGCTATTTCTCCTAAGGATCCTTTGCAGCAATATATAGAGGACCACGAGAATGATATGCATATGCAGGAAAAAAACGAGTTAGATGAAATATTCTTAAGACAATCTCCTATCCTGAAGCACAACCTTCCGGTTGAACCTTTAGGAATCCTTGCACAACCAAAAAGACCCAGTGTTTGATCTCAAACCGCTTCCCGATACGCTCAAGTACGCTTATTTAGATGAAAAGAAAATATATCCTGTTATTATCAATGCTAACCTTTCAGGATTTGAACAAGAGCGATTATTGGAGACGCTTTGTAGACACCGTGGTGCTATTGGCTATACCCTTGATGACCTTAAGGGTATTAGTCCATCGATTTAGCAACATACTATCAATCTCAAGCCCGATGCTAAACCAGTTGTTGATCATCAACGACGGTTTAACCCAAGGATGAAGGACGTGGTTAGGACTGAAATTCTCAAGCTTCTAGCTGCAGGTATCATCTATCCTATAGCTGATAGTAAGTGGGTAAGTCCAGTTCATTGTGTTACTAAGAAAGGAGGTATGAATGTTGTTCCTAATGATAAAAATGAACTAATACCTCAAAGAGTTGTTATTGGATATAGAATGTGTATTGATTACAGGAAGTTTAACAAGGCAACCAGGAAGGACCATTACCCGCTGCCTTTCATCGATCAAATGCTAGAGAGGTTGTCCAAAAACACCCACTTTTTCTATCTCGACGGGTACTCTGGCTTCTCTCAAATTCATTTCAATACTGCCGATCAATAGAAGACCACTTTCACATGTCCTTACGGTACTAATGCTTATAGGCGTATGACTTTTGGTTTATGCAATTCACCTGCTACCTTTCAGAGACATATGTCTATTATTTTTCATGGTTTCTGCGAGGAGATTGTGGAAGTTTTCATGGACGATTTCTCCGTCTATGGAACTTCCTTTGACCACTGTCTCCACAATCTTAATAAAGTTTTGCAGAGATGCGAGGATACAAATTTAGTGCTAAATTGGGAAAAGTGCCACTTCATGGTTAACGAAGGGATCGTTCTTGGTCACAAGATTTCCGAGAGGGGAATTGAAGTGGACAAGGCGAAGATTGAAGCTATTGAAAGGATGCCCTATCCAAGGGACATCAAAGGTATTCGTAGTTTTCTCGGTCATGCTGGTTTCTATAGAAGATTAATTAAAGACTTTTCTAAGACATCAAGACCCCTCACTAATCTTCTCCAGAAGGATGTTCCTTTTGTATTTGATGAAGATTGTAAGGAAGCCATTAAAGTTCTTAAGAAAGCTTTAATAACCGCTCATATAGTACAACCATGTGATTGGAAATTTCCCTTTGAAATTATGTGTGATGCTAGTGATTTTGCTGTTGGAGCTGTTTTAGGACAAAGGGTTGATAAGAAGTTGAATGTTATACATTATGCTAGCAAGACCCTTGATAGTGCTCAAAAGAATTATGCTACTACTGAGAAGGATTTCTTAGCAGTAGTGTTTGGTTGTGATAAGTTTAGGCAGTATATTGTTGATTCTAAAGTTATTATTCATACTGACCATGCTGCCCTCAAGTATCTTATGGAGAAGAAGGATTCCAAACCAAGGCTCATCAGATGGGTACTCCTTCAAGAATTTGATTTGCAGATTGTCGATAGGAAAGGAGCAGACAATCCAGTGGTGGACAATCTTTCAAGGATGGAAGATATACCGCATGATCGCATTCCAGTCAACGACAAATTTCTAGACGAACAACTAGCTGTTGTAAAAGTACAATATCTCTCTGATCCTTGGTTTGCAGATTATGCTAATTTTATCGTTGCAAAGTTTTTTCCTCCAGGTTTAACATTTCAGCAAAGGAAGAAGTTCTGCCACGATTTGAGGCATTACTTTTGGGATGACCCTCACCTTTTTAAAGAAGGTCCAGACGGGATCGTGAGAAGATGCATACCAGAACATGAGCAGAAAGACATTCTTAGACAATGTCACGATAGTCCCTATGGAGTACATCATGCCGGTGAGAGGACCGCACATAAGGTTCTCCAATCAGGTTTTTATTGGCCTACTCTCTTTAAGGATGCTAAGAATTATTTTTTATCTTGTGATAAGTGTCAGAGAGTTGGTAATATTAGTAGGAGAAATGAGATGCCTATGAATTACTCTCTAGTGATTGAGCCTTTTGATTGTTGGGGTTTTGATTTTATGGGTCCTTTTCATCCTTCACATAAGTACACTCACATTTTATTAGCTGTTGATTATGTAACCAAGTGGGTTGAAGCAATCCCCACTGAGAGTGCTGATCACAAGACATGTTTGAAAATGCTCAAGGATGTAATTTTTCCTAGGTTTGTTGTACCAAGGTACCTTATGACTGATGGAGGATCACACTTCGCACATGGAGATCTTAGGAAAGCTTTAGCCACGTACGATGTTAATCATAGAATTGCTTTACCGTACCATCCTCAAACTAGTGGGCACGTTGAGCTCACCAATAGAGAGATCATGTTGATCTTGCAAAAGACAATTAACAGTTCTAGAAAGGACTGGTCCAAGAAGTTAGGAGATGCTTTGTGGGCGTATAGAACAGCTTACAAAACCCCCATGGGCATGTCTCCCTATAAGATGGTCTATGGCAAGGCTTTCCATTTTCCATTAGAGTTAGAACACAAAGCTTCCTGGGCTATTAGAGAGCTTAATGCTGACCCAAAATTAGCTGGTGAAAAGCGCCTCATGAACTTGACTTCTGTAGATGAGTGGAGAAGTGAAGCTTACGAGAGTGCTAAAATGTTCAAGGAAAAGGTAAAGAAGTGACATCATAGAAGGATTTTGAAACGTGAATTTAATGTTGGTGATAAAGTTTTGTTGTTTAGATCTCGTTTCAGGTTTTCTCCAGGTATACTACTTTCCAGATGGGAAGGGCCATTTCATATCGAAGAAGTCTACCGCTCCGGTGCAATCAAGATTAACATTTTGAAGGCACCAAACCTCAAGTTGTGAATGGGCAAAGACTCAAGCATTACATGGCAGGAGACCCTGTCAATGTTGATGTGAATTTGATACACACAACAACTCATGAAGAATATGTTGCAACCCTGTTTCAGACACCAGCAGAAGCATCAATAAAAGTTCCATATTACGGGTTTTTGCAAAATTAGGAAAATTCCAAGCCTAAACGGAGCTGGGGAGGAGCTCCAGGGGACCCAGGCGCCCCCCTGGGGTGGCCTACCCCCTGGCCGCGCTAGGAGGCAGTCTGGGAACCCCAGAGTCCGCCTCCGACTCCACTTTGGCTTGTTAACTTCCTTTTGTTGCATAATTTTTTTCTATATATTTGCTCGGATCGTACCGGCACCGTATCTCGCGATTTTGTGTGTTTTCTTTTCGAGCTATTTCTGCCAGGAAATATTTCAGCTAGACCTAGGTGCCATGGCTTCCCCAAGTTCCCTCAAGGGCAAGTTCTTCGTCAATGTCATCAACCCTTACCTCACTGAGGTGAAGAAGCACCCTCAAACTATTCGGGTGGAGGATGGTGTCCTCCACCAAGAAGATCTGAAGGGACCTATCAAGGAGGGGAGCATCGAGGCTAGGCTATAAGAAGTGGAGCAAGAAGTCTTCAAGTACAAGAAGATGGTCGAGCGTGGTGTTGAAGCCAACTTTGACATCAACAACAATCTGAAGGCACACTACAAGAAGGAGATGAAGCAGATGTGGTCAAGCGTGATCGAACTGGAGGAAAAATTGATTGAGCTCCAAGGGCAGATTTATGATCTCCAGAACCAGAACTGTGAGTATGAACTAAAGTTTCTGCGCATGGGTTTGGGTGATGTGTGCAGGATCCCGGAGAATGACATCTCATATGAGACTGGAGAACCCCTTCCATGGAAGCGCTTCGCCAAGGACTACGTAATCAACCGGAACGGGAATGAGGAGTGAAATCTCCTTGGGTAATGGCATCCCCTTAGCTTGCCCCAAGCTTGGGGGAGTGCCCGGTATCTTTATCTTTATCTTTGTCTTTTATGGTCAAGTAGAGTCATATCATGTCTAGGGAATTTATCTTATGAAATAGATGTTTGCATTGAGGTCTATCACTCCTTTGTGGAGAGTCTTATATCCGTGAGTGTGGAGTCGTCTATGATGGAATATTAATGAGAAGTCTATTGGTTCCTTCACTGCACTCGGTATTCTCTTCACGCAATCAACCTTATATGTTGATTCTTATGGGGAGTATTGAATTTATATCAGGCATGGCTCTGAAAACTTTACTTAAATCTTGGCAAACATAGCTTTGGTCATAACAACAAGCATGATTTTCTCAAGTAGAGACATAGCCAAAACCTTTATGTTATTATGCTTGAAGTGTTATGTTGACAAGGAAGACAACTTGATGTGTTATGCTTACTTTAATGTTTATGCTTTATATGCTTTGCATCCAAGTCATCATCAATTGTCTGTTCTCTCAAAGCATTTGCTAGCCAAACTCTGTACTAAGAAGATTTCTGCTTGTGCATCCATACCCTGAAACCAATATCTTCCATATGAGTCCACCATACCTTTCTATTCGTGGTATTTCCCTACCACTCCTAAAAGTATAGAATTCATGTGTTATCCTTAAATGCTCAAAATCTTCTATTTTGTGCCTCTTGTTTAGCTCAAGAGGAAGTAGTAGGCAATTCATGATCTTCTTAAGTTGGACAAGTTTTACCCCGGGATTGCTTGTCTAATCTGCAAACCCATAATACGAGGACGAACGAGCATGAGTGCGCCCAGCTCGTAAAATAATACAACAAACAAATCCTCCTTCACGCTTGGTCTATGAGCAATCAGAAACTTTGACAGTGATAAACAAAGGAGATTAAGGGGATCTGATCGTCCCCACTTGAGTTGTAACATCCCAAAATTTTCCAAATTTTGGAATGTTAATAAATAATATAATATTGATTGACTTGTTTGATTTTAGGGGTAAATGAAAACATTTTTGAATTTTTGTTTAAACCTTTACAAACCATTTAGTTTTTTGGATAATCGTTTATCTAATAAAAATATATTGGTTGTGAGGTTTATTCAAAATTCAAAGAGTGTTTTTCTTTCTTTTATCCTTTTGAAATTTGGTAGGAACCACAATTAAATATTTTAGAGTGAGAATAAAATGACTTTCTCAAATTTATTGTTGTCCCGTAATCATTCTTGAGTTTTTATTTTAAACGTGAGTTTATTTGATATTGACATTTTAGAGCTATTTAAATATTTCCACTATTTTAATTAGTAAAATGAGAGGAGATAATATGACTTCTTCGAAAATAGCATTGGAAATGTTTAAAATGCTCATTTCAATACTTTTTTTAATCATTTTGGGTATTAAAAAAATCATGTTGGGCTTTATAAAAAAAAACTAATTTAGGGAGTTTATTAATGTCGAAATATTTTTTCGATAAAAATATATTCATAAATTTATCCAGAGAAGGAAATATATTTTTGTAAAACTCTCTATATTTTATTTGACCTATAGAGTTTTATTAATTATTTGGGAGTAATTATTCCCAATTATAGTGTTATTGAAAATAGAAAACAGGAAAATGTAATCTATTGGGCTAAGCCCATCTCTCTTTATTTATTTTTCTTCTCTCTTCTATTTTATTTTCTTCTGGGCCTAATCTCCTGCTAAGGCCCATAGCCCAGAACGATCCTCTTCCTCCTTGTTCCCTCGTACGTGATCACTTTGTTCACAGAAGTTTGCTCATGGCACATAACTTTCTTTCTCTCCTCCTCCTACTCCATCCCTTGACTGATTCAACTCCAAACCTACACAAAAATTGTGGAAAAGTTTATGGAGAATCCATTTAGGGAAACAACAACACGAATTAATGTTTTAAATACCCGGAATTTCTCCATGAACACCATTAAAAAGCTTTCCATACGTTCGCTCCGATCTCCTTCTATGGACCTTCCCTGACCCTATAAATACCTCCCGAAGGAGCTCATTTGATCCACTCCTCCACACGAAGAAACTCCCATTCCAAAACTCTTTCATTCGTGAGCAATTTCTCGTCGGAGTTTTGGTACAACCCATCTCCCGGTGAAGATTTCGTCATATACAAGGTATCTCGACCCTAATACTTGTGCAAAGTCCTTTTCTTGTCGATGCGCACGTCATTGACATGTTTCTCTTCTCGATTGCACATCCAGAGCACGGTGACCGCAACACCATGCTCTCTACGCGTTCTGCCTAACTCCGGCGACTCTGCTAAGCCAAACAATGGCGAGAACGAGTCTCTAACCTTGTCATGCGAGTTCACCGAGCTTTCCTCTACACCGTACGGCTACTCGTTGATGCAAGGGACCTTATTTCCCAAACTCCGGCGAACTCTTCGGTGAACTCTCTCTCCCCTGTTCTTTACATGTTTTTTTTTCTGTTAAAAAAATCCAATGGGTACGGACCAATTAGAACTCTCCATGTGGCAGATTCATGTTAAATCCCGCAATTCATTTTTAGAAAAATGCCCAAACTTTAAAAATTCATATCTTCTATCCTGTCAGTCGGATTTCAACAAATTTTATATCCCCAGATTCCTTGAAAAATGTAGTTTATTATGGTCCAGTAATATTCCACTTTTGATAATTCGAAATTTAACTCAAATTTATTTTTGTAATTTGATTATATTTGATACACATCTTATTCTATAATTTATTTGGAAAGATCCTTTATCAAATTTGATCCTTACTATCACACCTTCCTTTTAGACATTTGTCACATTCTTTCCATCATGTTAATACTTTATTTTTGACTTCAAGCCTTTGACTAGTTTCCCATTTAGTTATATATCTTTGCTTTATAATTTTGACAATATAAATAATTCATTCTTCTCAAGATTTCTATCGGATCATTTTTGTATTCAATTGAAGCATATAATATCTTTTCAAATATCCATATGGTCAAACCAAGTGAAGTTTTGACATACCCTCCATCCAAATTGATTTTATAATCAAACTTCAACATATCCAATTGATTTTGCAATCCTCGGAAATATGATTTTCATCATATTTTCATCCAATCCAAATTGATCCTATCTCAACCTATCCACGCCATAGTAACTAGCTTAGTATTAAAGATTTATGTTGTAGTTGTATCCTTATTTGGATCTTCACTTTGGATTGTCTTGTGTGTTGAAGTGTTTCTTTTTTACCGTTAGATATATTGTAACTAGATGGAGCGATGACTACGAGTAAAATATTTCATCGTCAGGATACAGGCGAGTTACTCTTTTGGTCATACTCCAGCTATACCTATATTTTTCCCATGCATTGTAGTCCAACTTAAATATTATGCATTGATATGATTATGTAGTATGCTATGCTATTACACCCAGTAGTACACTGAGGTAGGTCCGAACCTTATATCATTGTTGCCACCGTGTAGATTTATATTGCCTTGCTAAGTATACGTGGATTGGGAAGTTATTCATTATGAGGTATGAGTGACTATGTAGTAAACATGACTAAGATAAAGTTAATGAACTACTTGGCTGGAATGGTTGGGGCACCCTGGAGGAACCAGTGGATTCGCCTGAGTGACCTGGAGATGGCCAGTAATCACTGCGTAATGCCACCCAGGCTTAAATGGATCAATCATATTTTTCATAACTAGAAGCTTACGTGTGCAGCCGCAAGCTATTATGGGCTCTGGCTTGGTTGATTAGTTGTAGTGATTCTTACTAGGTGGTGCTACGAACGTAGTTATGAGTAGGTGGGATGGGCACCGCCAGAGTGAGGGAAACTCTTCTAAAAGACCATGTCTCGACCTTCCGGTTCCCATACAAAATGCAGTGTGATGAACTAAAAAGGAGGTGGTCGAGTCTTGTGGGGAAAAGTGCACAAACCTCTGCAGAGTGTACAAACCGATCATGATTATCCGTGTCCCTGGTTACGGACAACTTTGAACATCTAGAAGTGGGAATGTTGACGGATCTCATCATCTTTAATTAATCAATTGGGTTTAATCAACTTTGGGAATAGATTGACATGGAGAAACAAACTCAATCATATTATGAGCTTTGTAGTACTGATATGTTATTTTTTAAAGTAGGAAAAAATCAGCTTTATGCAAACTGAAACTCTTAGAGCTTTTCCACCGGCCAAATTGCATGTAGAAGATAGGTCTGTTATATATTCTTTTGGGAGTAACTTGCCTTACATTCAAAGTACTGACCCATTTTGGGCTGTAGCCTTCGGTGTTGCAGGATTGTATACGACGAGTAAGTGATGCGATGTAGGGTTACGATGTCTACACTCAACTTTGCCGTTGGTGTTGATGGGACTCCACATATGTATTGATTTTTTTCTGCTGTGTATTCTAGCCCAAAGGCTATAAGGTAATAAATACCATGTATTTACATTACTTTTTGACATGTGATTGATGGTATTTCATCGAGTACTGTGTGTGCTAGCATACTGATACAGGGATAGCACAGAAGCACAGTAGACTTGGTTCCTTTCGGGACCGGGTCGTTACAAGATGGTATTAGAGCACATGTTGACTATAGGTCGTGACCCTATAAACTGGAAAGCCATTAGGAAGTATACTCTCTAAACATATTATTTTGAAAAAAAATCCATTACTACTCATCTTTTCTGAGTTTTACCAAACACTCCCTCTTATCCCAAACAAGTTAGACATACCCATGCCATTTTTACCACTGAGAAGGATTGTGTTATGTCTCTTCGAGAAGGACAAGA
The DNA here is from genome assembly GCA_950022295.1 of Bromus sterilis. Taxonomy (NCBI): domain Eukaryota; kingdom Viridiplantae; phylum Streptophyta; class Magnoliopsida; order Poales; family Poaceae; genus Bromus; species Bromus sterilis. Next base: position 154,229,973 of record OX465596.1, on the reverse strand, counting down.
TATTGGACAACTCAAGACCATTTCGGAGAATAGATGTTTTCAATGTGAATTAGAAGTATGGAAGTATGGAAGACTCGAAGAATTTGAAGGCTCCGAAGATCCCAAGATTACTCAAGACCCATAGTAGAACGGGATATATCCAAGACTAAGATGCTTGTGAAGAAGTTAAGGAATATATTACACAATACCAATGGTATCCAAGCCCACCATGAGAGTTGTGAAATGAACGAAAGAGTGCGAGTAGAGTGGCCGACCATGCGATCTCATGTGGATGAAGGTACCATAGGAATTGTTTGATTGAATTTATGAGTGATATTTGGAGTTTTTTGGAGTTTTCTCTATTTATTTAATGATTGGTGTCATTTGAATTATTAAATTTAACTTTGTGTTTTTAAGATACGTATTCCATAGGATTTATTTTTAACCTTGAGAGGAGTGAGCAACGAATGATGTATCAGAAGACCATCATATCGATGAAACTCCTTGTATCGAAGAATTTCAATAATCGAAGGGAATGAAGACTTTCTGACGAAAACGTAGTAAACGATTCTATTATAAATGTTAGTTGTTTGATGATTGTTGTGTAGGTATCCATCTCCCCTTATCTCTGAAGATCTATCTCATCTCTGACCAACCTTAAACCCCCTGGATGGACATAATTATTTTGATGAGATCAGCGACCCATTCAAGGTAGAAGAGTGGACTCAGAATATAGAAGGGAAAGAATTGCCCATTTGCAAGGAGAACAAAATTTTTGCACACGGAAGTTCCATATTCTACGGAGGAAAGTTTTGAGCGCCAACCATGTAGGATCATCACCACCCAAAAACATTTTATTAGCCTTGCAGGTGAAGACCTCTTTAAGAGGAGTGATAAAGACTGAGTGTTAGAATACGAGATTCATCTATCTGCATATGAAGTAATGATTTGAGTATGGGATGGATTGGCCCCCATACCGAAGACTCTTATTGTATACTTCTGTATGTTAGATTGGTAAATCAGAGAGAATAAAAACCTTGTAGCAGAGTGTCAATGCGAAAAGCCTAAACCATAGAATGGTATGACGCATTACCATTGTAGATAGGCATCGTGCCTAACGTAGGTCATACGGTGAGTAAGAAACATGAAGATTTGCAAGAAGCTTCATTTGGAAGTTATTTTGACCACCATGAGCGTCTTGATAGGTAGTTTTGGAACCTATGTACTTTTAGTAAGACTTGTTCCTTGGACAGAGGCAGATTCTTATCTGTAGAAGCTTGATTAAGACCATCATGGAATGAAGAAATTCTTGAGTCCCAACAAGTTTGTTCTTAAGGGTGGTAGTGCGCTAACACCCTGAGAGGATAATTGATCCAAACAATCTCGCTAAGACACATGATCAACCACAAACCTAGTATACGCGGAAGTAACGGAAGCATATGGAATTGTACCGGTGGGAGGCAAGCCTCAGATGAGAAGTGAAGGATAGACCACAAGCTTTATGATGTTATGTCAAGATCATGGGGAAGTAACCCAAGAATCCTCGACCCTAAGACATTTCTTTCTAGCCTTTGCAAATCTCGATGAAGAGATTTATTTTAAGGGTGGTAGTTTGTAACATCCCAAAATTTTCCAAATTTTAGAATGTTAATAAATAATATAATATTGATTGACTTGTTTGATTTTAGGGGTAAATGATTTTTTTTTGAGTTTTTTTTTGAACTTTTACAAACCATTTTTTTTGGACAATCATTTATCTAATAAAAATATATTGGTTGTGAGGTTTATTCAAATTCAAAGAGTGATATTCTTTCTTTTATCTTTTTGAAATTTGGTAGGAACCATAATTAAATATTTTAGAGTGAGAATAAAATGACTTTCTCAAATTTATTGTTGTCCCGTAATCATTCTTGAGTTTTTATTTTAAATTGGAGTTTATTTGATATTGACATTTAAGAGCTATTTAAATATTTTCAATATTTTAATTAGTAAAATGAGAGGAGATAATATGACTTCTTCGAAAATAGTATTAGAAATGTTTAAAATGCTCATTTGAATACTTTATTAGCTTTTTTTATTTTTTCAATTAATTTGGGTATTAAAAAAATCATGTTGGGCTTTATAAAACAAAAAAAACTAATTTAGGGAGTTTCTAATCTCGAATTATTTTTTTGATAAAAATATATTCATAAAATGTATCCACAGAAGGAAATATATTTTCCTAAAACTCTCTATATTTTATTTGACCTATAAAGTTTTATTAATTATTTCCAAATTATAATGTTATTGAAAATAGTAAACAGGAAAATGTAATCTATTGGGCTAAGCCCATCTCTCTTTATTTATTTTTCTTCTCTCTTTTATTTTCTTTTCTTCTGGGCCTAATCTCCTGCTAAGGCCCATAGCCCAGAACGGTCCTCTTCCTCCTCGTTCCCTCGTACTTGAACATCACTTTGTTCACAGAAGTTTGCTCATGGCACACAACTTTTTCCTCTCCTCCTCCCACTCCATCTCTTGACTGATTCAACCACAAACCTACACAAAAATTGTGGAAAAGTTTATGGAGAATCCATTCAGGGAAACAACAACGCGAATTAATGTTTTAAATACCCAGAATTTCTCCATGAACACCATTAAAAAACTTTCCATACGGTCGCTCCGATCTCCTTCTATGGACCTTCCCTGACCCTATAAATACCACCCGAAGGAGCTCATTTGATCCACTCCTCCACACGAAGAAACTCCCCTTCCAAAACTCTTTCATTCGTGAGCAATTTATCGTCGGAGTTTTGGTACAACCCATCTCCCGGTGAAGATTTCGTCGCTGTACAAGGTATCTAGACCCCAATACTTGTGCAAAGTCCTTTTCTTGTCGATGCGCACATCATTGACATGTTTCTCTTCTCGATTGCACATCCGGAGCACGCCGACCGCAACACCGTGCTCTCTACGCGTTCTGCCTAACTCTGGCGACTCTCCTAAGCCAAACAATGGCGAGAACGGTCTCTAACCTTGTCATGCGAGTTCACCGAGCTTTCCTCTACACCGTTCTGCTACTCGTTGATGCCGGGGACCTTATTTCCCAAACTCCGGTGAACTCTCCGGTGAACTCTCTCTCCCCTATTCATTACATGTTTTTTTTCTGTTAAAAAAATCGAATGGGTACGGACCAATTAGAACTCGCCATGCGGCAGATTCATGTTAAATCCCGTAATTCATTTTTAGAAAAATGCCCAAACTTAAAAAATTCATATCTTCTAGCCCGTAAGTCGGATTTGAACAAATTTTATATCCCCAGATTCCTTGAAAAATGTAGTTTATTTTGGTCCAGTTATATTCCACTTTTGATAATTCGAAATTTAACTCAAATTTATTTTTGTCATTTGATTATATTTGATACACATCTTATTCTATAATTTATTTGGAAATCTTTCCTTCATCAAATTTGATCCTTACTATCACACCTTCCTTTTAGACATTTTTCACATTCTTTCCATCATGTTAATACTTTATTTTTGACTTCAAGCCTTTGACTAGTTTCCCATTTAGTTATACTAGTAGAATGCCCGTACGTTGCTACGGGCTATTTAAATATTTTTATAGAATTATATAAACATAATGTATGTTAAATTTCACATATAGAGAAAAGAAAGCATGAGGACAATCTAGTAATATTTAAAGTTCACTTACTTGCAATGTAAATTGATAAAGAAAAGGCAATTTGACGATGTATATATAAAGTGATGATCTAACTAAAAATCTGTTACAAATTAAGATCTACTTGACGCGCTTAAGAAATTCTACCATAATATCAAAAGTCCTACTTTTAGTGTCATTCCCATGATATTTGAGCACGTATAATAAAAACTTCTACCACAACTCACTCATGCACAAGAAATATATTGTAGTTAAACTCATATCCATCATGCACAAGAAATATACGTATGTAGTTAGCATGAGTACTTCACACTGAATGTCTTAAATACGTAACACACAAACCAATCTTTTACCATTCCACCAAAGTATAAAATAAAAAATAAAATAGCCTGACACATCTTTGCAATTTCCTAGATTAATATTATGTTGAATATAGTGATAACAAAAATAAATGCTTATATTTTGAATGTTAATGAAACATGTAAATTTACTCGCCCGTGCTCGTTGGAATATAAGCGGAAGTAACCGTTGCGAATTCCAACGGATTGCTCTATTTCGAATTTGTCGTTGAATTGCCTTGCAAATCTTTGTAAATTCAATAAATGCCATAGTTTTAACCTCTGGCGCCTGTGATGTATGGATAGGGTCTAAATATATTTTATTTCAAAAGGAGCATTGATGAAGGGGCGCAGATTGTCTAATCTGCATACCTAGACCTAACACCAAAACCCAACATCTAAAGCCGGAGGATTCAACCAAGCCGTAATACCGGAATGTTTTTGCACATTTTTCACCCTTAAAAAATTCATGTCTTTGGTCATATTAATTTCATATGAAAGGTTATCCCGCGAATAACTATGGTCGCTACACCCAACGAACGCACCTACATTCTCCTAAAGCTTAACCAAGATTCGACAATTGTTAACTATGTCTCAATACTCTCACTCCTACTCGCCGCTCACTATTTCCCCTTTGTCTTGCCGCGGGGGGCCATGAAAAAAAAGGGTGCAAGAAAAACTCAGCCCCATGACCATTGATACTGCGTAGTGTGAGAAAACCAAGGGCTTAAGGGTTGCATCGTTGACGCACGAGTGACCCAGTGACGCACACAGACCTCATCTTCTACTTAATGGCGTGATCCATGCCACCGCAGTTCCTTTTCCATGGATGCCGCTGCCGCCAACCTAAGAAAACCAAAAGAAGATGAAACACGAGTAAGGATTTGAGAACTAACTCCGATGGGATCCTAACAAGCTGAAACGGGTGGCTAGGATCAAGTAGCAGTAATGCAAGTGTCACTAAGAGATCATGTTTAATACTGGAACAAAACAAATTGCATTGGTGTAGAACTACAACTATTAGCTCGTTTACCTAGTCAGACAGACACTTCAATCCAATAATATACAACATCTAGAAGATATAAAATCAATGTCAAAATTAGTACGTAACAATTTTCTACGAAAAAAGGAAGAAACAACAATTGGATACCTGCACGTACACAAGCATCTTTTATATTAGCACAAGTGCAGATCCTGTCCCACTCTTCACTTTGTTTACAAAAAAAGTTCAGAATATCAATCTTAGCGAGCCCTGTGGAAGCATCCCGTGAACTCGGCCGGTTTGATCCGAGTGGCGTTGCTGGTTCTTCCAGGCGTGGGTGCTAAGAGGAAAGATCCTGAACCTCCATTGTCAACCGGTCGGAGCGGCATCGTCCTTCAGATCAGATCATGGACGGGATCGAGACAATAGGGGTCGAGGAATTTGGAGGAAGCGAGGGTTTAGGGTGGGGATGACGAGAAATCACCCATATCTTCGGATACGGCAGGGTTGAGGTACGCGAACTCCCACTGGATGTACTCGCCGCCATCGGCGATGCCTCCACCACCATTTCAGCAATCAGAGCGTGGGATTGATTGTGGGACGAAGGGAAGGGAAGAGAAGGAAGTTAATTAATGACTTGCCTGATGTTTGGACGTGGGATTGGAGTATCTGCATATAGCCTGGCTAATTACTGTTACGATTCGTTGGATTTGTTTCCATTTGTATTACACTTGAGCGGTGCGATTGTGGGACTGATGGACGAGGGAAGATGCGAACGAACGAAACAACTACGTACCGACCATCACCAACCGCAGACTCCCCCTTTAGGAGTAGAGATCTCTTTCCTTTATAAATTTGACAATATAAATAATTCATTCTTCTCAAGATTTTTATCGGATCATTTTTGTATTCAATTCAAGCATGTAATATCTTTTCAAATATCCATATGGTCAAACCAAGTGAAGTTTTTACATACCCTCCATCCAAATTGATTTTATAATCAAACTTCAACATATCCAATTGATTTTGCAATCCTCAGAAATATGATTTTCATCATATTTTCATCCAATCCAACTTGATCCTATCTCAACCTATCCACGCCATAGTAACTAGCTTAGTATTAAATATTTATGTTGTAGTTGTATCCTTATTTGGATCTTCACTTTGGATTGTCTTGTGTGTTGAAGTATTTCTTTTTTACCGTTAGATATATTTTAACGAGATGGAGCGATGACTACGAGTAGAATATTTCATCGTCAGGATCCAGGCAAGTTACTCTTTTGGTCATACTCCAGCTATTCCTATATTTTTCCCATGCATTGTAGTCCAACTTAAATATTATGCATTGATGGGATTATGTAGTATGCTATGCTATTACACCTAGTAGTTCATTGAGGTAGGTCCGAACCTTATATCATTGTCGCCACTGTGTAGATTTATATTGCCTTGCTAAGTATACGTGGATTGGGAAGTGATTCATTATGAGGTATGAGTGACTATGTAGTAAACATGACCAAGATAAAGTTAATGAACTACCTGGATGGAATGGTTGGGGGCACCCTGGAGGAACCAGTGGATTTGCCTGAGTGACCTGGAGATGGCCTATAATCACTGCAAAATGCCACCCAGGCTTAAATGGATCAATCATATTTTTCACCACTAGAAGCTTACGTGTGCAGCCACAAGCTATTATGGGCTCTGGCTTGGTTGATTAGTTGTAGTGACTCTTACTAGATGGTGCTACGAACATATTTATGAGTAGGTGGGGTGGGCACCGCCAGAGTGAGGGAAACTCTTCTAAAAGACCATGTCTCGACCTTTCGGTTCCCATACAAAATGCAGTGTGATGAACTAAAAAGGTGGTGGCCTAGTCTTGTGGGGAAAAGTGCACAAACCTCTGCAGAGTGTACAAACTGATCATGATTATCCGTGTCCCCGGTTACGGACAACTTTGAGAATCTAGAAGTGGGAATGTTGACTGATCTCATCATCTTTAATTAATCAATTGGGTTTAATCAACTTTGGGAATAGATTGACTTGGAGAAACCAACTCAATCATATTATGAGCGTTGTAGTACTGATATGTTATTTTTTTAAAGTAGGACAAAATCAGCTTTATGCAAACTGAAACTCTTAGAGCTTTTCCACCAGCCAAATTGCATGTAGAAGATAGGTCTGTTATATATTCTTTTGGGAGTATCTTGCCGTACATTCAAAGTACTGACCCATTTTAGGATGTAACCTTCGGTGTTGCAGGATTGTATACGACGAGTAAGTGATGCGATGTAGGGTTACGATGTCTACACTCAACTTTTCCATTGGTGTTGACGGGACTCCACATATGTATTGATTGTTTCTTCTGTGTATTCTAGCCCAAAGGCTATAAGGTAATAAATACCATGTATTTACGTTACTTTTTGACATGTGAGTTATGGTATTTCATCGAGTACTGTGTGTGCTATCATACTGATCCAGGGATAGCACAGAAGCACAATAGACTTGGTTCCTTTCGGGACCGGGTCGTTACATGGGAGCCTTTCCTCGAAACTTTTCCAGCTTGAGAAGTAATTGAGCTATCTATCAGCATTCGTTGACAAACTATGCACCTCCCAAAACTTGTTTTAATTCTGTTTGATTTGAGGATAGCACATGAGTTTTCCCTACTTCCCTATAGAAAGGCCTGTCTTTTACTTTTATGTTGAGTCAGTTCTTCCTACTTCCTTCTTTCCCTAAAGAGAACAGACACTTGATGTTGACAAAGATTCATTCATATAATGCTGCATTAAGATGGGTCATATCACATCATTGTTGACATTATCATTTGATAAGTAAGTTGTTTGCAACAGAAAAGCTTATGTCAAGCAAACATCTTCCTTTCTGTTAGCATTTTCACTTCCTGACTAATGACATGTTCTTTCAAAATCATCAAATTGATTCATTATAAAGTGAAAGAACAAGAATAAAAGTTATTAGTTGTCCTTTGACCAAGGATATGTTTGCCATGATTTGATGAGTTTCCTTAGCCCTACTTTTGATTATAATTTTCACTACTTTTTCATAATGGCCTTATGAGTTGAGGTTGCTATTAAAGGTGCTTGAGTTTGGTGAAGAAATCATGATGCTTCTTGTCCGTATTCTATTTATCGACACTTCACTCTCTAAACTTGTGGAAAGGTTTATCGAGCTCAGTATTCGTTTGGGGACAAGCGAGGTCTAAGCTTGGGGGAGTTGACACGTCCAAAATGCATCACTATTTTATATTTTAATTCACCCCTATTCATTGATATATTTCACGCTATGATGCTATTCTTATGTTGTTTTGGCTTGTTTTACATAGTTTGCAACTTTCCGGTGCCGAAACAGCAGACACAAGATTCAGCGGAGAAAAGTGGACATTGAGTTGCTGAAATAGAACACCTCCAATTGTGCTGAAAATAGACGGAGGATATGTTCCAGAAGAATAACGAAGCTTCGTCGAAAAGGAGCCAGAGGGGGGCCACCAGGTGCCCAGGCGCCCCCCTGGTGCGACCCCACCAGGGGCGCGCCGGGAGGCCGCCTCGACCCCTGGGTCAACTCCCGGCTCCCCCCTTTGGCATATATATTCCCCGTCATCTGAAAACCCTAAAGAGAGAGGAGTTTCGCGAGTGCCGCCCCCGCTCCATGGAGGAAACCTATAGAGAAGAAAAGACATCTCTGGCGGGCATATTCCACCGGGGAGAATACCTCCCGGAAGGGGAGATCATCGCCATCGTCATCGCCATCGTCACAGGCATCATTGAGATCATCATCAACATCATCCTCAACATCAGCACCATCTCCATCTTCATCCCACATCATCGCACCATTGCAACTTGTGTTGTAACCCGTACTATCGTCCACTCTACCTTATCGGTTTTGATTACCTCTTTGTGGTGAATGCTATTGATTTTTGTTGGAGAATTATTGTTGTGTCCAGATTGTTTATCATCTATTTATCACCACTGATCATGATCTCTTTTATGCCTTGTGAGTAGTTACTTTAGTTCTTGAGGACATGGGAGAGTCTAGTTGTTAGTAGTCATATGATGTTGAAGTAATATGTGTTGTTTCATATTTAAGTTGTGTTGTTATTTCTCTAGTGGTGTTGTGTGAGTCGAACACACAACACTTCACTTTGTTAAGGAACTAGGGGATTGCATTGTGTATAAAGAATGCTTACGGTGGGTTGCCGGAGTGACAGAAACATGAACCCCAGTTTACACACTTTTTCACAAGGGAATAATGGATCCTTGATCTTTTTGCTGTGGTTAGTCTTATGCCTTAATTTCTACCTTGTATTTGCGGATTCCTGCAAGGTGTTTAATCATAAGAGTGCACTTATCTTAGTCTAGAAGGTGTGCTAGAATAGACCCACCCACTCAACTCTTATCAACACAAAACATAGTACTGATATAGAATATGGCGAAAGCACATGACGACCTCTCCTGTGTGTCCTCAAGAACACTTTAGTCTTTATAAGTTAAGCTGCCAGGCTTATTCTTCGCTCAAAAGGATTGGGCGACTTGTTGCTCCTCGGTACCCTTTGCTTTGTTTGTTTTTTTACTATCTTGTTGCTTATACCGAAAACCCCTAAAAATTTATCTTTCAGTGCTTGCAGTTATTCCTTATCCAAAGTCACTTATCAATACCTTCTGCTCCTCGTTGGGTTCGACACTCTTACTTATAAAAAACGCGACAATAGACCCCCTACAGTTGAGGGTCATCAGGTACTAGACCACGGTACTACCGTGGTGGGGTACTACCGCACTCGGAGCGGTACTACCGCCCCATGGTACTACCGAGGCTCAGTGCCGTGCCCCACTACCGTGAGTCCAAAGGACTTACGATAGTGAGTACGGTACTAGGCCACGGTACTACCGCACTGGGAGTGGTACTACCGCCCCACAGTACTACCGAGGCTTAGTACCGTGACCCACTACCATGAGTCCAGAGGACTTACGGTAGTGAGTACGGTACTACCGCGACGCAGTACTATCGCTCCTACAGCGGTACTACCGCCCTGGCAGAACCACGAAGCCTAAGCCACCAAGTCAAAACCCTCCAAGACGCAATGGAAAATATGTGGGTGCAGAGAGTGTGTATGTGTGATGATTCCACCCACCATTCCACAGCGGATCCCCCTTATTAGTTCAGTTTTCCTACGACTCAATTCACCAAAAAGAAATCGAAAGGAAAACTCCGTCTTCACGCTCCATCAACCAAGGGGAAGATGACTGTCTTGTGCCATGAATATGATTATCTGAAATGGCCATCGTACACGGTTAATCCGCAATTGTATTGTCATCAATCAATAAAACCAACCAAGGGGAAATATGCCCTATCAGCTTTGTTATCCTTGCATATCCTCGAACCATGATAATGTGAGGGTACTCTATATATTACAAACCCTCTAGAGGTTAGTGATCCATCTAGTAGCTAGATTTCTCATCTAATTTTTTAGTTTTCGAAATAAGCACGTTGAACCAAAATACGACACCTATCACTAATAGGCTTGAGCTCTTGACACACAAAACTCCAAACCTTACTTGAAACAATACCTCAAATCTATTGCAAGTTACTACTAAACTTAGCATAGAAACCTTGATTACCTACTCAAAGTAAGACACACATTTAGTGCAATAGGCCAACTCTCTAAGCAAGATAGTTATGAAACTCAAGAGAGTACTAAAAAAATATCCTAAATCAAAGCTCTTAAAGATAAACATGAAGAACAAGAGGTAAACATGATAGCAGCTAGAAATAAGAGTGAACACTCAACGAAGATTGGAATGAAACCTATGAGCATTCTAAGCAAATGTGGAGCGTGTTTCTCTCCCAAAAAAGGCATGCTAGGGTCCAACTTGTTATGAGAAGCAAACAAAACTAAAATAAACAAAGAAAAACTAAAAATTAAATACAAGACACTCCAAGCATAGCACATAACACATGAAGTGATAAAAATATAGTGTGGAGAAGGACAAACTGATAATTGTTGATGTACGAGGGGATGCACCGGGGCATCCCCAAGCTTAGATGCCTGAGTCTCCTTGAATATTTCTTGAGGGTGCCAGGGGCATCCCCGAGCTTAAACATTTGGCACTCCTGAATTTCTTTCATCATATCCTTTCGCACACTTGAAAACTCCCTTCATACGAAACTCATCATAAACTGATTAGAGCGGTTAGTGCCTTAAATAAATTAATCCCACTTAGCATTTGTTGGAAACAAAGATTTTCAACAAGGGCTATTGTTTCTCAACATTAACAAAGGTTTTTGCAAAGAAAAAGCATGCACAAGTTTTTCAAAATTGGAAAAGCGCAAAACAGGGCAGAATGTGGAAAAAACAGAACATCAGGTGGTAACTAATTTTTTCGGGGCACTTTTGTAACTCAAATAAAAAAACTCAGAACTAGGGCTAGTTTGCCAATTGTATAGAGCATGCTTTAAAAAATTCAGATAAAAAATATGATCTGCTGATTTTACATGAATTTATTCGTGGGGCACACATAATCTGTTTTGTGGACAGCATGTCACAACTTTTGATTCACTTGTTACTAGAGGGTGAAAGTTGGCACAAAGCATTAAAATAAAGATAAAATGATGCTGCTATGGTAGTAACAAAGCATCAAGACCACTAAAACTGAAAGTAATTTTTTTGGGTTGCCTCCCAATAAGCGCTTTCTTTTATGCCTTTAGCTAGACATGAAGAAAAAAAAGGTCCAGTTTTATCAATATCAAAAGAGTAACTTGCCCGTATAACAGACTCAAAAGGTAACTTCATCTTCTTTCTAGGGAAATGTTACATGCCCTTCTTGAGGGGAAATTGGAATCTTATAGTCCCTTCTTTCATGTCAATGATAGCACCAACAGTGCGAAGAAAAGGTCTTCCCAAAATAATAGGACATGAGGGATCACACTCAATGTCCATGACAAGAAAATAAAAGGGAACATAATTATCATTGACAACAATAAGCACATCATCTATTCTCCCTAAATGTTTATTTACGAAAGAATCAACAAGACGAACACCAAAAGAACAAGAGTGAAAAGGTTTCAATTCAAGCATATCATACATTCTTTTGGGTAAAACGGAGGCACTAGCTCCAACATCACATAAAGCGTGAAAATCAAGAAAACTTATTCAATTTGATCTTGACCATAGGATCCCAACGATCTTCTAGTTTTCTAGGAATAGAAACTTCAAGTTTAAGTTTTTCTTCCCTAGCTTTGATAAGAGCATTAGTGATATGCTCGTTGAAGGCAATGTTAAGTGAACCAGTGTGGGGTCTTTGGCCATCCTTTGCAAAAACTTAATAACTTCAGAGAGGCTACAATTGTCAAAATCAAGTTCACTACCATTAATTAAAGTGGTAGTGATGTCATCTAGGCTCATTTTCTCTTTGACACTCTCCAAATTCAAGGAACTTTCTTGTCCTAAAGTTGAGGTTTTAACATCACCATTAATATGTCCATTAGGTGGACTAGGGATGTGATGGATGCTAAAAGTTTTGAGATCCTCAACAACATGTAAAGTAGCAAGTGTAGTGCGTGTAGGAAGGTTCTTGACTCTCTCTTCCTCTTTTTTCTCTGTAGCCCATCTATCCTTAAGTTTGGCTAGAATTGTAATGTTCTCATTAATTTGCACTTGGATAGAATTTAAAGGCATGGTTTTCTTTGCTCAATAGGTGAAATCCTAATCTTAAGCATCTCAACATCATGAGAAATGTTGTCAACCTTTAAAGTGAGACTATCAAGTTTGTCTAATTTTCCTCTACATTCTTATTGAAAGCCTTTTGATAAAGTCCTTAAGCATGCTCTCTAATTCAAAAGTGGAGATTTTGGTACTAGAATAAGTGTTGGTGTTCCCATAAGAGTTGTTTGAGGGGAACCGTCTAGGATTGTTGTTACCAAAATTACTCCTATAAGCATTATTGTTGAAGTTGTTCCTAGAAATAAAATTAGCATAAATTTTATCTTTCTCTTGAGCACATAATTTAAAGGAACATCATGAGGATTAATAGGAGCTTTCTTAGTAAATAAATACAAGATCAAGTCAACCTTATCATTTAAAGAGGAGATCTCCTCAACAGAGTTTACCTTTCTACCTGTTGGAGATCGTTCGGTGTGCCATTGAGAGTAGTTTGTCACCATATCGTCCAATAGCATTGTAGAAACACCAAGTGTGGTTGACATAAAGGTTCCTCCCACGGCCGAGTTCAATCATGCATAGAAAGTCTGGATAACCATCCAAGTAGTTAATCCATGAGTAGGGAAATTATTAACAAGAGATTTCATATGTTCCCAACCTTGAGCAACATGTTAATTATCAAGTTGTCTAAAATTCATAATGTTGATCCTCAACTGAATAATCTTAGCAGGTGGGTAGTACTTCCCAATAAAAGCATCCTTACATTTATCCCAAGAATCTATGCTATTCATAGGTAAGGATTGGAGCCACTCCTTAGCTCTTCCTCTCAAGGAGAAGGGAAAAAGCTTAAGTTTAACAATATCACCATCTACTTCCTTATACTTTTGGATATCACAAAGACCAACAAAATTATTCAAATGCAAAGCAACATCATGTCCAGCACCGGAGAATTGTTCTTTCGTAACAAGGTTCAACAAAGCAGGTTTGATTTCATAGGAAGGCGCCGAGGTGGCGGGTGGAACAATATGAGTGAAAATAAAGTCATTGTTGTGACAAGTGAAGTCCCACAACTTAGTGTTTTCAGTGGAATCAATAGTAATAGCAGCAAGCAAGAACAAGGTAACTATTTTTTGTTTGTTTTTAGTATAAGACTCACAAGCAAAGACAAAAAAATGGAAAGTAAACTAACAAGACTAAAAAGCAAAAATATAGTGTGGAACTCCCCTATCTTGAAGACTGGAACCCCCGACAATGGCGCTAGAAATTTGCTTGATGGGTGTAGATAAGACCTTCTCGTTGGTTACCCCAAGTGGAATGTTATGATGTAGATATCATCAAATTTCCTTTAGTAAAGATACCAAGGTTTATGTCTCTAGTAGGATTCTGAATGCAAGAAGAAGGTGGCAAAGCAAACAATGGCGCCGTTTACAAACCAGAGGTTGTTCACTTGACCTAGACATGCACATAAGACAAAAATAACTTTGCTCCCAATGAGTTCAGAGAGGTTGTCAATCTCTCCGGCCTTGCTATTTACAAAGGATCAAAACACAGGGGTAAATAATAATAGTTGGTGCAACGGAAAGGAAATAAAAGCAGTAAATGAGAGCGGTGTAAACTATGATATGAAATATGGAACGGGGTTTCATGACTTCCACTAGTGGTGTCTCTCTCCCAAAAGACAGTAAACAACTATGCTGGGTGAACCAATTCCAGCTGGGCAATTGATAGAATCATAAATGCACCACAATGTTAATTATGCCGCTGGAACAATCGTATATCCATTACACCAAAACAAGTAGACCTTTTATTCATCAGCATCTACTCACTAATCATCCACCTTGATATATCTATCCAGAACATCTCGCTTGTATTAAGTTGTGAACCCCAAGAAAATTTTAGGTTCAAAGCAACGGACAACTTCCTTAACACTCTATGCGTAATATAAGCAATCCTTGCAACACGTAGTCACAAGTACCACTGTTTACCCCTGGTGGAAACATCGCATTCCCTAGTCTCATGTTTCTATCACTCAAGCTAGACATGAGGGGGGCATGAACCCACAATCAAGCATAACGCTCCCTCTTGGAGTTGCAATCTACTACTTGGCACAAGCAACAAAGACAACGGGGAACATGCAAGAATACTCAAGAAAAAAAGGTAACCAAATATATTAGTCAACACAAACTTTACATAATCTCATAATCCATCGGATCCCAGCAAACACAGCATAGCAAAGCAGGAATTAATACATAGGTGCCTTGATCATGATAGGCAGCTCAAAAGGGCCAAACATTGAAGCACAATATTGGAGAGAAGACATCACCTATCTACTGATCATGGACCCATGGTCCAAGGGGGATTACTCACGACACATCTCGGAGGCGATCATGGTGATGGACAAGCCTTCGGAGGTCAATCCTCCCTCCGGCAGCGTGCCAGGCTAGGTTCTTCTACGATCCCGAGATCGGAATCGCCGCGGTGGTGGAACTGTAGAAGAAATCCCGTGACGGGGGGATCTCTATAGGTTTTTGGGACGAGGGCTCAATATATGCCAAAGGGGAGCGTGAGGGGTGGCCCCCTACCTCAGGCGTCCAGGTGGCGCGACCACCCTCCTGGTCGCGCCAGGGAGGTGCCTAATGACGAGGGGGTGACCCCACGACTCCTACAGATGAGGGTACCTGGTGCGTATCAAGACAGAAGGCCCGCTGGAAGCCTCGACCGGCTCACGACTGGCCCACTCGAGGCACCGACGTAGGAGTCCTCGACGAGTATGGAAGCTACGACTTGGCGTCCAAGACTAAAACTAGATCAGGCAGCTGTCTCTGTAACCCTAGATGGACTCCTTGTGACCCAGCCTAGTATATAAAGGCTGGGAGAGGGGACGTCTAGGGAATCTAATCTCATAGAAACACCCTCGGTCCTGAGCGAACTCGCTTGGACTTCCACTGTAATCGCCTCCATCATAATACAATCGAGAAGGAAGTAGGGGTTTCATCGATCGAGGGCCCTGAACCTAGGTAAATCCCTATCTCCTGTTAGTCGACGAGTATCTCCAACCTACACACCTTCTCTATGATCTAACCCAGGGTTCCTAACCATGGGATTTTCCGATCTCAATCCTCTTCAATTGGCGCCGACCGTGGGGAAGTCGCAGGTTGGATCAACGATCCCGGCGGTCTTGTCCGGGGGATGGATCAAGCCCATAGACCCGACATTATAAACCTCAAGGCCGACTTATATTAAAAGGCCCACAAAAGAAGACCCGGCCACGAGCCGGCCGCGTCAAGCATGAAGATCGAAGCCGTAGAAGGAATTCGACTTACCTTGTATAACACATAACATATTTGTAAAGTAGGATTGGACTCCACTTCGTGTAAGAGTCGGACTCGCAGAACCTGATGTGCGAGATGATGATAATGGTTTCTCGCCCTTCGTTGGTTACCCCAAGTGGAAGGTGAGATGTAGGATAGCAGCAAATTTCCCCTATGTAGAGGATAGGGTTTGTCTCCTGTAGGACTCTGAAAGTGATAAGTAGGTGGCAAAGTGAACAATGGCGCTGTTCACAACCTCAAGGTTGCTTACTTTACCTGGACCTGCACACGACACAAATAAATTTGATCCCAACGAAGTTCATAGAGGTTGTCAATCTCTCTATTCTTGTTGTTTACAAAGGATCAAACACAAGGGATAATGATAATGGTGATAGCAACTAGAAAGTAAAAGCAGAAAATAAAAGAGCATGAAAACAGTGATGAGAATATGGACCGGGGTCCCGTAATGTTCACTAGTCATGTCTCTCTCCCAAAAGACGATAAAACTTCTATGCGAGGTAAAAAAATCATAGCTGGGCAATTAAAAGGATTAAAAACGCACCGCAATGCTAACTATGCTACAAAGAAAGGACGAGGCTCGAAAGCATGGGCAGTACGCAAAAATAAGTAGACCGAAATCCAACTGCATCTACTACTAATCATCCACCTTGAGATATCTATCCACAACATCTCGCTGGTATTAAGTTGCTAGTCCCACCCAAAGTGTAAACCCAAAGCAACAGACAACTGCATTAAAAAGCACTTTGCGTAAAGTAAACAATCCTTGCAACCGCGGTTACAAGCACCGTTGTTTTCCCCCTTGTGGCAACATCACATCCCCTAGACTCATGTTTCTGTCACTCAAGCGTGTCATTAGGGGGCATGAACCCACAATCGAGCATAACGTTCCCTCTTGGAGTCACTACCTACTACTTGGTCAAAGCAATAAACATCAATGGAGAACAAGCAAGAATTACTTAGGAACAAAAATATAAAAGATAAGAACCAAATATATTACTCAATCACAAACTGAACATAGTATTATAATCCATCAGATCCCAGCAAACTCAGCGTAGCAACAACAGAAAATTACATATGTGCCTCGATCATGTAGGGCAGCTCACGAGGTCCAAACCATGAAAAACAAAGAGGGGAGGAGAACATCACATAGCTACTGATCACGGACCCATGGTCCAAGGGAGACTACTCACGGATCATCCGGGAAGCGTCCATGGTGGAGGGGAAGCTCCTGAAGGTCAATCCTCCCTCCGACAGGGTGCCAGGAAGAGGTCTGCTGGCGGTCCCGATCTTGGAAGCGCGGCGGCAACGGAACAGAGGCGAGATCGCGAAAAGGGTTTCTGTCTTCGAAGGTTTCGCGTCACGGAGAATATATAGGCCAAAGGGGGAGCCAGGGGGCCACCAGGGGTCCAGGCGCCCCCTGGCGCGGCCCCACCCTAGGCCGCGTCGGGAGGGCTCCTAGGCCCTTGTGGGTCCCCTCTAGCCCCTCCCGGGTGATCCCGGAAGCTTCCGGTACGCTGATTTTTTATCTGAGTTTTCCCGAATTTTTGGAGCACTTTTAATATGGGGGAAACCTGAAATAGAAAAAATGCAGAAAACAGGAATTGGCATTGTGGTGCACTGAGTTAATAAGTTAGTCCAAATATGATCAAAAGTGTATGAAAGTGTATCTAGATCATAGCTATATCACACAAAACATGCATGGAGCAAGCAGAAATTATAGATACGTTCAGGACGTATCAACATCCCCAAGCTTAATTCCTGTTTGTCCTCGAGTAGGTAAATGATAACAAGCATAATTTCTGTGGTGACATGCTAACAACCATATAAGAACTTTGAAAGTAAAGCAATCAAGGTATGTGATTCAATTCAAGTCATAAAGGGTAAGAGTCTATATTAGCATTGGAACAAGCAACATAAGAACATTAGGTGCAAGAGCTCTTGCTGTCCGTGGCTCAAATGTATCCAAATGGTGTTTGCGTGCAAGAAGGGGCATAGGAATACTAGAAAAAATGTATATTTATTGATAACTCAATCTACTAAAGTTTCACACTTGGTCTTATTTGGAATCTTATCTTGACTCGTCCCCAGACCACTAGCCAGGTACAAGTCAATTTGATCCACTCCTTTTCGATATTTTTAGCACTCATGCAATGGATGAGCGTAAGCATAAGATTTGACACTTAGGATGACAAAGAGAGAAATATGGTGGAGGAGGAAGACAAAAAGGGTGAGAAAGGCTCACATCAATGAGGACAATCATAGGCGAGAAGGCCAAATGATAGATATGATGTGAGGAGTAGGGATTGACATGCAACGGATGCACATATCAGCTAAGAAAAGCTCTCCAATGGAACTAGTGGGGGTGCATCCAACTTGCTCGCTCGTGAAGACCTAGAGATCGTTTGCGGAGGCTCATCCTTGGAATATGCAAGCCAAGTTCTATAGTGTGAAGGTCCCCACATAGCTATATGCATAAATGATCATCTCCATGGAGCACAAAGATAAGAGCGAGTACGAGTGTGGATCTTTCAAAAGGAATAGTAGTGTTGCCCCTTTCTCTCTTTTTATTTCTTTTTCTCTTTTTTCTATTTTTTGTATTTTTTTTGTGGCCTCAATGGCTCTTTCTATTTAACTCTCATTTTTCCTCTTTGGGATCTTTTAATTTTGTCCACTTTGGGATCTTTTCCTCACTTAAGGGCAACACTCTATTTTACAAGAAGGTATAGAAGATCTTCACACTATACAAGGTACTCAACATACAGAAGATGTGTCTATCATGATGTATGCAAATGTATGCCTCTGCCAGTGTAGCAGGAACATGTATGACATGAAGATCAAGTCATGAAGAGGTGGATGTTGCATGGCAATATATCTCGGAAAGGCTATGCAAATGCCTTGATAGGTAGGTATGGTGGTTGTTTTGAGGAAAGATATAAGGAGGTTTAGGATGACAGAGCGTATCATGCCAAGGGTTTGGATGCACCGGCGAAGGTGGACGCCAACTCTCGGAGTGAGAACAAGGAAATGCACGATACTGAAGAGGCTAGAAAATATGAAGAGGTGGAAGTGTCAACTTTCAATACTTACATTAGTCCGAAGAACTCATGCACTTGTTTTCGGTAACTCTCAATCTAATAAGGAGGTTCACAAAGAGACAAGTACCCCGAGGAGGAGTGTATGGGGGTTTGGTTATCCTTGCTCATCCTCGACTCATGGTACGTGAGTGTACTCTAATATCCGATCCCTCCAAAGATTAGCGATCCATCTAGTAGCTAGAGTTCTCAACTAGTTTTTGTAGGTTTTGAAAATAAACACATATTTCCCAAAATACGACTAATATCACTAATAGTCTAGAGCTCTTGACACCAAAAGTTCAAACATTACTCACAACAATACCTCAAAACTATTGCAAGTTACTACTACAATTAAATAGCAACCTCAATTACCTACTTGCAAGACAAGACACAACTCAGTGCAACAACCAACTCTCTTAACAAGATAAATATGAAAACTAAAGAGAGTTCCAGAAACAAACTAAACAAAAGCCAAGGATCTTGCTAAAGACAAACTAAATGTAAAACTAAACATGGCAGCAGCTACGAAAAGATAAAGAACACACAACAGAGAAAGATAGACATGAAAATTCTATGATGTGTTCTAGATTGGAGTGGAGCGTGTTTCTCTCCCACACAAAGTAAGCTGGGGTCTAACTTGTTATGAACAGCAAGCAAATCTAAATAAAACTAAAAAGGAAACCTAAGAGCGAGACGCTCCAAGCATAGCACATAACGCATGAATTGATAAAAATATAGTGAGATGAAGGACGAATTGATGAATGTTGATGGAGAAGGAGATGCTCGGAGGCATCCCCAAGCTTAGACGCTTGAGTCTCCTTGAATATTTATTGGGGATGCATGGGGGCATCCCCAAGCTTGAGCGTTTTACACTCCCGGATCTTCTTTCATCATCTTCCTTCGCACACCATAACTCATCATAAGCTTATTAGAGAGGTTAGTACCCTTAATAAAATATATTTTCCCCACTGGAGATAAATATATTCTTGAAGAGCTACTGTTTCTCAAGATTGGAAAAAAGTTTTTGCAAAGAAAAACCAAGCTTAAGGTTTGAAAAAGTAAAGAAAGGCAAAACTTGGCAGAATCTGTGAAAAAACAGAACAACAGGTAGTAGAGAATCTTTTCGTGGCACTTATGCAAATCAAATAAAAAACTCAGAACATAGGAAAGTTTCACAATTGTATAGAGCATGCTGTGTAAAAAATTCAGATAAAAAAGATGAACTGGTGATTTGTTTTGATTTTTCCCGTCAAGCAAACATAATCTGTTTTCTAGACAACATGTCACAACTTTTGCTTCCCTTATCATAAGAGACTAAACTTGGCACAAAGCTTGAAAATAAAGACAAAATGATGTTGCTACAGTAGTAACAATCATCAAGACCACTAAAAACAGAAGTAAAAACATCTTGGGTTGCCTCCCAACAAGCGCTTTATTTTACGCCTTTAAGCTAGGCACGAAGAATTATAAAAGATGCTCTCATAGGAATAAGAATTTGAAGCAAAAGAGAGCATCAAGAAGAAAATATGAAACACATTTTAAGCCTAACCCACTTCCTATGCATGGGAAACTTGTAAAGAAATAAATCGTGAAATCACAAAGTAACAAGCATATGAAGGTAAAAGAAGAACAACTTCAAAAATTTCAACATGAAGAGAGGTGTTTTAGTAATATGGAAGTTTTTACAACCAAATTTCCCTCTCTCAAAATAATTTTCAGTAGTATCATGAACAACATCAAGAATTTAACTATCACATAAATCATGTTGTTCATGACCTACAAGCACACGTGTATAGTTTTCAACACAGTCTTTAAGATCATAGGATAAATGCAATCCATCACACTGAGCCTTAATAAGGACAAAATTCTCCGAAATATTTGGAGATTGCAAAAGGATAATAGGAAAATCAAGTGTGGGTGCAATAGAAACAATGTCATGCTTAACATGAGGAAATATAGCGAGTTCATCTCCATAAGCATCATTCATAATGGCATCATGGCCACAAGTATAGAAGGCATCAACTTCGTCAAAAAGGGATATTTCAAAAGAATCCATAGGATCATAACGCTCATACAAGGTAAGAGTCAAAGAGTTACTCTCATTAGAAGGTAGACATGGATGTATCCATTCTTCCTCCTTTTATTCGTCACTCTCCTCCTCTTTTTCATCCAAGGAGATTTCAGGTTCAACAATTTCTTCTTCCATAGAGTCCTGCAAAACATTAGTCTCTTCCTTTGGGGGAGAGATTCTTTCAAGATGATCATAAATATAATAATTTGCATCATATTTGTCCAAACAATAGTTAAGTATAGCAAGACTCTCAGATTTGTAAGGGGCATCATCAATATTTTTAAGAAGAGAAGTAATTTCACAGGCACCCTTATAAGCAATAAATTCTTCCATTTGCTCTGCATCAAAAAATCATAGTTTCTCTTAGCATAAGAAGCTATGGTTTCATCATCATCGTACTCACATTGGAAAGCAAGGTGTTTATGCCTCATAAAGCAACAAGATTCATCCTAGCAGAAAGATATATTATATATTGAGCACAAGATTCGAGCATACTCATACAACTGATGTATTTGTTTCCATAAGTGTATCCCCTTTTGAGACAAGCAGTGTTCCTTGTACCACTTTTGTTGATCCTCAGTGAATCCTCTATGCCAATAAGATCTGGTTTCAAAGAAGTCAGACATTGATTGGCAAGTAAGGAACTGTCGGGACCCGGGGTTAGCATATGCAAGTCCCGCTACGACATAGTCATATGGAGAGCCGAGAATCGTACCCACTTGTCTAAGCAGACAAGGCCAATCACAGAATGTTCTCGGAAAGCATCGTACGTGAGGGGCATCCCATCCAGGCCGGATGATCAACTGAGATGGGTCCTCATCGTCCGCACACAAGTCTAATGATATGGGTGATGAACTCCCATATTCACAGACAAGTCGCCTCAACCATACTATCGACTATCTCATAACTCTTACATAGGCTTACTCCAGCCCGATCACTTAGTTGGGGTCTAGGGCGGGCTCGATCATACATCAAAGTGTGCACAAGACAGAGTCTCGAACAATTGCATCGCGATGCCCCAAGCTGCGCACATCTAAGGGCCACTTGGTGTATAAAAGACCGCCAGCCAGATCACAACTAAGGTCTCGAAAACCCATACAAAGACATGCATGTTATAAACATACACGCAGCACACATGCCTTGTATGAACAACAGGTGTCATTGCAATTCTCTACAAAGTATACATTTTATTGATAAATCTCACAGAGTGCACACAGAGATCACGAGTCTGTGATCCAACATTACAACAAACAAGCGGAAGCAAAGTAGGTCTGAGTACAGACAAGTTTAACAAATGGCTTAAGAAGCCTTATTTAAAAACAAGCCCTCCACGAGGGAACCAGTCTGCTGACTGGGACTACACTAGCTTGGTCTTCAGTCGTCAAGCTCGAGGAAGAATCCACCTTCGGGGTCAGTGGGTTCATCTAAAACATAGAATAAGAAAACGTGAGTACAAAGTCGTACTCAGCAAGACTTACGTAGGAGCTATACTACTCATGCACATGTATCAAGGTAAAGGGAGGTGGGGTTCAAAAGCAGAAGTGCCAACTTTGACTTGGCTAATTCCTGAACTACGAGTACCAGACTTGAGGTAAGAAGCGTACACGATTCCACTACATCTCCAATCAATTACACCACTATGATGCCTTCCTCGACTTCCCCACGAGAAAGCACGCCATAGCACTCATGCTTATCTTGGTAAGTTTTCTAAGTATCCAGTTCAAGTTGTCTAATAATCAAGCTAATCTTTCCAATCAGTCCTTTACCGCGGACGCGGCTATTCGAATAGTTTTTTAACCCTGCAGGGGTGTACCGCTACACACACATAATCATCAGTTACCGCCTTTGATCTCGACACCATTCAAGGGATGTCAGCGAGGATGCTCACCACAACTGTTACATCATAGCCGATCTATTCCAAGAAAGCCGCCTACCTGGGTTGGCTACCACTATCGTGAACCCGGCCGGTTTACCGAAGTGGACCCAGATGATGTGTGCGTGGTGCATAAGCCGGTCTCGGTTGAGCCGTTCTCTCACTTAGCAGCCAGGCCACAAACCTACCAGAACTCCGAACTATTGCGACATCTGGACATCGAAAGGGATGAGTCAATAGGTTGAGAGGGGTCAGTGAGCCCAATGTGTGCTTGTACTCTTCATCTTGGATCACCACACAAGAACTCGGACTTTGGGCGGTGTTCAACGAGACAACCCACTGTGTACTCCTACACAGCCTCTCATCGTTCACCTTGTATTAGGGTAGATTCACCAACACATTTCCACGATCATCCACATGATCACTACCACCCCGACTCACACAATAGTATCAACATTGTAACACTCTAAGCATGCAATAAGCAGTAACAATTGCAGGGGCCACATGATATCAACCAACTCCTATATTTGCTAGGATTGTGGTTTGCTTACTACTATGAAAAATGATAGGTCATGCAAAGGA
The DNA here is from genome assembly GCA_950022295.1 of Bromus sterilis. Classification (NCBI taxonomy): domain Eukaryota; kingdom Viridiplantae; phylum Streptophyta; class Magnoliopsida; order Poales; family Poaceae; genus Bromus; species Bromus sterilis. Next base: position 154,206,419 of record OX465596.1, on the reverse strand, counting down.
ATGGGTTCATCTATGCGGTAGAAACGTAGCATGGTAATCATCCTATACAATGCATAAGCGAGACATGAGAGGGAATTGGGATTTTATCGACATGATCAATGGGGGTTTGCTTGCCTTGCTGACGAGGTTCAGTCTCGGGATCTTCAACGAAGGGGGATGCCTCCTGTTCCGGTTCCACCTCTACTCGACAAACAACAAGCAAGGGAGCACAATAAGTACAATGCACAATCACATGGTTGAAGGTTGAAACTTGATGTATATGCTTCTGATGTGTGAGGCAATTCCATTTTAATGGAGTATATTGCAATTGAAATTGCAAATTCAAACTCCAATTTGAATTCAATTTAGCCAAGTCATAATTGCTATTGTTTGATCAATGTAATTCATCTTGAAATGTGCATGATATGCCTCTGATGTGCAAGTGAATTGGGGTATGTTGCTAAGGTTCAAATTGCAAAAGCATTTGAATTTAATTTGATTAAATTCCAATTATTCCAAATATCAAATGCTACTGGTCCCATTTTAAATTCAACTCAAACATAGTTGAAAGTTGTCTATTTGGATAGATTATTTTATCCTGATCATTTTTCATATATTATATGTTAAATTTGGAGTTAATATGAATTTTCTATGAATTTCCAAAGTTTAAGCCTTTTTCTGGATTTTCTGGAATTGATTTAATTAGAAAAAAAATCATTTACCGCATCAGCATGAGGTCATGCTGGCGTCAGGGGGCCACTGACCAGGGGGTCCCACCTGTAAGTGTTACTGTGGGTTAATTAAACCGTTTTGTTTAAGTTTGAACTAATCCAGAGATTAGTCAGGCCTGGGGTCCACATGTCAGCCCCACTGGGTGTGGGATTAGCGATTAAACTCGCCGGGCACGTCAGCCTTGCCGGCGGCTAGTCGCCGGCGACGTCCAGACGCGGCGGCGTCCACGGGGACGGTGTTTCCGGGCACCAAACGATGCGTTGCAACCACTGAGACGTAGCTCTCGGCGTCGCGCATCGATTGGGCCAAGTTGGGGTGGCTGGGGTGCTCGGGAGGCTTATCGGCGACGAGTTTGGCGGCGGCAGTGGTTCAGCTGCGAGCGGGATCTCTCTAGGAGGCGCCATTTGGAGCGGGTTTAGGCGGGATCGAACCAGAGGAGCACGGCGGTGACAACGGACAAGGTGGCGGGGTTGATTGCATAGCGAAGGTTCGTCGACGACGAGCACGGCGGCTCTGTACTCCGGCGTCCATGGCGGATCGAGCTAGAGGAGGGGAAGGGAGCCGTGGCTTGAGGGGAAACTCTCACCAGTACTCAGGGAGCACGACGAGGCAAGCGGGAGCGACGGAGAGGGTTCAACGGCGGCGAATCGAAGACGGCGAGCTCGTGGGTCCAGCGAGAGGTTGAAGACGATGGCGTCGGCTCGGGGAGGAATTAGGGCTCCAGCTTCTGCGTGAAGACGAAGTCGAGGGCGACGAACACGGTGGACTTGTTGGTTAGAGCTCTAGGGCACGGTGGCCACGGATTCCATGGCTGCGCGCTCCGGTGAACTTTCTGTCCAAGGCGATTTCGAGCGAGGAAGAAGGGGAAAGTGACCGTGGAGAGGGGGAAAGGATCGGGGATAGACTTGAGCGTCTCCAGGACACGTTGAAGGCGGCAAGGAGGCAGCTGCGTGGCCGGGGCGTCGGCGGCGGCGTCGGCATGTCCTCCAGCGAGCTGCTTGCCTCGCTGGGGAAAACGACAAGGGGAGCTGCGGGCTTGGGCTGCTGGAACGGTAAGTTGGGCCTAGGTCCCAAGGTGAGTGGGCCTCTTTCCCCTTTCTCTTTTCTTTCTGTTTTTCTTCTGTTATTTGTTTTGGAACTGCTAAATAAAATAGCAAACCATTTTATTAAATGCTGAAACTTTTTATGTGGTTTCACAAAATACTAGGCTAGCCACTTGTAAAGTTTGAACATTTTTAAAATTCAAATTATTTGAACTTTAAATCAAATAGGGGTTTTTTGATTAATTCCAAGGTCCTATTTGAATATTTGAAAAATCCATCAGCATGGGGTTGGTCCCACATCACTTGATATGTGATCATACTCATTTATAAGACTTTTCAAAAATCAAACATGAATTTTTGGAGAAGATTTATTTCTGGCCTTTTGAATTAATTCATCTAGGGGGGGGTTCCTTCTCCCATTTTGCATTTGAATTTGATTTCAATTGATTTCTTTTGAAAATTTTAACATGATGCAAAGTGACTTGCTAACCCAAGCACATACCTAACTTTGGGTTGTGACAGGAACAAGACATACTATTTTCGGGTTTTTTTTGTATAAGACAGAAAGGAAAAAACTGAAAGGTAAACTAACAAGACTAAAAAGCAAAGGAAAAAGATAGTGTGCAACTCCCCTATCTTAGCACTCAGAGTCCCCGACAACGTCGCCATAAATTTGCTTGATGCGCGAGATGATGATAATGGTTTCTCGCCCTTCGTTGGTTACCCCAAGTGGAAGGTGAGATGTAGGGTAGCAGTAAATTTCCCCTATGTAGAGGATAGGGTTTTTCTCCAGTAGGACTCCGAAAGTGATAAGTAGGTGGCAAAGTGAACAATGGCATCGTTCACAACCTCAAGGTTGCTTACTTTACCTGGACCTACACACGACACAAATAACTTTGCTCCCAACAAAGCTTAGAGAGGTTGTCAATCTCACCGGTCTTGTTGTTTACAAGGATCAAACGCAAGGGACAATGATAATGGTGATAGCAACTAGAAAGTAAACGCAAAAAAATAAAAGAGCGTGTAAACAGTGATGAGAATATGGACCAGGGTCCCGTGATGTTCACTAGTGATGTCTCTCTCCCAAAAGACAATAAACTGCTATGCGAGGTAAACAAATCACAGCTGGGAAATTAAAAGGATTAAAAACGCACCGCAATGCTAATTATGCTACAAAGAAAGGACGAGGCTCAAAAGCATGTGCGGTACGCCAAAAAAAGTAGACCGAAATCCAAATGCATCTACTACTAATCATCCACCTTGAGATATCTATCCAGAACATCTTGTTGGTATTAAGTTGCGAGTCCCACCCAAAGTGTAAACCCAAAGCAACAGACAACTCAATTAAAAAGCATTTTGCGTAAAGTAAACAATCCTTGCAACCGCGGTTATAAGCACCGTTGTTTTTCCCCCTTGTGGCAAAAACACATCCCCTAGACTCATGTTTCTGTCACTCAAGCGTGTCATCAGGGGGCATGAACCCACAATCGATGTCGGGACCCGAGGTTAGCGTATGCAAGACTCGCTACAACACAATCATATGGAGAGCCAAGAACCGTACCCACTTGTCTAAGCAGACAAGGCCAAGCACAGAACGTTCTCGGAAAGCATCGAACGTGAGGGGCATCCCATCCAGGCCGGATGATCAACTGAAATGGGTCCTCATCGTCCGCACACAAGTCTAAATGATATGGGTGGTGAACTCCCATACTCATAGACAAGTCGCCTCAACCATACTATCGATTGTATTATAACCCTTACATAGACTTACTCCAGCCCGATCACTTAGTCGGGGTCTAGGGCGGGCTCGATCATACATCAAAGTGTGCACGTGACAGAGTCACGAGCAATCGCATCGCGATGCCAAGCTGCGCACATCTAAGGGCCACTTGGTGTATAAAAGACCGCCAACCAGATCACAACTAAGGTCTCGAAAACCCATACTAAGACATGCATGTTATAAACATACACGCAACACACATGTCTAGTATGAACAACAGGTATCATTGCAATTCTCTACAAAGTATACAACTTTATTGATAACTCTTATAGAGTGCACACAAAGATCACGATACTGTGATCCAACATTACATCAAACATGCGGAAGAAAAGTAGGTCTGAGTACAAACAAGTTTAACAAATGGCTTAGAGAATCCTTATCTATAAACAAGCCCTTCCACGAGGGACCAGTCGTCTGACTGGGACTACACTAGCTTGATCAGTCGTCGAGCCCCAGGAAGAATCCACCTTCGGGGTCAGTGGGTTCATCTAAAACATAGAATAAGCAAACGTGAGTACAAAGTCGTACTCAACAAGACTTACATAGAAGCTATACTACTCATGCACATGTATCAAGGTAAAGGGAGGTGGGGTTTCAATGCAGAAGTGCCAGCTTTGACTTAGCTAGTCCTGAACTACGAGTACCAGACTTGAGGTAAGAAGCGTACACGAGTCCACTACATGTCTCCAACCAATTACACCACTATGGTGCCTTCCTCGACTTCCCCACGAGAAAGCATGCCATAGCACTCAGTCTTATCTTGGCAAGTTTTATAAGTATCCATTGAAGTTGTCTAATAATCGAGCACAACTTTCCAAGTAGTCCCTTACCGCGGACGCGACTATTCGAATAGTTTATTAACCCTGCAGGGGTGTACTGCTACACACATGAAACGATCAGTTACCGCCGGGATCTCGTCACCCTTCAAGCGGGTGTCGGCGAGGATAATTTCCACAACTTTTACCTCACATCCAACTCAAGTACAATGGAGACGCCTATCTGGGCTGGAGTCCACATCGTGAACCCGACTGGTTTACCGATGTGGTCCCAGAAGATGTGTGCAGGGTCCCAAGCCGGTCTGAATAGCCGTTCTTCCACTTCGCAGACCATGCCACAGACCTACCAGAACTCCGAACTACTGCGACTCATTGAAATGAGAAGGGGTGAGTTAGTAGGTTGAGCGGGGGTCCATGTGCCCAACATGTGGTAGTACTCTTCGTCTTGGATCACCACACAAGAACTCGGGATTAGGGTGGTGTTCAACGAGACAAGCCACTATGTACTCCTACACAACCTCTCATCGTTCAACTTGTATTAGGGTAGATTCACCAACACATTTTCACCATCTTCAACATGATTGCTACCATCCCGACTCACAGAAGAGTAACCTCATTGTAACTCTAAGCATGCAATAAGAAATAACAGTTGCAGGGGCCACATGATATCAACCAACTCCTACATTGGCTAGGATTGTGGTTTGCTTACTACTGTGACAAAATGATAGGTCATGCAAAGGATTGGGTTCAACTATGCGGTAGAAACGTTATCATGGTGATCATCGTATTTCATGCATAAGCGAGACTGAGAGGGAAATGGATTTTTATCGACAAGATCAATGGGGGTTTGCTTGCCTTGCCGACGAGGTTCAGTATCGGGGTCTTCAACGAAAGGGGTGACCTCGGGTTCCGGCTCCACCTCTATTCGACAAACAACACAAACATCGAAACAATAATAAGACAATGCTCAAACACATGAGTTGAAGGTTGAAACTTGATGTATGTGTCACTGATGTGTGGGTTATTCCAATTAAAAGGAGTGTATTGCATTTGAAATGCAAATTCAAACTCCATTTGATTTATCGATGAATTGCAAATGCATTTGAAACCATGAATAAACATTTGAAAGGGTTGAGCATGAAGTGATGTTGTAAAGGTGAGGTAAAGCCCCTGATGTGTGGATGAAACCATTTAAAAGAAGTATGTTGCAAAGTCATTTGCAAAATCACTCCAAATTTGAATTCAAATTAAATGCATATGTATGTTTGCCACTGTTCACCCAATTTAAATTAGTCAAACAAGAAAACAAAGTCCATATTCACATTCCTTGTATTTTTCTGATAATTTTAGACATATTATTTGTCCAATTTGGAGTTAAAATGAATTAATTATGAATTTCCAAAGTTTAATTCATTTTCTGGATTTTCTGGATTATTCTTTTAATTTGGAAAATGACTTATCGCGTTACTGTTGCGTCATGCTGACGTGGGGGGGGCCTGACTGGTGGGGGCAGCATGTCAGTGGGGTTAGTTAATTAACTCTTTTAACTTAAACTAACCCGGGGGGATTAGCAGCCTGGGCCCACATGTCAGTGGCCCAGGGCTGGGTTAATTAAAATCTAACCACGCCGGCCATGTAAGGTCGCCGGCGGCTCAACGCCGGTGACCAACCGACGCGGGGGCGTTGCGCAAGACGGCAGCACGGGCCACCATTTGGCAAGCCAAGGCCACCAAAATGGAGCCCATGCACGCGCAGTTCATCCCGCATGCACGGGGAGGCTCGGGAGTCGCCGGAAGCTCGTCGACGGCGTGCTCGGGTGGCGGCTGTGGAACGGGCTCGGGGTAGAACTCGCTGCGGCGCACCAATTGAACCAACCGTGGTTGCAAACGAAGCAGTGGAGCATGGCGAAGACGTCGGACAAGGAGGCGAGCTCGATTGCGCAACAGGGGGTCGTCGCCATGGATCCCGGCGGCGAGAACCTCCGGCTCCCATGGCGGATCGTGCTAGAGAGGAGGCAGGAGACGATGGAATGGCTCAGGTGAACCGTGAGCTCGCCGTGAGTTCAACGGAGGCAGTGGCGCGGTCGGAGAGGGTCTTTGGCCGGAGTAATCGACGACGGCGACTTGCGGGTCCGGCGAGCTCTCGGTGAAGCGTGCGTCGTCCTCGGGCTCGACTAGGACGCCATCTTCTCCAGATCAGTGTAAACGGCAACGCTGCGCACGATGGAGATGGTGGCTGGCCTTCTAGTTGACGGTGGCTGCGACTTCTCGTGGCGATGAACTCCGGCGGCGTGAGAGAGGCAGCGGAGAGAGGGGGAGAGTGACGAGGACGTCCAGGGGCTTCTCCTGGACATGCGGAAGACGGCGGGGAAGCAGGCAGCTCGTCGGGGTGGCGTCGGCGGCCACGGCATGGCCGCCACGCACCTGCGTGCTGGCCTGCCTGGGGTAGACGACAAGGGCTCCAGGTGGGCTGGGCCGGCTGGGGGATAAGTTGGGCCCTTTACAGGTAGGCCTTTTTCTTTATTCTTTCTGTTTCTAATTTTCTTTCTGTAATTTGTTTTGCCTTGCTAAAAAAATAGCTAGGCATTTTATTAAATGCTGAAAAATTTTATATGGCCTCACAACATAATAGGCTAGCCATTTGTAAAGTTTGAGAATTTTTAAAATTCAAATAATTCGAACTTTAAATCAAATAGAGGTTTAAATTTAGTTCCATGCTCTTGTTTGAATATTTGAAAAATCCATGAGCATGGGGTTGGTCCCACATCACTTGATATGTGATCATACTCATTTATGTGAGTTTTTGAAAATGCAAAAGGAATTTTTGGAGCAACTTTTATTCTAGCCATTTGAATTAAATTCATTTGGGGGGGGGGTTTCTTCTCCACTTTCAATTTATTTTTGATTTTTTTTAACATGAATGCAATGTAGCTCTTGATCCTAGCACATACCTAACTTGGGGTTGTGACAACTCGCCCCCACTCAAAAGAATCTCGTCCCGAGATTCAGAAGTCTGCGGGAGGAAGGAGGGGTACTCGACACTGAGACGGTCTTCTCTTTCCCACGTGGCTTCTTTCTCGGAGTGGTGTGACCATTGCACTTTGAGGAACTTGATCTTCTGACGACGGGTGACACGCTCTGCTGAATCAAGAATACGAACAGGGTATTCTTGATAAGAAAGGTCATCTTGGAGATCAAGCGTTTCATGGTCGACTTCGTGGATGGGGTCCTTGAAGCAACGCCTGAGTTGTGACACATGGAATACATCATGTACTCGAGAAAGGTGCGCGGGTAGTTCAAGTTGGTAGGCAACTTCTCCACGTTTAGCAAGAATGCGGAAATGTCCAATGTAACGTGGGGCCAACTTGCCTTTGATACCGAATCGTTGGGTTCCCTTCAATTCCATCATGTACTCGAGAAAGGTGCGCGGGTAGTTCAAGTTGGTAGGCAACTTCTCCACGTTTAGCAAGAATGCGGAAATGTCCAATGTAACGTGGGGCCAACTTGCCTTTGATACCGAATCGTTGGGTTCCCTTCAGAGGAGTAACCCGAAGGTAAGCCTTCTCATCCAGATTGTAGCTTTCTTGCCTATGATGACGATCATAGTAGCTTTTCTGACGAGACTGGGCTGCTTTCAATTGATCACGAACAATGCGAACTTGCTCTTCTGCTTCCATGATCATATCCGGTCCAAAGAATTGTCTTTCACCGGTTTCTGACCAGTTTAGGGGTGTTCGACATCGTCGTCCATATAGGAGTTCAAAAGGAGCGATGTTCAGACTAGATTGGAAACTATTGCTATAAGAAAATTCGGCGAATGGAAGAGACTTCTCCCAATTCTTTTCGAATGAGATAACACAAGATCTGAGCATGTATTCGAGAATTTGGGTAACCCTTTCAACTTGACCGCTAGACTGAGGATGAAAAGCTGTACTAAAGGAGAGATGAGTTCCCATAGCATTTTGAAAGCTTCCCCAAAATCTAGAGGTGAAAAGGCTACCACGATCAGAATTGAGTTCCAAAGGAACACCATGAAGAGACACAATTCAAGAGACATACAAGTCTGCTAACTGGCTAGCAGTTATAGCCTCGCGAATTGGAAGGAAGTGAGCAACTTTGGAAAGTCTACCAATGACAACGAAGATGGCATCATTTCCTTTCTGGATTTTTGGAAAGCCGGTGATGAAATCCATACTGACTTTGTCCCATTTTCACTCTGGAATAGGCAAAGGTTGAAGAGTGCCAGCAGGTCTTTGGTGTTCGGCCTTAATGCAACGACAAACATCACATTCGGCAACATACTGAGCAATTTTTCGTTTCATCCTAGTCCACCAAAATCTCTGGCGTAGGTCTCGGTACATCTTTGTGCTACCAGGATGAAGCGAAAGGGGTGTATTATGAGCTTCTTTGAGGATTAAGCTCCTAAGATTGTGTTTTCGTGGTACAACCAATCGAGTGCCAAAGAAAACGACACCTTGATCTTTTATGGAGAAACATTTAGCAACTCCGCTAGCAATGTTATCCTTGATCCGGCGAACACCTCGTGCACGCCTTTGGGCAACTATGATTTGATCCTCAAGAGTTGGTTTCGCCACCAAGGTAGAAAGATAGCCATGAGGAACAATCTCAAGATTGAGCTTGCAAAATTCCTCATAAAGAAGTGGTTGATACTGTTGTAACATAAGGTTGTTACAATACGACTTACGACTTAGTGCATCAGCCATGACATTGGCTTTGCCTGGGGTGTAAGAAATTCCTAAGTCATACTATTTTATCAACTCAATCCAGCGTCTTTGCCTGAGATTAAGATCTGGCTGGGTGAAAATGTATTTGAGGCTTTGGTGGTCGGAATAGATCTCACAACGATTACCAAGGAGGTAATGTCGCCAAGTTGTTAGGGCATGAACTACGACAGCGAGTTCAAGGTCATGGGTAGGATAGTTCTCTTCATGTGGCCGCAACTGGCGTGAAGCATAAGCTACCACATGTCGATCTTGCAGAAGTATGCATCCTAACTCTTGTCGTGATGCGTCACAATAGATCTCGAAATCCTTTTTGGTGTCTGGAGGTGCAAGTACGGGTGCAGAAGTCAATCTTCTTTTTATCTCTTGAAAGTTTTCCTCGCACTTGGGAGTCCATAGGAATTTCTTATCTTTCTTGAGGAGTTCAGTTAGAGGCTTTGCAACTTTAGAAAAGTTCTCGATGAAGCGACGACAATAGCTGGCTAGGCCAAGAAATCTCCTAACTTGCTTAACCGATTCAGGTGGAGTCCAGTCAAGGACGGCCTGAACTCTCTCGGGATTCATGCAATGCCTTTGGCAGAAATCACGTGGCCTAAGTAGGTCACTTCTGGTAGCCAAAATTCACACTTGGAGAACTTGGCATAAAGGCGATGCTCTCTAAGTTTCATCAATACCAGCCTAAGATGTTCGGCATGTTCTTCTTCGTTCTTCGAGTAGATGAGAATGTCATCAAGATAAACTACAACAAATTTATCCAAGTACTCCATGAAGATTGAATTCATCATGCGCGAGAAAGTGGCGGGGGCATTGGTTAAACCAAAGGACATGATGGTGTACTCGTAAAGACCATAACGAGTAGTAAAAGCCGTTTTTGGAATGTCCTCGTTTCGGATTTTGATTTGATGATAACCTAATCTCAAATCCATCTTGGAGAAGACAGAGGATCCAGCAAGTTGATCATAAAGATCATTGATCCTGGGAAGTGGGTACTTGTTATTTATCTTCGCTAGATTTAGCGGGCGATAGTCTATGCACATCCTTTCTGTTCCATCTTTCTTTGTTACGAACAGAACGGGGCAACCCCATGGCGATGAGCTAGGGGGGATGAAGCCTTTTGCCAACAAAGCTTCAAGTTGGATTTTAAGCTCAGCTAACTCACGTGGGGCCATTTTGTATGGGCGTCTGGAAATAGGTGCGGTTCCTGGCATAAGATCCACTATGAATTCTACACATCTGTCGGGTGGCATGCCCGGCAGCTCTTCAGGAAAGACATCCGGGAAGTCACGAACCACCGGAACATCTTCAAGGTCGGGAAGGGGAAGCACATTCAAAGAATGCATCTGGGTTCTTGTTCTTGGTGAGGAGTAATCTATTGTCTGGCCTGAAGGATGTGTAAGTCTAATTGACTTGGCTTTACAATCAAGAAAAGCATTTTGTCTTGATAACCAATCCATACCAAGGATGACATCAATGTCCGAAGACTTGAGGGCTATGAGTGAAGCAAGGAATACTAAACCCTCTATTAGTTTTCCACTTGGAACCAGGAGTTTGAATAATCATTGGGGTGAACATTTCATCAAAGGATATCTCATGCCGAAGTGCATAACTCTCCGACATGAATGAGTGAGATGCTCCTGGATCGAAAAGGAAAGAAGTGGGAACATGATTGACTAGGAGCGTACCAAGAATGACGTCAGAAGTACCATAGTTTCTTCAACTGAGATTTGGTTCACACGTCCAAAATTTGCGGAAGTGGAAGGCTTGGCGGTGGAAACCTTCGGGGGTGGCTTGGAACGAACATTGGGGTTCCCTTTGGCATGGGGTGGAGCATTCCGATTGATGGGGCACTCACGAGAATAGTGAGCAGGCTGGCCACACCTGAAGCAGGCTCCAAAGATAGTGCGGGGAGCTGGGTTGTTTGGTGGAGCTGGTGGATGAGGCGGCACAAGGAATGGCCTCGGTGGGTTGTTTTTGTGGAACAAACTGTTAGGAATCTAGATCATGCGCTTCTGAGGGCGTGAACTGGAAGAAGGGGCAAGCTCAAGAGCATGCTTGCGAGACTTCTCGAAAACTTCATTGCCATGCTCAGCTTTGAAGGATCTGTTGACTAAATCCTCAAAGGTGGCAAACTCAAGGAGGTTGAGATCATGACGAAGGATGGGGCTAAGTCCCTTGCGGAACCTTGCCTGCTTTTTCGCATCGGTGGTGATCTCATCTTGGGAATAACGAGCAAGACAGTTGAACTCCCTCACATAATCATGAATGGACATCTCTCCTTGATTCAGATTGCAGAACTCTTCCTTCTTGCGCTCCATCAACTCGTCCAGAATGTGGTACCCTCGAAAGGCAACACATAACTCCAGCCAAGTCACTACATGACCATCTGGCTGCATTGCAACATAGTTCTCCAACCACTAAAGAGCAGCACCTTCCAAGAAGTATACCGCGAAAATAACTCGGTCATCGGGAGAAACATGTGCTGTATCAAGCTTACGCTCGATGGAACGGAGCCAATCATCAGCTTCGAGGGGCTCAGAAGAACATCGGAATACCGGTGGCTTGAGAAAGATGAAGTCCTGAATGTTGACCACCACATTACGATGGTGGGCGGTATTCTGCTCGATGAGCTCCAGAAGGCGTGTTTGATCGCGTCTATTCCGCTCAGCTTCCATCATGATTTCCGCCGCAGAAGGCGGTGGTGGAGGTTCATCATCATTTTGATTCTGATCACGGTCTCGATTCCGAAGAACAACACTACGAGTTCCACCTGACATCATGTGTGATAAAAATCAACAATCAGAACAGGTTGTACGATGGAGGCAAGGATAAAAGGATATGATTTAGGAGGAAAAGATAATGATGCGAAGGCAATGATTCATCGAGACACGAAATAAATCTGGCAGCATAACGGCTGTAATTGCAAGAGAAACCAACTTTCTTACAACATAGAAACAACACTTACATATGATGCAAGAAATCAGGAAGAACAACTACTCTAGCAAACCGAACACAACTTTCCTACGGCTACAAGGAAGCAAACAACGAGATGTTCTAGTAAGACATAGATGAGCCTAGTCCTATCTTACCGTAGAACAAGATGAGGGTGACTCAGAACTCAGAACGACGGGGGTAAGGAGAAAAAAGAAGCCTTACGTTGTTCCCTTATATACCCAGAGTAACTATATAACTATAGAAGGCTAGACTCAACTTCGACCAAGGCTGGTAATCCTACAGTCAGTCCTGCTATGATACCAAGTTTGTCGGGACCCGGGGTTATTGTATGCAAGAGTGTTGCAAAGTCATTTGCAAAATCACTCCAAATTTGAATTCAAATTAAATGCATATGGATGTTTGCCACTGTTAACCCAATTTAAATTGGTAAAACATGAAACCAAAGTCCATATTCACATCCCTTATATTTTTCTGATAATTTTAGACATATTATTTGTCCAATTTGGAGTTAAAATGAATTAATTATGAATTTCCAAAGTTTAATTCATTTTTTGGATTTTCTGGATTATTCTTTTAATTTGGAAAATGACTTATTGCGTCACTATTGCGTCATGCTGACTTGGGGGGGGGCTGACTGGTGGGTCCAGCATGTCAGTGGGGTTAGTTAATTAACTCTTTTAACTTAAACTAACCCGGGGGGATTAGCAGCCTAGGCCCACATGTCAGTGGCCCAGGGCTGGGTTAATTAACATCTAACCACACCGGCCACATCGGCTCGCCGACGGCTCAACGCCGGCGACCAACCGACGCGGCGGCGTTGCGCAAGACGGCGGCACAGGCCACCATTTGGCAAGCCAAGGCCACAAAAATGGAGCCCATGCACGCACAGTTCATCCCGCATGCACGGGGAGGCTCGGGAGTCGCCGGAAGCTCGTCGACGATGTGCTGCGGGCGGCGGCCATGGCACGGGCTCGGTGTGAACTCGCTGCGGTGCACCAATTGAAGCAGTCGTGGTTGCAAACGAAGCAGTGGAGCACGGCGAAGTCGTCGGACAAGAAGGCAAGCTCGATTGTGCAACAGGGGGTCGTCGCCATGGATCCCGGCGACGAGAAGCTCCGTCTCCCATGGCGGATCATGCTAGAGGAGGAGGGAGACGATGGAATGGCTCGGGTGAGCCGTGAGCTCACCGTGAGTTCAACGGAGGCAGTGGCGCGGTCGGAGAGGGTCTGTGGCCGGAGTAATCGACGACGGCGACTTGCGGGTCTGGCGAGCTCTCGGTGAAGCGTGCGTCGTCCTCGGGCTCGATTAGGACGCAATCTTCTCCAGATCGGGGTAAACGGCGACGCTGCGCACAATGGACATGGTGGCTGGCCTTCTAGTTGACAGTGGCTGCGGCTTCTCACGGCCATGAACTCCGGCGGCGCTCGGATGAGTTGGGGGAAACGCGTAGAGCGCGAGAGAGGCAGCGGATAGAGGGGGAGAGTGACGAGGACGTCCAGGGGCTTCTCTTGGACACGCGGAAGACGGCGGGGAAGCAGGCACCTCGTCGGGGTGGCGTCGGCGGCCACGGCATGGCCGCCACGCACCTGCGTGTTGGCCTGCCTGGGGTAGACGACAAGGGCTCCAGGTGGGCTAGGCCGGCTGGGGGATAAGTTTGGCCCTTTTCAGGTAGGCCTTTTTCTTTATTCTTTCTGTTTCTAATTTTCTTTCTGTAATTTGTTTTGCCTTGCTAAAAAAAATAGCTAGGCATTTTATTAAATCCTGAAACTTTTTATATGGCCTCACAATATAATAGGCTAGCCATTTGTAAAGTTTGAGCATTTTTAAAATTCAAATAATTTGAACTTTATATCAAATAGGGGTTTAAATTTAATTCCATGCTCCTGTTTGAATATTTGAAAATCGATGAGCATGGGGTTGGTCCCACATCACTTGATATGTGATCATACTCATTTATGTGAGTTTTCAAAATTGCAAAAGGAATTATTGGAGCAACTTTTATTCTGGCCATTTGAATTAAATTCATTGGGGGGGGGGGTTCTTATCCCCTTTCAATTTCTTTTTGAATTTTTTTAACATGAATGCAATGTACCTCTTGATCCTAGCACATACCTAACTTGGGGTTGTGACAATCGAGCATAACGTTCCCTCTTGGAGTCACTACCTACTACTTGGCCAAAGCAATAAACAACAACGTAGAATATGCTAGAATTACTTAGGAACAAAAATATAAAAGAGAAGAACCAAATATATTACTCAATCACAAACTGAACATAGTCTCATAATCCATCAGATCCCAGCAAACTCAGCATTGCAACAGAAGAAAATTACATATGTGCCTCGATCATGTAGGACAGCTCACGAGGTCTAAACCATGAAGAAGAAAGAGGGGAGGTGAACATCACATAACTACTGATCACGGACCCATGGTCCAAGGGAGACTACTCACGGATCATCTGGGAAGCGTCCATGGTGGAGGGGAAGCTACCGGAGGTCAATCCTCCCTCCTACAGGGTGTCGGGAAGAGGTCTGCTGGCGCTCCTGATCTTGGAAGCGCGGCGGCTGCGAAACAGAGGCGAGATCGCGAAAAGGGTTTCTGTCTTTGGAGGTTTCGCGTCATGGAGAATATATAGGCCAAAGGGGGGAGCTAGGGGCCACCAAGGGTCCAGGCGCCCCCCATGGCGCGCGGCCGCACCCTAGGCCGCGCCGGGAGGGCGCCTGGTGGGTCCCCTCAGGAGGCTCCCGGGTGATTCCGAAAGCTTCCGGTACGCTGATTTTTTATCTTATTCTTCCCGAATTTTTGGAGCACTTTTAATATGGGGGAAACCTTGTGAAGCCCCCAAAATCAATCCGTGTACAGTAATCATACACGCAGGGTACACGGCTGAGATTAGGGTGCCACGGTGAGAATATCACAGCACAACACTAAACCCAAAAGGATAAACCAATATGTTACAAGATAAGGGGGTCGCACGGACCCGAATACATAAGTTATAAAAGCCATAATATCTGAGTACAGACATAGTTAGTCAAGTTTTGCCTTAAGAGGCCTAACACAAATAATATTAGAGATACATATCGAAAAGGCAAGGCCTCCTGCCTGGGAGCCTCGGAAACTATTCCTGGTCCTGGTCAAAGGGGGGCTCGACATAGTAGTAGGAGCCTCCGAGGTACTCCTGCTCCTGGGCTCCAACTTCGACTACAGCGGCCGATCAGGCAAAACATAAAGGGGGAAATAAAGCAAGGGTGAGTATCTAGTATACCCACGAGTCTTACATCCGCTACTAAGCATTTATGCATTTGTATCAAATGGAAAGGGGAGGCTATATATAGTGGACTACAAGATGGAAATCAGAATAAGGATAAGAAGCTAGGCCTATCGAAGATTGGCATCTTCTAACGAGTCTTGCAGCACAAGATGAGAACATCCAACAGTTTATAGAAAGCATAAAGTAACAATGAAGCAGAAGTTAGTGCAACATTGTATAATAGTAAGTTGTAATGATTAATAATAATAAATGCCTCCGAGTTCCCCTCCTCGACTTCCCTGCGAGGAAGAAGACCCGGAACCATACAGTTTAGTAGTAGTAGTGTGTAGTGGTAAGGTCCAGCTTCAGCATAAAGCGTCCTGTTACCGTGGACACGGCTATTCGAATAGATTAAACTCCCTGCGGGGGTGCACTACTATTCAGCCTGCACGCTCGGATCTCCAGGGTGGCGTACACCTTGTTAGGGAATGCCCCACCGAGGCTATCCGACACATCGCATCCCATCCTAGGCTCAGCAGAGAGTCCATCCGCCGGACTATATCCTATGCGCCAAGGGGTCTAGGTCCCTCACCCTTGCACGCTCCTGCACGGTGCGAGTCTGGCCGGTGAAGCAAAAGCAAATCCGAACACACCTGCTGCAGCAAAGGAGACAATACCGCTTCCCGGCGATCAGGCCGCAGTACTGCTGACGTCTGAAGAGGTTTCGAACGAACTACGATGCGGAGGGCCCACACTGTAATCCCACGTGTAGGTAGTGCATACAGACCAACGGGTCTCTCAAGTCATCCATCGAACCATTTAGCATTTTAAATTAACATGCGTGACAACCGTTATCGTTGCCTCGACTTAACTGACCCGCGGACAACGACAACAGTCAGGACCACCAGTACATCGGTGCCTTCCCTGTCGTCCCACCTAGTCTCGTACCAACAAGGTGAACCGACTCCTTACCTTGTCTCGCGTGTGCTCTTGGTAGAGCTCGACTTTTCGTGTTTTGGTAACTCTCGCGAGATACGAGCAGGGGCCAAGCACGCCAGTAACGTCGGTCGTACCCTCCCTGTCGTTCCTGATGCAATACCGCTCGCGGGCACCGTTGGGTCGCCCGACTTATTACCTTAAGGACAACCGTTGCTCAGGTACCTAGAGCGGCTATACAGAGTCAGCAACGAGTGGAGTACAAGGATTACTCCTTGATAGCTCACACTTGATGGTGGCTCGGCAGAGACGAGCTAGGGGGCCTTAGGCGGTGTCTGCATTGTACCGTACCTGTTGCAGTTATAATATTGTATCCGTGTTCACTCGCCAGAGTGATCACGACCCGCTATCTAATCCTAGCTAACAATGCGCAGGGCTCACTGCTGAATAATGCATAGTTATAATAGGCAACATAGGATAAAGGAATGTACATCAAGGGGCGACAATAACAAGCTATGCAATTGAATAGGATTGTAACGTAGCAGCAGCAGTAACAATGCCTAGTGCAAGAAAATTACGGAATAGATAGGCGATATCTGAGGAAGAGAATGGCTCTGCTTGCCTGGAAGCTCGAGGGAGGGGTACGGTCGTCGATGACCTAGTCGATCACAGGGGCATCGGCAGCGGTCGTCGGGACTACCGGACAATAAGAGAGGGGGGAGAAACAATAAATACACAACAATAATAGCAATACAAATACAAGACATGGAAAACGCAATGTTAACGGTGTTCTAACTCAGTGCAAAAGGTTATGCTCGGAGCGGGAATTCATCCGGGGATGAAATACCGGCTCCGGGTGATTATCGACAGACGGCCTGGAGGGAGGAATGTCGATGTTCGTTGTGTTAGAGGGGGTGGTGGGTATACGGATAGCGTATTCGTATTTGTTATAGTTTTCCGATCAATTTTCATGTATAAAGTTTTTCTATCTGAGCTACGGTTTAAAAGATATTAATTCTAAAGTTTTAATTCAATTTAAAAGAATTTCTAAATTTCTTTTATTATTAAACAAAAACATTATCCAAAAAATTATCCAAAACAGTGCACTGACAAGGTGGACCCACATGTCATAGGCAATGGCATTTAAATCAATTTATTTAATAAAAACAGTAAAGTGGGGTCCACATGTCATATAAAAGGGGGGGGGGTTTGACTGGTCAAATTTGACCAGGGGGACCCACCTGTCATAGGCTAAGGCCTTTGACTGGTCCATAGATGAACAGTGCTAGGGGTCCCACATGTCATTGTCCCCATTTTGATTTCTTTGAAATTTCACTAAGTACGGATGGTATTTAGGTTAGGGTTCATCTACTCAATTAAAACTTGGCCGAAAAAGTGTTGCCCGACGTTAATTCTAAGAATTATTAAAAGATGCAAAGTTCGTCCGATGATTGCCGTTGATCCATAACTCAGATGGAGATGCATCCAACACGTGTTTTGCGCTATAACCTCTGTACAATCATGCGATGTCCTTCGATGGCATGACATATCCCTATAGCATGCACATCCACAACGTCAAAGTGGCCATCGAGCCAACTCCGTTTTGCGGTTTATTATAAATCCACATTTTGTGATTTTTGTAGTATTTAATCCGTGCACAGGATGAAATTGGTCCAATGAAGTAAATCGAAGCTAGTTAAGTGTACTATATGTTCAAATTATTTTCATCTATTTTAGGACTCTATTTGTGGTTGTTCTGTAGCTCACAAAGTGAGTTCAACAGCAGCAGTAGAGTACGCGGACAGTTAAGTTCAGGCCTTCTAAGATTCAGAAATTCAGGATCGGTCAATTAGATTTTAAGTTAGACAAACTTTGTTAAATGCTATAACTCAGTGCATTCCAACCCCTTTTCTATGTTTGCAGCAGATTTTGCACTTTGCTGCTTAGTTAAGTTGCAATCCCCTGTACTTATTTCTTAAGGTGTTAGTGTTCAGAATTCAGTTCAGGGTTTGCAAATCATCAAAATTTTGTTTCTTATACAGATGAATACATCTACAACACCCTATACCAATACCAGGCAGATCATGCTCATCTAATTTGTGATTTCCTCATTGGAATCCAAGAATGTTATCTCTGTAATGCATTTTACAAGGCAGCAGCAACCACAGCTGCAGACAGCAGCGACAGAAGCAGTTTATTAGCAGCAACAGGCAGAGCGACGCTGGTGTGCGGGGGCGGCCAGCCATACGGCAGGGAGCGTGATCATACACACATACACACCTAGTGCGCACACACACACAGAACACACACACGTCATGTACGCACACTCCATGGCCAAACCATCCATTGGCATGGCCAAGTCCAGTGTAGTACCAGCCACGCACGGCCACGACAAGCTCGGGGACGACGACCTACGGTGACATGCTCTAGAGAAGAATATGGGATTTTGGAAGAGGAGCTCACAGCGGAGGCACACGACGGCCCGGCGAGCGACTGGAAGCGGCAGTGGCGCGAATCGATGGCGGCGACCGTCGATGACCGTAGTCGGGGCGAGCTCGATTCAGTCGACGTGGTGGCCTCGGGATCGAACGCGAGCTTGGGGAAGAAGGAGAGGACACCGGCAGCTCTTCTTGTCATGGGGGCGAGGCGAGGCAGCGCCGTTGGACGCGCGGACTCGTCGGCGAAGCCACGGCTCCGCCTGGGCCGACCTTGAGCAGAGAGAGAGAGAGCGTGTGTGAGAGGAAGGGGGCGAGTGGATGAGGGCGTCTACGCGGCCGAGGGGCGCGTCCTTATCCTCCAGGCGCCCTGTAGCTAGCCGCTGTCGACCTGTGAGTGGAGGGGAGGACATGGCGGGCGTCGGCGGGCGTGCGTGCGTGCGTGCGTGCGTGCGTGCTGCCGACAGTAAGGGAGAGAGGAACAGGGAAGGAGGGAAGAGACGGGCTGGGCTAGAGTTGCCCCGTGCGAAAGATATGCATTTTTTTTTCTGATTTTCTTTTCTTTTGTGGTGTTCTTCACTGTTTTGTTTTATTTTCCCTAGCCAGTAATTCTATTTTGTAAAATGTGACACTAGTCCTATTACTTGTATTACAGACCAGGGTATAGCTACAAAAAGTTTAGGTCATTAATAAAATCATTTGATTTTTATCTAGAAGTAAATGATTAAAAGGGGTTGTTTTAGCTACTGTGTTGATTTGTTCAAATTATTTAAACATTGTAGTAAACTCTCAATCTATTTTATAATGACCTACTAATTATTTGGTATTTTATCTAATTTTTGCACAAATTTTAGTTCAACTTAAATTTCACTTTGTTTTTAATTCCATCACAAGGGGGATTTAGAAAGTGATTTGAATTAATGTGAATCAAGACATGATTAACCACAGGGATTTGTCATTAACACAAGTGATTACTGTAGCATGACACTGGGGGCGTTACAAACCTGAAATAGAAAAAAGCAGAAAACAGGAACTGGCACTATGGTGCACTGAGTTAATAAGTTAGTCCAAATACGATGAAAAGTGTATGAAAATGTATCTAGATCATAGCAATATCACACAAAACATGCATGGAGCAAGCGGAAATTATAGATACGTTTGGGACGTATCAAAACCCCGGGACCCGACGCCTTTATGAGTCGAGGTCCACGGGATCCAGAGGAGAACTCAATCTCAATCCAAGATAGGACTAGAAACTTACGGCATGACCTAGATCTCCTCGAGACTAAGGTTGCAAACCGACTCTCTTGTAATCAATCCGTCGCCTCTTATATTTGAGGAGTCGATCCCCGCAATAATAAGAAGCAGGAATAGGTCTTTTCCTCGAGACAAAGAGGGGCCGAAACTTGGGTAAATCGCCGAGTCTCTTGTCCATGTCGACTCTCTGGTCTCATCCACCTCACAACAAAGGTCCCATGTCAAGTTCGACTCTTCGAACATCTGGCGTGATTTTCCCACGAAAGTTGGCGCCCACCATGGGGCCTGCGCGTGCAGGTGTTGAAATTCTGGAGGGATCTCCACAAGGCATGGAAGGATTCGTTGCCGGACGGATCACGAGAAGCCGACGTCAGAAGCTCTGCATCGATGACTCAACTTGGGGCCCTGAAGTCGATTCCGTTGGGTCTGGGTATTGGTTCCTGATCGGGTCTGGTCACATCGTCATCGGCAGAATAGATGGATCTAAGCCAGATCCGGATCCTGAAGTTCCCATGGACACCCCGAGTCGGCAAACCGCCATGCCCTACGGAACGCAGGAACCACCTACCAGCAAACGGGCAATTCGCAAGAAATCCCTCTTAGAAAGGCGAGCCGGCCAAACACCAATCTTCATCACGCCTTCATCGGGTTTATTGGTGAGTCTTCCGAGCCGGAACGCTCCGTTGAAACCCCAACCCACGGTGACAGGGAGAATTTATCTGATGCTGACTCATATCAAGAAGAAGATAAGTATGAAGATACTGGATCTATCCGATCCATTAAAGAAGGTAGATTCAGATCTGAACCAGAGGAATAAAACCCGAATTCTCCTTACCTTGAATCCCCAGGGAAAGAAGCCGTCTACGCAGGAGACGCCCGAAGACAGCGAGATTCTTTAGAAAACAGGAGTCCAGCTTATGAAACCCACGACAACGCCGATACCATTCAAAATTCATCAGAAATAAAAAAAACGGCCAGATGCAAGAACCACCAATGTGTGGCAACGACTGAGCCGAAACAGAACTGGCTCTGACCAGGAGTTAGAGGAATACCAGAAAAAAGCCATGATGCTGCAAAAATAGATAGCTTGGGAGCATCAAAACCTTACAGAAGCACAGGACCGGCTCTCACAGAAATTACAGCGCGACAGGATCCAGGAGTCGATAGGCCTCCGTCTTACACCTATAACCAACGCACTAAAGCGCATAAAGGAAGTAGCTGAAGACTTGAGGGGCCTTGTGGATGCTGTCGTCAGATATGCCGAGTCTAATGAATCCAGATAGGAGGAAATCCCAAATCAAAGCCGTACACGCAATACGAAACGTAGGCGCAATCAAACCCCGCGGGAACCCAGTAGCGACCGCCCCCAGAGTCACGAACAACCACAAAAGCAGGATGTAAGGTTCCGAGACTGTGAGAAATCCATGCAAGAAGCTTGCCCAAGGCACTCCAAACCAGCTCGCCCTGCTGATGGCTTCTCGCCCCTCGTTGGTTACCCAAAGTGGAAGGTTGAGATGTAGACAGCAGCAAATTTCCGTCGGTGAAGATACCAAGGTTTGTCTCCAGTAGGACTCCAACAACGACAGGAAGGTGACAACGGCGCCAGCAATTAGGCGGTTGACGTGGACCTGCACACACAACAGATAACTTTGCTCCCAACGAGTTGAGAGAGGTTGTCAATCCCTCCGGCCTTGTTGTTTACAAAGGATCAAACGCACGGGATAATAATGATAGTGATCGCAATGGAAAGGTAAATAAAGCAGAAAATAAATAGTGGGTGTAAACAGTGTTGGAAATATGGACCGGGATCCCATGATGTTCACTAGTGATGTCTCTCTCCCAAAAGACGATAAAATAGCCATGCGAGGTAAACAAATTACAGCTAGGCAATTGACATGATTATTTGCTATCAACTACTTACGCAAGAATAACACCTATCCTATCCTTGTCCTCCTCTTCGCATCCGACGAAGAAGAAGCAGTCAAGGCACACACACATTGATCAAGTTGTTAAGATTATCCCAGTTGTTGTTGTCTATGAACAATGAGTAGGTCTCAAGTCGTCCATAACCGTGGACACAGCTTCTCGAAAAGATTTAACCCTGTAGGGGTGTACCAACTACCTATTAAAGGGCTCCGCACGCACGCCCATCTCTCTTAGTTGCTACCCATCACAGGCAACCATTTTATGATTTAGTTCCGAGAGATCTGAAATGACAGGTCCCTCTAACTAACAACGAACAAATCCGGGTGGCCCCCGGGGAGTCAACACCCAATCCAAAGGCCGGTCGCGCTATCGGATCAGACTCTTCCGGTTGGACGAGGTCGGGGTAACTAACCCATCACTGTGGGCAGCCCCCTAGCTTCCAGGTGTGGACCAACAAAGGAACTCTTTCTCCGCTGGCCCGAGTTGTTTGAAATCAGCTGGGAGCTCACCAGTCACACACACGGTTTTCAAATGGTAAAATCAGCTTGGGCCACCACTAGAAATGTTTGAAGCTAGGTAGGTAAGAAAAGGGGACCCCATAGTATCCCACATGCGGTTAGGCACGCTCAGTCTTAAAACCAATACCCGGAACTCGGGTCCTAGGTGACTCAAATGGAACAAAGCGTCGGGGCGGGATAGCCTAGACCTTCCATCCTTCGTCGAATATAGTCAACATTATAATTAATCATATCAACCACAACAATAGAATAATGTGATATCCCAAACCAAGGAGTAATACGGTAACATCGTAGCATCCTAAGCATGAGTACTAAGCAGGGGCTGAGAAACGAGCAATAGTAACATAGTAGTACAAGGTTTGCTGGGAGGGGACATGTAACAACCCAGTTTTCACAAAAAATAATTTTTTTTTCGGTGTGAATTGTTTGATTGTCTGATTTGTTTGCGGTGTTTGCATCCACGATTTATCGATCGACGATTATTTTCCCCCCTCTTATCTCGTATCAGACGGAGACCGACCCTTTCCACCCTGACACTCGACTTTTGCGACACCGGGTTTCACCCGATCACCGTCGCGAAACCCGCACGAGACCAGCCGCAGCCAACGGAACGAAAAACCCCGTTTAATAATGAAACGGGATATTTTTATAACGCGCCGGAAAGTGTTCTCGGAACGGTTCCAGCACGAGGCGAACGCCTCCGGCTTGACGCGCTGATCGCGCAGTTCGAAGTTTTACCCGAATCGGAGGTACTGCGCACCCCCGGCCGTCAAAAACGTCAACACCGCGCGCGCGAGAGAAAAACCGGGGATGTTGTTGCAAACTGCCAGCCACCTGGGCTATATAAAGACCACCACACTCCCACCTCTTTCTAGGGTTTCCCTAGCCACAAAATTGCATCCACCCCCCTCACAAAACTCAAATCTGCCCAATTTTCCCCAAAATCCCGAAATCCTAACTCCCAAGCGATCTGGACCGTCGGATCGGCCGATCCAACGGCCCAGATGCACCCCAGCCTCCCCACCAACCCGTCTCCTCTCTCCTCCACCCGAGCCGCCTCCAGACCGTGGACGTCGCCGTGCCGCCCGAGTCCGGCCGTCGCGCCTTCGGCCAGCAGGCCCCGCCGCCGACGTCCCTCCTCTCCATCTCCTCCTTCCCTCTCCTCCCTCCTCTCCCCTAACCTCCCTCTCCTCCCCGCTGCAGGTCGCACCCGCCGGAGACCCTGCACTGAAGCCGCGCCATGGACAGGAGCGGCCCGAGCTCCACTCCGCCGCCCGGAGCTTGCCCCGCGGCCGCTCGCCTCCCCGACGCCTGCACCGAGCCGCCGCCTCCAGGCCGCCCCAGCGCCTCCACAGTCGCCCCCTCCTCGCCGCCGGTGGCCGGCGTGCCACCGGGCTACCGCCGCCGCGAGCCGGCTGGATCGGGAGCCTCCCGGTCGGGACGAACCGCCTGGTGGGCCGGCGCCCCACCCGCGGCCCAGCCGGCCTGCTCGCTCCAGTCAGGCGCCAGCGGCCAGGCCTCCCAGCCTCTTGGGCCGGCCCAGCTGGGTGAGGCCCGGCTCCTTTTTTTTCTGTTATTTTTTTCCATTTTCCAGATTTTGCTAAGTCTGAGTAATTTTTGCAGCTGATGTCTGTTTGCAACGTAATTTCCCTTTGATCCGTAGCTCCGATGAACGTGCCCCCAAAACGAATATTGCTCAGAATTGTGTGGACTTCAATCCATCTTTTGTGAGCATTTTGATTTGAGGCCGTCTTGATTTTGCAAAACTGTGTTGAAGTGGGAATCAAGCCGTTAATTGCTATTATTTCCTGTTAAGTGCTGCTGTTATTATTTTATTGCAAGTTTGCATGATGATTGTGACACATCCATGAGGCCTATTGCATTGATTCTTTTTCCTATGTGTTAAGAATCATGTGTAGTTCATTTCCATGATTTAACATGTCATGTTTGGGTGCTTTAGCTATATTAAATCTTGCTCCAAAGTGGTGATCCTGATGTTAATGTGCTGGTGTGCTGAAAACTGTTAATTTGTTGCAACTTCGGTTGACGAGTGTGTCGCGACCGTTTATCGGAATTGAGTGATTCCAATTGCATATTGTTAAGCATCATGTCTACTTCCATTATATGTATTGCATGGTCATGATATGCTTGCTGGTCACATAGTTATTTAGCTCCAAAGTTGCTATCCCGCTGTTTTTGACAGCCACCTCTGTTTTTCTCAAAGTCTGTAACGTCACGATGCCATGTTGTTTGCTTAATATCTTTTGATCTATGATGCCTTTTTGCATGATTCTTTTTGACATGCCTTCCCTGTCATGTCTACTTTAGTTCCATATCATTTTTGAGCATGTTTGCATTCATTACCCTGTTTGTGCATTGCTCTAAAGTGTGCTTCGTGATGTTGGAAGATTGTGCCCGTAACTTGTTTTGCTTATATCTTTTTAATCGTAACTCCATTTGGAGTGTGCCTTATATGTAACTCGATTAGTTTTTCGTGTACATTGTGTTTATGCTATTGTTTTATGCTGTTAACAACCCTAAAATATGGTTTAGGGCAGATCAGTACCAAATCCTTTAATTGTTGTGGGGCAAGTAGTGCTATGCATGTTTAGGTTGTGTCTCACTTAAATTGACTAGCATAGATAGTTTACTTTGTGCTTCACCTCTTGCCATGTTTATGTGCTATGCCATGCTTGATTGAGATGCCATGTTAACCACCTTTGTTGATCACCTGTAGCTAAACAACCTGAACCTTTCTAAATGTGCGGTATCGTCTTGTGTGATGAGTACTCTACTTAACCTGTTAGTAACAGCTCGCGACGGTAGGTGCGATGTCCCGTGTTGCCTTCTTGTTGATGCTTGCTCGTGTTTGCCCCGTAGTAATAGATGCTTGCTCGTTGATTGCTTTCCAGTGTTCACCCTATTGTGTGCTCCCGCGGGTACCTTCGGAGACGATGCGAGCTTGCGATCCACTACACCTTCGGAACCCGACTTATCAACAGGCAAGGCCTATACATTACTTATGATCCATTCTATTTCAACCAGCGGTTTTCATGCTAGTCTAGGTTAGGTTCGATGTTTGATCCTACCACATGTTTACAGCCTCCTTCAAACCGATACAACCATGTCCCTTCCCAGCAAACCTTGTACTGCTATGTTACTATTGCTCGTTGCTCAGCCCCTGCTTAGTATGCATGCTTAGGATGCCACGATGTTACCCTGTTACTCCTTGGTTTGGGCTATCACATTATTATATTGTTGTTGATGATATGATTATTATAATGTTGACTATATTCGACGAAGGATGGAAGGTCTAGGCTATCCCGCCCCGACGCTTTGTTCCATTCGAGTCACCTAGGATCCGAGTTCCCGGTATTGGTTTCAAGACTGAGCGTGCCTAATCGCGTGTGGGATTTTATGGGGTCCCCTCTTCTTACCTACCTAGCTTCAAACATTTCTAGAGGTGGCCGAAGCTGATTTACCATTTGAAACCGTGTGTGTGCTGGTCAGCTGCCAGTAGTTTTGAAACAACTTGGGCCAGCGGAGACAGAGTTCCTCTGTTGGTCCACAGTGGTGAGCTAGGGAAGTCCCCTGTTATATAGGTGAGACTAAACCCGACCTTGGCCATACGGAAGAGTCCAATCCGAGAGCGTGGCCAACTTTTGGATTGGGTGTCGACTCCCCGGGGGCCACCCGGATTTGCTCGTTGTTAGTTAGAGCGACCTGTCGTTTCGGATCTCTTGGAACAAAATCATAAAATGGTTGCCTATAATGGGTAGAAACTGAGAGAGATGGGAGAGCATGCGACGCCTCGTAATGGGCAGTTGGTACACCCCTGCAGGGTTTAATCTTTTCGAGAAGCCGTGTCCACGGTTATGGACGACTTGAGACCTACTCCTTGTTCATAGAAAATAACAGATGAGATAATCTTAATATAATTTGATCAATGTGTGTGTGCCTTGACTGCTTCTTCTTCATCGGGATGCAAAGAGGAGGACAATGAAAGGATAGGTGTTATGTTTGCGTATGTAGGTGGATAGCAGACTTGTTGGAGGCGATTCCTCATCGAATGCTTGGCTCCTTATCTTACTCTCTAGATCGTTAGCCACTTCATAAATGCTAGTGCGGCAGCAACCTCATCACTTACCCCATCCTTACCGTAAACTACTAGTTGTCCTAGAATGACGAGTGATGAAGTCCTTGCTGGGTCAGATGACCACTACAGTTGGATGCTGAGTACCTCTGTACTCATGATACTACCCCCAAACTCTTTTCAGGGTTCTTGATCGACAACAGGTATGGTGATCGACGTTTCACGTGGAGACTCGACGACGACTAGTTAGGAGGATCCCGGCGGAGGGCCTGGACCGGTGTGGTTATGGGAATCGATGCTTTTCTCTTTGACACTAGGCATTTGATTGTAGTCTGTACTCAGACATGTATCTTCCGCTGTTATATTGTATTTAAGGCAGTTGTATGCCAATTGTATGAGATGTTGTATCCTTGTATCTGTAATGTTGTGATATCATGTTGGAAATCCGGGGCATATGGCTTTGTCATATGTCGCGGTGGGACCGATATGTGCTTCGTCCCCGGATCTGGATGAAAACATCCTGATCTGGAACAGTACCGCATATCGGGCCTTACAACTTGGTATCATTGCCTTACCGACTGTAGGATCCCTTTTCTGGCCGAAGTCGAGTCTAGACAGAAACTATTTTCTAGTTACAAAGTTAGTTATCGGAGAGTAGGAATATTTTTACTCCTAACCCTTGCTCTGGTCAGGACAAGTGACGTAAGTGTTTTATCTTTGCCTTATCCCCTTCAAACTTTAGGATCTCGAGAGTGTGGAGTTTCGAAACCGTTACATTGCCTTGCTTTCATCGTATTGTCTCGATTCCGAGCTCAGGTGGGAATTCTTATAGTACATTTAGCTTTCTCCGATTCTGTACATCATCTTGGTCGTCCTTTTCCCTTCATCCTTTTGCCCGGTGTTTTCACGACTTGCGTCGAAAAGCACTGTCCTTTGATCCAGCTTTCGTTGTCGTTCTTCCCCTTGAACACCTGGTGGTTTCGTTTTCCGACGTAACCATCTCCCTGCGGAAATTTATCTCAACCGAAGCTCGACGTCGACATGGAGCAGAGTCCCTTGTTGGTGGTGTTGAAGATCGTCGACTCTATTCTTTCCCCCTTCCCCTCTCCCCCGGATCGTCCTGGATCTCGGGACGAGATCCCTTGTTGGTGGTGTTGTATTGTAACAGCCCAGTTTTCACAAAAATTAAAATTTTTGTTTTCGGTCTGAATTGTTTGATTGTCGGATTTGTTTGCGGTGTTTGCATCCCCGATTTATCGATCGGCGATTATTTCCCCCCCTCTTATCTCGTATCGGACAAAGACCGACCCTTGCCACCCTGACACTCGACCTTTGCGACACCGGGTTTCACCCGATCACCGTCGCGAAACCAGCACGAGACCAGCCGCAGCCAACAGAACGAAAAACCCCGTTTAATAATTAAACGGGATATATTTATAGCGCACCGGAAAGTGTTCTCGGAACGGTTCCAGCGTGAGGTGAACGCCTCCAGCTCGACGCGTTGATCGCGCAGTTCGAAGTTTTACGCGAATCGGAGGTACTGCGGACCCCTGGCGGTCAAAAACATGAACACCGCGCGCTCGAGAGAAAAACCGGGGATGTTTTTGCAAACTGCCAGCCACCTGGGCTATATAAAGACCACCACACTCCCACCTCTTTCTAGGGTTTCCCTAGCCAGAAAATTGCAGCCACCCCCCTCAAAAAACTCAAATCTGCCCAATTTGCCCCCAAATCCCGAAATCCTAACTCCCAGGCGATCTGGACCGTCGGACCGGCCGATCCAACGGCCCAGATGCGCCCCAGCCTCCCCACCAACCCGTCTCCTCTCTCCTCCACCCGAGCCGCCTCCAGCCCGTGGACGCCGCCGCGCCGCCCGACTCCGGCCGTCGCGCCTCCGGCCAACAGGCCCCGCCGCCGACGTCCCTCCTCTCCATCTCCTCCTTCCCTCTGCTCCCTCCTCTCCCCTAACCTCCCTCTCCTCCCCCGCTGCAGGTCGCAGCCGCCGGAGACCCTGCACCGAAGCCGCGCGATGGACAGGAGCGGCCCGAGCTCCACTCCGCCGCCCGGAGCTTTCCCCGCGGCCGCTCGCCTCCCCGACGCCTGCACCGAGCCGCCGCCTCCAGGCCGCCCCAACGCCTCCACAACCGCCCCTCCTCGCCGCCGGTGGCCGGCGTGCCACCGGGCTACCTCCGCCGCGAGCCGGCTGGATCGGGAGCCTCCCGGTCGGGACGAACCACCAGGTGGGCCGGCGCCCCACCCGCGGCCCAGCCGGCCTGCTCGCTCCAGTCAGGCGACAACGGCCCAAGCCAGCCGCCAGGCCTCCCAGCCTCTTGGGCCGGCCCAGCTGGGTGAGGCCCGGCTCCTTTTTTTTCTGTTGTTTTTATCCATTTTCCAGATTTTGCCAAGTCTGAGTAATTTTTGCAGCTGATGTCTGTTTGCAACATAATTTCCCGTTGATCCATAGCTCCGATGAACGTGCCCCCAAAACGAATATTGCTCAGAATTGTGTGTACTTCAATCCATCTTTTGTGGGCATTTTGATTTGAGGCCGTCTTGATTTTGCAAAACTGTGTTGAAGTGGGCATCAGGCCGTTAATTGCTATTATTTCCTGTTAAGTGCTGCTGTTATTATTTTATTGCAAGTTTGCATGATGATTGTGACACATCCATGAGGCCTATTGCATTGATTATTTTTCCTATGTGTTAAGCATCATGTGTACTTCATTTCCATGCTTTAACTTGTCATGTTTGGGTGCTTTAGCTATATTAAATCTTGCTCCAAAGTGGTGATCCTGATGTTAATGTGCTGGTGTGCTGAAAACTGTTAATTTGTTGCAACTTCGGTCGACGAGTGTGTCGCGACCGTTTATCGGAATTGAGTGATTCCAATTGCATATTGTTAAGCATCATGTCTACTTCCATTATATGTATTGCATGGTCAAGATATGCTTGCTGGTCACATAGTTATTTAGCTCCAAAGTTGCTATCCCGCTGTTTTTGACAACCACCTCTGTTTTTCTCTAAGTCTGTAACGTCACGATGCCATGTTGTTTGCTTAATATCTTTTGATCTATGATGCCTTTTTGCATGATTCTTTTTGCCATGCCTTCCCTGTCATGTCTACTTTAGTTCCATATCATTTGTGAGAATGTTTGCATTCATTACCCTGTTTGTGCATTGCTCTAAAGTGTGCTTCGTGATGTTGGCAGATTGTGCCCGTAACTTGTTTTGCTTATATCTTTTTAACCGTAACTCCGTTTGGAGTGTGCCTTATATGTAACTTGATTAGTTAATCGTGTACTTTGTGTTTATGCTATTGATTGCTGCTGTTAACCAACCTAAAACATTGTTTAGGGAAGATCATTACCAAATCCTTTAATTGTTGTGGGGCAAGTAGTGCTATGCATGTTTAGGTTGTGTCTCACTTAAATTGACTAGCATAGATAGTTTACTTTGTGCTTCACCTATTGCCATGTTTATGTGCTATGCCATGCTTGAGTGAGATGCCATGTTAACAATCTTTGTTGATCACATGTAGCTAAACAACCTGAACCTTTCTAAATGTTCGGTATCGTCGTGTGTGATGAGTACTCTACTTAACCTGTTAGTAACCGCTCTCGAAGGTAGGTGCGATGTACCGAGTTGCCTTCTTGTTGATGCTTGCTCGTGTTTGCCCCGTAGTAATAGATGCTTTCTCGTTGATTGCTTTGCAGTGTTTACCCTCTTGTGTGCTCCTGCGGGTACCTTCGGAGACGATGCGAGCTTGCGATCCACTACACCTTCGGAACCTGACTTATCAACAGACAAGGACTATATATTACTTATGATCCATTTTATTTCAACCAGCGGTTTGCATGCTAGTCTAGGTTAGGTTCGATGTTTGATCCTACCACATGTTTACAGCCTCCTTCAAACCGATACAACCATGTCCCTTCCCAGCAAACCTTGTACTGCTATGTTACTATTGCTCGTTACTCAGCCCCTGCTTAGTATGCATGCTTAGGATGCTACGATGTTACCCTGTTACTCCTTGGTTTGGTCTATCACATTATTATATTGTTGTTGATGATATGATTATTATAATGTTGACTATATTCGACGAAGGATGGAAGGTCTAGGCTATCCCGCCCCGACGCTTTGTTCCATTCGAGTCACCTAGGATCCGAGTTCCGGGTATTGGTTTTAAGACTAAGCGTGCCTAATCGCGTGTGGGATTTTATGGGGTCCCCTCTTCTTACCTACCTAGCTTCAAACATTTCTAGAGGTGGCCCAAGCTGATTTACCATTTGAAACCGTGTGTGTGCTGGTCAGCTTCCAGTAGTTTTCAAACAACTCGGGCCAGCGGAGACAAAGTTCCTCTGTTGGTCCACACTGGTGAGCTAGGGAAGTCCCCTGTTATATAGGTGAGACTAAACCCGACCTTGGCCATACGGAAGAGTCCGATCCGAGAGCGTGGCCAGCTTTTGGATTGGGTGTCGAATCCCCGGGGGCCACCCGGATTTGCTCGTTGTTAGTTAGAGGGACTTGTCGTTTCGGATCTCTTGGAACTAAATCATAAAATGGATGCCTATAATGGGTAGCAACTGAGAGAGATGGGCGAGCATGCGACGTCTCATAATGGGCAGTTGGTACACCCCTGCCGGGTTAAATCTTTTCGAGAAGCCGTGTCCACGGTTATGGACGACTTGAGACCTACTCCTTGTTCATAGACAATAACAACTGAGATAATCTTAATATAATTTGATCAATGTGTGTGTGCCTTGACTGCTTGGCTATGTTTGCGTATGTAGGTGGATAGCAGACTTGTTGGAGGGGATTCCTCATCGAATGCTTGGCTCCTTATCTTACTCTCTAGATCGTTAGCCACTTCATAAATGCTAGAGCGGAAGCAACCTCACCACTTACCCCATCCTTACCGTAAACTACTAGTTGTCCTAGAATGACGAGTGATGAAGTCCTTGCTGGGTCAGATGACCACTACAGTTGGATGCTGAGTACCTCTGTACTCATGATACTACCCCAAACTCTTTTCAGGGTTCTTGATCGACAACAGGTATGGTGATCGACGTTTCACGTGGAGACTCGACGAAGACTAGTTAGGCGGATCCCGGCGGAGGGCCTGGACCCGTGTGGTTATGGGAATCGATGCTTTTCTCTTTGCCACTAGGCATTTGATTGTAGTCTATACTCAGACATGTATCTTCCGCTGTTATATTGTATTTAAGGAAGTTGTATGCCGATTGTATGAGATGTTGTATCCTTGTATCTATAATGTTGTGATATCATGTTGGAAATGCGGGGCATATGGCTTTCTCATATGTCGCGGTGGGACCGATATGTGCTTCGTCCCCGGATCTGGATGGAAACATCCAGATCTGGAACAGTACAGCATATCGGGCCTTACAAGACATGGCTGTATCGGTTTGAAAGAGGCTGTAAACATGTGGTAGGATCAAACATCGAACCTATCCTAGACTAGCATGCAAACCGCTGGTTGAAATAGAATGGATCATAAGTAATGTATAGTCCTTGCCTGTTGATAAGTCGGGTTCCGGAGGTGTGGTTGATCGCAAACTTGCAACGTCTCCGAAAGTATCCGCAGGAGCACACAAGAAGGAAACACTGGAAAGAAATCAACGGAGATGCAATCTATTTGTCACAACCCCAAGTTTGGTATGTGCTAGGGTTTAAGTGCTCCTTTGCATCATGCAAACATTTCAAATGAAATCCAAATGGGGAAAGCAGAAGCCCTAATTGAATTTAGTTCAAATGGCCAGATAAAAATTGCTTCTAAAAATTCCTCTGGTATTTTTGAAAAGTCTTATAAATATGCATGATCACATATAAAATGAAGTGAGTCCCACTGCATGCTCCAAGATTTCTCAAAAAAAATCCAAACAGAGCTTGGAAATTAAATAAATACCCTATTTGATTTGAAATTCAAATTGTTTGAATTTCAAAAATGCCCAAACTTTGTGAGTGGCTAGCTATATGCTTTGCAAGTCCACATAAAAATTTGGGGCATTTTACAAAATGCTTTGCTATTTTTAATAGCAATCCAAAACAAATTACAGAAAGAAAATAGAAACATAATAGAATAAAAAGGAGCTCAGCTGGATCTGGCCCAAATCATCGCCTCGTAGCCCACCAGGCCGGCCCAACCCACCCCTCCTCTTGTCTTCTTCCTCCCACGGCCGCAAGCAGCTCGGTGGCCGGCATGCACGCCGTCGTCGTGGCGCCTAGGCCACGCAGCTGCTCCCCTGGCCATCTCCTTGCCCCTGGAGAAGCCCCTCGAAGCCCCGTGGCCATTCCCCCTCCTCTGGCTCTCTCTCCACGCTCTCCCTCGCCAAATCTCGCGCACACCCAGCCCCAGCCAGAGCTCGCCGCCGTGGCCCGTGTGGCCAACGGACCCCTCCCGACATGACGTCGTGTCCAGGAGGTCCCTCGCCGTCGACATCGTCTAGCAGGCCGCCGAATCGAGCTCAATCCGCACCGAAGACGACGCAAGCTTCAAGGTCTCGCCGCCGGGCACAAAGGACTCCGGCGAGGAATTCCCCAACGGCCAGCCCCTCCCCGGACTCGCAGCGTCCACCGTCGAGCTCTGGTGAGCCTCGCGGTTCTTTTCCCCCATCCTGTTCTTCTTCCCGTGTCGTGCTTTCCATCTTCGTCTAGGCCAGTGGCCGGTCGTTGCGCAAGTCGACGCCGTCGCCGCCCGGTATCCCCTGGTGTCCCCCTGATAGCTCAAGCACACGCGGGAGAGCACGAGGTACCTTCCAGTGCTAACCCCGTCCCACCCCGTGGCCAAAATCACACTCCGGCGAGCCCTCTGCCATGTGCAATGGTTACCGGCGACGAGGATGACGTGGCCTGGAATAACTGAACCGTAATTAACCCCTAACCCACCCAGAGACGATGACAGGTGGGGCCCCAACCCCTAACCCCCTCTCCGTTTAAAATAAACAGAGAGATTAACCCCCTGTGACACTGACATGGGTACCCCACTGGTCAGAGGACCCCTGATGCCAGCATGAGGTCATGCTGACGCAGTGATCCTTTTTCTATTTAAAAGAATTTCGAGAAAAGGCAGAAATTCAATTAAACTTTGGAAATTAATAACTAATTCATACTAACTCCACATTGGGCATATAATATGTCTAAATTTATCAGAAAAAATGCAAGGATTAATAATATGCACTTTTTTTTCATGTTTTCCAAATTTAAAATGGGGGGCGGGGGACAGAAGCAAACATACATATGAACCCTTTTAAATTCAAATATGGAGTTTGAATTTTCAATTCTTTTGCAATACACTTCAATTAAATGGAATTGTCAACACATCAGTACCATGTATATCATGTTTTCACAACTTATCATGTGCTTGAGAATTATATTGTATTGATTGTTCCTTTTCCGCATTGTTTGCTATCGGTAGAGGTGGAACCGGAAGTGAAGGTCACCCCGGAAGAAGAAGTTCGATAAACTAGTGTATCGTCAGCAAGGCAAGCAAACCCCATTGATCATGTTTATAAAAACCCAGTTCCCTCTCATTCTCGCTTATGCATGTTTAGGAGTTCACCATGATGCGTTCTACCGCTAGTTGAACCCATTCCTTTGCATGACCTATGATTTCTTCCACAGTATTAAGCTAACCTCAACCTAGCAGATCTAGGAATTGCTTGTGATCATCATGTGGCCATTCATCCATGTTATGCTTATGCTATGATTAGAGTTGTGGAAGAATTGGTCCATCTTGGGTGATGAATTGATGTTGGTGGCAGTCATGTTCATGTTACTTGTGATGAAAACGGTGTGGTGAAATTGACTAAACAAGGTGAACGATGAGAAGTTGTGTAGGAGTACACAGTGGGTTGTCTCGTTGAACACTGCCCTAGGCCCCGAGTTCTTGTGTTGTGATCCAAGACAAAGAGTACTACCACATGTTGGGCAAACGGATCCCCGCTCAACCTACTAACTCACCCCAGTTCAAGTCCAGGAGTCACTAGTTCGGGGTTTCCATTTGGCATATGCATAAAAAAAGAATGAATGAAAGTTTGCATCATTTAGATATGTGGATGGACCTGTGAGATAGTAAAACCATCTGCTAAGGTGGTGTCTCGGTCGCCTGCATCGTCTGAGCCCGTATCGTTGACCCGGCCGGACTCTTGAGCGGTGAGCAACTCAGATGGCCGACACCCTCTTGAAGGGTGACTAGAACCCAGCGGTAACTGATAGTTTCATGTGTGTAGCAGTACACCCCTGCAGGGTTAACAAAACTATTCGAATAGCCGTGTCCGCGGTCATGGACTACTTGGAGACCTTTACTTGATCATTAGACAACTTCAACGGTTACTCTAAAACTTGCAAGATAAGTGTGAGTGCTATGGTGTACTTCCTCGTGGGGAAGTTGAGGAAGTATCCATACTGGTGTATTGGTTGGAGACTTGGTAGTGGACTCGTGTACGCTTCTTACCTCAAGTCTGGTACTCGTAGTACAGGACTAGCCAAGTCAAAGCTGACACTTCTGCATGTTGAAACCCCACCTCCCTTTACCTTGAAACTTGAGCATGAGTAGTATAGTTCTGATTTATGTCTTGCTGAGTACGACTTCGTACTCACGTTTTCTTATTCTATGTTTTAGATGAGAACCCAGCCCCCGATGGAGTCACCTTCCTGAAGCTCGACGTTGACTAAGTTAGTATAGTTCTAGACAGCAGTCTGGTCGCTCGTGGAAGGGCATGTATGTTGAACAAGGCTTCTCTAAGCCATTTGTTAATCTTGTCTGTACTCAGACCTAATTTTCTTCCGTTGTTTGATGTAATGATGGATCATAGTCATATGATCTTTGTGTACTCTATGTAAGTTAATAAAGATAAACTTTGTAGAGTAATGTGATGATACCTGCTGTTCACACTAGACATGTATGCTGCGTGTATGATTATAACGTGCATGTCTTAGTGTGGGGTTCGATGGCTTAGTTGTGTTCTTTCCAGCGGTCTTTTATACACCAAGTGGCCCTTAGATGTGCGCAACTTGGGTCATCGCGATGCGATTGCTCGTGACTTTGTCACGTGGCACACTTAGTTGTATGATAGAGCCCGCCCGAGACCCCGACTAAGTGATAGGGCTGGAGTTTGTTTATGTAAGTGTTATGATTCAATCGATAATATGGTTGAGGCGACTTGTCTATGAGTATGTGATTTCACCACCCATAATCATTTAGACTTGTGAGCGGTCGATAAGGACCCATCTCAGTTGATCATCCGGCCTGGATGGGATGCCCCTCACGTACGATGCTTTACGAGAGTGTTCTGTGCTTGGCCTTGTCTACTTAGACAAGTGGGTATGACTCTCGGCTCTCCATATGATTGAGTTGTGACCGGAATTACATAAGCATAGTCCGGGTCCCGACAGACTTGGTATCAGAGCATGACTATCTGTAGGATTATCAAACCCTTGGTCGAAGTCGAGTCTAGCATTCTGTAGTTATATAGTTACTTGGGTATAAAGGGAATAACATAAGGCTTCTTTTTCTCCTTACCCTCATCGATCTGAGTTCTGAGTCACCCTCATATTTTCTACGGGAAGATAGGACTAGGCTCATCTATGTCTTACAAGAACATCTCGTTGATTGCTTCTTTGTAGCCGTAGGACTGTTGTGGTCGTCTAGAGCCATCGTGTTGTTGAGTTCCTTGAGTAAGTTCTATCCAATCTCACCAAGGTTGTCTCATTTTTCATCCCGGTGTAGCCGTTATGCTGCCTGAGTTATCCCGTGTTTCTATGAATCATTGCCTTTGCATTATAGTCTTCTCCGCCTTAAACCATGTCCTCTTATCTTTGATTCCATGGTACAACCTGTTCTGATTGTTGATTTTTATCACACAGGATATCAGGTGGAACTCGTAGTGCTGTTCGTCGCAATCGAGACCTGATCAGAATCGAAGTAATGATGAACCTCCACCACCGACTTCTACAGCGGAAATCATGATGGAAGCTGAGCAGACTCGACGTGATCAAACACGCCTTCTGGAGCTCATTGAGCAGAATACCGCTCTTCAGCGCAATGTGGTTGTCAGCATTCAGGATTTCATCCTCCTCAAACCACCGGTATTCCGATGTTCTTCTGAGCCCCTTGAAGCTGATGATTGACTCCGTTCCATCGAGCGTAAGCTGGACATAGCACATGTTTCTCCCAATGATCGAGTTATATTTGCGGCATACTTTCTGGAAGATGCTGCTGCTGAATGGTGGGAGAACTATGCTGCGATGCAGCCTGATGGTCACCTAGTGACTTGGCAAGAGTTCCATGATGCCTTTCGAGGGTACCACCTTCTAGATGAGTTAATGGAGCGCAAGAAGGAAGAGTTCTGCAATATGACTCAAGGAGAGATGTCCATTCATGAGTATGTGACGAAGTTCAACCGTCTTGCTCGTTATGCCCAAGATGAGATCACCACCGATGCCAGAAAGCAGGCAAGGTTCTGTAAGGGACTTAGCCCCATCCTTCGCCATGATCTCAACCTCCTTGAATTTGCCACCTTTGAGGATCTAGTCAACATATCATTCAGAGCTGAGCATGGCAATGAAGTGTTTGAAGAGTCCCGCAAGCATGCTCTTGAGCTTGATTCTTCTTCTAGTTCAGCCCCTCAGAAACGTCGAATATGGATCCCAACTAGTGCCCCTTAGAAACGTCGAATATGGATCCCAACTAGTGCCATACCTCAAAACATTCTTTAGAGACCACCATCCAATATATGCCATCCACCTCAACACATTGTTCCTCCCAGGAATGATGGTGTGAAAACAAGTAATCCTGCTCCCAGCAATTCAGGCAGGGTGTGTTTCAAGTGTGGTCTTCCAGGCCATTACCTCCGCCAGTGCCCTCCGGTTTTGATGGCACCACGTCATTCTCGACGTAATCCTTCAAGGAAATCCACCTCCAAACCCTTGCAAGCAAAGCCTTCATCCACTAGTAGTGGTTGTGTGAACCAAATCTCAGTTGAGAAAGCTATTGATACTTCTGACGTCATCCTTGGTACACTCCCAGTCAATCATGTTCCTGCCTCCGTTCTTTTCGATCCAGGAGCTTGTCATTCATTCATGTCGGAGAGTTATGCACTTCGTCATGAGTTTTCCTTTGAAGAGATGTTTTCTCCAATGATAATTCAAACTCCTGGTTCAAAGTGGCAAACTAATAGAGTAAGCCATGGCAATCAAATTGCAATTGAGGGTTTAGTATTCCTTGCTTCACTTATAGCCCTCAAGTCTTCGGACATTGATGTCATCCTAGGAATGGATTGGTTATCAAGACAGAATGCTTTCCTTGATTGTAAAGCCAAGTCGGTCAAAGTCACCCATCCTTCAGGCCAGACAATTGACTACACATCACCCATCTCTAGAATCCAGATGCATACTTTGAATGTGCTTCCCCTTCCTGACCTTGAAGATATTCCGGTGGTTTGTGACTTCCCAGATGTCTTTCCTGAAGAGCTGCCGGGCATGCCACCCGACAGATGTGTAGAATTCATAGTGGATCTTATACCAGGCACATCCCCAATTTCCAGACGCCCATATAGAATGGCCCCACATGAGTTAGCTGAGCTAAAAACCCAACTTGATGATTCGTTGGCAAAAGGCTTCATCCGCCCTAGTTCATCGCCATGGGGTTGCCCCGTTCTGTTCATAATGAAGAAAGATGGAACAGAAAGGATATGCATATACTATCGCCCGCTAAATCTAGCGACGATAAAGAACAAGTACCCACTGCCCAGGATCAATGATCTTTATGATCAACTTGTTGGATCCTCTGTCTTCTCCAAGATGGATTTGAGATTAGGCTATCATCAAATCAAAATCCAAAACGAGGACATTCCCAAGACGGCTTTCACTACTCGATATGGTCTTTACGAGTAGACCGTCATGTCCTTCGGTTTAACCAATGCCCCCACCACATTCTCGCGCTTGATGAATTCAATCTTCATGGAGTACCTAGATAAATTTGCTGTAGTTTATCTTGATGACATTCTCATCTACTCGAAGAACGAAGAAGAACATGGCGAACATCTTAGGCTGGTATTGATGAAACTTCGAGAGCGTCGGATTTATGCCAAGTTCTCTAAGTGCGAATTTTGGCTACCAGAAGTGACCTACTTAGGCCACGTGATTTCTGCGAAAGGCATTGCTGTCAATCCCGAGAGAGTTTAGGCCGTCCTTGACTGGACTCCACCTGAATCGGTTAAGCAAGTTAGGAGCTTTCTTGGCTTAGCAAGCTATTGTCGCCGCTTCGTTGACAACTTCTCTAAAGTTGCAAAGCCTCTAACTGAACTCCTCAAGAAAGATAAGAAATTCGAATGGACCCCCAAGTCCGAGGAAAGCTTTCAAGAGCTAAAAAGAAGATTGACTTATGCACCCGTACTTGCACCTCCAGACACCAATAAGGATTTAGAGATCTATTGTGAGGCTTCACGGCAAGGGTTAGGATGCATACTTATGCAAGATCGACATGTGGTAGCATACGCTTCACGGCAACTGCGTCCACATGAAGAGAACTATCCTACCCATGATCTTGAACTCGCTTCCATAGTTCATGCCCTGAAGACTTGGCGACATTACCTCCTTGGTAATCTTTGTGAGATCTATTCCCACCACCAAAGCCTCAAATACATATTCACCCAGCCAGATATTAATCTCAGGCAAAGACGCTGGATAGAGTTGATAAAATATTATGACTTAGGAATCTCATTCACCCGAGGCAAAGCCAATGTCATGGCTGATGCACTAAGTCGTAAGTCGTATTGTAACAACCTCATGTTACAACAGTGTCAACCACTTCTTCATGAGGAATTTCAAAAGCTCAATCTCGAGATTGTTCCTCATGGCTTTCTTTCTACCTTGGTGGCGAAACCAACCCTTGAGGATAAAATCATAGCCGCCCAGAAACGTGATAGTGGTATTTGAGAGATCAAGAAGAACATTGCTAGCGGAGTTGCTAAATGTTTCTCCATAAATGATCAAGGTGTCATTTTCTTTGGCACTCGATTAGTTGTACCACGAAAACACAATCTTAGGAGGCTGATTCTTAAGTAAGCTCATGATACTCCCCTTTCGATTCATCCTGGTAGCACAAAGATGTACCAAGACCTACGCCAGAGATTTTGGTGGACTAGGATGAAGCGACAAATTTCTCAGTTCATTTCTGAATGTGATGTTTGTCGTTGCATTAAGGCAGAACACCAAAGACCTGCTGGTACTCTTCAACCATTGCCTATTCCCGAGTGGAAATGGGACAAAGTGAGTATGGATTTCATCACTGGCTTTCGAAAAACCCAGAAAGGAAATGATGCCATCTTTGTTGTCATTGATCGACTTTCCAAAGTTGCTCACTTCCTTCCAGTACGCGAGTCTATAACTGCTAGCCAGTTAGCGGACTTGTATGGCTCTAGAATTGTTTCTCTTCATGGTGTTCCTTTGGAAATCAATTCTGATCGTGGTAGCCTTTTCACCTCTAGATTCTGGGAAAGCTTTCAGAATGCTATGGGAACTCATCTCTCCTTTAGTACAACTTTCCATCCCTAGTCTAGCGGTCAAGTTGAAAGGGTTAACCAAATTCTAGAAGACATGCTCAGAGCTTGTGTTATATCTTTCGGAAAGAATTGGGAGAAGTCTCTTCCATTTTCCGAATTTGCTTATAACAATAGTTTTCAATCTAGTCTGAACATGGCTCCTTTTGAACTCCTCTATGGACGACGATGTCGAACACCCCTTAACTTG
Organism: Bromus sterilis; assembly: GCA_950022295.1. NCBI lineage: Eukaryota > Viridiplantae > Streptophyta > Magnoliopsida > Poales > Poaceae > Bromus > Bromus sterilis. Next base: position 154,166,236 of record OX465596.1, on the reverse strand, counting down.
TCAGAAACCGGTGAAAGACAATTCTTTGGACCGGATATGATCAAGGGAGCAGAAGTGCAGGTTCACATTGTTCGTGATCAATTGAAAGCAGCTCAGTCTCATCAGAAAATCTACTATGATCGTCATCATAGGCAAGAAAGCTACAATATGGATGAGAAGGCTTACCTTCGGGTTACTCATCTGAAGGGAACCCAACGATTCGGTATCATAGGCAAGTTGGCCCCATGTTACATTGGACCTTTCCGCATTCTTGCTAAACATGGAGAAGTTGCCTACCAACTTGAACTACCCGCGCACCTTTCTCGAGTACATGATGTATTCCACGTGTCACAACTCAGGCGTTGCTTCAAGGACCCCATCCGCGAAGTCGACCATGAAATGCTTGATCTCCAAGATGACCTTTCTTATCGAGAGTACCCTGTTCGTATTCTTGATTCCACAGAGCGTGTCACGCGTCGTCAGAAGATCAAGTTTCTGAAAGTGCAATGGTCACACCACTCCAAGAAAGAAGCTTCGTGGGAAAGAGAAGACCGCCTCCGTGCCGAGTACCCCACGTTCATCCCGATGAGTTCTGAATCTCGGGACGAGATTCTTTTGAGTGGGGGCGAGTTGTCACAACCCCAAGTTAGGTATGTGCTAGGGTTCAAGTGCTCCTTTGCATCATGCAAAAATTTCAAATGAAATCGAAATGGGGAAAGCAGAAGCCCTAATTGAATTTAATTCAAATGGCCAGATAAAAATTGCTTCCAAAAATTCCTCTGGTATTTTTGAAAAGTCTTATAAATATGCAAGATCACATATAAAGTGAAGTGGGTCCCACTGCATGCTCCAAGATTTCTCAAAAAATACAAACAGAGCTTGGAAATTAAATAAATACCTTATTGGATTTGAAATTCAAAATATTTGAATTTCAAAAATGCCCAAACTTTGTGAGTGCCTAGCTATATGCTTTGCAAGTCCACATAAAAATTTGGGTCATTTTACAAAATGCTTTGGTATTTTTAATAGCAAGACAAAACAAATTACAGAAAGAAAATAGAAACAGAAAAGAATAAAAAGGAGCTCACCTGGATCTGGCCCAACTCATCGCCCCGCAGCCCACCAGGAAGGCCCAGCCCACCCCTCCTCTTGTCTTCTTCCTCCCACGCCCGGAAGCAGCTCGGTGGCCGGCATGCACGCCGGCGCCGTGGCGCCGAGGCCACACAGCTGCTCCCCTGGCCATCTCCTTGCCCCTGGAGAAGCCCCTCGAAGCCCCGTGGCCATTCCCCCTCCTCTGGCTCTCTCTCCATGCACTCCCTCGCCGAATCTCGCGCACACCGAGCCCCAGCCGGATTACGCCGCCGTGGCCCATGTGGCCAACGACCCCCTCCCGACAGGCCGTCGTGTCCAGGAGGTCCCTCGTCGTCGACTATGTCTAGTAGGCCGCTGAATCGAGCTCAATCCCCACCGAAGACGACGCAAGCTTCAAGGTCTCGCCGCCGGGCACAGAGGACTCCGGCGAGGAATTCCCCAACGGCCAGCCCCTCCCCGGACTCGCAGTGTCCACCATCGAGCTCTGGTGAGCCTCGCGGTTCTTTTCCCCCACCCCGTTCTTCTACCCGTGCCGTGCTTGCCATCTTCGTCGAGGCCAGTGGCCGATCACCACGCAAGTCAACGCCGTCGCCGCCCGGTATCCCCTGGTGTCCCCCTGATAGCTCAAGCACACGCGGGAGAGCACGAGGTACCTTCCAGTGCTAACCCCGTCCCACCCCGTGGCCAAAATCACACTCCGGCGAGCCCTCTGCCATGTGCAATGGTTACCGGCGACGAGGATGACGTGGCCCGGATTAACTGAACCCTAATTAACCCCTAACCCACCCAGAGACGATGACAGGTGGGGCCCCAACCCCTAACCTCCTCTCCGTTTAAAATAAATAGAGAGATTAACCCCCTGTGACACTGACATGGGGACCCCAATGGTCAGAGGCCCCCTGACGCCAGCATCAGGTCATGCTGACGCATTAATCCTTTTTCTATTTAAAAGAAATTCCAGAAAAGGCAGAAATTCAATTAAACTTTGGAAATTAATAACTAACTCATTCTAACTCCAAATTGGGCATATAATATGTCTAAAATTATCAGAAAAATGCAAGGATTAAGAATATGCACTTTTTTCATGTTTGCCCATTTTAAAATGGGGGGGGGGGACAGAAGCAAACATGCATATGAACCCTTTTAAATTCAAATATGGATTTTGAATTTGCAATTCTTTTGCAGTACACTTCAATTAAATGGTATTGTCAACACATCAGTACCATGTACATCATATTTTCACAACTTATCATGTGCTTGAGCATTGTATTGTATTGATTGTTCCTTTTCCGCATTGTTTGCTATCGGTAGAGGTGGAACCGTAAGTAAAGGTCACCCCCGAAGAAGAAGTTCGATAAACCAGTGTATCATCAGCAAGGCAAGCAAACCCCATTGATCATGTTTATAAAAACCCAGTTCCCTCTCATTCTCGCTTATGCATGTTTAGGAGTTCACCATGATGCGTTCTACCGCTAGTTGAACCCTTTCCTTTGCATGACCTACCATTTTTTCCACAGTATTAAGCTAACTTCAACCTAGCAGATCTAGGAATTTCTTGTGATCATCATGTGGCCATTCATCCATGTTATGCTTATGCTATGCTTAGAGTTTTGAAAGCATTGGTCCATCTTGGGTGATGAATGGATGTTGGTGGCAGTCATGTTCAGGTTACTTGTGATGAAAAGGGTGTGGTGAACTTGACTAAACAAGGTGAACGATGAGAGGCTGTGTAGGAGTACACAGTGGGTTGTCTCGTTGAACACTGCCCTAGGCCCCGAGTTCTTGTGTTGTGATCCAAGACAAAGAGTACTACCACATGTTGGGCAAATGGATCCCCGTTCAACCTACTAACTCACCCCAGTTCAAGTCCAGGGGTCACTAGTTCGGGTTTTCCATTTGGCATATGCATAGAAAAAGAATGAATGAAAGTTTGCATCATTTAGATATGTGGGTATACCTGTGAGACAGTAAAACCATTTGCTAAGGTGGCGTCTCGGTCGCCTGCATCGTCTGAGGCCGTATCTTTGACCCGGCCGTACTCTTGAGCGGTGAGCAACTCAGATGGTTGATTCCTAGATTAGAATTGGCTATAAGGTAAAAGTTTTGGAAATTATCCTCGCCGACACCCGCTTGAAGGGTGACGAGATCCCGGCGGTAAGTGATAGTTTCATGCGTGTAGAAGTACACCCCTGCAGGGTTAACAAAACTATTCGAATAGCCGCGTCCGCAGTCATGGACTACTTGGAGACCTTCACTTGATCATTAGACAACTTCAAAGGTTACTCTAAAACTCGCAAGATAAGTGTGAGTGCTATGGTGTACTTCCTCGTGGGGAAGTCGAGGAAGTATCCATAGTGGTGTATTGGTTGGAGACTTGGTAGTGGACTCGTGTACGCTTCTTACCTCAAGTCTGGTACTCGTAGTACAGGACTAGCCAAGTCAAAGCTGGCACTTCTGCATGTTGAAACCCCACCTCCGTTTACCTTGAAACTTAAGCATGAGTAGTATAGTTCTGATGTAAGTCTTGCTGAGTACGACTTTGTACTCACGTTAGCTAATTCTCTGTTTTAGATGAGAACCCAGCCCCCGATGGAGTCACCTTCCTGAAGCTCGACGTTGACTAAGTTAGTATAGTTCCAGACAACAGTCTGGTCCCTCGAGGAAGGGCATGTATGTTGAACAAGGCTTCTCTAAGCCATTTGTTAATCTTGTCTGTACTCAGACCTATTTTGCTTCCGTTGTTTGATGTAATGATGGATCATAGTCATATGATCTTTGTGTACTCTATGTAAGTTAATAAAGATATACTTTGTAGAGTAATGTGATGATACCTGTTGTTCACACTAGACATGTATGCTGGTGTATGATTATAACGTGCATGTCTTAGTGTGGGGTTCGATAGCTTAGTTGTGTTCTTGCCGGCGGTCTTTTATACAGCAAGTGGCCCTTAGATGTGTGCAACTTGGGGCATCGCGATGCGATTGCTCGTGACTCTGTCATGTGGCACACCTAGTTGTATGATTGAGCCCGCCCGAGACCCCGACTAAGTGATCGGGCTGGAGTCTGTTTATGTAAGTGTTATGATTCAATCGATAATATGGTTGAGGCGACTTGTCTATGAGTATGGTATTTCACCACCCATAATCATTTAGACTTGTGAGCGGGCGATGAGGACCCATCTTTGTTGATCATCCGGCTTGGATGGGATGCCCCTCATGTATGATGCTTTCCGAGAGTGTTCTGTGCTTGGCCTTGTCATCTTAGACAAGTGGGTATGACTCTCGGCTCTCCATATGATTGAGTTGTGACTGGGATTACATACGCATATTCCGGGTCCCGACACTATTACTACAGAGCAACACAAGCAAGCATGGTCAAGTATGATGCATGTCATTTTAATATCATGGCATGAACATGAGAATAGACAAGTTTAAATGAAGCAACGGGAAGCAAGGGTGCAATGCTACCGAAAACCTTCATATGCATTAGGTAGGTTGTTAATGACGCATGTCAAAGTTGGTATGATGCATGATCATGGCATATGCAAAAGACGAACCTAATATTAGCAAGAATTTCCCACACATGAGAATAAACCTCGAGGTGGGGTTCCTCAACATAACATATATGAAAATGGCATGGCATTATGATGCAACTAATGCACATATATTTCAAGCAATTAAATAAAGGGCGAGACTACGCTACTGAAAGCTACGGTGAACGGAGGAACTACGATGCTCGAAACACGGGAAACAAAATGGAAGAATTGCACCATGTGTAACATACGAGGGGTTATGTGCAAAATGCACCATCGCCAAAATAATGCTAGCTCAAATGGAAATATGAATAGCACCATCTCGTTCCTCATATTTTTCTACCCCAAAATCATGTATGACATGATTAAATTGGAGCTAGGATGCATATGTTACAAGCATTGCAAAAAAGGGGCAGATTTGATTAGATTCAATTGATTTGAATTAATCAAACAAGAAAAAAAGAGAAAAAGCCTCCATGGGCTGGCTTCGGCCGAAGTGGCCCAAACCCTCGCGGGATTTCTCTACACTGAGAGCCCACGGGCGAGAAAAGTTCTGGGCCAAGCCCATCTATTCGCAGCAGGAAGGAAAACAAATGGAAAAAGGTGGCGGTTTTAATTGCTCCAAGGGGAATTCAAACCTAGGACCTCACGGTTAGAAACCAAGGCACTATACCACTGCGCTATTGATCAATTTTTGTAGTAAAAAGAGACTGCAACTACAATATCCAACAGACGCAGCTAATGACAGCTACCAACGCCTGACGAAACCAAAGAAAACTGCAGCAATGAGGGGCTGCGAGGGACGCGCACGGGAAGCCAAAGGAACGGCCTTGGGCGAGCGCAACCAAGCGTGCAAGAAGGAGCACTAGAGGGTACGCGCGCGCACAAGGGGATGCGCTGCTCACGTACAAGCTATAGGACACCACCACCATCTCTGAAGAAACTGAAGGAAAAATGCCACGCCTTTCCTGTCGAGCAGAGCAGCGGCAGCGAGGCGGAGAAACGCACGGGGCGGCCACGAGAGACCAACGACGAACGGGGGGAAAACCGTGAGCGCCTACGGTTACCTACATCGTCCTACTGCTACTCGCGATGAATGAAAGGGAGGAAGGGGGAAAGGGTCACAGAGGGAGGCGCGGCCTTGGGGCGGCGCTCCTTGATGGCGATAAAGAAACAGGGGATGTCGCGCCGGGCTATGGAGGATGAAGACGACGCCGAGGGAGTCAAGCCACACCGGGCTCAATTCCTTGCTCTTGGAGGCGCTGCGGGAGGGAGGTGAAGACGACCACGCCAACGGAGAATATGATCGCGCCCACGACGACGACGATCGGCGGCAGGAGCTCGAAGGAAAATGAACCATGGACCTCCTGTCCATGGCAGCAGAGGAGAAGATGGGGAGGAAGAAGAAGGGGGGCGGCGGCGTAAGGGAGAGGGGAGAGGCTTGGGTTTGGGAGAGGGGGCTGGCTATAAAGGGGAGGGGGAGAGGAGGCTGCAGGGAGGGCTCCACCTCCTCCCACGGCCATGGCGTGAGAGAGAGAGGAGGGGTCCTCCACGTGAGGGGAAAAAGGAGGGGGGGTGGTCGGATCGGCTGGGCTGGGAGAAGGAGGTGAGTTGGGCCGGAAGAGAGGAAAATGGGCCCAACGACCACCTGAGAATTTTCTGTCTCTATTAATTAACAAAAACAGGAAAAGGTATAGGCTTGCATAAAATAGCTAGACATGGATAAAAATCATATGAAAATATGATTTGTAGTCACAATGATATATAGCTATTTTAGAAAAGGAAAAGGGTCCAAAATGTTTAAGTAACTTTAAATGTGTTTGAATTTGAATTCAAACCATTTGAACTACAACCCCATTTTCCAGACATGATAAAATCATGAAGTTTTGCATGGGCCTTTCTCATGGCAAAACATGATCAAACCCAGAAGATCTTGCTTGGATGATCAAAGGTGATCACAGAAGAAAATGTCAAAGGCTAGCAAGGAAGAAAAGAAGGAATTCAAGATAATCCTTTTACATAACATGAAAAATGCTTGAGCATTTTTTTTGTAACATGGATTATTGCAAAGAACAAATGTGCAAATTTTCATCCCCAATGGGAAAAAATGCAAATTCTTCTGGATTTTGCTAGTTTTGGGCTGTTACATAACTCCACCACACTCCAAAGCTAGACCGCCAATATACTCGGTTTTCTTATTGCAGTAATAAAATTAGGCAAACAAACCTAGAGTCGGCTTGATCTGCAGGTAAGCTTTGCAGAACACTTGAAAATGACATATGTTGAGCACCGAGTTAGCACTCAAGTCCTGAGGGTGCAGCTTGTAGCAATGTAACAACTCCTGAATTTTTTTGACCCGGGAGGACAAAACCCCCGAGTCACATGGTCGTCAAAGACAAACGACTTGGTGTTACATAACTTCACCACACTCCAAAGCTGGACCGCCACTATACTCGGTTTGCTTATTGCAGTAAAAAAATTAGGCAAACAAACCTAGAGTCGTCTTGATCTGCAGGTAAGCTGTGCAGAACACTTGAAAATGACATATGTTGAGCACCGAGTTGGCACTCAAGTCCTGAGGGTGCATCTTGTAGCAATGTAACACACTCCTGATTTTTTTTGACCCGGGAGGACAAAACCCCCGGGTCACATGGTCGTCAAAGACAAACGACTTGGCGTTCGTTAGGCTTCGGCCGGGTCTCCTCTCCAGGAACCCACCACTTGATCACGGTTTGGGGAGGAAGGATCCCTTCCGTCACCATCTCATTCAACTGCTCCAGAGTAACTAGGATTTTTTCCCAGTTGGCCTCCAAAGTCGATTTCTGAAATGGCGTCTTTGGGGTTGGCGGCTTCTTTCCCGCCGTCTTCTTGATGGCATCGTCTTTCTTGCCCATGGTGCAATAGTCGGACCTAGCGGGTAAAGAATATATATGTTGAGCCGACTAAGAAACTGGCTAAAGACAAGAAAGGGATGGCTTTAGCTACAAATTTGTGGAGTCGGACCAAATCCGACTTTACATCAACAACACAAACAGATTTCACAAAATTATTGTGAGACAGATGGATCTACTGGACCAAAGAAAATAGGCGAAAATATGAAACATATCTAGAATTTACGAAGAACCCGAAGCGGTTAGGAACTATGGATCTATAATATATCGCAGACAAACAATTGATGCGGAACAGTCTCTAGGAGATCTTAACCTATCTACCAACATGCATGGTGAAATCTTCCGCTAAACTACCTCAATCTACTAAAATGGTGAAGCTCGAAGCTCTACAGCAATGGCGATGAACGAGAAACCGTAATGTGAGTTAAAAGACGAGAACTTACTTGAATAGCGTGCGGGAGTGGCATGGCCCCAGTCTGTTTCTCGCGAGCGCTCAAGGAAGAGAATCTTGAAGCAGCGATGAGGATGAAGCTCGCGTTCTTTAGCGTACAAGGAAGAAGATGAGGAGGAGATGTGGACGCGGTGAAGTGAACATATGGGTATGAGAGGCCTATTTATAAGGAAACCTCAACCCGAAACCCGAGACGTCGCGTGATGATGGCTAACGGAAGGAAATCCCTCAATTTTTGCAAGAGAATCTAATGGGCATTAATTGCGCAGCCAAAATCGGGATAAACCGTTTGTAAAGTCCAAGAAACACCGAAGAGTCGGATCCATTTCTAAAACAACAAAATATAGTCGGCATCGGCTCTCAAGAAGCATGAGTCGGATCAACTACAAGAGTCGGCCCTATAAAGACAAATGGAATAAAACAGATTGTTGTGAAGACTGAAGCATCACACCAATCGTGGGGGCTAATGTCGGGGGGATGGATCAAGCCCATAGACCTGGCATTATAAACCTCAAGGCTGACTTATATTAGAAGGCCCAGAAAAGAAGACCCTACCACGAGCCGTTCGCGTCAAGCATGAAGATCGAAGCCGTACAAGGAATTCGACTTACCTTGTATAGCACATAGCATATTTGAAAAGTAGGATTGGACTCCACTTCATGTAGGAGTCGGACTCGCGGAACCCCAGGACCCGACACCTTTATAAGTTGAGGTCCACGGGGTCCAGAGGAGAACTCAGTCTCAATCCAAGATAGGACGAGACACTTACAGCATGACCTAGATCTCCTCGAGACTAAGGTTGCGAACCGACTCTCTTGTAATCAATCCATCGAATATTCTATTTGAGGAGTCGATCCCCGCAATAATAAGAAGCAGGAGTAGATCTTTACCTCGAGACAAAGAGGGGCTGAAACCTCGGTCAATCGTGAGTCTCTTGTCCACGTCGTGTAACACTCTCACTGTCAGTGAACAGTAATCACCATTACTGTTGATCATTACTGTTCAAAACTTTTGTTTGATCAACTTGGTTCAGTTCGAATTCAACTTCTCTTTTGATATTGTTGAAAGTCATGTGATCATGGACCTTGGTCAACTTGAATCCAAACAATTCCAAGCTCAAATTAAATACCCTTTGAATTGAATTCAAATCAATCTAGTTCAAAATGCCTTTGGTGGATTATTAAATAATAAAACCAAAGTGCAAAATAAAGTTTCTCCAAAAACTGTGAAACTACTTTTATAAAATCACAAATATTCAGTGGACCAAATCCAAATGGGTTTGGGTATTTATTAAGTTATAGAAAATTCCAAACAATTCAAACAGTAGGTTAAAGCACTTACTTTGGGCATTTATTATCTAAAAGAAATATCTAATGATTTTCTTTTGCTGCAAAAACTTTTGTGGCACTGCTATATAATGATATACTAATTTTGAGGCACCTAACACATTTTACAAAAATGCCTAAGCTAGGAAAGCAATTACCAAAAGAAAATACAGAAAATAAAAGAGAGATAAAATAATAAAACCTAGTCTACCCCCCATGGGAGAAGCTCACCCCAACCTCCCCTTCCCCCTGGACCGAATCCAGCCCAACAAGCCCACCCCATCCCTTGTCTTCTTCCTCCCACCTGCTCCCGTACGAAGGCCGAGCGTGGGCACGCCGCTGCCAGGCTGGCCCCGCCTCCACCTGCTCCCTCCCGGCGCCGACGCGATAACGCCACCCCGGCCTACCCCCTGGACATCCTCCCCCTCCCTTTCGCCTTCTCCTCTTCTCGCACGCCTCGGGGAAATTCTACCGAGCGCCGCCATCGCCATTATCGTGGCCAGTCGTGGCCAACGAGCACAGTCCGCCCCGACGTGGTGTCCAGCGGCTGCGCTGTCGTCGTCTTCGTCGACTACAGCAGCCAATCGAGCCCGAGGAGCACCGCAGGCGTCGCCCGCGTCTTCTTCCCCCACTCCGGCCGCTGCAACCTCAACGTCGATTCCGGCCGCCTCAGCCCCTCCCCGAGCCCGCTGCCAACCCCGACGCGTTCGTGGTGACCAGCTCTGTCATCGCCAACTGTCCGTAGGTGCTCGATAAGCCCGTAGCCTTTTCCCCCAAATTCGCTTGCTCCGGCCGCCGTGGCACGTCGTCGTAGTCGTCGATTTGGTAAGTCCCAGCCCGCGCCAAGTGCACCAGTAGGATCCCCGTGGTGCGTGTGTTCGTTTTGGACCGGTAGTTAGCTCGATTTCATCTCGTATGTGCATTCGCCATTGGAGCCCGACGCCCTTCGCCGCCATTGTTGAAACTGCACTCACCTCCGTGCGTCCCAGCCCACGGGAACACTCCAGATCGACGCGGCTTCGAGATCTTTGTCGACTGCAACAAGCGGCGTCTCAAACGGCGCTCGGAATCGCGAGATAGCTCGACCTCGCCGCCGGCGGGCCTGCGGTGAGCCCTCCGGTGAGGCTGCCAGGTGGGGCCCCGGTGTCAGCTAGTTACTTAGGGCTTAACCCAAACCCCTAAGCCACTGACAGTGGACCCCCCCAGTTCATTACTTTGTTAACTTAACAGGAAAGTTAAACAGAATATTAAACCCCCCCAGACACTGACATGTGGGCCCTGACCATTTAACTTAATTAAATAAGTTTAGTTAACACTGGAGTCACTGACCAGTGGGCCCCCTTGTCAGATTTTAATTATTTAAGAGATTTAAATAAATTCAAGTGACTTACATGTGGGCCCAAAGGCTATTTTGATTTATTAAAATGTTTTATAAATAAACAGAGGCTGACATGTGGGTCCCACATGTCAGGCACTATTCTAGATAATGTTCTGGATAATGTTGAATAAATAATAAAAGAAATTCAGAAAATCATTTAAATGATTTAAAACTTTGAAATTCAATAACTTTTAAACCGTAACTCGGATTCAAAAACTTTATAAATGAAAATTGATCAGAAAAATATAACGAATACGAATACGCTATCCGTATGTCTATCACACCCCTCTAACACAACGAACATCGAACCGTCCCCCTTCGGACCGTCTGTCCGATAAATTGTCCGGTACTGTTAGAGTGCCCGGATGAATTTATTCCGAACACAAATGTTTCTCGGAATAGATCAACTAGCATGGATACACCCCCTTATGTTTGTCCGGTACCCACGACACCTCCGGCTTGATCCTTCCCCCTCCGGACACCTTGTCCGATAATCACCCGGAGCTGTCCGTTCATCCCCGGATGAATTTCTGTTCCGAGCAATGTGCATTGCACTACGTTAGAATACCGTTAACATTTCATCTGTCATGTCATGCATATGTTTGTATATGCTTGCTGTGTATTTACTGTTTCTCCCCCCCCCCTTAATCTCCGGTAGACCCCGCTGCTGCCGTTGACTACACCGCTGCTGAGTACGGCTACTTCGTCGACGACCCTACTACTACCGTCGAGCTTCCAGGCAAGCAGAGCCATTCTCTTCCCCAGATATCGCCTATCTTTCCGTACACTTCTTGCACTAGGCATTGTTACTGCTGCTGCTACGTTACAATCCTATTCAATTGCATAGCCTGTTTTTGTCGCCCCTTGATGTACCTCTTTTATCCTATGATGCCTATTATTATTATGCATTATTCAGCAGTGAGCCCTGCACATTGTTAGATAGGATTAGATAGAGCGCCGTGGTCACTTAGGGGAGTGAACGCGGATACAAATATTATAACTGCACTGGTACGGTACAATGCAAACACCGCCTCAGGCCCCCTAGCTCGGCTCTGCCGAGCCACCATCAAGTGTGAGCTATCAAGGAGTATTCCTTGTACTCCACTCGTTGCTGACTCTGTATAGCCGCTCTAGGTACCTGAGCAACGGCTGTCCTTCAGGTGAGAAGTCGGGCGACCCAACGGTGCCTGCGAGAGGTATTGCGACGGGACGACAGGGAGGGTACGACCAGTGTACCGGTGTGCTTGGCCCCTGATCGTTGGCCGCGAGAGTTACCAAACCACGAAATTCGAGCTCCTTCAGGAGCACACGCGAGACAAGGTAAGGAGACGGTTCACCTTGTTGGTAACCGCAGTGACTTGGTGGGACGACAGGGCAGGCACCGATGTACTGGTGGTCCTGGCTGCTGTCGTTGTCCGCGGGTCAGTTAAGTCGAGGCAACGATAACGGTTGTCACGCAAGTTAATAAAATGCTAAATGGTTCAGTGAATGTCATGAGTTGGCTATATGCCATGTACGCACTACCTACCCGTGGGAATTACGAGTTATGGGCTAGTCTGCTTCGTAGTGTCGTCCGTGGACTCTTCAGACGTCAGCAGTACCGCGGCCTGCGCCGGGAAGTGGTGTTGTATTATTTGCTCGCGCGGTGGTGTCTTATTTGGATTTTCTTTAAATTCACCGTCCAGCCACGCACCATGCAGGAGTAAGTTCGGGTTGGGGTCCAAGGCCGGGCGTACTTAGGATTTAGACCGGCGGATGGCCTCTCTGTTGAGTTTGAAAGATGGGCTATGAAGTGTCGGATAGCCTCGGTGGAGCGTTCCCTAACAAGGTTCCCGCCACCCTGGAGATCTGTGTGTGTAGCGTAACACAAGTGCACCCCTGCAGGGAAGATTAATCTATTCGAATAGCCGTGTCCACGGTAACAGGACGCTTTATCCTAAAGCTGGATCTTACTACTACAAAGTATTAATATTAAACTGTATGGTTCCGGGTTTTCTTCCTCGCGGGGATGTCGAGGAGGTGAACTCGGAGGCATTGTTAATTATTACAACTTATTATTATACAATGCTGCAGCAACTTCTGCTGCATTGTTACTTTATGCTTTATATAAACTGTTGGCTGATTCTTACCTCATGCTGCAAGACATCGTCGGAAGATGCTAGTCTTCGATAGGCCTAGCTTCTTACCCTTGCTCTGGATTTCTGTCTTTCAGTCCACTATATACAGCCTCTTCTTTCCGTTGATACAATGCATAATGCTTAGTAGCGGACGTAAGACTCGCGGGTATGCTAGATACTCACCTTTGCTTTATTTCCCCTTTTTCGCTTTGCCTGATCGGCCGCTGCAGCCGACGTTGGAGCCCAGGAGAAGGAGTACCCCGGAGGCGCCTACTACGACGTCGAGTTTCCCGTTGACCAGGAGTAGTTCGGTGGATCCCAGGCAGGAGGCCTCGCCTTTTCGATCTGTATCTCTGATGTGATTTGTGCTAGCCTTCTTAAGGCAAAACTTGACTAACTATGTCTGTACTCAGATATTATGGCTTGTATGACTTATGTATTCGGGTCCGCGTGACCCCCCTTTATTGTAATATATTTGTTTATCCTTTTGTGTTTAGTGTTGTGCTGTGATATTACCACCGTGGCACCCTAATCTCAGCCGTGTACCCTGCGTGTATGATTACTGTACACGGATTGATTTTGGGGGCGTCAGAAGTTGGTATCAGAGCCGACTGCCTGTAGGAAGACACCCCACCACTACTTGGTCGAAGTTGAGTCTAGTCTTTGAAAAACTATTTTGCTAACTTAATATTTGGCTTACGGGACCACATCGATGTCACTACGTGTGATATCTATGGTATTAGGATCTTTTTCTCCTTACCTATGCTCTGGGAATCTGCTCTCTTATCCTTGCTGGTAAGTTTTACAAACTCTGACATTAGGATCACGTTCTCTTGATTCCACCCGGCGTTTTTGGTGCTTCCCCATTGATTGACTCGTGTCGCAGGAGTTCTACCCCAGGTCCCGGACCGCGGATCCCATTCTCATTCTGGGCAGGCCGCGCGTCCTCTGGCATTAACTCCTGTGGCCAACAGTTTTCTTGCGGCGCGATTGACATAGTGGAATCTATGTCGCGTCGTGTAATCCTTACCGCGGTCTGCGCGCCGCCTAGTGAGTCCTTTTTCCTTAATTTCTACGACGTTACGCTGCCCGATTTTCGATTGACTCTGTGTGTAAATGTGTATGTCTTATATGACTACTCCTATATATATCCGCGCCTCCTCTTCGTTGTCGTCTTACTTCAGGCTTGATTTCGTTATCTCGTTAAATTTTCATCGCTGAAATACCCCTATTAAATTCTAGCAGGATGGCTGGTCGTGGTCGTGGTCGTGGTCGTGGTGCCAACGACCCACCTTCGCCGCCGGATTACATGGCCGCGATGATGCAGCAGTTCGAGCTGAACCGTCAGTTCATGGAGAATGTCATAGCTCAGTTCCCCCAGCCGAATCAGAATGGGCACCAACATCAGCATGCCACCGTGACTCTGCACGACTTCACCCGCCTCAACCCCACTATGTTCCGCAACACTGTTCAGCCGTTGGATGCTGATGACTGGCTTCGCGACATCACGCACGAGCTGGAGTATGCTAATGTCGATCCAGCCGACTATGTGAACTTTGCATCTTATCATCCGAAAGGCGCCGCTGCTCAGTGGTGGAGCACCCACAAGCGTTCCCTGCCAGTTGGAGAAGTCATCACTTGGGATGAATTTCAGTCTGCCTTCCGCGCCCGCTACATTCCTCAGAGGATCATGGATCGTAAGGCGGAAGAATTCCGTAACCTCACTCAGGGCGACATGACTGTTGAAGCCTATCAGCGCGAGTTCCTCAACCTCTCTCGCTATGCGGAAGGAGAGATTACCACTGATGCTCATAGGCAGCAGAAGTTCCGTCGTGGCCTCAACCCAGACCTCAGGCTCGCTCTTGCCGTTCATGATTTCGCCAACTTCGCCACCATGGTGAACAAGGCTATCACCGTCGAGGCTGCCCAGATGGAGCACAAGAACTCTCTGAAGCGTTATCGTGACGTTGGCTCATCTTCGGGCGCAACGCAGAAGCGTCGTATCTGGCTCCCTACCAGTCTGACCCATTCAGCTGTCCCTGCTCCAAGGTCGTCTTATGCTGCACCCCGTCTGCCTCCGCCACCGCAGTTGCCAAGAGCTCTGCCTGCACCACCCAATGCTACACCCCTTCGTCCTCAGGATGGGTTATGCTTCACGTGCCGCCAACCTGGGCATTTTTCCAGAGAGTGCCCACAGAAACAGAAGCAACTGGTAGTTCACCCCGCTGGCCGTGGAAATGGCCGTGGCAACAACAGGACCCCAACTATAATACTGGGTCTGCCGCTTATGCTCGTGGACATGCTAACAACGTCAATGTTGAAGAAGCTCAGAAACAACCCGCTACCGTGATGGGTACCCTTCTCGTTAATTCCGTACCATCTACTGTTTTATTTGATACAGGAGCATCGCATTCATTCATGTCGGAAGAATTTGCATTGTCGCATAACTTCGCATTGGAAAAGATGAACCCACCGATGGTTGTTCGCACCCCGATAGGCCAATGCCGAACCACCAAGATAGTGCCCGAAACCATCGTTGAAATTGAAGGAATTGAATTCCATGCTTCCCCCATAATCCTGACGTCTTCCACCATAGACCTCATTCTGGGAATGGATTGGTTGAAATTTCACGATGCCGCACTCTATTGTGGCACCAAGTCTGTCCAACTTTTTCACCCCTCCGGCGAGATTGTTAACCACACCACCCGAGTTACCCGTAATGCTGAAACACAGATATTTATGATGAATGCTTTGAATGCCGCCCCCCTCGAAGGCATCGAGAACGTTCCAGTCGTTCGCGATTTTCCCGACGTCTTCCCAGAAGAACTGCCGGGAATACCTCCGATCAGAGAAGTCGAATTTGTCATCGACTTGAAGCCCGGCACCACCCCTATTGCCAAGCGCCCTTACAAGATGCCGCCACATGAACTCCTTGAACTTAAGGAGGAAATCGACAAGGCACTTCAGAAAGGATTCATTCGCCCCAGTTCCTCAGCTTGGGGAGCACCTTCGCTCTTTGTCAAGAAGAGCGATGGGACAAACCGATTGGTCCAAGATTATCGGCCCATTAACCAAGCTACCATCCAGAACAAATACCCACTTCCCCGGATCAACGATCTGTATGATCAACTTGCCGGATCCAAGGTGTTTTCTAAACTCGACTTGAGGTTGGGTTATCACCAAATCCGAGTCCGTGATGAGGACATTCCGAAGACTGCCTTCATTACTCGCTATGGTCCATACGAGTACACTGTCATGTCCTTTGGCTTAACCAATGCTCCAGCCACCTTCTCCAGATTGATGAATTATATTTTCATGGAGTACCTCGACAAGTTCGTCGTGGTTTATCTGGATGATATATTGATATATTCCAAGAATGAAGAAGAACATGCTGAACATCTTTGTCTTATACTGGAGAAGCTTCGAGAACACAAACTCTACGCTAAGTATTCTAAGTGTGAGTTCTGGCTTCCCGAAGTAACCTACCTTGGACATGTGATTTCCAAGGATGGCATTGCCGTCACCCCAGAACGTATCCAGGCTATTCTTGACTGGACTCCTCCCAAGACCGTCAAGCAAGTCCGCAGTTTCCTCGGGCTCGCTAGCTATTGCCGCCGTTTCGTCGAGAATTTATCCAAGATTGCCAGGCCTCTGACTAGTCTGCTTCACAAAGGCGTCAAGTTTGAGTGGACAGATAAATGTCAAGAAAGTTTCTAAGCGCTCAAGGACAAGGTAACTTCTCCCCCGGTGCTCGCTCCCCCTGATACTCAGAAGGACTTCGTGATATATTGCGACGCGTCTCGTCAAGGATTAGGCTGTGTCCTAATGCAAGAGCGCAAAGTGATTGCTTATGGCTCTCGTCAGTTGCGTGCTCACGAAGACAAATATCCAACACATGATCTCGAATTGGCAGCAGTAATTTATGCATTGAAGCTGTGGCGACATTGCCTCGTCGGTAATCGTTGCGAGGTCTACACCGATCACCAAAGTCTGAAGTACCTGTTTACTCAGCCAGATCTGAATCTTCGTCAACAACGATGGCTTGAGACAATAGCCGACTACAACATGGATATTTCGTATACCCCTGGCAAGGCTAATGTGATGGCCGATGCCTTGAGCCGCAAAGCTTACTGTTCTGAACTTGAGGTTCAGGTGAAGCAACCACTTCTGTATGAAGAGTTTCGCAAGTTGAACCTCGAGATTGTTCCTCAAGGTTACGTCAATAACCTGGTTCTCGAGTCAAAACTCGACGCCCTCATCAAGAGTAGACAATCTCTGGCCCCTGACATTGTGAAGATCAAGCAGGACATTGCAGAAGTAAAGCCCTCCTCTTTTACCATTGATGCCAATGATGGTGATACTGTGTACTTCAAGGGCCGCTTAGTAGTTCCTGTGAGCCCGGCCATCATTAACTGTGGTCCGGATATCATGGAAGAAGCCCATAATTCTCCCTTGTCAATCCACCCTGGCAGTACCAAGATGTATAAAGACCTTCGTCAACGGTACTGGTGGCCTTACATGAAGCAAGACATCGCCCGCTATGTTTCTCAATGTGACGTTTGCAGTCGCGTCAAAGCCGGACATCAGAAACCTGCTGGTTGGTTGCAACCACTCCCTCCTCCTGATTGGAAGTGGGACAAAGTCGAGATGGACTTCGTCACCGGTTTTCCTAAGTCACAGAAAGGTAACGATGCCATCTTTGTCATCATCGACCGATTCTCCAAGATTGCTCACTTCCTTCCGGTCAAGGAGACGATCACTGCTAGTCAGTTAGCACACTTGTACATCTCCCGGACTGTGTCACTCCACGGTATTCCGCTGGAGATCAGTTCAGACCGTGGCAGCCTTTTCACCTCACGATACTGGAATAGTTTCATGGAAGCCCTCGGGACTCGTCTGTCTCTCAGCATCGCTTATCACCACCAGTCGCAAGGCCAAGTTGAACGAGTCAATCAAGTGCGGGAAGACATGCTTCGCGCTTGTGTCCTTTCATTCGGCATGAAATGGGAGGAATCTCTCCCGTACGCGGAATTCTCGTACAACAATAGCTACCAGGCTAGCTTGAAGATGCCCCCCTTCGAAGTTCTATATGGATGTAAATGTCGAACCCCCCTGAATTGGTCAGGAACTGGGGAACGACCCTACTTCGGACCGGATCTTGTCCAACAAGCTGAAGATCAGGTTCGCATTGTGCAAGAAAATCTCAAGGCCGCACAGTCCCGTCAGAAGAGCAACTATGACCGCAAACACCGGGAAATGCAGTATCAACCTGGTGAATACGCTTACCTCCGTGTAACTCCCATGAGGGGCACTCATCGCTTCGGTATCAAGGGCAAGTTGGCTCCTCGCTACATTGGCCCGTTCCGTATCCTTTCCAGGAGTGGACCCGTGGCATACCGGTTGGAATTGCCACCGAAACTCTCCCAAGTCCAGGATGTATTCCACGTGTCGCAACTCTGTCGCTGCTTCAAGTACCCTATCCGCGAAGTGGAGCATGATATGATCGAGCTGCAACAAGACTTGACTTACCGAGAACATCCGAGCCGCATTCTCGATCAGTCTAAGCGTCGAACCCGCAACAAGACCTTCAAGTTCCTCAAGGTTCAGTGGTCGAATCATTCTGAAGATGAAGCCACTTGGGAACGCGAAGATCGCCTTCGCGATGAATACCCCGATCTTTTCCTCGCTACCACTTAAATTCTCGGGACGAGAATTCTTGTAGTGGGGGATATTTGTAACACTCTCACTGTTAGGTAACAGTAATCAACATTACTGTTGATCATTACTGTTCAAAACTTTTGTTTGATCAACTTGGTTCAGTTCAAATTAAACTTCTCTTTTGATATTGTTGAAAGTCATGTGATCATGGACCTTGGTCAACTTGAATCCAAACAATTCCAAGCTCAAATTAAATACCCTTTGAATTGAATTCAAATCAATCTAGTTCAAAATTCCTTTGGTGGATTATTAAATAATAAAACCAAAGTGCAAAATAAAGTTTCTCCAAAAATTGTGAAACTACTTTTATAAAATCACAAATATTCAGTGGACCAAATCCAAATGGGTTTGGGTATTTATTAAGTTATAGAAAATTCCAAACAATTCAAACAGTAGGTTAAAACCCTTACTTTGGGCATTTATTATTTAAAAGAAATATCTAATGATTTTCTTTTGCTGCAAAAACTTTTGTGGCACTGCTATATAATGATATACTAATTTTGAGGCACCTATCACATTTTACAAAAATGCCTAAGCTAGGAAAACAATTACCAAAAGAAAATACAGAAAAGAAAAGAGAGATAAAATAATAAAACCTAGTCTACCCCCCATGGGAGAAGCTCACCCCAACCTCCCCTTCCCCCTGGACCGAATCCAGCCCAACAAGCCCACCCCACCCCTTGTCTTCTTCCTCCCACCTGCTCCCGTACGACGGCCGAGCGTGGGCACGCCGCTGCCAGGCTGGCCCCGCCTCCACCTGCTCCCTCCCGGCGCCGACGCGATAACGCCACCCCGGCCTACCCCCTGGACATCCTCCCCCTCCCTTTCGCCTTCTCCTCTTCTCGCACGCCTCGTGGAAATTCTCCCGAGCGCCGCCATCGCCATTATCGTGGCCAGTCGTGGCCAACGAGCACGGTCCGCCCCGACGTGGTGTCCAGCGGTCTGCGCCGTCGTCGTCTTCGTCGACTACAGCAGCCAATCGAGCCCGAGGAGCACCGCAGGCGTCGCCCGCGTCTTCTTCCCCCACTCCGGTCGCTGCAACCTCAACGTCGATTCCGGCCGCCTCAGCCCCTCCCCGAGCCCGCTGCCAACCCCGACGCGTTCGTGGTGAGCAGCTCTGTCATCGCCAACTGTCCGTAGGTGCTCGATAAGCCCGTAGCCTTTTCCCCCAAATTCGCTTGCTCCGGCCGCCGTGGCACGTCGTCGTAGTCGTCGACTTGGTCCATCCCATCTCGCTCCAACTGCACCAGTAGGATCCCCGTGGTGCGTGTGTTCGTTTTGGACCGGTAGTTAGCTCGATTTCGTCTCTTATGTGCATTCGCCATTGGAGCCCGACGCCCTTCGCCGCCATTGTTGAAGCTGCACTCACCTCCGTGCGTCCCAGCCCACGGGAACACTCCAGATCGACGCGTCTTCGAGTTCTTCGTCGACTGCAACAAGCGGCGTCTCAAACGGCGCTCGGAATCGCGAGATAGCTCGACCTCGCCGCCGGCGGGCCTCCGGTGAGCCCTCCGGTGAGGCTGTCAGGTGGGCCCCGGTGTCAGCTAGTTAATTAGGGCTTAACCCAAACCCCTAAGCCACTGACAGTGGACCCCCCGGTTAATTACTTTGTTAACTTAACAGGAAAGTTAAACAGAATATTAAACCCCCCCAGACACTGACATGTGGGCCCTGGCCATTTAACTTAATTAAATAAGTTTAGTTAACACTCGAGTCACTGACCAGTGGGCCCCCTTGTCAGATTTTAATTATTTAAGAGATTTAAATAAATTCCAGGGACTTACATGTGGTCCCAGAGGCTATTTTGATTTATTAAAATGTTTTATATATAAAAAGAGGCTGACATGTGGGTCCCACATGTCAGGCACTATTCTCGATAATGTTGAATAAATAATAAAAGAAATTCAGAAAATCATTTAAATGATTTAAAACTTTGAAATTCAATAACTTTTAAACCGTAACTCGGATTCAAAAACTTTATACATGAAAATTGATCAGAAAAATATAACGAATACGAATACGCTATCCGTATGTCTATCACACCCCTCTAACACAACGAACATCGAACCGTCCCCCTTCGGACCGTCTGTCCGATAAATTGTCCGGTACTGTTAGAGTGCCCGTATGAATTTATTCCGAACACAAATGTTTCTCGGAATAGATCAACTAGCACGGATAAACCCCCCTTATGTTTTTTCGGTACCCACGACACCTCCGGCTTGATCCTTCCCCCTCCGGACACCTTGTCCGATAATCACCCAGAGCTGTCCGTTCATCCCCGGATGAATTTCCATTCCGAGCAATGTGCATTGCACTGCGTTAGAATACCGTTAACATTTCATCTGTCATGTCATGCATCTGTTTGTATATGCTTGCTGTGTATTTACTGTTTCTCCCCCCTTAATCTCCGGTAGACCCCGCTGCTGCCGTTGACTACACCGCTGCTGAGTATGACTACTTCGTCGACGACCCTACTACTACCGTCGAGCTTCCAGGCAAGCAGAGCCATTCTCTTCCCCAGATATCGCCTATCTTTCCTAACATTTCTTGCACTAGGCATTGTTACTGCTGCTGCTACGTTACAATCCTATTCAATTGCATAGCCTGTTTTTTCGCCCCTTGATGTACCTCTTTTATCCTATGCTGCCTATTATTATTGCGCATTATTCAGCAGTGAGCCCTGTGCATTGTTAGCTAGGATTAGATAGAGGGCCATGGTCACTCAGGGGAGTGAACGCGGATACAAATATTATAACTGCACAGGTACGGTACAATGCAGACACCGCCTCAGGCCCCCTAGCTCAGCTCTGCCGAGCCACCATCAAGTGTGAGCTATCAAGGAGTAATCCTTGTACTCCACTCGTTGCTGACTCTGTATAGCCGCTCTAGGTACCTGAGCAACGGTTGTCCTTCAGGTGAGAAGTCAGGCGACCCAACGGTGCCCGCGAGAGGTATTGTGACGGGACGACAGGGAGGGTACGACCAGTGTACCGGTGTGCTTGGCCCCTGATCATTGTCCGCGAGAGTTACCAAACCACGAAAGTCGAGGTCCTTGAGGAGCACACGCGAGACAAGGTAAGGAGACGGTTCACCTGGTTGGTAACCGCAGTGACTTGGTGGGACGACAGGGCAGGCACCGATGTACTGTTGGTCCTGGCTGCTGTCGTTGTCCGCGGGTCAGTTAAGTCAAGGCAACAATAACGGTTGTCACGCAGGTTAATAAAATGCTAAATGGTTCAGTGAATTTCTTGAGTTGGCTATATGCCATGTACGCACTACCTACCCGTGGGAATTACGAGTTATGGGCTCCTCTGCTTCGTAGTGTCGTCCGAGGACTCTTCAGACGTCAGCAGTACCGCGGCCTGCTCCGGGAAGTGGTGTTGTCTTATTTGCTCGCGCGGTGGTGTCTTATTTGGATTTGCTTTAACTTCACCGGCCAGCGACGCACCGTGCAGGAGTATGTTCGGGTTGGGGTCCAAGGCCCGGCGTACTTAGGATTTAGACCGGCGGATGGCCTCTCTGTTGAGTTTGAAAGATGGGCTATGAAGTGTCGGATAGCCTCGATGGAGCGTTCCCTAACAAGGTTCCCGCCACCCTGGAGATCCGTGCATGTAGATTAACACAAGTGCACCCCTGCAGGGAAGATTAATCTATTTGAATAGCCGTGTCCACGGTAACAGGACGCTTTATGCTGAAGCTGGATCTTACTACTACAAACTATTAATATTAAACTGTATGGTTCCGGGTTTTCTTCCTTGCGGGGATGTTGAGGAGGTGAACTCGGAGGCATTGTTAATTATTACAACTTGTTATTATACAATGCTACAGCAACTTCTGCTGCATTGTTACTTCATGCTTTATATAAACTGTTGGCTAATTCTTACCTCATGCTGCAAGACATCGTCGGAAGATGCTAGTCTTCGATAGGCCTAGCTTCTTACCCTTGCTCTGGATTTCTGTCTTTCAGTCCACTATATACAGCCTCCTCTTTCCGTTGATACAATGCATAATGCTTAGTAGCAGACGTAAGACTCGCGGGTATGCTAGATACTCACCTTTGCTTTATTTCCCCGTTTTCGCTTTGCCTGATCGGCTGCTGCAGCCGACGTTGGGACCCAGGAGCAGGAGTACCCCGGAGGCGCCTACTACGACGTCGAGTTCCCCGTTGACCAGGAGTAGTTCGGTGGATCCCAGGCAGGAGGCCTCGCCTTTTCGATCTGTATCTCTGATGTGATTTGTGCTAGCCTTCTTAAGGCAAAACTTGACTAACTATGTCTGTACTCAGATATTATGGCTTGTATGACTTATGTATTCGGGTCCGCGTGACCCCCCTTTATTGTAATATATTTGTTTATCCTTTTGTGTTTAGTGTTGTGCTGTGATATTCTCACCGTGGCACCCTAATCTCAGCCGTGTACCCTGCAGTTATGATTACTGTACACGGATTGATTTTGGGGATGTCACACGTCGACTCTCTCCTCTCATCCACCTCGCAGCAAAGGTCCCATGTCAAGTTCGACTCTTCGAACATCTGCCGTGACTTTCCCACGACAACTCTCTTCACCAACAACCGACAGCTTGTCGACCACTTCAGCTCCCGACGTATTTACGACTCGAGCAGAATTAGATTTGTTTGAGTCCCTCAGCTTCATCGCGTATCATCCTGTCTCACGGTCAGCTTTCCCTGATCTCCGCGCACGCACAAACCTGACTTTTGGCTGGTACAAGATCCACATCAACCACTAGGGCACCCTCGCCTCACAGTTGACGCCCGAGAACCCGCAACGACTTCAGCACCCAAGGCGACACCAACCAAAAAAGAAACTCCCGCCCACTCAACGACTCCTCGAGTCCTTTGAGCCACCCACCTTAGCCCGATCCATGGCACCACTCACGACTGCGCGAGCTCAGCACTTGTGTGGAAAAAGCAGATGGGAAAAAAGACAAAGGTAGCGACCCGGATGCCGTTCCAAGTATTCATGGCAGATGCCCACGCACAAACTTCAGATGACTGGGATAGAGAGGATGACCCGAAATGTCATGGAGAAGCGCGCTCAAATAGCAGAAGCAGTGATCCTGACAACGTTGGTCAGCTTACTGTCACCCTTGGCGAACCAGGAACCATACCAAGAAAAGAATTCAGAAGACAGGAGAACAACAACCATAAATATGACCCACATGAAAGTAGCAAGCGCCATACCCCGGAAGCGGCACGACAGGCCCAACCCACTAATTTTTTTTCTATCCAAAGAAGCCATTGCCAGAGTAAAAGACGCAGTAAAAAACAGTAAACTCCTCCCGGAGAACGCAACTCGCGACGAGCTCAGAGCGTATAACAAGTTGGCAAGTGATGTCACCTAGAAAACAAGACGGTTACGGCTCGAATTGGAGAATCAAGAAAAACCGGGAACGACTCGAGAACCACCCGCAAAGCATCACCCGAACACTCGAGTGACTCCTCCGATCACGGTTCTCCTTCTCGGTGCAAGTCTAGATTCAAGAACCTAAGACGCACTGATAAGAAGAAGGTCGCACGAAAATTGGATGGCGAATTCAGACTCGAAGAAGACGACGAAGAAGAATAACAGCTCACACCAACAAAAGCCCTCATCACTGCTCAGGCATATCTTCATCGCGCTCAAAGTGGCAAAAAAGACAATGCAGATCGCAATACCGCGAGAGCACTCAAGGTAATGAGCAACGCCATCACCGCTTCGACACTCAAAAAAGAAAATGCAAGACGAGCACCCTGCGAGCAGACACTAGGCGTGAACCCCAGCTCACCCGACGACGACAAAGGAAGCAACAACGACCGTCGCAAGCCTCCCGACAAAAGCAGAGACCGAGACAGGGACGACTGCGGCAACCGATGCAGCGATGATCGACGACGGGATGCATGGGACGATGTCACACAGAACAAAATCAACCGAGGAAGACGCATGTGCGCAGCTCGATAAGAACACTCGGACGAGCAAGCGTCCGACGAAGATCTCTAAACCTTCGGAGCACTATGTTTCGCGCGAGCCATACGCGAGACGCGGATGCCCAAAGGCTTCAAGATAAACTCCACGACACACAACTATGACGGACTGGAAGAACCAGAAGTATGGCTCGACGACTACCTAATATCCATCAAGTTCCAGCGGGGAACCAATAACACAATAATGCAGTACATACATCTCATGCTTGAGGGATCGAGGCGACACTGGCTAAAGAACCTACAACGAGGCCCCATCTGCTCATGGAAACAATTTCGCAACGCCTTCATGATACGTCCCAAACGTATCTATAATTTCTCCTTGCTCCATGCATCTTTTGTGTGATATTGCTATGTTTTAGATAAACTTTCATACACTTTCGATCATATTTGGAATAACCTATTAACTGAGTGCACCCCAGTGCCAGTTCTAGTTTTCTGCTGTTTTTTCTATTTCAGGTTTCCCCCATATTAAAATTGCTCAAAAAATTCGGAAAAAATCAGCGTTCCATAAGCTTCCGGATTCACGAAGAAGGGCCAGAGGGGCCCACCTGGTGCCCAGGTGGCCAGGTGGCGCGTCCTAGGGTGGGTCCGCGCCGGGTGGCCGCCTGGACTCCTGGTGCCCCCCTGTGCGCCCCTTTGGCTCCTATTTATTCTTCCGTCGCGAAAACCCTGATTCGAGACCCCTTTTCTCCATAAGCAATTCCGATCTCCGCCGCCATTGCCAATAAGCTTCGGGGGACCAGAATTCCTGTGCCGGCACCCTACCGGGACTGGGAAGTGCCCCCGGATTCATCTCCATCGATGTTGCTTCCTCCCTCCATGATGCGGGAGTAGTCCCTCCTCGGGGCTGAGGTTTCTACCAGTAGCTATGTGTTCTTCTCTCCCATGATGTGATCTTCGTTGTGATCATAGGCTATGTTAATCTAGAGTGATCCCATGATATTTCCCCTTCCTTTATGTATTGGATTGATGTACTCATTGATCTTATCTAGTATAATCCGCGAGACCAAGGCGACAACGGTCTATTGGACATGGATTAGAATAATATTTTCATGAGTGATTTCCTCTTTTGTGTGTTGATTGAAGATTGAGAGTCTCTTGGTGCTTGTCTTTGACTATCCTTGAGATATGTTGTGGTGATTGTGGTACTCTCTTTGGATGGCCGTGGTGACATTGGGAAATCCATAGATTGAGAACTACGAACTATGAAGTGTGCTTTTTTAGCCCTACATAATTCTCGTCCTCCCTTGACCACAAAGGAATGACCTCCGAGTGCGTCTCCATTATATGTTTTATGGGAAATATCATGTGATTAGACTATGTTAATGTTGTTGGGAGTTGCCACTAGTGAAAGTATAAAGCCTGGGCCCTGTTTCCACCATTGCAATACCGTTTGTGCTCACGTTTACCACTTGTTTGCTTGCTGCACTTTTTATTACAGATTTATATTACCTTGCTTTGCCACACCTATCACACGTATTTTACCATCTCTTCGCCGAACTAGTGCACCTATACAATTTGCCATTGTATTAGGTGTGTTGGGGACATAAGAGACTTCTTGTATCTTAATTGCAGGGTTGCTTGAGACAGACCATCTTCAACCTCTACTTCCCTGAGTTCGATAAACTTTAGGTCATCCACTTGAGGGAAATTGCTGTTGTCCTATAAACCTCTGCGCTTGGAGGCCCAACATAGTCTACAAAATAGAAGCGTGCGTAGACATCAAGCTATTTCTGGCGCCGTTGCTGGGGAGGTAAGGTTTGAAGGTATATCTTTAGATCTTGCAATTAAATCTTTTTGTTTCTTGTTTTTATTTTCACTAGTTAGGATTATGGAGAAAATGGAGAGAGCTTTATGAGCTCTACCTTGAATTGGGTCATGAAGTATTTGAAGAGAAAATCAAAAAACCTATGGAAATTTATTTGCATACTCTTCATGATTGCAATGTTACTAGTATGTCTTCTTTGAATACCTTTGATGGTAATGATATGAAAAGTTACAAGCTTGGGGATGCTACGTTTTATGAAGATGATCTTTTTAGCCCCCCAAGTTTTGATGAGGAAATTTATTTTGATGATACTTTGCCTCTTATCTATGATGATTATTGTGATGACACTTATTCTATAAAGAATAAATGTTTGCAAGTGTATCATGATAAGAATGATTCATGTGATAGCTATTTTCTTGATTTTGCTCCCACTATTACTAATGAGAAGAATTTTGCTTATGTGGAGAGTAATAAATTTTCTATGCTTGTGGATCATGATAAGAATTTTTTATGTGATACTTATATTGTTGAGTTTATCCATGATCCCACTGAAAATTATTATGAGAGGGGAACATATGCTTATAGATATTTCAATAATATCAAGTTCCCTCTCTTTATGTTGATGGTTTTGAAGATGGACTTATTTTACCTTCCTATGCTTCAATGTGTTATTTCTCTACAAGATCCCTTTGCATAGGAACCATGTTAGACTTAAATATGTTTGCTATTTGCTTCTTGATGCTCTCTTTTGTTCTTAAACTCTTATTCCTTATTCCTACGAGAGCATCATTAAAATCTTAAGCCTATCTTTATGGCTATAAGGAAAGAGCTCTAGGGAGACAACCCTTGTTATCTTTACTTTGATTTTTTACTTTTGTTTTAGTGGTCTTCATGATTGTTACTACTGTAGAAACATCATTGTATCTTTATTTTCAAGATTTGTGCCAAGTTCTAGCCTCTTGTGATAAGGGAAGCAAAAGTTGTGACATGCTGTCCAGAAACAGATTCTGTCTGCTTAACGGAAAAAATCAAAACAAATCATCAGTTCATCTTTTTGAGCTGAATTTTTACACATCATGCTCTATACAATTGTGAAACTTTCATATGTTCTAAGTTTTTTGATTTGAGTTGCAGAAGTACCCAGAAAAATTATTTACTACCTGATGTTCTGTTTTTCACAAATTCTTCCACATTTTGCCTTTACTTACTTTTGCAAACCTTAAGCTTGCTTTTTCTTTGCATTTTTTTGGCAATCTTGAGAAACAGTAGATCTTCAAGAATATCTTTATTTCCAATGGGGAAAAATTATTTTATTAAGGGTGCTAACCTCTCTAATCAGCTTATGATGAGTTATGTATGAAGGGAGTTTTCAAGTGGGCGATGGAAGATGATGAAAGAAGATCCGGGAGTGTCAAGCGCTCAAGCTTGGGGATTCCCCATGCATCCCCAATAAATATTCAAGGAGACTCAAGCGTCTAAGCTTGGGGATGCCCCCGTGCATCCCCTTCTCCATCAACAATCACCAGTTCGTCCCTCGTCTCACTATATTTTTATCACTTCATGCATTATGTGCTATGCTTGGAGCGTCTCGCTCATAGGTTTACTTTTTAGTTTTATTTAGCTTTGCTTTCTGTTCATAACAAGTTAGACCCCAGCTTACTTTGTGTGGGAGAGAAACACGCTCCACTCCAATCTAGAACACATCATAGGATTTTTCATGCCTATCTTTTTACTGTTGTGTGTTCTTTATCTTTTCGTAGCTACTTCCATGTTTACTTTTAGTTTTAGTTTTAGTTTGTCTTTAGCAAGAGCCTTGGATTTTGTTTAGTTTGTTGCTGGAACTCTCTTTAGTTTTCATGTTTATCTTGTTAAGAGAGTTGGTTGTTGCACTGAGTTGTGTCTTGTCTTGAAAGTAGGTAATTGAGATTTCTATTTAATTTTAGTAGTAACTTGCAATAGTTTTGAGGTATTGTTGTGAGTAATGTTTGAACTTTTGGTGTCAAGAGCTCTAGCCTATTAGTGATAGGTGTCGTATTTTGGGCAATCCGTGTTTATTTTCAAAAACCTACAAAACTAGTTGAGAATTATAGCTACTAGATGGATCACTAATCTTTTGGGGGATCGAATATTAGAGTACACTCATGTACCATGAGTCGAGGATGCGCAAGGATAACCAAACCCCCATACACTCCTCCTCGGGGTACTTGTCTCTTTGTGAACCTCCTTAATAGATTGAGAGTTACCGATAATAAGTGCATGAGTTCTTTGGACTAATGTAAGTAGTGAAAGTTGACACTTCCACCTCCTCATATTTGCTAGCCTCTCATGTGTCGTGCATTGCCTTCTTCTCACTCCGAGATTTGGCGTCCACCTTCGCCGGTACATCCAAACCCTTGGCATGATACACTTTGTCATCATAAAACTCCTTATATCTTTCCTCAAAACAGTCACCATACCTACCTATCAAGGCATTTCCACAGCCTTTCCGAGATATATTGCCATGCAACATCCACCTCTTCATGACTTGATCTTCATGTCATACATGTTCCTGCTACACTGACAGCGGCATACATTGCATAAATCATGATAGCTTCATCTTCTTTATGTTTTGAGTACCTTGTATAGTGTGAAAGATCTTCTATACCCTCTTGTAAATTAGAGTGTTACCCTTAAGTGAGGAAAAGATCCCAAAGTGGACAAAATAAAAGATTCCAAAGGGGAAAAATGAGAGTTAAATAGAAAGATCCATTGAGGCCACCAAAAAAATAAAAATAAAAAATAAAAGAGAAAATAAAAATAAAAAGAGAGAAAGGGGCAACACTACTATCCTTTTGAATGATCCACACTAGTACTCCCTCTTCCTTGTACTCCATAGAGATGATCATTCATGCATATAGCTATGTGGGGACCTTCACAATATAGAATTGGCTTGCATATTCCAAGGATGAGTCTCCTCAAAAGAGCTCTAGGTCTTTATGAGCGCGCAAGTTAGATGTACCCCCACTAGTTCCATTTGAGAGGTTTTTAGCTCAGATGTGCATCCGTTGCATGGCAATCCCTACTCCTCACATCATATCTATCATTTGGCCTTCTCTCCTGTGATTGTCCTCATTGATGTGAGCCTTTCTCACCTTTTTGTCTTCCGATTTCTCTCTTTGCAATCCTAAGTGTCATCTTTCATGCTTATGCTCATCCATTGCATGAGTGCTCAAAATATCGAAAAGGAGTGGATAAAATTGATGTGTACCTGGCTAGTGGTCTGGGGACGAGTCAAGATAAGATTCCAAAGAAGACCAAGTGTGAAACTTTACTAGACTAAGTTCTCAACAAAAATAATTTATCTCTCGTATTCCCATATCCCCCTTCTTGCACGCAAACACCATTTGGAGACATTCGAGTCACGGACAGCGAGAGCTCTTGCACCTAATGTTCTTATGTTGCTTCTTTCAATGCTAATATAGACTCTTGCATGTTATTAATTGAATTTAATTACATACATTGATTTCTTTACTTTCAAAGTTCTTATATGGTTATTAGCATGTCACCACATAAATTATGCTTATTATCATTTACCTACTCGAGGACGAGCAGGAATTTAGCTTGGGGATGTTGATACGTCCCAAACGTATCTATAATTTCTGCTTGCTCCATGCATGTTTTGTGTGATATTGCCATGTTTTAGATACACTTTCATACACTTTGGATTATATTTGTACTAACCTATTAACTCAGTGCACCCCAGTGCCAGTTCCTGTTTTCTGCTGTTTTTCTATTTCAGGTTTCCCCCATATTAAAAGTGCTCCAAAAATTCGGGAAAAATCAGATAAAAAATCAGTGTTCCGGAAGCTTCCGGATTCACCGAAGAAGGGCCAGAGGGGCCCCACTTGGTTCCTAGGCGGCCAGGTGGCGCGGCCTAGGGTGGGGCCGCGCTGGGTGGCCGCCTGGACTCCTGGTGGCCCCCCGGTGCCCCCTTTGGCTCCTATTTATTCTCCCGTCGCGAAAACCCTGATTCCAGGCCCCTTTTCTCCAGAAGCAATTCCGATCTCCGCCGCCATCGCAAACAAGCTTCGGGGGAACAGAATTCCTGTGCAGCACCCTGCCGGGACGGGGAAGTGCCCCCGGATTCATCTCCATCGACATTGCTTCCTCCCTCCATGATGCGGGAGTAGTCCCTCCTCGGGGCTGAGGTTTCTAACAGTAGCTATGTGTTCTTCTCTCTCTCCCATGATGTGATCTTCGTTGTGATAATAGGCTATGTTAATCTAGGGTGATCCCATGATATTTCCCCTTCCTTTATGTATTGGATTGATGTACTCACTTGATCTTATCTAGTATAATCCTCGAGACCAAGGTGAAAACGGTCTATTGGACATGGATTAGAAGAATATTTTCATGAGTGATTCCCTCTTTTGTGTGTTGATTGAAGATTGAGAATCAATTGGTGCTTGTCTTTGACTATCCTTGAGATATGTTATGGTGATTGTGGTACTCTCTTTGGTTGGCCGCGGTGACATTGGGAAATCCATAGATTGAGAACTACGAACTTTGAGGTGTGCTTTTGTAGCCCTATATAATTCTCGTCCTCTCTAGACCATAAAGGAATGACCTCCGAGTGTGTCTCCATTACATGTTTTATGGGAAATATCATGTGATTAGACTATGTTAATGTTGTTGGGAGTTGCCACTAGTGAAAGTATGAATCCTAGGCCTTGTTTCCACCATTGCAATACCGTTTGTTCTCACGTTTACCACTTTTTTGCTTGCTGCACTTTTTATTACAGATTTATATTACCTTGCTTTGCCACACCTATCACTCGTATTTTACCATCTCTTCGCCGAACTAGTGCACCTATACAATTTTCTATTGTATTAGGTGTGTTGGGGACACAAGAGACTTCTTGTATCTTAATGGCAAGGTTGCTTGAGAGATACCATCTTCAACCTCTACTTCCCTGAGTTCGATAAACCTTAGGTCATCCACTTGAGGGAAATTGATGCTGTCCTACAAACCTCTGCGCTTGGAGGCCCAACATAGTCTACAAGAATAGAAGCGTGCGTAGATGCCACTTCATCGAGAACTTCAAGTCAACCTACAAGCGACCAGCGTCACTCGAGGAGCTGAGAGCTTGTAGACAAGGAACCAGTGAGTCACTAAGGGCACGGTGGACTATACTCAAAAACTCAGCCGAAGACATATCAGACGAAAGTGCAATCGACGCATTCAGAAGAGGTTTACATCGCATAGACTTCAAAGAACAACTCGGACAGCTTGAAGTTCGAACACTCGCACAATTACTGGAACATGCCAATAACTGGGACGACGGAGCAGACTCCGTACGCAACGAATCAGATGCCCCGACGGCTTGCTCATACTGCGACTACGACTACTACGCTGGAGATAGAGGTTTTGACAGAAGAAGAAAACAACCCAGGCGCAACTTTTATGATGATAGAGGACCCGGCATGGTCACGACCGGCTTCCCAGATGACAAAGACGGCAAACATCGTGATGACAACAGAATGCAATGGATAGACAACCCAGAGGACCCAACACACACTCAAAAGCGAAACTGGAGATCAAGGCAGCCACGAGACGACACCCGAGCACCTCGCTCGGCCAACGAACAGCTAGACGGCCCATGCACAATTCATGGGGTCAAGAACAAGCGCGGAGAAGTCAGATCGAGGCACACATTAAGAAATTGCAGGCGCTTCACCGAGCTCTCAGAAGAAAAGAGCCGGTACACAGCACCAACAACGCAACCACTAGCAAGTGTCGCAGTCGGGCCTATCGCTCACAACGCAACACCCGCACCCACCGCACTAGCAAGGCAGGTAGCAGCTATCCAGGAGTGGCGCACGACGCCTGAAGAAGAATAAAGTACCCAGAGGCACATGGCCGAATCTACATGATCCAAGAAGGAAGGCCACCAAACAGGCAGCAGAAGCAAGTCACCAGACAAGTTTTCCTTGCAGTTTCCTCTCACCCAGCCATCCCAGAATACCTCCGAGGGTCCGAGACTGACATCACCTTCTCCAGAGAGGACCACCCGCCAGCCATCACGCGCCGAGGGCATGACGCACTAGTGCTCGAAGCAAGAATCGGAAACTATGACATGTCGCAAGTCTTCATGGATGGTGGCAGCGGAATCAACATCATATTCACCAAGACTCTAGAAGAAATGTTCATCCAAAACTCAGCACTCAAAATCTTAGGCACGACCTTCCATCGAATCGTGCCAAGCAAAGTAGTCTACCACCTTGGGAAAATAATCTTGGAAGTGGTATTTGGGATTGCAAGCAACTTCAGGAAGGAGACACTAGACTTCGAAGTAGTCGACTGGAAATCACAATACAATGCCATCCTCAGTCGACCAGCCTTCGCATGCTTCATGGAAGTACCGCATTACGCGTACCTCAAGCTGACAATGCCTGGCCCAAAGAGAGTCATCAAAGTTAACGGCAGTTTATCAAATCAGATCGTGGCGACAGAGAATTCCACAAGATATCAGAAAACTTTGGAGCACACCACACTGGCGGAATTGCCGAGAAAGAAGAAGCACTCCCATAGAAGCCACACACCAACCGAAGGCTCGACGAACCAGCGCCTCGCGACGAGACTTCAAGTTATCCTAGCAGCAACTTTACATTTCTAGGGCTATCCAACCATCAATCAAAATTAAGGGTTGTTTTTTCACGGCCCCCTCGTGTAAGAACATCAAGGAAAGATTCTAAATATTTTCCCAAAATATCTTACGCGAGAATCAAAAGATGGCACTCGGGGGCTCCCTCACAGCAGCCACCCTCCGAGGCGTTATTCACTTACGCGACATCAAACTTGGCACTCGGGGGATCGCTCGCCGCAGCCACCCTCCGAGGCGTTATTCGCTTACGCGACATCAAACTTGGCACTCGAGGGCTCGCTCACAGAAGCCACCCTCCGAGGCGTTATTCGCTTACGCGACATCAAAACCCGGCACTTGGGGCTCGCTCGCAGCAGTCACCCTCCGAGACATTATTCTCTTACACGACATCAAAACCAGGCACTCGGGGCCCCGCTCGCAGGAGCCAACCTCTAAGGCGTTATTCCCTTACGCAACATCAAAACCTGGCACTCGAGGGCTCACTCGCAGCAGCCACCCTCCGAGACGTTATTCGCTTACGCGACATCAAAACCTGGCACTCGGGGGCTCGCTCGCAGCCGCCACCCTCCGAGGCGTTATTCGATTACGAGACATCAAACTTGGCACTCGGGGGCTCGCTCACAACAGTCACCCTCCGAGGCGTATTCGCTTCCGCGACATCAAACTTGGCACTCGGGGGCTCGCTCGCAACAGCCACCCTCCGAGGCGTTATTCTCTTCCGCGACATCAAAGCTTGGTGCTCGGGGGCTCGCTCGCAGCAGCCACCCTCCGAGGCATTATTCACTCACGCGACATCAAATATGGCACTCAGGGGCTTCTCTAAACAACAACCACCCCTCGAAGCAAATCAACAACGCAAGCACTTGAAGACCCACACAAAATGGCGACATCAGACCCGTGATACGTCCAAAAAGCATCACTATTTTATATTGTAATTTCATCCTATTCATTGATATATTCCACTTTAAAGTATGGTTCTTATGTTGTTTTGGCTTGTTTTACACAGTTTACAACTTTCCGGTGCCGAAGCAGCAGAACCAGGATTCAGCGGTGAAAAGTGGACGCCAAGTTGCTGAATCAGATCAAGTCCAAATACGATGAAAATTTACGGGGATCATTTTTATGGGAATTGACTGGGGATCACCGAAGACGGAGGTGAGGGGACCCACCAGGCAGCCAGAAGGGTGCCTGGCGCCCCCCCCCTCCTGGACGCGCCAGGCACCCTCCTGGATGCCTGGTGCCCCCCTCGGCGCCCCCTCTCGCCTATAAGACCCGCTTGGGGTAGAAACCCTAAAAAGAGAAGAGTTTCCGCGTTTCGCCGCCGTCACGGGGCGGAAACCTACAGAGGAGAAAAGCCATCTCCGGCGGACAGATTCCTCCGGGGAGATCACCTCCCGGAAGGGGAGATCGTCGCCATCATCATCATCATCGTCACGGGCATCATCGGGATCATCATCAACATCATCCCCAATATCAGCACCATCTCCATCTCCATCCCATCTCATCTCACAATTGCAACTTGTGTTGTAATCCGTACTATCTATCCTCTCTACTATATTGGTGTTGATTACTACTTTGTGGTGAATGCTATTGAGTTTTGTTGGAGAATTATCATTGTGTCCAGATTGTTTTCCACCCATCTATCACCTCTGATCATGATCTCTTTTATGTCTTGTGAGTAGTTACTTTAGTTCTTGAGAACATGGGAGAAGTCTAGTTATTAGTAGTCATATGATGTTAAAGTATTATGTGTTGTTTGATACTTAAGTTTTGTTGTTATTTCTCTAGTGGTGTTATGTGAGTCGAACACTTAACACTTCACCTTTAATGGGCCTAGAGGAATACATTGTTGTCGGGACCCGGAATATGCGTATGTAATTCCAGCCACAACTCAATCACATGGAGAGCCGAGAGTCGTACCCACTTGTCTAAACAGACAAGGCCAAGAACAGAACACTCTCGGAAAGCATCGTACGTGAGGGGCATCCCATCCAGGACGGATGATCAACTGAGATGGGTCCTCATCGCCCGCTCACAAGTCTAAATGATTATGGGTGGTGAAATCCCATACTCATAGACATGTCGCCTCAACCATGTTATCGATTGAATCATAACCCTTACATAAACAGACTCCAGCCCGATCACTTAGTCGGGGTCTAGGGCGGGCTCGATCATACAACAAAGTGTGCACGTGACAGAATCACGAACAATCGCATTGCGATGCCCCAAGCTGCGCACATCTAAGGGCCACTTGGTGTATAAAAGACCGCCAACTAGATCACAACTAAGGTCTCGAAACCCCATACTAAGACATGCATGTTATAAACATACACGCAGCACACATGCCTAGTATGAACAGCAGGTATCATCACATAACTCTACAAAGTACTCTTTATTGACTTACACATAGATTATACAAAGATCACATGTTTGTGATCAACATTACATCGTACAACGGAAGAAAATTAGGTCTGAGTACAGACAAGTTTAACAAATGGCTTAGAGAAGCCTTGTAAACATACATGCCCATCCACGAGGGACCAGACTGCTGTCTGGAACTATACTACCAAGGTCAACGTCGAGCTTCAGGTCGGTGACTCCATCGGGGTCCGGGTTCTCATCTAAAACATAGAATAAGCAAGCGTGAGTACAAAGTCGTACTCAGCAAGACTTACATCAGAACTAAACTACTCATGCTCAAGTTTCAAGGTAAAAGGAGGTGGGGTTTCATCATGCAGAAGTGCCAGCTTTGACTTGGCTATTCATGTACTACGAGTACCAGACTTGAGGTAAGAAGCGTACACGAGTCCACTACAAGTCTCCAAACAATACACCACTATGGTTACTTCCTCGACTTCCCCACGAGGAAGAACACCATAGCACTCACGCTTATCTTGCGAGTTTTAGAAGTATCCATTCAAGTTTTCTATGATCAAGTAACGGTTTCCAAGTAGTCCATAACCGCGGACACGGCTATTCGAATAGTTCATTAACCCTGCAGGGGTGTAAATCTTCACACGCGTGTCATCACTTATCGCCTCGTTCTTGTCACCCTTCAGGCGGGTGTCGGGCGTGGATGAAACGAAGGCACTAACCTCACATCACCTTCTCTAATCCAGGAGTCGACTACCTGAGTTTGGCACCGCTCGAGAGTCCAGCCGCTTCCACGAAACGGACTCAGATAATGTAAGGGACCGAGACGCCACCTCTTCCAGATGGTTTCACTTCCTCACAAGTCCACCCACATATCTATATGATGCAACCTTTTCTTCATTCTTTTTCTATGCACATGCCAAATGGAAAGCCCGAATCTATTGTGACTCTTGGACCGGATCGAGTATGAGTTTCCTTAGATCCCTATTCTTAGGTACTATCAAACAATTTTCAAAGAATACCGTTCCTTTGCTATTTGTGGAGAAACATTTAGAAACTCCGCTAGCAATGTTCTCCTTGATCCGGCGAACACCTCGTGCACGCCTTTGGGAAACTCTGATTTGATCCTCAAGGGTTGGTTTCGCCACCAAGTTGAAAAGAGATCCACGAGGAACGATCTCGAGGTTGAGCTTTCAAAATTCCTCATGAAGAAGTGGTTGATACTGTTGTAACATGAGGTTGTTACAATACGACTTACGACTTAGTGCATCAGCCATGACATTGGCCTTGCCTGGGGTGTAAGAATTTCCTAAGTCATAATCTTTTATCAACTCAATCCAGCGTCTTTGGCTGAGATTAAGATCTGGCTGGGTGAATATGTATTTGAGGCTTTAGTGATCAGAATAGATCTCACAACGATTACCAAGGAGGTAATGTCGCCAAGTCTTCAGGGCATGAACTACGACAGCGAGTTCAAGATCATGGGTAGGATAGTTCTCTTCATGTGGACGCAACTGGCGTGAAGCATAAGCTACCACATGTCGATCTTGCATAAGTATGCATCCTAACCCTTGCCGTGAAGCATCACAATAGATCTCGAAATCCCTTTTTGGTGTCTGGAGGCGCAAGTACGGGTGCAGAAGTCAATCTTCTCTTTTGGCTCTTGAAAGCTTTCCTCGCACTTGGGGGTCCATTGGAATTTCTTATCTTTCTTGAGGAGTTCAGTAAGAGGCTTTGCAACTTTAGAAAAGTTCTCGACGAAGCGGCGGCAATATCTTGCTAAGCCAAGAAAACTCCTAACTTGCTTAACCGATTCAGGTGGAGTCCAGTCACGGACGGCCTGAACTCTCTCGGGATTCACAGAAATGCCTTTTGCAGAAATCACGTGGCCTAAGTAGGTCACTTCTGGCAGCCAAAATTCACACTTGGAGAACTTGGCATAAAGGCGGTGCTCTCTAAGTTTCATCAATACCAACCTAAGGTGTTCGGCATGTTCTTCTTCGTTCTTCGAGTAGATGAGAATTTCATCGAGAGAAACCACAACAAATTTATCTAGGTAATCCATGAAGATCGAATTCATCATGCGTGAGAAAGTGGCGGGGCATTGGTTAAACCAAAGGACATGACGGTGTACTCGTAAAGACCATAACGAGTAGTGAAAGTCGTTTTTGGAATGTCCTCGTTTCGGATTTTGATTTGGTGATAGCCTAATCTCAAATCCATCTTGGAGAAGACAGAGGATCCAGCAAGTTGATCATAAAGATCATTGATCCTGGGCATTGGGTACTTGTTCTTTATCGTCGCTAGATTTAGCGGGCAATAGTCTACGCACATCCTTTCTGTTACATCTTTCTTCGTCGAACAGAACGGGGCAACCCATGGCGATGAGCTAGGGTGGATGAAGCCTTTTGCCAACAAAGCTTCGAGTTGGGTTTTAAGCTCAGCTAACTCACGTGGGGCCATTTTGTATGGGCGTCTGGAAATTGGTGCGGTTCCTGGCATAAGATCTACTATAAATTCTACACACCTGTCGGGTGACTAGGTTTAAGGAGTTGGATCTCTGGATAGCTTCCTAGAGGATGACCAAGGTTTACTAGGGCTACAATAGATATGTGAGAGTAGCAAAGTACCCAACACGATGATTTGTGTGGTTATTCTGGCTAGAAGACATCTAAAATGGGAGGAAGAGTTGCAAATGGATCACTATAGGTTTCTAGAACAAAACCTACAACAAAATCTAGAGAACTGTCGGGCATGCCACCTAGAAGTTCTTCTAAAAGGACAACCGAAAAGGATAGAAGGATTTTTCAAACGCATCAGATTATGAAGAAACCTGGAATGACTCGGACAGCATAACGGCTGTAATTGCAAGAGAAATGGAAATCCTCACAACATAACAACAACACTTATATAGGATGTCTCAAAATAGGAAGCACAACGACTCTAGACAACCGAACACAACTTTCCTACGGCTACAAGGAAGAAAACAACGAGATGTTCTAGTAAGACATAGATGAGCCTAGTCCTATCATCCCGTAGAAAAGATAAGGGTGACTCAGAACTCAGATCGATGAGGGTAAGGAGAAAAAGAAGCCTTACGTTGTTCCCTTATACCCAGAGTAACTGTATAACTATAGAATGCTAGACTCGACTTCGACCAAGGGTTTGATAATCCTACAGACAGTCCTGCTCTGATACCAAGTCTGTCGGGACCCGGAATATGCGTATGTAATTCCAGCCACAACTCAATCACATGGAGAGCCGAGAGTCGTACCCACTTGTCTAAACAGACAAGGCCAAGCACAGAACACTCTCGGAAATCATCGTACGTGAGGGGCATCCCATCCAGGACGGATGATCAACTGAGATGGGTCCTCATCGCCCGCTCACAAGTCTAAATGATTATGGGTGGTGAAATCCCATACTCAGTAACGCCCCGGCCACACCCACCGGTTCCCGGCGTACGCCTGGCGGGATCTAGACTGTCCCCACAGACCAACACTAGTCTTTCCTGCGCACTTTGTCCTCACTTGTGCGCACCCGGGAGCTACTTCCCAGTCGGTCACCCATCCTCAAATTTCTCCAAGCCAAGCACACTTAACTTTGGAGTTCTTTGGATCTGGGCTCCCGGAAAAGAAGGTGCACCTTGTTGATATGAGTAGTCTATCATTCCTATTAAGCCAGGATGTCACATAGACATGTCGCCTCAACCATGTTATCGATTGAATCATAACCCTTACATAAACAGACTCCAGCCCGATCACTTAGTCGGGGTCTAGGGCGGGCTCGATCATACAACAAAGTGTGCACGTGACAGAATCACGAACAATCGCATCGCGATGCCCCAAGCTGCGCACATCTAAGGGCCACTTGGTGTATAAAAGACCGCTAGCCAGATCACAACTAAGGTCTCGAAAACCCATACTAAGACATGCATGTTATAAACATACACGCAGCACACATGCCTAGTATGAACAGCAGGTATCATCACATAACTCTACAAAGTACTCTTTATTGACTTACACATAGAGTATACAAAGATCACATGTCTGTGATCAACATTACATCATACAACGGAAGCAAATTAGGTCTGAGTACAGACAAGTTTAACAAATGGCTTAGAGAAGCCTTGTAAACATACATGCCCATCCACGAGGGACCAGACTGCTGTCTGGAACTATACTACCAAGGTCAACGTCGAGCTTCAGGTCGGTGACTCCATCGGGGTCCGGGTTCTCATCTAAAACATAGAATAAGAAAACGTGAGTACAAAGTCGTACTCAGCAAGACTTACATCAGAACTAAACTACTCATGCTCAAGTTTCAAGGTAAAAGGAGGTGGGGTTTCATCATGCAGAAGTGCCAGCTTTGACTTGGCTATTCCTGTACTACGAGTACCAGACTTGAGGTAAGAAGCGTACACGAGTCCACTACAAGTCTCCAAACAATACACCACTATGGTTACTTCCTCGACTTCCCCACGAGGAAGCACACCATAGCACTCACGCTTATCTTGCGAGTTTTAGAAGTATCCATTCAAGTTGTCTATGATCAAGTAAAGGTTTCCAAGTAGTCCATAACCGCGGACAAGGCTATTCGAATAGTTCATTAACCCTCCAGGGGTGTATATCTTCACACGCGTGTCATCACTTATCGCCTCGTTCTCGTCACCCTTCAAGCGGGTGTCGGGCGTGGATGAAACGAAGGCACTAACCTCACATCACCTTCTCTAATCCAGGAGTCGACTACCTGAGTTTGGCACCGCTCAAGAGTCCGGCCGGTTCCACGAAACAGACTCAGATAATGTAAGGGACTGAGACCCACCTCTGCCAGATGGTTTCACTGCCTCACAAGTCCACCCACATATCTATATGATGCAACCTTTTCTTCATTCTTTTTCTATGCACATGCCAAATGGAAAGCCCGAATCTATTGTGACTCCTGGACCGGATCGGGTACGTAAAGAGGCCAAACGGGGCTCCCATAAAACCCTACATGTGGTCATACTCTTTGTATTGGATCACAAAATAGGAACTCGGGGCCTAGGGCAGTGTTCAACGAGACAACCCACTGTGTACTCCTACACAGCCTCTCATCGTTCACCTTTGTTTAGGGTGGATTCACCAACACGTTATCATCAGCATCACTATGTTCATTCCATCCCGACTCACAAACATAACATCCTCATGGTATCACTAAGCATCAATAAGCAGTAACAGTTGCAGGGGCCACATGCTCATCATTCAACTCCTAAATTTGCTAGGATTGTGGTTTTCTTAATACGGTGACAAAATGATAGGTCATGCATCGGAATGTGTTCAACTATGCGAAAGAACGTGTCTCGATGATCTCCTAAACATGCATAAGCGAGACTGAGAGGGAAGTAGAATTTTATAGACATGATCAATGGGGTTTGCTTGCCTTGCTGACGATACACGGGTCTTATCGGTGGTCTTCTCCTTCGGGGGTGATCACCGTCTCGGAGGCACTGTTACCGGCACAATCATCAACAAGAGGGGGGGGGGGAGGCAACATTGTAATAGAATGCACACGCACATGTCTATGTTGTCACATGATGTGAATGGTATTGATGTGACCTAGGTTCAAATTGTCACATTTTAATTGAAGTTGATTTGAAAATTAATTCAAATTCAAACTCCAAATGTTATTCAAATTAGGTCATCTTGCATTTGCTAATGTTTGGTTATTGAAAACAATGTGATCATGTGTTTGATATGCTTCTGATGTACAAGTGATCAAGGTTGCATTGCAAAGGTTCAAGTTGAATTAGCATTTGAATTAAATTTGAAATAATTCCAATTAAGCCAAATAGCAAAAGCTACTGGTCCCATTTTAAAATCAACCCAAACATGGTTGAAAGTTGCATATTTGGATAGATAATTTTCTTCTGATCAGTTTTCATATATTATTTGTCTAATTTGGAGTTCATATGAATTTTCTATGATTTCTGGAAGTTTATTCAATTTTCAGCCTTTTCTGTAATTATTTTAATTGCTTTTCTATTTATTGCGTCAGCAGTGACGTGTGGATGACCTCACTGATGCTCTGGCCAGTGGGCCACCTCTGTCAGCCACAGTGGGGTTAATCCCCTCTGTTTAATTAAACAGAGAGGGGGGGTTAGTGGTTAGGGTCCCACCTGTCAGTGGGGTGGGTTAGATTAGGGAGGGGGGGTTTAGGGCCAAACAGAGGCCACGTCGGCTCTCACCGGCGTTTAGCCGCCGGCGTCCACCCATGCGGCGGCGCTCACTTGAGAAGGCGGCTCCGGCCACGCCTTTGCACGGGGGAAGGCACCACAGTGCTCCTCGTGGCCTTGCACATCCGTTGGAGCATGCCTTGGAGCTCGGGGTGGCCTGGAGCCACGCCGGCGACGAAGGAGCTCGGCGTCCGGACTACTATCGACGGTGAGAAGACGAAATCAGGCACGGGAAAGGCTGGGGATAGGGGGAAAAAGATGGGGAGCTCACCCCAGAGTCAATGGCGCTGACGGCTACGGCGGGGAGGGCTCGGTGGCGACGTATTTCTCGGCGAGTTCCCGCGGCTCCGGCGAGGCGACGTTGCAGAAATCGGCGGCTCCAGTGCCTTCGGGCTCGCAATCTTCGGCTCGGGGATGGAGACGAGTGCGCTGCGCGTGCTGGACAAGGTTTTGGGGGCTGAGGAGCTCGTCGGACACGTTCTTACCACGGCGGTGCTCCGGCGGGTTCCCTGTCGGCGAAGAAATTGCGAGAGGGAGAGGGGGAGAGCGTGCAGCGAGAGGGGAAGAGAGTGCGGGGCTTCTGAGCTTCTCCTGGCGACGTGTAGAGTACGGGGGAGGGCTCGACAAGCAGGAGGTGGAAAGGGGGGCGCCGGCATGCGCCCCACGGCGACAGCCTCCTGGCGCCGGGGAAGAAGACAAGCCCGTGGTGGGATTGGGCCGGGGGGTTAAGTTGGGCCTGTGGCCTGTGGGGTGGGCTGGGGTTTTTCTTTTCTATTTTTGTTTCTGTTTTTCTTTTTCTGCCTTTTGTTTTGCTCTGGTAAAGATACCAAAGTATTT
Organism: Bromus sterilis; assembly: GCA_950022295.1. Classification (NCBI taxonomy): domain Eukaryota; kingdom Viridiplantae; phylum Streptophyta; class Magnoliopsida; order Poales; family Poaceae; genus Bromus; species Bromus sterilis. The sequence goes on along the minus strand of OX465596.1, from coordinate 154,123,937 downwards.
TATAAAAATGCCCAAGTACTTTTATAAAGCCTAGGTGACCAGTAGCTAGTCACCCCTAGGTTTTGATCATTTTTGAAATTCAAACGATTTGAATTTCAAATCAAATAGGGTTTTATTTTAATTCCATGACACTTATAATATATTTGAAAAATCAGTGAGCCTTGAGTGGGACCAACTCCACTTTAAATGTGATCATGCATATTTATAAGAATTTTCAAAAATACCAGAGGAATTTTTGGAACAAATTTTTGTCTGGCCATTTATTTAAATTCTTCAGGGCTTTTCTTTTCCCCATTTTTGAATTTCCTTTTGGAATTTTCACATGAAGCAAAAGGGGCACTCAAACCCTAGCACTTAGCTAAATTGGGGTTGTGACAATTGTGCACAAAGGATGCTTATGCTGGGTTGCCCGAGTGACAAAAACGTGAACCCCAATTCACACACTTTTGCACAAGGGAGTTATGGATCCTTGATCGTAATGCTCTGGTTAGGCTTATGCCTTAATTACTACCTTGTATTTGCGGATGCTTGCAAGGTGTGTAATCATAAGAGTACACTTATCTTAGTCTAGAAGGTGTACTAGCATTGATCCACCCACCAACACTTATCAACACAATACATAGAGGAGTATGGTGAAAGTAACTTGACTATCTCTCCCGTGTGTTCTCAAGAACACTTTAGCTTTTATAAGTTTAGTTCCTAGGCTTATCCTTGTGAAAGGATTGGGCCACTTGCTACTCCTCAGTTACCCTGTTTACTTTGCTTGTCTTTTACTTTACTGTTGCTTAAACCAAAAACCCCTAAATATTTACCTTTGAGTGTGTGCAGCCTTTCCTTATCCAGTGTCACTTATTAGTACCTTCTGCTCCTCGTGGGATCGACATCCTTATTTATCGAAAAGCTACAACTGATCCCCTAGACTTGTGGGTTATCAAGAATCATTTATTGGCGCGGTTAGCAAGGGAGGCATCCCAACTAAACCTATTAACTTCTCCGCCATCAACGAGCTTTTCTGGCGCCCGTTGCCGGGAGTGTAGCGCTATTGGTAAGTGAAGCCGGTAAGGAAATCTTTATCTTCTGTTGTTACTTTTAGTCCTTATGGACTCTGCTGCTGTTGGTTCATTGCTGGTAAGGAGCCGCCCCACGACTGTGGTGGTCACTCCTACCCCTACTGAAATTTTGCCCTATAAAATACCACCTGGTATTATTGATCATGTCTTGTCTAATCGTTATACAGGAGAAGGACATCCGGGAGAACACCTGGTATATTTATCACAATTATGTTCTCTATTTAAGCTTGCAGGTGTAACGATGGAGTTCGTCATGAAGAAACTATTCTCCGTATCACTCAAAGATAAAGCTTCAAATTGGTATAAGCTACTTGATAACTCTGATCTGCTTGAATGGCCAGAGCTTATGTCTCTCTTTTATGCAAACTTTTATCCTCTTTGTGAAATTCACCAAGACAGGAACTACATCTACAAATTTTGGTCTCGCGACGGAGAAAGCATCGCTCAAGATTGGGGGAGACTGAAGTCCCTGATGCTCAAATGCCCAAACCATGAGCTCCCCAAGGAAATTATACTTACAAATTTTTATGCCAGGATTTCTCGTCAGAACAAGGAGATGTTGGATGCCTCCTCTAGCGGGGTATTCCAGACCAAAAGTATGGAAGAAAAATGGGATCTTCTAGAAATGATCCAGAAGAACACTGAAGACTGGGAAATTGATCAAGGTATTGAACCCGCTATAAACTACGAGCATGACTACATTGAGAGTTATGTGAAGACTGATTACTTTAATACTTTTTGCTCTAAAATTGGTCTTGATTCCCAGCTAATGGTTGAATTTTGCAAGGACTTTGCTTCTCATGTTGATTCTTCTAAAAATAAGGAGAGTCAACATCATAAACCTTTCAAGGCGTGACCTATTGAGATTAATGTTGCTGATCCTGTTTTACCTGCAGTTGTGTATGAACAGCCTCCTTATCCCTCCAGGATAAAGGAGCACTCTTTTGTTACAGGTATTCTAAACAAGAATGGAAGGACCACTGACGAACCTGAGGACATGACCAAGGTCAAGCCTCAAGTTGCAACGGTCAAGGATCTGGTAACCAGTGATATTAAAGAATCCACTATTAGTTTTTGTGCTGTTTCCACTAACATTGTCATAGCGAAAAACAAAGGCCCAATTTCAGGTACACCAGTTGTATCTGTCAAAATAGGAAATCATAATTACTATGGGCTATGTGATTTGGGATACAGCGTCAGCGCTATTCCCTTCACACTTTATCAAGAGATCATGCACGATATTCAGCCGTGTGAGATCGAGGACATTGATGTCACGGTTCATCTTGCAAATAGACAAACAATCTCTCCAGTTGGGATTGTGAGAGATTTTGAAGTACTCTGCGGGAAGGTAAAATATCCCACTGACTTTCTTGTACTTGGTTCAGTACAAGATAGTTTTTGCCCTATTATCGTTGGTAGGCACTTCCTCAGCACTTGCGGAGCTATAATAGATTGCAAGAAAGGTAAAGTTTCTGTTGAATTCAACGGTGAGCCGTATGAATTTAATTTTTCTATGTTTTCTAAGCAGCCTCGTGGTACGGACTTCTCAAGTAATGACAAAATTATTGAAGAAATTGCTTCTATTGCTATTCCTCCTAATGATACTTTGCAGCAATTTATGGAAGACCGCGAGAATTACATACATATGCAGGAGAGGGATGAACTAGAAGACATATTTTTAGGAAAAACTCCTATCCTGAAGCACAACCTCCCGATTGAACCTTTAGGAATCCTCTTGCAACCAAAAGAAGACCCGGTGTTTGATCTAAAACCACTCCCCGATACGCTCAAGTATGCTTATTTAGATGAAAAGATAGTATATCCTGTTATTATCAATTCTAACCTTTCAGGGTATGAAGAAGAGCGATTATTGGAGACACTCTGCAGACACCGAGGTGCTATTGGCTATACTCTTGATGATCTCAAGGGTATTAGTCCATACATTTGCCAACATACTATCAATCGCGAGCCTGATGCTAAACCAGTTGTTGATCATCAACGACGGTTGAACCCAAGGATGAAGGACGTGTTTAGGAAGGAGGTTCTCAAACTTCTAGCCGCAGGTATCATCTATCCTATAGCTGATAGTAAGTGGGTAAGTCCCGTTCATTGTGTTCCTAAGAAAGGAGGTATAACTGTTGTTCCTAATGATAAAAATGAACTAATACCTCAGAGGATTATTATTGGATATAGAATGTGTATTGATTTCAGGAAATTGAACAAGGCCACCAGGAAGGACCACTATCCTCTGCCTTTTATTGATCAGATGCTCGAGCGGTTGTCTAAAAACACCCACTTCTGCTATCTTGATGGGTATTCTGGCTTCTCCCAGATTCATGTTAACACCGCGAATAAAGAGAAGACCACCTTTACATGTCCTTACGGTAATTATGCTTATAGGCGTATGACTTTTGGTTTGTGTAATGCACCTGCTACTTTTCAGAGGTGTATGTCTGCAATATTTCATGGTTTTTGTGAGGAGATTTTAGAAGTTTTCATGGACGACTTTTCCGTCTATGGAAACTCCTTTGACCACTGTCTCCACAATCTTAATAAAGTTTTGCAGAGATGTGAAGAAACTAATTTGGTGCTCAATTCGGAGAAGTGCCATTTCATGGTTAACGAAGGGATAGTTCTTGGACACAAGATTTCCGAAAGGGTAATTGAAGTGGACAAGGAAAAAATTGAAGCTATTGAAAGGATGCCCTATCCAAGGGACATCAAAGGTATTCTTAGTTTTCTAGGTCATGCTGGTTTCTATAGAAGATTTATCAAGGAATTTTCTAAGACCTCGAGACCCCTGACCAATCTTCTCCAGAAGATTTCTCCTTTTGTATTTGATGAAGATTGTAAGGAAGCTTTTGAAGTTCTTAATAAAGCCTTGATAACCTCTCCTATAGTACAACCACCTGACTGGAATTTGCCCTTTGAAATTATGTGTGATGCTAGTGATTTTGCTGTTGGAGCTGTTTTAGGACAAAGGGTTGACAAGAAGCTGAATATCATCCACTATGCCAACAAGACACTTGATAGTGCTGAAAATAATTATGCTACTACCGAGAAGGAATTCTTGGCAGTGGTGTTTGCTTGTGATAAGTTTGGGCAGTATATCGTTGATTCTAAAGTTATTATTCATACTGACCATGCTGCCATTAAGTATCTTATGCAGAAAAAGGATGCCAAACCAAGACTCAATAGATGGGTACTCCTTCTTCAAGAATTTTATTTACAGATTGTCGATAGAAAAGGAGAAGGCAATCCGGTGGCGGATAATCTTTCAAGGATGGAAGATATTCCGCACGATCCTATTCCAGTCAACGACAGTTTCCCAGATGAACAACTTGCTGTTGTAAAAGTACAATCTCATTCTGACCCTTGGTTTGCAGATTATGCTAATTTTATCGTTGCAAAGTTTTTGCCTCCAGGTTTTACATTTCAGCAGAGGAAGAAATTCTTCACAGATTTGAGGCACTACTTTTGGGATGATCCACATCTTTTCAAAGAAGGTCCAGATGGGATCGTGAGAAGATATATACCGGAGCATGAGCAGCAGGACATTCTTCGACAATGTCACGATAGTCCCTATGGAGGACATCATGCTGGTGAAAGGACCGCACATAAAGTTTTACAATCAGGGTTTTATTGGCCTACTGTTTTAAGGACGGCCGAAGGTACATTCTATCTTGTGATAAGTGTCAGAGAGTTGGGAACATTAGTAGGAGAAATGAGATGCCTATGAATTACTCACTAGTGATCGAACCTTTCGATTGCTGGGGTTTTAATTTTATGGGTCCTTTTCCCTCCTCACACAAGTATACACACATCTTAGTTGTTGTTGATTATGTAACCAAGTGGGTAGCAGCAATCCCCACTGAGAGTGCTGATCATAAGACATCTTTGAAAATGCTGAAGGATGTAATTTTTCCTAGGTTTGGAGTACCAAGTACCTAATGACAGATGGAGGGTCACACTTCACGCATGGAGCTTTTAGGAAAGCTCTAGCCAAGTACGATGTCAATCATAGGATTGCATCACCGTACCACCCTCAAACTAGTGGTCAAGTTGAGCTCACCAATAGAGAGATCAAGTTTATCTTACAGAAGACAGTCAACAGAAATAGAAAGGATTGGTCAAATAAGTTAGGAGAAGCTTTGTGGGCGTATAGAACTGCTTACAAAAACCCCATGGGCTTATCTCCGTATAAAATGGTCTATGGAAAGGCTTGCCATTTACCATTAGAGTTAGAGCACAAGGCTTTCTGGGCTGTCAGAGAGCTAAATGCTGACCCAAAGTTAGCTGGTGAAAAGCGTCTCATGCACTTGACTTCTCTAGAAGAGTGGAGGAGTGAAGCTTACGAGAGCGCTAAAATGTTCAAGGAAAAGGTAAAGAAGTGGCACGATAAAAGAATTCTGAAATGTGAATTTAATGTGGGTGATAAAGTTTTGTTGTTTAGATCCCGTTTCAGGTTTTCTCCAGGTAAACTACTTTCCAGATGGGAAGGACCTTTTCTTATCGAAGAAGTATATTAGTCTGGTGCAATCAAGATCAATAATTTCGAAGGCACCAAACCTCAAGTTGTGAATGGACAAAGACTCAAACATTACATAGCAGGTGATCCTATCAATGTGGATGCAAACATGATATATACAAAGACTCATGAAGAACATGTTGCAGCCCAGTTTCAGACTCCGGCAGGAGAAGAATAAGAAAAGGTATGTATTACGGTAAGGAAACATCGCGAACATCAATAAAAGTCTACTTTTCAAAGTTTTTGCAAAATTAGGAAAATTTCAAGCCTGAGTGGAGCCGGAGAGGAACTACAGGGGGCCCAGGAGCCTTCCTAGCGCCGCCCCCCTCCTGGCCGCGCCAGGCACCCACCTGGGTGCCCTGGACTCCGACTCCGACTCCACCTAGGCTTGAACCCTTCCTTCTGTTGCGGAAATTTTTGCTATATATTTGCCTGGATCGTCCCGGCACCGTATCTCTCGATTTCGCGTGTTTTCTTTCTCGGTCTGTTTCTGCCAGGAAAACTTTCAGTAGATCTAGGTGCCATGGCTTCCCCAAGTTCCCCCAAGTCATCAACCCTTACCTCGCTGAGGTGAGGAAGCACCCCCAGGTCCTTCGTGTGGAGGACGGTGTCCTCCACAAGGAAGATCTGAAGTGACCAGTCAAGGAAGGGAGCACCGAGGAGCGGCTGAAGGAGATGGAACATGAGGTCTTCAAGTTCAAGAAGATGGTGGAGCGTGGTGTTGAAGCCAACTTCGACATCAGGAACAAGATCGAGGCTTCCCATAAGAAAGAGATGAAGGAGATGTGGTCAAGTTTGTCCGCACTGGAAGAAAAAGTTTATGGGCTCCAAGCACAAATCTATGATCTGCACAACCAGAGCTGTGAGTATGAACTAAAACGTTTCTGCGCATGGGTTTAGGTGCTGACTGCAGGATCCTGGAGACGGGAATGTCCTTCGAGACTGGAGAGGAGCTACCATGGAAGCGCTTCGCCAAGGAGTACCTTGCTGAGAAGAACAAGAATGAGGAGTAAATCTCCTCGGGTAATGGCACCCCATAGCTTGTTCCAAGATTGGGGGAGTGCCGGGTATCTTTTATCTTTATCTTTGTCTTTAGGAGTCAAGTAGAGTCGCATCATGTCTAGGGAAGTTACTTTATCAAATAGGTGTTGCTTTGAGGTCTATCACTCCTTTTGTGGAGAGCTTTGTATCCGTGAGTGTGAGGTCGTCTATGAAGGAATATTAATGAGAAGTCTATTGGTTTCTTCTCTACACTTGGTATTCTCTTCAAGCAATCGACATTATGAGCTGATTCTTATGGGGAGTATTGACCTTATATCAGGTATGGCTTCGAAAACTTTATTTAAATCTTGGCAAGTATAGCTTTGGTCATAACAACAAGCATGTTTTTCTCAAAGTAGCGACATAGCCAAAACCTTTGTGTTATTATGCTTGAAGTGTTATGTTGACAAGGAAGACAACTTGATGTTTCATGCTAGTTTTAATGTTTATGCTTTGTATTTCTTGCATCTAAGTTGTCATCAATTGTCTGGTCTCTCAAAGCCTTGCTTGCCAAAACTCTGTACTAAGTGGAATTCTGCTTGTACTTCCATACCATGAAACCAACATCTTCCACTTGAGTCCACCATACCTTCCTATTTGTGGTATTCCACTACCACTCCTAAAGTATATAATTTGTGTGCTATCTCTAGATGTTCAAAATCTTCTGTTTTGTGCCACTGATTCAGCTCATGAGGAAGTGGTGGGTGACCCATGATCTTCTTAATTTGGACAAGTTTTATCTTGGGATTGCATGTCTAATCTGCAAACCCCTAATACGAGAAGGGACTGGCATGAGTGCCCAACTCGTAAAAGGTAAATACTAACACACAAGTTCCTTCGCCCATTCATGAGTGATAAACAAAGGAATTTAAGGGGATGTGATCGTCCCCGCATGGGAGCCGTTCCTCGAAACTTGTCCAAATCATGAAGTGAGTGAGTTATCTATCAGCAGTCGTTGACGGATCATGCACCTCCCAAAAGTCTATTTTTATTCTGTTTGATCTAGAGATGGCACATGAGTTTTCCCTGCTTACCCTTTTGCACGGGGTTTACCCTTTATTTTGTGCTGAGTCAGTCCTTCCTACTTCCTTCCTTCTTGAGAGAGAACAGACACTTGATGTTAATAAAGATTCTTGCATCCAAAGCCGCATTGAAAGTTAGCATGTTATATCTTCATTGACATTATCTTTTGATAAGTGAGTTGTTTGCAAAAGCTTATGCCTAGTAAACATCTTCCTTTGTGTTAACATGTGCACTTCTTGACTGATAACATGTTCTTTCCAAGCTTCAATTGGTTCCATTATAAGTGAAAGAGAAAAATTAAAAGTTATTAGTTGTTCCTTGACAAAGGCTATGTTTGCCATGATTTGATGAGTTTTCCAGGTCCTACTTTGTTATAATTGTTACTACTTTCTCATAAGGACCTTATGAGTTGAGGTTGTTGTTGAGGATGCTTCAGTTTGGTGAGAAATCTTGATGCTTATTGTCCGTATTCTTTTATCGACACTTCACTCTCTAAACTTGTGGACAGGTTTACCGAGCTCAGTAATCGCTTGGGGACAAGCGAGGTCTAAGCTTGGGGGAGTTGATACGTCCAAAAAGCATCACTATTTTATATTGTAATTTCATCCTATTCATTGATATATTCCACTTTAAAGTATGGTTCTTATGTTGTTTTGGCTTGTTTTACACAGTTTACAACTTTCCGGTGCCAAAGCAGCAGAACTAGGATTCAGCGGTGAAAAGTGGACGCCAAGTTGCTTAATTAGATCAATTCCAATTACGATGAAAATTTACGAGGATCGTTTTTATGGGAATTGACTGGGGATCACCGAAGACGGAGGTGAGGGGACCCACCAGGCAGCCAGAAGGGTGCCTGGCGCGCCCCCCCTCCTGGCCGCGCCAGGCACCCTCCTGGATGCCTGGTGGCCCCCCTCGGTGCCCCCTCTCTCCTATAAGACCCCCTGGGGTAGAAACCCTGAAAAGAGAAGAGTTTCCGCGTTTCGCCGCCGTCACGGGGCGGAAACCTACAGAGGAGAAAAGCCATCTCCGGCGGGCAGATTCCGCCGGGGAGATCACCTCCCGGAAGGGGAGATCGTCACCATCATCATCATCATCGTCACAGGCATCATCGAGATCATCATCAACATCATCCCCAACATCAGCACCATCTCCATCTCCATCCCATCTCATCTCACAATTGCAACTTGTGTTGTAATCCGTACTATCTATCCTCTCTACTCTATTGGTGTTTTTTACTACTTTGTGGTGAATGCTATTGAGTTTTGTTGGAGAATTATCATTCTGTCCAGATTGTTTGCCACCCATCTATCACCTCTGAGCATGATCTATTTTATGTCTTGTGAGTAGTTACTTTAGTTCTAGAGAACATGCGAGAAGTCTAGTTATTAGTAGTCATATGATGTTAAAGTATTATGTGTTGTTTGATACTTAAGTTGTGTTGTTATTTCTCTAGTGGTGTTATGTGAGTCGAACACTTAACACTTCACCTTTAATGGGCCTAGAGGAATACATTGTGCACAAAGGATGCTTATGGTGGGTTGCCGGAGTGACAGAAACCTAAACCCCAATTCGCACACTTTTGCACAAGGGAGTTATGGATCCTTGATCGTAATGCTTTGGTTAGGCTTATGCCTTAATTACTACCTTGTATTTGCGGATGCTTGCAAGGTGTGTAATCATAAGAGTACACTTATCTTAGTCTAGAAGGTGTACTAGCATTGATCCACCCACCAACACTTATCAACACAATACATATTACTTGGCGGAGTATGGTGAAAGTAACTTGACTATCTCTCCCGTGTGTTCTCAAGAACGCTTTAGCTTTTATAAGTTTAGTTCCTAGGCTTATCCTTGTGAAAGGATTGGGCCACTTTCTACTCCTCAGTTACCCTGTTTACTTTGCCTGTATTTTACTTTACTGTTGCTTAAACCAAAAAACCCTAAATATTTACCTTTGAGTGTGTGCAGCCTTTCCTTATCCAGTGTCACTTATCAGTACCTTCTGCTCCTCGTGGGATCGACATCCTTATTTATCGAAAAGCTACAACCGATCCCCTAGACTTGTGGGTTATCAAGAATAGTTTATTGGCGCGGTTAGCAGTGGAGGCATCCCAACTAAACCTATTAACTTCTCCGCCATCAACCCGCAACAACTCTAGACTCCAGGCTCCGATTTCACTTTACAAAGAGCACCCAGAAGGCGGTAATTCTCCTCACACACCTTCTTCACAATCAGATCCGCGGGTGCATCCTCCGCTGCATAGTGCTCATCCATTGGTTCATCTCGACCACCAGGGGGTCCTTGAGCCGCCAGCGTCAGATTCACCCCAGGCCAATGACTATGAACAAAAGCAAAGGCACAACGAGCCCCTCGTGGATCTGATTATTTGCAACACGGCGAAGCTCTATGGGCTGAGAGAACACCCGAAAAAGCCTCTCGAGCGTCGCCGGAACAGGCTCCAAAGGATAAAATTCGGAGAAGATGCCACCGAGCACCCTGCAGCAATACTTAAGAGCTTGCGGTACTCTATCAACCCGCCGCCAAAGAACAGCAAACACCTGTGCACGTGCCTTATCCATCATAAAAGGATTATCAGCCTTCACGGCAGGGTCGTCCAAGCGCGACAACTCCGACTGCACAACATCCTCTTCCTCGTGAGATCGACCAGCCGGCACTTCGTAGGAAAAGCAAACACAAAATAAGGAAAAAGGTGGCGCAAGAGGAAAGACTCGAGCAACCAAGCAGTCAAGACCTGAAGACTGATGGCTTCTCGCCCCTCATTGGTTACCCAAAGTGGAAGGTTCAGATGTAGACAACAGCAAATTTCCCTCGGTGAAGATACCAAGATTTGTCTCCAGTAGGACTCCAGCAACGACAGGAAGGTGACAACGGCGCAAGAAATTAGGCGGTTGACGTAGACCTGCACACACAACAGATAACTTTGCTCAAAACGAATACAGAGAGGTTGTCAATCCCTCCGGCCTTGTTGTTTACAAAGGATCAAACGTATGGGATAATAATGATAGTGATAGCAACGGAAAGGTAAATAAAGAAGAACATAAATAGTGGGTGTAAACAGTGTTGGAAATATGGACCAGGATCTTATGATGTTCACTAGTGATGTCTCTCTCCCAAAAGACGATAAAAGAGCCATGCAAGGTAAACAAATTACAGCTGGGCAATTGACAGGATTATGTGCGCAAACCAATGCTAACTATGCTATAAAGAAAAGAAGAGGTTCAAAAGCATGGGCGGTACACCAAGACAAGTAGACCGAAATCCATCTGCATCTACCTACTAATCATCCACCTTGAGATATCTATCCAGAACATCTCGCTGGTATTAAGTTGCGAATCCCACCCAAAGTGTAAACTCAAAGCAACAGACAACTACATTAAAGAACTTTGCGTAAAGTAAACAATCCTTGCACCCGCAAGTACAAGAACCGTTTTTTTCTCCCTTGTGGAAACATCACATCCCCTAGACTCATGTTTCTGTCACTCAAGCTAGTCATCAGGGGGCATGAACCCACAATCATGCATAACGCTCCCTCTTGGAGTCACTACCTACTACTTGGCCAAAGCAATAAACAACGACGGAGAACATGCAAGAATTACTCAAGAACATAAATATAAAAGAGGAGAATCAAATATATTACTCAAACACAATCTGAACATAGTCTCATAATCCATCGGATCCCAGCAAACTCAGCATAGCAATAGCAGAAAGATTACATATGTGGCTCGATCATGTAGGGAAGCTCACGAGGTCTAAACCATGAATAACAAAGAGGGGTGGATAACATCACATAGCTACTGATCATAGACCCATGGTCCAAGGTGGACTACTCACGGTTCATCCGGGATGCATCCATGGTGGTGGAGAAGCTCCCGGAGGTGATTCCTCCCTCCGGCAGGGTGCCGGGAAGAGGTCTACTGGTGCTCCCGATCTTGGAAGCGCGGCGGCGGCGGAACATAGGAGAGATCGCGAAAAAGGGTTCTATCTCCGGGGGTTTCGCGTCACATAGAATATATGGGCGAAGGGGGGCAGCCAGGGGGCCACAAGTGGTCCAGGCAGCCCCCTGGCGCGGCCCCACCCTAGGGCGCGCCGGGAGGGCGCCTGGGGCCCTGGTGTGTCCCCTCTGGCCCCTCCTTGGTGATTCCCGAAGCTTCCGAAGCGCTGATTTTTATTGGATTTTTCCCGATTTTTTCCGACACTTTAGATAATGGGAAAACCTGGAATACAAAAACAGCAGAAAACAGGAACTGGCACTGGGGTGCACTGAGTTAATAGGTTAGTCCAAATATGATCAAAAGTGTATGGAAGTATTAATATCATAGCAATATCACAGAAAAGAAGCATGGAGCAAGAAGAAATTATAGATACGTTTTCGACGTATCAAAGACTCACCCTTCAGAACATCAGACAATTTTGACATCCATGCAGCCAAATTATCCAACACAGCCTCAACACATTCACGTTTCGAGCAATGAATCACAACAGCCGCCCTGAGCTGGTTAATCTCGTGCTCCGCGTCTTTAAGCCGCAAACCTACGGACTCGTAAGCCCCCTCACGAGCATCCTCCTTCAACGAATTGCAAGCCCGAGAGACGCCCGGGACGGCGTACCGCAAAAGAAAAAAGAGACTCAAGAAAAGAGGGAAAGAACAACGGACAAGGACAAAGAAGTTCTACCAATAAAATATTCAAGATCCCGTACTCCAAAAGTGATTTATTACAGAACCAGAAGAGTCACTCAAAGCGCAAGGACAAACAAAATCTTCCCATTAGGCTACTCCGACCCCTGGGGCTTGCAGACATCAGCCTCCTCAACCAACTGCATCTGCCGGGCAAGTCGAGTGGCCCGCATACTTTGCTCAGTGGTATAATTGGGAAAGCTATCCACCATGACATCTTCAATGGGAACACCATGCCCCAAGAGAACAACAAAGGACGTCGCAAGCCCACTCACCACTGTCTCGCGGACCAAGCCTTCCAGGCACTTGCCGTCCTGACCAAAGGAAGCGACCTCCAGATCAAGACCCTCGGGCCGATCCTCCTCCTCCGGGTACATGTGCTTGTGTAAAAGATTCAGGAGGGTCGAAGCTCGACCGCAGACATCCTTCACGGCGCCAACATCAGTCGCCACCGCATCAACAGCGCCATGGAGGGTGCGCGAGTCCGCAGCAGCAGCAGTCGCAATTTCAATGCTCACAACGCCTGCATCACTGAACAACGGCAATGGTCAGCAACTCAACAACTCCCACATCAAAATGAAGCATCAGATAAAACCACTTACCTATCAAGGAACTCGAGAGGTCGCGCAACCGACCACCCTCAACAACCTCAAACTGTCGGAACTGCTCTTTCACCCGCCGCAGTCGCTCAAGATCACCACGCTGCACATGCATGTCCTTTTCCTTTGACTCCAAAGCATCTCGGAGCAAGGCAAGTTCCTTTTCCGCAGCATCAACTCGCTTCTTAGCATCATTCTTGCGATCTACAACAAAGGGGTCAATGAAGCAAAAAACCAACAAACGGTACCACAATCAAAACAGGGCGGGAAGAAACTCAAGCCTCATGGTGGTTAGACTCCCCTGGTCCGCATCATGATCACTCCGGGCACGATCAGCGTCGGTCAGCACCCGCTCACACATACGGAACAATGACTGGAACAAGAAGGCACGCATAGATCAGAGCCAAGCAAAAGGCACACAAGCTCAAGACTACGACCAACCACAAGTGATTGCTTGCATCCTCGGGGGCTACTCCGATCGGAAGCGCTGCCGCACTCCCAATGATATACATAAGTTAAAAAAAGCACATAGAGAATCAAGCTTAAGACTGCGACCAACCACAAGTGATTGCTCGCAGCCTCTGGGGCTACTCCCATCGGGAGCGCTGCTGCGCCCGCAATATAAGTCAGAAGGAAAGAGGACTCCATACCTGCTCAGCCATGCGATCAAAGAACTTGCACTTCTCTTTGATGGGGAGATTCTTTTTATCCAAGATGTACCCCTCAGGAAATACGGGCTTCGAGTCCGGAGGACATTCACCTTCAGTAGCGGCTGCAGACCCCTGAGGCGCAGCAGTCCCAGTAATCGTACCCGCACCTAAAGCCACAGAAGTCATGGAAGGACCCGACCGCCTAGCCACCGACCCAGAATCAGCCGACTGGAGATCTGCAGCCGTAGTACTCGTCGAGGAAGCAGCCGGAACGGGAATGGTACTATAGTAACATATTATCGGAGCAAGAAACCAAAGACAGCGAAATAATGAACCTGGGAAAAAGAAGAAACACGCACCCAACAGGCGCAGCACCCACACGCAGCTTCACCCCAAGATTTCTCTTTTTCGGAGCAACCGGAGGAGGGCAAGGCGCAACAATTGGTGCGACTGGCGGCAGTCCACCACCACCACCCTCCACAGCCCGCTGAGCAGTAGCCGAGGAGCGACTGCGCTTAAAGCGCAATGGCTCAAAATCTTCATCGTCGTCAATAGCTATCGGCCGACCACCAAGACTCGAACCCGCGAACTCGCTAGTACCAGCACGCGAAGCACAACCATCACCCGCGGGTGTGGGATCCACCATGACCACGACAGGAGCCCCCAGTATCTCCGCATCCTTAGGCTGCGACGGATTGTTTGCAGAGAAACATGGTACTACAAGAAAAACTATCATCAGCAAGCAAAATATATCAAACAAACTTCATAACCCAACAAAGGCTCAACAAAATACCTCAGTCAAAGGCGTATCAGCATCATATGGAAGCACGAAACTCTCAACACCAGTGCTAGTGCACTTAGTGACCTGTTGGATCCAAAACAGAAGGTCACTACCCGAGATGTCCGTGGGGGAGCATCTAGTCGGGTCCTCGAGTCCAGTATACCACCACATGGGGCGCACCCGGTGCTGAAGTGGCTGAATGCGCCTCTTCATAAACACAACAATGAGCTGAGTGCCAGTTATCCTTTTCTTCAGAACATCAAGTTTTTGCACTAAAGGCTCAACAACAGCTATTTCCTCCGCAGACAGAGCATGCCACCAAGATGAACGCTTGACCACTCGCGCAATCGGGTTAAAAGGAACAAGACCAAATTGTTGGCCGTCAACATGCCTATCCTTCAAATAAAACTAGTTCCTCTGCCATGCATAGACAGAGTCCAGATTTTCCAAATCGAAGTAGGAATTTTTCTCCTTAACGGAAATGCCGACGCCCCCAATGGCGTATTCAGAATTTGTCCCCTTCACATTGAAGAGGCGCTTCCAAAGCCCCCAATGGGGATAGATCCCCAAAAAACTCTCACAGAGCGTGATAAAGCACGCAATATGCAGTATTCCATTTGTACACAAGTCATGCAATTGAAGCTGGTACGCAAAGAGCAATCCCCAGACGAACGGATGAATGTGAAGAGAAAATCCATGAGGGAAATAGCTCTGAAAGCATACCCTCTCGTCATCGCGCGGCGCAGGAACCTCTTTGTCCCCAAGAATCAACGCGACACCCTCTAAGACAAGACCATCTTCCACCAGGGCGTCCAGATCTACAGCCTCAAAAGATGAGCGCTTCCACCTCCTGGTCATCTCGCCGATGACTCCTGCGGTGCACCCTTGGGACGCTTGGACATGGATTTCACCACACAACAGCAACTCACGAGGGAGAATAATGGCCATGAATAGATGAAGAAAAAAAGTAGAGGAAGGGGAGAGCTGGGTAAAACCTAAATCTACATAGCCCTCCGGTATTTAACCAGCAACCACGGGCCATCCGCCCGCCGTCGATCTCGGAACCCCACCGACGTGGCACGATCCCAAGATACTCGTGCAACATGGAAAACCCAACCGGTGCAATAACCACACCGCCCACCCCGCGCGAAAAACGAGGACCATCATCATGGAGTGCGAAATTACCGCGGAGCAGTACGTCACGTCGCATCCGCTCGCAACATGTGGCTGCCCAACTTGTCATGCAACCCGGCAACGTCACATCTCAGCAAAGCGTGCTGAGTAAGCATCATCGCTACCCGTCAATGGTTCATTTCTAAAAAACATTTGACCATATTTCGAAATTTTACTCCCATTGGGACACCATGTCTTGGCTAAAAACAGAGCAAGGACCAAGCCTCGAGGACGCGAGTGGCTACTCCCCTCCATGAAGAACAAACATATCTGCAGAGTCCGGGTGCTCCCTCACCCAGTAGATCATGATGTGCTCGAGTGATCACTCGCACCAGCAAGGACTAATGCATCTACAGAGTTTGGATGCTCCCTCACCTAGAAGATGATGAAGTGCTCGAGTCGCTACTCGAACCAAACAACAAGACATGATCAACATCCATGAGGACAATCCGCCCAGGCACGCGAGTGCTCCATGGGTGCCTGCACGACTAGCTCACTGGACGACTATCCGAGTGGGTGCATCTCTTATCAACTCCTCGCCCGAGCTCGCAAATTCTCCCCGAGTGACTACTATTATTCCACTTGATTTGTTTATCCAAGTGGGTGCATTCTCTAATTAGCTCAATCCTCCCTCCGGTAGCGTGCCGGGCTAGGTTCTTCTATGATCCCGAGATCGGAATCGCCGCGGTGGTGGAACAGTAGAAGAAATCCCGTGACGGGGGGCTCTCTATAGGTTTTCGGGACGAGGGCTAAATATATTGCAAAGGGGACTATGAGGGGTGGCCCCCCTGCCTCAGGCATCCAGGTGGCGCGGCCACCCTCCTGGTTGCGCCAGGGAGGCGCCTGATGACAAGGGGGTGACCGCACGACTCCTACAGATGAGGGTACCTGGTGCGTATCAAGACAGAAGGCCCGCTGGAAGCCTCGACCGGCCCACGACTAGCCCACTCGAGGCACTGAGGTAGGAGTCCTCGACGACTATGCAAGCTACAACTTGGCGTCCAAGACTAAAACTAGATCAGGCAGCTGTCTCTGTAAGCCTAGATGGACTCCTTGCGACCCATCCTAGAATTTTTGAAGGCCGGGAGAGGGGACGTCTAGGGCATCTAATCTCATAGAAAAACCCCCGGTCCCGAGCGAACTCGCCTGGACCTCTAGTGTAATATCCTCCATCATAATACAATCGAGCAAGAAGTAGGGGTTTCACTGATCGAGGGCCTTGAACCTGGGTAAATCCCTGTCTCCTGTTCGCCGACGAGTATCGCCAACTTGCACACCTCGTCTATGATCTAACCCAGGGTTCCTAACCTTGGGATATTCCGAGGTCAATCCTCGTCACCTGGCCAGGGGGTGTGACCAGCGGATACCCCCACGACTCCTCGTCATGAGGGTACCTGGTGCGTGTCAAGATGGAAGGCCCACTAGAAGCTTCGGCTGGCCCAAGATCAGCCCACCCGAAGCACCGACGGTTGCGCCGACATGGAGTCCAAGACAGTATGGAGTCCAAGGCATGACCGCCAAGAGTAGCTAGATTAGGAAACTATCTATGTAAACCTAGACGGACTCCTTGAGATATAGCCTAGTATATAAAGGCTAGGAGATGGGACGTCTAGGGAAACCAATCTTGCATAGCAATACCCTCGGCTAGAGCAATCTCGCAGAGACCTCCACTATAATTACCTCCACCATATAATACATCAAGCAGGAATTAGGGGTTTTACCGATGAAGGGCCCTGAACCTCGGTAAATCTCTGTCTCCTGTTAGCCGTCGAGATCACCAGGCTTGCACTCCTTCTCTTACTATCAAACCCAGGGTTCCTAACCATGGGATTTGCCGAGGCCGATCCTCATCAATTGGCGCCGACCGTGGGGAAGATCCAAGTTGGAGTCACGATCTTAGCGGCCCCGTCACCAGTAGACAGCAACTCTTCGGTTTCATCAACACTCGATGCATCCATGGCTCGGGAAGAATCCGATCTGTTTGGGTCCGTCGGCTGCGTCGTGCAACTCCCGATTTTGCAGTCGGTCGTTGCAGATCTACGCATAGATGTCGATCTAACCATCGGTGGGTACCAAATCTACGTCAACCGATGGGGCACTCTCCTTCTCACGGATCA
Organism: Bromus sterilis; assembly: GCA_950022295.1. Classification (NCBI taxonomy): domain Eukaryota; kingdom Viridiplantae; phylum Streptophyta; class Magnoliopsida; order Poales; family Poaceae; genus Bromus; species Bromus sterilis. Next base: position 154,106,258 of record OX465596.1, on the reverse strand, counting down.
ATCCCGGCCGCCTACATCACCAACCGCGTCATCAACATCAAGCAATGACGAAACCAAGCTACAACGGTCAAATGAACTCGCTCGCACGGTGACTCCCCGAGTCGTCCGCGCCTCCCACCTCAGCCCGATCTTCCACAACACTTGCAACAACCATGATGAGGTACTCGACTGGGATAGCCGCAGCAGCAGCGCAACTCAGCCAAGAAGTAAGGAACCGTTCCAGGTGTACATGACGAACCACGGTGAGCCAGCCTTAGACGATAGAGGCAAATCTGTCGACCCCGACAACCACGGTGGAACCAACACAATCGGAAGAAACAATTATCGTACCAATGACATCCCACAAGTGGCCCGCCCAGAGGCAATGTGAGAAGAAACGACCAGGAAAATGACCAACCCGAAAGTAGCAGACGTGTGGCGAAAAGAAAAACCTCCAGAGAAAGAATCATCTTATCCAGAGAATCAATGGAAAAAGTAAAATATGCGGTAAACCACGGCAGGCAACTACCATGGGATGCACCACGTGACGATCTCATGGTATACAACAAACTATCAAGAGATATCAAGAAAGAAAATAGGAAGAAACGACTTGAAACCGATGAACGACGCCGAGTAGTAGATGAGTTGAGTGCCAGGCGCCAAGCATTGTCAGAGGACTCCTCACACTACAAGTCTCCTTATCAGCGCAAATCCAGAATGAAAAACATGCAACGAAAAGATAAGGACACAATCACCCGCAACATGGATGACACATTCCGACTCGACGACGACGACTCCAAAGACGACGAACAATGGAGCCCAGCCGAAGCACTCGTCGCCGCAAAGACCTACCTCCACTGCGCACAAACTGGAGAAAAAGAAGAAGCACAACGCAACGCCTCAAGATCTCTGAAACTCATGATTGACACACTCGCCGCATTAGCGCCCAAAAATTCACACGCAAGGCGAAGGACCCGGAAGCAATCGCCAGGAAGAGACCAAGCTCACCAGACGACAACGATGAAGACGACAACGACAACCGCAACAACCAACCCAACTGCAACAAGGATCGCGACAGGCACAACCACATGAACCAAAGGCGCGACGACCAACGACGTGATGCCCGAGAAGACATCACTCAAAACAAAGTAAACCGAGGACGCCATAGGGGCGCGGCCCGAGGAGAACACTCGGAGGCATCAGAATCAGACAGAGACTCTAAACCTTGCGGAGCACTCTGTTTCTCTCAAGAAATACGTGAAACTCGAATGACCCAAGGATTCAAGTTAAACTCAACAACCCAGAAGTATAAAGGACTCGAAGAATTGGAGGGTTGGCTAGATGGCTACCTAAAGGCAGTAAAATTCTAGCGCGACACCAACACAACTGCCATGCAGTACGTGCAGATCATGCTAGAAGGATCAGCAAGACATTGGCTGAAAAACCTACAGCACGGGTCCGTCAGCTCATGGAGGCAGTTTCCCTCCTCGTTCATGGAAAACTGCAAATCAACATACAAGCGACCAACCTCACTCGAAGAGATAAGATCCTCCAAGCAAGGAACTCAAGAATCTCTAAGAATCTACATACTATGGTGGACCATACTGAAAAATTCAGCCAAGGACATATCAGATGAAAGTGCCATCGGCGCATTCAGATAAGGACTTCAGTGCATCAACTTCATAGAATAGCTAGAAAACTCAAAGTCCGCACACTCGCGGAGCTATTCGAAAACACCAACAACCGGGCTGACAGAGAAGACTCCATATGCAACAAGGCAAACATCGCGGCCACCAACGAGGATCGCGACTACTACTACTATGGCGGAGACAGGGATTTCGACCGAAGACGGAAACGACCCAAGCGCAACTTGTACGATGATAGGGGACCCGACATGGTTGCGGCTTGTTTCCCAGGCGATAGAGACGGCAGTCGCCATGATGACAATAAACCACCAAGAAGGGACAACCAGGACGACCCACTGCACAACAAAAAACGTGAGTGGCGACCACGACAACCGCGAGATGACACCCGAGCGCTATGCTCGGTAAAAGAATAGCTCGATGGGCCCTGCAAGTTCAGTGGATACAAGGACAAACATGGAGAATACAGATCAGGACACACGTTGAGAAATTGCAGGAGCTTCAATGAACTTTCATAAGAGAAAAGTCAGAACGTACCACCCGCTCCCCAACCACTTGCAAACATCGCCCCTGGGCAGATCGCAGACGATGCCCCGCCGGCTCCTGCCATGCCACCAAGGCAAGTTGCCGCCATCGAACAAAGGCGCGCGACACCCGATGAAGAGGACGATTATCCAACGACACATGGACGAATCTGCATGATCCATGAAGGAAGGCTATCAAACAGACAACAGAAGCAAGTCTCCCGACAAGTTTTTCTAGGAGCCACCTCGTACCCAGCAGTACCAGAAATTCCTCTACGGATCGGAGTCAGACATCACTTTCTCTTGAGAGCATCACCCACTAGCCATCCCTCGACCAGGACACGCTGCTCTGGTGCTTGAAGCAATAATCGGGAACTATGATATGTTGCGAGTGTTCATGGACGGGGGCAACAACATCAATATCATATTCACCAGGACCTTAGAAGAGATGTTCATCCCAACTTCCATACTCAAGACTTCAAGCATGACCTTGCACGGAATCGTACTAGGCAAAGCAGTTTATCCCCTCTGCAAAATAAGCCTGGAGGTGGTCTTTGGAAACAAAAACAACTTCAGAAAGGAGACCCTGGACTTTGAGGTGGTCGACTAGAGATCGCAATACAACGCCATCCTTGGTCGACCGGCCTTCGCAAGATTAATGGCCGTCCCTCACTACACATACCTCAAGATAAAGCTGCCAGGACCAAGAGCAGTAATAACCATCAAAGGAAGCTTCATCAGATCAGACAAGTGCGGCAGGGAATTCCACAAGATCTCAGAAGCTATTGGAGCACACCAAACCTACGAAGCAGCAGACCAAGCGACAACATTGAAGTAGCACCACGATGAGCCCTGAAGAACTCGCAAGAACCACCGGAACAAGGGCATCAAAGTAGAAGTTAGCGCTTCACACTTCTTTTACTCACTATCTTAGCAGCAAATTTAAAATTCCTAGAGCTATTAAGCCATCGATCCAAATAAGGCTACTCAGCCATTAGTGTAAGAACCTCAGGGAAACATCAATAAAATTAAGCTTTATCCCAAGCATCTTACACCTGCATCTGGAACTCGGGGGCTCGCGGGCTCAAGCCACCCCCCGAGACGTTTCTCGCTCACGCGACTCAAAATAATCTGGCACCCGGGGGCTCGCGCACTCAAGCCACCCCCCGAGGCATTTTTCGCTCATGCGACTCGAAATAATCTGGCACTCGGGGGCTCACGCGCTCAAGCCACCCCCCGAGGCGTTTCTAGCTCACGCGACTCGAAATAACATAGCACTCGGGAGCTCGCACGCACAAGCCACCCCCCGAGATGTCAACCAAGAAAACGTAAAACCAGCAACCAAAAGACAAATCTATATTTTCAAGACATCAAAAAATGGCGCAATATATACAAATTAAAGGAAGGTCCTATGCATCAGGCTTCTCCTTGACCTTGTAATAACGAGCATGAAGCACTCGATCGGTCTCCTCATACACCTTCTCCAGTATCAGTCGCGAAGGTTCAGTCGCAGCTTCACAATGCTCGGGCATCAGTTCATCTCGACCGCGAGGAGTGCCACACACCGCTTGCATAAGGTCCATCCCTGGCCAATGCGACCGTACCTGCGCTAAGGCACAGCGAGCACCTACCTGAATCTGACGCTTCACCGCACGATGAACCTCCAACGGATGAGAGAACACTTTGCAAATCTTCTCCAAAGACGAGGGAACCGGACCCAAAGGATACATCTCGGTAAAGATATTATGGAACAGCATCCGGCAGTACCCAATAGCCTTCGGAACCTTGTTGGCCGTAAGCGAAGAATGGCAAAGGAGCGAGCTTTGTCCCTATCCATCCACAAGGGATTGTTAGGCTGAAAAGCCGGATCATCCAATCGCGACAGCTCAGACTGCAACGCCCCTGCCTCTGTGCGAGAGCTACCAGAAGCATCTTCAGGGAAAACAAAGAAAATTTAGCCACAAAAGACAAACAAGCGTACACAAAATCACGCTTGCAACTCACCTTCCATAACACTGGAAAGTTTTGGAAGCTAGGCCACCAAATCATCAAGCATGGCTACCACTCGCTCCAGCTTCGAGCATTGAACAGCAGCAATGCCCTTGAGTCGGCTATTTTAAAGCTCAACGTCCTTAAGGAGAACTCGAAAGGACTCATACGCATCCTCACGAGCATCCTCCCTCAACGATCTCCAAGAACGAGAAACACTTGGAGCAGCCTACCACACGACAAAAAGAAAGGAAGTCAAGACGCCAGCAACCAAAAATCCTCGGGGGCCGGAAATCAACAATGCATTCTCCTCCAATTTATCAAAAGGGAGTTTCATTACAAAGCCAAGGGTACAACACCCGACAAACAACATAAATCATGCTAACTACTCAACATCCTTAGAAGTGCATACATCCTCCTCTACAACCTCCTGCAGGTGGCGTGCCAAGTCGGTAGCCCGAAGGCTCTGCTCTTTAGTATAATCGGGCACGGATGACACCATATATTCATCAATTGACACGTCACGCCCTAAGAGAACCAAAAACGCTGTTGCAAGACCACTCACCATGCTTTCATAGATGAATCCCTCAAGGAAGCTGTAGTCCGTACCAAAAAGCAGTCACCAATGGACAGAGACCTTGAGGCACGAGTTTATCCAGAAACACGCTCTCATGCAGAAGCCCGAGAACGGCGGCCGCCCCTCCAGCCATAGCCTTAGAGGAGTCCACAACACCCTCCACAACATTGACAGCACCGTGAAGAACATCCGAACGCTCAGAGGTGGAGCTGAAGGCTCAACTCCGACAGCTCCTATAAACAAAGAATTTCCGGTCGAAAATTGAAAAAAAAGGAAAAAAATCAAAGTTGACAGAGCAAAGAAAACTCACCTGTCAAAGCAAACACAAGGCTATGAAGGTGAGCAGCCTCAGACGGCTCGGCTTGCTCCAAACGCTGAAGCTGCTCCTCCACCTGTCGAAGTCGCTCGGCCTCACCACGTTGCAGCTGGAGTTCCTGTTCTTTCAAATCCAAAATGCTTTGAAGCAACGCGAGCTCTGTCGGGGGGATAATTCATGGACCCAGCAGGATCAACAAGAAGACTACCATATAATGGAGAGAGTCGGCCTGTGGACTGATCCAGTAAGGAGAAAGCCCGAAAGAAGGTTCGGCCTATGAGCCGACCGACTTACAAGATGAAGACCGACGCCAGAAGGAAGGAGTCCAAGCTGCCTGGAAGGAGAAGACAAATCATCGAAGAGATAGAATAGGAATCCGCCTAGTTTGATAGCCAGTCTCATTGTAAAACCCTATGACTCAGTATGTATATAAGCCGAGGCCTCGGGACGTTTTAAGGGCGAATCAATATAGTCTAGTTCTTGAGACACCGACGACTTCTAACGCCCTTGTAATCGAGATCTCCCACATATAATACAATAAATATCGAAAGTAGGTATTTACCTCATCGAGGGGCCAAACCTGGGTAAATCCCAGAGTATCTCTTGTCCCGATCATCGTTCCGACTCCCTTCTGATCGACTCTCCGTCCTCGTACGCACTCGTAGAAAATTCACCACAATAAAGTTCTCTATGAGTACATCTGGCATGTATTTACCACGACAGTTGGCGCCCACCGTAGGGCCTACGCGCAAGGGTGTTGAGATCCAGGAGGGAACTCGACACGACATGGAAATCACCGCCGATCGGATATTCGGAAGCCGGCGCAACCGGCTCTACACCAAAATCGCTGCCAAAGACTCAGCGAGGAATCTTGCCTACGAGGTCCCTGTCGAGTCGGTCCTCCTATCCATCAATCCGAATGACGGATCGGTATCGACGCCGGCTCAGTTTTTCACGGTCGACCATGAGAACCAATCTCCGAACGGCACCACCCACACGTCGATCGTTTCTTCCCAAGGAAATCCCAGATCGGAGGACCCATCCGAAACCCTGGGAAAACCGATCTACGAAAACCTTTCATCACCGGCTCAAGCCGCCAAGAGAAGACCTCGTCCAGCCACGACTAACAAGAACAACCCAAAGAGCTCGCTCACATCGCCACCTACCACGTTTTTACCACCACTAGATGTCAAAGGGACAAGAAGAAATTGCAACGTGCCGCAACACTCTCGGTCTCTCACACTCTGGCGATTCCCAGGTAGCTTAAGTGGTCCGAGCAAACAATAACCTGGATTAGAAACGACCATCCTCCATGGGTCGACTCTCCGGGAACCCTAGCCGTTGTGGTCGCACCCCAAGTTTACGGCTACACCTTGGAGAAGGTCCTCATGGACGGAGGGAGAAACATAAACATACTCTACTTCAAAACCTTCCAGGAGATGAGTCTGACCCGGAAAAAAGATGCAACCATCCTCACCGGTCTTCCACGGAATTGTCCCCGGAAATTCGGCTCATCCCCTGGGAAAAATATACCTCGATGTAGCCTTTACACTACTGGAATTCGCCTGTTTGCCGTCTGCCATGGCGGACGGCAAACACCTGTATGGCCGACGGAAAAACCCTTTGCCGTCTGCCCCCGCACGGTAAAGCACCCGTCAGCCATTTCATCGGAAAAGAGGTGCGTTGCCGTCTGTTGTATATCGACGGACGGCAAAGCTCTTTGCCCTCCGCTGGAATAAGAAACAGACGGCAGAGAAGCTTGACGGCGAAGCTGTGCCAGCCGGCTCCGTCAGGCCGTTAACGGCGGGGTTGCCGTCTACGGACAGACGGCAAAGAACGGTGACGTCATCGGATAAGGTAATGACGTCACCCCCCCCCCCCGTCATATTTTTGCCGTCCAGCAGCAGACGGCAAAGTCCTACGCTTTGCCGTCTACCTTGCCGGAGGCAGACGGCGTAATGACCAAATGGTCACCCAGCTGTTGCCAGATTGCACAGCTGGGCGCCACGTGTCCTCTTTGCCAACTGCAAGCAGACGGCAAAGAGGCTATATAGCCTCTGTTTTTTCTGTTTTTCTATTAATCCCTGCATTTGACAAGAAAAACAATATATATATATAGCAGCAGAATCAGAAGCACATTTTAACACCACATCACATCATATCAAACAACATATGAATCTCCAACAAGGATAACACATTGTTTCCAAACAAGGATAACAACAATATATACATAGTTCATTACACAAAGTCTCCAAACAGTTCATAGCAACAATAAAATGTTTCTAAGCTATATTGAAAGTGAAAATACAGCAACTCCATCGATGCACGACCCTCATAAAGCAAATCTGCAAAATCAAAATAAGAAAGTTAGCGGAAGAAGGAGGACAAGAAGAATAAGTAATAAGAGAAGGAGAAGGACAAGAAGAAGAAGAAAAGAGAAGAAGAACAAGGAGGAGAGAAGAAGAACAGAGAAGAGTTCTTTTCTATCTTCTCCTTGTTTTTCTTCTCTCCTCTCCTTGTTCTTCTTCTTCTTCTTCTTCTGTTTTCTTTAGCATTTGTGAGCAATTAAGCTAACCTTGAGAATTTGTGAGCATATTTTGAGAAATTAAGCTAACCTTTAGCATTTGTGAGCAATTAAGCAAACATTAGCGTATTTTGAGCCAATGAAACTAACTTTAGCATATTGTGAGCAATTTAAGAAACTTTAGCGTGTTTTGAGGAAATTAAGCTAACTTTGGCAACTTTGAACAAATGAAGCTAACTTAAGCATTTTTTGAGCCAATTAAGGTAACTTTAGCATTTTGTGAGCAAATTAGGCTAAGTTCATCATATTGTGAGAAAATCTGGCTAATCATGCTATTATTAGGCTAACTTAGCTATATTTAAGAATTTCATAATATTTCAGAAGCTAAATATGCATTTTCAAACTAACTAAGCATTAATAAAGCAAAATATATAACACAACTTACCGGAGTGTAGCCCTCAAGGCTGAGGTGGCTGAGAAGCATCCGTCGGGTTGCCCGATGTTGACGGTGGAGAAGGGTCATGGGACGCAGCCCGAGAGTTATGCTGCACAAAAAGATCAACTAGAGGTTAGCACGTCGCCACTCAATATGGTATTGATGATCATCGAAAGATACTCACCGTCCCCACAGGAGAAATGATCGGCATCGGTGGAGCGGCCTGACCAGTCTTCTTGCACATAGTCTGCTCATTTGTTTTTCATGAGTCAATCATATTAGTTAGTAATATAAACAAAAATTATAACATGCATTCTTTGGGTGAATATGAACAAGTGACTTACCACGAAGAGCTCATACAAGGCCCGGTTCGATGCATCGTGTCGTGCCGCGGCCTCCTCGAGAGCCTTCGCCGTCCTCTCCTCCGCCAGCCGCTCTCTCTCCGCTGCCTTCTCCTCTGCCAACCGCTCCTTCTCCTCCAGTAGCCTCTGGGTGTTCTGTCGCTCTTTCTCAAGAGCTTCCTGCAACCCCACTCCTCTAGTTAGCATTGTAATATTCGATGAGAGAAAACAAGAATGCAAGAGTCCTTATGGATAACCTGGATAGCGAGGTCGACTGGCCGTGGACGAGTCCTTATAGCAGGAGAAGAGCTCGTTTGGCGCGCCTTGATCTCAGGAAGAGTCTTATCGCACCTGATCAACTTATCTCCAATGGCCATGGCGCCATGGCGCCTTCCGCCACCAGAGATCATCACCAGCTCCGGATCAATAGGCTTCCCAAGCGGGTTATAATCCTCCCCGTGCTTCTCCTTCGCCACCTCAGTATAAGCCTTGAGCTTACTGTAGGCGGCAATGTTGGTGAAAGTCGAAGGACTGGCGAGATCAGACTCTGAGAGCGCCTTTGCCTTATTGTACGACACTGTATGGGCCATGCCATACATGTCGAACACCTGAGGCACCTCCGTTTTATTATGCTCCGCCTAGAAGACAAAGCAAAGCACGATATTAGTAAGTTGTGGGTGCCAAAAAGACAAAGAAAAGTAACATTTGCATGAAAATTGAAGCAAAGGACATACCCATTTATTCCCGTAACCAGCTAAGTTGCGGCTTCCTTGATGGTGTGGCACACCAACCATTTGGGCGCGGCGCTCCTTGGCATTGTTGTGGATGGCCAACCAGGCATCTGAGCACCAGTGGTCCACAATGGCCTCCCAACAATCCATCTTGTCCGCACACCATCTTGGTGGCGCCTAAGTTAGTAAACAAGGAAACTAATAAGTAGCCTAGATAGGAATCAAATCAAGCAAACTATTCAAGACTTAAGAAGGGTTACCGTCATGTACTGGGCCCTGGTCAGAAACTTCTTGCGGCAGTCCTTCTTGCTACGCTTGCGCCCTTGCTTGGCGTAGTAGTCACGGACCGCCTGCACTCGCATCTCGTGCCTTGTGTTCTGCAAGAGGCGCGTGGCCTCTGCAACTAACACGTCCTCCGCCTCCTGCTCCTTGGACTCATCGACCTTGTAGTAGACCTGCAATAGCACGAGACAACACTGATGAGTGCACTGATGAGACAACACTGATGAAAACACTGATGAGTGCACGAGACAACACTGCAATAGCATGATTTTATTGTGTGAAACAGAAATTACCCAAAAGCCTTTGATCACCATGTCGGCTCTGGTGTGGCATTCGACCCCGTTGATGGTCGTATCCGGCGGGGCCGGGGCAGCACAATAGTGCTCCCACTTGAGTCCAGGCTGCGGAACCTCATCAGGTCCGGGCAATTGAACCAGCCCCGGGAAGTTCTCCCTGACGAGCACACCAAGGATGGAGTTGGGATTGCGGACACCATTGCCGTATATCCAACCCCTGCAGTATAAAAAGACAAAGCCATCAGATAGACATAAGTATAGAAGGTACCGGAAGAGAGTATAAGTGCACTTACGTCTCTCCATCAGGCGTAATCAACCACTTATGGGCGGGAGTCACCGGCACGGACAGGAGCCGTGTACCCCCACGCTGGTACACGGTGGTACCCTCAGCTACCTCCTCCTCATCCGTAGTGTCCAACTCGGCAACAGCCTCCCCCTCAGGCGTGTGCTGCTCCGGCTGGTCCGGCCAGGGACTCCAGGTCGTGCGGGTGGACGTAGCCTCCTCCTCCACCTCAGGATGGTCCACCCTGCAGTGCTCTGGTGAATCAGCCGGAGGTGGCGGAGAGGAAGCAGCAGCAGGTGTTCGTCTCCCTTTCCCGCGACCACCACCTGCTTTGCCTGTCCCGGTCTTCTTCCGACCTCCTCTCCCCCTGGGCGGCTCATCAGTAGAAGGAGGAGGCGAGGAAGTACTCTCGAGCAAAGACCTCCGTAGAGCCAGAGGTGGGAGCGCATGACCCCGACCCCTCCCTCGCGAGCCTGAGGTCTCGCTCTCCATATCTGTCACGAACCTGCCAAGAATTAAAATAAAATAATTAGTACAATGAGAAAAAGAATTAATAATACAACAGTAATTACTGCAATAATGAGAATATATATATGTCATTAAAGTTGAGATGCATACAACTAACAATAGTCGGGATCATCGGTCTCTTCTCCGCGATCAATTGAAGGATCGTCATCGCTATCACGTGTGTCGTCGATAATGATGGCCTCATCAGGTTCAACAACACCAACATTTGGAAGGCCTTTATGTAAACGGTCAAGCATTGACAGGTCATCTAGAGCAGTAACCTCTTCTTCAGGCTCTTCAACATCGTCGTTAGCGGGTTCACTCTCATCATTGTTATCGGGTTCACTCTCATTGTCTTCTTCCATGTTCTGGGGTTGCGTAGAGCGGTTTCAGAAACGTTTTTTTATCACTCGTGTTTCTTGGAAGAATTCTCCTTCATATGTCTCTGGGTCAATGTGGGGTACATAATCTTCTTCATTGGGGGGAGGTGGTCTAATATGTGGTGGCACATCATAAACGAGATCCCAACCTTTCAGGTTTTCAACCGTTTGGCAGGGGTAGGATAGATAGAAAACCTGGGTGGCCTGTTGAGCCGTAATATAGACATCAGGGACATTTAAATGGGTGTCTTGTCGAATTTCAACTAGACCTACATGTTCATGAGTCCGTCTAGTCCTCGACAGGAGAAACCAATGACATTTGAAGACAACGACGTTGGGAGGATTCTCACCATAGAATAGAAGTTCGTATATTGCTTCAACTCTTCCATAATACTCAATACCTCCGTCGCCGACAGCAGAGACACCCGAATTTGTACTTTTTCGATCGGCCATTTTTCGCTCTTTATCAACGGTACGAAAGCGATACCCGTTGATTTCGTATTTCTCAAATACACGGAACTTATTGTCAAAACCATTAGCGACTTGTCTCAATTCGGCGTCCATAGGCTCCTCATTTGACTATAAGTTTATATTGTTATATTAGTGAAAAATAGGTCGAACCAACAAATGAAACCCTATATATGAATGATAGTTACCGTTCGTTTGAACCAAGAGATGAAACCAGGATTGCCGTCTACTTGATTGGCAAGAAGCTCATACTCTGCGATGGAATCACTTTCAATAACCACTCCATTCGAGAATTTGGCGACGTATCGACTGTATGAATTCAGGGGAATTAATAAGAAACAAGAATTATTAGAAGTTGCGAAACAATGTACGTACCGAGCACTTACTCGATGTACGGTCGCACTTCTGTTAGGTTGGTGAAGATATACAGTGTAAGAGTCTGCCATTCTTTGATATCCAAAATCTTATTTCTCGAAGCACCAACAGGTCCAAGCTTCCCTTTGAATAGGCTGAGGTTGGATTGACGCCGTTGGGGGTCGCCAGTATTGTACCGAGGCTTTGGATTATGCAAATGGCGATTTTTGGCTTCATAATGTGCTGTCACGAAGTTTGCCGCCTCCTCGGTAATGAAAGCCTCGGCCATCGATGCTTCAATTCTACGTTTATTTTTACATTTTGCTCGAAGCGTCTTCTGCATTCTCTCCGTTGAATAGCACCAACGATTTTGCACAGGGCCCCCTAATCTTGCCTCGGTCGGGAGATGCAATATCAAATGCTGCATCGGATTAAAAAAACCCGGTGGAAAGATCTTCTCTAACTTGCAGAGCAACTCCGGCGCCATAACTTCCATGTCTTCTAGCACGCCATCGGATAGTTCTTTAGCACAAAGAACACGAAAGAAATAGCTCAGTTCTGCCAGTACTAGCCACTCTTCCTCGGGGATATAGCCGCGCAACATCACCGGCATTACCCGCTCAAGCCATATGTGCCAATCATGACTCTTCAGCCCTAATATTTTATGTTTTTCAGGACTCGCTCCCCTCCTCAGATTCGCTGCATACCCATCGGGGAACATCAAACTGTTTTGCACCCACAAGAGAATTTCCCTGATATGCCCCCTTTCAAGATTGAACCAGGCCCTTGGCTTGGACCAATTCTTCTTTCCTTTCGGCTGTCGCATGTTCTGTGAGGGTCTATCACATAGAGTCTCCTGGTCGACTCTAGCTTTAGGATTATCCTTTGACTTCCCATCTATGCCAAAAAATGTACCAAACAGGGCCTCGCCGATATTTTTTTCAGTGTGCATCACGTCAATATTGTGTGGAAGTTCGAGGTCTTGGAAGTAGGGGAGATCCCAGAAGCATGTCTTGTGAGTCCAGGCGTGTTCCGAATTATATCCCTTGAAATACCCGGGACGTTCTGGATCAGGCTCGAGAGAGTTCAACTGTGCCAAGACATGTTCGCCCGTCATCGTAGGTGCTGCCAGGTTTTTGACAACTTTGCCTTTGATGAAGTTCTTCTTGTCTTTTCTAAAAGGATGCTTAGGAGGCAGAAACTGTCTATGCAAGTCGAAGCAGGAATACTTGCCACCCGCCTTCAGCCAATGAAACTGAAGAGCAGCCTTGCATGTTGGGCACCCGAACTTTCCATGAACACAGAAGCCAGCGAAAAGCGCATACGCCGGCAAGTCATGCATCGAGTACTGGTACCAAACATGCATTTTGAAGGTCTTTTTGCTAGCTGCATCGTATGTCTTGAACCCTTCGTCCCAAGCTTGTTGCAATTCCTCCTTAAGAGGTTGCATGTACACATCCATATTCTTCCCCGGATATTTGGGCCCTGGTATTATCAATGTCAGGAAAATGTTCTTCCTTTTCATAATCTCTGAGGGGGGGAGATTGAGTGGCATGAGAAATACAGGCCAACAACTGTATGGGGCTGCCATCTGACCGAAAAGATCGAACCCATCTGTGCCGACGGCGATTCGGCAATGCCTTGGCTCCTTAGCTTTTTCCGAATGTTTTTCATCAAAGTGCTTCCATGCTGAAACATCCGATGGGTGAGTCAACATCGGCTTCCCATCTGCATCAAATTCTGTTCTCTTCCCATGTTTGTGCCATGTCATCTGTCTGGCTGTCTCTTCCATCATGTAAAGGCGTTGAATTCTTGGTATCACTGGAAGATACCTAAGAACATTTACGGGTATTTTGGTCTGCGTCTTCTCACCTTGACCATTGTCTACCACAACATACCTGGATGACTTGCATTTGGGACAATAGTCTTCGTCCGCATACTCTTTCCTAAATAAAGCACATCCATTTTCACAAGCATGTATCTGCTCATAGGGCATCTTAAGTACCTTGAGGATTTTATCCGATTGGTACAGGTTTGCAGGCATAACATGATCTTTTGGTAGAAACCGCCCAATTAGGGTCGTGATCGCATTGTAACAATCTGTGCCCAAGTTGAATTGTGCCTTCAAAGCCATCAACTGTGCGATGGCATCGAGCTGACAAAGCTCAGTGTGAGCGTGCAGCGGACGTTTCGAAGACTCCAACATATCATAGAAGGCCTTCGCAGATTCCTCGATCTCATCGTCCTCATCCCGCGCATCGTCAAAGTCCTGCACCATGTCTTCGATCCCGGTTCCGTACTCATCCGTGCGCTGACGGACCACCTCCTCTCTCCGTCGTCCGCCAGACTCGCCATGGAAGGTCCACACCGTATAACCAGGCTTATAACCCCACTTCTGCAAGTGTTTACCCATATCCACCTCTGTCGCCTGTTTATAATTGTCGCACCTAACGCAGGGGCACTAGGTTTTTCTCTGCCCATTTGCAAACGCCGCTCTCAGAAACTCCTTGGTTTTCATTGCCCATTCATTGGTGATCTGTTTCTGATTAGGGCGACCAGTGTACATCCACGCACGATCATCGCTCATCTTGTTGCTACAGCTAGCTACTAAACAACAAATATACCATTTTATTACGTCCACTTTTTATTGCTTTTATCATACATAGCTACGGCATATGCAATTAACCTACACACTAATAGGTAAAGATAGGTCCTAATCCCACCCGAGTATGTGTAGATTGGGTCGGTTTCCCATGCTTTGGTCCCGATCCGACGCGGTATTTCGGCAGCACCTCCCCGCTGTTCTCCTAATACACGTCTCGACAACAAGCCGAGAGGTTGTGTATCCGGAGAACAACAGGGAGGCGCTGACGAAATTCCGCGTCGGATCAGGACCAGAGCATGGAAAAACGACCCAATCTACAAATACGCGGGCTGTCCATGGATAACGTTGGACAATTCGAAAGAATTACTATTATAAATATGCAAATGAATGCATATTTATACTGTAATCCTTTCGAATGGGAGACGCATACTGGTTACGCAACTTTACATACTGCTAGAGCTACCGTTATCGGCATGAAGGCCAGAATTGAGCAAAGGAAAAATGGGGAGAGGAAAAGAATTTTTTTTGCTCACCCTCGAACTCAGGGAGGTCGCCGAATGGAGGGGGCGGAGGTCGTCGACCACCAGACCTTCACACCAGGAAAATTCCTGCACATTAAAATTCACCCAATCAACACACACACTTGATCCCGGTAATTACATCTTTTTTATTTTTTTCCCTATTATTTTCATTTATTTCATTTCATTTTCTCTTATTTTTTCCTCCTCCTCCTCCTTCTTCTTCTTCACCTCCAACTTCTTCTTCACCCCTAACTTATTCTTCTTATTCTTCTCCACCTCCAACTTCTACTTATTCATCTCCACCTCCAACTTCTTCTTATTATTCTTCTCCACCTCCAACTTCTACTTATTCATCTCCACCTCCAACTTCTTCTTCTTATTCTTATTTTACCCCAAGATCCCCTCCTCCTCCTTGTTCTTTTTATTATCTTCAACTTCTTTTTTCTCTTCTTCTTTTACTATTTTACTTTTACCCCTAATTTGTTTCCCTCTTCTTCTTTTAGTTCCTTTCTTTTCTTTCTTTCTCTTCTTCTTTTCCTATTCAACTTTTACTCCTAAGGGATTTTTTGGATTCCTAAGGATTTTTCTTATGGATTGCCTTTGGATCATAGGATTAACACCATCAAATTCCTAAGGAATCTTAACATGAGCTCTAAGCTCTTTTTATTTTTCCTGTGAGAAGTCCAATACACTCACACTCTATCTCTCTCTACTCTATCTCCTCATTCCTACAAAAAACTTACACTACCTAAACTAAACAGAGAAGAAAACATATCTAATTAACCCTAAAAAATCTAACACAATCTAAACTAACTAAAATAGAGAAGTCTAACTAATTATAACATAAAACTAACTAAAACAGAGAAATATAACTAACTAAAACCTAAAAGCAACTAAAACTAACTAACTAATTAACATGAAAATCCTAAAAAAAAAGCATGGAGGGGAGGAGGGGAGGGGCTTACCTTTGGTGGGTGGCTGCGGGTGGGGGTGGAGGTGGCGTCGGCGAGGTGGGCAGCGGCTTGCTCAAACAAGGCCGACGATGGCTTGCTCGGGGCCGGCGGCGGCCGAGATGAGGGGAGGCGGCGTTGGAGGAGGGAGGCGGGCTGTGGCCGGGGAGAGGGCTTAGCTGAGAGGAGGCAGGGCGGTGGCCGGCTGTGGCGGAGGGAGCCGGGGAGGCGTGGGCGGCGGTGGCGGAGGTGTCGGCGGCGGCGGCGTCGCAGGACAGAGAGGCGTGGGCGGAGGAGAGTGAGAGTGGTGGAGAGAGTGGGCCGACGTGTGCGGGGTTAACGGCAGCCCGTTATGCCGTCCGTAAGCAGACGGCAAAGACGGGGTTTGCCGTCCGCTGGAAGACGGCATAGCACGGGTCCGTTAAGCCAGAGGAGACGCAGCCCGGGTGGGCCCGCTGGGTTGTTTGCCGTCTGCCTATGGACGGCATAGGGACCTTTGCCGTCTGCATAGGCCAGCGCAGACGGTAAAGTAGTTGTTTACCGTATGTCTGGGGTTTGCCTTCTGTATCTAGGGAAGAAGACGGCATACACCTACTTTGCCGTCTGCCCCGACGAAAAACAGACGGCAAAGACCCTGGCACATGGCAAACTTGTGAATTCCAGTAGTGTTGGAAGCACCTCCAACTTCAGGTCGAAAATACTGCCTTTTGAGGACGTAGACTTTAGAATCCCCTATCACACACTGTTCGGAAGGCCGACCTATGCCAATTTTATGGTGCGCCCATGTTACATATACCTCAAGCTCAAGATGCCGGGTCCCAGCGGCGTAATCACCGTCGATGGAAGCCGGGAAGTCGCCACGTCCTGCGAAAAAGAAGACGCCACATACGCGAAACAAGCGTGTGCGCAACTGGGACTTGAAGTCTACATGGAAAGGGCAGAGCCGACTGACCCAACAATCCTCACGAAGCCAACTCCTGATTCCAACCATAAGTTCGAGCCAGCGGAAGACACCAAGAAAGTTGATTTTGTCCCAGACGACTCCTCCAAGCAATTCATCATTGGGACAGGATTACCCGACAAATAGGAAAGCGCTCTCATCGAGTTCATCCATGAGAATTGGGTCATTTTAGCATGGAAACCCTTAGACTTGCCTGGCATCCTGAGAGAACTCGCTGAGCACCACCTTAACACTGATCCAAAGATGAAACCAATCAATCAATTCCTCCGCCATTTTAACGATGAGAGAAGAGAAGCCATGGGGGAAGAGGTAGCCCGGATCCTAGCTGTCGGGTTCATCGTGGAAGTATTCCCTCCGAAATAGATGGCCAACCCGGTCCTAGTCCTCAATAAAAAGGAACCTGGAGTATGTGCATTGATTATACAGACCTCAACAAAGCATGCCCCAAGGATCCTTTCGCTCTACCGCGGATAGACCAAATTATCGACTCTACGGCAGGATGTGAACTCTTATGTTTCCTGGACGCATAGTCCAACTATCACTAGATAAAGATGGCCGTTGAGGACCAGTAAAATACATCCATAATCACGCCATTTGGGGCTTTCTGTTATACGTCGATGCCATTCGGTCTAAAAAACATAGGAGCCACGTACCAACATACCATCCAGAACTGCCTAAAGGAATAGATCGGGCAAAACGTACACGCGTACGTCGACGACATAGTGATTAAGACCGAGAAGGATGAATCATTGATCAAAGACTTAAAGGAAGCATGTACGAATCTATGCACTTACCAGATGAAGCTGAACCCGACCAAATGCAACTTTGGAGTACCAGCCGGGAAACTTCTGGGATATATCATATCAGAAAGAGGCATCGAGGCAAACTCGGAAAAGATAAATGCCATCATGTCCTTATCAAAATCAACCTCCATTCGAAGCGTCCAAAAAATCACCGGATGCATCACCGCCCTTAGTAGGTTTATAAGTCGACTCGGTGAAAAAGCTATCCCCCTATACCGACTCCTAACGAAAACAAACACATTTGTATGGAACAAGGAGGCCGACGAAGCCCTGGAGGCCTTGAAGCTCCAGTTATCCCAAGCGACAGTCCTGGAGGCTCCAAGACCAAAGGAGCCCATGTTGCTTTACATCGCTGCAACAGCAAAACGGTCGATGTTGTTGTGGTATTCGAACAAAAGGAGGAAGGGACAGAGAAATTGAACCATTGACCCGCCTACTTTGTCAGTGAAGTGCTATCCATCTCCAAACAACACTACCCTCGTTGACAGAAACTATTATTGGGAGTCTTCATGTCAAGACGGAAGCTGAAGCACTACTTTCAAGGGAACTCTATTACTGTTGTCAGTTCGACACCCCTAAAAGATATCATACAAAATAGGGAAGCAACAAGACGTATGGAAAAGTTGGCCATAGAACTAGGGGCCTATGATATAAAGTATGAACCACGCACAACCATAAAATATCAATCCCTAGTTAACTTCATCAATGACTGGACAGATCTACAAATACCACCCGAAAAACCAACCACAAAATCCTGGACTCTGCACTTCGATGGAAGTCGAAAATTACAAGGATCTGGAGCTGGGGTGGTCATTACCTCTCCCCAGGGAGAAAAATTCTGCTTTGTCCTTCAGTTACGTTTCCACTGCACCAACAATGCGGCCGAGTACGAAGCACTATTACATGGCCTACAACTCGCCCGGGATATGAACATAACAAGGATACATTGCCTGGGGGACTCTAATCTAGTCGCCCAGCAGGTTTTGGGAACATGGGATTCCACAGATCCAATGATGTCAGCTGACTGCAGAGAAGTATCACGGCAGGCAGGTTTTTTCACAAGATACCAGGTCGATCACATCGAGAGGAAGCTCAACGAGGCAGCCGATGCATTATCATGGTTGGGATCGCAACATAAGCCGGTACGTCCCAATGTTTTCCTGGATATCCTGGATCACCCCTCAGTCAGAATCCCAACCGAAGAAGATATAGCAGTACCAGACCCGAAATTGGCCCTGGCGGCGGCACTCCATGCGACCCCAAAATGGGTCACATCATACCTGGACTACAAAACACGAGGAATACTGCCAAACAATGAGTTTCTGGCCAGAAAAATTGTTAGAAGCAACAAATCTTTCGTAATCCACAAGGACGAGCTACATCGACTCAGTCCTAATGGCGTCTTCCAGCGATGCCTCTCCCCAACAGAAGGATGCGAGATACTTAATGAGATACAGTCGCGCGACTGCGTTCATCACACCGGCTCTTGTTCTCTAGTAGACAAAGCCTATAGACACGATATTTATTGGCTAACGGCAAACGCTGACATGGAGGAGGTAGTGAAAAAAGTGACGGATGTCAATGTTACGCTCTACAGGACCACGTTCTAGCATAAGAACTCCGAATGATCCCAATAACGTGGCCTTTTGCAGTATGGGGGTTGGACATGGTAGGCCCCTTCAATCCTTCCAAAAACAAAAAACCCACCTCCTAGTAGAAGTGAAAAAATGCACCAAATGTGTAGAGGCAGACCCGGCCAGAAAATGTGATGCAAAGACGTCGTTGACGTTCCTAAAGAAAATCATCTTCTGGTTTAGATATCCACATAGAAGAATCACTGACAACGGAAGCAACTTGTCACAAGGAGTGATGGAACGATTCTGCCAACAAGAACACATTCGACTGAATGTGGCCTCCGTGGCACACCCACAGTCAAACGGACAAGCCGAACGCGCAAACTAGGAACTCCTTCGAGGAATCAAACCCCGACTCCTCGTTCCATTGGAACAGTCTCCGGGTTTCTTGGAATACAAACTTCCCTCCGTGTTATGGAGTATCCGAACATCTCCAAATCGCTCGACTGGGTACACACCTTTCTTCATTGTCTATGGAGCCGAGGCGATCCTACCAAGTGACATAAGGCATGACTCACCACGGGTCATGGCATACGTTGAAGCCGAAAACGAGAAAGCAAGACAAGACTCTCTTCTTCTCCTCGATGGAGAACGTGATATCGCCGCAGCCAAGTACACAAATTATCAGCAAGACTTGCGGCAATACCATAGCTGGAGAATCAAAATCCGTACCTTCCAAGAAGGATATTTAGTACTGCTCTTCATACAAAAGAAGGGTGGCATGCACAAGTTATATTCACCATGGGAAGGAGCATTCATGGTAAGCAAGAACCTACACAATGGATCACACTATCAGGTGGATATATGGGAGCCGTCCAAATCTAAAACGTCGAGGGAAGAAATGCCCTGACCATGGAACATCACTCAGCTCCGTCTCTACTACACGTCGTTCCATTGGTAAAGTTGTCTAAACAAGCCCTCTCTACCTCCCCTTTATTCCCCCTTTTTTCTCGTACAATAAGTATGGAGCCGACTCCTGAAGAGACAACTCTTCTTATTTTCTTTCCCCGTATCGTAGAGTCGAGTTACTACGCTTTATTTTTTCTTCTGGCAAGTATTTTCTTCTTTCTCGACTCAGTCTATCACGACAAAACATCGTCTGTAAGATTGATGCAAAATCGCACTTCTATGACCTAATGGTATCGGCTTTCGATTCACTCAACAATGGTTCTATGAGACGCCACTCCTTGACCCTGAATCTAAGTCAGCATAGCAGCAGAATAAGTCATGCGACGCCTTCTTACAGAGAAGTTCGACCTATGCGCACACTCGTGACCAGTAATTCCTTTTAATACGTTACCCGAAGGCATTCGATCGTGGAGATGACTGACCCTGAACTTATTTGATTAAATGATACTAAAAAGTCACGCGCACCGCCGACTTCTACATGGGCTATTTACTTTCTAGTATTAAAATTCATGAACGTATAAATAGTTTCACAAAACGAGGCATTTTTTACACATGTCTCCTTCAAAAAAGAAGAGGCCACATACATCATCGTACAATCAAGAACTCTTACTAGTTCCTGGGACCGACTCCTTTGCACTGTTGGTATTCTCCAATCCAGGCTTGGGGGCTACCCCCAAAGAAGGAGCCGACAGGTCCACCAGAGGCATCCGAAAACCACCTGGTTTCAAATCCACAAGACTTGGAGTCGGCATAGGCCGCTTCTGGCCCTGTTCATTGTAACCATGCTCAAATCTCTCCACATTTATGTCATCCACAATAATAGATGCCTCCACATGAGTCGCCTTCACGACATGATGATAATCTTCTTTCTCGAACATTCGACCATCGACTCTTGTTGCTGGAACACCCTCTACTAGCCGAGAAGGCTCAATAGAGGGATAATATATCTTGCATAATGCAAGAGCCCTCATAGCCCCTTGATGACAAGCCGACATTTTGGAGGCTTGAATCCAAGACGACTCCTTCGAAATTTCCTCCAACATCTTGGAAATAGCCTGGGGTATTTAGGTAGGCCCCAGGAAAAATTAATTGCCCGACACCCACCAGTATGGAGGTCTCAGACAACATTCATGACCGCCCCTAATTTGTTCGCTGGTGGCTCAGCCACAATCGAGTCCTCTGGACCTAACAAGCATGCTAACAAACACATTAGTGGCACACACTGAGAAGGATCTCTTCTCCAAAAAAATCGAAATTATGAGCAGTTGCTTACCAAAAATGGCCATGACCAGCCTATTAATGCTCTGACTTAGGGTGACTTCTTTATCATCCCTATGTTTTTATTTGGCTTACAACTGCTTAATACGTTCGTTATTTTTGGAAGAACCGACTTGAGAAGTTTTCAGCAGACTCGCCATCTTTTTATGATGGTCCATCAACAAGGATATCCGCCTCTCCGCCTATTTTGGTTGACAGGCTTGATGGATGACCCGTTTTTTGAGAGTCGCAACGACGCCTCTAGAATTAATGGACATACCCTGCAAACGCACACGCAAGAGTTTATCCTTTTATGATCCGGCCCAATGACGTGCATCATTATCCCGACTCATGGGGGCTACAATAATTACAATACGGTACAAAAGTTACCTCGTATTTTCTCTTCATTAAACCAAGGACGTCTCGTTGACGATCCATCTAACCCACAAGACTACTATATAGCTCAGGGAAAGTCGAATCCTCCATCAATGGAGTCGATCTCTGATTAGACCCCCGCTTGTCCTATTCGAGAGAACGATTCTTAGGTACCGAAGAACCCAAAAAATCTTGGTTGTTAATTTGTAGCCTAAAAACAGGCAAACTGCATAAGTATCATTCACTCAAGAGGATGAAAAAAATACATAGCTTACCTTTTGACTTTTTGATAATCTGAAGAGTCGTCGTAAGACAAATCAATGATGGGAATCGATTCAGGAAGATTCACATCAACTGTAGGAGACAACCGACCGGGTGAAATTATTTCATCTGGATGATCTAAATTCTCAGAGTCGTAAGACTCGATTCTTCATCTTTTCACCGGCTTCTCCCACTAAAGGAACAAGAAGAAGATGAGTAAAGCAGACTTTAAAGGACCCAGATAAAGCAAGAAAGGACACAAAAATACCCCTTCTTCAAAAGAATCGTCCATATCTTCATCATGACCAAGATCCTGGTCAAACTTGAACTCATCGTAATCATAGTACACTGATATAAAAGGGGCATCAGCCAAAGTCTATGGATCTGATTCCTATATGAATGATACATTCAATCAGGATAAGATCGACTCCATTGCTTGATAAAAAATAGACATATAACAAAGGACAAAGGCATTTCATAAGAGCCGGTCTAAAGATTCATCTCAAATAGTGAAGACGCTGCCTTTTTTAGATAAGTCGATTGACCGGTGTTCCCAAAAGGCACCATCACAGACAAAGGAAAATAAAACCTAATTCTACTTACAAGCACGCCTTGGGATTGGCTTGACGTCTCTGACATCTCGCTCATAGCTGGAGTATCTATCACCACCTCCCCGTCCTTGAACTCCTTCATCTAAGGATGAGTCGGAGGAGCCAGAACTAGTGATGATATTTTCGCTCCGGTTACTTGAAAGTCTCTGCGCAACATTCCAGACGGTCTCCATGGGAATTAAAAGGCCTCACCAACAGGGAATCTCTCCCATCGAACCTGTAATAGAGGCAATCACTCATGTGCAAATCGTACCAACAGGCGAAGGTTTTCCATCCTTTTCCGAGATACATCAAGGCGTCCATTTCAAACTCCGTTTCCACCCAGATGGGGCCATACAGGCACCCGTCGACGCACAAGAACAAGCCTGGGGCTTTGGATACTCCATGGAAATGGAGAAAGAAAGAGAAAGTTTGATGCGATGACGTATGCGGGAGCGGATATTTACCACGAAATCGTGGTTGGAGACGCCCTCGCGGATGGGAGGATCCCGCGGACCGGATGTAGTTTCTTCACGACCACCATGACCACGGCCGGCGTAACTGTCGTGGGAAAGACACGACAGATGTTCGAAGAGTCGAACTTAGCATGGGACCTTTGCTGCGAGGCGATTTCGTGGAGAGAGTCGACACGGACAAGAGACTCGGCGATTTACCCAGGTTTCAGGCCCTCTTTGTCTCGAGGTAAAAGCCTACTCCTGCTTCTTATTATTATGGGTTCTGACTCCCGAAAGGAGAGTCGGTTGATCGGATACAAGAGAGTTGGCTTGTAAACTTAGTCTCGATGAGATCTAGGTTACGCCAACAAGTGTCTAGTCCTATTGTCGGGATCCGGGGTATGCGTATGTAATTCCAGTCACGATGCAATCACATGGAGAGCCGAGAGCCATACCCACTTTTCTAAGCAGACAAGGCCAAGCACAAAACACTCTCGGAAAGCATCGAACGTGAGGGGCATCCCATACAGACCGGATGATCAACTGAGATGGGTCCTCATCGTCCGCTCACAAGTCTAAATGCTTATGGGTCGTGAATCCCATACTCAATGACAAGTCGCATCAACCATGTTATCGATTGAATCCTAACTCTTACATAGACTTACTCCAGCCCGATCACTTAGTTGGGGTCTAGGGCGGGCTCGATCATACAACAAAGTGTGCACGTGACAGAGTCACGAGCAATCGCATCGCGATGCCCCAAGCTGCGCACATCTAAGGGCCACTTGGTGTATAAAAGACCGCCAGCCAGATCACAACTAAGGTCTCGTAAACCCATACTAAGACATGCATGTTATAAACATACACGCAGCACACATGTCTAGTATGAACAGCAGGTATCATCACATAACTCTACAAAGTAATCTTTATTGACTTACACATAGAGCATACAAAGATCACATGTCTGTGATCAACATTACATCATACAACGGAAGAAAATTAGGTCTGAGTACAGACAAGTTTAACAAATGGCTTAGAGAAGCCTTGTACAACAAACATGCCCTTCCACGAGGGACCAGACTGCTGTCTGGGACTATACTAACTTAGTCAACGTCGAGCTTCAGGTCGGTGTCTCCATCGGGGTCCGGGTTCTCATCTAAAACATAGAATAAGCAAACGTGAGTACAAAGTCATACTCAACAAGACTTACATCATAACTACACTACTCATGCTCAAGTATCAAGGTACATGGAGGTGGGGTTTCATCATGCAGAAGTGCCAGCTTTGACTTGGCTAGTCCTGTACTACGAGTACCAGACTTGAGGTAAGAAGCGTACACGAGTCCACTACCAAGTCTCCAACCAATACACCACTATGGTTACTTCCTCGACTTTCCCACGAGGAAGCACACCATAGCACTCACGCTTATCTTGCGAGTTTTAGAAGTATCCATTCAAGTTGTCTAATGATCAAGCACAGTTTTCCAAGTAGTCCATGACCGCGAACGCGGCTATTCGAATAGTTTTGTTAACCCTGCAGGGGTGTACCGCTACACACACATGACCATCGGTTACCGCCAAGTCTCGCCACCGTTCAAGAGGTGACAGCGAGGATGTTCACCACAACACTTCGCCCACAGCTCCGTTCTAGTCCAAGGAGTCAACTGTCTGATTTCCAAACCCAACTGGAGTTCCGGCCGAGCTTCCAGCCAGGACTCAAACCATGTAGGCACGACTGACAAGCCCACCTCGACGGATGGTTCTCCGCTTGACAAGCCATGTTCTACAAGCCCTACCATGAATGCCACATTTCACTTCCTTTATCTTTCTATGCATATGCCGAATGGAAATCCCGAACTAGGTGTGACTCCTGGACTTGGATCGGGGTGAGTTACTAGGTCGAGAGGGGTCACTGAGCCCAATATGTGGTTGTACTCTTTGTCTCGGAAGAACTCGAGCTTAAGGCGGTGTTCAACGAGACAACCCACTGTGTACTCCTACACAACCTCTCATCGTTCACCTTGTATTAGGGTGGATTCACCAACACAGTTTCACTTTCATCAACACCATGTTCACCATCATCCCGACTCACATCAAAATAAACCTCATTGTACCACTAAGCATGCAATAAGCAGTAACAGTTGCAGGGGCCACATGATATCAATCAACTCCTATGTCAGCTAGGATTGTGGTTTGCTTACTACTGTGACAAGATGATAGGTCATGCATCAGACATGTGTTCAACTATGCGGTAGAATCGATACAAGGTGATGTCCTAAACATGCATAAGCGAGACTGAGAGGGAATTGGGATTTTATAGACATGATCAATGGGGTTTGCTTGCCTTGCTGACGATACACGGGTCTTAACGGTGGTCTTCTTCTTCGGGGGTGATCACCGTCTCGGAAAAGCTGGTACCGGAAACAATCATCAACAAAGGGGGGGAAACTTCGGAAGTAAGTGCACAAGCACATGATAAGGTGTTCCATGATGTATATGGTACTGGTTTGTTAACAATTCAATTTAATTGAAGTGTATTGCAAAGGATTTTCAAATTCAAACTCCAAATTCAAATTCAAATTATGCCATATGCATGTTTGCCACTTTTCACCCATTTTAAAATGGTCAAACATAGAAACAAGTTGCATATTCATAATCCTTGCATTTTTCTGATAATTTTTCATATATTATTTGTTCAATTTGGAGTTCATATGAATTTTCTATGATTTATTGAAGTTTGGCTATTTTTCTGGATTTTCTGTAATTCTTAAATTCATTTCTAATTTTCTGGAATTTGATTTCTTGTATCAACATGATGCAATCAAGACATCAGCAGGGGGATGACAGGTGGGTCCACCCTGTCAGTGGCCCACTATTAAATTGTGTTTAGATTTAACTTAAACAGAGGATTAGGGGGCTGGCCCCACTTGTCATAGGCTGTGGGGGGTGCTTAGCTGGGTTCATTAAGCTTTAATGGTTGGGCTCGCCAGTGGTGGTACTGTTCACGCCGGAGACTCGCCAGGATCGAGATTTAGGCCACGGAAAAGGGAGCTGGAGGCCCGGGCGTGTAGCCCGCGGCGTTGCGCAGCGAAGGGAGCAGGCGGGGGTCAAAGGCGTGGCCTCGGGCCACGGCTACGTCGACGACGCGGCGGCCGGGGTCCCTGACCTTGACGAGCGCGGAGAAAACGGCCACGGGAGGACAAACGGGGAGGGGGGGATCGATCTGAGGCTCACCCCGGGGACGATGGTGAGCTTGGCGACGTCGGGGAGGAGCTGTGGAGGGCTCGATTCGTCGCCGAAGTCGTGGCGGCCGGCGGCAAGTCGTTGAAGGGGGCGGCGTTCCTGTGGTGCTCCGGCTCGAATTGGTGGCACAGCCTGACAAAGCTGTCGAACAGGAACCTCCTAGACAGGCTAGCTCGCCAGATGGTGGCCGGTGGCCACGCGTTTCTCGGCGGCGCGCTCTGGCTCGCTTCGGATCTTGCTCGAAAATGGCGAGGACGGAGAGGGAGAGCTAGCAGGAGAAGGGGGATGGGGCGCGGGGTGTTCTGGGCGATGTCGTAGCGCCAGGAGGGGGGCAGGGGAGGCCTAGAAGGCCCTCGGTGGCGTCCACGGCGCTCGGCTCGCCACCGAGGTGCTTGGAAGCGAGGGGAGGAAGAAGACAAGTCCCAGGTGGGCTTGGGCTGGGATAAGGTAAGTTGGGCCGGGGGGCCCGGTTGGGTGGGCTCCTTTGCCCTTTTTCTTTTTCTTTTATAAATGTTTCTGTTTTTCTTTTTCTGTAATTTTTTTCCCCAAATAAAATAGGAAGGCATTTTATATATAGCTAGCCACTCACAAGTTTTGGAGATTTTTGAAATTCAATTAATTTGAATTTCAACTCAAATAGGGGTATTATTTAATTTCCAAGCCCTGTTTGGAATATTTGAAAAATCTTGGTGCATGCAGTGGGACCCACTTCACTTTATATGTGATCATGCATATTGATAAGACTTTTCAAAAATACCAGAGGAATTTTTGGAAGCAATTTTTGTCTGGCCATTTAATTAAATTCTTTAGGGCTTTTCTTTTCCCTATTTTTGAATTTCTTTTGAAATTTTCACATGATGCAAAGGGCACAAGCAACCCTAGCACTTACCCTAGTTGGG
Source organism: Bromus sterilis (assembly GCA_950022295.1). Lineage (NCBI taxonomy): Eukaryota > Viridiplantae > Streptophyta > Magnoliopsida > Poales > Poaceae > Bromus > Bromus sterilis. Next base: position 154,079,166 of record OX465596.1, on the reverse strand, counting down.
GTTCTGACACCTATTGCCGATTATGATTGTTCTGACTCTGAATCCCATGGGCCTCGGCTTATAAAGGCGCCGGGTCCTGGGATTCTTTGAGTCCGACTCCGACACGAGGTGGAGTCCTATTCTTCTTTACAAATATTCTAAATGCTATACAAGGTAAGTCAAATTCCTTCTACGACTTCGATCTTTATGCTTGGCGCAGCCGACCCATGGCCGGGTCTTCTCTTGTGGGCCTTCTATATGTGAGTCGGCCCAGGAATCCGGGTTATGGGCTTGGTCCATCCCCCCGACATTAGCCCCCAGGATTGGTGTGATGCTTTAGTCTTCATAGCAACCTTCTTGTCTTAATCTTGGTTCCCGGCTCTTCAGTTGGATAGATCGACTCTCATATCCTCCTTTGAGATCTGTAAGGAGTCGGTATCCATCCTTTTGGCCTTTTCGTTTCATCTTCTGGTCAAAATTTCCTTTGACTTTTTAGTCAAAGATCCGCTACATTACCTTTATGATTTCACTGCCCGAAACGCCAATGTTGAAGGCATTGATATCATGGTGGAAATTGAGGAGTCTTTTCATAAATCTCACCCACCATGGGTAGTTTACCCACATCTTCATGGCATTGATTGACCCTCTTTCGTGGCTATATAAACAACCACCAGGTAGTTTTTCCTTCTGAGTGTTCATATCTTCTTCTTTCTTTGCCACTCTCTGGCATGGCTCCCAAGCTAAGTGCTCGTGCTCCTCCGCTGGCGGACGAACCTGATTCTAGTGCCGACCCTCGTGGTGGTCGAGGCCGTGGCCGCGGTCGTGGCCGTGGACGGGGCCTTGGTCGTGGCAGGGGCAGAGGGAGAGGTGCGCGTTCTGCTTCTCCCTCTGAATCTCCTCCTTCTTCTCCAGAGAGGAACGAATTCTTGGTGAAGGTCCCAATAATCCATCGTTGGGCCAAGGTTCCTGAATCTTTTGCTCAAATCGTCATGGATTCCAAGCCTTCAGGTTTGTGGCTTCGCTCCGAGGGGTGCCCTCATGGACCTATCTGGGTAGCCACCAGTTTCTCTGGTCAGGACTCTATTTTCCTAGAGAAAGGTTGGAAAACTTTCCTTCGCTCTAGAAAATTCAAAAGGGTGACTCCACTATCTTCAGATATGATGGCGATGAGACCCTGTGGGCCAGGATCTTCGACTCGGATGGCGATCGAGCCGGCTGCTGCATGGAGAGTTCTAGCAGCAGTGATGAAGAATTTTACAATAATGCAGAAGAGGCCCGAGTCACTTCATTTGATGACGAAGACGACTCCTGGAGATGGCTCTGAAGCTGTAGCTTTTCTTAGTAGTATTTTTCCGAGTCTGGTCTTTATTCTTCTGTAATGTAAGGCTTCCTCTTTTGATGTAAGACTCGGTCGTTTGATGATTGCAAATTTTAATTTCCTATCCAATTGGTAAGTGGGTTTGATACCGAACTTTGAATATTGTATGAGAGTTGTCTTGTATCTGTAGCCCCCTGAGTCGATTAAAAGTACTTGCCTCTTTGTGTCGACTCATAGGTCAGATCGACTTGTAGCCCCATGACTTGGTGTGGTTACGTTGTGTGCCAGACTGAAATCATTGAAGGGTTCTCTCTTTTTTTTTGGAAATGACATTCCCCAAGAGTCGACACATCTATCATTGTATTGTGTCGAGTCTTTAAGGACAAATTCTTGAAGTGGTACTCCCCAAGAGTCAGTGTATGCATCTTTGTGCTGTACCGAGTCTTTTTTTGAGAAGAAATATTGAGGTGTAGTCCCCATGAGTCGATATATGCATCGTGGTGCTTGTGCCGAGTCACATAGGTCTAACTTTTATCTGAAAGAAAAAATTTATTAAGGTTAATTGGATATGATGTTTATATGCAAAAATGAAATGCATCGGCTAGTAGAAGCCGAGTTAGACCTCATCTTCTCACGTTTGAGAGATATTATTGGTTCAAAAGTCGAAACATCTCTGTAGAGCCGGTTTCAATGACTAGTGTGCCCGGCTCTTTAGGACTTAATTCGATAGGTGTTTTATGTAAACCTTAAAGTGTAGACCAATTGGTTATGCGTTAGTCATGTAAGCTCTGAGAAGTACAGGCCGGACCGCGTGGGTGGCCAATTCCTGTATATGCTAGGATTTCTTTGGTTAAGAGTCGATGGGAGCCATCTAACTCCCCTACTGCCCCTGATTAAGTCATACACATGTGAAATTTTACATATATATGCCGTCTTTTTTGGTAGGAGTCGATGAGTGTCATCGAGCCCCCCTGATTTGCCTTATGAAAGCAATATACATGCTCATAGCCGATAGAGGGTTGATCAAGCCCCCAGGTCTCTGAGAAAAAGTTGTAAAAATATATAATTCATGCAATATGATGCAATATGATGTAATATGATGCAATATTAAAGTTGTTTTTATGAATAAGTGTGGCGAAAGCCGGTGCGTCGAGGGTCGAATATTTAGATGCGGCGAAAGCCTAATGCGATAAGAATAGAATTTTTGGCCAAACCCCGTTTGAGATGAAAATTGACTTGGTGTTTTAAGTATGGAGATAGCCTATTTGCGACGAAAGTCGACTTTAATTATGGTGATAGCCTAGATGCGATGAAGATCGACTTATTAATTTAACTGGGGAGAAATCCGGTTGCGATGTAAATCGACTTTATTATGCGGCGATAGCCGATACGACAAATGTCGACTTATATATATATATATAGGTTGGGTCTATTTTAACAACATCCCTTAAGACTTTATTCTACCAACACTCCCACCCCTCCCAGCCTCCTGCGCGGCAGCGCCCGGATCCGGCGGCGACCCGCACCCCTCCCAGCTTCCTGGCGCTGCTGCGCCTCGAGCCGGCGGCGACCCCCACCCCTCCCAGCCTCCTGGCGCGGTAGCGCCCCGAGCCGTCGGCGACCCCCACCCCTCACAGCCTCCTGGCGCGGCAGCGCCCGCGGCCGGCGAAAACCTCCAACCCTCCCCGCCTCCTGGCGCGGAAGCGTCCGCGGCCGGTGGCGACCCCCACCGCGCAGCGCCCAAAGGCCGGCGGCGAACGACGCAGAGAGCCACTATGCGGCGTGGATTCGGCGGATTCAACGAATCCTTCCACGATTCAGTGCCGCCACCGCCTGCAGCTCCACCACTGCTTCAGTTCCGATCTCCTAGCCTGCGAGATCCGCCGTCGTTCAGCAAATCGGGGCATCCAGCCGCAGTGATGGATGGTCGAGGGAAGTGAACTGCAAGGAGGCCTCCTCCGGCGAACTCACATTCGTCGTAGGAGCGAACTGCAATGGTCATATCGCCCATACAGCCTTCTCCAGCGAAGATGGCGCAGGTTGAGATGGCCCATGTGTTCCTGCAACGCAGTTGGGCTTCATGTCAACAACAAGCCGAACTGCAACTACAGAACAACAGAGCTGCTTTCAAGAGGAAGGTCGCGCATCCAACTAATGTAAGTAGTCCTACTACGTGATTTCATAATGCAGTGCTCTGTTTTCTTGCAATACAGTGCGTTCTTGCGTCACAAAATGCGTTCGTGTCTCTCCCCATGACTTACAATATGTAGTAGTTTGTGAAAATAATGCAGTGCACATTGTTTGTATATGTTGAACACTGTGTCTTTGAACTGAACTGCATGGGAGTACATTGCATCCAAAAAATATAGTTTCACAGTAACTCAACTGCAACCATGCAGTGCAGTGCAGTTTTTGCTTGTTGCGTACAGAAATGACATATAGTATCGAAAAAATACAACACTGTTCACTATTCTACAGATAAAAAAAGTACCACTTTGGATTAGATACTAAAGTGCAGTTCGCTGCCTATTCTCCTATGCACGATAAAGCTCTGCAGAGAAGACAGAAGATGTAGCGAGTGATTCACGACAATCAGCCCCTGAACTGCGTTGAGAGAGAAGAGTGGGAGATGGCCGCATGGATAACACCAGAGATACCTAGAGGTTTTTTCAACACGACAAACAGGACTGCATACTCAGCGGAGGAAGATGTAGAGGACGAAGATGAAGACGGAATAGAACATAGCGGCCAAGATGAGGAGGACAATGATCTGATATACATGGGAAAGCATGCGCAACGAGAAGACGATGACGACGACGATGAAGAGCAACATATAACAGTTATGCAACCAAGATACACGGACGGCATTGCAACATTTGGTCAACAGATAAGAGTGGATGATATTGAGCCTCCACAAAACAATGTTGCGCCTCCGGAAACCAATGTTGAACACGGGCCGGTTCGGGAGCAACCGGTTTGTCAACACAGAAACAGTGGGATTCCACCAAGGCCGCCTGGCACATATCAAATGGATCAGCACCCGGATCAGAAAAAGAAACATGCAACAAAGAAAGTAAAGTTCTCATCACTTCTGCCTCCCCGAGATCCTCGATTACACATGTCTGTTGTAACTCCTCCATGCCCAATAAACATTGGTGAGATGCAAACACCAATGGAGAATAAGCAGTACACACATGTAAGCTTCCTTGACTTACTGCTGCAGTTCGCTTATGAAAATCTTTTTCAGCCTGCGCATTCTTTGTTAACAAAAAGAAAATCATTTTCATGTTGCCGTGCAGAACAAGAACTTGCTGCAAGAACATGTGGCTGCGAAAGGTATGCAGTTCACCTCTTTCGCGTTTGCACACGAGTTCTACAACACATATGCGAGGCATGCAGGATTCGGCACACGAAAAAGGGGGACGAACATGACAAACAACTACATAGTTTTCTCACGAGAGGGCAACCACCAAGAGACTGTGTCTGATTATGATAGAAAGCGAGATAAAACAACGAAAATAACTGGCTGCAAGGCGAAAATAAGAGTGAAAAAGATCAAGGATGTCTTTTTGATAGCACATGTTGAGCTCAATCACAACCGCAAAATGATTGAAAGCCCATCTATGCTTTAGGACTTGCACTCGCGTAAGAGGGATGATCCATTGCTTGATAAACTAGTAAAGGACATGCAGATCGACAACCTGACACACACACAGATGATGTCAACCCTGTCGAGAATGTCAGGAGGGCTACAATATATGGGGCGCACTAGCCGTGACTGGTTGAACAAGTACACACATTAAACTAGCTGATATCTCCTCTACTTGATGCAGTTCGCTTGTGCATTTCTGTGTGTTGTTAAATGCTGAGGTATGCTCTTCTTTCAAACTGCAGGAAGTACCAGTTCACAAAGGAGGAAACTGAGGATGATGTGAAGAATTTTCTAGCTTTCTTTGAGAAGATGCAGGAAATAAATCTGGAGTTCTTCTATGATTACAACAAAGATGCTGATAACCGTGTGCAAAACATCTTCTGGGCAAACGCAAGCTGCCGGGGTTCCTATGAAGATTTTGGATATTGTGTCACGTTCGACATGACATACGAGACCAACAAGTTTCACATGCCTCTAGGCGTGTTCGTTGGAATAAACCACCACCTACAAAGTAAAATATTTGCGGTGGCTCTCGTCAGAGACGAAACAATACCATCTTTCGAGTGGGTGTTCCGGATGTTCTTGCGTTGCATGAACAACAAGCGGCGAATCTGCATACTGACAGGTAAACTAAAAAATGCAGTTCAATGCTAGCTTTTTTGTAGTCCATTTCTTACATCCAAAAAAAAAGAAAACGGAGAAAAAGAAAAAAAAGAAATGCAGTTCTCTCAAAATAACTGACTTCTTGTTTTCAAAAAAACATGCAGATCAATGCTCCTCCATGGATGCAGCGATAAAGAGTACGCTAATAGGCACTCTGCACAAGTTGTGCCGTTGGCATATACTGAAGAAATACAAGGATCATATGTCCTTGCTGTACAAAGCATAAGAGACATTCAAAGATGAGATGACATCAGTCCTCAACCATCCATTGATGCCATCAGAGTTTGAACGCGCTTGGCGTGACCTCATGGAGAAGTATAACCTGTAGAATGATGAAATTATGAATGCGCTCTGGACAGACCGAGAAGAATGGATATCAGCTTACTACAAGGAGGTGTTCTGTGCACGGATGACGTCGAAATAGAGAAGTGAAAGCATGAACCGGATCTTGAAGAGAAACTTTGTCAGGGAAAGACACGACCTACACATATTTGCGTCGCAGGTGGACAGATGCATCCAGACGAGGAAGGGCAACGAGCATGCAGAGACCATGGCTAACGAGGTATGGTACAAAAAAATCTTTTTAAGCTCGTATACGCGGTTCAGACTCACTACTGATTTTTCTTTGAACTTAAAAATGCAGTTCTCTTTCATATAAAATGAGATGAAAAGTGTGATGTTAAAATGTAGTTCTCTTCTGTATATAAAATCAATTATGTTTTTTGTTAACCAAAAACAACTAATTGTCTGGCTTCTTTGTTTCGCAGGAGGCAATTAAAAATACTACTTAGTTTGGTTTCGAGGTTCAACTATCCAGGATTTACACAAGGGAAGTCTTTCCTGACTTCGAGCAAACGCACTACCGCAGCACTGCATTCAAATCAGAGCAGTCCCACGACAACCCAACAAAGTATTTGGTGCGCCACTACATCCAGTCCGATGATTTTGACTGGGCGAGACATGAGTTCCAGGTTGTCACTGATGTGACGAACGGTATCTACGAATGCGAATGCAAACTATGGACACACACAGGTCAGTGAGATGAGAAATAGGCCCAAAAGAAAAGCATAATGAAGTTCACATAGTTCTGGTGGCACGATATGAAAAAAAAACTTAGTGAAGTTCACTAGAATAAAAAACAAAAAAGTACATATTTTTTATGCAGTTCACAAACCCTGAATTCTCTGTTACATATTTATTTGAAGTTTGCTCACACTGACAACCAAAATATAATGAATATTTGCTGCAGGCCTGTTCTGCTTACACATCGTTTGCATGTTAGATCAGCTACGTGTGGACAAGATACCTGAGGAGTAGATATTAAAGAGGTACACACAGAACGCGCGGAAAAATGCAACTTTTGACCGCAGAGACTAGAAGCAAACTTCTCCAGATGGAAGTTCAATGTTCTACCGTAGGAGGCTACTTGTAGAAACAACCATGGACCTGTCAAACAGGGGTGTGAAGTCGGATAGCGGGTTCAACAGAGCGTTATATGGGATGAGAGCACTCATAGAAGAAGTTTCCGTGCTGAACAAAGAAGAGGCGGAGAACAACAAGAATGCACGGAGTGAAGAAAAGGGAGATGAACAACATGACACTGATGGTGAAACTCCTACTATGGATGAAACAATTCTTCCCCCACCTGTATCAAACACAAAAGGGAGAAAGAAGGAGAGCAAGTCAGCAAATAAAAAAGCTGCAGCAAAGCATGTATGTTCTGAAAAGAAGAACAAGCCTGAGCCAGAGCTGGACAGCGAAGGAAGGCCAGTGGGAGTGAGGATGTGCAAATCATGCGAAAAGATTGCGGGGCACAACTTGAGGGCATGCAAGCAGAGGCTAGAAAAAATCAAGGCCAAAAATGCAATCACATATGACCAAGCTGACCAACAAGAAGATTTGACAAAGAGAAGATTGTGCAACATCTCCAAAAAGAGAGAGAAGCATAATGCAAGAACTTGCCCAAAGAGAGAAGAAGCAAAAGATGAAGAAGATGAGGAAGAAGATAATGATGAGGAAGAAGATGATGAAGAAGATGAGGAAGAAGATGATGATGAGGAAGAGGGAAAGGACGAAGAAGAAGATGAAGGCAGCGAAGGACCAACATCAACATCGAAGGGGAAGGGCATTAAGAAAACAGAGCATAGGCATGCATCGCAGCCGCACGGGCGCGTTACAAGGAATAACACGTTCAACAAGAAGAAAACAAATGGAGCGACAAAAATTGAACCAATTGCAGTGCACGCTTTGAGAAGAAGCAGCAGGAACAGGACATAGGTCAGCACACATACATTGTAGCCTTTTTACGTATATCAACTTCATCCATTTATGTAGCATATAATAGAGATAACTTGAATTTAGTGGACAACAAAAAAATAGACTTCGAGATATAATGTTGAAGTCCAATTTAATATATATAGCACAAAAACAGGTATACTTTGTATTCAATGCTCTACTGGTGCGATTGATGAAAATGCAGTTCTCTCTAGAAAATGAAATGCAGATGAGATAGGAATGTAATTTTAAACATGAAGCTCTATTCTATTTCAGAACAATAATAGATGTTATAAAAATGCAGTTCTCTTATGTGTGCAGAAGCTGGGATGGCAGTGTGATGTTAAAAAATGAAGTTCTCTACTGTTTGCATAAGCTCATATGGATAAAAAACAGTAAATAATGTGGATATGAAAATAAACGATACTCTACATGTAGTAGAGACTGGGCTTCTTCATGTGTACATTGGAGTGCACTTACCGCAAACAATGCAGTGTGCAGCATGTAACCTGTGCAGTTCGCTTATTATAAATTTTTTAAAAATGGAGCTCTTGATTAGCGCACACATGCAGTTCTGTGTTCCAAAATAAAATACTATTTCCCAAAAAATTTTGATTATCAACACTATAACCAGTTGAAGGCCCTCTTTTGCGCAATGCAGTGCACTTTACATAATAAGTGTGTGTGAGATGGACATGGTCTCCACATTTGTATATTCCAATTCTGTTAACCAAATATGGGGGGGGGGGGGGGTCCCCCCACCCCCCAACCCACCAGCAAAACACACCCTCCCATAAAAATATGTAGTGCGGATACATATGTTTACACTCATGTAAGGATAGTTTCCACTGACAAGATAAATATTAGATGAAACTCCATTATATACATAGTCAAACAGAGTTGCCTTCTCCGTTATATTACATAGATGTACAAAAAAAGGAAAAAATCCTAGTGAATATTTTTAACAGTTCCCATACATAAAAAAGGAGCGAAAACACTATTTACAATGAAGTTTATATTACACATCAAACGGGTCTGCTGTTGTTCTATGCCTGATCCTGCTCTTGCGAGTCAGGTTTGGCAGTGAGACCAAGAGACTTGCACATATTTTTTAGCTCCTCGGGAAACTCGCTCGGTAGGACCATGTTATTAGGGTGGAACAGAATATGGGATAGGAACTCAGCCTTCCAATCCGCGATATCAGCTTCCTGCGATCAAAAGAGCAACAAGATAAAACGCAACAACAACTTGGTTATGAGAAAAAAGGTGATACTGCTGCAGACAGGAAGAGGAAAATATGAAGGATTACATTAGATGCGAGAATAAAAAGATGCTTACATTGCGCTTTCCAAACTTCATAACAAAGCTTCTGCCGTCATAAAACTGAGCCATCTTCAGAACAAAAAAGCCACACTCATTCGGGCCCTGTGCAGGGGTGCCCAAAAAGCTAGCTTTCTTTGAAACTTCGACCTAGTCTACCGACTCCTTCTTCTTGTATTCCTTTTCTCCGCAAACCTTCTTCATCAAAGCGGTCATCCTGATCATCTGTTGAAATACGACATAGACAATGCACGCAATAAGTACACGTCACGAAAACTGTCGTTCAGCTCGTATACATGTGAAAAAAATATACAAAGATGAATAAAGAGAAAATTTTACCATTTCAGTGCGGTCGCTGTGGTAGTCAGACTTATGCCACCTCGTCGTTTGATCAAACGGTCCGCTGTATCTCCTAGTGTCATGGATATCGAGGGTCTCACGGTGCCTGTTCATCATGTATAAAGAGAAGTGCTGGTCTTTTATCCGTGGTTACAGGATATGAATTGGTTTTCAACAAACGTGTTTCTCAGTTTGAGTGGGGGACAGGATTACTAGAAAAAAAAGACGCAAAAACATAAGAACAACGAGCTGAAAACCAGCAAATATGAGAAATTACTAATTTACAATTAAGAAGGTTCTCATCATCACGAACATATGCTTTGAACTGCCTTGCTGCATCTTCAACATTGAACTTGGTGTGCACAAAGGGAAACACGACGTTTCCGTGTTCATCTCTCTTCGCGTGATCATTCATTTGAAGCACATACTTAATTCATAAAAAATGCATTAATGCAGTTCGTCCAGGAAAATAAAATAGGATCTTCTAATGTAAGCAAAACAAATGCAGTTCACGAGACAAAAAAGCTAAAAAAGAAAACAATTAAGAACACAAAATATTAAAGAAATTCGGTCTAGGATAAGTGAAAAAAAGAGTTACGTATGCCATTCATTAATAGGTTCCGAGAAACGACGTTTCCAGAGCTTTGAATAAAATTATTCAAACAAGCTATCTTTTATTATACAGTGGCAATGCAGTTCACACCTAAATTGCAATACCTTTTTATTATACGCTGGCAATGCAGTTCACCTACAGCAGAAAAATAAAAAAAGGGTGGAAGGAGAAATACCGTGATAAATAGAGGGGAAAGAAGAACGTGTTCACGAGATCGGTAAACCACATTCATTCACTGGTCAATCTTCCAGTGACTAATGATATGGTCCATCAACTCCGAGTCCATGAAACTTCCTTTGTAGAAAGTTAAGAACATGTAGTCAACAGACATAGTGTATACTTCGTAGGATTCTTGTACATGAACAGTGCGGACCTGCTCAACAAAAACAACACATCGAGTGCGGATAGGGTTAGGAATGCAAATAAAGGCATACAACAAAAAAATAAACGAGACAGCTACAACTATAAGAAAAGAAGAAAACTATAGAAAAAGGAACTAACTGGCTGTGTTTCTTCCTGAACGCAGGGCTCGACACAAGTTCCAATAGTTTCCTCGCTTCCACGAGATAACTGAACCTCGCAGGCTGCAACTTCTATACCGGCGTTCCTGCACAACCCTCTTGTTGGATAGAATAACTGCCTCACTTTCATTTTGACGTTCCACAACTGCACTCCTCGTCCTCTTGCGAATTGGTGGCGGAGTCATAAAGTCCTCATCAGTACTTTCGGCATTCGGAGGGCTGACTGCCTTCCTGGACCTCTTACTGGGTGCATTCTTCACAGGCTTCATAGGGGATTGTGCGCTCCTCGTCCTCTTAGACACAGGTTCCTTTGCATGCTTGACAGGGGGTTCTTCAATAACATAATTCTTAATGGTTGGAGTGTGGACCTGAGTTTCAAACAATGAAATTCCACCTTGGTACGTGCCTTCATCAAAGCCTGCGAGAAAAAACATGAAACTTAATGCAGTGCGTTTTCATGTACAAAAACGATACAAGTTGTTACGTGCATGCAGTCCATGTATAAATAATTATGATAATGATCATGCAGTCCTTATTATACTAAAATAATTAACAAAACAAGTGGGCCTTCCCCCCGTTTCTATGCTAAATGAAGTTATCTTAATATAAAAAACGTTGTGCGGACAAAAAAAAGTAATAACCTTCTTTAAAAATTAAAAGGGACATCAAGTCTAGAAAGCAATACGAAGATGTCAGCCAACTTTAGAGCATTGCATTTCGGATGTAGCCAATGTGCTCTCTTCCAAACTTAGCAACAACTTCACAATCCAGCTCTGCATGAATTGGAACATGAAAAATCCACAATCATGCCTATAGAAAAAAAAGAAACACATTAATAAATGAAGTTCACTCAAGAATGAATTGCTTCTGATACTAGTAAAACCAATGCAGTTCGCTATCGAACGCTGGTGCAGTTCTAAAGAAAGTACGGGGAAATGTGGTACTAATTTATTAAAGCAGTTCAGCTCGATATACAAAAGAAACAAATGAACATATAAACAACTTATAACACACTGGTTGTAATGCAGTTCTCTCAAAAAGAAAACGTGATACTAATATAGTAAAGCAATGAATCTCACTATACAAAAAAGAAACCCATAAAAGAAAGAGGGAACAACTAATGACACATTGTTAATGCAGTTCGCTCAAATGGGAGAAATGCTTCTGGGTTCAGTAAAGCAATGTAGAACGCTATACACAAAAAAAATATACAAATAAGAAAAAAGATAGAAGAACAAGTGCGAACCCGTTTCCCTGCTGTGGAACGTTGACATGACTCAACACAAAGTCGTCGAGCGTGGGAGGGTTCAACGGCTCATCACAGCTTACGCTACCGTCTTTCCGTACTTTTTTGAAGTTCTTAACCATTTTCCTAAATACAGTGCTTCTAGGTTCGCTTTCAGGGCCGTTTATTGAGTCAAGAAACTCAAATCGCTTTGCAGACAGGTTCAAAGTAACCAAGCAGTAGTGTCCAATCGCATCCTTCATTGATGCAGGAGGAGGATCAAATGTTGCAAACATAATCTGATTAAAAAAGTGAATAGAACAAGCCGGATGAGAACAAGGAAAAAAAGAAACTACATCTAAAAATGACTGGAAATAGCAAAATGATGCAGTACCAAATTTTTCTTGTCCACACGTTCCTCTGCGCTTGAAGAAAATATCCTTTTCAAAGCCCTATTTGTGGAACCGCCGTTCCAAATTGAATTCTGTCAAAAATACAAAACCAAGAAAGTTAATGTGGCCGCTGAAAATAAGCACAATAAACATAGGCGAGGGGAGGCGTGTGATATAATTAATGAAAACGCTTACACATAGGTTATATAGGACAATCATAGTTTGTGATCCTTTGAATCTCTCACCTAACATAGATACACCAATATTTGCAAGACGAGTGCTCAGCGTTCCGTATGACAAAAATGACTCGCCAACATGACCAACAGTAATATCACCAAAGTCATCCTTGAATGCAACTAAATCCCTTCAGGAATATAAGAAAAAATCACAGCAAAAAGGTAATAAGCTGCATGTACCTTACAAAAATAAAAACAAAAATAAAGCAACCAGATTAAGGACGAAGAGAAAGAACATAGTTGTTCTTCTTATCCCTCCTAGCCCTCGTAACAGCGTCAAATAACTCGTTATATCTCCTCAGAAGAGCTGGATCAATATTGGACGAAGTGACAACAGGTAATTCCTCATCTAAAAAACATAGAAAAAACCTCGATGTTAGATGATATAGCATAAAACCGTTGGATTAGCCAAACTAGAACAAAAAATAATGCAGTTCACTTACCTTCGGTTTCGGAGTCCACATCCTGCACCTCCGCAGAGAAATCTTCGCTGAGAGTCAAGTTATCCAGGACAGTGTTGTCATCGTCCAGAATGCTCATGTTCCGCACACTACTTGGCTGTTCCTCTTCAGAGCCGATCAAAACCTTCTCAGCTGCGGCTTTGCTTGTCTCAACTGGAACATCCAGATTGGTCCCAGCCAGATTTCCTTGAGGCTGCTCGGTGGTGCGAGGGGCAACATGAAAAATCTCGGGAATATTATCGCCAGACAACAAAACTGATGGCGAAGCAACACGATCAATGCCGACAGCTGTGACCGAAGCATCATCTACAGCTCTAGGTCCTTTGCTCTCTTCCGCAGTTTTGGCTGTAGTGCAGGGATATCCTTCTCTCTCTTCAGCCTTGTCAGCATCCGCTACATCCTCCCTTCCTTCAGCCCTTTCTGCATTATCAGCAACAACAGAATCCTCCCTTCCTTCTCTTTCTTCTGCCTTTTCAGCCTCGGCGGAGCCCTCGCCTGCTTCTCTGAAATCTGCCTTGTCAACCTCCACACTGGCATCCCCTCCTTCTCTCGCTTCTACATTGTCAGCCTCTATAGTGCACTCCCCTTGGATTTCATCATTTAACACACGGTCCTGATGAATTAAAACAAAACATTAAACAAATGATGTTGATGCAGTTCACTAAGCGAAAAAAGCGAAAAAACCAAAATGCAACACGCGTCAAATAAAAAATAATAATAACATGAATGCAGTTCTCCGTGCTCACCAGACCAGCGTCTCCTTCCATCTCTCTGGACACGTAAGCCTCATCAACCTTGTCAGCGCCACCGTCTGCTACCTTCCCATGAGTTTCAACAATTGTTTCGCGATCCTAAAAAAAAATGCAGTTCTATAAAACATATTATTTGTAGTTCACTGCTGAAAAAAATGCTACGCCTTCTCTCTTACATATTTTTTCAGGAAAATGCAGTTCGCTGACGCTGCTGGTGCATGTATAATTCTTTGTTTTTTAAACTGCAAAACAATAAACTGTAGTTCACTACCACTGCTTGTGCAGTTGTACTTCTTTGTTTTTAGACACTACGTAAAAGAATAAACTGCAGTTCACTACCACTGCTTGTGCAGTTGTACTTCTTTGTTTTTAGACACTACGTAAAAGAATAAACTGCAGTTCACTGCCGCTGCTAGTCCGCATATGAATCTTTGATTTGTACACTACAGTGACATTAAAACAAAATGAAAATGTATAGTAGAAAAGGTACAAAAAATTCAAACATTGTCTATGACGCCTTCGTGGACATGATTGTCTCTAGCAGCATCAACAACGGGGGCCTGCTGCCTATCAGACGCGATATATGAATCAAAAGCATGTTGGTCGTCCGGGTCATTATCGGGTCGCGCATTTGCGTTAAAAGACTCTCCTCCGCACTGCAATAATAAAAAAACATGCAAAAAACAAATGTCAATGGTGCATATGACATAAAAAGAATATTAAAAACAAGGAAGCATACATAAAGTTACAAAAGCAGTTCACATATGACATAAAGAAGCATACATCAGCAGCAGCGCGATCAGACAAGGAATCCCTAACAACATTTTCTCGCCTGTCCATTTCCTTCACAAGTGCCTCAGCTTCCTGCTCGTACCTAGCGCACTTGACATCCTGGGAATGCTTGTACTGAACAAATGCCGACCTGACATTCGAAACTGACAAATTAAGGAATTGAAGTTGTGAGCGGCATCAATTTCTGCTTTAGAAAGTCCTTTGCCAGGAGTAAACAGTCCAGCAATATTCCTCATCCTAGCGCCAGATGTTGGGAGATCATAATTTAAATTGATAACGCTGTCAAGAAACTCGTCAACCTGGACGAAAATATTGCGGTCATCATGAGCCTCGCCGTGAGAACCTCCAGCAGACCTCCTAGCAGCGCCATGAACCCGCCTAAGTGGAGAACCCCTAGCAACACCATCAACCCGCCGGATGGGAGAACCCCTAGCCAGAGGCTCACAAAAGCTGGGATGCAGTTCAGCGGCTGTAGTCCGCTTGTACACAATGTCCCCTATCGCCTTCCATTGAACAAAAAATAAAGCAGTGCACATGTAAGAAAGTAAGAGGTTCACATTTTAGCATGTAAAAAAAACAAAAAAGGAGATAATGAATAAACATTGAGAAACTGAAAATTGTGAACATACAGGCAACTTGCCAAACTTGTAGGTATCGAGATGAATCTTTCCCCTTACAATCATGTTAGCTTTGTGAATCTTCTTCAACTCCTGATGGGACAGAATTGCAGCACGTGGCATGCGTGTATGCATAACAGATACATTGCGAAGATTCAAGCTATCGAGATACATGAATAGGGGCACGATGGTGCAGCCCTCAGCACAGTTCTGCTTGCTCCCTTCAGAATTCCACTTGTACACTGCAGCCTGCAGCTCATCAACAACTAGCTGGCAAAAGTCCATCTCAGCCATGGAATCAAAGTTCAGGTTTTCAACCATGGCAGCTACCCTAGACAACCGAGTTACAGGGCTGGGGCAAAGCAAACTCTGAAAAACAATGAGAAATAAAACCTTCACAGCCATATCAACCTTTGCAGGATCGTCACTACAAGAAATATGCTTGTACATGACGTTCTTTACGTGGTCATGGATGGATTCGTCATAAATCTATAACGATTTCATACAAGATGGACGCAAACCGTCGGAGGGGGGTCAAATCCCTACAAAGTTACGACGATGTGACTCAAAACGTCAAAATCGCATGAGATGAAATCGTCGTAAGCCGATTCACACAGTTTATGAAGTTATTTTTAGTTGGTTACGACAGATTTAGATCGTCATAACATTTACGACGATTATAATAACGTTGTAACCCTTTCTAACTATGCATCGTGTCATTCGTGGGGTCCATTCGATCCCACCTCATCTATCTATTGAGCGTTCGTTGCTAGGTGATACTCTTGACAAATTTGAATTTTTTTTTATTTTTTTTATTTTTTTTTAAAATTCAAAATAGGCTAGAGGACAAATCGGGAAGTTAAAAAAAGTTGAAAATTTTAGATAGTAACATTAAAAAAAATTTAAAAATTAAAAAATTAAATTTAAAAAAAAAGTCAAATTTTTTTAAAAGTTCAAAATATGCTAATGGTCCCATCGAGAAAGTTTCAAAAAAATGTTGAAAATTCTAGCACACCCATGAACATTAACAAGGTCCTAGACATCAACATGGTTTAATAGGATTTATATGTTAGATATATCAACAAGTGCCTACTAGGTGAGCTGGAGTGAGAGTTGAATAGAACCGAGAAGTTAAGCGTGTTGGGGCTAGAGTAGTGCTAGGATGGGTGACCCTCGGGGAAGTTTGACCACGGAGGTTAGTTTGACCTGAGATTAAGCATATTGACCGGGAATTAAGCATACTAACCTGAGATTAAGAAAAAATAAAAAATAAGCCCTTATTAGTGGCTTGTAGTTTGTGGCGCATCCTAAATGCGCCACTAAACAGAAAAAAAGGACGCCACTAAAAGGGCATTCCCTAGTAGTGCGCGAGTCTGCCGTTTTGTGCTGGATTGCTTAAGCATCGAGGCATCGATGACGTCCTTCATTATCTGCAAAGCAATGGACGTGTAGCGATCCGTCTTGTCCTTTTTTCTTTTCTGGGCACGGGACAGGTAGTCCTGGGAGCTCATGAGTGCTTCTGCCGGAGTGAGGGGCTCTTCTTCGTCGTCGTCTTCTTCTAATCTGAAGTCGTCTTCAAGTTTCCGCACCACTCTCGCCCTTTCTGTCCTCCGCAGATTGTTGAGTTTCGATCTGTTGCAGGTGGGGGAGTCGCGGCCTGGTGAGTCACTTCTGGGAGGTTGTCTGCGACTGCTTTTCTTTTCGATTTCCGCCTTTTCTTGCTTCTCCATGGCTAGGTGCCACTGTCTCGTCTGCTGGGTTAGCTCGCCCGCTAGCTTTTTGTATGCCCTTAGCTCGTCCCTTGAGTCATCTGGTGGTAGTAGCCTGCCGCGGGCGACTGCTTCCTTTACCATTGCCATTGATTCCTTGGACAAGTATATTTTTTCTTTGGGAGGTTCGTCTGCCGCTGCAACCGGGGTTTGCTGCCTGCTGCGTGATGGCTGGCTGCTTTGGCCGGGTGCTGACTGCTTTTTTTGATTGCTGGGTCCTTGTTCCACCGGGACTTTCCTTGGTATGGACCCCGGTTCTCCTAGCTGTACGACTATCTGTCTGGTGTTGCCCGGACCTGCCGCCCTGCTAGTGGTTGGGGTGTCTTGACGAGTGCCTGGGTCGTCGGCTCGTCCGTTGTTACCTGACGCTGGTGCGCCCACTTCTGCCATGAACACCTGCGATGGTGTCCTTACCTCCTCCTTGCTGATACGTGTGATGGTGTTTCTCCATGCTGGGGCTCCACTCGAGCGGTCGCGAGTGGCGTGGAGCCTTGAGTTGGGTGGGTAGCTATGGCTGCCAGATAGGTTGGCCGTGCGGGCGGTGTCCGCCCCGGTCACTGCTGCAGGTGTTGCCGTTGGTGCGCGGGTGCCGTCGGTGAGGCGGAGAGTCCCCCAATGGTTGATGTAGATTTTATACGTTCCGAAGATCAGATTGATGCCGGAGTGTAGATCGGTAAAGACAGGCTGGAGGGCCGGGAGGTGGGCCGTGAATCCGAGGGACCCAAACAGATCAGATCTTGCCGAAGCCGTCGAGTCGATGAGTGCTGATGATGATGAGGCCGCCGAGATCGCGTTCCCAACCTGCGCGGTTCCCACAGACGGAGCCAATTGACGGGGTCAACCCCGGCAATTCCCATGGTCAGGGACCCTGGGTTAGTCATGAGAGGCACAGGTTGGATGATAGCTCGTCGGCAAACAGGAAGGCACGCTCCTGCTCGATATTATCGATGGAGGAGATGCGATTACAGTGGATGCCAAGGCTGGAGCGCTCAAGGCTAGGGTTACAGATGATATTGGTTGTCTTTGGCATCGCCCCTCCTAGCCCTTATATACCAGGCTAGGTCGCGGGGAGTTCATCTACGTTTACAGGTAAGCTTTCCTAACCCTAGCTTGCTGCGTACGACAGGTCTTCGCACCTTCCTTGTGAGTCGTAGACTCCTACGTTGGTGCCAATTAGCGGGCCGAGGCTGGATCTTCATGGGCCTTCTGTCTTCAAGGACACCAGGTAGGCATATCCGTAGGAGTCGTGGGGTCACCCCCTCGTCACCTTGGTTATTATATATGAACAATTTGCAGTTTTGAATGTGTTATCGAAGTGGTTCACATACAAAGGTTGATGCAGTCCTCTTTTATTAGAACTGTAGTTCCGTGTGTGGTCTTCTTGGAAAAATGAAGCTATGTGGGTGCTTCCATTTTGTATATCTCTTCAACTGTTGTTCACTTCTACTCTTGTTTACTCCTACTCTATTCTATTGTCTTATACACAAAAAACTCTCTCTGAAAGAAGTTCGCTTATAAATCTTGTCGAAAAAGAAGGTAACATATCAAGCAGAAAACACATGCCATTCTATGCAGAAAGTGGACAATATTAATGTAATGTTTCATTGCATTTTCCAAAACAAAAAAGGCGCAAAAAGATTGTTCGCCGTTCAAACTTACATGATAACTAGATGCCACACAGTATGGCACATTATTACAACGAAATGTTTTCATGCATATGCTAAAAATACAACAAAACTGATCTAAAGCAAATTTAACTTGATTTCCAAACAATTTGCATGCCTATAAAACATAGCCATAACAACATCCCCAGCCTGAAGACCAGATTCCTCCACCAATTCCTTCCAGCCATCTTTGAGAACCAAACAATCATCAGAGCCGACAGAGTACATGACGTCAATATTATGATACCCGTTCTTGCTAACAAAGACCAAGTTAACACAACTTTCTGAAACCCTGACTAGACCAGAAGGAAATTGCTGGAAAACAACAACATAGAATTATTAAAAAGTATAACACAGGAAATATTCAACAGATATTGTTGTTTACAATCTTCATAATAAAACTCTATATAAAAAGCAGTTCACTTAAATTACACAAAAATATTATAAAATGCTTCTTCACAACTAATCCTGCTGAAAGATATATATGAAAGCAGTTGACTAGTGCTGCTCAGAAAAATGTTTCTTCAAGAATATAAAAACCTGTATATGAAAGCAGTTCACTTAAATATAAAGATCTATATGAAAGCAGTTCACTACTGCTGCTGCGAAAAATATGTTTCTTCAGAAACTAACACTACTACATTAATTAGATGGGGCAGAAATGCACACAAACATAAAAGAAAAAATATATGGGAAATACAATGAAACACTATGCGAAAGCAGTTCACTAGTGCAGCTGAAAAAGAGAAATGTTTCTACAGAAAACTGAATCCTGCTAGAAATATTAAGCTACAGATAAATACACACAAACAACGAGCGCTGAATCATACATACCCATGAATCATTGACATCAACGTGGGTCATTTGGTGGACGAATGGAGCTCTGAATCCAATGAATGGAGAGTACAGAAGGGAACAGAGAGCGCTGTGCCGCTGCTTGTGTTTCAGAACCAAACCTTCAGAGAACACGCAGGTCTCCAACATGGGCTCCATCCTTGCCAAGCAGCCGCACGAGCAATATATTTTTCTAGGGGAAAATGATATGGTTGGGGGAATAACAAGGATCTGATGGGAACACGAGGGTGGGGTGGGCGGAGGGGAGAGGACTATCTCCTGGCTGCCACGGAAAAGATATGACGGGTGGAAAAGGACCCAGTCGTATATATACACAACTGACGCCAAGAAAAAAAAGATGCAAAATCAAAAACTAATGCAGTTCGGAGATATAGTCAGATGTAGTGCTGGAGAGTAATCAAATGCAGCTCATATGGCAAATAAATGCAGCTGGTTGAGCATGCCCAGTCAAAAACAAATTTGATAACTACCAACTCGATATGCCTAGTTCCTCTCCGCAATTCGTGCAACAAAAACACCAACGTTAGAAACGCACTTCATCGCAAATAGCAATCGCGCATAAGAGTCGAACGCATCGCGCGTCCGAGAGGCAGAGTTCTTCACCCGTGTGCAAAAATTCGCCGAATTAACCAACAAATTGAACGAATTAGCAACTCAATTCATCACAGATTATCACAAACATATTCTCGATCTTACAAACATAATGATTTTTCGACGTAATTGAGCGTGATCCCCTCGAAAACGATGGCAGGGAACTGCTCGGGACGAAGAATCGAGAGGATTCCGCTACCTACATCGATTCCGGTGATTGTTTTGCGAAATTTCAAGATTTAGCACACAATACATCATCGCGGATCATCATGGGCGCAAGATCAACTACCGAATCAATCAAAACTAGTCGGAAAAGCTACACCGTTGATGCAGTTCTCCATTACCTCGAATGTGGTTCGTAACCGTATACAGAAGCAATGCGCATAGCTTTCTGTTGCAGTTCGAAATGTTGTCAGAATAGTTATTCTGACAACAATGTCAGAATAGACCGGATGTATATATATATATATATGCCGAGAGCCAGTGCGACGACTGTCGACTTTGTACAATAGTGTTCCTGTGCTACCTAAGTATAATATGGACGGAGTTGTGCGATGTTCCACGGCCTGGGAGTCTCCTCCATGGATGTGCGTGACTTTGTCTTCTCGCATATATCAACAAGGTAGTAGGATCCATTGTAGAGGTTCTTGCGAACCACGAACGGTCCTTCCCATGGAGAAGATAGCTTGTGCATTCCATCCTTTTTCTGTATGAGGCGAAGCACTAAGTCACCTTCTTGGAAAATCTGACTTCTGATACGACGACTATGATATCCTCGCAGATCTTGTTGGTAGATAGCGTACTGAGCTGCTGCTAGTTCTCGTTTTTCATCGAGAACATCCAAGGCGTCCTGTCTCGCTCTTTCATTGTCGGCTTGCACATAAGCTTTGACCCTTGGCGAGTCGTGACGGATGTCACCTGGGAGAACATCTTCTGCTCCATAGACCAGGAAGAAGGGTGTGTAGCCTGTCAACCTGTTAGGAGTCGTCCTGATACTCCACAATACCGAGGGAAATTCTTCCTACCAGCAAACCCGCGTCCTTTCCAAAGGAACAAATATTCGGGGTTTGATGCCTTTGAGAAACTCTTGGTTGGCTCTCTCTCAGCTTGTCCATTGGTCTGTGGGTGAGCCACTGACGCAAGGTCGAGTCGGATGTGGTCGTTCTGAGAGAATCGTTGCATAACCCCCTCTGATAGGTTAGACCCATTATCAGTGATGATGCTGTGGGGGTAGCCGAATTTGTATATTATTTTTTTCAAGAATTTCAGCGTCGTTGCTGCATCGCACTTGCTGACCGGCTTTGCTTCGACCCACTTGTTGAACTTATCGACTGCCACCAGTAAGTGTGTGTTCTTGTTGGCTATCCTTTTGAAAGGTCCCACCATATCAAGCCCCATACCGCGAAGGGCCAAGTGATAGGGATCATCCTGATCTCTTAAGCCGCCACATGAGTTTGCTTGGCATAACGCCGGCATCCATCGCATTTCTTGACTATATCTTCTGCATCCGCATGTTCTGTAGGCCAGTAGAATCTGTGTCTGTAGGCTTTAGCTACCAGCGAACGAGAGCCGTCATGGTGGCCACAGTCTCCAGAGTGTATCTCATTGAGGATCTCTCTGCCTTCTTCGGGTGATACACATCTCTGAAAGACGTCTGCAGGGCTCCACCGATGTAACTCGCCGTTGATGAGTACAAAAGATTTGCTTCTCCTGACAATTTGTCTGGCCTCTACCTCATCAGCAGGTAGGATTCCCCGGGTCTTGTAATCCAAGTAAGGGACAACCCATAAGGGGGTAGCATGTATTGCGTCCACCAGATCCGGTTTTGGATCCGGTTTTTCTATGTCTTGCTCCATTGGTATTTGCACGGGCGGCTTTTTCAGGATGTCAAGGAACACGTTTGGTGGAACCGGCTTTCGTGGAGAGCCGAGCCGGGATAAAGCGTCTGCGGCTTCATTTAGCTTGCGCTCCACGTAGTCCACTTGGTACCCAAAAAACAATCTGGCTTGTTTTTCTACCTCCCGTAGATAAGCTCCCATGGTGGCATCTTTGGACTTCCACCTTCCTGACACTTACTGAGAAAGAAGGTTAGAATCTCCATAGCACCGGATCCGGCTTATCTTCATCTCATGAGCCAGCCGCAGCCCATGGAGTAGAGCCTCATATTCTGCTGCGTTGTTGGTGCAAGTAAACTGCAGTTGCACGACATAGAAAAATTTCTCTCCTTTGGGAGAAGTGAGGACCACGCCGGCTCCCGACCCTTGGAGCTGCCGACTCCCATCAAAGTGCATTGTCCAGTATTTGGCAATTGGATTTTCTGGGGGTGCTTGGATCTCTGTCCAATCATTGATGAACTCGACCAGCGCTTGAGATTTTATGGCCGTGCGTGCCTCATATTTGATGTGGTAAGCCCCCAACTCTATAGCCCACTTTGCAATCCTTCCCGTGGCCTCCGGGTTCTGGATGATATCCGCAAGGGGTGCTGAGATGACTACATTTATGGGGTGCTCCTGGAAGTAATGTTTGAGTTTCCGAATCTCCATGAATACACCAATGAACAGTTTCTTCCATTGAGGGTAGCGTTGCTTTGATGAAGTCAAGACCTCACTAACATGATAGACTGGTCTCTTCAAAGGGTGCTCTTTACCGGCTTCCATACGTTCTACCACAACCACTGCGATGACTGCTCGTTGTTGGAAGAAATATAGAGTATCATTGCCTCTTTTGGCATAGGAGCCGCCAGGATTGGAGCCTGGGACAACTGTTTCTTTAAGGCTTCCAGATCTTGATCAGCTTCGTCGTCCCATACAAATTTCTCTGACTTTCGTAAGAGTCGGTACAGTGGCATCGCTTTTTCTCCAAGTCGGCTTATGAACCGACTCAGAGCAGCTATGCACCTAGTGAGTCGTTGGACTCCTTTCACCGAGGCCGGCTATTGGAGAGCCATAATAGCGTTGATTTTCTCCGGGTATGTATCCGAGGAGCTTCCGTGCAAGGACCCCAAAGGTGCACTTGGCCGGGTTTAGCTTCGTCTGGTACTTGCGCGGATTCTTGAAGGTTTCCTGGAGGTCACTGATGAGTGAGTCGGCGACCTGAGACTTGATGACTATGTCATCCACGTAAGTGTGCACATTGCGCCCAATTTTCTCCTTGAGGGAATTCTGCACCATTCGCTGATATGTAGCCCCTGCATTCTTCAAGCCGAAAGGAATAGAGGTGTAGCATTATATCCCAAAGGGAGTAATAAAGGTTGGTTTCTCCTTGTCTTCTAGAGCCATTTTGATTTGATGATAGCCAGAGTAAGAGTCGAGAAAACACAGGAGCTCACATCCTGCAGTAGATTCGAAGATTTGGTCGATGCGAGGTAGTGCGAAAGGATCCGTTGGGCAGGCCTTGTTTAAGTCGGTGTAGTCAATGCACATACGCCAAGTCTCGTTCTTTTTCAAAACGAGGACTGGGTTTGCAAGCCACTCCAGATAAAAAAACTTCCATGATGAACCAGATGGCAAGGAGCCGAGCTAGCTTTTCCCCAATGGCGTTCCTCCTTTATTAATTGAAACGACGAAGGAATTCCTTGAACGGCTCCAGTTTTGAGTCGATATTTAGGTGGTGCTCAGCGAGTTCCCTCGGGACACCTGGCATGTCAGAAGGTTTCCATGAAAAAATGTCCCGATTCTGACGGAGGAACTCGATGAGTGCGCTTTCCTATTTATCAGAGAGCTCTGTCCCAATGATGAACTGCTTGGAAGTGTCACCAGGGATAAAGTCGACTTTCTTCATGTCCTGAGCCGGTTGAAATTTGGGGTTGTTTTCAGGAGTCAGTTTCTTCAAGATGGTAGAGTCGGTTGGATCTACCTTCTCCTGGTATGCAGAGTCGGCAAATTTGACGTGTTGCTCGTCACATTCCGTAGCTCTGGACAGGCTCTCGTCTATCTTGATTGGGCCAAAGGGACCCAACATATTTAGCTTCAGGTAAACGTAGCACGGACGAGCCATGAACCAGGAGTAAGCTGGTCTACCTAGGATGGCGTGATATGGGCTCTCGAGTTTCACCACCTCATAGGGTATGATTTCAGAGAGAAAGTTTTCGGCAGTTCCGAAAGCTGTCTCTAGGTAGATTTTTCCTATTGGGCGTGCCAACTTTCCAGGGACTTTTCCATGGAACACGGTGTTGGAGGTTTGCAGCTGTTTGTGAGTCAATCCCATCCTTCGGAACGTCTCGTAGTAGATGATGTTGATACTAGTTCCTCCATCCAAGAGTACTTTGTTGAGTGTGTATTACCCGATTTGTGGAGAAACTACCAGGGCTAGAGAACCCGAGTTTTCTACTACTGGTGGGTGGTC
The DNA here is from genome assembly GCA_950022295.1 of Bromus sterilis. Taxonomy (NCBI): domain Eukaryota; kingdom Viridiplantae; phylum Streptophyta; class Magnoliopsida; order Poales; family Poaceae; genus Bromus; species Bromus sterilis. The sequence continues at coordinate 154,054,789 of OX465596.1, read as the reverse complement.
ATCCCTCGTCCAAGTGATTGGCTGTTCAGACCAGTTGAGCCACCTAGGACAAGCGGGCTCCGTGGCCACAGACATGGAGGCTCTCTGTTGCAACTTCCCGTCCCTCCGACAATTGCTAGTGGTGAAGACATGATAAGCTGAGTGGTCTTGGAGCTTCTTTGGGTTTGATTGGAATCTGGCTTGTCCCGATTGGTTCTACTGTCCTCCTCCCTGGGGTCCTTGGTATTGTGGTGCTGTGCCGGCTCCCTGGTGGCCAAAATTTTGGTAATTGTTGTTCTGGCCGGCTCCATTACCTGGCCCAGGGTGGCCCTGACCTCCACAATATTCGAATTCACAATCAATCATCGTTTAAGGTCACATGGACCCCACATGATCATCGCCTGGTCATGTGGCTTACCTCGGAGTCCTTACAGACTCAAGCACCGGGTCATCGCATGACCAACAACTTATTCGGGTTGTCGCACAACCATTCAACGGGTTAGGTGTCCTCCGTTGCCACCCAACCAATCCAGTCATCGTATCAACTTACCATCCTCATGCAACCGAACTCATGTTGATCTCATGGTCTGACCTACTGTGAACTGTGTCCATTACCGTGGACTCGGCTATTCGAATAGATTTGTAGCACTCTCCAGAGGTTGTGCACTTTACCCACACCATGAAGCTCCTTGCCCAACGGACTAGGACTACTCCAATGAAACTTGACTACCGCGTAACCTTTCTACGGTACCGCCGACATCGCATGCCTTGGGTATCCCTGTGTCCTCCAGACACCTGCCATCGCATGGCCCTGACCATCGCATGGTCCTTAACATTAACATTGTCCCAATCGGGGACTCCCGGGTAAACTTATTAACTCTGGATCTCGAGATTACCACCACCTATCGGGCCAGGGTAGCGTGCAATGTGTAATCTCCCATCTTTGGTGGTACCCGTAAAAGGCACTACGATACACAAAGCTAAGGCCTGCCCATACAGGCAAATGTGGCTGCACGAAATAAGTCTGGTTCGGTGGCACCTGATCAACTTGGCGCGAAACATATCTCCCACAGCAAACACAAGCATCAGGTGCAACATGAGTATTTAAATTAATGGCACTTTAATATAAGTGGAACAAGCCAAGATAAGGTCATAATCACATCATGATTCAAATCATATTTTAGTTATTTAACTTAGTTATACAAACATGATCAAGACATTTTCATGTAACATGGCAATACCGGGAATGTAACTAAGTAAGATACGGTGATAGCATGATCAAAGTTTATCATGAACATAACATGGTATATCATGAAAGAATATGGACATATTAAGATCATAGCATGGCATGGTATTAACATAACATAGCAACGTAGCATCATCAAAGTGGTCCAATCATATGAGCATATCGGGATTATGACATATTCAAAGCATTGCATCACAGTCAAGCATATCATGGTAATGTAGCATCAATAATCATATCAAGATAATCATTATTCATCGAAGATTAAAGCACGTTTTAAAACACGTCAAAGCTTTGAAAAGGTGCAAAGGGTATTGTGGCTTCCCTTTCACCAGAGGAGTGTTAACTACTCCTGGTCTTCGACACCGAAAAAACCCTGCAAAATATTTTATAAAAAGGCACGGAGAAACGGTGTCAAATACAACTTTTGTTTGACCAGCAAAGAACAACATCAAAACATGGCATGAAACCTATGCCAAAGTGAAGAGGAGATCGAGACAAAACAAACGCAAAAAGGATCGCCTCGTTTGGACTTGCGATTGCGGAGATATGAGAGGGGGAAGATCGGGGGCTGATATTTGGTGGAAATACGCTTTCTATTTAGTGAAAGCGCATTTTGGGCTGAAGTAGAAGGAAATACGCTTTCCATGAGGGAAAGCGTATTCTGGTCCACAGCAGAGCGAAATGTGTTTGTTCGAAGGGAAAATGTATTCGGTCAACCGGACGCCTCCACTTACAGACGGGGCCCACCCGTCAGATCTCTCTCTCTCCTGCCCTGTTCTTTCTTCTCTCCTTCGCGCTGGACCAGGATCAGAGGAGGCCGTGGCCACAGGCCGCACGACGCCGGCGAGGTGGGGCACGACAGCCGGACCGCGGCCGCCTAGCGGGCTCCAAGTCACGGGCTTCGCTGCCCACATCCGTTCCCGCAGGCCGGGGGGCCGAGGCGAGCGGGGCTGTGGCCGCGGCGGACGACGGCCACGGGCCTATGGGTGCTCGGCGGCGTGGCTGCGGTGGGGAGCCGACGGGGTCGCGGCGGGGGCGCGTTGGCCTGGGGTGGCCGGGGCCGCGGGCTGAGGTGGGGGGGAGGTCTGGAGGGCCGGAATTTTGGCGGAGGAAGGAGATGGCCGTGGGGAAGCAATGGCGGCCCCGACGACAAAAATGACAGGGGGATTGGCTAGGAGGGAGTGGAGAGATGCTGAAGTTGCACTGGGAGGGCGCGGGGGCGTGGCTTCTTATACAGAGCCCCGAGATGCCCGGCCGGACTACGCCATGGGGAACACGACGACGTTCGAGTGAGTTGGCGACGTCGAGGAGGTTCGGGAGACGACCGCATGGAGCAGGCGTGCGACGGAAGCCGTGCGGCGCGGCTAGACAACAAGAAGAGGGCAGGGGCACACTGGAGCTCGACGTGGACGCGTCGGGCACGCGCGGAGCATGGCCAGAGCACGCCAGATGCATCCGAGAGCGCGGCCACCAAGGGGAGGTTCAACTGGGGTGTTTCCATTGTGGCTAAAGTTGTCTGGGGGAGGGTCCTTCGAGTGCTGATCACAGTGGTGTGCTTGGCTGACCACATGGTGCACTGTGGTGATCACTATCTAAAGGATAAAGTTTATACAACAAACTTTGAGCAGAAGCATAGCTCACATGGTGGGGGTGAGGTGGTGTCAGGTTGTCTTCTGGCTTTGGGGTGAAAGGGACTAGTGATCTGGAAAGTTTGGGGTCAAATGGGTCAATGCACATGGTACTTCCTTTGCAACTATACCATGGAGGCTGAAGGTGTTTGTACTGTGGTGTGGCTAGCACATGGCTCCCTTAAGAATGATTTTTGGCTAAGCTTAATCATACTTGAGGGTGAGTAGATGTACCAAGTTTCACCTCAATTTGAGCAATGTAGTTAGTTTTTCCTTTGAAAATGTCCAAATAGGCCAGAATGCAAAGTTGAAGCTAGCATCTCATAGGATTCATGGATTTGGCTAATAATTGGTGGAGTGAAGTTATTTGGTGGTGTGCACATGTGTATAAAATTTCATGGACATTGGAGAAGCCTAGCTAGCACTTTCTTCACAAGGTGCCCTGCTGACCATAATCTTACACTTGACGATGCACTCACCCGTATAGCTGGATTTGGCTCAAACTTGGTTTGGTGGAGTCATTTGGGTGTGGGAATAGGCATAAAAATTTTCAAGGCCAATGGGATCCCCTATCATGCACTTGCTTTACAATGCCCCCTTGCTCCATCCAAAATTTGGGAATTTATTGTGGAATTTTGGCTAGGCAAATGATGGTGGAATTTGGTGTAGGCCAATGATATGATCATATGAGATTGCACAAAAATTTTTACCAGCAATGGATCAAGAGAAATGGAACTCCCTTCACAAAGCTCCAATATGCCCCCACAAACAAATGAAGTTTTCTGGAGGAAAAATCCACTTGGACCATGCAATGTTTTTGGAGAATTTGGCAAGATATGGCATCAATGATAGGTGGGAATTATTTGGGGATTTATGGAGCAATAAAAATATGGGTTGCTTCACAAACCTCAAATAATAGGAATATCCCTTTTATTGGAAAAGGAATACATGGCTTGAATAAAATGGTGGCTTGGATGGGATGGAACAATGGAATGATATTTGAAAGGCTTGGATTCAAGGTCCACTTGAGCATGGATAGAAAATATGCTCAAGTTTCAAGTCCAAAGAGGTGCTCAAAATCAAATCCAATAGCAAATCCAGAAATAAATCAAAAAAAAATTGTAAAAAGAAAGTTCCAAAATCCAGGATGTCACAACCTCCAACTCAGCCGGAGATAAATCGTGCCCCCAAGACGAATGCTTTGCATCTCGAGCGAGCAAATCAAACAGCGCCAAGCCATATTGCTGGCCAGAACAAGCATAATCCTTCACATAAAACCATTTTTTTCGCCACCCCTGGACATAATCCAACTTCTCCAGATCGAAGTAGGCATCCTTCTCCTTAATAGAGATGGAAGCTCCCCCAAAAACGTACTCCGAACAGGTCCTCTTCACATTGAAGAGATGCCTCCAGAGCCCCCAATGAGGATACACCCCCAAGAAGCACTCACATAGCGCGATGAAACACGCTATGTGCATAATCCCATTGGGGATGAGATCATGAAGCTGTAGCTAGTAAGAAAACAACAGCCCACGAACAAAGGGATGGACCAGGAGAGAAAAACCCCGTTGGTAGAAGCTTTGGAAGCATACCAGCTCATCATCACGGGGCACAGGCACCTCTTCATCCCTTGGAATCCGAGCGGCGCCCTTAGCGATGAGCCGATCCGTCGTTAGGGACGCCAAATCCGCCGCCCGGAAGGCTGACGGCTCCCACAGGCCGGTGGTTTTCTTGCCCACCGCCGCTTCCTTTGACGCGGCCTTGACAAACCTCGCACTCTCTAGGCGCTTCTACATAGCTTTCCTTGCGCAAGCAGGTGTGCAGGACAGGTGCACTCAGAGGCAAGAAAGGAGGAAGTACTAGAAGCAGAGGAAGAAGAAGGAAGGAGCAGGGTAAAAAGGAAATTACCGCTGGCCTTCCTTATATAGCCAGCAACGTACGATCATCCATCCACCGTTCACTTCGGCACCGAATCGACGGGGAAGGATTCCACGTCCCCCACGCGGCATAGAAATCTCAACCAGCGCAGTAACCACACCGCCCATTATGCACGAAAAACATAGATACATTATCACGTGTCGCGAAATTACATCGTCATGGCACATCACATCATCCCTGACAGCGGCATGCAACTGTTCACAGCTTCAAAGCCTTTGTGACGTCCCATCCCCGTAGAAGAGCTGGGCGCACGCCTACGCAAAACCACGAGACATTTTGACCACATCTACTAGACAACTTTCAGTCAAGAAGAACGCTCAACCAGCTTCTCGAATTTCAAGCTCTCTTGATTTGATTTCATCAAATAAACTCCCATCGGGAGCACACTGCCGCTGCTAAACGATGCACATCACGAGGGTGCGAGTGGCTACTCCCCTCAGCGTATTCAGAACAACACCCCTTCAAGGCTTAAGTGCTTACTCGCCCCTACTATAATGTGCCCGAGTGCCTACTCACAAAAAGACACGAGGAACAAGCAATTGGCTATTCGAGCGAGCACCCGAAAGCTCATCGGGTGTTCATACTATAAGTCCACTCGATAGTTTTCCGAGTGGGTGCATTCTATATCGGCTCTTCGACCGAGCACCCGAAAGCTCATCTGGTGCTCACACTATAAATCCACTCGATCATTTTCCGAGTTGGTACACTCTATATTGGCCACACGCCCCTACTAAAATAACCTGGGCTACGATACACTTCACCCCAAATGCCACACGAGCTTGCGTGTAGGTAAGACCCCAGTGATTTTTCTGCCGAACCGGGACTTGCCACGACGCGACTTCACTCCCGGCCGTTCCATGCTCGATGGATGACAAATATAACCACTAACAGACGTGTGACGGTCGTATTCAGTACTTAAAATGGCAGCATCGATCCTATAAGCCCTCCGCGACATGGACTTTTCTTGACACCAGTCGTTCCTAAGTTTGGGTCGAAGGACTCGAGTTTGACTGGGCTACTGTGGTATTTTCCGTAAGCGCAATTCACTAAGGCTGGACCCGTCGAGTCCCTCGGGCCCTTTAGATTAGCATCCCTCTCAAAACTATCTCTTACGAATAAACTTACAACTCGCAAAAACGACACACACTATTGCAGCTAACACAGATTTTCTTCCCTACACGACTCTTCGTGTCCCCCAGGCACTCGGGGGCTACTGACCAGGGGATACCCCCACCACTCCTCGGCATGAGGGTACCAGGTGCGTGTAAATACGGAAGGCCCACTAGAAGCTTCGGATGGCCCAAGATTAGCCCACTCGAAGCATCGAAGGCTGCGCCGACATGGAGTCCAAGACGATATGGAGTCCAAGGCATGACCGCCAGACTAGCTAGATTAGGAAACTATCTGTGTAAACCTAGATGGACTGCTCGAGACCTAGCCTAGTATATAAAGACTAGAAGAGGGGACGTCTAGGGCAACCAATCTCGCATAGCAATACCCTTGACTAGAGGAATCTCGCTGAGGCCTCCACTTTAATCGCCTACACCATATAATAAATCAATCAGGAAGTAGGGGTTTTACCGATCGAGGGCCCTGAACCTGGGTAAATCCGTGTCTCCTGTTAGCTGACGAGATTGCCAACCTTGCACTCCTTCTCTTATGATCAAACCTAGGGTTCCTAACCATGGCATTTGCCGATGCCGATCCTCGTCAGGGTGGCCCCCCTCGGGGCCCCCTTCGGGCTTCTGGAGTCTTGCTCTGAGGATATTTTTCTGGAATATTTATGGATTTTTCCGAGAACTTTAATTTTTGAACTTTTTCTACAATGCACGAACAAAAATAGACAGAAACTGGCGCTGGACACTGAATTAGTAGGTTAGTCAAAAATATGTTGTAAATGATATGAAAGTGCATCAAAACATATAGCAATATCTCCAAAAGAAGCATGGATCAAGAAAAAATTATGGATCCTCGGCCCCAAAGTGAATAGTAACATACAACTTCTGGATGAGCTGAGGATCCATGTCACGCTGAATGTCCATGAGCTTCAGGAGATCAAACTCTTCACAAACTGCAAGATCATCCTTAAAGTACTCCTTATATTCCTCGGACTACATGTACTAAAGATTAATATCCCAAATGTTGGTCACCTTTTTCTGAACTTGCTATAAAAGTCGGAAACTATGATGTATTGCTGAGCTGTCCAAAACATTGGATGATTCCATCAGGGAGCTCGAGGAGACGAGTAGGGGTTCTGAAACCTAAAGCGCTGAAACTCAGGCAAGGACATCTTGGACACGGGTTTTCCAGAAGTGGTCTTCATGATAGCAGACTTCTTACGGTGAGAGAGTAGAGTCGGACGGGTCACTTCCTCTTCAGTCTCAGTGGCCTTCCGAGCCCACTTATTCTTCTGACGCGAGCCAACTCCTCTTGAGTGAGAACCACCTACCCAAGCAAAGTAACCATGGGAATAGAGAGATGAAAATTTGTACACATCAAGAGGGTATTGAAATACACAGGTATTGGAGTTATGCAAACAGTATTGGCCTTCAGACCGCGATTGTACCGGCCGACCGATTGTACCGCCATGAAGGGCGGTTGTACCGGTGGCTGAGTACAGTTAGGGCATGGATCCGATTCAAACGGGGCACAAATGTCAATCCGGTGCGCACAATGACAATACTTGGTACAACAACCTCTCGAGCACTACCACATCACTACACCATGTAAGTACGATTGATAAATCGATTAACAACGGTAAAATCCTAAGCAATGAGGGATTTTGAAGAAACCCTAAAATGAAGGCGAAGTAGGGCATTACCCGGTTCCATGGCGCAGATTGTGGAGGAGTAGGGCACCACACGCCCGATCTGGAGGAGATCGGGAGGATCCGAGGCACCGGCGGCGACCCGGGGCGGCGTCGGTTGGGGTCCTGTGAGAGAAACAAGTAGGCGGAGGAAGAAAATGGAGAAAAAAACTCCCCACGATCTTTCCCGAGAGCTTATATACTCCTTACACCGGTTTTACCACGGCCCCCTACCGGTAGTACTGGGCCCTGAGGAAACCCTAGGGTTTCCGCGGTACATCCGGTCCCCTGGAGCCATCGGTTGTACCGGGCTAAAGCTCGGTTTTACCGGTAACTCACAGTGGACGGTTGTACTGCCCAACAGGCCGGTAGTACCTCTCATCAACTACAATGCTGACAACGCAAGAGGGAAAAGAGACAATGTGTACCAAGAGATCTAAGATGGCTTAAGTTAAGTTTGCTTGGGTGAGCACTATACTATGGGAATACCAACCTTAACCTCGTGAAGATGTATCAAGAAACTCACAAACATGTACATGATTGGTGGAATAGATAAGTAGATCAAAAGACCATAAAGATATAATCAAGGAAAAACACAAAATCCCACCCAACCCTCCCAAAGGGAAGGGCGATGGCCGAAGCCACCATGTTTGAGCTTATTTGTCATGACACCACAAAGATGTATCTTGGGTTCATGGCCAATGCTCTTCTTTGAAGCACCATTGCCACTTTTGGTGACCACAAAGGCCACAAAAAATGACCATAGTGATAGAAATGTCTCTCTTTCCGAATAATAGGTGGAGTGGTTGCCCATGAATTGAGCGACACTGTAACAACCCGAGATTTTCACCCAAATTAAAAATTTGTTTGTTGCTTTATTTTGCTGATTGTTAGAGTTATTTGTAGAATTTTTTAGCCAATTTATTAATTGGTTAATATTCACCTCTCTTTCTCGTATCGGATGTGAGACCGAACCCTTTTCCCAATGGCACACGACCTCGTTGCGCCACCGGGAAAGTCACCCTATCATCGTCGCACCTTTCGGCACAAGACCAGCCTTCACCCTCGATGCGGAAACCCCATTTATATTCAAGTGGGTTATTTTATAGGGAGGTGCTCGACGTTATCTTTTGGAGTTAAACGATGTAGACGGCGTCAGTTTGGTGCATCGAGGCGGTGGTTTGAATTTCATGCGATTTCGGCTTCGTTTAGCGGGTGATCGATCAGATGTGCGAGGCCTAGTAGCCGGTATAATTCTAGGGAAGTATTTTCAAAATGACCCGTATACTGTTAGCTGACCCCCCCCCCCCCCCCCCGATTTTCCTCTCATCTCCAAAACCTAGCCCACCCAAAAACCAGGCCCAAACCACCTCTACAAGAGTCCACTTTGTCGCCCAAAACACCTCCTAATAGCCCCTTTCTATAAATAGCAGGTGCTAACCTACCAAAATAGCCAAACCCTAGCCATCCTTCTCAATTTCCGCAGCCAGCCTTTCCCCTGCCGCCACATGGAAGCCAGCCACCAATCCCCCCAGATCCAATCGGATCGATCCGGTCCGTCCGATTTGGATCGGACCGCCCACAGTGGGCCACGTCACCAGTTGCTCCCCCCTCCCGTGGAGGCTCTCCTCCCTGCCCGTCCGCCTTGCTACCGAACCCGCCGCGCCGCCTCCGTTGCTCCGACCATTGAGCCTCCGCGCCCCAGGTCATGCGTCCCCGCGTCTCTCTGTCCTTTCCTTTCCTCTCTTCATCTCACCTCTCCCTGTCCTGGCCAGGAGGTCGCTCGAGCTGCAGCTGGTGACGGGATCCTGCGGATTCGGCGACGCTGCGCACATCCCGCCTACCTCGGACCTCCTCCACGCGCGCCTCGCCTCCACCTCACCGGCGACCAGCTGCAGTCTTCTGCTGCTTGGTCGTCCCGCTCAGGAACGAGCGACCACGCCTCCCAGCGCCAGTGTTGGGCCAGTCGCCAACACGCCCCATCCCAGATCCGCGGCCCACCGAGCGCCCTAGCAGTCCAACTCGTCAACCCCGGCCGTCGCCTCTTCCTCGCCCTGGGCGAGCGCCGCGCTAACCCTCGCCCCCCTGCTTCCTAGGCCGGCCCAGCGCGGTGAGCTCAGCCCTCTTTGTTTTTTTTGTTGCCCTAGATGGGCTCGGCCCAGTACTGTGTAGCGCCTTGTGCGTCTTTTAGTATTATAGCGCCCCCTGTTTCGGCCTAGCAGAACAAATTAGGCCCGAGGGCGTTTAGTATTTTTTTTGGTTTAATAAAATGGCAGATTGTATTATTATTTTGTGATGCTTGTATCTTTTGGCTCGTAGCTCGGATTGCGACGCTTCCAACGTCAAAATTGGTTATTTTTTGTGTAGATTATTAAAATGTGCTCCTTTGACATATTTGGGCTTGTATACATGCTGTTTCATTGCTATTTACATCGCATGCCACCGTAATGTAATAGTGCATAACTTTTTAACCGTTGCTCCAATAAAAATATTTCTTACATGTAACTGGACTAGAATTTCGTGCAGAATGTGAGTATGCTGATCTTTCTTGCGAATAAAAATAATAAATAGTTTTTAGGGAAAAAAGTACCAAACATATTTATTTTGCGGGGTAAATAGCGATATGCCATGTGTAGGTATTTTACCCGCTTAACTTGACTAGTATAGGTAGATTACTTATGCTTCACCTCTTGCCTTTCTTGTGTGAAATTCCATGCTTGTGTGTAATGCCATGTTAACAACCTTTCTTCATGTTGTGTTGCTAAACAACTTGAACCATTCTAAATGTGCAGTATCGTCGTGTGTGGCGAGTACCTCACTTAACCTGTTAGTAACCGTTCTCGACGATACATGCGATAGTGTGGTGCGTTGTCTCGTGTTGCTTTTTTGTTGATGCTTGCTCGCGATTGCTTCGTAGTAATAGATGGTTGCTCGTTGATTGACTTTCCAGTGTTTCTTTCTTGTGTGATTCCGCAGGTACTTCGGAGACGATGCGAGCTTGCGATCGACTACCACTACTGGAATTCAGACGTTTGCCATGTGGCAAGTGCTTTGCCGTCTGCTTATTTTCGGGGCGGACGGCAAAGACTTGTTTTGCCATCAGCTGCGGATGGTAAAGAAAAGCAGACGACAAAGAATACTTTGCCGTCTACTTTTATTTTGATGCATGGCAAATAATTCTTTGCCGTCTACTTTTATTTTGACGCATGGCAAAGAATACTTTGCCGTCTACTTTTATTTTGACACATGGCAAAGAATACTTTGGCTTGATTGTGTTTATTTTTATTTTTTTGAAAATGCAAACAATGTCTAAATGACATGAAATTTGGCATGATATTTCCTTATGATTCCATAAAGGCATGTAAAAAGTTTTAATAATTTTTGTAAATATTAACTTAGCTACTTTATTTAAATACATAGAGCAAACAAACACAAAAATTACTGCATTTCTATTGGCTCGTGAGGCTCTCCCACGGATCAGTGACGTGGCAAGCAATCCCCACCACTCTCACCTCAATTAAAAAACCGGACCGACCCCACGCACCCCTAAAAAAATCCCACCCACCCCCCACGCTACGTTCTCTCCTTATCCTCTCCACGACTCCACCTACCGCAACCCCACCCCACTCGCTCCCTCCTCTCTCTCCCCGGCGACATGCGCCTCACCTCGTCCTCGTCTTTCCTCTCTCTCCCCGGCGAGGGCTCTCCTCTCTCCCGACCGGCCACCGCTCCCCTCTCTCCTATCTCTCCCAGGCGACATCAGGCGACCAACCCAGGCGCGGCGAAGCGGTCTCCAGTGGCTCCCTCGGTCGCCTCATCGACCGCCTCCACCGCCGCCTGCCCCACCTTACCGCCCGCCTCCACCGGCGCCTCGCCCCACCGGCCGACCGCCTCCACCGACGCCTCCCCGTCCGCCCCAACCGCCTGCCCTGTCCAGCTGCATGCAGCCCGTCCAGCTGCACCGGCCGGCCACGCCTCGCCGGCCCAGCCTACCGACGACCGCGCTCGTCGCCTCCGCCTCATACAGGCCGTAACTCGCCGGCCACGACTCACGCCACCTCCATTCGCGCCCCGCCGGCCCTGCCTCACGATGACCGCGCCTCGCCTCCCGTCGGCCACGCCTCGCCAACCCCGCCTCCCGCCGGCCGCACTCGCCGCCTCCGCCTCCTGACGGCCGCACTCGCCGGACGCGCTCACCGACCGCGCCTCGCCACCCCTGCCGCCCACCGACGAACAGGTCGTCGTGACAACAATGGGTGTTGGTTCTAGAACAATAACAAGAACGGAACGGGAGGTCGGGGCTAGAACAGAAACAAGAAACATTTTTTTATAATTAAAAAATCGTTTGCCATCTGCTTAATATTCATTGGGCCCACCTATGTACAAACATCTGTAATTTATATTTTGCTGTCTACCTTAGTAAAAACCAGACGGCAAACGTCTTTGCCGTCCGTCAATAAAAAACAGACGGCAAATCACCTCTTTGCCGAAGAAATGGCTGACGAGTGCTTTGCCGTCCCCCGACAGACGGCAAAGAGCTTTGCCGTCCGCCTTTCCTATGTTTGCCGACTGCCGTGGCAGACGGCAAACGTCTAAATTCCAGTAGTGTACACCTTTGGTTTCGTCTTCTGATCAGGTAAGGGGGAGCATATATCATGCTTATAACTTTCAGCTCACTTGTGCCTAGGTATAGGATAGAATGATTGCTTGATCCTACCACCTCATATTTATGCTTCTCAAATAAACCCAAACAGCCATGTCCTCCACGTCCCAGCAAACCTTGTTCGGCTATGTTACTTTTGCTCGCTGCTCAGCCACTGCTTCGTATGCATGCTAGGAACTATCAACTGTTACTCTGTTACTCCTTGGATTGGGCTATCACACTATTTATATTATTGTGGATGATGTGATTATGATAATGTTGACTATACTCGATGAAGGATGGAAGGTCTAGGCTATCCCGCCACGATGTTTTGTTCCATTCGAGTCACCTAGGACCCGAGTTCCGGGTATTGTGTCTCTTGATGAGTGTGCCTAACCGCGTGTGGGATTCTATGGGGTCCCCTCTTCTTACCTACCTAGCTTCAAGCATTTCTAGTGGTGGCCCAAGCTGATTTACCATTTGAAAACCGTGTGCGTAACTGGTGTGCAGGCCAGTGGATTTAAAATAAACCGGACTAGTGGGGTGGTATATCCTATTGGTCCACACTTGGCCGGCGAGGGCCCGAGCATGGTATATGCCACGGTAACCGAAACCCAGTTGAGACGGAAGAGACCAGGATGAGAGCGCAGCCGGCTCCTGAACGTGATGTCAACTCCCCGAGGGCCACCCGAATTTGTTCGTTGTTAGTAAGGGGGATTATGACGTCCGGATCTCTCGGAAAAACTCTTCAATGAGTGTCTTTAACGGGCCCGACTGAGAGAGTCGGCGTACATGTGGAGCTTATAATGGGCAGTTGGTACGCCCATGTAGGGTTAAATCTTTTTGAGAAGTCGTGTCCACGGTTATGGACGACATGAGACATACTCCTTGTTCATAGACAACAACAACTGAGATAATCTTAATAACTTGATCAATGTGTGTGTGCCTTTGTCTGGACCCGGGGTTAGCGTATGCAAGTACAGCTAAGACATAGTCATATGGAGAGCCGAGAACCGTACCCACTTGTCTAAGCAGACAAGGCCAAGCACAGAACGTTCTCAGAAAGCATCGTACGTGAGGGGCATCCCATCCAGGCCGGATGATCAACTGAGATGGGTCCTCATCATCCGTACACAAGTCTAATGATATGGATGGTGAACTCCCATATTCAAAGACAAGTCGCCTCAACCATACTAATGACTATCTCATAACTCTTACATAGACTTACTCCAGCCCGATCACTTAGTCGGGGTCTAGGGCGGGCTCGGTCATACCACAAAGTGTACACGAGATGGAGTCTCGAGCAATCGCATCGCGATGCCCCAAGCTGCGCACATCTAAGGGCCACTTGGTGTATGAAAGACCGCCAGCCAGAACACAACTAAGGTCTCGAAAACCCATACAAAGACATGCATGTTATAAACATACACGCAGCACACATGCCTTGTATGAATAGTAGGTATCATTGCAATTCTCTACAAAGTATACATTTTTATTGATAACTCTTATAGAGTGAAAACAGAGATCACAAACATGTGATCCAACATTACAACACAAACGGAAGCAAATTATGTCTGAGTACAGACAAGTTTAAAAAATGGCTTAAGAAGCCTTATTTAAACACAAGCCCTCCACGAGGGAACCAGTCGTCTGACTGGGACTAGACTAGCTTGATCTTCAGTCGTCCAGCTCGATGAAGAAGCCACCTTCGGGGTCGGTGGTATCATCTAAAACATAGATTAAGCAAACGTGAGTACAAAGTCGTACTCAGCAAGACTTACATAGGAGCTATACTACTCATGCACATGTATCAAGGTAAAGGGAGGTGGGGTTCACTTGCAGAAATGCCATCTTTGACTTGGCTAGTCCTGAACTACGAGTACCAGACTTTGAGGTAAGAAGCGTACACGAGTCCACTACATTCTCCAACCAATTACACCACTATGGTGCCTTCCTCGACTTCCCCACGAGAAAGCACGCCATAGCACTCACACTTATCTTGGTGTGTTTTAGAAGTATCCAGTTCAAGTTATCTAATAATCAAGCTAAGCTTTCCAAGCAGTCCATAACCGCGGACGCGGCTATTCGAATAGTTTTGTTAACCTTGCAAGGGTGTACCGCTACACACACATGATCATCATTTACCGCCTTTGATCTCGACACCATTCAAGGGGTGCCAGCGAGGATGCTCACCACAACTGTTACCTCATAGCCGATCTAGTCCGAGAAAGCCGCCTACTTGGGTTGGTTACCACTATCGTGAACCCGGCCGGTTTACCGAAGTGGACCCAAGTGATGTGTGCGTGGTGCATAAGCCGGTCTCGGATGAGCCGTTCTCTCACTTAGCATCCAGGCCACAGACCTACCAGAACTCCGAACTATTGCGACATCTGGACATCGAAAGGGATGAGTTAGTAAGTTGAGAGGGGTCAGTGAGCCCAATGTGTGGTTGTACTCTTCATCTTGGATCACCACACAAGAACCCGTACTAGGGCGGTCTTCAACGAGACAACCCACCGTGTACTCCTACACAGCCTCTCATCGTTCACCTTGTATTAGGGTCGATTCACCAACACTTTTCTACCATCATCAACATGATCATTCCCATCCCGACTCACATCACAGTAACAATATGGTATCATACTAAGCATGCAATAAGCAGTAACATTGCAGGGGCCACATGATATCAAACAACTCCTACATTTGCTAGGATTGTGGTTTGCTTACTACTGTGACAAAAAGATAGGTCATGCAAAGGAATGGGTTCATCTATGCGGTAGAAACGAATCATGGTGATCATCGTAAACAATTCATAAGCGAGACATGAGAGGGAAGTGGGATTTTATCGACATGATCAATGGGGGTTTGCTTGCCTTGCTGACGAGGTTCGGGTTCGGGGTCTTCAACGTAGGGGGTGACCTCGGGTTCCGGCTCCACGTCTATCAGCAACATGACAATCATAGGATCAACAGAATGTACAATGCACAATCACATGAATAAGATTGAAAGGGTGATGTTCATGGTACTGATGTGTTGAGCATTCCATTTAAATGGAGTATATTGCAAATTGAATTGCAAATTCAAACTCCACATTTGAATTCAACATTTACCAAGTTACATGTGACATGGTTTGATCATTTTGAATTATCTTCAAATGTGTATGATATGCCTCTGAAGTGTGGTTGAATCGTAGCTTAATTCCATGGTCCAAGTAGCAAGATCATTTGATTTGAATTTGAATTAAATTCAAATAAACCAAATGACATATGCTACTGGTCCCAATTTAAATTCAACTCAAACATAGTTGAAAGTTGCATATTTGTTAAGATAATTTTATCCTGATCATTTTTCATATATTATTTGTCCAATTTGGAGTTAATATGAATTTTCTATGAATTTCCAAAGTTTGGGGTATTTTTTGGAATTTCTGGAATTCTTGTAATTCAAATAATCTCTGGAAATTCATTTAAATCGATTTACTGCGTCAGGCTGACGTCAAGCTGGCGTCAGGGGGGGGGGCTGACATGGGGGTCCCACCTGTCAGTGGCTGGATTTAATGAACCCGTGGGTTAAATTAATCTAGTGGCTTAATTAAGCCACTAGGCCCACTGGTCAGTGACCCAGGGGTCATTAGTTGGGTGATTAAGGGGGGAGTTTTGGCTGACACGCCGGCGGCTAAACGCCGGTGACTGGAGCCGCGACGGCGACTCTTCGGAATGGCCTAGGGGCCACGAGAGAGGAAACGGACGGCATCGGCGTGTTCCTGGAGGTCTTCCGCGTCGTCTGGAAGTAACAGGGGTTCACGGGGAGGTCGGGAGCGACGACGGCGACGACTCCGGCGGAAACAGAGAACCGGCGAGGTCGTATTCGAGGCTAGGGGGCATGGATTTAGCTGGGACTTGGTGCAATCGAACGCTAGTGCACGTAGGATCCAAACGCGCGCACTAGGGCATCAACAGAGGCATGAGAGCGAGTTCTAGCTCGACCATGGAGGCGAGATTGCTCGGTTCCCATGGTGGATCCGGCTAGAGGGAGCAATCCAGGGGGAGAAGAGAGGTGTTTTGCTTGCGAGCTCACCCTGAGTCTAACTGGAACGGCGGCTTGCTCGGGGAGGCTCTGGGGTTGCCGGAATTCCAAGTCGATCCGCGGCGGCCGGCGATGAAGACGACGAAGCTAGCGAGCTCGTGGAGGCGTCCGGCTCCGATTCCTTCTGCAGGTCGATGAAGACGACGACGACGAACTCCCTGGACACCTTGGTTTGGCTCCTCGACGTCGATGGCCGCGAGTTCTTGCGACGGCGAGCGGTGGCGCTCTCGGGTGGAGGAAGAAATCGACGAAGGAGGAGGAAGGAGTCGCGCTGGAGGGGAGGAATGAACTGGGGTGTCTGCGAGACGTCTCCAGGACGCAAGAAGAGGCCACGGGGAGGCCTGGAAGCTCTCGGCGGCGACGTGGCGCCCACGGCTGGCTCGGTGGCATTCCACCGAGCAGCTTGGAGGCGCGGGATGGGGAAGAAGACCCCGCTGCCCCTGTGGGCCGGGTGGGCTGGATGGGCTGGCTCCGCCTAGGCGCCAGGTAAGGATTTTCTGATTTCTTTTCTATTTTTCTTTTCTGACATTTGTTCTGTTTAGCCAAAAAAATAGCTAAACTTTTTATTAAATGCTGAAAACTTTTATGTGGTCTCATAATAATATAGACTAGCCACTTATAAAGTTTCAACATTTTGAAAATTCAAATAATTTGAATCTTAAATCAAATAGGGGTATTTCTTTAATTCCAAGGCACTGTTTGAATATTTGAAAAATCTATGAGCATGGGGTGGGTCCCACATCACTTGATATGTGATCACACTCATTTATAAGATTTTTCAAAAATCTAACATGAATTTTTGGAAAAGATTTTTATCTGGCCTGTTGAATTAATTCATATGGGGGGGTTCCTTCTCCCATTTGCTTTTGATTTTGAATTTCCTTTGATTTCTTTCATGAATGCAAAGTGAAAAAGACCCTAGCACATTACCTAACAGAGGGTTCTGAAAACTCGCCCCCACTAAAAAGAATCTCGTCCCGAGATTCAGAAGTCTGCGGGAGGAAGGAGGGGTACTCGGCACTGAGACGGTCTTCTCTTTCCCACGTAGCTTCTCTTTCAGAGTGGTGTGACCATTGCACTTTCAGAAACCTAATCTTCTGACGACGAGTGACACGCTCTGCGGAATCAAGAATACGAACGGGGTATTCTCGATAAGAAAGGTCATCTTGGAGATCAAGCGTTTCATGGTCGACTTCGTGGATGGGGTCCTTGAAGCAACGCCTGAGTTGGGACACATGGAATACATCGTGTACTCGGGAAAGGTGCGGGGGTAGTTCAAGTTGGTAGGCAACTTCTCCACGTTTAGCAATAATGCGGAAAGGTCCGATGTAACGTGGGGCCAACTTTCCTTTGATACCGAAACGTTGGGTTCCCTTCAGAGGAGTAACCCGAAGGTAAGCCTTCTCATCCAGATTGTAGCTCTCTTGCCTATGATGACGATCATAGTAGCTTTTCTGACGAGACTGGCTGCTTTCAATTGATCACGAACAATGCGAACTTGCTCTTCTGCTTCCTTGATCACATCCGGTCCAAAGAATTGTCTTTCACCGGTTTCTGACCAGTTTAGTGGTGTTCGACATCGTCGTCCATAAAGGAGTTCAAAAGGAGCCATGTTCAGACTAGATTGAAAACTATTGTTATAAGAAAATTCGGCAAATGGAAGAGACTTCTCCCAATTCTTTCCGAATGAGATAACACAAGCTCTGAGCATGCCTTCAAGAATTTGGTTAACCCTTTCGACTTGACCGCTAGACTGAGGATGGAAAGCTGTACTAAAGGAGAGATGAGTTCCCATAGCATTCTGAAAGCTTCCCCAAAATCTAGAGGTGAAAAGGCTACCGCGATCAGAATTGATTTCCAAAGGAACACCATGAAGGGATACAATTCTAGAGACGTACAAGTCCGCTAACTGGCTAGTAGTTATAGACTCGCGAACCGGAAGGAAGTGAGCAACTTTGGAAAGCCTATCTATGACAACGAAGATGGCATTGTTTCCTTTCTGGGTTTTTGGAAAGCCGGTGATGAAGTCCATACCGACTTTGTCCCATTTCCACTCGGGAATAGACAAAGGTTGAAGTGTACCAGCAGGTCTTTGATGTTCTTCCTTAATGCGACGACAAACATCACATTCGGCAACAAATTGAGCAATGTCTCTCTTCATCCTAGTTCACCAAAATCTCTGGCGTAGATCTCGGTACATTTTTGTGCTACCGGGATGAATTGAGAGGGGTGTGTCATGGGCTTCCTTGAGGATGAGTTGCCTTAGTTCCCTATTCTTAGGTACTACCAAACGATTTTCAAAGAATACCGTTCCTTTGCTATCTGTGGAGAAACATTTAGCAACTCCGCTAGCAATGTTCTCTTTGATCCGGCGAACACCTCGTGCACGCCTTTGGGAAAATATGATTTGATCCTCAAGAGTTGGTTTCGCCACCAAGGTAGAAAGATAGCCATGAAGAACAATCTCAAGATTGAGCTTGCGAAAGTCCTCATGAAGAATTGGTTGATACTGTTGTAACATGAGGTTGTTACAATACGACTTACGACTTAGTGCATCAGCCATGACATTGGCTTTGCCTGGGGTGTAAGAAATTACTACGTCGTAATCTTTTATCAACTCAATCCAGCGTCTTTGCCTGAGATTAAGATCTGGCTGGATGAAAATATATTTGAGGCGTTGGTGGTCGGAATAAATCTCGCAACAGTTACCAAGGAGGTAATGTCGCCAAGTTGTTAGGGCATGAACTACGGCAGCGAGTTCAAGGTCATGGGTAGGATAGTTCTCTTCATGTGGCCGCAACTGGCGTGAAGCAAAAGCTACCACATGTCGATCTTGCAGAAGTATGCATCCTAACCCTTGCCGTGATGCGTCACAATAGATCTCGAAATCCTTTTTGGTGTCTGGAGGTGCAAGTACGGGTGCAGAAGTCAATCTTCTTTTTAGCTCTTGAAAGCTTTCCTCGCACTTGGGAGTCCATAGGAATTTCTTATCTTTCTTGAGGAGTTCGGTTAGAGGCTTTGCAACTTTATAAAAGTTCTCGACGAAGCGACGGCAATAGCTGGCTAGGCCAAGAAAACTCCTAACTTGCTTAACCGATTCAGGTGGAGTCCAGTCAAGGACGGCCTGAACTCTCTCGGGATTCACAGCAATGCCTTTTGAAAAAATTACGTGGCCTAAGTAGCTCACTTCTGGTAGCCAAAATTCACACTTGGAGAATTTAGCATACAGGCGATGCTCTCTAAGTTTCATCAATACCAGCCTTAGGTGTTCGGCATGTTCTTCTTTGTTCTTCGAGTATATAAAGATGTCATCGAGGTAAACCACGACGAACTGGTCCAAATACTCCATGAAGATCGAATTCATCATGCGTGAGAAAGTGGCGGGGGCATTGGTTAAACCAAAGGACATGACGGTGTACTCGTAAAGACCATAACGAGTAGTAAAAGCCGTTTTGGGAATGTCCTCGTTTCTGATCTTGATTTGATGATAACCTAATCTCAAATCCATCTTTGAGAAGACAAAGGATCCTGCAAGTTGATCATAAAGATCATTGATCCTGGGCAGTGGGTACTTGTTCTTTATTATCGCTAAATTTAGCGGGCGATAGTCTACGCACATCCTTTCTGTTCCATCTTTCTTCGTTACGAACAGAACGGGGCAACCCCATGGCGATGAGCTAGGGAGGATGAAGCCTTTCTCCAACAAAGCTTCCAGTTGGGTTTTAAGCTCAGCTAACTCACGTGGGGCCATTTTGTAAGGACGTCTAGAAATTGGTGCGGTTCCTGGGGCAAGATCTACAATGAACTCTACACATCTATCGGGTGGCATGCCCGGCAGCTCTTCAGCAAAGACATCCGGGAAGTCACGAACCACCGGAATATCTACAAGTTCGGGAAGGGGAAGTACATTCAAGGAATGCACTTGGGTCCTTGTTCTGGGTGAGGTATAGTTGACTGTTTTGCCTGAAGGGTGGGTGAGTTTCATGGATTTGCCTTTGCAATCCAGGTA
The DNA here is from genome assembly GCA_950022295.1 of Bromus sterilis. Classification (NCBI taxonomy): domain Eukaryota; kingdom Viridiplantae; phylum Streptophyta; class Magnoliopsida; order Poales; family Poaceae; genus Bromus; species Bromus sterilis. The sequence goes on along the minus strand of OX465596.1, from coordinate 154,034,455 downwards.
GGCATTCTGTCTTGATAGCCAATCCATGCCAAGGATGACATCAATGTCTGAAGACTTGAGGGCTATGAGTGAAGCAAGGAATACTAAACCCTCAATTGCAATCTGATTACCATGGCTTACTCTATTAGTTTGCCATCTTGACCCTGGAGTTTGAATAATCATTGGAGTGGACAATTCAACAAAAGATAACTCATGACGAAGTGCATAACTTTCCGACATGAATGAATGAGATGCTCGTGGGTCGAAAAGAACGGAAGTAGGAACATAATTGACTCGGAGCGTACCAAGAATGACGTCAGTGGTGTCGTCAGTCTCTTCGGCCGCGATCTGGTTCACACGTCCACGAGTGGCGGGAGGAGCGGGTTTGGCGGTGTAGACCTTCTGGGGTGGCTTGCCACGAGCATTGTTGTTGTTGTTTCCTCCGGCACGTGGTGGAGCATTCTGATGCTGGATCTAGTTCTGGGGACACTCGCGAGAGTAGTGGCCTGCCTGACCACACTTGTAACAGGCTCCGAAAACAGTGCGTGGAGCTGGGTTGTTTGGTGGAGCTGGGTGGAACTGGGTTGGTGGACGAGGCGCCACATAGGATGGCCTTGTTCTGGCGGAACATGCTGTTTGGGATCCAGATCTTGCGCTTCTGGGAGCCAGAACTAGATGAAATGTCGTCTCTAGGGTGTTTGCGGAAATCGTTGGGGGTGTTCATGTCCTCTGCTTTGATGGCCTTGTTGACAAGGACCTGGAAGGTGGCAAAGTCATGAAGGTTGAGCTCATGACGGAGTCCTGTGTTGAGGCCACGACGGAACCTCTCTTGTTTCTTGGAGTCGGTGGAGACTTCTTCGGTAGCATAACGAGCAAGTCGGTTGAACTCATGACTGAACTCGTCAACGGTCCTTCTGCCTTGAGTGAGGTTGCAGAACTCCTCACGCTTGCGGTCCATAAGACCTTTGGGAATGTGGTTCTCACGGAAGGACGTAAATAATTCCTCCCAAGATGCAGGCGGTCCATCGGGACACATATTCAGAAAGTTCTCCCACCAAGAACTAGCTGCACCTTCAAGGTGATAGGTGGCATAGCTGACCTTGTCACCAGTTGCAACACGGCCTGCTTGGAGCTTCCTCTCGATGATGCGAAGCCAGTCATCGGCGTCAAGGGGCTCGGTGGAGTAACTGAAAACCGGGGGATGAAGTCGGATGAAGTCGTTCAGGGACACCAACTCGTTGCGCTGCTGAGTGGTGTTGCGAGCAATGACTTCCAACAGGTGGTGAGAGTCTCGGCGGTTCCTCTCGACTTCCATCAGAACCTGAGCCATCGTGGGTGGGGGTGGAAGGTTGCCTTCCTCCTGGTCATTCCCACGACCTTGGTTACGACCAACCTGGCCACGGGTTCCTTGAGACATCCTGAAGAAAAAAACAAAGTCAAACAGAGTTGATTTGAAGAGTCTAAACAAGGTATTGAAGTACTGGAAGGATTACAGAGCAAAGGAAGTAATCATCTTGACAACATGGTGATAAAAGCATACAAGACATATATTCACAAGCTATCACACAAACCATACATCATTTTAGTACAAGCACCAAGCTAATACAAACGTGATGAAGATGATACATCCTTCAGAGGCACTCTGACTTCCTATACATTATTTATCTAAGCCTCTGGAACTTAGACACCTTGCATACAATATACTAAGATACTACTACATCATCACTAAGTAAGACCACAGGCGGTCTCACTCATCTCCATCTCCATAGTAGTCCTCATAAAAGTTACCCGCGTATCCTGGTAGCTGGAGGTGACCATCGGAAAACACGGAGGCTTGTGGACCCTGATATCCATTTGGGCAAGGATGGGGCCTAGGTCCAGCGTAGGGTGGAAGCAAAGGACCACGGTGTGGAAAAATACCTCCAATCTCGGGCCAAGCAACTCGAGAAGGCATCTGAGTCCTCACTGGGTAGATAGCATCATGCTCAACTGATCCCACGCTCACAAAGGGTGCCAAGAGTGTCAGTGCTCGATACAGACGAACACGGGTGGCGTGGAGCTCGAAACGGAGAGCGCGTGCATCACGATCTCTGTCACTAGCAAACCTAGCAGTCATCTGAAGTGCTGGATCTTCTGCATAGTGATCTGAGTAGAGTCCGGTGTAATATCCCTCATCTCCTGGAAGTGCAGCAGGGATATAGAGGAAAGAAGTCTCTCTCAGCAAAGTGTGCTCCTCTCTCAGCAGTGTCATACATGATTATGCAGCATCCTGCACAGCCATGTTCTCGGTAACACCAATGCCATGTCCAAAGTGGATAGGCTGAGTGACTCCAACGTGGTGCGGGTAGATCCGAACAATGCAGTGGAACTGCGTCTGGTTGAAGTCGTGGAACTGCTCCTCGATGGTGTACTCAGGGTACCACCGATATCCCACATAGGACATCATCTCGATCAACGTGGCGGGATGGCCACGCACACCAAGGCACCTGGTCAAACGAACAATCTGTCGAGGGGGAAGATCTGCCATCTGAAACAGAAAGGAGTTTGCAAATGCATCAGATTATGAGATAAACCTGGAATGACTCGGACAGCATAACGACTGTAATTGCAAGAAAAAGACAATTTCTTACAACATGGAAACATCACTTACATACTATGTAATAAAACAGGGAACATAACCACTCTAACAAACCGATCACAATTTTCCTACGGCTATGAGGAAGCAAACAACGAGATGTTCTAATCAGACAGAGGAGAGCCTAGTCCTATCTTCCCGTAGAATAAGATGAGGGTGACTCAGAACTCAGAACGAAGGGGTAAGGAGAAAAAAAAGAAGCCTTACGTTGTTCCCTTATATACCCAGAGTAACTATATAACTATAGCAAGTTAGACTCGACTCCGGCCAAGGCTACTAGTCCTACAGTCAGTCCTGCTCTGATACCAAGTCTGTCGGGACCCGGGGTTAGCGTATGCAAGTACAGCTAAGACATAGTCATATGGAGAGCCGAGAACTGTACCCACTTGTCTAAGCAGACAAGGCCAACCACAGAACGTTCTCGGAAAGCATCGTACGTGAGGGGCATCCCATCCAGGCCGGATGATCAACTGAGATGGGTCCTCATCGTCCGCACACAAGTCTAATGATATGGGTGGTGAACTCCCATATTCAAAGACAAGTCGCCTCAACCATACTAACGACTATCTCATAACTCTTACATAGACTTACTCCAGCCCGATCACTTAGTCGGGGTCTAGAGCGGGCTCGATCATACCACAAAGTGTACACGGGACGGAGTCTCGAGCAATCGCATCGCGATGCCCCAAGCTGCGCACATCTAAGGGCCACTTGGTGTATGAAAGACCGCCAGCCAGAACACAACTAAGGTCTCGAAAACCCATACAAAGACATGCATGTTATAAACATACACGCAGCACACATGCCTTGTATGAACAGTAGGTATCATTGCAATTCTCTACAAAGTATACATTTTTATTGATAACTCTTATAGAGTGCAAACAGAGATCACAAACATGTGATCCAACATTACAACAAAAACGGAAGAAAATTATGTCTGAGTACAGACAAGTTTAACAAATGGCTTAAGAAGCCTTATTTAAACACAAGCCCTCCACGAGGGAACCAGTCGTCTGACTGGGACTAGACTAGCTTGATCTTCAGTCGTCCATCTCGATGAAGAAGCCACCTTCGGGGTCGGTGGTATCATCTAAAACATAGATTAAGCAAACGTGAGTACAAAGTCGTACTCAGCAAGACTTACATAGGAGCTATACTACTCATGCACATGTATCAAGGTAAAGGGAGGTGGGGTTCACTTGCAGAAATGCCATCTTTGACTTGGCTAGTCCTGAACTACGAGTACCAGACTTTGAGGTAAGAAGCGTACACGAGTCCACTACATTCTCCAAACAATTACACCACTATGGTGCCTTCCTCGACTTCCCCACGAGAAAGCACGCCATAGCACTCACACTTATCTTGGTGTGTTTTAGAAGTATCCAGTTCAAGTTATCTAATAATCAAGCTAAGCTTTCCAAGCAGTCCATAACCGCGGACGCGGCTATTCGAATAGTTTTGTTAACCTTGCAAGGGTGTACCGCTACACACACATGATCATCATTTACCGCCTTTGATCTCGACACCATTCAAGGGGTGCCAGCGAGGATGCTCACCACAACTGTTACCTCATAGCCGATCTAGTCCGAGAAAGCCGCCTACTTGGGTTGGTTACCACTATCGTGAACCCGGCCGGTTTACCGAAGTGGACCCAAGTGATGTGTGCGTGGTGCATAAGCCGGTCTCGGATGAGCCGTTCTCTCACTTAGCATCCAGGCCACAGACCTACCAGAACTCCGAACTATTGCGACATCTGGACATCGAAAGGGATGAGTTAGTAAGTTGAGAGGGGTCAGTGAGCCCAATGTGTGGTTGTACTCTTCATCTTGGATCACCACACAAGAACTCGTACTAGGGCGGTGTTCAACGAGACAACCCACCGTGTACTCCTACACAGCCTCTCATCGTTCACCTTGTATTAGGGTCGATTCACCAACACTTTTCTACCATCATCAACATGATCATTCCCATCCCGACTCACATCACAGTAAAAACATGGTATCATACTAAGCATGCAATAACCAGTAACATTGCAGGGGCCACATGATATCAAACAACTCCTACATTTGCTAGGATTGTGGTTTGCTTACTACTGTGACAAAAAGATAGGTCATGCAAAGGAATGGGTTCATCTATGCGGTAGAAACGAATCATGGTGATCATCCTAAACAATGCATAAGCGAGACATGAGAGGGAAGTGGGATTTTATCGACATGATCAATGGGGGTTTGCTTGCCTTGCTGACGAGGTTCGGGTTCGGGGTCTTCAACGTAGGGGGTGACCTCGGGTTCCGGCTCCACGTCTATCAGCAACATGACAATCATAGGATCAACAGAATGTACAATGCACAATCACATGAATAAGATTGAAAGGGTGATGTTCATGGTACTGATGTGTTGAGCATTCCATTTAAATGGAGTATATTGCAAATTGAATTGCAAATTCAAACTCCACATTTGAATTCAACATTTACCAAGTTACATGTGACATGGTTTGATCATTTTGAATTATCTTCAAATGTGTATGATATGCCTCTGAAGTGTGGTTGAATTGTAGCTTAATTCCATGGTCCAAGTAGCAAGATCATTTGATTTGAATTTGAATTAAATTCAAATAAACCAAATGACATATGCTACTGGTCCCAATTTAAATTCAACTCAAACATAGTTGAAAGTTGCATATTTGGAAAGATAATTTTATCCTGATCATTTTTCATATATTATTTGTCCAATTTGGAGTTAATATGAATTTTCTTTGAATTTCCAAAGTTTGGGGTATTTTTTGGAATTTCTGGAATTCTTTTAATTCAAATAATCTCTGGAAATTCATTTAAATCGATTTACTGCGTCAAGCTGACGTCAAGCTGGCGTCAGGGGGGGGCTGACATGGGGGTCCCACCTGTCAGTGGCTGGATTTAATTAACCCGTGGGTTAAATTAATCTAGTGGCTTAATTAAGCCACTGGGCCCACTGGTCAGTGACCCAGGGTTCATTAGCTGGGTGATTAAGGGGGGAGTTTTGGCTGACACGCCGGCGGCTAAACGCCGGTGACTGGAGCCGCGGCGGCGACTCGCCGGAATGGCCTAGGGGCCACGAGAGAGGAAACGGAGGGCATCGGCGTGTTCCTGGAGGTCTTCCGCGTCGTCTGGAAGTAACAGGGGTTCACGGGGAGGTCGGGAGCGATGACGACGACGACTCCGGCGGAAACAGAGAACCGGCGAGGTCGTAGTCGAGGCTAGGGGGCACGGATTTAGCTGGGACTTGGTGCAATCGAACGCTAGTGCACGTAGGATCCAAACGCGCGCACTAGGGCATTAACAGAGGAACGAGAGCGAGTTCTAGCTCGACCATGGCGGCGAGCTTGCTCGGTTCCCATGGTGGATCCGGCTAGAGGGAGCAATCCAGGGGGAGAAGAGAGGGGTTTTGCTTGCGAGCTCACCCTGAGTCTAACTAGAACGGTGGCTTGCTCGGGGAGGCTCTGGGGTTGCTGGAATTCCAAGTCGATCCGCGGCGGCCGGCGATGAAGACGACGAAGCTAGCGAGCTCGTGGAGGCGTCCGGCTCCGATTCATTCTGCTGGTCGATGACGACGACGACGATGAACTCCCTGGACACCTTGGTTTGGCTCCTCGACGTCGATGGCCGCGAGTTCTTGCGACGGCGAGCGGCGGCGCTCTCGGGTGGAGGAAGAAATCGGCGAAGGAGGAGGAAGGAGTCGTGCTGGAGGGGAGGAATGAACTGGGGCGGCTGCGAGACGTCTCCAGGACGCGGGAAGAGGCCACGGGGAGGTCTGGAAGCTCTCGGCGGTGACGTGGCGCCCACGGCTGGCTCAGTGGCATTCCACCGAGCAGCTTGGAGGCGCGGGACGGGGAAGAAGACCCCGCTGCCCCTGTGGGCCAGGTGGGCTGGATGGGCCGGCTCCGCCTAGGCGCCAGGTAAGGATTTTCTGATTTCTTTTCTATTTTTATTTTCTGACATTTGTTCTGTTTAGCCAAAAAAATAGCTAAACATTTTATTAAATGCTGAAAACTTTTATGTGGTCTCATAATAATATAGACTAGCCACTTATAAAGTTTCAACATTTTTAAAATTCAAATAATTTGAATCTTAAATCAAATAGGGGTATTTCTTTAATTCCAAGGCACTGTTTGAATATTTGAAAAATTTATGATCATGGGGTGGGTCCCACATCACTTGATATGTGATCACACTCATTTATAAGATTTTTCAAAAATCTAACATGAATTTTTGGAAAATATTTTTATCTGGCCTTTTTAATTAATTCATATGGGGGGTTCCTTCTCCCATTTTCTTTTGATTTTGAATTTCCTTTGATTTCTTTCATGAATGCAAAGTGAAAAAGACCCTAGCACATTACCTAACAGAGGGTTCTGACAGCCTTGACTACTTCTTCTTCGTTGGGATGCGAAGGGGAGGCCAAGAATAGGATAGGTGTTATGTTTGCGTAAGTAGCTGATAGCGGACTTGTTGGAGGCGATTCCTCATCAAATGCTTGGTTCTCATCTTACTCTAAATAGATCGTTAGCCACCTCATATATTGCCAGTGCGGCTGCAACCTCACCACTACCCCCATCTTACCGTGAGAAGTTGATGTGCGAGATGATGATGATGGTTTCTCTCCCTTCATTGGTTACCCCAAGTGGAAGGTGAGATGTAGGATAGAAGAAAATTTCCCTCGGTGAAGATACCGAGGTTTGTCTGTAGTAGGACTCCGGAGATGAGAAGTAGGTGTCAGCGGAGCAACTAACATGGACCTGCACACAGACACAAATAACTTTTCTCCCAACCAAGTTCAGAGGGGTTATCAATCTCTCCGGTCTTGTTGTTTACAAAGGATCAAACACAAGGATAATGATAATGATAGCAACTAGAAAGTAAAAGCAGGAAAGTAAAATGTGTAAACAGTGATGAGAATATGGACCGGGGTCCCGTGATGTTCACTAGTGATGTCTCTCTCCCAAAGACGATAAAACTTCTATGCGAGGTGAACAAATTGACAGGATTATAAACGCACCACAATGCTAACTATGCTACAAAGAAAGGAAGAGGCTCAAAAGCATGGGCAGTACGCCAAAATAAGTAGACAAAAATCCAACTACATCTACTACTAATAATCCACCTTCAGATATCTATCCAGAACATGTTGCTGCTATTAAGTTGTGAGCCCCACCCAAAGTGTAAACCCAAAGCAACATACAACTGCATTAAGAAGAACTTTGCGTAAAGTGAACAATCCTTGCAACCACGGTTACAAGCACTGTTGTTTTCCCCCTTGTGGCAACAACACATCCCCTAGACTCATGTTTCTGTGACTCAAGCATGTCATCGGGGGGCATGAACCCACAATCGAGCATAACGTTCCCTCTAGGAGTTACTACCTACTACTTGGCCAAAGCAATAAACAACAACGGAGAACATGCAAGAATTACTTAGGAACAAAAATATAGAAGATAAGAACCAAATATATTACTCTATCACACTCTGAACATAATCTCATAATCCATCAGATCCCATCAAATTGAGCATAGCAACAACAGAAAGATTACATATGTGCCTCAATCATGTAGGGAAGCTCACGAGGTCTAAACCATGAAGAACAAAGAGGGGAGGAGAAGATCACATCGATACTAATCACGGACCCATGGTACAAAGGAAACTACTCACGGCACATCCGAAAAGCGTCCATGGTGGAGGGGAAGCTCCCGGAGGTCGATCCTCCCTCCGGAAGGGTGCCGGGAAGAGGTCTGCTGGCGCTCCTGATCTTGGAAGTGCGGTGGCGGCGGAACAGAGCCGAGATAGCATAAAAGGGTTCTCTCTCCGGAAGTTTCATGTCACGGGTGGTCTTCCTTCTTGACTCCGGATGGTTCCTTCACGCTGATTTTTTATCTGATTTTTCCCGAATTTTTGGAGCACTTTTAATATGGGGGAAAACTGAAATAGAAAAACAGCAAAAAATAGAAACTTGCACTGGGGTGCACTGAGTTAGTATGATCAAAAGTGTATGAAAGTGTATCTAGATCATAGCAATATCACACAAAACATGCATGGAGCAAGCAGAAATTATAGATACGTTTGGGACGTATCAATATCCCCAAGCTTAATTCCTGCTCGTCCTCGAGTAGGTAAATGATAACAAGCATAATTTCTGTGGTGACATGCTAACAACCATATAAGAACTTTGAAAGTAAAGCAATCAAGTATGTGATTCAATTCAAGTCATAACAAGCAAGAGTCTATATTAGCATTGAAACAAGCAATATAAGAACATAAAGGTGCAAGAGCTCCTGCTGTCCGTGACTCGAATGTCTCCAGATGATGTTTGCGTGCAAGAAGAGGGAGATGGGAATACAAGAAAAATATTTATTTGTTGAGAACTCAATCTACTAAAGTTTCACACTTGGTCTTCTTTGGAATCTTATCTTGACTCGTCCCCAGACCACTAGCCAGGTACTAGTCAATTTGATCCACTCCGCTTAGATATTTTTAGCGCTAATGCAATGGATGAGCGTAAGCACGAGAGTTGACACTTAGGATGTCAAAGAGATAAATATGGTGGAGGAGGAAGACAAAAAGGTGAGAAAGGCTCACATCAATGAGGAAAATCATAGGTGAGAAGGCCAAATGATAGGTATGATGTGAGGAGTAGGGATTTCGATGCAACATATGCACATATGAGCTAAAAAACTCTCCAATGGAACTAGTGGGGATGCATCCAACTTGCCCGCTCAGGAACACCTTGAGCTCTTTTGAGCAGACTCATCCTTGGAATATGCAAGCCAAGTTCTATAGTGTGAAGGTCCCCACATAGCTATATGCATGAATGATCATCTCTATGGAGTAAAAGGATAAGAGGGAGTACTAGTGTGGATCTTTCAAAAGGATAGTAGTGTTGCCCCTTTCTCTCTTTTTATTTTCTTTTTCTCTTTTTTCTATTTTTTTGTATTTTTTGGTGGCCTCAATGGCTCTTTCTATTTAACTCTCATTTGTCCTCTTTGGGATCTTTTATTTTGTCCACCTTTGGGATCTTTTCCTCACTCAAGGGCAACACTCTAATTTACAAGAGGGTATAGAAGATCTTTCACACTTTACAAGGTACTCAGAACATAAAGAAGATGTAGCTATCATGATGTATGCAATGTATGCCTCTGTCAGTGTAGGAGGAACATGTATGCCATGAAGATCAAGTCATGAAGAGGTGGATGTTGCATGGCAATATATCTCGGAAAGGCTATGGAAATGCCTTGATAGGTAGGTATGGTGGTTGTTTTGAGGAATGATATAAGGAGGTTTACGATGACAAAGCGTATCATTCCAAGGGTTTGGATGTACCGGCGAAGGTGGACGCCAACTCTCGGAGTGAGAAGAAGGAAATGCACGGCACGGGAGAGGCTAGCAAATATGAGGAGGTGGAAGTGTCAACTTTCAATACTTACATTAGTTCGAAGAACTCATGCACTTATTATCGGTAACTCTCAATCTAATAAGGAGGTTCACAAAGAGACAAGTACTCCGAGGAGGAGTGTATGTGGGTTTGGTTATCCTTGCGCATCCTCGACTCATGGTACGTGAGTGTACTCTAATATCCGATCCCTCCAAAGATTAGCGATCCATCTAGTAGCTAGTGTTCTCAACTAGTTTTTGTAAGTTTTTGAAAATAAACACGGATTGCACAAAATACGACTCCTATCACTAATAGGCTAGAGCTCTTGACACCAAAAGTTCAAACATTACTCACGTCAATACCTCAAAATTATTGCAAGTTACTACTACAATTAAATAGCAACCTCAATTACCTACTTTCAAGACAAGACACAACTTAGTGCAACAACCAACTCTCTTGATAAGATAAACATGAAAACTAAAGAGAGTTCCAGAAAAAGACTTAACAAAAGGCAAGGTTCTTGCTAAAGACAAACTAAGACTAAAACTAAACATGACAGTAGCTACGAAAAGATAAAGAACACACAACTATAAAAATATAGGCATGCAAATTCCAATGATGTGTTCTAGTTTGAAGTGGAACGTGTTTCTCTCCCACAAAAAGTAAGCTGGGGTCTAACTTGTTATGAACAGCAAGCAAAGCAAAAGAAAACTAAAACGTAAATCTAAGAGCGAGATGCTCCAAGCACAGCACATAACGCATGAAGTGATAAAAATATAGTGAGACGAAGGACGAACTGATGATTGTTGATGGAGAAGTGGATGCACAGGGGCATCCCCAAGCTTAGATGCTTGATTCTCCTTGAATATTTATTGGGGATGCATGGGGGCATCCCCAAGCTTGAGCGCTTGACACTCCCGGATCTCCTTTCATCATCTTCCCTTGTACACTTGAAAACACCCTTCATACATAACTCATCATAAGCTGATTAGAGAGGTTAGTACCCTCAATAAAATATTTTTTCCCCACTGGATATAAAGATATTCTTGAAGATCTACTGTTTCTCAAGATTGCCAAAAGGTTTTTGCAAATAAAAAGCAAGCTTAAGGTTTCAAAAAGTAAGGAGAGACAAAACATGGCAGAATCTGCGGAAAATAGAACATCAGGTAGTAGAGAATTTTTTCGGGGCACTTCTGCAACTCAACTAAAAAAACACAGAACATACGAAAGTTTCACAATTTTATAGAGCATGCTGTGTAAAAGTTTCAGATCAAAAAGATGAACTGGTGATTTTTTGCGAATTTTTCCGTCAAGAAGACAGAATCTGTTTTCAGGACAGCATGTCACAACTTTTGCTTCCTTTACATAAGAGGCTATAACTTGGCACAAAGCTTGAGAATAAAGATACAATGATGTTGCTACAGTATTAAAAATCATCAAGACCACTAAAAACAGAAGTAAAAACATCTTGGTTTGCCTCCCAACAAGCGCTTTCTTTTACGCCTTTAAGCTAGGCATAAAGCAAAAGAAGAATCAAGTTTTCTCAAGAGAAAGAGAATAGCTAGCCCGTGTAACGGACTCAAAAGGTAACTGGATTTTCTTTCCAGGGAAGTGTTCCATCCCCTTTTTGAGAGGGAATTGAAATTTATATGCCCTTCTTTCATGTCAATCACGACACCAACGGTGTGAAGAAAAGGGCGTCCCAAAATAATTGGACATAAAGGTTCACACTCGATATCTATAATAATAAAATCAACGGGAACATAATTGTCATTGACAATGATAAGAACATCGTCGATCTTCCCCAAAGGTTTCTTTATGGAAGAATCAACGAGACGAACACCAAAAGAACAAGAATCAAAAGGTTTCAATTCAAACATGTCATACATTCTTTTGGGCATGACGGAGGTACTAGCTCCAACATCACATAAAGCATAGCAAGAGAAGTTATTTAATTTAATTTTTATCATAGGGTCCCAACCATCATCTAGATTCCTAGGTATGGAGGCTTCTATCCTAAGATTCTCCTCCCTATCTTTGATGAGATAATTTGTGATATACTCCATGAAGGAAAGATTAAGTGTGCTAGTGTGGGGTCTCTAGACATTTGGGGTAACAAGCTAATAACTTCTGAGAGGGTGCAACTATCAAAATCAATATCACTACTATCAAAGGTGGTAATAGTGTCATCTAGGCTCACTTGTTTGAAACCCTCTATGTTCATAGGAGTTTCTTTTTCTACGGTTGAGGTATTAGCATCACCATTCATAGGTCCAGTGGGACTAGGAGTGCATCGGGTGCTAATAGTTTCAGTGTCCTCAACAACTTGGATAGTGGCAACTGTGTGGTGTGTAGGAAGGCTCTTAATTCTATCCTCTTCCATAGGGATAACTTCTGGTTTGGCTGCCATTTGATTTATCAAAGTAGATTGGGTGTGGGACATATTCGACACATGGGTTTCAGTGGTGGTAAGTCTAGCCTGGAGATTAGAGATCTCACTGTTCAGGCTCTCAAGTTGTTCACTAATGTTTTGCAGGATGGCAGTGTGCTCACCTATTTTCTTAGAGAAGGCTTTGTTTTGTTCAAACTGGGTGTGCATATAGTTCTTAGTAGCATTCTCTATTTCTACCAATTTCTCATAGCTAGGTAGGTCTCTTTCCTTGTAAGTAGGGTTGTAGGAGTTGTTGCCAGGATAGGTGTTGGTATTCCCATAGTTGGATGGAAACAGTCTAGGATTACTAGCAAAGTTTCCCCTATAAGCATTGTTGTTGAAGTTGTTTCTACCAATAAAGTTCACATCTACTTTTTCCTGAGCAACCAAAGAATTTAAAGGAACATCATGAGGATGAACAGAGGGTTTCTTGGTAAGTAGAGACATAATTAAGTCAACTTTTTCATTTAGGGAGGTAATCTCCTCGATAGAGTTTACCTTCCTACCTGTTGGAGCACGTTCAGTGTGCCATTGGGAATAGTTGGTCATCATCTCATCGAGAAGTTTTGTGGCAGCACCGAGTGTAGTTGACATAAAGGATCCTTCCGTGGCCGAATCTAATAGGTTCCGCGAGGTAAAGTTTAAGCCTGCATAAAAATTTTGGATAACCATCCAGGTAGTCAAACCATGTGTAGGGAATTTCTTAACAAGAGATTTCATACGTTCCCAAGTTTGGGCAACATGTTCATTATCGAATTGCTTAAAATTCATAATGTTACTTCTCAATTAGATAATTTTAGAAGGTGCGCAATACTTCCCAATAAAAGCATCTTTGCACTTATCCCAAAAATCTATGATATTCCTAGGCAAAGATTGAAACCAAATTTTAGCTCCTTCGATGAAAGAGAAAGGAAAAAGCTTCAGCTTAACAACATCACCTTCTACTTCTTTATACTTTTTCATATCACATAACTCTACAAAATTATTTAAGTGTAAAGCAGCATCATCTCCAGCACCAGAGAATTGATCTCTCATAATAAGGATTAGCAAAGCAGGTTTAATTTCATAAGAGGTAGCTGAAGTGGCAGGTGTGGCAATAGGAGTGCAGATAACGTCTTTGTCGTTGTGACTAGTGAAGTCACACAACTTGGTATTTTCAGTGGAACCCATAGTAGCAGCAAGTGTGACAGATATTTTTTGTAATTTTTGATATAAGACACAAAGATAAAAACTCAAAGGTAAACTAACAAGACAAAAAAGCAGAGGTAAAAGGTACTGTGCAACTCCCCTATCTTAGCACTCGGGTTCCCCGGCAACGGCGCCAGAAATTCGCTTGATGTGCGAGATGATGATAATGGTTTCTCGCCCTTCATTGGTTACCCCAAGTGGAAGGTGAGATGTAGGATAGCAACAAATTTCCCTCGGTGAATATACTGAGGTTTGTCTCCAGTAGGACCCTGGAGATGATAAGTAGGTTTCAGCGGCGCAATTGACATGGACCTTCACACAGACACAAATAACTTTGCTCCCAACGAAGTTGTTTACAAAGGATCAAACACAAGGTATAATGATAATGATAGCAACTAGAAAGTAAAAGCATGAAAGTAAAATGTGTAAACAGTGATGAGAATATGGACCGTGGTCCCGTGATGTTCACTAGTGATGTATCTCTCCCAAAAGACGATAAAAATGCTATGCGAGGTGAACAAATTACATATGGGAAATTGACAGGATTATAAACGCACCGCAATGCTAACTATAGTACAAAGAAAGGAAGAGGCTCAAAAGCATGGGCAGTACACCAAAATAAGTAGAACGAAATCCAAGTGCATCTACTACTAATCATCGACCTTGAGATATCTATCTAGAACATCTCTCTGGTATTAAGTTGTGAGCCCCACCCAAGTGTAAACCCAAAGCAACAGACAACTGAATTAAAAATCACTTTACGTAAAGTAAACAATCCTTGCAACCGCGGTTACAAGAACCATTGTTTTCCCCCTTGTGGGAACACCACATCCCCTAGACTCATGTTTCTGTCACTCAAGCTTGTCATCGGGGGGCATGAACCCACAATCGAGCATAACATTCCCTCTTGGAGTTACTACCTACTACTTGGCCAAAGCAATAAACAACAACGGAGAACATGCAAGAATTACTTAAGAACAAAAATATAAAAGATAAGAACCAAATATATTACTCTATCAGAATCTAAAAATAATCTCATAATCCATTAGATCCCATCAAACTGAGCGTAGCAACAACAGCAAGATTACATATGTGCCTCGATCATGTAGGGTAGCTCACGAGGTCTAAACCATGAATCACAAAGAGGGGAGGAGAACATCACATAGCTACTGATCACGGACCCATGGTCAAAAGGAAACTACTCACGACACATCCGGGAAGCGTCCATGGTGGAGAGGAAGCTCCTGGAGGTCGATCCTCCCTCCGACAGGGTGCCGGGAAGAGGTCTGCTGGCGCTCCCAATCTTGGAAGCGCGGCGGCGGCGGAACAGAGGCGAGATCGCGGAAATAGGAGAAGGGGGGCAGCCAGGGGGGCCACCAGGGGTCGAGGCGCCCCCCTGGCACGACCAAGCCCTAGGTCGCGTCAGGTGGCCGCCTGGGGCCCTGGTGGGTCCCACCTGGTCCTCCTTCGGGACTCCGGAAGGTTCCTTCATCCTGATTTTTTATCTGGTTTTCCCGAATTTTTGGAGCACTTTTAATATGGTTGAAAACTGAAAAAGAAAAACAGCAGAAAACAGAAACTAGCACTGGGGTGCACTGAGTTAGTAGGTTAGTCCAAATATGATCAAAAGTGTATGAAAGTATATCTAGATCGTAGCAATATCACACAAAACATGCATGGAGCAAGCAGAAATTATAGATACGTTTGGGATGTATCAGAAGTTAGTTACAAGACTAAAGAGGACTACAAAGGAGCTCGATGACCCTTCTTCTGGACGCCTTCGTAGAGACTCAACGACGAATAGTTAGGAGGATCCCGGCAGAGAGCCTGGACCCGGGTGGACGTGGGAATGGTGTGTTTTACCTTTTCCACTAGGCATTTGATTGTAGTCTGTACTCAGACATGTATCTTCTGCTGATGTAATGTATCTAAGGCAACTGTATGCCGATTGTATGAGATGTTATATCCTTGTAGCTGTAATGTTGTGATATCATGTTGGAAATTCGTGGCATACGGCATGGTCATATGTCGCGGTGGGACCGGTATGTGCTTCGTCCCCGGATCTAAATGGAAACATATAGAACTGGAACAGCACCACAAATCAGTCCTTACAACTTGGTATCAGAGCCTTACCGACTGTAGGATCCCTTTATGGCCGAAGTCGAGTCTAGACAAAAAAACTATTTTGTAGTAACTAAGTTAGTTATGGGAGAGTAGGATTCTTTTACTCCTTACCCTTGCTCTGGTCAGGAAAAGTGTCGTAAGTGTTTTATTCTCGCCTTATCCCCTTCAAACTCTAGGATCTCGAGTAAGTGGAGTTTCGGAACCGTTACAATGTCTTGCTTGCAGCGTATTGTCTCGATTCCAATATCAAGTTTCGGAATTCCTGTAGTACCTTTAGTTTCTCCGAATCTGGTGTACATCATGGTCATTCCATGCCTTGCAGCCTCTTTCCTAGTTTCTTCACGATCTTGAGTGGGAATACTATCCTTTTGATCCGGTTCTCGCTGTCGTTCTTCATCTTGACACCTGATGGTTTCGTTCTTCGACGTTGCCGTCTCTCTGCGGCAAGTTTCTCGATGGAGGTTCGTCGTTCGACATAGAGCAGAGCCCCTTGTTGGTGGTGTTATAGGACGTCGACTCTCTTTCTCTCCCCTCCTCTCACCCGGATCATCCAAGATCTCGGGACGAGATCCCTTGTTGGTGGTGTTGTATTGTAACAACCCAGATTTTCACCCAAATTAAAAATTTGTTTGTTGCTTTATTTTTCTGATTGTTAGAGTTGTTTGTAGTATTTGTTTAGCCAATTTATTAATTGGTGAATATTATCCTCTCTTTATCGTATCGGATGTGAGACCGAACTCTTTTCCCAATGGCACACGACCTCGTTGCGGCACCGGGAAAGTCACCCGATCATCGTCGCAACTTTCGGCACAAGACCAACCTTCACCCTCGGTGCAGAAACCCCATTTATATTTAAATGGGTTATTTTATCGGGAGCTGCTCGACGTTATTTTTTGGCGTTAAACGATGTAGACGACATCAGTTTGGTCCATCGATGCGGTGGTTCGAATTTCACGCGATTCCGGCTTCGTTTAGCGGGTGATCGATCGGATGTGCCAGACATAGTAGCCGGTATAATTCCAGGGGAGTATTTGCAAAAGGTCCCATATGTTGTTAACTGACCCCCTGATTTCCCTCTCATCTCCAAAACCTAGCCCACCCAAAAACCAGGCCCACACCACCTCTAAAATAGTCCACTTTGTGGCCCAAAACACCTCCTAATAGCCCCTTGCTATAAATAGCAGGTGCTAACCTACCAAAATAGGCAAACCCTAGCCAGCCTCCTCAATTTCCGCAGCCAACCTTTCCCCCGCCGCCACTTGGAAGCCAGCCACCAATCCCCCCTAGATCCAATCGGGTCGATCCAGTCCTTCCGATTTGGATTGGACCGCTCACAGTGCGCCACCTCGCTCAAGTTGCTCCAGTTGCTCCTGCCTCCCGTGGAGGCTCTCCTCCCAGCCCGTCCACCTCGCTCCCAAACCCGCCTCGCCGCCTTTGTTGCTCCGAACGGCGAGCCGCCACGCCCCACGTCAACCAGGAGCTTGCGCCGCCCATGGACCTTGCCTCGCCCGCCCGTGGAACCCATCCGCTAACGGGATCTGGCGGATCCGGTGCCGTCGCGCCCATCCCGCCTACCCCGGACCTCCTCCACGTGCGCCTCGCCTCCACCTCACCGACAACCAGCCGCCGTCTTCGGCTGGTTGGTCGTCCCGCTCGGGAACGAGCAACCACGCCTCCCAGCGCGTGTTGGGCCAGTCGCCGGCCAGCACATCCCAGCCAGATCCACGGCCCACCGAGCGCCCCAGCAGCCCAACTCGTCCACCCTGGCCGACGCCTCTTCCTCGCCCTGGTTGAGCACCGCGCTAACCCTCGCCCACCGTGCTTCCTGGGCCGGCCCAGCTGGGTGAGCTTAGCCCTCTTTTTTTATTTGTTTTTACTCCTGCTGCGCTAGATGGGCTCGGCCCAGTACTGTGTAGTGCCTAGTGCATCTTTTAGTATTCTAGCGCCACCCTATTTCGGCCCAGCAGAACAGATTAGGCCCGAGGACATTTTTTTCTGGTTTAATATGATGGAAGATTGTATTATTATTTTGTGATGCTTGTAACTTTTTTCTCGTAGCTTGGATTAACCGTTTCTCCAATAAAAATGTTTGTTACATGTACCTTGATTAGAATTTCGTGCATAATTTGAATATGCTGCTCTTGATTGCTAATAAAAATAATAAAGTATTGTTTAGGGAAAAACAGTACCAAACATATTTATTTTGTGGTGTAAATAGCGATATGCCATCTGTAGGAATTTTACCCGCTTAACTTGACTAGTATAGGTAGATTACTTATGCTTCACCTCTTGCCATGCTTGTGTGATATGCCATGCTTGTGAAATGCCATGTTAACCACCTTTCTTCATGTTGTGTAGCTAAACAACTTGAACCATTCCAAATGTTCGGTATCATCGTGTGTGGCGAGTACCTCACTTAACCTGTTAGTAACCGTTCTCCACGATCGGTGCGATACTGTGGTGTGTTGTCTCGTGTTGCTTTCTTGTTGATGATTGCTCGTGATTGCTTCGTATTAATAGATGCTTGCTCGTTGATTGACTTTCCAGTGTTTCCTTCTTGTGTGCTTTCGCGGGTACTTTGGAGATGATGCGAGGTTTCGATCGACTACACCTTCGGTTTCGTCTTCTCATCAGGTAAGGGGGAGCATATATCATGCTTATAACTTTCAGCTCACTTGTGCCTATGTATATGATAGAATGATTTCTTGATCCTACCAATTTATATTTATGCCTCTCAAATAAACCCAAACAGCCATGTCCTCCACGTCCCAGCAAACCTTGTTCGGCTATGTTACTTTTGCTCGCTGATCAGCCACTTCTTCGTATGCATGCTGGGATGCTATCAACTGTTACTCTGTTACTCCTTGGATTGGGCTATCACACTATTTATATTATTGTGGATGATGTGATTATTATGATGTTGATTATACTCGACGAAGGATGGAAGGTCTAGGCTATCCTGCCTAGATGCTTTGTTCCATTCGAGTCACCTAGGACCCGAGTTCCGGGTATCGTGTCTCTTGACGAGCGCACCTAACCGAGTGTGGGATTCTATGGGGTCCCCTCTTCTTACTGTGACACCCTGGATTTTGGAACTATCTTTTTCCAAAATCCTAGCTGATTTATTCTGGATTTGCCATTTATTTTGATTTTGAGCACCTCTTTGGACTTGAACTTGAGCATATTCTCTCTCCATGCTCAACTAGCCCTTGAATCCAAGTCTATCCATTGTCATTCCATTGATCCACCTCATCCAAGCGACCAGTTTATTCAAACCATGTATTCCTTTTCCAATAAAAGGGATATTCCTATTATTTGAGGATTATGAAGCAACCTATAATTATATTGCTCCATAAATTCCCAAATAATTCCCACATGACATTGACACCATAATTCTCCAAAAACATTGCATGGTCCAAGTGGATTATTCCTCTAGAAAAATTCATCTGTCTTTGGAGCAGAATGGAGCTTTGTGAAGGGAATGCCACTTCTATTGATCCATTGCTTGTGAAACTTTTTGTGCAACCTCTTATGATCATATCATGGGCCTACACAAAACTTCCATCATCATTGGCCTAGCCAAACTCCCACCATAAATTCCCAAAGTTTGGATGTAGAAACAGGCATTGTGAAGCAAGTGCAAGCTAGGCGATTCCATTGGCCTTGAAACTTTTTGAGCATGATCCTACCACGAAATAACTCCACCAAACAAAGTTTGAGCCAAATCCAATCAACCATGTGTGTGCATCATAATGTTTAGTTTTCTGACCAGTGGGCCACCTTGTGAAGCAAGGGCTAGCTAGGTGTGTCCGATGGCCATGAAACTTCACACACTTGGGAACCACTCCAAATCACCTTAGTACACGAAATTTAAGCCCAATCCATTCAGCCAAGGTGATGCCATCTTCAATATTGTGATTATGGTCCAATTGGCACTTTGCAAAGGAAGTCCAATTCCAGATCACTAGTTCTTTGGACCCCAATCCCATGTGACAACCTTCCACCCTCCCCCCTAATCACCATGTGACCTCACCTTGTGCTCCAAGTTTGCTGTATCTAGCTCTCCTTTGAGATAGGGATCTCCACAGTATCCCATTTGGCCAACCAAGCACACCATTGTGATCATCCCCAGTAGAACCATCTCCCAGACATGCTCAGCCACGCTAGAACCTCTCGCCGCGCCCGAGGCCACCCGAGGTGTTGCCTTCGCGCACTAGTGCGCCCTCGTCGTCTTGCTCGTGTCCTGCCGCGCCGCACAACTTTTCCAGCACTCGTGCCCCTCTTTCTCCATCCTCCGCCCGCCGGAATCATACCGACAGCTCGCCATTGTGCACAAACCGACGCCGCGCGTTCCCTGACCCATTACCATCGCCGTGCCTTGCCCCCTACTCCACACATGCTCCCCTGCTCGCGCGTGCTCTCCTCGACCTCTCCAGAAGCCACACGGGCACACCAGAGCCTCGCCACCTCACCTCACCGCCGTACTCTTCTGCTTTTCGCCGCCCGGCTGCAGAATCTTCATCGCGCTATAAAAGGCCATGCCTTGCTCACCTTGCCACACCAGCACCTCCACCAGCACCCCAATCGCCTCCTTGCAGAAGGACTCGAGCAGTGAGGCTCTTCTTCCCCAACTCCGGACACCACTGCCGCCGTAGTGCCTCGCCGTGGCCAGCCCGTTCCAGTATCCCCTAGCCCAAGCCAGCACACCCAGCAGACTCCACTCCCTCTCCTTGTGCTCCCAGAGCAGTCACGGGTCAAGTGGTCGTCGAAATCGATGCAGGGGTCGAAAACCTCATCGGAACTCTGACCTGTGCCGCCGCGAGGAAGCTCCCCTCACCGTGTGACCACCATTTGGGGCACCGCGGGTACGGATGTGACTGCTGGAGTGCTCCCGTTCCAGCCGTCCCGGTCCCAGCCTCCGCCGTGCCATGTCGCCGGAGATATCGCCGCCGGTGAGCCTTCGGCCCATGCCCCTCTCTGTTTGACCCCTCCCCTGACAAAGAGGCCCCACCTGGCAGCCTCTCTGCTCCACCCGAAGCGGTATAAGTGGAGGCGACCTCTCCACTTTACGCCTTCGACGTCACCCCCCTTGGTTGAATTTCCAAAATGATTTAAATCATTTTTAAATCCATATTTTGACCAGAACTTTGACATAGTATATCTTGCAAACCACAAGTCCAAATGAAGTGATTATTTTTGCATTTGATTGCTCTTTTCCCCTATGTATTTAGGCAAAGGTTTAATGCCATGATCTTCTGTTGTGATTTGTTGGTCCAATAAAAATGGCATTTGACTCTTTTTCCCATTTGCTTTATTTGGAAATGTTTTTCATGGTTTCTTGTTGGGGACCAGGAGCTTCCCACTCCAACTTGTTGGTTAAGGGAAGCCACAATTTTTCTTGCACTTTTAAAAAGCTTTGACATGCTTTAAAAGTTGCCGTAACCTCCGTTTATATGATACTCTTGATATCCGTTGACCAGGTGGTGACTACAGGATTGTACCACTTTGATGATGCCATATTATGCTTGATTACACCATGCCATGCTTGACCTTGTTCTGATTACGCTATGTCCATACGCTTTCATACATGATATGCCCTGTTATGTTCATGATAAACTTTGATCATGATAGCACCACACCATGCTTAATTACATTCATAGTATTTCTATGTTGCGGGTTAATGCCTTGATCATCTCACCATGGCCAAGTTAATCAACTAAAATGATGTGAATCATGATGTGACTACAACCGTACCATGTTATGTCCCACTTATGTTCATATGCCTTGTATGTGAATACTCATGTTGCACCTAACACTTGTGGATGCTTTGGAGCGATGTTCCGTGCCAACTTGATCAAGTGCCACCGAACCGGACTTATCAGTGCAGCCACATTCGCCTGTATGGGAAGGCCTTGGCTCGATCTGCCGGTGGGTTCTCTTATGCGTATCACCAAGGTGGGAAGGCTACGCGCACGCGGTTACCCTGGCCCGGTAAGCGGCGGTAGTCTTGAGAGCCGGTTACGTTATTGGGATCCCGTCCCCGAGTAGGACAAGTTTATGGACCATGCGATGGTCAGTTGCCATGCGATGGCTGGTGTGTCTGGAGGACACGGGGCTACCCAACTCATGACTTGCGAAGTATGTCGGGTGATACGGTAAGGGAGACACACGGTAGAACGGTCTCGTTGGATAAGTCATAGTCCACTCCTATGGTACGAGTTCCAAGGTTCCTATCGCACAAGTTCCACGGTACTGGATGGAGGAATAGCTCCATAGTGTGGGTAAAGTGCACAAACTCTGCAGAATCAAACAAATCTATTCGAATAGCCGAGTCCACGGTATTGGACACAGTTCAGAGTAGATCACACCATGAGATCAACATGAGTTCGATGAGATGATCGTGCTATGATGGCCGGATTTGTTGGATGGTGATAGAGGACACCTAACCCATTGGAGGATCGTGCGATGAACCATATAAGTCAATGGCCATGTGATGGTCGGTGCCTGAGTCTGTAAGGACTCCGAGGTAAGCCACATTGTCGGGACCTGGGGTTTGCATATGTAATTCCAGTCACAATTCAATCATATGAAGAGCCGAGAGCCATACCCACTTGTCTAAGCAGACAAGGCTAAGTACAAGACACTCTCGGAAAGCTCGAACGTGAGGGGGCATCCCATCCAGGCCGGATGATCAACTGTGATGGGTCCTCATCGCCCGCTCACAAGTCTAAATGATTATGGGTGGTGAAATCCCATACTCATAGACAAGTCGCCTCAACCATATTATCGATTGAATCCTAACACTTACATAAACAGACTCCAGCCCGATCTCTTACTCGGGGTCTCGGGCGGGCTCAATCATACAACAAAGTGTGCCACGTGACAGAGTCACGAGCAATCGCATCGCGATGCCCCAAGCTGCGCACATCTAAGGGCCACTTGGTGTATAAAAGACCGCCGGCAAGAGCACAACTAAGGTATCGAACCCCACACATGACATGCACGATATAAACATACACACAGCATGCATGCCAAGTGTATAACAGCAGGTAACACAACATGAACTCTACAAACTCATAGCTTTATTGCATCTGCTAAACAGAGTAGATATAGTAGTGTTACAAGCAGAGATCACATCACTGTGATCCAACATTACATCATACAACAACGGAAGCAAATTATGTCTTAGTAAAGACAAGGTTAAAAAATGGCTTAAGAAGCCTTTAAGAAAAAACAACGACCCTCCAGAGGGACCAGGCTGCTGTCTGGGACTACATAACTTCATCGATGTCGAGCTCGAAGTGGGAGGCCACCATCAGGGTCAGTGGTCTCTTCTCTAAAACATAGAATAAGCAAACTTGAGTACAAAGTCGTACTCAGCAAGACTTACGTCAGAACTATACTACTCATGCACAGATGTCAAGGTAAGGCAAGTGGGGTTGTAATGCAGAAAGCTTTGACTTGGCTATCCTGTACTACGACTACATAGAGTTGACATGAGAGGCGCACACGAGTCCACCTAATCTGGATCACCACATCAATACACAACCATGGATCCTTCCTCGACTTCCCCACGAGGAAGCAACCCAAAGCACTCACACTTATCTTGTGATTTTTAGAGTATCCATTTGAGTTGTCTAATAATCAAGTAAAGATCTCCATGTAGTCCATAACCGCGGACATGGCTATTCGAATAGTTCATTAACCCTGCAGGGGTGTACTTCTTCACATACGTAGCTACCACTTATCGCCTAGAACTCGTCACCTTCAAGCGGTGTCGGCGAGGATAGTACCACGACACTTACCTCACGGCTCCAACTCTAGTCCAGGGAATCACCTATCTGAGTTGTACCCCAATCGGGAATCCGGCCGGGATTTCCGTTCAGGACCCAGACGATGTATGGACGGTCCGACAAGCCCACCTCGACGGATGGTGCTGCGCTTGCCTAAGACCGTGCTACGTTAAGAAATCAAATAGAATAAAGTTAACCCATGCGAATCCTGGACCTTAGTCGGGGTGAGTTAATAGGTCGAGAGGGGTCAATGAGCCCAACATGTGGTAGTAATCTGTGTCTTCGATCACAACACAAGAACTCGGGGCCTAGGGCAGTGTAAATGAGACAACCCACTGTGTACTCCTACACAGCCTCTCATTGTTCACTTATATTAGGGTGACTTCATCAACACGTTACCTCCTTGTCGCATGTGTTCACTACCATCCCGATACATCACCCAGATTGATCAACTTTATTGCAAACAACTCTAGCATGGCATAGCATAACATGGATGAAGGGCCACATGATGAGCACAAACAATCTGGTATCTGCTAGGTTGAGGTTTGCTTAATACTGTGGTAGCAATGATAGGTCATGCAAAGGATGGGTTCATCTAACGGTAGAACGGTAACATGTGAATCACCTAATCATGCATAAGAGAACAAGAGGGAAACTGGGTTTTTATAGATATGATCAAAGGGGTATGCTTGCCTTATTGTCGAGACTCGGGGGGCGCCACTCTTCGGAGAAAACAGGGACTACGTCCGGCGATGGATCTATCGAGAAGAAGCAAACACCGAGACAACAAAGTATAAACATCACATTGCAATGCACATTCAAGAATGAAACATGGCATGGTACTGATGTGATCTATGTTTAAATTGTAACAATTTAATTGAAGTTGATTTGAATAAGAAATTCAAATTCAAACTCCAAATGTGGTTCAATTTAGCCAAAGTTGCATTTGCTAATGTTTGGATATGGTAAACCATGTGGTCATGTGTATGATATGCCTCTGATGTTCAAGTGATAAGGTTGGCATTGCAAAGATTTAATTTGAAATGATTTAAACATTTAATTTGAATTATTCCAAATAAGCCATATAGCTAAATGCTACTGGTTCATCATCATAGATGTGTTTTTCATCCATGAAAGTATGATATTTGGAATCCTTGCATTTTTCTGATGATTTTTCATATATAATTTATTTGATTTGGAGTTATGGATAAAAAGCTATTGAATTTCAAAGATTTAAGCATTTTCTGGAATTTCTGTTAAAAACGAAAAGGGATTAATTGCGCAGGCATGACATCATGATGACGTCAGAGTGCTGACTGGTCAAACTGACATGCCGGGCCCATCTGTCATTCACTCTGGGGTTTAATCCCGTTTTAAAAAAAAGCTTAACAGGGGATTAGGGGGCTGGCGCCACATGTATGTGACAGAGAGAGTGATTAGTGGGGTGGGGGTTAGGGCCTAATGGCCAAGCCACGTGGGCACGGCCGGCGGTTAGCCGCCGGTGGCCACTGGAGACGGCGGCGCCCGCTCTGGACGGCGGCTCCGGGCACGGGAGGCCACGGGGCGACCACCAAACGGTTCCCCGCGCTCGTGCGGTGGCGCCCATCGGAGGAGGCCGGAGGCCACGGTGGTAAGGAGCTCTGCGGTGGCGCCGCTCGGCCGAAGAGGGAAAGAGGGCACCGGGGCGTGTGGTGGGGCTCGAGATGGGGAAAACGAACCGCGGCTCACCCTGGTTGTGCTAGAGTGGTCGCCGGAGTCGAAGGAGCTACGGCGGTTACGAATTCGCCGGAGGGATGCCTCGGCGGCCGGAGCAAATCGGCGATGCGTGCGTCGTCTTCACTGCCCTCCTGGCTCGATTGGGGGTGCGGCTAGACGAAGTCGAGGCTGAGCTTCATCCTGGACATCAAGGCGAGGGCAGAGGAGCTCGGTGGCCACGCCGGGCACGGCGGCGCGGTCCGGCTGGTCTCGGGGCAACGCGCGAATCCGACGAGGGAGCGGGAGAGAGGACCAGAGGAAGAGGGGGAAAGGAAGGGATGAGCACGGGGTCTCCACGGCGGTTGGATAGGGACGAGGGGGCCCCCTGAGCGAGCTGGACGTGGCAGCCGCGGCGAGCAGGCGCTCCACGCCTCTGCCAGAAGGCAGAGGTTGAAGACGCTCCTGCCACTGGCAGGCTGGGCCGTCTTCTGCCGCGTTTGGGCCAGGTGGGCCGGAGGTAAGGGAGGTGGGTGGCTTCGGCCCTTTTGTTTATTTTTTTCTTTTTCTGCTTTCTGTTTTATTTGTTTTGATCTGAAAAAAATATCAAAGCATTTTTAAAAATCCCCAAATTTTTATCTTGGACATATGTGACCTAGTACTAGTCACTCCCAAGTTTTGGAGATTTTTGGAATTCAAATTATTTGAATCCAATTGAAATAGCATTTAAATTTAATTTCCAAGCCTCTGTTTGAATATTTGAAAAATCCAGGAGCATGGGTTTGACTCCAAATCATTTTTAAAATGATCATACTCATTTATAGGATTTTTCAAAATAGTTTGGAGGAATTTTGGAAAAACTTTTTATCTGGCCTTTTATTTAAATTCTTTTTGAGGTTTTTCCAAATCCCCAATTATTAAACCAAGGAAAATAAACATGATGCAATTATTCTAATAATAAAAGCACATACCAAAACTAGGGTTGTGACAACTCGCCCCCACTCAAAAGAATCTCGTCCCGAGATTCAGAAGTAGTCTGGAAGAGGGTGGGGTACTCGACACGGAGACGGTCTTCTCGTTCCCAGGTGGCTTCCTTCTCAGAATGGTTGGACCACTGCACTTTAAGGAACTTGATCTTCACGTCTGGTGATGCGTTCAGCTTCATCGAGGATACGGACGGGATACTCTCGATACGACAGGTTTTCTTGGAGATCAAGCGTTTCGTGGTCTACTTCGCGGATGGGGTCCTTGAAGCAACGCCTGAGTTGAGATACGAGGAAGACATCGTGAACCTGAGAAAGATGCGGCGGTAGTTCAAGTTGGTAGGCAACTTCTCCACGTTTAGCTAGAATGCGAAAGGGACCTATGTAACGTGGGGCCAACTTGCCTTTAATACCGAAACGTTGGGTTCCCTTCAGAGGAGTAACCCGGAGGTAAGCTTTCTCGTCCAGTTCGTAGCTTTCTGGCCTATGATGACGATCATAGTAGCTTTTCTGACGAGACTGGGCTGTTTTCAATTGCTCACGAACAATGCGAACCTTCTCTTCTGCTTCCTGGATCATATCCGGTCCAAAGAATTGTCTTTCACCGGTTTCTGACCAGTTCAAAGGTGTTCGACATTTTCGTCCATAGAGAAATTCAAAGGGTGTCATGCCCAAGCTAGATTGGAAGCTGTTGTTATAAGCAAACTCGGCGAATGGAAGAGATTTCTCCCAACTCTTTCCGAATGAGATAACACAGGCTCTGAGCATGTCTTCGAGAATTTGATTGACTCTTTCTACTTGACCACTTGACTGGGGATGAAAGGCGGTGCTAAAGGAGAGATGGGTTCCCATAGCATTTTGAAAACTTTCCCAAAATCGAGAGGTGAAAAGACTTCCACGGTCTGAATTGATTTCCAAAGGAACACCATGGAGGGAAACGATCCGGGAGACATATAAGTCCGCTAACTGGCTAGCAGTTATACTCTCACGAACAGGAAGGAAATGAGCAACTTTGGAAAGACGGTCAATGACCACGAAGATGGCATTGTTTCCCTTCTGAGACATTGGAAAGCCAGTGATGAAATCCATACTGACTTTATCCCATTTCCACTCAGGAATGGCTAAAGGTTGAAGAGTACCAGCAGGTCTTTGATGCTCTGCTTTCACACGACGACAAACATCGCACTCAGCAACAAATTGAGCGATTTCTCGTTTCATCCGAGTCCACCAAAACCTCTGGCGTAGATCTTGATACATCTTAGTACTACCAGGGTGAATCGAGAGAGGGGTGTCATGGGCTTCCTTAAGGATTTTCTGCCTTATAATTCTATTCTTCGGAACTACCATCCTATTCTCGAAGGACACAGTACCTTCATTGTCTAAGGTAATACATTTTGCCTTACCGCTAGCAATGTTCTGTTTGATATGTCGGATACCTCGAGCACGTTGTTGGACAGCTTTGATTTGATCCTCAAGGTTTGGTTTCACAATCAAGGTGGAAAGGAATCCATGAGGAACAATCTAGAGATTCATCTTTCGGAATTCCTCACAGAGAAGTGGTTGATACTGTTGTAACATGAGTTTGTTACAATACGACTTACGACTGAGTGCATCAGCCATGACATTAGCTTTGCCTGGGGTGTAAGAAATACTCAAGTCGTAATCTTTTATCAACTCTATCCAGCGTCTTTGCCTGAGATTAAGATCTGGCTGGGTGAATATTTATTTAAGGCTTTGGTGATCGGTATAGATTTCACAACGATTACCAAGGAGGTAATGTCGCCAAGTCTTCAGGGCATGAACTACGGCAGCGAGTTCAAGATCATGGGTAGGATAGTTTTCTTCATGTGGACGCAACTGGCGTGAAGTATAAGCTACCACATGTCGATCTTGCATAAGTATGCATCCTAACCCTTGCCGTGAAGCATCACAATAGATTTCGAAATCCCTTTTGGTGTCTGGAGGTGCAAGTACGGGAGCAGAAGTCAATCTTCTTTTTAGCTCTTGAAAGCTTTCCTCGCACTTGGGAGTCCATAGGAATTTCTTATCTTTCTTGAGGAGTTCAGTTAGAGGCTTTGCAACTTTAGAAAAGTTCTCGACGAAGCGACGGCAATAGCTCGCTAGGCCAAGAAAACTCCTAACTTGCTTAACCGATTCAGGTGGGGTCCAGTCAAGGACGGCCTGAACTCTCTCGGGATTCACAGCAATGCCTTTTGCAGAAATCACGTGGCCTAAGTAGGTCACTTCTGGTAGCCAAAATTCACACTTGGAGAATTTAGCATAAAGGCGATGCTCTCTAAGTTTCATCAATACCAGTCTAAGATGTTCTGCGTGCTCTTCTTCGTTCTTCGAGTAGACGAGAATATCATCAAGATAAACCACAACAAATTTATCTAAGTACTCCATGAAGATCGAATTCATCAAGCGCGAAAAAGTGGCTGGGGCATTGGTTAAACCGAAGGACATGACGGTGTACTCATAAAGACCATAACGAGTAGTAAAAGCCGTCTTGGGAATGTCCTCGTTTCTAATTTTGATTTGATGATAACCTAATCGCAAATCCATCTTGGAGAAGACAGAGGATCCGGCAAGTTGATCATAAAGATCATTGATCCTGGGCAGTGGGTACTTGTTCTTTATCGTCGCTAGATTTAGCGGGCGATAGCGGGCGATAGTCTACACACATCCTTTCTGTTACATCTTTCTTCGTTACGAACAGAACAGGGCAACCCCATGGCGATGAGCTAGGGCGGATGAAGCCTTTTGCCAACGAAGCATCAAGTTGGGTTTTTAGCTCAGCTAACTCATGTGGGGCCATCCTATATGGGCGTCTGGAAATTGGGGCCGTGCCTGGTATAAGATCCACAATGAATTCCACAGACCTGTCGGGTGGCATTCCTGGCAGCTCTTCAGGAAAGACATCCGGAAAGTCACAAACTATCGGAATATCTTCAAGGTTAGGAAGGGGATGCTCATTCAACGAATATAGCTGGGTTTCTGAACCTTGGGATGTGAAATGGACTATCTTGCCGGAAGGATGAGTGAGTTGGACTGATTTAGTGGCACAATCAATCTTGGCACGGTGTTTGGATAACCAATCCATACCTAAGATGATATCGATATCTGAAGATTTGAGGGCTATGAGAGAAGCAAGGAATACAACATCCTCAACAACAATTTCATTGTCATGACTTACCCTATTGGTACGCCAGGTGGATACTGGAGTTTTAATCATGAAAGGGTTAGGCAACTCCCCGAATGAAATATCATGCAGGAGTGCGAATTTTTCAGACAAAAAGGAATGAGAAGCTCCAGAATCAAATAGAACAAAAGCTGGTTTGGAATTGACAGGAAGTGTACCGAGTACAACCTTCGTATCCTCTTGGGAATCTTTGATGGTGGCATGGTTCACACGTCCGTATTCAACAATAGCGGACCTGGATTTGGAAGGCTTTGGTGGCTTAGCTTTGGCTTTATGTTTTGGACGAGGAGGAACCTTCTCTTGCAATGAACATTGTCGTGCAATGTGGCCAGGATTACCACACTTGTAGCACAAACGGGTGTTAGGTTGTGTAGTTTGTATGGCAAGCTCTCTACTATCTTTCTGGGTTTTCATGCTTTGTGGAGATGGTCTTGGAATCAAGTACGAAGGAATGGCACTAGTTGGGATCCAAATTCGACGTTTCTGAGAACCTAAACTAGAAGAGGAAGCAAGATCACGATCACGCTTGCGAGACTCTTCAAAGACCTCATTTCCATGCTCAGCTCTGAATGATCTATTGACCAAATCCTCGAAGTTGACAAATTCAAGGAGATTGAGATCATGACGAAGGACAGGGCTAAGTCCCTTGCAGAACCTTGCTTGCTTCTTGGCATCGGTCGATATCTTCTCAGGGGCATAACGAGAAAGACGATTGAACTCAGTCCTGTACTGATGAACAGTCATATTTCCTTGAGATAGGGTGCAGAACTCTTCCCTCTTTCTTTCCATCAGCTCATCCAGAATGTGGTACCCTTGGAAGGCATCACGGAACTCCTGCCAAGTCACTACGTGACCATCAGGCGGCATTGCAACAAAACTTTCCCACCATTCGCTAGCAGCACCTTCCAGAAAGTATGCCGCAAACATCACACGATCATCTGGAGAAACATGCGCCGTCTCAAGCTTACGCTCGATGGAACGGAGCCAATCATCGGCATCAAGGGGCTCAGATGAACATCGAAATACCGGCGGTTTCAAAAGGATAAAATCCTGGATGGATATTACCGCATCTCGCTGGAGAGAAGTATTCTTCTCAATGAGTTCCAAAAGGCGTGTTTGATCACGTCGATTTCGCTCAGCCTCCATCATGATTTCCGCTGCAGAAGGCGGTGAAGGAGGATCATCATCACCACTTTGATTACTGTGACCAGATTCAACACATCTAGTTCCACCTGACATTCTGTGTGATAAAATCAACAATCAGAGTAGGATTTATGATGGAATCAAAGCAAAGATGACATAATTTAAGAGCGGACAAGATTGTAATGCAAAAGCATTGGAATCACTGGAAACACGGGACAAATCAGACAGCATAATGGCTGTACCGAGGTGGAAAAAATGAATCAATCTGCAAGAATGATCAGAACCTTCTCAACAGGCTTGATGGAATGGTAACTCTAGACAACCAAAACAATCCTACAGCTATGGAGAGTCAAACAACGAGATGTTCTAGTATAGACATAGAAGAGCCTAGTCCTATCATCCCGTAGAAAAGATAAGGGTGACTCAGAACTCAAATCGATGAGGATAAGGAGAAAAAGAAGCCTTACGTTGTTCCCTTATACCCAATTTAACTATACAACTATAGAGTGCTAGACTCGACTTCGGCCAAGGTTTACTAATCCTACAGGCAGTCCTGCTCTGATACCAAGTCTGTCGGGACCCGGGGTTTGTATATGTAATTCCAGTCACAATTCAATCATATGAAGAGCCGAGAGCCATACCCACTTGTCTAAGCAGACAAGGCCAAGTACAAGACACTCTCGGAAAGCTCGAACGTGAGGGGGCATCCCATCCAGGCCGGATGATCAACTGTGATGGGTCCTCATCGCCCGCTCACAAGTCTAAATGATTATGGGTCGTTAAATCCCATACTCATAGACAAGTCACCTCAACCATATTATCGATTGAATCCTAACACTTACATAAACAGACTCCAGCCTGATCTCTTAGTCGGGGTCTCGGGCGGGCTCAATCATACAACAAAGTGTGCCACGTGACAGAGTCACGAGCAATCGCATCGCGATGCCCCAAGCTGCGCACATCTAAGGGCCACTTGGTGTATAAAAGACCGCCGGCAAGAGCACAACTAAGGTATCGAACCCCACACATGACATGCACGATATAAACATACACACAGCATGCATGCCAAGTGTATAACAGCAGGTAACACAACATGAACTCTACAAACTCATAGCTTTATTGCATCTGCTAAATAGAGCAGATATAGTAGTGTTACAAGCAAATATCACATCACTCTGATCCAACATTACATCATACAACAACGGAAGCAAATTATGTCTTAGTAAAGACAAGGTTAACAAATGGCTTAAGAAGCCTTTAAGAAAACACAACGACCCTCCAGAGGGACCAGGCTGCTGTCTGGGACTACATTACTTCGTCGATGTCGAGCTCGAAGTGGGAGGCCACCATCAGGGTCAGTGGTCTCGTCTCTAAAACATAGAATAAGCAAACGTGAGTACAAAGTCGTACTCAGCAAGACTTACGTCAGAACTATACTACTCATGCTGAGATGTCAAGGTAAGGCAAGTGGGGTTGTAATGCAGAAAGCTTTGACTTGGCTATCCTGTACTACGACTACATAGAGTTGAGATGAGAGGCGCACACGAGTCCACCTAATCTGGATCACCACATCAATACACAACCATGGATCCTTCCTCGACTTCCCCACGAGGAAGAAACCCAAAGCACTCACACTTATCTTGTGATTTTTAGAGTATCCATTTGAGTTGTCTAATAATCAAGTAAAGATCTCCAAGTAGTCTATAACCGCGGACACGGCTATTCGAATAGTTCATTAACCCTGCAGGGGTGTACTTCTTCACATACGTACCTACCACTTATCGCCTAGAACTCGTCACCTTCAAGCGGTGTCGGCGAGGATAGTACCACGACACTTACCTCACGGCTCCAACTCTAGTCCAGGGAATCGCCTATCTGAGTTGTACCCCAATCGGGAATCCGGCCGGGGTTTCCGTTCAGGACCCAGACGATGTATGGACGGTCCGACAAGCCCACCTCGACGGATGGTGCTGCGCTTGCCTAAAACCGTGCTACGTTAAGAAAGAAAATAGAATAAAGTTAACCCATGCGAATCCTGGACCTTAGTCGGGGTGAGTTAATAGGTCGAGAGGGGTCAATGAGCCCAACATGTCGTAGTAATCTGTGTCTTGGATCACAACACAAGAACTCGGGGCCTAGGGCAGTGTAAATGAGACAACCCACTGTGTACTCCTACACAGCCTCTCATTGTTCACTTATATTAGGGTGACTTCATCAACACGTTACCTCCTTGTTGCATGTATTCACTACCATCCCGATACATCACCCAGATGGATCAACTTTATTGCAAACAACTCTAGCATGGCATAGCATAACATGGATGAAGGGCCACATGATGAGCACAAACAATCTGGTATCTGCTAGGTTGAGGTTTGCTTAATACTGTGGTAGCAATGATAGGTCATGTAAAGGATGGGTTCATCTAACGGTAGAACGGTAACATGTGAATCACCTAATCATGCATAAGAGAACAAGAGGGAAACTGGGTTTTTATAGATATGATCAAAGGTGTATGCTTGCCTTATTGTCGAGACTCGGGGGGCGCCACTCTTCGGAGAAAACAGGGACTACGTCCGGCGATGGATCTATCGAGAAGAAGCAAACACCGAGACAACAAAGTATAAACATCACATTGCAATGCACATTCAAGAATGAAACATGGCATGGTACTGATGTGATCTATGTTTAAATTGTAACAATTTAATTGAAGTTGATTTGAATAAGAAATTCAAATTCAAACTCCAAATGTGGTTCAATTTAGCCAAAGTTGCATTTGCTAATGTTTGGATATGGTAAACCATGTGGTCATGTGTATGATATGCCTCTGATGTTCAAGTGATAAGGTTGGCATTGCAAAGATTTAATTTGAAATGATTTAAACATTTAATTTGAATTATTCCAAATAAGCCATATAGCTAAATGCTACTGGTTCATCATCATAGATGTGTTTTTCATCCATGAAAGTATGATATTTGGAATCCTTGCATTTTTCTGATGATTTTTTATATATAATTTATTTGATTTGGAGTTATGGATAAAAAGTTATTGAATTTCAAATATTTAAGCATTTTCTGGAATTTCTGTTAAAAATGAAAAGGGATTAATTGTGCAGGCATGACATCATGATGACGTCAGAGTGCTGACTGGTCAAACTGACATGCCGGGCCCATCTGTCATTCACTCTGGGGTTTAATCCCGTTTTAAAAAAAAGCTTAACAGGGGATTAGGGGGCTGGCCCCACATGTCTATGACAGAGAGAGTGATTAGTGGGGTGGGGGTTAGGGCCTAATGGCCAAGCCACGTGGGCACGGCCGGCGGTTAGCCGCCGGTGGCCACTGGAGACGGCGGCTCCCGCTCTGGACGGCGGCTCCGGGCACGGGAGGCCACGGGGGACCACCAAACGGTTCCCTGCGCTCGTGCGCTTCAAGGGGAGCACAAACGCCCATCGGAGGAGGCCGGAGGCCACGGTGGTGAGGAGCTCTGCGGCGGCGCCGCTCGGCCGAAGAGGGAAAGAGGGCACTGGGGCGTGTGGTGGGGCTCGAGATGGGGAAAACGAACCGCGGCTCACCCTGGTTGTGCTGGAGTGGTCGCCGGAGTCGAAGGAGCTACGGCGGTTACGAATTCGCCGGAGGGATGCCTCAGCGGCCGGAGCAAATCGGCGATGCGTGCGTTGTCTTCACTGCCCTCCTGGCTCGATTGGGGGTGCGGCTAGACGAAGTCGAGGCTGAGCTTCATCCTGGACATCAAGGCGAGGGCAGAGGAGCTCGGTGGCCACGCCGGGCACGGCGGCGCAGTCCGGCTGGTCTCGGGGCAACGCGCGAATCCGACGAGGGAGCGGGAGAGAGGACCAGAGGAAGAGGGGGAAAGGAAGGGATGAGCACGGGGTCTCCACGGCGGTTGGATAGGGACGAGGGGGCCCCCCGAGCGAGCTGGACGTGGCAGCCGCGGCGAGCAAGCGCTCCACGCCTCTGCCAGAAGGCAGAGGTTGAAGACGTCCCTGCCCCTGGCAGGCTGGGCCGGCTTCTGCCGCGTTTGGGCCAGGTGGGCCGGAGGTAAGGGAGGTGGGTGGCTTCGGCCCTTTTGTTTATTTTTTCTTTTTCTGCTTTCTGTTTTATTTGTTTTGCTCTGAACAAAATATCAAAGCATTTTTAAAAATCCCCAAATTTTTATCTTGGACATATGTGACCTAGTACTAGTCACTCCCAAGTTTTGGAGATTTTTGGAATTCAAATTATTTGAATCCAATTCAAATAGCATTTAAATTTAATTTCCAAGCCTCTGTTTGAATATTTGAAAAATCCAGGAGCACGGGTTTGACTCCAAATCATTTTTAAAATTATCATACTCATTTATAGGATTTTTCAAAATAGTTTGGAGGAATTTTGGAAAAACTTTTTATCTGGCCTTTTATTTAAATTCTTTTTTAGGCTTTTCCAGATCTCCAATTATTAAACCAAGGAAAATAAACATGATGCAATTATTCTAATAATAAAAGCACATACCAAAACTACGGTTTCGACACACATGATCATACGATGATAATGTGGGGTTGTGTGCATTAGTCTTAATGTTGATAACATTCTCAATGACTTATCTGTTACTTGATATCGATGCTCACATGGTTAATCCATTGATATAACTTAACCTGCTGGCCATGTTGTTGTTTTTCCTTGGTGCATTGGTTGTTGTGAGCTTGCAAGTACATTCTATGTACTGACCTGGCGTGTCATGCCAGATTTGCAGGACGTGCTTTGGATGCGTAGGACGACGTTCCCGGTTCTTTTGAGCTAGGTGGTGTCCTAGCCAGTGTCCCTGTGGATTGGACTTCATCACCGTCGTCGTTGTTCCGCTGCTGAGTTATAGTCCTCTGCTTGATGTAGATCCCAGGGAAGCTTGAGGAGCAAGCTTTTGCTTCGTCTTGCTCCGCCATCATTGTAATAAACCCTCTTGTACCCGTATATTTGGTAATAGAATGTTGTTCAGTTCTATATCAAGCAGTGATGTGTTCCAGAAGACTTGATCTCTGGGCTGGAGCACGGGGCGTTCCGGTCCTCTGAGCCGGGGTGCCACAACACTTGGTATCAGAGCAGGACTGGCTGTAGAAAATGCTAGCCCGCACGAACGTCAGAATAATGTTAGATTGATGCTAGAGCTAGAGTTTATAGACTTATTGTGGATGCATTTGCTTGCTGCATTTTTTTGTTGCATATAGATGGTATTCTTCCACTAACCATCTTTTCTGCTGAGTGTAGATGGGAGTCGTCCCGACGGACCAACTGTCACCCTCCTCCCCACTCAGCTTTCCTATCTCCTCGCCGAATTTTGGTGTTGTCTCTATCACAGTGAAGAGATGCCAAGGTACCAAGTGTTCCAAACGCCGCTTGGAGGATCGGTGTTTGAGTACCGTGCCAAAGTCTTCTTGGAAGCCAACCTCCCCCTTGGTAGGCATGTCTACAACTTCCGTGGTGGACACGCCTCTACCACCCATCGTGCAATCCAACTTGTTGCTTTTTCCGGCCTGACAAGTCTTCTCCACCAGGAGAGCATGATGCAGAAGGATCGCGCCTTCCGCCTCTACCCTACCTTGGCCACCCCCCCTCGACGAACAAGGTTTCCTCGCCCTCCCGTGGAAGCCGATGCAGAGGTGATCAGTCTGTCCCGCTACGTGATCGCTGCGTACACCCTCGTCTTCGAGCTAGCCCATGATGCAATGCAGGCAAGAAGAGCTCCTGCTGCAACCTCGGCTTCGGCAACTCCGCCGCCAGCCCCTTCAGCTTCTAGCGAGCCGCCGATAGATCGTAGTACCTAAGTTTCGCGTAGCTCATGCTGTGTGGGTAATGGCAGTAGTGCATGTTCCTTGTTGCATATTGGATGCTAGCAATGATGTATGATATCTTTCCATGTAATACTGATGCACCTTCGGTGTTATTGATCTTTGCTTCGTCGAACGTCTTCATCGACCCTTATTTGGTTCTTTGATGTTTAACTAGTATGCTTTGTAGGAAGTATGTGAGTCGGACGAACCCTTGCTCGCTTTCTCTATCGCACCACGCCTGGTTCTGAGCTGATTCGTATTCGGCCGTCCGGGGTGGATGCCTATTTTACATTACTCTTTTCAATAACCGACCGTGTACTGAGCTTCTTTTCCGCCGTCTCGGGCAGTTGTTAAGTTTATTTTTGCAGTGGGAACCCTATGTTCTGAGTTGTTTTCTCGGCCATCTTAGGGGACCTCTGCATTCTTTTTATCGACGATGTCTCCTGCTCTGAGCTGATTCTTGGTCGGCCGTCTTGAGCAGTGCTTCAGTTATTCCTGTAAAAGCCCGAGCTCTAAGTGGTAAGGACCATCCTGGCGGATACTGGGTTATTTTCCGGTTTTATGCAAGGGATTCTGATGGTCATCGGCTTCCGCTAAAGCTTTTGAAGTCATTCTTCTATTGATTGTTGTTGATATTCGCTCCGTTGGATGTCTTTGTTGGTTTTCATTCGTTCTTCGTTTGGTTTATTTGGTGTCACCTTATCCACCCCGATGGAAAGTTGCTCATAACCCCGCATACCTCAAAGACCCAGTGACAGGTCGCAGAGAATCATGAAGTCACCAAGGGATCACACAGGTCGTGTTTGAATTTTTTGGCTCCAGTATAAGTTCCGCCTGGAGGAACCGTCAGAGCAAGACCTCAGCATTCAGGTAACCACTACAGTCGTGAAGATTTCCTCGGAAAAATGCCGCAATGATCTGGGAAAGCCTCGGCTATAAGACCCCTCAATCTTTCATGGAAAGATACCGGGCACTGCCCACATGTACATGGTATCAGTCTTCCTCAGTATGCTACCAGAATATCCACTCGGCCAAGACATTCAACCCCTCACCACAAGCCATCGAGTGAAGATTACGTTGCAAGACACTCAGTCGTACTCAGTACGCCCCATGGATGGATTCCAGCACAAGCTACCCAGTTGTCTACAGTGATCGGCCGCGAAAACTTCTAATACAAGGAACCGATATCTCCACAGTACAAAGAGGCAAACTTCCGAGACAAGACAACCTATCCTCTTCAGTAAGTTAGCGCAAAAGCTTCCGGGGTAAGACAACTCAGTCTTCCTCAACAAGCTATTAAGGCAGCTCCCCGTGTACGATACCCCACCGTCCTCAATACGCCACCGAAGAAAGCTTCTGAGGTACGACACTCAGTTTTCCCCAGCAAGCTACCCGAACGAAGCTTCTAAGAAAAGCCACCCAGTTCGCTTCAACACATCAGCATGCCTGCCACGGTATTCTCAGAAATCCAGTTACTCAGAGGCAGTAAAGGCTTCAGCATCGTCAGGACCCGCACATTTCAGAGGCATTCTTTACCAGTAAGCGAGCTACCCCTGCATGGATACAACCATGCTCGTAATCAAGGAAGAGTTATACACATGTACTGCGGTGAGGAACCAGAACTCTCGGGAGACAAGTCAGCAGGAGAAGCGGATACAAATCTCAGCGTGGAAGAAAGACAGACAAAGTCATGAAGGAACATCCTGAAGAAAAGAAGCAATAAAGCATTGGATCTTGCCGCAAAGCATGAGAGACAGCTCCTCACGTCCAACAAGGCCCCGAAAAAGGATAATCTTGAAAACCCATTTATTGCAACCAAGACTATCGTGATGAGCCAAGAGAAAAAAGGTGAAGATAACCCGTATGTCACAGCAGAAGATTTCGACAAAATGAGCCGTTATGTAAGAAGTAAAACGGAAAGAGTTTTGGCAGAAGTAAAGCCAGTACAGGAAGAAGATTGCTGCAGTAGCAAGACCCAGGGAAGACAAGCATGGCCCGTGTCGAATCTCGCTACAATACAGAGTAAGCGTTGCACCTCGCAAGCTGTCAAAAGTATGCAACTCTTGTGCAGCCCGACGGGAAAGGAAAAAGGACGGAGTGTATGGACCTAAAGGTCAAATTTCCCTCGCTCAGTTGACGCCATATGAACCACCATAGACGCCTACAACAGAGAAATCTCATTCTATGGGAAAAGGACCGCGTACTCAACCCGTCATCCCAAGCGGTTACTCAAGTTCGGAATTGTCCGGGATACCCAGTCTGCTTCGCTAAAGATCAACTACCCATCTTGACATTTGGACGATAAGGACCGCGTCGGAGCGTAACACGCTCTATAGCCACCCATGGATATGGCAGCATGACAGATGAATCACAGGATGAGGAAAAGTTTAGAGTTTGTGCCCCGGCCAAAAATTCATACGCAAGATGGACGTGCCAAAGCAAAGCGATGCAACCCCAGGAGCAGACATTCCAGGTGGCGCACTATGGAACACCACGACAGTAAGCCTTCTGAGATATGAGCTACCCACGAAAGGAAAGACTTTTCTCCAAGCGGCCAAGGTAAAGGATTCAAGACCATGCTGATCAGGCCCGAGATACCCCGAGAATAGTGTGGGTATCGTCAGCATTCAGCCTAGGACATGACATCTCGCTAGCATACAATCCAGCAGACAGGAGGATGAATGTCAGCAGCAAAGGATCTGGGATAGCAAGGAAAAAAATTCAGTCATAGACATGGATTGGGTAAAGTAAACCCCCTGGTCCAAAATATATTGGATGCTACCAAGGGAACAGTATGTAGTAAAAAGGAACCCGAGAAGCAATAAGTTTCCTAAGGAAGGTAAGTTTGCAATGGTTTCCCGAGCAATCAAATCTCGAGGATGAGATTTTTCTAAGGGGGGTAGGTTTGTGACACCCTGCATTTTGGAACTTTCTTTTTCCAAAAACCTTGCTGATTTATTTCTGGATTTGCCATTTGATTTGATTTTGAGCACCTCTTTGGACTTAAACTTGAGCATATTCACTCTCCATGCTCAAGTATCCCTTGATCCAAGCCTCTCCATTGTCATTCCATTGATCCACCTCATCCAAGCCACCAGTTTATTCAAACCATGTATTCGTTTATCAATAAAAGGGATATTCCTATTATTTGAGGATTGTGAATCAACCCATAATTATATTTCTCCATAAATTCCCAAATAATTCCCACATGACATTGACACCATATTTCTCGAAAAACACTGCAATGCCCAAGTGGATTTTTCCTCTAGAAAAATTCATCTGTCTGTGGGGCATTGTGAAGGGAATGCCATTTCTCTTGATCCATTGCTTGTGAAAATTTTTGCGCAACCTCTTATGATCATATCATGGGCCTACACCAAAATTCCATCATCATTGGCCTAGTCAAACTCCCACCATAAATTCCCAAAGTTTGGATGCAGAAAGGGGCATTGTGAAGCAAGTGCAAGCTAGGGGATTCCATTGGCCTTGAAACTTTTTGAGCATGATCCTACCACCAAATAACTCCACAAAACCAAGTTTGAGACAAATCCAATCGACCATGTGTGTGCATCATCATGTTTAAGTTTCTGACCGGTGGGCCACCTTGTGAAGCAAGTGCAAGGTAGGTGTGTCCAATGGCCATGAAACTTTACACACTTGGGCACCACACCAAATCACCCGGTACACTAAATTTCAGCCCAATCCATTCAGCCAAGGTGATGCCAGCTTCAATATTGTGATTCTGGTCCAATTGGCACTTTGCAAAGAAAGTGTAACAGCCCAGATTTCACAAAAATAAAAAATTTTCTTTTTCGGTGTGAATTGTTTGATTGTCTGATTTGTTTGCGGTGTTTGCATCCCCTATTTATCGATCGACGATTATTTCCCCCCTCTTATCTCGTACCAGACGGAGAGGGACCCTTGCCACCCTGACACTCGACCTTTGCGACATCGGGTTACACCCGATCACAGTCGCGAAAACCGGCACAAGACCAGCCATCCGAACGAAAACCACGTTTAATAATTAAACGAGTTATTTTTATAGCGCACCGGAAAGTGTTCTCGAAATGGTTCCAGCGCGAGGTGAACGCCATCGGCTCGACGCGCTGATCGCACAATTCCAAGTTTTACACTAATCGGATGTCCTGCGGACCCTCGGCGGTCAGAAACGTAAACACCGCGCGCGAGAGAGAGACCGGGGATGTTTTTGCAAACTTCCAACCACCTGGGCTATATAAAGACCACCACTCTCCCACCCCTTTCTAGGGTTTCCCTAGACAGAAATTGAAGCCACCCCCCTGAAAAACTGCCAGATCTGCACAATAACCCCTCAAATCTCGAAACCCTAGCCCCAGAAATTTATCCAGCCGTCGGATTTGGCCATGGAGGGCTCAGATCGTGCCACGTCACCCCCAACCTGCCTCTCCTCTCTCCTCTCCCTCCACGCCGCCTCCAGCCCATGGGCGGCACCGCACGTCGCCGGCAGCCGCAGCGCGCCGTCGCCGTCTTCCACCCGGTGAGGCCGCGCCCTTCCTCCTCCCCTCCCATCTCGTCTCACCGCCTCCCTCCCTTTTCCCCTGCAGCGCCGCTGCGCTCCGTCCTGAGCCGCCGCGCCATGGAGCAAGGCCCGGCTACGCCATGGCCGAGGGAGCGCGCGCCCGAGCCAGCCTGCGTCGCCGCCCCCCCTTGGACGTCACCGGCGGCCGTGTCCTCCGTCCCCGTGCCGCCCGGACCTTCGGCCTCGTCACCTTACTTCGCCGGAGGCCGCCGGACTTCTCCAAGCGCCGCCGCCGCTGTCGGGCTCGGGAGGAGCCCGGCCTCCTCCAACCGCTGCTGGATCTGGGCCAAGGCACCCCAGCCGGCCCACTCCACCCGCGGCCCAGCATCCAGGCCGCCAGCCCAGCGCCGCCGCCCTCCTCTTGGGCCGAGCCCAAGATGAGTGAGCCTCCTTTTTTTCCTCACATTGAACCCTGCTGTAATTTTTCTAAGTCTGGAATTATTGTGCTGCTGGTTCATTTTTGTGAGTAGATTTGAGAGTAAACCGTATCCCGGATGACGTTGCGCCCAAAAGGAAAATTGCTTAGTTTTGAGTGTACTTCAGTTCATCTTTTGTGAGCATTTTGAATTGATGCCATCTTGATGTTGTTAATCACTGTTCAAGTGGGCACCAGGCTGTTAACTGCTATTATTTTCTGCTAGTGTGGTGCTGCTATTATTTTATTGCAAGTTTGCATGATGATTGTGACACATACATGAGGCCTATTGTATTAATTCTTTTTGCATACTGTTAAGCATCATGTCTACTTCAATGCTATGCATTCACATGTCATAATTGCCTGCTGCATGATGCTTGTTTCATCACCCAAAGTTTCTATCCTGCTGTTTTTGACAGCCACCTATGTTTTTCACGAAGTCTGTAACTTTCCAATGCAATGTTGCTTTCTTAATATCTTTTGATCTGTGATGCATAAGACCTTGATTCTTGTTTGTACCTGATCATCATCATGCTTACTACGTGCTCATATTTTTCCATGTAATGTTTATGCACTTTTGCATATAGTTTTACCGCTGTTTTTACAGCATGAATATAACAGTTTCTGCCATGTTTTCCTGATTTTCACTAAGTCCTTGACTAGTAATGTTTTATAGCTTTTTCTGTTGCTTATAACTAGTGAACCATGATGCCTTTTTGCATAATTCCTTTTGCCATGCCTTGCCTGCCATGTCTACTTTAGATGCATATCATTTGTGATCATGTTTGAATTCATTATCCTGTTTATGCATTGCTCTAAAGTGTGCTAGTTGGTGTTGGCAGATTGTGCCCGTAACT
Organism: Bromus sterilis; assembly: GCA_950022295.1. Lineage (NCBI taxonomy): Eukaryota > Viridiplantae > Streptophyta > Magnoliopsida > Poales > Poaceae > Bromus > Bromus sterilis. The sequence continues at coordinate 153,992,240 of OX465596.1, read as the reverse complement.
TGTTTTGCTTGTATCTTTTTAACCGTAAGTCTGTTTGGAGTGCGCTTTATATGTAACTTGATTAGTTTTTCATGTACTTTGTGTTTATGCTATTGTTTTATGTTGTTAACCAACATAAAATATGGTTTAGGGCAGAACAGTACCAAATCCTTTAATTGTCGTGGGGTACTTAGTGGAATGCCATGTTTATGGTGTTGCCTCACTTAAATTGACTAGCACAGGTAGTTTACTTTATGCTTCACCTCTTTCCATGATTGTGTGCTATTCCATGCTTGAGTGAGATTCCATGTTATCTACCTTTGCTCATCTTGTGTAGCTAAACAACTTGAACCCTTGTAAACGTGCGGTATCATCGTGTGTGACGAGTACTCCACTTAACCTTGTAGTAACTGCTCTCGACGATAGATGTGATGCCGTAGTGCGTTGTCTCGTGTTGCCTTCTTGTTGATGCCTGCTCGTTATTTCTTCGTAGTAATAGATGCTTGCTTGTCGATTGCTTTCCAGTGTTTCCTTCTTGTGTGCTCCCGCGGGTACCCCCATCTTACTCTAAAATAGACCGTTAGCCACTCATATATAGCTAGTGCGTCCGCAACCTCACCACTACCCCCATCTTGCCCGTGAGAAGTTAGTTACAAGACTTTTGATATATTCTCACCCCTTGCTTTTATTTTCCCTTTTATGTTTTGCCTGATCGGCCGCTCCAGTTGATTCTACCTCGACTCTTCTTCTGGACGTCTTCGTGGACACTCGACGACGACTAGTTAGGCGGATCCCGGCGGAGAGCCTGGACCCGTGTGGTTACGGGAATGGTGTGTTTAACCTTTTCCACTAGGCATTTGAATGTAGTCTGTACTCAGACATGTATCTTTCGATGATTTATTGTATTAAGGCAGTTGTATTCCGATTGTCTGAGATGTTGTATCCTTGTAGCTGTAATGTTGTGATATCATGTTGGAAATCCGGGTCTGGATGGAAACATCTAGATTTGGAACAGTATCGCATATCCAGCCTTACAGGAACTGGATTGTTGCTTTGGCCATTTGGGCTCAAACCCTCCAGATCACTAGTTCTTTGGACCCAATCCCATGTGACAACCTGCCACCCTCCCCCTAATCACCATGTAACCTCACCTTGTGCTCCAAGTTTGTTGTATCCAACTCTCCTTTGAGATAGAGATCACCACAGTATCCCATTTGGCCAACCAAGCACACCAAATTCATCCTCCCCAGTAGAACCATCTCAAAGACATGCTCGGCCACGCTAGAACCTCCCCCAGGTGCACCAGTACAGGATGGCCAAGCCCACAGGCTAAACTGGCACGCTCTCGCCATGCTCGAGGCAACCCGACGCGTCGCCTTCGTGCACCAGTGCACCCTCGTCGTCTTGCTCGTTTACGGCCGCGTCGCACGGCTTTGACAGCACGTGTTCCCCTCTTTCTCCCTCCTGTACACGCCGGAATCACGCCGTCAGCTCGCCGTCGTGCACAAATCGACTCCGCGCGTGCCCTGACCCGTCTCCATCGCCGTGACTTGCCCCCTGCTCGCGCGTGCGATTCTCGACCTCTCTAGAAGCCACGCGAGCACGCCAGAGCCCCGCCACCTCACCTCGCCGCCGCACTCCTCTTCTTGTCGCCGCCCGGCGGCAGAATCGTCGCCGCGCTATAAAAGGCTATGCCTTGCTCGCCTTGCCACACCAGCACCTCCACCTGCACCCAAATCGCCTCCTTGCAGAAGGAATCGAGCAGTGAGGCTCTTCTTCCCCAACTCCAGCCACCACTACCGCCGTAGTGCCTCGCCATGGCCAGCCCGTTCCAGTAGCCCCCAGCCCAAGCCAGCACCCCCAGCAGACTCCACGCCCTCTCCTGGTGCTCCCCAGAGCAGTCAAGGGTCAAGCAGTCACCGGAATCGACGTTGGGGTCGACAACCTCGTCGGAACCATGACATGCGCAGCCGCGATGAAGCTCCCCTCGCCGTGCGACAACCATTTGGGGCGCCGCGGGTACGGGCATGACCGTCGGAGTGCTCCCGTTCTAGCCGTCCCAGTCCCAGCCTCCGTCGTGCCATGTCGTTGGAGATATCGCCGCCGGTGAGCCCTCGGCTCGTGCCCCTCTCTGTTTACCCCTCCCCTGACAGAGTGGCCCCACCTGGCATCCTCTCTGCTCCACCCGAAGCGGTATAAGTGGAGACGCCCTCTCCACTTTACGCCTTCGACGTCACCCCCCTGGTTTAATTTCCAAAATGATTTAAATCATTTTTAAATCCATATTTTGACCAGAACTTTGACCTAATATATCTTCCAAAACACAAGTCCAAATGAAGTGATTCTTTTTGCATTGGATTGCTCTTTTTCCACTCTGTATTTGTGCATAGGTTTCATGCCATGATCTTCTGTTGTTATTTGGTGGTCCAATAAAAATGGCATTTGACTCTTTTGCCCATTTGCTTTATTTGGAAAAAAAATTCAGGGTTTTCTTGTTGGAGACCAGGAGCTTCCCACTCCAACTTGTTGGTGAAGGCAAGACACAATTTCTCTTGCACTTTTTCAAAGCTTTGACATGCTTTAAATGTTTTCGTAACCTCCGGTGATATGATACTCTTGATATGCGTTGACCATGTGGTGACCACAGGCTTGTACCACTTTGATGATGCCATATTATGCTTGATTACACCATGCCATGCTTGGCCCTGTTATGATTACGCTATGTCCATCCACTTTCATACATCATATGCCCCGTTATGTTCATGATAAAAACTGATCATGATAGCACCACACCATGCTTAATTCAATTCATAGTATTGCTATGTTGCATGTTAATGCCTTGATCATCTCACTGTGGCCAAGTTAATCAACTAAAAATGATGTGAATCATGATGTGACTACAACTGTACCCTGTTATGTCCCACTTATGTTCATATGCCTTGTATGTGAATAATCATGTTGCACCTGACACTTGTGGATGCTTTGGAGCGATGTTCCGTGCCAAGTTGATCTGGTGCCACCGAACCGGACTTATCAGTGCAGCCACATTCGCCTGTATGGGAAGGCCTTGGCTCCGTCTGCTAGTGGGTTCTCTTATGCGTATCACCAAGGAGGGAAGGCTACGCGCGCGCGGTTACCCTGGCCCGGTAAGAGGTGGTAGTCTTGGGAGCCGGTTAGGTTATTGGGATCCCGTCCCTAAGTGGGACAAGTTTATGTACCATATGATGGTCAGTTGCCATGTGATGGCTGGTGCATCTGGAGGACACGGGCTACCCAAGGCATGACTTGCGAAGTATGTCGAGTGATACGGTAAGGGAGACACATGGTAGAACGGTCTCATTGGAGATGTCCTAGTCCACTCATATGGTACGAGTTCTGAGGTTCCCGTGGGACAAGTTCCAGGGTACTGGATGGAGGAAGAGCTCCATAGTGTGGGTAAAGTGCACAAACTCTGCAGAGTCACACAAATCTATTCGAATAGCCGAGTCCACGGTATTGGACACAGTTCACAGTAGGTCACACATGAGATCAACATGAGTTCAGTGAGATGATCGTGCTATGATGGTCGAATTGGTTGGGTGGAGACAGAGGACACCTAACCCATTGGAGGATCGTGCCATGACCCATATAAGTCAATGGCCATGCGATGGTCGGTGCTTGAGTCTGTAAGGACTCCAAGGTAAGCCACATGATCATACGAATATCATGTGGGGTTGTGTGCATTAGTCTTAATGTTGATAACATGCTCAATGACTTATCTGTTGCTTGATATCGATGCTCACATGGTTAATCCATTAATATACCTTAACCTGTTGGCCATGTTATTGTTTTTCCTTGGTGCATTGGTTGTTTTGAGCTTGCAAGTACATTCGATGTACTGACCTGGCGTGTCATGCAAGATTTGCAGGCCGTGCTTTGGATCTGTAGGACGACGTTCCCGGTGCTTACGAGCTAGGTGGTGTCCCAGCCAGTGTCCCTGTGAATTGGAGTTCATCACCGTCATCGTCATTCCACTGCCGAGTTATATTCCGCTGCTAGAAGGATATTCTGCTGCTTGATGTAGATCCGAGGCAAGCTTGAGGATCAAGCTTGTCCTTCGTCTTGCTCCGCCAGCATTGTAATAAACCCTCTTGTACCCATATATTTGGTAATAGAAAGTTGTTCAGTTATATATCAAGAAGTGCCGTGTTCCAGAAGACTTAATCTCTAGGCTAGAGCACGGGGCGTTCCATTCCTCTGAGCCGGGGTGACACACTTACCTACCTAGCTTCAAATATTTCTAGTGGTAGCCCAAGCTGATTTACCATTTGAAAACCGTGTGCGTAACTGGTCTGCAGGCCAGTGGATTTAAAATAAACCGGACCAGTGGGGTGGTATATCCTATTGGTCCACACTTGGCCGGCGAGGGCCCGGGCATGGTATATGCCACGGTAACCCAAACCCAGTTGAGACGGAAGAGACCAGGATGAGAGCGCGGCCGGCTCCTGAACTGGATATCGACTCCCCGAGGGCCACTCGGATTTGTTCGTTGTTAGTTAGAGGGATTATGATGTCCGGATCTCTCGGAACGACTCTTCAATGAGTGTCTTTAATGGGTCCGACTGAGAGAGTCAGCGTACATGCGGAGCCTATAATGGGAAGTTCATACACCCCTGTCGGGTTAAATATTTTTGAGAAGCCGTGTCCATGGTTATGGATGACTTGAGACCTACTCCTTGTTCATAGACAACAACAACTAAGATAATTTTAATAACTTGATCAATAGATGTGTGCATTGACTGCTTCTTCTTCTTCGGGATGCGAAGGGGAGGACAAGGATAGGATAGGTGTTATGTTTGCGTAAGTAGCTTATAGTAGACTTGTTGGAGGCGATTCATCATCGAATGCTTGGTTCTCATCTTACTCTAAATAGATCGTTAGCCACCTCATATATTGCTAGTGCGGCTGCAACCTCATTACTACCCCCATCTTACCGTGAGAAGTTAGTTACAAGACTTCTTGATATAGCTCACCCCTTCTTTTCTCTTTTATGCACGTTATGCAAATGATCTGGACTACATAGGAGCTCGACGACCCTTCTTCTGGACGCCTTCACGGAAACTCGACGATGACTAGTTAGGAGGATCCCGGCGGATAGCCTGCACCCGTGTGGACGTGGGAATGGTGTGGTTTACCTTTGCCACTAGGCATTTGATTGTAGTCTGTACTCAGACATGTATCTTCCGCTGAGGTAATGTATTTAAGGCAACTATATGCCGATTGTATGAGATGTTATATCCTTGTAGCTGTAATGTTGTGATATCATGTTGGAAATACGTGGCGTATGGCATTGTCATATGTCGCGTTGGGACCAATATGTGCTTCATCCCCGGATCTGAATGGAAACATCTAGATCTGGAACTGCACCGCATATCGGGCCTTACACACACTCCCCCCATGTCCATGCCTACATCCAAACTAGATACCACGTTGAGATAGGGAGTGTGGGCAAGTATTAAAACCACATTACTCGGAACAATGATTAGCTCATGCCTTAACTCACAAAATCTTGCCTCATCCCAAGGCTTGGTGAAGATACCCGCAAGTTGATCTCCTGTGCCCACATATGAAAGAACAATATCACCCCTCTTCACACGATCTCGAATAAAGTGATGACGAATGTCAATATGCTTTTTCTTGTTATGTTGAACGGGCTTGTAGGAAATCGTGATAGCACTTTCATTTTCACATAAAAGAGGCACTTTGTTACAAGTGAAACTGTAATCCTTTAAAGTTGGCCTCATCCATAATAATTTTGGACAACAACTTGCGGCGGCAATGTGCTCGGCTTCGGTGGTAGAGATGGAGACACAATTTTGCTTCTTAGAGCTTGAGCCTTTAGGATACCACAAGCCGAAGTTTGGGGTATGAACCAAATATTGAAAGATTCATTTGACGGTCACTACGTGGCTTACCTTTGGTGCGGATATAAATATTGCAGACATGCCCACACTCAATATAATATCCGGCCTAGATGCCCACACTCAAGATACAACAAAGAGCCAATCATAAAATGACGCTCCCTTTGGTTTACCTCTTTGTCGTTTGGGTCGAGGTCAAGTTGGCACTTGAGTGGCATGGGAGTCTTGGTCCCCTTGAGATCATCATACTTGAACCTCTTGAGCATATCTTGAGTGTATTTTGCTTGGTTGATGAAGGTTCCTCTTGACAATTTCTTCACTTCAAATCCGAGGAAAAACTCCAACTCTCCCATCATAGACATCTCAAACTTGTCGGTCATTAGCTTGGAAAAATCTTCATTAAAAGATTGATTAACCAAAACAAATATAATATCATCCACATATAGTTGGAATATGAACAATTTCCCACCAGCCCTATTAGTAAAAAGAGTGGGATCGATCACTACAAGAAATATGTCAACTAGTGACCTTTTGTCGGTGACCTTGAAAAAATTGGTCACATATCTCGACCCAATTGTTTGACAGGGTCTAAACCTGTACATGAGTTGGTCATAATGCAAAGAGCAAAGGTTTGCTTCCCTATTCTGGCCCGATTGAGACCAATTTAAATGGTCATGGTCCAGATTTTTGATATTTTTGATGCGTCCTGGGCCAAAGCCCATGAAAGGATCGTGTAGGATAGCCCATGAAATATAATACGTCCTGGGCCGGCTCGGCTAACCTAGTTCTTTTTTTTTGCTCTTTTTCTGCTTTCTTTTATACCTTTCGATTTTGAACTCCAATTTCAACCAAATAAATTGTGATTTATTTTTTAAAGATGTTCTCCTTTATTATGGACTATTAGGGACAATTTTTATTCCAATAAAATATAAAATACCACTAAGATTATATATTGCCTTATATAGGGTCATGAAGAAAAAAATAGGACTATTTTTTGAAATTCAAATGCAAGATAAAATAAATGCAGGGTTTTAAAATTATGACATGATGAAATGCAAACATACACTTCTAATGTTTCAGTTTGCAAACATACACAACGCGAAGATTTTCTATTTTTGTGATCTTTTTGAACCTTTTATGCCGGTTATTTGTACATGATATGTGGTCAAATAGTTATAGAAAATATAGTTCTCACATTTTCAAACTTATTTTGGGTATTTTCTTCACAAAAAAACTCATTTTGTGCACTCCAAAAATGAAAAGATATATTTTTATTCAAAGAAAAATAAAACTTTCTTCGGCAACATTATTTAAGCCAGCTTCAAAATGCGATCAAAACGGGGGAGGGGGGCATGACCGGTGATAGCTAGGTGTGGAATTTTGCAAAAATCTTGTTGGATCTCTGATTAAATGACTACTTGTGTACCTAGAAATGAATATTTGAAAAAAGAAAGAGCAAATTATCAAGCAACTGTAGTTCAAATTTGACCCTCTTCCAACTGAATCGGCGCAATTGTTAATAAAATATGGTCTAGTATTTAACAAAAATGGAGTGGTTCAAATTCACTCCAAATATTTGGTAGCTTCTTCACAAAAGAACCCTACTTTTTGCACTCGGAAAATGAAAAATGGATTTTTCGTACAACGAAAATGAAAACTTCCTTTGGCAAACTTGTTGCCCATTCCAATATGCACACATTTGCACAAAATGAGATCATTTTGGAAAATTATCCTTCGAAACTAGCACTAACATCGGTCATTTGGCTTGAAAGCCACGAACCTTCATAGTCGATAGCTCATTTTGAGAAGACTTTTTTAATATATTTGCATTATTCCAAGTTTGTTAGTTTGTGTGGTTACTAGGACATAAATTAGGATGCAACGCGAAGGTTTTACATTTTTTTTTTAATTTTAAATGTCGGTTTCAAAATGCGGTCAAAACGACGGGCATGACCGGTGATAGCTAGGGGTGTAATATTGGAAAAATCTTGGTGGATCTATGATTAAATGACTACTTATCTACCAAGAAATGATTTTTTGAAAAAATAATGATCAAACTATCAAGCAGCTGTAGTTCAAATTTGACCCTATTCCAGCTGAATCGATGGAAATTTGTCTTTTCAGGAGAGATGCATAAAATCATTTGTCATGCAAACATTTGGTCAATTGTTAATAAAATATGGTCTATTATTTTACAAAATGGAGTGGTTCCAATTTACACCAAATATTTGGTAGCTTCTTCGCAAAACAACCCCACTTTTGGCACTCGGAAAATGGAAAATGGATTTTTTGTACAACGAAAATGAAAACTTCCTTTGGCAAACTTGTTGCCCATTCCAATATGCACCCATTTGTACAAAACGAGATCATTTGGGAAAACTATCCTTCGAAACTAGCACTAACATCGGCCATTTGGCTTGAAAGCCATGAACCTTCACACTCGATAGCTCATTTTGAGAAGACTTTTTTAAGATATTTGCATTATTCCAAGTTTGTTAGTTTGTATGGTTACTAGGACATAAATTAGGATGCAACGCGAAGGTTTTACATTTTTTTAATTTTTTTGAATTTTAAATGTCGGGTTCAAAGTGAGGTCAAAACGGCGGGCATGACCGGTGATAGCTAGGGGTGTAATTTTGGAAAACTCTTGGTGGATCTCTGATGAAATGACTACTTGTCTACCAAGAAATGATTTTTTGAAAAAATAAAGATCAAACTATCAAGCACATGTAGTTCAAATTTGACCCTCTTCCAACCGAATCGATGGAAATTTTTCTTTTTCAGGAGAGGTGCATAAAATCATTTATCATGCAAAAAATTTGGTCAATTTCTAATAAAATATGGTCTAGTATTTAAAAAAAATGTAGTGGTTCAAATTCACACCAAATATTTGGTAGCTTCTTCACAAAACAACCCTACTTTTGGCACTCGGAAAATGAAAAATGGATTTTTCGTACAACGAAAATGAAAACTTCCTTTGGAAAACTTGTGGCCTATTCCAATATGCACCCATTTGCAAAAAATGAGGTCATTTGGAAAAACTATCCTTCGAAACTAGCACTAATATCGGTCATTTGGCTTGAAAGCCATGAACCTTCATACTCGATAGCTCATTTTGAGAAGACTTTTTTAAGATATTTGCATTATTCCAAGTTTTTTAGTTTGTATGGTTACTAGGACATAAATTAGAATGCAACGAGAAGGTTTTACAATTTTTTAATTTTTTTTGCATTTTAAATGCTTGTTTCAAAATGCGGTCAAAACGGCGGGCATTACCAGTGATAGCTAGGGGTGGATCTCTGATGAAATGATTACTTGTGTACCTAAAAATGATTTTTTGAAAAAATAAAGAGCAAACTATCAAGCACATGCAGTTCAAATTTGACCCCGTTCCACCTAAATCGGCGCAAATTTGTCTTTTTCATGAGAGGTGTATAAAAACATTTTACATGGAAACCTTTTGTCAATTGTCAATAAAATATGGTCTGGTATTTTACAAAAATGGAGTGGTTCAAATTCACACCAAATATTTGCTAGGTTCTTCACAAAACAACCCTACTTTTGGCACTCGGAAAATGAAAAATGGATTTTTCGTACAACGAAAATGAAAACTTTATTTGGAAAACTTGTTTCTCATTCCAATATGCAACCATTTTCACAAAATGAGATCATTTGGGAAAACTATCCTTTGAATCTAGCACTAACATCGTTCATTTGGCTTGAAATCCACGAACCTTCACACTCGATAGCTCATTTTGAAAAGACTTTTTAAAAATATTTTTATTATTCAAGGTTTGTTGGTTTGTATGGTTACTAGGACATAAATTAGGATGCAACGCGAAGGTTTTACATTTTTTTTGTTTTTTTTAATTGTTTAATCCGGTTTCAAAATGCGGTCAAAACGGGGGAGGGATGGCATGGCCGGTGATAGCTAGGGGTGGAATCTTGCAAAACTCCTGGTGGATCTCTGATTAAATAGGTACTTATGTACCTAGAAATGATTTTTGGAAAAAAAATCACGAGCAAACTATGAGGCATCTGTAGTTCAAACTTGACCCATTTCCAGCTGAATCGGCGCAAATTTGTTTTTTCATGAGAAGTAGATAAAAGCTTTTGACACCCAACCATTTGGTCAATTGTACATTAAATATGTCCTAATATTTTTTAAAATGATTTGGTCCAATTTTGCAACAAATATATGGTAGTTCCTTCACAAAAAAACTAATTTTGGGCACTCGAAAAATGGGAAATGAAATTTTCGTGCAAAGAAAATGAGAACTCTCTTTAGCAATATTGATGCTTCTTGATTCATAACATAAACTTTAGGGCACATGGCATTGCATACAAACTGGACTAACTTTAGCACTAATAACAGCCCTAATCTTCAATTCTTAAAAAGTTGCTCCCCACTACTTTTAATTCTCTCAACATGCACACACTCCACCTCATCATGCATGCCACATCACACTCCACTAGAATATTTTTCTCAACATGCAAGCATGCCACCTCATCATCCAACATGCATGAGAAAGACCCACCTCAATATACAACTATGCATAATAAAAACCCAAATGCAACATGCATGCATTGGAATTTTGATTTTATTATGATATTTATATTAAATCCATATATTATTTAAAAAGTTATTGTTTCAAATATACATGCTTCATTTAACCAAATATTTTTACTGAAATATTTTGCAAAAATGTTCCGCAACAACGTGCGGGCATCATGCAGGATTACTCATCCCACGGATCACCCCATTGTTGCCCATCTGAACCGTCCACACCGCACAGATCCAACGTCTGTCACTCACCTAACGCATGCCCAACCAAACCCTAGCAGCGCACGGCACACTCTTGGCTCGATCCCCTTCTTTCCCGAGAAAACACACGCGCCGCCGCCCCCTCCTCCCCTCTCTCTCCCCCTCTCTCTCACCTCGCAGGCAGGTTCCTCCGCCGCCGCCCCCTCCTCCCCTCCACGACCCGATGCCATGGCTGCGCCTCTCCTCCACGACCTAATGAGCTCGCCTCCGACGTCCGCTGCCAAGAGCTCCTTCTCCCCAGCTCCCGTTCGACGCCCAGCGACAACGGCATCGCGACTGGTTTCCTCGCCAGGGCGCGCGTGTGGCCTGCCTAGGGTTTGATGTGGTGGCGCTGCACGCCGGCCACGGGTCGCCGACCATCAGGAATGCGATGTAGATGACGCAAGACTCGGAGGTCGTCGTCCACCGTGCTGCAGGTCAAGATTGGCGTCTTCGCGAGGGCGCCCCACGGTAGGCAGGCCTGCGTCTTCCATGTCCACTTCCCCATGGCTAGGGTTCGGGCGCATCCCCCAAACTTCACCGAGATCCATGACAACCAGCAACACCAGGCCGGAGGTGGAAGAATCCAGCATAGGTTGGTCTCTACCCACCTTCTTCGCCCATCCTCTCGTCCTCATCTCACATCATCTTGTCTTCCTTTTTCTGCAGGTCGCCATGGCATGGACGTCGACGACGGCAGGAGGGTCTCACCTCCATGTGACGGGCCGCCGCCAGTGAGATGGAGCTCCTCCCCCCACGCAGAGGCCCCATGGAGACTCCCTCCCAGCGCCCGAAACCCTAGCGGGTAGGAATCTCTCCTCCCGTTGTCTTCTTCTTCTACAATTTCTCTTCATCTCCTCCTGATGCTTGCTAGTTTTGGTTCATCACTTTTGAAAAGAACTATAGGAAGATAGTATGTGTGTGCACATCACATTATGGTTCAGTTTTGGATAATTCAAACTAGAGAAAATTGTGCGTGTATTTATCCATGGTATGCACACTTCACATTTTTTCTAACTAGACAAGTGGGCACCCTCTGCACTCCACTCTTGCACTCTCTGATATATTGCCCTGATAATATTATTGCTCAGAAATTACCTCTATCAGTTTCCTTATCGATCATTTCCTTGGAGAGTGGAGACCGACACATTAGTTGTTGATGTGAAACCTCTATTGCAGGAAATACTGCAGTGCAGGTCCTTGCGGTACAATAAGATTTATTTCAGTTTTAGCGCTTGCTGGAGTAGCTTGTTCAGTTAAATTAACTGGAGAATTGAGTAAAGGAGAGAAGGATGACCGCTGTGCAGAGCAATGCGCTATGTAGACGTGGCTGGGCTACCTTAGCTCACTGCTATACTTTTATTTCTAATGTACTAATGTGCTTAATTCTGTAATTGCATCAGTGCTTAATTACTATAGTAGTTGAGGAGATTTGTTCTTGAAGTAGTTCCAGTAGTGTAATTACTGGAGAATATGTGTGTGTGTGTATTCCTAGAAATAATTCGTTGACTTGCTACTGTTGTAGTGTGTATGTGTGTGTGTGTGGTTGCTACTACTGGAGTAGTTCTTGGTGTGTTTTTGCAGTATTTCTACTGTTAATGAAGATGTTTGTTGTTTTTTTGTTTGTTGCTTAGCTACTTCCTGGAGCTACTTGTTACTCCCCGGCGCTCGACAGGACTAGTCAACGACGACAACCAAGACAACTACTCCACGACAATGACGACAACCACGATGATAACCACCACCACGGCAGCACCGGTGCGCCTTCTCGGGGAGTTACTCCTGATCTCTTTGAACTTCTTATTAAATGTACTTCTTGTTAAGTGTATTCCTTGATCTGCTTGTATCCAGTACTACTTGTTCAGTATATATTCAGTGTAAATTGAAGAATTTAATTTGACATGAATAATTTAATTGCTGCTTGCATTCAGTACTGCTTGTATCCGGTACTGCTTGTCATGGATAATTAAATGAAACCAGTTCCTATAATTATTTGAATTGAATCTTTTAATTTGAATTAAATAAACCTTTTCATTTAATTAAAATTAAGTGCTGCTGTCGTGCTGTGAATGCTCAATCAAACTTTTACACTTTCTGCTGCTACTACTGTTTATTTGGACTTCCACACATTAGGTAAGAAAGGATAGGCAATTTGGTTGTCCAAATGATAGTAAAACCTAGGCTCTTGCATGGTTCTTGGATTTATTGTTCTGTTTTATTGTTAGCATATATTACCCATATTGAGAATGAACATGTGGCTTTTCTTCTCATCTACAGGAGAGTTAGCTGATTTTTTTAAGAAGCTGGAAGTACAAGTCAACGACTTGCTTTAATGCCAAAATTTCTGGGAATTTGGATGTATTGTTGATCTTGCTGAGAATTCGGTATATATTTTCTTGGTGAACTTATTATTCGAAAGCTAGGATTTATGTACAAATCCTTGGAATATTATTCTATGTTCACTTGAAATGTATTCTTGGATTGAAAGTGGTCAAAAATTGAATATATTGATATTTAATTTGGGGTGATTTTATGTTTGTGCTGTAAATTATATTTGAAATAAAGAGGTCTTGCCCAAATAAAAAAATTGGCTGGAATTTCTATTGGACCAAATAAAAAACTGGCCGAAATATCTATTGGACCAGATATATTCTGCTTTTATAATGCTACAGCCCAAAAAAATTAGCATGCACTGCAGAAATCCCGAGGCCAAAAATTGAAATGAACTGCAAAAAGCCCAAAGCAGCCCACCAGAATTGACAGGAAAAAATTTAGATGGGCTGAATTATTGGGCTTGGCCCATATAGACGGCCAAACTGGACCGGGCCGATTCTAACTACGACCTTTTCATTTGGTTTCTATTTTGCCATGTCAGCTTGCCACGTTGGATCTGACGTGGACTGGCCAATGAGGAAATGACCAAACCAATTGGTCACAACATCTATGACCTTCGGTTTGGCCACAATCATCTATGACCATTTCAGAAAAAAGGTCACATTGTCCGCTTTGCGACCCTCAGCTTTTGACCAACTGATTTTGGTCACAAAAAGGTCACAAATGAAGAACAGTGACCTTTCAGTGACCAATATGTAGGGTCACAAGTTAGCATATTTCTTGTAGTGGATTTTCCAAATTTCAAACCAATAATCGACTAAGAACTCGGTAAGGTGCTCGTTCCAAGCGCGTGGTGCTTTCTTAAGGCCATAGAGCGCCTTGTCGAGTTTATAGACATGATTAGGGAACCTGGGATCCTTGAACCCAGGGGGTTGCTTGACATACTCCAACTCATTAATGGGACCATTATGAAAAGCACTTTTCACATCCATTTGATATTACTTAAAGTTATGGTGGGAAGCATAAGCAAGAGCAATACGAAAGGATTCAAGGCGAGCCACAGGGGCAAAAGTTTCACCGTAGTCAATACCTTCGACTTGGGAAAAACCTTGTGCCACCAACCTTGCCTTGTTCCGGACAACAATACCATGTGCATATTGCTTGTTCTTGAATATCCACTTGGTCCCAATAACATTATGATCACCTTTGGGTCTCTCCATCGGTCTTCTGGAGTGATGTTCTTCTCGGACCCACTCTGAATATCAATGTTCAGGGCCTTCATCATCTGAATATGGCGCACCCGGTTTTCCTTCTCACAATTACGGACAGGATACATACAATGCTAAATATCAGTCTGGAAGCAGAAAGTCTTGCGAACCTTAGCCTTGAGCTTGGACCAAGCAGACTTGTCAGCCCCAAGTGTCTTTATTTTTGTTTTTTGCCACCACTATTTATGTTGCCACCCTCACTTCCACAACACCGTTGTTATTAATAAATTGTTGCCAAGTAAATATCTTTCAGGTGTGCTTGAATTGAAAACTCGACTGTTAAATCTTATAAATATCCTTTGGCTCCCCTTGTGCCCCGCAAAGATTGTTGTGATCCCCTACACTTGTGGGTCATGAAGAATATTTTCTGGCGCCATTGACGGGGAGCATAGCTTTATTTACAAGCCTACTTGGAGTAATTTTTTTTGCTGCAATTTATCTGCAGTGGGTAAGAAAGGAGACCCCAAAGTTCCGATCTTACCATCCACTACAAGAAAATGTACTGTTCTTAGCACTAGTGCTACACTTGATTCACCCTCTGTTATGAGTAAGCTTACTTCACCACCACCACATGCTACTTCTACTGAGTCTGTTACTATGTCCGATACTTTTGTTGATGCTTCTACTGTTTTTGATGAGACTGGTTTACTTGGTCACTTTATTGAGTCTCAGATACCTAAAGATGCAAAACAGTCTGGAATTGAACTTCCTGTTACACGTTATCCTATTGGTAGATCCTCTAATTACCCTGATTTGAGTAAATTCAAGGGTAAATGTTTTGATGATGATTATATTGAGCTTGATGATGAATTTTATAGATATTTTGCAGAGTGTAATAATTATGCAGATCCAGATGCTATTAAGAAGCTGCTTGCAAAGCATGCTATGAAGAACAAGTTTGCTCCTGATCCTGAATTTTCTACATCTCCAATTTGCATTACAGATGCTAATTATTAATTTCTCTGTTGATCTTTCACTTATATATATGGTTGAAGCTGACCCTTTTTATGGTAGAGAAAATGAAGATGCTATTGCACACACACATACTAAACTCACTGATTTGGGTAACTTATTTTCTAATGTGGACCAGATACGGAATTATTATGCAACATGCTACTTTACACAGAATTTATAACTTTAAACAGTTGCAGGACGAGCAGCTCCCTAAGGCTTGGGGGATGTATTGCACTTTACTTAAGCCTAGGCCAGGAAATGGAGTCCCTAAGAATGAATTACTCGCTATATTTTATAGTGGACT
This sequence comes from Bromus sterilis, assembly GCA_950022295.1. NCBI lineage: Eukaryota > Viridiplantae > Streptophyta > Magnoliopsida > Poales > Poaceae > Bromus > Bromus sterilis. The sequence goes on along the minus strand of OX465596.1, from coordinate 153,976,697 downwards.
AACTGATGAATCTAGATCCTATCTAGATAGTTGTGTTGGTTGCGTTTTTAGGGAGAGAACACATGATGAGGCCGAATAAATAATGGGCAAGATAGCCAAGAATCACGATGATTGGTCCGTCCCTGAACCACCACCGATACCAAAGAAGAGGGGAATGCTCGTTTTAAACCCCGAAGATATGCAAGAAGCTAAGAAGTCTATTAAAGAGAGATGTGTTGGGATACGGGGCAGAAAACACAAAATTTTCATACCTACGGTACCGGAACCCAAGATCTATGCTATGGCGATGTAAAGTAACGGAGGGAATCGGTGTTCATACCTTTGAAGACCGAAAGAGGGAAACGTTCTTGCGAACGTGGCTGGCGTAGACTCGGAACTACGACCTCCCTGTCGTGTAGAATACCACCACCGGCGAGGATGACTCCCGGTAAACCTCCAGCGACGAAGTAGCACCATGGGTGTAGTGCCTCGAAGAGATTATACACGTACGGTACAATCGATGTTCCTCCCGGGCCCCGAACCAGGCGAGCAGCGGAAGAAAGACGGCTATGGATCCCGACTCCAGTAGAACGACGGCCTGCCTTATGGTGGAGAACTCCAATCCAGGTGCAGACTCCAAACAAGGGGAGTCCACTTCCGGGAAGGAGAAGGAGGAAGAAGGAGATATTGGTGTGTTGGAAAAAGGGGGGTCTACCCCTCCTTATATAGGCCAAGGGGGGGTGCCATCCTCCTCCCCTCCCCCATGTGGGACTAAACTCCCAAGGGGGGGAGTGCGCCGGCCAAAGGGGATGGTGGGCCCCACCCTTGGCGCCAAGCCGAAGGGGGGAGACCCCCTCCTCCCTTAATGGGCCCCATGGGCCCATTTAGCCTTTTCCCATTTTTTTAATTTTTTTAATATGTTTTAAATATTTAATTCAGATAATTAAATAATAAAACGTTATTAAAACAATTAAACTTTATTTTGAACTATTCAAAATCTCCAGAAACCATTCCTTCCTCCTCCGGAACAATTCCGGTGATTCCTCCAATTTCACCGATTGATCCCGTAATTGTCCTATGCATCGATTGCCCTTAAGTGTAACACCCTAACGGTCCGGGAAATAGCAGACATGGTCGAGACTCTTCTCATTGACCAATGACTAGTCAGTTGGACCTGGTTACAATCCTTGACAGCCCCTGCGCTTCCATCGAATGAACTTCGATCGCTTTTGGAAACCGTTAACGATACGACGTAATCCTTTTGTGCTGCGGTACTTTGGTTGTCCGAGGTTTGATCGTCGGTATCCTACATACCGTGTTCACATCTTGTTCACAACAAACAACTTCTCTCGTCCATGATCATTGCATCTCTTGTGACCTAGTCACGTCCTTGCAAGGTGTTGATGCAATATCACCGACTGGGCCAGAGTACCTGTCCTGTCACAAGGACTGACAAATCCCGCTCTGATCTATTAACATACTCATCAACCATCTATTTCGGAATACCCAAAGTGCACCGTTATAGCAAGCATATTTCAGTCAGGCGGTGGGATACAAATCAAAGTCTCCTCACAGATGATAATTACGTATGATCATTACGGTCTAAGGACTAAGCCATACGTTACAAAGTCATAGCAACGCTGAACTATGTGACTCGATCACATTGCAATACTTTAGGTGGGTGTACGTCCATCACATCATTCCCCTTAACGATATGACCTCATTGTCAATGGACTTACGTGCCGCCATGATCAGGAAAGCTTGATCAATCAATTGCCCAATGAGATAGTTTACCCGAGTTAAACTACGGACCATGTTTTATACTACACCTGTATTAGTATTTCCAAGTAATACAGTTATAGCACAGTATAAAACGTATTATGAACAAAACGGATATGTGACAAATATCTTTATTAATTTGTCTCTAGGGCACATATCCAACAATCTCCCACTTGCATTAGAGTACAAATTACACTAGTTTACATCAGGTATGTATCTAACACCAATGGTCTCTCGGTGTTCTTCCAACAGTCTCCCACTTGCACATATCCGTATGTATCTTGTGAATCCTAGTGTGTCCATCCCTGACGTAGTCTCGCGTCACATGGAACTGTCGGAGGACGTGCTTGGCTGTAGAGTGAGTTCTTGGCTCCTTCGCGTTAGCAATGGCACCCGTTTTGTCGCAGAAGATTCCCACGGGGTTAGTGCAGCTGGGAAAGACGCTAAGCTCGATCACGAACTTCTTCAGCCACAACGCCTCGTTTGACGCTTCGCAAGCGGCAATATACTCCGACTCCATTGTAGATTGGGCGACGACTGACTGTTTGCCCCTCCTCCAGCTAATTGCCAACATGAAAACATATCCCGTCTGGGATTTCGAGTCATCTAGATCTAAGCCGAGGCTTGCATCAACGTAACCCTTTACGCTGAGCTCCTCATCAACTCCTCCATAAACAAGAAAGAGATCCTTGGTTCTTCTCAAGTACTTAAGGATGTTCTTTACTGTTGTCCAGTGAGCCATTCCCGGGTTACTCTGCTAGCGATTAGTCATACTAATGGCCAGCGCTAAATCCGGTCTGGTACATAACATAGCATACATGAGAGAACCTATGGCTGAGGCATAAGGCTTTGAGGACATCTCCTCTTCTCTTTTGGTGTGGTTGGAAATTGAGTCACGCTTAATTTGACACCTTTTAAAACTGACAAGAGGCCTCTCTTGGAGTTACCCATACTGAACCTTTTCAATATCTTGTCAATATAAGTGCTCTGGCTCAAGGCCAACAACTCGATTAGGTCTATCTCTATAGATCTTAATCCCCAATATGTACGCAGCTTCATCTAGGTCCTTCATGGAAAATTGTCCATTCAGATATTCCTTCACTTCCTCTAAGAATTTCTTATCGTTCCCTATTAGTAATATGTCATCTAAATATAACACAAGGAATGCTATAGAGCTCCCACTCAGTTTCTTATAGACGCAGAACTCTTCGACATTTTGGACAAATCCAAAAGCTTTAATGACCTCATCAAATCGAAGATTCCAGCTTCGAGATGCTTGCTTCAACCCATAGATGGACCGTTGAAGCTTGCACACCTTACCAGCGTTCCTTGGATCGACAAACCCCTCTGGTTGCATCATATACAACTCTTCCTCAATGTTGCCATTTAGGAATGCAGTTTTCACATCCATCTGCCATATCTCGTAATCATGATTTGTAGCTATTGCTAGTAGGATAGGAATAGACTTTATCATCGCTACAGGAGAGAACGTCTCCTTGTAGTCAACTCCTTGAATTTGTCGGAACCCCTTCGCGACAAGTCGAGCTTTGTAGAAAGATACGTTTCCGTCTACGTCAGTCTTTTTCTTGAAAATCCATTTATTCTCGACGGCCTTGCGGTCCTCGGGAATATCCACCAAAGTCCACACTTTGTTGGTGTACATGGAGTCTATTTCGGATTTCATGTCTTCAAGCCATTTCTCGGACTCGGATCCCTCCATTGCTTCTTTTTAACTTGCAGGTTCATCTGACTTATCAGCCGAGATTGCATTCACTAGCTATCCGTAAAACTCAGTAGGTTGACGGACTCTTGATGACCTACGGGGCATAAAAGGTTCCTCTTCATTCTCATCATGATCATCATCAATGTCATGATCGTTATGAATGTCGTTCTGGCCATTCTCTTCAGCTCCTACTGTGGAAGATGGTTCCATAAAAATTTCCGTAGCCGTTTCTTCGAATTGGAGTGATTGTTCAGTCACTTCATCGAGGTCTATTTTCCTCCCACTCAACTCTTTCGCAAGAAACTCCTTCTCAAGAAAGTGTCCCGTCTTGGCAACAAACGTTTTGCTGTCAGACTTGTTGTAGAAGGTGTATCCACAAGTTTCCTTGGGATAGCCCACCAAGATGCACTTATCCGCCTTGGATTCAAGTTTGTCAGGCTGTAGTTTCCTAACATAAGCCTCACAACCCCAAATCTTCAAGTGAGACAACTTAGGTTTCGTGCCATGCCATTCTTCAAATGGTGTTGTCTTTACGGATTTGGATAGTGCCCTATTAAGAATATGAGCGGCAGTTTCTAATGCATACCCCCAGAATGACACAGGAAAATCAGTATGAGACATCATCGATCGTACGCTATCCAATAGGGTTCGATTACGTCGCTCAGCCACACCGTTTCTCTGAGGTGTGCCTGCCGGCGTAAGATGTGGTACTATGCCACAAGAATTCAGATGATTGCCAAACTCGTGACTCAAATACTCGCCACCTCGATCCGATCAAAGGTGCTTGATTTTCTTTCCGAGTTGATTTTCGACCTCATTCTGAAATTCCTTGAACTTTTCAAAGGTTTCAGACTTGTGCTTCATCAAGTAAATATACCCATATCCACTCAAGTCATCAGTAAAGGTCACGAAGTAACGAAGACCATTGCGATTGGGGACGTTCATGGGTCCACATACATCCATGTGTATGATCCCCAATAAGTCATCCGCACGCTCCATTATCCCATCAAATGGAGTCCTTGTCATTTTGCCCATGAGGCATGGTTCACATGTATCAAGGGATCCAAAATCCAATGACTCAAGAAGTCCATCCTTATGGAGCATCTCCATGCGCTTTATACCAATATGACCAAGTCGACAATGCCACATCTTCATGTGATCTTCATCATTCTTCAATCTTTTGGCCTCAATATTGTTAATGTGACACACGTCACCATCGAGATCAAGTACGAACAAACCATGCAACTCCGGTGCGTGAACATAAAACATTTCATCCTTATAAATCGAACAACCAATTGTATCAGACTTAAAAGAATAGCGGTCTCGCTTCAAGCAAGAGGCACTAACGATGTTCACACTCAACGCGGGTACATAGTAGCAATTATTCAGAACTAAAACCAATCCCGAAGGGAGACTAAGATGCTTCATGCTGACCGCCAAGACTTCAATTTGACAGCCATTCCCCACGCACATCGTCACTTCATTTTTGAGAAAGCGTCTCCTATTCCTTAGTCCCTGAATGGAATTAGAAATATGAGCGACAGATCCTGTATCAAGTATCTAGGATGTGTTCCCGGAGATTGTCAAGAGAAGATCAACAATATGTATATCAAATATACCTTTGTCTCTCTTGGCGACCTTGCCAGCCTTCTTGTCCTTTAGGTACTTGGGGAAGTTGCGTTTCCAGTGACCTTCACCCTTGCAGTAGAAGCACTCCACTCCGGGTTTAGGCTTGGGTTCCTTGGGAGGAGCGGAAACTGACTTGCCATCCCTGTTGTCACAACCCCAAGTTAGGTATGTGCTAGGTTAAGCATAGGCCTTTGCATCATGATAAAATTTTAAAAAGAAATCAAAATAGGAGAGAGAACACCCCCAGATGAATTTAATTCAAATGGCCAGATAAAAAGTTGCTCCAAAAATTCCTTTTTCTTTTTTGAAAAGTCCCATTAATGAGTGGGATCACATATAAAGTGATGTGGTAGCAATCCCATGCTCATGGATTTTTCAAATATTCAAAACAGGAGCTTGGAATTAATTTAAAACCCTATTTGAATTAAAGTTCAAATTATTTGAATTTTAAAAGTGCTCAAATTTTATAAGTGGCTAGCTCTATATATATTGAGGCCACATAAAGATTTGTATCATTTTAGAAAATGTCTAGCTATTTTTTTTAGCTAAGACAAAACAATTACAGAAAAGAAAAGGAAACAGAAAATAGAAAAGGGGCCTACCTGGGATTCAGCCCAACTTGTTCCCCAGCCGGCGCAGGCCCACCTACCTCCCTTGTCGTCTTCTTCAAGAAGCTCGCTATCGAGCCGAGGGCGTGGTCGACGCCACCTCGACGTCCATGGACTTCCAGGCCGCCCCGTGCCCTTTCTTTTTGTCCTGGAGGATCGCCTCGCAGCCGTGACCCCTTTCCCCCTCTCCAGCGCCATCTTTTCTCCCTCCCTCGCTCGATTTCGCCATGGACAGAGAGATCGCCGGAGCACACCTCCATGGCAGACGCGGCCACCGTGCCCTAGAGACCGAACCAGCATGTCCCCCGTGCTCCTCATCGACGACTTCGTCACCCTGCAGAAGCTGGCGAGCCAATTCGGCCCCGAGACAACGCAAGCCTCCTCAACTCGCCGCCGGCAGCCAAAGATCGTCGACGTCGATTCGCCGTCGTTGAGGTCTCCCCGAGCCCACTGGCTGCATCATCGTGCTCGTGGTGAGCTTTTGATCCTTTCCCCTAAACCCACGGCGCCCCGTTCATCCCCTAGCCACCTCTGCCATGTCGCCGGAAAACAGAGCCGCCACGCTTCTCGTCGGCGAGCACCTGTAAAGCAAGCGAGCTTCCAAGCCTGTCCGTCGTCTCCGACTTGTTCCTACGCGTCTAATGCACTAGAGCTTGGCCCTTTTGGTGCCATGTGACGACGATTTCATGTTCGCCGGGCTCCTGTTGCCGCCGGTGAGGTCGCCATCGTCGCCCTGGTCACCCCGAGACCGCCCGCGTGGACCAGATGACGCGCGAGAGCACGGGCTACGTTCCCGTGGTCTCAGCGCATCGAATGATGCAAGGGAGCAGCGAATCCGAGCAACGCCGCCGCGTTTTTGGTCGCCGGTGAGCCCACGTGTCCGGCGGGGTTAACCCTAATTAACCCAGCCCTGGGCCACTGACATGTGGGCCCAGGATGTTAATTAACCCTGGGTTAATTTTAAACAGAGGTTAATTAAGCCCTGTGTCACTGACATCCCTGGCCCACCAGTCAGCCCCCCCTGATGTCAGAATGACATCATGCTGACGCAGTAAAGGTTTTAAATCGATTTAATTATTTCAGAAAATTCCAGAAAATAGATTAAACTTTGAAATTCAATAACTTTTTAATCCTAACTCCAAATTGGACAAATAATATGTCTAAAATTATCAGAAAAATACAAGGATTATGAATATGCAACTTGTTTCTATGTTTGACCATTTTAAAATGGGTGAACAGTAGCAAACATGCATATGGATCCTTTTCAAATTCAAATTTGGAGTGATTTTGCAATTGGCTTTGCAACACACTTAATTTGAATGGTTTCACCCCCACATCAGAAACATTATCTCAACTATACCACATCACTTCATGATCAACATTTTCAAATGAACTTTCATGCATTCAAATGCATTTGAATTTCATTGATAAATCAAATGGAGTTTGAATTTGCATTTCAAATGCAATATACTCCTTTTAAATGGAAGGCTCAACACATCAGTACCTCGAACATCACCATTTCAATCTTATTCATGTGATTGTGCATTGTACATTATGTTGATCCTATGATTGTCATGTTGCTGATAGACGTGCAACCGGAATCGGAGGCCACCCCCTTCGTTGAAGACACCGTTATCGAAACCTCGTCAGCAAGGCAAGCAAACCCCCATTGATCATGTCGATAAAATCCCACTTCCCTCTCATTTCTCGCTTATGCATTGTATAGGATGATTACCATGCTACGTTTCTACCGCATAGATGAAGCCATTCCTTTGCATGACCTATCTTGTCACAGTAGTAAGCAAACCACAATCCTAGCAGATGTAGGAGTTGGTTGATATCATGTGGCCCCTGCAACTGTTACTTCTTATTGCATGCTTAGTGGTACAACGAGGTTGCTTTTGATGTGAGTCGGGATGGTAGTGATCATGATGATGATGGTAGAAAGGTGTTGGTGAATCTACCCTAATACAAGGTGAACGATGAGAGGCTGTGTAGGAGTACACAGTGGGTTTTCTCGTTGAACACCGCCTTAAGTCCGAGTTCTTGTGTGGTGATCCAAGAAGAAGAGTACAACCACACATTGGGCTCACTGACCCCTCTCATCCTAGTACCTCACCCCGTTCGAACCCCAAGAGTCGTAGTAGTTCGGAGTTCTGGTAGGGCTGTGGCACGGTCTGCGAAGTGGATGAACGGCTTTTCAAGACCGGCTTTGGACCCTGCACACATCGTTTGAGGATGTACTGGAACCTCGACCGGACTTCCATACGGATCCCCCTTAGATAGGCGACTCTCTGGACTAGAACGGAGCTGTGGGCGAATTGTTATGGTGGCATCCTCGCTGTCACCTCTTGAACGGTGACATGCAAAAGGCGGTAACTGATGACACGTGTGTGTAGCGGTACACCCCTGCAGGGTTAACAAAACTATTCGAATAGCCGCGTCCACGGTTAAGGACTTCTTGGAAAGCTTAGCTTGATTATTAGACAACTTGAACTGGATACTTCTAAAATACACCAAGATAAGTGTGAGTACTATGGCGTGCTTTCTCGTGGGGAAGTCGAGGAAGGCACCATAGTGGTGTAATTGGTTGAAGAGATGTAGTGGACTCGTGTACGCTTCTTACCTCAAGTCTGGTACTCATAGTTCAGGACTAGCCAAGTCAAAGCTGGCACTTCTGCAAGTGAAACCCCACCTCCCTTTACCTTGATACATGTGCATGAGTAGTATAGTTCCTATGTAAGTCTTGCTGAGTACGATTTTGTACTCACGTTTGCTTAATCTATGTTTTAGATGAACCCACCGACCCCAATGGTGGCTTATAACCGAAGCTTGAATAAGGAAGAATCAGACCAAGACCAAGCTAGTGTAGTCCCAGTCAGACGACTGGTTCCCTCGTGGAGGGCTTGTATTTAGATATGGCTTCTCTAAGCCATTTGTTAAACTTGTCTGTACTCAGACCTACTTTGCTTCCGCTTGTCTGTTGTAATGTTGGATCACATGCTTGTGATATCTGTGTGCACTCTGTAAGAGTTATCAATAAAGTATGTATACATTGTAGAGAATTGCAATGATACCTGATGTTCATACAAGGCATGTGTGCTGCGTGTATGTTTATAACATGCATGTCTTAGTATGGGTTTTCGAGACCTTAGTTGTGATCTGGCTGGCGATCCTTTACACACCAAGTGGCCCTTAGATGTGCGCAGCTTGGGGCATCGCGATGCGATTGCTCGAGACTCTGTCTCGTGCACACTTTGATGTATGATGGAGCCCGTCCTAGACCCCGACTAAGTGGTCGGGCTGGAGTAAGTCTATGTAAGGGTTATAATACAATCGATAGTATGGTTGAGGCGACTTGTCTATGAGTATGGGAGTTCACCACCCATATCATTTAGACTTGTGTGCGAACGATGAGGACCCATTTCAGTTGATCATCCGTCCTGGATGGGATGCCCCTCACGTTCGATGCTTTCCGAGAACGTTATGTGCTTGGCCTTGTCTGCTTAGGCAAGTGGGTACGGTTCTCGGCTCTCCATATGATTGTGTTGTAGCGAGGCTTGCATACGCTAACCCCGGGTCCCGACACCTGTTGGGGCCACCTCTCTTGGCCTTCTCCCGCCTTCTTGACTTCTTGAAGTCAGTGGTCTTGTTGACCATGAAGACGGCGTGCTCCTTATTGATCTCAACCTCGGCGCTCTTCAGTATGGAGAACAACTCAGAAGGGGTTTTGGTCATCCCCTGCATGTTGTAGTTCAGCACAAAGCCTTTGTAGCTAGGGGAAGCGACTGCAACACCCTATCAACAGCAATTTCATCTGGAATCTGGCATTCCAGAGCATTCAAGCGGTGAACGTAGCCAGACATTTTGACTACGTGCTCACTCGCGCTGCCGTGCTCGTCCATTTTTGCTGAGAAGAAGGCTTCAGAAGCCTCGTACCATTCAGTCCTGGCTTGAGGTGCGAAGACCGCCTTGAGGTCGGTGATAATCTCATATGCACGAGGGGTGAGGTGCTGCCATCAACAAGGTTGTTTCACAAGGATACATATTTAGACTTTTGTTCATAATGTGGAGTTTCAATTTAATATCAAAATTCTAGAAAGCTCCCACTTAGATAAACACCTCTCAATTTAACTAAGTGATTACACAATCCCAGCCCCCATACCTCCCCCGATCGTCACGACCATCCGTATGCGAACCAGGTAGGCCTCTAAGCCAATCACATCAGGCATGTGACTCGTGCTCGACCTTTCGGTCTCCTGTGTTCCAGGCCCGCATCTACATACGTCAAGCCTACCAATCGAACCTTGATGTTAGCTGTTCAGCAAGGCCATATCTGCATATGCCAGGCTTGCCGAACCCAACCTCATGCGAACTCCGTTGAATATGTAGGACAACTCCGGTATGTATTGAGCATCAAGCCATATGGGAGAACCTTCCAGGCGGTGCCCACCAAGGGAGAACACAATGTTGGTATTGTGAGAGATGGTCCTGTTTCGTGCTACCGTCGATATATCTAGCATACTAGCATAAAACAGAAAGTAAAACTGTAAATCATACAACCTATGATCCCCCTTCATGCAAAGCAAAGTTAAACTCCTTTCTACTTTAGCTTGTGCAAGTTTATGTGGCTGCTAGGGGTTTCGAGAGAGAGAACCGTTTCTATCCTGCGAAAAACATGCCACGACACCTTCTCCCATCCGTCTCTATTACACCCCTGTCGGGGCCCTCCTTTGCAAACATCTTCGCATCGCTAATGCAGAGAGACAGACACCCCCCCAACCACTTTATATGGTACAAGACATATGTCAAGCGTGGAACCAGTCTCGCGTAAACGCGTAAGGTCGGTCGGGGGCCGCTTCATCAAACATTGTCGCAACGCTAAATGAGTACACATGGGAGGGTAACGAATGAAGATTCGATGCCCACATCCTAGATGTGTTCTACCCGTACAATATATCTACGCATAGCTAGCTCATGATACCCCTGTTGGGATACGGGGCAGAAAACACAAATTTTTCATACCTACGGTACCCGAACCCAAGATCTATGCTATGGCGATGTAAAGTAATGGAGGGAATCGGTGTTCATACCTTTGAAGACCGAAAGAGGGAAACGTTCTTGCGAACGTGGATGGCGTAGACTCGGAACTACGACCTCCCTGTCGTGTAGAAGACCACCACCGGCGAGGATGACTCCCGGTAAACCTCCAGCGACGAAGTAGCACCACGGGTGTAGTGCCTCGAAGAGATTATACACGTATGGTAAAATCGATATTCCTCCCGGGCCCCGAACCAGGCGAGCAGCGGAAGAAAGACGGCTACGGATCCCGAATCCAGCAGAACGACGGCCTGCCTTATGGTGGAGAACTCCAATCAAGGTGCAGACTCCAAACAAGGGAAGTCCACTTCCGGGAAGGAGAAGGAAGAAGAAGGAGATATTGGTGTGTTGGAAAAAGGGGGGTCTACCCCTCCTTATATAGTCCAAGGGGGGGGGGTGCCATCCTCCTCCCCTCCCCCATGTGGGACTAAACTCCTAAGGGGGGGAGTGCGCCGGCCAAAGGGGGTGGTGGGCCCCACCCTTGGCGTCAAGCCCAAGGGGGCAGACCCCCTCCTCCCTTAATGGGCCCCATGGGCCCATTTAGCCTTTTCCCATTTTTTTAATTTTTTAAATATGTTTTACATATTTAATTCAGATAATTAAATAATAAAACATTATTAAAAAAATTAAACTTTATTTTGAATTATTCCGTCCTCCTCCGGAACTATTCCGGTGATTCCTCCTATTTCACCGATTGATCCCGTAACTGTCCTATGCATCGATTGCCCTAACAGTCCGGGAAACAGTAGACATTGTCGAGACTCTTCTCATTGACCAATGACTAGTCAGTTGGACCTGGTTACAATCCTTGACAGCCCCTACGCTTCCATCGAATGAACTTCGATCGCTTTTGGAAAACGTTAACGATACGACGTAATCCCTTTGTGTTGCGGTACTTTGTTTGTCCGAGGTTTGATCGTCGGTATCCTACATACCGTGTTCATATCTCGTTCACAACAAACAACTTCTCTCGTCCATGATCATTGCATCTCTTGTGACCTAGTCACGTCCTTGCAAGGTGTTGATGCAATATCACCGAGTGGGCCCAGAGTACCTGTCCTATCACAAGGACTGACAAATCCCGCTCTGATCTATTAACATACTCATCAACCATCTATTTCGGAATACCCAAAGTGCACCGTTATAGCCAGCATATTTCAGTCAGGCGGTGGGTTACAAATCAAAGTCTCCTCATAGATGACAATTACGTATGATCATTACGGTCGAACGACTAAGCCATACGTTACAAAGTCATAGCAACGCAGAACTATGTGACTCGATCACATTGCAATACTTTAGGTGGGTGTACGTCCATCACATCATTCCGCTTAACGATATGACCTCATTGTCAATGGACTTAAGTGTCGCCATGATCAGGAAAGCTTGATCAATCAATTTCCCAATGAGATAGTTTACCGGAGTTAAACTACGGACCATGTTTTATACTACACCTGTATTAGTATTTCCAAGTAATACAGTTATAGCACAGTATAAAACGTATTATGAACAAAACGGATATGTGAAAAATATCTTTATTAATTTTGTCTCTAGGGCACATATCCAACAAGATGTATTAAAGCTTAAGATGTGAAGAATCTACCTCCTATTGAAAAATTATGCGAGCCAACCACTCACCATCCTATGGTAGAGGTACACTCTCTTTTAGATTTCAATGCAAGTGATGTTGCTTATGGTAAGCCTCCTGATCAATGTTTAGATGAGCTTGATAATTTTATTATGAATCAAAGTCATTTCAATGAGAGGATTCAAAGTCAATTGCATGATAATTCTCTCGCCATCAAAAGCTTGTTAGATGTTATAAGTAGCACTATTAATGATGTTAAAGGTCTTGTTAAGCATTTTCATATGGTTCGAACTCAGCTTGAACAAATTTCTCATGTGCGAAAAGATTTGCTTGCTAACAATTCCAAACAAGTTGATACACATGCTTATAGTATTAAGACCCGAAGTGGTACACTCACCCAGGACCCTCTCTATCTAGAGGGGCATCCAAAAAGGATCGAACAAGATTCTCAAATGCAGGAAGAAGACGTTGACATCTCTAAAAAGAAGAAGAAGAACAAGAACAAGAACAAGAACAAGAAGAAACATAAGGAAGCTAAAAACTCCAATGATCCCAAGACTAATGAAGAACCTATTGTTGATCCTAATAGCATATCTGTTTCCGATGCTAAGACTGAAGATGGTGCCGAACCAAATAATGATAATGAGAAGAATGATCCACCTAAAGTACAAGAAGAAGAAGCACCCGACAAGCGCAAGAGAAATACTAAAGAAGACTTTATCGCAAGAGATATACTAAAGAAGGAAGATTGTCCGTTTGACCAGGTGCCTCGTTGTGCATGGCCATCCCGCCATGCTGATCGAGATGATGTCCTACATTGGATACCGATGGTACCCTCAGTACACAGTTGAGGAGAAGTTCCTTGACTTCAACAAGACCCAGTTCCACTGCATCGTCAGGATCTACCCACACCACAATGGAGTCACTCAGCCTATCCACTTTGGACATGGCATTGGCATGACTGAGAACATGGCTGTGCAGGATGCTGCATACTCATGTATTACCCTGCTAAGAGAGGAGCACACTATGCTGAGAGAGACCTCGTTCCGCTATATCCCTGCTGCACTTCCAGGAGAAGAGGGATATTACACCGGACTCTACACAAATCACTCTGCAGAGGATCCAGTACTTCAGATGACTGCAAGGTTTTCTTGTTTTTTTAAGCTTTTAGTGACAGTAGGGGCACCCCCCCTACTGCCTTTGTATTAAATCAACCACAGGGAGCCAATTACATTGAGAGATGGATTTACAAGGTGGGGGTTGGAGAGGGAGGGGGGTGGGGAGAAGACTAAACTCGAGGGTGTAGTCAGAAAGCTTCAAAAAAAGGCTCAGGAGTCCAGCGATGGAGAAAATTCGTTATGTAGGGTCCTAGGTCCTCTTTGTTCCTATGCCTCAGCAGATCAAAGTCAGTCTTGAATCTTTGGATCCAGGAGTCCAGCGATGGAGCAACACCTCTAAAGTGTTTGTTATTCCTCTCTTTCCATAAGCTCCATGCCCCAACAATTAAAACTTCCATGAACATGGGCCTGGTCCATAGCCTCTTCCCTCCATGTATGATCTCAAGTCTGTTCCCAGACAGCGGCCAGTCCATGCCCAATCTGTCCCAACACCGACGACTGAACGGACATGTGAAGAAGAGATGCTCTACCGTTTCTTCAGGTGGATTGTTACAAAGGAGACATCTATAATTGTTGTCATGTAGGGTCATTCCTCTTCGCCTAAGCATATTCCTGGTGTTCAGCCTATCTGCTAGCAGTAACCATGTGAACACCTTCCATTTGTTGGTGCAGCTAGAACGCCACAGCCAAATAAATTCCACATCAGCCACCTCCTCCCTAAAGTAGTGGAGGTAGTATTTGCGGGAGGTAAACTCCCCACCCTGCCAGATAGTATTCCACGCATCCTTGGACCCAGCCGTCATCACAGTGTGCTCAGCAGCTTGCTATAGACTATGCAGTTCATCCATCGCTGGTTCTGACAGTGGCAGGTGGAAGCTATCCCCAAGCGAGGGGGCAGTTAAAGACTCTGCACTGAGACATCTTCATCCTTCGCATATGAGAACAAACGCGGGAAATCCTCTGACAGGGTGTGGGATAGCCAACAGTCTTTCCAGAAAAGAATAGTGCTACCATCCCCAATGTCCACCGTCGTGATCGCTCTATAGACTGGAGCAAGTTGGATGACGTCCCTCCACCAAAATGATCCGCATGTGCCTATAGCATGGGGGATCCCCCTAGCGTAGTGCGCGGACCAAACCAGCTGAACCCAGGGCACGTCAGCCTTGTTATAGAATTTGTGCAGTTGCTTGAGGAGCAATCCCTGGTTCTGACACCTGAGATCTATGACACCCAGCCCTCCTTTGGATTTTGGATGGCAGACTAGCTCCCATGCAACAGGCGAATATGTCCTGGAGTTCCTGTCTTCCGATTTCTTCCACAGGTAGTGACGACGCAGCTTGTCTAGGTGATCAATCAGTTTCGGCGGCAGCCGAATAGAGCACATAGCGTATATGGATAGGGAAGTGATGACAGAGTTCACAAGCGTGAGTTTAGAGCCATAATCGAGTAGGGAGGCAGCCGTAGACAGTCTCCTCTCCACCGACGCGATCATTTGCATGAAATCACGGACCGTGGGCTTGCTGGTGCCCATGGGCAACCCTAGGTACGTGAATGGCACGCTCCCCACCTCGCAGCCGAGAAGACCTGCAAGCACGGCAGTGGTGTCCACAGGAACATTGATAGGCACAAGAGTGTATTTGGAGAAATTGATTCGCAAGCCCACCGTAGTCGCGTAGTCCTGCAGTGTGCGTTTGACCTTCAGGATCTGATCTTGCTCTGCAGGAAACACCAGGATGGTGTCGTCCGCGTATTGGATCACAGGGTAGTCGCCAGGAGCGTCGATTGGAGGCACTAGATCACCCATCCGCATTTTGTCATTGATCGCCGCCTGCAGCAGATCAGCCGCGAGAACGAACAGTAACGGTGACAGAGGATCACCCTGACGCACACCCCTGCAGCATTTGAATTGGCGTCCAGGTGCTCCATTGAGAAGAATGGAAGATTTACCTGAAGAGAAAATGGCTTCCATCCACCCCAGCCATCTGGGACAAAAGCCCATGCATCTCATGATCTCTATCATCGGTTTGTGCTCGATTGTGTCAAATGCTTTGGCGAAGTCAAGTTTCAGAACAAAAATCGGTTTGCCAGAGGCCCTGAACTGATGGAGGAATTCAAACGCCCAGCCGAGACAGTCTTGTATAGATCTCCCTTTCAAAAAACCATACTGATTGGCGTAAACCAGCCCTAAGGTATGAACTTTTGCAACCTGTCAGCAAGAAGTTTGGTGATGATTTTCAGGCAGCAGTTAAGCAAGGTAATGGGACGGTAGTCATTTGGTGTCGCCGGCGACTGAAATTTTGGTATCAGTGTGACAAACCCATAACTGAGACTCTCGAGCTCGATTCCACCAGCATGAAAATCATCACAAATTTTGTAGAAATCCTGCTTGATAATGTGCCAGCAGGATTTCAAAAAACCACCACTGAAGCCATCCGAACCGGGAGCCCTGTCAGTCGGCATACATCTGACAACCTCGTCAATTTCTGCATGAGAGAAAGGTATTGACAGAGCCTCCAGTCCCTCAACCCTTTTAATGAGACGGTTCAGATCAAGCACAATGTCCACAGCATTGGACGTGCCCAGCCTCTCCTTGTATGTTTGATAGAGCAACGCTTCTTTTCCCAGGTGATCCGACACAACCGACCCATCCGGGTTGGCTAATGTTGCGATTTAATTTCTGCGATATCTCTCAGTGGCGACACGATGGAAGAATTTGGTGTTGCCGTCGGCAAATTTGAAATATCTAACTGTGCATCGTTTTTCCCAGTACGCTTTCCTCCTATCTAGCAAGATAAGAAGGTGTTTTTTGAGGATCACTCGAAAGTTTTGTTCAGGTATTGAAAGCGGACGACGATCCTCCAACAGGTCAAGATCTGCTAGGACATGATTACAGTTATCGATCATCGAGGCAAGAGGTGAGATCCCTTTACTCCATTTCTTCAGCGCGTACCTGAGGCATTTCATTTTCCTGCAGAGAAGCGCCGCTGAATTGGCGGCAAAGTAACGACGCTTCCACACCCGATCCTAGGTTTTCTTGTGATTGAGATCGTGATGCACGCGCTCTCCGTTTCGAGCTTCACGCCACCCGTGTTCGTCTGTATCGAGCACTGACACTCTTGGCACGCTTCGTGAGTGTTGGATCAGTCGAGTATGATGCTATCTACCTTGTGAGGACTCAGATGCGTTCTCGAGTTGCTTGGCCCGAGATTGGAGGCACTTTTCCACCACGTGGTCCTCTACTTCCACCCTACGCTGAACCTAGGCCCCATCCTTGCCCAAATGGATATCAGGGTCCACAGGCCTTCGTGTTTTCCGATGGTCACCTTCAGCTACCGGGTTACGCGGGTAACTTTTACGAGGACTACTATGGAGATGGAGATTAGTGAGACCGCCTGTGGTCTTACTTAGTGAGGATGTAGTAGTATCTTTAGTATATTGTACGCAAGGTGTTCTAAGTTCCAGAGGCTTAGATAAATAATGTATAGGAATTCAGAGAGCCTCTGAAGGATGTATCATCTTCATCACGTTTGTATTAGCTTGGTGCTTGTACTAAAATGATGTATGGTTTGTATGACAACTTGTGAATATATGGCTTGTATGCTTTTATCACCATGTTGTCAAGATGATTACTTCCTTTGCTCTGTAATCCTTCCAGTACGACAATACCTTCTTTAGACTCTTCCAACAACCTCTGTTTGACTTTGGTTTTCACCTTCACGATGTCTCAAGGAACCCGTGGCCAGCTTGGTCGTGCCCAAGGTCGTGGGAATGAACAGGAGGAAGGCAACCTTCCACCCCCACCCACGATGGCTCAGGTTCTGATGGAGGTTGAGAGGAACCTCAGAGACTCTCACCATTTGCTGGAGGTCATTGCCCGCAACACCACTCAACAACACAATGATTTCGTGTCCTTGAACGACTTCATCCGGCTTCATCCCCCGGTCTTCAGTTACTCCACCGAGCCCCTTGACGCCGATGAGTGGCTTCGCAGCATCGAGAGGAAACTCCAGGCAGGCCATGTTGCAGATGGCGACAAGGTCAGCTATGCCACTTACCACCTTGAGGGTGCAGCTAGCTCTTGGTGGGAGAACTTCCTGAACATGAAACAGTTATCGGGTTTCTTTGAAGGTGGTGAATTCCACTATATCCCCCGAGCTGAAAATGAAACAGCAGATGCACTGTCCAAGCTGGGATCCACCAGAAAGGAAATTCCACCAGGAGTCTCTCTAGAAAACATCCACAAGCCATCCATCAAGCCTTCCCCGGAATCAGAGTCAATCTTTATTCCGGCCGACCTGAAGATGGCAGAGCTCGAGGCAAAGAGGTTGGTCAAGAAGAAAAAGCTAGAGGAGCAGTCGGCCGCACCAGGGGCTGCCGATTGCGAACCAGGGGCTGCTGTCGTCAGCTCGGGGACTGAGGTGGTCATGCAAGATGCAATCGGTTCATCCTCCTCCGAACTGGCAGTAGCAGAATTCGAACAGCCAGAGCCAGAAGCAGTTGCGGTAATGGTAATCGTCGTTGCACTATCATAGGAAGAGCCGATCAGAAACTTTTTGGTGGATGGCACACTCCCGCAAGATGAAGTAGATGCTCGGCAAATCCAGCCCCGATTTGGAGCATACACTATTTTAAATAAGGAGTTGGTGCACCGCAGCGCAACAGGAGTCCTTCAGCGGTGTGTGGAAGAGGACAAGAGGCTGTAGTTTCTCCGAGACATCCACCAAGGGGAGTGTGGTCACCATGCATCAGCGATAGCAATAGTTGCCAAGGCTTTCCGCCATGGTTTCTATTGGCCGACTACGAAAGCAGCGGAAAAATAGTTAGTCAAGCATTGCAATGGGTGTCAGAGATTCAAGGCGAAGAGCCACCTACTAGCCTCAGCACTCAAAACCTTACCGATCACATGGCCATTTGCATTTTGGGGTCTGGACATGGTAGGACCATTCAAAACAGCAAGAGGTGGCATGACACACTTACTGATAGTAGTGGACAAGTTCACCAAGTGGATCGAGGCAATGCCGATCAAGAAGCTAGATGGGCCGACTGCGGTCAGGTTCATGGCGGACATTATAGTCAGATATGGAGTGCCGCACAGCATCATCACTGACAATGCAACAAACTTCGCAAAAGGGGCGCTCGCTCGGTTTGCCTCCCAGCAGGGCATCCGGCTGGATGTAGCATCTGTAGCTCACCCCCAGTCAAATGGTCAAGCAGAGCGGGCAAATGGCCACATTTTGTCTGGAATGGAGCCAAGGTTGGTGGAGCCACTAGAGAGAGCACCAGGCACATGGCTCGACGAGCTGCCAGCAGTGCTCTGGAGTTTGCATACCACACCGAACCGTTCAACCGGATTTACTCCCTTCTTCCTACTATATGGCGCTGAAGCAATGCTCCCCTGCGACATTGAGTTCGATTCACCTCGTCACGCCATGTGCACGGAGGCAGAAGCCAAGGAAGCTCACGAGGACGGTGTTGATCTGAGAGAAGAAGCATGTCTCCTGGCCTTGTCCAGGTCGGCAATATACCAGCAGAAGCTGCGTCACTACCACAACAAGAAGATTCGACCCCTAGATTTTCGTGAGGGTGACTTGGTGTTGCGCCGAATCCAGAAATCGGATGGCCAGCACAAGTTATCCTCTCCTTGGGAAGGTCCATTCGTCATCAGTCGGGCGCTCAAGAACAATGCATACTACCTTATTGATCTCAGGAAGCCGCCCCGATACATGGACAATTTGGGGCAAGAAACGGAGCGTCCCTGGAACGCCGAGCTGTTATGACCGTTTTACAATTGTGCGGTATTGTTGTATCCCCTCCTTTTGTGGAAATATTATCAATGAGAATAGTCGTGCATCCATGGGATAACATTCGGCAGGAGTTACTAAAACTTGTGTTTTATCTATTTCCCAGTCTTATGGCCGGCGAAAGCTGACCCGGGGATCTGGCTGGTTGCCCCGAAAAGGGTATACTTAAGAGGAAGAGAAGAACGAGTGATGGGTTTGTGAGGGCTAGTCCGAACCGAATGCAGACCCTAGGTCGGCTGTAATGTCGGGTGGATAGGGCCGAGCAGAACTATCAATCGGAAAATTCATACTCTAAAAGTATATCTAATTTGAAGTTAGCCGATGGTAGACCCACCGATTGTGACCAGACCGGCTGGCCAATAGTCGGCAGGTTGCAATCGGCCCATCTGTGCAGCCCTACCTTTATGAACAAAACCGAGAGCCTAGAAGTACTTGTGAAAATTTCTCCCAATGTCTATTCTCTGGTCCGACCATAGACCGCAGGTCGGCTGTATGGTTGGCAGAAATATCAACAGAGAAAAAAGGCAAAGAAAAAGGCAATCGGTTGAAAACCGCAAAGGCAGAGAGTCAAATATATGTCTAGGGAAAAGAAAGTTCATAATCAAAAGGCCGATTGGCCGAATGGTGTTCATTACATGAAAGTGTCCCTCGGCGGGCGCACTTGGAATTTAACTAGTGTTTCTCAAGGAAAAGCAGCTAACTGAAAGGCATGCCGAGCTTAAGCAGTCGGCGCGTGACGAGGGGGTGACCCCACGACTACTATGGATGAGCCTACCCGGCGTACCCGAAGACAGAAGGCCCACAAAGATGCCGCCTAGGCCCAGCCTTGGCCCACTAGTGGCACCGATGTAGGAGTCCGCGACTCATAAGGAAGGTGCAAACTTGCTGTACGAAACAAGATCAGGGTTAGGAAACCTCATATGTAATCCAGGACGGACTCCCCGAGACATAGCCTAGTATACAAAGGCTAGGAGGGGAGACATCAAGGGACAAGCAATACACAATTTGTAACCCTAGCCTTGTGCGCATTAGCCTTGGCTCCCCTGTAATCGCCATCTCCAATCAATAAAATCGAGCAGGAACGTATCCTCCTGTTAGCCGACGAGCTATCGTCCAACATGTGCCTCTCATGACTAACCCAGGGTCCCTTACCATGGGATTTGCTGGGGTACATCCCTGTCAATTGGCGCCGTCTGTGGGAACTACACAGGTTGGAATTACGATCTCGGCGGTTCTGTCTCCAGCAAGCCACAACCCAAGAGCAAGAACCAGATGCAATCCACCCGAAGAATTCAAGATCACGGCAAACATCTTTGCCGCCCCAGCGAGATCGCTCAGTCTGCAGTCGTGCCAAGACCAATACTACGGTGGTAACCGAGCCCACCGCCAGAGAAGGAGAACTCGACGACCCAAAAGAAAGGCGCGAGGGTTCTACACGGAGATCCCGATCAACGAGCTGCATCATGAAGCAGAGAACCCGCCGATCACTCGACGACCCACCGCCGCCCAGGCACCCGCCGCACAACAAGACATCGACTCCGAGCTCGAGATCAGCGATCGCCAAGACCATCGCCAACGAGGAAGAAGTCGACAACCCAGAAGACAGACGCGAGGATTCTACGAAGTGACTCCACTCGACTAGTCGAACTATACAACCACGCGATTGCCGACCACTCAACGACCCGCCGCCGTGCGGACAGCCACCGCCCGCCAGGACAGCGACTTCGAGACTCAGACCGGAGAATACTACGACCCAGATCGAAGGCCAGACGAATTCGCCAATCTCATAAGGAATCAGAATCTAAGCGAAGGGATCGAAATCGACCCGTGAGTTCACGAGCACCCAGCGGACCACGCGTTGTTCTTCCGAATCTCAAGGAGGAAACGGCATGCCGGATCCAGCAAGCTCGCGGTCAGAGAACAACTATAAGGAACCTGCATGATCCACTGCTTCCAAGACAACTGGGGAAATATCAGATCGAGCCACACCCTGGGAGACTGCCGCCTGTTCAACGAACTCGCCGACAGCCTCAAGGAAGAAAAACAGCAAGAAGCCAAGCGCACCCGACAAACCGAGCTGTCGCGCTCAAGGACAGGTGTACTCAATCCAAGAGGGCAGGGTATCGCAAGCCCAACAGGACGCCTACACCCTGCAAGCCAGAGCAGCCGAGAACCTAAACACAGTCGAAGTCTACCAGCTACACAACGCAGAAACCAGCATCACGTTCTCCCAGAGCGATCACCCGCCCGTAGTCCCAAGGCCGGGACACGCGCCCCTGGTACTCGACGCTCAAATTGGAGGACACGACATGGACAGAATCTTCATGGACGGAGGCAGCAGCATGAACATAATCTTCGTCAGCACCCTACGCAAGATGCTGATCCCACGATCAGTATGGAAGAAATAAAGCACTGTGTTATACGGAGTAGTACCAGGAGAGGCAGCCACTTCCCTTGGAGTAATCGATCTCGAAGTTGTCGTTGGCAGCAGACGCAATTTCGCAAGACACACCCTCGAGTTCGAAGTACTCGATTGGCAGTCGCAATATCACGCCATATTGGGACGTCCAGTATTCGCGCAGTTCATGGAGATTCCACACTACGCCTACCTAAAATTCAAGATGCCAGGATTCGCGGGCGTCATCACGGTCAACGGGAGCTTCACCAAATCCGACAAGTGCGATCGCGATTTCCATAAAGTCTCCGACACCTTCGGAGCCGAGCAAGAACTCACAGAAATAGCCATGGCGACAGACAAAAGCATCTTTCCACTAGCAAGAAGTGAGACAAAAGATTACGCGCGGGACTTCAGGATCGACAGCGACACGGTCACCCACCAGGTGCACCCGACGGGCCCAGAAAAAACAGTCCGCGTGTACGCCCACCTCCCGGAAGAGCAAGCGACTGCCCTCATCGCTTTCCTCCGCGAAGAATGGGTAATCTTTGCCTGGTGCCCAGCCGACATGCCAGGAGTACCGCGCGGGCTCGCGGAACACGCATTGCGTATCAAGACAAACACCAAGCCAGTGAAGCAAGCACTATGAAGATTCTCAGAACCCAAGCGCAGAGAAATCGGGGAGGAAGTCAATCGTTTACTCGACGCCCAATTCATCCGAGAGACAAAGAAAGCTACTTGGGTCACCAACCCCATGCTGGTCCCCTAGAAAGACACAGACGTACTGCGAATGTGCGTCGACTATGGGCCAGTCAACAAACACTGCCCAAAGGATCACTTTCCCCTGCCAAGGATGGATCGGATAATCGACTCGACAACAGGATGCGACCTCCTATCGTTCCTCGATGCCTACTGAGGATAGAACCAGATCAGGATGAAAGAAGAACACGAAGAGCATACATCATTCATCACCCCTTACGGCATATTTTGCTACACAACAATGCCTTTCGGACTCAAGAACGCCGGTGCCACATACCAGCGGATGATGCAAGCCTGCTTGAAAGATCAAATAGGAAGAAACGTGCAGGTCTACATGGATGACATCGTCATCAAATCCTATAGTGCAAACACGTTACTCGACGACCTGCGCGAGACCTTCGCAACACTCAACAAATACAGAATCAAGCTCAACCCGAAGAAGTGCGCATTCGGCGTCCTAGCCGGGAAGTTCTCGGGTACATGGTCTCCGCTCGAGGAATCGAAGCGAACCCCGAGAAAGTCCAGGAAATCACTAGGATGAAGGAACCAACCGACATCACAGGCGTGCAGCAGCTCACCGGAAGACTCGCAGCCCTGAGTCGTTTCATCAGCAGATTGGGAGAACGCACATTGCCATTCTACCAGTTGCTGAGAAAAGGAGAGAAATTTGAGTGGACCGAAGAAGCCCGCAAAGCATTCGCAGACCTGAATAAGACACTCTCGACCCCACCGATCTTAGCGGTCCCCAAAGAAAAAGAAAAATTGTACCTCTACGTGGCAGCACGCAACAGCGTGGTAAGCACAACACTCGTCGTCGACCGCACAGAAGAAGGTAAGGTCCAGAGCATACAAACGCCGATCTACTACCTCAGCATGCTCTTGAGAAAGTCCCAACAGCGGCACCCGCACTACCAGAAGCTACTACTGGCCATCATCACGACCTCAAGAAAAGTGTCGCACTACGTTGACGAACACCCTATCACAATCATGAGCAGCGCACCACTAGCGGACATCCTCAACAACCCCGGAGCGACCGGGCGAGTCACCGAGTGGAACATTGAGCTCAGCCCGCGGGACCTGCAATTCAAGCGCCCAACAGCAATCAAAGCCTAACTACTCCTAGACTTTCTGGTCGAGTGGTCAGAGTTCTAGACACCAGCCCCCCCGGACCTATCGAACTCATGGACAATGTTCTTCGATGGGTCAAAAAAGACAGCAAGGAGCCGGAGCAGGAGTCGTTCTGGATTCCCCCAAAGGAACTAAGCTCAAATACGTCCTCCAGAACAACTTCAGCCATGCCTCCAACAACGAATCCGAATATGAGGCACTGCTCTGTAGCATGCGCATGGCCAAAACATGCGGTGCCACTCGCCTCGTAATCTACGGAGACTCCAACGTCGTCGTCGAGCAGGCGATGAAAGACTGCCATGCAGTAGCCGACAACATGGCGGCCTAGCAGAAGCTCTACAACACGCTCGAAGGAAGTTTCTATGGCTGCGAACTCAACTATATCCCGAGAACAAACAACACAGAAGCCAACGAACTCGCAAACATTGGCTCGACTCGCGGACAAGTACCACCAGGCGTCTTCCTCGAAGGCATCAGCTAGAGATCCATCAAGGAAAAAACAGCAGCACCAGAGGCAGCTGTACATGACGACAACACAGAGCCAGCACAGGTGGCATCAGCAAGTCCATCTGAAGGCAACAACAGTCAAGCGGTCGAACCTACAAATCCAACAACACTCGAAGGACCAGCGTGGACAAAATCATTCCTCCGATTCCTAATCGAAGGCACGCTACCGCAAGATGTCTCAGAAGCTCGGCGCATCAGTCGTCAATCCAAGGCAATCACAGTGATCAACAGACAGTTATACAAGCGCAGCATCACCCAGATACTCCAGAAGTTCATCGACGAAGAAGACAGCAAAGCCCTACTGCTCGAAATCCAAGAGGGCACCTGCGGGCACCACACGAGCAGTCGAGTGCTTGTGTCCAAAGCGTTCCGAGTAGGGTTTTATTGGCCCACCTCGATGAAAAACGCAGAGGACATCGTGCGGCATTGCATTGCATGTCAAAAATTTGCCAGCAGGCCACATGCTCCAGCCTCAGAACTCAAGACCATATCACTATCATGGCCGTTCGCCACCTGGGGAATCGACATGGTAGGCCCACTCAAGAAGTCATCAAAAGGGGGAAGCACACACCTACTGGTAGCAGTCGACAAGTTCACCAAGTGGATCGAAGCAGTGCCCATCACCAGTTCCACAACCCTCACGGCAGTGTACTTTATCAAATCAATCATCTTCAGGTTCGGGGTGCCACACAACATCATCACGGACAACGGCACGAACTTCAAAGCCGCAGAATTTCAGAACTTCTGCGAAGAACTGGGCATCAAAATCAACTACGCATCAGTCGCGCACCCGAGAGACGCTATCGTCGCTCACGCGATCTATGCATCAAAGCACTCGGGGGCTTGAGTACAAACTCCCCCCGAGAGACGCTATCATCGTTCACGCGATCTTTACATCAAAGCACTCGGGGGCTCGAGCACCACCTCCCCCCGAGAAACGCTCACGAAGTCCAAAACTTAAAGGGCCCAAGAAAAAAACCCCCGACAGGCCCCACTTGCTGAAAAACGGTTCGGAAGACATGGCCACAATTAGATGGAACACAAAGCACTCTGAAGAAATATAGATGGAGCGCAGGACACAGACAATTCTTTAGTCTTCACCTGATCGCCAAAGATCACCCAAAGACTCAGGGGCTACTCCCATCGGGAGCGCTGCCGCAGACCCGATAAAAGACAGAAAATAATGGAAGAACGACAAAGGAAACAGATCTCAGCCTACGTTTGACTCTCCGACTCAAACGTACGGCCCCACCTGCTGAAAAACGGTTCGGAAGACATGGCCACAATTAGATGGAACACAAAGCACTCTGAAGAAATATAGATGGAGCGCAGGACACAGACAATTCTTTAGTCTTCACCTGATCGCCAAAGATCACCCAAAGACTCAGGGGCTACTCCCATCGGGAGCGCTGCCGCAGACCCGATAAAAGACAGAAAATAATGGAAGAACGACAAAGGAAATAGATCTCAGCCTACGTTTGACTCTCCGACTCAAACGTACCCTCGGGGACTACTCCCATCAGGAGCGCTGACGCGCACTCGATAGAACCCACAGTGCAAAGTTTTGATGGACTCGAAGACATCTCTCGAGCGCAAAGGACTCGAACACAGTTTTCGGTTGCAAAGGATTCGAAGACAAATTCCATTGCAAAGGCTCAAGCACAGCTCGCATCACAAGGACCCGAAGATCATTCGCAGTACAAAAATTCAAAGTACATTGGATAGAAGGCAGCTCTGATTACTCGAAGACAACGATCATTACATGGAAAACCAACCTAGTTACAAAGGACACAAGTAGCCAATAAGTCTACATCATCAATCACCCAAGGAATTATGACTTATACATGTATGCCCATGCTGAGATAATTGGCACCAAGACAACGAGCATCATCACAGACAAAGGAAGAGTCGAAGAAGCCAGTTCATGATGTCAATGACATAACAAAAGGTGAAGCTCAACTTATTTGCGGACCACCGAGGACAATGCTCCACCAGCTTCTTCTCTTGCCCCACCAGCTTCTTCTCCAGCTCCACATGAGCTACCGGCGAAGATGACGCTGCTGCCTCTAGTTCTACAAGGTCGCCTGGCGCGTCCGCTTGATCAGTGGCTTGACGTCGGGGTCTTCTTCAGAACCGGAGGAGGAAGCAGTAGAAGACGTCTCAGCATCAGCACCCGAAGAGTCGCCGGAGGAGGTAGCAGTTGAAGACGCAGACAAAGGACTCCTCGACCTGCCAGAACCATCGCTGCTTGTCTCCGGCAAATACGGATCCATGCGGTTGCCGCTCGAGTCAAAGGAGCAGATGGTAAGAGTGTCTTCGCCATCAAAATGGAAACATAGAGTGTCACCATCACGCAAGTTCAAGCGTCGAGCAAACGAACTCCAGTCAAAGCCAAGAAAAACCAAGAGGGAACTATCGATCTCCAACTCAACATAAGAAGGAGATCGAGCGCACCCCTGAAGACGAAGCAGTAAGCCATCAAGAATGCGCTCAGAAACAAGGGCAGAAAATGCAGAAGGAAGCAGAATACGAGCGGCGTTCCAGCCACGGACGTGCAGGAGGAAATCATAGCGCCAAAAGCCTTCCTCCGAGAAAGAGGAGGAAGGCGTCGATGGTGTAGCACGACGACCACCACAAGAAGAGCGCGGAGTACGACCACCGCGACCACGGCGAACCCGGTCGCGGCTAGTCATAGCCGCACCACGTTTTGGTCCCATGAGAAGATGAAGAAGAGGAGCTAGAGATGTAGAAGACAAACACTACTGCTAGATGAAGAAAAGGGGCTTATTTATAGCAGAACCCCAAGGGCACGAAGAAGCCCAGGCGACGGCAGCAAAATTCAAAGACCAAGCATGCCGGGCGATTCGAATTCCGAGACAAAGATGCCTTCACACGGGCGCCACTATGCGCTGGACGCGTCAAATCTCGCGCGTTTTCAATACGCGCATCGATAACTCAACAGGCGGCTACAACACGCCACCAACAGCCATCATTATGACCGGTCATCAAGACATGACGGTTCGCAGAGAGAGCATCTTTGACGGTCCTCCAGCAAAGAGATCATTATCCTTACCAAGAAGAGGTAAATTAAAATGGAAGCGCAAAAAAATATAGCCTGCAAGCAACGTCTTTACTAACTCAAATACATTTTTCAAATATATTTAACTCCCATCGGGAGCATCTCCACTAGAGTTACGGGTGCTCCCTCACCTAAAGAGTTAATATGTGCTCGAGTGATTACTCGCACCCATTAGAGTTTTGGGTGCTCCCTCACCTAAAAGAAAAGACGTGCTCGAGTGATTACTCGCACACATGAAGAGTTTCGAGTGCTCCCTCACCACGACAGAAGATAAGCAGGCCTGCACTCGCCAGATCGAGCGATCCCAGAGTATCTGGTGCTCCCTCACCAAGATAGAAAAAGCAATACTCGAGTTATTACTCGCAAAACTCTGAGAATCCAAGTACTCGACGACCTTCCGAGCAAGTACTCCTCTACATTACTCCTCGCTCGAGCACTCGGCAAAGCTCCGCGAGTGACCGCTAAAACAACTCACTTGATTGTTTATTCCAAGTGGGTGCATTATCAACTAGGCTCCGCGCCTCAATAAAAATACATATTCCTGGAACACGATACACTGTGCCCAGATGCCACGCAAGCTTAGCGTGTAGGTAAGACCCCGCTGCGCAGATCGACCGGGCTGGGACTTGCCGCAGAGCGATTTCACTCCCAACCTTTTCCATGCGCTTGCATGATAGAAAAATCCGGGCGGACGCGCCTAGGCTACGAACTTTACTGGCGGCAATTGATCACTGTAAGACCTGCAACGGCTTGACTTTTGCTCGACACCAGTGTTCCCAGCTCATGTCAAGGGACATGGGTTTGATTGGGCTACTGCGGTTTTTGCCACTAGTGCAATTCACCAAGGCTCGACCAGTCGACTCCTTGGGCCCTGTCAGCTTAGCATCCCTCGAAACAGGTTTTGTCATGGCCCCAGACTGCCAGCGACCCGCGGTTGAACCGTGCATATATCAAAAACGACGCAAGAATGGACTCGAGTCCCTGTGCGCCTCTTCGAGTCCCCCAGGCACTCGGGGGCTACTGACGAGGGGGTGACCCCACGACTTCTATGGATGAGCCTACCCGGTGTACCCGAAGACAGAAGGCCCACAAAGATACTGCCTGGGCCCAGCCTTGGCCCACTAGTGGCACCGACGTAGGAGTCCGCGACTCATTAGGAAGGTGCAAACTTGCCGTACAGAACAAGATCAGGGTTAGGAAACCTCATCTGTAATCCAGGACGGACTCCCCGAGACCTAGCCTAGTATATAAAGGCTAGGAGGGGAGACGTCAAGGGACAAGCAATACACAATCTGTAACCCTAGCCTTGTGCGCATTAGCCTTGGCTCCCCTGTATTCGCCGTCTCCAATCAATAACATCGAGCAGGAAGGTATCCTCCTGTTAGCCGACGAGCTATCGTCCAACCTGTGCCTCTCATGACTAACCCAGGGTCCCTGACCATGGGATTTGCCGGGGTACATCCCCGTCAGCACGTCCAGAGAAGATGGCTCGGTCGGAGCTGAAGTAGTTGGGCTTGTGCTGGTGGCACCTCCCTGAGCGAAAGAGGCAATAGTCTTGGTCTGAGTGTGCGACGGGTCCTGGGAAGCATTCATCGAGTGCCCGTCGGAGCAGTCTTCACCTTCTTCATCAGCATCGTCATCAGCGTAGTCCGAGGAGTGGGAGGGGCCGCTGCCGGTCCGCCGAGCAGGTCGGGACTGGGGTGCATCTTCACTGGTAGTATATAGAAGGCCGCTGAGGGAGGCAACTCCGGTTGCCTGAACATCCTCATCAAGATAAGGAGTAACTTCCAGTTGATCCATGCCATCTGCGAGCTCTTGGGAATTATGGCAGATCCGGGTCCAGAGTTCACCAACGGATTCTTTCGATCCGTCCCGCAGAGCAGTCATCAGGTCAAGATCAATGCTAGGGTACCAGCTCTTTGCGATAGAGGGAGCAGCTTGCACCCCAGATCGGAAGGCAGAATCAAGCATATTTTCCACCTGGCAGGGCACGGCCTTGAGATTCCATGCAACATCCTCATTGGTTTCAAAGGAAATCGGCTTCAGCCTGCCATTGAAGAGCTTGTCGTTCAGCTTCTGGATACCATTCTTGTAAGTGCATAGGGAACCTTTTTTCAAATGGGGCACTCGCGCATCCAAAGCAACAACAAAGTCCTCGGCATCAGCAGGAACTACCACACCTCGCACTCGGCGGGCTTAAGAAACAGCTTCATCGGCAGCAGTGGTGGAGTTGGGCCAGGCATCTGGAAAGAGCAATTGGAGAAAAAAGTCTGTTCGGATTGCAGTAGGATCAGATCGGAATACAAGAATAAGCAGAATAAAGGGGTACCTGCAAGGGAGAGATCCACTCGATGGAGGAAGGAAAGGGCGAGATCAACATTGGCTTGTGCACGTTGGATTTATGTCTGTTGTTGGGAATCCATGTCTTCGCCGCCTTTGACAGCAGCATCTCGTTCCTTCATGAGCTGACCCTCTACCTGGGTCCGAGCATCTAACAGCCTCTGCATATCGGCATCATGAGCAACGTTGGCGGTGGAGAGGTCGATGGTCACCTTTTGAACTTTAGCCTGCAGTTCGGCCTCGAGGCCAACCAGTCGAGCACGTTCCTTCTTAGCATCTCCGAGATGGGCATTCTTCTCACCGAGCTGGTTCTCTAGTTCGGCGACCTTCTTCTGGGCGGCCTCTAGTTCGGTGGAGTCAGTGGCAGAAGTTGCAAACCAACAAAACACGTAAGGAAACGGCACCAATCGGAAGCAGAAAAAGAGCAAGCGGAAGTATACTTGTCAGTTCTTGGATCTTGGCAGCTTGAGCTTCGGCATTCCTCTTCAAGGAAGTAATGGACTTTTGGCCCGCTGAGTAAGCGGCCAAAAGCTCATCGAACACAACTTGGCGTCTATCGCAAATAGCTTCAAAAATTGGTCAGTCAAATCTGAACAGGGCACAACAGTTAAAAGAAAGTAGGATCCGAGCAGATTACAAGCAATCGGCCCAAATCTCGGGGACTACACCGAGTGGGTGCGCTAGGCGCACCCCCACTGAAAGGAAAACTTACAGAAGAAGAGTACTCAGAGGCAAGGATTTGGCCCAGAGCTCCATCGGCAAAACGTCTAATGTGGGTGGAAAGGCCACCCAATCGGTTTAGAAGACGGGCCGAGACTTGGTCCTCGAATCCAGGAGGCGGAGGAGTGGCGCAGCAGGCCGGACCGGTGAGACATCAGAAGCGCCAGTGTACGCCTCGCGGAACCGGTTGGCTCACGAGAGTTGGCGGCCCGTGGTCGGCGGCTGGCGCACAAGGGCTCTGGAGGATGGCAGTGTGACAGCACTAGATCCAGCAGAATGTGAGTAGAAAGTAGAAAATTGACCTGAGGATCAGTGAGTGGAGAAGCAGTCGGGTCGAGGGGGCCAGCAGCAGCACTCTCCGATACGACCGCAGGAGCTGTATTCACAGGAATAGTGGCCTGGGCTGAAGAAGCCTCAGTCTAAGCGGCATCAGCAGTAGGACGATCTGGCATTGGCACATCAAGGTGCGCAACACTAGAGGGGTCCATCAGGATCGCAGTGGGAGAAGCGGCGGTCGTTGCAGGAGTGGCCGACTGCGCGCCAGCAGTCAAATTGGTGGTAGAGGTCGGGAGGGGAGCAGTCGGCTGCGCCTGTTTCGCGGCTGCGGCAGCTCTCTGTTTCTTGGCCCGCTCGGCCTTGGTGGTGTTGGCGGGAGCTCTCTTACGAGAAGGCGCAAGAGGAATGCTGGAAGTAGCGGAGGCCGCGGGGGTCGCGCTCGGAGGAACTTCAGAGGTGGCAGGGGGGCAATCGGAGCCACCCTAGGCGCCACAGGAGCGACAGATCGGGCAGCCCTGTAAAGCAAAGAGCAAGTTGAGAAAAGCAGTCGAGAAAGATTGAAAGGAGCAAAAAATGCAAAGCAACATACCCAAGAGCTCGGGGTAGCTGGGCAGAAAACATGGACATGGAGCAGCTTGGACGAGCAATGTTCAGAGGGGTGGGAGAGAGCACAGGGCCACTCGGTTTGGGGGCAGTCAGACCTGGAGCAGGGCGTCGCGCTCTGTATTTACCTTTCTTCTTAGCAACCCTGGAGGTGCCAGGGGTGTCATCGGTGCGGGGGCATTTTCCTTCAGCCAATGTGTCGGGACCCGGGGTTAGCGTATGCAAGTCCCGCTATGACATAGTCATATGGAGAGCCGAGAACCGTACCCACTTGTCTAAGTAGACAAGGCCAAGCACGGAACATTCTTGGAAAGCATCGTACGTGAGGGGCATCCCATCCAGGCCGGATGATCAACTGAGATGGGTCCTCATCGTCCGCACAAAAGTCTAAATGACATGGGTGATGAACTCCCATATTCACAGACAAGTCGCCTCAACCATACTATCGACTATCTCATAACTCTTACATAGACTTACTCCAGCCCGATCACTTAGTCGAGGTCTAGGGCAGGCTCGATCATACAACAAAGTGTGCACGAGACAGATTCTAGAGCAATCGCATCGGAATGCCGCAAGCTGCGCACATCTAAGGGCCACTTGGTGTATAAAAGACCGCCGGCCAGATCACAACTAAGGTCTCGAAAACCCATACAAAGACATGCATGTTATAAACATACACGCATCACACATGCCTTGTATGAACAATAGGTATCATTGCAATTCTCTACAAAGTATACAAGTATGTGATCCAACATTACAATATTCAACGGAAGCAGAGTAGGTCTGAGTACAGACAAACTTAACAAATGGCTTAAGAAGCCTTATTTAAACACAAAGCCCTCCACTAGGGAACCAGTCTGCTGACTGGGACTACACTAGCTTGGTATTCAGTCGTCGAGCTCGAGGAAGAATCCACCTTCGGGGTCAGTGGGTTCATTTAAAACAAAGAATAAGAAAACGTGAGTACAAAGTCGTACTCAGGAAGACTTACATAGGAGCTATACTACTCATGCGCTTGTATCAAGGTAAAGGGAGGTGGGGTTCATAAGAAGAAGTGCCAGCTTTGACTTGGCTATTCCTGAACTACGAGTACCAGACTTGAGGTAAGAAGCGTACACGAGTCCACTACATCTCCAATCACTTACACCACTATGGTGCCTTCCTCGACTTCCCCACGAGAAAGCACGCCATAGCACTCACACTTATCTTGGTAAATTTTATAAGTATCCAGTTCAAGTTGTCTAATAATAAAGCTATGCTTTCCAAGCAGTCCTTAACCGCGGACGCGGCTATTCGAATAGTTTTGTTAACCCTGCATGGGTGTACTGCTACACACACATGATCATCAGTTACCTCCTTTGTACTCAACACCGTTCAAGAAGTGTCAGCAAGGATGCTCACCACAACTGTTACCTCATAACCGATCTAGTCCAAGAAAGCCGCCTACCTGGGTTGGCTACCACTATCGTGAACCCGGCCGGTTTACCTAAGTGGACCTAGATGATGTGTGCGTGGTGCATAAGCCGGTCCCGTTTGAGCCGTTCTCTCACTTAGCAGCCAGGCCACAAACCTACCAGAACTTCGAACTACTGCGACATCTGGACGTCGAAAGGGATGAGTTAATAGGTTGAGAGGGGTCAGTGAGCCCAATGTGTGGTTGTACTCTTCATCTTGGATCACCACACAAGAACTCGGACTTAGGGCGGTGTTCAACGAGACAACCCACTTTGTACTCCTACACAGCCTCTCATCGTTCACCTTGTATTAGGGTAGATTCACCAACACATTTCCACCATCATCAACATGATCACTACAAACCCGACTCACATAACAGTAACAACATTGTATCACTCTAAGCATGCAATAAGCAGTAAAAATTGCAGGGGCCACATGATATCAATCAACTCCTACATTTGCTAGGATTGTGGTTTTCTTGCTACTGTGACAAAAGATAGGTCATGCAAAGGAATGGGTTCATCTAAGCGGTAGAAAGTAGCATGGTAATCATCCTATACAATGCATAAGAGAGACATGAGTGGGAAGTGGGATTTTATCGACATGATCAATGGGGGTTTGCTTGCCTTGCTGACAAGGTTCAGTCTCGGCATCTTCAACGAAGGGGGCAGCCTCCTGTTCCGGTTCAACTTCTACTCGACAAACAACAAACAAGGTAGCAAAGTAAATACAATGCACAAGCACATGGTTGAAGGTTGAAACTTGGTTTGCATGCTTCTGATGTGTGAGGGAATTCTATTTAAATGGAGTATATTGCAAATGAATTGCAAATTCAAACTCCAATTTGAATTCAATTTAGCCAAGTTGCAAATGCTATTATTTGATCAATGTAACTCATCTTGATATGTGTATTATATGCCTCTGATGTTCTAGTGAAATGTGGCATGTTGCTAAGTTTCAAATTGCAAAAGCATTTGAATTTAATTTGATTAAATTCCAATTAAACTAAATAGCAAATGCTACTGGTCCCATTTTAAATTCAACTCAAACATAGCTGAAAGTTGTATATTTGGATATATTATTTTCTCCTGATCATTTTTCATATATTATATGTTAAATTTGGAGTTAAAATGAATTAGTTATGAATTCCCAAAGTTTAATTCATTTTCTGGAATTTCTGATTTTATTTTAAATAGAAAAACCTTTATCGCGCCAGCATGACGTCAAGGTGACGTGGGGGGGTGCTGACATGTGGGGCCTCTCTGTCAGTGTCTCTGTTTAATTAATCCAGCGATTTAAATTAATCTGGGGATTAAGTGGCCTTGGGCCCACTGGTCAGTGTCACAGGGGGTGGATTAGGGGGTGGTTAGTGGCTAACCACGCCGGCAACGTGGATCTCACCGGCGGCAAGTCGCTGGCGACCATCCAGCACGATGGCGCTCGCACGGGATGGCGTTCCCGTGGTCCATTTTGACGCGCTGCAGCCACCAGGGGGCATCTCAGGCTCGAGCGCATCTCCTCGTGAAAGCAGGCGTCCACGGGGAGGTCCAGGGAGACGGTGGCGAGCTCGTCGGCGGAAGCATAAGCACGGCGACGACGTAAGTGATGCTGCAGGGAACGGTTTAGCGCGGGAGGTAGCGCGTTCGAAAGCTGGGAGCTCCAGAAGAAAAACGGTGGCGCTGGGGAGGACGTAGGGGCACAAGATCGAGCTCTAGGTCGTCCATGGAGGCGACGGAGCTCGGTTCCCATGGAAATCGGCGACAAAGGGCAAGAGGGGCCGACCTAGGTTAGGGGAAGCACTCACCCAGACGCAGGGAGTGCAGCGGCGCAGTCGATGGAGGCGGGGAGGGCTTGACGACGACTAATCGAAGACGGCGAGCTTGCGGGTCCGGCGAGGTCGCGATGGCGATTCTGGCTTCTACGGGGGCTCCGGGATCTTGATTCCTTGCATGGCGACAAAGTCGACGATGGTGAAGCTGATGGACTAGCTCTCCTGGTCTCTAGCGCACGTCGGTCGCGTCTTCCACGGGGGTGCGCTCCAGCGAGTCCTCGGGCGGCGACGAAATCGAGCACGGGAGGAGGGGGAGGAAGCTCTGGACGGGGGGAATGGATGCGGCGTGTCCTGGGCGTCTCCGTGGCACGTCTTGGAGGCTCGAGATGGGCAGGTGGCGACCGCAGGGACGTCGCCGTGCTCGGCTAGCTCGGTGGCATTCCACCGAGAAGCTTGGAGGCGCGGGGTCGGGGAAGAAGACCCCCTTGCCCCTTTGGGCCGGGTGGGCTGGCTGGGCTGCCTTCGCCTAGGCGACAGGTAAGCCTTTCTCTCTCCTTTCTGTTTTTCTTTTCTAATTTATTTTCTGTCTTTATTTTGGTTTTGCTAAATAAAATAGCAAACCATTTTGTAAAATGCTAGAACTTTTTATATGGCCCTATAATAATATATACTAGTCATTTGCAAAGTTTGGAACTTTTTAAAATTCAAATTATTTGAATCTTAAATCAAATAGGGGTTTTTGAATTAATCCATGGTCCTATTTGAATATTTGAAAAACCCATGAGCATGAGGTTGGTCCCACATCACTTGATATGTGATCACACTCATTTATAAGACTTTTCAAAAATCCAACATGAATTTTTGGAGAAGATTTATTTCTGGCCTTTTGAATTAATTCATCTGGCACTACTGGAATTCTGCAGTTTGCCATCTGCCATGGCGGTCGGCAAACATATCAAAAGCGGACGGCAAAGTCCTTTTCCGTCTGTTGGCGGACGACAAAGCACTCGTCAGCCATTTCTCCGGCAAAGAGGTGCTTTGCCGTCTGCATATTATCGACGGACGGCAAAGATCTTTGCCATCTGTTTTTTCCTAGTAGTCGGCAAAGTAAAGAATACATGTATTATGTTACTAGGTGGTGTTGGAAATATGCCCTAGAGGCAATAATAAAACGTTATTATATATATATATTTCCACGTTCGTAATTAATGTTTATATTTCTGTGCTATAATTGCA
Source organism: Bromus sterilis (assembly GCA_950022295.1). NCBI lineage: Eukaryota > Viridiplantae > Streptophyta > Magnoliopsida > Poales > Poaceae > Bromus > Bromus sterilis. Next base: position 153,941,106 of record OX465596.1, on the reverse strand, counting down.
ATGACCCTGACTATGAGATTCAGAAGAAAACTCACTTGCATGGGTGGAAATGTAAACACCAAGAGTTCCTGGTTTAGCCTCTAAGACCAGCTCATGTGCTAACTGATGATTACGTTTTCTTAATCATGGACATTGTTCTTGTAACAAGGATGTCAGTAGCAATGGGAACATATTGTTAGCAGAACAATGATGTTGAACCGACCCCAGTATTGAATGATATACTTAGAGATCACATCGTAACTACGTTATAAGTCATATCATGAAATGTTATCATATACGTAATTCCTTAGACCATGAGAGTATCGAGTTGCTTCACACAGGAAGACATGCTTTGGTTCTTAGATGAATCCTCCCGTAAATGGGAAGTAGTAAAATAAGTTCTGGGTATGTCAGATGGTGTGGCTAGTGACTGTGATAGTTCAAGAATGGGATTTGCTCCTTCACGATGAAGAAGATATTCACTTCGGGCCCACTCGGTATGACGGTATCCATTATAGTCTGGCCAGACGCATTGTGATTCAGTCACGGGGATACCGGAATACGATAACGAGAAAATGGACAAACGAGCAAAGAGGATAACGAGTGGCTTGTGTTCAAGAAGTTGTTACACATGGGTGCCAAACATCTCTCCTCTAACTTTGTCATATATCACGAAGCAAAGGGAATGGTACATGAATAAACATAATGGTTCACTCGAAGTTTCTTCGTGTATGTGCGGGAGTCAACATGGGTGTCCATGGCTCCGCTGTTGATTATTGGCTATTGACGAAAGGCTATGGACCTATGTCCGGAAGATGTTCTGAGTCATGTCCGCATTATACCGAACCTATTGGGTCACACACTTAACGAGCAGTAGTCTGTTAGAATACTAGTATGGTAGAAGGTTTAGTGGAAGCAAAGCAGAATAGTTCATACGGGTACCGGAAGTAGTCCCGGAGATTTATGGAATAGTTCATAAGGGCACCAGAAGTAGTTCTGGGTATTTAGGATATGTTTGGATCTCTCTGGAGTAGTCCCAGGTGGTTCCAGAACATATGAAAATGGTAATGGGAAAGTTTACGATCAACCGGAATAGTTTCGGTGATCGGTGGACAGCTTAAACAATATGTTGTGTTCACCGGACATAATAACCTTTGCCCGGTTGGCTCCGAAACCCATTTAGATGGCTCCGAAACATTCGTTAGAGGTCCCGGAAGGTATTGGAAGTGCTGCAAAAGTGTCCGGAATGTCCCGAAACAGTCCCGGTAGGTCCCGGAAGGTCCTGGAAGCTTCTAGAAGGTTCCGGAAGGTTCCGGGCAGTACCACCCACTGCCCTGCGCCCCTGGCCTTGGGGGGCAAGCCACCTAGGCTGCCCTGGCCGGCCAGGTGGAGGGGGCGCACCAAAAAGGGGTGGGAGATCCTCCAGGTGGGATTTCCAAATACCATTATGGAAGGTTTCCGGTGGAAAGGTATGTGTAGGTTTGGAAGGCTTGGGAGTCCAAGTTGGACTCCCAAACCTCCTTGAGCTGCGCCCTTGGCCCCTTGGCCACCTATATAAGGTGAGCCAAGGGTGGGGGGAAGACACACAATCAATCCCCAAGGCCTATGCGCCACCCTCCCTCCTCTAAACCCCGTTGCTCCACTTTTAGACCCCGGTTTAGACGCTGTTCTAGATCGGAATCCGTTAGGGTTTTCTCCCTCTAGTTTTTCTCGGTGGCGTTCATCTCTGGACAGCGGAGCGCTCCTGGATTGCTGCTACGGGATGTGTGGATACTAATGGAGGGGTCGTACCTTCGACCCTTCTTCGAGGAGCTTGTTCATGGGACTTATCCGTGGGACTAGATCGCGGGACTTGTTCGTGGGATTGATCGAGGGACTGTTCGTGGGAGAACTTGCGAGATCTACTTCCACTACGTCCACGAGCTTCACCAACTCTACTTCCGCTACATCGGTTGGTGAGCCATGACCTAAAACCTTGTATGCAATCTTCTTGGATGATCTTGGGTTCTTGATTCGTAGGCCGAAATTTTTTGTTTTCTACTACGTTTCCCAACAGTGGTATCAGAGCGATCCTTGATTAGATGCATGTTTAGGTAGATCATATGTTGATATGAGGCATTGATTTTCTTGTTTGCTTCCCTATCATGTGATCTTTTCTTTGCTCGACGGCATGATGTGATTTTGCTACAAGGTTTGAGTTTTGCCATGATCCCTCTATGCTGCTCTTAGTATGCTGGTTGCCTTGATCATGGACTACATCAAATTCCTTGGATCTCATCCTAGTCTTGCTATAGAAAATTTTACATGAACGGGCTTGTGGATTTTATGAACTCAAATCCACACGGGGGTCACGCGTTTAACGAAGTTTGGCTTGTGGCATTAGTTGCTACACGCACCCCGTATGTTAAACTAGCAACAAAAGAAGTATCGTGTTTTTGTTTTGTCTAAGGTTTCTCGTTTGCCTTGTAAACCTGCCTAACAACCACGATAAAAGTTGCAACAACCCGTGTAGATGGCGATCTAACTCGTTTTGCAGAGTATGCATATGATGTGGTATAGCCTTCACGATTTGCAATGTGTTTGTATGAGATGCTATATGTTATGTAATATTTATTCGCGACCTGCGTGTCGTGGTACGGCATGATGACTGGAGTCATATGATTGTCACTTAATTATGGCCTGCGTGCCAGAACTGTTTATTAGCTCGAGGCAAAGAAATAGATAGATGCAAGGTGATGATCTACGATGCGGAGGTGGACCCCGACGCACATGCCGGAAGCCGTGGTGATGTTCCCGGTGCCAAGGAGAAAGTTGGTGGACGCGGTGACTTCTACCACGACGGCGTGAAGACTACGAAGACTTCACGAAGCAAAGGGCTATATCATATCACATAATTTTATGAACTGCCTGTGATGTTTATCCCTTTGATGCACCCTTGTTTGATGCGCGGTAGTCGTGTTTTATTAGGGTGATCTCTCGCAAAACAATATCAAGTTGATAGTGTTCTTCCAACTGTAGCACCGTCTATACTATGTTTCACATCGGAGCAGGTCATGTCACATGGGTGCACACGTGTGTGACTCATAAAAGGCGGGTGTGTTAAAAGAACACACAGCGCATTACACTTGGTTGTCTTGACGGTTTGGATAATAGTTTGCTACCGGAACACGCCCATCGAAAGATGAACAAGAATCACATGTGTTGTGATTGGCAAGTTGGCCTACCGGTCCAATCTAAGTCATCAGTGATGTCACATCAATGGCGGACGATTGGGTCGGATCTTGAATCACTCCAGCATCAATTACGAGAGATATTGATCTGAGTGGGAGCGCACTTAGAAATTAAATTGATTAATCACAAGTGCAACTTAATTATGAACAAAGTCTTAGTATTTGCATTATCGTTGTAGAATAATGGCTCGCGTTACCACCTTCCCAATTGATTTTGATTAACTGTATTATCTGGTAAAAACTTTACGATTGGTACCGTATTGTGAGGACTATCCTCAATAGTGCCGAGAAGGACCATGTCCTATCGCAAATTTTTGATGCTCTCCCGCTGATGCTATGGATGATGTGACTTATGTCCATAATCCAAAATGCTAGAATTCCAACACAGCTAAGTGCATTGTCTTCACCACCATGAAACCCGAACTTCGAAAAGTTTGGGATAGTTATGTTATATTCATGGAACTGAAAAATAGTTTTCAGTAGTAAGACAATTAATGTTGGATATAAGATATCTAGTACAATGTATGATTGTAAGCATTAGTGAAAATATTCACTGTGCTCTTAACGAAACGGATAAGTGCGGGATCCAGAAGAACACTGGTCATATGATGATGAGGATTTAGGGAAAGGAAGTTCCATAGTGTGTTAGTAAGACTTACATGCCGGAAAGTCCATGGCATGCGCCACCCTTGATCATGTGTGATCTTTTGTGAGTAGGAGTGACATTGGAAATAGAATTATGATACGTATAAAGGCAAAACGAAAGAAGACTGGAATAACCAGCTCAGAAATGAAAGTCATACGGAGTTATAGATGAATTCATTGCTGGTCAAGAGATGTAATTCTTGGGAATCATGATTAAGCAGTTAATTGTGGATTCTGTATATTGTGATTAAACTGTTGATCACCGGAATATCACATCGATTGCATATTGTTGCAACTCGATGCAAGAAATACTATGGCCTTTATGACTAGCTAATGATGAGTTTTGACACGCTCGGGAACACGGTAAAAGGTTTACTATACCGTGTGTTGACTCTATGATTATCTTCATAATTCATTTTAGAGTTGAGTAAATTGTTACTACACTTTAGCCTTGTTGCAAAACATCATTTTGAATCATGTTTGTTGCAAGAGAGTTGTTCAAAGCTATGAATAACGTAAAGGCCATACTTCCATTATGAATAGGGTGTATGTTACGAATCTTGATAATAATACTAAACATCCATAACACTGGCGCTAAACGTCGCAAGACTGACAGAAATACCACATAGATGTGGCACTGCCCTTTATCACAAGTGACATAACATGCATGAAGAATTTCCATAAGTGATGGATTTTCGAGTCATATGATTATGAATCACTTGACGCTTGCGATCTTTGTCTCGAAGTAATGTGACTAAAACACCGTTAATAGGCCATACATGAACGGGCAACTAAACCATTGGTAATCATACATGATGATGTGTGCAGTCCAATAAGTGTAGTTGTGTGCAGTGGATTCCCTATCTTCACTCATGAGTTGAAGTAGATATGTGGATATCTGTTCAATAGAGACATACGTCTGAAACCTTTGAAATGTTCAAGGAATTTTAGAGTGAAATAGAAATTCGTTGTAACAAGAAAATAAAGCTTCTGCAAATTAGATTGTAGAAAGTAATATTTTAGTTACAAGTTTAGTGAACGTCTGATGAGTTGTGAAGAACTGTCATAACTTGCGTCTCCCGGAACATCACTATGAGTAAAGTGTTCGAGAGATCTAATCAAGCCATGTATGACACGGTAAAGATCAAATATGACGTTTATCAATTTTCCATTATACTTATTAAAGTTATGCGTTAGTGACTACGGCTTTTACACTGAAAAGAGCATCATCAAATCTGTTGAAATGACACCATATTAGATGTGGTATGGACTGTTAAAACCATGTTGTCTTTTCTTAAAATTTGGGTATATGAGGCATATGTTTGACATACTCAAAACCCCAAATCAGATAAGTGCTACTTTGTTAAGGTTATGCCAAAAGTTTTGGTATTCCTCTATCACTACACAAAAGCAAAATTGTTTGCTGTTAAGAACAATGTGTTTTGAAGAAAAATAGTTTCTTACAAAAGAGTGAGTGGGAGGACAGTGCAACTTGTCAAAGATTGTTGAATCTTCAGAGAAGTGCGCAGCTGAACCACACAGGTTAGACAAAACTCGTACAAACATTCATGATATGTAAAACGAGATATTGTTGTTCGACAATGATAAACCTGTGATATACAAAGAAGCGTTGATGGGCCCTGAGTCCGGGATTTGGCTAAATGCCAAATAATCCGAGATAGTATCCATGGAAGTAAGTCAAGTTTTGAACTTGGTAGACCCTCCGAAAGACTAAAAGTCTGAAGAATATATATATGTGGATCTATAATTGATTCGGATGAAATTGTTTTATCCATAAAGCTCAACTCGTTGGAAAATTGTTTTCTAGCAAGTTCAAAGGTTGACTACGGCGAAGTAGTTTCGACCGTAGAGATGCTTTAGTCAGTTCGGGTTATATTAGCAATTACTACATATCTCATTTATAGGATATGGTAGAATGAACGTCAAAACAAAGTTCCTACACTGAAATATAACAAAGGACGTATATGTGATACGACCGGAATGTTTTGTCGATTCAAAGGATGCTAAAATAGATGCAAGCCTTGGATATCCAGTGATGGACTGGAGCTAGCATAATGGAGTTGGAATTTTCGTTGTGATGAAATTGCCAAAAGAGTTTGTTTTCATCAGGAATAACGAAGATGCTTGAATATTCAAGAAAGTAAGTGGGAGCTGAATAATATTTCTAAAACCTTATGTAGATGACATATTGTTGATTAGAAATGATATAAATTTCTTGACACGAATAAGGACTTCATTGGAAATAGTTTTCGGTTGAAGAACTTGGGCTGATATAGCATTAGTATTGAGCATAGTGATCTATGAAGATAGTAAGTGCCTGATCATGCTAAAGCCAACACTACATATTGACATGATACTAAAGTAGTTTAGTATGAAATGCCAAGAAACATGTTCTTGCCGAGGTCATGGTGAAAAGTTGTTTGCGGAAATCGGTGTTCATGAACACAGATAAGCAAAACACATGAATTGGATTTCACTCACCTATGTGTTTGGATTAATCATGTACACCATAATATGTAAAACGACCAGATATGTCCAGTGCTCCAAAAGGTTGTGAGCAAGATACCAAAGTGATCAATATGTTGATCATTGGACAAACAGTGAAAAGATAAGCTTATGATAGATAAGATATGTTTCTCGGAAAAGGGAGATAATGAAGAGCTCGTTGTAACAAGTTACACCAGCTGAATTTTTGATGTAAACAGTTACACCAATTCAGTCTTCATACTTACTCCAACCGATTTTCGATTTTAATTGGGATTATGTGTTTCACACGTAAGGGTGGCACAGTATGAAGGAACTGTGTTAAGTTAGATACTGTGGCGAATTCTACAACAGAGGCTAAGTATATTGTTACTTAAAGAAGTAACAAGGGAGGGTATTTTGAATCATCAGTTCATTTATGAACATGGTATGGTTTCCTAGATGCTTGAAGCTCATGGAACATTGACGAATGATTTCATGACTTATTCTGAAGGAACCAAGGTCCTGCCAAATGATTCAAACATATACAAAGCTAAACTGATAAAATTAGTAAATTTTATGATAGCGTGAAAAACGCGAAGATATGCAAGATACAAACGGGCCTGAAGCATCAGATCCGATGATGAAGTCTATACCACAAATGAAGCATGTATTACACCGGTATGCCATAGGTGTAAAATGCTCAAGCACTGATAATATTATTGACTCTAGTGCAAGTGGGAGACTGTTGGAAATATGCCCTAGAGGCAATAATAAAATGTTATTATATATATATATATTTCCACGTTCGTAATTAATGTTTATATTTCTGTGCTATAATTGCAATGACCCTGACTATGAGATTCAGAAGAAAACTCACTTGCATGTGTGGAAATGTAAACACCAAGAGTTCCTGGTTTAGCCTCTAAGACCAGCTCATGTGCTAACTGATGATTACGTTTTCTTAATCATGGGCATTATTCTTGTAACAAGGATGTCAGTAGCAATGGGAACATATTGTTAGCAGAACAATGATGTTGAACCGACCCCAGTATTGAATGATATACTTAGAGATCACATCGTAACTACGTTATAATTCATATCATGAAATGTTATCATATACGTAATTCCGTAGACCATGAGAGTATCGAGTTGCTTCACACAGGATGACATGCTTTGGTTCTTAGATGAATCCTCCCGTAAATGGGAAGTAGTAAAATAAGTTCTGGGTATGTCAGATGGTGTGGCTAGTGACTGTGATAGTTCAAGAATGGGATTTGCTCCTTCACGATGAAGAAGATATTCACTTCGGGCCCACTCGGTATGACGGTATCCATTATAGTCTGGCCAGACGCATTGTGATTCAGTCACGGGGATACCGGAATACGATAACGAGAAAATGGACAAACGAGCAAAGAGGATAACGAGTGGCTTGTGTTCAAGAAGTTGTTACACATGGGTGCCAAACATCTCTCCTCTAACTTTGTCATATATCACGAAGCAAAGGGAATGGTACATGAATAAACATAATGGTTCACTCGAAGTTTCTTCGTGTATGTGCGGGAGTCAACATGGGTGTCCATGGCTCCGCTGTTGATTATTGGCTATTGACGAAAGGCTGTTGACCTATGTCCGGAAGATGTTCTGAGTCATGTCCGCATTATACCGAACCTATTGGGTCACACACTTAACGAGCAGTAGTCTGTTAGAATACTAGTATGGTAGAGGTTTAGTGGAAGCAAAGCAGAATAGTTCATACGGGTACCGGAAGTAGTTCCGGAGATTTATGGAATAGTTCATAAGGGTACCAGAAGTAGTTCTGGGTATTTAGGATATGTTCGGATCTCTCTGGAGTAGTCCCAGGTGGTTCCGAAACATATGAAAATGGTAATGGGAAAGTTTACGATCAACCGGAATAGTTTCGGTGATCGGTGGACAGCTTAAACAATATGTTGTGTTCACCGGACATAATAACCTTTGCCCGGATGGCTCCAAAACCCATTTAGATGGCTCCGGAACATTCGTTAGAGGTTCCGGAAGGTATTGGAAGTGCTCCAAAAGATTCCGGAATGTCCCGAAACAGTCCCGGTAGGTCCCGGAAGGTCCTGGAAGCTTCTAGAAGGTTCCGGAAGGTTCCGGGCCGTACCACCCAGTGCCCTGCGCCCCTGGCCTTGGGGGGGCAAGCCACCTAGGCTGCCCTGGCCGGCTAGGTGGTGGGGGCGCACCAAAAAGGGGTGGGAGATCCTCCAGGTGGGATTTCCAAATACCATTATGGAAGGTTTCCGGTGGAAAGGTATGTGTAGGTTTGGAAGTCTTGGGAGTCCAAGTTGGACTCCCAAACCTCCTTGAGCTGCGCCCTAGGCCCCTTGGCCACCTATATAAGGTGAGCCAAGGGTGGGGGGAAGACACACAATCAATCCCCAAGGCCTATGCGCCACCCTCCCTCCTCTAAACCCCGTTGCTCCACTTTTAGACCCCGGTTTAGACGCTGTTCTAGATCGGAATCCGTTAGGGTTTTCTCCCTCTAGTTTTTCTCGGTGGCGTTCATCTCTGGACAGCGGAGCGCTGCTGGATTTCTGCTACGGGATGTGTGGATACTAATGGAGGGGTCGTACCTTCGACCCTTCTTCGAGGAGCTTGTTCATGGGACTTATCCGTGGGACTAGATCGCGGGACTTGTTCGTGGGATTGATCGAGGGACTGTTCGTGGGAGAACTTGCGAGATCTACTTCCACTACGTCCACGAGCTTCACCAACTCTACTTCCGCTACATCGGTTGGTGAACCATGACCTAAAACCTTGTATGCAATCTTCATGGATGATCTTGGTTCTTGATTCGTAGGCCGAAATTTTTTGTTTTCTACTACGTTTCCCAACAGGTGGATCCGTCATGGCTTTGCCGTCTGCTATTACTATACCGGACGGAAAAGATATTTACGTTATACAAAAAAAAACGGAACATCGACTACACGTTGCAGCACCTCCTCTTCATCCTACGCTACTGTCTAACGAGTTTGACGCCGGCGAGTCCGACGAGACGGTGACCGCTGCTGTCCAGTGACGCAAGACCAACGAGCAACCGAGATGGAAATCCGTCGATAAGAGGTCGGGGGCGGCACGGCTTGTGGGTCAAGACGAGGCAGCCGGCGGATCGGGGAGAGGCCGGGGTGCGGGACAACCGGCTACGGCAAGCCCAGGGCGCGGACGAGGCTGTGGCACGGGACGGCCGACGGCTCGAGGCGAGGCAGAGATTGGGCGGCCGGCGACTCGAGGCGAGCCCGCGCGGCGCAGAGGTGAGGTGAGGCCGGAGATACCGGCGCAGCCGCGGGGCGGAGGCGAGGCGATGCTGAGGCGTGGGAAGGCCGGCGGGGCACTGCCGGAGTTGCCTGCTGGGGCGGAGCAGGCGGGGCTTGGCCAGAGTTGCAGGCGGGCAACCGCGGGGTGGAGCAGGTTTGAACGGAGCAGAGGTTGAGCCAAGCAGCCGATGCGTGCGTGTTCTTGGATGGGGAGAGGATAAGGGAGAGAGGCAACCGTGCGTGGTGTGGGCATGCATGGGGAAGTGGGATACGGTTGGTGGGGTATTTTTTATGCCACGTCATCGATCCGTGTGCTTAGCTGCTCAGCCAATAGGAGATCAGACAAGATTTTGTGTTTGTTTATCTGACATAATCTGATGAAATAATTATTAGAAAAATTTTAGAAAAAATTCAAAAAAATTCTACACATTTAAGGAATGATAAACCAGCACCACGCCAAATTTCATATTATTTAAACATTGTTTTCATCTTAAAAAATATTAAAAAGTGGTACAAATATTCGCGTATAACAAAATTTTCCATGAGCAAAATAAAAAAAACAGATGGCAAAGTGGTTTCTTTGCCGTCCGCCATTAAAAAGTAGACGAAAAAGAGCTACATTTGCCATGCGTGAAAATAAAATAGACGGCAAAGTTACTCTTTGCCATGCGTGACCGAAAAACAGATGGCAAAGTCTCTCTTTGCCATGTGTGAAGAAAAAACAGACGGCAAAGCACTCTTTACCGTTAGCCAATCTTTGCCATCCACAGCTGATGGCAAAGGCCCCCTTTGCCGTCCGCCCCGCAGAAATGCAGACGGCATAGAAAAGACACATGGCAAACGAGAAGATTCCAGTAGTGTGTGTGGGGGGGGGGTTCCTTCTCCCATTTTGCATTTGAATTTGATTTCAATTGATTTCTTTTGAAATTTTTAACATGATGCAAAGTGACTTGCTAATCCTAGCACATACCTAACTTGGGGTTGTGACAACTCGCCCCCACTCAAAAGAATCTCGTCCCGAGACTCAGAAGTCTACGGGAGGAAGGAGGGATACTCGGCACGGAGACGGACTTCTCTTTCCCACGTGGCTTCTCTCTTAGAGTGGTGTGACCATTGCACTTTCAGAAACATAATCTTCTGACGACGAGTGACACGCTCTGCTGAATCAAGAATACGAACGGGGTACTCTCGATAAGAAAGGTCATCTTGGAGATCAAACGTTTCATGGTCGACGCCTGAGTTGTGAAACATGGAATACATCATGTACTCGGGAAAGGTGCGGGGGTAGTTCAAGTTGGTAGGCAACTTCTCCACGTTTAGCAAGAATGCAGAAAGGTCCAATGTAACGTGGGGCCAACTTGCCTTTGATACCGAATCGTTGGGTTCCCTTCAGAGGAGTAACCCGAAGGTAAGATTTCTCATCCAGATCGTAGCTCTCTTGCCTATGATGACGATCATAGTAGCTTTTCTGACGAGACTGGGCTGCTTTCAATTGATCACGAACAATGCGAACTTGCTCTTCTGCTTCCTTGATCATATCCGGTCCAAAGAATTGTCGTTCACCGGTTTCTGACCATTTTAGGGGTGTTCGACATCGTCGTCCATATAGGAGTTCAAAAGGAGCCATGTTCAGAATAGATTGGAAACTATTGTTATAAGCAAATTCGGCGAATGGAAGAGACTTCTCCAAATTCTTTCCGAATGAGATAACACAAGCTTTCAGCATGTCTTCAAGAATTTGGTTAACCCGTTCGACTTGACCGCTAGACTAAGGATGGAAAGCTGTACTAAAGGAGAGATGAGTTCCCATAGCATTCTGAAAGCTTCCCCAAAATCTAGAGGTGAAAAGGCTACCATGATCAGAATTGATTTCCAAAGGATCACCATGAAGGGATACAATTCTAGAGACGTACATGTCCGCTAACTGGCTAGAAGTTATAGACTCGCGAACGGGAAGGAAGTGAGCAACTTTGGAAAGCCTATCTATGACAACGAAGATGGCATCATTTCCTTTCTGGGTTTTTGGAAAGCCAGTGATGAAGTCCATACCGACTTTGTCCCATTTCCACTCTCGAATAGGCAAAGGTTGAAGTGTACCAGGAGGTCATTGTTGTTCTGCCTTAATGCGACGACAAACATCACATTCGACAAAAAATCGTGCAATGTCTCTCTTCATCCTTGTCCACCAAAATCTCTGGCGTAGATCTCGGTACATTTTTGTGCTACCGGGATGAATCAAGAGGGGTGTGTCATGGGCTTCCTTGAGGATGAGTTGCCTTAGTTCCCTATTCTTACGTACTACCAAACGATTTCCAAATAATACCGTTCCTTTACTATCTGTGGAGAAACATCTAGGAACTCCGCTAGCAATGTTCTCCTTGATCCGGCGAACACCTCGTGCACGCTTTTGGGCAACTATGATTTGATCCTCAAGAGTTGGTTTCGCCACCAAGGTAGAAAGATAGCCATGAGGAACAATCTCAAGATTGAGCTTGCATAATTGCTCATGAAGAAGTGGTTGATAATGTTGTAACATGAGGTTTTTACAATACGACTTACGACTTAGTGCATCATCCATGACATTGGCTTTGCCTGGGGTGTAAGAAATTCCTACGTCGTAATCTTTTATCAACTCTATCCAGCGTCTTTCCCTGAGATTAAGATCTGGCTGGGTGAAAATGTATTTGAGTGTCAGAACCCTCTGTTAGGTAATGTGCTAGGATCAAGTAACCTTGAATCATGTCAAATTTTCAAAGGTTTTCAACTTCAAAATCAAAATGGGAGAAGGAAACCCCCCAGATGAATTAATTCAAAAGGCCAGATAAAAATCTTCTCCAAAAATTCATGTTAGATTTTTGAAAAGTCTTATAAATGAGTGTGATCACATATCAAGTGATGTGGGACCCATCCCATGCTCATAGATTTTTCAAATAATCAAACAGTGCCTTGGAATTATTGAAATGCCCCTATTTGATTTAAAATTCAAATTATTTGAATTTTAAAAATGTTGAAAGTTTATGAGTGGCTAGTCCATATTATTATGAGGCCACATAAAAGTTTTCAGCATTTAATAAAATGTTTAGCTATTTATTTTAGCTAAACAGAACAAATGTCAGAAAAGAAAAATAGAAAAGAAATCAGAAAACCTTACCTGGCGCCCAGGCGAAGCCGGCCCACCCCAGCCCAGCCGGCCCACAAGGGCAGGGGCGTCTTCTTCCCCGTCCCTCGCCTCCAAGCTGCTCGGTGGAATGCCACCGAGCTAGCTGGGGACGACACGTCGTCGTCGAGGAGCTTCCAGGCCTCCCCGTGGCTTCTTCTCGCACCTGGAGACTCCCCGCAGCCTCCGCAGTCCATTCCCCCCCTCCACGAACTCCCTCCCCTCCTCTCTCGCCCGTTTCGTCGTCGCCCGAGAAGAACGCCGGAGCGCCGTCGAGCCCCCGCGTGGCCACCGTGCCCTAGAACTCAAGCCAGCAAGTCCACCGTGGTCCTCGTCGTTGTCTTCATCGACCTGCGAAAGGAATCGGAGCAGTACGCCTCCACGAGCTCGCTAGCTTCGTCGTCTTCATCGCCGGCCGCCGTGGATCGACTTCAAATTCCGGCAGCTCCAGCGCCTCCCCGAGCAAGCCACCACTCCAGATAGATTCAGGGTGAGCTCACGGCCGGAACCCCTCACTTCTCCCCCTAGTTTGCTTCCTCTAGCCGGATCCGCCATGGACGCAGGAGCTCGTCGCCGCCATGGTCGTCGTCCTCCTCGCTCCAGTGCTCGTCGTGAACCCCCAGTGCACGCGTTTGACTCCTGCACGTGCTAGCGTTCGAACGATCCCCGAATCAACTCCAACCGTGCACCACAACGTCATCTACGACCTTGCCGGTTCTCTGCTTCCGCCGGAGTCGTCGCCGTCGCCGATTCCGAGCACCCCGTGACCCCCTGTTGCCTCCAGAAGACGCGGATGACCTCCAGGAGCAAGCCGGTGCCCTTTGTTTCCCCTCCCGTGGCCGGATTCGTATTCCCGTGCAGCGCCGCCGTGACTCCGGTCGCCGGCGTTTAGCCGCCGGCGAGTTAGCCAACCCCCCCCCCTGTTAATTACTCGGCTAATGACCCCTGGGTCACTGACCAGTGGGCCCAGTGGCTTAATTAAGCCACTGGATTAATTTAACCCACGGGTTAATTAACCCAGTCACTAACACCCTGGACCCACATGTCAGCTGACGCAATAAATCATTTTATGAATTTCCAGAAAATCAAAATGAATTAAAAGAATTCCAGAAAATCCAGAAAATACCCCAAACTTTGGAAATTCATAGAAAATTCATATTAACTCCAAATTGGACAAATAATATATGAAAAATGATCAGGAGAAAATTATCTTTCCAAATATGCAACTTTCAACTCTGTTTGAGTTGAGTTTAAAATGGGACCAGTAGCATATGTCATTTGGTTTATTTGAATTTAATTCAAATTCAAATCAAATGATCTTGCAACTTGGACCATGGAATTAAGCTACAATTCAACCACACTTCAGAGGCATATCATACACATTTGAAAATAATTCAAAATGATCAATCAATATCACATGCAACTTGGTTAATTTGAATTCAAATGTGGAGTTTGAATTTGCAATTCAATTTGCAATATACTCCATTTAAATGGAATGCTCAACACATCAGTATCATGAACATCACCCTTTCAATCTTATTGATGTGATTGTGCATTGTACATTATGTTGATCCTATGATTGTCATGTTGCTGATAGAAGTGGAGCCGGAGCCCGAGGTCACCCCCTACGTTGAAGACCCCGAACCCGAACCTCGTCAGCAAGGCAAGCAAACCCCCATTGATCATGTCGATAAAATCCCACTTCCCTCTCATGTCTCGCTTATGCATTGTTTAGGATGATCACCATGATTCGTTTCTACCGCATAGATGAACCCATTCCTTTGCATGACCTATCATTTTGTCACAGTAGTAAGCAAACCACAATCCTAGCAAATGTAGGAGTTGTTTGATATCATGTGGCCCCTGCAATGTTATCGCTTATTGCATGCTTAGTATGATACCATGTTGTTACTGTGATGTGAGTCGGGATGGGAATGAACATGTTGAAGATGGTAGAAAAGTGTTGGTGAATCGACCCTAATACAAGGTGAACGATGAGAGGCTATGTAGGAGTACACAGTGGGTTGTCTCGTTGAACACTGCCCTAGTACGAGTTCTTGTGTGGTGATCCAAGATGAAGAGTACAACCACACATTGGGCTCACTGACCCCTCTCAACTTACTAACTCAACCCTTTCGATGTCCAGATGTCGCAATAGTTCGGAGTTCTGGTAGGTCCGTGGCCTGGTTGCTAAGTGAGAGAACGGCTCATCCGAGACCGGCTTATGCACCACCCACACATCACTTGGGTCCACTTCGGTAAACCGGCCGGGTTCACGATTGTGGTAACCAACCCAAGTAGGCGGCTTTCTCGGACTAGATCGGCTATGAGGTAACAGTTGTGGTGAGCATCCTCGCTGGCACCCCTTGAATGGTGTCGAGATCAAAGGCGGTAAATGATGATCATGTGTGTGTAGCGGTACACCCTTGCAAGGTTAACAAAACTATTCGAATAGCCGTGTCCGCGGTTATGGACTGCTTGCAAAGCTTAGCTTCATTATTAGATAACTTGAACCGGATACTTCTAAAACACACCAAGATAAGTGTGAGTGCTATGGCGTGCTTCCTCATTGGGAAGTCGAGGAAGGCACCATAGTGGTGTATTGGTTGGAGAAAGTAGTGGACTCGTGTACGCTTCTTACCTCAAAGTCTGGTACTCGTAGTTCAGGATTAGCCAAGTCAAAGCTGGCACTTCTGCAAGTGAAACCCCACCTCCCTTCACCTTGATACATGTGCATGAGTAGTATAGCTCCTATGTAAGTCTTGCTGAGTACGACTTTGTACTCACGTTTTCTTAATCTATGTTTTAGATGATGCCACTGACCCCGAAGGTGGCTTCTTCATCGAGCTGGACGACTGAAGACCAACTAGTCTAGTCCCAGTCAGACGACTGGTTCCCTCGTGGAGGGCTTTGTGTTTAAATAAGGCTTCTTAAGCCATTTGTTAAACTTGTCTGTACTCAGACATAATTTGCTTCCGCCTGTGTTGTAATGTTGGATCACATGTATGTGATCTCTGTTTGTACTCTATAAGAGTTATAAATAAAATGTACACTTTGTAGAGAATTGCAATGGTACCTGCTGTTCATACAAAGCATGTGTGCTGTGTGTATGTTTATAACATGCATGTCTTTGTATGGGTTTTCGAGACCTTAGTTGTGTTCTGGCTAGCGGTCTTTCATACACCAAGTGGCCCTTAGATGTGTGCATCTTGGGGCATCGCGACGCGATTGGTAGAGACTCCGTCTCGTGCACACTTTGTGGTAGGATCGAGCCCGCCCTAGACCCCGACTAAGTGATCGGGCTGGAGTAAGTCTATGTAAGAGTTTTAAAGATAGTCGGTAGTATGGTTGAGGCGACTTGTCTTTGAATATGGGAGTTCACCACCCATATCATTTGACTTGTGTGCGGACGATGAGGACCCATCTCAGTTGATCATCCGGCCTGGATGGGATGCCCCTCACGTACGATGCTTTCCGAGAATGTTCAATGCTTGGCCTTGTCTGCTTAGACAAGTGGGTGCGGTTCTCGGCTCTCCATATGACTATGTCTTAACTGTACTTGCATACGCTAACCCCGGGTCCCGACATTGAGGCTTTGGTGGTCGGAATAGATCTCGCAATGATTACCAAGGAGGTAATGTCGCCAAGTGGTCAGGGCATGAACTACGGCATCGAGTTCAAGGTCATGGGTAGGATAGTTCTCTTCATGTGGACGCAACTGGAGTGAAGCATAAGCTACCACATGTCTATCTTGCATAAGGATGCATCCTAACCCTTGGCGTGAGGCGTCACAAAAGATCTCGAAATTCTTTTTGGTGTCTGGAGGCGCAAGTACGGGTGCAGAAGTCAATCTTCTTTTTAGCTCTTGAAAGATTTCCTCGCACTTGGGAGTCCATAGGAATTTCTTATCTTTCTTGAGGAGTTCAGTTAGAGGATTTGCAACTTTAGAAAAGTTCTCGATGAAGCGACGGCAATAGCTGGCTAGGCCAAGAAAACTCCTAACTTGCTTAACCGATTCACGTGGAGTCCAGTCAAGGACGGCCTGAACTCTCTCGGGATTCACAGCAATGTCTTTTGTAGAAATCAAGTGGCCTGAGTAGGTCACTTCTGGTAGCCAAAATTCACACTTGGAGAATTTAGCATACAGGCAATGCTCTCTATGTTTCATCAATACCAGCCTTAGATGTTCGACATGTTCTTCTTCGTTCTTCGAGTAGATGAGAATGTCATCGAGATAAACCACAACAAATTTATCTAAGTACTCCATGAAGATCGAATTCATCATGCGCGAGAAAGTGGCGGGGGCATTGGTTAAACCGAAGGACATGACGGTATACTCGTAAAGACCATAACGAGTAGTGAAAGCCGTTTTTGGAATGTCCTCGTTTCGGATTTTGATTTGATGATAACCTAATCTGAAATCCATCTTGGAGAAGATAGAGGATCTAGCAAGTTGATCATAAAGATCATTGATCCCTGGGCAGTGGGTACTTGTTCTTTATCGTCGCTAGATTTAGCGGGCGATAGTCTACGCACATACTTTCTGTTCCACCTTTCGTCGTTACGAACAGAACGGGGCAACCCCATGGCGATGAGCTAGGGCGGATGAAGCCTTTTTCCAACAAAGCTTCAAGTTGGATTCTAAGCTCAGCTAACTCACGTGGGGCCATTTTGTATGGGCGTCTGGAAATTGGTGCGTTTCCTTGCATAAGATCTACTATGAACTCTACACATCTGTCGGGTGGCATTCCCGGCAGCTCTTCAGGAAAGACATCCGGGAAGTCATGAACCACCGGAATATCTTCAAGGTCGGGAAGGGGAAGTACATTCAAAGAATGCACTTGGGTTCTTGTTCTGGGTGAGGTGTAGTTGACTGTCTTGCCTGAAGGGTGGGTTAGTTTCACTGATTTGCCTTTGCAACCAAGGTAGGCACTCAGCCTTGATAGCCAATCCATGCCAAGGATTACATCGATGTCTGAAGAGTTGAGGGCTATGAGTGAAGCAAGGAATACTAAACCTTCAATTGCAATTTGATTACCATGGCTTACTCTATTAGTTTGCCATCTTGACCCTGGAGTTTGAATAATCATTGGGGTGGACAATTCAACAAAGGATAACTCATGACGAAGTGCATAACTTTTCGACATGAATGAATGAGATGCTCCTGAGTCGAAAAGAACGGAAGTAGGAACATAATTGACTGGGAGCGTACCAACAATGACGTCAGTGGTGTCGTCAGTCTCTTTGGCGGCAATCTGATTCATACGTCCACGAGTGGCGGGAGGAGCGGGTTTGGTGGTGTAGACCTTTGGGGGTGGCTTGCCACGACCATTGTTGTTACCTCCGACACGGGGTCGAGCATTCTGATTCTTGATCATATTCTGGGGATACTCGCGGGAGTAGTGGCCTGCTGTAAGGCCCGATATGCGGTACCGTTCCAGATCTAGATGTTTCCATCCAGATCCGGGGACGAAGCACATATCGGTCCCACCGCGACATATGACAAAGCCATATGCCCTGGATTTCCAACATGATATCACAACATTACAGATACAAGGATACAACATCTCATACAATCGGCATACAACTGAATTAATTACAATACAACACCGGAAGAGACATGTCTGAGTACAGACTACAATCAAATGCCTACTGGCAAAGAGAAAACATCGATTCCCATAACCACACGGGTCCAGGCCCTCCGCCGGGATCCGCCTAACTAGTCGTCGTCGAGTCTCCACGTGAAACGTCGACCACCATACCTGTTGTCGATCAAGAACCCTGAAAAGAGTTTGGGGGTAGTATCATGAGTACAGAAGTACTCAGCATCCAACTGTAGTGGTCATCTGACCCAGCAAGGACTTCATCACTCGTCATTCTAGGACAACTAGTAGTTTACAGTAAGGAAGGGGTAAGTGGTGAGGTTGCTGCCGCACTAGCATTTATGAAGTGTCTAACGATCTAAAGAGTAAGATAAGAAGCCAAGCATTCGATGAGGAATCGCCTCGAACAAGTCTTGCTATCAACTACTACGCAAACATAACACCTATCCTATCCTTGTCCTCCTCTTCGCATCCCGTCGAAGAAGAAGCAATGAAGGCAAACACCCACGTTGATCAAGTTTATTTTAAGATTATCTCAGTTGTTGTTGTCTATGAACAAGGAGGAGGTCTCAAGTCGTCCATAACCGTGGACACGGCTTCTCAAAAATATTTAACCCAGCAGGGGTACCAACTGCCCCTTACGAGGCTCCGCACGCACTCCCATCTCTCTCAGTTGCTACCCATGATAGGCAACCATTTTATGATTTAGTTCCAAGAGATCCGGAACGACATGTCCCTCTAACTAACAACGCACAAATCCGGGTGGCCCCCGGTGAGTCGACATCCAACTCAAAAGCCGGCCGCGCTATCGAGTCGGCCTCTACCGTCTGGACGAGGTCGGGGTAACTAAACCAACACTGTGGATAGCCCTCGAGCTTCTAGGTTTGGACCAACAAAGGAACTCTGTCTCCGCTGGCCCGAGTTGTGTGAAAATCTGCGAGGTCGACACTCGCACACACACGTTTGCAAAAGTTAAAACCAGCTTTGGCCACCACTAGAAATGTTTGAAGCTAGATAGGTAAGAAAAGGGGACCCCATAAAATCCCACACGCGGTTAGGAACGCTCAGTCTTAAAACCAATACCCGGAACTCGGATCCTAGGTGACTCGAATGGAACAAAGCGTCGGGGCGGGATAGCCTAGACCTTCCATCCTTCGTCGAATATAATCAACATTTATAATAATCATATCATCAACAACAATATAATAATGCGATATCCCAAACCCAGGAGTAACAGGGTAACATCGTAGCATCCTAAGAATGCATACTAAGCAGGGGCTGAGCAACGAGCAATAGTAACATAGCAGTACATGGTTTGCTGGGAGGGGACATGGCTGTATGGGTTTTAAAGAGGCTTTAAATATGTGGTAGGATCAAACATCGCCTAACCTATACTAGCATGCAAACCGCTGGTTGAAATAGAATTGATCATAAGTAATGTATAGTCCTTGCCTGTTGATAAGTCGGGTTCCGAAGGTGTAGTCGATCACAAGCTCGCATCGTCTCCGAGAGGTACCCGCGGAAGCACACAAGACGGTAAACACTGGAAATCAATCAACGAGCAAGCATCTATTACTACGGAGCAAACACGAGCAAGCATCAGCAAAAAGGCAACACGAGACATCGCACCTACCGTCGAGAGCGGTTGCTAATAATCTAAGTGGAGTACTCGTCACACACGACGATACCGCACGTTTACGGTGGTTCAAGTTATTTAGCTACAGGTGAGAAAAGGTTGTTAACATGGCAACTCAAGCAAGAATGGCATAGCACACAAACATGGCAAGAGGTGTAGCATAAATAAACTAACTAAGCTAGTCAATTTAAGTGGGGTAAAATCCTAGACATGGCAAACTATTGCGGACCCCACGATAATTATTGGAGTTGGTACTGTTTTTCCCTAAAAAATATTTTATTATTTTTATTAGCAAGCAAGAGCAGCAAAAACACAATCTACATGCAATTCTAGTCAAGTTACATATAAAGAACATTTTAAACCGAGCACCGGTTAACAAGTTATTGCAATAACAGTTTACAGTGGCAAGCAGTTGTAATTAGCAGTCAAACAGCATGTAAACAAAGTCAAACATGGCAACAAGCACATTTTATTAAACTACACACAAAACTAAGCAAGTTTCATATTTTACCCGTCGCGATCGGAGCTACGGTTAAAAAGTTACGGGCACCGCAAAAAGCTAATACAATCTGCCAATTTTACTAAAAAAAACTAGCAAAACAGAAAAAAGCTAAACGGGCCGAATCTACTGGGCCCAACAGAAAAAAAAAGAAATAAATAAAAAAAAGGAAAAAAGAGAGGGCAGCTCACCCATGGGCCGTGGCCCAAGTGGCTTGGCTCTGGCTCGGGCTGGAGGCGCCTGGGCCGCCGTTGCTGGGCCGCCTGGAGGCCCACGCGAGCTGACGCGCTGGAGGCAGCGAGCGGGCGCTCGTGCTTCTCCCGTTCCCGCACGGGGAGGCAGCGCGGGCACCTCGCTGGCCGGCGGCGAGCGACCCGGGGAGGTTGCAGGGGAGGCCGGGACGAGGCAGAAGTCGGGCGGCGGCCGGATCCGGAGCAAGGGGCGGACGCGGTGAGGGAAGACACGGTGGCCGGCTTCCTGGGGCGACGGCTTCGAGCTCGGAAGCCATGGCGTCTCCGGCGAGGGGGCTGGCTCCGGCGCCGCGTAGGAGATGGGGGCGGTCGGGACGGATTGCGGGGGCGCCGGTGGGAGGCGCGGAGGACAGGTTCCGGGCGACGCGGTGGAGGACCATGGGTGGGGCCGAGCTCGGGGCAGGCGTTCATGGCGTCATGGCGGCCGGCGGCGCAGATTCCTGGGCGAGGGGAGAGAGATAGAGCGAGGTGAGGAGGAGAGAACGGAGAGGAGAGGAGGGCGCGAGGGAGGGCGGCGACCTGGCGCTGGCGGCGGCACGGCTCGCCGGAGTCGTGGCCGGAGGAGAGGCGGCGGGGCGCTCGGGCAGAGGAGGAAGAGAGGACCTCGGGCTGCTCGGGTGGCTGTGGGGCCACGTGGACGACTGGGAGCCCTCCGATCTAGATCTGACGGTCCAGATCGAGGGTTAGGGCTAGGGTTTCGCGAAAAAAGGGGCTATTGGGAAAAATTGGAGCAGATCTGGGGTGGTGGCTGCAATTTTGTGCTAGGGAAACCCTAGAAATGGGTGGGAGTGTGGTGGTCTTTATATAGCCCCGGTGTCTGGCATTTTGCAAAAACATCCCCAGTTTTTCTCTCGCGTGCGCGGTGCTCACGTTTCTGACTGCCGGGGGTCCGCAGTACCTCCGATTCAGGTAAAACTTCGAACTGCGCGATCAGCGAGTCGAGCCGGAGGCATTCACCTCGCGTTGGAACCGTTCCGAGAAAACTTTCCGGCGCGCTATAAAAATAACTCGTTTAATTATTAAACAGGGTTTTTCGTTCCGTTCGCTGCGGCTGGTCTCGTGCGATTTTCGCGACGGTGATCGGGTGAAACCCGGTGTCGCAAAGGTCGAGTGTCAGGGTGTCAAGGGTCGGTCTCCATCCGGTACGAGATAAGAGGGGGAAAATAATCGCCGATCGATAAATCGGGGATGCAAACACCGCAAACAAATCAGACAATCAAACAGTTCACACCGAAAACAATTTTTTTAATTTTTGTGAAAACTTGGCTGTTACAATACAACACCACCAACAAGGGATCTCGTCCCGAGATCCAGGACGATCCGGGGGAGAGGGGGGAGAGAAAAAGAGAGGCGAGGATCTTCAACACCACCAACAAGGGACTCTGCACCATGTCGACGTCGAACTTCTGTCGAGATAATTTTCCGCAGAGAGACGACATCGTCGGAAAAACAAAACGCCAGTGTCAAGAGGAGGAACGAGAGTGGAAACCAGATCAAGGGATAGTGATTTTCGACGCAAGTCGTAAAAACACCGGGCAAAAGGAAGGAGGGCAAAGGACGACCCAGATGATATTCGAAACCGGAGAAGCTAAAGGTACTACAGGAATTCCCACCTGAGCTCGGAATCGAGACAATACGCTGCAAGCAAGGCATTGTAACGGTTCCGATACTCCACACACTCGAGATCCTAGAGTTTGAAAGGGGATAAGTAGAGATTAAAAACTTACGACACTTGTCCTGACCAGAGCAAGGGTAAGGAGTAAAAAGAGTCCTTCTCTCCGATGACTAACTTAGTAACTACAAAATAGTTTTTGTCTAGACTCGACTTCGGCCAGAGAAGGGATCCTACGGTCGGTAATGCTCTGATACCAAGTAGTAAGGCCCGATATGCGGTACTGTTCCAGATCTAGATGTTTCCATCCAGATCCGGGGACGAAGCACATATCGGTCCCACCGCGACATATGACAAAGCCATATGCCCCGGATTTCCAACATGATATCACAACATTACAGATACAAGGATACAACATCTCATACAATCGGCATACAACTTACTTAATTACAATACAACAGCGGAAGAGACATGTCTGAGTACAGACTACAATCAAATGCCTACTGGCAAAGAGAAAACATCGATTCCCATAACCACACGGGTCCAGGCCCTCCGCCGGGATCCGCCTAACTAGTCGTCGTCGAGTCTCCACGTGAAACGTCGACCACCATACCTGTTGTCGATCAAGAACCCTGAAAAGAGTTTGGGGGTAGTATCATGAGTACAGAAGTACTCAGCATCCAACTCTAGTGGTCATCTGACCCAGCAAGGACTTCATCACTCGTCATTCTAGGACAACTAGTAGTTTACGGTAAGGAAGGGGTAAGTGGTGAGGTTGCAGCAGCACTAGCATTTATGAAGTGGCTAACGATCTAAAGAGTAAGGTAAGAAGCCAAGCATTTGATGAGGAATCGCCTCCAACAAGTCTTGCTATCAACTACTACGCAAACATAACACCTATCCTATCCTTGTCCTCCTCTTCGCATCCCGTCGAAGAAGAAGCAATCAAGGCACACACACACGTTGATCAAGTTTATTTTAAGATTATCTCCGTTGTTGTTGTCTATGAACAAGGAGTAGGTCTCAAGTCGTCCATAACCATGGACACGGCTTCTCGAAAAGATTAACCCTGCAGGGGTGTACCAACTGCCCATTACGAGGCTCCGCACGCATGCCCATGTCTCTCAGTTGCTACCCATGATAGGAAACCATTTTATGATTTAGTTCCAAGAGATCCGGAACGACATGTCCCTCTAACTAACAACGCACAAATAAGGGTGGCCCCCGGTGAGTCGACATCCAACTGAAAAGCCGGCCGCGCTATCGAGTCGGCCTCTACAGTCTGGACGAGGTCGGGGTAACTAAACCAACACTGTGGATAGCCCTCGAGCTTCTAGGTTTGGACCAACAAAGGAACTCTGTCTC
Source organism: Bromus sterilis (assembly GCA_950022295.1). Lineage (NCBI taxonomy): Eukaryota > Viridiplantae > Streptophyta > Magnoliopsida > Poales > Poaceae > Bromus > Bromus sterilis. The sequence continues at coordinate 153,917,349 of OX465596.1, read as the reverse complement.
CGCTGGCCCGAGTTGTTTGAAAATCTGCGAGGTCGGCACTCGCACACACACGTTTGCAAAAGGTAAAACCAGCTTGGGCCACCACTAGAAATGTTTGAAGCTAGATAGGTAAGAAAAGGGGACCCCATAAAATCCCACACGCGGTTAGGCACGCTCAGTCTTAAAACCAATACCCGGAACTCGGATCCTAGGTGACTCGAATGGAACAAAGCGTCGGGGCGGGAGAGCCTAGACCTTCCATCCTTCGTCGAATATAATCAACATTTATAATAATCATATCATCAACAACATTATAATAATGTGATATCCCAAACCCAGGAGTAACAGGGTAACATCGTAGCATCCTAAGCATGCATACTAAGCAGGGGCTGAGCAACGAGCAATAGTAACATAGCAGTACATGGTTTGCTGGGAGGGGACAAGGCTGTATGGGTTTGAAAGAGGCTGTAAACATGTGTTAGGATCAAACATCGCCTAACCTATACTAGCATCCAAACCGCTGGTTGAAATAGAATGGATCATAAGTAATGTATAGTCCTTGCCTGTTGATAAGTTGGGTACCGAAGGTGTAGTCGATCGCAAGCTCGCATCGTCTCCGAGAGGTACCCGCGGAAGCACACAAGACGGTAAACACTGGAAATCAATCAACGAGCAAGCATCTATTACTACGGAGCAAACACGAGAAAGCATCAACAAAAAGGCAACACGAGACATCGCACCTACCGTCGAGAGCGGTTACTAATAATTTAAGTGGAGTACTCGTCACACACGACGATACCGCACGTTTACGGTGGTTCAAGTTATTTAGCTACAGGTGAGCAAAGGTTGTTAACATGGCAACTCAAGTAAGCATGGCATAGCACACAAACATGGCAAGAGGTGTAGCATAAATAAACTAACTAAGATAGTCAATTTAAGTGGGGTGAAATCCTAGACATGGCAAACTATTGCGGACCCCACGATAATTATTGCAGTTGGTACTGTTTTTCCCTAAACAATATTTTTTTTATTAGCAAGCAAGAGCAGTAAAAACACAATCTACATGCAATTCTAGTCAAGTTACATATAAAGAACATTTTAAACCGAGCACCGGTTAACAAGTTATTGCAATAACAGTTTACAGTGACAAGCAGTTGTAATTAGCAGTCAAACAACATGTAAACAAAGTCAAACATGGCAAACAAGCACATTTTATTAAACTACACACAAAACTAAGCAAGTTTCATATTTTACGCGTCACGATCGGAGCTACGGTTAAAAAGTTACGGGCACCGCAAAAAGCTAATACAATCTGCCAATTTTAATAAAAAAAACTAGCAAAACAGAAAAGAGGCTAAACGGGCCGAATCTACTGGGCCCAACAGAAAAAAAAAGGAAAAAAAGAGGGCAGCTCACCCATGGGCCGTGGCCCAAGTGGCCTGGCTCTGGCTCGGGCTGGAGGCGCCTGGGCCGCCGTTGCTGGGCCGCCTGGAGGCCCACGCGAGCGGACTCGCTGGAGGCAGCGCGCGGGCGCTCGTGCTTCTCCCGTTCCCGCACGGGGAGGCAGCGGCAGGCACCTCGCTGGCAGGTGGCGAGCGACCCGGGGAGGTTGCAGGGGAGGCCGGGACGAGGCAGAAGTCGGGCGGCGGCCGGATCCGGAGCAAGGGGCGGCCGCGGTGAGGGAAGAGACGGTGGTCGGCTTCCTGGGGCGACGGCTTCGAGCTCGGAAGCCATGGCGTCTCCGGCGAGGGGGCTGGCTCCGGCGGCGCGTAGAATATGGGGGCGGTCGGGACGGCTTGCGGGGGCGCCGATGGGAGGCACGGAGGAGAGGTTCCGGGCGACGCGGTGGAGGACCAGGGGCGGGGCCGAGCTCGGGGCTGGCGTTCATGGCGTCATGGCGGTCGGCGGCGCAGATTCCTGGGCGAGGGGAGAGAGATAGAGCGAGGTGAGGAGGACAGAACGGAGAGGAGAGGAGGGCGCGAGGGAGGGCGGCGACCTGGCGCTGGCGGCGGCACGGCTCGCCGGAGTCGTGGCCGGAGGAGAGGCGGCGGGGCGCTCGGGCAGAGGAGGAAGAGAGGACCTCGGGCTGCTCGGGTGGCTGTGGGGCCACGTGGACGACTGGGAGCCCTCCGATCTAGATTTGACGGTCCAGATCGAGGGTTAGGGCTAGGGTTTCGCGAAAAAAGGGGCTATTGGGAAAAATTGGAGCAGATCTGGAGTGGTGGCTGCAATTTTGTGCTAGGGAAACCCTAGAAATGGGTGGGAATGTGGTGGTCTTTATATAGCCCTGGTGTCTGGCAGTTTGCAAAAACATCCCCAGTTTTTCTCTCGCGCGCGAGGTGCTCACGTTTCTGACCGCCGGGGGTCCGCAGTACCTCCGATTCGGGTAAAACTTCGAACTGCGCGATAAGCGAGTCGAGCCGGAGGCGTTCACCTCGCGTTGGAACCATTCCGAGAACACTTTCCGGCGCGCTATAAAAATAACTCGTTTAATTATTAAACGGGGTTTTTTGTTCGGTTGGCTGCGGCTGGTCTCGTGCGATTTTCGCGACGGTGATCGGGTGAAACCCGGTGTCGCAAAGGTCGAGTGTCAGGGTGTCAAGGGTTGGTCTCCATCCGGTACGAGATAAGAGGGGGAAAAATAATCGCCGATCGATAAATCGGGGATGCAAACACCGCAAACAAATCAGACAATCAAACAGTTCACACCGAAAACAATTTTTTTTAATTTTTGTGAAAACTAGGCTATTACATCTTCCTGACCACACTTGTAGCAGGCTCCAAAGACAGTGCGTGGAGCTGGGTTGTTCGGTGGAGCTGGGTGGAACGAAGCTGCTGGACGAGGCGCCACATAGGATGGCCTCGGTGGGTTGTTCTGGCGAAACATGTTGTTGGGGATCCAGATCTTGCGCTTCTGAGAGCCTGAGCTAGATGAACCATCGTCTCTAGGGTGTTAGCGGAAGTCATTGGGGGTGTTCATGTCATCTTCCTTGATGGCCTTGTTGAAAAGGACTTGGAAGGTGGCAAAGTCATGTAGGTTGAGCTCATGACGGAGTCCAGAATTGAGTCCACGACGAAAACTCTCTTGCTTCTTAGAGTCGGTGGAGACCTGTTCAGTAGCATAACGAGCCAGCTGGTTGAACTCACGACTAAACTCGTCAACAGTCCTCCTGCCTTGGGTGAGGTTGCAGAACTCCTCACGCTTGCGGTCCATAAGACCCTTTGGAATGTGGTGCTCTCGGAATGAAGTGCAGATCCCAAGTTGTGGGCGGTCCAACGAGACGCATGTTCAGGAAATTCTCCCACCAAGAGCTAGCTGCACCCTCGAGGTGGTAAGTAGCATAGCTGACCCTGTCACCATCTGCAACATGGCCTGCCTGGAGCTTCCTCTCGATCTGCGAAGCCAGTTATCGGCGTCAAGGGGCCCGGTGGAGTAGCTGAAAACCGGGGGATCAAGCCGGATGAAGTCATTCAAAGACACCAACTCGTGGCGCTACTGAGTGGTGTTGCGGGAAATGACCTCCAACAACTGGTGAGAGTCACGTCGGTTCCTCTCAACCTCCATCAGAACCCGAGCCATCGTGGGTGGGGGTGGAAGATTGCCTTCCTCCGGATCATTCCCACGACCATGGACACGACCAAGCTGGCCACGGGTTCCTTGAGACATCCTGAAGGTGAAAATCAAAGTCAAACATAGTTGATTGGAAGAGTCTAAACAAGGTATTGAAGGTACTGGAAGAATCACAGAGCAAAGGAAGTAATCATCTTGACAACATGGTGATAAAAGCATACAAGCCATATATTCACAAGCTGTCATACAAACCATACATCGTTTTAGTACAAGCTCCAAGCTAATACAAACGTGATGAGGATGACACATCCTTCAGAGGCACTCTGACTTCATATACATTATTTATCTAAGCCTCTGGAACTTAGAACACCTTGCGTACAATATACTAAAGACACTACTACATCCTCACTAAAGTAAGACCACAGGCGGTCTCACTCATCTCCATCTCCATAGTAATCCTCGTAAAAGTTACCCGCGTAACCCGGTAGCTGAAGGTGACCATCAGAAAACACGGAGGCCTGTGGACCCTGATACCCATTTGGGCAAGGATGGGCCTAGGTCCAGCGTAGGGTGGAAGCAGAGGACCACGGGGTGGAAAAATGCCTCCAATCTCGGGCCAAGCAACTCGAGAAGGCATCTGTGTCCTGACTGGGTAGATAGCATCATACTCCACTGATCCAACACTCACAAATGGAGCTAGAAGTGTAAGTGCTCGATACAGACGGACACGGGTGGTGTGAAGCTCAAAACGAAGGGCACGTGCATCACGATCTCTATCACAAGCGTGACGAGCAGTGATCTGAAGCAAAGGATCCTCCAAAGAGTGATCTGTGTACAGTCTGGTGTAATACCCCTCTTCTCCTGGAAGTGCAGCATGGATCTAGCGGAAAGATGTGCCTCCAAGAAAAGTGTGCTCCCCTCTCAGCAGGGTAATACATGAGTATGAAGCATCCAGCACAGCCATGTTCTCAGTCATGCCAATGCCATGTCCAAAGTGCATAGGCTGAGTGACTCCAGTGTGGTGCGGGTAGATCCTAACAATGCAGTGGAACTGGGTCTGATTGAAGTCAAGGAACTGCTCCTCAACGGTGTACTCAGGGTACCATCGGTATCCAATGAAGGACATCATCTCAATCAGCATGGCGGGATGCCCACGCACACCGAGGCACCTAGTCAGACGAACAATATGCCGAGGGGGAAGATCCGCCATCTGAAACAGAAAGAAGGAGTTTGCAAATGCATCAGATTATGAAGAAACTTGGAATGACTCGGGCAGCATAACGGCTGTAATTGCAAGAAAAGACAATTTCTTACAACATGAAAACATCACTTACATACAATGTAAGAAATCAGGAAGCACAACATCGCTAGTAAACCGAACACAACTTTCCTACGGCTACAAGGAAGCAAACAACGAGATGTTCTAATCAGACAGAGATGAGCCTAGTCCTATCTTCCCGTAGAACAAGATGAGGGTGACTCAGAACTCAAAACGATGAGGGTAAGGAGAAAAAGAAGCCTTACATTGTTCCCTTATATACCCAGAGTAACTATATAACTATAGCAAGCTAGACTCGACTTCGGCCAAGGCTGATAATCCTACAGTCAGTCCTGCTCTGATACAAAGTCTGTCGGGACCCGGGGTTAGCGTATGCATGTCCCGCGACGACATAGTCATATGGAGAGCCGAGAACCGTACCCACTTGTCTAAGCAGACAAGGCCAAGCACAGAACGTTCTCGGAAAGCATCGTATGTGAGGGGCATCCCATCCAGGCCGGATGATCAACTGAGATGGGTCCTCATCGTCCGCACACAAGTATAAATGATATGGGTGATGAACTCCCATATTCACAGACAAGTCGCCTCAACCATACTATCGACTATCTCATAACTCTTACATAGAGTTACTCCAGTCCGATCAGTTAGTCGGGGTCTATGGCGGGCTCGATCATACAACAAAGTGTGCACGAGACAGAGTCTCGAGCAATCGCATCGCGATGCCCCAAGCTGCGCACATCTAAGGGCCACTTGGTGTATAAAAGACCGCCAGCCAGATCACAACTAAGGTCTCGAAAACCCATACAAAGACATGCATGTTATAAACATACACGCAGCACACATGCCTTGTATGAAAAACAGGTATCATTGCAATTCTCTACAAAGTATACATTTTATTGATAACTCTCACAGAGTGCACACAGAGATCACAAGTATGTGATCCAACATTACAACATTCAACGGAAGTAGAGTAGGTCTGAGTATAGACAAACTTAACAAATGGCTTAAGAAGCCATATTTAAACACAAAGCCCTCCACGAGGGAACCAGTCTGCTGACTGGGACTACACTAGCTTGGTCTTCAGTCGTCGAGCTCGAGGAAGAATCCACCTTCGGGGTCAGTGGGTTCATCTAAAACATAGAATAAGCAAACGTGAGTACAAAGTCGTACTCAGCAAGACTTACATAGGAGCTATACTACTCATGCGCATGTATCAAGGTAAAGGGAGGTGGGGTTCACAATCATAAGTGCCAGCTTTGACTTGGCTATTCCTGAACTACGAGTACCAGACTTGAGGTAAGAAGCGTACACGAGTCCACTACATCTCCAATCAATTACACCACTATGGTGCCTTCCTCGACTTCCCCATGAGAAAGCACGCCATAGCACTCGCGCTTATCTTGGTAAATTTTATAAGTATCCAGTTCAAGTTGTCTAATAATGAAGCTAAGCTTTCCAAGCAGTCCTTAACCGCGGACGCGGCTATTAGAATAGTTTTGTTAACCCTGCAGGGGTGTACCGCTACACACACATGATCATCAGTTACCGCCTTTGTACTCGACACCGTTCAAGAAGTGTCGGCGAGGATGCTCACCACAACTGTTACCTCATAGCCGATCTAGTCCAAGAAAGCCGCCTACCTGGGTTGGCTACCACTATCGTGAACCCGACCGATTTACCGAAGTGGACCCAGATGATGTGTGCGTGGTGCATAAGCCGGTCCCGGTTGAGCCGTTCTCTCACTTAGCAGCCAGGCCAGAAACCTACCAGAACTCCGAACTACTGCGACATCTGGACATCGAAAGGGATGAATTAATAGGTTGACAGGGGTCAGTGATCCCAATGTGTGGTTGTACTCTTCATCTTGCATCACCACACAAGAACTCAGACTTAGGGCGGTGTTCAACGAGACAACCCACTGTGTACTCCTACACAGCCTCTCATCGTTCACCTTGTATTAGGGTAGATTCACCAACACATTTCCACCATCATCAACATGATCACTACCAACCCGACTCACATAAGAGTAACAACATTGTATCACTCTAAGCATGCAATAAGCAGTAACAATTGCAGGGGACACATGATATCAATCAACTCCTACATTTGCTAGGATTGTGGTTTTCTTACTACTGTGACAAAAGATAGGTCATGCAAAGGAATGGGTTCATCTAAGAGATAGAAACGTAGCATGGTAATCATCCTATACAATGCATAAGAGACACATGAGAGGGAAGTGGGATTTTATCGACATGATCAATGGGGGTTTGCTTGCCTTGCTGATGAGGTTCAGTCTCGGGATCTTCAACGAAGGGGGCAGCCTCCTGTTCCGGTTCAACTTCTACTCGAAAAACAACAAACAAGGTAGCAAAGTAAATACAATGCACAAGCACATGGTTGAAGCTTTAAACTTGGTTGCCATGCTTCTGATGTGTGAGGCAATTCCATTTAAATGGAGTATATTGCAAATGAATTGCAAATTCAAACTCCAATTTGAATTCAATTTAGCCAAGTTGCAAATGCTATTATTTGATCAATGTAACTCATCTTGATATGTGTATGATATGCCTCTGATGTTCAAGTGAAATGTGGCATGTTGCTAAGGTTCAAATTGCAAAAGCATTTGAATTTAATTTGATTAAATTCCAATTAAACCAAATAGAAAATGCTACTGGTCCCATTTTAAATTCAACTCAAACATGCTTGAAAGTTGTATAATTGGATAGATTATTTTCTCCTGATCATTTTTCATATATTATATGTTAAATTTGGTGTTAAAATGAATTAGTTATGAATTTCCAAAGTTTAATTCATTTTCCGGAATTTCTGATTTTCTTTTAAATAGAAAAACCTTTATTGCGCCAGCATGACGTCAAGGTGACGTGGGGGGGTGCTGACATGTGGGGCCTCTCTGTCAGTGTCTCTGTTTAATTAATCCAGCGATTTAAATTAATCTGGGGACTAAGTGGCCTTGGAACCACTCACCTAGACGCAGGGAGTGCAGTGGCGCAGTCGATGGAGGCGGGGAGGGCTTGACGACGACGAATCGAAGACGGCGAGCTTGCGGGTCCGGCAAGGTTGCGATGGCGATTCTGAATTCTACGGGGGCTCCAGGATCTTGATTCCTTGCATGGCGACGAAGTCGACGGTGGTGAAGCTGATGGACAAGCTCTCCTGGGCTCTAGCGCACGTCGGCCGCGTCATCCACGGGGGTGCGCTCCGGCGAATCCTCGCACGGCGACGAAATCAAGCACGGGAGGAGGGGGAGGAAGCTCTGGACGGGGGGAATGGATGCGGCGTGTCCTGGGCGTCTCCGTGGCACGTCTTGGAGGCTCGAGAGGGGCTGGTGGCGACCGCAGGGACGTCGCCGTGCTCGGCTGGCTCGGTGGCATTCCAACGAGCAGCTTGGAGGCGCGTGGTCGGGGAAGAAGACCCCCTTCCCCCTTTGGGCCGGGTGGGCTGGCTGGGCTGCCTTCGCCTAGGCGACAGGTAAGCTTTTCTCTCTCCTTTCTATTTTTTTTTCTAATTTTTTTTCTGTTTTTTTTGGTTTTGCTAAATAAAATAGCAAACCATTTTTTAAAATGCTAAAACTTTTTATATGGCCCTATAATAATATATACTAGCCATTTGCAAAGTTTCGCACTTTTTAAAATTCAAATTATTTGAATCTTAAATCAAATAGGGGTTTTTGAATTAATCCAAGGTCCTATTTGAATATTTGAAAAATCCATGAGCATGGGGTTTGTCCCACATCACTTGATATGTGATCACACTCATTTATAAGACTTTTCAAAAATCCAACATGAATTTTTGGAGAAGATTTATTTTTGGCCTTTTGAATTAATTCATCTGGGGTTCCTTCTCCAATTTTGCATTTGAATTTGATTTCAATTGATTTCTTTTCAAATTTTTAACATGATGCAAAGTGACTTGCTAATCCTAGCACATACCTAACTTGGGGTTGTGACACAATGTCTGCTCGGCCGGCTCGGATTCTGCGCCGAAGTCACTAGGAGAGTCAGCATCACTGCTCCATTCACTACAGGAAACATGAGTTTTGCCGTCAGCTTAGATCTTTGCCGTCAGCTTTCCATCGGGGCTGACGGCAAAGGTTCCTATGCCGTCAGCCCAGGAAAAAGCTGACGGCAACGTTTAGCTTACGGCGTAGGGAAGATATGCCGTCAGCCTTGGCTAAGCCGTCAGCTGGCTGACGGCAAAAAGGAATAAAGTTGCCGGCGAAGGTTGGCTGATGGCCACCCGCAGGCCACGTGTCCCTTCTAGCCACGAGGTAACGGCGCCCAGGTTTGCTGTCAGCTGGCTGAAGGCTTAGCCTAACGGCAGATGTTGCCGTCAGCCGGCTGACGGCATAGCCTGTCCATAACACCCCCCCATTCCCTAACCCCCACCCCACTCACCACACTCCCCTTCCTCTCCCTCCCCGACGCACGTCGTCGCCACCGCCACCACCACCACCCAGTTGCCCCCCCCCCCCCGCCGCTGCCGCCCCCGTGCTCGCCGCCCCCGACACCCCCGTACTCTCCTTGCGGCCGCCGCCCCCGCCCTCGTGCTCTCTCTTCCGGCGGCTGCCCTCCTCGCGCGGCGGCGGCGGCCTGTCCTCCGGCCAACACCGACCTCCTCCTCACCGTGGACAGCCCCTCCTCCTCCCCTGGCCGGTGAGCAGCCCCCGCTCCCCTCTTTTTATTGTTTGTTTTCATTTTGTTATTAGAATCTATTAGTTAGGGTTTAGGATTCATTAGTGTAGTTAGTGAAAAAAAGAGTAGATGAGAGGAGGAAAGCAAAGAGCAGAGGAAAGGCATATGATTTTTTGTTGTTAGAAAACAGAGGAATAAATTCTTTTGTTGTTTGGATTTTGTTAGGAAAAAAGTGATTTTGTTGTTAGGAAATAAATGATTTAGCTGTTAGGATTTTGTTAGGAAATAAAAGAAAGAAAAGAAGAAAGGTTGTTAGTTTTGACATGTTAATTAGATTTTAGGTATAAGAAGAAGGGTTTAGGGTTTATTGTTGGATTGCATTTTGTAAATTAGAAATTTAGGAAAAGAAAAGAATTAAGAAGTAGAGGAATATAAAAAGAAAGGATTTGAGAGAAAAGAAGAGAGAAGTAGAGAAGGTATGAAGAGAATGAGAGAAATTGTAGGAAAAGAAAAGAAGAGAGAAGTAGAGGAAAGAATAAAAGAAATAGAAGTGGAGGAAAGAAAAAGAGATAAAACTGAGAGGAACAAATGAATTAGTATTTTATTTAGTGGAAACAAAATGCAATTGATTATTATTTAGTAGAAATGAAAATGGAAAAGAAAAATATATTTTTATTTAGATCTTATGTAATTATTTAGTGGTCAAGATTTTATAGCATCCTAGTTAAGTTTGTGTTTGGTTATTCCCTTTGCTACGTGGATTATGGCCTGACTTTAGTTCAGCCCACCGCTTTCCCATATTGAGTTAAAATTTAGATGTAAGGTTCCGTTGCGTAACCCATATGCGTCTCCCGTTCGAAAGATTCCATTTATAAATATGCATTCATTTGCATATTTATAATTGGATTCTTTCGAATTGTCCAACGTTATCCATGGACAGACCGAGTATGTGTATATTGGGTTCATTTCCCCAGATATGCTATCCTCTGGATCGGACGCAGGGTTTCGTCAGCGCCACCTTGTTGTTCTCCGGGTACACATCCTCTCGGTTTATGCTGAGACGTGTATCAGGAGAACAGTGGGGAGGTGCTGTCGAAATTTTGCGTCGGATCGGGAGGAGAGCATGGGGAAATGAATCCAATCTGGACATACTCGGGTGGGATTAGGACCTATCTTTACCTATTAGCTAGTGTGTATATGCGGTATCACCGTAATTAATTATATGCCTTCTGGTGTTAATTTGTACTAGCTAGCTAGCCAGAATGAATGATCATGCGTGGATGTACACTGGTCACCCTAGTCAGAAAAATATGACTGAGGAATGGTTGACCAAGACCGAGGAGTTCCTAGAGGTTGCATTTAGTGTTGGCCAACCAAGAACATGGTGCCCCTGCACTCGATGTAAGAACTATTCACAACAGACAAAGGATGTAATGGGTAAACACCTGCAAATGCTTGGTTTCATGCCTGATTATACGTTGTGGTCATTTCATGGCAAGTCGGCCCAACGTGACAGACATGAGGTAGTGCGTCAGCGCATTGAGGATTGTGGTACAGGGATCGAAGACATGGTCAATGACTACATCGATGCTCGTCATGAGGACGAAGAACCAGAGGAAACTTGCAAGGCCTTTTATGCCATGCTAGAGTCTTCAAAACTCCCACTGGATGCGCACACCAAGCTTTGTCGACTAGATGCCATCGCACAAACAATGGCTCTTAAGGCACAATTCAACTTTCCCAGAGAGTGCTATGATGCGATGATGACCTTATTCGGGATCTTTCTACCGGACGGTCATATTATGCCTGCAAACCTATACCACTCAGACAAAATACTCGGTGCACTGAAGATGCCCATCGAGCGGATACATGCTTGTGAGAAAGGATGCGTCTTATTTAGGCATGAGTATGTGGATGATAATTATTGTCCACGCTGCAAGTCCTCCAGGTATATTGTCGTAGACAACGGTCTTGGTGTGAAGACGCAGAGAAAAATACCCGTAAACATTCTTCGGTACCTACCGATCTTACCAAGACTTCAACGACTTTACATGCTTGAAGAAACATCAAAACAAATGACATGGCACAGAGATGGAATTAGACGTGCTACAGATGAATACGGGAATTTGATGTTGACCCACCCCTCTGATGGTGAAGCGTGGATGTAACAGCCCAGTTTTCACAAATATTAAAAAAATTGTTTTCGTTGTAAATTGTTTGATTGTCTGATTTGTTTGCGGTGTTTTCATCCCCGATTTATCGATCGGCGATTATTTCCCCCCCTCTTATCTCGTACCGGACGGAGACCGACCCTTGCAACCCTGACACTCGACCTTTGCGACACCGGGTTTCACCCGATCACCGTCGCGAAAACCGCACGAGACCAGCCGCAGCCAACGGAACGAAAAACCCCGTTTAATAATTAAACGGGTTATTTTTATAGCGCGCCGGAAAATGTTGTCGGAGTGTCACCGTAGTGAGGTACGATCGACGGGCTCGACGCGCTGAACGCGTGGTTCGAGATTTCGTCCGAATCGGAGTCCGTACGGAGTCTCGGCGGTCACGAACGCGATCACCGGACGCGAGAGAGAGGTACCGGGGGCGTTTGCGTAAACTACCCAGCCAACCTGCCTATATAAAGACCACCAGCCTCCCACCACCCAATTAGGGTTTACCGTAATGTAATTTTCGCAGCTATACCCCCAAAATCAGCAAACCCTAGATCAGGCGTCTCCGTAGCCGTTGGATCGCAGATCGGAGGCTTCAGATCGGGCCACGTCGCCAGCCAGCCTCTCCACCGTGCCCCGGGCCGCACGGGCCCGCAACCGCCGCCGCCGGGCCCGATCTGGGCCTGCCTCACCGCCTCCTCCCGTGGAGATGCCACGCGCCGCCGCGCCTCCGGTCGCCGGCGAGCACCGCACCAGCCGTCGCGCCCCACTTCCCTCCGCACCCGCGAGCCTCCTCCTCCCTCTCCTCTCGCCCTGACTCTCTTCTTCTCCTCCCCTCGCAGAGCACAGCCGCCGGCCGCCATGGAGCTCTCGAGGAGCTCGCCGAGCCATGTATGTCCCGCGGAGCTCCACCGAGCGGACCAGCGCCGCCGCCCTGCGCGGATCCGGTCGCCGGTGTGCCTCCCGGCCTCCCGCGCCCGCTCCGCCCTTCGCCGACCTCCACCGCGCCCCCTCGTCGGAGGCCAGCTAGGCAGCCACGCCGGCGCCGCCAGCTCCCGTACGGGACGGGGCGAGCTCGCCTCCCTCCACCGTGGACGCGTCGTAGGCCGGCCAGCGCCCGTGGCCCAGCTGGCCTGCGCCCGTGGCCCAGAGCCCAGCGCCACCTCCACTGAAGATGGGCTCGGCCCATGGTGAGAGCCAGGCCGCCCCCTTTTTTTTATTTTTGTCTCTGTTTTTTTTCCTTAGCACCCTGTAATTTTGCTAAGTCTTTTTATAATTGCTGTTGATCTGTTTTTGCGATTAGATCTGCGATTAAACCGTAGCCTGGATGAACGTGCCCCCAAAACGAAAGTTGCTCAGTTTTGCGTGCTCTAGCATTCGTATGTAGAAAGTTTTTCCGTTTGAGGCCGTCTAGATAGTTTAATTCTGCGTTGAAGTGGGCATCAGGCCGTTAAATGCTTTTATTTCCTGTTAAGTGCTGCTGTTATTATTTTATTACAACTTCGGGCGACGGTTGCTTCGCAACCGTACGTCGGAATGGAGTGACTCCTTTTGCGTTGCGTTAAGCATTGTTTCTACTTCAGTTTCATGCATTCACATGCCATAATTGCCTGCTGCATCATGATTATATCTTGCTCCAAAGTAGCTACCCTGCTGTTAGTGTGCTGTTGTTTATATTTTGTTGCAACTTCGGTCGACGAGTGTGTCGCGACCGTTTATCCGAATTGAGTGATTCCAATTGCATATTGTTAAGAATCATGTCTACTTTCATCCCATGTATTGCTATGTCATGTTGCTGCACTTTTGCATATAGATTTACCCATGTTTATACAACATGTGTGCATAACTTGTTTTGCTTGTATCTTTTTACCCACGTTTATACAACATGTGTGCATAACTTGTTTTGCTTGTATCTTTTTACCCATGTTTATACAACATGGTTCCTCGAGTTTTCCAGTGTTTATCGTCTTGTGTGCTTCCGCGGGTACCTCTCGGAGACGATGCGAGCGTGCGTTCGACTACACCTTCAGAACCCAACTTATCAACAGGCAAGGACTATACATTACTTATGATCCATTCTATTTCAATCAGCGGTTTGCATGCTAGTCTAGGTTAGGCGATGTTTGATCCTACCACATGTTTACAACCTCTTTCAAACCGATACAGCCATGTTCCCTCCCAGCAGACCATGTACTGCTATGTTACTATTGCTCGTTGCTCAGCCCCTGCTTAGTATGCATGCTTAGGATGCTACGATGTTACCCTGTTACTCCTTGGGTTTGGGATATCACATTATTATATTGTTGTTGATGACATGATTAATATAATGTTGACTATATTCGATGAAGGATGGAAGGTCTAGGTTATCCCGCCCCGACGCTTTGTTCCATTCGAGTCACCTAGGATCCGAGTTCCGGGTATTGGTTTTAAGACTGAGGATGCCTAACCGCGTGTGGGATTTTATGGGGTCCCCTTTTCTTACCTACCTAGCTTCAAGCATTTCTAGTGGTGGCCCAAGCTGGTTTTATATTTTGCAACGTGTGTGTGTTGGTTGGCGCCCCGGCTGTTTTCGAAACAACTCGGGCCAGCGGAGACTTAGTTCCTCTGTTGGTCCACCCGATCAGCTAGGACCCGGTTTCCCATGTGTGATTAACCGGCAATCCGACCTGCGTCATATGGAAGAGTCCGATCCGAGAGCGTGGCCGGCTTTTGGATTGGGTGTCGACTCCCCGGGGGCCACCCGGATTTGTTCGTTGTTAGCTAGAGGGACCTGTCGTTCCGGATCTCTTGGAACTAAATCATAAAATGGTTGCCTATAATGGGTAGCAACTGAGAGAGATGGGCGTGCGTGTGGAGCCTTGTAATGGGAAGTTGGTACACCCCTGCAGGGTTAAATCTTTTCGAGAAGCCGTGTCCACGGTTATGGACGACTTGAGAACTACTCCTTGTTCATAGACAGCAACAACTGAGATAATCTTAATATAACTTGATCAACGTGGGTGTGTGCCTTGACTGCTTCTTCTTCGTCGGGATGCGAAGAGGAGGACAAGGATAGGATAGGTGTTATGTTTGCGTAGTAGGTGGATAGAAGACTTGTTGAAGGCGATTCCTCATCGAATGCTTGGCTTCTTATCTTACTCTCTAGATCGTTAGCCACTTCATAATGCTAGTGCGGCAGCAACCTCACCACTTACCCATTCCTTACCGTAAACTACTAGTTGTTCTAGAATGACGAGTGATGAAGTCCTTGCTAGGTCAAATGACCACTACAGTTGGATGCTGAGTACTTCTGTACTCATGATACTACCCCCAAAACTCTTTTCAGGGTTCTTGATCGACAACAGGTATGGTGATCGACGTTTCACGTGGAGACTCGACGACGACTAGTTAGGCGGATCCCGGCGGAGGGCCTGGACCCGTGTGGTTATGGGATCAATGTTTTTCTCTTTGCCCCTAGGCATTTGATTGTAGTCTGTACTCAGACATGTACCTTCCGCTGTTGTATTGTATTTAAGGTAGTTGTATGCCGATTGTATGAGACGTTGTATCCGTGTATCTGTAATGTTGTGATATCATGTTGGAAATCCGGGGCATATGACTCCGTCATATGTCGCGGTGGGACCGATATGTGCTTCGTCCCCGGATCTGGATGGAAACATCTAGATCTGGAACAGTACCGCATATCGGGCCTTACAGTGGAAGATGTTCAATGAAATACATAAAGAATTTAAAGCCAAAGACCCAAGAAACGTGGCACTCGCCATTAGCCTCGATGGGTTCAATCCTTTCGGTATGACGGCAACCCAGTATAGTTGTTGGCCCGTATTCATCATGCCCCTCAATCTGCCCCCTGGAGTACTTATGCAAAGAAAGCACATCTTCTTGACGTTGATAGTTCCGGGGCCCAACTATCCCGGAAGAAATATGAATATGTACTTGAAACCACTGATGGATGAGTTGAAAGAAGCTTGGGATAATGGGATCTGGACATATGACGCAGCTAGAAAAACAAACTTCCAAATGCATGCTTGGTTGATGCACTCCATGCATGACCTGCCGGGGTTTGCACTTTTTGTTGCATGGTGCGTGCACGGAAGGTTCCCATGCCCGCAATGCAAGTCTGCTCTTAAGTTTCATTGGCTGCCGGAGGGTCGCAAGTATTCTTGCTTCCACTTGCATAGACAATTCCTGCCTCTGGACCATGGATTCAGAAAAGACAAGAAGAATTTCACCAAAGGTAAATTGTCGAGCACGAGGCACCACCTATGATGACGGGCACACAAATTCTTGATCAGTTGAACTCACTAGAGCCTGATCCGAACCGGCCAGGGTATTTCTTGGGATATAATACGGAACACGCCTGGACCCACAAGCCATGCTTTTGGGATCTCCGCTATTTCAAAGACCTTGCTCTTCCACACAACATTGACATGATGCGCACTGAAAAAAATATGGGTGAGGCCCTTTTTGGTACATTGTTCGGCACTGATAAGGGGAAAGATAATGTTAAGGCTAGAGTCGATCAGGAGAGTCTGTGTAGTAGGAAGTCATTGAACATGCGACAACCAAAAGGGAAGAAGAATTGGGAGAAGCCAAAGGCATGGTTCAATCTTAAAAGGGAACACATGAGGGAAATCCTCATCTGGGTGAAACAAAAGTTGATGTTCCCCGATGGGTATGCAGCGAATCTAGCAAGGGGAGCAAGTCTTGAAAAGTTGAAAATCTTTGGGCTGAAGAGTCATGATTGGCACATATGGCTTGAGCGGATAATGCCGGTGATGTTGCGCGGCTACATCCCCGAGGATGAATGGCTAGTAATGGCAGAGCTAAGCTATTTCTTCCGTGTTCTTTGTGCTAAAGAATTATCGCCTATTGTGATAGAAGAGATGGAAAAAATTGCGCCGGAGTTGATATGCAAGTTAGAGAAGATCTTTCCACCGGGTTTCTTTAATCCGATGCAGCATATGATTTTGCATCTACCGATGGAGGCAAGATTGGGTGTCCCTGTGCAAAACCGTTGGTGTTATGCAACCGAGAGAATGCAGAAGACGCTTCGAGCAAAATGTAAAAATAAACGGAGAATTGAAGCATCAATGGCTGAGGCATTCGTTGTCAAGGAAGCGGCAAACTTCGTGACAGCACACTATGCTGCCACTAATTACAGTTTGCATAATCCAAAGCCTCGGTGCAATACTGGCGACCCCAAGCGACATGAATCCAAGTTCAAACTCTTTAAAGGGAGCCTCGCACCTTTTGGGGTTATGAAGACAAAGACGTTGACCTTCGAGGAATGGGGCATCATTACATTGTATATCTTGACCAACATGACAGAAGTGCGGCCATACATCGAGTAAGTGCGCGGTACATATTAATTGTTCTGCAACTTCTTGACGAGTTGTGTGTCTAACTTCTCTTAATTATTTGATACAGTCGATTCGTCGCGCAATTCTCGAATGGAGTGGCGATCGAAAAAGACTCCATCAAAGAGATTAATCTTCTTGAGAAGCGGGGAGGCGGCATGTAACGCCCCGGCCACACCCACCGGTTCCCGGCGTACGCCTGGCGGGATCTAGACTGTCCCCACAGACCAACACTAGTCTTTCCTGCGCACTTTGTCCTCACTCGTGCGCACCTAGGAGCTACTTCCCAGTCGGTCACCCATCCTCAAATTGCTCCAAGACAAGCACGCTTAACTTTAGAGTTCTTTGAAGATGTGCTTCCGGAAAAGAAGGTGCACCTTGTTGATATGAGTAGTCTATCATTCCTATTAAGCCAGGATTTCACATACACCCCCACTCAAAGGAAGCGATGTCCTCATCGGCCCACAGGAACGCTCCCCCTTGGCACACGTATGTGCGTCCAGTGCCGACACATGTTCCACATGTTCGCGCAACTGACCCACACACGCCCGTGTAACCGCGATTTCCAAAATGATTCAAATTGATCAAACAATGTCACATGTAACTTGGCTAAGTTTGAATTCAAATTGGAGTTTGAATTTGCAATTCAATTTGCAATATACTCCATTTAAATGGAATTTCTTCACACATCAAAGCATATACATCAAGTTTCAACCTTCAACCATGTGATTGTGCATTGTATTTACTTTGCTACCTTGTTTGTTGTTTGTCGAGTAGAGGTGGAACCGGAGCAGGAGGCTGCCCCCTTCGTTGAAGACCCCGAACCGAACCTCGTCAGCAAGGGAAGAAAACCCCCTTTGATCATGTCTATAAAATCCCAATTCCCTCTCAGTCTCTCTTGTGCATGTTTAGGAGATCACCTTGTATCGATTCTACCGCATAGTTGAACCCATATCCGATGCATGACCTATCATCTTGTCACAGTAGTAAGCAAACCACAATCCTAGCCGACATAGGAGCTGACTGATATCATGTGGCCCCTGCAACTGTTACTGCTTATTACATGCTTAGAGTTTACAATGAGGATGTTTTTATGTCAGTCGGGATGATAGTGAACATGGTGTTGATGAAAGTGAAACTGTGTTGGTGAATCTACCCTAATACAAGGTGAACGATGAGAGGCTGTGTAGGAGTAAACAGTGGGTTGTCTCGTTGAACACCGCCCTAAGCCCGAGTTCTTGTGTGGTGATCCAAGACGAAGAGTACTACCACATGTTGGGCACATGGACCCCCGCTCAACCTACTAACTCACCGCTTCTCAGTTCAATGAGTCGCATTAGTTCGGAGTTCTAGTAGGTCTGTGGCACGGTCTGCGAAGTGGAAGAACGGCTATTCAGACCGGCTTGGGACCCTGCACACATCTTCTGGGACCACATCGGTAAACCGGCCAGGTTCACGATGTGGATTCCAGCCCAGATAGGCGTCTCCATTGAATTTGAGTTGGATGTGAGGTAAAAGTTGTGGGAATTAGCCTCGCCGGCACCTCTTAAACGGTGTCGAGTACAAAGGCGGTAACTGATAGTTTCATGTGTGTAGCAGTACACCCCTGCAGGGTTAATAAACTATTCGAATAGCCGCGTCCGCGGTAAGGGACTACTTGGAGAGCTGTGCTCGATTATTAGACAACTTGAACCGGATACTTCTAAAACACACCAAGATAAGCGTGAGTTCTATGGTGTGCTTCTCGTGGGGAAGTCGAGGAAGTAACCATAGTGGTGTAATTGGTTGAAGAGATGTAGTGGACTCGTGTACGCTTCATACCTCAAGTCTGGTACTCGTAGTTCAGGACTAGCCAAGTCAAAGCTGGCACTTCTGCAAGTGAAACCCCACCTCCCTTTACCTTGATACATGTGCATGAGTAGTATAGTTCCTACGTAAGTCTTGCTGAGTACGACTTTGTACTCACGTTTGCTTATTCTATGTTTTATGTGACATTCTGGCTTAATAGGAATGATAGACTACTCATATCAACAAGTTGCACCTTCTTTTCTGGGATCCTAGATCCAAAGAACTCCAAAGTTAAGCGTGCTTGGCTTGGAGCGATTTAAGGATGGGTGACCGACCGGGAAGTTGTTCCCGGGTGCGCACGAGTGAGGACAAAGTGCGCAGGAAAGACTAGTGTTGGTCTGTGGGGACAGTCTAGATCCCGCCAGGCGTACGCCGGGAACCGGTGGGTGTGGCCAGGGCGTTACACGGCAATCCCGGTTTCATCTCTTAGTTTACACAAACGGTACTTCTTATATGATATACAGGCCATTTTAATTTCTTCATCGTCTCAGTACCGAGTAATACAACAAGCCTTTCCGTTTCAACTTGTAGGCTAATTCAGAGTCGATGGACGCTGAATTGAGACAAATCGCAAATGGTTTTGACTTTAAGGTCCATACATATGAAAAATACGACATCGATGGGTATCGCTTTCGTACTGGTGTGAAAGAGAAAACTATGCCCGATCGGAAAACATCGAATTCCGGTGTGTCTGCTATGGATGGAGGAGTCGAGTATTATGGAATAGTTGAAGAAATATACGAACTGCTATATTATGGTGAAAATCCTCCGAACGCCGTTGTCTTCAAATATCATTGGTTCGATCCGAAGGCATGAGCATGTTGGGCTAGTTGAAATTAAACAGAAGAACCGTTTACATGTTTCCGAAGTTTATATTGTGGCTCAACAGGCCAAACAAGTTTTCTATCTTCCATGGGCCTGCCAAAGTGTAAAGAATCTCGAAGATTGGTATGTCGTCTATGACGTGCCGCCACATCGTAAACTACCTGCCCCCAATGAAGAAGAGGATTATCAACCTCACATAGACCCAGACACATATGACGGAGAATTCTTCCAAGAAACACGTGTGGCCAAAAAACATTTCGGAAAAACCTCTACGTTTGGTCAAAACATGGAAGTAGAGAATGACAATGCGGAGGAAGAGGAAGAAGTGGAACACGAAGAGGTTACCGATGATGATGAGGAGGAAGATGAAGAAGTGGAACACGAAGAGGTTACCGATGCGGATGACCTATCATTGCTTGACCGGTT
Source organism: Bromus sterilis (assembly GCA_950022295.1). Classification (NCBI taxonomy): domain Eukaryota; kingdom Viridiplantae; phylum Streptophyta; class Magnoliopsida; order Poales; family Poaceae; genus Bromus; species Bromus sterilis. Next base: position 153,897,241 of record OX465596.1, on the reverse strand, counting down.
ACAAAAAAGCTTTCGAAATGTGGTTGACGCTGAACCCGATCCCGGAGAAGAGATCATTCATGACGACACGCGTGATAGTGACGATGATGTTTTTATTGATCCTGGAGAAGATACAGATGATCCAGACTATTAGTTGTATGCATCCCAACTTTCTTTTGTTTTTTGTATATATGAATTTGTATTATTTATTTCCTTAATGTACTAATTCATCTTTATATGCATATGTTTTTTTTTGTATATATGAATTGGTATTATTTATTTCCTTACTTTACTAATTCATCTTTACTCCGTAACAGGTGTTGACACATGGCGAGCCGTAGTGACCCACCGGTGGAGTCTCGACCACCTCTACCTCTACGGAGAGAGTTGCTGGCGGGTATTGTCGCAGCCAGCTCGCTGCCGGCGCGTGCTGAGCAGCCTCGTGGGATAGGTCGGAGAAAAGGCCAAAAGAGAGCTAAACCCGGTGGTCGAGGAGGTGGTCGAGCAGGTGGTGCCCTAGCCGAATCACCCACTCACAAGACAGTCTCACCGGTGCAGGAGCCACCGCCGGTGCTGTCGGAGGCACCGGAGCAGCGGCCACCGCCGGTGCAGTGGGAGCCACCGGAGCAGCGGACACCGCCGGTGCAGTCGGAGACACCGGAGGCACCGAGGCAGTCGACGGAGCCTCGTTGGGATGATCCTTGGGAGGAGCCTGCTCACACGGATGATGATGATGCTGATGAGGATGATGACAGCGATGACGACGGGGCTGAGGGGGGTGAGGGGGATGATGGGGGTGAGGGGAGCTCCTCTTCCAAGAATCCGGTGTACCAGCGTGGTATGACACGGCTCCCACCACGTCCGGACCCTGCGCAGAGGACATTGATTGCGCCAGATGGGGAGAAGTAAGTTGATGAATTTTTTGTGTTCCATGTATATATATATCATACATGTACATATGTTCCAACAAGAACTAATGTCTTTTTGTTCTTATTTTGCAGGGCGTGGACTTACCCGGAAGGTGCTCGGAATCCGAACTGCCTCCTTGGTGCCGTGCTTAAGGAGCAGTTCCCCGGGCTAGTCCAGTTGCGTGTTGCGGGTAGGGTTCCTGAGCCCGGCCTCACTTGGCCACACTACAAAGCCGCCCTGGCCCCGCCAGATGAACGCATCAACAACGTTGAATGCCGTACCAAAGCCGACAAGGTGGTGGCTACTTTTTGGGTAAGTATTCTAAGCATTGCAATCATTTATTAGCGTTGGAATCATTTCACTCATCTAAGCATATGTTCGATGCATTTTTCAGTGCTACTATAGGGTTGAGGAGGGGATGGAGCCGGCGGCCCAGAAGAATCTCGAGAAGGAGATAGTGAGGCTACTCACGAACACTAGGCACGAGATGCATGTTCAGTGTGTTCGAGATTGGTACGCCAAGAAGGGCGTGAAGAAGGCCAAGAAGAAGTGTAGAAAAGTTTTCCTTAAGAAGGAAGAATACTTGGAGGTAAATTACTAACTAATTCAAATTCCTACACTTATAAGTAAGGCCTAGTTAGCTCCAACTTTTCTTTATAAGCTTATGAAGCTCAAACTTGGCTTTATAAGCTTATAAGTGTCAAACTTTTCTTTATAAGCTTATGAAGCTCAAACTTGGCTTAAAAAAGCTATTCAATGACTTTATAAGATTATTAATTCATAGGCGCCCCCGAGATGGTGTGCAAATAAGATGGATTACTTTGAGGCGATAGTGGACAAATGGCTCAGTGATGCCTGGCTGTCCACCCACAAAAGCGCCAAGGCTAGGCGTGCACAAATGGTAGGTGTGGCACACCACCAAGGCAATCTCAACGTCAACGAGTACGCAAAAAAATGGGTATGTGCCTTTTTGTTTTCAGTTTCATGTCCTTTCATCATTAATCAATTGATTTGTTCCATGCCTTTTCTTTGCTTTTCATTGTAGGCGAAACACCATAATCATCCTGTGCCTAAGGTATTTCGCTCATTTTCCATGGCCCATAAGGGAAAGTACAAAACGGTGAAGGCATATTCCGAGGGCGACGGTGTTGAGGCGTACACCAGCGCTGCAGTCTACCACAAGATGATGGCCTATTCTGACGTGGCGAAAGAGCTACGCGGTCCTCAGTTTGACCCGAGCGAGGAGGAGATGGATCCGGAGGCCTTGATGATTTCTGGTGGCGGTAAGCATCATGGCAGCACCTCCTTGTGCAATGGCTTCATACATTGCCCGGAGACTCTACCTCAGATCAAGGCGAGGCAAACGAGCTCCGCTCCTGCTGTACGACCTCGCCCGCATCCAGTGGACATTGCTATCCAGGTATAACTTTGTCTCAATTTTTCTTTCCGTTCTTTAGACTACGTAGCGATGATGACAATAATTGCTATATTGTTGAGTGTTCGCAGGACGCCATTCAGAGGGAGAGACAGGCGACACAAGAGATGTTGTCGGAGCAGCTTGCGGAGAGGGACCGGATGGCGGAGGAAAGGACCCAGAGGATACTCGAGGAGGAGAGGACACGCAATAATGCCCAGACGAAGGCCATCTACGACCTCTTCTCGGTAAGTTACTACTTTTGCATATATCCGCCAAGAATGCATATCCATATGTTTGGTTCACTTGCTAATATGCTCGAGTCCTCAAAAACTAACTCGCAGAGTATGTGGGAGAAGCAAGGTCTTACCCCTCCACCGATGCCGACGCCTATCGTTTCTCCTCCCGAAATGGTAAGTTTCTTTCAATGATCAATATAGCCCGGTCTTATACCATCAAGTTTCATCATGCTTACCATATTGCAACTCATCCTTTGTTGCAGCATAATTCTGGAGCTGCATCTCACAACCCACAAGAATATCCTAGTGAATCCCCGAGCAACCCACGTGGCGGCGCTTCTCAGCCTTGAGGTGGCCTCCGGTAAGTTACATCAAGCTCATCAATGACTTTATATGCTCATAAAGCTCAATAATGGTAGTAATAGCTTAGTTACATAAATATTTACTTATTCTTGGCTTATAAAAGCTAAAAAATGACTATATAATCTTATACTTGGCTTTATAAGCTTGTAAACCTAAAAAGGACTTATACTTGGCTTATAATAGCTCTTCAATGACTTCATCAGCTCATAAAGCTGAAAAATGATGTTAATAGCGTAGTTCGATGAAAATTGAGTTATACTTGGTTTCTAAAAGCTCAATAGTGACTTTAGAAGCTTATAAAGCTCAAACATGGCTTTATAAGCTTTTAAAGCTCAAATTATATAAGCTTCTTAAGTTCAACAATGACTTATACTTGTCTTATAAAATCTCAATAATGAATTTACTAGCTTAAGTGGCTTATAAACCAAAAAATGGCTTATACTTCGCATATAAAGCTCAAAAATGAATTAATGACTTAGTTAGATCTAAAATGAGATATATTTAGCTCTTGAGGTCTAAGAAGAACAAGTATTGTAGAATAAGAAGAAGGATAGGAGGAAAAGAAAGAAGTGAAGAAGAAAGAGGTGAAAAAGAAAGTAAAAGAAGAAAAGTTCTTCTTATTCTTCCTTTTTCTCTTCTTTCTTTTTCTCCATCTTGTCTTCTTCCTTTCATATTATTCTTATTCTTCCTATTCTTCTCCTTACTATTCTTCACCTTACTCTTCTTCTTTTATTCTTTTTATTTTTTTCGTAACTAACATATTTTTATGTTTTCATTTTGCAGATTTTCCTTTATGCATGGATGGATGCTTCTTTGTTGTACATAAAGGATGTTAGTCTTTATATATGCACTTGTGCGATGTTGGGCACTTTTAGACTATTTGTATGAACACTTGGCATAGTGGTGGCCTTTGTAGACGCTTGTGGTTATGTAGTGGACTTGTGCGATGTTGTACATATATCATTGTTGTTGTTTTAAACTTTTTGTATGCACTAGTAGACTTGTGGGATGGAGATGACTTGTAGATACATGTGTGCACTATAATATATCATGTTGGGAACTTTTTATATGCAATAGAGTTCTGTATATATATTATTGTTTAAATGCAGGGAACTAAAGAAAACAAATTAAAAAGAAAGAAACAGAGAGCTTTGCCGTCAGCAAGCTGACGGCAAAGGCGTTTCCATCGGCAAGCTGACGGCAAAGAGGACACGTGGCGGCAGCCTGTGCAATCTTGGCTGTGGTAGTGACCATTTAGTCACGGCTTTGCCGTCGGCCTTTGCCTGGCTAACGGCAAAGCGTATGCTGGCTGCCGTCAGCCCTCCGTAAGCCGACGGAAAACTTCTGACACCCGGGCCCAGGCAAGGGCTTTGTCGTCAGCCAGACGGCCAGCTGACGGCAATGCACGCCGTTAACTCAGCCCACGGGGGTTAAGTCAGAGCTGGCCGTACGATCGGCTTTGCCGTCAGCCGGTACAAAAAGGCTGACGGCAAAGGCTTTGCCGTCGGTCGATCTTAAGCTGACGGCAAAGAAGCTCACTGCCGACTGATGAGTTGACAATAGGTTTTCCGTCGTGGAGCTGACGGCAAAGGCTTTGTCGTCAGCTATTCATATGTTTGCCGTCAGCTTTGGCTGGCGGCGAAACTCCTGTTTCCTGTAGTGATTCGTCCATGAAGCGTTTGATGGAGGAATCAGACTCATCCGGCTTGTTGAAGCCGACTCCAAGGGAGGCAGTCCGCGCTTCGGTATCAGAGTCCGTTTCCTCTTCAAGCTCCAAGTCCTCGGCATCCTCCTCTGCGCGGTCGGGATGGTAGCTCGAGGCGGCCTCTTCGTCCTGCGTAACCTTGGAGCCAAGGAACTCCTGGGGAGGAATGGCCGATCAGAATCAACAAGAAAGAAATAAGAACTAATATAAAGATTAGAACAAGAACATACCACGAGGCAGGGCCGAATGCGATCGTGTGCCCTCTTTCCAAACTTGAAAGGGGCAACGATTTTGACATCGGCAAGTAAGTTCAGTCGGCGGATAAGTTCAGCTTCATCCATGTTGAACGTAGAGATTCAAGTGGGGTCCAGGAGTCGGCTCATATCACAGATGTGGTGGCATCGGCGCTGCAGAGAGAGCACTCGGCGGCATAGCCAAGTGGCAATTAGATTGGCAAGCTCTAGTCTGTCGGCCATGAGCTCCTGGATGTGGGCCATCTAGCAATCCAGGTCGGTGTCCCCTTCTCCTGGTTTCTCAGACTAGTGGTACTTAGCAGTCGGAGGCGGCAGAGAGAACTCAGGCAGGTTGAGTAGGTGTTTGCTCTTCGGAGAGGAAACATAAAAGAACCTCATTTTCTAGTTCTTGGTAGACTGCGGTGGTTGGGGATGAGGATAGAGTTCGATCTTGCGAACATTTATGGTAGCAGCACCGCACTCGGCCATCACTTTCACCTCTTCTTTCTTCTTGGTCTTGGGGTCGATAGTATACACCCCAGTGCCCACTCGGAAACTGCGGAAGTAGAAGATCCGGCACCAGAGTCCAATGGTGGGCTGAACTCCGAGATAGGCCTCGCACAATGTCACGAAAGCAGAGAGCAGCATGATAGCATTCGCCCCGAGGTGGTGCAGTTACAATTGGTAGAAGTCGAGGAATTCACGGAAGAAGTGGCTCACCAGGAGCCCGATGCCGCGCTGAAAGTGTGTGAGGAAGACGACACGCTCGCCGCCCCGGGGCATGGGCGCAAGCTCGGGGCCAACGCAAAAATCGAGGTCCGCCGGTATCTTGCGAGACCGGCGGAGGAGAGCGATGTGCGTCTCATTGACAATGTACCCCTTCCACGAGCCCCTCTGAGAAGCGGCGGCGCCGACGTCGTCCCCCATGGAGGCGCCGGACTTCGTGGTGGGCGAGGAGGAGCAAGACGAAGGCGAAGACGGCGGCGGCCGCGGCGGAAGCCTAGATCCGAGGCCACCTATGGCGAAGGAGGAGAAGCGGAAGTGGAGGCGGCGGAGTGCGGTCGGAAGGTCCTCGACGGAGCAGCCCTGAGCTCTGGCGATGGATGCAGCGGCGCGTAGAGGCGCATGGTACGGCGGCGGCGGAGACAGAGGAGGAGAGCGCGAGGATGAAGATGGAGTGGGGGGATGCGTGGCGCATCTCTCACCCCACGGACTATTTAAAGACCCAACGAGGTGGTAGTGGGATCCGCTATGCCAATCCGGCAGGCGTTGTGGCTGCGTGTATCTGCAGTGCATCACCAGTTCGGAGCGTATAAGATCCAACGGATGGGATGGGACGTGCGTGCGTGGGTCGAGGCAGCTGTTATGGCTTGTCAAATCATGGCACAACGTACCGTAATCCCCGGCGAATTCGAAGCAGAAAGTTCGGTCAACATTCCAGTCAAACTAACCGTTGGGAAGATCGGTCGAGAAGATCAAGAGCAATCGACACATAGCAAGAAATCGGATTATCGAGAGCAATCGGTCAGAAGATCCAAGAGCAATCGGCCGATGGCAAGCAATCGTCCCATTGAGAGCAATCGGTCAGAAATGAAGACTCAGCATTCCAGAAGTATAGAAGGAACCTGTACAGGCCTCGCCATCTCTGAGCTCGGCGGGACCTCCGCAGCTTCAGGGGCTACTGTCGGGGGAATGACCCCCGGGTAGGGTCACCCAGGGGAAACAATTCATCAAGGCGAAGATCACCGACCTGGTGGTCACCGATCTAGTCAAGGCCGAACTGATCAAGAATAAGCAAAAAGTGGGCCGAACTGTTCAGGTCGGAGGCCGATTGCCCCAAAGAGGGCGCAATCGGCCCGATTTCCCCAAAGAGGGCGCAATCGGCCCGATTGCCCCAAAGAGGGCGCAATCGGCCTCACCAGGAAGCATTCGGGTGAAGTAAACAGAGCAATATCCGAGCAAGATCCCTGGTCGGACATCTGGTACAAGTGAATTCAATGCTCAATCCCTGAAGATCGGGACTGTCAGAGGTGTGCGGTCTCCTCCATTCCCGATCACGCGGAAAGGCTGACAGGCCTAGGTCGCTAGCTTCACTGTTCACTACCAACGTCTACAAGATAGCGGTATAGTGAGCCGCAAGTCTACGCCGGGTCATCCGTGAGAACACGATGTGAGGTCCCTAGCTTGTCTGAGGCTGACAGCTGGGCCCTCCCATTTGTACATTTACCTTTGTACCCTAGGCTCGGCCTATAAGAGCCCCGGGTACCCCTCCTGCGTGAGGGACGACAGAGCACTTATTGCCATTTCACCCACCACAGAGAGAGAAAGGAGAGAGTTGTGCTTAGAGCCCTCTTCTCCTTCATCTCAAACAGCTCACGGAGCATTCATTGTAGCCAGAATTATTGCATATAGCTAGCTCGGCAGGACTAGGGGTGTTATATCTACGGAGAGCCCCGAACCTGGGTACCTCCAAGGCCGAGCGGATCAAGAAACAGAAAGTTGCCGCTGCGACCAAGTAGGTGCGGCCGACTGCTCCTCCTCCGAACTCTGCGAATACCATCACTCCGACTGCTAGCACGCAGTCGGTCACTCCTGCAACCACTGCCGCTGCTACTACCCAGATCCTTATGGACCCATCTGGTGTTGCGCACCTTGATGTGTCGATGCCAGATCGGTCTACTGCTGATGCTGCTCAGCATGAGGCTTCTTCAGCCCAGGACACTATTCCTGTGAATCTAGCTTCTGCAGCCGGATCACAGAGCGCTGTTGCTGCCCCCACCGACCCGACTGCTTCTCCACCCGCTGATCCTCAGGTCAGTTTCCCTCTTGCTACTCATGTCCCTGCTGGAGCTAGTGCTGCCACACTTCCCTCCTCCAGTGCCATTGTGCGCCAGCCGCCGACCACGGGCCGCCAGCTTTTGCGAGCCGACCGGTTCCGTGAAGCGTACGCTCGTGCCCTTGATGTCTCACCAGTCTGACCCGCTACGGATTCTGCCACTCCTCCTCCTCCTGGATCCGAGGACCAAAACCCGGCCCACCTACTGAACCGACTTGGTGGCCTTGCCACCCACATTAGACGTTTCGTTGATGGAGCTCTAGACCAAATTCTCGCCTCCAAGTATTCTGCTCCTGTAAGTTTTCCTTTTAGTGGGTGCGCGCCTAGCGCACCCATTGGGTGTAGTCCCCGAGATTTGGGCCAATTGCTTGCAATCTGCTCGGATCTTCTTTCTTTTAACTGTTGTGCCTTTCTCAGATCTGACCGACCCATTTTTTAGGCCATTTGCGATAGACGCCAAACTGTATTTGACAAGCTATTGGCCGCTTATTCAGCGGGGCAAAAGTCCATTACTGGTCTGAAGAGAAATGCCGAAGCTCAAGCTGCCAAGATCCAAGAACTGACAGGTATATTTCTGCTTGCTTTTTTTTCCTTGCTTCCGATTGCTACTGCTTCCTTACTTGAATGCTCACTTGTAGCTGCCGCCACTCGCTCCTCTGATCTAGAGGCTGCCCAGAAGAGGATCGCCGAACTGGAGAATCAGCTCGGTGAAAACGATGGCCAGTTCGGCAGTGCCGAGCAAGAACGTCAGCGCCTAGCCGCTGTTGAGACGAATCTGCAAACGAAACTTCGCAAAATGACCAAGGACCTTGCCGCTGCTAAGACTGCTCATGATCATGAAATGCAGAGGCTCGTCGATGCTCGCCATGAGGTAGAGGGTCAGTTAATGAAGGAGAAGGACTTGGCTATTAAAGCGCATTGAAGACATGGCTATCCAGCACCATGAGGATCTCCGAGCTGCCCAAGCGCACTCCAACCTTGCCCTTGCTTGCCTCCACTAAGTGGACCTTGCCCTTGCTGGTAGTTTCCTTTTTCCCCTTATTCTTGTATTCCAATTGCGCATGTTGCCCTCCGAACTAATTTTTTCTCCGATTGCTTCTGCCAGATGCCTGGCCCAACTCCACCGCTGCTTCCGAGCAAGCTGTTGCCGAAGCCCGCCGCACCAGAGGCACGGTGGTTGATTCTGATGCCGGTTGGAGTGCCGAAGACTTTGCTGTGTCCCTGGATGCCCGACTGCCCCTTGTCAAAGGTGCACTCTACATGTACAAGACTCGTGTCCAAAATTTTAATGAATAGCTCTTCAGGTCGTGAACCAAGACGATTGCTGATGCCACCGCCGAGGATGTTTCTCGGAACCTCAAAGCCTCTCTTCGCCAACTTGAAATCATGCTCGACTCCGGGATCCGTGCTGGGATTCAGGCTGCGCTATCCATTGTCAAGAGCCAGTAACCCGGGGTAGACATCAATTTTCTAAAGGCCATGCGCGAAGGGTCTGAAGAAAGCCTTGCTCCGGTCTGGGTGAAGACATGCCATCTTGCTGACGAACTCTCTGAAGCCATGAATCCTTATGAATTCACCTACTTCGTTGATAGTGCTGGTGCTCAGATTGAATCGCTATCGCTCAGCGAGCTCTTGTATACTACCAGCGAAGATGCTGCTCAGTCGCGGCCTGCTCGGCACACCAGAAGTGCCCCCTCCCACTCCTCGGAGTATGATGATGATGAAGATGCGAGTGAAGGCGAGGATTCCTCCGATGGGCACTCGGCGAGCGCCGCCCAAGATCCACCAAGCATCGACCCCGGTGTCACCACTACTTCTGCTTAGGGGGGTGCCACTGCACCACTCCGCCTGCCTTAAGTCCTCCTCCTCCGGATTCCACCGCTTCCTCAGCTGCTGCTCCCTCTACGGCCAACGCGCCGACTGCTTGAGCTCGACACACCTTTATTTACCTGTCTGCTTTACGAACAATCTGGTTAAACTGTAAGTGCGCCCGTCGAGGGCCACTTTCATGTAATGAATATCATTCGGCCAATCGGCCCTATTTGCTTATGAACTTGGCTTTTCCTTAGCTATATATGATACTTTGCCTTTGCGCTTTTCGACCGATTTTCTTTTTCTTTGCCTCTTTTCTTGCTTGGTTGATATTCCTGCCAACCATACAGCCGACCAGCGGTCTGTGGTCGGGTCAGAAAATGGATCTTGAAGGAAATTTTGACAAGTACTTCTAGGCTCTGAGTTTTTCTCGTAAAGGTAGGGCTGCATAGATGGGACGATTGCAACCTGCCGTCTGTTAGCCAGCCGGTCTGGTCACAATCGGTGGGTCTGCTACCGGCTAGCTTAGAATTAGATATACTTTTGGAGTATGAATTTCTCGATCGATAGTTCTGCTTAGCCACATCCACCCGACATTATAGCCGACCTGCGGTCTGCATTCGATTTGGACTGGCCTTCACAAGCCCATCGCTCGTTTGGCTCTTCCTCTTAAGTATACCCATTTCGAGGCAACCGGCCAGTCCCCGAGTCTGCTTTTGCGACCTTAGGACTGGGAAATATATGCACAAAATTTTATAACTCATGCCGAATGCAGTCTCATGGACGCACGACTATTCTCATTGATAATATTTTCACAACGGGGGATACAACAATACCGCTCAACTGTAAAACGGACACAACATCTTGGCGTTCCAAGGAAGCTCAATTTCTTGCCCCGAAGTATCCACATATCGGGTAGTCTTTCTGAGATCAATAAGGTAGTATGCCTTGTTCTTGAGCGCCCGACTGACGATGAATGGACCTTCCCAAGGATAGGATAATTTGTGCTGGCCATCCGTTTTCTGGATTCGGCGCAACACCAAATCACCCTCACGAAAAGCTAGGGGACGGATCTTCTTGTTGTGGTAGTGACGCAACTTCTGCTGGTATATTGCCGACCTGGACAAGGCCAGGAGACATGCTTGTTCTCTCAGATCAACACCGTCCTCGCGAGCTTCGTTGGCTTCTGCCTCTGTGTACATGGCGTGACGAGGTGAGTCGAACTCAATATCACAAGGAAGAATTGCCTCCGCGCCATATACTAGGAAGAAGGGAGTAAATCCAGTTGAACGGTTCGGCGTGGTACGCAGACTCCAAAGAACTGCTGGCAGCTCATCGAGCCATGCGCCAGGTGCTCTCTCTAGTGGCGCCACCAATCTTGGCTTGATTCCAGAGAAGATGAGACCATTTTCCCTCTCTGCTTGACCATTTGATTGAGGGTGAGCTACGGATGCTACATCCAGCCAAATGCCCTGCTGGGAAGCATACCGAGCTAGCGCCCCTTTTGCAAAGTTTGTTTCATTGTCAGTGATGATGTTGTTCGGCACTCCATATCTGACTGTGATGTCCACAATGAATCTGACCGCGGTCAGTCCATCTAGCTTCTTGATCGGCCTTTCCTCGATCCACTTGGTGAACTTGTCCACTGCCACCAATAAATGTGTCATACCTCCTCTTGCTGTTTTTAATGGTCCCACCATGTCCAGACCCCAAACTGCAAATGGCCATGTGATCGGAATAGTTTTGAGTGTTGAAGCTGGTAGGTGGCTCTTTGCTTTGAACCTTTGACACCCATTGCAATGCTTGACTAATTCTTCTGCCGCTGCCTTCGCAGTCGGCCACTAAAAACCATGGAGAAAAGCCTTGGAAACTATTGCTATAGCTCATGCATGGTGACCACACTCGCCTTGATGGATGTCTCAGAGCAACTCCAGCCCCTTGTCCTCTTCCACACAACACTGAAGGACTCCCGTTGTACTGCGGTGCACTAACTCGTTGTTGATGATAGTATATGCTCCAGATCGGCGCTGGATTTGCCGAGCTTCTACTTCATCTTGTGGGAGTATACCATCCACCAAAAATTTCTGATTGGCTCTGCCCATGATGGTTCCACAACAATTACCATTACGTCAACTGGTTCTGGTGCTTGCTGTCCAGCTCCTGCTACTGGCAGTTCGGAGGAGGAGGAACCGATTGCGTCTTGCATGCCCACCTCAGTCCCCGAGCTAACAACAACAGCTCCTGGTTCGCAATAAGCAGCCCCTGGTGCGGCCGACTGCTCCTCCAGCTTTTGCTTCTTGGCCAACTTCTTTGCTTCGAGCTCTGTCATTTTCAGGTCGGCCGGAATAAAGATTGACTCTGATTCTAGGGAAGGCTTGATAGATGGCTTATGGATGTTTTCTAGAGAGACTCCTGGTGGAATTTCCTTTCTGGTGGACCCCAGCTTGGACAGTGCATCTGCTGCTCATTTTCAGCTCGAGGGACATGATGCAACTCACACCCTTCAAAGAAACCACTGCTGCACAAGGAATATGTATCTTGCCATATTTTCATCTTTTGCATCCCAAGTTCCAGTGCATTGCTACACCACCAGATCGGAATCTCCATAACACAAAATCCGCGGAATGTCAATCTCCTTGGCCAATCGGACACCGTGCACCAATGCTTCGTATTCAGCCACATTGTTTGATGCTGCAAAGTGAATATGCACCACATACTCGAGCTTGCCACCTTTTGGAGAAGTAAGAACATCGCCAGCCCCTAGTTCAGTCATCATCTTGGAGCCATCAAATTGCATTTGCCAGAACTGAGAGTCCGGACAGGGGGGCGTATACTGAGTTTCTGCCTAATCAACCAAGAAATCTGTCAGAGCTTGAGACTTGTCTGAAGTTCGAGGCTCATACTTGATCCCATGTGTTGAAATTTCAATAGCCCATTTTGCCACCCGACCAGATGCATCCCGATTGCCGATGATTTCTGCCAACGGTGCCAAACTGACAACTGTGATCGGATGCGCCTGGAAGTAAGGCTTTAGCTTCCTTGCCACCATGTACACACCATAGCACATCTTCTGATAATGGGGGTAGTTTTTCTTGCAGGTTGAGAGCACTTCACTGACATAATACACTGGCCTCTGGACCGATTGTTCCTTGTCCTTCTCAGGTCGCTCGACCACCATGACAATACTGATTACCCGAGTGGTTGCTGCAATATATAACATCATTGGATCTTTTTTTTTCCGGAGCTGCCAGCACTGGAGCGGTAGACATTATGCGCTTGAGCTGCTTGAATGCTTCGTCCGCTTGCGGGGCCAAGTAAACTTGTCTGTTTTCTTCATCAGCTGATATAGCGGAATTTCTTTCTCTCCCAGCCGACTGAGGAATTCGTTGAGCGATGCTAGGCATCCGGTGAACTTCTGCACATATTTGAGATTTCTGGGCTTGCCTGTTCTCTCGATTGCTGCTATCTTCTCAGGGTTGCACTCTATTCCTCTCTCGTTGACCAGAAATCCAAGCAGCTTGCCGGCCGGTACGCCGAACACACATTTCTCTGGGTTGAGCTTGATCTGGTAAGGTCGCAAATTTGCGAATGTTTCTCTGAGATCATCCAGCAGGGTGGAACCTTGCACCGACTTGACCACAAGGTCATCTACATATACATGAACATTCCGACCTAACTGAGGTCGGACACATCGCTGCATAGTACGCTGATAAGTTGCGCCGCCATTCTTCAGGCCAAAGGGCATGGTGATGTAGCAATAAGCCCCGAACGGGGTGATAAATGATGTCTTTATTTGATCGTTTACATCAAGCTTAATCTGCTGGTAGCCTGCTGTGGCATCCAGAAAGCACAAGAGGTGACAGCTAGCCGTGGAATCAATCACTTGATCGATACAGGGCAATGCAAAAGGATCCTTGGGGCAAGCCTTATTGAGGCAAGTGTAATCTCTACACATGCACCAAGTTCCATTCTTCTTCGGAACCAGAACTAGATTTCCTAACCATTCTGGGTAGAACACTTCTTTGATGAATCCTGCTGCGAGAAACTTTGCTATCTCGTCACCGATTTCTCTTCTCTTCTCTTCTGAAAAACGCCGAAGTGGCTGCTTGATCGGCTTGGATCCAGGTCGGATGTGAAGCTTGTGCTCGGCAAGTTCCCTAGGTACACCAGGCATGTCATGTGGGGACCATGCGAAGATGTCTCGATTCTCATGGAGGACTGAAAGCTCAAGAATGATCAGAGGGGGAGGGGGTGAATGATCACTTCTAAAAATTCTAAGGAACTTAGAAGGAAATCATGTAGACAACGTAGGCCTAAAGACATCTCGAAGGAAATACAGTATCGAAAGTAATGCAAGGCTCGAAAGGATTTGGAGCGAAGGAAAACATCGAAGACAAACAGGCTACGAGAAAATACTTGAAGTAAATGCTAGAAGGAAAACGAGCCTGACAAAGCGATGTTTGGTAAACCAGTTCACACTCTGCAAAGTGCTACGTCTGGTTGGAGGGACTGGTGATTGAACACCTGGAGCAAAACTCTTTCCGTCCTATTCTCCACTGCAACAAACTCCTCGAGCTTGTCCAGTTTTTCACTCGTGGTAGATGATTCAGGACATCTCCGAGACCTTTACAAACTTCCTTCAGCAGTGACAATTTCTCTTCGACTGCTTGACAGGCGACGCCTAACCGTCTAGGAGACTTGCAGTTCTCCAAGATAAAAAGATCGGCTAATCTCAACCTAAGTCATAGTGAATTGCTCAACTCAGTTCAGACTTGGGTGTAGGTTTTCTCTCGATGAATCTCTTCGGGATGCACTCAGACTTCTGTCTTAGAATCTTCAGTGGAGCAGCCAACCCGAACTGGCGGGTGGGTGCGGGGTATTTATAGTTGGCGATCCCGATGGGTAAAATGACTGAAGTGACCCGATGCAACCGCTTGACGCGTGTCCACAACGGTCAGATTCCAATCACTGCGCAACTTTACTTGAGGAACAAGTAAGCTGACTCACCGAACGAGTTCTCTCTCGAAGGCACGAAGTGCAATGACTTTGCCTTCGAGCTATTCGCTCGACTCGGTGAGATTTCTCTCGGTAGGCTTTTGTGGGTTTTGGTTGAGCAGAGAAAATTCACTTCGACAAAGATCTCAACTAGCAAACCCCTCTTGATAGTACGGTTTTTCCTACGACTAAAGAAATAAAGAGAAACTAGCAAAAAGACTAAGTCTTCGATCAGCTTCAGCTTTCTCCTCGTTGCGCTTTTGCTCGAGAGAAACATCTTCTTCGACGACATTTTCAGGGGTCGTCTTCCTTCAAAGATTTCGGTAGATGACTGCAGCTTCACTGCAGTGAGTTGTCCTTCGACATGCAAACTCCATTCTTTCGGAACCTAAGTATCTGTTTATACTCGAAAACAATATTAGTTCCACTTCTGCTTTGTCCAACAATGTCCAAAACCTTCGGGGGCAAAACTTGCTCTTACAATCTCCCCCTTTTTGGACGATTGTTGACAAAACAGGCATCGATAAATAATTTGAAAAAGTTTGAGTTTTCGATAATAAACCAGTGCTAGGATCGATGAAGTACTCCCCCTTGATGTATGCACGGAAGATAAAGATTTCCTGTGAAGTGCATATTTGACAAGAAGTGTCGAGGGAAAAACATCAATAGTCTTAGCGAGAGAAATTTCATTCCAGATAGTATCCAATGTGAAGTATGCAATTTCCTCGAATGACCTGTGAACTTATATGAAAGATAACTTCCTGCAAAAGGTTAAGTATGGCAAGCAGCAGATAGATATCTTACGAAAAGAGTAGCAGTTCACAGTCCTACTTAGAGTTAGTTACAACCAGATCGAATGTGAAACGAAAGTTTGTTGAAACTACTCAGAAAGCTCAAAAACAAGAGTTTATCGAATGGAATGCAAAACCCTTAACCCCGTAGGCACTCTAATTTCTTCGATGCCACTACATCTCCCCCTTTTTGTCACAACGTACAAAAAGATCGAGAGAATAGGGTCGAAAGAAATCCCTACTCGCGAGGCTGGCTTCGGCGACGACGAGAAGATTCGGCGAGCGTTGGAGCACGACGAATTGGACGAGCGCCTGGAGGAGTAATCTTCGTGCGGAATGAATGTTGATCTCCTGAAGATTCCAGCTGCGATTCCGGCGGGGTCCTGGGGCTTCGAGGAAGTGGCGAGTGAGCTCTGGGTTGACGTTGAGGAGGGGCTTCTTCTTCTTGCTCGGAGTCAGAGGATAAAATGTCCAAAGTGATATGATAATAATCATCGACACTTAGCACATCTCTGTTCTTCGGTAGACGAGGGATATTGGGATCCGGTCGATCTACTCGATCATCATTGGTCCAATTCCTGTTTAGATGGGGAGGATATTCTTCGAACCCGCAACGTTGAAGTTGACCGAGGGAATTGAACTTCCGAAGACCTTTCCAATCACGGCGAAGGCATTCACGCAGCATCTGATTGTTGTTCATGGTAATGTTGCGCAAGTGATTGATCTCATCCATCAGAGCTTGCTTCTGAATAAAATCTTGATCAATGTGATGTTGAAGCATTTGCTGGGACCGAAGAGAAACTTCCATATGATGCACTGGCTTGATAAACTTCGAGCGAATATTGCGCTCAGTTAAGTGGGCGCGGATGCCAGTGTGCTCAGCAAAAGGGTCGTTGGGTCGAGCAACAACCTGCAATACTTCTCGAACAGGTGGAGTGAAAATCTTCGGGTAAATAGATACGGGGAATGGCACGTCCCGAGAGTAATTGCAGATTGCCATCAGCCATGGTGCATATGGCTTGTGGGAATTGTGGTCATCAGCACAAGACACCAAAGTTCTGAGGAAGTAGTCTTCAAAATCGAAGGGATGACCGTGGACTAACTTCAACAGAGCAAGTTGCACATCATTTGGAATTGGAAAATTATCGTGCACATCAAGCATTGGCATCAAAGTCTTCGAGAGAATATAAAACCATGCTTTTTCTTCAAATACCAAGTGTCTTGGCTTCCGCTCAGTGGGGTAGTGATCTCCTACGACTTCTGGATCCATCAGCGTAGAGAATTCAGCAGGAGTTGCAGCAGGTAAGTCATGAAGTTTGTGAGGTAATCCTTCGAACCGAGGTAAATTGATTATGGCCAAAAATTGATCGACAGTCATATGAAAAACTTGGCCTTGAATCATATAGTCAAATTTCCATGTCTTCGAGTTCTCAGGATCTCCAGAGACATAAAGTGTTGCATAAAACTGTTTGATAAGCTCGGGATTGTAACCACAATCGAGAGCAAACATCTTGTGAGCATGCAGGCTATCAATTGTCTCGGCAATGTTCTCGAAACAAGTAGTGGAGTACACCGAAGGCATATCAAGATATTGATGCTGGAAAACTCTTGCCTTGTTGTACAACACACGAGTATAATAGATAGCTTGCTCTTGGGTCCAAAACCGAAGAGAATATGCACTTCTGGGCTTCTCGTAGGGATTGGTACAGAAGAAAAATGGCTTGTGTTCGCGCCTTTTGAAGATGGGACCTCCTCGAGGAACATCTGAGCGGAACAAAGGCAGCATTTCTCTCGGATGAGAAGAGTGAAGCAGCTCATCAATGGGAAAAACCTCAGCAGCATTATCTGGCATCTGGAACTCTGGTTCAGCAGGTCGAGAGATAGATGATGGAATGTTTACGATATCCTGAGCCGGAATGACTGCAGGAGCATTCTCCTCGGCCTGAGTTACGACGGCATCTCCTTCGTCGGTTTGAGCATTTTGTGCGGCCTCTTCAATTTCCATGGCCTCCAAGTCTTCATTAAATTGAGCAAACGCATCAACCATTTCTTCGTTCGAAGAACTGGATGAGGAGGATGAAGAATTATTACTTGAACTGTCATCTCCAGAACTATTGCTTACGACAGAATCTCGTCGAGAGGAAACTGTCGTGATGTCAACATCAACATCTTCTCCTTCAGGCATAGTCCGGGCAGAAGAGTAATCTTTCTGGACTGGAGTTTCTTGCTCGACACGAGCAACTTGCTCGGTCTCTGCATGAGCTTGGATTTCAGTGGCGGGGATGGTCGATGGAATGACATGAGGTGGAGATGGTGGGTTTGGAGGTGGTGGCGAGGCTTTTGGTGGTGAGGGTTGACGGGGTGGAGATGGAGGTGGAGGTGGAGGTGGAGGTGCTTGTTGTCAGGGTGGAGGTGTAGGTGTTTGTTGTCGTGGTGGAGGTGTAGGTGTTTGTTGTCGGGGTGGAGGTGTAGCTTGACGAGGGGGTGGAGTTGTTTGTCGAGGCGGTGAATTTGTTTGGCGAGGTGGTGGAGTTTTCTTACGGGGAGGAGTGGGTTGCTTGGTGGGGTTTGTTTCAGTTTCTTGTCGTTCTGTGGTAGCAACGACCTCGGTGGACTTGGCCTTCTTTGCATTCTTCTCGATCTCTGGCGTCCCACGCTCAGAGGTTGGGGCAGCAGACTTTCTCTTTCGAGATTGTCTTTGGAACAGAGCATCATTATGCTCTTTGCAAACGGCAGACACAACTTGTTTTACCTTGTCAAACACAGCAGTTAAATTTTCCTTCTGAGTCCTCCTGGAAGCTTCAGCAGATGCAATCTTGGACTTGAAAAAATTTCGGGACTCAATGTCCTCGGTTTCCTCTTGGAGTTGCCTGGTGTAAAACCTGACTTGCTCCTTATCCTTTCGATCCTGGGTGATGTAGCTTTCCCAGCGTATCATGTATCGAGCAACATGCTCTTGAATTTCAGCAGGAACATCATCCTCGGCAGTGACTTTGCTCGGTGTAGTAGCCATCTTCCAGAGAATGTGAGAAATGTGTGCAGCATCCCAAGGAGAATTTGCATTAGATTCTCCTTCATTGGAACTTTCTTCATCGGCACGAGGGCCGGAAACAGCAGGTGCAACAGGGGCAGGAGCTGGTGCAGCTCGAGGAACTGGAGCAGCTTGAGCCTTCTGTCTTGCCTCTTTGGCTTTCTTTTCGGCTTCCTTGGTGGCTTTGGCAGCAGCAATGGGTTTTGAGACCACTACTTTCTCCTTCGAGGCACTAGGGGCCTCAGCATTCTTCTCCGAAGCACTAGGGGCTATTACCTTTTCTTTTGTGACTGTGGAAGTCACAACTTTCTCGGTGACCTTTTCTTTCGGGTCACGAGGGATAGTGCCTGCAGACACCTGTCGTCGATATTTTTCACTGACCAAGTGAAGAATGCCCAGTTGTTGAGAAACCAGAGCCTTTTTATGCTCGGGCTGAATGTGAAAGTTCAGGAGCTTGGCATTAATCAATTCTTTTTCTTCTTGTTCCTTTTGCTTGGCCAGTCTTTCCTTTCGCTGAATAAGCGTTTCATCATCTTCACCAACTTGAGCTTGCTTTCCCTTCGATGGAGCCGAAGGTTTTGGTTGGCGAGCAGGAACAGGTGGAGCAGATGAAATAGGTGGATCTATGACCAAGTTGGTCAAGTCAATATTTCCTCGAGGAGCCTGTGGAGCTGGCTCCTGGATCCTTATACCTCTACTGCTCGGCTTTTTCTTCAGAGGTAAGTCCTCGACATCAGCCTCTGTACCAGGGTCTTGATCATCTGAATTAGCTTCTCCTTCGGAGCTTGCATCAGGAGGTGAAAATATTACAACCTTTTTCTGTCTCTTGGCTGACTTCTTGCCACCCTTCGGTTTGGCGCTAGGGCCAACTTCTTCGGCATCTTTAGCAGCTGCTTCCTTTCGAGCTTTAGCTTCTTTCCTCTTTTGTGCTCGAAGTTCACGTGCTTCAACGAGCTCTTTAAAATCAGCAGGTGTTTTGAGAGCTGTAGGGTGAGCATCAGCAGGAGGAGGTGGTCGATTAAATTTCGTCCACTTTGGCCTTAGAGCTTTGACATCAACCCAAGGATTCTTCATAGCAAACAGCCTCTCCCAACGAGGAATAAGAGACTTGTATTCATACCAACGAAGAGCTTGAAGTCTCCGAATCTCTTGAAGACGATTCTCTCTTGTACGATCATCCTCAGATCCTGGCGGCGTTCTCAAATTCTTCTCAATGATTACTTCCTCAGACAAACCTTCAGAGTTATTGGTGATTCTTGTTCGGCCTCCCACACGCTTGGGAACTCTAATATTTCCTTTGTTATCAGCCATTATCCTGCGAAAAAGAAGATTACGAGGGAATATAGGAAAGTTGTGAACAAGTACCAACAATTTCGAGGAAAAGCATTTTGAATGCAGCAATCTTTTCGAGAGATTTGTCTTACCGCAAGTTTTCATGAAAGTGCTAGGCTAGATTTTCATCGGGTGGAAATCTAACGAAGAACTTGTATGAACAAATTGCACAAGAATAAATCTATCGAAACGATACTGTAGGAATTGCCTAAGTGAGAGAATCCGAGGGATTTCTTACCAAGGACAGATGGGGAATCGACAGAAAAACTAGAAACAGATTTCCCAAGTTTCAAAGATCCAACCGGATCAAGCAGACCTAAAAGAAATCAGAGAAAAAATCAACACAAAAAAACTGGAAACGATGAACAGAGCGAGATTGAATCGACTCCAGAGCCACACATACCCTAACTTGGTGATGTGAGGCGACTACGGCGACGTGGATGATGATCTTCGTCGACGGGAATGCCTCCGGCGGCTTCCTTCCGGCAGTTAAGCGGCGAGGGAGTCGACGGCAACGAGACAGCACGGCGGCGCGCGAGAGAGAGAGCTTCTGGAGGCGAAGAGACGAAGTCGAAGGAATAGCGATGTCTAAGCCGGTGGAGTGGATCAGTATTTATAAGGGGAGGTCTGACAGAGCTGTCAGATCTGATCCAACGGCGCAGATTTCGCGTCTCTCCGTATTCAACGGACGGATTATGTGGCGGTAATCGCGGGAAATCCCAACGAACCGAAAGAAAGTTGCTCCACGTCCGAGACCAAACTCATCGAACATCGAGTATAAAAGTAGATAAAACTTCGATAGATTTTCCTTCTGAATCAATGACATTTGAAGGGAATCTTGATCGAGTACAATATATACATGTTCACTAGAGAAAAGCATAGAATAGGTAGGGATAGAATAGAGGGAAAACAGGGTCCGATACTTAGTCAATCCGAGATAAAAACAGCGATAAGAACTCGGAGTGATAAGTGTATAGGACAACACCAAACGAACAAAATAAACGAAAAAGAAATACGACAGAAAATTAACGAAGGTAAACTACAATGATAAGGTATTATACATAGTACCGATATTTATGATCTTACTGCACATTGTGTGAGTCCAAGATGTTCAACTCACACCTCAGTGTACAGAACCTCTTTTCATCCAAGGGCTTTGTGAATATATCATCCAATTGTTCTTCGGTGCGAACATGACTGATAACAATATCTTCTCGCTGAACATGATCTCGAAGAAAATGATGACGAATATCAATATGCTTCGTTCGAGAGTGTTGCACTGGATTATGAGCAATTTTGATTGCACTCTCGTTATCACAAAGCAATGGAATTTTCTTCACAAGAATACCATAATCTTTCAGCGTTTGCTTGAGCCACAGAATCTGAGTACAGCATGAACCGGCAGCAATATACTCGGCTTCAGCCGTAGTAATAGATACACAATTCTGTTTCTTCGAGGCCCAACAGACAAGAGATCTACCGAGAAAATGACATGTGCCAGAGGTAGATTTCCTGTCGACTCGATCACCAGCCCAGTCAGAATCTGAATAACCAACGAGATCAAACTGGGCACCCTTGGGATACCAAAGACCCAAGGTTGGTGTGTGTGCCAGATATCGAAGGATTCGCTTGACAGCAATATGATGAGATTCCTTCGTATTTTCCTGAAAACGAGCACACATACATACTGATAGCATAATGTCAGGTCTAGATGCACAAAGGTAAAGAAGTGAACCAATCATCGAGCGATATTTCTTCTGATCGAAAGGTTTTCCCTTCTCATCTGCATCTAGATGAACATTAGTAGGCATTGGAGTCTTGATAGTTTTTCAACTGACAAGATCAAACTTCTTCAGGCAATCTCTGAGATACTTCTCTTGAGAAATGAAAGTACCATTCTTCTGTTGACGGATTTGAAGCCCGAGAAAGAACTTCAATTCTCCCATCATTGACATTTCATATTTCTTCGACATCATACGAGCAAATTCTTCGCTAATATCAAGGTTAGTACAGCCAAAGATAATGTCATCGACATAAATTTGACACACAAAAAGATCATTTTTGTATGCACGAGTAAAAAGAGTCGGATCAGTTGTTCCTGGTTTGAAGCCCTTCTTAAGAAGAAAATCCTTCAGCGTTTCATACCAAGCACGCGGTGCTTGCTTTAACCCATATAGGGCCTTGTGTAATCTGTACACCTTATCAGGATTCTTCGGGTCTTCAAAACCTGGTGGCTGCATAACATACACTTCTTCTTCGATCTCACCGTTAAGAAATGCACTTTTGACATCCATTTGATATAGTAGAATACCATTGTAATTGGCAAAAGCAAGCATGACACGAATGGATTCAAGTCGAGCAACTGGGGCATAAGTCTCACCAAAATCAATACCTTCGATTTGAGTGTAGCCTTGTGCAACCAGTCGAGCTTTATTCCTTACCACTACGCCATCTTCATCTTGCTTGTTGCGAAAAATCCACTTCGTACCAATGATATTATGCTTCGTGGAATCAGGTCTATCGACAAGGGACCAGACTTTATTTCTCTCGAACTGGTTAAGTTCTTCGAGCATAGCAGTCATCCAATCTGAGTCCTTCATGGCTTCATCGAATTTTGATGGTTCTAACATGGATACAAACGAGAAATTTCCACAGAAGTTAGCTAATCGAGTACGAGAACGAGTGGTGGGACGACCTGGTAAACGAATCTCTTCGAGAATTGAGTCGACATTCACTCTTCTTCGAACACGAGGAAAAGATTCTTCATCTTGTGGATCAGGTTGATCTTCGGAATCAGCTTGTCCTTCGGGATCATTTCCTTCTGGTTCAGCTTGTCCTTCGGGATCAACATATTCTTCGTTTATGCGTTCTCCTTCGACCTGTGCATCAATTCCTTCAGGATGTTGATCTCCAGCGCCCCGGGCTATGTGTGGGAACATTGGACCATCATCATCCCTGTTGGCTTGTTGAGCATTTCCTTCGACAGGTCGAATATCTCCAATAGCCATGTACCTGATAACTTCATCCAAAGGAGGTTCATCCAGGTTAAGAGGTAATTGCTCCTTTTGAGAGCCGTTAGTTTCATCAAATCGAACATTTACAGTTTCTACAACTTTGCCAAGATGTGAGTTGTAAACTCTGTAAGTGTGAGAATTTGAACCATAACCTAGAAGAAAACCTTCGTGAGCCTTTGGGGCAAACTTGGAGCTGTGATTCATGTCTCTGATATAACATGGAGCACCAAAAACCCTGAGATAAGACACATTTGGCTTTTTACCAGTGATGAGTTCTTGTGAAGTTTTCTTCAGAAACTTATGCAGATAAACCTTGTTGATGATATGACATGCAGTGTTGATAGCTGCATGACCAAGTCTTCGGTGCCATAACCAACCAGAAGTTGCTTTGGCCATTAAACATGTGGACACAGCAGGTCCCGAAGAAAAATCAACGACGTAAAGATCACCCTTGCGATATCCTTCGAACACGAAGGAATAATCATCCTGTGAAAAGACAACACAACGAGACGCAGAAAACAGTACAAGCATACCCATATCACAAATTTCGATATAGACATAAGATTATATCCTAGAGATTGTACAAGAAAAACCTTATCAATGTGCTTGTCTTTCGATATAGCAACTTTACCCAAACCAAGTACTTTCCCTTTGTTGTTGTCACCGAAGGTAATATATTTCTGTGAAGATTCAGATAGTTTTTCTTCGGTGAACAAATCTTTGTCTCTGGTCATATGATTTGTACATCCACTATCCATGACCCATTCGGATCCACCGGAGACATAGCCCTGCAGAAGAATTAGTTCTTCTTAACCACCCACAAGCGAGCAGGTGACTTAGAAGGCATGGAAGAGCTAGATGGATCAGCAATATTATATCGAACAGGATTGCATTGTCGATCAGGACCATCAAGCACACCATAAATATAATTCCTCGATGAGGAGTTAGAGTAGCGATGGGTAATGGCAATTTTGGTACGATTGTCACGATGACGATAAACAGTTCTATCTATACGATAGTAATCCTTCTGGGGAACATTTGAAGCAGGCACCAAGGGTTCATTTCTATCCTCGAGAGAATAGTAGTGATTCGGTGGTACTGTGGGTTTTCCCTGCATTGAATGGTTAGAGGGCAGTTTTTCTACGAGAGATTTGCGAACCCAAATCTGTCGTTTATAAAAACCATTCTTTGGAGGAGTACCAACGAACTCAGCCGACACCTTTCCTTCATGATCTTTGACAAGCTTGTAGTCAGAATCAAGTGATTCATCAACAATAGCTTTGTCAATTTTGCAACTGAACCCTGAAAGGTTAGCAATATCAATGGGCTTTTCTTTCGCAAGAACCCAGACAGTTTTAGGATACTGTTCGGGTTTCCAGTAGGTTCCATCAGGATTGATTTTCCTTTCGAAGCCAACTCCTTCGTTTCGAGGATTCCTGTGAAGAAGAGCCTTTCGAAGGATATCACACAGATAATGGTGTCCCTGCACACTTTTGAACATGCCTGTTTCAAATAAATTTCTCAACTTGAGGAGTTCCTCGGTAATGGTTTCCTCGTCCGAGGGGTTAGCATCATCAATAACAATAGGTTGCTTTCCTTTCGATCTCTCATAAATAGAATCAATTTTACTTCGTTCCAAACAAGTCAAGCAAGGTGAAACAGATTCATTTTTATCTTCTGAGCCCTGTTGAGCCATGAGAGTGAGATTTACACTTTCCAACCCTTCATTAGCCTCTCTCAGTTTTTCGAGAGCCATTTTCCTTTGAAGGAATTTGTAGGTTAGCTTCTCGTAGTCCACTGAGAGAAGTTCATGACGAGAGGAAAGTTCATCATACTTTTCCTTCAGAGCAACATGCTCATTTGTCAAAGTTTGACCCTTCTCAATCTCATCGATCAACAAGGTCTCAGATTTTTGAATGGTTTCACTTAGAGAATCTAGCTCATCTTGTTGGATAGAAGCAATTTTAGCAAGTTTAGCATAGCTTATCCTAGAGTCACTTTCATAAGCAGATCCATCAGAAGAATCGTAGGATTTCTTGGATGAGGGTACCTTAGCCTTGGCCATGAAGCAGTAAGCGGGAGATTCATCTTCACTGCTCTGGTTGGAGAAGAATGAACTTGAATTCTTGTTCGAGGCGAATGCTATCCCAGCAACACCATCAGATTCAGAACCAGAACCAGAACCTGATCTTGACTTTGATCCTGCTTCAGAACCGGATGCTTCTTCTTCAGAGTTCATTTCTTTACCCAGATAGGCTTTGGCTCGGTGCGAATTCTTTCGACGAGAGGAATGTGATTTCGAGGAAGAACTCTCTCGATGCTTGTGATACTTCTTCTTCTTGTCATCATCAGAACCATCTTTCTTGTCTTTTCTGGACTTTGAATCATATCTCTTCGAATCGTGATTTTTGCTCGATCTGTAAGACTTGTTCGAAGAGCTGCTGTGAGAGTGTTTTGATTTATGTTCAATTTCCCAGAGAGGACAATCAGCGATGAAGTGACCTGGCTTCTTGCACTTATAGTAACAGTTATCTTTCGCAGATGAGTTTTTGGATGATGACCGATGCTGAGATGAATTGCTAGAATGTCTTGAAGAATAGTTTTTCTTCGGTGAAGAGGAGTTCCTTCTCTGAAAGCGATTGAATCTTCTCATTATCAGTGCAAGATCTTTCCCAATGTTCTCGGGGTCATCAGAGGCACCATCAGATTCACAACTGGCTTCAGGAGAGGAGTGATGTGAAGCTCTGGCCTTGAGTGCATGAGATTTCTTTCGACTCCCATTGACATCACGCTTCTCATCTTCTTCCATCTCGAAAGTATTAAGCCTTTCAAGAATATCAGCGGCAACCATATCCTTGAAATCAGTTCTTTCCTTAATCATCAGCACAATGTGATCGAAGGAATCATCAAGAGAACGGAGCAAGGTTCTGACAATAATCCGATTGGTAATATCATCTGCACCGAGGGAAATCAGTTCATTTGACAGCGCAGTGAGTCTGCTGTATATGGAACAAAATTTTTCTCCCTCGTGCCTCTTGAACCGATAGAACTTGCTTCGAAGGGTGTCAATTCGAGCATCTTTCTGAGTAGAGACACCTTCACCAATCTTCTCGAGATAATCCCAAACACCTTTGGCCGAAGGAATATTCTTGACCTCATGATATTTTTCAGGAATCAGATGATTTGTGATGAATACCCAGACTTCAGCATCAAGGGACAACTTCTTAGCCTCTTCAGGAGTGATGGCATCAGTGTCCTCGACAGTTATACCATTCTTGACAACTTCCCAAGCGGCAGAGTTGATAGCCATGATATTCCTCTTCATTTTGTCCTTCCAATAGGGATAGTCCTTCCCATTGAAAATAGGGATTGGTTCCCCCGAGCGAACAGCTGCAAACGACATTCTTGACAACACTCCAGGTTGTTAGACCAAAATACGCAGAGCGTAGGGAGTGCCTAGCTCTGATACCAATTGAAAGCTCAAGAATGATCAGAGGGGGAGGGGGTGAATGATCACTTCTAAAAATTCTAAGGAACTTAGAAGGAAATCATGTAGACAACGTAGGACTAAAGACATCTCGAAGGAAATACAGTATCGAAATTAATGCAAGGCTCGAAAGGATTTGGAGCGAAGGAAAACATCGAAGACAAACAGGCTACGAGAAAATACTTGAAGTAAATGCTAGAAGGAAAACGAGCCTGACACAGCGATGTTTGGTAAACCAGTTCACACTCTGCAAAGTGCTACGTCTGGTTGGAGGGACTGGTGATTGAACACCTGGAGCAAAACTCTCTCCGTCCTATTCTCCACTGCAACAAACTCCTCGAGCTTGTCCAGTTTTTCACTCGTGGTAGATGATTCAGGACATCTCCGAGACCTTTACAAACTTCCTTCAGCAGTGACAATTTCTCTTCGACTGCTTGACAGGCGACGCCTAACCGTCTAGGAGACTTGCAGTTCTCCAAGATAAAAAGATCGGCTAATCTCAACCTAAGTCATAGTGAATTGCTCAACTCAGTTCAGACTTGGGTGTAGGTTTTCTCTCGATGAATCTCTTCGGGATGCACTCAGACTTCTGTCTTAGAATCTTCAGTGGAGCAGCCAACCCGAACTGGCGGGTGGGTGCGGGGTATTTATAGTTGGCGATCCCGATGGGTAAAATGACTGAAGTGACCCGATGCAACCGCTTGACGCGTGTCCACAACGGTCGGATTCCAATCACTCCGCAACTTTACTTGAGGAACAAGTAAGCTGACTCACCGAACGAGTTCTCTCTCGAAGGCACGAAGTGCAATGACTTTGCCTTCGAGCTATTCGCTCGACTCGGTGAGATTTCTCTCGGTAGGCTTTTGTGGGTTTTGGTTGAGCAGAGAAAATTCACTTCGACAAAGATCTCAACTAGCAAACCCCTCTTGATAGTACGGTTTTTCCTACGACTAAAGAAATAAAGATAAACTAGCAAAAAGACTAAGTCTTCGATCAGCTTCAGCTTTCTCCTCGTTGCGCTTTTGCTCGAGAGAAACATCTTCTTCGACGACATTTTCAGGGGTCGTCTTCCTTCAAAGATTTCGGTAGATGACTGCAGCTTCACTGCAGTGAGTTGTCCTTCGACCTTCTACATGCAAACTCCATTCTTTCGGAACCTAAGTATCTGTTTATACTCGAAAACAATATTAGTTCCACTTCTGCTTTGTCCAACAATGTCCAAAACCTTCGGGGCCAAAACTTGCTCTTACAAGGACCTCGACGAGCTCGCCTTCCTATTTGCTGCTGAGCCCGGCCCCAATGATGACGCACTTGCTCGGGTCGGAGGAGTCCAGGGCAGTCCTCTTGCTGTCCTTGGCTGCTTGAAACACAGTCTCATCATCCGATCTCTTGGCCTTCATGCTCGGCATAGGTTCCTTCATCTAAGCTTGGGACATTTCTACGACCTTGTCGAGCTGGCGCCGCTCTGCATAGATGACCAGAGAATCGGCCAGCCTTGAGCCAGCAGACGAACATTCCAGTGACTTCTTGTAGTCACCACACACAGTGATTGTACCATTCGTCCCTGGGGGCTTCATCTTCAGGTAGGCCTGCATTATGTTGAACATTGTCGGGACCCGGAATTTTCATATGTAATTCCAGTCACAACTCAATCATAATGAGAGCTGAGAGTCGTACCCACTTGTCTAAGCAGACAAGGCCAACCAAAGAACACTCTCAGAAAGCTTCGTACGTGAGGGGCATCCCATCCAGGCCGGATGATCAACTGAGATGGGTCCTCATCGCCCGCTCACAAGTCTAAATGATTATGGGTGGTGAAATCACATACCCATAGACAAGTCGCCTCAACCATATTATCGATTGAATTATAACACTTACATAAACAGACTCTAGCCCGATCACTTAGTCGGGGTCTCGGGCGGGCTCAATCATACAACAAAGTGTGCCATGTGACAGAATCACGAGCAATCGCATCACGATGCCCCAAGCTATGCACATCTAAGGGCCACTAGGTGTATAAAAGACCGCCGGCAAGAACACAACGAAGCTATCGAACCCCACACTAAGGCATGCACGTTATAACCATACACGCAACATACATGTCTAGTGTAAACAGCAGGTACTCATCACATGAACTCTACAAAGTAAATCTTTATTGACTTATACATATAGTATACAAAGATCATATGACTATGATCCATCATTACATCAAACAACGGAAGAAAATTAGGTTTGAGTACAGACAAGATTAACAAATGGCTTAGAGAAGCCTTGTAAACATACATAGCCCTTCCATGAGGGACCAGGCTGTTGTCTGGAACTATACTATGTTAGTCAACGTCGAGCTTCAGGAAGGTGAATCCATCGGGGTCTGGGTTCTCATCTAATACATAGAATAAGCAAACGTGAGTAAAAAGTCGTACTCAGCAAGACTTACAACAGAACTATACTACTCATGCTCAACTTTCAAGGTAAAAGGAGGTGGGGTTCAGCATGTAGAAGTGCCAGCTTTGACTTGGCTAGTACTGTACTACGAGTACCAGACTTGAGGTAAGAAGCGTACATGAGTCCACTACCAAGTATCCAACCAATACACCACTATGGATACTTCCTCGACTTCCCAACGAGAAAGCACGCCATAGCACTCACACTTATCTTGCGAGTTTTAGAGTATCCATTCAAATTGTCTAATGATCAAGTGGAGGTCTCCAAGTAGTCCATAACCGTGGACACGGCTATTCGAATAGTTCATTACCCTTCAGGGGTGTACATCTTCACACGCGTGTCATCACTTATCGCCTCGTTCTTGTCACCCTTCAAGCGGGTGTCGGACGTGGATGAAACCAAGGCACTACCCTCACATCACCTTCTCTAATACAGGAGTCGACTACCTGAGTTTGCACCGCTCGAGAGTCCGGCCGGTTCAACGAAACGGACTCAGATAATGCAAGGGACCGAGACGCCACCTCTGCCAGATGGTTTTACTGCCTCATAGGTCCACCCACATATCTATATGATGCAACCTTTTCTTCATTCTTTTTCTATGCACATGCCAAATGGAAAGCCCGAATCTAGTGTGACTCCTGGACCGGATCGCGTAAGTAAAGAGGCCAAACGGGGCTCCCATAAACCCTACATGTGGTCATACTCTTTGTGTTGGATCACAAAACAGGAACTTGGGGCCTAGGGCAGTGTTCAACGAGACAACCCGCTGTGTACTCCTACACAGCCTCTCATCGTTCACCTTTGTTTAGGGTAGATTCACCAACACGTTAACATCAACAACCTGTGAACATTCCATCCCGACTCACAATCAAAGTAAACTCATTGTATCACTTAGAAGCAATAAGCAGTAACATTTGCAGGGGCCACATGCTCAATATTCAACTCCTATATCTGCTAGGATTGCGGTTTGCTTAATACGGTGACAAAATGATAGGTCATGCATCGGAAGTGGTTCAACTATGTGAAAGAACGTGTCTCGGTGATCTCCTAAACATGCATAAGCGAGACTGAGAGGGAAGTAGGATTTTATAGACAAGATCAATGGGGTTTGCTTGCCTTGCTGACGATACACAGGTTTATCGGTCTTCTGCTTCGGGGGTGATCACCGTCTCGGAAAGTCTGTTACCGGAACAATCATCAACAAAGGGGGGGGGGAAACTGAAATATAATGCACAAGCACATGATATAGTTGTCCATGATGTGAATGCTACTGGTTGTAGCAAATTCATCTTAATTGAAGTGTATTGCATTTGGAATGCAAATTGAAACTTCAAATTCAAATTCAAATTATGCCATATGCATGTTTGCTACTTTTCACCCATTTTAAAATGGTCATACATAGAAAAAAGTTGCATATTCATAATCCTTGCATTTTTCTGATAATTTGTCATATATTATTTTTTAAATTTGGAGTTAGTATGTGACGAGGGGGTGACCCCACGACTCCTACGTGTAACAGCCCAAATGCAATTCCCAAATCATCATGTAATCTTCCTTTATCTTTTGACTTCCATTTTTACATGGTGATGGGTTGTTGCAAATTCATGTAATGATTTCAAATGGCAAGGTGTTTGGGGCCCAATTGATTTTTGTTTGGAATTTCTTTGGATGGCTAAGAGAGGTGATGTGGGGTTTTTCATTGCTCCATTTGTGTTCCCCTTAAGTCCAAATTTTTGCATAGGCCATTCCTTGGATTTTTCCCCCATGCCCATATTTTTACTTTAATTTTACCTCTCTGAAAAAATCAAATAAAAACCCAAAATCCTTTGGGATCTAATTCTTTTGCCCCTGATTTTATTTGCTCTAAATTGGGTTAAACCAATTTTATAAAATCAGCAAAATTCCCCTCATAACAAAACGTATTTTTATATGTTTTATTTCTCACTGGTTTTCTCTAGAAAAGTCTTGGAGGCATGTCTATTTATTTAATGGCAAAGGCCTTTTTCTTTTCTTCTTTTCGTCCAGTGGGACAACCCAGTTGGGCCGGCCGAACCAGCCCAACAAGCAGCTCCGCTGCCTTTTTTTTCCTGACCCCCCCCTCTATCTCTCAGCCCGGGCCCGCCTGCCAGTGTCTTCGTCCTCCTCCTTTTCCCCCTTTTTCCCCCAGCGACGGAAAGCAGAGACGGAGAGGAGCCGACATGGAGCCCCCTCGCCATCCTCTCCTCCTCGCCCCTTTATAGGCAGCGCTCCCCCTCGGGAACCCTAGCCATTTCCCCCCTCCTCTACTTCTCCGCCGCCGCCATGGAAGAATTTGGAGCCCCATGTTCCGCTGATAGAGACTCGATTTGGCCACTGCCTCGCCATGCCGTTGATCGTGCGCACGCGTACGCGGTCCTGACCACTCCTGCGTACCGTTTTTGCCCGCAGGTCGGAGCTAGAGGCCGCGTCGCGCCTCGCCACCGTCTTCCTCCCCGCTGGGACGTCGTCCACCCTGACGTCGGCCTCGGCGATCTCGTCTCCTCCTCGCCGTGTACGAGGTCGTCTCCAGCACCACCTCGGTGAGCTCCTCGTCCCGTAGCCGTAGTGGTGCAACGTCCTCGCGTCCGTAGTTCCCGCGTCGCCGTCGTGTCCACGGACAGTCCGTGGCCATGGCGTGGTCAATCGTGCGCTAGGCACTCGTGGGCACGTCCAGTGCGTGTCTAGGTACCGCAAGGAGCTGCCTTGCACTGCGCAGGCCCCCTTTTTTCGATGCCGCCGGAGTCTGCAACTGCCCTCCGTGGAGGTGCGCCGCCGCGATCTTCCCATGACCATGGCGTTCCCGTTCTCCCACCGCAGCACAAGGTGTTGGGCAAAATGGGTTCTTGGCAGATCCAGCTAGCCCCGGGAGGTCTCCGTCAGCCCGCCGGTAACCCCTAGCCGAGTCCACAGTCGCCGCAACTTGCTGCCGCCGGTGGATGTCTGAACTTAGTTCAGTTCGTCAGGAAGTCGTTCCTTTTTTTTTCAGTTCCCGCGCCGTGTGGTTTAGGATCCCTGCGTCCTCCGTCCCGTCGCGAGCTCCTCCGTAGTCCAGCTGGTGTGGCTTCGTATGCGTGGGTCGATTGATCCCGGGATCGAGCTCCAGATCGGGAGCAAGGAGCTCCCTTTTTCTCTGTTTTGCCGCGCGCACCTGAAGTTCAGGTTCAGGAGGTGTCGCAAGTTTCAGATGCATGCGTGGGCTTGCGAGTGAGCTGAGCCGAGGTGGCACCGAGGCCAGCCCAGCAGAAGCCTTGTCTCCTTTTTTTCTTTTGTTTTTTTTAGAGAAGTGGGCTGAGCTGAGGAGAAGGAGAGCAGCAGTGGCCTTTGGCCAAAACCAGCCCAGTGGTGCTGAGCCCTTTTTTGTGTCTTTTTCTTTTTTTTCTGTTCAAATTCGATTTGAATTTGAATTCAAATTCAAATGGTTTTGGACCTTGGAGTTCCTCACCTTTAATTGTGGCATCCAATATATGAAATTGGGGTAGCTTGAGCCACTGATCACAGTGGTGAGGTCCATTTTGCACTTTGCCCCTCTACTAATTGGAGTGTGGTAATTTTTCAAATAGCCCCCTCAAATCTTTTTTTTGTCAAGTGCTGCCCAAATCCAAATATGGCCATGCCATATATGTTTTTGGGGTAGTTTCTCCCAAGGTTTTGCATGCTGATAATGGTTTGACCATTTGAGCCTATTTCAAAATGCATCTAGTGCAACTTTGCACTCAGGTTCCAAGTTCCTGTCCATGTCTTCTTCAAATCTTTGCATCTTTGAAAAAACCAGCCCCTATACATATTGTCATATGCAACGTGGTTGGGTTCCTTCCTTTAGTTGCACCTTTCCGATGTCCTGTTCATCGACATCTCTCCGTCTCCAGAATCGATGTTTTATTTTCATGTTGTATTTATTTCTGGTAATTGTTTTGATTGATCATGCCATGTTTGCCATGTTACTTACACCACAAATTAAGGCTAAGACCGAAGCCTTTCAATGTAAATAAATGCATATGAAGTTGTTGACGTGTCGTCACCACCTTCATTTAAATTGACTAGATAGGGTCACATCATGTATATTAAACTTGATCATACCATCTTTGCCTATGCATTGCACCCATTGCTTACTTGTGTGCCTTTTCCTTGCCGGTACCTTACGTTAGCACCTAAGTCTTCCGAGGCGACTTACGTGGAGATTTCCGACACCGAGCCCGAGGAGCCTGCTACGTCTGCTTCGACGACCGATTACCCAGGCAAGGGGAAGATTTATACCATTACTCGATACCTTTCTGCCTACCTGCCTAGATGTAGTCTAGAACGTTTGTTTGATCCTACCCACCTTGCATGTGCCACAATCAAAAACCGAACAACCATGCTCCCCACATCCCAGCAAAACATTGTATTGCTAAGTTACCGCTGCTCTGCCATTGCTTAGTATGAGTAGGAAAACTTGCTGCTTACCCTATGCTATGGTTTGGGATATCATGTTATCTAAACACTACTGGAATTCACCTATTTGCCGTCTGCCTCGGCGGACGGCAAACACCTATATGGCGGACGGCAAAGTCCGTTTACGTCTGCCCCCGCACGGCAAAGCACCCGTCAGCCATTTCTTCGGCAAAGAGGTGCTTTGCCGTCTGCAGGAAATCGACGGACGGCAAACCACCTTTGCCGTGCGCATTTGTGCAAGCAGACGACAGAGCGGGCGTGACGGCGAACCTTTGCCAGCCAGCTCCGTGAGGCCGTTAACGGCGGGGTTTTCCGTCTACTGACAGACGG
The DNA here is from genome assembly GCA_950022295.1 of Bromus sterilis. Lineage (NCBI taxonomy): Eukaryota > Viridiplantae > Streptophyta > Magnoliopsida > Poales > Poaceae > Bromus > Bromus sterilis. The sequence goes on along the minus strand of OX465596.1, from coordinate 153,863,877 downwards.
AAAACTTTGCCGTCTGCCTCAAAACTAACCGGCCGGCCCGCCGGCTCTGTCAGGCCGTTAATGTCGTCTACTGACAGACGGCAAACCTCCCAACTTTGCCGTCTGTCTTGCCGGAGGCAGACGGCATATTGACCAAATGGTCACCCAGCTGTTGCCAGATTGCACAGCTGGGGGCCACGTGTCCTCTTTGCCAACTGCAAGCAGACGGCAAAGGCCTTTGCCGACAGCTTGCAGACGGCAAAGAGGATGTATAGCCTCTGTTTTTTCTGTTTCCTTTTAAATCCCTGCATTTAACAAAAAGATAGCAATATATATATAGACATACATCTTCTCCAACAGCAGTTTAAGCACCCACACATCTTGATCAACCAAACCTATGCATTTATATATATAGTCTCATATAGTCTCAAACACACAAGTGATCAAACACATGTTCTCCAAACACAAAGTATATACATAGTACATAGTGACTAGGTTACAAGTGACCAAAACAGTTCATAAAACTAAGCTACAAGTCCAAATGCACCATTCCATCATAGCATGACTCCCTTGAAGCAAATCTGCAAAATGAATCTAAGAAAATTATAAGAAGAACAAGTAGAAGAATAAGAAGAATGAGAAGAAGGAGAAGAAGAAGAAGAAGAAGAAGAAGGAGAAGAAAAAAAGATCCTCTCCTTCTTCTATTTTATTCTTCTTTTGAGCAAACAAAGCTAACATAAGCAATGGTGATCAAATTAAGCTAGAGTTAGCATATTTCAGGAAATTGAGCTAAATTTAGCATTTTTTAGCAACTAAGCAAACTTTAGCAATTGTTGAGCCAATTTAAGATAGCTTTAGCATTTTTGACCCAATTAAACTAGCTTTAGCATTTTGTGAGCAAACTAAGTTGACTATGTCAGTTTTTGAACTAACTAAGTTAATTATGTATTTTTTGTGCAAAATATGCAAAGTATGACATTTTTCGATTAAATATAGGATTTCAGAAGCTAAATATGCATTTTCAAACTAACTAAGCATTTTCAAACTTACCGGAGTGTAGCCCTCAAGGCTGAGGTGGCTGAGAAGCATCCGTCGGGTTGGCCGATGTTGACGGTGGAGAAGGGTCATGGGACGCAGCCCGAGAGTTATACTGCACGAAAAGATCAACTAGAGGTTAGCACGACGCCACTCAATATGGTATTGTTGATCATCGAAAGATACTCACCGTCCCCATAGGAGAAATGATCGTCATCGGTGGAGCGGCCTGACCAGTCTTCTCGCACATAGTCTGCACATTTGTTTTTCATGAGTCAATCATATTAGTTACTAATATAAACAAAAATTATAACATGCATTCTTTGGGTGAATATGAACAAGTGACTTACCACGAAGAGCTCATACAAGGCCCGGTTCGATGCATCGTGTCGTCCCGCGGCCTCCTCGAGAGCCTTCGCCGTCCTCTCCTCCGCCAGCCGCTCTCTCTCCGCTGCCTTCTCCTCTGCCAACCGCTCCTTCTCCTCCAGTAGCCGCTCGGTGTTCTGTCGCTCTTTCACAAGAGCTTACTACAACCCCACTCCTCTAGTTAGCATTGTAATATTCGATGAGAGAAAAAAAGAATGCAAGAGTCCTTATGGATAACCTGTATAGCAAGGTCGACTGGCCGCGGACGAGTCCTTATAGCAGGAGAAGAACTCGTTTGGCGCGCCTTGATCTCAGGAAGAGTCTTATCACACCTAATAAACTTATCTCCAATGGCCATGGCGCCATGGCGCCTTCCGCCACCAGAGATCATCACCAGCTCCGGGTCAATAGGCTTCCCAATCGGTGTGTAAGCCTCCCCGTGCTTCTCCTTCACTACCTCAGTATAAGCCTTCAGCTTACTATAGGCGGCAATGTTGGTGAAATTCGAAGGAGTGGAGAGATCCGACTCTGAGAGCGCCTTGGCCTTCTTGTACGACGCTGTATGGGACATGCCATACATGTCGAACACCTGAGGCACCTCCGTTTTATTATGCTCCGCCTAAAAGACAAAGCAAAGCATGATATTAGTAAGTGGGTGCCTAAAAGACAAAGCAAAGAAGAATTTTCACATACCCATTTATGCTCGTAACCAGCTAAGTTACGACTGCCTTGACGGTGTGGCACACCAACCATTTGGGCGCGCCGGTCCTTGGCATTGTTGTGGACTGCCTTGTCCGCACACCATCTCGGCGGCGCCTAAGTTAGTAAACAAGGAAACTAATAAGTAGCCTAGATAGGAATCAAATCAAGCAAACTATTCAAGACTTAAGAAGGGTTACCGTCATGTACTGGGCCCTGGTTAGAAACTTCTTGCGGCAGTCCTTCTTGCTACGCTTGCGCCCTTGCTTGGCGTAGTAGTCACGGACCGCCTGCACTCGCATCTCATGCCTTGTGTTCTGCAAGAGGCGCGTCGCCTCTGCAACTATCACGTCCTCCGCCTCCTGCTCCTTGGACTCATCGTCCTTGTAGTAGACCTGCAATAGCATGAGACAACACTGATGAGTGCACCAACTAGCTATTGTCAAGATTTTATTGTGTGAAACAGAAATTACCCAAAAGACGTTGATCACCATGTCGGCTCTGGTGTGGCATTCGACCCCGTTGGTGGTCGTATCCGGCGGGGACGGGGCAGCACAATAGTGCTCCCATTTGAGTCCAGGCTGCGGAACCTCATCAGGTCCGGGCAATTGAACCAACCCTGGGAAGTTCTCCCTGACGAGCACACCAAGGATGGAGTTGGGAATTCGGACACCATTGCCGTATATCCAACCCCTCCAGTATAAAAAGACAAAGCCATCAGATAGACATAAGTATAGAAGGTACCGGAAGAGAGTATAAGTGCACTTACGTCTCTCCATCACGCGTAATCAACCACTTATGGGCGGGAGTCACCGGCACGGACGGGAGCCGTGTACCCCCACGCTGGTACACGGTGGTACCCTCAGCCACCTCCTCCTCATCCGTAGTGTCCAGCTCGGCACCAGCCTCCCCCTTAGGCGTGTGCTGCTCCGGCTGGTCCGGCCAGGGACTCCATGTCATGCGGGTGGACGTAGCCTCCTCCTCCACCTTAGGCTGGTGGACCGGAGTGTCCGAGGAGGGATCCACCCTGCAATGCTCTGGTGAATCAGCCGGAGGTGGCGGCGAGGAAGCAGCAGCAGATGTCCGTCTCCCTTTCCCGCGACCACCACCTGCTTTGCCTCTCCCGGTCTTCTTCCGACCTCCTCTCCCCCTGGGCACCTCATCAGTAGAAGGAGGAGGCGAGGAAATACTCTCGAGAAAAGACCTCCGTAGAGCCAGAGGTGGGAGCGCATGACCCCTCCCTCGCGAGCCTGAGGTCTCGCCCTCCATATCTGTCACGAACCTGCCAAGAATTAAAATAAAATAATTAGTACAATGAGAAAAATAATTAATAATACAAAAGTAATTACTGCAATAATGAGAATATATATATATAATTAAAGTTGAGATGCATACAACTAACAATAGTCGGGATCATCGGTCTCTTCGCCGCGATCAATTGAAGGATAATCATCACTATCACGTGTGTCGTCGATAATGACGGCCTCATCAGGTTCAACAACACCAACATTTGGAAGGCCTTTATGTAAACGGTCAAGCATGGACAGGTCATCTGGAGCAGTAACCTCTTCTTCTTCAGGCTCTTCAACATCGTCGTTAGCGGGTTCACTCTCATTGTCTTCTTCCATGTTCTGGGGTTGCGTAGAGCGGTTTCGGAAATGTTTTTTTATCACGCGTGTTTCTTGGAAGAATTCTCCTTCATATGTCTTTGGGTCAATGTGGGGTACATAATCCTCTTCATTGGGGGGAGGTGGTCTAATATGAGGTGGCACATCATAAACGACATCCCAACCTTTCAGGTTTTCAACCGTTTGGCAGGGGTAGGATAGATAGAAAACCTGGGTGGCCTGTTGAGCTCTAATATAGACATCGGGGACATTAAAATGGGTGTCTTGTCGAATTTCAACTAAACCTACAAGTTCATGAGTTCGTCTAGTCCTCGACGGGAGAAACCAATGACATTTGAAGACAACGACGTTGGGAGGATTTTCACCATAGAATAGAAGTTCGTATATTGCTTCAACTCTTCCATAATACTGAATACCTCCGTCGCCGACAGCAGAGACACCCGAATTTGTACTTTTTAGATCGGCCATTTTTCGCTCTTTATCAACGGTACGAAAGCGATACCCGTTGATGTCGTATTTCTCAAATACACGGAACTTATTGTCAAAACCATTAGCGACTTGTCTCAATTCGGCGTCCATAGGCTCCTCATTTGCCTATAAGTTTTATAGGAAAGGATTGGTATATTAGTGACAAATAGGTCGAAGCAACAAATGAAACCCTATATATGAATGATAGTTACCGTTCGTTTGAACCAAGAGATGAAACCAGGATTGTCGTCTCCTTGATTGGCAAGAAGCTCATACTCTGCGATGGAATAACTTTCAATAACCACTCCATTCGAGAATTTGGCGACGTATCGACTGTATGAATTCATGGGAATTAATAAGAAACAAGAATTATTAGAAGTTGCGAAACAATGTACGTACCGAGCACTTACTCGATGTACGGTCGCACTTCTGTTAGGTTGGTGAAGATATACAGTGTAAGAGTCCGCCATTCTTTGATATCCAAAATATTATTTCTCCAAGCACCAACAGGTCCGAGCTTCCCTTTGAATAGGCTGAGGTTGGATTGACGCCGTTGGGTGTCGCCAGTATTGTACCGAGGCTTTGGATTATGCAAATGGCGATTTTTGGCTTCATAATGTGCTGTCACGAAGATTGCCGCCTCCTCAGTAATGAAAGCCTCGGCCATCGATGCTTCAATTCTACGTTTATTTTTACATTTTTCTCGAAGCGTCTTCTGCATTCTCTCCGTTGAATAGCACCAACAATTTTGCACAGGGCCCCCCTAATCTTGCCTCGGTCAGGAGATGCAATATCAAATGCTGCATCGGATTAAAAAAACCCGATGGAAAGATCTTCTCTAACTTGCAGAGCAACTCCGGCGCCATATCTTCCATGTCTTCTAGCACGCCATTGGATAGTTCTTTAGCACAAAGAACACGAAAGAAATAGCTCAGTTCTGCCAGTACTAGCCACTCTTCCTCGGGGATATAGCCGCGCAACATCACTGGCATTACCCGCTCAAGCCATATGTGCCAATCATGACTCTTCAGCCCAAATATTTTATGTTTTTTAGGACTCGCTCCCCTCCTCAGATTCGCTGCATACCCATCGGGGAACATCAAACTGTTTTGCACCCACAAGAGAATTTCCTTGATATGCCCCCTTTCAAGATTGAACCAGGCCCTTAGCTTGGACCAATTCTTCTTTCCTTTTGACTGTCGCATGTTCTGTGAGGGTCTATCACATAGAGTCTCCTGGTCGACTCTAGCTTTAGGATTATCCTTTGACTTCCCATCTATGCCGAAAAATGTACCAAATAGGGCCTCGCCGATATTTTTTTTCAGTGTGCATCACGTCAATATTGTGTGGAAGTTCAAGGTCTTGGAAGTAGGGGAGATCCCAGAAGAATGTCTTTCGAGTCCAGGCGTGTTCCGAATTATATCGCTTAAAATACCCGAGACGTTCTGGATCAAGCTCGAGAGAGTTCAACTGTGCCAAGACATGTTCACCCGTCATCGTAGGTGCTGCCAGGTTTTTGACAACATTGCCTTTGATGAAGTTCTTCTTGTCTTTTCTAAAAGGATGCTTAGGAGGCAGAAACTGTCTATGCATGTCGAAGCAGGAATACTTGCCACCCGCCTTCAGCCAATGAAACTGAAGAGCAGCCTTGCCTGTTGGGCACCCGAACTTTCCACGAACACAGAAGCCAGCGAAAAGCGCATACGCCGACAGGTCATGCATCGAGTACTGGTACCAAACATGCATTTTGAAGGTCTTTTTGCTAGCTGCATCGTATGTCTTGAACCCTTCGTCTCAAGCTTGTTGCAATTCCTCCTTGAGCGGTTGCATGTACACATCCATATTCTTCCCCGGATATTTGTTCCCTGGTATTATCAACGTCAGGAAAATGTTCTTCCTTTTCATAATCTCTGAGGGGGGGGGAGATTGAGTGGCATGAAAAATACAGGCCAACAACTGTATGAGGCTGCCATCAGACCAAAAGGATTCAACCCATCTGTGCCAACGGCGATTCGGCAATGCCTTGGCTCCTTAGCTTTTTCCGAATGTTTTTCATCGAAGTGCTTCCATGCTGAACCATCCGATGGGTGAGTCAACATCGGCTTCCCATCTGCATCAAATTCTGTTCTCTTCCCATGTTTGTGCCATGTCATCTGTCTGGCTGTCTCTTCCATCATGTAAAGGCGTTGAATTCTTGGTATCACTGGAAGATACCGAAGAACATTTACGGGTATTTTGGTCTGCGTCTTCTCACCTTGACCATTGTCTTCCACAACATACCTGGATGACATGCATTTGGGACAATAGTCTTCGTCCGCATACTCTTTCCTAAATAAAGCACATCCGTTTTCACAAGCATGTATCTTCTCATAGGGCATCTTAAGTACCTTGAGGATTTTATCCGATTGGTACAGGTTTGCAGGCATAACATGATCTTTTGGTAGAAACCGCCCAATTAGGGTCGTGATCGCATTGTAGCAATCTGTGCCCAAGTTGAATTGTTCCTTCAAATCCATCAACTGTGCGATGGCATCGAGATGACAAAGCTCAGTGTGAGCATGCAGCGGACGTTTCAAAGACTCCAACATCTCATAGAAGGCCTTCGTAGATTACTCCATCTCATCGTCCTCATCCGGCGCATCGTCAAAGTCCTGCACCATGTCTTCGATCCCGGTTCCGTACTCATCTGTGCGTTGACGGACCACCTCCTCTCTCCGTCGTCCGCCAGACTCGCCATGGAAGCTCCACACCGTATAACCAGGCTTATAACCCCACTTCTGCAAGTGTTTACCCATATCCACCTCTGTCGCCTGTTTATAATTGTCGCACCTAACGCAGGGGCACCAGGTATTTCTCTGCCCATTTTCAAACGCCGCTCTCAGAAACTCCTTGGTTTTCATTGCCCATTCATTGCTGATCTCTTTCTGATTATGGCGACCAGTGTACATCCGCGCACGATCATCGCTCATCTTGTCTCTACAGCTAGATACTAAACAACAAATATACCATTTTATTACGTCCACTTTTTATTGCTTTTATCATACATAGCTATGGCATATGCAATTAACCTACACACTAATAGGTAAAGATAGGTCCTAATCCCACCGAGTATGTATGTAGATTGGGTCGGTTTCCCATGATTTGGTCCCGATCCGACGCGGTATTTCGGCAGCACCTCCCCGCTGTTCTCCTAATACACGTTGCGACAACAAGATGAGAGGTTGTGTATCCGGAGAACAACAGGGAGGCGCTGACGAAATACCGCGTCGGATCGGGACCAAAGCATGGGCAACCGACCCAATCTACATACATACTCGGGATGTCCATGGATAATGTTGGACAATTCAAAAGAATCACTATTATAAATATGCAACTTAATGCATATTTATAATTGTAACCCTTTCGAACGGGAGACGCATACTGGTTACGCGACTGTATTTACCTAGCTACTAGTGTCATCGACACGAAGGCTGGAACAAAGAAAATGAAGGGGGAAGAAGATATCTAGCTACATGCTGCCTTCGGTGACGAGAGAGAGGGCCGAGGAGAGGCTAGGGTCACAGGTGAGGATCTGCGAGGAGGGGTCCGGTAAGGGATACGTTAGTGATAGGCGAGGGGAGGGATCATTAACATTTTATTTTTCCTAACAAATACTAAATTTAACTAACCATAATACTACAATATATACACTAACTAACTACAATACTATAAACTCTTCTTCATTCTCCTCTTCTTCTCTTCCTCTTCTTCTTCTTCTTTTTATTCTATTTCTTTTCTTTTTCTTTTTCTTCATCTATTTCTTTTCCTTTTCTAAATCTTCATATTTTTCCTATCCTTTTTTATTCTACTTCTCTTCTTCTTCTTCTTCTTCTTCTTCTTTTGTTTCTCCTATTATTTTTCTTCTTCTTTCTCCTCTTCTTCTTTTTCTTCTTCTATTTCTCATCTTATTCTTTTTCATCTTCTTCTTGTTCTATTCTTCTTCTTATTCGTTATCCTCTTCAAAAAAAAATTTCTAATTCTTTTTCATCTTCTTCTTGTTCTATTTTTTTCTAAAAACTAATACTAATAGTAATACTAACTAAACAACATAAAACCTAATACTAACTAAAAAAACAGAAAAACCTAACAATACTAATACTAAAATACTAAAAACTAACTAACTATAATACTAAATAAAATCCTAACACTAACTAATTAACACTAACTAACTATATCTACAACTATAGAAACTACAGAGAAAAAATAAAAAAAAGAGGAGGAGGGGGCCTCACCGGAGTGGCGGCCGGAGGAGGAGGCCGAGAGGCGGGCGGCTGCGTGATGGCGAGTGGCGGAGGAGGGCAGCGTCGCCCGGAGTCGACGGCGGCAAGATCCCGGCAAGATCCCGCGGTCGGGCGGCGGAGGGATGGGCGGGAGGAGGGCGGGGGCGGGTGCAGGATCGGCAGCGGAGGGCGGGGCGGAGGATGGCGGGGCGGGATCCGGCGGGGGCGGGACGGCGCGGCGGCGGCGACGGGTAGGGCGCGGCGGCGGCGTGTGGGAGAGAGAGGTTGTGAGGAGAGTGGGTGGGGAGAGGGCACGATGATGGGTTAACGGTGATAGGCGTTATGCCGTCTGCCAGCATATGGCAAAGACGTTTTGCCGTCTGCTGGCAGACGGCATAATGCCTGGCCGTTAACCCTCACTCGTCGCAGGGGCTAGGCGGGACCACATTAAGCTTGGCCGTCTGCCTATAGACGGCAAAGGAACCTTTGTCGTCTGCCTATGTGCGGACGGACGGCAAACAACTTGTTTGCCGTGAGTGAATTGTTTGCCGTCTGTGGTTAGGGCAACATACGGCAAACTATCTCTTTGCCGTCCGCCCCGATGAAAAACAGACGGCAAAGAGGTTGACTCATGGCAAACTGGTGAATTCTAGTAGTGAAAGAAGTTGGTTGATATTTATTATTATTATGATGTTAATTATACTTGACGAATGATGGGAGACCGGGCTGTTTCCGCCAGGTGTTTTTTTCCATTTGAGTCACCTAGGTCCCGAGTTCCGGGTATTGTGTTTCTTGACGAGCGTGCCTAATCGTGTGTGGGATTCTATGGGGTCCCCTTGTCTTACCTACCTAGCTTCATAACAGTTCTAGTGGTGGCCCGAGCTGATTTACATTTGCACTATGTGTGTGCTGGTGGTACCCCAGTTGTTTACAAACCACCTTGGTCCAGGAGTACTTGTTCCTTGGCTGGCCCACCTTGACCGGCTCAGGACCCGGTCTCATATGAGATTTAACTAGCAATCCAAACCTGGAGTCATATGGTAGAGACCGATTCGAGAGCGCGGCCGGCTTTTGAGTTGGGCGTCGACTCACCGGGGGCCACCCTGAATTGTGCGTTGTTAGTTAGAGGGACTCTGACGTTCCGGAGTTTCAGGCGTTTACCTAGCCAAGTGGAAATCGGGCGTACATGTGAAGCCTATGATGGGCAGTTGGTACACCCCTGCAGGGTTAAATATTTTCGAAAAGTCGTGTCCGCAGTTATGGACGACTTGAGACCTACTCCTTGTTCATAGAATAACATCAATTTGAATCGTAATTAAAAACTTGCCTACCGTGTGAGTGCCTTGGTTGCTTTTCTTCGTCCAGGGGGACCGACAGAAGATCCAGGTTGTGTTATCCTTGACGTAAGTAGGTGAATAGCAGGACCTACGACGCGATGTCACGTGCATTCTTGGATCTTACCCCTACTCTAATAGAACGATAGCCACCATATATGCTAGTGCGGCTGCAACCTTTACCTTTACCTTGTCTTACCGTAGGGAGTTAGTTATCCTGTAATGTTATAATCTCACCCCTGTTTTCCTTTTGTGCTTTTATTGTTTTGCCTGATCGGCTGCTGCAGTTGACTACTACCTCGACCCGAGCACTGGGTGATACTTCGTGGAGGTGCCCCCGGAGGATGATGATGAGGACGACCTCGTTCAGTAGATCCTATAGTTGGGCTTCGATGATCCGTGGGTGGACTCTTTATGTGCAGCCCTCTCTAGGGAAATTTTTATTTTGACCGTACTCGGTCGTGATTTTCTTCCGCTTGTTGCATGATGTACTGTTGGGTCCACGGACCTCTGAGATGATGTAATAAATTCCGGTGGCGATGTATGCCCTGGACTCTATATATTTTATGTCTTAGTATTAAGTTCATTGTTCATATACCTGTTGTCGAGAACCGGGCAGCGACACGAGTGCGAGTGTCGTGAGCTGGTGGCCTTTTATGCGCTACTAACTTGAGAGGGACGCGAAAGCGACTAACTTGAGTTACCATCGCATCGGGGCCCTTACAACTTGGTATCAGAGTAGGATTGACTGTAGGACCCCTTATTGGCCGAAGTTGAGTCTAGAAACTATTTTGTAGTTATTGAGGAAAAATCGGAGAGTAGGAACTCTTTCTTTTTCTTCTTACCCCACCCTCCCACCCCTTTTTCCATGAGGAAGTGAAACGTTTTTTTTCTCTCTGCAACTTATCCCCTTTCAAAACAAATCTAGGTTCTCGTTTACATGAGGCTCCGATTCCTCTATAATTTTTTGCTAGCGACGAGAAGGGTTGGCGTACGTTGAGAACACTGAGCCGCCACTTGGGGTTGACAGCTCCACCTCGCTTACGGCGTACCTCAGGTGAAACTCCTATACAGGGATGGTTGGCATCCTTCGGATGTGGTTGCTCCCCCTATAGGAGACCGCTTCGGCGGGCCGCTCCGGGCAGATGTCTCAACGTTCAGGTCTTCAACCACTCATATATATTGTTGTGTCCTCGCTAGCAGATTATTATCCTTGAGTCGGATGATCTTGGTTTGGGGATTCCAGTAGAACCTAGCTTTCGACTTTCCGGGTTAACCTTGGTGGAATTTCAGCTTTCGGCTTTCTCATACCTCGTGAGGAAGTTTTGTTGTCAATATTGCTTTATCTTCTGGTTTCGTCAATGTTTCAACCATGTTCTCATAAGTGTTCCTGTATACAGGATGCCAAGAGAGAACATCCCGCCGCCAGAGTACCCTCTCCTTGGGGAGGCTGTGACCGCAGTGGCACAGGCCACATCTGCGATCTTACAGATGCTGCAGAACCAGACTGCCCAGAGGAATGATCGACCACAGTAGAGTGGGATCAGGCTATCCGCCAGGAGTTAGCCAGAGCAGAGTGGGATGCAGATAGGAAGCGCCAGAGAGAGCACATTTCCGCAGTGATGGTCCACAAGAAGGCAAAGACTTGGGTCACAGAGGCACCACCACAGAGGCAGCAGTTCCAGCAGAGGGGGCAGTTGTCCGCACTTTTGCCCGCCCTCCCGTCCCAGTCCAGTAGGGGCCTCGCTCTACACCACCACACGCGAGGCCACCCAGGCCGCAGCAGCAGCCCAGGCCAGGCGTGATCTGCTACAATTGCAGAGAGCCGGGCCACACATCTCCCAACTGCACCGACCCGCGCTTTGCTCGGCTCCCACCACCTCCACCTCGCTCTACTCCGAGCACCGCGATGGTGAAGGCACAACCACGTGCAGTTCGGGTGAACAACGTGATGCTCACAGATGCTCAGCAGTCTTCAGATATCATTCTCGGTAGGTTGCTTGTGTGTTCAGTTCCCGCGACAGTTCTGTTCGATTCCGGAGCTTCCCGTTTGTTCGTATCACACTCTTTTGCTTCATCAAATGACCTTCAGACTGATTTGCTCCAGAAACCCCTTGCGGTTCACACTCCTGGTTCAAGGTCCAGCTCGTCTGTTTTTGTTCCAGATGCGCAGATCTGTATCCAGGGTGTTATCTTTTCAGCATCCCTGGTTGTCTAGCCTCGTTCCGACATTGATGTCATTTTGGGCATGGATTGGCTTGTGCAGCACAAGTCCAATATTGATTGTCCGACCAGATCAGTATAGTTGACACATGATTCAGGCGCAGAGGTCTTGGACACTTGTGGCCCTATGACAGGACCAGCACAGTTGTACGCTTTGAATGCAGGAGTTGCATCTTTGCTCGAAGAAGTCAAAGTTGTCTGTGAGTTCCCAGACTTCTTTCCGGAGGAGTTGCCAGGAATTCCCCAGTTCGAACTATTGAGTTCGTTATTGAGCTAGAGCCTGGTACCCAGCCGATTTCTCGGCATCCGTACAAGATGTGTTCGAAGGAGTTGATTGAGCTCAAGAAACAGTTGACAGAGTTGGAGGCAGGTGGTTTTATCCGCACAAGCACTTCCCCTTGGGGTGCACCAGCTTTGTTTGTCTAGAAGAAGGATGGGACTAGCCGCTTGGTCCAGGACTATCGCGGTATCAACAAGAAGACCATCAAGAACAAGTACCCTTTACCCCGCATCAATGATCTGTTCGAACAGTTGAATGGGGCTAGTGTGTTTTCCAAGCTTGACTTGTAGATGGGGTATCACCAAATTCGTGTTCGTGAAGAGGATATTCCCAAGACCGCGTTCAACACACGTTATGGACTGTATGAGTTCACAGTCATGACTTTTGGGTTCTCAAATGCCCCTCCGACATTCATCAGAGCTATGAACTATTTGTTCCAAGAATGGCTGGATGTGTTTGTGATCCTCTACCTCGACGACATTCTTGTCTATTCCAAGTCAAAGGCTGAACATGAGGAACATCTACGCCTGGTGCTGCAGAAGTTGAGAGAGCACCGGTATTACGCCAAGTTCTCCAAGTGTGAGTTTTGGCTGGACAAAGTCAATTTTCTGGGCCATGTTATCTCCGCCGAGGGAATTGCGGTTGATCCAGAGCGAGTCCGCACTATTCAAGAGTGGGCTCCGCCGAAGAACGTGAAGCAGCTAAGGAGTTTTCTCGGCCTCTCAAATTATTGCAGGATGTTTGTCGAGAATTTCTCCGAAATAGCGAAGCCAATGACTGAATTGTTGTGCAATGACAAACGGTACACTTGGTCACCAGCTTGTTAGTCAGCCTTAGAGTAGTTGAAAGAGAAGTTGACCACAGCCCCAATTCTCACGCCGCCAGATGAGTCACAGCCTTTTCAGGTGTTTTGTGATGCCTCTTTGCAAGGTCTAGGCGGAGTTTTGATGCAAGGCAGGAATATTTTGGCTTATACCTCACGGCAGTTGAAGACAAGTGAGAGGAATTATCCCACGCACGACTTGGAACTTGCAGCAGTTGTGCACGCTTTGGTCACTTGGCAACACCTCCTCTTAGGGAGGAAGGTGGATGTGTTCACTGACCACAAGAGTTTGAAGTACTTGTTCACTCAGCCAAATCTGAACTTGAGGCAAAGAAGATGGCTTGAAACCATTACTGAGTACACGGTTGATAATCATTACACGCCTGGGAAGGCGAATATCATAGCTGATGCGCTGAGCCTCAAGGGCGATTGCAATAATATCCAGGTGCAGAAGATCCACCCTGATTTGTGTGAGTCGTTTCAAAGGCTCAATCTCGAGCTAGTTCCAGCAGGCTACCTTGCCAACCTTGTGGTAGAGCCCACTATCCATGCGATGATTCGTGAAGCTCAGTCGGGCAGCTCAATGATACAAAAGATCGAACAGGGTATTGCCGCCTCAGTTCCAAAGTACGGTTGCTTTTCAGTGCATAATTACGGCACCGTGTTGTTCGAAGAGCGAGTTGTTGTTCCCAAGGAGGGAGATCTCAGAGAGGTCATCATGAAGGAAGCCCATGATTTCAAGCTATCGATTCACCCTGGCAGTACAAATATGTATCAAGATCTCAAGCAAAGCTTTTGGTGGACTCCTATGAAGCGGGATGTTGCCCGTTACGTGTCTTAGTGTGATGTGTGCAGGAGAGTGAAGGCATAGCACCAGAAGCCTGCAGGGTTGCTTCATCCACTTGAAATTCCGGAGTGGAAATGGGATCATATAGAGATGGATTTCATCATAGGCTTCCCCTTGTCGCAGAAGAAGAACAATGCCATCTTTGTTGTCATTGAGAATCTTTCCAAAGTTGCCCACTTCTTTCCAGTGAAGGACTCCATTTCAGCTGCTCAGTTGGTGGATTTGTACACCGCAAGAGTTGTCTCTTTGCATGGAATTCCCAAGAAGATAGTTCTGATAGAGGCAGCCTTTTCACCTCTAAGTTTTTGCAGGCTTTTCAAAAGGAAATTGGTACGACAGTGTTGTTCAGTACCGCTTATCACCCTCAGACAAGTGGGCAAGTCGAGCGCGTGAACCAAATCGTCGAGGACATGCTTCGGGCATGTGTCATCTCGTTTGGAATGAAGTGGGAAGAGTGCTTGCCATATGCTGAGTTCTCTTACAACAACAGCTATCAGACAAGTCTGCAGGCAGCGCCGTTTGAAGTATTGTATGGCCGGAAGTGCAGGACACCTTTGAACTGGTCCGAGACAGGTGAAAGGCAGCTGTTCGGTCCAGATGTGATCCAAGAGGAAGAGGACAGAGTGAAGATTGTCCGAGAGCACCTAAAGGCAGCACAGTCTAGGAAGAAGGCCTATTATGACAAAAGACGCCGTGGTGTAGCGTTTCAGGTTGGTGATTGGGTGTACCTGAGAGTGTCTCCATTGAGGGGAACTCACCGCTTTGGCATAGAAGGAAAGCTCGCCCCAAGATTTGTCGGACCTTTCCGCATCCTTGAGACTAGAGGACCTCTTGCCTTTCGACTCGAGCTCCGAGAGAGTCTATCCATGGTGAATGACGTGTTCCATGTGTCCCAGTTCAAGCAGTGCTTCAAGCAACTAGAGAAGGTTGTTGACTTGAGCGACATACAACTGAGTGCGGACCTTTCCTACTCAGAGCGTCCAGTCCATGTTCTTGAGACGTCCGAGCTTAAGAGTCGCAACAAGACCGTCAAGTTCATGAAGGTCCAGTGGGCACATCATTCGGAGAAGGAAGCAACGTGGGAGCGTGAAGATCATCTCCGTTCCGAGTATCGAGAGTTATTTCAGGCTTAGATCTCGGGACGAGATCCTGTGTTGGTGGGGGAGTGTTGTAACAGCCCAGATGCAATTCCAAAATCATCATGTAATCTTCATTTATCTTTTGACTTCCATTTTGACATGGTGATGGGTTGTTGCAAATTCATGTAATGATTTCAAATGGCAAGGTGCTTGGGGCCCAATTGATTTTTCTTTGGAAATTCTTTGGATGGCTAAGAGAGGTGATGTGGGGTTTTTCATTGATCCATTTGTGTTCCTCTTAAGTCCAAATTTTTGCATAGGCCATTCCTTGGATTTTCCCCCATGCCCATATTTTTACTTTGATTTTACCTCTCTGGAAAAATCAAATAAAAACCCATAAGCCTTTGGGATCTAATTCTTTTGCCCCTGATTTTATTTGCTCTAAATTGGGTCAAACCAATTTTATAAAATCAGCAAAATTCCCCTCATAATAAAACATATTTTTATATGTTTTATTTCTCACTGGTTTGCTCTAGAAAATTCTTGGAGGCATGTCTATTTATTTAATGGCAAAGGCCTTTTTATTTTCTTCTTTTCGTCCAGTGGGACAACCCAGTTGGGCCGGCCGAACCAGCCCAACAAGCAGCTCCGTTGCCTTTTTTTCCTGACCCCCCCCCCTCTATCTCTCAGCCCGGGCCTGCCTGCCAGTGTCTTCGTCCTCCTCCTTTTTACCCCGGCGACGGAAAGCAGAGACGGAGAGGAGCCGGCATGGAGCCCCCTCGCCAGCCTCTCCTCCTCGCCCCTTTATAGGCAGCGCTCCCCCTCGGGATTCCTAGCCATTTCCCCCCTCCTCTTCTTCTCCGCCGCCGCCGCCATGGAATAATTTGGAGCCCCCTGTTCCGCCGGTAGAGACTCGATTTGGCCGCTGCCTCGCCATGTCGTTGATCGTGCGCACGCGTACGCGGTCCTGACCACTCCTGCATCCTGTTTTTGCCCGCAGGTCGAAGCTATAGGCTGCGTCGCGCCTTGCCTCCGTCTTCCTCCCCGCCGGGACATCGTCCACCCTGACGTCGGCCTTGGCGATTTCGTCTCCTCCTCGCCGTGTACGAGGTCGTCTCCAGCACCACCTCGGTGAGCTCCTCGTCCCGTAGCTGTAGTGGTGCGACGTCCTCACGTCTGTAGTTCCCGCGTCGCCGTCGTGTCCACGGGCAGTCCGTGTCCATGGCGTGGTCAATCGTGCGCTAGGCACTCGTGGGCGCGTCCAGTGCGTGTCTAGGTACCGCAAGGAGCTGTCTTCCACTGCGCAGGCCCCCTTTTTTCGATGCCGCCGGAGTCTGCAACTGCCCGCCGAGGAGGTGCGCCGCCGCGATCTTCCCGTAACCATGGCGTTTCCGTTCTCCCGCCGCAGCACGAGGTGTTGGGAAAAATGGCTTCTTGGCAGATCCAGCTAGCCCGGGGAGGTCTTCGTCAGCCCGCCGGTAGCCCATAGCCGAGTCCACTGTCGCCGCAACTTGCTGCCGCCAGTGGATGTCTGAACTTAGTTCAATTCGTCAGGAAGTCATTCCTTTTTTTTCTTCAGTTCCCGCGCCATGTGGTTTAGGATCCATGCGTCCTCCGTCCCGTCGCGAGCTCCTCCGTAGTCCAGCTGGTGTGGCTTCGTATGCGTGGGTCGATTGATCCCGGGATCGAGCTCCAGATCAGGAGCAAGGAGCTCCCTTTTTCTCTTTTTTGCCGCGTGCACCTGAAGTTCAGGTTCAGGAGGTGTCGCAAGTTTCAGACGTGTGCGTGGGCTTGCGAGTGAGCTGGGCCGAGGTGGCACCGAGGCCAGCCCAACAGAAGCCTTGTTTCCTTTTTTTCTTTTGGTTTTTTTTCAGAGAAGTGGGTTGAACTGAGGAGAAGGTGAGCAGCAGTGGCCTTTGGCCGAAACCAGCCCAGTGGGGCTGAGCCCTTTTTTTTATTTCTGTCTTTTTTTTTCTGTTCAAATTCGATTTGAATTTGAATTCAAATTCAAATGGTTTTGGACCTTGGAGTTCCTCACCTTCAATTGTGGCATCCAATATATGAAATTGGGGTAGCTTGCGCCACTGATCACAGTGGTGATGTCCATTTTGCACCTTGCCCCTCTACTAACTGGAGTGTGGTAATTTTGCAAATAGCCCCCTCAAATCTTTGTTTTTGTCAAGTGCTGCCCAAATCCAAATATGGCCATGCCATATATGTTTTTGGGGTAGTTTCTCCCAAAGTTTTGCATGGTGATAATGGTTTGACCATTTGAGCCTCTTTAAAAATGCATCTAGTGCAACTTTGCACTCAGGTTCCAAGTTCCTTCCTTTAGTTGCACCTTTCCGATGTCCAGTTCATCGACATCTCTCCGTCTCCGGAATCGATGTTTTATTTTCATGTTGCATTTATTTCTGGTAATTGTTTTGATTGATCATGCCATGTTTACCATGTTACTTACACCACAAATTAAGGCTAAGACCGAAGCCATTCAATGTAAATAAATGCATATGAAGTTGTTGACGTGTCGTCACCACCTTCATTTAAATTGACTACATAGGGTCACATCATGTATATTTGTCACAACCCTAGTTTTGGTATGTGCTTTTATTACTAGAAATAATTGCATCATGTTTAAATTCTATGGTTTAAGAATTAGGGATTTGAAAAAGCCTCAAAAATAATTTAAATAAAAAGGCCAGATAAAAAGTTTTTCCAAAATT
Organism: Bromus sterilis; assembly: GCA_950022295.1. Lineage (NCBI taxonomy): Eukaryota > Viridiplantae > Streptophyta > Magnoliopsida > Poales > Poaceae > Bromus > Bromus sterilis. The sequence goes on along the minus strand of OX465596.1, from coordinate 153,846,134 downwards.
CCTCCAAACAATTTTGAAAAGTCCTATAAATGAGTGTGATCATTTTAAAAATGATTTGGAGTCAAACCCATGCTCATGGATTTTCAAATATTCAAACAGAGGCTTGGAAATTAAATTTAAATGCTATTTGAATTAGATTCAAATAATTTGAATTCCAAAAATCTTCAAAACTTGGGAGTGACTAGTAGTATGTCACAAATGTCCAAGATAAATATTTGAGGATTTTATAAAATGAATTGATATTTAATTCAATTAAAAACAAATAATACAGAAAAAAAAACAAAAGAGAAAAAGAATAAAAAGGCCGAAGCCAACTACCTCACTTACCTGGCCCACCTGGCCCAGCAAGCCGGCCCAGCCCGCCAGGGGTACATGCGTCTTCAACCCCTGGCCAGGCAGGCAGGCAGCTCGCCGGCGAGCCCGGCATGGACGCCAGGCAGCTGCCTGGCTGCCCCCTCCCCTTTATCGGCGCCGTGGAGACGCCTGTGCTCATCCTCCTCCTTTTCCCACTCCTCTTCCAGGTCGCTCCCCTCCCATTCTCGCCATTTCCCGCGCGTCCCGAAGCTCGCCGCTGGCCGCCGTCTTGCGCAAACGTGGCGACCGTGCCTCCCGCGCCAAGCCCTGATGTCCAGGAGATGCGCAACGTCGAGCCGCACCTCCTCGTAGCAGGAATCGAGCCCCCTCGCCTTGAAGACGACGCCCACGACCTCCGTCTCCGCCACGGCCGCCAGCACGTCGTCGTAAAATGCGCGGCCACCGCAGCTCCTCCGACTCCCTCGTCCTCTCCACTGCAACCCGGGTGAGCCCGCGGCCCGTTTCCCCCATCCCGCAACCGTCCTCGTGCGCCCGGTTCCCTCCTTCCCTCACCAGCCGAGCGGCGCCGCCGCGGACTTGCTCCCCGTCGCGCCCTCTGGCTGCCCCTTGGCCGCCCACCTGCCCCACTGGACGCGCGTGAGCGCGGGGGACCAGTTGGTGGTGTCCCCGTAGCCTCACGTGGTCGGAGACGCCGGCTCCAGTGAGCGCCACTGTGCGGTTTGGCCACCGGCGGTTAACCGCCAGCCATGCCTACGTGGCTGGCTTAATTAGGGGGCTAACCCTCTGATTAGTTTGACCCTAGGCCACTGACAGGTGGTGCCAGCCCCCTCTAATTAAATCAAAATTTTAATTAAACAGAGGAGTTTAGCACTGTGTCACTGACCATGTGGCCCCACATGTCAGCCCCCCTGGTGACATCAGCATTGCATCAGGCTGATGCAATAAGTGTTTTTCTCTGTTTAATTTAATCCAGAAAATTCCAGAAAACTATTAAATCTTTGAAATTCAATAACTTTTAAACCATAACTCCAAATCAGAAGTGTAGTATATGAAAAATCATCAGAAAAATGCAAGGATTCTAAATATCTTATTTTCATGGATGAAAAACACATCTATGATGATGGACCAGTAGCATTTAGCTATTTGGGTTATTTGGAATAATTCAAAATAAATGTTTAAATCATTTCAAATTAAATCTTTGCAATGCCAACCTTATCACATGAACACCAGAGGCATATCATACACATGACCACATGGTTTACCATATCCAAACATTATCAAATGAATCTTGGGATAATTTGAACAACATTTGGAGTTTGAATTTGAATTCCTTTTTCAAATCAACTTCAATTAACATGTGACAAATTGAACCTAGGTCACATCAGTACCATGCCATGATTCATTTCTTGAATGTGCATTGCAATGTGAGGTTTACATTGTTGTTGTCTCGGTGTTTGCTTCTTCTCGATAGATCCATCGCCGGACGTAGTCCCTGTTTTCTCCGAAGAGTGGCACCCCCGAGTCTCGACAATAAGGCAAGCAAACCCCCTTTGATCATATCTATAAAAACCCAGTTTCCCTCTTGTTCTCTTATGCATGATTAGGTGATTTACAGGTTACCATTCTATCGCTAGTTGAACCCATCCTTTGCATGACCTATCATAGCTGCCACAATATTAAGCAAACCTCAACCTAGCAGATACAAGATTTGTTTGTGTTCATCATGTGGCCCTTCATCCATGTTATGCTATGCCATGCTAGAGTTGTATGCAATGAATTTGATCCATATGGGTGATGTATCGGAATGGTAGTGAACACATGAAGCAAGGTGGTAACATGTTGATGAAGTCACCTTAATATAAGTGAACAATGAGAGGTTGTGTAGGAGTACACAGTGGGTTGTCTCATTTACACTGCCCTTAGCCCCGAGTTCTTGTGTTGTGATCAAAGACACAGATTACTTCCACATGTTGGGCTCATTGACCCATCTCGACCTATTAACTCACCCCGACTATGGTCCAGGATTCGCATGGGTTAATTTTATTCTATTTTTTTTCATAACGTAGCACGATTTTAGGCAAGCGCAACATCATCTGTCGACGTGGGCTTGTCGGACCGTCCATACATCGTCTGGGTCCTGAACGGAAACCCCGACCGGATTCCGGATTGGGGTACAACTCAGATAGGCGATCCCCTGGACTAGAGTTGGAGCTGTGAGGTAAGTGTCGTGGTACTATCCTCGCCGACACCGCTTGAAGGTGACGAGTTCTAGTTGATAAGTGGTAGCTACGTATGTGAAGAAGTACACCCATGCAGGGTTAATGAACTATTCGAATAGCCGTGTCCGCGGTTATGGACTACTTGGAGATCTTTACTTGATTATTAGACAACTCAAATGGTTAGTCTAAAAATCGCAAGATAAGTGTGAGTGCTTTGGGTTGCTTCCTCGTGGGGAAGTCGAGGAAGGATCCATGGTGGTGTATTGATGTGGTGATCAAGATTAGATGGACTCGTGTGCGCCTCTCATCTCAACTCTATGTAGCCGTAGTACAGGATAGCCAAGTCAAAGCTTCTGCATTACAACCCCACTTGCCTTTACCTTGGTACCTGAGAATGAGTAGTATAGTTCTAACGTAAGTCTTGCTGAGTACGACTTTGTACTCACATTTGCTTATTCTATGTTTTAGAGACGAGACCACTGACCCTGAAGGTGGCCTCCCCCTCAAGCTCGACGTCGACGAAGTAATGTAGTCCCAGACAGCAGCCTGATCCCTCTGGAGAGTCGTTGTGTTTTCTTAAAGGCTTCTTAAGCCATTTGTTAACCTTGTCTTTACTAAGACATAATTTGCTTCCATTGTTGTATGATGTAATGTTGGGTCACAGTTATGTGATCTCTGCTTGTAACACTACTATATCTGCTCTGTTTAGCAGATGCAATAAAGCTATGAGTTTGTAGAGTTCTTGTTGTGTTACCTGCTGTTTACACTAGACATGTATGTTGCGTGTATGATTATAACGTGCATGTCTTAGTGTGGGATTCAATAGCTTAGTTGAGTTCTTGCCGGCGGTCTTTTATACACCAAGTGGCCCTTAGATGTGCGCAGCTTGGGGCATCGCGATGCGAATGCTCGTGACTCTGTCACGTGGCACACTTTGTTGTATGATTGAGCCCGCCCGAGACCCCGACTAAGAGATCGGGCTAGAGTCTGTTTATGTAAGTGTGATGATTCAATAGATAATATGGTTGAGGCGACTTGTCTATGAGTATGGGATTTCACCACCCATAATCATTTAGACTTGTGAGCGGGCGATGAGGACCCATCTCAGTTGATCATCCGGCCTGGATGGGATGCCCCTCACGTTCGAGCTTTCCGAGAGTGTCTTGTACCTGGCCTTGTCTTCTTAGACAAGTGGGTATGGCTCTCGGCTCTCCGTATGATTGAATTGTGACTGGAATTACATATGCAAACCTCGGGTCCCGACATACTTGGTATCAGAGCAGGACTGCCTGTAGGATTATTAAACCTTGTCCGAAGTCGAGTCTAGCATTCTATAGTTATATAGTTACTTTGGCTATAAGGGAACAACGTAAGGCTTCATTTTTCTCATCGATCAGAGTTCTGAGTCACCCTCATCTTTTTTACGGGAAGATAGGACTAGGATCTTTTATGTCTATACTAGAACATCTCGTTGTTTGACTCTCCATAGCTGTAGGAATGTTTTTGTTGTCTAGAGTCACCATTCCATCAAGCCTTTTGAGAAGGTTCTGATCATTCTTGCAGATTGATTCATTTTTCCACCCCGGTACAGCCGTTATGCTGTCGGATTTGTCCCTTGTTTCCAGTGATTCCAATGCTTTTGCATTACAATCTTGTCCGCTCTTAAATTATATCATCTTTGCTTTGATTCCATCATAAATCCTACTCTGATTGTTGATTTTTACCACACAGAATGTCAGGTGGAACTAGATGTGTTGAATCTGGTCAAGGTAATCAAAGTGGTGATGATGATCCTCCTTCACCGCCTTCTGCAGCGGAAATCATGATGGAGGCTGAGCGAAATCGACGTGATCAAACACGCCTTTTGGAGCTCATTGAGAAGAATACTTCTCTCCAGCGAGATGCGGTAATATCCATCCAGGATTTTATCCTTTTGAACCCGCCCAGTTTTCCGAAGTTCATCTGAGCCCATTGATGCCGATGATTGGCTCCGTTCCATCGAGCGTAAGCTTGAGACGACGCATGTTTCCCCAGATGATCGTGTGATGTTTGCGGCATACTTTCTGGAAGGTGCTGCTGGTGAATGGTGGGAAAGTTTTGTTGCAATGCAGCCTGATGGTCACGTAGTGACTTGGCAGGAGTTCCGTGATGCCTTCCAAGGGTACCACATTCTGGATGAGCTGATGGAAAGAAAGAGGGAAGAGTTCTGCAACCTATCTCAGGGAAATATGACTGTTCATCAGTACAGGACTGAGTTCAACCGACTTTCTCGTTATGCCCCTGAGAAGATATCAACTGATGCCAAGAAGCAAGCAAGGTTCCGCAAGGGAGTTAACCCTGTCCTTCGTCATGATCTCAATCTCCTTGAATTCGTCAACTTCGAGGATTTGGTCAATAGATCATTCAGAGCTGAGCATGGAGATGAGGTCTTTGAAGAGTCTCGCAAGCGTGATCGTGATCTTGCTTCATCTTCTATTTTGGGTTCTCAGAAACGTTGAATTTGGATACCAACTAGTTCCCTTCCTCCGCACTTGATTTCAAGACCATCTCCACAAAGCAAGAAAACCCAGAAAGATAGTAGAGAGCTTTCCATACAAACTCCACAACCTAACACCCGTTTGTGCTACAAGTGTGGTAATCCTGGCCACATTGCACGGCAGTGTTCATTGCAAGAGAATGTTCCTCCTCGTCCAAAACATAAAGCCAAAGATAAACCACCAAAGCCTTCGAAAGCCAAGTCCTCTATTGTTGAATACGGACATGTGAACCATGCCACCATCAAAGAAGCCCAAGAGGATACGAAGGTTGTACTCGGTACACTTCCTGTCAACTCCAAACCTGCTTCTGTTCTATTTGATTCTGGAGCTTCCCATTCCTTTTTGTCTGAAAAGTTCGCACTCCTACATGACATTTCATTTGAGGAGTTGCCTAACCCCTTCATGAGTAAAACTCCAGGATCCACATGGCGTACCAGTAGGTTAAGTCATGACAATGAGATTGCTGTTGAGGATGTTGTATTCCTTGCTTCTCTCATAGCCCTCAAATCTTCAGATATCGATACCATCTTAGGTATTGATTGGTTATCCAAACACCGTGCCAAGATTGATTGTGCCACTAAATCAGTTCAACTCACTCATCCTTCCGGCAAGATAGTCCATTTCGCATATCAAGGTTCAGAAACCCAGCTATATTCGTTGAATGAACATCCCCTTCCTAACCTTGAAGATATTCCGATAGTTTGTGACTTTCCGGATGTCTTTCCAGAAGAGCTGCCGGGAATGCCACCCGACAGGTGTGTGGAACTCATAGTGGATCTTATACCAGGCACAACCCCAATTTCGAGAAGTCCATATAGAATGGCCCCACATGATTTAGCTGAGCTTAAAATCCAACTGGAAGCTTCGTTGGCAAAAGGCTTCATCCGCCCTAGCTCATCGCCATGGGGTTGCCCTGTTCTGTTCGTAACGAAGAAAGATGGAACAAAAAGAATGTTCGTAGACTATCCCCCGCTAAACCTAGCGACGATAAAGAACAAGTACCCACTTCCCCGGATCAATGATCTTTATGATCAACTTGCTGGATCCTCTGTCTTCTCCAAGATGGATTTGAGATTAGGTTATCATCAAATCAAAATCAGAAACGAGGACATTCCCAAGACGGCTTTCACTACTCGTTATGGTATTTTTGAGTACACCGTCATGTCCTTCGGTTTAACCAATGCCCCAGCCACTTTTTCGTGCTTGATGAATTCGAAAATGTCGAACACCATTGAACTGGTCAGAAACCGGTGAAAGACAATTCTTTGGACCGGATATGATCCAGGAAACAGAAGAGAAGGTTCGCATTGTTCGTGAGCAATTGAAAACAGCCCAGACTCGTCAGAAAAGCTACTATGATCGTCATCATAGGCCAGAAAGCTATGAGCTGAACGAGAAGGCTTACCTCCGGGTTAATCCTCTGAAGGGAACCCATCGCTTCGGTATCAAAGGCAAATTGGCCCCATGTTACATCGGTCCCTTTCGCATTCTAGCTAAATGTGGAGAAGTTGCCTACCAACTTTAACTACCCCCGCATCTTTCTCAGGTTCGCGATGTCTTCCACGTATCTCAACTCAGGCGTTGCTTCAAGGACCCCATCCGCGAAGTAGACCACGAAACGCTTGATCTCCAAGAAAACCTGTCATATCGAGAGTATCCCGTCCGTATCCTCGATGAAGCTGAGCGTACCACCCGGCGTCAGAAGATCAAGTTCTTCAAAGTGCAGTGGTCCAACCATTCTGAGAAATAAGCCACCTGGGAACGAGAAGACCGTCTTCGAGTTGAATACCCCACCCTCTTCCCGACTACTTCTGAATCTCGGGACGAGATTCTTTTGAGTGGGGGCAAGTTGTCACAACCCTAGTTTTGGTATGTGCTTTTATTACTAGAAATAATTGCATCATGTTTAAATTCTATGGTTTAAGAATTGGGGATTTGGAAAAGCCTCAAAAAGAATTTAAATAAAAAGGCCAGATAAAAAGTTTTTCCAAAATTCCTCCAAACAATTTTCAAAAGTCCTATAAATGAGTGTGATCATTTTAAAAATGATTTGGAGTCAAACCCATGCTCATGGATTTTTCAAATATTCAAATAGAGGTTTCAAAATTAAATTTAAATGCTATTTGAATTGGATTCAAATAATTTGAATCCCAAAAATCTTCAAAACTTGGGAGTGACTTGTAGTATGTCACATATGTCCAAGATAAATATTTGAGGATTTTATAAAATGAATTGATATTTAATTCAATTCAAAACAAATAATACAGAAAACAAAGAAAAAGAGAAAAATAATAAAAAGGCCGAAGCCAACTACCTCACTTACCTGGCCCACCTAGCCCAGCTAGCCGGCCCAGCCCGCCAGGGGTACATCCGTCTTCAACCCCTGGCCAGGCAGGCAAGCAGCTCGCCGGCGAGCCCGACATGGACGCCAGGCAGCTGCCTGGCTGCCCCCTCCCCTTTATCGGCGCCGTGGAGACGCCTGTGCTCATCCTCCTCCTTTTCCCCCTCCTCTTCCAGGTCGCTCCCCTCCCATTCTCGCCATTTCCCGCGCGTCCAGAAGCTCGTCGCCGGCCGCCGTCTTGCGCACACGTGGCCACCGTGCCTCCCGCGCCAAGCCCTGATGTCCAGGAGATGCGCAACGTCAAGCCGCACCTCCTCGTAGCAGGAATCAAGCCCCCTCGCCTTGAAGACGACACCCACGACCTCCGTCTCCGCCACAGCCGCCGGCACGTCGTCGTAAAATTCGCGGCCACCGCAGCTCGTCCGGCTCCCTCGTCCTCTCCACTGCAACCCCGGTGAGCCCGCGGCTCGTTTCCCCCATCCTGCAACCGTCCTCGTGCCCCCGGTACCCTCCTTCCGTCACCAGCCGAGCGGCGCCGTCGCGCCCTATGGCTGGCCCTTGGCCGCCCACCTGCCCCACTGGATGCGCGTGAGTGCGGGGGACCATTTGGTGGTCTCCCCGTAGCCTCCCGTGGCCGGAGACGCCGGCTCCAGTGAGCGCCGCCGTGTGGTTTGGCCACCGGTGGCTAACCACCGGCCATGCCTACGTGGCTGGCTTAATTAGGGGGCTAACCCCCTGATTAGTTTGGCCCTAGGCCACTGACAGGTGGGGCCAGCCCCCTCTAATTAAATCAAAATTTTAATTAAACAGAGGAGTTTAGCACTGTGTCACTGACCATGTGGCCCCACATGTCAGCCCCCCTGGTGACATCAGCATTGCATCATGCTGATGCAATAAGTGTTTTTCTCTGTTTAATTTAATCCAGAAAATTCCAGAAAACTATGAAATCTTTAAAATTCAATAACTTTTTAACCATAACTCCTAATCAGAAGTGTAATATATGAAAAATCATCAGAAAAATGCAAGGACTCCAAATATCATATTTTCATGGATGAAAAACACATCTACGATGATGGACCAGTAGCATTTAGCTATTTGGGTTATTTGGAATAATTCAAAATGAATGTTTAAATCATTTCAAATTAAATCTTTGCAATGCCAACCTTATCACACGAACATCACAGGCATATCATACACATGACCACATGGTATACCATATCCAAATATTAGCAAATGCAACTTGGGATAATTTGAACAACATTTGGAGTTTGAATTTGAATTCCTTTTTCAAATCAACTTCAATTAACATGTGACAAATTGAACCTAGGTTACATCAGTACCATGCCATGATTCATTTCTTGAATGTGCATTGCAATGTGATGTTTACATTGTTGTTGTCTCAGTGTTTGCTTCTTCTCGATAGATCCATCGCCGGACGTAGTCCCTGTTTTCTCCGAAGAGTGGCACCCCCGAGTCTCGACAATAAGGCAAGCAAACCCCCTTTGATCATATCTATAAAAACCCAGTTTCCCTCTTGTTCTCTTATGCATGATTAGGTGATTCACATGTGACCGTTCTATCGCTAGTTGAACCCATCCTTTGCATGACCTATCATTGTTGCCACAGTATTAAGCAAACCTCAACCTAGCAGATACAAGATTCGTTTGTGTTCATCATGTGGCCGTTCATCCATGTTATGCTATGCCATGCTAGAGTTGTATGCAATGAAGTTGATCCATCTGGGTGATGTATCGGAATGGTAGTGAACACATGCAACAAGGTGGTAACCTGTTGATGAAGTCACCCTAATATAAGTGAACAATGAGAGGCTGTGTAGGAGTACACAATGGGTTGTCTCATTTACACTGCCCTAGGCCCCGAGTTCTTGTGTTGTGATCCAAGACACAGATTACTACCACATGTTGGGCTCATTGACCCCTCTCGACCTATTAAGTCACCCCGACTATGGTCCAGGATTCGCATGGGTTAATTTTATTCTATTTTCTTTCATAACATAGCACGGTTTTAGGCAAGCGCAGCACCATCCGTCGAGGTGGGCTTGTCGGACTGTCCATACATCGTCTGGGTCCTGAAAGGAAACCACGGCCGGATTCCCGATTGGGGTACAACTCAGATAGGCGATCCCCTGGACTAGAGTGTGAGCCGTGAGGTAAGTGTCGTGGTAATATCCTCGCCGACACCGCTTGAAGGTGACGAGTTCTAGGCGATAAGTGGTAGATACGTATGTGAAGAAGTACACCCCTGTAGGGTTAATGAACTATTCGAATAGCCGTGTCCGCGGTTATGGACTACTTGGAGATCTTTACTTGATTATTAGACAACTCAAATGGTTACTCTAAAAATCGCAAGATAAGTGTGAGTTCTTTGGGTTGCTTCCTCGTGGGGAAGTCGAGGAAGGATCCATGGTGGTGTATTGATGTGGTGATCAAGATTAGATGGACTCGTGTGCACCTCTCATCTCAACTCTATGTAGTGGTAGTACAGGATAGCCAAGTCAAAGCTTCTGCATTACAACCCCACTTGACTTTACCTTGGTACCTGAGCATGAGTGGTATAGTTCTGACGTAAGTCTTGCTGAGTACGACTTTGTACTCACGTTTGCTTAATCTATGTTTTAGAGACGAGACCACTGACCCTGAAGGTGGCCTCCCCCTCAAGCTCGACGTCAACGAAGTAATGTAGTCCCAGACAGCAGCCTGGTCCCTCTGGAGGGTCATTGTGTTTTCTTAAAGGCTTCTTAAGCCATTTGTTAACCTTGTCTTTACTAAGACATAATTTGTTTCCGTTGTTGTATGATGTAATGTTGGGTCACAGTTATGTGATCTCTGCTTGTAACACTACTATATCTGCTCTCTTTAGCACATGCAATAAAGCTATGAGTTTGTAGAGTTCTTGTTGTGTTACCTGCTGTTTACACTAGACATGTATGCTGCGTGTATGATTATAACGTGCATGTCTTAGTGTGGGATTCGATAGCTTAGTTGAGTTCTTTCCGGCGGTCTTTTATACACCAAGTGGCCCTTAGATGTGCGCAGCTTGGGGCATCGCGATGCGATTGCTCGTGACTCTGTCACGTGGCACACTTTGTTGTATGATTGAGCCCGCCCGAGACCCCGACTAAGAGATCGGGATGGAGTCTGTTTATGTAAGTGTGATGATTCAATCGATAATATGGTTGAGGCGAATTGTCTATGAGTATGGGATTGCACCACCCATAATCATTTAGACTTGTGAGAGAGCGATGAGGACCCATCTCAGTTGATCATCTGGCCTGGATGGGATACCCCTCACGTTCGAGCTTTCCGAGAGTGTCTTGTACTTGGCCTTGTCTTCTTAGACAAGTGGGTATGGCTCTCGGCTCTCCGTATGATTGAATTGTGACTCGAATTACATATGCAAACCCCGGGTCCCGACAATATTAAACTTGATCATACCATCTTTGCCTATGCATTGCACCCATTGCTTACTTGTGTGCCTTTTCCTTGTCGGTACCTTACGTTAGCACCTGAGTCTGCCGAGGATACTTACGTGGAGATTTCCGACACCGAGCCCGAGGAGCCTGCTACGTCTGCTTCGACGACCGATTACCCAGGCAAGGGGAATATTTATACCATTACTTGATACCTTTCTACCTACCTGCCTAGCTGTAGTCTAGAACATTTGTTTGATCCTACCCACCTTGCATGTGCCACAATCAAAAACCAAACAGCCATGCTCCCCACATCCCAGCAAAACATTGTATTGCTAAGTTACCGCTGCTCAGCCATTTCTTAGTATGAGTAGGAAAACTTGCTGCTTACCCTATTCTATGGTTTGGGATATCATGTTATCTAAAGAAGTTGGTTGATATTTATTATTATTATGATGTTAATTACACTTGACGAATGATGGGAGACCGGGCTGTTCCCTCCAGGTGTTTTGTTCCATTTGAGTCACCTAGGTCCCGAGTTCCGGGTATTGTGTTTCTTGACGAGCGTGCCTAATTGTGTGTGGGATTCTATGGGGTCCCCTTGTCTTACCTACCTAGCTTCATGCAGTTCCAGTGGTGGCCCGAGCTGATTTACATTTGCAATGTGTGTGTGCTGGTGGTACCCCTATTGTTTACAAACCACCTTGGGCCAGGAGGACTTGTGCCTTGGCTGGCCCACCTTGACCGGCTGAGGACCCGGTCTCATATGAGATTTAACCGGCAATCCAAACCTGGAGTCATACGGTAGAGACCGATTCGAGAGCGTGGCCGGCTTTTGAGGTTGGCGTCGACTCACCGGGGGCCACCCGGAATTGTGCGTTGTTAGTTAGAGGGACTCTGACGTTCCGGAGTTTCAGGCGTTTACCTAGCCAAGTGGAAACCGGGCGTACATGCGAAGCCTATGATGGGCAGTTGGTACACCCCTGCAGGGTTAAATATTTTCGAAAAGCCGTGTCCGCGGTTATGGACGACTTGAGACCTACTCCTTGTTCATAGAATAACATCAATTTGAATCATAATTAAAAACTTGCCTACCGTGTGAGTGCCTTGGTTGCTTTTCTTCGTCCAGGGGGACCGAGAGAAGATCCAGGTTGTGTTATGATTGTCGTAAGTAGGTGAATAGCAGGACCTACGACGTGATGTCACGTGCATTCTTGGATCTTACCCCTACTCTAATAGAACGATAGCCACCATATATGCTAGTGCAGCTGCAACATTTACCTTTACCTTGTCTTACCGTAGGGAGTTAGTTATCCTGTAATGTTATAATCTCACCCCTGTTTTCCTTTTGTGCTTTTACTGTTTTGCCTGATCGGCCGCTGCAGTTGACTGCTACCTCGATCCGAGCACTGGGCGATACTTCGTGGAGGTTCCCCCGGAGGATGACGATGAGGACGACCTCGTTCAGTAGATCCTATAGTTGGGCTTCGACGATCCGTGGGTGGACTCTTTATGTGCAGCACTCTCTAGGGAAATTTGGATTTTGACCGTACTCGGTCGTGATTGTCTTGCGCTTGTTGCATGATGTACTGTTGGGTCCACGGACCTCGGAGATGATGTAATAAATTCCAGTGGCGATGTATGCCCTGGACTCTATATATTTTATTTCTTAGTATTAAGTTCATTGTTCATATACCTGTTGTCGAGAACCCGGCAGCGACACGAGTGCGAGTGTCGTGAGCTGGTGTCCTTTTATGTGCTAGTAACTTGAGAGGGACGCGAAAGCGACTAACTTGAGTTAGCACCGCATCGGGGGCCTTACACTACGGATAGTCCTACCCGGTGTCCTTGAAGATAGAAGGCCCATGAAGACCCGCCTGGACCCGCCTTGGCCCGCTAATTGGCACCGGCGTAGGAGTCTGTGACTCACAAGGAAGGTGCAAAGACCTGTCGTACGGAGCAAGCTAGGGTTAGGAAATATTACCTGTAAACGTAGATGAATTCCCCGAGACCTAGCCTAGTATATAAGGGCTAGGAGGGACAACGCCAAAGGCAATCAATATCATCTGTAACCCTAGCCTTGAGCGCTCCAGCCTTGGTATCCACTGTAATCGCATCTCCCTCATCAATAATATCGAGCAGGAACGTATCGTCCTGTTTGCCGACGAGCTATCGTCCAACCTATGCCTCTCATGACTAACCCAGGGTCCCTGACCATGGGATTTGCCGGGGTTGATCCCCGTCAATTGATGCCGTCTGTGGGAACTACACAGGTTGGGATCACGATCTCGGTGGTCCCATCTTCAGCAAGCCACAACTCAAGGGCAAGGACCAGATCTAGCCCACTCGCAGGATTCAAGATCACGGCGAACATCTCTGCCACCCCATCAAGATCGCTTGGGCTGCAGCTGTGCCAGGACCGATACTACGGTATCGGCCAAGTGCAGCGTCAGCAGCGAAGGAATCGACGACCCAGAAAAACGGCGAGAGGCCTCTACGACGGAATTCCACTCGACGAACCGCGACGCGCAGCGGAGGACTCGCAAATGTTCCAACAACCCACCGCCGCCCGGGCACCCGCCGCACATCAAGACAATGACTACGAGATCGAAACCAGAACCATCGCCAAGGAAGAAGGAATCGACGACCCAAAAGGCGCGCACGGGAGATCTACGGCGAGGCCCAACTGAACGAGCCACGTCACACAGCCGTGCATCCGACGGCCACTCGACGACACGCCGTCGCACGAGCACCTGCCGCCAGCCAGGACAGCGACTCCGAGACACCGGTGGGCGAGTACTATGACCCAGATCGAAGGCCAGATGAATTCGCCAACCTCATCAAGAACCAAGATATGAGTCGAGGAATCGAAACCGACCCTCGCTTCCACGAACACTCGGAGGATCACGAGCAAATCTTCAGAATCTCAAGAAGGAAGAGGCACGACGGATCTAGCAAACTCACGGCTAGAGAGTAGGTAGCAGGACCCTGCACGAGCCACATCTTCGAGGATGACTGGGGACGCGTCAGGTCAGGTCACACTTTGAGAGACTGCCGCCTGTTCAACGAGCTAGCCGACGACCTCAAAAAGGAGAAGCAGAAAGAAGACAGGCGCAACCGGCGACCTGAACAATCGCCGCCCTCAAGCCCGGAAGGACGTCATAGCCCGCTGCAAGGACAGGTGCTCATGATCCAAGAGGGAAGGGTGCCTCAAGCACAACGCGACGCCTACACCCTGCAAGCTAGAGCAGCCGAGAGCATAAATATAGTCGAAGTCTACCAGCTACATGATGCGGAGACCAGCATCACGTTCTCACAGGACGACCATCCACCTGCAGTCCCAAGACCGGGGCACGCGACCCTGGTGCTCGATGCACAAATCGGAGGGTACGACATGGATAGGATCTTCATGGACGGAGGCAGCTGCATGAATATCATCTTCGCCAGCACCCTGCAAAAGATGTTGATCCCACGATCAGTATGGAAGAAATCGAGCATCGTGTTACATGGGGTAGTACCAGGAGAAGAAGCCAAATCCCTCGCAGTTGTCGAACTCGAAGTCGTCTTCGGCAACCGACGCAACCTCGCAAAGCACGTCCTCGAGTTCGAAGTACTCGACTGGCAATCGCAGTATTACGCCATATTGGGACGGCCAGCATTCGCGCAGTTCATGGCGGTTCCACATTACGCCTACCACAAGCTCAAGATGCCAGGATCAACAGGAGTCCTCACGATCAAAGGAAGCTTTATCAAATCAGATCAATGTGACCGTGACTTTCACAAAATCTCCGACACATTCGGAGCCGAACAAGAACTCAGAGAAATAGCCATGGTGACGGACAAGAGTACCTTCCCATTGGTGAGCCGAAGCGAACCTAAGGAGTACGGACGCGACTTCAGCATCGACAGTGACACCCACCTACCAGAGGACCCAGACAAAACAGTCCGCGTGTATGCCCACCTACCAGAGGAGCAGGCGACGGCTCTCGTCGCTTTCCTTCGAGATGAGTGGGAAATATTTGCCTGGTGCCCAGCCGACATGCCTGGAATACCACACGAATTCACGGAGCACGCCCTACGCATCAAGCAAAACACGAAGCCGGTGAAGCAAGCTCTGAGACGATTCTCGGAGCCCAAGCGCAAAGCAATAAGAGAGGAAGTCAACTGGTTACTCGACGCCCAGTTAATCCGAGAAACGAAGAAAGCCACCTGGATAGCCAACCCAGTGCTGGTGCCCAAGAAAGACACGACCGTGTTGCGCATGTGCGTCGACTACGGACCAGTCAACAAGCATTGCCCAAAGGACCACTTCCCCCTGCCTAGAATCGATCAGATAATCGACTCGACAGCAGGGTGCGATCTACTTTCCTTTATTGATGCCTACTCAGGATACAACCAGATCAGGATGAAGAAATAAGACGAAGAGCACACATCGTTCATCACCCCCTATGGCGTATTCTGCTACAGGACCATGCCTTTCGGGCTCAAGAACGCAAGCGCCACATACGAGCGAATGATGCAGGCCTGCTTGAAAGAGCAAGTCGGCAGAAATGTGCAAGTCTATTTGGACGACATCGTCATCAAGACCTACAAAGAAGCCACACTACTCGATGACCTGCGCGAAACCTTCGCAGCGCTCAACAAATACAGAATCAAATTCAACCCAAAGAAGTGCACATTCGGCGTACCGGCGGGGAAGCTGCTCGGCTATATGGTCTCTGCCCGAGGAATCGAGGCAAACCCTGAGAATGTCCAAGCCATTGCCCGAATGCAAGAACCAACGGACGTCAAAGGAGTACATCAGCTCACTGGAAAACTCGCAGCCCTAAGCCGCTTCATCAGCAGGCTTGGAGAACGCACGCTGCCTTTCTATCAGCTGCTCAGGAATGGAAGGAAATTCGAGTGGACGGAGGAAGCCCGCCAAGCATTCGCGGACCTGAAAAATACACTCTCGACCCCACCAATCCTGGCGGTGCCCAAGGAACGAGAGAAGCTATACCTCTACGTGGCAGCACGTAACAGTGTAGTAAGCACAGCGCTCGTTGTCGAATGCATAGAAGAAGGCAAGGTCGAGAGCATCCAAACACCAATCTACTACCTCAGCATGCTCCTGAACAAATCCCAGCAGCGGTACCCGCATTATCAGAAGCTACTTCTGGCCGTCTTCATGACCTCAAGAAAGGTGTCCCCCTACTTCGACGAGCACCCTATCACAATCGTGAGCAGCGCACCACTCGCTGACATACTCAACAACCCTGGAGCGACTGGACGAGTCGCCGAGTGGAACATTGAGCTCAGCCCACGGGACCTGCAGTTCAAGCACCCAACATCCATCAAAGCCCAAGTACTCCCAGATTTCCTGGTCGAGTGGACGGAGGTTCAAACACCAGGCCCCCCAGACCTATCAAATTCATGGTCAATGTTCTTCGATGGGTCCAAGAGACAACAAGGAGCCGGGGCCGGAGTTGTGCTCATCTCCCCTAAAGGAACAAAGCTAAAATATGTCCTCCAGATGAACTTCAGTCACGCCTCCAACAACGAAGCAGAATACAAGGCACTCCTCCATGGCATGCGCATGGCCAAAACGTGCGGGGCCACTCGCCTCATAATCTACGGGGACTCCATCCTCGTTGTCCAGCAGACGATGAGAAACTGCGACGCAATAGCCAACAACATGGCGGCCTACCAGAAGCTCTACAACACACTCGAAGGAAGTTTCGATGGTTGCGAGCTCAACTACATCACCAGGGCCAACAACACAGAAGCTGACGAACTTGCGAACATTGGTTCGACCCGAGGACCAATACCGCCCGGCGTTTTTCTCGAAAGCATCAGCCAGAGATCCATGAAGGTAAAGAAAGTAGCACCTGAAGCAGTCGTGGACGACGAGGACGCAACAGACCTGGCGCAGGTGGCAGCAGCAAGCCCATCATAAGGCACAAGCACCAGTACACCCGACAGCACAGCTCCGACTGAGCTCGAAGGACCTGTCTGGGCAAAACCGTTCCTCCGATTCCTAAACGAAGGTACGCTACCGCAAGATGTGGCCGAAGCACGGCGCATCAACCGTCGATCCAAGGCGTTAACCGTGATCAACAAACATCTATACAAGCGCAGCATCACCCAGATACTCCAAAGGTGCATCGACGAAGAGGACGGCAAAGCCCTACTACTCGAAATCCACGAAGGCACCTGCGGGCACCATGCGAGAAGTCGAGTACTCGTGTCCAAAGCATTCCGAGCCGGGTTCTATTGGCCCACAGCCATGAAAAACGCAGAGGAAATCGTGCGACGTTGTGTCGCCTGCCAGAAATTCGCCAACAGGCCACACGTCCCCGCCTCAGAGCTCAAGACCATACCACTATCCTGGTCGTTCGCCACCTGGGGACTCGACATGGTGGGCCCACTCAAGAAATCATCAAAGGGCGGAAGGACACATCTGCTCATCGCGGTCGACAAGTTCACTAAATGGATCGAAGCAGTGCCCATCACCAGCTCCACAGCCCTCACGGCTGTCAACTTCATCAAATCGATCATCTTCAGGTTCGGAGTGCCACACAACATCATCACGGACAACGGCACGAATTTCACAGCCGCAGAATTCCAGAACTTTTCCAAAGAACTGGGCATCAAAATCAATTATGCATCATTCGCGCACCCGCAGTCCAACGGCCAAGTGGAAAAAGCAAACGGCCTTGCATGTGGGGGAATCAAGAAGCGGCTCCTCGCACCACTCGAGAAAGCCTCCGGCAACTGGATAGAAGAACTGCCCGCGGTACTATGGATCCTACGAACCACACCAAACACCGCGACCCAGTACACACCCTTCTTTATGGTGTACGGGGCAGAGGAAGTACTACCACATGACCTCAAGTTCGGAGCACCCCGAGTCACCGGGTACAAAGAAGAGGAAGCAGAAGAAGAATTACAAGATGACAAAGATACAGCTGACGAAGCAAGAGATACAGCCCTGACAAAATCAGAGGGGTACCAAGACAAGCTATGCACCTACCAAAGCAGTCGCTTGCGCACTAGAACCTTCAACAAAGGTGACCTAGTCCTACGGCTGATAGAAGAGAAGGTCCATAAACTTTCCCCCCAATGGAAAGGACCATTTATAGTCTCAGAAGTCATCGGAGGTGGTGCCTACAGGCTGAAGAACCCGAAGACGAACGAGGACGTGGGTAACCCATGGAACGTCGCAAACTTGCGACTGTTTTATCCATAGTCCCTATCGGTGAGACATGACTGGCAACTCATGTAGCCGCTCGACCGCAATAAAATTAAATGTTGCCCAAATACTACCATCTCAAAGTACTCGGGGGCTCGAGCACACACTCCCCCCGAGAGATGCTATCATCGCCTACGCGATCTTAACCAAAGCACTCGGGGGCTCGAGCACACACTCTCTCCAAGAGACGCTATCTTCGCCTACGCGATCTTAACCAAAGCACTCGGGGGCTTAAGCATAAAAATCCCCCCGAGATACGCTATCGCCTACGCGATCTTAACCAAAGCACTCGGGGGCTTAAGCATAAAATCCCCCCGAGAGACGCTATCACCTACGCGATCTTAACCAAAGCACTCGGGGGCTTAAGCATAAAAATCCCCCTGAGAGACTCTATCGCCTACGCGATCTTAACAAAAGCACTCGGGGGCTTAAGCATAAAATCCCCCCGAGAGACGCTATCGCCTACGCGATCTTAACCAAAGCACTCGGGGGCTTAAGTATAAAATCCCCCGGAGAGATGCTATCGCCTACGCGATCTTTGTCATAGCCCCAACTTGGGTAAGTGCTAGGGTTTGAGTGTACCTTTGCACAGCTGCGTGGAGACCATGTCGTGGCCGCCGACGTGCCCCTGGGAACGCAGCTGCCTCCCCGGCCTTCCCCTTGCGCCACGGAGACGCCCGAGAGGCCGTGGATCCTTTCCCCCCCTCCAGGTTTGCTCTCCACCCCTCCCTCGCCGGAAAACTGCGACGTCCGAGAGCCGTCGCAGAGCACGCCGCCGAGCCCGCGTGGCCAACGGCCTCCATCTGCCCCGCCGTGGTGCCCAGAAGAACTGCCGTCGATGGCTACGTCTTCCTGCGTAGCCAATCGAGCCGAGGAGCTCCGGAATTGATGCCATCACCGCCGACTTGCCGCCGGCCGCCGAGGACCTCGATAGGAAATACACTGCCACCGCGCCCTCCCAGCTCTCGCCGTCGACGCCTTTGACTCCGGGGTAAGCGCCTCTGCTTTTCCCCCCTAACCCCGGCCTCTTCCGCGTCCGAAACTACCATGCCCGTCGAGCCGAGCTCTGGCTGCCGCCGCACCTCAACTCCGGCGAGGCTACGGCGCCCCCCTTGCCTCCTCGTCGGCACCAGAAGACGCGGATGAGCACGAGCAGTGTGCTGGTGGTCTCCCCGTGCTCTCCCATGGCTGGAGACATCGACATCAGTGAGTGCCGCCGCGCAGTTTGGTCGCCGCCGGCCAAACTCCGGCGAGGCCCACGTGGGCTAGTTAATTAGGGGCCAACCCCCCTGTTAGTTGACCCTAGGTCAATGAGAAGTGGAGCCCTGCCCTAATTAACCCCTTCGGGTTATTTATAAAACGGGGATTAACCCCAGAGAGGCTGACCAGTGGGTCCCTCTGGTCAGAGGCCCCCCTATGTCAGCATGATGTCATGCTGACGCAGTAATTAGATTTTGAATTAAAAGAAATCAGAAAATTACAGAAAATAGATTAAACTTTAGAAATTCATAGAAAATTCATATTAACTCCAAATTAAACATATAATATATGAAAAATTATCAGAAAAATGCAAGGATTAAGAATATGGAACTTGTTTTCATGTTTGACCATTTTAAAATGGGGAAACAGTAGCAAGTTTGCATATGGCTTAATTTGAATTCAAATTTGAAGTTTGAATTTGCAAATCCTTTGCAATACACTTCAATTAAATTGATTTGTCAACAAACCAGTACCATATACATCATGTTCTACAACTTGATAATGTGGTTGTGCATTGTACATTATATTGATTGCAATGTTTGTGATGTTTGCTCGAATAGAGGTGGAGCCGGAACCGGAGGCCACCCCCTTCGTTGAAGACACCGTGTGTGAACCTCGTCAGCAAGGCAAGCAAACCCCATTGATCATGTCTATAAAATCCCATTTCCCTCTCAGTCTCGCTTATGCATGAATAGGAGATCACCTTGTTATCGATTGTACCGCATAGTTGAACCCATATCCGATGCATGACCTATCATCTTGTCACAATAGTAAGCAAACCACAATCCTAGCTGACATAGGAATTGATTGATATCATCTGGCCCCTGCAACTGTTAGAGCTTATTGCATGCTTAGAGGTTACATTGAGGTTACTTTGATCCGTGAGTTGGGATGGTTGTGATCATGTCACTGATGAAGGTAAAACTGTGTCGGTGAATCCACCCTAATACAAGGTGAACGATGAGAGGCTGTGTAGGAGTACACAGTGGGTTGTCTCGTTGAACATCGCCTTAAGCCCGAGTTCTTGTGTGGCAATCCATGACGAAGAGTACTACCACATGTTGGGCACATGGACCCCCGCTCAGCCTACTTACTCACCCCAGTTCAAGTCCAGGAGTCACTATTTCGGGTTTTCCATTTGGCATATGCATAGAAAAATAATGAATGAAAGTTTGCATCATTTAAATATGTGGGTGGACCTGTGAGACAGTAAAACCATCTGCTAAGGTGGCGTCTCAGTCGCCTGCATCGTCTGAGCCCGTATCGTTGACCCGGCCGGACTCTTGAGCAGTGAGCAACTCAGATGGTTGATTCCTGGATTAGAATTGGCTGTGAGGTAAAAGTTGTGGAAATTATCCTCGCCGACACCCGCTTGAAGGGTGACGAGATCCCGGCGGTAACTGATAGTTTCATCTGTGTAGCACTACACCACTGCAGGGTTAACAAAACTATCCGAATAGCCGCGTCCGCGGTAAGGGACTACTTGAAGAGATGTGCTTGATTATTAGACAACTTGAATGGATACTTCTAAAACTCGCACGATAAGCGTGAGTGCTGTGGTGTGCTTCCTCGTGGGGAAGTCGAGGAAGTAACCATAGTGGTGTATTTGTTGGAGACTTGGTAGTGGACTCGTGTACGCTTCTTACCAAAAGTCTGGTACTCGTAGAACAGGACTAGCAGAGTCAAAGCTGGAAGTTCTGCATGATGAAACCCCACCTCCCTTTACCTTGAAACTTGAGCATGAGTAGTTTAGTTCTGATGTAAGTCTTGCTGAGTACGACTTTGTACTCACGTTTTCTTATTCTATGTTTTAGATGGAAACCCAAAACCCTGATGGAGTCACCTTCCTGAAGCTCGACGTTGACTAAGCTAGTATAGTCCCAAATAGCAGTCTGGTCCCTCGTGGAAGGGCATGTATGTTGAACAAGGCTTCTCTAAGCCATTTGTTAAACTTGTCTGTACTCAGACCTAATTTGCTTCCGTTGTATGATGTAATGTTGATCACAGACATGTGATCTTTGTATACTCTATGTGTAAGTCAATAAAGAAGTACTTTGTAGAGTTATGTGATGATACCTGTTGTTCATACTAGGCATGTGTGCTGCGTGTATGTTTATAACATGCATGTCTTAGTATGGGTTTTCGAGACCTTAGTTGTGATCTGGCTGGTGGTATTTTATACACCAAGTGGCCCTTAGATGTGCGCAGCCTGGGGCATCGCGATGCGATTGCTCGTGACTCTGTCAGGTGCACACTTTGTTGTATGATTGAGCCCGCCCTAGACCCCGACTAAGTGATCGGGCTGGAGTAAGTCTATGTAAGATTTAGGATTCAATCGATAACATGGTTGAGGCGACTTGTCTATGAATATGGGATTCACCACCCATAAGCATTTAGACTCGTGAGTGGACGATGAGGACCCATCTCAGTTGATCATCCGGCCTGAATGGGATGCCCCTCACGTTCGATGCTTTCCGAGAGTGTTCTGTGCTTGGCCTTGTCTGCTTAGACTAGTGGGTACGGCTCTCGGGTCTCCATGTAATTGTATCATTACTGGAATTACATACGCCTATTCCGGGTTCCGAAAATCTTAACCAAACCACTCGGGGGCTTAAACATAAAAACCCCCCGAGAGACGCTATCGCCACTTAAGCGATCTTCACCAAAGCACTCGGGGGCTTAAGCATAAAAATCCCCCCGAGAGAGCCGAGACACGCTACAGTCTTATTAAAAAACACCAAGGTGGAAATCTTCAAGTCTTCACCCGGACGACAAACAACCAAGACTCGGGGACTACTCCAGAGTTGAAACGCGAGGAAATACGCAACGTTTTAAAGCCTATGTTTGACTCTACTACTCAAATGTAGCCTCGGGGGCTACTCCCATCGGGAGCGCTGTCGCGCACCCGATAGAACACGCTAGAAAGTTAAAGTCAGTGCATCACGGGAGGAGTCAACGACATTTCACGCTATCGGATGGAGTCGAAGACATTCTGCGCTATCAGAAGGAGTCGACGACAGTGCATCACAAGAGTCGAAAACACAGTTTATTTCAAGAACTCAACCACAGCTTGAAGTCAACCATAAAGGTATAAAAGGACTCAACTACATTTGGATAGAAGGAAGCTCCTGTTACAAGAGGAAATTACCCAAGTAATCAAGACTTCTACATGTGTGCTCATGAGGGGTAATCGACTCTAGTACAAAGGCATCACCACAGACAATGGAAAAAAGGAAGCTAGCAGAGGATGTCAATGACATAACAAAAGGGTGAAACTCGACTTATTTGTCGATGCTCCACCAGCTTCTTCTCCAGCTGCAGCTGCACGCCTTCTTCTCCGGCCGCACAGCTTCTTCTCGGAGTTACCAGCTAAGATGAGGCCGCCTCCAGTTCTACAAGGTCGCTTGGCGCGCCCGCTTGACCGACGGCTTGACGTCGATGTCCTCTTCGGAGCTGATGGAGATGGCATCACCACCCGAGGAGTCGCCAGAAGAAGAAGCCGTAGAAGATGCAGGCATGGAACTCCTCAACCTTGTGGAGCTATCGCTGCTCGACTCCTGCCAGTGTGGATACATGTTGTTGCCACTCGGTTCGAACGCGCGGACAGTGACAGTGCTTTCTCCATCAAAACGACAACTGAGCATATCGCCATCTCGCAAATTCAACCGCTGAGCAAACAAACTCGTACCAGAGCCAAGAAAAATCAAGCGGGAGCCATCAACCTCCAAGTCAACATAAGAAGGAGATCGACAACTCCCTTGAAGATGCAGACGCAAGCCATATAAGCCACGTTCAGAGACAATGGCGGAAAAAGCAGAGGGAAGAAGATCACGATTGGCACTCTGGCCACGAATGCGTAAAAGAAAATCATAGCGCCAGAATCCCTCCTCCAAGGGAGAGGAGGAAGGCATCGGCGCCGTACCATGGCGACCACCACGGCATGAGCGTGGTGTACGGCCACCACGTCCACAACGAACACGGCCACGGCCAACACCTCGCCTGGAAGCCATAAGAGGAAGAAGAGAAGAAAGAAGAGGCAAAGCAGCAAGCTGGATAGAGGTCAAACACTGTGGAAGAGAAAAGCTTATTTATAGAACAAAAATCTCTCAGCACAGAGAAGCCAAGACAACGACAACAATTAATTCAAAGACCAAACGTCGCAGACGTCTCAGATTCCAAGACCAAGGTGCTTTCCCACAGGACGCATTGTGCGTGAGACGCGTCAATTCACGCGCATTTCCAATGCACGTATCGGAAACTCAACCAGCACCTGCCGCACGCCACAGCGGTCATCATTATGACCGGTCATGAAGACGTGACAGTTCACAGACGGAGCATCACTGACAGCTATCAAACAAGGGCATCGTTATCCTGACAAGCGGCAGACATCAAGGATGATTTCTCAAACACATTTTTCAAATATATTTGAACTCCCATCGTGAGCGTACCCACTCAAAATCGAGCCTCAGGTGAGCAGCCGCCTATTAGTCAGCAATGTGCTCGAGTGACCACTCGCACTCACGAGAGTCTCGGGTGCTCCCTCAACCCGACACAAGACAAACATTCACTCTCCAAGATCATACGGCGCTAGAGTCTCAGGTGCTCCCTCACCTCAAGAGCCGAAACGGCATTCGAGTGACTACTCGCGAAGAACCCCCGTTTGAGCACTCAAAACAAGCTCCGCGGGTGAATGAGTGAACAGGTCGCTTGAGGTTTTGTTCCAAGTGGGTGCAATACTATTAGGCTCCGCGCCTCAAAAACACACATTCCTGGAATGCGATACACTGTGCCCAGATGCCACGCAAGATTAGCGTTTAGGTAAGACCCCGCTGCGAAGTTCGGCCGGGCTGGGACTTGCCGAAGAGCGATTTCACTCCCAACCTTTTCCATGCGCTGCGCATGATAGAAAAAGTAGGGCGGACGCGCCTTAGGCTACACACATTACTGGCGGAAAATGAACACCGTAAGACTTGAAGCGTCAAGACTTTTTCTCGACACCAGTGTTCCAAGCTCACGTCGAGGGACGTGGGTTTGATTGGGCTACTGCGGTATTTTCCACTAGTGCAATTCACCAAGGCTCAACCAGTCAACTCCTTGGGCCCTTTCCGCTTAGCATCCCTCGAAACAGGTTTTTTCATGGCCACCAGACTGCCAGCGACCCGCGGTTGTACCGCGCATACAAAACGACCGACGAATGGATGTACTCGAGTCCCTACGCGACTCTTCGAGTCCCCCAGGCGCTCGGGGGCTACTGACGAGGGGGTGACCCCGCGACTCCTATGGATAGGCCTACCCGGTGTCCTTGAAGATAGAAGGCCCATGAAGACCCGCATGGACCCGCCTTGGCCCGCTAATTGGCATCGACGTAGGAGTCTGCGACTCACAAGGAACGTGCGAAGACCTGTCGTACGGAGCAAGCTAGGGTTAGGAAATCTTACCTGTAAACGTAGATGAACTCCCCGAGACCTAGCCCAGTATATAAGGGCTAGGAGGGACAACGCCAAAGGCAACCAATATCATCTGTAACCCTAGCCTTGAGCGCTCCAGCCTTGGCATCCACTGTAATCACATCTCCCTCATCAATAATATCGACCAGGAACGTATCCTCCTGTTTGTTGACGAGCTATCGTCCAACCTGTGCCTCTCATGACTAACCCAGGGTCCGTGACCATGGGATTTTCCGGGGTTGATCCCCGTCAGTAGGAATTTTCTATAATTTTCCAAAGTTTATATCTTTTTCTACATTTTCTGGATTTTCTTTTAATTAGAAAAACCCTTTACTGCATCATCACTGCGTCAAAGTGACGTCAGGGGGCTCTGACCACCGAGACCCACTGGTCAGTGGCACAGAGGTTAACCCCTCTGTTTAATTAAATTTAATTTGGATTAGGGGGGGCCAGGGCCCACCTGACATTGACCTTGGGTCAAATGAGTAGGGGGATTATCCCCCTAATTAACCAAGCCGGCCGGCGGTGGCCATTGGGCACGGCGGAGGCCGCCGGAGTTGCGGTTTTGGGGCTCGGGGGGAAACGGGGCTAGCACGGGGGTGTTCCTCGTGCTCGCCCGCATCCAGTGGTGCAGGCCAGGGCACCCGAGGAGGCTCGAGGCCACGGCAGCGACGAGACCCGCGGCGGCCGGAGCACGCTTCTCGGCTAACCGGCGATTGGGGCGTCAAGGTGGAGCACGGGAGGACGAGGGAGAACTGGAAACTCACCCCGAGTACATTGGGACCGTCGGGGAGGCCGGAGAGGCAATTATTGCGCGACAATTCCTCGCTGGAGCTTGCTGTAGCCGGCAGAAAGAACTTGATGCTCGCGACGTCCACAGGGCTTCCCGGCTTCGATTGAATGGTCATGGCGACGTAGACGAGTGCTGCAGATCGGCTGGACACGGCAGCGCGTCGGATGGAGCTCAGTGTGCGCGTGCAAGCCTGACGACGGCGACGGCGTCTCTCGGGACCTCGCGGAAACGAAGGGGAAGAGGTCCAGGTGAGGGGGAAAAGTCTTGGGGCTTCTCCAGGGCCTCCACGACGCCGGATAACGTGAAGGGGTGTAACATCCCAAATTTTGGAAAAATTAAATTTTTTGTTTTCGGTGTGAATTGTTTGATTGTCTGATTTTTTTGCGGTGTTAGCATCCCCGATTTATCGATCGGCGATTATTTTCCCCCTATTATCTCGTATCGGACGGAGACCGACCCTTGCCACCCTGACACTCGACATTTGCGACACCGGGTTTCGCCCGATCACCGTCGCGAAAACCGCACGAGACCAGCCGCAGCCAACGGAACGAAAACCCCGTTTAATAAGTAAACGGGATATTTTTATAGCGCGCCGGAAAGTTTTCTCTGAACGGTTCCAGCGCGAGGTGAACGCCGCTGGCTCGACGCGCTGATCGGGCAGTTCGAAGTTTTACCCGAATCGGAGGTACTGCGGACCCCCGGCTACCTGAGCTATACAAAGACCACCAGACTCCCACCCCTTTCTAGGGTTTCGCTAGGCCAAAATTGCAGCCACCCCCTCCACTTTGCCCCAAAAATCTGCCCAATAACCCAAAAATCGTGAAAACCCTAGTCCTAGGCCACCTCAGCCGTTGGATCTGGCTATCTAGGGCTCAGATTTCATCCACGTAGCCCCAGCCAGCCACCAACCGCGTCCGGGCCACGCCTGGCTCGCGCCGCCGCCGCCAAGGCCCGCCCCAGCCCATCTGACGGCCGAGCGCGCCCGCGCCACCGCCTCCCGCGCCTTCCCCGTCAGCGAGCCGTCCCGGCGCCGCCGTTGCACCGGCGAGCCGCCGTGGCCGCCCGTCAGGTGTTCTCCTCCTCTCCCCTCGCGCTCCTCCTCTCCCTCCTCTGTCCTCACTGTCGCCCTCCCTTCTCCCCTGAAGCAGGTCGCCGGCCGGAGCCTCCATGGGAGCAGCGGCCCAAGCTCACGCCCGTGCCCGAGGACCTCGGCGCCGGCCACCTCCGGGCGGATCCCGCCGCGTCGCGCCCCGATCCGCCTCGCCCCGGCCTCCTCCGCCTGCTGCACTGCCCCAAGGCTTGTCGGAGCTGCACCCCTCGCCGGAGAGGCCACCGGCCGCCGCGCGGTAGAGAACGGCCAGATCCGGCCTCCCGCCTCCTCCCGTGGGCCGGCTCCCTCCAGCGGCCACGTGGGCCAGCCAGAGGCCCTAGCGGCCCAAACCAGCCCAGGCCGGCCTGTCGTGAGGGCCTGTTCTTTTTCTCTTTTATCCAGTTTTTTTTCTTTTTCCTAGCCCTGCGAATTTTTGCTAAGTCTATAGATTTTTGCTTCTATTTACTTTTTGCGACGTAATTTGCAATCAAATCATAGCCCGGATCACGTTGAGCCCAAAAGGAAAATTGCTTAGAATTGTGTGTAGTTCAATCCATCTTTTGTGAGCATTTTGATTTGAGGCCATCTTGATGGTGCAAATCTGTGTTGAAGTGGGCATCAGGCCGTTAAACTGCTACTAATTGTTGTTATGTGCTGCTGCTGTTATTTTATTGCAACTTTGGTTTATGATTGTGACACATCCATGAGGCCTATTGCATTGATTCTTTTTTCATACTGTTCAGAATCATGTCTACTTCCATTATATGTATTGCATTGTCATGATATGCTTGCTGGTCATATAGTTATTGAGCTCCAAAGTTGCTATGCTGCTAACGTTGACAGCCACCTCTGTTTTTCTCTATGTCTGTAACGTCACGATGCCATGTTGCATGCTTAATATCTTTTGATCTGTTATTCCTATGACCATGATTCTTGTTTGTACCTGATCACCATCATTTCTAGTTCATGCTCATATATTGCTGTCATGTTGCTGCACTTTTGCATATAGTTTTACCCCTGTTCATGATGCCTATTTGCATGATTCTTTTTGCCATGCCTTCCTTGTCATGTCTACTTTAGTTGCATATCATTTGTGAGCATGTTTGCAGTCATTATCCTGTTTATGCATTGCTCTAAAGTATGCTTTGTGATGTTGGCAGATTGTGTTCCAAACTTGTATTGCTTGTATCTTTTTAACCGTAACTCCGTTTGGAGTGTTCTTTATATGTAACTTGATTAGTTTTTCGTGTGCTTTGTTTTTATTCTATTGTTTGCTTCTGTTAACCAACCTAAAATATGGTTTAGGGAAGAACAGTACTTAGTGTTATGCCATGTTTAGGTTGTGCCTCACTTAAATTGTCTAGCATAGATAGTTTATTTTATGCTTCACCTCTTTCCATGTTTGTGTGCTATGCCATGCTTGCTTGAGATGACATGTTAACAACCTTTGTTGATCACCTGTAGCTAAACAACTTGAACCTTTCTAAATGTGCAGTATCGTCGTGTGTGACGAGTACTCCACTTAACCTGTTAGTAACCGCTCTCGACGGTAGGTGCGATGTCTTGTGTTGCCTTCTTGTTGATGCTTGCTCGTTTTTGCTTCGTAGTAATAGATGCTTTCTCGTTGATTGCTTTCCAGTGTTTACCCTCTTGTGTGCTTCCGCGGGTACCTCTCGGAGACGATGCGAGCTACGATCAACTACACCTTCGGAACCCGAATTATCAACAGGCAAGGACTATGCATTACTTATTATCCATTCTATTTCAACCAGCGGTTTGCATGCTAGTCTAGGTCAGGTTCGATGTTCGATCCTACCACATGCTTACAGCCTCTTTTAAACCGATACGGCCATGTCCCCTCCCAGCAAAGCATGTACTACTAGGTTACTATTGCTTGTTACTCAGCCCCTGCTTAGTATGCATGCTTAGGATGCTACGATGTTACCCTATTACTCCTTGGTTTGGGATATCACATTATTATATTGTTGTGGATGATATGATTATTATAAATGATGACTATGTTCGACGAAGGATGGAAGGTCTAGGCTATCCCGCCCCGACGCTTTGTTCCATTCAAGTCACCTAGGACCCGAGTTCCGGGTATTGGTTTTAAGACTGAGCGTGCCTAACTGCGTGTGGGATTTTATGGGGTCCCCTCTTCTTACCTACCTAGCTCCAAACATTTCTAGAGGTGGCCCAAGCTGAGTTACCATTTGAAACCGTGTGTGTGCTTGGTTGGGAACCCAGCAGTTTTAAAACTACTCGGGCCAGCGGAGACAGAGTTCCTCTGTTGGTCCACACTGGTGAGCTAGGGAAGTCCCCTGTTATATAGGTGAGACTAAACCCGACCTTAGCGATACGGAATAGTCCGATCTGAGGGCGCGACCGACTCTTGGATTGGGTGTCAACTCCCCGGGGGCCACCCGGATTTGTGCGTTGTTAGTTAGAGGGACATGTCGTTTCGGATCTCTCGGAACTAAATCATAATATGGTTGCCTATGATGGGTAGGAACTGAGAGATTTGGGCGTGCGTGCGGAGCCTTGTAATGGGCAGTTGGTACACCCCTGTAGGGTTAAATCTTTTCGAGAAGCCGTGTCCACGGTTATGGACGACTTGAGACCTACGTCCTGTTCATAGACAACAAGAACTGAGATAATCTTAATATAACTTGATAAATGTGTGTGTGCCTTGACTGCTTCTTCTTTGTCGGGATGCGAAGAGGAGGACAAGCACTACTGGAAAAAGGAGTTTTGCCGTCAGCTAATGGCTTTGCCGTCAGCATTTAGTCGGGGCTGACGACAAAGAATACTATGTCGTCAGCTAGGTGGAAAGCTAACGGCAAAGCCTTGGTTGTAGGCAAAACGGAGTTATGTCGTCAGCCCGATCAAAGCCGTCAGCTGGCTGACGGTAGATGCAACTAAAGCTGACGGCAAAGACATCAGGACGGCAAAGAAATAACCGGGGCCCCACAAGGCGGAGCTAGCTTAACTGCCCGCTGCTTTGCCGTCAGCCAGCTGACGGCCAAGCATCTAGCGCCGTTATCACCCGTCGGGCCAGCCCTAACCCCCACAACTCCTCTCTCCCACATCTCGCCGCCACCTGCTCTCTTGTTGTGCCCCGTCGCCACACCAGCATTCCGCCGGTGAGCCGCTGCCGTCGGTGCCCCTGCACGCGCCGGTGAGCCGCCGCCACCACCACGACACTCCCTCTGTAGCCGCCACCACCACCGCCCACATATCTCCTCTCACCTCTTCTCTTCCTTTGGAGGTCAACACCTCCGCTGCCGGGCCTGCGACGGCAAGCTCCTCCGCCCCTGCTCTCCGTCCGCGGCGCCGTCTCCGAGCTCCCAACGCCTCCGCTGGTACGCCCCTGCCCCACACGCCCCTTCTCTCTTATCTCTTATCTCTCTAACTTTCTCTCTAGGCAGGTCCTTCTCATGTTTCTTAATTTTTTGGTAGTGTTTAGGATTTATTCTTTGTTTTCATTTTGTTAATTAGAATCTGTTAGTTAGGGTTTAGTATTTATTTTTTGTATTCATTTTGTTATTAGAATCTGTTAGTTAGGTTTTAGGATTCATTAGTGTAGTTAGTGCAAAAACAGAGTAGATGAGAGGAGGAAAGCAAAGAGCAGAGAAAAGGCATATGATTTTTTTGTAAGAAAACAGAGGAATAAATGCTTTTGTTGTTAGGATTTTGTTAGGCAATAAGTGATTTAGGTCTTAGGAAATAAATGATTTAGTTGTTAGGATTTTGTTAGGAAATAAAAGAAAGAAAAGAAGAAAGGTTGTTAGTTTTCACATGCTAATTAGATTTTAGGAATAAGAAGAAGGGTTTAGGGTTTATTGTTGGATTGCATTTTGTTAATTAGAAATTTAGGAAAAGAAAAGAATTGAGAAGTAGAGGAATATAAGAAAGAAAGGATTTGAGAGAAAAGAAGAGAGAAGTAGAGAAGAGATGAAGAGAATGAGAGAAATTATAGGAAAAGAAAAGAAGAGAGAAGTAGAGGAAAGAAGAAAAGAAATAGAAGTGGAGGAAAGAAAAAGAGATAAAGAAAGATAGGAACAAATGAATTAGTATTTTATTTAGTGGAAATAAAATGCAAATGATTATTATTTAGTAGAAATGAAAATGGAAAAGAAAAAATATATTTTTATTTAGATCTTATGTAATTATTTAGTGGTCAAGATTTTATAGCATATATATGCATATGTTTGTTTTTTATATATATGAATTTATATTATTTATTTCCTTACTTTACTAATTCATCTTTACTCCGTAACAGGTGTTGACACATGGTGAGCCGTAGGGACCCACCGGTGGAGTCTCGACCACCTCTACCTCTACGGAGAGAGTTGCTGGCGGGTATTGTCGCAGCCAGCTCGCCGCCGGCGCGTGCTGAGCAACCTCGTTGGAGAGGTCGGGGAAAAGGCACAAAGAGAGCTAAACCCGGTGGTCGAGGAGGTGGTCGAGGAGCAGGTGGCGCCCTAGCCGAGTCACCCACTCACAGGACAGTCTCACCGGTGCAGGAGCCACCGCCGGTGCAGTCGGAGGCACCGGAGCAGCGGACACCGTCGGTGCAGTCAGAGACACCGGAGGCACCGAGGCAGTCGACGGAGCCTCGTTGGGATGATCCTTGGGAGGAGCGTGCTCGCACGGATGATGATGATGCTGATGATGATGATGATGATAGCGATGATGACGGGGCTGAGGGGGGTGAGGGGGATGATGGGGGTGAGGGGAGCTCCTCTTCCAAGAAGCCGGTGTACCAGCGTGGTATGACACGGCTCCCACCACATCCGGACCCTGCGCAGAGGACATTGATTGCGCCAGATGGGGAGAAGTAAGTTGATGAATTTTTTTGTGTTCCTTGTATATATATATCATACATGTACATATGGTCCAACAAGAACAAATGTCTTTGTGTTCTTATTTTGCAGGGCGTGGAGTTACCCGGAAAGTGCTCGGAATCCGAACTGCCTCCTTGGTGCCGTGCTTAAGGAGCAGTTCCCTGGGCTAGTCCAGTTGCCTGTTGAGGGTAGGGTTCCTGAGCCCGGCCTCACTTGGCCACACTACAAAGCCGCCCCGGCCCCGCCAGATGAACGCATCAACAACGTTGAATGCCGTACCAAAGCCGACATGGTGGTGGCTACTTTTTGGGTAAGTATTCTAAGCATTGCAATCATTTATTAGTGTTGGAATCATTTCACTCCTCTTTTCATATGTTCGATGCATTTTTCAGTGCTACTATAGGGTTGAGGAGGGGATGGAGCCGGCGGCCCAGAAGAATCTCGAGAAGGAGATAGTGAGGCTACTCATGAACCCTAGGCACGAGATGCGTGTTCATTGTGTTCGAGATTGGTACGCCAAGAAGGGCGTGAAGAAGGCCAAGAAGAAGTGTAGAAAAGTTTTCCTTAAGAAGGAAGAATACTTGGAGGTAAATTACTAACTAATTCAAATTCCTACACTTATAAGTAAGGCCTAGTTAGCTCCAACTTTTCTTTATAAGCTTATGAAGCTCAAACTTGGCTTTATAAGCTTATAAGTGTCAAACTTTTCTTTATAAGCTTATGAAGCTCAAACTTGGCTTTATAAGCTTATAAGTGTCAAACTTGGCTTTATAAGTTTATAAAGGTCAAACTTCGCTCTATAAGCTTGTAAAACTAAAAAATGATAATAATAGCTTAGTTACATAAAACTTGACTTGTACTTGGCTTAAAAAAGATATTCAATGACTTTATAAGATTATTAATTCATAGGCGCCCCCGAGATGGTGTGCAAATAAGATGGATTGCTTTGAGGCGTTAGTGGACAAATGGCTCAGTGATGCCTGGCTGTCCACCCACAAAAGCGCCAAGGCTAGGCGTGCACAAATGGTAGGTGTGGCACACCACCAAGGCAATCTCAATGTCAATGAGTACGCAAAAAAATGGGTATGTGCCTTTTTGTTTTAAGTTTCATGTCCTTTCATCATTAATCAATTGATTTGTTTCATGCCTTTTCTTTGCTTTTCATTGTAGGCGAAGCACCATAATCAGCCTGTGCCTAAGGGATTTCGCTCGTTTGCCATGGCCCATAAGGGAAAGTACAAAACGGTGACGGCATATTCCGAGGGCGACGGTGTTGAGGCATACTCCAGTGCTGCAGCCTACCACAACATGATGGCCTATTCTGAGGTGGCGAAAGAGCTACGCGGTCCTCAGTTTGACCCGAGCGAGGAGGAGATGGATCCGGAGGCCTTGATGATTTCTGGTGGCGGTAAGCATCATGGCAGAACCTCCATGTGCAATGGCTTCGTACATTGCCCGGAGACTCTACCTCAGATCAAGGCGAGGCAAACGAGCTCCGCTCCTGCTGTACGACCTCGCCCGCGGCCAGTGGACATTGCTATCCAGGTATAACTTTGTCTCAATTTTTCTTTCCGTTCTTTAGACTACGTAGTGATGATGACAATAATTGCTATGTTGTTGAGTGTTCGCAGGACGCCATTCAGAGGGAGAGACAAGCAACACAAGAGATGTTGTCGGAGCAGCTTGCGGAGAGGGACCGGCTGGCGGAGGAGAGGACCCAGAGGATACTCGAGGAGGAGAGGGCACGAAATAATGCCCAGACGAAGGCCATCTACGACCTCTTCTCGGTAAGTTACTACTTTTGCATATATCCGCCAACAATGCATATGCATATGTTTGGTTCACTTGCTAATATGCTCGAGTCCTCAAAAACTAACTCGCAGAGTATGTGGGAGAAGCAAGGTCTTACCCCTCCACCGATGCCGACGCCTATCGTTTCTCCTCCCGGAATGGTAAGTTTCTTTCAATGATCAATATATCCCGGTCTTATACCATCAAGTGTCATCATGCTTACCACATTGCAACTCATCCTTTGTTGCAACATAATTCCGGAGCTGCATCTCACAACCCACAAGAATCTCCTAGTGAATCCCCGAGCAACCCACGTGGCGGCGCTTCTCAGCCTTGAGGTGGCCTCCGGTAAGTTACATAAATCTGATCAATGACTTTATATGCTCATAAAGCTCAATAATGGTAGTAATAGCTTAGTTACATAAATATTTACTTATTCTTGGCTTATAAAAGCTAAAAAATGACTATATAAGCTTATAAAACTTATACTTGGCTTTATAAGCTTGTAAACCTAAAAATGACTTATACTTGGCTTATAATAGCTCCTCAATGACTTCATAAGCTCATAAAGCTGAAAAATGATGTTAGTAGCGTAGTTCGATGAAAATTGAGTTATACTTGGCTTCTAAAAGCTCAATAGTGACTTTATAAGCTTATAAAGCTCAAACTTGGCTTTATAAGCTTTTAAAGCTCAAATTAGATTTTATAAGCTTATTAAGTTCAACAATGACTTATACTTGTCTTATAAAAGCTCAATAATGAATTTACTAGCTTAAGTGGCTTATAAACCTAAAAATGACTTATACTTCGCATATAAAGCTCAAAAATGAATTAATGACTTAGTTAGATCTAAAATGAGATATATTTAACTCTTGAGGTCTACGAAGAACAAGTATTGTAGAATAAGAAGAAGGATAGGAGGAAAAGAAAGAAGTGAAGAAGAAAGAGGTGAAAAAGAAAGTAAAAGAAGAAAAGTTCTTCTTATTCTTACTTTTTATCTTCTTTCTTTTTCTCCATCTTCTCTTCTTCCTTTCATCTTATTCTTATTCTTCCACTTCTTCTCCTTACTCTTCTTCTCCTTGTTCTTCTTTTTCCTTTTTATTTTCATCTTTTCATCATTTTGGATTTCTTCTTTTTCGTATGTAACATATGATTATGTTTTCATTTTGCAGATTTGCCTTTATGCATGGATGGATGCTTCTTTGTTGTAGATATAGTATGTTAGGATGGAGATGACTTGTAGATGTATATAATGTTGGGCACTTTCCTTTTGTATATATGATGACTTGTGGTTTTAAACTTGGAGATGGCTTGTTGTTTTAAACATGGAGATGACTTGCTTTTTTAAACATGGAGATGGCTTCTTTTTGTTTATATGACTTGTGGATGGCTTCTTTTTGTATATATGACTTGTGGATGGCTTCTTTTGTATACGTGACTTGTGGATAGCATTATGATTGTATATATGACTTGTGGATGGCATTCTGTACATATATATATATATATTATTGTTTATATGCAGGGAATTAAAGAAAAACAAATTAAAAAGATAGATACAGAGAGCTTTGCCGTCAGCTTGCTGACGGCAAAGGCGTTGCCGTTAGCAAGCTGACGTTAAAGCGGACACGTGGCGGCAGCCTGTGCAATCTGGGCTGTGGCAGTGACCATATGGTCACGGCTTTGCCGTCGGCCTTCAACCGGCTGACGGCAAAGAGTAGGTTGGCTGACGGCAAACTGCTAACATGTGGGCCCAGGCAAGGGCTTTGCCATCAGCCAGACGGCTAGCTGACGGCAATGCATGCCGTTAACTCAGCCCACGGGGGTTAAGTCAGAGCTGGCCGTACGAGCGGCGTTGCCGTCAGCCAGTACAAAAAGAATGACGGCAAAGGCTTTGCTGTCGGTCGATCTTGAGCTGACGGCAAAGAAGCTCACTGCCGACTAATGAGCTGACAACAGGTTTGGCGTCGTGGAGCTGACGGCAAAGCCTTTGCCGTCAGCTTTTCATAAGTTTGCCGTCAGCTTTGGCTGACGGCAAAACTCCTGTTTCCTGTAGTGAAGGATAGGATAGGTGTTATGTTTGCGTAAGTAGTTGAAAGCAAGACTTGTTGGAGGCGATTCCTCATCAAATGCTTGGCTTCTTATCTCACTC
This sequence comes from Bromus sterilis, assembly GCA_950022295.1. NCBI lineage: Eukaryota > Viridiplantae > Streptophyta > Magnoliopsida > Poales > Poaceae > Bromus > Bromus sterilis. The sequence goes on along the minus strand of OX465596.1, from coordinate 153,810,684 downwards.
TCTAGATCGTTAGCCACTTCATAAATGCTAGTGCGGAAGCAACCTCACCACTTACCCCTTCCTTACCGTAAACTACTACTTTTCCTAGAATGACGAGTGATGAAGTCCTTGCTGGGTCAGTTGACCACTACAGTTGGATGCTGAGTACCTCTGTACTCATGATACTACCCCCAAACTCTTTTCAGGGTTCTTGATCGACAACAGGTATGGTGATCTACGTTTCACGTGGAGACTCGACGACGACTAGTTAGGCGGATCCCGGCGGAGGGCCTGGACCCGTGTGGTTATGGGGATCGATGTTTTTCTCTTTGCCAGTAGGCATTTGATTGTAGTCTGTAATCAGACATATATCTTCCGTTGTTGTATTGTATTAAGGCAATTGTATGCCGATTGTATGAGATGTTGTATCCTTATATCTGTAATGTTGTGGTATCATGTTGGAAATCTGGGGCATATGGCTTAGTCATATGTCGCGGTGGGACCGATATGTGCTTCGCCCCCGGATCTGGAACAGTACCGCATATCGGGCCTTACAACTTGGTATCAGAGCCTTACCGACCGTAGGATCCCTTTTCTGGCCGAAGTCGAGTCTAGACAAAAACTATTTTGTAGTTACTAAGTTAGTTATCGGAGAGTAGGATCTTTTTACTCCTTACCTTTTTTCTGGTCAGGACAAGTGTCGTAAGTGTTTTAATTCTCGCCTTATCCCCTTAAAAACTCTATGGTCTCGAGTGTGTGGAGTATCGGAATCGTTACAATGCCTTTCTTGCAGCGTATTGTCTCGATTCCGATCTCAGGTTTGGGAATTCCTGTAGTACCTTTAGCTTCTCCGATTTTGGGTATCATCTGGGTCATCCATTGCCATCCCTCCTTTTATCGGTGTTTTTACGACTTGCGTAGAAAATCACTATCCCTTGATCTGGTTTTCGCGATCGTTCTTCCTCTTGTCACTGACGGTTTCGTTTTTTCGACGATGTCGTCTCTCTGTGGAAAGTTTCTCGACGGAAGCTCGACATCGACATGGAGCAGAGTACCTTGATGGTGGTGTTGAAAATTGTCGAATCTCTTCTTTCCCCCTTCCCCTCTCCCCCGGATCGTCCTGGATCTCGGGACAAGATCCCTTGTTGGTGGTGTTGTATTGTAACAGCCCAGATTTTGCAAAAATTAAAATTTTTGTTTTCGGTGTGAATTGTTTGATTGTCTGATTTGTTTCCGGTGTTTGCATCCCCGATTTATCGATCGGCGATTATTTTCCCCCCTATTATCTCGTATCGTACGGAGACCGACCCTTGCCACCCTGGCACTCGACATTTGCGACACAGGGTTTCGCCCGATGACCGTCGCGAAAACCGCACGAGACCAGCCTTAGCCAACGGAACGAAAACCCCGTTTAATAAGTAAACGGGATATTTTTATAGCGCACCGGAAAGTGTTCTCGGAACGGTTCCAGCGCGAAGTGAATGCCGCCGGCTCGACGCGCTGATCGCGCAGTTTGAAGTTTTACCCGAATCGGAGGTACTACGGACCCCCGACGGTCAGAAACGTAAGCACCGCACGCGAGAGAGAAAATCCGGGGATGTTTTTGCAAACTACCAGCCACCTGAGCTATATAAAGACCACCACACTCCCACCCCTTTCAAGGGTTTCCCTAGGCCAAAATTGCAGCCACCCCCTCCACTTTGCCCCGAAAATCTGCCCAATAACCCCAAAATCCTGAAATACCTATTCATAAGCCACCTCAGCCATTGGATCTGGCCATCTAGGGACCAGATTTCATCCACGTAGCCCCAACCAGCAACCAACCACGTCCGGGCCGCGCCTGGCCCGCCGCCACCGCCAGGGCCCGCCCGAGCCCATCTGGCGCCCGAGCGCGCCCGCGCCACCGCCTCTCCGCACCTTCCTCGTCAGCGAGCTGTCCCGGCGCCGCCGTTGCACCGGCGAGCCGCCGCGGCCGCCCGTCCGGTGACCTCTTCCTCTCCCCTCTCGCTCCTCCTCTCCCTCTTCTGTCCTCACCGCCGCCCTCCCTTCTCCCCTGAAGCAGGTCGCCGGCCGGAGCCGCCATGGGAGCAGCGGCCCAAGCTCGCTCCTGTGCCCGAGGACCTCTCCACCGGCCACCTCCGGGCGGATCCCGCCGCGTCGCGCCCCGATCCGCCTCGCCCCGGCCTCCTCCGCCTGCTGCACTTCCCCAAGGCTCGCCGGAGCTGCACCCCTTGCCAGAGAGGCCGCCGGCCGCCGCGCGGTCGGGAACGGCCAAATCCAGCCTCCTGCCTCCTCCCATGGGCCGGCTCCCTCCAGCGGCCACGTGGGCCAGCCAGAGGCCCGAGCGGCCCAAGCCATCCCAGGACGGCCTGTGGTGAGGGCCTGTTCTTTTTTTTTCTTTTATCCATTTTTTTCTTTTTCCTAGCCCTGCGAATTTTTGCTAAGTCTATAGATTTTTGCTTCTGTTTACTTTTTGCGACGTAATTTGCAATCAAATCGTAGCCCGGATCACGTTGCGCCCAAAAGGAAAATTGCTTAGAATTGTGTGTACTTCAGTCCATCTTTTGTGAGCATTTTGATTTGAGGCCATCATGATGGTGAAAATCTGTGTTGAAGTGGGCATCAGGCCGTTAAACTGCTACTAATTGATGTTATGTGCTGCTGCTGTTATTTTATTGCAACTTCGGTTGATGATTGTGACACATCCATGAGGCCTATTGGATTGATTCTTTTTGCATACTGTTAAGAATCATGTCTACTTCCATTATATGTATTGCATTGTCATGATATGCTTGCTGGTCATATAGTTATAGAGCTCCAAAGTTGCTATGCTGCTATTTTTGACAGCCACCTCTATTTTTCTCTAAGTCTATAACGTCACGATGCCATGTTGCATGCTTAATATCTTTTGATCTGTTATGCCTATGACCATGATTCTTGTTTGTACCTGATCACCATCATTTCTAGTTCAAGCTCATATATTGTTATGTCATGTTGCTGCACTTTTTCATATAGTTTTACCCCTGTTTATACAGCATAAAAATAATAGTCCTTGACCAGTAATGTTTTATTGCATTTTGCATGAGCTATAACTAGTTGTTCATGATGCCTATTTGCATGATTATTTTTACCATGCCTTCTTTGTCATGTATACTTTAGTTGCATATCATTTGTGAGCATGTTTGCAGTCATTATCCTATTTATGCATTGCTCTAAAGTGTGCTTAGTGATGTTGGAAGATTGTGTTCCAAACTTGTATTGCTTGTATCTTTTTAACCGTAACTCCGTTTGGAGTTATCATTATATGTAACTTGATTAGTTTTTCGTGTACTTTGTGTTTATGCTATTGTTTGCTGCTGTTAACCAACCTAAAATATGGTTTAGGGTAGAACAGTACCAAATATTTTAATTGTCGTGGGGTACTTAGTGTTATGCCATGTTTAGGTTGTGCCTCACTTAAATTGTCTAGCATAGATAGTTTATTTTATGCTTCACCTCTTGTCATGCTTGTGTGCTATGCCATTCTTGAGTGAGGTGCCATGTTAACAACCTTTGTTGATCACCTGTAGCTAAACAACTTGAACCTTTCTAAATGTGCGGTATCGTCGTGTGTGATGAGTACTCCACTTAACCTGTTAGTAACTGCTCTCGACGGTAGGTGCGATGTCTCGTGTTGCCTTCTTGTTGATGCTTGCTCGTGTTTGCTTTGTAGTAATAGATGCTTGCTCGTTGATTGCTTTCCAGTGTTTACCCTCTTGTGTGCTTCCGCGGGTACCTCTCGGAGACGATGTGAGCTATGATCAACTACATCTTTGGAACCCGACTTATCAACAGGCAAGGACTATGCATTACTTATGATCCATTCTATTTCAACCAGCGGTTTGCATGCTAGTCTAGGTTAGGTTCGATGTTTGATCCTGCCACATGCTTACAACCTCTTTTAAACCGATACATCCAAGTCCCCTCACAGCAAACCATGTACTGCTGGGTTACTATTGCTCGTTGCTCATCCCCTGCTTAGTATGCATGCTTAGGATGCTACGATGTTACCCTGTTACTCCTTGGTTTGGGATATCACATTATTATATTGTTGTGGATGATATGATTATTATAAATGCTGACTATGTTCAACGAAGGATGGAAGGTCTAGGCTATCCCGCCCCGACGCTTTGTTCCATTCGAGTCACCTAGGACCCGAGTTCCGGGTATCGGTTTTAAGACTGAGCGTGCCTAACCGCGTGTGGGATTTTATGGGGTCCCCTCTTGTTACCTACCTAGCTCCATACATTTCTAGAGATGGCCCAAGCTGATTTACCATTTGAAACCGTGTGTGTGCTTGGTTGGGCCCCCAGCAGTTTTAAAACAAGTCGGGCCAGCGGAGACAGAGTTCCTCTGTTGGTCCACACTGGTGAGCTAGGGAAGTCCCCTGTTATATAGGTGAGACTAAACCTGACCTTAGCCATACGGAAGAGTCCGATCCGAGGGCGTGGTCGGCTCTTGGATTGGGTGTCAACTCCCCGGGGGGCACCCGGATTTGTGCGTTGTTAGTTAGAGGGACCTGTCGTTTCGGATCTCTCGGAACTAAATCATAAAATGGTTGCCTATGATGGGTAGCAACTGGGAGAGATGGGCGTGCGTGTGGAGCCTTGTAATGGGCAGTTGGTACACCCCAGCAGGGTTAAATCTTTTCGAGAAGCCGTGTCCACGGTTATGGACGACTTGAGACCTACGTCCTACTCATAGACAACAACAACCGAGATAATCTTAATATAACTTGATCAATGTGTGTGTGCCTTGACTGCTTCTTCTTCGTCGGGATGCGAAGAGGAGGACAAGGATAGGATAGGTGTTATGTTTGCGTAAGTAGTTGATAGCACGACTTGTTGGAGGCGATTCCTCATCGAATGCTTGGCTTCTTATCTCACTCTCTAGATCGTTAGCCACTTCATAAATGCTAGTGCGGCAGCAACCTCACCACTTACCCCTTCCTTACCGTAAACTACTAGTTGTCCTAGAATGACGAGTGATGAAGTCCTTGTTGGGTCAGTTGACCACTACAGTTGGATGCTGAGTACCTTTGTACTCATGATACTACCCCCAAACTCTTTTCAGGGTTCTTGATCGACAATAGGTATGTCGATTGATGTTTCACGTGGAGACTCGACGACGACTAGTTAGGAGGATCCCTGCGGAGGGCCTGGACCCGTGTGGTTATGGGGATCGATGTTTTTCTCTTTGCCAGTAGGCATTTGATTGTAGTCTGTACTCAGAAATATATCTTCCGTTGTTGTATTGTATTAAGGCAATTGTATGCCGATTGTATGAGATGTTGTATCCTTATATCTGTAATGTTGTGATATCATGTTGGAAATCTAGGGCATATGGCTTAGTCATATGTCGCGGTGGGACCGATATGTGCTTCGTCCCCAGATCTGGGTGGAAACACCTAGATCTGGAATAGTACCGCATATCGGGCCTTACAAGGGGGCAGCCAGGCAGTTGGCTGGCGGCCATGCAGCGCTCGCCGGCGACCTGCCTGCCTGGCTGGTCTGGAAAAAGACGGTGCTGCTCTTTTGGGCTGGGCCGAAATGGCCACTGGGCCCAGGTGAGTGGGCTCTTTTCCTCTTTCCTTTTTTTCCTTTTAACTTATTTCTGTCATTTGTTTTTTTTCTGGAAAAAGAAATACAAAACATTTTATAAAAATCCCAAAACTTTAATTTGGACTTATGTGACATATAACTAGCCACTCCCAAAATTTGGAGAATTTTTAAATTTAAATTATTTGAATTTCAATTCAAATAGGGGTATTATTTAATTTCCAAGCCTTTTTGGAAATTTTTGAAAAATCTTAGTGCATGCAGTGGGACACACTTCACTTTATATGTGATCATGCATATTTGTAAGACTTTTCAAAAATACCAGAGGAATTTTTGGAAGAAATTTTTGTCTGCCATTTGAATTGAATTCTTTAGGGCTTTTCTTTTTCCTCAATTTTGAATTTCTTTTGAAATTTTCACATGATGCAAAGGGGCACTCAAACCCTAGCACATACCTAAACTTGGGTTGTGACAAACATGAACTTGGCTATCGCAGGCGATCCGAGCAGAAGATGGTATGGGCTGCTCAGATCAGCCACCTCGAACCAGATTGGCTCTCGGCGGAAGTTTTCCTCCGAACCAAACACTACTTCCAGCCGAATGCGGCCTAATGGGGTACATGAGAGGCCGGGCACTATCCCATGAAAAATGGTCCTGCTGGGATCCAACTCACTCTCACTGATGCCGAGCTTGATCATTGTGTCTCTGTACAAAATGTTGATGGAACTACCTCCATCAATGAAAGTCCTGGTAAAATTGCATGAGTACAAAGGTGTTTCCACGATTGCATCCATCACGAGCGCATAACTGCCCGGGTTGGGCATTACGCTCGAATGGTCTTCTGGGCCCCATGCTATGACGTTGTCCGACCAGTTCATCCTCTGAGAAACTGCTGGCATAGTGGCATTGACTGCCTGCTCGCGGGCTCTCCGACTACCCTTGTCATCCGACTCGCTGGTGAAGATCATGTATGCTGCGTCCTGACGCGGGAATTGCGGCCGAGCATTTGCTGGTGGTGGACTTGGGGGTGGTGGTGGTGGTGGGGGAAGATTTCCTGCTCCTCCCTTTGCCAGACGATCGACCGAGATGCACTTCCGAGTGGTATGAGATGCGGGCTTGCCAACTTCACTATGCTTTTTGAAGGGCTGGTTCATCATGTCCTCAAAAGTGTATGGGGGATTGATCTGACCTTGCGGCCTCTCTGCAGGTTTCTGCCTCCGACTGCCTCCCGCAGTCCCTTGTTCCTACTGCTGCTGCACTACCGCTACCTGCCGATTTCCATATTGGGCATCCGTCTGCTCGTCCTTCCTCTTGTTGAAGCATGTGTTGTTGTTATTGTTATTGTTGTTGTTGTTGAAGTTACCGAGGGTGTTGTTGAAATTGGGGGCGTTGTTGTTGTTGCCAAAGTTGTTGTTCCGCTGGATGTCGCGCCTTTCACACCGATTGGGACCATTCGGCCCATTTGCTTCTGCCAACTGATGCTGCTGGCCGGGCGGTTGCCCTTGGATGAAACCACTAGACTCAACGTGATCGGGCGCATTGCAGCATCAGATGCGGCGAATGAATTGGCTATTCTCATCAGATCGGCCAAAGATGTTATCTCCTTGCGCAAGATCTTCTGCTTCAACAAAGACCCGTCCAAGCAGCCGTCAGTTAAATACTGGATGGCTTGGATTTCATGAACTCCCTCGCAAGTGTTTCTGAGCTTGATCCACCGCTGAAGGTAACCGCGAAGGGGCTTGCTCTTTCCTTGTACACAGAGTGCCAGATGTCGGGGCAGACCTGGCGCTCATACATACCCGTGAAGTTGCGAACAAACGCATCCTCAAAATCCTTCCAGCAATTGATACTATGGCTGGGCAAACTTTTTAACTAAGACCGAGCTGAACCTTGAAGCATGAGCGGTGCATAGCGTACAGCTACGCGCCGACCACCTCCTGCGATGCCGACTGCAGTCATATAATCGACCAGCCTATCTTCTGGCTTGACTAATCCATTGTACTTGGGGGTGTCCCTGGGCAATGTGAAACCTTTGGGGAACTGCTCTTACCGAATGCGCGGGCCAAAGCATGTTGGACCCACTGGTACATCGTCTTCCGGTTGCTTATCTTGCTGCAACTGCTCAATTCGGTGCCTTGCATCATTGTCCGCGATTGCTCGGGGACCTAGACGCTGGCTCATTGCCGGCCGGACTGAAGCCGCCGATTGCTCATTGTGCCTGTTGTTGAATGCTCGCTCATCCTTCCGACTGCCTCCCGCGGCCCCTTGATTCCTCCGACTGCGATGCAAACTACCATGCAGCGAAGATGAATGCCTTTGCTGCCGAGGTGGAGCATTCGGCTAGTTTACACCCGCAGTTGCCCGAACTGACTTTGACGCCACTGGCCCTTGCTGCTCGGTGGCCGCCTTCTGCTGCTGGTTTGCTGTTGTTATGAGGTCACGCATTCGGCGCGTCCTCTCCCGCACCTCGTCTCCCTCCAAGTGATCCAGCTCGGTGGTGATCTGCTCGAGAGCCCTCATGTTCTTCAGAGGAGAACTGTATGAGATCTTCGGAGCGGCGATGGTGGATGCTGCTAGTTGCTGGACCCCTCCGAGCTCTCTGCCGACCTCTCGGCATGCTGCTCGGAGCTCATCAATAACTGGGGGTGGGATAACGCGCTGCCTGATACCATGCGTTGCATTGTACTCCCGAACTGTTGCCTCCATACGGCGCTTTTCAGCGTCAATCCGATCTGACTGCTCCTTCAGAGCCTGACGCACCTTCTCCAGCTCGGAATGAGCCACAGCTGGATCGGCGTGAAGACCCATAGGAGTACTAAGCACATCCGGTGGGTTGCTTGGGCCCGCTGGAGCCGTGCTTTCTGCCCTCGCGGCTCGGCTCGCTGAAGTAGAGCTGTTGCGACTAGACGCTCCCGCCATCATAACCTCCGCACGGATATGCGCAGTCGTGCCCTCCGTTCCAACGGCATCCGGCCCGCCTGGCACTGGATCCGTGAGCTCAGAAAACACCCATACCTCCCTGGGAAAAACACCAGGAAGTGTCGCGAAAACACCCGTAGCTCGAAAGGAATGATGACGCCGCGCGGTAGAGGCATTCCTGCCCAACTTTTACTGTCGTCGATATGTAACGGAAGATGCCATGGGGATGGCTAAAGAGGGGGACAAACCGAGGTTAGTGTCGCTGGTACCATAATCGAGAATGGGAACACACGGTGAGACACCGCGATGTACCCAGGTTTGGGGCTCTCCATAGAGATAACACCCCTAGTCCTTCCGAGCTAGCTATATACATTAACTCTGGCTACAATGAATGCTCCTTGAGCTGTTTGAGATGAAGGAGAAGAGGTCTCTAAGCACAAGTCTCTCCTTGCTCTCTCTCTGGTGGGTGAGATTGCAATAAGTGCTCCGTCGCCCCTCACGTAGGAGGGGTACCCGGGGCTCTTATAGGCCGAGCCCGGGGTACAAAGGTAAATGGACAAAGGGGAGGGCCCAGCTGTAAGCCTCAGACAAGCTAGGGTCCTCACATTGTGTTTCCCCGGATGACCCGGTGTAGACTTGCGGCTCACCATGCCGCTACTCTGTAGACCTTGCTAATGAACAGTGAAGCTAGAGACCTAGGCATGTCGGCCTGTCCGCGTGATCGGCGCTGGAGGATACCGCACGCCTCTGACAGTCCCGATCTTCAGGGATTGCGCATTGAATGCACTTGTCCCAGGTGTCCGACCTGGGATTCTTCTCAGATGTTGCTCTGTTTACTTCGGCCGAGTGCTTCCTGGTGAGGCCAATTGCGCTCTCTTAGGGGCAATCGGCCTCCGACCTGGACAGCTCAGCCAACTTCTTGCTTGGTCTTGATCAGTTCGGCCTTGATTAGATCGGCGACCATCAGGTCGGTGATCTTTGCCTAAATTGTTTCCCCTGGGTGACCCTACCCGGGGGTCATTCCCCCGACATTGACCATCAAGCTTACTACAATGAAAACCTTCACCACAATGATCGGAGAGCTAGACCACCTTCGCCACCACTTGAACATCTTCGGGTCCATCAACCACACAACAATGAGAAACGCTTTGGAAGGCTCAAGTTCACCATGCCCATGTTCTCGGCAGGAACAAATCCTGAGGACTACCTCTCATGGGCCCTCAAAGTGGGCAAGATATACCGAGTGCACAATTATGATGAGTCCAAGGAAGTTGCCATGGCATCACTTGAATTTGAAGACTATGCTCTCAATTGATGAGAGCAAGTACAAGATATCTGTCTCCAGCAAGGAACTCCACAAGTGTGCACATGGGAATAAATGAAACAAGTGATGAGAGCCCGATTTGTTCCACGACATTAGACACGTGACCTCTACCAAAAGCTCCAATCCCTCAAGCAAGGCTACAAGACGGTGGAGAAGTATTATAAGTAAATGGAATTGGCAATTATTCGAGCAAATGTGAAGGAGTCCGTTGAACAAACCATGTGTCTCGTTTATTCAACGGCCTCAACTACCAAGTGAAGAAGATCACCAAATTCCAACCATACAATAGTGTGGAGGAATTGGTCCATCAAGCCACCAAAGCGGAGCGGCAAGTCAAGAAGATGTGAAGTACTCCAAATTTGTGTCCTCCAACACACAGGGTACAAGCTCTACATCTCAAGCGCCTCCAAGCACAACACCCTATTCCTCGACTCGTCGTGCGCCAACTACACCAAACTTCAAGCTAAGAGAGTCTCCCAATACTTTTCCCTCAAGAGATGCCAAGACAAGTTCTATTCAATGATTCACTTGCAAGGTCCAAGGCCACAAGACCTTTGAGTGTCCTACCAAGCAGACCATCATCATCAATGAAGACGGCGAGTATGACTCCGCGAGTGAGGTTGAAATGGATGCTTTGGCTCAAGTATCTCAACACATACAAACAAATGATGATGAAGATGGCCAAGTATATTGTGAAAATGATGCAAGTACCTCCCTAGTGGTGTCCAAAGTGTTGACCCCTCAACAAGAACTCAATGAGAATCAAAGGTGTCACATCTTTCATAGCAAGGCAGGCATAAAAGGTAGATCCGTCAAGGTCATCATTGATAGCGGAAGTTGCCACAACTTGGCAAGTGAAGAACTTTGTGCCAAGCTCAACCTCATCAAGAAAAAACATCCTCTCCCATACAAAGTGCAATGTCTTACTGATTCCGGTTCTGTCAAAGTGGACCACACAGTGGAAGTCTTCTTCAAAATTGGTGCTTACGAAGACACATTGGAGTGTGATGTGGTGCCAATGAGTGTGTGCCATTTTCTATTAGGCCACCCTTGGAAATTTGATCGAAGTGTCCTACACGACGGTCGTACCAACCAATATATCTCCTAGTGGAGGGGCAAAGAGTTGATCCTTCGTCCCATGACCCCAAGTCAAGTGATCGCCGAAAAAATACACACTACCAACCCTCATGGGGACAAAAATAAGAGAGACACCAAAAGTGAGTGAGTGCCAAAAGCCAAATATGAGTGAACCCATGAGGCATACCACCAATGACACCATCTTACTAGACACCAAAAGAGAGGTACAAGAAGTGCGGAATAACCCATCCCATATCCTTCACTTTGTGCTCGTGTACAAAGACGAGGTGCTTTTACCTAAGACTCACCCCCTCTTCCTTGTGCCATAGCTACTATTTTGCAGGAATTTGAGGACGTGTTTCCCGGCGAGCTACCACCGGATCTTCCTCCACTTCGTGCCATTGAGAATCGCATCAACCTCATTCCCGGTGCACCTCTACCCAACCGGGCCTCTTACCGCACCAACCCCGAGGAGACAAAAGAAATTCAACGTCAATTAGAAAAACTACTAGAGAAGGGGAACGTTCGCAAAAGCCTTAGTCCTTGTGCGGTTCTAGTCCTAATTGTACCCAAGAAAGATGGTACTTGGCGTATGTGTTGTGATTTCCGTCCCATGAATAATATTACGGTTTGCTATAGACACCCCATTCCTTGCTTAGATGACATGCTTGACGAACTATCCAGTCATCATTTTCACCAAAATTGATCTTAAAAGTGGCTATCATCAAATACGTATGCAAGTCGGTGACGAGTGGAAAACCGCCTTCAAGACTAAGACTGGTCTGTATGAATGGTTGGTTATGCCAATCGACTTATCTGGAGCCCCTAGCACTTTCATGCGCGTTATGAACCATGTTCTCCGTTATCTCATTGGCAAGTTTGTTGCAGTTTACTTTGATGATATCGTTATTTATAGCAAATCCGCAGAGGACCATGCTAGTCATATTCATGAATTACTCCAAGTTTTGTGTAAGGAAAAATTGTATGCTAATCTTGAAAATGCAGTTTTTGCACTTCCAAACTCATATTCCTTGGCTTTGTGGTTTCCTCCAATGGCATTGAATTTTATGAAACTAAAGTAAACGAAATTAAAACTTGGCCACAACCTACCACCCTTTTACAAGTCCGGAGTTTCCTTGGTCTAGCCGGTTTCTACCACCGTTTTGTTAAGGACTTTAGCACCATCTCATCTCCTTTGCATGATTTAAGTAAAAAGAATGTTCCTTTCATTTGGGGTCCATCCCAAGAAAAATATTTTAATGAACTCAAGCATCGCCTCACTCATGCTTGACACGTCCCAAATGTATCTATAATTTATGCTTCCATCATGCATGTTTTGGGTGATATTGATATTCTTTTGATGCACTTTTGTACACTTTTGATCATATTTGGACTAAGCTATTAACTCGGTGCACCACAGTGCCAGTTTCTGTTTTCTGCTATTTTTGTATTTCAGGTTTTCCCATTACTTAAAGTGTGCAAAAAATTCCGGGAAAAATATATAAAAAAACAGAGATGCGGAATCTGCCAGATGTCCGAAGTGGGGCCAGCGGGGCCACCATTCGTCCAGGCGCCCAGGGGGCGCGGCCCCACCCTAGGCCGTGCCGGGGGCCGCCTGGACTCCCTGGTGGCCCCCTGATACGTCCCAAATGTATCGATAATTTCTTCTCGCTCCATGTATGTTTTGTGTGATATTGCTATGATCTAGATACACTTTCATACACTTTTGATCATATTTGGACTAACCTATTAACTCAGTGCACCTCAGTGCCAGTTTCTGTTTTCTGCTGTTTTCTATTTCAGTTTTTCCACATATAAAAAGTGCTCCAAAAATCCGGGAAAATCAGATAAAAACTCAGTCTACCGGAAGCTTCCAGAGCCCCGAAGGAGGGCTAGGGGGATACCGTCAAGTGCCCAGTCGGCCACCTGGCGCGGCCAGGGGTCGCCTGGACCCCTAGTGGCCCCCCTGGCTGCCCCCCTTCGCCTATTTAATCTCCGTCATGGGAAACCTCCGAGGACAGAACCCTATTTCTCAAACTCGCCTCTGTTCCGCCGCCTCCGCGCTTGCAAGATCGGGAGCACCGTCAGGACCCTTCCCGGCACCCTGCCGGAGGGAGGATCGACATCCGGGAGCTTCTCCTCCACCATGGACGGTTCCCGGATGTGCCGTGAGTAGTTTCCTTTGGACGATGGGTCCGTGATCAGTAGCTATGTGATGTTCTCCTCCCCTCTTTGTTCTTCATGGTTTAGACCTCATGAGCTACCCTACATGATCGAGGCACGTATGTAATCTTTCTTCTTTTTCTATGCTGAGTTTGACGGGATCTGATGGATTGTGAGATTATGTTCATATTGTGATAGAGTAATATAATTGGTTCTTATCTTTTGTATTTTTGTTCTGAAGTAATTCTTGCATGTCCTCCGTTGCTATTTATTGCTTTGGCCAAGTGATAGGTAGTAACTCCAAGAGGGAACGTTATCCTCGATTGTGGGTACATGCACCCTGATGACACGCTTGAGTGACAGAAACATGAGTCTACGGGATGTGTTGTGGTCACAAGGGGGAAACAACGGTGCTTGTAACCGCGGTTGCAAGGATTGTTTACTTTACGCAAAGTTCTTTTTAATGCAATTGTCTGTTGCTTTGGGTTTACACTTTGGGTGGGGCTCGCAACTTAATACCAGCGAGATGTTCTGGATTGATATCTCAAGGTGGATGATTAATAGTAGATGCAGATGGATTTCGGTCTACTTATTTTGGCGTACTGCCCATGATTTTGAGCCTCTTCCTTTCTTTCGTAGCATAGTTAGCATTGCGGTGCGTTTATAATCCTGTCAATTTCCCATCTATAATTTTTTTACCTCGCATAGAAGTTTTATCGTCTTTTGGGAGAGAGACATCACTAGTGAACATCACGGGACCCCGGTCCATATTCTCATCATTGTTTCCACGCTCATTTATATTCTAGTATTTAATTTCAGTTGTTATCATCATTATCATTATCCCTTGCGTTTTGATGCTTTGTAAACAACAAGACCGGAGAGCTAGACAACCTCTCTAAACTTCGTTGGGAGCAAAGTTATTAGTGTCTGTGTGCAGGTCTAGGTTAAGAGAGAAATATCTCAAATGGCGTGTTGCTCGCTTCACCACCTACTTATCATTATCGGAGTCCTACTGGATTGATAACCTCGGTATCTTCACTGAGGTAAATTTGTTTCTATCCTACATCTCACCTTCCACTTGGAGTAACCAACGAAGGGCGAGAAACCATTACCACTTCCACGCCATCAAGCAAATTTCTGGCGCTGTTGCCGGGGACTCCGATTGATAAGATAGGGGAGTTTCCCACTACCTTTTTCCTTTACTTTTTAGTCTTGTTAGTTTACCTTTCTATTTTTATCTTTGTGTCTTATATCAAAAATCACAAAAAAATTATTTATCTTGCTGTTATTAGTCCTCCTTGTTTAAATGAACATGTTAGGACTTGGTTCTTTGCGGTAATCGGAAGTTCTTGATTTCTGTCAAAGGGATGGAGAAAATATGAAGAAGGCATGGGACAAAATTTCTGAAGCACGTAAAAGAATTATGCCTTGGATACCTATAAAAATTGTGCTTAGAAATATTTACCATGGTCTTTTTAAGTGGTGTAAACACTCTCTTGATATTATAGCTGAAGGAGACTTATTAGAGTGTGATGAAGCTAGAGCTCTTGATATTTTGCATAGTCTATCTAGTTATTTTGTTTATGATCGTAGTATTGATACTGTTATAGATAGACTTGCCACTCTTGAAAAAAGGATGGATGCTCTAGATTTGAGGAAAGTAGAAGAATTTAAATCCGACAAGAAATAAATGTTGGAGATAGATGATGATTGGGAGCCCTTTGTTAGGATTAGCATCTCTAACCAAGACTTCCTTCCTTTTTGTGACATTCCCATGGTTTCTACTATGCAAAAATTAGTTTATGATTCTTTGAAACTAGATATGGATAAATTGTCATCTTATCATGAACATGCTAATGGAGATATTTCAGAGGTTAAAGGAAAGGTAAAAGAAGTCCAAGTTGCATTCCTTCATAGGATTGCACCAATGGAACTTCCTCCGAGACATGAAAGGCTTCATTGATATTGGTAACGGGTTCATACGCTTATGTGGTAAGGCGAAAGGTAAGTACCTCTTTCCTAGGAAGAAGAAGAATGAGCTTATTGAAAATCAATTAGAAGGTTTTTACGATTCCGACGATCTTGGAGACCTTTGATTCTTCTTTTTCTTTATGCCTAGCTTAAAGGCGTAAAAGAAAGCGCTTTTTGGGTGGCAACCCAAGATGTTTTTACTTTTTTAGTGGTCTTGATGATTGTTACTACTGTAGCAACATCATTGTATCTTTATTTTCAAGCTTTGTGCTAAGTTATAGCCTCATATGACAAGGGAAGCGAAAATTGTGACATGTTATCCAGAAAACAGATTGTGTCTTCGTGACGGGAAAAATCGGATCAAATCACCAGTTCATCTTTTTAGCTGAATTTTTTACACAGCGTGCTCTATACAATCGCAGAACTTTTGTATGTTTTGAGTTTTATTTATTTGAGTTGCAGAAGTACCTCGAAAAAATTCTTTACTACCTTCTATTGTTTTTTTCACAGATTCTGCTACGTTTTGTCTCTCCTTAATTTTACAAACCTTAAGCTTTATTTTTCTTTGCAAAAACCTTTTGGAAATCTTGAGAAATAGTAGATCTTCAAGAATATCTTTATATCCAGTGAGGAAAAATTATTTTATTAAGGGTACTAACCTCTCTAATCAGCTTATGATGAGTTATGTATGAAGGGAGTTTTCAAGTGTGCGATGCAAGATGATGAAAGAAGATTCGGGAGTGTCAAGGGCTCAAGCTTGGGGATGCCCGCATGCATCCCCAACAAATATTCAAGGAGACTCAAGCGTCTAAGATTGGGTATTCCCTCGTGCATCCCCTTCTCCATCAACAATCATCAGTTGGTCCTTCGTCTCACTATATTTTTATCATTTCATGTGTTATGTGATATGCTTGGAGCGTCTCTCTCTTAGGTTTTATTTTTAGTTTTCTTTAGCTTTGCTTGATGTTCATAACAAGTTAGACCCCGTCTAACTTTGTGTGGGAGAGAAACACGCTCCACTTTCAAAATCTAGAACACATCATAGGATTCTTCATTCCTATCTTTTTGCTGTTTTGTGTTCTTTATCTTTTCATAGCTACTACAATGTTTAGTTTTAGTCTTAGTTTGTGTAAGAGCAAAGTTTTTCCCCCATGAGTTTTGGATATTGTTGGAAAAAACAGTAGAGGAACTAACAAGTTTTCTACTGTAAAACACATGGTTAGGTTCCTGAAGTTATAGGTTGGTGGTAAAGCTTCAAGGAAGATTTACATATTCACTGAAGCATATCCTCAGGAGCGAAGCTCATCACGGATGTCGACCCCCCAAAAGATAAGGAATCCTAAAGCACATCTCATCAAAGGAGATGGTCAAGATGGCGCAACACTTAGTAATTTTTTTGTAGTTCTTTTTCACTTCTTTGAGTCGTAGGAAAAACCGTACTATCAAGAGGGGTTTAGTAAATGTACTCCGAAGGTTTTGGTGAAAATACTCAGATCAAATCCAAACATGTGAGAAGCCAGAGATGAGAAATCTCATGTGCACTAGGAAATGCTTCACCAGCGAAGACTATGTTCTTTCGGCTCCTGAAGCTTAACCAAGTCCGTGAGTCAGCTTTACTTGTTTCGCAAGTAAAGTTGTGCATTGATTAGAAATCCTACCGTTCTGGACAAGTGTCAAGCTGTCCCATCGGGTCACTTATGTCATTTTGCACCTAGGGATCGCCACCTATAAATAGGCCACCCCCTCCACCATTGGCGGGTGGATGCTCCAAGATTATTCTCTGACAGATAAGAGAGAGAGCACCCCACCGAAGCAAAACCGAAACCCATCCACCGAAGCATAAGTCCTACTGATCTAAGTTGATTCACTATGAATTAGGAAGAAGTTTGTTGGCCTTGTTATCTTGGAGAACTGCAATTCTCCTAGACGGTTAGAGAGTTGTTCTTCAGAGAGCGAAGAGTAATTGTCGCCTCGAAGTCCAGTTTGTCAAAGGTTTCAATGATTTCCTAAATAATCAACCACGAGTGAAGAACTGGCCAAGCTCAAGGAGATTGCTGCAGTGGAGATATGGGCGGAGAGAGGTTAGCTCATGTGTTCAATCACAACTCCCTCCAACCAGACGTGGCACTTTGGAGAATGTGAACTGGTCGACCAAACATCGCCAAGTCAAGAGTTTGTTTTACATTCGCACTTACATTTAGTATTGCAATTTCTTCTGTGATTTGATTCGATGCAATTGATTCGATGCTCTTGATTCACTATGTTATGCTTCACTCTAGTTCTGCTTCACTGTCTACCAAGTCAAGAGTTTCATGTGAAAATTTGAAGTGTCCATTCATCCCCTCCCCCTCTGATCACGTACTTGGTCTTTCAATTGGTATCAGAGCTAGTCACTCTCTGTTTGGATTAACCTCCTTGAGTGTTTGCAAGTATGTCATTCGCAGCTATACGCTCCTGGAAACCCATTCCCACTTATAATGGGAAGGATTACCCTTACTGGCAGGAAAAGATGATGAGGAATATTATTGCTATCAATCCGGCTAGTTGGGAAATTGTCAAGGATGGAGTTATCATCAAGGACAAGAAATATATCACTACTGATGAGCTCAAATGTATGGCTCTTGATTCTGAAGTCCGAGTATTCATGACAAAGCACATTTCTGCTGAGAAGTACCTGGAAGTGAGGAACATTGCCTCTGCCAAAGGTGTTTGGGATTATCTTGAAAATATTGGTGAAGGTGCTTCGACACAGAAATATGCATGAATTGATACCCTTCGAAGCAAGTTCTATCGATTCGCTCGCAAGGACGGTGAGAAAGTTGAGGCTACCTACAACAGACTCACCATTCTCTCGAGTGAGTTGGTTTCCCTTGGTGCTCCTGATATCATCGATCATCTGGTGGTCAGACAATTGCTTCGATACCTTGATGAATCCTTCGAGCATCTCATACTGATGATAAAGGAAAGGACTGATTACAAGAATCTGAGTCCCACAGATATTCTTGAGAGACTCACCACCTATGAAATGGAACAAGAAGAGAAACGAGATGTCAATGGAACTCGAAGAAGATCACACGCGCTATAGGAAAAAGCTTCACACCACTCCTCACCTGAACCCAGTTCTGCTTCAGGAGTCGAATCAGATGACCCTTTAGGGATTGGAAAGGACTTGGCTCTTATAATGAAGAGCTTCAATCGGTTCCAGCGAAGAAGTTCATCTTCTCCGAAGAAAAGCTATTCTTCATGTCACTCAAACAGTTCCTCCCACCGTTCGTCCTCAAGAAGCTCTCCTACTAAAGACAATTGCTGCTTCAAGTGCAATAAACCAGGCCACTTTATTGCTGATTGCCCCATGTGGGAAATTGAATACAAGTCAAAGCATTCGCACAGAGATTCCTCAAGCAAGCATCACAGATCTTCCAAAAGCTATGAGTCAAAGAGGCATGAATCTGGTTCTCGAAGAGAAAAGAAGAAAGATTCTGATGATGACAAGAAGAAGAAGTACCATAAGAAGCGTGAGGGTTCTTCATCGAAGACTCACTCGTCTCGTCAAAGCAGTTCTCACCGTTCCAAGGCCTATCTGGGTAAAGAAATGGACTCTGAAGAAGAAGTCTCTGGGTCTGAAGTTGAATCAGGCTCAAGGTCTGGGTCTAGGTCCGAATCAGATGGTGTTGCTGGTTTGGCATTCTCTTCGGCAGATGCTTCAACCAAAGCTTCGAGCTCCTTCTTCACCAACAACAGCAGTGAAGACGAGACTCCCGCCTACTGCTTCATGGCCAAGGCTAAGGTATCTTCATCTAAAGTTTCATATGATACTTCAGATTGCTCATCCTATGAAAGTGACTCTAAAATGAGCTATGTTAAACTTGTTAAACTGGCTTCTAAACAACAAGATGAATTAGAATCTCTAAGAAAAACCATTGAAAAATCAGAATTCCTGTTGATTGATGAGATGGAGAAAGGTCAAACTTTGACTAATGAGCATGCTGCTTTGAAGGAGAAGTTTGATGAGCTTCAGTCTCGGCATGATTTTATTTCAGCTGATCATGAGAAGCTCACCAATGAATTCCTTAAAAGGAAGGTAGCTCTCAAGAATCTGAAAGAGGCTCATGAATAACTTGAGAGCACCAATCTCTCTCTCATGGCTCAACAGGGTTCTGAAGCTAAACCTGATTCTGATTCACCATGTTTAACCTTCTTAGAGAGAAGCAATACTGATTGTAGAGGTAAAGAACCTATGTTTCCTGATGTTACTAATGCCTCGAATGAGGAAAATCCTGCTGTTACCGAGGAACTCCTCAGGTTGAAAAAATTATTTGAAACAGGCATGTTCAAAAGTGCGCAAGGTCACCAGTACCTTTGTGATATCCTGAGGAAGGCTCTCCTTCACAGGAATCCCAGAAATGAGGGTGTTGGCTTTGAGAGGATGCTAAACCCTGATGGCACTTATTGGGAACCTGAGCAGTATCCTAACACTATTTGGGTCCTAGCAAAGGAGAAACCCATTGATATTGCTAACCTTTCAGGTTTTCACTGCAAAATGGATAACTCTATTGTAGATGAATCAATTGATTCGGACTACAAGCTCATTAAACATGAACAGGGAAAGGTTATAGATGA
Organism: Bromus sterilis; assembly: GCA_950022295.1. Lineage (NCBI taxonomy): Eukaryota > Viridiplantae > Streptophyta > Magnoliopsida > Poales > Poaceae > Bromus > Bromus sterilis. The sequence continues at coordinate 153,791,034 of OX465596.1, read as the reverse complement.
GTATGTTGGTACTCCTCCTAATAATGGCTTCTACAAGAGGCAGATATGGGTGAAGAAAGCACTTGTGGAAAAATTACCTCCTAACCATTCTATGCAGGGAAAGTCTTTGGTGCCACCGAAGCATTTCTATTCTCTAGAGGAGAGAAATGATTCGCTGGTCCCTGAAGCAAACGTTCCACAGAAAGAGTACTACCGCATTGGTCGACATACTTATCGTCACCTAAATAACAATTCTAAGATTGCCTATGCTCATACTTACCCTAACACCCTTAAGAGGAATTTTGTTTATGGTGTACTTGATGGACCTCCATGTCGTTATAATCCTGTTCTTTATGAAGCTAATGCTTCGTCAAGTGCTCCATTGCCTTCTAAGTCACCTGCTTGTTTGTGGGTGATTAAGAAGAACTAATTCTTCTGCAGGGCTATGTCTCCGGTGGATCCGAATGGGTCATGGACAGTGGTTGCACAAATCATATGACCGGAGACAAAGAGTTGTTCACCGAAGACAAACTCATTGAATCTTCACAGAAATACATTACCTTCAGTGACAACAATAAGGGTAAAGTTTTTGGTTTGGGTAAGGTTGCTATATCAAAAGATAAACATATTGATCAGGTTATGCTTGTCCAATCTCTTGGATACAATCTAATTTCTATATCAAAGCTATGTGATATGGGTATGCTTGTTCTGTTTTCTGCTTTGCGTTGTGTTGTGTTTTCACAAGATGACCACACGTTTGTCTTCGAAGGTTTCCGAAAGGGAGATCACTACGTTATTGATTTCTCTTCGGGCCCTGTTGTTTCCACCTTCTTAATGGATAAAGCTTCATCTGGTTGGTTATGGCATCGAAGGCTTGGTCATGCAGGAATGTGAAATCTTCAAGTCCTAGCGAAGAAAAAGCATGTTATTGGCCATACCGAAGTAAAATTCGAGAAGGACCGTCTCTGCAGTGTCTGTGAAGCAGGAAAGATTACTAAGAAACATCACTCAGTGAAGACAATCATGCCCACTACTCGTCCTCTTGAATTGCTTCATATGGATCTCTTCGGTCCTCAAAATTATGATAGCCTGGGAGGAAATAAGTATGGCCTAGTGATTGTTGATGATTTCTCTCGTTACACTTGGGTTTTCTTTTTGGATGACAAGAGCAAAGTTGTTGATAACTTCATGTCATTTGCTAAGAGAGCTCAAATTGAATATGATTTGAAGCTGAAGAATATCAGAAGTGATAATGGAACTGAATTCAAAAATACTCATATTGAATATTTTCTTGATGAATATGGCTTCACTCATGAATTCTATGCAGCTTATACACTGCATCAAAATGGTGTTGTTGAAAGGAAGATTTGTACTCTCATTGAGATGGCCAGAACAATGCTTGTTTAATACAAGACACCCATCAGGTTCTAGGCCGAAGCAATCAACACTGCATGCCATATCATCAACAATGTTTACCTTCACAAGTTCCTGAAGAAAACATCACATGAACTTATAACTGGTAACAAGCCTAATGTGTCTTACCTTAGGGTATTTGGAGCTCCATGTTTTATTAGAGATATGAATCATAGCTCTAAATTTGCCCCTAAGGAACATGAAGGTTTTCTTCTAGGTTATGGCTCAAATTCTCACACTTACAGAGTTTATAACTCTCACTTTGGGAAAGTTATGGAAACTGTAAATATGAGGTTTGATGAAACTAATGTCTCTCAAAAGGAGCATTTGCCTCATGATCTAGATGAACATCCACTTGATAAAGTGATCAGGTCCATGGCTATTGGAGAGATTCGCCCTGTCGAAATAAATCCTCGTCAAGCTAACAGGGATGATGATGATCCAATGTTCCCACACCTAGCCCGGGGCGCTGGATATCAACATCCCGAATCTAATGATGAATAGATCGAAGAAGAGCAAGGGAACGAAGAAAATGCTGATCCTGAAGGAAATGCTGAAGCTGAAGGTGAAGAAGATCCTGAAGCTGCAGCAGATCCTGAAGTAGAAGCTGAGCCTGAAGCAAACGATACTACTTTATCTCGAGTCCGAAGAAGAGTCGATGTTGATTCGATCCTCGAAGACATTCGTCAACCAGGTCGTCCCACCACTCGCTCTCATACTCGTTTGGCTAACTTCGATGGAATTTTTTCTTTTGTTTCTATGCTAGCGCCTTCAAAATTTGATGAAGCCATGAATGATCCAGACTGGTTATTCGCTATGATGGAAGAACTTCACCAGTTTGAGAGAAACAAAGTTTGGTCTCTTGTTCATAGGCTTGATCCCACGAAGCACAATATTATTGGCACTAAGTGGATATTTCGCAAAAAGCTAGATGAGGATGGTATTTTGGTAAGATATAAGGCTAGACTGGTAGCACAAGGGTACACCCAAATCGAAGGCATTGATTTCGGTGAAACCTATGCTCTAGTAGCCCGTCTCGAATCCATTCGTGTCATGCTTGCTTTTGATAACCACAATAACGTATTGCTATATCAAATGGATGTCAAAAGTGATTTTCTTAATGGTGAGATAGAAGAAGAAGTGTATGTTATGCAGCCTCCAGGTTTTGAAGACTCAAACAATCCTGAGATCGTGTACAAGCTTCACAAAGCTTTGTATGGACTGAAGCAGGCACCTCGTGCTTGGTATGAAACATTGAAGGATTTCCTCCTGAAGAAAGGCTTCAAACCTGGAACCACTGATCCCACTCTTTTACTCGATCATATAACAATGATCTATTTGTGTGTCAGATATATGTAGATGATATCATTTTTGGCTGCACTAACCCTGAAATCAGCGAAGAATTTGCAAGGATGATGTCAAAGAAATATGAGATGTCCATGATGGGTGAATTGAAGTTTTTCCTTGGACTTCAGATTCGACAACAGAAGAATGGCACCTTTATTTCTCAAGAAAAATATTTGAAGAATTTCCTGAATAAATTTGGACTTACTGATTGCAAGACTATCAAAACTCCCATGCTAACTAATGGTTTTCTTGATGCTGATGAGAAGGGCAAACCCTTCGATCAGAAGAAGTATCGGTCTATGATAGGTTCTCTCTTATACCTGTGTGCATCTAGACCAGATATCATGCTATCAGTTTGTATTTGTGCTCGTTTTCCGGCCAATCCAAAGGAATCACATCATACTGCTGTAAAGAGAATTCTTCGGTATCTAGCACATACTCCTTCATTAGGACTTTGGTACCCCAAAGGAACTCAGTTTGATTTGATTAGATATTCTGATTCAGACTGGGCTGGTGATAGAGTTGACAGGAAATCTACCTCAGGCACATGTCATTTCCTTGGTAGATCTCTTGTGTGTTGGGCTTCAAAGAAGCAAAACTTTGTCTCAATATCTGCTGCTGAAGACGAATACATTGATGCTGGCTCATGCTTCACTCAGATTCTTTGGCTTAAGCAGACGCTGAAAGATTATCGTATTTATGTGAAGAAAATCCCTTTATTGTGTGATAATGAGAGTGCTATCAAAATTGCACACAATCCTATGCAACACTCTCGAACGAAGCATATTGATATTCACCATCATTTTCTTCGAGATCATGTCCAGCGCGAAGACATTGAGATCAGTCATGTCAGAACTGAAGATCAATTGGCAGACATATTCACGAAGCCATTGGACGAGAAAAGGTTTTGTGCATTGAGATGTGAGAAAAACATCCTAGACTCACCAATGTTCAGTAAGATCAAAACTTTTCCCTTGTATATATTCACCTTCGTTGTGTGTTTGTTTGTTTAGTTTCCCTGGTGTTTTCCTTCGTCCTTGTTTAAGTGTTTAGCTTCATTCGCCATTTGCTTCCAGTTCTGGTTTGTTTTTCGTTTTGTTTGTCCCCTGTACTTATCACTTTTAGTTTTCATAGTTGTTTTTCTTCGAAGTGATAAGTATCGGACCCTATCCCCTCCATTCTGATTTGCTCCCAATCTATTCTGTCTTTTATGGTTAAGCACATTTGAAACGGAAAGCATATTGCTTCGAACATCATTGAGTTCTGAATCAAATGCTTCCAACTTTATCAAAGTTTTGCTCTCGGTCAAGAGTTAGTCTTCGACTGTTGAGACCCCGTCTTTTTCGGTCCGATGAGATTCTCTCACGAACCGCCACTATATCCCCACCGTAGAATCCGAAGAGACAATCGCTCGGAGCCGTCCGATACAATCTAACTGCCATGTCAGATCGGCCACTATATAAGGCAATCCCTCCCCTGCGAGCCGTCACCCCGCTCATTCGTCTCCTCCGCTCCCCATCTTCCTCCTTGAGTTTGCCGAAGAGCTCTCGCCCCTGACATCGACTACACCGCTTGACTGCCGGACCGTCGTCGCCGAGGAAATTTCCGCCATCAAGGAGCACTTCTCCGTCGCTCATCGTCGCCGTAGCCACTCCGCGTCACCAAGTTAGGGTACGCTAGGCTCTCCGATCCAACCTCCCCTCTGTGTTCTTCTTTTACTGTTGGATCTTAGTTTCTAGGGTTTTTTGTGTTTTTCTAGGGTTGCTCGATCTGTTTGAGATCATTGTCTCAGGGAAACTTGTTTGTAGCATAAAAAGAGTCCCCTCGATTCAGGTTAGTCTTAGGGTTAGATCTATTTAAGATTGAATTTAGTTAGAATTGGTTATTGGATTTGTTCTAGCCTAATTCAACACCAGATATGCATCTGATCTTAGTTTGCCCTGAACTCTTGTTAAAATTATTTTGGTCGGAACCTTTGCCTGTGCTTATCCATCCCAATTCTCTTTTCTCTCTCTTCTCTTATTTTGGTCACAGGATGTCTGATGAAGAGGCTTCCTTCGGTGATAAATCTTGTATTGTTGATGGTCTTGAGAACCTCACTGAACCTCCAAGGCAGAAAGGCAAAGGAGGCAAAACAAAGGAAGTAAACAATGCCCGAGGAATTCCCGAATCCATTCGCGAGAAAATGGGCTATGATACTCCGCCCGACGAATCAGATCATATGAGAAAGATTCGATTGCAAAAGATTCGCCGCTACTGGGCGATTCGGTGGTACAAGTACAAGAGCATTCCTGATTGGAAGTGGGAAATGCAGTTTTCCTTCAATCCACCATACCAGTACACTTCTGCTATGTGTGGTCAGTACACTTCTAAGAATCGAAGAAAATACTACCCCAAACGACCAGAGGTCCCTCACCCCAATTCGATTGAGACACGAAATGACTACCCCAAAGAGCAAGAAAGACTCGCTCTTCTTGCGGAAAATAAAAGGATCAAAGATGACAAGAAAGCCAAAGCACTCGCTGCTGAAGGCAATGCTGATGAGCCTGGAACATCGAAGCCAAAGAAACACAGGTTGAGGAAATGCTTGCTTCACCTCCGCCCGCTCTCACTGATGAAGACAGAGCACATGCTGCTGCTGTGGATGTTGCTGCCGCACATCTTGAGAATTCCATTCATAAGGATCTTGCTGCTGATGTTGACAATGAGTCTGAGCATACCCCAATTGCTCTGAATTCTAAGAGGCAAAAGCTTCGGAATTCACTGAAGAAAAAGGCTAGAGAGAAACCGCCTGCTTCGAGAGGCATAATAATTCAAGACCCCACAGACCCTCCTGCTTCGCGACAACCAATTGACTTAACTCATTTGGTCGTAGAGGCTCCATTGGCTTCAAATCCACCTCGCCGCCTGGTCCCAGCAGAGCAAAGTACCAAAGAGAGGCATGACCCGTTGAAGCAGAAGCCTGCTGGTCAGCCCGAAGCTGCTGCACCTGACCCTGTAGAAGCTTCCAAAGCTTCAAAGCTGAAGACAACGGTTGCAAAGCCTGGCCAAACTTATTCCTAGGTTGGCACCAAGAAAATGTCTAAAGCTGAACTGCGTAAGAATGATCTTGCTAACGCTAAAAGAAGGTACTCCTAAGCAAAAGCCCAAGCTAGGGCTGATAAAGAAGCTCAAAGAGAAGGATAAGGTAGACAGAGAAGCTGCTTTTCTTGAAAAGCAAAGAAGGACCTGGAGGAGGCAAATCAGAAAGCTGAAGCGAAGCGTAAGCTCGCTGAAGTTAAAGAGAAAGAAGCCAAGGCTATTGCCGAAGCTAGACAGCTCAATGAAGCCGAAGCCAAGCGCAAGGCGACACTCAATTCTTTGAGAACGAGGCAAGCCGAGAAAGTTGCTCGTGATGCACAAAAGGAAGTTGTTGTGGACATGACTCCCAAAGACACTGCTCTGAAACAAACTACAGCACATGCCCCTGAAGCTCAAGAAGAAGCTAAACGTAGTCACCACAACTTCCCTGATGCAAGAGAAGGTGAACTATGGGACTGTATAAGCCTGCATCAGGATTTCAGCAAGAAAGCTGAAGCTGTTGATCCCGAAGCAGTTGACGTTGGAAACGTGTAAATTCCACCAACTATCACTTCTATGATTGAAAATCTTTACAATCAATTGAGGGACTTGCATGCTAGGGACAGGGCTGAAACAGCTAAAGTATTGAAGTTCAAGAAGAAAGCCAATGAAGAATCTGACAAAGACTTCAAGGCCAAAGCCGAAGCTGCTTCGAAGAAAATTGCTGATGTAAATGAGATGGCTAAGAAAAATATGCAAGTCTATCAAGGAAAGATTAAATCTTCTGTTGAAGATTGTTGCAAGTCGCACAATGCTTCGGTCATGGCAATTGACTCCAAGAAACGTGAAGCAATGCTCAAGCAACTTTCTTCTCCCCTTCCCAAACTGCTTCCAAGAAAGAGACACTTAATCACTAATGCAGCAGATGAAGTTGATAAAGTTAACTCCCATCCCCCTGAGAAAATCCCGAGACATGCTTCACCTCCCTGATGCAAGATCATCCGTCTCCCCTCTCCACCTGCAAATCCACCTGCACCTGAAGATGTTCCACCCCCATCTCCTCCTCAACCCTGTGCTCCACCTCCACCTCAAAATGCTCCACAACCTTCGCACCATGACAACTTTGAACCGCAGCCTTCCCCCCATGCTTATGAAGAGGATGCTCCTTCGAGAGATTACTATTCGGCTCACTCTGCGGATGAGTCCGAAGAAGAAGAATCTGAAGAACATGTTGCTCCAGAAGAGCCCGAAGCCAATGCATATGCTGATAATGAAGAAAATAACTTGGCCATTATGACTCAACCGCAAGAACGAGCTTTGGTTGCTCGAAGGCCAATGCCCCATTGCACACCTGCCCAAGATACTCAACTTGAATCCACCTACCCGCGTGAAACTTTTCCAATCTTCCGGGGTGTAGGTACTTCTTCCACACATGGGCCAGAATTTGATGTCGAGGCGCATTGCCAGAAGCTTCGCTTCTTTGCCACAAGCCCATATGCTTCACCCAGAACAACTGATTACCTTCGGTTCTGGACCGCTGAACAGCAGATACTCTACACGAAGCTTTACTGCCAGGAAAGTGTTCTGTTTCGGCACAAGTACCTTTATATGCGAAGCCTATCGTCTGCAATGTGCTTCAAGCACAAAATTTGACAAGTCTGTTTGCCATGGAGACAACATTCAACTCAGAGTTAATCAAGCAATTTTATGCCACCTTGTATGTATCAGGATATCCTGATGATACTGATACTTGGATACTCGAGTGGATGATTCAAGGACAAGTGTTTCGCATGCACTCACACGAGTTCATAGAAATTGTCAATATCCCTCGGCATACAGGAGAGTTAGAGAACGTGCACTTACTTCGTGATCCAACAGATGCTGAATTTGCTTCACTCCTGGATCCCGAAGTCACTGGTGATCACATGCCAGAAAACATTCGCCCGAAGCATCTGGATTTCATCTTAAAGACTTGGTTTTGTATCGTGTCTCACTCCTTGATGCCTCTCAGCACTTCCTATAATGAATAAAACATTCACTATCATGTCTGTCATGCACTGCTGAAGCTCACCCATGGCCATGTGCTAGACTTCAACGACTGTTTTCTTCACTACATGGCCCAAGCTGCTGAACTGGTCCATCAATTGAAGCCTTATGCTCCCTGGCTCCAAGCCATATGCAATTATGGATGCAGTGAAGATTATGTTGCCAGACATCACCCGAAGTTGTTCTGTCCTCCTGTGCGTGATACAATGAATATCTTTAGAAGGTAAAATGATCCATTTTACACTTATGTTGGAGTCAGACAACATGTAAATGAAAGAAATATGTCGAAGACATTCCAGAATGAAGTATACCACTTTGAAGTTGGCATTCGCTCTCAACAGTTGCTGGAGAACTTCATCGAAGGGAATCAACGCCAAATGCAACATCTTTCAGTTGAAATCAATAGGGTTGGCAACATTTATTTGAACAATAATCAATATCTGAAAGTTTTGAAGAGCCACTCATGGAAAGGTTTGAGGAAATTCAACTCCGTCAAGAAATTACAAGGAGTATCCACATCTTCAGCGCAATTTTTCAAGAAATGATTCGATTGACCGCCCCAACCCGAAGATTCCTCCATTGGAGAAGATTGATGAAGTGTTGTTTGTCAATCCAGCTGAACAGATTCGCCCAGATACCTTCTCAGACGAAGATTCTCATACGTCGAAGCAAGAAGATGATCCTCTCAATGACAGTGACCTCAATTTGTTGCCGGAGCCGATGAAAATTGACGAACTTGAGTCGCCTGCCTCGGCGAAAGGAACCACTTCTGGAGATGCATCTTCTTCGGGCGAAGACCGTCAGCAGAGTTCCGGGATTGCAGCCGATGCGTAGATACTCTTGATCTACCTCTCAACCTTTTGTCCAATCATTGAAAAAAAGGGGGAGAATGTAGGATCGATTGAGTTTAGATTCGCTACGGGGTTTAAGGGTTCTAATTAAATCTTTTGTGTGCTAAGTTATAGCAAACATTCCATTCGCTTCGATTGGGTTGTAACTTAAGTTTTACTTCGTCTGTGAACTGCTGCTACATTTTATGTTTTAATAACCCACTTGCTTGCAAGTTGCTCTCGTATATTTTGTCTTGCAGGTGGTTCTTTCCATTAAGTTCACGGGTCATTGGATGATTGCATATTCTTCAAGACTAAAATCTTTAAATGCAATTGATTCGATAAGATATGTGTTAAGCTCCCCACCGAAGACATTCTCCATCAAGCATTTACTTCGATTACATAAATCTTTGATTCTTGAATTCAGGGGGAGTCAAAGGCTTCATATCTTAGAGTTTTCCCTCAACTCAACTCAAAATTTCATATTCTTATCGATGCCTGTTTTTTCAACAATAGTCCAAAAAGGGGGAGATTGTAAGAGAAAAGTTTTTCCCCCATGAGTTTTGGATATTGTTGGACAAAACAGTAGAGGAACTAACAAGTTTTCTAGTGTAAAACAGATGGTTAGGTTCCTGAAGTTATAGGTTGGTGGTAAAGCTTCAAGGAAGATTTACATATTCACTGAAGCATATCCTCAGGAGCGAAGCTCATCACGGATGTCGACCCCCCAAAAGATAAGGAATCCTGAAGCACGTCTCATCGAAGGAGTTAGTTAAGATGGCGCAAGACTTAGTAGTTTTTGTGTAGTTCTTTTTCACTTCTTTGAGTCGTAGGAAAAACCGTACTATCAAGAGGGGTTTAGTAAATGTACTCCGAAGGTTTTGGTGAAAAGACTCAGATCAAATCCAAACCTGTGAGAAGCCAGAGATGAGAAATCTCATGTGCACTAGGTAATGCTTCAGCAGCGAAGACTATGTTCTTTCGGCTGCTGAAGCTTAACCAAGTCCGTGAGTCAGCTTTACTTGTTTCGCAAGTAAAGTTGCGCATTGATTACAAATCCGACCGTTGTGGACAGGTGTCAAGCTATCGTATCGGGTCACTTATGTAATTTTGCACCTAGGGGTCGCCACATATAAATAGGCCACCCCCGCCCCCATTGGCGGGTGGCTGCTCCAAGATTATTCTCTAACAGATAAGAGAGAGAGAACCCCACCGAAGCAAAACCGAAACCCATCCACCGAAGCATAAGTCCTACTGATCTGAGTTGATTCACTATGACTTAGGAAGAAGTTTGCTGGCGTTGTTATCATGGAGAACTGCAATTCTCCTAGACGGTTAGAGAGTTGTTCTTCAGAGAGCGAAGAGTAATTGTCCCCTCGAAGTCTAGTTTGTCAAAGGTTTCGGTGATTTCCTAAATAATCAACCACGGGTGAAGAACTAGCCAAGCTCTAGGAGATTGCTGCAGTGGAGATACGGACGGAGAGAGGTTAGCTCCTATGTTCAATCACAAGTCCCTCCAACCAGACGTAGAAATTTGGAGAGTGTGAACTGGTCGACCAAACATCGCCGAGTCAAGAGTTTGTTTTACATTCCTCACTTACATTAAGTATTGCAATTGCTTCTGTGATTTGATTCGATGCAATTGATTCGATGCTCTTGATTCACTATGTTATGCTTCACTCTAGTTCTGCTTCACTGTCTACCTTCTTGTTGAGTTACTTTTGCTGCTAAGTCGTGCTTCACTTCAGAGTTTCATGCGAAAATTTGAAGTGATCATTCACCCCCTCCACCTCTGATCACATACTTGGTCTTTCAGTTTGTCTTTAGCAAGAGCCTTAGCTTTTGTTTAGTTTGTTGCTGGAACTCTCTTTAGTTTTCATGTTCATCTTGTTAAGAGAGTTGGTTGTTGCACTGAGTTGTGTCTTGTCTTGAAAGTAGGTAATTGAGGTTGCTATTTAATTTTAGTAGTAACTTGCAATAGTTTTGAGGTATTGATGTGAGTAATGTTTGAACTTTTGGTGTCAAGATCTCTAGCCTATTAGTGATAGGTGTCGTATTTTGGGAAATCCGTGTTTATTTTCAAAAACCTAAAAAACTAGTTGAGAACTCTAGCTACTAGATGGATCACTAATCTTTGGAGGGATCGAATATTAGAGTACACTCACGTACCATGAGTCGAGGATGCCCAAGGATAACCAAAACCCCGTACACTCCTCCTCGGGGTACTTGTCTCTGTGTGAACCTCCTCATTAGATTGAGAGTTACCGATAATAAGGGCATGAGTTCTTCGGACTAATGTAAGTATTGAAAGTTGACACTTCCACCTCCTCATATTTGCTAGCCTCTCTTGTCCCGTGCATTGACTTCTTCTCACTCCGAGAGTTGGCGTCCACCTTCGCCGGTGCATCCAAACCCTTGGCATGATACGCTCTGTCATCATAAACCTCCTTATATCTTTCCTCAAAACAGCCACCATACCTACAAATCAAGGCATTTCCATAGCCTTTCCGAGATATATTGCCATGCAACATCCACCTCTTCATGACTTGATCTTCATGTCATACATGTTCCTGATACATTGGCAGAGGCATACATTGCATACATCATAATTGCTACATCTTCTTTATGATTTGAGTACCTTGTAAAGTGTGAAAGATCTTCTATACCCTCTTGTAAATTAGAGTGTTGCCTTTAAGTGAGGAAAAGATCCCAAAGTGGAAAAATTAAAGATCCCAAAGTGGACAAAATAAAATATCCCAAAGAGGACAAATGAGAGTTTAATAGAAAGATCCATTGAGGCCACACAAAAATAGAAAAAAATAGAAAAAAGAGAAAAAGAAATAAAAATAGAGAAAGGGGCAACACTACTATCATTTTGAAAGATCCACACTGGTACTCCCTCTTATCCTTGTACTCCATAGAGATGATCATTCATGCATATAGCTATGTGTGGACCTTCACACTATAGAACTTGGCTTGCATATTCCAAGGATGAGCCTCCTCAAAAGAGTTCTAGGTCTTCATGAGCGAGCAAGTTAGATGCACCCCCACTAGTTCCATTGGAGAGCTTTTCAGCTCATATGTGCATCCGTTGCATGGCAATCCCTACTCCTCACATCATATCTATCATTTGGCCTTCTCACCTATGATTGTCCTCATTGATGTGAGACTTTCTCACCCTTTTTGTCTTCCTCCTCCTCCATATTTATCTCTTTTCCTGTAAGGCCCGTTATGCGGTACTGTTCCAGATCTCGGTATTTCCACCCAGATCCGGGGACGAAGCACATATCGGTCCCACCGCGACATATGACAAAGCCATATGCCCCGGATTTCCAACATGATATCACAACATTACAGATACAAGGATACAACATCTCATACAATCGGCATACAACTGCCTTAATACAATACAATAGCGGAAGATACATGTCTGAGTACAGACTACCAGCAAATGCCTAGTGGCAAAGAGAAAAACATTGATCCCATAACCACACGGGTCCAGGACCTCCGCCGGGATCCGCATAACTAGTCGTCGTCGAGTCTCCACGTGAAACGTCGATCACCAAACCTGTTGTCGATCGAGAACCCTGAAAAGAGTTTGGGGGTAGTATCATGAGTACAGAGGTACTCAGCATCCAACTGTAGTGGTCATCTGACCCAGCAAGGACTTCATCACTCGTCATTCGAGGACAACTAGTAGTTTACGGTAAGGATGGGGTAAGTGGTGAGGTTGCTACCGCACTAGCATTTATGAAGTGGCTAACGATCTAGAGAGTAAGGTATGAAGCCAAGCATTCGATGAGGAATCACCTCCAACAAGTCTTGCTATCGACTACTACGCAAACATAACACCTATCCTATCCTTGTCCTCCTCTTCGCATCCCTACGAAGAAGAAGCAGTCAAGGCACACACACGCGTTGATCAAGTTATATTAAGATTATCTCAGTTGTTGTTGTCTATGAACAAGAAGTAGGTCTCAAGTCGTCCATAACCGTGGACACGACTTCTCGAAAAGATTTAACCCTGTAGGGGTGTACCAACTGCCCATTACAAGGCTCTGCACGCACGCCCATCACTGTCAGTTGCTACCCATCACAGGCAACCATTTTTTGATTTAGTTCCAAGAGATCCGAAACGACAGGTCCCTCTAGCTAACAACGAACAAATCCGGGTGGCCCCTGGTGAGTCGACATCCATCTCAGGAGCCGGCCGCTCTCTCGATCTGGTCTCTACTGTCTGTCGCAGGTTTGGATAGCCGGTTAATCACACATGGGACACCGGGTCCTCAGCCGGACAAAGTGGGCCAGCAAGGGAACTGTGTCCTCACTGGTCCAGGTTGGTTTGTAAACAACTGGCGGACGATCAGCACACACATGGCTTCCAATGGTAAATAACCTTGGGCCACCACTAGAAATGTTTGAAGCTAGGTAGGTAAGAAAAGGGGACCCCATAAAATCCCACACGCGGTTAGGCACACTCAGTCTTAAAACCAATACCCGGAACTCGGATCCTAGGTGACTCGAATGGAACAAAGCGTCGGGGTGGGATAGCCTAGACACTACTGGAATCTGCTAGTTTGCCGTCAGCCATAGCTGACGGCAAAGGCCACTTTAACCGACGGCAAAGGCTTTGCCGTCAGCTTGCTGACGGCAAAGAGTCTGGCCACGATTTTATCGGTAAACAGCCTCTTTGCCGTCAGCTGGAAATCGACCGACGACAAAGGCTTTGCCGTCAGCTATGGAGCCGAGGCTGACGGCATAGAACGTTGACGGCAACGATTTAAGCCCAGCCCCGTTAGGGGGGTTAACGGCAGGCTTTGCCGTCAGCTGGAGACCAGCTGACGGCAAAGCTGCTGCTTGTGGGCAATGCTTGTCAGGGGAGTTGCGATCAGTGCCACGTGGGGTCCTTGCCTTTGCCGTCAGTCAGAGACTAGCTGACGGCAAAGCTGGCAACCTAGGACATTTGGTCGTCCCAGAGTTGCCAGATTTAACAGTTAGCTGCCACGTGTCCTCCTTTGCCGTCAGCCCACCGACGGCAAAGGCTTTGCCGTCAGGAAGCTGACGGCAAAGACTTTCCCTGTTTTTTTTTAAATTTAGTTTCTGTTAATTCCCTGCATTTTCAAACAACAATATATATAACATAATTAATATTCTGCCAGGCCCTAAACAGCACCACAAGTGCATCACAAAGCATCGCAAAGCATCACAAAACATCACGATATAAATAACACAAAGTGCAAACAACAAAGATGGCATCACAAAGTATCGCAAAGAATCCCAAGTGCATTACAAAGCATCTAAGACTACAACTAGCTAGAGTCCCTGGAGCATCCATCCATGTGCCATGCTGCTTTATCAAAATCTGCATAATGAGAAGAAGAAAGAATTTAGCGCTAAGTAATTAGAAGATGAAGAAGAACAACAAGAAGAAGAAGACAAGAACAAGAAGAAGAAGGACACAAGAACAAGAAGAAGAAGAAGAAGAAGAAGAAGAAAAAGATGGAGAAAAAGAAAGAAGAGAAAAAGGAAGAATAAGAAGATTTGTTTCTTCTTAATCTATCTTTTTCTCCTCTTTCTTCTTCTCTTATTTCTTCATCTCTTCTTTGTTCTTCTCTTCTGTTTTGTTCTTCTCTTATGGTTTCTTTTGAAAATTTCTAAAGTAATTATGTCATTTTTGAGCTCTAATATCAACTAATTATGCCATTTTTTCCTAACTAGAATTTACTAAGCTAACTACAGCATGGCATAGTCTAAGTTGAGCTAAGCATGTCATTTTTGAGCTCTAATATCAACTAATTATGCTATTTTTGGTGTTATCAAGTAATTATGTCATGTTTTTACCAAATAAGCCAAGTCACGAAGGAGAAGCACCATCTCGGTTGGTCGCCGGGTTGGTTGGGCTCTCACCGGGAGAGGGATTGTGGGATCCGACTCTGGAATGATGCTGCAACAAGGCAAGAGTTGAAATATGTGGTTAGCATGGCAACATACAATGATATAAGACCATGCAAGGTTGGTCATTGAAAGGGAACTCACCGTTCCCACCGGAGAAGGCATCGGCGGAGGGGGGGCAAACCTTGCTTCTCACACATAGCCTGCAAATTAGTTGACGAGAAGTCAAAGAAATAGTCTTGTTGCTTCTCACACATAGTCTTGCTTCTCACACAACTGACTTACCGCAACGAAGTCGTGCATAGCCTTCGCATGGGCATTATTGCGTGCCCTCTCCTCCTCCAGCAGCCTCTGTGTATTCCGGTCCCTCTCCTCCAACAAGAGTCTGGTGGCCTCCCTCTCCTTCTCAAGTGCGGCCTGCAACCACTTCTCGTCATCATCCATCCAGGGTGAAATGGACTAAAGAAATAATGAAGGAAAACTAACCTCGATGGCAAGATCAACTGGCCTCGCGCGCTGCCGTATTACAGGAGCCGAGCTAGTTTGCCTCGCCTTGATCTGAGATAGAGACTCAGTGATAGGGACGAAGCCATCACACATGGCCACCGTGCCATGACTCTTACCGCCACCAGAGATCATCAACGCCTCCGCATCCATAGGATTCAGGCTCGGGTCGATGTCAGGGCCGCGCAGTTGTTTGACAACCTGAGAATAAGACGTCATCTTGTTGTAGGCGGACAGGCTTGTGTATGCCGATGGCCCGTCCCCCTCAGAATATGGTGTCGCCGTCTTGTACGAGCCCTTATGGGCCATGCCAAACGCGGCGTATCCCTGAGGCTCAGGCTGGTTATGGTGTTTGGCCTACAAGAAAAGGCAAAGAGTTAGTACAACAAAAATCATGCACAAATGAATTAATGATGAAAGAAAACAAGGCACACATACCCATTTTTTGGCGTATTGCTTGATGTTGGCATTTCCTTGGTAGTGTGCCACACCAACCAATTGGGCACGACGCTGCTTGGCCACATTGTGGGTGGTCAACCAAGCCTCTGTGCACCACTTGTCCACTATCATCTCCCAACAATCCATCTTATCGGCCAACCATCTCGGGGGCACCTATGAATGAAACTAAGTATTGTAACTAGCCCTAACAAAACTAATAAAGAATGTAACTAAGGAATCTACGTACCTCCATGTACTCGGTCTTATCAGGGAAAAGGTTTCGACATTCAGCCTTCGTCTTCGGCTCGTTTTGCTTGGCGTACCAATCTCGAACGGCCTGAACACGCATCTCATGCCTCGTGTTATTCAATAATCTCTTGCACTCTTTCTCGAGATTCTTCTTGGCCGCCTCCTCCGTCCCCTCCTCGACCCTATGGTAACTCTGCAATTATGCCATATATATGCACAGATGAATAGGAAATAACAAGATATAACATTGGATATTGTATACTTATTATTGGGTAAAATAATAGTTACCCAAAAATCAGCCAACACCTTGTCGGCCACGCTCGCGCAAAGAACACCGTTCACGTGAGTGTTTTCCGGGAGCAGCGCGGCTTGTTAGTGCTCCCACTTGAGTCCTGGCTCGGGAACCATACCCTCCCCTGGCAACTGCACTAGCCCAGGAAAGTGCTCCCTAAGCAAAGCACCAAGGAGGCAGTTTGGATTCCGGGTATTCTCCGGGTAATTCCACCCCCTGCATAATGAGAAGGCAAAGATATTAGCTACTTGGTGAAAAATAATGATATAAGGTACACAATAGACATCAACTTACTTCTCGCCATCTGGCGAAATCAGCGCCCTGTGCTGCAACTCTAATCGGTCTGGAACTCGTGTCATACCACGTTGGTAGACCGACTTGCTGGCAGACGGGCCCTCATCCTCCGCCTCAGCCCTCTCATCCTCCGCCTCAGCCCCCTCATCCTCCACCTCAACCTCAGCCTCCGCATCCGCCCCAGCCCCCTCACCTTCCCGCCCCCAACTCCCCCACTCCTCGTGTGAGGGTGTGGGCTCTTGGACGGGAGGATCCTGCATCGGTGTCCGCTCCTGGATGGGAGGATCCCGCACCGGTGACACCCCTGTCTGCAGGGGTGAACTGGCTGAGACTGAATTAGCTGAGGGTGGTGGAGACTGGCTCCTATTAGGCAGCCTCCCTTTCCCGCGACCACGTCCTCTGCCTCTCTTCTTTCCTCCGCCTCTCCCACGGGGCTCCTCGGCAAAGCTCTGCAACAACTGTCTCCGTAGCTGGCCAGGTGCTATCCTCAACTTATCCCCGCCTGCCATGTCTCACCACCTGCAACAATACATAGTTAAATACTTAGTACAAATTCAAAGACAACAATTAAATGAACAATAATAAATACATGAATAATTAAACAATTAATTAAATAATTAAACAACAATGTTTGGATGCATACAAAGTACTAATAGTCGGGATCATCTGTCTCTTCTCCAAGGTCAACTGAAGCATAATCATCATCAGTATCATACGTGTCGTCATGAATGACATCGTCATCGGGTTCAGGGACATCATGTGGAAGGCCTTTTTGTAACCGATCAAGCATTGTTAGCTCATCCGGATTGGTAACCTCTTCTACTTCCACTTCTTCCTCATCATCACGTGATTCTTGTTCCTCCATGTTCAGGGTGGACGTAGAGCAGTTCCGGAGACGACGTCTCACACCACGTGATTCTTGGAAGAATTCTCCATCATACGTTATTGGGTCAATTTGAGTTTCATAATCCTCTTCGTTTGGTGGAGGTGGTCTAAGATGGGGCGGCACATCGTACACGACATACCAACCTTCCAGGTTCTTAACACTTTGACGACTGTATGGCAGATAGAAAACTTGGGTGGCTTGTTGAGCCACAATAAAGACATCATCACCGCTTAACTTCCTGTCTTGTCGGATTTCGACTAGCCCAACATGTTCATGAGCCCGTCTTGTCTTAGTAGGATCGAACCAATGACATTTGAACACAACAACATTTGGAGGATTTTCACCATAATAATGAAGTTCGTAAACTTTTTCAAGTCTTCCATAATACTCGACACCTCCCTCGCCTATAGCAGAGACACCAGAATTGGTTGTTTTTCGACCGGGCATTGAAAGCTCTTTGCTAGCAGTACGAAAGCGATACCCGTTGATGTCGTACTTCTGAAATGTCCGGACCTTAAAGTCAAAACCATTTGCTATTTGTCTCACTTCATCGTCGACTTGCTCATCTGAATTAGCTATTTTTTTGAACCAAGAGATGAAACCTGGATAGCCGCCTCCTGTCTTTTCAAGAAGTTCATACTCGAGAATGGATTCTTTTTCGATTGCAACACCATTCGAGAACTGTTCGACGTATCGACTGTATCAATTAATAACAGTTGTTAGACACAAAACTTGTTAAAAAGTTGCGAAACAATGTATCGAGGACTTACTCGATGTACGGCCGAACTTCTGTTAAGTTGTTCAATATATACATCGTTAGTGTGCGCCACTCCTCGACGCCCAGCAACTTTGATTTTCCCACACCAGAAGGAGCGAGCTTCCCTTTGAAGAGGCTGAGTTTGGATTCACGTCGTTTGGGGTCGCCCACATTGTACCGAGGCTTTGGATTATGCAAGCTGTGCAAAGTGGCATCATAGTGTGCTGTTACGAAGTTTGCCGCCTCCTCGGTAATGAACGCCTCGGCCATCGATGCTTCAATTCTACGTTTATTTTTACATTTTGCTCTAAGTGTCTTCTGCATTCTTTCAGTTGCATAGCACCAACGATTTTGCACAGGGCCACCCAATCTTGCCTCGGTCGGGAGATGCAAAATCATGTGTTGCATCGGATTAAAGAAGCCCGGTGGAAAAATATTCTCTAACTTGCAGAGAAACTCAGGCGCCAACTCTTCCATGTCATCTATCACGGCACGCGACAACTCTTTAGCACAAAGAACACGGAAGAAATAACTTAACTCTGCCAATACTAGCCATTCAGACTCTGGGATATAGCCGCGCAACATCACTGGCATTATCCGCTCAAGCCATATGTGCCAATCATGACTCTTGAGCCCAAAAATTTTCATTTTTTCAATGCTCGCTCCCCTCGCTAGATTCGCAGCATACCCATCAGGGAACAACAACTTTTGTTGCACCCACAAGAGGATTTCCCTTATTGCTCCCTTCTCGAGATTGTACCAGGCAGGTGGCTTGGACCAATTTTTTCTTCCTTTAGGTTGTCGCATGTTTAGTGATGGCCTATCACAAAGAGTCTCCTTGTCAACTCTAGCCTTTGTATTATCTTTGCCCTTATCAGTGCCGAAAAATGTGCCAAGAAGGGCCTCGGCGATATTCTTTTCAGTGTGCATCATGTCAATGTTGTGTGGTAGTAAGAGGTCTTCGAAGTAGGGGAGATCCCAGATGCATGGCTTGTGGGTCCAGGCGTGTTCCTCATTATAACCCAAGAAATACCCTGGACGGTTTGGATCAGGCTCCATAGATTTTAACTGTTCATGAATTTGTGTGCCCGTCAACGCAGGTGTTGCCGAGTGTTTGACAACTTTACCTTTCATGAAATTCTTCTTGTCTTTTCTGAATGGATGGTCCATAGGCAAGAACTGTCTACGCAAGTCAAAGCAGGAATACTTTCCACCCGCTGGCAACCAATGAAACTTAAGAGCTTCTTTGCATTGTGGGCATGGGAACCTTCCATGCACACACCAGGCAACGAAAAGCGCAAATGCCGGCAGATCATGCAACGAGTATTGGTACCAAACATACATTTGAAAGTTCTCTTTCTTAGCTGTGTCGTATGTGTTGACCCCATTCACCCAAGATTCTTTCAAGTCATCCATCAGCGGTTGCATGTACACACTCATATTCTTCCCCGGATAGTTTGGCCCTGGAACTATCAACGTCAGAAATATGTGCTTTTTTTGCATAATGGACGATGGTGGAAGATTGAGTGGAATAACAAACACAGGCCAGCAACTATATTGGGTAGCCGTCATACCAAAAGGATTGAACCCATCGAGACCGATGGCGACTCGGCAATTCCTTGGCTCTTTAGCTTTTTCCGTATGTTTAGCATCAAATGCCTTCCATGCGTCACCATCCGAAGGGTGTACCAACATCGGATCTCCGTTTCCATCTAATTATTTCCTAATTCCATGTTTGTGCCATGTCATCTGTTTTGCTGTTTCTTCGAGCATGTAAAGTCGTTGAAGTCTTGGTAGGATCGGCAGATACCGTAGAACACTCACAGGGATTTTGCTCTGCTTCTTCTCACCTTCACCGTTTTCTACCTCAACATATCTGGAGGACTTGCAAAATGGACAATATGTTTCGTCCGCATACTCTTTCCTAAATAAGGCACATCCTTTCTCACAAGCATGTATCTGCTCATACGGCATCTTGAGTGCACTAAGGATTTTGTCTGACTCATATAGGTTTGAAGGCATAATATGACCTTCGGGTAGAAACCGCCCAAATAGGGTCATCATTGAGTCAAACAGGTCTCTTCCAATGTTGAATTGGGCTTTCAGAGCAATTACTTGTGCGATGGCATCTAGCTGAGAAATCTTAGTGTGCTCGTGAAGAGGACGTTTTGAAGACTCCAACATGGCATAGAAGGCCTTTGCGGATTCCTCCATCTCTTCGTCCTTGTTCCGAGCATCATCAAAATCATTGACCATGTCTTCAATCCCTGTACCATAATCGTCGGTGCGCCGACGCAAAACTTCGTCTCTATTACGTTGGGCCGACTCACCATGAAATGTCCACAAGGTATAGCCGGGAGTAAAACCACGCATCTGCAAGTGTTTACCCATTACATCCTTTGTCTGTCGCAAATAATTCTTGCACTTAGTGCAGGGGCACCATGTTTTTGGCTGGCCTTTAGAAAATGCCGTTTGCAGGAATTCATAGGTTTTGCTCAACCATTCATCGGTCATGTCTTTCTGACTAGGGTGACCGGAGTACATCCATTCACGATCAGTCATTCTATCAAGCTAGCTATATAGTATCCACATATGAACAATATAAATTATCAGTTCATCAAGTATGTCAAATTAATTATGGTCATTTTTTAATCATGGTTAAAACATTGGGATGCACGGCATGCACACCTACCAGCTACTAGGTAAAGATGGGTCCTAATCCCACCCGAGTATGTGTAGATTGGGTCATTTTCCCATGCTCTGCTCCCGATCCAACGCAAAATTTCGGCAGCACCTCCCCGCTGTTCTCCTAATACACGTCTCGGAAACTAACCGAGAGGATGTGTACTCGGAGAACAACAAGGAGGCGCTGTCGAAACTCTGCATCGGATCCGGAACAAAGCATGGGAAAATGACCCAATCTACACATACCCGGGCTGTCCATGGATAACGTTGGACAATTCGAAAGAATCACCGTTATAAATATGCAAATGCATGCATAGTTATAACCGTAACCCTTTCGAACGGGAGACGCATATTGGTTACGCAACTTTACTTAGCTAGTATCATCGGCACGAAGGCCGGAAATAAACAACCTAATACTAACAATAAACATGTAGGGAAAAGCCTAGCTACCTGGTGCCGATGATGAGAGAGTGAAGGAGAGGCCGGGTAGCCGATGAAAGCAGCAAAGGGGACCGGCGAGGACCTACGGGAAGGAGGGGGAACCACAAAGGTATAGGAAAGTTGCCGGTGAAGAGGGAGGCCAGGGGATATCAAACGACTAACGATATAAAAAAAATTGTAACTACATGTTCTAATGAACTCTTTCAAAAACTAATTATTTTGTTTCCTTTTTTTATTTTCTTTATATCCTTTCTTTTATTTCCTTTATTTTATTCCTTTATTACCTTTCTTTCCTTTCCTTTCTTTCATTTCATTTCCTTTCCTTTCTGTTATTTCCTTTTCTTTCAATTCCTTTATTATAACTACATCAAATTAAATATAACTACATCTAACTAACTATATAAAACTAACTAACAACAAAACCCTACCTAGCACCTAAAACTATATAAACCTAACTAAACAGATCCTATAACTTAGAACTAACTATAACAAATAATTTCCTAACTAAACTTTTCTAGTAACTAGAAATAAACCTATATAACTAACTATATAAACCTAAAAAGATCCTATAACTAACAAACTAACTATAACTAACTAACTAACTAGGAAATTTCCTACTAAATACAAATTGTTCTAACAAAAAATGCAACGGGAATGGGGGGAGGAGCTCACCTAGGAGCGGGCCGAGGTGGTGGCGGCGTCGGGAGACCCAGGTGGCGGCGTCGGCAGCGTCAGCGGTGCACCTGCAGGAGAGGGGAGGAGAAGTCAGAGGGGAGGAGGAGGTGGGAGGAGGAGTAGCAGCTGCGTCTCACCAGCGTGGAGACGGCGACTCTGGCGGCGGCGGACACGGTCACCGGGCGGGGGAGAGCGGGCGGGGGCGGAGACGGCGAGCGGGCGGCTCGGGCTCGGGGCCTCGACGGCGGTGGCTCGGGCGCGGGGGGAGGGCTTTGACGGCGGCGGCTCGGGCGCCGGGGCGGGTCGGCGGCGGCGGCACGGGGGCAGGCCGTTTGAGTGGAGAGAGATGGGGTTGGGCGTGGCCACGGGGTGGGGATAACCCCCGGCTTTGCCGTCAGCCGGCTAACGGCAAAGACAGCCGTTAGTCTTTGCCGTCGGCCAGCTGACGGCAAAGACGGGTTCTGTTAAGCAGTTCTACGGGGTGTGGCTGAGAAGCTGCCTATGCCGTCAGCCCACCTGTGCCGTCGGTCTTTGGGTTCTATGCCGTCAGCTAGCCGACGGCTTAGAAGGTGCTGACGGCAAAGGATTTCTCTGCCGTCAGCAAGGTCTATGCCGTCAGTTTTTTTTCTGGCTGAGGGCATAGTGCCTTTGCCGTCAGCCCCGTGAAAGTGCTGACGGCAAAGCCAGAAACTGACGGCAAACTATGTTTTTCCAGTAGTGAGACCTTCCATCCTTCGTCGAATATAGTCAAAATTATATTAATAATCATATCATCAACAACAATATAATAATGATAATGTGATATCCCAAACCAAGGAGTAACAGGGTAACATCGTAGCATCCTAAGCATGCATACTAAGCAGGGGCTGAGCAACGAGCAATAGTAACATAGCAGTACATGGTTTGCTGGGAGGGGACATGGCTGTATCGGTTTGAAAGAGGTTGTAAACATGTGGTAGGATCAAACATCAGACCTAACCTATACTAGCATGCAAACCGCTGGTTGAAATAGAATGGATCAAGTAATGCATTGTCCTTTCCTGTTGATAAGTCGGGTTCCGAAGGTGTAGTTGATCGCAAGCTCGCATCTTCTCCGAGAGTTACCCGCGGAAGCACACAAGACGGTAAACACTGGAAAGCAATCAACGAGCAAGCACTCTATTACTACAAAGCAAACACGAGAAAGCATCAACAAGAAGGCAACACGAGACATCGCACCTACCGTCGAGAGCGGTTACTAACAGGTTAAGTGGAGTACTCATCACACACGACGATACCGCAAATTTACAACGGTTCAAGTTGTTTAGCTACAGGTGATAAACAAAGGTTGTTAACATGGCATCTCACTCAAGCATGGCATAGCACACAAACATGGCAAGAGGTGAAGCATAAAGGAAACTATCTACGCTAGTCAATTTAAGTGAGGCACAACCTAAACATGGCAAATTATTGCGGACCCCACGATAAAGATGGAGTCTGGTACTGTTTTCAACTAAAAAATATTTTATTACTTTTATTTAGCAAGCAAGAACAGCATAAACACAATCTACATGCAATTCTAGTCAAGTTACATATAAAGAACATTTTAATCAGAGCAACGGTTTAAAAGTTATGGCAATTACAGTTTACAGTGGCAAGAAGTTGTAATTAGCAGATAAACAACATGTAAACAAAGTCAAACATGGCAACAAGCAACATTTTAATATCTACGCGCAAAATGGAGAAACTTTCATGTAGAAAGCGTCTCCATCGGAGCTACCGGTGAAAAGATATAGCTACCGCAAAAAGCTATTACAAACTGCCAAAATAAATAATAAAAACCTAGAAAAAAAACTAAACGGGCCGAAACAGACTACTGGGCCTAAACAGAGGCGAGCACTAATTAATTAAAAAAACCACCATGCGTCACATAGCACTGGGCCGAGCCCAACAGCAGTTAAAGGAAAAAAAAGAAAAAAAAGGAGGGGCTCACCCCGTGGGCCGAGCCCAGTTGCAGCCTGGGAGGCCTCGAGGCTGGGCTTGGAGGAGGCTGGTGGACCTGGCGCTGGGCCACGCAGAGCAGGCCGGCCCAGGTCGTGGTGGCGGTTGGGGGAGACCGCTGGATCGGGGCGCGTCCCGATCCCAGCGAGGCAGGCGGCGGCGTCCGTCGCGGCGGGGAGGACAGGGCGCGATCTGGGCCGCTGGATGCCCAGATCTGACGGTTGGGGCAGTTTTGGATTGAGGGTTCCGAAATTGAGGTGCTATTGGGAAGATCGGGCAAAGTGGAGGGGGGTGGCTGAAATTTTGTGGCTAGGGAAACCCTAGAAAGGGGTGGGAGTGTGGTGGTCTTTATATAGCCCAGGTGGCTGTTAGTTTGCAAAAACATCCCCTGTTTTTCTCTCGCGCGCGCGTTGTTTACGTTTCTGACCGCCGGGAGTCCGCAGTACCTCCGATTCGGGTAAAACTTCGAACTGCGCGATCAGCGTGTCGAGTCGGCGGCGTTCACCTCGCTCTGGAACCGTTCAGAAAACACTTTCCGGCGCGCTATAAAAATATCCCGTTTAATTATTAAACGGGGTTTTCCGTTCCGTTGGCTGCAGCTGGTCTCGTGGGGTTTTCGCGACGGTGATCGGGCGAAACCCGGTGTCGCAAAGGTCGAGTGTCAGGGTGGCAAGGGTCGGTCTCCATCCGATACGAGATAAGAGGGGGAAATAATCGCCGATCGATAAATCGGGGATGCAAACACCGCAAACAAACCAGACAATCAAACAATTCACGCCGAAAACAATTTTTTTAATTTTTGTGAAATTTGGGCTGTTACATTTCCATCCTAAGTGTCAACTCTCGTGCTTACGCTCATCCATTGCATGAGTTCTCAACATATTGAAAGGGAGTGGATCAAATTGACTTGTACCTGGCTAGTGGTTTAGGGACGAGTCAAGATAAGATTCCAAAGAAGACCAAGTGTGAAACTTTAGTAGATTGAGTTCTCAACAAAAATATTTTTTTCTCGTATTCCCTATCACCCTTCTTGCACGCAAACACCATTTGGAGACATTCAGTCACAGACAGCGAGAGCTCTTGCACTTAATGTTCTTTCGTTGCTTGTTTCAATGCTAATATAGACTCTTCCATGTTATGACTTGAATTGAATCACATTCCTTGATTTCTTTACTTTTCAAAGTTCTTATACGGTTGCTAGCATGTCACCACATAAATCATGCTTGTTATCATTTACCTACTCGAGGACGAGTAGGAATTAAGCTTGGGGATGTTGATACGTCCCAAACGTATCGATAATTTCTGCTCGCTCCATGCATGTTTTGTGTGATATTGCTATGATCTAAATACACTTTGATACACTTTTGGTCATATTTGGACTAACCTATTAACTCAGTACACCCCAGTGCCAGTTTCTGTTTTCTGATGTTTTCCTATTTCAGTTTTTCCCCATATAAAAAGTGCTCCAAAAATCTGGGAAAAAATAGATAAAAATCAGCATACCGGAAGCTTCCAGAGCCCCGAAGGAGGGCCAGGGGCCACCACCAGATGCCCAAGCGGCCACCTGGCGCGGCCAGGGTCCTGGCCGCGCCAGGGGGCCGCCTGGACCCCTGGTGGCTCCCCTGGCTGCCCCCCTTCGCCTATTTAATCTCCGTCACGGGAAACCTCCGAGGACAGAACCCTATTTCGCAAACTCGCCTCTGCTCCGCCGCCGCCCTGTCGGAGGGAGGATCGACCTCAGGGAGCTTCTCCTCCACCATGGACGCTTCCCGGATGTGTCGTGAGTAGTTTCCTTTCGACCATGGGTCCGTGATCAGTAGCTATGTGATGTTCTCCTCCCCTCTTTGTTGTTCATGGTTTAGACCTCGTGAGCTTCCCTACATGATCGAGGCACATAGGTAATCTTTCTGCTTTTGCTATGCTGAGTTTGATGGGGTCTAATGGATTATGAGATTATTTTCAGATTTTAATAGAGTAATATAATTGGTTCTTATCTTTTGTATTTTTGTTCAGAAGTAATTCTTGCATGTTCTTCGTTGCTATTTATTGCTTTGGCCAAGTGGTAGGTAGTAACTCCAAGAGGGAACGTTATGCTCGATTGTGGGTACATGCCCCCTGATGACACGCTTGAGTGACAGAAACATTAGTCTAGGGGATGTGTTGTGGCCACAAGGGGGAAAACAACGGTGCTTGTAACCGCAGTTGCAAGGATTGTTTACTTTACGCAAAGTTGTTTTTAATGCAGTTGTCTGTTGCTTTGGGTTTACACTTTGGGTGGGGCTCGCAACTTAACACCAGCGAGATGTTCTGGATGGATATCTCAAGGTGGATGATTAGTAGTATATGCAGATGGATTTCGGTCTACTTATTTTGGCGTACTGCCCATGCTTTTGAGCCTCTCCTTTCTTTTGTAGCATAGTTAGCATTCGGTGCGTTTATAATCCTGTCAGTTGCCCATATGTAATTTGTTTACCTCGCATAGCAGTTTTATCGTCTTTTGGGAGAGAGACATCACTAGTGAACATCACGGGACCCCGGTCCATATTCTCATCATTGTTTCCACGCTCATTTATTTTCTAGTATTTAATTTCAGTTGTTATCATCATTATCATTATTCCTTGCATTTTGATCCTTTGTAAACAACAAGACCGGAGAGCTTGACAACCTCTCTGAACTTTGTTGGGAGCAAAGTTATTAGTGTCTGTGTAAAGGTCCAGGTTAAGAGAGCAATATCTCAAACGGCGCGTTGCTCGGTTCACCACCTACTTATCATTATCGGAGTCCTACTGGATTGATAACATCGGTATCTTCACTGAGGGAAATTTGTTGCTCTCCTACATCTCACATTCCACTTGGGGTAACCAACGAAGGGCGAGAAGCCATTACCACTTCCATGCCATCACCCCCTGGTTGCCCCACTTCGCCTATATTTATCTCTCATCCCGAAACCCTCGAGGACAGAATCCTTTTTCGCGATATCCCTCTGTTTCGCCATCGCCACGCCTCCAAGATCGGGGCTGCAAGGAGACCCTGCCCCGGCACCCTGCTGGAGGGAGGATTGACCTCCGGGAGCTTCTCGACCACCATGGATGCTTCCCGGATGAGCCGTGATTAGTCCACCTTGGACCATGGTTCCATGATCAGTATCTATGTGATGTCTTCTCTCCACATTTGCTCTTCATTGTTTAGACCTTGTGAGCTGCCCTACATGATCAAGGCACATATGTAATTTTCCTGTTTTTGCTATGTTCAGTTTGTTGGGATCTGATGAATTATGAAATCATGTTCAGATTGTGATGAGTAATATATTTGGTTCTTCTCCTTTTATATTTCTGTTCTTGAGTAATTCTTGCATGTTCTCCGTTGCTTTTTATTACTTTGGCCAAGTGATGGATAGTGACTCCAAGAGGGAGCGTTATGCATGATTGTGGGTTCATTCCCCCCAATAACTAGCTTGAGTGACAGAAACATGAGTCTAGGGGATGTGCTTTTGCCTCAATGGGGAAACAATAGTGCTTGTACTTGCGGGTGCAAGGATTGTTCACTTTACGCAAAGTTCTTTTAATGCAGTTGTCTGTTGCTTTGGGTTTGCACTTTGGGTGGGGCTCGCAACTTAATACCAGCGAGATGTTCTGGATAGATATCTCAAGGTGGATGATGAGTGGGTAGATGCAGACGGATTTGTATGTACTTGTCTTGGCGTACTACCCATGCTTTTGAGCCTCTTCCTTTCTTTTGTAGCATAGTTAGCATTGCGGTGCGTTTTTAATCCTGTCAATTGCCCAGCTGTAATTTGTTCACCTTGCATAGTTTTTTATCGTCTTTTGGGAGAGTGACATCACTAGTGTACTTCATGGGACCCTGTTCCATATTTCCATCACTGTTTACACCCTCAATTTACTTCCTGCTTTACTTTCTAGTCGTAGTTAGCACTACTATTATCTCTTGGGTTTGATCCTTTGTAAACAACTAGGGCGGAGGGATTGACAACCCCTCTCTACTCGTTGGGAGCAAAGTTATTTGTTGATTGTGCACATCCAGGTAACGCGAGTGATTATCACAAATGTCGCGTCACTTCCCGAACCACCTACTTGTCGGCGTCGGAGTCCTACTGGAGACAAACCTTGGTATCTTCACCGAGGGAAATTTGCTAATAAATACATCTCAACCTTCCACTTGGGGTAGCCAACGACGAGCACTACTTCAGTGTCATCAAGCTAATTTTTTGGCGCCGTTGCCGGGGACTCCGCTCTTTAAGATAGGGGAGTTGCACACTATCTTTTATCTTTGCTTTTTAGTCTAGTTAGTTTACCTTTCAGTTTTTATCTTTGTGTCCTTTATCAAAAACACCAAAAAAATAGTTACCTTGCTAGTAGTTATCAATATGTCTGGTCCTTTTACCTTTGGTGAAGCAGAAGTGCTCACCTTTAAACAAAGAGGTGGTGAAAGTCTGAAAGATGCTTGGTATAGAATTAATGATTCTCAAAAAAGTGCCACCAAGAAGCAATCCACTACTATCCTTCTTAGAAACTTTAATGTTGGAATTAATTCTTGGAATAGGTTTATTTTAGATACTTCTACCAATGGGAATTTCCTAGAACTCCCATTTTGGGAAGCTCTAAATGTTATGGAAAATCTTGTTGGAAATTGTCGGGACCCGGGGTTAGCGTATGCAAGTCCCGTTACAACACAATCATATGGAGAGCCGAGAACCGTACCCACTTGGCTAAGCAGACAAGGCTAAGCACAGAACGTTCTCGGAAAGCATCGAACGTGAGGGGCATCCCATCCAGGCCGGATGATCAACTGAGATGGGTCCTCATTGTCTCCACACAAGTTTAAATCATATGGGTGGTGAACTCCCATATTCATAGACAAGTCGCCTCAACCATACTCTTGATTGTATTATAACACTTACATAGACTTACTCCAGCCCGATCACTTAGTCGGGGTCTAGGGCGGGCTCGATCATACAACAAGGTGTGCCTGTGACAGAGTCACGAGGAATCGCATCGCGATGCATGCCCCAAGCTGCGCACATCTAAGGGTCGCTTGGTGTATAAAAGACCGCCAGCCAGGTCACAACTAAGGTCTCGAAAACCCATACTAAGACATGCATGTTATAATGATACACGCAACACACATGTGTAGTATGAACAGCAGGTATCATTGCCATTCTCTACAAAGTTTACCACTTTACTGATAACTCTTACAAAGTGCACACAGAGATCACAAGTCTGTGATCCAACATTACATCAAACATGCGGAAGAAAAGTAGGTCTGAGTACAAACAAGTTTAACAAATGTCTTAAGAAGCCTTATTTATAAAAAAGCCCTTCCACGAGGGACCAGACGTCCTACTGTGACTACACTAGCTTGGCTTCAGTCGTCGAGCTCCAGGAAGAATCCACCTTCGGGGTCAGTGGGTTCATCTAAAACATAGAATAAGAAAACGTGAGTACAAAGTCGTACTCGGCAATACTTCCGCAGGAACTATACTACTCATGCACATGTATCAAGGCAAAGGGAGGTGGGGTTTCAATGCAGAAGTGCCAGCTTTGACTTGGCTAGTCCTGTACTACGAACACCAGAATGAGGTAAGAAACGTACACGAGTCCACTATCCAAGTCTCTCAAGCAATTACACCACTACGGTGCCTTTCTCGACTTCCCACGAGAAAGCACGCCATAGAACTCACGCTTATATTGGCAAGTTTAATAAGTATCCATTGAAGTTGTCTAATAATCGAGAACAACTTTCCAAGTAGTCCCTTACCGCGGACGCGGCTATTCGAATAGTTTATTAAACCATGCAGGGGTGTACTGCTACACACATGAAACTATCAGTTGCCGTCGGGATCTCGTCACCCTTCAAGCGGGTGTCGACGAGGATAATTTCCACAACTTTTACCTCAAAGCCAACTCAAAGTCCAATGGAGACACCTATCTGGGCTGGATTCCACATCGTGAACCCGGACAGTTTACCGATGTGGTCCCAGATGATGTGTGCAGGGTCCCAATCCGGTGTAAATAGCCGTTCTTCCACTTCGTAGACCGTGCCACAGACCTACCAGAACTCCGAACTAGTGCGACTCATTGAACTAAGAAGGGGTGAGTTAGTAGGTTGAGTGGGGGTCCGTTTGCCCAACATGTGGTAGTACTCTTTTTCTTAGATCACCACACAAGAACTCGGGCTTAAGGCGGTGTTCAATGAGACAACCCACTGTATACTCCTACACAGCCTCTCATCGTTCACCTTGTATTAGGGTAGATTCACCAACACATTTCCACCATCATCAACATGATCCCTACCATCCTGACTCACATAAGAGCAATCTCATTGTAACTCTAAGCATGCAGTAAGCAGTAATAGTTGCAGGGGCCACATGATATCAATCAACTCCTACATCTGCTAGGATTGTGGTTTGTTTACTACTGTGACAAATGATAGGTCATGCAAAGGAATGGGTTCATCTATGCGGTAGAAATGTTATCATGGTAATCATCCTAAACAATGCATAAGCGAGACTGAGAGGGAAGTGAGATTTTATCAACATGATCAATGGGGGTTTACTTGCCTTGCTGACGGGGTTCACACACAGTGTCTTCAACGAAGGGGGTGGCCTCCGGTTCCGGTTCCACTTCTAATAGCAACATGGAAATCATAGGATCAATATAAAGTACAATGCACAATCACATGAATAAGATTGTAGTGGTGATTTGCGTGGTTGCAATGTGGGTACAATTCCATTTAAAAGAAGTGGAATGCAAAGTCATTTGCAAATGCACTCCAAATTTGAATTCAAATTAATGCCATATGGAAAAATACCACTGTTCACCCAATTTAAAATCGTCAAAAATGAAAACAAAGTCCATATTCACCTTCCTTGCATTTTTCTGATAATTTTAGACATATTATGTGCCCAATTTGGATTTAGTATGAATTAGTTATTAATTTCCAAAGTTTAAACTATTTTCTGGCTTTTCTGCAATTTCTTTTTTTTTAAATCCATTTACTGCGTCAGCATGACCTAATGCTGGCGTCAGGTGGGGCTCTGATCAAAGGGGTCTGCATGTCAGCGGGCCAGGGGTTAATTAAACTGTCTCCGTTTATTTAAATTAACACAGTGGTTAATTAGTAGCCTTGGGCCCACTGTCAGTCTCACATGGGGCGGGGTTAGTGGTGATTAAGCACGGGCCATGTCACCACGCCGGCGGCTAGCCGCCTGTGACCAAAACCGCAGAGGTGTTGTGCGAGACGGCGACACATACCACCATTTGGCACGCCAAGGCCACCAAAATGGAGCCCGTGCATGCCTTGTCCATCCCGCATGCACGGGGAGGCCCAGGGGTCATCGGAACATGGACGGCAACGAGCTTCCGCGACGTCGGAGCCACTAGCTTGACGTGGACGTCGAAGCAGTGCACGGGGAGACGCTGCAGTGGGTGCGTTGTGCTCCTGGGAGGCCCAGGAACACGAAAGACACCTCGGTGCGGGCTCGGAGTCATCCATGGCAGCGACGGAGCTCGGCTCCGATGGCGGCGTGAGACAGAGGGCGAACACGGCGAGTTTGAGTTGGGGGTTTGGTGCGCCTACTCACCACGGTTGCAGCGGAAGCGGCGGGGAGGTCGGGGAAGCTTCAACGGCGAGGTAATCGTTGATGGCGCGCGGCGGGCGTAGACGAGGACGACGACGGGGTTCGTCTGCTCCGGTGCGTCTGGGCTCGATTGCTTCTGCACGGAGACATAGTCGACGTAGGCGAAGACGAAGGACAACACGGCGGGGCTTTTGGTGCTCACTGTCCGCGCGGGCGCTCGACCATGGCGATGGCGGTGTTCGGGCGGCGATGAAATCTGGCGAGAGAGAGCACGGGAGTGGCAGGGGAGAGGGGGAAATGACCGGGGGGCCTTCTAGACATCCACGGCAGCGCGATATGGACGAGGGGGAAGCAGCTGTGTGGCCAAGCTCGGCGGCGGCGTCTGCATGCAATACAGCGAGCAACTTGTGGGCGCGGGGAGGAAGACGCCAAGACTGGAGGTGGGCTGGGCCGGCTCGCTGGGCCTGGGGCTTAAGTTGGGCTGCTTCCAGGTTTGCTCCCTATTTCTTATTTCTTTTCTGTTTATTTTCTGTATATTTTTTTAGCTTAGCAAATAAAATAGCTAGGAATTTTTATAAATGCTCAAATCTTTTATATGGCATTACATGACCAGTACCTAGTCATATCCAAAGTTTGAACATTTTTTTAATTCAAAATATTGAATTCAATTTCCAATAGGGGTATTTATTTAATTCCATGCTCCTGTTTGAATATTTGAAAAATCCATGAGCATGGGATTGGTCCCACATCACTTGATATGTGATCACACTCGTTTATGGGAGTTTTCAAAAATACAAAAGGAATTTTCGGAGAAACTTTTATTGTGGCCATTTGAATTAAATTCAACTAGGGGTGTTCTCTCTCCCAATTCATATTCTTTTTGAAAATTTTGACAGGGTGCAAAGTGAGACTTGATCCTAGCACATACCTAACAGAGGGTTCTGACCACTCGCCCCCCCTCAAAATCTCGTCCCGAGATTCAGAAGTCATCGGGAGGAAGGTGGGGTACTCGACACTAAGACGGTCTTCTCTTTCCCACATGGCTTCTTTCTCAGAGTGGTGTGACCATTGCACTTTCAGAAACCTGATCTTCTGATGACGAGTGACATGCTCTGCTGAATCAAGAATAGGAACAAGGTACTCTCGATAAGAAAGGTCATATTGGAGATCAAGCGTTTGATGGCCGACTTCGCGGATGGGGTCCTTGAAGCAACGCCTGAGTTTTGACACATGGAATACATCATGTACTCGGGAAAGGTGCGGGTGTAGTTCAAGTTGGTAGGGAACTTCTCCACGTTTAGCAAGAGTGCTGAAAGGTTCGATGTAACGTGGGGCCAACTTGCCTTTGATACCGAATCGTTGGGTTCCCTTCAGGTGAGATGACAATCATAGTAGCTTTTCTGACGAGACTGGGCTGCTTTCAATTGATCACGAACAATGTGAACTTGCTCTTCTACTTCTTTGATCATATATGGTCCAAAGAATTTTCTTTCATCGGTTTCTGACAAGTTTAGGGGTGTTCGACATCGTCGTCCATAGAGGAGTTCAAAAGGAGCCATGTTCAGACTAGATTGGAAACTATTATTATAAGAAAATTCGGCGAATGGAAGAGACTTCTCCCAATTCTTCACGAAAGAGATAATACAAGCTCTGAGCATGTCTTCGAGAATTTGGTTAACCCTTTCAACTTGACCGCTAGACTGAGGATTGAAAGTTGTACTAAAGGAGAGATGAGTTCCCATAGCATTCTATAAGCTTCCCCAAAATCTAGAAGTGAAAAGGCTACCACGATCAGAATTGATTTCCAAAGGAACACCATGAAGAGACACAATTCTAGAGACATACAAGTCCGCTAATTGGCTCGCAGTTATGGTCTCACGAACGGGAAGGAAGTGAGAAACTTTGGAAAGTCTATCAACGACAACGAAGATGGCATCATTTCCTTTCTGGGTTTTTGTAAAGCCAGTGATGAAATCCATAATGACTTTGTCCCATTTCCACTCGGGAATAGGCAATGGTTGAAGAGTACCAGCAGGTCTTTGATGTTCGGCCTTGATGCGACGACAAACGTCACATTCGGCAACATACTAAGCAATTTTTTGCTCCATCCTAGTCCACCAAAATCTCTGGCGTTGGTCTCGGTACATCTTTGTGCTACCAGGATGAATCGAAAGGGGAGTGTCATGAGCTTCCTTAAGAATCAACCTCCTAAGATTGTGTTTTCGTGGTACAACCAATCGAGTGCCAAAGAAAAAGACACCTTGATCATTTATGGAGAAACATTTAGCAACTCCGCTAGCAATGTTCTTCTTGATCTCTCGAATACCACTATCACGTTTCTGGGCGGCTATGATTTTATCCTCAAGGGTTGGTTTCGCCACCAAGGTAGAAAGAATGCCATCAGGAACTATCTCGAGATTGAGTTTTCGAAATTACTCATGAAGAACCGGTTGATACTGTTGTAACATGAGGTTGTTACAATACGACTTATGACTTAGTGCATCGGCCATGACATTGGATTTTCCTAGGGTGAAAGAAATTCCTAAGTCATAATCCTTTATCAACTCTATCCGGTGTCATTGCCTGAGATTAAGATCCGACTGGGTGAATATGTATTTGAGGCTTTGGTGGTTGGAATAGATCTCACAACGATTACCAAGGAGGTAATGTCGCCAAGTTTTCAGGGCATGAACTACGGCAGCGAGTTCAAGATCATGGGTAGGGTAGTTCTCTTCATGTGGGCGCAACTGGCGTGAAGCGTAAGCTACCACATGTTGATCTTGCACAAGTATGCATCGTAACCCTTGCCGTGAAGCATCACGATAGATCTTGAAATACTTTTTGGTGTCTGGAGGCGCAAGTACGGGGGCAGAAGTCAATCTTCTTTTTAGCTCTTGGAAGCTTTCCTCGCACTTGGGAGTCCATTCGAATTTCTTATCTTTCTTGAGGAGTTCAGTTAGAGGCTTTTCAACTTTGGAGAAGTGCTCAACGAAGCGGCGACAATAGCTTGCTAAGCCAAGAAAACTCCTAATTTGCTTAACCGATTTAGGTGGAGTCCAGTCAAAGACGGCCTGAAATCTCTCGGGATTCACAGCAATGCGTTTTGCAGAAATCACATGGCCTAAGTAGGTCACTTCTGGTAGCCAAAATTCGCACTTAGAGAACTTGGCATAATGGTGGTGCTCTCGAAGTTTCATCAATACCAGCCTAAGATGTTCGACATGTTCTTCTTCGTTCTTTGAGTAGATGAGAATGTCATCCAGATAAACTATAACAAATTTATCCAAGTACTCCATGAAGATCGAATTCATCATGCGCGAGAAAGTGGCGGGGGCATTGGTTAAACCGAAGGACATGACGGTGTACTCGTAAAGACCGTAACGAGTAGTGAAAGCCGTTTTGGGAATGTCCTCATTTCTGATTTTGATTTGATGATAGCCTAATCTCAAATCCATCTTGGAGAAGACACAGGATACAGCAAGTTGATCATAA
The DNA here is from genome assembly GCA_950022295.1 of Bromus sterilis. Taxonomy (NCBI): domain Eukaryota; kingdom Viridiplantae; phylum Streptophyta; class Magnoliopsida; order Poales; family Poaceae; genus Bromus; species Bromus sterilis. The sequence continues at coordinate 153,756,177 of OX465596.1, read as the reverse complement.
AGGTCATTGATCATGGGCAGTGGGTACTTGTTCTTTATCGTTGCTAGATTAACCGGGAGATAATCTACGCACATCCTTTCTGTTCCATCTTTCTTCGTTACGAACAGAACGGGGCAACCCCATGGCGCTGAGCTAGGGCGGATGAAGCCTTTTGCCAACAAAGCTTCAAGTTGGATTTTAAGCTCAGCTAACTCACGTGGGGCCATTTTGTATGGGCGTCTGGAAATTGGTGCGGTTCCTGACATAAGATCCACTATGAACTCTACACATCTGTCGGGTGGCTAGATTTAAGGGGTTGGGTTACTAGATGGTTTCCCTAGAGGATGACCATGGCTTACTAGGGGTAACAACAGATATGTCAGAGTAGCAAAGTACCCTAACACGATGGTTAGTATGGTTATTCTGGCTAGAAGACATCTAAAGTGGGAGGAGGAAGAACTGCAAATGCGTCAATATAGGTTTCTAGAATAAAACCTACAACAAACTCTATAGAACTATTGGGAATGCCACCTAATAATTCTTCTAGAAGGACAACTGAAATAGAGAGAAAGATTTTGCAAACGCATCAGATTATGAATAAATCTGGAATGACTTGGACAGCATAACGGTTGTAATTGCAAGAAAATACAATTTATTACAACATAAAAACAACACTTACATACGATGTAAGAAATCAGGAAGCACAACAACTCTAGCAAACCGAACTCAACTTTCCTACGGCTACAAGGAAGCAAACAACAAGATGTTCTAGTAAGATATAGATGATCCTAGTCCTATCTTCCCGTAGAACAAGATGAGGGTGACTCAGAACTCAGAACGATGAAGATAAGGAGAAAAAAGAAGCCTTACGTTGTTCCCTTATATACCCAGAGTAACTACATAACTATAGAATGCTAGACTCGACTTCGACCAAGGCTGATAATCCTACAGTCAGTCCTGCTCTGATACCAAGTCTGTCGGAACCCGGGATTAGCGTATCGAAGTCCCGCTACAACACAATCATATGGAGAGCCGAGAACCGTACCCACTTGTCTCAGCAGACAAGGCCAAACATAGAACGTTCTCGGAAAGCATCGAACATGAGGGGCATCCCATTCAGGCTGGATGATCAACTGAGATGGGTCCTCATCGTCCGCACACAAGTCTAAATGATATGGGTGGTCAAATCCCATATTCAAAGACAAGTCGCCTCAACCATTCTCTCGATTGTATTATAACACTTACATAGACTTACTCCAGCCCGATCACTTAGTCGGGGTCTAGGGCGGGCTCGATCATACAAAAAGGTGTGCACGTGACAGAGTCACGAGCAATCGCATTGCGATGCCCCAAGCTGCGCACATCTAAGGGCCACTTGGTGTATAAAAGACCGCCAGCCAGATCACAACTAAGGTCTCGAAAACCCATACTAATACATGCATGTTATAATCATACACGCAGCACACATGTCTAGTATGAACAGCGGGTATCATTGCAATTCTCTACAAAGTTTACAACTTTATTGATAACTCTTACACAGTGCACACAGAGATCACAAGTCTGTGATCCAACATTACATCAAATATGCGGAAGCAAAGTAGGTCTGAGTACAGACAAGTTTAAAAAATGTCTTAAGAATCCTTATTTATAAACAAGCCCTTCCACGAGGGACCAGTCGTGTGACTGGGACTACACTAGCTTGGCTTCAGTCGTCGAGCTCCAGGAAGAATCCACCTTCGGGGTTAGTGGGTTCATCTAAAACATAGAATAAGAAAATGTGAGTACAAAGTCGTACTCAGCAAGACTTATGTAGGAACTATACTACTCATGCACATGTATCAAGGCAAAGGGAGGTGGGGTTTCAATGCAGAAGTGTCAACTTAGACTTGGCTAGTCCTGTACTACGAACACCAGAATGAGGTAAGAAACGTACACGAGTCCACTATCCAAGTCTCTCAAGCAATTACACCACTACGGTGCCTTTCTCGACTTCCCACGAGAAAGCACGCCATGGAACTCACGCTTATATTGGCAAGTTTAATAAGTATCCATTGAAGTTGTCTAATAATCGAGCACAGCTTTCCAAGTAGTCCCTTACCGCGGAGGCGGCTATTCGAATAGTTTATTAACCTTGCAGGGGTGTACTATTACACACATGAAACTATCAGTTACCGTCGGGATCTCGTCACCCTTCAATCGGGTGTCGACGAGGATAATTTCCACAACTTTTACCTCACAGCCAACTCAAAGTCCAATGGAGACACCTATCTGGGCTGGATTCCACATCGTGAACCCGAAAAGTTTACCGATGTGGTCCCAGATGATGTGTGCAGGGTCCCAAGCCAGTATGACTAGCTATTCTTCCACTTCGCAGACCGTGCCACAGACCTACCAGAATTCTAAACTACTGCGACTCATTGAACCGAGAAGGGTTGAGTTAGTAGGTTGAGCGGGGGTCCGTTTTCCCAACATGTGGTAGTACTCTTTGTCTTGGATCACCACACAAGAACTCGGGCTTAAGGTCGTGTTCAATGAGACAACCCACTGTGTAATCCTACACAGCCTCTCATCGTTCACCTTGTATTAGGGTTGATTCACCAACACATTTCCACCATCATCAACATGATCATTACCATTCCGACTCACATAAGAGCAACCTCATTGTAACTCTAACCATGCATTAAGCAGTAACAGGTGCAGGGGCCACATGATATCAATAACCTCCTACATCTGCTAGGATTGTGGTTTGCTTACTACTGTGAACAATGATAGGTCATGCAAAGGAATGGGTTCATCTATGAGGTAGAAACGTTATCATGGTAATTATCCTAAACAATGCATAAGCGAGACTGAGAGGGAAGTGGGATTTAATCGACATAATCAATGGGGGTTTGATTGCCTTGCTGACGAGGTTCACACACAGTGTCTTCAACGAAGGGGGTGGCCTCCGGTTCCGGTTCCACTTCTAATAGCAACATGGCAATCATAGGATCAATATACAGTACAATGCACAATCACACAAATAAGATTGTAGTGGTGATTTTCATGGTTGCAATGTGGGTACAATTCCATTTAAAAGAAGTGGAATGCAAAGTCATTTGCAAATTCATTCCAAATTTGAATTCAAATTAATGCCATATGGACAAATGCCACTGTTCACCCAATTTAAATTGGTCAGACATGAAAACAAAGTCCAAATTCACCTTCCTTGCATTTTTCTAATAATTTTAGACATATTATATGCCCAATTTGGAGTTAGTATGAATTAGTTATTAATTTCCAAAGTTTAAACTATTTTCTGGATTTGCCACAAAAAAATTTTTAAAAAGAAATCCATTTACTGCGTCAGCATGACCTCATGCTGGCGTCATGTGGGGCTCTGATCAATGGGGCCTGCATGTCAGAGGGTCAGGGGTTAATTAAACTGTCTTCGTTTATTTAAATTAACAGAGTGGTTAATTAGTGGCCTTGGGCCCACTGTCAGATTCACATGGGGCAGGGTTAGTGCTAATTAAGCACGGGCCATATCACCACGCCGGCGGCTAGCCGCCGGTGACCAAAACCACGGCGGTGCTGTGCAAGACGGCGGCACAGGCCAGTCTTTGGCATGACAAGGCCACCAAAATGGAGCCCGTGCACGCGTTGTCCATCCTGGAGGCCCGGGGGTCATCGGAACATGGACGGCAACAAGCTTCCGCGGCAGCGGAGCCACTGGATTGAGCGGACGTCGAAGCAGTGCACGGGGAGACGCTGCAGTGGGTGCGTTGTGCTGCTGGGAGGCCCAGGAACACGACGGACACCTCGGTGTGGGCACAAGAGCATGGGAGCGATCTCAGAGTCAGCCATGGCGGCGACGGAGCTCGGCTCCCATGTCGGCGTGAGACAGAGGGCGAACACGGCGAGTTTGAGTTGGGGGTTTTGTGCGCCTGCTCACCACGGTTGCAGCGGACATGGCGGGGAGGTCGGGGAAGCTTCAACGGCGAGGTAATCGTTGATGGCGCGCGGCGGCCGTAGACAAGGACGACGACGGGGTTCGGCTGCTCCGGGGCGTCTGGGCTCGGTTCCTTCTGCACAGAGAGGTAGTCGACGTAGGCGAAGACGAAGGACAACATGGCGGGGCTTCTGGTGCTCACTACCCGCGCGGGTGCTCGACCATGGCGACGGCGGTGTTCGGGCGGCGATGAAATCCGGCGAGAGAGAGCACGGGAGTGGCAGGGGAGAGGGGGAGATGACCGGGGGGCCTTCCAAACGTCCACGGCAGCGCGATAGGGACGAGGGGGAAGCAGCTGCGTGGCCAAGCTGGCCGGCAGCGTCTGCATGCAGTAAAGCGAGCAACTTGTGGGCGCGGGGAGGAAGACACCAAGACTGGAGGTGGGCTGGGCCGGCTAGCTAGGCCTGGGGCTTAAGTTGGGCTGCTTCCAGGTTTGCTCCCTTTTTCTTATTTCTTTGTTCTTTTCTGCATTTTTGTTTAGCTTAGCAAATAAAATTGCTAGGCATTTTTATAACTGGTCAAATCTTTTATATGGCATTACATGACCAGTAGCTAGTCATATCCAGAGTTTGAATATTTTTGAAATTCAAAATATTGAATTCAAATTCAAATAGTGGTATTTATTTAATTCCATGCTCCTGTTTGAATATTTGAAAAAATCCATGAGCATAGGATTGGTTCCACATCACTTGATATGTGATCCAGAATTTTCAAACATACAAAAGGAATTTTGGAGCAACTTTTATTGTGGCCATTTGAATTAAATTCAACTGGGGGTGTTCTCTCTCCCAATTCATTTTCTTTTTGAAAATTTTGACATGGTGCAAAGTGAGACTTGATCCTAGGACATACCTAACAGAGGGTTCTGACAGAAATCTCCCTGTTTCTAACATTCAAGAGGAGATTACTCTAGCTCACATTATGAAAAAACTTGAAAATTTAGAGCTAGAAATACCAAGCATCAATAAGATAAATGAGTTAGATTGTAGGATTCAAGGGAATTTGAATAGACTTGATAGCTCCATGCATAAAATTACCAAAACTTTGGAGGCCATCAAATCCCATGATTTGGATCCTTCTAGGATAGATAAGATTGAGGAAATCATTTACACTTTAGGAACTACTTTCTCCTTAATCAAAACCAAAAAGGTGGAAACTCCGGCAAAGAAGGACCCATCATTGTAGAAACATCATTGTATATTTATTTTCAAGATTTGTGCCAAGTTTAGCCTCCGATTGCAAGAAAGTTCAAAAGTTGTGACGTGTTGTCCATAAAATAGATTATGTCCCTTGATGGAAAATTTCAGCTAAAATCACCAGATCATCTTTTTTATATGAATTGTTTTGACAGCATGCTCTATCAATTAGCTTTCGTGCATCTGTGCTGAGTTTTTTTTATTTGAGTTGCAGAAGTACCCCAAAAAAATTATTTACTACATGTTGGTCTGTTTTTCACAAATTGTGCCCTGTTTTACATTTTCCCAGTTTTGCAAATCGTGCGCTATTTTTTTCTTTGCAAAAACTTTTTGGTGTTCTTGAGAAATATTAGCTCTTCAAGAATATCTTTATTTCCAGTTGAGGTAAATTATTTTATTACGGTTACTAACCACTCTAACCAGCTTATGATGAGTTTCGTATGAAGGGAATTTTCAAGTGTACGAAGGAAGATGATCATAGAAGATCCGGGAGTGTCAAATGCTCAAGCTTCGGGATTCCCCCTTTCAACCCCAAGAAATATCCAAGGAGACTCAAGCATCTATGTTTGGGGATGCCCCTGTGCATCCCCTTCTCCATCAACAATTATCAGTTCGTCCTTCGTTCCACTATATTTTTATCACTTCATGCGTTAGGTGCTATGCTTGGAGCATCTTGCTCTTTACTTTTTAGTTTTATTTAGCTTTTCTTGCTGTTCATAACAAGTTAGAACCCATCTTTCTTTGTGTGGGAGAGAAATACGCTCCACTTTAAATTAGAATACATCATAGGATTTTCATGCTTATTTTTCCTTACTGTGTGTGTTATTTATCTTTTCGTAGCTGCTGTCATGCTTAGCTCTTAGTTTTCATGCTTATCTTATTAAGAGATTTTGTTTAGTTTCTTTCTGGAACTCTCTTGAGTATTGATGTTTATCTTGTTTAGAGAGTTGGTATGTTGCACTAAGTTGTGTATCTTGACTTGAAGTAGGTAATTGAGGTTGCTATTCGATTGTAGTAGTAACTTGCAATAGTTTTGAGGTATCGTTTTGAGTAATGTTTGAACTTTTGGTGTCAAGAGCTTTAGCCTATTAGTGATAGATGTCATATTTTGTGCAATCCGTGTTTATTTTCGAAAAAATACAACAAAAAATAGTTGAGAACTCTAGCTACTAGATGGATCACTAATATTTGGAGGGATCGAATATTAGAGTACACTCACGTACCATGAGTCAAGGATGCGCAATGATAACCAAACCCCCATACACTCCTCCTCGGGGTAGTTGTCTCTTTGTGAACCTCCTGATTAGATTGAGAGTTACTGATAATAAGTGCATGAGTTCTTCGGACTAATGTAAGTATTCGAAAGTTGACACTTCCACCACCCATATTTTTCTAGCCTCTTCGGTACCGTGCATTGCCCTTTTCTCACCTCGAGAGTTGGCGCATACTTCGCCGGTGCATCCAAACCCTTGGAAGGATACGCTCTGTTATCATAAACCTCCTTATATCCTTCCTCAAAATAGCCACCATACCTTCCTATCAAGGCATTTCCATAGCCATTCCGAGATATATTGCCATGCAAAATCCACCTTCTCATGACTTGATCTTCATGTCATACATGCTTTTTCTTGATTGATGATCCGCATGCTAGTTGGGCCTTGCCCTACTCATTGCTACATGACGCGCTAGTATCATTGCATATCCTGCTACACTGGAAGAGGCATACATTTGCATACATCATGATAGATTCATCTTCTTTATGCTGAGTACTTTTGTACAGTGTGAAAGATCTTCTATACTTCTTGTAATATATAGAGTGTTGACCCTAAAGTGAGGAAAAGATCCCAAAGAGGACAAATTAAAAGATCCCAAAGAGGACAAATGAGAGATAAATAGAAAGAGCCATTGAGGCCACCAAAAAAATAGAAACAAAAAGAGAGAAGGGGGCACACTACTATTCCCTTTGAAAGATCCACACTCGTACTCCCTCCTATATCTTGTACTCCATAGAGATCATCATACATGCATATAGCTATGTGGGGACCCTTACACTATAGAACTTGGCTTGTATATTCCAATGATGAGCGTCCTTAAATGAGCTCTAGGTCTTCTTGAGAAAGCAAGTTGGATGCAACCCCACTAGTTTCTTTGGAGAGCTTTCCATAGCTCACATGTGCATACGTTGCATGGCAATCCCTACTCCTCACATCATATCTATCATTTGGCTTCTCTCGCCTTTGATTGTGCTCATTGATGTGAGCCTTTCACACCTTTTTGTCTTCCTCCTCCATAATTTCTCTCTTTGCCATCCTAAGTGTCAACTTTCTTACTTATGCGCATCCATTGCATGAGTGCTCAAATAGTCGAAAGGGAGTGGATCCGTTTGACTTGTACCTGGCTAGTGGTCTGGGGACGAGTCAAGATAAGAGACCAAAGAAGAGTAAGTGTGAAACTTTAGTAAATTGAGTTCTCAACTAAAATAAATAGTATGTTTTTTCTCTCTTGTATCACATCTCCCACTTCTTGCACGCAAACACCATTTGGAGACATTCGAGTCATGGACAGCGAGAGCTCTTGCATCTTTAGTTTCTTATGTTGCTTGTTTCAATGCTAATATAGACTCTTGCTTGTTATGACTTGAATTGAATTACATACCTTGCTTGCCTTACTTAAAAGTTCTTATATGGTTGGAAGCATGTCACCACATAAATTATGCTTGTTATCATTTACCTACTCGAGGACGAGCAGGAATTAAGCTTGGGGATGTTGATACGTCCCAAACGTATCTATAATTTCTGGTTGCTCCATGCATGTTTTGGGTGATATTGCTATGCTTTTGATGCACTTTCATACACTTTTGATCATATTTGGACTAACCTATTAACTCAGTGCGTCACAGTGCCAGTTTCTGTTTTCTGTTGTTTTTGTATTTCAGGTTTTCCATTACTTCAAGTGTCCAAAAAATTCTGGGAAAAATGTATAAAAAATCAGCGACGCGACAGCTTCCAGATGCCCGAAGGGGGGCCCCCTGGCCCCACCAGGCGCCCGCGCGCCCAGGGGGTGCGACCCACCCTAGGTCGCGCCGGGGGGTCGCCTGGACACCATGGTGGCCCCCTGGATGCCCCTTCGCCTATATTTACCTCTTGTCCTGAAACCCTCGACGACATAACCCTTTTTCGCGATATCCCCTCTGTTCCGCCGCATCCGCGCTTCCAAGATCGGGGCTGCTAGGAGACCCCGCCCCGGCACCCTGCCGGAGGAAGGATTGACCTCCGAGAGTTTCTCCACCACCATAGATGCTTCCCGGATGAGCCATGAGTAGTCCACCTTGGACCATGCGTCCATGATCAGTATCTATGTGATGTCTTCTCTCCACCTTTGCTCTTCATTGTTTAGACCTTGTGAGTTGCCCTACATGATAAAGCACTACTGGAATTCTCTTGTTTGCCGTCTGCCATGGTGGACGACAAACATATGATCGGCGGACGGCAAAGAGGTTTGCCGTTTGTCCACGGACGGCGTAGCTCTTGTCAGTCGTTTCTTCGGCAAAGAGGTGCTTTGTCGTCTGCACAAAATCGATGGACGGCAAAGTTCTTTGCCGACAGCATAACGGCAAGCAGACGGCAGAGCGAGCATGACGGCAAACATGTTTCAGTCCCCTCCGTCAGGCCTTTAACGGCGAGGTGTGCCTTCTAGAGACAGACAGCAAAGAATGGTGTCGTAATCAGCTAGGGCACCTCATGTCAGAACGTTGGCAGTCTTTGCCGTCTGCCTGGTAGATGGCATAGGACACCAGTTTGCCGTCTGCTAGGGCAATGCAGACGGCATACTGACCAAATGGTTACCCAGCCTGTTGCCAGATTGCACAGATGGCTGCCACGTGTCCCCTTTGCCGACCACCAGCAGACAGAAAAGAGCTATGACAACCGCCAGCAGATGGCAAAGATCCTGGATAGCCTCTGTTTTATCTGTTTTCTTTTAAATCCCTGCGTTTGACAAAAATATAGCAATATATATAAACATATACATGTTCTCCAACAACAGTATAAGCACCCACACATGTTGATCAACCAAAACTATGCATATATGTTCATCAATCCCATACTCTCATATATAGTCTCAAACACACAAGTGATCAAACACATGTTCTCCAAACACAATATATACATAGTACATAGTAAACCAGCAACTATCAAACACACAAGTGACAAAACACTTTATGAAACTAAGCTACAAGTGCAAATGCAGCACTCCATCATAGCAGGACTCCCTTGAAGAGAATCTACAAAATGAGGCTAAGAAAGTTATAAGAAGAACAAGTAGAAGAAGAAGTCAAATGATAAGAAGGAGAAGAAGAAGAAGAAGAAGAAGAAGAAGGAGAAGAAGAAGAAGAAGAAGAAGAAGAAGAAGAAGAAGAAAAAGAAGGAGAAGAAGAACAAAACATCCTCTCCTTCTTCTATTTTCTTCTTCTTCTTTTGAGAAAACAAAGCTAACATAAGAAATGGTGATCAAATTAAGCTAGATTTAGCATATTTTGAGGCAATTAAGCTAAGTTTAGCATTTTTGAGCAACTAAGCAAACTTTAGCATTTTTTTGAGCCAATTTAAGCTAGCTTTAGCATTTTTTGACCCAATTAAGCTAACTTTAGCATTTTGTGAGCAAACTAAGTTGACTATATCAGGTTTTGAACTAACTAAGCTAAATATGTCCTTTTTGTTTAAAATAGGCAAAGTATGGCATTTTCGAATAAATATAGGATTTTAGAAGCTAAATATGCATTTTCAAACTAACTAAGCATTTATAAAGAAAAATATACAACAAAACTTACCGGAGTGTAGCCCTCAAGGCTGAGGTGGCTGAGAAGCATCAGTCGGGTTGCCCGAGTTTGGCGGGGGAGAAGGGTCATGGGATGCAGCCCGAGAGTTATGATGCATGAAAAGATTAACTAGCGGTTAGCACGACGCCACTCAATATGGTATTGATGATCATTTAAAGATACTCACCGTCCCCACAGGAGAAATGATCGGCATCGGTGGAGCGTCCTGACTAGTCTTCTCGCCCATAGTCTACCCATTTGTTTTCCACGAGTCAATCATATTAGTTACTAATATAAACAAGTGACTTACCACGATGAGCTCGTACAAGGCCCGGTTTGACGCATTGTGGCGTGACGCGGCCTCCTCAAGAGCCTTCACCGTCCTCTCCACCGCCAACCGCTCTCTCTCTCTGCTGCCTTCTACTCCGCCAACCACTCCTTCTCCTCGATTAGCCATTGGGTATTCTGTCGCTCTCTCTCAAGAGCTTCCTGCAACCCCACTCCTGAAGTTAGCACTATAATATTCGATGAGAGAATACAAGAATGCAAGAGTCCTTATGGCTAACCTCGATAAAGAGATTGACTGGCCGCGCACGAGTCCTTATAGTAAGAATAGAGCTCGTTTTGCGTGCCTTGATCTCAGGAAGAGTCCTATTGCACCGAATCAACTTATCTCCAATGGCCATGGCGCCATGGCGTCTTCCGCCACCAGAGATCATCACCAGATCCGGGTCAATAGGCTTCCCAACCGGGGTATAATCCTGCCCGTTCTTCTCTTTCGCCACCTCAGTATAAGCCTTCAGCTTACTGTAGGCGGCAACGTTGGTGAAAGTCGAAGGAGTGGCAATATCCGACTCTGAGAGTGCCTTGGCCTTCTTGTACGATGATGTATGGGCCATGCCATAAATGTCGAACACCCCAAGCGCCTATGTTTTATTATTCTCCACCTAAAAGACAAAGCAAAGCACAATATTAGTAAACGGCTAAGTTGTGGGTGCGTAAAAGACAATATTAGCAAAGCACATATACCCATTTTTGCCCGTAACCAGCTAAGTTGCGGTTGCCTTGATGGTGTGGCACACCAACCATCTGGGCACGCCGGTCCTTGATATTGTTGTGGACGGCCAACCAGGCTTCTAAGCACCACTGGTCCACAATGACCTCCCAAAAATCCATCTTATCCGCACACCATATCGGCAGCGCCTAAGTTAATAAACAGGAAGATTAGCTATTATAGGCCTAGCTAGCTAGGAATCAAATCAAGGAAACTTGAAGACGCAAGAAGGGGTTACCATCATGTACTGGTCCCTCGTCAGATACTTCTTGCGGCACTCCTTCTTGCTACGCTTAATGCCACACTTGGCGTAGTAGTCACGGACCGCTTGCACTCACATCTCGTGACTTGTGTTCTGCAAGAGGCGTGTGCACTCTTGGATGAGCAACTTTCCCGCCTCCTCCTCCATGGACTCTTCGACCTTGTAATAAACCTGCAACACTGATGAGTGCACTAACTAGCTAGCTATTCTCAAGTTCTCATTGTGTGAAAGAGAAATAACCCGAAAGCCGTTTAACACGATGTCGTCTCTGTTGTGGCATTGGACCCCGTTGACAGTCGTATTTGACAGGTCCTCGGCAGCTATATAGTGCTCCCAAAAGAGTCCAGGCTGCGGAGGCGAATCATCACTAGACAACTGAACCAACCCCAGGAAATTCTGCCTGATGAGAACACCAAGGATGTCGTTGGGATTGCGGACACCCGAGGCATATGTCCAACCCCTGCAATACAAAAAAGCAAAGCCATCAGATATTTGCATAAACCTCGGCGTACTAAAATAGAGTAATTAAGTGCACTTACATCTCTCCATCAGGCATAATCAACGACCTATGGGCGGGAGTCACCGGCTCAGCCGGGAGCCATGTACCCCCATGCTGGTACATGGTGTTACCCTCAGCCCCCTCAGCCTCATCATCAGTGGGAACCGCCTCATCTTCACCAACCTCCCTCTCTTCACCAACATCACCCTTGGGCGTCTCCAGCTTCGGCCACGGACCCCAGGACGTGCGTTGGAACGTAGACTCCTCCTCCACCACGGAACTCTCCGAGGAGGGATCCACCCTGTGATCTGGTGAATCAGCCGGAGGTGATAGAGAGGAAAGCGCAGCTGTCCGCCTCCCTCTCATGCGGCGACCATCTGCTCTCCCCGCTCTCCTGCCCCTCTTCGTCCGACCTCCTCTCCCCCTGGGCACTTCAAAAGTAGGAGGCGAGGACATACTCTCAAGAAAAGACCTCCGTAGAGTCCCTGGTGCGAGCGCAGTACCCCGACCCCTCCATCGTGACGAAGAACCACCCGCGGAGGTCTCGGCCTCCATATCTGTCACGAACCTGCCAAAAAGTATAGTAAATGAAATTAGTAAAAATGAGAAAAAGAAATAATACTACTACAAAAGAAAAAAATTAATTACTACAATGAGAATATGTATACATATATTTAATTAAAGTTGGGATTCATACAACTAACAATAGTCAGGATCATCCGTCTCTTCTCCGGAATCAATTGAAGGATCGTCATCACTATCACGCATGTCGTCCTAAATGACGGCATCATCGGGTTCAACAAAACCAACATTTGGAAGGCCTTTCTGTAAACGGTCAAGCATTGACAAGTCATCTGGAGTAGTAACTTCTTCTTCTTTAGGAGGCTCTTCCACATCATCGGTATCGGCTTCTTCCTCATCATCTGTATCGGGTTCACTCTCATTGTCTTGTTCCATGTTCTCGGGTTGTGTAGAGCGGTTTCGGAAACGTTTTTTGATCACGCATGTTTCTTGGAAGATTTCTCCTTCATATGTCTCCGTGTTAATGTTAGGCTCATAATCATCTTCATTGGGGGAGGTGGTCTAAGATGTGGCAGCACATCATAAACGACATCCCAACCTTTTAGGTTTTGAACCGTTTGGCAGGGGTAGGTTAGACAGAAAACCTGGGTGGCCAGTTGAGCCATAATATAGACATCATGGACATTTAAATGGGTGTCTTGTCGAATTTCGACTAGACCTACATGTTCAAGAGTCCCTCTAGTCTCCGACGGAAGAAACCAATGACATTTGAAGACAACGATGTTCGGAGGATTTTCACCATAGAATAGAAGTTCGTATATTCCATCCAATCTTCCATAATACTCGATACCTCCTTCGCCGACAGCAGACACACCCGAATTTTTAGATTTTCGATCGGGAATTATTTGTTCTTTTCCAACAGTACGAAAGAGATACCCGTTGATGTCGTATTTCTCAAATGTACGGACCTTAAAGTCAAAACCATTAGCGACTTGTCTCAATTCGGTGTCCATAGGCTCATCAGGTGAATTTTCCTATTATTTTAATAGGAAAATATGGTATATTAGTCGGAAATAGGACCAAAAATGAAACCGTGTATGAATGGTAGTTACCGTTCGTTTGAACCAAGAGATGAAACCGGGATTGACGTCTCCATTTTTGGCGAGAAGCTCATACTGTGCGATGGAATCCCTTTCAATAACCGCTCCATTCGAGTATTGGGCGATGTATCGACTGTACCAATTGATGTGAATAAGACAGCATAATTATAAGAAGTTGTGAAACAATGTACGTACCGAGCACTTACTCGATGTACCGACGCACTTCTGTTAGGTTGGTGAAGATATACAACGGAAGGGTCCTCCATTCTTCGAGATCCAAAATCATATTTCTCGAAGCATCAACAGATCCAAGCTTCCCTTTGAATAGGCTGAGGTTGGATTGAAGTCGTTGGGGCTCACCAGTATTGTTCTGATGCTTTGGATTATGCAAATGGCAATTTTTGGCTTCATAGTGTGTTGTCACGAAGTTTGCCGCCTCCTCGGAAATGAATGCGTCGGCCATGGATGCTTCAATTCTACGTTTATTTTTACATTTTTCTTGAAGCCTCTTTTGCATTCTCTCGGTTGAATAGCACCAACGGTTTTGCACAGGGCCACCCAATCTTGCCTCGGTCGGGAGATGCAAAATCAAATGCTGCATCGGATTAAAAAAACCGGTGGAAAGATCTTGTCTAACTTGCAGAGCAACTCGGCCGCCAGCTCTTCCATGTCTTCTAGCACGCCATCGGATAGTTCTTTAGCACAAAGAACACGGAAGAAATAGCTCAGTTCTGCCAGTACTAGCCATTCTTCCTCGGGGATATAGTCGCTCAACATCACCGGCATTACCCGCTCAAGCCATATGTGCCAATCATGACTCTTGAGCCCAAATATTTTCAATTTTTCAGGACTCTCTCCCCTCCTCAGATTCGCTGCATACCCTTCGGGGAACATCAAACGGTTTTTCACCCACAAGAGAATTTCCCTCATATGCCCCCTTTCAAGATTGAACCAGGCCCTTGGCTTCGACCAATTCTTCTTTCCTTTCAGCTGTCGCATGTTCTGTAAAGGTCTATCACATAGAGTCTCCTGGTCGACTCTAGCTTTAGGATTATCCTTTGACTTCCCATCTATGCCGAAAAATTTACCAAATAGGGTCTGGCTGATATTCTTTTCAGTGTGCATCACGTCAATGTTGTGTCGAAGTTCGAGGTCTTTGAAGTAGGGAAGATCCCAGAAGCATGTCTTGTGAGTCCAGGCGTGTTCCGAATTATATCCCTTGAAATACCCGGGACGTTCTGGATAAGGCATGAGAGAGTTCAACAGAGCCAGGACATGTTCACCCGTCATCGTAGGTGCTGCCAGTTTTTTGACAGCTTTTCCTTTGATGAAGTTCTTCTTGTATTTTCTGAAAGTATGCTTAGGAGGCAGAAACTATCTATGAAAGTCGAAGAAGGAATACTTGACACCCTCCTTCAGCCAATGGAACTGAAGATAAACCTTGCATGTTGGGCATGCGAACCTTCCAAGAACACACATGCCAGAGAAAAGCGCATACGCGGGCAGGTCATGCATCGAGTACTGGTACCACACATGAATTTTGAAGGTCTTTTTGCTAGCTGCATCGTATGTCTTGAACCCTTCATCCCAAGCTTGTTGCAATTCCTCCTTAAGCGGTTGCATGTACACATCCATATTCTTCCCCGGATATTTGGGCCCTGGTATTATCAACGTCAGGAAAATATTCTTCCTTTTCATAAACTATGAGGGGGGAGATTGAGTGGCATGAAAAATACAGGCCAACAACTATATGAGGCTGCCATCAGACCGAAAGGATTGAACCCATCTGTGCCGACGATGATTCGGCAATGCTTTGGCTCCTTAGCTTTTTTCGAATGTTTTTCATCGATTTGATTCCATGCTAAACCATCCAATGTGTGAGTCAACATCGGCTTCCCATCTGCATCAAATTCCGTTCTCTTCCCATATTTGTACCATGTCATCTGTCTAGCTATCTCTTCCATCATGTAAAAGCGTTGAAGTCTTGGTATCACTGGAAGATACCGAAGAACATTTACAGGTATTTTTGTCGGGACCCGGGGTATGCGTATGTAATTCCAGTCACGATACAATCACATGGAGAGCCGAGAGTCGTACCCACTTGTCTAAGCAGACAAGGCCAAGCACAGAACACTCTCGGAAAGCATCGAACGTGAGGGGCATCCCATTCAGGCCGGATGATCAACTGATATGGGTCCTCATCATCCGCTCACGAGTCTAAATGCTTATGGGTGGTGAAGCCCATATTCATAGACAAGTCGCCTCAACCATGTTATTGATTGAATCCTAACTCTTACATAGACTTACTCCAGCCCGATCACTTAGTCGGGGTCTAGGGCGGGCTCGATCATACAACAAAGTGTGCACGTGACAGAGTCACGAGCAATCGCATCGCGATGCCCCAAGCTGCGCACATCTAAGGGCCACTTTGTGTATAAAAGACCGCCAGCCAGATCACAACTCAGGTCTCGAAAACCAATACTAAGCCATGCATGTTATAAACATACACGCAGCACACATGCCTAGTATGAACAGCAGGTATCATCACATAACTCTACAAAGTGTATCTTTATTGACTTACACATAGAGCATACAAAGATCACATGTCTGTGATTATCATTATATCATACAACGGAAGCAAATTAGGTCTGAGTACAGACAAGTTTAACAAATGGCTTAGAAAAGCCTTGTACAACAAACATGCCCTTCCACGAGGGACGAGACTGCTGTCTGGGACTATGCTAACTTAGTCAATGTCGAGCTTCAGGAAGGTGTCTCCATCGGGGTCTGGGTTTCCATCTAAAACATAGAATAAGCAAACGTGAGTACAAAATCGTACTCAGCAAGACTTACATCAGAACTACACTACTCATGCTCAAGTTTCAAGGTAAAGGCAGGTGGGGTTTAATCAAGCAGAAGTGCCAGCTTTGACTTGGCTATTCCTGTAGTACGAGTACCAGACTTGAGGTAAGAAGCGTACACGAGTCCACTACATGTCTCCAACCAATACACCACTATGGTTACTTCCTCGACTTCCCCACGAGGATCACACCATAGCACTTACGCTTATCTTGCGAGTTTTAGATGTATCCATTCAAGTTGTCTAATAATCAAGCATAGCTTTCCAAGTAGTCCATGACCGCGGACGCGGCTATTCGAATAGTTTTGTTAACCCTGCAGGGGTGTACCGCTACACACACATGACCATCGATTACCGCCAAGTCTCGCCACCATTCAAGAGGTGACATCGAGGATGTTCACCACAACACTTCGCCCACAGCTCCGTTCTAGTCCAAGGAGTTAACTGTCTGAGTTCCAAACCTAACTGGAGTTCCGGCCGAGCTTCCAGCCAGGACTCAAACCATGTAGGCACGACTGAGAAGCCCACCTCGACGGATGGTTCTCCGCTTGACAAGCCATGTTCCACAAGCCCTACCATGAATGCCACATTTCATTTCCTTTATGTTTCTATGCATATGCCGAATGGAAATCCCGAACTAGGTGTGACTCGTGGACTTGGATCGGGGTGAGTTACTAGGTCGAGAGGGGTCAGTGAGCCCAATGTGTGGTTGTACTCTTTGTCTCGGATTACCATACAAGAACTCGGGCTTAAGGCGGTGTTCAACGAGACAACCCACTTTGTACTCCTACACATCCTCTCATCGTTCACCTTGTATTAGGGTGGATTCACCAACACAGTTTCACTTTCATCAACACCATGTTCACCACCATCCCGACTCACATAAAAAGCAACCTCATGGTACCACTAAGCATGCAATAAGCAGTAACAGTTGCAGGGGCCACATGATATCAATCAACTCCTATGTCAGCTAGGATTGTGGTTTGCTTACTACTGTGACAAGATGATAGGTCATGCATCGGATATGGGTTCAACTATGCGGTAGAATCGATACAAGGTGATCTCCTAAACATGCATAAGCGAGACTGACAGGGAATTGGGATTTTATAGACATGATCAATGGGGTTTGCTTGCCTTGCTGACGATACACGGGGCTTAACGGTGGTCTTCTTCTTCGGGGGTGATTACCGTCTCGGTACGTCTATCACCGGAGCAATCATCAACAAAAGGGGGGGGGACACAAATAAAGTACAATGCTCAAGCACATGTTAATGTTGTGACATGAGGTATATGGTACTGGTTTGTGGCACATTCCATTTAATTTAAGTGTATTGCAAAGAATTTGCAAATTCAAACTTCAAATTCAAATTCAAATTATTCTATATGCATGTTTGCTACTGTTCACCCATTTTAAAATGGTCAAACATGAAACAAATTTCATATTCATAATCCTTGCATTTTTCTGATAATTTTTCATATATTATTTACTAAATTTGGAGTTAGTATGAATTTTCTATGATTTATTGAAGTTTTAAACAATTTCTGGATTTTTCTGTAATTCCTTTAATTCAAATAAACAGAGAAATCTGTCTATTGCGTCAGCATGATGCAGTGCTGAAGTCACAGGGGGGGCTGACAACAGGGGCCCACCTGTAAGCCTCAGTGGGGGTTAATCCCATGTTTATTTATAAACAGAGGGGGTCATTAGGGCTGGGTCCCACCTGTCATTGAGGGATTAGGGGGATTAGCGAGTGGGTTAGGCCTAATTAACTCGGGCCCGCCGACGGTTAGCCGTCGATGCCACTGGGCACGGCGGAGGCTTGCCTGGGTGGCCATTCCGGCCACGGCTTGGCACGGGGAAAACACGGGGAGGTGCGCCGTGCTCTCCCGCGTCGACGGGAGCAACCAGGGGGTTGCCAGGGGCACTAGGGCGACGACGGCTTCAAAAGGAGCGTCGGGCGGAGCTCTGGAGAAAGGCGACAACGACTTGGTGCACGGGAAGGAGAAAGAGGAGGGGGAATCGGCGCGTCTGCTCACCCTAAAGCGGAAGGAGGGGTCATAGAGGTTGGAGGATCTGCGCCGGTGACGAATTTCACGTCGGAGTTCCACGGTGTCCGACGGCGAGATGGAGACGCGGGCGACGACTAGGAGGCGTCCTGGATCCAATTGATGGCGTGGAACGATGAAGTCGGCGTCTGCGGTGACGATGGACACAAAGGCGAAGCTCCAAGGGCTTGCTGGCCACGCAAGCGCTCGTCGGCGGCGAGACCTACCTCTCGGTCATGGGGATTTCTGACGCAAGGAGAGAGGGAGAGTGAGCTGGAGGAGGGGGGAAGTGTGTGGAGAGCTCTGGGCGTCTCCGTGGCGTCCTAGGGGAGAAGAGGGGCCCCTGGAAGCTCCTCGGTGGCATGCGCGGCGGTGAGATGGGCTGGGCTGCGGGAAAACTAGTTGGGCCTGTGGCTTGTGGGGTGGGCTGGGGTTTTATTTTCCCTTTTCTTCTGTTATTTCTTTCTGTTTTCTTTTTCTTCTTTTTTTTTCTCTGGTAAAAATACCAAAGCATTTTATAAAAATTCCCAACTAATTTTAAAAATACTAGGTGACCAGTAGCTAGTCACCTTTAGGATTTGGGCATTTTTGAAATTCAATACATTTGAATTTCAAGTCAAATAGGGGTCAAATTTAATTTCCAAGCCCTATTTGGAATTTTTGGCAAATCTTGGTGCATGCAGTGGGACCCACTTCACTTTATATGTGATCATGCATATTTATAAGACTTTTCAAAAATACCAGAGCAATTTTTGGAAGCAAATTTTGTCTGGCCATTTAATTAAATTCTTTAGGGCTTTTCTTTTCCCAATTTTTGAATTTCTTTTGAAATTTTTGCATGATGCAAAGGGCACTCAAATCCTAGCACTTACCCTAGTTGGGGTTCTGACAACTCGCCCCCACTCAAAAGAATCTCGTCCTGAGATTCAGAAGTCGTCGGGAGGAAGGAGGGGTACTCGGCACGGAGGAGGTCTTCTCTTTCCCATGTGGATTCTTTCTCAGAGTGGTGTGACCATTGCACTTTCAGAAACCTGATCTTCTGACGATGAGTGACACGCTCTGCGGAATCAAGAATACGAACAGGGTATTCTCGATAAGAAAGGTCATCTTTGAGATCAAGCGTTTCATGGTCGACTTCGCGGATGGGGTCCTTGAAGCAACGCCTAAGTTGTGACACATGGAATACATCATGTACTCGGGAAAGGTGCGGCGGTAGTTCAAGTTGGTAGGCAACTTCTCCACGTTTAGCGAGAATGCGGAAAGGTCCGATGTAACGTGGGGCTAACTTGCCTTTGATACTGAATCGTTGGGTTCCCTTCAGAGGAGTAACCCGAAGGTAAGCCTTCTCATCTAGATTGTAGCTCTCTTGCCTATGATGACGATCATAGTAGCTTTTCTGACGAGACTGTGCGGCTTTCAATCGATCACGAACAATGCAAACTTGCTCTTCTGCTTCCTTGATCATATCCGGTCCAAAGAATTGTCTTTCACTGGTTTCTGACCAGTTCAAGGGTGTTCGACATCGTCGTCCATAGAGGAGTTCAAAAGGAGCCATGTTCAGACTAGATTGGAAACTATTGTTATAAGAAAATTCAGCAAATGGAAGAGATTTCTCCCAATTCTTTCTGAATGAGATAACACAAGCTCTGAGCATGTCTTCCAAGATTTTATTAACCCTTTCAACTTGACCGCTAGACTGAGGGTGGAAAGCTGTACTAAAGGAGAGATGAGTTCCCATAGCATTCTGAAAGCTTCTCCAAAATCTAGAGGTGAAAAGGCTACCTCGATCAGAATTGATTTCCAGAGGAACACCGTGAAGAGACACAATTCTAAAGACGTACAAGTCCGCTAACTGGCTAGAATTTATAGACTCGCGAACTGGAAGAAAGTAAGAAACTTTGGAAAGTTGGTCAATGACAACGAAGATGGCATCATTTCCTTTCTGGGTTTTTGGAAAGCCGGTGACGAAGTCCATACCGACTTTGTCCCATTTCCACTCAGGAATAGGCAAAGGTTGAAGTGTACCAGCAGGTCTTTGGTGTTCTGCCTTAATGCGACGACAAACATCACATTCAGCAACAAATCGAGCAATGTCTCTCTTCATCCTAGTCCACCAAAATCTCTGGCGTAGATCTCGGTACATTTTTGTGCTACCGGGATGAATCGAGAGGGGTGTGTCATGGGCTTCTTTGAGGATGAGTTGCCTTAGATCTCTATTCTTAGGTACTACCAAACGATTTTCAAAGAATACCGTTCCTTTACTATCTGTGGAGAAACATTTAGCAACTCCGCTAGCAATGTTCTCCTTGATCCGGCGAACACCTCGTGCACGCCTTTGGGCAACTATGATTCGATCCTCAAGTGTTGGTTTCGCCACCAAGTTGAAAAGAGATCCACGAGGAATAATATCGAGATTAATCTTTCGAAATTCCTCATGTAGAAATGCTTGATACTGCTGTAACATGAGGTTGTTACAATACGACTTACGACTAAGTGCATCAGCCATGACATTGGCTTTTCCTGGGGTGTAAGAAATTCCTACGTCGTAATCTTTTATCAACTCAATCCAGCGTCTTTGCCTGAGATTAAGATCAGGCTGGGTGAATATGTATTTGAGGCTTTGGTGATCGGAGTAGATCTCACAACGATTACCAAGGAGGTAATGTCGCCAAGTGGTCAGGGCATGAACTACGGCTGCGAGTTCAAGATCATGGGTAGGATAGTTCTCTTCATGTGGACGCAACTGGCTTGAAGAACAAGCTACCACATGTCTATCTTGCATAAGTATGCATCCTAACCCTTGCCGTGAGGCGTCACAAAAGATCTCGAAATCCTTTTTGGTGTCTGGAGGCGCAAGTACGGGTGCAGAAGTCAATCTTCTTTTCAGCTCTTGAAAGCTTTCCTCGCACTTTGGAGTCCATTCGAATTTCTTATCTTTCTTGAGGAGTTCAGTTAGAGGCTTTGCAACTTTAGAAAAGTTCTCGACGAAGTGACGGCAATAGCTGGCTAGGCCAAGAAAACTCCTATCTTTCTTAACCGATTCAGGTGGAGTCCAGTCAAGGACGGCCTGAACTCTCTCGGGATTCACAGCAATGCCTTTTGCAGAAATCACGTGGCCTAAATAGGTCACTTCTGGTAGCCAAAATTCACACTTGGAGAATTTGGCATACAGGCGATGCTCTCTAAGTTTCATCAATACCAGCCTTAGATGTTCGTCATGTTCTTCTTCGTTCTTCGAGTAGATGAGAATGACATCGAGATAAACTACAACAAATTTATGTAGGTACTCCATGAAGATCGAATTCATCATGCGTGAAAAAGTGGCCGGGGCATTGGTTAGACCGAAGGACATGACGGTGAACTCGTAAAGACCATAACGAGTAGTGAAAGCCGTCTTGGGAACGTCCTCGTTTCGGATCTTGATTTGATGATAGCCTAATCTCAAATCCATCTTGGAGAAGAAAGAGGATCCAGAAAGTTGATCATAAAGATCATTGATCCTGGGCAGTGGGTACTTGTTCTTTATCGTCGCTAGATTTAGCGGGCGATAGTCTACGCACATCCTTTCTGTTCCATCTTTCTTTGTTACGAACAGAACAGGGCAACCCCATGGCGATGAGCTAGGGCGAATGAAGCCTTTTGCCAACAAAGCTTTAAGTTGGATCTTAAGCTCAGCTAACTCACGTGGGGCCATTTTGTATGGGCGTCTGGAAATTGGGGCGGTTCCTGGGGCAAGATCTACAATGAATTCTACACATCTGTCAGGAGGCATTCCTGGCAGTTCTTCAGGAAAGACATCCGGAAAGTCACGAATCATCGTAATATCTTCAAGGTCAGGAAGGGGAAGCACATTCAAAGTATGCATCTGGATTCTAGAGCTAGGTGATGTGTAGTCAATGGTCTGGCCTGAAGGATGGGTAAGTCTAACTGATTTGGCTTTACAATCAAGGAAAGCATTCTGTCTTGACAACCAATCCGTACCTAAGATAACATCAATGTCTGAAGACTTGAGGGCTATGAGTGAAGCAAGGAATACTAAACCCTCAATTGCAATTCGATTACCATGGCTTACTTTATTAGTTTGCCACTTTGAACCAGGAGTTTGAATAATCATTGGAGAAAACATTTCTTCAAAGGGGAACTCATGACGAAGTGCATAACTCTCTGACATGAATGAATGAGAAGCTCCTGGATCGAAAAGAACAGAGGCGGGAACACGATTGACTGGGAGCGTACCAAGGATGACGTCAGAAGTATCAATAGCTTCCTCAACTGATATTTGGTTCACACAACCACCAACAGTGGCTAAGGACTTTGCTTGCAAGGAGTTGGAGGTTGATTTCTGTGAAGACTTAGCTTTGGAAGACTTGGGTGGGGTGGCATCATGTCTTGGACGAGGATCCACTTTCACCGACAATGAACATTTCCATGCGATGTGGCCAGGATGACCACACTTGTAGAAAACTCTGGTATCAGTGGTTGGAGCAAGGATGGCTGGCTCACTACCATAGCTGTTGGGATTCGTGTTTGGTGGAGGAGGTTGAGGTACCATGTAGGATGATCTTGCAAAAAGGTGGGAATGAATGGCACTAGTTGGAATCCAAATCCGGCGTTTCTGAGGGGCCGAACTAGAAGATGGAGCAAACTCACGAGCATGCTTGGGAGACTCTTCGAACACCTCATTTCCATACTCCGCTCTGAAGGAACTATGGACTAAATCCTCAAAGTTGACAAACTCATGAAGATTGAGATCATGACGAATAACAGGGCTAAGTCCCTTGCGGAACCTTGCTTGCTTCCTGGCATCAATGGATATCTCCTCTTGGGCATAACGAGCAAGATGGTTGAACTCAGTCATATACTCGTGGATGGACCTATCTCCCTGAGTTAGATTTCAAAACTCTTCCTTCTTTCTTTCCATCAACTCATCCAGAATGTGGTACCCTCGGAAGGCATCACGGAATAGCTGCCAAGTCACTACGTGAACATCAGGTTGCATTGCAACATGGTTCTCCCACCATTCACCAGCAGCACCTTCCAGGAAGTATACCGCAAACATCACATGATCATTGGGAGCAACATGCGCCGTCTCAAGCTTACGCTCGATGGAACGGAGCCAATCATCAGCTTCAAGGGGCTCGGAGGAACATCGAAATACCGGTGGCTTGAGGAGGATGAAGTCCTGGATGCTGACAACCACATTGCGCTGACGAGCGGTATTCTTCTCGATGAGCTCCAGAAGGCGTTTTTGATCACGTCTATTCCGCTCGGCTTCCATCATGATTTCCGCCGTAGAAGGAGGTGGAGGAGGATCATCATCACTTTGATTCCGATCACGGTCTTGATTGCGAAGAACAGCACTACGAGTTCCACCTGACATCCTGTGTGATAAAAATCAACAATCAGAACAGGTTTTACGATGGAAACAAAGATAAGAGGACATGACTAGGAGGAAAAGATTGTAATGCAAAGGCAAAGATTCCAAGGAACACGGAATAAATCGGGCAGCGTAATGGCTACACCGGGATGGAAAATGAAACAACCCTGAGGATATTGGACAAAACTTCCCCAAGGAACTCAACAATATGAAGATTCTGGACAACCACAACTGTCCTACGGCTACAAGGAAGCAATCAACGAGATGTTCTATTAAAACATAGATGAGCCTAGTCCTATCTTCCCGCAGAAAAGATGAGGTGACTCAGAACTCAGATCGATGAGGGTAAAGAGAAAAAGAAGCCTTACATTGTTCCCTTATACCCAGAGTAACTATATAACTATAGAATGCTAGACTCGACTTCGACCAAGGGTTTGATAAGCCTACAGACAGTCTTGCTCTGATACCAAGTCTGTCGGGACCCGGGGTATGCGTATGTAATTCCAGTCACGATACAATCACATGGAGAGCCGAGAGCCGTACCCACTTGTCTAAGCAGACAAGGTCAAGCACAGAACACTCTCGGAAAGCATCGAACGTGAGGGGCATCCCATTCAGGCCGGATGATCAACTGAGATGGGTCCTCATCGTCCGCTCACGAGTCTAAATGCTTATGGGTGGTGAATCCCATATTCATAGACAAGTCGCCTCAACCATGTTATCGATTTAATCCTAACTCTTACATAGACTTACTCCAGCCCGATCACTTAGTCGGCGTCTAGGGCGGGCTCGATCATACAACAAAGTGTGCACGTGACAGAGTCACGAGCAATCGCATCGCGATGCCCCAAGCTGCACACATCTAAGGGCCACTTGGTGTATAAAAGACCGCCAGCCAGATCACAACTAATGTCTCGAAAACCCATACTAAGACATGCATGTTATAAACATACACGCAGCACACATGCCTAGTATGAACAGTAGGTATCATCACATAACTCTACAAAGTGTATCTTTATTGACTTACACATAGAGCATACAAAGATCACATGTCTGTGATCATCATTACATCATACAACGGAAGCAAATTAGTTCTGAGTACAGACAAGTGTAACAAATGGCTTAGAGAAGCCTTGTACAACAAACATGCCCTTCCACGAGGGACCAGACTGTTGTCTGGGACTATTCTAAATTAGTCAACGTCGAGCTTCAGGAAGGTGTCTCCATCGGGGTCTGGGTTTCCATCTAAAACATAGAATAAGCAAACGTGAGTATAAAATCGTACTCAGCAAGACTTACATCAGAACTACACTACTCATGTTCAAGTTTCAAGGTAAAGGCAGGTGGGGTTTCATCAAGCAGAAGTGCCATCTTTGACTTGGCTATTCCTGTACTACGAGTACCAGACTTGAGGTAAGAAGCGTACACGAGTCCACTACATGTCTCCAACCAATACACCACTATGGTTACTTCCTCGACTTCCCCACGAGGAGCACACCATAGCACTCACGCTTATCTTGTGAGTTTTAGAAGTATCCATTCAAGTTGTCTAATAATCAAGCATAGCTTTCCAAGTAGTCCATGACCACGGACGCGTCTATTCGAATAGTTTTGTTAACCCTGCAGGGGTGTACCGCTACACACACATGACCATCGGTTACCGCCAAGGCTCGCCACCGTTCAAGAGGTGACATCAAGGATGTTCACCACAACACTTCGCCCACACCTCCGTTCTAGTCCAAGGAGTCAATTGTATGAGTTCCAAACCTAAGTGGAGTTCCGGCCGAGCTTCTAGCCAGGACTCAAACCATGTAGGCACGACTGACAAGCCCACCTCGACGGATGTTTCTCCGCTTGACAAGCCATGTTCCACAAGCCCTACCATGAAGGCCACATTTCATTTCCTTTATCTTTCTATGCATATGCCGAATGGAAATCCCGAACTAGGTGTGACTCCTGGACTTGGATCGGGGTGAGTTACTAGGTCGAGACGGGTCAGTGAGCCCAATGTGTGGTTTTACTCTTTGTCTCGGATTACCATACAAGAACTCGGGCTTAAGGCGGTGTTCAACGAGACAACCCACTGTGTACTCCTACACAGCCTCTCATCGTTCACCTTGTATTAGGGTGGATTCACCAACACAGTTTCACTTTCATCAACACCATGTTCACTATCATCCCGACTCACATCAACAGCAACCTCATGGTACCACTAAGCATGCAATAAGCAGTAACAGTTGCAGGGGCCACATGATATCAATCAACTCCTATGTCAGCTAGGATTGTGGTTTGCTTACTACTGTGACAAGATGATAGGTCATGCATCGGATATGGGTTCAACTATGCGGTAGAATCGATACAAGGTGATCTCCTAAACATGCATAAGCGAGACTGAGAGGGAATTGGGATTTTATAGACATGATCAATGGGGTTTGCTTCCCTTGCTGACGATACACGGGGTTTAACAGTGGTCTTCTTCTTCGGGGGTGATCACCGTCTCGGAACGTCTGTCACCGGAGCAATCATCAACAAAAGGGGGGACACAAATAAAGTACAATTCTCCAGCACATGTTAATGTTGTGACATGAGGTATGGGGTACTGGTTTGTGGCACATTCCATTTAATTGAAGTGTATTGCAAAGAATTTGCAAATTCAAATTATGACATATGCATGTTTGCTACTGTTCACCCATTTTAAATGGTCAAACATGAAAACAAATTGCATATTCATAATCCTTGCATTTTTCTGATAATTTTTCATATATTATTTATTAAATTTTGAGTTAGTATGAATTTTCTATGATTTATTGAAGTTTTAAACAATTTCTGCATTTTCCTGGAATTCTTTTAATTCAAATAAACAGAGAAATCTGTTTATTTCGTCAGCATGATGCAGTGCTGAAGTCACAGGGGGGGCTGACAATAGGGGCCCACCTGCAAGCCTCAGTGGGGGTTCATCCCATGTTTATTTATAAACAGAGGGGGTTATTAGGGCTGGGTCCCACCTGTCATTGAGGGATTAGGGGGATTAGCGAGTGGGTTAGGCCTAATTAACTCGGGCCCGCCGACGGTTAGCCTCCGGTGCCACTGGGCACGGCGGAGGCTTGCCGGAGTGGCCATTCCGGCCATGGCTTGGCACGGGGAAAACACGGGGAGGTGCGTCGTGCTCTCCCGCGTCGAGGGGAGCAACCAGGGGGTTGCCAGGGGCACTAGGGCGACGGCGGCTTCAAAAGGCGCGGCGGCCGGAGCTCTGGAGAACGGCGACGGCGACTTGGTGCCCAGGAAGGAGAAAGAGGAGGGGGAATCGGCGCGTCTGCTCACCCTAGTTGGGGTTCTGACAATTTTGGTCTACGTCTTCTCACCTTGACCATTGTCTACCACGAAATACCTGGATGACTTACATTTGGGACAATAGTCTTCGTCCGCATACTCTTTCCTAAATAAAGCACATCCATTCTCACAAGCATGTATCTGCTCATAGGGCACCTTAAGTACCTTCAGGATTTTATCCGATTGGTACAGGTTTGCAGGCATAACATGATCTTTTGGTAGAAACCGCCCAAATAGGGTCATGATCGCATTGTAGCATTATGTGCCCAAGTTGAATTGTGCCTTCAGAGCCATCACTTGTGCGATGGCATCGAGCTGACAATGCTCAGTGTGAGCGTGGAGAGGATTTTTTGAAGACTCCAACATCTCATGGAAGGCCTTCACAGTTTCCTCCATCTCATCGTCTTCATCTCGCGCATCGTCAAAGTCCTGCACCATGTCTTCGATCCCGGTTCCGTACTCGTCCGTGCGCTGGCGGACCACCTCCTCTCTCCTGCGTCCGGCAGACTCGCCATGGAAGGTCCACACCATATAATCAAGCTTAAAACCCCACTTCATCAAGTGTTTACCCATATCCACCTTTGTCGCCTGTTTATAGTTGTCGCACCTAACGCAATGTCGGGACGCAGAATATGCATATGTAATTCCATTCACAACTCAATCATATGGAGAGCCGAGAGCCATACCCACTTGTCTAAGCATACAAGGCCAAGTAAAAGACACTCCCGGAAAGCTCGAACGTGAGGGCCATCCCATCTAGGCCCGGATGATCAACTAAGATGGGTCCTCAACCATATTATCGATTGAATCATACCACTTACATAAACAGACTCCAGCTCAATCACTTAGTCGGGGTCTCGGGCGGGCTCGATCGTACAACGAAGTGTGTCACGTGACGGAGTCACGAGCAATCGCATCGAGATGCCCCAAGATGTGCACATCTCAGGGCCACTTGGTGTAAAAAGGACCGTCGGCGAGTGCACAACTAAGCTATCGAACGCCACACTAAGACATGCATCTTATAATCTGACACGCAGCATACATGTCCAGTGTAAACAGCAGGTACTCATCACATGAACTCTACAAAGTATAGTTCTTTATTGACTTACATAGACTACACAAAGAGATCACATCACTGTGATCCAACATTCATACAAGCAACGGAAGCAACATAGGTCTGAGTATAGACAAGTTTAACAAATGGCTCAAAGAAGCCTTGTTCAAACATACATAGCCCTCCACAAGGGACTAGACTATTTTCTGGAACTGTACTAGCTTAGTCCACGTCGAGATCCGAGAAGAAGCCTCCATCAGGGTCAGGGGGTTTCACCTAAAAACATAAATAAGAAAACATGAGTACAAAGTCGTACTCAGCAAGACTTACATCAGAACTATACTACTCATTCTCAAGTATCAAGGCAACGGGAGGTGGGGTTGTAATGCAGAAGTGTCAGCTTTAACTTGGCTAACCTGAACTACGATTACAAGAATGAGGTAAGGAGTGTACTTGAGTCCATCTATACAAGTCGCCCAAACAATACACCACTATGGATCCTTCCTCGACTTCCCACGAGAAAGAAAACCATAGCACTCACACTTATCTTGGCAAGTTTTAGAGTAACCATTGAAGTTGTCTAATAATCAAGCATAGGTCTCCAAGTAGTCCATTATCGCGGACGCGGCTATTCGAATAGTTTTGTTAACCCTGCATGGGTGTAAACTACAAACACATGACCATCAGTTACCGCCAAGTACTCGTCACCATTCAAGGGGTGCCGGCGAGGATGTTCACCACGACACTTCGCTCACAACCTTTCTATTCCAGGAGTCGACTATCTGAGTTAGCTCCGCTCGAGAGTACGGTCGGATCAACGATACTGACTCAAACAATGTAGGCAACCGAGACGCCATCCGGAAATGGTTTCACTTCTCACAGATCCACCCACATATCTAAATGATGCAACATTTCACTCAACCTTTTTCTATGCATATGCCAAATGGAAAGCCCGAACTAGTGTGACTCCTGGACGTCAACACGGATTGAGGTAATAGGCCGAGAGGGGTCAGTGATCCCAATGTGTGGTTGTACTCTTTGTCTTGGATTACCATACAAGAACTCGGGCTTAAGGAAGTGTTCAATGAGACAACCCAGTGTGTACTCCTACACAGCCTCTCATTGTTCACCTTGTTTAGGTCAAGTTCACCAACACGTTAACATCATCATCAATATGATCACCATCATCCCGACTAACATAAGAGTAACCTCATTGTAGCACTCTTAAGCATGCAATAAGCAGTAACAGTTGCAGGGGCCACATGATATCAACCAAAGCCTACATCTGCTAGGATTGTGGTTTGCTTACCACTGTCACAAAATGATAGTTCATGCAAAGGAATGGGTTCAACTATGTGGTAGAAACGTATCATGGTAAACATCCTAAGCAATGCATAAGCGAGAATGAGAGGGAACTTGGTTTTTATCGACATGATCAATGGGGTTTGCTTGCCTTGCTAACGATGCACGATTACTGGTCTTCTTCCACGGGACGTAGTCCATCTCGGAAACACTGTTATCGATAGCAATCATCAACGAAGTGGAATATACATCGAAAGTACAATGCTCAAGCACATGGTGTGAATTGTTTGATTGTCTGATTTGTTTGCGGTGTTTGCATCCCCGATTTATTGATCAGTGGTTATTTTTCCCCTCTTATCCCGTATCGGACGGAGACCGACCCTTGCCACCCTGACACTCGACCTTGCGACACCGGGGTTCGCCCGATCACCGTCGTGAAAACGCACGAGACCAGCCGCAGCCAACGGAACGAAAAAACCCATTTAATAATTAAACGGGTTATTTTATAGTGCGCCGGAAAGTGTTTTCGAAACGGTTCCAGCGCGAGGTGAACGCCGCCGGCTCAACGTGTTGATCGCGCAGTTCGAAGTTTTACCCGAATCGGAGGTACTGCGGGCCCCGGCGGTCAGAAACGTGAGCACCGCGCGCGCGAGAGAAAACCGGGGATGTTTTTGCAAACTGCCAGCCACCGGGGCTATATAAAGACCACCACACTCCCACCTCTTTCTAGGGTTTCCCCTAGCAACGTTTGTAGCCACCCACCTGAGTTTTGCCTCAAAATTGCCCTCTAGCCCATCAGATCTGATCCCCTCGTTCGGAGCCGCCGGATCCAGATCGGATGGCTCCGGACGCGCCACGTCACCGGTTGGGGGCTCCCAGCCCGACCTCCTCCGCGCAGCTGCCCGAGCCGCCTCCTGCCCACGAATCCACCGCCGCCGCTCCCTCCGGCCAGGACGCCGCTGCCGCGCCAGCGCCCCTCCTCCTCTCCTCCTGCCCGCGACCTCCCTCTCCCTCTCACCTCTACCTCTCCTCTCGCAGGACCTCGCCGGCAAGCCCAGCCGAGAGCGCCGCCGCCCCATGGCGCCATGGCCGGCCACGGCCAAGGTCGAGCCGAGGTCAATGTCGACCCCGTCCTCCACTGCACCACCCCGGCGACCCCCCAAGCCCCGGATCCGAGCCGCGCCGCCCTCCTCCGGCCTCCGCGCTCGCCGCTCTGCCCCGCTCCGATGGCCGGAGACCACGCCGCCGCCTGCCTCGCTGGGATCGGGAGGCGCCCTGATCCAGCGGCCTCCCCCAACCGCAACCACGACCTTGGCTGGCCTGCTCTGCGTGGCCCAGCGCTAGGCCCGCCAGCCTCCTCCAAGCCCAGGCCGGCCACCTCTCCAGGCCAGATGGGCCACGGCCCAGAGGTGAGCACCCTCCGTTTTTTTTATTTGTTTTTTTTCTGTTACCTGTTGGGCTCGGCCCAGTTGAGCTAGATTCGGCCCAGTGCATGTTTTTTTATTTCTGGGCTTTTTATTTATCTGTTAATTGTTGCGATGTGGCGGTAGCTATATCTTTTCACCGGTAGCTTCGATGGAGACGCTTTCTACATGAAAGTTGCTCCATTTTGCGCGTAGATTAATAAAGTGTTGCTTGTTGCCATGTTTCACTTTGTTTACATGTTGTTTACCTGCTAATTACAACTGTCTGCCACTTTAAACTGTAATTGCTATAACTTTTTAACTGTTGCTCCGATTAAAATGTTCTTTATATATAACTTGACTAGAATTGCATGTAGATTGTGTTTTTGCTGCTATTTCTTTCTAATAAAAATAATAAAATATTGTTTAGCGCAAAACAGTACCAAAGGCAAAACTTGACTAGGGTCCGCAATAGTTTGCCATGTCTAGGATTTCACCCCACTTAAATTGACTAGCTTAGGTAGTTTATTTATGCTTCACCTTTTGTAATGTTTGTGTGCTATGCCATGCTTGAGTGAGATGCCATGTTAACAACCTTTGTTGATCACCTATAGCTAAACAACTTGAACCATCGTAAACGTGCGGTATCGTTGTGTGAGACGAAGGCCCCACTTAACCTGTTGGTAACCGCTCTCGACGGTAGGTGCGATGTCTCGTGTTACCTTCTTGATGTTGTTTGCTGGTGATTGCTTCGTACTAATAGATGCTTGCTCGTGTTTGCTTCGTAGTAATAGAGTGCTTGCTCGTTGATTGCTTTCCAGTGTTTTCCGTCTTGTGTGC
The DNA here is from genome assembly GCA_950022295.1 of Bromus sterilis. Classification (NCBI taxonomy): domain Eukaryota; kingdom Viridiplantae; phylum Streptophyta; class Magnoliopsida; order Poales; family Poaceae; genus Bromus; species Bromus sterilis. Next base: position 153,724,546 of record OX465596.1, on the reverse strand, counting down.
TTCCGCGGGTACCTCTCGGAGACGATGCGAGTTTGCGATCAACTACACCTTCGGAACCCGACTTATCAACAGGCAAGGACTATACATTACTTATGATCCATTCTATTTCAACCAGCGGTTTGCATGCTAGTCTAGGATAGGTTCGATGTTTGATCCTACCAAATGTTTACAGCCGCTTTCAAACCGATACGGCCATGTCCTCTCCCAGCAAACCTTGTACTGCTATGTTACTATTGCTCGTTGCTCAGCCCCTGCTTAGTATGCATGCTTAGGATGCTACGATGTTACCCTGTTACTCCTTGGTTTGGGATATCACATTATTATATTGTTGTTGATGATATGATTATTATAAATGTTGACTATATTCGACGAAGGATGGAAGGTCTAGGCTATCCCGCCCCGTCGCTTTTTTCCATTCGAGTCACCTAGGATTCGAGTTCCGGGTATTGGTTTTAAGACTGAGCGTGCCTAACCGCGTGTGGGATTTAATGGGGTCCCCTTTTCTTATCTACCTAGCTTCAAAAATTTCTAGTGGTGGCCCAAGCTGATTTACCATTTGAAACCGTGTGTGTGCTGGTCGGCCGCCAGTTGTTTACAAACCAACCTGGACCAGTGAGGACTTAGTTCCCTTGCTGGCCCACCTTCTCCGGCTGAGGACCCGGTTTCCCATGTGTGATTAACCGGCTATCCAAACCTGCGACAGACGGTTGAGACCAGATCGAGAGCGCGACCGGCTCCTGAGATGGATGCCGACTCACCGGGGGCCACCCGGATTTGTTCGTTGTTAGTTAGAGGGACCTGTCGTTTTGGATCTCTTGGAACTAAATCAGAAAATGGTTGCCTGTGATGGGTAGCAACTGAGAGAGATGGACGTGCGTGCGGAGCCTCGTAATGGGCAGTTGGTACACCCCTGCAGGGTTAAATCTTTTCGAGAAGCCGTGTCCACGGTTATGGACGACTTGAGACATACTCCTTGTTCATAGACAACAACAACTAAGATAATCTTAATATAACTTGATCAACGTGTGTGTGTGCCTTCACTGCTTCTTCTTCGTCGGGATGCGAAGAGGAGGACAAGGATAGGATAGGTGTTATGTTTGCATAAGTAGTTGATAGCAAGACTTGTTGGAGGCGATTCCTCATCGAATGCTTGGCTTCTTACCTTACTCTCTAGATCGTTAGCCACTTCATAAATGCTAGTGCGGCAGCAACCTCACCACTTACCCCTTCCTTACCGTAAACTACTAGTTGTCCTAGAATGACAAGTGATGAAGTCCTTGTTGGGTCAGATGACCACTACAGTTGGATGCTGAGTACCTCTGTACTCATGATACTACCCGCAAACTCTTTTCAGGGTTTTTGATCGACAACATGTATGGTGATCGACGTTTCACGTGGAGACTCGACGACGACTAGTTAGGCGGATCCCGGCGGAGGGCCTGGACCCGTGTGGTTATGGGATCGATGTTTTTCTCTTTGCCACTAGGCGTTTGATTGTAGTCTGTACTCAGACATGTATCTTCCGTTGTTGTATTGTATTTGAGGCAGTTGTATGCCGAATGTATGAGATGTTATATCCTTGTATCTGTAATGTTGTGATATCATGTTGGAAATCCGGGGCATATGACTCCTCCATATGTCGCGGTGGGACCGATATGTGCTTCGTCCCCGGATCTGGGTGGAAACATCTAGATCTGGAACTGTACCGCATATCGGGCCTTACAACTTGGTATTAGAGCCTTACCGACCGTAGGATCCCCTTTCTGGCCGAAGTCGAGTCTAGACAAAAAATTATTTTGTAGTTACTAAGTTAGTTATCGGAGAGTAGGAATCTTTTTACTCCTTACCCTTGCTCTGGTCAGGACAAGTGTCGTAAGTGTTTTATTCTCGCCTTATCCCCTTTCAAACTCTAGGATATCGAGTGTGTGGAGTTTCGGAACCGTTACAATGCCTTGCTTGCAGCGTATTGTCTCGATTCCGATGTCAGGTTGGGAATTCCTGTAGTACCTTTAGCTTCTCCGGTTTCGGATATCATTTGGGTCGTCCTTTGTCCTCCCTCCTTTTTCCCGGTGTTTTTACGACTTGCGTCTAAAATCACTATCCCTTGATCTGGTTTTCGCGATCGTTCTTCCTCTTGTCAGTGACGTTTTTGTTATTCCGACGATGTCGTCTCTCTGTGGAAAATTATCTCGACAGAAGTTCGACGTCGACATGGAGCAGAGTCCCTTGTTAGTGGTGTTGAAGGTTGTCGACTCTCCTTCCTCTCCCCCGGATCGTCCTGTATCTCGCGACGAGATCCCTTGTTGGTGGTGTTGTATTGTAACAACCCAGTTTTCACAAAAATTAAAAAAATTTGTTTTCGGTGTGAATTGTTTGATTGTTTGATTTGTTTGCGGTGTTTGCATCCCCGATTTATCGATCGGCGATTAATTTTCCCCTCTTATCTCGTATCAGACGGAGACCGACCCTTGCCACCCTGACACTCGACCTTGCGACACCGAGGTTCGCCCGATCACCGTCGTGAAAACGCACGAGACCAGCCGCAGCCAACGGAACGAAAAACCCCGTTTAACAATTAAACGGGTTATTTTATAGCGCACCGGAAAGTGTTTTCGAAATGGTTACAGCGCGAGGTGAACGCCGCCGGCTCGACGTGCTGATCGCGCAGTTCGAAGTTTTACCCGAATCGGAGGTACTCCGGACCCCCGGCGGTCAGAAACGTGAGCACCGCGCGCGAGAGAAAAACCGGGGTGTTTTTGCAAACTGCCAGCCATCGGGGCTATATAAAGACCACCACACTCCCACCTCTTTCTAGGGTTTCCCCTAGCAACATTTGCAGCCACCCCCCTGAGTTTTGCCTCAAAATTTCCCTCTAGCCCATCAGATCTGATCCCCTTGTTCTGAGCCGCCGGATCCAGATCGGATGGCTCCGGACGCGCCACGTCACCGGTTGGGGGCTCCCAGCCCGACCTCCTCCGTGCAGCTACCCGAGCCGCGTCCTGCCCACGAAGCTACCGCTGCCGCTCCCTCCGACTAGGACGTCGCTGCCTTGCTAGCGCCCCTCCTCCTCTCCTCCTGCCCGCGACCTCCCTCTCCCTCTCACCTCTGCCTCTCCTCTCGCAGGACCTCGCCGGCGAGCCCAGCCGAGAGCGCCTCCGTCCCATGGCGCCATGGCCGGCCACGGCCAAGGTCGATCTGAGGTCAACGCCGACCCCGTCCTCCACTGCACCACCCCGGCGACCCCCCAAGCCCCGGATCCGAGCCGCGCCGCACTCCTCCGGCCTCCGCGCTAGCCGCTCCGCCCCGCTCCGGTGGCCGGAGACCACGCCGACGCCTGCCTCGCTGGGATCGGGAGGCGGCCCGATCCAGCGGCCTCCCTCAACCGCCACCACGACCTGGGTCGGCCTACTTTGCGTGGCCTAGCACCAGGCCCGCCAGCCTCCTCCAAGCCCAGGAAGGCCACCTCTCCAGGCCAGATGGGCCACGGGCCAGAGGTGAGCGCCCTCCGTTTTTTTTTCTGTTGCCTGTTGGGCTCGGCCCAGTTGAGCTAGATTCGTCCCAGTGCTTGTTTTTTTTTATTTCTGGGCTTTTTATTTATCTGTTAATTGTTGCGATGTGGCGGTAGCTATATCTTTTCACTGGAAGCTCCGATAGAGACGCTTTCTACATGAAAGTTGCTCCATTTTGCGCGTAGATTAATAAAATGTTGCTTGTTGCCATGTTTGACTTTGTTTACATGTTGTTTACCTGCTAATTACAACTGCCTGCCACTGTAAACTGTAATTGCTATAACTTTTTAACAGTTGCTCCGATTAAAATGTTCTTTATATGTAACTTGACTAGAATTGCATGTAGATTGTGTTTTTGCTGCTATTGCTTGCTAATAAAAATAAAAAATATTGTTCAGGGAAAAACAGTACCAAATGCAATATTTATCGTGGGGTCCGCAATAGTTTGCCATGTCTAGGATTTCACCCCACTTAAATTGACTAGCTTAGGTAGTTTATTTATGCTTCACCTTTTGTAATGTTTGTGTGAAATGCCATGCTTGAGTGAGATGCCATGTTAACAACCTTTGTTGATCACCTGTAGCTAAACAACTTGAACAATCGTAAACGTGCGGTATCGTCGTGTGAGACGAATGCCCCACTTAACCTGTTGGTAACCGCTCTCGACGGTAGGTGCGATGTCTCGTGTTACCTTCTTGATGTTGTTTGCTGGTGATTGCTTCGTACTAATAGATGCTTGCTCGTGTTTGCTTCGTAGTAATAGAGTGCTTGCTCGTTGATTGCTTTCCAGTGTTTTCCGTCTTGTGTGCTTCCGCGGGTACCTCTCGGAGACGATGCGAGCTTGCGATCAAATACACCTTCGGAACCCGACTTATCAACAGGCAAGGACTATACATTACTTATGATCCATTCTATTTCAACCAGCGGTTTGCATGCTAGTCTAGAATAGGTTCGATGTTTGATCCTACTACATGTTTACAGCCTCTTTCAAACCGATACAGCCATGTCCCCTCCCAGCAAACCTTGTACTGCTATGTTACTTTTGCTCGTTGGTCAGCCCCTGCTTAATATGCATGCTTAGGATGCTACGATGTTACCCTGTTACTCCTTGGTTTGGGATATCACATTATTATATTGTTGTTGATGATATGATTATTATAAATGTTGACTATATTCGACGAAGGATGGAAGGTCTAGGCTATCCCGCCCCGACGCTTTGTTCCATTCGAGTCACCTAGCATCCGAGTTTCGGGTATTGGTTTTAAGACTGAGCGTGCCTAACCGCGTGTGGGATTTTATGGGGTCCCCTTTTCTTACCTACTTAGCTTCAAAATTTTCTAGTGGTGGCCCAAGATGATTTACCATTTGAAACCGTGTGTGTGCTGGTCGGCCGCCAGTTGTTTACAAACCAACCTGGACCAGTGAGGACTTAGTTCCCTTGCTGGCCCACCTTGTCCGGCTGAGGACCCGGTTTCCCATGTGTGATTAACCGGCTATCCAAACCTGCGACAGACGGTTGAGACCAGATCGAGAGCGCGGCCGGCTCCTGAGATGGATGTCGACTCACCGGGGGCCACCCGGATTTTTCGTTGTTAGTTAGAGGGACCTGTCGTTTCGGATCCCTGTGAACTAAATCATAAAATGGTTTCCTGTGATGGGTAGCAACTGAGAGAGATGGATGTGCGTGCGGAGCATCGTAATGGGCAGTTGGTACACCCCTGCAGGGTTAAATGTTTTCGAGAAGCCGTGTCCACGGTTATGGACGACTTGAGACCTACTCCTTGTTCATAGACAACAACAACTAAGATAATCTTAAAATCTCTGGGCTCGAGGACGTGGGCGGGCAGGCAGCTGCGTAACATAGCCGGCGTCGGCGGCCACGGCATGGTCGCCACCGAGGTGCTTGGTGCCGCGGGAAGGAAGACGACGAGCGTCTAGGTGGGCTGGGCCAGCCAGATGCGCTAGGTGAAGTGAGTTGGGCTTCTTCTCCTTCTGTATTTTCTCCTTTATTTCTTTCTGTTTATTTGTTTTTCCTTCATAAAAATATCTAGGCTTTTTATAAAATCCAAAAAACTTTAACTTGGACTTAGGTGACATATAACTAGCCACTCCCAAGTTTTGAAGATTTTTGAAATTCAAATTTTCTTGAATTTCAATTCAAATAGGGTTATTATTAATTTCCAAGCCCTTTCTGGATTTTTTTTTAAAACCTTGGAGCATGCAGTGGGACCCATTTTTGGGATCATGCATATTGATAAGACTTTTCAAAAAGTTTAGAGGATTTTTGGAAGAAATTTTTAGGATGGCCATTTAAATAAAATTCATTTGGGGCTTTTATTTTCCCCATTTCCTTTTTCTTTTGAAATTTTTACATGATGCAAAGATGCTAGCCTAGCTTAGCACATACCTAAGTTGGGGTTGTGACAACTCTCCCCCACTCAAAAGAATCTCGTCCTGAGATTTAGAAGTCGTCGGGAGGAAGGTGGGGTACTCGGCACGGAGGATGTCTTGTCTTTCCCTTGTAGCTTCTTTCTCGGAGTGGTGTGACCATTGCACTTTCAGAAACTTGATCTTCTCGCGACGTGTGCTACGCTCTGCTGAATCAAGAATACGAACGGGGTACTTGTCGTGGGAAAGTCACGGCAGATGTCCGAAGAGTCGAACTTAACATGGGACCTTTGTTGCGAGGCGATTTCGTGGAGAGAGTCGACATTGACAAGAGACTCGGCGATTGACCCAGGTTTCAGCCCCTCTTTGTCTCGAGGTAAAATCCTACTCCTGTTTCCTCTTATTATGATTTCCGACTCTCGAAAGAAGAGTCGGTTTGATTGATTACAAGAGAGTCGATCGAAACCTTAGTCTAGATGAGATCTATGTTTCTCCAACAAGTGTCTAGTCCTATCTTAGGCTAAGATTATTTGTGACCCTGGATTCTGTGGGCCTCAGCTTATAAAGGCGTCGGGTCTCGGGATTCCGCGAGTCTGACTCTGACACGAGGTGGATTTCTATTCTACTTTACAAATATATTATGCGATATACAAGGCAAGTCGAATTCCTTCTATGGCTTCGATCTTCTTTCCTTGGCGCAATCGACCTTGACCCGGGTCTTCTCTTGTGGGCCTTTAGTAGGCGAGTCGGCCCATAGACCTAATGCCGGGTCATAGGCTTGGTCTATCCCCCGACATTAGCCCACAGGATTGGTGTGATGCTTCAGTCTTCATGTCAATCTTCTTGCCTTCATCTTGGTGGTCGACTCTCTAATTCAGATAGACCAACTTCATTTGAGTTTTATAAAGAGTCGGTATCTATCTTTTCTTCATCCCTTCATTTCATATTCCAATTTTTAAAATTTCCTTTGACTTTTTCAGTCAAAGATCCTTTATGGTATTTATGATCACACTGCCCAAAACGTCGGCTGGTACGCATTGATATTGTAGTGGGAACCAAGGACTCTCGGTACACGGCACCTTTATAAGCTGAGGCCCATGGAATCCAGGGTCATGAACAATCTTAGCCTAAGATAGGACTAGACACTTGTCGGCGAAACCTAGATCTCATCGAGACTAAGGTTTCGATCGACTCTCTTGTAATCAATCAAACTGACTCTTCTTTTGAGAGTCAGAACTCATAATAAGAGGAAGCAGGAGTAGGATTTTACCTCAAGACAAAGAGGGGCTGAAACCTGGGTAAATCGTCGACTCTCTTGTCAATGTCGACTCTCTCCACGAAATCGCCTCGCAGCAAAGGTCCCATGTTAAGTTTGACTCTTTCGACATCTGTCGTGACTTTCCCACGACAGTTGGCGCCCACCGTGGGGCCTGCGCTTGCAGGTATTGAGATCCCGGAGAGAGCTCTGCAAGGCATGGAGGGATTCATCACCGACGGATCACCAGAAGCCAGCGCGGGAAGCTCTGCTTCGACGACTCTACTTGGGACCCCGAAGCCGATTCTGTCGAGTCAGGATATCGGGTCCCGATCGGGTCCATCCACATCTTCACCGGCAAGACGGACAAATCTGCGCCAGAGCCGGATCCCGAAGTACCTGTCAAAACCTTGACTCAACGACACGCCGGCTCCAAACGTGCTTCCGTCGGATTCATTGACGAGTCTCCAGAGCCGGAGCGCTCTGTCGAGTCCCCAATGTGCGAAGCCTTGGAAGAACAGACCGACGCCGATTCACATCCAAGTGAAGGAAGCTTCTGAGATGAGGGGTCTATCCGGCCCGTGGGAAACCACAGAGTCGGTACTAGCACACCAGAATACGACCTGACGGGGATCAACCATGGCAAATCCCATGGTCAGGGACCCTAGGTTAGTCATGAGAAGCACAGGTTGGACGATAGCTCGTCGGCAAACAAGAAGGCACGCTCCTTCTCGATATTATTGATGGGGGAGATGCGATTATAGTGGATGCCAAGGCTAGAGCGCTCAAGGCTAGGGTTACAGATGATATTGGTTGCCTTTGGCGTCGCCCCTCCTAGCCCTTATATACCGGGCTAGGTCTCGAGGAATTCATCTACGTTTACAGGTAAGCTTTCCTAACCCTAGCTTGCTCCGTACGGCAGGTTTTCGCACCTTCCTTGTGAGTCGCAGACTCCTACGTCGGTGCCAATTAGCGGGCCGAGGCTGTATCTTCATGGGCCTTCTGTGTTCAGGGACACCAGGTAGGCTTATCCGTAGGAGTCGTGGGGTCACCCCCTCGTCAGTAGCCCCCGAGTGCCTGGGGGACTCAAAGAGTCGTGTAGGGACTCGAGTACATCCATTTGTCGATCGTTTGTAGGCGCGGTACAGCCGCGGGTCGCTGGCAGTCTGGTGGCCATGACAAAACCTGTTTCGAGGGATGCTAAGCTGAAAGGGCCGAAGGAGTCGACTGGTCGAGCCTTGATGAATTGCACTAGGGCAAATACCGCAGTAGCCCAATCAAACCCACGTCCCTCGACGTGAGCTTGGAACACTGGTGTCGAGCAAAAGTCCTGCCGCTTCAGGTCTTACGGTGTTCATTTGCCGCTAGTAATGTGCGTAGCCTAAGGCGCGTCCGCCCGGCTTTTTCTATCATGCGCAGCGCATGGGAAAGGTTGGGAGTGAAATCGCTCTTCGGCAAGTCCCAGCCCGGCCGAACTTCGCAGCGGGGTCTTACCTACACGCTAATCTTGCGTGGCGTCTGGGCACAGTGTATCGTGTTCCAGGAATGTGTGTTTTTGAGGCGCGGAGCCTAGTAGTATTGCACCCACTTGGAACAAAACATCAAGCGAGTTGTTCACTCATTCACCCGTGGAGCTTGTTTCGAGTGCTTAGACGGGGGGTTTTCGCGAGTAGTCACTCGAATGTCATTCGGTTCTTGAGGTGAGGGAGCACCCTAGACTCTTAGCGCCGTATGATCTTTGGCGATTTAATGTTTGTCTTACGTCGGGTTGAGGGAGCACCCGAGACTCTCATGAGTGCGAGTGATCACTCGAGCACATTGCTGACCTTTGGGTGAGGGAGCACCTGGGACTCTCATGATGTGTTCTCCCGATGGGAGTAAGATGTTTTTCTTCATCGGGAAAAAGATCTGAAAGATGGAATCTCTGAGCCTTGATGTTTGTTTCTATTTTTTATCGCTTGTCAGGATAACGATGCCTCTGTTTGATGGCTGTCAGGGATGCTCCGCCAGTGAACCGTCACCTCTTCATGACCGGTCATAATGATGATCGCTGTGGCGTGCGGCAGGCGCTGGTTGAGTTTCCGATACGCGTGTTGGAAACACACGTGAATTGACGCGTCTCGTGCATAGTGCGTCCCGTGGGAAAGCATCTTGGTCTTGGAATCTGAGACGTCTGCGACGTTTGGTCTTTGAATTAATTGTTGCTGCCGTCTTGGCTTCTCTGTGCTGGGAGGTTTTTGTTCTATAAATAATCCTTTTGCTTCCACAACGTTTTGCCTCTATCCAGTTTGCTGCTTTGCCTCTTCCTTCGTCTCTTCTTCTTCTCATGGTTCCTAGGCGAGGTGCTGGTCATGGCCGTGTTCGTCGTTGCCGTGGTGGTCGTGCACCACGCTCATGCCGTGGTGGTCACCATGGTACGGCGCCGGTGCCTTCCTCCTCTCCCTTGGAGGAGGGTTTCTGGCGCAATGATTTTCTTTTGCGCATTCGTGGCCAGGGCGCCAATCGCGTTCTTCTTCCTTCTTATTTTTCCTCCATTGTCTCTGAACGTGGCTTGGATGGCTTGCTTCTGCATCTTCAAGGGAGCTGTCGATCTCCTCTTTATGTTGACTTGGAGGTTGATAGTTCCCGCTTGATTTTTCTTGGCTCCGGTTGGAGTTTGTTTGCTCGGCGGTTGAATCTGCGAGATGGCGATATGCTCAGCTGTCATTTTGACGGCGAAAGAATTGTCACTGTCCGCGCGTTCGATCCGAGAGGCAACAGCATGGATCCGTACTGGCAGGAGTCGAACAGCGACAGCTCCGCAAGGTCGAGGAGTTCTACGCCTGAATCTTTAACAGCTCCGTCTTCTGGCGACTCCTCAGGTGGTGGTGTCGTCTCCATCAGCTCCGAAGAGGACGTCGACGTCAAGCCGTCGATCAAGCGGGTGCGCCAGGCGACCTTGTAGAACTGGAGGCGGCCTCATCTTCGCTGGCAACTCGGAGAAGAAGCTGTGCGTCCGGAGAGGAATGTGTGCAGCTGCAGCTGGAGAAGAAGCTGGTGGAGCATCGACAAATAAGTCGAGCTTCACCATTTTGTTATGTCATTGATATCCTCAGCTAGCTTCCTTCTGTGGTGATGCCTTTGTACTAGAGTCGATTACCCCTCATGGGCACACATGTAGAAGTCTTAATTCCTTGGATAATTCCCTCTTGTAACAGGAGTTGCCTTCTATCCAAATGTGGCTGAGTCCTTTTATACCTTTCCAGTTGAATTCAAGTTGTGGTTGAGATCTTGCAATATTTTCGACTCCTAAGATGCACTATCTTCGTCTCCTTCTGATGGTGCAGAATGTCTTCGACTCCATATGATAGCACTAAATGTCTTCGACTTCTTCTGATGGCGTGGAATGTCTTCGACTCCTCCCGTGATGCGCTGACTTTAACTTTCTAGTGAGTTCTATCGGGTGTGCGGCAGCGCTCCCGATGGGAGTAGCCCCCGAGGCTACGTTTGAGTTGTAGAGTCAAACGTAGGCTTTAGATCTGTTTCCCTTGTCGTTAATTTCTGTCCTTTATCGGGTGCGCGTCAGCGCTCCTGATGGGAGTAGCCCCTGAGTCTTTATGTGATCGTTGGCGATCGGATGAAGACTAAAAGGAGTCTGTGTCCTGTGCTCCCTTCAAAAGTTCTTCAGAGTACATGGTGCTCCATCTGATTGTGGCCATGTCTTTCGAGCCTTGTTCTCAGAAGGTGGGGCTGGCCGGGTATTTTTATTTGGGCCTTTTAAGCTTCGGACTGCGCGAGCGGTTCTCGGGGGGAGGTGGTGCTCGAGCCCCCGAGTGCTTACGGTGGCGTCTCTCGGGGGGATTTGATGCTTAAGCCTCCGAGTGTGTTTCGTTAAGATCGCTTGAGTGGCGATAGCGTCTCTCAGGGGGATTTTATGCTTAAGCCCCCGAGTGCTTTGAGATGGCAGTATTTGGGCAACATTTATTTTATTGCGGTCGAGCGGCTACATGAGTTGCCACTCATGTCTGACCGATGGGGGCTATGGATAGAACAGTCGCAAGTTTGCTACGTTCCATGGGTTGCCCACGTCCTCGTCTGTCTTCGGGTTCTTCAACCTGTAGGCGCCACCTCCGATGACTTCTGAGACTATGAATGGTCCTTTCCATTGGGGGCAAGTTTATGGACCTTTTCTTGTATCAGCCGTAGGACTAGGTCACTTTTGTTGAAGGTTCTAGTGCGCAAGCGAATGCTTTGGTAGGTGCGTAGCTTGTCCTGGTACCCCTCTGATTTTTCCAGGGCTGTATCTCTTGCTTCGTCAGCTGTATCTTTGTCATCTTGTAGTGCTTCTTCTGCTTCTTCTTCTTCGTATCCGGTGACCCGAGGTGCTCCGAACTTGAGGTCATGTGGTAGGACTGCCTCTGCCCCGTACACCATGAAGAAGGATGTGTACTGGGTCGCGGTGTTTGGTGTAGTTCGTAGGCTCCATAGGACCGCGGGGAGTTCTTCTACCCAGTTGCCGGCGGCTTGCTCGAGTGGTGCGAGGAGCCGTTTCTTGATTCCCCCGCATACAAGGCTGTTTGCTTTTTCCACCTGGCCGTTGGACTGCAGGTGCGCGACTGATGCATAATTGATTTTTATGCCCAGTTCTTCGCAGAAATTCTAGAACTCTGCGGCTGTGAAGTTCGTGCCATTGTCCGTGATGATGTTGTGTGGAACTCCGAACCTGAAGATGATCGATATGATGAAGTTGACAGCCGTGAGGGCTGTGGAGTTGGTGATGGGCACTGCTTCGATCCATTTAGTGAACTTGTCGACTGCGGCGATCAGGTGTGTCCTTCCACCCTTTGATGATTTCTTGAGTGGGCCCACCATGTCGAGTCCCCTAGTGGCGAATGGCCAGGATAGTGGTATGGTCTCGAGCTCCGAGGCGGGAGCGTGTGTCCTGTTGGCGAATTTCTGACAAGCGACACAACGTCGCACGATTTCCTCGACGTTTTTCATGGCTGTGGGCCAATAGAACCCGGCTCGGAATGCTTTGGACACGAGTACTCGACTGCTCGCATGGTGCCCGCAGGTGCCTTCGTGGATTTCGAGCAGAAGGGCTTTGTCGTCCTCTTCGTTGATGCACCTTTGGAGTATTTGGGTGATGTTGCGCTTGTATAGTTGTTTGTTGATCATCGTGAATGCCTTGGATCGTCGGCTGATGCGTCGTGCTTCGGCCACGTCTTGCGGTAGCGTACCTTCGATTAGGAATCGGAGGAACAGTTTTTCCCAGACAGGTCCTTCGAGCTCTGTGGGAGCTGTGCTGTCGGGTGTGCTGGTGCTTGTGCCTTCTGATGGGCTTGCCGCTGCCACCTGTGCCAGGTCTGCTTCGTCTTCTCCGTCCACGACTGCTTCAGGTGCTGCCTGTACCTTGATGGATCTCCGGCTGATGCTTTCGAGAAAAACGCCGGGTGTTATTGGTCCTCGGGTCGAACCGATGTTCGCGAGTTCGTCAGCTTCTGTGTTGTTAGCCCTGGTGATGTAGTGGAGCTCGCACCCGTCAAAACTTCCTTCGAGTGCGTTGTAGAGCTTCTGGTAGGCCGCCATGTTGTCGGCTATTGCGTCGCAGTTTCTCATCGTCTGCAGGACGACGAGATTGGAGCCCCCGTAGATTATGAGGCGAGTGGCTCCGCATGTTTTGGCCATGCGCATGCCATGGAGGAGTGCCTCGTATTCTGCTTCGTTGTTGGAGGCGTGGCTGAAGTTGATCTGGAGGACGTATTTTAGCTTTGTTCCTTTAGGGGAGATGAGCACCACTCTTGCCCCGGCTCCTTGTTGTCTCTTGGACCCATCAAAGAACATTGACCATGAACTTGATAGGTCTGGGGGGCCTGGTGTCTGAACCTCCGTCTACTCGACCAGGAAATCTGGGAGTACTTGGGCTTTGATGGCTGTTGGGTGCTTGAACTGCAGGTCCCGTGGGCTGAGCTCAATGTTCCACTCGGCGACTCGTCCAGTCGCTCCAGGGTTGTTGAGTATGTCAGCGAGTGGTGCGCTGCTCACGATTGTGATAGGGTGCTCGTCGAAGTATTGGGACACCTTTCTTGAGGTCATGACGACGGCCAGTAGTAGCTTCTGGTAGTGCGGGTACCGCTGCTGGGATTTGGTCAGGAGCATGCTGAGGTAGTAGATTGGTCTCTAGATGCTCTGGACCTTGCCTTCTTCTGCGCGTTCGACAACGAGCGATGTGCTTACTACACTGTTACGTGCTGCCACGTAAAGGTATAGCTTCTCTCGTTCCTTGGGTACCCCCAGGATTGGAGGGGTCGAGAGTGTCTTTTTCAGGTCCGCGAATGCTTGGCGGGCTTCCTCCGTCCACTCGAATTTCTCTCCTTTCCTGAGCAGCTGATAGAAAGGCAGCGTGCGTTCTCCCAGCCTGCTGATGAAGCGTCTTAGGGCTGCGAGTTTTCCAGTGAGCTTCTGTACTCCTTTGACGTAGGTTGGTTCTTGCTTCGGGTGATGGCTTGGACTTTATCATGGTTTGCCTCGCTTCCTCGGGCAGAGACCATATAGCCGAGCAACTTCACTGCCGGTACACTGAATGCGCACTTCTTTGGGTTGAGTTTGATTTGACTTGCACATTTCTTCCGATTTGCTTCTTCAGGCAGGCCTGCATCATTCGCTGGTATGTGGCGCCTGCGTTCTTGAGCCCGAAGGGCATGGTCCTGTAGCAGAATACGCCATAGGGGGTGATGAACGATGTGTGATCTTCGTCTTCTTCCTTCATCCTGATCTGGTTGTATCCTGAGTGTCAGAACCCCAACTAGGGTAAGTGCTAGGGCTTGTTTGACCCTTTGCATCATGCAAAAATTTCAAAATAAATTCAAAATTGGGGAAAAGAAAAGCCCTGAGTAATTATTTCAAATGGCCAGATAAAAATCTTTTTCCAAAAATCATTTGAATGTTTGGAAAATTCCTAGAATTGTTGCTGATCATTGCAAAAGTGGTTTGCGTTCAATCCCAAGCTCATGGAATTTTCTAAAATTCAAAATGTTCTATGGAAATTAAATTTGACCCTTATTTGAATTGAAATTCAAAATATATTGAATTTCAAAAATGTCCAAATTCTATATGTGGCTAGCTACTGGTCACCTAGTATTAATAAAATTAGTTGGGCATTTTTCTAAAATGTTTTTGTATTTATTTATCAGAGCAAACAAATGAAAGAAAAACAAAACAGAAAGAAAATTAGAAATAGAAAGGGCCAAAGGCCACTTACCTTCTGGCCCACCTGGCCCATCTGCAACCGAAGACCAGCCCAGCCCACGGGGGGGCAGGGTCGTCTTCTTCCTCCTGCCAGGAGGATTCCACCGGCGCAGCGAGCGTGCACGTCGTCGTGCCACCTCCTGCTTCGACGTGGAGGCCTCCCCTTGACGCTATCCTGCGCCTGGAAGGCCCCAGGTTCATCTCCCCCTCCCCTGGTTCTTCCCCTCGCCCTCTCTTGCCAGTTCCAGCGCACACCCGAGGCCTCTTCTCGCCGCAGACGCACCCACGCGTGGCCACCTTGCTCCCCTCGCCGCACCGACGTGTCCGTTGAACTCCCCGTCCACGTCTCCATCAAGCTGCCGTGTCAATTCAAGCCTAGCGCCACTGGAGGAGACGCCCGCGTCAAGATTTCATCGTCGGTCGCCGAGCTCGTCTCCACAAATTCCACCGCCACCTCGCCTCCTCCGGCTACCCCGAGCTCACCGTCGCGTTCAGCGTAAGGAGCTCTCCATTTCCCCCCACTCCGCTGGCCTTTTAGCATCCCGTGGCTGGATTCCGGCGAGGCAGTGCTTCGGCCGCCGCCATGGTCGTTGCTCCCGAGCTCTGGAGCACGCTAGTGACCCCCCAATGGGTCCACTGGACGCGCGGGAGCAAGGGCTCTCTCCTGGTGCTTCGTGCACGTCAAATGGAGGCTGGGAGCCTCCTCCCCGTGCAGCTCCGCCGCACTGGTAGTCACCGGCGGCTAACCGTCGGCGGGCCCGGTTTAATTAGGCTTAATCCACCCTTAATCCCCCCCTTAAAACTATGACAGGTGGGCCCTGCCCCCTTAAACTGTCTGGTTAAATTAATTAACCACGGGTTTAAACCCACTTTGGCTGACACCCCAGACCCACTGGTCAGCCCCCCTGCTGAGGCCATGCTGACGCAGCAGTGACGCAATAAACCTTTATCCAAATAAAAGAATTACAGAAATTCCAGAAATTGCTTTAAACTTTGAAAAATCATAGAAAATTCATATTAACTCCAAATTTAATAAATAATATATGAAAAATTATCAGAAAAATACAAGGATTAAGAATATGCAATTTGTTTTTATGTTAGACCATTTTAAAATGGGGCAACAGTAGAAAATGTGCATGTGGCTTAATTTGAATTTGAATTTGGAGTTTGAATTTGCAACTCTTTTGCAATCCACTTCAATTAAATGGAATTGTAAACACATCTACCATGTACATCATCCTTTCACAACTTATCATGTGCTTGAGCATCGCAATTATATTTATTCCTTGATTGCTTTGTTTGCTCGATAGAAGTGGAACCGGAACCGGAGACCACCCCCTTCGTTGAAGACACCGTGTGTGAACCTCGTCAGCAAGGCAAGAAAACCCCCATTGATCATGTCTATAACATACCAATTCCCTCTCAGTCTCGCTTATGCATGTTTAGGAGATCACCTTGTGTCGATTCTACCGCATAGTTGAACCCATATCCGATGCATGACCTATCATCTTGTCACAGTAGTAAGCAAACCACAATCCTAGCTAACATAGGAGTTGATTGATATCATGTGGCCCCTGCAACTGTTAATGCTTATTGCATGCTTAGTGGTACAATGAGGTTGCTTTTGATTTGAGTCGAGATGATAGTGAACATGGTGTTGATGAAAGTGAAACTGTGTTGGTGAATCCACCCTAATACAAGGTGAACGATGAGAGGCTGTGTAGGAGTACACAGTGGGTTGTCTCATTGAACACCGCCCTAAGCACCGAGTTCTTGTATGGTAATCCAAGACAAAGAGTACAACCACACATTGGGCTCACTGAACCCTCTCGGCCTAGTACCTTGATCCATGTCGACGTCCAGGAGTCACATTAGTTTGGGCTTTCCATTTGGCATCTGCATAGAAAAAGAATGAAGGAATGGTTGCATCATATAGATATGTGGGTGCACCTGTGAGGCAAGAAAACCATCTGCCAGAGGTGGCGTCTCGGTCACTTACATTGTTTGAGTCCGTTTCGTTGATCCGGCCGGACTCTCGAGCGGAGGCAAACTCAGATAGTCGACTCCTGGAATAGACCGGTTGTGACCGAAGTGTCGTGGTGAACATCCTCGCTGTCACCTCTTGAACGGTGGCGAGACCTGGCGGTAACCGATGGTCATGTGTGTGTAGCTTACACCCTTGCAAGGTTAACAAAACTATTCGAATAGCCGCGTTCGCGGTTATGGACTACTTGGAACCTATACCTGATTATTAGACAACTTGAATGGATACTTCTAAAACTCGCAAGATAAGCGTGAGTGCTATGGTGTGCTTCCTCTTGGGGAAGTCGAGGAAGTAACCATAGTGGTGTATTGGTTGGAGACTTGGATAGTGGACTCGTGTACGCTTCTTACCTCAAGTCTGGTACTCGTAGCACAGGACTAGCCAAGTCAAAGATGGCACTTCTGCATGATGAAACCCCACCTCCTTTACCTTGATACTTGAGCATGAGTAGTGTAGTTCTGATGTAAGTCTTGCTGAGTAAGATTTTGTACTGACGTTTTCTTATTCTATGTTTTAGATGAGAACCCGGACCCCGATGGAGTCACCGACCTGAAGCTCGACGTTGACCTTGGTAGTATAGTTCCAGACAGCAGTCTGGTCCCTCGTGGAAGGGCATGTATGTTTACAAGGCTTCTCTAAGCCATTTGTTAAACTTGTCTGTACTCATACCTAATTTTCTTCCGTTGTATGATGTAATGTTGATCACAGACATGTGATCTTTGTATGCTCTATGTATTAGTCAATAAAGATACACCTTGTAGAGTTATGTGATGATACCTGTTGTTCATACTAGGCATGTGTGCTGCGTGTATGTTTATAACATGCATGTCTTAGTATGGGTTTTCGAGACCTTAGTTGTGATCTGGCTGGCGGTCCTTTATAAACCAAGTGGCCCTTAGATGTGCGCATGCAGCTTGGGGCATCGCGATGCGATTTCTCGTGACTCTGTCACGTGCACACTTTGTTGTATGATCGAGCCCGCCCTAGACCCCGACTAAGTGATCGGGTTGGAGTAAGTCTATGTAAGAGTTAGGATTGAATCGATAACATGGTTGAGGCGACTTGTCTATGAGTATGGGATTCACCACCCATAAGCATCTATACTTGTGAGCGGACGATGAGGACCCATCTCAGATGATCATCCGGCCTGAATGGGATGCCCCTCACGTTCGATGCTTACCGAGAACGTTCTGTGCTTCGCCTTGTCTGCTTAGACAAGTGGGTACGGTTCTTGGCTCTCCATGTGATTGTATCGTGACTGAAATTACATACGCTGACCCCGGGTCCCGACAGACTTGGTATCGGAGCAGGACTGTCTGTAGGATTATTTAACCCTTGGTCGAAGTCGAGTCTAGCACTCTATAGTTATATAGTTACTTGGGTATAAAGGGAACAACGTAAGGCTTCTTTTTCTCCTTATCCTCATCGATCTGAGTTCTGAGTCACCCTTATCTTTTCTACGGGATGATAGGACTAGGCTCATCTAGTCTTTACTAGAACATCTCGTTGTTTGCCTCCTTGTAGCCGTAGGACAGTTGTGGTCGTCTAGAGTCTTTGTGTTTTGAGTTCCTTGAGGAAGTTCTGTTCAATCTCCTCGAGGTTGTCTTGTTTTCCATCCCGGTGTAGCCGTTATGCTGCCGGAATTATTCCGAGTTTCTGTGGATCATTGCCTTCGCATTATAATCCTTTCCGCCTTCATCATGTCTTGTTATCCTTGATTCCATCTTAGAACCTGTTTTGATTGTTGATTTTTTTTATCACACAGGATGTCAGGTGGAACTCGTAGTGTTGTTCATCGGAATCGAGACCGTGATCGGAATCGAAATGATGATGAACCTCTACCAACTCCTTCTGCAGCGGAAATCATGATGGAAGCTGAGAAGAATCAACGTGATCAAACACGCCTTCTGGAGCTCATCGAGCAGAATACCGCCCATCATCGCAATGTGGTTGTGAGCATTCAGGATTTCATCCTCCTCAAGCCACCGGTATTCCGATGTTCTTCTGAGCCCCTTGAAGCTGATGATTGGCTCTGTTCCATCGAGCGTAAGCTTGATACTGCACATGTTTCTCCCGATGACCGAGTTATTTTCGCGGTATACTTCTTGAAAGGTGTTGCTCTTCAATGGTGGGAGAACTATGTTGCTATGCAGCCAGATAGTCACGTAGTGACTTGGCAGGAGTTCTGTGTTGCCTTTCGAGGATACCACATTCTGGATGAGTTGATGGAGCGCAAGAAGGAAGAGTTCTGCAATCTGACTCAAGGAGAGATGTCCATTCATGAGTACGTGAGAGAGTTCAACCGTCTTGCTCGGTATGCCCAAGATGAGATCACCACCGATGCCAGAAAGCAGGCAAGGTTCCGTAAGGGACTTAGCCCCATCCTTCGTCATGATCTCAACCTCATCGAATTTGCCACCTTTGAGGATTTAGTCAACAGATCCTTCAAAGCTGAGCATGGCAATGAAGTGTTCGAAGAGTCTCGCAAGCATGCTCTTGAGCTTGCTCCATCTTCAAGTTCAGCCCCTCAGAAACGCCGAATTTGGATTCCAACCACAACCATACCTCAAAACTTTCTACAGAGACCAACATCCAATATATGCCATCCACCCCAACACATTATTCCACCCCGGAATGATGGTGTGCAACCAAGCAATCCCACTCCCAACAATTCAGACAGGGGATGCTTTAAGTGTGGTCTTCTAGGCCATTACTATCATCAATGCCCTCAGGTCTTGATGGCACCACGTCATTCCCAACATAAGCCTCCAAACATATCAACCACCAAAGCCTTTCCAGCAAAGCCTTCATCCACTAGTAGTGGTTGTGTGAACCAAATATCCGTTGAGGAAGCCACTGATGCTTCTGACGTCATTCTTGGCACACTCCCAGTCAATCATATTACCGCCTCCGTTCTTTTCGATCCATGAGCATCTCATTCATTCATGTTGGAGAGTTATGCACTTCATCATGAGTTACCTTTTGAAGAAATTTTTTCTCCAATGATCATTCAAACTCCTGGTTCAAAGTGGCAAACTAATAGAGTAAGCCATGGCAATCAAATTGCAATTGAGGGTTTAGTATTCCTTGCTTCACTTATAGCCCTCAAGTCTTCAGACATTGATGTCATCCTAGGAATGGATTGGTTATCAAGGCAGAATGCTTTCCTTGATTGTAAAGCCAAGTCAGTTAAACTCACCCATCCTTCAGGCCAGACCATTGACTACACATCACCCAGATCTAGAATCCAGATGCATACTTTGAATGTGCTTCCCCTTCCAGACCTTGAAGATGTTCCGGTGGTTCGTGACTTCCCGGATGTCTTTCCTGAAGAACTGCCGGGAATGCCACCCGACAGGTGTGTAGAATTCATAGTGGATCTTATACCAGGCACAGCCCCAATTTCAAGACGCCCATATAGAATGGCCCCACATGAGTTAGCTGAGCTAAAAACCCAACTTGATGCTTTGTTGGCAAAAGGCTTCATCCGCCCTAGCTCATCGCCATGGGGTTGCCCCGTTCTGTTCGTAACGAAGAAAGATGGAACAGAAAGGATGTGCGTAGACTATCGCCCGCTAAATCTAGCGACGATAAAGAACAAGTACCCACTACCCAGGATCAATGATCTTTATGATCAACTTGCAGGATCCTCTGTCTTTTCCAAGATGGATTTGAGATTAGGTTATCATCAAATCAAAATCCGAAACGAGGACATTCCAAAAACGGCTTTCACTACTCGATATGGTCTTTACGAGTACATCGTCATGTCCTTCGGTTTAACCAATTCCCCCGCCACATTCTCGCGCTTGATGAATTCGATCTTCATGGAGTACCTAGATAAATTTGTTGTGGTTTATCTTGATGACATTCTCATCTACTCGAAGAACGAAGAATAGCATGCAGAACATCTTAGGTTGGTATTGATGACACTTAGAGAGCATCGCCTTTATGCCAAGTTCTCCAAGTGTGAATTTTGGATACCAGAAGTGACCTACTTAGGCCACGTGATTTCTGCGAAAGGTGTTGCTGTCAATCCCGAGAGAGTTCAGGCCGTCCTTGACTGGACTCCACCTGAATCGGTTAAGCAAGTTAGGAGTTTTCTTGACCTAGCCATCTATTGTCGCCGCTTCGTTGAGAACTTCTCCAAAGTTGCAAAGCCTCTAACTGAACTCCTCAAGAAATATAAGAAATTCCAATGGACCCCCAAGTGCGAGGAAAGCTTTCATGAGCTAAAAAGAAGATTGACTTCTGCACCCGTACTTGCACCTCCAGACACCAAAAGGGATTTCGAGATCTATTGTGATGCTTCACGGCAAGGGTTAGGATGCATACTTATGCAAGATAGACATGTGGTAGCTTATGCTTGACGCCAGTTGCGGCCACATGAAGAGAACTATCCTACCCATGATCTTGAACTCGCTGCCATAGTTCATGCCCTGAAGACTTGGCGACATTACCTCCTTGGTAATCGTTGTGAGATCTATTTTGACCACCAAAGCCTCAAATACATATTCACCCAGCCAGATCTTAATCTCAGGAAAAGACGCTGGATGGAGTTGATAAAAGATTTTGACTTAGGAATTTCTTACACCCCAGGCAAGGCCAATGTCATGGCTGATGCACTAAGTCGTAAGTCGTACTGTAACAACCTCATGTTACAGAAGTATCAACCACTTCTTCATGAGGAATTTCGAAAGCTCAATCTCGAGATTGTTCCTCGTGGATCTCTTTTCAACTTGGTGGCGAAACCAACCCTTGAGGATCAGATCGTAGTTGCCCAAAGGCGTGCACGAGGTGTTCGCCGGATCAAGGATAACATTGCTAGCGGAGTTGCTAAATGTTTCTCCACAGATAGTAAGGGAACGGTATTCTTTGAAAATCGTTTGGTAGTACCTACGAATAGAGATCTAAGGCAACTCATCCTCAAAGAAGCCCATGACACACCCCTCTCGATTCATCCCGGTAGCACAAAAATGTACCGAGATCTACGCCAGAGATTTCGGTGGACTAGGATGAAGAGAGACATTGCTCGATTTGTTGCTGAATGTGATGTTTGTCGTCGCATTAAGGAATAACACCAAAGACCTGCTGGGACACTTCAACCTTTGCCTATTCCAGAGTGGAAATGGGACAAAGTCGGTATGGACTTCATCACCGGCTTTCCAAAGACCCAGAAAGGAAATGATGCCACCTTCGTGGTCATTGATAGACTTTCCAAAGTTGTTCATTCCTTCCCGTTCGCGAGTCTATAACTGCTAGCCAGTTAGCGGACTTGTATGTCTCTAGAATTGTGTCTCTTCACGGTGTTCCTTTGGTAATCAATTCTGATCGTGGTAGCCTTTTCACCTCTAGATTCTAGGGAAGCTTTCAGAATGCGATGGGAACTCATCTATCCTTTAGTACAGCTTTCCATCCTCAGTCTAGCGATCAAGTTGAAAGGGTTAATCAAATCTTGGAAGACATGCTCAGAGCTTGTGTTATCTCATTCGGAAAGAATTGGGAGAAGTCTCTTCCATTCGCCGAATTTTCTTATAACAATAGTTTTTAATCTAGTCTGAACATGGCTCCTTTTGAACTCCTGTATGGACGACAATGTCGAACACCCCTTAACTGGTCAGAAACCGGTGAAAGACAACTCTTTGGACCGGATATGATCAAGGAAGCAGAATAGCAAGTTCGCATTGTTCGTGATCGATTGAAAGCCGCTTAGTCTCGTCAGAAAAGCTACTATGATCATCATCATAGGCAAGAAAGCTACAATCTGGATGAGAAGGCTTACCTTCGGGTTACTCCTCTGAAGGGAACCCAAAGATTCGGTATCAAAGGCAAGTTGGCCCCACGTTACATTGGACCTTTCCGCATTGTCGCTAAACGTAGAGAAGTTGCCTACCAACTTGAACTACCCCCTCACCTTTCCCGAGTACATGATGTATTCCATGTGTCACAACTCAGGCGTTGCTTCAAGGACCCCATCCGCAAAGTCGACCATGAAACGCTTGATCTCCAAGATGACCTTTCTTATCAAGAGTACCCTGTTCGTATTCTTGATTCCGCAGAGCGTGTCACTCATCGTCAGACGATCAATTTCCTCACAGTGCAATGGTCTCATCACTCCGAGAAAGAAGCAACCTGGGAAAGAGAAGATCGTCTCCGTGTCGAGTACCCCATCTTCCTCCCGACGACTTCTGAATCTCGGGACGAGATTCTTTTGAGTGGGGGCGAGTTGTCAGAACCCCAACTAGGGTAAGTGCTAGGGCTTGTTTGACCCTTTGCATCATGCAAAAATTTCAAAAGAAGTTCAAAATTGTGGAAAAGAAAAGCCCTGAGAAATTATTTCAAATGGCCAGATAAAAATATTTTTCCAAAAATCATTTGAATGTTTGGAAAATTCCTAGAATTGTTGCTGATCATTGCAAAAGTGGTTTGGGTTCAATCCCAAGCTCATGGAATTTTCTAAAATTCAAAATGTGCTATGGAAATTAAATTTGACCCTTATTTGAATTGAAATTCAAAATATATTGAATTTCAAAAATGTCCAAATTCTATATGTGGCTAGCTACTGGTCACCTAGTATTAATAAAATTAGTTGGGAATTTTTATAAAATGTTTTGGTATTTATTTATCAGAGCAATTAAATGAAAGAAAAACGAAACAGAAAGAAAATTAGAAATAGAAAGGGCCAAAGGCCACTTACCTTCTGGCCCACCTGGCCCATCTGCAACCGAAGACCAGCCCAGCCCACGGGGGGGCAGGGTCGTCTTCTTCCTCCTGCCAGGAGGATTCCACCGGCGCAGCGAGCGTGCACGTCGTCGTGCCACCTCCTGCTTCGACGTGGAGGCCTCCCCTTGACGCTATCCTGCGCCTGGAAGGCCCCAGGTTCATCTCCCCCTCCCCTGGTTCTTCCCCTCGCCCTCTCTCGCCAGTTCCAGCGCACACCCGAGGCCTCTTCTCGCCGCCGACGCGCCCACGCGTGGCCACCTTGCTCCCCTCGCCGCACCGACGTGTCCGTTGAACTACCCGTCCACGTCTCCATCAAGCTGCCGTGTCAATTCAAGCCTAGCGCCACCGGAGGAGATGTCTGCGTCAAGATTTCATCGCCGGCCGCCGAGCTCGTCTCCACAAATTCCACCGCCACCTCGCCTCCTCCGGCTACCCCGAGCTCACCGTCGCGTTCAGCGTAAGGAGCTCTCCATTCCCCCCCCCCCAGTCCTCTGGCCTTTTAGCATCCCATGGCTGGATTCCGGCGAGGCAGTGCTTCGGCCGCCGCCATGGTCGTTGCTCCCGAGCTCTGGAGCACGCGAGTGACACCCCGATGGGTCCACTGGACGCGCGGGAGCAAGGGCTCTCACCTGGTGCTTCGTGGGCGTCAAATGGAGGCCGGGAGCCTCCTCCCCGTGCAGCTCTGCCGCACTGGTGGTCACCGGCGGCTAACCACCGGCGGGGCCGGTTTAATTAGGCTTAATCCACCCTTAATCCCCCCTTAAGCCTATGACAGGTGGGCCCTGCCCCATTAAACTGTCTGGTTAAATTAATTAACCGCGGGTTTAACCCCACTGTGGCTGACACCCCGGCCCCACTGGTCAGCCCCCCTACTGACGCCATGCTGACGCAGTAGTGACGCAATAAACCTTTATCCAAATAAAAGAATTACAGAAATTCCAGAAATTGCTTTAAACTTTGAAAAATCATAGAAAATTCATATTAACTCCAAATTTAATAAATAATATATGAAAAATTATCAGAAAAATACAAGGATTAAGAATATGCAATTTGTTTTTATGTTTGACCATTTTAAAATGGGGCAACAGTAGAAAATGCGCATATGGCTTAATTTGAATTTGAATTTGGAGTTTGAATTTGCAACTCTTTTGCAATACACTTCAATTTAATGGAATTGTAAACACATCAGTACCATGTACATCATGCTTTCACAACTTATCATGTGCTTGAGCATCGCAATTATATTTATTCCTTGATTGCTTTGTTTGCTCGATAGAAGTGGAACCGGAACCGGAGGCCACCCCCTTCGTTGAAGACACCGTGTGTGAACCTCGTCTGCAAGGCAAGCAAACCCCCATTGATCATGTCTATAACATCCCAATTCACTCTCAGTCTCGCTTATGCATGTTTAGGAGATCACCTTGTGTCGATTCTACCACATAGTTGAACCCATATCCGATGCATGACCTATCATCTTGTCACAGTAGTAAGCAAACCACAATCCTAGCTGACATAGGAGTTGATTGATATCATGTGGCCACTACACCTGTTAATGCTTATTGCATGCTTAGTGGTACAATGAGGTTGCTTTTGATGTGAGTCGGGATGATAGTGAACATGGTGTTGATGAAAGTGAAACTGTGTTGGTGAATCCACCCTAATACAAGGTGAACGATGAGAGGTTGTGTAGGAGTACACAGTGGGTTGTCTCGTTGAACACCGCCCTAAGCACCGAGTTCTTGTATGGTAATCCAAGACAAAGAGTACAACCACACATTGGGCTCACTGACCCCTCTCGGACTAGTACCTTGATCCGTGTCGACGTCCAGGAGTCACATTAGTTCGGGCTTTCCATTTGGCATCTGCATAGAAAAAGAATGAAGGAATGGTTGCATCATATAGATATGTGGGTGCACCTGTGAGGCAGGAAAACCATCTACCAGAGGTGGCGTCTCGGTCACTTACATTGTTTGAGTCCGTTTCTTTGATCCGGCCGGACTCTCGAGCGGAGGCAAACTCAGATAGTCGACTCCTGGAATAGACCGGTTGTGAGCGAAGTGTCGTGCTGAACATCCTCGCTGTCACCTCTTGAACGGTGGCGAGACCTGGCGGTAACCGATGGTCATGTGTGTGTAGCTTACACCCTTGCAAGGTTAACAAAACTATTCGAATAGCCGCGTCCGCGGTTATGGAATACTAGGAACCTGTACCTGATTATTAGACAACTTGAATGGATACTTCTAAAACTCGCAAGATAAGCGTGAGTGCTATGGTGTGCTTCCTCGTGGGGAAGTCGAGGAAGTAACCATAGTGGCGTATTAGTTGGAGACTTGGATAGTGGACTCGTGTACGCTTCTTACCTCAAGTCTGGTACTCGTAGCACAGGACTAGCCAAGTCAAAGCTGGCACTTCTGCATGATGAAACCCCACCTCCTTTACCTTTATACTTGAGCATGAGTAGTGTAGTTCTGATGTAAGTCTTGCTGAGTACGATTTTGTACTCACGTTTGCTTATTCTATGTTTTAGATGAGAACCCGGACCCCGATGGAGTCACCGACCTGAAGCTCGACGTTGACCTTGGTAGTATAGTTCCAGACAACAGTCTGGTCCCTCGTGGAAGGGCATGTATGTTTACAAGGCTTCTCTAAGCCATTTTTTAAACTTGTCTGTACTCATACCTAATTTGCTTTCGTTGTATGATGTAATGTTGATCACAGACATGTGATCTTTGTATTCTCTATGTATTAGTCAATATATATACACTTTGTAGAGTTATGTGATGATACCTGCTGTTCATAGTAGGCATGTGTGCTGCGTGTATGTTTATAACATGCATGTCTTAGTATGGGTTTTCGAGACCTTAGTTGTGATCTAGCTGGCGGTCCTTTATACACCAAGTGGCCCTTAGATGTGCGCAGCTTGGGGCATCGCGATGCGATTGCTCGTGACTCTGTCACATGCACACTTTGTTGTATGATCGAGCCCGCCCTAGACCCCGACTAAGTGATCGGGCTGGAGTAAGTCTATGTAAGAGTTAGGATTCAATCGATAACATGGTTGAGGCGACTTGTCTATGAGTATGGGATTCACCACCCATAAGCATCTAGACTTGTGAGCGGACGATGAGGACCCATCTCAGATGATCATCCGGCCTGAATGGGACGCCCCTCATGTTCGATGCTTACCGAGAATGTTCTGTGCTTGGCCTTGTCTTCTTAGACAAGTGGGTACGGTTCTCGGCTCTCCATGTGATTGTATCGTGACTGGAATTACATACGCTGACCCCGGGTCCCGACACTAAGTAGGCATCAAGAAAGGAAAGTGGATCGCACCCTGCTGTCGAGTCGATTATCTGATCGAGTCTAGGCAGGGGGAAGTGGTCCTTCGGGCAATGCTTGTTGACTGGTCCGTAGTCGACGCACATGCGCAGCAGGGTCGTGTCTTTCTTGGGCACCAGCACTGGGTTGGCTATCCATGTGGCTTTCTTCGTTTCTCGGATGAGTTGGGCGTCGAGTAACCGGTTGACTTCATCTCCGATTGCTCTGCGCTTGGGCTCCGAGAATCGTCTCAGAGCTTGCTTCACCGGCTTCGTGTTTTGTTTGATGCGTAGGGCGTGCTCCGCGAATTCGCGTGGTACTCCAAGCATGTCGGCTGGGCACCAGGCGAATATTTCCTACTCATCTCGAAGGAAAGTGACGAGGGCCGTCGCCTGCTCCTCTGGTAGGTGGGCGTACACGCGGACTGTTTTTTCCGGGTCCGTCGGTTGCACTTGGTGAGTGACTGTGTCGCTGTCGATGCTGAAGTCGCGTTCGTACTCCTTGGATTTGCTTCGGTTCACCAATGGGAAGGTACTCTTGTCCGTCACCATGGCTATTTCTCTGAGTTCTTGTTCGGCTCCGAATGTGTCGGAGATTTTGTGGAAGTCGCGATCACATTGATCTGATTTGATGAAGCTTCCGTTGATCGTGAGGACTCCTGCTGATCCTGGCATCTTGAGCTTGAGGTAGGCGTAGTGTGGGACTGCCATGAACTGCGCGAATGCAGGCCGTCCCAATATGGCGTGGTACTGCGATTGCCAGTCGAGTACCTCGAACTCGAGGACGTGCTTTGTGAAGTTGCGTCGGTTGCCGAAGACAACTTCGAGTTCGATGACTCCGAGGGATGTGGTTGCTTCTCCTGGGACTACCCCGTGTAACTCGGTGCTCGATTTTCTCCATACTGATCGTGGGATCAGCATCTTTTGCAGGGTGCTGGCGAAGATGATATTCATGCTGCTGCCTCCATCCATGAAGACCCTATCCATGTCGTACCCTCCGATTTTTGCATCGATCACCAGGGGCGCGTGCCCCGGTCTTGGGACTGCGGGTGGATGGTCGTCTTGTGAGAACGTGATGCTGGTCTCCGTATCATGTAGCTGGTAGACTTCGACTATGTTTACGCTCTCGTCTGCTCTATCTTGCAGGGTGTAGGCGTCGTGTTGTGCTTGCGGCACCCTTCCCTCTTGGATCATGAGCACCTGTTCTTGCAGCAGGCTGTGACGTCCTTCCGGGCTTGAGGGCGGCGATTGTTCGGGTCGCCGGTTGGGCCTGTCTTCTTTCTGCTTCTCCTTCTTGAGGTCGTCCGCTAGCTCGTTGAACAGGCGGCAGTCTCTCAAAGTGTGGCCTGACCTGACGCGTCCCCAGTTATCCTCGAAGCTGTGGATCGTGCAGGGTCCTGCTAGCTGCTCTCTAGCCGTGAGTTTGCTAGATCCGGCGTGCCTCTTCCTTCTTGAAATTCTAAATATTTTCTCGTGATCCTCCGTGTGTTTGTTGAAGCGAGGGTCGGTTTCGATTCCTCGACTCATGTCTTGGTTCTTGATGAGGTTGGCGAATTCATCTGGCCTTCGATCTGGGTCATAGTACTCTCCCACCGGTGTCTCGGAGTCGCTGTCCTGGCTGGCGGCTGGTGTTCGTGTGACGGCGTGTCGTCGAGCGGTCGACGGTTGCGCGGTTGCATGACGTGGCTCGTTCATTGCAGCCTCGCCGTAGATCTCCCATGCACGCCTTTTGGGTCGTCGATTCCTTCTTCCTTGGCGATGGTTCTGCTGATCGCTGGTTTTGATCTCGTAGTCATCGTCTTGATGTGCGGTGGGTGCCCGGGCGGCGGTGGGTTGTCGAAAGATTTGCGAGTCCTCCGCTGCACGTCGCGGTTCATCGAGTGGAATTCCTTTGTAGAGGCCTCTCGCCGTTCTTCTGGGTCGTAGATTCCTTCGCTGCTGGCGCTGCACTTGGCCGTTACCGTAGTATCAGTCCTGGCACAGCTGTGGCCCGAGCGGTCTTGATGGGGTGGCAGAGATGTTCGTTGTGATCTTGAATCCTTCGAGTGGGCTAGATCTGGTCCTTGCCCTTGGGTTGTAGCTTGCTGAAGACGGGACCGCCGAGATCGTGATCCCAATCTGTGTAGTTCCCACAGAAGGCGCCAATTGACGGGGATCAACCCCGGCAAATCCCATGGTCAGGGACCCTGGGTTAGTCATGAGAAGCACAGGTTGGACGATAGCTCGTCGGCAAACAGGAAGGCACGCTCCTGCTTGATATTATTGATGGGGGAGATGCGATTACAGTGGATGCCAAGGCTGGAGCGCTCAAGGCTAGGGTTACAGATGATATTGGTTGCCTTTGGCGTCGCCCCTCCTAGCCCTTATATACCGGACTAGGTCTCGAGGAGTTCATCTACGTTTACAGGTAAGCTTTCCTAACCCTAGCTTGCTCCGTACGGCAGGTTTTCGCACCTTCCTTGTGAGTCGCAGACTCCTACGTCGGTTCCAATTAGCGGGCCGAGGTTGTATCTTCATGGGCCTTCTGTCTTCAGGGACACACTAAGTAGGCTTATTGGTAGGAGTCGTGGGGTCACCCCCTCGTCACGACCCGAATTATCCCTACTTCGAACCTCCATACTGTGCCACGGTATTCAGGGCCGACACCGGACGACAAGAAGGCCAGCCGGCTCTCAACCAAGGAGTCGAGTCAGCGGCTACTGGGGCCCCTAGTGCAAATAGGGACTCGGCAGCTCGCCCATCGGTAAAAGTTCCCACTAGTGCCCAGACCCTTGTTGACACCCTAAATTCCCTCGACGAGGCCCTAGCAATACCGATGACGCTCGAAAAATAGGAATCTTGGAAGACAAGGGTCAACGAGCTCAAGGATCGGGTAGCAAACTTGCGAGCAGAAGCCAACGCCGAGAAAGAACAGATGACGGAAAAAGAAGCCCGGCTCGTTGAGGAAGCCACACGTCTCCGGGAAGAGTCAGACCTAATACACGCTCAGCGGTTGAACCTTGCCTACTGATACGTCCCAAACGTATCTATAATTTATGCTTGGTCCATGCATGTTTTGTGTGATATTATTAAGATCTAGATACACTTTCATACACTTTTGATCATGTTTGTACTAACCTATTAACTCAGTGCACCATAGTGACAGTTCCTATTTTATGTTGTTTTCTATTTCAGTTTTCCCCCATATTAAAAGTGCCCAATAAATTCCGCGAAAAATATATAAAAAAACAGCGCGAAGGAACCTTCCGGAATCACAAAAGGAGAGCCGGAAGGGGCCACCAGCCACCGAGGCGACCACCCGGCGCGACCTAGGGTGGGGCCGTGCGGGGAGGCCGCCTGGGCGACTGGGACCTCCCCTGGTGGCCCCCTCGGCTCTTATTTACACACCAATCGCAGAAACCCTGTTTCCAGACCCCTTTTCTCCAGAAGCAATTCCTATCTCCGCCGCCATCGCCGATAAGCTTCGGGGGACCAGAATTCCCGGATTCATCTCCATCGTCGTTGCTTCCTCCCTCCATGATGTGGGAGTAGTCCCTCCTCGGGGCTGAGGTTTCTACGAGTAGCTATGTGTTCTCCTCTCTCTCCCATGATGTGATCTTCATTGTGATCATAGGCTATGTTAATCTAGGGTGATCCCATTATATTTCCCCTTCTTCTATGTATTGGATTTGATGTACTCACTTGTCTTTATCTAGTATAATCCCTGAGACCAAGGTGACAACAGTCTATTGGACATGGATTAGAAGAATATTTTCATGAGTGATTTCCTCTTTTGTGTGTTGATTGAAGATTGAGAGTCTCTTGGTGCTTATCTTTGACTATCCTTGAGATATGTTGTGGTGATTGTGGTACTCTCTTTGGATGGCCGTGGTGACATTGGGAAATCTATAGATTGAGAACTACGAACTTTGAGGTGGGATTTTGTAGCCCTACATAATTCTCGTCCTCTCTTGACCACAAAGTAATGACCTCCGAGTACGTCTCCATTGCATGTTTTATGGGAAATATCATGTGATTAGACTATGTTAATGTTGTTGAGAGTTTCCACTAGTGAAAGTATGAAGCCTAGGCCTTGTTTCCACCATTGTTACACTGTTTGTGCTCACTTTTGTCACATGTTTGCTTGCTGAACTTTTTATTACAGATTTATATTACCTAGCTTGCCACACCTATCACCCATATTTTACCATCTCTTCGCCGAACTAGTGCACCTATACAATTTACCATTGTATTAGGTGTGTTGGGGACACAAGAGACTTCTTGTATCTTAATTGCAGGATTGCTTGAGAGAGACCATCTTCAACCTCTACTTCCCGGAGTTCGATAAACCTTAGGTCATCAACTTGAGGGAAATTGCTGCTGTCCTACAAACCTCTGCGCTTGGAGGCCCAACATAGTCTACAAGAATAGAAGCGTGCGTAGACATCACCTACACACGCCCGCAGAGATACGTGAGTCGTTTCCCCCTTGATTACCAAGGGCGAACGCTATTCAATAGTCCCGATCAATCGACTCCCCCAGGATTAACACCTCCCAGGCCGTCGGCTCCTCCGCCACGTCAAGATCACTTCCACACACATCCTCACCACTTCAATAACCCGGTAGCCAATCTCATGGCAGCGACTCAGTACCTCGTCAATTCAAAGATCCAAGGAGACACCCCAGCAGACCGCACCGCCCGAGCAGCGGTCGACTTCCTCAAGACGGCGATCACACGGCAGGGTCAGTACTCATAAGGAGTCCCATACTTACACGGAACCCCGTATAGAAGCGTAAGCCGGCAAGCAGAGTCGCCGGCTCCAGCGGCCTCAGGCAGCCAGCACCACCATAGAGTACCCCTAACCCCTCCGGGAGGACTGAGGATCATGGACCTCCCGGCTCCCAACTCCAATCAACGTGTAGAGCCGGCAGCCCCAATTCCACCACCGGAACCGAACACCGAGTTCGTCAGCAGGTCAGTCGGCAATCGATGCTTAGTGACGGCTTTGAGGAACACACGCATGCCCCCGTACTTCAAGGGATCGTGTAAGATCCCAAATTACACGGCTGACATGGACCCGGCAGCTTGGATCGAAACCTACGACCTCGCTATGGACATGCTTCGCTCTGGCGAAGAGGTATGTGCCTGATACTTCACGATGATGCGGGAAGGGCCGGCTCGCACATGGTTCAAGAATCTCCCATAGAATTCCATCACCTCTTGGACAGATCCCAGGGAGAAGTTCATCAAGAATTTCCAAGGGACCTGCCGGCGAGCCACGAAAATAGTCGACTTAGAGCACTACGTCTAGAAGGAAGGGGAGTTGGCCCTGAACTGGGCACGACGAGTTGCGGATATAATCCATTCCTCGGATACCATCACTGAACAAACAGCAGTAATAGTTCTGGAAAGAAACTGCAAGTTTGAGCCTCTAGTGCACAAGCTCGACCGACTCAAGAGGACGGTTAGCAACATAGGAGAGCTCATGAACGCAGTCATCAAGTATGCCAAGTCGGACAAAACCAAGGATGCCGATATGGAAGAAGATAAAGCCACCCAGGGAAAAAAGAGCAACAGCAAGGGGGCTCAGAACCAGAATCAACCGGGAAAAAGATGACTCGATCAGAATACTTCCGACTTGGTAGCCAACACAACTGTCGGCTCCCAAAGACAGAAGCAGGGGGGCAACGACTACCGCGGCAAGCAGGAAAGAAATTTCCAACCCCCAGCAACCTTTGAAGAAGTTGTGAAAAGACCTTGACCATTGAACAGCAAACCCGGCCGTCCGGCCGCCCACACTTGGGAACAATGCAACTTCATGAAGGAGTACCAAAGGCGAGGAGGACAGGGCCCCCCTGGGTCAGGTGGTGGAACCGGTCAAAACAGTAACAACCAAAAAAACTTTGGTCAGCAAGGAGCCGGTGCAGCACCATAGTACCAGGGATCTTAGGGAGGAGGACAGCAAAACCAATCAGGGCGTGCTGGATACCAATCAAACCCAAATCATCTCCAAGACCACTCGGCTTATCATGTCTTTACCACCAGCAGCTGCCGAAGGGACAGGAAGCTGTAGCATAGAGCCGCTATGTTCGTGGCCACAGAGCCGGCTTGTCCTAGGTGGCTTAACTGGTCTGAGCAGCCAATCAACTGGACAAGGGACGACCACCCCCCTGTGGTAGAAAACCCGGGTTCTTTGGCCTTAGTAGTTTCTCCACAAATTGGATGCTACACATTGGACAAAGTACTCATGGATGGAGGAAGCAGCATCAACATCCTTTACTACGAGACCTTTCGTAGGATGGGACTGACCCACAAACAGTTGCAAACCTACAACACCGTGTTCCATGGAATAGTCCCAGGGAAGTCGGCACGTCCGATAGGCAAAATCTACTTGGAGACGGCCTTTGGAACTCCTGAAAACTTTTGCTCTAAAATCATACATTATGAGGTGGTGAAACTCGAGAGTCCATATCACGCCATCTTAGGCAGACCGGCTTATGCCAGGTTCATGGCTCGGCCATGCTACGTTTACCTGAAACTGAAAATGTCTGGTCCTTACGGACCTATCACAGTAGATGGGAGTCGGTCCAGAGTCACGGAGTGTGACGAGCAGCATGTCAAGTTCGCACAGTCGGCCTGTACCAAAGAGGATCTATCAGAATTCTAGGAAAGGGTAGACCCTTCAGATACCACCATCTTGAAGAAACCGACTTCTGACAACAGCCCCAAGTTCCAACCGGCTTAGGACATGAAGAAGGTCGACTTTGTCCCATGTGACACTTCCAAGCAGTTCATCATTGGGACAGAGCTATCTGACAAAAAGGAAAGCGCGCTCATCGAGTTCCTCCGTGAGAATCGGGATATCTTTTCATGGAAACCCTCTGACATGCCAGGTGTCCCGAGAGAACTCACTGATCACCACCTAAATATTGATCCAAAACTAAAGCCGGTCAAACAATTCCTTAGTCGCTTCAATGATGAAAGGAGGAACGCCATTGGGGAAGAGATAGCCCGACTCCTTGCCGTCGAGTTCATCATCGAAGTTTTCTATCCAGAGTGGCTTGAGAACACGGTCCTTGTTTTGAAAAAGAACGGGACCTGGCGTATGTGCATTGACTACACCGACTTAAACGAGGCTTGCCTGAAGGATCCCTTCGCACTACCTCGCATCGATCAAATTATCGACTCTACTGCAGGATGCGAGCTCCTGTGTTTTCTCGATGCCTACTCTGGTTATCATCAGATCAAAATGGCTCTAGACCAGGAGAAAACAGCTTTCATCACTCCCTTTGGGATATACTGCTATACTTCTATGCCTTTTGGCTTGAAGAACGCAGGATCCACATATCAGCGAACAGTACAGAACTGTCTCAAGGAGAAAATTGGGCGCAACGTGCACGCTTTTGTGCATGACATAGTCATCAAGTCTCAGGTCGCCGACTCACTGATCAGTGACCTCTAGGAGACCTTCAAGAATCTATGCAAGTACCAGTTGAAGTTGAACCCGGCCAAGTGCACCTTCGGGGTCCCTGCAGGAAAGCTCCTTGGGTACATAGTATCAGAAAGAGGCATTGAGGAAAACCCGGAAAAAAAATCAATGCCATCATGGCTCTTGAGAAGCCGACCTCCGTGAAGGGAGTTCAACGACTCATAGGATGCGTGGCTGCCCTAAGTCAGTTTATAAGCCGGCTTGGGAAAAAAGCAATCCCCTTACACCGACTCTTGCAAAAGTCAAAAAAATTCGTCTGGGATGATGAAGCCGATCAAGCCTTGGAAGAACTGAAGAAGGAACTGTCCCAGGCCCCAATCCTGGCGGCTCCCAAGCCAAAGGAGCCGATGCTACTCTATATTTTATCCAACAACCGAGCAGTCAGTGCCGTAGTTGTGGTTAAACGTATGGAAGCTGGCAAAGAGCAACCTTCGTAGAGACCAGTATATTATGTTAGTGAGGTCTTGACTTGATCGAAGCAACGCTACCCTCATTAGCAGAAGTTGATCCTTGGCGTGTTCATGGCAAGCCGGAAGCTCAAGCATTATTTCCAGAAGCACCCCATTTCTGTAGTTATCTCAACACCGCTCACGGATATCATCCAAAACCGTGAGGCCGCAGGAAGAATTGCAAAGTGGGCCATAGAGTTGGGGGATTACCACATAAAGTATGAACCACGCACGTCCATCAAGTCCCAAGCGCTAGTCGACTTCATCAACGATTGGACAGAAATCCAAGCACCTCCAGAGAAGCCGATAACCAAGTACTGGATGATGCACTTTGATGGGAGTCGGCAGCTCCAAGGATCAGGAGCCGGTGTGGTCCTTACCTCCCCCAAAGGGGGACAATTATGCTATGTCCTGCAGCTACAGTTCACTTCCAAGAATATGAGGCTCTACTCCATGGACTACGGTTGGCCTGCGAGATGAATATAAGCCGGATTCGTTTCTATGGAGATTCCGACCTTGTTTCTCAACAAGTGTCGAGAAGGTGGAAATCCAAAGATGCTACCATGGCAGCCTACCGGCGTGAGGTGGAAAAGCAAGCCGGTTTCTTTGTTGGGTACCAAGTAGACCACGTGGAACGCAAGTTAAACGAGGCTGAAGATGCTCTATCCCGGCTCACCTCTCAGCGAAAGACGGTCGCACCAAACGTCTTCCTCGACGTCCTAACAAAGCCATCCGTACAAATACCAACAGAGCAAGACATAGCAGAGCCGGATTCAGAGTCGTCACTGGTGGCTGCAATACATGCTACCCCCTAATGCGTGGTACCATACCTGGACTACAAGACCGGGGGAATCCTACCGACTGATGAGGTAGAAGCTAGGCAAATCGTCAGGAGAAGCAAATCTTGTGTGATCCTCAACGGTGAGCTACATCGGCGAAGTCCCGCAGACGTTTTTTAGAGATGTGTGTCGTCCGAAGAAGGCAAAGAAATCCTCAATGAGATACACCATGGAGACTGCGGGTATCATGTCGGCTCTCTATCGCAGGTAGCTAAAGCCTATAGACACGGACACTACTGGCCCACAGCTCATGCAGAAGCGGAGGATATAGTCAGGAAGTGTGATGGATGCCAACGCTACACAAAGCAAGCACACATGCCGGCTCAAGAACTCAGGATGATCCCAATCACCTGGCCCTTTGCGGTGTGGGGGCTTGATATGGTGGGACCTTTCAAAAGGTCACCCAACAAGAATACACATTTACTGGTGGCAGTCGAAACATTCGCAAATGGGTCGAGGCAGAGTCAGTTAGCAAGTGTGACGCAGAGACGGCACTGAAGTTCCTGAAAAAGATAATGTACAGATTCGGCTACCCCACAGCATCATCACCGATAACGGGTCTAACTTTTCAGAGGGGTTTATGCAACGATTCTGTCAAAAAGAACACATCTGACTCGATCTTGCATCGGTAGCTCATCCGCAAACCAACGGACAAGCCGAGAGAGCCAACCAAGAGTTGCTTCGAGGAATCAAACCCCGACTCTTCGTTCCTTTGGAGAGGACACCGGTTTTCTGGGAGGAAGAATTACCCACAGTTTTGTGGAGTATCAGGACGACTCCTAACAGGTCAACAGGCTATACGCTCTTCTTCCTGGTCTATGGAGCCAAAGTTGTTCTCCCAGGTGACATTCGTCACGACTCGCCACGAGTCACCCCTTATGTGGAAGACTATAATGAGAAAGCCAGGCAAGACGCTTTAGACGTTCTCGACGAGAAGCGTGAACTAGCCGATGCTCAATTGGCTATCTATCAACAAGATCTGCGACGGTATCATACCCTTCGCATCAGAAGCCGGACTTTCCAAGAAGGTGATTTGGTTCTCCGACTTATCTAGAAAAAGGATGCAATGCACAAGTTATCTTCCCCATGGGAAGGACCGTTTGTGGTCAGCAAGAACCTGTACAACGGATCCTACTACTTGGTTGATATACGCGAGAAGGAAAAGACACGCACCTCGATGGAGGAGACTCCAAGGCCGTGGAACATCGCACAACTCCGTCCATATTACACCTAAGCAGGGTAGGAAACTATTGTACTAAGTCGACACTCGTCGTACCGGCTCTCGCCATATATGTATATAAGTCGACATCTGTCGCAATCGGCACCGCCGCATAATAAATTCGATCTTCATCGCAACTGACTTGGAGTCAAAATAATTAAATTCGATCTTAAAATCGAATTTTTGCCATCTCCATAATTAAAGATAACTTTAGTCGCCCACGGGCTAACACCATAAAGTCGACTTCGTTGCCTCGCCTCTCGTCACAACTATGCATAAAATATATTTTTCATACATATTGCATCACATTACATCACATTACATCGCATTACATATTGCATCATATTACATTACATATTGCATCACTAAAATTCTCAGAGACTTGGGGGCTTGATAAACCCTCTACCGGCTCTGAGCACTTATTGCTTTATCAAGGTGAAAGAGGGGGAGCCTGATGATACTCATCGACTCCTACCGGAAAAAGGCGGCATATACATGTAAAAACATGTTTTTGTTTAAATAAGGATAAAAGGGGGGTTCGATGGCTCCCATCAACCCTTACGTTCCGACAATATCCTGGCATACACATGACTTGGCCACGCCACTCGGCCTGTACAGTTTAGAGCTTCCTTGACTAATGCGCAACCGGTTGGTCTAAACTTAGTGGTTTACATAAACAATCTATCGAATTTAGTCCTACGAGCCGGGCACGCTAGTCCAGTGGAGAGCCGGCTCTATAGAGATGTTTCGACTTTTCTAACCAATAATCTCTCTCAACGCGAGAAGATGAGGTTAAAGTCGACTTCTACTAGCCTTTACATTACAGTCTTGCATCCATAGCATCATGCATAATTACAAAAAAAATCTTACTAATAAAAATTAGACCTATGTGACTCGGCACACGCACTCAGGTGCACATACCGAATCATGGGGACTACACTTTAAATCTCCTTTTCAAAAACCCGACATGACACAATGATGTTCATGCGGGCTCTTGGTGACTACACTTCGAAAAAAATTATTCTCAAGTAAAGACTCGGCGTCGCACCCAGATGCATCCATTGACTCTTGGGAAGTAACACTTCGAAAAAGTTTCTTCAAGGATTTGGCTCGATGCCATGACAACCATATCAACTCTTTGGGAGTATGACTTACATATGACCTGGAACGGCACGCAAATGCGACCACACCAACTCATGGGGGCTACAAGTAGATCTATCCTATGAGTCGATTACTGATACACTGCTATTCTAAATCGACTCGTGGGGCTACAGATATAGACACTATCAAAAAATATCGGCTCCCATGCGTTATGCAAAAAACATTCACTCAAAGTAAGGAATAAAACCAACTTAAGGACTCGATGAAAATTCATAAATTTTATTCATCAGAATAGCCGAGTCTTACATCAAAAGGACATTGCGGAAAAGTAAAAGCCAAAGCCATCAAAATACTACTAAAAAGAAAACTACAGCTTCAGTCATCATCCTCAGAGACGGCTTTGCCTTCAAAAGAGGTGACTTGGGCCTCTCTTGCATTATTATAAAAATCTTCATCACTGTTGCTGGAGCTCTCCATACAACAGCCGGCTCGATCACCGTTCGAGTCAAAAACCCTTGCCCACAGGGTATCTTCACCATCATACCTAAAGATGATTGTATCTCCTTTCTGAATATTCCTGGTGCGAAGGAAAGTCTTCCAACCTCTCTGCCAAAACATGGAGTCCTCACCAGAGAAGTTAGTGTCCGCCCAGATGGGCCCATGAGGGCACCCCTCAGAGCGAAGCCACAAACCTAGAGGCTTCAAATCCATCACAAGTTGCGCAAAAGAATCAGGGAGATGAACCCAACGGCGGATAGTTGTAACCCTTATCAAGAATTCACTCCTTTTAGGAGAAGAAGGGGGAGATTCAAATGGAGAGGACGTACGAGCACTTCTTCCCCTACCTCTACCACGACCACGACCTCGCACATGGCCACGACCGCGGCCTCGACCACGAGCACCTGCACTAGAGCCGGGCTCGTTGGCTGCCGAAGGAGCATGAGCTTCTAGCTTGGGTGCCATAGAGAAAACTAGTAGAGGAAGAAGAGGAAGAAGAATATATAGGCACTTGAAGAATAAAGCTATCTGATGGTTATTTATAGTAGATCCGAGGAGGAAATCAATCAATACTAGCTACCCATGGTAAATAACATTTATGGAAAGATTCCTCGATTCCCATTACAATAGCAATGCCTACCAGCCGGTGTTTCGGGAAGTGTGACCATAAATACCATAAAGGATGTTTGACTAAAAAAGTCAAAGTAAAATTTAAAAATTGGAAGATGAAACGAAGGGATGAAGAAAAGATAGATACCGACTCTTTATAAAACTCAAAAGAAGTCAGTCTATCTGAATCAGAGAGTCGGCCACCAAGATGAAGGCAAGAAGATTGACGTGCAGACTGAAGCATCACACCAATCCTGGGGGCTAATGTCAGGGGGATAGACCAAGCCTACGAACCGGCATTAGGTCTACGGGCCGACTCGCCTACTAAAGGCCCACAAGAGAAGACCCGGATCAAGGTCGGTTGCGCCAAGGAAAGAAGATTGAAGCCATAGAAGGAATTCTACTTGCCTTGTATATCGCATAACATATTTGTAAAGTAGAATAGAACTCCACCTCGTGTCGGAGTCAGACTCGCGGAATCCTGGGACCCGACACCTTTATAAGCTGAGGCCCATGGAATCCAGGGTCACGAACAATCTTAGTCTATGATAGGACTAGACACTTGTCAGTGAAACCTAGATCTTATCGAGACTAAGGTTTCGATCGACTCTCTTGTAATCAATCAAACCAAGTGTTCTTTCGAGAGTCAAACTCATAATAAGAGGAAGTAGGAGTAGGCTTTTACCTCGAGAAAAGAGGGGCTGAAACCTGGGTAAATCGTCGAGTCTCTTGTCAATGTCGACTCTCTCCACGAAATCGCCTTGCAGCAAAGGTCCCATGTTAAGTCCGACTCTTCGGACATCTGCCGTGACTTTCCCACGACATTACTCTCGATAAGAAAGTCCATCTTGGAGATCAAGAGTTTCAAGGTCGACTTCGCGGATGGGTTCCTTGAAGCAACGCCTGAGTTGTGACACATGGAATACATCATGTACTCGGGAAAGGTGCGGGGTAGTTCAAGTTGGTAGTCAACTTCTCCACGTTTGGCAAGAATGCGGAAAGGTCCAATGTAACGTGGGGCCAACTTTCCTTTGATACCGAAGCATTGGGTTCCCTTCAGAGGAGTAACCCGAAGGTAAGCCTTCTCATCCAGATTGTAGCTTTCCTGCCTATGATGACGATCATAGTAGCTTTTCTGACGAGACTGGGCAGCTTTCAATTGATCACGAATGATGCGAACTTGCTCTTCTACTTCCTTGATCATATCCAGTCCAAAGAATTGTCTTTCACCGGTTTCTGACCAGTTCAAGGGTGTTAGACATCTTCGTCCATAGAGGAATTCAAAAGGAGCCATGTTCAGACTAGATTGGAAACTATTATTATAAGCAAATTCGGCGAATGGAAGAGACGTCTCCCAATTATTTCCGAAAGAGATAACACAAGCTCTGATCATGTCTTCCAGAATTTGGTTAACCCTTTCAACTTGACCGCTAGACTGGGGATGGAAAGCTGTACTAAAGGAGAGATGAGTTCCCATAGCATTCTGAAAACTTACCATAATCTAGAGGTGAAAAGGATACCACGATCAGAATTGATTTCCAAAGGAACACCATGAGGAGACACGATCCTAGAGACATACAAGTCCACCAACTGTCTATCAATTATAGACTCGCGAACGGGAATGAAGTGAGAAACTTTGGAAAGACGATCAATGACTACGAAGAGGGCATCATTTCCTTTCTGGGTTTTTGGAAAGCTAGTGATGAAGTCCATCCTGACTTTGTCCCATTTCCACTCGGGAATAGGCAATGGTTCAAGAGTGTCAGCATGTCTTTGATGTTTGGCCTTAATGGGACGACAAACATCACATTCGGCAACATAACGGGCAATGTCTCGCTTCATCCTAGTCCACCAAAATCTCTGGCGTAGATCTCGGTACATCTTTGTGCTGTCGGGATGTCACAACCCCAACTTAGGTCTGTGCTAGGGTTAGTTGGTAACTTTGCATCATGCAAAAAATTTCAAAAGTAATTGAATTGGGGAAAAATAAATGCCCTAAAGAATTTAATTCAAATGGCCAGACAAAAGTTTATTCCAAAAATTCCTCTGTTATTTTTGAAAAGTCTTACAAATACGAATGTCACATATAAAGTGAAGTGGGTCCCACTGCATGCACCAAGATTTCTCAAAAAATCCAAACAGGGCTTGGAAATTAAATAATAACCCTATTTGATTTGAAATTCAAATTATTTGAATTTCAAAAATCCCCAAACTTTGTGATAGGCCACATAAAATATTTGGGCATTTATAAAAATGCATTGGTATTTATTTCAAAGCAAAGCATAAAGCAGAAAATAGAAAACGGAAAGAATGAAGAAAAAGGGCCTTACCTGGGATTTCAGCCCAACTCAAACACCAGCCGGCCCAGCCCAGCTTCCCTCCCTGTCGTCTTCCCTAGGCAGGGGCACGCACAGCTGCGTGGCGACCATGCCGTGGCCGCCGACGTGACCCTGGCCACGCAGCTGCCACCCCGGGCTTCCCCTTGCGCCACGGAGACGCCCCACAGGTCGAGATCCTTTCCCCCCCCCCCTCCAGGTTTGCTCTCCACCCCTCCCTCGCCGGAAAACTGCGATGTCCGAGAGCCGCCGTAGAGCGCGTTGCCGTGCCCGCATGGCCAACGGCCCTCTCTCGTTGCGCCGTCGTGTCTTCCGCATCAGCGCCGTCGTCCTCGTCTTCAACCGCGCGGAATCGAGCGTGGAAGCTCCATAGATGTCGCCCTCTTCATCGATTCGCCGCCGGCCGCTGTGATCCACAACACCGATGAGGTCGCCGCCGTTGCTCCTCCGCCTCTCCCATCCTCTCCGTCGCATTCGGGGTAAGCTCCTTGCCATTTCCCCTCTCCCAGCGGGCCTCCCCGTGCTCCGTAGCTCAGCACCGCGGTACCCGAGCTCCGGCAGCCGCCCAAGCTCGACGTCGGCAACGCTACGGCGCCCCCCTTGCCTCCCCGTGGGCACCAGTAGACGCGGACAATCATGAGGATCGTACTGGTGGTCTCCCCGTGCTCTCCCATGGCCGGAGACACCGACAACAGTGAGCGCCGCCGCGTAGTTTGGTCGCCGCCGACCAAACTCCGGCGAGGCCCACGTGGCCACTTAGTTAGGGGCTAACCCCCTGGTCATTTGACCCAAGGTCAATGACAGGTGGGCCCTGCCCCCCCCCCCCTAATCCCCTCTGTTTAATAAATTAAATGGAGATTACCCCAGAGCCTATGACACCCGGGACCCACAGGTCAGAGCCCCCCCCCCCCCACGTCAGCATGATCTCATGCTGACGTAATAAGTCCTTTTCTAATTAAAGGAAATCCAGAAAAATCCAGAAAATAGAAGAAATTTTGAAATTCAATAACTTTTTAATCCAAACTCCAAATTAAACAAATAATATATGAAAAATTATCAGAAAAATGCAAGGATTATGAATATGCAAAAAATTCATGTTTGACCATTTTAAAATGGGTGAACAGTAGAAAATGTGCATATGGCATAATTTGAAATCAAATTTGAAGTTTGAAATTTCAAATCTTTCGCAATACACTTCATTTAAATGGAATTGTCCACACATCAGCAACATGTACATCATATTATACCACTTGATCATGTGTATGTGCATGGTACATTCTTTTGATAGCTTGTTTGCATTGTTTGCCATCGAATAGAGGTGGAGCCGGAACCGGAGGCCACCCCCTTCGTTGAAGACCCTGATACTAAACCTCGTCAGCAAGGCAAGCAAAACCCATTGATCATGTCTATTAAATCTGAAGGGTTCGTTGCATAGAAACAAAAAATTTCCTACGGTTGTAATAGCCAAGATCACATCTAGAAGATCACTTGTAACGGTTTGAGAAGGACTCACCCTCGAAGACCAAAAGCTTTAACGAGAACTATTCTCGTGGGTGATGTAGTCGAACACTCGCCGACCTCAAGGTCGTGATGAAGACTTGACGCCACGAACGGGCAGCGTCTCCGTAGTCGGTCACACGTACAGATCAGTGACGACCTCCGCCCCTTGCTCCAGTTGGGCAGCGGAAGTAGTGGATCCTCGGGAACTCCAGCAGC
Organism: Bromus sterilis; assembly: GCA_950022295.1. Taxonomy (NCBI): domain Eukaryota; kingdom Viridiplantae; phylum Streptophyta; class Magnoliopsida; order Poales; family Poaceae; genus Bromus; species Bromus sterilis. Next base: position 153,681,850 of record OX465596.1, on the reverse strand, counting down.
ACTACAACATAGTGGTGGTGGTGGTAGAGAAGATCTTGAGCAGGGCTTCGCCTAAGCACCGTACTCGTGAAACTGGATCAGCTAGCAAGGGGAGGAAGATGCCAACCAAAGGGCATATGAGAAAGCGATGGAATGAGTTGTGTGAGGACCTCCACCCATCTATATATAGGAGGGGGAGGCAGCCCCCAAGGGGTAGCACGCCCCAAGAGGTGCCCCCACCTCTCCCCTCATCATGTGGGTGGACTCTCCACTCACAAAAACAAAGGGTCACACATTATTCCCATAACTTCCATAATTCTCCACTCAAAATTCCAAGAGTTTTATCACATTAAAACACTTTTAATTATCTTGTTTAATGTCACTCAAATTAATGAACACTTCATTCAATGAGTACTTCATTGATGAACACTTCATTCAATGAACACATTAACAATTATCCCCTTGCACTATTTTGATATACCAAAACTATTGCAGCAGTTTTATCAAAACAGTCCATGTGCTGTCCTGTATATTCTCCGGCGTTCCGTATCCACTCAAACGCGTCAACGAATCCTTAAGTGTGTCACCCTACGGTTCGTGAATAAAATGGACATGACAGAGACTCTTCTCTGATCAATAATCATCAGCGGGATCTGGAGATCCATGATGACTCCCACTTACTCAACGATGAACTAGTGATCGTGTGAACCAAAACTCCGTAACCAATTCCTTTTGTCTCGCGATATTTTACTTGTCCGTGATCCGATCATTTGGTATCATCCATACCTAGTTCGATCTCGTTACCGACAAGTACTCTTTACTCGTTCCGTGATATAACATCCTCGTGAGCCAGTAACGTGCTTGCAAGCGATCTCAATGTGATATCACCGAGAGGGCCCAAAGTATATCTCTCCGTCATCTGGATGGACAAATCCCACTCTTGATCCACGAGCCTCAACTAACACTTTCCAAGTACCCAACGACACCTTTATAATCACCCTGTTACGGTGTGACGTTTGATGGAATCAAAGTACTCTTCCGGTGTCAGTGATTGACGTGATCTCATGGTCTAAGGATTAGGGTTACTTCGTGAAAGTTTGATACAGCAATAGAAACTTTGATGACATGATCGTATTGCTATAACTACTGTGGGTGTATGTTCATCACATCATTCTCCAATGATATGACCTTGTTATTAACGACATCCAATGTCAATGATCAGGAAACCTTGATCATCCGTTAATCAACAAGCTAGTATAAAGAGAGACATTACTAGGAACCTTTTCTTTGTTTATTAAACACACATGTATTAACGTTTCCGGTTAACACAATTATAGCATGAAAATAAACATTTATCATAAACATGGAATAAGATAATAACCACTTTATTATTGCCTCTCGGGCATATTCCCTTCAGTCTCCCACTTGCACTAGAGTCAATAATCTAGTTTGGTACTTGCGCATCCAACACCTATGGCATTCAGGTGTTATCCATACGCATTGCTAGTGGTAAACCTAATATCCAGATCTGACACTTCAGGTCCGTGTGTATTTGCATTTCTTTGCGTCTCTACGCATCACTCATTCACCAATGAGATGGCATTGCATAAATTTGGTCCTCCGGTGAGACCTTAGTCCCTTGAGCTCAAAACATGTTGAATCTATTGTCGTACAATAGATCTTCATAGTATTAGCTCGCTTGGAACTACACCTAGTTTTTCAAACAAACTTCTTGACACAAATGCCCTCCTTTGCTGCTGCTAGAGCAGTCATATACTTAGCCTTTCCTTGTAGTATTCGTTATAATGTCTTAACTTTGGAACTCATCCAAATCCATTTGGAACTATTCCAAATCTATCATGGAACATTCTTCCATTACATTTTGCCACCTTAACATACCGCCAAAATTGAGATAAATTTAGATTGTATCTTGCGACAAAACTAGTATCAATGTAACACTTTACAATGAAATATTGTCCAACATACATAATATATATTCTTAGTCCTTCCAAAGCACGTAAGGATATCTTTACTATTGTCCAATGATCATCTTATGAATCATTCTGGTATATGCTCATAACATTTAGAGCATAGGACATTCTGGAATTGTACATATCATGGTGTACATGATTGATCAAATCATTCATGTGGTTTTACTCACCAAGTGTCAAAACACTTGAATCTCGCTTCAACCTTTTCCATGCGGCAAGAACTTTTCTCGTCGTTTCCATATTGAACTTCATTCAATACCTCATCTATGTACTTTGGCACAACCACATTAGAACCTCAATCTATCTGCATAGACATTGATGTCCAATATTCTGGTTTTGCCCAAATCTTCCATTAAAATCAAATTTTCAATGAAACTTCACCCGTGTCAATAAAAGATACATCATTTCCAATCAACAATATGTCTTCTACATAATGTATTAGAAATATGTCTCAGCGCTCCCACTTAATTTCTTGAAAAAGCAAGCATCTTCACCATCTTTGATGAAACTAAACGTTTTAACAATTTCATCATGATGAAGATTCCAACTCCGCGAATGCTTATTTCAACCATTGAAATTTGCATGCTATTTTAGCATCCTTTGAATTAACAGAACCCTTTGGACCGTGTCCTGTACACGTCCTAGGTAACCATTCTATTAGAAGAACGTTGTTCCGTTTGTTCAACTACCATATACCAAAACTAGCATATGTAGTGGTTGCTACAATAATCCGTCCAGACTAAATATCGTTATGAAAGATCAAATCTTGTCATAGCCAACTCTTTGAACATAATCGTAAACCATTTTAACGATATGTCGAATATTTCATAGATGTGAGAACATCCACGTCTGTTTCTTTATAGATCCAAACACGGTATCTAGAGGGTCTTCCAAGTTCAGAAACTTGGTTTCTCGTGTATGGAACTATCACGGATTTTATAGCTTCTAGCCATTTTGACGGAGTCAGGGCCCATCATTGCTTCTTTGCATGTAGTCGGTCCATTATTATCAAATAACAATGATTCAATCTCAAATCTTTCTATTTGATCGATTATTCGAACTACGCAGTTCAATAGGAACTTAGATCGGCGTGACCACAACCTTTGGGACACGGGAGCCAAGAGCATTGCGGCCGCTTCCGGGACACTTTCCGGCGCTGCGCCACTTAGCACATAAAGCTTAGGTTCAACAACCTAATCGAAGTTTTACTGTCCTCCCACTTAACTTTTCGCAAAAAATTCCTTCTCAAGAAACTTGATGCACTTAGCCACAAAACACTTTTGTCTTTATGGAGGAATACCCAACGGTTACATTGGGATAACCTACAAAAACGTACTTTATCCGACTTTGGTTGTAAACATTTTACATATGCCTTGCATACCAAAATTTAAGAAAAGACAAATTGGGTTTTATCCCATTCCATAACTCATATGGTGTCATTTCAACGGATCTCGATGGCGCTCTTTTCAGTGTAAAGCGGTAGTCTCTAAAGCTTAATCCTTAAAATATAATGGCACTTTATAAATAACACCTTTGATCCTTACCATGTCAAACAAGGTTTGATTACATCTCTCGAACACTCCATACTCCTATGGTGTTTCGGGAAATGCAAGTTTTGGAACGATTCCTAAACTCTCAGGCATTTGCTAAACTTTTAACTCAAAATCTTCTTTTATGATCCAATCATAAACTCTTATTTTCTCGTTACAATGATTTTCACTTCATCTTGAAATTTATTTGAACATTTTCAAACATTTCATACTTCTCCCTTATCAAGTAAATATATACATATATCCACTCAAAACCTCGGTTAAAGTATATGAAGTTATAAGACCCACCACACACGGCTACACATAATGAACTATACACATCAACATGTATAATGTCCAATAAGTTAGTCGTCCGTCCTTCTTTGCCTATGAACGGAGTTTCAATCATTTCTAGGAAATTCTTACAAGCGTCAGTTGATTCAAAATCAAAAGATTCAAAAATTCCATCAACATGGAGTTTCTTCATGTGTTTCTTTCCAATATGATTCAAACGGTGGTGTCACTCATAAGTGATCTTCTAATCATTTGTCTTGCGACATGTTTAGCATCAGTTATTATGGATGTGATTTCTCCAACAAGATTTATAGAGTTCATCCATCTTCTATGAATATGGTGATAATTTGAACAACTATTGTTCGTATAACACCAGAACAGAATAACAATTATTCAAATAAATCTTGAAGGCTAGGTTTAATTCCAACGATAAACATAATAACACTTTATTTTGTTTTTGATGAGAATCATCCCATATTCATTTGCTAGTTACTCAGGCCATTGCAACTCTTGTATTGCGTTGTTCTGTATGACACTTCATACCAACCAATCAGTATCCAATACTCAAGAATCACACTGTTTAACAAGCAATGAATATACCCATAACATGTATATCATCTATATACCCAAGCTGGACATTTCCAGTCTTTTCCTTTTTCTTTTTGCCAAAATATTTTTCAGATCCTCTTTCAGCAATTCCTTTCCTTTTTAGAAGAATTTATCAACATCACTTGTGGCACCATTCAAATGACACATAATCCAAAGTGTGTTAGTCAAATACTAACACCCTTTGATTCTCACTTTGATGTAGATCACCGTCATCAAATGTTTGGTGTTCTTCCAAATTCCATTCTTTAGTAATCTTATAGTGTAGTAAACATTTTACCTACATCTTCCATTCATCCTATCATGACAACTTTCATGACAAAACTACCATAGCTCATAGGGACAAACTGTGAGTACAATATTAGTTCCCAAAACCTTTTTGAGAGATTAGGACACATAGTGTCTCCAACCTTCACAAATTTTCATACAATATGAGAACATGTTTCTCACTAAATTTTACTCTATCACATTGCAACTAAACATTGTTTCAGATATCGCTATATCTTCCACACATGATAGTTTCTGAAACAATCCTTTCAGCTCCTAGATAACCTTGATAATAACAAACAACATTTGAATATCAAGGATCATGGAGGCAAGTGTGATACTTAGACACTAACATTGGAATTGTTACTCTCGATTTAATATACATTATTAAACTTCATGGAGCAAGCAAGGTTTGCTAAAGTTTGCAATAAGACTTTAAACTTTAGATTGACACTCAAACAATACGGTACCAGTCCGTAAAGTTAAATATCCAGAATTCTATAGTTCTATTATCTCAATTATAGCTAAGCGCAAAGGTAGTAAACAAATGCCAATGACTACAACGAACTATGAAAATTCACTTTGATTTAGTTCATGATAAAATGAGTTCATCTAACTCCCACTCAAAAACAACATCCCTCGAGTTGTCTTTGGTGATTAGACGAACCAAATTCACTACACCACGACCGATCATCACGTGAGGCAGTGTAGCTGCAATGGCGAGCATCTCAATATGGTTCATCATATCATCCATATGACTCGTGCTTAACCTTTCGGTCCATGTTCCGAGGCCATGTCTGTACATGCTAGGCTCGCCAAGTAGAACCTTAGTATTTGCATGTGTTTCAAGGCCATGTCTGTACATGCTAGGCTTGAAAACACCCGTTGTATGCGAACGTAGAGTCTATCACACCCGATCATCACGTGGTGTCTCGAAACGACGAACTTTATTAACGGTGCATACTAAGGAAGAACATATAATTATCTTGATATTAAGTGAGAGGGATCATCTTATAATGCTACCGCAGCGATCATGATCGTAACTAAGCAAAATAAGATGCATAAAAGGATAAACATCACATGCATGGATAATGTGATATGATATGGTCCTTCTCGCAATAGATCTCCATCTTTGTGCGTCTTGGTATGATCTCCATCATGCCACCGGCGCGGCACCAAGGTCCATGGCGCCACCACCGTGGTCGTCCTTCTCCATTACAATATATCTCATGGATGTATCTATAGCACGCAGGCCTTAAAAAGGAAAAAACCACAACCATATGGCTCCTGCCGGTTGTTTACAATAAATCTCATTTCATACAACAATTTTGTAACAATGACCATATCACATCACATGCCCTGCAAAAACAAGTTAGACGCTTCTAAATTATCTTTGCAAATTTTACGTGGTTTTGGGCTTCCTAGGAAAGAACCGATCTTACCTACGGACAAGAACCACAACATTGATTCGCTAGTTGTTTCTTTTCATCCCTTTCCAGGGCCCTCCGTTGCAAATGCCATATCACTAATGTTAGAGAAACTGACACCCCCAAAGCCACTTTATACGGTACAAGCCATATGTCAAGCGTGACACGCAATCTGCGCTTAGGGCCGCTTCAATCCAACATTGCCGCAATATGAACAAGTGCACAAAAGAGGGTAACAACTAGAGGATCAACGCCCACATCTCTATGTGTTCTAACCGTACAAAGCATCTACGCATAGACGAGGCTCTGATACCACTGAAGGGTTCGTTGCATAGAAAACAAAAAATTTCCTACGGTTGTAACAGCCAAGATCACATCTAGAAGATCACTTGTAACGGTTTGAGAAGGACTCACCCTCGAAGACCAAAAGCTTTAACGAGAACTATTCTCGTGGGTGATGTAGTCGAACACTCGCCGACCTCAAGGTCGTGATGAAGACTTGACGCCACGAACGGGCAGCGTCTCCGTAGTCGGTCACACGTACAGATCAGTGACGACCTCCGCCCCTTGCTCCAGTTGGGCAGCGGAAGTAGTGGATCCTCGGGAACTCCAGCAGCACTACAACATAGTGGTGGTGGTGGTAGAGAAGATCTTGAGCAGGGCTTCGCCTAAGCACCGTACTCATGAAACTGGATCAGCTAGCAAGGGGAGGAAGATGCCAACCAAAGGGCATATGAGAAAGCGATGGAATGAGTTGTGTGAGGACCTCCACCCATCTATATATAGGAGGGGGAGGCAGCCCCCAAGGGGTAGCACGCCCCAAGAGGTGCCCCCACCTCTCCCCTCATCATGTGGGTGGACTCTCCACTCACAAAAACAAAGGGTCACACATTATTCCCATAAATTCCATAATTCTCCACTCAAAATTCCAAGAGTTTTATCACATTAAAACACTTTTAATTATCTTGTTTAATGTCACTCAAATTAATGAACACTTCATTCAATGAGTACTTCATTGATGAAAACTTCATTCAATGAACACATTAACAATTATCCCCTTGCACTATTTTGATATACCAAAACTATTCCAGCAGTTTTATCAAAACAGTCCATGTGTTGTCCTGTATATTCTCCGGCGTTCCGTATCCACTCAAACGCGTCAACGAATCCTTAAGTGTGTCACCCTACGGTTCGTGAATAAAATGGACATGACAGAGACTCTTCTCTGATCAATAATCATCAGCGGGATCTGGAGATCCATGATGACTCCCACTTACTCAACGATGAACTAGTGATCGTGTGAACCAAAACTCCGTAACCAATTCCTTTTGTCTCGCGATATTTTACTTGTCCGTGATCCGATCATTTGGTATCATCCATACCTAGTTCGATCTCGTTACCGACAAGTACTCTTTACTCGTTCCGTGATATAACATCCTCGTGAGCCAGTCACGTGCTTGCAAGCGATGTCAATGTGATATCACCGAGAGGGACCAGAGTATATCTCTCCGTCATCTGGGTGGACAAATCCCACTCTTGATCCACGAGCCTCAACTAACACTTTCCAAGTACCCAACGACACCTTTATAATCACCCTGTTACGGTGTGACGTTTGATGGAATCAAAGTACTCTTCCGGTGTCAGTGATTGACGTGATCTCATGGTCTAAGGATTAGGGTTACTTCGTGAAAGTTTGATACAGCAATAGAAACTTTGATGACATGATCGTATTGCTATAACTACTGTGGGTGTATGTTCATCACATCATTCTCCAATGATATGACCTTGTTATTAACGACATCCAATGTCAATGATCAGGAAACCTTGATCATCCGTTAATCAACAAGCTAGTATAAAGAGAGACATTACTAGGAACCTTTTCTTTGTTTATTAAACACACATGTATTAACGTTTCCGGTTAACACAATTATAGCATGAAAATATACATTTATCATAAACATGGAATAAGATAATAACCACTTTATTATTGCCTCTCGGGCATATTCCCTTAAAAATCCCACTTCCCTCTCAGTCTCGCTTATGCATGTTTAGGAGATCACCTTTTTATCGATTCTACCGCATAGTTGAACCCATATCCGATGCATAACCTATCATCTTGTCACAGTAGTAGGACATAGGAGTTGATTGATATCATGTGGCCCCTGCAACTATTAAAGATTATTGCATGCCTAGAGTTTACAATGAGGATACTTCTATCTATGAGTCGGGATGGTAGTGAACATGGTGTTGATGAGGGTGAAACTGTGTTGGTGAGTCCACCCTAATACAAGGTGAACGATGAGAGGTTGTGTAGGAGTACACAGTGGGTTGTCTCGTTGAACACCGACTTAAGCCCGAGTTCTTGTGTGGTGATCCAAGACGAAGATTACTACCACATGTTGGGCACATGGACCCCCGCTCAACCTACTAACTCACCCCAGTTCAAGTCCAGGAGTCGCTAGTTCGGGATTTCCATTTGGCATATGCATAGAAAAAGAATGAATGAAAGTTTGCATCATTTAGATATGTGGGTGGACCTGTGAGACAGTAAAACCATCTGCTAAGGTGGCGTCTCGGTCGCCAGCATCGTCTGAGTCCATATCGTTGACCCGGCCGGACTCTTGAGCGGTGAGCAACTTAGATGGTTGATTCCTGGATTAGAATTGGCTGTGAGGTAAAAGTTGTGGAAATTATCCTCGCCGACACCCGCTTGAAGGGTGACGAGATCCCGGCGGTAACTGATAGTTTCATGTGTGTAGCAGTACACCTCTGCAGGGTTAATAAACTATTCGAATAGCCGCTTCCTCGGTAAGGGACTACTTGGAAAGTTGTGCTTGATTATTAGACAACTTGAATGGATACTTCTAAAACTGGCAAGATAAGGGTGAGTGTTATGGTGTGCTCCTCGTGGGGAAGTCGAGGAAGTAACCATAGTGGTGTATTGGTTGGAGACTTGGTAGTGGGCTCGTGTACGCTTCTTACCTCAATTCTGGTACTCGTAGTACAGGACTAGCCAAGTCAAAGCTGGCACTTCTGCATTGAAACCCCACCTCCCTTTACCTTGAAACTTGAGCATTGGTAGTATAGTTTCTAATGTAAGTCTTGCTGAGTACGACTTCGTACTCTCCTTTGCTTATTCTATGTTTTAGATGGAAACCCAGACCCCGATGGAGTCACCTTCCTGAAGCTCGACGTTGACTAAGATAGTATAGTTCCAGAGAGCAGTCTGGTCCCTCGTGGAAGGGCGTGTATGTTGAACAAGGCTTCTCTAAGCCCTTTGTTAATCTTGTCTGTACTCAGACCTAATTTGCTTCCGTTTTATGATGTAATGTTGATCACAGATATGTGATCTTTGTATGCTCTATGTGTAAGTCAATAAAGATATACTTTGTAGAGTTCATGCAATGTGTACCTGCTGTTTACATTGGACATGTATGATGCGTGTATGATTATAACATGCATGTCTTAGTGTGCGGTTCGATAGCTTAGTTGTGTTCTTGTTGGCGGTCTTTTATACACCAAGTGGCCCTTAGATGTGCGCAGCTTGGAGCATCGTGATGCGATTGCTCGTGACTCTTTCACGTGGCACACTTAGTTGTAAGATTAAGCCTGCCCGAGACCCCGACTAAGTGATCGGGCTGGAGTCTGTTTATGTAAGTGTTATAATTCAATCGATAATGTGGTTGAGGCAACTTGTCTATGAGTATGGGATTTCACCACCCATAGTCATTTAGACTTGTGAGCAGACGATGAGGACCCATCTCAGTTGATCATCCGGCCTAGAAGGGATGCCCCTCACGTTTGATGCTTTCCAAGAGTGTTCTGTGCTTGGCCTTGTCTGCTTAGGCAAGTGGGTACGGCTCTCGGCTCTCCATATGACTGTGTTGTAACAGATTTTACATACGCATATTCTCGGTCCCGACAGACTTGGTATCAGAGCAGGACTGTCTGTAGGATTATCAAACCCTTGGTCGAAGTCGAGTCTAGCATTATATAGTTATATAGTTACTTGGGTATAAAGGGAACAATGTAAGGCTTCTTTTTCTCCTTACCCTCATAGATCTGAGTTCTGAGTCACCCTCATCTTTTCTTCGGGAAGATAGGACTAGGCTCATCTATGTCTTACTAGAACATCTCGTTGGTTGCTACTTTGTAGCCGTAGGACTGTTGTGGTCGTCTAGAGTCATTGTTTTGTTGAGTTCCCTGATGAAGTTCTGTCCAATCTCTTCAAGGTTGTCTCATTTTTCATCCCGGTGTAGCCGTTATGCTGCCCGAGTTATCCCGAGGTCCTTTTGAAGTCATTGTTGTTGCATTACAATCTTTTCTTCCTAGTCATGTCCTCTTATCTTTGATTCCATCGTTAAACATTTTCTGATTGTTGATTTTTATCACACAGGATGTCAGGTGGAACTCGTAGTGTTGTTCGTCGCAATCGAGACCGTGTTCAGAATCGAAATGATGATGAACCTCCACCACTGCCTTCTGCGGCGGCAATCATGATGGAAGCTAAGCGGAATCGACGTGATCAAACACGCCTTCTGGAGATCATTGAGCGGAATACCGCTCATCAGCGCAATGTGGTTGTTAGCATTCAGGATTTCATCCTCCTCAAGCCACCGGTATTCCGATGTTATTCTGAGCCCCTTAAAGCTGATGATCGGCTCTGTTCCATTGAGCGTAAGCTTGACACGGCACATGTTGCTCCCAATGATCGAGTTATATTCGCGGCATACTTCCTGGAAGGTGTTGTTGCTGAATGGTGGGAGAACTATGTCGCAATGCAGCCTGATGGCCACATAGTGACTTGGCAAGAGTTCCGTGATGCGTTTCGAGGGTACCACCTTCTAGATGTGTTAATGGAGCGCAAGAAGGAAGAGTTCTGCAATCTGACTCAAGGAGAGATGTCCATTCATGAGTATGTGAGAGAGTTCAACCGTCTTGCTCGTTATGCCCAAGATGAGATCACCACCGGTGCAAGAAAGCAGGCAAGGTTCCGTAAAGTACTTAGCCCTATCCTTCGCCATGATCTCAACCTCCTTGAATTTGCCACCTTTGAGGATTTAGTCAACAGATCCTTCAGAGCTGAGCATGGCAATGAAGTGTTTGAAGAGTCTCGCAAGCATGCTCGTGAGCTTGCTCCTTCTTCAAGTTCAGCCCCTCAGAAACGCCGAATATTGATTCCAACTAGTGCCATACATCAAAACCTTCTTCAGAGGCCACCCTCCAATATATTCCATCCACCTCAACACATTGTTCCTCCCAGGAATGATGGTGTGCAATCAAGTAATCCTGCTCCCAGCAATTCAGGCAGGGTGTGTTTCAAGTGTGGTCTACCAGGCCATTACCTCCGTCAGTGCCCTCAGGTTCTGATGGCACCACGTCATTCTCGACGCAAGCCTCCAAAGAAATCAACCACCAAAACCTTTCCAGCAAAGCTTTCAGTCACAGGTAGTGGATATGTGAACCAAATCTCAGTTGAGGAAACCACTGCTACTTCTGACGTCATCCTTGGTACACTCCTAGTCAATCATATTCCCTCCTCCGTTATTTTCGATCCAGGAGCTTCTCATCCATTCATGTTGGAGATTTATGCACTTTGTCATGAGTTTCCTTTTGAAGAAAGGTTTTCTCCAATGATAATTCAAACTCCTAGTTCAAAGTGGCAAACTAATAGAGTAAGCCATTGCAATCAAATTGCAATTGAGGGTTTAGTATTCCTTGCTTCTCTTATAGCCCTCAAGTCCTTAGACATTGATGTCATCCTAGGAATGGATTGGTTATCAAGACATAATGCTTTCCTTGATTGTAAATCCAAGTCAGTAAAACTCACCCATCCTTCAGGCCAGACAATTGACTACACATCACCCATCTCTAGAATCCAGATGCATACTTTGAATGTGCTTCCCCTTCCTGACCTTGTAGATATTCCGGTGGTTCGTGACTTCCCGGATGTCTTTCCTGAAGAGCTGTCAGGCATGCCACCCGACATATGTGTAGTATTCATAGTGGATCTTATACCAGGCACAGCCCCAATTTCCAGACGCCCGTATAGAATGGCCCCACATGAGTTAGCTGAGCTAAAAACCCAACTTGATGCTTCGTTGGCAAAAGGCTTCATCCGCCCTAGCTCATCGCCATGGGGTTGCCCCGTTCTGTTCGTAACGAAGAAAGATGGAACATAAAAGATGTGCGTAGAATATAGCCCGCTAAATCTAGCGACGATAAAGAACAAGTACCCACTGCCCAGGATCAATGATCTTTATGATCAACTTGCTGGATCCTCTGTCTTCTCCTAGATGGATTTGAGATTAGGCTATCATCAAATCAAAATCCGAAACGAGGACATTCCCAGGATGGCTTTCACTACTCGATATGGTATTTACGAGTACACCGTCATGTCCTTCAGTTTAACCAATGCCCCCGCCACATTCTCGCGCTTGATGAATTCGATCTTCATGGAGTACCTAGATAAATTTGTTGTAGTTTATCTTGATGACATTCTCGTCTACTCGAAGAACGAAGAAGAGCACGCAGAACATCTTAGGTTGTTATTGATGAAACTTCGAGAGCATCGCCTTTATGCCAAGTTCTCTAAGTGCGAATTTTGGATACCAGAAGTGCCCTACTTAGGCCACGTGATTTTTGCCAAAGGCATTGCTGTCAATCCCGAGAGAGTTCAGGCCGTCCTTGACTGGACTCCACCTGAATCAGTTAAGAAAGTTAGGAGTTTTCTTGGCTTAGCAAGCTATTGTCGCCGCTTCGTCGAGAACTTTTCTAAAGTTGCAAAGCCTCTAACTGAACTCCTCAAGAAAGATAAGAAATTCCAATGGACTCCCAAGTGCGAGGAAATCTTTCACGAGCTAAAAAGAAGATTGACTTCTGCACCCGTACTTGCGCCTCCAGACACCAAAAAGGATTTCGAGATCTTTTGTGACGCCTCACGGCAAGGGTTAGGATGCATACTTATGCAAGATAGACATGTGGTAGCTTATGCTTCACGCCAGTTGCGTCCACATGAAGAGAACTATCCTACCCATGATCTTGAACTCATTGCCGTAGTTCATGCCCTGACAACTTGGCGACATTACCTCGTTGGTAATCGTTGTGAGATATATTCCGACCACCAAAGCCTCAAATACATGTTCACCCAGCCAGATCTTAATCTCAGGCAAAGACGCTGGATAGAGTTGATAAAAGATTCTGACTTAGGAATTTCTTACACCCCAGGAAAAGCCAATGTCATGGCTGATGCACTAAGTCATAAGTCGTATCGTAACAACCTCATGTTACAACAGTGTCAACCACTTCTTCATGACGAATTTCGCAAGCTCAATCTTGAGATTGTTCCTCATGCTTTCTTTCTACCTTGGTGGCGAAACCAACTCTTGAGGATAAAATCATAGCCGCCCAGAAACGTGATAGTGGTATTCGAGAGATCAAGAAGAACATTGCTAGCGGAGTTGCTAAATGTTTCTCCATAAATGATCAAGGTGTCGTTTTCTTTGGCACCCGATTGGTTGTACCACGAAAACACAATCTTAGGAGGCTAATTCTTAAGGAGGCTCATGACACTCCCCTGTCGATTCATCCTGGTAGCACAAAGATGTACCGAGACCTACGCCAGAGATTTTGGTGGACTAGGATGAATCGAAAAATTGATCAGTATGTTGCCGAATGTGATGTTTGTCGTCGCATTAAGGCCGAACACCAAAGACCTGTTGGCACTCTTCAACCTTTGACTATTCCAGAGTGGAAATGGGACAAAGTTAGTATGGATTTCATCACTGGCTTTCCAAAAACCCAGAAAGGAAATGATGACATCTTCGTTGTCGTTGATAGACTTTCCAAAGTTGCTCACTTCCTTCCCGTTCGTGAGTCTATAACTGCTAGCCAGTTAGCGGACTTTTATGTCTCTAGAATTGTGTCTCTTTATGGTGTTCCTTTGGAAATCAATTATGATCGTGGTATCCTTTTCACCTCTAGATTTTGAGGAAGCTTTCAGAATGCTATGGGAACTCATCTCTCCTTTAGTACAGCTTTCCATCCTAAGTCTAGCGGTCAAGTTGAAAGGGTTAACCAAATTCTCGAAGACATGCTCAGAGCTTGTGTTATCTCATTCGGGAATACTTCGGAGAAGTCTCTTCCATTTGCCGAATTTTCTTATAACAATAGTTTCCAATCTAGTCTGAACATGGCTCCTTTTGAACTCCTCTATGGACGACGATGTCGAACACCCTTGAACTGGTCAGAAACCGGTGAAAGACAATTCTTTGGACCGGATATGATCAAGGAAGCAAAAGAGAAAGTTCGCATTGTTCGTGATCAATTGAAAGCCGCTCAGTCTCGTCAGAAAAGCTAGTATGATCGTCATCATAGGCAAGAAAGCTACAATCTGGATTAGAAGGCTTACCTTCGGGTTACTCCTCAGAAGGGTACCCAACGATTCGGTATCAAATGCAAGTTGGCCCCACGTTACATCGGACCTTTCCGCATTCTTTCCAAATGTGGAGAAGTTGCCTACCAACTTGAACTACCCCCGCACCTTTCCCGAGTACATGATGTATTCCATGTGTCACAACTCAGGCGTTGCTTCAAGGACCCCATGCGCGAAGTCGACCATGAAACGCTTGATCTCCAAGATGATCTTTATTATCAAGAGTACCCTGTTCGTATTCTTGATTCAGTAGAGCGTGTCACTCGTCATCAGAAGATCAAGTTTCTCAAAGTGCAATGGTCACACCACTCCGAGAAGGAAGCTACGTGGGAAAGAGAAGACTGCCTCTGTGCCGAGTACCCCACCTTCCTCCCGACGACTTCTGAATCTCAGGACGAGATTGTTTTGAGTGGGGGCGAGTTTTCACAACCCCAACTTAGGTATGTGCTAGGGTTAGTTGGTAACTTTTCATCATGCAAAAATTTCAAAAGAAATTGAATTGGGGAAAAAGAAAAGCCCTAAAGAATTTAATTCAAATGTCCAGACAAAAGTTTCTTCCAAAAATTCGTCTGTTATTTTTTAAAAGTCTTCCAAATATGCATGATCACATATAAAGTGAAGTGGGTCCCACTGCATGCACCAAGATTTCTCAAAAATTACAAACAGGGCTTGGAAATTAAATAATAACCCTATTTGATTTGAAATTCAAATTATTTGAATTTCAAAAATCCCCAAACTTTGTGAGTGGCTAGATATATGTCTAGTAAGGCCACGTAAAATATTTGGGAATTTATAAAAATGCTTTTCTATTTATTTCAAAGCAAAACATAAAGCGGAAAATAGAAAACCGAAAGAATAAAGAAAAAGGGCCTTACCTGGGATTTCAGCCCAACTCAAACACCAGCCGGGCCTGCCCAGCTTCCCTCCATGTCGTCTTCCCCAGGCAGGGGCACGCACAGCTGCGTGGCGACCATGCCGTGGACGCCGACGTGCCCCTGGCCACCCAGTTGCCTCCCCGGCCTTCCCCTTGCGCCACGGAGACGCCCGAGAGGCCGAGATCCTTTCCCCCCCTCCCCATCCAGGTTTGCTCTCCACCCCTCCCTCGCCGGAAAACTGCGACGTCCGAGAGCCGCCCTATAGCGCACCGCCGTGCCCGCATGGCCAACGGCCCTCTATCGCTGCGCCGTCGTGTCCTTCCGCATCAGCGCCGTCGTCCTCGTCTTCAACCGCGCGAAATCGAGCGTGGAAGCTCCATAGACGTCGCCCCCTTCATCGATTCACTGCCGTCCGCCGTGATCCACAACGCCGATTAGGTCGCTGCCGTTGCTCCTCCGCCTCTCCCATCCTCTCCGTCGCATTCGGGGTAAGCTCCTCGCCATTTCCCCTCTCCCAGCGGGCCTCCCCGTGCTCCGCAGCGCAGCGCCGCTGTACCCGAGCTCCGGCAGCCGCTTGAGCTCGATGATGGCAACGCTATGGCGCCCCCCTTGCCTCCCCGTGGGCACCAGCAGACGCGGACGAGCACGAAGAGCGTATTGGTGGTCTCCCCGTGCTCTCCCATGGCCGGAGACGCCGACAACAGTGAGCGCCTGTTGGATATGTGCCCTAGAGGAAAATTAATAAAGATATTTGTCACATATCTGTTTGTTCATAATACGTTATATATTGTGCTAGAACTGTATTAAGCGGAAACATTAATACACGTGTGATATATAACAACCTGGTCCCTAGTTAAACTAAGGCACACTAGCTCATTGGGCAATTGATGATCAAGGTTTCCTGATCATGAGAACATAATAGTCTATTGACAATGAGGTCATATCATTAGGAGAATGATGTGATGGACACACACCCACCTTAAGCATTGCAGTGTGATCAAGTCACATAAGTTCAGCATTGCGATGACTTAATAACATAGTGACTTAATCCTTAGACCGTGATGATCATACATAATTTCTATCTATTAGGATGCTTTGAGTGCATTAACCGTTACACTCAAACATGGTAACTGAAAAGGTGTATCTTGGGTATTCCGAAGTAGATATGTTGAGGAGTATGAAATAGATCAGAGCGGGATTTGTCAATCCGAGTGAAGGATAGGTACTCTGGGCCCACTCGGTGGTGTTGCATCAATAGCTTGCAAGCAAGTGACTAGGTCACAAGAGATGTAATATTCACAGACGAGTAAACATGTTATGTCGGAGACGAGGAAGAACTAGGTATTGGATATCGACGATCATACCTCGGACAAACATAGTACCGAAGCACAAAGGGATCAAGTCATATTGTTAACGGTTCAACAGCGATGAAGTTTATTCGATGGAAGCGTAGGGGCACATCAAGGATTGTAACCAGATCCCACATGATGGTCATTGGTGAGAGATTTTCTCGATCATGTCTACTGTTTCCCGGACCGTAGGGTGTCACACTTAAGGGCAATCGATGCATTAAGGATTGATTCGGGATCATCGGTGAAAAGAGAGAAAACACCGGAAATGTACCGGGAGGTGCCGGAAGCTGTTCCGGATATTTTGAAAGGTTCAAAATAATATATGTTAATTTTTAAATTTCTTTTATTATTTAATTGACAGAATTAAATATTAAAATGATTTAAATAACTAATTAAAAAGGTGAAAGGTATTTGGGCCTTAAAAGGCCCATGAGGGGAAGGCGGAGCCTCCCCCCTTGGGCTTGGCACCAAGGGAGGGGCCGATCCCCCCTCCTAGCCGCACCACTCCCCCCCCCCTTGGGGGTTTAGTCCCACATGGGGGAAGGGGAGGGGGTGGAGCCCCTCCTTGGCCTATATAAGGAGGGGTGGGGGTGCCTTTTTCAACATAACATTGAGTTTCTCTCTCTCTCTTTCTCCGACCTAGAGCGGACTCCCCTGGTTTGGAGTTTGCACTTGGTTAGGGGTTTCACCATCATCCGGACGCCGTCGCGCTGCCGGAATCGGGATCCGGATCAATCTTCTTTCCGCTGCTCTTCTGGTTCGGAGCCCGGAGGGACGTCGGTTGCACCGTACGTGTGTAATCCCGCGAGGCACTACACGTGTGGTGCTACTTCATCGTCGGAGGTACTTCAACACGACAGGGAGTTCGTACGATCAGAGTCTACGCCAACGACGTTCGAGGAACATTTCCCTCTTTCGGTCTTCAAATGTATGAACACCGATTCCTTCCGTTACATACATCAGCATAGCATAGATCTTGGGTTCGGGACTCGTAGGTAGGAAAAATTTTGTTTTCTGCGCCGATCCCCAACAGTGGTATCAGAGCAAGGCTATGCGTAGATGTATTGTACGGGTAGAACACATCTAGGATGTGGGCATCAATTCTCCAATTGTTACCCTCCCATGTGTACTCGTTTGGCGTTGCGACAATGTCCTGATGAAGCGGCCCCGACCGACCTTACGCGTTTACGCGAGACTGGTTCCACGCTTGACATATGGCTTGTACCATATAAGTGGCTGGGGGTGTCTATCTCTCTAACATTAGCGATGCAAAGACGTTTGCAACGAAAGGCCCCGATAGGGGTGTAATAGAGACGATTGTAGGATTGGTGTTGTGGCTTGTTTTCGCAGGATAGAAAGCGGTTCTCTCTCAAAACCCCTTAGCAGCCACATAAAACTTGCAAAAGATAAAGTAGAAGGCGTTTTAACTTTAATTTGCATGAAAGGGGGGATCATAGCTTGTATGATTTACAGTTTTACTTCCTGTCTTGCTAATATGCTAGATATGCGATGGTAGCATGATAGGATAATCTCTCTCAATGCCATGATTGTATTCTCCCTTAGTGGGCACCGCCTGGAAGGATCTCTTTATGATAGGCAGGCCGTGACGATCGGGTGTCATACATACATTGGCTATCGCATGAGGTTGGGTTTGGCAAGCCTAGCATATGCAGATATGGCCTTGCTGAACAGCCATACACTAAGGTTCGACTGGCAGGCTTGACATATGTAGATATGAGCTTGGGATACGGATGACTGAAAGGTTAAGCATGAGTCATATAACGGATATGATTGGCATGATGGCCTACCTAGGGAGATGTGTCGTCGGCCGTGTGATATTCGAGGACGATCATTCAAACTAGGATTATGTTAATCACTTAGTAAATTTGGAGAGATGTTTAACTAAGTGGGAGTTTTAGAATTAATTAAACTTGAACTCCAATTATGAACAAAGTCTAAATATGTGTTTTGCAAATAACCATTGTAGATGGCTGCACCTCGCCCCTCATTCAACTTAGGGTCATTCCTAGACAAAGACAAACTGAAAACCGATGGGTCAAACTTCACCAACTGGTTCCGCACTCTGAGGATTCTCCTCGTTCCCCTCAAGATGGCATACGTACTAGAGGCCGCGTTAGGTGACGAACCACCAGCGGACGCTGGTCAGGATGAGAAGAATGTCTACCTCTCCAAGACGGATGATTACAACCTTGTCCAGAGTGGAATGCTTTACTCCATGGAGGCTGAGCTACAGAAACGCTTTGAGAGGATGGGTGCATATGAGATAATCACCGACCTCAAGGCCGTCTTTGCACCCCAAGCCAGGGTTGAACGTTATGAGGCTTCTGAAGCTTTCTTCTCAACAAAGATGGATGAGCATAGCGGTGTTAGTGAGCACGTGGTCAAGATGTCTGGCTACGTTCAACGCTTGAATGCTCTGGAATGTCAGATTCCAGATGAACTTGCTGTTGATAGGGTGCTGCAGTCGCTTCCCCCTAGCTACTAAGGCTTTGTGTTGAACTACAACATGCAGGGGATGACTAAGACCCCTTCTGAGTTGTTTGCCATGCTGAAAACAGCTGAGGTTGAGATCAAGAAGGAGCATGTTGTATTCATGGTCAACAAGACCGTTGAATTCAAGAAGTCTGGCAAGAAGGAGAAGGGAAAGAAGGGAAGCCCGAAGAAGGGTGACAAGCCAGTTGTCACTCCTCGTAAGGCACCCAAACCTGGACCCAAGCCCGGCGTTGAGTGCTTCTACTGCAAGGGTGATGGTCACTAGAAACGCAACTGCCCCAAGTACCTAGAGGATAAGAAGGCTGGCAAGATTGTCACAAGAGACAAAGGTATATTTGATATACACGTTATTGATCTTTTCTTAACAAGAGCTGGGAACAAATCCTGGATATTTGATACAGGATCTGTTGCTCATATTTTGTGACACCCTAGATTTTGGAACTTTCTTTTTCCAAAAACTTTTCTGATTTATTTCTAGATTTGCTATTGGATTTGATTTTGAGCACCTCGTTGGACTTGAAACTTGAGCACATTTGCTTTCCATGCTCAAGTGGCCCTTGTTTTCAAGCCTCTCCATGTCATTCCACTGATCCATCTCATCCAAGCCACCATTTTATGCAAGCCATATATTCCTTTTCCAATAAAAGGGATATTCCTATTATTTGAGGTTTGTGAAGCAACCCCTAATTATATTGCTCCATAAATCCCCAAATAATTCCCACATGTCATTGACATCATATCTTGCCAAATTCTCCAAAAACATTTCATAGCCCAAGTGGATTTTTCCCCTAGAAAAATTCATTTGTCTATGGGGGCAGGTTGGAGCTTTGTGAAGGGAGTGCCAATTATCTTGATCCATTGCTGGTGAAACTTTTTGTGCAAACTCATATGGTCATTTCATTGATCTCCACAAAATTCCACCACCATTTGATTAGCCAAACTCCCACAATAAATTCCCAAAGTTTGGATGCAACAAGGGGGCATTGTGAAGCAAGTGCATGATTGGTGATCCCATTTTCCTTGAAAACTTTTTGAGCATGATCCTACCACCAAATATCTCCACCAAACCAAATTGGAGCCAAATCCCATCACCCATGTGTGTGCACCATCATGTTTAAGTTTATGGTCAGTGGGCCACATTGTGAAGCAAGTGCTATCTATGTGTGTCCAATGACTATGAAATCTTATACACATGTGCACCATGCCAAATAACCAAGCTACACAAATTTTCAGCCAATTCCAATAATCCTATGTGATGCTAGCCTCACCAACACCATTCTGACCCATTTGGTGCTTTACAAAGGAAGTACCAAAAATATTGCTCCAAATGATGTGAAACTTGGCATACATACTCATCCTAATGTATTATTGAGCTCTGCAAAATATCATGCTTAGGGGAGGTATGTACAACCCATGCCACATTACAAACACCTTCTGCCTCATGATGCCATTTACAAAGCAAGTACCATTTACATTGCTTTGTTTGAGCCCAAACTCAACAGAAGCCTAGTCCCTTGTACCCCTAGCCCAGAAGACATCTTGGTCCTATCCAAATCCACCCCATGTGAGCTTTTGAGATAGAGATCAATCCAGAGCCCCTATAGACCATCCCGCTGTACCCATGTGATCAGCTCTCGAAGGACTAGCTAATGGACATCCTTGGCCACGAAGAAACCCATTGTGGGAACCAGTGCATTTTGTGGCCATGCTCTTGGCAGCACCTGGCGTGCTCTGGCCGCGCACCGCGCGTGCCCGACCTGTCCACCTCGTGCTACAGAGCGCTTCCGTCGTCTTCTTCGTGTCCTGCCGGGCCGCCCGGCTTTTCTGAGTTCGCGTGCACCGCGTCCCCCTCTCGAATGCTCTCGAGCTCGCCAGCTAGCCCACGCCATGGCCGCGCCCGCTTGTCGCCTTCGGCCACGGGCATCTCCACCCCGGCTATAAGAGGGCGCAACCCCGAGCACCCCAGAGCACACTCCAGAAGCCTCCCCACCTCTCCTAGCCTCCTTTCCCTACTCCAATCTCTCGCCAGAGCCACCCCATTGCTCCCACGGCCACCACGTCCGTCGTCGGTCTCCTCTGGAATCCGAGCCACCCGAAGCCGCTCCCCTCCTCCTAGCCGCGCCCGGAGCCATCCCCTTGCAGCAGCCCCCCTGGTGGCCGCGTCTCCTCCGGCCGGGACCCCGCAGCCGGCCCAGCCCGCGCTGGCCACGGCTCACTGCCACCACGCCCCGCCGCGGTGTTGCCGCTGCTGGCCTCTCCACGTTGTAGCCGCCGCCGGCCACGCCCCGCAGCTCCACCCCGCGCCTTCCCCCTGCGGCCTCCCGCTCCAGCCAAGACGAAGGGCACGCCGGCCGCGAGCCTCCTCTGCTCCCTGCGGCTGGAGGTAGAAGAAAGGGGCAGAGAAGAGAGTGGGGGCCCCTCTTCATACACTGCGAAGAGGTACGGGTGGCTGACAGCCGGGCCCGGTCCGGTTCAAGTGGTGGCATACTCCGGGAATGCGCTTTCCTTTGGTGGAAGCGTATTCGTCGCATCTTCTGTCCGGAATACGCTTTCGATAACAGAAAGTATATTCTTGTCTTCCTCGGCCCGAAGTGCGCTTTCGCTATTTAGAAAGCGTATTTGTCTCTGCCTCAGCCCAAAGTACGCTTTCCCTGCCAGAAAGCGCATTTCCACCTCAAAAACACCCCCCGATACCGTTCCGTCCGTATCTTCGCAACCGTAAATCCAAACGGGTTGATTCTTTTTGCGTTGTTTTCGTATCGACCTCCTCTTCAGTTTGGCATAGGTTTCATGCCATGTTTTTATGCTGTTATTTTCTGGTCAAACAAAAGATGGCGTTTGACCTTTTGCCCGTTGCTTTTTACTAAATGTTTTGCAGGGTTTTTCTTGTGTCGCGGATCCGGGAGTATTTCAAACTCCTCTGGTTAAAGGCAATCCACAATACCCTTTTCACCTTTGCAAATCTTTGACGTGCTTTATTTTTGTTCGTTGATATGCTTATATCGTTGTTATGCTTATCGGTGACCGTGATTGTGCTACCATTGTTATGTTTAACGTTATCGTTGCTATGTTACTTTTGATTATGCCATTGCCATGCCATGCGTTGCCTTGTTACATTCATGCCATGCTTTAATCATACCACTACCATGCTATGTTACTTCCATGCCATGCTTTGCTCATGTCATTGCCATGCTATGCTTTGCATCATCGTAACCATGTTATACCACCACCATGTTAATTTTCTCATGTTACACCTCCTCATGTAGATCCTAGGTTATGCTTAACTGCATCCATGATGTTTCCATGATAATAAATTGATCATTTTAGCACAAATAAGTTCACCTTCTAAAATGTGCTTGATCATAACTGAAACTGTCATACTCGCATGCTATGCATTGTTATACTCATGTTGCACCTGATACTTGTGACTGCTGTTGGAGATATGCTTCATGACAAGTTGATCAGGTGTCACCGAACCGGACTTATCCGTGCAGCCATGTTTGCCTGTGCGGGCAGGCCTTGATTCGGTCTACCGGTGAGCGTCTCTTATGCGTATCACCATCAGAGGGAAGGCTATGCGCGGCAAGTTGCCTTTGGCCGGGTAAACGGCGATAGTCTTGACAGCCAGTTGATGATATGAGCTCAGTCCCTAGGTGGGACAGTTTTTCCACAAGGTGGCTGTTGGCCTAAGTTGGCCGGTGTCAAGAGGACACAAGGCTACCCAAGACAAGATGTCGGTGATACGGTAAGAGGGACACGCGGTATATCGGTCTCGTTGGAGAAGTCCTAGTCCACTCCTGCGGTACGAGTTCCAAGGATCCTATGGGACAAGTACCGAGGTGCTGGATGGAGGAAGAACTCCATAGTGTTGGTAAAGTGCACAAACTCTGCAGAGTCAAAACTCTATTCGAATATCCGCGTCCTCGGTCATGGGACACAGTTCGTACTAGGTCACACCATATGATCAACTTGAGTTCGGTGGTAAGTTTGTGGTAAGTGGATGGTCATGCGATGAGTGGATTGGGTGGGTGGTAACGGAGGACACCTAACCCGTTGAATGGTCGTGCGGTGACCCGTTTGGTCATGCGACGACCCGTGGAAGTGATTGGTCATGAAGTGACCCGGTGCTTGAGTCTGTAAGGACTCCGAGGTAAGCCACGTGATCATGCGACGATCATGTGGAGTCCATTGTGTCTGCATTAGCCTTAATGTTGATATATGATTAATGAATATCTTTTTTCATGATATTGTTGCTCACCTGTTTAATTCACTAATATACTTTAACCTGTTGCCATGTTATTGTTTTGCCTTGTTGCATGGTTGTTGTGAGCTTGCAAGTACATTCAATGTACTGACCTGGCGTGTTATGCCTGATTTGCAGGCCGTGCTTTAGATGCGTAGGACGACGTTCACGGTGTTTGCGAGCTAGGAGGTGTCCCAGCCAGTGTCCCTGTGGATTGGAGTTCATCATCGCTGTTATTGTTCCGCTGCCGTCGATATTCCGCTGCTAGAGAGTTATATTGCTGCTTGGTGTAGAGCTGAGGCTAGCCTGAGGAGCAAGTTGTGTCTCCGCTAGCGTTGTAATAGACCTCCTGTACTCCTATCTTCGGTAATAGAAAGTTGTTCAGTTCTATACCAATCAGTGTCGTGTTCCAGAAGACTTGATCTCTGGGCTGGTGCACGGGGCGTTCCGGTCCTCTGAGCCGGGGTGCCACATATTTCTAACTCCTCTCAGGGGCTACGGAATAGGCGACGCTTGATGAAAGATGAAGTGACGATGCGCGTGGGAAACGGCTGCCGGATTGAAGTGGTGGCGGTCGGCACGAAGCATCTTAGTCTCCCTTCGGGATTAGTTTTGATTTTGAATAAGTGCTACTATGTACCCGCATTGAATGTGAGCATCGTTAGTGGTTCTTGCTTGAAGCGAGACCACTATTATTTTAAGTCAGATACAATTGGTTGTGCGATTTATAAGGATGATGTGTTTTATGTTCATGCACCAGAGAACAATGTCTTATTCATTCTTAATCTCGATTGTGATATACTTCATATTGATAACGTAGAGGCCAAAAGATTAAAACCTAGTGGCGAAGAACACATGACGATGTGGCATTGTCAACTTGGTCATATTGGTGAAAAGCGCATGAAGAAGCTTCATGATGATGGACTTCTGGAGTCATTGGATTTTGGATCCCTTGACACATGTGAACCATGCCTTATGGGCAAGATGACAAGGACTCCATTCAGTGGAACAATGGAGCGTGCGGAAGACTTGTTAGGGATCATACATTCAGATGTATGTGGACCTATGAACGTCCCCGCACGCAATGGTCTTCGTTACTTCGTGACCTTCACAGATGACTTAAGCTGATATGGGTATATCTACTTAATGAAACATAAGTCTGAAACCTTTGAAAGGTTCAAGGAATTTCAGAGTGAGGTTGAGAATCAACTCGGGAAGAAAATCAAGCACCTTCGATCCGATCGAGGAGGCGAGTATTTAAGTCACGAGTTTGGCGATCATCTTAAGACTTGTGGCATCGTACCACAACTTACACCGGCAAGAACACCTCAGCGTAACGGTGTTTCTGAGCGATGTAATCGAACTCTATTGGATAGCGTACGATCGATGATGTCTCATACCGACTTACATGTGTCATTCTGGGGGTATGCATTAGAAACTGCCGCTTACATTCTTAATAGGGCACCGTCCAAATCGGTAAAGACAACACCATTTGAGGAATGGCATGGCAAGAAACCAAAGTTGTCTCACTTGAAGATTTGGTGTTGTGAGGCTTATGTTAGGAAACTTCAGCCTGACAAACTCGAATCAAAAGCGGATAAGTTCATCTTTGTGGGATATCCAAGGGAAACCGTTGGATACACCTTCTACAACCAGTCTGAGGGAAAAACGTTTGTCGCCAAGACTGGATGCTTTCTTGAGAAATAGTTTCTTTCGAAAGAATTGAGTGGGAGGAAAATGGACCTCAATGAGATGATTGACCAATCACTCCAAGTGGAAGAAGTGGCAATGGAAGTTGTTCCGGAACCATCTTCCGTAGTGGGAGCTGAAGAGAAAGGTCATCATGATATTCATAACGATCGTGACATACATGATTATCATGATCAAGATGAAGAGGATCTTATTATATCCCGCGGGTCATCAAGAGCCCGAGTAAAAACTTAGTTTTATGGGCAACTTGTCAATGCAGTCATGTTAAATGAACCTGACGAACCTGCGAACTACAAAGAAGCAATGGAGGGACCCGAGTCCGAGAAATGGCTGGAAGCCATGAAATCCGAGATAGACTCCATGTATGCCAACAAAGTATGGACTTTTGTGGATATTCCCAAGGATCGAAAGGCCGTCGAGAATAAGTGGATATTCAATAAAAAGACTGACGCTGACGAAAATGTATTAGTCTATAAAGCTCGACTTGTCGCAAAATGTTTCCGACAAATTCAAGGAGTTGACTACGAAGAGACTTTCTCACCCGTATCGATGCTAAAGTCTATCCGGATATTGCTAGCAATTGCTGCCTATTACGATTATGAAATATGGCAGATGGATGTGAAAACCGTGTTCCTAAATGGCAACATTGAGGAAGAGTTGTATATGGTACAACCGGAAGGTTTTATTGATCCTAAGGACGCTGGTAAGGTATGCAAACTTCAACGGTCCATTTATGGGTTGAAGAAAGCATCTCGGAGCTGGAATCTTCGTTTTGATGAGGTGATCAAAGCTTTTGGATTTGTCCAAAATGAAGAAGAATTCTGTGTTTATAAGAAAGTGAGTGGGAGCTCTGTGGAATTCCTAGTACTATATGTGGATGACATATTATTGATAGGGAATGATGTGAAATTTCTAGAGGGGGTAAAGGAATATTTGAATGGACAATTTTCCTTGAAGGACCTAGGTGAAGCTGCATACATATTAGGCATTAAAATCTATAGAGATAGATCAAGACGCCTATTAGCAATGAGTCAGAGAACTTACCTTGAGAAGATATTGAAGAGGTTCAATATGGATAACGCCAAGAGAGGCCTCTTGCCCGTTATGAAAGGAAGTAAATTGAGTGTGACTCAATGCCCAGCAACAGCAAAAGAAAGGGAGGAAATGTCCTCAAAGCCCTATGCCTCGCCATAGGTTCTATCATGTATGCTATGCTGTGTACTCGACCAGATGTGGCCCTGGCAGTTAGTCTGACTAATCATTTCCAAAGTAATCCTGGAATGGATCATTGGATTGCAGTGAAGAACGTCCTTAAGTACTTACAAAGAACTAAGGATATGGTTCTTGTCTATGGAGGATGTGAAGAAGAGCTCGCCGTAACAGGTTATGTCGATGCCAGTCTTGGTACTGATCCCGATGACTCAAAATCCTAGAAAGGATACGTGTTTATGTTGAATGATGGTGCGATTAGCTGGAGGAGCGGCAAGCAGTCAGTCATCGCCCAATCTACGATTGAGTCGGAGTATATTGCCGCTTGCGAAACGTCAAATGAAGCGCATTGGCTGAAGAAGTTCGTCATCGAGCTTGGCGTATTCCCTAGTTGCACTGACCCTGTTAGCATTTATTGCGACAATACGGGTGCCATTGCTAACGCAAGGGAGCCGAGGACTCACTTTACAGCCAAGCATATTCTCCGGCATTTCCATGTGACGCGGGACTACGTCAAGGATGGTCATACTAAGATTTGCAAAATACATACGGATCTGAATCCGTCAGACCCAATGACAAAACCTCTTCCACAAGCCAAGTTTGAACAACACCGAGAGACTATTGGTGTTAGATACATACCTGATGTAAACTAGTGTAATTTGTACTCTAGTGCAAGTGGGAGACTGTTGTATATGTGCCCTAGAGGCAAATTAATAAAGATATTTGTCACATATCTGTTTGTTCATAATACGTTATATATTGTGCTTGAACTTTATTAAGCGAAAACATTAATACATGTGTGATATATAACAACCTGGTTCCTAGTTAAACTCAGGCATACTAGCTCATTGGGAAATTGATGATCAAGGTTTCCTAATCATGAGAACATAATAGTCTATTGACAATGAGGTCATATCATTAGGAGAATGATGTGATGGACACACACCCACCTTAAGCATTGCAGTGTGACCAAGTCACATAAATTCAGCATTGCGATGACTTAATAACATAGTGACTGAATCCTTAGACCGTGATGATCATACATAATTGCTATCTATTAGGATGCTTTGAGTGCATTAACCGTTACACTCAAACATGGTAACTGAAAAGGTGTATCTTGGGTATTCCGAAGTAGATATGTTGAGGAGTATGAAATAGATCAGAGCGGGATTTGTCAATCCGAGTGACGGATAGGTACTCTGGGCCCACTCGATGGTGTTGCATCAATAGCTTGCAAGCAAGTGACTAGGTCACAAGAGATGTAATATTCACAGACGAGTAAACATGTTATGTCGGAGACGAGGAAGAACTAGGTATTGGATACCGACGATCATACCTCGGACAAACATAGTACCGAAGCACAAAGGGATCAAGTCATATTGTTAACGGTTCAACAGCGATGAAATTTATTCGATGGAAGCGTAGGGGCACATCAAGGATTGTAACTAGATCCCACATGATGGTCATTGGTCATAGAGTGTCTCGATCATGTCTACTGTTTCCCGGACCGTAGGGTGTCACACTTAAGGGCAATCGATGCATTAAGGATTGATTCGGGATCGTCGGTGAAAAGAGAGAAAACACCGGAAATGTACCGGGAGGTGCCGGAAGCTGTTCCGGATATTTTGAAAGGTTCAAAATAATATATATTAATGTTTAAATATGTTTTATTATTTAATTGACAAAATTAAATATTAAAATGATTTAAATAATTAATTAAAAAGGTGAAAAGGTATTTGGCCTTAAAAGGCCCATGAGGGGAAGGGGGAGCCTCCCCCCTTGGCGTTGGTACCAAGGGAGGGGCCCATCCCCCCTCCTAGCTGCACCACTCCCCCCGCCCTTGGGGGTTTTGTCCCACATGGGGGAAGAGGAGGGGGTCGAGCGCCTCCTTGGCCTATATAAGGAGGGGTGGGGTGCCTTTTTCAACATAACATTGAGTTTCTCTCTCGCTTTCTCTGACCTAGAGCGAACTCCCCTAGTTTGGAGTTTGCACCTGGTTGGGGGTTTCAGCATCATACGGACGCCGTCGCGCTGCCGGAATCGGGATCCGGATCAATCTTCTTTCCGCTGCTCTTCTGGTTCGGAGCCCGGAGGGGCGTCCGTTGCACCGTACGTGTGTAATCCCGCGAGGCACTACACATGTGGTGCTACTTCATCGTCGGCGGTTTTCAACACGACAGGGAGGTCGTAGGATCAGAGTCTACGCCAACCACGTTCGAGGAACGTTTCCCTCTTTCGGTCTTCAAAGGTATGAACACTGATTCCTTCCGTTACATACATCGGCATAGCATAGATCTTGAGTTCGGGACTCGTAGGTAGGAAAATTTTTGTTTTCTGCGCCGATCCCCAACAGCGCTGCCGCGCAGTTTGGTCGCCACCGGCCAAACTCCGGCGAGGCCCACGTGGCCACTTAGTTAGGGGCTAATCCCCTGGTCATTTGACCCAAGGTCAATGACAGGTGGGCCCTGCCCCCCCCCTAATCCCCTCTATTTAATAAATTAAACGGGGATTAAATCAGAGCCTATGACACCCGGGACCCACAGGTCAGAGCCCACCCCCCCCCCACACACGTCAGCATGATCTCATGCTGACGCAATAAATCCTTTGCTAATTAAAGGAAATCCAGAAAAAACCAGAAAATAGAATAAACTTTGAAATTCAATAACTTTTTAATCCAAACTCCAAATTAAACAAATAATATATGAAATATTATCAGAAAAATGCAAGGATTATGAATATGCAAATAAATTTCATGTTTGACCATTTTAAAATGGGTGAACAGTAGCAAATGTGCATATGGAATAATTTGAAATCAAATTGAAGTTTGAAATTGCAAATCTTTTGCAATAGACTTCATTTAAATGGAATTGTCCACACATCAACAACATGTACATCATATTATCCTGGTTGATCATGTGTATGTGCATGGTACATTCTTTTGATGGCTTGTTTGCATTGTTTGCCATCGAATAGAGGTGGAGCCGGAACCGGAGGCCACCCCTTTCGTTGAAGACCCCGATACTGAACCTCGTCAGCAAGGCAAGCAAACCCCATTGATCATGTCTATAAAATCCCACTTCCCTCTCAGTCTCGCTTATGCATGTTTAGGACATCATCTTGTTATCGATTCTACCGCATAGTTGAACCCATATTCGATGCATGACCTATCATCTTGTCACAGTAGTAAGCTAACCACAATCCTAGATGACATAGGAGTTGATTGATATCATGTGGCCCCTGCAACTGTTAAAGCTTATTGCATGCCTAGAGTTTACAATGAGGATACTTCTATCTGTGAGTCGGGATGGTAGTGAACATGCTGTTGATGAGGGTGAAACTGTGTTGGTGAATCCACCCTAATACAAGGTGAACGATGAGAGGTTGTGTAGGAGTACACAGTGGGTTGTCTCGTTGAACACCGCCTTAAGCCCGAGTTCTTGTGTGGTGATCCAAGACGAAGAGTACTACCACATGTTGGGCACATGGACCCCCGCTCAACCTACTAACTCACCCCAGTTCAAGTCCAGGAGTCACTAGCTCGGGCTTTCCTTTTGGCATATGCATAGAAAAAGAATGAATGAAAGTTTGCATCGTTTAGATAGGTGGGTGGACCTGTGAGACAGTAAAACCATCTGCTAAGGTGGCGCCTCGGTCGCCTGCATTGTCTGAGTCTGTATCGTTGACCGTGCCGGACTCTTGAGCGGTGAGCAACTCAGATGGTTGATTCCTGGATTAGAATTGGCTGTGAGGTAAAAGTTGTGGAAATTATCCTCCCCGACACCCGCTTGAAGGGTGACGAGATCTCGGCGGTTATTGATAGTTTCATGTGTGTAGCTGACGGGGGGGGTGACCCCACGACTCCTACAGATGAGCCTACCTGGTGTCCGTGAAGGCAGAAGGCCCATGAAGATACGGCCTCGGCCCACTAGATGGCACCGACGTAGAGGTCCTCGACTCACAAGGAAGGTGCGAAGACCTGCCGTACGGAGCAAGCTAGGGTTAGGAAAGTTTATCTGTACACGTAGATGAACTCCCCGAAACCTATCCCGCTATATAAGGGCTGAGAGGGGCGACACCAAAGACATCGAATCTCACCTGTAACCCTGGCCTTGAGCGCTCTAGCCTTGACATCCACTGTAATCGCATCTCCCCAATCAATAATATCGAGCAGGAGAGAGCCTCCCTGTTTGCCGGCAAGCTATCGTCCGACCTGCGCCTCTCATGATTAACCCAGGGTCCCTTACCATGGGATTTGCCGGGGTTGATCCCCGTCAATTGGCGCCGTTCGTGGGGACTACGCAGGTTGGGATCACGATCTCGGCGGTCCCATCTTCAGCAAGCCACGACTCGAGGGCAAGGACCCGACCTAGCCCACTCGAAGGATTCAAGATCACGGCGGACATCTTCTCCACCCCATCAAGACCACTCGAGCTGCAGTCACCCCAGGACCGATACTACGGTAATGGCCAAGTACAGCGCCAGCGCCGAAGGAGTCGACGACCCAAAAGAACGGCGAGGGGCCTTTACGATGGAATTCCACTCCACGAACTGCGACGCACAGCGGAGGACTCGCAAATCTTCCGACAACCCTCCACCGCACGGGCACCCGCCGCACATCAAGACGATGACTACGAGATTGAATCTAACGATCAGCAGAACCACCGCCAAGGCAGAAGGAATCGACGACCCAAAAGGCTCGCACGGGAATCCTCCGCCCACCAAGACAGCGACTCCGAGACACCCGTCGGCGAGTACTACGACCCAGATCGAAGGCCGGATGAA
This sequence comes from Bromus sterilis, assembly GCA_950022295.1. Classification (NCBI taxonomy): domain Eukaryota; kingdom Viridiplantae; phylum Streptophyta; class Magnoliopsida; order Poales; family Poaceae; genus Bromus; species Bromus sterilis. Next base: position 153,650,638 of record OX465596.1, on the reverse strand, counting down.
TTCTCCAACCTCATCAAAAACCAAGACATGAGTCGAGGAATCAAAACCGACCCTCGCCTCCACGAGCACCCAGAGGATCACGAGCAGATCTTCAGAATCTCAAGAAGGAAGAGGCACGCCGGATCTAGCAAACTCATGGCCAGAGAGCAGCTAGTAGGACCCTGCACGATCCACAGCTTCGAGGATGACTGGGGACGCGTCAGATCAAGTCACACCTTGAGAGACTGCCGTCTGTTCAACAAGCTAGCCGACGACCTCAAGAAGGAGAAGCAGAAAGAAGACAGACGCAACCAATGACCCGAGCAAGCGCCGACCTCAAGCCCGGAAGGACGTCACAGCCCGTCGCGAGCACAGGTGCTCATGATCTAAGAAGGAAGGACACCGCAAACACAACGCAACGCCCAAACCCTGAAAGCCAGAGCCGCTGAGAGCATAAACACAGTCGATGTCTACCTGCTACATGGAACGGAGACCAGCATCACGTTCTCACAGAACGACCATCCACCCGCAGTCCCAAGACCAGGGCATGCACCCTTAGTGCTAGATGCACAAATCAGAGGATACGACATGGACCGGATCTTCATGGACGGAGGAAGCAGCATGAACATCTTCTTCGCCAACACCTTGCAAAAGATGTTGATCCCACGATCAGTATGGAGAAAATCAAGCACCGAGTTGCACGGGGTAGTCCCAGGAGAAGCAGCCACTTCGCTCGGAGTCATTGAACTCGAATTCATCTTTGGCAGCCGTCCTAACTTCGCAAAGCACGTCCTCGAGTTCGAGGTACTCGACTGGCAATCACAATATCACGCCATACTGGGACGGCCAGCATTCGCGCAATTCATGGCGGTCCCACACTACGCCTACCTCAATCTCAAAATGCCATCAGGAGTCCTCACGATCAACGGAAGCTTCATCAAATCAGATCAATGTGATCGTGATTTCCACAGAATCTCCAACACATTCGGAGCCAAACAAGAATTCAGAGAAATAGCCATGGTGACGGACAAGAGAACCTTCACATTGGTGAACCGAAGTAAATCCAGGGAGTACGGACGCGACTTCAGCATCGACAGCGACACAGTCACTCACCAAGTGCACCCGACGGACCCGGACAAAACAGTCCGCGTGTACGCCCACCTACCAGAGGAGCAGGCAGCAGCTCTCGTCGCCTTCCTCCGAGACGAGTGGGAAATATTCGCCTGGTGCCCAGCCGACATGCCTGGGATACCACGCGAATTCGCGGAACACGCCCTACGCATCAAGCCAAACACGAGGCCAGTGAAGCAAGTGCTGAGACGATTCTCGGAGCCCAAGCGCAGAGCAATCGGAGAGGAAGTCAACTGGTTACTCGACGCTCAGTTCATTCAAGAAACGAAGAAAGCCACCTGGATAGCAAACCCAGTGCTGGTGCCAAAGAAAGACACGACCGTGCTGCGCATGTGCGTCGACTACGGACCAGTCAACAAACATTGCCCGAAGGATCACTTCCCCCTGCCTAGAATCGATCAGATAATCGACTCAACAGCAGGGTGCGACCTACTCTCCTTTCTGGACTCTTACTCAGGATACAACCAGATCAGGATGAAGGAAGAAGACGAAGAGCACACATCGTTCGTCACCCCCTATGGAGTATTTTGCTACAAGACCATGCCCTTCGGGCTAAAAAACGCAGGCGCCACTTATCAACAAATGATGCAAGCCTGTCTAAAGGAGCAAATAGGAAGAAACGTACAAGTCTACGTGGACGACATCGTCATCAAGACCTACAAAGCAGCCACACTACTCGACGACCTACGCGAAACCTTCGCAGCGCTCAACAAATACAGAATCAAACTCAACCCAAAGAAGTGCGCATTCGGCGTACCGGCAGGAAAGCTACTTGGCTACATGGTCTCCGCCCGCGGAATCGAGGCAAATCCCGAGAAAGTCCAAGCCATCACCCGCATGCAAGAACCAACCGACGTCAAAGGAGTGCAGCAGCTCACTGGAAAACTTGCAGCTCTCATCCGCTTCATAAGCAGGCTTGGAGAACGCACGCTGCCTTTCTATCAACTTCTCAGGAAAGGAAAGAAATTCGAGTGGACGGAGGAAGCCCGCCAAGAATTCGCGGACCTAAAAAAGACACTTTCAACTCCACCAATCCTGGCGGTACCCAAGGAACGTGAGAGGCTATACCTCTACGTGGCAGCACGCAGCAGTGTAGTAAGCACAGTGGTCGTTGTCGAACGCACAGAAGAAGGCAAGGTCCAGAAGCATTCAGAGACCAATCTACTACCTCAGCATGCTCCTGACCAAATCCCAGCAGCGGTACCCGCACTATCAGAAGCTACTACTAGCCATCGTCATGACTTCAAGAAAGGTGTCCCAGTACTTCGACGAGCACCCTATCACAATCATGAGCAGCGCACCACTCGCTGACATACTAAACAACCCTGGAGAAACCGGGTGAGTCGCCGAGTGGAACATCGAGCTCAGCCCACGAGACCTACAGTACAAGCACCCAACAGCCATCAAAGCCCAAGTACTCCCAGATTTTCTGGTCGAGTGGTCGGAGGTTCAAACACCAGGCCCCCAGACCTATCAAGCTCATGGTCAATGTTCTTCGACGGGTCCAAGAGACAACAAGGAGCTGGGGCAGGAGTTGTACTCATTTGCCCTAAAGGAACAAAACTGAAATACGTCCTCCAGATCAACTTCAGTCACGCTTCCAACAACGAAGAAGAATACGAGGCACTCCTACATGGCATGCGCATGGCCAAAACATGCGGAGCCACTCGCCTCATAATTTACGGGGACTCCAATCTCCTCGTCCAGCAGACGATGAGAAACTGCAATGCAATAGTCGACAACATGGCGGCATACCAAAAGCTCTAGAACGAACTCGAAGGAAATTTCGACGGTTGCGAGATCAACTACATCACCAGGGACAACAACACAGAAGCTGACGAGCTCGCGAACATCGGTTCGACCCGGGCGCCTGTCCCACCTGGGGCTTTTCTCGAAAGCATCAACCGGAGATCCATCAAGGCGCAGGAAGCAACACCTGAAGCGGTCGTGGACGGCGAAGACGCACCAGAAATAACGCAGGTGGCAGCAGTAACACCATCAGAAGAAACGAGCACCAGCGCATCCGACAGCACAACCTTGACAGAATTCAAAGGACCTGTCTGGACAAAACCGTTCCTCCGATTCCTAATCGAAGGCACGCTACCATAAGACGTGTCCGAAGCACGGCGCATCATCCGACGATCCAAGGCATTCACTGTGATCAACAGATAATTATACAAGCGCAGCATCACCCAGATGCTCCAAAGGTGCATTGACGAAGAGGACGGCAAAGCCCTATTGCTAGAAATCCACGAAGGCACCTGCGGGCACCATGCGAGCAGTCGAGTGCTCGTGTCCAAAGCATTCTGAGCGGGTTTCTACTAGCCCACAGCCATGAAAAACGCAGAGGAAATCGTGCGACGTTGCGTCGCCTGCCAAAAATTCGCCAACAGGCCACACGCTCCCGCATCAGAGCTCAAGACCATACCACTATCCTGGCCGTTCTCCACTTGGGTACTTGACATGGTGGGCCCACTAAAGAAATCATCAAAGGGCGGAAGAACACACCTGCTCGTCACAGTCGACAAGTTCACCAAGTGGATCGAAGCAGTACCCATCACCAGCTCTACAGCTCTCACGGCTATCAACTTCATCAAATCGATCATCTTAAGATTCGGAGTGCCACACAACATCATCACGGACAACGGCACGAACTTCACGGCCGCATAATTTCAGAACTTCTGCGAAGAACTGGGCATCAAAATCAATTATGCATCAGTCGCGCACCCGCAGTCCAACGGCCTTGTCTGTGGAGGAATCAAGAAACGGCTCCTCGCACCACTCGAGCAAGCCGCCGGTAACTGGGTAGAAGAACTCCCCGCGGTGCTGTGGAGCTTACGGACCACGCCAAACAATGTGACCCAATACACACCCTTCTTCATGGTGTACGGGGCAGAGGCAGTCCTACCACATGACCTCAAGTTCGGAGCACCCCGGGTCACCGGATACGAGGAAGAAGAAGCAGAAGAAGCATTACGAGACGACAAAGATACATCTGAAAAAGCAAGAGACACAACCCTGGCAAAATCAGAAGGGTACCAAGACAAACTGCGTACCTACCAAAGCAGTCGACTGCGCACCAGAACCTTCAACAAAGGCGACCTAGACCTACGACTAATACAAGAGAAGGTTCACAAACTTGCCCCCCAATGGGAAGGACCATTCATAATCTCAGAAGTCATTGGAGGCGGCGCCTACAGACTGAAGAACCCAAAGAAAGACGAGGACGTGGGCAACCCATGGAACATGGAAAACTTGCGACTATTCTATCCATAGCCCCTATCGGTCGAACATGACTGGCAACTCATGTAAATCGCGTGACAGCAATAAAATAAGTGTTGCCCAAATACTACCATCTCAAAACACTCGGGGGCTGAAGAGGAAACTCCCCCCCCCCCCCCGAGCAACTGCTATCGCACTCGCGATCTTAATCAAAGCACTCGGGGGCTAAAGAGGAAACTCCCCCCCCCCCCCGAGCAACTGTTATCGCACTCGCGATCTTAATCGAAGCACTCAGGGGCTGAAGAGGAAACTCCCCCCCGAGCAACTGTTATCGCACTCGCGATCTTAATCGAAGCACTCGGGGGCTGAAGAGGAAACTCCCCCCCCCCCGAGCAATTGTTATCGCACTCGCGATCCTAATCACTCGGGGGCTGAAGAGGAAACTCCCCCCCCCCGAGCAACTTTTATCGCACTCGCGATCTTAATCGAAGCACTCGGGGGCTGAAGAGGAAACTCCCCCCCGAGCAACTGTTATCGCACTCGCGATCTTAATCGAAGCACTCGGGGGCTGAAGAGGAAACTCCCCCCCCCCCCGAGCAATTGTTATCGCACTCGCGATCCTAATCACTCGGGGGCTGAAGAGGAAACTCCCCCCCCCCCCCGAGCAACTCTATCGCCTGCGCGATCTTAATCGAAGCACTCAGGGGCCTAAGAATAAAAAATCCCTGAGCAACGCCATCGCCTACGCGACCTCCTTCACGAAGCACTCGGGGTCTCGAGCACAAATCCCACCTGAGAGACGACCATCAACACCCCCATGACATCCAAACACTTTTGAAGAAACTTTGGAGGAAGCACAAGTTCATCTAGTCTTCACCCGATCGCCAACGATCACCTAAAGACTCGGAGGCTACTCCCATCGGGAGCGCTGCCGCGCACCCGATAAAAGGCAAACAAAGGAAACAAAACTCTTGCCTATGCCTGACCCTTCGAATCAAGCGTAGCCTCGGGGGCTACTCCCATCGGGAGTGCTGTCGCCCACCCGATAAAAACCCACAGTACCAAGTACAAGACGGACCCGAAGACAGTTCCCAGCCGCAAAAGACTCAAACGTAACTCTCAGTTCCAAAAAAAAAGGGGATTCAAAGACAACTCCTGATGATGAAGACACAGTTTTTTGGTGGCATAAAAGCTCAAATATACACAAAGGATAAAGCATGGTTTACATCATAGATATCATCCTCAATACAAAAAGGACTCAACTACATTTGGATAGAAGGCAGCTCCTATTACAAGAGGAAATCACCCAAGGAACTATGACTTCTACATGTGTGCCCATGAGGGGTAATCAACTATAGTACAAGAGCATCATCACGGACAAAGTAGGGATGGAAGCAGTAGGCTCATGATGTCAATGACATAACAAAAGGTGAAGCTCGACTTATTTGGGGAGCCACTGGGGAAGCTGCTCCACCAGCTTCTTCTCCTGCTCCTCTAGCTTCTTCTCCAGCTCCGCCCAAACTGCCGGCGAAGATGACGCCGCCGCCTCCATGTCAGAACCCTCTGTTAGGTAATGTGCTAGGATCAAAGTAACCTTGCATCATGTCAAAAAATCAAAGGAAATTAAAAATCAAAAGCAAATGGGAGAAGGAACCCCCCCCCCATGTGAATTAATTCAAAAGGCCAGATAAAAATCTTTTCCAAAAATTCATGTTAGATTTTTGAAAAATCTTATAAATGAGTGTGATCACATATCAAGTGATGTGGGACCCACCCATGCTCATAGATTTTTCAAATATTCAAACAGTGCCTTGGAATTAAAGAAATACCCCTATTTGATTTAAGATTCAAATTATTTGAATTTTAAAAATGTTGAAACTTTATAAGTGGCTAGTCTATATTATTATGAGACCACATAAAAGTTTTCAGCATTTAATAAAATGTTAAGCTAATTTTTTGGCTGAATAGAACAAATGTCAGAAAAGAAAAATAGAAAAGAAATCAGAAAATCCTTACCTGGCGCCTAGGCGGAGCCGGCCCATCCAGCCCACCCGGCCCACAGGGGCAGCGGGGTCTTCTTCCCCGTCCCGCGCCTCCAAGCTGCTCGGTGGAATGCCATCGAGCCAGCCGTGGGCGCCACGTCGCCGCCGAGAGCTTCCAGGCCTCCCCGTGGCCTCTTCTCGCGTCTTGGAGACGTCTCGCAGCCGCCCCAGTTCATTCCTCCCCTCCAGCGCGACTCCTTCCTCCTCCTTCGCCGATTTCTTCCTCCACCCGAGAGCGCCGCCGCTCGCCGTCGCAAGAACTCGCGGCCATCGACGTCGAGGAGCCAAACCAAGGTGTCCAGGGAGTTCGTCGTCGTCTTCATCGACCTGCAGAAGGAATCGGAGCCGGACGCCTCCACGAGCTCGCTAGCTTCGTCGTCTTCATCGCCGGCCGCCGCGGATCGACTTCGAATTCCGGCAACACCAGAGCCTCCCCGAGCAAGCCGCCGTTCCAGTTAGACTCAGGGTGAGATCGCAAGCAAAACCCCTCTCTTCTCCCCTGGATTGCTCCCTCTAGCCGGATCCACCATGGGAACCGAGCAAGCTCGCCGCCATGGTCGAGCTAGAACTCGCTCTCGTGCCTCTGTTGATGCCCTAGTGCGCGCGTTTGGATCCTACGTGCACTAGCGTTCGATTGCACCAAGTCCCAGCTAAATCCGTGCCCCCTAGCCTCGACTACGACCTTGCCGGTTCTCTGTTTCCGCCGGAGTCGTCGCCGTCGTCGCTCCCGACCTCCCCGTGAACCCCTGTTACTTCCAGACGATGCGGAAGACCTCCAGGAACACGCCGATGCCCTCCGTTTCCTCTCTCGTGGCCCCTAGGCCATTCCGGCGAGTCGCCGCCGCGGCTCCAGTCACCAGCGTTTAGCCGCCGGCGTGTCAGCCAAAACTCCCCCCTTAATCACCCAGCTAATGACCCCTGGGTCACTGACCAGTGGGCCCAGTGGCTTAATTAAGCCACTGGATTAATTTAACCCACGGGTTAATTAAATCCAGCCACTGACAGGTGGGACCCCCATGTCAGCCCCCCCCCTGACGCCAGCTTGACATCAGCCTGACGCAGTAAATCGATTTAAATGAATTTCCAGAGATTATTTGAATTAAAAGAATTCTAGAAATTCCAGAAAATACCCCAAACTTTGGAAATTCATAGAAAATTCATATTAACTCCAAATTGGACAAATAATATATGAAAAATGATCAGGAGAAAATTATATTTCCAAATATGCAACTTTAAACTATGTTTGAGTTGAATTTAAATTGGGACCAGTAGCATATGTCATTTGGTTTATTTGAATTTAATTCAAATTCAAATCAAATGATCTTGCTACTTGGACCATGGAATTAAGCTACAATTCAACCACACTTCAGAGGCATATCATACACATTCGAAGATAATTCAAAATGATCAAACCATGTCACATGTAACTTGGTAAATGTTGAATTCAAATGTGGAGTTTGAATTTGCAATTCAATTTGCAATATACTCCATTTAAATGGAATGCTCAACACATCAGTACCATGAACATCACCCTTTCAATCTTATTCATGTGATTGTGCATTGTACATTCTGTTGATCCTATGATTGTCATGTTGCTGATAGACATGGAGCCGGAACCCGAGGTCACCCCCTACGTTGAAGACCCCGAACCCGAACCTCATCAGCAAGGCAAGCAAACCCCCATTGATCATGTCGATAAAATCCCACTTCCCTCTCATGTCTCGCTTATGCATTGTTTAGGATGATCACCATGATTCGTTTCTACCGCATAGATGAACCCATTCCTTTGCATGACCTATCTTTTTGTCACAGTAGTAAGCAAACCACAATCCTAGCAAATGTAGGAGTTGTTTGATATCATGTGGCCCCTGCAATGTTACTGCTTATTGCATGCTTAGTATGATACCATGTTGTTACTGTGATGTGAGTCGGGATGGAAATGATCATGTTGATGATGGTAGAAAAGTGTTGGTGAATCGACCTTAATATAAGGTGAACGATGAGAGGCTGTGTAGGAGTACACGGTGGGTTGTCTCGTTGAACACCGCCCTAGTACGAGTTCTTGTGTGGTGATCCAAGATGAAGAGTACAACCACACATTGGGCTCACTGACCCCTCTCAACTTACTAACTCATCCCTTTCGATGTCCAGATGTCGCAATAGTTCAGGGTTCTGGTAGGTCTGTGGCCTGGATGCTAAGTGAGAGAACGGCTCATCCGAGACTGGCTTATGCACCACGCACACATCACTTGGGTCCACTTCGGTAAACCGGCCGGGTTCACGATAGTGGTAACCAACCCAAGTAGGCGGCTTTCTCGGACTAGATCGGCTATGAGGTAACAGTTGTGGTGAGCATCCTCGCTGGCACCCCTTGAATGGTGTCGAGATCAAAGGCGGTAAATGATGATCATGTGTGTGTAGTGGTACACCCTTGCAAGGTTAACAAAACTATTCGAATAGCCACGTCCGCGGTTATGGACTGCTTGGAAAGCTTAGCTTGATTATTAGATAACTTGAACTGGATACTTCTAAAACACACCAAGATAAGTGTGAGTGCTATGGCGTGCTTTCTCGTGGGGAAGTCGAGGAAGGCACCATAGTGGTGTAATTGGTTGGAGAATGTAGTGGACTCGTGTACGCTTCTTACCTCAAAGTCTGGTACTCGTAGTTCAGGATTAGCCAAGTCAAAGTTGGTACTTCTGCAAGTGAACCCCACCTCCCTTTACCTTGATACATGTGCATGAGTAGTATAGCTCCTATGTAAGTCTTGCTAAGTACGATTTTGTACTCATGTTTGCTTAATCTATGTTTTAGATGATGCCACTGACCCCAAAGGTGGCTTCTTCATCGAGTTGGACGACTGAAGACCAACTAGTCTAGTCCCAGTCAGACGACTGGTTTTCCCTCGTGGAGGGCTTGTGTTTAAATAAGGCTTCTTAAGCCATTTGTTAAACTTGTCTGTACTCAGACATAATTTTCTTCCGTGTGTGTTGTAATGTTGGATCACATGTTTGTGATCTCTGTATGCACTCTATAAGAGTTATCAATAAAAATATACACTCTGTAGAGAATTGCAATGGTACCTGCTGTTCATACAAGGCATGTGTGTTGCGTGTATGTTTATAACATGCATGTCTTTGTATGGGTTTTCGAGACCTTAGTTGTGTTCTGGCTGGCGGTCTTTCATACACCAAGTGGCCCTTAGATGTGCGCAGCTTGGGGCATCGCGATGCGATTGTTTGAGACTCCGTCTCGTGCACACTTTGTGGTATGATCGAGCCCGCCCTAGACCCCGACTAAGTGATCGGGCTGGAGTAAGTATATGTAAGAGTTAAGAGATAGTCGTTAGTATGGTTGAGGCGACTTGTCTTTGAATATGGGAGTTCACCACCCATATCATTAGACTTGTGTGCGGACGATGAGGACCCATCTCAGTTGATCATCCGGCCTGGATGGGATGCCCCTCACATACGATGCTTTCCGAGAACGTTCTGTGCTTGGCCTTGTCTGCTTAGACAAGTGGGTACGGTTCTCGGCTCTCCATATGACTATGTCTTAGTTGTACTTGCATACGCTAACCCCGGGTCCCGACACTCCAGTTCTACAAGGTCGCCTGCCGCGCTCGTTTAACCAGTGGCTTGACATCGAGGTCTTCTTCAGAAGTAGAGGAGGAAGCAGTTGAAGACGGCTCACCACCACCATCAGAAGAGTCCCTGAAGGAAGAAGCAGTTGAAGACGCAGGCGAAGGACTCCTCGACTTCATGGAGCTTTCGCTGCTCGACTCCTGCCCATGCGGATCCATATTGCTACTCGGATCGAATGCGCGGACAATGACAGTGCTCTCACCGTCAAAGCGACAGCTAAGCATATCACCATCTCGCAAATTCAACCGCCGAGCAAATAAACCCCAACCAGAGCCAAGAAAAATCAAGCGAGAGCTATCAACCTCCAACTCAGCATAAGAAGGAGATCGACAGCTCCCCTGAAGGTGCAGAAGCAGGCCATCCAAGCCACGTTCAGAGACAATGGCAGAAAAAGCAGAGGGAAGAAGGATGCGATTGGCACTTTGGCCACGAACGCGCAAAATAAAATCATAGCGCCAGAATCCCTCCTCCAAGTGAGAGGAGGAAGGCACTGGCACCGCACCATGACGACCTCCACGACATGAGTGTGGTGTGCGGCCACCACGGCCACGACGACCACGGCCACGGCCAACGCCTCGCCTAGGAACCATGAGCGGAAGGAGAGATGAAGGAAGAGGTGAAGTAGCGAGTTGGAAAGAAGCGTAGAAGAGAAAGGCCTATTTATAGAACAAAAATCCACGAAGCACAGAGAAGCCAAGACGACAGCAGCAATTAATTCAAAGACCAAACGACCCAGCCGTCTCGAATTCCAAGACGAAAGATGCTTTCCCACGGGAAGCACTGTACGCAGGGCGCGTCAATTCGCGCGCGTTTCCAACGCACACATGGGAAACTCAACCGGCGCCTGCCGCACGCCACAAACGGCCATCATTATGACCGGTCCTCGAGATATGACGGTTCACTGGCGGCGCATCACTGACAGCCATCAAACAGAGGCATCACTATCCCTGACGAATGGCGAAGAAACCCAAACAGCAAGGCGCACTCAGTACGCCATCAAGGCTCAGAGATTCCATATTTTCAGATCTTTTCCCCAAGGAAGAAAAACATCTTACTCCCATCGGGAGCGTACACCAATAAGAGTCTCGGGTGCTCCCTCACCTAAAAGCCAGACAAGTGCTCGAGTGAACACTCGCACCAATGAGAGTCTTGGGTGCTCCCTCAACCCGACGCAAGAAAAACAAAACACTCGTCAGGACCATACAGCGCTACGAGTCTCGGGTGCTCCCTCACCTCAAGAGCCAAAAACGGCACTCGAGTGATTACTCACAACCCCCCCCGACTGAGCACTCGAAACAAATCTCCTCGGGTGAATGAGTGAAGAGCTCGCTTGATGTTTTGTTCCAAGTGGGTGCAATGCTATAAGGCTCCGCGCCTCAAAAACACACAATTCCTAGAACACGATACACTGTGTCCAGATGCCACACAAGATTAGCGTGTAGGTAAGACCCCGCTGCAAAGTACGGCCGGGTTGGGACTTGCCGAAGAGAGATCTCACTCCCAACCTTTCCCATGCGCAGAGCATGATAGATAAGCCGGGCGGACGCGCCTTAGGCTACACACATTACTAGCGGCAAATGAAGACCGTAAGACCTGAAGCGACCGGACTTTTGCTCGACACCAGTGTTCCAAGCTCACGTCGAGGGACGTGGGTTTGATTGGGCTACTTTGGTATTTTCCCTAGTGCAATTCACCAAGGCTCGATCCGTCGACTCCTTGGGCCCTTTCAGCTTAGCATCCCTCGAAACAGGTTTTGTCATGGCCACCAGACTGCCAGCGACCCACGGATTAACCGTGCATATCAATAAACGACAAATGAATGTACTCGAGTACCTGCGCGACTCTTCGAGTCTTCCAGGCACTCGGGGGCTACTGATGGGGGGGTGACCCCACGACTCCTACATATGAGCCTACCTGATGTCTGTGAAGGCAGAAGGCCCATGAAGATACGGCCTCCGCCCACTAGATGGCACCGACATAGAGGTCCTCGACTCACAAGGAAGGTGTGAAGACCTGCCGTACGGAGCAAGCTAGGGTTAGGAAATTTTATCTGTACACGTAGATGAACTCCCCGATACCTAGCCCGCTATATAAGGGCTGGGAGGGGCGACACCAAAGACATCGAATCTCACCTGTAACCCTAGCCTTGAGCGCTCTAGCCTTGACCTCCACTGTAATCGCATCTCCCCAATCAATAATATCGAGCAGGAGCGAGCCTCCCTGTTTGCCTACGAGCTATCGTCCAACCTGCGCCTCTCATGATTAACCCAGGGTCCCTGACCATGGGATTTGCCGGGGTTGATCCCCGTCAGTAGCAGTACACCCCTGCAGGGTTAATAAACTATTCTAATAGCCGCGTCCATGGTAAGGGACTACTTGGAAAGTTGTGCTTGATTATTATACAACTTGAATGGATACTTCTAAAAATCGCAAGATAAGCGTGAGTGCTAGGGTGTCCTCCTCGTGGGGAAGTCGAGGAAGTAACCATAGTGGTGTAATTGTTGTAGACTTGGTAGTAGACTCGTGTACACTTCTTACCTCAAGTCTGGTACTCGTAGTACAGGACTAGCCAAGTCAAGGCTGGCACTTCTGAATTGAAACCCCACCTCCCTTTACCTTGAAACTTGAGCATGAGTAGTATAGTTCCTGATGTAAGTCTTGCTGAGTACGACTTTGTACTCACGTTTGCTTATTCTATGTCTTAGATGGAAACCCAGACCCCGATGGAGTCACCTTCCTGAAGCTCGACACTGACTAAGATAGTATAGTTCCAGACTGCAGTCTGGTCCCTCGTGGAAGGGCATGTATGTTGAACAAGGCTTCTCTAAGCCATTTGTTAATCTTGTCTGTACTCAGACCTAATTTTCTTCCGTTGTATGATGTAATGTTGATCACAGACATGTGATCTTTGTATGCTCTATGTGTAAGTCAATAAAGATATACTTTGTAGAGTTCATGCAATGTGTACCTGTTGTTTACACTGGACATGTATGTTGCGTGTATGATTATAACATGCATGTATTAGTGTGGGGTTCGATAGCTTAGTTGTGTTATTGCCGACGGTCTTTTATACACCAAGTGGCCCTTAGATGTGCGCAGCTTGGGGCATCGTGATGCGATTGCTCGTGACTTTGTCACGTGGCACACTTAGTTGTATGATTGAGCCCGCCCGAGACCCCGACTAAGTGATTGGGCTGGAGTTTGTTTATGTAAGTTTTGATAAGGAACGGAGTTCCTCTTGAGTTTTGTCCCGATCTTTCACAGCGAGCAACCCGGATAGAATCCTTCCAATCACGCGACGAACGCAACCTGAAGAAGAGGAACGAATCCAGCAAGCAACGTGTTGGAGATCACCACGCCTCAAACCAAGAACACGACAATCCTTGATGAACACAAGAACCTCCACGGCAATCTATTGGATAAACGGCATCGCCAACCCCGGAGGGAAGCTTCACCAAGAGATACAACTCAATGGTTCTCCAACTTTAATTCTGATCTAAGCTAACCCTAAAACTCATAGGACGTTCTATTTTTATAAGCTAGGGGGTCTAAACGGGGGTACAAGGTCCGCAACCCTGTTTCTACACGCAGGCAGCACGGTAGTACCGTGATTGGCGCGGTAGTACCGCGGGCGCGGTAGTACCGCGGCTACTACCGTGGTCGCTACCGTAAACCTTCTGTTTTCCGCGGTAGTACATGCGGTAGTAGGTCCGGTAGTACCGCGGCCAGAGCGGTAGTACCGCGGCCTGAAGCTTGGGAACTTCTTGGCCTTGTCTTCTCGTGGCTCCTCTTCCGATATGGCTTGCCCTTGTTCTACGGCTTCTTCTCCTTGAGTCCTGTCTTCTTGTTGATTCGTCGTCTTGCCCATATCATCCTCCCCCCCTTCAAAAAGCGTTGTCCTCAACGCGTGAGGTTCTGCTCGAAAGGGTAGTGTGATATCAACAGCATCACACGTCGTCGCCGCTAGACTTGATACAACATGGAGCGCCTCCTTTCTTCTCCATATGAATTTGGACTTTGGCGCCACCACCTTCTTCTTCTCAACTCTTGATGGAGCCCTTTGTTGCGGAACATGGAACTTCTTTGTACGACCCTGCAAAGTGGTAATGCCCGGGCCACACAACTGACGAACATGTCCATCCTTGCCTTTGTGCACACGCACAGCTACTCCAACAAAACGTCGCAGAGGTGTTCGAACAAAACTGCGGTCGTCGAACCTCATCGCCATATGCACCGAGTCACGAACATCACCACCATTGGTCTGAACACCTTTGTCAACACAAACTGAAGGTGTATCACATGCTGCAATTTCCTTCTTTTCACCAATAAGAGGCTTTACTTCAACCGGCTTGTTACTAACAAGTACTTGCTTGTCATCTACAGGCATAGTTGAAGCAGCTTCAGTACTGACGCTCTTAGCATCATGCTCCTCAGGCTGCAACTTAGCTAAACTTGGTTGTGGTTTAGCTTTGTGCAACGTCTCCTTGCGAACCACCAGCACCACATCAGATTGAATAAGATCATCACCCATAGGCTTCAAAGTCCGGTGTTTCCCATCATGCATATAATAATATGTATTTGCACGGCCCGCGTGTATTGCATTGCGATCATACTGCCATGGACGCCCAAGTAACAGTCCACACACCTCCAATGGCAACACATCACACTCCACATCATCAACATACTCACCAACTGTAAATGGCACACGCACCTTATGAGTAACCTTCAGCATACCGCAGCTATTCAACCACTCAAGATGCTTCGGTTCAGGAATACGCCATGTGGACAACCCCAATGCTGCCACCATCGTCTTGCTAATGCCATTAGTACAGCTACCACCATCAATCATCAACTTGCATGCTTTGCCTTTGATCATACACTGCGCCTGAAATAAATTCCAACGCTGGCTTCTATCCACTGGCACACAAGTATCATCACGTACTCTCTTGAGTTGCACATTCAGCCCACTCAATGGTACAACATCATCCACAACATCCTTGGCCACTTGCAATTCTGCCCGACGTGCGCGATCTAACAAATCTGTCATGTCACTACATGGATGAAACCGAACAATACTTTTGATGTTATCATTGAGACCGGCTATAAAACGTTGCATTGTTTGTTCTGGCTCTTCACGCACCAAAGTACGCCTCAAAAGAAACGTCATCTCCCGAAAATAATCATCCACAGACAAAATTCCTTGCTGCAAAATCTGCAATTTATCACGCAAAGATGTAAGATAATTGAGCGGAACGACACGAGAACGCATCGTATCCTACATAGCACTCCAAGTATCAATAGCTGGCTGTCCCATTGCTACTCTGGTATGCACAATCTTTTCCCAACAAGCCAAAGCACCATCACATAATGCAGAAGATGCTATCGTGATTTGTTCACCACCGGTAAACGCAGTATAGCGGAAAAATTTGTGCATGGCCAATTCCCAATTGAGATATACCTCCACATCAGTTATTCCCTCCAACTTGGGTATTGCCGATGAACCCAGACGAATGTCAGCCATCTTTGTACCTTGTGCACCAACACAATCTGCCCGAGATGCACTCATCTTTTCAATCTGGCCAAACTCAACTCACAGGAACCACAGTATTGTTTGCAAGATTGTGGTTAAACCACTACGAATCGGGAGCTGTGGGTATACAATCTGGAAAGCACACGGAATATCCTTTCCAAATTGTGCTTGCACGCCTTGTTTGGAGCACGGATGAGGATTCTGCACCTATATCAATTTCGGGACTCCTGACAGCCAAATCCAATTACGGGATTCCTTTTCTTCAACCTCTAGCAATCCTCTCTCAAATCAATCTAGTGGAAACAAATCTGCATAAACACAACAGCAATCTGCAGCCTCTATGCACAATCTCCTCCAAACAAATCAATCTGAACGAGAAATCCTCCAAACAAACTCCTCTCAACAAACCGATCTAGATGCGATCGATCAACACAAACTCGCCGTGATCAACCCGAAAATTTGATACCACATGATAAGGAACGGAGTTCCTCTTGAGTTTTGTCCCGATCTTTCACAGCGAGCAACCCGGATAGAATCCTTCCAATCACGCGACGAACGCAACCTGAAGAAGAGGAACGAATCCAGCAAGCAACATGATGGAGATCACCACGCCTCAAACCAAGAACACGACAATCCTTGATGAACACAAGAACCTCTGCGGCAATCTGTTGGATAAACGGCATCGCCAACCCCGGAGGGAAGCTTCACCAAGAGATACAACTCAATGGTTCTCCAACTTTAATTCTGATCTAAGCTAACCCTAAAACTCGTAGGACGTTCTATTTTTATAAGCTAGGGGGTCTAAACGGGGGTACAAGGGCCGCAGCCCTGTTTCTGCGCGGAGGCAGCACGGTAGTACCGTGATGGCGCGGTAGTACCGCGGGCGCGGTAGTACCGCGGCTACTACCGTAGTCGCTACTGTAAACCTTCTGTTTTCCGCGGTAGTACATGCGGTAGTAGGTCCGGTAGTACCGTGGCGCGGTAGTACCGCGGCCAGAGCGGTAGTACCGCGGCCTGAAGCTTGGGAACTTCTTGGCCTTGTCTTCTCGCGGCTCCTCTTCCGATATGGCTTTCCCTTCTTCTACCGCTTCTTCTCCTTGAGTCTTGTCTTCTTGTTGATTCGCCGTCTTGCCCATATCAAGTGTTATAATTCAATCGATAATATGGTTGAGGCGACTTGTCTATGAGTATGGGATTTCACCACCCATAGTCATTTAGACTTGTGAGCGGACGATGAGGACCCATCTCAGTTGATCATCCGGCCTGGATGGAATGCCCCTCACATTTGATGCTTTCTGAGAGTGTTCTGTGCTTGGCCTTGTCTGCTTAGACAAGTGGGTACGTCTCTCGGCTCTCCATATGATTGTGTTGTAACAGGTTTTACATACGTATATTCCGGGTCCCGACACGGGATGAATTGAGAGGGGAGTGTCATGAGCTTCTTTGAGAATGAGTTGCCTTATATCCCTATTCTTAGGTACTACCAAACTATTTTCAAAGAATACCTTTCCTTTTTTATCCATGGAGAAACATTTTGCAACTCCTCTAGAAATGTTCTCCTTGATCCGGCGAACACCTCGTGCACGCCTTTGGGCAACTATGATTTGATCCTCAAGGGTTGGTTTCGCCACCAAGGTAGAAAGGAATCCATGAGGAACAATCTCGAGATTGAGCTTTAGAAATTCATCATGAAGAAGTGCTTGATACTGTTGTAACCTGAGGTTGTTACAATACGACTTACGACTTAGTGCATCAGCCATGACATTGGCTTTGCCTGGGGTGAAAGAAATTCCTAAGTCATAATCTTTTATCAACTCTATCTAGCATCTTTGTCTGAGATTAAGATATGGTTGGGTGAATATGTATTTGAGGCTTTGTGGTCGGAATAGATCTCACAACGATTACCAAGGAGGTAATGTCATGAAGTCTTCAAGGCATGAACTATGGCAGCGAGTTCAAGATCATCGGTAGGGTAGTTCTCTTCATGTGGACGCAATTGGCGTGAAGCGTATGCTACCACATGTCGATCTTGCATAAGTATGCACCCTAACCCTTGTCGCGAAGCGTCACAATAGATCTCGAAATATATTTTTATGTCTGGAGGCGCAAGTACGAATGCAGAAGTTAACCTTCTTTTTCACTCTTGAAATCTTTCCTCGCACTTGGGGGTCCATTCAAATTTCTTATCTTTCTTGAGGAGTTCAGTTAGAGGCTTGGCAACTTTGGAAAAGTTCTCAACGAAGCGGCGAAAATATCTTGCTAAGCCAAGAAAACTCCTAACTTGCTTAACCGATTCAGGTGGAGTCCAATCAAGGATTGCCTAAACTCTCTCGGGATTGACAGCAATGCCTTTGGCAGAAAGCACGTGGCCTCAATAGGTAACTTCTGGTAGCCAAAATTCACATTTAGAGAACTTAGCATATAGGCGGTGCTCTCGAAGTTTCATCGATACCAACCTAAGATGATCGGCATGTTCTTCTTCATTCTTCGAGTATATAAGGATGGCATCGAGGTAAACCACGACGAACTTGTCCAAATACTGCATGAAGATCGAATTCATCATGCGCGAGAAAGTGTTGGGGGCATTGGTTAAACCAAAGGACATGACCGTGTACTCGTAAAGACCATAGCGAGCAGTGAAAGACGTTTTAGGAATGTCCATGTTTCTGATTTTGATTTGATGATAGCCTATTCTCAAATCCATCTTGGAGAAAACAGAGGATACAGCAAGTTGATCAAAAAGATCATTGATCCTGGGAAGTGGGTACTTGTTCTTTATCGTCGCTAGATTAAGCGGGCGATAATCTACACACATCCTTTATGTTCCATCTTTCGTCGTTACGACCAGAACGGGGCCACCCCATGGCGATAAGCTAGGGCGGATGAAGCCCTTTGCCAAAAAAGCTTCAAATTGGATTTTCAGCTCAGCTAACTCACGTGGGGCCATTTTGTATGGGCGTCTAGAAATTGGGGCGGTTCCTGGCATAAGATCTACGATGAATTCTACACATCTGCCAGGAGGCATCCCTGGCAGTTCTTCAGGAAAGACATCCGGAAAGTCATGAACCATCGGAATATCTTCAAGGTCGAGAAGGGGAAGCACATTCAAAGTATGCATCTGGGTTCTAGAACTGGGTGAGGTGTAGTCAATTGGCTGGCCTGATGGATGGGTAAGCTTAAAACTCTTGGTTTTACAATCAATAATAGCATTTTGTCTTGACAACCAATCCATTCCTAACATGACATCAATGTCTGAAGATTTGAGTGCTATAAGAGAAGCAAGAAATACTAAACCCTCAATTGCAATTTGATTGCCATGGCTTACTCTATTAGTTTGCCACTTTGAACCAGGAGTTTGAATTATCATTGGATAAAACATTTATTCAAAGGGGAACTCATGCTGAAGTGCATAAATCTCCGACATGAATGAATGAGATGCTCCTGGATTAAAAAGAACGGACGCGGTAACATGATTCATCGGAAGCGTACCAAGGATGACGTCAAAAGTATCAATAGCTTCCTCAACTGAGATTTGGTTCACACAACCACTAAGAGTGGCTAAGGACTTTTCTTGCAAAGATTTTGAGGTTGACTTCCTTGAAAAATTACGTCGAGAACGACGTGGCGCCATCAACACCTGAGGGCATTTATGAAAGAAATAGCCTGGCAGACCACACGTGAAACACATTCTGCCTGAATTGCTGGGAGCAGGATTACTTGATTGCACACCGTCATTCTTGGGAGTAATGTCGGGTTGAGGTGGATGGTAAATATTGGATGGTAGCCTCTGAAGAAGGTTTTGAGGTATGGCACTAGTTGGAATCCATATTCGGCGCTTCTGAGGGGCAGAGCTAGAATATGGAGCAAACTCACGAGCATGCTTGCGAGACTCTTCGAACCATTCATTGCCATGCTCAGCTTTGAAGGATCTGTTGACTAAATCCTCAAAGTTGACAAATTCAAGGAGGTTGAGACCATGAGGAATGATAGGGCTAAGTCCCTTACGGAACCTTGCCTGCTTTCTTGCATCGGTTGTGATCTCCTCTTGGGCACAACGAGCAAGACGGTTGAACTCTCTCACATACTCATGAATGGACATCTCTCCTTGAGTCAGATTGCAGAACTCTTCCTTCTTGCGCCCCATTAACTCATCTAGAAGGTGGTACCCTCGAAAGGCATCACGGAACTCCTACCAAGTCACTATGTGACCATCAGGCTGCATCGCAACATAGCTCTCCCACCATTTAGCAGCAGCATCTTCCAGAAAGTATGCCGCAAATATAACTCGATCATTGGGGGAAACATGCGTCGTATCAAGCTTACGATCGATGGAACAGAGCCAATCATCATCTTCAAGGGGCTCAGAAGAACATCGGAATACTGGTGGTTTGAGGAGGATGAAGTCCTGAATGCTGACAACCACACTACACCGACGTGAGGTATTCTGCTCGATGAGCTCCAAAAGGCGTGTTTGATCTCGTCGATTCCGCTCAGCCTCCATCATGATTTCCGCCGCAGAAGGCGGTGGTGGAGGTTCATCATCATTTTGATTCTGAACACGGTCTCGATTTCGACGAACAGCACTACGAGTTCCACCTGACATCCTGTGTGATAGCAATTAACAATTAGAACATGTTTTACGGTGGAATCAAAGATAAGATAACATGACTAGGAGGATAGGATTGTAATGCAACAACAATGATTCATTAGGACCTGGGATAACTCGGGCCGCATAACGGCAACACCGGGATGAAAAATGAGACAACTTCCAAGATAACGGACATCACTTCCTAAGAAACACTAGGGAATGATGACTCAGAAGACCACAACAGTCCTATGGCTATAAAGAAGCAATCAACGAGGTGTTCTAGTAAAGACATAGATGAGCCTAGTCCTATCTTCCCGTAGAAAAGATGAGGGTGACTCAGAACTCAGATCGATGAGGACAAGGAAAAAAAGAAGTCTTATGTTGTTCCCTTATACCCAACTAACTAACTATAGAATGGTAGACTCAACTTCGACCAAGGTTTGATAATCCTACAGACAGTCCTGCTCTGATACCAAGTCTGTCGGGACCCAGAATATGCATATGTAATTCCAATCACAACTCAATTATATGGAGAGCTGAGAGTCATACCCACTTGTCTAAGCAGACAAGGCCAAGTACAAGACACTCTCGGAAAGCTCGATCGTGAGGGGCATCCCTTCCAGGACCGGAATCAACTAAGATGGGTCCTCATCGTCCGCTCACAAGTCTAAATGCTTATGGGTGGTGAAATCCCATACTCATAGCAAGTCGCCTCAACCATATTATCGATTGAATCATAACACTTACATAAACAGACTCCAGCCCGATCACTTAGTCGGGGTCTCGGGCGGGCTCGATCGTACAACGAAGTGTCCCACGTGACAGAGTCACGAGCAATCGCATCGTGATGCCCCAAGATGCGCACATCTCAGGGCCACTTGTTGTAAGAAAGACCGCCGGCGAGAGCACAACTAAGCTATCGAACTCCACACTAAGACATGCACGTTATAATCATACACGCAGCATACATGTCCAGTGTAAACAGCAGGTACTCATCACATGAACTCTACAAAGTATACTTCTTTATTGACTTACATAGAGTACACAAAGAGATCACATCACTGTGATCCAACATTCATACAAGCAACGGAAGCAACATAGGTCTGAGTACAGATAGGTTTAACAAATGGCTTAGAGAAGCCTTGTTCAAACATACATAGCCCTCCACAAGGGACCAGACTTCTGTCTGGAACTATACTAGCTTAGTCCACGTCGAGATCCAGGAATAAGCCTCCATCGGGGTCAAGGGGTTTCATCTAAAAACATAAATAAGCAAACGTGAGTACAAAGTCGTATTCAGCAAGACTTACATCAGAACTATACTACTCATGCTCAGGTATCAAGTCAAAGGGAGGTGGGGTTGTAATGCATAAGTGCCAGCTTTAACTTGGCTAACTTGAACTACGATTACCAGAATGAGGTAAGGAGTGTACTTGAGTCCATCTATCCACGTCTCCCAAACAATACACCACTATGGATCCTTCCTCGACTTCCCACGAGAAAGCAAACCATAGCACTCACACTTATCTTGGCAAGTTTTAGAGTAACCATTGAAGTTGTCTAATAAGCAAGCATAGGTCTCCAAGTAGTCCATTACCGCGGACGCGGCTATTCGAATAGTTTTGTTAACCCTGCAGGGGTTTAAACTACACACACATGACCATCAGTTACCTCCAAGTACTCGTCACCATTCAAGGGGTGCCGGCGAGGATGTTCACCAAAACACTTCACTCACAACCGTTCTATTCCAGGAGTCGACTATCTGAGTTAGCTCCGCTCCGGCCAGATCAACGATACGGACTCAGACAATGTAGGCAACTGAGACACCATCCGGAGATGGTTTCACTGTCTCACAGATCCACCCACATATCTAAATGATGCAACATTTCACTCACTCTTTTCTATGCATATGCCAAATGGAAAGCCCGAACAAGTGTGACTCCTAGACTTCAACACGGATTAAGGTAATAGGCCGAGAGGGGACAGTGAGCTCAATGTGTGGTTGTACTCTTTGTCTTGGATTACCATACAAGAACTCGGTCTTAAGGCAGTGTTCAACGAGACAACCCACTGTGTACTCCTACACAGCCTCTCATCGTTCACCTTGTTTAGGTCAAGTTCCCAACACTTTAACACCATCATCAACATGATCACCATCATCCCGACTCACATAAGAGTAACCTCATTGTAACACTCTAAGCATGCAATAAGCAGTAACAGTTGCAGGGGCCACATGATATCAACCAACTCCTACATCTGCTAGGATTGTGGTTTGCTTACTACTGTGACAAAATGATAGGTGATGCAAAGGAATGGGTTCAACTATGCAGTAGAAATGTATCATGGTAAACATCCTAAGAAATGCATAAGCGAGAATGAGATGGAATTGGGTTTTTATCGACATGATCAATGGGGTTTGCTTGCCTTGCTAATGATGCACGGTTACTGGTCTTCTGCCACGGGGACGTAGTCCGTCTCGGAAACACTGTTATCGATAGCAATCATCAACAAAGGGGAACATACATCGAAAGTACAATGCTCAAGCACATGACATGGTTGTGATAACATGATGTACATGGTGCTGGTTTATGTCAATTCCATTTAATTGAAGTGTATTGCAAAAGGTTTGCAAATTCAAACTCCAAATTTGAATTCAAAATATGTCATATGCACATTTGCTAATGTCCACCCATTTTAAAATGGTCAAACATGAAAAAAATAGCATATTCATATTACTTGCATTTTTCTGATAATTTTGCATATATTATTTATTAAATTTGGAGTTCTCGTTAATTTTTCATGAATTTTCAAAGTTTAAACCTTTTTCTGGATTTCCTGAGATAATTTTAATCTAGAAAAGTGTTTATTGCGTCACGTTGGCGTCAGCATGACGTGGGGGGTCTGACCGTTGGGGTCGACCTTTCATAGACAGGGGGGTTAATCCTTGTTTAATTAAAATAGAGGGGGTTAATCCCTGTTTAATTAAAACAGAGGGGGGTTAATTAGGTCATGGGCCCACATGGCAGTGACACTGGGGGGTTGGTTAGGCCCAAATCACTCCGGCTCGCCGGAGAGTCATCGACGGCGGCCTCGGCACACGGCGGAGGAACACCGGGGTTGTCTCTGGGCCACCAGGAGGCTCGCGGAGGGCACCAACCTGCTCCCCATGCTCTCCCGCATCACGCACACCACACGGGCGTCACCAGGGTGGCCGGAGGCGATTACGCTGAGTGGAGAGGCGGAGGCCGGGGCTCGGGCTCGTCGTCCATGGTGACGCACGCCGCGGGAGCAAGCGCTAGAAGGCGGAGAGGACGGAGAAGCTCACCAGGAGCAAGAAGCTGAGCTCGGGGAGGGCTCAGCGGCGACGGGCTCCTCGTCGGGTTCCCGCGGTGGACGGCGGCGAGGAGGAAAAGGGGGCGACATGCTCGGGGCTCCTTGGGCCGATTCTTTGCGCACGGCGACGAAGACGAGCACGGCGAGACTTTTGGACACCTTAGGGCAGCTCGAGGAAGACGGTGGCCACGCGGGTGCGGCGGCGCGCTCCAGCACGAGCTTCGGGCGGCGACGAATTCGAGCGGGAGAGAGGGGAAGGTGGTCTTCAAGAGGGGGAATGGCCGAGGGAGGCCTCTGGGTGTCTCTGGGCGAGAGGACGTGGGCGGGGAGGCGGTTGTGTGGCGTAGCCGGCGTCGGGGGCCACGGCATGGTCGCCACCGAGGTGCTTGGTGCCGCGGAGAGGAAGACGACAAGCGTCTAGGTGGGCTGGGCCAGGCAGATGGGCCAGGTGCAGTGAGTTGGGCTTCTTCTCCTTCTGTCTTTTCTCTTTTATTTCTTTCTATTTATTTGTTTTTCCTTGATAGAAATATCTAGGCATTTTATAAAATCCTCAAATCTTTATCTTGGACTTAGGTGACATAGAACTAGCCACTCCGCCAAGTTTTGAAGATTTTTGAAATTCAAATTATTTGAATTTAAATTCAAAAAGGATTTTTATTTAATTTCCAATCCCTTTCTGGATTTTTTGAAAAATCTTGGAGCATGCAGTGGGACCCATTTTTGGGATCATGCATATTAATAAGACTTTTCAAAAAGTTCAGAGGATTTTTGGAAGAAATTTTTTGGATGGCCATTTAAATAAAATTCATTTGGGGCTTTTCTTTTCCCCATTTCCTTTTTCTTTTGAAATTTTTACATGATGCAAAGATGCTAGCCTAGCTTAGCACATACCTAAGTTGGGGCTGTGACATGCAAGGGCACCAGGTTTTTGTCTCACCATTTGCAAACACTGCTCTCACAAACTCCTTGGCTTTCATTGCCCATTCAGTGGTAATCTCTTTCTGATTAGTGCGACCGTTGTACATCCAGGCACGATCGTCGCTCATCTTGTCGCTAGCTAGCTACTAAACAACAAATATACAAGTTTGTCAATTTTATTACGTCCACTTTTTATTTCTTTTATCATACATAGCTACGGCATATGTAATTAACCTACATACTAATAGGTACAGATAGGTCCTAATCCCACCCGAGTATGTGTAGATTGGGTTCGTTTTCCCATGCTCTGCTCCCGACCCGATGCAGAATTTCGGAGGCACCTCCCCGATGTTCTCCTAATACATGTCTCGACAACAAGCCGAGAGGTTGTGTATCCGGAGAACAACAGGGAGGCGCTGACGAAATTCCACGTCGGATCGGGACCAGAGCATGGAAAAACGACCCAATCTACACATACTCGGGCTGTCCATGGATAACGTTGGACAATTCAAAAGAATCACTATTATAAATATGCAAATGAATGCATATTTATAACTGTAACCCTTTCGAACGGGAGACGCATACTGGTTACGCGACTGTATTTACCTAGCTAGTGTCATCGGCACGAAGGCCGGAACAGAGCAAATGAAGGGGGGAAGAGGATATAGGACATTTTTTGCTCACCCTAGAACGTAGGGGAGGTCGTCAAACACGAGACCCTCGACGACGGTTCTCGGGATATACAACTGCACATTAAATTTCAAAAAATCAACACAAACAGTACTACGAGTAATTAAGCCAAGTAATACTAACATCTAATTACCAACTATATTATGTAATACTAACAATCTTCACGGGGATACGATCTACTACGACCTAGAGACAAGGTCTACATAGAGTGCCTCTGCCATCTTCAACGGAAGGAGCGACCAGTCGTCGTCCACCTCCATTTTCACCGGTAGGAGGGCAGGGCGGGAGCGATGGGTTATTGCGGTGGCGACGGTTCGGGATTCTCCTCCTCCTACTGTCCTCCTCCTCCTTCTCCTTCTTTTCCTATTCTTTATCTGCTTGTTCTATTTTTTCCTTTCCATCTTTCTTTTCTTTAACTTTGTTTTTCTCTCTTCCTCCACCTTCTTTCTCTTCTTTATTCTTCTCTCCACCACCTTCTCCTCCTCCTCCTCCTCCTTCTTCTTCTTCACCTCCAAATTATTCTTACTTTGTTCACCTTCAACTCACTCTTCTCTTCTTCTTTTATTTCCTTTCTTTTCTTTTTTCTCTTCTTTTTTTCCTATTGTACTTTAACTCCTATTCTTTTCTCCTCTTCTTTTTTTATTTATTCTAACCAAACTAAAATCTAACTAATATAAATAGAAAATAAAGCTAATTAAACCTCAACAGAAAAATATTCTAACAAAACCTAAAGTTAACTAAAACAGAGAACAAATTCTAACTAAATCTAACTAAACCTACATCAATACCAAAATTCTAACATTGCTAATTAACAGGAAAATACCAAAAAAATGAACAATGGCTTACCTTCCGGTGGTCGTGGGTGGGGATGTGGCTGCGGGGAGGTGGCGCCGGCAAGGAGGATGTTGCGGCTGGTCGGCGGTGGCGACACCTATAGCGGCGCATCTGACTCCAATCAGAGGAGAGGAGAAGAGAGGAGGAGAGGAGAAGAGAGGGGGAGAGGAGAAGAGAGAAGGAGAGGAGAGGAGGGAAGGGCGGGCCTCACCGACGGCAGTGCGGGGCAGGGCGGGCGCGGGGCAGGGGGAGGCGGCGGCGGCGGTGAGGTTCGTGGGAGAGAGAGATGGAGGCGTGGAAGAGAGAGTGGAAAGAGAGAAAGAGGAAGGTGGGGGCAGGCGGTGCCCGGTTAATGGCACCGCGGCTTTGCCATCTACCGACAGACGACAAAGAGTTGTTGCCGTCTGTGGGCAGACGGCAAAGCCCCTGCCATTAACGGCCACTCGTAGCACGGCATGGGCGGGCCCACCATGGTCTTTTTCGTTTGCGCACGGACGACAATAACTCTTTTGTCGTCTGTCTTTCGGGTAGCGGACGGCAAATGACCACTTTGCCATCTGCATGTCTTTGCTGTCTATTTTTAGGGCAGCTGTCGGTAGAGGACCTCATTGTCGTCTGCCCCGATGGAAAACAGACGGCAAATAGGATGGAACATGGAAAACTAAGGAATTCCAGTAGTGAAGTGTCGGGACCCGGGGTTAGCGCATGTAATTCCAGTCACGATGCAATCACATGGAGAGCCGAGAGCCGTACCCACTTGTCTAAGCAGACAAGGCCAAGCACAGAACACTCTCGGAAAGCATCGAACGTGAGGGGCATCCCATCCAGGCCGGATGATAAACTGAAATGGGTCCTCATCGTCCGCTCACAAGTCTAAATGCTAATGGGTGGTGAATCCCATACTCATAGACAAGTCGCCTCAACCATGTTATCGATTGAATCCTAACTCTTACATAGACTTACTCCAGCCCGATCACTTAGTCGGGGTCTAGGGCGGGCTCGATCATACAACAAAGTGTGCACGTGACAGAGTCACGAGCAATCGCATCGCGATGCCCCAAGCTGCGCACATCTAAGGGCCACTTGGTGTATAAAAGAGCGCCAGCCAGATCACAACTAAGGTCTCGAAAACCCATACTAAGACATGCATGTTATAAACATACACGCAGCACACATGCCTAGTATGAACAGCAGGTATCATCACATAACTCTACAAAGTGTATCTTTATTGACTTACACATAGAGCATACAAAGATCACATGTTTGTGATCAACATTACATCATACAACGGAAGCAAATTAGGTCTGAGTACAGACAAGTTTAACAAATGGCTTAGATAAGCCTTGTAAATATACATGCCCTTCCACGAGGGACCAGACTGATGTCTGGAACTATACTACCAAGGTCAACGTCGAGCTCCACGAAGGTGACTCCATCGGGATCCGGGTTCTCATCTAAAACATAGAATAAGCAAACGTGAGTACAAAATCGTACTCAGCAAGACTTACATCAGATCTATACTACTCATGCTCAAGTTTCAAGGTAAAGGAGGTGGGGTTCAACATGCAGAAGTGCCAGCTTTGACTTGGCTAGTCCTGTGCTACGAGTACCAGACTTGAGGTAAGAAGCGTACACGAGTCCACTACATGTCTACAACCAATTACACCACTATGGTTACTTCCTCGACTTCCCCACGAGGAAGCACACCATAGCACTCACGCTTATCTTGCGAGTTTTATAAGTATCCATTCAAGTTGTCTATGATCAAGTAAAGGTCCCCAAGTAGTCCATAACCGCGGACACGGTTATTCGAATAGTTCATTAACCCTGCAGGGGTGTACATCTTCACATACGTGTCATCACTTATCGTCTCGTTCTTGTCACCCTTCAAGAGGGTGTCGGACGTGGATGAAACCAAGGCACTACCCTCACATCACCTTCTCTAATCCAGGAGTCGACTACCTGAGTTTGTCACCGCTCGAGAGTCCGGCCGGTTCCACGAAACAGACTCAGATAATGCAAGGGACCGAGACGCCACCTTTGACAGATGGTTTCACTGCCTCACAGGTCCACCCACATATCTATGGTTAGGTCAAATGGAAAGCCCGAATCTAGTGTGACTCCTGGACCGGATCGGGTACGTAAAGAGGCCAAACGGGGCTCCCGTAAAACCCTACATGTGGTCATACTCTTTGTCTTGGATCACAAAACAGGAACTCGGGGCCTAGGGCAGTGTTCAACGAGAAAACCCACTGTGTACTCCTACACAGCCTCTCATCGTTCACCTTTGTTTAGGGTGGATTCACCAACACGTTATCATCAGCACCACTGTGTTCATTTCATCCCGACTCACAATCATAACATCCTCAGTGTATCACTAAGCAGCAATAAGAAGTAACAGTTGCAGGGGCCACATGCTCATCATTCAACTCCTAAATCTGCTAGGATTGTGGTTTGCTTAATACGGTGACAAAAAGATAGGTCATGCATCGGAATGGGTTCAACTATGCGAAAGAATGTGTCTCGATGATCTCCTAAACATGCATAAGCGAGACTGAGAGGGAAGTAGGATTTTATAGACATGATCAATGGGGTTTTTCTTGCCTTATTGTCGAGACTCGGGGGTGCCACTCTTCGGAGAAAACAGGAACTACGTCCGGCGATGGATCTATCGAGAAGAAGCAAACACCGAGACAACAAAGTATAAACATCACATTGCAATGCACATTCAAGAAATGAATCATGGAATGGTACTGATGTGATCTAGGTTCAATTTGCAACAAGTTAATTGAAGTTGATTTGAATAAGAAATTCAAATTCAAACTCCAAACGTTGTTCAAATTAGCCAAAGTTGCATTTGCTAATGTTTGGATATGGTAAACCATGTTGTCATGTGTATGATATGCCTCTGATGTTCATGTGATAAGGTTGGCATTGCAAAGATTTAATTTGAAATGATTTAAACATTTATTTTGAATTATTCCAAATAACCCAAATAGCTAAATGCTACTGGTTCATCATCATAGATGTGTTTTTCATCCATGAAAATATGATATTTGGAATCCTTGCATTTTTTTTGATGATTTTTCATATATTAAACTTTTGATTTGGAGTTATGGTTTAAAAGTTATTGAATTTCAAAGATTTAATAGTTTTCTGGAATTTCCTGGAATTAAAAATAAACAGAGAAAAGGGGTTATTGCATCATGCTGACGCAATGCTGGCGTCATCATGGGGCTGACCAGTGGGTCCACCCTGTCATAGACACAGTGTCTTAACTCTGTTTTATTTAAAATTTGTATTTGTTTTAGGGGCTGGCCCCACCTTTCATTGGGTGATTAGGGGGATTAAGCCCCTAATCTCTCTGATGTGTGGGCCTCGTCGGAATCCTGCCGGCGGCGACCAACAGGGCGGCGGCGCCCATTGAAGCCGGCGGTTCCGAGCGCTAGAGGCCACGTGGAAGGTGCCGTTTGGCTCCTCTCGAACGCGCGCTTCACGTGGACGCCAAGGGGAGGCCAGGGGGACGCCGAGAGCACGCCCAAGGACATGGCCGCGGCGGCTGGAGCTCGGGCTCCCGACGAGCTCGGCGAGGAAGGCGCGGGGAGGAGAGGGAGCTAGGTGGGGAGCGTCGCCGGCTCACTTAGATTGCAGAGGAGGGGTTGGGGACGCCGGAGACGCAGCGGGTCGTCCGTAATTGCTCGCCGGAGTAGCGAGGCCGCGGCGGTGGAGTTCGAAGAGGGCGTCGGCTCGGGAGCTCCTCGGCTCCAATCGAAAGGCCCGGGCGATGAAGACGATGACGGGGCGCGCCTTGGACAACCTCGCGCGGCGGGTGGACTGGGCCGGCCAGAGGAAGTGGGCCTTCGCCCTGGGCGACAGGTAAGCACTTTCTTCTGTTTTTCTTCTTTTTGTTTTCTGTTTGATCTGTTTTGCCCATGAAAAAAATAGCCAGAGCATTTAATAAAATCCCCAATTATTTTTATAAAACCTAGGTGACCTTATAGTAGTCAACCCCAAGTTTTGGGAATTTTTGAAATTCAAATTATTTGAATTCCAATTCAAATATGTAATTGATTTAATTTCCAAGCTACTGTTTGGATTTTTGAAAAATCTATGAGCATGTGTTAAATCCCAAATCACTTTTAAAATGATCACACTCATTTTTAGGATTTTTCAACATATCCAAAAGAATTTTGGAAAAAGATTTCTTTCTGGCCTTTTATTTAATTTCTCAGGGCTTTTCTTTTCCCCATTTTTGAATTTTTTTTTCAATTTTTCACATGATGCAAAGGACTCAAGAAAGCACTAGCACTTACCCTAATTGGGGTTCTGACATGAAGGCACATATGTAATTTTCCTGTTGTTGCTATGTTGCGTTTGCTGGGATCTGATGATTATGAGATTATGTTCAGATTGTGATGAGTAATATATTTGGTTCTTCTCCTTTTATATTTATGTTCTTGAGTAATTCTTGCATGTTCTCCGTTGCTTTTTATTACTTTGGCCAAGTGATGGATCATGACTCCAAGAGGGAGTGTTATGCATGATTGTGAGTTCATGCCTCAATGACTAGCTTGAGTGACAGAAACATGAGTCTAAGGGATGTGTTGTTACCACAAGGGGGAAAACAATTGTGATTGTACTTGCGGATGCAAGGATTGTTTACTTTACGCAAAGTTCTTTTAATGCAGTTGTCAGTTGCTTTGGGTTTATATTTTGGGTGGGCTCGAAACTTAATACCAGCGAGATGTTCCGGATAGATATCTCAAGGTGGATGATTAGTGGGTAGATGCAGATGGATTTCGATCTACTTGTCTTGGCGTACTGCCCATGCTTTTGAGCCTCTTCCTTTCTTTTGTAGCATAGTTAGCATTGTCGTGCGTTTTAATCCTGTCAATTGCCCGGCTGTAATTTGTTCACCTTGCATAGTTGTTTATCGTCTTTTGGGAGAGAGACGTCACTAGTGAACTTCATGGGACCCTGGTCCATATTTCCATCACTGTTTACACCCTCAATTTACTTCATTTTTTACTTTCTAGTCGCAGTTATAACTACTATTATCTCTTGCGTTTGATCCTTTGTAAACGACAAGGCCGGAGGGATTGACAACCCCTCTGCACTCGTTGGGAGCAAAGTTATTTGTTGTTTGTGCAGGTCCAGGTAACGCAAGTGATTATCATAAATGGCGCATCACTTGCCGAACCACCTACTTGTCATCGTCGGAGTCCTACTGGAGACAAATCTTGGTATCTTCACCGACGGAAATTTGCTACTAGCTACATCTCAATCTTCCACTTGGGGTAGCCAACGAGGAGCACTACTTCACTGCCATCAATGCTCCTTTGCGTGTTTTGCCAAACTTTGACAAACCTTTTGAAGTTCATTGTGATGCTACACTACAAGAAATATGCTAATATACGACGCTATATTTTCGTCGCTACATCGTCACGGTTTTTAATTTACGACGATCTTACGACGAAAAACCAAGCGTCGAAAACGAGCTGTCAAAACTGAAAGAAACGGCGTTTTAGTTGAAATTGTTGTAATTTTCACGACGATTTATGGACCGTCGTAACCTTTACGACGATCCTAAATCGTCGTTGGCAATCTAACCCAATCCTACGTGGCAGTCCTACGTGGCAACATTGCGAGGAAATCAAATCACCGTGGCTGAAATCAGCCCAACCCATTCCAATTGATTACATGGGTTGGTTTCAAAAATTTGGGCTTTTCTTATTGGGCTTATTTTCGGGCTTTAGCCTATTCACAACCCATTCTAGTTCTTTTTCGGATTCTCTTGATCATTACAATATGGGCCTTAGCCTTTTATTGCCCAAATACATTTGGCCCAATCAAGTTTTGGCCATTTTTATTTCGAATTTTATCACTGTTTGGACCAAGCTAGTTCCTTTTTAAGCTATGGGCTCTTTTTTACTGGGCCTATGAAAGCATACATTACTACCAAGTCCACAAAAAACTCATCCAAATAGACATATAGTTTCAATAACACAACCAAATACACAAAATCTTGATATCCACAACACACAAGTGCACAATCAGGATTTCATATCATTTATAAGCACAAGCTTCTACCAGATTACAATTCAACAAAATATCACATGAGCGGTAACGGTAGCATTTGACAGTGCTGACGTTTGGTCAGAACTTCAGCATGGTTAGCAGGAGCCTTTGGCGAACGAGCAGCTACACCTCCCGCTCGCTGGAGCCATCTTAAGGAAGGTATAATTCCTCCAAATTGATATCTGAAAGAAACGAAACCATGTGATTATCTAGCAACAAAAGAGAGGCTATACAAGAATATAAAAAGCAATGAAGGAAAAAATTCAGAATTGCTCGTCTTAAGAATATAATAAAACTATATATTCTCTTCAAACAAACTAGCCTATAATTACTCATCTGAAATACATTCTTTGAAGAAAATGATCAAATAAACTGGTTTAAACCTCAAAACCTTAACCTGAAAACCTTAAATTAAACAAACTGGTTTTATGTACAGGTTTATGTACAGGGATACTACAGGTTTAATATGCACCTGTTAGATTAAACAAACTGGTTTTATGTACAGGTTTATGTACAGGGATCATGTGCTAGTCAAATGGCAAGTGCACTTTAAATCTTTAATGAAGGAAAACACACAAATCATGTTAGAATCCAACATAACTCCCAGCAACTAGAACAAGGATTTTCTGCAGCTAATTCGTGGCCTAATCTACTTAATAGCCAGGCCATACAAGCTTTAGTACCGAATCCAAACCCTATAACAACACATCAGCATCCATACAAGCAAGCTCTGCACTGATAACACATTCAACATGATAATAAGAAACAAAAATACAAGGAATACATGCAGGAGGAGGAGGAGGGGGAGAGACCTCATTGTGCGGTTGCAGGTTGGGGAGGGCATCGGCATCACCAGCGGTACCGAGTCGTGGTCGGCGCCAGCAGCTCGAGAAGGTGGTCGTCGAGCTGCAGGAGCTCCGTCTCCTTGTTTGCAGCGGAGGAGGGCCTCCATCTCCAACGTGTGTTGCTTCTTCTAGGGCCATCCCAGGGGTGGTTCTCTGAGACGGAGAGGGAGGGAGGCAGAGGAAGAGGAGGAGTTGGAGCCCACGTCGAAGGCGCTAGTACTAGAGGCGCCATGGCGGCGGGAGGGAGCTCCAGACAGCGGCGGCTAGCACCTATGATTTGCAGATGGGGGCGGAGGGAACTGGGTTGGTGAGGGCGGTGGTGAGCCGCTCCGTCTGAGGGCTGCGGCGAGGCAGGGGTGTCACGCGGGGAAAAGCACCAAGATCGATCTGGGAGAACCGCCTCTTGGCCTGCTCGATCTAGAAGCCCCCGTCGCCTAACATCGACCGATGGAGGGAGAGAAGGGGAGGGTTGCGAAGCGGGAGATGGGAGAAGATGGGGTGGTGCCAAAGACAGAGAGAACGAGATTGACATAGGGGGCGGCGGCGCGTCTGGATAGTCTAGGGTTACGACTTACGACTCGGTCTAGGGTTAAGCAGGCACTGGTTTTGTTTTTGGGCCCGATGGCAGGATGAAATTTCGGGCGGCAAGGAAACTTCGTGCCCGTCGAATGCAAATATTTCGGACCATCGCTCCTCTTTATAGATCATTGATGGCGCACGTTGCTGCGCCCATCCATTTTGGCAATTGAATGATAGAAAATTGTAAAAAAAATAGGTAAAAAACATGAATGTTAATGGGTTTGCAAGACTGCCATTTTTATCATCCCTTAGAATAATACTCAAATACTTCCTAACAAAATACATGGATGCACGAGAAGCACCAACTTTGATTATCCCATCCCGAGCACATAAGATAATAATCGAGAAACTAAAGCCGTAGCAACTTACAATATCATTTAATCAATCAGATTTACATACAATTTACATTGTGATAGAGCGGAAAATCAGAAAATGTGAAACCAAATATAAAACCTAAATCAAAGTCCACAAAAAGGGTAGAACAATGCCTCGATAGTTGTCTCAGTGTACAGTTTACACTCCAACCACAAAGGTTACACTAAAACACGTTCTTTCACTGCATTGTGTTGCTCATACTCTATGTTCTTCTATGTTAGAGTTCATGATCACCCACTCTTTTTTATACCAACAAAGATTCAAAATACTACATCATCAGTCTGGGAACCACAACAAAAAATAAAACCTATTAAGATCATGTAAAACCTAGTAAATTTGTACCCTTTGATTTATTTATTTTGATAAAGAGCGCCTTCTAGTGTTAAGAGTTTTCTCCATTTTTTGGATGTCAAAGAAACAAATTGAAGTGACAGTGACATCAATAAGCAACCCTAACTCCCAAGGAAATCTTAATCAGTAGTTATAGCTAGTGGCTTACATAGTACAGTATCATTGTGGTAAGGGGGAAATATTTTCGATTTGGATGTTAGGTGTTGTATTCTGAGCAAGTATAAAAGATGTTCCTTCTAATAAATTGCTCGACCTAAATACTGGGAGATAATATCTGTATCACACTCTTCATTTAAACACAGTAGTGATAAACACATAGGCACAAATGGCAAATCTGTATTTGTGTAGTAAATAATTTAACTCCTGGACGTTCACATTTATTAAGTCCAATCACACCTATTGATCTATGTAAAGTTATCTTACCAAAAAAAAAAAAATATCCTTTCTTGTATTGTAGGTAGTATATATATATTCTCCGGAAACTTTAGGCTTACTTACAATGGGTGGTATCAATAATGGTTCGGCATTCTTACAACAACAGCTTATTAGATGTTGCTTCTGAATTTTCCCTAACCTTTTTTTGTGGCGATGAGGTGCTCAACTTTGCAAGTTACCTACTGCTGTAGTCACTTAAAAAAATATCTAGTCCATTTAGCCAGTATCACCAGGAAGAAAGGTCAATTCAAATATTCAACATATAATATGTGTAGCGCAGATCATATAGATTATTTATTGAAATTTTCTCATAAGGAATAATTAAAAATTTATATAGGCAACAATTGAGATGCTTACGATTAGCACCAGCATCATCAGAACAAGGCACTTTAGTTCTATCTATGCATTGAGAATGTGAAATTTGGATTACTTTTTCACAAAAAAAGGAAATGGCAAGCAAAATCACATGTTGATAGTTTCCTCGCCTGGATTACCTGCAGTGACCGTTCACGTAATTCCAAGTGAACCCAAGCAGAAATATACTAATGGGGGAACTATAAGAGATAAAATATAAACTAAACCCAGGCACATGAAATGATTAGTTCACAAAAACAAGCAATGTATCCTGATGACAATGAGACTACCGTTGATGCAAGCAAAACAACACAATATAACGATAGAATTTCAACAGTATATCTTAATTAAAAGGAACATTCTCAATAACATGTCTAACCTATGATGGCTGAGCTCTAAGTGTAGCTTCGCAGACACAGTTTAGCAGTCAATGGCTTTTAACTAAAGATTCAGAAGACATACAACATGGCCAAAGCGATTGATGGCACTTAATTAAGCAGCATGTTTGATTTCTTCAGCATCACCTTCCTCATAGGCAGCCGACAACCAACAGTTTTGGTGAACATTATTAGAAAGCCTTGAGCCATGCAATACAACAAAAAGAAGAGAGAATGGTGAATTAATGCAGCCAACATATAACACAAATATGTTACATTCCTATGCACTAACAGTCTTAACACTAATGCACAACTTACTCTGAATCTCTATCATTGTAGCATTTCTGAGCTTATTGAAATCATGTGCATAATGGTAAATGATGATTGCACTCTGGTAAGCCTGCACACACGAAACTACGTGGGGTTAAATACTTTTGGCCCTCAAATCGTGATACTTCATATCTGAACAAAACAAAACAAAATAATTTTTTCCATTTTTCAAATGAATATTTTATTAGGTGTGAACTTCCAAGGACAAATAACACACTATTATTTATTAAGAAAACTTATCAGTTTTCACTGTATAATCTTTCTACTTTGCATCGGAAAGTACACAATTTTATCATCATGCATTGGCTGGTGATAGCCTTGCAAGTACCAACAGTTAAACCAAGTCGTTAATGGAATGCAGCAGCATCCAGTTACCTATCAGAGATGGCCAAAGATATCCAGATAGAATTTCCGTAAGGAATGTATGCAAGAAATTTCTAGGACAATAGGTAGTAAGAAAAACAAAGCAGTAGACCAAATAGAAAAATAAAATTTTAAATTATGTTATGCATAGTAACCATGTTGTATTGCATCTCCAATAGTCACAACTTATGTTTTCACTCTATAGTTTCATCCAACATTGTGGCCTTGTCGATGTACAAAGATAATATACGTGACAGTATACAAAATATCAAATTTCAATGATATAAACATACCTCTAAGAAAAAAAGATAATATGATGGCTTAGTTGTACCTCTGCACTAACATGCATCAGACCAAGCATACTACACGTGTGACAAATATGAAGTATGCTAATATGCAAGATACAAATGTGAATTAGACTATTTTAATTTCTGAAACTTTTATATTCCACGTTTACAAAATATAAATAGAGAGTAAATTTATATATTAGTTAAGCAACAATTATCTGCAGTCCTCCTGGACTTACATCAAATAACTTGTGTACAGAAATTTAAAATCTGCAAAAAATTGAACTGAAACAATACATATCGTCTAATCCAAATTATAGATGGTTACTTGTGCAATATCTAGTGGGATCAGTGACTTCCATAGCATGTAAAATAAAAGGAATAATATTAGGGCAGAAGTAATCATGTAATATGAGATTATTTACCTTACTAATAGGAATGCCAATGCAAAGGATAGATGAGTGCACAATGAGTTTCCACAAGCGCTTGTGGCTTGCAGCCAACGCTTCTTGGTCTTCACTCTTCAGCACCATGTGAAGTCGATACCGCCACAGATGTAGAATGAATTGAGATGGCCCGGGTCATCGTCAGGTGGTGGCACACCAACCAGCCGCTGCCCGCACATGATTCCACCAGAGGATGGTACAGGCCAGGATGGGCATTCAAAAACTGACTCTTCATGTACAATCAGCCCCTCAATTTTCCAACCCTTTAGCTGCAAACATTATGAATAAAAAAAGAGATGATAGATTATATAAATTAGATGCAACAACTTGTTTATTGGAGCCACGAAAACAAATAATCATCATACATCCATGGAAAAAACAGTGAAGAAGGTAAACTTAATCCAATCTAAACCAAAGGTAAGGGAAGTGGCGAGGCGCACCTTCACGAACATGTAAAATTGAATGGATTTGAAGAGATCAAGTGCATCATTGTCACCCATAAACTCCTCACGCGTCTACCTTCGTGCCTTGCCGACACTGGCTTTGGCGCTGTTATAGATTGCATGGAAAAGAAAATCGATCAGGGGGGAGGAGAACATGCGTGCTGCTAGGGTTCTTACTGTTGCGAGAGGGAGGGAGATGGGGGCATGAGGAGATGGGGCATCGTTGCGTGTGATGGTGGCGACGTCACCCAGGTTCGTCGGCCTTCCCCGCCGCCTCCAAGGACCCGCGGGGGGCGGAAGGGAAGGGGTTGCAGCGAGCGAGCTATCGTGGGGTGGAGGGGTACCAATTACTACGTTAGCGGGCCTGTTACAGACCCATAACCCGAATTAACCAGCATCTTGCGATTTTTCTACCGGAGCAGCTGCTCCTAGGACAGCTAAGGCAAAGTTAATCGGACGGACAGAAACGATCCAAACCAAAAATCGAACGGCCAATGAAGATGATAGCGTGAGAAGGCTCGCATTAGGCTCAGTTTTATCGTCCTAAATTTGAATGTTTGAATTTTGGAAGCGGGATAAACAGTAAGCCTAGTTACTCTTTAACTCGCCGGACAGACAAATCTAACGACTAGAAACAGTCAGATCATGAAAACAGGCGGTCGAAAACGCAAAGCGCTGAGAGGGCTCGCTTTAGATCCGGTTATACTGACCTAAATTTGAATGTTTGAATTTTGGAAGAGGAATAAAAATTTGAGCAGTGAAAATTTTTGGTAGTAGAAAATTTTGACTGGATTAAAATTCGGATGCTTGATAGTTTGCTCATTACTTTTCCAAAAATAATTTTTATTTACACAAGTATCTATTTCATATATCTTACAATAGTTTTGAAAAATTCCACCTTCATTCATACATGTGGTTTTGATCATGTTCGTCCATGACCTTCAATCCAACGAACCAAATTCTCACCATGTTTAGCAGCACAACACAACGCATCAGTCCCCGCAAAAGAAAACGATTCGCTTGATCCCTCGCTAACACTATCGCCCTAACCGTCATGCACCCAGTCCCTCTCCAAGTCTACTACCCATGGACTGCGCGTCTGACCACTGCCTCCGCCAGGCCTCCCATCCGTCGGCCATGCCCGTGCGCGATGGTTCGAATTGCGCCCTTCCCGTCTTGTTGGTTGACGCCACAGTCCCGACCCACGCCCCTTCCAACGACGAACGGCTGCACCGCCCGACCGACTGTGTGCCGCTCCCATCCGTCGGCGCATCCTGTCGTCGGTGTCAGCGTCAGCCACAACCCGCCATTTCCATCTCCTTTGGCGCACAGAGCCCCATCCTTCATTCAACATCGCAACATATTCGGAACTATAACAGAACAAAAGGTTAGTTCACAATTATGAAGTAGAATCTGAGTCAAGCGTGATAAAGAAAAGATATCTGCAACTTTCTTAAGAAATCTACATGGCTTACAACTTTTTTAATAAATCCACATGGCTTACAACTTTTTTCAAAAAATACATGGCTTGATAATTGCAATCCAGGATACAGGAAGTGTGTTCTTATACTGTTGTGTTCTTTCTGAAGTGGTAACATGATAATTTTGTTCACAATACATTATGAAGTGCATTTATAGATCATTGAACTTTGGTCAGGCTGCCGCAAAATCACCACGAAGATGCCGATCATCGTAGGTCTGCCCGGGCATAAAAACCGAAGATCAAAGACCAAACCCATAAAGACCGAGACCGAACCCATAAAAACGAACCCGAAAAGACCAAAAAAATTCGGTCTGCAAAACTATATTTTAGGGATAAGAGAGGGGGATAAAGGGAGGGATGCGGCTGCATTGGGTAGGACATATATTTTAGGGAGGGAGACAGTTTGGAGTTTGGAGCATGAGGACGCGCGGGTGAGGGGAGGGACTTAGCGAAAATTTTGGCTTGTGAAGGAGGGAAAGTGAGAGGGGGGAAATTGGTGATGAATAAGTATAAAAAAATAAAAATTATATACAAATAAAATTGGTAAAATAAGTAAGATGCTATTTCATCATTTACAATTTTTTGAGTGTCAACAATTGATGATGGATAAGTGACAGGCTATTTTTTCATATTTACATTAAGATTTTAAAAAGTGTTCACAAAAATAAGCGATTTCATCTTTTTCCGAGTATCGAAAACAGGGTTTTTATGAAAAAAAATACCAAATATATGTGGAAAATTGGACTACACTATTTTTAAATATATTAAACTACATTTGACGTCCAATTAACCAAGTGGTTGTGTATAAAAAGCTTTCGACTCCAATATTTTTGTGTGTACAATATGCAATCAAAGCAACCTCCCATGTTTCAAACATTTTAACTTCATTCCCTAGTTTTCATGCATTTAGTGATTTATTTTGAGCTAAATAATCCTGAAATTAAAAACCACTATAGATCATCTCAGAAATGGATGAAACTTGGCGTGGTATCATCATTTCACACATATATCGTGTGCTAAACATTTGATCGGGTTACGGAAAAAACTTGATGCACTTCGTGTACAAACTAGACCACTATAAATGTTTCAGAGGAAAACTAATGTGTTACAAAGACATTTAATTTTTTAACATTTATTTCTTCTTCAATATTTTTATGTATTCAATACAAATCAATCATAGCCATCTCCCCAAATTTCAAACTTTCTTGACTTCATTTACTAGTTTTCATGCATTTAGTGATTTATTTTGATCTACATAACCCTGAAATTGAAACCACTACATGATCAACTCTGAAATGGTTGAAACTTGTCATGATATCATCATTTCACACGTATATCATGTGCTAAACATTTGAGAAGATTACGGAAAAAATAAGATGCACTTCGTATACAAACTATACCATCTTTTTCAGAAGTATAAGGGTCTCGGAGGAAAACTCATGTGTTACAGAGACATTTCATTTTTTACCATTTATTTCTTCTTAAATATTTTTGTGTATTAAATATAAATCAATCATAGACATCTCCCCAAATTTCAAACCTTTCTTACTTTATTTACTAGTTTTCATGCATTTAATGATTTATTTTGATCTACGTAACCCTGAATTTGAAAACCACTACATAATCAACTCATAAATGGTTGAAACTTGGCATGATATCATCATTTCACACATATATCATGTGCTAAAAAATTGAGAGGGTTACAGAAAAAACTGGATACATTTCGCGTACAAACTAGACCATCTCTTTCGAAAATATAAGGGTTTCGAAGGAAACTCGTTTGTTACAAAGAAATTTCATTTTTAACATTTATTTCTTCTTCAATATTTTTGTATGTTCAACATAAATTAATTGTAGCCACCTCCACAAATTTCAAACCTTTTTTACTTCATTTACTAGTTTTCATGCATTTACTTATTTATTTTGATCTACATAACCCTAAAACTGAAAACCACGACAGATTAACTCAGAAATGGTTGAAACTTGGCATGGTATATTCATTTCACACATATATTATGAGATAAATATTTGAGAAGGTTAATAAAAAAATGGATGCGCTTCGTGTAAAAATTAGACCATCTTTTTCAGAAGTATAAGGATTTCAGAGGACAATTCATGTGTTACAAAGACATTTTATTTTTTAACATTTATTTCTTCTTCAATCTAAACATGATGCAAAGCTAAGCTAGCTAACATAACACATACCAAGCATGGAGTTGTGACATTATTTGAACTTTTATTTATGTTAATATTATAATTACTATTATTTGAATAATTATTAATTATCTTCGTCCTTTTTAGTATTTTAATAAAAAGCCTTTTGCAATATAGGTATTTTTATTTATTGAAATAATAATTAATTTCACAAGCAATAATGCATTTAGGATTTTTTTTTTGAATTAATGCTAAGTTTTAATGGTGATCATTATTGGCTATGGTTTAGGGAAAGACTATAGTGGACTTCGGCCCACTATAAGTAGTGTCATTGACATATGAAGTTTTTTTGTCTTCTATTTTTGATTATTTCTTCATATTATTTTATGTTTTTAGTTAAAAATAAAATTTAAAATTTAAATTTAAATATCATCATTAATTTTAATATTATATAATTATTATCCTAATTTGATTGGGTTTTTATTGGAATTTTATTTAGGTTAATACTATTATTACTATTATCTTAATAAAAAATAATTATTTGTTCCATTTTTTAATGTTTTAAGTAAATACCTTCTCCTATAGAGGTATTTTTATTTATTTGTTTCAGAACTAATTATTGAGGCAATAATTAATTTACTTTTTTAATTAATGTTAAGTTTTAGTGGTGATCATTATTGGCGATTTTTTGAAGAAACTACCAAATATTTGTTGTAAAATTATACTAACCCATTTTTCAAAAATATTAGATCTCATTTAATGTACAATTGACCAAATAATTGCATGTTAAATGTTTTTCATACACCTCTCATAAAAAATACAACATTTTGCCAATTTAGTTGAAATTGGGTCAAATTTAAACTACATGTGCTAGATAGTTTGCTTTTTATTGTTTCCGGAAATCATTTATAGGAAAACAAGTAGCTATTTCATCATAGATCCACCAAAAGTTTGTCAAGAGTAACACCTAGCAACGAACGCTCAATAGATGATGAGGTGGGATCAAATGGACCCCACGAATGACATGTAGGCATAGTTAGAACGGGTTACAACGTTATTATAATTGTCGTAAATGTTATGACGATCTAAATCTGTCGTAATCGATTAAAAATAACTTCGTAAATGTGTGGATCAGTTTACGGCGATTTCATCTTATGCGATTATGATAGTTTTGACTCACATCGCCGTAACCTTATAGGGATTTGACCCCCCTCAGACAGTTTGCGACCATCTTGTATGAAATCGTCATTGATTTATGACGAATACATTCACGACCACGTAGAGAACGTCACGTATGAGCATATTTCTTGTAGTGCTAGTGGCACGGGAATAGGAGGCGTGCTAATGCAAGATAGATGCCCGGTTTCTTATTTTAGCGAAAAACTTTCCAGTGCCCAATTGAATTACCCTATCTATGAGAAGGAACTTTATGCCTTGATTCCCGTGTTGCAAGTTTGGGAACATTACCTTCTCCATAGAGAATTGGCATTCACTCGGATCATGAATCTCTCAAATACTTTAAGTCTCAAACTAAATTGAATCGTAGGCATGCTAGGTGGAGTGAATTCATTGAATCTTTCCCTTACATCATCATGTATAAAAAGGGCAATGACAACGTCGTCGCAGACGCCTTGTCAAAAAGATGCATGCTTACAACTAAGCTTGAATTTGACATTGTGGGTTTTGAACACATCAAAGATCTTTATGCACATGACCCTTTATTTGCTACACCTTTTGCCAATTGCAAGCGACACACCACTTGGGACTCATATTATATGAATGATGGCTATCTCATGCGCGCTAACAAGTTTTGCATTCCCGAGTGTTCTTTGCGCCTTCTCCTTTTGCAGCAATCACATGGCAGTGGCCTCGCGGGACATTTCGGTCATGACAAGAGCTACGCTACACTCTCCACCAACTTATTTTGGCCAAAGATGTCCCATGACGTGGGCTGACTCGTACAACGGTGCCACACTTGTCAAAAGGCTAAGTCAAAATCTCTATCACATGGTCTCTATATGCCTTTGCCCATTCCTCATGTACCATGGGAGCACATTAGCATGGACTTCATCCTTGGCTTACGTCGCACAAGGAATGGAAAGGACTCTATATTTGTGGTAGTGGATAGATTCTAAAAAATGGCACATTTTCTTCCTTGCAATAAAACGGATGATGCCTCGCATATTGCTAACATCTCTTGTAGGGATATCCTTCGACTTCATGGTGTGCCCAAGTCCATCGTCTCCGACCGCGACGTCAAGATCCTAAGCTAATTTTGGAAGACACTATGTGCCAAGCTCGGTAAAAGGGCCAGAATGTCGACTAGAGAGGAGGTGAATAGGCGACTAACAATATTTAAGATTTTCTTAACAAATTAATGCTTAACAAGAAAGATAGGTTGTCTAGATGCGCAAATACGTGAGAAACCTATATGCCAACTAATGCAACACTATATGAGAAAGCAAGATATAAGCAATGAAATAAACTTGCACAAAGTAAAGGTAAAGGGAACACGGGAAACAAGGATATGTTGCCGAAGTTCCTTCTCTTTTGAGAAGTATGTCTCCGTTTGGAGAGGGTGCGGAGCACAATGCTCACACGAAGCTAACGAGGGCCACCCTATTTATCCTCACGCTCTTACCAATGCAAGATGCCGGCATCCACTACGCGGTGGCCTTGAAGGCGGTGACCGAACCTTTACAAACAAGTTTGGGGCAATCTCCACAACTTAATCGGAGGCTCCCAACTCAACCACGAAGATTCACCACAATGGAATATGGCTCCGAGGCGACCTCTTCCGTCTAGGGCACCAATGCGCCCAAGAGTAAAAAGATCCATAAGGGATTAATGGGGGGAATCAAATATCCTTTGGTGGAAGTGTAGATCGGGGCCTCCTCTTCCAAACCCTAGAGAATCAACAAGTTTTGATGGCTAGGGAGGGAGATTGGGCAAGAATAAAGTTTGGGCGTCAATGGAGGAGAGAGCAATAAATGAGGTAAGCCAACTTGGGGAAGAAGACCCCCTTTTATAGGTGGGCAAGAAACCAGCCGTTGGCAGCCTACCAACCACGGTACTACCGCCCTGCGAGCGGTACTACCGCCCTGCGGTACTACCGCCCTGCGGTACTACCGTGACAAGCGAGGTACTACCGCCCCACGGTACTACCGAAGGCCTAGTGTGTGACGCCCCAAAAATCAGACCGTGTACAGTAATCATACACACAGGGTACACGACTGAGATTAGGGTGCCACGGTGATAATATCACAGCACAACACTAAACACAAAAGGATAAACAAATATGTTACAATAGAGGGGGGTCACTCGGACCCGAATACATAAGTCATACAAACCATAATATCTGAGTACAGACATAGTTAGTCAAGTTTTTGCCTTAAGAAGGCTAGCACAAATCACATCAGAGATACAGATCGAAAAGGCGAGGCCTCCTGCCTGGGATCCACCGAACTACTCCTGGTCAACGGGGAACTCGACGTCGTAGTAGGCGCCTCCGGGGTACTCCTGCTCCTGGGCTCCAACGTCGGCTGCAGTGGCCGATCAGGCAAAACAGTAAAGGAAATAAAGCAGGTGAGTATCTAGTATACCCGCGAGTCTTACGTCCGCTACTAAGCATTATGCATTGTATCAACGGAAAGAAGAGGCTGTATATAGTGGACTGAAAGTCAGAAATTTAGAGCAAGGGTAAGAAGCTAGGCCTATCGAAGACTAGCATCTTCCGACGATGTCTTGCAGCAAGAGGTAAGAATCAGCCAACAATTTATATAAAGCAATAAAGTAACAATGAAGCAGAAGTTGCTTCAACATTGTATAATAATAAGTTGTAATAATTAGCAATGCCTCCGAGTTCACCTCCTCGACATCCCCGCGAGGAAGAGAACCCGGAACCATAC
This sequence comes from Bromus sterilis, assembly GCA_950022295.1. NCBI lineage: Eukaryota > Viridiplantae > Streptophyta > Magnoliopsida > Poales > Poaceae > Bromus > Bromus sterilis. Next base: position 153,605,919 of record OX465596.1, on the reverse strand, counting down.
AGTTTAATAATAGTTTCTAGTGGTAAGATCCAGCTTCAACATAAAGCGTCCTGTTACCGTGGACACGGCTATCCGAATAGATTAATCTTCCCTGCAGGGGTGCACTTGTGTTACGCTACACGCACGGATCTCCAGGGTGGCGAGGACCTTGTTAGGGAACGCTCCACCGAGGCTATCCGACACTTCATAGCCCATCTTTCAAACTCAACAGAGAGGTCATCCGCCGGTCTAAATCCTAAGTACGACGGGCCTTGGACCCCAACCCGAACGTACTCCTGCACGGTGCGTGGCTGGCTGGTGAAGTTGAAGCAAATCCAAATAAGACACCACTGCTCGAGCAAATAAGACAACACCACTTCCCGGCGCAGGCCGCGGTACTGCTGACGTCTGAAGAGTCCTCGGACGACACTAAGAAGCGGAGGAGCCCATAACTCGTAATTCCCACGGGTAGGTAGTGCGTACATGGCATATAGCCAACTCAAGACATTCACTGAACCATTTAGCATTTTAATTAACCTGCATGACAACCGTTATCGTTGCCTCGACTTAACCGACCCGCGGACAACGACAGCAGCCAGGACCACCAGTACATCGGTGCCTGCCCCGTCGTCCCACCAAGTCACTGCGGTTACCAACAAGGTGAACCGTCTCCTTACCTTGTCTCGCGTGTGCTTCGGGAGGAGCTCGACTTTCGTGGTTTGGTAACTCTCGCGGCCAACGATCAGGGGCCAAGCACACCGGTACACTGGTCGTACCCTCCCTGTCGTCCCGTCGCAATACCTCTCGCGGGCACCGTTGGGTCGCCCGACTTCTTACCTGAAGGACAACCGTTTACAGGACCCTATGGCGGCAAGGCAAAGTCAGCCTCGAGTGGAGTACAAGGATTACTCCTTGATAGCTCACACTTGAGGTGACTAGGCATAACCCAGATAGGAGCCTTAGACGGTGTCTGCAATGTACCGTACCTGTACAGTGATAATTTTTGGATCCGCGTTCACTCCCCTGAGTGATCACGGCCCGCTATCTAATCCTAGCTAACAATGCGCAGGGCTCACTGCTGAATAATGCATAACTGTATACGAAGGGTGAGGGTCTCCCATTGGCGATATCGCGCTTAATCTTGTGTATGAAATCATCATAAAACTGTATACCCTTGACGGATCTGACGAGATCCAGTTCGATAACCAGGTTATTTGCATAACCTTGAGGAACAATCTCGAGGTTCAACTTTTGAAACTCTTCATACAGAAGTGGTTGTTGTACTTGAACTTCAAGTTCACTACAGTAAGCTTTACGGCTCAAAGCATCGGCCATCACATTAGCCTTGCCAGGGGTGTAATGAATATCCATGTTAAAATCGGCTATTGTCTCGAGCCATCTTTGTTGGCGGAGATTCAGGTCGGGCTGAGTAAACAAGTATTTCAGGCTTTGGTGGTCGGTGTAGATCTCGCAACGATTACCAACGAGGTAATGTCGCCACAGCTTCAATGCATAAATTACTGCTGCCAATTCGAGATCATGTGTTGGATATTTGTCTTCGTGAGCACGCAACTGACGAGAGCCATAAGCAATCACTTTGCGCTCTTGCAATAGGACACAACCTAATCCTTGACGAGACGCGTCGCAATATATCACGAAGTCCTTCTGAGTATCAGGGGGAGCGAGCACCGGGGGAGAAGTTAGCTTGTCCTTGAGTGCTTGAAAACTTTCTTGGCATTTATCTGTCCACTCAAACTTGACGCCTTTGTGAAGCAGATTCGTCAGAGGCCTGGCAATCTTGGATAAATTCTCGACGAAACGGCGGCAATAGCTAGCGAGCCCGAGGAAACTGCGGACTTGCTTGACGGTCTTGGGAGGAGTCCAGTCAAGAATAGCCTGGATACGTTCGGGGGTGACGGCAATGCCATCCTTGGAAATCACATGCCCAAGGTAGGTTACTTCGGGAAGCCAGAACTCACACTTAGAATACTTAGCGTAGAGTTTGTGTTCTCGAAGCTTCTCCAGTATAAGACGAAGATGTTCAACATGTTCTTCTTCATTCTTGGAATATATCAATATATCATCCAGATAAACCACGACGAACTGGTCGAGGTACTCCATGAAAATATAATTCATCAATCTGGAGAAGGTGGCTGGTTAAGCCAAAGGACATGACAGTGTACTCGTATGAACCATAGCGAGTAATGAAAGCAGTCTTCCGAATGTCCTCATCACGGACTCGGATTTGGTGATAACCCAACCTCAAGTCGAGTTTAGAAAACACCTTGGATCCGGCAAGTTGATCATACAGATCGTTGATCCGGGGAAGTGGGTATTTATTCTGGATGGTGGCTTGGTTAATGGGCCGATAATCTTGGACCAATCGGTTTGTCCCATCGCTCTTCTTGACAAAAAGTGAAGGTGCTCCCCAAGCTGAGGAACTGGGGCGAATGAATCCTTTCTGAAGTGCCTTGTCGATTTCCTCCTTAAGTTCAAGGAGTTCATGTGGCGGCATCTTGTAAGGACGCTTGGCAATAGGGGTGGTGCCGGGCTTCAAGTCGATGACAAATTCAACTTCTCTGATCGGGGGTATTCCCGGCAGTTCTTCTGGGAAAACGTCGGGAAAATCGCGAACGACTGGAACGTTCTCGATGCCTTCGAGGGGGGCGGCATTCAAAGCATTCATCATAAATATCTGTGTTTCAACATTACGGGTAACTCGGGTGGTGTGGTTAACAATCTCGCCGGAGGGGTGAAAAAGTTGGACAGACTTGGTGCCACAATAAAGTGCGGCATCGTGGAATTTCAACCAGTCCATTCCCAGAATTAGATCTATGGTGGAAGACATCAGGATTATGGGGGAAGCATGGAATTCAATTCCTTCAATTTCAACGATGGTTTCGGGCACGATCTTGGTGGTTTGGCATTGGCCTATCGGGGTGCGAACAACCATCGGTGGGTTCATCTTTTCAAATGCGAAGTTATGCGACAATGCAAATGCTTCCGACATGAATGAATGCGATGCTCCTGTATCAAACAAAACGGTAGAAGGTACGGAATTAACGAGAAGGGTACCCATCACGGTAGCGGGTTGTTGCTGAGCTTCTTCAACATTGACGTGGTTAGCATGTCCACGAGCATAAGCGGAAGACCCAATATTATAGTTGGGGGTCCTGTTGTTGCCACGACCATTTCCACGGCATGCGGGGTGGACTACCAGTTGCTTCTGTTTCTGGGGGCACTCTCTGGAAAAATGCCCAGGTTGGCGGCACGTGAAGCATAGTCCATCCTGAGGATGAAGGGGTGTAGCATTGGGTGGTGCAGGCAGAGCTCTTGGCATCTGCGGGGGTGGAGGCAGACGGGGTGCAGCATAAGACGGCCTTGGAGCAGGGACAGCTGAATGAGTCACACTAGTAGGGAGCCAGATACGACGCTTCTGCGTTGCGCCCGAAGATGAGCCAACGTCATGATAACGCTTCAGAGAGGTCTTGTGTTCCATCTGGGCAGTCTCGACGGTGATAGCTTTGTTCACCATGGTGGCGAAGTTGGCGAAATCATGAACGGCAAGAGCGAGCCTGAGGTCCGGGTTGAGGCCACGACGGAACTTCTGCTGCCTGCGAGCATCAGTGGTGATCTCCCCTTCCGCATAGCGAGAGAGGTTGAGGAACTCGCGCTGATAGGCTTCAACAGTCATATCGCCCTGAGTGAGGTTACGGAATTCTTCCGCCTTATGATCCATGATCCCCTAAGGAATGTAGCGGGCGCGGAAGGCAGACTGAAAGTCATCCCAAGTGATGACTTCTTCAACTGGCAGGGAACGCTTGTGGGTGCTCCACCACTTAGCAGCGGCGCCTTTCAGATGATAAGACACAAAGTTCACATAGTCGGCTGGATCGACATTAGCAGACTCCAGCTCGTGAGTGATGTCGCGAAGCCAGTCATCAGCATCCAACGGCTGAACAGTGTTGCGGAACATAGTGGGGTTGAGGCGGGTGAAGTCGTGCAGAGTCACGGTGGCATGCTGATGGTGGTGTCCATTCTGATTCGGCTGGGGGAACTGAGCCATGATATTCTGCATGAACTGACGGTTCATCTCGAACTGCTGCATCATCGCGGCCATGTAATCCGGCGGCGGAGGTGGGTCGTTGGCAGCACGACCACGACCACGACCAGCCATCCTGCTAGAATTTAACAAGGGTATTTCAGCGATGAAAATTTAACGAGATACCGGAATCAAGCCTGAAGTAAAACGACAACGAAAAGGAGGCGCAGATATATATAGGAGTAGTCATATAAGACATACACATTTGCACACAGAGTCAATCGAAAATCGGGCAGCGTAACGTCGTAGAAATTAAGGAAAAAGGACTCTCTAGGCAGCGCGCAGACCGCGGTAAGGATTACACGACGCGACATAGATTCCACTATGTCAATCACGCCGCAAGAAAACTGTTGGCCACAGGAGTTGATGCCAGAGAACGCGCGGCCTGCCCAGAATGAGAATGGGATCCGCGGTCTGGGATCTGGCGTACGACGCCTGCGACACGACTCAATCAATGGGGGAAGCACCAAAAACGCCGGGTGGAATCAAGAGAACGTGATCCTAATGTCAGCTTTTGTAAAACTTACCAGCAAGGATAAGAGAGCAGATTCCCAGAGTATAGGTAAGGAGAAAAGGATCCTAATACCATAGATATCACACGTAGTGACATCGATGTGGGCCCGTAAGCCAAATGTTAAGTTAGCAAAATAGTATTTTCAAAGTATAGACTCAACTTCGACCAGGTAGTGGTGGGGTGGCTTCCTACAGGCAGTCGGCTCTGATACCAACTTGTGACGCCCCCAAAAATCAGACCGTGTACAGTAATCATACACACAGGGTACACGACTGAGATTAGGGTGCCACGGTGATAATATCACAGCACAACACTAAGCACAAAAGGATAAACAAATATGTTACAATAGAGGGGGGTCACTCGGACCCGAATACATAAGTCATACAAACCATAATATCTGAGTACAGACATAGTTAGTCAAGTTTTTGCCTTAAGAAGGCTAGCACAAATCACATCAGAGATACAGATCGAGAAGGCGAGGCCTCCTGCCTGGGATCCACCGAACTACTCCTGGTCAACGGGGAACTCGACGTCGTAGTAGGCGCCTCCGGGGTACTCCTGCTCCTGGGCTCCAACGTCGGCTGCAGCGGCCGATCAGGCAAAACAGTAAAGGAAATAAAGCAGGTGAGTATCTAGTATACCCGCGAGTCTTACGTCCGCTACTAAGCATTATGCATTGTATCAAAGGAAAGAAGAGGCTGTATATAGTGGACTGAAAGTCAGAAATTTAGAGCAAAGGTAAGAAGCTAGGCCTATCGAAGACTAGCATCTTCCGACGATGTCTTGCAGCAAGAGGTAAGAATCAGCCAACAGTTTATATAAAGCAATAAAGTAACAATGAAGCAGAAGTTGCTGCAACATTGTATAATAATAAGTTGTAATAATTAGCAATGCCTCCGAGTTCACCTCCTCGACATCCCCGCGAGGAAGAGAACCCGGAACCATACGGTTTAATAATAGTTTCTAGTGGTAAGATCCAGCTTCAGCATAAAGCGTCCTGTTACCGTGGACACGGCTATCCGAATAGATTAATCTTCCCTGCAGGGGTGCACTTGTGTTACGCTACACGCACGGATCTCCAGGGTGGCGGGGACCTTTTTAGGGAACGCTCCACCGAGGCTATCCGACACTTCATAGCCCATCTTTCAAACTCAACAGAGAGGTCATCCGCCGGTCTAAATCCTAAGTACGACGGGCCTTGGACCCCAACCCGAACGTACTCTTGCACGGTGCGTGGCTGGCCGGTGAAGTTGAAGCAAATCCAAATAAGACACCACTGCTCGAGCAAATAAGACAACACCACTTCCCGGTGCAGGCAGCGGTACTGCTGACGTCTGAAGAGTCCTCGGACGACACTAAGAAGCGGAGGAGCCCATAACTCGTAATTCCCACGGGTAGGTAGTGCGTACATGGCATATAGCCAACTCAAGACATTCACTGAACCATTTAGCATTTTAATTAACCTGCGTGACAACCGTTATCGTTGCATCGACTTAACCGACCTGCGGACAACGACAGCAGCCAGGACCACCAGTACATTGGTGCCTGCCCCGTCGTCCCACCAAGTCACTGCGGTTACCAACAAGGTGAACCGTCTCCTTACCTTGTCTCGCGTGTGCTCCGGGAGGAGCTCGACTTTCGTGGTTTGGTAACTCTCGCGGCCAACGATCAGGGGCCAAGCACACCGGTACACTGGTCGTACCCTCCCTGTCGTCCCGTCGCAATACCTCTCGCGGGCACCGTTGGGTCGCCCGACTTCTTACCTGAAGGACAACCGTTTACAGGACCCTATGGCGGCAAGGCAAAGTCAGCCTCGAGTGGAGTACAAGGATTACTCCTTGATAGCTCACACTTGAGGTGACTAGGCATAACCCAGATAGGAGCCTTAGACGGTGTCTGCAATGTACCGTACCTGTACAGTTATAATTTTTGGATCCGCGTTCACTCCCCTGAGTGATCACGGCCCGCTATCTAATCCTAGCTAACAATGCGCAGGGCTCACTGCTGAATAATGCATAATAATAGGCAGCATAGGATAAAGGATGGCACATCAAGGGGCGACAAAATTCAGGCTATGCAGTTGAATAGGATTGTAATCGTAGCAGCAGCATTAAAAATGCCTAGTGCAAGAAAAGTACGGAAAGATAGGCGATATCTGGGGAAGAGAATGGCTCTGCTTGCCTGCAAGCTCGACGGTAGTAGTAGGGTTGTCGACGACGTAGTCGTACTCAGCAGCGGTGTAGTCGACAGTAGCAGCGGGGTCTACCGGAGATTAAGGGGGGGAAGAAATAGTAAATACACAGTAAGCATATACAAACAGATGCATGACATGATAGATGAAGTGTTAACGGTGTTCTAACGCAGTGCAAAGCAATATGCTCGGAGCGGGAATTAATCTGAGGATGAACTACCGGCTCCGGGTGATTACCGGACAGGGTGTCCGGAGGGGGAAGGATCAAGCCGGAGGTGTCGTGGTTACCGGAACAACACAAGGGGGGTGTATCCGTGTTAGTTGAACCATTCCGGACAACTTTCGTGTTCGGAATAAATTCATCCGGGCACTCTAACAGTACCGGACAATTTATCGGACAGACGGTCCGGAGGGGGAATGTTCGATGTTCGTTGTGTTAGGGGGGTTTGGTAGACATACGGATAGCGTATTCGTATTCGTTATATTTTTCTGACCAATTTTCATGTATAAAGTTTTTGAATCCAAGTTACGGTTTAAAAGTTATTGAATTTCAAAGTTTAAATCAATTTAAATGATTTTCTGGATTTCTTTTATTATTTATTAAAAATTATCCAGAACATTATCCAAAACATTATACAGAACAGTGCTGACATGTGGGACCCACATGTCAGCCTCTGTTATTTATAAAACATTTAATTAAATTAGAAAATGCCTCTGGACCCACATGTCAGTGACTGGATTTTATTAAACCTATTTTAATAAACAAAATGACAGGTGGGGCCGAGGTGTCATTGACTCCAGTGTTAACAAAGCATGTTTAATTAACTAAATAACCAGGGGACCCACATGTCAGTGACTCCTAGTGATCTGATTAACCCCTAATTAAGCTGGCTGACACGGGGGGCCCGCCTGTCATCCTCACCGGAGGGCTCACCGGAGCCCGCCGCCGGCGAGGTCGACGGTGGCGACGCTACAGGGCACGGGGGAGGGCGCGGTTAGTCCCAATCAAACGGGGAGACGACGGGGAGGCGTCTGGTAGCAGTGGCTTGGCCGGGGGGTCACCGGAGTGACGCCGGCGACGATGAAGGCGGCGGCTGGGCTACGGAGGTTGACGAAGACGAGGTTCCAGTAGGTTTCGATGGGCATGCGTTACATGGGAGAGTTCCTGGAGACGTGGCGAGTAAGGTGACGCGGACAACGCCCAAAATCATGATCTAGGCCGCGGGAAGGAGCTCGCCCGCGGCAGCAAGCTTGCTGCCCTAATGGCGGGGTGGGCTACAGGGCACTATCGGCTCATCGGGGAGTTGGGGGAGGCGTAGAAGCTCACCAGGAGTGTAGTGCAGGTGACGGCGTGCTCGATGGAGGCTCGACGGCGGCGAATCGCGACTGCGACTCCACGGCGGCGAGGAAAAGGGAACGTGGGCTTGCGCTTTCTGTGGACGACGTCGGCTCGATTCCCTGCGGTGGACGACGAAGACGACGTCGGCGAACGGCTTGGACAAGGCGGCGTGGCGACGTGAGCTCACTGGCCGCGTGAGCTCACGGCCATGGAGACGGCGGCTCGGGTGGAAACTTTCCCTGACGACAGCGAGAGGAGGAGGAGGGGAATGGGGTGGGGGGCGTGTCCAGGGAGTGCGCGGTGGCGTTCTTATCGCGTCCGAGGCGCAGGGGAGGTGGGGGCGGCCGGCAGAGCTCCCGGCCACGGTGAGCTCGCCACGGCGACGGGGCAGTTGGCGATGGCGACGGGGGCAGGTGGGGAAGGGGAGATGGGCCGGGGTGGGCCTCGCACCAGGCGGGTTTTAGCATATTTCCTATTTGTTTGGTTTTCTGTTTGCTCTATTACTTTTCTGCAATTGATTTAATAACCCTAGCATTTTTATAAAACATTATTGGTGTTTGTAAATTAGGTTTACATATCACTAAGGTGCCACAAAAGTTTTTGCAGTAAAATAAAATCACTAGGTATTTCTTTTAAATATTAAATGCCCAAAGTAGGGGTTTTAACCTACTGTTTGAATTGTTTGGAATTTTCTGCAACTTCAAAAATTACCAAAGTTGGGCCAACATGATTATAATGATTTTAGGCAATTTACAAAAATAGTTCCATGATTTTTGGAACAACTTTATTTGAGCACTTTTGTTTTATTTTCCATTTAAAGTAGTTTCAACTAGGGTTTGGTTTGTTATATGAGCAAGGTGCATTTGGCTTTGGGTTTTGATTACCAACCAGCATGGTTTGAAAAGAACAGAAGCAAAGTTTGATTAAGGACAGGGGATAACAGTGATTATCAAACAGTGATGGTCAACAGTGATGATGATTACTGTTACAACAACTGAGGGTGTTACATAGTGTCGCGCTACCACCGTAGCAATGCAGTAGGTTTGCAGTGGTAGTGTGGTACAAGCCTATAGTAGTACTATGGCGCAGTACTACCGTACTGGGCGCGATACAACCACCCCACTGTACTACCGAAGTCCTACCGCCGCGCTACCACCATAGCAATCCAGTAGGTTTGCGGTGGTAGTGCGGTACAAGCCTGTGGTACTACCGTGGTGCAGTACTACCGTACTGGGCACAGTACTACTGCCCCACAGTACTACCGAAGGCCTAGTGTCGCGCTATGACCATAGCAATCCAGTAGGTTTGCAGTGGTAGGCGCGGTACTAGCCTGCGGTACTACCGTGGCGTGGTACTACCGTCACCAACATGGTACTACCGTGCCAATAGGAACAGGGATCCCTTGCCACCAAGCCAAACTCCTCCAAGATGTACGGGCATATATGTGGGTGCACAGAGAGTGTATGTGTGATGATTCCACCCACTATTCCACAACGGATCCCCTCTTAATAGTACGGTTTTCCGATGACTTAATTCACTAAAAAGAAATCGAAAGGAAAACTCCGTCTTCACGCTCCATATACCGAGGGGAACATAACCATCTTGTGCCATGAATATAATTATCTAAAATGCTCATCGCACACGGTTAAACCATAAATGTATTGTCATCAATCACTAAAACCAACTAAGGGGAAATATTCCCTATCAATCTCCCCCTTTTTGGTGTATTGATGACAACACAAGATTGGCACAATCTATAAACAAGGAATGTAAAACATGCCAACTTTCTACAAAATATAGACGGGCTACCCCTAGATGTGTGCACCAATTCAAATATGCCTTTGGAATGCAAGACACACACATTAGGATGAACAGTCCCCCTATATTTTATAGACTAGGCCAAACTCGATAGCAACAATAAATATGTGAGCATAAAGATAAAAGGGAACATAAGATAGCATCACATAACTAGACATAAAGAGTACGGAACATAGGATAGCGGATGTCTCACACCATACAGATAATAAGTCTCACAAGACGAACTAAAAACCAAATGCAAATAAAACGGAGTTCACAAGCGGAGCAAATAAGACAAATAAAACACACTTGTGACTCGCCAACCCTAGGAAACTGCAAATCCCGGAGACCTAAACTCTCTCCCCCTTTGGCATCGAGACGCCAAACAGGTAGAAAGCAACTGAGCGCCCCAAGGTGATGGACTACTAGTCATCCTCCTCCTCCTCCTCTGAATCCTCAGACTCCTCAGACTCCTCAGCAACACGTGGAGGCGCGGAAGAAGAAGTATCAGGCAGATCATCAGTAAGCTCCCAATTGATGAACTTGGAGATCCACTTGTCTTCAGGAGTGATGTTCTCCTCTGAGCCCGCCTCGAGTGTCATGCCCTGGTGCCTATAGAAATCCATCTGGCGCTTGCGGTTCTCCTTCTCTCTCTTGTGATCCCTATACATCCGGTGTTGCATGTCCTGCTGGAAGCAAAAGAGGTGCTTCACCTTCCTAGTGAGCTTGGCATCCCACCCAGGCTGCTCAGTGTCCCTAACAAAGGATCGAGCACCACCACCAGCAGAACGTGTACGAGGAGCTCCGCCAACGCATGCAGCGGGCACATCCTCCATTCCCTCATCAGAGCTAGCTGGAGAAGCCGGAGCAGGAGCATGTCCTCCAGCCCACATGCCCTTCATGCACAGATGCGGAACTTCCCGTCCAGCACAGCAAGGTACAGCTCCTCCCACATAATGTCGCAGATATACAAAGTCTCTTGTGTGCCCATGTACTCCATGCAGAGAAGAAGCATGTTCACCAGATAGTTGTGAACCAAGTCCAGATTCCCAACCCGGGGGAAAAGAGAGTTCCTGAAGATCATGTGCATGATGTCCAAAAACAGAATGAGGACAGTCTTGGACTTCTCATTGCTCTTGGCATCAGTGGTATTGAACATGATCTGATAAGGAGCCAGTTCACTCTTGTTCCTAGCAACACCCACGATATGGGGACGAAGTCCTACCGGTTCCTCATTGGTAGTGAATGGAACATTCAAAGCATCCATCCAAGCCTTCCATGTGCACTTGACCATCCTGTCATGACACATCCAAACCATGGAACGGTCACTCTTGAAGCAAACAGTGGCAAAGAACTGGGCCACAAGCTCGGCATCAAAATCCTTGTTGAAGGAAATTATCTGGGAGATCCCAAACTGATCACACAAAGCCAGGGCCTCGCCAAAGTAGCCTTCATTTTCCCGCATGTATTGTAGGCTGACGAACTTCACATGGGGAACATAGAGGTTCTTTCGGTCCTTCAGAATCAGATTATACACGTCACACTGAGTCTTGTTACAGAACCATGAACTTGCGAGAGAGGGATCTTGAGTCACACGAAACACATTGGTCTTGCGGTAGGCTTGATACTCCTGCGAGGGCCACTTAGACACAAGCCTAACCACAATCTTTGCCTTGTAAGCAGTCTTATTCACCGAGGAACTGGACAGACCAGTTGCCTTGCGTTTCTGGTTATGACGAGGCCCATCACCTGACCAAACACAAGAACGAGACAAACACACAAGACAGATGAGATGCATAAGCCCAGATACAAGTGAACAATGAAGCAGTGTTGGCAGTCAGTCAGTCTCAAGCATCACGGTAGTACCGCTCGGCGGTAGTACCGCAGGTTTCCAGCGGTAGTACTGCACAGGAAACTACAGGCATGGATCTCAGATCCGGTACTACCGTAGTGCCAAAGATTTACACAGAGCCAACAATACTACCTCATTTATATCTAACAGTCATACTTAGTCCTCAAAGTGCCTAGATTTAGACAAAAACCTAGTGGATCCGAGAAATATTGCCATAACCACAAGATTCAAGAAAATTAACCAAAGAGAGAGGGGAATGGGGCAATACCGGGATCCATGGCACACGGTAAGGGTGGGTATCGATCCCACCGGAGGAGGACGAAGAAGACGCCACGGAATCGGCCAACCAAGAGTGGTTGTCAGGCCCGGTGGCGCTGCTGCGAGGAGGGGAAGTGAAGAAAAGGAATGGGTTCCTCCCCATACCTGTTCAGTTTTAACTCTCCCTGAGGCAGTGGTAGTACCGCACGGTCACGGTAGTACCGCAAACGCAGTAGTACCGTGTGGCCGGGCGGTAGTACCGCTGGTAGCACAACAACACAACCCAAAGCTTGGGTTGGATACACTCAAAGAAGCAAATGGATAGGGACACTCCGAGATCAAGAACATAAAGAAAACGCATGAGCAATCTTGGAGTGACCAAAATGCAAAGACCAAAACCAAACACAAAAAGCGAACCAACCCTCCCAAGGGGAGGGGCGGTGGCTGAAGCCACCATGTTTGAGCTTATTTGGTATGACACCACAAAGATGCATCTTGGGTTCATTGCCAATGCTCTTCTTTAAAGCACGGTTGCCACTTTGGGTGACCATGAGAGCCGCCAAAAATGACCATAGTGAACGAAATTCATCTCTTTCCACATAATAGGCGGAGTAGTTGCTTATGAATTAAGCAACACTCCCCTATGTCCATGCCTACATCCAAACTACATACTATGTTGAGATATGGTGTGTGGGCAAGTTGCTCAAACCACATTACTCGAATCAATTATATTTAGCTCATGCCTTAACTCTCGAAATCTTTCTTCATCCAAAGGCTTAGTGAAAATATCCGCAAGTTGGTCTCTAGTGCCCACATATGAAAGAGCAATATCACCCCTCTTCACATGATCTCGAATAAAATGATGAGGAATCTCAATATGCTTCGTCTTGCTATGTTAAACGGGGTTGTAGGTGATCTTGATGGCACTTTCATTGTCACATAAAAGAGGCACTTCATCACAAGTGACACCGTAATCCTTTAAAGTTTGCCTCATCCGAAATAATTGTGGCCAACAACTTGCGGCGGCAATGTACTCGGCTTCGGTGGTTGAGAGAGGCACACAATTTTTCTTCTTGGAAGACCAACTTACCAAAGACCTACCAAGGAGTTGGCATCCTCCAGAAGTAGACTTCCTCTCCACTTTGTCTCCTGCCCAATCCGAATCCGTGTACCCAACGAGGTTGAAGCTTGAGCCCTTGGGATACCACAAGACAAAGTATGGGGTATGAACCAAACATCGCAAGATTCTTTTGGCGACCACTACATGCCTTTCCTTTGGTGCGGATTGAAATCTTGTACACATGCCCACACTCAACATGATATCAGGCCTAGATGCACAAAGATACAACAAAGAACCAATCATAGAGACGATACTCCCTTTGGTCTACCTCTTTGTCGCTCGAGTCGAGGTCAAGTTGACACTTGAGGGGCATGGGGGTCTTGGCCCCCTTGAGATCATCATAATTGAACCTCTTGAGCATATCTTGAGTGTATTTTGCTTGGTTGATGAAGGTTCCTCTTGGCAATTGCTTCACTTCGAAACCGAGGAAGAACTCCAACTCTCCCATCATAGACATCTCAAACTTGTCGGTGATTAGCTTAGCAAACTCTTCATTAAAATATTGGTTAACCGAACCAAAGATAATATCATCAACATATAGTTGGCATATGAACAATTCCCCATCAACCCTCTTAGTAAAAAGAGTGGGATCGATTTGCCCAATTTCAAACCCATAATCTACTAAGAACTCGGTAAGGTGCTCATACCAAGCTCGTGGTGCTTGCTTAAGGCCATAGAGCGCCTTATCGAGTTTATAGACATGATTGGGTAACTTGGGATCCTCAAACCCAGGGGTTGCTTGACATATACCAACTCATTAATGGGACCATTAAGAAAAGAACTTTTCACGTCCATTTTATATAACTTGAAGTTATGATGAGAAGCATAAGAAAGAGCAATACAAATAGATTCAAGGAGAGCCACGGGGGCAAAAGTTTCACCGTAGTCAATACCTTCGACTTGGTAAAAACCTTGTACCACCAACCTTTCCTTGTTGCACACAACAATACCATGTGCATCTTTCTTGTTCTTGAATATCCACTTGGTCCCAATAACATTATGATCACCTTTGGGTCTCTTCACCAATGACCACACCTTGTTGTGCTTGAATTTATTGAGTTCATCATGCATGACCTCAAGCCAATCTGGGTCTTAAAGCGCCTCAAATACCTTTTGGGGTTCCACACAAGAAACAAACGCATTATGGGCACAAAAAATTCTTAATTAACTATGAGTGGTTACCCCTTTTCTTAAGCTTCCAAGCACTTGCTCCACCGAATGATCTTGAGATGAAAGCTTGGATGCAATCTTGGCCGCACGACGTGCTATAGTTTCCTCAAGTGATTCTCGAGAATCCTCTTGAGGGTCATCTTCGGGAGCTTGAGCACCATCAAGGACTTGCTCATCATCTTGAGCTTTCCCTTGCAAGAGAACTTGATCTTTGTCATCATTTGGTGCATCACCATCATCAATGATTTGATCTTGACCTTGATCTTGTTAGGTTGGGGGAGGACCTTCATTTTGTTCTTGGTTTTCTTGTTGATCTTGTGAAGATGCTGGCTCCACATGAGTAGAGCATTGTGCTTCTCCTTCCACCACAAGGGGTGCCTCAATGGGTAGGATATGACCCACACCCATTATTCTTATGGCTTGAGCAGTAATTTCATCATCTACAGCCAAAAGATCACTTTGATCCACTTGGGAGTGTAACGTCCCGATGCTCAGAATGTTCAAGAAAAATGTTTTCAAAAAGTAGGGCCAAAAAATTTCGTTTATTTTATTCGATCAATAAAAGCTTAAATTATTATTTTATAATTCAGAGGATTAAATTTGAACTAATGCCAACTTAAATTTTGGGTTTTATTGTTTTCTTTCGACGAATATTTTTCTCTTGTCTTTGGCATATAAATTATCCGCATTTGTATTTTGGAACTTTATTTAATTTTGTTTGACCTTCATTATTTTTAGATTTTCCTTTTTAGGAAAATCCAATTATTTTCCTCTCTCAAAATCTAGCCAAAATTTCATAGCACATTTGTTTTTCCTGTGTGCAGCCCACCTCATTTCTTTCATTTCCTTCTCCAAAACCGAGTGGGCTTAGCACAATTTGTTTTCTTTCTCTCTATTTCCTTTTCCACCTGGGCCCTTAGCCCATTACCTCGCATGAGCGCTTCTCCTTCCTCCCTCGCCAGCTCCACCACACATACACGTACAGTACATTAACATAGAGAAAGCAAAAGGTACATGCACTATGCACCTCTTCTATTTCTTCCTTTAATGCTTCACTTTTCAAATCCAACTATATAAGATGTGCTCCCCATTCTCCTCTTCTAATTTCACCACTTTTTCTTCTCTCTTCCTTCCTCCTCTCTCTGAGATCTCTTATTGAACTTTTGTAGTTTCATGGACACCTGTGCTCGAGCTCGGTGACACGGTCCATCTCCACCCATGCCTTTGCGCCAGGAGGTTCTCCTCCATGCCGTGAATCCATTCAGGAAAGAAGGAACTCTATTTGTTGAACACACGCGAACAATTTTACATGTACGTGTACACTGTTCATCGAGTTCATCGCGTCGATTCATTGCGCTTGGTGAGTTTCTACTCAATTCCTTTGGCACGTGCACTTAAACGTGTTCATCCTATCTCCTAGACATCATAGTTTGATCTAATTCTATAGTTGGTCGCCCACACCCAAATCGGTGATCATCCGATGACATCATATGTTTTCTGTAGTTTTCATTCCTCGGATGTCTTCATGTTCAGTATATCAAATGCTCCCTATGATCATAAAACCCACCGATGAATCTAGATTACTTGTTTGATCAATAGAGATTTAGTGTAGATTTTATTTAGTCATTCTTTTTAATTAAAACAATAGATTTTAATATAATTGTGTGTGGTTGCATATAGATAATTTCGTAGATCATGTAATAGTGTGATATATCTTTGTGTTACTTTTTGTGAATGATTTTGATGTGTGGTAGTTGATCAATAAACTTTGTGTTAGTATGAAGTTTTTCCACATGTTCATGATATACCTACGAGTTGCTCGTAATTATTTCATAATCCTAAGAATTATGTATTATTTAATAGATTTATTTTACTTTCTTTAAATTTGTAAATATAGTTTTATGTATGTTTCGGGTCGATAATTCGTGTTATCTCATATACTTGTGGTTTATGATTGTGTATTGATTTTTATGAATGAATATCATATTTAATATTTTGTATATTGGTTCTTGATTTGGTTTGTGCTATTAAATATAGTTTATGTGTTCTTTTATGTGGATAATGTTAGATGCATCATCTTTGCTTGCGCATGTATAGAATTATTAATGTTTGTTATGCTTATAATTCCATAGGATTATTTTAGTCTTTGCCCTGTTTATCAGATCATGAAATACTTCATTTCTTGATTATTTTATTTTTCTTAGCATGGTGATATCTAAGATTTCATTTACATATTTTTTACACATGTCACGTGTTTAATTTATTGGTTTAAATCATGCCATGTCTACGTAGATGTTTATATATTTTAGTGTATGTGTTGTTGCATAGTTTTTCTATGCTAGAAGTAATGAAATGATTTCTTGGTTGAGAGCAAATTCATCGTGGTTCTTTGTCGCATAGCACATTATTCCTTAGTTGATCTTCTTATCTTGTAGATGATTATTATGGAGATTACATGGTTGCTTTCTTTATGTCATGTTTATATTTGTATTCTTACATATAGTTTGTGCTTGTGGCATAGAACTTAGTATATTACATCTTGATGTTTATCATAGATATTTATTTTAGTTTATTACCATACCATGTTAGCATTTTCTCAAAGTAAAATGCATAATTTGATTATATCTTGTTTTCTCTTACAAATTTCTAGTTAGAATTATAAGTGTTTATATATGGTTAGCCTTGCTTGGTAGAAACACATGTTCGAAATCATGTTTATATAATTAGAATTTATTTTGATAGATTAATAGCATACCATGATGTTGTATGCTTGTATAAGTAGTATACATAGTATGAATGTAACAATTTGCATTGTATGATGCCTAGTTAAGTATCCTATGTCTTTTCATGTGTAGATATATCAGATAGAAATGCATGCCATCTTCTTATTCATTCTTGTATATGTTGATTTTCTTGATGTCATGATCTAGTTGTTTACTTTCCTACATGCTTATTATGTCACGTTCATATGTTTATTTCTAGCATGCTAGTGTTGTGTGATAATGCAATGCTTTCTTGTTCTTACATATCATAGCTAGTTTTATAGAGTTGTGTGATATAGCCATGCTTGATGCTTATGTTGGGTAGTATCATCTAAGTTATATTATGGTTATGAGTTATATTGTATTGGTAGCATAGTGTGATATCTCACATGATCATCATCTCCATGCTTAGCATCATACCATGTTTATCTTATATCTCATTTGTGGTATGACTGAGACTAGACATTATGTCATGATAGTAATCTTCCATGTCTTACCATGTTTCATCTGTTGTACCAGGGTACTTAGTTTCTTGTTGTTTTTGTAGATGATTGCCTATGTCTCATGCTAGTATTATGAGTATGTTATTTGCGTTGCAATAGTTCATCACATGCTTAGAGTAGTTAAACTTTCATGGTGGTTTGCTTATGCCTTTCTCGTATGCTTAGCGTGCGTAGCTTGGTATATTGTTTCAAGTATGTGGATGTAATCCTATAGCTAGTTGAATTGTTATTGGATTGTATTTTGTTATGGTAATGATTGCCAATAGTTGTTATGCTTGATCTTTGATTATGCTTGATGTTAACCATTATAAATATTTAGAAAAATCTAAATATTTATTTGTGGTTAATTGTTACTCTTAAACATGACATGTTTCTTCTTGTGGTTGGATGGTGTTATATTAGTTTGTGTTACCATGATATGTATAGGGAAATTGTTATTTATTTGATGTATATATTTGGCTGCTGTTGACCATTATCAATATTTAGATTATGTCTAAATATTTATTTGTGGTAACTTTTACCTTCATCATGCCAAGTTGTGATTGTGTAGTTAAAATACATAAGATGGCTCCATTCCATGTGTTGATGCCATTATGTTTGTTATATAGTAGTTTCCGATATAGTTAGTCAAGATGTGTAGTAGGCACTACTAGCTGCTAGTATCATAGTTCTTGTTAGAATGTTAGTCTTGATCGCCGAGCCTTTCTTAGCCATATCAATCCAATCCTTGCATATTCATTGAATTCTCTCAACTTATCTTCCTATCGTTCTACCTCATTTTGGAATCTCCATCTTGATCAATATCTTGCTATCCATCCAATCTTAATTTCTTTTGGATGTAATTTGGATTTACTTTTGCTTTGGTATTTATTTGTTTTCATTTGCTATCGTTAGGACGAGTAGGGAGTGCCAATATTGGATGTGGACAGATTCAAGCTACCGAAGATGGAATCAACAACGAAGGCATGCCTCCCTCTTTGATCATGTTTATCCTATGTTTTACAAATTGCATTGTATTTTATAACCACTATTGCATGCTATTTTATCTCGTAGCTAGCGTGTCGATTGACACATTACCCTGGTCCGCTTGTCGCCTATTTACTTGACACCCGAGTAGAAGTGTCGGGACCCGGGGTTAGCGTATGCAATTACAGTTAAGACATAGTCATATGGAGAGCCGAGAACCGCACCCACTTGTCTAAGCAGACAAGGCCAAGCACTGAACATTCTCGGAAAGCATCGTACATGAGGGGCATCCCATCCAGGCCGGATGATCAACTGAGATGGGTCCTCATCGTCCGCACACAAGTCAAATGATATGGGTGGTGAACTCCCATATTCAAAGACAAGTCGCCTCAACCATACTACCGACTATCTCAAAACTCTTACATAGACTTACTCCAGCCCGATCACTTAGTCGGGGTCTAGGGAGGGCTCGATCATACTACAAAGTGTGCACGAGACGGAGTCTCGAGCAATCGCATCGCGATGCCCCAAGATGCGCACATCTAAGGGCCACTTGGTGTGCCAGAACACAACTAAGGTCTCGAAAACCCATACAAAGACATGCATGTTATAACCATACACGCAGCACACATGCCTTGTATGAACAGTAGGTACCATTGCAATTCTCTACAAAGTGTACATTTTATTTAACTCTTATAGAGTACACACAGAGATCACTTACAAGTGATCCAACATTACATCACATAGCGGAAGCAAATTATGTCTGAGTACAGACAAGTTTAACAAATTGGCTTAAGAAGCCTTATTCAAACATAAAGCCCTCCACGAGGGAACCAGTCTGCTGACTGGGACTAGACTAGCTTAACTTCAGTCGTCCAGCTCGATGAAGAAGCCGCCTTCGGGGTCAGTGGCTTCATCTAAAACATATATTAAGCAAACGTGAGTACAAAGTCGTACTCAGCAAGACTTACATAGGAGCTATACTACTCATGCACATGTATCAAGGTAAAGGGAGGTGGGGTTCACTTGCAGAAGTGCCAGCTTTGACTTGGCTAGTCCTGAACTACGAGTACCAGACTTTGAGGTAAGAAGCGTACACGAGTCCACTACTTTCTCCAACCAATACACCACTATGGTGCCTTCCTCGACTTCCCCACGAGAAAGCACGCCATAGCACTCACACTTATCTTGGTGTATTTTAGAAGTATCCGGTTCAAGTTATATAATAATCAAGCTAAGCTCTCCAAGTAGTCCATAACCGCGGACGCGGCTATTCGAATAGTTTTGTTAACCTTGCAAGGGTGTACCGCTACACACACATGACCATCATTTACCGCCTTTGATCTCGACACCATTCAAGGGGTGTCAGCGAGGATGCCCTCCACAACTGTTACCTCATAGCCAATCTAGTCCAAGAAAGCCGCCTACTTGGGTTGGCTACCACAATCGTGAACCCGGCCGGTTTACCGAAGTGGACCCAAGCGATGTGTGCGTGGTGCGTAAGCCGGTCTCGGGTGAGCCGTTCTCTCACTTAGCATCCAGGCCACAAGCCTACCAGAACTCCGAACTACTGCGACATCTGGACATCGAAAGGGATGAGTTAATAAGTTGAGAGGGGTCAGTGAGCCCAATGTGTGGTTGTACTCTTCATCTTGGATCACCACACAAGAACTCGGACTTAGGGCGGTGTTCAACGAGACAACCCACCGTGTACTCCTACACAGCCTCTCATCGTTCACCTTGTATTAGGGTCGATTCACCAACACTTTTCTACCATCATCAACATGATTATTCCCATCCCGACTCACATCACAGTAACAACATGGTAACATACTAAGCATGCAATAAGAAGTAACATTGCAGGGGCCACATGATATCATTCAACTCCTACATTTGCTAGGATTGTGGTTTGCTTACTACTGTGACAAAAGATAGGTCATGCAAAGGGATGGGTTCATCTAAGCGGTAGAATCGTAACATGGTGATCATCCTATACAATGCATAAGCGAGACATGAGAGGGAAGTGGGATTTTATCGACATGATCAATGGGGTTTTGCTTGCCTTGCTGACGAGGTTCGGGTTCTGGATCTTCAGCGAAGGGGGTGACCTCTTGCTCCGGTTCCACCTCTACTCGACAAACAAAGCACGAAGTAGCAATCAATATGAATGCAATGCTCAAGCACATGATTGAATGTTAAAGCTTGAAGTATAAGTTTTGATGTGTGAGGCAATTCCATTTAAGTGGAATATATTGCATTTGAAATGCAAATTCAAATTCCATATTTGAATTCTATTTAGTCAAGGTGCAATTGACATAGTTTGATAATTTTCAAATATGTTCAAATGTGTCTGATATGCCTCTGAAGTGTGGTTGATTTGCATCATAAATCCATGGTCCAAGTGGCAAAATCATTTGGTTTGAATTTGAATTAAATTCAAATAAAGCAAATGACATATGCTACTGGTCCCATTTTAAATTCAACTCAAATAGAGTTGAAAGTTGCATATTTGGAAAGATAATTTTCTCCTGATCATTTTTCATATATTATTTGTCCAATTTGGAGTTAATATGAATTTTCTATGAATTTCCAAAGTTTGGGGTATTTTCTGGAATTTCTGTATTTATTAAACTATTTTTCTTTTCTGGAAATTCATTTACTGCGTCACTGTGATGTCATGCTGGCGTCAGGGGTTGACCCGAGTCAAACTGACAAGGAGTCCCACCTGTCTGTGATACAGGGGTTAATCCCGTGGTTAAAATTAATTAAACGGAGGGATTAGGGGTTGGGGCCCAGTAGTCAGTGGGTTTAGGGGTGTGATTAGGGGTGGGTTAGGGTTAACTCGCCGGCGGTTAGCCGGCGGTGGCACGGGCACGGCGGCGTGGTCGCCGGAGTGACCAAACGGCCACGGGAGAGCACGGGGAGAAGTCCATTCGACTCAGCAACGTCTCGCGCATCGTCTGGAGGCAACGGGGGTCCTCGGGGTGGTCGGGAGCGACGACGGCGACGACTCCGGCGGCAGCAGAACGGCGGTGAGGTTGTAGCCGAGGCTAGGGAGCACGGTTTGAGGCGTTCTTGGTTGCGTTCGCAAGCTGGCACACGCGGAAGTCAAACGCGTGCACTGGGAGTCCATGACAAGCACTGGAGCGAGGAGGTCGACGACCATGGCGGCGACCTTGCTCGGGATCCATGGCGGAATCGGTTGTGGGGCAAACGAGGCGCTACAAACTTAGGGGAAAGGTGAGAAAGCTCACCCTGAAGCTAATGGAGAAGACGGTGAGGCCGGGGAAGCTGTGTAGCCGGAGAATTTGACGACGGCGACTCACGGGTCCGGCGAGCTCTCGGTGAAGCTGGCGTCGTCCACGGGGGCTCCTCGGTCCAATTGATCGGCCACGGTGATGAAGACGGCGATGGCGGACGTCCTGGACAAGCTGGGGCGACGAGTGGAGGCCAGTGGCCGCGGTGGCGCACGGCGGCGAGCTACGGGGCGCTCGGGTCTTCGCGGGTTTCGCACGGGGAAGAGGAGGAAGAGGGTTCCAGGGGGGGGGGAATGGAGGCGTGGCACTCGGGTGCGTCTCCAGGGGCGCGTAGAAGGGTCGGGGAGGGCAGGTGGAGGCTGGGGAGATGACGCCGTGTCCGGCTGTCTCGGTGGCATTCCACCGAGCAGCTTGGAGGCGAGGGGAGGAAGACGACAGGGGAGGGTCCTGGTGGGCTGGGCCGTCCAGGGGAGCTGGGCCTCGCCTAGTGCGAGAGGTAAGCTTTTCTGATTTCTGTTTAATCTTTCCTTTCTGTTTTTCTGTAATTTGTTCTGTTTAGCTAAAATAAATAGCTAAACATTTTATTAAATGCTGAAAACTTTTATGTGGCCTCATAATAATATAGACTAGCCACTCATAAACTTTCAACATTTTTAAAATTCAAATGATTTGAATTTTAAATCAAATAGGGGTATTTCATTAATTCCAAGGTACTGTTTGAATATTTGAAAAATCTATGAGCATGGGGTGGGTCCCACATCACTTGATATGTGATCACACTCATTTATAAGACTTTTCAAAACTCTAACATGAATTTTTGGAAAATATTTTTATCTGGCCTTTTGAATTAATTCATCTGGGGGGTGTTCCTTCTCCCATTTGGATTTTGAAATTGATTTCCAAGATTTCTTTTGAATTTTTTGGCATGATGCAAAGGTACTAGCTAACCCTAGCACACACCTAACAGAGGGATCTGACAACTCGCCCCCACTCAAAAGAATCTCGTCCCGAGATTCAGAAGTCTGCGGGAGGAAGGAGGGGTACTCGGCAATGAGACGGTCTTCTCTTTCCCACGTGGCTTCTCTTTCAGAGTGATGTGACCATTGCACTTTCAGAAACCTAATCTTCTGACGACGAGTGACACGCTCTGCGGAATCAAGAATACGAACGGGGTATTCTCGATAAGAAAGGTCATCTTGGAGATCAATCGTTTCATGGTCGACTTCGCGGATGGGGTCCTTGAAGCAACGCCTGAGTTGGGACACATGGAATACATCGTGTACTCGGGAAAGGTGCGGGGGTAGTTCAAGTTGGTAGGCAACTTCTCCACGTTTAGCTAGAGTGCGGAAAGGTCCGATGTAACGTGGGGGCAATTTGCCTTTGATACCGAAACGTTGGGTTCCCTTCAGAGGAGTAACCCGAAGGTAAGCCTTCTCATCCAGATTGTAGCTCTCTTGCCTATGATGACGATCATAGTAGCTTTTCTGACGAGACTGGGCTGCTTTCAATTGATCACGAACAATGCGAACTTGATCTTCTGCTTCCTTGATCATATCCGGTCCAAAGAATTGTCTTTCACCGGTTTCAGACCAGTTCAGTGGTGTTCGACATCGTCGTCCATAAAGGAGTTCAAAAGGAGCCATGTTCAGACTAGATTGAAAACTATTGTTATAAGCAAATTCGGCAAATGGAAGAGAATTCTCCCAATTCTTTCCGAATGAGATAACACAAGCTCTGAGCATGTCTTCAAGAATTTGGTTAACCCTTTCGACTTGACCACTAGACTGAGGATGGAAAGCCGTACTAAAGGAGAGATGAGTTCCCAAAGCACGTTGGAAGCTTCCCCAAAATCTAGAGGTGAAAAGGCTACCGCGATCAGAATTGATTTCCAAAGGAACACCGTGAAGGGATACAATTCTGGAGATGTACAAGTCTGCTAACTGGCTAGCAGTTATAGACTCGCGAACCGGAAGGAAGTGAGCAACTTTGGAAAGCCTATCTATGACAACGAAGATGGCATTGTTTCCTTTCTGGGTTCTTGGAAAGCCGGTGATGAAGTCCATACCGACTTTGTCCCATTTCCACTCGGGAATAGACAAAGGTTGAAGTGTACCAGCAGGTCTTTGATGTTCTGCCTTAATGCGACGACAAACATCACATTCGGCAACAAATTGAGCAATGTCTCTCTTCATCCTAATCCACCAAAATCTCTGGCGTAGATCTCGGTACATTTTCGTGCTACCGGGATGAATTGAGAGGGGTGTGTCATGGGCTTCCTTGAGGATGAGTTGCCTTAGTTCCTTATTCTTAGGTACTACCAAACGATTTCCAAAGAAAACCGTTCCCTTGCTATCTGTGGAGAAACATTTAGCAACTCCGCTAGCAATGTTCTCCTTGATTCGGCGAACACCTCGTGGACGCCTTTGGGCAACTATGATTTGATCCTCAAGAGTTGGTTTCGCCACCAAGGTTGAAAGATAGCCATGAGGAACAATCGCAAGGTTAAGCTTGCGAAAGTCCTCATGAAGAAGTGGTTGATACTGCTGTAACATGAGGTTGTTACAGTACGACTTACGACTTAGTGCATCAGCCATGACATTGGCTTTGCCTGGGGTGTAAGAAATTGCTACGTCGTAATATTTTATCAACTCAATCCAGCGTCTTTGCCTGAGATTAAGATCTGGCTGGGTGAAAATATATTTGAGGCTTTGGTGGTCGGAATAAATCTCACAACGATTACCAAGGAGGTAATGTCGCCAAGTTGTTAGAGCATGAACTACGGCAGCGAGTTCGAGGTCATGGGTAGGATAATTCTCTTCATGTGGACGCAACTGGCGTGAAGCATAAGCTACCACATGTCGATCTTGCAGAAGTATGCATCCTAACCCTTGCCGTGAGGCATCACAATAGATCTCGAAATCCCTTTTGGTGTCTGGAGGTGCAAGTACGGGTGCGGAAGTCAATCTTCTTTTTAGCTCTTGAAAGCTTTCCTCGCACTTGGCAGTCCATTGGAATTTCTTATCTTTCTTGAGGAGTTCAGTTAGAGGCTTTGCAACTTTAGAAAAGTTCTCGACGAAGCGACGACAATAGCTGGCTAGGCCAAGAAAACTCCTAACTTGCTTAACCGATTCAGGTGGAGTCCAGTCAAGGATGGCCTGAACTCTCTCGGGATTCATAGCAATGCCTTTTGCAGAAATCACGTGGCCTAAGTAGGTCACTTCTGGTAGCCAGAATTCACACTTGGATAATTTAGCGTACAGGCGATGCTCTCTAAGTTTCATCAATACCAGCCTTAAGTGTTCGGCATGATCTTCTTCGTTCTTCGAGTAGATGAGAATATCATCGAGATAAACCACAACAAATTTATCTAGGTACTCCATGAAGATCGAATTCATCAAGCGTGAGAATGTGGCGGGGGCATTGGTTAAACCAAAGGACATGACGGTGTACTCGTAAAGACCATAACGAGTAGTAAAAGCCGTTTTGGGAATGTCCTCGTTTCGGATTCGGATCTGATGATAACCTAATCTCAAATCCATCTTGGAGAAGACGGAGGATCCTGCAAGTTGATCATAAAGATCATTGATCCTGGGCAGTGGGTATTTGTTCTTTATCGTCGCTAAATTTAGCGGGCAATAATCTACGCACATCCTTTCTGTTCCATCTTTCTTCTTTACGAACAGAACGGGGAAACCCCATGGCGATGAGCTAGGGCGGATGAAGCCTCTTGCCAACGAAGCATCAAGCTGGGTTTTTAGCTCAGCTAACTCATGTGGGGCCATTTTATATGGGCGTTTGGAAATTGGTGCGGTTCCTGGAACAAGATCCACTATAAATTCTACACATCTGTCGGGTGGCATGCCCGGCAGCTCTTCAGGAAAGACATCCCGGAAGTCACGAACCACCGGAATATCTTCAAGTTCAGGAAGGGGAAGTACATTCAAGGAATGCACTTGGGTTCTTGTTCTGGGTGAGGTATAGCTGATGGTTTTGCCTGAAGGGTGGGTGAGTTTCACGGATTTGCCTTTGCAATACAGATAGGCATTCTGTCTTGATAGCCAATCCATGCCAAGGATGACATCAATGTCTGAAGACTTGAGGGCTATGAGTGAAGCAAGGAATACTAAACCCTCAATTGCTATTTGATTACCATGGCTCACTCTATTAGTTTACCATCTTGACCCTGGAGTTTGAATAACCATCGGGGTGGACAATTCAACAAAGGGCAACTCATGACGAAGTGCATAACTTTCCGACATGAATGAATGAGATGCTCCTGGGTCGAAAAGAACGGAAGTAGGAACATAATTGACTGGGAGCGTACCAAGAATGACGTCAGTGGTGTCGTCAGTCTCTTCGGCGGCGATCTGGTTCACACGTCCACGAGTGGCGGGAGGAGCGGTTTTGGCGGTGAAGATCTTCTGGGGTGGCTTGCCACGACCATTGTTATTGTTGTTGCCTCCGGCACGTGGTGGAGCATTCTGGTTCTGGACCTGGTTCTGGGGGCACTCGCGAGAGTAGTGGCCTGCCTGACCACACTTGTAGCAAGCTCCGAAAACAGTGCGTGGAGCTGGGTGGTTTGGTGGAGCTGGGTGGAACTGGGTGGGTGGATGAGGCGCCGCATAGGATGGCCTCGATGGGTTGTTCTGGCGGAACATGCTATTTGGAATCCAGATCTTGCGTTTTTGGGAGCCAGAACTGGATGAACCTTCCTCTCTAGGGTGTTTGCGGAAATCGTTGGGGGTGTTCATGTCCTCTGCCTTGATGGCCTTGTTGACAAGGACCTGGAAGGTGGCAAAGTCATGAAGGTTGAGCTCGCGACGGAGTCCACTGTTGAGGCCACGACGGAACCTCTCTTGTTTCTTGGAGTCGGTGGAGACTTCCTCAGTTGCGTAACGAGCAAGTCGGTTGAACTCACGACTGAACTCGTCAACTGTTCTTCTGCCTTGAGTGAGGTTACAGAATTCCTCACGTTTGCGGTCCATGAGACCCTTGGGGATGTGGTGCTCGCGGAAAGAAGTGCAGAATTCCTCCCAAGATGCTGGTGGTCCAACGGGACGCATATTCAGAAAATTCTCCCACCAAGAGCTTGCTGCACCTTCAAGGTGATAGGTGGCATATTTGACCTTGTCGCCATCTGCAACATAGCCGGCTTGGAGCTTCCTCTCGATGCTGCGAAGCCAGTCATCGGCGTCAAGGGGCTCGGTGGAGTAACTGAAAACCTGGGGATGAAGCCGGATGAAGTCGTTCAGAGACACCAGCTCATTGCGCTGCTGAGTGGTGTTGCATGCGATGACTTTCAACAGGTGGTGAGAGTCACGGCGGTTCCTCTCGACCTCCATCAGAACTTGGGCCATCGTGGGTCGGGGTGGAAGGTTATCTTCCTCCTGGTTGTTCCCACGACCTTGGTTACGACCAACCTGGCCACGGGTTCCTTGAGACATCCTGAAGGTGAAAAACCAAAGTCAAACAGAGTTGATTTCAAGAGTCTAATCAAGGTATTTAAGTACTGGAAGGATTACAGAGCAAGGAAGTAATCATCTTGACAACATGGTGATAAAAGCATACAAGCCATATATTCACAAGCTGTCATACAAACCATACATCGTTTTAGTACAAGCACTAAGCTAATACAAACGTGATGAAGATGATACATCCTTCAGAGGCACTCTGACTTCCTATACATTATTTATCTAAGCTTCTGGAACTTAGACACCTTGCTTACCATATACTAGGATACTACTACATCCTCACTAAGTAAGACCACAGGCGGTCTCACTCATCTCCATCTCCATAGTAGTCCTCATAAAAGTTACCCGCGTATCCCGGTAGTTGGAGGTGACCATCGGAAAACACGGAGGCTTGTGGACCCTGATATCCATTTGGGCAAGGATGGGGCCTAGGTCCAGTGTAGGGTGGAAGCAAAGGACCACGAGGTGGAAAAATTCCTCCAATCTCGGGCCAAGCAACTCGAGAAGGCATCTGGGTCCTCACTGGATACATCGCATCGTACTCCACTGATCCCACGCTCACAAAGGGTTCCAAGAGCGTCAGTGCTCGGTACAGACGAACACGAGTAGCGTGGAGCTCGAAACGGAGAGCGCGTGCATCATGATCTCTGTCACTAGCAAACCTAGCAGTCACCTGGAGTGCTGGATCCTCTGCAGAGTGATCTGAGTAGAGTCCGGTGTAATATCCCTCTTCTCCTGGAAGTGCAGCTGGGATATAGCGGAAAGAAGTCTCTCTCAGCATGGTGTGCTCCTCTCTCAGCAGTGTAATACATGAATATGCAGCATCCTGCACAGCCATGTTCTCGGTAACGCCGATGCCATGTCCAAAGTGGATAGGCTGGGTGACTCCAACGTGGTGCTGTTAGATCCGCACAATGCAGTGGAACTGCGTCTGGTTAAAGTCGTGGAACTGCTCCTCGATGGTGTACTCGGGGTACCATCGATATCCCACATAGGACATCATCTCGATCAACGTGGCGGGGTGGCCACGCACACCGAGGCACCTGGTCAAACGAACAATCTGCCGAGGGGGAAGATCTGCCATCTGAAACAGAAAGCAGGAGTTTGCAAATGCATCAGATTATGAGATAAACCTGGAATGACTCGGACAGCATAACAACTGTAATTGTAAGAAATGACAATTTCTTTCAATCATGAAAACAGCACTTACATAATATGATGTAAGAAATCATCATTACAACAATGCTAGGAACACCTGGACACAACTTTCCTACGGCTATAAGGAAGCAAACAACGAGATATGCTAATCAGACAGAGGAGAGCCTAGTCCTATCTTCCCGTAGAGTAAGATGAGGGTGACTCAGAACTCAGAACGAAGGGGGTAAGGAGAAAAATGAAGCCTTACGTTGTTCCCTTATATACCCAGAGTAACTATATAACTATAGCAAGCTAGACTCAACTTCGGCCAAGGCTACTAGTCCTACAGTCAGTCCTGCTCTGATACCAAGTCTGTCGGGACCCGGGGTTAGCGTATGCAATTACAGTTAAGACATAGTCATATGGAGAGCCGAGAACCGCACCCACTTGTCTAAGCAGACAAGGCCAAGCACTGAACATTCTCGGAAAGCATCGTACATGAGGGGCATCCCATCTAGGCAAGATGATCAACTGAGATGGGTCCTCATCGTCCGCACACAAGTCAAATGATATGGGTGGTGAACTCCCATATTCAAAGACAAGTCGCCTCAACCATACTACCGACTATCTCAAAACTCTTACATAGACTTACTCCAGCCCGATCACTTAGTCGGGGTCTAGGGCGGGCTCGATCATACTACAAAGTGTGCACGAGACGGAGTCTCGAGCAATCGCATCGCGATGCCCCAAGCTGCGCACATCTAAGGGCCACTTGGTGTATGAAAGACCGCCAGCCAGAACACAACTAAGGTCTCGAAAACCCATACAAAGACATGCATGTTATAACCATACACGCAGCACACATGCCTTGTATGAACAGTAGGTACCATTGCAATTCTCTACAAAGTGTACATTTTATTTAACTCTTATAGAGTACACACAGAGATCACTTACAAGTGATCCAACATTACATCACATAGCGGAAGCAAATTATGTCTGAGTACAGACAAGTTTAACAAATTGGCTTAAGAAGCCTTATTCAAACATAAAGCCCTCCATGAGGGAACCAGTCTGCTGACTGGGACTAGACTAGCTTAACTTCAGTCGTCCAGCTCGATGAAGAAGCCGCCTTCGGGGTCAGTGGCGTCATCTAAAACATATATTAAGCAAACGTGAGTACAAAGTCGTACTCAGCAAGACTTACATAGGAGCTATACTACTCATGCACATGTATCAAGGTAAAGGGAGGTGGGTTTCACTTGCAGAAGTGCCAGCTTTGACTTGGCTAGTCCTGAACTACGAGTACCAGACTTTGAGGTAAGAAGCGTACACGAGTCCACTACTTTCTCCAACCAATTACACCAATATGGTGCCTTCCTCGACTTCCCCACGAGAAAGCACGCCATAGCATTCACACTTATCTTGGTGTGTTTTAGAAGTATCCAGTTCAAGTTTTCTAATAATCAAGCTAAGCTTTCCAAGCAGTCTTTAACCGCGGACGCGGCTATTCGAATAGTTTTGTTAACCCTGCAGGGGTGTACCGCTACACACACATGATCATCATTTACCGCCTTTGATCTCGACACCATTCAAGGGGTGCCACCGAGGATGCTCACCAAAACCGTTACCTCATAGCCGATCTAGTCCGAGAAAGCCGCCTAGTTGGGTTGGTTACCACTATCGTGAACCCGGCCGGTTTACCGAAGTGGACCCAAGTGATGTGTGCGTGGTGCATAAGCCGGTCTCGGATGAGCCGTTCTCTCACTTAGCATCCAGGCCACAGACCTACCAGAACTCCGAACTATTGCGACATTTGGACATCGAAAGGGATGAGTTAGTAAGCTGAGAGGGGTCAGTGAGCCCAATGTGTGGTTGTACTCTTCATCTTGGATCACCACACAAGAACTCGGACTTAGGGCGGTGTTCAACGAGACAACCCACCGTGTACTCCTACACAGCCTCTCATCGTTCACCTTGTATTAGGGTCGATTCACCAACACTTTTCTACCATCATCAACATGATTATTCCCATCCCGACTCACATCACAGTAACAACATGGTAACATACTAAGCATGCAATAAGCAGTAACATTGCAGGGGCCACATGATATCATTCAACTCCTACATTTGCTAGGATTGTGGTTTGCTTACTACTGTGACAAAAGATAGGTCATGCAAAGGGATGGGTTCATCTAAGCGGTAGAATCGTAACATGGTGATCATCCTATACAATGCATAAGCGAGACATGAGAGGGAAGTGGGATTTTATCGACATGATCAATGGGGTTTTGCTTGCCTTGCTGACGAGGTTCGGGTTCTGGATCTTCAGCGAAGGGGGTGACCTCTTGCTCCGGTTCCACCTCTACTCGACAAACAAAGCACGACGTAGCAATCAATATGAACGCAATGCTCAAGCACATGATTGAATGTTAAAGCTTGAAGTATAAGTTTTGATGTGTGAGGCAATTCCATTTAAGTGGAATATATTGCATTTGAAATGCAAATTCAAATTCCATATTTGAATTCTATTTAGTCAAGGTGCAATTGACATAGTTTGATAATTTTCAAATATGTTCAAATGTGTCTGATATGCCTCTGAAGTGTGGTTGATTTGCATCATAAATCCATGGTCCAAGTGGCAAAATCATTTGGTTTGAATTTGAATTAAATTCAAATAAAGCAAATGACATATGCTACTGGTCCCATTTTAAATTCAACTCAAACAGAGTTGAAAGTTGCATATTTGGAAAGATAATTTTCTCCTGATCATTTTTCATATATTGTTTGTCCAATTTGGAGTTAATATGAATTTTCTATGAATTTCCAAAGTTTGGGGTATTTTCTGGAATTTCTGTATTTATTAAACTATTTTTCTTTTCTGGAAATTCATTTACTGCGTCACTGTGATGTCATGCTGGCATCAGGGGTTGACCCGAGTCAAACTGACAAGGAGTCCCACCTGTCTGTGATACAGGGGTTAATCCCGTGGTTAAAATTAATTAAACGGAGGGATTAGGGGTTGGGGCCCAGTAGTCAGTGGGTTTAGGGGTGTGATTAGGGGTGGGTTAGGGTTAACTCGCCGGCGGTTAGCCGCCGGTGGCACGGGCACGGCGGCGTGGTCGCCAGAGTGACCAAACGGCCACGGGAGAGCACGGGGAGAAGTCCATTCGACTCAGCAACGTCTCGCGCATCGTCTGGAGGCAACGGGGGTCCTCGGGGTGGTCGGGAGCGACGACGGCGACGACTCCGGCGGCAGCAGAACGGCGGTGAGGTCGTAGCCGAGGCTAGGGAGCACGGTTTGAGGCGTTCTTGGTTGCGTTCGCAAGCTGGCACACGCGGAAGTCAAACGCGTGCACTGGGAGTCCATGACAAGCACTGGAGCGAGGAGGTCGACGACCATGGCGGCGACCTTGCTCGGGATCCATGGCGGAATCGGTTGTGGGGCAAACGAGGCGCTACAAACTTAGGGGAAAGGTGAGGAAGCTCACCCTGAAGCTAATGGAGAAGACGGTGAGGCCGGGGACGCTGTGTAGCCGGAGAATTTAACGACGGCGACTCACGGGTCCGGCGAGCTCTCGGTGAAGCTGGCGTCGTCCACGGGGGCTCCTCGGTCCAATTGATCGGCCACGGTGATGAAGACGGCGATGGCGGACGTCCTGGACAAGCTGGGGCGACGAGTGGACGCCAGTGGCCGCGGTGGCGCACGGCGGCGAGCTACGGGGCGCTCGGGTCTTCGCGGGTTTCGCACGGGGAAGAGGAGGAAGAGGGTTCCAGGGGGGGGGGGGAATGGAGGCGTGGCACTCGGGTGCGTCTCCAGGGGCGCGTAGAAGGGTCGGGGAGGGCAGGTGGAGGCTGGGGAGATGACGCCGTGTCCGGCTGTCTCGGTGGCATTCCACCGAGCAGCTTGGAGGCGAGGGGAGGAAGACGACAGGGGAGGGTCCAGGTGTGCTGGGCCGTCCAGGGGAGCTGGGCCTCGCCTAGTGCGAGAGGTAAGCTTTTCTGATTTCTGTTTAATCTTTCCTTTCTGTTTTTCTGTAATTTGTTCTGTTTAGCTAAAATAAATAGCTAAACATTTTATTAAATGCTGAAAACTTTTATGTGGCCTCATAATAATATAGACTAGCCACTCATAAACTTTCAACATTTTTAAAATTCAAATGATTTGAATTTTAAATCAAATAGGGGTATTTCATTAATTCCAAGGTACTGTTTGAATATTTGAAAAATCTATGAGCATGGGGTGGGTCCCACATCACTTGATATGTGATCACACTCATTTATAAGAATTTTCAAAACTCTAACATGAATTTTTGGAAAATATTTTTATCTGGCCTTTTGAATTAATTCATCTGGGGGGTGTTCCTTCTCCCATTTGGATTTTGAAATTGATTTCCAAGATTTCTTTTGAAATTTTTGGCATGATGCAAAGGTACTAGCTAACCCTAGCACATACCTAACAGAGGGATCTGACAAGAAGTATATAGTAATCTAGTAGAGTAGAAATGCTTAGCCATGCTAATTATTTTATAGGTGCTTATTTGAATGATCTTCGGATCATTAACACTTGAAACTTGTTACTAAGCTTGCAAAGCTAGGTCGGTTGACCATTTTGACTTCCTCTACTCTCTTCTACTCTGGGTGAAACTTACCATCTAAATACTGGCGCGGGCGACAGTTGGATCAAGGATTGAAGGAGCGATTGGCTGCCCTTCACTAGGTGAAGGGGGCAATCCGTCGTTCGTGCCACATGAGGCCCAATAAGTCTTGGATTTGAAGATTGTGATAACAGTACAACCACATGCTATATGGGCACTAACTTGTTTAATTAGTTAGTTCATCCTTATTTTCGTCATCGTCGTACCGTGGATGGGATAGCTGCCTTGCGAGGAGTATCCTCGGCACAAAAGGGGGCAAGGACTGTGAACTGCGGTTACTACCTTCTGAAACCTAGTGGGCATGTCATAGTAAGGGTGGGTCTAATGAAAGACCTCGTCACAATCTCCCTGCCGATATACAACATAGTGTACTACGCCAGCGGCCACTGGTGGCAACAAGACGAGATTGTGTCGTGTGGGTAAAGGGTACAACCTCTGCAGAGTGTAAAACTATTCGAATAGCTGTGTCCACGGTCATGGACGGCACATGAATCTTTCTTGACATACGGGAACCTATCTTGCGTATTCCCTCTTTGCCACTATTCTTGCAACATATGAAGGATGTGCGTGGATCGAGGATCCTCACCTTGATGAAAGTTGTGATGGAAAAATTCTTGTTTTTGTCTAAAACCGCTTTATCAAACTATTATGCTTTTCAAACAAAATTAGCTTTTATGCAAAAGAACCATACAACCTTCCTTTGAAGCCTCATGTAGTTACTAGGGCCTTTCCCGGGAGGCATGTTGAGTACGAAATGTAATCATGGCAATAATTTTGTTGAAACAAAGTTCCATGAAGACGAAGCTGATGAATATGACTACTATGGCGATCCGTAGAAGTGAGGTCACGTCGACTACATCGACTGCCTGTGGCTGAGATGGAGTCGCTACGCATTATACTTTCCGTTGTTTCCTGATTGTAATAAATGTCATGAGACATTTTATATGTATGCCTTATGGCAGATTATGGTACTTGTAAAATCTTTATGTATTATGCAATGATATCATTTCGCTGTGTTGTCAACAATGATCTTGGGATTGAAAATTAAACGCAGGAGTGTCTGGAAATTATTTTCGGGTTCTCACAGAGAGCCATTATGTTCATCAAACTCCATGTTAGTAGATTCTTCAACAAGTCCGGAGGACTTGTTGTAGACTCTATACGCGTGAGAGTTTGAAGAATAACCAACAAATGTGCCCTTATTTTTTTTCGACTCAAATTTAGACAAACGAGCACCCTTTTTGAGAATGAAACACTTACACCC
This sequence comes from Bromus sterilis, assembly GCA_950022295.1. Classification (NCBI taxonomy): domain Eukaryota; kingdom Viridiplantae; phylum Streptophyta; class Magnoliopsida; order Poales; family Poaceae; genus Bromus; species Bromus sterilis. The sequence continues at coordinate 153,571,582 of OX465596.1, read as the reverse complement.
GAAGACCCAAAAATATTTGATGTTGGGCTTATTTTCGGTGATAATTTCATAGGGAGTCTTGTTCAAGATCTTGCGGAGATAAAGAAGGTTGGTTGCATGGCAAGCGGTGTTTGTCGTGGTCATACCAAAGGTATACCCTTAGTCAAGAGAAATCAAGGGGTACCCTCAATCCCTTTGATTTCCCACACACCCAACAAAATAAATAAGATCGTTAAAGAGTATAAAGCTTTATCAACCTCAGAAGCTCAATTCACAGTTTCTCCGAGTAACATGTTACTCGGAAGGTAAGAACCACCTCCGAGTGGTTAGTCATTCGGAAAACAAATGGAATCCGAGTAGTTCATTACTCGGATAAGGTGACCGGCGAGCTATTCGTTACTCGTAAGATGGGAACGCAACAGACGGGAAGCATTCAAGACCGCGGGCGTTCCTCCTCCTTTAGTAGCAGTAATGAGTAGACCGTTTCCTGTATTTTTTATGCATTTAACCCTGTAATTAAAGACCCATTAAGCTAAGGCATTGAAGGGGAATAGGCACACTCTATATAAGCCTCCCCCCTCATCCAGTACGGGCACACGCAACACCATTCTCCTCAACTCTTGAGCAAGAACACCCTAGTCAGTCTGGGACATGATTAAGGTTTTTATCTCTAAGGAGAGGCCTAACCTGTATAATTTCCCCTGCGTCAACCACTCTACGTACAAATTCATTTAGCTCCTTTCATACCCCTCTCTCTATTGTCAGGATTATATCCCCGACAGTTGGCGCTCACCGTGGGGCTGAGTTTATCAGCAATCGTAGAGATGGCGTTTTCTTCATCCTCCTCGATGATCCGCGGCTCCGAGCTTGTCGTCGGCGAGGTGTTTTGTTTCGGATCATTGGCCTTCGTGGCTGATGACTCTGCCTGGTTGACGAATTCACCGCTCCAGACGCAGCTGCTACCTTTAAGAGGCAGCGTCCACTTCCGAGTTGACGAATCGGGGGCTCTGCGCCTCCAACTATCGGCTCATCGTTAAGCACCAGCTCCCTTATCAGTCCACCATAGAAAGAAGCGCTCGGGTCGTCCACACACTCATCATCGCGACAAACAAGTCAAGGTGCAGCAGGTGGTAGTCATCGACTCGGTAGAGTCAGCCCAGAGGGCCCTGGATGAGTTGATCGCAAGAGAAGGCTCGTCGGCATCCCTTTTGTATCTGTTCAACTCGGCTGAAGAAGAAGGCACGAAGATCTCAGACCCTGAGCCATATGAAGAACAGGAGGGCAGCAGCGGCACTCCAGTCGCAGTCGCAGAGGTTTCCATGGCGAAAACTCCACCTCCTCAACCGTCACCAGCTCGGGATGGTCATGCCCGAGATGAAGCTAACAATCCGTCCGGGGCTGGCGGTCGAGAGCCAACTCGGCGCGTGTTTGCCTTCCGAAGGTTAGAACTCGGAGAGTCAAGCCGGCATCCCTGGCCTCTTACTCAGGATGAACGGGAAGAGGAAGAGGCGGCAGAGCATCTGCTGAACACTCCCATTGATACAAGTACTCCGGAAGGACGAAGCCTAGAGGCGGCTAGGTTAACCAACCTGGCCGAGCGGGAGCGTTTGGCCGAATTGGAGAGCACCTTAGAGCATTAGGCTCGCGAAGTCGTCTGGCTCAAGCAAAGCAGAACAAGTCGGCAGCTGCGAGGGAAAGGACGAGAACCCTTCCGAGCTATGGGAACTCCAATAGAAAATCTCATAGCTGCAACTCGGATTGCAAACTCTCTGCAGCCCAGTGGATCGGCAATAGAGGGAATTCAGCATTTGGCGTTCTTGTTGCAAGCCGTTGTAGATCAAAATGCTGCAGTCAGTCAATCACAGCAGCAGATCCATTCCCAAGTTCCTCCCGCAAGAACGTCGCAGTCGGTGCATACGCCTTATGGTGAAGCGCGGAGAGATAGGAACAATTCCCCTCGGCGCAGAAATGACCCACGAGGAGTTCACCGCCAAGATCAGTACTGACACGAAGAATACCGAAGACCAGATACCTATGAGGCTCACAGGTCTGGTCGAGCCACTCCTTGGAGAGAAGAGTTCCATAGTCACCGAGGCGATCGTTATGCAGATATTGAAGATGATGCCCGAAGCCATCTGGTGCAAAGCCGAGTTGATCGTGCTAGGTCCCATCGGCAGGATCAGGCTTGTCCCTCAATGGCTACAGGGCCGGTTTGCTTCCGCAAGAGAATTCGGTCTACCCCTATTGAAAGGACGTGGATGTCGCCTAGAGGGGGGGGGTGAATAGGCGCTTAAAAACAATTACGGTTTCGGCTTGAACAAATGCGGAATAAAACTTAACGTTTAATTTGCCAAGAAAGAAACCTAAAAAAGCTAGGCTCAACTATGTGCACCAACATCTTATACTAAGCAAGATAAACAACTAAGTGATAGCAAGATATATAACAAGAGCACTAAGGCTATCACAAAGTAGGTGCACAAGTAAATAGGTTGACTAGAAGAACAACCTATGGGACAAGCAATGTACAATAATATGAGCAAGCACAAGATAAACAATGTAATAAGCTTGCTCAAAGTAAAGGTAGAGATAACCGCAAGTGGAGCCGATGGAGACAAGGATTTGTTACCGAAGTTCCTTCTCTTGCGAGAAGTACGTCTCCGTTTGGAGAGGGTGAGGAGCACAATGCTCACACGAAGCCAACGAGGGCCACCTTATTTCTCATCACGCTCTTACCAATGCAAGATGCCGTGATTCCACTATTAGGACACTTGAGGGCGGTCACCGAACCCGTACAAATGGCAATCCTTGGGGGCGGTCACCGAACCCGTAAAAATGCTCGGGGCAATCTCCACAACCGAATTGGAGGCTCCCGTAGCGTCCCGAAGCTTTCCACCACAATGATTGAGCTCCGCACAAATAAGCCTCTAGGTGAAAACTCACCCACGAGGTACAAGCTCTAGAGTGCCAATGCACTCAAGAGTATCTATCTTCTCAACTTCACTTACTACAACGAATCCTCGGAGAGAACTCAAACCGATGCACAAAATGCAATGGCAAGAGCACATGAAGTGCTCAAGTCCCGAAATCTCAAATCCCACCAAAGCAACAAAAGCTCTGGAGGAATATGAGAGGAAGAACAAGGAGAACACGAAGAACTCCAAGATCTAGATCCACAAGGTTCCCCTCAATTAGAGGAGAGATGCTTGGTGGAGAATGTGGATCTAGACCTCCTCTCTCTTTTCCCTCAAAAAGGAGCAAGAATCATAGGCGGGGAAGAGAGTAAGCAAGGTCAATAAGGTCAACAATGGGGGGAAGAACTTGCACAAAACGGGTGGGGACAAAGGAAGAAGAAGACCCCCTTTTATAGTCCCCCACGAATCCAGCCGTTGGGAACCGTTGGAACCGTTGGCAGCCCACCAACCACGGTACTACCTCACCGGGAGCGGTAATACCGCCCCATGGTACTACCGAAGCCCAGTGCCGTGCCCACTACCGCAGAGTCCAGTGGACTTACGGTAGTGAGTGCGGTACTTGCCCACGGTACTACCGTGGCACGGTACTACCGCATTGGGAGCGGTACTACCGCCCCACGGTACTACCGGGGGCCAGTACCATGCCCACTATTGCAGAGTCCAGTGGACATACGGTAGTGAGTGCGGTACTCGCCCATGGTACTACCGTGGCGCGGTACTACCGCTCCAAGAGCGGTACTACCGCCCTGGCAGGACCAGGGAGCCCAGGCCACACAACAGATGAACTCCAAATGAAACAGGCAGACCCTAAACTGCCACAACTTCTACAAATGAACTACGATTAAGGCAAACTCAAGCTTGATGGAAAGCTAACGAACAGAGCTGCCTAATCACGACTGGAAAATATTTAGAAGTGGCAAGGGAGAAATTTCAAACAAATAGAGGTGTGAAACCTCTAACCGAGACGACCCGACAAATCTCCCACATCGAAAAACATACGAGAATACGCATATGAAATCCATTTTCGATGAACAAGAGCTTGTCATGAAGAGGACCACAAGATCCAAAACTCACACGGAGAAAAGCCAAACAAGAACCATTAAAGATGATGCCAAGGATGCAAAAGGTTTGAGCTCTCCACGAACGACTCGGCCTAGCCTATAACACGGTCTCCTAACTACTACCAAGAGACCGGTAAACTAGACACCTATCTAGTCAAACCTTTGTCTTGCGCATAATCCACTTGAGCTTGATGATGACGATCATGCCCGCCTCAAGTTGGAACATCTTCCTTGATTCCGCCGTCTCGATGAAGACTTGTAGATAGCTCCCCCATACTCAATTATGGGTGAGCCTCTTTTAGGCACATCTTCACACGACCATTATCACCAAATGGTCGGCAAGCTCCAAGCATATGATATCTTCGTGATGCTCCTCTTGACCTTGCACACATCACCTTAACCAATCTTTGGATATGATAGCTCCATGAAGAACACCTTGGTCAACACGAAATCTTCATCCTACAACCTTGAAGCCACCATATGATCTTCAAGCGTTGCCTATGGACAAACCTTAAAGTATAACTCAAGGAAACCATTAGTCCATAAAGATTTTCATCAATTACCAAAAGAAAACATAAGGGCACATGCCCTTTCACCTATTCCTCCTCACTTCAGGATAGCTCAAGGAGTAGATAAGTACCGAGGCGATGCCAAACCCCAGACATGGTTAGATGATTACAGAATAGCCATGCAAATCGGAGGGGGAGGGGATGAGATAACTATGATGCATCTGCCCCTGATGCTAGAAGGCTCAGCTTGGACATGGTTAAATCAGCTCCCTCCCAGTAGCATTTGGATTTGGGAAGACCTCGAGAGGGTTTTTGTCAAGAACTTCGAAGAGACTTACAAGAGGCCTGGAGGGCTGACCGAGTTACAACTGTGTATGCAAGGAAATACTGAATCTACTCGGGATTATATTCAGAGATGGATCAAACTTCACAACTCGGTGGAGGTAGTCTCCGAGTTCCAGGCCATACATGCTTTCAAGCAAGGAGTCAAATATAGAGAGCTGAATCTCAAGTTGTCAAGATCACCCTATATTACCTCACTCGGAAGGTTGATGGAGATAGAAAATAAGTACGCCAATGGCGAAGAGGAGATTCGCCAGAAGACCCAGCAACACAGAGGAGGCAACAACTCGGCGCCTAACCAGAAGCAGAAGACCAGAGGCAAGAATAAGCGGAAAGCGGAAGATGCCCCAACGGATGCAGAGTTGGTCGCAGCAGCAAATGCCTCAGGGAGTCATGGCAAAGGTCAGGCGCGAAAGGAGTGGCATCCACGCCAGAAAAAACCGTCAAACGACGACGAGGTTCTGGATCAGCCCTCTCCTCTTCACACTAGTCGAGATGCAGAGGGAAAGTTGGTTCTTCCAAAGCATACATCTCGACAGTGTCGTCTGATCAGAAGAGCAGCCCAGAATGCGAAGACGGGACCTGCAAGACAAGGATACTGGCAAAAAGAAGGCAGCAAGCCCAAATATGGACAGCGAAGGCTTCCCAAGAGAAGACGGAGTGCTGGTCATCTTTGCAGGTCGGGAGTCGAAGAGAGTGCAAAAGATAAGGTTCAGAGAAGTCAACTCGGCAGCTCCAGCAACTCTGAGTTACACGAAGTGGGCCGACACTCTGATCACCTTTGACCAGTCGGATCACCCTCCCCACATCCCTCACCCAGAAATGCATGCTCTGATTATTGATCCTCTGGTAGAAACAAGGTGACGAGGGGATACCCCCACGACTCCTCTACGTGAGGGTACCTGGTGCGTGTCATGGCGGCCCACCAGGGGCCCACTCGTGGACATCGACATGATGGAATAAGACGTGAAGCCGAAGACTTGAGGCGCAAGACAAGGAATCCTACTTGTAGTCGACTAGGACTCTTGTAAACCCTACTTGGCTATCTATATAAAGCGAGGTAGGGGCACCTCTCTAGAGAGCTAACCACAACAGAAGCTCTCGACCCCCATGCATAGGACTAGACAGATCTCTCTCCACCAAAGCCCTCACGGCACCTCTGTACATCATCATCAATACAAGATCAGACAAGCAACATGTAGGGTTCTCCCTCCGGGGGCCTGAAGCTGGGTAAATCGTGCCCCATGTGTCGTCTGCCCGCCGTCCGAGGATCTTAATACGCATATCCAATCAATACTATCGAGCAGGAATGTATCCTCCTGTTAGCCGACGAGCTATCGTCCAACCTGTGCCTCTCATAACTAACCCAGGGTCCCTGACCATGCGATTTGCCGGGGTACATCCCTGTCAATTGGCGTCGTCTGTGGGAACCGCACAGGTTGGAATCACGATCTCGGCGGTACCGTCTCCAACAAGTCACAACTCAGGGGCTTCTTCAACAACTACATCAAGATCTACATCAAGCTCACGGAGAAGACAAGAAAATTTTCGAGAGCGTCACTCGAAGATCGACATCAACAAAAGCGCTCATGCGCAGCCTACAGGACAGAAAAACGTCTGTGTTGCAGGCACTCGCGACGGCAACTCGGAGATCATCTCGACGATCCCTTCGGTGGAAAGATGCGAAATCCAATTTTCGAAAATCTGTGAACGTTTCAGCAAATTCCAACGGCTGGATCTCCCTCGGCGACCCGCGCACTGAAGCACTCTCGGAATCTGACGGAACTCCACGCGACTCCAGCAAATAAATTCTTGACATTAGCTCGGACATCAACTTGAAGATCCCTCTGGTGAAAGCATGCGGGATTCAATCCCCCATCAGCACAAAAAATATCAGAAAATTCCAACGGTTAGATCTCCGTCAGCGGCTCTCGCACTGCAACGCGTTTTTGGATCTACGCAAGACTCAAACTACTCACCATTTCATTACCTTGTGGAAAACCACATGTTGGTGAAGTAGAAGAAGTTGAAACGGCCTCGCGGCCGGAGGTGGAGGGAGAACAATCATCCCCACGAATCTTGGACGCACCATATTTATCTTGAAGCTTTGTCCACAACTCATGAGCATCCCGGAACGACATGAGTTGAAATATGTCTACATTACTCAAAGCATCAACAAGCACATTAGAAGCTTGAGGATTGAGATAAGAGTTTTTCTCATCCACTAAGGATAGGTGAGTATCATTTGTAGGAGAAAACCCCATATCTACAATTCGCTCCATACACGGGTCAATGCCCCGGAAATAATCAAGCATGCGAATTTTCCAAGTATCAAAATTTGTGCCATCGAAACTAAGAGTGTCAATGAATCCTAATCCCCTAGTCGACATCTTTACTCTCAAGGCGGTGAAGCCCTATAAGGAGAGACGAGGCTCTGATACCAATTGAAAGGACGTGGATGTCGCCTAGAGGGGGGGTGAATAGGCGCTTAAAAAAATTACGGTTTCGGGTTGAACAAATGCGGAATAAAACTTAACGTTTAATTTTCCAAGAAAGAAACCTAAAAAATCTAGGCTCAACTATGTGCACCAACAACTTATACTAAGAAAGATAAACAACTAAGTGATAGAAAGATATATAACAAGAGCACTAAGGCTATCAAAAAGTAGGTGCACAAGTAAATAGGTTGACTAGAAGAACAACCTATGGGACAAGCAATGTACAATAATATGAGCAAGCACAAGATAAACAATGTAATAAGCTTGCTCAACGTAAAGGTAGATATAACCGCAAGTGGAGCCGATGGAGACAAGGATTTGTTACCAAAGTTCCTTCTCTTGCGAGAAGTACGTCTCCGTTTGGAGAGGCTGAGGAGCATAATGCTCACACGAAGACAACGAGGGCCACCCTATTTCTCCTCACGCTCTTACCAATGCAAGATGCCGTGATTCCACTATTAGGACACTTGAGGGCGGTCACCGAACCCGTACAAATGGAAACCCTTGGGGGCGGTCACCGAACCCGTACAAATGCTCGGGGCAATCTCCACAACCGAATTGGAGGCTCCCGTAGCGTCCCGAAGCTTTCCACCACAATGATTGAGCTCCGCACAAACAAGCCTCTAGGTGCCAACTCACCCACGAGGTACAAGCTCTAGAGTGCCAATGCACTCAAGAGTAGCTATCTTCTCAACTTCACTTACTACAACGAATCTTCAAAGAGAACTCAAACCGATGCACCAAATGCAATGGCAAGAGCACATGAAGTGCTCAAGTCCCCAACTCTCAAATCCCACCAAAGCAACAAAAGCTATGGAGGAATATGAGAGGAAGAACAAGGACAACACAAAGAACTCCAAGATCTAGATCCACAAGGTTCCCCTCACTTAGAGGAGAGATGCTTGGTGGAGAATGTGGATCTAGACCTCCTCTCTCTTTTCCCTCAAAAAGGAGCAAGAATCATAGGAGGGGAAGAGAGTAAGCAAGGTCAAAGAGGTCAACAATGGGGGGAAGAACTTGCACAAAACGGGTGGGGACAAAGGAAGAAGAAGACCCCCTTTTATAGTCCCCCACGAATCCAGCCGTTGGGAACCGTTGGCAGCCCACCAACCACGGTACTACCGCTCGGAGAGCGGTACTACCGTGGTGCGGTACTACCGCACCGGGAGCGGTACTACCGCCCCACGGTACTACCAAAGCCCAGTGCCATGCCCACTACCGCAGAGTCTAGTGGACTTACGATAGTGAGTGCGGTACTTGCCCACGGTACTACCATGGCATGGTACTACCGCACTGGGAGCGGTACTAACGCCCCACGGTACTACCGGGGGCCAGTACCGTGCCCACTACCGCAGAGTCCATTGGACATACGGTAGTGAGTGCGGTACTCGCCCACGGTACTACCGTGGCGCGGTACTACCGCTCCAAGAGCGGTACTACTGCCCTGGCAGGACCAGGGAGCCCAGGCCACACAATAGATGAACTCCAAATGAAACAGGCAGACCCTGAACTGCCATAACTTCGGCAAATGAACTCCGATTAAGGAAAACTCAAGCTTGATGGAAAGCTAACGAATAGAGCTGCCTAATCACTACTAGTAAATATTTAGAAGTGGCAAGGGAGAAATGTCAAACAAATAGAGGTGTGAAACCTCTAACCGAGACGACCCGACAAATCTCCCACATCCAAAAACATACGAGAATACGCATATGAAATCCGTTTTCGATGAACAAGAGCTTGTCATGAAGAGGACCACAAGCTCCAAAATTCACACGGAGAAAAGCCAAACAAGAACCAATAAAGATGATGCCAAGGATGCAAAAGGTTTGAGCTCTCCACGAACGACTCGGCCTAGCCTATAACACGGTCTCCTAACTACTACCAAGAGACCGGTAAACTAGACACCTATCTAGTCAAACCTTTGTCTTGCGCATAATCCACTTGAGCTTGATGATGACGATCATGCCTGCCTCATGTTGGAACATCTTCCTTGATTCCGCCGGCTCGATGAAGACTGGTAGATAGCTCCCCCATACTCCATTATGGGTGAGCCACTTTTAGGCACATTTTCACACGACCATTATCACCAAATGGTCGGCAAGCTCCAAGCATACGATATCTTCGTGATGCTCCTCTTGACCTTGCACACATCACCTTAACCAATCTTTGGATATGATATCTCCATGAAGAACACCTTGGTCAACACGAAATCTTCATCCTATAACCTTGAAGCCACCATATGATCTTCAAGCGTTGCCTATGGACAAACCTTAAAGTATAACTCAAGGAAACCATTAGTCCATAAAGATTGTCATCAATTACCAAAACAAAACATAAGGGCACATGCCCTTTCAATCTACCCCATTTTGGTAATTGATGACAAACACATTAAGAGGGTTTATATGATGAATTATGCTACTTCGCTGCGCAACTCCGCCGCCTCAACACTCGGGGGCTCGCAGACTCGGGGGCTCGCGGACTCGGGGGCTGAACGTCGCAGTCGCCGTCACATCGACTCCGTTCTTGCATCGTCGAATTCTCATCGTCGACTGCTCGACTGCTCATCTTCGACATCCTCTGCCACGTCGATCCTAAAGCTAAGTTTCTTTACACTCTTATATGCTATGATTCCAAAAGCTTTAGACATTCTCGATCATTCGCCAAAGACGACTACGCAGTCACGCACAAACATCTGAGGGCTACAAAATCATTCTTTGGATCATGCTCAGTTTTATATGCTGTTTATTCGCGTTCGTCAAAATAGTGAGGCTGGGTACCAAAAGGCCGCTCTTGTCTCCGGGTTCAACAAGTCTGGCATCGCGTCCCTGTTACCCGGCAGGAGTTTGCTGCTGGAGGGCCTACTCATGGAAAATTCAGGCTTAGAAATGTTCTGATGGATGGAGGCAGCAGGATAAACATTCTATATGCCAGCACTCTGAAGAGTATGAACATTCCAATGTCCAAGCTCCGCAAAAGCTATCTGGAATTTCATGGAATCATCACGGGAAAAAAAGGCACACTCACTCGGAATGATCTGCTTCAATGTGGTTTTTGGTACTCCGAGTAACTTCCGGAAAGAAAAGATCACCTTTGAGGTAGTGGATTTTCCGAGTTCTTATCATGCCCTACTCGGAAAACCATCCTATGCAAAGTTTATGGCCATTCCATGTTACATCTATCTGAAACTGAAGATGCCTGGCCCACACGGCGTGATCACCATCTCGGGGGATTACAAGCAAGCTGAAGAACTATTGCAGAAGGGATCCTTGATAGCCGACCAGCAAATGGCTGAGGTTGAGCTAGCCGAGTACAAGAAAACTGCTGACTCGTCCGAGATGCTACAACCAAAGAAAACATCTTCGTTTGAGTCAGCCGGAGAAACCAAAAGGGTGTAGATACATCCCACCGATAAAGACAAGTACACCAATATTGCGACCGATTTGGATCCCAAATAGGAACTCGAGCTCATCAACTTCCTCCATGAGAATTGGGATATCTTTGCAAGGAAGCCTGCTGATATGCCTGGAGTCCCAAGGGGGTTGGCTGAGCACAAATTACATGTTGATCCAAAAGCAAGACCGGTGAAGGAGTCCCTTAGGCGCTTTTATTCCGAGAAAAGGAAGGCTATTGGACAAGAAATAGCCAGATTATTAGCGGCCGGATTCATTAGGGAAATCTTCCACTCCGAGTGGTTAGCTAACCCTGTAATGGTTCCGATGAAAGATAAAACTTGGAGAACTTGTGTTCATTTCCGTCACATCAATAAAGTTTGTCCAAAAGACAATTTCCCTCTTCCTCGCATTGACAAGATCATGGATTCCACATCGGGTTGCGAGAGATTATGTTTCCTCGATGCGTACTCGGGTTATCATCAAATTAGATTATATGAATGAGATGAGCTTAAAACAGCATTCATAACCCCATTTGGATGTTTCTGTTATATTACGATGCCATTCGGGCTTAAAAATGCAGGAGCCACATACCAACGTATGATGCATAACTGCTTGATTTGGCAAATCGGCAGAATGTTGAGGTTTATGTGGATGATATTGTGATCAAGTCAGCTAAAGGAAGCAGTTTTCTAGCCGACCTAGATGAAACTTTTCAGAGCTTCCGATCCTACAATATCAAGCTTAACCCCGAGAAGTGTGTCTTCGGTGTACCAGCCGGGAAGCTACTCGGATTCATGGTCTCCGAGCGTGGGATAGAAGCTAACTCGGAAAAAATCGCAGCAATCCAGAACATGAAGCCACCCAAGCATCTCCGAGATGTCCATAAGCTGACATGCTGTCTCGCAGCACTCAGCCGATTCATTTCCAGACTGGGAGAGAAAGCCCTACCTCTCTACTAGCTGATGAAAAAAATCGCCAAATTTCGTTTGGACTGAAGAAGCTCAAATGGCATTTGAAGAGATGAAGAAGCAACTGTCAACTCGGCCAGTCCTTGAAGCACCTCAAGAAAAAGAACCACTCTTACTGTACATTGCAACCACAAGCTGAGTTGTCAGCGTAGCTATAGTGGTGGAAAGAGAAGAGGAAGGAAAGGCAAAGAAGGTACAAAGACCTGTGTACTTCATCTCCGAGGTCCTCACACCATCCAAGTAGAGGTATCCCCACTATCAGAAGCTGGCAATGGGAATATACTTGGCATCACAGAAGCTTGCACACTATTTCCAAGACCATTCCATCACAGTGGTATCCGAAGCTCCTCTGGCAGAGATCATGAACAAGGGATATTCAACGGGCAGAATTGCAAAATGGAGTTTGAATCTACTGTTGGATATGTTCCCTAGAGACAAATTAATAAAGATATTTGTCACATATCCGTTTTGTTCATAATACGTTTTATACTGTGCTATAACTGTATTACTTGGAAATACTAATACAGGTGTAGTATAAAACATGGTCCGTAGTTTAACTCGGGTAAACTATCTCATTGGGCAATTGATTGATCAAGCTTTCCTGATCATGGCGACACTTAAGTCCATTGACAATGAGGTCATATCATTAAGGGGAATGATGTTATGGACGTACACCCACCTAAAGTATTGCAATGTGATCGAGTCACATAGTTCAGCGTTGCTATGACTTTATAACGTATGGCTTAGTCCTTAGACCGTAATGATCATACGTAATCACGATCTATGAGGAGACTTTGATTTGTATCCCACCGCCTGACTGAAATATGCTGGCTATAACGGATCACTTTGGGTATTCCGAAATAGATGGTTGATGAGTATGTTAATAGACCAGAGCGGGATTTGTCAGTCCTTGTGACAGGACAGGTACTCTGGGCCCACTCGGTGATATTGCATCAACACCTTGCAAGGACGTGACTAGGTCACAAGAGATGCAATGATCATGGACGAGAGAAGTTGTTTGTTGTGAACGAGATGTGAACACGGTATGTGGGATACCGACGATCAAACCTCGGACAAACAAAGTACCGCAGCACAAAGGGATTACGTCGTATCGTTAACGGTTTCCAAAAGCAATCGAAGTTCATTCGATGGAAGCGCAGGGGCTGTCAAGGATTGTAACCAGGTCCAACTGACTAGTCATTGGTCAATGATAAGAGTCTCGACCATGTCTGCTGTTTCCCGGACCATTAGGGTGTTACACTTAAGGGCAATCGATGCATAGGACAGTTACGGGATCAATCGATGAAATAGGAGAAATCACCGGAATAGTTCCGGAGGAGGACGGAATGGTTTCCGGACATTTTGAATAGTTCAAAATAAAGTTTAATTGTTTTAATAATGTTTTTATTATTTAATTATCTGAATTAAATATTTAAAACATATTAAATAAATTAAAAAATGGGGAAAAGGCTATATGGGCCCATGGGGCCCATTAGGAGAGGAGGGGGTTTCCCCCCTTGGGCTTGGCGCCAAGGGTGGGGCCCATCCCCTCCCTATGGCCGGCGCACCTCCCCCCCCTTGGGGGTTTAGTCCCACATGGGGGAGGGGAGGAGGATCACACCCCCCCTTGGCCTATATAAGGAGGGGTAGACCCCCCTTTTTCCCAACACACCAAATATCCTTCTTTCTTCCTTCTCCTTCCCGGAAGTGGACTCCCCTTGTTTGGAGTCTGCACCAGGATTGGAGTTCTCCACGATAAGGCAGGCCTTCGCTCTGCTGGAGTCGGGATCCGTAGCCATCTTTCTTCCGCTTCTCGCCTGGTTCGGGGCCCGGGAGGAACATCGATTGTACCGTACGTGTATAATCTCTTCGAGGCACTGCACCTGTGGTGCTACTTCGTCGCTGGAGGTTTACCGGGAGTCATCCTCGCCGGTGGTGGTCTTCTACACGACAGGGAGGTCGTAGTTCTGAGTCTACGCCAACCACGTTCGTAAGAACGTTTCCCTCTTTCGGTCTTCAAAGGTATGAACACCGATTCCCTCCGTTACTTTACATCGCCATAGCATAGATCTTGGGTTCGGGTACCGTTGGTGTGAAAAATTTTGTGTTTTCTGCCCCGTATCCCAACAGTGGTATCATGAGCTAGCTATGCGTAGATGTTTTGTACGGATAGAACACATCTAGGATGTGGGCATCGAATCTTCATTCGTTACCCTCCCACGTGTACTCATTTAGCATTGCGGCAATGTTTGATGAAGCGGCCCCCGACCGACCTTACGCGTTTACGCGAGACTGGTTCCACGCTTGACATATGGCTTGTACCATATAAAGTGGCTGGGGGGGTGTCTGTCTCTCTGCATTAGCGATGCGAAGATGTTTGCAACGGAGGGCCCCGATAGGGGTGTAATAGAGACGGATGGGAGACGGTGTTGTGGCATGTTTTTCGCAGGATAGAAACGGTTCTCTCTCTCGAAACCCCTAGCAGCCACGTAAAACTTGCACAAGCTAAAGTAGAAAGGCGTTTAACTTTTCTTTGCATGAAGGGGGATCATAGGTTGTATGATTTACAGTTTTACTTCCTGTTTTATGCTAGTATGCTAGATATATCGACGGTAGCACGAAACAGGACCATCTCTCACAATACCAACATTGTGTTCTCCCTTGGTGGGCACCGCCTGGAAGGTTCTCCCATATGACTTGATGCTCCGTACATACCGGAGTTGTCCTACTATTTAACGGAGTTCGCATGACGTTGGGTTCGGCAAGCCTGGCATATGCAGATATGGCCTTGCTGAACAGCTAACATCAAGGTCCGATTGGCAGGCTTGACGTATGTAGATGCGGGCCTGGAACATAGAAGACCGAAACGTCGAGCACGAGTCACATGCCTGATGTGATTGGCTTAGAGGCCTACCTGGTTCGCATACTGATGGCCATAACGATCGGGGGAGGTATGGGGGCTGGGATTGTGTAATCACTTAGTTAAATTGAGAGGTGTTTATCTAAGTGGGAGCTTTCTAGAATTTTGAGATTAAATTGAAACTCCACATTATGAAGAAAAGTCTAAATATGTATCCTTGTGAATCAACCTTGTAGATGGCAGCACCTCGCCCCTCGTTCAACTTAGGATCATTCCTAGAGAAAGATAAACTAAAAATAGATGGGACAAAATTCACCAACTGGTTCCGCACCCTAAGGATTCTCCTCGTTCCCCTCAAAATGGCATACGTACTAGAGGACGCGTTAGGTGACGCACCAGCAGATGATGCCAGTCAAGACGAGAAGAATGTCTATCTCTCCAGGACTGATGATTACAACCTTGTCTAGAGTGGCATGCTCTACTCCATGGAGGCTGAGCTGCAGAAACGCTTTGAGAGGATGGGTGCATATGAGATTATCACCGACCTCAAGGCGGTCTTCGCACCTCAAGCCAGGGCTGAACGGTACGAGGCTTCTGAAGCCTTCTTCTCAGCAAAGATGGACGAGCACGGCAGCGTGAGTGAGCACGTAGTCAAAATGTCTGGCTACGTTCAGAGCTTGAATGCTCTGGAATGCCAGATTCCAGATGAACTTGCTGTTGATAGGGTGTTGCAGTCGCTTCCCCCTAGCTACAAAGGCTTTGTGCTGAACTACAACATGCAGGGGATGACGAAAACCCCTTCTGAGTTGTTCGCCATGTTGAAGAGCGCCGAGGTTGAGATCAAGAAGGAGCACGCCGTCTTCATGGTCAACAAGACCATTGACTTCAAGAAGACAAGTAGGCGGGAGAAGGCCAAGAGAGGTGGCCCCAAGAGGGATGGCAAGTCAGTTGCCGCTCCTCCCAAGGCACCCAAGCCTAAACTCGGAGTGGATTGCTTCTACTGCAAGGGTGAAGGTCACTGGAAACGCAACTGTCCCAAGTACCTAAAGGACAAGAAGGCTGGCAAGGTCGCTAAGAGAGACGAAGGTATATTTGATATACATATTGTTGATCTTCTCTTGACAAGCGCTGGGAACACATCCTGGATATTTGATACAGGATCTGTCGCTCATATTTCTAATTCCATTCAGGGACTAAGGAATAGGAGACGCTTGCTCAAATATGAAGTGACGATGCGCGTGGGGAATGGCTGTCGGATTGAGGTCTTGGCGGTCGGCACGAAGCATCTTAGTCTCCCTTCGGGATTGGTTTTCGTTCTGAATAATTGCTACTATGTACCCGCGTTGAGTGTGAACATCGTTAGTGGCTCTTGCTTTAAGCGAGACCACTATTCTTTTAAGTCTGATACAATTGGTTGTTCGATTTATAAAGATGAAATGTTTTATCTTCACGCACCGGAGTTGCATGGTTTATTCGTACTTAATCTCGATGGTGACGTGTGTCACATTAACAATATTGAGGCCAAAAGATTGAAGAATGATGAAGATCACATGATGATGTGCCATTGCCGACTTGGTCATATTGGTATAAAACGCATGGAGAAGCTCCATAAGGATGGACTTCTTGAGTCATTGGATTTTGGATCCCTTGATACATGTGAAGTATGCCTCATGGGCAAAATGACAAGGACTCCATTCAATGGCGTAATGGAGCATGCGTATGTCTTATTGGGGATCATACACTCGGATGTATGTGGACCCATGAACGTCGCCACTCGCAATGGTCTTCGTTACTTCATGATCTTTACTGATGATTTGAGTAGATATGGGTATATTTACTTGATGAAGCACAAGTCTGAAACCTTTGAAAAGTTCAAGGAATTTCAGAATGAGGTCGAAAATCAACTCGGAAGAAAAATCAAGCACCTTCGATCGGATCGAGGTGGCGAGTATTTGAGTCACAAGTTTGGCAATCATCTGAAGTGTTGTGGCATAGTACCACAGCTTACGCCGGCAGGCACACCTCAGAGAAACGGTGTGGCTGAGCGACGTAATCGAACCCTATTGGATAGTGTACGATCGATGATGTCTCATACTGATTTGCCTGTGTCATTCTGGGGGTATGCATTAGGAACTGCCGTTCATATTCTTAATAGGGCACCATCCAAATCCGTAAAGACAACACCATTTGAAGAATGGCATGGCACAAAACCTGAGTTGTCTCACCTGAAGATTTGGGGTTGTGAGGCTTATGTTAGGAAACTACAGCCTGAAAAACTTGAATCCAAGGCGGATAAGTGCATCTTTGTGGGCTATCCCAAGGAAACTTGTGGATACAACTTCTACAACAAGTCTGATAGCAAAACGTTTGTTTCCAAGACGGGACACTTTCTTGAGAAGGAGTTTCTCGCGAAAGAGTTGAGTGGGAGGAAAATAGACCTCGATGAAGTGACTGACCAATCACTCCAATTGGAAGAAACGGCTACGGAAATTGTTCTGGAACCATCTTCCACAGTGGGAGCTGAAGAGAATGGCCAGAACGACATTCATAACGATCATGACATTAATGATGATCATGATGAGAATGAAGAGGAACCTTTTATGCCCCGTAGGTCATCAAGAGTCCGTCAACCTACTGAGTTTTACGGACAGCTTGTGAATGCAATCTCGGCTGATGAGTCGGATGAACCTACAAGTTACAAAGAAGCAATGGAGGGACCCGAGTCCGAGAAATGGCTTGAAGCCATGAAATCCGAAATAGACTCCATGTACACCAACAAAGTATGGACTTTGGTGGATATTCCCGAGGACCGCAAGGCCGTCGAGAATAAATGGATTTTCAAGAAAAAGACTGACGCAGACGGAAACGTATCTGTCTATAAAGCTCGACTTGTCGCGAAGGGTTTCCGACAAATTTAAGGAGTTGACTACGAGGAGACGTTCTCTCCTGTAGCGATGATAAAGTCTATTCGGATCCTACTAGCAATAGCTGCATATCATGATTACGAGATATGGCAGATGGATGTGAAAACTGCATTCCTAAATGGCAACATTGAGGAAGAGTTGTATATGATGCAACCAGAGGGGTTTGTCGATCCAAGGAACGCTGGTAAGGTTTGCAAGCTTCAACGGTCCATCTATGGGTTGAAGCAAGCATCTCGGAGCTGGAATCTTCGATTTGATGAGGTCATTAAAGCTTTTGGATTTGTCCAAAACGTCGAAGAGTTCTACGTCTATAAGAAACTGAGTGGGAGCTCTGTAGCATTCCTTGTGTTATATGTAGATGACATATTACTAATAGGGAACGATAAGAAATTCTTAGAGGAAGTGAAGGAATATCTGAATGGACAATTTTCCATGAAGGACCTAGGTGAAGCTGCGTACATATTGGGGATTAAGATCTATAGAGATAGACCTAATCGACGGTTGGCCTTGAGTCAGAACACTTATATTGACAAGATATTGAAAAGGTTCAAAATGGATGACTCCAAGAGAGGTCTCTTGCCAGTTATAAAAGGTGTCAAATTAAGCGTGACTCAATGCCCAACCACAGCAAAAGAGAAAGAGGAGATGTTCTCAAAGCCCTATGCCTCAGCCATAGGTTCTCTCATGTATGCTATGTTATGTACCAGACCGGATTTAGCGCTGGCCATTAGTATGACTAATCTGTACCAGAGTAACCCGGGAATGGCTCACTGGACAGCAGTAAAGAACATCCTTAAGTACTTAAGAAGAACCAAGGATCTTTTCCTCGTTTATGGAGGAGTTGATGAGGAGCTCACCGTAAAAGGTTACGTTGACGCAAGCCTCGGCTCAGATCTAGATGACTCGAAATCCCAGACGGGATATGTTTTCATGTTGAACGGTGGCGCAATTAGCTGGAGGAGCGGCAAACAGTCAGTCGCCGCCCAATCTTCAATGGAGTCGGAGTATATTGCCGCTTGCGAAGCGTCAAACGAGGCGCTGTGGCTGAAGAAGTTCGTGATCGAGCTTGGCGTCTTTCCCAGTTGCACTGACCCCGTGGGGATCTTCTGTGATAACACAGGTGCCATTGCTAACGCGAAGGAGCCAAGAACTCACTCTACAGCCAAGCACATCCTCCGAAAGTTCCATGTGACCCGAGACTACTTCAGAGATGGACACACTAGGATTCACAAGATACATACGGATCTGAACGCAGCAGACCCTATGACTAAACCTCTTCCACAGGGCAAGTTTGAAGAACACCGAGAGACCATTGGTGTTAGATACATACCTGATGTAAACTAGTATAATTTGTACTCTAGTGCAAGTGGGAGACTGTTGGATATCTGCCCTAGAGACAAATTAATAAAGATATTTGTCACATATCCGTTTTGTTCATAATACGTTTTATACTGTGCTATAACTGTATTACTTGGAAATACTAATACAGGTGTAGTATAAAACATGGTCCGTAGTTTAACTCGGGTAAACTATCTCATTGGGCAATTGATTGATCAAGCTTTCCTGATCATGGCGACACTTAAGTCCATTGACAATGAGGTCATATCATTAAGGGGAATGATGTGATGGACGTACACCCACCTAAAGTATTGCAATGTGATCGAGTCACATAGTTCAGCGTTGCGATGACTTTGTAACGTATGGCTTAGTCCTTAGACCGTAATGATCATACGTAATCACGATCTATGAGGAGACTTTGATTTGTATCCCACCGTCTGACTGAAATATGATGGCTATAACGGAGCACTTTGGGTATTCCGAAATAGATGGTTGATGAGTATGTTAATAGATCAGAGCGGGATTTGTCAGTCCTTGTGACAGGACAGGTACTCTGGGCCCACTCGGTGATATTGCATCATCACCTTGCAAGGACGTGACTAGGTCACAAGAGATGCAATGATCATGGACGAGAGAAGTTGTTTGTTGTGAACGAGATGTGAACACGGTATGTGGGATACCGACGATCAAACCTCGGAAAAACAAAGTACCGCAGCACAAAGGGATTACGTCGTATCGTTAACGGTTTCCAAAAGCGATCGAAGTTCATTCAATGGAAGCGCAGGGGCTGTCAAGGATTGTAACCAGGTCCAACTGACTAGTCATTGGTCAATGAGAAGAGTCTCGACCATGTCTGCTGTTTCCCGGACCGTTAGGGTGTTACACTTAAGGGCAATCGATGCATAGGACAGTTACGGGATCAATCGGTGAAATAGGAGAAATCACCGGAATAGTTCCGGAGGAGGACGAAATGGTTTCCGGACATTTTGAATAGTTCAAAATAAAGTTTAATTGTTTTAATAATGTTTTTATTATTTAATTATCTGAATTAAATATTTAAAACATATTAAAAAAATTAAAAAAATGGGAAAAGGCTATATGGGCCCATGGGGCCCATTAGGGGAGGAGGGGTTTCCCCCCTTGGGCTTCGCGCCAAGGGTGGGGCTGTCGGGACCCGGGGTTAGCGTATGCAAGTCCAGCTAAGACATAGTCATATGGAGAGCCGAGAACCGTACCCACTTGTCTAAGAAGACAAGGCCAAGCACAGAACGTTCTCGGAAAGCATCGTACGTGAGGGGTATCCCATCCAGGACGGATGATCAACTGAGATGGGTCCTCATCGTCCGCACACAAGTCAAATGATATGGGTGATGAGCTCCCATATTCAAAGACAAGTCGCCTCAACCATACTACCGACTATCTCATAACTCTTACATAGACTTACTCCAGCCCGATCACTTAGTCGGGGTCTAGGGCGGGCTCGATCATACCACAAAGTGTGCACGAGACGGAGTCTCGAACAATCGCATCGCGATGCCCCAAGCTGCGCACATCTAAGGGCCACTTGGTGTATGAAAGACCGCCAGCCAGATCACAACTAAGGTCTCGAAAACCCATACAAAGACATGCATGTTATGAACATACACGCAGCACACATGCCTTGTATGAACAGTAGGTATCATTGAAATTCTCTACAAAGTATACATTTTTATTGATAACTCTTATAGAGTGCACACAGAGATCACAAACATGTGATCCAACATTACAACACAAGCGGAAGCAAATTATGTCTGAGTACAGACAAGTTTAACAAATGGCTTCAGAAGCCTTATTTAAACACAAGCCCTCCACGAGGGAACCAGTCGTCTGACTGGGACTAGACTAGCTTGATCTTCAGTCGTCGAGCTCGATGAAGAAGCCACCTTCGGGGTCAGTGGGTTCATCTAAAACATAGATTAAGCAAAACGTGAGTACAAAGTCGTACTCAGCAAGACTTACATAGGAGCTATACTACTCATGCATATGTATCAAGGTAAAGGTAGGTGGGGTTTCACTTGCAGAAGTGCCAGCTTTGACTTGGCTAGTCCTGAACTACGAGTACCAGACTTTGAGGTAAGAAGCGTACACGAGTCCACTACTTTCTCCAACCAATTACACCAATATGGTGCCTTCCTCGACTTCCCCACGAGAAAGCACGCCATAGCATTCACACTTATCTTGGTGTGTTTTAGAAGTATCCAGTTCAAGTTTTCTAATAATCAAGCTAAGCTTTCCAAGCAGTCTTTAACCGCGGACGCGGCTATTCGAATAGTTTTGTTAACCCTGCAGGGGTGTACCGCTACACACACATGATCATCATTTACCGCCTTTGATCTCGACACCATTCAAGGGGTGCCACCGAGGATGCTCACCAAAACCGTTACCTCATAGCCGATCTAGTCCGAGAAAGCCGCCTAGTTGGGTTGGTTACCACTATCGTGAACCCGGCCGGTTTACCGAAGTGGACCCAAGTGATGTGTGCGTGGTGCATAAGCCGGTCTCGGATGAGCCGTTCTCTCACTTAGCATCCAGGCCACAGACCTACCAGAACTCCGAACTATTGCGACATTTGGACATCGAAAGGGATGAGTTAGTAAGCTGAGAGGGGTCAGTGAGCCCAATGTGTGGTTGTACTCTTCATCTTGGATCACCACACAAGAACTCGGACTTAGGGCGGTGTTCAACGAGACAACCCACTGTGTACTCCTACACAGCCTCTCACCGTTCACCTTGTATTAGGGTCGATTCACCAACACTTTTCTACCATCAACAACATGATCACTACCATCCCGACTCACACAAAGTATCATCATGGTACCACTCTAAGCATGCAATAAGCAGTAACAATTGCAGGGGCCACATGATATCAATCAACTCCTACATTTGCTAGGATTGTGGTTTTGCCTACTACTGTGACAAATGATTGGTCATGCAAAGGAATGGGTTCATCTATGCGGTAGAAACGTAGCATGGTAATCATCCTAAACAATGCATAAGCGAGACATGAGAGGGAAGTGGGATTTTATCGACATGATCAATGGGGGTTTGCTTGCCTTGCTGATGAGGTTCGGGTTCGGGGTCTTCAACGAAGGGGGTGACCTCTTGCTCCGGTTCCACCTCTACTCGACAAACAACAAACAAAGTAGCAAAGTAAATACAATGCACAATCACATGATGGAAGGTTGGAACTTGATGTAAATGCTTTGATGTGTGAAGCAATTCCATTTAAATGGAGTATATTGCAAATTGAATAGCAAATTCAAACTCCAATTTGAATTCAAACTTAGTCAAGTTATAAGTGACATTGTGTGATCATTTTGAATCATCTTCAATTGTGTATGATATGCCTCTGATGTGTGGTTGAAAGGTAGCATAATTCCATGGTTCAAGTTGCAAAATCATTTGAATTGAATTTGAATAAATTCCAAATAATTCAAATGACATATGCTACTGGTCCCATTTTAAAATCAACTCAAACATAGTTGAAAGTTGGATTTTTGGATAGCTTATTTTATCCTGATCATTTTTCATATATTATTTGTCCAATTTGGAGTTAATATGAATTTTCTATGAATTTCCAAAGTTTGAGCTATTTTCTGGAATTTTCTGAATTTCTTTAATTCATTTTAATTTCTGGAAAAGGTTTACTGCGTCAGCATGACCTCATGCTGGCGTCAGGGGGGGGGCTGACATGTGGGCCAGGGTTGTCAGTGGCTGGTTAATTTAATCCGGCTGGGTTAACTTAACCAGTGGCTTAATTAAGCCACTGGGCCCACTTGTCATTGGCTGAGGGGGTCATTAGGGGGTGGATTAGCGAGGGGGGTTAGGCTAACCCACCGGCGGCTAAACGCCGGCGGCCTGGCCACGGCGGCGCTGCACGGATCCACTGCTCCCGTGCATCTTCGATGCGCTGAGACCACGGGAACATAGCCCGTGCTCTCGCGCGTCGTCTGGTGTACGTGGGTGACCTTGGGGGTGACCAAATAGACGACGGCGAGCTCACCGGCGGCAACAGAAACGCGGAAAGGACGCAATCATCACTGTGGTGCACCAACTTGAGCGTGGCTTAGTGCGTTCGACGCGTAGAAACAAGGTGAAGATGAGGAACAACTCGGTGCAGGCAGAGGAGCACGGGAGCTAGCTCGAGCTCATCCATGGCGGAGGTTGTGCCCGGCTCCCATGGCGGATCCGGTTAGAGGAAGAAAACGAGGGTGTAGCTAGAGGGGTTTTGAGCTGTGGCTCACCAGGAACTCAACGGAGTTGGTGGCGAGGACGGAGGTGGCTTGCCGGAGACGCAATTGACGATGGCGCACGGCGACCGTAGACGAAGACGACGACTCAAATCGGCGGCTCCAGGACGTTTGAGCTTGATTCCCTCGGCACGGAGAAGTAGTCGACGGTGACGAATACGAAGGACACAACGGCGTGGCTTGGGAATGACGGTGGCTACGTGGGCTTCAAACCATGGCGACGGCGGCGCTCGGGTCATCGTCGAACTCGGCGAGAGAGAGAGGGGAGAGGCTCTGGAGGGGGGGAATGGACGCATGGTGTCTCCAGCATCTCCGTGGCGTGGCTAGAAGGCGCGGGAGGGGCAGGTGGCGTCTGGAGAGGCGGCGACGTGCACGGCTAGCTCGGTGGCATTCTACCGAGCAGCTTGGAGGCGCGGGATCGGGGAAGAAGACCCCTGTGCCCTTTTGGGCCGGCTGGGCTGGATGGGCTGTTCTCGCCTGGGCGCCAGGTAAGCGTTTCTTCTTCCTTTTCTGTTTTTCTTTTCTGACATTTGTTTTGCTGAGCTAAATTAAATAGCTAGGCATTTTATTAAATGCTGAAAATTTTTATATGGCCTCATAATAATATAGACTAGCCACTTATAAAGTTTCAACATTTTTAAAATTCAAATAATTTGAATCTTAACTCAAATAGGGTTATTTGATTAATTCCAAGGCACTGTTTGAATATTTGAAAAATCTATGAGCATGGGATGGGTCCCACATCACTTGATATGTGATCACACTCATTTATAAGACTTTTCAAAAATCTAACATGAATTTTTGGAGAAGATTTTTATCTGGCCTTTTGAATTAATTCATCTGGGGGGGGGGTTCCTTCTCCCATTTTGCTTTTGATTTTGATTTCAAAGATTTCTTTTGAAATTTTAACATGATGCAAGAGTACTAACTAACCCTAGCACATTACCTAACAGAGGGTTCTGACAACTCGCCCCCACTCAACAGAATCTCGTTCCGAGATTCAGTAGTCTGCGGGAGGAAGGAGGGATACTCGGCACTGAGACGGTCTTCTCTTTCCCATGTAGCTTCTCTCTCAGAGTGGTGTGACCATTGCACTTTCAGAAACCTAATCTTCTGACGACGAGTGACATGCTCTGCAGAATCAAGAATACGAACGGGATATTCTCGATAAGAAAGGTCATCTTGGAGATCAAGCGTTTCATGGTCGACTTCGCGGATGGGGTCCTTGAAGCAACGCCTGAGTTGGGACACATGGAATACATCATGTACTCGGGAAAGGTGCGGGGGTAGTTCAAGTTGGTAGGCAACTTCTCCACGTTTGGCAAGAATGCGGAAAGGTCCGATGTAACGTGGGGCCAACTTGCCTTTGATACCGAAACGTTGGGTTCCCTTCAGAGGAGTAACCCGAAGGTAAGCCTTCTCATCCAGATTGTAGCTCTCTTGCCTATGATGACGATCATAGTAGCTTTTCTGACGAGGCTGGGCTGCTTTCAATTGATCACGAACAATGTGAACTTGCTCTTCTGCTTCCTTGATCATGTCCGGTCCAAAGAATTGTCTTTCACCGGTTTCTGACCAGTTTAAAGGTGTTCGACATCGTCGTCCATAAAGGAGTTCAAAAGGAGCCATGTTCAGACTAGATTGAAAACTATTGTTATAAGCAAATTCGGCAAATGGAAGAGACTTCTCCCAATTCTTTCCGAATGAGATAACACAAGCTCTGAGCATGTCTTCAAGAATTTGGTTAACCCTTTCGACTTGACCGCTAGACTGAGGATGGAAAGCCGTACTAAAGGAGAGATGGGTTCCCATAGCATTCTGAAAGCTTCCCCAAAATCTAGAGGTAAAAAGGCTACCGCGATCAGAATTGATTTCCAAAGGAACACCGTGAAGGGATACAATTCTAGAGATGTACAAGTCGGCTAACTAGCTAGCAGTTATAGACTCGCGAACTGGAAGGAAGTGAGCAACTTTGGAAAGCCTATCTATGACAACGAAGATGGCATTGTTTCCTTTCTGGGTTTTTGGAAAGCCTGTGATGAAGTCCATACCGACTTTGTCCCATTTCCACTCGGGAATAGACAAAGGTTGAAGTGTACCAGCAGGTCTTTGATGTTCTGCCTTAATGCGACGACAAACATCACATTCGGCCACAAATCGAGCAATGTCTCTCTTCATCCTAGTCCACCAAAATCTCTGGCGTAGATCTCTGTACATTTTTGTGCTACCGGGATGAATCGAGAGGGGTGTGTCATGGGCTTCCTTGAGGATGAGTTGCCTTAGTTCCCTATTCTTAGGTACTACCAAACGATTTTCAAAGAATACCATTCCCTTGCTATCTGTGGAGAAACATTTAGCAACTCCGCTAGCAATGTTCTCCTTGATCCGGCGAACACCTCGTGCACGCCTTTGGGAAACTATGATTTGATCCTCAAGAGTTGGTTTCGCCACCAAGGTAGAAAGATAGCCATGAGGAACAATCTCAAGATTGAGCTTGCGAAAGTCCTCATGAAGAAATGGTTGATACTGTTGTAACATGAGGTTGTTACAATACGACTTACGACTTAGTGCATCAGCCATGACATTGGTTTTGCCTGGGGTGTAAGAAATTACTACATCGTAATCTTTTATCAACTCAATCCAGCGTCTTTGCCTGAGATTAAGATCTGGCTGGGTGAAAATGTATTTGAGGCTTTGGTGGTCGGAATAAATCTCACAACGATTACCAAGGAGGTAATGTCGCCAAGTTGTTAGGGCATGAACTACGGCAGCGAGTTCAAGGTCATGGGTAGGATAGTTCTCTTCATGTGGCCGCAACTGGCGTGAAGCATAAGCTACCACATGTCGATCTTGCAGAAGTATGCATCCTAACCCTTGCCGTGATGCATCACAATAGATCTCGAAATCCTTTTTGGTGTCTGGAGGTGCAAGTACGGGTGCAGAAGTCAATCTTCTTTTTAGCTCTTGAAAGCTTTCCTCGCACTTGGGAGTCCATAAGAATTTCTTATCTTTCTTGAGGAGTTCAGTTAGAGGCTTTGCAACTTTAGAAAAGTTCTCGACGAAGCGGCGGCAATAGCTGGCTAGGCCAAGAAAACTCCTAACTTTCTTAACCGATTCAGGTGGAGTCAAGTCAAGGACGGCCTGAACTCTCTCGGGATTCACAGCAATGCCTTTTGCAGAAATCACGTGGCCTAAGTAGGTCACTTCTGGTAGCCAAAATTCACACTTGGAGAATTAAGCATACAGGCGATGCTCTCTAAGTTTCATCAATACCAGCCTTAGGTGTTCGGAATGTTCTTCTTCGTTCTTCGAGTAGATGAGAATGTCATCGAGATAAACCACAACAAATTTATCTAAGCACTCCATGAAGATCGAATTCATCATGCGTGAGAAAGTGGCGGGGGCATTGGTTAAACCAAAGGACATGACGGTGTACTCGTAAACACCATAACGAGTAGTAAAAGCCGTTTTGGGAATGTCCTCGTTTCGGATCTTGATTTGATGATAACCTAATCTCAAATCCATCTTGGAGAAGACAGAGGATCCTGCAAGTTGATCATAAAGATCATTGATCCTGGGCAATGGGTACTTGTTCTTTATCGTCGCTAAATTTAGCGGGCGATAGTCTACGCACATCCTTTCTGTTCCATCTTTCTTCGTTACGAACAGAACGGGGCAACCCCATGGCGATGAGCTAGGGCGGATGAAGCCTTTCTCCAACAAAGCTTCCAGTTGGGTTTTAAGCTCAGCTAACTCACGTGGGGCCATTTTGTATGGGCGTCTAGAAATTGGTGCGGTTCTTGGGGCAAGATCCACTATAAACTCTACACATCTGTCGGGTGGCATGCCCGGCAGCTCTTCAGGAAAGACATCCGGGAAGTCACGAACCACCGGAATATCTTCAAGTTCGGGAAGGGGAAGTACATTCAAAGAATGCACTTGGGTTCTTGTTCTGGGTGAGGTATAGTTGACGGTCTTGCCTGAAGGGTGGGTGAGTTTGACGGATTTGCCTTTGCAATCCAGGTAGGCATTCTGTCTTGATAGCCAATCCATGCCAAGGATGACATCAATATCTGAAGACTTGAGGGCTATGAGTGAAGCAAGGAATACTAAACCCTCAATTGCAATTTGGTTTTCATGGCTTACTCTATTAGTTTGCCATCTTGACCCTGGAGTTTGAATAATCATTGGGGTGGACAATTCAACAAAAGATAACTCATGACGAAGTGCATAACTTTCCGACATGAATGAATGAGATGCTCCTGGGTCGAAAAGAACAGAAGTAGGAACATAATTGACTGGGAGCGTACCAAGAATGACGTCAGTGGTGTCGTCAGTCTCTTCGGCGGCAATCTGGTTCACACGTCCACGAGTGGCGGGAGGAGCGGGTTTGGCGGTGTAGACCTTCTGGGGTGGCTTGCCACGACCATTGTTGTTGCCTCCGGCACGTGGTGGAGCATTCTGAACTTGATGCTGGTTCTGGGGACACTCACGGGAGTAGTGGCCTTCCTGACCACACTTGTAACAGGCTCCAAAAACAGTGCGTGGAGCTGGGTTGTTCGGTGGAGCTGGCTGGAATGAAGTGGGTGGACGAGGCGCCACATAAGATGGCCTCGGTGGGTTGTTCTGGCGGAACATTCTGTTTGGGATCCAGATCTTGCGCTTCTGGGAGCCTGAACTGGATGAGCCATCATCTCTAGGGTGCTTGCGGAAGTCGTTGGGGGTGTTCATGTCCTCTGCCTTGATGGCCTTGTTGACAAGGACCAGGAAGGTGGCAAAGTCATGAAGGTTGGGCTCACGAAGGAGTCCAGAGTTTAGGCCACGACGGAACCTTTCTTGCTTCTTTGCGTCGGTGGAGACTTCTTCAGTAGCATAACGAGCCAGTCGGTTGAACTCACGACTAAACTCGTCAACAGTCCTTCTGCCTTGGGTGAGGTTGCAGAACTCCTCACGCTTGCGGTCCATAAGACCCTTGGGAATGTGGTGCTCACGGAAGGAAGTGCAGAATTCATCCCAAGATGCTGGCGGTCTAACGGGACGCATATTCAGGAAGTTCTCCCACCAAGAGCTAGCTGCACCTTCAAGGTGATAGGTGGCATAGCTGACCTTGTCTCCATTTGCAACATGGCCTGCTTGGAGCTTCCTCTCGATGTTGCTAAGCCAGTCATCGGCGTCAAGGGGCTCGGTGGAGTAACTGAAAACCAGGGGATGAAGTCGGATGAAGTCGTTCAGGGACACCAACTCGTTGCGCTGCTGAGTGGTGTTGCGAGCAATGACTTCCAGCAGGTGGTGAGAGTCTCGGTGGTTCCTCTCAACTTCCATCAGAACCTGAGCCATCGTGGGTGGGGGTGGAAGGTTGCCTTCCTCCTGGTCATTCACACGACCCTGGTTACGACCAAGCTGGCCACGGGTTCCTTGAGACATCCTGAAGGTGAAAAACCAAAGTCAAACAGAGTTGATTTGAAGACTCTAAACAAGGTATTGAAGTACTGGAAGGATTACAGAGCAAAGGAAGTAATCATCTTGACAACATGGTGATAAAGCATACAAGCCATATATTCACAAGCTGTCATACAAACCATACATCATTTTAGTACAAGCACTAAGCTAATACAAACGTGATGAAGATGATACATCCTTCAGAGGAACTCTGACTTCCTATACATTATTTATCTAAGCCTCTGGAACTTAGACACCTTGCGTACAATATACTAAGATACTACTACATCCTCACTAAGTAAGACCACAAGCGGTCTCACTCATCTCCATCTCCATAGTAGTCCTCATAAAAGTTACCCGCGTATCCCGGTAGCTGAAGGTGACCATCGGAAAACACGGAGGCCTGTGGACCCTGATATCCATTTGGGCAAGGATGGGGCCTAGGTCCAGCGTAGGGTGGAAGCAAAGGACCACGGGGTGGAAAAATGCCTCCAATATCGGGCCAAGCAACTCGAGAAGGCATCTGAGTCCTCACTGGGTAGATAGCGTCATGCTCAACTGATCCAACGCTCACAAAGGGTGCCAAAAGTGTGAGTGCTTGATACAGACGAACACGGGTTGCGTGGAGCTCGAAACGGAGAGCGCGTGCATCACGATCTCGATCACTAGCAAACCTAGCAGTCACCTGAAGTGCGGGATCCTCTGTAGAGTGATCTGTGTAGAGTCCGGTGTAATATCCCTATTCTCCTGGAAGTGCAGCAGGGATATAGCGGAACGATGTCTCTCTCAGCATAGTGTGCTCCTCTCTCAGCAGTGTAATACATGAGTATGCAGCATCCTGCACAACCATGTTCTCAGTCATGCCAATGCCATGTCCAAAGTGGATGGGCTGAGTGACTCCAACGTGGTGCGGATAGATCCGGACAATGCAGTGGAACTGCGTCTGGTTGAAGTCGAGGAACTGCTCCTCAACGGTGTACTCAGGATACCATCGATATCCCACATAGGACATCATCTCGATCAACGTGGCGGGATGGCCACGCACACCGAGGCACCTGGTCAAACGAACAACCTGCCGAGGGGGAAGATCTGCCATCTGAAACAGAAAGAAGGAGTTTGCAAATGCATTTGATTATGAGATAAACCTGGAATGACTCGGACAACATAACGGCTGTAATTGCAAGAAAAAGACAATTTCTTACAATATGGAAACAACACTTACATACGATGTAATAAATCAGGAAGCATAACCACTCTAACAAACCGGTCACAACTTTCCTACGTCTACAAGGAAGCAAACAACGAGATGTTCTAATCAGACAGAGGAGAGCCTAGTCCTATCTTCCCGTAGAATAAGATGAGGGTGACTCAGAACTCAGAACGAAGGGGGTAAGGAGAAAAAAGAAGCCTTACGTTATTCCCTTATATACCCAGAGTAACTATATAACTATAGATGGCTAGACTCGACTTAGGCCAAGGCTGCTAGTCCTACAGTCAGTCCTGCTCTGATACCAAGTCTGTCGGGACCCGGGGTTAGCGTATGCAAGTCCAGCTAAGACATAGTCATATGGAGAGCCGAGAACCGTACCCACTTGTCTAAGCAGACAAGGCCAAGCACTGAACGTTCTTGGAAAGCATCGTACGTGAGGGGTATACCATCCAGGTCGGATGATCAACTGAGATGGGTCCTCATCGTCCGCACACAAGTCAAATGATATGGGAGATGAGCTCCCATATTCAAAGACAAGTCGCCTCAACCATACTACCGACTATCTTATAACTCTTACATAGACTTACTCCAGCCCGATCACTTAGTCGGGGTCTAGGGCGGGCTTGATCATACCACAAAGTGTGCACGAGACGGAGTCTCGAACAATCGCATCGCGATGCCCCAAGCTGCGCACATCTAAGGGCCACTTGGTGTATGAAAGACCGCCAGCCAGATCACAACTAAGGTCTCGAAAACCCATACAAAGACATGCATGTTATGAACATACACGCAGCACACATGCCTTGTATGAACAGTAGGTATCATTGCAATTCTCTACAAAGTATACATTTTTATTGATAACTCTTATAGAGTGCACACAGAGATCACAAACATGTGATCCAACATTACAACACAAGAGGAAGAAAATTATGTCTGAGTACAGACAAGTTTAACAAATGGCTTAAGAAGCCTTATTTAAACACAAGCCCTCCACGAGGGAACCAGTCGTCTGACTAGGACTAGACTAGTTTGATCTTCAGTCGTCGAGCTCGATGAAGAAGCCACCTTCGGGGTCAGTGGGTTCATCTAAAACATAGATTAAGCAAAACGTGAGTACAAAGTCGTACTCAGCAAGACTTACATAGGATATATACTACTCATGCATATGTATCAAGGTAAAGGTAGGTGGGGTTTCACTTGTAGAAGTGCCAGCTTTGACTTGGCTAGTCCTGAACTACGAGTACCAGACTTTTAGGTAAGAAGCGTACACGAGTCCACTACTTTCTCCAACCAATTACACCACTATGGTGCCTTCCTCGACTTCCCCACGAGAAAGCACGCCATAGCACTCACACTTATCTTGGTGTGTTTTAGAAGTATCCAGTTCAAGTTTTCTAATAATCAAGCTAAGCTTTCCAAGCAGTCCTTAACCGCGGACGCGGCTATTCGAATAGTTTTGTTAACCCTGCAGGGGTGTACCGCTGCACACACATGATCATCATTTACCGCCTTTGATCTCGACACCATTCAAGGGGTGCCAGCGAGGATGCTCACCACAACCGTTACCTCATAGCCGATCTAGTCCGAGAAAGCCGCCTAGTTGGGTTGGTTACCACTATCGTGAACCCGGCCGGTTTACCGAAGTGGACCCAAGTGATGTGTGCGTGGTGCATAAGACGGTCTCGGATGAGCCGTTCTCTCACTTAGCATCCAGGCCACAGACCTACCAGAACTCCGAACTATTGCGACATCTGGACATCGAAAGGGATGAGTTAGTAAGCTGAGAGGGGTCAGTGAGCCCAATGTGTGGTTGTACTCTTCATCTTGGATCACCACACAAGAACTCGGACTTAGGGCGGTGTTCAACGAGACAACCCACTGTGTACTCCTATAAAGCCTCTCACCGTTCACCTTGTATTAGGGTCAATTCACCAACACTTTTCTACCATCAACAAAATGATCACTACCATCCCGACTCACACAAAGTATCATCATGGTACCACTCTAAGCATGCAATAAGCAGTAACAATTGCAGGGGCCACATGATATCAATCAACTCCTACATTTGCTAGGATTGTGGTTTTGCCTACTACTGTGACAAATGATAGGTCATGCAAAGGAATGGGTTCATCTATGCGGTAGAAACGTAGCATGGTAATCATCCTAAAAAATGCATAAGCGAGACATGAGAGGGAAGTGGGATTTTATCGACATGATCAATGGGGGTTTGCTTGCCTTGCTGACGAGGTTCGGGTTCGGGGTCTTCAACGAAGGGGGCAGCCTCCTGCTCCGGTTCCACCTCTACTCGACAAACAACAAGCAAAGTAGAAAAGTAAATACAATGCACAATCACATGATGGAAGGTTGGAACTTGATGTAAATGCTTTGATGTGTGAAGCAATTCCATTTAAATGGAGTATATTGCAAATTGAATTGCAAATTCAAACTCCAATTTGAATTCAAACTTAGTCAAGTTATAAGTGACATTGTTTGATCATTTTTAATCATCTTCAATTGTGTATGATATGCCTCTGATGTGTGGTTGAAAGGTAGCATAATTCCATGGTCCAAGTTGCAAAATCATTTGAATTGAATTTGAATAAATTCCAAATAATTCAAATGACATATGCTACTGGTCCCATTTTAAAATCAACTCAAACATAGTTGAAAGTTGGATTTTTGGATAGCTTATTTTCTCCTGATCATTTTTCATATATTATTTGTCCAATTTGTAGTTAATATGAATTTTCTATGAATTTCCAAAGTTTGAGCTATTTTCTGGAATGTTCTGAATTTCTTTAATTCATTTTAATTTCTGGAAAAGGTTTACTGCGTCAGCATGACCTCATGCTGGCGTCAGGGGGGGGGGGGGCTGACATGTGGGCCAGGGTTGTCAGTGGCTGGTTAATTTAATCCGGCTGGGTTAACTTAACCAGTGGCTTAATTAAGCCATTGGGCCCACTTGTCATTGGCTCAGGGGGTCATTAGGGGGTGGATTAGGGAGGGGGGTTAGGCTAACCCACCGGCGGCTAAACGCCGGCGGCCTGGCCACGGCGGTGCTGCACGGATCAACTGCTCCCGTGCATCATTCGATGCGCTGAGACCACGGGAACGTAGCCCGTGCTCTCGCGCGTCGTCTGGTGTACGCGGGTGACCTTGGGGGTGACCAAATAGACGACGGCGAGCTCACCGGCGGCAACAAAAACGCGGCAAGGACGCAATCATCACTGTGGTGCACCAACTTGAGCGTGGCTTAGTGCGTTCGACGCGTAGGAACAAGGTGAAGATGAGGAACAACTCGGTGCAGGCAGAGGAGCATGGGAGCTAGCTCGAGCTCATCCATGGCGGAGGCCGCGCCCGGCTCCCATGGCGGATCCGGTTAGAGGAGGAAAACGAGGGTGTAGCTAGAGGGGTTTTGAGCTGTGGCTCACCAGGAACTCAACGGAGTTGGTGTCGAGGACGGAGGTGGCTTGCCGGAGACGCAATTGACGATGGCGCACGGCGACCGTAGACGAAGACGACGACTCAAATCGGCGGCTCCAGGACGTTTGAGCTTGATTCCCTCGGCACGGAGAAGTAGTCGACGGTGACGAAGACGAAGGACACAACGGCGTGGCTTGGGAACGACGGTGGCTACGTGGGCTTCAAACCATGGCGACGGCGGCGCTCGGGTCGTCGTCGAACTCGGCGAGAGAGAGAGGGGGAGAGGCTCTGGAGGGGGGAATGGACGCACGGTGTCTCCAGCGTCTCCGTGGCGTGGCTAGAAGGTGCGGGAGGGGCACGTGTCATCTGGAGAGGCGGCGACGTGCACGGCTAGCTCGGTGGCATTCCACCGAGTAGCTTGGAGGCGCGGGATCGGGGAAGAAGACCCGTGTGCCCTTTTGGGCCGGCTGGGCTGGATGGGCTGTTCTCGCCTGGGCGCCAGGTAAGCGTTTCTTCTTCCTTTTCTGTTTTTCTTTTCTGACATTTGTTTTGCTGAGCTAAATTAAATAGCTAGGCATTTTATTAAATGCTGAAATTTTTTATATGGCCTCATAATAATATAGACTAGCCACTTATAAAATTTCAACATTTTTAAAATTCAAATAATTTGAATCTTAACTCAAATAGGGTTATTTGATTAATTCCAAGGCACTGTTTGAATATTTGAAAAATCTATGAGCATGGGATGGGTCCCACATCACTTGATATGTGATCACACTCATTTATAAGACTTTTCAAAAATCTAACATGAATTTTTGGAGAAGATTTTTATTTGGCCTTTTGAATTAATTCATCTGGGGGGGGGTTCCTTCTCCCATTTTGCTTTTGATTTTGATTTCAAAGATTTCTTTTGAAATTTTAACATGATGCAAGAGCACTAACTAACCCTAGCACATTACCTAACAGAGGGTTCTGACAGGGGCCCATCCCCCCCTATGGCCGGCGCACCTCCCCCCCCTTGGGGGTTTAGTCCCACATGGGGGAGGGGAGGAGGATCACACCCCCCCTTGGCCTATATAAGGAGGGGTAGACCCCCCTTTTTCCCAACACACCAAATCTCCTTCTTTCTTCCTTCTCCTTCCCGGAAGTGGACTCCCCTTGTTTGGAGTCTGCACCAGGATTGGAGTTCTCCACCATAAGTCAGGCCGTCGCTCTGCTGGAGAAGGGATCCGTAGCCATCTTTCTTCCGCTGCTCGCCTGGTTCGGGGCCCAGGAGGAACATCGATTGTACCGTACATGTATAATCTCTTCGAGGCACTACACCTGTGGTGCTACTTCGTCGCTGGAGGTTTACCGGGAGTTATCCTCGCCGGTGGTGGCCTTCTACACGACAGGGAGGTCGTAGTTCTGAGTCTACGCCAACCACGTTCGTAAGAACGTTTCCCTCTTTCGGTCTTCAAAGGTATGAACACCGATTCCCTCCGTTACTTTACATCGCCATAGCATAGATCTTGGGTTCGGGTACCGTAGGTGTGAAAATTTTTGTGTTTTCTACCCCGTATCCCAACATCTACTGCCCTATGACCTCCATTACCAACCCAAAAAAGCAATCAAGTCGCAAGCATTGGTGGATTTCTTGGCCGAATGGATTGAGGTCCAAAACCCTCCACAGCCAACACCAGAGCATTGGACAATGTTTTTTGATGGATCCAAGATGCTGAATGGAGCAGGAGCAGGGGTGGTACTAGTTTCACCAAGGAAAGATGAGATGCGATATGTCCTCCAAATACATTTCCCAGCAACAAATAACGAGGCCGAGTATGAAGCCCTTTTGTATGGCTTGAGAATGGCTATTTCACTGGGAATCAGGAGGCTGATGGTATCCAGAAATTCAGACTTGGTGACAAACCAAGTAATGAAGGAATGTGACATCCAGAGTCCATCTATGACAACTTACTGCGTAGCAGTGAGAAAATTGGAGAATTTTTTTGATGGACTAGAGCTCCATCATATTCCAAGGATTCAGAATCAGGCAGCACATGACCTAGCCAAGCTGGGCTCTACTCGAAGTCAGATCCCATCTTGAATTTATTTGGAGCACCTGCATTCTCCAACAGTCAAGGAAGATCCTTTCCTGGAGGCAGATTCAGATATGATGCCTGACAAAAACATACCCAACAAGGAGGATATACTTGCAGTAGTTGACATGGTTTTTGATGTGGAGATCATCCCCCCCGAATGGAAACTCCCAATCTTAGCGTATTTGAAAAAGCAAGAATTGCCAGATGATGAGATAGAAGCTAAGAAAATTGTCCGCAGATCGAAATCCTACTCGGTGATCAATGGAGAGTTGTACAGAAACAACATCACTCAGCTTCCCCAACGATGCATCTCCGAGGACGAAGGCCGATGTATCCTGCAAGACATCCATGCGGGCGACTGTGGCCACCACGCCTCAAGTCGGACACTGGTGGAAAAAGCTTTCCGAGAAGGTTTCTTCTGGCCTCAGGCCCTCAGCGATGCTCGGTATATTGTGGACCACTGCGAAGGATGTCAATTCAATGCCAATCAACCACACAAACCAGCTTCCAAGCTGAAGACAATCCCCCTAGCCTAGCCATTCGCAGTGTGGGGGCTGGATATGATTGGACCACTGAGAACAGGCAAATATGGTTTCATCCACATCTTAGTCGCAGTGACAAGTTCACCAAATGGATAGAGGCAAAACCTATCAAAGCCCTTGACTCAGCTACAACAGTCAGCTTTATACAAGGCATTATACGCCGTTTCGGCGTGCCACATGAAATCATCACAGACAATGGGTCAAATTTCAACTC
Source organism: Bromus sterilis (assembly GCA_950022295.1). Taxonomy (NCBI): domain Eukaryota; kingdom Viridiplantae; phylum Streptophyta; class Magnoliopsida; order Poales; family Poaceae; genus Bromus; species Bromus sterilis. Next base: position 153,535,541 of record OX465596.1, on the reverse strand, counting down.
AGCTGAATTCAAGAAATTCTGTTGGAGCAAGGGCATCCAGGTAAATTTTGCCTCATTAGCACACCCGCAATCCAATGGCCAAGTTGAGCGAGCAAATGGGTTAATACTCAAAGGGATAAAACCCCGGCTCCTTAGGGAACTGAAGGAAGCGGCAGGTGCCTGGGTTGACGAGCTTCCTTCGGTCCTATGGGGATTGAGGACAACTCCCAATCGCTCCACTCGGTCAACCCCTTTCTTCCTCGTTTATGGGTCAGAGGCGGTTATCCCGAGTGATCTCAAGCACAACACCCCCCGTGTGAGCCAGTACACTGAAGCTGAAGCCTAAGCTGCACGACAAGATGGTGTTGATCTCTTGGAAGAGGAGAGGAACTTAGCTCTCACCCGCTGAACATTGTATCATCAAGACCTACGCCGATATCACGACCGGCATGTCCGAGCTCGCTCATTCCAAGAAGGTGACATGGTACTGCGAATCAAGAAAACTTCGGATCACAAATTAGCTCCCCCATGGGAAGGGCCCTACGTCATCTCTAGAGTACTGCGCAATGGGGCTTACCGGTTGTACGATGTAACTAATAATATACAGGAGCCTCATGCATGGAACGTGTCGGGGCGATGGACCAGGCCCATAGACCGAACCTCCGGGCCGACTTACATATGAAGGCCCACAAAGAAGACCCGACCAGGAGTCCGACGTGCCAAGCGTGAAGATTGAAGACCTAGAAGGAATTCGACTTACCTTGTATAGCACGTAGCAAATTTGTAAAGTAGAATAGATCTCCACATCATGTAGGAGTCGGACTCTAGGAATCCTGGGACCCGACGCCTTTATAAGCCGAGGTCCACGGGAGCCAGGGCCAGAACTTACCTCAAGCCAGGACTAGACAAATCGCGCCATAACCAAGATCTCCACGAGACTAAGGTTGCGAAACATCATCACTGTAATTGATACAATCGACTCTTCCTATTGAAGAGTCGATTCCCCAATAGTCAAAAAGCAGGAGTAGGTCTTTACCGCACCGTCGGGGCCAAACCTGGGTAACTCGCCGAGTCTTGTGCCTATGTCGACTCTCTCCTCGAATTCGCCTCACAGCAAAGGTCCTATGATAAGTCCGACTCTACGGACATCTGCCGTGACTTCCCCACAACAGTTGGCGCCCACCGTGGGGCCTGCGCTCGCAGGTGTTGAGATTCTAAGGGGATCTATACAGGGCATGGAAGGATTCGTGACCGGACGAATCACCAGGAGCCGACGCGGAAAGGTCTGCATCGATGACTTAACTTGGGGTCCTGACGCCGATTCCGTCGAATCCGGTTATCGGGTCCCTATCGGATCTATTCACATCTTCATTGGGAAGACAGACGGATCTGAGCCAGAGCCGGACCCTGAAGTCCCCCTGGAAACCTCGAGTCGGCGACACGCCAGCTCAAGGCACACTTTTGTCAGGTTCATCGCTGGATCTCCAGAGTCGGCGCAGTCCGTCGAGTCTCTGACACCCGACACCACGGGAGAAACATCTGACGCTGACTCACACCCCAGTGAAACAAGCTTCTCAGATACTGGCTCCATCCGATCCGCCGGGAGCAATAGACTCGGCACGGGAGTAGCTGAATACAACCCCGACTTTCCACAGTACGAGCCCCCATATTGCGTGACAGTATTCATGGCAGGCACCGAAGAGCAGGGAAGCCAACCAACTCAAGGTGCAGCGCAAAACCGGAATGTGGAAACGACTCACCACACGGATCCTAATCCGGATAGGGAACATCCAGAAGTTCTTACAGGAGCAGAAGTCCTCTCAGATGCCCTAAACGCCTTGGATGAAGCCTTAGCTGCGCCAATGACTGCTGAAAACCAGCAAGCCTGGAGAACCAGGGTCAATGGACTCAAGGCCCAGGTGATGAGCATACGAAGGGAAATTAACTCCCAGAACACCCAGATGGTGGAAAGAGAAACCCAACTCGCCCAAGAAACCAGGCGCTTGCGACATGAGTCGGAATTGATAGAAGCTCAGAAACTAAGTCTCGCCAACGCACGCCCCGCAGGACCCACAAGTCGGATCCCTGCTGATCTTCAGGCACGAAGACTGTTCCAGGACATGAATCAATTGACTCCCCCGGGGTACACGCCACCAAGACAACATGTCCCCTCGCCACGGCAGGAACGGTTCCATACACCCCCGGATCACTTCAACAACCCCATGGCTAATGTGGTGGCAGCGACATGGTACCTCGCCAGCGTGCCTGTACATGGAGACACTCCGGTGGATAAGGCCACTCGAGGGGCGATTGATCTGCTCAAGACCGCAATCACACAGCAAGCCCAGTATTCACAGGGATTCCAATACTTACATGAAACCCCATATCAAAGTATGAGCCGGCAAGCAGATTCACCGGCTCCAGCAGCCATCGCCAGCGCATAGCTCCACATCCGCCAGACCCTCCATGGGTGATAAGGATCCAAGACATCACGTCTAGTTTCCACCCAGAACGACGGGTAGAACAAATATTCCAATCTCCGCCCCTAGACCAAGACACCGAGTCCATCAGCAGATCCGTGGGAAATCGATGTCTGGTGCCGGCTCTACAAAATACACGCCTGCCACCAGACTTCAAAGGACCACGTAAGATCGCGAACTACACAACCGACATGAACCCGTCAGCTTGGATCGAAAGTTATGACTTAGCCATGGAAATGTTACAAGCCAGGGAAGGAGTCCGCGCCCGTTACCTCACAATGATGTTGGAAGGGCCGGCTTGCACATGGTTCAAAAATCTCCCATAGAATTCCGTCACCTCCTGGACGGATCTCAAGGAAAAATTCATCCAGAACTTCCAAGGCACATGCCGGCGAGCTACCACAATCGTCGACTTGGAGCATTGTGTCCAGAAGGAAGGAGAGTCGACCCTGAGCTGGGCACGACGGGTCACATAAATAATCCACTCTTTGGACACTATTATAGCCCAAACAGCCGTTATCGTCTTGGAAAGGAACTGCAAGTTCGAGCCTCTAGTCCACAAACTCGACCGACTCAAGAGGACGGTCAAGGATATATGAGAACTCATGAACGCAGTCATCAAATATGCCGAGTCTGACAAAACTAAGGATACCGAACCTCAGCAGGATAAAGCCGGCCAGAACAAAAAGGGTGGCAAAACATCCCAGAATCTGAGTCAGCAAACCAAGCGGCGGCTTTATCAGACTACTTCTGACTTGGTAGCCAACACAAATGTCGGCTCCCAAAGACAGAAGCAGGGGGCAACAACTACCACAAGCCGGAAGGAAATTTTCGCCCAAACAATTTTGAAGAAGCTATGAAGAGTCCTTGCCCGACCCATAGTAAACCCGGTCGCCCAACCAATCACACCTGGGAAGATTGCTATTTCATGAAAGACTTTGCACGACGTGGGAACCAGGGACCTCCTGGGTCAGGTGGAGGAGCCGGCCAGAACGGCAACAACCAGAATCCTGGCTACCAAGGAGCCGACACAATACCTCAACACCAAGGACCTGGAGGAGGAACCCAACAAAATCAGTCCGGGCTTGCTGGATTCCAAGCAAACCCGAAACAACTCCATGACCGTGCATCATATCAGGTTTTCACCACTAGCAGTTGCAGCAGGGATAGGAAGCTGCAACGGAGAGCCGCTATGGCTGTGACTACAGGGCCGGCTTGGCCTAGATGGCTCAATTGGTCAGAACAACCAATCACTTGGACAAGAGATGACCACCCCCTGTGGTAGAGAACCCATGGGCCCTGGCTCTAGTAGTCTCTCCACAAATTGGAGGATATACACTTGAAAAAGTGCTCATGGACGGAGGAAGCAGCATCAACATCCTATACTACGAAACCTTTCGCAGGATGGGGTTGACCCAAAAACATCTGCAACCCTCCAACACCATTTTCCACGGAATAGTCCCAGGCAAGTCGGCACGCCCGATAGGAAAAATTTACCTGGATACGACTTTTGGAAACGCCGAGAATTTACGCTCCGAGCTCATACCCTTTGAACTGGTAAAACTCGAGAGCCCATATCATGCCATTTTGGGCAGACCGGCTTACGCCAAATTCATGGCTCGGCCATGTTATGTCTACCTGAAACTAAAGATGCCGGGTCCTAATGGCCCAATCACCGTCGATGGAAGTCGGTCCAGGGAAGTGGAATGTGACGAACAGCACGTCAAGTTTGCCGAGTCGACACGCGCCAAAGAGGACTTGTCGGCATACCAAGAAAAGGTAGACCCGGCAGACCCCACAATCCTGAAAAAGCCGACTCCCGACAACAACCCCAAGTTCCAACTGGCTCAGGATACGAAGAAAGTTGACTTTGTCCCTGGCGACTATTCTCAGTAGTTCATCATCGGGACAGAGTTATCCGATAAATAGGAAAGCGCGCTCGTCGAGTTCCTCCGTGAGAATCGGGACATCTTCGCCTGGAAACCCTCCGATATGCCAGGTGTCCCGAGGGAACTCGCTGAGAACCACCTAAATATAGATCCAAAGCTAAAACCGGTCAAACAATTCCTTCGTCGTTTCAATGACGAGAGGAGAAACGCTATCGGGGAAGAGATAGCCCGGCTCCTTGCCGCCGGGTTCATCATGAAAGTCTTCTATCCAGAATGGCTCGCAAACCCGGTCCTCGTTTTGAAAATGAACAGGACCTGGCGCATGTGCATTGATTATACATATTTAAACAAGGCCTGCCCAAAGGATCCCTTCCCGCTGCCTCGTATCGACCAGATCATAGACTCGACTGCGGGATGTGAGCTCCTATGTTTTCTTGACTCCTATTCTGGTTATCACCAGATCAAGATGGCCCTTGAAGATCAAGAGAAAACAGCTTTCATCACCCCCTTCGGGATCTACTGTTACACTTCTATGCCCTTTGGACTTAAGAACGCAGGAGCCACATATCAGAGAACAGTGCAGAGTTGCCTCAAAGAACAGATTGGGTGCAACGTGCATGCTTATGTGGATTATATAGTGATCAAATCCCAATTGGCCGACTCACTTATCAGTGATTTAACGGAAACCTTAAAAAATCTGCGCAAGTACCAGATGAAGTTAAACTCGGCCAAATGCACCTTTGGGGTACCTGCAGGTAAACTCCTTGGATACATAGTATCAGAGAGAGTATCGAGGCAAACCCAGAAAAAATCAATGCTGTCATGACCCTTCAGAAGCTGGCCTCAGTAAAGGGAGTTCAACAACTCACAGGATGTGTAGCCACTCTGAGCCGGTTCATAAGCCGACTTGGTGAAAAGGCAACCCCCCTGTATCGACTCCTGAGGAAATCAGAAACATTTGTCTGGGATGACGAAGCCGATCAGGCCCTAGAGTCACTGAAGAAGCAATTATCCCAGCTCCAATATTGGCGGCTCCCTAGCCTAAAGAACCCATGTTACTTTATATCGCATCCAACAATCGAGTGGTCAGCGCTGTAGTTGTTGTTGAGCATATGGAAGCCGGCAAGGAGCACCCTCTGCAAAGGCCAGTTTATTACGTCAGTGAGGTTCTGAATTTATCAAAGCAACACTATCCTCACTGGCAGAAATGGGTTCTTGGTGTATTCATGGCAAGTCGGAAACTTAAACACTACTTCCAGGAACACCCCATAACTGTGGCCAGCTCAGCACCACTTGAAGATATCATCTAAAACCGGGAAGCAACAGGGAGGATTGCAAAGTGGGCCATAGAGTTGGGGGCTTATCACATCAAATACAAGCCACGAAAGGCCATCAAGTCCCAGGCGTTAGCCGACTTCATTAATGACTGGACAGAAATCCAAACATCTCCGGATAAGCCAGTCACCAAATATTGGACGATGCACTTTGATGGAATCCTGCAGCTCCAAGGTTCAGGAGCCGGCGTAGTTCTTACCTCACCTAAAGGGCAGAAATTCTGCTATGTTTTACAACTGCAGTTCACCTGTACTAACAATGCAGCAGAGTATGAAGCCTTGCTTCACGGACTACGGCTGGCTCATGAAATGAACATAAGTTGGATCCAATGCTATGGCGACTCCGATCTCGTTTCTCAACAAGTGTCAGGAAAATGGGATTCAAAAAATCCCATAATGGCAGCTTATCGACGAGAGGTGCAAAGACAAGCCGACTTTTTTATTGGATACCAGGTGGATCACGTGGACCGTAGGGAAAACGAAGCAGAAGAGGCCCACTCCCGACTCGACTCTCAGCGAAAGCCGGTCCCTCCAAACGTATTTCTGGATGTCCTAACAAAGCCGTCTGTACAACCACCAACAGATCAAGACATAGCAGAGCCGGATCCAGAGCCGGCTTTGGTTGCTGCAATTCATGCTACACCCTCATGGGTCGTAATTTACTTAGATTACAAGACTCGAGGAATCCTTCCTCAAGATGAGATGTTGGCCAGACAAATCGTCAGGATAAGCCAATCCTTTGTACTCATCAATGGTGAGTTACATTGGCGAAGTGCCGCAGATGTTTTTTCAGAGATGTGTCTCACCAGAAGAAGGTAGAGCCATCCTCAATGAAATACAATCCGGATATTGCGGACACCATGCCGACTCTCGTTCTCTTTTAGCTAAAGCCTTTCGACACAGCATCTACTGGCTCACAGCTCATGCGGATGCAGAGGACATAGTCAAGAAATGTGATGGATGTCAGCGCTATGCAAAACAAGCTCACGTACCGACTCAAGAACTCAGAATGATACCTATTACCTGGCCCTTTGCAGTATGGGGACTTGATATGGTGGGACCTTTCAAAAGGTTGGCCAACAAGAATACTCACATATTAGTGGCAGTGGATAAATTCACCAAATGGGTCGAAGCAGAGCCGGTCAACAAATGTGATGCTGCGACAGCACTAAAATTCTTGAAAAAGATCATATACAGACTCGTCTACCCCCACAGCATCATCACTGATAATGGTTCTAACCTATCAGAAGGGGTTATGCAGCGATTATTCCAGAACGAGCACATCCGACTCGACCTTGCATCAGTAGCACACTCACAATCCAACAGACAAGCCGAGAGAGCCAACCAAGAGTTGCTCCGAGGCATCAAACCCTGACTCGTTGTCCCTTTGAAAAGGACGCCGGGTTGCTGGGAGGAGGATTTACCCTCAGTACTATGAAGCATCCGGACGACTCCAAACAGGTCGACAGGCTATACGCCCTTCTTCCTAGTCTATGGAGCGGAAGCCGTCCTCCCAAGTGACATACGTCACGACTCACCTCGAGTCACTGCTTATGTAGAAGCCGAAAATGAGAAAGCAAGACAAGACGCCTTGGATATGCTCGATGAAAAACGAGATTTGGTTGCAGCTCAGTCGACTATCTACCAACAAGATCTACGACGCTACCATAGCCGTCGTATCAAAATTCAGACTTTCCAGGAAGGTGATTTGGTGCTCCGACTCATACAAAAAAGAGATGGAATGCACAAGTTATCCTCTCCTTGGGAAGGACCGTTTGTGGTCAGCAAGAACTTGTACAATGGATCCTACTACCTAGTGGATATACGCGAGAAAGCGGACACACGCACAAGCATGGAGGAGACTCCCAGGCCGTGGAACATCGCACAACTCCGTCCATATTATACTTGAGTAGAAACAGGAACATTCCTGTACGCTTCACTAAGTTGACATACGTCGCACTGGCTTTCGCCACAATATATATATAGTATGACATTGGTCGTGCCGGCTTTCGCCATCAAAATATACGTAAGTCGACTTCCGTCGCAACGGCTCCCGCCATATCGACTCCACTTTACTTTTTGTTTCATGTCATTTATTTTTTGCATCATACATTTGCATACATTGCATTATTATATCTCAGAGATCTGGGTGATTGATCTACCCATCTATTGGTACTGAGCATGTATATTGCTTATTCAGGGGAATCGGGGAGTTCGATGACAATCATTGACTCTTTATTCGAAAACTCGGAATATATATGTAAAAATAATTGTGTATAAGCTTATTCAGGGGCAGTAGGGGGGCTCTATGTCACTCATCGACTCTTATCCGAAGAGATCCTGGCATATACATGAACTGGCAAAACAAGCCTTGGCCTGTATAGCTTAAACTCATACGATCTACGTGTACCCGACTTAGTCTACATACCTTGGGGGCTTACAACAATGCCTAACGAGTCTAGTCTCAAGTACAGGGAGCACTAGTCATGTGCAACCGGCTTACAGAGAAGTCCTGACTCCTGGATAACCCAATAATCTATCTCAAGAACGAGAAGATGAGGCATGTTGAATCCAGAGTCGACTTCTATATGAGCCTTTATATTTTGTTTCTGCATACATTAGCATCATCACATATTCTTTTCATTTTCATCCAAAAGATATATCTTGAGCATTAACCCGTGTGACTCGGTATGGCACAAAAAGATGATCATACCGACTGATACGTCCCAAACGTATCTATAATTTCTGTTTGCTCCATGCATGTTTTGTGTGACTTTGCCATGTTTTGCTTGAAATTTCATACACTTTTGAGCATATTTGGACTAATCTATTAACCCAGTGCACCCAACTGCCAGTTGCTGTTTTCTGTTGTTTTTGTATTTCAGGTTTTCCGGCCATTAAAAGTGCTCCAAAAAATCCGGAAAAATTAGATAAAAAATCAGCGACACGGAAGCTTCTAGAATCACCAAGGCAGCAGAGGGGGGCCACCACAGGAACTCCAGAAGGGTCCCTGGCACGGCCCCACCCTGGGTCGCGCCGGGAACCCTCCTGGCTGCCCTGTGGGTCCCCTCGGTGCCCCCCTCCGCCTATATTTAGCCCTCGGGGTGGAAACCCCTAATATCGATCTCTTTTCCGCGAACTCGCCTCTGTACCTCCGCCGCCGCCGTTTCAAGATCGGGGCTGCCTGGAGAAGCTGCCCCGGAACCCTGCCGGGAGGAGGAACCCCCTCCGGGAGACCATCCATAGCCATGGATGCCTCTCGGATGTGCCGTGAGTAGTCCCCCTTGGACCATGGGTCCGTGACCAGTAGCTATGTGATGTACCTCTCCCCTCTTTGTGCTTCCACTTTTGAGACCTCGTGAGCTGCCTCACATGATCGAGGCACTTTTGTAATTTCTGCTGTTGCTATGCTGAGTTTGCTGGGATCTGATGGATTATGAGACTATGTTCAGATTGTGATGAGAAATATATTTGGTTCTTCTCTTTTATATTTTGTTCTTGAGTAAATTCTTGCATGTTCTCCGTTGCAATATTTTGCTTTGGCCAAGTAGTTTGCTTGCTACTCCAAGAGGGAGCGTTATGCTTGATTGTGGGTTCAGCCCCCTGATGTCTAGCTTGAGTGACAGAAACATGAGACTAGGGGATGTGCTGTTGCCACCAGGGATAAAACAACGGTGCTTGTACCCGCAGGTGCAAGGATTGTTTACTTTACGCAAAGTTCTTTTAATGCAGTTGTCTGTTGCTTTGAGTTTACACTTTGGGTGGGATTCACAACTTAATACCAGCAAGATGTTCTGGATAGATATCTCAAGGTGGATGATTCGTAGTAGATGAAGTTGGATTTCGGTATACTTACCTTGGCGTACTGCCCATTGCTTTTGAGCCCTTCCTTTCTTTGCAGCATAGTTAGCATTGCGGTGCCTTCATAATTCTGTCAATTGCCCAGCTGTGATTTGTTTACCTCGCTAGCACTTTTATTGTCTGTTGGGACACAGACATCACTAGTGAAAATCACGGGACCCCGTTCCATCTTCACATTATTGTTTACACCCTTAGTTTACTTTCAGTTCCACTTTTATCTCTTGCGTTGATCCTTTGTAAACAGCAAGGCCGGAGGAATTGATAACTCCTCTGTACTCGTTGGGAGCAAAGTTATTTGTATCTGTGTGCAGGTCCAGGTGAAGCTAGCAACCTCGGCGCCATTGTTCACTTTACCACCTTCTTGTATCCTTCGGAGTCCTACGGGAGACAAACCTTGGTATCTTTGCCAAGGGAAAACTTGCCGCTGCACTATATCTCACCCTGCACTAGGGGTAACCAATGAGGCTTGAAGAGTATTAACACTCTCTTGCCATCAACAAGTTTTCTGGCGCCGTTGCCGGGGACTCCAGTCTACAAGATAGGGGAGTTGCACACTATCTTTTATCTTTGCTTTTTAGTCTTGTTAGTTTACCTTTCAGTTTTTACTTTTGTGTCCCTTATAAAAAATACCAAAAATACCTTCTACTACTATGGGTTCCAATGAAAACACCAAGTTGTGTGACTTCACTAGTCACAACAACAGTGACTTTATCTGCACTCCTGTTGCTCCACCTGCCACTTCAGCACCTTCTTATGAAATTAAACCTGCTCTACTTAATCTTGTTATGAAAGATCAATTCTCAGGTGCTGGAGAGGACGCTGCCTTGCACTTAAACAATTTTATCGAGCTCTGTGATATGCAAAAGTACAAGGAAGTGGATGGAGACATCGTCAAGCTGAAGATTTTTCCTTTCTCTTTGAGAGGAAGAGCCAAGGAGTGGCTGCAATCCTTACCCAAGAACAGTATCTATTCTTGGAGTAAATGCAAAGATGCTTTTATAGGGAAGTACTATCCCCTTGCTAAAATTATTCAATTGAGGAGTAACATTATGAATTTCAGGCAATTGGATAATGAACACGTTGCCCAGGCTTGGGAACGTATGAAGACGCTTTTCAAGAACTGCCCCACACATGGATTGACTACCTGGATGGTTATCCAGACTTTTTATGCAGGCTTGAACTTTACCTCGCGGAACCTGTTAGATTCGGCTGCGGGAGGAACTTTTATGTCAACCACACTTGGTGCTGCCACAAAGCTACTTGATGAGATGATGCTGAACTACTCTCAGTGGCACACCGAACGATCTCCAACTAGTAAGAAGGTAAATTCTGTCGAGGAGATCTCCTCTCTAAATGAAAAGGTTGACCTTATAATGTCTCTACTGTAAGGCCTGATATGCGGTACTGTTCCAGATCTAGATGTTTCCATCCAGATCCGGGGACGAAGCACCTATCGGTCCAGCCGCGACATCTGACGAAGTCATATGCCCCGGATTTCCAACATGATATCACAACATTACAGATACAAGGATACAACATCTCATACAATCGGCATATAACTGCCTTAATACAATACAACAGTGGAAGATATATGTCTGAGTACAGACTACAATCAAATGCCTAGTGGCAAAGAGAAAATCATCGATCCCCATAACCACACGGGTCCAGGCCCTCCACCGGGATCCGCCTAACTAGTCGTCGTCGAGTCTCCACGTGAAACGTCGATCACCATAGCTGTTGCCAATCAAGAACCCTGAAAAGAGTTTGGGGGTAGTATCATGAGTACAGAAGTACTCAACATCCAACTGTAGTGGTGAATTGACCCAGCAAGGACTTCATCACTCGTCATTCTACGACAACTAGTAGTTTACCGTAAGGAAGGGGTAAGTGGTGAGGTTGCTGCCGCACTAGCATTTATGAAGTGGCTAACGATCTAGAGAGTAAGGTAAGAAGCCAAGCATTCGATGAGGAATCGCCTCCAACAAGTCTTGCTATCAACTACTTACGCAAACATAACACCTATCCTATCCTTGTCCTCCTCTTCGCATCCCGACGAAGAAGAAGCAGTCAAGGCACACACATGTTGATCAAGTTATATTACGATAATCTCAGTTGTTGTTGACTATGAACAACGAGTAGGTCTCAAGTCGTCCATAACCGTGGACACGGCTTATCGAAAAGATTTAACCCTGCAGGGGTGTACCAACTACCCATTACAAGGCTCCGCACGCACGCCCATCTCTCTCAGTTGCTACCCATTATAGGCAACCATTTTATGATTTAGTTCCAAGAGATCCGAAACGACAGGTCCCTCTAACTATAAACGAACAAATCCGAGTGGCCCCCGGTGAGTCGACACCCAACTCAAAAGCCGGTCGCACTCTCGAATCGGTCTCTACCGTCTATCTCAGGTTTGGATAGCCGGTTAATCACACATGGGAAACCGGGTCCTCAGCCGGACAAGGTGGGCCAGCAAGAGAACTATGTCCTCACTGGTCCAGGTTGGTTTGAAAACTACTGGCGGCCGACCAGCACACACACGGTTTCAAATGGTAAATCAGCTTGGGCCACCACCGCAAATGTTGGAAGCTAGGTAGGTAAGAAAAGGGGACCCCATAAAATCCCACACGCGGTTAGGCAAGCTCAGTCTTAGAACCAATACCCGGAACTCGGATCCTAGGTGACTCGAATGGAACAAAGCGTCGGGGCGGGATAGCCTAGACCTTCCATCCTTCGTCGAATATAGTCAACATTATAATAATCATATCATCAAAATAATAATAGCATAAACACAAAGTACACGAAAAACTAATCAAGTTACATATAAAGAACACTCCAAACGGAGTTACGGTTAAAAAGATACAAGAAAAACAAGTTTGGAACACAATCTTCCAACATCAGGAAGCACATTTTAGAGCATTGCATAAACAGGATAATGAATGCAAACATGCTCACAAATGATATGCAACTAAAGTAGACATGACAGGGGAGGCATGGAAAAAGGAATCATGCAAATAGGCATCATGAACAACTAATTATAGCTCATGCAAAATGCAATAAAACATTACTGGTCTAGGACTTAGTGAAAATCAGAGAAACATGGAAGAAACTGTTATTTTTATGCTGTATAAACAGGGGAAAAACTATATGCAAAAGTGCAGCAACATGACTTAGCAATATATGAACATGGAGTAGGCATGAGGGTCATCAGGTACAAACAAGAATCAAGGTCATAGGCATAGCAGATCAAAAGATATTAAGCAGGCAACATGGCATCGGGACATTACAGACTTCGATAAAAACAGAGGTGGCTGTCAAAAAAAGTGGCATAGAAACTTTGGAGCTCAATAACTATATGACCAGCAAGCATATCATGACAATGGAATACATAAAATGGAAGTAGACATGATGCTTATTAGTATGCAAAAAGAATCAATGCAATAGGCCTCATGGATGTTTCACAATCATCATGCAAACTTGCAATAAAATAACAGCAGCATCACATAACAGCAATTAGTAGCAGTTTAATGGCCTGATGGCCACTTCAACACAGATTAACAACATCAAGATGGCCTCAAATGAAAATGCTCACAAAAGATGGATTGAAGTACACACAATTCTAAACAATTTCCCTTTTGGGCGCAACGTCATCCGGGCTACGGTTCATTCGCAATACTACGCGCAAAAATGAATACAGCTAGCAGTTCTAGGGACTTAGCAGAAAAATTAGAAGGAAAAGAAAAAAAACGACCTCGTGGGCCAAGGCCCATCTGGATGGCGGCTACTGTTGGAGGAGCTGGGCCGAGGGCGCCTTGGGCCGCAAGGGCGCTGCGCTGGCAGGCCGGATTGGGCCGGCCCACCTGGCCGGTGCGGTTGGAGACGGGGGCGCTGGATCGAGACATGGCCGCGGCGGCGCTCTCCACTGGCGGCTCACCGGAAGCGGCCGTTGCTGGAGGAGGCAGAGGACGCGAGGAGGGGCGCGACGTGAGGATGGATCCAGGGGAGGCGGCGGTCATCGGAGGATCTCGTGGCCGGCGGCTAGTCCAGGTCGGCGGGGGCGTGTGAGCTTCTTCCGGTTCCAATGGCGGGGCTGCCATTGCTGGTATAGAGAGAGGATTAGAGGAGGAGGAGGAAGGGGAAGGAGAGGAGACAAAGCGCATGGATTTGACCTGGACGCGGCGGCTCGCCGGAGTGGCTGTCGGCGACGACACACCGGCGCGGAACGCGACACGGCGGAGGCGAGGCCGAGGCGGCTCGACGGCCTCCATGGGAGCGGTGGGGCCCGGAACGGCCGGGAGAGAGGCTGGGGCAACGTGGCAGCCTCTGAGCCGCAGATCTCACGATCTGACGGCAAGAATTGCCTGGGATTAGGGTTTTCGGATCTGGAGTTTTTGGGCGAAAAATGAGGCAAAGGGGAGGGGGTGGCTGCAATTTTTAGGCTAGGGAAACCCTAGAATGGGGTGGGAGTGTGGTGGTCTTTATATAGCCTAGGTGGCTGGAAGTTTGCAAAAACATCCCCGGTTTTTCTCTCGCGCGCGCGGTGTTTACGTTTTTGACCGCCGGGGGTCCGCAGGACCTCCGATTCGGGTAAAACTTCAAACTGCGCAACCAGCGCGTCGAGCCGGCGGCGTTCACCTCGCGATGGAACCGTTCCGAGAACACTTTCCGGCGCGCTATAAAAATAACCCGAATAATTATTAAACGGGGTTTTCGTTCCGTTGGCTGCGGCTGGTCTCGTGCGGTTTTCGCGACGGTGATCGGGTGAATCCCGGTGTCGCAAATGTCGAGTGTCAGGGTGGCAAGGGTCGGTCTCCGTCCGGTACGAGATAAGAGGGGGAAAAATAATCACCAATCGATAAATCGGGGATGCAAACACCGCAAACAAATCAAACAATCAAACAATTCACACCGAAAACAAAAATTTTAATTTTTGTGAAATCTGGGCTGTTACAATACAACACCACCAACAAGGGATCTCGTCCCAAGATCCAGGACGATCTGGGGGTGAGGGGAAGGGGGAGAGAAAAGAGAGTCGACGATCTTCAACACCACCAACAAGGGACTCTGCTCCATGTCGATGTCGAGCTTCCGTCGAGAAACTTTCCGTAGGGAGACGACATCGTCGAAAAAACGAAACCGTCAGTTTCAAGAGGAAGAACGACAGCTAAAACCTGGTCAAAGGGATAGTGCTTTTCGACGCAAGTCACGAAAACACCGGGCAAAAGGAGAGAGGGCAAAGGACGACCTAGATGTTATCCGAAACCGGAGAAGCTAAAGGTACAACAGGAATTCCCACCTGAGCTCGGAATCGAGACAATACACTGCAAGTAAGGCATTGTAACGGTTCCGATACTCCACACACTCGAGACCCTAGGGTTTGAAGTGGATGTAAGTCGAGAGTAAAAACACTTACGACACTTGTCTTGACCAGAGCAAGGGGAAGGAGGAAAAAGAATCCTACTCTCCGATAACTAAGTTAGTAACTACAAAATAGTTTTTGTCTAGACTCGACTTCAACCAGAAAAGGGATCCTACGGTCGGTAAGGCTCTGATACCAATTTGTAAGGCCCGATATGCGGTACTATTCCAGATCTAGATGTTTCCATCCAGATCTGGGGACGAAGCACATATCGGTCCCACCGCGACATATGACGAAGTCATATGCCTCGGATTTCCAACATGATATCACAACATTACAGATACAAGGATACAACATCTCATACAATCAGCATACAACTGCCTTAAATACATTACAACAGCGGAAGATACAGGTTTGAGTACAGACTACAGTCAAATGCCTAGTGGCAAAGGTAAAACACACCGTTCCCGTAACCACACGGATCCAGGCTCTCCGTCGGGATCCGCCTAACTAGTCGTCGTCGAGTCTCCACGTGAAACGTCGATCACCATACCTGTTGCCGACCAAGAACCCTGAAAAGAATTTGGGGGTAGTATCATGAGTACAGAAGTACTCAGCATCCAATTGTAGTGGTCAACTGACCCAGCAAGGACTTCATCACTCGTCATTCTAGGACAACTAGTAGCTTACGGTAAGGAAGCGGTAAGTGGTGAGGTTGCTTCCGCACTAGCATTTATGAAGTGGCTAACGATCTAGAGAGTAAGGTAAGAAGCCAAGCATTCGATGAGAAATCGCCTCCAACAAATCTTGTGTAAGAGCCCAGTTTTCAAAAAAATTAAAAAATTTGTTTTCGGTGTGAATTGTTTGATTGTCTGATTTGTTTACGGTGTTTGCATCCCCGATTTATCTATCGGCGATTAATTTCCCCCCTCTTATCGCGTATCAGACGGAGACCGACCCTTGCCACCCTGACACTTGACCTTGCGACACCGGGTTTCACTCGATCACCGTCGCGAAAACCGCACGCTGCCGGGCAGCCTCGCCATCTCCTGGACAGGCGTCGCGCTCCCCTGGGCGCTCACCTGTCCGCGGCCCCTCGCCGAAGGAAGACGGAGGCCGCCGGCGTGGCCAACCGCCGCCCAGGCTCGATCCGATCGGGATCGGCCAGGCTGCTGCGGCGCCATGGGCCGACCCAGCCCACGAAGCCCCCGGCCCACTTCCTCCTCTCACCACGTGCGCTACGGCGCTAAACGCCGCCCAGCCGTCCAGATGGGCCTTGGCCCACGGGGTGAGCGCCCCTCAAACTTTTTTTCTTTTTTGCCCTGCGCAATTTGCTGGGCTAGGCCCATTTCTACTGCTGCTATTCAACGCCCATAGGTGTTGCTTATTATTCCGCGCCCTGTTTTTTAGGCCCAGCAGAGACATATTCGGCCCAGTAGCTTATTTATCTTTTTCTGGTTTATTTAAATTGGGCAGATTGTTTTAGTTTTTTTGTGTTGCCCGTATCTTTTAAACGGTAGCTCGGATCGCAACGCGTTAAATATGAAAGTTGCTTAGAATTTTGTGTAGTTTAATAAAACGTGCTTTGTTGCCATATTTGACTTTGTTTACATGTTGTTTACCTGCTAATTACAATGTCTTGCCACTGTAAACTGTAATTGCTATAACTTTTTAACCGTTGCTCCAAATAAAATGTTTCTTATATGTAACTTGACTAGAATTGCATGTAGATTGTGTCTATGCTGCTCTTGCTTGCTAATAAAAATAATAAAATATTGTTTAGGGAAAAAAGTACCAAATGCAATAAATATCGTAGGGTCCGTAATAGTTGCCATGTATAGATTTTACCCCCACTTAAAGTGACTAGATTAGATAGTTTATTTATGCTTCACCTCTTGCCATGTTTGTGTGCTATGCCATGCTTGCGTGATATGCCATGTTAACAACCTTTGTTGATCACCTGTATCTAAACAACTTGAACCTTTCCAAATGTGCGGTATCGTCGTGTGTGACGAGTACTCCACTTAACCTGTTAGTAACCGCTCTCGACGGTAGGTGCGATGTCTCGTGTTGCCTTCTTGTTGATGCTTGCTCTTGTTTGATTCGTAGTAATAGATGCTTGCTCGTTGATTGCTTTCCAGTGTTTATCCTCTTGTGTGCTTCCGCGGGTACCCTCTCGGAGACGATGCGAGCTTGCGATCAACTACACCTTCGGAACCCGACTTATCAACAGGCAAGGACTATACGTTACTTATGATCCATTCTATTTCAATCAGCGGTTTGCATGCTAGTATAGGTTAGGTTCGATGTTTGATCCTACCACATGTTTACAGCATCTTTCAAACCGATACAACCATGTCCCTTCCCAACAAACCTTGTACTGCTATGTTACTATTGCTCGTTGCTCAGCCCCTGCTTAGTATAAATGCTTAGGATGCTACGATGTTACCCTGTTACTCCTTGGTTTGGGATATCACATTATTATATTTTTTTTGATGATATGATTATTATAAATTTGGACTATAGTCGACGAAGGATGGAAGGTCTAGGCTATCCCTCCCCGACGCTTTGTTCCATTCGAGTCACCTAGGATCCGAGTTCCGGGTATTGGTTTTAAGACTGAGCGTGCCTAACCGTGTGTGGGATTTTATGGGGTCCCCTTTTCTTACCTATCTAGCTTCAAACATTTCTAGTGGCGGCCCAAGCTGATTTACCATTTGAAACCGTGTGTGTGCTGGTCGGCCGCCAGTAGTTTTCAAACCAACTTGGACCAGTGAGGACATAGTTTCCTTGCCGGCCCACCTTGTCCGGCTGAGGACCCGGTTTCCCATGTGTGATTAATAGGCTATCCAAACCTGCGACAGACGGTAGAGACCGATTCGAGAGCGCGGTCGGCTTTTGAGTTGGGTGTCGACTCACCGGGGGCTACCCGGATTTGTTCGTTGTTAGCTAGAGGGACCTGTCATTTCGGATCTCTTGGAACTAAATCATAAAATGGTTGCCTGTGATGGGTAGCAACCAAGAGAGATGGACGTGCGTGCAGAGCCTTGTAATGGGCAGTTTGTACACCCCTGCAGGGTTAAATCTTTTCGAGAAGCCGTGTCCACGGTTATGGACGACTTGAGACCTACTCCTTGTTCATAGAAAACAACAACTGAGATAATCTTAATATAACTTGATCAACGTGTGTGTGTTCCTTGACTGCTTCTTCTTCGTCGGGATGCGAAGAGGAGGACAAGGATAGGATAGGTGTTATGTTTGCGTAAGTAGTTGATAGCAAGACTTGTTGGAGGCGATTCCTCATCGAATGCTTGGCTTCTTATCTTACTCTCTAGATCGTTAGCCACTTCATAAATGCTAGTGCGGCAGCAACCTCACCACTTACCCCTTCCTTACCGTAAAATACTAGTTGTCCTAGAATGACGAGTGATGAAGTCCTTGCTGGGTCAGATGACCACTACAGTTGGATGCTGAGTACCTCTGTACTCATGATACTACCCCCAAACTCTTTTCAGGGTTCTTGATCGACAACATGTACGGTGATCGACGTTTCACGTGGAGACTCGACGACGACTAGTTAGGCGGATCCCGGCGGATGGCCTGGACCCGTGTGGTTATGGGAATCAATGTTTTTCTCTTTGCCACTAGGCATTTGATTGTAGTTTATACTCAGACATGTACCTTCCGCTGTTGTATTGTATTTGAGGCAGTTGTATGCCGATTGTATGAGATGTTGTATCCTTGTATCTGTACTGTTGTGATATCATGTTGGAAATCCGGGGCATATGGCTATGTCATATGTCGCGGTGGGACTGATATGTGCTTCGTCCCCGGATCTGGATGGAAACATCTAGATCTGGAACAGTACCGCATATCGGGCCTTACATCTTGCTATCAACTACTTACGCAAACATAACGCCTATCCTATCCTTGTCCTCCTCTTCGCATCCCGACGAAGAAGAAGAAGTCAAGGCACACACACGTTGATCAAGTTATATTAAGATTATCTTAGTTGTTGATGAATATGAACAAGGAGTAGGTCCCAAGTCGTCCATAACCGTGGACACGGCTTCTCGAAAAGATTTAACCCTGCAGGGGTGTACCAACTGCCCATTACAAGGCTCCGCACGCACGCCCATCTCTCTCAGTTGCTACCCATTATAGGCAACCATTTTATGATTTAGTTCCAAGAGATCCGAAACGACAGGTCCCTCTAACTAACAACGAACAAATCCGGGTGGCCCCCGGTGAGTCGACACCCAACTCAAAAGCCGGCCGCGCTCTCGAATCGGTCTCTACCGTCTGTCGCAGGTTTGGATAGCCGGTTAATCACACATGGGAAACCGGGTCCTCAGCCGGACAAGGTTGGCCAACAAGAGAACTATGTCCTCACTGGTCCAGGTTGGTTTGAAAACTACTGGCGGCCGACCAACACACACACGGTTTCAAATGGTAAATTAGCTTGGGACACCACTGGAAATGTTTGAAGCTAGGTAGGTAAGAAAAGGGGACCCCATAAAATCCCACACGTGGTTAGGCACGCTCAGTCTTAGAACCAATACCCGGAACTCGGATCCTAGGTGACTCGAATGGAACAAAGCGTCGTGGCGGGATAGCCTAGACCGTCCATCCTTCGTCGAATATAGTCAAAATTATAATAATCATATCATCAAAAACAACAAAAATAATAATAATGTGATATCCCAAACCAAGGAGTAACAGGGTAACATCGTAGTATCATAAGAATGCATACAAAGCAGGGGCTGAGCAACGAGAAATAGTAACATAGCAGTACATGGTTTGCTGGGAGGGGACATGGCTGTATCGTTTTGAAAGAGGCTGTAAACATGTGGTAGGATCAAACATCGAACCTATCCTAGACTATCATGCAAACCACTGGTTGAAATAGAATGGATCATAAGTAATGTATAGTCCTTCCCTGTTGATAAGTCGGATTCCGAAGGTGTAGTTGATCGCAAGCTCGCAACGTCTCCGAGAGGTACCCGCGGAAGCACACAGGAAGGAAACACTGGAAAGCAATCAACGAGCAAGCATCTATTACTACAGAGCAAACACGAGAAACCATCAACAAGAAGGGAACACGAGACATCACACCTACCGTCGAGAGCGGTTACTAACAGGTTAAGTGGAGTACTCGTCACACACGACGATACTGCACATTTAGAAAGGTTCAAGTTGTTTAGCTACAGGTGATCAACAAAAGTTGTTAACATGTCATCTCAAGCAAGCATGGCATAGCACACAAATATGGAAAGAGGTGAAGCATAAAGGAAACTATCTATGCTAGTCAATTTAAGTGAGGCACAACCTAAACATGACATACACTAAGTGCCGAACGACAATTAAAGCATTTGGTACTGTTCTGCCCTAAACCATATTTTAGGTCGGTTAACAGCAGTAAACAATAGCATCAATAAAAAGTACACGAAAAACTAATCAAGTTACATATAAAGAACACTCCAAACGGAGTTACGGTTAAAAAGATACAAGCAAAACAAGTTTGGAACACAATCTGCCAACATCAGGAAGCACACTATAGAGCAATGCATAAACAGGATAATGAATGCAAACATGCTCACAAATGATATGCAACTAAAGTAGACATGACAGGGGAGGCATGGAAAAAGGAATCATGCAAATAGGCATCATGAACAACTAATTATAGCTCATGCAAAATGCAATAAAACATTACTGGTCTAGGACTTAGTGAAAATCAGAGAAACATGGCAGAAACTGTTATTTTTATGCTGTATAAACAGGGGAAAAACTATATGCAAAAGTGCAGCAACATGACTTAGCAATATATGAACATGGAGTAGGCATGAGGGTCATCAGGTACAAACAAGAATCAAGGTCATAGGCATAGCAGATCAAAAGATATTAAGCATGCAACATGGCATCGGGACGTTACAGACTTAGAGAAAAACAGAGGTGGCTGTCAAAAACAGTGGCATAGCAACTTTGGATCTCAATAACTATATGAACAGCAAGCATATCATGATAATGCAATACATAAAATGGAAGTAGACATGTTGTTTATCAGTATGCAAAAAGAATCAATGCAATAGGCCTCATGGATGTGTCACAATCATCATGAAAACTTGCAATAAAATAACACCACCAACACATGACAACAATCAGTAGCAGTTTAACGGCCTGATGCCCACTTCAACACAGATTAACAACATCAAGATGGCCTCAAATGAAAATTCTCACAAAAGATGGATTGAAGTACACACAATTCTGAACAATTTCCCTTTTGGGTGCAACGTCATCCGGGCTACGGTTCATTCACAATACTACACGCAAAACTGAATACAGCAAGCAGTTCCAGGGACTTAGCAGAAAAATTAGAAGGAAAAGAAGAAAAAAAAACGACCTCGTGGGCCAAGGCCCATCTGGCTGGCGGCTACTGTTGGAGGAGCTGGGCCGAGGGCGCCTTGGGCCGCAAGGGCGCTGCGCTGGCAGGCCGGATCTGGGCCGACCCACCTGGCCGGTGCGGTTGGACACGGGGGCGCTGGATCGGGGCATGGCCGCGGCGACGCTCTCCACTGGCGGCTCGCTGGAAGCGGTCGTTGCGGGAGGAGGCAGAGGACACGAGGAGGGGCGCGACGCGAGGATGGATCCAGGGGAGGCGGCGGTCATCGGAGGATCTCGTGGCCGGCTGCTAGTCCAGGTCGGCGGGGGAGTGCGACCTTCTTTGGGTTCCAATGGCGGGGCTGCCATTGCTGGTAGAGAGAGAGGATTAGAGGAGGAGGAAGGGGAAGGAGAGGAGACGGAGCGCAGGGAGGCGACCTGGACGCGGCGGCTCGCTGGAGTTGCTGCACGCGACGCACATCGGCACGCGGCGCGGCACGGCGATGGCGAGGCCGAGGCGGCTCGGCGGCCTCCATGGGAGCGGCGGGGCCCGGAACGGCTGGGAGAGAGGCTGGGGCGACGTGGAAGCCTCTGAGCCGCAGATCTCACGATCTGACGGCCAGAATTTCCTGGGATTAGGGTTTTCGGATTTGGGGTTTTTTGGGCGAAAAATGGGGCAAAGTGGAGGGGGAGGATGCAATTTTAGGCTAGGGAAACCCTAGAAAGTGTGGGAGTGTGGTGGTTTTTATATAGCCCAGGTGGCTGGCAGTTTGCAAAAACATCCCCTGTTTTTCTCTCGCGCGCGCGGTGTTTACGTTTCTGACCGCCGGGGGGTCCGCAGGACCTCCGATTCGGGTAAAACTTCGAACTGCGTGACCAGCGCGTCGAGCCTGCGGCGTTCACCTCGCGGTGGAACCGTTCCGAGAACACTTTCCGGCGCGCTATAAAAATAACCCGAATAATTATTAAACGAGGTTTTCGTTCTGTTGGCTGCGGCTGGTCTCGTGCGGTTTTCGCGACGGTGATCGGGTGAATCCCGGTGTCGCAAATGTCGAGTGTCAGGGTGGCAAGGGTCAATCTCCGTCCGGTACGAGATAAGACGGGGAAAAATAATCACCGATCGATAAATCGGGGATGCAAACACCGCAAACAAATCAGACAATCAAAAAATTCACACCGAAAACAAAATTTTTATTTTTTGTGAAATCTGGGCTGTTACATCTACTTACCAAGCAAGCTCCTATTGATCCTTAGGATGTTCCTTTAAATTCCTTGGTTGCTCAAGAACAAGTACACGTGAACTTTATTTCTAGAAACAACTTCAACAATAATGCTTATAGGAGTAATTTTGGTAGCAACAATCCTAGGCCTTTCCATCCAACAACTATGGGAACAACAACACTAATCCTAGCACCAAAAACTCCACCTTTGAACTAGAGACCTTGCTCAAATACTTTATCACTACCCAAAAAGCCTTCAACAAGAGTGTGTAAGAGAAATTAGATAAATTAGATATCCTCTCTTTGAAGGTAGACAAGATAGTCCATGATGTAGAGATGCTGAAGATTAGAACTTCTCCCCCTGAGGAGAGGAAGACCACTCCTATGAATGCCATCCAAGTCCAAATTAATGAAAACATTAGGATGTTGGGAAAACTTAAAGAGAGATGGGCCAGAGAAAAGGAGGAAGAATAGAGAGTTAAGAACCTTCCTACCTACCACACAGTAGCACCAGCTGTGATTTTTTTACCTCGCTATCACTTTTATCGTCTTTTGGGAGAGAGACATCACTAGTTCAAATCACGGGACCCTGGTCCATCTTCACATTATTGTTTACACCCTTAGTTTACTTTCAGTCTTTACTTTCAGTTCAACTTTTATCTCTTGCGTTGTTCCTTTGTAAACTGCAAGGCCGGAGGAATTGACAAATCCTCTGTACTCATTAGGAGCAAAGTTATTTGTATCTGTGTGCAGGTCCAGGTGAAGCTAGCAACCTCGGCGCCGTTGTTCACTTTACCACCTTCTTGTATCCTTCGGAGTCCTACGGGAGACAAACCTTGGTATCTTTGCCAAGGGAAAACTTGCCTCTGCACTATATCTCACCTTGCACTTGGGGTAACCAATGAGGCTTGAAGAGTATTAACACTCTCTTGCCATCACCGACTCATGGGAAATACAGCTTTTTATTGCATCTTCTGCACATATAAAGTCGACTTGGATCGCGACGGCTCTCGCCTTACATATAAAGTCGACTTCGGTCGCGACGGCTCTTGCCACACATATGAATATCGACAATCGTCGAACCGGCCCTCGCCAACTTATTTGGAAGCTGGGAATAAAAACCATCATGTAATATCTATGCAACTTGGCAGATTCAAAGATAGACCTATGTGAATCGGCACTGCACACAGATGCACACACCGACTCATGGGGACTACACTTCAAGGTTTCTTCTCAAAAGAAGACTCGTTACATCACCCAGTAGAGTATACCGACTCTTGGGGAGTAACACTTCAAAATATTCTTCAGAGAATATACAAGAAATTGTAAGTCCTAGGTTGCTGCAGGAAAGACAACCCGACACTTGGGGGCTACGCTACTTCGAAGAAAATTTCATAAACACAATTTCTTCTTTGATGACCCGGTACAACATGTAAACATGACCATACCATCTCACGGGGGCTACAAATCGATCTGTCCTATGAGTCGATTAACAGATATTAAACTATTCTAAATCGACTCAGGGGGCTACAGATACATACACTATCATAAGTGGTAGACTCTCATGCACTCCGAGAAAACATTTCAAGTCAGGAATAAAACCGACTCATGAACTCATGGACTCAATGAAAGTTCATAAATTTCATTCATCAAATCAACTGGGTCTTACATCAAAGTAGGAAACCTTACAAGCAAAAGCCAAACTTGGCAATATAGTACTAAGAAGACAAACCTACAGCTTAGAACATCTTCTTCAGAGTCGGATTCGTCCTCCGTTGAAGCTTCTTCTTCACTAAGAATTTCTTCATCGCTGGAGCTCTCCACACAACAGCAGGCTCGGTCTCCATCCGAGTCGAATATCCTAGCTGACAAGGTGTCTTCACCATCAAATTTGAAGATAATGGTGTCTCCTCGAGAAATATTCCTGGAGTGAATAAAATTTTTCCAACCTTTCTCAAAAAACATGGTGCCATGGTTAGAAAAACTAACTGTCACCCAAACAGGTCCATGAGAACATCCATCAGACCGGAGCCAAAGGCCCAAACGTGTCGAGTCAACCACAAGTTGAGAAAAAGATTCAGATGTTTGATCCAGCGTCGAATCGTCCGGATATGAACCAAGAACTCACTCCTCTCAGGAGAAGAAGGGGGAGATTCAGAAGGAGAGGCAGCACGGGTACTTCTTCCTCTACCTCTGCCACGACCACGACCTCTACCACAGCCACGACCACGACCACGGCCGCGACCTCGAGTACTTGCACGGGGATCGGGATTGTTGGATGCCAAAGGAGAAGAGGCTTCTATCTTAGGTGCCATGGGTAAAACAGGAAGAGGAAGAGGAAGATGGATGCGCTTGAAAGATCAAACTATCCAAAGGGATATTTATAGTAGATTCATGGGGAAAATCCATTAATGCCATAAATAAAGCGGGATAACTACCCATGGTAGATAGCATTTATGGAAAGACTCCTCGATTCCCACTACAAACATCAATGCCTCTAACTGGCGTTTCGGGCAGAGTGATCATAAAAACCAAACCGGATCATTGACCAAAGGTCAAAGGAAAAATCTTCAAGTAAAAGGAAATGAGAAGCTAAAAAGAGTTAGGCGTCGACTTCTAGTAGAGCATCAGATGATAGCTGACTCAACAAGAAAGGCCGACTTCATGAAGATCAAGGAATTGAAGCAAGATTGAAGAGAGACGACTCCGACTCCCAATCAACGTCAAAGCATAAAGTCGACCCTTGATCCATGAAGAACCGGCGGCAATGAATAAAATAAAGAAGATTGCTGTGAAGACTAAAGCATCACAACAATCCTGGGGGCTATTGTTAGGGGGATGGATCAGGCCCATAGACCCGGCATTAGGAACCTCTGGTCCGACTTACATATGAAGGCCCACAAAGAAGACCCGACCAGGTGTCCGACGTGCCAAGCGTGAAGATTGAAGACCTAGAAGGAATTCGACTTACCTTGTATAGGACTTAGAAAATTTGTAAAGTAGAATACATCTCTACATCGTGTAGGAGTCGGAATCTAGGAATCCTGGGACCCGGCGCCTTTATAAGACGAGGTCCACGGGAGCCAGGGCCAGAACTTACCTCAAGGCAGGACTAGACAACTCGCGCCATAACCTAGATCTCCACAAGACTAAGGTTGCGAAACATCATCACTGTAATCGATAAAATCGACTCTTCCTATTGAAGAGTCGATTCCCCTATATTCAAAAAGCAGGAGTAGGTATTTACCGCACCGTCGGGGCCGAACCTGGGTAACTCGCCGAGTCTTGTGCCTATGTTGACTCTCTCCTCGAATTCGCCTCGCAGCAAAGGTCCTATGATAAGTCCGACTCTATGGACATCTGCCGTGACTTCCCCACGATAGAACGCCCAGTTGTTGTGACGTTTTGATGCATAAGCTTGGTTGTAAGACTTGAATAAAATATTGTTTGGCACAAACAACATGTCTTGGCCAATCTCTGTATTTCGAAAAAATTTCCAATCTGGTTTTCATCCGAGCTGTGCGCAGCTCGGACGAGAACTTAGAAAATTTTCCTAAGTATTCTCCAAGTCTCAGGAGACTTGGGGGCTGCTTAATGTTCTAAAATCAGGTTTTCATCCGAGCTGTGCGCAGCTCGGACGAGAACTTAGAAAATTTCCTAAGTATTCACCAAGTCTCAGGAGACCTGGGGGATGCTTAATGTTCTAAAATTAGGTTTTCATCCGAGCTGTACGTAGCTCGGACGAGAACTTAGAAAATTTTCCTAAGTATTCTCCAACTCTCAGGAGACTTGGGGGCTTCTTAATGTTCTAAAATCAGGTTTTCATCCGAGCTGTGCGCAGCTCGGACGAGAACTTAGAAAATTTTCCTAAGTATTCTCCAAGTCTTAGGAGACTTGGGGGCTGCTTAATGTTCTAAAACTAGGTTTTCAATCCGAGCTGTGCGCAGCTCGGACGAGAAATTAGAAAACTTTCCTAAGTATTCTCCAAGTCTCAGGATACTTGGGGGATGCTTAATGTTCTAAAATTAGGTTTTCATCTGTGCCGTGCGCAGCTCGGACGAGAGCTTAGAAAATTTTCCTAAGTATTCTCCAAGTCTCAGGAGATTTGGGGGCTGCTTAATGTTCTAAAATTAGGTTTTCATCTGAGCTGTGCGTAGCTCAGATGAGAACTTAGAAATTTTTCCTAAGTATTCACCAAGTCTCAGGAGGTTTGGGGAGCACAGCATCATCTGCATTGAGGACCTTGTTCACGAGATCTTGAATGGTGGCCCACACTTGATAGAGGCAAACAACTTCCTCTGGCCATTCAGGCTGAAAGCACCACTTAGAGGCCTGAACAAGAAGAGGAACCACTACGTTGAGGATGATGATGCCGGTAACCGTGAGAACTACATCAACCAAATCGTTAAAAGAATGAACTAGGTTGATAACCTCCTTGATAATACCCAGTATTGGACGGATAAACATGCTTTACGTCAGGAAGCGAAGGATGAGTTCCTAAGACAACCATTTCAGAAGTATGCATAGATAAGCTTAAGCAAAAACATGTCTAGTGCCCAGGGCACAACATCAATGGCAAAATTCATTACAAATCCACTCGGCATCCCGAGGAAAATATAAATAAGTTTTTTGCGACGCTCCACACTAACTGAGGTCGCTCATTCCTCGCCCGCTTCGTCCGACTCGCTCGCTACGCCAGTTGACTCCACGAAGAAGTCCAGGTCAGACATCAGCGCAATACGACTGGCGGTCTCGGCACATCGAGAAAGGAAGGAGGTTCAGCTTTGACCCTCTTTAGGATCACCACCACCAACCCTCTCAAGATTATGGACTCGCTCCGGAAAATGGGCTTTGGTCAGGGCTAGTGCATAGTTCGCACCACTCCGCGCCGCACACCGTTTCTAGCACGCCAACTGCTGAGGAGCTTCTTGCAGGATGGGCACGACGGTATCCAGCTTCACTCTGCTTCCCTCGCCAGGAGATAGCCTGCTCTTCAGAGCAAGGGTAGCACCCATGACCTCATCTGCAAATCTCTTCGCCTTAGCGCACCTCATGGTCAGTTGCCCCCGAGCCAAAGCAAACTCCGTGGTCACGGGCGTGTAATTATCCTTCCTCATCATCTCAGCAAACTCGGCCATTCGGGCTTGCTTGGCTTCCGGGTCGGTCCCATATGCTGCACCAACAAAAGATTAGCATATGATAGAGGGGCATGATACCAATCATTCTTAACAAACCTGTCACACAACTCACCAGAAAAAGTCTCGCTGAAAACAACAAACTGCCCAGCGCAATATTCCTCAGCTGCCCTCACCGCTTTCCGAGTTGTCTCTAGCTCGGCCTTATGCTTTTCTTCTTCCTTGGTGCGCAGCTCGGACAACTTCTCCAAATCGGACTCAAGCTTCGCGATGCTGGCCTCGTTCTCTTTCACTGTTTTCTTGTAATAATGCAAGTTTGACTCCAAAACCTTCTTTTCCTTGGCACACTTCTCGACCTGGTCTATCTATTTCTTCATCTTCGCAACGAAATCATCGCTCTCTTTGACCTTTGCATTAAAGGCTTTCTTGGCCGCCTCTGTAGCAGCGTACCAAAACAGAACATATTAAGAGGATCAACATGATGAAGAAAGATACCAAAGGCAGGTCATGAACGAAGTCTATATCGGGATTACTCACCATTGTCCTCAGCGTGCTGCTTTTTCAGCTTGTTGTGCTCTTCAAGTAGCACTTCGTACGCCTTTTTCACAGCTGCGTTCTCCTCTTGTAAATTCACAAAGGCCGAACCAAGCTTGCAAGCCTCCTACGAAGGAGAATAAATACCATGTGAAATACAAAAACCTCCTATCAAAGACTCCGAATAACTACAAGCAGTTACTCGGAGCCTTGGGGGCTACACCTAGTGGGTGCACTAAGAAGTGCCCACAATGGAAGTTTATCAATATACTAACCCCTATTAAAAGCCTCCGAATAACTTCAACCAGTTATTCGGAGCCTTGGGGGCTACACCCACTGGGTACACTAAGAAGTGTCCCCAACGGAAGTTTCAAACTTTCAGAGTAACAATAATTCTGCTACAAAGTTACTCGGACACCCACTGGGTAGAAAACTTACATAAGTACTTACGTGCATGTTGGACTTCACCAGCTCGGCCTCGGAAGCTAGCTCGCGCAGGCGTAGTTCAAACTGAGTTTCCTTCACCAAGGACTCCTTCAAGCCACCTATGATGGCACTCTCAATTTGGGTACTGACTGGAATTGACACCGAGGAAGCAGGCTCATCCCCTTGAGCAGTAGCCGGGACGGTAGAAGCTTCCTTAACAACCTTCTCAACGGGAGCCTCAGGTGCAACAGAAGGGGCAAGAAAGCTACTACCAGCAGGGCGACCAGACCCAGGTGGTACCTCTCCCCCAAGAATAATCACCACAGGAGGAGCAACCCTAGTGGTGGCCGGCTCAGTCACGATCCGAGTCGGACCTGCGGAAGAATCAACGTCCATATCTGTGGAAGACACAACATATACTAAAAAACAGAAAGTTACAGCAGCAAAAGCACCAACAGATATGATCAAGAATTCTCACCAACATCCGCAACATCCTCTGGAATGGTATCCATAACAGAAAAATTAGTCACCCCGCAGGTGCTGACATCCTCGTAAGCTTCGGCACCTAGATCCTCAACCCCTGGCAGTGACTCAGAACCACTCAGACGAACACTACAATACGGAATAGTTAAAAAAGACTGAGAAATCAAGGAAGCACTGAGTCGAGGAGAACTAGCAGTATTACTTGTGAACGGTCTTCAAGGCACACCTCAGGGGATAAACTTTGGCTGGACCAGCTCCAGCCCCTTGGATCCTTTCAACAGCGACATCCCCCGAGGGGTTGGCCTCCCTGCCACCAAGCGTGAGAAGCTTCTTCTTCTTCATCGGCGCAACTTTCCCAGAATTGGAGCCTAGGGACGGAAGTTTGATGCTACCTTCTTCACCACTCGGAGGGAGAGCCCTCTTACGAGTCCGAGTAAGGCCCTCCCGCGCCGACTCGTGGTCCTGGTTGTTCTTTGAGCACTGCTCGGATGTCACCTGAACACGAGCTGCCTCGGATTCCTACTCCTCTCCAACCTCAACACCGATCCCTGCACCAGTAGTGTTGTCTTCATCTTCCTCGTCCCCATGCTATAGGGCTAGAGGAATGGGAGAATGGAATTGGGAAGAATCCTAACAGAGAAACAAAGGATCTGAGTTAGAAACATACAGGCAAAGTACATCCCAAGGCACATATGATACAATATTACATACCAAAGTCGGAGGTTCTCGCTGTTGAGGGGCTTCATTCGGCCCTCTGGCTGGAGCCCATGAGTCACGCTAGTGATCATCTTCATTTGGGCCTCAAATTCATCCAGGGGCATCTCGGATTGGTTATACCGAGTATCATCCTGAAGCCTGGAATATGTCCACATCCCTCGAGCCCTAGCTTGGAGAGGCTGGATCTTCCGAATAACGAACGTGGCGATCAGGTCCATGGCGTCCAAGCCATTCTTCTTCAACCTAATGATCTCGCGCATCAAGGGGAGCACTTGCTCCTTCTCGGCGTTGGTGAGCCGAGGGTTCCAACCCTGGGAAGAGGTCAGACTCACGTCCGAGTAAGGGGGCAATGTGCGTACCCCGGGCTCCTCCGCCACCTTACAGTAAAACCAACTATTCTGCCAATTCTTTACAGAATCTGGAAGGCTGGAGGAGAAATACTGAACCCCTTGCTTCCGAGCCAAAAAAAAACCACTGCACAGATGATTGAACTCCACACCACCGCCCTCTCCGGATTTCTTGGCCTTCTGAGGCTTAAAGGCGTATATAGTACGAAAAAGATGCCAATGGGGCTCTATGCCCAAATAGCCCTCGCAGAGGGTGAAGAAGCTAGAGAGGAGAGTAATGGCGTTGGGTACAATGTGATGAAGTTGGGAGCCCGTAAAATCCAAGAAATCCAAGAAGAAGGGATGCGTAGGAAGAGAAAACCCACGATCTACGTGCGAGAGGAGTATGACTCGCTCACGTCCCGCGGAAGAGGCTCATCATCTCCAGGAGCAGGAAGACGACAACCCCCGCGAGGAACCATGCCGGCGTCCTGGTACCCCAGTAGCATGTCCTCCATCACAATCGACGGGAGCCATTCCCCCGCATACATGGTCTCTGCGGCGGCAGAGGGGAAGCGCGAATGACGGTCTCCCAGGATGAAGCGCGAACGACCGTTGAGAACTCCCCGGCGGCGGAAGCAAGAACACGGGAGAGAGAGAAAGGATGAGAGAAGAGGCGCGAGGGGAAGAAGACGTAGATCTGTTTCAAGCTGTGGGGGGGGAGCTTTTATAGCTTAGGATGGCAACCGCCACGCGTCAGATCCGCACCCCATTACGGGCGTGCCGGTTGCCTTCCCCATAAACCGCTCCACTTACCCATAATCTCTCCAACTTCCCCATTGGACTGTTAATGATTATCCTATAAGACCTCCGCGGGAATCGAGGAGACAGGCCTGACAACGCGTCTACTTGCCTTGACGAGAAGATTCTCTGACAAGACAAGATCCTTTTCATTTAAAACTGAATCATATTTTGATTTGAAGCCCGAGACCATTCCGACTACTCCGAAGGCACAAAACACCGCAATCAATTGGCAAAACTCTCTGAGTAAGTCATCACTCGGAAGAAATTACTGAGCTCCCAAGACGACCGAGTAAGCTGTCACTCGGAACAACAATAAGGGGAACCACTCGAAGCTAAGTAAGTTAATCATGAAGTAACTACATCCCCGAAGCTCACCGCAAACGGAAAATCTTGCACTCACCAACTGCTCAAGTAAAAATCCGAGTAGTTAACTCGCTAGTGGCCCGACTCTGACGGAGAATGCCAGGCCACTAGTATGACCCGGTGCAGGGGGTAAAGAATCGATATCCCATGTGTTATGACCTAAGGCTCGTTACGATGCCTTAGGATATTGAACTTTACAAATCTGGTTTATATGGAGTTTAAGGCCTTTTACTCCAAGACACGCCTTCCAAGGCCTCAGTCCACCTCTTCCGAGAGACGTTTGAGTGTCGCCAGATTTTTCCTTTAACCTGCCGAACTCACGCTCGAGGGAAAAGTTCAAATATCAATAAAGCCCTTCCGGGCCTCTTATTGAGTTTAATCTTCACATACCTCATGAAATCTGACAAATGTCAGCTACCTCAATCGCGAGCACCCGAAAGCGCTTGGGGGCTACTGTCGTGGTCATACCAAAGGTACACCCTTAGGCAAGGGAAATGGAGGGGTACCCTCAAGCCCTTTGATTTCCCACACACCCAACAAAATAAATAAGATCGTTAAAGAGTATAAAGCTTTATCAACCTCATAAGCTCAATTCACTGTTTCTCCGAGTAACACGTTACTCGAAAGGTAAAAACCACCTCCGAGTGGTTAGTCATTCGGAAAACAAACAAGATCCGAGTAGTTCATTACTCGGATAAGGTGACCGGCGAGCTAGTCGTTACTCGGAAGATGGGAACGCAACGGACGGGAAGCATTCAAGATCGCGGGAGTTCCACCTCCTTTAGTAGCAGTAATGAGTAGACCGTTTCCTGTATTTAGTACGCATTTAACCCTGTAATTAAAGACCCATTAAGCCGAGGCATTGAAGGGGCAGAGGCGCACTCTATATAAGCCTCCCCTCTCATCCAGTACGGGCACGCGCAACACCATTCTCCTCAACTCTTGAGCAAGAACACCCCAGTCAGTCTGGGACAGGATTAAGGTTTTTATCTCTAAGGAGAGGCCTAACCTGTATAATTTCTCCTGCGTCAACCACTCTACGTACAGATTCATTTAGTTCCTTGCATACCCCTCTCTCTATTGTCAGGATTATATCCCCGACAGTGTTGATGGCCTCCACCCAAAAGTTGTATGGACTCTTGAACTCCGCCATCATGGTCCTTGCCACATCAATGAGAGTGTGATTCTTCCTCTCCACAACACCATTTTGTTGAGGGGTATAAGCAGCGGAATATTGATGTTTGATCCCCTCATCACAGAAATTCATCCAAGGTGTAATTCTTGAACTCGGTGCCGTTGTCACTTCTAATGGCCAATATCTTTGAATTGTGTTGACGTTGGGCTTCATTGGCAAACTCGATGACGGTTTGTTGAGTCTCACTCTTCCTCTTGAAGAAATAGACCCATGTGT
This sequence comes from Bromus sterilis, assembly GCA_950022295.1. Classification (NCBI taxonomy): domain Eukaryota; kingdom Viridiplantae; phylum Streptophyta; class Magnoliopsida; order Poales; family Poaceae; genus Bromus; species Bromus sterilis. The sequence continues at coordinate 153,502,842 of OX465596.1, read as the reverse complement.
ATCTTGAATAGTTATCCACAATCACCAAGAAATATTTTTTTCTGCCAAGACTATCATATGTGGGAGGCCCAACAAGATCCATGTGAAGGAGCTCCAAAGGCCTCTTGGTGGAAATGATGTTCTTGACGGGATGTTTCTTCTCATGTAGTTTTCCTTCAATGTAAGCCCTACAAGCATGATCTTTGGCAAAACTAACATTTGTTAGTCCAATGACATGATCACATTTAAGAAGTGTTTTCAAAGATCTCATATTGACGTGGGCTAGACGACGATGCCAAAGCCATCCCACATCAACTTTAGCCATTAGACATATGGTGGTTTTGGTGCGGACTCATGAGAAATCCACCACATACATACTTTCCTCCACATGTCCAACAAAGGCTACTTTAAGAGTTTTGCTCCACATCATGGTGACCATGTCCACATCAAAGAAAATACAAAGGCCCATCTTGGAAAGTTGACGAACGAAAACTAAATTGAAAGCACAAGTCTGGGCTAGTAACACATTCCCGATAGTTGTATCCGGAGAAATGATTACTTTGTCGTGACCCAATGTTTTTGCATCACCAAATTGGACTAGGGTGTCACGAGATGATTGAAAGTAAATGTCCACCAACAAGTCTTTTCTTCCGGTCATATGACTTGTAGCCCCGCTATCAAGTATCCATGAACCTCCACCGGAAGCCTCCACCTACATGAGATCAATGCTTGGGTTTAGGGACCCATTCACGAATGGGTCCTCTTGCGTTAGTAACTAGGGTCTTATGAACCCAAATATACCATGCAATGTATTCATCATAAGAACCAACAAATTTGGCATAAACATGCCCATCATTAGCACAACAAAGAATATAAGAAGGGTTAGTAGGACTGCCAAAGTCATTGGGGATGACATTGCCCCTTTTGGCTACACCACCCTCAATGGCCTTTGCCACTTTCTCTTTAGGCTTCCCCCTTCCTTGACAAAGGTAATCTCCTTGGAGGGAGAGTATACCTTGCCCTTCTTCTTCTTCTTCTTCTTCTTGTTATTCTTCTTCTTTGATGAGCTAGCACCAAAACCAATGCCTACCTTACCCAATGACCTCCTTTTGAGAACTCAAGAGATCATGAAGTGATTTCTCTCCTTGAATTCAAGAGAAAAGTCCCTTCTCTAGTTGTGCCTTCAATCTAGAGTTTTACTCAACAAGAGGATCATGCTCACAACAAGGGTTAGAAGAACTTGCTTTCTCAAGCACAATGATAGGAGGGAAAGTAGTAATGTCTTTAGTGAGTTGAATGTTTACTTCCTCATGTGCCTTCTTGAGAGTCATGAGTTCATGCTTTAAGGATTTGTGACCTTTTCGACTTCCTCATGACCCGCAAGAAGTATTTCATGAGCCTCAACTAGTTCTTCATTTTTAGTTTTGAGGTCAAAAGCAATAGCATTGGCATGTTTAACATCAATTTTTAGCTTAGCAATATCACTATCATATGTCTCCTCAAGAGACACCTTAAGCTCACGCTCTTCCTCAAAAGATTGAGATAGATCTCCTATCTCATCCGCATAGTCACGACTATGCCCTTGTATCTCGGTGATGGTTCCATCAAGTTGCTCAATGTTAGCATGAGATCCACCTAATTGTTCCAAGAGGGTCACAAAGTTCCTCTTGGTCTCACCTTTGAGCTTTGACATGAAGAGCTCAAACTCATTGTCTTCCTTTACCTTGGGCTCCCCCTTTTCTTCCAGACAATCCAACAAAGATGGGTTAGTGGAGATAAACGGTTTAGAGGGAGGAGTTACCGAGGTAGTCTTGGCCATGAGGCACTTGTGGATGATGTGAGGGTTTTCGTTGGGGGAGTTGAAGAGTGATGTTGATGGAGGGGGCTTGGTGACGATAGCAACGGTAGCCGTTGCCACAATATCACCACCTTCATCATCGTCATCATCGAAGATATATTATTCATGAGCCACAAATGCACGTTGGGCTTCTTCTTCAGAAAGTTCTTGCTTGATGGTGACTAAGACTTTTCCTTTCGGATAATCTTGCCACCATGGTCTTCTCTCTTCTCATACGGACAATCCACAACAAAGTGACTCACATTTCCACAATTGAAGCAAGTTCTTATCCTTTGGCCCTTTGGCTTGAATCTACTTGAGTTTGACTTGAAGTTCTTGTTGTTTCCCCAAAATTGTCTTCATGCAAGAGCCATATGCTCATTTAATGCATACTTGGTGTCTTCCAGGCCAACTTCTGCTTCATCCTCTTCAACACACACTTAAACCTACTTGGACTTCAAAGCAAGAGATGGCATTTTGTTGACACCTTGGCGGGCCAACTTTATGTCGGCCGCGGAGTTTAAGATTTCCATGGAGACGAACTCATCCAAGAATTGTTGAGCGGTCAAGGAAACGGATGACTTGCGTGATGGATTGTCTATAGGGGAGTATGGCCTTGATAAACTTCCTCTTGATCCAACCATCATCGGTGTCCATGCTCCCATAATCCCTCATAAGGTTGGCAAGAGCAACAAGTCTCTAATAGAGGTCTTCCGGGTACTCTCCTTCAATCATGACAAAGTGGTTGGCTTGATCTTTAACTTTGTCAAACTTGGAGCTTCGAATTCTTGAGCTTCCGATCATGGACCTCTCAAGATAATCCCATGTCTCCTTGGCCATTGTGATCTTCCGGACAAGGTTCTCTTGCTCCCCTTTTAACCTCTTTTGGATCATGAGCAAGGCATGATTGTTGAGAGTGTTGTTCCTCCATTCTCTTGGAGGTATGTTCTTGCGGTCATGGACATGAAACCCTTCTTCGGTGATAGTACACAATTCTTCCGAAGAGCCTCTCATGTGATTCTTCATATGGAAATCCCAAAGCGAATACTCATTTTTGTCAATAATGGGTGATGGACCTACATGCATGAAATGAGGTTCAAGAAGAGGTAAACCCGAATAGCTCGTAGGAGGGGGAACGAAGACGTGAATACCCAATCCATTCCCGGTGAGAGTAACGGGAGGTACTGCACTACTACACTACTAGGATATTGGCCATACAAGAATGGACGTTAGCAGCGCGCCCTACAGGGGCCGCGCTGCAGGTGAAATTTAGCAGCGCGGGCTGAAGAAGCGTGCTGCAGGAGACTGATAATTGCCAGCGCGGGCTTCTAAGGCCCGTGCTGCTAGTATGGGTTCACAATTTGTGTTCCTGTGGCTAGACACTTTAGTGGCGCATGTGTCCAACCTCACGCTGCAGATGTCATATACATCTGCAGTGTGTGTACGTAGGCCCGCGCTGCTAATTCGGCTACCGCAGACAGGGTCTTTTTGGCCCACATGTCAGCAGCGCGCCGCTGCTACGCCGCACTGTAGGTGGCCCAGCCATCTACAGCGCGGGGTCGACCAACCGCGCTGCAGATGGTATCACTTAAACCAGGCTCGCGACCTCCTTCCCTCCTCACTCTCTCCCTCACGCACCAAACCTCCACGCCGCCGCCCCATTCATCCACCGCCGCCGCCGCCCCATCCTCCACCGTCGTCGTTGCCCCATCCTCCACCGCCGCCGCCGCCCCGTTCCTCCATCGCCGACCGCCTCCCCAACCCACCCCGCTCCTCCACGCCGGCGCCGCCCACTGGTGAGTCTCCTACTCAATCCCCTCTCTCAATTCATATAATTTCTATTAGATTGAAACATGATGTAGGATTTTTGTTAGATTGGAACATAATGTGGAATTTTGTTAGATTGCTATTGCTATGAAAAATTGCTATTGCTATGGATGCATTGTTATGGTTCATATTATTGCTAGGGAAAAATATGTGTGTGTGGTGCTTGTGTACTTTAAATTGTCCTTTTGTTAGCATATTGAGTAATTAGAATCATTGTTTGCAGGATATGAGTGGCCTATGTTTTTCCGGAATGTCGATTCATTTCTGTTCCGGCGAATTTCAGGCGCTTGATATGTCGAATTTTTAGCAAATGTCATGCCGAAAATTTCCATGGATTTCGGCATGACTTGTGCTAGAAAAGTAGGACATATCGAGTGCTTGAGATTTGTCGAAACGGGAATTAAACGGTGTTTTAGCATAATTTAAGAATGCCAATGATATAAATATAGTGACATTTGCTAGAATCAATTTCCTACTTTTAGCAATAACATGAGGCAATTAAGATTTTTGGTTAGCATACTGAGGTAATTAGGATTTTTTAGAATGCCGATGATTTAAATATATTCTGACACTATGTGAGATCGGGAGAGTGTGAAGCGAACCCTTGTGATATGTACAAGTACATAACTTGTGCATCCTATTTGGGTTCGTTGCCACACTCTCCCTGGAATCGCTTATGTGTCCAATCTAAATATGAGGCACTATTTCTCCTTTTTAGAATGCCGATGATTTAAATATATTGTGACACTATGTGACATCAGGGAGAGTGTGAGGCGAATCCTTGTGATATGTACAAGTACGGAACTTGTGCATCCTATTTGGGTTCGCTGCCACACTCTCCCTGGAATCGCTTATTTGTCCAATCTAAATATGAGGCACTATTTCTCCTTTTTTAGAATGCCGATGATTCAAATATATTGTGACACTATTTGACATCGGGGAAAGTGTGACACAAACCCTTGTGATATGTACAAGTACGGAACTTGTGCATCCTGCTTGGGTTTGTGGACGCACTTTCCCGGGAATCGCTTATGTGTCAATCTAAGTATGAGGCATTATTTAAAAGTACTTTTGTCTTATTTTGTTAATTTTTTAGTCAGTATAAATTTTTCACTCGTTCATTTTAATAAAACTTTGTATATTAAATAAGTTCTTGGAAACTATGCCTGACCCGCATTCCCGTCGCGGTGGCGGAGAGCACCTACTTGATGGGATGCGCAATGTCCGGGACTGGGCTCCCCCGGGCTGGCACTGGGAGGTGGTTTCCGGGGCGCGCCGCTTGGTGAGGATTCCGGGTCCTGTCGCCGACCCGGAGCTTCTTTGGTGGAAAACACGTGGGCCACAGTCGATGCAGAGAGAGCCGGCCCCCGAGGAGGTGGTACATCGCCGGGTCAGGGAGGAGGACAACCACGTCCGTCGCTAATTGGTTGCGTTGGACGACGGGTTCTCCACGGCCAATACCTGGCAGATTCTTCACGACTCTCACCTGATCTATGTTCCCGTGGCGGTTCCTTATCTTTGGGTGTTTACCTCCCGCGACTGGGCTCCGGGTCGTGTCGAGTTTGATTTTTCGAGATGTACTGGTGATATTATTGTTGCATTTACTGGATTATTCGAGATGTATTAGTGATATTATATGATAAAATATTATTGTTGGATTTTATTTGAGTTCATCAGTTTTTCCTTTTGTTTTAAATGCCGATGATTAAAATCGTTGTGACACAATGTGACATCAGGGATGAGTTAGGGAGCCTTGTGATATACACAAATACGAATCTTGTGCATCCTACTTGGCTCGCTTGTTCCATCCCTATAGTTGCTTGTGTGTGCTCAACCTAATTATGAGCCAAAAACCGACATGTGTGTTCCTTTTTTAATAATAATTAAAACCGTTGTGACACCATGTGACTGCAGGGTTGGTCGAGTGAGCCTTATGATATGCAAAAGTAAGGAACTTGTGCATCTTACTTGGCTCGCTTGCTCCATCCCTGCAGTTGCTTGTGTATATGGCCTAATCTTTTGAATTATGAACACAGAAAATTGCTGACACGCCGATGGAATCCCCCGTGCGACTATTGTGATGATAAGTCAGGTCGGTGCGACAAGCATCCGAAGAAGTTGGATGGGGATGAGGAAAGATACTTCTCCCTCATGCTTACGCGCGACTTCGAAAAAATAACGGTATATACAACTTCTGTGACATCTTCTTATTTAAGCATGTATCACTTAAAGCAACTTCTGTTTTGACGTGTATTTTTTATAATTAACTAGCGCATCCCATGCTATGCAAGACGTCACGTATGTGACTTTGTTAAATTCGATGATTGGCAAGAGAATGAAACAAACGAAGTCAAAATAAAAACGATGAAACATGGAATAACTTTAAAGATCGAGGTCACTAATAACTCTTGTTGCACTTATTTTGCTTGTCCAAATTGGTATGCATTATGCAAGGCATATGCATTAGAGGAGGGTATGCAAATAACCTTTGATCTTGGACCCCCGTCGTCCAGATGGTATTAAAATTCAAAATAAGGATATTTGGATGCTAGTAGACGACAAGAAGCTTGTTCTATGTCAACGTGAGTTTCTTAAACAAATTTGACTTGTTTTCTTCCTGATTTCCTTGCTTCCCAAGTTGACAACTAATTTATAATTGTCAGCTTATCTCTATGCTCCGAATGATGTACGCAAGATGTTTGATAATGCTTTTTACAATGGTGGCTTTGACATAAAAATGATGAACAAGCTGAGTACATCGAAGTTCTTAAAGATTTAGCCGACTTTGTAAACTTTTATGATGCCGGTCAATCTTATACACCATATGTGCCATTTGTTGTCGAGTTTTTTCTGGGATATGTAAAAAATCCGAATATGGTGAGATATTTTACTATTCCGTCAGAAGTCCATCATTTTTAGAAATCTTTTGACGTAAGATTAACTATACCGCATTACTAAGTATTTTACTCATATGTTTTGAACAGAGGATCCCGAAACCATGTGTGCCTAGGGGGATGCCTCGTAGAGGCGAGCTTACAGTTGTTTCTGCACGGCCATGGGAAGTACTCTTCAAGACTGAATACAACACTGAAAGTGAACAAGATGGTGGCTGCTTAAGAATCAAAGGATGGCAAAGGATAGTGATTCCGAGGAATATAAAAGCTTGGGACAGGATGTTCTCCATATTACATTATGGAAATCGAGGTGTTTTTTGGGTTTTTTACATTTACCCTTTCGAGGTTGAGGAGTAGGTTGTTTCGTACTTGTTTTTAAATATTATCTTGTTCGAGAATTCGTACTTGTGTTGGATTAGGTCCTAGTTAGTAGTAATAAAAAAATCTTTTTGTTTGATATTATGATCATAAGATGATATATATATATATAATGATGATCGATGAGCTTATTGTTATGCTCTATGATATGATGTGGTTTATATGTGTGTGTATATAAATGTTATATGTGTATGCTGGAAATTTATAAAAAACTGTATAAACAAATAATATTGCAGAATAAATAAAAATGCTAAAAATGTACCTATAGCGCGAGCTGGCTAGGGGCGCTGCTAGTGGAAGTGAAGTTCTGCAGCGCGGGTTACTTCACACATGCTGCTAACTGTGTTGTTAGCTATAGCGCGGCCGCCCCGCGCATTAGATGGAAGTTAGCAGCAGCGCGTTTTCTACAACACGGGTAACCCGCGCTGCTAATGGGCCTTTACCCCGCGCTGCTAGAGGGCATTATCCTAGTAGTGCTACCATCATCATGTGCTTGTGAGATGAAATCTCTCTCTCTCCCAACTTTGGAATGTTGGGCATGATGTTGGTGGTGACCGTTTGGGGCATACCGGCCATTAGAACCGGAAGAATATTCGACATCTCATTCATGTGAGCTTTCATGGAGGACATGCCTTCATTATACTCAACATGAGAGATAGATGACGAGTCATCCTTTGCGAACGTGTTTGTAAAGCCCTCAGTACCCCCATGCTCCTCCACAGTCGGAGCATCCGTTTTATCCCCTCAGTTGATATCTTCCGACTTATCCTCTTGCGACATTCTCTTAACGCGGAAAATCCCTTAATACGAGACGAGGCTCTGATGCCAATTGAAAGGATCGGAATGTCGACTAGAGGGGGGTGAATAGGTGACTAACAATTTTTAAGCTTTTCTTAATCAATTAAGGCTTAGCAAGAAAGATAGGTTGTCTAGATGTGCCACTAAGTGAGCAACCTATATGCCAACTAATGCAACACTATATGAGCAAGCAAGATATAAGCAATGAAATAAACTTTGTGACACCCTGGATTTTGGAACTTTCTTTTTCCAAAAACTTTTCTGATTTATTTCTGGATTTGCCAGTTGATTTGATTTCGAGCAACTCTTTGGACTTGAAACTTGAGCATATTTTCTTTCCTTGCTCAAGTAGCCCATGATCTCCCAAGCCGTTTCCAATGATCATCCCTTGATCCATCCCATCCAAGCCACCTTTTTATTCATGCCATATATTCCTTTTCCAATAAAAGGAATACTGTCATTATTTGAGGATTGTGAAGCAACCCCCATTTCCATTGCTCCATAAATCTCCAAATAATTTCCACATATCCTTGATGCCATTTCTTGACAAAATCTCTAAAACCATTGCATGGCCCAAGTGGAGTTTTCACCTAGAGAAATTCATTTGTCTATGGGGGAAAAATGGCACTTTGTGAAGGAAGTATCATTTATCCTTAACCATTTCCGATGAAACTTTTTGTACACGCTAGCCCGACCATATCATGAGCCTATGAGAAATTTAAGCCTTAGGGGACAAGCCAAACTCCATCCTAAAATTCCCAAAGTTTGGATGCAGCAAGGGGGCATTGTTAAGCAAGTGCAAGATACGATAACCCATTTGCCTTGAAACTTTTTGCACATGATCCCATACCCAAATGACTCCACTAAACCAAGTTTTTTCCAAATACAACCACCCATGTGAGGGGATCATCAAGATCAAGTTTCTGGCCAGTAGAGTACCTTGTGAAGCAAGTACCAGCTAGAAGCTTCCCCTAACCCTGAAACTTGGCACACCTCGGCACACCACCAAATAACCCCTCTACACCAAATTCCAGCCCATTCCATCAAGCCATAAAGATGCTAGCTTCACCAATGCAATTCTGGTCCATTTGGGCACTTTCAAAGGAAGTATGTGCAAACCTTATCCATTTGATCCCAAACCTCACAGGATGATAGTCCTTCCAACCCTTTTCACCCTTGACAACTTGCTCACCACCCACACTTCACCATTTGAGCCCAGCTTGCCTCCAAAGTTTGCAACAACAAACTTTTCCTTGAAGTAGAGATCAACCTGTAGCCCCCCTTGACCAGTCAATCCCACCCATGTGCTAAGCTTGGGAAGGACTACACTATGGACATCCTTGGCCACGAATAAAGTCACCCATTTCACCAGTGCACGGGGTGGCCATGGCCCTGGCATGCAGCCGACGTGCTCTGGGCGTGCCCCGATGCCCCTGGACACATGAGCCACGCGCTGCAGCCCGCCCCCATCGCCTTCTTCGTGTCCACCCGCGCCGCATTGCCTCCTTTTACACACGCCCACTCCCCCGCACCTTAGCCTCTCCGGATCCACGCCGGCAGCTCGCCACCAGTGGAAACCCGACGGGCATAGTGCGCCACTGACCTCTCCCTCTCACCGTCTGCTCCTCCTCGGCTCCATTTGCCTCACTGCCTCCTCGTGACCCCCTCGAACTCCCTAGATGGCCCTCGAGTCCGCTAGCACATTGCTCCATCGTGGCCGCATCTGCCCGGCAGCATCTAGCTATGGCATCACCGCCGAGCTATAAATAGCGGTGCCCCGCCTCGCCTTGCTGCACCAGCCACCTCCCCTCCCTCCTAATTGAGCTCATGCACAAGCAATCGAGCCGCGGGAGCACTTCCTCCCTACCTCCGGTGAGTAGCGCTGCCGCTCGGTTGCAGTTGAATCCTGCCCATCCCAGTGCTCCCCAGCCGAGCCACCCCCACCATTCGACTCCTCTCAACCCCTGGTGCTTCCCCAATCCTCCATTCACTTGATTTCGACCGGAACAGACGAACTCGCCGGAGCCCGTGGCCCTTGCGCTGCCGCGAGGACCTGTACCTCATCGTTCGGCCACCTCCCGATGAACCATGGGTACAGGGGTGAGCGCAGTGGTGATCCCGTTCCAACCACACTCTCGCCACCCCCGGCCGTGCCCTCCTCGCCGGAGAAATCCCACCGGTGAGCCGTCGTCGTCGTCTGTTTTCTCTCTCCCCTTTCTATCTGACGCCCTGGCCCACTGTCAACCTCAGAACCCCAGCCGAATCGTTTTCTAGTGGAAACGTACTCCCAAAACCCTCCATCGACATCACCCCTTTGGATTTTCCAGAAAATGAATTAAAATCAATTTTTAATGATTATTTTGACCCAACTTTGACCACCTATATCTTTTATTCTACAAGTCCAAATGAGATGAAACTTTTTCCCCTAGTTTTTTCTTGAGATCCTCTTAAATTTGGCATAGTTTTCATGCCATGTTTCTCTGTTTATTTTTTCTGAACAAAAGAATTTATTTATGTGACATTTCCTTTTTCTATTTAAAAATATATTTTGCACGACTTTATTAGTCTTGAAGACCATGAGTATTTCTCACTCCTCTCGTGAAAGGAAAGCCATAACTTCTTTTGCACATTCGTAAAGCTTTGACGTGGTTTACATCATGCTTTACTTTCATATAATATGATTACCTTTCTTGATGTGCTTTGAATCATTATAATCATGCTATTGCCATGTTTTGCTTGTTTGCATCATACCCCTAGTCATGTTCATGATCTTGCTAGGTTGCATGATACTATGTTGATCATCTTGACTTGACTAAGTTAATCAACTAATGATGATGTGAATTATTATATGATCGTAACCGTACCTTTGATTGTTCTACATGCAGTGCTGTGACCTGGACTTAGATTTTCATGTTGCACCTGATACTTGTTGATTATTGATACGTCCCAAACGTATCTATAATTTCTGCTTGCTCCATGCATATTTTGTGTGATATTGCTATGCTTTTGATACACTTTCATACACTTTTCATCATATTTGGACTAACCTATTAACTCAGTGCACCTCAGTGCCAGTTCCTGTTTTCTGCTGTCTTTTTATTTCAGGTTTCCGTCGTATTAAAAGTGCTCCGAAAATTCCGGAAAAATCCAATCAAAAATCAGCGTACGGGAACCTTCTAGAGCCCCGAAGGAGAGCCGGGGGGCACCCTGTGCCTAGGTGACCAGGTGGATCGGCCCCAACCTAGGCCGCACAAGGGGTGGCCTGCACTCCTTGGTGGCCCACCGGCTGCCCCCCTTTGCCTATATATTTGTCTCGCCCAAAACCTCCGAAGCTAGAACCCTTTTTCGCGATCTCGCCTCTGTTCTTCCGTCTCCGCGCTTCCAAGATCAGGAGCGCCAGAATACCTCTTCCCGGCACCCTGCCGGAGGGAGGGTTGACCTCCGGGAGCTTCTCCACTACCATGGACGCTTCCCGGATGATCCGTGAGTAGTCCACCTTGGACCATGGGTCCATGATCAGTAGCTATGTGATGTTATCCTCCCCTCTTTGTTCTTCATTGATTAGACCTTGTGAGTTTCCCTACATGATCAAGGAACATATGTAATTATTTCTAATGTTGCTATGTTGAGTTTGCTAGGATCTGATGGATTATGAGACTATGTTCAGATTGTGATGAGTAATATATTTGGTTCTTCTCTTTTTTATTTGTGTTCTTGAGTAATTCTTGCATGTTCTCCGTTTTTGTTTATTGCTTTGGCCAAGTAGTAGGTAGTGACTCCAAGAGGGAGCGTTATGCTTGATTTTGGGTTCATGCCCCCGGATGACTAGCTTGAGTGACAGAAACATGAGTCTAGGGGATGTGTTGTTTCCACAAGGGGGAAAACAACGGTGCTTGTAACCACAGTTGCAAGTATTGTTTAATTTATGCAAATTTCATTTAATGCAGTTGTCTGTTGCTTTGGGTTTACACTTTGGGTGGGACTCGGAACTTAATACCAGCGAGATGTTCTGGATAGATATCTCAAGGTGGATGATTAGTAGTAGATGTAGATGTATTTCGGTCTACTTATCTTGGCGTACCGCCCATGCTTTTGAGCCTCTTCCTTTCTTTTGTAGCATAGTTAGCATTGGTTTGCGCCCGTAATCCTATCAATTGCCCAACATAATTTGTTTACCTTGCATAGCTCTTTTATCGTCTTTTGGGAGAGAGACATCACTAGTGAACATCATGGGAACCCGGTCCATATTTCCACCACTGTTTACATCCTCAATTTATTTCTTGCTTTTACTTTCTAGTTGCAGTTATCACTATATTTTATCTCTTGCGTTTGACCCTTTGTAAACAACAAGACCGAAGAGATTGACAACCTCTCTGTACTCGTTGGGAGCAAAGTTATCTGTTGTTGTGTGTAGGTCCACGTCAACTCGTGCTAGATTTCTAGAGCCGTTGTCACCTACTTGCTGTTGTTGGAGTCCTACTGGAGACATAAACCTTGGTATCTTCACTGAGGGAAACTTGTTGTTGTGCCGCATCACATACCTTTCACTTTGGGTAACCAACGAGGGGCGGGAAGACATGAAAGCAATTTCTGGCGCCGTTGTCGTGGATTCCAAGACAACAAAGAGTGGTCCGTCAACAGCCCAATTTTTGGCGCCGTTGCCGGAACTCCACTCTACAAGATAGGGGAATTGGACGCTATCTTTTATCTTTCCTTTTTTAGTTTTGTTAGATTACCTTTCAGTTCTTGATTTAGTGTCCTTTATCAAAAACCACAAAAAAATTAGTTACCTTGCTATTAGTTGTCATTATGTCTGGTCGTTTTGCCTTTGTTGAGATAGAAGTGCTCACCTTTAAACAAAGAGGTGGCAAAAGTTTAAAAGATGCTTGGTATAGAATTAATGATTCTCAGAAAAGAGCCACCAAGAAGCAATCCACTACTATCCTGCTTAGAAACTTTTATGTTGTAATTACTCCCTGGAATAGGTTCATTCTAGATACTGCGCTATCAATGAGAATTTCCTAGAAGCCCCAATTTGGGAATCTCTTAATGTTATTGAAAATCTTGTTGGAAATCTCCCTGTTGCTAGCATTCAAGAGGATATTACTCTAGTTCACATTATGAAGAAACTTGAAAAGATAGAGTTATAAATACCAAGCACGAATAAAATAAATGAGTTGGATCGCAAGATTCAAGGGAATTTGAATAGACTTTATTGCTCCATGCATAAAATTATCAAAACTTTGGAGACCATCAAATCCCATGATCTGGATCCTTCTAGGATAGATAAGATTGAGGAAATCATCGACACTTTAGGAAATACTTTTCCTCAATCAAACCCAAAAAGGTAGAAACTCCAGCAAAGAAGGAACCTAAGTTCACTTATGTCCCTAAGGTTCCTCGACCCAAAAATAGTCCACTCATTGCCAAGGGAGTTGAAACTGTGAAAACTTTGGAAGAAATACCTCTCGTAAATAGATTTATAAATGAAACTCCAATTGATTTTCCGCCTTTTGGTTTATTCCCTAGAAGTATCTTCATTAGGCCTTTATTTGAGAGGCATATTAAAACTAGTTATACAATTGAAGAACTTTTTGATGATCTCGATGATGGTTCAATTGATAAAACTTGATTCTTCTTTTTGCTTCTTGCCGACCCAAGATGTTATTACTTCTGTTTTTAGTGGTCTTGATGATTGTTACTACTGTAGCAACATCATTATATCTTTATTTTCAAGCTTTGTGCCAAGTTTAGCCTCCGATTGCAAGAAAGTTCAAAAGTTGCGACATGCTGTCCAAAAAACAGATTCTGTCCTTCGATGAAAAAATTCACGATAAATCACCAGATCATCTTTAAGATCTGATTTTTTGACAGCATGGTCTATACAATTAGCTTTCCGGCGTCTGTTCTAAGTTTTTTGATTTGAGTTGCAGAAGTACCCCAAAAAATTTATTTACTACCTGCTAGTCTATTTTTCACAGATTCTGCCACGTTTTTTCCTTTCCTCAGTTTTGCAAGTCTTGTGCTAGCTTTTTCTTAGCAAAAACTTTATGGAGGTCTTGAGAAATAGTAGCCCTTCAAGAAAATCTTTATTTCCAGTAGAGGCAAATTATTTTATTGTGGGTACTAACCTCTCTAATCAGCTGATGATGAGTTATGTATGAAGGGAGTTTTCAAGTGTGCGAGGGAAGATGATGAATGAAGATCCGGGAATGTCAAACGCTCAAGCTTGGGGATGCCCCCATGAATCCCCAATAAATATCCAAGGATAATCAAGCATCTAAGCTTGGGGATGCCCCCCGTGCATCCCCTTCTCCATCAACAATCATCAGTTCATCCTCCATTTCACTATATTTTTATCACTTCATGCGTTATGTGCTATGCTTGGAGCTTCATGCTCTTTAGTTTTTTTTAGCTTTGTTTGCTGTTCATAAAAAGTTAGAACCCAGCTTTCTTTCTGTGGGAGAGAAACACGCTCCACTTTAAACTAGAACACATCATAGGATTTTCATGCTTATCTTTCTTTTGTTGTGTGTTCTTTATCTTTTCGTAGCTGGTGTCATGTTTAGCTCTTAGTTTTCATGTTTATCTTTTTCAAGAGCTTTTCTTTAGTTTGTTGCTGGAACTCTCTTTAGTTTTCATATTTATCTTGTTTAGAGAGTTGGATCTTGCACTAAGTTGTGTCTTGACTTAAAGTAGGTAATTGAGGTTGCTATTCAATTGTAGTAGTAACTTGCAATTGAGATCTCTAGATTATTAGTGATAGATGTCGTATTTTGGGCAATCCATGTTTATTTTCAAAACCTACAAAAACTAGTTGAGAACTCTAGCTACTAGATGGATCACTAATCTTTGGAGGGATCGGATATTAGAGTACACTCACGTACCATGAATCGAGGATGCGCAAGGATGACCAAACCCCCATACACTCCTCCTCGGGGTACTTGTCTCTTTGTGAACCTCCTAATTAGATTGAGAGTTACCGATAATAAGTGCATGAGTTCTTCGGACTAATGTAAGTATTGAAAGTTGACACTGATACGACTCAAACGTATCTACTTTTCCAAACACTTTTGCTATTGTTTTTCCCTCATTGTTGCATGATTTGAACTAAACTAACCCGGACTGATGCTGTTTTTAGCAGAGCTATTTGTATGGTTTTAGTGTGTGCAGGAAAATGGATTTTTGGACATCTCAGAAAATTCCCAGAAAAATACTAAAAATCCACGCACGCGAAGGAGCCCGGAGACAGAAGTGGGGCCAGAGGGCAGCCAGGGGGCCAGGCGCCCTGCTGGCGCAGCCAGGGGTAGGTCCGCCCCAGCTGGCCGCCTAGGCGACTCCCCCTCCCCTGGTGCCCTACCTCGACTCCTATTTATTCCCGTAACGGGGAAACTCCGAAACAGAAGTCTCTTTTCCAGAACCCGTCGCGGAGCCGCCGCCACCCTTTGTTCTTCCTCGGGAGGGCTAATCTGGAGGCTGATTTGGCCTCCGGAGAGGGGAGATCGTCGCCATCGTCATCACCATCACCACTCCATCCTCCCTCCATGAATTATCTTCACATGTGTGAGTAATTCCCTGCTATAAGACAAGGGGATGGTAGGGATTGGATGAGAT
This sequence comes from Bromus sterilis, assembly GCA_950022295.1. NCBI lineage: Eukaryota > Viridiplantae > Streptophyta > Magnoliopsida > Poales > Poaceae > Bromus > Bromus sterilis. The sequence goes on along the minus strand of OX465596.1, from coordinate 153,487,515 downwards.
AGATCATGTAATAGTTTGTCAGATTGTTGGGAGCATGTTGCCTATCATCTACTTTGGTGTTTATCATCTTTGCTTCAACTTCTTGTTCTTAATGCTTGTCACGTTGGGCCCGAGTGCCATGTTTTCAGATCTGAACCACTTATATTTTCATGAGTATATTTATGTTCGAGATCCTATCTATCAGTTGTATGCACCTATTATGGTCCGGAACCGATGATCCCAAAGGTGACAGCTTGGGAAATCAAAGGGGATGGTCCATAATTTGAGGATTCCATGTATCCATTGAGTTTATTGCTTTCTTCCGGTGCTCTTTGACAGGAGCACCTTAATCTCCATAAGTTCCTTTTGGCCCCGTTTGTAGTGGGATGGTAGGACAAAAGATGTTGTGCAAGTTCTTATTGCAAGCACACACAACTACCTAAGGGATACATGCCTAATGTTTGATATTTGCCTAGATGATCATTTCTTTTCTATGTGCCTTGCCCCGTGTTAGAATTTATAACATGTGTTGGTTATATGCTCTAGAGGCAAATAATATATGATTATTCCAATATATCTAAGAAAGTTCATAACCAGTTTCATACCGTGCTAGAACTGTATCAGTGAAACAATGATACAGGTGTGGTATAGAAACCTCCAGAGTTCCTAGTTAGCCTCTATATCAATAACTAGTTCATGGTCAACATGATGGTCTTGGTTTCGCGATCATGGACAATTAAGTCTCTTGACTATGAGGTCACCTCACTGGATGAGTGGCGTGATGAACATTACCCAAAGTAAGCATTATAGCATGATCAAACTTATGAAGGTTCAGTGTTGTAATTACAGAACGTAGTAGACCACTCCTTTGACCGTGAGTACGTGTCAGAACCCTCTGTTAGGTAATGTGCTAGGATCAAAGTCACTTGCATTCATCTCAAAACTTTCAAAAGAAATCATTGAAATCAAAATCAAAAGCAAAATGGGAGAAGGAACCCCCCAGATGAATTAATTCAAAAGGCCAGATAAAAATCTTCTCCAAAAATTCATGTTAGATTTTTGAAAAGTCTTATAAATGAGTGTGATCACATATCAAGTGATGTGGGACCCACCCCATGCTCATAGATTTTTCAAATATTCAAACAGTGCCTTGGAATTAATCAAATACCCCTATTTGAGTTAAAGATCAAATTATTTGAATTTTAAAAATGTTCAAAATTTATAAGTGGCTAGTATATTATTTGGTGAGGCCATATAAAAATTATGAGCATTTAATAAAATGGTTTGCTATTTTATTTAGCAAAACAAAAACAAAGACAGAAAAGAAAATAGAAAAGAAACAGAAAAAGGGAAAAGAGGCTCACCTGGTTTCGGCCCAACTCTCCCCCAGCCTGGCCCAGCCCAGCCCACGGGGGTCACATGCGTCTTCAACCCCGGCCAGGCAGGCACCCAGGTCGCCGGCGAGCACCGTGGGCGCGCCAGGCAGCTGCCTGCCTGCCCAGGGCTTATCTCCTCGCCCGGAGACGTCTGGAAGACTCCCAGCTTCGTTCCCCTTCCTCCAGAGCCACCTCCCCCTCCTCCCTCGCCGTGTTCGTCGTCGACAGAAGGAACCGCCGGATCGCGCCGCCGCAACCGCGTGGCCACCGGCCTCATCGAGCTTCCACGAGATGTCCAGGACGCGCGCCATGCTCGTCTTCGTCGCCGTGCAGGAGTAATCGAGCCAGGAAGCTTTGTAGCCACCGCCCCCTTCATCGCCTTCGTCTCCAGCCGCCGCGCGTCATCTTCAAATTCCGGCCAACTCCGAGCTTCCCCGAGCACGCGACCGCCTCCGTTGGATTCACGGTGAGCCTACGGTTCGCCCGGTGCTTTTCCTCGATCCCCTCCGTAGCTCTAGCCGAAAACGCCATGGACGCAGAGCTCCGCCGCCGCCTTGGTCGAAGTAGAGCTCGCTCCAGTGCCCTCCTTGTTGCCCCAGAGCGCGCAGATGACTCCTAGCACTACCAGCTTTCGAACACGCGCAAGGTTAGCCCAGGCCGTGCACGCTAGCCTTCCCCCCAACCTCGCCGTCGTTCTGTTTACGCCCAGCACGTCGCCATCGTCGCTCCCGACCTCCCCGTGACCCCCTGATGCTTCCTCTCGACGCGGACGACCTCCAGGAGCACGCCGATGCCCTTCGTTTCCTCTCCCGTGGCCTCTAGCCGATTCCGGCGAGACGCCGCCGTCCCGGTGGTCGCCGCCGGTTAACCGCCGGTGGGTTATCCATTAATCACCCCCTAATGACCCCCCACAGCCGATGACAGGTGGGGCCCTGGACCCCTTAACCCCCTGTTAGTTTAAATCAAACGGGGATTAACCCAGACCCACTGACAGCCTTGGCCCACACGTCAGAACCCCCCCCCCCCCCACGTCAGCCTTGCGCAAGCATGACGCCATAAATGAATTTTCCAGAAATTGAAATGATTTAAAGAATTCCAGAAAATCCAGAAAATAGCCCAAACTTTGGAAATTCATAGAAAATTCATATTAACTCCAAATTGGACAAATAATATATGAAAAATGATCAGGAGAAAATAAGATATCCAAAAATCCAACTTTCAAATATGTTTGAGTTAATTTAAAAATGGGACCAGTAGCATATGTCATTTGATTTATTTGGAATTTATTCAAAGTCAATTCAAATGATTTTGCAACTTGGACAATGGAATTATGCTACTTTTCAACCACACTTCAGAGGCATATCATACACAATTCAAAATGTTTCAAATTGATCAAACAATGTCACATGTAACTTGGCTAAGTTTGAATTCAAATTGGAGTTTGAATTTGCAATTCAATTTGCAATATACTCCATTTAAATGGAATTGCCTCACACATCAAAGCATATACATCAAGATTCAACCTTCCATCATGTGATTGTGCATTGTATTTACTTTGCTACCTTGTTTGTTGTTTGTTGAGTAGAGGTGGAACCGGAGCAGGAGGCTGCCCCCTTCGTTGAAGACCTCGAACCCGAACCTCGTCAGCAAGGAAAGCAAACCCCCATTGATCATGTCGATAAAATCCCACTTCCCTCTCATGTCTCGCTTATGCATTGTATAGGATGATTACCATGCTGCGTTTCTACCGCATAGATGAACCCATTCCTTTGCATGACCTATCATTTGTCACAGTAGTAGGCAAAACCACAATCCTAGCAAATGTAGGAGTTGATTGATATCATGTGGCCCCTGCTTAGAGTGATACCTTGATGATACTGTTATGTGAGTCGGGATGGTAGTGATCATGATGATGATGGTAGAAAAGTGTTGGTGAATCTACCCTAATACAAGGTGAACGATGAGAGGCTGTGTAGGAGTACACGGTGGGTTGTCTTGTTGAACACCGCCCTAAGTCCGAGTTCTTGTGTGGTGATCCAAGATGAAGAGTACAACCACACATTGGGCTCATTGACCCCTCTTAGCTTACTAACTCATCCCTTTCGATGTCCAGATGTCGCAATAGTTCGGAGTTCTGGTAGGTCTGTGGCCTGGATGCTAAGTGAGAGAACGGCTCATCCGAGACCGGCTTATGCACCATGCACACATCACTTGGGTCCACTTCGGTAAACCGGCCGGGTTCACGATAGTGGTAGCCAACCCAAGTAGGCGGATTTCTCGGACTAGATCGGTTATGAGGTAACAGTTGTGGTGAGCATCCTCGCTGGCACCCCTTGAATGGTGTCGAGATCAAAGGAGGTAAATGATGATCATGTGTGTGTAGCGGTACACCCCTGCAGGGTTAACAAAACTATTCGAATAGTCGTGTCCGCGGTTATGGACTGCTTGGAAAGCTTAGCTTGATTATTAGATAACTTGAACTGGATACTTCTAAAACACACCAAGATAAGTGTGAGTACTATGGCGTGCTTTCTCGTGGGGAAGTCGAGGAAGGCACCATAGTGGTGTAATTGGTTGGAGAAAGTAGTGGACTCGTGTACGCTTCTTACCTCAAGTCTGGTACTCGTAGTTCAGGATTAGCCAAGTCAAAGCTGGCACTTCTGCAAGTGAAACCCCACCTCCCTTTACCATGATACATGTGCATGAGTAGTATAGCTCCTATGTAAGTCTTGATGAGTACGACTTTGTACTCACGTTTGCTTAATCTATGTTTTAGATGAACCCACTGACCCCGAAGGTGGCTTCTTCATCGAGCTGGACGACTGAAGATCAAGCTAGTCTAGTCCCAGTTAGACGACTGGTTCCCTCGTGGAGGGCTTGTGTTTAAATAAGGCTTCTTAAGCCATTTGTTAAACTTGTCTGTACTCAGACATAATTTGCTTCCGCTTGTGTTGTAATGTTGGATCACATGTTTGTGATCTCTGTGTGCACTCTATAAGAGTTATCAATAAAAATGTATACTTTGTAGAGAATTTCAATGATACCTGCTGTTCATACAAGGCATGTGTGCTGCATGTATGTTTATAACAGGCATGTCTTTGTATGGGTTTTCGAGACCTTAGTTGTGATCTGGCTGGCGGTCTTTCATACACCAAGTGCCCTTAGATCTGCGCAGCTTAGGGCATCGCGATGCGATTGTTCGAGACTCTGTCTCGTGCACACTTTGTGGTATGATCGAGCCCGCCCTAGACCCCGACTAAGTGATCGGGCTGGAGTAAGTCTATGTAAGAGTTATGAGATAGTCGATAGTATGGTTGAGGCGACTTGTCTTTGAATATGGGAGCTCATCACTCATATCATTAGACTTGTGTGCGGACGATGAGGACCCATCTCAGTTGATCATCCGGCCTGGATGGGATGCCCCTCACGTACGATGTCTTCCGAGAACATTCTGTGCTTGGCCTTGTCTGCTTAGACAAGTGGGTACGGTTCTCGGCTCTCCATATGACTATGTCTTAGCTGGACTTGCATACGCTAACCCCGGGTCCCGACAGTACGTGCATAATTGCTATCTTCCCGGATGCTTTGACTTACATCCCACCACCTGAATGAAATATGCGGGTCATAACGTTTGTATCTTGGGTATTCCGTGGAGATATGTTGAGGAGTATTGTTATAAGAGCGGGATTTGTCAATCCATGTGATGGATAGATACTCAGGGCCCACTCGGTGAGATTCCATTCATAAAGCTGCGCAGCGTGTGACTAGGTCACGGGGATGAATATCACAGGAACAAGTGAATAAGGATTTGTCATAACGAGGTTGAACCAGACATAGGATGTCATTTCTCGAATCTCGGACTAAATCCAGTATCGCTGACAAAGAGAATGCTATACGACGTAAGGTCCAATCGGTATTGATATCCGAAATGCACATGGGTCATTATGGGCATCCAGGTCCCGCTGATGATCATTGACCGTAGCCGTATCTCGGTCATGACTGGAGTGTTACCGGACCGTAGGGTAACACACTTAAGGGCTCGATGAAATCGGAGACCTTTTCGGAACTATCGGAGTTACCGGAGAATAAAGGAAGCAGTACCGGAAAAGTTCTGTGTTGACCTGAAGGAGTTTCGGAGTGAGCCGGAAGGTGTTCCGGAGCACCGGGAGAAGGAATAATATGTTTTAGTTATTAATTAATTGAATTAATATTTAAAAACATTTTATTTATAATTAAAAAGTGCTATGGGCCTTATTTATGAAAGAGGCCCATTAGGGGAAATAAAAGGGAAAAAATAAAAAGGAAAGAGGGGGGAGGCCCCATGGGCCCTAGGGCCCATGAGGGTGGCGCACCCCTCCCCCCCTTGGCCGGCCACCTCCCCCTAGCAAGGGACTTTATTCCCACCTTGCTAGGGAGAGGGGTTTACTCCCTCCCCTCTACCTATATATAGATGGGCAGGGTGCACATATTTAATACACAAAAATTCGTGAGAAAATAAACATTACTCCGAATTGAGATCGGTTTTCTCCAGTCTTCTCTCCTTCCTCGTCTCTTCCACTGTGGGATCCCTAGTGTGATCTTGTAGTGGAATTGAGGCATCTGGGCTAGAATCGGAGGCCGTCGTGCTGCCGAAGCTCCATCCGGAGGTCTGCTTCCGGCACCTTCGCTGGATCAGAGATCGGAGGTCGTCATCTAGTCTCGTACGTGTGCGAGTACTAAGAGGTGCTACAGGTGTGGCACTACACCCATCCGGGTGCTCAACACAGCCAGGGGGTTGTGAAACTTGTTCGACTACACCAGCCACATTTGCGGGAACGTTTCCCGCGCAATGAACTACACCCCGAGGTTTGTTATTCCACACTCCTTTCCATTACGGTAATACGGCTAGCTAGATCTTGGGTTATGGGTAACACTAGTTAGGAAAGAATTGTGTTTTCCGCTGCGCACCCCAACAGTGGTGTCATGAGCTAGGTCTATGCTTAGTATTACTGTACGAATAGAACACATCGGGGATGTGGGCGTTGATTGTATGATTGTTACCCTCCCACGTGTACTTGTTCACATCTGCGGCATCGTTTGATGAAGCGGCCCCCGACCGACCTTACACGTACTCTTACGTGAGACTGGTTCCACGCTTGACATGCGGCTTGTACCGTATAAAGTGGCTCTGGGGGGCGTCTGTCTCTCTACTTTAGTGGATGTGGCATTTTCAACGGAGGTCCCCGTGCGGGGTGTAATAGAGACAATCGTATGGTTGACGTTGTGGTTGACTCATAGGTTAAAACCTGTTTAACTATGAAAGCCCTAGCAGCCACGTAAAACTTGCAATATACAACTAGATCGTCTAAACTTTGTATTGCTAAGTGGGGGCTATCGTTTGTTTGATCGTGATGTAATGATAGCTTTGCTATGTGTTACTAGTAAATAGTAAACGTCATCATGATAAAACAAACTCAAATGGAGACACTGTATGACGAGGGGGTTACCCCACGACTCCTATGGATGGGCCTACCCGGTGTACCCGAAGACAGAAGGCCCACAAAGATGTCGCTTGGGCCCAGCCTTGGCCCACTAGTGTCACCGACCTGGGAGTCCGCGACTAGTAAGGAAAGTGCAAACCTGCCGTGCGGTACAAGCTTAGGGTTAGGAAACTTCATCTGTAATCCAAGACGGGCTCCTCGAGACCTAGCCTAGTATATAAGGGCTAGGAAGGGAGACGTCGAGATCATCCAATACACAATCTGTAACCCCATCCTTGTGCGCACTAGCCTTGGCCTTCCCTATATTCGCATCTCCAAGCAATAATATCGAGTAGGAACGTCTCCTCCTGTTAGCCGACGAGCTATCGTCCAACCTGTGCCTCTCATGATTAACCCAGAGTCCCTAACCATGGGATTTGCCGGGGTTGATCCCCGTCAATTGGAGCCGTCTGTGGGAAACGCACAGGTTGGGAACCCAATCTCGGCGGCCTCACCATCATCTTCAACACCCGCCAACGCGATGACTCCACCAGCATCCTTCGATCCGACGACCCAGGCGGAATCCGATCTGTTTGGATCCCTCAATTTCACGGCTCATCTTTCGACTCTCCAACCAGTCTTCGCTGATCTACGCTCCGGCATCAACCTGATCTTCAGAGCATATCAGATCTACATTAACCATTGGGGCGCCCTCCGCCTCACGGACGACGCTCGAGCACCTGCGACGACATCTACAACAACAATCGACACGGTCGCCACCCGCGCGGCCACCCTTCGAGCCAGCCGCGACTGCCCACCCAACCCAAGACTTCACGTCACCCACGACCGCTCGGGTGGACCCTCGGCCTGGAAAAACAGCATCACATGCGTGAGGAAGAAGGGAGTCAGGGCACCATCGCAGGTGTTCATGGCAGAAATCGACGCACGAGCAGCAAACGGCAAGGGCCAAGATGGCGACTCGAATACTCGCCAAGATAACCAAACCAACGGCAACACAAAAGAGCCCGGAACCACCAGTAGGACCGTCGTGAAGCTGGGAGCAGTGGGAATCATTCCAATGAAAGTACCAAAGGGGCAAGAACAGAGCAACCACAAGAGCAACGAGCCATCAAGCAGCAAGCAACAAGCCCCGGGTGTGGAGGTAGATGACCCACCCAAAGAGCGAATATTCCTGTCCAAAGAATCAATGGCCAGAGTAAGGGACGCAGTCGAACACGGCAAGCTACTACCAGAAAACGCAACAAGGGACGAGCTCAGGACATACAACAAAATGGCAAGCGAGCTAACCCAGCAAACGAGACAACAACGCCTAGAGATGGAGAAGCTAGAAAGGGCGGCCGCCGAGCTGAAACACAATCGCAAGCCACCTCCCAGAGGCGACTCTCCCGATCACGGATCCCCTCTCCGCACTAAATCAAAACTCAGCAACCTGCGACGAACAGACAGGGAGAGAGTGGTTCGGAAGCTCGACGACGACTTCAAGCTAGAGGAGGAGGAAGATGAAGAGGAACCCCTCACACCAGCAGAAGCCCTTATAAGCGCCCGAGACTACCTATCTCGCGCCCAGAAAAGTAGGAAGAACAGACCAGACTGCAACACATCAATAGCCTTCCAGATAATGAAAGACGCCATCGCCGGCTCAGCACCCAAAAAATCAAGTGCAAAGCGACCGACCCGCGAGAGGACACCAGACAGGGACCCCAGCTCACCCGACGACGACGACAGCAGCGATGATTGGCGCAAACGCTCCGGAAAAAACAAGAAGCACGACAGCGACGACAACGACAACAGGCGCCGCAGCAGTCCACGAGACGCGCGCGACGACATCACACAGAACAAAGTCAACCACAGCAGGCGAAGACGCGCAGCACGTGAAGAGTACTCGGACGAAGAAGCTTTCGACGAAGAAATTGAGCCATGCAGGGCATTATGCTTCACGGGTTCTATACGCGAGACACGAATGCCGAGTGGGTTCAAATTGAACTCCACAACGCTAAAATACAACAGACTCGAGGAGCCGGAGGCATGGCTCGACGACTACTTAACAACAGTTAAGTTTCAGCGAGGGACCAACGTCACGGCAATGCAGTACGTGCAGCTCATGCTTGAGAGCTCGGCACGACACTGGTTGAAGAATCTCCCGCGAGGATCCATCAGCTCATGGAGGCAGTTCCGTGGAGCCTTCATAGAAAACTTTAAATCTACATACAAGAGACCAGCATCGCTCGAGGAGCTGCGGGCATGCAAGCAAGGAACCAGGGAAACCTTGCGAGCCTACATCCAGCGGTGGACCATACTCAAGAATTCAGCAGAAGACATATCAGACGAAAGCGCAATCGACACGTTCAGGCGAGGCCTGTAGCGCATTGAATTCAAGGAACAGCTCGGGCAGATGAAAGTCCGAACACTCGCACGGCTGCTAGAGCAAGCCAACAGCTGGGCGGACGGCGAGGATTCCGTTCGCAACAAAACAGAAATCCACATCGCACGCTCAGGACACGACTACGACTACCACAATGGAGAAAGAGGACTCGACCGACGAAGGAATCGATCCAGGCGCAGTTTCTATGATGACAGAGGACCCGACATGGTCACCGCTAGCTTCCCAGACGCCAGAGATGGCATGCATCGCGACGACAGCAGAACACAGCGAAGAGATAACCCTGATGACGCGCCCCAAGCTCAGAAACGAGACTGGAGGACGAGGCAGCCGCGCGACAACACTAGAACATACCGCTCGGCCAAAGAACAACTCGACGGACCATGCTCGATACACAGATTCAGAAACGAACGAGGGGAGCTTAGATCAGGGCACACCCTCAGGAACTGCAGAAGCTTCAACAAGTTGGCTGAGGAAAAAAGTCGATCTGCGACAACAGCGGCCCAGCCACTCGCGAGCATAGCAGTCGGGCCTATCACCCACAACGAACCACCAGCCCCTCCTCTGCCAACAAGGCAAGTGGCCGCAATCCAGGAACGGCGCAGGACACCAGAAAAAGAGGATCAGTATCCAGAATCCCACGGCAGGATCTACATGATACAAGAAGGCAGGCCTTCAAATAGGCAGCAGAAGCAGGTCACAAGACAAGTTTTTCTCGCAGCCTCCTCGCACCCCGCTGTCCCGGAGTACTTGCGCTGGTCCGAGACAGAAATTACTTTCTCTCAGGAGGACCATCCGCCAGCCATCCCTCGACCAAGACACGCCGCGCTAGTGCTCGAGGCTAGAATTGGAAACTACGACATGTCACGAGTGTTCATGGAAAGCGGCAGCGGGATCAACATCATCTTCACCAGGACACTCGAAGAAATGCTAATCCAGAGGTCCGCGCTCAAATCCTCAGGCACAACCTTCCATGGGATTGTGCCAGGAAAAGCAGTCTACCCTCTGGGAAAAATAAGCTTGGAGGTGGTTTTTGGCATTGCGACCAACTTTCGCAAGTAGATCCTAGACTTTGAAGTGGTCGACTGGAAGTCGCAGTACAACGCAATCCTCGAGCGACCAGCCTTCGCCCGCTTCATGGCAGTGCCACACTATGCCTACCTTAAGCTAAAAATGCCAGGCCCAAATGGGGTCATCACAGTCAGCGGAAGTTTCGTCAGGTCCGACCGCTACGACAAGGAATTCCACAATATATCAGAGGCCTTTGGAGCCCACCAAGCTAGCAGAACGACGGGACTCGCAGAAGAAGCACTCCCATAGAAGAAGACACCACCCGAAGGACCCGAGCACTCAGAGAAGAAGCTACCTAGCCCTTAAGGCTACCACACCTTCGTTTTAAATAAAGGGGACTTTCTTCATCAGAACCCCCCCATTCGTACTAAATGTAAGAAACAGCAGGAAGAATATTGAAAAATATTTTCCCAAAAATTGATTCATTGCCACTCGGTGGCTCGCCGCAGCAACCACCCCCGAGGCATTCTTCGCAATCGCGACATAAAAAAATTGACACTCGGGGGATCGCCGCAGCAGCCACCCCCCGAGGCGTCCTTCGCAATCGCAGCATAAACAAAACTGGCACTCGGGGGCTCGCCGCAGCAGCCACCCCCTGAGGCGTCCTTCGCAATCGCGACATAGAAAAAATTGACACTCGGGGGCTCGCCGCAGCAGCCACCCCCTGAGGCGTCCTTCGCAATCGCGACATAAACAAAACTGGCACTCAGGGATTCGCCGCAGCAGCCACCCCCCGAGGCGTCCTTCGCAATCGCGACATAAACAAAACTGGCACTCGGGGGCTCGCCTCAGCAGCCACCCCCCGAGGCGTCCTTCGCAATCGCGACATAAACAAAACTGGCACTCGGGGGCTCGTCGCAGCAGCCACCCTCCGAGGCGTTCTTCGCAATCGCGACACAAACGAAATTAGCACTCGGGGGCTCGCCGCAGCAGCAAAACCCCTTACAGCAAAACCAAGACTACAAAGGGGTATAGTACACCAAGAGGAAGCACATACAAAGAGAGGAAGCACCTAACCCCCAGGCTCCATCTTCGCCTTAATAAGGGAACCCAGATAACGGTCGTTCTCTTCACAAACCCGCTTCACAACTTCGCGCGCAGGCTCATCGACAACTGCATAGTGCTCATCCATCGGGTGATCCCTACCACCTGGAGGACCCTCCAGCACTTGAGCAATATTAGCTCCCGGCCAATGACTATGGACCAAGCCCAAGGCAGCCCGAGCTCCAGCATGAATCTGGTGATCCTTCATGCGACGCAGCTCTGCAGGCTGAGAAAATACGCGGCAGAGCGTCTCAAAGGACGATGGCACCACCTGCAACAGATAAAACTCAGAGTGGACCCCGCCCAGCACCCGTTGACAGTACCGCAGAGCAGCTGGCACCTGCTCAACTCGAAGACAAAGCACAGCAAATGCTCGAGCACGAACCCCATCTGCCTAGAAAGGATTGTTCGCCTGCACATCAAGGTCATCCAGCCGCGACAATTCCGATTGAACGGCCCTCTCTTCATCCCGGGACCGCCCCGCCAGCACTTCGAAAAACAGGATCAAAATCAAGACGAATACATAAAAGCTACTAAATACAGTCGAGCAATCGATCAGGAGCCAAACTCAGCCCGCAGGAGGTCAGACAACTTCACCACCCACGAAGCAAGGCTATCCAGCACGGCCTCAGCGCGCTTGCGTTTGGAACGATGGACTGCTGCAGCCCCCTTGAGGCGAACAACTTCCTGCTCAGCATTTCTCAGCCTCAAGCACACGAACTCGTACGCACCCTCGCGAGCATCCTCCTTCAACGAACTCCAAGCGCGAAGAACGCCCGGGTCGGCCTACCGCAAAACGAACAAAAAGAAAGGAAAATCAAGCACAAACAGCAGGAATGACCAAGCAGTTACCCCAATAAAAGTAGCACAGATTCACCACCACAAAGGAGGCATATTACAACCAAAAGTTTTAGACGACACGACATGGCTACGCCTCCCCCTTGCAAGCAGAGGAGGGATTCTGAGCATCCACAACTTTTTGCAGACGGTGAGCTAGAACAGTGGCTCGCTCACTCTGCTCGTCGGTGTAATCAGGGATAGTCTCAACTAGAGAGTCGTCAATGGAAATTCCGTGCCCCATAAGAACAACAAGGGACGTGGAAAGACCACTCAACACGTTCTCGCCAATTAGCTCCTCCAAGATATCCCCGCCATCGCCAAATGCAGCAACGCGGGCGTCTAGACCAGCTGGCAACTTCTGGTCCTCCGGCATGAGGTGCTCATGAGCAAGACCCACAAGAGTGTAAGCCCGGGCGCAGACACCCTTGGCAACATCAACAATAGCCGACATGGCATCCACTGCCCCACGAAGAACTCCAGACCCCGATGCAACCACTTTCGTCGCACTTGCACCCGTAGAGGTTGCACCAGGCAACCATAATTACTAAGGGAAGACAAGAGACAAAGCGCCCAGCAACGGAATGACGAATTACACACAAGCGAGTCCGCCAAGACCCGAAGATGCTCGCACTCGACCGCCTCCGCCTGCACAAGTGCATCCTCGGCCTGATGCAGGCGTACCAGCTCCTCGTGCTGATCATGCAGCTCTTTCTCCTTGGAAGCCAAAGCAGCCTTGAGGTAGGAAATCGTTCTTTCCGCCTTCTCGACCTGCTTCTAGACAGTTTAACGACGGTCTAAGAAACAAGACAACACTCAGAATAGAGGACCCAGCAGTTCAAGCACATCAGTACATGATGAAATGCTTACTACTCATGGCAGATAAAGCATCCTGGGCAGAATCGTGGGCCTGTTGCCAATGCTTAGCTTTGACCACCAGATGCTCACAGTGTTGGAACACCGGCTATTCGAAGAAATATTATATTAAAAAAGAACCAAAGCAAGACTACAACCAACCACAAGCGCTTGCTTGCAGCCTCGGAGGCTACTCCCATCGGGAGCACTGGCCGTGCTCCCACTGACAAAACGGTACAATGCAAAGACAGAGCCAAGGCAAGACTACAATCAACCACAAGCACTTGCTTGCAGCCTCGGGGGATACTCCCATCGGGAGCACTGCCGTGCCCCCGATGACAAAGATTACACAATCAAGCAGGAAACAAACTCACCAGCGCAGCTATGCGGTCGAAAAAGAGGACTTTATCTTCAACGGCAAGATCAAGACGGCCCAAGTAAGGATGACCTGGAGTAGCAGGCTTGTCATCAGGAGCAACAACACCAGACGCCACTGGCGGAGCAGCAGAAGGAATCACACCCGCAACCGAGAGAGCATGAGTCACCGACGGTATGGGCTAACCAACAGCAGCCGAAGAATCCTCAGTATGCTTGGCGGCTACTCCAGAGTCAGTCGAATGCAGGTCGACAGTAGCCGCACTGGTGGAGGAAGCAGCCAGAGCAGTCGCAGTGCTACAAGATAAACATCATCAGACAAAAGAACAAAGGAAAACAACCCCGACAAAGTTGAGCAGATGCTTAACCGCTACACGCATAGAGAGTACGCACCAACCTCCCAATCTTGGGCCTTTTGCAGGCAGCAACAGGAGGAGACAGCTCAGCGGACGGTGCAGACGGCAGAACAGCACCACTCGTCGCGTCAAGATCTTCGGCGCCTGAAGGCCGCGACCGCTTGACACAGAAGGGGTCCGAGTCCTCACTATCTCCGCTCCGGCAGCTCGCCCCCCATGGACTCATCAGCACGAGTGGCACCCACGAGCACGCTGGCATCAACACTCGGAGCAGCATCATCAGCAGCGGAAACATCTGGCTCTTCGTGAATATCAGCATCCTCCGACTGCGGAGAGTTGCACAACACAGGAACGTGGCCCTACAAAGCAAATAGCATCATCAGCAAGTACTCAAGCAACCATCTAAATCAGATGATAAACTCAAAAACGCGAACCTGCGGCAGCGCGTGATCAGAAGAATAAGGATGGACGAAACCCATCTCAGAAATGCTCGAGCACTTGGTCACATGCTGGATCCGGGCCAAGAGGCCATCGGCATTAAGCTCCTCGGAGGGGCATCTCGTTGAGTCCTCGAGTCCCTCATACTGCCACATGGGACGGGCTCGATACTGCAATGGCTGGACGCGCTTCCCCATAAAAACAGAGATGAGCTGCCCACAGATCAAGTTGTCCTTCAATACAGCGACCCTCTCCAAGAATGGATCCACTAAGGCAACTCTCTCGTAGACAAAGAATGGGACCACGAAGCCTGCTTGACCACTCGCGCCTCGGGATTAAAGGGAGCGAGACCAAATCGCTGCCCAATAACGTGCTGATCCTTCAGATAGAACCAACTTTTCCGCCAAGCACTGACGGAGTCAAGCATCTCTAAATCAAAGTACGAATGTTTATCCCTAATTGATATACCCACCTGCCCCACAACATACTCGGAGTTCGTCCTCTTTATACAAAAGAGGCGCTTCCAGAGCCCCCAATGGGGATAGATCCCCAAGAAGGCCTCACAAAGGGTAATAAAGCAAGCAATGTGCAAAATCCCATTGGGAGTAAAATTATGCACCTGAAGCCGATAGGAGTACAGCAAACCACGAACAAAAGGGTGAATCGGAAGGGAAAACCCACGAGGGAAGAACGCCTAAAAGCACACCCGCTCATCTGCCGTCGAAGCGGGAACCGGCTCATCCCCCGAAATCTGTACGGCATCTCCCACCACCAAGCCATCAGCCATCAGTGAGCCGAGATCCGCAGCCCCAAAGGTCGAGCGCTCCCACTTGCCAGACATCTTGGCCGACTCCGGAGCAGCACGGGAGCGCTTGGTCATAGATTTCGCAGCAAGCAGCAAAAGGAGGAAGGTGAAGGCTCAAGAACAGGGGAAAACAGAAGCGAGAGGAGGAAGGCAATGGCTGGGTAAAACCTAAAACTTACCCAGCCGCTCGTCATTTAACGAATAGCCAGGCGAGAAGGGGCACCGTTCAATTCCAGCGTCCAGTAAACGTGGCACGATCCCAAGGCAGGAGAAAAGCATGGAAAACCCAATCGGGGCAGTAACAACACCGCCCACTACGCGCGCAAAAAGAGGACCATGATCACACGACGCGGAAATTTTGGCGGGACAGCGCCAATTCATTTCCTTTGACAGGCTATAGTGGTCAAGATGCGAGAAAACCAAGCCAGCGTCACATCCCAACAAGGCGTATCGAGTACGCTTCCCAGCCTCAAAGTTTCCACCTTTTAAATCTTTTTCCGATGGGCAAAACACTTTACTCCCATCATGTAACAGCCCAGATTTCACAAAAATTAAATTTTTTGTTTTCGTCCTGAATTGTTTGATTTTCTGAATTGTTTGCGGTGTTTGCATCCCCGATTTATCGATCGGCGATTATTTCCCCCCCTCGAATCTCGTACCGGACGAAGACTGACTCCTTCCACCCTGACACTCGACCTTTGCGACACCAGGTTTCACCCGATCACCGTCACGAATACCGCACGAGACCAGCCGCAGCCAATGGAACAAAAAACCCTATTTAATAATTAAACATGATATTATTATAGCGCACCGGAAAGTGTTCTCGGAATGGTTCCACCGCGAGGTGAACGTCGCCGGCTCGACGCGCTGATCGCGTAGTTCGAAGTTTGACCCGAATCGGAGGTCTTGCGGAACCCCGGCGGTCAGAAACGTAAGCACTGCGCGCACGAGAGAAAAACCGGGGATGTTTTTACAAACTGCCAGCCACCTGGGCTATATAAAGACCACCACACTCCCACCCCTTTCTAGGGTTTCCCTAGTCCAAAATTGCAGCCACCCCCTCCACTTTGCCCCAAAAATAGCCCCATTTTTGTCCAAACCTAGCTCCCTGATCTGGAGATCAGCCCAATGAACCCTGGGCCGTCGGATCCGTGGATCCAATGGCCAGGAACACACCACGTCACCCTCCTCTCTCCTCCCGTGGGCAGCCTCTCCTCCGCGCCGCCCGATCCGCCCGAGGCCGCCGCGCCGCCACGCCGTGCCGCAGCCGCCGGCGACCACAACAGGCCGGAGCGCGCCCTCCTTCCCTCTCCTTCTTCCTCCATCTTCTCCTCTCCCGCTGTCCCCTCTCTCCGTGCAGAGCAGCCGCCGCGGAGCTTCACCACGTCGCCATGGACGGGCATGGCCGGAGCCCGAGCCGCCGCTCCCCGTCGCCCATGGCCGTCGCCAACGACCGAATCCGCCCGGACCCGTGCCCCTCCTCCGCCTCCGCCAGTTCCAGACCGTCGCCGCCTCGCCAGACTGCCACCGGACGCCACCTGCCGGCGGCCACCGCGCGCCCGCAAGGGGACGCCCTCGACCCGATCCAGAAGCCCCGCTGTGGTGGGCTGACCCAGTTAGTCGCGGGCCCATCCGGCCAGGCCCACCTCCCAGCACGCCAGCCAGGCCGACCTCCTTACTGGCCCAGCCGCCTCATGGGCTCGGCCCATCTGGGTGAGAGCCCTTTTCTTTTTATTTTGTATTTTGTTTCTCAGTGTATTTTTTCTTTTCTGCTAAGTCCTTTTATAACTGCCGCTGAGTCAATTTTGCGACGTAATTTGCAAGTGAACCGTAGCTCGGATGACGTTCCGCCCAAAAGGAAAATTGCTTAGAATTGTGTGTACTTCAGTCCATATTTTGTGAGCATTTTTATTTGAGGCCATCTTGATGTTGATAATCTCTGTTGAAGTGGGCATCAGACTGTTAACTGTTGCAATTTCCTGTTAGAGTGTTGCTGTTATTATTTTATTGCAACTTTGGTTGATGATTGTGACACATCCATGAGGCCTATTGCATTGATTCTTTTTGCATACTGTTAAGCGTCATGTCTACTTCCATTATATGTATTGCATTGTCATGATATGCTTGCTGGTCATCTAGTTATTGAGCTCCAAAGTTGCTATGCCGCTGTTTTTGACAGCCACCTCTGTTTTTCTCTAAGTCTGTAACGTCCCGATGCCATGTTGTTTGCTTAATATCTTTTGATCTATGATGCCTATGACCTTGATTATTTTTTGTACCTAATCATCATCATGTATACTTCATGCCCATGTATTGCTATGTCATGTTGCTGCACTTTTGCATATAGTTTTGCTCCTGTTTATACAGCATAAAAATAACAGTTTCTGCCATGTTTCTCTGATTTTCACTAAGTCCTAGACCAGTAATGTTTTATTGCATTTTGCATGGGCTATAACTAGTTGTTCATGATACCTATTTGCATGATTCTTTTTGTCATGCCTTCCCTGCCATGTCTAATTTAGTTGCATATCAATTGTGAGCATGTTTGCATTCATTATCATGTTTATGCATTGCTCTAAATTGTGCTTCGTGATGTTGGCAGGTTGTGCCCGTAACTTGTTTCGCTTGTATCTTTTTAACCGTAACTCCGTTTGGGGTGTTCTTTATATGTAACTCGATTAGTTTTTCGTGTACTTTGTGTTTAAGCTATCATTTGATGTTGTTAACCAACCTAAAATATGGTTTAGGACAGAACAGTACCAATTGTTTTAATTGTCGTGGGGTACTTAGTGTTATGCCATGTTTAGGTTGTGCCTCACTTAAATTGCTAGCATAGATAGTTTACTTTGTGCTTCACCTCTTTCCATGTTTGTGTGACATGCCATGCTTGAGTGAGATTCCTTGTTAACAACCTTTGTTCACCTTAGGTAGCTAAACAACTTGAATCATTCTAAATGTGAGGTATCGTCGTGTGTGAAGAGTACTCCACTTAACCTGTTAGTAACCGCTCTCGACGGTAGGTGCGATGTCTCGTGTTGCCTTCTTGTTGATGCTTGCTCGTGTTTGCTTCGTAGTAATAGATGCTTGCTCGTCGATTGCCTTTTCCATTGTTTCCTTCTTGTGTGCTTCCGCGGGTACCTCTCGGAGAGGATGTGAGCTTGCGATCAACTACAACTTCGGAACCCGACTTATCAACAGGCAAGGACTATGCATTACTTATGATCCATTCTATTTCAACCAGCGGTTTGCATCCTAGTCTAGGATAGGTTCAATGTTTGATCCTACCACATGTTTACAACCTCTTTTAAAACCAATACAGCCATGTCCCCTCCCATCAAACCATGTACTGCTATGTTACTATTGCTCGTTGCTCAGCCCCTGCTTAGTATGCATGCTTAGGATGCTACGATGTTACCTTGTTACTCCTTGGTTTGGGCTATCATATTATTATATTATTGTTGATGATATGATTATTATAATGTTGACTATATTCGACGAAGGATGGAAGGTCTAGGCTATCCTGCCCCAACGCCTTGTTCCATTCGAGTCACCTAGGATCCGAGTTCTGGGTATTGGTTTTAAGACCGAGCGTGCCTAACCGCGTGTGGGATTTTATGGGGTCCCCTTTTCTTACCGACCTAGATTCAAACATTTCCAGTGGTGGCCCAAGCTGATTTACCATTTGAAACCGTGTGTGTGTTGGTCGGCCGCTGATACGTCCAAAACGTATCTATAATTTCTGCTTGCTCCATGCATGTTTTTTGTGATATTGCTATGATCTAGATACACTTTCATATACTTTTGATCATATTTGGACTAACCTATTAACTCAGTCCACCCCAGTGCCAGTTTCTGTTTTTTGCTGTTTTTCTATTTCAGTTTTCCCCCATATAAAAAGTGCCAGAAAAATTCGGGAAAATTCAGATAAAAAATCAGCGTGAAGGAAGCTTCGCGAAGAACCCTGGAGGGGCCAGAGGGGAGCCAGGGGGGCCCAGGCGGCCACCCGGCGCGGCCCCACCCCTGGCCGCGCCAGGGGGGCGCCTGGGGCCCCTGGTCCACCTCTGGCTGCCCCCCTTCGCCTATTTATTCTCCGTCACGGGGAAACTCCGAAGACAGAACCCTATTTCGCAAACTCGCCTCTGTTCCGCCGCCGCCGCGCTTCCGAGATCGGGAGCACCTGAAGACCTCTTCCCGGCACCCTGCCGGAGGGAGGATTGACCTCCGGGAGTCTCCTCTCCACCATGGATGCTCCCCGGATGTCTCGTGACTAGTTTTCCCTGGACCATGGGTCCGTGATCAGTAGCTATGTGATGTTCTCCTCCCCTCTTTGATCTTCATTGTTTAGACCTCGTGAGCTGCCCTACATGATCGAGGCACCTTTGTAATATTTCTGCTGTTGCTATGCTGAGTTTGATGGGATCTGATGGATTATGAGATTATATTCAGATTGTGATAGAGTAATATATTTGGTTTTTATCTCTTATATTTTTGTTCCTAAGTAATTCTTGCATGTTCTCCGTTGCTGTTTATTGCTTTGGCCAAGTAGTAGGTAGTGACTCCAAGAGGGAGCGTTGTGCTAGATTGTGGGTTCATGCCCCCCGATGACATGCTTGAGTGACCGAAACATGAGTCTAGGGGGTGTGATGTTGCCACAAGGGGGAATACAACGGTGCTTGTGACCGCGGTCACAAGGATTGTTTACTTTACGCAAAGTTCTTTTATTACAGTTGTCTGTTGCTTTGGGTTTACACTTTGGGTGGGGCTCGCAACTTAATACCAGCGAGATGTTATTGATAGATATCTCAAGGTGGATGATTAGTAGTAGATGAAGTTGGATTTCGGTCTACTTATTTTGGCGTACTTCCTGTGCTTTTGAACCTCTTCCTTTCTTTTGTAGCATAGTTATCGTTGCGGTGCGTTCATAATCCTGTCAATTGCCCTGCTGTAATTTGTTTACCTCGCATAGCAGTTTTATCGTCTTTTGGGAGAGAGACATCACTAGTGAACATCACGTATCCCGGTCCATATCCTTATTACTGTTTCCACGCTATCTTTACTTTATTGCTTTTACTTTCTATCATTTTCCCTTGTGTTTTACCCTTTGTAAACAACAAGACCGGAGAGATTGACAACCTCTCTGAACTTCGTTGGGAACAAAGTTATCTGTGTCTGTGTGCAGGTCCACGTCAGTCGCGCCGCTGACACCTACTTATCATCTCTGGAGTCCTACTGGAGACAAACCTTGGTATCTTCACCGAGGGAAACTTGCTACTGTGCTACATCTCGACCTTCCACTTGGGGTAACCAACGAAGGGCGAGAAGCCATCAAGCGAATTTCTGGCGCCGTTGCCGGGGACTCCGAGTGCTAAGATAGGGGATTTGCACACTACCCTTTACCTTTGATTTTTAGTCTTGTTAGTTTATCTTTCAGTTTTTATCTTTGTGTGTTTTATCAAAAATTACAAAAAAATCTGCCACACTTGCTGCTATTATGGGTTCCACTGAAAACACCAAGTTGTGTGACTTCACTAGCCACAACAACCAAGACTTTATCTGCACTCCCATTGCCACACCTGCCACTTCAGGTACCTCTTATGAAATTAAACCTGCTTTGCTAAATCTTGTTATGAGAGATCAATTCTCTGGTGCTGGAGATGCTGCTGCTTTACACTTGAATAATTTTGTTGAATTATGTGATATGCAAAAGTACAAAGAAGTAGAAGGTGATGTTGTTAAGCTCAAGCTCTTTACCTTCTCTTTAAGGGGAGATGCTAAAATCTGGTTTCAATCTTTGCCTAGGAATAGCATAGATTCTTGGGATAAGTGCAAAGATGCTTTTATAGGGAAGTACTACCCACCTGCTAAGATTATCCAATTGAGGAGTAATATTATGAATTTTAAGCAATTGGATAATGAACACGTTGCCCAAGCTTGGGAACGAATGAAATCTCTTGTTCAGAAATTCCCTACACATGGTTTGACTACTTGGATGGTTATCCAGACTTTTTATGCAGGCTTGAACTTTACCTCGCGGAACCTGTTAGATTCGGCCGCGGGAGGAACCTTTATGTCAACTACACTTGGTGCTGCCACGAAGCTTCTCGATGAGATGATGACCAATTATTCCCAATGGCACACCGAACGCGCTCCAACAGGTAGGAAGGTAAATTCTGTCGAGGAAATTACCTCCCTCAATGAAAAAGTTGACTTAATTATGTCTCTACTTACCAAGCAACCCTCTATTGATCCTCATGATGTTCCTTTGAATTCTTTGGTTGCTCAAGAACAAGTAGATGTGAACTTTATTGCTAGAAACAACTTCAACAACAATGTTTTTATAGGGGAAATTTTGCTAGCAATCCTAGACCGTTTCCATCCAACTATGGGAACAACAACACTTACCCTAGCAACAAGAACCCCTCTTCTGAATTAGAAAGCATGCTTAGAGACTTTATCACTACCCAAAAAGCCTTCAAAAAAAATGTAGAAGAGAAATGAGCTAAAATAGATAATCTCTCTTTGAAGGTAGAAAGCTTAGCCCTTGATATTGAGATGCTTAAAATTAGAACCTCTCCCCTTGAGGAGAATAAGGCCACTCCTATTAATGCTATCCAATTACAAATTAATGAAAATATTAGGATGATGGCTAAACTTAAAGAAAGATGGGATAGAGAAAAAGAGGAACATGATAGAATTAAGAGCCTTCCTACACACCCCACAGTTGCCACTATCCAAATTGTTGAGGACACTCAAACTATTAGCACCCAATGCACTCCTAGTCCCGTTGGACCTATTAATGGTGATGCTAATACCTCAACCGTAGATAAAGAAACTCCTATGAACATAGAGGGTTTCAAACAAGTGAGCCTAGATGACACTACTACCACCTTTGATAGTAGTGATATTGATTTTGATAGTTGTACCCTCTCAGAAGTTATCAGTTTGCTACACAAAATGTCTAGAGACCCCCACACTAGCACACTTAATCTTGCCTTCACGGAGCATATCACAAATGCTCTCATCAAAGCTAGGGAGGAGAAGCTTAGAGTAGAAGCCTCCATACCTAGGAAGCTAGATGATGGTTGGGATCCTATGATCAAAATTAAATTAAATAACTTCTCTTTCTATGCTTTATGTGATGCTGGAGCTAGTACCTCCGTTATGCCCAAAAGAATATTTGATATGTTTGATTTGAAGCCCTTTGAGCCTTGTTCTTTTGGTGTTCGTCTTGTTGATTCTTCCGTAAATAAACCTTTGGGGAAGATCGACGATGTTCTTATCATTTTCAATGACAACTATGTTCCCGTTGATTTTATTTTTATGGATATAGAGTGTGAACATTTATGTCCAATTATTTTGGGACGTCCTTTTCTTCGCACCGTTGGTGCGGTTATTGACATGAAAGAGGGGAATATAAAATTCCAATTCCCATTCAAAAAGGGGATGGAACACTTCCCTAGAAATAAAATCAAGTTACCTTTTGAGTCCGTTACACGGGCTAGTTATTCTCTTTCTCTTGATAAAACTTGATCCTTCTTTTGCTTCATGCCTAGCTTAAAGGCATAAAAGAAAGCGCTTTCGAGAGGCAGCCCGCAACGAATTTAGGTTTTTATTTTTTCTTTTGTTGTGTCTTGATGATTGTTACTACTGTAGAAACATCATTGTATCTTTATTTTTCAACTTTGTGCCAAGTTATAGCCTCTTACGGCAAGGGAAGTAAAAGTTGTGACATGCTGTCCAGAAAACAGATTCTGTCCTCGTGACCAGAAAAACTCCAGAAAAATCCCAGTTCATCTTTTTGAGCTGAATTTTTTACACAGTATGCTCTATACAATTACGAAATTTCTGTATGTTCTGAGTTTTTTTATTTGAGTTTCAGAAGTGCCCCTAAAAAATTCTTTACTACCTGCTGTTCTGTTTTTCACAGATTCTGGCACGTTTTGTCTCTCCTTACTTTTGCAAACCTTAAGCTTGCTTTTCCTTTGCAAAAACTTTTTGGCACTCTTGAGAAACAGTAGCTCTTCAAGATTATCTTTATATCCAGTGGGGAAAAATTATTTATTAAGGGTACTAACCTCTCTAATCAGCTTATGATGAGTTGTGTCTGAAGGGAGTTTTCAAGTGTGCGATGGAAGATGATGAAAGAAGATCCAGGAGTGTCAAGCGCTCAAGCTTGGGGATGCCCCCATGCATCCCCAACAAATATTCAAGGAGACTCAAGCGTCTAAGCTTGGGGATTCCCCCGTGCATCCCCTTCTCCATCAACAATCATCAGTTCGTCCTTCGTCTCACTATATTTTTATCACTTCATGCGTTATGTGCTATGCTTGGAGCGTCTTGCTCTTAGGTTTTGTTTTGTTTTTAGTTTTCTTTAGCTTTTCTTGCTGTTCATAACAATTTAGATCCCTTATTACTTTGTGTGGGAGAGAAACACGCTCCACTTTCAAAATTTAGAACACATCATGGGATTTTTCCTGCTTATCTTTCTGCTGTTGTGTGTTCTTTATCTTTTCATAGCTACTGCCTTGTTTAGTTTTAGTCTTAGTTTGTCTTTAGCAAGAGCCTTGGCTTTTGTTTAGTTTGTTTCTGGAACTCTTTTTAGTTTTCATGTTTATCTTGTTAAAGAGAGTTGGTTGTTGCACTGAGTTGTGTCTTGTCTTGAAAGTAGGTAATTGAGGTTGCTATTTTCTTCTAGTAGTAACTTGCAATGGTTTTGAGGTATTGATGTGAGTAATGTTTGAACTTTTGGTGTCAAGAGCTCTTGCCTATTAGTGATAGGTGTCGTATTTTGGGCAATCCATGTTTATTTTCAAAACCTACAAAATTAGTTGAGAACTTTAGCTACTAGATGGATCACTAATCTTTGGAGGGATCGAATATTAGAGTACACTCACGTACCATGAGTCGAGGATGCGCAAGGATAACCAAACCCCCATACACTCCTCCTCGGGGTACTTGTCTCTTTGTGAACCTCCTTATTAGATTGAGAGTTACCGATAATAAGTGCATGAGTTCTTCGGACTAATGTAAGTATTGAAAGTTGACACTTCCACCTTCCCATATTTTGCTAGCCTCTTCTGTGTCGTGCATTGCCTTCTTCTCACTCCGAGAGTTGGTGTCCACCTTCGCCGGTACTTCCAAACCCTTGGCATGATACGCTTTGTCATCATAAACCTCCTTATATCTTTCCTCAAAACAGCCACCATACCTACCTATCAAGGAATTTCCATAGCCTTTCCGAGTTACATTGCCATGCAACTTCCGACTCTTTATGACTTGATCTTCATGTCATACATGTTCCTGCTACACTGGCAGCGACATACCTTGCATACATCATGTTAGTTACATCTTCTTTATGATTTTGAGTACCTTGTAAAGTGTGAAAGATCTCCTTTACCTTCTTGTAAATTAGAGTGTTGCCCTTAAGTGAGGAAAATATCCCAAAGTGGACACATTAAAAGATCCCAAAGAGGACAAATGAGAGTTAAATAGAAAGAGCCATTGAGGACACCAAAAAAATACAAAAATAGAGAAAAAAAGAGAAAAAGAAATAAAAAGAGATAAAGGGGAAACACTACTATCCTTTTGAGAGATCCACACTAGTACTCCCTTTATATCCTTGTACTCCATAGAGATGATCATTATGCATATAGCTATGTGGGGACTTTCACACTATAGAACTTGGCTTGCATATTCCAAGGATGAGCCTCTTCAAACGAGCTCTAGGTCTTCATGAGCGAGCAAGTTAGATGCACCCCCACTAGTTCCTTTGGAGAGCTTCTTAGCTCGTATGTGCATCCGTTGCATGGCAATCCCTACTCCTCACATCATATCTATCATTTGGCATCTTTTGCCTATGATTGTCCTCATTGATGTGAGCCTTTCTCATCCTTTTTGTCTTCCTCCTTCACCATATTTCTCTCTTTTCCATCCTAAGTGTCAACTCTCGTGCTTATGCTCATCCATTGCATGAGTGCTCAAAATATTGAAAAAGGAGTGGATCAAATTGACTTTTACCTGGCTAGTGGTCTGGGGACGAGTCAAGATAAGATTCCAAAGAAGACCAAGTGTGAAACTTTAGTAGATTGAGTTCTCAACACAAAAAATACTTTTTTCTCGTATTCCCTATCCCCCTTCTTGCACGCAAACACCATTTGGAGACATTTGAGTCACGGACAGCGAGAGCTCTTGCACCTAATGTTCTTTTGTTACTTGTTTCAATGCTAATATAGACTCTTGCATGTTATGACTTGAATTGAATCTCTAACCTTGATTGCTTTACTTTTCAGAGTTCTTTTATGGTTGCTAGCATGTCACCACAGAAATTATGTTGTTATCATTTACCTACTCGAGGACGAGAAGGAATTAAGCTTGGGGATGTTGATACGTCCAAAACGTATCTATAATTTCTGCTTGCTCCATGCATGTTTTGTGTGATATTGCTATGATCTAGATACACTTTCATATACTTTTGATCATATTTGGACTAACCTATTAACTCAGTGCACCCAGTGCCAGTTTCTGTTTTCTGCTGTTTTTCTATTTCAGTTTTCCTCCATATAAAAAGTGCCAGAAAAATTCGGGAAAATTCAGATAAAAAATCAGCGTGAAGGAAGCTTCGCGAAGAGCCCTGGAGGGGCCAGAGGGAAGCCAGGGGGCCCAGGCAGCCACCCGGCGCGGCCCCACCCCTGGCCGTGCTAGGGGGGCGCCTGGGGCCACTGGTCCACCTCTGGCTGCCCCCCTTCGCCTATTTATACTCCGTCACGGGGAAACTCCGAAGACAGAACCCTATTTCGCAAACTCGCCTCTGTTCCGCCGCCGCCGCGCTTCCGAGATCGGGAGCACCATAAGACCTCTTCCCGGCACCCTGCCGGAGGGAGGATTGACCTTCGGGAGTCTCCTATCCACCATGGATGCTCCCCGGATGTCTCGTGAGTAGTTTTCCTTGGACCATGGTTCCGTGATGAGTAGCTATGTGATGTTCTCCTCCCCTCTTTGATCTTCATTGTTTAGACCTCGTGAGATGCCCTACATGATCGAGGAACCTTTGTAATATTTCTGCTGTTGCTATGCTGAGTTTGATGGGATCTGATGGATTATGAGATTATGGTCAGATTGTGATAGAGTAATATATTTGGTTTTTATCTCTTATATTATTGTTCCTAAGTAATTCTTGCATGTTCTCCGTTGTTGTTTATTGCTTTGGCCAAGTAGTAGGTAGTGACTCCAAGAGGGAACGTTGTGCTCGATTGTGGGTTCATGCCCCCCGATGACACGCTTGAGTGACAGAAACATGAGTCTAGGGGATGTGTTGTTGCCACAAGGGGAAAAACAACGGTGCTTGTAACCGCGGTTACAAGGATTGTTTACTTTACGCAAAGTGCTTTTTAATGCAGTTGTCTGTTGCTTTGGGTTTACACTTTGGGTGGGGCTCGCAACTTAATACCAGCGAGATGTTCTGGATAGATATCTCAAGGTGGATGATTAGTAGTAGATGCAGTTGGATTTCGGTCTACTTATTTTGGCGTACTGCCTGTGCTTTTGAACCTCTTCCTTTCTTTTGTAGCATATTTAGCGTTGCGGTGCGTTCATAATCCTGTCAATTGCCCTTCCGTAATTTGTTTACCTCGCATAGCAGTTTTATCGTCTTTTGGGAGAGAGGCATCACTAGTGAACATCACGTATCCCGGTCCATATCCTTATTACTGTTTCCACGCTATCTTTACTTTATTGCTTTTACTTGCTATCATTATCCCTTGTGTTTTACCCTTTGTAAACAACAAGACCGGAGAGATTGACAACCTCTCTGAACATCGTTGGGAACAAAGTTATCTGTGTCTGTGTGAAGGTCCACGTCAGTCGCGCCGCTGACACCTACTTATCATCTCTGGAGTCCTATTGGAGACAAACCTTTGTATCTTCACCGAGGGAAACTTGCTGCAGCGCTACATCTCCACCTTCCACTTGGGGTAACCAACGAAGGGCGAGAATCCATCAGCCGCCAGTAGTTTTCCAACCAACCCGGACCAGTGAGGACATAGTTCCCATGTGTGATTAACCGGCAATCCAAACCTGGAGTCATACGGTAGAGACCGATTCGAGAGAATGGCCGGCGTTTGAGTTGGGTGTCGACTCACCGGGGGCCACCCGGATTTGTTCGTTGTTAGTTAGAGGGACCTGTCGTTTCGGATCTCTCGGAACTAAATCATAAAATGGTTGCCTATGATGGGTAGCAACTGAGAGAGATGGGCGTGCGTGCGGAGCCTTGTAATGGGAAGTTGGTACGCCCCTGCAGGGTTAAATCTTTTCGAGAAGCTGTGTGCACGGTTATGGACGACTTGGAACCTACTCCTTGTTCATAGATAACAACAACTGAGATAATCTTAATATAACTTGATCAACGTGTGTGTGTGCCTTGACTGCTTCTTCTTCCTCGGGATGCGAAGAGGAGGACAAGGATAGGATAGGTGTTATGTTTGCGTAAGTAGTTGATAGCAAGACTTGTTGGAGGCGATTCCTCATCGAATCCTTGGCTTCTTACCTTAATCTCTAGATCGTTAGCCTTCATAAATGCTAGTGCGGCAGCAACCTCACCACTTACCACATCCTTACCATAAACTACTAGTTGTCCTAGAATGACGAGTGATGAAGTCCTTGCTGGGTCAGTTGACCACTACAGTTGGATGCTGAGTACTTCTGTACTCATGATACTACCCCCAAACTCTTTTCAGGGTTCTTGATCGACAACAGGTATGGAGATCGATGTTTCACGTGGAGACTCGACGACGACTAGTTAGGCGGATCCCGGCGGAGGGCCTGGACCCGTGTGGTTATGGGAATCGATGTTTTCTCTTTGCCAGTAGGCATTTGATTGTGGTCTATACTGAGACATATACCTTCCGCTGATGTATTGTATTTAAGGAAGTTGTATGGCGATTGTATGAGATGTTGTATCCTTGTATCTGTAATGTTGTGATATCATGTTGGAAATCCAGGGCATATGACATTGTCATATGTCGCGGTGGGACCGATATGTGCTTCGTCCCCGGATCTGGATGGAAACATCTAGATATGGAACAGTACCGCATATCGGGCCTTACACATCGGGGGCATCTCCACTAGAGTTTCGGGTGCTCCCTCACCTAAAGAATAAATATGTGCTCGAGTGATCACTCGCACTCACAGAGTCCCGAGTGCTACCTCACTCGAAAGAAAAAAAACGCGCTCGGGTACTCTATCACCCGAAAGGCAAAAGATGTGCTCGAGTAATTACTCGCACCCATGGGAGTTTCGGGTGCTCCCTCACCACGACACAAGATAAGCAGACCTGCACTCACCAGATCATACGGTCCCAGAGTATCGGGTGCTCCCTCACCCCGAGAGCGAAGGAGATACCCGAGTGATTACTCGCAGAACTCTGAGTACCCGAGCACTCGAAGACCTCACGAGCAAGTACTCCTCTACATTATTCGTCGCCCGAGCGCTCGACAAAGCTCCGCGAGTGACTGCTAAAACAGCTCACTTGATTTTTTATTCCAAGTGGGTGCATTACTAACCAGGCTTCGTGCCTCGATAAAAAATACATATTCCTGGAACACGATACACTATGCCCAGATGCCACGCAAGCTTAGCGTGTAGGTAAGACCCCGCTGCGCAGATCGGACGGGCTGGGACTTGCCGCAGAGCGATTTCACTCCCAATCTTTCCATGCGCTTGCATGATAGAAAAAGCCGGGCGGACGCGCCTAGGCTACGAACTTTACTGGCAGAAATTGATCACTGTAAGACCTGCAGGGGCATGACTTTTGCTCGACACCAGTGTTCCAAACTCATGTCGAGGGACGTGAGTTTGATTGGGCTACTGCGGTATTTGCCACTAGCGCAATTCACCAAGGCTCGACCAGTCAACTCCTTGGGCCCTTTCAGCTTAGCATTCCCTCGAAACAGGTTTTGTCATGGCCCTAGACTGCCACCGACCCGCGGTTGAACCGTGCATACATCGAAACGACGCAAGAATGGACTCGAGTCCCTGCGCGACTCTTCAATTCCCCCAGGCACTCGGGGGCTACTGACGTGGGGGTGACCCCACGACTCCTATGGATGGGCCTACCTGGTGTACCCAAAGACAGAAGGCCCACAAGATGCCGCCTGGGCCCATCCTTGGCCCACTAGTGGCACTGACCTGGGAGTCCGCGACTAGTAAGGAAAGTCCAAACCTACCGTGCGGTACAATCTTAGGGTTAGGAAACTTCATCTGTAATCCAAGACGGGCTCCTCGAGACCTAGCCTAGTATATAAGGGATAGGAGGGGAGACGTCGAGATCATCCAATACACAATCTGTAACCCTAGCCTTGTGCGCACTAGCCTTGGCCTTCCCTGTAATCGCATCTCCAAGCAATAATATCGAGCAGGAACGTCTCCTCCTGTTAGCCGACGAGCTATCGTCCAACCTGTGCCTCTCATGATTAACCCAGGGTCCCTGACCATGGGATTTTCCGGGGTTGATCCCCGTCACTGTAGACTTAGTGTTGCCATAGTTCAAACATCTTAAAACCTGCTAGTATAGGATACACGATGGTAGCATGTGATAAGATGATCCCTTAACAAAGCCAAACACAAGTATTCTACCAAAGTGTGCACCACCTGGAAGGATCTCCCATATGGCCGACATTCCGTACATATCGGGTGTCACACATATTAAACGGTGTTCGCATGAGGTTGGGTTCGGCAAGCCTAGCATATGCAGATATGGCCTTGCTGAGCAACATATAACATGGAGGTTAATTTGGAGAGACTAGCCTATGCAGATATGGCCTTGGAATACTAGAGATCGAAAGATCGAGCATGAGTCACAATATACAGATAATGTGATTGCACAAGTTGTTGTCTACCTTTGAAACTGACCCGTCGGCCGTGTGATATTCGAGGGCGGCAGTGAATCTGGATCATGTAATCACTAAAACTTCTTAGGGATGATTGTTTTAGTGCGAGCTCATTTATAATATGATTATATGAACTCATTGTTGTGAACTAGTCTTAATTGTGTTCCTTGCAATTATGTTTGTAGAAAATGGATAATACCCAGTACCTTGAATTGGTTTCTTTCTTACGTGGTGAAAGACTTAAAGAAAATGGTTCAAATTTCATTAGTTGGTACTTATACCTTAGAGTTGTGCTCAAGAGAGCAAACCTTTCGTTCTTAACAAAAGAGCATGTGGGAAATCCTCCAGCAAAAGACATGGATGCACGAGCA
The DNA here is from genome assembly GCA_950022295.1 of Bromus sterilis. NCBI lineage: Eukaryota > Viridiplantae > Streptophyta > Magnoliopsida > Poales > Poaceae > Bromus > Bromus sterilis. Next base: position 153,457,266 of record OX465596.1, on the reverse strand, counting down.
GCGACTGATTATCCGAATCGTCGGAGGACATACGCCATATCTAAAGGTGTCATAGAAACCAGCATTCCGCAAGCCTTGCATGAGGAATATGCTGAGTTGGATACATATGACATGATAGATGAGCTGAAGTCATTATACATGCATCATTTTAGAGTGGCCAGATTTGAGTTAGAAAATGAGTTTCTCTCTACAAAGATGGAAGACGGCTCTTGTCTGAAAGCACACCTGGCCAAGATGCATAAGATACATCTGAGCCTCGTTGATGACTTCGACTATGGGACCACAGATGAGTCTGCGATATACACGGTGTTGCACTCGCTTCCACCGAGCTATACAGACCATGTCATGGCTATGTCGGCAGAGGTGAAAGCCTCGAGTTCTCTGACTTCATGGATAGACTTCAGTATCTGGAAGTTGAACCCATTGAAGGAGAAGTTATTGATGGAGATGGTATATACTTGATATAATTTATAAATGTTTGTTCCCTTATACAACACTTGCAGTTAATGAGTATCTGATACTTATTATGTTTTATGAAAAAAGGACCTGCCGTTGCATGGACGGGAAGAGGTGAAATCAAGGATTGATGGATATCAAGTCAGTTGATGGCCAGCATGGATTCCACCGAGACATCTATCATAGGAGATACTTAGAGTATTAGATAAATCTTATGTAATCATTATAGTATCAACACTTAGTTGTGTGTCTTGCATCTCACGAGACAAAGTTATTCATGTAATGAGACAAGTCAGTTGTTCCATCTTTATGAATAAAAGTGTGCTTATAATTTGATTACGTCTTGATTTATGTTATGATAGAAAGCATTTATAATACTGCTATTATTGTCAAGTAATATTAATTGTTTAAATGATAAAGTTGTCTTGATTATAACAAGTCAAAGATTTGATTGCATAAGGTGATTTCATAACTGATGAATTCATTAGATATATGATCTATTAACTTGTGAGTTCATTATCAAATGAAAGTCATAACTTGATTGCATGAGATGGATTAGATACACGATCTATGAACCTCTGCAATAAACATGACCATGACAAGGTTCTAGCAAGCAGAACTTGTGCCAATCATTATACATAAATGATGTACTAAATGGGCACATGAGTTATCATTAAATACTTCATATGATTAATTGAAAGTTGTATTCAATTGAAATCATGAAACTGAGATTCAGGAATCACAGTGTCAAGTAGAATATAAGGATACAAATCACTACGCTATCCGAGTGATAAGTATTAAAGATGACATAATGGGAGAATTGTGGAAGTTGTACCGCAAATTATGATGGAAGTTTAAAGTGCTAGACTACTTAAACCATTCACAGTCATACTAAACTATAGTATGGTCTAAACGTTCTTTACCCTTGCACTAAAATTATTAACGAACAAGGTTGTTTAATTCATTAAGTTAAAACACCCACTTCATGAATAGGAAACCATCCTGAATCTAATGAGACAAGATAGCTCCATAATTGATGGTGTTATAAGGTTTCTTAAAGAAAGAATTTCTTTGTGATAAAGCTACAAGCAATTGAAATTACATATTCTCCCTGAATAATTTTTTTTGTTGCTTGATTGGTAGTGCGAGAAGAAGTCTCTCGACACGGATCCAATGGGAGATAATGGAAACATTGACCAAGGTATTTGTAACAGCCCAGATTTTGCAAAATTTAAAATTTTTGTTTTCGGTGTGAATTGTTTGATTGTCTGATTTGTTTGCGGTGTTAGCATCCCCGATTTATCGATCGGCGATTATATTCCCCCTAATTCTCGTATCGGTTGCGAGTCCAGACCTTTTCCCCAATGGCACACGACCGTTGCGACACTGGATTCACCCGAGCACCGTCGTGACAACCGGCACAAGACCAGCCTTCACCATCGGTGCGGAAAACCCCCATTTATATTTAAATTGGTTATTTTGTCAGGCGGGTTTCGACGTTCTCGGTTATATGTGAAACATTGTAGACGACGTGGTTATCATATTGCGATGATGTGTTTCAATTTTCGTGTGATTCCGACTTCGTCGGGTAGTTAAACGACCGGATGTGCCAGGCATAGTAGCCGGTGTAATTCCATGGGTGTATTTATAAAATTTCACGCGGGCAGCTAACCGGCCAACAATATTTCCCTCTTATCCTCTGAATCTAGCCCACCTGAAAATCTAAGCCCAAGACCCCTCTAACAGGCTAAAAAACAACCCATTTAGAATCCCCTAACCTCCTTCGATAAATGGTCAAGCCCCCTTCCAAATATGGCAAACCCTAACACCCAGCCTCCCTCAGTTTTCGTGCCTGCCCTCTCCACAGCCGCCACATGGAGAACCAGCCACCAACCACCTCAGATCCAGGTCCTGCGATCTCAGCCATCCGATCTGGATCGGATGGCTCCGGATGTGCCATATCACCTGAAGCCAACCCTGCAGTGGAGCTTCTCCCTCCCCGTGCTCCTCCACGCCCGTGCCACCGCGACCCCGCCGCCTCACTCCGACCGCAGCTCCGGCAGCCGCGCTGCCGCGCCTGCAGGCCGGCCTTCCCCCTCTCCTTCCTCTCCCTCGCCCTTCCTCCCTCTCCTCACCTTCCTTTCTCTCCCGCAGGATTCGCGGCCGCCATGGCACCCAGGAGAGCGCCCGAGCCACCATGAACACTGGAGTCGGAGCCCGATCGTTCGCGCGCCGCCCCGCCCCCGGGAGCCTGCCTTCGCCGGATCCGCAGCACCCGTCATCCGCCGCAGCCCCGAATCGCTTCCTCCGTGCGTCCCCGTGCCCCTCCGGCGACCTCACCGGAGCACAAGCCGCCGCTCACTATCGTCCTAGAGAGGACGAACACGAGCCCACAACCACTCGCTCGTCCCGGCCTCGTTGACCGTCGTGGGCCGGCCTGCCCCGAGCGGCCCAGCTGCAGCCAGTGCCCCTGCCATTTGGGCCTCGGCCCACCTGGTGAGGTGCCTCCCTTTTTTTCTGCTGTTGGGCCGGCCCGATGAGCAGTTCGGCCTAGTGCATGGTTTAGTTTTTTTTTCTTTTTTTTCTTCGAATAGATTAAAATTGGCAGAATATTGTTGTATTTTGCGGTGCCCGTATCTTTTCAACGGTAGCTCGGATCGCGACGCGTAAAACATGAAAGTTGCTTAGTTTTTCGTGTAGATTAATAAAATGTGCTCCTTTGCCATGTTTGACTTTTTTGACATGTTGTTTATCTGCTAATTACAACTACTTGCCACTCTAAAATGTTTAATTAATAACTTTTTCACCGTTGCTCCGATTAAAATGTTCTTTATATGTAAATTGACTAGAATTTCGTGTAGATTGTGTTTATGCTGCTCTTGATTGATAATAAAAATAATAAAATATGTTTAGGGGCAGAACAATACGAAATGCAATAAATATCGTGGGGTCTGTAATAGTTTCCATGTATAGGTTTTACCCCCCACTTAAATTGACTATCATAGATAGTTTATCTTATGCTTCACCTCTTTCCATGTCTGTGTGCTATGCCATGCTTGCTTGAGTTTCCATGTTAACAACCTTTGCTCATCTTGTGTAGCTAAACAACTTGAACCACCGTAAACGTGCGATATCGTCGTGTGTGACGAGTACTCCACTTAACCTGTTGGTAACCGCTCTCGACGGTAGGTGCGATGTCGCGTGTTGCCTTCTTGTTGATGCTTGCTCGTGTTTGCTTCGTAGTAATAGATGCTGGCTCGTTGATTGCTTTCCAGTGTTTACCCTCTTGTGTGCTTCTGCGGGTACCTCTCGGAGACGATGCGAGCTTGCGATCAACTACACCTTTGGAACCCGACTTATCAACAGGCAAGGACTATACGTTACTTATGATCCATTCTATTTCAACCAGCGGTTTGCATGCTAGTCTAGGATAGGTTGGATGTTTGATCCTACCACATGTTTATAGCCTCTTTCAAACCGATACATCCATGTCCCCTCCCAGCAAACCTTGTACTGCTATGTTACTATTGCTCGTTGCTCAGCCCCTGCTTAGTATGCATGCTTAGGATGCTAAGATGTTACCTCCTGTTACCCCTTGGTTTGGGATATCATTTTATTATATTGTTATGGATGATATGATTATTATAATGTTGACTATATTCGACGAAGGATGGAAGGTCTAGGCTATCCTGCCCCGACGCTTTGTTCCATTGGAGTCACCTAGGACCCGAGTTCCGGGTATTGGTTTTCAAACTAAGCATGCCTAACCGCGTGTGGGATTTTATGGGGTCCCCTTTTCTTACCTACCTAGCTTCAAACATTTCTAGTGGTGGCCCAAGATGATTTACCATTTGAAAACCGTGTGTGTGTCTGTTGGGTCGCTCCTTGCAGATATTCTTTAAAACAACTTGGGCCAGCGGAGACATGGTTTCTCTTGTTGGTCCACCCCAGGGAGCTAGGGGGCTGCCCACATCTTTTTGGGTAGCTAACCCGACCTCGTCCAGACGGTAGAGGACGATTCGAGAGCGCGACCGGCTTTTGAGTTGGATGTCGACTCACCGGGGGCCACCCGGATTTTTGCGTTGTTAGTTAGAGGGACCTGTCGTTCCGGATCTCTTGGGACTAAATCATAAAATGGTTGCCTATCATGGGTAGCAACTGAGAGAGATGGGCGTGCGTGCGGAGCCTTGTAATGGGCAGTTGGTACACCCCTGCAGAGTTAAATCTTTCCGAGAAGCCGTGTCCACGGTTATGGACGACTTGAGACCTACTCCTTGTTCATAGACAACAACAATTGAGATAATCTTAATATAACTTGATCAACTTGTGTGTGCCTTGACTTCTTCTTCTTCGTCAGGATGCAAAGAGGAGGACAAGGATAGGATAGGTGTTATGTTTGCGTAAGTAGCGAATAACAAGACTTGTTGGAGGCGATTCCTCATCGAATGCTTGGCTTCTTATCTTACTCTCTAGATCGTTATCCACTTCATAAATGCTAGTGTTGCAGCAACCTCACTGTGACGCCCCAAAAATCAGACCGTGTACAGTTTAATACAACTCTACAAATAAAATAATACAAGCTGTTTAATACAAGCCATGGGCCACGAGGGCTCGAATACAACAGCTCGAAAGCACAAAGTTAGTGGAAGCAATAGTATCTGAGTACAGACACAAGGATACAAGGTTGCCTTAAGAAGGCTAGCACAAATAACAACAGATCGAAAAGGCGAGGCCTCCTGCCTGGGAACGTCCAAACTACTCCTGGTCCTGGTCAGCGGGGGTCTCGATGTAGTAGTATCCGCCTCCGGGGTACTCCTGCTCCTGGGCTCCAACGTCGACTGCGGCGGCCGATAAGGCAAAACAGTAAGGAAATAAAGCAGGTGAGTATCTAGTATACCCGCGAGTCTTACGTCCGCTACTAAGCATTATGCATTGTATCAACGGAAAGAAGAGGCTATATATAGTGGACTGAAAGACAGAAATCCAGAGCAAGGGTAAGAAGCTAGGCCTATCGAAGACTAGCATCTTCCGACGATGTCTTGCAGCATGAGGTAAGAATCAGCCAACAGTTCATATAAAGCATAAAGTAACAACGAAGAAGAAGTTGCTGCAACATTGTATAATATAAGTTGTAATGATTAACAATAATAATAATGCCTCCGAGTTCCCTTCCTCGACTCCCTGCGAGGAAGAAGACCCGGAACCATACAGTTTAATAGTAATAGTTTCTAGTGGTAAGATCCAGCTTCAGCATAAAGCGTCCTGTTACCGTGGACACGGCTATTCGAATAGATTAATCTTCCCTGCAGGGGTGCACTGGCGTGACTCTACGACGCTCGGATCTCCAGGGTGGCGAGAACCTTGTTAGGGAACGCTCCACCAAAGCTATCCGACACAAAGTAGCCCATCCTTCGGCAATCAACAGAGAGGTCATCCGCCGGACTATATCCTATGTACGCCGGGCTTTGGACCCTAACCCGAGCGTACTCCTGCACGGTGCGTGACTGGCCGGTGAAGCAAAATCAAAGCAAATACAAATACATCGCTCGAGCAAGAGAAGACAACACCACTTCCCGGCAATCAGCCCGCGATACTGCTGACGTCTGAAGACCCTCGAACGAGACTACGATGCAGGGGAGCCCACACTCCTCGTCCCACGTGTAGGTAGTGCGTACAAGCCAAAAGGCTACTCAAGACATCCGCCGAACCATTTAGCATTTTAATTAACCTGCGTGACAACCGTTATCGTTGCCTCGACTTAACCGACCCGCGGTCAACGACAGCAGTCAGGTCCACCAGTACATCGGTGCCTGCCCTGTCGTCCCACCAAGTCACTGCGGTTACCAACAAGGTGAACCGTCTCCTTACCATGTCTCGCGTGTGCTCTTGGTAGAGCTCGACTTTTCGTAGTTTGGTAACTCTCGCGAGATACGAGCAGGGGCCAAGCACGCTAGTAACGTCGGTCGTACCCTCCCTGTCGTTCCCGACGATATACCTCTCGCGGGCACCGTTGGGTCGCCCAACTTCTTACCTTTAAGGACAACCGCTGTCCAGGACCCTATGGCGGCAAGACAAAGTCAGCCTCGAGTGGAGTACAAGGATTAATCCTTGATAGCCCACAATTGAGGTGACTAGGCATAACCCAGATAGGGGCCTTTGGCGGTGTCTGCTTTGTTCCGTACCTGCAACAGTTATAATTAAAGTATCCGCGATCGCTCCCAGAGTGATCACGGCCCGCTATCTAATCCTAGCTAACAATGCGCAGGGCTCACTGCTGAATAATGCATAATTATAATGGGCAGCATAGGATAAAGAAAGGTACATCAAGGGGCGACAAAAACATGCTATGCAGTTGAATAGGATTGTAATCGTAGCAGCAGCAGCAGTAACCATGCCTAGTGCAAGAAATGTACGGAAAAGATAGGCGATATCTGGGGAAGAGAATGGCTCTGCTTGCCTGTAAGCTCGACGGTTGTAGGGGTACGGTCGTCGACGACGTAGTCGATCACCCGGGCATCAACATCGGTCGTCGGGACTACCGGACAATAAGAGGGGGGAAGAAACAATAAATACACAGCAATAATAGCAACACAAATACAATACATGGGGAACGCATTGTTAACGGTGTTCTAACGCAGTGCAAAGGGTTAGGCTCGGAGCGGGAATTCATCCGGGGATGAAATACCAGCTCAGGGTGATTATCGACAGAGTGTCCGGAGGGGGAAGGGTTCATGCCGGAGATGTCATGGACATCCGACAAAGATAAGGGGGGTGTATCCGTGTTAGCTGAACCATTCCGGACAACTTTCGTGTTCGGAATAAATTCATCCGGATACTTTGACAGTACCGGACAAATCATCGGACAGACGGTCCGGAGGGGGACGGTTCGATGTTCGTTGTGTTAAAGGGGTGTTGTGGATATACGGATAGCGTATCCGTATTCGTTACATTTTTCTGATCAATTTTGATGTATAAAGTTTTTCGATCCGAGTTATAGTTTAAAAGATATTCAATTTCTAATATTTAAAAGCTTTTAGGAATTTCTTTTATTAATTAAATCCATCATTATCCACAACATTATCCAGAATAATGCCACTGACATGTGGGGCCACCCTGTCATAGGCTGAGGCCTTTGACTGGTCAAACTGACCAGGGGGTCCCACCTGTCAGCCAAACAGCAAATAAAATTCATTTTATTTAATCCTTACAAGGGGGACCCATCAGTCATACTCACAGGTTTAATAAAACATTTTATATAATTAAACTGGCACATGGGCCCACATGTCATTGAGTACTAAACTAATAAAACATTTTTTAGCTATTTAATCAGGGGGTGACCCCATGTGTAAGTGCCTCTATCAATTAACAGGGGGGTTCAATTTCACTTTATTTTAATTAGCAAGTTAGTTAGGGGAGGGGACCCACGGGTCAGTGTGTGTAGAGAGGGGGGGGGTTAGGCCGTGGCCGAGGCTTGCGTGTTCGCCGGCGGCGAAGGGCACGGCGGCCACCGGAGCCGGGGCCGGGCGGCAGGGCGGGGGTGCACGGTTGCGATGTCAGGCGTCGTGCGCACGCGCAGGGCGCGCCCCGTGCCCAGCAGCAGCATGCAATAGTAGGCAGCGGCGGCGGCTCGGGAGCGCGAGCTCGAGCTCCGCCAATGGCGGTCCGAGCGGGGGAACGACCCTATGGCTGCGAATCGGGGTGGAAAGAGGGGGGCATGGGGGTGGAGCTCACAGAGAACGCCATGGAGGGCTCAGCGAGGCCGGGCAGGGGCTGCGGGCGACGTATTGGACGTCGGCGGCCGGCAACCATGGCGAGGAGGCCAACCAAATTCCAGCGATGCAGGGGATCTTGGCTCGAGTTTGATGGGGGAGACGAACTGGAGGAGCACGGCGGAGGTCTTCGACATCCTGGACAGGCCTGGGGTGGCCAATGGCCACGGAGGCGACGAGCGGCGGCACGGGGAGTCCATGGGCGGCGGCGGGAGATGGTGAGGGAGCGCGAGGGAGGAAATCGGGGGGGGGGGGGAGGCGAGGGGCTCGATCTAGGGTTTCCATGCAGCGAGGGGGGGCGCCCTTATCCAACCGGGTGGCGCTGTAGCGACCCGGCGAGGTGAGCCGGTCCGGCTCGGCCATGGAGGCCATGGCGTCACGGGCAAGGAGGAACAGGAGGTAGGGAGAAGAGAAGAGAGGGAGTGGGCTGGGCCCGGGGGTAGTTGGCTGGGCCTTGCCCGTAGCGGTAGTTAGGTGTTTCTTTTGTTTTGTTTTTTTTTACTTTTCTTTATTCTTTCTTTACTGTTATAATTTATTTTTCTTTCAAATAATTTTTTCCAAGTATGAAACTTATTCCTAAATTATTGTGGTACTTTACACCAGGGACACAAATAGTGTGGGCATTAAATAAATTCATTTAGGATTTTAATTAAATACCAAACGATTAAAATGGGTTGTCTAAGCTACTGTTTGAATCTTTTGATTTAATCAATAGCTTAATAAATTCCCAAATCCACATGGACATGATCCACTGAATATTTGGCATTTTAGAAAAATGGTTGCACAATTTTTTAAACAACTTTATTTTCCCACATTGTTTTGAATTTCCAAACGCGTTTGAATTTAAACTTGACTTGATCAAGGATGATGATTATTATCATAATCATGACGACTTGGAATTTGTTAAGGTGATCACTGTAGCGTGACACCCGGGGTGTTACAAATCTCCCCCACTACAAAGAATTCTCGTCCCGAGAATTAAAAGTAGGGCAAGGGGTTAGGTTTCGGTTCCGTATTCTAGCGAGTCTTCTGGTTGTTGTTTCCCTTCTTGATGAAGTTAATCCTTCCCGTTGAAGTCTTCAATTCTCTGCATCAGTGCATCTCGGCGAGTTGTTATCCATTCTTCGGGGTCTTCATCGTACTTACGAATAGGCTAGGAAGAATCTTATGGGGGTCGAATCAATACAAGATTTATCAACCGAGGTTATCCAAGGGAATGGGGTACAAAGTATCCTCCGAGTTTAAACTCAGGGGAATACATCGAGAGAAACAAAAGGAGGCATAAGAAGTTTTCCAGTGGATAGGTAGGCATTCAATGCCGATGACGGAGGATGAAAAGGGGTCCAGAGTATCAGGCATAAGCATGATATCAGGCCGAATATCACAAGGTAGATAACAAGAGTCAGGTTTCGATCCTATGGAACTGTGGGTTATGGGGCCACAATGAATAAGAAGGGTGGTGACAAACAATGCGATCAAGTTGCAAGGTAAGTCAGAGTACAGCTTGTTAGCTATGTCGGCAACAATGTCGGTACCAAGGGCGAGGGACGACGAGAACCATTTTCCTGCTCGTTAAGACAAGGCGGACCAATAGGCAAAGTTCTCGTCCATCGATGGTTACCGAAATATTATCAACAGTGGTAACAGGTTGTACGGACAAAGTAGTACACCAAAGTGTTTACTTCAGCAGAGAATTATCACTGCTCGAATAAATTATATTCAAAGAAAGGGTAAACAGGCCAATGGAAAGGAAAATGTGATGATACACAAGTATCAGGTGTATATCTTTCCCAAGGGAAAGCATAACAAGATATATACATGACCAAGTTTGTATTGGCAGGGAGTCACAGGATGTAGTCAATGATAACACAAATCATCAAGGGGAAGGATGGTATTTCTCACCATGAATTCAATAGAAACATGGGAGAATTCAAAACGTTGATGGTGACCACAACACATTATGTCGAGGGGTTCCAAGAAAAGTGCAATCGAATATCCACATCACCAAACAAAAAGGGGGTGGTGGAGCAAAAGATAAGCGGTGTTCTCGGTTGACGACAACCCAGAACTATGGGGTGGCTACGACAGGAAAGTAATTGTTTCATCAAAATTCATAAGATGTAGTGCAAAGGCATGATATCCTCGAGATACCAGGGGTAATACTCGAAGGTAGAATGGAGGATCATAGGTGCAGAAGAATTTACACCAAGGGGGTTAATTATCTTTATGAGAAGCTTCCATGATAAGTTCTACATCATGTCCATGGGCATGAACACAAGTTCAAGGTCGACTCCCACTTCTTCAATGCATAACCTTTCATTAACTTCTCGTTGTCGATGAATTTACAGCGTTAATTTTTTTTATCTGGCATAACACCAGTAGAGTAAGACCTGTAGAAGTTCATGGGTTCACACAGATGGCTGAAGCATAGATACAAACCATAGGGACATTTTACGAATCTTTACAACCAACATCAAGAGTAAAGGATACAAGTTCGAAAGTAGAAGGCTAACGACATGAAGTAGATGATACCATTAGCGGGAGGCATCTTGTATCAGGGGGAATTCGTCAAAGATTTAGGACATAAGGGGACGGTAGGCGGTAATCCACCAAAAGGTTAGGTGGCGTACAGAGAGTCTGGGGTGAGTATCGGTACTCAACCGTAAGAAGAAAGAATACAAAGGCATCGGATGATAGAAGCATCTGAATATTTCGACGCTTAAGTACAAAGGAATTATGATTTCCATAACGTTGTATCAGATTCAGATGCATCGATCAAACATGGATAAGTTGAATATAAGCTTGACGGTCAATCAATTCAGGTGTGATTTACCGAGAGCCAACTCATGTCCGGAATGACGTCTGAGCCGAAATAATTGAATTCATAGGAATCAACAGATGATTGTGTGCACTAGCACACATGATGATTCAACAGATCAGAATGGCAATGCCAAGGGAGGTCATCAAAGTATAAAAGACAAACGGGATTAATTCATAGCGCAAGAAGGTACGAAGAATATCCAAAGCAGTAGGCTGCCGAGGATTGCCGCGAGATCGAGTAGCATTTCAAAGTATTTTTGGAATCACAGGAACCACTTTGAATCAACGGATCCTCGATAAATGTGAGGAATTATCCGCATGATGAAAAGAAGCTGCAAGGAAGTAGGCTCAAAAGATTCCCGAAACAACGGAAAGTATTTCGATGCATCTTGTGAACACAAGAGCAACTGGGATTGAATGGATGAACGGAAGGTGTATGTGGTTATACATACGGACTCATCGGTGGCAGGGAAGTGTAAAGGTGATCGGCACATATGGTCTCGGGAACTTTATCGGAGAGTATTCTTCGGAATCTTCTCGTGTAGCAAGCGAACATCTGTAATGAGGGGCTCTCCGGGAGGAAGTACTCACGAGAACCTAATGCCAGAGTTAGCAAAAATTTAACCCGAAAGGAAGAGAGAGTAGAGTCCCAGAGTAAAGGTGCGGAGAAAAATTATCCTAATACCACCCAGTTTTGCGACGTGGGCCGATAAGCCACACGACACTATTAGTAAAGTAGTTTTCCAACGACTAGACTTGACTTCGACCAAGGAGTTGGAAGGGGGTGTCCTACAGGCAGTCGGCTCTGATACCAACTTGTGACGCCCCAAAAATCAGACCGTGTACAGTAATCATACACGCAAGGTACACGATCGAGATCAGGGACTCACGGTGAGATATCACAACACAACTCTACAAATAAAATAATACAAGATGTTTAATATAAGCCATGGGCCACGAGGGCTCGAATACAACAGCTCGAAAGCACAAAGTTAGAGGAAGCAATAGTATCTGAGTACAGACACAAGGATACAAGGTTGCCTTAAGAAGGCTAGCACAAATAAAAACAGATCGAAAAGGCGAGGCCTCCTGCCTGGGAACCTCCAAACTACTCCTGGTCCTGGTCAGCGGGGGTCTCGACGTAGTAGTATCCGCCTCCGGGGTACTCCTGCTCCTGGGCTCCAACGTCGACTGCAGCGGTCGATCAGGCAAAACAGTAAAGGAAATAAAGCAGGTGGGTATCTAGTATACCCGCGAGTCTTATGTCCGCTACTAAGCATTATGCATTGTATCAACGGAAAGAAGAGGCTGTATATAGTGGACTGAAAGACAGAAATCCAGAGCAAGGGTAAGAAGCTAGGCCTATCGAAGACTAGCATCTTCCGACGATGTCTTGCAGCATGACGTAAGAATCAGCCAACAGTTCATATAAAGCATAAAGTAACAACGAAGCAGAAGTTGCTGCAACATTGTATAATATAAGTTGTAATGATTAACAATAATAATAATGCCTCCGAGTTCCCTTCCTCAACTCCCTGCGAGGAAGAAGACCCGGAACCATACAGTTTAATAGTAATAGTTTCTAGTGGTAAGATCCAGCTTCAGCATAAAGCGTCCTGTTACCTTGGACACGGCTATTCGAATAGATTAATCTTCCCTGCAGGGGTGCACTGGCGTGACTCTACGACGCTCGGATCTCCAGGGTGGCGGGAACCTTGTTAGGGAACGCTCCACCAAAGCTATCCGACACAAAGTAGCCCATCCTTCGGCAATCAACAGAGAGCTCATCCGCCGGACTATATCCTATGTACGCCGGGCTTTGGACCCTAACCCGAGCGTACTCCTGCTCGGTGCGTGACTGGCCGGTGAAGCAAAATCAAAGAAAATACAAATACACCGTCGAGCAAGAGAAGACAACACCACTTCCCGGCAATCAGCCCGCGATACTGCTGACGTCTGAAGACCCTCGAATGAGACTACGATACAGGGGAGCCCACACTCCTCGTCCCACGTGTAGGTAGTGCGTACAAGCCAAAAGGCTACTCAAGACATCCGCCGAACCATTTAGAATTTTAATTAACCTGCGTGAAAACCGTTATCGTTGCCTCGACTTAACCGACCTGCGGTCAACGACAGCAGTCAGGTCCACCAGTACATCGGTGCCTGCCCTATCGTCCCACCAAGTCACTGCGGTTACCAACAAGGTGAACCGTATCCTTACCTTGTCTCGCGTGTGCTCTTGGTAGAGCTCGACTTTTCGTAGTTTGGTAACTCTCGCGAGATACGAGCAGGGGCCAAGCACGCTAGTAACGTCGGTCGTACCCTCCCTGTCGTTCCCGACGATATACCTCTCGCGGGCACCGTTGGGTCGCCCGACTTCTTACCTTTAAGGACAACCGCTTTCCAGGACCCTATGGCGGCAAGAAAAAGTCAGCCTCGAGTGGAGTACAAGGATTACTCCTTGATAGCCCACAATTGAGGTGACTAGGCATAACCCAGATAGGGGCCTTTGGCGGTGTCTGCTTTGTTCCGTACCTGCAACAGTTATAATGAAAGTATCCGCGATCGCTCCCAGAGTGATCACGGCCCGCTATCTAATCCTAGCTAACAATGCGCAGGGCTCACTGCTGAATAATGCATAATTATAATGGGCAGCATAGGTTAAACAAAGGTACATCAAGGGGCGACAAAAACATGCTATGAAGTTGAATAGGATTGTAATCGTAGCAGCAGCAGTAACCATGCCTAGTGCAAGAAATGTACGGAAAAGATAGGCGATATCTGGGGAAGAGAATGGCTCTGCTTGCCTGTAAGCTCGACGGTTGTAGGGGTACGGTCGTCGACGACGTAGTCGATCACCGGGGCATCAACATCGGTCGTCGGGACTACCGGACAATAAGAGGGGGGAAGAAACAATAAATACACAGCAATAATAGCAACACAAATACAATACATGGAGAACGCATTGTTAGCGGTGTTCTAACGCAGTGCAAAGGGTTAGGCTCGGAGCGGGAATTCATCCGGGGATGAAATACCGGCTCCGGGTGATTATCGACAGAGTGTCCGGAGGGGGAAGGGTTCATGCCGGAGATGTCGTGGACATCCGACAAAGATAAGGGGGGTGTGTCCGTGTTAGCTGAACCATTCCGGACAACTTTCGTGTTCGGAATAAACTCATCCGGATACTTTGACAGTACCGGACAAATCATCGGACAGACGGTCCGGAGGGGGACGGTTCGATGTTCGTTGTGTTAGAGGGGTGTTGTGGATATACGGATAGCGTATCCGTATTCACTACATTTTTCTGATCAATTTTCATGTATAAAATTTTTCGATCCGAGTTACGGTTTAAAAGATATTCAATTTCTAATATTTAAAAGCTTTTAGGAATTTCTTTTATTAATTAAATCCATCATTATCCACAACATTATCCAGAATAGTGCCACTGACATGTGGGTCCACCCTGTCATAGGCTGAGACCTTTGATTGGTCAAACTGACCAGGGGGTCCCACCTGTCAGCCAAACAGCAAATAAAATTCATTTTATTTAATCCTTACAAGGGGGACCCATCAGTCATACTCACAGGTTTAATAAAACATTTAATTTAATTAAACTGGCACATGGGCCCACATGTCATTGAGTACTAAACTAATAAAAAAAAATTAGCTATTTAATCAGGGGGTGACCCCACGTGTAAGTGCCTCTATCAATTAACAGGGGGGGTTAACTTTCACTTTATTTTAATTAGCAAGTTAGTTAGGGGAGGGGGCCCACGGGTCAGTGTGTGTAGAGAGGGGGGTTAGGCCGTGGCCGAGGCTTGCGTGTTCGCCGGCGGCGAAGGGCACGGCGGCCACCGGAGCTGGGGGCGGGCGGCAGGGCGGGGGTGCGCGGTTGCGATGTCAGGCGCCGTGCGCACGCGCAGGGCGCGCCCCGTGCCCAGCAGCAGCATGCAATAGTAGGCAGCGGCGGCGGCTCGGGAGCGTGAGCTCGAGCTCCGCCAATGGCGGTCCGAGCGGGGGAACGGCCCTACGGCTGCGAATCGGGCGGAAAGAGGGGGGCATGGGGGTGGAGCTCACAGAGAACGCCATGGAGGGCTCGACGAGGCCGGGCAGGGGCTGCGGGCGACGTATTGGACGTCGGTGGCCGGCAACCATGGCGAGGAGGCCGACCAAATTCCAGCGATGCAGGGGATCTTGGCTCGAGTTCGATGGGGGAGACGAACTGGAGGAGCACGGCGGAGGTCTTCGACATCCTGGACAGGCCTGGGGTGGCCAATGGCCATGGAGGCGAGGAGCGGCGGCACGGGGAGTCCATGGGCGGCGGCGGGAGATGGTGAGGGAGCGCGAGGGAGGAAATCGGGGGGGGGGAGAGACGAGGGGCTCGATCTAGGGTTTCCATGCAGCGAGGGGGGCGCCCTTATCCAACCGGGTGGCGCTGTAGCGACCCGGCGAGGTGAGCCGGTCCGGCTCGGCCATGGAGGCCATGGCGTCACAGGCAAGGAGGAACAGGAGGTAGGGAGAAGAGAAGAGAGGGAGTGGGCTGGGCCCGGGGGTAGTTGGCTGGGCCTTGCCCGTAGCGGTAGTTAGGTGTTTCTTTTGTTTTGTTTTTTTTTACTTTTCTTTATTCTTTCTTTACTGTTATAATTTATTTTGCTTTCAAATAATTTTTTCCAAGTATGAAACTTGTTCCTAAATTATTGTGGTACTTTACACCAGGGACACAAAAAGTGTGGGAATTAAATAAATTCATTTAGGATTTTAATTAAATACCAAACGATTAAAATGGGTTGTCTAAGCTACTGTTTGAATTGTTTGATTTAATTAATAGCTTAATAAATTCCCAAATTCACATGGACATGATCCACTGAATATTTGGCATTTTAGAAAAATGGTTGCACAATTTTTGGAACAACTTTATTTTCCCACATTGTTTTGAATTTCCAAACGCGTTTGAATTTAAAATTGACTTGATGAAGGATGATGATTATTATCATAATCATGACGACTTGGAATTTGTTAAGGTGATCACTGTAGCGTGACACCCGGGGTGTTACAATTAACTAGCGGACTGACCCGCACATTTGCGCGGCTAGATTTTCATCATATAACTGCACATGTAATTTCATATTGAACTATCAAACAAAAGTTTCATCATTTTTTCATTTGAAACTCTATATAGAATGTTAAATTTGGAACTAAGCATTCATAAATTGATACTACTGCAGCTTGATAATATTAAATTATTAATATATTAGCAAATAAAGTTATACAACAACATGCATTTTTCTTGGTCATTTCTTATTATTCTTTACTGGTTGGAAAAACACAACAAAAGATGCATAACTCTTCATGATATATTTTTTAATTTTTTAAATAACTTTAAACCAAGAAAGAAATCTCAATATATTGTATCTACATGTGAACAATTTTTCCCCTTCATCCACCTCATCGTCCCTGTAGATTTATAACATATTGTCATGCTTGGTGTTGTTAGCTTCAATCTTATTTCTTATTTGGTCAAATCATTGTCTTTTGAAATGATATATAAAATTATATTCCAACGAAACAATTTAATTAGCTCATTAGAATAATGGGTGATGTTTAGTTCGAAGTTATTTTAGTATTCTTATCAAAGTCATACCTTTCACCAAAACATCTATCTTTTTACTATATTTTTTGCAAAAAAAATCATATTCATATATAAGTAACACCTTTTAAACATTAATTTCGTAGAAAACCATCTTAGATTTGATGTAGTCATTCTATAGCTATATGTATTTTGTACATGGATTATATATTACTTTTTGGTGAATTTTTTATTTCATTTCAATGTTAGAAGGAGAATATATGGTTGAAAGCAGTTGTGTGATACATGAAAAATGGACCAAGGAAATTTCAAGTCAAGTTGACTAAAGGTAATTTTCTTATTCATAGTTTATAAAACGTAAATATGATCAACTCACATAATATGTACAAAATATATCTGATACATTAGTTTTTGAATTGATGGGATAAGAATTACTTTATTGCATGCATTACATGCAATTAATACAAATTGCTTCAGATTGAATTCCTATCATAGCTAACTTGGTTGCTAATACACGTTTATCTTTGAAATTTTTTATCTCAACCAATATGATTATACCAGATTATTTAGCCCATGTGGGAAACTGTTATGGCCAGTCTTTTATCTTATGTTTCTCGCCGCCCCTCGGTCACCGGATCAGTTAGGTCCTTATACCATATATCACTGTGGTCACCAGTCTGGATCAACATGATATCCCTAGTTAAATGGATTTTGTAGATTTGCACGATGGCGAGCTTTTTGAGCGGTAGAGTTTGTATTTTTTTTCACACAAACTCTCCATCAAAAGAATTACTATTACAAATCGAACTCATAGAACATACATGATTATTGGTATGTGTGTCGACCTCTCCTCTCCCAAATTTTGTCAGAAATAAAACTTGACTCGAATTTTCATGTGTCACTCCATTAGTTCATCCACACAATCATGCAACAAATTAAAATCATCAAGCATAAATTATTGGGATATTCATATGTTCTCCTAGAGTTTTGTGCTCTTTCTTTTATGGTTTAGCTAATATAATGATATAGGGTTCCATATGTTCCAAAATATATTGTATACTTGATTATTTGTAGTTTCTAATTCAAATTTTCCCAATGATTTCCATTTATATTGCGTCAAAAGATAGTAAAATGGGTACGGCATAAAACTATTTTGCAATGAATATGTTGTATCTACATATTTACTTATGCGCCTTAAATTTTGGAACTGATGTTTTTCTTTACACATGTACATTGTATATGCTTTCACGGGATTTTTCTCGTGACCATTTTTTCATGAACAATACATATTTTATAATGGATCATTTTCATGTTTGTTTCTTTCTGTTGACATTATGGTTATTTATTATTTATTTTGTGGGAATAGAAATATATATATATATATATATATATATATATATATATATATATATACACATACATATTGTTGGTACTTAGATGACCATGTATTTCTGGTGCCAGCTATACATCCATGATTATACGCATACTCCATATTATATTGAAAAATAATATTTTGGTAATCTTTTTGCCAAACTGTTTTTTAGGTACGTACATGTATATTTTTCCTTCTTTGTCAGTTTGGTTATAGTTTTTTTTTATTTCAACGTGAAGCAAAGAAAGAGTCTGTATGGATATTTTTGACGTATTGAAAAGGAAGTCTTTCCTCAAAAAAAAGTCTGGATTGATACGTTGCTGCACATGTATATGCTCGGACACTTTTCTTTGGGCTGGTCAAATTCCAATCGTAAGCTTTTATCCGATTGTCTAGGACAGATTTTTTACATAGAAAGGCATAGGAGTTGGACGGAATTATTTTTTTAAGAGACGGCTGCCGTATTTAGCAAAATCAAGGTATGTTATCTGATTGTTAGCATAGGAGTCGGATGAAAGACGTGTTATACTATTTGTACGTGACATGCCAAGATATTCTTACATGATATATTTGTATGTAACCCTACATCTTTAAATCTCAGCCTTTAATATATAAAATTAGCGGTTGTGATAATTTAATCTATGTAGGCGTATGTAATGGCTTATTTGTCTCTTGTTTTAATTATCTATAGTACTATAATAGTTCATCCCCAGTAACCTATTTATCTGGACATGCAACTTATCCACATTATCAAGTAGGTCCATCATGCAAAAACTCTTCCATTAACTCTTCATGCACATGCTTCCATTAACTTTGCATGTGCATGCAATCGCTCACAACTAAATAATAACTTTGTATGCACTCAACCTCACAATTTATAAGTAAGTTTTTTTTAATAAAAACAAATTATAAGTTACATCGAATTTTATTTCTTATGTAACATTTTTTATATATACACATCCATAGTTGCTATGATTATTTTAGGATTAGCCTCATATACACATCACTTTCTCTACTCAACTATGTTTTTGCCTCATATCATCTCGCCGATATATTGTCAAGTATCTAAATTAACAAAACAAAAAATCAAACTCATTTTTGGATTTTTCATCAAAATTTCTTAGATTTTTTTACGTTAGACAATATTTCTTTCAAAAAATAATTTATGATCAAATTATACTATGTTTCATAAATTTTCACATGTTTTAAAACATCAAATTATTTCTCAATGGTTCCCACAGCAACGCGGGGTATCATCTAGTATAATAGATAGATGGGTCCATTAGGCGGACTAGGGATGTGATGGGTGCTAAAAGTTTTGAGATCCTCAACAACATGTAAAGTAGTAAGTGTGATGTGTGTAGGAAGGCTCTTAACTCTCTATTCCTCTTCTTTCTCTGTAGCCCACTTAGGACAGTAAAACTACACCCAAAGCCATCCCTCTCATGCATTCGTTGTTTTCCGTCGTTGGATCTCGCGACTTGGCCATGCTTGGCCGTCCGATGACGTGGGCCGACTGTCCTTGAGCAGCTATTCCATGCGGCGAATCTGATGTATGTGGTTCACTGCTGCACGTTAACGTCGGATCTCTAAAGAACGGTGACGATTATGTTTCATACCCTCCATGCCCCCGCTCCGGGAACCCCGACCTCTCCCGGTCACGCCTAGGTCAGAGAAAGAGAGATACAGCAGCGGCAACGATGCTGGCGAAATGTGTGCATGTGTAGCACCAAAGGACTGGCTCACTCTCGACATTGTCTCCACCTCCTCCCTCTTGCCCCACCAGAGTAGGGCGGCCAGAGATGCCATCCTCATCACGAGAGTGAAGAGAGGGAGGGGAAATTCGAGAGGTGGATCCCGGCAGTGGAGAGAAGAGCGAGCGGAGGCCAAGGAGATCCGGCAAGGATGTCTGCTGGAGGCGGGCCATGGCCGAGATCAGAGGGTGCTCCAGGCGGAGGCGGAGGAAGTTAAGCAGATCCCGTCAGCGGATCAAAGCAGCAGGATAAATGACGCTGAGGTCGTTCATGGTTTGCCTCCATCTCCTCTCTCTCTCCCCCCCCCCTCTGCTCTCTCATATCCCCTTTTTTCGTCTCATGGATTAGTGCATCGACTGCAGGGGAGGCTGAAGGCTGAGTTCGATGTGACCTTTTGATAGATATTGCTTCGGTGGATGTACATGCTTAATGACAGAGGAATTATAATGGAATTGAGGTGCGGTGATTAAAACTTGATAATGAAATGTTAAGTTACTGCATAAGAAAGATTGGTAGGGCATTGTGTCTATTATATTGAGCATCATAATGTGCTAAAAGGTGATAATGTGCTAAAAAAGGTGATTCCGATTTTTTTGTGGTTTATTTTATTTGTGTTTACTTGAATATTTCACTTAAAGTTCATTTGGTTTACTACCTCAAATGACCATTTTTGTGTTGACTTACAGTTATAGTTGATTATGTGTTGGCTAAGAAAACTTGAGCTTTAATTCATGTTGTGTGATATGCTAAACTTCTACTCAAGTGACCATACATTAATCTGTTCGTGATGCTTAAACACCACCTTCATGTATTTTTTTACCTTATTTGTACCTTCGACAACCATGTTCTTATCGTCAGATTTGTATGCTTTCCACCTAAACTCTTGAACCATTTGGCTGGGATCGATGTTTTCTTGATAGATAGAGCTGATCTTGCATCACTATGTTCTGGTGGTGTTTACATGGGTAATTGATTGTCGTTGTTGGTCATGCAGCTCATGTGTCATGCCCTAAATAAAGCTCCCGGTGTATATTCAGTGACAACTAGGATTATGTCAAGTTTCCAATGTATGATAGGCTTGCGTCCTACTCTCACCAAAGTTAAGACATGGCTCCGGGGCAGGTTAGCTTTTATTTATTCCCTGTAACTTTCTACCTATTTCTCCTAACATGTGATGTGCTTCGCCTCAAGCATGCTAGATTGAAGAGTATATGGTGTATATGTCATTGCTTATCTGTTTGGTGGATGCTTCATATGCAGAAGACAAAGACCGTCTATTACCAGAGGTAATTTTACTTACTTGTAGATACTAAATAGTTAGTATAGAAGTATGATAATTTAGAAGAAGTATCATGATGTGGTTCAGTAATAATTTTAAAACTACAGAGACCTTTCATCATATTTTTGTTCTGAATATGGTCGGTGTGTTCAAGTTGATTTGGAACAATTTGAAGGGTTTCCTCAACACAAAAACTTTAGCCAAGATTCACTTAAGAACCTCAAACTATGTATAGAAGTTTAAAACTGTAATTCTTTCAGGAGCTTCACTACTTTTTGTATGCTTTATTTGTTACAAAGTTAAATAATTTGACCTATTTGTTGTGTGGAACATGATGTAGCATTTATTTGATCCTAATCTAATTCGGCTCTTGACCATCATCTTTTGGCTCTCGCTTTTAACAAATGCACTATCAGTTTTTAATTTTGGTGACACTATACTTTGGGCAATAGTTTAGACTTCTTGGGCCATTCTCTATCTAATGTTGATGCATCTTCAAAAATAAACGGATATGTTTTCTACATATATGAATGACACACTGATACTATGAATTTTGCAGTTAACTGATCGTCCTAAGACTAATACTAAATTCGCTACATTTATGTTCCATTGCTAATGAGCGTTCATTTATGATGCCCTCCCCAGGATGGAAACATTCCTCGAAACCATGATAAACATCAGTGGAGGAACAACCTTTTTTTTTATTTTTTTCTGACCCTTTTGTATCGTCGATGCCACAAAGATTACCTAGAATCATTGCCATATCGTGTTTAAAATTGTTTACATTATCCTTCTCTAACCTGATGGCGTTAGAAATTTATAGTTGCGGGGTAGGATTAGCTTGCCCTTTCTTGAATTTGTTTCTCACAATTTAGGTTTTTTTTGCGGATCTCTTTCTTACATGTTTTCACTTTTGTAAATGTGTGCGACTAATATTCATAGTTGGATATACATATACATAAAGCATATATCAGTAAATCTTCATTTGCATGTTTTGGATCATCACTGTGCCAAACAAGCATGGCAGATCCATCGGTCGTTGTAGTTTACAGAAAATTAGTTTTCCAAAACTAGATGTCTCCTTAGTTAATTGGGTTTCCGATCAATGAATTGCACACATATGTACTGGGTGTTAATAGAAAAACATCAAGACAGAAACTATATACTGTTCCATTATTTTAGTTTTTACTCGATCCAATTTCTTTCAACATCACCATTTTTTATTACTCCATGTTATATCTCTATATAAATGAACTTCACATTTCATTTTTCTTATATTTGTAAAATCTCTCCTACAGTTTCACGAAAAAAAATAGACGGGCGCAGCAACGCGCGCCATCAACGATCTAGTCTATCCTTAAATTTGGCTAGCATTCTAATGTTCTCATTTATTTGCACTTGGATAGCATTTATAGGTGTGGTTTTCCACTCCTTAAGGGGAGAAGTCCTAATTTTAAGCATCTCAACATCATGAGTGATGTTGTCAACCTTCAAACAGAGACTATCAAATTTTTATAATTTCTCTTCTACACTCTTGTTGAAGGCTTTTTGAGAGGTAATGAGGTCCTTAAGCATGCTCTCTAATTCAGTATTGGAGTTTTTGGTGCTAGGATAAGTTTTGTTGTTCCCATAAGAATTAGAGGGGAACGGTCTAGGATTGTTGCTACCAAAGGTACTCTTATAAGAATTATTGTTTAAGTTATTCCTATAAATAGAATTAACATCTACTTGCTCTCTTTCTTGAGCAACCAAACAATTCAAAGGAACATCATGAGGATCAATAGGAGCTTGCTTAGTAAGTAAAGACATGATCAAGTCAACCTTTTCATTTAAAGAGGGGATCTCCTCAACAGAGTTTACTTTCCTACCTGTTGGAGATCTTTCGGTGTGCCATTGAGAGTACTTTGTCATCATATGATCCAATATCTTTGTGGCAACCCCAAGTGTAGTTGACATAAAAGTTCCTCCTACGGCCGAGTCCAACAGATTCCGCGAGGTAAAGTTTAAATCTGCATAGAAATTCTGCATAACCATCCAAGTAGTCAAACCATGTGTAGGGAAATTCTTAACAAGAGATTTCATGCGTTCCCAAGCTTGGGCAACGTGTTCATTATCCAGTTGCCTAAAATTCATAATGTTACTTCTCAACTGGATGATCTTACAAGGTGGGTAGTACTTCCCAATAAAAGAATCCTTGCACTTATCCCAAGAATCTATGCTATTCCTAGGCAAGCATTGGAGCCACTCCTTGGCTCTTCCTCTCAAAGAAAAAGGAAAAAAAACTTAAGTTTAACAATATCACCATCTACTTATTTATACTTTTGCATATCACAAAGTTCAACAAAATTATTCAAATGCAAAGCAGCAGCATCTCCAGCACCTGAGAATTGATCTTTCATAACAATATTCAGTAAAGCAGGTTTAATCTAATAGGAAGTCGCCTCAGTGGTGGGTGCAGAAATAGGAGTGCAAATAAAATATTAGGGGCAATTGACAGAATTATAAACGCATCGCAATGCTAATTATGCCACAGGAAATCTAGAGGCTCAATCGTAGGGGCAGTACGCCAAGATGAGCATACCGTTTATCCATTAGCATCTACTCACTAATCATCCACCTTGAGATATCTATCTAGAACATCTCGCTGGTATTAAGTTGCGAACACCAACCAAACTGTAGGATCAAAGCAACAGAAAATTGCATTTAGACACTATGCGTAAAGTAAGCAATCCTTGCAACCGCGGTTACAAGCACCACAGTTTTCTCCCTGGTGGCAACAACACATCCCCTAGTCTCATGTTTCTGTCACTCAAGCTAGACATCGGGGGCATGAACCCACAATCAAGCATAACGCTCCCTCTTGGAGTTACTATCTTCTAGTTGGCCAAAGCAATACAAAGCAACGGAGAACATGCAAGAATACTCAAGAACTAATAATAAAAAGGTAAACCAAATATATTACTCATCACAATCTGAACATAATCTTACAATCCATCGGATCCCAGCAACCACAGCATAGCAACAAAAAAAACTAATACATAAATGCCTTGATCATGTAGGACAGCTCACAAGGTCTAAGGATTTAGGCACAAGAGTTGAGAGAAAACATCATCTAGCTACTGGTCATGGACCCATGGTCCAAGGTGTACTACTCACGACACATCCGAGCGGCAAGCATGGTGGTGGAGGAGACTTCGGAGGTGAATCCTCCCTCCGGTAGGTTGCTGGGACAGGGTCTTCTGGCGATCCCGATCTCGGGATCGCGACGGCGGTGAAACAATGGTGAAAATCGCGTAACGGAGGTCCTCCCGAGGATTTTAGGAGAAGGAATAATAAATAGGCCTAAGGGAGGCTCGAGGGGAGGCACCACTGATGGCTTCTCGCCCCTCGTTGGTTACCCCAAGTGGAAGGTTTGAGATGCAGTGCAGCAGCAAGTTTCCCTCGGCGAAGATACCAAGGTTATCGAACCAGTAGGACTCAGGAGAAACAAGTAGTTGGAAACGTTGCCAGAAATTGCTTCCTGACTAGGGTGTTGTCGTGGACCTGCACACAACAACAAATAACTTTGCTCCCAACGAGTACAGAGGAGTTGTCAATTCCTCCGGCCTTGTCGTTTACAAAGGATCAACGCAAGAGATAAAAGGTGCAAAGGAAAGTAAAACATGAAAGTAAATTGAGGGTGTGAACAATAATGTGAAGATGGACCGGGGTCCCGTGATTTTCACTAGTGATGTCTCTCTCCCAAAAGACGATAAAAGTGCTAGCTCGGTAAACAAATCACAGTTGGGAAATTGACAGGATTATGAAGGCACCGCAATGCTAACTATGCTGCAAAGAAAGGAAGGGCTCAAAAGCAATGGGAAGTACGCCAAGGTAAGTAGACCGAAATCCATCTGCATCTACTACGAATCATCCACCTTGAGATATCTATCCAGAACATCTCGCTGGTATTAAGTGTAAACTCAAAGCAACAGACAACTGCATTAAAAGAACTTTGCGTAAAGTAAACAATCCTTGCACCCGCAGGTACAAGCTCCGTTGTTTTATCCTTGGTGGTAACAACACATCCCCTAGTCTCATGTTTCTGTCACTCAAGCTAGACATCAAGGGGCTGAACATACAATCGAGCATAACGCTCTCTCTTGGAGTTGCAAATAAATACTTGGCCAAAGAAAATACCGCAACGGAGAACATGCAAGAATTTACTCAAGAACAAAATATAAAAGAGAAGAACCAAATATATTACTCTTCACAATCTGAACATAGTCTCATAATCCATCAGATCCCAACAAACTCAGCATAGCAACAACAGAAATTACATAGATGCCTCGATCATGTGAGGCAGCTTACGAGGACTCGAAAGTGGAAGCACAAAGGGGGGAGAGATTCATCACATAGCTACTGGTCACGGACCCATGGTCCAAGGGGGACTACTCACGGTGCATCCGGGAGGCGTCCATGGCTATGGATGGTCTCCCGGAGGGGGTTCCTCCTCCCGGAAGGGTGCCGGGGCAGCTTCTCCAGGCAGCCCCGATCTAGAAACGGCGGCGGCGGCGGTACAGAGGGGAGTTCGCGGAAAAGAGATCGATATTATGGGTTTCCACCCCAAGGGGTAAATATAGGCGAAGGGGGCATCAAGGGGACCCACGAGGCAGTCAGTAGGGTCCCTGGCGCGGCCCAGGGTGGGGCCGCGCCACCTACCCTCCTGGCTGCCTGGTGGTGGCCCCCTTCCCTCTCTTGGTGATTTCGGAAGCTTCTGTTGCGCTGATTTTTTATATATTTTTACCGGAATTTTTGGAGTACTTTTAATGGCCGGAAAACCTGAAATACAAAACAGCAGAAAACAGAAACTGGCAACTGGGTGCACTGAGTTAATAGGTTAGTCCAAATAGGTTCAAAAGTGTATGAAAGTTCAAGCAAAACATGGCAAAGTCACACAAAACATGCATGGAGAAAGCAGAAATTATAGATACGTTTGGGACGTATCACATCCCCAAGCTTAATTCTTGCTCGTCCTCGAGTAGGTAAATGATAACAAGCATAATTTCTGTGGTGAGATGCCACACAACCATAAAAGGACTTTTAAGTAAAGCAATCAAAGCATGCAATTCAATTCAAGTCTTAACAAGCAAGAGTCTATATTAGCATTGACACAAGAAACAAAAGAACAAAGGGTGCAAGAGCTCTTGCTGTCCGTGACTCGAATGTCTCCAAATGGTGTTTGCGTGCAAGAAAGGGATAGGGAAATACGAGAGAAAAAATAAGGTTTGTGAGAACAACTATCTACTAAAGTTTCACACTTGGTCTCCTTTGGATTCTTATCTGGACTCGTCCCCAGACCACTAGCCAGGTACAAGTCAAACTAATCCACTCCCTTTCGATATTTTGAGCACTCATGCAATGGATGAGCGTGAGCAAGAAAGTTGACACCTAAAAGGAGAAACAGAAAGAAGGTGGAGGAGGAAGACAAAAAGGTGTGAAAGGCTCACATCAATGAGGACAATCACAGGCGAGAGAAGGCCATATGATAGATATGATGTGAGGAGTAGGGATTGCCATACAACGGATGCACATGTGAGCTAAAAGCTCTCTAAGGGAACTAGTGGGGGTGCATCTAACTTGCTTGCTCAAGAAGACCTAGAGCTCGTTTGAGGAGGCTCATCATTGGAATATACAAGCCAAGTTCTATAGTGTGAAGGGTCCCCACATAGCTATATGCATGATGATGATCTCTATGGAGTACAAGGGATAGAAGATGAAGTACTAGTGTGGATCTCTCAAAAGGAATAGTAGTATGCCCCCTTCTCTCTTTTTTATTTTTTTTCTCTTTTTCTCTTTTTTTTATTTTTTTGGTGGCCTCAATGGCTCTTTCTATCTAACTCTCATTTGTCATCTTTGGGATCTTTTGATTTTGTCCTCTTTGGGATCTTTTCCTCACTTTAGGGGCAATACTCTATATTTTACAAGGATTTAGGAGATCTTTCACACTTTACAAAGGTACTCACATAAAGAAAATGTAACTATCATGATGCAAATGTATGCTTCTGCCAGGGTAGCAGGATATGCAATGATACTAGCGCGTCATGTAGTAACGATTAGGGCAAGGCCCAACTAGCATGCGGCTCATCGATCAAGAAAATAGCATGTATGACATGAAGAACAAGTCATGAGAAGGTGGATGTTGCATGGCAATGTATCTCGGAAAGGCTATGGAAATGCCTTGTAGGTAGGTATGGTGGCTGTTTTGAGGAAAGATATAAGGAGGCTTATGATGACAGAGCGTATCATGCCAAGGGTTTGGATGCGCCGGCTAAGTATGCACCAACTCTCGAGGTGAGAAAAGGGCAATGAACGGTACCGAAGAGGCTAGAAAAAGTATAGGTGGGTGGAAGTGTCAACTTTCGAATACTCACATTAGTCCGAAGAACTCATGCACTTATTATCAGTAACTCTCAATCTAATCAGGAGGTTCACAAAGAGATAGGTACCCCGAGGAGGAGTGTATGGGGGTTTGGTTATCCTTGCGCATCCTCGACTCATGGTACGTGAGTGTACTCTAATATTCGAACCCTCTAGAGGTTAGTGATCCATCTAGTAGCTAGAGTTCTCAACAGGGGTTTTTTGGTTTTCGAAAACACACGGATTGCCCAAAATACGACATCTATCACTAATAGGCAAGAGCTCTTGACACCATAAGTTCAAACATTACTCTAGTCAATACCTCAAAACTATTGCAAGTTACTACTACAAAGAGAATAACAACTTTAACTACCTACTTTTAGTCAAGACACAGAACTCAGTGCAACAGGAAAACTCTCTAACAAGATAAAACATGCAATCTATAGAAAGTTCAACCTAAGACAAAAGAAAAGCTCTAGAAAAACTAAAGCACTATAACTAAACAGAACAGCAGCTAAGAAAAGAAAAAGAACAGCTCACGGCTAAAAGAATAAGCATGCAAATCCTGTGAGGAGTTCTAGTTCAAGCGGAGCGTGAATCTCTCCCACACAAAAGATTAAGTTGGGGTCTAACTTGTTACTAAAGCAAACAAAGCTAAAGAAAACTAAAAAAGTAAAGAGCGAGACGCTCCAAGCATAGCACATAACGCATGAAGTGATAAAAATATAGTGCAACGAGAGACGAACTGATAATTGTTGATGAAGAAGGGGATGCACGGGGGCATACCCAAGCTTAGACGCTTGAGTCTCCTTGAATATTTATTGTGGGTGCACATGGCATCCCCAAGCTTGAGCGTTTGACACTCCTGAATCTTCTTTCATCATCCTCCATCGCGCACTTGAAAACTCCCTTCATACATAACTCATTGTAGGCTGATTAGAGAGGTTAGTACCCTAATAAAATAATTTTTCTCTACTGAAAATAAATATTTCCAGGAATAGCTACTGTTTCTCAAGATTGCCAAAGAGTTTTTGCAAAGAAAAAGCAAGCTTAAGGTTTGCAAAAGTAAGGAGAGACAAAACGTGGCAGAATCTGTGAAAAACAGAACAGCAGATAGAAAAGAATTTTTTAGGGATACTTATGCAACTCAAATAAACAAACTCAGAACATACGCAAGTTTCGTAATTGTATAGAGCACGCTGTGTAAAAATTTCAGCTCAAAAAGACGAACTGGAATTTTTCTCTGATTTTTCTAGTCACGAGGACAGAATCTGTTTTCTGGACAGCATGTCACAACTTTCACTTCCCTTGTCATATGAGGCTAAACTTGGCACAAAGCTTGAAAAGTAAAGATAAAATGATGTTTCTACAGTAGTAACAATCATCAAGACCACTAAGAACAGAACAAAAGCAAAAAGAAAAACCTAAATTCGTTGCGGGCTGCCTCCCGGAAGCGCTTCTTTAGAGCCATTAGCTAGGCTTAAAGCAGAAGATCGAGTCTTTTCAAGAGAATAACTAGCCCGTGTGACGGACTAAAAAGGTAACTTAATCTTTTTCCTAGGGAAATGATCCATCCCTTTCATGTCAATGATAGCACCAACTGTGTGAAGAAAAGGACGTCCCAAAATAATTGGACAAGAAGGTTCACATTCAATGTCCATAATAGTAAAATCAACGGGAACATAATTGTCATTGACAATGATAAGAACATCGTCGATCTTCCCCAAAGGTTTCTTTACGGAAGAATCAACAAGACGAACACCAAAAAAACAAGGATCAAAAGGTTTCAATTCAAGCATAGCATACATTCTTTTGGGCATAACAGAGGTACTTGCTCCAACATCACAAAGAGCATAACAAGAGAAGTTATTCAATTTAATTTTTATCATACGATCCCAACCATCTTCTAGCTTCCTAGGTATGGAGGCTTCTAGTCTAAGCTTCTCCTCCCTAACTTTGATTAGAGCATTGGTGATATGCTCTGTGAAGGCAAGATTGATTGTGCTAGTGTGGGGGTCTCTAGACATCTTGTGTAGGAAACCAATAACTTCTGGTAAAGTGCAGTTGTCAAAGTCTAGGTCACTACTATCTATCAAGGAGGTAGTGATATCATTTAGGTTCACTTGTTTGAAAGCCTCTATGTTCATAGAGGTTTCTTCATCTATGGTTGAGGTGGTAGCATCACCATTGATAGGTCCAGTGGGACTTGGGGTGTGATGGGTGCTAACAGTTTGGACATCCTCAACTACTTGAATAGTAGCTACTGTGTGGTAGGTAGGGAGGCTCTTAACTCTCTCCTCTTCCTCTTTTTCTCTAGACCATCTTTCTTTGAGTTTAGCCATCATCCTAATATTTTCATTGATTTGTAACTGGATAGCATTAATAGGGGTGACCTTACTCTCCTCAAGGGGAGAGGTTCTAATTTTTAACATCTCAACATCAAGGGCTAAGTTGTCTACCTTCAAACAAAGATTATCTAATTTAGCTAGTTTTTCTTCCACATTCTTGTTGAAGGCTTTTTGGGTAGTGATAAAGTCTCTAAGCATACTCTCTAGTTCAGAGGTGGGGTTCTTGTTGCTAGGGTAGGTGTTGTTGTTCCCATAAGTGGATGGAAACGGTCTAGGATTACTAGCAAAGTTGCTCCTATAAGCATTATTGTTGAAGTTGTTTCTAGAGACAAAATTAACATCTACTTGCTCCTAAGCAACCAAAGAATTTAAAGGAACGTCTTGAGGATCAATAGAGGGTTGCTTGGTAAGTAGAGACATGATAAGGTCAACCTTTTCATTTAAAGAGGAGATCTCCTCGACAGAGTTTACCTTCTTACCGGTTGGAGATATCTCGGTGTGCCATTGCGAGTAGTTCAGCATCATCTCATCAAGTAGCTTTGTGGCAGCACCAAGCGTGGTTGACATAAAAGTTCCTCCCGCGGCCGAATCTAACAGGTTCCGCGAGGTGAAGTTCAAGCCTGCATAAAAAGTCTGGATAACCATCTAGGTAGTCAGTCCATGTGTGGGGCAGTTCTTGACAAGCGTCTTCATACGTTCCCAAGCCTGGGAAACGTGTTCATTATCCAATTGCCTGAAATTCATAATGTTACTCCGCAATTGAATAATTTTAGCAGGGGGATAGTACTTCCCTATAAAAGAATCTTTGCATTTGCTCCAAGAATCGATACTGTTCTTGGGCAAAGATTGTAGCCATTCCTTGGCTCTTCCTCTCAAAGAGAAAGGAAAAAGCTTCAGCTTGACGATGTCTCCATCCACTTCCTTGTATTTCTGCATGTCGCAGAGCTCGATAAAGTTGTTTAGGTGTAAGGCAGCATCTTCTCCTGCTCCTGAGAATTGATCTTTCATAACAAGGTTAAGCAAAGCAGGTTTAATCTCATAAGAAGGTGCTGAAGTGGCAGGTGGAGCAATAGGAGTGCAGATAAAGTCACTGTTGTTGTGACTAGTGAAGTCACACAACTTAGTGTTTTCATTGCAACCCATAGTAGCAGCAGGTATTTTTGGTATTTTTGATTAAGGACACAAAAGTAAAAAATGAAGGGTAAACTAACAAGACTAAAAAGAAAAGGTAAAAGATAGTGTGCAACTCCCCTATCTTGTAGACTTGAGTCCCCGGCAACGGCGCCAGAAATTTGCTTGATGGCTTCTCGCACCTCGTTGGTTACCCCAAGTGGAACGTTTGAGATGCAGTGCAGCAGCAAGTTTCCCTCGGTGAAGATACCAAGGTTATCGAACCAGTAGGACGCAGGAGATACAAGTAGGTGGCAACGTCTCCAGAAATTGCTTCCTGAATAGGGTGTTGTCGTGGACCTGCACACAGCAACAAATAACTTTGCTCCCAACGAGTACAGAGGAGTTGTCAATTCCTCTGGCCTTGTCGTTTACAAAGGATCAATGCAAGAGATAAAAGGTGCAAAGGAAAGTAAAAGCTGAAAGTAAATTGAGCGTGTGAACAATAATGTGAAGATGAACCGGGGTCCCGTGATTTTCACTAGTGATGTCTCTCTCCCAAAAGACGATAAAAGTACTAGCGAGGTAAACAAATCTCAGTTGGGCAATTGACAGGATTATGAAGGCACTGCAATGCTAACTATGCTGCAAATAAAGGAAGGGCTCAAAAGCAATGGTCAGTACGCCAAGGTAAGTAGACCGATATCCATCTGCATCTACTACCAATCATCCACCTTGAGATATCTATCCAGAACATCTCGCTGGTATTAAGTTGCGAATCCCACCCAAAGTGTAAACTCAAAGCAACAGATAACTGCATTAAAAGAACTTTGCGTAAAGTAAAAAATCCTTGCACCCGCAGGTACAAGCACCGTTGTTTTATCCCTGGTGGTAACAGCACATCCCCTAGTCTCATGTTTCTGTCACTCAAGCTAGACATCAAGGGGCTGAACCCACAATCGAACATAACGCTCTCTCTTGGAGTTGCAAATAAAATACTTGGCCAAAGCAAATACCGCAACGGAGAACATGCAAGAATTTACTCAAGAACAAAATATAAAAGAGAAGAACCAAATATATTACTCATCACAATCTGAACATAGTCTCATAATCCATCAGATCCCAACAAACTCAGCATAGCAACATCAGAAATTACATAGATGCCTCGATCATGTGAGGCAGCTCACGAGGACTCGAAAGTGGAAGCACAAAGGGGGGGAGAGATTCATCACATAGCTACTGGTCACGGACCCATGGTCCAAGGGGGACTACTCACGGTGCATCCAGGAGGCGTCCATGGCTATGCATGGTCTCCCGGAGGGGGTTCCTCCTCCCAGCAGGGTTCCGGGGAAGCTTCTCCAGGCAGCCCCGATCTAGAAACGGCGGCGGCGGCGGTACAGAGGGGAGTTCGCGGAAAAGAGATCGATATTAGGGGTTTCCACCCCGAGGGGTAAATATAGGCGAAGGGGGCCATCGAGGGGACCCACGAGGCAGTCAGGAGGGTCCCGCCCTCCTGGATGCCTGGTGGTGTCCCCCCTTCCCTCTCTTGGTGATTCCGGAAGCTTCTGTTGCGCTGATTTTTTATATATTTTCCCGGAATTTTTGGAGCACTTTTAATGGCCGGAAAACCTGAAATACAAAAACAGCAGAAAACAGTAACTGGCAACTGGGTGCACTGAGTTAATAGGTTAGTCCAAATAGGTTCAAAAGTGTATGAAATTTCAAGCAAAACATGGCAAAGTCACACAAAACATGCATGGAGCAAGAAGAAATTATAGATACGTTTGGGACGTATCACCACCTGACCAAGCTGGTACCTGGCGCGGCCTCCCCCCTGGCCGCGCCAGGTGGCCGCTTGGCCAGGTAGTGTCCCCCTGAAAGGATGTGGAAGTAGCCTAGAGGGGGTTGAATAGGTGCTTAAAATAATTATGGTTTAGGCTTGAACAAATGCGAAATAAAACTTAACATTTAATTTGCCAAGCAAGAAACCTAAATAATCTAGGCTTAACTATGTGCAACAACAACTTATACTAAGCAAGATAAACAACTATGTGATAGTAAGATATATAACAAGAGCACTAAGGCTATCAAAATGTAGGTGCACAAGTAAATAGGTTGAGTAGATGAACAACCTATGGGACAAGCAATGCACAATAATATGAGCGAGCACAAGATAAACAAGGTAATAAGCTTGCTCAAAGTAAGGTTAGAGATAACCGCAAGTGGAGCCGATGGAGACAAGGATTTGTTACCGAAGTTCCTTCTCTTGCGAGAATTACGTCTCCGTTTGGAGAGGGTGTGGAACACAATGCTCACACGAAGCCAACGAGGGCCACCCTGTGTCTCCTCACGCTCTTACCAATGCAAGATGTCGTGATTCCACTATAGGATACTTGAGGGCGGTCACCGAACCCGTACAAATGGTGACCCTTGGGGGCGGTCACCGAACCCGTACAAATGCTCGGGGCTATCTCCACAACCGAATTGGAGGCTCCCGTAGCGTCCCGAAGCTTTAGACCACAATGATTGAGCTCCGCAACAACAAGCCTCTAGGGGCCAACGCACCCAAGAGGAACAAGCTCTATAGTGCCAATGCACTCAAGAGTACAAGCTCTAGAGTGCCAATGCACTCAAGAGTAACAATCTTCTCAACTTCACTTACTACAACGAATCCTCGGAGAGAACTCAAACCGATGCACCAAAGCAGTGGCAAGAGCACACGAAGTGCTCAAGTCCCCCACTCTCAAATCCCACCAAAGCAACAAAAGCTATGGAGGAATATGAGAGTAAGAACAAGGACAACACCAAGAACTCCAAGATCTAGATCCACAAGGTTCCCCTCACTTAGAGGAGAGATGACTTGGTGTAGAATGTAGATCTAGATCTCCTCTCTATTTTCCCTAAAAAAGGAGCAAGAATCATGGGAGGAATAGAGAGATATCAAGCTTGAAGAGGTAAACAATGGAGGTGAAAAATGAGCTCAATAACATTGGGGACAATGGGGAAGAAGGGCCCCCTTTTGTAGGTCCCCACGAATCCAACCGTTATGTGCAGTTTTCTGCGTCCCGAGCGGCACTATCGCTCCCGGAGCGGTACTATCAGACATTAAATACCGCGCTCGGAACCGAGGTTTTGCGGTAGTATCAAGTGGTACTACCTCTCTTCCGGGCGGTACTACCTCTCAGGCAAAAAATAGCACGGCCAAAACAAGCACCATACGAACACCGATTTTGATGATCTTGGGCTTGTTGTAAAGCTATGTAAAATCTCAAGGTCCTCAAATATAGAACCACCCAAGATCGACAAAAATAAATGCTACAAATCATGGACAGGTTAAAATGCCAACAAGGTAGAAGGAGAAACCTTCACAAGATAAGAACCGACAAAAACACCAACATCAAAAACACAAAAATAGATGTATATGAAATCCGTTTTCGATGAAGAAGAGCTTGTAATGAATACGAACTCAAGCTCCAAAACTCACAAAGAGAAAAGCCAAACAAAAACCAATAAAGATGATGCCAAGGATGCAAAGGTTTGAGATCTCCACGAACGATGCGGCCTAGCCTATAACTCGGTCTCCTAACTACCACCATGAGACCGGTAAACTAGAAACCTATAAAGGTCAAACCTTTGTCTTCAGCATAATCCACTTAAGCTTGATGATGACGATCATGTCCGCCTCAAGTTGGAACACCTTTCTTTGTTGCGCCGTCTCGATGAAGATTAGTAAATTGCTCCCCCATACTCCATTATGGGTGAGCCTTTTTTAGGCACATCTTCACAAGACCATTATCACCTAATGGTCGGCAAGCTCCAAGCATACGATATCTTCATGATGATCCTCTTGAACTGGCACACAACAACCTTGATGGCCATCCTCTCTCTCGGGCTATATGAAATCTTCCTTTTGATGCAAGCAAATGGAAAGATTCCTAACCCCTCATAGAAACACCACACGCATGGATCATGTGTTAGTACACAAAGCATAATAGACAATGCTTAACATACCGTGAGATGACATGATCCCACAAGGCACATCTTCTATACTTTGTGTGTTGATCAACTTGATTCCATTCTTCGCACTTTGTCTTGATCAAACATGAGTCTTTCCAACACTCCTCATTAAGATGATGTCTTGAAGGTAAACACGAATGTTCACACAACCTCCTTCTTCAAGACATGCTTGCAATATGCTCAACTCTCACATGACCAATCTTTGGATTACTCCATAAATAACACCTTGGTCATCACATGATCTTCTCCTTTCAACCTTGAAGCCAACATATGATCTTCAAGAACTTCCTATGGACAAACCTTAAAGTATAACTCAAGCAAACCATTAGTCCATATGGATTGTCATTAATTACCAAAACCAAACATGAGGGCACATGCCCTTTCACCCCCACTGGCCCTCATTTGGTGTTCTGGAGTCTTCTGTTGCGCTGATTTTTTGTATGATTTTTCTAGATTTTTTCGGGCACTTTAATAATTGGAATTTTCCTGCAATGCACGGACAACAATAGACATAAATTGGCACTGGGCACTAAGTTAGTAGCTTAGTCCAAATATGTTGTAGAAGGTATGAAAGTGTAGCAAAACATATAGCAATATCACCAAAATAAGCATGGAACAAGCAGAAATTATAGATACGCTTGGGACGTATCAGGGAACCATTATGGGTGTCCATGGCTCCGCTATTGGTCATTGATCCGAGGAAAGTCAGTTTCCGGTTCATGTCGGTATTCTAACGAACCTATGGGGTCACACACTTCAGGGTGGTAGATTTGGTGAGTACTAGAGTGATAGGAACACGAGTATAACACACCAGAAAAGTTTCGGAGTGATTGAGATTTAATTGGAGAGAAAACCAAAATCGTTTTGGGACACCGATAAACTACCCGGAAGAGTTTTTAGAAAGGCGGGTAAAACCAGAGGGCCAGAAAAGTTCCGGGATGGTCTAAATAAGTTTAATATTTATTTCTGGTGAATTCTAGAATGGTTTTAGATTTAATAAAAGGGATTTAATATCAATGGGCCCCCTCTCACTTGGAAGTCCCAAGTGGGGAGGGAGCACTTGGACCAAGGTTTCCCATGTGGGGGAGGCGCCTAGGAGGAAGCTTTCTCCCTTCCTATGGACTTCTTTTGTTCGTATGTGTGGATCAACAATAGAGAGATCATGTGCACGATCTTTTGTTCGAGGGACTTCTGCATCTTCTTCCGCGGAGTAGATCTGTTCATGGGACGTCACACGGGTCGGATCTGTTCGAGGGGTTGCTCTACGCCAAGTTTCCCCAAATCTCCATCAACTTCTTCCGCTGCGAGAGAACTACCGATGAATGGTTGTTAAGGTAACAAGATCGCTATCCTTGTTTGCATCTATCTAGATCCAATCTTGGGACTTGGTTTCGTATTGCCGATTTTTTTTTGTACTCCGAATACCAACAGCGGTGTCATGAGCTAGTTCTAGTAAGTGATGCAGGTTTGACCTAGAGTTCATGGTGATAAACGGGCATTGCACAAAATTTTCATTGTGCGCGGTTTTTTGATAATAGATCTAAACTGAATCTTCTAGTTGCTTCCCTTCTAATTGCATAAGTCGATCCCTCCTTTATTGCTTGACTTTGTTACAAACATCTTTCCCCTCAGGGTCCTTCTATGATGATTGTGAGTATGGTAGTCGCGGGAAGATGCTTTGGGTCTTGATTTTGGTGTGGAGAAATTGTGTAACAAAAGGGGTGTGTTAGATTGTTGATCTAGCACGGGGATCACGCGTATTGACGATTGTTCAGGATGGGTCATGAGATTAAATTGTAGTCTCATGATTGATATGCCCCAAGTGTTAATCTAGCAACTTGAAGATTGTGCTTTATGTGGTTATGTAGCTAGAAAAACTTTTTTCCATGCAAACCCTAGTAGCCACGTAAAAGATGCAAAGAACGAGTAGAAGGATGTCTAACTTGATTTTGCAGGAACATGTGATGTGGTATAGTCTTCGTCATGATAAAAGTTGTATGAGATGATTATACTTGTAATATTATAGCTTGCATGTCATGGTACAACAAGATGGTTGGAGCCATATGATTGTCAACTATTCGGCATGCGTGCCACACTTCATGTAATTTTATTTTAGTAAAATAGATGCTAGTAATAGTTGTAGTATCTACATGAAGATGATGATCGTACGTCATGGTGCTTGACGACATGTCGTGTGTGGAGGTGATGCTCTCCCCCAAAAGAAGATGAAGAATGAAAATCATGGTGCTTGGAGCTTCTTGAAGAAAACGCTATAACATACACATCATTAAATTGAATGTGATGTTAATCCTTTTCATTACCTATTTGAATGCGCAAGTAGTCATGTTTTAATAGGTAGATCTCTCCTAAAATATCAAGAAGTTCGTGCTCTCCCAACTGTGCAACCGTCTAAAATAAACGCCACCCGAGGTGCGTCGTGTCACACGAGTATGACCGGGCAAGGTAACAAAGAGGCGGGTGGATTGAGACTCCACTACAATAGCACTTGGTTGTCTTGACGTTCTAGCTTATCAGATCTGAGCTCGGAGCACAACTGTCGAAAGACTAATACAAGATTCATAAATTGGTTGTGATTGGTTTTGTTAGACCTACCGAGTTGATCTCCTCAATGGCTGAGTGTTACACCGGTGTTAGGTGTAAGGCCCGATATGCGGAACTGTTCCAGATCTAGATGTTTCCATCCAGATCCGGGGACGAAGCACATATCGGTCCCACCGCGACATATGACGATGCCATATGCCCCGGATTTCCAACATGATATCACAACATTACAGCTACAAGGATACAACATATCATACAATCGGCATACAACTGCCTTAAATACATTACATCAGCGGAAGATACATGTCTGAGTATAGACTACAATCAAATGCCTAGTGGCAAAGGTAAAACACACCATTCATGTAACCACACGGGTCCAAGCTCTCCGCCGGGATCCGCCTAACTAGTCGTCGTAGAGTCTCCGCGAAGGCGTCCAGAAGAAGGGTCGCCGAGCTCCTCTGAAGTCCAAGAATGTTTGCATAACGTGCGTAAAAGAGAAACGAAGGGGTGAGCTATATCAACAATTCTTGTAACTAACTTCTCACGGTAAGATGGGGGTACTAGTGAGGTTGCAGTCGCACTAGCAATATATGAGTGGCTAACGTTCTATTTAGAGTAAGATGAGAAGCGAAGCATTCGATGAGGAATCGCCTCCAACAATTCTTGCTATCAGCTACTTACGCAAACATAAAACATATCCTATCCTTGTCCTCCTCTTCGCATCCCGACGAAGAAGAAGCAGTCAAGGCACACACACACGTTGATCAAGTTTATTAATATTATCTCAGTTGTTGTTGTCTATGAACAAGGAGTAGGTCTCAAGTCGTCCATAACCGTCGACACGGCTTCTCGAAAAGATTTAACCCTGCAGGGGTGTACCAACTTCCCATTATAATCTATGCATGTACGCTGACTCTCTCAGTCGGTCCCGTTGAAGACACTCATTGAAGAGTTGTTCCGAGAGATCCGGACGTCATAATCCCTCTAACTAACAACGAACAAATCTGTGTGGCCCTCGGAGTGTCGACACCCAATCCAAAAGACGGCCGCGCTCTCGGATCGGAGACTTTCGTCTGCACGAGGTCGGGGTAACTAACCCAAACCATGTGGGCATCCCCCTAGCTTCCAGGTGTGGACCAACAAGAGAAACCATGTCTCCTCTGGCCCGAATTTCTTGAAATCTGCTGGGAGCTCACCGGTCACACACACGATTTTCAAATGGTAAATCAGCTTGGGCCACCACTAGAAATGTTTGAAGCTAGATAGGTAAGAAAAGGGGACCCCATAGTATCCCACACGCGGTTAGGCACGCTCAGTCTTAAAACCAATACCCGGAACTCGGATTCTAGGTGACTCGAATGGAACAAAGCGTCGGTGCGGGATAGCCTAGACCTTCCATCCTTCGTCGAGTATAGTCAACATTATAATAATCATATCATCCACATCAATATAATAATGTGATAGCCCAATCCAAGGAGTAACAGGATAACATTTGATAGCATCCTAGCATGCATACTAAGCAGTGGCTGAGCAGTGAGCAATAGTAACATAGCCAAACAAGGTTTGCTGGGATGTGGAGGACATGGTTGTTTGGGTTTATTTGAGAGGCATGAATATGAAGTAGTACCATCAAGAAATTGTTCTATCCTATACCTAGGCGCAAATGAGCTGAAAGTTATAAGCATGATATATGCTCCCCCTTACCTGATGAGAAGACGATTCCGAAGGTGTAGTCGATCACAAGCTCGCATCGTCTTCGAGAGTAACCGTGGAAGCACACAAGAAGGAAACACTAGAAAAGGCAATCGACAAGCAAGCATCTATTACTACGAAACAATCACCAGCAAACAACATCAAGAAGGCAACACGAGACAACGCACGATATCACATCTATCGTCGAGAGCGGTTACTAACAGGTTAAGTGGAGTACTCGTCACACATGACGATACCGCACATTAGAATGGTTCAAGTTTTTTAGCTACACAACATGAGGAAAGGTTGTTAAAATGGCATCTCACTCAAGCATGGCATATCACACAATCATGGCAAGAGGTGAAGCACAAAGTAAACTATCTATGCTAGTCAATTTAAGTGAGGAAAAATCCTAAACATGGCATTCACTAAGTACCCCACGACAAATTTAAGCGTTTGGTACTATTCTGCCCTAAACCAAATTTTAGGTTGGTTAACAACAAGAAACATGCACCAAAATGACATGGATTAACAGTACACATGACAAGGAATGCATGGCAACAAACTTTCATGTATACGATCATCAGGAACAAGTAATTGTAAGCCATGCAAAATGCAAGAATATACTACTGGTCTAGGGACTTCGTGAAAAACAGGGCATGTGACAGCAAACAGCAGGGTTGCACTTTGGGAGCTCAATAACTATATGAACAGCAACCATAGCATGGCAA
This sequence comes from Bromus sterilis, assembly GCA_950022295.1. NCBI lineage: Eukaryota > Viridiplantae > Streptophyta > Magnoliopsida > Poales > Poaceae > Bromus > Bromus sterilis. Next base: position 153,417,370 of record OX465596.1, on the reverse strand, counting down.
AGAAAAGCATGGCATCAAAGTACACATACCAAGGAGCAAATAATTACATTGGAGCTACTCCATATGAAGCATGGATCATTAGCTATAAGGCAGAAAAGTAGCAACTTTATGCAAACAGCAGTACATGTTATCAGGGTCACCACTTTGGAGCAATAAATAATATAGCTATAGCAGGCAAACATGACAAAGGAATGCATATAACTGAATTAAGTATGATTCTTAACACATACAAGAAAGAATCAATAGCATAGGCCTCATGGATGTGACACAAGCATCAATTAAACTTTGAATAAAATAACAGCAGCAGCTGTAAACAATTTGGTTCCCACTTCAACAGTGATTAACAACATCTAGATGGCCTCAAATGGATTAACTTCCTAAAGATAAAAGCTAGAGCACACAAAACTGATCACTTTTCATTTCGGGCGCGAATTCATACGACATGCAGTTCATTCGTAATAGCCGTCACAAAACAGTTCGCAGCAGCAATTTATACAGACTTAGTCCAAATTAGGAAAAGAAACCCAGGAAAAAAATAAAAGGGGCGCTCGGGCTGGCTTTCTCAACATGGGCCGAGACCAAGACGCACTGGACTGGGCCTGGGGCGAGGTGGTGGGCCTCGGTGGGAGAGGTCGGCCCACCCGTGGCGCTGGGAGGCTGGCGGCTCCTCGTTCCCGCACGGAACAGAGGGCAGCGGCGGAGGTGCTTGCTTCCCGACGTCAGGATTCCATCGAGCATGGCAAGAGGAGGGACCCCTGGAATGGGCTGGCGGAGTAGGCAACGGTCGGATCCGCTAGATCCCGGTCGGATCTGGCCGGTGGCACGATGGTTGTGGCGAGCTTCGAGCTCGAGGCGGCGCCTTGGCGGAGGCGGAGCGGGCCCAGCGCAGCCCAGACGCAGTTAGTGGTGGGAGGAGGCCACGGTGGGGAGACGTGGCTGTCTGGGAGTCGTTGATCTCTGGATCATGCGGCTGGGAGAGGATGGGGGCTAGGGTTTCGGGATTTGGGGAAAATCTGGGGCAGATCTGGACATTGTGAGGGGGTGGCTGCAATTTTTTACAAGGGGTAAACCCTAGAGGGCTAGAGAGAGTGGTGGTCTTTATATAGGCTGGCCTGGATGGCAGGTTTATGCAAAAGCCCTCGGGTTTTCTCCCTCGCGTCCGATACTCCACGTTTCTGACCGCCGGGAATCCATACGACCTCCGATTCGGACGAAATCTCGAACCACACGCTCAGCGCGATGAGCCCGTCAATCCTACCTCACTTCGATACTGTTTCGAGAACGTTTTTCTGGCACCCAATAAAATAAACCATTTCATTATTTAATGGGGTTTTCGTTCCGATGGCGATGGCTGGTCTCGTGCCGGAAGTTGCGACGGTGCTCGGTTGGAACCCGGAGTCGCAAAGGTCGTGTGCCGTTTGGGAAAAAGGTTTAGTCACGCATGCCGGTACGAGAAAGAGGGGGGCTATTCATCGATTAATAATTCTGCGAAGCAAACACTGCAAACAATACAGGCAATCAACAAAATAACGCAACAAACAAATTTTTTAATTTGGGTGAAAATCCTGGGCTGTTACAATACAACACCACCAACAAGTGATCTCGTCCCGAGAACCTGGACGATCCGGGGGAGAGGAGAGGAGCGAAAAGAGAGTGGACGATCTTCAACACCACCAACAAGGGACTCGGCTCCATGTCGACAACGAACTTCCGTCGAGAAACTTTCCGCAGGGAGATGGCGACGTCGAAGAACGAAGCCATCGGGAGATCAAGAGGAAGAACGACAATTCAAAACGATGGTCAAGGGAAGTACTCTCACTCAAATCGTGAGGATACTAGGAAAGATGACTCAAGTCAACAGATGACCAAGATGTAAACCAGAGTCGGATAGCCTAAAGGTACTACGGGATTTCCCAACCTGAGATCGGAATCGAGACAATACGTTGCAAGCAAGGCATTGTAACTATTCTGAAACTTCACTTACTCGAGATCCTAGTGTTTGAACGGGATAAGGCGAGAATAAAACACTTACGTCACTTTTCCTGACTAGAGCAAGGGCAAGGAGTAAAAGGAATCCTACTCTCTGATAACTAACTTAGTAACTACAAAATAGTTTTTGTCTAGACTCGACTTCGGCCAGAAAAGGGATCCTACGGTCGTTAAGGCTCTGATACCAAGTTGTAAGTCCCGATATATTCCAGATCTAGAAGTTTCCATCCAGATCCGAGGAAGAATCACATATCGGTCCCACCGCGACATATGACAATGTCATATTCCCCGGATTTCCAACATGATATTACAACAATAAAGCTACAAGGATACAACATCTCATACAATCGGCATACAACTGCCTTAAATACATTACATCAGCGGAAGATACATGTCTGAGTACAGACTACAATAAAATGCCTAGTGGCAAAGGTAAAACACACCATTCCCGTAACCACACGGGTCCAGGCTCTCCGTCGGGATCCGCCTAACTAGTCGTCGTCGATTCTCCACGAAGGCTTCCAGAAGAAGGGTCGTCGAGCTCCTCTCAAGTCCTTGATCGTTTGCATAACGTACGTAATAGAGAAAAGAAGGGGTGAGCTATATCAACAAGTCTCGTAACTAACTTCTCACGGTAATATGGGGGTAGTGGTGAGGTTGTGATGGCAAGAGAGTGTTAATACTCTTCGGGCCTCGTTGGTTACCCCAAGTGCAGGGTGAGATATAGTGCAGCGGCAAGTTTTCCCTTGGAAAAGATACCAAGGTTTGTCTCCCGTAGGACTCCGAAGGATACAAGAAGGTGGTAAAGTGAACAATGGCACCGAGGTTGCTAGCTTCACCTGGACCTGCACACAGATACAAATAAATTTGCTCCCAACGAGTACAGAGGAGTTTTCAATTCCTCCGGCCTTGCTGTTTACAAAGGATCAACGCAAGATATAAAAGTGGAACTGAAATTAAAGACTGAAAGTAAACTAAGGGTGTAAATAATAATGTGAAGATGGACCGGGGTCCCGTGATTTTCACTAGTGATGTCTCTGTCCCAAAAGACGATAAAAGTGCTAGCGAGGTAAACAAATCACAGCTGGGCAATTGACAGAATTATGAAGGCACCGCAATGCTAACTATGCTGCAAAGAAAGGAAGGGCTCAAAAGAAATGGGCAGTACGCCAAGGTAAGTAGACCGAAATCCAACTGCATCTACGACGAATCATCCACCTTGAGATATCTATCCAGAACATCTCGTTGGTATTAAGTTGTGAATCCCACCCAAAGTGTAAACTCAAAGCAACAGACAACTGCATTAAAAGAACTTTGCGTAAAGTAAACAATCCTTGCACCCCGCGAGTACAAGCACCATTTTTTTATCCCTGGTGGCAACAGCACATCCCCTAGTCTCATGTTTCTGTCACTCAAGCTAGACATCAGGGGGCTGAACCCACAATCAAGCATAACACTCCCTCTTGGAGTTGCAAGCAAACTACTTGGCCAAAGCAAAATACTGCAATGGAGAACATGCAAGAATTTACTCAAGAACAAAATATAAAAGAGAGGAACCAAATATATTACTCATCACAATCTGAACATAGTCTCATAATACATCAGATCCCAGCAAACTCAGCATAACAACAGCAGAAATTACAATAGTGCCTCGATCATGTGAGGCAGCTCACGAGGTCTCGAAAGTGGAAGCACAAAGAGGGGAGAAGTACATCACATAGCTACTGGTCACGGACCCATGGTCCAAGGGGGACAACTCATGGCACATACGGGAGGCGTCCATTGTCGTGGTAATACTAAAGGCATACCCCTAGGCAAGGGAAACCCAGGGGTATCCTCAAACCCTGGGTTTCCCCAAAACACATCAAGCAAAATAAGACCAACAAAAAACACGAAGCATTGGCAGCCTCCGAGTAACAGATTACTCGGAGACCAGGAGTCGCTTCCGAGTACGCAACTACTCGGAAGCCCAACAAGATCCGAGTAGACCGATACTCGGAAGAAATTGGCGAGGCCCCCCTACTCGAAAGATGGGAAACGCAACGGACGGGAGGCATCCAATGCTGCGGACGTTTCTCCTCCTTTATTAGTAGTAATGGGAAGACCGTTTTTATATTTAAGTAGGCATTTAATCTTGTAATTAAGACCCATTTATACCAGGGCATTAAGGAGGTAGGAGCGCACTCTATATAAGCCACCCCCTCCCCTCTGGCATGGGCACGCGCAACATCCTTCACTCTCAGTTTTTCTGAAGAAAGAACACCCCAGTCTGCCTGGGACAGGACTAAGGTTTTTATCTCTATGGAGAGGCCTAACCTGTATAACTCCCTTGCGTCAACCCTCTCTACGTACAGATTCATTTAGCTCCTTTCATACCCCTATACTCATTGTCAGATTTATATCCACGACAGTTGGCGCCCACCGTGGGGCTGAGTTCACCAGCAATCGTAGAGATGGCGTTTTTCTCATCCTCTTCGTCGATTCGCGGCTCCGAGCTCATCGTCGGAGAGGTTTTTTTCTTTGGATCGTTGGCTTTCATAGCCGATGATTCGGCTTGGCTAGCGGATTCTCCGCTCCAGGCACAATTGCTTCCCCCAAGGGGCAGTATCCACTTCCGAGCTGATGAATCGGGGGCCCTTCGCCTCCCGCTATCGTCCCATCGTCAAGCACCCGCGCTGCTATCTGTCCGCCACAAGAAGAAGTGTTCGGGCCGCCCGCGCGCTCACCATCGCGGAAAATCGATCAAGTTCCAGCAGGTGGCAGTCATCGACTCAGTGGAGTCAACCCACAAGGCCTTGGACGAACTAATCGCAAGAGAAGGCTCCACAGCTTCTCTCTTGCCTCTGTTCGACTTGGTTGAAGAAGAAGGCATGGCAGCATCCGACCCCGAGTTAGGCGCCGAGCAAGAAGGCAGCAATGGCACTCCTGTCGCGGTTGCGGAAGTATGCATGGCCGAGACTCCACCCTCTCAGCCATCGCCAGCTCGAGACACTCACGCCCGAGATGAAACGAACAGCCCATCCAGGGCTGGCACTCCGGAACCGACCCGACGTGTTTCAGCCTTCCGAAGGTTGGAGCTCGGAGAGTCAAGTCGGCAACCTCGTCCTCTTACTCAGGAGGAGCGTGAATAGGCAGAAGCGGCCGAGCGACTGCTTAACACCCCAATCGACACAAGCACTCCAGAAGGGCGAGGTCTGGAGGCAGCCAGATTAACTAATTTGGCTGAACGAGAGCGTCTGGCCGAGCTAGAAAATACTCTCGAACGTCAAGCTCGGGAAGTATCTCGGCTCAAACAAAGCAGAACGAGTCGTCAACTGCGGGGCCCAGGTCGGGAACCTTTCCGAGCTATGGGTACCCCAGTGGAGAATCTCATAGCGGCGACTCGGATCGCGAACTCTCTGCAGCCCAGTGGATCGGCGACAGAAGAAATTCAGCACCTGGCGTTCCTGTTACAAACCGCAGTCGATCAAAACGCTGTTGTCAGCCAATCACAGCAGTGGATCCATTCCCAAGTTCCCCCTGCGAGGACTTCACTGTCAGTACACACACCTTATGGGGAAGCGCGGAGGGACAGAAACAACTCGCCTCGGTGCAGAGACGAACCTCGAAGAGATCATCGCCAAGAGCAATATAGGCATGAGGATCTCAGGAGAACAGAAGCCCGTGGGACGGGTCGGCCCGCACCTCGGAGAGAGGAGTTCCCTTGGCATAGGGACGACCGTTATTTTGATGTTGAAGACGACGCCCGAAGCCACCTTGTAAAGAGCCGAGTTGACCACGCCAAAACTCATCATCAGGATCAGGCTCGGCCCTCAATTGGCCACAGGGCCGGTCTGCTTCAGTGAAAGGATTCGGTCTACCCCCATTCCGCCCCACTTCAGGATAGCCCAAGGGGTGGACAAGTACCGAGGTGATGCTAAACCCCAAACATGGCTGGATGATAACAGAATAGCCGTGCAGATCGGAGGGGGTGGTGACGAGATAGCCATGATGCACCTGCCATTGATGTTATGTGACGCCCCCAAAATCAATCCGTGTACAGTAATCATACACGCAGGGTACACGGCTGAGATTAGGGTGCCACGGTGAGAATATCACAGCACAACACTAAACACAAAAGGATAAACCAATATGTTACAAAACCAGGGATCACGAGGATCCGAATACATAAGTTAAACAATCATAATATCTGAGTACAGACATAGTTAGTCAAGTTTTTCCTTAAGAAGGCTAGCACAAATAACATCAGAGGTACAGATCGAAAAGGCGAGGCCTCCTGCCTGGGATCCACCGAACTACTCTTGGGCAACGGGGAACTCGACGTCGTAGTAGTCGCCTCCGGGGTACTCCTGCTCCTGGGCTCCAACGTCGGCTGCAGCGGCCGATCAGGCAAAGCGAAAAGGGGGAAATAAAGCAAAGGTGAGTATCTAGCATACCCGCGAGGCTTACGTCCGCTACTAAGCATTTATGCATGTATCAAATGGAAAGGGGAGGCTATATATAGTGGGCTGCAAGATAGAAAACAGAATAAGGGTAACAAGCTAGGCCTAACGAAGACTAGCATCTTCTGACCAGTGTTTAAGCATGAGGTAAGAATCAGCCAACAGTTCATATAAAGCATAAAGTAACAATGCAGCAGAATTTGCCGAAGCATTGTATAATAATAAGTTGTAATACTTAGCAATGCCTCCGAGTTCCCCTCCTCGACATCCCCGCGAGGAAGAAAACCCGGAACCAATAGTTTAATACTAGTAGTTTGTTATGGTAGAGTCTGGCTTCAGCATAAAGCGTCCTGTTACCGTGGACACGGCTATTCGAATAGATTAAACTCTCTGCAGGGTGCACTGGTGTCATACTACACGCTCGGATGTTCAGGGTGGCGTACACCTTGTTAGGGAACACCCCACCAAGGCTATCCGACCCGCCGAGGCCCATCCTACGGCTCATCAGAGAGGTCCCCGCCGGTCTACAGCCCTAAGTGCAAGGGGGTCATGGGCCTATCACCCCTCGCTCTCCGGGTCGTTGTGAGGCGGGAGATCCGTACACCACAGGTGACGATCAGTCCCGGCCACAATGCTGAACTGGACGTCTTTCAGAGCTTTCGAGCGAGACCACAACGCGGAGGGCCCACACCGTAATCCCACGTATAGGTAGTGCGTACAAGCCAAAAGGCTACTCAAGTCATCCGCTGAACCCATTAAGCATTTTATCAATTTTCTTTCGAGATAACCGTTATCGTTGCCCCTTATTGAATGAGTCGCGGACAACGACAGCAGTCAGGACCACCAGTAACATCGGTGCCTGCCCTGACGTCCCACCAACTCGTGCGGTTACCAACAAGGTGAACCGTCTCCTTACCTTGTCTCACGTTTGCTCCGAAGAGCTCGACTTTCGTACAACAGGATATCTGTCGGCCACGATCAGTACCAGGCCCGCCGCACACCGGTGGAATACACCTGACCTGTCGTTCCGCTAAGATACCCTGCGCGGGCACCATGGGGTCACCCGACTCCTTACCTGTAAGGACAACCGTGGTTCAGTACCCTAGGACGGCTATACAGAGTCAAAAACGAGTGGAGTACAAGGATTACTCCACGATAGCTCACACTTGAGGTGGATCGGCAGAGCCGGGGTAGGGGCCTGAAGCGGTGTCTGCTCTGAACCGTACCTGTAGCAGTTTATAATGTATCGCTTCCACGATCACTCCCAGAGTAATCATGGCCCGCTATCTAATCCTATTGACTAACAAGGCGCAGGGCTAACTGCTGCTTATAAGACATATATATATATATATATATAGGGCAGCATAGGATAGCGGAAAGGTAATCAAGGGGCGACAATGATAAGCTATGCAGTTGAATAGGATTGTAACATAGCAGTAGAAGCAATGCCTAGTGCAAGAAATGTACGGAAAGATAGGCGATATCTGGGGAAGAAAATGGCTCTAGTTGCCTGTAAGCTCGACGGTAGAGGTACGGTCGTCGACGAAGTAGTCGATCACAGGGGCATCAACAGTGGACGTCGACACTACCGGACAATAAGAGAGGGGGAAGAAACAATAAATACACAAAAATAGTAGCAATACAAATACAAGACATGGCAACGTTAAGCTAGAGGTGAACTAACGTGGTGCTACACGTTGCAGATGAAACGGGATTCAGTCGGCAATTTTACCGGCTCCGGACAATTACCGGACAATGCAATCATAGGGGGAATGTCTCGGGTTCGGTATGCTAGAGGGGGTTGGTGGACCTACGGGTAGAGTATCCGTATTCGTTATATTTTTCTGATCAAACTTCATGTATAAAGTTTTTTCATCTGATACACGGTTTAAAAGATATTGATTTTTTTAGTTTAATTCAATTTAAATTAATTTTAATTTATTTCCTTTTTCATTTTCTATTTCTTTTCTTGTTTATTTAATATAATTAATAATCCCTTTTAATGCTGACCAGTGGGTCCCACTCGTCAGCCACTTATTAATTAAACTAATTTAATTTAATTAATTTACTTAATTAATAGGGGTTGGCCCACATGTCATAGCAACAAATTAATTAGCAATTTATCTAACTAACAGATGTAATTTAGGGGGGTGACCCCACATGTCATAGTAACATTTTTATTTAACATTTTTTTTGCTAATTAAGGGGATTAGGAGGAGTGGGGCCCCCTTGTCAGTGGGTTAGTCCCACTCTTAACAGGGGAGGGAGCCTCTACCTCTGTCCATGGCGCACGACACGGAGGAGGTCGGCGGGACCACGACGGGGATGGGGAGGGGGAAACGGGGGTAGGAGCGCGCGATGCAGGGGGGAGCTGAGGCGCAGCGCGGTGGACGTGGGGGGGGGGCTCGCGGCCGACCTGGCCATGGCGGCTCCCATGGCCATGGGGGCATCTCGGCAGGGGAGGAAGGGGGATTCGCAAGGGGGTGGGGGCTCACGGCCATGGCTCAAAGTGAGGGGGGGGGCGTCGCGGAGGAGGCCGGGGAAGGTCTGCCGAGGCGGCGACGTTGTGAGCAGGGGGTGGAGGCGCGGCTGGTGCAGAGCGAGGCGGCAGTGCAGCGTCGTGGAGCTCGGGGCTGTCTTGCTCCGGCGTCGGGCGGGACAAGGAGGAGCGGCGCTGGGGGCCGCGTTGGAGGGGGTGGCCGAAGGCGGCCGGAGTTCGCCGGATCTTGGAGGGGGGCACCGGATCTTGGATGTGGGGCACCCAGGGGATCTTGATCGGGGGGCTGGGGAGAACGATGAGGGTGGGGGGGTGCTCGAGTCGTGGGGAGGATCGAATGGGGAGTGGGGGGGTTGACCCCGGGTGAGGCTCAGCCTCTTCTAGCGCCGAGGTGGGCTGGCTGGGGCCAGCCCAGGGGGAGGAGGGGTGGTTACGCCCCGGGGCGGGGTATAGCCCCTTTTTCAAAAAAAATTGTTATTATTTTTTTTCTTTTTTTGTTTTAATTCTTTTGTAATTGTTTTAGTAGTGTAGGCATTTTTATAAAATGGGTTATTTTCCTCTAAATTAAAAGTGCATTGCATATCAGTGCCACCAAAGTTTTTGTAGCCAAATAAAATTGTTAGACATTTCTTTTAATTATTAAATGATTAAAACGGGCAATTCAAGCTAAAGTTCTAATTATTTGAATTATTTGGTAGTTCAGTAAATCACCACAACTATACCAACATGGTCCATAGGTTATTAGTGAATTTATAAAAGTGGTTTCATAATTTTTGGGCAAGGTTTATTTTGCACCAATTTTTAATATTCCACAAAGGAATTTCCAACATTGTTTTGATTTCAATCCAAATGGCTTGGACTTGTTTAGAAATTTTGGATGATCAAGGTCCATGATCACATGGCTTGCAACAATATCAAAAGCATTTGAAATTTTAACTGAACCCTGTTGATCAATTCAAAATTTTGAATAGTAATGATCAACAGTAATTGTGATTACTGTTCACTGACAGTGAGGGTGTTACAAATCTCCCCCACTACAAGAATTCTCGTCCCGAGAATTTAGGTGGTAGATGGGAAAAGATCGGGGTATTCATCGCGAAGACGATCTTCGCGTTCCCAAGTGGCTTCGTCTTCAGAATGATTCAACCACTGAACTTTGAGGAACTTGGTTGTCTTGTTGCGGGTTTTGCGTTCTGACTGATCAAGTATGCGACTAGGATGCTCGTGATAAGTCAAATCCTGTTGCAGCTCAATCATATCATGTTCCACTTCTCGAATAGGGTCCTTGAAGCAGCGTCGGAGTTGCGACACGTGAAAGACATCGTGTACTTGTGAGAGGTTCGGCGGCAATTCCAATCGGTATGCCACTGGTCCACTCCTGGAAAGGATACGGAACGGGAAAATGTAGCGAGGAGCCAACTTGCCCTTGATACCAAAGCGATGAGTGACCCTCATGGGAGTGACACGGAGGTAAGCGTATTCACCCGGTTGATACTCCATTTCCCGGTGTTTGCGGTCATAGTTGCTCTTCTGGAGGGACTGAGCAGCCTTCCAATGTTCACGGATGACGTGAACTTGATCTTCAGCTTGCTGAATAATATCCGGGCCAGTGAGTGCACGTTCCCCAGTTTCTGACCAACTCAGAGGGGTCTGACACTTACGCCCATAGAGAACTTCATAGGGTGCCATCTTCAGACTAGCGTGATAGCTATTGTTATACGAGAACTCGACCAACAGAAGAGATTCCTCCCATTTCTTACCGAAGGAAATAACGCAAGCTCGAAGAATGTCTTCCGGCACTTGATTGACTCGTTCAACTTGGCCTTGTGACTGGGGGTGATAAGCGGTGCTGAGATGCAGAATAGTCCCCAAAGCTTCTTGGAAACTCCGCCAATATCTTGAGGTGAAAAGGCTGCCACGATCTGAACTGATCTCCAACGGAATACCGTGGAGCGACACGATTTGGGCGATATACAATTCCGCTAACTGAGCAGCCGTGATCTTCTCCTTGACTGGTATAAAGTGAGCAACCTTGGAGAAACGGTCGATTACGACAAAGATAGCACCGTTACCTTTCTGTGATCGGGGAAAACCGGTGACGAAGTCCATCTAAACTTTGTCCCACTTCCATACAGGAATTTCAGGTGGTTGTAGAGTTCCAGCGGGTTTTTGATGTTCACCCTTGACGCGATGGCAAACGTCACATTCAGAAACATATCGGGCAATGTCTTGCTTCATGTTAGGCCAGAAGAATTGCTGACGAATGTCTTGGTACATCTTGTGTCTTCCAGGATGAATGGACAACGGGGTATCGTGAGCCGCTTTCATGACCTTCGGGGTCATATCCAGGTTCTCATGTCTGCCCTTGCTGTGAGTAACCACTAAACGGTTCTGGTAGAATGCCGCACCTTTGCTATCAATAGTGAAGGGTGAGGGTCTCCCATTGGCGATATCGCGCTTAATCTTGTGTACGAAATCATCATAAAACTATATACCCTTGAAGGATTTGACGAGATCCGGTTCGATAACCAGGTTATTTACATAACCTTGAGGAACAATCTCGAGGTTCAGCTTTTGAAACTCTTCATACAGAGGTGGTTGTTCTAGTTGAACCTCAAGTTCACTACAGTAAGCTTTACGGCTCAAAGCATCGGCCATCACATTAGCCTTGCCAGGGGTGTAATGAATATCCATGTTGAAATCAGCTATTTTCTCGAGCCATCTTTCTTGGCGGAGATTCAGGTCTGGCTGAGTAAACAAGTACTTCAGGCTTTTGTGATCGGTGTATATCTCGCAACGATTACCAACGAGGTAATGTCGCCACAGCTTCAATGCATAAAGTACTGCTGCCAATTCGAGATCATGCGTTGGATAATTATCTTCGTGAGATCGCAACTGACGAGAGCCATAAGCAATCACGCGGCACTCTTGCATTAGGACACAGCCTAATCCTTGACGAGACGCGTCACAATATATCACGAAGTCCTTCTGAGTATCAGGCGGAGCAAGCACTGGTGGAGAAGTGAGCTTGTCCTTGAGAGCTTGAAAACTTTCTTGACATTTATCTGTCCACTCAAACTTGACGCCTTTGTGAAGCAGACTAGTCAGAGGCTTGGCAATCTTGGAGAAGTTCTCGACGAAACGGCGGCAATAACTAGCGAGGCCGAGGAAACTTCTGACTTGCTTGACGGTCTTGGGAGGAGTCCAGTCAAGAATAGCCTGGATACGTTCTGGGGTGACGGCAACGCCATCCTTGGAAATCACATGACCAAGGTAGGTTACTTCGGGAAGCCAGAACTCACACTTGGAATACTTAGCATAGAGTTTGTGTTCTCGAAGCTTTTCCAGTATAAGACGAAGATGTTCAGCATGTTCCTCTTCATTCTTGGAGTATACCAAGATATCATCCAGATAAACCACGACAAACTTGTTGAGGTATTCCATGAATATATAGTTCATCAATCGTGAGAAGGTGGCTGGAGCGTTGGTCATGCCAAAGGACATGACGGTGTACTCGTATGAACCATAGAGAGTAATGAAAGCGGTCTTTGGGATGTCTTCTTTGCGGACTGGGATCTGATGGTAACCCAACCTCAAGTCGAGTTTCGAAAACACCGTAGATCCAGCAAGTTGATCGTACAGATCGTTGATCCGAGGAAGTGGATACTTGTTCTGTATTGTGGCTTGGTTGATAGGTCGGTAATCTTGGACCAAACGGTTCATTCCATCGCTCTTCTTGACAAAGAGCGAAGGTGCTCCCCAAGAAGAGGAACTAGGACGGATGAAACCTTTGTGGAGTGCCACGTCGATCTCCTTCTTCAGTTCAAGGAGGTGGTGAGGCGGCATCTTATAAGGGCGCTTAGCAATTGGGACGGTGCCAGGCTTCAAGTTGATGACGAATTCGACATCTCTGATCAGGGGTATTCCCGGCAGTTCTTCTGGGAAGACGTCGAGAAAATCGCGAACAACTGGAACGTTCTCGATCACTTCAAGAGGTGAGGTATTCAAAGCATTCAGAGCCTATATCTGGCCTTTGGCATGTTGAGATTTTCGGGCCGAGTACAGAATCTTCTTGCCAGAAGGGTGCATGAGCTGAACTGTCTTAGTGGCACAGTGGATATGGGCATCATGTGCCCCCAGCCAATCCATACCGAGGATGACATCAATGTTGTACGACTTGAGGATAATAAGAGGAGCCGGGAACAACAGACCCACAATTGCAATGGTGGTATCGGGGCTCATCATGGTGGCACGACTCTGAGATCCAACGGCATTTAGCGCTAAAGGAGTGGCCAAGGGTTCCATAGCTAACCCATGCAGTTGAGCAAACGGCTGGGACATAAATGAATGCGACGCGCCGGAATCAAAGAGAACAGAAGCTGGCACTGAATTGACGAGAAGGGTACCCACTACTATTCTTGGGGACTCACGAGCTTCTTCCATCTTAACATGGGTGACGTGAGCACAACTAACAGCAGACGTCTTGGCATTACCGTTTCTAGGACGACGGTTCCGGAAACTCTTCTTACGGCCAACAGGGGGATGTGGTGCATGCTGAGGCTGAACTGGGCGACAGTCGGGAGCAAGGTGCACGGGCTGTCTAGTCTGAATCGGCAGCTGTCTCGGTGGCGGAGGCAGACGAGGTGCAACATAAGACGGCCTTGGCGTTGGGGCAGGTCGGTGGTGGACATTGTGTGGGATATATACTCAAAGTTTCTGAGTGGGTCTTCCCGAGGATGGGCCAACATCGCGAGTACGCTTGAGGGATTCATGGTGATCAGCCAGAGCAGTTTCCACTTGGAAAGCCTTGCTGACGAGCGTCGCAAAGTCTGCGAAATCACTAGCAGCTAGTGCGAGCTTCATATTGGGATGCAATCCTTCACGGAATTTCTGCTGCTTGCGAGCGTCGGTGTCGATGTAATCCTCAGCATAGCGAGATAGTTCAAGGAATCTCCTATGATATTCAACAACAGTTGTCGTGGCTTGTCTAAGTTTGAGAAAATCCTCCTTCTTATGGTCCATTAGACCTCGAGGAATGTGCCATGCACGGAAGGCTAATTGGAATTCTTGCCAAGTGGTCACAGTCCCTGCAGGAAGCACACGCCTGTGGCTTTCCCACCATTGAGCGGCTGAACCCTTCAGATGAAATGCCGCGAACGTAACATAACTGGTCGGGGCAACATTAGCTGACTCCATCTCAAACAGGATGTCACGGAGCCAATCATCAGCATCCATCGGATTGGTGGAGTTGAGGAAAACAGACGGGTTGAGGTGCACGAACTCTTGCAGTGTGATTGGGGCATTCTGGTTTGGAAGCCGGGCCATTACTCCGGCCATGAACTGACGGTTCAGATCAAACTGCTCATGGTTCGGTTCAAACTGTTGCATCATTGCGGCCAAATAAGGCGGAGGTGGGGGATCGTCTGCCATCCTGCCTGATCAGCAAGGGTTAGTTCAGACAAAGAATATGCAAGGATAAGGAGTCATACTCGATGCAGTACGAGCAATGAACGAGAAGTGCGGCAGATACACAATAGTAGTCATAAAGACATACAGATCATTGCACACAGTCGGTCAAAATCAGACAGCGTAACGTCGTAGAAATTAAGGAAAAAGGACTCAATAGGCGGCGCGCAGACCGCGGTAAGGATAACACGACGCGACATAGATTCCACTATGTCAATCACGCCGCAAGAAAACTGTTGGCCACAGGAGTTAATGCCAGAGGACGCGCGGCCTTCCCAGAATGAGAATGGGATCCGTGGTCCGGGACCTGGGGTATGACTCCTGCGACACGACTCAATCAATGGGGGAAGCACCAAAAACGCCGGGTGGAATCAAGAGAACGAGATTTTAATGTCAGAGTTTGTAAAACTTACCAGCAAGGATAAGAGAGCAGATTCCCAGAGCATAGGTAAGGAGAAAAGGATCCTAATACCATAGATATCACACGTAGTGACATCGATGTGGGCCTGTAAGCCAAATATTAAGTTAGCAAAATAGTTTTTCAAAGTCTAGACTCAACTTCGACCAGGTAGTGGGTGGGTGGCTTCCTACAGGCTGTCGGCTCTGATACCAACTTGTGACGCCCCCAAAATCAATCCGTGTACAGTAATCATACACGCAGGGTACACGGCTGAGATTAGGGTGCCACGGTGAGAATATCACAGCACAACACTAAACACAAAAGGATAAACCAATATGTTACAAAACTAGGGATCACGAGGATCCGAATACATAAGTTAAACAATCATAATATCTGAGTACAAACATAGTTAGTCAAGTTTTGCCTTAAGAAGGCTAGCACAAATAACATCAGAGGTACAGATCGAAAAGGCGAGGCCTCCTGCCTGGGATCCACCGAACTACTCCGGGGCAACGGGGAACTCGACGTCGTAGTAGTCGCCTCCGGGGTACTCCTGCTCCATGGCTCCAACGTCGGCTGCAGCGGCCGATCAGGCAAAGCGAAAAGGGGGAAATAAAGAAAAGGTGAATATCTAGAATACCCGCGAGGCTTACGTCCGCTACTAAGCATTTATGCATGTATCAAATGGAAAGGGGAGGCTATATATAGTGGACTGCAAGATAGAAAACAGAATAAGGGTAAGAAGCTAGGCCTAATGAAGACTAGCATCTTCCGATGAGTCTTGCAGCATGAGGTAAGAATCAGCCATCACTTTATATAAAGCATAAAGTAACAATTCAGCAGAAGTTGCTTCAGCATTGTATAATAATAAGTTGTAATACTTAGCAATGCCTCCGAGTTCCCCTCCTCGACATCCCCGCGAGGAAGAAAACCCGGAACCAACAAGTTAATAGTAGTAGTTTGTAGTGGTAGAGTCTGGCTTCAGCATAAAGCGTCCTGTTACCGTGGACACGGCTATTCGAATAGATTAAACTCCCTACAGGGGTGCACTGGTGTCATACTACACGCTCGGATCTCCAGGGTGGCGTACACCTTGTTAGGGAACACCCCACCGAGGCTATCCGACACGCCGAGGCCCATCCTATGGCTCATTAGAGAGGTCCCCTCCGGTCTACAGCCCTAAGTGCAAGGGGGTCATGGGCCTATCACCCCTCGCTCTCCGGGTCGTTGTGAGGCGGGAGATCCATACACCACAGGTGACGATCAGTCCCGGCCACAATGCTGAACTGGACGTCTTTCAAAGCTTTCGAACGAGACCACAACGCGGAGGGCCCGCACCGTAATCCCACGTATAGGTAGTACGTAAAAGCCAAAAGGCTACTCAAGTCATCCGCCGAACCCATTAAACATTTTATCAATTTTCTGTCGAGACAACCGTTATCGTTGCCCCTTATTGAATGAGTCGCGGACAACGACAGCAGTCAGGACCACCAGTAACATCGGTGCCTGCCCTGACGTCCCACCAACTCGTGCGGTTACCAACAAGGTGAACCGTCTCCTTACCTTGTCTCACGTTTGCTCCGAAGAGCTCGACTTTCGTACAACAGGATATCTGTCGGCCACGATCAGTACAAGGCCCGCCGCACACCGGTGGAATACACCTGACCTGTCGTTCCGCTAAGATACCCTGTGCGGGCACCGTGGGGTCACCCGAGTCCTTACCTATAAGGACAGCCGTGGTTCAGTACCCTAGGACGGCTATACAGAGTCAGCAACGAGTGGAGTACAAGGATTACTCCTCGATAGCTCACACTTGAGGTGGCTCGGCAGAGCCGGGGTAGGGGCCTGAAGCGGTGTCTGCTCTGAACCATACCTGTAGCAGTTTATAATGTATCGCTTCCACGATCACTCCCAGAGTAATCATGGCCCGCTAACTAATCCTATTGACTAACAAGGCGCAGGGCTAACTGCTGATTATAAGACATATATATATAGGGCAGCATAGGATAGCGGAAAGGTAATCAAGGGGCGACAATGATAATCTATGCAGTTGAATAGGATTGTAACGTAGCAGTAGCAGCAATGCCTAGTGCAAGAAATGTACGGAAAGATAGGCGATATCTGGGGAAGAGAATGGCTCTGCTTGCCTGTAAGCTCGACGGTAGAGGTACGGTCGTCGACGAAGTAGTCGATCACAGGGGCATCAGCAGCGGACGTCGACACTACCGGACAATAAGAGAGGGGGAAGAAACAATAAATACACAAAAATAGTAGCAATACAAATACAAGACATGAAACATTAAGCTAGAGGTGAACTAACGTGGTGCTACACGTTGCAGATGGAACGGGATTCAACCAGCAATTTTACCGGCTCCAGAAAATTACCGGACAATGCAATCGGAGAGGGAATGTCTCGGGTTTGGTATGCTAGAGGGGGTTGGTGGACCTACGGGTAGCATATCCGTATTCGTTATATTTTTCTGATCAAATTTCATGTATAAAGTTTTTTCATCTGATACACGGTTTAAAAGATATTGATTTTTTAGTTTAATTCAATTTTAATTTATTTCCTTTTTCATTTTATATTTCTTTTATTGTTTATTTAATATAATTAATAATCCATTTTAATACTGACCAGTGGTTCCCACTGGTTAGCCACTTATTAATTAAACTAATTTAATTTAATTAATTTACTTAATTAATAGGGGCTTGGCCCTCATGTCATAGCAAAAAATTAATTAACAATTTATCTAACTAACTGATGTAATTTAGGGGGGTGACCCCACATGTCATAGTAACATTTTTATTTAACATTTTTTTTGTTAATTAAGGGGATTAGGGGGAGTGGGGCCCCCTTGTCAGTGGGTTAGTCCCACTGTTAACAGAGGAGGGAGCCTCTGCCTCTGTCCATGGCGCACGACACGGAGGAGGCCGGCGAGGCCGTGGTCACCAGCGGGACCACGCCAGGGCTGGCGATGGGGAAACGGGGTAGGAGCGCGCGGTGCAGGGGGGAGCTGAGGCGCAGCGCGGTGGACGTGGGGGGGCTCGCGGCCGACCTGGCCATGGGGGCATCTCGGCAGGGGAGGAAGGGGGATTCGCAAGGGGGTGGGGGCTCACGGCCATGGCTCACAGTGAGGGGGGGGCATCGCGGAGGAGGCCGAGGAAGGTGTGCCGAGGCGGCGGCGTTGTGAGCAGGGGGTGGAGGCGCGGCTGGTGCAGAGCGAGGCGGCAGTGCGGCGTCGTGGAGCTCGGGGCTGGCTTGCTCCGGCGTCGGGCGGGACAAGGAGGAGCGGCGCTGGGGGGCCGCATTGGAGGGGGTGGCCGAAGGCGGCCGGAGTTCGATGGATCTTGGAGGGGGCGCCGGATCTTGGAGGGGGGACACCCAGGGGATCTAGATCGGGGGGCTGGGGAGAACGATGAGGGTGGGGGGGTGCTCGGGTCGTCGGGAGGATCGAATGGGGAGTGGGGGGGTTGACCCCAGGTGAGGCTCAGCCTCTTCTAGCGCCGAGGTGGGCTGGCTGGGGCCGGCCTAGGGGGAGGAGGGGTGGTTACGCCCCGGGTCAGGGTATAGCCCCTTTTTCAATTTTTTTGTTATTATTTTTTTTTCTTTTTTTTTAATTCTTTTGTAATTGTTTTAGTAGTGTAGGCATTTTTATAAAATGGGTTATTTGCCTCTAAATTAAAAGTGCATTGCATATCAGTGCCACCAAAGTTTTTGTAGCCAAATAAATTTGTTAGACATTTCTTTTAATTATTAAATGATTAAAACGGGCAATTCAAGCTACAGTTCTAATTATTTGAATTATTTGGTAGTTCCATAAATCACCACAACTATACCAACATGGTCCATAGGTTATTAGTGAATTTATAAAAGTGGTTTCATAATTTTTGGGCAAGGTTTATTTTGCACCAATTTTTAATATTCCACAAAGGCATTTCCAACATTGTTTTGATTTCAATCCAAATGGCTTGGACTTGTTTAGAAATTTTGGATAATCAAGGTCCATGATCACATGGCTTGCAACAATATCAAAAGCATTTGAAATTTTAACTGAACCCTGTTGATCAATTCAAAATTTTGAACAGTAATGATCAACAGTAATTGTGATTACTGTTCACTGACAGTGAGGGTGTTACATGTTAAAAGGCTCGGCTCGGGCGTGGCTGAATCAGCTCCCCCCAAGTAGCATCTGGGTTTGGGAAGACCTCGAGAGAGTATTCATCAAGAATTTTGAGGGGACCTACAAGAGGCCTGGAGGCCTGACCGAGCTGCAGTTGTGCGTCTAGGGCCACACCGAGACTACTCGGGACTACATCCAGAGGTGGATTATACTCCACAACTCGGTCGAAGGAGTCTCCGAGTTCCAGGCCATTCACGCCTTCAAGCAAGGGGTCAAGTACAAGGAGCTAAGTCTCAAGTTGGCAAGATCACCGCACATCACCTCACTCGGGAAGCTGATGGAGATAGCAAACAAGTATGCCAATGGTGAAGAAGAAATTCGGCAGAAGAACCAGCAGCATAGAGGAGGTGGCAGCTCGGTGCCGAACCCGAAGCAGAAGACCGCAAGCAACAAGAGAAAGGCAGAAGACGCCCCAACAGATGCAGAACTGGTGGCGGCAGCAAACGCTGCGAGCCTTCATGGCAAGGGTCATGCACGAAAGGAGTGGCAACCACGGCAGAAAAAGCCGTCCAACGATGATGAAGTTCTGGATCAGCCCTGTCCTCTCCACACCACCCGCAATGCCGAGGGAAAGGTGGTTATCCCAAAGCATACAGCTCGGCAATGCCTCCTGATCAAGAGAGCAGCCCAGAACGAAAAAACAGGCCCCCAGCAAGATAAGGAGACCGGGAAAAAGAAAGCACCCAGCCCAGAACTGGACAGCGAAGGTTTCCCGCGAGAAGACGAAGTGCTGGTCATCTTAACAGGACGAGAGTCTAAGAGGGTGGAAAAGATAAGATTCAGAGAAGTCAACTCGGCAGCTCCGGCAGTTCCGAGTTACATGAAGTGGGCTGACGTCCCAATCACTTTTGATCAGTCAGACCACCCTCCTCACATTCCTCACCCGGGAAGACACGCCCTGATTGTGGACCCTCTGGTGGAAACGGGAAATGGTAACTTCAGGATCAGGAATGTCTTGATGGATGGCGGCAGCGGAATTAACATCATGTATGCAAGCACTCTGAAGAGCATGAACATCCCGATGTCCAAACTCCGCAAAAGCTATTTGGAATTTCATGGGATAATCCCAGGGAAAAAGGCGTACTCACTCGGAATGATCTCCCTCAATGTGGTCTTCGGTACTCCGAGTAACTTCCGGAAAGAGAAGATCACCTTTGAAGTAGTGGATTTCCCGAGTGCGTATCATGCTTTACTCGGAAGGCCGGCCTATGCAAAATTTATGGCCATCCCCTGTTATGTCTATTTGAAACTCAAGATGCCCGGCCCTCACGGCGTGATCACTATCTCGGGAGACTACAAGCAAGCCGAAGACCTGCTGCAGAAAGGCTCCCTGATAGCTGATCAGCAGATGGCCGAGGTCGAATTGGCGGAATACAAGAAAGCCGCCGACTCGTCCGAGTTGTTGCAGCCAAAGAAGACATCTTCATTCGAATCGGCCGGAGACACCAAGAGGGTACAGATACACCTCACAGATGAAGGCAAATACACCAACATCACCACCGATCTGGATCCCCAATAGGAACTCGAGCTCGTCAACTTCCTCCGTGAGAATTGGGATGTCTTCGCGTGGAAGCCCGCTGATATGCCTGGGTCCCAAGGGAGTTGGCCGAGCACAAGTTACACGTGGATCCAAAAGCAAGACCGGTGAAAGAGTCCCTCCGACGGTTTTCCTCCGAGAAAAGGAAGGCCATCGGACAGGAGATAGCTAGACTGTTAGCAGCCGGATTCATTAGGGAAATCATCCACTCCGAGTGGTTAGCAAACCCTGTAATGGTTCCGAAGAAAGATAAATCTTGGAGAACTTGTGTTGATTTTCGTCATATCAATAAAGTTTGTCCAAAAGACTATTTCCCTCTTTCTCGCATTGACCAGATTGTGGACTCCACGTCAGGTTGCGAGAGATTATGCTTCCTCGATGCATTCTCGGGTTACCATCAAATCCGACTATACGAACGAGACGAGCTAAAAACAGCATTCATAACCCCATTCGGATGTTTCTGTTATGTCACGATGCCATTCGGACTGAGAAATGCAGGCGCCACGTACCAGCGCATGATGCAGAATTGTCTGATCTGGCAGATAGGCAGAAACGTGGAAGTCTATGAGGATGACATTGTGATCAAATCGGCTAAAGGAAGTAGTTTACTAGCCGACCTAGCTGAAAATTTTCAAAGCCTCCGAGCCTACAGCATCAGGCTTAATCCTGAAAATGCATTTTTGGCGTGCCGGTAGGGAAGCTACTCGGATTCATGATCTCCGAGCGAGGGATAGAGGCAAACCCGGAAAAAATCGCGGCAATTCAGAACATGAAGCCTCCCAAGCAGCTCCGAGACGTCCAAAAGTTAACAGGTTGTCTCACAGCACTTAGTCGTTTTGTCTCCAGATTGGGAGAGAAAGCCCTAACTCTCTACCAACTGATGAAAAAATCGCCGAATTTCGTCTGGACGGAAGAAGCTCAAATGGCTTTCGAAGAACTCAAAAAACAACTGTCAACTCGGCCAGTCCTGGCAGCACCCTAGGAAAAAGAGCCGCTCTTGTTGTACATTGCCGCCACAAGCCGAGTCGTCAGCATAGCCATACTAGTGGAGAGGGAAGAAGAAGGAAAATCACAGAAAGTACAAAGGCCGGTGTACTACATCTCCGAAGTCCTCACACCATCCAAACAGCGATACCCCCACTACCAGAAGATAGCAATGGGGATTTACTTGGCGTCTCAGAAGCTCGCACATTATTTCCAGGATCATTCCATTACAGTGGTCTCTGAAGCTCCCAAAGAAGAAATTATGAACAACAGATATTCGACAGGCAGAATAGCAAAATGGAGTTTGGACCTACTCCCCTTTGACCTCAATTACCAAGCTAAAAAAGCAATCAAGTCACAAGCACTGGTGGACTTCCTAGGCGAGTGGATTGAGGTCCAACATCCCCCACAGCCAACACCAAAACATTGGACGATGTTCTTTGATGGCTCCAAGATGCTACACGGCGCAGGGGCAGGGGTGGTACTACTCTCACCCAGAAAGGATGAGATGAGGTACGTCCTCCAAATCCATTTCCCAGCAACAAACAACAAAGCCGAATATGAAGCTCTCCTGTATGGTATGCGAATGGCTATCACACTCGGAGTCAGGAGACTTATGGTATTCGGAGATTCAGACTTGGTAATCAACCAAGTAATGAAAGAGTGGGACATCCGAAGCCCAGCAATGACAACCTACTGTGTAGCAGTGAGAAAATTGGAGAAAAAATTTGATGGGCTGGAGCTCCATCACATCCCAAGGGGTAAAAATCAGGCAGCAGACGACCTAGCCAAATTGGGTTCTACCCGAGGACAGATCCCGCCAGGGATCTATCTGGAGCACTTACATTCCCCAACAGTCAAGGAGGACCCCTTCCTGGAATCCGATCCGGATATGCTGCCTGACAAGAATATCCCCAACAAAGAAGACATACCCGCAGTAATTGACATGGTGTTTGGTGTGGAGGTCATTCCCCCCGAATGGACATGTCCAATTCTTGACTATCTGCAAAAACAAGAGTTACCTGACGACGAGATAGAAGCCAAGAAGATCGTCTGCAAGTCCAAGTCCTACTCGGAGATCAATGGAGAGCTGTACAGGAACAGCATCACGCATGTCCCCCAGCGATGCATCTCCGAGGAAGAAGGCCGCTGCATATTACAAGAAATCCACTCGGGAGATTGTGGCCATCACGCCTCAAGTCGGACGTTAGTGGCAAAAGCTTTCCGAGCTGGTTTCTTCTGGCCCGACGCCCTCAGCGATGCTCGGTACATCGTGGACCACTGCGAAGGTTTACAGTTTTATGCCAACCAGCCCCGCAAACCAGCTTCCGAGCTGAAGACAATCCCCCTAGCCTGGCTATTTGTAGTATGGGGATTGGATATGATCTGACCACTCCGAACGGGCAAGCATGGCTTCACCCACATTCTGGTCGCCGTAGACAAGTTTACCAAATGGATAGAAGCAAAACCTATCAAGAACCAAGACTCCGCCACAGCAGTCAGCTTTATGCAAGGCATCATACATCGGTTCGGCGTCCCGCATGATATCATTACTGATAATGGATCGAACTTCAACTCGGCAGAATTCAAGAAAATCTGTTGGTCTAATGGCATCCAGGTCAATTTCGCCTCAGTCGCACACCCACAGTCCAATGGCCAAGTCGAACGAGCCAACTGACTAATACTCAAAGGAATCAAGCCTCGGCTACTTCGGGAACTAAAGGAAGCAGCGGGGGCCTGGGTTGATGAACTCCCTTCAGTCTTGTGGGGATTGCGTACAACTCCCAATCGCTCAACTCGGTCAACCCCCTTCTTCTTCGTCTACGGCTCAGAAGCAGTCCTTCCGAGTGACCTCAAGCACAATGCACCCCGTGTAATCCAGTACACAGAAGCTGAAGCTGAAGAAGCGCGACAAGATGGCGTGGACCTCTTGGAGGAGGAACGAAATTTTGCTCTCACCCGCTCGACGTTTTATCAGCAAGACCTTCGCCGATACCAGTACCAACACGTCCGAGCTCGCTCCTTCCAAGAGGGTGACATGGTACTTCGCATCAAGCAAACTTCGGACCACAAATTAGCTCCCCCATGGGAAGGCCCGTTTATCATCTCCAGAGTACTGCACAATGGGGCCTATCACCTGTACGATGTAACTAATAAGATAGAAAAGCCTCATGCATGGAATGCCTAGTTACTGCGCCGATTCTATGCATGAGCACGCTTATAAGACATGAATAAATATTACTTCGTCCGCCTAGTGCACCTTATTCAATTCGCTTTCATTACTCAAAAACAGGTTTTCTTCCGAGCTGTGCGCAGCTCGGACGAAGAACTTAGAAAACTTATGTTAAGTGCTCACCAACGCCTCAAAGGCTTGAGGAAGCACAACATCATCTGCATTGAGGACCTTGTATACAAGATCTTCAATAGAAAAAAATTCTAAGTACTTCCAAGCCTCAAGAGGCTTGGGGGCTGCTTAAAGCTATAAAAACAGGTTTTCTTCCGAGCGGTGCGCAGCTCGGACGAAAACAATCAATCAGGTTTTCCATCCGAGCTGTGCCTAGCTCGGAAGAGAACTTAGAAAACTTATGTTAAAGTGCTCACCAACGCCTCAAAGGCTTGAGGAAGCACAACATCATCTGCATTGAGGACCTTGTATACAAGATCTTCAATAGAAAAAAATTCTAAGTACTTCCAAGCCTCAAGAGGCTTGGGGGCTGCTTAAAGCTATAAAAACAAGTTTTCTTCCGAGCTGTGCGCAGCTCGGACGAAAACAATCAATCAGGTTTTCCATCCGAGCTGTGCGCAGCTCGGACGAGAACTTAGAAAACTTTTGTTAAGTGCTCACCAACGCCCTAAAGGCTTGAGGAAGCACAACATCATCTGCATTGAGGACCTTGTATACAAGATCTTCAATAGAAAAAAATTCTAAGTACTTCCAAGCCTCAAGAGGCTTGGGGGCTGCTTAAAGCTATAAAAACAGGTTTTCTTCCGAGCTGTGCGCAGCTCGGACGAAAACAATCAATCAGGTTTTCCATCCGAGTTGTGCGCAGCTCGGACGAGAACTTAGAAAACTTATGTTAAGTGCTCACCAACGCCCCAAAGGCTTGAGGAAGCACAACATCATCTGCATTGAGGACCTTGTACACAAGATATTCAATAAAAAAAATTCTAAGTACTTCCAAGCCTCAAAGAGGCTTGGGGGCCGCTTAAAGCTATAAAAACAGGTTTTCTTCTAAGCTGTGCGCAGCTCGGACGAAAACAATCAATCAGGTTTTCCATCCGAGCTGTGCGCAGCTCGGACGAGAACTTAGAAAACTTATGTTAAGTGCTCACCAACGCCCCAAAGGCTTGAGGAAGCACAACATCATCTGCATTGAGGACCTTGTATACAAGATCCTCAACAGAAAATCTTTCTAAGTACCTTCCAGTCTAAGTAGACTTGGGGGCTTCTTAAAGCGATAAAAACAAGCGCTCTTTCGAACTATGAGCAGCTCGAGTAAAAACTTCATAAATTCATACCAAAAGAAAGGCAAATCGGAAGAAATATTCGTTTCAAGAAAAGAAACAGAGTACGAGTTCATCAACCAAACGACGGAGTGTCACGACACAACCACACAGTGCAACTTATTACAGATCCACTCGGCATCCCGAGGAAAATATCAAACCAGTGTTTTCCACCACACTCCATTCATTCCTCGCCTGCCTCGTCCAACTCACTGGTTACACCAGTTGACTCAACAAAGAAATCCAGATCGGGCATCAGGGCAATTCGGCTAGCAGTCTTCGCATAGCGCGGCAGGAAGGAGGTGCAGCTCTGACCCTTTTTCGGATCTCCACCACCAACTCGCTCAAGATTATGGACCCGCTCCGGAAAATGCGCCTTGGTCAAGGCTAGTGCGTAAATCGCTCCGCTCCGTGCCGCTGAGCGTTTCAAGCGGGCCAGCTGATGCGGAGCCTCCTGGAGCACAGGCACGACAGTATCTAACTTCACTCTGCTCCCTTCATCAGGCGACAGCTTGCTCTTTAAATCCAGGGTAGCACCCATAACCTCTTCAGCAAATTTCTTCGCTTTGGCGCACCTCATGGTCAGCAATCCCCGAGCCAGAGAAAATTTTGTGGTCACTGGAGTACAGTTATGTCTCTTCATCATTTCTGCAAAATGGGCCATGCGCGCCTGCTCGGCATCTGGATCTGTCCCATATGCTGCAAAAAGAGAGAAGATGAGTACACAATCTAAGAATGGGCAACAGGTCCCTACCACAGCTCGGACAACCAAAAACTCACCAGACAAGGTCTCACTGAAAACGGCGAACCGCCCAGCGCAATAGTCTTCAGCTGCCTTCACCGCCTTCCGAGTGGTTTCCAACTCGGCTTGATGCTTCTTTGCATCTTCGGCACGCAGCTCGGATAGTTTCTCCAAGTCAGACTCCATCTTAGAGATCCAAGCCTCATTCTCCTTCACCGCCTGTTTGTAGTAATGAAGACTGGTCTCCAAAGCTTTATGAGCCTTGGCTCATTTCTCAACTTGCTCTATTTCCTTCTTCATCTTGGCCACAAAATCATCGTTCTCCTTAACTTTTGCATCAAAGGCCTTCTTCGCCGCCTCTGCAAGCAAAATGTCAGTTACAAGAATAAGAGGAAGAAAGATAGCAGTTTGGAAACTCAAGAACTGTTACCATTATCCTCAGCATGTTGTTTCCTCAGTTTTTTATGCTCTTCAAGCAGCGCTTCGTACGCACTCTTGGTAGCAACACTCTCCCCCTGCAACTTCACGAAGGCCGACCCAAGCTTGCATGCCTCCTATGAAGATAAGAGGAATACCACAATCAAATAAAAACCTCCTATCAAAAGACTCGGAATAACTCCACAAAGTTACTCGGAGCCTTGGGGGCTACACCCAGTGGGTGCACTAAGAAGTTCTCCCACTAGAAGTTCATCAAAATAAAAACCTCCTATCAAAAGACTCCGAATAACTCCACAAAGTTACTCGGAGCCTTGGGGGCTACACCCAGTGGATGCACTAAGAAGTTCTCCTACTGGAAGTTCATCAAAATAAAAACCTCCTATCAAAAGACTCCGAATAACTCCACAAAGTTACTCGGAGCCTTGGGGGCTACACCTAGTGGGTGCACTAAGAAGTGCTCCCACTGGAAGTTCATCAAAATAAAAACCTCCTATCAAAAGACTCCGAATAACTCCACAAAGTTACTTGGAGCCTTGGGGGCTACACTCAGTGGGTGCACTAAGAAGTGCTCCCACTGGAAGTTCATCAAAATAAAAACCTCCTATCAAAAGCCTCCGAATAACTTCACAAAGTTACTCGGAGCCTTGGGGGCTACACCCACTGGGTGCACTAAGAAGTGCTACCACTGGAAGATCATCCAAATAAAAACCTCCTATCAAAAGACTCCAAATAACTTCGCAAAGTTACTCGGAGCCTTGGGGGCCACACCCACTGGGTAGGAAAACTTACGTAAGTACTTACGTGCATGTTGGACTTCACCAACTCAACCTCAGATGCTAGCTCCCGCAGCCGCAGCTCAAACTAGGTCGCCTTGACCAAAGACTCCTTCAATCCGCCAATGATAGCATTCTCCACTGGGGATCCAACGGGAATGGCCCCCGAACTAGTAGGCTCACTCCTTATAACAGCCGCCGAGGCGACAGGGGTCTCCTTAACAGCCTCCCCAGCTGGAGCATCAGGTGCGGCAGCTCGGGAACCAGACCCAGAGGCTACCGTTCCCTCAGGAACAGTCACCTCAGGAGGAGTGACCCAGCAGCGGCAGACTCTGTAACAATCCGAGCTGGATCAAAAATAGGGTCAACATCCATGTCTGCAGCAGAAACAGCAAACAGTTAAAAGCGAAAGATGACAGCGACAAACGTCTCGACAAAGAAAACAACGAAGAATTCTCACCAACAGCCGTAGTATCTTCTGGAATAGCGCCCATCCCAGGAAAGTCAGTCACCTCACAAGTGCTAGCGTCCTCCATAGCTTCGGCCTCGGGATCCTCCTCGATCCCAGGCAACGTCTCAGAACCACTCGGACGAATACTGCAAAAAGAAACAGCTAAGAATGAGCCTGAGAAACTAACAGGGCCTTAAAGCATGCGATAACCAACAGCATTACGGGTGAACGGTCTTCAAGCTACGCCTTGGGGGAGCAACCCTAGCCGAACTAGACCCAGCCCCCTTGGCCTTTTCAACAGCAGCACCTCCTGCGGGACTAGCTTCTCGGCCCCCAAGAGTGACAAGTTTCTTCTTCTTCATGGGCGCAACCTTCCCGGAGCTGAGGCCCAAGGGAGGGAGCTTCCCGCTGTCCTCTTCACCACTCGAAGTATGAGCCCTTTTACGGGTCCGAGTAAGCCCCTCCCGCGCCGACTCGCGGTCCTGGTTGTTCTTCGAGCGTTGCTCGCACGCTGCCTGAGCCCGAGCCACCTCGGACTCCAGCTCCTCCCCCGCCTCAACTCCGAACCCCGCGTCAGCAGTACTATCTTCATCCTCCTCGACGGGATGCTGCGGAGCCAAAGGAATAGGGCAGCGAAACTGGGTATAATCCTAGCAATACACAAAGAGTTCTGAGTTAAAGCCAACAAATTAAGCACATTCAAGATACATATGACATGAGTCAGCATACCTAGGTGGGAGGATTGTCGATGCCGAGGGGTCTCACTCGGCCAGTTGTCTGAAGCCCCTGGGTTACGCTTGTTCTTATCTTCATCTGAAGTTCAAACTCGTCCAAAGGCGTCTCAGTGTTACTATAGCGGGTGTCATCCTGCAACCCGGAGTATGTCCACATCCCCCAAGATCGGTCCTGGAGTGGATGAATTTTCCGAATCACAAAAGCAGCTATCAAATCTATGGCGTCCAGACCATTCTTCTTCAGCCTGATGACTTCACGCATCAAGGGGAGCACCTGCTCCTTATCAGCATTGGTGAGTCGGGGGTTCCAGCCCTGAGAGTTAGTCAGCCTAACGTCCGAATAAGGGGCCAAGGTACGCACCCCCGGCTCCTCGGCTACTTTGCAGTAGAACCAACCACTACTGGAAAAAGCTAATTTGCCGTCAGCTTCCGTCTTTGCCGTCAGCATTTTCGCGGGGCTGACGGCATAGGATATGCGCCGTCAGCCGGAAGAAAAGCTAACGGCATAGCCTGGGCTGACGGCAAAGGGATGTTGTGCCGTCAGCTGTGGAAAAGTCGTCAGCCAGCTGACGGCAATGGCTGGCCAAGCTGACGACAAAGGCGAGCCGACGGCAACGAGAGTGCCACGCCCCCACACTCGGGCAAGCCCTAACCGCCCCAGGCTTTGCCGTCAGCTAGCTGACGGCAAAGGATAACGGTGAGCCTATGCCGTCAGCTAGCTGACGGCAAAGACCCGAACAGATAACCCCCCATCCCCCCCCCCACCCCTCTCTCTCTCACGCGCACACACCACCCACCCCCGAGCCCCAGCCGCCGCCGCCTCCTCGTCGATTCACCGTCGCCGCCGCCCCCGCCGGAGCCCACCCCAGCCGGAACCCGCCCCCCCTCCCCCCCCCCCCCCCCCCGCCCCCGCCCCCCTCCCACGCCGGAGCCCGCCCCTGCTGCCGCCGCCGTCGCCCGAGGTGGTCGCCCACCACAACGACGCCGCCCACGCCGTCGGTGACCACCTCCTGCTCCGCAACGATGCCGCCCCGAGCCGGCGACCACCTCCTCCACCATGCCACAGGTGAGTCGCCGCCACCACCCCCTCCTCCCTGTTCATTAGTTTAGTGTAATTAGTTTTTAGTTTTCTTTTGTATTATTAGTTGAATTATCTTCTGTTTTTATTAGTTTAGTGTAATTAGTTATTAGTTTAGTGTAATTAGTTTAGCAACATTTTCTTCTGTTTTTATTAGTTATTAGTTTAGTGTAATTAGTTTAGCAACATTTTCCTTCTTAGTTAACTATTAATTATCTTCTGTTTTTATTAGTTATTAGTTGTTGGCAAATTACAAACTATTCATTATCTTCTGTTTTTATTAGTTATTAGTTGTTAGAAAATAGGAAAGAAGAATAGAAAGGAAAAATATTGTGAGATGCAAAGCAGAAAATTTTCTATACTTTTGACAAACTCTTAATGGGCATCTTCAATTAAAATATTCATGTCAAATAAGCCTATCAAAATGTTCATGTCAAAGGAAGAAGAAGGAGAAGGAGATTAAGAGAATGAGAAGAAAAGAAAAAAGAGGAAGAAGAAGGAGAGAATAATGAAGAAAAGAAGAAAAGAAATAGAAAAAGATAAGAGTAAAGAAAAAGATCAAGAGATCTGAAGAATAAGAATTATTAGCTTTATAGTAGTGATATTAATTAGCTTTATAGTAGTGATATCGCGAGTGCGTATTTGTTTTGATTGATTGCATTTAAATGTGCAGTAGCTTCGCGAGGGTTTGGTTTTCGACGACCTCCACTGCATTCGAGAGTGAGCACATTTGTTAACTCTTCCTTCTCCACCTTTATTTTGCTCTGTTCCAGCCTTCGTGCCGATGACACTATCTAGATAGGTTGTTTAGTATTGACATGCAAAGTCTTTGCGTAACAAATATGCGTCTCCCGTTCGAAAGGGTTACGGTTATAACTATGCATGCATTTGCATATTTATAACGGTGATTCTTTCGAATTGTCCAACGTTATCCATGGACAGCCCGGGTATGTGTAGATTGGGTCATTTTCCCATGCTTTGTTCCGGATCCGATGCAGAGTTTCGACAGCGCCTCCTTGTTGTTCTCCGAGTACACATCCTCTCGTTTAGTTTCCGAGACGTGTATTAGGAGAACAGCGGGGAGGTGCTGCCGAAATTTTGCGTTGGATCGGGAGCAGATCATGGGAAAATGACCCAATCTACACATACTCGGGTGGGATTAGGACCCATCTTTACCTAGTAGCTGGTAGGTGTGCATGTCGTGGATCCCAATGTTTTAACCATGATTAAAAAATGACCATAATTAATTTGACATACTTGATGAACTGATAATTTATATTGTTCATATGTGGATACTATATAGCTAGCTTGACAGAATGACTGATCGTGAATGGATGTACCCCGGTCACCCTAGTCAGAAAGACATGACCTATAAATGGTTGAGCAAAACCTATGAATTCCTGCAAACGGCATTTTCTAAAGGCCAGCCAAAAACATGGTGCCCCTGCACTAAGTGCAAGAATTATTCGCGACAAAGGATGTAATGGGTAAACACCTGCAGATGCGTGGTTTTACTCCCGGCTATACCTTGTGGACATTTCATGGTGAGTCGGCCCAACGTAACAGAGACGAGGTTTTGCGTCGGCGCACCGACGATTATGGTACAGGGATTGAAGACATGGTGAATGATTTTGATGATGCTCGGAACAAGGACGAAGAGATGGAGGAATCCGCAAAGGCCTTCTATGCCATGTTGGAGTCTTCAAAATGTCCTCTTCACGAGCACACTAAGATTTCTCAGCTAGATGCCATCGCACAAGTAATGGCTCTGAAAGCCCAATTCAACATTGGAAGAGACCTGTCTGACTCAATGATGACCCTATTTGGGCGGTTTCTACCCGAAGGTCATATTATGCCTTCAAACCTATATGAGTCAGACAAAATCCTCAGTGCACTCAAGATGCCGTATGAGCAGATACATGCTTGTGAGAAAGGATGTGCCTTATTTAGGAAAGAGTATGCGAACGAAACATATTGTCCATTTTGCAAGTCCTCCAGATATGTTGAGGTAGAAAACGGTGAAGGTGAGAAGAAGCAGAGAAAAATCCCTGTGAGTGTTCTACGGTATCTGCCGATCCTACCAAGACTTCAACGACTTTACATGCTCGAAGAAACAGCAAAACAGATGACATGGCACAAACATGGAATTATGAAAGAATTAGATGAAAACGGAGATCCGATGTTGGTACACCCTTCGGATGGTGACGCATGGAAGGCATTTGATCGTAAACATACGGAAAAATCTAAAGAGCCAAGGAATTGCCGAGTCGCCATCGGTCTCGATGGGTTCAATCCTTTTGGTATGAAGGCTACCCAATATAGTTTCTGGCCTGTGTTTGTTATTCCGCTCAATCTTCCACCATCATCCATTATGCAAAGAAAGCACATATTTCTGACGTTGATAGTTCCAGGGCCAAACTATCCGGGGAAGAATATGAGTGTGTACATGCAACCGCTGATGGATGACTTGAAAGAAGCTTGGGTGAATGGGGTCAACACATACGACGCAACTAAGAAAGAGAACTTTCAAATGTATGTTTGGTACCAATACTCGTTGCATGATCTGCCGGCATTTGCGCTTTTCGTTGCCTGGTGTGTGCATGGAAGGTTCCCATGCCCACAATGCAAAGCAGCTCTTAAGTTTCATTGGTTGCCGGCGGGTGGAAAGTATTCCTGCTTTGACTTGCATAGACAGTTCTTGCCTATGGACCATCCATTCAGAAAAGACAAGAAGAATTTCATGAAAGGTAAAGTTGTCAAACACTCGGCAACACCTGCGTTGACGGGCACACAAATTCATGAACAATTAAAATCTATGGAGCCTGATCCAAACCGTCCAGGGTATTTCTTGGGTTATAATGAGGAACATGCCTGGACCCACAAGCCATGCATCTGGAATCTCCTCTACTTCGAAGACCTCTTACTACCACACAACATTGACATGATGCACACTGAAAAGAATATCGCCGAGGCCCTTCTTGGCACATTTTTCGGCACTGATAAGGGCAAAGATAATACAAAGGCTAGAGTTGACCAGGAGACTCTTTGTGATAGGCCATCACTAAACATGCGACAACCGAAAGGAAGAAAAAATTGGTCCAAGCCACCTGCCTGGTACAATCTTGAGAAGGGAGCAATAAGGGAAATCCTCTTGTGGGTGCAACAAAAGTCCCTGATGGGGTATGCTGCGAATCTAGCGAGGGGAGTGAGCATTGAAAAAATGAAAAATTTTGGGCTCAAGAGTCATGATTGGCACATATGGCTTGAGCGGATAATGTCGGTGATGTTGCGCGGCTATATCCCAGAGTCTGAATGGCTAGTATTGGCAGAGTTAAGTTATTTCTTCCGTGTTCTTTGTGCTAAAGAGTTGTCGCGTGCCGTGATAGGTGACATGGAAGAGTTGGCGCCTGAGTTGCTCGGCAAGTTAGAGAAGATTTTTCCACCGGGCTTCTTTAATCCGATGCAACACATGATTTTGCATCTCCCGACCGAGGCAAGATTGGGTGGCCCTGTGCAAAATCGTTGGTGCTACGCAACTGAAAGAATGCAGAAGACACTTAGACCAAAATGTAAAAATAAACGTAGAATTGAAGCATCGATGGCCGAGGCGTTCATTACCGAGGAGGCGGCAAACTTCGTAACAGCACACTATGATGCCACTTTGCACAGCTTGCATAATCCAAAGCCTCGGTACAATGTGGGCGACCCCAAAAGACGTGAATCCAAACTCAGCCTCTTCAAAGGGAAGCTCGCTCCTTCTGGTGTGGGAAAATCAAAGTTGCTGGGCGTCGAGGAGTGGCGCACACTAACGATGTATATATTGAACAACTTAACAGAAGTTCGGCCGTACATCGAGTAAGTCCTCGATACATTGTTTCACAACTTTTTAACAAGTTTTGTGTCTAACAACTGTTATTAATTGATACAGTCGATACGTCGAACAGTTCTCGAATGGTGTTGCAATCGAAAAAGAATCCATTCTCGAGTATGAACTTCTTGAAAAGAAAGGAGGCGGCTATCCCGGTTTCATGTCTTGGTTCAAAAAAATAGCTAATTCAGATGAGCAAGTCGACGATGAATTGAGACAAATAGCAAATGGTTTTGACTTTAAGGTCCGGAAATTTCAGAAGTACGACATCAACGGGTATCGCTTTCGTACTGCTAGCAAAGAGCTTTCAATGCCCGGTCGAAAAACAACCAATTCCGGTGTCTCTGCTATAGGCGAGGGAGGTGTCGAGTATTATGGAAGACTTGAAGAAGTTTACGAACTTCATTATTATGGTGAAAATCCTCCAAATGTTTTTGTGTTCAAATGTCATTGGTTCGATCCTACTAAGACAAGACGGACTCATGAACATGTTGGGCTAGTCGAAATCCGACAAGACAGGAAGTTAAGCGGTGATGATGTCTTTATTGTGGCTCAACAGGCCACCCAAGTTTTCTATCTGCCATACAGTCGTCAAAGTGTTAAGAACCTGGAAGGTTGGTATGTCGTGTACGATGTGCCGCCCCATCTTAGACCACCTCCACCAAACAAAGAGGATTATGAACCTCAAATTGACCCAATAACATATGATGGAGAATTCTTCTAAGAATCACGTGGTGTGAGACGTCGTCTCCGGAACTGCTCTACGTCCACCCTGAACACGGAGGAACAAGAATCACGTGATGATGAGGAAGAAGTGGAAGTAGAAGAGGTTACCAATCCAGATGAGCTATAATGCTTGATCGGTTACAAAAAGGCCTTCCACATGATGTCCCTGAACCCGATGACGATGTCATTCATGACGACACGTATGATACTGATGATGATTATGCTTCAGTTGACCTTGGAGAAGAGACAGATGATCCCGACTATTAGTACTTTGTATGCATCCAAACATTGTTGTTTAATTATTTAATTAATTGTTTAATTATTCATGTATTTATTATTGTTCATTTAATTATTGTCTTTGAATTTGTACTAAGTATTTAACTATGTATTGTTGCAGGTGGTGAGACATGGTAGGCGGGGATAAGTTGAGGATAGCACCTGGCCAGCTACGGAGACAGTTGTTGCAGAGCTTTGCCGAGGAGCCCCGTGGGAGAGGCGGAGGAAATAACAGAGGCAGAGGACGTGGTCGCGGGAGAGGGAGGCTGCCTAATAGGAGCCAGTCGCAACCACCCTCAGCTACTTCAGTCTCGGGCACTTCACCCCTGCAGACAAGGGTGTCACCGGTGCGGGATCCTCCCATCCAGGAGCGGACACCGATGCAGGATCCTCCCGTCCAGGAGCCGACACCCTCACACAAGGAGTGGGGGAGTTGGGGGGACGGTGAGGGGGCTGGGGCGGATGCGGAGGCTGAGGTTGAGGTGGAGGATGAGGGGGCTGAGGCGGAGGATGAGGGCCCGTCTTCCAGCAAGTCGGTCTACCAGCGTGGTATGACACGAGTTCCAGACCGATTGGAGTTGCAGCACAGGGCGTTGATTTCGCCAGATGGCGAGAAGTAAGTTGATGTCTATTGTGTACCTTATATCATTATTTTCCACCAACTAGCTAATGTCTTTGCCTTCTCATTATGCAGGGGGTGGAATTACCCGGAGAATACCCGGAATCCAAACTGCCTCCTTGGTGCTTTGCTTAGAGAGCACTTTCCCGGGATAGTGCAGTTGCCCGGGGAGGGTATGGTTCCCGAGCCAGGACTCAAGTGGGAGCACTACCAAGCCGCGCTGCTCCCGGAAAACACTCACGTGAACGGTGTTCTTTGCGCGAGCGTGGCCGACAAGGTGTTGGCTGATTTTTGGGTAACTATTATTTTACCCAATAATAAGTATACAATATCCAATGTTATATCTTGTTATTTCCTATTCATCTGTGCATATATATGGCATAATTGTAGAGTTACCATAGGGTCGAGGAGGGGACGGAGGAGGCGGCCAAGAAGAACCTCGAGAAAGAGTGCAAGAGATTATTGAATAACACGAGGCATGAGATGCGTGTTCAGGCCGTTCGAGATTGGTACGCCAAGCAAAACGAGCCGAAGACGAAGGCTGAATGTCGAAAGCTTTTCCCTGATAAGACCCAGTAAATGGAGGTACGTAGATTCCTTAGTTACATTCTTTATTAGTTATGTTAGGGCTAGTTACAATACTTAGTTTCATTCATAGGTGCCCCCGAGATGGTTGGCCGATAAGATGGATTGTTGGGAGATGATAGTGGACAAGTGGTGCACAGAGGCTTGGTTGACCACCCACAATGTGGCCCAGGAGTGTCGTTCCCAATTGGTTGGTGTGCCACACCACCAAGGAAATGCCAACATCAAGCAATACGCCAAAAAATGGGTATGTGTGCCTTGTTTTCTTTCATCATTAATTCATTTGTGCATTATTTTTGTTGTACTAACTCTTTGCCTTTTCTTGTAGGCCAAACACCATAACCAGCCCGAGCCTCAGGGATACGCCGCGTTTGGCATGGCCCATAAGGGCTCGTACAAGAAGGCGGCACCATATTCTGAGGGGGACGGGCCATCGGTGTACACAAGCCTGTCCGCCTACAAAAAGATGACGTCTTATTCTCAAGTTGTCAAACAACTGCGCGGCCCTGACTTTGACCCGAGCCTGAATCCTATGGATGCGGAGGCGTTGATGATCTCTGGTGGCGGTAAGAGTCATGGCACGGTGGCCATGTGTGAT
Organism: Bromus sterilis; assembly: GCA_950022295.1. Lineage (NCBI taxonomy): Eukaryota > Viridiplantae > Streptophyta > Magnoliopsida > Poales > Poaceae > Bromus > Bromus sterilis. The sequence goes on along the minus strand of OX465596.1, from coordinate 153,381,482 downwards.
GGCTTCGTCCCTATCACTGAGTCTCTATCTCAGATCAAGGCGAGTCAAACTAGCTCGGCTCCTGTAATACGGCAACGCACGAGGCCAGTTGATCTTGCCATCGAGGTTATTTTTCCTTCATTATTTCTTTAGTTCATTTGACCCTGGATGGATGATGATGAGAAGTGGTTGCAGTCCGCACTTGAGAAGGAGAGGGAGGCCACCAGACTCTTGTTGGAGGAGAGGGACCGGAATACACAGAGGCTGCTGGAGGAGGAGAGGGCACGCAATAATGCCCATGCGAAGGCTATGCCCGACTTCGTTGCGGTAAGTCAGTTGTGTGAGAAGCAAGGCTATGTGTGAGAAGCAACAAGACTATTTCTTTGACTTCTCAAAAACTAATTTGCAGGCTATGTGTGAGAAGCAAGGTTTGCCACCCCCTTCGCCGATGCCTTCTCCGGTGGGAACGGTGAGTTCCCTTTCAATGACCAACCTTGCACGGTCTTATATCATTGTATGTTACCATGCTAACCACATATTTCAACTCTTGCCTTGTTGCAGCATCATTCCAGAGTCGCATCCCACAATCCCTCTCCCCTTGAGAGCCCTACCAACCCGGTGACCAACCGAGATGGTGCTTCTCCTCCGTGCCTTGGCATTTGGTAAGTTATTCCTCTTCTTCTTATTCTTATTGTTTAGCTCAACTTAGACTATGCCATGCTTTAGTTAGCTTAGTAAATTCTAGTTAGGCAAAAAATTGCATAATTAGCTTAATTACATAATTAGCTTACTTACCTCAAAAATGACATAGACTTTGCTTATTTGGTACAAACATGACATAATTACTTGATAACACCAAAAATAGCATAATTAGTTGATATTAGAGCTCAAAAATGACATAATTACTTTAGAAAGTTTCAAAAGAAACCAGAAGAGAAGAACAAAACAGAAGAGAAGAACAAAGAAGAGATGAAGAAATAAGAGAAGAAGAAAGAGGAGAAAAAGATAGATTAAGAAGAAACAAATCTTCTTATTCTTCCTTTTTCTCTTCTTTCTTTTTCTCCATCTTTTTCTTCTTCTTCTTCTTCTTCTTCTTCTTCTTGTTCTTGTGTTCTTCTTCTTCTTCTTCTTCTTCTTCTTGTTCTTGTGTTCTTCTTCTTCTTCTTCTTGTTCTTCTTCTTCTTCTAATTACTTATCGCTAAATTCTTTCTTCTTCTCATTATGCAGATTTTGATAAAGCAGCATGGCACATGGATGGATGCTCCAGGGACTCTACTTGTAGTCTTAGATGCTTTGTAATGCACTTTATAATGCACTTGTACTTGCGGATGCACTTGTGATTCTTTGTGATGCACTTTGTGATGCCATCTTGTTGTTTGCACTTTAAATCCTTTGTGATGCACTTGTGATGCACTTGTGGTGCTATTTAGGGCCTGGTAGAAATATATACTGTGTTATTTATATTGTTGTTTGAAAATACAAGGAATTAACAGAAATTAGAAATAAAAAAACAGAGAGGGTCTTTGCCGTCAGCTTACTGACGACAAAGGCTTTGCCGACGGTGGGCTGACGGCAAAGAAGGACACGTGGCAGTAAACTGTTCAATCTGGCAACTCTGGGACGACCAAATGTCCCAGGTTGTCAGCTTTGCCGTCAGCTGGACCATGGCTGACGGCAAAGAGGGGACCCACGTGGCAGTGGCCGCAGCTCCCCTGGCAAGCCATGGCCCACAAGCAGCAGCAACCTTTGTCGTCAGCTACGGTCCAGCTGACGGCAAATCCTGCCGTTAACCCTCTAACGGGGCTGGGTTTAAGACGTTGCCGTCAACCCTCTATGCCGTCAGCCTCGGCCCCCTAGCTGACGGCACAGTCTTTGCCGTCGGTCGATTTCCAGCTGATGGCAAAGAACATGTTTGCCGATAAAATCGTGGCCAGCCTCTTTGCCGATAGCAAACTGACGGCAAAGCCTTTGCCGTCGGTTAAAGTGGCCTTTGCCGTCAGCTATGGCTGACGGCAAACCAGCAGATTCCAGTAGTGAACTATTCTGCCAGTTCTTGACAAAATCGGGAACACAAGAAGCAAAATACTGTAGTCCCTGTTTCTTGGCCAAAAACAGACCGCCACAAAGATGGTTGAACTCAACGCCACCACCCTCCCCAGACTTCTTTGCCTTCTGAGGCTTAATGGCGTATATGCTACGGAAAAGATGCCAATGGGGATCTATGCCTAAAAATCCCTCACAAAGGGTGAAAAAGCTGGAGAGAAGGGTAACCGCGTTGGGAACAACGTGATGAAGCTGAGCACCCATGAAAGCCAGAAAATCCAAAAAGAAGGGATGTGGGGGAAGAGAAAAGCCGCGATCCACATGCGAAAGTAAAATTACTCTCTCACCGTCCCGCGGTGCAGGCTCGTCTTCCCCAGCCACGGGGAGACGGCAACCCTCGCGGGGAACCAGGCCGACATCCTGGTACCCCAGCAGCATGTCCTCCGTCACGATCGACGGCAGCCACTCCCCCGCAGACATGGTCGTGGTAGCGGCAGAGGGGCAGCTCGAATGGCGGCCTCCCAGGACGGACCTCGAGCGGCCGGCGGAAAGGTCTCGACAGCGAGATTAAGTAGGAAAAGGAGGAGGCAGAGCGGGAGAAGGAGCGGGAACGGCTGCACAGGGGGGGAAATGAGTGGAGGTGCTCCAAACCGAAAGGCAGGGGGCCTTTTATAGCTTGAAGTAGCAACCGCCTCGCGTCAGATCCGCACCCCACTAATGGGCTTTCGGTTGCCCTTCCCCATAAAACCGCCCCACTTCCCCATAATCCCTCCCACTTCCCCATGGGCAGTTAATTATTATCCTATAAAACCGCCGCGGGAATCGAGGAGACAGGCCCAAACAGTGCGCCCACTCACCTGGGCAAGAAGATTCTCTGACAAGAGAAAATCTTTTGTTAAAAACCAAATCTGATTTCGACCCGAAGCTCGGAACCGCCCCAACCACTCGGAAGATGCGAAGCATAACATCGATCAAACTCTCCGAGTATGCCACCACTCGGAAGAAAACGCAAAACTCCCACAGCATCCGAGTAAGCTGTTACTCGGAAGCACCGCAAAAGGAACCACTCGAAGATTCCTGGCAAGACGAAGAATCCCGCACCCGGTTACTCGAGTGAGAATCCGAGTAATAAGCTCGCTGACGGCCCGTCTCTGGCGTAGAATGCCAGGCCGCCGGTAAGACCCGGCGCAGGGGGTAAAGAATCAATGTCCCACGTGGCATGGCCTAGGACTCGGCACGATGTCCTAGGACATTGAACTTTACAAATTTGGTTCATATGGAGTTTAAGGCCTTTTACTCCGAGACACGCCTTCCGAGGCCTCAGTCCACCTCTTCCGAGAGACGTTTGAGTGTCGCCAAATTTTTCCGCTAACCTGCCCAACTCTCGCTCAGGGGAAAAGTTCGAACATCGATAAATCCCTTCTGGGCCTCTTACTGAGTTCAATCTCCGCATACCTCAGAAAGACTAAATGTCAGCCAACTCATACATGAGCACCCGAAAGCGCTTGGGGGCTACTGTCGTGGTAATATTAAAGGCATACACCTAGGCAAGGGAAACCCAGGGGTATCCTCAAACCCTGGGTTTCCCCAAAACACATCAAGCAAAATAAGACCAACAAAAAACACGAAGCATTGGCAGCCTCCGAGTAACAGATTACTCGGAGACCAGGAGTCGCTTCCGAGTATGCAACTACTCGGAAGCCCAACAAGATCCGAGTAGACCGATACTCGGAAGCAATCGGCGAGGCCCCCCTACTCGGAAGATGGGAAACGCAACGGACGGGAGGCATTCAATGCTGCGGACGTTTCTCCTCCTTTATCAGTAGTAATGGGCAGACCGTTTTTATATTTAAGTAGGCATTTAATCTTGTAATTAAGACCCATTTATACCAGGGCATTAAGGAGGAACGGGCGCACTCTATATAAGCCACCCCCTCCCCTCTGGCATGGGCACGCGCAACATCCTTCACTCTCAGTTTTTCTGAAGAAAGAACACCCCAGTCTGCCTGGGACAGGACTAAGGTTTTTATCTCTACGGAGAGGCCTAACCTGTATAACTCCCTTGCGTCAACCCTCTCTATGTACAGATTCATTTAGCTCCTTTAATACCCTATACTCATTGTCAGATTTATATCCACGACATCCATGGCTATGGATGGTCTCCCGGAGGGGGTTCCTCCTCCCGGCAGGGTGCCGGGGCAGCTTCTCCATGCAGCCCCGATCTTGAAACGGCGGCGGCGGTACAGAGGCGAGTTCGCGGAAAAGAGATCGATATTAGGGGTTTCCACCCCGAGGGCTAAATATAGGCGGAGGGGGTGTCGAGGGGACCCACAGGGCAGCCAGGAGGCCCCCTGGCGCGGCCTAGGATGGGGCCGCGCCAGGGACACTTCTGGAGTCCCTGTGGTGACCCCCCTCCGCTACCATGGTGATTCCGGAAGCTTCTGGGTCGCTGATTTTTTATCTGATTTTTCTGGATTTTTTGGAGCACTTTTAATGGCCGGAAAACCTGAAATACAAAAAAAGCAAATGGCAGCTGGGTGCACTGGGTTAATAGATTAGTCCAAATATGCTCAAAAGTGTATGAAAGTTCAAAAAAATCATGGCAAAGTCACACAAAACATGCATGGAGCAAGCAGAAATTATAGATACGTTTGGGACGTATCAGGTTGCAGCCGCACTAGCAATATATGAGTGGCTAACGTTATATTTAGAGTAAGATGAGAAGACAAGCATTCGATGAGGAATCGCCTCCAACAAGTCTTGCTATCAGCTACTTACACAAACATAACACCTATCCTATCCATGTCCTCCCCTTCGCATCCCGGCAAAGAAGAAGCAGTCAAGGCACACACACGTTGATCAAGTTTATTAATATTATCTCAGTAGTTGTTGTCTATGAACAAGGAGTACGTCTCAAGTCGTCCATAACAGTGGACAATGCTTCTCGAAAAGATTTAACCCTGCAGGGGTGTACCAACTTCCCATTATAAGCTCCGCATGTACGCCGAATCTCTTAGTCGGGCCCGTTAAATATACTCATTGAAGAGTTGTTCCGAGAGATCCGGACGTCATAATCCCTCTAACTAACAACGAACAAATCTGTGTGGCCCCCGGGGAGTCAACACCCAATCCAAAAGCCGGTCGCGCTCTCGGATCAGAGTCTTCCGTCTGGACGAGGTCGGGGTAACTAACCCAAACCATGTGGGCAGCACCCTAGCTTCCAGGTGTGGACCAACAAAAGAAACCATGTCTCTGCAGGCCCGAATTGTTTGAAATCTGCTGGGAGCTCACCAGTCACACACACGGTTTTCAAATGGTAAATCAGCTTGGGACACCAGTAGAAATGTTTGAAACTAGGTAGGTAAGAAAAGGGGACCCCATAGTATCCCACACGCGGTTAGGCACGCTCAGTCTTAAAACCAATACCCGGAACTCGGATCCTAGGTGACTCGAATGGAACAAAGCGTCGGGGCGGGATAGCCTAGACCTTCCATCCTTCGTCGAGTATAGTCAACATTATAATAATCATATCATCCACAACAATATAATAATGTGATAGTCCAATCCAAGGAGTAACAGGATAACAGTTGATAGCATCCTAGCATACATACTAAGAAGTGACTGAGCAGCGAGCAATAGTAACATAGCCGAACAAGGTTTGTTGGGATGTGGAGGACATGGCTGTTTGGGTTTATTTGAGAGGCATCAATATGAAGTAGTAGGATCAAGCAATCGTTCTATCCTATACCTAGGTGCAAGTGAGCTGAAAGTTATAAGCATGATATATGCTCCCCCTTACCTGATGAGAAGACGATTCCGAAGGTCTAGTCGATCGCAAGGTCGCATCTTCTCCGAGAGTAACCGCGGAAGCACACAAGAAGGAAACACTGGAAAAGGCAATCGACGAGCAAGCATCTATTACTACGAATCAATCACCAACAAAAAAATCAAGAAGGCAACACGAGACAACGCTTGATATCGCATCTATCGTCGATAGCGGTTACTACCAGGTTAAGTGGAGTACTCGTCACACACGACAATACCGAACATTTAGAATGGTTCAAGTTGTTTAGCTACACAACATGAGCAAAGGTTGTTAAGTTGGCATCTCACTCAAGCATGGCATATCACACAATCATAGCAAGAGGTGAAGCAAAAAGTAAACTTTCTATGCTAGTCAATTTAAGTGAGGCAAAATCCTAAACATGGCATTCACTAAGTACCCCACGACAAATTTAAGTATTTGGTACTGTTCTGCACTAAACCATATTTTAGGTTGGTTAACAACTGCAAAAAATATCATAAACACAAAGTACATGAAATTCTAGTCAAGTAACATGTAAAGAACACTCCAAACGGAGTTACGGTTAAAAAGATACATGCATCACAAGTTATGGGTACATGCCGTTAACATCAGGGAGCATACTTTAGAGCAATGAAACAATTAGCTACTGAATTAAAACATGCACCAAAATGACATGGATTAACAGTAGACATGACAAGGAAGGCATGGTATCGAAGTTTCATGTATATGAGCATCAGGAACAAGTAATTGTAACCCATGCAAAATGCAAGAATATACTACTGGTCTAGGGACTTCGTGAAAAACAGGGCATGTGACAGCAAACAGCAGGGTTGCACTTTGGGAGCTCAATAAATATATGAACAGCAACCATATCATGGCAAAGAAAAGAATGGTATCAAATTACACATACCAAGGAGCAAATACTTACATTGGAGCTACTGCCTATGAAGCATGGATCATTAGCTATAAGGCAGCAAAGTAGCAACTTTATGCAAACAGCAGCACATGTTATCAGGGTAACCACTTTGGAACAATAAATAATATAGCTACAGCAGGCAAACATGACAAAGGAATGCATATAACTGAATTAGACATGATGCTTAACACATACAAGAAAGAATCAATAGCATAGGCCTCATGGATGTGACACAAGCATCAATCAAACTTTGAATAAAATAACAGCAGCAGTAGTAAACAATCTCGTGCCCACTTCAACAGTGATTAACAACATCTAGATGGCCTCAAATGAATTAACTTCCTAAAGACAAAAGCTAGAGCACACAAAACTGATCAATTTTCATGTTGGGCGCAAATTCATACGACCTACGGTTCATTTGCAATAGCCGTCACAAAACAGATCGCAACAGCAATTTCTACAGACTTAGTCAAATTTAGGAAAGGAAATGCAGGGAAAAAATAAAAGGGGCGCTTGGGCTGGCTTTCTCACCATGGGTCGAGCCCAAGAGGCGCTGGACTGGGACTGGGGCGAGGTGGTGAGCATGCAAGCTCATGTAAACAGCACCTAGAACTACTAAATACTCACAAATGAAGCCACCACTCAAAAATCTAATTGGAGGGGTGAAGGAGTTACATACCAGGGTGTATTTTCTCAAAATCTCAGCTCAAACGAAGGGTTGTAGAGAGAGATCAAAAATCGCCTCCAAGAACAGCAAGAACGTAAGAAGAAGTGCATAACTCGTGTTTTTGGAGAGAGAGGAAGAAGGAGGAAGAAGAAGTACCTGCAGGTGGGGCCTGTGGGACCCAGGCGCCCTGTGGGCGCGGCCAGGGGGCTGACCGCGCCAGCTGGCCACCTGGACCACTGGTGGCCCCCCTGGTCAGACCCAGGTGCTTCAGGATCACTCTCGTTGTGGAAATTTTATTTTTATTTTTCTAGAATTTTTCTGAAAATTTCACTGTTGAAAATGTTTCAGAGTTCAAAAAGCTGTGAAACTTTCTGAAAACTTGAAGCAGTGATTAGAATTGTGAAGTTTCAAAAACATATAAACTTGGCACAACAAAGAGAATAAAAGCTAAGGCAAATGAAAACATGACAAGCACCACTTTTTTCCTATATAAAACATGCTAGCTAGCAAGGTTGATCAAGTCTTACCAACAAACCGGCGATATATAGAGTATAAAGTCTCAGCTCTCATGAAGTGATCATTTCACCTTTACTTTAATGGACATTGTCCCCACCATAACGGTTTTGTATTTGTGGTGCACATGTAGAGGACAATCCCATTCTCCAATCTTCACGGTCTTGATATTCTCTATTGAGTTAAGGCCATGCCTTTTGTCGATCTTTTTTTAAAAATACACCGTGTGTTCTTTATCATCAACGTTGAAAGTGACCTTTCCTTAATCATCAACGTTAAGAAAAGGTGTACCAAGAATAATGGACATGCTCCCATCTTCGGGCATGTCAAGCACAACAAAATCTGTAAGGATTAAGAAATTAGCAACTTCAACGGGAACATCCTCACAAATATCAATAGGGACGGATGTTGACTTGTCAGCCATCTGTAGAGAGATATCTGTAGGGATTTCCTTATCTAAACATAGCCTCTTGTAAAGATAAAAAGGCATAACACTCACTCCTGCTCCGAGATCACATAAGGCAGTTTCGACATAATTATTATTTATGGAACAAGGAATGGTGGGTATACCTGGATCACCGAGCTTCTCAGGAATCTTGCCACTGAAAGATTAGTTAGAAAGCATAGTAGATATTGCCTCATTAGGAACTTTTCTTTTATTAGTAACAATATCTTTCATATATTTGGAATAAGGAGGTAACTTAATAGGATCAGTCAAAGGAATTTGCAGAAAAAGAGGTTTCATCCATTCACAAAATTTATTATAATGCTCTTCTTCTTTAGATTTGAGAGACTTACCTGGAAAGGGCATGGGTTTCTGTACCCATCGTTCTCTTTCCTTCCCGTGTCTTCTAGCGATGAAGTCTTCTCTAGTATACTTTTTTGCATTTATCGGGTGCTTCTTCTTCTCGCACCTCGGGAGGATCATTCTTCTCCTTATCATTTTCTGGCTCAGCACCGTCTTCAGTTTCAGCATCGGAGGTAGATATGTTGTTAGGATCAACAAAAGGTTCCTCACTTGTAATAGGATCTTTGGAGTTGTCAGCTTCCTTGTGTTTCTTCTTCTTCTTTTTCTTCTTTGCAGTGCTAACAATCTCGTCTTCTACCTGCACTTGAGAATCTTGCTCGATCCTCTTTGGATGCCCGTCGGGATAGAGTGGGTCCTGGGTGTGTGTTCCACCCCTCGTTTTTATACCATAAGCATGTATATCCTGTTTAGCATTATTAGCAAGTAAATCTTTTTGCACATTAGAAATATGTTCAAGTTGAGTTTGAACCATATGAAAATGCTTAACAAGACATTTAACATCATTAACTGTTCTTTGAAGAATACCAAGTAAACTTTTGATAGCAAGGGAAATATCATGCAACTGACTTTCTATCCTCTCATTAAAATGGTCTTGCTTAATAATAAAATTATCAAGCTCATATAAGCATTGGTCGGGAGGCTTACCTTTAGGGATGTCACTTTCAGTAAAATCAAATAGACAGTGTACCTCTACCAAGGGAGGGTGAGTAGTAGGCTCACACAACTTCTCAATAGGAGGTAGATTCTTCACGTCTTCGGCTTTAATGCATTTCTCCTTTGTAGACTTCTTTGCTTCTTACATATCTTAGCGGCTCAAGACAAGCATGCCCCTCTTCTTTGGCGGTGGAGGTGGTTCAGGGACGGACCAATCTTCATGGTTCTTGGCGATCTTGCCCATTAATTCTTGAGCATCGTCTGGTGTTCTTTCCCTGAAAACAGAACCAGCACAACTATCCAGATAGGATCTAGATTCATCGGTCAGAACAACATAAAATATATCAAATAATTCATTCTTTGGGACGTCATATCCCGGTCTAGCCTTGATTAGACCACAATACCTCCCCCAAGCTTTAGGGAGGTGCTCATCCTGCAACTGTTTAAAGTTGTAAATTCTTTGCAAAGCAGCATGTTGCATATGAGCAGCAAAATATTCATCGACAAAAGGTTGAGCTAAGTCCTTAGGACTCTTAATGGAACCATAAGGTAGTGCATCATACCATGCTTTAGCGTCTTCCTTCAAAGAGAAAGGAAAAAAGCTTAGCTACATAAAAGTTCTGTATCCTTTCATCGGTAGTAAATAAGCCACCCAACTCGGTGAGTTTGGTCAGGTGTGCTATAGCATCATCATTTTCTCTGCCATAAAAGGGGTCAGCTTCGGCTATAGATATAAGTGAAATATCAACAGAGAAATCATAATCAGGATCAGTGATGCATATAGGAGATGTAGCGAATTCAGGATCAGGAGTAATCTTGCTCTTCATGGAGTGTTTTTCAAGAAGCTCCTTAACAGCACCAGGTTCAGAGTCGACACACTCTTTCAGTTCCCTGCAAAAATCATCATCAAGAATAATATAATCATCATCAAGGATTCTCTCCTTGAGTTCATCTAACTCAGGGTAACCAAAGGTTTTACACGTAGGAATATAGGTAATAGGAGTCTCAGTCTCGGACTGTGCTTCAACCTTAGCAATCTGAGCTTCAAGATAGTGACCAAGAAAACTAGTATCATCAAGAGTAGTGGAAGCATCATCAAAAGCATCGGACACAGTAACAGACTCAGTATAAGTAGCATGTGGTGGTAGTGGTGAAGCAAGCTTACTTATAACGGAAGGTGAATCAAGCGTAGCACTGGTACTCAGAACGGTACCTTTTCTTGTAGTAGATGGTAAGATCGGAACCTTGGGGTCTCCTTTCTTACCCGTAGTGGATGAAGTGCAGCAGGAAGAATACATCAAGTACACTTGTAAATATTACTATGCTCCTAGGCAACGGCACAAGAAAATAGTACTTAATGACCCTCAACGGTAGGGGATCGTTTGTAGCGTTTTCGCGGGTAAGTTAACCCAATTTATTGATTTGACACAAGGGGAGCTAAAGAGTATTTATAAGCTTTGACAGTTGAGTTGTCAATTGAACCGCACATGAAATGTACTTTCTTGCAGAAAAATATTAAGAGCAACTGTGGTATGATAGTGGTGGTGGCGAGAGCAAAAGTAAAACAGCAAAAGTAACAACTAGTAACCAACAATATTAAAACACTATACGCTAGGGATATGGATGGTTGGGCGCTGCTTGGATAAGAGTGAACATGTAATAAATTCTAACACGGGGCAAGGCACATAGAAAAGCAATGATCATCTAGGCAAATATCAAACATTAGGCATGTATCCCGTAGGTAGTTGTGCGTGCTTGCAATAAGAACTTGCACAACATCTTTTTTCCTACCATCCCGCTACGAATGGGGCCAAAGGGAATTTATGGAGATTAAGGTGCTCCTGTCAAAGAGCCTCATGAAATCCTCAAATTATGGACAATCCCCTTTGGTGTCCCAAGCTGTCACCTTTGGGATCGCCGGTTCCGGACCATAATAGGTGCATACAACTCATAGATAGGATCAAGAACATAAATATACTCATGAAAACACAAGTGGTTCAAATCTGAAAACATGGCACTCGGGCCCAAAGTTACAAGCATTAAGAGCAACAAGTTGTAGCAAAGATGATAAACACCATAGTAGATGATAGGCAACATGCCCCCAATAGTCTGACGAACTATTACATGATCAAACTCATCCAATCCCTACCATTCCCTTTGTCTACAGCAGGGAATTACTCACACATCTGAAGAGAAGTCATGGAGGGAGGATGGAGTGGTGATACGTCTCAAACGTATCTACTTTTCCAGACACTTTTGCAATTGTTTTGGATTCATTATTGCATGATTTGAACGAAACTAACCCGGACTGACGCTGTTTTCAGCAGAGCTACCAATGTTGTTTTCTTCTATGCAGGTTTCTGTATATTTAGGTACGCTGGAAAAATCCCAAGAAAATATATAAAAAATCAGCGTTCCGGAAACTTCCACGAGTCCAACGGGGGGCCACAGGGCAGCCAGGGGGCATCTAGGAGGGTGCCTGGCACGGCCCAGCCCCTGGCCGCGCCACCTGCCCTCCTGGCTGGGTCCCACACCCCCTGGTGCCCTACTTTGGACCTATTTATTCTCCCGACGCAGAAACCCCAGAATAGAAGTCGCTTTTCCAATCTACGTCGCGGAGACGCCGCAACCCTCTGTTCTTCTCCGGGAGAGCTAATCTGGAGGCTGCTTTGGCCTCCGGTGAGGGGAAATCATCGCCACCGTCATCATCATCGCCTCTCCATCACCCCTCCATGAGTTCCTCTCTCATGTGTGAGTAATTCCCTGCTGTAGGGAAAGGGGATGGTAGGGATTGGATGACTTAGATCATGTAATAGTTCAATCAGATTGTTGGGGGCATGTTGCCTATCATCTACTTGGTGTTTATCATCTCTGTTACAACTTGTTGCTCTTAATGCTTTCCACTTTGGGCCCGAGTGCCATGATTTCAGATCTGATCACCCTTTTGTTTCTTGAGTTTTAGGTGTTCTTGATCCTATCTATGAGTTGTATGCACCTATTATAGTCTGGAACCGGCGATCCCAATGGTGACAGCTTGGGACACCAAAGGGGATGGACTATAATTTGAGGATTCCGTGTATCCATGAACTGTTAATGCTTTGTTCTGGTGCTCTTTGACAGGAGTACCTTAATCTCACTATGTTCCTTTTGGCCCCGTTTGTAGCGGGAGGGTAGGACAAAAGATTTTGTGCAAACTTCTTATTGCAAGCACGTACAACTACCTTGGGATACACGACTGATGTTTGATATTTGCCTAGACGATCCTTTCTTTTCTGTGAGCCTTACCCGTGTTAGAATCTATTACATGTTTGTTCTCATCCAAGCAGCGCCCAACCATCCATCTCCCTAGCCTACAGTGTTTTCTTTCCTGCTGGTTACTAGTTGTTTACTAGTTGTTTTACTTTTGCTGTTTCACCACCACCATCACCACTATTATCACCACCACTACTACCACCATATCACAGTTGCTACTAATACCTTTGTGCAAGAAAGTGTTTATTTCAGGTGCGGTTGAATTGACAACTCAATTGTCAAAGCCGGTACGTATTCTTTGTGTCCCCAAGTGTCGAATCAATAAATTGGGTTATCTTGCCCACGAAGACTATCTCGATCCCCTACTATTGAGGGTTATCAAGTACTGTTTTCTGGCGCCGTTGCCGGGGACCATAGCTTTATTTACAGGTCTACTTGAAGTATCCTACCTGATGCACGCTATCCACTATGGGAAAGAAAGGAGACCCCAAGGTTCCGATCTTACCGTCCCGTACGAGACGAGGTACTACTCTTAGCACTAGTGCTAAACTTGATTCATCTTCAGTTATGAGTTGGTATGATTCACCTCAGTTACATGCTACTTCTGCTGAGTCTGCAAATATGTCAGATACTTTTGATGATGCTTCTACTACCTTTGAGACTACAGGTTCACTTGGTTCTTTTATGGAAGAACAGATTGTTGTTGTTGCCCGATTCTCGGGTGTTGAAATTCCTGTTACCCAAACACCTATTGGAAAAATTCATAACTTTGTTGGCCTTAAGGAGAAACTCCTTGAGGACGATTATATTACGCTTGATGATGATTTTTGCAGGGAGCTTAATGAATGTGCTGATTCCGACCCTGCTACTATAAAGAAGTTTCTAGCAAAGCATTCCCTGAAGAACAAGTTTACTCCTGATCCTACTTTTGCTACGTCTCCTATATGCATCACTGATCCTGATTATGATTTCTCTATTGACCTTTCACTTATATCCACAGTTGAAGCTGATCCCTTTTATGGCAGAGAAAATGATGATGCTATCGAGCACCTAACCAAACTCACTGAGTTGGGTGGCTTGTTTACTACTGATGAAAGGATCCGGAACTTTTATGTGACCAAGCTTCTTCCTATTTCCTTGAAAGGATATGCTAGAGCATGGTATGATGCACTACCATGTGGTTCCATTCAAAGTCCTCAAGATATGTCTATATCTCTCATTGATAAGTATTTTCCTGCTCATATGCAACATGCTGCTTTGCAAAGAATTTATAACTTTAAACAGTTGCAGGATGAGCATCTCCCTAAAGCTTGGGGAGATTTTGCAGTTTGTTGAAGGCTAGATCGGGACATGAGATCCCTAAGAATGAATTACTTGATATATTTTATGTTGGTCTAACCGATGGGTCTAAATCCTATCTAGATAGTTGTGCTGGTTGTGTTTTCAGGCAAAGAACACCGGACGATGCGGAAGAATTGATGGGGAAGATTGCCAAAAACCATGAAGATTGGTCCGTTCCTGAACCACCTCCACCACCAAAGAAGAGAGGCATGCTTATCCTAGACCCCGAAGATATGCAAGAAGCAAAGAAGTCTATAAAAGAAAAAGGTATTAAAGCTAAAGACGTGAAGAATCTACCTCCAATTGAGAAGTTGTGTGAGCCTACCACTCACCCACCTATGGTAGAGGTACACTCTCTTTTAGATTTCAATGCAAGTGACATCCCTAAAGGTAAACCTCCTGACCAATGTTTAGATGAGCTTGATAATTTTATTATGAAGCAGAGTCACTTCAATGAGAAGATACAAGGTCTGTTGGATGATAATACTCTTGCTATCAAAAGTTTGCTTGATGTTCTAGGAAGAACAGTTAATGATGTTAAATGTCTTGTGAAGCATTTTAATATGGTTCAAACTCAACTTGAACAAATTTCTAATGTGCAAAAAGATTTGCTTGCTAATAATGCCAAACAGGAAAATTTGCAGGCTTATGGTATAAAGACCCGAGGTGGAACACACACCCAGGACCCTCTCTACCCAGAAGGGCATCCGAAGAGGATCGAGCAAGATTCTCAAGTGCAAGAAGAAGAAATTGTTAGCTCTCCAAACAAGAAGAAAAAGAAGAAGAAATGCAAGGAAGCTGACAATTCCAATGATCCTATAGAAGAAGAAGAAGAAGAACAAGTTGTTGATCCAAATAGCATATCTACCTCCGATGCTGAGACTGAAGACGGTGTTGAACCTGAAAAAGATGCTGAAAAGAATGATCCACCCGAGGTTCGTGAACAAGAAGCACACGATGAGCGCAAGAAGTATACTAGAGAAGACTTTCTTGCAAGAAGACATGGGAAGGAACGAGAACCATTTGTACAGAAACCCATGCCTTTCCCAAGCAAGTCCGTCAAAACCAAAGAAGAAGAGCACTATAACAAGTTTTGTGAGTGGATGAAACCTCTTTTTCTTCAAATCCCTTTGACCGATGCTATTAAGTTACCTCCTTATTCTAAATATATGAAAGATATTGTTACTAATAAAATAAAAATCCCTAATGAGGCAATATCTACTATGCTTGTGTAACTGCCCAGTTTTCACAAAAATTAAAAATTTTGTTTTCGGTGTGAATTTTTTGATTGTCTGATTTGTTTGCGGTGTTTGCATCCCCGATTTATCGATCAGCGATTATTTTTTCCCCTCTTATCTCGTACCGGACGGAGACCGACCCTTGCCACCCTGACACTCGACCTTTGCGACACCGGGTTTCACCCGATCACCGTCGTGAAATCGCACGAGACCAGCCGCAGCCAACGGAACGAAAAACCCCGTTTAATAATTAAACGGGATATTTTTATAGCGCGCCGGAAAGTGTTCTCGGAATGGTTCCAGCGCGAGGTGAACGCCGCCGGCTCGACGTGCTGATCGCGCAGTTCGAAGTTTTACCCGAATCGGAGGTACTGCAGACCCCCAGCGGTCAGAAACGTGAGCACCGCGCGCGCGAGATAAAAACCGGGGATGTTTTTGTAAACTTCCAGCCACCTGGGCTATATAAAGACCACCACACTCCCACCTCTTTCTAGGGTTTCCCTAGTCCAAAATTGCAGCCACCCCCCTCCACTTTGCCCAGTTTTGCCTCCCAGACCCTCAAATCCCGAAACCCTAGCCATCAAGCATTTCTGACCGTTGATCTGAGAGATCAAGGGTCCAGATGCGCCCTAGCCAGCTCCCACCTCTTCTCTCTCCTCAGCACCGCCGCCAGCCCGAGGGCACAGCCGCCGCCGCCTCTGCCTCACGGCCGACGCCGCCGGCGAGCAGCTCCACCCCGGCGACCGCAGCGCCGCGCCCGTCTTCCTCTCCTCCCCCTCTTCCTTGCCACCCTCCCTGACCACCTTGCCGCCATCTGCAGGTCACGGCCCCGCCACGCCATGGCCGGAGCCGAGATCAGCCTCGGCCAGAGCCGCTCGATCCCCACCGCAGGTCGGCGCCTCTCTCGCCGGATCCGCGCCCCTCGGCCTCCTCCTCCACCGCACCAGCCAGGCCGGCCACCGCCGCCCCTCCTCCTCGCCGCCGGTGGCCGGCGTAGCCGCCGCGGTCGCCGCTGTCGTCGGGAGCGGGAGGTTCCCCGCTCAGCTGCCTCCCTCCAGCGTGGACGGCCACGTGGGCCAGGGGCACGGGCCGGCCTGCCCCAGCCGAGGCCCAGCGCCCCAGCATCCCAGCCCAGCGGCCAGTGGGCCGAGCCCACTGGGTGAGCCGACCTTCACCCCTTTTTTTTCTTTCTTATTGTTTTTTTTCTGCACCAGTAAATTTTTGCTAAGTCCCTGGTAAAACTGCTGCTGATTGCCTTTTGCACTGTAATTTGCGACTAATCCGTAGCTCCGATGAACGTGCCCCCAAAATGAAAGTTGCTTAGTTTCATGTGCACCTTAATTCATCTTTTGTGAGCATTTGAATTTGAGGTAATCTTGATTGTGTAATTGTGTGCTAAACAGGGAATCTGGTCGTTAATTGCAAACTGTTGATTAACTGTTGCTGAAACTGTTGCTTGATTGAAACTTCGGGCGACGATTGCTTCGCAACCGTACGTCGGAATTGAGTGATTCATTTTGCGTTGCGTTAAGCATTGTTTCTACTTAAGTTTCATGCATTCACATGCCATAATTTCTTTCTGCATCATGATTGTATCTTGCTCCAAAGTAGCTACCCAGCTGTTAGTGTGCTGATGTTTATATTTTGTTGCAACTTCGGTCGACGAGTGTGTCGCGACCGTTTATCGGAATTGAGTGATTCCAATTGCATATTGTTAAGCATCATGTCTAATTTCATTCCATGTATTGCATTGTCATGATATGCTTTCTGATCATGTAGTTATTTAGCTCCAAAGTTGCTATGCTGCTGTTTTGACAGCCACCACTGTTTTTCTCCAAGTCTGTAATGTTCCGATGCCATGTTGTTTGCTTAATATCTTTTGATCTATGATGCCTATTTGAATGATTCCTTTTGCCATGCCTTCCCTGTCATGTCTACTTTAGTTCCATATCATTTTTGAGCATGTTTGCATTGATTATCCTGTTTATGCATTGCTCTAAAGTGTGCTTCGTGATGTTGGCAGATTGTGCCCGTAACTTGTTTTTCTTGTATCTTTTTAACCGTAACTCCGTTTGGAGTGTTCTTTATATGTAACTTGATTAGTTTTTCGTGTACTTTCTGTTTATGCTATTGTTTGCTGTTTTTAACCAACCTAAAATATGGTTTAGGGCAGAACAGTACCAAATGTTATAATTGTCGTGCGGTACTTAGTGTTATGCCATGTTTAGGTTGTGCCTCACTTAAATTGACTAGCATAGATAGTTTGCTTTGTTATTCACCTTTTGCCATGTTTTTTTGTTATGCCATGCTTGCTTGAGTTGCCATGTTAATAACCGTTGATTGATCACCTGTAGCTAAACAACTTGAACCACCGTAAACGTGCGGTATTCGTCGTGTGTGGCCGATACCCCACTTAAATTGTTAGTAACCGTTCTCGACGATAGATCCGTATCGCGTTGCCGTGTCGTGTGATGTCTTCTTGATCTTGTGTTGCCCCGTAGTAATAGAGTGCTTGCTCGTTGATTGCTTTCCAGTGTTTATCGTCTTGTGTTCTTCCGCGGGTACCTTCGGAGACGTTGCGAGTGTGCGATCAACTACACCTTCGGAACCCGACTTATCAACAGGAAAGGACTATACATTACTTATGGTCCATTCTATTTCAACCAGCGGTTTGCATGCTATTCTAGGTTAAGTTCGATGTTTGATCCTACCACATGTTTACAGCCTCTTTCAAACCGATACAGCCATGTCCCCTCCCAGCAAACCTTGTACTGCTATGTTACTATTGCTCGTTGCTCAGCCCCTGCTTAGTATGCATGCTTAGGATGCTACGATGTTACCCTGTTACTCCTTGGCTTGGTATATCACATTATTATATTGTTGTTGATGATATGATTATTATAATGTTTACTACATTCGACGAAGGATGGAAGGTCTAGGCTATCCCGCCCCGACGCTTTGTTCCATTCGAGTCACCTAGGATCCGAGTTCCGGGTATTGGTTTTAATACTGAGCGTGCCTAACTGCGTGTGGGATTTTATGGGGTCCCCTTTTCTTACCTACCTAGCTTCAAGCATATCTAGTGGTGGCCCAAGATGATTTATCATTTGAAACCGTGTGTGTGCTGGTCAGCTGCCAGTAGTTTTTAAACCAACCCGGACCAGTGAGGACATAGTTCCCTTGCTGGCCCATCTTGTCCGGCTGAGGACCCGGTTTCCCATGTGTGATTAACCGGCTATCCAAACCTGCGACAGACGGTAGAGACCAGATCGAGAGAGCGGTCGGCTCCTGAGATGGATGTCGACTCACCGGGGGCCACCCGGATTTGTTCGTCGTTAGTTAGAGGGACCTGTCGTTTCGGATCTCTTGGAACTAAATCATAAAATGGTTGCCTGTGATGGGTAGCAACTGAGAGTGATGGACGTGCGTGCGGAGCCTCGTAATGGGAAGTTGGTACACCCCTGCAGGGTTAAATCTTTTCGAGAAGCCGTGTCCACGGTTATGGACGACTTGAGACCTACTCCTTGGTCATAGACAACAACAACTGAGATAATCTTAATATAACTTGATCAATGTGTGTGTGCCTTGACTGCTTCTTCTTCGTCGGGATGAGAAGAGGAGGACAAGGATAGGATTAGGTGTTATGATTGCGTAAGTAGTTGATAGCAAGACTTGTTGGAGGCGATTCCTCATCGAATGCTTGGCTTCTTACCTTACTCTCTAGATCGTTAGCCACTTCATAAATGCTAGTGCGGCAGCAACCTCACCACTTACCCCTTCCTTACCGTAAACTACTAGTTGTCCTAGAATGACGAGTGATGAAGTCCTTGCTGGGTCAGATGACCACTACAGTTGGATGCTGAGTACTTCTGTACTCATGATACTACCCCCAAACTCTTTTCAGGGTTCTTGATCGACAACAGGTATGGTGACCGACGTTTCACGTGGAGACTCGACGACGACTAGTTAGGCGGATCCCGGCGGAGGGCCTGGAGCCGTGTGGTTATGGGGATCGATGTTTTTCTCTTTGCCACTAGGCATTTGATTGTAGTCTGTACCCAGACATGTATCTTCCGCTGTTGTATTGTATTTGAGGCAGTTGTATGCCGATTGTATGAGATGTTGTATCCTTGTATCTGTAATGTTGTGATATCATGTTGGAAATCCGGGGCATATGGCTATGTCATATGTCGCGGTGGGACCGATATGTGCTTCGTCCCCGGATCTGGATGGAAACATCTAGATCTGGAATAGTACCGCATATCAGGCCTTACAACTTGCTAACTACTCTTTCAGTGGCAAGATTCCTGAGAAGCTCGGTGACCCAGGTATATCCACCATTCCTTGCTCCCTAAAAAATAATTATGTTAGAACTGCTTCATGTGATATTGGTGCAGGAGTGAGTGTTATGCCCTTTTCTCTCTACAAAATACTTTGTTTAGAGAAACTAATTCCTACAGATATCTCTCTCCAGATGGCCGACAAGTCCACGGCCGTCCCGATCGGTATTTGTGAGGATGTTCCTGTTGAAGTTGCCAATTGCTTAATACTTACTGATTTTGTTGTGCTTGACATGCCCGAGGATGGGAGCATGTCCATTATCCTTGGTAGACCATTTCTTAGCACCGCAGGTGCTGTTATTGATTGCAATAAAGGCAAGGTTACCTTCAATGTGAATGACAAAGAACACACAGTGTATTTTCCGAAGAAGATCGACAAAAGGCATGGCCTTAACTCCATTGAGAATATCGAGACCGTGAAGATTGGAGAATGGGATTATCCACTACATGTATACCACAAATACAAGACAATCATGGTGGGGACAATGTCCATTAAAGTGAGAGTGCAATGATCACTTCATAAGAGGCGAGACTTTCTGCGTTATATACCACAGGTTTGTTGGTAAGACTTGATCAACCTTGCTAACTAGCATGTTTTATATAGGTAAAAAGTTGAGCTTGTTATGTTTTCATTTCCTTTAGCTTTTATTCTCCTTGTTGTACCCAAGTTTTTGTGTCTAAAGATTCACTTGTTCTAACTTTTGTCTCAAGTTCACGAAAGTTTTACAGCTTTTTGAACTTTTAAAAATTCTCTACAGTGAAGTTTCCCGAAAATTCCAGAAAAATTAAAATCAAAATTTCCAGGTAAAAGCCATCAGGAGGCACCTGTGGCTGACCAGGGGGGCGCAGGAGGCCAGGTGGCGCGGCCCAGCCCCTGGCCGCGCCACCCACCCTCCTTGGGCCCACATGCACCCCCTGCTGGCATCTCTTCTTCCACTCTCTCTCTTTTCTCCCAAAAACTCGTGTTCTTGCTCTGGTTTCATGTTCTTGCTGTTCTTGAGCATGGAACTTCGATCTCCCTCTACAACCACTCATTTGAGCTGAAATTTGGAACAAATACTCCCTGGTATGTGACTCCCTCACCCCTCCAATTAGTTTTCTAGTTGGTGGCTTCATTAGTGAGTATTTAGTGGTTCTTGGTGCTGTTTAGTTGAGCTTAAATGTTTGTGTAGAAATTTATTTTTCAAGTTTTGTTGCTAGTTTGAGCCTTGGTAAAGTAAGTAGAATGTTTTGCCCAAACTAGTTTTGCTTAAATCTTCATTTTTGTGAATTGTTAAAAATTTCAGAAATGGAGAGGCTAGGAAAGTGCCTTGGGAAGAAGAAACCCGAGCTCTCTAGCCGTGTTACGCATTCCGCATCTTCACCTTCGACCACTAGGGTGAGCTACAATGAAGATATCGTACCTATGGAGATGTTCGACGCGTCACCCGCGAGAGCCATGGCATTTCCATGCGAAGATTTCATGGAGGATGTCGGCATACGAGAAGATTTCTATGATCTGTGTGCCAATGCAGGTTTGACACGGCTTGTTACGAGCCGTGTACCACAGTACGAGAAACTCACCGCTATTTTTGTTAATAGTTTCAGGTTTTATTCTGACAATGATACTGTGGTGTTTCGACTTTATGAAAGATTGCTGACCATGCCTATGAGTACATTTTGTGAAGCTTTAGGTTTGCCAGGCTTGGTCGAGAAGAAGAAGAGGAAAAATGTCCAAACTGTTGCACTCAACACCCTCCTCGACTCGTTCTGTAACACTGAAGTGAGGTCATCCAACTGTCAGAAGATTTCCAACATTATGTTCCCTCACCTCAGGTATTTCGCCTATTATATTGCTAGAGGAGTGTTGGCTCGAGACAACACGAGAAGCACTTCTACGCCTGATACTGCTATCATGGCGAATGCCCTCTCAGGGAAGCACGAGTATCATGAGGGTTCACTTATTGCAAAACGCCTTGCTACTAATAGTAACAAGGGGGGCCTCTTTGGTGGCGTCTATGCCACACTTCTTTTGCAGTTTCTCCAAGGAGAACCGCGCCCAGATGATACAATCTTTCCTTTTGTTAGCCTTGACTTGGCTTCCATGAAGAGGCATTTCTTTGTTACTAAGGCCTCTGACCGCTACGCACTTGATTATATTTTGCGGTTTAAAGACGGTGTGGAACGCACTATCCGTCTACTTGCACCACTTGTGTTTGATTTTTCTCGCCGGAACGGATTTCATTTTTCAGTGGCCGAGTTTGATGAGATCAAGGGGAAATACCAGTTTCACGACCCCACGGAGGGGGTCGAGCCAGACGAGGAGGAGCACGTGGTATATCCACCAGTTCAGGAGGAGACCGTCACCCCCTGGGGTGAAGGATCTTCCTCTGGATGGGGGCGGGACCTTCCTCTTCCACGTGGGGGGATCCGAGGACTTCAGTGTACGCACCGTAGGGTTCATACAACCCTTGGGCTTACCATTACCCTGGAGTAGGAGGCTCCGCATGACCGCAGTAGAAGAGCCCAACTTAGGCCAAAAGCCTGAGCTTGGGGGAGTACGTGCTCTCCTCCCCTTTCCATTGTATCTACCGTTGGTGCGCCTTTATCTTTTTGCAAGTTTTTGCCTGTTCTTCTTTGTTCTTCTAGTTTGCAGAAAATCCAAAAAGATTTCTTCTTCCTTTTTCTTCCGTTAAACCTTAAAAAACCCAAAAAAATGTTTCCTTTGCTCTTTAGTTTGCTTTGTTTCGGAGTTCAGCTCGAGTCCGTGATGGCATTTTATTATAATTTCCTACGTTTGATCGTGCAAGTGACAAGGCAGTAATGACGAAAATCAACGGAAGGGATGCAACAAGGAAAGCCGGTATGAACTTTTTTTGTTTCTACTTTTGTACATATGCCTGTACTTATGATTAGAGACCAGCTTGTAGCGACATAGTGCTATGTTTACAATGCTTTCCTAGTGGTTCATGCTTTCTTTGTGGTTAGTCTCAAATAGCTAGAGTTTATAATGTGTTGCTTGAAATGATTGACATGCATTGCATTTTCATGGTGTGGCATATTGAAGTTGTATTTCCCTCCGGGGGATTCTTGGATTGACTTGGCACATGTTCACGCATGTTAAGACTAAAAAGTCTGTTCTTCCTTGATGATCTTTTTACTTCAGAGTGAGCTATATCACTTTTATGCCCGATTCAATGTTGCTTTGTCGCTCTGCATGATTATGACTGTTATGCTCTCTAGTTGGTCGCTTCCCCATCTTTTGCTAGCCTTCCTCCAGCACCAAGAGGAATTCTGCTTGTGCTTCCAAACTCCTTTTCAAACTAGTTATTCCATTTGAGTCCACCATACCTACCTATATGTGGTATTTGCCGGCCACTCCTAACTTAGACTTTCTTGTGCCATCTCGAAATTTATTCAAAATCTTCCCCTTTGTAACCGTACAAGCTCATGGTACGGTGAGGGAAAATCAGTATCTTTCATGCCAAAAATATTTTAACGGAAGTTTTAACTAGTCAATAAAAAAAATATGAGAGTTACACCTCCCCCATATTTGATGATGGAATGAAATGGACCAAATGCTGCTTATGATAGGTGGAATGATACCCTCCTTCCATCCTTGAGGCAAAATAAAAGGTTCCGTAGACCATCAAAGATTCATGGATAAGGGAACATGTGTAAGCGAAAGGCATTAATATGGTTGGCATGGGAGATATTGAGAGACCTTTACTGTTCACCGTTGACTGGAAAGTTTCACTTCTCAAAAGAGTTTTATCTCTGTTTTCAAAACCAAGAGCTCTGGCACAAGCTTAGTCTTTGCTTCCTTTCATGGGTTTTCAACCTTGCCATCAAAAGCCACGGTTCGAGAGTCTCCACCTTCCTTTCTCCAAAGCACCAACTGTGAGAGCATAATTGTCATTCTTAGTGTAACATGCATTGTCCCAAAGTATCACATTGTCTTCTGCATGCTTGTGATGTTTCTTCCTTTGAGTTCTGAGTTCTAGTCTCCTTTAAAACTCCGGAGGAGTTTCTGTATTTATGTTTTGCTTCACTCATGGAGGCTAGCGAGATACCACTCTGATATGTTCATGCTATGTGCATTGTGATCTTGAATTGATTCTCAACAGCATATTATTTATTTTTTGTTTGTTTGTGACTGATTACATGAAAGAAGGATTGCTTCATGCATTGTCCTTGTAGCATGGTGTCAAAACTTGCTAAACTCTTTCGTAGTGCATGCTTATATACATCTAATGAAGCAAAAGAGTTTGTCAAAGTCATCTTTGTCGCGTCCAGTTCGTTGAACTGAATTGCTTAAGGACAAGCAATAGCTAAGCTTGAGGAAGTTGATACGTCTCAAACGTATCTACTTTTCCAAACACTTTGGCTATTGTTTTGGCTTCATTCTTGCATGATTTGAACGAAACTAACCCGGACTGACGCTGTTTTCAGCAGAGCTACCAATGTTGTTTTCTTCTGTGCAGGTTTCTGGATATTTAGGTACGCTGGAAAAATCCCAAGAAAATATATAAAAAATCAGCGTTCCGGAAGCTTCCGCGAGTCCAACGGGGGGCCACAGGGCAGCCAGGGGGCAGCCAGGAGGGTGCCTGGCGCGGCCCAGCCCCTGGCCACGCCACCTGCCCTCCTGGCTGGGTCCCACACCCCCTGGTGCCCTATTTATTCTCCCGACACAGAAACCCCAGAACAGAATTCGCTTTTCCAATCTATGTCGCGGAGCCGCCGCAACCCTCTATCCTTCTCCGGGAAAGCTAATCTGGAGGCTTCTTTGGCCTCCGGTGAGGGGAAATCATCGCCACCGTCATCATCATCGCCTCTCCATCACCCCTCCATGACTTCCTCTCTCATGTGTGAGTAATTCCCTGCTGTAGGCAAAGGGGATGGTAGGGATTGGATGAGTTAGATCATGTAATAGTTCAATCAGATTGTTGGGGGCATGTTGCATATCATCTACTTGGTGTTTATTATCTCTGTTACAACTTGTTGCTCTTAATGCTTGCCACTTTGGGCCCGAGTTCCATGATTTCAGATCTGATCACCCTTTTGTTTCTTGAGTTTGAGGTGTTCTTGATCCTATCTATGAGTTGTATGCACCTATTATAGTCTAGAACCGGCGATCCCAATGGTGACAGCTTGGGACACCAAAGGGGATGGACTATAATTTGAGGATTCCGTGTATCCATGAAGTGTTAATGCTTTGTTCCGGTGCTCTTTGACAGGAGTACCTTAATCTCCCTAAGTTCCTTTTGGCCCCGTTTGTAGCGGGAGGGTAGGACAAAAGATGGTGTGCAAAGTTCTTATTGCAAGCACGTACAACTACCTTGGGATACACGTCTGATGTTTGATATATGCCTAGATTATCCTTTCTTTTCTGTGAGCCTTTCCCGTGTTAGAATCTATTACTCCCTCCGATCCATAATAACTTTTGCTCATCTAGTATAAAATTTGTACTAACTTAGTACAAAATGAGCGACACTTATTGTGGATCGGAGGGAGTACATGTTTGTTTTCATCCAAGCAGCGCCCAACCATCCATCTCCCTAGCCTACAGTGTTTTCTTTCCTGCTGGTTACTAGTTGTTTACTAGTTGTTTTACTTTTGCTGTTTCACCACCACCATCACCACTATTATCACCACCACTACTACCACCATATCACAGTTGCTACTAATACCTTTGTGCAAGCAAGTGTTTATTTCAGGTGCGGTTGAATTGACAACTCAATTGTCAAAGCATGTACGTATTCTTTGTGTCCCCAAGTGTCGAATCAATAAATTGGGTTATCTTTCCCGCGAAGACTATCTTGATCCCCTACAGTTGAGGGTTATCAAGTGGTGATGGTGATGACGATGGCGACGATCTCCCCTCTCCGGAGGCCAAATTAGCCTCCAGATTAGCCCTCCCGAGGAAGAACAGAGGGTGGCGGCGGCTCCACGATGAAAACTGGAAAAGCGACTTCTGTTTCGGGGTTTTCCCGTCACGGGAATAAATAGGGGCCTCGGTAGGGCACCAGAGGAGGGGGAGGCCCCCAGGCGGCTAGTCGGCGCGTCCAGGGGTGGGGCCACACCAACAGGGCGCCTGGAGCCCCTCTGGCCCCCCTCTGGCCCCATTTCTGGCACATCGAAACTTCTGGTGTGTGGATTTTTTGTGAATTTCCCTGAATTTTCTGAAGCACCTAAAAATCCATAAATTTGCACATAATAAAACCATACAGGAAGCTCTGCTGAAAATAGCGTTAGTCCAGGTTAGTTTAGTTCAAATCATGCAAGAATGAGGGCAAAACAATAGCAAAAGTGTTTGGAAAAGTAGATACGTTTGAGACGTATCATTCATTCATATAATGTTGCATTAAGTTTTGTCGTGCCACATCATTGTTGACATTATCTTTTGATAAGTAAGTTGTTTGCAAAATCTTGCCAAGCAAACATCTTCCTTTGTGTTAGCATTTGCACTTCATGACTAATAAGATTTTGTTTCGAAATCTTTGAATTGCTTCATTATAAATGGAAAGAGCAAAAGTAAAAATTATTATTTGTCCTTTGACCAAGGATATGTTTGCCATAATTTGATGAGTTTTCTCAGTCCTACTTTTGATTATAATTGTTATTACTTTCTCATAAGGACCTTATGAGTTGAGGTTGTTGTTGAGGATGCTTGAGTTTGGTGAAGAAATCATGATGCTTCTTGTCCGTATTCTATTTATCGACACTTAACTCTCTAAACTTGTGGACAAGTTTACCGAGCTCAGTATTCGCTTGGGGACAAGCGAGGTCTAAGCTTGGGGGAGTTGATACGTCCAAAATGCATCACTATTTTATATAGTAATTCTTTCCTATTCATTGATATATTTCATGTTATGATGTTACTCTTATGTTTTTTTGTCTTGTTTTACACAGTTTGCAAATTTTCGATGCTGAAGCTGCAGACGCAGGATTTAGCGGTAAAAAGTGGACGCTGAGTTGCTGAAGCAGAAGACCTCCAAATTACCTGAAAATCGACGGAGGCCATTTTCTAGAAGAATGACGGGGACACGCAAAACAGAGACCAGAGGTGGGAGACCAGGAGCCCAGGCGCCCCCTGGCGCGGCCCACCCCTGGCCGCTCCGGGTGGCCGCCTGGACCCCTGGGGCCACCCCAGGCTCCCCCCCCCTCTGTCCTATTTATCCCTCATCTTCCGAAAACCCTAAAATAAGAGGAGTTTCGCGAGTTCCGCCGCCGCTCCGTGGCGGAAACCAACAGAGGAGAAAAGACATCTCCGACGGGAAGATTCCGCCGGGGAGACCACCTCCCGGAAGGGGAGATCATCGCCATCATCATCACCATCGTCACGGGCATCATCGAGATCATCATCAACATAATCCCCAACATCAGCACCATCTCCACCATCATCCAATCTCACCTCACAAGTGTATCTTGTGGTGTAATCCGTACTATCTATCCTCTCTAGTCTACCGGTGTTGATTACTACCTTGTGGTGAATGCTATTGAGTTTCGTTGGAGAAATATCATCGTCTCCAGATTTTTTATCATCTATTTATCCCCTTTGATCATGATCTCTTTTATGTCTTGTGAGTAGTTACTTTAGTTCTAGAGGACATGGGAGAAGTCTAGTTGTTAGTAGTCATATAATGTTGAAGTAATATGTGTTTTTTGATATTTAAGTTGTTTTGTTATTTTCCTAGTGGTGTTGTGTGAGTCGAACACTCAACACTTCGCCTTATTAAGGACCTAGGGGAATGCATTGTGTATAAAGAATGCTTACGGTGGGTTGCCGGAGTGACAGAAATCTGAACCCCAATTCGCACGCTTTTGCACAAGGGAACAATGGATCATCGATCGTATTGCTATGGTTAGGCTTTTGCCTTAATTACTGTCTTGTATTTGCGGATGCTTGCAAGATGTTTAATCATAAGAGTGCACTCATCTTAGTCTAGAGGGTGTACTAGCATAGATCCACCCACTCAACACTTATCAACACAGCACATAGTACCGATGCGGAATATGGAGAAAGCACGTGGCTATTTCTCCCGTGTGTCTGATAACCCACAACTGCTGGGGATCGAGATAGTCTTCGCAGGTAAGAATAACCCAATTTATAGATTCGACTCAAGGGGAGCCAAAGAATACCCACAAGCTTTGACAGTGGAGTTGTCAATTCCACCGCACCTGAGATACACTTACTTGCAACAAGATATTAATAGTAACTGCGATATGGAAGTGATGGTGGCAACGGAAATAGTGGTGATGAAACAGCAACAGTCAAACAGCGAAAGCAAACAACTAGTAACCAGCACAATTAAAAACACTGTAGGCTAGGGAGATGGATGGTTGGGTGCTGCACGGATGAGATACTTCATGCATTTAACTTGGGGCAAGGCACATAGGAAAGCAATGATCATCTAGGCATAAATCAAACATTAGGCATGTACCCCACAGGTAGTTGTACGTGCTTGCAATAAGAACTTTCACAACATCTTTTGTCCTACCATCCCGCTACAAACGGGGCCAAAACGAACTTATGGAGATTAAGGTGCTCCTGTCAAAGAGCACCGGAACAAAGCATTAACAATCAATGGATACACGGAATCCTCAAACTATAGTCCATCCCCTTTGGTGTCCCAAGCTGTCACCTTTGGGATCGCCGGTTCCGGACTATAACAGGTGCATACAACTTGTAGATAGGATCAAGAACACAAATATATTCATGCAAACACATAGGGTTCAGATCTGAAAACATGGCACTCGGGCCAAAAGAGACAAGCATTAAGAGCAACAAGTTGAAGCAAAGATCATAAACACCAATCTAGATGATAGGCAAAATTCCCCCCAACAATCTGATAAACTATTACATGATCTAACTCATCCAATCCCTACCATCCCGTTTGCCTACAGCAGGTAATTACTCACACATGAAAGGGGAAGTCATGGAGGGAGGATGGAGTGGCGATGATGATGACGATAGAGATGATATCCCCTCACCGGAGGCCAAAACAGCCTCCAGATTAGCCCTCCCGGAGAAGAACAAAGGGTGGCGGCGGCTCCGCGACGATAATTGGGAAAACGACTTTTGTTCTGGGTTTTCTCGCCACGGGAAATAATAGGAGTCGAAGTAGGGCAACAGAGGGGGGTGGGCCCTCCCAGGCGGCCTCCTGGCGCGGCCAGGGGTGGGGCCGCGCCAGCAGAGCGCCTGGGGGCCCCCTGGCTGCCCTCTGGCCCCACTTCTGGCACAATGGTCCTTCGGGTGCGTGGATTTTCTGTGATTTTTCCTGGAATTTTCTGAGACACCTAAAAATCCATTTTCTTGCACACAATAAAACCATACAGATAGCTCTGCTGAAAACATCGTTAGTCCGGGTTAGTTTCGTCCAAATCATGCAAGAATGAGGGCAAAACAATAGCAAAAGTGTTTGGAAAAGTAGATACGTTTGAGACGTATCAGTGTCCTCAAGAATATTTTAGCCTTTATAAGTTCAGTTGCTAGGAATATCCTTTGCTCGAAAGGATTGGGCCACTTTTTGCTCCTCAGTGCCTTTTCACTTTACTCGCTTTTACCTTTTTGTTGCTTATATCGAAAAAACCCTAAAAAGGCTATCTTTTAGTTCCTGTAGTTACTTCTTTGCCAAAGTCACTTACCAATACCTTCTGCTCCTCGTTGGGTTCGACACTCTTATTTATATAAAATGCTACAAACGATCCCCTACATTTGAGGGTCATCAGGGTCCTTCTTGACTTGGTGGCTTCCTGGTGCTCTGCGATCTTGTGTTGACTCTTCTAGGTATGCAGGGGTTATGAGCAACTTTCCATCGGGATGGGTAAGATGACACCAAAGAACCAAATGAAGAACCGAATGAAAACGAATGAAGAAATCCAACGGAGCGAAGATCGATAACAATCGATAGAAGAATCGCTTCAAAGGCTTTAGCGGTAGTTGAGGACCATCTGAATCCCTTGCGTAAAACCGGCAAATAACCCAGTGGCCACCAGAACGGTCTTTACAACTCAGATTTGGGACGTTTACTGGAATAGCTCAAGCACTGCTCAAGATGTCCGACCAAGAATCAGCTCAGAGCATGAGACATCGCTGATAAAAAGAATACAGAGGTCCCTTAAGACGGCCGTGAAAAACAGCTCAGAGCATAGGGTCTCTATCGGGGGGATGGATCAGGCCCATAGACCCGGCATTAGAAACCTCTGGGCCGACTTACATATGAAGGCCCACAAAGAAGACCCGGCCAGGAGTCTGACGTGCCAAGCATGAAGATTGAAGCCCTAGAAGGAATTTGACTTACCTTGTATAGCACGTAGTAAATTTGTAAAGTAGAATAGAACTCCACCTCGTGTAGGAGTCGGACTCTCGGAATCCCGGGACCCGGCATCTTTATAAGCCGAGGTCCACGGGAGACAGGGCCAGAACTTGCCTCAAGCCAGGACTAGACAACTCGCGATATAACCTAGATCTCCACGAGACAAAGGTTGTGAAACATCACCTCTGTAATCGATAATATCGGCTCTTCCTATTGAGGAGTCGGTCCCACAATAGTCAAGAAGCAGGAGTAGGTCTTTACCACATCGTCGGGGCCGAACCTGGGTAAACCGCCGAGTCCCGTGTCTATGTCGACTTTCTCCTCGAATTCGCCTCGCAGCAAAGGTTCCATGATAAGTCCGACTCCACGGACATCTGCCGTGACTTTCCCACGACAGTTGGCGCCCACCGTGGGGCCTGCGCTCGCAGGTGTTGAGATTCTAGGAGGAGCTCTGCAAGGTATGGAAGGATTCGTCGCTGGGCGAATCACCAGAAGCTGGAGCGTGATGCTCTACATCGACGATGCCACCTTGGGTCCTGAAGCCAACTTCATTGAGTCTGGTTATCAGATCCCAGTCGGCTCCGTCCACCTATTCATCGGTGGATTGAGCAGATCGGAGAAAGAACCGGATCATTATGCCCCTACTAAAGCTGCAAGTCGGCTACTTGCCGGCTCCAATCGCGCCTTTATCGGATTCATCAACGAACCCCCGAAGTTGGCATGCTCTGTCGAGACCTTCATGGATGATGACTCAGCGGAACTCCATGAACAAGACGAGGTCCATGTGGAAACGCCAAGAAAGCCACCAATTAGGCTATACAGCCTGAAAAACGCAGGAGCCACCTACCAGCGGGTAGGGCAGAGCTACTTCGAAAAGAAAATAAGTCAAAACGGGCGTACTTGTGCGGACGACGTGTTCGGATCCCAGTTAACCAACTCACTTATCAGTGACCTACAAGTTCCTCTCGAAGAGCAAAGTCGTCCTGATGCTGCCGTCCATCACGCCTTCGTCGGGTTTATTGGTGAGTTCCCAGAACAGGAGCGCTCCGACGGAACCCCAAACCACGATAAGGATGGTTTCTCCGACGCCGACTCATATCGAGAAGAAGACAAATACTCAGATAACGGATCAATTCGATCCATCGGGGAAGGCAGACTCGGATCCGATCCATAAGAATACGACCCAGACTCTCCCTACTTCGACAATTCAGCTCATGAGACACATGGCAATGCCGACGCCACCCTAAATCCATCAAAAAACGAAAACGGCTCAGAACTACGAACCACCAATGTGTGGCAGCGACTGAGCCGGAACAGAGCTGACCCTGACCAGGAATTAGAAGAAACCCAGAAAAATCCATGATGCTACAAGAAGAGATAGCTTGGGAGCATAAAAGTCTCACAGAGGCACAAGATCAACTTCCAAAGGAGATACGGCATGACAAGGTTCAGGAGCCGATAGGCCTTCGGCTTACACCTATAACCAATGCGCTAAGACGCATAAAGGAGGTAGCCGAGGACCTAAAGGGACTCGTGGATGTTGTCGCCAGATATGCCGAGTCCAGTGAAGCCAAATACGAGGAGTCCCAATTTCAATTTTGGACCCACCACAGAAAACGCAGGCACAACCCGACCTCGCAGGAATATGATAGCAACCACTCTCAGAGACAAGGGAGGCCACCAAGGAAGGAAAAAAAACGCCGGGATTGTGACAAAGATATGAAAGAAGCTTGCCCAAAGCATTCCGGACCGGGACGCCTCGCTAACCACACCTGGGACCAGTGCTACTTTATATAGGAGTACAGACGCCAAATCGAGAAAAACATTCTAGAGGCAAGTCAGTACGATGACGGCCCAACCGGCTCACACAGCCACAAGAGGTCAAGAACATGGACTCGTCCACAATAGAGAGTCGATCCGGGTTATCAAACCCAGGAAAAATGCCAAGGGACGAGACACCCCAACAACTCAGTACAGTAAAGTATAAATACTGCTCATTAAAGCCTACCGACTCATGAAGCAAACGAAGAAGCCGGCAGCCCATGCACCTATCACCAAGTGAAAGAACATGGGATATCGCCCAGCTCCGTCCCTACTACATCTAGAGTCGGCCAAAAAAAAGAAGTCGACACTCGTCTCGCCGGCTCTCTCTATATAAACATAAGTCGACATTTGTCGCACCGGATCTCGCCAAACATAATAAATATAAGTCGACATTCGTAGCATTGGCTCTCTCCGTACTTCAAGAAGCCGACTCACGTCGCATTAGGCCATTGTCGTTTACAATATAAGTCGATTATCATCATACCGGCTCTCGCCACATACAATGAATAAGTTGATTGCAGGTTGCATCGGCTATCGCCACAGAAATTCTCGTCGTTGACTACGGTCACGGCGACTCCTTTATGCACTACATCCTATGATTTGCATGCAATTACTTTATCATCATCTTTGCATCATACCTATTTTGCATTATTATATCTCAGCGACCTGGGGGCTTGATCAACCCTTCTATTGGTACTGAGCATGTATATCGCATATTCAGAGGAATCGGGGATCTCGATGACATCCGTCGACTCTAATCTGATAACTCGGCATATATATGTGAAATTCCGCATGTATATGGCTTATTCAGGGGAAGTAGGGGAGCTCGATGGCACCCATCGACTCTTATCCGAAGAAATCCCGACATATACATGAACTGGCTAAAACACGCCTTGGCCTGTGTGACGCCCCCAAAATCAGACCGTGTACAGTAATCATCCACACAGTGTACACGACTGAGATTAGGGTGCCACGGTGATAATATCACAGCACAACACTAAACACAAAAGGATAAACAAATATGTTACAATAGAGGGGGTCACGCGGACCCGAATACATAAGTCATACAAGCCATAATATCTGAGTACAGACATAGTTAGTCAAGTTTTGCCTTAAGAAGGCTAGCACAAATCACATCAGAGATACAGATCGAAAAGGCAAGGCCTCCTGCCTGGGATCCACCGAACTACTCCTGGTCGACGGGGAACTCGACGTCGTAGTAGGCGCCTCCGGGGTACTCCTGCTCCTGGGCTCCAACGTCGGCTGCAGCGGGCGATCAGGCAAAACAGTAAAGGAAATAAAGCAGGTGAGTATCTAGTATACCCGCGAGTCTTACGTCCGCTACTAAGCAATATGCATTGTATCAACGGAAAGAAGAGGCTGTATATATTGGACTGAAGACAGAAATCCAGAGCAAGGGTAAGAAGCTAGGCCTATCGAAGACTAGCATCTTCTGACGATGTCTTGCAGCATGAGGTAAGAATCAGCCAACAGTTTATATAAAGCATAAAGTAACAATGCAGCAGAAGTTGCTGCAGCATTGTATAATAATAAGTTGTAATAATTAACAATGCCTCCGAGTTCACCTCCTCGACATCCCCGCGAGGAAGAGAACCCGGAACCCTACAGTTTAATAATAATAGTTTCTAGTGGTATGATCCAGCTTCAGCATAAAGCGTCCTGTTACCGTGGACACGGCTATTCAAATAGATTAATCTTCCCTGCAGGGGTGCACTTGTGTTACGCTACACGCACGGATCTCCAGGGTGGCGGGAACCTTATCAGGGAACGCTCCACCGAGGCTATCCGACACTTCATATCCCATCTTTCAAACTCAACAGAGAGGCCATCCGCCGGTCTAAATCCTAAGTACGCCGGGCCTTGGACCCCAACCCGAACGTACTCCTGCACGGTGCGTGACTGGCCGGTGAAGTTAAAGCAAATCCAAATAAGACATCACCGCACGAGCAAATAAGACAACACCACTTCCCGGCAATCAGCCCGCAGTACTGCTGACGTCTGAAGAGTCCTCGGACGACACTACGAAGCAGGGGAGCCCATAACTCGTAATTCCCACGGGTAGGTAGTGCGTACATGGCATATAGCCAACTCAAGACATTCACTGAACCATTTAGCATTTTAATTAACCTGCGTGGCAACCGTTATCGTTGCCTCGACTTAACTGACCCGCGGACAACAACAGCAGCCAGGACCACCAGTACATCGGTGCCTGCCCCATCGTCCCACCAAGTCACTGCGGTTACCAACAAGGTGAACCGTCTCCTTACCTTGTCTCGCGTGTGCTCCTGGAGGAGCTCAACTTTCGTAGTTTGGTAACTCTCGCGGCCAACGATCAGGGGCCAAGCACACCGGTACACTGGTCGTACCCTCCCTGTCGTCCCGTCGCAATACCTCTCGCGGGAACCGTTGGGTCGCCCGACTTCTTACCTGAAGGACAACCGTTGTTCAGGACCCTAAGGCGGTAAGACAAAGTCAGCCTCGAGTGGAGTACAAGGATTACTCCTTGATAGCTCACACTTGAGGTGACTAGGCATAACCCAGATAGGGGCCTTTGGCGGTGTCGGCTTTGTACCGTACCTGTGCAGTTATAATATTTGTACCCGCGTTTACTCCCCTGAGTGATCACGGCCCGCTATCTAATCCTAGCTAACAATGCGCAGGGCTCACTGCTGAATAATGCATAATAATAATAGGAAGCATAGGATAAAGGAGGTACATCAAGGGGCGACAAAAACAGGCTATGCAATTGAATAGGATTGTAACGTAGCAGCAGTAGTAACAATGCCTAGTGCAAGAAAAGTACGGAAAGATAGGCGATATCTGGGGAAGAGAATGGCTCTGCTTGCCTGCAAGCTCGACGGTAGAAGTAGGGTCGTCGACGAAGTAGTCGTACTCAGCAGCGGTGTAGTCGACGGCAGCAGCGGGGTCTACCGGAGATTAAGGGGGGGAAGAAAACAGTAAATACACAGCAAGCATATACAAACAGATGCATGACATGACAGATGAAATGTTAACGGTGTTCTAACGCAGTGCAATGCAATATGCTCGGAGCGGGAATTCATCTGGGGATGAACTACCGCCTCCGGGTGATTACCGGACAGGGTGTCCGGAGGGGGAGTTATCATGCCGGAGGTGTCGTGGACATCCAACACATGTGTGGGTGGTGTATCCGAGTTAGTTGATCTATTCCGAACAACATTTGTGTTCGGAATAAATTCATCCGGGCACTCTAACAGTACCGGACAATTTATCGGACTGCCGGCCCGGAGGGGGAACGGTTCGATGTTCGTTGTGTTAGAGGGGTGTGATAGGCATACGGATAGCGTATTCGTATTCGTTATATTTTTCTGATCAATTTTCATGTATAAAGTTTTTGAATCCGAGTTACGGTTTAAAAGTTATTGAATTTCAAAGTTTTAAATCATTTAAATGATTTTCTGAATTTCTTTTATTATTTATTCAACATTATCCAGAACATTATCCAGAATAGTGCCTGACATGTGGGACCCACATGTCAGCCTCTGTTTATTTATAAAACATTTTATTAAATCGGAAATAGCCTCTAGGCCCACATGTCAGCCACTGGAATTTCTTTTAAATTCTTTAAAAATCAAACTGACAAAGGGGGCCCAGGTGTCATTGACTGCAGTGCTAATTAAACTTGTTTAATTAAGTTAAATGGCCAGGGCCCACTGTCAGTGAGACATATTAACCAAATGGTTATTTTTCTGTTTGTCCAAACAGAGATAATTAGCAGGAGGTGGGGCCCGGTTGTCAGTGACTCATTAGCCACTAACAGAGAACCCGACAGGCGGGGCCCAAGGGTCAGCCTCACCGGAGGTTAGCCGGCGGCAGAACGCCGGCGAGGTTGATGCTGCCCTCGCTGTGGTGCACGGGAGGAGGCGCGGCGGGTACCAATCGACGCGGACGACCACGGGGAGGAGTTTGGTGGCGGTGCGGTGGCTTGGGGTGGACAGGCACGAGCTCGAGCTCAACAATGGCGGAGGGGGGTCTCGGGATCCAATAGCACTTTGGTACAGGCGAAGAAATCGAGCGCTCTACGGGGTGGGATCGACCATATGGTCCATGGGGAGCACGCGGGTGTCATTGGCGTGAGCTGGGACGGACCAGGTCGACGGCTACGACGACGAACCACGGCGGCCGGAGCAAGCAAAAGGGGGCTTTCGCGTTGGGGCCCTACGGGCTTCAAAGGGCGGTTGGCGATGGTTGAGAAGCTCACCGGAGACGTGTTGAGGGAGGCAGCGGGCTCGGGGACGGCTCGGTGCGGGAGGAACTCGGCGGCGATCCGGCGGCTGGAGGTAGACGAAGACGGCGAATTCACGAGCTGCGGTGCCTTCGGGTTCGATTCCTCGCGGTGGGTGAGGTAGTCGACGGCGATGCGGCTTCTGGACAACACGGCGAGGCGGCGTGAGCACGTTGGCCGCGCTTGGCCACGGCAATGGCGACGACAGCCCTCGGCTGCTTTTCCCCGAGGAGTGCGAGAAGAGGAGGAGGGGGAATGGAGGGGGAGGATGTCCAGGGGGTGGCTGGGGGCGTTCTTATCCCGTCGGCGTCGGGAGGGAGCAGGTGGAGGCGGGGCCAGCCTGGCAGCGGCGTGCCCACGGCGGCCGTCGTACGGGAGCAGGTGGGAGCAGGTGGGAGGAAGAAGACAAGGGGTGGGGTGGGCTGGGCTGCGGTGGGCCTCGCCCCAGGCGAGTTTTAATAATTTTTCTGTTTCTTCTAATTTTCCATTCTGTTCTTTTTCTTTTGTATTGGTTTTAATTGCTTTAACATTTTTTTAAAATGTGTGACCTGGCCCATAATTAGGAGTGTATATTTCCAGAGTGCCACAAACAGTTTAGGCTTAAAATAAAACCATTTACCATTTCTTTATAATATTCAATTGTCAAATGGGGCTGTTTGCTTGGTGTTTGAATTGTTTGAATTTTCCAGTGGCAAAATAAAATACTATAACCATATTGGCATGACCCAATGATTAATTGTGATTTTATAAAAGTGGTCCCATGATTTTTGGGCAAAGTTTAATTGCAACACAATTTTCATAGCAACCAAAAGGCATTTTTGAATATGATCAAATGGAAATGGATCATGGCAAGGTTTGCATAGTGATTAGCAACAGTGATTAGTCCACAGTAAAAGTGATTACTGTTACAAGCAACTGAGGGTGTTACAATTCTCCCCCACTACAAGAGTTCTCGTCCCGAGAATTTAAGTGGTAGCGAGGAAAAGATCAGGGTATTCATCGCGAAGGCGATCCTCGCGTTCCCAAGTGGCTTCATCTTCAGAATGATTCGACCACTGAACCTTGAGGAACTTGACGGTCTTGTTGCGGGTTCGGCGTTCAGACTGATCGAGAATGCGGCTCGGATGTTCTCGATAAGTCAAGTCTTGTTGCAGCTCGATCATATCATGCTCCACTTCGCGGATAGGGTCCTTGAAGCAGCGACGGAGTTGCGACACGTGGAATACATCATGGACTTGGGAGAGGTTCGGCGGCAATTCCAACCGGTATGCCACGGGTCCACTCCTGGAAAGGATATGGAACGGGCCAATGTAGCGAGGAGCCAACTTGCCCTTGATACCGAAGCGATGAGTGCCCCTCGTGGGAGTGACACGGAGGTAAGCGTATTCACCAGGTTGATACTCCATTTCACGGTGTTTGCGGTCATAGTTGCTCTTCTGACGAGACTGTGCGGCCTTGAGATTTTCTTGCACAATGCGAACTTGTTCTTCAGCTTCTTGGACAAGATCCGGTCCGAAGTAGGGTCGTTCCCCAGTTCCTGACCAATTCAGGGGGGTTCGACATTTACGTCCGTATAGAACTTCGAAGGGGGCCATCTTCAAGCTAGCCTGATGGCTATTGTTGTACGAGAATTCCGCGTACGGGAGGGCATCCTCCCATTTCATGCCGAAAGAAAGGACACAAGCACGAAGCATGTCTTCCAGCACTTGATTAACTCGTTCAACTTGGCCTTGCGACTGGGGGTGATAAGCGGTGCTGAGATTCAGACGAGTCCCGAAAGCTTCCATGAAACTATTCCAGTATCGTGAGGTGAAAATGCTGCCACGGTCTGAACTGATCTCCATCGGAATACCGTGGAGTGACACAATTCGGGAGATATACAAGTGTGCTAACTGACTAGCAGTGATCGTCTCCTTGACCGGCAGGAAGTGTGCAATCTTGGAGAATCGGTCGATGACGACAAAGATGGCATCGTTAACTTTCTGTGACTTAGGAAAACCGGTGACGAAGTCCATTTCGACTTTGTCCCACTTCCAATCCGGAGGAGGGAGTGGTCGCAACCAACCAGCAGGTTTCTGATGTCCTGCTTTGACGCGACTGCAAACGTCACATTGAGAAACATAGCGAGCGATGTCTTGCTTCATGTAAGGCCACCAGTACCGTTGACGAAGGTCTTTATACATCTTGGTACTGCCAGGGTGGATTGACAAGGGAGAAGTATGGGCTTCTTCCATGATATCCGGACCACAGTTAATGAGGGCCGGGCTCACAGGAACTACTAAGCGGCCCTTGAAGTACACAGTATCACCATCATTGGCATCAATGGTAAAAGAGGAGGGCTTTCCTTCTGCGATGTCCTGCTTTATCTTCACAATGTTAGGGGCCAGAGATTGTCTACTCTTGATGAGGGCGTCGAGCTTTGACTCGAGAACCAGGTTATTGACGTAACCTTGAGGAACAATCTCGAGATTCAACTTGCCAAACTCTTCATACAGAATTGGTTGCTGCACCTGAACCTCAAGTTCAGAACAGTAAGCTTTGCGGCTCAAGGCATCGGCCATCACACTAGCCTTGCCTGGGGTATACGAAATATCCATGTTGAAGTCGGCTATTGTCTCGAGCCATCGTTGTTGACGAAGATTCAGGTCTGCCTGAGTAAACAGGTACTTCAGACTTTGGTGATCGGTGTAGACCTCGCAACGATTACCGACGAGGTAATGTCGCCATAGCTTCAATGCATAAATTACTGTTGCCAATTCGAGATCATGTGTTGGGTATTTGTCTTCGTGAGTACGCAACTGACGAGAGCCATAAGCAATCACTTTGCACTCTTGCAATAGGACACAGCCTAATCCTTGACGAGACGCGTCGCAATATATCACGAAGTCCTTCTGAGTATCAGGGGGAGCGAGCACCGGGGGAGAAGTTAGCTTGTCCTTGAGCGCTTGGAAACTTTCTTAACATTTATCTGTCCACTCAAACTTGACGCCTTTGTGAAGCAGATTAGTCAGAGGCCTGGCAATCTTGGAGAAATTCTCGACGAAACGGCGGCAATAGCTAGCGAGCTCGAGAAAACTGCGGACTTGCTTGACGGTCTTGGGAGGAGTCCAGTCAAGAATAGCCTGGATACGTTCTGGGGTGACGGCAATGCCATCCTTGGAAATCACATGCCCAAGGTAGGTTACTTCGGGAAGCCAGAACTCACACTTAGAATACTTAGCGTAGAGTTTGTGTTCTCGAAGCTTCTCCAGTATAAGACGAAGATGGTTAGCATGTTCTTCTTCATTCTTGGAATATATCAATATATCATCCAGATAAACCACGACGAGCTGGTCGAGGTACTCCATGAAAATATAATTCATCAATCTGGAGAAGGTGGCTGGAGCATTGGTTAAGCCAAAGGACATGACAGTGTACTCGTATGAACCATAGCGAGTAATGAAGGCAGTCTTCGGAATGTCCTCATCACGGACTCGGATTTGGTGATAACCCAACCTCAAGTCGAGTTTAGAAAACACCTTGGATCCGGCAAGTTGATCATACAGGTCGTTGATCCGGGAAAGTGGGTATTTGTTCTGGATGGTGGCTTGGTTAATGGGCCGATAATCTTGGACCAATCGGTTTGTCCCATCGCTCTTCTTGACAAAAAGCGAAGGTGCTCCCCAAGCTGAGGAACTGGGGCGAATGAATCCTTTCTGAAGTGCCTTGTCGATTTCCTCCTTAAGTTCAAGGAGTTCATGTGGCGGCATCTTGTAAGGACGCTTGGCAATAGGAACAGTGTCTGGCTTCAAGTCGATGACGAATTCAACTTCTCTGATCGGGGGTATTCCCGGCAGTTATTCGGGGAAGATGTCGGGAAAATCACGAACGACTGGAATGTTCTCGATGCCTTCGAGGGGGCGGCATTCAAAGCATTCATCATAAATATCTTTTTTTCAGCATTACGGGTAACTCGGGTGGTGTGGTTAACAATCTCGCCAGAGGGGTGAAAAAGTTGGACAGACTTGGTGCCACAATAGAGTGCGGCATCGTGAAATTTCAACCAATCCATTCCCAGGATGAGGTCTATGGTGGAAGACTTCAGAACGATGGGGGAAGCAAGGAATTCAATCCCTTCAATTTCAACAATGGTTCCGGGCACTATCTTGGAGGTGTGGGAATGGCCTATCGGGGCGCGGACAACCATCGGTGGGTACATCTTTTCTAGCGTAAAGTTATGCGACAATGCAAACGCTTCCGACAAGAATGAATGTGATGCTCCTGTATCGAATAAAACAGTAGAAGGTACGAAATTAACGAGAAGGGTACCCATCATGGTAGCGGGTTGTTGCTGAGCTTCTTCAACATTAATGTTGTTAGCATGACCACGAGCATGAGCAGCAGACCCAGTATTATAGTTGGGGTCCTGTTGTTGCCACGACCATTTCCACGGCCAGCGGGGTGAACTACCATTTGCTTCTGTTTCTGGGGGCACTCCCTGGAAAAATGCCCAGGTTGGCGGCACGTGAAGCATAATCCATCCTGAGGACGAAGGGGTGTAGCATTGGGTGGTGCAGGCAGAGCTCTTGGCATCTGCGGTGCCGGAGGCAGACGGGGTGCAGCATAAGACGGCCTTGGAGCAGGGACAGCTGAATGGGTCACACTGGTAGGGAGCTAGATACGACGCTTCTGCGTTGCGCCCGAAGATGAGCCAACGTCACGATAACGCTTCAGAGAGTTCTTGTGCTCCATCTGGGCAGTCTCGACGGTGATAGCCTTGTTCACCAAGGTGGCGAAGTTGGCGAAATCATGAACGGCAAGAGCGAGCCTGAGGTCTGGGTTGAGGCCACGACGGAACTTCTGCTGCCTGCGAGCATCAGTGGTGATCTCTCCTTCCGCATAGCGAGAGAGGTTGAGGAACTCGTGCTGATAGGCTTCAACAGTCATGTCGCCCTGAGCGAGGTTACGGAATTCTTCCGCCTTACGATCCATGATCCCCTGAGGAATGTAGCGGGCGCGGAAGGCAGACTGAAACTCATCCCAAGTGATGACTTCTTCAACTGGCAGGGAACGCTTGTGGGTGCTCCACCACTGAGCAGCGGAGCCTTTCAGATGATAAGACGCAAAGTTCACATAGTCGGCTGGATCAACATTAGCAGACTCCAGCTCGTGAGTGATGTCACGAAGCCAGTCATCAGCATCCAACGGCTGAACAGTGTTGCGGAACATAGTGGGGTTGAGGCGGGTGAAGTCGTGCAGAGTCACGGTGGCATGCTGATGGTGGTGCCCATTCTGATTCGGCTGGGGGAACTGAGCCATGATATTCTGCATGAACTGAC
Organism: Bromus sterilis; assembly: GCA_950022295.1. Taxonomy (NCBI): domain Eukaryota; kingdom Viridiplantae; phylum Streptophyta; class Magnoliopsida; order Poales; family Poaceae; genus Bromus; species Bromus sterilis. Next base: position 153,340,201 of record OX465596.1, on the reverse strand, counting down.
GGTTCATCTCGAACTGTTGTATCATCGCGGCCATGTAATCCGGCGGCGGAGGTGGGTCGTTGGCACCACGACCACGACCACGACCACGACCACGACCAGCCATCCTGCTAGAATTTAACAGAGGTATTTCAGCGACGAAAATTTAACGAGATACCAAAACCAAGCCTGGAGTAAAACGACAACGAAAAGGAGGCGCAGATATATATAGGGGTAGTCATATAAGACATACACATTCACACACAGAGTCAATCGAAAATCGGGCAGCGTAACGTCGTAGAAATTAAGGAAAAAGGACTCACTAGGCGGCGCGCAAACCGCGGTTAGGATTACACGACGCGACATAGATTCCACTATGTCAATCACGCCGCAAGAAAACTATTGGCCACAGAAGTTAATGCCAGAGAACGCGCGGCCTGCCCAGAATGAGAATGGGATCCGCGGTCCGGGACCTGGGGTATGACTCCTGCGACACGACTCAATCAATGGGGGAAGCACCAAAAACGCTGGGTGGAATCAAGAGAACGTGATCCTAATGTCAGCTTTTGTAAAACTTACCAGCAAGGATAAGAGAGCAGATTCCCAGAGCATAGGTAAGGAGAAAAGGATCCTAATACCAAAGATATCACACGTAGTGACATCGATGTGGGCCCGTAAGCCAAATATTAAGTTAGCAAAATAGTTTTTCAAAGTCTAGACTCAACTTCGACCAAGTAGTGGTAGGGTGGCTTCCTACAGGCAGTCGGCTCTGATACCAACTTGTGACGCCCCCAAAATCAGACCGTGTACAGTAATCATACACACAGGGTACACGACTGAGATTAGGATGCCACGGTGATAATATCACAGCACAACACTAAACACAAAAGGATAAACAAATATGTTACAATAGAGGGGGTCACGCGGACCCGAATACATAAGTCATACAAGCCATAATATCTGAGTACAGACATAGTTAGTCAAGTTTTGCCTTAAGAAGGCTAGCACAAATCACATCAGAGATACAAATCGAAAAGGCGAGGCCTCCTGCCTGGCATCCACCGAACTACTCCTGGTCGACGGGGAACTCGACGTCGTAGTAGGCGCCTCCGGGGTACTCCTGCTCCTGGGCTCCAACGTCGGCTGCAGCGGGCGATCAGGCAAAACAGTAAAGGAAATAAAGCAGGTGAGTATCTAGTATACCCGCGAGTCTTACGTCCGCTACTAAGCAATATGCATTGTATCAACGGAAAGAAGAGGCTGTATATAGTGGAATGAAGACAGAAATCCAGAGCAAGGGTAAGAAGCTAGGCCTATCGAAGACTAGCATCTTCCGACGATGTCTTGCAGCATGAGGTAAGAATCAGCCAACAGTTTATATAAAGCATAAAGTAACAATGCAGCAGAAGTTGCTGCAGCATTGTATAATAATAAGTTGTAATAATTAACAATGCCTCCAAGTTCACCTCCTCGACATCCCCGCGAGGAAGAGAACCCGGAACCATACAGTTTAATAATAATAGTTTCTAGTGGTACGATCCAGCTTCAGCATAAAGCGTCATGTTACCGTGGACACGGCTATTCGAATAGATTAATCTTCCCTGCAGGGGTGCACTTGTGTTAAGCTACACGCACGGATCTCCAGGGTGGCGAGAACCTTATCAGGGAACGCTCCACCGAGGCTATCCGACACTGCATATCCCATCTTTCAAACTCAACAGAGAGGCCATCCGCCGGCCTAAATCCTAAGTACGCGGGGCCTTGGACCCCAACCCGAACGTACTCCTGCACGGTGCGTTACAGGCCGGTGAAGTTAAAGCAAATCCAAATAAGACATCACCGCGCGAGCAAATAAGACAACACCACTTCCCGGCAATCAGCCCGCAGTACTGCTGACGTCTGAAGAGTCCTCGGACGACACTACGAAGCAGGGGAGCCCATAACTCGTAATTCCCACGGGTAGGTAGTGCGTACATGGCATATAGCCAACTCAAGACATTCACTGAACCATTTAGCATTTTAATTAACCTGCGTGACAACCGTTATCGTTGCCTCGACTTAACTGACCCGCGGACAACGATAGCAGCCAGGAACACCAGTACATCGGTGCCTACCCCGTCGTCCCACCAAGTCACTGCGGTTACCAACAAGGTGAACCGTCTCCTTACCTTGTCTCGCGTGTGCTCCTGGAGGAGCTCAACTTTCGTAGTTTTGTAACTCTCGCGGCCAACGACCAGGGGCCAAGCACACCGGTACACTGGTCGTACCCTCCCTGTCGTCCCGTCGCAATACCTCTCACGGGCACCGTTGGGTCGCCCGACTTCTTACCTGAAGGACAACCGTTGTTCAGGACCCTAAGGCGATAAGACAAAGTGTTACAGCCAGATACGAGCAGGGGCCAAGCACGCCAGTAACGTCGGTCGTACCCTCCCTGTCGTTCCTGATGCAATACCGCTCGCGGGCACCGTTGGGTCGCCCGACTTATTACCTTAAGGACAACCGTTGCTCAGGTACCTAGAGCGGCTATACAGAGTCAGCAACGAGTGGAGTACAAGGATTACTCCTTGATAGCTCACACTTGAGGTGACTAGGCATAACCCAGATAGGGGCCTTTGGCGGTGTCGGCTTTGTACCGTAGCTGTGCAGTTATAATATTTGTACCCGCGTTCACTCCCCTGAGTGATCACGGCCCGCTATCTAATCCTAGCTAACAATGCGCAGGGCTCACTGCTGAATAATGCATAATAATAATAGGCAGCATAGGATAAAGGAGGTACATCAAGGGGCGACAAAAACAGGCTATGCAATTGAATAGGATTGTAACGTAGCAGCAGCAGTAACAATGCCTAGTGCAAGAAAAGTACGTAAAGATAGGCGATATCTGGGGAAGAGAATGGCTCTGCTTGCCTGCAAGCTCGACGGTAGAAGTAGGGTCGTCGACGAAGTAGTCGTACTCAGCAGCGATGTAGTCGACGGCAGCAGCGGGGTCTACCGGAGATTAAGGGGGGGAAGAAAACAGTAAATACACAGCAAGCATATACAAACAGATGCATGACATGACAGATGAAATGTTAACGGTGTTCTAACGCAGTGCAATGCAATATGCTCGGAGCGGGAATTCATCTGGGGATGAACTACCGGCTCCGGGTGATTACCGGACAGGGTATCCGGAGGGGGAGATATCATGCCGGAGGTGTCATGGACATCCGAAACATGTGTGGGTGGTGTATCCTGGTTAGTTGATCTATTCGGAACAACATTCGTGTTCGGAATAAATTCATCCGGGCACTCTAACAGTACCGGACAATTTATCGGACTGCCGGTCCGGAGGGGGAACGGTTCGATGTTCGTTGTGTTAGAGGGCTGTGATAGGCATACGGATAGCGTATTCGTATTCGTTATATTTTTCTGATCAATTTTCATGTATAAAGTTTTTGAATCCGAGTTACGGTTTAAAAGTTATTGAATTTCAAAGTTTTAAATCATTTAAATGATTTTCTGAATTTCTTTTATTATTTATTCAACATTATCCAGAATAGAGCCTGACATGTGGGACCCACATGTCAGCCTCTGTTTATTTATAAAACATTTTATTAAATCGAAAATAGCCTCTGGGCCCACATGTCAGCCACTGGAATTTCTTTTAAATTCTTTAAAAATCAAACTGACAAAGGGGGCCTAGGTGTCATTGACTCCAGTGCTAATTAAACTTGTTTAATTAAGTTAAATGGCCAGGGCCCACTGTCAGTGAGACATATTAACCAAATGGTTATTTTTCTGTTTGTCCTAACAGAGATAATTAGCAGGAGGTGGGGCCCGGTTGTCAGTGACTCATTAGCCACTAACAGAGAACCCGACAGGCGGGGCCCAAGGGTTAGCCTCACCGGAGGTTAGCCGGCGGCAGAACGCCGGCGAGGTTGATGCTGCCCTCGCTGTGGTGCACGGGAGGAGGCGCGGCGGGTACCAATCGACGCGGACGACCACGGGGAGGAGTTTGGTGGCGGTGCGGTGGCTTGGGGTGGACAGGCACGAGCTCGAGCTCAACAATGGCGGAGGGGGGTCTCGGGCTCCAATGGCACTTTGGTACAGGCGAAGAAATCGAACGCTCTACGGGGTGGGATCGACCATATGGTCCATGGGGAGCACGCGGGTGTCATTGGCGTGAGCTGGGACGGACCAGGTCGACGGCTACGACGACAAACCACGGTGGTCGGAGCAAGCAAAAGGGGGCTTTCGCGTTGGGGCCCTACGGGCTTCAAAGGGCGGTTGGCGACGGTTGAGAAGCTCACCGGGGACGTGTTGAGAGAGGCAGCAGGCTCGGGGACGGCTCGGTGCGGGAGGAACTCGGCGGCGATCCGGCGGCTGGAGGTAGACGAAGACGGCGAATTCACGAGCTGCGGTGCCTCCGGGTTCGATTCCTCGCGGTGGGTGAGGTAGTCGACGGCGATGCGGCTCCTGGACAACACGGCGAGGCGGCGTGAGCACGTTGGCCGCGCTTGGCCACGGCAATGGCGACGACGGCCCTCGGCTGCTTTTCCCCGAGGCGTGCGAGAGGAGGAGGAGGGGGAATGGAGAGGGAGGATGTCCAGGGGGTGGCTGGGGGCGTTCTTATCCCGTCGGCGTCAGGAGGGAGCAGGTGGAGGCGGGGCCAGCCTGGCAGCGGCGTGCCCACGGCGGCCGTCGTACGGGAGCAGGTGGGAGCAGGTGGGAGGAAGAAGACAAGGGGTGGGGTGGGCTGGGCTGCGGTGGGCCTCACCCCAGGCGAGTTTTAATCATTTTTCTGTTTCTTCTAATTTTCCATTATGTTCTTTTTCTTTTGTATTGGTTTTAATTGCTTAAACATTTTTTTAAAATGTGTGACCTGGCCCATAATTAGGAGTGTATATTTCCAGAGTGCCACAAAAAGTTTAGGCTTAAAATAAAACCATTTACCATTTCTTTATAATATTCAATTGTCAAATGGGGCTGTTTGCTTGGTGTTTGAATTGTTTGAATTTTCCAGTGGCAAAATAAAATACTATAACCATATGGGCATGACCCAATGATTAATTGTGATTTTATAAAACTGGTCCCATGATTTTTGGGCAAAGTTTAATTGCAACACAATTTTCATAGCAACCAAAAGGCATTTTTGAATATGATCAAATGGAAATGGATCATGGCAAGGTTTGCATAGTGATTAGCAACAGTGATTAGTCCACAGTAAAAGTGATTACTGTTACAAGCAACTGAGGGTGTTACAGCCTGTATAGCTCAAGCTCATACGACCTACGTATACCCAGCTTAGTCTAAATACCTTGGGGGCTTACAGCAACGCCTACCGAGCTTAGTCTTAAGTACAGGGAACTCTAGTCATATGTTGCTGGCTTACAGAGAAGCACCGACTCACACACAACCCAGTAATCTATCTCAACGAGAAGATAAGGCGTGTTAAAACTGGAGTCGACTTCTATATGAGCCTTTGCACTTTATCTTTGCATGCATCATAACATCTTTTCTTCTCTCACTAATATTTTCCTCACAATCTTAGGACATACACGCCGAATAATCGGCTGTAACCATGGCAAGCTAGCACGAATACTAGCTTTCTTCAAAGTGTTTTTTACAACACTAGCTTTGCCACTGGAAACACCGACATATTGCAACATGAGCGTTAACCTGTGTGACCCGGTATAACACAAAGATGTTCATACCGACTCATGGGGACTACAGTTCGATTCTCTCTGTGAGTCTGCATGACGCAATGATGATCATACCAACTCTTGAGAATCATAGTTTGAAACTATCTGTGATTCGGCAAAAACTTGTCGATTCACATATAACAAAGGTGGTCAGACTATTCATAAAGTCGACCTCTGAGAACCTTCCCCTATGAAGCTAGCCGACTCTCAGAAGTTACACTAGTTGGTAAACAGGGTAAAGACGGAACACGGCTCTCTTCTACAACTCATGTCAGAGGGAAAAGCTTCTTCAAGCAAGCAACAAATAAGTCAAAGGCAAAGCCAGATGGCACCACAAAGGTTGGCATTCAAAAAGCCAAAAGGCAAATTTCAGATGAAACGCCATAAAAGTATCTGACCATATGTTGGTCACAAGCCACGGGACATGTTTCCCAATATTACAAACTGGGCACTACGGCTGCACAAATATTTCAAAAGTTTTTTCTCCCTCCAAAGGCTTATGCTTGGACGTTGGCTTGGCTCTGAGACGAGGACCCGGCAACATTTGCAGGTGGCAAGATTTCGTTGCAACTTTCCACTAAGTCCACGTCAGAAATATCATCCATCATCAAGTCGTCCTCTTCTCCTCCTGGAAACGGCTCCACAGGATTCGCTGGCTCCAAAGCCTTCTTTGGAGGGGGAAGAAGAGAGAATTCGACAGGAGTCGGAAGATTAATCCGACGCCTCTTGCTGTGCTCATAATAGCCAGTTTCTAAATGATTTAGCTCGATGTCGTCAGCAATCTTGGTGGCAAAAGGACGAGTCTCTTTATGCACCTTGACGAAATCTTCCTTAGAAAAATTGGACTTATATGCCTTAAGTTCCGAGAAGCCGGCAGCGAGACGGTCCAGCTTCAACCCAGGATGATACGCCTTGGCAAGCTCTAAGCCACGCATCACCCCATACAGCAAGACGATCGCTTCCCCAGCCTTACCCATTCAGGCACGACGGAGAAAGGACCCATTATATCAGTGATCCTCTTCATGCTTGGAGGCTTGGGCTGAGTCACACATATCGCTTTACACGCACCCTCAAACAATTGTTTGACCAGGTCAAACGTGCAAGTGAGCTTCATAGCAGGCATCTCACCTAGGATATCATGATCTTTGACTATCACAAAGACAAAACAAAGATAAAGTCAGCAAGGAATAAAGAAAATTGGAACACCCAGATTCCAAAAGCACCTTTACCGACTCACCAAAGATGGCTGATACAAGTCGGTGAAGATTATCCTTGAGTGTCTCCAGCTTCTTTTGTGCCGACTTTAATTTTCGCTCGACTGTATCACGCTGGGCCACTGCATCATTTATAGTTCTGGTCAGAACATTTGTGCCCTCAGACATTTCAGCTTTGACGGCTTCCAATTCTTTGTCCTTTTTCTCCAACTCATCACTGAGTCGGCCAATTTCTTCATCAGCTCCTTTCAGCTTTGCCGACTCCGCAGCGAGTCGTTCCTCCATATGATGCCTGGACTGCCCAGCATCCATGGCAACAGCCTACAACAACGAAATATCACAAAGTATTTACTTAGACCTAATGCCTAACCAGTCACTTGGGGGCTACACCTTCAACACATACACCTGACCCGGCAGAATGAGATCACATCCCGCCGGCTCATGGGGGCTACAGCTCAAAAAACTATGATGACTCGGCATACCACAAGATTGGTATATCGATTCATGGGGGCTACAATTCAAACTTATTATAACTCGGCATACCACAAGATAGGTATACCGACTCATGGCAGATACAGTTTGTTTTTCTTATAACCTAGCATGGCACTCAATAACCAAGCCGGCTTATGGGGACTACAGATATATGTCATCAAGGACAGTGCAGGCAAATAAAAATACATACCTCATAACGCCGCCGAAGCTGGAGGAATATGTCATGCTGCTCCGAAGAACAAGCTAACGATCGCTTGAACAATTCCTCAAGGAATGTCTTCTCAGATATCGACTCATCAGGTTGACCTACCACCTGACTCTTATCGTCCAAAACCTTCATCATGATTGTACAAGCAGGTGGGTCACCCTTCTGAGTCCCGGTGATCAAAACTTCATCTTCAACAACTGCCTTTTCCTTGGAAGGAGTCGGCACAGAACTTGGAACAACTTCCACCTTCTCAGAATGAGTTGTCGGCTTATTAAAGCCGGCTTCAGGAGAGTTATCCTTGTATATCCCTGAAGGGCTTGATTCATTCAAACCAGCCTTCTTCAAAGCCTCAGAAACCGAAGTTTCTGGCAGTTTTTCAGATATAATAGCTGACTCCTTAGCAAAAAAAGAGTCGGCCAGATCCTTGGGGTCAATTTGAGCACTGCTCAAAGACAAATATAGGATTTATCAAAAATCATACATACAAAAGATAAAGTTACCATCCTAAGAAAGGAGTACTCACCCACGGTTGATCGGGAAGGGAAATATCTGGATAGAAGATCCCTCAGAGGAAGGGGTACCAGCTCCAGAGTCACCTCCCTGATGTTGTCCCTCAGAAACCCCTGTCTACTGATGAGAAGGAGTCGCAATGATAGTCGGTTTCTGTCGGATCTTTCGAGGTTCATGACCCAAAACCACAATTGGGTCCGCCGAGTCGGAACTACGGGTATGCCTCTTGCGACTTTGTGCCTATAAACAAGAACATAAGAAACGAGCTTGTCTAAAAATCATCATGAAGAGCCGGAAAGGAAGTTACTGGTGGATTGGCGACTTTGTTCTCTCTACGAGAGCCGGTCCTGACAAGGAGAACTTCCTCCTGTTCTTCTTCGTCTTCATCATCATCTTCCTCCGAGTCATCCTATAGGAATAAAAGGGTAAGAAGAAGATATCACAAAAGAAGCAATCAAGTAAATCTTACCGTATGACTCGAACTTTTAGCATCAACTTCTTCCATAGGGAGGTATTGACCCACGTTCCACCATGGGTCATTTTCCTGGAAGTAAGAAGTCGGAAGATCAAATTCTTTGAACAAATATTGCGTCAAGGAAGAATGACCTAAAAACATACCAGAAGAGCCGGATTGGCATTACAAAACGGGAGGAGTCCGACTTTCTTGATGTCTTCTATGCGCTCAGCAAGAAATTTCCTACAAGTCGTCACTAGAACTCCAGCAGAAATCTCCTTCTTTGCGAAGCACATGGGGTCGTCCGGCCCCGAATACTCACACATGAGTCGATCCCTCGCGCTGAGAGGCTGGATTTGCCAACCTATCCAACATTTGATCAAGTCCGTCCCAGCAAGATCGTGAGCCAACAAGGCCTTTATCCGAGCCATAATCGGCTCATGCTTTTTCTTATGACCATCCGAAGGAAACAGGTTCAAGCCATCATTAAATTCAAGCCGACTCTCACGAAAGTCGGGCAGAGGATGTTACTTCTCGGAAGTCACAACGGTGCAGTAAAAGAAGGATTTTGGTCATGTTTTCACATGGGAGCTCAGCTTGAGTGATGGGTAAATCGACTTGGCACGTTTCTGGATAGTAACTCCACCACATTCCAAAGTCGGACCTCCACTATATTCCGTCTGCCTATTGCAATAATAGAACTCGGAAAACAGAGCCAGAGTCGGCTTAATCTGCAGATAAGCCTCACAGAACACTTGAAAGTGACAGATATTAAGTATGGAATTGGCACTTAGATCCTGAGGAGGCAATTTATAGCAATACAGCATGCTCCTAAAAAACTTAGATCCAGGAGGATGGAATCCCCTGGTGATATGATCGGCAAAGACGACGACTTCGCCTATTTGAGGCTGAGGCCGGGTCTCTTCTCCAGGACCCCGCCACTCAATTTCAGATTGGGGAGGCAAAATCCCCCTCTGTCACCATCTCTTTCAAAAAAGCATCAGTAACCCAGATCTTTGACCAGTTGGCCTCTAAAATCGGCTTCTGAACTGGTGGTCTAGCCCTGTCGGCTGTCCTTTTGTTTTTGTCAGCGACAACTTCTTTCTTGCCTTTATCGGCAGCGGTTTTCCGACCCATGGTGCAGAAGTCAGATCTAGACAAAGGAAAACTGGAGTCGGTCATAAACCGACTTACAAGAAACTACACAAACAGTTTTCACAAATTACAGTGAGACGATTGGATCTAACAAGCCTGAGAAATAGGCGAAAAATGATGAACAGATCTATGGCTTGCGAAAAACCGGGAAAATTGCAAGATAAAAACAGATCTGTAAATACGATTGTTCGACAAATGATCACTCCCGGAGCTATCCAGCATTGATCCTAGCCTAACTACCAACATGCACGACGCATCTTCCATAGACTGCATCAGTCTGCTAATATAGTAGAGCTCGAAGCTCACGATAATGGCGATCAGTAAAAGACTGCAGTGAATGGAGGATATGAGAAGCTTACCTAAATGACGTGCGGGAATGACATGGCCCCACGTCGTCTTGTGCGAACAATGGAGGAAGGACAACTCGAGATGGAGACGAAGGCAGAGTTCTTGTTCTCCGGTGCGCAAGGAAGGAGACGAGAAGATGTGAATGGTATGAGGAGAATAGATGGGGATGGGGGTCTATTTATGGAAGAACCTCTGCTCGAAACCCGAGGCGTCGCTAACCGCCAGCTAAACGGCAGGAAATCCCTTGATTTTCGTGAAGAACCTAAACATCATTAATTGTGCGGCCGAAATCGAGGCAGACCGTTCAAATTTCCTCAAGAAACATTAGAGGTCAGATTCATTACTGCCTATGACAGAAAGTTGGCGTCGACTCTGAAAATGTTAGTCGACGCAACTAGAAGAGTCGGTCTCATGAAGATAAAGGAACCGAAGCAAGATTGAAGAAAGAAAACTCCGACTCTCAATCAACGCCAAGCATGAAGTCGGCCCTTGATCCATGAAGAGCCGGCGGCAATGAAGAAAATAAAGAAGATTGCTATGAAGACTAAAGAATCATAACAATCCTGGGGGCTAATGTCGGGGGGATGGATCAGGACCATAGACCCGGCATTAGAAACCTCTAGGCCGACTTACATATGAAGGCCCACAAAGAAGACACGGCCAGGAGTCTGACGTGCCAAGCGTGAAGATTGAAGCCCTAGAAGGAATTCGACTTACCTTGTTTAGCACGTAGTAAATTTGTAAAGTAGAATAGAAATCCACCTCGTGTAGGAGTCGGACTCTTGGAATCCCGGGACCCGGCATCTTTATAATCCGAGGTCCACGGGAGCCAGGGCGAGAAGTTGCCTCAAGCCAGGACTAGACAACTCGCGATATTACCTAGATCTCCACGAGACAAAGGTTGCGAAACATCACCTCTGTAATCGATAAGATCGGCTCTTCCTATTGAGGAGTCCATCCCACAATAGTCAAGAAGTAGGAGTAGGTCTTTACCGCATCGTCGGGGCCGAACCTGGGTAAACCGCCGAGTCCCGTGTCTATGTAGACTTTCTCCTCGAATTCGCCTCGCAGCAAAGGTCCCATGATAAGTCCGACTCCACAGACATCTGCCGTCACTTTCCCACGACAGTCTCCACTGTGAAAATAAACTCAACAACTACCCGAGACGGCCGAAAAAGCAGCTCAGAACACGGGTCGGCTGTTGAAAACAGAAATAAAAAGTAGGCATCCACCCGGGACGGCCAAAAGCGAATCAGCTCAGAACCAGGCGTGGTGTCGTTTAAGAAAGCGAGAAAGGGTCCGTTAGAATCACACACTACCCAAAAAACATATTCGTTAAACATCGAGGAACCAAATAAGAGGTCGACGAAGAAATTCGACGAAGAGAAGATCAGTAACACTAAAAGTGCATCGAGATTACATGGAAATAGATCATATATTACTGCTAGCACATCATCAACCAATATGCAGCAAGCAACATGCAGCACGAACTACGCAAAACTTAAACACTACGATCTATCAACGGATCGCTGGAGGCTGAAGGGGTTGGTGGCGAATTTTCCGGAGCCGAGGCTGTAGCAAGAGCTCTTCTTGCCTGCCTTGCATCATGGGCTAGCTCGAAGACGAGGGTGTATGCGGCAATCACATAGCGGGACAGGCTGACCACCTCTGCATCGGCTTCCGCGGGAGGGTGAGGAAACCTTACTCGTCGAGGGGTGGTGGCCAAGGTGGGGTAGAGGTGGAAGGCACGATCCTGCTGCATCATGCTTTCCTGGTGGCGGATACTTGTGAGGCCCGTCAAAGCAGCGAGTTGGATAGCACGATCGGTGGTAGCGGCGTGTCCACCACGGAAGCAATAGACATGCCTACCAAGGGGAAGGCTGGCTTCCAGAAATACATCGGCACGGTACTCAAGCACCGGTCCTCCGAGCGGCGCTTGGAACACCTGGTACCTTGGCATCTCTTCACTTGGATAGAGACAGCGCCAAACTTCGGCGAAAAGATAGGCAAAGTTGAGTGGGGAGGAGGGTGACAGTTGGTCCGCTGGGACGGCTTCCATCTACACTCAGTGGAACAGATCGTTAGCGAAAATAATGCCATCTATATGGAGCAAACAGATGCAGCAATCAAATGCAGCACACAAGCAGGCTAGAACATCTGGATCCAACGTCAATCTAACGTCCTTCTAACGTTCGCGCTGGCTAGCGTGTCCTACAGCCAGTCCTGCTCTAATACCAAGCGTTGTGGCACCCCGGCTCAGAGGACCGGAACTCCCCTTGCTCCAGCCTAGAGATCAAGTCTTCTAGAACACGGCGATGCTTGATATAGAACTGGACAACTTTCTATTACCAAAGATATGAGTACAAGGGGTATATTACAATGCTGGCGGAGCGAGACGAAGAACAAGCTTGATCCTCAAGCTTGCCACGGATCTACATCAAGCAGCAGACTAACTCTCTAGCAGCGGAATATGACTCGGCAGCGGAACAACAGCGACGGTGATGAACTCCACTCCACAGGGACACTGGCTGGGACACCTCCTAGCTCGCAAACACCGGGAACGTCGTCCTACGCATCCATGGCATTTCCTGCAAATCTTGCATCACACGCTGACGAGGGGGTGACCCCACGACTCCTCTCCATGAGGGTACCTAGTGCGTTTCATGGCTGGCGGCCCACCAGAGGCCCACTCGTGGACACCGACATGATGGAATAGGACATGGAGCCCAAGACTTGAGGCGCAAGACAAGGACTCCTACTTGTAGTCGACTAGGACTCATGTAAACCCCTACCTGGCTATCAATAAAAAGCGAGATAGGGGAACCTCTCTAGACAAATTCCCCCACACACTGAACTAGACAGATATCTCTCCACCAAAGCCCTCGTGGCACCTCTGTACATCATCATCAATACAAGATCAGACAAGCAGCATGTAGGGTTTTCCCTCCGGGGACCTGAAGCTGGGTAAATTGTGCCCCATGTGTCGCTTGTCCACCGTCTGAATGCTCCAACGCGCAAGCCACGCCGATCTCCTTCCTCCTATATGAAACCTAGGTTACCTAACCCTAGGATTTGTCGAGGCCGATTATCGTCAATTGGCGCCATCTGTGGGAAAGACACGTGCGTTGGAATCCGGATTCGGCGGCTCTAATCTACATCGACAATCGTCGGTCCATCGACTTCGGAAGGACCTATTCAAGTTGGGTTCATCGCAATCTCAGCTTCTTCAACAACTACATCAAGATCTCCATCAAGCTCACGGAGAAAACAAGAAAATTTTCGAGCGCGTCACTCGAAGATCGACATCAACAAAAATGCTCACGCGCAGCCTACAGGACAGAAAAACGTCCATATTGCGGCACTTGTGATGGCGACTCGGAGCTCATCTCGATGATCCCTTCGGTGGAAAGATGCGAAATCCAATTTTCGAAAATCTGTGAAAAATTTAGCAAATTCCAACAGCTGGATCTCCCTCGACGAATCCCGCACTGAAGCAGTCTTAGAATCTGACGGAACTCCGCGCGACTCCAGAAAATAAATTCCTGACATTGGCTCGGACATCAACTCGAAGACCCCTTCGGTGAAAGAATGCGGGATTCAATCCCTCATAAGCACACAAAAATCAGAAAATTCCAATGGCTAGATCTCCGTCGGCTGCTCTCGCGCTACAACACGTTTTCGGATCTACGCGAGATCGCGAATTTCCAATCGTGAATTCGGGTTCAATCTTGACCCACAAGGGTTCTAATCCAACTCGACATGCAACGGATGACTCGCCAAGGTTTTTGCATCGACTCGCGCCGCTACAATGACATCACACGACGAGCAATTGAAGGATCCCACCCGGCGCATCGAGTCCTTCTCGGTCACTCGTCGCACCGTCGACTCCAAGCACACAAATCATCATGCGCCGAGCTCCTTTGTATGGGCTCTCTCGTACCGAGCTCCATCGCCCAGAACTCACCGCGTTGAGTCCTCTCACCACTCGTCAGATATCTTCATCATATCAACTACGTCATGCGACCTCTCTGCCTCAACACTCGGGGGCTCGCGGACTCAGGGGCTGAACGTAGCAGTGGCCATCACATCGACTCCATCTTCTACAATCAACTACGAGAGAGGCGTCGACTTTGTCCTCTACATCGACCACGGCCGCGGCATCGACTCTGTCCTTTACATCAACTACGGGCGAGGCGTCGACTCCGTCTGCTACATCGACTCCGTCCTCTACATCAACCACGGAAGAATCACGACGCGCACTCGATTCTCGGGGGCTGGCATTTTTTCGACATCAACAACGAAATCAACTTCATCGGCTCCAGTGCGGATACGCGCCGCGAAACTTCGTCACGTCAACCCCGCCCGGCGCGTCGAGTCCTTCTCGGTCACTCGCCGCACCGTCGACGGCAATCACACAGATTATCTTGTGCCGAGCTCCTTTGTATGGGCTCCCCCGTACCGACCTCCATCGCGCAGGTACCGTCGCGTCGATTCCCTACAGCACCTTGTCGTGTACCTTAATCATGCCGCGTGACCCCACCACCTTCAACCCTCGGGGGCTCACACTTCAATGACAACAAATTCAACACTGCATCTGACTAGTGGACACACCTGCGCCGAGTTCCTTCATGGGGGTTTCCCCTGTGCCGAGCTCCATCGCGTAGGCGTCACTACACCGCTCGCTTCTCCTACCGATCAATCTACATCAACTCGCACTGACTCAGCCCAATGCGTCGAGTCCTCTCTTCACTCGTCGGCCAACTTCATCACGACAACTCCGCCGCGTGACCCCGCCGCTTCGACACTCGAGGGCTAGTGGGCTCGAGGGCTGAATATTGCAGCTGCCATCACATCGACTATGTACGCTACATCGACCACGGCCGCGGCGTCGAGTGCATCCTCTACATCGACTCTGGGTGCAGCATTGACCACGGCCACGGTGTCGACTCCATCCTCTACATCGACTCCGTCCGCTACATCGACCACGGCCGCGGCGTCGACTCCGTCCTCTAAATCGGCTCCAGGCGCGGCATCGACCACGGCTATGACGTCTACTCCGTCCACTACATCGACTATGGTCGCGGCATCGACTCTGTCCGCTGCACCAAATACACTCGCACCACACCTATGAAGGATTACAAATCGCTAAGTCTCTCTACTACGAGTCAAAATTTTATGTTTTTTATATATTTACCTTGCTCTGGTCCCAATTGCTACCCGTGAGATATCTCACATCTGCTTGCAGCAAAGCGTTTGGTCGGCCCCCCGAGACAGCTAAAAGACTCGGGGGCTGCACACACACCAATCTTGCAGGAAATTGAAGACAAGTCAACAAATATTCATCAACTGTTTCTCGACCACAAGCCGCAACTTTGTCAAGATGACTCTGCCCAGCGCGTCGAGTCCTCTCCAATCGCACGCCATGCACCCAACACTCGGGGGTTGCACCGTACAAGACAAGCCGTCGACATCGGGGTTCGCTTCAAAACAACTCGACCCTATGCCCGACTCTACAAGTCGCACATAGCCTCGGGGGCTACTCCCATCGGGAGCGCTGCCGCGCACCCGACGAATTTCATCACGCCGATCAAACAAAAGGATGGGGTTAGCTTCAGAACAACTTGAGCCTATGCCCGACTCTACAAGTCGCACATAGCCTCGGGGGCTACTCCCATCGGGAGCGCTGGCACGCACCCGGTGAACTTCATCACGCCGACCAAACAAGAAGACGGGGTTAGCTTAACAAACAACTCAAGCCTATGCCCGACTCTATGAGTCGAACATAGCCTCGGGGGATACTCCCATCAGGAGCGCTAGCGCGCACCTGACGAAGCACTGCTTTCTCATCCTACGAAAAGAAGAACTCGACGCATTTCCGAGGGGATAATACCTCGGTGTTTTCCATCACCAACAACCCGGTGACTACTTCATCAGCACTTGACACATCGGTGACTCGAGCAGATGCAAATCAAGAAACCTGAAAGCACTCTCGAAAAATTTGAGTGCTCACTCTCGGAGTCTCAAAAAATAACACTCTCAGAAGATTCGAGTGTTCACTCTCGGAGTCTCAAGAAAAAGCACTCTCGGAGTCTCAAGCAAAAGCACTCTCAGAGTCTCAAGCAACAGCACTCCCCGAATATTCGAGTGCTCACTCTCAAGAAAAAGCACTCCCGGAGTCTCAAGGAAAAGCACTCTCAGAGTCTCAAGCAACAGCACTCTCTGAAAAATCGAGTGCTCACTCTCGGAGTCTCAAGCAAAAGTACTCTCAGAGTCTCAAGCAACGACACTCCCAGAAGATTCGAGTGCTCACTCTCAAGCAAAAGCACTCCCGGAGTCTCAAGCAAAAGCACTCTCAGAGTCTCAAGCAACAACACTCTTAGAAGATTCGAGTGATCACTCTCAAGCAGCAGCACTCTCGGAAGATTTGAGTGATCACTCTGAAACAAAAGAACTCTCTGAAGATTTGAGTGATCACTCTCAAACAAAAGCACTCTCGGAAGATTCGAGTGATCACACTCAAACAACACGAAGCACTCTCTAAAAAATCGAGTGCTCACTCTCGGAGTATCAAGCAACCTGAAGCACTCTCGGAAGGTTCGAGCGCTTACTCTCCCGTACTGAAAAGTGCTGAAGTGATTACTCGCACAATGATACAAGGCACAAAGAACGAGCAAACGGACCCCCGCCTAAGCACACAGACGCTCCGCGGGTGCTCAAAATATTAGTCCACTCGACGGTTTTCCGAGTGGGTGCATCCCATATCAAACTCCCCTCCAAACAAGAACAAATATATCTACAGAGTTTGGGTGCTCCCTCACCCAAATGACGAAGTGCTTGAGTGGTTACTCACACCAACAAGAGCAAATGCATCTCTAGAGTTCGGGTGCTCCCTCACCCAGCAGGCGACGATGTGCTCAAGTGGCTACTCGCACTAACCGACAAGAACAAATGCATCTACAGAGTTCGGGCGCTCCCTCACCCAGAAGATGATGAAGTGCTCGAGTGGTTACTCACACCTATCAGCAAGACCCGATTAACATCTAGAAGGGCAATCCGCCCGAGCACTCGAATGCCGCATGGGTGCATACGTGATCATCCCACTCGACGACCATTCGAGTGGGTGCAGCTCTTATCGACTCCTCGCCTGAGTTCATAAACACTCCGTGAGTGACTACTATTCGTCCACTTGATTTGTTTTCCAAGTGGATGCTTGTCTAAATTAGGCTCCGCGCCTCAGAAAAATGATGCCTGAGCGGCGACACACTGCACCTCTGATGTCGCACAAGCTTAGCGCGTAGATAAGACCCCGCTGCGCAGTCGTCCGGGCCAGGACTTGCCACGTCGCGACTTCAGTCCCGATGTTTTCCATGAGCTTGCATGAAGAAAGATGAGCCGATAACGGACGCGTTAAGGCTGTTTACTGAGACCGGCGGCATTGATCCTGTAAGGCCTGTAGCGGCATGGAATTTGCTAGACACCGGTCATTTCCAAGTTCGTGTCGAGGGACACGGGCTTGATTGGGCTACTGAGGTATTTTCCACTAGCGCAATTCACCAAGGCTCGACCAGTCGACTACCTTGGGCCCTTTCAGCTTATCATCCCTCGAATAAACATTTTTATGGCTAACGGCCAACGACTCGCAGCCATGCTGCACATGTGAAGGCAAGCGATGATGGATTCGAGTCCCTGCGCGACTCTGCGAGTCCCCCAGACACTCATACTCCCATCGGGAGCATACTCATGGCAACTTCGACTGCTCATCATCAAATGATGTATGGTTCCTCAACAAAAGGTTCCGAAAGGTTCGACTGCTCACTCGACAAAGCGACATGCACTGCGGCGGCTACTGTAGATTCGAGTACCTGCGCGACTCTTCAAGTCCCCCAGGCACTCGGGGGCTACTAACAAGGGGGTGACCCCATGACTCCTCTATGTGAGGGTACCTAGTGCATGTCATGGCTGGCGGCCCACCAGAGGCCCACTCGTGGACACCAATATGATGGAATAGTACATGAATCCTAAGACTTGAGGCGCAAGACAAGGACTCCTACTTGTAGTCGACTAGGACTCATGTAAACCCCTACCTGGCTATCTATATGAAGCGAGGTAGGGGCACCTCTCTAGACAGATTCCCCCACACATTGAACTAGACAGATCTCTCTCCACCAAAGCCCTCGCGGCACCCCAGTACATCATCATCAATACAAGATCAGACAAGCAGCATGTAGGGTTTTCCCTCCGGGGGCCTGAAGCTGGGTAAATCGTGCCCTATGTGTCGCTTGTCCACCGTTCGAATCCTCCAACGCGCAAGCCACGTCGCTCTCCTTCCTCCTATATGAAACCTAGGGTATCTAATCCTAGGATTTGCCGAGGTCGATCCTCGTCACACGCCAGGTCAGTACATTGAATGTACTTGCAAGCTCACAACAACCTTAGCAGGTTCAAGTATGTTAATGAGTTAAACATGTGAGCATCAACATCATTCAAACAGGTAATCATCAAGCATATTATCATCATAATACTAATGCACAACCATCATTTAAGATCACATGGACCCCACATGATTATTGCATGGTCATGTGTCTTACCTCGGAGTCCTTACAAACTCAAGCACCGGTCATCGCATGACCACCAACTTATACGGGTCGTCGCATGACCATTCAACGGGTTAGGTGTCCTTCTGTTACCAGCCAACCAATCTGATCATCGCATGATCCACGGGTCATCGCATGACCACCAACTTAGCACAATCATCCCACCGAACTCATGTTGATCTCCTGGTGTGACCTAGTACGAACTGTGCCCATTACTGTGGACTCGACTATTCGAATAGATTTGTGTGACTCTGCAGAGTTTGTGCACTTTTCCCACACTACGGAGCTCTTCCTCCATCCAGTACCTTGGAATTTGTCCCACGGGAACCTCGGAACTCGTACCATAGGAGTGGACTAGGATTCCTCCAACGAGACCGTTCTACCGCGTGTCTCCCTTACCATATCACCCGACATACTTCACAAGTCATGCATTGGGTAGCACCATGTCCTCCAGACACACCTGCCATCGCATGGCAACCGACCATCGCATGGTCCATAAACTTGTCCCAATCGGGGACGGGATCCCAATAACACAACCGACTCTCAAGACTACCGCCGCTTACCGGGCTAGAGTAACCGCGCGCGCGTAGCCTTCCCACCTTGGTGATACGCATAAGAGAACCCACCGATACACCGAGCCAAGGCCTTCCCATACAGGCGAGCGTGGTTGCACAGATAAGTTCGGTTCGGTGGCACCTGATCAACTTGGCACAAGACATGTCTCCACAAGCATCATGTGCAACATGAGCATATAAATCATGTATATCAACACAAGTAGAACATGCCAAGATACGGTTATAGTCACATCATGATTCAAATCTTATTTAGTTGATTAACTTAGCCATATTAAGATGATCAAATATTATCATGCAACATAGCAATACTATGAATGTAGCTAAGCATGATACGCTGATAACATGATTAAAACATATCATGAACATAACATGGCATAACATGTATGAAAGCATATGGGCATATCAAGATCATAACAGAGTTAAAGCATGGCATGGTATTAACATAATCAATAATGCAGCATCATCAAAGTGGATCGAGCATACGAGCACAACATGTTCGAGAATGTCACATCACCGAAGGTTAAGGCAACTTTTTAAACATGTCAAAGCTTTACGAGGGTGCAAAATAACTTGTGGCTTGCCTTTTACCACCAAGGTGGAGTGGAAAGCTCCTGGCCTTCACCCAAGAAAAACCTGAAAAATATTTTATAAAAATGCACGGATAAAAAGGGTCAACCACCATCTTTATTTGACCAGCAATAACAACAGAATATCATGGCACAAAACCTATGCCAAAATAAAGAGGGGAACAATAGAAATCCAATGCAAAAATAATCAACTCATTTGGACTTATGGATTAGGAGATATTTCTGGAAAAAACAACAGGGGGCCACGTCGAAGGTGTAATCAGCGAATACGCCTCCACTTGCGTACCCCTTCGGGTGGATCAGAGAGGTTGACGGGTGGGGTCACCTCGTCAGGGTTTGAGTGAGACAGAGAGAAACAGGGGCAGCGGCTCACCGGCGGCGAGATCTCCGGCGACGGGCCACGGCTGGAGCTGGGACCAGGGGAATCGATGGAGGGGGTCACGGCGGTCACGCCCGTACCCGTGGCGTCGATAATGGAGGTCGTTTTCTAGGGGGAGACGGGACTCGGCGGCGCGGGTCTTGGCTCCGACGAGGGGGTTGATGCCGGCGTCGATTCCGGCGATGGCTCGGGCGGGGCTTGGTCGAGGGAGCACCAGGGGAGGAAGGGGAGTCCTCTGGTGGCTTCGGCGTGGGCTGGGAGCTACTGGAGCGAGCTAGCCACGGTGAGGGCCGAGCGGCGGGGAGGTGGCCGAAGAGGAAGAAGACGACCACCATAGGTCGATTCCTTCTTCCTGGTCATGATTGGGAGGGAGGAGAGGAGATGAGTGCAGCAAAGCGAGGCCGGGTGCTCTTTAATAGCTCGGCGGCATGCTAGGGCTCGGATGCCGTCGAGAGGAAGAGGACGACGCCGGCAAGATGCTGGGGTGAGCTGGCGTGCTCGAGCGTGTTCTGGATGGGTCGAGGAGCACGCGGGGATGCAGAGGAGCATGCGTGGAGCAGGGGCAAGCACGCGCGATGGCGACGTGACAGGGGCACGCGCGCGTCGGGTTTCGGCTAGAGGCAGGCTGCCGGCGGGATACTGGCGAGGCTGGGGGTGCTGGAGTGGGACGCGTGTAAAGCGCGACCGTGCGGCACGGGTGGACAAGGGGATGGCGACAAGGGTGCTATGCAGAGGGATGGAGACGTCTCGGGCGGCCTCGGGGCACAGCCAGAGCGCGCCATGTGCATGCCGAGAGCATGTCAGGGGCGTGGCCATCCGGGGCTGGATCATCTAGGGAGGGTTTCAGCGTGGCCAAGCTTGTCTAGCACATGCTCATTTGATGGATGATCACTGTGGTACCTTTGGATGGTCAAGGGGCCCATTGAGTTGATATTATCTTCAAGGGGAAGTTCTCTGCAACAAACTTGGGGAGGAAGGAGAGCTCAACCGGTGCACAGGGGGTGGTTGGCATGTTGTCTCATGGCTTTGCGATGCAAAGGACTGTCATTCTGGAGACTTACAGCCCAAATAGAGAAGGGAACAATGTACGTCCTTTGCAAATGCCCCAAATGGACCAGATTACAATATTGAAGGTGGCATCCTCCCTGCTAGATGAAATGATCTCAAATTTGGTGTACTGGGGTCATTTTGAGTGGGGCACAAGTGTGCAAAGTTTCATGGCCATTGGGGACACCTAGCTAGCACTTGCTTCACAAGGTGTCCCACTGGTTAGAAACTTCATCTTGATGATGCACTCACGTGGATGATTGGATATGGCTATAATTTGGTTTGGTGGAGTTATTTGGTGGTGGAATCAAGCACAAAAAGTTTCAAGGCAATTAGGCGCCCTTAGCTTGCACTTCCTTCACAATGCCCCTTTCTGCATAAGAACTTTTGGAATTTATTGTGAGAGTTTGGCTAGGCAAATGATGGTGGAATTTGGTTTAGGCCAATTATATGATCATATAAGCTTGCAAAAAAAAGTTTCACCAGCAATGGATCAAGATAGATAGCACCTCCTTCACAAAGTGCCAATCTGCCCCCACAAACAAATCAATTATTCTAGAGGAACAATCCACTTGGCACATGCAATTTTTTTGGATAATTTGGCAAGATATAGCATCAAGGCTAGGTGGGAATTATTTGGGGATTTATGGAGCAATGAAAATGGGGGCTGCTTCACAATCCTCAAATAATAGGAATATTCCTTTTATTAGACAAAGGAATATAGGGCTTGAATAGAAGGGTGGTTTGGATGATGGATCAATGACATGGCATGGGAAAGGCCTGGAAACAAGGGCCACTTGAGCATGGAAAGAAACTATGCTCAAGTTCAAGTCCAAAGAATTGCTCAAAATCCTACTACTACTACAAACTACTACTACAAACTACTAATATTAAACTGTTGGTTTCGGTTTTTCTTCCTCGCTGGGAAGTCGAGGAGGTGATCTCGGAGGCATTACTAATTATTAAAACTTACTATTATACAATGCTGCAGCAACTTCTGCTGCATTGTTACTTTATGCTTTATATAAATTGTTGGCTATTCTCCCCTCATGCTACAAGACTCGTCGGAAGATGCTAGTCTTCGATAGGCCTAGCTTCTCTTCCTTATTCTGATTTCTACCTTGCAGCCCACTATATACAGCCTCCCCTTTCTATTTGATACAAATGCATAAATGCTTAGTAGGGGATGTAAGACTCGCGGGTATGCTAGATACTCACCCTTACTTTATTTCCCCCTTTTTGTTTTGCCTGATCGGCCACTGCAGTCGACGTTGGAGCCTTGGAGTCCAGGAGCAGGAGATCCCCGATGTCGACCACCACAACATGAAGATCCCCGATGCCTTCTACAACGTCGAGTTCACCGTTGACCAGGAGTAGTTTGGAGGTTCCCAGGCAGGAGGCCTCGCCTTTTCGATCGTTGTTGTTTTTGTGCTAGCCTTCTTAAGGCAGATCATGTGTACCTTGTGTCTGTACTCAGATACTATTGCTTCTGCTAACTTTGTGCTCTCGAGCTGTTGTATTCGAGCCCTCGTGGCCACTGGCTTGTATTAAACAACTTGTATTACTCTATTTGTAGAGTTGTGTTGTGATATCTTACCGTGAGTCCCTGATCTCGATCGTGTACCTTGCGTGTATGATTATTGTACACGGCTTGATTTTTGGGGTGTCACAAGTTGGTATCAGAGCCGACTGCCTATAGGGCACCCCTTTCCAACTCCTTGGTCGAAGTCGGGTCTAGTTTTTGCAAAACTACTTTACTAACAGTGTCGTGTGGCTTATCGGCCCATGTCACAAAATGGGTGGTATTAGGATCCTTTTTTTCTGTACCTTTACTCTGGGATTCTACTCTCTTATCCTTTCGGGTTAAATATTTTGCTAACTCTAACTCTAGGTTATCGTGACTGGTTCCTCCTGGAGAGCGCTCATCACAGATGATGACCTGATTCACCAGAAGGTGCTGAAGATACTCTCTGATGAATTGTCGAGACCCTATATGCCCATCGCCCTTGCAATCCCCTGCCACCGATAAGTGTGTATGGATAGTTACCTATACTTTCCGATCATCCATTCAATCCCAGTTGCTCTTGTGTTCACAAGATGCATCGAAATACTTTCCGTTGTTTCGGGAATCCTTTGAGCCTACTGCCTTTCAGCTTCTTTCACCCTGCGGATAATTCCTCACTTTTAACGAGGTTCCGTTCATCCTAAGTGGTTCCTGTGATTCCCAAAATACTTTGAAATACTATTCGATCTCGCGACAATCCTCGGCATCCTACTGCTTTGGATATTCTTCTTACCTGCTTGCACTATGATTAATCCAATTTGTCTTGCAGTCTTTGATGACCTCCCTTGGCATTGCCATTCTGATCTGTTGAATCATCGTGTGTTCTAGTGCACGCAATCATCATTGGATCCCTATGAATCCATTCTTTTGGCTCAAACGTCATTCCGAACATGAGCTGGTTCTCGGTAAATCAAACCTTAATTGATTAACTGTCAAGCTTCTATTCAACTTATTCATGTTTGACCGATGTATCTGAATCTGATACACCGATATGGAGGTCATAATTCCTTTGTTCTTAAGCATCAAATTATTCCGATGCTTCTATCTCCAATGATTTGGCATTCTTCTTCTTATGGTTGAGTACCAATACTCGCCCCAGGCTATCTGTAACCCACCTGACCTTTTTGGTGGATTACTACCTGCCGTCCCCTTGTGTCCTAAATCATTGACGAGCTTCCCCTGATACGAAATGCCTTTGGCGAACGGTATCATCTTCTACGTGTCATCATCCTTCTGCTTTCAAACTTGTATCTCTTATTCCTGTTGTTTGTCGTATAGATTCGTAAAATGTCCCTATGGGTTGTATCTATGCTTCATCCATCTGTGTGAAACCATGAACTTCCACGGGTCTTACTCTACGGGTGTTATGCCACATAAGTTTTTGAACGCTACAAATTCATCGACAGCGAGAAGTGAATGAAAGGCTATGCATTGAAGAAGTAGGAGTCGACCCTGAACCTTTGTGTTCATGCCCATGGATACTATGTAGAACTTATCATGAAAGCTTCTCGTCAAGATAATTAACCCCCTTGGTATAAATTCTTCTACACCTATGATCCACCATTCTACCTTCGAGTATTACCCCTGGTATCTCGAGGATATCATGCCTTTGCACTACATCTTATGAATTGTGATGAAACAATGCTTATTCCTGTCATAGCCGTTTCATGGTTCTGGGTTCTCGTCAACCGGGAACACCGAATACTTTTGCTTCACCGTCCTTTTGCTTGATGTCGCCGTTGTTCAATTGTATTTTCTTGAAACCTTCTGACATGATGTGTCGTGCTTATCATCAACATTTTGACTTCTCCCAAGTGTTACTTGGATGCATCGTGAGAAATACCTTCCTTGCCCCTAGATGATTTTTGCCTCACGATATATGTTGTCAAGCTCAAGGCGAGTACTTGTCACCCTTGTGATAGCTTGACCTCTCTTCTCGAAACCGTGATACAGATTCCTGAACCGGGTTAACACTTAACCCATATCGCATGGCATTGCTTTCTGAATCTTATCACTCGAGAGGGCCCAGAGAATATATCTCCAAAGTGGAGGGGCAAATCCCATCTTGATCAACCATGTCTCGCGGCATGTATCGTGACTCACCCGTAAGCTACCTTTATAACTACCCAGTTACGGTGTAGCATTTGATAGTCCCTAAGTGAGTCATTCCTCATCCCGAGAACATGCGAGGACCTCAGGTCTAGGACATGGCATATACATTGTATTGAGACTAACAGATGACAATATCTCGCTGTGTCTCAAAGTGGGTCTCTGTCCAACTCAGTTATCCCATCACTAAGTCCATACTATCGGTAGCATCTCCATGCTCATGACTTGTGAAACATAGTCATCAATTGAATCATATACTAGTCAAGGATATGTGTCCGCATAACCTTATCGACTAGGGACCATTAGAACAATCATCATAGAATATATAGTCTCACAAACAAGTCACATACTTATTGATACATATCACTGATGATGTTCAAGGACAATACAAATAACTCATGAATACATAAGGAGATAACATCATAACATGATTGCCTCTAGGGCATATCTCCAACACCACACCCCTCTAACAGAACGAACATGAGACATTCCCCCTCTGGGCCGTGTATCGGTAATCACCCGGAGCCAGTATTTCATCCCCGGATGAATTTCTGCTCCGGGAAACATGCATTGCACTGCGTTAGAACACCGATAACAATGCATCAGTCATGTCATGTATCTGTTTGCATATGTTTGTCTTGTATTTACTGTTTCTCCCCCCCCCCCTTTATTCTCCGATAGACCCCGCTCCTGCCGCGGACTACACCGCTGCTGGGTACGACTACTTCGTCGACGAACTTGCCTCTACTGCCAAGCTTCCAGGCAAGCAGAGCCATTCTCTTCCCCAGATATCGCCTATCTTTTCCGTACATTTCTTTCACTAGGCATTGTTACTACTGCTGCTACGTTACAGTCATATTCTATTGCATAGCCTATTTTTGTCGCCCCTTGATGTACCTTCCTTTATCATATGCTGCCTATAAGTATATATATGCAATATTCAGCAGTTGGCCCTGCGCATTGTAAGTTAACTAGGATTAGATAGCGGTCCATGGACACTCTGGGAGTGAACGCGGATACAATAATTATAACTGCACATGTACGGTACAATGCAGACACCGCCTAAGGCCCCTACTGTCGTGGGAAAGTCACGGCAGATGTCTATGGAGTCGGACTTATCATGGGACCTTTGCTGTGAGGCAAATTCGAGGAGAGAGTCGACATAGACACGGGACACGGGACATAGTCGGACTTCATATTTGGCGTTGATTGAGAGTCGGAGTTGTCTTCCTTCAATCTTGCTCTAATTCCTTTATATCTATAGGACCGACTCTTCTGGTTGAGTCAACTACCATTTGATGCTCACTAGGAGTCGAAGCCAACTCTCTTTAGCTTCACATCATCTTCAACTTGAAGATTTTTATTTGACCTTTGGTCAAAGATTCGTTTTTTACATTTATAGTCTCTCTGCCCAAGACGCCACTGTTAAAGGCATTCATGTCGTTGTGGGAATCGAGGATTTTTTTTCATAAATGTCACCCACCATGGGTAGTTTACCCGTAGCATTGATTGATCTTCCTTGTAATTGCTATAAATAGTAATCAGGCAGTTTTATCCTTTGAGTGCTCATATGTTATTCCTTCGTTTCTTTTTCTCACAACTCTCCATGGCTCCCAAGCTAAGCACCCGTGTTCCTTCGGAGACCGACGACCCTAGTTCCAGTGCTGGCACTCACGGTGGTCAAGGTCGTGGCTGCGGTCGTGGCCGTGGACGTGGTCGTGGCCGTGGATGGGGTCGTGGCCGTGGCGGACGCACGCGTTCCCCTTCACCGTCTGAATCTCCACCTTCTTATCCTGAGAGGAGTGAGTTCTTGGTGAAGTTTCAGGCAATCCGCCGTTGGGTAAAACTTCCTAAATCTTTTGCTCAGTTTGTAATGGATTCCAAACCTCCAAGCCTCTGGCTTCGCTCTGAAAGGTGCCCTCATGGACCCATCCGAGTGGCTACCAGCTTTTCTGGCCAAGACTCCATGTTCTTGGAGAAGGGTTGGAAAACTTTCCTTCGTTCCAGGAACATTCAGAAAGGAGATACTATCATTTTCAACTATGATGGTGATGAGACCCTGTGCGCCAAGATTTTCGACTCAGATGGTGATCGAGCCGGCTGCTGCATGGAGAGCTCGAGCAGTAATGATGAAGCTCAAGTTTTCTTATCTGATGATGAAGCCGACTATGAAGACGACCACTGAAGTTGTAGTTTAGCAAGTATATTGATATAAGTATTGTCGGCTTTTGTCTTGTATGCTTCTGATGTAAGACCCGGTCTATGATGAATGAGAAGTTTTATTTCCCATCCGATCTATAAGTCGGTTTTTGTACCTGATTAGTTATGGGATCCTCTGCTTCATAGTCTCGTTCGAAGACTCTTCAGACGTCAGAAGTACCGCGGCCTGCGCCGGGAAGTGGTGTTCTCTTATTTCCTCGAGCAGTGTGATTTGTATTTGCTTTTGCTTCACCAGCCAGCCTCGCACCGTGCAGGAGTACGTCAGGGTTAGGGTCCAAAGCCCTGCGTACATAGGATTTAGTCTGGCGGATGACCTCTTTGTTGAGTTTGAAAGATGGGCTACGGAGTGTCGGATAGCCTCGGTGGGGCATTCCCTAACAAGGTGTACGCCACCCTGGAGATCCGTGCGTTGTAGTGTAACAGAAGTGCACCCCTGCAGGGAAGATTAATCTATTCGAATAGTCGTGTCCACGGTAACATGACGCTTTATGATGAAGCCAGATCCTACTACTACAAACTACTACTATTAAACGGTTGGTTCCGGGTTTTCTTCCTTGTTGGGAAGTTGAGGAGGTGATCTCAGAGGCATTGCTAATTATTACAACTTGCTATTATACAATGTTGCAGCAACTTCTTCTGCATTGTTACTTTATGTTTTATATAAACTGTTGGCTATTCTCCCCTCATGCTACAAGACTCGTCGGAAGATGCTAGTCTTCGATAGGCCTAGCTTCTCTTCCTTATTCTGATTTCTACCTTGCAGCCCACTATATACAGCCTCCCCTTTCTATTTGATACAAAGGCATAAATGCTTAGTAGGGGACGTAAGACTCGCGGGTATGCTAGATACTCACCCTTGCTTTATTTCCCCCTTTTTGTTTTGCCTGATCGGCCGCTGCAGTCGACGTTGGAGCCTTGGAGTCCAGGAGCAGGAGATCCCCTATGCCGACCACCGCAACAGGAAGATCCCCGATGCCTTCTACGACGTCGAGTTCCCCGTTGACCAAGAGTAGTTTGGAGGTTCCCAGGCAGGAGGCCTCGCCATTTCGATCGTTGTTGTTTTTGTGCTAGCCTTCTTAAGGCAGATCATGTGTACCTTGTGTTTGTACTCAGATACTATTACTTCCGCTAACTTTGTGCTCTCGAGATGTTGTATTCGAGCCATCGTGGCCCCTGGCTTGTATTAAACAGCTTGTATTATTTTATTTGTAGAGTTGTGTTGTGATATCTTACCGTGAGTCCCTGATCTCGATCGTGTACCTTGTGTGTATGATTACTGTACATGGCTTGATTTTGGGGGCGTCACAAGATCGTACGTACGATCTTTCGTTCGAGGGACTTCTGCGTCTTCTTCCACGGAGTAGATCTATTCGTGGGATGTCTGATGAGGACATACCTACTACCCTTGCACCTCCAACACCTAATGAAGAACCAATGATGATTAAGTCCAATGAAATCAGAATTGGACCTATTACAAGAGCTCGTGCAAAGCTACTAGAACAACAGGTGAACTTATTCCTCATAGAATCTGATGTTTCACTTTGTCAGGATTTTATACTGCCTAAGTCCTTGTATATATGTGTTATCAGGTGCCAAGGAGTTATACAAGAGGAAGAGATGGAACAAGGGCAAGTTGCACGAGGAGAAGAGTTGCACGAAGATGAAGCAAAAGGAGGAATTTCTGGAGGCGTCGGACGACCGGATTGCAAGTCGGACCGTCCGGGACACCAGGTCGGACAACCGGACATCAAGTCAGACCGTCCAAAATATGCCTCCGAAGATCAGTGGAATTACTGGTCAAGTCGGACCATCCGGACTTCACGTCGGACCGTCCGACCTCAGCCCGTACCGTCCGAGTATCAAGCCGGACCGTCCGACTTACGACAACAGACATCAGTAGTATTTTCTGCATAGGTCGGACCGCCCGAGTAACAGGTCGAACCGTCCGTCCTGAGGCCGGACTGTCACAACCCAAGTTTAGGTATGTGCTAGGGATAGTTTGCCCCTTTGCATCATGAGAAATTTTCAAAAAAGAAATTCAAAATTGGGGAAAAGAAAAGCCCTGATAATTAATTCAAATGGCCAGACAAAAATTTCTTCCAAAAATTCCTCTGGTATTTTTTAAAAGTCTTATATATATGCATGATCACATATAAAGTGAAGTGGGTCCCACTGCATGCACCAAGATTTTTCAAATATTCCAAATAGGGCTTGTAAATTAAATAATACCCTTATTTGATTTGAAATTCAAATTGTTTGAATTTCAAAAATCCCCAAACTTTGTGAGTGGCTATCTATATGCCTTGTGATGCCACATAAAAATTTGGAGGATTTATAAAAATTCTTTGCTATTTTATCCAGAGCAAAACAACTTGCAGAAAAAGAAAAGAGGAGAAGAAAAAGGAAAAAGAAAACCCCTAGCATCTGGCCCAACTAACCCCCCCAGCAGCCCAGCCGGCCCAAGCCCACTCCCACTCCCCTGTCGTCTTCCTCCCCGGCGCCAAAAGCAGCTCGGTGGCGAGCGCCGACGCCACCGCGACGGCCAGGCCATCTACGCCTCTCCCCTGTCCCTATCTCCTCGCCACGACGACGCCTGGAAGGCCCCCGCACCTTTCCCCCTCCTCTGGCTCGCTCTCTCGTTCTCCCCCTCGTCGTTTCCCCGCCACCCATAGCTCTCTGTCGCCGCCGCACACGCACACTCGCGGCCAACGACGACGAGAAACCCCACCGTCGTGTCTACTCGCTCCGTGGTCGACGTCTTCATCAAGCTGCGCCTCCAATTCGAGCCGGAGCACCACGGAAACGACGCCAACCCCGAGCTCTTCCGCCACGGCCACTCGTCTCCGACGAGCAATTGAGCCCTCCCCGCTGCTCCTCCCGCGCCTTCGACCTCGCCATCGGATCCACGGTGAGCGCGCGCCTCTCCTGCAGGTCTCCGTCCTCCTCCCCGCGCCTCCATCGCCGAGTTCCTCGGGAGCCCTAGCTCCGGCCGCCGCTTCGTTCATCGCAGCCGTGGCCTGAGCGCCCCCCTTGACCCCCCCCCCACTTGCTCTGTCGAACGCGGCAGCCCGCGAGTAACGCCCCAACAACCCCAGTTCTCCCTCCCGATCCAAACTCGCAAGTCCGGCGATGCTCCGGTGACATCCCGGCGCGCTCCACCATTAGAGCACCAACCCCCCCCCCCACTAATCCTAACCCTAGTCACTGACAGTGGGCCCCAGGCCCTTAGCTAATCACTGTTAGTTTAAAACTAACAGGGATTAACCCCTCTGAGGCTAACAGCAGGGCCCCACATGTCATCCCCGCTGTGACATCAGCATTGCATCATGCTGATGCAATAAACATTTTTCCAGAAAATAAAAGAATTAAAGAAAACAGAGAAAAATCCAGAAAATCAATTAAACTTTGGAAATTCATAGAATATTCATATTAACTCCAAATTGGACATATAATATATGAAAAATTATCAGAAAAATGCAAGGATTATGAATATGCAATTTGTTTTTATGTTTGACCATTTTAAAATGGGTGAACAGTAGCAAACATGCATATGGCATAATTTGAATTTGAATTTGGAGTTTAAATTTGCATTTCAAATGCAATATACTTCAATTAAGATGAATATGCTACAAACCAGTACCATTCACATCATGGACAACCTTATCATGCGTATGTGCATTTTTACTTCCGAAGTTGTTCCCCCTTGTTGATGATTGCCTCCGATGACAGACGTTCCGAGACGGTGATCACCCCCAAAGAAGAAAACCACCGTTAAGACCCGTGTATCATCAGCAAGGCAAGCAAACCCCATTGATCATGTCTATAAAATCCTACTTCCCTCTCAGTCTCACTTATGCATGTTTAGGAGATCACCGAGACACGTTCTTTCGCATAGTTGAACCCATTCCGATGCATGACCTATCATTTTTCCACCGTATTAAGCAAACCACAATCCTAGCAGATATAGGAATTGAATGATGAGAATGTGGCCCCTGCGACTGTTACTGCTTATTGCTGCTTAGTGATACAATGAGGATGTTATGATTGTGAGTCGGGATGGAATGAACACAGTGATGCAAATGATATCGTGTTGGTGTATCCACCCTAAACAAAGGTGAACGATGAGAGGTTGTGTAGGAGTACACAGTGGGTTGTCTCGTTGAACACTGCCCTAGGCCCCGAGTTCCTGTTTTGTGATCCAAGACAAAGAGTATGACCACATGTAGGGTTTATGGGAGCCCCGTTTGGCCTCTTTACGTACCCGATCCGGTCCAGGAGTCACACTAGATTCGGGCTTTCCATTTGACTTATGCATAGATATGTGGGTGGACCTGTGAGACAGTGAAACCATCTTTCAAAGGTGGCGTCTCGGTCCCTTGCATTATCTGAGTCCGTTTCGTGGAACCGGACGGACTCTCGAGCGGTGACAAACTCAGGTAGTCGACTCCTGGATTAGAGAAGGTGATGTGAGGGTAGGGCCTTGGTTTCATCCACGTCCGACACCCGCTTGAAGGGTGACAAGAACGAGGCGATAAGTGATGACACGCGTGTGAAGATGTACACCCCTGCAGGGTTAATGAACAATTCGAATAGCCGTGTCCGCGGTTATGGACTACTTGGAGACCTCTACTTGATCATAGACAACTTGAATGGATACTTATAAAACTCGCAAGATAAGCGTGAGTGCTATGGCGTGCTTCCTCGTGGGGAAGTCGAGGAAGTATCCATAGTGGTGTATTGGTTGGAGACTTGGTAGTGGACTCGTGTACGCTTCTTACCTCAAGTCTGGTACTCGTAGTACAGGACTAGCCAAGTCAAAGCTGGCACCTTTGCATGTTGAACCCCACCTCCTTTACCTTGATACTTGAGCATGAGTAGTTTAGTTCTGATGTAAGTCTTGCTGAGTACGACTTTGTACTCACGTTTGCTTATTCTATGTTTTAGATGAGAACCGGACCCCGATGGAGTCACCTTCGTGAAGCTCGACGTTGACCTTGGTAGCATAGTTCCAGACATCAGTCTGGTCCCTCGTGGAAGGGCATGTATGTTTACAAGGCTTCTCTAAGCCATTTGTTAAACTTGTCTGTACTCAGACCTAATTTGCTTCCGTTGTATGATGTAATGTTGATCACAGACATGTGATCTTTGTATACTCTATGTGTAAGTCAATAAAGAAGTACTTTGTAGAGTTATGTGATGATACCTGCTGTTCATACTAGACATGTGTGATGCGTGTATGATTATAACATGCATGTCTTGGTATGGGTTTTCGAGACCTTAGTTGTGATCTGGCTGGCGGTCTTTTATACACCAAGTGGCCCTTAGATGTGCGCAGCTTGGGGCATCGCGATGCGATTGCTCGTGACTCTGTCACCTGCACACTTTGTTGTATGATCGAGCCCGCCCTAGACCCCGACTAAGTGATCGGGCTGGAGTAAGTCTATGTAAGAGTTAGGATTCAATTGATAACATGGTTGAGGAGACTTGTCTATGAGTATGGGATTCACCACCCATAAGCATTTAGACTTGTGAGCGGACGATGAGGACCCATTTCACTTGATCATCCGGCCTGGATGGGATGCCCCTCACGTTTGATGCTTTCCGAGAATGTTCTGTGCTTGGCCTTGTCTACTTAGACAAGTGGGTATGGCTCTCGGCTCTCCATGTGATTGTATCATGACTGGAATTACATACGCTAACCCCGGGTCCCGACACGGACCGTCCGAGCTACAGGTCGGACCGTCCGACCTGCCCGATGCCTGCGCGCAGAATTAAGGGCTGCGGCCCATGTATCCCCGTTTGGAAACCCTAGCTTATAAATATAGGACCCCCTACGAGTTTTTAGGTTAGACCACGTTTAGATAAACCCTAGTTCTTGAGAATAGCTACAAGCTTTCATCTTGAATCATATACTTCAATTCATATCGATCTGAAGTGTTGCTACTGCAAGTTTTATGTGATCTGTTGTTCCACTGGGAATTAGTAGATTGCAAATTACCGTCTCGTGGTCGACGGCTACGTTGCGCAAGTGTGTGAAGTTGTGAATATCCAAAGGGTAGAGATCTGTCGCATTGGCAACAGGGATCTAGCGAGGAGAGTTCATCGGCTACATACAAGTTATCTATCACCGCCCTCATATTCACCGTACGCTTACTGAGAAGATCGTGCCACCCCATATCATCTTGGTATCAGATTTCCAGTGTTCCCTCGGTAAGCATCCACCAAATCCCCCGTAGATCATTTTGTTTCGTCCTATCCAGAAAAATCCATACAAAAATATTAGGGTTTAGTGTTTTTGCCATAACCTAGAGTGCATCTTTTCCAAGTTTTAGTTGTTGATCGTCGTCCAGTTTGCGTACCTTGTTTTTGATCGAGTCTTAGTTTTCCTATAATTGTGTCTCACAAGTCAGAGTGTGTTAGTCGTGTTAGATTGGTTTGTGTCGAGTCAGTTTGTTTCGTTGTCTTTTATCCCTTAGATTGTGTCTCCGTTTGATAGCCATAGTTAGCCTTTCTTTTGTGTAGCACTCTCCTATTGAGACTAGCATATCTTTGCTCTTCGGGCGGCTCCTATAGGTTTTGAAGTGCATCAAGTGGTTTGTGCAAAGTTGAGTTGGGTTGTTGTTTACGTCACGTTGAGTCAGAAAATTCAAAAAAAAAAGAGAACGAGAAAAGAGAAACAAATCCAAAAAAGGAAAAGAGTTGAGCAAAAAGCCTAGCAAAAAGAGACAGAAAAAGTCAAAGTTGATTACATATTTTGTGCAGCCTTGAGTTCCTTTTTCTACCACGTTCATAGCACTAGTAGATTGAGCAATCTTGTGCCCGTACACTTTGAGATTTTGCTACAATTTCTCTCCTGTGCAATTGCAACACGAGCATTACTCCGCCACACATATTGTGCGCTCAATTTCATAGTTGCTTTTGCCCAGTTGTTCTCCACCGCGTGTGTTCCCGTAGAACTTCTTGGCATACGATCAGCACTAGGATTTGTGAATTGGTGTAGATAGGGATCCATACCTATTGCTCCACTACATAATCCTGTTCTATCGTGTGACAGTTTCTTATACCCGGGTATTCACTTCATCACATCCGTGCACTAGTCCTCCATCCGAATGGGTACGCATTACTATTCACTTTGGAACGGTAAGATTCACCTTTTCTTATCAGTTTTGAGTGAGTTGTGAGTGTCCACCTAAAGATTGTGATTTAGTGCACTAACCTACTAATCATGTCTCAAAGTGGTTTTGATGTGATGCAGAAACAAGACAAGGATGTAGGAGTTACATGGGAGGCATATGAAGGTATCCGTGATCACTTGACTGGGATGATTACTAAATCTGCTGATGCGATTGATACAAATGTTCAAGCGGTCCAACTGAAAGTGGACGCGACTGAAGCTGCAGTCACCACTATGCAACAACAACTTGCTGCTATACAGCAGAGCCTACAACAAATGACAACATCTGTCACTGGCATACAAGCAACTATTGTACAACGCCAACCTGGCGCTCAGGAAGATGATGGTAGTGTCCATGGCGACAATGCTGATTTGAGGGGCAATCAGGGCCGTGGGCGTGGTGCTCAAGGGCCGGTTCGCCAACCTCCACTTGGTTTTGGTGCGCGCCGTCTACCCATTCAGGAAGAAGATGTCTTGAGCAAGCCCAAGTTTAGCATCCCCAAATTTGAAGGTTCCACGGATGTGGAAGAGTACCTCACATGGGAGCTTAAGATGGAAAAAATATGGCGTTTGAATGACTATTCGGAGGACAAGAAGATCAATATTGCTTCCTCCGAGTTTGACGGTTATGCCTTGCGTTGGTGGGAGAGTGTGTTGACCGAGATACAAGAAGCCGATGGGCAGCCTATTCGTACCTGGCGTGACATGAAGGCAACCATGAAAGCTCGGTTTGTCCCCACTAATTACTTATGGACAGTTTTTGATAAATTGCAACAATTGAAGCAAGGTAATATGTCTGTTGATGCATACTATATGGAGATGGAGATGTTGTTGCAACATGCACGAGTTCGTGAAGAGGTTGAGATGACTTATGCAACATTTTCTCCATGGGATGAAGTTTAACATCAAGAGTATTGTGCGGCATCACCAATACTATAATATGAATGATCTATTGCATATTGCAAGGGAGGTTGAATCCCAGCTGGCAGAAGAGGCACAATTGAAGTCAAGATACTCAACATCTAGCAGATTTTCTCCAAGCACACCGTCAGCCGCGCCTATGGAGAATTATGGTGCCAATACTCGGGCTTCTTCTTTAGTTTCCAAGCCAGCCTCCAATGGTTCTATGGCCAAGAAGCCATCTGCTCCTGGCACTAGTGCAGGCTCCAACATGTCTACAGCTCGCAATCGCGAGATGACTTGTCACTCTTGCGGTAATCCGGGTCACTTTAAGAGATATTTCCCAAACCGAAAGGTCATGTTCATTAATGAAGAAACCGGCGAGTATGAAACCGGTGATGGTGAAGACCCAGCCGCATTTGATGACGAAGGATACAACAAAGAAGAAGGCATGGATGCTTTTCCGTCGCCTGCTCCTACTATTGTTGTGTCACAACGTGCTCTCACTGTGCAGCCACATGCTGATTCTCAGTGTTGTAATCTGTTTCAGACCAAGGCATTAGTTGGTCCCAACAAATCTTGCAAAGTGATCATCGATGGAGGTAGCTGCAGCAACCTCACAAGCAAGGAGTTATGTGCCAAGCTGAATCTAAAATACTTACCTCACCCAAATCCATATTATGTCCAATGGTTGAGTGACAGTGGTGAGATGAAGGTGAATC
Source organism: Bromus sterilis (assembly GCA_950022295.1). Classification (NCBI taxonomy): domain Eukaryota; kingdom Viridiplantae; phylum Streptophyta; class Magnoliopsida; order Poales; family Poaceae; genus Bromus; species Bromus sterilis. The sequence continues at coordinate 153,304,292 of OX465596.1, read as the reverse complement.
ATATGGTGCACGTGAATTTTGAGATAGGCCCATACCAGGATTCCATTTATTTTGATGTGGTGCCTATGACAGTTTGCCATCTTCTATTGGGTCGGCCGTGGTTATATGATCGCCATGTGCAACACAATGGCCGAGCAAATACATATCACTTGGAGTTCAAGGGAAAGAAAGTTAATCTCCATCCTATGTCCCCACAGCAAATTGTGAATGAGTCTCGTCAAAAATTTGAGATTAATTTAGGACCCACACGAGAGAACAATGTAATAGCTGTGAGTGATTCTATAACGAAAAGTGCGAGAGAGCCTAGTTTGCTTTTATTAGCCACCAAAGAAGACATGAGAGAATTTAGTGAGGATCCTACAGCCATGCCACTTGTGCTTATGTACAAAGGCGGGGTTTTTCTTTCTAACGATAATCATCCTCTTTCTCCTGGTGTGTCTAATGTTTTGCATGAATTTGATGATGTGTTTCCGGCGGAGGTCCCAGCGGGATTGCCACCATTACGTGGTATTGAGCACCAAATTGATCTTATACCAGGTGCTACACTTCCCAACCGGGCACCATACAGGATCAATCCCCAAGAAACAAAGGAGATTCAACAACAAGTACAAGCACTTCTGGATAAAGGGTATATTCGTGTCAGTCTTAGCCCTTGTGTTGTGCCTGTTATTTTGGTTCCTAAGAAAGATGGTGCATGGCGTGAGAGCTATAAATAATATCACTATTCGATATCGCCATCCTATTCCACGTTTAGAGAATATGCTTGATGAATTGAGTGGTGTTGTTATTTTCTCTAAAATTGATTTGCGTAGTGGATACCATCAAATTAGGATGAAAGAAGGGGATGAATGGAAAACTGCTTTCAAAACTAAGTTTGGTTTATATGAGTGGTTAGTGATGCCTTCTGGTCTTACTAATGCTCCTAGTACTTTCATGAGATTAATGAACCATGTTTTGAGGGAGTTTATTGGTCGTTTTGTGGTTGTGTATTTTGATGATATACTTATTTACAGCCGCACTGAATTTGAGCATGCTGATCATATTAGACAAGTTTTGCAAATGTTGTGTGATGCTAAATTATATGCTAATCTTGAGAAGTGCACATTTGAAAAAGATAAGGTCATATTTCTGGGATACGTTGTCTCTAAGCATGGGGTAGAAGTAGATTCTTCTAAAATTGAGGCAATTCAAAATTGGCCTACTCCCATGAATGTTAGCCAAGTACGAAGTTTTCACGGTCTTGCTGGTTTTTATAGACGTTTTGTGAAAGACTTTAGTACTATTGTTGCACCTTTGAATGAATTGACTAAGAAAGGTGTACCTTTTGTTTGGGGTGTTGCCCAAGACCTTGCATTTGATGAGCTGAAACGTTTGCTTACTTCTGCACCATTACTTGCATTACCTGATTTTGCTAAGCAATTTGAAGTTGAATGTGATGCTAGTGGTATAGGCATTGGTGGTGTGTTGATGCAAGAAGGTAGACCTATTGCTTATTTCAGTGAGAAGCTTTCTGGTGCTAGATTGAACTACCCTGTTTATGATAAAGAATTGTATGCACTTGTTCGAGTTCTTGAGGTTTGGCAACATTATTTGTGGCCAAAAGAATTTATCATACATTCTGATCACGAAGCTTTGAAATACTTGAAGGCGCAATCTAACTTGCATAGGCGCTTAGCTAAATGGGTTGAGTTCATTGAGTCTTTTCCCTACATCATTAAACATAAGAAAGGGAAAGATAATGTTGTTGCTAATGCTCTATCTAGGAAGAACATGTTATTGACACATCTTGATGTTAAAATTCCTGGTATAGAGAGCTTGTGTGATTTATATGCAACTGATCCTGATTTTGCTGAACCATATCGTTTGTGTGTGCTTCGAAACGCATGGGACAAGTTCCACATACATGGTAGATTTCTGTTTCGTGCTAACAAACTTTGTGTTCCAGAATCGTTTGTGCGTTTGCTCTTGTTGCAGGAATCACATGCTGGAGGCTTGATGGGTCACTTTGGGCGTGAGAAGACGCTACTCATGCTTGCTAATCATTTTTATTGGCCCAGGATGAGGCGTGATGTGGACAGGTTTGTTCGCCGTTGCATTGTATGCAACACATCAAAGTCCAAGCTGAAGCCTCATGGTTTGTATACTCCACTATCGGCTCCTACCACACCTTGGGAAGATATTAGTATGGATTTTGTGTTAGGATTGCCACGTACTAAACATGGTCATGATAGTATATTTGTGGTAGTGGATAGATTTTCTAAGATGGCACACTTCATTGCATGTCACAAGAGCGACGATGCGTCGCATGTTGCTAATCTGTTTTTCAAGGAGATTTTGCGCTTGCATGGAGTGCCCAAGACAATTGTTTCTGACAGGGATGTGAAATTTTTGAGCTACTTCTGGAAGACACTTTGGGGAAAGCTAGGAACAAAGTTGATGTTCAGCACTACATTTCATCCTCAAACTGATGGTCAAACGGAGGTGGTGAATAGAACACTGTCACAATTGTTGTGCACTATGATCAAGAAAAATCTGCGTGAATGGGAGGAGTGTTTGCCACATGTTGAGTTTGCTTATAACAGGGCAGTACACACTACTACTCAGCTTTGTCCTTTTGAGGTGGTGTATGGTTTTAGGCCTATTACGCCATTTGATTTGTTGCCTCTTCCATTGCAGGAAAGAGTTAATATGGAGGCATCCAAAAGAGCAGATTATGTGAAGCAGATTCATGAGAAAACTCGAGAGGCTATTGAGAAGCAAGGCAAGAACGTTGCTGCTGCACGGAACAAGTCACGGAAGGAAGTTCTTTTTCAGCCTGGAGATAAGGTTTGGGTGCATTTGCGCAAGGACAGGTTTCCAGAGATGCGGAATTCCAAGTTGAAGCCACGTGGTGCTGGTCCTTACAAAGTGTTAGCCAAGATCAATGACAATGCCTACTCGATTGATATACCCATTGCTAAGTTTGGACGTGCTATCAACAGTTTCAACGGTGCTGATTTGTCACCCTATGATGGAGATGACCTTGGAGCGTCGAGGTCGACGCCTTTTGAAGGGGGGGAGATGATGAGGACATCCCTACTATCCTTGCACCTCCAACACCTAATGAAGAACCAATGATGATTAAGTCTAATGAAATCAGAATTGGACCTATTACAAGAGCTCGTGCAAAGCTACTAGAACAACAGGTGAACTTATTCCTCATAGAATCTGATGTTTCACTTCGTGAGGATTTTATACTGTCTAAGTCCTTGTATATATGTGTTATCAGGTACCAAGGAGTTATACAAGAGGAAGAGATGGAACAAGGGCAAGTTGCACGAGGAGAAGAGTTGCACGAAGATGAAGCAAAACGAGGAATTACTGAAGGCGTCGGACGACCATATTGCATGTCGGACCGTCCGGAACACCAGGTCGGACGTCCGGACATCAAGTCGGACCGTCCGAAATATGCCTCCGAAGATCAGTGGAATTACTGGTCAAGTCGGACCGTCTGACCTCAGCCCGGACCGTCAGAGTATCAAGCCGGACCGTCCGACTTACGACGACAGACATCAGTAGTATTTTCTGCATAGGTCGTACCATCTGAGTAATAGGTCGGACCGTCCGTCCTGAGGCCGGACCGTCCGACCTGCCCGATGCCTGCGCGCAGAATTAAGGGTTGCAGCCCATGTATCCCTGTTTGGACACCCTCGCTTATAAATATAGGACCCCCTACGAGTTTTTAGGTTAGACCACGTTTAGATAAACCCTAGTTCTTGAGAATAGCTACAAGCTTTCATCTTGAATCATATACTTCAATTCGTATCGATCTGAAGTGTTGCTACTGCAAGTTTTGTGTCATCTGTTGTTCCACTGGGAATTAGTAGATTGCAAATTACCGTCTCGTGGTCGACAGCTATGTTGCGCAAGTGTGTGAAGTTGTGAATATCCAAAGGGTAGAGAGTTGTCGCATTGGCAACAGGGATCTAGCGAGGAGAGTTCATCGGCTACATACAAGTTATCTATCATCGCCCTCATATTCACCGTACGCTTACTGAGAAGATCGGGCCACCCCATATCAATGTCACACGGATCAGATCTATTCAAGGGGTTGTGCTAGTCAAGCTTTCCCAACTCTCCATAAACTTCTTCCGCTGCGAGAGAACTACCGTTGAACGGTTGTTAAGGTAACAAGATCGCGATCCTTGTTTGCGTCTATCTAGATCCAATCTTGGGGCTTGGTTTTGCAGTGCCGATTTTTTTGTTTTCTACTCTGAATCTGAAAAGAAGATAGAGATAATTTTCCTTACGTGAGGAATGTAAGGTTTATCGAACCAAGAGGATTCCTGAGACGACAAGAGGGTGGCAACGATGTCAGAAATCTCTGGGGACAAGTTGACGGGTTGTCCTGGACCTGCACACAAGTCACAAGTAGCTTTGCTCCCAACGAGTACAAAGAGATTTCAATCTCTCTGACCTTGTTGTTTACAAAGGTTAAAACACAAGAGGTAATAGTAATGAAATGGAAAGGAAAAGTAAAGCAGTAAATAGTAACGGTGTAAACTATGATGAGAATATGGATCGGAGTGTCATGGCACTCACTAGTGATGTCTCTCTCCCAAAAGTCGGTAAACAATTATGGTGGATGAACAAATTAAAGCTGGGCAATTGAAAACATTATAAATGCACCGTAATGCTAATTATGCTACAGAAAGTAAAAGGCTCAATCGTATGAGCATTACACAAAAACAAGTAGATCGTTTATTCATCAACATGTACTTACTAATAATCCACCTTGAGATATCTATCTAGAACATCTCGCTGGGACTAAGTTGCGAGCCACAACTAATGTTACGAACTCAAAGCAATGGACAACTTCATTAACACTCTATGCGTAATGTAAGTAATCTTTGCAACATACAGTCACAAGCACCGCTGTTTTACCCCTAATGGCAACAACACATTCCCTAGTCCCATGTTTCTGTCACTCAAGACGGACATCAGGAGGCATGAATCTATTATCTAGCATAACGCTCCCTCTTGGAGTTACAACTTACTACTTGGCCAAAGCAACAAATTGTAATGAAGAACATGCATGAATACTCAAGAACACAATATAAAAGAGAACAAATTATATTATTTCTACAAAGTGAACATAATCTCATAATCTATCGAACCCCCGCAAACGCAACATAAAAACATAGAAACTATAACATATATGCCTTGATCATGTTAGGCAGCTCACAAGGTCTAAACAATGAAGCAGAAGATTGGAGAGAAGACATCAACTAGCTTCCAGCCATAGATCCATGGTCCAAGGAGGGACTACACATGGAGCATCCGGGAGGCAATCATTGTGATGGAGGGCCTTCCGGAGACCAATCCTCCCTCCGGCAGGGTGCTAGGACAGGAAATTTTGCTAATCCCGATCTCGGGATCGCGGTGACGGCGGTGGAACAGTGGCGTAGATGGAGAAAAAGAGTCCTCCCCGAGAGTTTGCAAAACAGCATGCAAATATAGGCCAAAGAGGGCACCAGGGGGTGGCCCACCTGGCCATGCGACCAGGGGGCGCAACCAAGCCCTGGCCGTGCCGTGTGGTCGCCTGGCCAGAGGGTGTTCTGGCTCAGCTTTCTAAAGTCTTCGCGTAAGTTAGAATTTCTGGATTTTTCCGACGATATTTTTTCCATCTTTTTCTGCAATGCACGGACAAAAACTGGCATAAATTGACACTGGACACTAGGTTAATAGATTATTCCCAAATATAATATAAATGATATGAAAGTGCATTAAATCATATAGTAAAATCACCAAAAAAAAGTATGAAAAAGCAAAAATTATAGATACGTTAGGGACGTATCAGCATCCATTGAGTATTCACGCGGACCCAATTTTGGATTGGAAATAGGTTGAGACAATTTAAGAAACGGATAATGGTCCATTTGGGTCGCTGTGTTGCGTGGCATTTTCTGTTAGCACAGACCCAAATGGACGGCGACGGACCAAAGCGCACGAAATGGGCCACCGCGTTGGAGTTTCCCTTAGAGCAAGTCTACCAGATCCTCTAAAATGCCTGAACCGTATAATAACCGTTGTTTTACAGTTTTGGATGAAAAAGGTTCAAATTAGATTCCACAAAACGACATGTACGTATTTTTTTACAACACACCCAAAAAAACCGTGCGTATCTCAAATTTTTAGTTTTTCCCTGTCCGTATACGGTCTCCTCTATCGCACAAAAACGATTGGCAGGAGTAAACCTTCATCACCAACCTCCCATCGCGATGGCGTCGCCGCCTCACGAGCACCAACCGCCACTATCGTCGTCTCCCGAACACCAACCAGAGGCCTCACTCACCGCCTTCCGCCGCCGGGCTGTCGCGCTCGTCCGACGCCTCCGCACCGCACCTCTAGCGCCACCTCCGCCCCCTCCCCATGCCCCGTCCAACACCGACCACCTCGTCCATCACGTGCAGCTCGACGAACCGAAGCCCCGCGACTCTGTCACATCCTTGACATTCACCCGTTCTAGTATATGGTCGGGAATGAGCACTAGAGGGACCTGGTGGTCGTGGTTCGGGACGGCGTGCTCATGCCACAGCGACATGGTCGGGGTGGTGGAGGGGGGGTGGTGGTGGGCGGACCTTGGGACCGACAACGGTGTCATTGTCGTGGCCGTGGGGCTTTCAATTGTGTCTGGGAATCGACCAGAAGCTCGAGCGTGGTCGAGCAGCAACAATATGACGTGGGCGATGGATAGTCACTCAATTGTAATTTTGTAACATCCCAAAATTCTCCGAATTTTGGAATGTTAATAAAATTAAATAGATAATGATTGTTTTCCTGATGTGTTTGATTTTCTCTGAGATTTAAAAACTTTTTGGAGTTTATTGAATATTAAAAAGAGAGGGAATAAAAGGACTTTCCCTAATATTCATAATTGGTGTTTTTGGAATTTATTATTTAAAACAAAACCAACAAAATAAAATGAGAGAAGCTAATATGACTCCTTCAACATATTAAAAGGTTGGAAAGTGTTTTAAATCATTATTGGAATTCTTCTCAATATTCAAAATATTTTTCAACTGAAGGAAACTCATTTGAGAGGATATAAAATGACTTATTCCCTTTTTAATAAAGTTGGGAAATATTTAAAATATTACATTAAAGTTTTTAAAATTTATTATGAGTATTATAAATAACTCTAAAATTATTTTAGGGATTTTATAATGCTAGGAGAGTTTTTATTTCATTGAAATGATTTATTAAATATTTTAAAAGAGTTGAAAAAGTATTCTAATGGGATATTTTTATTTTACCAAATTATTTATTGGTGTGACAATTTGAAAATTTATATTTTATTATTTAGAAATGGTTTGTCAATGCTTTTGACCAAATAAAAATGTTTTAAATAATTTATTGAATCTTATTTGATTTATGAAAAGTATTTTATATTTAAATAAAGTATTTAGAAAATGTTTTTATTTTTTTCCTTTTTAGAAAAGTATCCATTAAATAAATTTATTTGTATTATTTGATGAATTTAGAAATTTATTTCATATTTTTCTGATGAGTATTTATTTTTCCACAATTGTTTGAATTTTCGATTTTAAATAAAAAGAAAAATTCGTGCGCAGCCGGCCCAGTAGCCTTTTTCGCCCGCGAGCGCAGTAGAGCCCGTTTCGAACCCGTTTCGTTCTTTTTCTCTTTTGTTTTCTGGGTATAAATTGATTTCCAGTTTTTCTTTTTCGTTTTTATTTTATTTTTTAGAAAACCGAAAACCCTAGGCGAGGGGTCCCGCTTCGCCGCCGCCGGGACCGTCGGCGCCTCGCCGCTCGTCGCCGCGCCGGGACGCCGTCTCGCCGGAGCGCCACGCCGCCTCGTCCGCCACGGCCACCGCCACCCCAGCGCCGCCCACACGCCTCCCGTGCGTCGCCCGCCGCGGAACCGCGCCGCCGGAGCCGCCACGGCGAGCCGCTCGCCGGCAGCCCACGGCTGCGCCGCCGCTCGCGTCGGCCGCCGTCCCGCTGCCCTGGACGCGCCGTACGCCGCCACCTGTCGCCGCCTCCTCTCATCCGCCGCCGGAAGACCACGCCGGAGCCGCGCCCTCGCCGGAGCAGCGCACCTCGCCGGAGTTCGCCGGAGCCAGATCCGGTCAAACTGCCTCCAGGGACCCGATTGCTTTTTGCAAAAAAACTCTATTTGCGGATAAGTCCCTGTTGGCAGAAAACACCTCGACGCCGTACCCGCAATATCTCCCACACCGTGCGTCGGATCGAGGTGAAACTTTTTCCTACACGCTCGTGTTGTTCTGTACTTTAGCATGGAATAGATTTTTGCACACTTTGCACACTTTTGAATTTGAATTTATTTCAATTTCAAATTCAAATCATAGAGGCCATATCTTGTAAACCGTTGATCCAAATCGAGTGATTCTTTTTGCGTTGGATCACTCGTTCCATGTACTTTCTGTCTATATCATGTGTACACAAAAATTCACATGTTTCTTGATCTGTTTAAATTCAAATTCAATTCAAATTTGAACTTGCTATGACATGTGTTGTAGTATTCCGTTTCACGTGATTCTTTTGGCATATCAGATCATTGGAGACATGTTGTCGGTAAGATTCACGCACTTGTCATGTGGGCATGATATTCACCTTGAATTCATAATGTCCATGATCGCAACTACTTACCGATGAATCTTTATCTGTTGACTCTCTCGATTTCACTTCCACCGATCACCTTCGAGCACATCGACACTTGTACCGTGTCAAGCCTTTTTCTTTTGTTGCAAAAACCTTTTGTGTTGTTTTGTTGATCTTTTGTTTGCCTTGTGGTGTGATTGCTTATTCATGTTCCTTCCGTTGCGATAGATTCTCGGAGTGTGACGAGTAGAATTGACTGGACCGCGAGAGCGAAGAACTTCACCGAATGGAAAAGGCAAGTTACACTTTGACCATACCTCAACCTATATTTTCTATTATGCATGTAGTACTTATCACCCTATGCATGTGTAGGAAGCTTTATATTATTATTGTTGCAAACCTGGTAGGATAGCTAGATGATCTGATCCTGTATTCTTTGTCGCCCTAGTTCATGTTGGTTATATGTTGCTATGCTTGTAGACAGGGATTGGTTTGAGATTTCATTGAGCTATGTGAGGATTTAATGATTTGACTAGCAACCTTAAATAAAAGTCACCTCTGGATGGGCAGGTAGTGCTTCCTGGGGGCTCGTGCCTTATCTAAGGCGAGACCAGGTTGTACCCCTAATGGTTGGTTTTGGTGGTTGACAGTATGTCATGGTGCTACCCTCTCAACGTAAGTGGGCGTCGTCCAGGCTCAAAAAGATCAGACATACTTGGTGACTAGGAGCTTCCATGTACAGCCGCTGGCCATATGGGCTCTGGCTTAGTTGAGTACGATGTAGGAAGCCTCTCCCGTGCAAAGCTAGCAGATGTAGATGTGATAGGTGGTACCGGCTTGCCGTTCGGTGTAGGTGACCTCTTCTGAAAGACTTCGTCTCAATCTTTGGGTTGAGTCCAGCGGGGAAAGTGTACTAACCTCTGCAGAGTAAAAACTAATCATGATTAGTCGTGTCCCCGGTTATGGACATCCTTGAGTTACTAGACATTACTGTTACTGGAGGATCTTGACAGATGACTCACCTTAATAAAACTTGAGTGGGCAAGATTTAATAAAGGGTGTGGATTGGAACTGGTGTGCCCAGTTCAATCTTAATTAGTAAGTTAAACTAAAATTTGATTTAGGTAGACTAAGGAAAAATCAGCTTTCTGCAAAATAAAACCATAAGCCTTCCTTTGATTTACCTTGCATGTAGTGATAGGTCTGTTATAACCTTTTTTGTGTGACTTGCCGTACAAATCAGATGTACTGACCCGTTGTCGGGCTGTAACCTTCGGTGTTGCAGGATTGTATACGACGAGTAAGTGTTGCGATGTAGGGTTACGACGTCTATACTCAACTATGCCGGTGGAGTTGATGGACGCCATGAAGCTTTTATTGTTTTTCCGCTGTATTCTACTTGTAAGCTAGCCTTGAGCTATGCAGGTATGCTTTATTGTAATACTGGATCTTCGATGTAATATATATGACATGTGGTTTATTCTTGATATTACATCATGTACTGTGTGTGCTAGCTATTGATCCAGGGACTAGCACAGAATGCACAGAGACTTGGATTCCTTAGCGAATCGGGTCGTTACAGATGGTATCAGAGCCCATGTTGACTGTAGGTCGTGACCCTAGAAAATGGATAGGAAAAACCATAGGAACAAAATTATATGATCATTCTTTTGTTACTTACTCTCTCCACTAGTATGTCTCATCTATTATTCATCTTCTAAACTTCTTATCTTGTTTTAATATAAATACCCCTCCGAGTGGGTTATGCCCCTGAAGACATGACCTTGCAAAGTACATCATCAACCTTGTGGATCAATTGAGGTTACCACTAGCAGAACTGGAGTATCCTATGGGGTTCAAGAAGTTTTGACAATGGGGATTTTTAAGACCAACTTAGCTGAGAAGGATGAAGCCTAGCATCAGACCACCAATTTTATATGGAGTTAGATGAACGAATTGCGCGTAGTATGATGAGATCGTATGTCTTGACCTTACTCTAGGTGTTGTTTGTGTGTTTTGACTTTTGTGACTGTATTGCTTGTTGTTATGTGTTGTTGTTGAACGTAGGTGTTGTTGCCCCTTTCTTGTTGAGTGCATAGGTTTGGTGTATTCTTTAGTTGTTGTCTTGTCGGTGTTATAGTTTTGCCCTAACCCTGGTCGTATGGGTTTAATAGATGGAGTATGAAGTAGGACTCGCCTTTTCTGGGGCGATGTCGAGACTGAAGGTGGAGCAATGGATTCGTAGTATGGAGGAGCACATGAAGATAAACCAAGTTGGAAGTGAGGACATGGCCCCCTATGTAGTTAAGCACTTGGTAGAAGAGGCCACTACTTGGTGGACAATGCATCAGGCGATTATCGAAGAAAGAAAGAAGTTGTGAGCATGGGAGCAAAGGTGTCGACATATTGAAGCTTATGTTTGGCAATTAGAGGACAGACGTTCGTAGGTGTGCACTAAGTGTACGTTGTTACCTTTTCATTGTTAGCTGGAGTTGTGGTTCGCAGCATGTTCTGCTGGTTGAACTAGGTGTTTTATGTCATGATTGTTTTGTTAAGTTTTGTCTTGTGCCCTGTGGCCCTGATATGTATTTGATTGATGTCGTGTGATGTCCTTTGTGTTTCTTCTATGCGAGTAGAATAAGTTTACGTTTCATTAGACCCCTCATCTATTTAGTATTCTTCAAGACTGAAGAAGACACAACCACAAGAAGAATGAGTTCACAGGTGACTCGATGATATGAAGATTGCTTCGACAATGCGAAACCGAGGCTACCGGCATTGAAGACCTGAAGACTTGAAGACCTGGAGATTCAAAGTTTCTACCGTTAGATCGTTTCTGTGAGCTGTCATTGCTTGTTTTTACTGACAGCTACACATCAAAGCTTGTATTTTCAAAACTAGTGTGATGTTTGTTTGGGTATCTCTCCCTATCTCTCACTCTACCTCGCTATCTACATTCTATTCCCCCTCATCCTCATCCCTAAACTGAAGAAGCTACTACAATGGATGCTAATGTCAAGATTGGAATAAAGATGATGCAACCAATTCCAAGTTCAAAGTTAAACCCCTTATGCCAGGATCTTACAACAAGCAAGCACAATCTTGTTGAAGGAAGAACCCTCGAAGAAGTTGTAGTCCACTAGTACACGTTTTGTAGTAGTTTGCGCAAACCTGAGAGTTGTGAAGAAACGATAGATATTTGTTTGGCTTGCAGAACCATGGATTTATCTGAACCCAGTTCATGATCAAGAGGAATTTTTTTGCAATGCTTGTGAGGATGACCGATTGTTAGATTGCGAGATTCGCTAAACCATATACAAGGTAATGATTTGGGTGCGAATGGATTGGCCCCCATGACGACTACCCTTATTATTCGCTCTTGCTATGCGGGATAGTAAATCTTGAGTGACTTACCTATAGCAGAGAGACGACGACGTTAAACCCGAACCATAGAATGGTACGATGTGACCCCTGTATAATATTATCATTAATAATAGTAAGTTATACGGTGAGAAAACCAAAACCCCATCTTATGCAGGAAACCCTCTTGTTGACTACCATGAGAGCCTCGATAATTTAGTGTTGACACTTGACCTGCCAACCATGAAGGTTCAGTATACGGAAGACTCCCCTTTTGCTAAAGATTAAAGATCTTCAAGGAGTACGAGGAATGTACGAAGGATGTCATCGATGGAGCAAGACTCATCAAGACCGTGTCGCATTCCTTTTAAGGGTGGTAGCACCCTCGACTATCGGAGGATCGGTGGATCGTCATGAAGGCCCAAACCCTAACCTTTTCATTCTAGCCTCTTCGAATCTCGGGGACGAGATTCCTTTTAAGGGTGGTAGTGTGTAACATCCAGAAATTCTCCGAATTTTGGAATGTTAATAAAATTAAATAGATAATGATTGTTTGCCTGATGTGTTTGATTTTCTCTGGGATTTAAAACCTTTTTGGAGTTTATTGAATATTAAAAAGAGAGGGAATAAAAGGACTTTCCCTAATATTCATAATTGGTGTTTTTGGAATTTATTATTTAAAAAAAACCAACAAAATAAAATGAGAGAAGGTAATATGACTCCTTCAACATATTAAAAGGTTGGAAAGTGTTTTAAATCATTATTGGAATTCTTCTGAATATTCAAAACATTTTTTAACTCAAGGAAACTCATTTGAGAGGATATAAAATGACTTATCCCCTTTTTAATAAAGTTGGGAAATATTTACAATATTACTTTAAAGTTTTTAAAATTTATTATGAGTATTATAAATAACTCTAAAATCATTTTAGGGGTTTTATAATGCTAAGAGAGTTTTATTTCATTGAAATGATTTATTAAATATTTTAAAAGAGTTGAAAAAGTATTCAAATGGGATATTTTTATTTTACCAAATTATTTATTGGCGTGACAATTTTAAAATTTATATTTTATTATTTAGAAATGGTTTGTCAATGCTTTTGACAAAAAAAAATTATTGGATTTTATTTGATTTATGAAAAATATTTTATATTTAAATAAAGTATTTAGAAAATGTTTTTATTTTTTTCCTTTTTAGAAAAGTATCCATTAAATAAATTTATTTGTATTATTTGATGAATTTAGAAATTTATTTCATATTTTTCTGATGAGTATTTATTTTTCCACAATTGTTTGAATTTTCGATTTTAAATAAAAAGAAAAATTCGTGCGCAGCCGGCCCAGTAGCCTTTTTCGCCCGCGAGCGCAGTAGAGCCCGTTTCGAACCCGTTTCGTTCTTTTTCTCTTTTGTTTTCTGGGTATAAATTGATTTCCGGTTTTTCTTTTTCGTTTTTATTTTATTTTTTAGAAAACCGAAAACCCTAGGCGAGGGGTCCCGCTTCGCCGCCGCCGGGACCGTCGGCGCCTCGCCGCTCGTCGCCGCGCCGGGACGCCGTCTCGCCGGAGCGCCACGCCGCCTCGTCCGCCACGGCCACCGCCACCCCAGCGCCGCCCACACGCCTCCCGTGCGCCGCCCGCCGCGGAACCGCCACGGCGAGCCGCTCGCCGGCAGCCCACGGCTGCGCCGCCGCTCGCGTCGGCCGCCGTCCCGCTGCCCTGGACGCGCCGTACGCCGCCACCTGTCGCCGCCTCCTCTCAGCCGCCGCCGGAAGACCACGCCGGAGCCGCGCCCTCGCCGGAGCAGCGCACCTCGCCGGAGTTCGCCGGAGCCAGATCCGGTCAAACTGCCTCCAGGGACCCGATTGCTTTTTGCAAAAAAACTCTATTTGCGGATAAGTCCCTGTTGGCAGAAAACACCTCGACGCCGTACTCGCAATATCTCCCACACCGTGCGTCGGATCGAGGTGAAACTTTTTCCTACACGCTCGTGTTGTTCTGTACTTTAGCATGGAATAGATTTTTGCACACTTTGCACACTTTTGAATTTGAATTTATTTCAATTTCAAATTCAAATCATAGAGGCCATATCTTGTAAACCGTTGATCCAAATCGAGTGATTCTTTTTGCGTTGGATCACTCGTTCCATGTACTTTCTGTCTATATCATGTGTACACAAAAATTCACATGTTTCTTGATCTGTTTAAATTCAAATTCAATTCAAATTTGAACTTGCTATGACCTGTGTTGTAGTATTCCGTTTCACGTGATTCTTTTGGCATATCGGATCATTGGAGACATGTTGTCGGTAAGATTCACGCACTTGTCATGTGGGCATGATATTCACCTTGAATTCATAATGTCCATGATCGCAACTACTTACCGATGAATCTTTATCTGTTGACTCTCTCGATTTCACTTCCACCGATCACCTTCGAGCACATCGACACTTGTACCGTGTCAAGCCTTTTTGTTTTGTTGCAAAAACCTTTTGTGTTGTTTTGTTGATCTTTTGTTTGCCTTGTGGTGTGATTGCTTATTCATGTTCCTTCCGTTGCGATAGATTCTCGGAGTGTGACGAGTAGAATTGACTGGACCGCGAGAGCGAAGAACTTCACCTAATGGAAAAGGCAAGTTACACTTTGACCATACCTCAACCTATATTTTCTATTATGCATGTAGTACTTATCACCCTATGCATGTGTAGGAAGCTTTATATTATTATTGCTGCAAACCTGGTAGGATAGCTAGATGATCTGATCCTGTATTCTTTGTCGCCCTAGTTCATGTTGGTTATATGTTGTTATGCTTGTAGACAGGGATTGGTTTGAGATTTCATTGAGCTATGTGAGGATTTAATGATTTGACTAGCAACCTTAAATAAAAGTCACCTCTGGATGGGCAGGTAGTGCTTCCTGGGGGCTCGTGCCTTATCTAAGGCGAGACCAGGTTGTACCCCTAATGGTTGGTTTTGGTGGTTGATAGTACGTCATGGTGCTACCCTCTGAACGTAAGTGGGCGCCGTCCAGGCTCAAAAAGATCAGACATACTTGGTGACTGTAACACTCTCACTGTCAGTAAACAGTAATCAGGGTTACTGTTGATCATTACTGTTCCAAAACTTCGCTTTGATAAACTTGGTTCAGTTCAAATTCAAATTCGAATTCTCCTTTGTTATTTTGAAAAGCAATGTGAACCATGGGCCTTGATCATCATTGGTCAATAACAAATGTCCAACCCCTTTCATTTGAAATCAGATCAAATCTTGGAATGCCTTTTGGTGCAATATTAAAAACAAGGTGACAATAAAACCTTGTCCAACAATGGTGCTTTCACTTTTATTAAATCACTAATATTTAGTGGAGCATGTCACAACAATTTGGGGATACTATTAATCTCTAAAATAATTCAAACAATTATCAACAGTGGCCAAAAACCCTATATAACCCATTTAATATTTAAATCAAATATTAAATGAATTTATTCTGCCACCCAACTTTTTGTGGCACTGGCCTAAGTTGCAACATTAATTATGGACCCCATTAAACATTTTACAAAAATGCCAAAGTGATCAAAATAAATGCCAACAGAAATATCAGAAAAGAAAAAGAAAATAAAAATAAAAACATATCTAACCTAACCGCGGGGCAATGGCCCAATTCCCATCCCCACCCCCTGGGCCATACCAGCCCGGCCCACCCCACCAAACCGTCATCTCCCCCACTGTTCGTTCCCCCACCCCCGTGGCGCACATCGCCATGGCCATGGCTACCGTGGCGGCCATCCACGGCACCGGCTGCGCCTATAAGGCTCCCCTCGGCCATTGAGGAGCCCTAGCTGCCCCCTTGTCCCCCCCCACTCGCGCCGCGCCACCCCTCCCCTCGTCCCGGTTCTTGTTCGCCCCGCGCAGGAGCTCCAGAGGAGAAGCGTCGCCGCGACCGCCCCTAGCTCGCTGCAGCTCCGGCTCGCCACCTCGACGGACTCCCCCGAGCCACGCCGCCCCTCCCCTGCGCCGCGTCCCTGTGAGCCCCCTCCCCCATCCCCCCCTCGCGCCCACGCCCTCGCCGTCGTTCCCCTCTGGCCCGAGGCCGCCGGCTGGACCCCCCTCCTTCCGCCGCCGCTCGCCTAGCTCCGACAGCCCCCCCAACCACGGCCTCTGCGCCACACCCCCTCCCCCTGCCGAGCCACGGCTCCCCGCCGGTGGCCTCCCGTGCGGGCGCGCCATGGGCAGCGGGGCACTCCCGGTTAACAGTGGGGTTACCCACTGACAGGGCCCCCCACCCCCCTTAATCATCCAATTAAAAAAAGAAGGTTAGAAATAACCCCCCCCCCTTTTGTTAAAAAATTATAATTAAAAAGAGATAACCCTCTATTACACTTACATGTGGGCCCAGCCCATTTAAGTTTAATTAAGCTAGTTAATTATAATCTGTTCCTATGACATGTGGGTCCACCCACTATTTAAATAAACTAAGCAATTAATTAAATAACCAAAGGCTGACCAGTGGGACCCACTGGTCAGGTTTACTGTTTTGGATAATGTTATTAATTAAATAATAAAAGTAATTCAGAAAATCATTTAAATTGATTTAAAACTTTAAAATTTAATATCTTTTAAACCGCAATTCAGATTAAAAAACTTTATACATCAAAATTGACCAGAAAAATATAACGAATACGAATACGCTATTTGTATGTCTACCACACCCCTCTAACACAACGAACATCGAATCATCCCCCTCCGGACCGTTTGTCCGATGATTTGTCCGGTACTGTTAAAGTATCCAGATGAATTTATTCTGAACACGAAAGTTGTTCAGAATAGTTCAACTAACACAGATACACCACCCATACGTTTGTCGGTTTTCCACGACACCTCCGGCATGATACCTCCCCCCTCCGGACACACTATCCGGTAATCACCCGGAGCTGGTAATTCATCCCCGGATGATTTTTCGCTCCGAGCATCACACATTGCACTGCGTTAGAACCCCGCAAACATTTTATCTGTCATGTCATGCATATGTTTGTATATTATTGCTGTGTATTTACTGTTTTCCTCCCCCCTTAATCTCCGGTAGACCCCGAGACTGCCGTTGACTACACCGCTGCCGAGTACGACTACGTCGTCGACGACCGTATCCCGACAGTCGAGCTTCCAGGCAAGCAGAGCCATTCTCTTCCACAGATATCGCCTATCTTTCCGTACATTTCTTGCACTAGACATTGTTACTACTGTTGCTACGTTACAATCCTATCCAATTGCATAGCTTGTTTTTGTCGCCCCTTGATGTGAAGGGAATATGCCCGAGAGGCAATAATAAAGTGGTTATTATCTTATTCCATGTTTATGATAAATGTTTATTTTCATGCTATAATTGTGTTAACCGGAAACGTTAATACATGTGTGTTTAATAAACAGAGAAAAGGTTCCTAGTAATGCCTCTCTTTATACTAGCTTGTTGATTAACGGATGATCAAGGTTTCCTGGTCATGAACATTGGATGTTGTTAATAACAAGGTCATGTCATTGGAGAATGATGTGATGAACATACACCCACAGTAGTTATAGCAATACGATCATGTCATCAAGTTTCTATTGCTGTATCAAACTTTCACGAAGTAACTCTAATCCTTAGACCATGAGATCACGTCAATCACTGACACCGGAATAGTACTTTGATTCCATCAAACGTCACACCGTAACAGGGTGATTATAAAGGTGTCGTTGGGTACTTGGAAAGTGTTAGTTGAGGCTCGTGGATCAAGAGTGGGATTTGTCCATCCAGATGACGGAGAGATATACTCTGGGCCCTCTCGGTGATATCACATTGACATCGCTTGCAAGCACGTGACTGGCTCACGAGGATGTTATATCACGGAACGAGTAAAGAGTACTTGTCGGTAACGAGATCGAACTAGGTATGGATGATACCAAATGATCGGATCTCGGACAAGTAAAATATCGCGAGACAAAAGGAATTGGTTACGGAGTTTTTGGTTCACACGATCACTAGTTCATCGTTGAGTAAGTGGGAGTCATCATGGATCTCCAGATCCCGCTGATGATTATTGATCGGAGAAGAGTCTCAGTCATGTCCATTTTATTCACGAACCGTAGGGTGACACACTTAAGGATTCGTCGACGTGTTTTAAGTGGATACGGAATGCAGGAGAAAATACTGGAAAGCACAGGACAGCACAGGGACTGTTTCGATAAAACTGCCGGAATAGTTTCGGAATATCAAAATAGTGCAAGGGGATAATTGTTAATGTGTTCATTGAATGAAGTGTTCATCAATGAAGTACTCATTAAATGAAGTGTTCATTAATTTGAGTGACATTAAACAAGTGAATTAAAAGGAGTTTTAATTAGAAGACCTTTGGTTTTTGAGTGGAGGTTAAATGGGAGAAAGTGCCACTTGATTATGTGTGAGTGGAGACTCCACTAGCAATCAAGAGGGGAGAGGTGGGGGCACCTCTTGGGGCGCCTTGGGTGCTGCCCCCCTCTCCTATAAAAGGAGGAGGTGGAGACCCCTCTAGTCACTCATTCCTCCATCTCTCATATGCCCTTTGGTTGGCATCTTCCTCCCCTTGCTAGCTGATCCAGTTTCACGAGTACGGTGCTTAGGCGAAGCCCTGCTCAAGATCTTCTCTACCACCACCACCACTATGTTGTAGTGCTGCTGGAGTTCCCGAGGATCCACTACTTCCGCTGCCCAACTGGAGCAAGGGGCGGAGGTCGTCACTGATCTGTACGTGTGACCGACTACGGAGACGCTGCCCGTTCGTGGCGTCAAGTCTTCATCACGACCTTGAGGTCGGCGAGTGTTCGACTACATCACCCACGAGAATAGTTCTCGTTAAAGCTTTTGGTCTTCGAGGGTGAGTCCTTCTCAAACCGTTACAAGTGATCTTCTAGATGTGATCTTGGCTGTTACAACCGTAGGAAATTTTTTGTTTTCTATGCAACGAACCCTTCAGTGGTATCAGAGCCTCGTCTATGCGTAGATGCTTTGTACGGTTAGAACACATAGAGATGTGGGCGTTGATCCTCTAGTTGTTACCCTCTTTTGTGCACTTGTTCATATTGCGGCAATGTTGGATTGAAGCGGCCCTAAGCGCAGATTGCGTGTCACGCTTGACATACGGCTTGTACCGTATAAAGTGGCTTTGGGGGTGTCAGTTTCTCTAACATTAGTGATATGGCATTTGCAACGGAGGGCCCTGGAAAGGGATGAAAAGAAACAACTAGCGAATCAACGTTGTGGTTCTTGTCCGTAGGTAAGATCGATTCTTTCCTAGGAAGCCCAAAACCACGTAAAATTTGCAAAGATAATTTAGAAGCGTCTAACTTGTTTTTGCAGGGCATGTGATGTGATATGGTCATTGTTACAAAATTGTTGTATGAAATGAGATTTATTGTAAACAACCGGCAGGAGCCATATGGTTGTGTTTTTCCTTTTTAAGGCCTGCGTGCTGTAGATATATCCATGAGATATATTGTAATGGAGAAGGACGACCATGGTGGTGGCGCCATGGACCTTGGTGCCGCGCCGGTGGCATGATGGAGATCATACCAAGACGCACAAAGATGGAGATCTATTGCGAGAAGGACCATATCATATCACATTATCCATGCATGTGATGTTTATCCTTTTATGCATCTTATTTTGCTTAGTTACGATCATGATCGCTGCGGTAGCATTATAAGATGATCCCTCTCACTTAATATCAAGATAATTATATGTTCTTCCTTAGTATGCACCGTTAAGAAAGTTCGTCGTTTCGAGACACCACGTGATGATCGGGTGTGATAGACTCTACGTTCGCATACAACGGGTGTTTTCAAGCCTAGCATGTACAGACATGGCCTTGAAACACATGCAAATACTAAGGTTCTACTTGGCGAGCCTAGCATGTACAGACATGGCCTCGGAACATGGACCGAAAGGTTAAGCACGAGTCATATGGATGATATGATGAACCATATTGAGATGCTCGCCATTGCAGCTACACTGCCTCACGTGATGATCGGTCGTGGTGTAGTGAATTTGGTTCGTGTAATCACCAAAGACGACTCGAGGGATGTTGTTTTTGAGTGGGAGTTAGATGAACTCATTTTATCATGAACTAAATCAAAGTGAATTTGCATAGTTCGTTGTAGTCATTGGCATTTGTTTACTACCTTTGCGCTTAGCTATAATTGAGATAATAGAACTATAGAATTCTGGATATTTAACTTTACGGACTGGTACCGTATTGTTTGAGTGTCAATCTAAAGTTTAAAGTCTTATTGCAAACTTTAGCAAACCTTGCTTACTCCATGAAGTTTAATAATGTGTATTAAATCGAGAGTAACAATTCCAGTGTTAGTGTCTAAGTATCACACTTGCCTCCATGATCCTTGATATTCAAATGTTGTTTGTTATTATCAAGGTTATCTAGGAGCTGAAAGGATTGTTTCAGAAACTATCATGTGTGGAAGATATAGCGATATCTGAAACAATGTTTAGTTGCAATGTGATAGAGTAAAATTTAGTGAGAAACATGTTCTCATATTGTATGAGAATTTGTGAAGGTTGGAGACACTATGTGTCCTAATCTGTCAAAAAGGTTTTGGGAACTAATATTGTACTCACAGTTTGTCCCTATGAGCTATGGTAGTTTTGTCATGAAAGTTGTCATGATAGGATGAATGGAAGATGTAGGTAAAATGTTTACTACACTATAAGATTACTAAAGAATGGAATTTGGAAGAACACCAAACATTTGATGACGGTGATCTACATCAAAGTGAGAATCAAAGGGTGTTAGTATTTGACTAACACACTTTGAATCAAAGGCTTTATTTCCCCTTTTCGCTTTGCCTGATCGGCCGCTGCAGACGACGTTGGAGTCCAGGAGCAGGAGTACCCCGGAGGCGACTACTACGACGTCGAGTTCCCCGTTGACCAGGAGTAGTTCGGTGGATCCCAGGCAGGAGGCCTCGCCTTTTCGATCTGTATCTCTGATGTCATTTGTGTTAGCCTTCTTAAGGCAAAACTTGACTAACTATGTCTGTACTCAGATATTATGGCTTGTATGACTTATGTATTCGGATCCTTATGATCCCTGGTATTGTAACTTATTGGTTTATCCTTTTGTGTTTAGTGTTGTGCTGTGATATTCTCACCATGGCACCCTAATCTCAGCCGTGTACCCTGCGTGTATGATTACTGTACATAGATTGATTTTGGGGGCGTCACAGTGACTAGGAGCTTCCATGTACAGCCGCTGGTCATATGGGCTCTGGCTTAGTTGAGTACGATGTAGGAAGCCTCTCCCGTGCAAAGCAACCAGATGTAGATGTGATAGGTGGTACCGGCTTGCCGTTGGGTGTAGGTGACCTCTTCTGAAAGACTCCGTCTCAATCTTCGGGTTGAGTCCAGCGGGGAAAGTGTACTAACCTCTGTAGAGTAAAAACTAATCATGATTAGCCGTGTCCCCGGTTATGGATATCCTTGAGCTACTAGACATTACTGTTACTGAAGGATCTTGACAGATGACTCACCTTAATAAAACTTGAGGGCAAGATTTAATAAAGGGTGTGGATTGGAACTGGTGTGCCCAGTTCAATCTTAAGTAGTAAGTTAAACTAAAATTTGATTTAGGTAGACTAAGGAAAAATCAGGTTTCTGCAAAATAAAACCATAAGCCTTCCTTTGATTTACCTTGCATGTAGTGATAGGTCTGTTATAACCTTTTTTGTGTGACTTGCCGTACAAATCAGATGTACTGACCCGTTGTCGGGCTGTAACCTTCGGTGTTGCAGGATTGTATACGACGAGTAAGTGTTGCGATGTAGGGTTACGACGTCTATACTCAACTATGCCGGTGGAGTTGATGGACGCCATGAAACTTTTATTGTTTTTCCGCTGTATTCTACTTGTAAGCTAGCCTTGAGCTATGCAGGTATGCTTTATTGTAATACTGGATCTTCGATGTAATATATATGACATGTGGTTTATTCTTGATATTACATCATGTACTGTGTGTGCTAGCTATTGATCCAGGGACTAGCACAGAATGCACAGAGACTTGGATTCCTTAGCGAATCGGGTCGGTACAAATTTAGATTTCGTTTTCAGGGCCCTGTTGTAAATCTATATAGGATCTGTTCTGATGAAATAAAAATTACACAAACGTAGAAAAACGTTTTGCGGTATCTTGTAAATCGATTTTATGGTACGTACGAGATTTTAGGGTATCAGCTGCAGCAGCTAGTAGGTATCTCATGGGTACACCGTACACATCCACACAAAACAACACCGAAGAGAAAGAGAGGGAAAGAGCCCCAAGCGTTTCCACTCGTCTCCCAAAACCCAAGTCTGTCGGCGGCTATGGCTGACTCCGCTGCGGCGGCGCAACCGGCGACAGTGGGGCAAGCTGTGATCCCGCTCATCAATAGGCTGCAAGACATCATGGCACGGCTGGATGGTTACGCAGCCGCCGGCGTGGAGCTGCCACAGGTGGCGGCGATTGGCAGCCAGAGCAGCGGCAAGTCGAGTGTGCTGGAGGCGCTCGTCGGCCGCGACTTCCTCCCGAGGGGCCCCGAAATCTGCACGCGCCGGCCCCTTGTGCTCCAGCTCGTGCGGCACTCGTCCCCCGAGGAGTGGGGCGAGTTCCTCCACGCCCCCGGCCGCCGATTCGACGATTTCGAACACATCAAGCTTGAGATCCAGGTCAGTTTCTCTACGCTGCTGTATCTTTGCTTTGGTGCGTGCAGTTTATATGTTTGCTGTTGCCGGGGACTTAAAACGAGTGCCTCAGTCTCAGTGATTGCTTGTTTTCTAGTGTAGGCAATATGTATGATGTAATGCTGGATACCTAAAAGTCGTGACTGTTGTAGACTTGCTTGTTTGCTTCTCGTGCGGTGTAGGCATCCCCCCTCTCCCTATCTGATTCCATGACTTAAAAGGATTGTAATTCGTAAGAGTACCACTATGCAGTTTGTGTAATTCTCGGACAGAACACTGTGTGTGTTCACTTGGTGTGTTACTTATGCACTGTGTGTGTTCACTTGGTGTGTTACTTATGCACTAGCATCGGCAAATATTGCTGGCTACATTTTATAACCAGTTAATGTTCATCTTCACACTAGGTTTTCTTGTCAAAATAACAGTTCCTTCAACTTGGGAGCAGATAATGTGAATTATGCACCTTTAGCATTAGTATGGATCTTACAGTCAGTCTTATGCACGCAATTATTTCTTTATGGTGGTACAATCACGATCAGGACGGAGTTCTGTTCTTTTTTCCATCACATAGAATCACCTTGCAAGCTGCAAGTAATCTGAATACTATCATGCATCCCCAGTACATGTACTTATTTACTATTCAGTCAATTATTCAATTTAACTTATTGCTTCTTGTTAGCCTTGCTCAAATGCTGAAGCCAGTTGGACATTAGCATGTGAGAGGATCATACACGATAAATATGTTTAGATTCAGAAAGGTTGCCTTTACGAAACACTCCGGAGAGTTTGTAATTGCTTTCTGGTGTGATAGTAGAAACTAGTACGTGACTGACAGAAGTTACACAATCTGCTGTTCAGCGCAAGCAGCATGTAACTTGCTCAATAGTGCTGGTAATGCTCAGCCTCCCTCCTCCCCACCACCCCAACGCACACACACATGACACTTTGTACATCATCGTTAACCTGTTGAGTGTTGATGGTCTGCTTATTTGCCCTCCGCTCCTGTCTAATAAGTTCAAATGGTTCGAGCAATTGTTGGTCAAAGGTAGAGAAGTTTGACTGCAGGCTTTGTAGGTTGCACATAATGTATTTTGGAATGGAGGCAGTATTGGTTTATATTGTATTTTTGGTATAACTTAAATTTCATTGTACTAAACTCTGTTCCTTCTGTTTTATTTATCTTTAGTCTTACGAGGCACTGACGTTTTTGTGTAGTCATCTTATTCCACCTTTTTCTATCTGTAGCACCTCTCAAATAATATTTGAAACTGTATTATTGATTAATCGCATGGCTTCATAATGTTCTCACAAGATGAAATATATTGCCTGCTTTCAGTCCGAAACCGAGAAAGAAGCTGGAGGTAACAAATGTGTCTCTGAGAAACAGATTCGTCTGAAAATCTTCTCACCAAATGTCATTGACATCACCTTGGTTGACCTCCCTGGAATAACAAGGGTTCCAGTCGGAGATCAGCCTAGTGATATCGAGTCAAGAATAAGAACAATGATCATGCAATACATTAAGCATCCAAGCTGTATTATCTTGGCCGTCTCACCCGCAAATGCAGATTTAGCTAATTCTGATGCTCTTCAACTGGCACGGCTTGGTGATCCTGATGGTACTTAAGCAACTCTATAGAATAATTTATTATAAAGTTCCTTGTAATTAAGAAGTGTAAACTTAACTGTTTGCTGTATTTCTGTCAGGATCTCGTACAATTGGTGTTATCACCAAGGTATTAATGTGCTGTACACAAGTAATACTGCAAAGTTGTTACCTTGCTCTGTGATCACAATTTTTGATTTTTTTTTCAATGGCCTAGTTGGACATCATGGACAGGGGCACTGATGCTCGTAATTTTTTACTGGGAAATGTAATCCCCCTCAAGCTTGGTTATGTAGCTGTTGTGAATCGCAGCCAAGAGGTATATTCTGATGCAAAACCACAAACCCTGATAGTTTTATTCACCATTTTGAGTTTCCTGTTCTGACTGCTCTCTCTCTCTCTCTCTCTCTCTCTCGTAGTGCAAGATTCATGTCAGCAATCACAATAAAACAATACGTTAAGAAACTCATGTGCTGTTATATATCTAAATTTGTTAGTTTTTGATATCTTCTACTCCCTCCGTATCAAAATATAAGACGTTTTTATAGGTCAAAATAGCCTAAAAAACGTCTTATATTTTGATACAGAGGTAGTAGTACTGAATTCAATTGGTTATTTAAACTTGGATCTTATCAGTTAATGATAATGCTACCGCCTAAATTGATGAAGTTATTTGTTCTAACTTTTAACAAGTGGATGATTACTGCAGGACATCAACTTTAACCGAAGCATCAAAGATGCACTTGCATTTGAGGAGAAATTTTTCTCGACTCTACCTGTATACTCGGAACCTATGATTTTTCTTGCAGCAGTACCACCCGGAAGGCCGGAACCTGTAAAACCTGTGGCTGATTTTATTTATTTTCCTTTTCTTTTAACAGGCTTATCATGGTCTTTTACAATGTTGCGGTGTTCCTCAATTGGCCAAGAAGTTAAATATGGTATTGACATAATGCTGTTAAATATTATTTTCCTTGTACTTTGCCCCTCTATCTTTATGTTGTTCGCCTCTTTGTACTTCATTTGCCAATAATATCCTGAACAAACATCAACATACTCAGGCTCCCAGGAGAAATTTCATCTGACACTAATCTGATCTGTGATGAATTATTCCCAGTTCACTGCAAGATAGTGGGTCAATGGATTATTTTTCATGATTAAGTTGAAACCTCTAGTTTTAGCATGTAACTTTTTTTTTGGAAAAGGAGGATGACCCCGGCCTCAGCATCAGGGAGATGCATGCGGCCATTTTATTATATTATTCAACAAAGCCGAACAAGATAAATACAAGGATCAACCCAAAGCCACGTTCCTGACAACTACTGTCGGAACACCTACACATTTGATGATGTGCCTTGACCGCATATCAACACACAACAAGAAAACCAGTGGGCTGACCAAGCCACCCCCCGGCAAGCCGGGAGTACCAACCGGTGTAGCTAGATCCTCTGCGCACACCGCATGCGCATGCACTAGAATCAGCCGCCGCCATCTTCCGTAGTCCTGTCTTCAGGAGTAATCTATGCATTCACCTCGCGAGGCCGTTCTGTCGTCGACGTCACCGCGACGCCATACAATGCTACCATCCCTTTTAGCGTGTTAACTGAGAGAGTAACTTGATAGAAGTTGGTTTGGTTAATAAAACTTCTAAGTGGATGAAATATACTCATACTTTTTGAATAGTAACTAATGAAAGCCTTGCTGAAAAAGGTCAAACCTTTGTCGTATGTATTGATGCACTATCTACGGGCACCTTCGTTCTTCCATAGACACTGCCTATGATGCTTCCATAAGTGATATTAATACTTCTGCTAATGATTCTATCTGTGCACCTCATGATTGCAACTTTTGGCACTTATTTGCAGATTCTACTAAAGCACATCACAGATATGCTTCCAGGTTTGAAATCTCGAGTAAATGCTCAGTTGGTAGCAGTTGCCAAGGAACATGCTGCATACGGTGATACTGCAGAATCTACGGTAATTACACTGATAAATACTTAAGTATAAGTTGTGAATACCTGCTTTATGATTGAATTGTTATTTATTGCTGGGATGCATTAACTGTGGATAGTTTCTAGTTTTCTATATCTTATATGCATTGCCATGACAATCAATTATTAGTTACTACGATTATCATATGTCATGCTCTGTTGTACATGACACATCACACCTGTCTCCATTATACATGTTTTCTTTTCAGTAACCATATATTTACCTGGTCTTTGTTCAGGAGTATTAGTATAGGTCTATGAGTCCTTACTAGGCCATGTCTATTATATATATATATATATATATATATATATTACACAAGACTTGGGGCACAAGGGAAATAGACATAGCAAGGCACAAGGGAAATAGGCCATGTCTATTTCCCTTGTGCCCCAAGTCTTGTGTAATATATATGCCCCTTGGGCCTTGCAATACAATCAAGTTGCATCATAACATGGTATCATGAGCCAAGGTTTAGAAAAAATTTCAGGCGCCGCAATTCGCCCTCCCAATTCAATCTTGCGTTGGTCGCTGCTCTTCGGCTGGCTGCTGCTGCTTCCCTTCTCCTCACTTGAAGCTGCCTCGCTGATGAAGCTCTGATCGAGCATCTGCTCGACCTGCTATGGAGGCGTTTCAGATCGGCTGCTCCCCACGCTCCTGATTGCGTGTGCTGCCCGTCCCGCATGTTCATATCAAAGCTGTCATTTCTGTGGTCAAGTGGAGCAGGAGAGATCGAAGGGAGCTCAAAAGTCGAGCAAATCAGGCGCTCATCCCGCTGGACCAGATCGAGCAGTGTCTGCTTCCCTCCAAAATCGACAGTGACAACAAATCGATGGCTGCTTCCTGTCGCAGGATGCCGCCCCCGCTGCAGGACGCCGCCAGACGCTCATCCCGGCCGCTTGCTGGATGCCATCTGTTGCCGCCCCTCCTTTAAGATCGGACCATGCCAGGCCGCCGGCTCCAACTGTGTGACCGGCATCAGCGCCACTCGGCCGATGGCTCCACTCGTGCGATCGCCGGCTCCACCCGCTCTCCTGCTCGGCCGCCACTGGATTCCGCTTGCCTGCTCGACCAGTTGCCAGTCATCTGTCGCGACCCATGTGGCGCCCTCCTGTCGGCCTTCTTCCTTGAGTGCCAAGCTTTGTGCGCTCTGCCAAGGCTGCTGCTCTATTCGGTTGGTTTGGGGTTGACCTGTGGTTAGCCCTGTTTAAAAAAAAACTTGTATGGATATTCTCGTCGGGTATGCATCTCCCTAGCTGCCCTCCTGACTTTTGATGGTGTTTTCTATATTGGTTCCATCTCGCACATGCGCCGGCTCTCGGTGCTTTGTTCTCTTCCACCTGTGACGACGTCCCTTTCGGCGTCTTTCACAGGATGTGTTGGTCGCTATATAACGACTCCTCTCATTGTCCGATGATTTTCGACGGTGCTTCGTCTCGCACATGCACCTTCTATCGGTGTTGCATGCTGTAGGATTGAAAGTAGGTCTAGAGGGGGGGGGGGGGTGATTAGACTACTTGACCAAATAAAAATGTTTCTTTTCCCACTTTTAATTGTTGGTAGTTTTTAGCAAATCTAAGCAAGTATATTGTCACCCTACACACGCAAGTAGATATCTTGCCGTCGAGCTTCTTTCGCTACCGGTTTCCTTGGCCTATGATTTTGTATACAATGCTTCATTCTCTTGATGTGCCATCTTCCTTGATACTTGCTTAGTATCTTCTACTGATGTGGTGTCTTTCTCTGATGCGCCATCTTCTATTCGTTATCCCCTTTGGCTTGACTCGATAGGTTTTGAAGACTCTTCATGCTACGATGACACTCTCAAGATGCGGATTTTGGATTATCATTTTTTTCTAGTGTTACACTTCTTCAAATGATTAAGCTAATGAGCCATACAATGAAGCTATGGGAGAGAGTCATTGAGCACCGTGTAAGAGGAATGACACGCGTGACCAAAAATCAATTTGGTTTCATGCCTGGGAGGTCGACCATGGAAGCCATTTTCTTGGTACGACAACTTATGGAGAGATACAAGGAGCAAAAGGACCTGCATATGGTGTTCATTGACTTGGAGAAGGCCTACGATAAGATACCGCGGAATGTCATGTGGTGGGCGTTGGAAAAACACAAAGTCCCAACAAAGTACATTACCCTCATCAAGGATATGTACGACAATGTTGTGACAAGTGTGCGAACAAGCGATGGCGACACTGATGACTTCCCAATCAAAATAGGACTGCACCAGGGGTCAGCTTTGAGCCCTTATCTTTTCACATTGGTGATGGATGAGGTCACACGGGATATACAAGGGGACATCCCATGGTGTATGCTCTTTGCAGACGATGTGGTGCTAGTCGACGATAGTCGGGCGGGGGTTAATAGGAAGCTGGAGCTGTGGAGACAGACTTTGGAATCGAAAGGTTTTAGGCTTAGTAGAAATAAAACTGAGTACATGAGGTGCGGTTTTAGTACTACTAACCATGGGGAAGAGGAGGAAGTTAGCCTTGAGGGGCAAGTGGTACCTCTGAAGGACACCTTTCGATATTTGGGGTCAATGCTGCAGAAGGATGGTGATATTGATGAAGACGTTAGCCATCGAATCAAAGTTGGATGGCTAAAGTGGCGCCAAGCTTCTGGTGTTCTCTGCGATAAGAGAGTGCCACAAAACCTAAAAGGCAAGTTTTATAGAACGGCGATTCGACCTGCGATGTTGTATGGTGCTGAATGTTGGCCAACTAAAAGGCGACATGTCCAACAACTAGGTGTGGCAGAGATGCGCATGTTGAGATGGGCATGTGGCCACACAAGGAAGGATCGGATCCGGAATGATGTTATACGGGAGAGAGTTGGGGTGGCACCAATTGAAGAGAGGCTTGTCCAACATCGTTTGAGATGGTTTGGGCATATCCAGCGTAGGCCTTCTGAAGTGCCTGTGCATATCGGGCGGTTAAGGCGTGCTGATAATGTCAAGAGAGGTCGGGGGAGGCCAAACTTGACTTGGGAGGAGTCTGTGAAGAGAGACCTGAAGGACTGGGCTATCAACAAAGATCTAGCTCTGGACAGGGGTGCGTGGAAGTTAGCTATCCACGTGCCGGAACCGTGATTTGGTTACGATATCTTTTGGGTTTCAGCTCTAGCCTATCCCAACTTGTTTGGGACTGACAGGCTTTGTTGTTCTTGTTGTTGTGTTGTACACTTCTTCAAATGCAATGCTATTGCATATGCTTTGCATTTGAGAGAGAGAGAGAGAGGGGGGGGGGGGGGGGTTAAAGAGTATTAGTATAGGTCTAGGAGTCCTTAGTAGGCTATGTCTATTTCCCTTGTGCCCCAAGTCTTCTGTATTCCCTCCGATCCATACTAATTGTCCTGAAATGGATGTATCTAGTAACAGTCTTCTCTTGTTTCATGCACATTTTGTTTCTAGTGTCATTCTTTTTACTTCTCAACCCTGCCTTTCTGGTCTCCGATGTGCAGGCTGGTCAGGGGGTCAAACTATTGAACATACTGGGAAAATATTGCGAAGGTAAAGAAGAATGATTTGTTATTCGTTGTAAAACCTTAACTTACTAAATTTTGTTTTGTTGCTATTTTTAAGAACTGTAATGCTGTTACAGTGATTCAATCAACAATCCTTTGTAGTCCAGTTCCATTCGATAATTAAGTCAAAACTCAGAAAAAATACTTCTATCTTTAAATTATCTAAATTATCTAGAAAACATTTGCTTGTTTATTTTTACGGTTATTGAAGTTTTTTAATTACGTGAAAATTTAGATGTAAGAACAATTACTAAGAATTTTGTGTTTGCTCAATTATTTTTTCTTTATTTCAATCTGCATGTTTGATTTTCTCAATGCTATTTTTTTCTAATGTTTATACTATTTTCCTGCTTTCAGCTTTTTCTTCGATGGTGGAGGGAAAAAATAAAGTGTCAACAGATCAGCTTTCTGGTGGAGCGAGAATTCACTACATTTTTCAGTCAATCTTTGTCAAGAGCTTGGAGGTTTGCAAAAGCAATAGCTTAACATATTTACACAGCTGACCATGTTATTACAATTCACTGTGTGTTAATGTGAGAATTAAATTTGTAAATAATGAGAATTTGCTCCCTAGGACTAGATTGCAAAAATACCACTCACTATTATGCTTCATCTAGGACTCGCCAAATATACCTCTTTGCTTCATTAAAAACAATCGAGTGTCTCTTTCTAGTCGTAAACCACATGCATATGTTACTTCTGGTTCTGGACTTGCTAATGCATCAGCCAGCTCCTGAGAAAAATGACTGCATGCATCAGTTAGAGTTAGCACCTGCTTAAAATCTCAATCTAAGTCACAACTGAAAGCCCTTTCTGCTGGGAAGACGGTGCAGCAGTTGATGCTTCAGTGTAATAGTGATGTGGGTGGTTGACAGTGAGTGAAACAGGTCCTGGCATGATGGAGGTTACATTTTACCTCCTTAGCGCTTTGCTGCTGCTTCTTGTCAGTTGAGCTTCATGGTGTTTTCAATACTGTTTGAGAACAGAAGAGAGGGGCGTGCACTCCCTCCTCCCTCTGTCTGTCCCACTGTCCCTTCTGCCCAACCTCTTTGACATCTTGGTCATTGTTGAAAAATCAAGTGATCTGGATATATAATGTATGATGGAGTGCTGAATGGTGCATACTTTTAGGAGTAATACGCGAGTTAAGTAGTTTTAGTGGGTGCTATGAGAGCAGAAAGGTAGGAGGTGATTCTTGACATAAATTTCAAGTCATAAGTTGACCTACACAGTGGCAATTTTTTTAATACAAATTCACTGCGAACAGCAACTTCTACCATTTTCTTGAGTAAGTATTTGTTGCGATTTTTCCTTTGTTACTTTTGTGTTACCGATTTTGCATTTTGTAAAATGGCTGCTGGCTGGTTCCTAGGTGATGTCCTTGTTAGAGTTAATCTTGTCATATACCAAACATACTAACCAAGGTAGAAGAAGGAAACACGCGCTTTGCTGCACCGTTTGATTTTTTTAAGTAAATTTATGAAAATCCATATAATTTTTTTTTCATCAATGTTATACACCCATCGTCTAATTTTAAAAACAATGAAGCATACGAAAATAGAGAAATAGAAATTAACAAACAACCACTAAACAAACTATGAAGAAAACAATGCTTAGAAAACGATAATTTTATTCATTAGAATGGAATTATTCATACAAGGGAAAGGGTTATACAATTGTTGGTACAATTCGACTATTTTAGATGTCACGCTGAACAACTTAGATTATCTACAACATTAAAGTTTTACATGTCACTTAGATCATCCACAGCATTAAAGTTTTACATGTCATGGTAGCGGCCCTCATTAGAGAGTCTCGTGTTGCTGCTGTTCGTTGCGAGCAGAACATTGTCAGCCATCTTGCTCAACTGGGTTGTACCACCCATCGCACGGTGGTCTGGCTTTGCTCAGTTCCAGAAGAGGTTGTAACTCCATGTCAACTGGACTGTGCCGAGTATCCTTAATAAAGCAATCTTTTCACTCGCAATTTTTTTATCTACTTAAGCTAGAAGATACTTTATTGTTAATAAAGCCCATTCAAGTTAAAGTACAGTCTCAAAGTAAGAAGCTCCACTCTAAAGATAAACATAAGTCCATCATAGGAGCTTTTTGGTGGTTCAATCTTCACGTGAAGTAGTCTGACTCCATCAGTTGGTCCTTCGACCTTGTCATCCCTGACCCCCTGGTCAGTGTGACTAGGTACTGTGGTGTGGGCCTGTGGGCAGCAGGCCTGGGTGCGGGTGTGTGGGTGTGGGTTTAAAAGAGGAGAGACCTGAGCCGAGAGGGGCATGTGCGTATGGAAACCAATTACCTGTAATTCAATCTTTCCTCTGAATAGAGCTTCTTCCTTCCCAAGTCTGCTCCTTCTACCTGCTCCCCTCCTCCTCGCAGATCTCGATCCCCTCTCTGTTAGGGGTATTCAGAGCCCTTCTCCATTTTTCTTTCTCCAGTTCCTTCGCCGCTCGCTCCAACGGCACCTTCTCGCCCTTCGGCGCAGACGCGTCGCGTGCTGGACGCCATGGAGGAGTCTAGCGGCCAGATCTAGCAGCTCCTAGAGTCGCTGCTGCATCGGTTCGATGACCAGAAGACCCAACAGGACAAGCAACTCGAGGCCCAGATTGCCTTCAACGAGCAAGTCTCGCACGAATTGTGTGGCCTCGCCAAGCAGATCAGCTGACTCAGGGGGATATCGACGCCACACGCAAGCTCGTCGAGGCCTCCTCGGCGTCTCCATCTGGCTCTGCCACCGTTCCGCCCCCGCCACCTCCACCGCAAACCTCACCCCCACCGCAACAACACCCACCGATCATCGCACCACCACCACCACCGCCGTCGCTCACCACAACTGCCTCCACGATATGCGCCCTCCTCTGCTTCCCCTTCCTCACCAGGCCCCAACCGCGTCGCACTGCACCGGGCCGGGGCACAACACGGCGGACGAACCATATACTCGCCCGCCTCACCATGACTTCCCTTTGTTCGACGGAAGCGCCCCCTATCTATGGCTCGATCGTTGCTTGGTCTACTTCGAGCTCTACAAAGTTCCTGCCCACCAATGGGTGGCCACGGCGGCTCTCTGCATCGATGGCCAAGCTGCGCACTGGCTCCAGGCATTCCGTCAAACACGTCGCGGGCAGCAGGCCTGGGTGCGGGTGTGTGGGTGTGGGTTTAAAAGAGGAGAGACCTGAGCCGAGAGGGGCATGTGCTTGTGGAAACCAATTACCTGTAATCCAATCTTTCCTCTGAATAGAGCTTCTTCCTCCCCAAGTCTCCTCCTTCTTCTACCTGCTCCCCTCCTCCCAGATCTCAATCCCCTCTCTGTTAGGGGTATTACAGACCAAAAGTCCTCATAACTGCATAAACATGATAGTTTTGAAGTTGGAACTTAGATTCGGTAGTAAGCTTGTTTCTGATGTTCCACGAAGCCTTAGCATTGAGCCATGAATGTCCAGAGTAAACAATGTGGCTGGCCACCAAAAACCTGAATGATATAGCAAAAAAATCCACGCAGTTATTTGGCTCCCAAGCATACCATAGCATCTCATGGACTTCACACCACATGAAACACGCTAAGATACATGAGAAAAATAAATATGTGAAGTGTTTTCGTCTTCTCCGCGGAGAACACAGGACCATCAAAGGGACTGTGTCTCTTCAGGATTTTGTCGTTGGAGAGAAGCCAGCCACATGCTAGCAACCAGGTAAAGATTTTGTTTTGAGAAGTGAAGCGTTCCAATCTTTACAGATTGCCCTGGCAAAGCTTCACATAGAGCAATCTAGTAGAGAAATGAGCAGACGAATCTAGGGCCCATAAGATCGAGTCACGTGAGTGACCCAACACCATGTGCTCGATCTCAAGATGGAGGTCCTCCCATTGCTCCATTCAAGCAGGACCGAAGTATCTATGAAAATAGAGTAGAATAGCCAGCTGTTGCCACAAAATTCGCGATAGGGTTGGAACAAACGCTGAAAAGAATAGAGAAGCGGTCTCCGATGGGGTTCTGACCAAGCCACCAGTCCAACCAGAAGAAGGTTCACGGCCATCCCCAACTCCGTGCCTAGCTCCAACCACTAAGGAGTGTTTGATTCTATGAATGTTGAGCACAAACTGGGATCCAGCTTGCCCCGTGCAATGGTATATGTCTGAAGCTCCCTGGCACTTGGCTAGAGACACTATACTCCTATGATGCCTATATTTGGCTAGGGTCAACAGAGAACTGGTGATGCAAGAGTGGACCGGACACGGTGTATGTAATCCTGAGCTCATATGCACCTTATAAACATTAAATTCTAAAACAAAGTTAACAAATTAAAAAAAAATCTATTTCTTTTGGATTAACATCAACAAATTTTCTAACATTCTGCAGAATTTCACCTTCAAAAGACATTTTTGGAAGCTTGTACAAAAAGAACCAAAAATCAGGACTGGAAATAACACATTTTGGAGCACTTATTTTTGTTTTTGTGGACACACCTCTACAGATGTCTTCTGGTGACGAAATTTTGCAGAATGTTAGAGCATTTGTTGATGTTCATCCACAAAAAAATTCAGTTTTTTTTTTACTATTTTTTCAGATTTTATGTTCATTTGAGCTCGGAATCAAAGTAGCACTTTCCGAGTGGACCTCATTACTTCAAGTAAGAGAGTTCCATATATTAACTGATTTATCGGCCGATTACTGGAAATATCGGCCAATTAACTGGAAAATTTGCCTATTTATCGCTATTTGGCACCCGACCGAGCAGATACCAGTTACCGATGTCCTGAACAATGCTCAAGATCTTCTCGCACCAAACTGCCATCATACGTATAAGAAGTATAAATTATATACTTTGTATAAATTTAGGCTGTGTTTGGATGTCCTCCGCTCCTCGAGCGGACGGAGCGGAGTGGACGGCTGATGGTTCAATTTGGCGGAGCGGTGAAATCTGTGCTCCACGTTTTTTGCGGAGCGGAGTTTTCTGGTGGGGATCCGAACACGGCCTTAGTTTGTTCTATTTGGATAATCAAGTCATCAAATATAAAGGGATGCATCTTTTCCCTCAGGATTCCTTTTCCTTCCATGCATTTTCCATAGGTAATTGCTGGTGAATTAATGTTCCTGCTGAAGATTAGAAGTTCCTTACCTTTTCAGGAACTATCTCACTTAGTGTTTGTAACAGAAATATCACAATCAGCTTTTGTCTTGTGCTAAAGATACTTGGAGAATATGTAAAAATCCTTACCAAACGCAGAGCTTTTTTCTCAACCAGAATAGGATATGAACAGTTCTTAAGGTGCGGTTATCTCTGTGGTACATAACGTACTTAGTTATCTGCAGACCTGCTGCGAACAAAACAGAATATAAACAATTCAAATTTACCTAACTGCAATCAGCCATCATTTATTTCAATTGGAAGGCATATTGCAATAACTTAATATAAGGCAGTCAAAAAGTATAGCACGTTGTAATTCCACCTCATGCATGCATGTGTAGATATTAAGAAATAATACTGTACTGAACATATTAGATACACATAACAGAATGGTTAGTGGCAAAAGGTTGATGAAGAGGCATTTTAAAAAGGAGAAATGAAACAGGAGCAGAGTCACTTAAAAATGCCATGATTTCATTATTAACCCATGAAAGCAAGAACATGCAGATATTATACTTGGCATACTGGATAGGGATGCTGCTGAAAAACACTAAGCATTATAAGATGGGGAATGCGTATCTATAGGAGAAATTTTATGCAAAGGAAATTTGAATCTCCAACTAAAACATGGCCATATAGGAAATATAAAGACATGTGGGATGATATTTTTCTTGCATGGATACTATCTTACGCGTGAATAGCAGAACAATT
This sequence comes from Bromus sterilis, assembly GCA_950022295.1. Lineage (NCBI taxonomy): Eukaryota > Viridiplantae > Streptophyta > Magnoliopsida > Poales > Poaceae > Bromus > Bromus sterilis. The sequence goes on along the minus strand of OX465596.1, from coordinate 153,268,589 downwards.
AGCAGCACGTTAGTCCACTCATAAATCAGAATGCTTGCTTCATTGAAAGAACGACCTTTCTAGACTCTAGTAGAAACTGCAGAAAGAGAACAAAAGGTAAGGATATTTGTTATCCAAGTTTGTGATTTCTATATTGGAGCAACATTACCTTCATGAAGGATTAAAAGGATCAGAAACATGTAGAGATCAGAACACACAGTATAAAAAAAAAGTATATCTATAAAATGCTCCATTGATCTTCCCATCATTCTTTTTGAACCACATACTTGCATGCAGTTCACAAAATGAAAATAAATAAACTTCGTCGATAGAAGACCTTACAACAATCTTACTTTTATAAGATGTATGACTTGCAACAATAATACTGAATTTAAGGCATTTTTATGTGTTAAGCTTCATGCACTAGCCAACACTACCAAAAGTCCGAACTGATGGAATGGGCTAGGCAATGCACATATACACTTCAACACCCCCTCTCTTGCGAAAGCCAGGACTTGAACTCAAGACCTTAGGCTCTGATACCATGTTAAGCTTCATGCACTAGCCAACACAACCAAAAGTCTGAACTGGTGGAAAGGGCTAAGCAATCCACATATGTTTCAACACCCGCTCTCACATATGACGTGGAAAGTTAGCACGTGGATAGACTCAGAGGTATGGCTCAAGAGGCTTATAGTTATATGTAGTTATAAAGAAAGATATCAACATATGTCCATGTGGAGCTTGACCTCATCCTTCAACTACTTTGGTTGTATTCATGCCTCATAAAACAGCAATAGGCACTAAAGACTCAGAACAAAACCTTGACTTGCTTCTCACATGCCTCACAGGGGTAGTCAGAGGGAGGAGGGAGGAGTGGTGTCTACCTGCTGCTTATGTGCAGGTCGCCTGCGTAGCTCCGGTCGACGGCGTTACTGGGTGGGAGGCGGGAGTCATTCACTCGGGAGGGAGGCGCTCTCTTCGTTCACTCAATTGTGTGCCGACATGAAGGATTCACAGCGAGGCCTGATGTTGACAAGCGAGGCCCATCACAAAAAACAAACACCAGATCGCTCCCAGGGCTTCAAATCCTGGGAGCTTAGTAACTTTAGAGATGCATGCATGGAAGAACAAGAAGTCAATTTGAGTTTGGCAAAATGTATTAAGATAATCTTGGTGTCCTGTAGTAGTAACAGGCTAGCAGCCATTTTAGGATATTTTGGTCTTGGTTGACTTAGTAATTAAGGAAGGTGAGATAAGGTGAGTTGTAATAGCTAGCTGTAGTTTTCAGGGTACACAGGTAGGTTGTGAACTGTGTAGGTCGGCTACTGTAGCACCTCCCCGTCCCCTACAGCCTATATAAGAAGCAGACACCCCATATATATGAAATGTAAGCTTGTGCTATTGATATAAACCTACGGAGCTTCATACTAGTTCCTTGTGTGCATGTGTGTGAGAGAAACAGTGAGTGAATACTGGTTTGGGAACCTAGCAGGTTCTAACAGTCCTCTCTCCTTTTCGGGTATTTCTTGTGATAGTTTTGTATGCCTTACCAAGTTCGTACACAGAATTTTCTTGAGATCTACCCCTTCAGGAAGGGTTTAGGGTATCATAGTATTTTTCTGCCTTAACTTGTTGTGTCCCCTATATCACATGCTGTAGGGAAAAAAATTGTCTGCTGTAATAAACTAGTACGTCTTCCTGCAGACCATTTTAATTTCTGGGCAGAAACAATTACCTTGTGCTAGTGTTACATTATCATCATAGATAGCTGTATGGCATTACAAAGTACATTTTGTATGTGTCATAATATTTTACCTGCTTTATCTTGTGGTTTACATATTTCCCTTTCCGTGTGATAAATCTAGTGGTTCACATTTTGTTTACTTACTCTACATGCAGGAAGTTGACCCTTGCAAGAATATAAGCGATGAAGATATCCACACGAGCATACAGAATTCTGACGGTCCAAAGGGTGCTATGTTTCTGCCAGAGGTTTAGCTTTTGTCTGGATGATGCAATCCCTTCTTGTTAACTTTTTGTTATTTCAGTTAATGTCTTTTTACCGGATTCCTCCATGCTCAGAAGTATGTTTTTTTCTATTATAAATTGTAGGTGCCTTTTGAGATTCTCATACGAAGGCAGATAAGCCGTTTGCTTGATCCAAGTCTTCAGTGTGCCAAATTTATCTATGATGAGTTAGTGAAAGTATGTGCTCATAATTATGTTATTCCTATCAACCTCTAATTAATTTAGTTATAATGTATCCTGAATAATGCAGATTAGCCATGGTTGCTTAACCAGTGAGCTGCAGAAATACCCAATTCTTAAAAGGCGGATGAGTGAATCAGTTAGCAATTTCTTGAGAGATGGTCTACGACCTGCGGAAACAATGATAACCCATATTATTGAAATGGAGGTAAGTGTTTATTTTCTGAGTTCTTATCTGCCAATAGGTGGTAACCGTAGAATTTCTCCAATATCGAAGTTTATTTTTCTGGGTGTTTACTATCCACAATCCTTGTTTACAACTAAAGGTAACCATTAAACAATTGGTTGCTTTCATCTTGCACTATTTTTTTTGACAAAGGGTGGATTTTATTTGCTTAAAATCGAGCATCAAGAAGATACAAAACACAATGAGCACATACCCGGCCTCTGCATAGCTAGGATGCACACAATCAACACCAATTCACACAAACGTGAAAAAACGTCGGATAAAAAGCTCAAAAGTGATCAGATTTGTGATCGGCAAACTACAACAATGACCATATCCGCACCAACCATGACACCACATGGACGACGATGTTCTTCAACAACAATGCCTTCTGGAAGGGAGCGACACTCAAGCACCGTCGTCACTGGATCCAAGCACAAGGCGAGAATCTAGGTTTTCACTCTGAGAACCAGTCTGAGCATATCCAAGCAATGCCTTCACCAAGGTAACGATGTAAAAAAACATCGCCATTACCAGGTAGAACTCGCTCAGGTCAGACCTAGGCTTTCACCCTGGAGCTCGAAACCTGGTGTTGAGTAGCACCACCATCGAAGTCACTCAAGTTTTGTTGCCCCCACTTTTTCGCGATCCCAGCAACTACGTGTGATGCCCGCCGCCGCTGCACAACCATCCCTCTACGTCAAGTCCTCATCCATAATTTGCATCTCACTGCTGAAATCAACCACTAGATCTTGAGAGATGAACACCCAAAATTCTGTTGGTGACCACAGTCGTCGTGGAGCCGTAGGAGGTCGTTGTAGCATAATCTACAGTCACCCCCACCCGGTCGGCCAGATCTGAAGCACCATCACTAGGCTGTGGACCGTAGCGCTGTTGGCCGACCAACTCCCGCGAGGTATTTGAGCACCTCGCCGCTGCGGTCCGCCACCAAGCAGAGCCTGATGGGCCCAACCTTCCTCCACCATCACAATGACACCGCAGCTATCTGCCGCGGCTCTTGGGCATGGCCATCTAGCCGGGAGTGAACGCCGCCACATCCTGAGTTAGGCAACACCGCCTGCCAGGAAGGACCCCACGACCTGCCTGGCCATGGATCTGATCCCTGGAGCATGAGGAGCATGAGGGTAGCGCAACATCCCTGTCGGAGCCATCGGCATATTGTGATGCCACACCCACCAGCAGCAAATCATGAGCAGCCGCCACACCCGCACAAAGGCGCATCCGATCTGACCGTCCATGGAGGGGATTAGATGGGGAAGAGACATGAAGAGAAAGCAGGCGCCATGGGGAGGCCACTGCCGGCGGCGGCGAGGAGGGATGACGAACGAGGGGGTCGAGGTAGGTGCGGTGGGCTGCCTGCGGACTCGCATGAGAATGAGCCAGGAGCCGGATATTGGATATGCTTTGCAAAGAAGTTGGTTAATGCAAGGATGTAGTCTTGAGGATCCTATAAAAAGTTGCTTATTTATGCATTTATTACCGGTTATGTTTTAAACACTGTTGAACAAGTGTTTTATGAGCTCAACATTCCATCTATCTCAGTTGTAATTGTATTAGGGTTTTTTCACAATTAAATTTCATGTTTTCCCATGCTCTGTTCTTGTTTCAGTTATGGTAGTTACTTGTATTCCTATGGGGCCATAGGCCGGTATATGTATATACATATACATGTGTTGTCGAATATGCAGAAAACCCCTTATACTGTGGGAACCTATACATGCTACATGGGAACATAATATGTTGAGTTGGGACTCACCCTCTTGGTTGCTGGCGGCTGGGAGAGCAGAGGTTGTGTGCGTGTCTTACCCCTTGCCCCCCTGCACTTCCTCTTCTAGGTTCACTTATGGGCTGGGCCCTTGTGGGCTAAAGTAGAGATGGGCATGCAGCCCATAACGGTTCAACACTCCCCCTCAAGATGGGTGGTAGATATCTATCATCCCCATCTTGTCACATGCCAAGTTACAGTCCTTCGTTCCCAGTCCCATTGTCAAACAATCTGCAACCTGCTGTCCAGAGCTGACATGAATAAGGCTGATGATCCCAGCATCAAGTTTCTCATTAATAAAGAAGCGATCAATTTCCACATGTTTTGTCCTATCATGTTGAACTGGGTTATTGGCAATGCTTATAGCCGACTGATTGTCGCACCACACTTTCAAGGGTCCCTTCCTTAGAAGTTTCAACTCGCTTAGAAGGTTCTTCACCCAGAGCATCTCACTCAACCCTTGAGATAAAGCTCTATACTCAGCTTCAGCTGTTGATCTAGACACGACTGGTTGTTTCTTGCTCCTCCATGACACCAAATTTCCTCCCACAAACACACAATAGCCTGATGTAGATCTTCTATCATCTTGACAACTAGCCCAATCAGAATCACTATAGCCATCCACATCAAGATGTCCACTCCTTGCAAACCACAACCCTTTTCCAGGAGTTCCCTTCAAGTATCTCAGAATTCTGTGCACTATATCAAGATGGCCACTCCTTGGTTCATGCATGTATCCGCTCACTATGCCCACGACATACGTGATGTCAGGCCTGGTATGACACTGTAAGGCCCGATATGCGGTACTGTTCCAGATCTAGATGTTTCCATCCAGATCCGGGGACGAAGCACATATCGGTCCCACCGCGACATATGACGAAGTCATATGCCCCGGATTTCCAACATGATATCACAACATTACAGATACAAGGATACAACATCTCATACAATCGGCATACAACTGTCTCAAACACAATACAACAGCGGAAGATACATGTCTGAGTACAGACTACAATCAAATGCCTAGTGGCAAAGAGAAAAACATCGATCCCCATAACCACACGGGTCTAGGCCCTCCGCCGGGATCCGCCTGACTAGTCGTCGTCGAGTCTCCACGTGAAACGTCGGTCACCGTACCTGTTGTCGATCAAGAACCCTGAAAAGAGTTTGGGGGTAGTATCATGAGTACAGAGGTACTCAACATCCAACTGTAGTGGTCATCTGACCCAGCAAGGACTTCATCACTCGTCATTCTAGGACAACTAGTAGTTTACGGTAAGGAAGGGGTAAGTGATGAGGTTGCTGCCGCACTTGCTTTTATGAAGTGGCTAACGATCTAGAGAGTAAGGTAAGAAGCCAAGCATTCGCTGAGGAATCGCCTCCAACAAGTCTTGCTATCAACTACTTACGCAATCATAACACCTATCCTATCCTTGTCCTCCTCTTTGCATCCCGACGAAGAAGAAGCAATCAAGGCACACACACACGTTGATCAAGTTATATTAAGATTATCTCAGTTGTTGTTGTCTATGAACAAGGAGTAGGTCTCAAGTCGTCCATAACCGTGGACACGGCTTCTCGAAAAGATTTAACCCTGCAGGGGTGTACCAACTGCCCATTACGAGGCGTCGCATGCTCGCCCATCTCTCTCAGTTGCTACCCATTATAGGCAACCATTTTATGATTTAGTTCCAAGAGATCCGAAACGACAGGTCCCTCTAACTAACAACGAACAAATCCGGGTGGCCCCCGGGGAGTCGACACCCAATCCAAAAGCCGGCCACGCTCTCGGATCGGACTCTTCCGTACGGCTAAGGTTGGGAAATCACACCTGACATCAGGGGACCCCTAGCTCACCAAGTGTGGGCCAACAGAGGAACTATGTCTCCGCTGGCCCGAGTTGTTTGAAAACTACCGGCAGCTGACCAGCACACACACGGTTTCGAATGGTAAATTAGCTTGGGCCACCACTAGAAATGCTTGAAGCTAGGTAGATAAGAAAAGGGGACCCCATAAAATCCCACACGCGGTTAGGCACGCTCAGTCTTAAAACCAATACCCGGAACTCGGATCCTAGGTGACTCGAATGGAACAAAGCGTCGGGGCGGGATAGCCTAGACCTTCCATCCTTCGTCGAATATAGTCAACATTATAATAATCATATCATCAACAACAATATAATAATGATAATGTGATATCCCAAACCAAGGAGTAACAGGGTAACATCGTAGCATCCTAAGCATGCATACTAAGTAGGGGCTGAGCAACGAGCAATAGTAACATAACAGTACACGATTTGCTGGGAGGGAACATGGCTGTATCGGTTTGAAAGAGGCTGTAAACATGTGGTAGGATCAAACATCGAACCTAACCTAGACCAGCATGCAAACCGCTGGTTGAAATAGAATGGATCATAAGTAATGTATAGTCCTTGCCTGTTGATAAGTCGGGTTCCGAAGGTGTAGTTGATCGCAAGCTCGCATCGTCTCCGAGAGGTACCCGCGGAAGAACACAAGACGATAAACACTGGAAAGCAATCAACGAGCAAGCATCTATTACTACGAGGCAAACACGAGCAAGCATCAACAAGAAGGCACCACGAGACATCGCACCTACCGTCGAGAGCGGTTACTAACAGTTTAAGTGGGGTATCGGTCTCACACGACGAATACCGCACGTTTACGGTGGTTCAAGTTGTTTAGCTATAGGTGATCAACAAAGGTTGTTAACATGGCAACTCAAACAAGCATGGCATAGCACACAAACATGGCAAGAGGTGAAGCACAAAGTAAACTATCTATGCTAGTCAATTTAAGTGAGGCACAACCTAAACATGGCATTCCACTAAGTGCCGCACGACGATTAAAACATTTGATACTGTTCTGTCCTAAACCATATTTTAGGTTGGTTAACAACAACAAACAATAGCATAAACACAAAGTACACGAAAAACTAATCAAGTTACATATAAGGCACACTTCAAACGGAGTTACGGTTAAAAAGATATAAGCAAAACAAGTTACGGGCACAATCTGTCAACATCAGGAAGCACACTTTAGAGCAATGCATAAACAGGATAATCAATGCAAACATGCTTACAAATGACATGGAACTAAAGTAGACATGACAGGGAAGGCATGGCAAAAAGAATCATGCAAAAAGGCATCATAGATCAAAGATATTAAGCAAACAACATGGCATCACAAAGTAACAGACGTAGTGAAAATCAGAGGTGGCTGTCAACAACAGCAGCATAGCAACTTTGGAGCTCAATAATTATATGACCAGCAAGAATATCATGATAATGCAATACATATAATGGAAATAGACATGATGCTTAACAATATGCAATTGGAATCACTCAATTCCGATAAACGGTTGCGACACAACCGTCACCCGAAGTTGCAACAAATTAACAGTTTCAGCAACAGCAACACATTAATATCAGGATCACCACTTTGGAGCAAGATTTAATATAGCTAAAGCACAAACATGACATGTTAAAGCATGGAAATGAAGTACACATGATACTTAACACATAGGAAAAAGAAGCAATGCAATGGGCCTCATGGATTAGTCACAATCATCATGCAAACTTGCAATAAAATAATAACAGCAACACTTAACAGGAATTAGTAGCAGTTTAACGGCCTGATGCCCACTTCAACACAGATTTGCACCATCAATATGACCTCAAAATAAATAATTTCCTAAAGATGAACTCTAGAGCACACAAAGCACAACCAAACAAAAAAAGAATCACTTCATTCCGACCTACGAGTCAACGGGAAATTACGTTGCAAAACAGTAAACATATAACAGTTTCTGGGGACTTAGCAGAAATTAGACTAAGGAAAAAAACAGAGGAGAAAAAAAAATAAAAAGAAAAAGGGCCTCACCACACATGGGCTCGGCCCAACAGGCAGGAGGAGGCGGCTGGGCCAACCAGGCCGTGGCTGGCTGGCGCTGTAGTTGGCCGCTGGGGCTGCGCCGGCCCAGCTGGCACCAGCGGTTGGGGCGGCTCGGTTCCTGCCCGACGGATCGGGGCGTCGGGAGGCAGCGGCCGCCGGCCGGTGGCGGCGCACGCCGGCGAGATGGCGAGGACGCAGGGGTGCGACGCAGGGGCCGAAACGGCGGGGATCCGGGGCATGGCGGCGCGGATCTGCCTCCAGCGTGATCCAGGGCGGCTCGGGCTTCCCTCCATGGCGCGGCGCGGCGAGCTCGCCTCGAGCTCCGGCAATGGCAGCCCGACGGCGCGGCCTGCGGACAGAGAAGGGGAAGGAAGGTGAGAAGGAGAGGAGGGGGCGGCGCGGCATGGGGCGGCCTCACCGGGGCAGGGGCGCGGCGGCCGGAGGAAGCGACGGCGGCGGTGCTCGGCTGTGGAGGCGAGGCACGGTGGTGGCGGCGTCCAGATGGGCCCCGGGCGGGCCTGGCGGCGAAGGAGCGGGCCCTGCGGGGCCCTAACCGTGGTGGAGCTGCTGTTGTGGCGACGTGGACGCACGGTGGCCGCAGATCTGGAGATCTGACGGCTGGGAGGCTCAGATCTGGCTAGGGTTTCGAAATTGGGGCTATTTTGGGGCAGATCTGGACATTGTGAGGGGTGTGGCTGCAATTTTGTGGCTAGGGAAACCCTAGAAAGACGTGGGAGTGTGGTGGTCTTTATATAGCCCTGGTGGCTGGCAGTTTGCAAAAATATCCCCGGTTTTTCTCTCGTGCGCACGGTGTTCACGTTTCTGACCACCGGGGGTCCGCAGTACCTCCGATTCGGGTAAAACTTCGAACTGCGCGATCAGCGCGTCGAGCCGGAGGCGTTAACCTCGCGCTGGAACCCTTCCGAGAACACTTTCCGGCGCGCTATAAAAATAACCCGTTTAATTATTAAACAGGGTTTTTCGTTCCGTTGGCTGCGGCTGGTCTCGTGCGGTTTTCGTGACGGTAATCGGGTGAAACCCGGTGTCGCAAAGGTCGAGTGTCAGGGTGGCAAGGGTCGGCCTCCGTCCGATACGAGATAAGAGGGAAAAAAATAATCGCCGATCGATAAATCGGGGGTGCAAACACCGCAAACAATTCAGACAATCAAACAATTCACGCAGAAAACAAAAATTTTAAATTTTGTGAAATCTGGGCTGTTACAAACACAAGTACAATAACCTTCCAACCAGTTTTTGATAATCTTCCTTAATCACTAGCTCACCTGATTGGGCTGTCACTTGCTGATTTTGTTCAATCGGAGTAGGGGCTGCACGACATCCAATCATGCCCATGTCACTCAACAGATCCAAGGTGTATTTCCGTTTGCACAAAGATATTCCCTTCTCTGTTCGAGCCACTTCTATGCCAAGGAAGTACTTTAAATTGCCCAGATTCTTTACCTCAAACTCCTTGGTCAGGCACCCTTTCACTCTCTTTATTTGCTCCTCATCTTTCCCAGTTATGATGATATCATCAACATATACTGCAAGAATGGTGATCTTATTAGTGTGTCTATAGAACCCGTGTGATCACCATTACATTGACCATACCCCATACCATATCACAAACAGCTCGTCTAAAGCTATCAAACCATGCCCTCGGCGATTGTTTTAGTCCATACAAGGATTTCTTTAGCCTGCATACCTTCCCCGTAGTCTGTTCTATGCCAAATCCTGGTGGTATCTCCATGTATACCTCCTCGTGCAAGTCACCATGTAAGAAGGCATTCTTGACATCTAATTGGTGCAATTTCCACCCAAAGTTTGCAGCACAGGACACCAGTATCCTTACTGTGTTCATCTTTGCCACTGGAGCAAACGTCTCATCATAGTCAATTCCATAAGTTTGACTATATCCTCTGGCGACCAATCTAGCCTTATATCTTTCCACCTTCCCCTCGGGATTTTGCTTCACTGTATAGATCCACTTACAACTCACTGCTTTCTTTTTTGCCGGCAATGTGGTTAGCACCCACGTCTTGTTTTTCTTTAGTGCTTCCAATTCCTCTATCATTGCTTCGCGCCATTTCAGATCTTGCTTTGCAGCTTTCCAATCCTTAGGAATGGACACAGTTTGTAAAGAGGCAACAAACGCTCTATAAGAAGGTGACAAAGCCCCATAAGACACGAAATTGTCAATATCAAGGTCATCACAAGCATCATCCTGTGGTAGAGCCTTCCTTGCCACTTCACCCTTCCTTGCCGCTTCACGTGTAGGAGTTCGCAACGCAATAGGCAGTTCCACTGTGTCAGATGAGCTTGCCTCACCGCCCTGCTGCTCCCCCTGCTCTCTTGTGTCATTGCCTTGTTGCTCCCCCTGCACTCTTGGTTGTCGGCGTAAGTACACCAGGGTATTCGTCTTCCACCGGTCCCGAACAGGAACTTGGAGAGTACCAATCCTAAGTGTATCAACAGTTGGCTCCACATGAACTTGCGCAGTTGGCTCCACATGAACTGGAAATGTACCCACTATTGGCTGGACCTGAACCTGCGCAGTTGGCTCCACATGAACTGGAATTGTACCCACTATTGGCTGGACCTGAACCTGCACATCATCATCAGTGTTAGTGCCCACAGAATCACCCTGATTATCTTGCACATCCTTCTCCCCCTCTTGACCATCTTGCACATGGTGACGGTGGTCAAGTTCTGCAAACAACAGACTTAGATCGGTCGGCTCACCATAGAATGGCTGAGATTCACGGAAGGGAACATCCATACTTACAAACCTGCGTTTTTCAGAGGGACACCAACATTTATACCCTTGTTGACTAGAAGAATAGCCCAGAAAAACACACTTCACTGCTCGTGGATCTAGCTTTCCAACAGACGGTCGGTGATCACGAACAAAACATGTGCTGCCAAACAACTTTGGGGGAACAACAAATTTGGTTTCTCCAAACATCAACTCACATGGAGATTTCATGCCTAGTATCCTTGATGGTGTTCACCGAGCAACCTCAAGAATGTGCCGATTCTTCCTTTTTGCCACTCCATTCTGAGGGGGGGTGTCTCGGCATGAAGTTTGATGAAGAATACCTTGCTCGGACAAAAACGCCCTAAAGGTGTTGTTCACATACTCCGTGCCATTGTCAGACATAATAACCTGCACCTGCACCTGAAACTGATTCTTCACAAGGGCATGGAAATTCTGGAAACAACTAAACACCTCATCCTTATGACGCATCAAATAAATCCAAGTCATACGAGAATAGCAATCTATAAAGGTAACAAAGTACTTGATTCCATTCATTGATACGACTGGACTAGTCCATACATCTGAATGAATAAGCATAAAAGGAGATATGCTCCGAAGCCCCTTACTCACATATGATGCTCTTGTGTGTTTTACATATTCGCAAGCTGTTTGACACGAGCAAATCTGTTTGGGTGTGCGACTCTCCATAAGAAAGGAAGAGAAGAATGTATAGATTTCTCTCATGCGCCGGGGAAAAGAAAATGCGGGCGTGCCAGTGTACCGTAGTACACAAAGAAAACAAAGATATGGGAACAGTATTTTATTAATCTCAAGGATAACAAATACAATTCCCGATGTGCACTCCGTGGCCTACTAGCGCGGCCAGCTCGACAATGGCGATGTGTGATCTTCTGGTTCCCAGGGTCTCGAAAGACTCCCGGTTAATTACTCCCGTGGGTTACGCCGCGAACCTCGATTAAGCCGTGTGGTCGTCTTCGTCATCTCCGCTTCGCATTCTCCATGCACATGATGATGGTGGTGTTTGTGGGCAGCGGCAGAGCCCGTGTCCTCGTCGGTACACGCGCCGCTAAGAACGTGGCTTTTATGCTAGCCACGCCCGCCCTCGCCGTCATGCCTCGTCGGTCTTGGCGGCGTTGATGTAGTGGTTGGGGTAGAAACAGCATGGTCCTGCTAAGCTCGGACTTGTTGACGACGTAACGGCTTCGTCGGGGTATGCAAGGGGTACACCTCGCGGGAGTAAGTTGTAGGTGGAGATCGGCGTCGGTATAAAACCGACGCACTCGTACACATCGACATGGCCAGCGTGGTTGATGCCTCGTCCCGACCGAACGCCGAGTTCACGGCAGTTGGCGTAGTCAAGGGATCGTCTCACGAGTTGGTAGAGGAGCGTGATCGTCGTGGAAGTCGCATCGTCTCGCGTCGGTGCTACGCCGAAAGGGTGACCTGTACGCCGGCGACGCCGAGGATCTATACGCCGAGACCTGCACGCCAAGGACCGGATCATAGAAAATGTGGCGTGGTAGAGGCCGCGTCGCCTTATAGCGGGTGCTACGCCAAAGGGTAACCTATACACCAGCGACATCAAGGACTTGTACCCCGAGACTTATATGCCGTGGACCTGTACGCCATGTTGCGCGCCTCGTCTCAGCTAGACGCCGAGTATACGGCGGTCTGCCAAAACACATGCGCCGCTGCCCGAGGTCGACGAAAGGGGGGTTTCATAGGGGTGACATCGGCTTGGACCGGTGCTACGCCAAAGGGTGACCTGTACGCCGGCGACGCCATGAACCTGTACGTCGAGACCTGTACGCCATGGTGCGCGCCTCGTGTTAGCTAGACGCCGAGTATACAACGGTCTGCTGAGACATGAGCGCCGCTTCCCGAGGTCGACGAAAGGGGGTTTCATAAAGGTGATATCGGCTTGGATTGGTGCTACGCTAAAGGGTGACCTGTACGCCAGCGACATTAAGGACCTATACGCCGTAAACTTGTACGCCATGGTGTGCGCCTCATCTTAGCTAGACGCCGAGTATACGGCGGTCTGCCAAAACGCATGCGCCGCTTCCCGTGGTCGACGAAGGGTGGTTTCATAGAGGCGACACCGGCTTGTACTAATGCTACGTCAAGAGGGTGACCTGTACGCCGGCGACGCCATGAACCTGTACGAATCAAGACCTGTGCGTCAAGGACATGTGCGCGGTGGACCTGTCCATCGTGGTGCGCGCCTCGTCTCAACTAAACGCCGTATTCGGTGGTCTATCGAGACAAGGGCGCCGCTTCACGAGGTCGACGAAAGGTGGTTTCATAGAGGCGACATCGGCTTGGACTGGTGCTACACCAAGGCGGTGACCTGTACACCGGCGACGCCATGAACCTGTACGTCAAGACCTGTGCGTCAAGGACATGTACGCCGTGGACCTGTCCATCTTGGTGCGCGCGTCGTCTCAACTAAACGCCGTATTCGGTGGTCTATCGAGTCAAGGGCGCCGCTTCACGAGGTCGACGAAAGGTGGTTTCATTGAGGCGACATCGGCTTGGACTGGTGCTACGCCAAGGCGGCGACCTGTACACCGGCGACGCCATGAACCTGCACGTCGAGACCTGTGCGCCAAGGTCTTGTATGCTGATGACCTGTTTGTCGAGAACTTGTATGCAAAGGTGCGCATTCACTGAGAATCTGTTCACCGAGAACCCGTTCGCCGTGGACCCGTTCACCATGGACTTCCGCCGAGGACCGGTTCGCCGTCATGTTTGAGCACCGGAGGAGATATCGGGCTACATCTTTGGCGAGCGCCGAGCCGCCGGCCTCCATGGTGGCGACGACGTTGACAGCGGGCAGCACGTGGGCGAGCTCCGGGTTGCCGGCTTCTGTGGTGGCGGTGTGGCGACGACGGTGACGGCGGGCGACTCGTGGGCGAGCTCCGGATCGTCGTCCTCCGTGGCGCCGGCAAGTTGAGGTCGTCTCCCGGCTTGGCGATGTAGACGTCGGGCGGTGTCGTGGCGATGAGCTCCGCTTCATCATCCTCTGCGACTCCGGCTTGATGATGTAGTCGCAGGCTGCATGCGGCCTCGTCCTTCACGGCGCCGAGTTGATGTAGTAGGCATCGGGCGGCGTCGTGGCGATGCTCCGGGTTGTCGGTGTAGCCTTCCAGTCGGACGACATCTTTTTCGGCGGTGGACGGGTCACGACGACGACTCATCTAGGCGCGGCTGGATAGAAGGTGAGAGAGAGAGGGGAGAAAGGTTAGGCTGCAATATCACCATCCGGGAACACAAGCTTCGCGTTCATGTCGTCCGCGGCTGCGTACGAGTTTGTATTGCCGGGGCTGGATGGATGCGAGTTGTGCCTGGATGGATCTTGTGTTGGCTAGGGCGTGGTGGATGGATGGATTGGGTTCAGGGTTTGTGGCGTGTCCTCCCTCCTTCGCCGCGTGAGTCCCCCCTGCGATGGATCTTGGCTGCGGCTATTTATAGGCAGGAGGTAGATGTCCTGGCTGCCGCCTGAACTGCCCGATCTTTGCGCCATGCCTTGCGAGAACCAAGATATCTTCTGTTTTCATCTTTATCTCCTCCGCGTTTGATGTTTATCTCGACGTATCTAACTGGCCGGCGCGGATGTTTCGCTCATCAATATCCTGCGAGTCACAAAAATGAAAATAGAACGTACCCAGCCATGTCAACTGAACGTCTGCATGTGGGTCTGTGATACACGTATTGTGTTCTGCAGGACAGCTTGCCGGGTATACGTACGAGTATAAATACTCAGATACGTGTATCTATGAACCATCGGCAATATTAAATCTGTGTACGTTCCCTTACGTGCTCTCTCCGGCCGGCGCGCAGGTGCGTATGTACCTGGTATATGGTTGCACCACCCTTTGATGATGCATGCATGGTACCTGGGTAAACTTAACCTGCGTATATGTATAAAGCTAATAGATTGGTTAGTACAGAAATATATACGTGTATAGTACGTGAGCAGCCTCATGCGTGCACATAAAATTACTCCAAAGATGGCTTACTATCCAACCTGCATAAAAAAGATATTTTTTCAAATAATACCAACTAAAATACATCAAACAAATGCCCCCTCACCAAATAAGGTTCGAGTGCGGAGCAAATCGAATATAATTTGGTGATGTTTTTGTTGTTGTTGTTGTTGTTGTTGTTGTTGTTGTTGTGGCGCATCAGCACGTGCAGCCTAATATCTCCGGTGTTCTGCCCCTGAACGTCCTCCAGAATGTACCTGTGAGGAAAAGAAAGAAGAGAAAAGAAAAAGGAAAAAAAATGCATTATGAAGCTCTGTCGTAGTCGTGGTGCCGTTGTTGCAGAGACAACATGTTGCCGGTACGTAGCAGTGCAGGTATGTTCTTCTGCACTTGCATCTCTTGAAGACTCGATGGGATCGTAAAAAACGACGATGCTAGCCACCGAGGTAACTCCCTACTTCGTCTTCATTTCGAGGCGAAAAAACATGCCTTGACCTGAAAACCAAGTAGACAAAATTTACCGAACTCGTCGCGACTGCCTAGCTGCTGCGGTGCCAGCCGACTTGATCGGAGGGTTTCACAGATTGACGCTGGCCGTGTTCACTGCATGGTAGTCTGGGTCCAGGTTGATCCTCTTTTCGACAACGGCTCTTTGGAGCCATTCCTTGAAGGCGACGCAATCCTCGATGACATGGCCCACGTACCTGTGATATGGACAGAAAAGAGGGTTATCCGTCATCCTTACCTGATCATGCCTTCGAGGTTCTGGTAAGTTCAAAGCTCGATGTTCCATCAACTGATCGAACATGTCCTTGATGAGTTCGCGGCGGAAGATGTATTGCTTCTTGAGAAGCTCCTGGATTGAAGGCCGTTGTCTTCCTCCTGCCTGTTCACCTCTTGCGCCCAAGATGGGCATGTGGCCTTGTGGTGCAGATGAGAAGACCCTGGTGGTGTTTGCTTCGGCGGGTGCCTTCATCTTGCCACCGGTGTTGGCTTGCTTGGACGTCGCGGAGAATCTCTTGGAGGGGTCGAATGCGCTGGCATTCTTGTACAACTCCATTATTTGGGGCGACTTCTCGAACTCCAGCTTCGTAGCTTCTACCGCCGTGCTTAGGGCACTAAAGGTTCTGGGCTCACGTCGGGAGACCTCGAGCGACCAATGCTGTTGCATCCCATGGACGCACATCTCAATGGCATCTTCAATGTGCATCTCCCTGGCGAGAAGCACGTAACGGTCGCGGAAGCGGATGACGTATTCGTCGATGGACTCGTTTTGCCGTTGTCGAACTTGCGCTAGCTCAACCACGGAGAAATCTTTCTTCATAGCCACGAAGTGCTTCTTGAAAATCTCCTTCATGCCTGCCCAACTTCCGATGGATCCAACCGGTAGACGGCTGTACCAATGGAAGGCAGGGCCGGTTAACGACCCTGAAAATTGTCGAAGTAGGAGTGAAGAGTTATTTGCCGTATCGCCGCATGCTGCCTCGAAGTACGCCAAGTGCTCCCGCGCATCGCCAGTCCCATCGAATTGACGGAACTTCGGTGGGTGCCATCCTGCGGGAAATGACACCATGTCGTGCCATGCTTTGTATGGCTTCTCCAACTCGCTCTCAGAAGTGCGAGGCGCTTGATCTATCGCCATTTGTTTCAACTTCTTGGCCACCATGTCTTCAACGATGTCGTGGTAGTCCTTGAGAACACTTGCTTGGGGCACCGCGTTGGCGGAACCTGCAGGGCTAATCCATGGACGAGCCTGTGTGTTAGGGTCTTGGCGTGGGCGCACATCGTTAAGCAGCACCTCCACGTGAGCGCCGCCCAGTAGCTCTTCTTCTTGTGGGTCCACCACTCGTTGCGGTGTGGCTCGTGGCGGAGCGCCTTGATTGTTCATCATGAGCTCGATGAACTGGTCGAGCTTCGACGCCAACTGGTCGATCGTCCGGTGTTGGTCTTGAACCTGTTCATCTAAAGAAGCTCCACGTGCCCCTGCATCTGCCGCGCCGTGGTCCTCGGCTTCAGCATCATCTTCTCCAGCCGCGCCGCCGTTATTCACCATGTGAACGGGAGCGGTGTGGAGGTCTTCAACACCGTCTTCGTAGTCCGACAAGACCGATGGAGCAAGCTCGTGGTATGAAGGGGAGTTCGGATGTCTCTCCAACGAAGGAGAAGAAGATGAGTCGGAGAAGCCATCTTCATCATGGAGGTCGTCTCGGTGCTCTCCACCCCCGACGAAGCCATCTGTCACACTTTGACGTGCGATGGACCTCAATCGCGTGTTGGCTCCTGGGCGGCTTGCAACTTGGTGTAGTTCCTCTGGATCTTCGGGGAGACGCGCCGAGATGTTGGTGTAGCGGCATGGGGATATGTCTCGGTGCTGCGATGCGCTTCCATCCGCCCTTGACCCTTTCCCTGCCGTCACGGGCAGGCATGGGGCCTTGGACCTCACTCCTTCTTGTGATGTTGATGAGCTCGTCTTGGCTCCTATGTCCACACCTTTGAACCATGCACAAACATGGTTAAGGCGTGGTAGGAGGTTCTTCCGGAAGTCCGCCTTCGGGTCTGGCAGAATCTCTTTGTCTGAAGGGTAGCTGAAATCCTGGGTGATGCGAGGAGGTCGCCATCCATTGCTTGACCCTTCGCTAGGCTGCACTCCCAGGGTGCCGCACAATGCAAGGTTCTTCTCAGTCGATTCCTTTGTCTTGTTAGCCTCCTGCAGAAGTTTAGACTCTCCATCTTGGCATTCTATTTCAGAGGGCACAAGAGGGGAATCTACGGGAATTGTTGCATTGGGTTGAAGTGCAGTGCTTGTAGTGGCATCCGCAACAGCTTCATTTGTTGGAGGAGATCGTAGGCTTGGTCACTTCAACGCCTTCCATAGGTGTGGCCGCCGGTGTCGCCGTTTCTTGAACCTTCGTTGTGGATGGTGTTCCGTCCTCCTTCACCTGTTCATCATTTTTCCTTGGAAGGGATGGGGATGGCTCCACTTTGCTCTTCTGTTCTACGCCGCTTCTGGATTGCTTGCGTGGCTTCGGCGCCAAGCGGGTGAGCTGGTAGCCATACCGCTCATGCCGCTCCAAGTTGGGGGAGATGCGGAATCCAATCCTGTCATTTTCTTGAACGACACCATCATTGGGTCGCAATCGTACCTGGGTGTGTTGAAGCACTAACTCCTCGAGTTCCTTGTACAGAACTTGGCGGTTTCTCCGTCGCCTCTCTCGCTTGCGTTGGTTCTCCGTTGCAGCAACATTGGACCGTGGTGGAATTGGTGGAGTGGGTAGAAGCGGTGGTGCAGGGCGCTGCGTGGATGAAGAAGTCCTGTCCATCATCACCTGCAGTTGGGGTCGATCTCCCTGCCTTGAAGGGGATGAGCGTCGTGGTGGAAGGGTTGGACGGGGAGGTTCCCGTGGTCGCCATTGTTGAGTGGGCCGATGGTTCCTCTCGCCGTCTTGATGTCTTGCCCATTGGTTCCAACGTGGGAGCATGTTAGGATGCCCCCGTTGCTGGAAGTGTCGAGTTGGTGAAGATTGTCGTCGGGGCGCCAAAGTATGACGCTCATGTTGAGGGCGATGACTTGGTACATGGCGCCTCGTCCTTTCTGCAGCTTGTGTAGAGGTCGGTCTTGTCGTCGCGGGGTCGTGAAGGCGCCTCTGGATGTTGTTCATCTGCTCTCGGAGTTGGCGAAGTTCTTGCCGTACGTCTTCATCACGCGGAGCGGGGGCTTCATGGCGAAGCGTGGAAAACCTGTTGTTGTTGGAGAGCGGCCCCCCACCCATTGCCGAGGTGTGGAGGCATGGTGCCCACGTGCCCCGTCGAGCATCTTCAAGGTTGATGGAGACCGTAGGGCCTGGTACAACAGGCTCTTTGCGTGAGCGCCGCTTCCAAAACTCCTTCATGATGGCTTTCCGCACCAACTGATTGACCTTGTACGGCTCGTATGCCCACTCATCGGGGAACAAGTCATAGGGAGGTGTCACGGAGCTCCGATAGGTGAACACCTTATCAGCAAGGTCCCTTGCGCCGAGAAACCAGTCCTCCTCCGGCACCGTGCTCTGAGCAATGCGGGAGGTTATCTGTTGGTGGAGTAATTGTACCTTGCGATACTTCCTCCTATAGTTACGTAGCGGATGCGGGCTTTCGGACAAACGTGCGTTCGCCATGAGCCTCCGCAAATTGTCGAAGATGGCCTCCAAGCCTTCGAGAAGCTCGACTTCGGTGCGCCGCGGTGTTGCTGTTGGCGGCTCTGAGCGTAGAGTCGGGGTAGGGGTTTGGAGGTTCGTCGCGCCTGCCCTTTTGCTGGCTGCCTTGACTCGAAGGCGTTGAGCTGCCTCCAAGTCTCCTTGCATGTCCGCCCTTGTCGACTCCTTCAATAGGGCGCGCGCCTCGAGCATTAGCTCGCGGCGCTCCTTCTTGAACTTGGTAGCTTCTCTCCTTTGTGCCTTCCTTGACTGCACAGTTTGGAACTGCACAGGCTCCTGGGCTTGGTGCCTGTAGATTTTGTCGCCAAGCTCGATGACGACCATGGGCGGCATTGATCCAAACTGAATCAACACCGGCTCCGAGCTGCTGCCACGGGAGAGTCCACCTGCATGAAAGGGATCCGGATAAGCGGAAGTCCTCGGCGATACCTTGTCATGCAGCATGCTGTGCAGATTGGGAGACGAGCGAAGATTCCGACGACCACAACGAAGCAGAGATGGGAGGAGAACCATGTGTCCCACTGGGCGTGCCAATTTGTTTGACACGAGAAAAATCTGTTTGGGGGTGTGCGACTCTCCATAAGAAAGGAAGAGAAGAATGTATAGATTTCTCTCATGCGCCGGGGAAAAGAAAATGCGGGCGTGCCGGTGTACCGTAGTACACAAAGAAAACAAAGATATGGGAACAATATTTTATTAATCTCAAGGATAACAAACACAATTCCCGATGTGCGCTTCGTGGCCTACTAGCGCGGCCAGCTCGACAATGGCGATGTGTGATCTTCTGGTTCCCAGGGTCTCGAAAGACTCCTGGTTAATTACTCCCGCGGGTTACGCCGCGAGATACCTCCGATTAAGCCGTGTGATCGTCTTCGTCATCTCCGCTTCGCATTCTCCATGCACATGATGATGGTGGTGTTTGTGGGCAACGACAGAGCCCGTGTCCTCGTCGGTACACGCGCTGTTAAGAACGTGGCTTTTATGCTAGCCACGCCCGCCCTCGCCGTCATGCCTCGTCGGTCTTGGCGGCGTTGATGTAGTGGTTGGGGTAGAAACAGCATGGTCCTGCTAAGCTCGGACTTGTTGACGACGTAACGGCTTCGTCGGGGTATGCAAGGGGTACACCTCGCGGGAGTAAGTTGTAGGTGGAGATCGGCGTCGGTATAAAACCGACGCACTCGTACACATCGACATGGCCAGCGTGGTTGATGCCTCGTCCCAACCGAACGCCGAGTTCACGACAGTTGGCGTAGTCAAGGGATCGTCTCACGAGTTGGTGGAGGAGCGTGATCGTCGTGGAAGTCGCATCGTCTCGCGTCGGTGCTACGCCGAAAGGGTGACCTGTACGCCGGCGACGCCGAGGATCTATACGCCGAGACCTGTACGCCAAGGACCGGATCATAGAAAATGTGGCGTGGTAGAGGCCGCGTCGCCTTATAGCGGGTGCTACGCCAAAGGGTAACCTATACGCTAGCGACATCAAGGACCTGTACGCCGAGACATATGCCGTGGACCTGTACGCCATAGTGCGCGCCTCGTCTCAGCTAGACGCCGAGTATACGGCGGTCTGCCAAAACACATGCGCCGCTGCCTGAGGTAGACGAAAGGGGGGTTTCATAGGGGCGACATCGGCTTGGACCGGTGCTACGCCAAAGGGTGACCTGTACGCCGGCGACGCCATGAACCTGTACGTCGAGACCTGTACGCCATGGTGCGCGCCTCGTGTCAGCTAGACACCGAGTATACAACGGTCTGCTGAGACATGAGCGCCGCTTCCCGAGGTCGACGAAAGGGGGTTTCATAAAGGCGATATCGGCTTGGACTGGTGCTACGCTAAAGGGTGACCTGTACGCCAGCGACATTAAGGACCTGTACGCCGTAAACTTGTACGCCATGGTGTGCGCCTCATCTCAGCTAGACGCCGAGTATACGGCGGTCTGCCAAAAGGCATGCGCCGCTTCCCGAGGTCGACAAAGGGTGGTTTCATAGAGGCGACATCGGCTTGTACTGATGCTACATCAAGAGGGTGACCTGTACGCCGGCGACGCCATGAACCTGTACGTCAAGACCTGTGCGTCAAGGACATGTGCGCGGTGGACCTGTCCATCGTTGTGCGCGCCTCGTCTCAACTAAACGCCGTATTCGGTGGTCTATCGAGACAAGGGCGCCGCTTCACGAGGTCGACGAAAGGTGGTTTCATAGAGGCGACATCGGCTTGGACTAGTGCTACACCAAGGCGGTGACCTGTACACCGGCGACGCCATGAACCTATACGTCAAGACCTGTGCGCCAAGGACATGTACGCCGTTGACCTGTCCATCTTGGTGCGCGCGTCGTCTCAACTAAACGCCGTATTCGGTGGTCTATCGAGACAAGGGCGCTGCTTCACGAGGTCGACGAAAGGTGGTTTCATAGAGGCGACATCAGCTTGGACTGGTGCTACGCCAAGGCGGCGACCTGTACACCGGCGACACCATGAACCTGTACGTCGAGACCTGTGCGCCAAGGTCTTGTATGCTGAGGACCTGTTTGTCGAGAACTTGTATGCAATGGTGCGCATTCACCGAGAATCTGTTCACCGAGAACCTGTTCGCCGAGGACCCGTTCACCATGGACTTCCGCCGAGGACCTGTTCGCCATCATGTTTGAGCACCGAAGGAGATATCGGGCTACATCTTTGGCGAGCGCCGAGCCGCCGGCCTCCATGGTGGCGACGACGTTGACGGCGGGCAGCACGTGGGCGAGCTCCGGGTTGCCGGCTTCTGTGGTGGCGGTGTGGCGACGACGGTGACGGCGGGCGACGCGTGGGCGAGCTCCGGATCGTCGTCCTCCGTTGTGCCGGCAAGTTGAGGTCGTCTCCCGGCTTGGCGATGTAGACGTCGGGCGCCGTCGTGGCGATGAGCTCCGCGTCATCATCCTCTGCGACTCCGGCTTGATGATGTAGTCGCAAGCTGCGTGCGGCCTCGTCCTTCACGGCGCCGAGTTGATGTAGTAGGCATCGGGCGGCGTCATGGCGACGCTCCGGGTTGTCGGTGTACCCTTCCAGTCCGACGGCATCTTTTTCGGTGGTGGACGGGTCACGACGACGACTCATCTAGGCGCGGCGGTATGCTTTCCGCATAGTGCATGCATGCTGGATAGAAGGTGAGAGAGAGAAGGGAGAAAGGGTAGGCTGCAATCTCACCATCCTGGAACACAAGCTTCGCGTTCATGTCGTCCAGCTCCTTCCTCGTACAGATTGCCGCCGGCCTGTGGTTCTTCTCCTGATGCGTGGCTGATTGGGTGACTTTTGGCTGGCTGGATGGGTTGTGTGCGTGAAGTTGGATGGATGGATGTATTCTTGGCTGGCTTGATTGTGCGTTGGCCAGCTGGATGGATGGCGGCTGCGTACGAGTTTGTATTGCCGGGGCTGGATGGATGCGAGTTGTGCCTGGATGGATCTTGTGTTGGCTAGGGCGTGGTGGATGGATGGATTGGGTTCAGGGTTTGTGGCGTGTCCTCCATCCTTCGCCGCGTGAGTCCCCCCTGCGATGGATCTTGGCTGCGGCTATTTATAGGCAGGAGGTAGACGTCCTGGCTGCCGCGTGAACTGCCCGATCTTTGCGCCATGCCTTGCGAGAACCAAGATATCTTCTGTTTTCATCTTTATCTCCTCCGCGTTTGATGTTTATCTCGACGTATCTAACTGGTCGGCGCGGATGTTTCGCTCATCAATATCCTGCGAGTCACAAAAATGAAAATAGAACGTACCCAGCCATGTCAACTGAACGTCTGCATGTGGGTCTGTGATACACGTATTGTGTTCTGCAGGACAGCTTGCCGGGTATACGTACGAGTATAAATACTCAGATACGTGTATCTATGAACCATCGGCAATATTAAATCTGTGTACGTTCCCTTACGTGCTCTCTCCTGAATCAAGCAACCAAACTTGTCAAGGATCACACGACAGTCTATTTCATCAATTAGAGCATTGAAAGAGACCAAGTTGACAGGAAAAGCTGGCACATGTAAAACTGAGGATAGGGAGATGTTCGGAGTGCACTTGACCGTGTCAACCCCTACAACAGGCTGTTTTGTACCGTCAGCAGTTTGTATGGTGCCCGTGTGGGTAGGAGGATACTTAGTGTAAGACTCAAAACACACATGAGTTACCAGTAACATGCTTAGATGCTCCAGAGTCTAGGACCCACTCGAGAGCATTCACATTTGGAGCAAAAGATGCCTTTTTCGGATTACCTTCATCAGTGGAGGCCCAGTGAGCAAAGTCCCCATAGGGAGCATCATTGAATTCTTCGCCCTTTGACGTCATAGTTTCCCTTTCAACTGCCATATGTGCTCGCGGACCCCCGGAGGTTCCCGAGTATCCACCTCTTCCCTTAGTTGTCTGACCCCCTGAGTATCCACCTCTGCCTCTAGCAATCCTGCCAATGCCACTTGCACCTTTGTTGTATCCCCTGCCTCTACCAGGAGTTGGACACTCCCACTTCAGATGACTTACCTCCCCACAGGTAAAACAGCCCCTAGGATCTCTCCACTCCGTACGCTCAGTGGCTACAAACGTCAGAGTCGGCCGAACCGTCATGGCTGCTTTCTCAAGAGATAACCTCACCTCCTCTTGAGTCATCGCTGCAATTGCCTCATCAATAGTTGGTAGGAGAGGTTGGTGAAGAAGGGATGCCTTCCTGCCATCAAAGCAACCGTGGAGGCCCTCCAAAAGTTTCAGCACACGCCTACGTGCCATCCACTTGCGCCCTGACTCGATGCAAGCTGCATCGTAAAGTTCCAGAGGATCACAATTATCCTGGTCAGCCCACAAAGCCTGCAGCTCTGCCACATATGCCATAACTGACATGTCCCCTTGACGCAGCCGACTGATCTTCCCTTCAATCTGAGCAATAAGCATGACATTGCCCTTGCCGGAGTATTGAGTGGATAGAGTCTTCCATATCTCAGCAGAGGTGGATAGGCCCTCCACAGATCGCCCAATGGAGGGTACCACCGAGTTCAACAACCACCCAATAAGGATAGAGTTGATGACCTTCCACCTCTTCCCCTCCACGGTAGTCTTGTCTCTCGGTTCGTCAACCGTTCCCAACAAGTGTCCATCAAGTTCCTTCTGCACCACAACCAACAATGCCCTCCGAGACCAACTCAGATAATTGGCTGCACCCTCTAGCTTCATGTCCATGGGCGACAACTCAATCTTTTGAGCCACTTCCTGACGAGAAACAATGGCCCCAGAGTTCGAATCTGCGAGGAATTTAGCGAGCTGCTGGACAGCCGCAGCAAGACCTGGTTCACCCATTGCCACACTTAGCAGCAGCAGAAGACACAACCGTCGTTTCCTTCTTCACCTCTGCAAACAGCAGCAGCCACACAGCACTAGCAGCAGAAAAAAAAAACTCTCCCCTTGGCTAGCAGCAGCCTCCTCCTCACCAGCAGTAGCACCTCAACTCCTTGCTCCTCCACAACCACCTCTTCCTCTCTCCCTACCGCACAGCAGCAGCAGCAGCACACATCCACCAAGATCGACACCAGAAGCTACCAAGATAGCAGCAGCAATGGGCAGCAGAGCACCAGCAGCAAGGGGCAGCAGAGAACCCAGCAGCTTTACTCCTAACTGCTCACGCTGCTTGTATGTCCTTCTCAATCCCTCTCCTTTCCACCAGAAAAAAAAAACACAAAGAGATGGGGAAGAAGGAAGAACTCCGCCCAGATCCGCCGCCACCTTGCCGGAGACCCGCCGCCACCTCCTCAGGCCCCACCGTCACCGGCATCTGATACCATGTTGAGTTGGGACTCACCCTCTTGGTTGCTGGCGGCTGGGAGAGGAGAGGTTGTGTGCGTGTCTGTGACGCCCCCACAATCAAGCCGTGTACAGTAATCATACACGCAAGGTACACGATCGAGATTAGGGACTCACGATGAGATATCACAACACAACTCTACAAACAAAAATAATACAAGCTGTTTAATACAAGCCAGGGGCCACGAGGGCTGGAATACAACAACTCGAGAGCACAAAGTCAGCGGAAGCAATAGTATCTGAGTACAGACACGAAGATACAAGGTTGCCTTAAGAAGGCTAGCACAAAAATCAACAGATCGAAAAGGCGAGGCCTCCTGCCTGGGAACCTCCAAACTACTCCTGGTCAAAGGGGAACTCGACGTCGTATAAGGCATCGGGGATCTTCATGTTGCGGTGGTCGGCATCGGGGATCTCCTGCTCCTGGACTCCAACGTCGACTGCAGCGGCCGATCAGGCAAAACAGTAAAGGAAATAAAGCAGGTGAGTATCTAGTATACCCGCGAGTCTTACGTCCGCTACTAAGCATTATGCATTGTATCAACGGAAAGAAGAGGCTGTATATAGTGGACTGAAAGACAGAAATCCAGAGCAAGGGTAAGAAGCTAGGCCTAACGAAGACTAGCATCTTCCGACGATGTCTTGCAGCATGAGGTAAGAATCAGCCAACAGTTTATATAAAGCATAAAGTAACAATGCAGCAGAAGTTGCTGCAGCACTGTATAATAATAAGTTGTAATAATTAACAATGCCTCCGAGTTCACCTCCTCGACATCCCCGCGAGGAAGAGAACCCGGAACCATACAGTTTAATAATAATAGTTTCTAGTAGTAAGATCCAGCTTCAGCATAAAGCGTCCTGTTACCGTGGACACGGCTATTCGAATAGATTAATCTTCCCTGCAGGGGTGCACTTGTGTTACGCTACACGCACGGATCTCCAGGGTGGCGGGAACCTTGTTAGGGAACGCTCCACCGAGGCTATCCGACACTTCATAGCCCATCTTTCAAACTCAACAGAGAGGCCATCCGCCGGTCTAAATCCTAAGTACTCAGGGCCTTGGACCCCAACCCTGACGTACTCCTGCACGGTGCGTGGGTGGCCGGGAAGCTGTAACAAAAACAACACAGCTCGAGCCAAGAAGACAGCGCACTTCCCGGCAATCAGCCCGCGGTACTGCTGACGTCTGAAGAGTCCTCGGACGACACTACGAAGCAGAGGAGCCCATAAACTCGTAATTCCCACGGGTAGGTAGTGCGTACATGGCATATAGCCAACTCAAGACATTCACTGAACCAATTAACATTTTAATTAACCTGCGTGACAACCGTTATCGTTGCCTCGACTTAACCGACCCGCGGACAACGACAGCAGCCAGGACCACCAGTACATCGGTGCCTGCCCTGTCGTCCCACCAAGTCACTGCGGTTACCAACAAGGTGAACCGTCTCCTTACCTTGTCTCGCGTGTGCTCCTGAAGGAGCTCGACTTTCGTGGTTTGGTAGCTCTCGCAGCCAACGATCAGGGGGCCAAGCACACCGGTACACTGGTCGTACCCTCCCTGTCGTCCCGTCGCAATACCTCTCGCGGGTACCGTTGGGTCGCCCGACTTCTTACCTTTTAGGACACCAGTTGGTTCGAGTTCCTACCATTAAGTGAAACCAGGAGGTATCACCCTCGATGGCACACTTAAAAAGGTTTGACAGAGACATCAACGGAATGAACTAAAGAGTTAACCTCGTATCATCCCGGTGACGCTACGCTACTGAGCCGACGAGAGTGAAATACGAGTCCATTCCACTCGTAAGCCAAACTCGAAGCGACTCGGCAGAGTCTCGCCGTTGTAGGTTCCCTAGGGCGTCTGCATTGATCCGTACCTGTTGCAGTTGTAATATAACATTTCCGCGATCACTCCCAGAGTGATCACAGCCCGCTATCTAATCCTAGCTAACAATGCGCAGGGTTTACTGCTGAATAATGCATAAGTATTAATAGGCAGCATAGGATTAAAGGAAGGTACATCAAGGGGCGACAAAAGCAGGCTATGCAATTGAATAGGATTGTAATCGTAGCAGCAGCAGTAACAATGCCTAGTGCAAGAAATGTACGGAAAGGTAGGCGATATCTGGGGGAGAGAATGGCTCTGCTTTCCTGGTAGCTCGACAGTAGCGGTACGGTCGTCGGCGAAGTAGTCGTACTCAACATCGGTGTAGTCGACGGCAGCAGCGGGGTCTACCGGAGATTAAGGGGGGGGGGAAGAAACAATAAATAAACAACAATAATAGCAATACAAATGCAAGACATAACAGATGAATTGTAAACGGGGGTTCTAACGCAGTACGATGCACGTTGCTCGGAGCGGGAATTCATCCGGGGATGAAATACCGGCTCCGGGTGATTACCGGACAGGGTGTCCGGAGGGGGGGGGGGAGATATCATGCCGGAGGTGTCATGGGTACCGGACAAACATAAGGGGGGTGTATCCGTGCTAGTTGATCTATTCCGAGAAACATTCGTGTTCGGAATAAATTCATCCGGGCACTCTTAACAGTACCAGACAGTTTATCGGACCGCCGGTCCGGAGGGGGACGGTTCGATGTTCGTTGTGTTAGAGGGGTGTGGTAGACATACGGATGGCGTATCCGTATTCGTTATATTTTTCTGATCAATTTTGATGTATAAAGTTTTTTGATCTGAGTTACGGTTTATTTTATATGATTTTTCAAAGCTTTTAAATCATTTAAAAAGGATTTTCTGATTTTCTTTTATTAATAAAATCCAACCTTATCCAGAACCTTATCCACAACAGTGCTGACAGGGTGGACCCACATGTCATACACAGAGGCATTTAACTCATTTTATTTAAATCAAAAATATCAGAGGACCCACATGTCATACATTGTTATTATTATAAATCCATTTTATTAAAATGCTTACAGGTGGGATCCAGGTGTCATAGACTTTAGTTTTAGTTTAGGAATTAATTAAACCAGAGAGTTAATTAAGGGGGGGTTGGCCCCACATGTAATAGACTAGGGGGGTTATTTTCATTGTGTTAATCCTAACAGAGGGAATTAGGACGTGGTTAGTGTTAAACTAATACAGGGGGGGGGGTTAACCACAGCCGAGCCACACGGGGCTCGCCGGCGGCGAAGGGCTCGGGGGTGAGCCGTTCCGGCGAGGGGAGTGGGAACTACCGTGGGAGGGGGGTGCGGGCTGCGGGGCGGAGGCAGGCGCGGCTGCGCGCGGCTGCACGCGGCGAGGCGAGCAGCGACGAGCTCGCTCGGGAGCTCGAGCTCCCGTCAATGGAGGCTCGGGCGGGGCACTACCCTACGACGAACAAAATGAAGGGGGAAGGGGGAAATCGTGGGATGGGCTCACTGTGAGCGCGAGGGGAATGGCAGCAGGCACGGTGGAGCTCCGGAGGAGGCCAATCGCGAGGCGGGGCGGCGACGGACGTCGAGGGAGCGGCTCGGTTCTCAGACGGCGGCGCGCCACAGCTCGAATTGACGGAGGGGAAGCAGCGAGGAGGGGCACGGGGAGGTGCTAGACGTCGTGGCTGGGCCGGGGGTGGCCAATGGCCGCGTGGGTGCTCGCCGGCACGCCCACGGCAGAACTCGGGCCCGAGCAACCCATGAAGAGAGGGGGGGGGGGAGAACCAGATCTGGGAGGAGGGGGGGTGAACGCGGCTAGGGTTGGGGCAACGCAGGGGAGGCCTTATCCTCCCCCTCTCCCACTGTAGCGACCTAGGGGCGAGCTGGTCGAGCCGCAGCAGCCCCAGGGTCGGCCATGGCTGCCAGAGGAACAGGAACAGGGGAACAAGAGATAAGGGAAGAAGGTGGGCCTGGGGAGGTTGGGCCCGGGGTGGGCCTGCGCCCTAGGCGGGTTTTAGGGTTTTTTAATTTTTCCTTTCTTTTTCTTTTTGTTCTCTCGGTTTGTATTTAGTTTAATGTATTTTATATTTTTCTTCAACTTAGAATTTATTCAAAAATTATTGTTACACAATAGAAAATTATTATAAACAGCATGGACCAGAACTAAAATCATTTAAGTTTTATTTAAACCATAACCCATTAAATTGAGCTATTAAGGCTAGTGGTTATATTTATCAGCAATATTTAAATTGGTTAATAAAATATCATTTCTATTTTCATATGACCTACTGATTAATAAGTATTTAATAAAATTGGGTTCACAATTTTTAGTCCATCTAAAATTTCCACTTGTTTATTAAAATTCCATGGCAATTTAATAATTCCTAACTATTGTTTTTATTTTAAATATTACTCCTATACCATTTTAATAAAATCCTAAACACTTAAGGTGACCTACTGATTATTTGCAACTATTAAAAGTGGTTGCATTACTTAGGGTTTACTATAACTTTCATTTCCATTTTGAAATCAATAGAAATTTTGATAACCCAACATTGGTTCCATAATCATCATGGCCTTGGGATCATTCAAATGACCAGGGGGATTTGGCTTAACCAAGATCAGGGTGATGGACATGCATCCACCATTCTTGGAGCAAACTTATAATCTGAAAATTTTATCAGGGTGAGAATCTGACAGAGCCATGATCAAGGTGATCATGGCTTGATCATCAACAGTAATGAGCCTTAAACAGTGGAATCACTGTAGTGATTACTGTACTGGGTCTGAGGGTGTTACAGTGTCTTACCCCTTGACCCCCTGCACTTCCTCTTCTAGGTTTACTTATGGGCTGGGCCCTTGTGGGCTAAAGTAGAGATGGGCATGCTGCCCATAACGGTTCAACATAATATAACTACCCCCCTCAAACTCAGGGTAGATCCACAACATTGAGTTTGGAGAGATAAAATCCATGTTGTGCTCTAGTCAGGGCCTTCGTAAAGAAACCCGCCAACTGTAACTTAGAAGGCACATACTTGAGAGCAATAACCTGATCCTGCACACCGGCACACACAAAAGAAACATCAACACCAATATGCTTGGTGAGCTCATGCTTCACAGGGTCATGCACAATACTGATAGCACCTGTAATGTCAGATAATAGCAGAGTAGGTGTAGTGATAGAAGCACCAAACTCATGAAGTAACCAAGTCACCTCTGCCGTCAAAAGAACCATAGCTCGCAACTCAGCCTCAACCTCAAATGGGAAACTGCAGTCTGTTTGTTTGTATGCCAGGCAATGAGAGAACCACCAAGAAAATATAGTAAGTAGAAAGTGGACGGCGATCTGAAGGATCACTAGCCGACGTAGCATCCGAATAGGCCTTAAGCTATAATGAATTGGAGCATGGAAAGAACAGATGGTGAGAGATTGTGCCGTAAACATTGTTAAAAAAGGCACGCTTAGGTCGGCGCTTAAGCGCGCCTAAGCTCTAGGCGCTAGCAAAACGTCTAGCGCTTAATTGCGCTCAATCTACGCATAACTGCGCATAAGCGGGCGCTTTGATCACAAAAGCGCAAGGCAGTGGCAAAACGCACAATTGACGCCTAGCGCTTTTTTGAACTATGGCCGTAAAGATATCGAAGAACACGAAGGAGGTGACTCTAGTGAACTGAAGTGGGAGCAGAAATAAACAGACTCAAAATATGGACATGATAGGAGATATCCGGACGAGTGACAACTAGATAGACAAGACTCACAACAAGACGATAAGTCTAGTCACGTGAACTTCGGGAGTAGTTTCGTAACGAGAGCCCTGCAGAATTTACCAACAGATTTGTAGGCAAAGCGCAAGTACTAACAATAGAAAATGCAAAGCCCACCTTACGAGACAAAGGGGCAACTGACTAGTTCAGGGACGCATGCATAGATTAGATCGTGGCTATCTTATGTGGCTGCCGACTGCTACCGTCGATTCCTCATGCCTGATCGTTTGCCGCTTGCTATTATAGAGGACCCGTCTAGGGCAGTTCTCGATCCATAG
The DNA here is from genome assembly GCA_950022295.1 of Bromus sterilis. Lineage (NCBI taxonomy): Eukaryota > Viridiplantae > Streptophyta > Magnoliopsida > Poales > Poaceae > Bromus > Bromus sterilis. The sequence continues at coordinate 153,237,789 of OX465596.1, read as the reverse complement.
AGTTGCAGCTTTCATTCTACAAGTCTGAATTACTAAAGGGGGTGATTCAGAGCATGAGCACCAGGACTAGAGAACTGAGCAAGAGTACCCTGTTCAGCAAGGACTCCACGCAACATCTTGGAGATATACTCTCCAGTAGAGTCAGCCCGGAACGCGTAGAGAACTGAGTATGTACCATGGCAGCAAAATGCTTATATATAGATAAGACCTCTCTACGAGAAAACATAAAATATACATGTGTCTAGAGAAATCAACTATAAAGATAATATACTAATGATGACTGTCCTTCAAGGCAAAGGGAGCTGGACCCGAGGTATCAGAGTGAACAAGGTCGAAAGGACGCTAAGATATAGTCTCACTATGAGGATAAGGTAACTGGACCTGTTTACCAAGACGATAACCCTGACAGTCTAAAGACACCATCGGAGATGGATCCAAGAAGACCATGTCGAACTAGAGATGAGAGACGAGACACACACAAGTGACCAAGAGGATGGTGCCACTACTGAAAAGAGCCGGTAGACAGGATAACAAAGGTGGAGAGACTGTTAGCGGTGGAAGCAGAGGGAAGATGAAGCCAGTCAAGCTCCCAGAGACCCTAAGAGTCACGACGTCGGGGCCAGCACCAAGGAGAGCACCGGTGTGACGGTTTAGAACAGAACAAGAGTCAAAGTCGAGAATGACCCAACAACCAGAGTCAACAATCTGACCACCAGAAATGAGTTGCATGGTAAGTCAAGGAACATGAGCAACATCAGGGACATGAAAAGATGAATTGCTAAGAGTGTCGCGACCATGAACCAGGATGGGGGTATCATCAACAGTAAGAACATGAACAGGAGAATTGAGTGGTTGAAGAGAAGACAAAGTGAACGAATCATGAGTCATATGAAAAGATGCTCTTGTATCAAGAATCCATGAGAATGTACCTGCCTGTGTAGAGGGTGGTCTCACAATGCTAGAAGAGTCAGTAGCAGAACTAGCAGAACCTGTAGGTGGAGAGTCAGAGGACGCAGCTAACAGACATTGAAGTCGCGTAATATCCTTCTCGGTCAAGGGCTCAACAGATGAAGTCAATGAAAATGCACCCCCGTAAAGAATACTCGAAGGTACTGAGTAGGCCATGGGTCGCACAATCTCCTACTCGTTGAAGGACAGAACTAAAGTAGTCACCGTAGTAGCATCAAGAGTGGAGCGGTCACCAACGCTTGAGGAAGCCGCTATGGAACGTGGTATAACATGACCAACATCGTAGGCCGATGGAGGAGACGATGTCGTATATAGACCAACATCAAGTGCCAAGGGACGTGTGTGAGGCATAGTCAATGGTGCCATATGCCCCAGCAATGCCGGTGAAAGTCGCAAGAGAAGTCGGTGTAGAGTGAAATCACCGATGAGAGTCGCGGAAGGAGTTGGTGTAGAGTGACAATCACCATACGCGGAGATCATGAGCGAAGTCACCGTAGAGCGATGCGGACAACCTGTGGAAGACGTCGAAGGGGAGGGCGTCACAGGTGGACAAGCACCAAGGACCGAAACAGGATGCATGTACGAGATGGGATCAGTGTAGGGAACACCGTCAAGGGTCAACGGGCAGCGAGGAAAGGCAACTAACGATGGAGGCAACCGTTTTTCCCTCTTTCTTTACTTTCTTTTTATCGATTAGAGTCAGACAAATTTGCTGCACAGCAGGAAGAGACGCAGGGACGGTGGCTGCCGTCAAAGTGATGGAGCCAGCAAGGCCAGCTCGAGCATCACAAGTTGGGCTGCACGTGCCCACACAGCTCAAGCTTTGATCAGCTAGTGGAGCAGGAACCCAGGTTCACACGCAGCAGCACCAAGAACCTTCATGTTGCCTTCACGGGAGACCTGCACTAGTGGAGAAGCACCATCAAAGCTTCAGTGGCCTTCACGGGAGATCCTTGCTAGTGGAGCAGGAACCATGTGCAGGGGAGCTGGCGGTCAAAACGTGCAGGGTCTACCAGCTAGCGATCAGCTGTCTGACACGAAAGAATAGCAGCGGATGAGGGTGTGAGAATAGCAGCCACCGGCAGGACAGACAGCTGGAGAAGGAATTGGTGGCCAGGCGAGATGGATCAAGCACGAGTTGCACGTGCGAAAAAAAACCTAGGGCTTGTAATAGCCCAAGTTCAATAGGAATGATAGACTACTCATATCAACAATGTGCACCTTCTTTTTCGGGAGCCAATAAAAAAAGAACTGTCAGGTTAAGCGTGTTGTGCTTGGAGTAGTCTTAGGATGGGTGACCGACTAGGAAGTTTATCCTAGGTGCACACGAGTGAGGACAAAGTGTGCAGAAAAGACTAATCTTGGTATGTGAGGACAGTCTGGATCCCAGGCGCACCGACCAGGAATCTGTAGGGAACCGGTTAGCTATGGTTGGGGCGTTACAGTTGGTATCAAAGCCGATCCTGACGGTTACATGGTGCGTGTGCGGGTTAGTAAGGCTTACATGAGGTACATGTCTATGCCAACACTAACAAGCAAAGGGAACGTTCCTGCCGGGGTTCCTTTGAGCGGTGGTGTATGTAACAATCCAGGTTCAATAGGAATGATAGACTACTCATGTCAACAAGGTGCGCCTTCTTTTCCAGGAGCCCAGCGGAAAAGAACTGCCAGCTTAAGTGTGTTGTGCTTGGAGTAGTCTTAGGATGGGTGACCGACCGGGAAGGTTATCCCAGGTGCACACGAGTGAGGACAATGTGTGCAGAAAAGACTAGTGTTGATATGTGAGGACAGTCTGGATCCTAGGTCCATCGGCCAGGAATCGGTAAGGAACCGGTTAGGTTTGGTCGGGGCGGTATAGGGCTCAAATACCATGTTAGGAATATACAACATGTATTCCTATGGGGCCATATGCCAGTATATATACATGTACAGGTGATGACAAATATGCAGAAAACCCCTTTTACTACAGGGAACCTATACATGGAGACATAATATAACTCAACAGTTACATGTTCAGTTATCTGTTCTCATGAAGAGCCTTTTTGTTTAAATTCTGTGGATTGCTACTTGACAATGGGGTTGCAGATACATGTTAATGAACCTCTTTACTTGTTATTCGCTTGTGCACATACCTTCATTTTATTGTCCTTTGTGTATACTTTCTTATATGCAATTATACAAATATTTCTACAGATGGATTGCATAAATACCTCACATTCAAGCTTTGTTGGAGGCAGCAAAGTTGTTGAACTTGCAAAACACGAATGTCTATCGTCGAGAGGACCAACTTCACTGTTGGTTCATAAGGTACCCATCTTTTCCACCTCAGATTTTGTATCTATTCCTGAATAACATAAAGGAGAGGGTTGTAGCTTTGCAACAGTGAGCATTTGCATTCAACTTCTATGCTATCTGTGGAGTATTTTTATTCTCTTTAGCATGACTAATTGGTTTTTTTATGTCAGTAAGAATTCAATAGTAAACGTCACCTGCAACCAGGGCCAATTTCTGATCTAGCTTCGAAATGGGATGAACCAACGTTTATCTGTACATTATAAAAAGTACAAGGATTGAGAATTTTATTGCAACCTTACCGCTGTTCTCTCTTGTACAGTCTCTACTTGTAAATATTGTTCTCTTTTATTAATAATGTTTACTGTTGGGGACTCCCCCACAGTTTTCCGCTCAAAAACTTATATGAGTTAGGGTTTGATTCAATGATAATTTTGATTGCAACCTTACCACTAATCTCCCCACTAATAATTTTATATCTAATTTCCTGATTAAAGAATAAATAAACAAATAAACAGTCAGCTGATTAGAGCTCTCCAACTATTTTATAACCCTCACAACACTAATATTCTATCATTAAACCTTGCTTTTTACTTAAATTTTTATCCAATAGAATAATTGCAGTATTACACAATTAAACATTTATACTACATTTACATTAGTAAAAATAGCATAAATATCTCATCAACTGCTCAGAATTTAAATTGAGCCCTCGAAGTTTATCATGCATAATTAATCCGTTAATCAAGCCTACTACCACCTCTTAATTGCCGGTTTATAAGATCAGGATTTTCAGTATGCCTAATGCATGGTATTTTTCTTTCGAGTAGTTTGTAAGATAAGAAATAATTTAATAATCAGTACAATAATATCATAAATATGGTTTTCCTCATATGTTAGTATAGTTTCTATGCATATGCATTGTGAGAAACATGCATTGGTCATGTACAATTGCTAGGAAACATAAGCCATTTGATTACCATTATTACATGTGTATAAATCAGTCTGAGCCAGGAGGTTTAGCAGATTTATACAGAATCAACTTGTGTGTTTTATACCGGAAATGTCAAATAGAGCTCAAGCTCCATGTGGCTCTTTATCTGAGCTATCCATGTGAATAGGGATTTGGTGAAGCCACCGTATTTGAGCATTGTATACCACATGTATTTGATATTCTTGCTGTCTAATTAATAATTATAGATTACTAGAAGATGGTACTTGACATACATCAACATTTCTAATTAGTTGCTAACCTCAATTGATTTTTGATTTTGTCTAGACTCGAGGGAAGAAGGTATTTACAAAAAAATTCCACTTCGCTTATTGCAGGATGGTATTGGTATAAGTTCTGAGGTGCAGCTAAAATCTTCTGGTGAGAACAATATACAGTTCAAATCTGAAAGAGGTCAAAAGTCACGTGCCGTTTTCCCAAGAGATACTTCCAGAGGAGCAACAGCTGAGAAGGTTATCAGATTTCAAATAGTATCCTATTACTGTTTCAGATTTGGTTTGTAGATGTGTTATAACATTATATAAACGACTTTACCCAACTTCATTTTTCTGTCTTGTGTTTCTGCTGGACAGGGATTTCAGCCTGATGCAGATGCAGGTATACCAGTCTAGCTGTAATTATACAAGTCATAAGCTAGATCTGCATCTCTGCGTTGGAGATTTTTATCATTAAAACTTCTGTGCAAGCACAACGTCAATCTGGGTTGCACTGAATAAATATGTAATTGCATTTGGGTCATGCTTTTGATCTCATGTTTGAACCAGTTATATATTATATGAATAACTAAGCACTATTTGTTTACTAGTAATATGTGTAAGAGATTTAAGTTCCCATTTCCTGGCTGGTTATGTTTACTGCTGGCAGATTCGGGTCATGGATCATCATCTTCCAGCTGAAACCTGGTCTAGTATCTATATACATATTTTAGTGCTAGGTACATCCATTTCAGCGACAAGTAATGTGGATCGAAGGAAGTAATAATATAACGACTTGTTTGTATTTTTATATGAAAAATCTACTGATTATGTTCTTCGTCTACGCACATACTAGGAATAGAATGCTATCTACCTTTGAACGACAGCAGTGATTGATGAGAAAGACCAACTTAGGTATACATAAGTAAATAAATCCTGGGGTATTTATCTAGCACACTGTACATCATTGTTCCATGTATCTCGTGCACCCTTTCTGGAGTCACCCTAGAGGCTTAGAGACAGAGACACAGCCTCGATATTGTAGACTCAGCCCAAAATTATGTGCTGTTTATATCTAACTTGCCTTAGTGTCTAGTGCCTGCAAGTTACTATACAATGAAGTGTTTAATACCTGCAAATTACGATATATCTAATAGTTCTGCCAGTTATTACAGCTGCATATAAGGAGATGTGTTGTTGGGCCATGATCTGAAATCTGGTATAATCAATGTAGGAACAAGTGTGGCAGGTAGAGGCCAGAATGGTCACTCACTTGTTGGTGGGAGTTCGTCAAGCATGTCAGATCCACTAGGTTACAGCCTCAATAGCTTATACTCTATGATTCGATTAAGAGAGGTGAATTTACTATCGCAAGTGAGCTTTCAATTTGGAATTCATCAGGTCTTAATATTTTATCTTCAATTCTTATCATTCTTACTAGCCACCCAGCACCTTGAAACCGTCAGAAAACAAGACTGACCAGGACAGAACAGAGATAGCTATCGTGAAACTTTTGATCAAATCTTACTACGACATTGTCAGAAAGAGTATTGAGGATGCAGTCCCCAAAGCTATAATGCATTTTCTGGTAAGTTTATCATCTACAATGTGGTGATATCTGTGTAAGTCTTGAAGGTACCTTGTTGACTATCTACTTATTGGTGAATTTGCAATATAGTTCTACTGGACTTGTGACTGTCTTATTTGTTCTTTGCTCTGATTGTCAGAGAGCTTTAAAAATTCATACCCGTTGTTCCAAAAACCAACATACCTCCAATGTCGAATTATATATATAAATGAAAAACACTAGGATGCCTTGAAGGTACCTTGTTGACTATCTACTTATTCATGAATTTGCAATATAGTTCTACTGAACTTGTGACTGTCTTATTTGTTCTTTGCCCGATTGTTTGAGCGCTTTAAAAATTCATACCCATTGTTCCGAAAACGAACATACAATGTCGAATAGGTTCCAGCAACGCTGCTCATTGTGCCAAGCCAAGTATCATCTCTTGTTAATTAGTGTTGCAAAACCTTCCAAATTAGTCAATGTATGGGTGACACTGGTGTTTTGACTGATCTTTGCTTAAGGTGAACCACACAAAGCGGGAGCTCCATAACGTTCTAATTCGGAAACTGTACAGGTGACTTGCACTTTGGTTCTTGTACTTTCTAGCGAGCAGCTCAATCGTAAATTTCAGATTACTTTCTATCTGGAACAATCATTCTGAAATGATGATCTGCTGTGCAGGGAGAACCTACTTGATGACATGCTGAGGGAAACAGATGAAGTACTTATCAGACGGCAGCGTATTCAAGAAACTCTCAAAGTTCTTGAACAGGCACACAGGGTATTACTCCTCTCGTAAATGTTCTTGTCAACTTATCTGTCGAGCATCCATTTGATGTTTGTATTTTCAGACGCTTGAGGAATTTCCCCTTGAAGCTGAAAAGCTTGAGAGGGGCTACAGCCTCTCTGAATATGCTGCTGGCCTGCCGAAAATCCATGGACTAAGCAATCACAATCCTATGGGCATCCTCCCTTAACTAGTACAGTCCAAAGAAGCATCTTATGTACATGAACATGCTCATGCGGCATCTTGTCGGACCCAGGTGCCAAAAAACGGTACCTCTTCACTTGATTTTGATCTGATCCTATGTATCATTTCCGAGCCAGTTGTTTGTGTTTTGAGCTGTACATCCAAATTTTGTTCTACAAAGGCATTTCTTTGTAATCGGAAGCTATGGCTGGAACAATCCCTCCATTGTTCGCCGCAGTTTGCCCATAACTGGAGTAACTTGCAAGTACCCCCAGGCAGCATCATCTTTTGTTTACCTCTGACAACTAGAACAACTGGCACTGATATTACCATTTAAGTCTACAATTACGATTTTGTAGGAGCATCTAAATAAAATCTATAGTTATAATTACTTCCCCCAATTTTGGTTTTGAAAGCCCCACCATATAGTTGGTAAGCTTCGAACCTGGTCTTGGCAAAGTTTAATTCTGTAAACCGGTGCTAGTTTCTCAGTCATATTTTTTAAATAAAGGTTTATTTTATTAACTTAAAAGGTAGCATCAAGTGAAGTCAAGCATCATGAGTGATACCCAGCATATACATATCTAGGATCAAAGAAAATCAAATGGGCTAGGTATTTGGGTTGGCATGAGAGCCCATGCTTGTGCCTAGGTGCGTGATGGGCCGTCCCAGCAGTCCATTAAACGGGATGTACTTGGCTTGTGGCTTTGTGGCAGGCATCCTTGTGCTCCGAGGCCAGTCACGCGGGCTAGCCTGGTACGACCTGTTTACTTATTTATTTTTAATAGATAAGCCTAATAATGTACGTATGTTTTCAACGGTATAAGGACTAAATGGAACACATGATTAGCCCGTCCAATTTTTTTTTTGAGAAAAGCCCGTCCAATATATGTGCTTGATCTTGAGTCTGTGATCACATTTTGGCTCGGCACGCATACTAAGGGCCAGTTCTTTTGGGCAGTGGCTTATGCATAAGCTGCGGTGAAAAAAAGCCTCTGATAAGCTGCTGCAAAGATAAGCTGATGGAAATAAGCTAGCGAGTCTGTGGCATGGTCTGTAAAAAGTCAGTAATGGCCTTGGACTGGGAGGAGGGGAGGTGGACTTCGCCGGAGTGGTTGTCCGCCGTAGTAGAGCCTTGTCGTCTGCCGGAGTGGAACGCTGGCCCTCGCGCGAGGAGAGAAGGGGCCGGAGATGGAGGTTCTAGGCCGTCGCGCCCGAGCCGGCGCGGTTGTCTTGCCTGCCGTCGGCGAGAGGAGGCGAGGAGGCCGGGACGGCTACTGGGGAGGTGGATCTGGCCGGCGGCCGCCGGATCCAGTCGGTGGCGTGGCGGTGGAAGTCTTGCATGAGCGAGCAGAGGAGCTGGGGAAGCGGGGTCGGAGGCGGGGCTGACGACGGCGGCGACCTAGGAACTAGGGAGAGGAGAGGATTGGGGGGGAACTAGCCAACAAGTTGGCGAACCCTAGCGCTCGGGAGCGAGAGAAGAGAGGAACGAGAGGAGCTCGCGTGCGAATAGATGGGGATCGAGGGTGGTGGAAGTTTTCCTGTAATAAGAGGGAACAAGGGTGCTATTTTGCTACACCCTTTCGTTTTAAATGAGAAACAGTGGGAACCTGCTTTACCCTAACTTTTTTCCATTGTGAAGGGAAAAGCTGTGGAAATAAGCTAAGCTGGCTTTTTCAAAACGAGTTCTTTTGAGCTTTTAGCTTATTTTGATAATAAGCTGCTTTTTTTGAGGGGCAAGACACTTTCTATTCAATCGAGACCAACACGCTCGGAATACATACTGGGTCAGGTGGATCTGTAATCCATAAGTGCCTACCCGGACCTAAACTCGTAGCAAACTTAACTAGGTGGTGTGCATCGGAATTATAGTTCCTCCCTTCGAAAACAAAATTACAAGACTCAAACAAACTCTTATTAGCAACAATCTCAGAGGTGATCATGCCGTGGGGGCCTCTGGCTTCGTCCAGAATGTCATTACTGACGTTTGTCGCATCTCCAGATATGAGGATCTTTGTATATAATAAGTCTTAAGCCAAAGCTTGGGCCTCCCTGCATGCCATCATCTCCGAGCACTCTGGATTAAAGATTCCGGGGTAGACCACCGCTGATGAACCTCTGAAAGCACCATTGTGGTCTCGGCAAACCGCCGCCATCGCTCCCACCTCGCCACTCCTGTTGATTCCCCCATCCACCCTGATATGTATCACGCCATGCTCTGGTGGTCTCCATACCCTTCGGCTCACCACCCTAGCCCCACTGCCTGTCATGACACCGGAGTAGCAATAGTCTCCAATTCATTGATGAAATTTCTGACGAACATATGTGTCGACAACGGGCTTTGATGGATATCTTCATGAATGAGCTTTCTCCTCGCGTGCCAGATGGCCCACAAGGTAATAAAAACTCTTGCAGCTTCTTTCGGACTCATGGAGTCCAACACTTCTCCTACCCACAGTCTAGCATTTTGATGTCTGATTTGAATTAGGTGTTCCAGTGCTTCACCTTCCTCCAAAGCCCACACTGCTCACGCGACGTTACAATCGAGAAGTGAGTGTTGCCACGAATCCGGGCTTCCACAGATATGGCAGTTCTCGCTCACTGCCATTTTCCTCCGCTTGCGGACATCTTCAGTTGGGATAGACACCTGAGCTAGTCTCCACATGAAATGTCTGATCTTCGTTGGAACCTGGCAACCCCAAAGTTTCTTCTAGGCCTGTTCGGCTGTAGCCCCATCGGATTGAGCATGCCTTTCCTCCATCCAGTCCTCCCTACGCAGCTTAGTACTCACCAACATCTTGTATGCAGATCTGACTGAAAAGCTGCCCTTCTTCTCATGAGCCCACTCCCACCTGTCCTCCACATCTCTGGTGCTTAAGGGAATCCCCTTTATAATATGTTGATCCACTGGAAGGAAAAACTGTTCGATCATAGCTTGGTTCCAGGAGGCGTTTGCCGGTTCCATTATTTCATGTACAAACTTGGGAGGATTTGGAGCTAAACAAGCAATGGGTCGCATGTTTACCTCACGTGGCAACCAGTTCTCCTCCCAAATCTTCGTGCTCCTTCCGTTCCCGATCCGTTTAATGAGGCCGACCTTCAAGATGTCCCTCCCCTCCACCAAGGATCTCCAAATCTGCGAGGGATGGCTCCCCACTTCTGCCGATAGGATATCCGAGTTAGGGAAATATACAACTTTCAACATCCGAGCCGCAAGAGTGTCCGGGTTCACCAAAATCCTCCACGCTTGGCGCGCCAAGAGTGACAGGTTGAAGAGCTCAAAATCTTTAAAACCGAGTCTCCCCATATGTTTTGGCTTCGTCATTTCATGCCATGATACCCAGGCCGTCTTCCTTTTTCCTTCTTTTGCTCCCCACCAAAATTGTCTGATAAGCTTATTTAACTCTTCCAGTAGACCCCTAGGCAATTTGAAGCAAGACATTGAATATACCGGAACCGCCTAGGCAATTGACTTCACTAAAACCTCCTTGCCTGCCGATGAGAACAACTTCTCAAGCCAGCCCTTAACCTTGCCCCAAATTCTTTCCTTCAAGTACTTAAAAGCACCGTTCTTGGAGGAACCAACGTCCGAAGGCAAACAAGTACTTCTCATTAAGCGTCTCGTTTGGAACTCTTAGAATACCCTTGATCCCTTCTCTAACAGTCTCGAGGCAACCCTTACTGAAAAAGATTGAAGATTTTGATGGATTTATCCGCTGACCCGAAGCATTACAATAGGTCTCCAACAGGTTTAACACCTCTTGAGCCCCTTCACAAGTTGCTTTGAAAAACAGCAGACTGTCGTCCGCAAAAAGAAGGTGATTAATCGGCGGCGCCTGTGGAGCCACCTTTAGACCACTCAAATTGGAGACTGAAACTGAGAGTTTAAGAGGCACGAAAGGCCCTCTGCTGCCAAAAGAAACAAGTAAGGGGAAATTGGATCTCCCCGTCGAAGCCCACGAGAAGGTTTGAACTCGCTCAACTTCCTTCCATTAAACAACGCACTGTACGACACCGAGCTAACCATGCCCATAATGATGGATACCCATCTGGATTAGAATCCTAGTTTTAACATGATTGCCTGAAGATAGCTCCATTCCATTCTGTCATAAGCCTTCATCATATCCAGCTTGATGGCACCGTGTCTATGCACAACCGCCCGGTTCCTCTTCATAAAATGTAAACATTCGTAAGCCGCAATAATATTATCAGAAATCAGCCGCCCCGGGACAAAGGCTGATTGTTCATGGGATATAATATCCGGCAAGACCACTTTCAAGCGATTTGCAATGACTTTAGATGCAATCTTGTATAGGACATTACACAAACTAATTGGGCGAAATTGCGAGAAGCTGCAAAAGAACTGGCCCTAAATGTGCTTGGCGAACCATGTTGGGGTAATTCCATTTAAGTCTTCCCGTGCATGGGCTGGGCCGCTGTTGGCCAGGTCAGTTTAGTATGCACAAAGCCAAAGGTAACAAGTTCAACAATATACCGCTAAAAAAACAAGTTCAACAATAAAAGTAAATAAATCGATATAATGGCATTAGAAACGAAAAGTGCAAATATAGGCTGAGCTACATGTAGTTCGGTATCGAAATTGATTTTTTTATAAATATACATACACATGTATATGGCATATGTACAAATTTTTATAGCATTATACTTCCACACGTGGCGTATAAAAAAGACAAATGTTTATTTTAAATGGGCTTATATTTTTAGTTTTGGCTGAATTTTTTTTTTGTATAGCTTCCATATTACAACATTTTCAAACAAAATTTTACATGTTTGTACATATAAGTTTCCATGGAATTGTCTTTGATTCTTTTAATTTTAAAAAATATTTTGTATGATTTAAAAAAAATACTGAGCTACATGTACCTCTGTCTTTACAAATTCGCACTCCATTAGAGAGCCCTATACGATCGTCCCTATTCCTATTTTTTACAATAAAATTATCATTTCTATCTATCCAAATCGACCACAATAAGGTAGATGCTCCCACCATTATTAGCGTGCTAAACTTATTTGATACTCTATCAAGCCAGTGATCATATAAATTGGCAACACTTGTGGATAGATACAAGTTGGACGCTATTTGAATGTCCGACCAAGTTGGACGCTATTTGAATGTCCGACCAAGTTGAACGCAAAAAGGTGCATTGGAAAAAATGTGTTTGATCATCTTCCCGTGAGTATAGAAACTACACTTCTTACTGCATTTTCAGTTGCACCGAGCGAGTATATCTTTAGTCAGCACAACGCTCATGCAAAGATAGACATGAAAATCTTAATTTTCAGCAAGGCGTTCAATTTTCAGATTTAATTATTATTGTGTATTGGAATTTAGAGTGCATAACATAACGATACAAAGAGTCAATATTGAATAATCCAGATGTAGTGAGACTACAACGAGGTTGACTATTTCCAAACGGGATAACATATGTTGCCATGACATAAGACAGGGGTCAATGATTCTCGCCGAAAATATACATCTGGGAGGGAGGGGGCAAGAGTATCATTCTTATCATGAACAATGCATCACAAGGACATATATTGTTCCGAAAGACCGGTGTTTCTTTACTACTTATCCTCCTAGAAACGTATCTCGAAGTCATCATTTATCGCGAAAGACCCAAGGAAAAAAAAGACGCGTCTTTGCCACCATCCGGCCAAACCAGAAACACGAGTCTCTCAACTTTCAATGTGCCTGGGACACCACCTTTTGGCTTATATAATTATTGCGCAACAAGATTTGCCAAATGCCCTCCTCGATAAGTAGCTTGAACAACCATTTACTATGTAAGAAAATATTCTTGACCCGAAGGTCCTGAATGCCTAGCATCCAGTTCTTTTCTAAGATTGTAGTTTAAGATTATGAGTTTGGTTGTGTGCTGAAATGTTTGTATTACCCTTAGACAATGGAGAAAATAAATAACAGAGATAAAACTAAGATGCCTTGGCGGGCGACGACGGTTCAGCGAAGGGGGGGGGGGTCTTTAGCGAAGGGAGGCGGCGGCCGTCCAAGGGGCTGTCTTGGTCGGCGACGGCCGTCCAAGGGGACGCCTTGGACGACGGGAGTAGGCAACAACATCAGGCGAGGGAGGGAGGAGCACCGAGCGTTGTGGGTCGTGGAGAGGAGGGGGTGGCAGGGGCGGCAGTGGAGAGGACAGGGATAGGCGCCGGAGAGACCTGGACCAGGGGCGGCGGCGGGGGGAGCAACCCATGGCTCGATGGGGACCAGGGGCGGCGGCGGGGCTAGCAACCTCTCTGCACCTGTTTTCCCGAGCGTGGAAGGGTGGGATGACATTCTCCATGCAATTTACTTCTACGATAGGGGTAGACTTATAATTCAAAACGTTTTCTTTTGTGGGATTGCTCAAAATCTTGAGATTCTGGGAAAAGGAGGGTGTTGGGAAGATTTTGGATTGCACTAGGGTTATATAGAATCCTGCTAGAATTTTGGAACCTCAATTGAGTTCTTTTGGTTGGTTGATTTTCCAGACCCGGATTATGTAGAATTTGCTCAAAAGATCTGGGCCTAGAACTCCTTGGTCTTTTGGTCGACAAACTTAGCTCCATTTGGTGAGCCGATATATTTTCTTTTCACCATCTCATTGCCATAATAATCTGGATCTGATATAATCTAATCTCTGCAGAACCCCTTTAGGGTGTTAGAAGAAAATGAAAGCATATGAAGAACCCAGTTTGTGAGAACCGAGTTGACCAGAACTAGTCGTCCTCCCAAGGAGAGCAACTTGCCTTTCCAACTTATTAACCATTTGTCTAAATGGTCTTCTACATGTTTCCACTTTGCATTACTAAGGCGCCCATAATCAATCGGGATTCCTAGATATTTAATCGAGAATTGGCCTTGTGAACAACCAAATAAATCAACATATTGTGTAGCCACCGGTGGCACCCCGACTCAGAGCATCGGAATGTCCCGTGTTCCAACCCGAAAATCAATGTCTTTTGGAACACGACACTTCTTGATATAGAACTGAACAACTCTTTATTACAAATATAATGGGTACAGGGGTTCTGATTGCAATGCTAGTGAAGCAAGGTGGAGAACAAGCTTACTTCTAGTGCTAGTGGCGAACACTACAAGCAATGAAACTATAGCACCGGAATAAATTATAGCAGGGAAACAATGGCGGCGGTGATGGAATCCACTACAAAGGGACACTGCTAGGACACCTCCTACCTCGCACACTCGAAAACTTCGTCCAACGCAAACAGGACATCACCTGCAATATGACATGACACGCCAAGTGATTACGTTGAATGTACTCGCAAGCTCATAACAACCAAAGCATCAAAGTAAACAATAACACTTCAAGACAAGTTAAAGTATATTAATGAATTAACTGGGTGAGAGAAGATAATAAGCTAAATAGTGTAAAGTAGTTAACCATCAAATAAAGTCAGCTAGATCACCTCACTTGTGATCATCTGATCATCAGTTCATATCAAGATCACCTTATTAGCTTAACAAATACCTCATGATCATCGTAACCATCTCATAACTACCACACAGTCATTTCATAATCATCACGTAAGCATCTCTGGCTTACTACCAAATTGATACTGATCCAAATATGCGATGCATTTTTTTCCATCATTATCAACTCAAACAGTGTGACTTAGTATGAACTGTCCATGACCGTGAACGCAACTATTTGAATAGTATTACTCAGCAAAGTTTACGCACTTTACCCACAATACAAAGCTCTTCATCTAGTACCTTGGGACTCGTCCCACTGGGGTGAATAGGGCTGCTCCAACAAGAATCCTCTACCACGTGACACTCTTACTGTATCACTGACATACTTTCGTGGGAATGACCCCCGGGTAGGGTCACCCAGGCGAAACAACCTTTCAAGAAAAAACTCATCGATCTGAGGATCGCCGATCTAAAGAAGGCTGAGCCAAACAAGACCGATCTGAAGATCACCATTCTAAGGACTGCCGATCTAGAGAAGACCAAGTTGAACAAGATCAATCTCCAGAAGGCCGAGCTGATCAGATCGAAAGCCGATTGCCCTTGGAGAGAGCAATCTGTACCAATTGAGTTCAGTCGACCCAAGTGGCTGCGAGATCAACCGAGCTAACCCATGAAGAGTTGACCCTGGGCCGGATGGGCGCACCTGGCCCGAGGTCATCAATGGGTGATCCTGAGAGATCTGCATGGCAGACAGACAAGGTACCACGCCGACCTGTCAGGCGCACGATGTTCCCTCGACACATCAGCTAACAGGGCGGTGGACGCAATAAGACTCTGAGTAAGCCGCAAGTATACTCATAGGGCCCTCCAGGCCTGCAAGCTACAAGATTTCCAAGACAAAGTAGGGCTACAACTTTCCGCCGCCTGGCACCCGAAAAGTGCGTAGTCAGCGGGCCCCAGCAAGTTCCCAGAGGCTTACAGCTGGGCCCTTCACCAACCGGAAGTTACTGTACTACCCTGGGCTCGATCTATAAGAGCCCCAGGTATCCCTCCCGCGCGAGGGGCGATCCACATTTACTACACTTCACCCACCTCACAGGTATGCAGGAGAGAGTAGTGCCTAGAGCCTTCCTCTCCTTCCTCTGATACATCTCAAGGATCATTCATTGTAGCCCGAGTTATTGCTCGTAGTTAGCTCGGAAAGAGTAGGGGTGTTATCTCTATGGAGAGCCCCAAACCTGAATACATTGCGGCGTCTCACTGTGCTTGTCCCCATTCTCGATTCCGGCACCATCCACACTCACCTCGGTTTGTCCCCTTCGTTAGGCATCCCCATGGCATCTGCCGTCAAAATACGACGACAGTTGGCGCCCACCATGGGGCAGGTCGAGGCGTCCACTGGAGTTATGATTCGGACGGGACCATCCTCTTCATCGAGCGCGCACTTTGCTTCCGGCCTGGTTCTCAGGTACGGGGCATTCGACTACGTCATCGACAACGCCTCGCGGTTCAGGGCAGGAGCGCCCTTGCCACGCAGCGTCATTGTGCCTTTCGGCACCCACCGCGTTTTTGTTGCGGCCATTCTGGAGGAATACCCCAGGGAGGTACGGGTGTTTTCTGGCCTCACGGATCCGCTGCCCCGCAGTGATTGCTCCATGGAGTCGAAAAGCATGACTCCGTGCGTCCGTGCGGAGGTTATGATGGATGGGGAAACTTCGTCGCCACAGCTCCACCAACATTGCTGCGCGAGCAGCAAGAGAGGCGGCAACAGTTGCTGCAAGTTCGAGCATCGTGCGGGATGTGCTGCGCACACCCGTGGACTTCATCTCCGATCCAGTGATGGCCCACACCGAGCTGGAGAAAGCTCGCCATAGTCTGGCCAAGCAAGCGGACATGATGAACGCTGAAAAGCGCCGATTGGACGCCATAGTCCGAGAGTACAACGTTCCGCACAACATCGTTCCGCGCGTGATTCAGTCTGCCATGCTGGAGGAATTGCACGTCACGGGCCGAGCAGTCGGCAGGGAGCTGGCAGGGACTCAGCAACGGCGGCATCCGCCATCATCCCGCAACCAGCGTACATCTCTCCGGTGAAGAACATGAGGGATGCCGAGAAGATTTCTCAAGAGATGGAGAATCTGTAAGGAGACAAGCTGTGAGAGAAGACGCGCCGAATGCTTGAGCTTCTGGCTGCAACAAATCAGCAGCAGCGGGTGGCAACAGAGCAGCCCCAGAGGACAGTAGGGTCAAAGTCAGCACAACAGCTGACTGCGGGTGCAAACCAACAGTCGAATGCTCCACCTCGGCAGCAGAGGAAGGCATCTTCGCCGCATGGGAACCAGCCCCACAGTCGGAGGAATCCAGGGGCTGCGCACAGTCGGATAGACGAGCCAGGAGTGAGCAGTCGGCGGGATGAGCAACCGGCGGCGTCAGCTTGGCCTGCTGCCAGCTTGCGCTTAGGCCCTCACGCGATTGAGGACAATGATGCAAGGCATCACATCGAGCGGCTGCAGAGGGATCAACATCAGGAAGAAGAAGGACCGGCCGACGCGGCCTGTTTTGGGCCGCGCATTTGAAAAGAGCAGTTTCCCAAAGGCTTCACTTTGCCAGGGGCACGCCCAAGTACAACAGATCAGTCAAGCCAGAGGATTGGTTGGTCGATACATGACAGCAGTGGGCATTGCGGGAGGCAATTGGCGCGTGGTTGTTCGCTATGCACCCCTCATGCTCCAAGGCCCAGTTGGTCCTAGTTGAACATCTTATCCAGAAACAACATTAATTGGTGGGCGGATTTCGATGAGGCATTTGTGTGCAACTTCACAGGCACTTACGAGAGACCGGGTTTGCCCTGACACTTCGCTCTATGTGTGCAAGGAAAATACGAGCCCCTCTGCGATTACCTCCAGCGGTGGATCAAGCCGAGGAACACATGTGAGGGAATTCACGAGATTCAGACCATCCAGTACTTCACTGATGGTTGCATGGACGGATCAATGCCGAAGCACAAGTTCCCGCGCAAGGAGATTCAGTCGCTGGCCGAGCTGATGAAGATCGGCAATTCCTTCGCCACTTACGATTTTGCGATGTACCCAATTTGATTGAGTGCCAACGGCCTCATCCAGGGGCAATCGTCCGAGCAGCAATCGGCAGAGGCAGGAGGCTCATGTGTCAGTCGACGAGAGAAAAACCGCAACAACAACACCCCCAAGAACAACAACCGTCCCAGCAACAACAACTACAACAACAAGAGAATGGACGAGCAGCCGAATGCTCAGTATGGCAATTGGCAGGTAGCCGCCGTTCAGAATCAGGAGGCACCAGGGGCTACAGGAGGCAGTCGGAGGATGAAGCCCGATGAGAAGCCGCAATGGACAACTCGGCCCACATACACATTTGATGATATGATGAACCAGCCGTGCAAGATGCACAACGGAGTCGGCAAACCTGCGACGCACACCACTTGGCAGTGCATTTGGGTGAAGAGGATGATGCAGGTCGAGGGCGGAAACCCACCACCACCCCAAGCTCGGAAACAGTACCCACGCCAGGATGCGGCATACATGATCTTCACCAGCGAGTCAGATGACAAGGGAAGTCGGAGATCCCGCGACCAAGTAGTCAACACCACCATGCCAGCAGTCTCCCAGTACATGCACTGGCCGGACAACCTCATTACATGGGGAAGGGAGGACCATCCGGGCCTGATGCCAAATCCATGCAGCTATGCACTGGTAGTGGATGCCGTTCTGACATCACCACAATATTCATGCCGATTCACCAGAACCCTTGTTGATGGAGGCAGTGCTATCAACATCCTCTATCGCGACACCATGATCAAGCTTGGCATCAACGAGAGTGAGCCCCAGGACTACGGCGTATTATGGTATCAAACAATGCTCTTTGGCCTAAAAAATGCCGGAGCCACGTACCAGCGAATGATGCAAGCATGCTTGAGAGACCATATTGACAGAAACGTCCAGGTCTACGTAGACGACATTGTCATCAAAACCTACAACGCAAACACGTTACTCGACGACCTCCGTGAAACATTCGCGGCCCTCAACAAGTACAGAATCAAGCTCAACCCAAAGAAACGGCTCAATGCTGAGAAAAGGAGAAAAATTCGAGTGGACCGAGGAAGCCTGCAATGCATTCGCAGACCTAAAGAAAACCCTCTCGACCCCACCAATCTTGGAGGTGCCCAAAGAACGGGAGAAGTTGTACCTCTACATAGCAGCGCGCAGCAGTGTCGTGAGCACGGTGCTTGTCGTCGAGCGCGCAGAAGAAGGAAAAATCCAGAGCATACAAAGACCAATCTACTACCTCATCATGCTGCTCACAAAGCCACAGCAACGATACCCGCACTACCAGAAGCTCCTGCTCGCCATTATCATGACCTCCAGGAAAGTATCACATTACTTCCACGAACACTCCATCACAATCGTGAGCAGTGCACCACTCGCGGACATCCTCAACAACCCTGGAGCGACCGGCCGAGTCGCTGAGTGGAACATGGAGCTCAGCCCGCGAGATATGCAGTTCAAACACCCAACAACAATCATAGCCCAAGTACTCCCAGACTTCCTGGTCGAGTGGACAGAGGTCCAAACACCAGGTCCCCCAGACCTATCCAACTCATGGACGATGTTTTTCGACGGATCCAAAAGACAGCAAGGAGCCGGAGCAGGCGTCGTACTAGTCTGTCCCAAAGGAACGAAACTCAAATACATCCTCCAGATCAACTTCAGTAATGCCTCCAACAATGAAGCTGAGTATGAGGCACTACTCCACGGCATGCGCATGGAAAAAAATTGCGGCGCCACTCGCCTCTCGATCTATGGCGACTCCAACCTCGTCGTCCAGCAGGCGATGAGAGACTGCAACGCAGTCGCGGACAACATGATGGCCTACCAGAAGCTCTATAACACACTAGAGGGAGGATTCGACGGCTGCGAACTCAGCTATCCCCAAAGCAAATAACATAGAAGCCGACGAACTTGCGAACATCGGATCGACTCGAGGACCAATACCGCCAGGTGTTTTCCTCGAGAGCATCAACCAGAGATCAATCAAAGCAAAGCCAGCGGCACCCAAGGTAGTCGCAGAGGAAGGTGACACAAAGGAACCAGCACAGGTGGCAGCAACGAGCACAACCGACGGCACAAGCAGCCAAGCAACCGAAGCCGTAGAACCAGCAGCACTCGACGACCCAGCCTGGGCAAAACCTTTCCTTCGATTCCTAATCGAGGGCACCCTACCCCAAGACGTTGCAGAAGCCCGACGCATCAGTCGACGATCTAAAGCATTCACAGTAATCAACAGACGGCTCTATAAACGCAGCATTTCTCAGGTCCTCCAAAAGTGTATAGATGAAGAAGACGGCAAAGCCCTACTGCTCGAGATTCACGAAGGCACCTGCGGACATCACACGAGCAGTCGAGCACTCGTGGCCAAGGCCTTTCGAGCAGGTTTCTACTGGCTGACAGCTATGAGAAATGCAGAGGATATCGTACGGCGTTGCATCGCCTGCCAAAATTTCGTCAGCAGGCCACACAACCCAGCATCAGAGCTCAAAACCATACTATTGTCGTGGCCATTTGCCACATGGGGACTCGACATGGTAGGCCCACTCAAGAAATCCTCAAAAGGAGGACGAACACACCTACTAGTCGTAGTTGACAAGTTCACCAAATGGATCGAAGCAGTACCAATCACTAGCTCAACAGCCCTCACGACAGTTAACTTCATCAAGTCAATCATCTTCAGATTCGGAGTACCACACAACATCATCACACACAATGGTACAAACTTCACAGTAGCAGAATTCCAAAACTTCTATCAAGAGCTGGGCATCAAAATCAACTACGCATCAGTCGCACACCCACAGTCCAACGACCAAGTGGAGAAAGCAAACGGCCTAGTATGCGGAGGAATAAAGAAAAGACTCCTAGCACCACTAGAACAAGCCGCAGGCAACTGGGTAGAGGAACTCCCCGCAGTACTATGGAGCCTGTGCACCACCCCAAACAGTTCAACCCAGTATACACCTTTCTTATTGGTATACTGGGCAGAAGCAGTACTGTCGCACAACCTAAAATTTGGAGCTCCCAGAATCTCAGGGTACGAAGAGGAAGAGGCAGAAGAAGCACTACAGAACGACAAAGACACAACAGACGAAGCACGGGACACAACCATCACAAGATCTGAAGGATACCAGGACAAACTACGCACATATCAAAGCAGCCGACTGCGGACCAGAACGTTCACCAAAGCAGACCTCGTGTTACGGCTAATAGAGGAAAAAGTGCACAAGCTTGCCCCACAATGGGAGGGGCCGTTCATAATCTCGAAAGTCATAGGAGGAGGCGCATACAGGTTGAAGAACCCGAAAACCAATGAGGACGTGGGAAATCCATGGAACGTAGCGAACCTACGCCTGTTCTACCCATAGTCCTCTAGGCATTGTCAGAGACATCGGTAGTAGCACCGATCGGCAACCCATGTAAAACTCAAAGAAGTAAAATGATGCTGCCCAAACACCTTACTTAAAAGCACTCAGGGGCTCGAGCATAAAACTCCCCCCGAGAGACGCTATCTTCGCTCATGTGACTATACTTAAAAGCACTCGGGGGCTCGAGCATAAAACTCCCCCCGAGAGACGCTATCTTCGCTCATGCGACTATACTTAGAAGCACTCGGGGGCTCGAGCATAAAACTCCCCCCGAGAGACGCTATCTTCGCACATGCGACTATACTTAAAAGCACTCGGGGGCTCGTGCATAAAACTCCTCCTGAGAGACGCTATCTTTGCACATGCGACTATACTTAAAAGCACTCGGGGGCTCGAGCATAAAACTCCCCCCAAGAGACACTATATTCGCACATGCGATTATACTTAAAAGCACTCGGGGGCTCGAGCATAAAACTCCCCCCGAGAGACGCTATCTTCGCTCATGCGACTATACTTAAAAGCACCCCGGGGCTCGAGCATAAAACTCCCCCCGAGAGACGCTATCCTCGCTCATGCGACTTTACTAAAAAAATACCCGGGGCTCGAGCATAAAACTCCCCCCGAGGACAATTTTTTCATTACAAAGGAGTTAAAAGACAGTTATCACTACAGAAGGACCCGAGAAACTACAAGACGGGTTACAATTATCCCAAGGAATTATGACTTCTACATGTATGCTCATGCTGAGATAATTGGCACTTTCGTACCACAACTTGACAAGCATCACCACAGACAAAGTAGGAACTCAGTCCGCGAAGAAGCAGGTCGCCGTCCTCCAGTTCTACAAGGTGCCTCGCCTAATGACGCAGCCGCTTGACGACCGTCTTGACATCCAGCTCATCTTTAGAACTAGAAGAGAAAGCACCATCAGCCGAGGAATCGACCGAAGATGAAGTCACGGGAGAATCAGGTGAACCACCACTCGACCCACCGGAATTGCCACTGCTTGTTTACTCCCAGTATGGATCCAGACGATTGCCACCGGCATCAAATGCACGAACAGTGAGAGTATCTTCGCCATCAAAACGACATGAAAGGCTATCTCCGTCACGCAGATTCAACCGATGAGAAAACGCCCTCCAGCCAAATCCAAGGAAAATCAAGGACGAATTATCAACTTCCAACTCCACCCAAGAAGAAGACCGAGCGCATCCGTGAAGATGGAGCCAGAGACCCCTCAAATTAAGCTCAGAAGCAATGGAGGAAAACGAGAATGGAAGAGGAATCCGGGCAGCGGTCCGGCTAAGAACACGCAAAAGAAAATCATAGCGCCAAAAACCCTCTTCCATGGAAGAAGAAGAAGGCGCCGACGCAACACCACGACGTCCACCGCGCAAAGAACGAGGCGTGCGGCCACCACGGCCACGGCGGCCACGACCTCGCCCAGTCACACCACCACCACGCTTGGGCGCCATATGAAGAAGAAGCAGAGTAGAAAGACGCGAAGAATGGATGCCAAGGACAGGTAACCACATGAGGTATTTATAACATAATCCAAGGGCAAACCAGGGAAACACACAGAAGCCCAGGCGGCGCCATCATTACATCAAAGACCAAACGGGCCGAGCGTTACGAATTCCAAGACAAGATGCCTTCACACGGTCAGCACTATTTAAAGGGCACGTCAAATCTCGCATGTTCCCCATACACACCTTGGAAATCCAACAGGCACCAGGCAACACGACGTCCAAATCATCATTATGACTGGCCAGAAGACGCGACGGATCAAAGAGCAAGCATCAACATAGGTCACCAAACAACATCACAACGCATATCAGCGTGACATCTCATGAAGGACGGATCAAGATAAAAGCAATTGGAAAAAACAAAAGACTCCAAAAGCTACCTATTTCTTGATGTCCAAATTTTCTGATTTTAAAATCTCTTACTCCCATCGGGAGTACCTTTATCCGAGTTCAGGTGCTCCCTCACCCATAAGGCAAAGACGTGCTCGAGTGATCACTCGCACCAGCAGAAAACAACGTACTTTCAGAGTTCGGGTGCTCCCTCACCCTGAAGACAGTAAAGCATTCGAGTGACTACTCGCAAAAGACTCAACAAGTATTCGACAATATGATCTACTCGCGCACTCGACGACTTTTCGAGTGGGTGCTTTCTTTCCTCGCCTGAGTGCGCTACAAGCTCCGCGAGTGACTGCTAATAGCTCACTTGATTGTTTATTCCAAGTGGGTGCATCGCTAACCAGGCTCCGTGCCTCTACAAAAAACAATTATGCCTGGGCTACGACACACAGTACCCAGATGCCACGCAAGCTTAGCGTGTAGGTAAGACCCCGCTGCGCAAAACGGCCAGGCCGGGACTTGCTGCAGAGCGATTTCACTCCCGACCTTTTCCATGCGCTCGCATGATAGAAAGATCCGAGCGGACGCGCTCAGGCTATTTGCTTAGACTGGCAGCAATTGATCCTATAAGACCTTCAGTGGCATGACTTTGCTAGACACCGGTCATTCCAAGTTCATGTCGAGGGACGTGAGCTTGATTGGGCTACCGCGGTATTTTCCACTAGCGCAATTCACCAAGGCTCGACCAATCGACTCCTTGGGCCCTTTTCAGCTTAGCAATCCCTCGAAACCGGTATTGTCATGGCTCAAAAATGCCAGCGACCCGCGGCGGTGCCGCACCTACGAACAATAAAGAACTGATGAATTCGAGTCCCTGCGCGACTCTTCGAGTCCCCCAGGCATTCGGGGGCTACTGACGAGGGGGTGACCCCATGACTCCTGCGTGTGAGGATACCTGGTGCGTATGAAGACGGGAGGCCCGCTGGAAAGCCTCGACAGGCCCACGATTGGCCCAATCAAGCACCGACGTAGGAGTTCGCGACCGATATGGAAGGCACGACTTGTCTTACAAGGCAAGACTAGAACAAGGAAACTATCTTTGTAATCTAGTACGGACTCCCCGCTACCTAGCCTAGTATATAAAGGCTGGAGGGGCGACGTCTAGATCAATCCAATACACAATCTACTCTCCTGGTCTTGCGATAACTCGCCTTGGCCTCCCCTGTAATCGCCCCCTCACGCAATAATATCGAGCAGGAAGTGCTTCTCCTGTTAGCTGACGAGTATGGTCCAACCTGTTCCTTCTCTATGACTAATCCAGGGTCCCTGACCATGGGATTTGCCGAGGCTGATCCTCATCACAACCTCTTCAACGTTTTTCCGAAGACAAGAGAAGAGCAATCGGCGAAGAGATCGCCAAGCTGCTCATAGCTGGTCTCATCATGGAAGTGTTCTATTCAGACTGGTTAGCAAACCCAGTAAGGGTTATGAAGAAGAATGGGACATGGCGCATGTGTATCGATTATACTTACCTGAATAAGGCATGCCCCAAGAATCCTTTTGCTCTGCTCCATATCGACCAAGTCATTGACTCTATGACTGGCTACGAGTTGTTATCATTTCTGGATGGCACTGCTGGCTCTCACCCGATCAAACTTGCTCTTGAGGACCAAATAAAAACTGCATTTATCATCCCTTACAGGGCTTATTTCTATATCACCATGCCTTTTGGTCTAAAAAATGGCGGTGCAACTTATCAGCGTACCACACAGCGATGTGTACGACCTCAGCTCGGCCGGAACATTCACGTTTATGTGGAGATCTGGTCTTTAAGATAGTTCAGCGGCAAACCCTGCTGGCCGATCTGAAGAAGACATTCGCCAATTTACGCACGGACAAGATCAAGCTCAACCCAGAGAAGTGCGTATTCGGCGTTCTAGCTGGCAAGTTGCTCGGATTCCTTGTGTCCGAGCGAGGCATCGAGTGCAACCCTGAGAAGATTGCAGCAATCGAGCGGATGAGCAAGCCAAGAAAACTCAAGGATGTCCAGAAGTTCACCGGATGCCTGGCATCGCTCAGCCGATTCCTCAGTCGACTGGGAGAAAAGGCAATCCCTCTATACCAGCTAATGAAGAAGACAGATAAATTCACCTGGACCCCGCAAGCAGATGAAGCGCTCAAGGAACTCAAGTGTATGCTTTCCACTTCTCAAGTGGTAGCTGCGACGATTGGAAAAGAGCCAATGATGTTGTACATCGCAGCCACCACTTGGGTGATCAGCATTGTGATGGTGGTTGAGCGTCCTGAAAAGGACAAAGCACAGTCGGTCCAAACACCAGTATATTATGTCAGTGAAGTGCTCTCAATCTCCAAGAAAAAGTACCCCACTATCAGAAGATGTGCTACGAGTTGTACATGGCGGCAAAGAGGCTAAAACCATATTTCCAGGTGCATCCGATCACGGTCGTCATCTCGGCACCACTGGCAGAGATCATAGGCAATCGAGGTGCATCTGGCCGAGTGGCAAAATGGGCCATTGAGATTGCAAACCATGGCATCAAGTATGACCCACACACTTCAATGAAGTCCCACGCACTGGCAGATTTCCTCGTAGATTGGGCTGAAACTCAGTATGAGGCACCCTGTCCGGGCTCAGATTTCTGGCAAATGCACTTCGATGGATCCAAGATGAAGTCCGGACTAGGGGCTGGAAATCCACTTCGCCGCATCCAACAATGTGGTTGAATATGAAGCACTGGTCCATGGCGTCCGATTGGCAAAGGAAATTGGCATCCGGCTGATTCTGTGCTATGGTGATTCTGATCTATAGGTTCAGCAATGCACTGGAAGCTAGGATGCAAAGGATGCAAACATGGAAGCTACAGGTTCCTGGTCCAACAACTGTGTGGTTTCCTCGAGGGTTGTGAATTCCATCACGTGCCTCGTGTTGATAATGATGCAGCAGACACACTCTCCAAGTCGGGGTCCAGCAGAAAGCCCATACCACCAGACATTTCCCTGGAGCATATCAAGAAGCCATCCATCAAGCCTGCCCCAGAATCAGAGTCCATCTTCATTCCAGCCGACTTGAATGTGGCAGAGGCAGAAGCAACAAAAGCAGCAAAGAAGCCGATTCCGGCGGAGTACTCGGCCACACCAGGGGCCGCCGGTTGCACACCAGATGATGCTGTCGTCAGCTCGAGGACTGATGTGGTCATGCAAGAAGCAATCGACTCCAACTCCACCGAGCTGCCAGCGGTTGGATCCGAAACACTTGTACCAGTGGTAACAGCCGTGCTTGTGGTAGTAAATGCTCCTTCTTGGGCGCATCGTTTCCGTGATTTCTTGGTTGATGGCACTCTACCCCAAGATGAAGTAGAAGCTCATCAAATCCAACGCCGATTTGGCGCATATACCATCATCAAAATGAGCTAGTGCACCGCAGTGTCACTGGAGTTATCCAGCGCTGCTTTCAAGAGGACAAGGGGCTGGACCTGCTGCGGGATATTCATCAAGGAGAATGTGGTCATCACATATCAGTTACAATAATAGTTGCCAAGGCTTTTCACCATGGTGTCTATTGGACGATTGCACGAGAACCAGCAGAAAACCTAGTGAAGCATTGCAATGGCTGCCAGCGTTTCAAATCCAAGAGCCATCAACCAGCTTCAGCACTGAAAACCATCCCAATCACATGGCCCTTTGCAGTTTGGGGATTGGATATGGTCGGACCATTCAAGACGGCTAGATGTGGCATGACACACCTTCTGGTCGCATTTGACAAGTTCACCAAGTGGATAGAGGCAAGGCGAGCAAACAACCTCATTTTTTTAGGCATCAAGCCTCGACTGGTCGAGCCACTTGAGCGAGCACCAGGAGCATGGATTGACGAGCTGCTATCCGTGCTCTGGAGTTTACACACCACACCAATCCGTTCAACCGAATTTACTCCCTTTTTCCTCGTGTATGTCGTAGAGGAAATTATCCCTTCTTATATTGAGTTTGACCACCTCGCCACGCCATGTACACGGAGGCAGAAGCCAAGGAAGCTCGAGAGAACGGCGTCGATCTGAAAGAAGAAGCATGCTTGTTGGCCTTGTCCAGGTCGGCAATATACTAGCAGAAGCTGCGCCACTATCACAGCAAGAAGATCCGCCCCTCGATTTTCGTGAGGGTGACTTGGTGCTCCGCCGAATCCAGCAATCGGCGGGCCAGCACAAGTTGTCCTCTCCTTGGGAAGGTCTGTTCATCGTCAGTCGGGCGCTGAAGAACAATGCATACTACCTCATCGATGCACCAAGACAACCTGATACACGGATACTTCAGGAGTTGAAATGGAGTGCCCTTGGAATGCCGAGCTGTTATGCCCGTTTAACAGTTGAACGGTACAAATTTATCTTTATCTTTCCAAATTTATCAGTAAAAATCATCATGCGTCCATGAGACTGCATCTGACCGATTCAAAAAACAGATAATTTTTTTATCTTGCATACATCTCAGTCCCGTGGTCAGCAAAATCAGACCCGGGGACTGGTTGGTTACTCCAAACAAGTCTATCTTAGAAAAAATAGCTGAGTGATGAGTTTGTTCGTGCCACTATTTCGAACCGAATGCAGGCTGCAGGTCGGCTTTAATGTCGGGGGAAGTACGGCCGATCAGAGTCACCAATAGGAGAAATTGGCTCTAAGGTAAATTCAAGTTGGGAGTGGCCGATGGCAGACGCAACCGACTGCGACTAGGCCGACTGGCTAACAGTCGCCAGGTAGCAATTGGCCCGTTTCGCGCCCTCACCCTTGTGATAAAAACCCTAAGGCCTAGAAGTACTTGTCCGATTCCCTCGAAATCTATTCTTTGATCCGCCTACAAACTGCAGGTCAGCTGTATGGTTGGAAAGAATATTTGATTAAGGGAGAAAAAGGCAAAGAAAAAGGAAATCAGTCAGAAAACACAAGGACGAGCTGGTATTCATGAAGATAATAAGCACACATGTTCACGAGCCGAGCTGGCCGATTGGACGAATGTTATTTATTACATAAAAGTCACCCCCAGTGGGTGCACTCAAAGTTTATAACTGTAAGGCCCCTGATGCGGTACTAACTCTAACTAGTCGCTTTCGCGTCCGGTCGGAGTTAGAAGCGCATCAAACGCCATCGACGCACGACACTCGCACTCGTGTCGCTGTCGGATTCTCGACAACAGGTATATAAGCATAACTCTAACAGAAAGGAAATATACCTAGATAGATAAATAGAGCAGGGCATACAACGCCACTGTCTAATAATATAGTATCATCAAGAGTACATCTCATCAATACATCAATACATCAAGCGGAAGCATAATAGGGACCGAGTACGGTCAAGACCCAAATTGCGCTAGAGAGGTCTACACATAAATATCCACCCACGGGAACGTCTGAGCCCAACTATAGGATCCTACTGATCGAGATACTCGTACTCGTTGTCGTCCTCTGGTGGCACCTCCACGAAGTAACGTCCGGTGCTGGGGTCGAGGTAGTAGTCCACTGCAGCGGCCGATCAGGCAAAGCGGTAAAGACAGAAATGTAAACGGGGTGAGAACATGTCATTACGGAATAACTAACGCTACAGGTAAGGTAAAGACATAGACAGGTTACAGCCGTACTAGCATATATGGTGGCTACTCGTTCTAGCAGAATAGAGATGAGGTCCAAGAAGTTACGATGACAACGTGTCATAAGTCGACTATCCACCTACTTACGCAAACATAACACAACCTCGTTTCCCTCTCGGTCCCCCTGGACGAAGAAAGTCAACCAAGGCACGCACACGGTTTGTCAAGTTTTATAGCATGATTACGGTTGATGTTATTCTATGAACAGGACGTAGGATCAAAGTTGTCCATAACCGCGGACACGGCTTTTCGAAAAGATTTACCCTGCAGGGGTGTACCAACTGTCCATTATAGACGTCGCATGTACGCCCGGTTTCCACTTGGCTAGGTAAGCGCCTGAAACTCCGGAACGCCAGAGTCCCTCTAACTAACAACGCACATATCCGGGTGGCCCCCGGTGAGTCGACACCCAACTCAAAAGCTGGCCACGCTCTCGAATCGGTCTCTACCGTATGACTCCAGGTTTGGATTACCGGTTAGTTCTCTTATGAGACCGGGTCCTCAGCCGGTCTATTTGGGCCAGCCAAGAAACTATGTCCTCCTGGCCCTGGTTTGGTTTGGAAACAACTGGGGATCCAACCAGCACACACACATTGCAAATGTAAATCAGCTCGGGCCACCACTAGAATGTACGAAGCTAGGTAGGTAAGACAAGGGGGCCCCATAAAACCCCACACACGATTAGGCACGCTCGATCAAAGAACCAATACCCGGAACTCGGGTCCTAGGTGACTCAAATGGAACAAAGCACCAGACGGGATAGTCCAGCCTCCCACCTTTCGTCGAATATAATTAACACCATTTAACAATAATAAATACCAACCAACTTCTTTTATAGCATGATATCCAAACCATAAATATATAGGGTAAGCAGCGAGTTTTCTATCCATACTAAGCAATGGCTGAGCAACGGTAATTTAGCAGTACAATGGTTTGCTGGGATGTGGGGATCATGGCTGTATGGGTTTAAACATGGCATATAAGGTGGATAGGAGCAAGCAACAACGTTCTAAGTCTACAGCTAGGCATGAGAAGAAAGTTATAAAGTAATGACACAGTTTCTCCCCCTTGCCTGGTAAGGTAGTCGAAGCAGCACCCACGGTACCCTCGGGCTCGGTGTCGGACAGCTCCACGTAAGTCTCCTCGTAAGTCTCGGGTGCTAACGTAAGATACCGGCAAGGAAAACACACAAGTAAGCAACTGATGCAAGCTCAAACAAGGATGTCATGTTCAAGTTTTATTGACATGGTGTGACCCTGTCTAGTCAAGTTTAAATGAAGGTGATGACGACAAGTCATCAACTTCATATGCATTTATTTACATTGTACTGGCTTTGGTCTAAGCCTTACTTTAAGTGTAAGTAGCATGAAAGCATGACATGATCAACAAGCATTACAAGAATTTAAATAACATGAGAGTAAAACAATGATTCCGGAGACGGAGTAGTGCCGGTGAAATTGACACATGGAAGGTGCAACAGCTGATGGAGGCCAGCCACATAGCATATGACAATATGTTAGGGGCTGACTTGAAGAAAAAGATGACATGGAACAAGATTGAAAAGATCAGACGACCAACAATTTCAAATGCACTGAAGTTGAAATTGTTGCTGACAACAGATCTGAATGCTTCTGAACCAAGTGATCACACCTTGTCTCAAGATTTGAACAAAACATCATGTAATCATCACTGCTGAACTCCTTGCAGAAAAGCACCCCAAAAACATATATGACATGTCTCAGTTTGAATTTGCAAGGGGAGTTGCAAATTCAACTGAAGTTCAGGGGGCTGAGTGCAAAATTGCACCACATGAATTTTTAAAAGGTTCATATGAACAAATCATCATCACCATGTAACTCCTTGTGCAAAACTACCCCAATTTCATATATGGCATGGGCCACTTTGATATTTGAACAAACTCTGAAAAAAACAAGAATTTACAGGGGGCATTTCATAAAAGTGGTCAATCTCCAAATTATGGAGAGGCCAATTGCAAAAATGTATATCACCATTGGGATCAGTAGCTCAAACTACCCCAAAATCATATATGGGAAGCCCCTGTTTGAAAAGGTGGTCAAAATCAGATTTGAATTTGAATTCAAATTCAAATTTGGATTTGAACCAGAAAAGAAAAAAATAAAAGAAAAAAGAAAAGGAGAGGACTTGGCCGCATGGGCCAGCCTCGGGTGCTCGGGGCCCAACTTCGCTCCATGGCCCAACTGGACCGAGCCCATCCTGCAGCGCGGAAAAAAAAAGAAAAAAGAAAAAGGCCGAGGCCCACTGCTTCTCCACGGCCCAAGCGCGCAGCTCCCTTCTCTTCTCTGAATCCTGCGTTACACTGAAGGAGAAAAAGCTCCCGCTCTGAACCCGCTACGGACCCAACATCCGGCGAGCCCAGCTGCGGGAACCCAAGAGGGCACATCCTGCTACGTCTAGCTCTTCTGCACGGCTACTGTGACCACCTCTGCACGACGGCAGCAACGCGGGAACAGAGGGGCGGCGACCTGCTCCTGTTGATTCGGAGATACCGCGCATCCGGCGGAATTCCGGTGAGCCTAGCGTGGAACTCCGGCCAAACCAAGCTATGTTACGGTGCGCAAACGCGAGGGGGGTCTACCCTCTACCGATCTATGCACTGGAATCAAACCTTAGCTTCAAGATGACGAGGCTAGCTCGGTCTGAACTTCACGGCGGCGACACGGACATGCATCCAAGTTCAGAGGCGGGAGAGGCAGCGGTCGGGCGCGCGGCAAAGGCTCCCCTTTGGGGCCATAGGCGCGGCCAGGGCGTGCCTAGGACACACACATGTGCACTCCGGACACTCCACGGGCACGGCGAGCACGGCGGCGCACCGGCGACGACGTAGCGCGGAACAGAGGCTCCATGCACGGCGCGAGCGAACTAGCCTACACGCGGGAGGAAAGGCGGGGTCGCACGACGATCACCTTGGTGTTGTCGACGACGAGCGGAGGCAGCGCAGCCGAGGCGGGAGCTGACCGTCGTCGGAGCCGAAGACGTCCACGGCGGAGGTCGATGGCGACGACGACGTTCCGTGCACCTAGCCTGCAGCTGCGGGATATCAGACGAGCGCATCAGGGCGGAGATGAACGAGGCCCTCACGGCTCGAAGGATTGCTCAACGGCGCCGGCGGAATTCGGATTCTTACCGACGACGGGGGCGGAACAAGGGAGCTCCCCAGCGAGCCTACAGGCGGCGGCGGCTCGAAGTCGGGGGCGGAATGAAACCCTAGGTCGCAGGGGCTCTTATAGGGGGGGTCGACAGCGATGTGACGGCCGGAGACGGCGACAGCGACAGGTCTCCCTCTCGGCGTCCGTGCCGGCGGCTAACGGAGCGGGGAGCCGAGCTCCTCCGTTATAATCTGCACCGCAGATTTGATCCGACGGTGGAGCGGCTCTCCGTACCGCTTCGACGGGCCGGGCTGCGAGACAAGGGAGGCCCCGGTGGGCTGGGCTGCTTGTTTGAGAAGGAAAGAAATCCAGCCAGCCTTTGTAAAAAAAAAGAAATTCCAGCCCGGAAAAAAAGGAAAGACAGAGAAGAAAAAGGAAATAAAAAATATATAAAAAATATATTTCATAACCTTTGGGTCCTGGTGATCACCCAAAATTGGTTTGATCAATTTTGCATGTAGAGAAAAAATTCCCCAAAATTCAAACAACACCATTTCCATTTCAAATTAAATAGAAAAGGCCTTTGGGGAGTTTTTGAGGAGAAAACAGAAGGTTCAAAATTTAATGAACTTGAAATTCTTAATCCTTGCATTTTTCTAGATTTTTCAAAATTGGTTTGACCAATTTTGGCAACAACAAAAATGTGGCCCCTTTTGAATTCAAATCCACTTTGAACTAGGGCTACTGGTTTTGAATGTTGTAAAAGGATTTGATAAGTTGACAATCATGGCCAAGTCAATTGAAATGGCTATGCCAAACATGAGGTTGAGAAGGGATGCCATGTGAGCAGAACAAATCCAACAATAATTCAAATGCACCACATGGGTCACCCCTGATCACAAGGCATTTTGACTCCAAATCCAATGCAACTCAAGATCATCACATGAAATCTCAACAACATCCACCATGACAAGTTACAAGTCCAACAGAGGAAGTAAAATTACATGGTGTTTTGTAGCTTATTACATGTGGGCTGTTACAATAACCAAGTTCGTGCAAGGGTAAACATGCTACCAAAGGAGCAGAAATGCTTAAACAGTCGGAGCACCGGAGGCAGTCTCTTCATCGGAGGGTGGCACACTTGCTTCCGGTGGAGGGGAAGTTGGAGCTTTCGGGGGAAGATTCGCGGACCCGGAAGGGTTATCAAGAAGGCCTCCATAACCAAGACGAAGAGAGAGTCGGCCTATGGGCCGGCTCACTGAAAGGAAGGCCCAGAAGAAAGGATCGTCCTGCAAGCCGACCGACCTACAAGACGAAGACCAATGCCAGAAGGAAGGAGTCCAAGCTACCTTGAAGAACAAGACAAGTTATCCAAGAGATATAATAGGCTTCCACCTTGTAGGATAGTCGGTTTCGTTGTAGAAAACCCTAGGACTCGGCGTGTATATAAGCCGAGGCCTTGGGACGTCCTAAGGGCGAATCAATCTAGCATAGTTCTTGAGACACCAGCAAAACCTAGCGCCCTTGTAATCGAGATCTTCCACATATAATAGAAGAAAAGCAGGAGTAAACCTTTACCTCATTGTGGGGCCGAACCTGAGGAAATCCCTGTGTTTCTCTTGCTCCGATCTACGGTTCGACACTCCATCTTCACGCACTCGTAGCTAAGTCCCACAATCAAGTTCTCTATGAGGACATCTGGTGTGATTTTCCCACAATAGTTGGCGCCCACCATGGGGTCTACGCACAAAGGTGTCGAGATCCAGGAGGGAACTCGATGCAACATGGAGATCGCTGCCGATGGGATAGCAGGAAGACAACGTAATCAGCTCTACGCCAACCTCGCTTCCGGAGACTCGGTAACCGATCTCGTCCTCCAGATCAACATCAGGACGGTCCTCCTCTCCATCAACCAGGATGATTGATCTGCGCTAGCATCGACTCAAGTCCGCGCGGTCGACCGCAAGGGCCGATCTCTGGACGATACCCGTGCTCGGACCGGCTTCGCCCAAGAAACCCTATGAAAATCCCTCGTTACCGGCTCAAGTTTACATGAGAAGACCCCATCTGGCCACGGTCTCCAAGAGCGACCCAAAGAGATTGCTCGCGCCGCCTCCTACCACGTCTTTGCTACCAGCAACTGTCGAAGGGATAGGTAGAACGCGCAGCGCGTGGCAACACTCTCAGTTTCGCACACTCCAGCGGTTCCCAGGTGGCTTAAGTGGTCCGAGCAAATAATAACTTGGAGCAGAAGCGATCATCCCCCACGAGTCAACTCTCTAGGAAGCCTAGCCCTCGTGGTGGCACCACAGGTTTACGGTTACACCTTGGAGAAGGTCCTCATGGACGGAGGAAGAAACATAAACATACTCTACTTCGAAACCTTCCAAGAGATGAGCCTGACCCGGAAGTAACTACAACCGTCCTCTACGGTGTTCTATGGAATCGTCCCAGGAAAGTCGGCTCATCCCTTAGGGAAAACACACCTTGAATTGGCGTTCGGAAGCACCTCCAACTTTAGATCGGAGGTATAGCCTTTCGAGGTAGTGGACTTCAAGAGCTCCTACCATGCGTTGTTCGGAAGACCAGCCTACGCCAAATTCATGGCACACCCATGTTACGTATACCTCAATCTCAAGATGCCGGATCCTTACGGCATAATTACCGTCGATGGAGTTCGGGAAGTAGCCACGCCATGCAAGAAGGAAGAAGCCACGTACGTGGAACAAGCATGCACGCAACTAGGGCTTGAAATCTACAAGGAAAGGGTGGACCCAACCGACCCGACACTACTCAAAAAGCCGACTCCCGACTCCAACCCAAAGTTTGAGCCGACTGAAGAGACCAAGAAAGTAGATTTTGTCTCAGGCGACTCCTCCAAGTAATTCATCATTGTGACATGGTTACCTAACAAATAGGAAAGCGCGCTCATCGAGTTCATCCGTGAGAATCGGGACATCTTCGCATGGAAACCCTCAGACATGCCTGGCGTCCTGAGAGAACTCACTGAGCACCACCATAACACCGACCCGAAGATAAAATCAATCAAACAATTCCTCTGCTATTTTAACGATGAGAGAAGAGAATCAATGTGAGAAGAAGTAGCCCAACTCCTAGATGCTAGGTTCATCGTGGAAGTTTTTCACCCAAACTGGATGGCCAACCCGGTTCTAGTACTCAAGAAAAACGGAACCTGGTGTATGTGCGTCGACTATACGGACATCAACAAAGCATGTACCAAGGATCCTTTCGCCTTGTCGCGAATAGAAAAATCATGGATTCCATGGCGGGATGCAAGCTTTTATGCTTTCTGGATGCATACTCCGGTTATCACCAGATAAAGATGGTCGTCAAAGACCAGGAAAAAACATCCTTCATCACTCCCTTTGGGGCCTTATTCTATACATCAATGCCGTTCGGCCTAAAAAACGCAAGAGCCACGTACCAATGCATTGTACAGAACTGCCTAAAAGAAGAGATCGGATGCAACGTACACGCGCACGTCGATGGCATAGTGATCAAGACCGAGAAGGACAACTCATTGATCAAAGACCTGGAGGAAACATTTGTGAATCTCCACATTTACCAGATGAAACTAAAACCGGCCAAATGCATGTTTCGAGTACCAGCCGATAAACTTCTAGGATACATCATATCAGAGAGAGGTATCGAGGCAAACCCGGAGAAGATAAATGCCATCATGTCCTTATTAAACCTGTTGGATATATGCTCTAGAGGCAAATAATATGTGATTATTCTAATATATCTAAGAAAGTTCATAGCCAGTTTCATAGAAGTTCATAACCAGTTTCATACTGTGCTAGAACTGTATCAGTGAAAAAATGATACAGGTGTGGTATAGAAACAACCAACGTTCCTAGTTAGCCTCTTTCTATATAACTAGTTCATGGTCAATTGATGATCATGGTTTCGCGATCATGGACAATCAAGTCAATTGACTGTAAGGTCACCTCATTAGATGAATGACGTGGTGAACATTACCCCATGCAAGTATTGCAACATGATCAAATCATGAAGGTTCAGTGTTGTAACTAAAGAACGTAGTAGACCGTTCCTTCGACCGTGAGATCATGCATAATTGATATCTTCTCGGATGCTTTGACCTACATCCACCGCCTAACTGAAATATGCTGGCCATAAAGGTTTATCTTGGGTATTCCGTTGAGATATGTTGAGTAGTTTTGATTCAAGAGCAGGATTTGTCAATCCATGTGATGGAAAGATACTAAGGGCCCACTCGGTGAGATTGCATCCATAAAGCTGCGCAGCGTGTGACTAGGTCACGGGGATGAATATCCCGAAACGAGTGAAATAAGATTTGTCGGTAACGAGATAGAACCAGACGTAGGATGTCATTGATCGAATCTTGGACTTATCTAGTATCGGTGACAAAGGGAATGCTATACGACGTGATGGTTGAATCGTTTAAATATCCGGAATGCACAGGGGTCATTATGGCATCCAGGTCCCGCTGATGATCATTGACCGTAGCCTCATCTTGGTCATGACTAGAGTATTCTCGGACCATAGGGTAACACACTTAAGGGCTCGATGTTATCAGAGACCTTTTCGGAACTAGAGGAGTTACCTGAGAATAAGGGAAGACATACCGTAAATGTTCCGTGTTGGTCCGAAGGATGTTCGGATTGAGCCAGAAGGTGTTCCGGATCACCGAGAGATGAAATAATATGTTTTATTTATTAATTAAATGTATTAATAATTAATTTTCTTATTTATAATTTAAAAGTGCAATGGGAATTATTTATGAAAGAAGCCCATTAGGGGAAATAAAAGGGAAAAAGAAAAGCAAAAAAAAAGAAAAGGAAATGGAGGGGGCGCCATGGGCCTTGGGCCCATGAGGGGTGCGCCACCCACCTTGGCCGTCCACATCCCCCTTAGCAAAGGGATTAGTCCCACATTGCTAAGGGATAGGGGTTGGTGCCCCCCTCATATATAGATGAGGAGGGTGCACTTATTTAAGTAAGCCAAAATACACAGAAATTCGTGGAGAAATAAATATTATCCCGAATTGAGATCGGTTTTGTCCGGTCTTCTCCACTTCCCCGTCTCTTCCACGGTGGGCTCCCCTTGTTTGGAGCCTGTAGTGGATTGAGACATCTCCACCAAACAGACGCCGTCGTGCTGCTGAAACTCCTGTTCCGGAGGTCTACTTCCGCCACCTTCGCTGGATCAAAGATCGGAGGTCTTCATCGAGTTCCGTACGTGTGTGAGTACTACCAGGTGCTACACATGTGGAACTCCACCCGACAGGGTGCTAACATAGCCAGGGGGTGTGAACTTCGTTCGACTACATCGACCATGTTTGTGGGAATGTTTCCCACGCAATGGACTACTCCCCGAGTTATGTTATCAGCAAGTCTCTCCGTTTCGGTAATACGATTAGATAGATCTTGGGAAAACGGGAACGCTAGTTAGAGATTTTTTTTTTGCCACGAACCCCCATAGTGGTATCATGAGCTAGGTCTATGCTTAGTATTACTGTACGGATAGAACACATCGGGGATGTGGGTGTTGATTCTATGATTGTTACACTCTCACATGCACTTGTTCATATATGTGGCATTGTTTGATGAAGCGACCCCCGACCGACCTTACGCGTACGCTTACACGAGACTGGTTCCACGCTTGACATGTGGCTTGTACCGTATAAAGTGGCTATGGGGGGGTGTATGTCTCTCTTACTTTAGCAGATATGACATTTGCAACGGAGGGCCCCGTATGGGGTGTAATAGAGACAATCATCTAATCAGCATTGTGGTTGACTTGTAGGCTAAAATCAGTTTATCTATGAAAGCCCTAGCAGCCACGTAAAACATGCAATATACAAAATAGAGGCCTCTAACTTTATATTGCTATTTGTAACAGCCCAGATTTCACAAAAATTAAAATTTTTGTTTTCAGTGTGAATTGTCTGATTTTCTGATTTGTTTGCGGTGTTTGCATCCACGATTTATCGATCGGCGATTATTCCCCCCCTCTTATCTCGTATCGGACGGAGACCGACCCTTGCCACCCTGACACTCGACCTTTGCGACACCGAGTTTCATCCGATCACCGTCGCGAAAACCGCACGAGACCAGCCGCAGCCAACGGAACGAAAAACCCCGTTTAATAATTAAACGGGTTATTTCTATAGCGCGCCGGAAAGTGTTCTCAGAATGGTTCCATCGCGAGGTGAACGCCACCGGCTCGACGCGCTAATCGCACAGATCGAAGTTTTACCTGAATCGGAGGTCCCGCGGACCCCGAGCGGTCAGAAACGTAAACACCGCGCGCGTGAGAGAAAAACCGGGGATGTTTTTGCAAACTGCCAGCCACCTGGGCTATATAAAGACCACCACACTCCCACCTCTTTCTAGGGTTTCCCTAGCCACAAAATTTCAGCCACCCCCTCCAATTTGCCCCAAAAATACCCCATTTTCGTCAAACCTCGTCCCAGATCTGAAAAATCCCCCTCCAGGCCGTCTGGACCGTCAGATCTCGTGATCCGACGGCCCAGGGAGTGCCACGTCAGCACCCAACCTCTCTCTCCTCCAAGCCGTCGCCTCCAGCCGGAGGAGCTCGCCGCTGCCGCGCGCCTCCGGCAGCAGCAGCCGCGACCACCCCTTCCTTCCTCCTCTCCCCGTGCGTCTCCTCCTCTCTCTGTCCTCTCACCCCTCCCCTCTCCTCCTCGCAGGACACCGGCGCCGAGCCTCCATGGCCATGGACGAAGCTCCAGGAGCTCTGCAACCGCCGCCCATGGAGGTCCCAAGCAGCCCGTGCCCGCGGTCGCCGACCCCGCCTAGCCGCCGGATCCGGTCGCCCCAGCCGGCCTCACCCTCCTCAGACCCCCTCCTCGTCGCCCCTCGCCGAGATGTGGCCGCCGCCGGCCGGCGAGCTCGCGCCGCCGCGTCCAGGAGATGACGGGAGCCGGCTGCCCGAACCGCTCGCCCCGCCTGGGCCGGCATGCAGCGCCAG
Source organism: Bromus sterilis (assembly GCA_950022295.1). NCBI lineage: Eukaryota > Viridiplantae > Streptophyta > Magnoliopsida > Poales > Poaceae > Bromus > Bromus sterilis. Next base: position 153,199,240 of record OX465596.1, on the reverse strand, counting down.
CCCGCGAGGCCCACCAGCGCTCGGCCTGCCAAGCGCCTCCAAGCCGCCAGCCCAGCGCCTCCCATGCCGACTTGGGCCGAGCCCAAGGGGTGAGCTGGACGTTTCCTTTTTTTTCTGTTTTTTCCAGGACCTCATTTTTCTGCTAAGTCCTTTATATTTGTGCTGCTGATTCAATTTTGCGTCGTAATTTGGGATCAAACCGTAGCTCGGATGACATTGCGCCCAAAAGGAAATTTGCTTAGAATTGTGTGTACTTCAGTTCATCTTTTGTGAGCATTTTGATTTGAGGTCATCTTGATGTTGTTAATCACTGTTGAAGTGGGCATCAGGCTGTTAATTGCTATTATTTCCTGTTAGAGTGCTGCTGTTATTATTTTATTGCAAGTTTGATTGATGATTGTGACACATCCATGAGGCCTATTGCATTGATTCTTTTTGCATACTGTTAAGCATCAAGTCTATTTCCATTATGTGTATTGCATTGTCATGATATGCTTGCTGGTCATCTATTTATTGAGATCCAAAGTTGCTATGCAACTGTTTTTGACAGCCACCTCTGTTTTTCACTAAGTCTGTAACGTCACGATGCCATGTTGTTTGCTTAATATCTTTTGATATATGATGCCTATGACCTTGATTCTTTTTTGTACCTGATCACCAACATGCCTACTCCATGCTCATATATTGATATGTCATGTTGCTACACTTTTGCATATAGTTTTGCTCCTATTTATACAACATAAAGTTAACAGTTTCTGCCCTGTTTCTCTGATTTTCACAAAGTCCTTGACCAATAATGTTTTATTGCATTTTGCATGAGCTATAATTAGTTGTTCATGATGCCTTTTTGCATGATTCTTTTTTCCATGCCTTCCCTGCCATGTCTACTTTAGTTGCATATCATTTGTGAGAATGTTTGCATTCATTATCCTGTTTATGCAATGCTCTAAAGTGTGCATCCTGATGTTGGCAGATTGTGTTCCAAACTTGTTTTGTTTGTATCTTTTTAACCGTAACTCCGTTTGGGGTGTTCTTTATATGTAACTTGATTAGTTTTTCGTGTACTTTGTGTTTATGCTATTTTTTTTCTGCTGTTAACCAACCTAAAATATGGTTTAGGGAAGAAAAGTACTAAATGCTTTAATCATGGTGAGGCACTTAGTGTAATGCCATGTTTAGGTTGTGCCTCACTTAAATTGACTAGTATAGATAGTTTATCTTATGCTACACCTCTTGTCATGTTTGTGTGCTATGCCATGCTTGAGTGAGATGCCATGTTTAAAACCTTTGTTGATCACCTGTAGCTAAACAAATTGAACCTTTCCAAATGTGCGGTATCGTCATGTGTGACGAGTACTCCACTTAACCTGTTAGTAACCGCTCTCGACAGTAGGTGCGATGTCTCGTGTTGCCTTCTTGTTGATGCTTGCTCGTGTTTGGTTCGTAGTAATAGATGCTTGCTCGTTGATTGCTTCCAGTGTTTACCCTCTTGTGTGCTCCCGCGGTTACTATCGGAGACGTTGCAAGCTTGCGATCAACTACACCTTCGGAACCCGACTTATCAACATGCAAGGACTATGCATTACTGATGATCCATTCTATTTCAACCAGCGGTTTGCATGTTAGTCTAGGATAGGTTCGATGTTTGATCCTACCACATGTTTACAGCCTCTTTCAAACCGATACAGCCATGTCTCCTCCCAGCAAACCATGTACTGCTATGTTACTATTGATCGTTGCTCAACCCCTACTTAGTATGCATGCTTAGGATGCTACGATGTTACCCTGTTACTTCTTGGTTTGGGCTATGACATTATTAAATTGTTGGTGATGATATGATTATTATAATGTTGACTATATTCGACGAAGGATGGAAGGTCCAGGCTATCCCGCCCCGACGCTTTGTTCCATTCGAGTCACGTAGGACCCGAGTTCCGGATATTGGTTTTAAGACTGAGCGTGCCTAACCGCGTGTGGGATTTTATGGGGTCCCCTTTTCTTACCTACCTAGCTTCAAACATTTCTAGTGGTGGCCCAAGCTGATTTACCATTTGAAAACCGTGTGTGTGCTTGGTTGGGCCCCCAGCTGTTTTAAAACAACTTGGGCCAGTGGAGACATGGTTTCTCTGTTGGTCCACCTGATCAGCTAGGACCCGGCCTCATGTGAGAATTACCGGAAATCCGACCTGCGTCATATGGAAGAGTCCGATCCGAGAGCGTGGCCGGCTTTTGGATTGGGTGTCGACTCCCTCGGGGCCACCCGGATTTGTTCGTTGTTAGCTAGAGGGACTTGTCATTTTAGATCTCTCGGAACTAAATCATAAAATGGTTGCCTATGATGGGTAGCAACTGAGAGAGATGGGCGTGCGTGCGGAGCCTTGTAATGGGCAGTTGGTACACCCCTGCAGGGTTAAATCTTTTCGAGATGCTGTGTCCACGGTTATGGACGACTTGAGACCTACTCCTTGTTCATAGACAACAACAACCGAGATAATCTTAATATAACTTGATCAATGTGTGTGTGCCTTGACTGCTTCTTCTTCGCCGGGATGCGAAGAGGAGGACAAGGATAGGATAGGTGTTATGATTGCGTAAGTAGTTGATAGCAAGACTTGTTGGAGGCGATTCCTCATCGAATGCTTGGCTTCTTAACTTACTCTCTAGATCGTTAGCCACTTCATAAATGCTAGTGCGGCAGCAACCTCACCACTTACCTCATCCTTACCGTAAACTACTAGTTGTCCTGGAATGACGAGTGATGAAGTCCTTGCTAGGTCAGGTGACCACTACAGTTGGATGTTGAGTACTTCTGTACTCATGATACTACCCCCAAACTCTTTTCAGGGTTCTTGATCGACAAAAGTATGGTGATCTACGTTTCACGTGGAGACTCGACGACGACTAGTTAGGCGGATCTCGGCGGAGGGCCTGGACCCGTGTGGTTATGGGGATCGATGTTTTTCTCTTTGCCAGTAGGCATTTGGTTGTAGTCTGTACTCAGACATGTATCTTCCGCTGATGTATTGTATTTAAGGCAACTGTATGCCGATTGTATGAGATGTTGTATCCTTGTATCTGTAATGTTGTGATATCATGTTGGAAATCCGGGGCATATGGCTATGTCATATGTCGCGGTGGGACCGATATGTGCTTCGTCCCCGGATCTGGATGGAAACATCTAGATCTGGAACAGTACCACATATCGGGCCTTACACTATTGGGGGCTATCGTTTTGTTTGATCTTGATGTAGTGATAGCTTTTCTATGTGTTACTAGAAAGTAGTAAACGTTCATCATGATAAAACAAACTCAAATGGATACACTGTAGACTTAGTGCCACCATGTTCAAACATCTTAAAACTTGCTAGTATAGGATACACAACGGTAGCATGATATAAGATGATCCCTTAACAAATACGAAACACAAGTATTCTACCAATGTGTGCACCACCTGGAAGGTTCTCCCTTATAGTCGACACACCGAACATAGGGTGTCACACATAATAAACGGTGTTCACATGAGGTTGGGTTTGGCAAGCCTAGCATATGTAGATATGGCCTTGCTGAGCAGCAATAACACAAAGGTCAATTTGGCGATTCTAGCATATGTAGATATGGCCTCAGAATACTAGAGATCGAAAGATTGATCATGAGTCACATGCATGATATGATCGCACAAGTAGTTGTCAACCTTTGAAACTAATCTGTCGACCGTGTGATATTCGAGTGCGGATAGTGAATCTGGATCATGTAATCACTAAAACTTCTTAGGGATGATTGTTTTAGTGTGAGATCATTAGTAATATGATTATTGTGAACTCATTGTTGTGAAATAGTCTTAGTTGTTTTTCCTTGCAATTATGTTGGTAGAAAATTGAAATGACACAGTATCATGAATTGGTTTCTTTCTTACGTGGTGAAAGACTTAAAGAGGATGGGTAAAATTTTGTTAGTTGGTACCTACACCTTAGGAGTGTTCTCAAGAGAGCAAACCTCTCGTTCTTAAGAAAAGCCAGTGGGAAATCCTCCATTAAACAATATGGATGAGCAAGTAATGATTGATTACGAATATCGTCGAAGGACTTATGCCATGGCTAAAAGTGTCATAGAAGTTTGAATTCCGCAAAACTTACGTGAACAGTATCTGTATATGGACACGTTTGACACAATTGATATGCTGAAGTCATTGTACAGACATCGGTTCAGAGTAGCCAGATTTGAGTTAGAAAGTAAGTTTCTTTCTACAAAGATGGAAGATAACTCATGTCTGAAAACGCACGTCGCCAAGATGAATGAGATGCATCTGAGCCTCGCAGATGACTTTGACTACGGGACCATAGATGATTCTGCGATATACACGGGGTTGCACTCGCTTCTACCAAGTTATACAGACTGTGTCCATGGCTACGTCAAAAGAGGAGAAATCCTTGAATTCTCTGAGTTCATGGACCAACTCCAACATTTGGAGGTTGAACCCATTGAAGGAGAAGTTGTTGATGGAGAAGGTATATAATTGATATACTTGTTATAAATGTTTTGTTCCCTTTATACAACACTTGCAATTGATGGGTATTTGATACTTATTCTGTTTTATGAAAACTGGACCTGCCGTTGCACGGACGGGAAAAGGTGCGATCGAGGATTGATGGTGACCAAGACAGTTGATGGCCAATTAGATTTCACCAGGATATCTATCATAGGAGTATACTTAGAGTATTATATAATCATTTTAGTATGAACACTTAGTATGTCTTGCATCTCGCGAGACAAAGTTATTCATGTACGAGACAAATTGGTTGTTCCAATTTAATGAATAAAGTGTGCTTATACTTTGATTACATTTTGATTTATGTTATGATAGAAGCATTTATAAAACACCATTATTGTCAAGTGATATTAAACTTTTAATGATAAAGTTGTCTTGAATAACAAGAAGTCAAAAGTCATGTTTAGATTTAATTGCATAATATGAATTCATAATTGATGAAGTCATTAGATACTCGATCTATTAACTTGTGCATTTAAGATGACAAAAGTTCTAGCAAGTAGAACTTGTGCTAATCATTATGCATAAATGATGTATTAATTAAGCACATGAATTATCATTAAATACTTCGTATGATTATTTGAACATTGTTTTCAATGAGATCATAAAACTGAGATTCAGGAATCACAACATGAAGTAGAATATAAGGATACAAATCACTATGCTATGATCTAAGTGATAAGTATGAAAGTTGACATGATGGGAGACTTGTGGAAAAGAAAGCCACAAATTACGATAGAAGTTCAAAGTGCTCAATCACTTAAAAACATTCGTAGTCATACTAAAGTATAGTATGGTCTAAAATTTTTCCCTTGCACTAATATTAATCGAACAAGATTGTTTAATTCATTAAGCTAAAAACACCCACTTCATGAATAAGGAAACCATCCAAAACCTAGTGAGACAGATGACTCCATACGACGATGGTGTTAGAAAGTTTCTAAAGAAAGAATTTATTTTTATTAAGAATTGCAAGCAATTAAAATAATAAATTCTCCCGAATAGAAAACGTGGTACTGCTGGATTGGTAATACGAGAAGAAGGTTCTCGACACATGAGCCAATGGGAGATAGTGGAAACTTTGATCGTGGTACTAGACCTTGCCTTGATAGTATCAAAGTGATGCAATGGAAACGTGTTCTGCTGTAACAACACTGATAAAGAAGGAAGTATGCCACAGATAATGATCATGGCGTATGAGTTAAAGCCTTTGTTAAAATTTACAAGGTTATCATGAATACGTTTTGTACAGAACAATAATCATGAGTCTTCTTAAGAAAACAAAAGGAATAAAACTGCTTACAAAACTCAAAGGAATGATGGTAGCCTAAAACACGAGGACAAATAAAATATTATTGAGTTACATAAAGGATGCTCACATCCTATGGAATAAATTCAGTTATTTTGTATTCCCGATAAACAAGGAAAATTAACGAAAATGAGGTAACGGAAAAAAGCATTATTTGGCTCATAAAACTGTTATGACCAAAATTCAATGACGATTGACTACGAAAGCATAGGAATGCTTTAATAAATAAAATATTTAATTTATACTATAATAAGGCCATAAGCCTAAAATTGCATCTCTCTCAATCTTAGGATTTTAAGAGTGAATAGCAATAGGTATAACGAAAGTTATTTTGTTGAAAAGATGATTATAGTACCCCAAGACATGAACTCTCAACCTTGATTTGATCAAGTGATTTTGGAATGATCAAAATATTGAGTAGACCTGCAATTTTGTATGAAACTGAGTGGGAGCTTTGAAGACTTCCTAGAAACTCGGATGCGGAGGAATCTTCTGAGTGGGAGCTTTGTGAGAAATATTGATATGTAAGACATAAGAATAAAAGAGTAGCTTAATGAAAGTTGAACCACAAATATATGATGCATATATTTGAGTGGGAGCATAATCATTATCTCAACCATATGTGCATTGATATGTGTTGAGAATGACCTCGTATATATAAACATGCATGTATATATGATATTGAGAACCGTCTCACATATGTATGTATGCATTATTATATATAGAAAATAAGGAAGATAAAATATAAGATTGCAAGAATCTTCTTTTATAGGAAGTACCAATGCATTACACGTTGAAATCTATAATGATAGATTAAGATATGTCTGATGAACCAAAGTAGAGTTGGAATAATGTTCTAAACAAGAAACGTGTTCTTGTGGCTAGGAATTATATAATGGATGAAAACCCAAATATCACAACCAATATTTTAATGAAAGAATAGGGATACACCATGTCCTGAGACATGTGATCTCATATGATATATGACATATGATTCCACCATAAAACATTTTTTGTGAATCCAACAACAGAATGACTCAAAAGTTCTTGAAAGACGAACATATTCCGATGTGCTTTATGAGTAAAAGACAGAATCTGAATAAAGTCCATGCATTCAGTATATGAGGAATACTAAGGACGATACTCTAAAATATAGAAGGGATAGTAGACTTGAATATAATACCAAATGACAATTGCAAACGTTATTATGGGTCTATATAAATTAGATACATCACCAAAGAAATGAAAGAAATGTCAGCCAGAGATTCATGAATCAAAACACTACAAAACATAAACTTACTTAAGGAAGTAGATGTATGGATAAAGTTCAGCGTAAGAAGTTTAGACTTCTGGCTGAGTGTATTTCTCAGTATGTATGACTATGAATAGTCTTCTGAAGACTTAATCAAATGCCATCAGAGTATGCTGCGAAATAATAGTCTCACTCTCCCGCGAAACTTATATCCAAACATTATATGATAATGAGTGGTATATCAAGTCGGTTGATAAATAACAGTTGCAAAGGAAACATACGAATTTGAATTAGTAGAGATCATTGATGAAAGCTCTTCCATGAGCAAGCATGATCAATAAACACTTATGTGATAAGATGATTATGATCGGTAAAATGCAACTAGATTATTAGCACTCTAGTGCAAGTGGGAGACTGTTGGATATATGATCTAGAGGCAAATAATATGTGATTATTCCAATATATATAAGCAAGTTCATAACCAGTTTCATACTGTGCTAGAACTGTATCAGTGAAACAATGATACAGGTATGGTATAGAAAAAACCAACGTTCTTAGTTAGCCTCTTTCTTTATAACTAGTTCATGGTCAACTGATGATTGTGGTTTCGGGATCATGGACAATCAAGTTAATTGACTGTGAGGTCACATCATTAGATGAATGACGCGATGAACATTACCCAATGTAAGTACTGCAACATGATCAAATCATGAATGTTCGGTGTTGTAATTAAAGAATATAGTAGACCGTTCCTTAGACCGTGAGATCATGCATAATTGCTATCTTCTCGGATTCTTTGACCTACATCCACCGCCTGACTGAAATATGCTGGCCATAAAGGTGTATCTTGGATATTCCGTTGAGATATGTTGAGGAGTTTTGATTCAAGAGTGGGATTTGTCAATCCATGTAATGGAAAGATACTAAGGGCCCACTCGGTGAGATTGCATCCATAAAGCCGCGCAGCATGTGACTAGGTCACGGGGATGAATATCACGGAACGAGTGAAATAATATTTGTCGGTAACGAGATAGAACCAGACATAGGATGTCATTGATCGAATCTCAGACTTATCTAGTATTGATGACAAAGGGAATGCTATACGAGGTGACGGTGCAATCGGTTTAATATCCGGAATGCACAGGGGTCATTATGGGCATCCAGGTCCCGCTGAGGATCATTGACCATAGCCTCATCTCGATCATGATTGGAGTATTCTCGGACCGTAGGGTAACACAGTTAAGGGCTCAATGTTATTGGATACCTTGTCGTAACTATTGGAGTTACCGGAGAATAAGGGAAGCCATACCGGAAATGTTCCGTGTTGGTCCGAAGGATGTTCGGAGTGAGCCAGAAGGTGTTCCGGATCACCAAGAGAAAAAATAATATGTTTTATTAGTTAATTAAATTAATTAATAATTAATTTTTTTTTATTTATAATTAAAAAGTGCAATGGGCCTTATTTATGAAAGACGCCCATTATGGGAAATAAAAGGGAAAAAGAAAAGAAAAAATAAAAGGAAAGGGAGGGGCGCCATGGGCCTTGGGCCCATGAGGGCTGCGCCACCCCGCCTTGGCCGGCCACCTCCCTCCCTCAGAAAAGGGATTAGTCCCAAATTGCTAAGGAAGAGGGGTTCTATAAGAGCAAGTTTTTCCCCCGAAGGTTTTGGAGATTGTTGAACAAAGCAGTAGAGGAAGTAATATTGTTTTCGAGTATAAACATATACTTAGGTTCGTGAAGAATGGATTTTGCATGTAGAAGGTTGAAGGACAACTCACTGCAGCGAAGCTGCAGTCTTTTATAGAAGCCTTTGAAGGATGATGACCCCTAAAAATTTCGTCAAAAAAGAAGACGCTCTCGAGCAGAATCGCAACAAGGAGAAAGCTAAAGCTGGATGAGGACATAGTCGTAGGAAAAACCGTTCTATCAAGAGGAGTTTGCTAGTTGAAATCTTAGTCGAAGTAAATTTTCTCTACTCAACTTAAAACCCAAAGATAGCCCGCCGAGAGAAATCTTACTGAGTCGAGTAATAGCTCGAAGGCCAAGTCATTGCACTTGGTGCCTTCGAGAGAGAACTCGTTCAGTAAGTCAGCTTACTTGCTCCGCAAGAAAAGTTGCGTAATGATTGAAAATCTGACCTTTGTGGACACGCGTCAAGCGGTTGCATCGGGTCACTTTAGTCATTTCACCATCGGGATCGCCACCTATAAATACCCCACACCCACCTGCCATTTGTGGTTGGTTGTTCCACTGAATATTCTGAGACAAAAGAGTTGTGAGCTTCCCGAGAAATATTTCGAGAGAAAACCAAACCCAAGTCCCAAACTGAGTTGCGCAATTCACGGAGACTTAGGTTGATATTAGCCGATCTTTTTATCTTGGACATCTAAAAGTCTCCTAGACGGTTAGGCGTCGCCTTTCAAGCAGTCGAAGAGTAATTGTCACTGCTGAAGGAAGTCTGTAAATGTTTCGGAGATGTCCTAAATCATCTACCCCGAGTAAAAACTGGAGAAGCTCGAGGAGTTTGTTTCGGTGGAGAATAGGACAGAGATAGTTTTGCTCCAGGTGTTCAATCACCAGTCCCTCCAACCAGACATAGCACTTTGCAGAGTGTGAACTAGTTTACCAAACATCGCAGTGTCAGGCTCGTTTTCTTACTCGTATTTACATCCCATACTTACTCGTTTGTCTATTTGCCTTCGATGTTTCCCCTCGTCCCCATTCCTTTTGATCTAGGCATGTCTTTCGTTACTGCAATCGCTTCGAGATTCTCTTAGTCCTTCGTTGTTTGAAATATTTCCTTCTAAGTTTTGTAGAATTTTTAGAAGTGATCATTTACCCCCTCCCCTTCTGATCATTTTCAATTGGTATTAGAGCAAGGCACTCTGTCCGCTCTGCGTATTTTTGTCTAACAGACTGGTGTGTTGTCAAGAATGTCGTTTGCAGCTGTTCGCTCGGGCGAACCAATTCATATTTACAATGGGAAGGACTATCCTTATTGGATGGTGATACACGAGAGAGGATAGTGGCTTCTCGCCCTTCATTGGTTACCCCAAGTGGAAGGTGTCAGAACCCTAACTTAGGTTTGTGCTTAACCTAGATTGCATTTTTGCATCATGAAAATTTTTCCAAAAGAAAAAGAATTGGGGACGCAAGAAGCCCCAAAATAATTTTAATAAAAGGCCAGACAAAAATCTTTTTCCAAAAATAATTTGAACTTTTTGAAAAGTCTTATAAATGGGCATGATCACATTTCAAGTGAAGTGGGTCCCACTACATGCTCACTGATTTTCCAAAAGTCCAAAAGTCCTTTGGAAATTAAATAAATATTGTATTTGCAATTGGAGTTTATTAAATAAATTTCCAATAATTTTGAAACTTGGTGAGTGGATCTATATATGTCCTATAAGCTCACATAAAAGTTTTTGGAATTTATTAAAATGTTTTGGTTGCAAAATCAAAATAAAACAAATAACAAAAAAAAAGAAAATAGAAAAACAGAGAAAAGGACTTACTTGGGGCAAGGCCCACTTACCTGGCCAGCCAGCCAGGCCCAGCGGCCCAGCCCACCTCCTTCTTCTCTTCTTCCTCAGGCAGCCAGGCACGGTGCTGCGTGCCCGGCATGCCGACGCCGTCGCGGTGGCACCTCCTTGCCTGGCCTCGCCCCTGCCCTTTTTCCCTCGATGTGGACGCCTGGAAGGCCCCGAAGCTTCTCCCTCCTCTCTCTGGTTCTCTCTCTCTCTCCCACGACGAAAACTCGCGTAGCCCGAGCCCTAGCCGGAGCACGCCGACGAGAACCGACGCGGCCACCGGCTGTGATAACCCGAGCCTCCATGTCCAACGTCTTCCCCGTCCTCGACTTCGTCGACCTGCGCTGTTGATTTGAGCCAAAGGCCAACAAGGGCGATGCCCGCATCAGAACTTTGCCACCGGCCGCCGCAACTTCGGCAAGGAATTCCTCAACGGCAGCCCGTCTCCGGCCCTGCCGTGCCCCTCAACGCGCTCCTGGTGAGCTCGTGGTTCTTCCCCCATTCCCGCGCTCCTCCCTGACCCCTCGTCGCCACTCCCCGCCGTGGACAGAAACCTGCTGCCGCGGGCTTCGTCGCTGCCGTGGCCACAGGCCTCCTTGAGGTCCCCCTGGTGCTCCCCTAGACGCAGGAGAGTACGAGGCACACGCCCGTGCCCTCCGTTTCCCTCCCCGTGGCCTACAGCCCAAGTCCGGTGCAGCGCTGCCGCATACAGAGCCGCCGGCGTTGAGCCTCCGGCCACTTAGGCCCTAACCCCCTCTAATCTTTCTCTCACTCAGTGACTTGTGGGGCCCCTTCCCCCTAATTAAAATGCTTAATTTAAACTAACCCACTATTAACCCCCCATTCACTGACCAGAGGGCCCCACTGGTCAGGCCACCCCCACGTCATCACGACGTCACAATGACGCAATAACTATTAATCTATTTAATTTAAATTAGAAATTGCAGAAAATACTCAAAACTTTGAGTTGGAATAACTTTTAAACCGTAACTCCAATTGAAATGATTTTTATATGAAAAATGATCAGAAGAAAATTATCTACCCAAATATCAAACTTTCAACCATGTTTGAGTTGATTACAATATGGAACCAGTAGCTTTTTCTATATTGATTAAATGGAAATAATTCAAATCAAATGCTATGATCATTCCAACTTTTACCATTGCAATGCAATACACTTCACATGAACATAAGGAGCAAAACAAAACCATGAACATCTTCATATCATGCCATCTTGGTTGTGCGTTGCAATTTATTGATTGTGCTTTACTTCAAGTGCTTCGGTGATTGCTTCTTCTCGGTAGGAGTTGATCTCGGAGACGAGTTCAACCTCACATCATAAGAGTGTTACATCGTGATCGTCAGCAAGGCAAGCACCCCCTCTTTGATCATGTCGATAAAATCCTAGTTCCCTCGCATTCTCGCTTATGCATGTTTAGGATGTCACCATGATACGTTCTACCGCTAGTTGGACCTATTCCTTTGCATGACCTATCATTTTGTCACAGTAGTAAGCAAATCACAATCCTAGCAGAACTAGGAGTTGAATGTTGATCATGTGGCCCCTGCAACTGTTACAGCTTATTGCATGCTTACAGTTTATAATGACGTTATTTTGATGTGAGTTGGGATGGTAGTGATCATGTGAATGATGGCGGTAACGTGTTGGTGAATCTGACCTAAAAAAGGTGAACGATGAGAGGTTGTGTAGGAGTACACAGTGGGTTGTCTCGTTGAACACCGCCCTAAGCCCGAGTTCTTGTGTTGTTATCCAAGACTAAGAGTACGACCACACATTGGCCTCACTGACCCCTCTCGGCCTAGTACCTCACCCCGGACCAAGTCCAGGAGTCGCAAGTAGTTCAAACTTTAAACTATCTCAAGAAGGTACACCAAGGTAAGTGGTGGACGTAGGTTGTGGGCTCGTTGAATCAAATGATCATGATCGAGTTGAGCTTGATGGAAGTCACACAACGTTTGAGTCCGCATCGGAAAAATCGGTCGGATTCCGATCGTGGTCCCAACTCAAATAGGCCACTCCCTAGGACTAGATATGGTGCCATGAGTGAAGTGTCGTGGAAACATCCTCGCCGGTACTCGCTTGAAGGGTCGACTCCCAGGCGGTAACTGATGCATGCGTGTGTGTAGCATTACACCCTTGCAGGGTTAATGAACTATTCGAATATCCGTGTCCGCGGTTATGGACTAATTGGAGACCTTTACTTGATCATAGACAACTTGAACAGTTACTCTAAAATTGCCAAGATAATTGTGAGTGCTATGGTTTTCTTTCTCGTGGGAAGTTGAGGAAGGATCCATGGTGGAGTATTTTTTGGAGACTTGGATATATGGAATCGTGTACGCTCCTTACCTCTTTCTGGTATTCATAGTACATGACTAGCCAATCAAAGATGGCACTTATGCATTGAAACCCCACCTCCCTTTGCCTTGATACTTGAGCATGAGTAGTATAGTTACTATGTAAGTCTTTCTGAGTACGTATTTGTACTCACGTTTGCTTATTTTATGTTTTAGAGACAAGACAACTGACCCTGATGGTGGCCTCTACCTCGAGCTCGACGTGGACTAAGTCGCATAGTTCCAGGCAGCAGCCTGTGCCCTTTGGAGGGTCGTTGTATTTTCTTTCAAGCTTCTTAAGCCATTTGTTAAACTTGTCTTTACTAAGACATAATTTTCTTTCGTTGATGTTTGATGTAATGTTGGATCACATTCATGTGATCTCTACTTGTAATACAACTACTATGTCTGCTCTGTTTAGCAGAAGTTATAAAGACTATGCGTTTGTAAAGTTCATGTTGTGATTACCTGTTGTTTACACTGGACATGTATGCTGAGTGTATGATTGTAACATGCATGTCCTAGTGTGGGGTTCGATATCTTAGTTGTGTTCTTTCCGGCGGTCTTTCATACACCAAGTGGCCCTTAGATGTGCGCAGCTTGGGGCATCGCGATGAGATTGCTCGTGACTCTGTCACGTGGCACACTTTGTTGTATGATTGAGCCCGCCCGAGACCCCGACTAAGTGATCAGACTGGAGTCTGCTTATGTAAGTGTTATAATTCAATCGAGAATATGGTTGAGGCGACTTGTCTATGATTATGGGATTTCACCACCCATAATCATTTAGACTTGTGAGTGGATGATGAGGACCCCTCTCAGTTGATCATCCGGCCTGGATGGGATGCCCCTCACGTTCGATGCTTTCCGAGAGTGTTCTGTGCTTGGCCTTTTCTGCTTAGACAAGTGGGTATGGCTCTCGGCTCTCCATATGATTGAGTTGTGACAGGAATATACATACGCAAACCCCGGATCCTGACAGAAGGTGAGATGTAGGATAGCAGCAAATTTCCCTCAGTGAAGATACCTAGGTTTATGTCTCTAGTAGGACTCCAATAGCGACAAGTAGGTGGCGAAGCAAGCAAAGCACCGTTTGAGATATTGCTCTCTTAACGTGGACCTGCACACGACACAAATAACTTTGCTCCCAAAGAAGTTCAGAGAGGTTGTCAATCTCTCCGGCCTTGTTGTTTACAAAGGATCAAACGCAAGGGATAATGATAATGGTGATAACAACTAGAAAGTAAAAACAGACAATAAATTGAGTGTGTAAACAGTGATGAGAATATGGACCGGGGTCCCGTGATGTTCACTAGTGATGTCTCTCTCCCAAAATAAGATAAAACTTCTATGCGAGGTAAACAAATCACAGATGTGCAATTGACAGGATAAAAAATGCACCGCAATGCTAACTATGCTACAAAGAAAGGACGAGGCTCAAAAGCATGGGAGGTACGCCAAAATAAGTAGAGCGAAATCCAACTGCATCTACTACTAATCATCCACCTTGAGATATCTATCCAGAACATCTCGCTGGTATTAAGTTGCGAGCACCACCCAAAGTGTAAACCCAAAGCAACAGACAACTTCATTAAAAGAACTTTGCGTAAAGTAAAGAATCCTTCCAACCGCGGTTACAAGCACCGTTGTTTTCCCCTTTGTGGCAACATCACATCCCCTAGACTCATGTTTCTGTCACTCAAGCTAGTCATTAGGGGGCATGAACCCACAATCGAGCATAACGTTCCCTCTTGGAGTCACTACCTACTACTTGGCCAAAGCAATAAACAACAACGAAGAACATGCAAGACTTACTCAAGAACATAAACATAAAAGATAAGAACCAAATATATTACTCAATCACAAACTGAGCACAGTCTCATAATCCATCAGATCCCAGCAAACTCAGCATAGCAACAACAGAAAATTACATATGTGCCTCGATCATGTAGGGAATCTCACGAGGTATAATCCATGAAGAATAAAGAGGGGAAGAGAACATCACATAGATACTGATCACGGACCCATGGTCCAAGGTAGACTACTCACGGCTAATCCGGGAAGCGTCCATGGTGGAGGAGAGGCTCCCAGAGGTCAATCCTCCCTCCAGCAGGGTGCCGGGAAGAGGTCTGATGGCGCTCCCGATCTTGGAAGCGTGGAGGTGGCGGAACAAAGGCGAGATCACGGAAAAGGGTTCTGTCTTTGGAGCTCATCACTGGTAAAAATCCAAATGTATCATATCATAGGGTATTTGGTGTTGCATGCTATATCAGAGATATGAATCATAGCAACAAATTTTCCCCCAAGGCTCACGGAGGTTTTCTTCTTGGTTATGGTTCGAATTCTCACACTTACAATTTGTACAACTCCCATCTTGGAAAAGTTGTAGAAACTGTAAATGTTAGATTCGATGAAACTAACGGCTCTCAAAAGGAGCAATTACCTCTTAACCTTGATGAACCACCTTTGGATGAAGTGATCGGGTCCATGGCTATTGGAGATATTCGTCCTGTCGAAGAAAATACTCGTCAAGTCAACAGGGATGGTGATGATCCAATGTTCCCACACATAGCCCGGGACGCTGGAGATCAACATCCTGAAGATAACGAAGAACAGGATGAAGAAGACCCCATAAACGGAGAAAATGCACAACCCGAAGGACAAGCTGACCCTGAAGGAGATACTAATCCCGAAAGTCAAGCTGACCCCGAAGGAGATCTTGAGCCACAAGGAAATCAAGTGGCGCTATCTCGAGTACGAAGAAGAGTGGAAGTCGACGCAATTATCGAAGAAATTTGTCAACCAAGTCGCCCCACCACTCACTCTCGTACTGTTTTGGCTAACTTCTGTGAAAATTTCTCGTTTGTCTCCATGCTAGAACCATCAAAATTTGATGAAGCCGTGAAAGACTCAGAATGGATGTCTGCTATGCTCGAAGAACTTAATCAGTTGGAGAGAAATAAGGTCTGGTCTCTAGTCAAAAGACCTGATCCCAAGAAGCATAATATCATTGGTACAAAGTGGATCTTCGCAAGAAGCAAGATGAAGATGGTATTGTGGTAAGGAATAAAGCTCGACTGGTTGCACAAGGTTACACCCAAATCGAAGGTATTAATTTTTGTGATACCTATGCTCCAGTTACTCGACTTAAATCCATTCGTGTCATGCTTGCTTTTGCAAATTTCAATGGTATTTTGATATATCAAATGGATGTCGAAAGTGCATTTCTTAACGGTGAAATCGAAGAAGTGTATCTTATGCAGCCACCAGATTTTGAAGACCCAAAGAATCCAGACATGGTGTACAGGTTGCACAAGGACCTCTATGGGTTAAAGCAAGAACCTCGTGCTTGGTATGAAACACTCAAGGATTTTCTTCTGAAGAAGGGCTTCAAACCAGGAACCACTGACCCTACTCTTTTCACTCGTGCATACAAAAATGACCTTTTTGTGTGTCAAATTTACGTCGATGATATTATCTTTAGATGTACTAACCCTAATATCAGCGAAGAATTTGCTCGAATGATGTCGAAGAAATATGAAATGTCTATGATGGGTGCATTGAAGTTCTTTCTCGGACTTCAAATCCGTCAACAAAAAAATGAGACTTTTATCTCTCAAGAGAAGTATCTCAGGGATTTCCTGAAGAAGTTTGATCTCGTTAATTGTAAAACTATCAAGACTCCAATGCCTACGAATGTACACCTACATGTTGATGAGAAGGGAAAACCTTTTGACCAGAAGAAATATCGCTTGATGATCGATTCAGTCCTTTATGTGCATCTAGACCTGACATTATGCCATCAGTTTGTATGTGTGCTCGTTTTCAGAAAAATCCAAAAGAATCACATTATATTGCTGTCAAGCGAATTATCCAATATCTTGCTCATACACCTACCTTGGAAACTTGGTATCCCAAAGGTGCTCGATTTGATCTCATTGGATATTCTGATTATGACTGGGCTGATGATCGTGTCGACCAGAAATCTACCTCAGGCACATGTCATTTTTTTGGTAGATCTCTTGTCTATTGGGCTTCGAAGAAACAAAATTGCGTATAATTTCTACAGCTGAAGCCGGGTATATTGCTACTTGTTCATGTTGCACTCAAATTCTGTGGCTTAAGAAAACTCTAAAAGATTACGGTATTCATGTGAAAAAAATTCCTCTGCTATGTGATAACGAGAGTGCTATCAAAATTGCTCATAATCCTGTGCAACACTCTCGAACGAAGCATATTGATATTCGTCATCATTTTCTTCAAGATCACATTCAGCGAGAAGATATTGTTATTAGCCATGTTCGTACTGAAGATCAATTTGCTGATATCTTTATGAAGCCGCTGGAGGACAAAAGGTTCTATGCACTGAGGTGTGAGTTAAAAATATTGGACTCATGTAACGTGTAGTAAGATCTAACTCGTCTATCCTATGTACTATATGTGTAGACTTACTAGTGGTAGTTTACTTTCATTGTGTTTTCTTCTTTATTACCTGTAGTCTTTGTTTTTATTTTCTTGGTATTTGTCCTATACACTTGTCATTCTGAGTTTTCTATCGTTTATTTTTTTCCTTCAGATTGATTAAGTATCGTACCCTGTTTTCCCTCTATTCTATCCTTACCCTCTTTATGTTTTTCTCTCGTGTACATGTATATTTGTACTCGATTAGATTCCCTTTGAATGTCATTTATTCCGAAGGAAAATCTATCAAACTTTTATCTAATTTTATACTCGATGTTCGATGAGTTTGTTCTCGAACATGGAGCACATATCTTTCGGTTCGTTGGGATTTTCCCGCGATTTCCGCCACAAAATCCGTCCATTGAATACGGAGAGACGCGAGATCTGCGCCCTTGGACCAGATGTGACAGTTATGTCAGACGTCCCCTTATAAATACCGATCCACCCCACCGGCGCAACCCTCACATTCCCTCAACTTCGTCTCTCTCGCTCTCGCCCCAAGTTCTTTCACGCCGCCGTGCTGCTCCGTCGCCGCCGATCTCCTCGCCCCTTCGCTGCTAGAAGGATGTCGCCGGAGACATTCTCGTCGACGAGGATCTTCATCCGTGCTGCCGTATATCTCTCACATCACCAAGTTAGGGTATGTGCGAGGCTAGACTCGAATCCGTTCCAATATGTGCTTCGAGTTCTAGATTTGTTCCTGATTTTCTTTTCTTTTTATTAGGTCTGCTTGATCCGTTTGGATCGTTGTACTTTGGGAAATCTGTTTCTAGTGTTTCCTATGATTCCCATCTGACCTAGGTAAGAAATCCCTCGTCCGTTGTAATTTCCAACTCAGTCAAATCTCTTAGATTCATATCGATGGATTTACTCTTTGTGCACCTTGTTCATACAAGTTCTTCATTAGATTTGCACCCGATGGAAATCTAGTTTAATACTCGTATGAAAATCTGACTCAAAGATAAATATCTCTATATGTTTGTTGCGCTCACAATGATTTCCTTTGAAAATTTATGGTACATGTTCATATCTTGTCTATTTTTTCCCTCGTACCTCTCTTTTTCGCAGGAAAATGTCGGTAACGCTGGAAACGTCAGGCAGCCCAAGAGTGCAGGTGGCCGCACCAAGATCACTAATAACTCAGAAGGTTTATCAGAGGATTTGATCATCGAGAAAAATCTGAGAACGCCAGAAAATTCTGTTGAAGATGCCAGAATGAGAGACAATAGACTGCGAGAGATTCTAAGACTTCAAGCTCTTCGTTGGTATGAGTACAAGGCAATTATTCCTCACTGGGAAATACTGTTTGCCATGAAAAATCCTTGGTCTGATGTCGCAGCTTTGAAGCCAGGATGGACACGAGAAAATAGACCCGCTCCTACAACTTATGCTCACCCATCTACTATGGAAAATCAAGTGGATTTCCAGGAGCTGGTTGATGCTCGAGCTGAACGAGCAGAAAAGAGAAAGCAAGCTAAATCCAGAAAATCTGCTACTACTGCAGGCACCGAGGGAGGTGCCGAAGAGGTTGGTCCAAGCACCAAACCGAAATCTGGCAAGAAATCTGCCAAGCGCCAGAAAAAGCTCGATGCTGTCTCGCGTCTTTAGGCTACATCTTAAGAGGAAGCAAGTACCGAGAAACATGATAAAGGTACAGAGGCAGATGCCGAAGCTGATCATCCTCCTCCCACACCAAAGAAGAAAGCAGGCCACAAGGGCGTAAGGATCCAGGAGCCTGCTCCAACGGCTCGTCGAAGAACTATCGACATGAACAATTTAGTCACGGATCCACCGCTTGCCACTGCTCCACCGTGTCGATCAAAACCCTCGGCTAAGTACAAGGGCAAGCAAGCAGCTGTGGCCGAAGAAGATGAAACTCAGAAATAGATACATGAAAGACTGGCCAAGGAACAAGTACTTGAGGCCAAAGATTTGGAGAAGGCTAAGCTGATAAATTTCTACAGCCAGCCCGAGGAAAAGAAAGCAATGGTTTCCAAGACGTTTTGCATACTGCATTTGGTTTCTGACAAATATCGAGCTCGGCTCAAGAAAAATACAACCCTGAAAGACAAGGCCGTGGCCCCCAGTGCCACCGAGCAAGATGTGGCTCCCAGTGCCACAAAGGAAAAAGATGCAACCGCTAGTGCTACGAAAGAAAAGGTTGAGGCTGCTGGTGCCTCGAACGATAAAGTTGCGGCCGCTAGTGCAGTAAAGAAGGGTGTTGCTAATTTTAAGGCCACTGTAAGGCCCGATATGCGGTACTGTTCCAGATCCAGGTGTTTTGTAACAGCCCAGTTTTCACAAAAATTTAAAATTTTGTTTTCAGTGTGAATTTTTTGATTGTCTGATTTATTTGCGGTGTTTGCATCCCTGATTTATTGGTCGGCGATTATTTTTCCCCTCTTATCTCGTACCGGACGGAGACCGACCCTTGCCACCCTGACACTCGACCTTTGCGACACCGGGTTTCACCCAATCACCGTCGCGAAAACCGCACGAGACCAGCCGCAACCAACGGAACGAAAAACCCCGTTTAATACTTAAACGGGATATTTTTATAGCGCGCCGGAAAGTGTTCTTGGAATGGTTCCAGCGCGAGGTGAACGCCTCCTGCTCGACGCGCTGATCGCGCAGTTCGAAGTTTTACCCGAATCGGAGGTACTGCGGACCCCCGGCGGTGTCGGGACCCGGGGTTAGCGTATGCAAGTACAGTTAAGACATAGTCATATGGAGAGCCGAGAACCGCACCCACTTGTCTAAGCAGACAAGGCCAAGCACTGAACATTATCGGAAAGCATCGTACGTGAGGGGCATCCCATCCAGGACGGATGATCAACTGAGATGGGTCCTCATCGTCCGCACACAAGTCTAATGATATGGGTGGTGAACTCCCATATTCAAAGACAAGTCGCCTCAACCATACTATCAACTATCTCATAGCTCTTACATAGACTTACTCCAGCCCGATCACTTAGTCGGGGTCTAGGGCGGGCTCGATCATACCACAAAGTGTGCACGAGACGGAGTCTCGAACAATCGCATCGCGATGCCCCAAGTTGCGCACATCTAAGGGCCACTTGGTGTATGAAAGACCGCCAGCCAGAACACAACTAAGGTCTCGAAAACCCATACAAAGACATGCATGATATAAACATACACGCAACACACATGCCTTGTATGGACAGCAGGTACCATTGCAATTCTCTACAAAGTATACATTTTTATTGATAACTCTTATAGAGTGCACACAGAGATCACAAACATGTGATCCAACATTACAACACAGACGGAAGCAAATTATGTCTGAGTACATACAAGTTTAACAAATGGCTTAATAAGCCTTATTTAAACACAAGCCCTCCACGAGGAAACCAGTCGTCTGACTGGGACTAGACTACTTGGTCTTCAGTCGTCCAGCTCAATGAAGAAGCCACCTTCGGGGTCAGTGGTCTCATCTAAAACATAGATTAAGCAAACGTGAGTACAAAGTCGTACTCAGCAAGACTTACATAGGAGCTATACTACTCATGCACATGTATCAAGGTAAAGGGAGGTGAGGTTCACTTGCAGAATTGCCAGCTTTGACTTGGCTAATCCTGAACTACGAATACCGGACTTTGAGGTAAGAAGCGTACACGAGTCCACTACTTTCTCCAACCAATTACACCACTATGGTGCCTTCCTCGACTTCCCCACGAGAAAGCACGCCATAGCACTCACACTTATCTTGGTGTGTTTTTAGAAGTATCCAGTTCAAGTTATCTAATAATCAAGCTAAGATTTCCAAGCAGTCCATAACCGCGGACGCGGCTATTCGAATAGTTTTGTTAACCCTGCAGGGGTGTACCGCTACACACACATGATCATCATTTACCGCCTTTGTACTCGACACCATTCAAGGGGTGCCGACGAGGATGCTCACCACAACTGTTACCTCATAGCCGATCTAGTCCGAGAAAGCCGCCTACTTGGGTTGGTTACCACTATCGTGAACCCGGCCGGTTTACCGAAATGGACCCAAGAGATGTGTGCGTGGTGCATAAGCCGGTCTCGGATGAGCCGTTCTCTCACTTAGCAGCCAGGCCACAAGCCTACCAGAACTCCGAACTATTGCGACATCTGGACATCGAAAGGGATGAGTTAGTAACTTGAGAGGGGTGAGTGAGCCCAATGTGTGGTTGTACTCTTCATCTTGGATCACCACACAAGAACTCGGACTTAGGGCGGTGTTCAACGAGACAACCCACCGTGTACTCCTACACAGCCTCTCATCGTTCACCTTGTATCAGGGTCGATTCACCAACACTTTTCTACCAACATCAACATGATCACTACCATCTCGACTCACATCACAGTAACAACATGGTATCATACTTAGCATGCAATAAGCGATAAACATTTGCAGGGGCCACATGTTATCAACCAACTCCTACATTTGCTAGGATTGTGGTTTGCTTACTACTTTGACAAAATGATAGGTCATGCAAAGGAATGGGTTCATCTATGCGATAGAAACGTAGCATGGTGATCATCCTAAACAATGCATAAGTGAGACATGAGAGGGAAGTGGGATTTTATCGACATGATCAATGGGGGTTTGCTTGCCTTGCTGACGAGGTTCGGGTTCTGGGTCTTCAACAAAGGGGGCAGCCTCCTGCTCTGGTTCCACCTCTACTCGACAAACAACAAGCAAAGTAGCAAAGTAAATACAATGCACAATCACATGATGATAGGTTGAAACTTGATGTATATGCTTTGATGTGTGAAGCAATTCCATTTAAATGGAGTATACTGCCAATTGAATTGCAAATTCAAACTCCACATTTGAATTCAACTTAGTCAAGTTGCATGTGACATTGTTTGATCATATTGAACCTTTTGGAAATGTGTATGATATGCTTCTGAAGTGTGGTTGAATTGTAGCATAATTCCATGGTCCAAGTTGCAAGATCATTTGATTTGAATTTGAATTCATTTCAAATAAACCAAATGACATATGCTACTGGTCCCATTTTAAAATCAACTCAAACATAGTTGAAATTTGCATATTTGGAAAGATAATTTTCTCCTGATCATTTTTCATATATTATTTGTCCAATTTGGAGTTAATATGAATTTCCAAAGTTTGGGGTATTTTCTGGAATTTTTGGAATTCTTTAATTCAATTTGATTTTCTGGAAATTCATTAATGCGTCAGGCTGACGTCAAGCTGGCGTCAGGGGGGGGCTGACATGTGGGGTCACCCTGTCAGTGACTGGGTTAATTAACCCGGCTGGTTAATTTAACCAGTGGCTTAATTAAGCCACTGGGCCCACTGGTCAGCGACCCAGGGGGTCATTAGAGGGGTGATTAACGCGGGGGGGGGGGGGGGGGGGGGGTTGGCTAACCCACTGGCGGCCTGGCCACGGCGGCGCACTCGCCGGAATGGGCTAGGGGCCATGGGAGGCTACGGTGAGGACATCAACGGGAGCAGCAACGTCGTCCGCGTCGTCTGGAAGCAACAGGGGGTCACGGGGAGCTCGGAATCGACGGCGGCGACGTCTCCGGCGGCAACAGAACGGCGGCGAGATCGCAGTTGTCGCTGCAGTGCACGGAGAGGGCTGATTTGTGGCGCGTTCGAGTGCTGGCACACGCAGGAGTCAAACGCGTGCAAGCTTCACGACGGGCACCGGAGCGAGGAGGGCGACGACCATGGCGGCGAGGTGCTCGGGTCCCCATGGCGGATCCGGCTAGAGGAAGCAATCGAGGGGGATAAAAGAGGGGTTTTGATCCCTAGCTCACCCTGAGTCTAACTGGAGCGGCGGCTTGCTCGGGGAGGCTCTGGTGCTGCCGGAATTCCAAGTCGATCCGCGGCGGCCGGCTACGAAGACGATGAAGCTAGCAAGTTCTTGGGGGCGTCTGGCTTTGATTCCTTCTGTACGGTGGAGTTGTAGACGACGGCGGAGCGGATGGACTTGACGGGGCGTCTCCTTGTCGTCGGTGGCCGCGTGAAGACGGTGGCGTGCTCCACGGTTGCTCACGGGCGGCGATGAAATCGGGCGCAGGAGGAAGGGGAATACGAAGAGGAGGGGGGGGAATGAACTAGGGCGGCTGCGAGGCATCTCCAGGACGTGTCTAGAGGGCTCGGGAGGCGCCAGGCAAGCAGGTGGCGTGGCGGCCGTGGCATGCCGGCCACCGAGCTGCTTGCCGCCTGAGGAAGACGACAGTGGAGGGGAAGGTGGGCTGGGCCGACTGGGGCACCAGTTGGGCCTCTTTGAGGTAAGTCCCTTTTTTTCTTTTCTTGTCTGTTTTCTTTTCTGACCTTTGTTCTGTTTAGCTAAATAAAATAGCTAAATTTTTTAATAAATGCTCATAATTTTTATGTGGCCTCATAAAACAATATACTAGCCACTCATAAATTTTGAACATTTTTAAAATTCAAATGATTTGAATTTTAAATCAAATAGAGGTATTTGATTAATTCCAAGGCAGTGTTTGAATATTTGAAAAATCTATGAGCATGGGATGGGTCCCACATCACTTGATATGTGATCACCCTCATTTATAAGACTTTTCAAAAATCTAACATGAATTTTTGGAGAAGATTTTTATCTGGCCTTTTGAATTAATTCATCTGGGGGGGTTCCTTATCCCATTTTGCTTTTGATTTTGATTTCAAGGATTTCTTTTGAAAATTTGACATGATGCAAGAGTACTGGCTAACCCTAGCACATTACCTAACAGAGGGTTCTGACAGGCAGTCAGACACGTGAGCACCGCGCGCGCGAGAGAAAAACCGGGGATGTTTTTGCAAACTGCCAGCCACCAGGGCTATATAAAGACCACCACACTCCCACCCATTTCTAGGGTTTCCCTAGCCACATTTGCAGCCACCCCCCCTCCAAATTTCCAGTTTTTGCCCAATCTGACCCCGTTTTCGCGAAACCCTAGCCACCGGGCGTTCTCAGCCATCAGATCTTGGATCTGACGGCCAGATCGTGGCCTCCAGCCACCTCCCAGCCGCGCGGGCCGCGCGGGCCCGCCTTCGGCCGCCGCCGGGCCCGAACCGGGCCGAGATGCCTCCATGGCGCCGCCGCGCCTCCCCGTGGAACCCCGGCCGCGCTGCCCGCGATTCCGGCGAGCCGCCGCTGGCAGCAGCCTCGTTGCGCCCCTCTCCCCTCGCTGCGCCCCTCCTCTCCCCTCTCCTGCTCTCCCTCTCACCTCTTCTCCTCCCTACAGGCGCCGCCGTGACCACCACGCCATGGACGCCGGCAACCTGAGCACGTGGCGCGCCGCCCCTGGACCACTGCGCCTCGCCGCCATCGCTTCTCGCCTCGAGGCCACCGGATCCGGGCGGGTCCGCAACCGCCGCCTCCTCCCATGGCCGTGACGGCCTCCGGCACCGTGCTTCCCACCGCCGGCCGGCGAGCCATCCGCTGCCGTCGCCGGACCCCTCTGGATCGGGACGAGGCAGCCGGCCAACCGCCACCGCCAGCTGGGCCGGCGAGCCCAGCGGCCCACCAGCCTCAGCCCAGCCCCAACGGCCCATCCGCGCCAGATCCAGCCTCCAGCCGGCCAGTGGGCCGAGCCCACTGGGTGAGCAGCCCATGCCCTTTTTTTTTCTGAATTAGACCCTGCGATTTGCCAAGTGTTGGAAAAATCTGCTGCTGATTGCTTTTTGTGCCTGGAATTCCCGTTGAACCGTAGCCCGGATGAACGTGCCCCCAAAACAAAAGTTGTTCAGCATTGCGTCTACTTTAATTCATCTTTTGTGAGTTTTTGCATTTGAGCTCATCTTGATTGTGTAATTGTGTGCTAAAGTGGGCATCAGGCCGTTAAACTGCTACAATTCATGTTAAGTGCTGCTGTTTATATTTTGTTGCAACTTTGCATGATGATTGTAACAAATCCATGAGGCCTATTGCATTGATTCTTTCTCCTATGTGTTAGGAATCATGTGTACTTCAATTCCATGCTTTAACTTGTCATGTTTGGGTGTTGTAGCTATATTAAATCTTGCTCCAAAGTGGTGATCCTGATGTTAATGTGCTGCTGTGCTGAAAACTGTTATTTAGTTGCAACTTCGGTCGACGAGTGTGTCGCGACCGTTTATCGGAATTGAGTGATTCCAATTGAATATTGTTAATAATCATGTCTACTTTCATTACATGTATTGGATGTTCATGCTAGCATTCCTGGTCATATAGATATTTAGCTCCAAAGTTGCTATGCTGCTGTTTTTGACATGTCTGTTACTTTGCGATGCCATGTTGTTTGCTTAATATCTTTTGATCTATGATGCCTTTTTGCATGATTCTTTTTTCCATGCCTTCCTTGTCATGTCTAGTTTAATTTCATATCTTTTGTGAGCATGTTTGCATTGATTAACCTGTTTATGCATTGCTCTAAAGTGTGCTTCGTGATGTTGGCAGTTTGTGCCCGTAACTTGTTTTGCTTGTATCTTTTTAACCGTAACTCCGTTTGGGATGTTCTTTATATGTGACTTGATTAGTATTTCATGTACTTTGTGTTTGTGCTATTGTTTTCTGTTGTTAACCAACCTAAAATATGGTTTAGGGCAGATCAGTACCAAATGTTTTAAATCATCGTGCGGCACTTAGTGTTATGCCATGTTTAGGTTGTGCCTCACTTAAATTGACTAGCATAGATAGTTTACTTTGTGCTTCACCTCTTGACCTGTTTGTGTGCTATGCCATGCTTGCTTGAGTTTCCATGTTAATAACCGTTGGTTGATCACCTGTAGCTAAGCAACTTGAACCACCGTAAACGTGCGGTATTCGTCGTGTGTGACCGATACCCCACTTAAATTGTTAGTAACCGTTCTCGACGATAGATCCGTACCGCGTTGCCGTGCCTTGTATTGCTCCGTAGTAATAGTGGTGCACCGTTGATTGCTTTCTAGTGTTTCCTTCTTGTGTGCTTCCGCGGGTACCTCTCGGAGACGATGCGAGCGTGCGATCGACTACACCTTGGGAACCCGACATATCAACAGGCAAGGACTATACATTACGTATGATCCATTCTATTTCAACCAGCGGTTTGCATGCTAGTCTAGGTAAGGTTCGATGTTTGATCCTACCACATGTTTACAGCCTCTTTCAAACCGATACAGCCATGTCCCCTCCCAGCAAACCTTGTACTGCTATGTTACTATTGCTCGTTGCTCAGCCCCTGCTTAGTATGCATGCCTAAGATGCTACAATGTTACCCTGTTACTCCTTGGTTTGGGATATCACCTTATTATATTGTTGTTGATGATATGATTATTATAAATGTTGATTATATTCGACGAAGGATGGAAGGTCTAGGCTATCCCGCCCCGACGCTTTGTTCCATTCGAGTCACCTAGGATCCGAGTTCCGGGTATTGGTTTTAAGACTGAGCGTGCCTAACCGCATGTGGGATGCTATGGGGTCCCCTTTTCTTACCTACCTAGCTTCAAACATTTATAGAGGTGGCCCAAGCTGATTTACCATTTGAAACCGTGTGCGTAACTGGTCTGCAACCAGTGGTTTTAAAACAACTCGGGCCAGCAGAGACATAGTTCCTTTGTTGGTCCACACTGGTGAGCTAGGGAAGTCCCCTATTATATAGGTGAGGCTAACCCCGACCTTGGCCATACGGAAGAGTCCGATCCGAGAGCGTGGGCGGATTTTGGGTTGGGTGTCGACTCCCCGGGGGCCACCCGGATTTGTTCGTTGTTAGTTAGAGGGACCTGTCGTTTCGGATATCTTGGAACTAAATCATAAAATGGTTGCCTGTGATGGGTAGCAACTGAGAGAGATGGACGTGCGTGTGGAGCCTTGTAGTGGGCAGTTGGTACACCCTGCAGGGTTAAATCTTTTCGAGAAGCCGTGTCCACGGTTATGGACGACTTGAGACCTACCCCTTGTTCATAGACAACAACAACTGAGGTAATCTTAATATAACTTGATCAACGTGTGTGTGCCTTGACTGCTTCTTCTTTGTCGGGATGCGAAGAGGAGGACAAGGATAGGATAGGTGTTATGCTTGCGTATGTAGATGGATAGCAAACTTGTTGGAGGCGATTCCTCATCGAATGCTTGGGTTCTTATCTTAATCTCTAGATCGTTAGCCACTTCATAAATGCTAGTGCGGCAGCAACCTCACCACTTACCCCATCCTTACCGTAAACTACTAGTTGTCCTAGAATGACGAGTGATGAAGTCCTTGCTGGGTCAGTTGACCACTACAGTTGGATGCTGAGTACCTCTGTACTCATGATACTACCCCCAAACTCTTTTCAGGGTTCTTGATCGACAGCAGGTATGGTAATCGATGTTTCACTTGAAGACTCGATGACGACTAGTTAGGCGGATCCCGGCGGAGGGCCTGGACCCGTGTGGTTATGGGATCGATGTTTTTCTCTTTGCCAGTAGGCATTTGATTGTAGTCTGTACTCAAACATGTATCTTTCGCTGTTGTATTGTATTTATGGCAGTTGTATGCCGATTGTATGAGATGTTGTATCCTGTATCTGTAATGTTGTGATATCATGTTGGAAATCCGGGGCATATGACTTCGTCATATGTTGCGGTGGGACCGATATGTGCTTCGTCCCAGGATATGGATGGAAACATCTAGATCTGGAACAGTACCGCATATCGGGTCTTACATGTTTCCACCCAGATTCGGGGACGAAGCACATATCGGTCCCACCGCGACATATGACAAAGCCATATGCCCCAGATTTCCAACATGGTATCACAACATTACACACACAAGGATACAACATCTCATACAATCGGCATACAACTGCCTTAAATACAATACAACAGCGGAAGTTACATGTCTGAGTACAGACTACAAACAAATGCCTAGTGGCAAAGAGAAAAACATCGATCCCCATAACCACACGGGTCCAGGCCCTCCGCCGGGATCCGCCTAACTAGTCGTCGTCGAGTCTCCACGTGAAACGTCGATCACCATACCTGTTGTCGATCAAGAACCCTGAAAACAGTTTGGGGGTAGTATCATGAGTACAGAAGTACTCAGCATCCAACTGTAGTGGTCATCTGACCCAGCAAGGACTTCATCACTCGTCATTCTAGGAAAACTAGTAGTTTACGGTAAGGAAGGGGTAAGTGGTGAGGTTGCTGCTGCACTAAAATTTATGAAGTGGCTAACTATCTAGAGAGTAAGATAAGGAACCAAGCATTCGATGAGGAATCGCCTCCAACAAGTCTTGCTATCAACTACTTACGCAAACATAACACCTATCCTATCCTTGTCCTCCTCTTCGCATCCCGACGAAGAAGAAGAAGTCAAGGAACACACACATTGATCAAGTTATATTAAGATTATCTCAGTTGTTGTTGTCTATGAACAAGGAGTAGGTCTCAAGTCATCCATAACCGTGGACACGGCTTCTCGAAAAGATTTAACCCTGCAGGGATGTACCAACTGCCCATTACAAGGCTCCGCACGCACGCCCATCTCTCTCAGTTGCTACCCATGATAGGAAACCATTTTATGATTTAGTCCCAAGAGATCCAGAACGACAGGTCCCTCTAACTAACAACGCACAAATCCGGGTGGCCCCCGGTGAGTCGACATCCAACTCAAATGCCGACCGCGCTCTCGAATCGGCCTCTACCGTCTGGACGAGGTCGGGTTAGCTACCCAAACAGATGTGGGAAGCCCCCTAGTTTCCAGGTGTGGACCAACAGAATATACCATCCCACTGGCCCGGTTTATTTTAAATCCACTGGCTGCAGACCAGTTACGCACACGGTTTCTCAAATGGTAAAATCATCTTGGGCCACCACTAGAAATGTTTGAAGCTAGGTAGGTAAGAAAAGGGGACCCCATAAAATCCCACACGCGGTTAGGCACGCTCAGTCTTAGAACCAATACCCGGAACTCGGATCCTAGGTGACTCGAATGGAACAAAGCGTCGGGGCGGGATAGCCTAGACCTTCCATCTTTCGTCGAGTATAGTCAACATTTATAATAATCATATCATCCACAACAATATAATAATGTGATAGCCCAAACCAAAGAGTAACAGGGGTAACATCGTAGCATCCTAAGCATGCATACTAAGCAGGGTCTGAGCAACGAGCAATAGTAACATAGCAGTACAAGGTTTGCTAGGAGGGGACATGGCTGTATCGGTTTGAAAGAGGCTGTAAACATGTGGTAGGATGAAACATCGAACCTTCTGGTGTTGGAGCTGGTTCTGGGGACACTCGCGAGAGTAGTGGCCTGCCTGACCACACTTGTAGCAAGCTCCGAAAACAGTGCGTGGAGCTGGGTTGTTTGGTGGAGCTGGGTGGAACTGGGTGGGTGGACGAGGCGCCACATAGGATGGCCTCGGTGGGTTGTTCTGGCGGAACATGCTATTTGGAATCCAGATCTTGCGCTTCTGGGAGCCAGAACTGGATGAACTGTCATCTCTAGGGTGTTTGCGGAAATCGTTGGGGGTGTTCATGTCCTCTGCCTTGATGGCCTTGTTGACAAGGACCTGAAAGGTGGCAAAGTCATGAAGGTTGAGCTCGCGACGGAGTCCGGAGTTGAGGCCACGACGGAACCTCTCTTGTTTCTTGGAGTCGGTGGAGACTTCTTCAGTTGCATAACGAGCAAGTCGGTTGAACTCACGACTAAACTCGTCCACGGTTCTTCTGCCTTGAGTGAGGTTACAGAACTCCTCACGCTTGCGGTCCATAAGACCCTTGGGGATGTGGTGCTCGCGGAAGGAAGTGCAGAATTCTTCCCAAGATGCAGGTGGTCCAACGGGACGCATATTCAGAAAGTTCTCCCACCAAGAACTAGCTGCACCTTCGAGGTGATAGGTGGCATAGCTGACCTTGTCACCAGTTGCAACACGGCCTGCTTGGAGCTTCCTTTTGATGCCGCGGAGCCAGTCATCGGCGTCAAGGGGCTCGGTGGAGTAACTGAAAACCGGGGGATGAAGTCGGATGAAGTCGTTCAGAGACACCAGCTCATTGCGCTGCTGAGTGGTGTTGCGTGCGATGACTTCTAGCAGGTGGTGAGAGTCTCGGCGGTTCCTCTCCACTTCCATCAGAACTTGTGCCATCGTGGGTGGGGGTGGAAGGTTGCCTTCCTCCTGGTCATTCCCACGACCTTGGTTCCGACCAACCTGGCCACGGGTTCCTTGAGACATCCTGAAGGTGAAAACCAAAGTCAAACAGAGTTGATTGAAGGATCTAATCAAGGTATTGAAGTACTGGAAGGATTACAGAGCAAAGGAAGTAATCATCTTGACAACATGGTGATAAAGCATACAAGCCATATATTCACAAGCTGTCATACAAACCATACATCATTTAAGTACAAGCACCAAGCTAATACAAACGTGATGAAGATGATACATCCTTCAGAGGCACTCTGACTTCCTATACATTATTTATCTAAGCCTCTGGAACTTAGACGCCTTGCATACAATATACTAAGATACTACTACATCATCACTAAGCAAGACCACAGGCGGTCTCACTCATCTCCATCTCCATAGTAGTCCTCATAAAAGTTACCCGCGTATCCCGGTAGCTGGAGGTGACCATCGGAAAACACGGAGGCTTGTGGACCCTGATATCCATTTGGGCAAGGATGGGGCCTAGGTCCAGTGTAGGGTGGAAGCAAAGGACCACGAGGTGGAAAAATGCCTCCAATCTCGGGCCAAGCAACTCGAGAAGGCATCTGAGTCCTCACTGGATAGATCGCATCAAACTCAACTGATCCCACGCTCACAAAGGGTGCCAAGAGCGTCAGTGCTCGGTACAGACGAACTCGGGTGGCGTGGAGCTCAAAATGGAGAGCGCGTGCATCACGACCTCTGTCACTAGCAAACCTAGCAGTCACCTGGAGTGCTGGATCCTCTGCAGAGTGATCTGAGTAGAGTCCGGTGTAATATCCCTCTTCTCCTGGAAGTGCAGCAGGGATATAGCGGAATGAAGTCTCTCTCAGCATGGTGTGCTCCTCTCTCAGCAGTGTAATACATGAATATGCAGCATCCTGCACAGCCATGTTCTCGGTAACGCCAATGCCATGTCCAAAGTGGATAGGCTGGGTGACTCCAATGTGGTGTGGATAGATCCGGACGATGCAGTGAAACTGCGTCTGGTTGAAGTCGTGGAACTTCTCCTCGATGGTATACTCAGGGTACCATCGATATCCCACATAGGACATCATCTCGATCAACGTGGCGGGATGGCCACGCACACCGAGGCACCTGGTCAAACGAACAATCTGCCGAGGGGGAAGATCTGCCATCTGAAATAGAAAGGAGTTTGCAAATGCATCAGATTATGAGATAAACCTGGAATGACTCGGACAGCATAACGACTGTAATTGTAAGAAATGACAATTTCTTTCAATCATGAAAACAGCACTTACATAATATGATGTAAGAAATCAGCATTATAACAATGCTAGGAAAACCTGACACAACTTTCCTACGGCTATAAGGAAGCAATCAACGAGATGTTCTAATCAGACAGAGGAGAGCCTAGTCCTATCTTCCCGTAGAATAAGATAAGGGTGACCCAGAACTCATAACGAAGGGGGTAAGGAGAAAAAGAAGCCTTACGTTGTTCCCTTATATACCCAGAGTAACTATATAACTATAGCAAGCTAGACTCAACTTCGGCCAAGGCTACTAGTCCTACAGTCAGTCCTGCTCTGATACCAAGTCTGTCGGGACCCGGGGTTAGCGTATGCAGGTACAGTTAAGACATAGTCATATGGAGAGCCGAGAACCGCACCCACTTGTCTAAGCAGACAAGGCCAAGCACTGAACATTATCGGAAAGCATCGTACGTGAGGGGCATCCCATCCAGGACGGATGATCAACTGAGATGGGTCCTCATCGTCCGCACACAAGTCTAATGATATGGGTGGTGAACTCCCATATTCAAAGACAAGTCGCCTCAACCATACTATCGACTATCTCAAAACTCTTACATAGACTTACTCCAGCCCGATCACTTAGTCGGGGTCTAGGGCGGGCTCGATCATACCACAAAGTGTGCACGAGACGGAGTCTCGAGCAATCGCATCGCAATGCCCCAAGCTGCGCACATCTAAGGGCCACTTGGTGTATGAAAGACCGCCAGCCAGAACACGACTAAGGTCTCGAAAACCCATACAAAGACATGCATGTTATAAACATACACGCAGCACACATGCCTTGTATGAACAGTAGGTACCATTGCAATTCTCTACAAAGTGTACATTTTATTTATAACTCTTATAGAGTACACACAGAGATCACATACATGTGATCCAACATTACAACACAGAGCAGAAGCAAATTATGTCTGAGTACAGACAAGTTTAACAAGTGGCTTAAGAAGCCTTATTCAAACACAAAGCCCTCCACGAGGGAACCAGTCTGCTGACTGGGACTAGACTAGCTTAACTTCAGTCGTCCAGCTCGATGAAGAAGCCACCTTCGGGGTCAGTGGCGTCATCTAAAACATAGATTAAGCAAACGTGAGTACAAAGGCGTACTCAGCAAGACTTACATAGGAGCTATACTACTCATGCACATGTATCAAGGTAAAGGGAGGTGGGGTTTCACTTGCAGAAGTGCCAGCTTTGACTTGGCTAATACTGAACTACGAGTACCAGACTTTGAGGTAAGAAGCGTACACGAGTCCACTACTTTTTCCAACCAATACACCACTATGGTGCCTTCCTCGACTTCCCCACGAGAAAGCACACCATAGCACTCACACTTATCTTGGTGTGTTTTAGAAGTATCTGGTTCAAGTTATCTAATAATCAAGCTAAGCTTTCCAAGCAGTCCATAACCGCGGACGCGGCTATTCGAATAGTTTTGTTAACCTTGCAAGGGTGTACCGCTACACACACATGATCATCATTTACCGCCTTTGATCTCGACACCATTCAAGGGGTGCCAGCGAGGATGCTCACCACAACTGTTACCTCATAGCCGATCTAGTCCGAGAAAGCCGCCTACTTGGGTTGGTTACCACTATCGTGAACCCGGCCGGTTTACCGAAGTGGACCCAAGCGATGTGTGCGTGGTGCATAAGCCGGTCTCGGTTGAGCCGTTCTCTCACTTAGCATCCAGGCCACAAGCCTACCAGAACTCCGAACTACTGGGACATCTGGACATCGAAAGGGATGAGTTAATAGGTTGAGAGGGGTCAGTGAGCCCAATGTGTGGTTGTACTCTTCATCTTGGATCACCACACAAGAACTCGTACTAGGGCGGTGTTCAACGAGACAACCCACTGTGTACTCCTACACAGCCTCTCATCGTTCACCTTGTATTAGGGTCGATTCACCAACACTTTTCTACCATCATCAACATGATCACTACCATCCCGACTCACATCACAGTAACAACATGGTATCATACTAAGCATGCAATAAGCGGTAACATTGCAGGGGTTACATGATATCAACCAACTCCTACATTTGCTAGGATTGTGGTTTGCTTACTACTATGACAAAAGATAGGTCATGCAAAGGAATGGGTTCAACTATGCGGTAGAATCGTAACATGGTGATCATCCTATACAATGCATAAGCGAGACATGAGAGGGAAGTGGGATTTTATCGACATGATCAATGGGGGTTTGCTTGCCTTGCTGACGAGGTTCGGGTTCTGGATCTTCAGCGAAGGGGGTGACCTCTTGGTCCGGTTCCACCTCTACTCGACAAACAAAGCACGAAGTAGCAATCAATATGAATGCAATGCTCAAGCACATGAATGAATGTTGAAACTTGAAGTATAAGTTTTGATGTGTGTGAGACAATTCCATTCAAGTGGAATATATTGCATTTAAAATGCAAATTCAAATTCCACATTTGAATTCAATTAACCAAGTTGTATGTGACATAGTTTGATCATTTTGAATTATCTTCAAATGTATAAGATATGCCTCTGATGTGTGATTGAATTGTAGCATGTTGCCATGGTTCAAGTTGCAAAATTATTTGATTTGAATTTGATTTAATTCCATTTAAATCAAATAGCAAATGCTACTGATCACATTTTAAATTCAACTCAAACAGAGTTGAAAGTTGCATATTTGGAAATATAATTTTCTCCTGATCATTTTTCATATATTATTTGTCCAATTTGGAGTTAATATGAATTTTCTATGAATTTCCAAAGTTTGGGGTATTTTCTGGAATTTCTGGAATTCTTTTAATTCAAATAATCTCTGGAAATTCATTTAAATGATTTACTGCGTCAGGCTGACGTCAAGCTGGCGTCAGGGGGGGCTGACATGTGGGTCCACCCTGTCAGTGACTGGGTTCACATAACCCGTGGGTTAAGTTAATCCAATGGCTTAATTAAGCCACTGGGCCCACTGGTCAGTGACACAGGGGTCACTAATTTGGTGAAAACAGGGGGGGGGGGGGGTTAGAGCTGACTCGCCGGCGGCTTGACGCCGGCGACTGGACCGCGGAGGCGCTGCACGTTCTTCTTTTCCTGGCCTCCATTCTCTGCGCTGAGACCACCGTTCGAAAGCCTGTGATGAGCCGCTTCGAAAGCACCATTTGCACGTCGCCGGGGAGGTCACGTTCGTCGACTGCTTCGACCTTGGCGGCGGCCGGAGCCACGGCTTGGAGTAGAACTTGCAAAACGGCCACGGGGAGAAGCAGGCATGGTCGCGTTGGGTTGCTGGGGACTCCAGGAGTACTACGGACGCACTGGCGAGGACGGAAGCGCACGGGAGCGAGCGCATGGTCAACCTCAGCGGCAACCGTGCTCGGCTTCCATGGCGGATCAGGCTAGAGGGAGTAATCCAGGGGAAGAAGAGAGGGGTTCCGGCCGGGAGCTCACCAGGAACTCGACGGAGGTGGCGGATTGAGCTGGGAGGGCTTGACGGCGACGAAATCGACAAAGGCGTCCTTCGGGTCCGGCGACGGCTTGAGCTCGATTTCGGCGGCTAGGAGGGCTCCGAGTTCGATTCGCTGCACTGGGAGACGTAGTCGACGACGACGAGGAGGATGGACCGCACGGCGCAGCTCGGGGACGTCGTTGGCCACGCGGGCTTCAAGCTATGGCGACAGCGGCGTCCTGTTCTTCGCAGGGCTCAGCGAGAGAGAGTAGGATAGGCACTAGGGAGGGGTGGAATGAGCTCACGGCGTCTCCAGGCGCGTCCAGGTGCGAGAAGAGGCCACGGGGAGGGCCAGAAGCTCCTCGGCGTCGAGGTGTCGTCCCCAGCTAGCTCGGTGGCATTCCACCGAGCAGCTTGGAGGCGCGGGACGGGGAAGAAGACCCCCGTGCCCCTTTGGGCCGGCTGGGCTGGGTGGGCCGACTTCGCCTAGGCGACAGGTAAGTGTTTCTGTTTTCTTTTCTAATTTTCTTTTCTGACATTTGTTCAGTTTAGCTAATAAAAATAGCTAAACATTTTTTTAAATGCTGAAAATTTTTATGTGGCCTCATAATAATATAAACTAGCCAATAATAAACTTTCAACATTTTTAAAATTCAAATGATTTGAATTTTAAATCAAAAAGGGGTATTTCTTTAATTCCAAGGTACTGTTTGAATATTTGAAAAATCTATGAGCATGGGGTGGGTCCCACATCACTTGATATGTGATCACACTCATTTATAAGACTTTTCAAAACTCTAACATGAATTTTTGGAAAAGATTTTTATCTGGCCTTTTCAATTAATTCATCTGGGGGGTGTTCCTTCTCCCATTTTGATTTTGAAATTGATTTCCAAGATTTCTTTTTGAAATTTTTGACATGATGCAAGGTTACTTGATCCTAGCACATTACCTAACAGAGGGTTCTGACAGTTTGCTGGGAGGGGACATGGTTGTATCGGTTTGAAAGAGGCTGTAAACATGTGGTATGATCAAACATCGAACCTAACCTAGACTAGCATGCAAACCGCTGGTTGAAATATAATGGATCATAAGTAATGTATAGTCCTTTCCTGTTGATAAGTCGGGTTCCGAAGGTGTAGTTGATCGCAAGCTCGCATCGTCTCTGAGAGGTACCCGCGGTAGAACACAAGAAGGAAACACTGGAAAGCAATCAACGGTGCACCACTATTACTACAGAGCAATACAAGATCAAAGAGGCAACACAAGGCACGACAACGCGATACGGACTTAACGTCGAGAGCGGTTACTAGCAGGTTAAGTGGAGTACTCGTCACACACGACGAATACCGCACGTTTACGGTGGTTCAAGTTGCTTAGCTACAGGTGATCAACCAACGGTTATTAACATGGCAACTCAAGCAAGCATGGCATAGCACACAATCATGGCAAGAGCTGAAGCACAAAGTAAACTATCTAATCTATTCATTTTAAGTGGGGGTAAAACCTATACATGCCAACTATTACGGACCCCACGATAAATATAATGTTTGGTACTGTTTTTCCCTAAACAATATTTATTATTTTTATTACCAAGCAAGAGCAGCGTAAGCACAATCTACATGCAATTCTAGTCAAGTTACATATAAGAAACATTTTAATCGAAGCAACGGATAAAAAGTTATTGCATTTAAAGTTTACAGTGGCAAGCAGTTGTAAATAGCAGTTAAACAACATGTAAACAAAGTCAAACATGGAAAAAGAGCACATTTTATTAAACTACACGAAAAACTAAGCAACTTTCATGTTTAAAGCGTCGCGATCCGAGCTACGAGCGAAAAGATACGCGCATCGCAAAATTACACCGCAATCTGCCAAAATAATAAACTTGAAAAGGGGAAAAAAACTCAACGGGCCGAAAGCTACTGGGCCCAACAGTGCAACAACAGAAAATACGAAAAATAAATAAATAAAGGGGGCGCCTCACCGTGGGCCGGTTGGGAGTGGGCCTTGAGGCGCTGCGGCTGGGCCTCGCGGACGGGCCGCGGCTGGGCAGTGGTGGGCCGCGGGAGCCAGGCTGGCCCACGCGGTGGCGACGGTTGGGGGCGTCTGCTCCCAAGCAGATCGAGCGGGCGGCGCGGCATCGGCCACCTAGCGCCGGCGGCCATCTCCTGGAGGAGGCGTGAGGTGCTGGGCGAGGGGAACGGCCGAAACGGAGAGATCCACGGGCGCGGCGGCCGGATCCGGCTGTTGGGGTCATCAGCGGGTCCGAGGTGGCGCAGCGGCGAGCTCCCTGGCGCGGAGCTTCGAGGAAAAATCCATGGCAACAAGGAGAGGAGAGACATCAGAGGGAGAGGGAGAAGAGAGGCAGAGGGAGAGGGGGCACGGGGCGACCCGCGCGGGGGGTGGCGGCTGGTGGCTTGTCGGCGGCGGGCTGCGGCTGCTCGCCGTGGACGGCGGCGGCACGAGGCCCCTTGGGCGTGGGCGGATGCGTGGGAGGATTTGGGGATAGAGGAGGATCTGGGTGACGTGGCGCGCTCGGAGCCGTCCATCTGCAGATCCTACGGTCCAAAATTGCCAGGGAGCTAGGGTTTCGGGATTTGGGGCAAAACTAGGGCAGATCTGGACATTGTGAGGGGGGTGGCTGCAATTTTGTGGCTAGGGAAACCCTAGAAAGAGGTGGGAGTGTGGTGGTATTTATATAGCCCAGGTGGCTGGCAGTTTGCACAAACATCCCCGGTTTTTCTCTCTCGCGCGCGGTGTTTACGTTTCTGACCGCCGGGGGTCCGCAGGACCTCTGTTTCGGGTAAAACTTCGAATTGCGCGATCAGCG
This sequence comes from Bromus sterilis, assembly GCA_950022295.1. Lineage (NCBI taxonomy): Eukaryota > Viridiplantae > Streptophyta > Magnoliopsida > Poales > Poaceae > Bromus > Bromus sterilis. Next base: position 153,161,143 of record OX465596.1, on the reverse strand, counting down.
CATCGAGCCGGCGGCGTTCACCTCGCGTTAGAACCGTTCCGAGAACACTTTCCAGCGTGCTATAAAAATAACCCATTTAATTATTAAACGGGGTTTTCGTTCCGTTGGCTGCGGCTGGTCTCGTGCGGTTTTCACGACGGTGATCGGGTGAAACCCGGTGTCACAAAGGTCGAGTGTCAGGGTTGCAAGGGTCGGTCTCCGTCCGATATGAGATAAGAGGGGGAAAAATAATCGCCGATCGATAAATCGGGGATGTAGACACCGCAAACAAATCAGACAATCAAACAATTCACACCGAAAACAAATTTTTTATTTTTTTGTGAAATCTGGGCTGTTACAGCCACCAAGGAGGCCGAGAAGAAATCCAAGGAGGCAAGAAAGAAGCCTTAGGCTGCTCAAAGTCCTTGTGCTGCTTCGGCACCTGCTACCCCAGCTGCACCTGTTGTGCCGGGCTCTCAAGCTGATGAAGAGAGTTCCATCGAAGGAAATTCCTCAAATTTGGCCGAGTGGAATGCTATTGAGATCACAAGTATTCTTCTGAAGATGGCCACCTCTCCCAAGAATGTGACTCCCGAGGATTTTGTTCCGAAGGATATTCTAGAACGAGTGAATAGATACATGACCCGCTGGGCCAAGTATTTGACCCAAGATCGAAAGGATCGTCAATAAGAAACTTCTTATACCAACCAACTTCAAGAAGAGACTGAAGATGTTGAGTCGAGAAAGTTCTTTAATTCCAAACTTTCTGCACTTGCTGAATCGAGGAGAATTCAGCAAGACAACATTTCAGCAGTTCGTGACAAGGTCTGACAAATTGTGGCCGATATGTGCAGAGATCACAACGCTGCCCTCACCGAGCGATAATCTCGCAAGAGAAAGTCCACCGAGAAGAATACTTCCACATCCTCTGGGCGTGGGACGCCAGAGACTTCAAAGAAGAAAAATAAGAAGACTGTTGAAGTCGCTGCTGCATCAGCACAACAAGAAACTGCACCCCCTGCCCGAGAACCTACTCCACCAAGAGCACCAATTCCTCCTCCCCGCCAACCAACTCCACCCAAAGCTCCATCTCCACCCCGTCAAGTAACCCCAACTCCACCCTAATAAGAAGTTGAGCCTAGTTCTCAAGTTGTGATTGAGAAATATGGTCAGGTCGAGCAAGAAGCTCCTGCTCCTCCTCCACCAGTTCGGAAGGATTTCTCCCCTGCCCGCACCGAGCACGAAGAAGAAGAAAATGTGGATGTCACAACAGTTTCCTCTCGCAAAGAATCACCGCCAGCCAATGACGGCGATGCCGAAGAAGATGGCTCTGGATACGAGAGCTCTGACGGAAGTTCCTCATCCTCATATTCTTCATCAAACGAAGAGATGTTGGATGTTGCCGACCAACTTGATGCTGACTCCAGGCCATGGAAACTGAAGAGGCCGAACAAAAACAGAACCCCGACGAAGGAGATGCCGTCGAAGATCAAGCCGAGGAAAACGCTCCTGATGCAGTCCCCGCACAGGATGTTGTCAATGTTCCATCCTCACAACCTCGAGCTGATGCTCCCATCCTGCAACTCCCAAAGAATGCCAATGAAGTGATTCCAGTCGATGAGCTCCTGCATTCAGCACATCCCAGAGAGATGCTGCCCATGTTCCATTCTGATGTTCCTCGAGGAGGCCCCATATTCAAGAGGCGTGAACACAAACCATTTTTCTTCGAGCCCAATCCCTACATAAACCAAGGAATGCCTATTATCTTCAGTTTTGGACCCAAGCACAAGCAGTGTATTACACTCGTGTGTTGTACAACAAGGCCATGCTCTTCCAACATCAGTATCTGGATATACCTTTGGTGTATGCCACAACTTGTTTTGAAAATGTTGCCGAAACAATTGATGGGCTTCATGCACACAAAGTGTTTGCCCTCGACAATGGAGTCAACCCCGAGCTTATCAAATAATTCTATGCAACTCTGTATGTCACAGGAGATCACACCAGGCCGAGCACTTGGAAATTTGACTTCATGATTCAAGGCCAAGTTTTTTCACATGATTGTCGATGAATTTCTTGCAGTAATCAATTTGCCTCGTTTCGAAGGTTTACCCCACAAGCTATGTGATCTGCCTGCAATAACACCCGCAGAATTCTCTACGCTGATGGATCCTGATGTCGTAGGAGATCATTACCTTGCAGGACAGAAGCCGAAGCATTTAGTCTTTGAAGCTAAAGCTTGGTTCTATATTCCGTCGAAGACATTAATGCCCATGCTGGATGTGCATGATGATTTTGTCATTCCCTACGATGTGCAACATGCCATAATGAAGCTAGTCAATGGACTTCCCTTCGATTTTGAGGACTACTTCATTCGCACCATGGTATCTTGTGCAGATGATCACATTGCTCTCAAGCCCTACGCACCATGCCTCATGTCGATCTGCAATTACTCTCGGGACGTGCCATTCCTCGTAACAATTTTCCCCAAGATTTTCACTCCTCCCTGTTAGGGAAGTATTGCAGGTTGTTGCTCAGCCCAATTATCCATTTGCTGACCACACATGCATAAGGGACCATATGACTGAACGCAACATTATCTCGACGTTTATCAAGCCAGTTCATCATATGGAGATTTCCCTTCGAACACAGCAAATGTTTGAGCACCACATCGACCAAGATGTCGTGCAGAAGCATAAGATCATGACAGAAATCAACCATCTGCGCAACATCACTATGAACAATAATCATCTCCTTCGTGAATGCATTCGTAGAGATTGGAAAGGACTAAGGAAGTTCAATTCTCTCAGTCAGCTACAGCGCTACGGTTTAGAAGAATTTCCTCCTCATCTGCAAAGGCATTGGACAAATGATGATCGGGTTGATCGACCAGATTCCAACATTCCGATGCTGCCCAAAACAGAGATGTGTTGTGCGTGAATGACTATTATCACATCACCATCAAAACTGTCTCATCCAACTCCGACCCCGACGAAAATTGCCGCTCAGCAAGGGGGTTTACTCGCCATTTCCTCGAAGCCCCAAGACTCCTCCGGAATCGCAGCTCGATTCTTCTGGTGATCAGCACTCCTTCAGGACGAATATTACTCCTCGTGGCGGTCGCCCCATCAGACGTCTTCCCTCGACCAAGGCACGCGCTTCGTACGCGGAATCTTCTCCACGTCGCCGGTGCTCCAGCGAGTAGCAATTCTTTTGAACCCTTCTCAAACTTTTTGTTCAATTATTGACAAAAAGGGGGAGAATGTGCTGCATCGAAAAAATATTTTGCAAACGGGGTTAAGGGCTTTGCTTTTTAGTCGTTGAACTTTGTACTTTGAGTTTCCGAGTAGTTTCAACAAACTGTCGATACCTATTCGATCTGGTTGTAACTAACTCTAAGTAGGTCTGTGAACTGCTACACTTATCGTAAGATATCTATCTGCTATGCTTGCGATACATAACCTTCTTCCATGAATTTATCTATCACATAAGTTCACAGGTTAATCGAGGAGATTGCATATTTCTCGTTGGGTATCTTTCGGACTGCAATCTTGCTCGCTAACATTATGATGTTTTTCCCTCGCCTCATCTCTTATCAAATATGCACTTCACTGGAAATTTTCATCTTCCGGGCATACATCAAGGGGAGTATATCATCGATCTTAGCTCTGGATTATCATCGAAAACTCAAAACCTTTCAATTATTTATCGACGCCTGTTTTGTTAACAATCGTCCAAAAAGGGGGAGATTGTAAGAGAAAGTTTTGCCCCTGAAGGTTTTGGAGATTGTTGGACCAAGCAGTAGAGGAACTAATATTATTTTCGAGTATAAACATATACTTAGGTTCCTAAAGAATGGAGTTTGCATGTAGAAGATCGAAGGACAACTCATAGTTGCAGTCTTTTACCGAAGCCTTTGAAGGATGACGACCCCTAAAAATGTCGTCGAAAAAGAAGACGCTCTCGAGCAGAATCGCAACAAGGAGAAAGCTGAAGCTGGATGAAGACGTAGTCTTTTACTAGTTTCTCTCTTAATTTTTGAGTCGTAGGAAAAACCGTTCTATCAAGAGGGGTTTGCTAGTTTAAATCTTAGTGGAAGTAAATTTTCTCTACTCAACTTAAAACCCAAAGATAGCCCACCGAGAGAAATCTTACGAAGTCGACTAATAGATCGAAGGCCAAGTCATCGCACTTGGTTCCTTCGAGAAAGAACTTGTTCGGTAAGTCAGCTTACTTGCTCCGCAAGAAAAGTTGCACAGTGATTGAAAATCCAACCGTTGTGAACACGCGTCAAGCGGTTTCATCGGGTCACTTCAGTTATTTCACCATCGGGATCGCCACCTATAAATACCCCGCACCCACCCTCCATTTGCGGTTGGTTGCTCCACTGAATATTCTGAGACAGAAGAGTTGCGAGCTTCCCGAGAAAGATTTCGAGAGAAAACCAAACCCAAGTCCCAAACTAACTTGAGCAATTCACAAAGAGTTAGGTTGATATTAGCAGATCTTTTTCTTACTGGTTTACCAAACATCGCAGTGTCAGGCTCGTTTTCTTACTCATATTTACATTCCGTACTTACTCGTTTGTCTTTTTGCCTTTGATTTTTCCGCTCGTCCCCATTCCTTTCGATCTAGGCATGTCTTTCGTTACTGCAATCCCTTCGAGATTCTCTTAGTCCTTCGTTCTTTGCATGATTTCCTTCTAAGTTCTGTAGAATGTTTAGAAGTGATCATTCACCCCCTCCCCCTCTGATCATTCTTGAGCTTTCAGGTTGGTTCCCTCCCCCCCCCCCCTCATATATAGATGATGAGGGTGCACTTATTTAATTAACCCAAAATACACAGAAATTCACGGAGAAATAAATATAATCCCGAATTGATATCGGTTTTCTCCGATCTTCTGCACTCCATCTTCTCTTACATGGTGGGCTCCCCTTGTTTGGAGCCTATAGTGGATTGAGACATCTCCACCAAACAGACTCCGTCGTGCTGCTGAAACTCTAGTTCCAGGGGTCTACTTCCGCCACCTTCGCTGGATCGGAGATTGGAGGTCGTCATCAATGTTCGTACGTGTGCGAGTACTACGAGGTGCTACACGTGTGGCACTCCACCCGGCAGGGTGCTAACACGGCCAGAGGGTTGTGAACTTCATACGACTACATCGACCATGTTTGCGGAAACGTTTCCCGCGCAACGGACTACACCCCGAGGTATGTTATCGATAAGTCTCTCCGTTTCTGTAATACGGCTAGATAGATCTTGGGCAAACGGGAACGCTAGTTAGAAAAAAAATTGTTTTCTGCCGCGAAACCCAACAAAACCAACTTCTATTCGGGGAGTCTAGAAGATCACCGGATGCATCGCCGCCCTTAGCAGGTTCATAACCGGCACGGCAAAAAAGCCATCCACCTGTACCGGCTCCTAAAAAACAAACACATTCGTCTGGAACAAGGAAGCTGATGAAGCCGTAGAAGCCCTGAAGCTCCAGTTATCCCAAGCACCAGTCCTCGCAGATCCAAAACCAAAGGAGCCCATGTTGCTCTACATCGTCGCAAACAGCAAAACCGTCAGCGCCGATGTGGTGGTCAAACGAAAGGAAGAAGGGAAATAGAAATTGATTCAACGACCTGCCTACTATGTCAGTGAAGTGCTATCCATCTCCAAGCATCGCTATCCCCATTGGAAGAAATTGGTCTTGGGAGTCTTCATGTCAAGTCGAAAGATGAAGCACAACTTCCAAGAACATTCTATTATGGTCGTTGATACAGAGTGGAAACTCTCCTCGTTGGTTACCCCAAGTGGAAGGTGAGATGCACTGTAGCAGCAAGTTTCCCCCAGCAAAGATGTTAAGGTTGAGTATCGAACCAGTAGGACTCCAAGAGATACAAGTAGGTGTCACGGCGCTTGACGTGGACCTGCACACAGATACAAATAACTTTGCTCCCAACGAGTACAGAGGAGTTTTCAATTCCTCCGGCCTTGCTGTTTACAAAGGTTCAACGCAAGAGATAAAAGTGGAACTGAAAGTAAAGACTGGATGTAAACTAAGGGTGTAGAAAATAATGTGAAGATGGACCGAGGTCCCGTGATTTTCACTAGTGATGTCTCTCTACCAAAAGACGATAAAAGTGCTAGCGAGGTAAACAAATCACAGCTGGGCAACTGACAGAATTATGAAGGCACCGCAATGCTAACTATGTTGCAAAGAAACAAAGGGCTCAAAAGCAATGGGCAGTACACCAAGGTAAGTAGACCGAAATCCAACTGCATCTACTACGAATCATCCACCTTGAGATATCTATCCAGAACATCTCGCTGGTATTAAGTTGTGAATCCCACCCAAAGTGTAAAATCAAAGCAACAGACAACTGCATTAAAAGAACTTTGCGTAAAGTAAACAATCCTTGCACCCGCGGTTACAAGAACCGTTGTTTTATCCCTGGTGGCAACAGCACATCCCCTAGTCTCATATTTCTGTCACTCAAGCTACACATCAGGGGGCTGAACCGACAATCAAGCATAACGCTCCCTCTTGGAGTTGCAAGCAAACTACTTGGCCAAAGCAAAATACTGCAACGGAGAACATGCAAGAATTTACTCAAGAACAAAATATAAAAGAGAAGAACCAAATATATTACTCATCACAATATGAACATAGTCTCATAATCCATCAGATCCCAGCAAACTCAGCATAGCAACAGCAGAAATTACAAAAGTGCCTCGATCATGTGAGGCAGCTCACGAGGTCTCGAAAGTGGAAGCACAAAGAGGAGAGAGAAGTACATTACATAGCTACTGGTCACGTACCCATGGTCCAAGGGGGACTACTCACGGCACATACGGGAGGCGTCCATGGCTATGGATGGTCTCCCGGAGGGGGTTCCTCCTCCCGGCAGGGTGCTGGGGCAGCTTCTCCAGGCAGCCCTGATCTTGAAACGGCGGCGGCGGCGGTACAGAGGCGAGTTCGCGGAAAAGAGATCGATATTAGGGGTTTCCACCCCGAGGGCTAAATATAGGCGGAGGGGGGTATCGAGGGGACCCACCAGGCAGCCAAGAGGCCTCCTGGCGCGGCCTAGGGTGGGGCCGCGCCAGGGACCCTCTTGGTCTCCTGGTGGTGGCCCCACTCCGCTACCTTGGTGATTCGGAAAGCTTCCGGGTCGCTGATTTTTTATCGGATTTTTCCGGATTTTTTGGAGCACTTTTAATGGCCGGAAAACCTGAAATACAAAAACAGCAGAAAACAACAACTGGCAGTTGGGTGCACTGGGTTAATAGATTAGTCCAAATATGCTCAAATGTGTATGAAAGTTCAAGCAAAACATGGCAAAGTCACACAAAAAATGCATGGAGCAAGCAGAAATTATAGATACGTTTGGGACGTATCAACATCCCCAAGCTTAATTCCTACTCATCCTCGAGTAGGTAAATGATAACAAGCATAATTTCTGTGGTGACATGCCACACAACCATATAAGGACTTTTAAGTAAAGCAATTAAAGCATGCAATTCAATTCAAGTCTTAACAAGCAAGAGTCTATATTAGCATTGACACAAGCAACAAAAGAACAAAAGGTGCAGGAGCTCTCGCTGTCCGTGACTCGAATGTCACCAGATGGTGTTTGCGTGCAAGCAGGGGACTGGGAAAAAGAGAGAAAAAAGGTTGTTGATATTTTGAATTCACACTTGGTCTCCTTTGGATTCTTATCTTGACTCGTCCCCAGACCACTAGCCAGGTACAAGTCAAACTGATCCACTCCCTTTCGATATTTTGAGCACTCATGCAATGGATGAGCGTGAGAAAGAAAGTTGACACCTAAAAGGCAAAACAGAAAGAAGGTGGAGGAGGAAGACAAAAAAGGTGTGAAAGGCTCACGTCAATGAGGACAATCATAGGCGAGAGAAGGCCATGTGATAGATATGATGTGAGGAGTAGGGATTGCCATGCAAAGGATGCACATGTGAGCTAAAAGCTCTCCGAGGGAACTAGTGAGGGTGCATCTAACTTGCTTGCTCAAGAAGACCTAGAGCTCGTTTGAGGAGGCTCATCATTGGAATATACAAGCCAAGTTCTATAGTGTGAAGGTCCCCACATAGCTATATGCATGATGATGATCTCTATGGAGTACAAGGGATAGAGGATGAAGTACTAGTGTGGATCTCTCAAAAGGAATAATAGTGTGCCCCCTTCTCTTTTTTATTTTTATTTTTCTCTTTTTTCTATTTTTATATTTTTTTGGTGGCCTCAATGGCTCTTTCTATTTAACTCTCATTTCTCCTCTTTGGGATCTTTTGATTTTGTCCTCTTTGGGATCTTTTCCTCACTTTAGGGGAAACACTCTATATTTTACAAGAATATAGGAGATCTTTCACACTTTACAAAAGTACTCACATAAAGAAGATATAACTATCATGATGCAAATGTATGCCTCTACTAGGATAGCAGGATATGCAATGATACTAGCGCGTCATGTAGCAATGATTAGGGCAAGGCCCAACTAGCATGCGGCTCATCGATCAAACAAGTAACAAGTATGACATGAGGATAAAGTCATGAGAAGGTGGATGTTGCATGGAAATGTATCTCGGAAAGGCTATGGAAATGCCTTGTAGGTAGGTTTGGTGGCTGTTTTGAGGAAAGATATAAGGAGGCCTATGGTGACAGAGCGTATCGTGCCAAGGGTTTGGATGCACCGGCGAAGTATGCGCCAACTCTCGAGGTGAGAAAGGGAAATGCACGGTACCGAAGAGGCTAGAAAAAGTATAGGTGGGTGGAAGTGTCAACTTTCGAATACTCACATTAGTCCGAAGAACTCATGCACTTATTATCGGTAACTCTCAATCTAATCAGGAGGTCCACAAAGAGACAAGTACCCCGAGGAGGAGTGTATGGGGGTTTGGTTATCCTTGCGCATCCTCGACTCATGGTACGTGAGTGTACTCTAATATTCGAACCCTCCAGAGGTTTGTGATCCATCTAGTAGCTAGAGTTCTCAACAGGTGTTTTTGGTTTTCGAAAAACACACAGATTGCCCAAAATATGACATCTATCACTAATAAGCTCGAGCTCTTGACACCAAAATTTCAAACATTACTCTAGTCAATACCTCAAAACTATTGCTAGTTACTACTACAAAGAGAATAGCAACTTCAAATACCTACTTCTAGTCAAGACACAAAACTCAGTGCAATAGGAAAACTCTCTACCAAGATAAAACATGCGACCTATAGAAAGTTCAACCTAAAACAAAAGAAAATCTCTAGAAAAACTAATGCACTACAACTAAACAGAGCAGCAGCTAAGAAAAGAAAAAGAACAACTCACAGCTAAAAGAATAAGCATGCAAATCCTATGAGGAGTTCTAGTTCAAGCGGAGCATGTATCTCTCCCACACAAAAGAGTAAGCTGGGGTCTAACTTGTTACTACAGCAAACAAAGAAAAAACAAACCTAGAAAAGTAAAGAGCGAGACGCTCCAAGCATAGCACACAACGCATGAAGTGATAAAAATCTAGCGCAACGAGGGACGAGCTGATAATTGTTGATGAAGAAGGAGATGCACGGGGGCATCTCCAAGCTTAGAAGCTTGAGTCTCCTTGAACATTTATTGGGGATGCATGGGGGAATCACCAAGCTTGAACGCTTGACACTTCTTAATCTTCTTTCATCATCTTCCCTCGCACACTTGAAAACTCCCTTCATACATAACTCATCATAATCTGATTAGCGAGGTTAGTTCCCATAATAAAATAAAACATTTCTCTACTGGAAATAAAGATAATCTTGAAGAGCTACTGTTTCTCAAGATTGCCAAAAAAAATTGCAAATAAAAAGCAAGCTTAAGGTTTGCAAAACGAAGAAAAGGCAAAACAGGACAGAATCTGTGAAAAAAACACCAGCAGGTAGTAAAGAATTTTTTAGGGATACTTCTGCAACTCAAATCAAAAAACACAGAACATACGAAAGTTTCGTAATTGTACAGAGCATGCTGTGTAAAAAATTCAGCTCAAAAAGATGAACTGGGATTTTTTTTCTGATTTTTCTAGTCACGAGGAAAGAATCTGTTTTCTGGACAGCATGTCACAACTTTCACTTCCCTTGTCGTATGAGGCTATAAAAGGCACAAAGCTTCAAAAGTAAAGATACAATGATGTTGCTACTGTAGTAATAATCATCAAGACCACTAAAAACAGAAGAAAAATAAAAAGAAAACCCTAAATTTGTTGCGGGCTGCCTCCCGAAAACGCTTCTTTAGAGCCATTAGCTAGGCTTAAAGCAGAAGATCAAGTCTTTTCAAGAGAATAACTAGCCCGTGTGACGGACTCAAAAGGTAACTTAATCTTTTTCCTAGGGAAATGTTCCATCCCTTTCTTGAGAGGGAATTGGAATTTCACATTCCCCTCTTTCATGTCAATAACAACACCAACTGTGCGAAGAAAAGGACGTCCCAACATAATTGGACAAGAGGGCTCACACTCAATGTCCATAATAGTGAATTCAACGGGAACATAATTTTCATTGGCAATGATAAGAACATCATCGATCTCCCCCAAAGGCTTCTTTACGGAAGAATCAACAAGACGAACACCAAAAGAACAGGGATCAAAAGGTTTCAATTCAAGCATATCATACATTTTTTTGGGCATAACAGAGGTACTTGCTCCAACATCACAAAGAGCATAACAAGAGAAGTTATTCAATTTGATTTTTATCATAGGATCCCAACCATCTTCTAGATTCCTAGGTATGGAGGCTTCTACCCTAAACTTCTCCTCCCTAGCTTTAATGAGAGCATTAGTGATATGCTCCGTGAAGGCAAGATTAAGTGTGCTAGTGTGGGGGTCTCTAGACATCTTGTGAAGGAAACGAATAACTTCAGAAAGGGTGCAATTATGAAAATCAAGGTCACTACTATCAAGTAGAGGGGTAGTGGTGTCCTTTAAGCTCACTTGTTTGGTAGCTTCTATAGATATATGAATTCCTTCTTCTACGGTTGAGGTCAGAGCATCACCATTGGTAGGTCCAGTGGGACTAGGGGTGTGATGGGTGCTAACAGTTTGGACATCCTCAACTACTTGGATAGTGGCTACTGTGTGGTATGTAGGAAGGCTCTTAATTCTATCTTCTTCCTCCTTTTCTCTGGCCCATCTCTCTTTAAGTTTAGCCATCATCCTAATGTTTTCATTAATTTCCACTTGGATAGCATTCATAGGAGTGACCTTCCTCTCCTCAAGAGGAGAAGTTCTAATTTTAAGCAATTCTACTTCATGGGATAAATTGTCTAACTTCGACGAGAGGTTATCTAATTTGTCTAGTTTTTCCTTTACACTCATGTTAAAGGCTTTTTGGGTAGTGATAAAGTCTTTAAGCATACTCTCTAATTCAGAAGTGGAGTTTTTGGTGCAAGGATAAGTGTTGTTGTTCCCATAGTTGTTGGAGGGGAACGGTCTAGGATTGCTACCAAAATTACTCCTATAAGCATTGTTATTGAAGTTGTTTCTAGAGATAAAGTTCACATCTACTTGATCTTGAGCAATCAAAGAATTTAAAGGAACATCATGAGGATCAATAGGAGATTGCTTGGTAAGTAGAGACATGATAAGGTCAACCTTTTCAATTAGAGAGGAGATCTCCTCAACAGAATTTACCTTCTTACCAGTTGGAGATCTTTCGGTGTGACACTGATAGTAGCATCTCATCAAGTAGCTTTGTGGCAGCACCAAGTGTGGTTGACATAAAAGTTCCTCCCGCGGCCGAATCAAGCAGGTTCCGCGAGGTAAAGTTCAAGCCTGCATAAAAAGTCTGGATAACCATCCAGGTAGTCAGTCCATGTGGGGGCAGTTCTTGACAAGCGTCTTCATACGTTCCCATGCCTGGGCAAAGTGTTCATTATCCAATTGCCTGAAATTCATATTGTTATTCCTCAATTGAATAATTTTAGCAGGGGGGTAGTACTTCCCTATAAAAGCATCTTTGCATTTACTCCAAGAATCGATACTGTTCTAGGGTAAGGATTGCGGCCACTCCTTGGCTCTTCCTCTCAAAGAGAAAGGAAAAAGCTTCATCTTGACGATGTCTCCATCCACTTCCTTGTACTTTTTCATATCACAGAGCTCGATAAAATTGTTTAAGTGCAAGGCAGCGTCCTCTCCAGCACCTCAGAATTGATCTTTCATAACAAGATTGAGCAGAGCAGGTTTAATTTCATAAGAAGGTGCTGAAGTGGCAGGTGGAGCAATAGGAGTGCAGATAAAGTCACTGTTGTTGTGACTAGTGAAGTTACACAACTTGGTGTTTTCATTGGAACACATAGTAGCAGCAGGTATTTTTGGTATTTTTGATAAGGGACACAAAAGTAAAAAACTCAAAGGTAAACTAACAAGACTAAAAAGCAAAGATAAAAGATAGTGTGCAACTCCACTATCTTGTAGACTGGAGTCCCCGGCAAGGGCGCTAGAAATTCGCTTGATACAGAGTGGCAACTCCCCTCGTTGGTTACCCCAAGTGGAAGGTGAGATGCAGTGTAGCAGCAGGTTTCCCTTAGCAAAGATGCTAAGGTTGAGTATCGAACCAGTAGGTGTCACGGCGCTTGACGTGGACCTGCACACAGATACAAATAACTTTGCTCCCAACGAGTACAGAGGAGTTGTCAATTCCACCGGCCTTGCTGTTTATAAAGGTTCAACGCAAGAGATAAAAGTGGACCTGAAAGTAAAGACTGAAAGTAAACTAAGGGTGTAAACAATAATGTGAAGATGGACCGGGGTCGCGTGATTTTCACTAGTGATGTCTCTCTCCCAAAAGACGATAAAAGTGCTAGCGAGGTAAACAAATCACAGCTGGGAAATTGACAGAATTATGAAGGCACCGCAATGCTAACTATGCTATAAAGAAAGAAAGGGCTCAAAAGCAATGGGTACTACGCCAAGGTAAGTAGACCGAAATCCAACTGCATCTACTACGAATCATCCACCTTGAGATATCTATCCAGAACATCTCGCTAGTATTAAGTTGTGAATCCCACCCAAAGTGTAAACTCAAAGCAACAGACAACTGCATTAAAAGAACTTTGCGTAAAGTAAACAATCCTTGCACCCGCGGGTACAAGCACCGTTGTTTTATCCCTAGTGGCAACAGCACATCCCCTAGTCTCATGTTTCTGTCACTCAAGCTAGACATCAGGGGGCTGAACCCACAATCAAGCATAACGCTCCCTCTTGGAGTTGCAAGCAAACTACTTGGCCAAACCAAAATACTGCAACGGAGAACATGCAAGAATTTACTCAAGAACAAAATATAAAAGAGAAGAACCAAATATATTACTCATCACAATCTGAACATAGTCTCATAATCCATCAGATCCCAGCAAACTCAGCATAGCAACATCAGAAATTACAAAAGTGCCTCGATCATGTCAGGCAGCTCACGAGGTCTCGAAAGTGGAAGCACAAAGAGGAGAGAAGTACATCACATAGCTACTGGTCACGGACCCATGGTCCAAGGGGGACTACTCACGGCACATACGGGAGGCGTCCATGGCTACGGATGGTCTCCCGGAGGGGGTTCCTCCTCCCAGCAGGGTGCCGGGGCAGATTCTCCAGGCAGCCCTGATCTTGAAACGGCGGCGGCGGCGGTACAGAGGTGAGTTCGCGGAAAAGAGATCGATATTAGGGGTTTCCACCCCGAGGGCTAAATATAGGCGGAGGGGGTGTCGAGGGGACCCACCAGGCAGCCAAAAGGCCTCCTGGCGCGGCCTAGGGTGGGGCCACGCCAGGGACCCTCCTGGTCTCCTGCTGGTGGCCCCCCTCCGCTACCTTGGTGATTCCGGAAGCTTCCAGGTCGCTGATTTTTTATCTGATTTTTCCGGATTTGTTGGAGCACTTTTAATGGCGGGAAAACCTGAAATAAAAAAATAGCAGAAAACAACAACTGGTAGCTGGGTGCACTGGGTTAATAGATTAGTCCAAATATGCTCAAAAGTGTATGAAAGTTCAAGCAAAACAAGGCAAATTCACACAAAACATGCATGGAGCAAGCAGAAATTATAGATACGTTTGGGACGTATCAACATCCCCAAGCTTAATTCCTGCTCGTCCTCGAGTAGGTAAATGATAACAAGCATAATTTCTATGGTGACATGCCACACAACCATATAAGGACTTTTAAGTAAAGCAATTAAAGCATGCAATTCAATTCAAGTCTTAACAAGCAAGAGTCGATATTAGCATTGACACAAGCAACAAAAGAACAAAAGGTGCAAGAGCTCTCGATGTCCGTGACTCGAATGTCTCCAGATGGTGGTTCCGTGCAAGCAGGGGACTGGGAAAAAGAGAGAAAAAAGGTTGTTGAGAACAACTATCTACTAAAGTTTCACACTTGGTCTCCTTTGGATTCTTATCTTGACTCGTCCCCAGACCACTAGCCAGGTACAAGTCAAACTGATCCACTCCCTTTCGATATTTTGAGAACTCATGCAATGGATGAGCGTGAGAAAGAAATTTGACACCTAAAAGGCGAAACAGAAAGGTGGAGGAGGAAGACAAAAAAGGTGTGAAAGGCTCACATCAATGAGGACAATCATATGCGAGAGAAGGCCATATGATAGATATGATGTGAGGAGTAGGGATTGCCATCCAACAGATGCACATGTGAGCTAAAAGCTCTCCGAGGGAACTAGTGAGGGTGCATCTAACTTGCTTGCTCAAGAAGACCTAGAGCTCGTTTGAGGAGGCTCATCATTAGAATATACAAGCCAAGTTCTATAGTGTGAAGGTCCCCGCATAGCTATATGCATGATGATGATCTCTATGGAGTACAAGGGATAGAGGATGAAGTACTAGTGTGGATCTCTCAAAGGGAATAGTAGTGTGCCCCCTTCTCTCTGTTTATTTTTCTTTTTCTCTTTTTTCTATTTTTTATATATTTTTTGGTGGCCTCAATGGCTCTTTCTATTTAACTCGCATTTGTCCTCTTTGGGATCTTTTGATTTTGTCCTCTTTGGGATCTTTTCCTCAGATTAGGGGCAACACTCTATATTTTACAAGAATATAGGAGATCTTTCACACTTTACAAAAGTACTCACATAAAGAAGATATAACTATCATGATGCAAATGTATGCCTCTGCCAGGATAGCAGGATATGCAATGATACTAGCGTGTCATGTAGCAATGATTAGGGCAAGGCCCAACTAGCATGCGGCTCATCGATCAAGCAAGTAGCAAGTATGACATGAGGATCAAGTCATGAGAAGGTGGATGTTGCATGGCAATGTATCTCGGAACGGCTATGGAAATGCCTTGTAGGTAGGTATGGTGGCTGTTTTGAGGAAAGATATAAGGAGGCTTATGATGACAGAGCGTATCATGCCAAGGGTTTGGATGCACCGGCGAAGTATGCGCCAACTCTCAAGGTGAGAAAGGGAAATGCACGGTACTGAAGAAGCTAGAAAAAGTATAGGTGGGTGGAAGTGTCAACTTTCGTATACTCACATTAGTCTGAAGAACTCATGCACTTATTATTGGTAACTCTCAATCTAATCCGGAGGTTCACAAAGAGACAAGTACCCCGAGGAGGAGTGTATGGGGGTTTGGTTATCCTTGCGCATCCTCGACTCATGGTACGTGAGTGTACTCTAATATTCGAACCCTCCAAAGGTTAGTGATCCATCTAGTAGCTACAGTTCTTTACAGTGGTTTTTGGTTTTCGAAAAAGACACGGATTTCCCAAGATACGACATCTATCACTAATAGGCTTGAGCTCTTGACACCAAAAGTTCAAATATTACTCTAGTCAATACCTCAAAACTATTGTAAGTTACTACTACAAAGAGAATAGCAACTTCAACTACCTACTTGTAGTCAAGACACAAAACTCAGTGCAACAGGCAAACTCTCTAACAAGATAAAACATGCGACCTATAGAAAGTTCAACCTAAAACAAACGAAAAGCTCTAGAAAAACTAAAGCACTACAACTAAACAGATCAGCAGCTAAGAAAAGAAAAACAACAACTCACAGCTACAAGAATAAGCATGCAAATCCTATGAGGAGTTCTAGTTCAAGAAGAGCGTGTATCTCTCCCACACAAAAGATTAATCTGGGGTCTAACTTGTTACTACAGCAAACTAAGAAAAAACAAACCTAGAAAATTAAAGCGCAAGACGCTCCAAGCATAGCACACAACGCATGAAGTGATAAAAATATAGTGCAACGAGGGACGAACTGATAATTGTTGATGAAGAAGGGATGCACGGGGGCATCCCCAAGCTTAGATGCTTGAGTCTCCTTGAATATTTCTTGGGGATGCAGGGGGGCATCCCCAAGCTTGAACACTTGACACTTCTTAATCTTCTTTCATCGTCTTCCCTCGCACACTTGAAAACTCTCTTCATGCATAACTCATCATAATCTGATTAGCGAGGTTATTACCCATAATTAAATAATTTTTTTCTCTACTGGAGATAAAGATAATCTTGAAGAACTACTGTTTCTCAAGATTGCCAAAAAGTTTTTGCAAAGAAAAAGCAATCTTAAGGTTTGCAAAACGAAGAAAAGGCAAAACAGGACAGAATCTGTGAAAAACAGACCAGCAGGTAGTAAAGAATTTTTTAGGGATACTTCTGCAACTCAAATAAAAAAACTCGGAACATACGAAAGTTTCGTAGTTGTACAGAGCATTCTGTGTAAAAAATACAGCTCAAAAAGATGAACTGGGATTTTTTTCTGATTTTTCTAGTCACGAGGACAGTATCTGTTTTTTGGACAACATGTCACAACTTTCACTTCCCTTGTCGTATGAGGCTATAAAATGCACAAAGCTTGAAAAGTAAAGATACAATGATATTGCTACTATAGTAACAATCATCAAGATCACTAAAAACAGAATAAAAACAAAAAGAAAAACCTAAATTCGTTGCGGGCTGCCTCCCGAAAGCGCTTCTTTAGAGCCATTAGCTAGGCTTAAAGCAGAAGATCAAGTCTTTTCAAGAGGATAACTAGCCCGTGTGAAGGACTCAAAAGGTAACTTAATCTTTTTCCTAGGGAAATGTTCCATCCCTTTCTTGAGAGGGAATTGGAATTTGATATTCCCCTCTTTCATGTCAATAACAGCACCAACTGTGCGAAGAAAAGGACGTCCCAAAATAATTGGACAAGAGGGCTCACACTCAATGTCCATAATAGTGAAATCAACGGGAACATAATTGTCATTGACAATGATAAGAACATCATCGATCTCCCCCAAAGGCTTCTTTACGGAAGAATCAAAAAGACGAACACCAAAAGAACAGGGATCAAAAGGTTTCAATTTAAGCATATCATACATTCTTTTGGGCATAACAGAGGTACTTTCTCCAACATCACAAAGAGCATAACAAGAGAAGTTATTCAATTTGATTTTTATCATAGGATCCCAACCATCTTCTAGCTTCCTAGGTATGGAGGCTTCTACCCTAAACTTCTCCTCCCTAACTTTAATGAGAGCATTAGTGATATGCTCCGTGAAGGCAAGATTAAGTGTGCTAGTGTGGGGGTCTCTAGACATCTTGTGAAGGAAACGAATAACTTCAGAAAGGGTGAAATTATCAAAATCAAGGTCACTACTATCAAGTAGAGTGGTAGTGGTGTCCTTTAAGCTCACTTGTTTGGTAGCTTCTATAGTCATAGGAACTTCTTCTTCTACGATTGAGGTCATAGCATCACCATTGGTAGGTCCAGTGGGACTAGGGGTGTGATGGGTGCTAACAGTTTGGACATCCTGAACTACTTGGATAGTGGCTACTGTGTGGTAGGTAGGAAGGCTCTTAATTCTCTCTTCTTCCTCCTTTTCTCTGGCCCGTCTCTCTTTAAGTTTAGCCATCATGCTAATGTTTTCATTAATTTGCACTTGGATAGCATTCATAGGAGTGACCTTCCTCTCCTCAAGAGGAGAAGTTCTAATTTTAAGAAATTCTACTTCATGGGCTAAATTGTCTAACTTCGACGAGAGGTTATCTAATTTGTCTAGTTTTTCCTTTACACTCTTGTTAAAGGCTTTTTGGGTAGTGATAAAGTCTTTAAGCATACTCTCTAATTCAGAAGTGGAGTTTTTGGTGCTAGGATAAGTGTTCTTGTTCCCATAGTTGTTGGAGGGGCACGGTCTAGGATTGCTACCAAAATTACTCCTATAAGAATTATTATTGAAGTTGGTTCTAGAGATAAAGTTCACATCTACTTGATCTTGAGCAATCAAAGAATTTAAAGGAACATCATGAGGATCAATAGGAGATTGCTTGGTAAGTAGAGACATGATAAGGTCAACCTTTTCATTTAGAGAGGAGATCTCCTCAACAGAATTTACCTTCTTACCAGTTGGAGATCTTTCGGTGTGCCACTGAAAGTAGTTCAGCATCATCTCATCAAGTAGCTTTGTGGCATCACCAAGTGTGGTTGACATAAAAGTTCCTCCCGCGGCCGAATCTAACAGGTTCCGCGAGGAAAAGTTCAAGCCTGCATAAAAAGTCGGGATAACCATCCAGGTAGTCAGTCCATGTGTGGGGAAGTTCTTGACAAGCGTCTTCATACGTTCCCATGCCTGGGCAACGTGTTCATTATCCAATTGCCTTGAATTCATAATGTTACTCCTCAATTGAATAATTTTAGCAGGGGGTAGTACTTCCCTATAAAAGCATCTTTGCATTTACTCCAAGAATCGATACTGTTCTTGGGTAAGGATTGCAGCCACTCCTTGGATCTTCCTCTCAAAGAGAAAGGAAAAAGCTTCAGCTTGACAATGTCTCCATCCACTTCCTTGTACTTTTGCACATCACAGATCTCGATAAAATTGTTTAAGTGCAAGGCAGCATCCTCTCTAGCACCTGAGAATTGATCTTTCCTAACAAGATTAAGCAGAGCAGGTTTAATTTCATAAGAAGGTGCTGAAGTGGCAGGTGGAGCAATAGGAGTGCAGATAAAGTCACTGTTGTTGTGACTAGTGAAGTCACACAACTTGGTGTTTTCATTGGAACCCATAGTAGCAGCAGGTATTTTTGGTATTTTTGATAAGGGACACAAAAGTAAAAAACTCAAAGGTAAATTAACAAGACTAAAAAGCAAAGAGAAAAGATAGTGTGCAACTCCCCTATCTTGTAGACTGGAGTCCCCGGCAACGGCGCCAGAAATTCGCTTGATACAGAGTGGCAACTCTCCTCGTTGGTTACCCCAAGTGGAAGGTGAGATGCAGTGTAGCAGCAAGTTTCCCTTAGCAAAGATGCTAAGGTTGAGTATCAAACCAGTAGGACTCCAAGAGATACAAGCAGGTGTCACGGCACTTGACGTGGACCTGCACACAGATACAAATAACTTTGCTCCCAACGAGTACAGAGGAGTTGTCAATTCCTCCGGCCTTGCTGTTTACAAAGGATCAGCGCAAGAGATAAAAGTGGAACTGAAAGTAAACTAAGGGTGTAAACAATAATGTGAAGATGGACTGGGGTCCCGTGATTTTCACTAGTGATGTCTCTCTCCCAAAAGACGATAAAAGTGCTAGCGAGGTAAACAAATCACAGCTGGGCAATTGACAGAATTATGAAGGCACCGCAATGATAACTATGCTGCAAAGAAAGAAAGGGCTCAAAAGCAATGGGCAGTACGCCAAGGTAAGTAGACTGACACCCAACTGCATCTACTACGAATCATCCACCTTGAGATATCTATCCAGAACATCTCGCTGGTATTAAGTTGCGAATCCCACCCTGACGAGGGGGTGACCCCACGTCTCCTACTAATGGGCCTACCCGGTATCATTGAAGTCCCACAGAGCTATCGCCGGATTCACCTTGGCCCGCTAGACGGCACCGACATTGGGAGTCCTCGACTGACAAGAAAGGTGCAGGGACTTGCCGTACAAGCTAGGGTTAGTTTTCCCATAATTGTAGATTGATTCCCCGAGACCTGGTCTACTATATAAAGGCCAGGAGGGGGCAACGAAACAGAGGGACATCGCCTGTAACCCTAGCCCAGAGTGCATCTGCTTTGGCATCCCCTGTAACTTCCCCACAATCAATATATCGAGCAGGAAGTGTATCCTCCTGTTTGCCGACGAGCTTATCGTCCAACCTGCGTCTTCTCCAACTAGCCCAGGGTCCCTGACCATGGGACTTGCCGGGGCCTATCCTCGACAATTTGCGCCGACCGTGGGGACCACACAGGTTGGAATTACGATCTCGGCGGTTCCATCTTCAGCAAATCGCAACTCAAGGGCAAGAGCCAGGCCCAACTCACTCGAAGGATTCAATGTCACGGCAGACATCCTCGCCGTCCCAGCAATCTCGATCGAGTCGCAACCGTATCAGACCCAGTACAGTGGAGGCAACCAAACATGGCGTCAGCAACGAAATAACCGACGATCCAGAAGAGCCGCAAGCAACCCCTACGCAGGAGTCCCACTCGAGGAAACGCGATGCACAGCAGGACACCCGCAGGTCTTTCGACGGCCCACCACCACCCGGGCACCCGCCGAGCATAACGACGATGGCTACGAGCCTGACAACAGCAACCGAGAATATCGCCACCAAAGGAGGAATCGACGACCCAGGAGGCACGCCAGGGAGATCTGCAACGAGGACAAACCCCGCAAGCCGCACGACGCAGTTGAGGAGCCAAGGGCCGACCGACGCACCGCCACGCGGGCACTCAACGACAGCCAAGACAGCGACTCGGAGACACCGGTCGGCGAATACTATGACCCGGAGCGCAGACCGGACGAATTCGCCAACCTCATCAAGCATCAGGACACAATTCGAGGAATCGAAACAGACCCTCGATTCTACGAACACCCGGAGGACCACGACCATGTCTTCCCAATCTCAAGGAGGAAGAGACACAGCGGATCAAGCAAACTCACGGTCAGAGAACAGCTTGTAGGACCCTGCACAATTCACAATTTTTAAGATGAATGGGGGCGCATCAGATCCATCCACACCCTGGGAGAATGTCGCCTGTTCAACGAGCTGGTCGACGACCTCAGGAACGAAAAACGCAAAGGAGTCAAGCGCGCTCGAGAGCTCGAGAAATCGCCACCACCAAGCCCCGAGGGGCGCCGCAGCCCGCCGCATGGGCAGGTGCTCATGATACAGGAAATCAGGATGCCACAAGCGCGGCGTGACGCCTACACCCTGCAGGCTACAGCAACCGAGAACATGAAACCAGTGGAAACCTACCAACTGCACGACGCAGAGACCATCATCACGTTCTCGCAGGATGACCACCCGCCAATCATACCAAGACCAGGACACGCGCCCCTCGTGCTCGACGCACAAATCGGAGGATATGACATGGATAGGGTTTTCATGGACGGATGCAGCAGCATGAACATCATCTTCGCAAGCACCCTACATAAAATGCTGACCCCTCGGTCGGTATGGAAGAAGTCAAGCACCGTACTAAACGGCGTAGTACCTGGAGAAGCAGCAACATCACTCGGATCAATCAAGCTAAGTTGTCTTTGGCAACCGACGCAATTTCTCCAAGCACGTCCTCGAGTTCGAGGTGCTCGACTGGCCATCTCAATACCACGCCATATTGGGACGACCAGCATTCGCGCAGTTCATGGCAGTACCACACTACGCCTATCTAAAGCTCAAGATGCCAGGCTCAGCAGGAGTCCTCACGGTCAAC
Organism: Bromus sterilis; assembly: GCA_950022295.1. Classification (NCBI taxonomy): domain Eukaryota; kingdom Viridiplantae; phylum Streptophyta; class Magnoliopsida; order Poales; family Poaceae; genus Bromus; species Bromus sterilis. Next base: position 153,139,513 of record OX465596.1, on the reverse strand, counting down.
AGAAGCTTCATCAAGTCAGACCAATGCGATCGCGATTTCCACAAAATCTCCGACACACTAGGGTCGGACCAAGAACTGAGAGAAATGGCCATGGTCGTCGACAAGAAACTCTTCCCACTGACAAGCCGCAGCGATTCAAAGGAGTATGGTCCTATCTTCAGCATCGACAGCGACACAGTCACGCACCAAGTACACCCGACGGACCCAGGAAAAACAGTCCGCGTGTACGCCCACCTGCCAGAGGAACAAGCGACTGATCTAGTGGCTCTCCTTCGAGACGAGTGGAAGATATTCGCCTGGTGCCCAGCCGACATGCCTGGCATACCACGCGAATTCGCAGAACACGCTCTAAACGTCAAACCAAACACGAAACCAGTGAAGCAAGCTCTGAGACGATTCTCAGAGCCCAAGCGTAGGGCAACCGGAGAAGAAGTCAACCGATTGCTCGACGCCCAGTTCATCCGAGAAACCAAGAAGGCCACTTGGATAGCAAACCCGGTGCTCGTACCTAAGAAAGACACGGACGTACTGCGCATGTGCGTCGACTACGGGCCAGTGAACAAGCATTGCCCGAAAGACCACTTTCCCCTGCCAAGGATCGACCAAATAATCGATTCGACAGCGGGATGCGATCTGCTTTCCTTTCTGGACGCATATTCAGGATACAACCAGATCAGGATGAAAGAAGAAGACGAAGAGCACACCTCATTCATCACACCTTACGGTGTATTCTGTTACAAAACCATGCCCTTCGGGCTGAAGAACGCAGGTGCCACATACCAGCGGATGATGCAAGCCTGCCTAATGGAGCAAATCGAGAGGAACGTACAGGTGTACGTAGACAACATCGTCATCAAGACCTACAAAGCAGACACGCTACTCGACGACCTGCGCGAAACCTTCGTAGCACTCAACAAATACAGGATCAAGCTGAATCCAAAGAAGTGCGCCTTCGGCGTACCGGCCGGGAAACTGCTCGGCTACATGGTCTCCGCCCGAGGAATCGAAGCAAACCCCGAGAAGGTCCAAGCCATTGCCAAGATGCAAGAGCCGACTGACATAAAAGGAGTACAGCAGCTAACTGGAAGGCTCGCAACACTAAGCCGTTTCATCAGCCGGCTAGGGGAACGCACGCTGCCTTTCTACCAACTGCTAAGGAAAAGAGAAAAATTCGAGTGGACAGAGGAAGCCCGCCAAGCGTTCGCGGACCTCAAAAATATGCTCTCAACTCCACTAGTCCTGGTGGTACCCAGGGACAAAGAGAAACTCTACCTCTACATAGCAGCACGCAGCAGCATAGTAAGCACGGCACTCGTCGTCGAACGCACGGAAGAAGGCAAGGTCCAAAGCATACAGAGGCCAATCTACTACCTCAGCATGCTACTGAACAAGTCCCAGCAACGATATCCACACTACCAGAAGCTACTGCTGGCCGTCATCATGACTGCACGGAAGGTGTCACACTACTTCGACGAGCACCCGATCACCATAGTAAGCAGCACCCCACTCGCGGACATCCTCAACAACCCAGGAGCAACTGGATGAGTCGCCGAGTGGAACATTGAGCTCAGCCCGCGAGATCTACAGTTCAAGCACCCAACAGCAATCAAAGCCCAAGTACTCCCAGACTTCCTGGTCGAGTGGGCAGAAGTACAAACACCAGGACCTCCGGATCTGTCGAATTCATGGTCAATGTTCTTCGACGGATCGAAAAGACAACAAGGAGCAGGAGCAGGAGTCGTCCTAATCTCCCCCAAAGGAACGAAGCTGAAGTACATCCTCCAGATAAATTTCAGCCACGCATCCAACAACGAAGCAGAGTACGAAGCGCTCCTCCATGGCATGCGCATGGCCAAAACATGCGGAGCCACCCGCCTCATCATCTACGGGGACTACAATCTCGTCGTCCAACAGGCGATGAGAAATTGCGACGCCCTAGCCGACAACATGGCAGCGTATCAGAAACTCTACAACAAGCTCGAAGGGAGTTTCGACGGCTGCGAACTCAACTTCATCACCAGGGCCAACAACACGGAGGCGGACGAGCTCGCAAACATCGGATCGACCCGAGGACCAATACCACCCGGAGTTTTCCTGGAAAGCATCAGCCAAAGGTCCATCAAAACACCGGAGGTGGCACTCGAGACAGCCGAGAAAGAAGAGGACGCAACAGACCCAGCGCAAGTAGCATCAGCAAGCCCGTCAGAAGGCACCGGCACACCCGACGGCACAGCAGCAGACGAGCTCGACGGACCAGCCTGGGCAAAACCATTCCTTCGGTTCATAATCGAGGGAACGCTACCGCAAGACGTGGCCGAAGCACGGCGCATCAGCAGACGCTCCAAAGCGTTCACGGTGATCAACAGACAGTTGTACAAACGCAGCATTGCGCAAATACTCCAAAAGTGCATCGACGAGGAAGACGGCAAAGCCCTACTCCTCGAAATCCACGAGGGCACATGCGGGCACCACGCAAGCAGTCGAGTACTCGTGTCCAAGGCATTCCGAGCGGGATTCTACTGGCCCACAGCTATGAAAAACGCAGAGGACATAGTGCGGCGCTGCGTCGCCTGCCAAAAATTCGCTAACAGGCCGCACGCCCCGGCCTCAGAGCTCAAGACCATACCGTTATCCTGGCCATTCGCCACCTGGGGACTCGACATGGTCGGCCCACTCAGGAAATCATCAAAAGGAGGAAGGACACACCTACTGGTCGCAGTCGACAAGTTCACCAAGTGGATCGAAGCAGTGCCAATCACCAGTTCCACCGCCCTCACGGCCGTGAACTTCATCAAGTCAATAATCTTCAGATTCGGAGTGCCACACAACATCATCACAGACAATGGCACAAATTTCACAGCTGCCGAATCCCAGAACTTCTGCGAAGAGCTAGGCATTAAAATAAACTACGCATCAGTCGCGCACCCGCAATCCAACGGCCAGGTGGAGAAAGCAAACGGACTCGTATGCGGAGGACTCAAGAAGCGGCTCCTCGCACCACTCGAGCAGGCCGCCGGAAACTGGGTAGAAGAGCTTCCCGCAGTACTTTGGAGCCTACGGACCACGCCAAATACCGCGACCCAATTTACACCATTCTTTATGGTTTACGGGGCTGAAGCAGTACTACCACATGACCTCAAGTTCGGAGCACCTCGGGTCACGGGGTACGAAGAAGAGGAAGCAGAAGAAGCACTCCAAGACGACAAAGACACAGTCGACGAAGCAAGAGACACGGCCCTGTCAAAGTCAGATGGATACCAGGACAAGCTGCGCACCTACCAAAGCAGTCGCCTTCGAACCAGAACCTTCAACAAAGGGGACCTGGTACTATGACTGATACAAGAGAAGGTCCAAAAATTAGCCCCCCAATGGGAAGGCCCATTCATAATATCAGAAGTCATCGGAGGGGCGCTTACAGGCTGAAGAACCCAAAGACGGACGAAGATGTGGGCAATCCATGGAATGTCGCAAAGCTGCGACTGTTCTACCCTTAACATCAATCGGTTGGACATGACCGGCAACTCATGTAACCATTCGACCCGCAAATAAAGCATATGTTGCCCAAACATTACCAGCTTTCAAAGCACTCGGGGGCTTAAGAAAAATCCCCCCGAGCCCTGCTATCGCCTACGCGATCTTACACCAAAAAGCACTCGGGGGCTTAAGAAAAATCCCCCCGAGCCCTGCTATCGCCTACGCGATCTTACACCAAAAAGCACTCGGGGGCTTAAGAAAAATCCCCCCGAGCCCTGCTATCGCCTACGCGATCTTACACCAAAAAGCACTCGGGGGATTAAGAAAAATCCCCCCGAGCCCTGCTATCGCCTACGCGATCTTACACCAAAAAGCACTCGGGGGCTTAAGAAAAATCCCCCCGAGCCCTGCTATCGCCTACGCGATCTTACACCAAAAAGCACTCGGGGGCTTAAGAAAAATCCCCCCGAGCCCTGCTATCGCCTATGCGATCTTACACCAAAAAGCACTCGGGGGCTTAAGAAAAATCCCCCCGAGCCCTGCTATCGCCTACGCGATCTTACACCAAAAAGCACTCGGGGGCTTAAGAAAAATCCCCCCGAGCCCTGCTATCGCCTATGCGATCTTACACCAAAAAGCACTCGGGGGCTTAAGAAAAATCCCCCCGAGCCCTGCTATCGCCTACGCGATCTTACACCAAAAAGCACTCGGGGGCTTAAGAAAAATCCCCCCGAGCCCTACTATCGCCTACGCGATCTTACACCAAAAAGCACTCGGGGGCTTAAGAAAGATCCCCCCGAGCCCTGCTATCGCCTACGCGATCTTACATCAAAAAGCACTCGGGGGCTTAAGAAAGATCCCCCCGAGCCCTGCTATCGCCTGCGCGATCTTGCATCAAAAAGCACTCGGGGCTTAAGAGCAAAATCCCCACGAGAGATGCTATCCCCTAAAACTCGGGGACTCGAGCACAAGAACTCACCCCAGAGGACGCTATCTTCACCCACACGACCTCTACATCCGAGCACGCGGGAGCCCGAGGACCATCACCTCCCGAAGGACCGTTCGCGCAGTCTGAAGCTTAAAAAATAAAACGCTCAAGCAAAAACACTCGGCCAACCCCATCTGCCGAAAGCAAGGCTCGAAAAACATGGCAACAATCAGATAGAGCACCAAGTACTCTGAAGAAAAACTTTGGAGGAAGCACAGGACACAAGACTCATTTAGTCTTCACCCGATCGCCAACGATCACCTAAAGACTCGGGGGCTACTCCCATCGGGAGCGCTGCCGCGCACCCGATAAAAGGACAGAAATCAACGGAAGAACGACAAGGGAAACAAATCTAAAGGCTACGCTTGACTCTGCAATTCAAACGTAGCCTCGGAGCCTACTCCCATTGGGAGCGCTGTCGCGCACCCGATAGAACCCACATTGCAAAGTTCGGGCGAACTCGAACACAGCTCTCGACCTCCAAGGACTCGAACACAGCTTCAGATCAGGACTCGAACACAGTTCTCGGCCGAGCAAAAGCCCAAAGATAAAATTCTGTTGCAAAAGACTCAAGCACAGTTTACATCACAGGAGTCATTTTCAATACAAAAGGACTCAACCACATTTGGATAGAAGGCAGCTCCTGTTACAAGAGGGAATCACCCAAGGAATTATGACTTCTACATATGTGCCCATGAGGGGTAACCGACTCTAGTACAAGAGCATCATCAAGGAGGAGTCGAAGCAGCAGGCTCATGATGTCAATGACATAACAAAAGGTGAAACTCGACTTATTTGCGGAGCCAATGAAGGCGACACTCCACCAGCTTCTTCTCCAGCTCCTATAGCTTCTCCTCCAGCTCCGCCCAAGCTGCCGGCGAAGATGACGCCGCTGCCTCCAGTTCTACAAGGTCGCCTGCCGCGCTCGTTTAACCAGTGGTTTGACATCGAGGTCTTCTTCAGAGCCAGAGGGGGAAGCAGTTGAAGACGGCTCACCACCAGCACCAGAAGAGTCCCTGGAGGACGAAGCAGTCGAAGACACAGGCGAAGGACCCACCGACCTTGCGGAAACGTCGCTGCTTGACTCCTGAGCTCGCGGGTCCATGCTGTTGCCGCTCGGATCAAAAGCACGGACGGCAACAGTGCTCTCACCATCAAACCGACAGCAAAGAACATCGCCATCGCGAAGATCCAAACGGCGAGAAAACGAACTCCAACCAGAGCCAAGAAAGACCAAGCGGGAACGGTCAAACTCCAAATCGACATAGGAGGGAGCTCGATCGCTCCCCTGATGATGCAGAAGCAAGCCATCCAAACCAAGATCGTCCACAACGGCAGAAAAAGAAGGGGGAAGAAGAAACGCGAGGGGCATTAAGGCAACGAACGCGCAATAAGAAATCATGCCGCCAAAAGCCCTCCGCAATAGACGAAGAAGGTGGTAGCGGAGTGCCATGTCGACCACCACGTCCAGAACGAGGAGCAGCCCACCTCTACCACGAAGGACGCGACCACGGCCGGAGCCTCGCTTTGGAGCCATGGAAAGTTAGAAAAAGGGAAATAGAAGAGAAGACAGATGGAGGAAAGCAAACCAGGACGAAGCCAATTTATAGTGCAAGGAAGCCCCGACGCGGCAAAGCCAAGCGATACCCGCACTTAAAGCTATGTCGACGCTCCAGAATCCGAGGCCAAAGATGCTCGCCCACGGGATGCGCTGTTCATACTACCATCAAATCACGCGCGTTGGAAACGCGCGCCTCAGGAACTTAACCGGCGCTGCTCGCACGCCACTGAGCTCGTTTTCATGACCGGTCAAGATGAAAAGACGGTTCACTTCCAAGCATCTATGACAATAACCACACAGCGACGTGGTTATCCTGACAGGAAAAAAAGCAGAAGACCAACCAACGTCTCATCACAATTAAAGCCTATCAGGAGCGCCACCAAAACCCAGAAATTTTATCAGATTTTTTTCCCCTCAAAGAAAAAACTTCTCACTCCCATCAGGAGGAGCCCATCCCGAGAGTCCCCAGGTGCTCACTCATCTGAAGCTCAACCAGGCGCTCGAGTGATCACTCGCACGCACTAGAGTTACAGGTGCTCCCTCACCTGTGGACCCACAAGGTACTCGAGTAACCACTCGCACCCTTGAGAGTCTCGGGTGCTCCCTCACCCCTGAAAGAAACTCAAACAGCTTTCGAGTAATTACTCGCAGAAGGATTCCTCGCCTGAGCACTCGAAACAAGCTCCGCGAGTGAGATGAGTGAACATCTCACTTGATGATTTGTTCCAAGTGGGTGAAATGCTATAAGGCTCCGCGCCTCAAAAACACACCTATTCCTGGAACCACGACACACTGTGCCCAGATGCCACGCAAGACTAGCGTGTAGGTAAGACCCCGCTGTGAAGTTCGGCCGGGCTTGGGACTTGCCGAAGAGCGATTTCACTCCCAACCTTTCCATGCGCTGCGCATGAAGTATAAAGCCGGGCGGACGCGCCTTAGTCTACACAACCAGCTGGCGGCAAATGAACACTGTAAGACCTGAAGCGGCCAGACTTTTGCTATGCTCCAGTATCCCAAGCTCATGTCGAGGGACATGGGTTTGATTGGGCGATCGTGGTATTTGCCACTAGCGCAATTCACCAAGGCTCGATCTGTCGACTCCTTGCGCCCTTTCTGCTTAACATCCCTCGAAACAGGTTTTGTCATGGCCACCATGCTGCCAGCGACCGCGGGTACACCGCGCATACAAGCCACGGACGTATGAAGACGAACTCGAGTCCCTGCGCGACTCTTCGAGTCCCCCAAGCACTCGGGGGCTACTGACGAGGGGGTGACCCCACGACTCCTACTAATGGGCCTACCCGGTATCATTGAAGGCCCACGGAGCTATCGCCGGCTTCACCTTGGCCCGCTAGATGGCACCGACATTGGGAGTCCTCGACAGACAAGGAAGGTGCAGGGACTTGCCGTACAAGCTAGGGTTAGTTTTCCCGTAATTGTAGATTGATTCCCCAAGACCTGGTCTACTATATAAAGGCCAGGAGGGGGCAACGAAACAGAGGGGCATCGCCTGTAACCCTAGCCCAGAGCGCATCTGCTTTGGCATCCTCTGTAACTTCCCCACAATCAATATATCGAGCAGGAAGTGTATCCTCCTGTTTGCCGACGAGCTTATCGTCCAACCTGCCTCTTCTCCAACTAGCCCAGGGTCCCTGACCATGGGACTTGCCGGGGCCTATCCTCGACACACCCAAAGTGTAAACTCAAAGCAACAGACAACTGCATTAAAAGAACTTTGCGTAAAGTAAACAATCCTTGCACCCGCGGGTACTAGCACCGTTGTTTTATCCCTGGTGGCAACAGCACATCCCCTAGTCTCATGTTTCTGTCACTCAAGCTACACATCAGGGGGCTGAACCCACAATCAAGCATAACGCTCCCTCTTGGAGTTGCAAGCAAACTACTTGGCCAAAGTTAAATACTGCAACGGAGAACATGCAAGAATTTACTCAAGAACTAAATATAAAAGAGAAGAACCAAATATATTACTCATCACAATCTGAACATAGTCTCATAATCCATCAGATCCCAGCAAACTCAGCATAGCAACAGCAGAAATTACAAAAGTGCCTCGATCATGTGAGGTAGCTCACGAGGTCTTGAAAGTGGAAGCACAAAGAGTAGAGATGTACATCACATAACTACTGGTCACGGACCCATGGTCCAAGGGGGACTACTCACGGCATATATGGGAGGCGACCATGGGTATGGATGGTCTCCCGGAGGGGGTTCCTCCTCCCGGCAGGGTGCCGGGGCAGCTTCTCCAGGAAGCCCCGATCTTGAAACGGCGGCGGCGGTACAGAGGCGAGTTCGCCGAAAAGAGATCGATATTAGGGGTTTCCACCCCGAGGGCTAAATATAGGCGGAGAGGGGTGTCGAGGGGACCCACCAGGCAGCCAGGAGGCCTCCTGGCGCGGCCTAGGGTGGGGCCACGCCAGGGACCCTCCTAGTCTCCTGGTGGTGGCCCCCCTCCGCTACCTTGGTGATTCCAGAAGCTTCCAGGTCGCTGATTTTTTATCTGATTTTTCCGGATTTTTTGGAGCACTTTTAATGGCCGGAAAACCTGAAATACAAAAACAGCAGAAAACAGCAACTGTCAGCTGGGTGCACTGGGTTAATAGATTAGTCCAAATATGCTCAAAAGTGTATGAAAGTTCAAGCAAAACATGGCAAAGTCACACAAAACATGCATGGAGCAAGCAGAAATTATAGATACGTTTGGGACGTATCAGTCGTCAGCTCAACACCCCTGCAAGATATCATACAAAACAGGTAGGCGACAGGACGAATAGAAAAGTGGGCCATAGAACTGGGGGCCTACGACATAAAATACGAGCCACACACAGCTATCAAATCTCAAGCTTTAGTCGACTTCATAAATGACTGGACGGAACTACAGATACCACCCGAGATGCCTACCACCAAATCCTGGACTATGCACTTCGATGGAAACCGACAATTACAGGGATCTGGAGCTGGGGTGGTCATTACCTCTCCCCAGGGGAAAAAATTCTGCTATGTCCTTCAGTTACGCTTCCCCTGCACCAACAACGCAACCGAGTACGAAGCACTATTGCATGGCCTTCGACCCGCCCGGGAGATGAACATAACCAGGATACACTCTCTGTGGGACTTGGATCTAGTTGCCCAACAAATCTCCGGGAGATGGAACTCCAGGGACCCGTTGACGGCGGCTTACCGTCGAGAGGTATCACGGCAAGCTGGTTTCTTCACAGGATATCAGGTCGACCACATAGAGAGAAAACTCAACGAGGTGGCCAACGCCTTTGTCTCGACTGGGATCACAACAGAAGTCGGTGCCCCCCCCCCCCCCGATGTTTTCCGGGATATACTGGAACACCCCTCCGTACGGCTCCCAACCAAAGAAGAAATAGCAGTACCAGACCCAGAAATGGCCCTAGTAGTGGCACTCCACGCGACCCCAGAATGGGTCAGGCCTTACATGGATTACAAGACACGAGGAGTACTACCAGATGATGATTTTCTGGCCAGACAAATTTTCAGACGCAGCAAATCCTTCGTAATCCACAAGGACGAATTACACCGACTCAGTCCCAAAGTCATCTTCCAGCGGTGTGTCTCCCCAGTGGAAGGACGTGAAATACTCAACGAGATACACTCCGGCGATTGTGGTCACCACGCCGGCTCTCGTTCCCTGGTAGACAAATCCTATAGACACGGTTTCTACTGGCCAACGGCTCATGCCGACGCAGAGGAGATAGTGAAAAAATGTGATGGATGTCAGTGCTACGCTCGACAATACCACGTTCTGGCTCAATAACTTCGAATGATCCCAATAAACTATCCCGTCGCAGTATGGGGGATGGACATGGTGGAGCCCTTCAAGCATTCCCAGAAAAAGAACACTCACCTCCTAGTGGCAATTGACAAATTCACCAAATGGGTGGACGCAGAGCCGACGTTGAAGTTCCTAAAGAAAATCATCTTCCCGTTCAGATATCCGCATAGCATAATCACTGACAACGGAAGAAATTTGTCAGAAGGAGCCATGGAACAATTCTTCCAACAAGAACACATTCGACTGGACCTGGCCTCCGTAGCACATCCACAGTCAAATGGACAAGCCGAACACACAAATCAGGAACTCCTCCGAGGAATCAAACCCCGACTGCTCATTCCGTTAGAACAGTCTCCGGGTTGCTGGGAAGACGACCTCCCATTCGTGTTATGGAGTATCCGAACATCTCCAAACCGCTCAACTGGGCACACACACACCTTTCTTCCTTGTCTACCGAGCCGAGGCGATCCTACCAAGTGGCATTAGACATGACTCGCCCCAAGTCATGGCATACGTCGAAGTCGACAAGGAGAAAGCAAGGAAAGACTCTCTTCTCCTCCTCGATGGAGAACGTGACATCGCCGCTGCAAAGTCTGTAATTTACCAACAGGACCTGAGGTGATACCATAGCCGAAGAATCAAGAGACGCACCTTCCAAGAAGGATAGTTAGTACTACGTCTTATACAAAAGAAGGGCAACATGCACAACCTGTCTTCACCATGGGAAGGACCTTTCTTGGTAAGCAAGAACGTACACAATGGATCATACTATCTGGTGGATATACGAGAGCAGTCCATATCCAAAACGTCGGGAGAAGAAATGCCCCGACCATGGAACATCGCATAGCTCCGTCCCTACTATACGTAGTCCCGTTGGTAAGAAAGTATGGAGCCTTATCTCTTGTACGATAAGTATGGAGACGACTCCTAAAGAGACAACTCTCCTTATTACCTTTCCCCGTATCATAAGATCAACTTACTACACTTTTATATTTTCGCAAGTATTTGTTCTTTTCCATGGTTAAGTCTATCACGACAAAATATCGCGTGTAAGCTTGATGCACAATCGCACTTCTATGACTTGATGGTATCGGCTTACGATTTACTCCAATGGCTCCAAATGATGCCACTGTGACCCTGAATCTCAGTCAGCATAACAGCAGAATAAGTCATGCGGCACCGGCGAGAAGTTCGACCTACGCGCATACCCATGACCAGTAATTCCTTTTCATAAGTCACTCAAAGGCATCTTATCAGAGAGCCGATCGACCTTGAACTTATTCGATCGAAGGATACTGACTAAGTCACGCGCACAGCCGACTTCTATGAGCTATTTACTTTTCAGTATTAAATTTCCTGTACATAAAAATACTTGCACAAAAGAGGCATTTTTACACATGTTCCTTCTCATAAATAACTATAAGGCTACATACAATTAGGATCCCTCACTGGTCCCCCGGACTGACTCCTTCGACTTGCCGTTTTTCACGGATCTAGGCTTGGGGGCTACCCCCACAGAAGGAGTCGTCAGGTCCACCAGAGGCATCTGGAAACAATCTGGTTTCAAGTCCACATGTGTCGGGACCCGGGGTTAGCGTATGTAATTCCGATCATAATACAATCACATGGAGAGCCGAGAGCCGTACCCACTTGTCTAAGCAGACAAGGCCAAGCACAGATCACTCTCGGTAAGCATCGAACGTGAGGGGCATCCCATCCAGGCCGGATGATCAACTGAGATGGGTCCTCATCGTCCGCACACAAGTCTAATGATATGGGTGGTGAATCCCATATTCACAGACAAGTCGCCTCAACCATGTTATCGATTGGATCATAACCCTTACATAGACTTACTCCAGCCCGATCACTTAGTCGGGATCTCGGGCGGGCTCGATCATACAACAAAATGTGCCACGTGACAGAGTCACGAGCAATCGCATCGCGATGCCCCAAGCTGCGCACATCTAAGGGCCACTTGGTGTATAAAAGACCGCCGGCAAGAACACAATTAAGCTATCGAACCCCACACTAAGACATGCATGTTATAATCATACACGCAGCATACATGTCCAGTGTAAACAGCAGGTAATCACAACATGAACTCCACAAACTCATAGTCTTTATAACTTCTTCTAAACAGAGCAGACATAATAGTTGTATTACAAGCAGAGATCAAATGAATGTGATCCAACATTACATCAAACATCAACGGAAGCAAATTATGTCTTAGTAAAGACAAGTTTAACAAATGGCTTAAGAAGCCTGAAAGAAAAATACAACGACCCTCCAAGGGGCACAGGCTGCTGCCTGGAAATATACGACATTGGTCCACGTCGAGCTCGAGGTAGAGGCCACCATCAGGTTCAGTGGTCTCGTCTCTAAAACATAGAATAAGCAAACGTGAGTACAAAGTCGTACTCAGCAAGACTTACATAGGAACTATACTACTCATGCACATGTATCAAGGCAAAGGGAGGTGGGGTTTCACTTGCAGAAGTGCCAGCTTTGACTTGGCTAATCCTGAACTACGAGTACCAGAGAGAGGTAAGAACGTACACGAGTCCAAGTAACAGTCTCCAATCAATACTCCACTATGGTGCCTTCCTCGACTTCCCCACGACAAAGCACGCCATAGCACTCACACTTATCTTGGTGTGTTTTAGAAGTATCCGGTTCAAGTTATCTATGATCAAGTAAAGGTCTCCAAGTAGTCCATAACCGCGGACACGGCTATTCGAATAGTTCATTAACCCTGCAGGGGTGTACTGCTACACACACGCCTCATCATTTACCGCCTGGGGATGGACCCTTCAAGTGAGTACCGGCGAGGATGCTGCCACGACACTTCACTCACGGCACCATCTCTAGTCCTAGGGAGTCGCCTATTTGAGTTGGGACCACAGTCGGAATCCGGCCGATTGTTCCGATGCGGACTCAAACGTTGTGTGACCGCCATCAAGCTCAACTCGATCATGATCACTTGATTCAACGAGCCCACAACCTACGCCAACCACTTACCTTGGTTCCACCTGCTTGAGATTGTTAAAGGGCGAACTACTTGCGACTCCTGGACTGGTCCGGGATGAGGTACTAGGCCGAGAGGGGTCAGTGAGCCCAATGTGTGGTCGTACTCTTTGTCTTGGATAACAACACAAGAACTCGGGCCTAAGGCAGTGTTCAACGAGACAACCCACTGTGTACTCCTACACAGCCTATCATCGTTCACCTTTGTTTAGGGTAGATTCACCAACACGTTACCACCATCATTCACATGATCACTACCATCCCGACTCACATCAAAAATAGCCTCAGGTAACAACTCTAAGCATGCAATAAGCTGTAACAGTTGCAGGGGCCACATGATATCAACCAACTCCTACATCTTCTAGGATTGTGGTTTGCTTACTACTGTGACAAAATGATAGGTCATGCAAAGGAATGGGTTCAACTAGCGGTAGAACGTATCATGGTGACATCCTAAACATGCATTTGCAAGAATGAGAGGGAACTGGGATTTTATAGACATGATCAAAGAGGGGGCCGCTTTCCTTGCTGACGATCACGAGGTAACACTCTTCTGACGTGAGGTTGAACTCGTCTCCGAGATCAACTCTACCGAGAAGAAGCAATCACCGAAGCACTGAAAGTAAAGCACAATCAAAATAATACAATGCACATACAATATGCAAAACATAGCATGGTAATGTGCTGATGTGACCTATGTTTGAATTGCCACCTTTTAATTGAAGTTGATTTGAAAAGGAAATTCAAATTCAAACTCCAAATGTTATTCAAATTTGGTAAACTTGCATTTGCTAATATTTGTTCATTTGAAACCAAATGGTCATGTGTGTGAAATGCTTCTGAAGTACAAGTGATGTGTGGTGCATTTCAAAGTTTGAAGTTGGAATAGCAATTGAATTCATTTTGAAATAATTCCAATTAAATCAAATAGCAAAAGCTACTGATCACTTTTTAAGATCAACTCCAACATAGCTGAAAGTTTGAAATTTGGATAGAGGATTTTCTCCTGATAATTTTTCATATATTATATGTTGAATTTGGAGTTAAAATGAATTTTCTATGATTTTTCAAAGTTTCAGCCATTTTCTGGAATTTACTGAATTTCTTTATTTCTTTTAAAAGTTTTCTGTTTATGGCGTCACTAGGACGTCAGCATGACGCAAGGGGGGGGCTGACGTGTAGGGCCACCTTGTCAGTGGCTCTGGGGTTAAACCCGGTTTAGATTAGGTTAAGCAAGGTCATTAGGGGGGGCTTGGGTCCACTGGTCAGCGAGAGGAGGGGGGGATTTAGGAGTCGGTTAGGTTTAACCGACCGGCGGCTAAAAACCGGTGGCTCTGCCACGGCGGCGCTCTCGCCGGGGTGGCGATTTGGCCACGGGGGAGGAGGCTGGGGGCACGGGCAGGTTGCTCTCGACGTTGCGCGTCTCCTGGGGCAAGCCGGGGACCTCGAGGAGGCCCTGGGCCACGGCTACGACGACGAGAGGCGGCGGCCGGCTACTGACTCCGGCGAACTCGCGCTGCAGAACACGGGGGAGAGAGCTAGGAGGGGGAAGACGAGCGGGGGCTCATGAGGAGGATGATGACGTGCTCGGGGAAGCCGGAGAGGGACTGGACGCGGCGAATTCGTCGACGGCGTCCTCGGTGGCCGGCGGCGAACTGGAGAAGGGGGCGACGTCTCCCGTGCGCCGGGGCTCGATTCCATGTGTGGGGAGACGAAGACGTCGGCGGCGAAGGCTCTGGACAGGCTTGCTTGGCGAGCAGAGGCTGTTGGCCACGCGGGCGCACGTCGGCGGCGAGACGAACTCCTCGGGTGCGCGCGGGGCAGACGAAACAGAGGAGGAGATGAGCTTGCGAAGGGGAAGAATGGCCTGGGGCCTTCCAGCAGCGTCCACGCGAAGAGAGAAGAGGGGGGAGGGCTTGCGTGGCCGGGAGGTGGAGGCATGCCCGCCACGCAGTGCACGGCGCGGCTGCCTCTCCTTCTGGCAGAGGAGGAAGACGACAGGGGGTGCGACTGGGCTGGGCCAAGGCCAGGTAAGTGGGCCTTCGCCCGTGGGTGAGAGGTAAGGCTTTACCTTCTGTTTTCTTATTTTTCTTTCTGTTCTTTGTTTTTCCCATTAAAATAAAATAGCTAGGGCATTTATAAAATCCCCAAACATTTTTATAAAACCTAGGTGACTATATAGAAGTCAACCCCAAGTTTTGGGAATTTTTGAAATTCAATTTATTTGAATTTCAATTCAAATAGACAAAAGATTTACTTTCCAAGCCACTATTTGAATTATTGAAAAATCTATGAGCATGGGATTAATCCCAAATCACTTTTAAAATGATCAGACCCATTTTTAGGATTTTTCAATACATCCAAAAGAATTTTGAAAAAAGATTTATTTCTGGCCTTTTTATTTAATTCATTTAGGGCTTTTCTTTTCCCCAATTCCTTTTCTTTTGCAAAAAAAAAATTCAAGATGCAAAAATGCAAGCTTGGAAAAGCACAAACCTAAATTTGGGGTTCTGACAACTCGCCCCCACTCAAAAGAATCTCGTCCCGAGATTCAGAAGTCGTCGGGAAGAGGGTGGGGTACTCAGCTCGTAGACGATCCTCTCGTTCCCAGGTGGCTTCTTGCTCTGAATGATGTGACCACTGCACTTTGAGGAATCTGATCTTCTGACGTCTGGTGCTACGCTCGGTTTCATCAAGAATACGAACAGGGTACTCTCGATATGAAAGATTATCTTGGAGATCAAGCGTTTCGTGGTCTACTTCGCGGATGGGGTCCTTGAAGCAACGCCTGAGTTGAGAGACGTGGAAGACATCATGAACCTGGGAGAGGTGAGGGGGTAGTTCCAATTGGTAGGCAACTTCTCCACGTTTAGCGAGAATGCGAAAGGGACCGATATAACGTGGGGCCAACTTGCCTTTGATACCGAAGCGATGGGTACCCTTCAGAGGAGTAACCCGAAGGTAAGCCTTCTCATCCAGATTATAGCTTTCTTCCCTATGATGACGATTATAATAGCTTTTCTGACGAGACTGGGCTGTTTTCAACTTCTCACGAACAATGCGAACCTGCTCTTCTGCATCCTGAATCAAATCCGGTCCAAAGAATTGTCTTTCACCGGTTTCTGACCAGTTTAGGGGAGTTCGACATTTCCGTCCATAGAGAAATTCAAAAGGAGCCATGCCCAAACTAGATTGAAAACTATTGTTATACGCAAATTCGGCAAAAGGAAGAGAATTCTCCCATTTCTTTCCGAAAGATATAACACAAGCTCTAAGCATGTCTTCGAGAATTTGATTGACCCTTTCTACTTGACCACTGGATTGTGGGTGATAAGCGGTGCTAAAGGAGAGGTGGGTTCCCATAGCATTCTGGAAACTTTCCCAAAATCGAGAAGTGAAAAGACTACCACGGTCTGAATTGATTTCCAAAGGAACAACGTGAAGTGACACGATTCGGGAGACATACAAGTCCGCTAACTGGCTAGCAGTTATAGACTCTCGAACTGGAAGGAAGTGAGCAACTTTTGAAACTCGATCAATGACAACGAAGATGGCATCATTTCCTTTCTGGGTTTTTGGAAAGCCAGTGATGAAATCCATACTGACTTTGTCCCACTTCCACCCGGGGATAGGCAAAGGTCTAAGAGTACCAGCAGGTCTTTGATGTTCTGCCTTAATGCGACGACAAACATCACATTCAGCAATGAACTGAGCAATTTCTCTCTTCATCCTAGTCCACCAAAATCTCTGGCGTAGATCTCGGTACATTTTTGTACTACCGGGATGAATGGAGAGGGGTGTGTCATGGGCTTCTTTGAGGATGAGTTGCCTTAGTTCCCTATTCTTAGGTACTACCAACCGATTTTCAAAGAATACCGTTCCTTTACTATCTGTGGAGAAACATTTAGCAACTCTGCTAGCAATGTTCTCCTTGATCCGGCGAACACCTCGTGCACGCTTTTGGGCAACTATGATTTGATCCTCAAGGGTTGGTTTCGCCACCAAGTTGAAAAGAGATCCACGAGGAACAATCTCGAGGTTGAGCTTTCGAAATTCCTCAGGAAGAAGTGGTTGATACCCTTGTAACATGAGGTTGTTACAATACGACTTACGACTTAGTGCATCAACCATGACATTGGCTTTGCCTGGGGTGTAAGAAATTCCTAAGTCATAATCTTTTATCAACTCAATCCAGCGTATTTGCCTGAGATTAAGATCTGGCTGGGTGAATATGTATTTGAGGCTTTGGTGGTCGGAATAGATCTCACAACGATTACCAAGGAGGTAATGTCGCCAAGTTGTTAGGGCATGAACTACGGCAGCGAGTTCAAGATCATGGGTAGGATAGTTCTCTTCATGTGGCCGCAACTGGCGTGAAGCATAAGCTACCACATGTCGATCTTGCAGAAGTATGCATCCTAACCCCTGCCGTGAGGCATCACAATAGATCTCGAAATCCTTTTTGGTGTCTGGAGGCGCAAGTACGAGTGCAGAAGTCAATCTTCTTTTTAGCTCTTGAAAGCTTTCCTCGCACTTGGGAGTCCATTAGAATTTCTTCTCTTTCTTGAGGAGTTCAGTTAGAGGCTTTGCAACTTTAGAAAAGTTCTCGACGAAGCGGCGACAATAGCTTGCTAAGCCAAGAAAACTCCTAACTTGCTTAACCGATTTAGGTGGAGTCCAGTCAAGGACAGCCTGAACTCTCTCGGGATTGACAGCAATGCCTTTTTCAGAAATCACGTGGCCTAAGTAGGTCACTTCTGGTAGCCAGAATTCACACTTGGAGAATTTAGCATACAGGCGATGCTCTCTAAGTTTCATCAATACCAGCCTAAGATGTTCTGCGTGATCTTCTTCGTTCTTCGAGTAGATGAGAATGTCATCAAGATAAACTACAACAAATTTATCTAAGTACTCCATGAAGATCGAATTCATCAAGCGCGAGAATGTGGCGGGGGCATTGGTTAAACCGAAGGACATGACGGTGTACTCGTAAAGACCATAACGAGTAGTAAAAGCCGTTTTGGGAAGGTCCTCGTTTCTGATTTTGATTTGATGATAGCCTAATCTCAAATCCATCTTGGAGAAGACAGAGGATCCTGCAAGTTGATCATAAAGATCATTGATCATGGGCAGTGGGTACTTGTTCTTTATCGTCGCTAGATTTAGCGGGCGATAGTCTACGCACATCCTTTCTGTTCCATCTTTCTTCGTTACGAACAGAACGGGGCAACCCCATGGCGATGAGCTAGGGCGGATGAAGCCTTTTGCCAACGAAGCTTCAAGTTGGATTTTGAGCTCAGCTAACTCACGTGGGGCCATTCTATATGGGCGTCTGGATATTGGTGCGGTTCCTGGGATAAGATCTACCACAAACTCTACAGATCTGTCAGGTGGTATTCCTGGCAGCTCTTCTGGAAAGACATCCGGGAAGTCACGAACCACCGGAATATCTTCAAGGTCTGGAAGAGGAAGCACATTTAAAGAATGTACCTGGGTTTTAGAGCTTGGTGAGGTGTACTTGATTTTCTGGCCTGATGGATGGGTTAGTTTCACTGACTTGGCTTTACAAACAAGGACAGCATTCTGTCTTGATAACCAATCCATACCTAAGATGACATCAATGTCTGAAGACTTGAGGGCTATAGGTGAGGCAAGGAATACTGAACCCTCAATTGCAATTTCATTCTCATGACTCACCATGGTGGTGTGCCATCTGGATCCAGGGGCTTGCACAACTAAGGGGGTGGATAACATCGAAAAAGAGATGTCATGTGACAGTGCAAAGTCATGGGATATGAATGAGTGAGATGCTCCTGGGTCAAACAGAACCGAAGCTGGGGTGGAATTGATAGGAAGGGTTCCGAGTACAACATCGGTTGACTTGTGGGAATCTAGAATGGATACATGATTCACATAACCATGTTCATAAACAGGAGGCTTGACATTGGAAGTCTTGGGTAGTGGCTTGCCACGACGAAAGTTTTGCTTTGGTTTAGGTGTGGCGGCTACATGATTTTGGGGACACTCTCGAACATTGTGACCTGATTGTCCACATTGGAAACAAACACCACGTGGAATGAAAGGAACTTGAGCACTTGATTGTCCAACAGAATTCCAAGGAGGAAGATTGGGTTGAGGTGGACGATATATGGTGGTTGGGGGTCTAGAAGCACTTACGGCACGACTGATGTCACTGAAGGGAATCCAAACACGGCGTTTCCGAGAAACTGGGCCAGAAGATTGGGCAAACTCACGATCACGCTTGCGAGACTCTTCATACAACTCATTTCCATACTCGGCCTTGAAGGATTTGTCGACCAAGTCCCTGAAGTGGACGAACTCGTGAAGATTCAGGTCATGACGAAGGACGGGGCTAAGTCCCTTGCGGAACCTTGCTTGTTTCTTGGCGTCGGTGGATACTTCTTCTTGGGCATAACGTGCTAGACGAGTGAACTCAGTCCTATACTCATGAACAGTCATCTTTCCTTGGGTCAGATTGCAAAATTCTTCTCTCTTGCGCTCCATCAGCTGATCCGGAATATGATATCCACGGAATTCATCACAGAACTCTTGCCAAGTCACCACGTGACCAACTGGTTGCCTTGCCACGAAGTTTTCCCACCACTGAAAAGCAGCACCTTCTAGAAAATATGCCGCGAATAGCACACGATCACCGGGAGCAACATGGGCTGTCTCAAGCTTACGCTCGAGGGAACGAAGCCAATCATCGGCATCAAGGGGCTCGGAAGGACATCGGAATACTGGCGGGTTGAGGAGAATGAAATCCTGGATGGTAACAACACTAAGATGCTGACGAGAAGTGTTCTGCTCAATGCGCTCGAGAAGACGTGTCTGATCACGACGATTCTGTTCAGCCTCCAACATGATTTCTGCCGTTGAGGTTGGTGGTGGAGGTTCTTCATCGTCTATATAACTGGAACTGGGATCAACACCTTGATTTGCACCTGACATTCTGGGTGATAAGAATCAACAATCAGAATAGGATTTAGGACACAAATCTATGCTAAGATAGAAGACTATAATGCAATAGCATCAAAGCCACAAATGGACAGCATAACGGCTGTACCGGGATGGAAATTGAGACAACCTATAGGATAACAGACATCACTTCCACAGAAACACTATGGAATGATGGCTCAGAAAAGACCACAACACTCCTACAGCTACAAAGAAGCAATCAACGAGATGTCCTAGTAAGACATAGATGAGCCTAGTCCTATCTTCCCGTAGAATAAGATGAGGTTGACTCAGAACTCAGATCGATGAGGATAAGGAGAAAAAAGAAGTCTTACGTTGTTCCCTTATACCCAAAGTAACTATATAACTATAGAATGCTAGACTCGATATCGTCCAATGGTTTGATAATCCTACAGGCAGTCCAGCTCTGATACCAAGTCTGTCGGGACCCGGGGTTAGCGTATGTAATTCCGATCATAATACAATCACATGGAGAGCCGAGAGCCGTACCCACTTGTCTAAGCAGACAAGGCCAAGCACAGATCACTCTCGGTAAGCATCGAACGTGAGGGGCATCCCATCCAGGCCGGATGATCAACTGAGATGGGTCCTCATCGTCCGCACACAAGTCTAATGATATGGGTGGTGAATCCCATATTCACAGACAAGTCGCCTCAACCATGTTATCGATTGGATCATAACCCTTACATAGACTTACTCCAGCCCGATCACTTAGTCGGGATCTCGGGCGGGCTCGATCATACAACAAAATGTGCCACGTGACAGAGTCACGAGCAATCGCATCGCGATGCCCCAAGCTGCGCACATCTAAGGGCCACTTGGTGTATAAAAGACCGCCGGAAAGAACACAATTAAGCTATCGAACCCCACACTAAGACATGCATGTTATAATCATACACGCAGCATACATGTCCAGTGTAAACAGCAGGTAATCACAACATGAACTCCACAAACTCATAGTCTTTATAACTTCTGCTAAACAGAGCAGACATAATAGTTGTATTACAAGCAGAGATCACATGAATGTGATCCAACATTACATCAAACATCAACGGAAGCAAATTATGTCTTAGTAAAGACAAGTTTAACAGATGGCTTAAGAAGCCTGAAAGAAAAATACAACGACCCTCCAAGGGGCACAGGCTGCTGCCTGGAACTATACGACATTGGTCCACGTCGAGCTCGAGGTAGAGGCCACCATCAGGGTCAGTGGTCTCGTCTCTAAAACATAGAATAAGAAAACGTGAGTACAAAGTCGTACTCAGCAAGACTTACATAGGAACTATACTACTCATGCACATGTATCAAGGCAAAGGGAGGTGGGGTTTCACTTGCAGAAGTGCCAGCTTTGACTTGGCTAATCCTGAACTACGAGAACCAGAGAAAGGTAAGAACGTACATGAGTCCAAGTAACAGTCTCCAATCAATACTCCACTATGGTGCCTTCCTCGACTTCCCCACGAGGAAGCACGCAATAGCACTCACACTTATCTTGGTGTGTTTTAGAAGTATCCGGTTCAAGTTATCTATGATCAAGTAAAGGTCTCCAAGTAGTCCATAACCGCGGACACGGCTATTCGAATAGTTCATTAACCCTGCAGGGGTGTACTGCTACACACACGCCTCATCATTTACCGCCTGGGGATGGACCCTTCAAGTGAGTACCGGCGAGGATGCTGCCACGACACTTCACTCACGGCACCATCTCTAGTCCTAGGGAGTCGCCTATTTGAGTTGGGACCACAGTCGGAATCCGGCCGATTGTTCCGATGCGGACTCAAACGTTGTGTGACCGCCATCAAGCTCAACTCGATCATGATCACTTGATTCAACGAGCCCACAACCTACGCCAACCACTTACCTTGGTTCCACCTGCTTGAGATTGTTAAAGGGCGAACTACTTGCGACTCCTGGACTGGTCCGGGGTGAGGTACTAGGCCGAGAGGGGTCAGTGAGCCCAATGTGTGGTCGTACTCTTTGTCTTGGATAACAACACAAGAACTCGGGCCTAAGGCAGTGTTCAACGAGACAACCCACTGTGTACTCCTACACAGCCTATCATCGTTCACCTTTGTTTAGGGTAGATTCACCAACACGTTACCACCATCATTCACATGATCACTACCATCCCGACTCACATCAAAAATAGCCTCAGGTAACAACTCTAAGCATGCAATAAGCTGTAACAGTTGCAGGGGCCACATGATATCAACCAACTCCTACATCTGCTAGGATTGTGGTTTGCTTACTACTGTGACAAAATGATAGGTCATGCAAAGGAATGGGTTCAACTAGCGGTAGAACGTATCATGGTGACATCCTAAACATGCATTTGCAAGAATGAGAGGGAACTGGGATTTTATAGACATGATCAAAGAGGGGGATGCTTGCCTTGCTGACGATCACGAGGTAACACTCTTCTGACGTGAGGTTGAACTC
This sequence comes from Bromus sterilis, assembly GCA_950022295.1. Lineage (NCBI taxonomy): Eukaryota > Viridiplantae > Streptophyta > Magnoliopsida > Poales > Poaceae > Bromus > Bromus sterilis. The sequence continues at coordinate 153,117,208 of OX465596.1, read as the reverse complement.
GTCTCCGAGATCAACTCTACCGAGAAGAAGCAATCACCGAAGCACTGAAAGTAAAGCACAATCAAAATAATACAATGCACATACAATATGCAAAACATAGCATGGTAATGTGCTGATGTGACCTATGTTTGAATTGCCACCTTTTAATTGAAGTTGATTTGAAAAGGAAATTCAAATTCAAACTCCAAATGTTATTCAAATTTGGTCAACTTGCATTTGCTAATATTTGTTCATTTGAAACCAAATGGTCATGTGTGTGAAATGCTTCTGAAGTACAAGTGATGTGTGGTGCATTTCAAAGTTTGAAGTTGGAATAGCAATTGAATTCATTTTGAAATAATTCCAATTAAATCAAATAGCAAAAGCTACTGATCCCTTTTTAAGATCAACTCCAACATAGCTGAAAGTTGGAAATTTGGATAGAGGATTTTCTCCTGATAATTTTTCATATATTATATGTTGAATTTGGAGTTAAAATGAATTTTCTATGATTTTTCAAAGTTTCAGCCATTTTCTGGAATTTACTGAATTTCTTTATTTCTTTTAAAAGTTTTCTGTTTATTGCGTCACTAGGACGTCAGCATGACGCAAGGGGGGGGCTGACGTGTAGGGCCACCTTGTCAGTGGCTCTGGGGTTAGACCCGGTTTAGATTAGGTTAAGCAGGGTCATTAGGGGGGGCTTGGGTCCACTGGTCAGCGAGAGGAGGGGGGATTTAGGAGTCGGTTAGGTTTAACCGACCGGCGGCTAAACGCCGGTGGCTCTGCCACGGTGGCGCGCTCGCCGGGGTGGAGATTTGGACACGGGGGAGGAGGCTGGGGGCACGGGCAGGTTTCTCTCGACGCTGCGCGTCTCCTGGGGCAAGCCGGGGACCTCGAGGAGGCCCTGGGCCACGACTACGACGACGAGAGGCGGCGGCCGGCTACTGACTCCGGCGAACTCGCGCTGCAGAACACGGGGGAGAGAGCTAGGAGGGGGAAGACGAGCGGGGGCTCATGAGGAGGATGATGACGTGCTCGGGGAAGCCGGAGAGGGACTGGACGCGGCGAATTCGTCGACGGCGTCCTCGGTGGCCGGCGGCGAACTGGAGAAGGGGGCGACGTCTCCCGTGCGCCGGGGCTCGATTCCGTGTGTGGGGAGACGAAGACGTCGGCGGCGAAGGCTCTGTAAAGGCTGGCTTGTCGAGAAGAGGCTGTTGGCCACGCGGGCGCACGTCGGCGGCGAGACGAACTCCTCGGGTGCGCGCGGGGCAGACGAAACAGAGGAGGAGATGAGCTTGTGAAGGGGAAGAATGGCCTGGGGCCTTCCAGCAGCGTCCACGCGAAGAGAGAAGAGGGGGGGAGGGCTTGCGTGGCCGGGAGGTGGAGGCATGCCCGCCACGCAGTGCACGGCGCGGCTGCCTCTCCTTCTGGCAGAGGAGGAAGACGACAGGGGGTGCGACTGGGCTGGGCCAAGGCCAGGTAAGTGGGCCTTCGCCCGTGGGCGAGAGGTAAGGCTTTACCTTCTGTTTTCTTATTTTTCTTTCTGTTCTTTGTTTTGCCCATTAAAATAAAATAGCTAGGGCATTTATAAAATCCCCAAACATTTTTATAAAACCTAGGTGACTATATAGAAGTCAACCCCAAGTTTTGGGAATTTTTGAAATTCAATTTATTTGAATTTCAATTCAAATAGACAAAAGATTTACTTTCCAAGCCACTATTTTAATTATTGAAAAATCTATGAGCATGGGGTTAATCCCAAATCACTTTTAAAATGATCAGACTAATTTTTAGGATTTTTCAATACATCCAAAAGAATTTTGGAAAAAGATTTATTTCTGGCCTTTTTATTTAATTCATTTAGGGCTTTTCTTTTCCCCAATTCCTTTTCTTTTGCAAAAAAAAATTTCAAGATGCAAAAATGCAAGCTTGGAAAAGCACAAACCTAAATTTGGGGTTCTGACAACATGACTTGGAGCCGGCATAGAACGCTTTTGGCCCTGCTCATCATAACCAGGCTCAAACCTTTCCAAATTTATGTCATCCGCAATAATAGATGCCTCCACGTGGGTCGCCTTCATAACATGCTTATAATCTTCTCGCTCAAATAGTCGACCGTCGGCTCTCCTCGCCGGCACACCCTCCACTAACCGAGCCAGCTCAAATGAAGCATCATATATCTTGCATAAAGAAAGAGCCCTCATAGGTCAATGGGAGTTTTATCAAATCATACCAATGTGACGCGACTTCCACAAAGTTTCTGGCACGTTTGGAGCTCAGCAATAGCTCGAAGAAGTAGCCATGGTGACAAACAAGAGCATTTTTCCATTGGCAAGAAGAAGCGAATCAAAAGAATTCACTCGCGACTTCAGCGTCGACAGCGACACAGTCGCCCATCAGGTGCACCCGACGGACCCAGACAAGATGGTCCGAATCTACTCCCACATCCCAGAAGAACAAGCAACTGCCCTCATGGGTTTACTTCGCGAAGAGTGGAAAATTTTCGCTTGGTGCCTGGCCGACATGCCCTGAATACCGCTGATACGTCCAAAACGTATCTATAATTTTTGCTTGCTCCATGCTTCTTTTGTGTGATATTGCTATGATATTGATGCACTTCCATACACTTTTGATCATATTTGGACTAACCTATTAACTCAGTGAACCCCAGTGCCAGTTCATGTTTTCTGCTGTTTTTGTATTTCAGGTTTTCCCATTACTTAAAGTACCAGAAAAATTCCGAGAAAAATATAGGAAAAATCAGCGTACAGGAAGCTTCGGTAAGAGCCCAAGTGGGGCCAGAGTAGAGCCAGGGGCGGCCCAGGCGGCCACCTGGCGCGGCCAGCCCCCAGGCCGCGCCAGGGGGGCGCCTGGGGCCCCTGATCCACCTCTGGCTGCCCCCTTCGCCTATATATCCCTCTCGTACCGAAACCCTCGAAGACAGAACCCTTTTTCGCGATCTCTCCTCTGTTCCGCCGCCGCGGCGCTTCCAATATCGGGAGCACCAGGAGCCCTCTTCCCGGCACCCTGCCGGAGGGAGGAACCACCTCCGGGAGCTTCTCCACCACCATGGATGCTTCCCAGATGAATCGTGAGTAGTCCACCTTGGACCATGGGTCTATGATTAGTAGCTATGTGATGTTCTCCTCCCCTCTTTGTTCTTCATGGTTTAGACCTCGTGAGCTTCCCTACATGATCGAGGCACATATGTAATATTTCTGCTGTTGCTATGCTGAGTTTTCTGGGATCTGATGGATTATGAGACTATGTTCAGATTGTGTTTGAGTAATATATTTGATTCTCCTCTTTTATATTTATGTTCTTGAGTAATTCTTGCATGCTCTCCGTTGATGTTTATTACTTTGGCCAAGTAGTAGGTAGTGACTCCAAGAGGGAGTATTATGCATGATTGTGGGTTCATGCCCCCTGATGACTAGCTTGAGTGACAAAAACATGAGTCTAGGGGATGTGTTGTTGCCACAAGGGAGAAAACAACGGTGCTTGTACTTGCGGGTGCAAGGATTGTTTACTTTACGCAAAGTTCTTTAATGCAGTTGTCTGTTGCTTTGAGTTTACACTTTGGGTGGGATTCGCAACTTAATACCAGCGAGATGTTCTGGATAGATATCTCAAGGTGGATGATTAGTAGGTAGATGCAGATGGATTTCGGTCTACTTGTCTTAGCGTACCGCCCATGCTTTTGAGCCTCTTCCTTTCTTTATAGCATAGTTAGCATTGGTTTGCGCACATAATCCTGTCAATTGCCCAGCTGTAATTTCTTTACCTCGCATGGCTATTTTATCGTCTTTTGGGAGAGAGACATCACTAGTGAACATCATGGGACCCCGGTCCATATTTCCAACACTGTTTACACCCGCTATTTATTTTCTGCTTTATTTACTTTTCCGTTGCTATCGCTATCATTATTATCCCGTGCGTTTGATCCTTTGTAAACAACAAGGCCGGAGGGATTGACAAACTCTCTGAACTCGTTGGGAGCAAAGTTATCTGTTGTGTGTGCAGGTCCACGCCAACCGCCTAATTGCTGGTGCCGTTGTCACCTTCCTGTCGTTGTCGGAGTCCTACTGGAGACAAACCTTGGTATCTTCACCGAGGGAAATTTGATGTTGTCTACATCTCAACCTTCCACTTTGGTAACCAACAGGGGCGAGAAGCCATCAAAACCAATTTCTGGCGCCATTGCCGGGGACTCCACTCTTCAAGATAGGGGAGTTGCAGAATATCTTTTATCTTTGTTTTTTAGTCTTGTTAGTTTACCTTTCAGTTTTTGCTTTAGTGTCCTTTATCAAAAATCAAAAAAATAGTTACCTTGCTAGTATTTGTCATTATGTCTGGTCCTTTTGCCTTTGGTGAAGCAGAATTTCTCACCTTTAAACAAAGAGGTGGTGAAAGTCTGAAAGATGCCTGGTATAGAATTAATGATTCTCAAAAAAGGGCCACCAAGAAGCAATCCACTACTATTCTTCTTAGAAACTTTTATGTTGGAATTACTTATTGGAATAGGTTTATTCTGGATACTGCTATCAATGGGAATTTCCTAGAAGTCCCGGTTTGGGAAGCTCTTAGTATTATGGAAAATCTTGTTGGAAACCCCTTGTTGCTAGCATTCAAGAGGATATTACCCTAGCTCACATTATGAAAAAACTTGAAAAGATAGAGCTAGAGATGTGAAGCATTAATAAGATAAGTGATTTGGATCGTAAGATTCAATGGAATTTGAATAGACTCGATATCTCCATGCATAAAATTTTCAAAACCTTGGAGACCATCAAATCCCATGACTTGGACCCTTCTAGGATTGATAAGATTGAGGAAATCATTGACACTCTAGGAACTACTTTCTCCTCAAACAAAACCAAAAAGGTAGAAACTCCGGCAAAGAAGGAACCTTGGTTCGTTTACGTTCCAAAGGCTCCTCGTTTAAAAAATAATCCATCTATTGCCAAAGGGGTTGAAACTGTGAAGAGTTTGGAAGAGATACCTCTCTTTAATAGAATAAATGAAACTCCAATTGATCTTCCGCCTTTTGCTTTTATCCCTATAAGTATCTTTATTAGGCCTTTATTTGAAAGACCTCTTAAGAGTGGTTGTACTATTGAAGAGCTATTTGATGATCTTAATGATGGTTCAATTGATACAACTTGATCTTTTTGCATCAAGCCTAGCTTAAAGGCATAAAAGAAAGCGCTTTCGGGAGGCAGCCCGCAACGAATTTAGGTTTTCCTTTTTGTTTTTCTTCTGTTTTTAGTGGTCTTAATGATTGTTACTACTGTAGCAACATCATTGTATCTTTACTTTTCAAGCTTTGTGTTATTTTTAGCCCCATATGACAAGGGAAGTGAAAGTTGTGACATGCTGTCCAGAAAACAGATTTTGTCCTCGTGACGGGAAAAATCATAGAACAATCCCAGTTCATCTTTTTGAGCTGAAATTTTTACACAGCGTGCTCTATACAATCACGGAACTTTCGTATGTTCTGAGTTTTTTTATTTGAGTTGCAGAAGTATCCCTAAAAAATTATTTACTACCTGCTGGTCTGTTTTTTACATATTCTGTCCTGTTTTGCCTTTTCTTCGTTTTGCAAACCTTAAGCTTGCTTTTTCTTTGCAAAAACTTTTTGGCGCTCTTGAGAAATAGTAGCTCTTCAAGAATATCCTTATTTCCAGTAGAGAAAAATTATTTTATTATGGGTACTAACCTCGCTAATCAGATTATGATGAGTTATGTATGAAGGGAGTTTTCAAGTGTGTGAGGGAAGATGATAAAAGAAGATTCAGGAGTGTCAAACGCTCAAGATTGGGGATGCCCCCATGCATCCCCAATAAATATTCAAGGAGACTCAAGCATCTAAGCTTGGGGATGCCCCCATGCATCCCCTTCTCCATCAACAATTATCAGTTCGTCTTTCGTTCCACTATATTTTTATCACTTCATGCGTTATGTGCTATGCTTGGAGCGTCATGCTCTTTATTTCCTTTTTAGTTTTATTTAGCTTTGCTTGCTGTTCATAACAAGTTAGAACCCAGCTTTCTTTGTGTGGGAGAGAAACACGCTCCACTTTCAAAACCTAGAACACATCATAGGATTCTTCATGCTTATCTTTGTTTTGTGTGTTCTTTATCTTTTTCGTAGCTGCTGTCATTTTTAGCTCTTAGTTTTCAAGCTTATCATTTTAAGAGATTTTGTTTAGTTTGTTGCTGGAACTATCTTGAGTTTTCATGTTTATCTTGTTTAGAGAGTTTGCCTGTTGCACTGAGTTGTGTGTCTTGACTTGAAGTAGGTAATTGAGGTTGCTATTCGATTGTAGTAGTAACTTGCAATAGTTTTGAGGTATTGCCATGAGTAATGTTTGAACTTTTGGTGTCAAGAGCTTTAGCCTATTAGTGATAGATGTCATATTTTGGGAAATCCGTGTTTATTTTTGAAAAACCTACAAAATTAGTTGAGAACTTTAGCTACTAGATGGATCACTTATCTTTGGAGGGATCGAATATTAGAGTACACTCACGTACCATGAGTCGAGGATGCGCAAGGATAACCAAACCCCCATACACTCCTCCTCGGGGTACTTGTCTCTTTGTGAACCTCCTAATTAGATTGAGAGTTATCGATAATAAGTGCATGAGTTCTTCGGACTAATGTGAGTATTCGAAAGTTGACACTTCCACCTCCCATATTTTTCTAGCCTCTCCTGTGCCGAGCATTGCCTCCTTCTCACTCCGAGAGTTGGCGTCCACCTTCGCCGGTACATCCAAATCCTTGGCACAATACGCTCTGTCATCATAAGCCTCATTATATCCTTCCTCAAAACAGCCACCATACCTACCTATCAAGGCATTTCCATAGCCTTTTCGAGATACATTGCCATGCAACATCCACCTTCTCATGACTTGATCTTCATGTCATACATGCTTTTGCTTGATCGATGAGCCGCATGCTAGTTGGGCCTTGCCCTAATCATTGATATATGACGCGCTAGTATCATTGCATATCCTACTACACTGGCAGAGGCATACATTTGCATACTTCATGATAGTTTCATTTTCTTTATGTTGAGTACTTTTGTAAAGTGTGAAAGATCTTCTATACTTTTTGTAATATATAGAGTGTTGCCCCTAAAGTGAGGAAAATATCCCAAAGAGGAAAAAATCAAAAGATCCCAAAGAGGACAAAATCAAAAGATCCCAAAGAGGACAAATGAGAGATAAATAGAAAGAGCCATTGAGGCCACCAAAAAAATAAAAAAATAGAAAAAAGAAAAAAAGAAATAAAAAGAGAGAAGGGGGTACACTACTATTCCTTTTGAGAGATCCACACTCGTACTCCCTCTTATATCTTGTACTCCATAGAGATTATCATTCATGCATATATCTATGTGGGGACCTTCACACTATAGAACTTGGCTTGTATATTCCAATGATGAGCCTCCTCAAATGAGCTCTAGGTCTTATTGAGCAAGCAAGTTGGATGCACCCCCACTAGTTCCATTGGGGAGCTTACCTTAGCTCATATGTGCATCCGTTGCCTGGCAATCCCTACTCCTCACATCATATCTATCATTTGGCTTTCTCTCGCCTATGATTGTCCTCATTGATGTGAGCCTTTCACACCCTTTTTTGTCTTCCTCCCCCATCATTTTTCTCTCTTTTCCATCCTAAGTGTCAACTTTCTTTCTTACGCTCATCCATTGCATGAGTGCTCAAAATGTCGAAAAGGAGTGGATCATTTTGATTTGTACCTGGCTAGCGGTCTAGGGATGAGTCAAGATAAGATTCCAAAGAATACCAAGTGTGAAACTTTAGTAGATTAATTTCTCAACAATAAAAACTATGTTTTACTCTCTCGTATATCCCTATCCCCTTTCTTGCACGCAAACACCATTTGGAGAAATTCGAGTCACGGACAGCGAGAGCTCTTGCACCTTTATGCTCTTACGTTGCTTGTTTCAATGCTAATATAGACTCTTGCCTGTTATGAATTGAATTGAATTACATGCCTTGGTTGCTTTACTTAATAGTTCTTATATGGTTGGTAGCATGTCACCACAGAAATTATGTGTGTTATCATTTACCTACTCGAGGACGAGCAAGAATTAAGCTTGGGGATGTTGATACGTCCAAAACGTATCTATAATTTCTGCTTGCTCCATACTTCTTTTGTGTGATATTGCTATGATATTTATGAACTTCCATAAACTTTTGATCATATTTGGACTAACCTATTAACTCAGTGCACCCCAGTGCCAGTTCTTGTTTTCTGCTGTTTTTGTATTTCAGGTTTTCCCATTACTTAAAGTGCCAGAAAAAATCCGGGAAAATATAGGAAAAATCAGCGTACAGGAAGTTTCGGGAAGAGCCCAAGTGGGGCCATAAGGGAGCCAGGGGTGGCCTAGGCGGCCACCTGGCGCGGCCACCCCCTAGGCCGCGCCAGGGGGCGCTTGGGGCCCCTGGTCCACCTCTGGCTGCCCCCCTTCGCTTATATATCCCTCTCGTCCCGAAACCCTCGAAGACAGAACCCTTTTTCGCGATCTCTCCTCTGTTCCGCCGCCGCCGCGCTTCCAAGATCGGGAGCACCAGGAGCCCTCTTCCCGGCACCCTACCAGAGGGAGGAACCACCTCTGGGAGCTTCTCCACCACCATGGATGCTTCTCGGATGAACCGTGAGTAGTCCACCTTGGACCATGGGTCTATGATCAGTAGCTATGTGATGTTCTCCTCCCCTCTTTGTTCTTCATGGTTTAGACCTCGTGAGCTGCCCTACATGATCGAGGCACATATGTAATATTTATGTTGTTGCTATGCTGAGTTTGTTGGGATCTGATGGATTATGAGACTATGTTCAGATTGTGTTTGAGTAATATATTTGATTCTCCTCTTTTATATTTATGTTCTTGAGTAATTATTGCATGTTCTCCGTTGCTGTTTATTTCTTTGGCCAAGTAGTAGGTAGTGACTCCAAGAGGGAGCGTTATGCATGATTGTGGGTTCATGCCTCCTGATGACTAGCTTGAGTGACAGAAACATGAGTCTAGGGGATGTGCTGTTGCCACAAGGGAGAAAACAACGGTGCTTGTACTTGTGGGTGCAAGGATTGTTTACTTTACGCAAAGTTCTTTAATGCAGTAGTCTATTGCTTTGAGTTTACACTTTGGGTGGGATTCGCAACTTAATACCAGCGAGATGTTCTGGATAGATATATCAAGGTGGATGATTAGTAGGTAGATGCAGATGGATTTCGGTCTACTTGTCTTGGCGTACCGCCAATGCTTTTGAGCATCTTCCTTTCTTTATAGCATAGTTAGCATTGGTTTGCGCACATAATGTTGTCAATTTCCCAGCTGTATTTTTTTACCTCGCATGGCTATGTTATCGCCTTTTGGGAGAGAGATATCACTAGTGAACATCATGGGACCCCTGTCCATATTTCCAACACTGTTTACACCCGCTATTTATTTTCTGCTTTATTTACTTTTCCATTGCTATCGCTATCATTATTATCCCGTGAGTTTGATCCTTTGTAAACAACAAGGCCGGAGGGATTGACAACCTCTCTGAACTCGTTGGGAGCAAAGTTATCTGTTGTGTATGCAGGCCCACGCCAACCGCCTAATTGCTGGCGCCGTTGTCACCTTCCTGTCATTGTCGAAGTCCTACTGCAGACAAACCTTGGTATCTTCACCGAGGGAAATTTGTTGTTGTCTACATCTCAACCTTCCACTTTGGGTGACCAACGAGGGGCGAGAAGCCATCAACCGTGAGAGTTTGCAGAGCACACACTACACATACATCCGAACACCAAACCAGTAAAGCAGGCGTTGCGCCGATTCTCAGAACCCAAGCGCAGAGCCATTGGAGAGGAGATCAACCGACTACTCGACGCACAATTTTTCCGGGAGATGAAGAAGGTCACCTGGATCGTAAACCCAGTCTTGGTACCTAAAAAGGGCACCGACGTACTACGGATGTGCGTCGACTACGGGCCCGTCAACAAACACTGCCCAAAGGACCACTTCCCCCTGCCAAGGATAGACCAGATAATCGACTCTACCGAAGGATGCGACCCCCTGTCATTCCTCGACGCCTACTCAGGATACAACCAAATCAGGATGAAGGAAGAAGACGAAGAGCACACCTCGTTCATCACACCCTACGGCGTATTCTGCTACAGGACAATGCCTTTTGGATTGAAAAACGCCGGAGCCACATACCAATGGATGATGCAAGCATGCTTAAGAGACCAAATCGGCAGAAACGTCCAAGTCTACGTCGACGACTTCGTCATCAAAACTTACAGCGCAAACACGCTACTCGATGACCTGCGCAAAACCTTCGCAACACTCAACAAATACAGAATCAAGCTCAACCCCAAAAAGTGTGTGTTCAGAGTCCCAGCCGGAAAACTGCTCGGATACATGGTCTCCGCCCGAGGAATCGAAGCGAACCCTAAAAAATTCCAAGCAATCTCCAAGGTGCAAGAGCCAGTAAACGTCAAAGGCGTACAACAACTCACAGGAAGACTCGCAACACTGAGCCGCTTCATCAGCAGGCTGGGAGAAAGTACACTCCCATTCTACCAGTTGCTCAGAAAAGGAGAGAAATTCGAGTGGACCGAGGAAGCTCGCAACACGTTCGCAGACCTAAAAAAGACCCTCTCGACAACACCAATCCTGGCGGTGCCCAAGGAGCGAGAACCCATCTACCTCTACATAGCGGCACGCATCAGCGTAGTCAGCACGACGCTCGTCGTTGAGCGCGCGGAAGAAGGAAAAGTCCAGAGCATACAAAGGCCAATCTACTACCTCAGCGGGATCCTCACAAAATCTCAGCAGCGGTACCCGCACTACCAGAAGCTCGTATACGCCATCGTCATGACGTCAAGGAAAGTAACACATTACTTCGACGAACATCTCATCGCGATTGTGAGCAGCGCACCACTCGCAGACATCCTCAACAACCCTGGAGCAACTGGCCGAGTCACTGAATGGAACATCGAGCTCAGTCCCCGCGGCCTGCATTTCAAATATCCAACAGCAATCAAAGCCCAAGTACTCCCAGACTTCCTAGTCGAGTGGACAGAAGTGCAAACACCTGGCCCTCCAGACCTCTCCAACTCATGGACGATGTTCTTTGATGGATCAAAAAGACATCAGGGAGCTGGAGCAGGTGTCATACTAATCTCCCCCAAAGGAGCCAAACTCAGATACATGCTCCAGCTCGACTTCAGCAATGCCTCAAACAACGAAGCAGAATACGAGGCACTACTCCATTGGCATGCGCATGGCAAAAAATTGCGGCGCCACTCGTCTCTTAATCTACGGCGACTCCAACCTCATCATCCAGCAAGCAATAAGGGACTGTGAAGCAGTCGCAGAAAACATGATAGCTTACCAGAAGCTCTACAACACCCTAGAATGAGGATTCGACGGCTGCGAGCTAAACTACGTCACCAGAGCAAATAACACGGAAGCAGACGAGCTCGCAAACATTGGATCAACCCGAGGACCAATTCCCCCAGGCATTTTCCTCAAAAGTATCAGCTAGAGGTCAATCAAAACAAAGGCAATCGCACCGGGGGCGGTCGCAGAGGATGAAGACACAAGCGAACTAGCACAAGTGGCGGCCACGAACCCAACCGATGACGCGGGAAACGAAGCAGTCGAGGAAGCAGAGCCAGCTGCACCCAAAGGGCCCAGCTTGGAAAAAAACCATTCCTTTGATTCCTAATTCAATGCACCTTACCAGAAGACATCACAGAAGCCAGACGCATCAGTCGACGATCTAAAGCATTCACAGTAATCAAAGGACGGCTCTACAAGCGCAGCATCTCTCAAGTCCTCCAAAAGTGCATCAAGGAAGAAGACGGCAAAACCCTGTTGCTCGAGATCCACGAAGGCACTTGCGGGCACCACGCGAGCAGTCGCGCACTCGTGGCCAAGGCTTTTCGAGCAGGGTTTTATTACTGGCCAACCTCCATGCGAAACGCGGAAGACATCGTGCGACGTTGCATCGCCTGCCAAAAATTCGCCAGCAAGCCACGCGCCCCAGCATCAGAACTCAAAACCATACCATTATCATGGTCGTTCGCCACTTGGGGACTCGACATGGTGGTCCCACTCAAGAAATCCTCAAAACGAGGTCGAACACATCTCCTAGTAGCAGTGGACAAGTTCACCAAGTGGATTGAGGCAGTACCAATCACTAGCTTAACAGTCCTCACGGCGGTTAACTTCATCAAGTCCATCATCTTCAGATTCGGCGTACCACATAATATCATCACAGACAACGGTACAAACTTCACAACAGCAGAATTTCAGAAATTCTGCCAAAATTTGGGCATCAAAATCAACTACGGATCAGTCGCGCACCCGCAATCCAACGGCCAGGTGGAGAAGGCGAATGGCTTAGTGTGCGGAGGAATAAAAAAGCAGCTCCTCGCACCACTTGAACAGGCCACAGGCAACTGGGTAGAAGAACTCCCCGCAGTCCTGTGGAGCCTGCGCACCACCGCCAACGCCTCAACCCAGTACACACCTTTTTTCATGGTATATGGGGCAGAAGCTGTGCTTCCACACGATCTAAAGTTTGGAGGGCCCCCCCCCGAATCTCGGACTACGAAGAAGAAGAGGCAGAAGAAGCACTCCAGGATGATAAATACACCGCAGACGAAGCAAGAGACACAACCATAGCAAGGTCAGAAGGATACCAAGACAAACTAAGCACATACCAAAGCAGTCGCCTGCGGACAAGAAGTTTCCGCGAAGGAGATCTCGTCCTGCGATTAATACAAGAAAAAGTCCACAAGCTTGCCCCGCAGTGGGAAGGACCCTTCATAATCTCGGAGGTCATAGGAGGAGGTGCATACAGGTTGAAGAACCCGAAGACCGACGAAGACATGGGAAATCCGTGGAACGTGGCAAACTTGCGCCTGTTCTACCCATAGTCTAATCCATAGGCACTATCAGCAATATTGGTAGCAGTACCAATCGAAAACTCGTGTAAAACTCGAAGCAATAAAGGAATGTGTCTCCCAAATAATACTACTTAAAGAACTCAGGGGCTCGAGCACAGTCTCCCCCCGAGAGACGCTATCTTCGCTCACGCGACGCTACTTAAAGCACTCGGGGGATCGAGCACAGTCTCCCCTCGAGAGACTCTATCTTCGCTTACGCGACGCTACTTAAAGCACTCGGGGGCTCGAACACAGACTCCCCCTGAGAGATGCTATCTTCGCTTACGCGACACTACTTAAAGCACTCGGGGGCTCGAGCACAGTCTCCCCCCGAGAGACGCTATCTTCGTTCATGTGACGCTACTTAAAGCACTCGGGGGCTCGAGCACAGTCTCCCCCCGAGAGACGTTATCTTCGCTTATGCGACGCTACTTAAAGCACTCGGGGGATCGAACACAAACTCCCCCTGAGAGACGCTATCTTCTCTCACGCGACGCTACTTAAAGCACTCGGGGGCTCGAGCACAGAATCCCCCCGAGAGACGCTATCTTCGGTCACGCGATGCTACTTAAAGCACTCGGGGGGCGCGAGCACAGTCTCCCCCGAGAGACGCTATTTCGCTTACACGATGATACTTAGAAAACTCGGGGGCTCAAGCACGAACTTCCCCCGAAAGGCATCATTTCTCCCACGTAACCCCACTCAAAAAAATTTCCCATCAGCACAATTTACTCCCCAAAGATAAGGATAAACCAGGCATCGGACAGAGAAACTTCTTAGTCTTCACCTGATCACAAGTGATCACCTAAAGACTCGGGGGCGACTCCCATTGGGAGCGCTGCCACGCACCCGATGAAGATCCAGAACAACCGAGCAGTCGCAAGAAAGGGTAACATGATCGAATAAAGCTCACAGTCTACGTCCGACTCTACAAATCGAACGTGGCCTCGGGGGCTACTCCCATCGGGAGCGCTGTCGCGCACCCGACAGCTTACCAAGGACTCGAAGACAATTCTCATTACAAAGGACTCGAAGACAGTTCTCATTACAATGGAATCAAAGACAGTTCTCATTACAAAGGACTCGGAGACAGTTCCCATTACAACAAGCTCGAAGACCTCAAGTTACATATCAGAGACATATCAGTACAAAGTTTCCACCACACACCAAAGTTTACAAAGGGACTCGAGCGATTACCAAAAGGACTACAATACCAATCATCCCAGGGAATTATGACTTCTACATGTGTGCTCATGCTGAGATAATTGGCACGTTCGGCCTACATCTTGACGAGCATCATCACAGACAAAGTAAGAACCAAGCCTGCAAAGAAGCAACTCGCCTCCTTCCTGAGCCTGGTGACCTTTCCTACCAACGCGCTCTCTTGACGGATGGCTTGATGTCGATCTCCTCCCTAGAAATAGAATTGCAACCACCACCAGCCGAGGAATCGTCCGAAGATGAAGCCACATGAGAAGTAGTCGAAGCATCCCTCAACCCACCAGAGTCGTCGCTGCTTGTTTCCTGCCAATACAGGTCCAGACGATTGCCACTGGCATCAAACGCGCGGACGACAAGAGTATCTTCGCCATCAAAATGACATCAAAGGCTATCCCCATCGCGCAAATTCAGCCGTCGCGAAAACGACCTCCGGCCAGACCCAAGAAAAATCAGGAACGAACTATCAACCTCCAGTTCCCCCCAAGAGGGAGATCGAGCACACCCTTGATGCCGGAGCCATATACCCCTTAAATCAAGCGCAGAAATCATGGAGGCAAATGAGAAAGGAAGAGGGATCCAAGTAGCGGTCCGGCTAAGAACGCGCAGAAGGAAGTCGTAGCGCCAGACACCCTCCTCCGCATAAGAAGAAGAGGGCGTCGTCGCAGCTACACGACGTCCACTGCGCGAAGAACGAGGCGTATGGCCATGACCCCGGCCAGCCACACCACCACCACGCTTGAGCGCCATATCAAGAAGAAGAAGAAGAAGGGAAAGATGGGAGAAGAATGGATGCCGAGCCCAGACAAACAACAGCAGGTATTTATAGCGCAGCCCAGGGGCAAACCAGGAAAACAAACACAGAAGCCCAGTCGGCGCTATAATTAATTCAAGACCAACACGCTGGGCGTTACGAATTCCAAGACAAGATGCCTTCCCACGGTCAGCACTCTTTAAAGGACACATTAAATCTCGTGTGTTTCCCATACACGCCTCGGAAATCCAACGGGTAGCAGCAGCACCATCATCCAAGTGGTCATTATGACTGGTCAGGAGATGTGACGGATCGAAGACCAAGCGTCGTCACCTCCTCGGTCACCAAAGATCATTATTACGATGCTTATCCTTGCAGCATCCCAAGAAGAACGATTCAAGATAAAAACAAGTGGAAAAATAAAGATAGACAAAGACTACCTGACTCTTGGTGCCAAATATTCTGATTTTTGATCCAAAATTTCTACTCCATCGGGAGTACCTTGCCTTTACTAAAGACAGAGCAAGATCTAAAACCTCGAGAGTTCGGGTGCTCCCTCACCCAGAAGACGAAGATGTGCTCGAGTGACCACTCGCACCAACAGTAATCGCTACATCTACAGAGTTCGGGTGCTTCCTCACCTTGAAGACAACGAAGCATTCGAGTAACTACTCGCAAGACTCAATTAATATCCGACAAGACAATTAATCTGCCTGCGCACTCGACGACTTTCCGAGTGGGCACATTCTTACCGATTCCTCGCCCGAGCTCGCAAAAACTCCGCGAGTGACTACTAATAGCTCACTTGATTGTTTATTCCAAGTGGGTGCATCTCTAATTAGGCTCCGTGCCTCTATAAAAATTATGCCTGGGCTGCGACTCGCCGTACCCCAGATGCCAAGCAAGCTTAGCGTGTAGGTAGGACCCTTCTGCGCAGTCGGCCGGGTCGGGACTTTCCATAGCGCGACTTCACTCCCAACATTTTCCATGCGCTTGCATGATAGAAATATGAGCCGATAACGGACGCGTTAAGGCTATTTGCTGGGGCCGGCGGCATTGATCCTATAAGACCTGCAGCGGCATGGACTTTGCTAGACACCGGTCGTTTCCAAGTTCGTGTCGAGGGACACGGGCTTGATTGGGCTACTGAGGTATTTTCCACTAGTGCAATTCACCAAGGCTCAACCAGTCGACTACCTTGGGCACTTTCAGCTTATCATCCCTCGAATAAACATTGTCATGGCTAAACTACCAACGACTCACAGCAGCGCTGCGCATAGGAAAGCAGGCGATGATGGATTTGAGTCCCTGCGCGACTCTTCGAGTCCCCCAGGCATTCGAGGGCTACTGACGAGGGGGTGACCCCTTGACTCCTGCGTGTGAGGATACCTGGTGCGTACAAAGACGAAGGGCCCGACAGAAGCCTCGGCAGGGCCATGATTGGCCCACTAAAAGCACCAACGTAGGAGTCTGCGACCAACAAGGAAGTCAAGACTTGGCGTCCAAGCTGAGGCTAGTTTAGGAAATCATCTTTGTAACCTGAGGTGGACTCCCTGCGACCCAGCCTAGTATATAAAGGCTGAGAGGGGGGCGTCTCAGGACATCCAATCTACAATCGACACCTCCGGTCTTGAGCGAACTCGCCCAGACCTCCACTATAATCTCCCCCTCGCATAATACAATCGAGAAGGAAGTGCTTCTCCTGTTAGCCGATGAGTATCGTCAACATGTTCCTTCTCTACGATCTAACCCAGGGTCCCTGACCATGGGATTTGCCGAGGCTGATCCTCGTCACCCCTTGAAGACAAGCCGATATTTTAGACGCCTGAACCCAAGCCGGCACCTTCGAAAGTTCCTCCAACATCTTGGACACAGCCCGGGGAATTTCAGGTAAACCTGAGGAAAAAGTAATAGCCCGGCACCCGCTAGTATGGAGATCTTGGACAACTTTCATGACTGCCCTTAACTTGTCAGCTAGCGACTCAGCCATTATCAAGTCTTCTGGACCTAGCAAGCATGAAAAAAAACATATTAGGCCCCGCAAAATCAGAACACACTGAGAAGGATTTCTGCTCTAACAAAATCGAGATTACAAACAGTTGCTTACCAAAGATGGCCTTAACCAGCCTGTAATTCTCTGACTCAGGGTGACTTCCTTATCAACCCTATGTTTTAATTTTGCTTCCAACTGCTTAATACGTTCGTCCTTCTTAGAAGACAGTCTTTAGCTGACTCACCATTTTTTATGATGATCCATCAAAAAAGATATCCGCCTCTCAGCTTCTTTAAGTTGGCAGGCTTGATGAATGACTCGTTTCTTCAAAGTCGCAATGACGCCTCCAGAATTACCGGCTATACTTTGTATAAAAAAGCATTAGGGATTACACTCTTATGACTCGGCCCAATGATTTAAATCATTATCATACTCACAAAAGGGTACAAAAAGTTACCTCGTATTTCCTTTTCATTAACCCAAGGACGTCCCGTTGATGATTGATGTCTACACACGCTTCTATTCTTGTAGACTATAGTTGGGCCTCCAGGCGCAAAGGTTTGTAGGACAACAGCAATTTCCCTCAAGTGGATGACCTAAGGTTTATCGAACGCAGGGAAGTAGAGGCTGAAGATGGTCTCTCTCAAGCAACCCTGCAATTAAGATACAAGAAGTCTCTTGTGTCCCCAACACACCTAATACAACTAGGAGTTGTATAGGTGCACTAGTTCGGCGAAGAGATGGTAAAATACGAGTGATAGGTGTGGCAAAGCAAGGTAATATAAATCTGTAATAAAAAGTGCAGCAAGCAAACATGTGACAAAAGTGAGCACAAACGATGTAACAATGGTGGAAACAAGGCCTAGGATTCATACTTTCACTAGTGGCAACTCTCAACAACATTAACATAGTCTAATCACATGATATTTCCCATAAAACATGCAATGGAGACGCACTCGGAGGTCAATCCTTTGTGGTCAAGAGAGGAGGAGAATTATGTAGGGCTACAAAAGCACACCTCAAAGTTCCTAGTTCTCAATCTATGGATTTCCCAATGTCACCGCGGCCATCCAAAGAGAGTACCACAATCACCACAACATATCTCAAGGATAGTCAAAGACAAGCACCAAGAGACTCTCAATCTTCAATCAACACACAAAAAGGAAACCACTCATGAAAATATTCTTCTAATCCATGTCCAATATACCGATGTCACCTTGGTCTCGGGGATTATACTAGATAGGATCAAGTGAGTACATCAAATCCAATACATAGAGGAAGGGGAAATATCATGGGATCACCCTAGATTAACATAGCCTATGATCACAACGAAGATCACATCATGGGAGAGAGAGAAGAACACATAGCTACTGGTAGAAACCTCAGCCCCGAGGAGGGACTACTCCCGCATCATGGAGGGAGGAAGCAACATCGATGGAGATGAATCCGGGGGAACTTCCCCGTCCCGGCAGGGTGCCGGCACAGGAATTTTGGTCCCCCGAAGCTTGTTGGCGATGGCGGCGGAGATCGGAATTGCTTCTGGAGAAAAGGGGTCCGGAATCAGGGTTTTCACGACGCGAGTAAAAATAAGGGCCAAGGGGGGCACCGAGGGGGGCACAGGGCAGCCAGGAGGGTGTCCGACGTGCCCTAGGGGGCGCCAGGGACCCTCCAGGGGCCCTGGTGGGTCCACTCCCTTCCATCCTTGGTTCTTCGGGAAGCTTCCGGGACGCTGATTTTTTATGTAATTTTCCGGAATTTATTTGGCACGTTTAATGGCCAGAAAACCTGAAATATAAAAACAGCAGAAAACAGGAACTCGCAACTGGGTACACTGAGCTAATAGGTTAGTCCAAATATGATCAAAAGTGTATGAAAGTTCAAGCAAAACATGGCAAAGTCACACAAATCATGCATGGAGCAAGCAGAAATTATAGATACGTTTGGGACGTATCAACATCCCCAAGCTTAATTCCTGCTCGTCCTCGAGTAGGGAAATGATAACAGCATAATTTCTGTGGCGAC
Organism: Bromus sterilis; assembly: GCA_950022295.1. Taxonomy (NCBI): domain Eukaryota; kingdom Viridiplantae; phylum Streptophyta; class Magnoliopsida; order Poales; family Poaceae; genus Bromus; species Bromus sterilis. The sequence continues at coordinate 153,098,273 of OX465596.1, read as the reverse complement.
ATGCCACACAACCATATAAGGACTTTTAAGTAAAGCAATCAAAGAATGCAATTCAATTCAAGTCTTAACAAGCAAGAGTCTATATTAGCATTGATACAAGCAACAAAAGAACAAAGGGTGCAAGAGCTCTCGCTGTCCGTGACTCGAATGTCTCAAGATGGTGTTTGCGTGCAAGAAGGGGACTGGGAAAAAGAGAGAGAAAAGGTTGTTGAGAACTACTATCTACTAAAGTTTCACACTTAGTCTCCTTTGGATTCTTATCTTGACTCGTCCCCAGACCACTAGCCAGGTACAAGTCAAACTGATCCACTCCCTTTCAATATTTTGAGCACTCATGCAATGGATGAGCGTGAGCAAGATAGTTGACACCTAAAATGCGAAACAGAAAGAAGGTGGAGGTGGAAGACAAAAGAGGTGTGAAAGGCTCACATCAATGAGGACAACCATAGGCGAGAGAAGGCCATATGATAGATATGATGTGAGGATTAGGGATTGCCATGCAACGGATGCACATGTGAGCTAAAATCTCTCCAAGGGAACTAGTGGGGGTGCATCCAACTTGCTTGCTCAAGAAGACCTAGAGCTCATTTGAGGAGGCTCATCATTGGAATATACAAGCCAAGTTCTATAGTGTGAAGGGTCCCCACATAGCTATATGCATGATCATCTCTATGGAGTACAAGGATAAGAGGTAGTACTGGTGTGGATCTTTCAAAAGGATAGTAGTGTTGCCCCTTTCTCTCTTTTTATTTCTTTTTCTCTTTTTTCTATGTTTTGTATATTTTTTTGGTGGCCTCAATGGCTCTTTATATTTAACTCTCATTTGTCCTCTTTGGGATCTTTTATTTTGTCCACTTTGGGATCTTTTCCTCACTTAAGGGAAACACTCTAATTTACAAGAGGGTATAGAAGATCTTTCACACTTTACAAGGTGCTCAAATCATAAAGAAGATGTAGCTATCATGATGTATGCAATGTATGCCGCTGCCAGTGTAGCAGGAACATGTATGACATGAAGATCAAGTCATAAAGAGGTGGATGTTGCATGGCAATATATCTCGGAAAGGCTATGGAAATGCATTGATAGGTAGGTATGGTGGCTATTTTGAGGAAAGATATAAGGAGGTTTATGATGACAGAGCGTATCATGCCAAGGGTTTGGATGTACCGGCGAAGGTGGACGCCAACTCTCGGAGTGAGAAGGAGGCAATGCACGGCACAGGAGAGGCTGGCAAATATGAGGAGGTGGAAGTGTCAACTTTCAATACTAACATTAGTCTGAAGAACTCATGCACTTATTATCGGTAACTCTCAACCTAATGAGTAGGTTCACAAAGAGAGAAGTACCCCGAGGAGGAGTGTATGGGGGTTTTCTTATCCTTGCGCATCCTCGACTCATGGTACGAGAGTGTACTCTAATATCCGACCCCTCAAAAGAGTAGTGATCCATCTAGTAGCTAGAGTTCTCAACTAGTTTTGTAGGTTTTTTAAAATAAAAACGGATTGCCCAAAATACGACACCTATCACTAATAGGCTAGATCTCTTGACACCAAAAGTTCAAACATTACTCACATCAATACCTCAAAACTATTGCAAGTTACTACTAAAATTAAATAGCAACCTCAATTACCTACTCTCAAGACAAGACATAACTCAGTGCAACAACCAACTCTCTTAACAAGATAAACATGAAAACTAAAGAGAGTTCCAGCAACAAACTAAACAAAAGCCAAGGCTCTTGCTAAAGACAAACTAAGACTAAAACTAGACATGGCAGTAGCTACGAAAAGATAAAGAACACACAACAGCAAAAAGATAGGCATGAAGAATCCTATGATGTGTTCTAGATTTTGAAAGTGGAGCGTATTTCTATCCCACACAAATTAAGACGGGATCAACTTGTTATGAACAGAAAGCAAAGCTAAAGAAAACTAAAAATAAAACCTAAGAGCGAGACGCTCCAAGCATAGCACATAACGCATGAAGTGATAAAAATATAGTGAGACGAAGGACGAACTGATGATTGTTGATGGATAAGGGGATGCACGACGGCATCCCCAAGCTTAGACGCTTGAGTCTCCTTGGATATTTATTGGGGATGCATGGGCGCATCCCCAAGCTTGAGCGCTTGACACTCCCGAATCTTCTTTCATCATCTTCCATCGCACACTTGAAAACTCCCTTCATACATAACTCATCATAAGCTGATTTGAGAAGTTAGTACCCTTAATAAATAATTTTCCCCACTGGATATAAAGATATTATTGAAGATTTACTGTTTCTCAAGATTGCCAAAAGGTTTTTGCAAAGAAAAAGCAAGCTTAAGGTTTGCAAAAGTTAGGAGAGACAAAACGTGGCAGAATCTGTGAAAAACAGAACAGCAGGTAGTAAAGAATTTTTTAGGGGTACTTCTGCAACTCAAATAAAAAAACTCAGAACATACGAAAGTTCCGTGATTATATATACCACGCTGTGTAAAAAATTAAGCTCAAAAAGATGAACTGGTGATTTGATCTGATTTTTCCCGTCACGAGGACAGAATCTGTTTTCTGGACAGCATGTCACAACTTTCACTTCCCTTGTCGTATGAGGCTATAACTTGGCACAAAGCTTGAAAATAAAGATACAATGATGTTGCTACAGTATTAAAAATCATCAAGACCACTAAAAACAGAAGTAAAAAACTCAAACTAAAGATAACAAGGGTTGTCTCCCTAGAGCTCTTTCTTTATAGCCATAAAGATAGGCTTAAGATTTTAATGATGCTCTCACAGGAATAAGGAATAAGAGTTGAAGAACAAAAGAGAGCATCAAGAAGCAAATAAAAAACACATTTAAGTCTCACATGCTTCCTATGCAAAGGGATCTTGTAGATAAATAACTCATTGAAGCATAAAGATATTAGCATAGGAAGGCAAAATAAGTGCAACTTCAAAACCATCAACATAAAGAGAGGGAACTTGATATTATTGAAATATCTATAAGAATATGTTCCCTTCTCATAATAATTTCCAGTAGGATCATGAATAAACTCAACAATAAAAGTATCACATAAAGCATTGTTACCATGATCCTCATGCAAAAGGGTACTCTTACTCTCCACATAAACATAATATTTCTCATTGGTAATAGTGGGAGTAGGACTATCATGAACAACTTGAACACTATAGATTAATTGTGTATTAGGAAGATGGTGTTCAACAAGGGAGTAATTCCCTCCATGATTATGACAAGTTTCATAAGGATAATTTCTCCTTATGTCATAGGTACCTTTATAATCACTATAGATAGGAGTTATAACATCATCATGGTGGACAAGAGCATTATCATTGCTAGCAACTATATTTGTAAACATGTTGTCTTTATTCTTACTAGCAAAAAAATTATCAATTACCACATCACTAATGGGTAAAGGACTTGCAATCCTATCATCCCCAAGCTTAGAGCTTTCCATATAATCACACTTAGAGTTGGTACCAAAAAGATTTTCAAGATCATAAGTAGCATTATCATCGTTTTCCCAATCACGAAAAGTAACATGCATATCATAATCAAAATCATCTTCAATAGTGCCTACGGACTTAACATCAGGATAATAATGAATGCAATCAAGCTCATCGTCCTCCAAAAATTTATGTCCGTTAGGATAAAAATTGATGCGAGGGATATGCTCACGCCAGGTTGATACCCATTCTTCTTCCTTCTTGCTCCTCTTCCTCCTCCTCTTCTTTTTCTTCTTATTCACCTTAGGAGGGAGTGGTTGGAGATGATGTTTCTCCACATATCCTGGTTTATCATTAGAAACAATAGGGGAAACTTGGGAGAAACTCTCCTTTTTATTAGTAGAGATTTAAGAGACATTTTTATACTTTGGTAATGTTCCCCCTTTCTAATCTTACTTATGTAATCATTTTCAGGGCAATTAACAACACAATAGAGATGGAAATTTTGCAAAGTGTTGCTAATTCCTAAGGCATTAACATCTAGCCAAGAAGTCTTTTCTGATAACTCTTCACACATCAAAAATAACATAAGTTCATCATAAAGATCAGAAGTGATCATTTTATCACACATCTGGTTAACAGTTATGTTTTCAAAGTTCATGCATTGAAAATTGAAGTGACCCTCTATACAACAAAGTTCACAAGTAAAAGGATAAAGGTCACACAATTCTATAGCAATTCCATTTAAATATTTGACCCAAGTGATTGTTCTTTCTTGCTTATGTTGCTTACAATACTTCTCTTCTTCAATCATAGGCCTTTCATAAGGTCTATCCACTCCACAAAAATTAACATGCTTATATAAAACTTCATTTTCAGGAATTGGATCATGCATGTTGCAATCATCATGAACAATTTCATTTTCTTTGCAAATCTTTTTAAAAGGTTCATGATGCTTGATCAAATTCTCCTTAGGCATATTAAGATGTGAAGCAAAAGATTTGAGGAAATCAACAAGGAGTTGAGAATCAAGCCCAAACTTAGCACTAAACTTATTAAAACTAGCAGCTTCAACAAAGGACTTAATGCAATCATACTCATAATTTATACCTAACTCTTTACCTTTGTCGATCTCCCAATCTTCAGTATTGCGTTGAATTCTTTCAAGGAGTTCCCATTTAGCATCAGTCTTTTCGTTTGTGAAAGAACCCATAGAGGAAGCATCGAGCAAGTCTCTATCCTGTCGAGAGAGCCTTGCATAAAAATTAGTTATAATTATATCTTTCGGGAGCCCATGGTTAGGACATTTTAGCATTAAAGTTTTCAGTCTCCCCCAAGCTTGAGCTATGCTCTCTCCGTCGTGAGGATAGAAATTATAAATATAATTCCTATTCTCATGAACTTCATGAAGAGGATAAAACTTGGAGTAAAAGAGAGACTGGATCTCTTCCCAATCCCGTAGGTGAGAATCATCTAGTAGCCTATACCATTCCAATGCTTTTCCTTTCAGTGACAAGGAAAACAATTTCTTCATGACTTCACCTCTTGTCAAACCTGAAATCTTAAATAACTCACAAAGTTTTGTAAGTTTCAACAAATGAATACTAGGATTGACTGTCCCATCATAACAATCATTAATAATTATTTCAACTATTCCAGGTGGTATTTTGAACGGGATACATTCAGTAGGTGGAGGAGACTTCTCTACCACGGGTGTGGTAAAGCGGCCTTCCCCAAACAGCGAACTAAGAGTGCAGTTTTCCATAAGCATAACTAGTGAAAAGTAAAAACAAGAAACGAAAAGATTTAATTGCAAGATCTAAAGATATACCTTCAACGTTTACCTCCCCGGCAACAGCGCCAGAAATAGCTTGATGTCTACACACGCTTCTATTCTTGTAGACTATGTTGGGCCTCCAAGCGCAGAGGTTTGTAGGACAGCAGCAATTTCCCTCAAGTGGATGACCTAAGGTTTATCGAACTCAGGGAAGTAGAGGTTGAAGATGGTCTCTCTCAAGCAACCCTGCAATTAAGATACAAGAAGTCTCTTGTGTCCCCAACACACCTAATACAACTAGGAGTTGTATAGGTGCACTAGTTCGGCGAAGAGATGGTAAAATACGAGTGATAGGTGTGGCAAAGCAAGGTAATATAAATTTGTAATCAAAAGTGCAGCAAGCAAACATGTGACAAAAGTGAGCACAAACGATGTAACAATGGTGGAAACTAGGCCTAGGCTTCATACTTTCACTAGTGGCAACTCTCAACAACATTAACATAGTCTAATCACATGATATTTCCCATAAAACATGCAATGGAGACGCACTCGGAGGTCAATCCTTTGTGGTCAAGAGAGGACGAGAATTATGTAGGACTACAAAAGCACACCTCGGAGTTCGTAGTTCTCAATCAATGGATTTCCCAATGCCACCGCGGTCATCCAAAGAGAGTACCACAATCACCACAACATATCTCAAGGATAGTCAAAGACAAGCACCAAGACACTCTCGATCTTCAATCAACACACAAAAAGGAAATCACTCATGAAAATATACTTCTAATCCATGTCCAATATATCGTTGTCACCTTGGTCTCGTGGATTATACTAGATAGGATCAAGTGAGTACATCAAATCCAATACATAGAGGAAGGTGAAATATCATGGGATCACCCTAGATTAACATAGCCTATGATCACAACGAACATCACATCATGGGAGAGAGAGAAGAACACATAGCTACTGGTAGAAACCTCAGCCCCGAGGAGGGACTACTCCCGCATCATGGAGGGAGGAAGCAACGTCGATGGAGATGAATCCGGGGGCACTTCCCCGTCCCTGCAGGGTGCCGGCACAGGAATTCTGGTCTCCCGAATCTTGTTGGCGATGGCGGCGGAGATCGGAATTGCTTCTGGAGAAAAGGGGTCCGGAATTAGGATTTTCGCGACGCGGGTAAAAATAAGGGCCAAGGGAGCACCGAGGGGGGCCACAGGGCAGCCAGGAGGGTGCTCGGCGTGCCCTAGGGGGCACGCCAGAGACCCTCCTGGGGCCCTGGTGGGTCCACTCCCTTCCATCCTTGGTTCTTCGGGAAGCTTCTGGGATGCTGATTTTTTATCTAATTTTTCCAGAATTTATTTGGCACTTTTAATGAACGGAAAACCTGAAATATAAAAATAGCAGAAAATAGGAACTCGCAACTGGGTGCACTGAGTTAATAGGTTAGTCCAAATATGATCAAAAGTATATGAAACTTCAAGAAAAACATGGCAAAGTCACACAAATCATACATGGAGCAAGCAGAAATTATAGGTACGTTTGGAATGTATCAATGATCCATCTCATCCACCAGATCATCATACAATTCAGGGAAAAAAAGACTCCTCTTCCAATGGAGTCAATCTCTGACTAGACCCTGGTTTTTCCTCTTCAAAGGAATGAGTCCTAGGTGCTAATGGACCCAAAAAATCTTGGTCGTTAACCTGCACACTTAAAACAGGTAAAACATATAAGCATCATCCCCTCAATAAAGGTGAAGAAAAAACACATGGTTTACCATTTGACTACTTGATAATCCGAAGAATCATCGTCAGATAGATCAATCATGGGAATTAACTCAGGCGGATTCACGTCAACAGGAGGAGATAGGCGACCCGGTAAGGCCACCTCATCTTGATGATCTAATTCTTCAGAATCAGAAGATTCGACTCTTCGTCTTTTCACCGGCTCCTCCCGCTGAAAGAACGGAGAGCATGGTTCAAACCGAGTCGGGAGAATCTGAATAAAGTAAGGAAAGAGGAAAGAATAGTACCCCTTCCTCAAAGGAATCCTCCAATTCTTCATCATAACTAGCATCCTTATGAAACTCAAAGTCATCATCGTCATAATCTACCGTAATAAAAGGTGCATCTGCTAAATTCCATGGATCCGACTCCTATATGAAATATATATTTAGTCAGCCGACTCCATTATGCAAAGCAAGGAACAACAAGACAGCACAGATAAAACCAAAGGGATTTCCAAATATTGATTCCATAAAGGATTACAAGAAGAAGCTTTTTACATCAAAAGGATTGAGAGACTAAGATCCCAAGGAATCATGACTTCTACATGTGTGCTCATGCGGGGATGATTGGGACTACCTCACCCAAGCGTCAGAAATCATCATAGACAAAGGAAAAAAAGAGCCTAAAACTACTTGTGAGCACGCCTTGGGATCGGGTTAACGTTCTTGACGTCTCGCTTGTAGCTGGAGTAGCTATCACCACCTCCTCGGCCTTGAACTCCTTCATCTTGAGAGGAGTCAAAGGAGCCAGAGCTAGAGATGAGCTTCTTGTCCTCAGGACTTGCAGCAGGAGAGTGAGGAGAGTCGTCCCCTTCTCCTGAGTCGGCTTCACTGGCGCTCTCTGCACAACATTCCAGGTGATCACCGTAAATGCCGAAAGCCCTCACCAATAGGGAGCCCTTCCCGTCAAATCTACAGCAGAGACAATATCCCCTTTGAAGATTGTACCAACGGGCGAAGGTTTTCCATCCCTTCCTCAAGAACATCGAGCCTTCTTCCTCAAAACTTATTGTCACACCCCAAATTTTATGCTAAATTTTAGGGTGAACAAAAACCTTGCTTTGTTGTGTTGCCATGCCATGTCTTGTTTGCCAAGTGGTTATTTCCTGCCTTGTGTTGTTTTACGATGTTCCTGTGTCTTGCTAAAAAAGAATCAACCAATAAAAATGTTTAGCTCACTCTACTCATATTATAATAGCCACACTTTTACCACCATGGGAAATTAGAATCAATCAAATATATTCTAAATAAATCTTTGACTTCACAGAAATTCATTATTTAAATAATTAAAAATACCACCATAGCAGAAAGTATTTAATAAAAATATTTCACAACTTCTAATTGATTAATTGCTATTAATATAATTGTGATAATATTATAAACATAATTAAAAACTCCCTAAAATTTTTAAATAAATTAGGATAATACTCCTGGAGGTTTATAAAGAATTTAGGAGTTCCAACTTAAATTTTTGCTCAAAACTTAAATAGAATTGAAAGAGGAATATTTATTAATCAAATAAAGGAAGAACGGAAAAGAAAGAAAGAAGAGAACCCCCCCCAGACGAAGCCCATTGTTTTCCCTAGCCTAACCCACACCCCTCTCTCCCCCAGCCTCTTACACGTCAGCCCCGCACGTCAGCCTCCCCCACCCCCTCGCTGATGTCACCCCATGGGGCCTATCGTGACGTCAGGAGGCTAACGCCAGCCCTCGCCACCTCCCTCATCGGCCAGTAGACGAGGAGGTCACCGGCTCCCGCACCTATCCCGCTCCGGCGTCCCGTGCCCGCACCCCTCCCCTCCACCGCTATAAAAGGGGAGTACCCTAGCCTCCCCAGCCCCTCACTCCACTCACCATCACACCCAGCACCACCCCACCCCATCCCGATCGAGCAGTACCGAGAGTTAGAGAAGGAGGAGATTGGAAGGAAGAAAAGAGGAGGAAGGAGGAGGAAGGGAGGAAGGAGGAGGGAGAGGAGGAGGTCGGCGAGCATCCCCTCTCCGTCCCACGCCGGAGCTGACGCCGGAAGGAGCCCCCGGCGACAAGGACAAGGAGGAGCCGGCACCCACGTCTACTGAACCCGACGGTCTACCCCAAGTTGCCGCCGTTCGCCACTGCATCGAGCCCCTCCGAAGCCAAAAACGGGTTGCCCTTGCCCCGCCGCACCTCCGCCACCGTTCCTCGCCGCCAACCGCCACCGGAAACGCCTCCGGTGAGCTCCCGCAACCCCTCCTGTCCGCCGCGAAATGCCCCGTTTTCCCGCGTCAAGCGCCTTCGGTTCCGAGGAAAATGGAACCCCCTGGCCGCGTCGTGCCTCCCCCGCCACTTGCCATTGTTCGCCGGCCACCGGAGGGCCTCCCGTGAGGCCCGCACCGCCCCTGGCCGCCATGGAAGATGCCCCCGTGCTCGCCCTAGCGAGAGGAGGAAGACGACCCCCTGGCCGTCCGATCACACTTGATCCAACGGCCAGCGCAAGCCCATACCTCTTCGTTTTGTTAAAAAAAGAAGAAGAAGAAAATAGAGAAGCAGCAGCCGCTGCGCGGGCTCGGCCCACTGGAAAGAAGTGGCCATGGGCGCAGGATAGCCCGGGCCGGCCTGCTAAGCCCTTTTTCTTTTTTAAAAATCTGCAAAACCATTAGAATATTGGAAAATATTAATAGCTCAAAAAAATATGAAATAAATTTTGTGTTGTTTAGATAATTATGCTCTATTTTTCTGCATGTGTTGAATTTTGATTTGCTAAAATAAAATTGTGACAATTTATTATTAATTTGATTGCTAGTTTATTTTCTATTTAATTTATGTCACTAATATTAAATTGTTAGTTTAATATTAAATTAGCCTCTGGTCGGTAGGTTATTACTATAAACTTAGTTAATGTAAATAAAACAAATTAAAAAGATATTCGTGAATAAATTAAGTAAAAATCATTTCTTAAGTTAAAATTTGTTTTAATATAATCTTGTTGTAATAATCTTATTAAATTTATTCCAATGCCTTGTTATAATCTTTAACTTTGATGTGTTGTTATAGTATTTCAATATTAGTAAAATAATACTCCCTCCATTCCTATAAGGTGTATAGTTTCTTTTAAAAAATCAAACTTGGTTAACTTTGACCAGATTTGTAGATAAATATATCAATATAAATTATATCAAAATGGTATCATTAGATTCATCTTGATACATATTTTCATATTGTATTTATCAAATATTATAGATGTTGATATTTTTTGCTATAAATTTGGTCAAAGTTAAAAAAGTTTGACTTTTTTAAGAAAACTATACACCCTATATCAAGGAACGGAGGGAGTATAACTTTATAGTTGTTCTTTTAATTGCTTGTTGGGTGATAGTAAAAATTGAGTGTTGCGTGCATTTCTTGTTTTTTGCCCTGTTGTAATGGTGGTTTTCTTTTCGCAACGTGTAGACGATAGGCCTTACGTTGCAGGTGAAGACTCCTCCCTAGCCGCCGAAGAAGCCGATCCAGGGTACTTCGCCAAGGAAGGCAAGCCACCGTCAAACTCAAAACTCGGCATTACCCTTTTTTACTTTCCTTTATATCACTTATATTGTATTATGCTAGTATCGTAATCATATGGTTTGGGATTATATTAGTTTTAGTAGGAAAACTCCACACACCCCATAGCCTACCTATTTGGGAAAAACAAAGTAGAACCCCAGTGATCCCGACACTCTGTCGAGGCCACCACTCAGCTCTAGTATTAGCATTACTTAACTTCATGGATAGTCATACTTCACCCTAGATGGTCCGGCATTCACCTAATAAGGGGGAATGGCCGTGGTTGTGGAACATCGTCGGACATGAACAAAGTCTGGAGGGACTCTCTATAGTGCTGCCAAAACCTAGCCTTACAGTACAACCACTATACTCTGGTATGGGATAGGGCTAGTTGGAAGCTTGTTTGTCTTAGTACGGGGGTCTTATAACTACACATGGATGGGTGATTCCACGAATCCGATAGCCCTCGAAGTCGATGGGTGAAATTCGCTAGGCTTAGTGTCGGAAGGAACCTTGGTGCTCTTCGACTACGGTGCGGGCTTGGGTCCAAGAGGAGCATGACATGACACACAGACGACAGTCCATACAGTACGCAAGGGGTAGATTCACCTGTACTAGGACAGACAAGGGAAAACTATGGTCGATTATCCGAGACCCGCATACTGAGGTATGACGATCCGTGGGGACACACGGCGGATGTATCGAATGTGGTGGGTAAAGTGTACGACCTCTGCAGAGTGAAAACTATTCGAGTAGCTAGTGAGGCCACACTTTGTGGGGAATAGATGAGAAAGTCCGGTACTAAGTTTATGGTTCGCGATGATGATGTTGATATTGTTGGAAAAAGCTTGGACTTGACTTATCCAAATTCATTTGTGCGAAATAAAATTTGCCAAGTTTAAAACTTTGTCAACTTAATAATAATCTTTAGTAGATAGGAAATCCCTATGAAAAACTCCACCATATAGCCATCCCATTATTTTTGTATACAAAACTTTGTTTCTTTCTTTAGGTGGTTTGCGAGTACTTTGTATGTACTCACGGCTTTGTCCCTGGTTATTCAACCGGACAGGCTTGGAGGAGCAGGTATATGAAGATGATGCTACCGGCGATTACTAGGACGTGTTATGCTTTGATCTACCCTGTGAATTGTACCGCTGCTACCTGATACGTCACAAACGTATCAATAATTTCTGCTCGCTCCATGCATGTTTTGTGTGATATTGTTATGATCTAGATACACTTTCATACACTTTTGATCATATTTGGACTAACCTATTAACTCAGTGCACCCCAGTGCCAGTTTCTGTTTTCTGCTGTTTTTCTATTTCAGTTTTCCCCCGTATAAAAAGTGCTCCAAAAATCCGGGAAAATCAGATAAAAAATCAGCATATCGGAAGCTTCCAGAGCCCCGAAGGAGGGCCAGGGGCACCACCAGGTGCCCAGGCGGGCGCCTAGACCCCTCGTGGCCCCCCTGGCTTCCCCCTTCGCCTATTTAATCTCCGTCACGGGAAACCTCCGAAGACAGAATCCTTTTTTTGCGATCTCGCCTATATTCCGCCGCCGCCGCGCTTCAAAGATCGGGAGCACCATCAGGACCCTTCCGGCACCCTGCCGGAGGGAGGATCGACCTCCGGGAGCTTCTCCTCCATCATGGACGCTTCCCGGATGTGTCGTGAGTAGTTTCCTTTGGACCATGGGTCCGTTATCAGTAGCTATGTGATTTTCTCCTCCCCACTACGTTCTTCATGGTTTAGACCTTGTGAGCTGCCCTACATGATCGAGGCACATATGTAATATTTATGCTTTTGCTATGCTGAGTTTGATGGGATCTGATGGATTATGAGATTATGTTCAGATTGTGATAGAGTAATATAATTGGTTCTTATCTTTTGTATTTTTGTTCCGAAGTAATTCTTGTATGTTCTCCGTTACTGTTTATTGCTTTGGCCAAGTGGTAGGTAGTAACTCCAAGAGGGAACGTTATGCTCGATTGTGGGTACATGCCCCCTGATGACACGCTTGAGTGACAGAAACATGAGTCTAGGGGATGTGCTGTGGCCACAAGGGGGAAAACAACGGTGCTTGTAACCGCGGTTGCAAGGATTGTTTACTTTACGCAAAGTTTTTTTAATGCAGTTGTCTGTTGCTTTGGGTTTACACTTTGTGTGGGGCTCGCAACTTAATACCAGCGAGATGTTCTGGATAGATATCTCAAGGTGGATGATTAGTAGTAGATGCAGATGGATTTCGGTCTACTTATTTTGGCGTACTGCCCATGCTTTTTAGCCTCTTCCTTTCTTTTGTAGCATAGTTAGAATTGCAGTGCGTTTATAATCCTGTCAATTGCCCATCTGTAATTTGTTTACCTCACATAGCAGTTTTATCGTCTTTTGGGAGAGAGACATCACTAGTGAACATCACGGGACCTCGGTCCATATTCTCATCATTGTTTACACGCTCATTTGTTTTCTAGCTTTTACTTTCAGTTGCTATCATTATCATTATCCCTTGTGTTTGATCCCTTGTAAACAACAAGGCCGGAGAGATTGAAAACCTCTCCGAACTTTGTTGGGAGCAAAGTTATTTGTGTTGTGTGCAGGTCCACGTCAGTTGCGTCGATGACACCTACTTATCATTGCCGGAGTCCTACGGAAGACAAACCCTATCCTCTACATAGGGGAAATTTGTTGTTATCCTACATCTCACCTTCCACTTGGGGTAACCAACGAAGGGCAAGAAGCCATTATCACTTCCACGCCGTCAAGCAAATTTCTGGCGCCGTTGCCGGGGACTCCGAGTGATAAGATAGGGGAGTTTCCCACTACCTTTTACCTTTACTTTTTAGTCTTGTTAGTTTACCTTTCTGTTTTTATCTTTGTGTCTTATATCAAAAATTACAAAATAAATATGCCACACTTGCTGCTACTAGGGGTTCCACTGAAAACACCAAGTTTGTGACTTCACCAGTCACAACAACAACGAATTTATCTGCACTCCTATTGCCACACCTGCCACTTCAGCTACCTCTTATGAAATTAAACCTGCTTTACTAAACCTTGTTATGAGAGATCAATTCTCTGGTGTTGGGGATGCTGCTGCTTTACACTTGAATAATTTTGTTGAATTATGTGATATGCAAAAGTATAAAGAAGTAGAAGGTGATGTTGTTAAGCTCAAGCTTTTTCTTTTCTCTTTGAGGGACAGAGCTAAAATCTGGTTTCAATCTTTTCCTAGGAATAGCATAGATTCTTGGGATAAGTGCAAAGATGCTTTTATTGGGAAGTATTACCCACCTGCTAAAATTATCCAATTAAGGAGTAACATTATGAATTTTAGGCAATTGGATAACGAACACGTTGCCCAAGCTTGGGAACATATGAAATCTCTTGTTAAGAAATGCCCTACACATGGTTTGACTACCTGCATGGTTATCCAGACTTTTTATGCAGGCTTGAACTTTACCTCGCGGAACCTGTTAGATTCGGCCGCGGGAGGAACCTTTATGTCAACTACACTTGGTGTTGCCACAAAACTTCTCGATGAGATGATGACCAACTATTCCCAATGGCACACCGAAGGCGCTCCAACAGGTAGGAAGGTAAATTCTGTCGAGGAAATTACCTCCCTAAATGAAAAAGTTGACTTGATTATGTCTCTACTTACCAAGCAACCCTCTATTGATCCTCATGATGTTCCTTTAAATTCTTTGGTTGCTCAGGAACAAGTAGATGTGAACTTCATTGCTAGAAACAACTTTAATAATAATGCTTATAGGGGCAACTTTGCTAGTAATCCTAGACCGTTTCCATCCAATTATGGGAACAACACCACCTACCCTAGCAACAAGAACCCAACTTATGAATTAGAAAGCATGCTTAGAGACTTTATCACTGCCCAAAAAGCCTTCAACAAGAATGTGGAAGAAAAATTAGCTAAATTAGATAATCTTTGTTTGAAGGTAGACAACTTAGCCCTTGATGTTGAGATGTTAAAAATTAGAACTTCTCCCCTTGAGGAGAGCAAGGCCACTCCTATTAATGCTATCCAATTGCAAATTAATGAAAATATTAGGATGATGGCTAAACTTAAAGAACGACGGGCTAGAGAAAAGAGGAAGAGTGTAGAATTAAGAGCCTTCCTACACACCACACAGTTGCCACTATCCAAATTGTTGAGGATACTGAAACTATTAGCACCCAATGCACTCCTTGGGACAAACAGTCATAAATACTTAATGCCATTGTTTCTTCATGGGAATTATCATTCATTACCAAGTCTCAATTCATATATTTGTGTTGATGAGCAATGTTCTTCATGCATTTTCCTATGTAATTTTCCTTCACGTGTATATCTTCATGCAAACATTAATTCACAAAATTGCTAATTATTATCAAAACCACACATAGGGGCTACATGTACTTTCACAAAATTGTGCAGAATAGTTATACATGGCTACTAATAAAACAAATTTGAAAAATACTAAATGAGCGCGAAGAATTTGATGAATTTCGGCGTGAATATCTCTAAACTAGATTGCGAAATTGAAGAGCTATGATGGATGAATTCACTAACATATACTTCCTCCGATCGGAAATACTTGTCTTCAAATGGATGTATCCGATCGGAAATACTTGTCTTCAAATGGATGTATTGGGATACATCCATTTGAAGACAAGTATTTCCGATCGGAGGGAGTAGAAAAAATGAATTCATGGCATCGGCAAGGCTAGATGGAATAATTTACGAAAGTACAAAAAAGGATTAAAAAAATGAGATGTTGGAAGATACCTTTAGAACATGGAGAGAAGACAACTTCATGAATTTTCATTGAAGAAAAATATGTTACTTATTCAAGCCAAATCAAATTTTGATTTCGCTTAAATATGAACGATATTGCCTATCCCTTGATTTTTTGTATACAGGTTTAAAATTAACTCAATGCTCCAAGGCTAAAACTATCCTAAAGGCTTAAAAGTGCAATTGCGCCATGTTGCGCGTTCAAGCGATCCTACTTTATCAGGAGTAGATAAGCATATGCACTAGTAGATAAACAAAAGACCAATGTTGATGGCGATAGCGGTATGACCACGCCTCACTTGTGTGGATTGTAGTACCTACGCGCGCATGCATGTGCTGACGTCGCCCATAACTATAACTTTTGAACCGAACATCGCCATAAAGATACGTTTTCACCAATAGATTTCTTGTGACGAGATCTCCAAAACTAGATCCCATATGAACATGTTTAAATGATTTTTTTTAAACAAGCAGTTTTGATGCTAAATGAGGCAACTTTAGTGTTAAATAAAAGCTTTCGTATACCATATGTAATAATTAATTTATTAAGTCACTACATCATAGACCACTTAGAAATTATGACAAATAATTTATCATCGTATATAGGCAACTAAGCATCATCGGTAGGTAACTTTGGTGATAACAACGTATTTGATGGCACCCATTTTTCATATTTATTTGTAATGTAGATGCTTGAATTTGCTAGGACAATTGCTTGGTTTTGCTGGGATAGTTGCTTGAATTTTTTAGGATAGTTGTTTGATTTTTGCTAGGATTATTTTTGCATTATGTTTTTAGGTAATTTAATTGCTAGAATTTACTAAAAAAATGATTGGTTTTGTTAGAACATTTTTACATCGTGTTTTGGTAATATAGTTGCTTAAATTTTTTAGGGCAACTATGTATTTGTTTTTTCTAGGAACAGTTACTTTGAATCTTGCTAGAATAATATTATAGGCAACTGAATAATCTTGATAGGCAAGTTAAAATAATGTTAGTAAAATTCGTTGATACACATAGGGCCAGTTCTTTTGAGGCTTCTAGCAGCTTATTGTGATAATAAGGTAGAAGCCCAAAAGAACTCATTTGAATGGGTAGGGATTAACTTATTTCCAACTGCACTTCCTTCACAATGAAAATAAGCTGGGTGAGGGTAGCTTCCCGCAGAGGCCCACTTAAAACGCAAGGGTATACTACAATGCCACCATTATTTGCACATATTACAAGCAAAATGCCACTGCCCAGGCCCTCGTCTCCAACCCTAGATGGCAGGAAAACCATTCGCGTGGGCTCGTCATTCTCACATACGCTTGCTCGCGTTAGCCCAAGCGCCAGCCGCCGCCGCCGCCCGCCGGTCCCCGTCGGCCCTGGTGCTCCCCGCCCCTTCCTCCCCTCAGGGCGCACACTATCTCACCTCCCCTTCTCATGTTCGTCACCAGGAGCCTCCATTACTCCGGCGCTGAAGGACGCCTCCAGATCCACCTGCAGATCCCCGTCCCCCATCCTGCTCCTCTTCCCGTTCGGCCGCCGCCACCCGTCCTTCTGACGACCAGCGAGAGTGCAAACAGAGGCAAGCGAGCTGAGCTCGGGGTGCAGCACGAGGACGTCGACGCCAGGGCACTCCTCTCGGATGCCTGCACATGTCCTCGGTCATCTTGATGGCATGACCACCAAGGGTGAAAAGGGATGAATTTTGCTTGTGATGTATTCAAAAATCCAGTTCTTGTAAATGTTTGCCATGTCCAAATTTATACTAGCATTTTTATTACAGTTTAGGGGTACTACAGACTTTTACCAAAGAACTTAGAAAATAAGTTCACCCAAAAGAACTGGATGGCTTATTCTCATGGGCTTATTTTCACAACAGCTTATTTGAGGCTTTTTTCAGAGCAGCTTATGCATAAGCCACGGTTCAAAAGAACTGGCCCATAGTGCAATAACGTTGCCTATATGTAGCACTAAAGATGCCCATATTTTGTCCCTGCAAAAAAAAATGTTACCCATATTTTGTATCATTTTCTTAGTTTTAGACAAATCAAGCTAATAAGCAATCATACTAGGTAAACAAGAAGAGCCGATTTCTTATAGAGCTAAAGTTGCTTCAATACCACACAAAGTTTTTAAAAAAAGTTTTATCGAAACCTATCCATATGAGATATAATTTTAAATAACTCATAGTTAAAAACCCAATGATAAAAATGAATTTAAATTCCAACACTCGGTTCAATTGTTATAGTTTAAAAAAATTGAAATCCAAAATAAATGCACGTGCAAGCTCTGAATCAAAGTAGCATGAAGATAGAAAATAATTTCTTTCTTTTCGATAGACTAGAATAACGGTGCAAGCTCTGAATCAAAGTAGCATGAAGATAGAAAATAATTTTCTTCCTTTTTCAATAGACTAGAACAACGTGGCATACAACATTTTTAATATGGATCTTTTTTTTAAAGCAATCATCACTTTATTGATCGAAGTTCTTAGGGATGAATCAGCCGCGCCCATATACACACACACACGTACGGAGAGGTGTGAAGAGAAAGGAAGGAATGGCCTAATCATTAGTTGAGGGATATCCATCACAGAGGTCAATCGTGCACGCTCATCTTTCGGCGTGTTATGTGTCATGATCTGATGCATTTCAAGGGGTTTTTAGTCTCTCCGTGATCGATACGTGGCGCCTTCTGAATGCACAATCGTAATCGTAGTCTCAGTGTTAGTGTGCAAACATAGGCACATTCATAGCAACAAACGCGGCTAAAGTTTTCACGTAGCCACAGGTCACACGCAGCCACAATGGTCGCTTCGTGCGGAACGCTATTAAAACACAACATGGGACGCGGACGACTTCAAAGTATTAAAAAAAGCGTGAGAAGGTATCCTCTAACTTCCCAAGGAATGACTTGCTCGTGTGCTAGGCGATTGGGCCCTAAGACAAGCAAGGCCTAACGAAAAGGAAAGAAAGAAAATGAGAACAAATGGCCTTGTCTAATCTAGTGGAGATGGAAGAGAGAAATTTTGCTGGGACATAATTGATAAAGGAAAATAGGCCAAAAAATTCAGCACAATTTATTAATTTTATATCTATTTTCTATTTATTAAATTACAAGAAATGAATATGGCTTTTATAAAATACCATTTCACTTCAAAAATACCCGAAAGCTAAAAAAACCATTACTATTATAGAGGTTGGCAAAAATATTTCTAATGCAAATATTAAAAAAATACATATAATATTTTTTATAAATTTATTTTGGGCATTATAAACATTCCCAAAAAATGTTTTAGGGTTATAAATAATTTCTACATACATTTTTAACTCTCAAACTAACATACAAAAATAAAATTTAAAATATTACCACTTTTTTATTAAAGGAGTCATATTACCTTCTCTCATTTTTTTGAGTTAGATTTATTTTAAATAATAAAATCCAAATACGATAAAAATGAATATTTGGAAATTTATTATTTAACTCCAAAAGATTCAAAACATAGTCAAAAGTAGATAAAATCAATCAACGAACCAAGTTTTAGTTAGTCCTATTTAAATAATAAATATTCCCAAATTTAGAATTTTGGGATGTTATAGCACCATCCACACAAGGTGCTAATATCCATGTGGTTGTGCTCTTCAAGAGTCTCTGCACGTCTTCTCCAAGGGTGACTCTTTGTTTTTAATTTCTTTTTATTTGCCCTTATGTGATTCTATGGATTGTCTGATATAGGGTCTGTTTGGCCCCACTTATGGTAAATGAAAGCGGGGTTTTGTTTGTCAGAAAAATATTGTAGGAATAAAACCCAATATATACATATGTCATGATCATAGGAAAAGACCAGGAGCAATCCATCCCGAACCATAAAGTTCAGCCAGCGCCGAGAGAGGCGATCATATCTTTCAGACCATACAATCTGACAACCCAAGGAATATAAATGATCAGGCTGCAAAACAGTGCAATTTCCTTTTAAGGTAGCGACTGAGGTTATGCCTGAAGAATTGCACAATCTTCACGTCGATATTATTGACAACAGTTTTTGGCACGAAAATATTCATATACAAGATGGCCTCAACAGACAAGTGTTCTACATGAAAAGGTTTGGTATTATCGATATGAACATCTTTGTAGTTCGAGCCATCGCTGTCTGATTCCATCTCGAAGGCCGAAACTATGTTTGAAGCAATAAGATCTTGGCATTTGAAGTACTATTATGTCAATAAGTTCATCAAGACATCCTCAAATGGAAAACGTTCTACATGAGGAGGCTTGGTCTCGTCGAGCCGGTCGATTTTGATTTTTGAATCGTCCCAATCCGAATTCATATGCAAAAGTTATAGCCATCACAATGTATACCTGTCAAAGAGAAAAAACTGACGCCCGGAGCCAGACACCTATACAATTGATGTCTGATGGAGAGCGTGAGGATTTCGGCCCTCAAGATGGCCCCGAATAAAAAAACGTTCAACATGAAAATCCTTTGGAAATTTTGAGGGCTACAATTTTGATGTTTTGACTTTTTTCATCCGAGGTGGTTTTCAGCCCCGAAACACCCAAAAACCGAACCGTTGTCCCAGGCCCACCTGTAATCCGAGTTCGGTTCTGTATGGAAAGATTTGGACGGGATTCAGAGTCCTTTTCTTGTACAGAAAGTCCAGCCTCCTCATATATAGATGAGGTGACGGCCGACTGAAACAACACATAATCGAACAAACACAAAACACTTCTATATCTTTTTTCGTGTTCATCTATCTATCTCCTTTGTACCTTGCTTCTTGTTCTTCGTTGTTCTTCAGATTTGGGGGATACGATCTACAAGGCTCCAGGGGCGTTCAGGACGACTTGGAGCAGCCAATCGTCGTTGGGTACTCCGACGGGGTCCCTCCCGAGTAACCGGACTGTCTTACTTATCGCGCTTCCGGCAGGCCTCCCGCGGCGTGAGTTGCGGAGTATCTCCCTCGGCGTTGCGGGTACACGTGGACGTGTTCGTGTGTCAACACACTTTTTGGCGACTCTGCTGGGGACCGAAGCTTCGAACGGTCTCCGTCTCGTTCTTGCTACGAAAAGATCGTCATCAAGTTGCTGCAATCTATGAAGGTAGTATGAATTTCCAATTCACCTATGTAGATGCAAATAATTCATATGTTGTTGCTAGATTACCTAATGAGCATGATGTATGGGCTAGCCCTAGTTTTATCTATCATTCATTTAATTCTGTGCAACAGACGGTTCATAATAATCTATATGCTTCAAGTTCTAGTTTTAGCAATATGCAACATATGTATCCCAACTCTCATGCATCGGCAACCCCAGAAATCCAAATGTCGACGAACAACATGATGAGCGCGGTTGACAGAGTTGAAACACCCCATGTAGGAACTTTTAATAACATGCAACAAAGTGTTTCACCTTTTTATTCATCGGCACCTAACTTGCAATATGTTAATTTAAATATGTCGATGGATAGGGGCATTGGCCATGCTAGCACTAGTTATTCGGCCAATTACCATCAACCTTCATATGCTACACCTCATGCTACTAATCTGTCAATACCGTATGCAACTGTTGATACTCATAATTCGGCTCCACACCTTCATGGTTATAGCCAAATAAGTGACTAATCTACAAGAGCATACATACCTTCATCTAAAGTTGTAGCTGAGGTGGCTGCATTAGAAAGGAAGAAAGCCCAAAATAACAGGATTAGTGATATTTGTATGGAACTATATCTTAAGGGTTTGTCTCCTGATTATAATGCAATAAAGCTAGAGTTTTGCAAGAAGATGAATCATTGCCAATTGATAGGCTATGCCAGGAAAAATATAATTCTACACGATTGCATATGTCTTCTCCTATTGCTCCAGCATACTATATACCCCCTATACAATTGCAAAGTTTCGGCAACATTCAAGATTCAATGTCGAAAGAGTATGAAAGCGCCGGGGGGCAATCTTACCCGGAGTGGGCTGAGATTGATAAAAAGCATAAAGCTGAAAGCATTGGGGGGCAATCTTGTCCAGGGTGGGATGAGCTTGAGAAGAAGCTTAAAGCTAAATTTTCTTCTCTCCGTTTGGAGCAAATAGAAAAGGAATTGGCTCAAAGAAAAGAAGCCTTGCCAATTGATGAAAAAAGCGATGATTCGAAGATTGAAAGTTCTTCTGGTGAAGCTGAATCAACTAGTGTGTGTTCCGAATCCATCAAATCCAAAGAGGCAAGCACCATTGAGAAAGGGTATGGCGAGCACATAACAACCGTGCTTGATTTTTCTGAAGCTAAGGGAACCTATTTCCTGCCCTATGAGTTCCGTGCCACTGAAATTGACGAGCATCAAGAACAAAGTGATATGGCCGAACAAAGTTTGGTTCATGATGAACATCAAGAACACAAGCGTGCAGCTGAGCAAAGTTCACCTGATAATCATTCGAGTGATGAAGCACGGAACAAAGACAAAGATGAGGACAAAACATTGGAGAGTAATCCAAAACTGGAGCAAACTATTGTTCAATTCACACAACCATCATGCTCTTCCAACGTGTATGTCAAGGTATGTGCAGCAAGTAATTTATCTATATTCAGATTTTGTCATAAAATGTATTGTTGATGCATCAATTAGCAAAATTCTTATAACAAATCTTGAGAGACCAATGAAGAAGGATAATTTACTTTTTAGCAATACAATTATAACAAAGCATATCGGTCAACGCATTATGCCATTTAGAGAGACCGATAGTGACTTATTATTGCAGCAAAAGTGTTTCCCGTTGTTTTATTTAAAGGTTATATATACATGGATATCTTTGCTAGTTTCATACTTGGCTTTCATTTAGTCTCAAGTGAGACATATATGTTATAACAGTTTTGTTTCAGAAAAATAAAGCCAAGATTTGAATCTTTTGAGAAAATCGATGATAGTATAATTTCTTATTCAAAGTCATCGGGGATAGAGTGCAAAATACAATGCATAGCCGAATGGGATGATGCCAAATCCAAACCATTCGTTTGCTTGCTTCCAAAGCCGTTCTCACACCAAGATCGGCTAGAAAGCAAAAATATTACCTTCGATTCGAATATGTGTGATTAGATCTTTGATTTGTTGTTGAAGAATAATTATATTAGAATTCTTGATTACCATGTCAAGCCATCAGTCCAAGGACGAATGTATTGTAAGTTGCATGGTTCGTTCAAGCATAATTTTGAAGACTGCGATATGTTTCGTCAAATAGTTAAATCGGTCATTTATAGCGGACGATTGAAACTTGTTAAAACACCAAGGGATCATCATGATATTCCTATTGGTCCTGATGGCAAAAAGTTTTTGCATCGGCTGCTTCAAGCCGATTCATTTGAAGATAAAAAGGTAACGACTGCAAGTGATGGGATCAAGCTTTCAAGCACACAACAAATTATTTATGAGCACAATGATGGCATTCTTGAGGGCGAAGGTTCTATCAAAATTACGGTGAAGACGCTAAGCACTGGGGGCAGCAAGCAAATCCTAAGATTGATGCTATTACAACCAAAGAGAGCAAAGGCCGAGATAAGCGCAAGGGTAAGAAATCAAAGGTCACTTTCGCGCAATTATTGAAAAAGTATCAGAACATAAGTGAGGGGAAAATTTCTCACCGGCCAAGTAATTCAAAAGCATCAAGATCACCCCCTAGGCACAAATCTGAGGACAGGTGTAATTCTAGGGCACATTATCCATCTTATTTTGAACCATTTCATCAAGATTATGCAGCTCCAAGAAGGTCCACATTTGATGAACAATTGCATAACAAAGACCGTTTCAATCAAAAGGAAACGGTCCGGAGCTCAAGGAAGAAGAAAGAGGTGGTCAAGCAAGTATATCGTGTCAAGCAAGTATATCGTGTCAAAAAGGATGGTCGTAAGTGTGCCACTTCAGATTTAATTTCAAATAATAAAGAGCCAATTAAAGCATTGGCATTGGCTACTAAAGGCAAAGACGTGGAGCAAGAAAATGTTCAGAATCAAGATGTCAAATCTTAACAGAAGGAGCTGAGAGTGCACAAGGTCAAAAAGGAATTGCCATTGCTTGAAAAAGAATCACAGCCGAGGTGTCCACTTGGTTTATCGTATTGGCAGAAGAAGAGATTGCAAAAGCTTAGTGCACGAGAACTTGAAAAGAAGAATATGGCATGGGTTCCCAAGAAGAACAGTCAAACCAAAAATGATGTGCAAGCTTCTATTTTAGAGAATACAACCAAAGTGAAGAAGGAAAAGATCATTTCATAAAAGATTAAGCATAAGGTTTCCATTATCCAACCGGAATCTTCGATTAGCACATCATTCATATTCTTCAAACATGTTATTGATGTCTTTATCATGGAATTCATCCTCAGGTATGATTGGTTACCCTCCATGGATCTATTTTGATCCATGGATGCAATACAATTTCTTACATCATGATAGGGGATTACCAAGTCATATGCATTTGATTAGTTACATTCTTGTTGTTGATTCAAGGGGCCGAAATATTTGATTTGTTATTTCATTTGCGTGTTTCAGCTATATATGCTTTGGTGGATGAATTCTACATGTCGTTTATACTAATGACTGATATTTGTTCTATCGTCCTAAGAATACATCTAAACATGGCCGGTGTGGTTTTGTAAACATCGTTCTTAGTCCTATTGGAAACCGGGACAAGGTGTACATTCGTTAAAAATATGTTGCATGGACCAATTCATAAGTCGCAGAATTGGTGAGTGGGATTATGCTTTGGCTAGGTATGATATAGCTAATTTGAATCTATGAGAAGCCAAATCATTGTTATTTTTATTATTAAGCATAATATTGTTATGAACCTTGTCTCATTAGTGCCATGGAGATTATATTTTGGTGTTTTAGTTTGTAGCAACGGGCAAGGTTTTGGTATTACTTTTATATCTCCTCATGGTGCTGTTTTGAAGCCTCATGCCGCTTAAATATGGTTGCACAAGCATTCAAAGCTGAATATGATGTTATTATTCGGCTTAGAGATTTTGCTTGCTATAGGTGCTACACATATTGAGGTTGTTGGTGATTCGTTATTGGTTGTGCATCAAATATATATGTATTTCATGTGTATTGACGAACCACTTCATATTTATGTTGATAAGTGTCTAAATATAATTTATATCTTGGGTTGCTTTAGTATTACTCATATATTTAGACATTATATTAAAAGGAAAATAAATTGGCACAACCGACATCTGGCTATCATGTTAATTATGGTGTATTTCATATTGCTCAAGAGCCGATGTTGAGTTTGCAAATATAGGGGAGACCGAACCGGAGTTCAATGTTTTGGCCACTGTTGGAGATTTTTATATGCAGGCGAAAGCAAGGATTGGAGAAAGTTCAATACTTATTGTTTACAAGATTCTCGCAAAAGGGTGGACAATATGATTCAGTGGATATCTTTGAAATAGATCTTGGTATATATGAATTATTGACGGGTTTCTTATGACTATATTCTCAAGTTCAGAAGGTTTCACCCAAGTCTGCATAAAAAGGTTCAAACAAGCAATGGATGATACATGATTAATCGTGCTAATAAATAGTCGATATATGATTATCGCCCCAAGAACAAAACTTGGCCGATATACGTTTATCGCCCTAAGAGTGTGCATGGCCGATGGAGTGTTGACATCGTCCTTAGACCCTATGTGGTACAAATTATTTTTCGGCACGCAAGTTTTGCCGAAAAACAGGGGGGCGTATGTTGACACCAGTTTTTGGCATGACAATATTCATATACAAGTTGGCCTCAACAGAAAAGTGTTCTACATGAAAAGGTTTGGTATTATCGATATGAACATCTTTGTAGTTCGAGCCATCGCCATCTGATTCCATCTCGAAGGCTGAAACTATGTTTGAAGCAATAAGATTTTGGCATTCAAAGTACTATTCTGTCAATAAGTCCTTCAAGACATCCTCAAATGGAAAACGTTCTGCATGAGGCAGCTTGGTCTCGTCTAGCCGGTCAATTTTGATTTTTGAATCGTCCCAATCCGAATCCGAATGCAAAAGTTATAGCCATCACAATGTATACATGTCAAAGAGAAAAAACTGACGCCCCGAGCCAGACACCTATACAATTGATGTCTGGTGGAGAGCGTGAGGATTTCGACCCTCAAGATGGGCCGAATAAAAAAACGTTCAACATGAAAATCCTTGAAAATTTCGAGGGCTACAATTTGGATGTTTTGACTTTTTTTCATCCGAGGTCGTTTTCAGCCCCGAAACGCCCAAAAACCGAACTGTTGTCCTAGGCCCACCTGTAATCCGAGTTCGGTTCTGTATGGAAAGATTTAGACGGGATTCGGAGTCCATTTCTTGTATGAAAAGTCCAGCCTCCTCATATATAGATGATGTGACGACCGATTGAAACAACACACAATCGAACAAACACAAAACACTTCTATATCTTTTTTCGTGTTCATCTATCTATCTCCTTTGTACCTTGCTTCTTGTTCTTCGTTGTTCTTCAGATTTGGGGGCTACAATCTACAAGGCTCCAGGGGCGTTCAGGACGACTTGGAGCAGTCAATCGTCGCCGGGTACTCCAACAGGGTCCTACCCGAGTAACCGGGGCATCTGGTCTCAAAAGCGCCTGCCGGACTGTCTTGCGTATCGCGCTTCCGACAGGCCTCCCGCGGCGTGAGTTGCGAAATATCTCCCTCGGCGCTGCGGGTACACGTGAATGTGTTCGTGTGTCAACAGATATCACTGCTCTGGAATGGGGTTGCAGATAAGAATGACCATTCACTTGGGATCACAAGATGGATCAGCCGACAAGATTAAATGTCAGTCTTGAGAGAAGGGGTTTAGCTGGAACGAACTGTTAGGACTATGCTGTCACTTGTAATATTGTAGCAGGGTGTATCCATGTGGAGGCTACAACATATGCAAAAATTGTTTGGTGGATGTGGGATGTAGCTTGAGCAAATCACTACACCATAGACAAAAGTTCTTGGCAAGTACTAATAACTTTGACGGATTTATCGAGTTATTAACCAGCTTAACTTGTGTATACGTTCTTATCCCATAGTTACATGGACATAGAAACTCAGGTAGGTTTCTCCTTTGTGAGTATGATTAGTTAACACAGATTTAATAGCCAAGCCTTTCCCAAAGAGTGAATTGTACCCACAGGTTAGCACAATGAAATTTGTCTCCGAAACATATCAAATTTTCTATTGCAGCAACACCATTTTTAATCTATCAACCTTGCAATTGCAGGAAATCATGGATACAGCAAACGGACCACACGCCTATCTGAAAATTTTGAAAAATATAAACGGAGACAAATTGATGGCACGTCACCCTTAGAAGAAGTCCTGAAGGCCACGGCCAGCGAAGACGCGGTCGGATAGCTCGGCGAGGATAGCGTTCACCGAGAGCAGCGCGACCGTAGATCCCGCGATGACCCCGAGGACGAGACCCGTCGTGCCCAGAACCTTCCCCGGCGCCGGCCACTCGATCTCCGTCATCTCCTGCGCCACGCCGGCCCACCACCCGCCGCCGCCTCCGGCGACCTCCGCCTCCTTACGCACACGCATCACCTCCTTAAGCTCCGTCGCCACTTCATCTGAGGTCTTTTCATCCGAAGGTGCTTCCTCCTCTGCGGGCTTCGCGGCTCCGCCCGCCGCCGTTGACGGTTCTTGGTCTTGCCCCTTGTCGCTGGCGGTGTCCTTGGATGCGGCAGCGAGCCGTCGGCGGACGGAGATGGAGCGGGAGAAGGAGTGGGCTGTAGGGCCGCGGGTGTAGAGGGATAGGCGCGCGGCGGGGTTCGACCGGGCCGGGGCGAGGAGATGGGGGAACGGCGTGGTCGCCATGGTTTCCGTTTTGGTTGGCTCGGAGATAAGACAGGAAGGAATGGATCGAATCTGACAGACAAGATAAGAGCATCTTCGGTGTATAAATGTAAAAATGTGATGTAAATTTTGTACGATTTGTCTAGTGCACATCTAGATGCTTTAAGTCAGAGCACATCTAAATTCTACTAGTAGAGTGCCCGTACGTTGTTATGGGCATGTATTTTCATGGATTAATTAAAAAAATGATGATTTTACCCATCAAATCAGGGTACTAAATGATTTTTATGCATTGTTGTATCACCCCATCCAAAAAAAGAAACTCTAAAACTTACAAATTCCTTTCAAATAAATATGTTTTTACCTCTCACGCTATTTCTCTAAATAGATAGGACCATCAGTAGCTATAAACAACATAACACAGATAATCAAGTGTTTGTCATATATAAAAAAGATAGCATTTGTTTTCTACCTCCTCAAAAAATCAAAAAGGTGAATTTTTGACCCTGTCCTCCTCACAATAACATTTTCGTAACGACAACCATATCCATTCTTCAACTCTCTTTTCACCCTCGACCCCGCAATATCTGGCCATTGCTTTAATCGATCCTTGTAGCCATGCCAACCTTGATAGACAACATAATAATCCTATAAAGTAAATATCATATAATTATAATTTCCTACTCCCTCCGTCCCGAAAAGAATGTCGGGAGCGCTATTCACTTGTGTTTTTGCAAATAAGTACTTGTAATTTCGAAATCATTACAACCAGGCCCTTGCATCCTTCTTCTCCCCCTGTCGCCCGCATGTCGACGGCCACCATCAGGCCTAGCGAGCGACCACGACCGGCGCAGCCGCCGTCCCCGTCGCCAGGACCTGCGCCGTCGCCGTCCTAAACCTCCTACAGCTTCGCCGCCCAGCACATGCGCCGTCGCCAGGACCTGCGCCGTCGCCGATCTGGACCTGCGCCGCCTCCGCCGGCAAGGACCTGCGTCGTCGCCGTTGCCGTCCAGGACTTGCTCCGCCACCGTCGTCGCACTCCTTCCTGCTCCTGGTCTTGATCAGCCCGTACAGCTTCTTCAACTCCCGCATCGGCGCCGCGCCCGTGCAGGTCACACTCCTGGTCTTGGGCCACCGCCGTCGTCGCACTCCGGGTGTTGCCTCCTCCTCCGCGTGGGCGTCCCACTGCCACGCTGTGGCCGTGGACCAGCTTGTGATCCGCCAGAAGGCAGCGGCTACCTCCAACACCCGTCGACGTGAGCGCCTTGTATTGCTGCTGGAAGAATTGATTTCCTTGATTTCCAGTGTTGATACAGAGAGCTACCTCCAACGCCCGTGCACCTTGTAATCTGTAACCTTGACACCCTCCAATCCCTGCCCAAGATTTCTAGTGTTGATACAAAGAGCTTAATTAGATTGCAGTCGAAATTCATCAGGATTGCAATCAAAATCCATTGTAATGTGCAGTCAAAATCGATCGTAATTCATCTGGAACTAGATACAGAGAGTAATGTGTAGTCAAACATTCAGTTCGAACTATAGAATATCTGCAGTTTGCACCCACTGAATATCTGCAACATTCAGTTTAATTAGCTAAACTGGCCATATATTGGCTATATAGTGGCCATTTATTGGATATATATTGGCCATACACTCCACTGTATTCAGGCTGAACTTGCATGTGCATCAAGTTCAGTTTATATAAAAAGCACACATCAAGAGGGGATAAAGAGGGATAGCAATGTTCATGGATGAAAATTGTTTGAATTGTTTGGAAGACAAAATCTGTAGCAATCAAAACTGAATTTGATTTCCAGTAGCTAATCAACTATGCTATCTCCAGTAGCTAATCAACTGAAGCCTATATGCAAGTTTCAGTCTATAGAACCTGAATTCGATTGCTAATTTTATTCAGATCATTTTAATTTGTGCTTCCCTGTTAACCAACATGTAAATTCAGTTGTAAATTCATCTCTGAATTCTACTCAAGCATGCATCTCTGAAACAATTTCGAATAAAAGTTCCTGAAACTGAAACAATTGCAAATCTGAGCAAAAGCCATTTGTGTAAACTGGGCAAGCATGCATCTCTGAAACAATTCTACTCAAGCATGCATCAAATCTGGGCAAACTCAAGAAAGGAGTACTAGCAGTGCATTTGTGTAACTTATGAAAGTTAACTAAATACTCCCATATTGATTTTGGTTACTCTGATTTGAGTAGCTGAATGACAGAACCTACAGCCGGGCTGGCCATTGACTGATTGAGCTGCAGCTGCTCCTCCTCTCCACGGCTGGGCATCAAGTGGCTGCCGAATCTGAAGATTGTGCCTTTGTACAAGACTCCAATTTGCAAGCGTACAGGCAGCACTGAACTGAAGATTGTGCCTTGGAGGATTCTGAACCAGGGGCCGTCGCTGCCCATGAACCCCTCCGGCCACCACCAAGCTGCTCGGAGAGGTCTGCGAGGAGTACCTCCAGCCCGCCCCTCGCGCCGCCAGCCCCGCCTCCGCCGCCGGCAACGTCTTCTCCCGCTTCCGCAACAGCAGCAGATGCCTCCCGTAGGCGTAGAGGGGCAACAGCAGTACCGCACCGTCCGCTCCGCTGGTATGGACTCCGCCGCCAAGTCCACAGCCGGCGGTGCCAGCAACCTGCTCCGACTTCCTCAGGGAGAAAAGTGAGGATTTTTTAGAGCAAAGAGAGGATTTTAGAGACATGGAGAGGGAAACGGGGGAGCGGCGTGGGAGAGAGTTGAGCTGTGTGGTGGAGCTTCGGAGCAAGATAGCGGGGGCGCGGGGGAGCGATGGAGCGATGCGGCATCGGCGTCGCGGGGGAGCGGTGCGGCGGAACGGCGGCGCGAGTGGAGGAGTTGTGTCCGAGAGGATGATGGACTGCGGGTTTGGTCGGAGCTTTTTGGAGGGTTTTTTTTTTTTGCAAAAATACCAGTTCGACAATCTTTTCGGGACGAAGGGAGTATTTTATAAGAAAAATCACGAGGAGATTAATCTTCTCAACATGTATAAAGAACTATTGAAAACAAATAGTTGAGGAACTATGGTTAATTAAACCGAAAATAAGCAACGGGGATGCACACCCAACATTCCAAAATAGATGACTTATACAAGTGATCCTTCTAATATTCTAGCAATAAGGCCATAGAAATACGATTATCTATTGTTATGGATATTTGCTTTCGATAAAGGGTGAATTTTATTAGCTTGAAATGAAGCATTAAGAAAATACAAACATTATGAGCAACACCCGCCTTTTGCATAACTAGGATGCACACAACTAACACCAATACACCGCACAAAATGGCAACAAATAGCAAAGTCATATATGAACAAAGCTATCATTTATTTTTTGTAAGCCAGCAAATGCAAAGTCAAGACAATGCAATCAATTTGGTGATTTTTAACTACATTCCCAAATCTACAACGCAACCATTACTGAGGAATTGGTGTCTCATGCTTATTAGCCACAGGAACCTTGGCATAGTAAAAAAAATCTTCATGGTGAAGTGCCCACATGAAAAATAACTCAACACCATACCATCAGGTTGTAATCTATCAAATTTGAACAAGAAAAGGCATGATAAACAGGCCTGATTCAACTAATCTGTTTTGCAAAGAAGTTCCAATGTTTAGCTAAGAAATATAGTTATTGTGTTCATTCACTGTACATCCATTGGGTTACATGTTCTGAAATTCATCAAGAAATGTCTCAAGTGATCCTAGAGGGTTGCACCTTGAACTGGAGTACTTTAAAGAAACCCACGACCCTTCCAAACTTCATAGTATATAGAATTTGCAGTTGATTTTCTTGGTAGCACTTATAATTCATATAACAAGCTCGGTCATATTATTCGTATACCGATGAGCTCAGCAAATATTCATAGGTTCACATTGTCCAGGTTAATAGCTTGATTTGTGAAGTGCTATACAGAGCTGGTACGCCCAAGAATCAAGCAGAAAGGCCCAAAAAACATCATGAAAATAGAACTACTGAATGACAAGAACACAAAGGCTCAAGCCTGAGTGTGAATTTCATACATACTCGAAGTCAGTTGACCGATCGAAAGACCTGAAACTGTGGCCGCTCACGTGTGGGTCGAGTCCCCCGCAACACAGGGGATAGCGCGTTCTCGATGGCATCAACATGTTTTTGTGTCCTATTGTGCGTCCTGTCGCCGGCCGCATCAGATGCGCAAGCCGGCGGCACACGAGCTTCTCTATCACCTGTCGGCACACCCCTGTCCACCAGCATACGAGCTTCTCTATCACCCTTCTCGAAGTAAGCAATACGTGATGGCACCAAAAACATGTCACCCGAGTCAAGCTTAACAAGCAATTTTTTTATCATTATGGTAAAAGAAGCAAAACAAAAAGTGTGGCCACTAAATTCTCACATGCCTTTACTTCAAAGGTCATTGAACTTCACAACTCTGTACTCATGTCCCCGCATGGCCAATGATCTTGATTAGATCTTCCCTACTTACAAAGATTGCAAGGTTGCTCTAAAACTCATTTGATATAGTTTTTTGAAAAGTAAAATTTACATAAAAAAGGAAATATATCAAAGAAAAAATGTGCCAAGAAAATCACAGGCCAAAAAGGGAACTTCGGAGAGAGGAATAAGAAATGATATTGTAGGTAAAAGAAGTTATATTGCAGGCGACCAGAAAATAACATTATTTTGCTCTATGCTAAGAAACAATGATATAATTTTTCATCAAGTCTTTGGATCCCTCTATTACGCATGTGTACTTAAATAAAAGTATAACATACCCTTAATGTGGAATGAAACCAGTGAGGAAAACTTCAGTAAATATGTAATCCTTCTCCAGCTTGGAGTGGTGATGTGATGTGACCACATTGGTAAATACCAAACACATTTTAGATTCTCACTTGCCTTCCTGGGAGCTTTTGATAAGACCTGTAACATACCACACTTCATGCGATAATTTTGGAACAAATCAGTACAAGGCACCGCATGCTATCATCCTGTCAAAGTAGTGCTGACCATCGTCCATTCCATCCTAATTCTTACACGAACTGAACTACTTTCTCTGTAACATAGATAATAAGTAATGGTGCATGCATGTATACACATATAAGCATGCCCATAATATGTCCATGATAGATTATACGATCATAGGTGATTTAGCTTACATGCAAATCCTAACTAATCGGAGAGGAGAAATTGCTGAAAATACATACCCATATGCATCCACGTTGTGCTCTCCTGTAGCCGAGCAGCTATCTGCAGCCGAGCCGCTGCCGACCACTATAGCCACGCCAGATCACAAGCGCCACGCGACGACCTTGTGCGAGCCCGCCACCGCTGCATCTCAACTTGCCAATGCGAGATCTGCAGCCCCTCGGTCGCTCTTCCAAGTTTGCACTCTAAGGATATATATAAAGTTCATGAGGAAACTATTGCAAATTAGGAACATTTTTTTAGGAACAAATTTAGAATAAACAATGAAACTACAAACTTGGAAGGTTAACCATACTTGGTACCACAACAACGGCATAGCATTTTCAACTGGGATGTTTTACGTTTATTCTAAATAAAGTAGGACACCATGAGACAGTTAATTTGCATTTGTGTGCCATAGGAAACAATTGAGAACATAATTACTGACATACTATATAACTGAACCTCGAACCAACGGAAAAATGTTCTAGATTTTCCCATGACCCGAACACATAGCATAGAAGGTACCAACTGAGTATATGTCTTGGGAAAAATTCAGAGCAACAAGCGAATGAAGCTAACCTGAAGCTAACCCCATGATGCAAAATCATATACAAGTACATACCTTCAGAACCTGGAGCATATATGACTCAACTCTTTCCTTGAACACACCTCTGTATTGTTGCAGTAGAAGTGCCTCTTCCTCTGCCTAAGAAAAATTCAAACAAGCATAGCATAGCAAATAAGTACATGTTATAGGTGATGTTTTATTCCCTATAGTTGCTGCAAGTACTTTTCCTTTTGAGTTTTGACACATAAAAAGAAGATACATGACTAAATATACTGTTAGCATAGATGGTTCCGAATAAAGATATCCTGATTCAGAAGCGGAAACAACCAACCCCCAGTATCTAGAAACACAAATAACAACCACAGGCAACCATCATAAGAAGGGAGGGTGGAGGCGTCAGCCGTCTTCTTTTGGAGGACTGGAGCTGGAGGTGGATCAGCAGGGGGGCTGGACAACTGGAGAAGGGAGGCGCCTGCTGCTGGGGCGTTCGACTACTGGACGCGGGCGCTCGTACCTCTTTGCTTCGTCCTCGCAGAAATGAAGAACTGCTCACCACCGCCATTAAAACTTCGCGTCGAAGGAGCTGGCTAGATGGGGGTAGCCGGAAGCCGGCAACGTCCACAACGGCACAACGTCCTTCACGGGGTGGAGGAAGCTGGCCGGGGGGGCGTGCACGATCGATGAGTGGAAGCCAGCCCTAACGTCGAAGCGAAAGGAGAGGCCGGCGACTGATGCATCTGGAGGCAGCGTCGCGGCTCGCGAGTTGCGTTGTCGGGGTGCTGATGTGCACGTGGCGGGGTGTGGGCGTTGGTCGCCGACAGGGAGGTGGATTGGCGGGCCGGGGAAGGCGACGTTCCCTTTTCCCCATTCCCGCGTTGGCCTCGCCTGCAGCCTCGCCACCGCGTCGGACGGGGAAAGTGTTGCCCGCGGCACCGGTAGCTCGTCGCGCAGGCAGCATGCGAGAAGGCCACATGCTATTGTCGCCGCCTCGACTCGCTTCACATGGATTCCCTCTCTCCAATATGATCAAGGCGGCGCTGCCGGCACTCGCCCTCTAGATCGATCGAGGCAGAGAGAGAGAGAGTTTAGGTATAGGGATTGCCGAGGGTGTGAGGGAGAGCTGCCAGGTTTTTTCTCCCCACCGATTTTCCCTGGTTTTTCGCTAGGTATAGGGATTGCCGAGGGTGTGAGGGAGAGCTGCCAGGTTTTTTCTCCCCACCGGTTTTCCCTGGTTTTTGTTAGACCAAGTATGTGATCAGAGGGGGAGGGGGTGACTGATCACTTCCAAATTTTGCATGAAACTTTGAAGTGAAGCATAACACAGCAATAGAAACTATTCAACAGAAAGGTAAACATTGAAGCAGAACGTGATCGAAGAAGAACATAGTGAATCAAAAGTATCGAATCAATTGCATCGAAGCAAAACTCTGAAGCAATTGACAAACAGAATGTAAGTGCGGAAAGTAAAACGAACTCTTGACTCGGCGATGTTTGTTCGACCAGTTCACACTCTGCAAAGTGCTACGTCTGGTTGGAGGGACTTGTGATTGAACACAGGAGCTAACCTCTCTCCGTCCATTTATCCACTGCACCAATCTCCCTGAGCTTGGTCAGTTCTTCACTCTTGGTTGATTATTGAGGAAATCACCGAAACCTTAGACAAACTGGACTTCGAGGCGACAATAACTCTTCGCTCTCTGAAGAACAACTCTCTAACCGTCTAGGAGAATTGCAGTTCTCCAAGATAACAAGGCTAGCAAACTTCTTCCTAAGTCATAATGAATCAACTCAGATCAATAGGACTTATGCTTCGGTGTATTGGTTTTTGAAATGCTTCGGTGGGGTTGCTCTTTCTCTCTCTCCTCTGTAGGGAATCAATGTTGGAGCCGCCAACCCGCCAATGGGGGCGGGGGTGGTGTATTTATAGGCAGCAATCCCAAGGTGCGAAATGACTGAAGTGACCCGATGTGACAGCTTGACACCTGTCCCCAACGGTCATATTTCCAATCAAAGCGCAACTTTACTTGCGGTCCAAGTAAAGCTGACTCACGGACTTGGTTCTGCTTCAGGAGCCGAAAGAACAAAGTCTTCGCTGGTGAAGCATTACCTAGCTCACATGAGATTTCTTCGACTCTGGCTTCTCACTGGTTTAGATTCGATCTGAGTCTTTTCATCAAAACCTTCGAAATACATTTACTAAACCCCTCTTGATAGTACGGTTTTTCCTACGACTCAAAGAAGTAAAAAGAACTATGCAAAAACAACTAAGTCTTGCGCCATCTTGATCAACCTCTTCGATGAGACGAGCTTCAGGATTCCTTATCTTTTTTAGGGGTCGACATCCGTAATAAGCTTCGCTCCATAGGATATGCTTCGATAAATGAGTAAATCTTCGTTGAAGCTTTATCACCAACCAATAACTTCAGGAACCTAACCATCTGTTTCACACTAGAAAACTTGTTAGTTCCTCTACTGTTTTGACCAACAATATCCAAAACTCATGAGGGTATAACTTTGCTCTTACAATCTCCCCCTTTTTGGACTATTGTTGACAAAACAGGCATCGATAAAAGATTTGGAATTTTGAATTTGAGTTGAGAGCAAACTCTAAGATATGAAGCTTTTGACTCCCCCTGAATGCAAGCATCGAAGATTTTTAAATCGAAGTAAATGCTTGTTGAAGAATATCATCAATGGGAAGCCTAACACATATCCTAGCGAATCAATTGCATACTAAGATAATTTGCCTTGAAGAACATGCAATCATCCAAAGACCTGTGAACTTAAGGAAAATAACCACCTGCAAGATAAATATAGAAGAGCAACTTGCAAGCACGAGGTTATTAACATATACAAGGATAAAATAGTTCACAACCGAAGTAAAATGTTAAGATACAACCCAATCGAAGTGAATGGAAAGTTTGTCGAATCTTAACACACGCAAAAACGAATCGAATCAAAAACCCTAAACCCCGCAGCGAATCTAAACTCAATCGATGCTACTTTCTCCCCCTTTTTGTCAAGAACAGGACAAAAGGTGGAGAGACAGATCGAGAGCATTTACGCGTCAGCTGCACCCCTGGGACCCTGCGGAATGTCTTCGCCTGATGAAGAAGCATCTCCAGAAGTATCGCCTTCGGTCGAAGCCGGTGACTCTTCCTCGTCGAAGTCCATCGGTGCTTGAAGCAATTCAAGGTCGCTGTCGTCGAGGGGATCGTCTTCGTGCTTCGATGTGTGAGAGTCTTCATCTGAAAAAGTATCCGGTCGAATCTGTTCAGTAGGGTTGACGAATAAGACTTCATCAATCTTGTCCAGCGAAGGGATCTTGGGGTTGGGGCGGTCGACTGTATCATTTCTGGAAAAGTTCCTCTGCAGATGTGGGTACTCCTTGAATATGCGATCGGCTTCAAGTTTCTTCACAGAGTTAAACTTCCTGAGGCCTTTCCATGAATGACGCTTCAATACCTTCAAGTATTGGTTGTTGTTCATAGCAATGTTTCCAACGCGATTGATCTCATCTGACAAGTGTTGCATCTGACGTTGATTGCCTTCGATGAAATTTTCTAGCAGCTGTTGGTTTCGAATGGCAACCTCGAAGTGATACACTTCCTTCTGGTAACGCTTCGACATGTTGCGCTCATTTATGTGCTGTCTGACTCCTACATATGTTGCAAAGGGGTCATTTGGCCGCCTAAAGATGTTCATTGTATCGCGGACCGGAGGACAGAACAGCTTCGGATGATGCTTCGCTGTGAATTCTTCGCTGCGTCCATGGTTGCAAATGGCTTGCAGCCAAGGAGCATATGGCTTCAGTTGGTTAACCAATTCAGCAGCTTGTACCATGTTTCGAAGAAAACAATCCTCGAAGTCAAACACATGTCCATGAGTGAGTTTCAATAGAGCATGACGAGTTGGATAATGTATATTTGATTCTTCATTCGCTGTACTGAGAGGCATCAGAGAGTTTGACAGGATATAGAACCATGTCTTGGAATTGAACACCAGATGCTTCGGGCGAATGTTTTCTGGCATGTGATCTCCAGTGACTTCGGGATCCAGTAAAGATGCGAATTCAGCTTCGGTGGGATCCGGTAACATGTGAACCTTTGCAAGTTTTCCAGTGTGTCTTGGAATGTTCACAATTTCCATGAATTCTTCGGAGTACATCCTAAAGATTTTCCCTTGAATCATCCATTCAAGAGTCCAAGTGCTAGTATCTTCTGGGGTTCCAGAGACATACAGAGTAGCATAGAATTGCTTCACCAGCTCGGAGTTGAATGGTGTTTCCATTGCAAATAATCCTGTGAGATTCTGAGCTTCGATAGTTTCAACTATGTTCTGGAAGCAGGTGGCAGCAGACAAACTGTGCATATCCAAGTACTTGTGTCTGAATAGAACACCTTTCTGGCAGTAAAGCTTCGTGTATAGGATTTGTTGTTCTGCTGTCCAGAAACGAAGGTCATCAGCTGTTCTTGGTGAATCATATGGATTAGTGCCAAAGAATCTAAGCTTCTTGCGATGAACTTCAATGTCAAATTCAGGACCGTGCCTTGAATAAGTTCCTGCTCCCATGAAAATGGGAAAAGTCTCTCTGGGGTAGAGGGAGTCCAGCTGGGTGTCTTGAGCAGGAATACAATGCCTTCGGGCATCTGCGATTCGCCTCGGTGGTTGAGTGACGATTGCCAACTCATTGGCTTCGGCCTCTGCTTCGACATCAGCTTCGGCATGTCCAGCTTGCACTTGGGCTTCTTCTTCTTTTTCTTCGGACTCCTCAGCAGAGTGAGCTGAAGAGTAATCTTTGTCAGGAGTGGCTTGACGGGGTGGAGATGGTTGTGGTGCAAAGTTATCGTGAGTGGATGGTTGTGGAGCGGGTTGAGGTGGAGGTGGAGTTTGAACACGGGGTGGATTGGCTTCGGGTTGAGGTGGAGGTGGAGCAACTTCGGGGGCGGATGGCTTCGATGATGGTTTGCCAAGTTTGATTATTTTGCATCGTGGGGGCGATGCCTTTCTTGGTGCTTTCTTGGCAGGGTGGGAGCTGACTTCATCAACTTCTTCAGTGTCAGCAAGCAGTCGTCTCTTCCTAGGTTGCAACTTTGGAAGAGGCGAAGCTAATTGCTCGACCATGGCTTCGCGCTTCTTGGAGTCAAGCGCCATGACCGAAGCATTATGCGATTTGCAACATTCTTCGATAGCGGATTTCAGCTTGCCTTGAAAAATTTGAAGATTCTGCTTGGTTTGCTCATTAACAGCAGCAATTTTCTTCGAAGCAGCAGTCGCTTCGCTCTTGAAATCCTCATCAGATTCTTCATCTGCTTTCTTCTGAAATTTCAGGATCTTTGCAGTTTCAGATTTTTCCCTTGAATGCAGATCTCTCAGCTGATTGTACAAAGTTTCGACCATTGCTGAAAGATTGGGTGAGATATATGTATCTCCAATATCCACAGTGTGAGGATGAATGGCTTCAGCAAGCTTGAAATATGTCTGGCACAGACCCAGACAGTCCCACAGTTCACCTTCCCTAGCATCTGGAAAGTTGTGCTCACTGTGTTCAGCTTCAACTTGGGCTTCGGGGACAGGAACTGCGACTGGCTTCGGGGGAATTTCCTTCGGCGCCATGTCCACAGCGGCTTCCTTTTGAGCAGCCCTGGAAGCTTTCTCTGCCTTTTTCGTGCGAAGAATATCGAGCTGAGCTTGGCGTTTGGCTTCAGCTTCAGCAAGTTGTTTGGCTTCGGCGGCTGCCTTAGCCTCTTGAGCTTTAGCTTCAGCTAGCTGGCGCTTCGCTTCAGCTTGCTGGTTCGCCTCGGCCAGCTCCTTCCTTTGCTTCTCTAGATCAGCTGCTTCTCTATCAGCTTTCTCTTTCTCTTTTGCTTCTCTCTCAGCCTTAGCTTTGGCTTGAGCTTCGGCGTGCAGACATTCAGCTTCAATGCGGTCTTTCTTCCGCAATTCAGCTTCTGTCAACTTCTTTGTGCCAACCTGGGCAAAAGTCTGACCAGGCTTAGCCACAGTTGTCTTCGGCTTCGAAGCTTTCACAGGCTCTGGAGCTTTGGCTTCGGGGATGGCAGCCGGCTTAGCCACAGGCTTTGCCTTCGGGTCATGCCGTTCCTTGGTCCTCTGCTCGGATGGAACAGGACGGCGGGGAGGCTTAGACGACAAGGGTGCCTCGACCACCAGGTTCGTCAAGTCAATGTTCCTCTTTGGAGCAGGAGATTCTGTAGGTTCTTGAAACTTAACACCCTTAGGAGCAGTCGGCTTCGCTCCAGCCTTCTTCTTCAGAGGCATCCGAATCAGTTTCTTCTTCGGACTAGGGGGAACGGGTGAGTGTTCTGACTCGTCATCTGCTTCATCAGCAGGATCTTCATCGATCGAGTCTTCGAGTGGAGCAGCTGGTTCAGCTTCGTCATCGGCTTCGTGTTCAGCCTCCTCTTCTGAAGCAGGAGGGGGTGAATCACTTAGCTTTCGAAGCTTTCGCCTTTTCTTAGGCTTCGATGGTTCGGCTTCATCAAGCCCTGCAGCAGCAAGAGCTTTTGCCTTTTTTCTCATCTCGGATCCTCTTCTTCTCAGCCAGAATGGCAAGCCTCTCTTGCTCTTCAGGGTAATCATTTGGGGTCTTGAGAGAGTTTGGGTGCGGGACAGCCGGAGGCTTCGGGTAGTACTTCTTCCGGTTGGCTGCTGTGTACTGAGCGCACATGGCGGTGGTGTACCGATAGGGTGGACTGAAGGCGAATTGCATTGCCCACTTCCAAGTTGGAATGCTTTTATACTTGTACCACCTGATAGCCCAATATCGACGAATCTTTTGCAGTCGAATCTTTCTATCGTGATCTGTCTCTTCTGGCGGGGTGTCATAGCCCATCTTGAGGCGAATGGCTTCGGGTATGCCTCGGGCATTATTCACTTCCTTTGTTTTGCCACCTTTACCCTTCTGCTTCGGTGGTTCAGGGAAATTTTCAAGTCCTTCAACGATGGGAGACTCATTCCCCATGGCAGCCTCTTCGTCAGACATCCTGTGAACAGAATCATAGAAAAGAGGGAAAACAGGGAGAGGGAATGAATAAGCACAGGCAAAGGTTTCGACCAAAACCAATCAATTTTGATAGGAACCCAGATCAATCTCAGATTGGATGCAACTTCTCTGTATGAATTTGGCTAGAACAAGTCGAAAAACGAGACCTAACCCAATCCAGAACAGAGAACGAAACGAATCTTATCCACTGACCTGAGAAGATGAGATAGCTTTGATGCTAAGAACAGCTTTCCCAAGATGTAACGATCAGCATGGATCAAACAGCCCTAAAACAGAAAACAAATCCTAACAAACTCAGATCTAAACCCTAGATGAAGAACACGGAGAGCAAGATTGGATCCGAGAGGCAATGCGTACCCTAACTTGGTGACGCACGGCGGCTACGGCGACGGAGGGCGGATAAGTGCTCTGCGTCGACGGGGAAGGTCCACGGCGGCGACGTTCCGGCAGTGAAGCGGCGACGGCGACGACGAGGACGAGGAGCTCTGCGGATGCTCGAGGAGGAAGACGGAGGAGTCGGGGTGAATGAATGCGTGGGAACGGTTTCGATGGGGGGATCGCCTTAAATAGGCACGATCTGAAGCCGTTACCAGATCACATCGTACGGTTCTCAGCAACTGACTCTTCCGATTCAACGGCTCAGATGTGGTGGCGTATCGCGAGCGAAACTCAACGACCCGGAGAAGACGGGGACTCTACGGCCGAAGAATAAGTCTTGACCGAGAGCAAAAACTTCGATAAAGTTGGAAGCAATTGATTCAGAACTCAATGACGTTCGAAGCAATATGCTTTCCGTTTCAATTGTGCTTAACATTCAAGATCGAAAAGATTGGAAGCGAAGCAGAATGGAGAGGTAGGGTCCGAAACTTATCACTTCGAAGAACAACAACGAAGCTAAAAGTGATAAGCATATAGGACAAAAGAAACGAATAAATAAAGCAATCTAAACACATAACACAAAGCAAATGGCAAACGAAGCTAAACTTGGGCGAAGCAAAACTCAAGCGAAACTAAACAAAAATAACGCAACGAAGGTGAATATATACAGTGAATAGTTTCGATCTTACTGAACATTGTGTGAGTCTAAGATGTTCAGCTCACATCTCAATGCACAAAACCTTTTCTCGTCCAATGGCTTCGTGAAAATATCTGCCAATTGATCTTCAGTTCTTACATGGCTAATCTCAATGTCTTCGCGCTGAACATGATCTCGAAGAAAATGATGACGAATATCAATATGCTTCGTTCGAGAGTGTTGCACAGGATTGTGAGCAATCTTGATGGCACTCTCATTGTCACAAAGCAGAGGGATTTTCTGCATATGAATACCATAATCTTTCAGCGTCTTCTTAAGACAAAGTATTTGAGTGCAGCATGAGCCAGCAGCAATGTATTCAGCTTCAGCAGTAGATATTGAGACACAATTCTGTTTCTTTGAAGCCCAACACACAAGAGATCTACCAAGAAAATGACAAGTGCCTGAGGTAGATTTCCTGTCAACCCTATCACCAGCCCAGTCTGAATCAGAATATCCAATCAAATCAAACTGAGTGCCTTTGGGATACCAAAGTCCCAATGAAGGAGTATGTGCTAGATATCGAAGAATTCGCTTCACAGCAGTATGATGCGATTCCTTCGGATTTGCCTGAAAACGAGCACAAATACAAACTGATAGCATGATGTCAGGTCTAGATGCACATAAGTATAAGAGTGAACCTATCATAGACCGAAACTTTTTCTGATCGAAGGGTTTCCCTTTCTCATCTGCATCAAGAAAACCATTAGTAGGCATGGGAGTTCTAATGGTCTTGCATTCAGCAAGATCAAACTTCTTTAGGCAATCCTTCAAGTATTTCTCTTGTGAAATAAAAGTGTCATTCTTCTGTTGTCGAATCTGAAGTCCAAGGAAAAACTTCAATTCTCCCATCATAGACATCTCATATTTCTTCGACATCATCCTTGAAAATTCTTCGCTGATCTCAGTGTTAGTACAGCCAAAAATGATATCATCTACATATATCTGACACACAAATAGATCATTGTTATATGATCGAGTGAAAAGAGTGGGGTCAGTTGTTCCTGGTTTGAAGCCTTTCTTCAGGAGAAAATCCTTCAATGTTTCATACCAAGCACGAGGTGCTTGCTTCAGTCCATACAAAGCTTTGTGAAGCCTGTACACCATATCAGGATTCTTCGAGTCTTCAAAACCTGGAGGCTGCATAACATACACTTCTTCTTCGATTTCACCATTAAGAAAAGCACTCTTGACATCCATTTGATATAGCAATATATTTTTGTGGTTAGCAAAAGCAAGCATGACACGAATGGATTCGAGACGGGCTACTGGAGCATAGGTTTCACCAAAGTCAATGCCTTCGATTTGGGTGTAACCTTGTGCTACCAATCTAGCCTTATTTCTTACCACAATACCGTCTTCATCTTGCTTGTTGCGAAATATCCACTTGGTGCCAATAACGTTGTGCTTCAAGGGATCTGGCCTTTCAACAAGTGACCAGACTTTGTTTCTTTCAAACTGGTGAAGTTCTTCCATCATAGCCAATAACCAATCAGGGTCTTTTATGGCTTCATCATATTTTGAAGGCTCTAGCATAGAGACAAAGGAAAAATTTCCACAGAAGTTAGCCAAGCGAGTGCGAGATCGAGTAGTGGGACGACCTGGTAGATTGATATCTTCGAGAATCGAATCCACATCAACTCTTCTTCGAACTCGTGATAAAGCAGTATCATTTGCTTCAGGCTCAGCATCTGCTTCAGGATCTGCATCAGCTTCAGGTTCAGCTTCAGCATTTCCTTCGTTCCCTTGACCTTCTTCGTCCTGTTCATCATTTGCTTCAGGATGGTGATCTCCAGCGCCCCGGGCTATGTGTGGGAACATTGGACCATCATCATCCCTTACAGCTTGACGTTCATTAGCTTCGACAGGGCGAATCTCACCAGTAGCCATGGACCTAATCACTTCATCAAGTGGAGGTTCATCTAGATCATGAGGCAAATGCTCCTTTTGAGAGCCATTAGTTTCATCAAATCTTACATTTACAGTTTCCATAACTTTCCCAAAGTGAGAGTTATAGACTCTGTAAGTGTGAGAGTTTGAGCCATAACCTAAAAGAAAACCTTCATGGGCCTTAGGGGCAAATTTGGAGCTATGATTCATATCTCTAATAAAGCATGGAGCACCAAATACCCTAAGATATGAGACATTTGGTTTGTTACCAGTGATAAGCTCATGTGAAGTTTTCTTCAAGAATTTGTGAAGGTAAACCTTGTTGATGATGTGACATGCAGTATTGATTGCTTCGGCCCAGAACCTGATAGGAGTCTTGTATTCAGCAAGCATAGTTCTGGCCATCTCAATAAGAGTTCTATTCTTCCTTTCAACTACACCATTCTGTTGAGGTGTATAAGCAGCAGAGAACTCATGAGTAAAACCATGATCATCAAGAAAATCTTCGATATTAGTGTTCTTGAATTCAGTTCCATTATCACTTCGGATATGCTTCAGAGATAATTCATATTCTGTTTGAGCTCTCTTAGCGAATGATTTGAAGATTTCAACCACTTTGCTCTTGTCATCCAAAAAGAAAACCCAAGAATAACGTGAGAAGTCATCAACAATAA
This sequence comes from Bromus sterilis, assembly GCA_950022295.1. Lineage (NCBI taxonomy): Eukaryota > Viridiplantae > Streptophyta > Magnoliopsida > Poales > Poaceae > Bromus > Bromus sterilis. The sequence goes on along the minus strand of OX465596.1, from coordinate 153,054,706 downwards.
CTAGACCATATTTGTTTCCTCCCAGACTTGCATAATTTTGAGGACCAAAAAGATCCATATGAAGCAATTCAAGAGGACGAGTGGTAGTCATGATGGTCTTCGCTGAATGATGTTTCTTCGTAATTTTACCAGCTTCGCAAGCACTACAGAGACGATCCTTATCGAATTTTACTTCGGTAAGACCAACAACATGATTCTTCTTCACTAAGTTATGAAGATTTCTCATCCCTGCATGACCAAGTCTTCGATGCCATAACCAACCCGATGAAGCTTTTGCCATTAAGCAAGTGGATACAGCAGGGCCCGAAGAAAAATCAACAATGTATAGATCTCCCTTTCGGTAACCCTCGAAGACAAACGAATAGTCATCCTGTGAAAAGACAACACAACGCGAAGAAGAAAACAACACAAGCATACCCATATCGCATAACTTTGAAATAGACATAAGATTATATCCAAGTGATTGGACTAGCATAACCTTGTCAATGTGCTTATCCTTCGATATGGCAATCTTACCTAAACCTAACACTTTACCTTTGTTGTTGTCACCGAAGGTAATGTACTTCAGAGAAGATTGAGATAGTTTTTCTTCGGTGAACAACTCCTTGTCTCCGGTCATATGATTTGTACAACCACTATCCATGACCCATTCGGATCCACCGGAGACATAGCCCTGCAGAAGAATTAGTTCTTCTTAACCACCCACAAACGAGCAGGTGACTGAGAAGACGTTGAAGCACTGGTCGAAGCAATATTAAATCGGACAGGAGTGTATTGCTTCGGTGTACCATCAAGCACACCATAAATGTAAGTCCTCTGCGAATGGTTAGCATAAGTATGAGCATATGCAATCTTAGTACGATTATTATGAGGACGATACGTATGGCGACCAGTACGATAGTATTGCTTCTGCGGAACATTTGACTCGGTCACCAAAGGATCATTTCTTGTCTCAAGAGAGTAGAAATGATTCGGTGGTACCGAAGGCTTTCCCTGCATAGAATGGTTAGCAGGCAATTTTTCAACAAGTGCTTTCTGCACCCATATCTGCCTCTTGTAAAATCCATTCTTTGGTGGAGTACCTACATACTCAGCTGAAACTTTTCCCTGTTCATCTTTCATGAGTTTGTAGTCTAAATCAAGTGATTCATCCACAATGACTTTGTTCATTTTGCAATCAAAACCTGAAAGGTTAGCAATATCAATGGGTTTCTCCTTAGCTAGAACCCAAACAATCTTAGGATACTGCTCAGGCTCCCAATATGTGCCATCAGGATTTATCTTTCTTTCAAAGCCAACACCTTCATTCCTGGGATTCCTGTGAAGGAGAGCCTTCCTCAGGATATCACAGAGATATTGGTGTCCTTGCACACTTTTGAACATGCCTGTTTCAAATAAGTTTTTCAACCTGAGGAGTTCCTCGGTAACAGCAGGATTTTCCTCATCGGAGGCATTAGTATCATTAATAACAATAGAAGCTTTCCCTTTGGAAATAGTTTTGCTTCGTTCCACACAATCGAAACAAGGTGATTCAGATTTATCAATTGCTTCAGAACCTTGTTGAGCCATGAGAGAGAGATTGACATTTTCCAATTCTTCATGAGCCTCTGTCAGTTTTTCGAGAGCCACTTTCCTCTGAAGAAATTCATAGGTAAGCTTCTCATAATCAACTGAAAGAAGATCATGCCGAGAGGATAATTCTTCAACCTTCTCCTTCAGAGCAGCATGCTCATTGGTTAAAGTTTGATTCTTCTCAATCTCATTGATCAACAACGTTTCTGACTTCTTAATGGTTTTGCTTAGTGAATCAAGTTCATCTTGTTGAATTGAAGCAATTTTAGCAAGTTTAGCATAGCTTATCCTAGTATCACTTTCACATGAGGAATAATCAGAGGTATCATAGGTTGATTTGGATGAAGATACCTTTGCCTTGGCCATGAAGCAATATGCAGGAGTTTCATCTTCACTGCTGCAGTTGGTGAAGAATGAGCTCGAAGCATTTGCTGAAGCATCTGTCGAAGCAAATGCCAATCCAGCAACACCATCTGATTCGGACCCTGAAGCAGACCTTGAGTCTTGTTCAGCTTCGGAACCAGAGGCTTCGTCTTCAGAGTTCATCTCCTTTCCCAGATAGGCCTTGGCACGATGAGAGCTGCTTCGACGAGACGAGTAAGTCTTCGATGAAGAACCCTCACGCTTCTTATGATACTTCTTTCTCTTATCATCATCAGAATCTTTCTTCTTTTCCCTTCTTGAACTGGAATCATGTTTCTTTGACTCATGACTTCTGGAGGATTTGTAAGGCTTCGATGAAGAGTCTCTGAGAGAATGCTTCGATTTGTTCTCAGCTTCCCACAGAGGGCAATCAGCAATATAGTGTCCTGGTTTCTTGCACTTATAGCAGCAGTTGTCCTTCGATGGAGAGCTTCTTGAGGATGAACGGTGAGAAGAATGACTCGAGCTTCTTGAAGGATAACTCTTCTTGGGTGAAGAAAAACCTTTCTTCTGAAAGCGATTGAAGCGTCTCATGATCAGTGCCAAATCCTTTCCAATGCTTGCAGGATCATCTGATTCGACACCTGAAGCAGAACTGACTTCGGGTGAAGAATGACGCGAAGCTTTTGCTTTCAGAGCATGAGATCTTCTTCGAGAACCATTTATGTCACGTTTCTCATCTTCTTCCATTTCAAAGGTAGTGAGTCTCTCAAGAACATCAGCAGCAACAAGATGTCTGTAATCAGACCTTTCCTTGATCATCAGAACAATGTGATCGAACGAATCATCTAGCGAGCGAAGAAGTGTTCTGACAACTGAGTGAGGAGTTATATCATCAGCACCGAGGGAAATCAACTCATTTGCCAGAGCTGTGAGTCTGCTGTAAATTGAGTGAACCTTTTCACCCTCGAGTCTTTTGAAGCGATAGAATTTGCTTCGAAGTGTGTCAATTCTGGCATCTCTCTGAGTAGAAACACCTTCACCAATATTTTCAAGATAGTCCCAGACACCTTTTGCCGAAGGAATATTCTTCACTTCATGATACTTTTCTGGAGTCAAGTGATTTGTGATGAACACCCAGACAACCGAATCCAGATCCATCAGTTGAGCTTCTTCAGGAGTGATAGCATTCTTGTCAGTAACTGCAACACCATGTAAGACAACTTGCCATGCAGTGGAATTGATAGCCATAATATTTCTCTTCATCTTGTCCTTCCAGTAAGAGTAGTCCTTCCCATTAAAAATAGGAATAGGTTCGCCAGAGCGAATAGCTGCGAAAGACATACTAGAAGACATACTTGAAAACACTCCAGGAGGTTAATCCAAAGAGAGTGACCTGCTCTGATACCAATTGTTAGACCAAGTATGTGATCAGAGGGGGAGGGGGTGAATGATCACTTCAAAATTTTGCATGAAACTTTGAAGTGAAGCATAACACAGCAATAGAAACTATTCAACAGAAAGGTAAACATTGAAGCAGAACGTGATCGAAGCAGAACATAGTGAATCAAAAGTATCGAATCAATTGCATCGAAGCAGAACTCTGAAGCAATTGACAAACAGAATGTAAGTGCGGAAAGTAAAACGAACTCTTGACTCGGCGATGTTTGTTCGACCGGTTCACACTCTGCAAAGTGCTACGTCTGGTTGGAGGGACTTGTGATTGAACACAGGAGCTAACCTCTCTCCGTCCATTTCTCCACTGCACCAATCTCCCTGAGCTTGGTCAGTTCTTCACTCTTGGTTGATTATTGAGGAAATCACCGAAACCTTAGACAAACTGGACTTCGAGGCGACAATAACTCTTCGCTCTCTGAAGAACAACTCTCTAACCGTCTAGGAGAATTGCAGTTCTCCAAGATAACAAGGCTAGCAAACTTCTTCCTAAGTCATAATGAATCAACTCAGATCAATAGGACTTATGCTTCGGTGTATTGGTTTTTGAAATGCTTCGGTGGGGTTGCTCTTTCTCTCTCTCCTCTGTAGGGAATCAATGTTGGAGCCGCCAACCCGCCAATGGGGGCGGGGGTGGCGTATTTATAGGCAGCAATCCCAAGGTGCGAAATGACTGAAGTGACCCGATGTGACAGCTTGACACCTGTCCCCAACGGTCATATTTCCAATCAAAGCGCAACTTTACTTGCGGTCCAAGTAAAGCTGACTCACGGACTTGGTTCTGCTTCAGGAGCCGAAAGAACAAAGTCTTCGCTGGTGAAGCATTACCTAGCTCACATGAGATTTCTTCGACTCTGGCTTCTCACTGGTTTAGATTCGATCTGAGTCTTTTCATCAAAACCTTCGAAATACATTTACTAAACCCCTCTTGATAGTACGGTTTTTCCTACGACTCAAAGAAGTAAAAAGAACTATGCAAAAACAACTAAGTCTTGCGCCATCTTGATCAACCTCTTCGATGAGACGAGCTTCAGGATTCCTTATCTTTTTTAGGGGTCGACATCCGTAATAAGCTTCGCTCCATAGGATATGCTTCGATAAATGAGTAAATCTTCGTTGAAGCTTTATCACCAACCAATAACTTCAGGAACCTAACCATCTGTTTCACACTAGAAAACTTGTTAGTTCCTCTACTGTTTTGACCAACAATATCCAAAACTCATGAGGGTATAACTTTGCTCTTACAGTTTTTCGCTAGTGGCACACGGGGTCAGGGTTGCTTCGAGAGAAAAATCGGAGGGAGGGAAGTTTCGTTCGATGGGGGGAGTTCTGGTGTCGACCAGATGTACGAACTTCCCAAAGGGGTAAAGATACTATTGGTTTTACATTAGAAAACATGTCCGTGCGTTGCAACGGGAGAAAAGAATCACATTCTTTCAACACAATTAACTCGATTCAAGATCCTTCACATTTCCACATTATATATTTGAATATAGTGCCTAAATTGTGTTGTTGCTTATTGTTCTTCCCGCATTTATCGACCATGGTTGCGGTATGCACCTGATAGCAATATGTACAACGTGATAAACTTTAATGTGATAGTGTCGTCCATCGCGCACACAAACCTATTATCGAATCACATCATTGCAAGTGAATTTTTATTCATTAATCTCGTGAATTGGACGTCGTCTGCGCTTTCTGAGCTACGATCTAAATCACCCCCTACGCACACTCATTTTTAAATTGTATATTTTTCTTGTAAATACATCAACATTCTTTTTAAAATACATAAATACATTTTAAATTATATTGATTTTTTTAAAGAGCATGAATATTTTTAAGCATGTGAACACTTTTTTTGAGTGACATAAAAATTGTTATGAGAGGGTATGTATTTTTAAAATTAGATGAACATTAATTTCATATATGAAGAAATATTTTTAAAACTACGCAAACATTTTAACTGGATGAATAATTTTGAAAATTGGATCTTCCAAAAGACACAAAAAAACTAAAAGTGATATGGTTACATGTACACGCGTGCATCCATTTTTTTCCTTGATAATTAGTATTTTTTCTTTCTGGCACATCGAAGTTTAATTTCTTCTTTAATTTATTTTCTTCCTAAGAGAAAGGGTGAAGTTTATTCTTTTTTCTTTACTGGGGATAGTGCATGTCCTATATGTACGTCGATAATATATCTTTTTTAAGATATATTCCATTTATTTTTAATTAAATATAACAATGCACGTGCATTGCAATATGTCATTATCATCCAGGAAAATTGCGAAAAAATATTACAACTATTTGAGAGAGTGTGAGCGGCATCATATTTTTTTTGAGAGATACACAATACAACGTAGATAGTCACATACACGAGTATACACTCACCCCTATGAACGTACACACGCACACCCTATCCCTATGAACATATTCGCAATACTGAGCTGACACATCATTTTGAGATTAACGAAGTCACCATCTCGTCTTCGATGGGAACGTCTCCTCCAACTGAAGACACATCAGCGGAAAGCCTGAAATATATTCAGGACAATGTGAGCATCAATGTCAAATTTAGGATACAACCATCCACCTAACCAGCTCAACCACAGATTGATTCACCGGCATCATATTTTTTGTTGCAACGGGCAACAGAAAATATAACAGTGATTAAATTGTGCTGCACGGAAGCAACTTGGCACAATTTTTTCGATGAAGGCTACACAAAAATATAACAACTACCAACGCCACGAGTGTTTTAATTGAATCCAACTTAAATTCCTTCATCCCACATCTCACCCTCGATATTGTGAAATGCCATCCAAATTATCATGAGAGCCCATATATACATTCTCCTTGCTTTTTAGCTCGACGTTCAGCCTTTGAAATCCTCTTTTCATCGTGCCCTTATTCCTTTCTGAGCTTGTTTACAAAGTTGATGATCCACATATATAAATTGGTGGAGTTATCCATAAGGTAGCGAGGTGGTATTTATTTGAGGAGGATCAACCGTGCACACATGTCTGTGTTGGCCCATTACTGCGTAGAAGTTTTCTAAAGGACCAAGGCCCAGCGAAGCCTTGAAATTTAAGTCACGCTATGGGCCGGAGTTGGCCCATACGACGACCGAGTGAATATCTCTCGTACGCTGGACGAACGACGTGATTTGCCGAACCGTTTTTTTCCTAATTAATGATGGACTGCGGGTTTATTTACAGAAAAGGAAAAAAAAAATTAATACAACGGACTAAGAAAGTCACCTCCCTTTATTGTTAGGTATAAATATAGATCACATTTAGATGTGCCTTAGCAAATCTAAATTTTGTATATTATAAATTATAAATACAGTAATGTTTTTACTCTCTCCGTTTCTTTTTACTTCGTATATAAAATTTGGTCAAAGCCAAATCTTATAAAGTATGACTAACTTTATAGAAAAATCTATCAACATCCACGATATGAAACCAATACCATTAGATGCTTCATGAGATTAAGTTTTATATTATATAATTTTGATGTTATAGATGTTTATACTTTTTAATTTAAATTTTGTCAAACTTTATAAAATTTGACTTTGACCAAATCTTATACGCGGAGTAAAAAGAAACGGAGGGAGTACATCTAAATTTTTTCCAAAAAAAATAGGAACACAATACAACTCAAACGCTCACATACACGAGTATACAATCACACATACGACGCACACACGCACACCCTATCCCTATGAGCATCTTCGCAATACTGAGTTGGTACATCATCTTGAGATTAACGAAGAAAATGCGAGCACCATTGTCAAATCTGGGATTTGAACTCTGGTAGGCTGTGGATACAACCATCCACCTAACCAACTCAACCTCAAGTTGATTCGCGCAAAAATATCCAATTTCAACAAACGATGTAAAATGGGCGTACGAACAAATGATGTATACCGGTAATGTAAAACTGGATGGCCGCATGTCACCCGAGTCAAAACTAAACTATTGTTAAACGAAATTTGTTTCTGGCGGGCAGCGGCTCGGTGGGGTTGTGGTGGTTTCAGGCGGTGGAGGGGGCATCTTGGCGGGGCGCTGCTGGCCTGTTGGATCTACTGCTACTTATTGCAAGGGTGGATGAGGCGAAGTGAAGGGAGCGGGCGCACAGGCGGCGGCGAAGCTTGCCCGGGCGGCAAGGATAGCCGACTAGCGGTGGGATGGACGGCGGGGCCAGGGATGGAGGAACGGTCGACCCACAACGTTTTCTGGCGGAAATCCCCGACGGTGACGGCGGTGGCTTCAAGTCGGGCGACGCCTCCGAAGCGGCAAGGCGGCGGTGACGAACTTGATTTAGCCTGATTCAAAGTTGTGAAGTGGTGGGGGTGGGGAGGCCAGATCTAGTAGCGGCGGGAGACTGATGGTTGGCTCACGGATGGTGGCGGGGTGCGACTAGTCGCACGAGAGGGGAGGGTAATGAAATTTGAGGCAGTTGGCGATCGCGTGCGGTTGTAAAATATGTAAATGATTTAACACCACCTGGCCCAATCATCCATTCCTCATCCTACACCATTTTAATCCTGCTTGTTACTAGCTACTTTGCTTTTTTGTTTTACTTTTGTTATTTTGCCACCATTATTTCCATTACTACTGCTACCACTATCACATCGTTACTACTAATAAATTATTGCCAAGCAAGTATCTTTCAGGTGCGGTTGAATTGACAACTCAACTGTCAAAACTTATAAATATCATTTGGCTCCCCTGTGTCGAATCTGTAAATTGGGTTATCCCTACCCACAAAGACTGTTACGATCCTCTACACTTGCGCGTCATCAGTAACTCTCTCTTTTACATAGAAGGCGGTGGGGGAGTTAAAAAACAGATAGAAACTAGCACCGTGCACTGGGTCAATAGGTTAGTTCCCAAAAATGTTGTAAAAGAGTATGAAAGTGTAGCTGTAACATCCCAAAATTCTCCGAATTTTAGAATGTTAATAAAATTAAATAGATAATGATTGTTTGCTTGATGTGTTTGATTTTCTCTGTAATTTAAAACTTTTTTTTTAGTTTATTGAATATTAAAAGGAGAGGGAATAAAAGGATTTTCCCTAAAATTCATAATTGGAGTTTTTGGAAGTAATTATTTAAAACAAAACCAACAAAACAAAATGAGAGAAGGTAATATGACTCCTTCAACATATTAAAAGGTTGGAAAATGTTTTAAATCATTATTGGACTTCTTCTGAATATTCAAAACATTTTTCAACTCAAGGAAATCCATTTGAGAGGATATAAAATGACTTATCCCCTTTTAATAGAGTTGGAAAATATTTAGAATATTACTTTAAAGTTTTTAAAATTTATTATGAGTATTATAAATAACTCAAAAATTATTTTAGAGATTTTATAATGCTAAGAGAGTTTTTATTTCATTGAAATGATTTATTAAATATTTTAAAAGAGTTGAAAAAGTATTCCAATGGGATATTTTTATTTTACCAAATTATTTATTGGTGTGACCATTTTAAAATTTATATTTTATTATATAGAAATGGTTTGTCAATGCTTTTGACCGAATAAAAATATTTTAAATAACTTATTGAAATTTTATTTGATTTATGAAAAGTATTGTATATTTAAATAAAGTATTTAGAAAATGTTTTTATTTTTATTTTCGTTTTTGGAAAATGTATTCATTAAATAAATTTCTTTGTATTATTTGATGAATTTAGAGATTTATTTCATATTTTTCTGATTAGTATTTATTTTTGTATTATTGTTTGAAGTTTCGGTTTTTAAAATAAAAAGAACAACCGTAGCCGGCCCAGTGTGCTAATTATCGCCGCGGTCGAAGTTGGGCCCGAGTCGGTTTCAAAGTTTTTTTTTTCGTTTTCTTGTTTTTCTGTCTATTTAGGATTTTTTAGAAATTTCCTTTTCTTTTTTTTGGAAAACCCTAGCGGCGGGTCCCGCAACGCCGCCGCCGCGGCCATCTCATCTCCGGCCGCCGGCCACCTCAGCCCGCCGCCGCCTCCAGCGCCGCGGCCGTGCCTCCACCGACCGCGCCTCGCCTGCGCCGCCACCCCGCCTCCCGTGTGCCGCCCGCCGCGGAACCGTGCCGTCGAAGCCGCCACGGCGAGCTGCTCACCGGCCGCCCGAGCCCGAGGCCGCGCCGCGCCTCCCACTCGCCGGGCTGCGCCGCCCACGCCGCGCGACGCCGCCGTCGCCGGAGCCGCCCACCGCCGGCCCACACCTTGCCGACAGCCTCCCCACCGCCGGAGCAAGTCGCCGGAGCCGCAACTACCTCGCCGGAGCTCCAACTCCGGCCAGATCTGGACCAGGGACCCAATCGCGTTTTTTTCAAAAACTTTATTTGCGGATCAGTCCTTTTGGCAGAAAACACCCCGGTGCCGCACCCGCAATATCTCCCACACCGTGCGTCGGATCGAGGTGAAACTTTTTCCTACACACTTATGTTGTCTGTACTTTAGCATAGTATAAATTTTTGCACACTTTGCACACTTTTGAACTTGAATTTAATTCAAATTCAAATTCAAATTCCGGTGGTCGTATCTTTTAAACCGTTGATCCAAATCGAGTGATTCTTTTTGCGTTGGATCACTTATTCCATGTACTTTCTGTTCATAGCATGTGTACACAAAAATTCAAATGTTTCTTGATCTGTTTAAATTCAAATTCAATTCAATTCTGCACTTGCTATGACCTGCGTTGTATTATTCCGTTTCACGTGATTCTTTTAGCATATCGGATCATTTGAGACATGTTATCGATAAGGTTCACACACCTTTCATGTGGGTATGATATTCAACTTGAATTCATAAATGTCCATGATCACAAGTCCTTACCGATGGATCTGTATCTGTTGACTCTCTCGAGATCACTTCCACCGATCACCTTCGAGCACATCTACACCTTTGCACTTCAAAGCCTTTTTGTTTGTTGCTAAAACCTTTGTGTTTGTTTGATGATCTTTTGTTTTGTCCTTGTGGTGTGATTGCTTATTTGAGTTCCTTCGTTGCCATAGATTCTCGGAGTGTGACGAATAGAGTTGACTGGACCGTGAGAGCGAAGAACTTCATCGAATGTATAAGGCAAGTTACACTTTGACCATACCTCAACCTATATTTTCTATTATGCATGTAGCAAATTATCACTCTATGCCTGTGTAGGATTATATATTAGTTATGATTTAAACCCAATAGGATAGCCATATGTTCTGACCTTGTATTTCATTGTCGCCCTAGGATCGTGGTTGTTATATATTGCTATTGCTTTGTAGACGGGGATTGGTTGAGTTATCATTGAGCTATGTGAGGATTAATGACTTGACTAGCAAACTTAAATAGAAATCACCTCTGGGCGGGCAGGGAATGCATCCTGGGGCTCGTGCCTTGGATAAGGAGGGACCAGGGCTAAATGCTTCCCGAATGGTTGTTTTGGTGGGAAACCGGGTGTGTCATGGTGACTACCCACTGAACGCAGTGGGCGCCGTCCAGGCTCAAAAAGATCGGACAGACAGTGTGACTAGTAGCTTCCATGTACAACCATTGGCTATATGAGCTCTGGCTTAGATGAGTAAGTTGTGGGGAACCTGGCTCTGGTAGCTAGCTAATGTAGATATGATAGGTGTACCGTCTACCAAAGGCTGGAGGCAACCTCTTCTGAAATACTATGTCTCAATCTTCGGGTTGAGTCCGGTGGGGAAAGTGTACAAACCTCTGCAGAGTGTAAAAACTGATCATGATTAGCCGTGTCCACGGTTACGGACAACTTTGAGCAACTGGGCATTATTGTTGTTGGATGGTCTTGACAGATATTTCACCTTAATAAGAATTTGAGTGGGAACTTTTAATAAAGGGATGGTTGGAATTGGTGTAGCCCGATTCAGCCATACTTAGGACTAGCAAGATAAATTAAAATTTGATTAGTTGTAGTATGTGAGGGAAAAATCAGCTTTCTGCAAAGTAAAACCATAAGCCTTTCCTTTGACTTATCCTTGCATGTAGAAGTAGGTCTGTTATATCCTTTTTCGTGTGACTTGCCGTACAAATCAGATGTACTGACCCATTGTCGGGCTGTAACCTTCGGTGTTGCAGGATTGTATACGACGAGTAAGTGATGCGATGTAGGTTTACGATGTCTATACTCAACTATGCCGGTGGAGTTGATGGACGCCATGAAGCTTTTACTATTTCCGCTGTATTTTTATTTGTAAGCTAGCCTTGAGCTATGCATGTATGCTTTATTGTAATACTGGATCTTCGTGTAATATATATGACATGTGGTTTATTCTTGATATTACATCGTGTATTGTGTGTGCTAGCTATTGATCCAGGGACTAGCACAAAATGCACAGAGACTTGGATTCTTAGTGAATCGGGTCGTTGCAGATGGTATCAGAGCCCATGTTGACTGTAGGTCGTGACCCTAGAAATGGATATGAAAAGCCATAGGAACAAAAATATTTTATCACTCTTTGATTACTTACTCTCTCCACTAGTATCTCTCATCTATTATTCATCTTCTAAAAACCCCTCATATTGTTTTACTATAAATACCCTCTGAGTTACTTACCCCTGAAGACAAGACATTTGAGAAGTACATCATCAACCTCGTGGATCAATTGAAGTTATGACCATAAGAACCAGAAGGAATACCCTATGAGGGTCAATAAGTTTTGACACTACAAGAGGAATTTTTAAGATCAACTTAGCTGAGAAGGATGAAGCTTAGAATCAGACCACCAACTTTTAGGTCAAGTTAGATGAATGAATTTCGCTTAGTATGATGAGATCGGATGTCTTGCACATATGACCTTACTCTAGGAGTTGTTTGTGTGGTGTGACTTTCTGTGTTTCATTGATTGTTGTTTTGTGTTGCTGTTGAACGTAGGTGTTTTTGCCTCTTTCTTGTGTGAGTGCATATGGTTGGGGTATTCTTTAGTTGTTGTCTTGTCGGTGTTATAGTTTTGCCCTAACCCTTGTCTTATGGGTTTAATAGATGGAGTATGGAGTAGGACTCGCCTTTTCTGGGGCGATGTCGAGACTGAAGGTGGAGCAATGGATTCGTAGTATGGAGGAGCACATGCAGATAAACAAGGTTGGAAGTGAGGACATGGTCCCCTATGCTATTAAGTACTTGGTAGAAGAGGCTGCTACTTGGTGGAGAATGGACCAAGCAATTGACGAATAACGAAGGAAGATTACTTGGAAGGAATTTACAAGGATTTTGTTGGGATCCCGCCTCGTCACCCCAACGAAAAGGACGGTAAACCTTAAGAGGCCCCGTGCCTGCACAATTTGCGGTGAAGCAGGACACTCCTACGAAGGACACCAGGATGGATGTCCCCATTGTGAGGAAATGCACATGGGTGAAGAATGCCCCACCGCACAAGTCACATGTTTCGTGTGTGAAGGAAATAATCATTACCCGGCTCAGTGTCAATTTTTCATCATGACACAACAAGTATCTCAGCATCAAAAGAAAGGAATGGAGAAAATTATCCAAGAATTCAGGGAAGCACCCGTGAAGAATAAAAAGAAGGACATTAGCCAAATTCAGTGTTTCTGGTGCAGGAATATGGGACATTACGCCAACATGTGTCCAGAATTAAAGGAAGCACCCGTGAGGGAGAAGAAACAAAAGGACCTTAGCCAAATTGAGTGCTACCGGTGCAGGAACATGGGACACTACAGCAATATGTGTCCAGAATTGAAGAGGAAGAAGAAGATGTGAACATGGGAGCAAAGACGTCGACATATTGAAACTTACGTTTGGCGATTGGAGGATAGACGTTCGTAGGTGTGCACTAAGTGTACGCTGTTACTCTTTTTCTGTTAACTGGAGATGTGGAATGATGCATGTTTTGTTGTGGTTGAACTAGATGTTTGTAACACCCCGGGTGTCACGCTACAGTAATCACCTACAATAATCACAATTATTGTTGCTAATCATGCCTTGATCATTTTTTAATCAACACAAACTCAAAATGCCTTTTCATGAATATTAAAAAGATGTGATAAATAAAACTTTGTCCTAAAATTATAAAACCACTTTTGTTAAATGCACAATATTCATTGGACCATTGTAAACCAACTTTGAGTATTTATCATGCCACTGAAAAATTCAAACAATTCAAACCAGTGGCTGAACAACAACAATTCTCAGTTGAATATTAAAAAGAAATAAATAATTTTATTTTGCCACCAAACTTTTTGTGGCATCTCAATATGGTGTTACACTATTTGTGCCACACGCAACTTATTTTACAAAACTCATTTTCTTGTTCGATTTAAATCAAACTGAACAGCAGTATTAATTGCGGTAACTGGAAATTGCGAAATCTTATTTAACGCCCAATGCGAATACCCCCCCTGTCCCAGCCCACCGCGGCCCACCTACCCCCTCCCTCTACCTCCTGTTCACGGGGGAGCCGTGGCAGGCATCCCCCGGCCAGACCACGGCCTTGACGCCGTGGAGGTTATCCGGCGGCTCGGCGGCAACTATAAGGCCAGGGCGACCCCGTGGAAACCCTAGCCCCTTCCTCAGTTCTTATCCCTCAAGCATAGCTTAATCCCATGCCCCTCTTTGATCCCCTTGCTGGTGCCATGGCCGCCGGCCGATTCCGACCGCGCCCGGCCGTCGCGGCCGCCGCGCTGCGCCTCCCTGGATCCCTTCACGACGGCGCACCTGCTCCCCCCGAGACTCGTCGCTCGCCCCCACCTCGTGCTGGCCCCGACCAACATTGGCACGCCATGGAACGCCGCGGCGTCGCCGCCGCTGCTGCTGCGGCCCGGCCGCCTCCCGACGCCCTCGTCCTCACCCTGGAGCCACGCCTCCTCTCCTGGCAAGGCCTGCTGCACCCCCCCTGTGAGCCTTCCCTCCGCCTCCCCATTCGCCCTGTTTCCCGAATGCTGGCCACGGCCGCCATGGGCGTTGCGCACGCTCGCCGTGCCCCGCGCGTGCGCCCGCGCTACCCATAGCTCGCACGCGCGCCCTCTCCATGCGGCCCGCTCGCGCCCTTGTCGTCGCTCCGCTCTGGGCCGTGGATGTGTGCCGCCGTCCAGTGGCCACCGCCGGCGAGCACGCCGTGGGCAACCCCCCTAACCCCCCTATTAGCCTAATCCCCCATCTAATTAACCCCCATGGAGTCCCTGACGGTTGGCCCCTAGTGGATTAACTAGCAGATTAAAACTAATCTAATAACCCCCTAGCCTATTACATGTGGGCCCCTGGCCTTTTAAAATAAATTGAAATTGTTAATTATGTCTCTGTTAGTATGACAGATGGGACCCACTGTTATTTGATTTAAAAAATGAATATTATAGATGTTCAGAGTATGACATGTGGGCCCTGGCTCTATTTTAATTAATAAAAATGAATTAATAAAACATGTGAGGCTGATCAGTGGGACCCACTGGTTAGGTTTGACCAGTCAAACTACACTGTTCTGGATAATGTTAGAATTATTAATAAAATAAATATAGAAATTCTTTTAAATTGATTTAAACTTATAAAATCAATATCTTTTAAACAGTAACTCGGATCAAAAAACTTTATACATCAAAATTGATCAGAAAAATATAACGAATACGGATACGCTATCCGTATGTCAACCACACCCCTATAACACAACGAACACCGACATTCCCCCCTCCGGGCTGTCTGTCGATAATTCCCGGTGCCGGTAAAAACCTGCCGGATGAATTTATTTCGAACACGAAAGTTGTCCGGAACGGTTCAACTAACACGGATACACCCCCTTATCTTTGTCGGATGTCCACGACACCTCCGGCATGATACCTTCCCCCTCCGGTCGCCCTATCCGGTAATCACCCGGAGCTGGTAGTTCATCCCCGGATGGATTCCCGCTCCGAGCATCACACATGGCACTGCGTTAGAACCCCGTAAACATTTCATCTGTCATGTCATGCATATGTTTGAATATTATTGCTGTGTATTTACTGTTTCCTCCCCCCCTTAATCTCCGGTAGACCCCGCTGTTACCGCCGACTACACCGCTGCCGGGTACGACTACTTCGTCGACGACCCTACCCCTACCGTCGAGCTACCAGGCAAGCAGAGCCATTCTCTTCCCCAGATATCGCCTATCTTTTCCGTACTTTCTTGCAATAGGCATTGTTACTGTTGCTGCTACGATTACAATCCTATTCAATTGCATAGCTTGATTTTGTTGCCCCTTGATGTACCTTCCTTTATCCTATGCTGCCAATTATAATTATGCATTATTCAGCAGTGAACCCTGCGCTTTGTTAGCTAGGATTAGATAGCAGGGCCGTGACCACTCAGGGGAGTGAACGCGGATACAAATATTATAACTGCACAGGTACGGTACAATGCAGACACCGCCTCAGTCCCCCTAGCTCGGCTCTACCGAGCCACCATCAAGTGTGAGCTATCAAGGAGTAATCCTTGTACTCCACTCGTTGCTGACTTTGTGTAGCCACTCTAGGTACTTGAGCAACGGTTGTCCTTCAGGTAAGAAGTCGGGCGACCCAACGGTGCCCGCGAGTGGTATTGCGACGGGACGACAGGGAGGGTACGACCAGTGTACCGGTGTGCTTGGCCCCTGATCGTTGGCCGCGAGAGTTACCAATCCACGAAAGTCGAGCTCTACCAAGAGCACACGCGCGACAAGGTAAGGAGACGGTTCACCTTGTTGGTAACCGCAGAGACTTGGTGGGACGACAGGGTAGGCACCGATGTACTGGTGGTCCTGACTGCTGTCGTTGTCCGCGGGTCAGTTAAGTCGAGGCAACGATAACGGTTGTCCCGCAAATTAAATGGTTCGGCGGATGACTTGAGTAGCCTTTTGGCTTGTACGCGCTGCCTACACGTGGGATAATGAGTTATGGGCTCCTCTGCTTCATGGTGTCGTCCGAGGACTCTTCAGACGTCATCAGTACCGCGGGCTGATTGCCGGGAAGTGCGGTGTCTTCTTTGGCTCGAGCTGTGTTGTTTTTGTTACGGCTTCCCGGACACCCACGCACCGTGCAGGAGTACGTCAGGGTTGGGGTCCAAGGCCCTGCGTACTTAGGATTTAGACCGGCGGATGGCCTCTCTGTTGAATTTGAAAGATGGGCTGTGGAGTGTCGGATAGCCTCGGTGGGGCATTCCCTAACAAGGTGTATGCCACCTTGGAGATCCGTGCGTTGTAGTGTAACAGAAGTGCACCCCTGCAGGGAAGTTTAATCTATTCGAATAGTCGTGTCCACGGTAACAGGGCGCTTTATGCTGAAGCTGGATCTTACCACTACAAACTATTATTATTAAACTGTATGGGTCCGGGTTTTCTTCCTCGCGGGGATGTCGAGGAGGGGATCTCGGAGGCATTGTTAATTATTACAACTTACTATTATACAATGTTGCAGCAACTTCTGCTGCATTGTTACTTTATGCTTTATATGAACTGTTGGCTATTCTCTCCTCATGCTGCAAGACTCGTCGGAAGATGCTAGTCTTCGATAGGCCTAGCTTCTTACCCTTATTCCGATTTCTATCTTGCAGTCCACTATATATAGCCTCCCCTTCCATTTGATCCAATGCATAATGATTAGTAGCGGACGTAAGACTCGCGGGTATGCTAGATACTCACCTTTGCTTTATTTCCCTTTTTCGCTTTGCCTGATCGGCCATTGCAGCCGACGTTGGAGCCCAGGAGCAGGAGTACCCCGGAGGAGACTACTACGACGTCGAGTTCCCCGTCGACCAGGAGTAGTTCGGTGGATCCCAGGCAGGAGGCCTCGCCTTTTCAATCTGTATCTCTGATGTGATTTGTGCTAGCCTTCTTAAGGCAAAACTTGACTAACTATGTCTGTACTCAGATATTATGGCTTGTATGACTTATGTATTCGGATCCTCGTGATCCCTGGTATTGTAACATATTGATTTATCCTTTTGTGTTTAGTGTTGTGATGTGATATTCTCACCGTGGCACCCTAATCTCAGCCGTGTACCCTGCGTGTATGATTACTGTACACGGATTGATTTTGGGGGCGTCACAAGTTGGTATCAGAGACGACTGCCTGTAGGACACCCCCTTCCAACTCCTTTGTCGAAGTCGAGTCTAGTCGTTGCAAAACTACTTTACTAACAGTGTCGTGTGGCTTATCGGCGCACGTCGCAAAAGTGGGTGGAATTAGGATCTTTTTCTCCGCATCTTTACTCTGGGACTCTGAACTCTCTTCTCTTTCGGGTTAAAGATTTTGCTAACTCTGACATTAGGTTCTCGTGACTACTTCCTCCCGGAGAGCCCCTCATTACAGATGATCGCTTAGATTACGAGAAGATCCCAAAGATTACTCCCCGACAAATTCTCGAGACCCTAGGTTCCGATCACCTTTACAATTCCCTGCCACCGATAAGTCCGTATGTATAACCACATACACCTTTCGTTCATCCATTCAATCCCAGTTGCTCTTGTGTTCACAAGATGCATCGAAAAACTTTCCATTGTTTCAGGAATCCTTTGAGCCTACTGCCTTGCAGCTTCTTTTCACCCTGCGGATAATTCCTCACATTTATCGAGGATCCGTTCATCCTAAGTGGTTCCTGTGATTCCCAAAATACTTTGAAATACTATTCGATCTCGCGACAATCCTCGGCAGCCTACTTGAGATTCTTCTTACCTGCTTGCACTGTGATTAATCATATTTGTCTTGTAGACTTTGATGACCTCCCTTGGCATTGACATTCTGATATGTTGAATCATCGTGTGTACTAGTGCACGCAATCTTCAGTTGATCCCTATGAATCCATTCTTCTAGCTCAGACGTCATTCCGGACATGAGCTGGTTCTTGGTAAATCAAACCTTAATTGATTATCCGTCAAGCCTCTATTCAACTTATACATGTTTGATCGATGTATCTGGATCTGATACACCGATATGGAAGTCATATTCCTTTGTACTTAAGCATCGAACTATTCAGATGCTTCTATCTCCGATGCTTATGCATTCTTTCTTCTTATGGTTGAGTACCGATACTCATACAAGATTCTCTGTATGCCTCCTGACCTTTTTGGTGGATTACTACCTGTCGTCCCCATTGTGTCATAAATCATTGACGAGCATCCCCTGATACGAAATGCCTTTGGCGAACGGTATCATCTGTTCCGTGTCATCAGCCTTCTGCTTTCAAACTTGTATCTCTTGTTCCTATTGTTTGTCGTATGGATTCGTAAAATGTCCCTATGGGTTGTATCTATGCTTCATCCATCTGTGTGAACCCATGAACTTCTACGGGTCTTACTCTACCGGTGTTATGCCAAATAAACTTTTGAACGCTAAAAATTCATCGTCAGCGAGAAGTGAATGAGAGGCTATCCATTAAAGAAGTGGGAGTCGACCTTGAACTTGTGTTCATGCCCACGGATACTATGTAGAACTTATCATGAAAGCTTCTCGTAAATATAATTAACCCTCTTGGTGTAAATTCTTCTACACCTATGATCCACCATTCTACCATCGATTATTACCCCTGGTATCTCGAGGTTTTCATGCCTTTGCACTACATCTTATGGATTGTGATGAAACAATGCCTATCCCTGTAATATCCATTTCATGGTTCTGGGTTGTCGTCAACCGAGACCACCGCTTACCTTTTGCTCCACCACCCCTTTTGTTTTGTGATGTTTCTATTCGATTGCATTCTCTTGAAACCTCTCGACATAAAGTGTCGTGGTCATCATCAGGATTTTTGCTTCTTCCATGTGTCTATTGAATTCATGGTGAGAAATACCATCCTTGCCCCTCGATGATTTGTGTTATCATCGACAACATCCTTTGACTCCCCGCCAATACAAACTTGGTCCTTTATATCGTGCTCTGCTTTCCCGGGAAATATATACACGTGATACTTGTGTATCATTACATTTTCCCTTTCATTGGTCTGTTTAACCTTTCTTTTAATATAAATTATCCGAGCAGTGATAATTCGCTGCTGATGTAAACACTTCGGTGTATCACTTGTCCATACAACCTGTTACTATTGTTGATGACTTTTTGGTGACCACCGATGGACGAGAACTTTGCCAATTGGTCCGCCTCGTCTTAACGAGAAGGAAGATGGTTCTCTTCATCCCTCGCCCTTGGCACTGATGTTGTTGCCGACATAGCTGGCAATCCGTTCTCTGACTCTCTTGTACCTTTCTGTTCTCGAGGTTATTCCTCTTGCTTGACCTCATATGCAACTCACGAGTCACCTACCTTTTGATATTCAGTTCGATATCAGACTCAGTGCTTATGCCTGATGCTCTGGACCCCTTTACATCCTCCGTTATCATCGTCGAATGCTTGCATATCCGCTTGAGAGCTTCTCATGCCTTCTTTTGTTTCTCTCGATGTATCTCCTTGAGTTTAACTCGTGAGATACGTTGTACCCCATTCCCTTCGATCATCTCGGTTGGTTAAGTTTGTACGGATCCGACCCCCCTCAAGTTTCCCCTAACCTATTCGTAGGTACGATGAAGACCCTAATGGAAGGATGACAACCCGTTGATATGCACTGATGAAGAGAAATGAGGACGTCAACGTTAAGGATTAACTTCTTCGAGAAGGATAACAAGCACCAGAAGAATCGTTAGAATACGAAACCAAAGCTTTACCCCTTTCGCTACCTTTAATTCTCGGGACGAGAATTCTTTGTAGTGGGGGAGATTTGTAACACCCCGGGTGTCACGCTACAATAATCACCTACAGTAATCACAATTATTGTTGCTAATCATGCCTTGATCATTTTTGAGTCAACACAAACTCACAATGCCTTTTCATGAATATTAAAAAGATGTGATAAATAAAACTTTGTCCTAAAATTATAAAACCACTTTTGTTAAATGCACAATATTCATTGGACCATTGTAAACCAACTTTGAGTATTTATCATGCCACTGAAAAATTCAAAAAATTCAAACCAGTGGCTGAACAACAACAATTATCAGTTGAATATTAAAAAGAAATAATAAATAATTTTATTTTGCCACCAAACTTTTTGTGGCATCTCAATATGGTGTTACACTATTTGTGCCACAAGCAACTTATTTTACAAAACTCATTTGCTTGTTCGATTTAAATCAAACTGAACAGCAGTATTAATTGCGGTAACTGGAAATTGCGAAATCTTATTTAACACCCAATGCGAATACCCCCCCTGTCCCAGCCCACCGCGGCCCACCTACCCCCTTCCTCTACCTCCTGTTCACGGGGGAGCCGTGGCAGGCATCCCCCGGCCAGACCACGGCCTTGACGCCGTGGAGGCTATCCGGCGGCTCGGCGGCAACTATAAGGCCAGGGCGACCCCGTGGAAACCCTAGCCCCCTTCCTCGGTTCTTATCCCTCATGCATAGCTTAATCCCATGCCCCTCTTTGATCCCCTTGCTGGTGCCATGGCCGCCGGCCGATTCCGACCGTGCCCGGCCGTCGCGGCCGCCGCGCTGCGCCTCCCTGGATCCCTTCACGACGGCGCACCTGCTCCCCCCGAGACTCGTCGCTCGCCCCCACCTCGTGCTGGTCCCGACCAACCTTGGCACGCCATAGAACGCCGCGTCGTCGCCGCCGCTGCTGCTGTGGCCCGGCCGCCTCCCGACGCCCTCGTCCTCACCCTGGAGCCACGCCTCCTCTCCTGGTCTGGCCTGCTGCACCCCTCCTGTGAGCCTTCCCTCCGCCTCCCCATTCGCCCTGTTTCCCGAATGCTGGCCACGGCCGCCATGGGCGCTGCGCACGCTCGCCGTCCCCCGCGCGTGAACCCGCGCCACCCATAGCTCGCACGTGCGCCCTCGCCATGCGGCCCGCTCGCGCCCTTGTCGTCGCTCCGCTCTGGGCCGTGGATGTGTGCCGCCGTCCAGTGGCCACCGCCGGCGAGCACGCCGTGGGCAACCCCCCCTAACCCCCCCTATTAGCCTAATCCCCCATCTAATTAACCCCCCATGGAGTCCTTGACGGGTGGCCCCTAGTGGATTAACTAGCAGATTAAAACTAATCTAATAACCCCTAGCCTATTACATGTGGGCCCCTGGCCTTTTAAAATAAGTTGAAATTGTTAATTATGTCTCTGTTAGTATGACAGATGGGACCCACTGTTATTTGATTTAAAAAATGAATATTATAGATGTTGAGAGTATGACATGTGGGCCCTGGCTCTATTTTAATTAATAAAAATGAATTAATAAGACATGTGAGGCTGACCAGTGGGACCCACTGGTCAGGTTTGAACAGTCAAACTACACTGTTCTGGATAATGTTAGAATTATTAATAAAATAAATCTAGAAATTCTTTTAAATTGATTTAAACTTATAAAATCAATATCTTTTAAATCGTAACTCGGATCAAAAAACTTTATACATAAAAATTGATCAGAAAATATAACGAATACGGATACGCTATTCGTATGTCAACCACACCCCTATAACACAACGAACACCGACATTCCCCCCTCCAGGCTGTCTGTCGATAATTCCCGGTGCCGGTAAAAACCTGCCGGATGAATTTATTTTGAACACGAAAGTTGTCCGGAACGGTTCAACTAACACGGATACACCCCCTTATCTTTTTCGAATGTCCACGACACCTCCGGCATGATACCTTCCCCCTCCGGTCGCCCTGTCCGGTAATCACCCAGAGCTGGTAGTTCATCGCCGGATGGATTCCCGCTCCGAGCATCACACATGGCACTGCGTTAGAACCCCGTAAACATTTCATCTGTCATGTCATGCATATGTTTGAATATTATTGTTGTGTATTTACTGTTTCCTCCCCCCCCTTAATCTCCGGTAGACCCCGCTGCTACCGCTGACTACACCGCTGTCGGGTACGACTACTTCGTCGACGACCCTACCCCTACCGTCGAGCTACCAGGCAAGCAGAGCCATTCTCTTCCCCAGATATCACCTATCTTTTCTGTACTTTCTTGCACTAGGCATTGTTACTGCAGCTGCTACGATTACAATTCTATTCAATTGCATAGCCTGATTTTGTCGCCCCTTGATGTACATTCCTTTATCCTATGCTGCCAATTATAATTATGCATTATTCAGAAGTGAACCCTGCGCTTTGTTAGCTAGGATTAGATAGCAGGGCCGTGACCACTCACGGGAGTGAACGCGGATACAAATATTATAACTGCACAGGTACGGTACAATGCAGACACCGCCTCAGGCCCCCTAGCTCGGCTCTACCGAGCCACCATCAAGTGTGAGCTATCAAGGAGTAATCCTTGTACTCCACTCGTTGCTGACTCTGTCTAGCCGCTCTAGGTACTTGAGCAACGGTTGTCCTTCAGGTAAGAAGTCGGGCGACCCAACGGTGCCCGCGAGTGGTATTGCGACGGGACGACAGGGAGGGTACAACCAGTGTACCGGTGTGCTTGGCCCCTGATCGTTGGCCGCGAGAGTTACCAATCCACGAAAGTCGAGCTCTACCAAGAGCACACGTGAGACAAGGTAAGGAGACGGTTCACCTTGTTGGTAACCGCAGAGACTTGGTGGGACGACAGGGTAGGCACCGATGTACTGGTGGTCCTGACTGCTGTCGTTGTCCGCGGGTCAGTTAAGTCGAGGCAACGATAACGGTTGTCCCGCAAATTAAATGGTTCGGCGGATGACTTGAGTAGCCTTTTGGCTTGTACGCGCTGCCTACACGTGGGATAATGAGTTATGGGCTCCTCTGCTTCATGGTGTCGTCCGAGGACTCTTCAGACGTCAGCAGTACCGTGGGCCGATTGCCGGGAAGTGCGGTGTCTTCTTTGGCTCGAGCTGTGTTGTTTTTTTTACGGTTTCCCGGCCACCCACGCACCGTGCAGGAGTATGTGAGGGTTGGGGTCCAAGGCCCTGCGTACTTAGGATTTAGACCGGCGGATGGCCTCTCTGTTGAGTTTGAAAGATGGGTTGTGGAGTGTCGGATAGCCTCGGTGGGGCATTCCCTAACAAGGTGTACGCCACCCTGGAGATCCGTGCGTTCTAGTGTAACATAAGTGCACCCCTGCAGGGAAGTTTAATCTATTCGAATAGCCGTGTCCACGGTAACAGGACGCTTTATGCTGAAGCTGGATCTTACCACTACAAACTGTTAGACCAAGTATGTGATCAGAGGGGGAGGGGGTGAATGATCACTTCAAAATTTCGCATGAAACTTTGAAGTGAAGCCTAACACAGCAATCGAAACTATTCAACAGAAAGGTAAACATTGAAGCAGAACGTGATCGAAGCAGAACATAGTGAATCAGAAGTATCGAATCAATTGCATCGAAGCAGAACTCTGAAGCAATTGACAAACAGAATGTAAGTGCGGAAAGTAAAACGAACTCTTGACTCGGCGATGTTTGTTCGACCAGTTCACACTCTGCAAAGTGCTACGTCTGGTTGGAGGGACTTGTGATTGAACACAGGAGCTAACCTCTCTCCGTCCATTTCTCCACTGCACCAATCTCCTTGAGCTTGGTCAGTTCTTCACTCTTGGTTGATTATTGAGGAAATCACCGAAACCTTTGACAAACTGGACTTCGAGGCGACAATAACTCTTCGCTCTCTGAAGAACAACTCTCTAACCGTCTAGGAGAATTGCAGTTCTCCAAGATAACAAGGCTAGCAAACTTCTTCCTAAGTCATAATGAATCAACTCAGATCAATAGGACTTATGCTTCGGTGGATCGGTATTTGAAATTCTTCGGTGGGGTTGCTCTCTCTCTCTCTCTCCTCAGTAGGGAATCAATGTTGGAGCAGCCAACCAGCCAATGAAGGCGGGGGTGGCGTATTTATAGGCAGCAATCCCAAGGTGCGAAATGACTGAAGTGACCCGATGTGACAGCTTGACACCTGTCCCCAACGGTCATATTTTCAATCAAAGCGCAACTTTACTTGCGGTCCAAGTAACGCTGACTCACGGACTTGGTTCTGCTTCAGGAGCCGAAAGAACAAAGTCTTCGCTGGTGAAGCATTACCTAGCTCACATGAGATTTCTTCGACTCTGGCTTCTCACTGGTTTAGTTTCGATCTGAGTCTTTTCATCAAAACCTTCGGAGTACATTTACTAAACCCCTCTTGATAGTACGGTTTTTCCTATGACTCAAAGAAGTAAAAAGAACTACGCAAAAACAACTAAGTCTTGCGCCATCTTGATCACCTTCTTCGATAGGATGTGCTTCAGGATTCCTTATCTTTTTAGGGGTCGACATCCGTGATAAACTTCGCTCCAGAGGATATGCTTCGATAAATGAGTAAATCTTCGTTGAAGCTTTATCACCAACCAATAACTTCAGGAACCTAACCATCTGTTTCACACTAGAAAACTTGTTAGTTCCTCTACTGTTTTGACCAACAATATCCAAAACTCATGAGGGTATAACTTTGCTCTTACAATCTCCCCCTTTTTGGACTATTGTTGACAAAACAGGCATCGATAAAAGATTTGGAATTTTGAATTTGAGTTGAGAGCAAACTCTAAGATATGAAGCTTTTGACTCCCCCTGAATGCAAGCATCGAAGATTTTTAGTCGAAGTAAATGCTTGTTGAAGAATATCATCAATGGGAAGCCTAACACATATCCTAGCGAATCAATTGCATACTAAGATAATTTGCCTTGAAGAACATGCAATCATCCAAAGACCTGTGAACTTAAGGAAAATAACCACCTGCAAGATAAATATAGGAGAGCAGCTTGCAAGCACGGGGTTATTAACATATACAAGGATAAAACAGTTCACAACCGAAGTAAAACGTTAAGATACAACCCAATCGAAGTAAATGGAATGTTTGTCGAATCTTAACACACGCAAAATCGAATCGAATCAAAACCCTAAACCCCGCAGCGAATCTAAACTCAATCGATGCTACTTTCTCCCCCTTTTTGTCAAGAATAGGACAAAAGGTTGAGAGGCAGATCGAGAGCATTTACGCGTCAGCTGCACCCCTGGGACCCTGCGGAATGTCTTCGCCTGTCGAAGATTCATCTCCTGAAGTATCGCCTTCGGTCGAAGCCGGTGACTCTTCCTCGTCGAAGTCCATCGGCGCTTGAAGCAATTCAAGGTCGCTGTCATCGAGGGGATCGTCTTCGTGCTTCGATGTGTGGGAGTCTTCATCAGAGAATGTATCCGGGCGAATCTGTTCGGCGGAGTTAACAAATAGTACTTCTTCGATTTTCTCCAGCGGTGGGATCTTGGGGTTGGGGCGATCAACCGAATCATTTCTGGAAAAGTTTCGCTGCTGATGAGG
This sequence comes from Bromus sterilis, assembly GCA_950022295.1. NCBI lineage: Eukaryota > Viridiplantae > Streptophyta > Magnoliopsida > Poales > Poaceae > Bromus > Bromus sterilis. The sequence continues at coordinate 153,029,106 of OX465596.1, read as the reverse complement.
ATATTCTTTGAATATGCGGTCACCTTGCAGTTTGTTCACAGAGTTAAACTTTCTGAGTCCTTTCCAAGAATGACGCTTCAATACCTTCAAGTATTGATTGTTGTTCATAGCAATGTTTCCGACACGATTAATCTCATCTGATAGATGTTGCATCTGACGCTGATTGCCTTCGATGAAATTTTCTAGCAACTGAGTATTCCGAATGGCAACCTCGAAGTGATACACTTCCTTCTGGTAACGCTTCGACATATTGCGCTCATTGATATGCTGTCTGACTCCTACATAAGTTGCAAAGGGGTCATTTGGCCGCCTGAAGATGTTCATGGTATCGCGGACCGGAGGACAGAACAGCTTCGGATGATGCTTCGCTGTGAATTCTTCGCTGCGTCCATGGTTGCAAATGGCTTGCAGCCAAGGAGCATATGGCTTCAGTTGGTTTACCAATTCAGCAGCTTGTACCATGTTTCGAAGAAAACAATCCTCGAAGTCAAATACTGAGCTTCAATAGAGCATGACGAGTTGGATAATGTATATTTGATTCTTCATTCGCTGTACTGAGAGGCATCAGTGAGTTTGACAAGATATAGAACCATGTCTTGGAATTGAACACCAGATGCTTCGGGCGAATGTTTTCTGGCATGTGATCACCAGTGACTTCGGGATCCAGTAAAGATGCAAATTCAGCTTCGGTGGGATCCGGTAACATGTGAACCTTTGCAAGTTTTCCAGTGTGTCTTGGAATGTTCACAATTTCCATGAATTCTTCGGAGTACATCCTGAAAACTTTCCCTTGAATCATCCATTCAAGAATCCAAGAGCTAGTGTCTTCTGGGGTTCCAGAGACATAAAGTGTAGCATAGAATTGCTTCACTAGCTCGGAGTTGAATGGTGTTTCCATTGCAAATAATCCTGTGAGATTCTGAGCTTCGATAGTTTCAACTATGTTCTGGAAGCAGGTGGCAGCAGACAAACTGTGCATATCCAAGTACTTGTGTCTGAACAGAACACCTTTCTGGCAGTAAAGCTTCGTGTATAGGATTTGTTGTTCTGCTGTCCAGAAACGAAGGTCATCAGCTGTTCTTGGTGAATCATATGGACTAGTGCCAAAGAAGCTAAGCTTCTTGCGATGAACTTCAATGTCAAATTCAGGACCGTGCCTTGAAGAAGTTCCTTCTCCCATGAAAATGGGAAAAGTCTCTCTGGGGTAGAGGGAGTCCAGCTGGGTGTCTTGAGCAGGAATACAATGCCTTCGGGCATCTGCGATTCGCCTCGGCGGTTGAGTGACGATTGCCAACTCATTGGCTTCGGCCTCTGCTTCGACATCAGCTTCGGCATGTCCAGCTTGCACTTGGGCTTCTTCTTCTTTTTCTTCGGACTCCTCAGTAGAGTGAGCTGAAGAGTAATCTTTGTCAGGAGTGGCTTGACGGGGTGGAGATGGTTGTGGTGCAAAGTTATCGTGAGTGGATGGTTGTGGAGCGGGTTGAGGTGGAGGTGGAGTTTGAACACGGGGTGGATTGGCTTCGGGTTGAGGTGGAGGTGGAGCAACTTCGGGGGCGGATGGCTTCGATGATGGTTTGCCAAGTTTGATTATTTTGCATCGTGGGGGCGATGCCTTTCTTGGTGCTTTCTTGGCTGGGTGGGAGCTGACTTCATCAACTTCTTCGGTGTCAGCAAGCAGTCGTCTCTTCCTAGGTTGCAGCTTTGGAAGAGGCGAAGCTAATTGCTGGACCATGGCTTCGCGCTTCTTGGAGTCAAGCGCCATGACCGAAGCATTATGCGATTTGCAGCATTCTTCGATAGCGGATTTCAGCTTGCCTTGAAAAATTTGAAGATTCTGCTTGGTTTGCTCATTAACAACAGCAATTTTCTTCGAAGCAGCAGTCGCTTCGCTCTTGAAATCCTCATCAGATTCTTCATCTGCTTTCTTCTGAAATTTCAGGATCTTTGCAGTTTTAGATCTGTCCCTTGAATGCAGATCTCTCAGCTGATTGTACAAAGTTTCGAACATTGCTGAAAGATTGGGTGAGATATATGTATCTCCAATATCCACAGTGTGAGGATGAATGGCTTTAGCAAGCTTGAAATATGTCTGGCTCAGACCCAGACAGTCCCACAGTTCGCCTTCCCTAGCATCTGGAAAGTTGTGTTCACTGTGTTCAGCTTCAATTTGGGCTTCGGGGAGAGGAGCTGCGACAGGCTTCGGGGGCAAGTCCTTCGGCGCCATGTCCACAGCAGCTTCCTTTTGAGCGGCCCTAGCAGATTTTTCTGCTCTCTTTGTGCGAACAATATCAAGCTGAGCTTGGCGTTTGGCTTCAGCTTCAGCAAGTTGTTTGGCTTCGGCGGCTGCCTTAGCCTCTTGAGCATTAGCTTCAGCTAGCTTGCGCTTCGCTTCAGCTTGCTGGTTTGATTCAGCCAGCGCTTTCCTTTGCTTTTCCAGCTCAGTAGCTTCTCTATCTGCTTTCTCTTTCTCTTTTGCTTCTCTCTCTGCCTTAGCCTTGGCTTGAGCTTCGGCATGCAGGCGTTCAGCTTCGATGAGGTCTCTCTTCCTCAACTCAACTTCTGTTAGCTTCTTGGTGCCAACCTGGGCATATGTTTGGCCAGGCTTAGCCACAGTTGTCTTCGGCTTCGAAGCTTTAACAGGCTCTTGAGCTTTGGCTTCGGGCACAGCAGCCGGCTTAGCCACAGGCTTTGCCTTCGGTTCATGCCGTTCCTTGGTCCTCTGCTCGGATGGAACAGGACGGCGGGGAGGCTTTGACGACAAGGGTGCTTCGACCACCAAGTTCGTCAAGTCAATGTTCCTCTTTGGAGCAGGAGGTTCTGTAGGTTCTTGGAACTTAACACCCTTAGGAGCAGTCGGCTTCGCTCCAGCCTTCTTCTTCAGAGGCTTCTTAAATAGCTTCTTCTTGGGACTAGGGGGAATGGGTGAGTGTTCTGACTCATCATCAGCTTCATCAGCTGGATCTTCTTCGATAGAATCTTCGAGCTGAGCAGCTGCTTCAGCTTCGTCATCGGCTTCGTGTTCTGCCTCCTCATCTGAAGCAGGAGGTGGCGAATTACTAAGCTTCCGAAGCTTTCGCCTCTTCTTAGGCTTCGATGGTTCAGCATCATCAAGTCCAGCAGCTGCAAGAGCTTTAGCTTTCTTTTCTTCGCGGATTCTCTTCTTTTCAGCCAAAATGGCAAGCCTGATTTTCTCATCTGGATAATCATCCGGAGTCTTGAGTGAATTTGGGTGAGGAACAGCCGGAGGCTTCGGATAGTACTTCATCCGGTTGGCTTTGGTGTACTGAGCACACATGACTGTGGTGTATCTGTAAGGAGGACTGAAAGCGAATTGCATTGCCCACTTCCAAGTTGGGATGCTCTTGAACTTGTACCACCTGACAGCCCAATATCTGCGAATTCTTTGCAATCTCGTCTTCCTATCCTGATCTGTTTCTTCTGGAGGAGTGTTATACCCCATCTTAATGCGAATAGCTTCGGGAATGCCTCTGGCATTATTCACTTCCTTCGTTTTGCCACCTTTGCCCTTCGGCTTCGGTGGTTCAGGGAAATTCTCAAGTCCATCAACTATGGGAGACTCATTCCCTATGGCAGCCTCTTCGTCAGACATCCTGTGAATAGAGTCGTAGACAAGAGGGAAACAAGGAGAGGGAATGAATAAGCACAGGCAAAAGTTTCGACCAAAACAAACCAATTTTGATAGGAACCCAGATCAATCTCAGATTGGATGCAACGTCTCTGTATGATTTTTGGCTAGAACTAGTTCGAAAACAAGACCTAACCTAAGCCAAAACAGAGAATGAATCGAATCTTGTCCACTGACCTGAGAAGATGGGATAGCTTTGATGCTAAGAACAGCTTTCCCAAGTTGTAAAGATCAGCACGGATCAAACAGCCCTAAAACAGAAATCAAAACCCTAACTATCTCAGATCGAAACCCTAGATGAAGAACACGGAGAGCAAGATTGGATCCGAGAGGCAATGCGTACCCTAACTTGGTGACGCACGGCGGCTACGGCGACGGAGGGCGGAGAAGTGCTCTACGTCGACGGGGAAGGTCCACGGCGGCGACGTTCCGGCAGTGAAGCGGCGACGGCGACGACGAGGACGAGGAGCTCTGCGGATGCTCGAGGAGGAAGACGGAGGAGTCGGGGTGAATGAATGCGTGGGAACGGTTTCGATGGGGGGGTCGCCTTAAATAGGCACGATCTGAAGCGGTTACCAGATCACATCGTACGGTTCTCAGCAACTGACTCTTCCGATTCAACGGCTCAGATGTGGTGGCGTATCGCGAGCGAAACTCAACGACCCAGAGAAGACGGGGACTCTACGGCCAAAGAATAAGTCTTGACCGAGAGCAAAAACTTCGATAAAGTTGGAACCAATTGATTCGGAACTCAATGACGTTCGAAGCAATATGCTTTCCGTTTCAATTGTGCTTAACATTCAAGATCGAAAAGATTGGAAGCGAAGCAGAATGGAGAGGTAGGGTCCGAAACTTATCACTTCGAAGAACAACAACGAAGCTAAAAGTGATAAGCATATAGGACAAAAGAAACGAATAAATAAAGCAATCTAAACACAGAACAAAAAACAAATGGCAAACGAAGCTAAACTTGGGCGAAGCAAAACTCAAGCGAAACTAAACAAAAAAAACACAACGAAGGTGAATATATACAGTGAATAGTTTCGATCTTACTGAACATTGTGTGAGTCTAAGATGTTCAGCTCACATCTCAATGCACAAAACCTTTTCTCGTCCAATGGCTTCGTGAATATATCTGCCAATTGATCTTCAGTTCTTACATGGCTAATCTCAATGTCTTCGCGCTGAACATGATCTCGAAGAAAATGATGACGAATATCGATATGCTTCGTTCGAGAGTGTTGCACAGGATTGTGAGCAATCTTGATGGCACTCTCATTGTCACAAAGTAGAGGGATTTTCTTCATATGAAAACCATAATCTTTCAGCGTCTGCTTAAGCCAAAGTATTTGAGTGCAGCATGAGCCAGCAGCAATGTATTCAGCTTCAGCAGTAGATATTGAGACACAATTCTGTTTCTTTGAAGCCCAACACACAAGAGATCTACCAAGAAAATGACAAGTGCCTGAGGTAGATTTCCTGTCAACCCTATCACCAGCCCAGTCTGAATCAGAATATCCAATCAAATCAAACTGAGTGCCTTTGGGATACCAAAGTCCCAACGAAGGAGTATGTGCTAGATATCGAAGAATTCGCTTCACAGCAATATGATGCGATTCCTTCGGATTTGCCTGAAAACGAGCACAAATACAAACTGATAGCATGATGTCAGGTCTAGATGCACATAAGTATAAGAGTGAACCTATCATAGACCGAAACTTTTTCTGATCGAAGGGTTTCCCTTTCTCATCTGCATCAAGAAAACCATTAGTAGGCATGGGAGTTCTAATGGTCTTGCATTCAGCAAGATCAAACTTCTTTAGGCAATCCTTCAAGTATTTCTCTTGTGAAATAAAGGTGCCATTCTTCTGTTGTCGAATCTGAAGTCCAAGGAAAAACTTCAATTCTCCCATCATTGACATCTCATATTTCTTCGACATCATCCTTGCAAATTCTTCGCTGATCTCAGAGTTAGTACAGCCAAAAATGATATCATCTACATATATCTGACACACAAATAGATCATTGTTATATGATCGAGTGAAAAGAGTGGGGTCAGTTGTTCCTGGTTTGAAGCCTTTCTTCAGGAGGAAATCCTTCAATGTTTCATACCAAGCACGAGGTGCTTGCTTCAGTCCATACAAAGCTTTATGAAGCCTGTACACCATATCAGGATTCTTCGAGTCTTCAAAACCTGGAGGCTGCATAACATACACTTCTTCTTCGATTTCACCATTAAGAAAAGCACTCTTGACATCCATTTGATATAGCAATATATTTTTGTGGTTAGCAAAAGCAAGCATGACACGAATGGATTCGAGACGGGCTACTGGAGCATAGGTTTCACCAAAGTCAATGCCTTCGATTTGGGTGTAACCTTGTGCTACCAATCTAGCCTTATTTCTTACCACAATACCGTCTTCATCTTGCTTGTTGCGAAATATCCACTTGGTGCCAATAACGTTGTGCTTCGAGGGATCTGGCCTTTCAACAAGTGACCAGACTTTGTTCCTTTCAAACTGGTGAAGTTCTTCCATCATAGCCAACAACCAATCAGGGTCTTTTATGGCTTCATCATATTTTGAAGGCTCTAGCATAGAGACAAAGGAAAAATTTCCACAGAAGTTAGCCAAGCGAGTGCGAGATCGAGTAGTGGGACGACCTGGTAGATTGATATCTTCGAGAATCGAATCCACATCAACTCTTCTTCGAACTCGTGATAAAGCAGTATCATTTGCTTCAGGCTCAGCATATGCTTCAGGATCTGCATCAGCTTCGGGTTCAGCTTCAGCATTTCCTTCGTTCCCTTGACCTTCTTCGTCCTGTTCATCATTAGCTTCAGGATGGTGATCTCCAGCGCCCCGGGCTATGTGTGGGAACATTGGACCATCATCATCCCTTACAGCTTGACGTTCATTAGCTTCGACAGGGCGAATCTCACCAATAGCCATAGACCTAATCACTTCATCAAGTGGAGGTTCATCTAGATCATGAGGCAAATGCTCCTTTTGAGAGCCATTAGTTTCATCAAATCTTACATTTACAGTTTCCATAACTTTCCCAAAGTGAGAGTTATAGACTCTGTAAGTGTGAGAGTTTGTGCCATAACCTAAAAGAAAACCTTCATGTGCCTTAGGGGCAAATTTGGAGCTATGATTCATATCTCTAATAAAGCATGGAGCACCAAATACCCTAAGATATGAGACATTTGGTTTGTTACCAGTGATAAGCTCATGTGAAGTTTTCTTCAAGAATTTATGAAGGTAAACCTTGTTGATGATGTGACATGCAGTATTGATTGCTTCGGCCCAGAACCTAATAGGAGTCTTGTATTCAGCAAGCATAGTTCTGGCCATCTCAATAAGAGTTCTATTCTTCCTTTCAACTACACCATTCTGTTGAGGTGTATAAGCAGCAGAGAACTCATGAGTAAAACCATGATCATCAAGAAAATCTTCGATATTAGTATTCTTGAATTCAGTTCCATTATCACTTCGGATATGCTTCAGAGATAATTCATATTCTGTTTGAGCTCTCTTAGCGAATGACTTGAAGATTTCAACCACTTTGCTCTTGTCATCCAAAAAGAAAACCCAAGTATAACGTGAGAAGTCATCAACAATAACTAGACCATATTTGTTTCCTCCCAGACTTGCATAATTTTGAGGACCAAAAAGATCCATATGAAGCAATTCAAGAGGACGAGTGGTAGTCATGATGGTCTTCGCTGAATGATGTTTCTTCGTAATTTTACCAGCTTCGCAAGCACTACAGAGACGATCCTTATCGAATTTTACTTCGGTAAGACCAACAACATGATTCTTCTTCACTAAGTTATGAAGATTTCTCATCCCTGCATGACCAAGTCTTCGATGCCATAACCAACCCGATGAAGCTTTTGCCATTAAGCAAGTGGATACAGCAGGGCCCGAAGAAAAGTCAACAATGTATAGATCTCCCTTTCGGTAACCCTCGAAGACAAACGAATAGTCATCCTGTGAAAAGACAACACAACGCGAAGCAGAAAACAACACAAGCATACCCATATCGCATAACTTTGAAATAGACATAAGATTATATCCAAGTGATTGAACTAGCATAACCTTGTCAATGTGCTTATCCTTCGATATGGCAATCTTACCCAAACCTAACACTTTACCTTTGTTGTTGTCACCGAAGGTAATGTACTTCAGAGAAGATTGAGATAGTTTTTCTTCGGTGAACAACTCCTTGTCTCCGGTCATATGATTTGTACAACCACTATCCATGACCCATTCGGATCCACCAGAGACATAGCCCTGCAGAAGAATTAGTTCTTCTTAACCACCCACAAACGAGCAGGTGACTGAGAAGACGTTGAATCACTGGTCGAAGCAATATTAAATCGGACAGGAGTGTATTGCTTCGGTGTACCATCAAGCACACCATAAATGTAAGTCCTCTGCGAATGGTTAGCATAAGTATGAGCATATGCAATTTTAGTACGATTATTATGAGGACGATACGTATGGCGACCAGTACGATAGTATTGCTTCTGCGGAACATTTGACTCGGTCACCAAAGGATCATTTCTTGTCTCAAGAGAGTAGAAATGATTCGGTGGTACCGAAGGCTTTCCCTGCATAGAATGGTTAGCAGGCAATTTTTCAACAAGTGCTTTCTGCACCCATATCTGCCTCTTGTAAAATCCATTCTTTGGTGGAGTACCTACATACTCAGCTGAAACTTTTCCCTGTTCATCTTTCATGAGTTTGTAGTCTGAATCAAGTGATTCATCCACAATGACTTTGTTCATTTTGCAATCGAAACCTGAAAGGTTAGCAATATCAATGGGTTTCTCCTTAGCTAGAACCCAAACAGTCTTAGGATACTGCTCAGGCTCCCAATATGTGCCATCAGGATTTATCTTTCTTTCAAAGCCAACACCTTCATTCCTGGGATTCCTGTGAAGGAGAGCCTTCCTCAGGATATCACAGAGATATTGGTGTCCTTGCACACTTTTGAACATGCCTATTTCAAATAAGTTTTTCAACCTGAGGAGTTCCTCGGTAACAGCAGGATTTTCCTCATCGGAGGCATTAGTATCATCAATAACAATAGGAGCTTTCCCTTTGGAAATAGTTTTGCTTCGTTCCAAACAATCGAAACAAGGTGATTCAGATTTATCAATTGCTTCAGAACCTTGTTGAGCCATGAGAGAGAGATTGACATTTTCCAATTCTTCATGAGCCTCTGTCAGTTTTTCGAGAGCCACTTTCCTCTGAAGAAATTCATAGGTAAGCTTCTCATAATCAACTGAAAGAAGATCATGCCGAGAGGATAATTCTTCAACCTTCTCCTTCAGAGCAGCATGCTCATTGGTTAAAGTTTGATTCTTCTCAATCTCATTGATCAACAACGTTTCTGACTTCTTAATGGTTTTGCTTAGTGAATCAAGTTCATCTTGTTGAATTGAAGCAATTTTAGCAAGTTTAGCATAGCTTATCCTAGTATCACTTTCACATGAGGAATAATCAGAGGTATCATAGGTTGACTTGGATGAAGATACCTTTTCCTTGGCCATGAAGCAATATGCAGGAGTTTCATCTTCACTACTGTTGTTGGTGAAGAATGAGCTCGAAGCATTGACTGAAGCATCTGTCGAAGCAAATGCCAATCCAGCAACACCATCTGATTCGGACCCTGAAGCAGACCTTGAGTCTTGTTCAGCTTCGGAACCAGAGGCTTCGTCATCTGAGTTCATCTCCTTTCCCAGATAGGCCTTGGCACGATGAGAGCTGCTTCGACGAGACGAGTAAGTCTTCGATGAAGAACCCTCACGCTTCTTATGATACTTCTTTCTCTTATCATCATCAGAATCTTTCTTCTTTTCCCTTCTTGAACTGGAATCATGTTTCTTTGACTCATGATTTCTGGAGGATCTGTAAGGCTTCGATGAAGAGTCTCTGAGAGAATGCTTCGATTTGTTCTCAGCTTCCCACAGAGGGCAATCAGCAATATAGTGTCCTGGTTTCTTGCACTTATAGCAGCAGTTGTCCTTCGATGGAGAGCTTCTTGAAGGATAACTCTTCTTGGGTGAAGAAAAACCTTTCTTCTGAAAGCGATTGAAGCGTCTCATGATCAGTGCCAAATCCTTTCCAATGCTTGCAGGATCATCTGATTCGACACCTGAAGCAGAACTGACTTCGGGCGAAGAATGACGCGAAGCTTTTGCTTTCAGAGCATGAGATCTTCTTCGAGAACCATTTATGTCACGTTTCTCATCTTCTTCCATTTCAAAGGTAGTGAGTCTCTCAAGAACATCAGCAGCAACAAGATGTCTGTAATCAGACCTTTCCTTGATCATCAGCACAATGTGATCGAACGAATCATCTAGCGAGCGAAGAAGTGTTCTGACAACTGAGTGAGGAGTTATATCATCAGCACCGAGGGAAATCAAATCATTTGCCAGAGCTGTGAGTCTGCTGTAAATTGAGTGAACCTTTTCACCCTCGAGTCATTTGAAGCGATAGAATTTGCTTCGGAGTGTGTCAATTCTGGCATCTCTCTGAGTAGAAACACCTTCACCAATCTTTTCAAGATAGTCCCAGACACCTTTTGCCGAAGGAATATTCTTCACTTCATGATACTTTTCTGGAGTCAAGTGATTTCTGATGAACACCCAGACAACCGAATCCAGATCCATCAGTTGAGCTTCTTCAGGAGTGATAGCATTCTTGTCAGTAACTGTAACACCATGTAAGACAACTTGCCATGCAGTGGAATTGATAGCCATAATATTCCTCTTCATCTTGTCCTTCCAGTAAGAGTAGTCCTTCCCATTGAAAATAGGAATAGGTTCGCCAGAGCGAATAGCTGCGAAAGACATACTAGAAGACATACTTGAAAACACTCCAGGAGGTTAATCCAAAAAGAGTGACCTGCTCTGATACCAATTGTTAGACCAAGTATGTGATCAGAGGGGGAGGGGTGAATGATCACTTCGAAATTTCGCATGAAACTTTGAAGTGAAGCCTAACACAGCAATCGAAACTATTCAACAAAAAGGTAAACATTGAAGCAGAACGTGATCGAAGCAGAACATAGTGAATCAGAAGTATCGAATCAATTGCATCGAAGCAGAACTCTGAAGCAATTGACAAACAGAATGTAAGTGCGGAAAGTAAAACGAACTCTTGACTCGGCGATGTTTGTTCGACCAGTTCACACTCTGCAAAGTGCTACGTCTGGTTGGAGGGACTTGTGATTGAACACAGGAGCTAACCTCTCTCCGTCCATTTCTCCACTGCACCAATCTCCTTGAGCTTGGTCAGTTCTTCACTCTTGGTTGATTATTGAGGAAATCACCGAAACCTTTGACAAACTGGACTTCGAGGCGACAATAAATCTTCGCTCTCTGAAGAACAACTCTCTAACCGTCTAGGAGAATTGCAGTTCTCCAAGATAACAAGGCTAGCAAACTTCTTCCTAAGTCATAATGAATCAACTCAGATCAATAGGACTTATGCTTCGGTGGATCGGTATTTGAAATGCTTCGGTGGGGTTGCTCTCTCTCTCTCTCCTTAGTAGGGAATCAATGTTGGAGCAGCCAACCAGCCAATGAAGGCGGGGGTGGCGTATTTATAGGCAGCAATCCCAAGGTGCGAAATGACTGAAGTGACCCGATGTGACAGCTTGACACCTGTCCCCAACGGTCATATTTTCAATCAAAGCGCAACTTTACTTGCGGTCGAAGTAACGCTGACTCACGGACTTGGTTCTGCTTCAGGAGCCGAAAGAACAAAGTCTTCGCTGGTGAAGCATTACCTAGCTCACATGAGATTTCTTCGACTCTGGCTTCTCACTGGTTTAGTTTCGATCTGAGTCTTTTCATCAAAACCTTCGGAGTACATTTACTAAACCCCTCTTGATAGTACGATTTTTCCTATGACTCAAAGAAGTAAAAAGAACTACGCAAAAACAACTAAGTCTTGCGCCATCTTGATCACCTTCTTCGATAGGATGTGCTTCAGGATTCCTAATCTTTTTAGGGGTCGAAATCCGTGATAAACTTCGCTCCAGAGGATATGCTTCGATAAATGAGTAAATCTTCGTTGAAGCTTTATCACCAACCAATAACTTCAGGAACCTAACCATCTGTTTCACACTAGAAAACTTGTTAGTTCCTCTACTGTTTTGACCAACAATATCCAAAACTCATGAGGGTATAACTTTGCTCTTACACAAACTATTATTATTAAACTGTATGGTTCCGGGTTTTCTTCCTCGCGGGGATGTCGAGGATGGGATCTCGGAGGCATTGTTAATTATTACAACTTACTATTATACAATGCTGCAGCAACTTCTGCTGCATTGTTACTTTATGCTTTATATGAGCTGTTGGCTATTCTCTCCTCATGCTGCAAGACTCGTCGGAAGATGCTAGTCTTCGATAGGCCTAGCTTCTTACCCTTATTCTGATTTCTATCCTGCAGTACACTATATATAGCCTCCCTTCCATTTGATACAATGCATAATGCTTAGTAGCGGACGTAAGACTCGCAAGTATGCTAGATACTCACCTTTGCTTTATTTCCCTTTTTCGCTTTGCCTGATCGGCCGCTGCAGCCGACGTTGGAGCCCAGGAGCAGGAGTACCCCGGAGGAGACTACTACGACGTCGAGTTCCCCGTCGACCAGGAGTAGTTCGGTGGATCCCAGGCAGGAGGCCTCGCCTTTTCGATCTGTATCTCTGATGTGATTTGTGCTAGCCTTCTTAAGGCAAAACTTGACTAACTATGTCTGTACTCAGATATTATGGCTTGTATGACTTATGTATTCGAATCCTCGTGATCCCTGGTATTGTAAAATATTGATTTATACTTTTATGTTTAGTGTTGTGCTGTGATATTCTCACTGTGGCATCCTAATCTCAGCCGTGTACCCTGCGTGTATGATTACTGTACACGGATTGATTTTGGGGGCGTCACAATGTTTTATGTCATGATTGTTTTGTTAAGTTTTGTCTTGTACCCTGTGGCCCTGATATGGCTTTGATTGATGTCGTGTGTTGTCCTTTGTGTTTCTCCTACGTGAGTAGAATAAGCTTACGTTACCTTAGACCCCTCATCTATTTAGTATGCTTCAAGACTGAAGAAGACACAACAACAGGAAGAATAAGTTGGCAAGTGACAGCAGTATACGAAGATTACTTCAGCGACGCGAAACTGAAGCTACCGTCATTGAAGAACTGAAGATTTCAAGACCTGGGAGATCAACGTTTCTACCATTAGATCGTATCTATGAGCTGTCGTTTCTTGTTTTACCGACAACTACACATCAAAACTTATGTTCTCAAAACTAGTGTGATGTTTGTATGGGTATCTCTCCCTATCTCTCTCTCTACCTTGCTATCTACATTCTATTCCCCCTCATCCTCATCCCTAAACTGAAGAAGCTACTACAATGGCTGCTAATGTCAAGGCTGGAATAGAGATGGACGCAACCGATGATGAGATCAAAGTTAACCTCGTGTGCCAGGATCTTACAACAAGCAGCACAATCTTGCTGAAGGAAGAACCCTCGAAGAAGTTGTAGTCCACCAGTACACGTTTTATAGCAGTTTGCGCAAACCTGACTGTTGTGAGGAAACGATAGAGGTTTGGTTGGCTTGCAGAACCATGGATTTATCTGAACCCAGTTCATGAAAAAGAAGGACTTCTGCAATGCTTGTGAGGATGACCGAGTGTTAGATTGCGAGATTCGCTAAACCATATACAAGGTAATGATATGGGTGCGGAATGGATTGATCACCATGCCGACTACTCTTATTATTCGCTCTTGCTATGTGGGATAGTAAATCTTGAGTGACTTACCTATGTTTGAGAGACGACGGTGTCAAAGCCTGAACCATAGAATGGTAGGATGTGTGACCCCTGTAGGAGATTACCGTTTGTGTTATACGGTGAGTATAGACCAAGACCATTTGCTGCAGGTATCCCGTAGAAGTATCTTTGGATGACCACCAAGAGTGAATCGATAGTTGCTTAGTATTGGCGCCTGACCTGTCAGCCATGAAGGTTCAGTATACGGAAGACACCCCTTTTGCTAAAGATTAAAGATCTCCAAGGAGTACGAGGAATGTACAAAGGATGTCATCGAGGGATTAAGATTTTGAAGACTAAGTCGCATTCCTTTTAAGGGTGGTAGTACCCTAGCTCATTGGAGGATCAGTGGACGGTCATGAAGACCCGAACCCTAACCTTTCTTTCTAGCCTTCTCGAACCTCGAGGACGAGATTTCTTTTAAGGGTGGTAGTGTGTAACATCCCAAAATTCTCCGAATTTTGGAATGTTAATAAAATTAAATAGATAATGATTGTTTGCTTGATGTGTTTGATTTTCTCTGGGATTTAAAACTTTTTTTGAGTTTATTGAATATTAAAAGGAGAGGGAATAAAAGGACTTTCCCTAATATTCATAATTGGAGTTTTTGGAATTTATTATTTAAAACAAAACCAACAAAACAAAATGAGAGAAGGTAATATGACTTCTTCAACATATTAAAAGGTTGGAAAATATTTTAAATCATCATTGGAATTCTTCTGAATATTCAAAACATTTTTCAACTCAAGGAAATTCATTTGAGAGGATATAAAATGACTTATCCCTTTTAAATAGAGTTGAAAAATATTTAGAATATTACTTTAAAGTTTTTAAAATTTATTATGACTATTATAAATAACTCTAAAATTATTTTATAGATTTTATAATGCTAAGAGAGTTTTTATTTCATTGAAAGGATTTATTAAATATTTTAAAAGAGTTGAAAAAGTATTCCAATGGGATATTTTATTTTACCAACTTATTTATTGGTGTGACAATTTAAAAATTTATATTTTATTATTTAGAAATGGTTTGTCAATGCTTTTGACCGAATAAAAATATTTTAAATAACTTATTGGATTTTATTTGATTTATGAAAATTATTGTATGTTTAAATAAAGTATTTAGAAAATGTTTTGATTTTTATTTTCCTTTTTGGCAAATGTATTCATTAAATAAATTTCTTTGTATTATTTGATGAATTTAGAAATTTATTTCATATTTTTCTGATTAGTATTTATTTTGTATTATTGTTTGAAGTTTCGGTTTTTAAAATAAAAAGAACAACCGTAGCCGGCCCAGTGTGCTAATTATCGCCGCGGTCGAAGTTGGGCCCGAGTCGGTTTCAAAGTTTTTTTTTCGTTTTGTTGTTTTTCTATCTATTTAAGGTTTTTTAGAAATTTCCTTTTCTTTTTTTTGGAAAACCCTAGCGGCGGGTCCCACAACCGCGCCTCGCATGCGCCGCCACCCCGCCTCCCGTGCGCCGCCCGCCGCGGAACCGTGCCGCCGGAGCCGCCACGGCGAGCTGCACGCCGGCCGCCCGAGCCCACTCGCCGGGCTGCGCCGCCCAAGCCGCGTGACGCCGCCGTCGCCGGAGCCGCCCACCGCCGGCCCACACCTCGCCGACAGCCTCCCCACCGCCGGAGCAAGTCGCCGGAGCCGCAACCACCTCGCCGGAGCTCCAACTCCGGCCAGATCTGGACCAGGGACCCGATCGCGTTTTTCGCAAAAACTTTATTCACGGATCAGTCCTTTTGGCAGAAAACGCCCCGGCGCCGCACCCGCAATATCTCCCACACCGTGCGTCGGATCGAGGTGAAACTTTTTCCTACGCACTCATGTTGTTTTGTACTTTAGCATAGTATAAATTTTTGCACACTTTGCACACTTTTGAATTTGAATTTAATTCAAATTCAAATTCAAATTCCGGTGGCTGTATCTTTCAAACCGTTGATCCAAATCGAGTGATTCTTTTTGCGTTGGATCACTTGTTCCATGTACTTTCTGTTCATAGCATGTGTACACAAAAATTCAACTGTTTCTTGATCTATTTAAATTCAAATTCAATTCAATTTTTCACTTGCTATGACCTGCGTTGTAGTACTCCGTTTCACGTGATTCTTTTTGCATATCGGATCATTTGAGACATGTCATCGGTAAGGTTCACACACCTTTCATGTGGGCATGATATTCACCTTGAATTCATAAATGTCCATGATCACAAGTCCTTATCGATGAATCTGTATCTGTTGACTCTCTCGAGATCACTTCCACCGATCACCTTCGAGCACATCTACACCTTTGCACTTCAAAGACTTTTTGTTTGTTGCTAAAACCTTTGTGTTTGTTTGTTGATCTTTTGTTTTGTCCTTGTGGTGTGATTGCTTATTTGAGTTCCTTCGTTGCGATAGATTCTCGGAGTGTGACGAATAGAGTTGACTGGACCGTGAGAGCGAAGAACTTCATCGAATGTATAAGGCAAGTTACACTTTGACCATACCTCAACCTATATTTTCTATTATTCATGTAGCAAATTATCACTCTATGCCTGTGTAGGATTATATATTAGTTATGATTTAAACCCAATAGGATAGCCATATGTTCTGACCTTGTATTTCATTGTCGCCCTAGGATCGTGGTTGTTATATATTGCTATTGCTTTGTAGATGGGGATTGGTTGAGTTATCATTGAGCTATGTGAGGATTAATGACTTGACTAGCAAACTTAAATAGAAATCACCTCTGGGCTGGCAGGGAATGCATCCTGGGGCTCGTGCCTTGGATAAGGAGGGACCAGGGCTAAATGCTTCCCGAATGGTTGTTTTGGTGGGAAACCGGGTGTGTCATGGTGACTACCCACTGAACGCAGTGGGCGCCGTCCAGGCTCAAAAAGATCGGACAGACAGTGTGACTAGTAGCTTCCATGTACAACCACTGGCTATATGGGCTCTGGCTTAGATGAGTAAGTTGTGGGGAACCTGGCTCTGGTAGCTAGCTGATGTAGATATGATAGGTGTACCGGCTACGAAAGGGTGAAGGCAACCTCTTCTGAAAGACTATGTCTCAATTTTCAGGTTGAGTCCAGTGGGGAAAGTGTACAAACCTCTGCAGAGTGTAAAAACTGATCATGATTAGCCGTGTCCACGGTTACGGACAACTTTGAGCAACTGGGCATTATTGTTGTTGGATGGTCTTGACAGATATTTCACCTTAATAAGAATTTGAGTGGGAACTTTTAATAAAGGGATGGTTGGAATTGGTGTAGCCCGATTCAGCCATACTTAGGACTAGCAAGATAAATTAAAATTTGATTAGTTGTAGTATGTGAGGGAAAAATCAGCTTTCTGCAAAGTAAAACCATAAGCCTTTCCTTTGACTTATCCTTGCATGTAGAAGTAGGTCTGTTATATCCTTTTTCGTGTGACTTGCCGTACAAATCAGATGTACTGACCCATTGTAGGGTTGTAACCTTCGGTGTTGCTGGATTGTATACGACAAGTAAGTGATGCGATGTAGGTTTACGATGTCTATACTCAACTATGCCGGTGGAGTTGATGGACGCCATGAAGCTTTTACTATTTCCGCTGTATTTTTATTTGTAAGCTAGCCTTGAGCTATGCAGGTATGCTTTATTGTAATACTGGATCTTCGAAGTAATATATATGACATGTGGTTTATTCTTGATATTACATCGTGTACTGTGTGTGCTAGCTATTGATCCAGAGACTAGCACAGAATGCACAGAGACTTTGATTCTTAGTGAATTGGGTCGTTACAGTAGCAAAATCATATAGCAATGCCATGAAATAAGCAAGGAACAAGCAACAATTATAGGTAGGTTTATGACGTATCACATACTCGATGATGGAGGACAAGTTATTATGATGCTTGGTTGTCCATGTTTGCGAACTTCCTAGGCAGGAAGCAAGTGCGCATGAGCTTTTGGGAAAGCGTCCATTATTCGTTTCATGGGAAAAATTACAAGAGATACTACGACTTGCACATAATGCATGATTGTAATGCCAAGTCGCTAGCCCATCAGTGGTACGCTCTCTAAAACTCCGTCAGCAAGTACCACTGTGCGGTTAATCAAGTGAACAATATGATTCAATCGGGCATCTCAGCTATGGAGATCGTAAGTTTTTGTTTACTCTTGTTTTGTATGTTAATCAATTCATTGATTCACTCAATGCTAGAACTAACGATCATCAAATTATATAGCCTGGACAAGAAGTCGTGTTGTATCTAAGAAACAAGGGCAAATCGTTTACATTGATGCATTGTTGGCTGAAGCTGAGGAGGCGACATGAATTAGATGACTTCTTTCCATTATGAGGAGAGACACATTTTAATTAAATTCGAAGAATTCTAAAAACTTATGCTATTTATGAATAAATTATGTCGTTTTTATAATTATTTTGAGCGTGAATGACTTTAAAAAATCATGGGAATGAACATTTGCGATCAAGGTTGGATGGTTAGCTCCCGCATAATTATCCACAAACTGATCCCCCGTTCGCGGTCGGATGCGGCATCCGTTTTAAGGGTCAACACTGGAGATGCCGTTAATGCAAAACGGTCCTATCTTATATCTAGACCGTTAAATCTAGGCCCCATAGGTCCTTTCATACAGGATTGACCCGTGATGTTCCTTGTTCATTCGCCCTGTTTCCGTTATACCAATGATCGAACTCTCGGTGGTATGCATACCGCACAGTGAAGTTTCTGGATTTTATGTAATGCCACACTACAAAATCGTCAGCCGTTGAGTTTAACGGAATTTGGGGAATCCGCTGCACATCTACTAGAGAGAAAACATCCTAGAGAAGATCCTCATCCCAGGTGTTAATGTGAGGGTCTATCAGGTCCGAGGCCTAGTAGCACCGTCCCCCTTGGAGTAATGATTTTCCTAGTTGGGTTGAAGGGATCCATGGATCATTCCAGATACTTATACTTGCACCAAAACCAACTCTCCATATGCTGCCCCGTATAAATGTTGGAATACCAGCAACTATACTTTGCCCCATAAAGCTTGATCCATTTTTAGGTCCTGCTTTCAATACATCGCCATCTAGATAGTAGTTTGCTCATAGAACTTATGCACATAGAGAATCAGGATTTTGGATTAGCCTCCAACACTGTTTTGCTAACATAGCAAGATTAAAATTGTGTAGGTCTCTACACCAGAAACGACCTCTCCTCTTTGGAACACACAACATCCATGTGACGCCCCCAAAATCAATCCGTGTACAGTAATCATACACGCAGGGTACACGGCTGACATTAGGGTGCCACGGTGAGAATATCACAGCACAACACTAAACACAAAAGGATAAACCAAAATGTTACAATACCAGGGATCACGAGGATCTGAATACATAAGTCATACAAGCCATAATATCTGAGTACAGACATAGTTGGTCAAGTTTTGCCTTAAGAAGGCTAGCACAAATCACATCAGAGATACAGATCGAAAAGGCAAGGCCTCCTAACTGGGATCCACCGAACTACTCCTGGTCGACGGGGAACTCGACGTCGTAGTAGTCGCCTCCGGGGTACTCCTGCTCCTGGGCTCCAACGTCGACTGCAGCGGCCGATCAGGCAAACCAGAAAGCGGGAAATAAAGAAAAGGTGACTATCTAGCATACCCGCGAGTCTTACGTCCGCTAATAAGCAATTATGCATGGTATCAAATGGAAAGGGGAGGCTATATATGGTGGACTGCAAGATAGAAATCAGAATAAGGGTAAGAAGCTAGGCCTAACGAAGACTAGCATCTTCCAACGAGTCTTGCAGCATGAGGAGAGAATAGCCAACAGTTTATATAAAGCATAAAGTAACAATGAAGCAGAAGTTGCTACAACATTGTATAATAGTAAGTGGTAATAATTAGCAATGCCTCCAAGATTGCCTCCTCGACATCGCAGCGAGGAAGAAAACCCGGAACCATACAGTTTAATAGTAGTAGTTCGTAGTGGTAAGATCCAGCTTCAGCATAAAGCGTCCTGTTACCGTGGACACGGCTATTCGAATAGATCAATCTTTCCTGCAGGGGTGCACTTCTGTTACACTACAACGCACGGATCTCCAGGGTGGCGGGCACCTTGTTAGGGAACGCTCCACCGAGGCTATCCGACACTCCATAACCCATCTTTCAAACTCAACAGAGAGGCCATACGCCAGTCTAAATCCTAAGTAGGCAGGGCCTTGGACCCCAACCCTGACGTACTCCTGCATGGTGGGTGGGTGGCCCAGAAGTCGTAACAAAAACAACACAGCTCGAGCAAAGAAGACACCGCACTTCCCGGCAATCAGCCCGCGGTACTGCCGACGTCTGAAGAGTCCTCGGACGAGACCATGAAGCAGAGGAGCCCATAACTCATTATCCCACGTGTAGGCAGTGCGTACAAGCCAAAAGGCTACTCAAGTCATCCGCCGAACCATTTGGTATTTTATTAACTTGCGGAACAACCGTTATCGTTGCCTCGACTTAACTGACCCGCGGACAACGACAACAGTCAGGACCACCAGTACATCGGTGCCTGCCCTGTCGTTTCACCAAGTCTTTGCGGTTACCAACAAGGTGAACCGACTCCTTACCTTGTCTCACGTGTGCTCCTGGAGGAGCTCGACTTTCGTGGTTTGGTAACTCTCGCGGCCAACGATCAGAGGCCAAGCACACCGGTACACTGGTTGTACCCTCCCTGTCGTCCCATCGCAATACCACTCGCGGGCACCGTTGGGTCGCCCGACTTCTTACCTGAAGGACAACCGTTACTCAGGTACCTAGAGCGGCTATGCAGAGTCAGCAACGAGTGGAGTACAAGGATTTCTCCTTCATAGTTCACACTTGGTGGTGGCTCGGCAGAGCCAAGCTAGGCGGCCTTAGGCGGTGTCTGCATTGTACCATACCTGTGCAGTTGTAATCATTTGTATCCGCGTTCACTCCCCTGAGTGATTGATACGTCTCAAACGTATCTATAATTTCTGCTTGCTCCATGCATGTTTTGTGTGACTTTGCCATGATTTGCTTGAACTTTCATACACTTTTGAGCATATTTGGACTAATCTATTAACCCAGTGCACCCAGCTGCCAGTTGTTGTTTTCTGCTGTTTTTGTATTTCAGGTTTTCCCGCCATTAAAAGTGCTCCAAAAAATCCGGAAAAATCATATAAAAAATCAGCGACCCGGAAGCTTCTAGAATCACCAAGGCAGCGGAGGGGGGCTACCACAGGGACTCCAGAAGGGTCCCTGGCGCGGCCCAGGGGCTGCGCCGGGCACCCTCCTGGCTGCCCTGTGGGTCCCCTCGATGCCCCCCTCCGCCTATATTTAACCCTCGGGGTGGAAACCCCTAATATCCATCTCTTTTCCGCGAACTCGCCTCTGTACCGCCGCCGCCGTTTCAAGATCGGGGCTGCCTGGAGAAGCTACCCCGGCACCCTGCGGGAGGAGGAACCCCCTTCGGGAGACCATCCATAGCCATGGACGCCTCCCGGATGTGTCGTGAGTAGTCCCCCTTGGACCATGGGTCCGTGACCAGTAGCTATGTGATGTACCTGTCCCCTCTTTGTGCTTCCACTTTCGAGACCTCGTGAGCTGCTGATGGCGGAGAAGTTAATAGGTTTAGTTGCGTTGCCTTCCCTGTTAACCGCGCCAATAAACGATTCTTGATAACCCACAAGTCTAGGGGATCAATTGTAGCTTTTCGATAAATAAGAGTATCGATCCCACGAGGAGCAGAAGGTGTTGATAAGTGACACTGGATAAGGAAAGGGTTGCAAACACTCAAAGGTAAATATTTAGTGGTTTTTGGTTTAAGCAACAGAAAAGTAAAAGACAGGCAAAGTAAACAGGGTAACTGAGGAGTAGCAAGTGGCCCAATCCTTTAACAAGGATAAGCCTAGGAACTGAACTTATAAAAGCTAAAGTGTTCTCGAGAAAACACGGGAGAGATAGTCAAGTCACTTTCACCATACTTCGCCAAGTAATATGTATCGTGTTGATAAGTGTCGGTGGGTGGATCAATGCTAGTATACCTTCTAGACTAAGATAAGTGTACTCTTATGATTACACACCTTGCAAGCATCCGCAAATACAAGGTAGTAATTAAGGCATAAGCCTAACCACAACATTACGATCAAGGATCCATAACTCCCTTGTGCGAAAGTCTGCGAACTGGGGTTCAGGTTTCTGTCACTCCGGCATCCCAGCATAAGCATCCTTTGTGCACAATGTATTCCTCTAGGCCCATGAAAGGTGAAGTGTTATGTGTTCGACTCACATAACACCACTAGAGAAATAACAACACAACTTAAGTATCAAACAACACATAATACTTCAACATCATATGACTACTAACAACTAGACTTCTCCCATGTTCTCAAGAACTAAAGTAACTACTCACAAGACATAAAAGAGATCATGATCGGAGGTGATAGATAGGTAATAAACAATCTGTACACAATGATATTTCTCCAACAAAACTCAATAGCATTCACCACAAAGTAGTAATCAACACCAATAGAGTAGAGAGGATGGATAGTATGGATTACAACACAAGTTGCAATTGTGAGATGAGATGGGATGGAGATGGAGATGGTGCTGATGTTGGGGATGATGTTGATGATGATCTCGATGATGCCCGTGACGATGATGATGATGATGGCGACGATCTCCCCTTCCGGGAGGTGATCTCCCCGGCGGAATCTGCCCGCCGGAGATGGCTTTTCTCCTCTGTAGGTTTCCGCCCCGTGGCGGCGGCGAAACACGGAAACGACTCTTTTTTAGGGGTTTCCACCCCAGGGGGTTTATATAGGCGAAAGGGGGCAGCGAGGGGGGGCACCAGGCACCCAGGAGGGTGCCTGGCGCGGCCAGGAGGGGGGCCGCGCCAGGCACCCTTCTGGCTTCCTGGTGGGTCCCCTCACCTCCTCCTTCGGTGATCCCCAGTCAATCTTCATAAAAATTCTCCCCGTAAAATTTCATCGCATTTGGACTTGATCTGATTAAGCAACTTGGTATCCACTTTTTACCGCTGAATTCTGGTTCTGCTGCTTCGGCACCGGAAAATTGTAAGCTGTGTAAAATAAGCCAAAACAACATAAGAACAATACTTTAAAGTGGAATATATCAATGAATAGGGTGAAATCACAATATAACATAGTGATTCTTTTTGGACGTATCAACTCCCCCAAGCTTAGACCTCGCTTGTCCTCAAGCGATTGCTGAGCTCGGTAAACCTGTCCACAAGTTTAGAGAGTGAAGTGTCGATAAAAGAATACGAACAAGAAGCATCAAGATTCCTCACCAAACTTAAACATCCTCAACAGCAACCTCAACTCATAAGGTCCTTATGAGAAAGTAGTAAAAATTATAACAAAGTAGGACCTGGAAAACTCATCAAATCATGACAAACATAGCCTTGGTCAAGGAACAACTAATAACTTTTAAGTTTGCTCTTTCACTTATAATGGAACAGTTGAAGCTTTTGAAAGAACATGCTATTAGTCAAGAAGTTCACATATCAACACAAAGGAAGATGTTTACTAAGCATGAGCTTTTGCAAACAACTCACTTATCAAAAGATAATGTCAACAAAGATGTAACATGCTAGATTTCAATGCAACTTTATATGCAAGCATCTTTATCAACATCAAATGTCTGTTCTCTCTCAAGAAAGGAAGGAAGTAGGAAGGACTGACTCAGCACAAAATAAAGATAAACCCCGTGCAAAAGGGTAAGCAGGGAAAACTTATGTGCCATCTCTAGATCAAACAGAATAAAAACAAACTTTTGGGAGGTGCATGATCCGTCAACGACTGCTGATAGATAACTCACTCACTTCATGATTTGGACAAGTTTCGAGGAACGGCTCCCATGTGGGGACGATCACATCCCCTTGGATTCCTTTGTTTATCACTCGTAAAAGGGCGAAGGAACTTGTGTGTTAGTATTTATCTTTTACGAGCTGGGCACTCATGCCCGTCCCTTCTCGTATTAGGCGTTTGCAGATTAGACATGCAATCCCAAGATAAAACTTGTCCAAATTAAGAAGATCATGGGTCACCCACCACTTCCTCATGAGCTGAATCAGCGACACAAAACAGAAGATTTTGAACATATAAAGATAGCACATAAATTATATACTTTAGGAGTGGTAGTGGAATACCACAATTAGGAAGGTATGGTGGACTCAAGTGGAAGAAGTTGGTTTCAAGGTATGGAAGTACAAGCAGAATTCCGCTTAGTACAGAGTTTTGGCTAGCAAGGCTTTGAGAGAGCAGACAATTGATGACAACTTAGATGCAAGCAATACAAAGAATAAACATTAAAACTAGCATGAAACATCAAGTTGTCTTCCTTGTCAACATAACACTTCAAGCATAATAACACAAAGGTTTTGGCTATGTCGCTACTTTGAGAAAAACATGCTTGTTGTTATGACCAAAGCTATACTTGCCAAAATTAAATAAAGTTTTCGAAGCCATACCTGATATAAGGTCAACACTCCCCATAAGAATCAGCTCATAATGTCGATTGCGTGAAGAGAATACCAAGTGCAGCGAAGAAACCAATAGACTTCTCATTAATATTCCTTCATAGATGACTCCACACTCACGGATACAAACCTCCACAAGAGGAGTGATAGACCTCAAAGCAACACCTATTTCATAAAGTGACCTCCCGAGACATGATACGACTCTACTTGACTCCTAAAGAAAAAGATAAAGATAAAGATACCGGGCACTCCCCCAAGCTTGGAACAAGCTAAGGGGGTGCCATTACCCGAGGAGTTTTACTCCTCATTCTTGTTCTTCTCAGTCAGGTACTCCTTGGCGAAGCGCTTCCATGGCAGTTGTTCTCCAGTCTCGAAGGACATTCCCGTCTCCAAGATCCTGCACTCAGCACCTAAACCCATGCGCAGAAACTTTAGTTCATACTCACAGTTCTGGTTCTGCAGATCATAGATCTGTGCTTGGAGTTCATAAACTTTTTCTTCTAATGCGGCCAAACTTGACCACATCTCCTTCATCTCCTTCTTGTGGGAAGCCTCGATCTCGTTCATGATGTCGAAGTTAGCTTCAACACCGCGCTCCACCATCTTCTTGAACTTGAAGATCTCATGTTCCATCTCCTTCAGCCGATCTTCAGTGCTCCCCTCTTTGACTGGTCCCTCCAGATATTCCTTGCGGAGACACCATCCTCCACACGAAGGACCTGGGGTGCTTCTTCACCTCTGCGAGATAAGGGTTGATGACGTTGACGACGAACTTGTCCTTGGGGGAACTTGGAGAAGCCATGGCACCTAGATCTGCTGAAAGTTTTCCTGGCAGAAACAGACCGAGAAAGAAAACACGCGAAATCGAGAAATACAGTGCCCGGACTATCCGGGAAAATATATAGCAAAAATTTCTGCGATAGAAGGAAGGTTTCAAGCCTAGGTGGAGTCGGAGGCGGAGTACAGGGCAGCCAGGAGGGTGCCCGGCGCGGCCAGGAGTGGGGCCGCGCCAGGGGGCCTCCTGGCCTCCCTGGAGCTCCTCTCCGGCTCCACTCGGGCTTGGAATTTTCCTAATTTCGCAAAAACTCTGAAAAGTTAACTTTTATTGACGTTCGCGGTGTTTTCTTACCATAATTCATACCTTTTCTAATTCTGCTCCTGCCGGAGTCTGAAACGGAGCTGCAACATGTTCTTCATGAGTACTTGTATATATCATGTTTGCATCCACATTGATTGGATCACCTGCCATATAATGTTTGAGTCTTTGTCCATTCAAAACTTGAGGTTTGGTGCCTTCGAAATTATTGATCTTGATTGCACCCGACCGGTATACTTCTTCGATATGAAAAGGTCCTTCCCATCTGGAAAGTAGTTTACCTGGAGAAAACCTGAAACGAGATCTAAACAGCAAAACTTTATCACCAACATTAAATTCACGTTTCAGAATTCTTTTATCGTGCCACTTCTTTACCTTTTCCTTGAACATTTTAGCGCTCTCGTAAGCTTCACTTCTCCACTCATCTAGAGAAGTCAAGTTCATGAGACGCTTTTCACCAGCTAACTTTGGGTCAGCATTCAGGTCTCTGACAGCCCATGAAGCTTTATGCTCTAACTCTAATGGTAAATGGCAAGCCTTGCCATAGACCATCTTATACGGAGACATGCCCATGGGGTTTTTGTAAGCAGTTCTATATGCCCACAAAGCATCTCCTAACTTCTTTGACTAGTCCTTTCTAGAATTGTTTATTGTTTTCTGCAAGATCAACTTGATCTCCCTATTGGTGAGATCAACTTGCCCACTAGTTTGAGGGTGGTACGATGATGCAATCCTATGATTGACATCGTACTTGGCTAGAGCTTTCCTAAAAGCACCATGCGTGAAGTGTGACCCTCCATCTGTCATGAGGTACCTTGGTACTCCAAACCTAGTAAAAATTACATCTTTGAGCATTTTCAAAGATGTCTTGTGATCAGCACTCTCAGTGGGGATTGCTTCAACCCACTTGGTTACATAATCAACAACAACTAAGATGTGTGTGTACTTGTGTGAAGGAGGAAAAGGACCCATAAAATCAAAACCCCAGCAATCGAAAGGTTCGATCACTAGTGAGTAATTCATATGCATCTCATTTCTCCTGCTAATGTTACCAACTCTCTGACACTTATCACAAGATAGAACATACCTTCGGGCGTCCTTAAAGAGAGTAGGCCAATAAAAACCTGATTGTAAAACTTTATGTGCGGTCCTTTCACCGGCATGATGTCCTCCATAGGGACTATCGTGACATTGTCGAAGAATGTCCTGCTGCTCGTGCTCCGGTATACACCTTCTTACGATCCCGTCCACACCTTCTTTATAAAGATGTGGATCATCCCAAAAGTAATGCCTCAAATCCGTGAAGAATTTCTTCCTCTGCTGAAATGTGAAACCTGGAGGCAAAAACTTTGCAACGATAAAATTAGCATAATCTGCAAACCAAGGGTCGGAATGAGATTGTACTTTTACAACGGCAAGTTGTTCATCTGGGAAACTGTCGTTGACTGGAATAGGATCGTGCGGGATATCTTCCATCCTTGAAAGATTATCCGCCACCGGATAGTCTTCTCCTTTTCTATCGACAATCTGCAAATCAAATTCTTGAAGAAGGAGTACCCATCTGATGAGTCTTGGTTTGGCATCCTTTTTCTGCATAAGATACTTAATGACAACATGGTCAGTATGAATAATAACTTTAGAATCAACAATATACTGCCTAAACTTATCACAAGCAAACACCACTTCCAAGAATTCCTTCTCGGTAGTAGCATAATTCTTTTGAGCACTATCAAGTGTTTTGCTGGCATAGTGGATGACATTCAACTTCTTGTCAACCCTTTGTCCTCAAATAGCTCCAACAGCAAAATCACTAGCATCACACATAATTTCAAAGGGCAAATTCCAGTCAGGTGGTTGTACTATAGGAGCGGTTATCAAGGCTTTCTTAAGAACTTCAAAAGATTCCTTACAATCTTCATCAAATACAAAAGGGGAATCCTTCTGGAGAAGATTGGTAAGGGGTCTCGAGGTCTTAGAAAAGTCCTTGATAAATCTTCTATAGAAACCAGCATGACCTAGAAAACTACGAATACCTTTAATGTCCCTTGGATAAGGCATCCTTTCAATAGCTTCAATTTTTTCCTTGTCCACTTCAATTCCCCTTTCGGAAATCTTGTGTCCAAGAACTATCCCTTTGTTAACCATGAAATGGCACTTCTCCCAATTGAGCACCAAATTTGTTTCTTCACATCTCTGCAAAACTTTATTAAGATTGTGGAGACAGTGGTCAAAGGAGTTTCCATAGACGGAAAAGTCGTCCATGAAAACTTCTACAATCTCCTCACAGAAACCATGAAATATTGCAGACATACACCTCTGAAAAGTAGCAGGTACATTACACAAACCGAAAGGCATACGCCTATAAGCATAAGTACCGTAAGGACACGTGAAAGTGGTCTTCTCTTGATCCGCGGTGTTGACGTGAATCTGGGAGAAGCCAGAGTACCCATCAAGATAGCAGAAGTGGGTGTTTTTAGACAACCGCTCGAGCATCTGATCAATAAAGGGCAAATGATAGTGGTCCTTCCGGGTGGCCTTGTTTAACTTCCTAAAATCAATACACATTCTATATCCAATAATAGTCCTCTGAGGTATTAGTTCATTTTTATCGTTAGGAACAATAGTCATACCTCCTTTCTTAGGAACACAATGAACGGGACTTACCCACTTACTATCAGCTATAGGATAGATGATACCTGCGGCTAGAAGTTTGAGAACCTCCGTCCTAACCACGTCCTTCATCTTTGGGTTCAACCGTCGTTGATGATCAACAACCGGTTTAGCATCGGGCTCGAGATGATAGTATGTTGGCAAATGGATGGACTAATACCCTTGAGATCATCAAGAGTATAGCCAATAGCACCTCGGTGTCTGCGGAGTGTCTCCAATAATCGCTCTTCTTCATACCCTGAAAGGTTAGAATTGATAATAACAGGATATACTTTATTTTTATCTAAATAAGCATACTTGAGCGTATCGGGTAGTGGTTTTAGGTCGAACACCGGGTCTTCTTTCGGTTGCGAGAGGATTCCTAAAGGTTCAACCGGGAGGTTGTGCTTTAGGATGGGAGTTTGTCTTAAAAATATGTCTTCTAGTTCATCCCTCTCCTGCATATGTATATCATTCTCGTGGTCTTCCATAAATTGTTGCAAAGTGTCATTAGGAGGAATAGCAATGGAAGCAATTTCTTCAATAATTTTGTCATTACTTGACAGGTCAGGACCACGAGGCTGCTTAGAAAACTTAGAAAAATTAAATTCATACGGCTCACCATTGAATTCAACAGAAACTTTACCTTTCTTGCAATCTATTATAGCTCCGCAAGTGCTGAGGAAGGGCCTACCAAAGATAATAGGGCAAAAACTATCTTGCACTGAACCAAGTACACGAAAGTCTGTAGGATATTTTGCCTTCCCGCAGAGTACTTCAACATCTCTTACAATCCCAACTGGAGAGATTGTTTGTTTATTTGCAAGATGGATAGTGACATCTATGTCCTCGATCTCACACGGCTGAATCTCATGCATGATCTCTTGATAAAGTGTGAAGGGAATAGCGCTGACGCTAGATCCCAAATCACATATCCCATAGTAATTATGATCTCCTATTTTGACAGATACAACTGGTGTACCTGAAATTGGGTCTTTGTTCCTGGCTGTGACAATGTTAGTGGCAACAGCACAAAAACTAATAGTGGATTCTTTCATATCACTGGTTACCAGATCTTTGACCATTGCAACTTGAGGTTGGACCTTGATCATGTCCTCAGGTTCGTCATTGGTCCTTCTGTTTTTGTTTAGAATACCTGTAACAAAAGAGTGCTCCTTTATCCTGGAGGGGTAAGGAGGTTGTTCATACACAACTGCAGGTAAAACAGGATCAGTAACATTAATCTCAATTGGTGACTCCTTGAAAGGTTTATGATGTTGACTCTCCTTCTTCCTGGAAGAATCAATATGAGAAGCAAAGTCCTTGCAAAAGTCAACCATTAGCTGGGAATCAAGAATTTTTTTAGAGCAAAAGGTATTAAAGTAATCAGTCTTCACATAACTCTCAATGTAGCCATGGTCATAGTTTATAGCGGGTTCAATACCTTTATCAATTTCCCAGTCTTCAATGTTCTTCTGGATCCTTTCTATAAGATCCCATTTTTCTTCCATACTTCTGGTTTGGAATACCCCACTAGAGGAGGCATCCAACATCTCCTTGTCCTGACGAGAAAGCCTGGCATAAAAATTTGTAAGTATAATTTCCTTGGGGAGCTCATGGTTTGGGCATTTGAGCATCAGGGACTTCAGTCTCCCCCAAGCTTGAGCGATGCTCTCTCCGTCGCGAGACCAAAAATTGTAGATGTAGTTCCTGTCTTGGTGAATTTCACGAAGAGGATAAAACTTTGCATAAAAGAGAGACATAAGCTCTGGCCATTCAAGCAGATCAGAGTTATCGAGTAGCTTATACCAATCTGAAGCTTTATCTTTGAGTGATATGGAGAATAGTTTCTTCATGACGAACTCCATCGTCACACCTGCAAGCTTAAATAAAGAACATAATTGTGATAAATATAGCAGGTGTTCTCCCGGATGTCCTTCTCCTGTATAACGATTAGCCAAGACATAATCAACAATACCAGATGGTATTTTATAGGGCACAATTTCAGTAGGGGTAGGAGCGACCACCACAGTCGTGGGGCGGCTCCTTACCAGCAACGAACCAACAGCAGTAGAGTCCATAAGGACTGAAAGTAACAACAGAAAATAAAAGTTCCCTTACCGGCTTCACTTACCAATAGCGCTACACTCCCCGGCAACGGCGCCAGAAAAGCTCGTTGATGGCGGAGAAGTTAATACGTTTAGTTGGGTTGCCTTCCCTGTTAACCGCGCCAATAAACGATTCTTGATAACCCACAAGTCTAGGGGATCAATTGTAGCTTTTCGATAAATAATAGTATCGATCCCACGAGGAGCAGCAGGTGTTGATAAGTGACACTGGATAAGGAAAGGGCTGCAAACACTCAAAGGTAAATATTTAGGGGTTTTTGGTTTAAGCAACAGAAAATTAAAAGACATGCAAAGTAAACAGGGTAACTGAGGAGTAGCAAGTGGCCCAATACTTTAACAAGGATAAGCCTAGGAACTGAACTTATAAAAGCTAAAGCGTTCTCGAGAAAACACGGGAGAGATAGTCAAGTCACTTTCACCATACTCCGCCAAGTAATATGTATCGTGTTGATAAGTGTCGGTGGGTGGATCAATGCTAGTACACCTTCTAGACTAAGATAAGTGTACTCTTATGATTACACACCTTGCAAGCATCCGCAAATACAAGGTAGTAATTAAGGCATAAGCCTAACCACAGCATTACCCTTTTTTTATTTTTTTTTTATTTTTTTTTCTCTGCGCAGTAGTTGGGCCGGCCGAGTAGTTTTTAGCCCGATAGTTTTTTTTTCTTTTTTCTTTTCTGTATTTATTTATTTTGGCAGTTTGTAATAGCTTTTTGCGGTAGCTATATCTTTTCACCGGTAGCTCCGATGGAGACGCTTTCTACATGAAAGTTGCTCCATTTTGCGCGTAGATTAATAAAATGTGCTCCTTTGCCATGTTTGACTTTGTTTACATGCTGTTTGCCTGCTAATTACACTGCTTGCCACTGAAAACTGTTATTGCAATATCTTTTTAACCGTTGCTCGGATTAAAATGTTTTTTATATGTAACTTGACTAGAATTGCATGTAGATTGTGTTTTTGCTGCTCTTGCTTGCTAATAAAATAATAAAATATGGTTTAGGGCAAAATAGTGCCAAATGCAATAATTATTGTGGGGTCCGTAATAGTTGCCATGTATAGGTTTTACCCCCCACTTAAATTGACTAGCTTAGATAGTTTATTTATGCTTCACCTCTTGCCATGTTTGTGTGATATGCCATGCTTGGGTGCTTCACCATGTTAACAACTTTGTTGATCACCTGTAGCTAAACAACTTGAACCACCGTAAACGTGCGGTATCGTCGTGTGTGACTAGTACTCCACTTAACCTTTTAGTAACCGCACTCGACTGTAACACCCTCACTGTCAGGTGAACAGTAATCACCATTACTGTTCCTCTGTACTGTTCAAAAAATTTGTCTGACCAATATGGTTCAGTTCAAATTCAAATTACCCTTTGATATTGTTGAATGCAATGTGATCATGTACCTTGGTCATGGGGGAATGAAAACAACTCCAAGCTCAATTCAATTGCCTTTGGATTGAAATCAAATCAAATCTCAAAATGCCTTTGGTGAAATATTAAAAACAAAGTGGAATATAAACTTTCTCCAAAAATTGTGGAACTACTTTTATAAAATCACAAATATTCAGTGGTCCAAATCCATATTGGTTTGGGTATTTATTGTGCTATGGAAAATTCCAAACAATCCTAAACAGTAGCCAAAAACCCCCAAATAACCAAATATTAAATGACTTTTAAAATTGTCCAAACTATTTGTGGCACTTGTTGGGGGTTCGCAGCAGAAAACACAAATTTTTCCTAACTGGCGTTCCCTTAACCCAAGATCTAGCTAGCCGTATTACCGTAACAGATAGTAGTGCGGAAATAACATACCTCGGGGTGTAGTCCGTTGCGCGGGAAACGTTCCCGCAAACGTGGTTGATGTAGACGATCAAGTTTCACAGCCCCCTGGCTGTGTTGAGCACCCGGATGGGTGTAGTGCCACACGTGCAGCACCTCGTAGTACTCGCACACATACGAGACTCGATGACGACCTCCGTTCTCCGATCCAGCGGAGGGGGCGGAAGCAGACCTCCGGACGGAGCTTCGGCAGCACGACGGCCTCCGATTCTAGCAGAGAGGTCTCAATTCCACTATAGGCTCACACTAGGGAGCCCACCGTGGAAGAGACCAGAGAGGGGAGGAGACCGGAGAAAACCGATCTCAATTCGGAGTTATATTTATTTTCTCACGAATTTCTGTGTATTAATTATGTGCACCCTGCCTGTCTTTATATAGGCTGGGGAAGGGAGTCAACCCACCTCCCCTAGCAATGTGGGACTAAACCCTTTGCTAGGGGGTTGGCCGGCCAAGGGGGGAGAGGGGGCGCACCCCTCATGGGCCCTAGGGCCCATGGCGCCTCCCCCCCCTTTTCTTTTCTTTTCTTTTCCCTTTAATTCCTTAATGGGCCTTTTTCTCCACTAAGGCCCATAGCACATATTAATTAGAAATAAAATGATTTTAATTATTAATTCAATTAATTAATAACTAAAACATATTATTCCATCTCCCGGTGCTCCGGAAACACTTCCGGCTCACTCCGAACTTGTTTCGGTTCAATACGGTACTCCTCCGATATTGTCTCCCTTATTCTCTGGTTGCTCCGATGGTTCCGAAAAGGTCTCCGATTTCATCAAGCCCTTAAGTGTGTTACCCTACGGTCCGAGAACACTCCAGTCATGACCGAGCAGAGGCAACAGTGAATGATCATCAGCGGGACCTGGATGCCCATAATGACCCCTGTGCATTCCGGATATCAACACCGATTGGACCTTACGCCGTATAGCATTCCCTTTGTCAGCGATACTGGATTGTTCCGAGATTCGATCAATGACATCCTATGTCTGGTTCAATCTCGTTCCGAACTAAATCCTCATTCACTCGTTCCCGTGATATTCATCCCCGTGACCTAGTCACACGCTGCGCAGCTTTATGGATGGAATCTCACCGAGTGGGCCCCGAGTATCTATCCATTATATGGATTGACAAATCCCGCTCTTGTAAACAATACTCCTCAACGTATCTCCACGGAATACCTAAGATACAACCGTTATGACCCGCATATTTCAGTCAGGTGGTGGGATGTAAGTCAAAGCATCCGGGAAGATAGTGATTATGCACGTACTCACGGTCAAAGGAACGGTCTACCACGTTCTGTAATTACAACACTGAACCTTCATAAGATTTGATCATGCTGTAATGCTTACTTTGGGTAATGTTCATCACGTCACTTAGCCAGTGAGGTGACCTCATAGTCAAGAGACTTAATTGTCCATGATCGCGAAACCACGATCATCATGTTGACCATGAACTAGTTATCGATGTAGAGGCTAACTAGGAACTCTGGGGTTTCTATACCACACCTGCATCATTGTTTCACTGATGCAGTTCTAGCACGGTATGAAACTGGTTATGAACTTGCTTAGATATATTGGAATAATCATATATTATTTGCCTCTAGAGCATATATCCAACAACACTAACCTAGGGTGATTGATAAATTATGGGGCACCTTAAAAGTTTTTCAAAATTGTCTAGGTAACTAAAATAAATACAAAAAGAAATAAAGAGAAAAGCAAAAAGAAAAATAATAATAAAATAAAAGGAAACCTAATCTAGCCCCACCCACTGGCCCTTTCCCCTGCTCCCCCCTGGGCCACCCAGCCCACTAGCAAGCCCAAGGCCTCCACCGCGGTCATCCCCCTCCTCCCGTACGCCCTCCAGGGCGTGGCGCTCATCCACCGTGGCCACGGCGACAGACACACACCGTGTCGGCCATCGACGGCTCCCGGCGGCTACAAGTCGCGGTCGAGGCGCCATAGCGCCAACCCTAACCCTAGAACCCGCCCTCCCCGTCTCCCCGCCTCGTTCTCGCCAGGGAAAGATCCGCCCGAGCTCGCCGTCGCCATGACCGCGCCCACTCGCGGCCGGTAAGCTCCCTAGCCCTCGCCGCCGTGTCCATCGGGTGCGCCGTCGTCGACTACGTCGACTACTGCGACGAATTCAAGCCGGGAGCTCCTCTACACCGCACACGCCGTCGTTCCCCTTTTTCCACCGCGCCGACGTCGCCGTCCTAATTCGCCGCCGTTGACTCGCCCCCGAGCCCACTGCCACCTACGTCGTGCTCCTGGTGAGCTTCTTCCCCTTCCCCAACTCCCCATCGAGCTCCCCATGCACCATAGCTGCGGCCGCCATTTGGGCAGCAAATCCTCGCTGTCGGCGACCCCTTTTTCCGCGACCTAGCCCACGCGTTTGGCCCGCGGTTCACGCCACCTTGCTCGCCACGTCCCCAAGAGCACGCCCGTGCGCTCTCTCGCCGCGGCCTGCTCGCCCCTGGCTCCGTCCGTCGCTGCCCCCTCACTGCAAGCCGCCGCGC
Source organism: Bromus sterilis (assembly GCA_950022295.1). Classification (NCBI taxonomy): domain Eukaryota; kingdom Viridiplantae; phylum Streptophyta; class Magnoliopsida; order Poales; family Poaceae; genus Bromus; species Bromus sterilis. The sequence goes on along the minus strand of OX465596.1, from coordinate 152,994,865 downwards.
TCTTCGTAGCCATTGCTCCGGCAAGCCCCCGTCCACACAGAGCCCACCGAACGACGCGGCTCGGTTCCCCCGTTCGAACACACCCCTCGCCGCCTCAAGCCGTCGCCGGAGTCGGCCGGAACGGCGACCTCGCCGCATCTGTCCTCGCCGGCGTCGAGCAGGGTCACCGCCAGGTGGGTCCTGCCCGCTAGGTGATTAGCCACTTCTAATCCCCCTTAAGACGATGACGTGTGAAACTGATGCAGTTCTAGCACGGTATGAAACTGGTTATGAACTTGCTTAGATATATTGGAATAATCATATATTATTTGCCTCTAGAGCATATGTCCAACAGTCTCCCACTTGCACTAGAGTGCTAATAATCTAGCCGCATTTTTCCGATCATAAACATCTTATCACATAAGTGTTTCATTGATCATGCACGCTCATGGAAGAGGGTTCGTCAACGAACTGCACCAATTCAGATTCGTATGTTTCCTTTGCAACTGGTCCAGGTCAAAAGCTCTTTTGACATACCACTCATTATCATATAATGGTTGGATATAAGTTTCGCGGGAGAGTGAGACTATTATTTCACAGTATCCTCCAATGATCTCTTGGTTCAGTCTTTAGAAGACTCATCCTTAGTCATATATACTGGGAAATACACTCAGCCAGAAGTCCAATACTTCTAACGCTAAACTTTTATCCATACGTCTACTTTCTTAAGTAGAATTATGTTTGTAGTACCGTGAATTTTGCTCACATTTCTTTCATGTCTTTGGTGATGTCTCTAATTCCATATAGACCCATAATATGGCTTGCAATTGTAATCTTGCATTACATTCAAGTCTATTATCCTTTCTATATTTTAGAGACTAGTCCTCAGTATGCCTCTCATATACTGAATGCATGGACTTTATTCAGATTCTGTGTTTTACTCCTAAAGCACATCGGAATCTGTTCTTCTTCCAAGAACTTTTGAGTCATTCTGTTGTTGGATTCACAATGCATGTTATATGGTAGAATCATATGTCAAGAACATATGAGATCACATGTCCAGTACATGGTGCATCTCTATTCTTCCATCAAGACATTGCTTGTGATATTTGGATTTCATCCATTATATAATTTCTAGCCACAAGAACCTGTTTCTTGTCTTAGAAGATTATTCCAACTTTCACTTCGTTTCATTATCCGTATCTTAATCTACTCATATAGATTTCAACGTGTAATGTGTTGGTATTTCATATAAAAGAAGATTCTTGCAATCTTGTATTTTATTTGCCTTATGCTCTATATATATCATAATGCACATATGTATATAAGACGATTCTCTATATACACAATCAATGCATATCCATATATATACATATGAGATCATTCTTCACACATATCAATGCATATATGTTTGAGACAATGATCCTGCTCCCACTCAAATATATCCATCTTATACTCATATATTTGTGGTTCAGCTTTCATCAAGTCATTTTATTGTTTATTATGTCTTACATAATGACAATGCTTCCAAAGCTCCCACTCAGAAAATGCCCTCTGCATTCCAAGTTTCTGGGAAGTCTTCAAAGCTCCCACTCAGTTTCATGAAACTGCAGGCCCACTCAATATTTTGGTCATCACAAAATCACTTGATCAAATCAAGGTTGAGGGTTCCTGTCTTGAGGTACTATAGTCCATCCTTTTAACGAAGTAACCTTCGTCTTGCCCATTACAATTCCCTTTCAAATCCAAATTTGATTGAGATGCAATTTCAGGCTATGGTCCATCGTAGTGTAAATGAAATATTTTTATTGATTAAAGCATTCCTACGTTTACGTAGTCAATCACCATTGAACTTTGGTCATAACCAAATAATGCCTTATGTCCATTACATTATTCTCAATAACTCTCCAGTTTGTCGAGAATATGAAATAACCGATTTATTTCACGGGACGTGAGCCATCCTTAATGTAACTCAATATTATTTCATTTCTCCTCGTGTTCTAGGCTACCATCATTCCTTTGTGTCTTCAAGCAATATTATTCCCTATTGTTTTATTAAGAAGACTCATGATTATTGTTCTGTACAGAACGTATTCATGATAACCTTCTAAATTCAACAATGGCTTCAACTCATATACCAAGATCAATCATCTTTGGCATATCCTTCCTTATGCAGTGTCATTACAGCGGAACATGCTTCCGTTGCAATACTCTGATATTCTGAAGGCAAGGTCCAATACCCCCGTCAAAGTTTTCATTATCTCCCATTGGATCTGTGTCGAGATACTTTTCTCGTATTACCAATTAAGCAACACAAATTTTGCTATTCGGGGAGAATATGTAATTTCAATTGCTCGTAGTTTTATTACAAAGAAATTCTTTCTTTTAAGAAACCTTATAACACCATCAGTTATGGAGCTATCATGTCTCGTTAAAACCAGGATGGTTTCCTATTCATGAAGTGGGTGTTTTAACTTAATGAATTAACAACTTATTCAACAATAACTATAGTGCTAGGGGAAAGAACGTTTAGACCATACTACGGTTTAGTATGACTACGAATGGTTTAAGTAGTCTAGCACTTTCAACTTCCATCGTAGTTTGTGGTACAACTTCCACAAGTCTCCCATTATGTCAATATCAATACTTTTCACTCCGGATCGTAGCGTAGTGATATGTATCCTTGTATTCTCACTTCTCACTGTGATTCCCAGATCTCAGTTTTATGATCTCAATTGAATACAACTTTCAATTAATCATATGAAGTCTTTAATGATAACTCACATGCCCATTCTACATCATTTATGTATAATGATTGGCACAAGTTCTACTTGCTAGAACCTTGTCATGATCATATTTATTGCAGAGGTTCATAGATCGTGTATCTAATCCATCTCATGCAATCAAGTTATGATTCTTCATTCGATAAAGAACTCACAAGTTAATAGATCATACATTTAATGAATTCATCAGTTATGAAGTCACCTCATGCAATCAGATCTTTTACTTGTTATAATCAAGACAACTTTATCATTAAACATTGAATGTTTCTTGACAATAATAGTAGTATTATAAATGTTTTCTATCATATCATAAATCAAGACGTAATCAAAGTATAAGCACACTTTTATTCATAGAGATGGAACAACTGACTTGTCTCATTACATGAATAACTTTGTCTCGCGAGATGCAAGACATACAACTAAGTGTTCATACTATAATGATTACATAAGATTTATCTAATACTCTAAGTATCTCCTATGATAGATGTCTCGGTGGAATCCATGCTGGCCATCAACTGACTTGATATCCATCAATCCTCGATTTCACCTCTTCCCGTCCATGCAACAGCAGGTCCTGTTTTCATAAAACAGAATAAGTATCAAATACTCATTTACTGCATCTGTTGTATAAGGGAGTAAACATTTATAAAGTATATCAAGTATATACCTTCTCCATCGACAACTTCTCCTTCAATGGGTTCGACCTCCAGGTACTGGAGTCTTTCCATGAAGTCAGAGAACTCGAGGCTTTCACCTCTGCCGACATAGCCATGGACATGGTCTGTATAGCTCGGTGGAAGCGAGTGTAACACCGTGTATATCGCAGACTCATGTGTGGTATCATAGTCAAAATCATCTACGAGGCTCAGATGTATCTCATGCATCTTGGCCAAGTGTGCCTTCAGGCAAGAGCCTTCTTCCAGCTTTGTAGAGAGAAACTCACTTTCTAACTCAAATCTGGCAACTCTAAACTGATGCAAGTTTGATGACTTCAGCTCATCGATCATATCGTATGTATCCAAATCAGCATACTCCTCACGCAAATGTTGCGGAATGCTGGTTTCTATGATACCCTTGGCTATGGCATATGTCCTACGACGATAATGATAATCAATCGCCGCTTGTGCATCCATGTCGTTTTCTGGAGGGTTTCCCACATGCCTTTTAGTTAAGAATGAAAGGTTGATTCTTTTGAGCACGGCTCTAAGGTGTAAGTACCAACTAATGAAGTTTGACCCATTTTCTTTAAGTCTTTCACCATGTAGGAAGGAAACCATTTCAAGGTACTGGGTATTATCCATTTTTTCTACAAACATAATTGCAAGGAACACAATTAAGACTAGTTCACAACAAGAGAGTTCATATAATCATATGAGCTCGCACCAAAACATTTCATCCCTAAGAAGTTTTAGTGATTACATGATCCAGATTCACTGCCCGACCTCGAATATCACACGGCCGACGGGTCAGTTTCAAAGGTAGACAACAACTTGTGCGATCACATTATCTTATATATACTGTGACTCATGCTCGATCTTTCGATCTCTAGTATTCCGAGGCCATATCTGCATATGCTAGGCTCGCCAAATTAACCTCCATGTTATATGCTGCTCAGCAAGGCCATATTTTCATATGCCAGGCTTGCCGAACCCAACCTCATGCGAACTCCATTGAATATGTAGGACAACTCCGGTATGTACGGAGCATCAAGCCATATGGGAGAACCTTCCAGGTGGTGCACACTTCGGTAGAATACTTGTGTTTGGCTTTGTTAAGGGATCATCTTATCACATGCTACCGTCGTGTATCTTATACTAGCAAGTTTTAAGATGTCTGGGCTATGGCAACACTAAGTCTACAGTGTCTCCATTTTAGTTTGTTTTATGATGACGATTACTAGTTACTAGTAACACATAGCAAAAGCTATCACTACATCACAAACAAACAAACGATAGCCCCCACTTTGCAATACAAGGTTTAGACGGTCTAGTTGTATATTGCAAGTTTTACGTGGCTGCTAGGGCTTTCATAGTTAAACAGGTTTTAACCTACGAGTCAACCACAACGTCAACCATACGATTGTCTCTATTACACCCCGCACGGGGCCCTCCGTTGCAAATGCCACATCCGCTAAAGTAGAGAGACAGACACCCCCCTAGCCACTTTATACGGTACAAGCCGTATGTCAAGCGTGGAACCAGTCTCGCGTAAGAGTACGCGTAAAGTCGGTCGGGGGCCGCCTCATCAAACAATGCCGCAGATGTGAACAAGTACACGTGAGAGGGTAACAATCATACAATCAACGCCCACATCCCCGATGTGTTCTATCCGTACAGTAATACTAAGCATAGACCTAGCTCATGATACCACTGTTGGGGGTTCGCAACAGAAAACACAAATTTTTCCTAACTGGTGTTCCCTTAACCCAAGATCTAGCTAGCCGTATTACCGTAACAGATAGTAGTGCGGAAATAACATACCTCGGGGTGTAGTCCGTTGCGCGGGAAACGTTCCCGCAAACGTGGTTGATGTAGCCGATCAAGTTTCACAGCCCCCTGGCTGTGTTGAGCACCCGGATGGGTGTAGTGCCACACGTGCAGCACCTCGTAGTACTCGCACACATACGAGACTCGATGACGACCTCCGTTCTCCGATCCAGCGGAGGGGGCGGAAGCAGACCTCCGGACGGAGCTTCGGCAGCACGACGGCCTCCGATTCTAGCAGAGAGGTCTCAATTCCACTACAGGCTCACACTAGGGAGCCCACCGTGGAAGAGACCAGAGAGGGGAGGAGACCGGAGAAAACCGATCTCAATTCGGAGTTATATTTATTTTCTCACGAATTTCTGTGTATTAATTATGTGCACCCTGCCTGTCTTTATATAGGCTGGGGAAGGGAGTCAACCCACCTCCCCTAGCAATGTGGGACTAAACCCTTTGCTAGGGGGTTGGCCGGCCAAGGGGGGAGAGGGGGCGCACCCCTCATGGGCCCTAGGGCCCATGGCGCCTCCCCCCCCCCCTTTTCTTTTCTTTTCTTTTCCCTTTAATTCCTTAATGGGCCTTTTTCTCCACTAAGGCCCATAGCACATATTAATTAGAAATAAAATGATTTTAATTATTAATTCAATTAATTAATAACTAAAACATATTATTCCATCTCCCGGTGCTCCGGAAACACTTCCGGCTCACTCCGAACTTGTTTCGGTTCAATACGGTACTCCTCCGATATTGTCTCCCTTATTCTCTGGTTGCTCCGATGGTTCCGAAAAGGTCTCCGATTTCATCAAGCCCTTAAGTGTGTTACCCTACGGTCCGAGAACACTCCAGTCATGACCGAGCAGAGGCAACAGTCAATGATCATCAGCGGGACCTGGATGCCCATAATGACCCCTGTGCATTCCGGATATCAACACCGATTGGACCTTACGCCGTATAGCATTCCCTTTGTCAGCGATACTGGATTGTTCCGAGATTCGATCAATGACATCCTATGTCTGGTTCAATCTCGTTCCGAACTAAATCCTCATTCACTCGTTCCCGTGATATTCATCCCCGTGACCTAGTCACACGCTGCGCAGCTTTATGGATGGAATCTCACCGAGTGGGCCCCGAGTATCTATCCATTATATGGATTGACAAATCCCGCTCTTGTAAACAATACTCCTCAACGTATCTCCACGGAATACCTAAGATACAACCGTTATGACCCGCATATTTCAGTCAGGTGGTGGGATGTAAGTCAAAGCATCCGGGAAGATAGTGATTATGCACGTACTCACGGTCAAAGGAACGGTCTACCACGTTCTGTAATTACAACACTGAACCTTCATAAGATTTGATCATGCTGTAATGCTTACTTTGGGTAATGTTCATCACGTCACTTAGCCAGTGAGGTGACCTCATAGTCAAGAGACTTAATTGTCCATGATCAAGAAACCACGATCATCATGTTGACCATGAACTAGTTATCGATGTAGAGGCTAACTAGGAACTCTGGGGTTTCTATACCACACCTGCATCATTGTTTCACTGATGCAGTTCTAGCACGGTATGAAACTGGTTATGAACTTGCTTAGATATATTGGAATAATCATATATTATTTGCCTCTAGAGCATATATCCAACAACACTAACCTAGGGTGATTGATAAATTATGGGGCACCTTAAAAGTTTTTCAAAATTGTCTAGGTAACTAAAATAAATACAAAAAGAAATAAAGAGAAAAGCAAAAAGAAAAATAATAATAAAATAAAAGGAAACCTAATCTAGCCCCACCCACTGGCCCTTTCCCCTGCTCCCCCCTGGGCCACCCAGCCCACTAGCAAGCCCAAGGCCCCCACCGCGGTCATCCCCCTCCTCCCGTACGCCCTCCAGGGCGTGGCGCTCATCCACCGTGGCCACGGCGACGGACACACACCGTGTCGGCCATCGACGGCTCCCGGCGGCTACAAGTCGCGGTCGAGGCGCCATAGCGCCAACCCTAACCCTAGAACCCGCCCTCCCCGTCTCCCCGCCTCGTTCTCGCCAGGGAAAGATCCGCCCGAGCTCGCCGTCGCCATGACCGCGCCCACTCGCGGCCGGTAAGCTCCCTAGCCCTCGCCGCCGTGTCCACCGGGGGCGCCGTCGTCGACTACGTCGACTACTGCGACGAATTCAAGCCGGGAGCTCCTCTACACCGCACACGCCGTCGTTCCCCTTTTTCCACCGCGCCGACGTCGCCGTCCTAATTCGCCGCCGTTGACTCGCCCCCGAGCCCACTGCCACCTACGTCGTGCTCCTGGTGAGCTTCTTCCCCTTCCCCAACTCCCCATCGAGCTCCCCATGCACCATAGCTGCGGCCGCCATTTGGGCAGCAAATCCTCGCTGCCGGCGACCCCTTTTTCCGCGACCTAGCCCACGCGTTTGGCCCGCGGTTCACGCCACCTTGCTCGCCACGTCCCCAAGAGCACGCCCGTGCGCTCTCTCGCCGCGGCCTGCTCGCCCCTGGCTCCGTCCGTCGCTGCCCCCTCACTGCAAGCCGCCGCGCTCTTCGTAGCCATTGCTCCGGCAAGCCCCCGTCCACACAGAGCCCACCGAACGACGCGGCTCGGTTCCCCCGTTCGAACACACCCCTCGCCGCCTCAAGCCGTCGCCGGAGTCGGCCGGAACGGCGACCTCGCCGCATCTGTCCTCGCCGGCGTCGAGCAGGGTCACCGCCAGGTGGGTCTTGCCCGCCAGGTGATTAGCCACTTCTAATCCCCCCTTAAGACGCTGACGTGTGGACCTGCCCCCCCCTTTAATTAAACTGTTAATATTAACATAACATGTGAAGATGACAGGTGGGCCCCCTGGCCTTTTTACTTAATAAAAATAATTTTATTAAAATTGTTACAATGACAAGTGGGACCCACTGGATATTTGTTTTATTAAAAGAAATTTAAAATTGTTAGTATGACATGTGGGTCCAGGGATATTTAAAATTTAATAAAATGTTTTATTGATAAACAGAGGCTGACATGTGGGTCCCACATGTCAGGCACTGTTTTGGATAATGTTCTGGATAATGTTGTTATAATAATAAAAGAAATTCAGAAAATCATTTAAATGATTTAAAACTTTGAAATTCAATATCTTTTAAACTGTAAGTCAGATTCAAAAACTTTATACATGAAAGTTGATCAGAAAAATATAACGAGTACGGATACACTATCCGTATACAAACCACACCCCTCTAACGCACCGAACATCAAACCGTCCCCCTCCGGACCGTCTGTCCGATGAATTCCCGGTACCGATAAAAAGTACCCGGATGAATTTATTCCGAACACGAAAGTTGTCCGGAATGGTTCAACTAACACGTATACACCCCCGTTATCTTTGTCGGATGTCCACGACACCTCCGGCATGAACCCTCCCCCCTCCGGACACCCTGTCCGGTAATCAGCCGGAGCTGGCAGTTCATCCCCGGATGAATTCCCGCTTCGAGCTTAATGCATCGTACTGCGTTAGAACACCGTTAACATTTCATCTGTCATGTCATGCATATGTTTGTATATTATTGATGTGTATTTACTGTTTCCTCCCCCCCTTAATCTCCGGTAGACCCCGCTGCTACCGCCGACTACACCGCCGCCGGGTACGACTACTTCGTCGACGACCCGACCCCTACCGTCGAGCTTCCAGGCAAGCAGAGCCATTCTCTTCCCTAGATATCACCTACCTTTTCCGTACTTTCTTGCACTAGGCATTGTTACTGCTGCTGCTACGATTACAATCCTATTCAATCGCATAGCCTGATTTTGTCGCCCCTTGATGTACCTTTCTTATCCTATGCTGCCTATTATAATTATGCATATATTCAACAGTGAACCCTGCACATTGTTAGCTAGGACTAGATAGCGGGCCGTGATCACTCAGGGGGGGTGAACACGGATACAATATATACAACTGCACAGGTACGGTACAAAGCAGACACCGCCAAAGGCCCCTATCTGGGTTATGCCTAGTCATCTCAAGTGTGAGCTATCAAGGAGTAATCCTTGTACTCCATTCGAGGCTGACTTTGTCTTGCCGCCATAGGGTCCTGAACAGCGGTTGTCCTTAAGGTAAGAAGTCGGGCGACCCAACGGTGCCCGCGAGCGGTATTGTGTCGGGAACGACAGGGAGGGTACAACCGACGTTACTGGCGTGCTTGGCCCCTGCTCGTATCTCGCGAGAGTTACCAAACCACGCCAAAGTCGAGCTCTACCAAGAGCACACGCGAGACAAGGTAAGGAGACGGTTCACCTTGTCGGTAACCGCGCGCTTTGACGGGACGACAGGGCAGGCCCCGACGTTACCGGTGGGCCTTGTTGTTGTTCGTTGTCCGTTGTGTTGTTAGTCAGACAGCGATAACGGTTGTCTGCGAGATAATATTAAAATGCTAAATGGTTCGGTGGATGACTTGAGAGACCCGTTGGTCTGTACGCACTACCTTCACGTGGGATAAGGAGTTATGGGCTCCCGTGCGTCGTAGTTTGTCCGAAAGCTCTTCAGACGTCAGCAGTACCATGGGCTCATAGCCGGGAAGTGGTCTTGTCTTCTTTGCTGCAGCAGGTGTGTTTTGGATTTGCTTTTGCTTCACCGGCCAGTCTCGTACCGTGCAGGAGCGTGCAAGGGTGAGGGACCTAGACCCCTTGGCACATAGGATATAGTCCGGCGGATGGCCTCTCTGTTGAGCCTAGGATGGGCTGCGTCGTGTCGGATAGCCTCGGTGGGGCGTTCCCTAACAAGGTTCACGCCACCCTGGAGATCCGAGCGTGCAGGCAGAACAGTAGTGCACCCCTGTAGGGAGTTTAATCTATTCGAATAGCCGTGTCCACGGTAACAGGACGCTTTATGCTGAAGCTGGATCTTACCACTAGAAACTATTACTATTAAACCGTATGGTTCCGGGTCTTCTTCCTCGCAGGGAGTCGAGGAAGGGAACTCGGAGGCATTATTATTATGGTTAATCATTACAACTTATATTATACAATGTTGCAGCAACTTCTGCTTCATTGTTACTTTATTGCTTTATATGAACTGTTGGCTGTTTCTCTTCTCATGCTGCAAGACTCGTTGGAAGATGCTAGTCTTCGATAGGCCTAGCTTCTTACCCTTATTCTGATTTCTATCTTGCAGTCCACTATATATACAGCCTCCCCTTTCCATTGATACAATGCATAATGCTTAGTAGCGGACGTAAGACTCGCGGGTATACTAGATACTCACCTGCTTTATTTTCCTTTACTGTTTTGCCTGATCGGCCGCTGCAGTCGACGTTGGAGCCCAGGAGCAGGAGTTCCCGATGTCGACCACCGCAACGTGAAGATCCCCGATGACCGAGACCAGGAGTAGTTTGGAGGTTCCCAGGCAGGAGGCCTTGCCTTTTCGATCGTTGTTGATATTTGTGCTAGCCTTCTTAAGGCAACCTTGTATCCTTGTGTCTGTACTCAGATACTATTTGCTTCCGCTGACTTGTGCTCTCGAGCTGTTGTATTCGAGCCCTCGTGACCCTTGGCTTGTACTAAACAGCTTGTATTATTTTATTTGTAGAGTTGTGTTGTGATAGAATGACGAGTGATGACGAGTGATGAAGTCCTTGCTGGGTCAGTTGACCACTACAGTTGTATGCTGAGTACTTCTGTACTCATGATACTAACCCCAAACTCTTTTTAGCATTCTCGATCGACAACAGGTATGGTGATCGACGTTTCACGTGGAGACTCGACGACGACTAGTTAGGCGGATCCCGGCGGAGGGCCTGGACCCGTGTGGTTATGGGGATCGATGTTTTTCTCTTTGCCAGTAGGCATTAGATTGTAGTCTGTACTCAGACATGTATCTTCCGCTGATGTAATGTACTTAAGGCAGTTGTATGCCGATTGTATGAGATATTGTATCCTTGTATCTGTAATGTTGTGATATCATGTTGGAAATCCGGGGCATATGGCTTTGTCATATGTCGCGGTGGGACCGATATGTGCTTCGTCCCCGGGTCTGGATGGAAACATCTAGATCTGGAACAGTACCGCATATCGGGCCTTACAGTGCCCCTTGCCACCTTTATCACAACCGTGCCTTGTGCACCAGACATCGGTATTTCATGTGCTTGCCTCGTTGGAAAGGTTTGTTGAGTTCGTGGTTTAGAAACCCCGACTTCTCCAAGCTCCAAGATGAAGCGTTCAACGAACAAATGTGTTGACATCGGGCTCTGAAAAATCTCCTCGCTTTTCTCCTGGCATGCCAAATTGCCCACAGAGTGACCACCACCACTGTCAGGTCAGTGTGTTTCAGCGAGGCAATTAAAGAGAACAACCATTGCTTAGCATTACTCTCCCTTGTTGCACTCATGTAGTCCACGATCTCATCATCGACTAGAGCCCATACACACCTGCTAGATGAGCATTCGATTAAAGAGTGTCTCCAGGAATCTGGCATACCGCATAGCTGACAAGCATCCTTTGCCGCCATGTTTCGCTTCTTCCTCACATCTTCCGTCGGGATGGACATCCGACCCATCCTCCAGAGAAAATGCCGCACCTTTCCTGGGACATTGATCTTCCACAGCGATCTCCATCCGCTGGCGTCCGCCTCCGAGTTCGAGTGCATGTGCGAAAATCATCTAAAAAATATTGCGTGCAAACTGTTAGCCCGCAAGGCCTTCATGTCCCTAATCTGAAAAAGGGCCTTCTTCACCTCATCTCTGAAAAAATATGCCATAAGAGCATCATTTATACCTTGTGTAAAAATATCTTTTGCTCTGTGATCAATATAAAAATATCTAATGCTGTAATTGAGTCAGGCGCAATATATGAATAGGGTTAGAAGAAAGTGAACTTGCCCCCCTACTTGTGTTCTGTCACGCTGACATCTCGCTCCGTGTCCTGGTGCGAGGCACCGCCGCATCTAGCCCCGCAAAACCTATCTCGACAGCCTTCCTCCCCGATCTTGCCTCTCTTCGCCTGGCGACCGCGCCCTCAGATCCGCCTCCTCGATAGCCAGATCCGGCGGAGCACACACCGCTCGCCCCGCTCAAGGTGAGCCGTCGCCGCCGGCCACCGCACGACGCCGCGTTCTAACAACGCATGCTGACTCCGTGGTTTTCCTTCTTGTTGTCGTCGCAGTCGTGAGTCGAGTAACAAGGCAGCAGCAGCAGCCATGGCAGCGGCGGAGGAGAACAGCTCGCTCTTCCTGATATTCATCCTGACCATGATCGCGCTGCCACTGGTGCCGTACACCATTACGCGGCTGTGCCACGCGGCGACGAAGAAGACCAAGACCATCCATTGCCGCTGCTCCGGGTGCCACCGCTCCGGAAAGTACCGGAAGTCGATCTACAAGAAGGTCGGCGGCTGTTTCCTGAGGCTAGCAGTAGTAGAATTTTAGTGCTAACTACTCTATGGTTGTGATGTGATTCCTGTCTCGCAGATATCCAATTTCTCGACGTGGAGCAACCTTACCATTTTGCTTCTCTGGATCGTTGTGATATTCCTGGTTTACTATATCAAACTCAGCAGCCGTGAGGTATGGTACTTCTGGCTTGTCATTTTTTCTCTTGTTAAAGGAGTTAACACAAAATTCTTCTCTGCTGTGAACTAGATACACAAGGATTTTAATACTTATGTGACCTTTGTCTGTTACTTTACCTAGAATAGTCTTGATTAGTATTTGACTGCTGAAACAGATTGATTGCCCAAAAATACATCAGACCACCCAGTTCAGTTTCAGCTTTATGTTAACAGAACAGTCACCACAATGTTCATGTTTTGTCACTTCCTTGATGCAGCAAGTGACAGTTTCCTTTTTAATAGCAGCAAGCCCAACCACTTTGTTGGGATATACTAGAAAGGCTAGCATGTCTTCGTGCTGATTTAGGTCCCCTTTATTCTGCTGAAGCCTCACTAATGTTTCACTCTCTTGAAGATTGTTAAACAATCACATACGCAGAAACCTTGTTGTGAAATTTGGTATTGTATTTTTCAGTCTTAGTTTGTTGTGTACCCATAGGTTTATTTCCTATAAGCATTTTTGCAAAGTACCGATTGTTCATCTTTGTCTCAATCGTAATTATGCTACTCCCTCCGATCCAAATTAATTGACGCACACTTAGTACAACTTTATACTAGAGTTGTACTAAGTGTGCGTCAATTAATATGAATCGGAGGGAGTAGTTAATTTTGGATATTATATGCATAACGCTGCACTTGAAGTGTCAAGTTTTTTTTTCCTTCTGAAATTTCACCAGGGAAAGATCTAATTTATTTTATATGTTTTTTGTTTCCTAGGTCCAAGTATTTGAGCCATACAGTATTCTTGGACTTGAACCAGGGGCGTCAGAATCTGAAATTAAAAAATCATACAGGAGACTCTCTATTCAGTACCATCCTGACAAAAATCCCGATCCTGGTAAAATGTGTTCCACACGTTTCCACAGTTCATTTTTATCTGTATTTAGAAGTTTAGTTTGTGTTAACTTTTTTCCCTTCCCAGAGGCCCATACGTTCTTTGTTGAATCTATCTCCAAGGCGTATCAGGCATTAACTGATCCTACATCTCGTGAAAATTATGAGAAGTATGGTCATCCAGATGGGCGCCAGGTAACATGACATTAGTTATTTGTAACACTTAGTGGAAAGCAAAACCTTTTCTGTAACGTCTGAAGCTAACATGAATATTCTGGTATATATGTGCATTAGGGGTTCCAAATGGGCATCGCTTTGCCCAAGTTCTTGCTGAATATGGATGGTGCATCTGGCGGGATAATGCTTCTAGGAATAGTGGGGCTTTGCATACTCTTCCCCTTGATGATAGCAGTTATTTATTTATCAAGGTCATCGAAGTATACCGGAAATTATGTCATGCATCAAACTCTGTCCACTTATTATTACTTTATGAAGCCATCTCTAGCTCCAAGGTATGAAAATACAAACATCACAATTTGATATTTGGGCATTTGTTTTTCCATTGTTTGGTATTTTCTGATTGGCTTCATGATATGGCATGTTCAGTTGAGAAGATTTTACAGTTGAATTGAAAATACTGATATTTGCTGATTGGCTTCGTGATATGGCATGTTCAATTGAGAAGATTTTACAGTTGAAGTGAAAATACTCCTTCCATTCAAATAACTAGACACGAGACATTGTAAATTTCATTGTTAAAGTGGAGCATTCTTGTCAGTGTCAAACGGGGGACAAAGATTGCCATAAGCATTGGAACAATGTCAAAGATCATGCTAAAATTCACATATCCTATCTTCAAACGATCGGAATTTTGACCTGATTCAGTGATTATGATGTTCATTTTTTTTACCTTTCTTATTACTAGTTGGGCATAATATGGTTCCAAAGCCCATATTGATATTTTGTAACAAATTTTTTATTTATTGATTTTTGACCTAAATGCAGTTATATTTGTAGCACCACAGTAAGTTTATGACTTGTTGCCTTTAATTTTGGATGATAAGATTCATAGCTGAGAAATCCCTGTTTAAATAACAACGAAATGTACTGCCGCTTATCAATATTAGTAGTCTAAAAGATCTTTTGTTTAAGCAACCTGTATAACTAGTGTGGCAAATGCCTGCAAACTTCCTCGTCGGTTTATAATCTTCTGTTAATAAGGGTTCTTCAATTTTACCGCATTTGACCAATGAAACTATCGGTTGCATGTTCCAGCAAAGTCATGGATGTCTTCATCAAGGCTGCAGAGTATATGGAGATGCCAGTACGACGCAGTGATGACGAGCCCCTACAAAAATTGTTTGTAGCAGTTAGAAGCGAGTTAAATCTAGATTTAAAGAATATTAGAACAGAGCAAGCCAAGTTCTGGAAGCAGCATCCATCACTTGTAAAGGTTGGTCTTCTGTTTGTGCATATTATGATACTAAATGATTTTTTTATATGACAAATTCCTGTTGCTTGTATTTTTCAGATGGAACTCTTGATTCAGGCTCATCTTACTCGAGAGTCATTTGCTTTGACACCAGCGCTAGTAAAAGATTACGGGCACATGCTTGAACTTGCGCCCCGTCTTTTAGAAGAACTAGTCAAGGTACATGATTGGATTTCTGTCTTTGAATTTCTTTCTTTATTAATTGTGAACTTGCACAGGTTTGTCTTATGCTGTCTCCTCTCCTCATGCTATGACCTATGAGTAAATGCTATTACAAGTTATGGCAGACACAAATGCATATCAACTGTCTATTGTTTATGCCATGTGATCTTACTGTGTTTAATTGTGATAGCTTTAGGTCAGTTAATATGGGTTTTGCGTTGCTACAATCAACTTTTGTGCCAATAGCTGATGTTTAGGATGGCTATGCCAGCGAGCCATTCAAAATTACACATCATGATTAATAAATTGTGAAAATCTAATCCTAATAATTTATCCATGAAATATCTGAAGGTACTAAAATTAATGCACCATTTAGACGACGCGGGCATGGTATGGTTTATGTATATTTAGTTCTCTGTAACTTGGTTTTGATCATACGTTGGTCGTAGTTAACACCTTTAATAAATGGTTATGTCCGTAAGGGTGAGTTTGCCTGTCTGGTTACTTTGGCACAGTATGACTCACGCGTATGACACGAGATGATAAATTGGCAGATCTTTTTAAGTTTCAAGTGTGGAGCTGTGATGGTTTATATTTTATCGACTAGTTCTGGCAACTAAACTACACACCTATGTACTCCCTCCGTAAACTAATATAAGATGTTTTAGATAACTAGTTTAGTTATCTAAAACATTTTATATTAATTTACAGAGGGAGTATTAACTAACTCATAAGTGTGCTTCCGTATTTTTGTCTCATGGTGTTAGGTCTATATAAACAGGTGATCCTGCCTCATAGCTGTGCATTATGACAAGGATGTTTAATATATGGTTTATGCAAATAATACTCATGCTTGATCATCTGTGAGAGGCAATGTCATGCCTGATATTAATCTTGTGGTGCCGAGACATTTAAGCATGAATCAATCATTAGTCTTGAGATCCAAATGGGTGATGCATCACATGTCTAATTGATTTTAAACATCCTTCCCATAAATACTTAAATGTCTCGGCACACGTACATCTCTAATTGAGTTTACATTGCTATAGCTGACAGTTTTCGCTTGATAAATAACCTTATCCCTTAAACACGTAGTGCTGATATTTCTTAAATAAAAGTTCTTTGTTGCTCTATTGAGCATGAATTTTGTATCTCAATTTGAAGGTTGGAATAGACACTGATCTATGTTCTTGTGATTCTTTTTCTTCACTTCTACTGCAGCATAATTTTGTTTGCCAAGTATTAGACACCTCATAATTAGATTAATTACTGGCTTGCAGATTGCACTTCTACCAAGGAGTCCCAATGGTTTTGGGTGGCTCAGGCCTGCAATTGGTGTAGTTGAGCTTTCTCAATGTATCATTCAGGTATTTTGAAGCTCTCCATGTGCCTTTACTTTAGCTAACTTGCGGTGAATCAGTTCATGTTTCTGGTGATGTGTATATGTCGATATATGTTGCCCTACATTCAAAATTTCTGTCTTACTAAAATTTGTGCTTATCTTATATTTTTCTACATTCATTTGGTCTGTTTTACTTCTAAACTTATCTTCTAAATCATCAGTTTAATTGAGGTCCATTTAGTGGATTGTGTCATTAGGTGGATTTTAAAAGGCTGAATCATATGGTTCACTAAACTCTGAATAAATTCTGTCAGTTTGGTATACTTGTTCAGTTATTCATTTGATAACATGATAACTGTTAGCAAAGCATAGGCCTCAACTCAAATCGTCTCGTATAGATAACAGAATGGCGCCTTTGAACTTCAGCTTCATTCTCCTTGTCTATATATCTATCTGTTCTGACTGGGGCCTTTTTTTCAGAACTTCAATATTTTAGCCATGAGAAACCGTTATAACGCACTTGGCTGTTAACAGGTATACATAGTAACACAGACCGCCAGGTTGTGCGCTCCTGGCCAACAAAGGCCACAAAGTAACTGATTTCCATTGCATGGATCCACTGTTTTTAAGGCAATGCTTAGGCGTCAGGGCACCCTCCGACAGCATGGCACCTTTCTTTGGGTTTCAGTGTTGTAGATTAGCGTCCCGAGGCATCCATCAAAATTAGTAAAGAGATGCACAATTTCTTAAACACAAGAAAATTTACAGCTATGGAGAAATGATAATCAGTCCCGTAGCTATGGAGTACTTCTATGTTGGTGTCCTCTTGGCGAAGGAAGAGTTGTCAGGGCACAGTGTGTGAAGAAGTATTGTGCTTGTCACATATACATATTTCAGTTTTTACACACCATATTTTATTGTGACATGTGTCTTATTGCTTTATCTGAAAGCAGTACTCTTGCATGTTATTCCCTCGATTCACAATTATAAGATTTCCTAATTTTTTCTGAATCAAATTTATATACGCGTTTTAGTGTGTTTCTTCACTCGTGTCAGTCCGTATGTAGCCAATATGGAAAAATCCAAAACATCTTATATTTGTGAACGGAGGGAATATCTTGGTAAAACATATATTAAGAATAACCCACCGTGATGTGGCGGCAATGTGGACAATGTGACACCTCTTCGTCTTAGTGGCACTGCATTTCTTCGTTGCACATTCTGTTTACTTGTCTCAGTCCATTATCATTGCATTCAATCTGCATCTACTAGAGAAATTGAGTAGTAGTCAATCTGTACTTTCACACGTTTTGGTTTTAGCTTTTGGCTTCTATAGTTACAATTTCTTCCATAAGCTTGTTTGTCACCACTGATGGCAATGGAAATACTTGAATCAAATTTGACTTTCATGCAAATCGTAGGCTGTCCCTCTCAGTGCTAGAAAAGCTGGTGGAGGTAATTCAGAAGGAATAGCACCTTTCTTGCAGCTGCCACATTTTACTGAAGCGACTGTCAAAAAAATTGCCCGCAAGGTATTTCCTTAACCTATCAAGTTTTGTACGAAAAACAGTTAAACTTTCTTTTTTGCTAAATCAATAGCCTGTCCTTTAGAGAAATATACTTTATCCTTTGGAGAGTAACATCTTATTTTATTTGTAACTGCAGAAAATCCGGGCATTTCAAGAACTTTGTGATATGTCGGAGGTGGAACGTGCCTCACTGCTGACACAGGTGGCTGGCCTTTCAGATGAAGAAGCTCGGGATGTAGAGCTTGTACTGGAGATGATTCCTACTATTGAGGTAGATATTAAATGTGAAACTGAAGGAGAAGAGGGCATACAAGAGGGTGATGTTGTGACAATGTATGCTTGGGTCTCACTTCAGCGTCGCAGTGGTCTAACTGCTGCCCTCCCCCATGCTCCTTTCTATCCATTCCACAGGGAAGAAAACTTCTGGCTGCTTCTAGCAGACACTGCATCAAACGAAGTTTGGTTATCCCAGAAAATCAGCTTCATGGACGAGGCTACCGCCATAACTGCAGCATCAAAAGCTATACAAGATACCCAGGAAGCTTTGGGTGCAAGCCCAAAGGAAATAGGAATTGCTGTTAGGGAGGCGGTTGACAGAGTGAAGAAAGGCAGTAGGTTGGTAATGGGCAAGTTCCAAGCCCCAGCCGAGGGCAATCACAACCTGACGTCCTTCTGCTTGTGTGACGCATGGATAGGCTGCGACAGCAAGACTAGCTTTAAGCTGAAGGTTGTGAAGCGCAGCCGTGCCGGAACAAGAGCCCATGTGCCTGAAGAAGGGCTAGTGGCAGAAGATGGCATTGAGGAGGAAGAGGAGGAAGAAGAAGAGGAGTACGACGATTACGAGAGTGAGTACAGTGAGGACGAGGAAGAAGAAAAGAACAAGGGAAAGGGTAAGGTTGCAAACGGAGCAGCACATCAAAGGGCAAGCTCTGATATAGATTCAGGCAGCGACGATTGATACAATGCCTTGTGATGCTGAACCATAGATGATTAACATTGATCTTGTTGCCATTTGCCTTGTGAAACTTAGAAGGAGAAAACATATCCCGTCAACTTATACAGCATGCGGTAATAGTTGAATTTTCCATTTTGTTTATTATTCTCATGCTCTATGAATGGAACCAATAATTGAGAATAGGTGAGAAATCAAATCGGAGGGTTTTTATCATGGTTCTCAACATGGCTTGAAATGCATAGCCTGGTAAAGCGAAATAATAGACTTAATATTTGCTGCTATAGATTTTCTGCAGTATAAATCATTTGCTGCTAAAATTTTGAAAATTTTGAAAAAGATACAAATGAACACAGAGACGTATACTACGTTTGTGATGTAAATAAAAATAAAGTGATAAAATTTTATAGTGAATACTGCATGTCCTAAAGGTACATGCTTTCGTTTAGTTTGTGTAGGTATTTCATCGGGGGACACTACTCCGTCGGTGGATTTTCTCCAGGGATCAACCGCCTTCTCCGTTAGATCAAATTAGCTACAATCGTCAGATCTTAACATACATGCAACTTTTTTTTAAGCGGGCAGGCATGCAGCTTTTTTTTTTGAGTGGACAGGCATGCGACTGGATTAGCTCTTATAGCTAGCACGTAAGTACATATAAAATAATAATTACAGAGGGCACAACCCATAACGTGCCTGTAAAGGCGCACGATGATACGCTTCTGTAAATACAAGGAAAGTCAAACAAAAATGATTTTGTTTGACAAGATTTTAAATCAAGATCTGTTCGATCCATTGTATTGCTTGCAACAAATTCTTTTAGATAATGAATCTTTGCAACAAGATGCTTGTTGCAAAGCTATTGAGCACAACAAGATAGATGTAGTGGCTCAATTTATTTACAACAAGGTGTGTGTTGCAAACTCATTGAACACAACAAAGACGTTGTTGCAAAGGAGCTTTGCAACATTATTTGTGTTGCAAAGAGCCTTCACAACATCGTTCGTCGTACAAGCATCGAATTACAAAAATAAAATGTGCGTACAAATAAAGTTTTGCAAAAAGCATCATGTTACAGAAAAGTTTCACAACAAGCATCATGTTGCAAAAAATATTCTGCGTAATGTGCATCTAACGGCACCAGTGGAAAACATCTATGTACAAAGAAGCTTCGCAACAAGTATTCTGTTGAAAACGAAACCCTTTATAAAGATCCACCGGGTCATGAGGCGTTGGATTGACAGATCAGACGGTCTAGCTCCATTGCAACAAGCCACATGTTGCGGAGTTTCTTTGCAACAACACACATGTTGCGAAGCTTTTTTACAACAAAACATATGTTACGAAGCTACTTTATAACAAGACATATGTTGCAGAGCTTCTTTGCAACAAGATACATGTTGCGACGCTCTTTTACAACATGACACATATTCCAATTTTTTTTTGCAACAAGATACATCTTGCAGAAGCTTGTTTGCAACATAACACATGTTTCAAAAAACATGTAGAAGAAATGAAAGATGGCTCGATGGCTCACTACTCTGGATAAGATAAAGATAAAAAACGAAAAGGAAAATGAAAAGGATAAGACTACGTACTAGTACACTACGTACAGTAGTTAATAGCGTCAGAATTATATGTCGCTATGCCATGAGACAGCCAATCATCGTCGATCCGATCGGACGGCTCCGCGCACGGAGGACGCACAAGCCAAAATCAGCCGGCTGATTAGGATCATTTCCCTATTTCATCACGAAAGTTTACAAAGATGGACTATACATTCCTAGGTTTATCTGTACTTTTTCAAAATTTGAAACTTATTTTTTTTTTCATTTCTCTCTCTCTAAAAGAACAAACTCCATTAGCAATTTACGTTTTCCTTCTTGCTTTTTCCATATATATTCAGTATCAACATAGTCTCATCTTCGAAACAAGTAGGAAGACGCTATGCGCCGGCTGACCGGCCCGGTTTCGGCCGGTCGTAGCGCAATCGTTCGATAGCCGTAAGATTTAGATTACTGTGTATCTTTTTGTAAAAATAATAACTTGTATTGATGTAGCTTTTTTAGATGCCGGTTGTACATAGGTATAACAAAATTTATTGTGTGTATTTTTTTTCCAAAATATTGCATAGTTGTAGCAAAAAACCGCGACAAAATCACATACCATATTTTTCATTAATTGGTGGCAGAAAATTTGATGAATGGTGGTAGCATTTTTTCTACCGACTGCAACAAAATTCGTAGCCCATCATCACTAATCGTACTTCATCATTTTTTGTTGTAGCAAAAATGGTCAGTGGTAGCATTTTCCGTTGCCTGTTACAACAAAAAACATAGCACCGTCATCATCAGCCACACTCTCTAAAATGAATGTGCATAGCACTAAAATACATCTAGATACATCCGTTTTATTTTTCGAGAGTACTCAAAATGTGTACTATAGCTTTATAGAAGATAGAGGGGTTAGTTCAAAATACACATGAGGTGATCATCACATGCGATGACACCTCCATCCACACCAGTCCTAGACAAAACCCTATTCCTCACAAAGGCATGATACTCCTCGAGTGCTGCCAGCTGCCCACATCTTCAAGTCCAGGATGATCCTCGCCGTGGTGGCCCATTCGTTCTGTTTAAGACCAGTGTTGAAGACTCGAGCATTTCTTTGTTTCCAGAGGCTCCAACAAGTTAGCGAGATGAGCGAGTCAAAACCTTTTCTGAACATCCGAGGGATGGCACTACGAGACCGACTCCACCATTCCTCAACCCGATCGTTGTGCGTGGGAAGAAGCTCCAGTGAAATCCTAGTTTTGGAGAAGCATTGGAACTAGACCTACCGCACAAAGACACACTGCACCAGGATGTGATCGACCACATCCTCTTCCAGTTCGCACAGAAAACATGTCGAGCTCTCCTCATGTAAACCATGTCTAACCCGGCGATCCAAGGTCCAGACCCGCCGTTGGATTGCAAACCACATGAAGAGTTTACAGTTGAGTGGCGCCCAACACTTCCAGATGGCCTCCACATAATGGAAACCCATAGATCCCAGGGACAACATGTGATATGCCAAGGTCACAGAGTAGCATCCCAAAGGGTCCCAAGGCCAGACCGCCCTGTCCGATGTCAAAGGGCTGGTGGACAGGGGAATGAGCACCTCCCAAAGCCGGATGAACTGTATCAGGGAGTCCGTTGAAAGGTCCGGATGGACGTCCAAAGTCCAGTTATGATTATGCGTGAAAGGATCGAGATAGACCTAGAGGGCGGGGGTGAATTGGTACAATTACAAATTTTATCACTACTTAGCAATTTTAGGCAATAGTGCGGAAGATAAAGGTGTGCCTAACAATTGCAAGGACGGACAAGCTAGGTAAAGATGAAAACAAGCACAATATAAAGTAGCAAGTGAGGGATAAACAACAAGGTAACAACAAGGTAATGCTAGTAAAGGGGAAAGGGTAAGGATAACTGAATGACGCAAAGACGACGATGTATCCCGATGTTCACTTCATTGGAGGGAAGCTACTCACCGTTTGGAGAGGTGGGTGTTACCACGAAGGCACACCAACGCCACAAAAGCTCACCCTATTCTCCTTTAGATATCACCACAAAGGCGATTCCCAACCACTACCGGTTTACCTTAAAGGTGGTCACCAGACCCTGATAACCCTCAACTGTAGGGAATCGAGATAGTCTTCGCGGGAAAGATAACCCAATTTATTGATTCGACACTTGAGGACACAAAGAATACGTACATGCTTTGACAATTGAGTTGTCAATTCAACCGCACCTGAAATAAACACTTGCTTGCACAAATGTATTAGTAGCAACTGTGATATGGTAGTGGTGGTAATGATAATAGTGGTGATAGTGATAGTGGAACAGCAAAGGTAAACAACTAGTAACCAGCAGAAGGAAACCACTGTAGGCTAGGGAGATGGATGGTTGGGCGCTGCTTGGATGAGAACGAACATGTAACAAATTCTAACTTGGGCAAGGCTCACAGAAAACAAAGGATCATCTAGGCAAATATCAAACATCAGGCATGTATCCCAAGGTAGTTGTACGTGCTTGCAATAAGAACTTTGCACAACATCTTTTGTCCTACCCCCCCGCTACAAACGGTGCCAAAAGGAACTTAGGGAGATTAAGGTACTCCTGTCAAAGAGCACCGGAACAAAGCATTAACACTTCATGGATACACGAAATCCTCAAATCATAGTCCATCCCCTTTGGTGTCCCAAGATGTCACCATTGGGATCGCCGGTTCCGGACTATAATAGGTGCATACAACTCATAGATAGGATCAAGAACACCACAAACTCAAGAAACAAAAGGGTGATCAGATCTGAAATCATGGCACTCGGGTCCAAAGTGGCAAGCATTAAGAGCAACAAGTTGTAACAGAGATGATAAACACCAAGTAGATGATAGGCAACATGCCCCCAACAATACGATTGAACTATTACATGATCTAACTCATCCAATCCCTACCACCCCCTTTGCCTACAGCAGGGAATTACTCACACATGAGAGGAGAAGTCATGGAGGGGTGATGGAGAGGCGATGATGATGACGATGGCGATGATTTCCCCCTCACCGTAGGCCAATTCAGCCTCCAGATTAGCTCTCCGAGGAAGAACAGAGGGTTGCGGCGGCTCCGCGACGTAGATTGGAAAAGCGACTTATATTTCGGGGTTTCTGCGTCGGGAGAATAAATAGGGGCCAAGGTAGGTCACTAGGGGGTGTGGGACCTAGCCAGGAGGGCAGGTGGCGCGGCCAGGGGCTGGGCCGCGCCAGGCACCCTCCTGGCTTCCCCCTGGCTGCCCTGTGGCCCCCCTTTGGCCTGGTGGAAGCTTCCGGAACACTGATTTTTTATATATTTTTTGGGATTTTTCCAGCGTACCTAAATATCCAGAAACCCGCACAAAAGAAAACAGCACTGGTAGCTCTGCTGAAAACAGCGTCAGTCCGGGTTAGTTTCGTTCAAATCATGCAAGAATGAAGGCAAAACAATAGCAAACGTGTTTGGAAAAGTAGATACGTTTAGGACGTATCAACTCCCACAAGCTTAGCTATTGCTTGTCCTCAAGCAATTTAGTTCAACGAACTGGACGTGACAAAGAAAAGTTTGACAAACTCTTTTGCTTCATCAGATGTATATAAGCATGTACTACGAAAGAGTTTTAGCAAGTTTTGACACCATGCTACAAGGACAATGCACGAAGCAATCCTTCTTTCATGTAACCAGTCACAAACAAACAAAAAGTAAACAATATGCTGCTGAAAATCAATCTAAGATCACAATGCACATAGCATGAACATATCAGAGTGGTATCTCGCTAGCCTCCATGAGTGAAGCAAAACATAAATGCAGAAACTCCTCCGGAGTTTTAAAGGAGACTAGAACTTAGAACTCAAAGTAAGAAACATCACAAGCATGCAAAAGACAATGTGGTACTTTGGGACAATGCATGTTACACTAAGAATGACAATTATGCTCTCATAGTTCGTGCTTTGGAGAAAGGAAGGTGGAGACTCTCGAACCGTGGCTTTTTATGGCAAGGTTGAAAACTCGTGAAAGGAAGCAAAGACTAAACATGTGCCAGAGCTCTTGGTTTTGAAAACAAAGATAAAACTCTTTTGAGAGGTGCAACTTTCCTGTCAACGGTGAACGGTAAAGGTCTCTCAATATCTCCCATGCCAACCATATTAATGCCTTTTGCTTACACATGTTCCCTTATCCATAAATCCTTTGATGGTCTACGAAACCTTTTATTTTGCCTCAAGGATGGAAGGAGGATATAGTTCATCTATCATAAGGAGCATTTGGTCCATTTCACTCCATCATCAAGTATGGGGGAGGTGTAACTCTCATATTTTTCTATTGACTAGTTAAAACTTCCGTCAAAATATTTTTGGCATGAAAGATACTGATTTTCCCTCACCGCACCATGATCTTGTACGGTTACAAAGGGGAAGCTTTTGAATAAATTTCGAGATGGCACAAGAAAGTCTAAGTTAGGAGTGGCCGGCAAATACCACGTATAGGTAGGTATGGTGGAATCAAATGGAACAACTGGGTTTAGAAAGGTGATTGTGGAAGCACAAGCAGAATTCCGCTTGGTGCTGGAGGAAGGCTAGCAAAAGACGGGGAAGCGACCAACTAGAGAGCATAACAGTCATAATCATGCAGAACGACAAAGCAACATTGAATCGGGCATGAAAGTGATATAACTCACCCTGAAGTAAAAAGATCATCAAGGCAGAACATAATTTTTAGTCTTAACATGCGTGAACATGTGCCAAGTCAATCCAATAATCCCCCGGAGGGAAATACCACTTCAATATGCCACACCATGAACAATGCAATGCATGTCAATCATTTCAAGCAACACATTATAAACTCTAGCTATTTGAGACTAACCACAAAGAAAGCATGAACCACTGGGAAATCATTGTAAACATAGCACTATGCCGCTACAAGCTGGTCTCTAATCATAAGTACATG
Source organism: Bromus sterilis (assembly GCA_950022295.1). Taxonomy (NCBI): domain Eukaryota; kingdom Viridiplantae; phylum Streptophyta; class Magnoliopsida; order Poales; family Poaceae; genus Bromus; species Bromus sterilis. The sequence goes on along the minus strand of OX465596.1, from coordinate 152,969,210 downwards.
CATATGTACAAAAGTAGAAACAAAAAGAGTTCATACCGACTTTCCTGGTTGCATCCCTTCCGTCGATCTTCGTCATTACTGCCTTGTCACTTGCACGATCGAATGTAGGAAATTATAATCATCACAGACTCGAGCTGAACTCTGAAAACAAAGCAAACTAAAGAGCAAAGGAAACATATTTTTGGGTTTTTTAAAGTTTAACGAAAGCAAAAGAAAGGAGAAATATTTTTTTTAAACTAGAAGAACAAAGAAGAACAGGCAAAAACTTGCAAAACTATAAAAGCGAACCAACGGTAGATACAAAGGAAAGGGGAGGAGAGCACGTACTCCCCCAAGCTTAGGCTTTTGGCCTAAGTTGGGCTCTTCTACCGCGGTCCCGCGGAGCTTCCTGCTCCGGGGTAATGGTAATCCCACGGGTTGTATGAGCCCTCCGGTGCGTACACTGAAATCCTCGGATCCTCCCACGTGGAAGACGAAGGTCCCGCCCCCATCCAGAGGAAGACCCTTCACCCCAGGGGGTGACGGTCTCCTCCTAAACTGGTGGATATACCACGTGCTCCTGCTCGTCTGGCTCGACCCCCTCCGTGGGGTCGTGAAACTGGTATCTCCCCGTGATCTCATCAAACTCGGCCACTGAAAAACGAAATCCGTTCCTGCGAGAAAAATCAAACACAAGTGGTGCAGGTAGACGGACAGCGCATTCCACACCGTCTTTAAACCGCAAAACATAATCAAGTGCATAGCGGTCAGAGGCCTTAGTAACAAAAAAATGCCTCTTCATGGCAGCCAAGTCAAGGCTAACAAAAGGAAAGACTTTATCATCTGGGCGCGGTTCTCCTTGGAGAAACTGCAAAATAAGTGTGGCATAGACGCCACCAAAGAGGCCCCCCTTGTTACTATTAGTAGCAAGGCGTTTCGCGATAAGCGAACCCACATGATACTCGTGCTTCCCTGAGAGGGCATTCGCCATGATAGAAGTATCAGGCGTAGAAGTGCTGCTCGTGTTGTCTCGAGCCAACACTCCTCTAGCAATATAATAGGCGAAATACCTGAGGTGAGGGAACATAATGTTGGAAATCTTCTGACGGTTGGATGCCCTCAATTCAGTGTTACAGAACGAGTCGAGGAGGGTGTTGAGTGAAACAGTTTGGACATTTTTCCTCTTCTTCTTTTCGACCAAGCCTGGTAAACCTAAAGCTTCACAAAATGTACTCATAGGCATGGTCAACAACCTTTCATAAAGTCTAAACACTACAGTATCATTGTCAGGATAAAACCTGAAACTATTAACAAAAATAGCGGTGAGTGTCTCGTACTGTGGTACACGGCTCGTAACGAGCCGTGTTAAACTTTCATGGGCACACAGAGCATAGAACTCTTCTCGTATTCCGGCATCCTCCATGAAGTCTTCGCATGGAAATGCCATAGCTCTTGCGGGTGACGCGTCCAACATCTCCATGGGTACGATATCTTCATCATAGCTCTGGCCGAAGGTGAAGCTGCGGAACGCGTAACACGGCTAGAGCGCTCGGGCTTCTTCTTCCCAAGCCACTTTCCTAGCCTCTCCATTTCTGAAATTTTTAACAATTCACAAAAACGAGGATTTAAGCAAAACTAGTTTGGGAAAAACATTCTACTTACTTTACCAAGGCTCAAACTAGCAACAAAACTTGAAAAATAAATTTCTACACAAACATTTAAGCTCAACTAGACAGCACCAAGAACCACTAAATACTCACTAATGAAGCCACCAACTAGAAAACTAATTGGAGGGGTGAGGGAGTCACATACCAGAGAATATTTGTCCCAAATTTCAGCTCAAATGAGTGGTTGTAGAGGGAGATCGAAGTTCCGTGCCCAAGAACAACAAGAACACGAAACCAGAGCAAGAACACGAGTTTTCGGGGTGAAAGAGAGAGAGAGTGGAAGAAGAGATTCCAGCAGGGGGTGCCTGTGGGCCCCAGGAGGGTGGGTGGCGCGACCAGGAGCTGGGCCGCGCCACCTGGCCTCCTGGGCCAGGGGTGGACCCCCCTGGTCAGCCACAGGTACTCCCCGATGGATTTTTACCTGGAAATTTTTATTTTGAATTTTCTGCAATTTTCTGGGCAACTTCACTGTAGAGAATTTTTAAAAGTTCAAAAAGCTGCAAAAACTTTCGTGAACTTGAGACAAAAGTTTAGAACAAGTGAAGTTTTAAACAAAAACTTGGGTAGAGCAAGGAGAATAAAAGCTAAAGGAAATGAAAACATAATAAGCTCAACTTTTTACTTATATAAAACTTGCTAGTTAGCAAGGTTGATCAAGTCTTACCAACACACCGGTGATATATAGCGCAGAAAGTCTCGCCTCTTATGAAGTGATCATTGCACTCTCACTTTAATGGACATGGTCCCCACCATAATTGTTTTGTATTTGTGGTATACATGTAGTGGACAATCCCATTCTCCAACCTTCACGGTCTCGATATTCTCAATGGAGTTAAGGCCATGCCTTTTGTCGATTTTCTTCGGAAAATACACCGTGTGTTCTTTGTCATGTACGTTCAAGGTAACCTTCCCTTTATTGCAATCAATAACGGCACCTGCGGTGTTAAGAAAAGGTCTACCAAGGATAATGGACATGCTCCCATCCTCGGGCATGTCAAGCACAACAAAATCAGTAAGTATTAAGCAATTGGCAACTTCAACAGGAACATCCTCACAAATACCGATCGGGATGGCCATGGACTTGTCGGCCATCTGAAGAGATATATCTGTAGGAATTAGTTTCTCTAAACAAAACCTTTTGTAGAGAGAGAAGGGCATAACACTCACTCCTGCACCGAGATCACATAAGGCAGTTCTAACATAATTATTCTTTATGGAGCAAGGAATGGTGGGTATACCTGGATCACCGAGCTTCTCAGGAATCTTTCCACTCAAAGAGTAGTTAGAAAGCATAGTAGATATTGCCTCATTAGGGACTTTTCTTTTATTAGTAACAATATCTTTCATATATTTTGAGTAAGGAGGTAATTTAATAGCATCAGTCAAAGGAATTTGAATAAAAAGAGGTTTCATCCACTCACAAAACTTGTTGCAGTGCTCTTCTTCTTTGGATTTGACGGACTTGCTTGGGAAAGGCATGGGTTTCTGTACCCATGGTTCTTGTTCCTTCCCATGTCTCCTTGCAAGGAAGTCTTCTCTAGTATACTTCTTGCGCTTATCGGGTGCTTCTTCTTCATGAACCTCGGGTGAATCATTCTTTTCAGTATCTTTTTCAGGTTCATCACCGTCTTCAGTCTCAGCATCGGATGTAGATATGCTGTTTGGATCCACAGCTTGTTCTTCTTCTTCTATAGGATCATTGGAATTGTCAGCTTCCTTGTGTTTCTTTTTCTTCTTCTTCTTCTTCTTTGGGGAGCTAACAATTTCTTCTTCCTGCACTTGAGAATCTTGCTCGATCCTCTTTGGATGCCCCTCTGGATAGAGAGGGTCCTGGGTGTGTGTGCCACCCCGGGTCTTTATACCGTAAGCTTGTAAATTGTCCTGTTTGGCATTATTAGCAAGCAAATCTTTTTGCACATCAGAAATTTGTTCAAGCTGAGTTTGAACCATATGAAAATGCTTCACAAGACATTTAACATCATTAACTGTTCTACCTAGAACATCAAGAAAACTTTTGATATCAAGAGTATTATCATGCAACTGACCTTGTATCTTCTTATTGAAGTGATTCTGCTTCATAATAAAATTATCAAGCTCATCTAAACATTGGTCAGGAGGTTTACCTTTAGGGATGTCACTTGCATTGAAATCTAAAAGAGAGTGTACTTCTACCATAGGTGGGTGAGTGGTAGGCTCACACAGCTTCTCAATTGGAGGTAGATTCTTCACGTCGTTAGCTTTAATACCTTTATCTCTTATGAAATTCTTTGCTTCTTGCATATCTTCCGGGCTTAGGACTAGCATGCCCCTCTTCTTTGGTGGTGGAGGTGGTTCAGGCACGGACCAATCTTCATGGTTTTTGGCAATTTTCCCATCAATTTTTCCGCATCGTCCGGTGTTCTTTGCCTGAAAACACAACCAGCACAACTATCTAGGTAGGATTTAGACCCATTGGTTAGACCAACATAAAATATATCAAGTAATCATTTTTAGGGATTTCATGTCCCGGTCTACCTTTTAGCAAACTGCAAAATCTCCCCCAAGCTTTAGGGAGATGCTCATCCTGCAACTGTTTAAAGTTATAAATTCTTTGTAAAGCAGGATGTTGCATATGAGCAGGAAAATACTTATCAACGAAAGATATAGCCATATCTTGAGGACTCTGAATGGAACCACATGGTAGTGCATCGTACCATGCTCTAGCATCTCCTTTCAAGGAAAAAAGGAAGAAGCTTGGTCACATAAAAGTTCCGGATCCTTTCATCAGTGGTAAACAAGCCGCCTAACTCAGTGAGTTTGGTCAGGTGCCCGATAGCCTCATCATTTTCTCTGCCATAAAAGGGACCAGCTTCAACTGTGGATATAAGTGAAAGGTCAACAGAGAAATCATAATCAGGATCAGTGATGCATATAGGAGATGTAGCAAAAGTAGGATAAGGAGTGAACTTGTTCTTCAGGGAGTCCTTCGCTAGCAACTTCTTTATAGTAGCAGGGTCGGAATCAGCACATTCATTAAGCTCCCTGCATAAGTCATCATCAAGTATAACATAATCATCCTCAAGGAGTTTCTCCTTAAGGCCAGCAAGGTCATGAATTTTTCCAATAGGTGTTTGGGTAGCAGGAATTTCAACACCCGAGAATCGGGCAGCAACAACAATCTGTTCTTCTATAAAAGAACCAAGTGAACCTGTAGTCTCAACAGTAGTAGAAGCATCATCAAAAGTATCTGACATATTGCCAGACTCAGTAGAAGTAGCATGTAACTGAGGTGAATAAAACTGACTCATAACCGAAGGTGAATCAAGTTTAGCACTAGTGCTAAGACCAGTACCTCGTCTCGTACGGGATGGTAAGATTGGAACTTTAGGGTCTCCCTTCTTACCGATAGTGGATAACGTGCAGCAGGTAGGATAATTCGAGTAGACCTGTAAATAAAGCTATGGTCCCCGGCAAGGGCGCCAGAAAACAGTACTTGATAACCCTCAACTGTAGGGGATCGAGATAGTCTTCGCGGGCAAGATAACCCAATTTATTGATTCGACACTTGGGGACACAAAGAATACGTACAGGCTTTGACAATTGAGTTGTCAATTCAACCGCACCTGAATAAACACTTGCTTGCACAAAGGTATTAGTAGCAACTGTGATATGGTAGTGGTGGTAATGATAATAGTGGTGATAGTGATAATGGAACAACAAAGGTAAATAACTAGTAACCAGCAGAAGGAAAACACTGTAGGCTAGGGAGATGGATGGTTGGGCGCTGCTTGGATGAGAACGAACATGTAACAAATTCTAACTTGGGCAAGGCTCACAGAAAACAAAGGATCATCTAGGCAAATATCAAACATCAGGCATGTATCCCAAGGTAGTTGTACGTGCTTGCAATAAGAACTTTGCACAACATATTTTGTCCTACCCTCCCGCTACAAACGGGGACAAAAGGAACTTAGGGATATTAAGGTACTCCTGTCAAAGAGCACCGGAACAAAGCATTAACACTTCATGGATACACGAAATCCTCAAATCATAGTCCATCCCCTTTGGTGTCCCAAGCTGTCACCATTGGGATCGCCGGTTCCGGACTATAATAGGTGCATACAACTCATAGATAGGATCAAGAACACCACAAACTCAAGAAACAAAAGGGTGATCAGATCTGAAATCATGGCACTCGGGCCCAAAGTGGCAAGCATTAAGAGAAACAAGTTGTAACAGAGATGATAAACACCAAGTAGATGATAGGCAACATGCCCCCAACAATACGATTGAACTATTACATGATCTAACTCATCCAATCCCTACCATACCCTTTGCCTACAGTAGGGAATTACTCACACATGAGAGGAGAAGTCATGGAGGGGTGATGGAGAGGCGATTATGATGACGATGGCGACGATTTCCCCCTCACCGGAGGCCAATTCAGCCTCCAGATTAGCTCTCCGAGGAAGAACAAAGGGTTGCGGCGGCTCCGCGACGTAGATTGGAAAAGCGACTTCTGTTTCGGGGTTTCTGCGTTGGGAGAAGAAATAGGGGCCAAGGTAGGTCACCAGGGGGTGTGGGACCCAGCCAGGAGGGCAGGTGGCGCGGCCAGGGGCTGGGCCGCGCCAGGCACCCTCCTGGCTGCCCCCTGGCTGCCTTGTGCCCCCCCGTTGGCCTGGTGGAAGCTTCTGGAACACTGATTATATATATATATATTTGGGATTTTTCCAGCGTACCTAAATATCCAGAAACCTGCACAAAAGAAAACAACACTGGTAGCTCTGCTGAAAACAGCGTCAGTCCGGGTTAGTTTCGTTCAAATCATGCAAGAATGAAGGCAAAACAATAGCAAAAGTGTTTGGAAAAGTAGATACGTTTAGGACGTATCAGACCCTCACAAAATCAACGGGGGTAATCACAATGGTCGATTCCTCTGCGAAGAATTCCTACCCGCCTAGGAGTATCCAACCTCCAAGAGTAACAAGATCAATGGGGAAAAGTTCAAGCCTTGCTCAAATCACGATTTGCTTTGGGCGGAAGATGGGGAAGGGACAAATCTATCAAGGGGTGAAAGATCCGACAAGAACCCTCTATAATCTCTCCGGGATCTTGGATTGAGTGTAGGAGATGAGGGGGAGGGAGCACTTGGTGTTCTTGAGTGTTTTGACTGAAGTGGTCAACCCTAACCCGAAGTGGGTGGGGGTTATTTATAGGTGCACACAAAACTAGCCGTTTGGTGCGCCCGGTCAAGTGTCGTACGGTCTAAGTTCCAAGTCGGACGGTCCGGGGCAAGCCCAAACGGTCCGAAAAAGAACCCGGACGTTCAACGCCATGTTAACCAGTGAAGCCATGGGCGACGACCTGGTCGGACGGTCCGGGGTTCATCCCGGACGGTTCGAACATAGCCCGGACGGTCCGACAAGGGCGTAAAAACCCACTAGACTCTGGTGACATATTCCGGAAGGTTCGGTGTCGGGGATGTACCCCGGAAAATCCCATGGTCAGGGACCTTGGGTTAGTCATGAGAGGGATAGATTGGACGATAGCTCGTCGGCTAACAGGAGGATACGTTCCTGCTCGATGTTATTGATTGGAGATGGCGATTACAGTGAATCCAAGGCTAATGCGCACAAGGCTAGGGTTACAGATTGTGTATTGCTTGATATCGACGTCTCCCCTCATGGCCCTTATATACTAGGCTAGGTCTCGGGGAGTCCGTCCTGGATTACGGATGAGGTTTCCTAACCCTGATCTTGTTTCGTATGGAAGGTTTGCACCTTCCTTATGAGTCGCGTACTCCTACGTCGGTGCCACTAGTGGGCCAAGGGAAGGCCTAGGCGACATCTCTGTGGGCCTTCTGTCTTTGGGTACACCGGGTATGCCCATTCATAGGAGTCGTGGGGTCACCCCCTCGTCAGTAGCCCCCGAGTGCCTGGGGGGGGGGGCTCGAAGAGTTGCGCAGGGACTCGAGTCCATTCTTGCGTTGTTTTTAAGTATGCACGGTTCAACCACGGGTCGCTGGCAGTCTGGGGCCATGAAAAAACCTGTTTCGAGGGAATGCTAAGCTGAAAGGGCCCAAGGAGTCGACTGGTCGAGCCTTGGTGAATTGCACTAGTGGCAAATACCGTAGTAGCCCAATCAAACTCACGTCCCTCGACATGAGCTTGGAACACTGGCGTCGAGCAAAAGTCATGCCGTTGCAGGTCTTACAGTGATCAATTGCCGCCAGTAAAGTTCATAGCCTAGGCGCGTCCTCCCGGATTTTTCTATCATGCAAGCGCATGGAAAAGATTGGGAGTGAAATCGCTCTGCGGCAAGTCCCAGCCCGGCCGATCTGCGCAGCGGGGTCTTACCTACGCGCTAAGCTTGCGTGGCATCTGGGCACAGTGTATCGTGTTCCAGGAATATGTATTTCTATTGAGGCGCGGAGCCTAGTAGATAACGCACCCACTTGGAATAAACAATCAAGTGAGCTATTTTAGCGGTCCCTCGCGGAGCTTTGCCGAGTACTCGGGCGAGGAGTAATGTAGAGAAGTATTTGCTCGAGAGGTCGTCGAGTTCTCGGGTACATAGAGTTTTGCGAGTAATCACTCGAGTATCACTTTTGCTCTCGGGGTGAGGGAGCACCCGATACTCTGGGACCGTTCGATCTGTCGACTGCAAGCCTGCTTATCTTGTGTCGTGGTGAGGGAGCACCCGATACTCTCATGGGTGCGAGTAATCACTCGAGCACGTTTGTTCTTCTAGGTGAGGGAGCACCCGAAACTCTCATGGGTGCGAGTAATCACTCGAGCACGTATTTCTTTTCAGGTGATAAAGTACCCGAGCGCGTTTTTCTTTCGAGTGAGGGAGCACTCGGGACTCTGTGAGTGTGAGTGATCACTCGAGCACATATTTTTCCTTTAGGTGAGGGAGCACCCGAAACTTTAGTGGAGATTCTCCCGATGGGAGTAATATGTTTTGCCCATCGGAAAAAGATTTAAAAGGCTGAGCCTCTGAGGCTGGGGAACGTACTCGATACGCCTTGTTGGGATGTGACGCTGGCTTGGTTTTCTGGTATCTTGACCACACTAGCCTGTCAAAGGAAATGACTTGGCGCTGTCCCGCCAAAATTTTCGCGTCGCGTGATTATGGTCCTCTTTTTGCGCGCGTAGTGGGCGGTGTTTGTTACTGCGCCGATTGGGTTTTCCATGTTTTTATCCTGCCGTCGGATCGTGCCACGTTTACTGGACGCTGGGATTGAACGGTGCCCCTGCTCGTCTGGCTGTTGGTTAAATACCGGACGGCTGAATAAGTTTTAGGTTTTACCCGGCCACTGCCTTCTCCTCTCACTTCTGGGTTTCCCCTGTTCTTGAGCCTTCTTCTTCCTCCTTTTGCTGCGTGCTGCGAAATTGATGACAACGCGCTCCCGTGCTGCTCCGGAATCGGCCAAGATGTCTGGCAAGTGGGAGCGCTCGACCTTTGGGGCTGCCGATCTCGGCTCGTTGATTGCTGATGGCTTGGTGGCGGGAGATGCCGTGCGGATTTCGGGGGATGAACCTGTTTCCGCTCCGACGACATATGAGCAGGTGTGTTTTCAGGCGTTCTTCCCTCGCGGGTTTGCCCTTCCGATTCACCCTTTTTTTCGTGGTTTGCTGTACACCTATCGGCTTCAGCTGCACAATTTGACTCCCAATGGGATTTTGCACATTGCTTGATTTATTACCCTTTGTAAAGCCTTCTTGGGGATCTATCCCCATTGGGGGCTCTGGAAGCGCCTCTTTTGTATAAAGAGGACGAATTCTGAGTATGTTGTGGGGCAGGTAGATATATCCATTAGTGTCGGGGGATTGGTACCCGGGTAGGCTCGCCCAAGCGAAAGCAACCTTTCAAGACAAGGATGGACCGATTGGGCTGCAGCTGGGCCGAGCTGGGCAGGCGTACGGCCGATTACTCCAAGGCAATCAGCCATACCGAATGCCAGCAGTCGGCCCAGGGGCAACCGGTCCACCCTTTTCATCACCAAGACAGTTATCCGATTGGCCCGCAGCTGGGCCGAGGTGGGTATTAGCACAGCCGATTGCCCGGAGCAATTGACCTTGCCCAGAACCACCAGTCGGCCCAGGCGCAATCGGTACGACCTACTACCCCTGGAGAAGTTGACCCCAAGACCAGTCGGAGGTCCAAGTACGAGGTCATAAATGCGCAATCCCGAGATATCGGGGTGGCAGAGAAGCCAAGTCACATCGAAGATCTGTCAGAGATGCGGTGTCGACCTCTTCGCCGATTCCGCGGATAGGGCGATAAGACCGCACCTCCTAGCTCCACTGTTCATCATCATGCCCTACAAGTCTACAGCATGGGCCGCCGCTTGTCGGGTCCGGATCACCCGGAGAGGAGCAGTCGGTGGGACCCAACCGGTTAGAGGATGACAGCTGGGCCCAATCGGCAGTGAAGTTACCGATTTACCCCGGGCTCATGCTATAAGAGCCCGGGGTACCCCTCCTGCGTGGGGGACGATCCGCTCATTCGCCCCATTACTCACAAGTCAGTTCATTCACTGCTTGTAGTTACTCCTCAGGGAAGCAGGAGAGAGCCTTGCTCACGGCGGCGCTCACCTTCCCCTGAGTAGATAGAGAAGCAGTTATTGTAGCTCAGTTCCATTGATATATAAGAGATAAGAAGGAGTAGGGGTGTTATCTCTCCGGAGAGCCCCAAACCTGGGTACATTGTGGTGTCCGTCACCGTGTTTGTGCCCAACCCGATTCCGGCACCATCGACATCTTCTTCCTCGCGTCTTCCCCTCACTTTAGCCATCCCCATGGCATCTGCCGTCACTTATCGACGACAGTTGGCGCCCACCGTGGGGCAGACCGAGGCGTCGACTGGAGTAAAGATCCGGACGGGATTTTCCTCTGCATCAGGCGGGAGCCACGCCTCTGGCCTGATTCTTAGGCGTGGGGCAATCGATTACGTGGTGGACTACTCGGCGTGGTACGGGGCCGGGGCACCCCTGCCTCCCGGTGTGTCGCTGCAGGTCGGCAGTCATCGCCTCTTCATCAGCAGCTTCCCCGAGGCATATCCCAGGGAGATTCGCGTCTTCTCGTGTGTCACGGATCCGCTCTCGACCAGGGTCTGCAGTGCAGCACCCGACGGAGAGGATGGCCGAGTGCACGCAGCTGTCATGATGGCGGGGGCGTCTTCATCGAGCAATCGTGGTGCAGCGAGTGCGGCTAGGAGATCCAAGGAAGCAACGGAGGCTGCAGAGAGATTCGGCACCAGTGCGTTGCGGGATGTGTTATACACACCCGTGAACAGGAATGGTGATCCCGATCAAGTGCACACCGAGCTGGAGACGGGACGGCTTGCTCTTGCTCGCAGAGCCGAGCAGGTGCTGGCAGAGGAGCGCAGGATGGGAGCCATCACAAGGGAGTACAACGCAGCGCATGCAGGACCGCGTCGGACGATTGATCCCGCGGTCTTGGAAGATTTGAGAAGCCGAGGTAGAGCAGTCAACCAGCAGCTGTCGGGAGCTGAGCAGCAAGAGCGGCCAAGGAGGCCGGTGCAGCCGGAGCAACCGGCTCAATCGGCGTTCATCCAGAGGCCGACATACAGCACGCCGGACAAAAACCTGAGAGCAGCCGAGCAGAGAGCAATCGAGCTAGAAGACCTGGAGGGAGATGAGCGGCGAGAGCAGTCGCGCCGAATGCGTGAGCTGCTGGCAGCCGCAAAGGAGCAGAGGCTCGTGGCAATGGAGAATCAGAATGCAGGACCTGGGGCGTCAAGAGGAACTGTGAGGACGAACCCGGAAGCTAGTAAGCGACCGAATGCATCGCTCCAGAACAGACAGCAGCCTGCCCCATCTCGGCATGAGAGTAGGGTCAGGAGCAATCGGCCACCCCCAGCGGCAAGCAGAAGAATTGAAGAGCCAGCTGTTAACAGCAGGCGCAATGACATGCCTCAGCAGTCGGCACCAAGACCAGCAATCAGCGCCCGACTTGGCCCTCGCCAAATCGGTCAGAATGATGCCAGGCATCGCATTGAGCTCCTGGAGAAGGAAGCTCAAGAGGATGAAGAAGGAGAAGCTGGCCCGTCGTGTTTCGGACATCGCATTCGGACCGAGAAGTTTCGAAAAGGCTTCACGCTGCCGAGGGATACTCCCAAGTATAATGGTTCTGTGAAGCCAGAAGATTGGTTGTCCGATTACCTGACCGCAGTTCGCATTGCAGGAGGCAATCGGCGTGTGGCAGTCCGTTATGCACCTTTGATGCTGCAGGGTTCAGCTCGGACTTGGTTGAACAGTCTGCCCAAGGACAGTGTAAATTGTTGGGAAGATTTTACAAGTGCATTCATTCACAACTTCACGAGCACACATGAGTGGCCCAACTTCCCGCGGCAGTTGGCTCTTTGTGTGGAAGGCAAGGATGAACCCCTCTGAGATTATTTATCTCGGTGGATCAAGCTGAAGAACTCGTGTGAAGGAGTCCATGAGATCCAGGCCATTCAGTACTTCACGGATGGATGCCTGGCCAATTCAATGCTGAAGCACAAGTTGCTCCGCAAGGATTTCACGTCGCTCGCCGAGCTCATGAAGGTGGCCAACGCGTTTGCTATGTCCGATTTTGCGATGCGCCCTATCCAGCTCGGAGTTGGAGGTGTAATCCAGTCACCAGGGGCTTCGCAGTCGGACACAGGGAACCAAGGCCTTAGTCGGAAGGAAAGGAGAGAGAACAACCGCAACAACAACAACAACCAGCAGAACAATGGCAAGCGCAAGGATGAGCAACCAGATACTTAGTACGACAGTCGGCAGGTGGCCGCTGTCCAGAATGAAGAAGATCCAGGGGCTGCAGGAGGCAGTCGGAAGATGAAGCCCAATGTAAGGCCGCAGGGGAAGATGAAGCCCAAATACACGTTTGAGGATATGCTGGATGCACCATGCAAATTGCACAACACTCCCGGCAGGCCGTCTGCGCATACCACTCGGCAGTGTGATTTTGTGAGAAGGATTGCGAAGGGAGAAGCTTTACCACCTCCACCCCCACCACCACCCCAGAATAGAGGACCACCTCAGCAGCAGAACCAGTTCCCGCGGCAAGACGCCGCCTACATGATTTTCACCAGTGAGTCCACTGACAAGGGCAGTCGGAGAGCCCGAGCTCAGGAGGTCAATGCCACCATGCCGCCGATTCCTCAGTTCATGCATTGGTCCGAGTGTCCTATATCCTGGGACAGAGTAGATCACCCCACCATCTTGCCGAATCCGGGCAATTATCCGCTTGTGGTTGATGCTCTGTTCGTAGGACCAAGGTTTTCATGCAAGTTCTCCCGAGTGCTCGTCGATGGAGGAAGCACAATCAACATTCTGTACAGAGACACCTTGATCAAGCTAGGGCTCACCGAGAAGGATCTGGAGCGCAGTCGGACGACTTTTCACGGGATTGTCCCGGGGCTGTCTTGTACCCCCATGGGTCGCATTCGGCTGGACGTCATATTTGGCACAGAGGAAAACTTCAGGAGGGAGCCGATTTGGTTCGTGGTCGCCGACCTCAGCAGTCCTTATCATGCTCTGTTGGGATTTCCCGCATTTGCCAAGTTCATGTTCAACGCACAGCAGACTTACCTCAAGATGAAGATCCCAGGGCCAAACGGCGTCATCACCGTCACCGGGGACTTCAGGAAGTCCCTCGAGTGCACGTCGGCTGGCAGCAGTTTGGCTGATTCTCAGGTGGTCGAAACGGAGAAGCGTCAGCTCGGCAAAGTGATTGCAATGGCGCAAGCGCAGAACAAGAATCCACTCCCAGTTGGCCCAGCCAAGAGAGCAGATGAGGAATCGGCTTTTCAGTCGGCCAAGGACAGCAAGAAGATTGCTCTAGATCCCTCTGACTCAACCAAGTTCGTTGTAGTCGGAGCTGGACTTAGCGACAAATAGGAAAGCGAGCTCGTCGAGTTTCTCCGTGAGAATCGGGACATCTTCGCATGGTCTCCACAAGACATGCCTGGTGTGCCAAGAGAACTCACCGAGCACAAGCTGCACATTCGGCCAGGCTCGAAGCCGGTCAAGCAACCCCTGAGACGTTTTTCTGAAGATAAGAGAAGGGCAATCGACGAAGAGATTGCGAAGCTGCAAGTGGCAGGTTTCATCATGGAAGTGTTTTACCCCGAGTGGCTGGCGAATCCAGTCCTTGTCATGAAGAAGAACAAGACCTGGCGCATGTGTATCGATTACACTTGCTTGAATAAGGCGTGCCCGAAGGATCCGTTTGCTCTGCCCCGTATCGATCAAGTGATTGATTCTACGGCCGGCTGCGAGCTTTCGTCTTTTATGGATGCCACAGCTGGCTATCATCAGATCAAACTTGCTGTGGAAGATCAAATAAAAACTGCATTTATAACCCCTTTCGGGGCTTATTGTTATATCACCATGCCTTTTGGTTTGAAAAATGGAGGTGCTACTTATCAGCGCACAATTCAGAGGTGTACACAATCCCAACTCGGCAGAAATCTCCACGTCTATGTGGACGATCTGGAAGTGAAGTCGGCCAAGGGAGTCACACTCCTAGACGATCTCCGAGAGACATTTGCAAATTTGAGAACTTATCAGATCAAGCTCAATCCGGAGAAATGTGTTTTTGGAGTCCAAGCCGGCAAGCTCTTGGGGTTTCTCGTTTCCGAGAGAGGAATCAAATGAAATCCCGAGAAGATAGCCGCAATCGAGCGCATGGAGCAACCCAAGAACCTGAAGCAAGTACAGAAGTTCACCGGTTGCCTTGCATCACTCAGCCGATTTCTCAGTCGGCTGGGTGAAAAAGCAATCCCATTGTATCAACTGATGAAGAAGACGGAGAAGTTCACTTGGACACCTCAGGCAAGCGAAGCATTCCGAGAGCTCAAGCACATGCTCTCCACTGCGCCGATTCTGGCTGCCCCGATTGAGAAGGAGCCAATGATGCTGTACAACGCGGCAACCAATCGGGTGATCAATGCAGTTATGGTGGTGGAGCGGCCCGAGAAGGACAAGGCACAGCAGATTCAGCGACCTGTGTATTACATCAGTGAAGTGCTCTCGGCATCCAAGCAAAACTACCCTCACTACCAGAAGATGTGCTATGGAGTGTACATGGCGGCCAAGATATTGAAGCCATATTTTCAAGCCCACTTGGTCACGGTCGTCAGCTCGTCTCCATTGGCCGACATCATAGGAAGCAGAGATGCAACCGGAAGAGTGGCGAAGTGGGCAATCGAGATCGCCAACCATGGCATCCAGTACGAGCCGAGAACAACAATCAAGTCGCAAGCATTGGCCGATTTCCTGGTGGACTGGGCTGAAACTCAATATATGCCGCATCTCCCAGGATCGGATTTTTGGCGAATGCATTTTGACGGATCCAAGATGAAGAGCGGCCTAGGGGCTGGCTTAGTGCTCACTTCACCAAGAGGAGATCAACTGCAATATGTGCTCCAGATTCACTTTGCAGCATCAAACAACGTTGCCGAGTACGAAGCCCTTGTGCATGGTATCAAGCTGGCCAAGGAAATCGGCATTCGGAATATTGAGTGCTTTGGTGACTCCGATTTGGTAGTACAACAGTGCACAGGCAGCTGGGATGCAAAGGATGCAAATATGGCAAGCTATCGCTTCCTAGTGCAGCAGATCAGTGGATACTTTGAAGGATGTGAGTTCCACCATGTGCCGAGAGCAAACAATGAAGCAGCAGATGCATTGTCCAAGCTCGGCTCAACCAGGCAAGCTATCCCACCAGGCGTATCACTTGAGCACATCAGGAAGCCATCCATCATGCCATCCCCAGAGTCTGAGTCCATCTTCATCTCGGAGACTGACCTTGAAGCGTTGAAGAAGGCAAAAGTGTTGGATATATGCTCTAGAGGCAAATAATATATGATTATTCCAATATATCTAAGCAAGTTCATAACCAGTTTCATACCGTGCTAGAACTGCATCAGTGAAACAATGATGCAGGTGTGGTATAGAAACCCAGAGTTCCTAGTTAGCCTCTACATCGATAACTAGTTCATGGTCAACATGATGGTCGTGGTTTCGCGATCATGGACAATTAAGTCTCTTGACTATGAGGTCACCTCACTGGCTAAGTGACGTGATGAACATTACCCAAAGTAAGCATTACAACATGATCAAATCTTATGAAGGTTCAGTGTTGTAATTACAGAACGTGGTAGACCGTTCCTTTGACCGTGAGTACGTGCATAATCACTATCTTCCCGGATGCTTTGACTTACATCCCACCACCTGACTGAAATATGCGGGTCATAACGGTTGTATCTTAGGTATTCCGTGGAGATACGTTGAGGAGTATTGTTTACAAGAGCGGGATTTGTCAATCCATATAATGGATAGATACTCAGGGCCCACTCGGTGAGATTCCATCCATAAAGCTGCGCAGCGTGTGACTAGGTCACAGGGATGAATATCACGGGAACGAGTGTATAAGGATTTAGTTCGGAACAAGGTTGAACCAGACATAGGATGTCATTGATCGAATCTCGGAACAATCCAGTATCGCTGACAAAGGGAATGCTATACGGCGTAAGGTCCAATCGGTGTTGATATCCGGAATGCACAGGGGTCATTATGGGCATCCAGGTCCCGCTGATGATCATTGACTGTTGCCTCTGCTCGGTCATGACTGGAGTGTTCTCGGACCGTAGGGTAACACACTTAAGGGCTCGATGAAATCGGAGACCTTTTTGGAACCATCGGAGCAACCAGAGAATAAGGGAGACAATATCGGAGGAGTACCGTATTGAACCGAAACAAGTTCGGAGTGAGCCGGAAGAGTTTCCGGAGCACCGGGAGATGAAATAATATGTTTTAGTTATTAATTAATTGAATTAATAATTAAAATCATTTTATTTCTAATTAATATGTGCTATGGGCCTTAGTGGAGAAAAAGGCCCATTAAGGAATTAAAGGGAAAAGAAAAAAGAAAAGAAAAGGGGGGGGAGGCGCCATGGGCCCTAGGGCCCATGAGGGGTGCGCCCCCTCTCCCCCCTTGGCCGGCCACCCCCCTAGCAAAGGGTTTAGTCCCACATTGCTAGGGGAGGTGGGTTGACTCCCTTCCCCAGCCTATATAAAGACAGGCAGGGTGCACATAATTAATACACAGAAATTCGTGAGAAAATAAATATAACTCCGTATTGAGATCGGTTTTCTCCGGTCTCCTCCCCTCTCTGGTCTCTTCCACGGTGGGCTCCCTAGTGTGAGCCTGTAGTGGAATTGAGACCTCTCTGCTAGAATCGGAGGCCGTCGTGCTGCCGAAGCTCCGTCCGGAGGTCTGCTTCCGCCCCCTCCGCTGGATCGGAGAACGGAGGTCGCCATCGAGTCTCGTATGTGTGCGAGTACTACGAGGTGCTGCACGTGTGGAACTACACCCATCCGGGTGCTCAACACAGCCAGGGGGCTGTGAAACTTGATCGGCTACATCAACCACGTTTGCGGGAACGTTTCCCGCGCAACGGACTACACCCCGAGGTATGTTATTTCTGCACTACTATCTGTTACGGTAATACGGCTAGCTAGATCTTGGGTTAAGGGAACGCTAGTTAGAAAAATTTGTGTTTTCTGCTGCGAACCCCAACAAAAAGAAGCTCAACCGGCAAAAATTCCAGCTCTGAAGAAGCAGTCAAGCGCTCAAGGTGCAGCAGCAGCGGCAGAGCCGACAGCACCAGGGACTGCCGATTTCAAACCAGGGGCTGCCGAATGCAGTAAGATGAGCAAAGCCAAAGGGAAGCAAGCAGTGGCAGCGCCAGATGGCACAACCTCAGAAGAACCAATGACGTCAGGAACTGCCGATTGCAGTGAAGAAGTTCCAGCTCTAGACGAGCAGTCGCCACCAGGGGCTGCCGAACGCGTGCCAGGCGCCGCAATCGGCAATTTAGAGACAGAAGTCGAGATGACAGAAGTTCAAAAGGCCGAGATCCAAGAAGAAGTTATACCCCAGCATGCAGCAGTAATGGTAGTCGTCAGTGCGCCATCATGGGCACAACCGATTAGAGATTTCCTAGCAGATGGAGTCCTTCCAGAAGACGAAGCAGAGTCAAGACAAATCAGCCGCCGGTCTTGGGCATACACAATAATCAACAACCAGCTAGTGCGCAAAAGTGCAACTGGTGTCATCACGCATCTGCAATAGCCATTGCCAGCAAAGCTTTCCGACATGGTTTCTATTGGCCGACTGCGCTTGCAGCGGCTGAGAATTTAGTGAAATATTGCAAGGGCTGCCAGCGGTTCAAGGCAAAAAGTCATCAGCCAGCGTCAGCATTGAGGACAATCCCAATAGCATGGCCGTTTGCGGTGTGGGGTTTGGATATGGTTGGTCCATTCAAGAGGGCTCGAAGTGGCATGACACATCTCCTGGTTGCAGTGGATAAATTTACCAAGTGGATTGAAGCCCGCCCGATCAAGAAGCAGGATGGGCCGACCGCGGTTCGCTTTGTGGCCGACATCGTGTGCAGATATGGCGTGCCCAATAGCATCATCACCGACAACGACACCAATTTCGCAAAGGGGGCACTGGCTCGATATGCATCTCAGCAAGGCATTCGGCTGGATCTTGCATATGTGGCACATCCCCAGTCGAATGGTCAAGTAGAAAGAGCAAATGGTCTCATCCTCTCGGGTATCAGACCCTGATTGGTGGAACCACTCGAGAGGGCACCAGGAGCATGGATTGAAGAGCTCCCAGCAGTACTGTTCAGCCTGAGGACTACACCAAATAGGTCGACTGGATTCACTCCATTCTTCCTGGTGTATGGATCAGAAGCAATCATTCCATCCGACATCGAGTTTGATTCACCTCGGCATGCCTTGTACACCGAAGAAGAAGCCAGGTTAGCACGAGAGGACGGCGTCGATCTCAAGGAAGAAGCCTGTTTTCTGGCCTTGTCCAGATCAGCAGTCTATCAGCAGAAGTTGCGGCACTACCACAGCAAGAAGATTCGTCCTCTCGCCTTCCGAGAGGGCGACATGGTGCTACGCCGAATTCAGAAGTCAGACGGGCAGCACAAGCTATCCTCACCCTGGGAAGGACCATTCGTCATCAGCCGCGCACTCAAGAACAACTCCTATTATCTGATCGACTCCACCAAGGGCACTCGGCACAAGGACACATCAGGAGTAGAAACGGAGCGGCCATGGAACGCTGAGCTTTTATGTCCGTTCTATAGTTGAGCGGCAGAAATTTATGTACTCCATTCGGCAAACGATCAGTAAAGCTATCATGCCTCTGAAAAAGAGCATTCGATTACCTTTGCATATTGTCATTCGGAAAGCTAGCTCAAGTCGGCAACGCTTAGTCATACCCGAGACATGCGTAACGCACTCGGGGACTGACCGGCCACGAGGTCAGAAGAATAGGCCAACGAGGCACGGGGACGACGAGCTGGCACTCAACTTAGCACCTAACTCAAGCACAAGTTACAAAAGTGTTTGTGGCATTGAGAAGGGTAGCGGTTGGGGCAGTCGGCAGTGCAAGTTCCCGACAAAAAAAAAATTGAAACGCTCTAGAAAGGGCATAGTCGATAAACTAAGTTACCGGGTGTGCCGCGGACCGATGCATCGAGCTCGGCAGCGAGCAATCGGCTCTTAACATTGCAGAATCCTTTGCGTTAAACCTTGTCGTGTAAATTCGAAAAACTTATCGAACCTTGGCTGGAAATCAACCTTTGATCCGATTGCAGACCGCATGTCGGCGGCAACATGGACAAGGCATGACACCCCCAAGTGCAGACCGATAAAATAAACCGACAAAGACGCAAAGTCGATCGCACAAATAAAACTTGCAACGAGAGATCGGGTCGCATAGAAGTAACAGGCCCAAGGCCGAATAAGTTCATTACATCGAACCACACCCAGTGGGTGTCGGCGGAATTAAAAATAATGTCTTACAAGCAACTATTCCGAAAGTAAAAACAAGATAAGGCTGATCAGATGTCGGCAAGCAGCTGTAGATGGCGTCGTCGGCGGCATGGCTCAAGAAGTCGGGGCAGTTGAGGGCGCAGAGCTGGCAGTCGGAGCAGTCGGATCCGCTTGTGCGGCAGCGGCATCTGGCTCCGACTGTGCATCAGAAGATGTGGCCCCAGCATGCTTGGACCTCGGAGAGGTATGGGACGAACCGCTGTCAGAAAGATCTTCGGCCAAGCCAGAGATAGAAGTTGCAACCAGCGGGTTACCTCCCTCGTCAAGATATGGAGTGTAGTCATAGGGATAAAACCAGTTCACCATGGTGCTGGCTAACCGGTTTACCTCGGTGTAAGTCTTCTCAAGCAAGTCGGCCGCATTTTCTCTGAGGCTGTAGAGTTGGGGAAGCTTCACTTGAGGGTACCAACTCAGCACAGTTTGAAGAGCGGTCTCCGCACCAGTCCGACCAGCAGAGTTAAGCAAGACATCGATCCGACGGGGAATGGCCTTCAGAAGAATCCGAGTCTGCTCGGTGGTAGCATTCGGAGCATCTCCCTTGTCAGAATCTTCGTCGTCCAGAGTGTCCGATCTGTGGGTATCGGCAGAGGAGCTAGCAGCATGCTTCATCCTCTGGAGTCCGACCTTGAGCTCAGTTGGCGACCACAGCAATTCAGCAATTTTCAGGATGCCAAGTTTGAAGGATAGCGCAATCCCCTTGATGACAGGAACGCGGGCCTTAGTGCAAATCAGATACTGATGCCGAGTGCAGACATCATCATCGAGTTGGCAGGTCCCTCTGGCCGCGATGGTCTCCTCTCGGGATTTAGCCACCGCTGTATAAGCAGCTGCTTCAGATTCAGGCCAGGCCTCTGCACCACGAAGAGAAGTATGAGTAATGACACAGAAATATGAAGCAATCGGAAAATGTACTCGGATGCAAGAATCACGTACCGCTAAGGACGACGTCCATCTCGTTCATGGTGTCACAAAAACCCTTGGATCGGCGGCGCAATCGGGTGGTCTCTTCATAAGTGCGTTTCTCCAGCTTCTCATATTTGGCAATATGCTCGTCTCGATCTTTCCGGATGGAGTCTCGGGCTGCGATGGCATCATCCCTCTCGGTTTGCATCGTTTCTCGGGCAGCTACAGCCGCATTTCGTTCAGCGCGAAGTTCATCGCCAGATGCAGCCACGGCGGCCATCTCGTCCGAGTGTTTCGTGTTCAGAACAGCCAGCTCGGAGCGGAGGTCTTGGATAGTCCGAGTAAAATCGGTTTCCACCCCCAGTAGCCGGGTCGTCTCTTGCTTGGCTGCGGCGAGTGCGGGCCCTTGTTGATTGAGTTCAGTGGTCAATTCGGCGATTCGTTCCCGAAGATCATCCACCATGGGAACAGAGACTAGAGGAAGACATAAAGACGTTAGTACAAGAGAAATTATCAACCAAAGGGAAGATAGAAGTAATGAAGAGGTTACCTTTCAGCTTATTGATCTCGGCTGACTGGTTGTTGACCTCAAGCTGGGCCTGAGCAAGGGTTCGAAGGCTGGCGGCGTAGGCTTCGAGGAGTTTCTCGAAGACATCCTAAGAAGAAAAACAAGATGAACTTTAGAGACACAACAGCCAAAAGAAGATCCGAATCGATTGCAAGCAATCGGCCCGAATCTCGGGGACTACACCCAGTGGGTGCGCTTGCGCGCACCCACCAGAAGGAAAGTCCCCCGATTGGAGGAAGGCAGGAGAAAAAGCAAAAAACATAAAGATCCGAACCGATTGCAAACAATCGACCCGAATCTCGGGGACTACACCCAGTGGGTGCGCTTGCGCGCACCCACCGGAAGAAAAGTCTCCCGATTTGAAGGAAGCCATAAAGGAAAGTTGAAGAGCTCACCGCATGATGGCGGTCGAGCAGCTGGAGGTCCTGAGCTATGGCGGTGGCAAAGTCGTTCACTCGGTTGTAGGCCACGGTCAGGGGGACTTCAGAGGAAACTGAGGAGCGGCGTGAAGCATCAGGCTCGGCGCCGACATGTCTGGTGCGAGAGTACTCAGCCCGGAATTGGTCTACCGACCGCATCAGGATTATTGACGCAGAAGAGTTCATCGGCGGTGGCGGAACTTGAATCACAGCGGCAGAGGAAGTGATGGCCGAGACTCGTGGCGCCGATATCACTGGAAGGACGGAGGCATCCGGTTGTGGCTGCGACGGAATCGGGCAAGATGAAGTTGAAGGACCTGTCGCCACAATCGACGGGGTAGTTGTCATAGTCGGCGACATGGTCGTTGCGATTGGCGAGGCGGTCGTCAGGATGGGCAAGGAGATGGTTGCGACAGGGGCAGAGACTGGGTCGGAGTGTGGTGGCGGAGATGGAGCAATCGGACCGACCGATCGCGCTCCCTCACCACCAATAACTCCCTGGTCGGCTGAGCTCTTGGAAGTATTGGAGGCAGTGGAAGAAGTGCTAGTCTTTTTGGTAGTCTCGAGGCGGGCCTTCTTGGCGGCGCGCTCGGCATCCTTGGAGGTGCGATGGGGGGCAGGTGGCCGTTTGCGGATGACAGCAGCAGACACGGCGGGTGATATGACCACGTTGGCACGGGCAGGAATGCCGGTGTCGACGTCGTCGAGACCAATCGGCTCCCTGAAAGAAGAAACAAGAGGTCAATCAATACAAGAGAAGACAGTGAGGTTCAAAGCATGAAGATAAGGGCATGCCCGATTGTTCTCGGCACGCCCGTGGGCATCCGACATATCAGCGGGACGACATTCAGAGGCGCTTGAGCAGTCGGCGCTCGAGTGGCCGTCGCCTGAGGCTGTTTGCCCTTGGGAGCTGTCGGCACCGCCTTCGCGGCCTTGCTGGAAGCAGCACCAGAAGAGGAGCTGGTTGCCGAGGCGCGTTTAGTCGGCACCTTCGGCGGCTTGGCGTGAGGAGCTGCATCAGAATTACCAACCTTTGAGACACTATCGTCATCGCTCCATTCGGCCAAAAATTGCTCAAGGGAAGGGTCGGGCGTACCCCCTTGAGCAGCAGGTCGGGTGTCGGCGTTCCTGGGGTCGGCGGCCTCGGCGTCGGCATCGTCAGCGGGATCTTCGGATTCAGAGGACTCCCCGGAGGATTCGCCGTCATCGTCGTCGTCATCGTTGGAGTCGGAGGGAGGAGCCTCACCATTGTACTCAAAGTCCGCGGGGTCATCTTCCTCGCGGTCGGGGGCATACGTGCCGGCCACTTGGCCGTCTTCCATCAAATCGGATTGAATGAAGTGCTGAGCAAGAAGGAGAGAGTTGTCAGGGAAATTGAGTATGAGGCAAAAGAAATCGGAGAAAGGGACCAATCGGGACATACCACGGGTGGTTTTTGTCGGCGGTGTAGGTACTCAAGGCCGAAGCGGAAAGGATCGGGCAAGGCGCTGGATGTAATAGCCTTTAGCCTGGAGCAAAGGTCTTCGAGCTTCACTCACTACGTGCAGAGCCGAGTAGGATCTCGGGGCCCCGACATGTCACACATGCGGTGCACTCGGCGCTGCAGAGGAAGCACTCGGGCTTGAAGCCAAGCGGCAACAAGATCAGTCGGCAGGAGCCCCTCTTGCTCCAGCTGAGCAACCCGGGTGACTTGAGCATCCACGTCAAGGTCTCCGACACCATACTTCAGCGAACAGTGATGTTTCTCAGTCGGCCGAGCGAGGGAGAACTCGGGAAGATTCAGGAGGTCGGGGCCTTGATCGGGCAATTTAACATAAAAGAAGGTGGTCTGCCATTTCTTGCATGACTGGACGATCTCGGGACTTTTATACTTTGGTTTGCCGGCTGCGACAAGGCAACTGCCGCACTCGGTCATGTCAGTCGAATACGTTGGCTTGCCACCTTCCGTGGCGGACGGCACCACAGCTCCTGTCCGAGCATTGTGAGCTCGGAGGTTGAAGAACTGCTTCCAAAGAGCAACGCTTTGGCGGCAGCCAAGATATCCCTCACACAACGTGACGAAGCCGGAGAGGATCATGATGAAGTTCGCCGCGAGGTGATGTGGTTGCAGGCGATGGAAGTCGAGGAAGTTTCGGAAGAAGGTGCTGGCGGGGAGTCCGAATCCACGCTCAAAGTGAGCGAGGAAGACGACCCTCTTGCCCGCACGCGCGTTGGGCACGATCTCGGCACCGGGAACGCGCCACTAGACCTCAGCCGACATCTTGCGGGCGCGAACCAGAGCTTGGATGGCGTCGGCGGTGACCATGGCGCCCTTCCAGCACCCACGGCTGGCCTGGGAGGTGTCTCGCCGGGGCGCCATGGAGCTTGCGGGCGGAAGGAGAAAGAGGCCGAGGAGCGCGAGAGTAGCGGGGAAGATATACCGCGGTGGCGGAGAAGCACGCGAGTGTGCGGCCGGAGCGGATCCCGGGCGCGGAGGCGAAGCTACGATCGCAAGGGAGAGCTTCGAGCGGAGCAGCAATGGCGCGCGAGAGCGAGGGGCGGAGGAGGAAGACGACGTATGAGAGAAGGAAGAGGCACATGCCCTCCCCTGTGGCTTATAAGGGCGGCGGGGGAGGGGAGTGGGATCTGGTTGCGGCCGTGTGGCCTGGTGTGGCCTAGCCCACAGGAAGACCAACCGGCAAACCGGCGCAAGAGATCCCAGCGTGGGAAGCGAGGCGTGCGACGTGGGGGTCGAGGCCTGCAGTTACGTCAAGTCGCACGTGGGTCATGGGCCCCGGTCCATTGACTACACCCCGGAGAAATCAGAGGTAACCGTTGGAAGGTAATCGACGAGGGATACTATTCTCAAAAAGTGAAGGCAGAAATCGGAGATGATTCAAAACAGATCGGATGAAATCTTGGCCAGCCGAGTGTGAGCTCCGAGTCGGTCGACGAACTCGGAATGACGCACTTGATGAGGCCATAGCATTCGGAAGATATTGGAGACAGATTGAAAACTGCAAAGGCCTCGCAGTCAAATGACCGTGGGACCTTTACAGCTTTAGGGGCTACTGTCGGGGGATTGGTACCCGTGTAGGCTCACCCAAGCGAAAGCAACCTTTCAAGACAAGGATGGACCGATAGGGCTGCAGCTGGGCCGAGCTGGGCAGACGTACGGCCGATTACTCCAAGGCAATCATCCATACCGAATGCAAGCAGTCGGCCCAGGCGCAACCGGTCCACCCTTTTCATCACCAAGACAATTATCCGATTGGCCCGCAGCTGGGCCGAGGTGGGTATTAGCACAGCCGATTGCCCGGAGCAATCGACCTTGCCCGGAACCACCAGTCGGCCCAGGCGCAATCGGTACGACCTACTACCCCTGGAGAAGTTGACCCCGAGACCAGTCGGAGGTCCAAGTACGAGGTCATAAATGCGCAATCCCGAGATATCGGGGTGGCAGAGAAGCCAAGTCACATCGAAGATCTGGCAGAGATGCGGTGTCGACCTCTTCGCCGATTCCGCGGATAGGGCGATAAGACCGCACCTCCTAGATCCACTGTTCATCATCATGCCCTACAAGTCTACAGCATGGGCCGCCGCTTGTCGGGTCCGGATCACCCGGAGAGGAGCAGTCTGTGGGACCCAGCCGGTTAGAGGATGACAGCTGGGCCCAATCGGCAGTGAAGTTACCGATTTACCCCGGGCTCATGCTATAAGAGCCCGGGGTACCCCTCCTGCGTGGGGGACGATCCTCTCATTCGCCCCATTACTCACAAGTCACTCAGTTCATTCACTGCTTGTAGTTACTCCTCAGGGAAGCAGGAGAGAGCCTTGCCCACGGCGGCGCTCACCTTCCCCTGAGTAGATAGAGAAGCAGTTATTGTAGCTCAGTTCCATTGATATATAAGAGATAAGCAGGAGTAGGGGTGTTATCTCTCCGGAGAGCCCCGAACCTGGGTACGTCGTGGTGTCCGTCACCGTGTTTGTGCCCAACCCGATTCCGGCACCATCGACATCTTCTTCCTCGCGTCTTCCCCTCACTTTAGCCATCCCCATGGCATCTGCCGTCACTTATCGAAGACAATTAGGGATAAACATTCGTACTTTGATTTGGAGATGCTTGACTCCGTTAGTGCTTGGCGAAAAAGTTGGTTCTATCTGAAGGCAACATGTTGCTGGGCAGCGATTTGTTCTTGCTCCCTTTAATTCCGATGCGCGAGTAGTCAAGCAGGCTTCATGGTCCCATTCTTTGTCTGCGAAAGAGTCATCTGAAGTGGCTCCGTTCTTGGAGAGGGTTGCTTTAGTGAAGGAGAACTTGACCGGTGGGCAGCTCATCTCTGTTTTCATTGGGAGGTGCGTTCAACCATTGCAGTCTCGAGCCCGTCCCATGTGGCAATATGAGGGACTTGAGGACTCGACGAGATGCTCCCGCGAGGAGCTTAATGCCGATGGCCTCTTGGCTCGGATCCATTACGTGACCAAGTGCTCGAGCGTTTCCGAGATGGGTTTCGTCCTTCCTTATTCTTCTGATCACGCGCTGCCGCAGGTTCGCGTTTTTTGAATTTCTCGTCTGATTGAGATGTTTGCTTGACTGCTTGCTGATGATGCTATTTTCTTTGGTAGGATCATGTTCCTGTGTTGTGCAACCCTCCGCAGCCGGAGGATGATGATATTCGCGAAGAGCCGGATGCTTCCGCTGCTGCTCCGAGTGCTGGTGCTAGCGTGCTTGCGGGTGCAACTGGTGCTGACGAGTCCATGAGGGTCGGGCTGCCGGGGACCAGAGATAGTGAGGAATCGGCTCCCTTTCGTGTCAAGCGGTCGCGGCCTTCGGGTGCCGAGGATCTTGACGCAACAAGTGGTGCTGTCCCGCTGTCTGTATCATCTGCTGGGCCGTCTCCTCCTGTTGCTGCGTGCAAAAGGCCCAAGTTTGGGAGGTTGTTGCGTGCTCGCTCTGCGTGTGGCGGGTAAGCATATGCTTGACTTTGCTGGGGCTGTGTTTCCTCTGTTCTTTTGTTTGATGGCTTTTATCTTGTAGCGCTACGACTGTTCCGGCTGCTTCCTCCACCAGTGCAGTTGCTGTCAACCTGCAGTCGACTGACTCTGGAGCGGCCGCCAATCATACTGGGGATTCTTCGGCTGCTGTTGGTCAGCCTGTACCGTCGATGAATCCTGCTGTCTCGGCTGCTGGTGTGATTCCTGCTGCTGCTCCTCCTGTGGCGTCTGGTGTTGTTGCTCCTGATGTCAGGCCTGCTGCTCCAGGTCATCCTTACTTGGGCCATCTTGATCTCGCTGTTGAGGATAAAGTCCGCTTTTTCGACCGCATAGCTGGGCTGGTGAGTTTGTTTCCTGTTTTGCTTGTGTAGTTTTTGTAATCGAGGGCACGGCAGTGCTCCTGATGGGAGTAGCCCCCGAGGCTGCAAGCAAGTGTTTGCAGTTGATTGTAGTCTTGCCTTGGCTCTGTCCTTGCATTGTATTGTCATTGGGAGCACGACCAGTGCTCCCGATGGGAGTAGCCCCCGAGGCTGCAAGAAAGCGCTCGCGGTTGGTTGTAGTCTTGCTTTGGTTCCGTCTTAATATTTGATTTATTCGAGTAGGCGGTGTTCCAGCACTGTGAGCGTCTGGTGGTCGAAGCTGAGCGTTGGCAGCAGGCCCACAATTCTGCCCAGGATGCCTTGTCTGCCATGAGTAGTGAGTATTTCTTCCTGTACCGCTGTGTCCTTTGTTTTGGCTGCTGTCTTGTTTCTCAAACCGTCGTCAAACTGCCGAAAATAAGGTCGAAAAGGCGGAAAGAACGATTTCCAACCTCAAGACTGCTTTGGCTTCCAAGGAGAAGGAGTTGCGTGATCAGCACGAGGAGATGGTATCCCTGCGTCAGGCTGAGGATGCGCTTGTGCAGGCGGAGGCGGTCGAGTGCGAGCGTTTTCGGGTCTTGGCGGACTCGCTTGTCTGTAAGTCGTCGTTCCGTTGCTGGGCGTTTTGACTCTTTGTCTTCCCGTAGTGATTTTGGTTGCTTGGTGCAGCCTCTACGGGTGCGAGTGCGACGGAGTTGGTTGCATCGGGTTCTGGAGTCCTCCGTGGGGCCGTGGATGCCATGTCGGCCGCTGTTGATTTTGCCAAGGGTGTCTGCGCCCGGGCTTCCACTCTTGTGGGTCTTGTTCATGAGCACCTCATGCCAGAGGGCAAGGTACCGGCTGGTCTGGACGCTCGCGTTGCTGCATTTGGTAATGGCGGGGATCTCCTGGAGGAGTTAGTTGGGGAGAACGTGGTGAGTGGTCTTTCCACGTCCCTTGTTGTTCTTATGGGGCACGGAATTGCCATTGACGACTCTCTGGTTGAGACTGTCCCTACTTATACTGACGAGCAGAGCGCGCGAGCCACTATTCTGGCTCGTCGCCTGCAGGAAGTTGTGGATGCTCAGTATCCCTTCTCTGCAGGCAGAGGGGGAAGTAGCCATGTCTTGTTGCCTGAAACTTCTGGTTGTAATATGCCTCCTCTGTGGTGGTGAATCTGTGTTACTTTGATTGGAATAACTGCTTGTCCGTTCCTGCTGTTGTGCTTGATTGTCCTTTCTTTTTGTTCGTTTTGCGGTAGGCCGCCCCGGGCGTGCTTCGGTCCTAGAGTTCGTTGAAGGAGGAAGCTCGCGAGGGCGCTTACGAGTCCGTGTGCTTGAGGCTTAGAAACGCTGAGCGGGAAGTTGTTCGCTTGAAGGGGGCTGCAGCAGTCCATCATTCCAAACGCGAGCGTGCTGAGGCCGTGCTAGATAGTCTTGCTTCGTGGGTGGTGAAGTTGTCTGACCTCCTGCGAGGTGAGTTTGGTTGCTGCTCGATTGCTCGACTGCATTTAGTAGCTTTCCTGTCGTCGTCTTGATTTTGCTTCTGTTTTTCGAAGTGCTGGCGGGGCGGTCCTGGGATGAGGAGAAGGCCATCCGGTCGGAGCTGTCTCAGCTGGATGATCCTGATGTGCAGACGAGCAATCCTTTTTGGGCAGATGGGGCTCGTGCTCGAGTATTTGCTGTGCTTCGTCTTCGAGTTGAACGGGTTCCCGATGCTCTGCGGTTCTGTCACCGGGTGCTGGGCGGGATCCACTCTGAGTTTTATCCGCTGCAGGTGGTGCCATCGTCTTTTGACACTCTCTGCCGTGTATTTTCCCAGCCGGCAGAGCTGCGTCGTGTGATGGGTCACTAGATTCATGCTGGAGCTCGAGCTGCCTTGGGCTTGGTCCATAGTCATTGGCCGGGAGCTGATATTGCTCAAGTGGTGGAGGGTCCTCCAGGTGGTAGGGATTACCCGATGGATGAGCATTACACGGCGGTCGATGAGCCTGCACGCCGAGTTGTGGAGCGGGTTTGTGAAGAGAGCGATCGTTATCTGGGTGGCCTTATTAAGGCGAAGATGGAGCCTGGGGGTTAGATTCTTCCTTTCTTTGTATGTGTTTCTTCTTCGTGTACTGTATTTCTTTGTTGTCTCGTTTTTTTGCAGTAAAGGGTTTTGCTGCTGTGGCGAGCCTTTGAGTGCTGATTTTGTTTGTGTCGCGATTGCGAAGAACGCCTCGGGGGGTGACTGCTGCGGTGAGCCCCCGAGTGCCAGTTTTGTTTAGGTCGCAATTGCGAAGAACGTCTCGGGGGGTGGCTGCTGCGGCGAGCCCCCGAGTGCTAGTTTTGTTTATGTCGCGATTGTGAAGAACGCCTCGGGGGGTGGCTGCTGCGGCGAGCCCCCGAGTGCCAGTTTTGTTTATGTCGCGATTGCGAAGAACGCCTCGGGGGGTGACTGCTGCGGCGAGCCCCCGAGTGCCAGTTTTGTTTATGTCGCGATTGCGAAGAACGCCTCGGGGGGTGGCTGCTGCGGCGAGCCCCCGAGTGCCAGTTTTGTTTATGTCGCGATTGCGAAGAACGCCTCGGGGGGTGGCTGCTGCGGCGAGCCCCCGAGTGCCAGTTTTGTTTATGTCGTGATTGCGAAGAACGCCTCGGGGGGTGGCTGCTGCGGCGAGCCCCCGAGTGCCATTTTTGTTTATGTCGCGATTGCGAAGAACGCCTCGGGGGGTGGCTGCTGCGGCGAGCCCCCGAGTGCCAGTTTTGTTTATGTCGCGATTGCGAAGAATGCCTCGGGGGGTGGCTGCTGCGGCTTGCCCCCGAGTGCCAGTTTTGTTTATGTCGCGATTGCAAAGAACGCCTCGGGGGGTGGCTGCTGCGGCGAGCCCCCGAGTGCCAATAAATCAATTTTTGGAAGAACATTTTTCAATATTCTTCCTGGTGTTTCTTACATTTAGTAAGAAGGGGGGGGAGGGTCTGATGAGGACAGTCCCCTTTATTAAGAACAGCGGCGTGGTAGCCTTAAGGGCTAGTTAGCTTCTTCTCCGAGTGCTTGGGTCCTCCGGGTGGTGGCTTCTTCTATGGGAGCACTTCTTCTGCGGGTCCCGTGGTCTCGCTGGGTTGGTGGGATCCAAAGGCCTCTGATATCTTGTGGAATTCCTTGTCGCAGCGGTCGGACCTGACGAAACTGCCGTTGACTGTGATGACCCCATATGGGCCTGGCATTTTTACCTTAAGGTAGGCATAGTGAGGCACTGCCATGAAACGGGCGAAGGCTGGTCGCCCGAGGATTGCGTGGTATTGCGACTTCCAGTCGACCACTTCAAAGTCTAGGATCTCCTTGCGGAAGTTGGTCGCATTGCCAAAGACCACCTCCAGGCTTATTTTTCCCAGAGGGTAGACTGCTTTTCCTGGCACAATCCCGTGGAAGGTTGTTCTTGAGGATTTCAGTGCGGAGCTCTGGATTAGCATTTCTTCGAGTGTCCTTGTGAAGATGATGTTGATCCCGCTGCCACCGTCCATGAACACTCGTGACATGTCGTAGTTCCCAATTCTGGCCTCGAGCACTATCGCGACGTGTCCTGGTCGAGGGATGGCGGGCGGGTGGTCCTCCCGGGAGAAGGTAATTTCTGTCTCAGACCCGCGCAAGTACTCCGGGACGGCGGGGTGCGAGGAGGCTGCGAGAAAAACTTGTCTTGTGACCTGCTTCTGCTGCCTATTTGAAGGCCTGCCTTCTTGTATCATGTAGATCCTGCCGTGGGCTTCTGGTACTGCTGCTCTTCATCTGGTGTCCTGCGCCGCTGCTGGATTTCTTCCACTTGGCTGGTGGTGCGTCGTGGGCGATGGGCCCGACTGCTATGCTCGCGAGTGGCTGGGCCGCTGTTGTCGCAGATCGAATTTTTTCCTCAGCCAACTCGTTGAAGCTTCTGCAGTTCCTGAGGGTGTGTCCTGATCTGAGCTCCCCTCGTTCGTTTCTGAATCCGTGTATCGAGGACGGTCCGTCGAGTTGTTCTTTGGCCGAGCGGTATGTTCTAGTGCTGTCGCGCGGCTGCCTCGTCCTCCAATATCGTTTCTGAGCTTGGGGCGCATCTTCGAGGCTGTCTCTTCTTTGTGTTATGCTGTCGTCGCGATGCCTGCCGTCTCTGTCGTCTGGGAAGCCGGCGGCGACCATGTCGGGTTGTAACAGCCCAGATTTCAGAAAAATAAATTTTTTTGTTTTCGGCGTGAATTGTTTGATTGTCTGATTTGTTTGCGGTGTTTGCATCCCCGATTTATCGACCGGCGATTATTTCCCCCCCTCTTATCTCGTACCGGACGGAGAGCGACCCTTGCCACCCTGACACTCGACCTTGCGACACCGGGTTTCACCCGGTCACCGTCGCGAAAACCGCACGAGACCAGCCGCAGCCAACGGAACGAAAATCCCCGTTTACTAAGTAAATGGGATATTTTTATAGCGCGCCGGAAAGTGTTCTCGGAACGGTTCCAGTGCGAGGTGAACGCCTCCAGCTTGACGCGCTGATCGCGCAGTTCGAAGTTTTACCCGAATCGGAGGTCCTGCGGACCCCCGGCGGTCAGAAACGTAAACACCGCGCGCGCGAGAGAAAAACCGGGGATGTTTTTCCAAACTGCCAGCCACCTGGGCTATATAAAGACCACCACACTCCCACCCCTCTCTAGGGTTTCCCTAGCCTAAAAATTGCAGCCACCCCCTTCACTTTGCCCCAAAAATACCCCATTTTCGTCCTGTTGCTAGCCCATCAGATCTGGACCGTCAGATCGCCCGACCTGACGGCCAGGAAGCGCGCCACGTAACCAGACCAGTCCAGCCGCGTTGGAGCTCCTCCTCTCCGCTCCCGAGCCGATCCCGCCGCGCCGCCTCCGCTGCTCCGGCCGGCGAGCCCCTCCCGCAGGCAGCCCCGTGCGCCCTCTCCCTCTCTTATGTTCTCTCCTTCCCCCCCTCACCTCTTCTTCTCTCCAGGATCAGCAACAGACCCGCCATGGATGGCCTCGAGCCGAGCTCGGCGGCACGCCACCACCTCACCTTGGAGCCACGCCGGCGACCTCCTAGCGCCCAGATCCGGCACCGCCGCGCCCGGTCTGCCCCGATCCGGCCGTCCCAATCTCCACCGCGCCCCCCTGCGCGTCTCCCTCGCCGGCAGTGAGCCGAGGACGCCTGCGCCGCCGCCCTTGGTCGGCCTCGTCCAGCGGGACGAGACGCTCGACCTCTCGCCCCACGTGGGCCAGCCTGGCGCCTCGCAGCCCAGCTCCCCTGCAGCGCCCCAGGCGGCCCATTCCCTTGCCGGCTTGGGCCACGGCCCAGCAAAGGTGAGCACCCCCTTTTTTTATTTTTTTATTTTCTGTTGGGCCGGCCCATGGCAGTGTAATGCCCGTGGGCGCTTTTTAGTACTAATGTCGCCTCTGGTTAGGCCTGCTTAGTGCAGATTCGGCCCAATAGCTTTTATTATTTTCTGTATTTATATGTTTTGGCAGATTGTATTGTTTTTCTTGCGGTAGCTATATCTTTTACCTCGTAGCTCGGATCGCGACGTTTTAAACATGAAAGTTGCTTAGAATTTTGTCTAGTTTAATAAAATGTGCTCCTTTGCCATGTTTGACTTTGTTTACATGCTCTTTACTTGCTAATTACATCACATGCCACTGTAAAATTGTTTATTTAATAACTTTTTAACCGTACCTCTGATTAAAATGTTCTTTATATGTAACTTGACTAGAATTGCATGTAGATTGTGTTTATGCTGCCCTTGCTTGCTAATAAAAATAATAAAATTATGTTTAGGGCAGAACAGTACCAAATTCCATTTTATCGTGGGGTCCACAATAGTTTGCATTGTCTAGGATTTCACCCCACTTAAATTGACTAGCTTAGGTAGTTTATTTATGCTTCACCTCTTGCCATGTTTGTGTGCTATGCCATGCTTCTGTGCTTGCCATGTTAACAACTTTGTTGATCACCTGTAGCTAAACAACTTGAACCACCGTAAACATGCGGTATCGTCATGCACGACGAGTACTCCACTTAACCTGTTAGTAACCGCTCTCGACGGTAGGTGCTATGTCTCGTGTTGCTTCTTGTTGATGCTTGCTCGTGTTTTCCTCGTAGTAATAGATGCTTGCTCGTTGATTGATTTCCAGTGTTTACCCTCTTGTGTGTTTCCGCGGGTACCTTCGGAGACGTTGCGAGCTTGCGGTCAACTACACCTTCGGAACCCGACTTATCAACAGGCAAGGACTATACATTACTTATGATCCATTCTATTTCAACCAGCGGTTTGCATGCTAGTATAGGATAGGTTCGATGTTTTATCCTTCCACATGTTTACAGCCTCTTTCAAACCAATACAGCCATGTCCCCTCCCAGCAAACCATGTACTGCTATGTTACTATTGCTCGTTCCCAGCCCCTGCTTAGTATGCATGCTTAGGATGCTACGCTGTTACCTCCTGTTACTCCTTGGTTTTGGGATATCACATTATTATATTGTTGTTGATGATATGATTATTATAATGTTGATTATATTCGACGAAGGATGGAAGGTCTAGGCTATCCCGCCCCGATGCTTTGTTCCATTCGAGTCACCTAGGATCCGAGTTCCGGGCATTGGTTTTTTAAGACTGAGCGTGCCTAACCGCGTGTGGGATTTTATGGGGTCCCCTTTTCTTAACTATCTAGCTTCAAACATTTCTAGTGGTGGCCCGAGCTGATTTACCATTTGAAACCCCGTGTGTGTGCTTGGTGGATCCCCTCGCAGTTTTTAAACAACCAGGACCAGCGGAGACATGGTTTCCCTGTTGGTCCACCTTTGACCGGCGAGGGCCCGAGGCCTGACGTGAGGCGTCTCGGTAACCCAAACCCTGTTGAGACGGAAGAGTCCGATCCGAGAGCGTGGCCAGATTTTGGATTGGGTGTCGACTCCCCGGGGGCCACCCGGATTTGTTCGTTGTTAGCTAGAGGGACCTGTCGTTTCGGATCTCTTGGAAGTAAATCATAAAATGGTTGCCTGTGATGGGTAGCAACTGAGAGAGATGGACGTGCGTGCGGAGCCTTGTAATGGGCAGTTGGTACACCCCTTCAGGGTTAAATCTTTTCGAGAAGCCGTGTCCATGGTTATGGACGACTTGAGACCTACTCCTTGTTCATAGGCAACAACAACTGAGATAATCTTAATATAACTTGATCAACGTGTGTGTGCCTTGACTGCTTCTTCTTCGTCGGGATTCGAAGAGGAGGACAAGGATAGGATAGGTGTTATGTTTGCGTAAGTAGTTGATAGCAAGACTTGTTGGAGGTGATTCCTCATCGAATGCTTGGCTTCTTATCTTACTCTCTAGATCGTTAGCCACTTCATAAATGCTAGTGCGGTAGCAACCTCACCACTTACCCCATCCTTACCGTAAACTACTAGTTGTCCTAGAATGACGAGTGATGAAGTCCTTGCTGGGTCAGTTGACCACTACAGTTGGATGCTGAGTACTTATGTACTCATGATACTACCCCCAAACTCTTTTCAGGGTTCTTGATCGACAACAGGTATGGTGATCGGCGTTTCACGTGGAGACTCGACGACGACTAGTTAGGCGGATCCCGGCGGAGGGCCTGGACCCGTGTGGTTATGGGAATCGATGTTTTTCTCTTTGCCAGTAGGCATTTGATTGTAGTCTGTACTCAGACATGTATCTTCCGCTGTTGTATTGTATTAAGGCAGTTGTATGCCGATTGTATGAGATGTTGTATCCTTGTATCTGTAATGTTGTGATATCATGTTGGAAATCCGGGGCATATGGCTTTGTCAAATGTCGCGGTGGGATCGATATGTGCTTCGTCCCCGGATCTGGATGGAAACATCTAGATCTGGAACAGTACCGCATATCGGGCCTTACAACTTGGTATCAGAGCCTTACCGACCGTAGGATCCCTTCTCTGGCCGAAGTCGAGTCTAGACAAAAACTATTTTGTAGTTACTAAGTTAGTTGTCAGAGAGTAGGAACCTTTTTTCTCCATACCCTTGCTCGGGTCAGAACAAGTGTCGTAAGTTTTTTATTCTCGTCTTATCCCCTTCAAACTTTAGGATCTCGAGGTGTGGAGTTTCGGAACCGTTACAATGCCTTGCTTGCAGCGTATTGTCTCGATTCCGAGCTCAGGTGGGAATTCCTGTAGTACCTTTAGCTTCTCCGATTTTGGGTATCATCTGGGTCATACATTGACATCCCTCCTTTTGCCTGGTGTTTTCACGACTTGTGTCGAAAGCACTATCCCTTTGACCAGGTTTTAGCTGTTGTTCTTCCTCTTGGCACTGATGGTTTCGTTCTTCCGACGATGTCGTCTCTTTGCGGAAATTTTATCTCGACCGAAGTTCGACGTCGACATGGAGCAGAGTCCCTTGTTGGTGGTGTTGAAGATCGTCGACTCTCTTCTTTCCCCCTTCTCCTCTCCCCCGGATCGTCCTGGATCTCGGGACGAGATCCCTTGTTGGTGGTGTTGTATTGTAACAGCCCAGATTTCACAAAAATTAAAAATTTTGTTTTCGGCGTGAATTGTTTGATTGTCTGATTTGTTTGCGGTGTTTGCATCCCCGATTTATCGATCGACGATTATTTCCCCCCCTCTTATCTCGTACCGGACGGAGACCGACCCTTGCCACCCTGACACTCGACCTTGCTACACCGGGTTTCACCCGGTCACCGTCGCGAAAACCGCACGAGACCAGCCGCAGCCAACGAAACGAAAAACCCCGTTTACTAAGTAAATGGGATATTTTTATAGTGCACTGGAAAGTGTTCTCGGAACGGTTACAGCGCGAGGTGAACGCCTCTGGCTCGACGCGCTGATCGTGCAGTTCGAAGTTTTACCCGAATCGGAGGTCCTGCGGACCCCCGGCGGTCAGAAACGTAAACACCGCGCGCGCGAGAGAAAAACCGGAGATGTTTTTGCAAACTGCCAGCCACCTGGGCTATATAAAGACCACCACACTCCCACCCCTCTCTAGGGTTTCCCTAGCCTAAAAATTGCAGCCACCCCCTTCACTTTGCCCCAAAAATACCCCATTTTCGTCCTGTTGCTAGCCCATCAGATCTGGACCGTCAGATCGCCCGACCTGACGGCCAGAAAGCGCGCCACGTAACCAGACCAGTCCAGCCGCGTTGGAGCTCCTCCTCTCCGCTCCCGAGCCGATCCTGCCGCGCCGCCTCCGCTGCTCCGGCCGGCGAGCCCCTCCCGTAGGCAGCCCCGTGCGCCCTCTCCCTCTCTTATGCTCTCTCCTCCCCCCTCACCTCTTCTTCTCTCCAGGATCAGCAAAAGACCCGCCATGGATGGCCTCGAGCCGAGCTCGGCGGCACGCCACCACCGCACCTTGGAGCCACGCCGGCGACCTCCTAGCGCCCAGATCCGGCACCGCCGCGCCCGGTCTGCCCCGATCCGGCCGCCCCAATCTCCACCGCACCCCCTGCGCGTCTCCCTCGCCGGCAGTGAGCCGAGGACGCCTGCGCCGCCGCCCCTGGTCGGCCTCGTCCAGCGGGACGAGACGCTCGACCTCTCGCCCCACGTGGGCCAGCCTGGCGCCTCGCAGCCCAGCTCGCCTGCAGCGCCCCAGGCGGCCCATTCCCCTGCCGGCTTGGGCCACGGCCCAGCAAAGGTGAGCACCCCTTTTTTTATTTTTTTATTTTCTGTTGGGCCGGCCCATGGCAGTGTAATGCCCGTGGGCGCTTTTTAGTACTAGTGTCGCCTCTGGTTAGGCCTGCTTAGTGAAGATTCGGCCCAATAGCTTTTATTATTTTCTGTATTTATATGTTTTGGCAGATTGTATTGTTTTTCTTGCGGTAGCTATATCTTTTACCTCGTAGCTCGGATCGCGACGTTTTAAACATGAAAGTTGCTTAGAATTTTGTCTAGTTTAATAAAATGTGCTCCTTTGCCATGTTTGACTTTGTTTACATGCTCTTTACTTGCTAATTACATCACATGCCACTGTAAAATTGTTTATTTAATAACTTTTTAACCGTACCTCTGATTAAAATGTTCTTTATATGTAACTTGACTAGAATTGCATGTAGATTTTGTTTATGCTGCGCTTGCTTGCTAATAAAAATAATAAAATTATGTTTAGGGCAGAACAGTACCAAATTCCATTTTATCGTGGGGTCCACAATAGTTTGCCATGTCTAGGATTTCACCCCACTTAAATTGACTAGCTTAGGTAGTTTATTTATGCTTCACCTCTTGCCATGTTTGTGTGCTATGCCATGCTTCTGTGCTTGCCATGTTAACAACTTTGTTGATCACCTGTAGCTAAACAACTTGAACCACCATAAACATGCGGTATCGTCATGTGCGACGAGTACTCCACTTAACCTGTTAGTAACCGCTCTCGACGGTAGGTGCTATGTCTCGTGTTGCTTCTTGTTGATGCTTGCTCGTGTTTGCCTCGTAGTAATAGATTCTTGCTCGTTGATTGATTTCCAGTGTTTACCCTCTTGTGTGCTTCCGCGGGTACCTTCGGAGACGTTGCGAGCTTGCGATCAACTACACCTGCGGAACCCGACTTATCAACAGGCAAGGACTATACATTACTTATGATCCATTCTATTTCAACCAGCGGTTTTCATGCTAGTATAGGATAGGTTCGATGTTTTATCCTTCCACATGTTTACAACCTCTTTCAAACCAATACAACCATGTCCCCTCCCAGCAAACCATGTACTGCTATGTTACTATTGCTCGTTCCCAGCCCCTGCTTAGTATGCATGCTTAGGATGATACGCTGTTACCTCCTGTTACTCCTTGGTTTTGGGATATCACATTATTATATTGTTGTTGATGATATGATTATTATAATGTTGATTATATTCGACGAAGGATGGAAGGTCTAGGCTATCCCGCCCCGACGCTTTGTTCCATTCGAGTCACCTAGGATCCGAGTTCCGGGCATTGGTTTTTTAAGACTGAGCGTGCCTAACCGCGTGTGGGATTTTATGGGGTCCCCTTTTCTTAACTATCTAGCTTCAAACATTTCTAGTGGTGGCCCGAGCTGATTTACCATTTGAAACCCCGTGTGTGTGCTTGGTGGATCCCCTCGCAGTTTTTAAACAAACCGGACCAGCGGAGACATGGTTTCCCTGTTGGTCCACCTTGGACCGGCGAGGGCCCGAGGCCTCACGTGAGGCGTCTCGGTAACCCAAACCCTTTTGAGACGGAAGAGTCCGATCCGAGAGCGTGGTCAGCTTTTGGATTGGGTGTCGACTCCCCGGGGGCCACCCGGATTTGTTCGTTGTTAGCTAGAGGGACCTGTCATTTCGGATCTCGTGGAAGTAAATCATAAAATGGTTGCCTGTGATGGGTAGCAACTGAGAGAGATGGACGTGCGTGCGGAGCCTTGTAATGGGAAGTTGGTACACCCCTGCAGGGTTAAATCTTTTCGAGAAGCCGTGTCCACGGTTATGGACGACTTGAGACCTACTCCTTGTTCCTAGACAACAACTACTGAGATAATCTTAATATAACTTGATCAACGTGTGTGTGCCTTGACTGCTTCTTCTTCGTCGGGATGCGAAGAGGAGGACAAGGATATGATAGGTGTTATGTTTGCGTAAGTAGTTGATAGCAAGACTTGTTGGAGGCGATTCCTCATCGAATGCTTGGCTTCTTACCTTACTCTCGAGATCGTTAGCGACTTCATAAATGCTAGTGCGGCAGCAAACTCACCACTTACCCCATCCTTACCGTAAACTACTAGTTGTCCTAGAATGACGAGTGATGAAGTCTTTGCTGGGTCAGTTGACCACTACAGTTGGATGCTGAGTACTTATGTACTCATGATACTACCCCCAAACTCTTTTCAGGGTTCTTGATCGACAACATGTATGGTGATCGGCGTTTCACGTGGAGACTCGACGATGACTAGTTAGGCGGATCCCGGCGGAGGGCCTGGACCCGTGTGGTTATGGGAATCGATGTTTTTCTCTTTGCCAGTAGGCATTTGATTGTAGTCTGTACTCATACATGTATCTTCCGCTGTTGTATTGTATTAAGGCAGTTGTATGCCGATTGTATGAGATGTTGTATCCTTGTATCTGTAATGTTGTGATATCATGTTGGAAATCCGGGGCATATGGCTTTGTCATATGTCGCGGTGGGATCGATATGTGCTTCGTCCCCGGATCTGGATGGAAACATCTAGATCTGGAACAGTACCGCCTATCGAGCCTTACACGGGTCCTCTGTCGTCGTAGAAACTGTGCCTGGATCGCTTCCTTCGTCGGTCGAGACCTCTTTCTCCATTGTGGTAGTCGTAGTCGTGCTCCGAGCGTGTGGTGTGGATTTCTGTTTCGTTGCGAACGAAATCCTCGCCGTCCGCCCAGCTGTTGGCTTGCTCCAACAGTCGTGCGAGTGTTCGGACTTTCATCTATCCGAGCTGTTCCTTGAATTCGATGCGCTGCAGGCCTCGCCTGAACGCGTCGATTGCGCTTTCATCTGATATGTCTTCTGCTGAATTCTTGAGTATGGTCCACCGCAGGATGTAGGCTCGCAAGGTTTCCCTGGTTCCTTGCTTGCATGCTCACAGCTCCTCGAGCGATGCCGGTCGCTTGTACGTGGATTTGAAGTTTTCTATGAAGGCTTCACGGAATTGCCTCCATGAGCTGATGGATCCTCGCGTGAGATTCTTCAACCAGTGTCATGCCGAGCTCTCGAGCATGAGCTGCACATACTGCATTGCCGTGACGTTGGTCCCTCGCTGGAACTTGAATGCTGTTAAGTAGTCGTCGAGCCAAGCCTCTGGCTCCTCGATTCCATTGTATTTTAGCATTGTGGAGTTCAATTTGAACCCACTCGGCATTCGCGTCTCGCGTATGGAACGCGTGAAGCATAATGCTCCGCATGGCTCAATTTCTTCGTCGAAGGCTTCTTCGTCCGAGTACTCTTCATGTGTTGCGCGTCTTCGTCTGCTGCAGGTTGACTTTGTTCTGTGTGATGTCGTCGCGCGCGTCTCGTCGACTGCTGCGGCGCCTGTTGTCGTTGTCGTTGCTGTCGTGGTTCCTGTTTTTGCCGGAGCGTTTGCGCCAGTCATCGCTGCTGTCGTCGTCATCGGGTGAGCTGGGGTCCCTGTCTGGTGTCCTCTCGCGGGTCGGTCGCCTTGCGCTATATTTTTTGGGTGCTGAGGTGGCGATGGAGTCTTTCATTATCTGCAAGGCTATTGATGTGTTGCGGTCTGGTCTGTTCTGCCTATTTTTCTAGGCGCGAGACAGGTAGTCTCGGGCGCTTATAAGGGCTTCTGCTGGTGTGAGGGGTTCCTCTTCGTCGTCCTCCTCTTCTAGCTTGAAGTCGTCGTCGAGCTTCGGAACCACTCTCTTCTTGTCTGTTCGTCGCAGGTTGCTGAATTTTGATTTATTGCGAGGAGGGGAGTCGTGATCCGGGGAGTCGTCTCTTGGAGGTGGCTTGCGATTGCTTTTCTGCTCGGCGGCCACCTTTTCTTGCTTCTCCAACTCTAGGCGTCGTTGTCTCGCTTGCCAATTTGTTGTATGCCCTGAGCTCGTCCCTTGTTGCGTTTGATGGTAGTAGCTTGCCGTGTTCGACTGCGTCCCTTACTCTGTCCATTGACTCTTTGGACAGGTATATTCGCTCTTTGGGTGGGTCGTCCGCCAGACCCGAGGTTTGTTGTTTACTGCTTGATGGCTTGTCGCTCTTGTGGTTGCTCTGTTCTTGTCCCT
The DNA here is from genome assembly GCA_950022295.1 of Bromus sterilis. Lineage (NCBI taxonomy): Eukaryota > Viridiplantae > Streptophyta > Magnoliopsida > Poales > Poaceae > Bromus > Bromus sterilis. The sequence goes on along the minus strand of OX465596.1, from coordinate 152,928,746 downwards.
GCGGTACTTTCATTGGTATGCTTCCCACTTCTCCTAGATTCATGATGGTCTTATTGGTGGTTCCGGGCTCTTTTGTGTTGCCGTTGGCTTAGCGAGTGTTCGAGTCGTCGTCTTGGCCCTTGCCGTTTGCTGCTGGTGCATCGGCTTCTTCCATGAATACCTGAGATGGTGTCCTGGCTGCCTTATTGCTCGTGTGTGTGATGCTGCTTTTCCTGGCCGAGGATCCACCCGAGCGATCGCGTGCGAAGGGAAGCCTTGGATTGGGTGGGCAGTCACGACTGGCTCGAAGGGTGGCCGCGCGGGTGGTGACTGCGTCGATTGCTGCTGTAGATGTCGTTGCGGGTGCTCGGGCGTCGTCCGTGAGGCGGAGGGCGCCCCAATGGTTGATGTAGATCTGATATGCTCCGAAGATCAGGTTGATGCCGGAGCGTAGGTCGGCGAAGACTGGTCGGAGAGTCGAAAGGTGGGCCGTGAAACCGAGGGACCCAAACATATCGGATTCCGCCTGGGTCGTCGGATCGAAGAGTGCTGGTGAAGTCATCGCGTCGGCGGGTGTTGAAGATGCTGGTGAGGCCGCCGAGATCGCGTTCCCAACCTGTGCGGTTCCCATAGACGGCGCCAATTGTCGGGGATGTACCCTGGCAGATTCCATGTTCAGGGACCCTGGGTTAGTCATGAGAGGCACAGATTGGACGATAGCTCGTAGGCTAACAGGAGGATACATTCCTGCTCGATGTTATTGATTGGAGATGGCGATTACAGGGAAGCCAAGGCTAATGCGCACAAGGCTAGGGTTACAGATTGTGTATTGCTTAATATCGACGTCTCCCCTCCTAGCCCTTATATACTAGGCTAGGTCTCGGGGAGTCCGTCTTGGATTACAGATGAGGTTTCCTAACCCTGATCTTGTTTCGTATGGCAGGTTTGCACCTTCCTTATGAGTCGCAGACTCCTACGTCGGTGCCACTAGTGGGCCAAGGCTGGGCCTAGGCGGCATCTCTGTGGGCCTTCTGTCTTTGGGTACACCGGGTAGGCCCATTCGTAGGAGTCATGGGGTCACCCCCTCGTCATTCGGGCTATGCCCGAACGTTCCGACTTGGATCCCGGACGGTCCGACATGGGCACAAAACCCCACTAGACTCGGGTGTCGGACGGTCCGAGGTCCAGTCCGGATGGTCCGGGCTAGGTCCAGACTGTCCGACTTCTATCCCGGTCGGTCTGACATACATAGTGAATATCCAACTTCAAGTGTATTGAATTTCCTACACATCTACATTGATTTTCATGGGTTGTAGATATGTGTATTTTACATGTTCTAGTTCTTATGACTTGAGCAAGTATCAAACTCAACCTTATGATCCCCTCTTAATAGTGCGGGGATCCCTATGACTCAAGATGTAATAGTAAAGAGGACTTAGCGTCATCTTCAATCGTTTTGTCGAATTCTTGAGTGTGGTTGAATTTTAGCACATGATCCCTACAAGTTGATGTCAAGAGAACTAATAAATGTTTGTGTATCACTTGGAAAACATAGTCCCCTATATGTATATTATCATCAACAACAAAATATGCTTAAGGGCATGATTGCAATTTCAATCTCCCCTTTTTGGTAGTTGATGCCAATACACATATAGCTCTAAAAAATATGCATATTTCAGTTTCAGAGAGCAATTTTCATTTCTTTGAGGGAGGCTCCCAGTCAACATGTGCATGATGAGCTTGTCTTTAAGCAAGGGCACATGTGAGGATGCCTCCCCCTTGATAAATAACCATGAGCATTTGCATATGGGAGACATGATTGCTAAACTGATTTATAATGCCCACACACATGAATATAATAAAGCACACAACATGAGAACATGCCACAATACCATGCAAATAGAGATAACACATAGTTTTACAATAACACCAAGTCTTAATACATATTGTCATAAAACGCAAATCACCACTAAGGTACGCAGTCTCAAATGATGATGAAAATTAAACTATGATAGAGATGGGTTTTCTCCCCCTTTGGAATCAAGGACCAAAAAGGGAAGAAACCACATAGTGGCTGGAACATCTACTGTACCACATCATGATTGTCCACAATGTCGGTGAAGAACTCCTGGTAGTTCGCAACCGAAGGAAAAGCGAAGTCAACAGACTAGGGAGCGTGAGGGGATTCCTCATCAGCACTCACAGGGATCCTAGGGCGAGCCTGAAGGCGGGCCTTAAGAGCATTGGCCTATGTGACGCGGCGAACCTCGAGATGGTGAGTAGCAGTTGCATTGGTAGTGCACACATTGAAGATCGCCTGTTGATACTTTCCCAAAAAGCGAGCAATGCGTCGAAGTGGCTCCGCCAAGGGCTTGGTCCTACGAGAAGCCCCAGAGGTGGAGGAGGCAGCCATAGAGAAGTGAGGACCACCAACATACAGGAAAAACCCCTTCTTAGGGATCCACTCCTGGTGCACAATCGGCTTCTGGATAGGCACGGTGGAGTACCAGTCAATGACCCGCTGGATGTACGGAGCCAAGGGGAAGTGGTCGCGCTCCTGAAGGGAGAACTACCACAACTCATGCAAGAGGAAACCAGCCACATCAATGGGTGTAGGTACCGTACCCAACTCAAAATTTGTCAAATAATGCCTTGGCAGACGCCATAAGGTCAATGGAAAATGAGCGTACCATTGATTTGTCACCATGCTTGGGGACCAGGGTACTGATACGTCCCAAAAGTATCTATAATTTCTGCTTGCTCCATGAATGTTTTGGGTGATATTGCTATGCTTTTGATGCACTTTCGTACACTTTTGATCATATTTGGACTAACCTATTAAATCAATGCACCCCAGTGCCAGTTTCTGTTTTCTGCTGTTTTTATATTTCAGGTTTTCCCATTACTTAAAGTGCCAGAAAAATTCCGAGAAAATTATATAAAAAATCAGCGCCCCGAAGCTTCCATACTCCCGAAGAGGGGGGGGGGGCAGGGGCGCCCACCAGGAGTCTAGGCGGCCAGGGGCCGCGACCTAGGGTGGGGCCGCGCCAGGAGGCCGCCTGCACTCCCTGGTGGCCCCCTGGCTTCCCCCTTCTCATATATTTAGCTCTTGTCCCGAAACCCCCGAGGATAGAACCCTTTTTTGCGATCTCGCCTTTGTTCTGCCGCCGCCACGCTTCCAAGATCGAGAGCACCAGAAGACCTCTTCCCTGCACCCTGCCGGAGCGAGGATTGACCTTCGGGAGCTTCTCCACCACCATGGACGCTTCCCGGATGATCCGTGAGTAGTCCACCTTGGATCATGGGTCCATGATCAGTAGCTATGTGATGTCTTCTCTCCACCTTTTCTCTTCATTGATTAGACCTTGTGAGCCGCCTTACATGATTAAGGCACATATGTAATTATTTCTGCTGTTGCTATGTTGAGTTTGCAGGGATCTGATGGAGTATGAGATTATGTTCAGATTGTGTTGAGTAATATATTTGGTTCTTCTCCTTTTATATTTTTGTTCTTGAGTAATTCTTGCATGTTCTCCGTTGTTGTTTATTGCTTTGGCCAAGTCATAGGTAGTAACTCCAAGAGGGAGCGTTATGCATGATTATGGGTTAATGCCCCCTGATGACTAGCTTGAGTGATTGAAACATGAGTCTAGGGGATGTGATGTTGCCACAAGGGGGAAAACAACGGTGCTTGTAACCGCGGTTGCAATGATTGTTTACTTTACGCAAAGTTCTTTTAATGCAGTTGTCTGTTGCTTTGGGTTTACACTTTGGGTGAGGCTCGCAACTTAATACCAACGAGATGTTCTGGATAGATATCTCAAGGTGGATGATTAGTGAGTAGATGCAGATGGATTTCGGTCTACTTGTCTTGGCGTACTACCCATTCTAATGAGCCTCTTCCTTTCTTTTGTATCATAGTTAGCATTGTGGTACGTTTTTAATCCTGTCAATTGCCCAACTTTAATTTGTTCACCTCGCTTAGCTGTTTATCGTCTTTTGGGAGAGAGACATCACTAGTGAACTTCATGGGACCCCGATCCATATTTCCATTACTGTTTACACCCTCAATTTACTTCTTGCTTTTACTTTCTAGTTGTAGTTACAATTACCACTACGTTTATCTGTTGAGTTTGAGCCTTTGTAAATGACAAGGCCGGAGGGATTGACAACCCCTCTGTACTTGTTGGGAGCAAAGATATTTGTTGCTGTGTGCAGGTCCGCATCAACATAGCGCTATGAAGTTGCCAGCGCCGTTGTCACCTACTTGTCGTCGTCGGATTCCTACTGGAGACAAACCTTGGTATCTTCACCGAGGGAAATTTGCTGCTATATACATCTCACCTTCCACTTGGGGTAACCAACGAAGGGCGAGAAGCCATTATCATCTCTCATACCAGCAAGTAAATTTCTGGCGCCGTTGCCGGGGACTCCGCACTTCAAGATAGGGGAGTTGCACACTATCTTGTACCTTTGCTTTTTAATCTTGTTAGTTTACTTTCTAGTTTTTGCTTTTGCTTGTGTGTCTTATATGAAAAATAAAAAAATAGTTGCTACCTTTTGTCTTTGTCTTTGTCTGCCTATTGATGCTATCTTTACCATGGGTGTGGAACCACCCAAATATGGTAGGATGGACATGTTTCACTTGGATCGTCTTTGATCAATTTGTGCTCGAGCTAAAAACCCAACCGACTTGGTTGAGGGAAAATAATTGGATGAACATGCTCATTATACACGACACTGCTTATCTCAGAAAGGGAAACACTTATGGGATCAAATACAAACTTCTCATTGCTATGCTGAATCTTTGTGCCATATTTATGATTTTACTTGTTGCTCTGAAATAGATCGTAAACACCTTCCTTTACAATGTGAGTTTAATGAGAATGAGATCCTATCTTCTTATGCTAAAGGTGTTTATGATTACTTTGATGTTGAAAAGATTTAAGAGTTGCTTTTAAGGGTGCTTATGAGATTGCTTCTTTGATTGAAAAGTATTGCGACACTATTCAAAAATCCGAAAACCTTGCAGTTCTTTCTTATTGCTTTGAGAATTATATTTGCAATAATTATATTGAGGATTTTAAAAACAAAATGTTTGCTGCCCAAGAAGAGGCTAATGATTGCTATGATGAGTAATCCTATGATTCCGAGGACTCACTTGATACATCCCTTTCTGAAGATCTTGATACTTGCTTTTTTGATGGCCATGATGCCAATATGGATTATGCTTGCAAAGATGAACTTGTTATAGTTCCTTATGTTAAGCATGAAATTGTTGCTATTGCACCCACACTTGATTGTCCTATTATCCTTTTGAAATCTCCAACTCATATTCCGGAGAATTGTGCTCTTATTAAGGCTCAATGTGATGGGTTTCATTTATCTTATGATCCTAAAATCCGTGTTGAAAACAATACACATGTGCTTGTAGCTCATGAACAACATGCTTTATGTGATAGTTATGTTCTTGATATTGTTCATGATGCTACTGAAAATTATTTTGAGAGAGAAAGATTGGTTGTAGAAACTTCCATGTTACGAAAACACCTCTCTTTTTTCTGAAAGTTTGAAGTTGTACTTGTTGCACCTTCCTATGCTTGTCTCTTTGTGCTTATTTGATTTATTTTCTTATAAGATGCCTATGCATAGGAACTGGGTTAGGCTTAAATGTGTTTCATATTTGATTCTTGATGCTCTCTGTTGCTTCAAATCCTTATTCTTATGAGAGCATCTTTTATAACCATCATGCCTAGCTTAAAGGCGTAAAAGAAAACGCTCGTTGGGAAGCAACCCAGTTTGTTTTTCCTTCGGTTTTTAGTGGTCTTGATGATTGTTACTACTGTAGCAACATAATTGTATCTTTATTTTCAAGCTTTGTGCCAAGTTTAGCCTCTGATTGCAAGAAAGATCAAAAGTTGCGACGTGTTGTCTAGAAAACAGATTCTGTCCCTTGACGGAAAAAATCGGCTAAAATCACCAAATCATCTTTTTGATCTGAATTTCTTTTGACAGCGTGCTCTATACAATTATATTTTATGTGTATGTTCTGAGTTTTTTATTTGAGTTACAGAAGTACCCCAAAAAAATTATTTACTACCTGCTGGTCTGTTTTTCATAGATTCTGCCCCGTTTTTCCTTTTCCCAGTTTTGAAAGTCTTGCGCTAGCTTTTTCTTTGCAAAAACTTTTTGGAGGTCTTGAGAAACAGTAGCCCTTCAATAACATCTTAATTTCCAATAGAGTAAAATTGTTTTATTATGGGTGCTAACCTCTCTAATCAGCTTATGATGAGTTATGTATGAAGGGAGTTTTCAAGTGTGTGAGGGAAGATGATGAGAGAAGATCCGGGAGTGTCAAACGCTCAAGCTTGGGGATGCCCCCATGCCCCCAAGAAATATTCAAGGAGACTCAAGCATCTGAGCCTTGGGATGCCCCCGTGCATCCCCTTCTTCATCAACAATTATCAGTTTGTCCTTCGTTCCACTATATTTTTATCACTTCATGCGTTATGTGCTATGCTTGGAGCGTCTTGCTCTTTACTTTTTAGTTTTATTTAGCTTTGTTTGCTGTTCGTAACAACTTAGAACCCAACTTTCTTTGTGTGGGAGAGAAACACGCTCCACTTCAACCTAAAACACAACATAGAATTTTCATGCTTGTCTTTCTTTTTGTGTGTTCTTTATCTTTTCGTAGCTGCTGTCATGCTTAGCTCTTAGTTTTCATGCTTATATTTTCAAGAGATTTTGTTTAGGTTGTTGCTGGAACTCTCTTTAGTTTTCATGTTTATCTTGTTTAGAGAGTTGGCCTGTTGCACTGAGTTGTGTGTCTTGACTTGAAATAGGTAATGGAGGTTGCTATTCAATTGTAGTAGTAACTTGCAATAGTTTTGAGGTATTGTTTTGAGTAATGTTTTGAACTTTTGGTGTCAAGAGCTTTAGCCTATTAGTGATAGATGTCGTTTGGGAAATCTGTGTTTATTTTCGAAAACTACAAATACTAGTTGAGAACACTAGCTACTAGATGGATCACTAATCTTTGGAGGGATCTGATATTAGAGTACACTCACGTACCATGATTTGAGGATGCGCAAGGATAAGCAAACCCCCATACACTCCTCCTCGGGGTACTTGTCTCTTTGTGAACCTCCTGATTAGATTGAGAGTTACCGATAATAAGTGCATGAGTTCTTCGGACTAATGTAAGTATTCAAAAGTTGACACTTCCACCTTCCCATATTTTGCTAGCCTCTTCGGTACCGTGCATTTCCCTCTTCTCATCTCGAGGGTTGGCGCATACTTCGTCGGCGCATCCAAACCCTTGGCATGATACGCTCTGTCATCATAAGCCTCCTTATATCCTTCCTCAAAACAGCCACCACACCTACCTATCAAAGCATTTCCATAGCCTTTCCGAGATATATTGCCATGCAACATCCATCTTCTCATGACTTGATCTTCATTTCATACATGTTCCTGCTACACTGGCAGAGGCATACATTTGCATACATCATGATAGCTTCATCTTCTTTATGCTGAGTACTTTTGTAAAGTGTGAAAGATCTCCTATACTTCTTGTAAAATAGAGTGTTGCCCCTAAAGTGAGGAAAAGATCCCAAAGAGTACAAATTAAAAGATATCAAAGAGGACAAATGAGAGATAAATATAAAGAGCCATTGAGGCCACAAAAAAATACAAAAAAATATAAAAAAGAGAAAAAAGAAAATAAAAAGAGAGAAGGGGGCACACTACTATTCCTTTTGAGAGATCCACACTCGTACTCCCTCTTGTATCTTGTACTCCATAGAGATGATCATATATGCATATGGCTATGTGGGGACCTTTACACTATAAAACTTGGCTTGTATATTCCAATGATGAGCCTCCTCAAATGAGCTCTAGGTCTTCTTGAGCAAGCAAGTTGGATGCACTTCCATTGGAGAGCTTTCCATAGATCATATGTGCATCCGTTGCATGGCAATCCCTACTCCTCACATCATATCTAGCATTTGTCTTTCTCTCGCCTATGATTGTCCTCATTGACGTGAGCCTTTCACACCATTTTTGTCTTCCTCCTCCACCATCTCTCTCTCTCTTTGACATCCTAAGTGTCAACTTTCTTGCTTACGTTCATCCATTGCATGAGTGCTCAAAATATCGAAAGGGAGTGGATCAGTTTGACTTGTACCTGGCTAGTGGTCTAGGGACGAGTCAAGATGATATTCCAAAGGAGACCAAGTGTGAAACTTTAGTAGATTGAGTTATCAACTAATTAAATAGTATGTTTTCTCTCTCTCGTATTCCCATATCCCACTTCTTGCAAGCAAACACCATTTGGCGACATTCGAGTCACGGACAGCGAGAGCTCTTGCACCTTTATGTTCTTATGTTGCTTGTTTCAAAGCTAATATAGACTCTTGCTTGTTATGACTTGAATTGAATTACATGCCTTTCTTGCCTTACTTAAAAGTTTATATATGTTTGGTAGCATGTCACCATAGAAATTATGCTTTTCATCATTTACCTACTCAAGGACGAGCAGGAATTAAGCTTGGGGATGTTGATATGTCCCAAACATATCTATAATGTCTGCTTGCTCCATGCATGTTTTGGTTGATATTGCTATGCTTTTGATGCACTTTCATACACTTTTGATCATATTTGGACTAACCTATTAACTCAGTGCAACCCAGTGCCAGTTTCTGTTTGCTGCTGTTTTTATATTTCAGGTTTTCTCATTACTTAAAGTGCCAGAAAAATTCCAGGAAAATTATATAAAAAATCAGCGACACGGAAGCTTACACACTCCTGAAGGGGGGGGCAGGGGGGTCCCACCAGGAGTCTAGGCGGACAGGGGGCGCGGCCTAGGGTGGGGCCGCGCCGGGAGGCCGCCTGCACTCCTTGGTGCCCCCCTGGCTGCCCCCTTCGCCTATATTTACCCCTCGTCATGAAACCCCCGATGATAGAAACCTTTTTCGTGATCTTCCCTCTGTTCCGCCGCCGCCGCGCTTCCAAGATCGGGAGCACCAGAAGACCTCTTCCCGGCACCCTTCCAGAGGGAGGATTGACCTTCGGGAGCTTCTCCACCACCTTGGACGCTTCCCGGATGAGCCGTGAGTAGTCTACCTTGGACAATGGGTCCCTGATCAGTAGCTATGTGATGTCTTCTCTCCACCTTTGCTCTTCATTGATTAGACCTTGTGAGCTGGCCTACATGATCAAGGCACATATGTAATTCTTTCTGCTATTGCTATGTTGAGTTTGCTGGGATATGATGGATTATGAGATTATGTTCAGATTGTGATGAGTAATATATTTGGTTCTTCTCCTTTTATATTTATGTTATTGAGGAATTCTTGCATGTTCTCCGTTGCTGTTTATTTTCTATGGCTAAGTAGTAGGTAGCAACTCCAAGAGGGAGCGTTATGCATGATTGTGGGTTCATGCCCCCTGATGACTAGCTTGACTGACAGAAACATGAGTCTAGGGGATGTGTTGTTTCCACAAGGGGGAAAAGAATGGTTCTTGTAACCGCGGTTGCAAGGATTGTTTACTTTACGCAAAGTTCTTTTTAATGTAGTTGTCTGTTTCTTTGGGTTTACACTTTGGGTGGGGCTCGCAACTTAATACCAACGAGATGCTCTGGATAGATATCTCAAGGTGGATGATTAGTGAGTAGATGCAGATGGATTTCAGTCTACTTGTCTTGGCGTACTGCCCATTCTTTTGAGCCTCTTCCTTTCTTTTGTAGCATAGTTAGCATTGCGGTGCGTTTTTAATCCTGTCAATTGCCCAGCTATAATTTGTTCACCCCGCTTAGCTGTTTATCGTCTTTTGGGAGAGAGACATCACTAGTGAACTTCGTGGGACCCCGGTCCATATTTCCATTACCGTTTACACCCTCAATTTACTTCTTGCTTTTACTTTCTAGTTATAGTTACAATTACCACTACCTTTATCTGTTGCGTTTAAGCCTTTGTAAACGACAAGGCCGGAGGGATTGAAAACCCCTCTGTACTTGTTGGGAGAAAAGTTATTTGTTGTTGTGTGCAGGTCCGCGTCAACATCGCACTATCAAGTTGCCAGCGCCGTTGTCACCTACTTGTCATCGTCGGAGTCCTACTGGAGACAAACCTTGGTATCTTCACCGAGGGAAATTTTCTGCTATCTACATAACACCTTCCACTTGGGGTAACTAATGAAGGGCGAGAAGCCATTATCATCTCTCATACTAGCAGGTACGCAGAAGACACTGATAGAGATGCATGTATTGGGGCAGAAAGATGGAGGAGGTTCTTGGGGCCATGTTGGTGCCTTTAGGAATGGCTGCCGAGGGCATGAGACAACCCATACAAGCTGCGATAGGCATAGGCTCAAAAGTTGAGGTGCGGCTGTGAATCCGATAGAGTCCTGCAGATCTGTCAGGCATACCAAGAGCCTCACACCACTGATCATAGGAGATCAAAATGGTGATGATTTGTCTGCCATGAGAGATAGTCATCAACACCGAAGGTGCAGGTGGCATAGAACTGGAGAATCACTGCATGGCTCCAGTCATACTTGAGAGTCAAAGGGTGACACAGTCCCATGGCGTCAATGAGGTGAACAAGATCTCCAAACATATTGGGATGCTGCTCAAAGTATCCCATATTGATGTACTTATGAGGAGTGGTGGCATTGAGCTAGAGGCAGATGGTCTCAAATATGTCCTGCTGCACAAGAGTGTGGAATCGGGGATCCGTAGCGGTGCCAGCCAGATTAAACTCGTTGACCTCAGACCTCAACTGGGAGTAAGCCTTGGAATCAGTATTATAATAGTCCATCGGAGCCCTGCCCCGCTAGGTCGGAGGAGACAGAGATACAGCCAGACCCGGTAGGGATTCCCTCTGTGGTGGAGGGGCGCGACAAGGAGTGGTGGGAGAAGCAGGCTCCTGGCGACGATTGGGTAGTGACTTCTTCCGGGTGCCAGGCTTGGACGCCGAGGGACGAACCACCACTTCCTCCTCAAACTCATCTTCATAGTCCGAGCTCAGATGCACATGACTGCTGCCATCACCGTCACCACCACCACCACGACGGAGGAGAGACGAGGATTCTAGCCCTCCTGAGAGTCGTCAGATCCCTAACGACGAGAATATGATAAGGAGGGAGAGGATGCATAGTGAGACACGACATTGATATGGGCAATAAGGACACCGGTACGTGGTAGGAGGGGGTTGCACCCGGACGACCGGAGAGTGCTCCGGATGTTCGGAGAGACATGGATATTAAAGATCCACTGTGCAACACCAAGAAGTACCATGAGATCCATAAAACAAACTTGACCAGAAATCAAAGTTGCCCAATAAACGAATATAACCCCAAAGGGAAACCAGACCAAAATATGGGAAGGGAGATCGGGGAGGAGAGAACTCACCACCATGAGCGCTCTTCAGAGGCATGACAAGCAAATCTAGAATGCACAAGACACCCTCCCAAAACCTGTGCCAAATCACAAAATATTTGGGTCAAAAGGTAGATCGGAGGGAGGGGAATCCATGGATGTACGTGGGGAACTCACCGGAGAGGCGACGTCAGCAATGGGCGAGACCAGACGTGAAAGGAGGAGAAGAAAACTGTCTGCTGGAAGTTAGGGTTCGGCCCGCGGTGTATATAGATCGGGCATGCCGGACGTTCGGATTCCAGGTCGGATGGTTCGAAAGATGGTCGGACGGTATGAACTTGAAGTAGGACGACCGACACAGGCTAGCAGGGGAGCGCACCGACGGTAAGGCGTCGGACGACCGGGTTAGAGGTCGGTGTTGGGGTTCGGGGCAGAAAACACATATATTTCATAACCTACGATACCCAATCCCAAGACCTATGCTATGGTGATGCAAGTAACAGATGGAATAAGTTCACATACCATTATGTAGTCCGTTAAGCGGGAAACGTTCCCGCGTGAACGTGGTTGGTGTAGTCGTACCGGCAATCCCCGATGCCGCGCAGCTCCACGATGACTCCGATAGCCACCCGGTCCTTGAGACTGACGACGGGATTACGTCCCCGTTGGAACGTTGTCGGTGAAGACTCCACGATACGGCCAGACGATGAAGTAGCGCCACAAGTGTAGCGTCTCGCGGGATTACACACATACGGTGTACCCGACGTCCCTCTGGGCTCCGAACCAGAAGAGCAGCGGAAAGAAGATGGATTCAGATCCCGATTCCAGCAGCACGACGACGTGCGTATGGTGGAGAAATCCCCAACCAAGTATAGACTCCAAACAAGGGGAGTCCACGCAAGGAAGGAGAAAGGAGGAAGAGAGAACTTCAATTGGATGAATAAAAGATCACCCCTACCACTCCTTATATAGGCTGAGGAGGGGGGGCAACCTCTCTCCCTCCCCGGGGTGGGACTAATCCCACCTAGGGGGGGGGGGTGGCGCACCAAATAAAGGGAGGTGGACCCTCTCTTGGCGCCATGGCCCATGGGGAAGACTCCCTCTTCCCCTAATGGGCCCTATGAGGCCCATGTGCCTTTTAATTCATTATTTAAATCAGATATTTAATATTTAATTCATTAATTAAATAAGAAAACATATTTAAATAATATTTTGAACAATTCAAAATCTCCAGAAACATTTCTCGCCTCCACCGGAAACAATTCCGGTGTTCTCTCTTATTTCTCCGGTGATCTCGAATCTACCCTTAATGCGTCGAATACCCTTAAGTGTGACACACTACGGCCCGGGAAACAACAGACATGATCGAGACAATCTCATTGTTCAATGACTAATCAATTGGGCCTGGTTATAATCCTTGATAGCCCATGCGCTTCCATCGAATGAAAATTCATCGCTGTTGGATCCGTTTAACGTTGAGCATTATCCCTTTGTCCTATGGTACTTTGCTTGTCTGAGGTTTGATCGTCGGTATCCAATATACCTAATTCATCCTCGTTTTCGACAAACATGTTTACTCGTTCCCGTGATATTACAACCCTCGTGACCTAGACACATGATTGCAATCTTTATGATGTAATATCACCGAGTGGGCCCAGAGTACCTATCCGTCACTCGGATGGACAAATCCCGCTTTGATCTATTTGCATACTCATTAACGTATCTATTCGGAATACCCAAAGTGCACCTTTATGGCCAACATATTTCAGTCAAGCGGTGGGTTACAAATCAAAGCATCTTCACAGAAAGTAATTACGTATGATCATTATGGTCAAAGGATCTGGTCACTTCGTTGTAGTTATCGCAATGTTGAACTTATGTGAATCGATCACATTGCAACACTTCTGGTGGGTGTGTGTCCATCATATCATTTTCCCAACGATATGACTCCATTGTCAACAACTTAATTGCTCATGATCAGGAAACCTTGATCATCAAATGCCCAATGGACTAGTATACTAGAGTTAACTAGGGACCTGGTTGTTTTATACCACACGTGTATTAATGTTTCCGCTTAATATAGTTATAGCACAGTATAAAAATTATTATGAACTAATGGAATATGCTAATAAAACATATTTTATTTTCCTCTAGGGCACATTCCCAACAGTCGGACCGTATGACCATAGGTCGGACCGTCCGGTCTCAAGCTCGGACCGTCCGAAAAAGTTCACTGGACATCAATAGGCAGCAGTGGTATTTTCCAGTCGTGTCGGACTGTCCGGACGGGTGGTCGAACCGTCCGACATGGGGAAAGCAGATATTTTTCCTTAAGAAAAAATGAGATTGAGTCGGAGCACATATTTGGTGATCTGGCTAGATAACAAATATGTATTTATAGATATATGTATATAGATAGAACACATAGAAAACACAACAATATCAAGATCAGAAAAGAGCCATTTGTAATAAAATGTCTATGAAGGGGTAGGCGGTGGTCGTGGCCACCATGTGTGAGTGTATGTGATGTTGACACCACAAAGATGTACCTTGGGTCCAACAACTACTAATCCATCGTTAACCGCTACACATGGGTTCACCGAGGTGAGCATGCGGACTGCTGATGTTTGGTTCTATTTATACATCACGTAGAGAGTTGAGAGCTCATTAATTAGTTTCTCCTCCTACATACATGTAGACAAGTTATTTTCTACGTGCATGAATGTGCGCAAGATACCCCTAGGCCGTAAAGCTATAACGTTCCAAGATACCAAATTCACCTCTTTGTTGGCCAAACCTTGCTTCATCCAATGGTTTGGTGAAGATATTGTCGTGGATATAATCCTGACAATAGAGAGGGGGGTATGGAAGGAGCTAAATGAATCTGTATGTAGAGTGGTTTACGCAGGGAAATTATACAGGTTAGACCTCTCCGTAGAGATAAAAACCTTAGTCCTGTCCCAGACTGACTGGTGTGTTCTTTGCTCAAAGGATGAGAAGAGATAGTGTTGCACGTGCCCATACTGGAGGAGGGGGAGGCTTATATAGAGTGCGCCTCTGCCCCCTTAATGCCTCAGCTTAATGGGTCTTTAATTACAGGGTAAAATGCATACTAAATACAAGAAACGGTCTACTCATTACTGCTAATAAAGGAGGAGGAACGCCTGTGGCCTTGAATGCTTCCCGTCCGTTGCGTTTTCATCCTCCGAGTGATGAATGGCTTGCCGATCCTCTTTTCCGAGTATTGATCTACTCGGATCTTGCTGGTCCTCCGAGTGACTACGTACTCGGAAGTGGTTGCTGTTTTCCGAGTAACATGTTACTCAGAGAGGCACTGGGAATTGCGCCTCTAAGGTTGTTAAGGCTCCATGTTCTTTACTGATCTTATTTCGCTGGGTGTGTTGGAGAACCAAGGGCTTGAGGGTACCCCTTGGTTTCCCTTTCCTAGGGGTATACCTTTAGTATGACCACGACAGTAGCCCCCAAGCGCTTTCGGGTGCTCGCAATTGAGGCAGCTGACATTTGTCAGATTTTGTGAGGTATGTGAAGATTAAACTCAGTAAGAGGCCCGGAAGGGCTTTATTCATATTTGAACTTTTCCCTCGAGCATGGGTTGGGCAGGTTGAAGGAAAAATCTGGCAACACTCAAACGTCTCTCGGTAGAGGTGGACTGAGGCCTCGGAAGGCGTGTCTTGGAGTAAAAGGCCTTAAACTCCATAGAAACCAAATTTGTAAAGTTAAATATCCTAGGACATCGTAACGAGTCCTAGGCCATGCCACATGGGATATTGATTCTTTACCCCCTGCGCCGGGTCTTACTAGTGGCCTGGCATTCTTCGTCAGAGACGGGCCACCAGTGAGTCAACTACTCGGATTTTCGCTTGAGCAGTTGGTGGGTGCAAGATTTTCCATTTGCGCTGAGCTCCAGGGACGTGGTTACTAGCGTCAAGTAGTTGTCCCTGTTGTTGCTCCGAGTGACAGCTTACTCGGTTGTCTTGAGAGCTCCGTAGTTTCTTCCGAGTGGTGACTTACTCGGAGAATTTTATCAGTTGGCGCGGTGTTCCGTGCCCTCCGAGTAGTTGGAGCGATCTTAATCTTCGAATCCAAATCTGATTCGGTTAAAAACAAAAAAGATCTTGTCTTGTTAGAGAATCTTCTTATCAAGGCAAGTGGGCGCACTGTTGGGCCTGTCTCCTCGATTCCCGCGGCGGTCTTATAGGTTAATAATTAACTGCTCGTGGGAAAGTGGGAGGGATGATGGGGAAGTGGAGCAGTTTTATGGGAAAGGCAACCGGCACGCCTGTAATGGGGCGCGGATCTGACGCTTGGCGGTTGCCATCTCAAGCTATAAAACCGTCTCCTCCTTCGACTTGAGACAGATCCGCGTCCACTTTCCCCCGCGCATCCGTTCTCATTCTCTCTCTCACTCTCTCTCTCCCCTGCGCACTTTCCTCCGCTGCCGGGCATCTCTCGCCGGCCGCTCGCGCTTCGCCCTGGGAGGCCGCCACTCGCGCTGTTCCTCCGCCGCCGCCGAGACCATGTCTGCGGGGGAGTGGCTCCCTTCGATCGTGACAGAAGATATGCTAATGGGGTACCAGGACGCCGACCTGGTTCCCTCGAGGGCTGCCGTCTTCCCGTGCCTGGAGAAGATGAGCCTCTTCTGCGGGACGGTGAGAGGGTCATTCTTCTCTCGCATGTGGATCGCAGGTTTTCTCTTCCTCCGCATCCCTTCTTCTTGGATTTCCTGACTTTTATGGGTGCTCAACTCCACCATATTGTCCCAAATGCCATTACCCTCCTCTCTAGCTTATTCACCCTCTGCGAGGGCTACTTGGGCATAGAGCCCCACTGGCATCTTTTCTGTACCATATACGCTATTAAGCCTCAGAAGGCGAAGAAGTCTGGAGAAGGCGGTGGTGTGGAGTTCAACCATCTATGCGGCGGTTTATTTTTAGCTCGGAAGCAGGGGGTGCAATATTTTTCCTCTAGCCTGCCGGATTCTGTTAAGAATTGGCAAAATAGTTGGTTTTATTGCAAGGTGGATGAGGATCCGGGAGTACATACCTTGCCTCCTTACTCGGACGTGAGGCTGACTTCTTCCCAGGGCTGGAATCCCCGACTCACCAACGCTGAGAAGGAGAAGGTGCTCCCCTTGATGCGTGAGGTCATTAGCTTGAAGAAAAATGGTTTGGACGCCATGGAACTGATAGCCATCTTTGTGACTGGGAAGATTCAGCCTCTCCAAGCCAGGGCTCGGGGGATGTGGGCGTACTCCGGGTTGCAGGATGACACCCGCTATAGCAACATCGAGATGCCTCTGGACGAATTTGAGCTCCAGATGAAGATAATTACCAGCGTGACCCAGGGTCTGCAGCCGACTGGCCGAGTAAAACCTCTCAGCAGCGGGAATCCTCCGACCTTGGTATGCCTTTTTGTAACATATGTGCCTTGGATGTGTATCGCCTGTTTGTTCTAACTCGGACTCCTCTTTTTGTTAGAATTTCCCCCAGTTCTGTTCTCCTATTACTCTGGCTCTGCAACATCCTGCCGAGGAAGATGAAGATAGTACTGCTGGTGCAGGGGTCGGAGTTGAGATGGGGGAGGATCTGGAGTCCGAGGTGGCTCGGGTTCAGGCGGCGTCTGAGCAGCGCTCGAAGAATAACCAGGACCGCGAGTCGGCGCGGGAAGGCCTTACTCGGACTCGTAAGAGGGCCCATACTCCGAGTGGTGAGGAGGGCAGCGGAAAACTTCCACCTTTAAGCCTCAGCTCTGGGAAAATTGCACCCATGAAAAAGAAGAAGCTTGTCACGCTTGGTGGCAGGGAGGCTAACCCCTCGGGGGATGCTGCTGTCGAGAAGGCCAAGGGGGCTGGAGCTGGTCCGTCCAAAGTTGCTCCCCCGAGGCGTACTTTAAAGACTGTCCATAAGTAATGTCGCTAGTTCTCTATGATTTGATGCTTCATTGATTTCCCAAACTTTTCCTTGACTATTCCGTTTTGCAGTATTCGTCCGAGTGGTTTTGAGTCATTGCCCGGGGTTGAGGATCCAGGTGTCGATACTTTGGAGGATGTCAGCACTTGCGGGGTGACTGACTTTCCTGTCATGGACACTATTCTAGAAGATGTTGTAGCTGTCGGTGAGAATTCCTCACTACATTTGTTGGTGCTTTTACTATTGTCATCTTTCTGTTTTTGATTGTTTGTTGTGTCCATCAAAGATATGGATATTGACTCCCCTGCTGGGTCGACTCGGATTGTAACTAAGCCGGCCGTCACTGGGGCCGCTCCTCCAGAGGTGAGTGTCCCTGGGGGAGTGGTATCCTCTGGGTCCAGTCGCCCTGCTGCTGGTGGCTTGCCTGCATCTTCTGCCGTGCCTGAAGCTCCTGCTGAGTCGGCTGTTGAGGAGACTTCTGCCGTCCCAGCTATTGCTCAAGGGGATGGGCCTGCTGCCTCGGTGTCCATTCCGGTCGGTACCCCGGTTGAGAGTGCCATCATTGGTGGTCTGAAGGAGTCCTTGGTGAAGGCAACTCAGTTTGAGCTGCGGCTGCGCAAGCTGGCTTCCGAGGCCGAGTTGGTGAAATCCAACATGCACGTAAGTACTTATGTAAGTTTTCTACCCAGTTGGTGTCGGAGTGAATTTTTTGGGTGAATTGTTGTTACTCTCTAGGTTTGAAACTTCCGCTGGGGGCACTTCTCAGTGTACCCAGTGGGTGTAGCCCCCAAGGCTCCGAGTAACTTTTGAAGTTATTCGGAGTCTTTTTATAGGAGTTATCATTTTGATGAACTTCCAGTGGGAGCACTAAGAAGTGCTCCCACTGGGTGTAGCCCCCAAGGCTCCGAGTAACTTTTTTAAGTTATTCGGAGTCTTTTGATAGGAGGTGTTTTGTTTCGATGGTCTTCCAGTGGGAGCACTTCTTAGTGCACCCACTGGGTGTAGCCCCCAAGGGTCCGAGTAAAATTTTTAAGTTATTCAGATTCTTTTGATAGGAGGTGTTTTTGTTTATAACGCGGTATTTATTTTTGCTTCGTAGGAGGCTTGCAAACTTGGTTCGGCCTTTGTTAAGTTGCAAGAGAAAAACACAGTTGCGAAGAGTGCGTACGAAGCACTTCTTGAAGAGCATAACAAGCTTAAGAGACAACATGCTGAGGATAATGGTTAGGAATCCGATGTAGACCTCTTTATTGATCCTTTTAAACATGCTGACCATTGTTTGTATCTCTCATCCTACTACTAATCCTTTTAAAATGGTGTTGCAGAAGCGGCCAAGAAAGCTTTTGATGCCAAGGTCAATGAGAGTGATGATTTCGTGGAGAAAATGAAGAAAGAAATAGATCAAGCCGAGAAGCGGGCTAAGGAGAAGAAAGCTCTAGAGACAAGTCTGCACTATTACAAGAAAGCGGTGAAGGAAAACGAGGCTTGCATCACGAAGCTGGAGTCTGACTTGGAGAAGCTATCCGAGATGCGTGCTAAGGATGAAGATAAACACAAAGCCCAGCTGGAGGCTACTCGGAAAGCGGTGAGGACGGCTGAAGAGTACTGTGCTGGGCGGTTCGCTATCTTCAGCGAGACTTTGTCTGGTGAGTCATGTGACATGATTTTTTGGTAAATGGTCTCATGCCTTTCTGCCATATTCTCATCTTTCTTGTTTGTGCAACATATGGGACCGACCCGGAAGCCGAGCAAGCCCGAATGGCCAATTTTGCTGAGATGATGAAGAGGGACAACTACACGCCGGTGACGACGGAGTTTGCTCTAGCTCGGGGCCTACTGACCATGAGGTGTGCAAAGGCGAAGAAATTTGCTGAAGAGGTCATGGGCGCTACCCTAGCCTTGAAGAGCAAGCTGTCTCCTGGTGAGGGAAGTAGGGTGAAGCTGGACACTATTGTGCCCATCCTCCAAGAGGCCCCTCAGCATCTGGCGCCCTGGAAGCTTTCTGCGGCATGAAGCGGTGCGAACTTGTAACGGCCCAGATTTCACAAAAATTAAAATTTTGTTTTCGGTGTGAATTGTTTGATTGTCTGATTTGTTTGCGGTGTTTGCATCCCCGATTTATCGATAGGCGATTATTTCCCCCCTCTTATTTCGTACCAGAGGGAGACCAACCCTTGCCACCCTGACACTCGACCTTTACGACACCGGGTTTCACCCGATCACCGTCGCTAAAACCGCACGAGACCAGCCGCAGCCAACAGAACGAAAACCCCGTTTAATAATTAAACGGATTATTTTTATAGCGCACCGGAAAGTGTTCTCGGAACGGTTCCAACGCGAGGTGAACGCTACAGGCTCGATGCGTTGATCGCGCAGTTCAAAGTTTTACCCGAATCGGAGGTCCTGCGGACCCCCGGCGGTCAGAAACGTAAACACCGCGCGTGCGAGAGAAAATCCGGGGATGTTTTTGCAAACTACCAGCCACCTGGGCTATATAAAGAGCACCACTTTCCCACCCCTTTCTATGGTTTCCCTAGTCCAAAAATTGCAGGCACCCCCTCCATTTTGCCCCAAATTTGTAACCCTAGCCTCCCTCAAATCCTGACCGTCGGATCTGTCAATCCGATGGCCGGGATAGCGCCACGTCGCCAGAATCCCTTCCCGGAGTCCTCCCCGCACCCGAGCTACCACGCCGCTGGCGGCCGGCGAGCACCGCACCAAGGAGCCGCGCCCGCAGGTCTTTGCCACCCTTCTCCGCGCCTCCCTTCTCCTCCTATCTCCCCTACCCTAACCCCCTCTCTCTCCCTGTTAGGTCGCCACCGCCATGGAAGGTCAGCCCGCAGCCGCCATGTACCCGGGAGATCCGCTGCGCCACCCGAAGACCTCGTCACCGCCCAGATCCGCGAGGCCCATGGCCGGATCTGCGCCCTCCACACGTCCCCGGCCATCCTTGAGCCCCGCCGGAGCTGCACGCCCCTCGCCGGTGGCCACTGCGTACGCCCCGTTCGAGAAGAAAAGCGAGGAAGAGGACGCCGCCCGTCGCGGGACAAGTCTCCAGATGGGCCTCCCGTCCAGGCGGCCCAACCGGTGCCCGCCGCGGCCCAGCTCGCCGAGCGGCCCGCAGATCCCCTACGCCCTGGGCAAATTTCTGCTATCCCGCGCCCCTGCGTCCTAGGACGGCCCATGGTGAGCGCGGCTTCTTTTTTTATTTATTTGTTTTTTCCTGTTGCGCTAGATGGGCTCGGCCCAGTACTGTTGGCCCGATAGATGTTTTTTTCCTTTTCTAGTTTAATTATTTGGCAGAATATTGTTGCGCTTTACCGATGCCCGTATCTTTTTAACGGTAGCTCGGATCACGACGCTTTAAACATGAAACTTGGTTAGAATTTTGTCTAGTTTAATAAAATGTGCTCTTTTTCCATGTTTGACTTTGTTTACATGTTGTTTTACTGTTAATTACAACCCTTGCCACTGTAAATTGTTTATTTAATATCTTTTTAACCGTTGCTTTGATAAAAATGTTCTTTATATGCTTGACTAGAATTTCATGTAGATTGTGTTTATGCTATTGTTTGTTGATGTTAACCAACCTACAATATGTTTTAGGGCAGAACAGTACCAATTACTTAAATTGTCATGGGGTACTTAGTGGATGCCATGTTTAGGTTGTGCCTCACTTAAATTGACTAGCATAGATAGTTTCCTTTATGCTTCACCTCTTGACATGTTTGTGTGCTATGCCGTGCTTGAGTGAGATGCCATGTTAATAACCTTTGCTCACCTTGTGTAGCTAAACAACTTGAACCCTTGTAAACGTGTGGTATCGTCGTGTGTGACGAGTACTCCGCTTAACCTGTTAGTAACCGCTCTCGACGGTAGGTGGGATGTCTTGTGTTGCCTTCTTGTTGATGCTTGCTCGTGTTTGCTTCGTAGTAATAGATGCTTGCTCGTTGATTGCTTTCCAGTGTTTACCGTCTTGTGTGCTTCCGCGGGTACCTCTCTGAGACGATGCGAGCTTGCGATCAACTACACCTTCGGAACCCGACTTATCAACAGGCAATGACTATACATTACTTATGATCCATTCTATTTCAACCAGCGGTTTGCATGCTAGTCTAGGTTTGGTTCGATGTTTGATCCTACCACATGTTTACAACCTCTTTCAAACCGATACAACCATGTCCCCTCCCAGCAAACCATGTACTGCTATGTTACTATTGCTCGTTGCTCAGCCCTGCTTAGTATGCATGCTTAGGATGCTACGATGTTACCCTGTTACTCCTTGGTTTGGGCTATCACATTAATATATTGTTGTTGATGATATGATTATTATAATGTTGACTATATTCGACGAAGTATGGAAGGTCAAGGCTATCCCGCCCCGACGCTTTGTTCCATTCGAGTCACCTAGGACCCGAGTTCCGGGTATTGGTTTTAAGACTGAGCGTGCTTAACCGCGTGTGGGATACTATGGCGTCCCCTTTTCTTACCTACCTAGCTTCAAACATATCTAGTGGTGGCACAAGCTGATTTTACCATTTGAAAACCATGCATATATGTCTGTCGGGTAGCTCCTGGCAGATATCCTTTAAAACAACCCGGGCCAGCGGGAACATGGTTTGCTTGTTGGTCCAACTTGGCCGGCTGAGGACCCGGACTCATGTGAGAATTCACCGGCTATCCAAACCCGAGTCATACGGTAGAGACCAGATCGAGAGAGCGGCCGGCTGCTGAGATGGACGTCGACTCACAGGGGGCCACCCGGATTTGTTCGTTGTTAGCTAGAGGGACCTGTCGTTTCAGATCTCTTGGAACTAAATCATAAAGTGGTTGCCTGTGATGGGTAGCAACTGAGAGTGATGGGCGTGCGTGCAGAGCCTTGTAATGGGAAGTTGGTACACCCCTGCAAGGTTAAATCTTTTCGAGAAGCCGTGTCCACGCTTATGGACGACTTGAGACCTACTCCTTGTTCATAGACAACAACAACTGAGATAATCTTAATATAACTTGATCAACGTGTGTGTGCCTTGACTGCTTCTTCTTCGTCGGGATGCGAAGAGGAGGACAAGGATAGGATAAGTGTTATGCTTGCGTAAGTAGTTGATAGCAAGACTTGTTGGAGGCGATTCCTCATTGAATGCTTGGCTTCTTACCTTACTCTCTAGGTCGTTAGCCACTTCATAAATGCTAGCGCGGCAGCAACCTCACCACTTACCCCATCCTTACCGTAAACTACTAGTTGTCCTAGAATGACGGGTGATGAAGTCCTTGCTGGGTCAGTTGACCACTACAGTTGGATGCTGAGTACTTCTGTACTCATGATACTACCCCCAAACTCTTTTCAGGGTTCTTGATCAACAACAGGTACGGTGATCGATGTTTCATGTGGAGACTCGACGACGACTAGTTAGGCGGATCCCGGTGGAGGGCCTGGACCCGTGTGGTTATGTGAGCGATGTCTTTTTCTCTTTGCCACTAGGCATTTGGTTGTAGTTTGTACTCAGACATGTATCTTCCGCTGTTGTATTGTATTTAAGGCAGTTGTATGCCGATTGTATGAGATGTTGTATCCATGTAGCTGTAATGTTGTGATATCATGTTGGAAATCTAGGGCATATAGCAATGTCATATGTCGCGGTGGGACCGATATGTGCTTCGTCCCCGGATCTGGATGGAAACATCTAGATCTGGAATAGTACCGCATATGGGGCCTTACAGAACTATGCGCTGGCCTTGACCAAAGCACATTTTCCGGAGCGGGTCCATAATCTTGAGCGGGTTGGTGGTGGTGATCCAAAAGAAGGTCAGAGCTGCACCACCTTCCTTTCACGATATGCCGAGACTGCCAGCCGGGTTTACTTGATGCCTGATCTGGACTTCTTCATGGAGTCGACTGGCGTAACGAGTGAGTCGAACGAGGTGGGCGAGGAATGAGTGGGCTCGATTGGATTGGAGTATCTTAAAAACACTGGTTTTAAATTTGCCTCGGAATGCCGAGTGGATCTGTAACGAGTTGCACTGTTTGATGTTGTGATCTGGGTACTGGGCACTCCTTTGATTTAGTGTTATCTATGAACTCATTGTCTGTTTCCTAGTGGGAAACGAGTTTATCTGCCGATGCTGGGTTTTATCTTTGTATGAATTTTCTAAATTCTCATCCGAGCTGCGCACAGTTCAGAAGAAAACCTGATTTTGTGACATTAAGCAGCCCCCAAGTCTCTTGAGACTTGATGAGTACTTAGGAAAATTTTCTATTGATGATCTTGTGGACAAGATCCTCAATGCAGATGATGTTGTGCTCCCCCAAGCCTCTTGGCTTTTGTTAAGCACTTAGAATATGTTTTCTAAGTTCTCGTCTGAGCTGCGCGCAGCTCGGATGAAAACCTGATTGTGAGTTTTCGTCCGAGTTGTGCACAGCTCGGAAGAAAACCTGATTTTGTGACATTAAGCAACCCCCAAGTCTCCTGAGACTTGATGAGTACTTAGGAAAATTTTCTATTGATGATCTTGTGGACAAGATCCTCAATGCATATGATGTTGTGCTCCCCCAAGCCTCTTGGGTTTTGGTAAGCACTTAGAATATGTTTTCTAAGTTCTCGTCCGAGCTGCGCGCAACTCGGATGAAAACCAGATTGTGAGAGCTCGGAAGAAAACCTGATTTTATAATATGAATGTAATCGTATAAAGATTAAGCAAGACACTCTGTTTGTGCTAAACAATATTTTATTCAAGTCTTACAAACATGCTCATGCGTAGAAACGTCGCAATAACTGGGCGTTCCATGCATGAGACTCTTCTATATTATTAGTTACATCATACAAGAGATAAGCCCCATTGTGCAGTACCCTGGAGATGACATATGGTCCTTCCCATGGGGGAGCTAGTTTGTGGTCCGAAGTTTTCTTGATTTGAAGTACCATGTCACCTTCTTGAAATAAGCGAGCTCGGACATGACAGTCATGATATCAGCGAAGATCTTGCTGATAAAACGCTGAACGGGTGAGAGCTAGGTTTTGCTCCTCTTCTAAGAGAACGACACCATCTTGTCATGCAGCTTTGGCTTCATCTTCAGTGTACTGGCTTACACGGGGGGCGTTGTGCTTAAGATCACTCGGGAGAACTTCTTCTGAACCGTAAACGAGGAAGAAAGGGGTTGACCGAGTGGAGCGATTGGGAGTTGTCCGCAATCCCCATAGGACCGAAGGAAGTTCATCGACCCAGGCACCAGCTGCTTCCTTAAGTTCCCGAAGCAGATGGGGTTTGATTCCTTTGAGTATTAATCCATTTTCTCGCTCGACCTGGCCATTGGACTGTGGGTGTGCAACTAAGGCAAAGTTGACCTGAATGCCATTGTTCCAACAGAATTTCTTGAATTCGGCCGAGTTGAAATTTGACCCATTATCAGTGATGATGTCGTGTGGTACGCCGAAACGATGTATAATGCCTTGCATAAAGCTGACTGCTATGGCAGAGTCGAGGGCTTTGATGGGTTTTGCTTCAATCCATTTGGTGAACTTGTCCACTGCGACCAAGATGTGGGTGAAACCATATTTGCCTGTTCTCAGTGGTCCGATCATGTCCAGTCCCCATAATGCGAATGGCCAGGCTAGAGGGATTGTCTTCAGCTCGGAGGCCGGTTTGCGTGGTTGGTTTGCATAAAACTGACAGCCTTCGCAGTGGTCTACGATGTACCGAGCATCGCTGAGGGCTTGAGGCCAGAAGAATCCAGCTCGGAAGGCTTTTGCCACCAATGTCCGACTCGAGGCATGGTGGCCATAATCACCCGCATGGATATCTTTTAGGATACAGCGGGCCTTCTTCCTCGGAGATGCATCGCTGGGGGATCTGAGTAATGCTATTTCTGTATAACTCTCCATTGATCACCGAGTAAGACTTCGATTTGTGGACAACGTTCTTAGCTTCTATCTCGTCATCGGGTAACTCTTGTTTTTGCAAATAAGCTAGGATTGGGAGTGTTCACTCGGGAGGAATGACCTCCACGTCAAACACCATGTCGACTACTGCAGGTATATCTTCCTTGTTAGGTATGTTTTTGTCAGGCAACATGTTTGGATCGTCTTCTAGGAAAGGATCTTGCTTGACAGTTGGAGAGTGCAAGTGCTCCAAATAAATTCCTGAAGAGATCTGACCCCGAGTAGAGCCCAACTTGGCTAGGTCGTCTGCTGACTAATTTTGAACCCTTGGAATGTGATGGAGCTCTAGTCCATCAATTTTTTTCTCCAATTTTCTCACTGCTATGCAGTAAGTCGTCATTGCTGGACTCCGAATGTCCCACTCTTTCATTACTTGATTTATCACCAGGTCTGAATCTCCGAATACCATGAGCCTCCTGATTCCGAGTGAAATAGCCATTCTTAGGCCGTACAAAAGGGCTTCGTACTCGGCTTCGTTATTTGTTGCTGGGAAATGTATTTGGAGGACGTATCTCATCTCGTCTTTCCTTGGTGAAACTAGTACCACCCCTGCCCCTGCTCCATTCAGCATCTTGGATCCATCAAAAAACATTGTTCAATGCTCTGGTGTTGGCTGTGGAGGATGTTGGACCTCAATCCACTCGGCCAATAAATCCACCAATGCTTGCGACTTGATTGCTTTTTTGGGTTGGTAATTGAGGTCAAAGGGCAGTAAGTCCAAACTCCATTTTGCAATTCTGCCCGTTGAGTATCTGTTGTTCATGATTTCTGCCAGAGGAGCTTCAGATACCATTGTGATGGAATGATCCTAGAAATAATGTGCAAGCTGCTGTGATGCCAAGTAAATTCCCATTGCCAGCTTCTGATAGTGGGGATATCTCTGCTTGGATGGTGTGAGGACCTCGGAGATGAAGTACACCGGTCTTTGTACCTTTTGTGACTTTCCTTCTTCTTCTTCTTCTCTTTCCACCACTATAGCGACGCTGACAACTCGGCTTGTGGCTGCAATATATAATAAGAGCGGTTCTTTTTCTTGAGGTGCTGCCAGGACTGGCCGAGTTGACAGTTGCTTCTTTAGCTCTTCAAACGCCATTTGAGCTTCTTCCGTCCAAACGAAATTTGGCGATTTTTTCATCAGCTGGTAGAAAGGTAAGGCTTTCTCCCAGTATGGAAATGAATCGACTGAGTGCTGCGAGACAGCCTGTCAGCTTTTGGAAGTCTCAGAGCTGCTTGGGTGGCTTCATGTTTTGGATTGCTGCAATTTTTCCGGGTTGGCTTCTATCCCACGCTCGGAGACCATGAATCCGAGTAGCTTCCCAGCTGGCACGCCAAAAACACACTTTTCGGGGTTAAGCTTGATGATGTAGGCTCGGAGGCTCTGAAAGGTTTCGGCTAAGTCGGCTAGCAAACTATTTCCTTTAACCGACTTGATCACAATGTCGTCCACGTAGACCTCCACATTTCTTCCGATTTGCCAGATCAAGCAGTTCTGCATCATGCGTTGATACGTAGCACCTGCATTTTTGAGCCCGAATGGCATCGTGACATAGCAAAAACATCCGAACGGGGTTATGAATGCTGTTTTAAGCTCATCTCGTTCATATAGTCGGATTTGATGATAACCTGAGTACGCATCGAGGAAACATAATATCTCGCAACCCGATGTGGAGTCCACAATCTGGTCAATGCGAGGAAGAGGGAAATGGTCTTTTGGACAAACTTTATTTATATGATGGAAATCAACACAAGTTCTCCAAGTTTTATCTTTCTTCGGAACCATTACAGGATTTGCTAACCACTTGGAGTGGAAGATTTCCCTAATGAATCCGGCTGCTAACAATCTAGCTATTTCTTGTCCGATGGCCTTCCTTTTCTCGGAGGAAAAACGCCGAAGGGACTCCTTCACAGGTCTTGCTTTTGGATCGGCGTGTAATTTGTGCTCGGCCAACCCCGTTGGGACTCCAGGCATATTAGCAGGCTTCCATGCGAAGATATCCCAATTCTCACAGAGGAAGTTGACGAGCTCGAGTTCCTATTGGGGATCCAAATCGGTCGCAATATTGGTGTCTTTGTCTTTATCCGTGGGATGTATCTGTACCCTCTTGGTCTCTCCAGCTGACTCAAACAAAGATGTCTTCTTTGGCTGCAGCAACTCGGATGAGTCGGCGGCTTTTTTGTACTCGGCCAGCTCAACCTCAGCCATTTGCTGGTCGGCTATCAAAGATCCCTTCTATAATAGTTCTTTGGCTTATTTGTAATCTCCCGAGATAGTGATCACGCCGTGCGGGCCAGGCATCTTCAGTTTCAGATAGACGTAACACGGGATGGCCATGAATTTTGCGTAAGCTGGTCTTCCGAGTAGAGCATGATATGCACTCGGAAAATCCACGACCTCAAAGGTGATCTTTTCTTTCCAGAAGTTACTCGGTGTACCAAAGACCACATTGAGGGAGATCATTCCGAGTGAATGTGCCTTTTCCCCCGGAATGATCCCATGAAACTCCAGATAGCTTTTGCGGAGCTTGGACATTGGAATGTTCATGCTCTTCAGAGTGCTTGCATATAGGATATTAATCCCGCTGCCACCGTCCATCAGGACATTTCTGATCCTGAAGTTTCCACTCTTTGTTTCTACCAAAGGATCAACGATCAGAGCATGCCTTCCTGGGTGAGGGATGTGAGGAGGGTGATCCGACTGATCAAAGGTGATCGGAGTGTCAGCCCACTTCATGTAACTCGGAACTGCCGGAGCTGCCGAATTGACTTCTCTGAACCTTATCTTTTCTACTCTCTTCGACTCCCGTCCTGCAAAGATGACCAGCACTCCGTCTTCTCTTGGGAAGCCTTCGCTGTCAAGATCTGGGATTGGCACTTTATTTTTGCCAGTATCTTTATCTTGCTGGGGTCCTGCTTTCGCGTTCTGGCTGCCCTTTTGATCAGGCGACATTTCCAAGCTGTGCTTTGGAAGAACTAACTTTCCCTCGGCATCTCGGGTAGTGTGAAGAGGACAAGGCTGATCCAGGACTTCATCATCATTCGACGGCTTTTTCTGTCGCGGCTGCCACTCCTTTCGTTCCTGACCTTTGCCATGGATCCCTGAGGCATTTTCTGCTGCGACTAACTCTTCATCTATTGGGGCATCTTCTGCTTTCCGCTTGTTGTTGCCTCCAGTCTTCTACTTTGGGTTAGGCGCCGAGCTGTTGCCTCCTCTGTGCTGCTGGGTCTTCGGCCGAATATCCTCTTCTCCGTTGGCATACTTATTTTCTATCTCCATCAGTCTTCCGAGTGAGGTGACATGGGGTGATCTTGCCAGCTTGAGGCTCAGCTCTCTGTACTTGACCCCTTGCTTGAAGTCATGGATGGCCTGAAACTCGGAGACTCCCTCCACCGAGTTATGAAGTGTGATCCATCTCTGGATATAATCCTGAGTAGATTCGGTGTTGCCTTGTACACACAACTGTAGCTCGGTTAGTCCTCCGGGCCTCTTGTAAGTCCCTTCAAAGTTCTTGATGAAAACTCTTTCAAGGTCTTCCCAAATCCAGATGCTACTAGGGGGGAGATGATTCAACCATGCCCGAGCTGAGCCTTCTAGAATTAATGGCAAGTGCATCATAGCTATCTCATCCCCTCCTCCTCCGATTTGCACGGCTATTCTTTAATCATCTAACCATGTCTGAGGTTTGGCATCACCTTGGTATTTATCCACCCCTTGAGCTATCCTGAAGTGAGGCAGAATAGGAGTAGACCGAATTCTTTCGCTGAAGCAAACTGGCCCTGTAGCCATTGAGGGACGAGCCTGATCCTGACGATGTGATCTAGCACGGTCGACTCGGCTCTGTACCAGATGGCTTCGGGCGCCATCTTCAACATCTATATGACGGTCGTCTCGGTGCCGAGGGAACTCTTCTCTCCGAGGAGCAGCCCGACCCGTCCTGCGAGCTTCTGCCCTCCGGTGCTCTTCATGCCGATACTGATCTTGGTGGTGATCTCCCCGGGGCTCATTCCTGTGCTCAGGAGAACTGTTCCTGTTTCTCCGTGCCTCTCCATAAGGCGTATGTACCGACTGTGACGTTCTTGTAGGGGGAACTTGAGAGTGGATTCGCTGCTCTGATTGACTGACAGCGGCGTTCTGATCTACTGCGGCTTGCAATAAAAATGCCAGGCGCTGAATTCCCTCTGCTGCCGATCCACTGGGCTGCAGAGAGTTTGCAATCCGAGTTTCCGCTATGAGATTTTCTACTGGGGTCCCCATAGCTCGGAAAGGTTCTCGGCCTTGGCCCCGCAGTTGCCGACTTGTTCTGCTTTGCCTGAGCCGAGCGACCTCCCGGGCCTGACGTTCCAAGGTGCTCTCTAGCTCGGCCAGATATTCTCGCTCGGCCAAATTAGTTAGTCTGGCCGCCTCCAAACATCGTCGTTTTGGATTACTTGTGTCGATGGGGGTGTTTAACAGCCGCTCAGCCGCCACTGCTTCTGCCTGCTCCTCTTGAGTAAGGGGTCGGTGCTTCCGACTTGCTTCCCCGAGTTCTAACATTCGGAAAGCGGATATACGTCGGGCTGGCGCCCGGCCGTCAGCCCTGGATGGGCTGTTAGTCTCATCTCGGGCGTGACTATCCCGAGCTAGTGACAGTTGAGAGGGTGGAGTTCCCGCCATGCACACTTCTGCAATTGCGACTGGAGTACCGCTGCTACCCTCCTGTTCGGCGCCCGACTCGGGGTCAGATGCCACCATGCCTTCTTCTTCGACCGAGTTAAACAGATGCAAAAGAGATGATGAGGAGCCTTCTCTTGCAATCAATTCATCCAAGGCCTTCTAGGCTGACTCCACCGAGTCAATGACCGCCACCTGCTGCATCTTGACCTGTTTGCCACGATGTTGAGCACGCGGGTGGCCTGAGCGCTTCTTCTTATGGAAGACCGATAAATGAGCAGGTGCTTGACGATGGGCCGACAGTTGGAGGCGCCGAGCCCCCGACTCGTCAGCTCGGAAGTGGACGCTGCCTCTTGAAGGCAGCAGTTGCGCCTAGAGCGGTGAATCTGCCATCCAGGCAGAATCATCAGCAACGAAAGCTAATTATCCGAAACATAAAACCTCTCCGACGATGAGCTTGGGGCCGCGTATCGACGAAGAGGATGAAGAAACTGCCATCTCTACGATTGCTGATCAACTTAGCCACACGGTGGGCGCCAACTGTCGTGGATATAATCCTGACAATAGAGAGGGGGTATGGAAGGAGCTAAATGAATCTGTACGTAGATTGGTTGATGCAGGGAAATTATACATGTTAGGCCTCTCCATAGAGATAAAAACCTTAGTCCTGTCCCAGACTGACTGGGGTGTTCTTTGCTCAAAGGCTGAGAAGAGATAGTGTTGCGCGTGCCCATACTGGAGGAGGGGGGAGGCTTATATAGAGTGCACCTCTGCCCCCTTAATGCCTCAGCTTAATGGGTCTTTTATTAAAGGTTTAAATGCATACTAAATACAAGAAACAGTCTACTCATTACTGCTAATAAAGGAAGAGGAACGCCCGCGGCCTTGAATGCTTCCCGTCCATTGCGTTTCCATCCTCCGAGTGATGAATGGCTTGCCGATCCTCTTTTCCGAGTATTGATCTACTCGGATCTTGCTGGTCCTCCGAGTGACTACATACTCGGAAGTGGTTGCTGTTTTCCGAGTAACATGTTACTTAGAGAGGCTCTGGGAATTGCGCCTCTAAGGTTGTTAAGGCTCCATGTTCTTTACTGATCTTATTTCGCTGGGTGTGTTGGAGAACCAAGGGCTTGAGGGTACCCCTTGGTTTCCCTTGCCTAGGGGTATACCTTTAGTATGACCACGACAGATATCGACAAGTTGCTTGTCGGTGCCCACATGTGCAAGAACAATATCACCCTTTTGAATATGATCCCGTATGAAGTGATGACGAATGTCAATATGCTTGGTACGAGGATGTTGACAAGGGTTGTTGGCAATCTTGTTAGCACTTCAGTAGCACAACTTGCGGCGGTGACATACTCCGCTTCGGCGGGGGAGAGGGAGACACAATTCTGCTTCTTGGAATGCCAACTTACCAAGGAGCGCCCAAGAAATTGGCATGAATCGGAGGTTGACTTCCGATCCACCTTATCTCTAGCCCAATCCGCATCCGAGTACCCCAAGATATCAAACTTTGCTTTCTTGGGGTACTAAAGGCCCAACAATGGAGTGTGAACAGGGTATCTAAGAATGCGCTTAACCGTCAAATGATGACTCTCCATAGGAGAGGCTTGATATCTTGCACACATTCCTATGCTAAGCATAATATCCGGTCTAGATGCACAAAGGTAAAGCAATGACGCTATAGTAGAACGGTAAAGAGTAGCAGCAAATGGAATACCTAAAAGGTCTTGATCAAGATATCCCTTGGTTGGCTTGGGTGTCTTGCATGGCTTGGCATCTTTCATACCAAACTTCACAAGCATGTCTTGAATGTACTTTGTTTGGGATATGAATGTTCCTTCAGCAAATTGCTCGATTTGAAATCCAAGGAAATACTTTAAGCTCCCCAACATGGACATCTCAAACTCCTTGGTCATAGTGTCCGACAATTTCTTGCACAAGGAGGGGTTAGGTGAACCAAATATTATGTCATCAACATAGATTTTGCATATGAGCATCTCACCATTGATTCTCTTAGTAAAAAGAGTGGCATCAATGATTCCCCTCACAAATCCGTCCTCGAGTAGAAACTTACTAAGATGATCATACCAAGACCGAGGGGGCTTGCTTAAGATCATATAAAGACTTATGAAGTTTATACACGTGGTCGTTGTGATGAGGATCATCGAAGCCGGGTGGTTGTGCTGCATATACATCCTCTTGTAGCGGACCGTTAAGGAAATAAATTTTCACATCCATTTGAAATAATGGAAACCCATTGAATGTGGCATAAGCAAGAAACATGCGTATAGATTCAAGAAGGACAACGGGGGCAAAGGTCTCATCAAAATCCAAGCGTTCAACTTGGGAGTACCCTTGAGCCACTAACCTTGCCTTGTTGAGAATGATAATACCATGTTCATCTTGTTTGTCCTTGAAGATCCACTTAGTTCCAATGATGTTATGATTATGACCGGAAGGCCTCTCCACGAGAGACCACACCTTGTTTCGGGTGAAACTATTGAGCCAATCCGCATCCGCAAGAGAATGTTCAACCATAAGTGGTTCAATGCAATACACAAAGGAGAAGTGAGCTCAAAAGTTCATTAATTGACTACAAGTAACTATACCTTGCCCCAATCCTGTGAGAATCTTGTCTACTTCAAATCGCCTTGCCACCAAAGGCATGGTAGATGATGGAGTTTCAAGAGGTTCAACACATTCTGGTTCATGATATACATTTGGGTCATCATCAAGGGAGGAACCATCAACAATATCATCATGTTCTCCAAAGTGGATGCGGTCACGATTGTCTTCATGTGGGTCAACCGTATCATCAACTTGTGGTTGTGAAACCACATCAGATTGTGGAGGGTCTTGTTCTTGTTCTTGGATAATGGGCTCATCATGAGCAATTGGATCTTGAGGAGTAGGAGAGGTGCTTGTGGTGGATACACACTTGTCCCATAACCCACAACATAATTTCTAGTCACTTGAGCAATGGGCACAAGATCTCCAATACCCATAACTACGATGTCTTGAGATGAATCTTCATTACCTACATCACTTAGATCAACTTTCTCCCCATGGGAGCCATTAAATTCATCAAACTCCACGTCACAAGTTTCTACAACACATTCGGCGGATTTGTTGTAGACTCTATAGGCATGAGAGTTTGAGGCATATCCAAGAAGTATACCCTCAATTGTTTTGGATTGAAACTTAGCTAACCGATCTTTCTTATTTAGAAATAAACACTTACAACCGAATACTCGGAAGTATTTGACGTTTGGCTTGTGTCCGGTTAGAAGTTCATAGGGGTTCTTCATCAAGATCTTGCGAAGGAAGAGCCGGTTTGACGGATGGCATGCGGTGTTGATGGCTTCGACCCAAAAGCTATATGGTGAATTTTACTCATCCAACATGGACCAGGCCATCTCCACAAGAGTGCGGTTCTTCCTCTCGTCTACACCATTTTGTTGAGGGGTGTATGGTGCGAAAATATTGATGCTCAATCCCCTCATTACTCAAGAATTCTTCCAAGGTGTAGTTCTTGAACTCGGAGCCATTGTCACTTATTATTGCCAAGATAGCCATGTTGTATTTCCTTTGGGCCTTCTTGGCAAAATCAATGAAGGTGGCCTTTGTCTCTTCATTGGACTTGAGGAAGAACACCCACGTTTATCTCGAATAATCATCAACAATGACAAGACCATATTTCTTCCCACCAAGACTGGCCCATGATGGAGGCCCGAAGAGAACCACATGAAGGAGCTCCAAAGGCCTCGAAGTTTACACACCATTCTGGGGGGTGTGCTTTTCTTGATGTTGCTTCCCGGCTATGCATGCACTACACACACGTTCTTTCTCAAAAGAAACGTTTGTTAGTCCGAGGATGTGTTCACCCTTTAGGAGATCTTTTATATTTCTCATGCCAACATGGGCTAGCCGGTAATGCCATAGCCACCCCTTGTTGGCCTTGACCATTAGACAAGTTGCATGGTAAGTTCTCTCTTTCAAGAAATCAACCGTATAAAGGTTACCATCCAAATTTCCAACAAAGGCCACTTCGAGAGTATCTCTCCTAAAGATTTTCACACTTGTTGGACCAAATAGTGTATCATAACCAACGGAAGCTAATTGTCGAACGGAAAGCAAATTGTATTGAAGGGATTGGACAAGCATGCCATTAGCAAGTGACATGTCATTAGTGATAGCCACGTTTCCCAATCCAAGTACCTTTCCCTTGGAACCGCCACCAAAGACAATGTTCATATATGGTTTCATTGCATACATGAAGTCCCTGAGAAAATGACTTTCCCCGGTCATATGATTGGTGCATCCACTATCAATGACCCATTTGACTCTGCCGGAGAAAGCACCCTACACACAAGTTTAGTATTTTGTTATAGGTGCCCATCTTGCAATGGGACCTCTAAGGTTAGTAACAAGGGTCTTTGGAACCCAAATAGCAAAGAATCGAAAAGCGTTACGGGGTCCAATGAATTTAGCATACACATCTCCATCCTTTGACTTATGGAGCACATAGGATGGAGGGATCTTCTCCTTCTTCTATTTGGGAGTGGGCTTGCCCCTATTGGCCTTCCCACTCACAACACTAACCTCATCAACCTTCTTCTTTCCTTTGTCCTTGTGCCCTTTGTGAACAAAGATCACCTTTTGAGGAGTTGATCCCTTGCTAAGGGTGACATCCTTTGCCACACTCATACTTGGATCAAATCCATGTCCTTCCTTAGCAATGGTCTCCTTGTGATGACTTAGTACATCATTTATGTTATTTTCTCCTTGGGCACAAGTTATGAGCCCCTTATTTAGTTGAGCATGAAGGGCAAGATTCTCCTTAATGAGAGATGCTTGATCACAAGTAGAGTTAGTAGCACAAGCATCAACATGTACAATGGTAGGAGGATAAATCCTAGTAAGGGTTTTCAAGTGAGCAACGTTGTGAGTCTCAAGGCTCTTCTTATAGATGTTGAGAGACGTTGCTCATCATATTTTGTCCTGAGAGATGTTGTGAGTGGCTCAACATCCATAGAAAGAGAGGTGTTTAGCTCGACAATGTTGCTCATATCATTAGCAAGTTCCTTACATATGTCATTGGATTTTTTCAAGGAGGCAACATGTTTTTCATTTAAATCATTTGTTGTTTGAACAACTTTGAACAAGTTCCATTTCTATCCTCCTCAAAGTCAACCTTCCGCTCAAGGAGAGTATAGTTCTCCTTTTCCTCGGTAAGGAGGATTCTAAGATCATTAATGGTTGTGGTGTGCTTACCCACCACATACATAGGAAATTGAAACATCTTGAGCTTCTTGCCTTTGAGGATGCCCATAATTTTGTTCACTTTATCAAACAACACATCATTACATGCATCATTTGCATCATATCCTTCAGCATCATGAAATTCATCATTAGGTGTTTCGGAAGAGAGCATGAAGGAATGATCAAAATGAGTTACCTTGATCTTGACCGGGGTGGAGGGGGCCTCATCAACCAACTTGGCCATGAGACACTTCTGTGCATTGCCGGTGTAGTCGCTCATATAGTTGTAATTGACAACATCACCTTCTTTGTTGAGTAGCTTCAAGGTCTTTTTAGTATATTGAGCAACTCCGACTATACACCAACATCATCGGGGTCAGACTCCTCTTGAGCCAACATAGCTCACTGAAGCTTCTTCGTGAACTTGTTGTTGAGGGGTTAGGTAGCTTCTTGGAAAATTCCTTCCTAGGGAATCGAGGCTTGTCTTTTTTCTTCTCATAGGGGCAAGCCTCCGCAAAGTGTCCCGACTCCTCACAGTTATAGAATGCCCTTATCTTCTTCTTTTGAAACCTTCCTTTGAACCCCCCTTTGGTGAATCTCTTAACAAAGAGAGCCATATCATCATATGAGGGAGTTCCATCGGAGTCTTCATCCTCTTCATACAAAAACTCATCTTTTTCTTCATCAATATCCTCAAGTTTGGCCTTGAGAGCAAGGTTTGAAGATGATCCACCATATGTGGCGAGTATTCTCTTAGACTCCTTCATGTGTTCTTCATATTGCAAGAAGGTAGCAATTACATCATCCAGTGTCATCTTGAAGAAGTCGGGCATACGCCTTAATTCCCACACCATTTGATGTGAGTATACCATGAGAGCATTCAACATCTTGTCCAAAAGGTAATGTTTGCTGATTTGATATCCATCCAAGGACTTCTCACAAGTGAAGTAGTGAACATGAGCAGAGATAGTCTTGAGATGCATAAGGAGATGTTGGGGCATCTCATCTTTCTTCATATGAAGATTATGCAAGTCATTCTTAGCGGTCTCATATCTTGTCATTTGAAGAGAGTCGGTGCCGGACTTGGTGGTGATGAGATTTTCCCAAAGTTCTTTGGTATTGGTGAGGTGGAGGAATGGGGCACGAGTAAACTCGTACATTCCTCTTCTCAAGAAGCCTATAGCTGCAATGTTGAGGTGCCTATCAAACTCTTCGCAGAGAGTAAGGTTGTCTGGATCAATGGGATAGTATCATTTCTTGGTGTCCATGAGTTTCCACATTGCTTCACATACAAACCCAAGATAATCTTCCATAAGCATTTTCAATCCAAAAAGTTAGTAGTCTCAGTTAGTACCGAAAGTTTGCCGTTAAAATTATACTTAGGTTCCAAAAGATTGGGAGTAGGATATCCCCATTGGTAGGGACCACCTCTTTGCAAAGGGGGTTCGGAACCGGGGTAAACAAAGGCCGCTTGTGGGGGCCTTGGAGCCGTACCACTTGACGTTTGTGACCCCGAACCTGAAGCCTTATCCTTTGAAAAGGAGGCTTCCAATTCAAGATTTTGTTCCAATAAAGCTTTCATCATATCATCTGTAGTGAACATCTTATGATTGTTAACATCATTGGAAGCGTTCCCCATGGAGGTAGCAACCCCTTTTGTCGCGGAGGCCATTTTCGCGGCTTCTGTGACACGAGCGGTGATCTCCTCCTCGCTGGTAGCCTCCATCATGAGAATGCCATCTTGGGTCATCTTGCTCTAGCACGGTTAAGCCAGAAGATTAGAGCACGAGGCTCTGATACCAATTGAAAGGATCAAGATAGACCTAAGGGGGGGGGTGAATAGGTACAATTACAAATATTATCACTACTTAGCCATTTTAGGCAATAGTGTGAAAGATAAAGGTGTGCCAAACAATTGCAAGGGTGAAAAAGCTAGGTAAAGATGAAAAAAGCACAATATAAAGTAGCAAGTGAGGGATAAACAACAAGGTAACAACAAGGTAATGCTAGTAAAGGGGAAATGGTAAGGATAACTGAATGATGCGAAGACGATGATATATCCCGATGTTCACTTCCTTGGAGGGAAGCTACTCACTGTTTGGAGAGGTGGTTGTTACCATGAAGGCACACCAACGCCACGAAGGCTCACCCTATTCCCCTTGAGATATCACCACGAAGGCGATTCCCAAGTACTACCAGTTGACCTTAAAGGTGGTCACCAAACCCTCACGAACTCATTGGGGGTAATCACAATGGCCGATTCCTCTCCGAAGAACTCCTACCCGCCTAGGAGTCTCCAACCTCCATGAGTAACAAGATCAATGGGGAAAAGATCAAGCCTTGCTTAAATCACGATTTTCTTTGGTTAGAAGATGGGGAAGGGATGGATCTATCACATGGTGAAAGATCCAAAAAGAGCTCTCTCAAATCTCTCTGGGATCTTGGATTGAGTGTAGGAGAGGAGGGAGAGGGAACACTTGGTGTTCCTGAGTGTTTTGAGTGAAGTGGTCAACCCTAACCTAAAGTGGCTGGGGGTTATTTATAGGTGCACACAAAACTAGCCGTTTTGGTGCGCCCAGTCAAGTGTTGGATGGTCTGAGTTCCAAGTCAAACGGTCTGGGGCGAGCCCTGACGGTCCGACAAAGAATCTGGACGTACAATGGGGTCAACGCCATAATAAACAGTGAAGCCATGGGCGACGACCTGGTCGGACAGTCCGGGGTTCATCCCGAACGGTTCGGGCATAGCGCAGACGGTCCGACAAGGGCGTAAAACCCACTGGATTCTGGTTACATATTCCGGACAGCCCGGGCTGTGCCCAAACGGTCTGATTTGGATCCAGAACGGTCTGACATGGGCACAAAACCCCACTGGACTCGGGTGCCTAATGTCGGATGGTCTGGGGTCCAATCTGAATGGTCCGGGCTAGGCCCGGACAGTCCGACTTCTATCCTGGTCGGTCCAACATACATAGTGAATATCCAACTTGAAGTGTATTGAATTTCCTACACATCTACATTGATTTTCGTTGGTTGTAGAGATGTGTATTTTACCTGTTCTAGTTCTTTTGACTTGAGCAAGTATCAAACTCAACCTTATGATCCCCTCTTAATAGTGCGGGGATCTCTATGACTCAAGATATAATAGTAAAGAGGACTTACCGTCATCTTCAATCTTTTTGTCGAATTTTTTAGTGCGGTTGAAGTTTAGGACATGATCCCTACACGGTGATGTCAAGAGGACCAATAATTTCCTATGTATCACTTGGAGAACATAGTTAGTCCCCTATATGTATATTGTCATTCATGCGCGTCGCCAGTCTGACAACCAACAACTTAGCCAATAACTTGAGCACACTATGCATGAGACTAATAGGCCGAAAATGCCCAATCGTGCAAGCATCAGGTTTCTTGGGCAAGAGGGTGATGATAGCCTGATTGAGCCTCCCAAACCCACGTCTATTGCCCAAGAATAAGCTGTGCAGCGCAACCATCAAATCTCCCTTGATAATCGACCAAGCACACTTGAAAAAGCTCCAGTAAAGCCGTCAGGCCACAGTTCACGGTCCGAGGGCATATCCTTGATCACATTCCAAACTTCCTACTCAGAAAAGATGAGGTCATGCTCATCAAGCTCCAACCTTGGCATTTGAAGAAGGGTTAATTATCAGATTGACCTTAGTTGTGTCCATGTACTCAATTTCCCCTCAGTTTCGAATCGTGCTTAGTTTTCCCCCTAGTCTATGCATAGGAACTCTTTCCATCACTATTGCCGTCTCCTTCAGGTCAAAGCATTTGAATCAGCCCTTACATGTGGGACCATGCGGCAGGAAGAGACGCGCTAGACGATCGGACCATTGCTAGCAGCCGCTTGTGGGACCCAACAGTTTATCCAAATCCAACAGTTGCTGGCCGCCGCTAGTGGGACCCAACAATTTATCCAAGTCCAATCGTTGTTGGTCGCGGCTGTGCGATAAAAGCGACGACGGAATCAGTTGAGCGGCAGACGGGGTTGGAGGCAGACATGCGTAGAGGTAGGCGGCGACCTTGGTACCTAGGAGCCGGGCACGGGAGACCGAGAGGGTGGCGTCGAGATCTCCGGACGGTGGGATGTCTTCTTCTAGCTCCTGCGCCACCTCACGGATCTAGATTCCGACGCACATGGAGATGTCGATCTTCCTCTGTCCGCGGTGCCGGGCAGACGTTCATCAGAGGGTTTCGCACACACCTAAGAACACCAATCGTCCTTTCTATGTGTGCAGCGAGAAGGGGTAAGAATCGGGACAATTTCATTTTTTTTGTGGTTGGGATCCTTGAGAAATACAGTTGATCTTTTGGCGTTCATGTAGGTGAGATTCTTATTCCTTTGGGTCGATGCTCTGGCCCATGTGCTGATGAATGAGCTTCTAGAAGAGCATGAAGAATGGTTGCCCATCCTGTCACAAATGACAGCGTCTGCAGCGTGAGCTGCAGAAGAAGAAATGGATGGCGGAGCACGCATTGACAGATAGGTGGCAGTTGAGCTTAGAAGGTTGAACCAGAAGATTAGGAAGCTCGAAGATCAAGCGCAAGTACCCACTGTGTGTAATGGCAGTTGGTCCCTTTGCAATTATGTTTGGGATTTGTAGGTATGATAATGGCACTATGTAATATTGAAATTGCATGGAAAGGCGCATGAATTTAGGAGGAATTTGTAAGCATTAAATTGTATGAAAAAGGGAGAAGAAATGGGAAATTCAAAAAGTTTGATCAATGAAATGCATCTCTCTACTCTGTCGTTCCTAAGGCCCAGTGTGTAGGCTAGACTAATGGGCCAACTCCAATTAGTCCCATTCGGGGTGGGAAAATTACAAGGGTGGATTTTCTCAAAAAGTTAGAAGGGCGGAAAATGAACAAAAATGGTGTATCCGGGACTCGAACCCAAGACCGAGTGGGTTTGTGCTGTTTTGGGCTGCGCTGATAACCGGTGGGGTAGATGGAATGATTTTGACATGGTTAGGTAAGGAAGCTATATAATGTAAAAACACAAGTTTGTACTAAATTTTTGGACACGCGTGAGAGTGGTTTTTGTTTGTTTTGTACTGAATTTTTTGACATGAATTTTTGCACTGCTGCATGATTCCGGTTAGAGTGGTTTTCCTTTGCTTTGTTGATGTTGTAGGTTTAGAGAAAGATCACACATTGCATTCATACAAGGGCTTAAACTGTAGACATGCCACATGTTATACACGTGTTGTACACGTACAATCCACAATCCTAACTAATCATAAGTCCAAGCCACAGTTTAAACCGTAGATAGGCTGGATTCTTAGGGGATAACTACATGTTTTTTTTAATTTTGAAACTGCAAGGCAAAAGCCTCACAACACTTTATTGAAAAATAATGCAGAAAATAAGAGTACAAGTGAGGGGGGGATACTTACAGAGAGGGTGACTGGTTGAAATAACCAGTCCACACTAAGCTAGGGGAGAGAACTAATCCAAGTTAATAAGTCATTCTTGAATTTACATTTGATCCTATGAGAAAGAAGTGTGATATCATGAATGAAATTGTGCCTCCAGGTACTGAAAGCAACTCTCTCATTTCTAAAGATTTTTGCGTTTCTGATAATCCAAATATTCCAGGAAACAGTAAAAACAACTTCAGTGAAGAATGGGAAACTAAAATCCCTTATGGTGTTAATGGCCAATTGGCAGGTGCTGAGATTCTGTCCATGAGACCAATTTATTCCAAAATAATTCCAGATCCTATGATTGAAGTTGCAGGTGAAAAATAGGCGTAGCCTATCTTCCAACACAATTGAATAGAAGATAATACATGAATCATCCTCTACATTCCAATGTCTTCTCTTCATCATATCTCTGGTGTTTAATCTGTCCATCAGCAGGAGCCATCCAAAGACCTTGATTTTGAAAGTACAGGAGCATTTCCATATCCATTGAAGAGTTGGATCCACCTAGATATGGGAGAAAGCTTTGTTATATACAAACTTCCTTCTGAAAACTCCTTTGTTATGAGGCCACACCCACTTATCCACGTCATCAGAGAGTTGTACAGTTGTGAGGAGAGAGTGTAGTCCAATAAACTTAGTATGAGCTTCAGCAGATAGTGGAAGGTGGAAAGCAGTATAAAGATTATCAATCTGGGCCATATCATACACACTGCTTAACTGATCTACAGAGAAAGAGTGGAGATGACGGAATCTGACAGCCAACTTGCCAACCCCCTCTAAGACCCATTCATCATCCCACAGGGAAATATTCCTCCCACATCCAATATTGGGTTGAGCCAATTCACAATATTTTGCAGCTCCTTTGAAAACATCCTTCCACCAGAAGGAACCACATGGCTGAGTTTTATGAGGAATCAGATGATGGTAATATGAATCCCAAATCAAGGAGACCCAGGGCACATCATCATGATTATAGAATTTGTGCAGATGTTTCAATAGCAACGCCTCATTGTGGGTAGAGATATTAAGAACTCCAAGACCCCCTCTGTTTTTTGGTCTACGAACCAACTCCCAGGCAGCAAGTGATTGTCTTGGAGAATCACTATTGCCTCTCCAAAGACATTTCCTCTGGATTCTATCAATATGTTTTATAATTCCCTTGGGAATATCCAAAGTGCACAGATGATAGATGGGCATGGAGGTTAACACAGGCTGGAGCAGCTGAAGTCTACCACCTTGGTTGAGATAACATGAAGCAGAGGAAAATCTTCTCTCAATTCTATGTACCAAAGGAGACAGGTCACTGATGGAGGGTTTTGTGTTCCCCATGGGAAGTCCTAGATAAGTCAAAGGTAAACTTCCAATAGTGCATCCCAAAGTAGCAGTTAAAATGGTAACTGTATTGTCAGGTACATTTAAAGGAATCAACAAAGATTTACTATAGTTGACATGCAGTCCAGTGGACTCAGCAAAAGTCTTCAGTATGTGCTTTAAAGCTAGAAGTTGTGTTTCCCAAGCAGGCAGCACCAACAAGGTGTCATCAACATATTGCACAATGGGAAAATTAGGGTTGTTTCAAGGAATAGGAAGTGTGAGTTGGCCATCAACACACATCTTATTCACAATTGACTGAAGCAAATATGCTGCAAGAACAAAGAGAAGGGGTGAAAAAGGGTCACCCTGTCTGACACCCCTTTTGCACTTAAAGTGATTTCCAGGAATGCCATTGAGAAGGACAGATGATGTACCAGAGGACAGTAATAGTTTGACCCAACCCATCCATCTATCATCAAAACCTTTGCATTTCAAAATCTGTAGGATAATGTCATGCTCAATGGTATCAAAAGCCTTGGCAAAATCCAATTTCAGTAGCACAATTGGCCTTTTGGAGGTCTGACATTGGTGTATATATTCATAACACCAAGCTAAGCAGTCCTGGATGGATCTTCATTTCAGAAAACCATACTGATTTCTGTGAATGCACTTGAGAATCACAACTTGCAGCCTGTTGGTTAATAACTTGGTCAAGAATTTCAGACATGCATTTGTAAGGGATATGGGTCTTCAGGAGGGGGTGACCCCACGACTCCTATGGATGGGCCTACCCGGTATACCCGAAGACAGAGGGCCCACAAGGATGCCGCCTGGACCCAGCCTTGGCCCGCTAGTGGCACCGACGTGGGAGTCTGCGACTCATCAGGAAAGTGCAAACCTGCCGTACGGTACAAGCTTAGGGTTAGGAAATATTATCTGTAACCTGAGACAGACTCCCCGAGACCTGGCCGACTATATAAAGGCCAGGAGGGGGGGATGTCAAGATCAACCCAATACTCAATCTGTAACCCTAGCCTTGGCCTTCCTGTAATCGCCATCTCCAAGCAATAATATCAAGCATGAACGTATCCTCCTGTTAGCCGACGAGCTATCGTCCAAGCTGTGCCTCTCATGACTAACCCAGGGTCCCTGACCATGGGATTTGCCGGGGTACATCCCCGTCAATTGGAGCCGTCTGTGGGAACTACACATGTTGGCATTACGATCTCGGCGGTCCCATCTTCAGCAAGCCACAACTCAAGAGCAAGAACCAGATGCAATCCACCAGAAGAATTCAAGATCACGGCAAACATCTCTGCCGCCCAAGCGAGATCGCTCGGCCTGCAGCTGTGCCAGGACCAATACTATGGCGGCAACCGAGCCCACCGCCAACGAAGGAGAACTCGACGACCCAAAAGAAAGGCGCCAGGGTTCTACACAGAGATCCCGGTCGACGAGCTACATCACGAAGCAGAGGACCCGCCGACCACTCGACGTCCCGCCACCACCCAGGCGCCCGCCACACGACAAGACACCGACTCCGAGCTCGAGATCAACGATCGTCAAGATCATCGCCAACGAAGAAGGAATCGACGACCCAGAAGACAGGTGCGAGGATTCTACAAAGAAGCCCCACTTGACGAGTCGCTCTATACAACCACGCGATCGCCGACCACTCGACGACCCGCCGCCATGCGGACAACTGTCGCTCGCCAGGACAGTGACTCTGAGACTCAGACCGGTGAATACTACGACCCAAATCAAAGACCGGATGAATTCGCAAACCTCATAAAGAACCAGAATCTGAGCGTGGGGATCGAAATCGCCCCGCGAGTCCACGAGCACCCAGCGGATCACACGCTGTTCTTCCGAATCTCAAGGAGGATACGGCACGCCGGATCGAGCAAACTCACGGTCAGGGAGCAGCTAGAAGGACCCTGCACGATCCGCTGCTTCGAAGACGACCGGGGATACATCAGATCGGGCCACACTCTGGGAAACTGCCGCCTGTTCAACGAACTCGCCGACAGCCTCAAGGAGGAAAAACAGCGAGAAGCCAAGCGCACCCGACGAACCGAGCAGTCGCCGACTCCAAGTCCCGAAAGACGCTACAACCCGCCCCAAGGACAGGTGTGCACGATCGAAGAAGGCATAGTACCGCAAGCCCAACAGGACGCTAACACCCTGCAAGCCAGAGCAGTCGGGAACCTAAACGCAGTCGAAGTCTACCAGCTACACGACGCAGAAACTA
Organism: Bromus sterilis; assembly: GCA_950022295.1. Classification (NCBI taxonomy): domain Eukaryota; kingdom Viridiplantae; phylum Streptophyta; class Magnoliopsida; order Poales; family Poaceae; genus Bromus; species Bromus sterilis. The sequence continues at coordinate 152,884,590 of OX465596.1, read as the reverse complement.
GTATCACGTTCTCCCAGATTGATCACCCACCTGCAGTCCCAAGGCCGGGGCACGCGCCCCTGGTACTCGATGCTCAAATCGGAGGGTACGACATGGACAAAATCTTCATGGACGGAGGCAACAGCATGAACATAATCTTCGTCAGCACCCTACACAAGATGCTGATCCCATGATCAGTATGGAAGAAATCAAGCACCGTGTTATACGGAGTAGTCCCAGGAGAAGCGGCTACTTCCCTTGGAATAATCGAGCTCGAAGTTGTCTTTGGCAGCAGACGCAATTTCGCAAGACGCACCCTCGAGTTCGAAGTACTCGATTGGCATTCACAGTACCACCCCATACTGGGACGTCTTGCATTCGCGTAATTCATGGAGGTTCCGCACTACGCCTACCTCAAACTCAAGATGCCAGGATCCGCGGGCGTCATTACAGTCAACGGGAGCTTCACCAAATCAGACCAATGTGATCGTGATTTTCACAAAGTTTTCGACACATTTGGAGTCGAGGAAGAACTCAGAGAAATAGCCATGGCGACAGACAAAAGTACCTTTCTGCTAGCAAGTCGTAGCGAATCAAAATAGTATGGGCGGGACTTTAGAATAGACAGCGACACAGTCACCCACCAAGTGCACCCAACAGACCCAGAAAAAACAGTCTGCGTGTACGCCCACCTCCCGGAAGAGCAAGCGACTGCCCTCATCGCTTTTCTCCGTGAAGAATGGGAAATCTTTGCCTGGTGCCCAGCCGACATGCCAGGAGTACCGCGCGAGTTTGCGGAACACGCGCTGTGTATCAAGCCAAACACCAAGCCAGTGAAGCAGGCACTACGAAGATTCTCAGAACCCAAGCGCAGAGCAATCGGAGAGGAAGTCAACCGATTACTCGACGCCCAATTCATCCGAGAGACGAAGAAAGCCACTTGGATCGCCAACCCCGTGTTGGTCCCCAAGAAAGACACAGACGTGCTACGAATGTGCGTCGACTACGGACCAGTCAACAAACACTGCCCAAAGGATCATTTTCCCCTGCCAAGAATCGATCAGATAATCGACTCGACAGCAGGATGCGATCTACTATCGTTCCTCGACGCCTACTCAGGATACAATCAGATCAGAATGAAGGAAGAAGACGAAGAGAACACATCATTCATCACCCCTTACGGCGTATTTTGCTACAGGACAATGCCCTTCGGACTCAAGAACGCCGGTGCCACATACCAGCGGATGATGCAAGCCTGCTTGAAGGAGAAAATCGGAAGAAACGTGCAAGTCTACGTGGACGACATCATCATCAAAACTTACAGTGCAAACACGTTGCTCGACGACCTGCGCGAGACCTTCGCAGCACTCAACAAGTAAAGAATCAAGCTCAACCCGAAGAAGGGCGCATTCGGCGTCCCAGCCGGAAAGTTGCTCGGGTACATGGTTTCCGCCCGAGGAATCGAAGCGAACCCCGAGAAAGTTCGAGCAATCGCCAGGATGCAGGAGCCAACCGAGATCACAGGCGTACAACAGCTCACCGGAAGACTCGCAGCCTTGAGTCGTTTCATCAGCAGATTGGGAGAGCGCACACTGCCATTCTACCAGCTGCTCAGAAAAGTGGAAAAATTCGAGTGGACCGAAGAAGCCCGCAAAGCATTCACGGACCTGAAACAGACACTCTCAACCCCACCGATCTTAGCGGTACCCAAAGAAAGAGAAAAGATGTACCTCTATGTGGCAGCATGCAACAGCATGGTAAGCACAACACTCGTCGTCGAGCGCACAGAAGAAGGCAAGGTCCAGAGCATACAAAGGCCGATCTACTAGCTCAGCATGCTCTTGACAAAATCCCAGCATCGGTACCCGCACTATCAGAAGCTACTACTGGCCATCATCGCGACCTCAAGAAAGGTGTCGCACTACTTCGACGAACACCCTATCACAATCGTGAGCAGAACACCACTCGCGGACATCCTCAACAACACCGGAGCGACTGGGCGAGTCGCCGAGTGGAACATTGAGCTCAGCCCGCGGGACCTGCAGTTCAAGCACCCAACAGCAATCAAGGCCCAAGTCCTCCCAGATTTTCTGGTCGAGTGGACGGAGGTCCAGACACCAAGCCCCCCGGACCTATCGAACTCATGGACAATGTTTTTCGATGGGTCTAAAAGACAACAAGGAGCCGAAGCAGGAGTCGTTCTGGTCTCCCCCAAAGGAACGAAGCTCAAGTACGTCCTCCAGATCAACTTTAGTCACGCCTCCAACAACGAAGCCGAATACGAGGCACTACTCTATGGCATGCGCATGGCCAAAACATGTGGTGCCAATCGCTTCATAATCTACGAAGACTCCAACCTCGTCGTCCAGCAGGCGATGAAAGACTGCAATGCAGTAGCCGACAACATGGCGGCCTATCAGAAGCTCTACAACACACTCGAAGGAAGTTTTGACGGTTGCGAGCTCAATTATATCCCCAGAACAAAGAACACAGAAGCCGACGAACTTGCAAACATCGGCTCGACTCGAGGACCAGTACCACCCGGCGTCTTCCTCGAAAGCATTAGCCAGAGATCCATCAAGGTAAAAGCAGCAGCACCCGATGCAGCTGTAGATGACGACACCACTAAGCCAGCACAGGTGGCATCAGCGAGTCCATCCGAGGGCAGCAGCAGCCAAGCGGTCGAACCTACAGATTCAACAACACTCGAAGGACCAGCGTGGACAAAACCGTTCCTCCAATTCCTAACCGAAGGCACGTTATTGCAAGAGGTCTCAGAAGCTCGGCGCATCAGTCGTCGATCCAAGGCGTTCACAGTGATCAACATACAGCTATACAAGCGCAACATCACCCAGATACTCCAAAAGTGCATTGAAGAAGAAGACGGCAAAGCCCTACTGCTCGAAATCCACGAGGGTACCTGCGGGCACCACGCGAGAGGTCGAGCGCTCGTGTCCAAAGCATTCCGAGCAGGGTTTTATTGGCCCACTGCGATGAAAAATGCAGAAGACATCGTGCGGCGTTGCATCGCCTGTCAAACATTCGCCAGCAGACCGCACGCTCCAGCCTCAGAACTCAAGACCATACCACTATCATGGCCGTTTGCCACCTGGGGACTTGACATGGTGGGTCCGCTCAAGAAATCATCAAAAGGAGGAAGAACACACCTGCTAGTAGCAATTGACAAGTTCACCAAACGGATCGAAGCAGTCCCCATCACCAGCTCCACAGCCCTCATGGCAGTAAATTTTATCAAATCAATCATCTTCAGGTTCGGAGTACCACACAACATCATCACGGACAATGGTACGAACTTCACAGCGGCAGAATTCCAGAACTTCTGCGAAGAACTAGGCATCAAAATCAACTACGCATCAGTCGCGCACCCACAGTCCAACGGCCAGGTGGAAAAAGCAAATGGCCTAGTATGCAGAGGAATCAAAAAACGACTCCTCGCACCACTCGAGCAGGCTGCAGGAAACTGGGTAGAAGAACTCCATGCAGTACTATGGAGCTTGCGCACTACCCCAAATACCGCAACCCAGTACACACCTTTCTTCATGGTGTACGGGTCGGAGGCAGTGCTTCCACATGACATAAAATTCGGGGCACCCCGGATCTCGGGGTACGAGGAAGAGTAAGCAGAAGAAGCACTACAAGATGACAAGGACACAACAGACGAAGCAAGAGACACAGCCCTAGCAAGGTCAGAGGGGTACAAGGACAAGCTGCGCACTTACCAAAGCAGCCGCGTGCGCACCAGGACCTTCAACAAAGGAGACCTCGTCCTGTGACTGATACAAGAAAAAGTCCACAAGCTTGCCCCCCAATGGTAAGGACCGTTCATAGTCTCAGAAGTCATAGGAGGATGCGCCTATAGACTGAAGAACCCGAAGACTGACGAGGACGTGGGAAATCCATGGAACGTAGCGAACCTACACCGGTTCTACCCATAGTGTCCACCAGTCATGCTCAAACTGGCAAGCTCATGCAACCCTTCGACGCAATAAAATGATGTTGCCCAAATACTACAACCTCAAAGCACTCGGGGGCTCGAGTACAAAACTCCCCCCGAGAGACGCTATCGTCGCTCACGCGATCTTTACCCAAAAGCACTCGGGGCCTCGAGTACAAAAACTCCCCCCGAGAAGACGCTATCGTCGCTCACGCGATCTTTACCCAAAGCACTCGGGGGCTCGAGTACAAAACTCCCCCCGAGATACGCTATCGTCGCTCACGCGATCTTTACCCAAAGCACTCGGGGGCTCGAGCACAAAACTCCCCCCGAGAGACTCTATCATCGCTCACGCGACCTTTACCCAAAGCACTCGGGGGCTCGAGTACCAAAGTCCCCCCGAGAGACGCTATCGTCACTCACACGATCCTTACTTCAAGCTCTCAGGGGATCGAGTACTAGCTCCCCCCGAGAGACGCTATCATTTCCTCTGCAACCCGTAACTTAAAGGGTCCAAGCAAAATCCCCGACAGGCGCCACCTGCTGAAAACCGTTCGGAATCAACGGGAAGCCACGTCTACAACCAGATGGAAACACCAAGTACTTTGGAGAAATATGGATGGAGCACAGGACACAGACAATCATTTAGTCTTCACCTGATCGCCAACGATCACCTAAAGACTCGGGGGCTACTCCCATCGGGAGCGCTGTCGCGCACCCGATAAAAGATGGCAGTTAACAGAAGAACGATGAAGGAAACAAATCTTAGCGTACGTTCGACTCTACAACTCGAACGTAGCCTCGGGGGCTACTCCCATCGGGAGCGCTGTTGCGCACCCGATAAAATCCACAGTACAAGAACTTGACGGACTCGAAGACAGCTCTCATTGAAAGACTTAAAGATAGATCACATCGCAAAGGACTCGAAGACAGATTCCATTACATAGATTCAAACACAGCTCGCGTTACAAGGACCCAAAGATCATTCTCAGTATAAAAAGACTCAAAGTACATTGGATAGAAGGTAGCTCTGATTACTCGAAGGCAACCCTCATTACATGGAGAACTAACCTAGTTACAAAAGACACAAGCATCCAATAAGCTTACGGCATCAATCACCCAAGGAATTACGACTTCTACATATGTGCCCATGCTGGGATGATTGGCACTAAGACAACGAGCATCACCACAGACAAAGGAGGACTCGAAGAAGCCAGCTCATGATGTCAATGACATAACAAATGGTGAAGCTCGACTTATTTGCGGAGCAACGAGGACGATGCTCCACCAGCTTCTTGTCCTGCTCCACCAGCTTCTTCTCCACCCGAGCTGCCGGCGAAGATGATGTCGTTGCCTCCAGTTCTACAAGGTCGCATGGCGTGCCCGCTTGATGAATGGCTTGACGTCGAGGTCCTCTTCAGAGTTCGAAGGCACAGTATCATCACCCAAGGAATCGCCAGATGATGAAGCCGTTGAAGACGTGGGCATACGACAGACCGACCTGCCAGAATTGTCACTGCTCATCTCCTGCCAGCACGGGTCCATGCGATTGCCACTCGGGTCAAAAACGCGAATGGCGAGACTACTTTCGCCATCGAAACGACAACAAAGAGTATCACCGTCACGCAAGTTCAAACGCCGAGAAAACGACTTCCAGCCAAAACCAAGGAAAATCAAGCGAGAGCTGTCGGTCTCCAACTCAACATAAGAAGGAGGCCGAGAGCACCCCTGAAGACGAAGAAGCAGGCCATCCAGGCCACGCTCAGAAACAATGGCAGCAAATACAGAAGGAAGAAGAATGCGAGTAGCGTTCCGGCCGCGGACGCGTAGAAGAAAATCATAGTGCCAAACACCCTCCTCTGAGGAAGAGGAGGAAGGCATCAACGCTGCACCACGACGACCACCGCGAGAAGAGCGCGAAGTACGACCGCCGCGACCGTGACGAAAACGGCCGCGACCAGTCATACCTACACCTCGCTTGGGCCCCATGAGAATAGGAACAGAGAGAGGAAGATGAAGAATAGGAGCAAGATGGGCAGAGGACGAACACTACTACTAGACGAAGAAAAGGGGTCTACTTATAGCACAAACCCAAGAGCATGCAGAAGCCCAGACAACGGGAGAATTTAATTCAAAGACCAAGCGCGCCAGGCGATTCGAATTCCGAGACAAAGATGCCTTCACACGGGAGGCACAGTGCGTTGGACGCGTCAAATCTCGCGCATTTCCAATGCGCGCATCGGTAACCCAACAGGCGGCTGCAGCACGCCACAAGGGCCATCATCATGACCGGTCATGAAGACATGACGGTTCGCAGACAGAGCATCTTTGACGGTCCTCCAGCAAGGAGATCATTACCCTTACCAACACGAGGTAAATTAACATGACAGCGCAAAAGAAAAGGCAGCCTGCAAGCACCATTTTTTACTGACTCAAATACATTTCTCAAATATATTTAACTCCCATCGGGAGCATATCCACCCATGAGAGTCTCGGTTGCTCCCTCACCTAGAAGAAAAAGACATGCTCGAGTGATTACTGACACCCATGAGAGTTTCGGGTGCTCCCTCACCTAAAGAATAAATACGTGCTCGAGTAGTCACTCGCACTCATAGAGTCCTGAGTGCTCCCTCACTCGAAAGGAAAGAAAAACAAATTAGGGCATTCTATCACCAGAAAGGCAAAAGACGTGCTCGAGTGATTGCTCGCACCCATGAGAGTCTCGGGTGCTCCTTCACCCAGAAGAAAAGATATGCTCGGGAGATTACTCGCACCCATGAAAGTTTCGGGTTCTCCCTCACCATGACACAAGATAAGCCGACCTGCACTCGCCAGATCGTATGGTACCAGAGTATCGGGTGCTCCCTCACCCCGAGAACGTAAACCTCGCCAGATCGTATGGTTTTTGTCATGGCCCTAGACTGCCAGCGACCTGCGGTTGAACCGTGCATACATCTAAACGACACAAGAACGGACTCGAGTCCCTGGGCGACTCTTCGAGTCCCCCAGGCACTCGGGGGCTACTAATGAGGGGGTGACCCCACGAATCCTATGGATGGTCCTACCCGGTATACCCGAAGACAGAAGGCCCACAAGGATGCCGCCTGGACCCACCCTTGGCCCGCTAGTGGCACCGACGTGGGAGTCTGCGACTCATAAGGAAAGTGCAAACCTACCGTACGGTACAAGCTTAGGGTTAGGAAATATTATCTGTAACCTGAGACGGACTCCCCGAGACCTGGCCGACTATATAAAGGCCAGGAGGGGGGACGTCAAGATCAACCCAATACTCAATCTGTAACCCTAGGCTTGGCCTTCCTGTAATCGCCATCTCCAAGCAATAATATCGAGCAGAACGTATCCTCCTGTTAGCCGACGAGCTATCGTCCAACCTGTGCCTCTCATGACTAACCCAAAGTCCCTGACCATGGGATTTGCCGGGGTACATCCCCGTCAGGTCTATAATCATTTATTCTTCCAGCTCCCAACTTCTTAGGGATGAGAGTAATTATGGAGGCATTGAGACACTCAATATCCAAATTTCCACTGAAACAGTCCCTCACCAATGCCAGTAAGTCCTCCTTTATAATGTCCCAAAATCTTTTAATAAAGAGGCCAGAAAACCCATTAGACCCAGGAGCTCTGTACGAAGGAATTTCATTGATAACAGTTTTAACTTCTTTGTTTGTAAAAGGAGCCGAAAGCTCATGTAAACCCTCCACTTGAGGTATTAGAGCATTTAGATCAAAACCAAGCTAAATTCCCTGAGAAGTGCCCATTCTGCTATGAAAATCAGCCCATATCATTCCCTGCATGGTGTGATGGTCAGAGACCACATCCCCATTGCTATCTTTGAGACTTGAAATTGCATTCCTCCTATATCTGTCAGTGGCCATGGATTAAAAGAATTTAGAGTTATCTTCTCCAACCTTTATGTTCCTGATAGTACATCTCTGCTTCCAGTAAGTGTTCTGCAGTTTCAGGGTTTCCTCCAGATGCAGCTTAACAATTCTTCGAAAGTTTCTTTCACGTATAGTGAGAGGCCTAGCCTGCTCAAGTGTATCCAGCAGTAGGATCACCTTGTTGCTGTCAGCAATGAGAGATTTGACCGTGGAGATCTTTGTTTGCCAGGCTTTAAGGGCCCTCCTCAATAGTTTGAACTTGGTAGAGATCCTCTTAGCACCGTTCTCCCTATAGCAGGGCTTGTTCCAAGTATGTTCCACACATTCCATGAAACCAGGGAGATCTGCCCAGTACTTCTCAAATCTGAATATCCGGGATTTGGGTATGGTAGTTTCAATGGAAACAACACATGGGGCATGAGCTGATGCAATCATGGCCAAAGGGAAAACCATAGTCTGAGGGTACATAATGGTCCATTCAGGAGAGGTAAAGAACCAATCAAGTTTCTCCAACAAAGGCTCATCCTGCATATTAGACCATGTATACTGCCTACCTTTTAGTGGTAATTTAATTAGCCCAAGATGGCCAATAATCTCATTGAAGGAAGATATCATTAATATTACCACCAGGTCGGTTTCTGTTATTAGATCATCTAATGAAGTTAAAATCACCCAGCAATAACCACTTGTCTCCAAAAGGAATTTGAAGGTCATAAAGCCATTGCACAAAATCATCTCTAGCTGGGCCAGTGCAAGGGCCATAAACATTAACTAAAGTCCAACTCTCTGAATTACGAACAGAAGTAAATTGAACAATCAAGCCAAAGGAATGAGAATGCTTAAGTACTCTAGTGAAGACAGCAGAGTTCCAAACTATGATTATCCCCCAGAGGCACCATTGGAGGGAACATATGCAAAATTTTCAAACCTTCTAGGACAAAATTTCCTAGTCATTCTATGATAAAAAACCACATTTAGTTTCCTGCACACAGATAACAATGCAACCACTTTCATCAATTTTCTGTTTTACTGCAAGTTGTCTTGATTCAGAATTGATCCCTCTCACGTTCCAACACAACACTTTCCAATTTCTATTTGTTGTGTTATTCATAGGAACATAGATAAAGGAAATCAAAAGCTCTAGACATGCAATGTCTAGAAGATAGCACTTGTCTCAAGCTTAAAACAAGAGATAATGAACAGATCCAAAATAAGCAACCCATTATGATGTTTACAAGGGCACACCACCAGCCCCCAAAATAAAAATAAAGTGCACAATCATTGGGAGACTGCAGAGTTTGAGCCAACAGGAAGATCTGCCATAAGCTGATCTTTGGAGAGTCTGGAAGGAGCAATGCCAAGTCTAGCTCCAATGAATTGCGTGGCCTTGATTGGTGTTGGAGGAGGTGGTGTCTTGGAGGATATATTTTCCTTCACAGGGGGCTGCCTTGGGAGTCTTCTTCCTCCTCTTCTGGGCTTGATCAAAAAATGCCTTCTCCATTTGAGCAGTAGGTTTAAAACCATTGTTGATAGCAGACAATCTAGCACTCCTCCTTACTTCAGATTCCAACACTGGCTTCTTTTGCCGTCTGGTCTTTACTTTATTTTGCGTTTGAAAGTTCACAAATTGATCCATCATACAGGGTGTCACTGCAATTCCCAGGGCACCAGAAGATGGTGGGTCATCCTCAAAAGTGATCCTCCTAGCAATTGTCTTGCAAGGGGACTTAGCTCTGAACTTGCGCAGTGAGGAAGGAGGGAGGCAAGAGATTATGAAGCTCAAGTTTTCAGAAAATGCAACACTCCAGGAACGCTTGGAAAGAGCAAATATTTTAATGTCCCGCATTGGAAGAAACCTTGGGATGTGAGAAACCCACTGAAAGGGGAACACCTTTTGAAAACATCTACTCCATTGCATCTCGGGAGGAAGAACAGGGCCAAACAAAGTCAGGACCCTTCCAATATGTTGCAATGTTGGTTCCACAAGGGCCTGCTGCACTTGTTGCAATGCTGGTTCCACAAGGGCCATTTGGTTTACTTCTTCATTGTTCTGCGGGATGTTAACATAGCTGGCTGAATTATCCGAGACTTCCAGAACAACAAATTCTTGGGACTGATCTGGTACTGGAATTTGTTCCTCTGCATCATTAACAGGAGCATCCTCTTGATGTGGCTCATCGACAGGGAAAAATTGCTGATGAAATTAACTGGAGGGGCCTGCTGCATATGGGGAGGGATATCATTCCATCCTAATTCAGGGAATTCAGGTAGTTCAACTTGTGGCATTGCATCTACAAGATGCCCGGGCATGGGATGTGGATTCGCATTGAGAGGCATTGGGTCCTCATCATGTGGCAGTGCATCAGCAAAGTCTGAGTTCAGCACATAAACAACAGCAGTCCATGAGATCCTCACAACACCAAAGTCAGAATATTCCCGAAAGACCACATCCCGCGGAACTTGAGCAGCAGCAGGGTACGCAACATACACCACGGATCTCACCAGACGTGGATCAGCCTGGTACCAACTCAAAAACATTCCAAAGTTGCTCACCGCGTTGGCAAGATAAGCGGTGCAGCGGTAATCGAGGGGAACACCAAGCAGCATAATCCATCCCCTGCGGAAACCCTGTGTTGCTCGATGATTGATGCCAGTGTCATGTGTAATGAAACGCACAAAGCAATCGTTACCAAGATCAAATGGGGGATGATCCAACAAAACTTGTCTAGCAGCCATACTTCCAAACTCAAAAATACCGACACCCTGAATCCATGGCCGAGATGATATAACTTCCCGATTGACAAGGAAATCACTCACAATATTGCGGAAGATCAACTTCTCTTTAGGCAGGGGATCCGGTTCCACAATGGCTATCACATATTGTTCATGCGTGCGCTCTGATGCATTGGCTGGAGAGTAGAACGTCCGAGGGAGACGAAGAGGGCAGCCATCAGTGATCTCGAAACCAGGATGGTTGAACTCCAGAGGATCAAGCTCATAGTTCTCCATGGGTGGAGATGCAGGCTCGGCTTGTGCTGGAAGGCGCAAATCATATGAGGGTAATGTCGGAGGTGACGGCACGATGGGACAGGGCGGTGCGTCTTGCAGGGAAACTCCTGGAGAATCCAAGTGGTCAAATAAAATATTAGGGGGGTCTGATAGTTATGATTCTAACTGCATTGGGGTAGTTTTTGCTTTCCATCTTAGGGTACTAGGTCCAGGCAGATGGGGCGAACCCAGGCATGCCTTGGCTATGTGTCCAGGAAAATAGCACTTGCGACATTTAATTTTATTTGTGAAAGATTATGTCGTGTGCTTCATACTAAAACACCTTTGACACTTCCAAAAACGGAAAGCAATATCCTCGATGGCATCATGAAAATCCTGCAAGGAATTATCCAACTGTAGCGCCTGCTCATTAGATGCAATCAGGGATGCATCAGAAACCTACCCTCTCAAAGGAACATAATCATCCAGAATCTGTAGAGATGCATCGCCGGACATAAAAGATGAAGAAAAATTGGGACCCGACTGGGCCAAAATCTCTGAATCAGCTTCACTAGTTGTCCCATTAGGAACCAGCGGGCTAGAGGCCAAGCTAAGTTCGACATCTATTCCGCGTACCGGCGAGAAACAAATGAGATCATCCCGTGGGCCCGAAATATGATGATTGGCAACGGACGGACCGGAGAACGGGGACAGAGAGATCAGCTCACCATCTTCTGGGACGAGATCCACGGGATTTGAAACAGAGTCTCCGCTCGAATCGGCGGGAGAAAACTGGAAAGGCCGGAAAGAACCAAAAGTGATTGGCGACGAGGCAGAGGTCCACCGGAGCTTCACCGTCCATGAAGGAGGCTGCTCAACCAATTCAGAGGGCTGTAACGAGTAACCGACCTCCAAGAGGGCATCAATCTGGCCGTGAGATGCCATATAATTGTAACCCTTGCATGCATCATAAGCTTGTAAAGTGTCAAGAGACACCCTCTTAGAATAATGCTTCGGAGATTTGCGAAGAGAAGATTTTACCGGTGGTTTATGCATAGCAAGCATTGCCACCGAAGCTCGCTTCTTGGATGGACTAACGATGATCCATTCAACATCTCATTCCATGTTCCAGAGTTTAAATTCCCGCTTCCAATTAGGGCCACCATTACTCCAGAGATGAAAGTAACATTTAGACAAATCACAAGAGTATGATCTGTGGTTGATGATGAATAATCCAACCTGCTTGCAAGAGACCACAAATGTAAAATCATTGTCTTGCACCATAAAATCAATGGCCGATCCACCCAAGGCCGATTCTAAAGCATGGGCCACAGATTCATCATCGAGACAAAAAGTGTGCCTTCCAAAGGAGACCACAAGGGTAAAATGATCCTTATCATCCGTAGGATGAACTGTAACTCCCCAGCGATCAAAAACTTCAGCAGAAAACTTCTCCCCTGGTGAAAAATCCAGATCCAGGGTAGATCCCATCCGAGAAGCCATGAAAACAGGGTATAGAAAGGATCAGCAAAGAAAACCAGAGAAGATCAATGGAGATAAACCAATAAAAACCATGGCTAGAGGTGGAGATCTCCGTGGGGGCTAGGGTTTGGGGGTGGGGGTGGGGGGGTGGGGATGGAGGTGCGCCTCATGGGTCCTGGACCCCTTATACAATTTGGGATAACTACATGTGATAACAACTTCTCTGACATATGTAGCACATGGTTTAGGGTTTAAAGGGAAGAAATCTGCATGTTAGTACATGACTTGGTTTAGGGTTTGAAGGAAAGAAATCTGCATGGTCTATGGTTAGAAAATCCGTTTCAGATTAACCACTTGTTGATCTTTGGGCACGAACATTTTTCAGCACACACAAATGACCTCTTTGGGCACGGACATTTTCAACACACATAATAACTTGGATAAATAAGATGCATACCACCGTACCCTTACATAGATGGGTACCTTACATAGATAAGTCCAGGGACACGACATGGCACGTACGATATAGAAAAATAAGAAAATAAAAACGATTAAAGTAAAAGATGACGAACTTGACGAACAACTTGGCCACAATCTACCATCTTCATCTTGACATTTCTTCCACCTTACCCGCACCCTTCACCATCATCTTCAATTCCACTGCTCGGGGTAGAGGAGGGAGTGCATCTGGTTCTCGATGGGGAAGATGCAGTCGCTGTTGGTGAACATGTTGTACATCATGAAGAAGATCGACTCGAAGCCGCACCAAAACACTTCACCGAAGAGCATGTAGGCGTCCAATGGGTTAGTGAAGGTGAACGTGAGCAACTGGAGGGTACCGACGCGGTCACGAACCTCGTGGAGGTTAAACATCACTGGCGTGCCCGGAGGGAGGTGGGCAAAGCCGGCGGTGAGGAAGTTGCGGGCGAGTTTGACGAGGCCCCTCCACCTGGATTGCGCTCACACCCTGAGCGTGCTCTCCACGAGGACACCCGGTGGGTAGAGCGTCTCCTGCACGGTGGGCGGGTGACGGAAGGTAGGAGTGCCGTAGTGCGACACCTTCATTTGGTGATAGGTTCTCGGAGAGGATGGAGCTAGGGCTCGATGGATTGGGTGTTTGACAATGGATCTGGTTTGGGTGGTGGATGGGAGAGGAAGAGAGTTGTTTAAATAGGCGCGTGTATGTAGGAGAGGAAGAGAGAAGGGTTGCCAGTGAACGGGCGCGTGCGTGTGTATGCGTTTCACATTGAAATGTTGGGACATGTGAATCTGAACCAATTTTACTCCTCAGCATGAGTCACTGTGTTGAGCTGAATCACTGAATCACTAAATCACTGCGTTGCATCTGAAACGAGCGGTGCACGGCCACATCGTTCCCCTAGCGCGCATGCATGGTCACGTCCTCGCTTCCCGCACGTATGCATGCACGCGTTATCTCTTTCCATGCAGGCAGGCCTACGCGCATGCACGTAGGCTGGAAAGGCTGAGGCGGGGAAAGGCTACACTACGCGCGGCGCGGGACGACCCAACGGTCCATCCAGCGCATCCACTCTCCGCGCTGAGAAAAAACACACAGCCAATCAGATGGCAGGAACCAGGTTCACATGGATCGCCCCCTAGATTCCTTCTAGAAGGTTTAGATCGATGCTCATGGTTCAGCGGTAGGGTTAGATCAACGATCGTTGTTCAGCGCTAGGATTTGGAGTCAGTCAAAGAGAGGTTTGACCAGAATTCAAATGAGCATTAAAAATTCAAACGAAATTCAAAAAAATTGATAAACCTGTGCACATAATATTTTTATGTCATATACTAAATATTTGAGTTGGGGTTTGGGGTGAGTCAGTGTTATTTCACAAAAATTCATCATGTGGTAACTCAAAACTCTTATGAATGTATGTATGAAGTGAAGAGAGGTTTAGGGTTTGGAATATGAAATTTCCAAAAACCTCACCAAAGCTTCATTTTGGAGTGACTAAAAAGGATCCAGACTTAGTTTTTCATTTTCATGTTTTAAACTTGTTTAAATGTTGGTCAAAGAAAAGTTTGACCATAATTCAAATGAGCATTATAAATTAAAAAAACGCAAAAAAAATGAAAAGCCTGCTCACATAGTCTTTTATGAGATATACTAAATATTTAAGTTGGGGTTTGGGTTCAGTCAAAGTATTTCACCAAAATTCATGTATCTCATGTGATATCTCAAAGTTAGGTATGGTCAGAATTCAAATGAGCATTATAAATTCAAAAAAAATCAAAAACATGAAAAACATGCTCATATAGTCTTTTTTATGTCATATACTAAAGATTTAAGTTGGGTTTGCTTATTTAAACATGGTAAAAAAACTTGCTTAAAAATGAGGTCGTTTACTTGGATCATCATTTGGAGGCTCACTTGGATCATCAGTTGGAGGCTCACTTGGATCATCATTTGGAGGCTCACTGGGATCATCATTTGGAGGCTCACTTGGATCGTCATCATTTGGAACCTCGTCCAAATCCTCATATGTTGCAACCGTCTGCTGACCAACATTTCCATCGAAAGACTCTCCGAAATGCTGGATCAACTGTATTATCACAATACTTACCGGAATGGCCAGACCACCACACCTTGTGCACTTACGCCTCCTCGCTCCATGTCCAGCTCCTTCACTGCGAGGTCTCAATCGAGCCTTCCTTGGTCTACCTACTTCTCTCTTCAAAACTGGAGCACAAAGCTTGAATCCAGGATCCACTATGTCCCATTGTTGTTTTCCCTCCAAAGCAGGTAAGGCATATGCATATGTGGATTTGAACCTTGCAACAAACTAGTAATCATGCACATACTGTCCCATATGTTCCCTTCTGGACCTGAGAGAGAGGTGATAAAAAACAAGGCATGAACGCATGGCAACCCAGTTATCTTCCATTTCCTACAACTTCAAGTTCTAGCTTCTAAATTCACTATATATATCTCCATTCCCTCTTCTCTTTATCCATAAATGATACCTCTGCTGTGGTAGCCGAGCAAAGATTCATGTCCATTTCCAAGCCTGTTGTTTTCTGCTTCAGTTCAGTCATCACAGATGGGATGATAATGTGGCCCATGAATTTTCCCGCGGCTATTCTTGCACGAAAACAAAACTTCTGCATGTATTCTATCCCTATCTTGTCAAGAAAATCCACCAAATAAAGACCCTTTAGTTTCCGGACCGTTGACTTGAAATACTCTTCAAGATTATTGTGCACATAGTCAACTTTTCTCATTTCACTGAATTGGATTCTGGCCCATAACTTTGAGTGGTGTGTTTCCAAGTATTCCTTCACTTTAGCATTAGTGTATAACTTCCTCAAAATGGTAGTTGTGCTTCTTCACACTACAAGACAATGATGCTGGCGATAAATTGTCGGTATACACCTTTCCTTTGTATTTCTTCACAAAATTTGCAGCAAGGTGACGCATGCATTCCCTATGTTGTACTCCAGGGAACACATTGTCCACGACCACTTCTAAACCTTTGCAAGCATATTTATGAATTACCAACCCATCGGGATGTGCAATTGCCCGGCGCATATTCTGCAAAAACCAAGTCTAGCTCTCCTCAGACTCTGTCTCTAGCACACCGTACGCAAATGGAAATACAAATTTGTGTCCATCAACTACACAAGGTGATACTAACTGTCCTTTAGACCTCCTTGTGAGAAAAGTAGCATCAATAGACAAATATGGCCTACAACCTACCAAAAAACCCCGACGACAAGACTCTAAGAAGACAAAAACCCTCCTAAAGCATACCTTGTTCTTTGTCACTCCCCTGAAGGTGCACTCCACTGTGTGGTGGTCAATATATACAATAATACATAGGCTGATCCTCTCCACTTCATCTTTGAATGAATACAACAATTGAAAACTTTCATGCCAGTTACCATAAATAGAATCCATAGCATGTTGTTTACCAATGAACACCCATGTATGGTAACTCTATCTTGAACTTTTCTTTGACGTTTTTTTGAAATTCCCTTGCACCCACTTGATGTTTTTCTTTCACCCACTTATTTACTTCTTCTGCCACCCATCTTGACTTGGATCTACTGATTGTTTCCTTCCTAAGGGTTGATTCCTGGCATGTGTGCATAAATGAGTTCACTTTAACCTTAACATTCGTGCTATTTCGCATTTGAGATGTAAGCATCCTCCATGGACAACCCTCAATCGGACAGTGCACTCTGTAACGTACTGGATCGCTTTGTCAACTTCGAAAGTACGTTCTGCCTTGATGCAGTACATCACAAGTGCATTTCTACACTCAGTCATGGATGCAAAAATGGAACCTTCTTCCATCTGATGGTTCTCAGGGTCCCATTCAACAGCTGCAAGGTCCTCGTCCTCACCAACCTCATCATCGTCCACATTGACGTCATTGTCGGCCTCATTCTGGTTTTCTGGCTGAGATGCCCGTCGTAAATTCTGAACAACATCAGAATATAGCCTCTCTTCATCATCCCCAGAATTGAAGTCAGGCTCCACTTCAAAGGGGACCATTCTGCCGGTGCCTGCGCTTGTCGATCCACCACATCATCGTGCACTAGCTAGACTGTTCTGGCTAGAGCTTCATTACGAAGACATGGTCCTTTCCGAGAAGGTGTACTCACCATCCTAACTGCCTACTCAATCACATCATTTTGCAGCCTCACATGAAAATTCTCTTTCTCCTTATGCTTAGCAAACATGGTAGTGAACTCTACATCATTACTAACTCTCACCCATTTATTTCCCCCATCATAGTATTTGTATTCCACTTCATCAAGTAAACCCTAAGGATATGGGCTGCAAATACCTCCCCAAATTTTCTGAAACTCCAATTACAATCCATTGGCAACGGATAATCGAAACCTCCTTTGAATTTCTTCTTATTCTTTGCATCCAGGATGTACCTGTTGTAACACCCCAGTTTTCCACACTTCCTGGCGGTGCTACCACACTACTATGCTTGACACTAATTTTACAAACAACTCTAAATTTCAGTAGCACCTCCTTTGAAATTTAAGGACATCCTCCACCGGCATAACAAGTACTAATATGCATAGCCATGTTGATCATGTAGCATCAACGACACAGTGCAAATAAAGGGATAGGCTCCAAGATAGAAACTAATAAGACTACGGAGACCGAAGTATCACAATCTATCTGTAAAAACTTCAGCATTACAATAGGAAAAAAATTTTGATAAAAAAATCTTTGAGGTATGTATAACTAGTTTATGTGAGGTGAACATGTGGCTCGAAATGGTGGTGAGCTACTCCCGCCCATACTTGATGTTGATTCGATTACCTGAAAACCCAAATAGAAACAAACAGAAACAAGTGTGAGTAAAGGTATACCCAGCCAAGTAACATAAGAGTCGAAAGATTCACATGTGCACAATATTTGATACTAAACAGAAAACAAAATTTCCAGGTATACTGAATAATTTCACAAATTGGGGCTCTCCGGAATGGACACATCCCATGTCACTTAGCTTCGGAGACTGAAGTAGACATAACGGACCTTCCACAACGGTGGAGACCGAAAAGGGTGGCGTATGTCTAAACTAAACGCCGAATGACATAGCGGGCTGTCGTCGATATGTAACGGCAGATGCCATGGGGATGGATAAAGAGGGGGACAAACCGAGGTTAGTGTCGCTGGTACCGAAATCGAGAATGGGAACACACAGTAAGACACCGCGATGAACCTAGGTTCGGGGCTCTCCGTAGATATAACACCCCTATTCCTGTCGAGCTAGCTATATGCAATAACTCCGGCTACAATGAATGCTCCTTGATCTGTTTGAGAGGAAGGAGAAGAGGGCTCTAAGCACAGATCTCTCCTTGCTCTCTCTATGGTGGGTGAAGTTGCAATAAGTTCTCCGTCGTCCCTCACGCAGGAGGGGTACCCGGGGCACTTATAGGCCGAGCCCGGGGTACAAAGGTAAATATACAAAGGGGAGGGCCCAGCTGCCAGTCTCAGACAGGCTAGGGTCCTCACATCGTGCTCTCCCGGATGACCCGGTGTAGACTTGCGGCTCACCATGCCGCTACCTTGTAGACCTTGCTAGTGAACAGTGGAGCTAGGGACTTAGGCCTGTCGGCCTGTCCGCGTGATCGGCACTGGAGGAGACCGCACGCCTCAAACAACCCCGATCTTCAGGGATTGCGCATTGAATGAACTTGTACCAGGTGTCCGACCTGGGATTTTGCTCGGAGATGGCTCTATTCTCTTCAGCCGAATGATCCTAGGTGAGGCCGATTGCACTCTCTTTGGGGCAATCGGCCTCCGACCTGATCAGTTCGACCCACTACTTGCTTAGTCTTGATCAGCTCGGCCTTGATTAGATCGGCGACCATCAGGTTGATGATCTTTGCCTTGATGAATTGTTTCTCCTGGGTGACCCTACCCGGGGGTCATTCCCCCAACAGTAGCCCCTAAAGCTGCGGAGGTCCCGCTGAACTAAGAGACAACGGGACCTGCACAAGTTCCTTCCATGCCTCTTGAATTTTGAATCTTCCTTTCTGATCGATTGCTCTCAATAGGCCGATTGCTCGCGATCTACCAATTGATTTTGATTTCCTGACCGATTGCTGTCAACAAGACGATTGCTCGCGATCTACCGATTGCTCTTGATCTGCTGACTGATTGCTCTCAACAGGACGATTGCTCGCGATCTTCCGATTGCTCTTGATCTGCTCAGCCGATCTGGCCAACGGTTAGTTTGACTGGAATGTTGACCGAAACTTGCCGCTTCGAATTCGCCGTGGAATGCGGAACGACGTGCCATGATTTGACATGTCATAACCGCCACCTCGAGCCACGCGCGCACGTCCCGTCTCGTCCGCCGGATCTTCTATGCGCTGAACTGGTGATGCACTGGAAATACACGCGGCCACACCAGCCACCGAGTCGGCACGGCGGATCCCATTACCACCCTGCTGGCTCTTTAAATAGCCCGAGGGGTGGGGATGCGCCACGCACCGTCCACTTCATCTTCTTCCTTGAGCTTTCCTCCTCTGTCTCCGCCGCCGCCACATCGTGCTCTCTCCTGCTGCTCCTGCCTCCGCCAAGGCTTAGATCCATCCCGTCGACGACCTCCCCACTGCTCTCCGCCGCCAAAGTTGCCACTTTCTTCCGTCGCCATTGGTGGGCACATATCTAGGTTTCCTCCGCCGCCGCCTCTGCCGTCTTCGTCGTCTTCTTCCTCCTCGTCCACCACGGAGTCCAACGCTTCCATGGGGGACGACACCGCCGCCGCCGCCCGCTTGAAGGGTTCTTGGAAGGGCTATAACGTGACCGAAATGCACATTGCTCTCCTCCGCCAGTCACGCAAGATCCCGGCGGACCTCGACACCCGTGTTCCCTGCCCTGATCTCGCCCCTACGCCCAAGGCCGGCGAGCGCGTGGTGTTCCTCACCCACTTTCAACGTGGCTTCAGGCTCCCGGTGAGAAAGTTCTTCCGCGAGTTCCTGGATTTCTTCCGATTGCAGCCGCACTACCTCGGGGCGAATGCGGTCATGCTGCTCTCCGCCTTCGTGACGCTATGCAAAGCTTACCTCGGAGTTCGGAACACCATTGACCTCTTGTCCCGGATCTTCTTTCCCCGCAGTTTCCGAGTGGGAACCGGGGTGTTCTTCACCGATCCCAAGACCCAGAAGAAAATGGAAGTGAAAGTCATGGCCGAGTGCGGAGCCGCTGTCATTTACCTCCGCAAATATGGACTGTATCCTCATCCCCAGCCACCACAGTCTATCAAAGACTGGCATATGGGGTTCTTCTATGTTTCCTCTCCTGAGGGCAAGGATCTTCTTAACCTGCCTGAGTTCTCCCTGCCGCCTCCAACTGCCAAGCACAACTGGTCCGAGAATCCAGGTGACGGGGACACTGATCTGGATCGCCAGATGGCTCATATCCAAGTGCTGATGGCCGAGGGACTACAGCCTGCCGACCTGGTGGCCACATGGCTCTGTCGCCGAGATCTCCCGCTGCAGCGCCGATGCCATCGCATCTGCGACATGAGCCAGTTGCGAGACCCCACTCAGATCTCTACCTTCAAGATATCAGAAACAGAGCTTGTTCGCCGGCTAAACTTGCTCGCTGACGTTAAAGCTAGTGAACCTTTTGTTTTCGGAGTGAGGGCGTACAACCGCCTCGGACCTTGCCACGTGGTATGCCTCTGCTTCCGATCTCGCACTGATTTTTCTTTGCTTTCTTGTTTATTCTGGTCGTCTGCTCTTCCCCAGGAATTTCTCGGCTCCAGGGCCATGCATGACGGGCAGGCCGCTTCTGGCTACCACCCCGACCGCACAGAAGAAGACGCCGAGGACTTGGAGCTCGAGGAGGAAACGGACTCTGAATCAGAAGCCCGCACTGCCTCCCTCGGACTTGGCCGCGATCAGCCGGGTGACTCTGAATCCTCCATCAAATGCTTCATGGCCGAGTGGAGTAGTGCCGTTGATTCTCCTGGTGACTGCGGCGCAGAGTCCCAGCCGATTGCACAGACGACGGCTGCGGGAAAGCGCCCCCGAACAGATGATGTCGTTTTCCCCTCCAAGGCTCCCCCGAAGAAAACTAACAAGAGACCAGGACGCCGAGCTGCTCCTCCGATTGCTTCTAGGCCACCTGGCCCCGTGCTTTCTCCTGCACCTCTGAACTGCTCCTCCGAGTTTTACTATGGCGAAATTTGATGCCAGACTGCCCCGAGCTATCGGGTACTCTCCTTTGCTCTTGCTCTGCGTGCTTCTATTTGTATCCGATCTATTTTTTCATCTTGCTTTTTTGTGATACAGGGCTACCCGAACTGTTGCTCCCCCTGCACCTGGATCTCCTCCGACTGTGCCCCCTATGGTACCCGAGGTTCCTCCAAGTGCGCACCCCGCGACCTCCACTACCTCCGCCGTTCCCCCTGCGCCTTCACGCAAGAGAGTTGCCACCGAAACTTCCAAGGCCGAGCGCCTCAAGAAGCAGAAAGCTGCTACAACTACTAAGCAGTCGCAGCCGACCGCTCCTCCTCCGACCTCCGCGGCCTTCATAGGTCCGACTGTTGGCGTGCAATCGGTCACCCCTGCAATCGCCGCCACTGCTACTCCACTCCTCCTCGACCAGTCTGGGGTTGCGCACCCCACTGCACCGACCGCGGATCTGACCGGCGCAGACGCTGCTCAGCCCGAGGCTTCTTCATCCCAGGCCACTATTCGTGTCGATCCCACTCCTGCAGCTGGATCGGGGAGCACCTCCGCTGCCCCCAATAAACCGGACTGCTCCTCCACCACATGTATCGTTCCCGATTGCATATCATGTCCCTGCTGGGACCAGTACTGCCCCGCCTCCATCTCCTAGGGTTGTTGTGCGCCAGCCGCCGACCGCTACCCGTCAGCTCTCGCGAGCTGACCGGTTCCGCGAGGCGTACACCGGTGCACTCGACGTCTCGCCAGTCCGACCTCTTGCTGATTCTGCCACTCCTCCTCGTCCTGGGTCCGAGGATCAAATCCCGGCCCATCTGCTGCATCGATTGGGTGGCCTCGCTACCCACATCAGGAGTTTTGCTACAGGAGACCTAGGCCAAATCCTTGCCTCCGAGCACTCTGCTTATGTAAGTTTAACTTCCTGTGGGGGCGCGCCAGCGCACCCACCGGGTGTAGTCCCCGAGATTCGGGCCGATTTCTTGCAATCTGCTCGGATCTTACTTTCTTTTATCTGCTATGCACCTTAGATCTGACCAACCAATTTTTCAGGCCATTTGCGATAGACGCCAAGCTGTCTTTGATGAGCTCTTGGCCGCTTATTCAGCGGGCCAAAAATCCATCACCACTCTGAAGAAAAATGTTGATGCTCAAGCTGTAAAGATCCAAGAGCTGACAGGTATATTTCTGCTTGTTATTTGGTTATCTCCGATTGCTACCGCTGAAATAACTTAGCCACATCTCTTTCTTTAGCTGTTGCTGCTCACGCCCCCGAGCTGGAGGCTGCCCAGAAGAGAATCGCTGAGCTAGAGACTTAGCTCGGTGAAAAGGATGGCCAGCTCGGCAGTGCTAAACAGGAACATCAACGTCTGTCTGCTGTCGAGATCGACCTGCAGGCCAAGATCCAGAAGATGACCAAGGACCTTGCCGCCGCCAAAACTGCTCACGACCATGAAATGCAAAGGCTTGTCGATGCTCTCCATGAGGTGGAAGGTCAATTATTGAAGGAAAAGGACTTAGCCATCAAACGCATCAAAGACATGGCTGTCCAGCATCAGGAAGACCTCCAAGCTGCGCAGGCACATGCCGACCTTGCCCTTGCTTGCCTCCACCGAGTGGACCTTGCCCTTGCTGGTATTTTCTCCTTTCCGCTTGCTCTTGCATTCCGATATGACATTGTTTCCCTCCGATCTGACATTGCTTCCCTTTGATCCGAACTTGCTCTTTTCATCAGATGCCTGGCCCAACTCTACCATTGCCGCCACTGCCACCGTGGAAGAAGCCCGCCGCGTCAGAGGCGCAGTGGTTGATGCTAATGCTGGCTGGAGTGCTGAGGACTTTGCTGTGGCTCTGGATGCTCGACTACCCCTTGTCAAAGGTGCTCTTTGGATGTACAAAACTGGGGTCCAGAAGCTGAATGAAAAGCTCTTTACATCACGAACCAGGCCGATTGCAGATGCAACGACCGATGATGTTTCTCGGATCTTCAAGGCCGCACCCTGCCAACTTGAAATCATGCTCGTCTCTGGCATTCGCTCCGGAATTCAAGCTGCACTGTCCATTTTCAAGAGCTGGTACCCTGACGTGGACATTAGCCTACTAAAGGCCATGCGCGCTGGGTCGGAGGATAGCCTTGCTCCAGTCTGGACGCAAATATGCCATCTTGCTGATGAACTTTCTGAGGCCATGAATCCTTTTGACTTTACTCATTTTGTTGACAGTGACGGCGTTCAGATCGACTCGCTATCACTCAGCAAGCTCCATTACTCCTCCAGTGAAGATGTCTCACAGTCTCGGCCTGCTCGGCGCACAAGAAGTGCCATCGCCCACACCTCGGAGTATGTTGATGATGAAGAAGAAGGCGAGGACGTGGGCGAAGAAGAAGGCGAGGAAGCGGGCGAAGAAGAAGGCGAGGACTCCACCAACGGTCGCTCGGCGAGCGCCGCTCGAGACCCACTAAACACTCGGCCCGACGCCACCGCTACTTCAGCTCCTGGAGGTGCCACCAGCACGACTCCGACTACCTCAGCTCCGCCTGCTACGGATGCCACAACTGCTTCAGCTGCTGCTCCATTTTCTGCCGATGCACCGACAGTCTGAGCTCGGCGCACCTTCATTTACCTGCTTTTGCTTTACAAACAATTTATTCAAACTCTAAGTGCGCCCGCCGAGGGCCACTTTCATGTAATCAACATTTGGCCAATCGGCCATGCTTGCTCATGACATTGCTCTTTCTCGGTTATATATGCTCTTGCCTTTGCGCTTTCAAATCGATTGCCTTTTCCTTAGTCTGCATCTCTGCCAACCCTACAGCCGACCCGCGGTCTGTGGTCGGATCAGAAAGTAGACCTCGGAAGAAATTTTGACAAATACTTCCGGGTTCTCAATTTTTCGCACAAAGGTAAGGTTGCGCGGACGGGCCGATTGCAACCTGCCGACTGTTGGCCAGCCGGTCTGGTCACAGTCGGTTGCGTCTGCTATCGGTTGAGTCCGGACTAGATATACTTTTAGAGTGTGAATTTTCCGATTGATGGTTCTGCTTGGCCACGTTCACCCGACATTACATCCGAACTGCGGTTTGCATTCGGTTCGAACTGACCCTCACAAACCCACCGCTCTTTCGGTTCTTCCTCGTAAGTATACCCATTTCGGGGCAACCGACCAGTCCCCGGTTCCGCTTTCGCCAACCTTAGAACTGGGAGATGAATGCACAAGTTTTTGTAACTCCTGCCGAATGCGGTCTGGTGGACGCACGGCTATTCTCATTGATAATATTTTTTAAAAAGGGGGAATACAACGATACCGCTCAACTATAAAAAGGGCACAACTGCGCGATGTTCCATGGACGCTCCGTTTCTTGTCCTGAAGAATCCACATATCGGGTCGGTTTTCTGCAATCGATGAGGTAGTATGCATTGATCTTGAGCGCCCGATGTCAGAACCCTCTGTTAGGTATGTGCTAGGATCAAGACTCAATTTGCATTATGTTAAAGATTTCAAAAGAAATTGAAATGGGACAGAGAACACCCCCCAGATGAATTTAATTCAAATGGACAGAATAAAAGTTGCTCCAAAAATTCCTTTTGCATTTTTGAAAAGTCTTATAAATGAGTGTGATCACATATCAAGTGATGTGGTAGCAAACCCATACTCATGGATTTTTCAAATATTCAAACAGGAGCATGGAATTAAATAAAAACCCCTATTTGAATTGAGATTCAAATATTTGGAATTTAAAAAATTTTCAAAAGTTGGAAATGGCTAGCTACTGGTCATGTATGTCCAAATATAAATTTTGAGCATTTATAAAAATTCCTAGCTATTTTATTTAATAGGCAGAATACAAATACAGAAAAGAAATAGAAAAAGGAAACAGAAAAAGGATAGAAATCCTTACCTGTCGCCTAGGCGAAGCCAGGCCAGTCGGCCCAGCCAGCCCAAAAGGGCAAGGGGGTCTTCTTCCCCTTCCCCGCGCCTCCAAGCTGCTCGGTGGAATGACCACCGAGACAGCCGAGCACGCCGTCGCTTCTCCAGACGCCACCTTCCCCTCCCCGGCCTTCTACGCGCACCTAGAGACGCTCCTGAGAGCCACGCCTCCATTCCCCCCTCTTCACGCGCTCCTGCTCTCCCTCTCGCCCAGCTCCGCGACGAACAGAGCCCGGCCGTCGCCATGGATTGAAGACCGCGTGGCCACCGTCGTCCCCGAGCTGCGCCGTCTTGTCCATCGTCTTTGCCGTCATCAACTCCGTTGAAGCCCCCGTTCAATCGAGCTCCGAAGCCTGTGAAGCCGACGCCATCGTCATCGACAAGCTCCGGCCGCCGAGAAGTTCCGCCGTCGATTGCTCCGCCGTCCGAGCACCCCCGGCCCTGCCGTCTCCCCCATCGCAACCAGGATGAGGTCCTGCGTCGATTCCCCCTACTACCCCCTCTCCGTTTGCTCTCTGCTGTGATCCGCCATGGATCCCGAGCAAGCTCGCCGCCATGGTCGAGCTGGAGCTCGCTCCAGTGCCCCTGGCGATGCACCCGTGCGTGCGTTTGGCACCTGGCCTTCCCAGCTTTCGAACGCACCCAAGATCACCCCAAACCGTGCACTCTAACCCCGAACACGACCTCGCCGTGGTTCTGTTTCCGCCGGAGACGTCGCCGCCGTCGCTCCAGCCTTCCCCTCGAGCCCCAGATTCTTCCATTCGATGCGGCAGGTCCTCAGCTACACGCCGGTGCCCTCCCCTTGGCCTCCCGTGCCCTAACTCGCCATCCCGAGCAACTCCAGCGAGGCACAGTGCTCGCCGGCGACGAGCATCGTCATTAGGGCTAACCCAGTGCCTAATCACCTTGGCCCCACCCCCAGTCACACTGCCATGTGGGCCCAGCCTGCTAACTCCCCCTGGTTAATTCAAATCGATTTAATCTGTTTAATTAACACAGTGAGAGAATGACAGGTGGGTCCCCCTTGTCAGTGGCCCCTTGATGTCAGCATGACCTCATGCTGATGCAGTAAATGATTTTCTATTTAAATCAATTCAGAAATTGGTAGAAAATACTTACAACTTTGGAAATTCATAGAAAATTCATCCTCACTCCAAATGTAGCAAATAATATGTCTAAAATTATTAGAAAAATTCAAGGAATCTGAATATGAAATCTGTTTTCATGTTTGACCAAGTTTGATTGGGTGAACAGTGGTAACAAAGCATATGCATTCCTTTTAAATTCAAAATGGAGTTTGAATTAGCAATTCATTTGCAATACACTCCTTTTAAATGGAATTCCCTCACACCTCAGAAGCATGTACATCAAGTTTCAACCTTCAACAATGTGTTTGTGCATTGTACTTATGTTGCCCCCCACGATTGTTGTTTGTCGATAGAAGTGGAACCGGAACAGGAGGCTGCCCCCTTCGTTGAAGATCCCGAAACTGAACCTCGTCAGCAAGGCAAGCAAACCCCCATTGATCATGTCGATAAAATCCCATTTCCCTCTCAGTCCCGCTTATGCATGAAATAGGATGATCACCTTGTTATCGATTCTACCACATAGTTGAACCCATATCCTTTGCATGACCTATCATTTTATCACAGTAGTAAGCAAACCACAATCCTAGCAGATGTAGGAGTTGATTGATATCATGTGGCCCCTGCAACTATTACTGCTTATTACATGCTTAGAGTTTACAATGAGGATACTTTGATCTGTGAGTCGGGATGGTAGAAATCATGTTTAAGAAGGTGAAACTATGTTGGTGAATCCACCCTAATACAAGGTGAACGATGAGAGGCTGTGTAGGAGTACACAGTGGGTTGTCTCGTTGAACACCGCCTTAAGTCCGAGTTCTTGTGTGGTGATCCAAGAAGAAGAGTGCAACCACACATTGGGCTCACTGACCCCTCTCAACCTAGTACCTCATCCCGCTCGAACCCCAGAAGTCGCAGTAGTTCGGAGTTCTGGTAGGGCTGTGGCACGGTCTGCAAAGTGGATGAACGGCTACTCAGACCGGCTTGGGACCCTGCACACATCGTTTGAGGCTGTACTGGAACCTCGACCGGACTTCCATACGGATCCAACTCAGAGAGGCGACTCTCTGGACTAGAACAGAGCTGTGGGCGAAGTGTTGTGGTGAACTTCCTCGCCGACACCCCTTGAATGGTGGCGAGGCCAAAGGCGGTAACTGATGGTCATGTGTGTGTAGCGGTACACCCGTGCAGGGTTAACCAAACTATTCGAATAGCCGCGTCCGCGGTAAGGGACTGCTTGGAAAGCTTATCTTGATTATTAGACAACTTGAACTAGATACTTATAAAACTTTCCAAGATAATCGTGAGTGCTATGGCGTGCTTCCTCGTGGGGAAGTCGAGGAAGGCACCATAGTGGTGTAATTGATTTGAGACATGTAGTGGACTCGTGTATGCTTCTTACCTCAAGTCTGGTATTCGTAGTTCAGGACTAGCCAAGTCAAAGCTGGAACTTCTGCTTATGAACCCCACCTCCCTTTGCCTTGATACATGTGCATGAGTAGTATAGCTCCTACGTAAGTCTTGCTGAGTACGACTTTGTACTCACGTTTGCTTATTCTATGTTTTAGATGAACCCACTGACCCCGAAAGTGGATTCTTCCTCGAGCTCGACGACTGAAGACCAAGCTAGTGTAGTCCCAGTCAGCAGACCGGTTCCCTCATGGAGGGCTTGTGTTTAAATAAGGCTTCTTAAGCCATTTGTTAAACTTGTCTGTACCCAGACATAATTTGCTTCCTCATGCTTGTTGCAATGTTGGATCACGGTCTCGTGATCTCTGTGTGCACTCTGTAAGAGTTATCAATAAAGTTGTACACTTTGTAGAGAATTGCAATGATACATGTTGTTCATACTAGACATGTGTGTTGCGTGTATGATTATAACATGCATGTCTTAGTATGGGTTTTCGAGACCTTAGTTGTGATTTGGCATGCGGTCTTTTATACACCAAGTGGCCCTTAGATGTGCGCAGTTTGGGGCATCATGATGCGATTGCTCGTGACTCCTTCACGTGCACACTTTGATGTATGATTGAGCCCGCCCTATACCCCGACTAAGTGATCGGGCTGGAGTAAGTCTATGTAAGGGTTATAATACAATCGATAGTATGGTTGAGGCGACTTGTCTATGAGTATGGGAGTTCGCCACCCATCTCATTTAGACTTGTGTGCGGACGATGAGGACCCATCTCAGTTGATCATCCGGCCTGTATGGGATGCCCCTCACGTTCGATGCTTTCCGAGAACGTTCTGTGCTTGGCCTTGTCTGCTTAGACAAGTGGGTACGGTTCTCGGCTCTCCATAAGATTGTGTTGTAGAGAGTCTTGCATACGCTAACCCCGGGTCCCGACAGACTTGGTATCAGAGCAGGACTGACTGTAGGATTATCAGCCTTTGCCGAAGTCGAGTCTAGCTTTCTATAGTTATATAGTTACTCTGGGTATATAAGGGAACAATGTAAGGCTTCTTTTTTTCTCCTTACCCTCATCGTTCTGAGTTCTGAGTCACCCTCATCTTGTTCTACGGGAAGATAGGACTAGGCTCATCTATGTCTTACTAGAACATCTCGTTGTTTGCTTCCTTGTAGCCATAGGAGAGTTGTGTTCGATTTGCTATAATTGTTATGCTTCCTGATTTCTTACATCGTATGTAAGTGCTGTTTCTATGTTGTAAGAAAATTATTTTCTTTTGCAATTAAAGCCGTTATGTTGTCCGAGTCATTCCAGTTATCTTCATAATCTAATGCATTTGCAAAATCCTTCTCTCTATTTCGGTTATATTTCCAGAAGTTTTGCTAGGTGGCATTCCCGACAGTTCCATAGAGTTTTTTGTAGGTTTTATCCTAGAAACCTATAGTGATTCATTTGCAGTTCTTCATCCCACTTTGTATGTCTTCTAGCCAGAATAACCACACTAACCATCATGTTGGGGTACTTTGCTACTCTGACATATCTTTTGTAGCCCCTAGAAAGCCATGGTCATCCTCTAGGAAAACCATCCAGTAACCCGACTCCTTAAACCTAGTCACCCGACAGATGTGTAGAGTTCATAGTGGATCTTATGCCAGGAACCGCACCAATTTCCAGACGCCCATACAAAATGGCCCCACGTGAGTTAGCTGAGCTTAAAATCCAACTTGAAGCTTTGTTGTCAAAAGGCTTCATCCGCCCTAGCTCATCGCCATGGGGTTGCCCCGTTCTGTTCGTAACGAAGAAAGATGGAACAGAAAGGATGTGCGTAGACTATCGCCCGCTAAATCTAGCGACGATAAAGAACAAGTACCCACTGCCCAGGATCAATGATCTTTATGATCAACTTGCTGGATCCTTTTCTTCTCCAAGATGTATTTCAGATTAGGTTATCATCAAATCAAAATCCGGAACGAGGACATTCCCAAAACGGCTTTCACTACTCGTTATGGTCTTTACGAGTACACTGTCATGTCCTTTGGTTTAACCAATGCCCCCGCCACTTTCTCTCGCATGATGAATTCGATCTTCATGGAATACCTAGATAATTTTGTTGTAGTTTATCTTGATGATATTCTCATCTACTCGAAGAACAAAGAAGAACATGCCGAATATCTCAGGCTGGTATTGATGAAACTTCGAGAGCATCGCCTTTATGCCAAGTTCTCTAAGTGCGAATTTTGGCTACCAGAAGTGACCTACTTAGGCCACGTGATTTCTGCAAAAGGCATTACTGTCAATCCCGAGAGAGTTCAGGCCGTCCTTGACTGGACTCCACCTGAATCAGTTAAGCAAGTTAGGAGTTTTCTTGGCTTAGCAAGCTATTGTCGCCGCTTCGTCGAGAACTTTTCGAAAGTTGCAAAGCCTCTAACTCAACTCCTAAAGAAAGATAAGAAATTCCAATGGACTCCCAAGTGCGAGGAAAGCTTTCAAGAGCTAAAAAGAAGATTGACTTATGCCCCCGTACTTGCGCCTTCAGACAGAAAAAAGGATTTCGAGATCTTTTGTGACGCCTCACGGCAAGGGTTAGGATGCATACTTATGAAAGATAGACATGTGGTAGCTTATGCTTCACGCCAGTTGCGTCCACATGAAGAGAACTATCCTACCCATGATCTTGAACTCGCTGCCGTAGTTCATGCCCTGACAACTTGGTGACATTACCTCCTTGGTAATCGTTGTGAGCTCTATTCCGACCACCAAAGCCTCAAATACATATTCACCCAGCCAGATCTTAATCTCAGGCAAAGACGCTGGATAGAGTTGATAAAAGATTATGACTTAGGAATTTCTTACACCCCAGGAAAAGCCAATGTCATGGCTGATGCACTAAGTCGTAAGTCGTATTGTAACAACCTCATGTTACAACAGTGTCAACCACTTCTTCATGAGGAATTTCGAAAGCTCAATCTCGAGATTGTTCCTCGTGGATCTCTTTTAAACTTGGTGGCGAAACCAACACTTGAGGATCAAATCATAGTTGCCCAAAGGCGTGCACGAGCTGTTCGCCGGATCAAGGAGAACATTGCTAGCGGAGTTGCTAAATGTTTCTCCACAGATAGCAAAGGAACGGTATTCTTTGGAAATCGTTTGGTAGTACCTAAGAATAGGGACCTAAGGCAACTCATCCTCAAAGAAGCCCATGACACACCCCTCTCGATTCATCCCGGTAGCAAAAAGATGTACCGAGATCTACGCCAGAGATTTTGGTGGACTAAGATGAAGAGAGACATTGCTCGATATGTTGCCGAATGTGATGTTTGTCGTCGCATTAAGGCCGAACACCAAAGACCTACTGGTACACTTCAACTTTTGCCTATTCCCGAGCGTAAATGGGACAAAGTCATTATGGATTTCGTCACTGGCTTTCCAAAAACCCAGAAAGGAAATGATGCCATCTTCGTTGGGGTGGATAGACTTTCCAAAGTTGCTCACTTCCTTCCAGTTCGCGAGTCTATAACTGCTAGCCAGTTAGCGGACTTGTATGTCTCTAGAATTGTGTCTCTTCATGGTGTTCCTTTGGAAATCAATTCTGATCGTGGTAGACTTTTCACCTCTAGATTTTGGGGAAGCTTTCAGAATGCTATGGGAACTCATCTCTCCTTTAGTACAACTTTCCATCCTCAGTCTAGCGGTCAAGTCGAAAGGGTTAACCAAATTCTTGAAGACATGCTCAGAGCTTGTGTTATCTCATTCGGAAAGAATTGGGAGAAGTCTCTGCCATTCGCCGAATTTTCTTATAACAATAGTTTCCAATCTAGTCTGAACAAAAGCATCGTACGTGAGGGGCATCCCATCCAGGCCGGATGATCAACTGAGATGGGTCCTCATCGCCCGCTCACAAGTCTAAATGATTATGGGTGGTGAAATCCCATACTCATAGACAAGTCGCCTCAACCATGTTATCGATTGAATCATAACCCTTACATAAACAGACTCCAGCCCGATCACTTAGTCGGGGTCTAGGGCGGGCTTGATCATACAACAAAGTGTGCACGTGATAGAGTCACGAGCAATCGCATCGTGATGCCCCAAGCTGCGCACATATAAGGGCCACTTGGTGTATAAAAGACCGCCAGCCAGATCACAACTAAGGTCACAAAAACCCATACTAAGACATGCATGTTATAATCATACACGCAACACACATGCCTAGTATGAACAGCAGGTATCATCACATAACTCTACAAAGTACTTCTTTATTGACTTACACATAGAGTATACAAAGATCACATGTTTGTGATCAACATTACATCATACAACGGAAGCAAACTAGTTCTGACTACAGACAAGTTTAACAAATGGCTTAGAGAAGCCTTGTTCAACAAACATGCCCTTCCACGAGGGACCAGACTGTTGTCCGGAATTATACTACCAAGGTCAACGTCGAGCTTCACGAAGGTGACTCCATCGGGGTCTGGTTTCTCATCTAAAACATAGAATGAGCAAACGTGAGTACAAAGTCGTACTCGGCAAGAATTACATCAGAACTACACTACTCATGCTCAAGTTTCAAGGTAAAGGAGGTGGGGTTCAACATGCAGAAGTGCCATCTTTGACTTGGCTAGTCCTGTACTACGAGTACCAGACTTGAGGTAAGAAGCGTACACGAGTCCACTACCAAGTCTCCAACCAATACACCACTATTGATACTTCCTCGACTTCCCCACGAGGAAGCACGCCATAGAACTCACGCTTATCTTGCGAGTTTTATAAGTATCCATTCAAGTTGTCTATGATCAAGTAGAGGTCTCCAAGTAGTCCATAACCGCGGACACGGCTATTCGAATAGTTCATTAACCCTGCAGGGGTGTACATCTTCACACGCGTTTCATCACTTATCGCCTCGTTCTCGTCACCCATCAAGCGGGTGTCGGACGTGGATGAAACCAAGGCACTATCCTCACATCACCTTCTCTAAGCCAGGAGTCGACTACCTGAGTTTGGCACCGCTCGAGAGTCCGGACGGTTCAACGAAACGGACTCAGATAATGTAAGGGACCGAGACACCACCTCTGCCAGATGGTTTCACTGCCTCACAGGTCCACCCACATATCTATATGATGCAACCTTTTTCAGGTCTTCATTCTTTTTCTATGCACATGCCAAATGGAAAGCCTGAATCTATTGTGACTCCTGGACCGGATCGGGTACGTAAAGAGGCCAAACGGGGCTCCCATAAACCCTACATGTGGTCATACTCTTTGTCTTGGATCACAAAACAGGAACTCGGGGCCTAGGGCAGTGTTTAACGAGACAACCCACTGTGTACTCCTACACAGCCTCCCATCGTTCACCTTTGTATTAGGGTAGATTCACCAACACGTTATCATGAACAACCTGTGTTCATTCCATCCCGACTCACAAACAATGTAACCTCATTGTACCACTAAACAGCAATAAGCAGTAAAAGTTGCAGGGGCCACATGCTCATCATTCAACTCCTATATCTGCTAGGACTGTGGTTTGCTTAATACGGTGACAAAATGATAGGTCATGCATCGGAATGGGTTCAACTATGCGTAAGAACGTGTCTCGGTGATCTCCTAAACATGCATAAGCGAGACTGAGAGGGAAGTCAGATTTTATAGACATGATCAATGGGGTTTGCTTGCCTTGCTGACGAGGTTCAGTATCGGGGTCTTCAACGAAGAGGGCAGCCTCCGATTCCAGTTGCACGTCTATCGAGGAAACAAAGCAATCAAGGGGTAAATGTAATGTTATGCTCAAACACATGATCAATATTGTGGTGGTGATGTTCATGGTCACAATGTGTTGGCAATTCCATTTAAAAGAAGCCAATTGCAAAGTCAATTGCAAATGCACCTCAAATTTGAATTCAAATTAAAGCCATATGGATGTTTGCCACTGTTGACCCAATTTAAATTGGTCAAACATAAAACAAAGTCCATATTCATAATCCTTGATTTTTTCTGATAATTTTAGACATATTATTTGTCACATTTGGAGTTAGGATGAATTTTCTATGAATTTTCAAAGTTTTAAAATTTTCTGCCATTTTCTGGATTAAATTAAATCTATTAAACAGAGTTATTGCGTCAGCTGACGTCAGGGTGATGTCAGGGGGTAGCTGACGTGTGGGTCCGGGCTGTCAGTGTCTTTGGTTAATTAATCTAGTGGATTAATTTAAACTGGGGGGGTTAGTGGCCTCTGGCCCACATGTCAGTGAGAGGGGAGGGGGATTAGGCTCAGGCTAAGGGCCCTAATGGCGCCGGCGAGCCACAGTTGGCCGGAGAACTCGCCGGAGTTGCGTTGCAGGCACGGGAGGGGAAACGGAGAGCACTGGCGTGATGCACAAGCTCTCCCGCGTCTGTTAGTGCCACCTGGGGTTCAAGGCAAGCTCTCGGGCGACGGGGGCGTCAGCCATGGCGGCGGTCGAGGCACTGACCTCGCCGGAATCACGTGCCAGGGCTCGGGAGGGGGCGGGAAGGGGGCAAACGAGAGCTCTGCTCACCCTGGTTCGAAAGAAGAAGACGGCGGGGCCGCGAAGAGCTTGACGACGACGAATTTGGAGACCTTCTTCTCGGCGGCCGGCGGCAGAAGCTCGAAGCGGGTGTCGCCTCCAGTGGCGTTGGACTCCAATTGGCAGGGGGAAATGACGAGGGCGTCCACCGCGGAGCTTCTTGACATGGCGGCGTGCCCTGGTTCGTCCAGTGGCCACGCTGGAGCTTCGCCGTGCACTCGGCTAGGTTTCGGGCGCGGCGCGGAAACTTTGCCGGAGAGAGAGAGAGAGGAGGGGCCAGAGCGAGGGCAAGGGGTGCCTGGGGGGTGTGGCGGCTGCGTGGCGCTCTGGGGTGCGAGGGGAGAGGCCTAGAAGGTCGCTGGCCGTCGCGGTGGCCTCGGCACTCCCCTGCCCTCCACTGAGCTGCTTCGGAGGGAGGGGAGGAAGACGACAGGGGCGTCTCGGGTGGGTTGGGCCGGCCTAGTTTAAGTTGGGCCAGAAGCAGGTAAGGCCCCTTTTTCCTTTTTATTTCTTTTCTGTTTGTTTTTCTTTTTCTTTCATTTGTTTGCTCTGATAAATAAATACCAAAGTATTTTTATAAATTCCCAAACTTTTTATATGGATTTATGTGACCAGTACCTAGTCACTGCCAAGACTTGAGAATTTTTTTTAATTCAAAATATTTGAATTCAAATTCAAATAGGGTATTTATTTAATTCCATGCCCCTATTTGAATATTTGAAAAATCCATGAGCATGGGATTGCTACCACATCACTTTATATGTGATCACACTCATTTATGAGACTTTTCAAAAATACCAGAGGAATTTTTGGAAGAAAATTTTGTCTGGCCATTTGAATTAAATTCTTTAGGGCTTTTCTTTTTCCCCATTTTTGAATTTCTTTGAATTTTTCACATGATGCAAGGTCCAAGCTAACCCTAGCACAAGCCTAAACTTGGGATTGTGACAGTCGGGATGGTAGAAATCAGGTTGAGGAAGGTGAAACTGTGTTGGTGAATCCACCCTAATACAAGGTGAACGATGAGAGGCTGTGTAGGAGTACACAGTGGGTTGTCTCGTTGAACACCGCCTTAAGTCCGAGTTCTTGTGTGGTGATCCAAGAAGAAGAGTGCAACCACACATTGGGCTCATTGACCCCTCTCAACCTAGTACCTCACCCCGCTCGAACCCCAGAAGTCGCAGTAGTTCGGAGTTCTGGTAGGGCTGTGGCAAGGTCTGCGAAGTGGATGAACGGCTACTCAGACCGGCTTGGGACCCTGCACACATCATTTGAGGCTGTACTGGAACCTCGGCCGGACTTCCATACGGATCCCCCTCAGATAGGCGACTCTCTGGACTAGAACGGAGCTGTGGGCGAAGTGTTGTGGTGAACA
This sequence comes from Bromus sterilis, assembly GCA_950022295.1. Taxonomy (NCBI): domain Eukaryota; kingdom Viridiplantae; phylum Streptophyta; class Magnoliopsida; order Poales; family Poaceae; genus Bromus; species Bromus sterilis. The sequence goes on along the minus strand of OX465596.1, from coordinate 152,849,259 downwards.
TCCTCGCCGACACCCCTTGAATGGTGTCGAGGCCAAAGGCGGTAACTGATGGTCATGTGTGTGTAGTGGTACACCCCTGCAGGGTTAACAAAACTATTCGAATAGCCGCGTCCACGGTAAGGGACAGCTTGGAAAGCTTAGCTTGATTATTAGACAACTTGAATTGGATACTTATAAAACTTGCCAAGATAAGCGTGAGTGCTATGGCGTGCTTCCTCGTGGGGAAGTCGAGGAAGGCACCATAGTGGTGTAATTGGTTGGAGACATGTAGTGGACTCGTGTACGCTTCTTACCTCAAGTCTGGTATTCGTAGTTCAGGACTAGCCAAGTCAAAGCTGGCACTTCTGCTTATGAACCCCACCTCCCTTTGCCTTGATACATGTGCATGAGTAGTATAACTCCTACGTAAGTCTTGCTGAGTACGACTTTGTACTCACGTTTGCTTATTCTATGTTTTAGATGAACCCACTGACCCCGAAGGTGGATTCTTCCTCGAGCTCGACGACTGAAGACCAAGCTAGTGTAGTCCCAGTCAGCAGACTGGTTCCCTCGTGGAGGGCTTGTGTTTAAATAAGGCTTCTTAAGCCATTTGTTAAACTTGTTTGTACCCAGACATAATTTGCTTCCGCATGCTTGTCGTAATGTTGGATCACGGTCTCGTGATCTCTGTGTGCACTCTGTAAGAGTTATCAATAAAGTTGTACACTTTGTAGAGAATTTCAATGATACCTGCTGTTCATACTAGACATGTGTGCTGCGTGTATGATTATAACATGCATGTCTTAGTATGGGTTTTTGAGACCTTAGTTGTGATCTGGCTGGCGGTCTTTTATACACCAAGTGGCCCTTAGATGTGCGCAGTTTGGGGCATCGCGATACGATTGCTCGTGACTCCGTCATGTGCACACTTTGATGTATGATCGAGTCCGCCCTAGACCCCGACTAAGTGATCGGGCTGGAGTAAGTCTATGTAAGGGTTATAATACAATCGATAGTATGATTGAGGCGACTTGTTTATGAGTATGGGAGTTCTCCACCCATCTCATTTAGACTTGTGTGCGGACGATGAGGACCCATCTCAGTTGATCATCCGGCATGGATGGGATGCCCCTCACGTTCGATGCTTTCCGAGAACGTTCTGTGCTTGGCCTTGTCTGCTTAGACAAGTGGGTACGGTTCTCGGCTCTCCATATGATTGTGTTGTAGCGAGTCTTGCATACGCTAACCCCGGGTCCCAACACCCGACTGATGGCGAATGGACCTTCCCAAGGAGAGGATAACTTGTCCTGGCCATCCGATTTCTGGATTCGGCGCAGCGCCAAGTCACCCTCACGAAAATCTAGGGGACGGATCTTCTTGCTGTGGTAGTGATGCAGCTTCTGCTGGTATATTGCCGACCTGGACAAGGCCAAGAAGCATGCTTCTTCTCTCAGATAAACACCGTCCTCGCGAGCTTCCTTGGCTTCTGCCTCCGTGTACATGGCGTGATGAGGTGAATCGAACTCGATATCACAGGGAAGAATTGACTCCAAACCATATACGAGGAATAAGGGAGTGAATCCAGTTCAACGGTTCGGTGTGGTACGCAGACTCCAGAGCACTGCTGGCAGCTCGTCGAGCCACGCGCCAGACGCTCTCTCGAGTGGTTCCACCAATCTTGGCTTGATTCCAGACAGAATGAGGCCATTTGCCCGCTCTGCTTGACCATTTGACTGGGGGTGAGCTACGGATGCTACATCTAGCTGAATGCCCTGCTGGGAAGCATACCGAGCTAGCGCCCCTTTTGCGAAGTTTGTTCCACTGTCAGTGATGATGCTGTGCGGCACTCCATATCTGACTGTGATGTCCACAATGAACTTGACCGCAGTCGGTCCATCTAGCTTCTTGATCGGCCTTGCCTCGATCCACTTGGTGAATTTGTCAACTGCTACCAACAAATGTGTCATGCCGCCTCTGGCTGTCTTGAACGGTCCAACCATGTCCAGACCCCAAACAGCAAATGGCCATTGATGGTACGATTTCTCGCCCCCTTGTTGGTTACCCAAAGTGGAAGGTTGAGATGTAGATAGCAGCAATTTACCTTAGTGAAGATACCAAGGTTGAGGATCGACCAGTAGAACTCCAAGATCGACAAGTAGGTGGCAAGGAAACAATGGCACTGTTTTTAAGACAAAAGTTGCTTCCTTGACCTGGACCTACACACACAACAGATAACTTTGCTCCCAACGAGTTCAGAGAGGTTGTCAATCTCTCCGGCCTTATTGTTTACAAAGGATCAAACGCACGGGATAATAATGATAGTGATAGCAACGAAAAAGTAAATAAACCTGTAAATAAATAGTAGGTGTAAACAGTGTTGGAAATATGGACCGGGGTCCTATGATGTTCACTAGTGATGTCTCTCTCCCAAAAGATGATAAAATAGACATGCGAGGTAAACAAATTACAGTTGGGCAATTGACAGGATTATGTGCGCAAACCAATGCTAAGTATGCTATAAAGAAAGGAAGAGGCTCAAAAGCATGGGCGGTACGCCAAGACAAGTAGACCGAAATCCATCTGCATCTACCTACTAATCATCCACCTTGAGATATCTATCCAGAACATCTCGCTGGTATTAAGTTGCGAGTCCCACCCAAAGTGTAAACTCAAAGCAACAGACAACTGCATTAAATAACTTTGCGTAAAGTAAACAATCCTTGCACCCGCAAGTACAAGCACCATTGTTTTCCCCCTTGTGGCAACATCACATCCCCTAGACTCATGTTTCTGTCACTCAAGCTAGTCATCAGGGGGCATAAACCCACAATCATGCATAACGCTCCCTCTTGGAGTCACTACCTACTACTTGCCCAAAGCAATAAACAGCAACAAAGAACATGCAAGAATTACTCAAGAACATAAATATAAAAGAGGAGAATCAAATATATTACTCAAACACAATCTGAACATAGTCTCATAATCCATCGGATCCCAGCAAACTCAGCATAGCAACAGAAGAAAGATTACATATGTGTCTCGATCATGTAGGGCAGCTCTCGAGGTCTAATCCATGAAGAACAAAGAGGGCAGGAGAACATCACATAGCTACTGATCATAGACCCATGGTCCAAGGTGGACTACTCACGGTTCATCCGGGAAGCATCCATGGTGGTGGAGAAGGTCTCGGAGGTGGTTCCTCCCTCCGGCAGGGTGCCGGGAAGAGGTCTCCTGGTGCTCCCGATCTTGGAAGCGCGGCGGCAGCGGAACAGAGGAGAGATCGCGAAAAGGGTTCTTCTTCCGGGGGTTTCGCGTCACGGAGAATATATGGGCGAAAGGGGGCAGCCAAGGGGGCCACCAGGGGTCCATGCGGCCCCCTGGCGTGGCCCCACCCTAGGGCGTGCCGGGAGGGCGCCTGGGGCCTTGGTGGTCCCCTCTGGGCCCCCCTCGGTGATTCCCGAAGCTTCCGAAGAGCTGATTTTTTATTGGATTTTTCCTGAATTTTTGGAGCACTTTTAATATGGGGGAAACCTGAAATAGAAAAACAACAGAAGACAGGAACTGACAATGTGGTGCACTGAGTTAATAAGTTAGTCCAAATATGATCAAAAATGTATAGAAGTTCATCAATAACATAGAAATATCATACAAAAGAGGCATGGAGCAAGCAGAAATTATAGATACGTTTTGGACGTATCAGCCATGTGATTGGAATGGTTTTGAGTGCTGAGGCTGGTAAGTGGCTCTTGGCTTTGAATCTTTGACACCCATTGCAGTGCTTGACTAGCTCTTTTGCCGCTGCTTTCGCAGTCGTCCAGTAGAAACCGTGGCGAAAAGCCTTGGAAACTATTGCTATAGTTGATGCATGGTGACCACACTCTCCCTGGTGGATGTCTCGCAGCAACTCCATCCCCTTGTCTTCTTCCACACAACGGTGGAGGACTCCAGTCGCCCTTTGATGCACTAGCTCGTTGTTGATGATGGTATATGCTCCAGATCTGCAGTGGATTTTCCGAGCTTCTACTTCATCTTGGGGGAGTGTGTCGTCCACCAAAACATTCTGATTGGATCTACCCATGATGGTGCAACAATAAATACAATTACAACAATTGCTTCTTGTCCTAGATGTTCGGCTTCTTATACTGGCAGTTCAGAGGAGGAGGAGCCGATTGCATCTTGCGTGAACCTCTCAGTCCCCAAGCCGATGACATCATCCCCTGGTTCGCAATCGGCAGCCCCTGGTGCGGCCGAATGCTTCTCCAATTTTTCTTTTTGGCCAGTTTCTTTGCTTCGAGCTCTGCCATCTTCAGGTCAGCCGGAATAAAGATTAACTCTTATTCTGGGGAAGGATTGATAGATGGCTTCTGGATGTTTTCTAAAGACGCTCCTGGTGGAATTTCCTTTCTGGTGGACCCCAGCTTAGAGAGTGCATCCGCTGCTTCATTTTCAGCCCGGGGAACATGATGGAATTCACACCCTTCAAAGAGTGCATCTGTAACTTGCCATGTTTTCATCTTTTGCGTCCCAAGTGCTAGTGCATTGCTGCACCATCAGATCGGAATCGCCATAACACAAAATTCGCTGAATGCCAATCTCCTTGGCCAATCGGATACCATGTACCAATGCTTCATATTCAGCCAACTTGTTTCACACTGAAAAATGGATCTGCAGTACATACTTGAGCTTGTCGCCTTTTGGAGAAGTGAGAATAATGCCAACCCCTAGTCCAGTCATCATCTTGGAGCCATCAAAGTATACTGGGTTTCTTCCCAATCAACCAGGAAATCTGTCAGAGCTTGAGACTTGACTGCAGTGCGCGGATCGTACTTGATTCCATGAGTTGCAATTTCAATGGCCCACTTTGCCACCCGACCAGATGCATCCCGATTGCCAATGATTTCCGCCAGTGGTGCCGAGCTGACAACTATGATCGGATGTGCCAGGAAATAAGGCTTTAGATTCTTTGCCGCCATGTACACACCGTAGCACATCTTCTGGTAATGGGGGTAGTTTTTCTTGGAGGTTGAGAGAACTTCACTGACATAATATACTGGCCTCTGGACCAATTGTGCCTTGTCCTTTTCAGGACGCTCGACCACCATGACAATACTGCTCACCCGATTGGTTGCTGCGATGTACAACATCATTGGCTCTTTCTCAATCAGAGCTGCTAACACTAGGGTAGTAGACATCATGCGCTTGAGCTGCTTGAATGCTTCATCTGCTTGCGGAGTCCAAGTGAACTTGTCTGTTTTATTCATCAGCTGATACAATGGAATTGCCTTCTCACCCAGCCGACTGAGGAATCGGCTGAGCGATGCCAAGCATCCGGTGAACTTCTGCACATCTTTAAGATTTCTGGGCTTGTTCATCCGCTCGATTGCTGCAATCTTCTCAGGGTTGCACTCAATTCCTCTCTCGGAAACCAAAAACCCGAGCAGTTTGCCGGCTGGCACGCCGAACACACACTTCTCTGGGTTGAGCTTGATCTTGTAAGCACGCAAATTTGCAAATGTCACTTTGAGACTAACGTTGACCCTTGCCCTGACTTGACCACAAGGTCATCTACATACACATGAATGTTCCGACCTAACTGAGGTTGGACGCATCGCTGCATAGTACGCTGATAAGTCGCGTTGCCATTTTTCAGGCCAAAGGGCATGGTGAGATAGCAATAAGCCCCAAAAGGGGTGATAAACACAGTCTTTATTTGATCATCGATAGCAAGTTTAATATGGTGATAGCCAGCTGTGGCATCCAGAAAACATAAGAGCTGACAGCCAGCCGTAGAATCAATCACTTGATCAATACGGGGCAAAGCAAAAGGATCCTTGGGGCAGTCCTTATTCAGGCAAGTGTAATCTATATACATGCGCCAAGTTCCATTCTTCTTCGGAACCAGAACTGGATTTTCTAACCAGTCTGGCTAGAACACTTCCTTGATAAATCCTGCTGCGAGCAACATGGTGATCTCGTCGCCGATTGCTCTTCTCTTGTCCTCTGAAAAGCGCCGAAGTGGCTGCTTGATCGTCTTGGATCCAGGTCGGATGTGCAGCTTGTTCTCGGCGAGTTCCCTCGGTGCACCAGGCATGTCATGTGGGTACCATGCAAAGATTTCTCGGTTCTCACGGAGGAACTCGACGAGCTCGCTTTCCTATTTGCTGCTGAGCCCGGCCCCAATGATGACACACTTGCTTGGGTCGGAGGGGTCCAGAGCAATCCTCTTGTTGTCCTTGGCTGCCTGAAATGCAGTCTCATCATCCGATCTCTTGGTCTTCGTGCTCGGCATGGGTGCCTTCATCTGAGCTTGGGCCATTGCTACGACCTTGTCGAGCTGGCACCGTTCTGCATCAATGACCAGGGAATCGGCCAGCTTGGACCCGGCGGATGAACATTCTAGTGACTTCTTGTAGTCACCGCACAGAGTGATTGGACCATTAGGCCCTGGGAGCTTCATCTTCAGGTAGGGTTGCATTATGTTGAACATGAACTTGGCGATCGCAGGCAATCCGAGCAGAATGTGGTATGGGCTGTTCAGATCGGCCACCTCGAACCAGATCGGCTCTCGGCGGAAATTCTCCTCTGACCCAAATACTACCTCCAGCCGAATGCGGCCCAGAGGAGTACATGAAAGGCCGGGCACTATTCCGTGAAACACGGTCCTACTGGGCTCCAACTCGCTCTCGCTGATGCCGAGCTTGATCATTGTTTCTATATACAGAATGTTGATGGTGTTGCCTCCATCAATGAGGGTTCTGGTGAACTTGCATGAGTACAAAGGTGCTGCCACAATTGCATCCACAACGAGCGCGTAACTTCCTGGGTTCGGCATTACGCTCGGGTGGTCCTCTGGGCCCCATGCAATGATGCTATCCGACCAGTTCATCTTCTAGGTAATTGTTGGCATAGTGGCATTGACTGCCTGCTCTCGAGCTCTCCGAATTCCCTTGTAATCCGACTCGCTGGTGAAGATCATATACGCCGCGTCCTGGCACGGGAACGGCTGACGTGCATTTTCTGGTGGTGGACCTGGGAGTGGGGGTGGCGGTGGGGGAAGATTTCCTGCTCCTCCCTTTGTCAGATGCTCGACCCCGATGCACTGTCGAGTGGTGTGAGATGCGGACTTGCCGACTCCACTGTGCATTTTGCATGGCTGGTTCATCATGTCCTCAAAGGTGTATGGGGGCCTTATCGGGCCCTGCGGTCTTTCTGAAGGTTTTTGCCTCCGACTGCCTCCTGCAGCCCCTTGTTCATCTTGCCGCTGAACTACTGCCACCTGCCGATTGCCATATTGGTCATCTGGATGCTCGTCCTTCCTCTTGTTGAAGCTTGTGTTGTTGTTGAAGTTGGGGTTGTTGTTGTTGTTGCAAAAGTTGTTGTTCCGCTGGATCTCGTGCCTCTCGTGCCGATTGGGACCATTCGGCCCATTTGCTTCTGCCGACTGCTGTTGCTTCCAGGAGGATTGCCCTTTGATGAAACCACTGGGACTTAACTTGATCGGGCGCATTGCAGCATCAGACCCGGCGAATGAGTTGGCTATTCTCATCAGATCAGCCAAAGATGTGATATCCTTGCGCAGGAGCTTGTGCTTCAACAATGACCCATCCAAGCAGCTGTCAATGAAGTACTGGATGGCTTGGATTTCATGAACTCCCTCGCAAGTGTTTCTGAGCTTGATCCACCGCTGAAGGTAATCGCGAAGGGGCTCGTCCTTTCCTTGTACACACAACGCCAGGTGCCTGGGCAAACCCGGGCTCTCATACGTGCCTGTGAAGTTTCGAACAAACGCATCATCAAAATCTTTCCAGCAGTTGATGCTATTGCTGGGCAGACTGTTCAACCAGGATCGAGTTGAACCTTGAAGCATGAGTGGTGCATAGCGAACTGCAACACGTCGACTGCCTTCTGCGCTGTCGACTGCGGTCATATAATCGACCAGCTAATCCTCTGGCTTGACTGATCCATTGTACTTGGGGGTGTCCCTAGGCAATGTGAAGCCTTTGGGGAACTGCTCTTGCCGAATGCGCGGTCCAAAGCATGCTGGACCCGCTGGTGCATCGTCTTCTGGCTGCTTGTCCTACTGCAGCTGCTCGATGCGGTGCCTTGCATCATTCTCCCCGATTCCTCGAGGGCCCAGTCGCTGACTCATTGTCGGCCGAGCTGATGCCACCAGTTGCTCATTGTGCCTGCTGCTGACTGCTGGCTCATCCCTCTGACTGCCTCCTGCAGCCCCTTGATTCCTCTGATTGCGGTGTAAACTACCATGCGGCGAAGATGCCTGCCTATGCTGCCGAGGTGTAGCTTTTGGCTGGTTTGCACCCGCAGTTGCCCGAGCTGATTTTGATGCCACTGACCCTTGCTGCTCGGTGGCCGCCTTTTGATGCTGGTTTGCCGCTATTATGAGATCACGCATTCGGCGCGTCCTCTCACGCAGCTCCTCTCCTTACAACTGCTCCAGCTCGGTGGCGATTTGCTCGGCAGCTCTCATGTTCTTCACGGGAGAATCGTATGAGATCTGTGGCGTGACGATGGTGGTTGCTGCGGGCTGCTGGGCTCCTCCCAACTCTCTGCTGACCTCTCGGCCAGCTATGCGAAGCTCATCTATCACTGGGGGTGGGATGATGCGCTGCTTGATGCCGTGCGCTGTGTTGTACTCCCGCACTGTTGCCTCCATACTACGCTTTTGAGCATCTATCCAATTTGACTGCTCCTTCAGAGCCTGACGCGCCTTCTCTATCTCGGCATGAGCCACAGTTGGATCGGCATGGAGATCCACGGGAGTGCAAAGCACATTCGGTGGGTTGTTTGGGCCCGTTGGTGCAGTAGTTGCTTCCCTCACGACTCGGGTCGCTGAGGTGGAACTGTGGCGACTAGATGCTCCCGCCATCATAACCTCTGCACGGATGTGCATAGTCGTGCCCTCCTCTCCCACAACATCCGGCCTGCCTGGCAACGGACCTGTGAGCTCAGAGAACACCCGAACCTCCCTTGGGAAAACCTCGGGAAGTGAACGAAAACACGATGTCCGCCGAAAGGAATGATGACGCCGCGCGGCAGAGGCATTCCTGCCCCAAACCGTGAGGCGTTGTCGATGACGTAGTCCCATGCCCCACTCCTGAGAACCAGGACGGAGGCGAAGTGCACGCGCGATGCATATGATGGTCCCGTCCGGATCAGAACTTCAGTCGACGCCTCGGCCTGCCCCAGGGTGGGCGCTAACTGTCGTCGATATGTAACGGCAGATGCCATGGGGATGGCTAAAGAGGGGGACAAACCAAGGTTAGTGTCGCTAGTACCGGAATCGAGAATGGGAACACACAGTAAGACACCGCAATGTACCCAGGTTCGGGGCTCTCCGTAGAGATAACACCCCTAGTCCTGCCGAGCTAGCTATATGCAATAACTCTGGCTACAATGAATGCTCCATGAGATGTTTGAGAGGAAGGAGAAGAGGGCTCTAAGCACAACTCTCTCCTTGATCTCTCTCTGGTGGGTGAAGTTGCAATAAGTGCTTCGTCGTCCCTCACGCAGGAGGGGTACCCGGGGCTCTTATAGGCCGAGCCCGGGGTACAAAGGTAAATATACAAAGGGGAGGGCCCAGCTGCCAGTCTCAGACAGGCTAGGGTCCTCACATCGTGCTCTCTCGGATGACCCGGTGTAGACTTGCGGCTCACCATGCCACTACCTTGTAGATCTTGCTAATGAACTGTGGAGCTAGGGACTTAGGCCTGTCGTCCTGCTCGCGTGATCGGCGCTGGAGGAGACCGCACGCCTCTGACAGCCCCGATCTTCAGGGATTGCGCAATTAATGAACTTGTACCAGGTGTCCGACCTGGGATTCTTCTCGGAGATTGCTGTATTATCTTCGGCCGAATGATCCTAGGTGAGGCCGATTGCACTCTCTTTAGGGAAATCGGCCTCTGACCTGATCAGTTCGGCCCACTACTTGCTTAGTCTTGATCAGCTCGGCCTTGATTAGATCGGTGACCATCAGGTCGGTGATCTTTGCCTTGATGAATTGTTTCTCCTGGGTGACCCTACCCGGGGGTCATTCCACCGACACGGACCTTTCACAATGACACTTACCGGAAGAGTTGACCGATGCCCAAACTGAAATCTGAAGGACGGCGAACCCTTCACATAGGTGGTTACCGAAAGAATGAACCAAAGCTCAAACTGAATTTTTAAGGCTGAACACACGGCTTAGAAAATTGAACCACTCGACTATAGAAACATCGAAAAAATCACACCAATCCAGTAAAGAACCTATGTTCACAACAATAATAAGAAATCCATGCCATATACTTGCCTCTAATACAATGGAGCAGAACAATGCGTCGGCTCAACCCCGGACTAAGTTATCCCATAACATGTAGATCGCCAACGGCAAAAATAACAACGAGGACAGCGACAGCGGTGCTGAGCTCGACCACGACAGTAATCGCTGGCGAGGCAGTCACCAGCAACGTCCATAAGGGACAGAGGCAGCGGAGTTGGCGCCCATCTCAACCACGGCGACAACCCGCAGCGGACCGTTAGGGAAGCTGGTTGCAAGGGACAACAGCGACGACGCCCATCTCTCCCACGGCAAGACGGACACCTGAAGTGGACCGTCACGGAAGCGACAACGGTGGTGGCGGCGGAAGCAACAAAAGATTTAGGGATCGTCAGGGTACAACCGTAGAGGGGTTAGGGCCAACACAAGAAGGATTTTATCTTCTAATTTTCTATCCTCACCGACCAGGTCTTGTATTTTTATTTAAATAATCAAAAGCTGGGATTGATATTTACTTATCATTTTTTTCTCCATTCAAATAGCTTTGGCCTTTAGATGCTTAGAAAACAATATCTAATGTTTTAGATTCACCAAAATTTCGACAATCCATTGGAACTCAAAACTGAATAATTATATATTCGTTTTTAACCAGCCTAATGAGACAAACTTGATCCCAGTCTCAGATTTCTCATACAACACACGGTTGCAAAAATCAACATGGTCAAATATTTAGTTTTTGTTAAAAAAACATTTGAAAAAAATCCGGGGTATTACATTCACCCACCCTTCAACAGAATTCGCCCTCGAATTCTTTATATTCAATTCCGGGAACTGACACACCATGCCCAATCCTTTAAGTAAGTTGCCACTTCTTATCATTGAAATTTTGATACTGGATTTTATCTCCATATAAATCTTGAACTGTGAACTCAGGACACTCTCAAACAACTTTGAGGCGAGCATGCCATTTCTGTTGGAAATAATTGTCCTTGTCTTTGGTAAATCATGCTATCCATATGAAGAATGTAGATGCTTCTGGTGACCACTCGATGCTAAATATTGTTTCATCTTTGGGACAAAATTCACAGACACCAACACCAGTAAACTACCGGAAACTCTCATGGAGGTCAATGCTAACATGTCTCATAAGATAACCTGGAAAACATTGGCTTTGTTTAGTCTCACCTCATTTCCTACGCTTAGCAGTGGTTGCCTTTATTAAAGGTCAAATGTCATACCATTCTATGGTCATAGCTGAACATCGCCTGCACTCCACTACCTATAGGTAAAAGATACATATTTATTCACCAATCTGGCATAACAAGAGAGAATAATAAGAGTAGTCGGTATGGGGGCCAGTCCATCCCGCACCCAAACTATTAACCTGTTATGTGAATAGGTGAATCGATCAATGTAACGCACGAGCATCCTCACACCCATTACAAACGGGTCTAACGAGCACGAAGCAAGGTTCGGGGTCAAACCTTTTTTTTCTTCCGCAAAGCAACTACTCTATTTCTCTCAATCTTTCAAAATTCCTCGCGGTTACATATAGTCCTACAAAGCATCATTGCGAACAATATGGAACAGAGAATCACCTTGTGGATCAAAAGCACCTTGAACAAGGTAACATAACTCAATGAGGATAAGGAAATGATGCACTTCTCACTTAGGATGGAAACACATGGAAAAGGATCTCAGGAACGAAGGTTTTTCCACTTTTGATACTTAGCAATGGGGAAAAAGGTCGAGGAATAGGTGTCAAGGAACCGAACTATCCGATAAAGAATGGGTTAAGGCTAATGGTAAATGTGAAGGACATTGAAGTGCAATACTGAAAAGACTTAATCATCATCGACGAAAAACAAGTTAGATGATGACCGTGGTAGACTAGACAAGACAGAAGAAATGAAGAGGAATATGGATGCCATGTGGAAGTTGTGGCTTTAGACATGGATAGTGGAAAAATCTTCTTGTATTGATGGGTTCAAGTTTATCCTAGAAGATTATTCTAAAGGTCCGCAAACCAATCAATATGCTTAATCTCTTGATCTCGGACTGGTCATTCTTTGGTACCAAAGTCAATAATTTGTATCTATGAGTATCTAAATCCAAAATTTCAAAACAAAACGTTTTATTATTCACAACTTTAAGGGATTGCTTAAGTAACAATAAATAATTGAAGCAAGGCAATGCAACCCTCCCACGGCAATGGCATGCCCATAGGCACAACATATGAACATAAGAACTCATAAAAATGTGACAGAAGCGTGAATGCAATGCATGACCCAAACCCAACGTATAATGCACCAGTGTGTCAAGTTTTAAGTTATTTGAACCTAAGGAAAGTTTATTTGAAAAAAACTAGGTTTTAAGTTCTAAACATACTAATCCGGAGATATAAATCCTAGGCTCTGATACCAACTGTAACACCCCAGTTTTACACACTTCCTGGCGGTGCTACAACACTACTTTGCTTGACACTAATTGTACAAACAACTCTAAATTTCAGCAGCACCTCCTTTGAAATTTAAGGACATCCTCCACCGGCATAACAAGTACTAATATGCATAGCCATGTTGATCATGTAGCATCAACGACACATTGCAAATAAAGGGATAGGATCCAAGATAGAAACTAATAAGAATAGGGAGACCAAAGGATCACAATCTATCTGTAAGAATTCAACATTACAACAGGAACAAAATTTTGATAAAAAATCTTTGAGGTATGCATAACTAGTTTATGTGAGGTGAACATGTGGCTCGAAGTGGTGTTGAGCTACTCCCGCCCATACATGATGTTGATTCGATTACCTAAAAACCCAAATAGAAACAAACAGAAACAGAAACAAGTGTGAGTAAAAGTATACTCAGCCAAGTACCATAAGATTCGAAAGATTCACATGTGCACAATATTTGATACTAAGCAGAAAAAAAAATTCCAGGTATACTGAATAATCTAAAAATTGGGGCTCTCCGGAATGTACACATCCCGTGTCACTCATATTCGGAGACTGAAGTAGACATAACGGACCTTCCACAACGGCGGAGACCGGAAACGGCGGCGTATGTCTAAACTGAACGCTGAATGACATGGCGGACCGTTCACAACGACACTTACTGGAAGAGTCAACCGATGCCCAAACTGAAATCTGAAGGACGATGAACCCTTCACATAGGTGGTTACCGAAAGAATGAATCAAATCTCAAACTGAATTTTTAAGGCTGAACACACGGCTTAGAAAATTGAAACACTCAACTGCAGAAACACCGAACAAATCGCACCAATCCAGTAAAAAACCAATGTTCACAAAAATAATAAGAAAGCCATGCCATATACTTTCCTCTAATACAATGGAGCAGAACAATGCGTCAGCTCAACCCCGGACTGAGTTATCCCATAACCTGGAGATCGTCAACGGCATAAATAACAACGAGGACAGCGACAACGGCGCTAAGCTCGACCACGGCAGTCATTGCTGGCGAGGCGGTCACCAGCAACGGCCATAAGGGACAGAGGGAGCGGACCGTCAGGGAAGTTGGCGGCAAGGAACAACAGCGAAGACGCTCATCTCGCCCACGGCAAGACGAACACCTGCAGCGGACTGTCACGGAAGCGACAGCGGTGGCGGCGGCGGAAGCAACAAAGGATTTGGGGATCGTCTCAATACAGCCGTACATGGGTTAGGGCCAGCACAAGAAGGATTCTATCTTCTAATTTTCTATCCTCACCGACCAGGTCTTGTATTTTTATTTAATTAATCAAAAGTTGGGATTGATATCTATTTATCATTTTTTCCTCCATCCAAATAGCTTTGGCCTTTAGATGATTAGAAAAAAATATCTAACGATTTAGATTCACCAAAATTTCGACAGTCCATTGGAACTCAAAACTGAATGATTATATATTCGTTTTTAGCACCAAGAAAGGAAACCACAACTCCATCCCAACCCACGAAAAACAGAAGCGCAATCAACACACCAATAGCAAAATCAAATACAAACCAACTCGAATCAATTGTTCATATGAACAGGCTAGCTGATTCGAAACAGGTGGAGTGAGTTACCCCTCGGGAACCAAGTCGTGGACGCGGCGGGTCTCCGGCCCGATGCATGCCTCGCAAAGTTCTTCTGGGTCGCCACCGCTCGACATTTCGCCCTGGGGTTCACCCTCCTTGTGTACCATCCCCCCACCTATCAGCGATCCGACCGGGTGCAGGGAAGGAGGCCCCACCGCGGGACGATAAGGTGGTGGGCGCAATGGATTAATTATCGCCCCACCTTTTGTGTCACAGGAAGGTGGCAACGGAGCAGGTAGCGGTGCAGAAGGTGGCGGTGGAGCAGGACGGCCGCGGCGACGCATCTGGTGGAGGCGTAGGTGGTGGCGGCGCCGCAGGACGACCACAGCGATGGAGTACTGTTGGGAATATGCCCTAGAGGAAAATAAAATATGTTTATTAGCATATTCCATCAGTTCATAATAAGTTTTATACTATGCTATAACTATATTAAGCGGAAACATTAATACATGTGTGGTATGAAACAACCAGGTCCCTAGTTAACTCTAGTATACTAGCTCATTGGGCAATTGATGATCAAGGTGTCCTGATCATGCAGACACATAAGTCAGTTGACAATGAGGTCATATCATTGGGAGAATGATATGATGGACACACACCCATCAGAAGTGTTGCGATGTGATCGAGTCACATAAGTTCAACATTGCGATAACTATAACGTAGTGACCCGATCCTTTGACCGTGATGATCATACATAATTGCTATCTATTAGGATGCTTTGATTTGCATCCATCACCTGACTGAAATATGCTGGCCATAAAGGTGTACTTTGGGTATTCCGAAATAGATATATTGATGAGTATGCAAATAGATCAAAGCGGGATTTGTCCATTCGAGTGACGGATAAGTACTTTGGGCCCACTCGGTGATATTACATCATAAAGATTGCAATCATGTGACTAGGTCACGGGGTTGTAATATGACGAGAATGAGTAAACATGTTTGTCGGTAACGAGGATGAACTAGGTATATTGGATACCGACGATCAAACCTCGGACAAGCAAAGTACCATAGGACAAAGGGTACAGGCACAACGTCAACGGATCCAACAACGATGAAGTTTCATTCGATGGAAGCACAAGGGCTATCAAGGATTGTAATCAGGTCCAATTGATTAGTCATTGGTCGGAGAGTATATGATCATGTCTGCTATTTCCTGGACCGTAGGTGTCACACTTAAAGGTATTCGACGCAATAAGGATTGATTCGGAATCACCAGTGAAATAAGAGAGAATACCATAATCGTTCCGGTGGAGGCCAGAAATTGTTCTGGGTATTTTGAAAGGTTCAAAATATTATTTAATAATGTTTAAATATATTTTTTATTTAATTAAGAGAATTAAATATTAAATTTTAATTAAATATAATTAAAATAGAAGAAAAAGGCATATGGGCCTAAAAAGGCCCATTAGGGGAGGAGGGAGCCTCCCCCCTTGGCCCATGGTGCCAAGGGAGGGGCCCATGCCCCCCTAGGGCGTATTTGCCCCCCTTCCCTTTGGTTTATTACCGCATGGGAAGTTGAGGGAGGTGTGCCCCCTCCTTGGCCTATATAAGGAGTGGTAGGGTGCCCTTTTTTCTATATGGATTTTTGAGACATGTTCTCTCTTCTCTCTCTCTCTCTCTCTCTCTCTCTCTCTCTCTCTCTTTTCTCCTTCCTTTGAGCAAACTCCCCTTGTTTGGAGTCTGCACTGGGTTGGGGGTTTCTCCACTATACGCACGCCGTCGTGCTGCTAGAATCGGGTTCCGAATCCATCTGCTTTCCGCTGCTCGCCTTCTTCGGAACCCAGAGGGACGTCGGGTACACCGTATGTGTGTAATCCCGCGAGGCGCTACACTTGTGGTGCAACTTCATCGTCATGGCCGTATCGCGGTGTCTTCGCCGACAACGTTCCGACGGGGACTGTAACAGCCCAGATTTCACAAAAATAATTTTTTTATTTTCGGTGTGAATTGTTTGATTGTCTGATTTGTTTGCGTTGTTTGCATCCCCGATTTATCGATCGGCGATTATTTTCCCCCCTCTTATCTCGTATCGGACGGAGACCAACCCTTGCCACCCTGACACTCGACCTTTGCGACACCGGGTTTCACCCGATCACCGTCATAAAAACCGCACAAGACCAGCCGCAGCCAACGGAACGAAAACCCCGTTTAATAATTAAACGGGATATTTTTATAGCGTGCTGGAAAGTGTTCTCGGAAATAGTTCTAGCGAGAGGTGAACGTCGTCGGCTCGACGCGCTGATCGCGCAGTTCGAAGTTTTACCCGAATCGGAGGTCATGCGGACCCCCGGTGGTCAGAAACGTAAACAACGCGCGCCCGAGAGGAAAACCGGGGATGTTTTTGCAAACTGCCAGCCACCTGGGCTATATAAATACCACCACTCTCCCACCATTTCTAGGGTTTCCCTAGCCTAAAAATTGCAGCCACCCCCCTGAAAAATGCCCAGATCTGCCCAATAGCTCCTCAATTTCGGAACCCTAGATCCAAAATTGCCCCCAACCGTCAGATCTGCGCAACCAACGGCCCAGATCGCGTCACGTCACCCCGTAGGGGGTCAGCAACCTCCCATCGCGTCTGGGCTGCGCCGGGCCCGCACCAGCCGCCGCCAGGCCCGCCCCAGATCCTCACGGCCGCCTCCGGTCACCGCCGTGGAGGTCGACGACTCCGGCGAGCCGCGCCGCCGCGTCCCTCCTCACCCCGCCACTACTGGAAAAACCAAGTTTGTCGTCAGCTTATGGCTTTGCCGTCAGCTTTTTCACGGGGCTGACGGCATAGAAGATATGCCCTCAGCGAGGACAAAAGCTAACGGCATAGAAAGGGCTGACTGCAAAGGGCGGTGGTGCCGTCAGCTGCGTCAAAGCCGTCAGTCGGCTGACGGCATTGACTGGCCAAGCTGACGGCAAGGAGAAGTGACGGCATAGGGGCTCCCACGCCCGCACACACGGTCTTGCCCTAACGATCCCCGGCTAAGCCGTCAGCCAGCTGACGGCAAAGGCTAATGGTGAGCTTGGCCGTCAGCCAGCTGACGGCAAAGCCGCGAACAGATAACCCCCTATCGATCCCACCCTCTCTCTCACGCGCACACACACACCCCACACCACACACGCACCCACTCGCCGCCGCCGCCCCGTGGATCCGCCCTCGCCGGCGCCCCCGCGGATCCGCCCTTGCCGGTGTCGTCCCCGGCCGGACTGCCCCGAGCCGACCCCGCCCCGCCCAGACCCGTCCCCGCCCCGCCTGCCCCGACCCGTCTCTGCCGCCGCCACCGGCCGCTGTCCCCGCCACGGTACGCCGACGCCGCCGCCACTGGTCCGCCCGCTCTCCCTTCCCCTCTCCATATCCTTCCCCCTCTTCCTCCCCCTTCCCTCTCACTGGGCGCGACCACTGTTGTGCAGATCGTCGCCCCCGTCGAACCCCACCGTCGCCACACCGCACCGCGGTCTCCTCGCCGGCAAGGCCATCGCCGGCCAGCTCCTCACCGTGCAGCACCCCTTTGGTGAGGCCATTTACTATTTTTTTTATTTTTTGTAGTATATCTAGTTGTTAATTAGTTTCTTTTGTTTCTTAATTTTGTTAGTAATTAGTTGTTATAGTTAGTTGTTAGTATATGATCTGTTTAGTTGTTAGTAATTAGTTTTATATATTTAGTTATAGTTAGTTGTTAGTAATTAGTTGTTATAGTTAGTTATAGTTAATTTTGTTAGTAATTAGTTGTTATAGTTAGTTGTTAGTAATTAGTTTTATATAGTTAGTTAGTAAATAGTTAATCATATGTAGTTAGATATAATAGTTAGTAACTAGTTAGTTAGGTGTAGTTAGAACAAAGGAAAGGAAATAAAGAAAGAAAATAAAAGAAAGGAAAGGAAATAAAATAAAAGAAAGAGAGGATAGGAAATAAAAGAAAGGAAAGGAAATAAATAAAAAAGAAAGGAAAGGAATGAAAGGAAATAAAGGAATAACATAGTTTGTGGTTTGTAGTTAGTAACTAGTTACAATTTGTTTTTATATCTTTAGTAGTTTGATCCCCCGGCCTCCCTCTTCGCCGGCAACTAACGGCCAATACCTCTGCGGTTCCCCCTCCTTCCCGCAGGTCCTCGCCGGTGCCCCCTTGCCCCTTCCATCGGCTACCTCTCCTTCACTCTCTCATCATCGGCACCAGGTAGCTAAGCTTTTGCCTCCATGTCTATTATTAGTATTAGGTTGTTTATTTCCGGCCTACGTGCCGATGATACTAGCTAAGTAAAGTTGCGTAACCAATATGCGTCTCCCGTTCGAAAGGGTTACGATTATAACTATGCATGCATTTGCATATTTATAACGGTGATTCTTTTGAATTGTCCAACGTTATCCATGGACAGCCCGGGTATGTGTAGATTGGGTCATTTTCCCATGCTTTGTTCCGGATCCGATGCAGAGTTTCGACAGCGCCTCCTTGTTGTTCTCCGAGTACACATCCTCTCGGTTAGTTTCCGAGACGTGTATTAGGAGAACAGCAGGGAGGTGCTGCCAAAATTTTGCATTGGATCGGGAGCAGAGCATGGGAAAATGACCCAATCTACACATACTCGGGTGGGATTAGGACCCATCTTTACCAAGTAGCTGGTAGGTGTGCATGTCGTGCATCCCAATGTTTTAACCATGATTAAAAAATGACCATAATTAATTTGACATACTTGATGAACTGATAATTTATATTGTTCATATGTGGATACTATAGAGCTAGCTTGACAGAATGACTGGTCGTGAATGGATGTACTCCGGTCACCCTAGTCAGAAAGACATGACCGATGAATGGTTGAGCAAAACCTATGAATTCCTGCAAACGGAATTTTCTAAAGGCCACCAAAAACATGGTGCCCCTGCACTAAGTGCAAGAATTATTCGCGACAGACAAAGGATGTAATGGTTAAACACCTGCAGATGCGTGGTTTTACTCCCAGCTATACCTTGTGGACATTTCATGGTGAGTCGGCCCAACGTAGCAGAGGCGAGGTTTTGCGTCGGCGCACCGACGATTATGGTACAGGGATTGAAGACATGGTGAATGATTTTGATGATGCTCGGAACAAGGACGAAGAGATGGAGGAATCCGCAAAGGCCTTCTATGCCATGTTGGAGTCTTAAAAACGTCCTCTTCACGAGCACACTAAGATTTCTCAGCTAGATGCCATCGCACAAGTAATGGCTCTGAAAGCCCAATTCAACATTGGAAGAGACCTGTTTGACTCAATGATGACCCTATTTGAACGGTTTCTACCCGAAGTTCATATTATGCCTTCAAACCTATATGAGTCAGACAAAATCCTTAGTGCACTCAAGATGCCGTATGAGCAGATACATGCTTGTGAGAAAGGATGTGCCTTATTTAGGAAAGAGTATGCGGACGAAACATATTGTCCATTTTGCAAGTCCTCCAGATATGTTGAGGTAGAAAACGGTGAAGGTGAGAAGAAGCAGAGAAAAATCCCTGTAAGTGTTCTACGGTATCTGCCGATCCTACCAAGACTTCAACGACTTTACATGCTCGAAGAAACAGCAAAACAGATGACATGGCACAAACATGGAATTAGGAAAGAATTAGATGAAAACGGAGATCCGATGTTGGTAAACCCTTCGGAAGGTGACGCATGGAAGGCATTTGATCGTAAACATACGGAAAAAGCTAAAGAGCCAAGGAATTGCCGAGTCGCCATCCGTCTCGATGGGTTCAATCCTTTTGGTATGACGGCTACCCAATATAGTTGCTGGCCTGTGTTTGTTATTCCGCTCAATCTTCCACCATCATCCATTATGCAAAGAAAGCACATATTTCTAACGTTGATAGTTCCAGGGCCAAACTATCCGGGGAAGAATATGAGTGTGTACATGCAACCGATGATGGATGACTTGAAAGAAGCTTGGGTGAATGGGGTCAACACATACAACGCAGCTAAGAAAGAGAACTTTCAAATGTATGTTTGGTACCAATACTCGTTGCATGATCTGCCGGCATTTGCACTTTTCGTTGCCTGGTGTGTGCATGGAAGGTTCCCATGCCCACAATGCAAAGCAGCTCTTAAGTTTCATTGGTTGCCGGCGGGTGGAAAGTATTCCTGCTTTGACTTGCATAGACAGTTCTTGCCTATGGACCATCCATTCAGAAAAGACAACAAGAATTTCATGAAAGGTAAAGTTTTCAAACACTCGGCAACACCTGCGTTGACGGGCACACAAATTCATGAACAGTTAAAATCTATGGAGCCTGATCCAAACCGTCCAGGGTATTTCTTGGGTTATAATGAGGAACACGCCTGGACCCACAAGCCATGCATCTAGGATCTCCCCTACTTCGAAGACCTCTTACTACCACACAACATTGACATGATGCACACTGAAAAGAATATCGCCGAGGCCCTTCTGGGCACATTTTTCGGCACTGATAAGGGCAAAGATAATACAAAGGCTAGAGTTGACCAGGAGACTCTTTGTGATAGGCCATCACTAAACATGCGACAACCGAAAGGAAGAAAAAATTGGTCCAAGCCACCTGCCTGGTACAATCTTGAGAAGGGAGCAATAAGGTAAATCCTCTTGTGGGTGCAACAAAAGTTGTTGTTCCCTGATGGGTATGCTGCGAATCTAGCGAGGGGAGCGAGCATTGAAAAAATGAAAAATTTTGGGCTCAAGAGTCATGATTGGCACATATGGCTTGAGCGGATAATGCCGGTGATGTTGCGCGGCTATGTCCCAGAGTCTGAATGGCTAGTATTGGCAGAGTTAAGTTATTTCTTCCGTGTTCTTTGTGCTAAAGAGTTGTCGCGTGCCGTGATAGGTGACATGGAAGAGTTGGCGCCTGAGTTGCTCTGCAAGTTAGAGAAGATTTTTCCACCGGGCTTCTTTAATCCGATGCAACACATGATTTTGCATCTCCCGATCGAGGCAAGATTGGGTGGCGCTGTGCAAAATCGTTGGTGCTACGCAACTGAAATAATGCAGAAGACACTTAGACCAAAATGTAAAAATAAACGTAGAATTGAAGCATCGATGGCCGAGGCGTTCATTACCGAGGAGGCGGCAAACTTCGTAACAGCACACTATCATGCCACTTTGCACAGCTTGCATAATCAAAAGCCTCGGTACAATGTGGGCGACCCCAAACGACGTGAATCCAAACTCATCCTCTTCAAAGGGAAGCTCGCTCCTTCTGGTGTGGGAAAATCAAAGTTGCTTGGCATCGAGGAGTGGCGCACACTAACGATGTGTATATTGAACAACTTAACAGAAGTTCGGCCGTACATCGAGTAAGTCCTCGATACATTGTTTCGCAACTTTTAACAAGTTTTGTGTCTAACAACTGTTATTAATTGATACAGTCGATACGTCGAACAGTTCTCGAATGGTGTTGCAATCTAAAAAGAATCCATTCTCGAGTATGAACTTCTTGAAAAGACAGGAGGCGGCTATCCCGGTTTCATCTCTTGGTTCAAAAAAATAGCTAGTTCAGATGAGCAAGTCGACGATGAATTGAGACAAATAGAAAATGGTTTTGACTTTAAGGTCCGGACATTTCAGAAGTACGACATCAACGGGTATCGCTTTCGTACTGCTAGCAAAGAGCTTTCAATGCCCGGTCGAAAAACAACCAATTCCGGTGTCTCTGCTATAGGCGAGGGAGGTGTCAAATATTATGGAAGACTTGAAGAAGTTTACGAACTTCATTATTATGGTGAAAATCCTCCAAATGTTGTTGTGTTCAAATGTCATTGGTTTGATCCTACTAAGACCAGACGGACTCATGAACATGTTGGGCTAGTCGAAATCCGACAAGACAGGAAGTTAAGCGGTGATGATGTCTTTATTGTGGCTCAACAGGCCACCCAAGTTTTTTATCTGCCATACAGTCGTCAAAGTGTTAAGAACCTGGAAGGTTGGTATGTCGTGTACGATGTGCCGCCCCATCTTAGACCACCTCCACCAAACGAAGAGGATTATGAACCTCAAATTGACCCAATAACATATGATGGAGAATTCATCCAAGAACCACGTGGTGTGAGACGTCGTCTCCGGAAATGCTCTACGTCCACCCTGAACACGGAGGAACAAGAATCACGTGATGATGAGGAAGAAGTGGAAGTAGAAGAGGTTACCAATCCGGATGAGCTATCAATGCTTGATCGATTACAAAAAGGCCTTCCACATGATGTCCCTGAACCCGATGACGATGTCATTCATGACGACACGTGTGATACTGATGATGATTATGCTTCAGTTGACCATGGAGAAGAGCACAGATGATCCCGACTATTAGTACTTTGTATACATCCAAACATTGTTGTTTAATTATTTAATTAATTGTTTAATTATTCATGTATTTATTATTGTTCATTTAATTATTGTCTTTGAATTTGTACTAAGTATTTAACTATGTATTGTTGCAGGTGGTTAGACATGGCAATGGGGATAAGTTGAGGATAGCACCTGGGCAGCTACGGAGACAGTTGTTGCAGAGCTTTGCCGAGGAGCCCCGTGGGAGAGGCGGAGGAAAGAAGAGAGGCAGAGGACGTGGTTGCGGGAGAGGGAGGCTGCCTAATAGGAGCCTGTCGCCACCACCCTCAGCAACTTCAGTCTCAGCCACTTCACCCCTGCAGACAAGGGTGTCACCAGTGCGGGATCCTCCCGTCCAGGAGCGCACACCGATGAAGGATCCTCCCGTCCAGGATCCGACACCCTCACACGAGGAGTGGGGGAGTTGGGGGGCTGGGGCGGATGCGGAGGCTGAGGTTGAGGTGGAGGATGAGGGGGCTAAGGCGGAGGATGAGAGGGCTGAGGTGGAGGATGAGGGTCCGTCTGCCAGCAAGTCGGTCTACCAACGTGGTATGACACGAGTTCCAGACCGCTTGGAGTTGCAGCACAGGGCGTTGATTTCACCAGATGGCGAGAAGTAAGTTGATGTGTATTGTGTACCTTATATCATTATTTTACACCAAGTAGCTAATTTCTTTGCCTTCTCATTATGCACGGGGTGGAATTACCCGGAGAATACCCGGAATCCAAACTACCTCCTTGGTGCTTTGCTTAGGGAGCACTTTCCCGGGATAGTGCAGTTGCCCGGGGAGGGTATGGTTCCTGAGCCAGGACTCAAGTGGGAGCACTACCAAGCCGCGCTGCTCCCGGAAAACACTCACGTGAACGGTGTTGTTTGCGCGAGCGTGGCCGACAAGGTGTTGGCTGATTTTTGGGTAACTATTATTTTACCCAATAAAAAGTATACACTATCCAATGTTATATCTTGTTATTTCCTATTCATCTGTGCATATATATGGCATAATTGCAGAGTTACCATAGGTTCGAGGAGGGGATGGAGGAGGCGGCCAAGAAGAACCTCGAGAAAGAGTGCAAGAGATTATTGAATAACACGAGGCATGAGATGCGTGTTCAGGCCGTTCGAGATTGGTACACCAAGCAAAACGAGCCGAAGAAGAAGGCTGAATGTCGAAAGCTTTTCCCTGATAAGACCGAGTACATGGAGGTACGTAGATTCCTTAGTTACATTCTTTATTAGTTTTGTTAGGGCTAGTTAAAATACTTAGTTTCATTCATAGGTGCCCCCGAGATGGTTGGCCGATAAGATGGATTGTTGGGAGATGATAGTGGACAAGTGGTGCACAGAGGCTTGGTTGACCACCCACAATGTGGCCAAGTAGCGTCGTGCCCAATTGGTTGGTGTGCCACACCACCAAGGAAATGCCAACATCAAGCAATACGCCAAAAAATGGGTATGTGTGTCTTGTTTTCTTTCATCATTAATTCATTTGTGCATGATTTTTGTTGTACTAACTCTTTGCCTTTTCTTGTAGACCAAACACCATAACCAGCCCGAGCCTCAGGGATACGCCGCGTTTGGCATGGCCCATAAGGGCTCGTACAAGACGGCGACACCATATTCTGAGGGGGACGGGTCGTCGACGTACACAAGCATGTCCGCCTACAAAAAGATGACGTCTTATTCTGAGGTTGTCAAACAACTGTGCGGCCCTGACTTTGACCCGAGCCTGAATCCTATGGATGTGGAGGCGTTGATGATCTCTGGTGGCGGTAAGAGTCATGGCACGGTGACCATGTGTGATGGCTTCATCCCTATCACTGAGACTCTATCTCAGATCAAGGCGAGGCAAACGAGCTCGGCTCCTGTAATACGGCAACGCGCGAGGCCAGTTGATCTTGCCATCAAGGTTAGTTTTCCTTCATTATTTCTTTAGTTCATTTGACCCTGGATGGATGATGATGAGAAGTGGTTGCAGGCCGCACTTGAGAAGGAGAGGGAGGCCACCAGACTCTTGTTGGAGGAGAGGGACTGGAATACACAGAGGCTGCTGGAGGAGGAGAGGGCACGCAATAATGTCCATGCGAAGGCCATGCACGACTTCGTTCCGGTAAGTCAGTTGTGTGAGAAGCAAGGCTATGTGTGAGAAGCAACAAGACTATTTCTTTGACTTCTTGAAAACTAATTTGCAGGCTATGTGTGAGAAGCAAGGTTTGCCACCCCCTCCGCCGATGCCTTCTCCGATGGGAACGGTGAGTTCCCTTTCAATGACCAACCTTGCACGGTCTTATATCATTGTATGTTGCCATGCTAACCACATATTTCAACTCTTGCCTTGTTGCAGCATCATTCCAGAGTCGCATCCCACAATCCCTCTCCCGGTGAGAGCCCTACCAACCAGGCGACCAACCGAGATGGTGCTTCTCCTCAGTGACTTGGCATTTGGTAAGTTATTCCTCTCCTTCTTATTCTTATTGTTTAGCTCAACTTAGACTATGCCATGCTTTAGTTAGCTTAGTAAATTCTAGTTAGGCAAAAAATTGCATAATTAGCTTAATTACATAAAAAAATTACATAATTAGCTTACATACCTCAAAAATGACATCGACTTTGCTTATTTGGTACAAACATGACATAATTACTTGATAACACCAAAAATCGCATAATTAGTTGATATTAGATCTCAAAATGACATAATTACTTTAGAAAGTTTCAAAAGAAACCAGAAGAGAAGAACAAAGAAGAGCTGAAGAAATAAGAGAAGAAGAAAGAGGAGAAAAGATATATTAAGAAGAAACAAATCTTCTTATTCTTCCTTTTTCTCTTCTTTCTTTTTCTCCATCTTCTTCTTCTTCTTCTTCTTGTTCTTGTGTTCTTCTTCTTCTTGTTGTTCTTCTTCTTCTTATTCTTCTTCTTCTAATTGCTTATCGCTAAATTCTTTATTCTTCTCATTATGAAGATTTTGATAAAGCAGCATGGCACATGGATGGATGCTCCAGGGACTCTACTTGTAGTCTTAGATGCTTTGTAATGCACTTTGTAATGCACTTGTACTTGCGGATGCACTTGTGATTCTTTGTGATGCTTTGTGATGCACTTTGTGATGCCATCTTGTTGTTTGCACTTTAATTACTTTGTGATGCACTTGTGGTGCTGTTTAGGGCCTAGAAGAAATATATATTGTGTTATTTATATTGTTGTTTGAAAATGCAGGGAATTAACGGAAATTAAATATAAAAAAAACAGAGAGGGCCTTTGCCGTCATCTTACTGACGGCAAAGCCTTTGCCGTCGGTGGGCTGACGGCAAAGAAGGACACGTGGCAGCAGCCTGTTCAATCTGGCAACTCTGGGACGACCAAATGTCCCAGGTTATCAGCTTTGCCGTCAGCTGGCCCGTGGCTGACGGCAAAGAGGGGACCCACGTGGCAGTGGTTGCAGCTCCCCTGGCAAGTATGGCCCACCAGCAGCAGCAACCTTTGCCGTTAGCTATGACCCAGCTGACGGCAAAGCCTGCCGTTAACCCTCTAACGGGGCTGGCCTTACAACGTTGCCGTCAAGGCTCTACGCCGTCAGCCTTGGCCCCCTAGCTGACGGCAAAGAACCTGTTTGCCGATAAAATCGTGGCCAGTCTCTTTCCCGTCGGTTAAAGTGGCCTTTGCCATCAGCTATGGCTGACGGCAAACCAGCAGATTCCAGCGAGCCGCGCCCCTCCTCACCCCGCGCCACGCCCTTCTTCCTCCCCTTCTCTCCTCCCTCGTCTAACCTCCGCCCATCCTCCTCTGCGCAGGGACCGCGCCGCCCGCCATAGCCGCGACACCGGGGTGCTCGCGCCGCCACTCTGTTGTCCTCGCCGCCGGCGCCTCGAAGGTCGCTGCCTCCGCCACCGCACGGATCCGTCGACCGCACCTGCCTGCGCCGCCTTCCCGCCACCGGCCGGCGAGCCATGTCGCCGTTGACCGGCCGACCGCCTCCTCCACGGCCCGAGTCGGCTCCTCCAGCCGCTGCTGTCGCCCGTTGGGCCGGCGATCCCAGTCGACCTGCCAAGCGCGCGTGGGACGGCGTCCCTGCAGCGGCCCACGGCCTTCCCCTCGCCATGGGCGAGCCGCAGCACACCACTGCCACCTTCGGCCAGATGGGCTTGGCCCATTAGGGGTGAGGCCCCGTTATTTTTTTCTCTGCCTTTTTTATTTTTTTGCTAAGTCCTGTAAATTGTACTGCTGATGCTATTTTGCTACGTAATTTGCGATCAAACCGTAGCTCGGATCACGTTGCGCCCAAAAGGAAATTTGTTTAGAATTGTGTGTACTTCAATCCATCTTTTGTTAACATTTTGATTTGAGGCCATCTTGATGTTGTTAATCTGTGTTGAAGTGGGCATCAGGCCGTTAATTGCTACTAATTGCTGTTATGTGATGTTGTTGTTATTTTATTGCAAGTTTGCATCATGATTGTGACACATCCATGAGGCCTATTGCTTTGATTCTTTTTGCATATTGTTAAGCATCATGTCTACTTCCATTACGTGTATTGCATTGTCATGTTTGCATTCCTGGTCATAGTTATTTTTAGCTCCAAAGTTGCTATGCTGCTATTTTTGACAGCCACCTCTGTTTTTCTCTAAGTCTGTAACGTTCCGATGCCATGTTGCATGCTTAATATCTTTTGATCTGTGATGCCTATGACCATTATTCTTGTTTGTACCTGATCACCATCATGTATAGTTTATGCTCATATATTGCTATGTCATGTTGCTGCACTTTTGCATATAGTTTTGCTCCTGTTTATACAGCATAAAAATAACAGTTTCTGCCCTGTTTTCATTATTTTCACTAAGTCCTAGACCAGTAATGTTTTATTGCATTTTGCATGGGCCATAACTAGTTGTTCATGATGCCTATTTGCATGATTCTTTTTGCCATGCCTTCCCTGCCATGTCTACTTTAGTTGCATATCATTTGTGAGCATGTTTGCATTCATTATCCTGTTTATGCATTGCTCTAAAGTGTGCTTCGTGATGTTGGCAGATTGTGTTCCAAACTTGTTTTGCTTGTATCTTTTTAACCGTAACTCCGTTTGGAGTGTTCTTTATATGTAACTTGATTAGTTTTTCGTGTACTTTGTGTTTATGCTTTTGTTTGCTGCTGTTAACCAACCTAAAATATGGTTTAGGTCAGAACAGTACCAAATATTTTAATTGTCGTGGGGTACTTAGTGTTGTGCCATGTTTAGGATTGTGCCTCACTTAAGTTGTCTAGCATAGATAGTTTACTTTATGCTTCACCTCTTGCCATGCTTGAGTGATATGTCATGTTAAAAACTTTACTCACCTTGTGTAGCTAAACAACTTGAACCATCCTATATGTGTGGTATCGTCGTGTGAGACGAATGCCCCACTTAACATGTTAGTAACCACGCTCGACGGTAGGTGCGATGTCTCATGTTGCCTTCTTGTTGATGCTTGCTCGTGTTTGATTCGTAGTAATAGATGCTTGCTCGTTGATTGCTTTCCAGTGTTTGCCATTTTGTGTGCTTCCGCGGGTACCTCTCGGAGACGTTGCGACCTTGCGACCAACTACACCTTCGGAACCCGACTTATCAACAGGCAAGGACTATACATTACTTATGATCCATTCTATTTCAACCAGCGGTTTGCATGCTAGTCAAGGTTAGATTCGATGTTTGATCCTACCACATGTTTACAACCTCTTTCAAACCGATACAGCCATGTCCCTTCCCAGCAAACCTTGTACTGCTATGTTACTATTGCTCGTTGCTCAGCCCCTGCTTAGTATGCATGCTTAGGATGCTACGATGTTACCCTGTTACTCATTGGTTTGGGCTATCACATTATTATATTGTTGTTGATGATGTGATTATTATAATGTTGACTATATTCGACGAAGGATGGAAGGTCTAGGCTATCCCGCCCCGACGCTTTGTTCCATTCGAGTCACCTAGGACCCGAGTTCCGGGTATTGGTTTTAAGACTGAGCGTGACTAACCGCGTGTCGGATTTTATGCGGTCACCTCTTCTTACCTACCTAGCTTCAAACATTTCTAGTGGTGGCCCAAGCTGATTTACCATTTGAAACCGTGTGTGTGCTGGTCGGCCGCCAATAGTTTTCCAACCAACCCGGACCAGTGAGGACATAGTTCCCTTGCTGTCCCACCTTGTTTAGTTGAGGACCCGGTTTCCAATGTGTGATTAACCGGCTATCCAAACCTGCGACAGGCGGTAGAGACCGATTCGAGAGCGCGGTCGGCTTTTGAGTTGGATGTCGACTCACCGGGGGCCACCCAGATTTGTTCGTTGTTAGCTAGAGGGACCTGTCGTTTCGGATCTCTCGGAACTAGATCATAAAATGATTGCCTGTGATGGGTAGCAACTGAGAGAGATGGGCGTGCGTGCGGAGCCTTGTAATGGGCAGTTGGTACACCCCTGCAGGGTTAAATCTTTTCGAGAAGCCGTGTCCACGGTTATGGACGACTTGAGACCTACTCCTTGTTCATAGACAACAACAACTGAGATAATCTTAATATAACTTGGTCAACGCGTGTGTGTGCCTTGATTACTTCTTCTTTGTCGGGATGCGAAGAGGAGGACAAGGATAGGATAGGTGTTATTATTGCGTAAGTAGTTGATAGCAAGACTTGTTGGAAGCGATTCCTCATAGAATGCTTGGATTCTTACCTTACTCTTTAGATCGTTAGCCACTTCATAAATGCTAGTGCGGCAGCAACCTCAGCACTTACCCCATCCTTACCGTAAACTACTAGTTGTCCTAGGATGACGAGTGATGAAGTCCTTGCTAGGTCAGTTGACCACTACAGTTGGATGCTGAGTACCTCTGTACTCATGATACTACCCCCAAACTCTTTTCAGTGTTCTTGATCGACAACAGGTATGATGATCGACGTTTCACGTGGAGACTCGACGACGACTAGTTAGGCGGATCCCGGCGGAGGGCCTGGACCCGTGTGGTTATGGGGATCGATGTTTTTCTCTTTGCCAGCAGGCATTTTATTGTAGTCTGTACTCAGACATATACCTTCCGCTGATGTATTGTATTTAAGGCAGTTGTATGTCGATTGTATGAGATGTTGTATCCTTGTATCTGTAATGTTGTGATATCATGTTGGAAATCCGGGGCATATGGCTTTGTCATATGTCGCGGTGGGACCGATATGTGCTTCGTCCCCGGATCTGGGTGGAAACACCTAAATCTGGAACAGTACCACATATCGGGCCTTACATGTACGTAATCCCGTCATCGGTCTACAAGGACCGGGTGGCTTCTGGAGTCATCGTGGATCTACGCAGCATCGGGGATTGCCGGTACGACTACATCAACCACGTTCACGCGGGAACGTTTCTCGCTTAACGGACTACATACTGGTATGTGACCTATTTCCATCCGTTACTTGCATCGGCATAGCATAGGTCTTGGGATTGGGTATCATAGGTTATGAAAAAAATATTGTTTTCTGCCCCGAATCCCAACAGTGGTATCATGAGCAAGGCTATGCGTAGATGTATTGTACGGATAGAACACATCTAGTATATGGCATCAATCCTCCAATTTTTACCCTCCCATGTGTACTCGTTTAACATTGCGGCAATGTCCTGATGAAGCGGCCCCGACCGACCTTTTGCATTTACGCGAGACTGGTTCCACGCTTGACATATGGCTTGTACCATATAAGTGGCTTTGGGGTGTATGTCTCTCTAACATTAGCGATGCGAAGACATTTGCAATGGAGGGCCCCGACAGGGGTGTAATAGAGACAATTTTTGATTTGTTGTAGTTGTATGTTCGTAGGCATAGAAACGGTTCTATCTCGAAAGCCCTAGCAGCCACGTAAAACTTGCAATAGATAAAGTAGAGACGTCTAAACTTTAATTTGCTGGGGGGCATCATAGTTAGTATGATTTATACTGTTGCATCATGTTTTGCTAATATGTTAGATATATGACGGTAGCATTATAGGATGATCCCTCACTAATCCAACAAAGTGTCCTTCCTTAGTGAAGCACCATCTAGAAATATCCGCATTATGGAGGCATCACGTGTCACACGGGTCTCAAACATTTTAACGTTCAAATGAGATGGGTGGAGCAACCCTTGCATGTCCAGAAACATGGCCTTGCATACGCGGCATATCATCACTAAGGTTATTGTGGCGAGGCTGGCATATCATCACTAAGGCCATCATGCCAATCACATCATCTATGTGACTCATGCTTGATCTTTCGATGATGATGATGAGTATCGTACTCACCGTCACTTATGAATGACTGTCCAATACATCATACTTCATTCTATGGAATCTGAATTGTGAATGCATGTTAACAACACCAACACGTATGACGTGCTAGGTGAAATTACTAAGTCACAAATCAAAGTAATGGAATATGAGTATATGGACGGGATTTCTTTCAACCATGGTGGAAGGAACAACCTGCTGAGAAAGTCACATGGAAAATGT
The DNA here is from genome assembly GCA_950022295.1 of Bromus sterilis. NCBI lineage: Eukaryota > Viridiplantae > Streptophyta > Magnoliopsida > Poales > Poaceae > Bromus > Bromus sterilis. The sequence goes on along the minus strand of OX465596.1, from coordinate 152,818,129 downwards.
ATAAGATACATGGACACCTTGTGTAACTTGGACTACTGAATGACTAGTTACTTTGCGATAACTGGGGAGTTGCATCCACTGTTGGGATTCAGAGTAGAAAACAAAAAAATTCGGCACTACGAAACCAAGTCCCAAGATTGGATCTAGATAGATGCAAACAATGGTAGCGATCTTGTTACCTTAACAACCGTTCAACGGTGGTTCTCTCGCAGCGTAAGAAGTTGATGGAGAGTTGGGGAAGCTTGACGTAGCGCAACCCTCGAACAGATCTATAAGTCCATCGAACGAAGATCGAACGTACGATCTCTCTACGGTTGATCCACACGTACAGTGTAGTAGATCCGACAGGGCTTCGCTGTCAGAGCTCGGCGCCGCTGAAGTAGAGAGGAGGGAGGAGCAGCCCTTTGGCATAAGGTGTAGTTTATATCTAATGGATAAGAGAGAGGAGGGACATCCCTAAGGCAAAGGAGCAAACTTGTGTGTGCTTGGGGGTGCCCCCTCCTCATCTATTTATAGTGGGAGGGGAGGGGAGGCCACCTTGGAGGAGGGGCAGCCCTAGGGTTTCCCTCCCCTTACGGCAGCCCTAGGGCGCCCCCCTTGGGCCTCTTTGGTCCAAGTGCTCCTTCCCCACTTAGGCCTTCCAAGTGAGAGAGAGGGCCCATTGATACTAAATCTATTTTAATAATTCCAAAATAATTTGGGAATTCACAATAAATAAATATCAAGCATATTTAGACCATCCCGGAACTTTTCCAGCCCTCCGGTTTTACCCGGTTTTCTCAAAACTCTTCCCGGTACTTTATCGGTGCCCCGAAACGATTCTAGTTTTCTCTCCGATTAAATCCCAATCACTCCGAAACTTTTCCGGTGTGTTATACTCGTGCTCCTATCACTCTAGTACTCAACATATCTACCACCCTTAAGTGTGTGCCCCATAGGTTCAGTAGAATACGGACATGAACCAGAAACCGACTTTCTTCGGATCAATAACCAATAGCGGAGCCATGGACACCCATAATGGTTCACGTACCTACACGAATATCAATTCGAGTGAACCTCTGGTTGACATGCCAATCCCTTTGCTTCGCGATACTTTACAAAACATGAGGTGAGATTATATAGGTATCCGCATGATCAACTCATTAATCATTATACCAATTATCCTCATATCTGTTTTGTTCTTTTCTCGTTCACGTATTCCGTATCCCATGTGATCTATTCACAAAGTATCCGGCCGGATGTTGGTGGATACGTAATACCGAGAGGGCCCAAAGAATATCTCTCCTGAATAGGAGGAGCAAATCCCAACTTGAATCATCAAGTTCATAGACATACTTTCAAGTGTGAGTGAGCAAAGCCTTTATAGCCACGCCTGTTACTGGTGGTGTTTGGACAGAGTCAAAACCCACCCTCCGGTCTATAAGGATACATGGAAATGTCAACTCATGGTCTATAAGGTACATGCAAATGTCAACTCATCTGATGATTTAACTTATAATACAATGATGATGAAATCTCAAAGCAAATCATATAATTGGGTCGGTTCATCACCCTTGTTCTGGTAACAATGTGCTCCCATGTATTACCGGCATATTCAATGCCCTATGTCAGGAAAACATGACATCCATAATACACAGGTTAGTCCTAGAGGCAGACTAAGAACACTTTGTGTTTATACTCCACACCTGCATATGTGTTTTCCTCCGAAGGCAGTTAACATGCACTTGGCAAACCTCCGCATAGGCCATTGCAGTTATAGCACGGAAATATAAACATTAATAATGAACCTGGAATTATAATAATACGATTTATTATTGCTTCTAGGGCATAATTCCAACATCCACTTCCTCCAAGCTACAAAGACCACGTCTAGACTTTGTCATGAAGGAGAATCGTTCACCTGTCATGAGGTCATGGTTAAAGTTGTGAACTTTAAAGGTAGAACCAATGCAGGAATAGTCATTGAAGGAGAAGGTATATTTGATATACGAGTTATAAATGTCTTTCCTCACAAAATACTAATTGCGCTTGATTAAGTATCCGATGCTTGAACTTACTGCTTATAGAGTGTCTTGGAAGGGATGAGGTGACAATATGTGTTGATGGTAATCAAGATAGTTGATGGTCTACAACACTCTCCCTCTACATCTATCATTAGATTAATATATGAATAAATTTACGATCATTTGAATGTGAACTTTATTACTGTGTCTTGCATCTCGCGAAGACAATTATTCATATTAGTGAGAGACAAGTCAGTTGTTCTCCTTTTATGAATGATATCCTTTATGGTCACATTCCGGTTATGAATGAGTTATTCTTATATTGATGATAGTAGTTTGATCATTTATAAGAAATATTGTAATGCCAAGAATTATCCAGACTTAATAATAACACTACCGTTTAAGTCATGAATGGTATGATCTAGTCTTGAGATACTTGACCTCTTGACACATGCAAACCATGCATTTTAGGTGAGATGACTGAAACCTCGCATTCTGGTAAAATAGAGTTTGCAATGATTGTTGTATATCATACATAGTGATGTATCATATATCAGAAGGTAGTGAATTTCATTATTTTGTGAACTTCATATCTGGACTTAGATGAATATGTGTATTTACTAATGAAACATGAGTCTGAAATAATTTGCTATGATCAAAAGGATTTTAGAATGAAGACGGATATTAAATTAATAAGAAAGACAAGTCTTTATGATTTGATCAAAGTGACAAATGTTTTGAGTTAGCCTTGAGCATACAGACTTGTGTGAAAGTTGTTCCACAAATTTCAATTCTTGGAACACTTCAATATTGATGATGTGGCTAAACGTTATAATCATATTCTATTGAATAGTGTATGGTCTAAGTTATCTCTTACCAAGTTACGTTATTAATGTTTAGAGTTATTAATTTAATATGCAAACACCCACTTCAGTATAGGGAACCATCTGAGTTCGTGGAAACCAACACTATATAAGTTATGGTGTGTTGTAGTTTCTAGGAAGCCTGATTTATATGATAAATTATCTTTGTAGTGTATCCTTAGACAACTATGGATGCATCTTCCACAACGAGAACCAAAAGAGCAAAACTTGTGTTGCTAAGTTTTTGGGTGTTTGTCAAGAAATATTCTTGATGAATGTGTTAATGGAAGAAAAGGGAAAGTTCAACCAAGGTAATTGACCTTGCCTCCACATGTCAAAGTAGCGCAACGGAATATGTTCCGAAACAAAAGCTCTACAATTAGAGGAGAAATTGGTGATAATGATCATGATGTTTTAGTTAAATCTTTTACTGAACAAAGTAGCATATATTCCATTGTGCAAAATAATATTCATGATTCACTTGTCAAGTTAATGGAACAAGACATATCTATGAACTACGAAGAAACGATGGTGGACCTAAGTACGAGATATGACTATGAGTCATGAAATCCTATATTGAGTCACATTTAAGATTACTTGAATCTTATCAAGTAAACATGTTACTTGATATTCCCAATAACTTCATGGTTATAAAGGAATAAATGTGAACATCAAAGAAGACATCAAGATCGATTTGTCATTAAAGATATTTCTGACAAATTCAAAAGGTTGACTACAATATGCAGCGATGCTTGAGTCAATGGGATATTCAACACGACTGATCCAAATTATTATCAATACCTTGACTTACTCAAATCCTTCATTTGAAGAAGTGTTGTAATTGGTACAACAAGAAGGTTTTGAAAACATATGGATGCTAGTGTCTCGTAACCTGAATTCTTGTTTTGATGGATGATCAAGTGCTTTTGGACTTAGCCAAAATATTGAGAATAATGCATATGCATGAAACTGAGTGGGAACTGAATAGTTTCCTAAACTTAATATGTGGGCGACATATTTTGAGTGGGAGCTATGGGAGTATTATATCCAAAACTTAATACGTGAATGACATATTTGAGTGGAAGCTGTGTGGATGTTATCCTATTCTTATATGTGATGCACATATTTGAGTGGGAGCTATGAGAGTGTCATCCTAACCTTATATGTGGCTAACATATTTGAGTAGGAGCATGACATCATTCTCATATATGGATAACATACTGTGAATGGTGTAGTTGGCATTAATGATTATTTAAAATATTTCATGAATGAATTTAAGCATTGAAAATCTATTATGATAGATTGATGCGTTTAATAACATTGAGTTGGAACACTTTCCTGGATAAGATTCTGAAGGAGTTCAGAATGGGACAAGTCAAGAAGGTAGTTCTTATTTCTATATCCAAGAGAAGTATCAAGTTAATCTCAGTACAAGAACAATGGTTAAATGATGGTTAAATGAAAGATCTGGATGTGCTACATCCTCTATGCCTCTGTCATACGTTTTTTCATGTAAAACCAAAGTTTTGTACTCGACGTAATGTGACCCAAGTTATTAATAAGAATAACATGTTGTGATATGATTTATGAGTAAATCATTGAACAAAGAGTTAAGTTTATCCTTCAGTGTCTAGAGAGAACTGAGGATACATCTCTAATTTGTAAAGGATAGTGGACTTGACCATAAATGTTATGCTGGTTCAAGGTCTGACACTGACCTAGAAAATTGAGATATCATACTAATAAATTCCTAAGTTTAAAGAAACATGGTTAGACATCAAAGTTGCATACAATGCACTAAGGATTAAATCTACATTGTTGTGGCTGCTTTAGAAGTGGCAGGAATTATATTTTGGCTTAAGAAGTTCGACTTTTGACTGAGTGAGTTTCAGTGTGCATGACTATAGGAAAGTCCGCCTGACCCACCGGATGTCATTGTTGAAACACAACAAACAAAGTCTCACTCTACCGCCAAATATATATATACCTCATCATTATAATGGATAATGAAGTAATGTCAAACAAGGGGACATTATAGATTTGCAAAAGACGTACGGATCTGAATAGTACCCAGACCTTTGATACAACCTTTTCCACAAGAAATCATGATCTATAACCATATACATGATATCGAGTTATGATCCACAGAAAAATGCAACTAGATTATTTGTACTCTAGTGCAAGTGGGAGACTGTTGGGAATGTGCCCTAGAGGCAAATAAAATATGTTTATTAGCATATTCCATTAGTTCATAATAAGTTTTATATTGTGCTATAACTGTATTAAGAGGAAACATTAATACACGTGTTGTATGAAACAACCAGGTCCCTAGTTAACTCTAGTATACTAGCTCATTGGACAATTGATAATCAAGGTTTCCTGATCATGGAGACACATAAGTCCGTTGACAATGAGTTCATATCATTGGGAGAATGATATGATAGACACACACCCACCAGAAGTGTTGCAATGTGATCGAGTCACATAAGTTCAACATTGCGATAACTATAACGTAGTGACCAGATCCTTTGACCGCGATGATCTTACGTAATTGCTATCTATTAGGATGCTTTGATTTTCATGCACCACCTAACTGAAATATGCTGGCCATAAAGGTGTACTTTGGATATTCCGAAATAGATATGTTGATGAGTATGCAAATAGATCAAAGCGGGATTTTTCCATCTGAGTGACAGATAGGTACTTTGGGCCCACTCGGTGATATTACCTCATAAAGATTGAAATCATGTGACTAGGTCATGGGGTTGTAATATCACGGGAATGAGTAAACATGTTTGTCGGTAACGAGGATGAACTAGGTATATTGGATACTGACGATCAAACCTCGAATAAGCAAAGTACCATAGGATAATGGGAACATGCACAACGTTAACGGATCCAACAACGATGAAGCTAGTTTCATTCGATGGAAGCGCAAGGGCTATCAAGGCTTGTAACTAGCTCCGATAGATTAGTCATTGGTCAGAGAGTTTCTGATCATGTCTGCTGTTTCCCGGACCGTAGGGTGTCACACTTAAGGGTATTCGACGCAATAAGGATTGATTTGGGATCACCGGAGAAATAAGAGAGAATACCGGAATTGTTCCGGTGGAGGCCAGAAATTGTTCTGGGTATTTTGAAAGGTTCAAAATATTATTTAATAATGTTTAAATATGTTTTATTATTTAATTAATGGAATTAAATATTAAAATATATTTAAAATAGAAGAAAAAGGCATATGGGCCTAAAGAGGCCCATTAGGGGAGGAGGGAGCCTCCCCCCTTGGCCCATGGCGCAAAGAGAGGGGCCCATGCCCCCCTAGGGCGCATTTCCCCCCTTCCCTTTGGTTTAGTACCACATGGGAAGTTGAGGGAGGTGTGCCCCCCTCCTTGGCCTATATAAGGAGGGGTAGGGTGCCCTTTTTTATATGAATTTTTGAGACATGTTTTGTTCTCTCTCTCTCACTCTCTCTCTCTCCTGCCTTTGAGCGGACTCCCCTTGTTTGGAGTCTGCACTGGGTTGGGGGTTTCTCCACTATACGCACGCCGTCGTGCTGCTGGAATCGGGATCCGAATTCATCTTCTTTCTGTTGCTCGCCTAGTTCGGAGCCCGGAGGAATGTCGGGTACATCGTATGTGTGTAATACCGCAAGGTGCTACACTTGTGGTGCTTCTTCATCGTCGTGGCCGTATCACGGCATCTTCACCGACAACGTTTCGACGGGGACGTAATCCTGTTATCGGTCTACAAGGACCGGGTGGCTTCTGGAGTCATCGTGGATCTGCGCGGCATCGGGGATTGCCGGTACGACTACATTAACCACGTTCACGCGGGAACGTTTCCTGCTTAACGGACTACATACTGGTATGTGACATATTTACATCCGTTACTTGCATCAGCATAGCATAGGTCTTGGGATTGGGTATCTTAGGTTATGAAAAAATATTGTTTTCTGCCCCGAATCCCAACAAGTAGGTGATGGCGCACGGACATGTTGGCGTCGGGTGTGCCCGGTTCGGACATTATGTTTCGATTGGACCCATGTGACAGACCTCTTAGTTGTCGTTGCGGTCCCACATGTAAGCTCCAGACCCACCTGCAGTAACGCCAACAGACATAATGGACTCCAAACTTGCCATTTGTCCTCGTCATAGTAGCTGCGCCCGAAGAAAGGGAAAAACTGAGCATCATTCAAAACTAGGGGAAAAACTGAGTACATGGAACCCTCTGAGGGCAATCCAACAATTAACCCTTTGAAGAAAGCCGAGGTCGATCGTGTGCTCCCTAGCACAGGCCACACCCAACAGGTCTCTATAGGCCTCAAATAAAAGCCCTTCTTTGTTGTCTTGATCAATATAGGTGTTACCATCATGTGGAATCACCGGGATAAATTTCTTGGCGTGCCTCCCATTATCCATCAAATAGAACAGGTTCAAACTGGCGTCCACTTCCTTCAGCTCCGAGACACGAGAGCGCTGGCGCACAACCATCTGTTCGAGCGAGGCCAACCCCAACACCTACTTTTTGAGCAAGTTTCTAAGCCATCGCTCCCTGTCAGACAGAGGGCGCGAGTCCATCGCCTGATCGAACCTGAGGATGACCAGGTTGGCGATCACGAGCTATAACTTGACATTTCCAACCCTCCGTTGTCCCCAAGAAGAGAGGAACTTTCCCGTATTTCTGAGCATCACATCAATGCGCTTCACTTGGTCAGAGATGTTGGTATCACAAACCCAGGCTTCTGCGGCAGCCTCTTCAAAACCTTCCAATTTTATAGAAAAACTCTCGAATAGGAACCTGCGATGTGTGAGGAGTGAGGGATTGTCCAGAGATAGATGGATGGGGCAGTGAGAGGCAGAGGACGAGAGCGCCTGCATCATAGAGTTTGGTTGATCCTATTCCCAATCAATAGAAACTAGGGCCCTGTGAATCTTAGTTAGGGTTGGGTCCTGCCTCTCATTACTCCAAGTGAATTTACGCCCATGTAGAAACAACTCCTTGAGCTCATTGTCATCCACGAATCTCTGAAATCGGCCCATCATACATCATTCAATGCGCGTGTTATTCTTGTCCTTATCACTGAGAATGACATTGTAGTCGCCAATCAACATCCAAGGCTCATGGCAGAGAAAACTTCTCTCCGAGAGGTCCTCCAGGAAAAACACCTTGTCGGTTTCCGCCTGAGGCCCGTATACAACAGGTAGCCACCAAGGGGTGCTATCACCAGCCGTCACGTATCCCGTGATGAAGTTAGTATCATTCACCGCGTGTTGACACACGAGCACGTCACCGTGTACCCTCGACGCCGGGGGTGATACACCGTAGCTCATGCCGAAGGAGACCCGGCCGGAAGCGTGGTACGCAAGCAGTCTGATGGGTGCTTTTGTAGACCCGAAACCCCACACTCCTGGGAGGTGTCGGGACCCGAGGTTTGCGTATGTAATTCCTGTCACAACTCAATGATATGGAGAGCCGAGAGTCGTACCCACTTGTCTAAGCAGACAAGGCCAAGCACATAACACTCTCGGAAAGCATCAAACGTGAGGGGCATCCCATCCAGGCCGGATGATCAACTGAGATGGGTCCTCATTGTCCGCTCACAAGTCTAACTGATTATGGGTGGTGAAATACTAATAGACAAGTCGTCTAAAAAATATTCTCGATGGAATTATAACACTTACATAAACAGACTCTAGCCCGATCACTTAGTCGGGGTCTCGGGCGGGCTCAATCATACAACAAAGTTTGCCACGTGACAGAGTCATGAGCAATCGCATCGCGATGCCCCAAGATGCTCACATCTAAGGGCCACTTGGTGTATGAAAGACCGCCGGCAAGAACACAACTAAGCTATCAAACCCCACACTAAGACATGCACGTTATAATCATACACGCAGCATACATGTCCAGTGTAAACAGAAGGTAATCACAACATGAACTCTAGAAATTCATAGTCTTTATAACTTCTGCTAAACAGAGCAGACATAGTAGTTGTATTACAAGTAGAGATCACATGACTGTGATCCAACATTACATCAAACATCAACGGAAGCAAATTATGTCTTAGTAAAGACAAGTTTAACAAATGGCTTAAGAAGCCTGAACGAAAATACAACGACCCTCCAAAGGGCACAAGCTGCTGTCTAGAACTATACGACTTAGTCCACGTCGAGCTCGAGGTAGAGGCCACCATCAGGGTCAGTGGTCTCGTCTCTAAAATATAAAATAAGCAAACGTGAGTACAAAGACGTACTCAGCAAGACTTACATAGGAACTATACTACTCATGCTCATGTATCAAGCAAAGGAGGTGGGGTTTCAATGCAGAAGTGCCAGCTTTGACTTGGCTAGTCATGTGCTACGAATACCAGAAAGAGGTAAGGAGCGTACTCGAGTCCAAGTCTCCAATCAATACACCACCATGGATCCTTCCTTGACTTCCCCACGAGAAAGAAAACCATAGCACTCACGCTTATCTTGGAAATTTTAGATTAACCATTGAAGTTGTCTATGATCAAGTAAAGGTCTCCAAGTAGTCCATAACCGCGGACACGGCTATTCGAATAGTTCATTAACCCTGCAGGGGTGTACTGCTACACACACGCACGCATCAGTTACCGCCTAGGAGTGGACCCTTCAAGCGAGTACCGGCGAGGGTGTTGCCACGACACTTCACTCACAGCACCATCTCTAGTCCTAGGGAGTCACCTATTTGAGTTGGGACCACAATCGGAATCCGGTCGATTTTTCCGATGCGGACTCAAACGTTGTGTGTCCAGCCATCAAGCTCAACTCGATCATGATCACTTGATTCAACTAGCCCACAACCTACGTCCACCACTTACCTTGATGCACCTTCTTGAGATCGTTAAAGTTCGAACTACTTGTGACTCCTGGACTTGGTCCAGGGTGAGGTACTAGGCCGAGAGGGGTCAGTGAGCCCAATGTGTGGTCATACTCTTAGTCTTGGATAACAACACAATAACTCGGGCTTAAGGCGGTGTTCAACGAGACAACCCACTGTGTACTCCTACACAGCCTCTCATCGTTCACCTTGTTTAGGTCAAATTCACCAACACGTTACCACCATCATTCACATGATCACTACCATCCCGACTCACATCAAAGTAACCTCATTGTAAACTCTAAGTATGCAATAAGCTGAAACAGTTGCACGGGCCACATGATATCAACCAACTCCTACATCTGCTAGGATTATGGTTTACTTACTACTGTGACAAAATGATAGGTCATGCAAAGGAATGGGTACAGCTAAGAGGTAGAAAGTATCATGGTGACATCCTAAACATGCATAAGCGAGAATGAGAGGGAACTGGGATTTTATCGACATGATCAACGAGGGGGTGCTTGCCTTACTGAAGATCACGATGTAACACTCTTCTGACGTGAGGTTGAACTTGTCTCCGAGATCAACTCCTACCGAGAAGAAGCAATCACCGAAGCACTGGAAGTAATGCACAATCAATAAATTACAATGCACATACAATATGGCATGATATGATGATGAACATGGTGTGTTGTGCTTCTTATGTTCATGTGAAGTGTATTGCATTGCAATGGTTAAAGTTGGAATGGCATAAGCAATTTATTTGAATTATTCCCATTCAAGCCAAATAGCAAAAGCTACTGGTTCCATATTGTAATCAACTCAAACATGGTTGAAAGTTTGTTATTCGGATAAAGAATTTTCTTCTGGTCATTTTTCATATAAAAATCATTTCAATCTGAGTTACGGTTTAAAAGTTATTTAATTTCAAAGTTTCTGCAATTTTCTGAAATTACTGGATTAAATTAAATTGAAAAATAGATTACTGCGTAAGCATTAGGTCAGGTTGGCGCCAAGAGTTGACTCGATCAAACTGACCAGTGGGGTCCTCTGGTCAGTGACCCAGGGGTTAATCCCTGTTTTATATTAACCACTGGTTAATTAAGGGGGCCCTGGGCCCATCTGTCATAGGTATAGGGGGTGGATTAGCACGGGGGTTAAGCCTAACCGGCCGGCGGCTTGACGCCGGTGGCTCGGCCATGGCGGCACCTCGCCGGATTAGGCGTTCCGGCCACGAGAGGGCTCGGGGGTGGCATCAGGACGCGCCTCGCGCTCGTGCGCGTCTAGTGGTGCAGGAGGGGGACCTCGAGGAGGCCTCGGGCCACGCCGGCGACGAGGGGCGTGGCGGCCGTGGCACGGCGTTGACGGGGAGGCCGCTAGAGGGAACGGGGAGGAGCACGGGATGGGGGAAATCGGCCGCAGGCTCAGCAGGAGCGCACTGGAGAGGTCGGGGAGCTCAGGGAGGCGCTGGAGACGGCGAATCGGTCGCCGGAGTTCATGGAGGCCGGCGGCGAGTCGGCGAAGGGGGTGTCGTGCTCGGTGCTTCTTGGGGCGATTCCTTGCGCTCAGTGACGAAGACAGACACGGGGAGTGGCTAGGAGACGGCGGTGTAGCGAGTAGTCGTCGTTGGCCGCGTGTGCGCACACGCGGTGGCGACGGCGACCTACGGGGTGGCGCAAAAGCGGCGAGGGAGGAGGCTGCGAGAGGAGGGGAATGGCAGAGGGAATCACGGGGACTCCAGAGCGTCGGATAGAGTCGAGGGGAGCAGCTGCGTGGCCACCATGAGGTGGCGACCCCGGCGTCGTCGGCATGTCGGGCACGCAGCTGTGTGCTCGTGCCCGGGGAAGACGACAAGGGCGCCGAGGTGGGCCTGGGCCGGCTTCTGCGAGCTGGGCCAGAAGGTAAGCCTCTCACTGCTCTTTTTTTCTTTTTCTTTTCTTTTCTGCTTTCTGTTTTATTTTGATTCTATATCAAAACATTTTCTAAAATTCTAAAAACTTTAATGTGAGCTAGTGAGACAAATATAACTCACCTCACAAAGTTTTAGAATTATTGGAATTATTATTAATTAATTCCAATGGAAAATACATTAATTATTTAATTTCCAAGGGCATTTTGGACTTTTTGAGAATTACATGGGCATGGAGTGGGACCCACTTCACTTGAAATGTGATCATGACCATTTATGAGACTTTTCAAAATGTTCAAAGAATTTTTGAAAAAAAAAATGTCTGGCCTTTTATTAAAATTATTTTGAGGCTTTTTGCTTCCCCAATTCTTTTTCTTTTGCAAAAAATTTCATGATGCAAAAATGCAAACTAGGCTAAGCACAAACCTAGGTTAGGGTTCTGACAGGAGGGACCCCATCAAGGAGCACGACGGCTATGGGTTGGCCTAGGTCGACCTGATTGTGCCTAGGGCCTCGAGGTTCGATGCCCTGCAACAAGAAGAACAACGAGGAACGAGGAAGAAGGGTACAAGGATAGAGATAGATGAACACGAAAAAAGATGTAGATGTGTTTGTTTGATTGTTGTTGTTCAATCGGCCATCACCACTCATCTATTTATGAGGCGACTGGGCTTTCTTTACAAGAAGAGGACAAAAAATCTCGTTCAAATATTTTCAAACCTAACCGAAGTCGGATTACAGGTGGTCCCGAGACATGGGAATCCCGCCACTATAATGATGGCATTAACACACCATCCCTAGTGCCGAGAGTATTTAGGGTGCGTTTGGATGGTGGGTTATCCCACCCTGGGACAGGGATAGCCGGTTTTTTAGGGATAGTCGTCGTTTGGTTTGGGGACGAGAAGGGATATTGATAACCGGATGCCTGGAATATTCCATCGAAATGAGGATACCCATGTCCGGCAAAAAACTGACGGATCTGCGTATCCAGCCGCGGCGCCGCTTTTCCCTTCGCACAAAATCGAGCACTGCCGAGGAGCGGCCATGGCGCGGCCGACTGGGAGGGAGTTGGAGGAGGCCGGCGAGGCCAGGCGTGTACGGGACGGAGGCGGAGGAGGAGGAGGCGCGGCGGACGGGACGGAGGGGAGGCGGAGAAGGCGCGGCCGACGGGACGGAGGCGGAGAAGGCATGGTGGGAGGGAGGGGGAGGAGGCCAGGCGCGGCCGACGGGAGGGAGGGGAGGAGGCCGGCGAGGCCAGACACGGCGAGGAGGGGCGGAGGAGGCGCGGCGAACGGGGCCGGCCAGGCGCGAAAGCGCGGCGGACGGGGTCGGCCAGGCGCGATGGCAGAGGAGGGAGGCGGAGGAGGCGGATGGGGCCGGCCAGGCGCGGCGGCGCGATGGCGGAGGAGGGAGGGGGAGGAGGCGCGGCGGCGAAGGAGGCCGGCGAAGGAGAAGGCCATGGCGCGTACGGGCCAGAGAAAATGCAGTGGAAGGCCAATGGGATACCCATATCCTGACAACCAAAACCAAACAAAAAAATGGCTATCCCTAACCAGGTGGTTGGGGATACCCATATCCACTAAAATCTATCCCCTCAACCAAACGCATCCTTATATGACCACAGGATACGGTGAATCACACACCCCCTCTTTCTTTTCCTCATCTTCTTCTTCCTCGAGCTTTATCCTCCATGTCACCCAAGCTTCGCATTCGCGAGCCCCTGACCAGAGCGGAGGCGCCGGACCCCGTGGCCATCGTGGTTCCGGCCGCGGGAGTAGAGGAGGACGCGGAGGTCGCGGGGTGTCATCGACCGCATCTCCACGCATCACAACACATGAAGGTGCGTCTGACCATGATTTCCTTGTAAAGCTCCGTACCCAGCCTCGCCGATGGATCCTTCTCCGTATTTCGTTTGCGCATGTCATGGCGGACTCCAGGTCTCCAGTGCTATGGCTTCGAGAAGATGGGTGCCCCTACGGCCTCATTTGGGTATCCACTAGCTTCTCTGGCAATGACTCCGTGTTTTTGGAGGGAGGTTGGAATACATTTGCCCGCTGGTGCAAACTGTGAAAGTGGCATAGTGTTTATTTCAGGTATGACGGGAATTATACCTTGTGGGCGAAGGTTTTCGACTCCAACGTAGATCGCGTGGAATATTGCCCAGAGAGTTCCAGCAACGACAATGACTCCTACAACATTTAAGGTGAAACCTAGAGTTCCTCAGCTACGAATGATAATGGTGATGGCGATGTAGACTCCGGTGACGAGGATGAAGTCCAGTAGGTCAAGCCGGTGCCATGCCGGACTCACGCTTAGAGTAGTATTTCCTTTGTTTTGTAATGTTTGCCTGATAAGGGCATGGATCTGGAAGACTTTGCATGTTTTGTCAAGTTTCCTTTTAACTACAAGTAATCGTTTGGTGTTTCTGATATCTTTGACTCGAAATCATTCCATCACCGACCTTTTCTTGGCGTTAACCATAGGGAGTCAGCTCGATTGATAAGTCCTTTGATTTAAGGCATGGCTTGTCTCTTCGGGAAAGTTTTATCTGTTGCCGAGTTGAGTTTTTGGCTGTATGCAGTCCTCATGAGCCGGTATAGAGGACCATATGTCATGCTGAGTCATAGTAAAATACAATCCGCAAGTGTTGAATCTGGTCCTCTTGGAGACGCATATGACTGTTGTTCCTTTTATGCCTATAATTCGACTCAAGGGGCAGGTCTCTCATTAAAGTTGTTTACATTTTAGCTAGATTCAGATAGAGTTGGATAATCATCACTCTCAATCCTTTTCATAGGAGTCAGATCCTTGGTCCCTTGCTTCTGCAAATTTTGAAGTTATTGACTATGGGGATGAAGGCGAGGAAGAGTACGAGAATGAGGACGAAGGAGAGTATGCGGAAGAAACAAAGGAGTATGGGGATGAGGTATCTGGAATACTTCCCTTTACTCTTCTTAATGCTCTATACTTTAACAATTTATCCTCCCTTTTGCCTCGTTTCTTGTGATCTTTATGTGATATCGTCGCTGCTCCTTATAACAGGAGGAGCCAAACAAGAGATAGAAGACCCAGATGGGATGTCCATCAACAATGGAATTATAAGATGATGATCTACCCGTCTTTCGGTTAGCTAAGGGATGAGTCATATGAACACCCGCATTTTCCTTCATTATGGAAAGAAATGTCTTGGCCCTTAAAGTTTTGTGTTTGTATCTAGGTAAAAGGCTATTTGTGAAGAGCCCTCTAGCTATAAAGAGCTATCTTATGGAGGAAAGAATATGCCCGGAGCTAGTCATGAAGAAACGGTCCCCAGCGGGGAAGGCACATCGTTTTCTGAGCCCTATAAGGACTGGATGGACCAAATAGATCATCAACATGACATCCTTGTGCGGATGAAGCGGAGTTATAAGGTGATTTTATCGAAGAACTGGAAGCCAAGCTTAAGTCTGTAGGTGATAAAGACTTCTTGTTGGGCCAAAGCATCGTAAAGGTGGCGAAAACCGTATTTTGTAAGTATTGCACTTTATATACTACCCGGTTATTTGAAGGATGATGTTCGCTGACTCTCTTATCCTTTATGTGTGGCCTATGTAGGCTCACAAGACCCGGTTTTGAAGGAGTCGTCGGAAAATAAATTGAGAGCTTGGATGGATGTGATTCGCGACCTTCATACCGGTAGCTGCTGGGCCATCAGAGCTAGCTCCGCATTACTAAAGCTCCCTGACTCGATATCTAGGATTTTGGAAGATATGTCCAAGGTACCAGCTTGGATCAGAGAAAGCAAAAGGTCTGCATGTCGGAGAGGTGCTATGAAGGCCCTGGCTTTATGTAAGATATATTATCTGGCTATTAAGACGGATCACCTTGCTAAAGGCATCCCAGAGGTGAGAGCCGATGGCCGTAAATTTGAAAGAGAGGACTATCAGCGAGTCGTGGAAGAAACTCGGTTGTATGCCACACTTATAGCTGATGATTTCCATGTTGAAGTCTTTCAAGCGAGCTATGATGAGCATAATAATAAGCGCATGATGCCGAATCCAGTGGCAATAAGCTTGAAGTCTGCCGGCTCAAAAAGGCATCAAACAGACCCCGCGGTTCAACCGCTCCAAAGGACGTCCAATCCTGCTGGCGAGGGGAAGAGCCGGGATAGCAAGTCGGCTTCAGTGGCAATGACAAAGACTTAAATCCTTTTAGGTCCCCAAATTGTACTAAGATATTGAAGAAGTATGTAATATGTAGAAGAAACATTAATAGTGCTTCTTGTAATTTTTGTTCTCTTTTGGCGAGTTCTTGAATGAACATACTTACTCATGAATAGTAGTGATATATAAAAGCTCATATAGTAGTCGGCCGTACACGTGATATAGACAGTAACCTTTTATCAAGTAAGCCGGCTCCTCAATGGGATGCTTGATTGACTTATGAAAAGGATTTACTGATCACATAGGTGTGTGTAGACTGAAAGCTTCTCTGTAAGCCGTCATCGCATGACTTATTCTAGCATTATGCTATAATAGATTCAGTGTCAAGTTGGCATGGTTTTATAAAGCCGGTGTTGAATTGATCTAGTACGACACGCTTATGTCACATAATTACGATTTTGTATCAAGCTATACAGGCAAAAATATTTAGCCGTAATAGGATGAACTAAATGATGTTTTGTACGAAAGCAAACAACAAGAATTGGATAACATGAGATTTAATAAGAGGGACGGCTTTCGAGAACCGGTCTTATATATTTCATCGAAAGCGAGAAAGACTATAATTACATAATAGTATTACTAGCCTATTTATGTGTAGTAGGGACGGAGCTGAGCAATATTCCACGGCCTGGGGACTTCCTCCCCAAATGTGCGCGAGGTAGCCGACTCTCGTAGGTCTACCAAATAATAGGATCCATTGTGTAAGTTTTTCTTACAACAAATGGGCCTTCCCATTGTGAGGATAACTTGTGCATACCGTCTTTTTTTGTATTAAACGGAGCACTAAGTCCCCTTCCTGGAAACTCTGGATTTTATTCTATGATTGTGATATCATCTTAGGTCTTGCTGATAGATCGCTGACTTTGTTTACGCTAAGTCTCGTTCTCCATCGAGGAGATGAAGAGTCTTTTTTCTCCTTCTCGTTATCATCTTCGACGTATGCGGTGACCCGGGGTGAGTCATGGCGTATATTACTTGGGAGGACAGCTTCTGCCCCATACACGAGAAAGAACGGCGTATAGCCGGTTGATCAATTGGGGGTGGTCTGTATGCTCCATAAGACAAAAGATAACTCGTCGAACCAACAACTCACGGTTTTTTCCGCAGGGACGAGGAGTTGTGGTTTTATACCTCGCGGGAGTTTCTGGTTAGCTCTCTCTGCTTTTCTGTTGGATTGTGGGTGTGCCACAGATGCGAGGTCGAGCCGAATATGCTCCTCGTGGCAGAAACTTTGCATGACTCCTTCAGACAAGTTGCTTCTATTATTTGTGATTATGCTGTGTGGGTAACAAAACCCGGAGAATTTTTTTTTCAGGAATTTGAGCGCTATTGATGCGTCGCATTTGCTGACCAGCTCTGCTTCGACCCACATTGTGAATTTATCAACCGCCACCAACAAGTGGGTTTTCTTTACTTTGGAGGCTTTGAAGGGACCCACCATGTCTAGCACCCAGATTGCAAAAGGCCAGGTTATCGGAATCATCCTGAGTTCCTAAGCCGAACGTGGTCTTGCCTTGCATAACGCTGAAAACCATCGCATTTTTTTACCATGTCCTCTGCGTCGGCATGAGTCGTTGGCCAATAGAAACCATGGCGGTAGGCTTTGGCCACAAGTGAACGAGAGCCGGCATGATGGCCGTAATTGCCCAAATGTATCTCATTGAGTATCGAGCACCTTTCCCTGGTGAGACGCAATGCTAAAAAACGTTTGTGGGACTGAGCCGGTGTAATTTTCCATTGACGATCACAAAGGATTTGTTGCGCCTGATGATTTGTCGAGCCAGAAATTCATCTGCCGGGAGTGCTCCCCTGGTCTTGTACTCTAGGTAAGGTGTAACCCATGCGGGGGTAGCATCCAATGTTGCTACTAAACCCAGCTCTGGGTCTGGAACTGCTATCTCCTCCTCCATGGGTGGGTGGACGGATGGGTGCATCAAAACATCGAGAAAAACATTTGGCAGGACCGGCTTTTGTTGTGGTGCGAGTCGGGAAAGGGCATCAACCGCCTCGTTTAGCCTTCGATCGGCATGATCCACTTGATAGCCGGTGAAGAAACTAGCTTTCCGTGAGACCTCTCACCTGTAAGCTGCCATCATAGGGTCTCTGGAGTCCCATTTTCCTGATACTTGCTAAGAGACCAGGTCGGAGTCGCCGAAACTTTAAATCTGGGTTATATTCATTTCTCATGCTAGTCATAAGCCGTGCAGTAAGACTTCGTATTCTGCTGCATTATCAGTGCAGGAGAAATGCAACTGTAGCACGTAGCAGAATTTTTCTCCCTATGGGGAAGTGAGAACCACTCCGGCTCCCGAACCTTGAAGTTGCCGACTTCTATCAAAGTGCATCGTCCAAGATTTGGTACTCGGCTTTTCTGCGGGTATTTGGAATTCCGTTCAGTCATTGACAAAATCCACCAAAGCTTGAGATTTCATGGTTGTGTGTGGCTCGTATTTTATCTCATAAGCCCCTAGTTCTATGGCCCACTCTGCTATTCTTCCTGTTGCCTCTCTATTCTGGATGATGTCACGTAGGGGTGCTGAGCTGACAACGGTGATAGGATGTTCCTAGAAGTAATGTTTTAGCTTCTGACTTGCCATGGAGAACGTGAGGACGAGCTTCTGCTAATGAGGGTAGAGCTATTTGGATAATGAAATCACTTTGCTGACGTAGTAAGATGGGCGCTGGGTTGGGTGTTCCTTGCCCTCCTCCTTGCGTTCGACGACAATGGCGGCGTCGACAATCATGTTGTTGGCTACGACGGAAAGAAACAATGGTTCCTTTGATTTTGGAGCCGCCAGGATCGGTGCATGAGATAGATGGAGTTTTAGGGCCTCCAAGGCTTCGCGGCAGCTGCGCCCCAGACGAACTTGCCCATTTTCTTGAAGATCCGATAGAGGGGAAAGATTTCTCGCCGAGCCGGCTGATGAAACAGCTCACGTCAGCGATACATCTAGTGATTCTCTATACACCAGGGATAGAAGTCGGTTTTGAGAGTGAGACGATGGCTTTTATCTTTTCTGGATTTGCCTCGATTCCTCTTTCAGATATAAGATACCCTAAGTGTTTTCCGGCGGGTACACCGAAGGTGCAATGGTCGGGTTGAGCTTCATTTGATATGTGCGAAGGTTCTTGAAGGTTTCCTACAGATCAGTGATCAAAGAGCCAACTTTTTCTGTTTTGATGATGATATTGTCAACATAAGCGTGCACGTTGCACCCGATTTGTTCCTTGAGGCAGTTTTGTACGATGCGTTGATAGGTTTCTCCTGTGATTTTTAAGCCGAAAGGCATAGATATATAGCAGAAAGCACAGAAAGGTGTAATGAAGGATGTATTTTCCTTATCAACAATGACCATCTTTATTTTGTGATAGCCGAGTATGCATCAAGGAAGCAAAGGAGTTCGCATCCCGTGGTGGAGTCAATTATCTGATCTATACGGGGTAGGTGAAAGGATCTTTGGGACATGCCTTGTTTAGGTCAGTGTAGTCAACACATACGCGTCATTGATACGTGAGAGATGATAACGGCTTCTCGCCCTTCGTTGGTTACCCCAAGTGGAAGGTGAGATGTAGCGTAACGGCAAGTTTTCCTTGGTGAAGATACCCAGGTTTAGAGTGTCTCCCGTAGGACTCCAATAACGACAAGTAGGTGGCAAGGAAACAATGGCACCGTTTTAGAAAAAAGTTGCTTCCTTGATCAGGACCTACACACGACATGAATAACTTTGCTCCCAACGAAGTTCAGAGAGGTTGTCAATCTCTCCGGTCTTGTTGTTTACAAAGGATAAAACACAGGGGATAATGATAATGATGATAGCAGCTAGAAAGTAAAAGCAGGAAATAAACGAGCGTGTAAACAGTGATGAGAATATGGACCGGGGTCCCGTGATGTTCACTGGTGATGTCTCTCTCCCAAAAGACGATAAAACTGCTATGCGAGTTAAAAAATCACAACTGGGCAATTGACAGGATTACGGGCGCAAACCAATGATAACTATGCTACAAAGAAAGGACGAGGCTCAAAAGCATGGGCGGTACGCCAAAATAAGTACATCAAAATCCAACTGCATCTACTACTAATCATCCACCTTGAGATATCTATCCAGAACATCTCGCTGGTATTAAGTTGCGAGCCCCACCCAAAGTGTAAACCCAAAGCAACAGATAACTGCATTAAAAAGAACTTTGCGTAAAGTAAACAATACTTGCAACCGCAGTTACAAGCACAGTTACAAGCACTGCTGTTTCCCCCTTGTGGCAACAGCACATCCCCTAGACTCATGTTTCTGTCACTCAAGTGTGTCATCAGGGGGCATGAACTCACAATCGAGCATAATGTTCCCTATTGGAGTCACTACCTACTACTTGGCCAAAGCAATAAACAGCAACGGAGAACATGCAAGAATTACTCAAGAACATAAATATAAAAGATAAGAACCAAATATATTACTCAATCACAAACTGAACATAGTCTCATAATCCATCAGATCCCAGAAAAGTCAGCATAGCAACAACAGAAAATTACATATGTGCCTTGATCATGTAGGGCAGCTCACGAGGTCTAATCCATGAAGAACAAAGAGGGGAGGAAAACATCACATAGCTACTGATCACGGACCCATGGTCCAAGGTAGACTACTCACGGATCATCCGGGAAGCGTCCATGGTGGAGGAGAGGCTCCCGGAGGTCAATCCTCCCTCCGGCAGGGTGCATGGAAGAGGTCTGCTGGCGCTCCCGATCTTGGAAGCGCGCCGACGGAGGAACAGAGGCGAGATCGCGAAAAAGGCTTATTTCCTCGGAAGAATCCCTTCGCGGAGAATAAATAGGCGAAGGGGGCAGCCAGGGGGGCCACCAGGGGTCCAGTGCTGGGGTTCGGGGCAGAAAACACAAATTTTTCATAACCTACGATACCCAATCCCAAGACCTATGCTATGGCAATGTAAGTAACGGATGGAAATAAGTCACATACCAGTATGTAGTCCGTTAAGCGGGAAACGTTCCCGCGTGAACATGGTTGGTGTAGTCGTACCGGCAATCCCCGATGCCATGCAGCTCCACGATGACTCTAATAGCCACCCGGTCCTTGAGACCGATGACGGGATTGCGTCCTCGTCGGAACGTTGTCGGTGAAGACGTCGTGATACGGCCACGACGATGAAGTAGTACCACAAGTGTAGCGCCTCATGGGATTACCCACATACGATGTACCCGACGTCCCTCCGGGATCCGAACCAGAAGAGCAGCGGAAAGAAGATGGATTCGGATCCTGATTCCAGCAGCACGACGGCGTGTGTATGGTGGAGAAACCTCCAACCAAGTATAGACTCCAAACAAGGGGAGTCCACTCAAGGAAGGAGAAAGGAGGAAGAGAGAACTTCAATGTTGTGAAGAAAAGGGCACCCCTACCCCTCATTATATAGGACAAGGAGGGGGGAAACCTCCATCCCTCCCCGAGGTGGGACTAATCCCACCAAGGGGGGGGGGGTGCGCCGGCCAAGGGGGAAGGCTCCCTCCTCCCCTAATGGGCCTCTTTAGGCCCATATGCCTTTCCTTCCTTTATTAATTATATTTTAATATTTAATTCAGATAGTTAAATAATAAAACATATTTAAATATTATTAAATAACATTTTAACCTTTCAAAATTCCCAGAAGAATTTCTGGCCTCCACCGGAAACAATTTCGGTGTTCTCTCTTATTTCTCCGGTGATCCCGAATCTATCCTTAATGCGTCGAATACCCTTAAGTGTGACACCCTACGGTCCGGGAAAGAGCAGACATGATCGAGACAATCTCATTGATCAATGACTAATCAATTGGACCTGGTTACAATCCTTGATAGCCCCTTCGCTTCCATCGAATGAAACTTCATTGCTGTTGGATCCGTTTAACGTTGACCCTTTGTCCTATGGTACTTTGCTTGTCCGAGGTTTGATCGTCGGTATCCAATATACCTAGTTCATCCTCGTTACCGACAAACGTGTTTACTCGTTCCCGTGATATTACAACCCTCGTGACCTAGTCACATGATTGCAATTTTTATGATGTAATATCACCGAGTGGGCCCAGAGTACCTATCTATTTGCATACTCATTAACGTATCTATTCGGAATACCCAAAGTGCACCTTTATGGCCAGCATATTTCAGTCAGGCGGTGGGTTACAAATCAAATCATCCTCATAGATAGTAATTACGTATGATCATTACGGTCAAAGGATCTGGTCACTACGTTGTACTTATCGCAATGTTGAACTTATTTGACTCGATCACATTGCAACACTTCTGGTGGGTGTGTGTCCATCATATCATTCTCCCAACAATACGACTCCATTGTCAACAGCTTAATTGCTCATGATCAGGAAACCTTGATCATCAATTGCCCAATGGACTAGTATACTAGAGTTAACTAGGGACCTGGTTGTTTTATACCACACGTGTATTAATGTTTCCACTTAATAAAATTATAGCACAATATAAAACTTATTATGAACTAATGGAATATGCTAATAAAACATATTTTATTTGCCTCTAGGGCACATTCCCAATGGTCTCTCACTCGCACTAGAGTACAAATAATCTAGTTGCAATTTTCTGTGGATCATAACTCCATATCACGTATATGGTTATTGATCATGTTTGCATGTGGAAAAGGTTGTATCAACGGTCTGGGTACCATTCAGATCCGTATGTCCTTTGCAAATCATTAATGTCACCTAGTTTGACATATTTGGCGGTAGAGTTAGACTTCGTTTGTTGTGTTTCAGCAATGACATCTGGTGGGTCACGCGGACTTCCCATAGTCATGCACACTGAAACTCACCCAGCCAGAGGTCGAACTTCTTAAGCCAAATATAACTCCTTCCACTTCTAAAGTAGCCCGATCAATGTAGATTTAGTCCTTAGTGCATTGTATGCAACTTTGATGTCTAACCATGCTTCTTTCAACTTAGGCATTCATTAGTATGATATCTCAATTTTCTAGGTTAGTGTCAGAACTTGAACCACCATAACATTTATGGTCAAGTCCACTATCCTTTACAAATTAGAGATGTATCCTCAGTTCTCTCCAGACACTGAAGGATAAACTTAACTCTTTGTTCAATGATTTACTCATAAATCATATCACAACATGTTCTTTTTGATAAGAACTTTGGGTCACATTACGTCGAGTACATAAGTCTAGTTTTATATGAAATAACCTATGACAGAGGCATAGATGATGTAGCACATCCATTTCTTTCCTTTATTTAACCATTGTTCTTGTACTGAGATCAACTCGAGACTTCTCTTGTATATACAAGTAAGAACTACTTCTTGACTTGTCCCATTCTGAACTCCTTCAGAATCTTATCCAGGAAAGTATTCCGACTCAATGTTATTAAACGCATTAATCTATCTTAATAGATTTTCAATGCTCAACTTCATTCATGAAAGATTTCAGTAATCATTAATACCAACTACACCATTCTTAATATGTTATCCATATATGATAATGTTGTCATGCTCCCACTCAAATATGTCATGCACATATTAAGTTCAGGATAACACTCACATAGCTCCCACTCAAATATGTCAGTTACATATAAGGTAAGGATAACATCCACATAGCTCCTACTCAAATATGTCAGACACATATAAGATTAGGATAATACTCCCATAGGTCCCACTCAAAATATGTCGTCCACATATTGATTTTAGGAAACTATTCAGCTCCCAGTCAATTTCATGTGAATGCATGTTTCTCAATATTTTGGCTAAGTCCAAAATCACTTTGATCATCCATTAAATTGAGAATTCAGATTACGAGACACCTGTATCCATATGTTTTCAAAACCTTATTGTTGCACCAATTACAACACTTCTTCAAACGCAGGATTTGAGGAAGTCACAGTACTGGTAAAAATTTGGATCAATAGTAGTGAATATCCCAATAACTCAAGCATCACTACTTATTGTAGTCAACCTTTTGAATTTGTCAGAAACATACTTTATGACAAATCGATCTTGATGTCTTCTTTGATGTTCACATTTATTCCTTATAACTTTGAAGTTATTGAGAATATCAAGTAAACTACTTACTCGATAAGATTCAAGTAATCTTAAATGTGATTCAATATGGGATTTCATGACTCGTAGTCATATCTCGTACTTAGGTCCACCATCGCTTCTTTGTAGTTCATAGGTATGTCTTGTTTCATTAACACGACAAGTGAATCATGAATATTATTTTCCACAAGGGCAAATATGTATTCTTGAATCCTACTTTGTTCAGTAAAAATCTTCCATCGAAACATCATGATCATTTATCATTAGTTTCTCCTCTAATTGTAGAGTTTTGCTTCTGGAACATATTCCATTGTGTTACTCTGACATCTGAAGGCAAGGTCAATCACCTTGGTTGAACTTTCACTTTTCTTCCACTAACACATTCATCAAGGACATTTCATGATAAACAACAAAACACTTAGCAAAACAAGTTTTGCTCTTTTGGTTCTAGTTGTGGAAGATGTATCCATAGTTATCTAAGGATACACTACAAAGATAATTTATCATATAAATTAGGCTTCCTAGAAACCACAACACACCATAACTTATATAGTGTTGGTTTCCATGAATTTAGATGGTTCCAGTTACTGAAGTGAGTGTTTGCATATTAAATTAATAACTCTAAAAAACAATAACGTAACTCGGTAAGAGATAATTTAGACCATACACTATTCAATAGAGTATGATTATAATGTTTAGGCACATCAACAATATTGAAGTGGTCCAAGCATTGTAATTTGTGGAACAACTTTCACAAGTCTTTTATGCCCAAGGCTAACTGAAAAACATTGTCACTTTGATCAAATCATAGAGACTTGTCTTTCTTGTTAATTTAATATCCATCTTTACTCTGAAATCCCTTTTGATCATATCAAATTATTTCAGACTCATGTTTCATTAGTGAATACATATATTCACCTAAGTCCACATACGAAGTTCACAAAATAATGAAATTCACTACATGTTGATATACGATACATCACAATGTATGATTGATACGTCCCAAACGTATCGATAATTTCTGCTTGCTCCATGCATGTTTTGTGTCATATTGCTATGATCTAGATACACTTTCATACACTTTTGATCATATTTGGACTAACCTATTAACTCAGTGCACCCCAATGCCAGTTTTTGTTTTCTACTGTTTTCTATTTCAGTTTTCCCCCATAAAAAAGTGCTCCAAAAATTCGGGAAAAATCAGATAAAAAATCAGCGTGAAGGGGGGCCAGGTGGGACCCACCAGGGCCCTAGGCGCCTAGCTGGCGCGGCCAGGCCCCTGGACCCCTGGTGGCCCCCCTGGCTGCCCCCCTTCGCCTATTTATTATCTTCCACGGGAATCTTCCGAAGACAGAACCCTATTTCGCAATCTCGCCTCTGTTCCTCCGCCGTCACGCTTCCAAGCTCGGGAGCACCAGCAGGACCCTTCCCGGCACCCTGCCGGAGGGAGGATCGACCTCCGGGAGCTTCCCCTCCACCATGGACGCTTCCCGGATGTGTCGTGAGTAGTTTCCTTTGGACCATGGGTCCGTGATCAGTAGCTATGTGATGTTCTCCTCCCCTCTTTGTTCTTCATGGTTTAGACCTCGTGAGCTGCCCTACATGATCGAGGCACATATGTAATATTTCTGCTTTTGCTATGCTGAGTTTGATGGGATCTGATGGATTATGAGATTATGTTCAGATTGTGATAGAGTAATATATTTGGTTTTTATCTCTTATATTTTCGTTCCTGAGTAATTCTTGCATGTTCTCCGTTGTTGTTTATTGCTTTGGCCAAGTAGTAGGTAGTGACTCCAAGAGGGAACGTTATGCTCGATTGTGGGTACATGCCCCCTGATGACACGCTTGAGTGACAAAAACATGAGTCTAGGGGATGTGTTGTGGCCACAAGGGGGAAAACAATGGTGCTTGTAACCGCGGTTGGAAGGATTATTTACTTTACGCAAAGTTCTTTTTAATGCAGTCGTCTGTTGCTTTGGGTTTACACTATGGGTGGGGCTCGCAACTTAATACCAGTGAGATGTTCTGGATAGATATCTCAAGGTGGATGATTAGTACTAGATGCAGATGAATTTCGGTCTACTTATTTTGGCGTACTGCCCATGCTTATGAGCCTCTTCCTTTCTTTGTAGCATAGCTAGCAGTGCGACGCGTTTATAATCATGTCAATTGCCCTTCTATAATTTGTTTACCTCGCATATCAGTCTTATCGTCTTTTGGGAAAGAGACATCACTAGTGAACATCACGGGACCCCGGTCCATATTCTCATCATTGTTTACAAGTTTATTTACTTTCAGTTGCTATCATTATCATTATCCCTTGTGTTTTGATCCTTTGTAAACAACAAGACCGGCGAGATTGACAACCTCTCTGAACTTCGTTGGGAGCAAAGTTATTTGCGTCGTGTGCAGGTCCGCGTCAGTTGCGCCGCTGACACCTACTAATCATTGCCGGAGTCCTACGGGAGACAAACCATATCCTCTACATAGGGAAAATTTGCTGCTATCCTACATCTCACCTGCCACTTAGGGTAACCAACAAAGGGCGAGAAGCAATTATCCCCTCTCGCGTATCAAGCAATTTCTGGCGCCGTTGCCGGGGGCTCCGAGTGATAAGACTTCCTTGCTTTTTGTGATATTGGATCCATGGTTTCTACTATGCCAAAAATGGTTTATGATTCTTTGAAACTAGATATGGATAAATTGTCATCTTATCATGAACATGCTAATGGAGATATTTTAAAGGTTAAAGGAAAGGTAAAAGAAGTCCAAGTTTCATTCCTTCATAGGATTGCACCTATGGATTTCTTCATCATGGAGCCAAACCAAAGAAACACTGTGCTTGGAAGGGACTTCCTCTGAGCTATGAAAGGCTTCATTGATATTGGTAACGGATTCATACGTTTACGCGGTAAGGCGAAAGGTAAGTACCTCTTTCTTAGGAAGAAGACGAATGAGCTTATTGAAAATCAATCTGAAGATTTTTATGATTCCGACGATCTTGGAGACCTTTGATTCTTCTTTTGCCTTATGCCTAGCTTAAAGGCGTAAAAGAAAGCGTTTGTTGGGAGGCAACCCAAGATATTTTTACTTCTGTTTTTAGTGGTCTTGATGATTGTTACTACTGTAGCACCATCATTGTATCTTTATTTTCAAGCTTTGTGCCAAGTTATAGCCTCATATGACAAGGGAAGCGAAAGTTCTAACATGCTGTCCAGAAAACAGATTATGTCTTCGTGACGAAAAAATCGGATCAAATCACCAGTTCATCTTTCTGAGCTGGATTATTTACACAGCATGCTCTATACAATCGCAGAACTTTCGTATGTTCTGATTTTTTTCATTTGAGTTGCAGAAGTACCCCGAAAAAATTCTATACTACCTGATGTTCTGTTTTTCACAGATTCTGCCATGTTTTGTCTCTCCTTACTTTTGCAAACCTTAAGCTTGCTTTTTCTTTGCAAAAACCTTTTGGCAATCTTGAAAAACAGTAGCTCTTCAAGAATATCTTTATATCCAGTAGAGAAAATTTATTTTATTAAGGGTACTAACCTCTCTAATCAGCTTATGATGAGTTATGTATGAAGGGAGTTTTCAAGTGTGCGATGGAAGATGATGAAAGAAGATTCGGGCGTGTCAAGGTCTCAAGCTTGGGGATGCCCCCGTGCATCCCAATAAATATTCAAGGAGACTCAAGCGTCTAAGCTTGGGGATGCCCCCGTGCATCCCCTTCTCCATCAACAATCATCAGTTCGTCGTTCGTCTCGCTATATTATTATCACTTCATGCGTTATGTGCTATGCTTGGAGCGTCTCGCTCTTAGGTTTTATTTTTAGTTTTCTTTAGCTTTGCTTGTTGTTCATAACAAGTTAGATCCCGTCTTACTTTGTGTGGGAGAGAAACACGCTCCACTTTCAAAATCTAGAACACATCATAAGATTTTTCATGCCTATCTTTTTGCTATTGTGTGTTCTTTATCTTTTCGTATCTACTGCCATGTTTAGTTTTAGTCTTAATTTGTCTTTAGCAAGAGCCTTGGTTTTTTTTCAGTTTTTTGCTGGAATTCTCTTTAGTTTTCATGTTTATCTTGTTAAGAGAGTTGATTGTTGCACTGAGTTGTGTCTTGTCTTGAAAGTAGGTGAGGTTGCTATTTAATTTTAGTAGTAACTTGCAATCGTTTTGACGCATTGATGTGAGTAATGTTTGAACTTTTGGTGTCAAGAGCTCTAGCCTATTAGTGATAGGTGTCGTATTTTGGGCAATCCGTGTTTATTTTCAAAACTTAAAAAAACTAGTTAAGAACTCTAGCTACTAGATGGATCGCTAATCTTTGGAGGGATCGAATATTAGAGTACACTCATGTACCATGAGTCGAGGATGCACGAGGATAACCAAACCGCCATACACTCCTCCTCGGGGTACTTGTATCTTTGTGAACCTCCTTATTAGTGCATGAGTTCTTCGGACTAATGTAAGTATTGAAAGTTGACACTTCCACCTCCTCATATTTGCTAGCCTCTTTTGTGTCGTGCATTGCCTTCTTCTCACTCCGAGAGTTGGCGTCCACCTTCGCCGGTACATCTAAATCCTTGACATGATACGCTCTGTCATGATAAACCTCCTTATGTCTTTCCTCAAAACAGCCACCATATCTACATATCAAGGCATTTCCATAGCCCTTCCAAGATATATTGCCATGAAACATCCACCTCTTCATGACTTGATCTTCATGCCATACATGTTCATGCTACACTGGCAGCGGCATACATTGCATACATCATGATAGCTACATCTTCTTTATGATTTGAGTACCTTCTAAAGTGTGAAAGATTTTCTATACCCTCTTGTAAATCAGAGTGTTGCCCTTAAGTGAGGAAAAGATCCCAAAGTGGACAAAATAAAAGATCCAAAAAGGACAAATGAGAGTTAAAGCCATTGAGGCCACCAAAAAATTATAGAAAAAACAAAAAAATAAATAAAAAGAGAGAAAGAGGCAACACTACTATCCTTTTGAAAGATCCACACCAGTACTCCCTCTTATTCTTGTACTCCATAGTGATGATCATTCATTCATATAGCTATGTGGGGACCTTCACACTATAGAACTTGGCTTGCATATTCCAAGGATGAGCCTCCTCAAAAGAGCTCTAGGTCTTCATGAGCGAGAAAGTTAGATGCACCCCCACTAGTTCCATTGAAGAGCTTTATAGCTCATATGTGCATCCGTTGCATGGCAATCCCTACTCCTCACATCATATCTATCATTCGGCCTTCTCGCCTATGATTGTCCTCATTGATGTGAGCCTTTCTCACCTTTTTTGTCTTCCTCCTCCACCATATTTCTCTCTTTGCCATCCTAAGTGGCAACTTTCGTGCTTACGATCATCCATTGCATGAGTGCTCAAAATATCAAAAAGGAGTGGATCAAATTGACTTCTACCTGGCTAGTGGTCTGGGGACGAGTCAAGATAAGATTTCAAAGAAGACCAAGTGTGAAACTTTAGTAGATTGAGTTCTCACCACAGAAATTATGCTTGTTATCATTTACCTACTCGAGAACGAGCAGGAATTAAGCTTAGAGATGTTGATACGTCACAAACGTATCGATAATTTCTTCTTGCTCCATGCATGTTTTGTGTGATATTGCTATGATTAAGATACACTTTCATACAATTATGATCATATTTGGACTAACCTATTAACTCAATGCACCCCAGTGCCAGTTTCTGTTTTCTGTTGTTTTTCTATTTCAGTTTTCCCCCATATAAAAAGTGCTCCAAAAATTCAGAAAAAATCAGATAAAAGATCAGCGTGAAGGAACCTTCCAGACTCCCGAAGGGGGGCCAGGTGGGACCCACCAGGGCCCCAGGCGCCTAGCTGGCGCGGACAGGGGCCTGGCCGCGCCAGGGGGCGCATGGACCCCTGATGCCCCCCCTGGCTGCCCCCTTCGCCTATTTATTCTCCGTCACGGGAAACTTTCGAAGACAGAACCCTATTTCTCAATCTCGCCTCTGTTCCGCCGTCGTCGCGCTTCAAGATCGGGATCACCAGCAGGACCCTTCCCGGCACCCTGCCGGAGGGAGTATCGACCTCAGGGAGCTTCCCCTCCACCATGGACGCTTCCTGGATGTGCCGTGAGTAATTTTCTTTGGAACATGGGTCCGTGATCAGTAGATATGTGACGTTCTCCTCCCCTCTTTATTCTTCATGGTTTAGACCTCGTGAGCTGCCCTACATGATCGAGGCACATATGTAATTTTTATGTTTTTGCTATACTGAGTTTGATGGGATCTGATGGATAATGAGATTATGTTCAGATTGTGATAGAGTAATATATTTGGTTTTTATCTTTTACATTTTCGTTCCTGAGTAATTCTTGCATGTTCTCCTTTGCTGTTTATTGCTTTGGCCAAATAGTAGGTAGTGACTCCAAGAAGGAACGTTATGCTCGATTGTGGGTACATGCCCTCTGATGACACGCTTGAGTGACAAAAACATGAGTCTGGGGGATGTGATGTGGCCACAAGGGGGAAAACAATGGTTCTTGTAACCACGGTTGCAAGGATTGTTTACTTTACGCAAAGTTCTTTTTAATGCAGTTGTCTGTTGCTTTGGGTTTACACTTTGGGTGGGGCTCGCAACTTAATACCAGCGAGATGTTCTGGATAGATATCTCAAGTTGGATGATTAGTAATAGATGCAAATGAATTTCGGTCTACTTATTTTGGCGTACTGCAATGTTTATGAGCCTCTACCTTTCTTTGTAGCATAGTTAGCATTGCGGTGCGTTTATAATCCTGTCAATTGCCCTTCTGTAATTTTCTTACTTAGCAGTCTTATCGTCTTTTGGGAGAGAGACATCACTAGTGAACATTACGGGACCCCGGTCCATATTCTCATCATTGTTTACAAGTTTCTTTACTTTCCAGTATTTACTTTCAATTGCTATTATTATCATTATCCCTTGTGTTTTGACCCTTTGTAAACAACAAGACCGGAGTGATTGATAACCTCTCTGAACTTCGTTGGGAGCAAAGTTATTTGTGTCGTGTGCAGGTCCACGTCAGTTGCGCCGCTGACACCTACTTATCATTGCCGGAGTCCTACGGGAGACAAACTCTATCCTCTACATAGGAGAAATTTGATGTTATCCTACATCTCACCTTTCACTTGGGGTAACCAACAAAGTGCGAGAAGCAATTATCCTCTCTCGCGTATCAAGCAAATTTCCGGCGTCGTTTCCGAGGACTCCGAGTGATAAGATAGGGAAATTGCCTACTAGTAATCATTCATCTTAAGATATCTATCAGCTGGTATTAAGTTGCGAGCCTCACCCAAAGTGTAAACTCAAAACAACAGACAACTGCATTAAAAAGAACTTTGCGTAAAGTAAACAAACCTTGCAATCGCGGTTACAAGCACCGTTGTTTTCCCCCTCGTGACAAAACACATCCTCTAGACTTATGTTTCTGTCACTCAAGCGTGTCATCGAGGGGCATGAACCCACAATCGAGCATAACGTTCTCTCTTGGAGTCACTACTTACTACTTGGCCAAAGCAATAAAAAGCAACGAAGAACATACAAGAATTACTTAGGAACAAAAATATAAAAAATAAAACCAAATATACAATCTGAACATAATCTCATAATTCATCAAATCCCAGAAAACTCAGTATAGCAACAGCAGAAAATTACATATGGGCCTCGATCATGTAGGGCAGCTCACGAGGACTAAACCATAAAGAACAAAGAGGGGAGGAGAACATCACATAACTACTGATCACGGACCCATGGTCCAAGGGAAACTACTCACGGCACATCTGAGAAGCGTACATGATGGAGGGGAAGCTCCCGGAGGTTAATTCTCCCTCTGGCAGGGTGCCGGGAAGAAGTCTGCTGGCGGTCCCGATCTTGGAAACGCGGCGGCGGCAGAGGCGAGATCGCGAAAAAGGGTTCTGTCTTCGGAGGTTTCGCGTCACGGGAAATAAATATGCGAAGGGGGCAGCCAGGGGTCCAGGCGCCCCCCTAGGCCGCGCCAGGTGACCGCCTGGGTCCCTGGTGGTGGCCCTCTGGCCGCATCCAGATGATTCCGGAAGGTTCCTGTACGCTGATTTCGGATGAAGTTGTGTCTTCTTGGGCCGAATGAACTTAGATGAGGCCGATTGCACTCTCCTAAGGCAATCGACCTCCGACCTAATCAACTCGGCCCTCTGGAGATCGATCTTGTGCTTGCTTGATCTTTTTTTAGATCGGTGATCTCCAGGTCGGCCTTGACTAGATCGGCCTTCCTTCGAATGACAGTCTTCAGGTCGGCCCCAGAGGATAAACTTACATACTAAAGCTAAGAGCCCACAATACCTTGATTAGTAGCTTCAGACATTTTAGTGATGGAGCATAAATAGATATAAGGAGAGGAGTAAAAATACCATTCACAATCTTATTGCACTGAAAATAAACATAAAGTAAAATTAGCATGTATTCTTAAATGACAATTATTAGGGGAACCAAAGAAGGCAAATCAACAAAGCATTTTTGTTAATGAATATTTGAAAAACACAAGTATGATCAGAAGAGAATTGCTAGTACATTATCAAGCTGGTAATGGGAAAATAGGATAAAATTTGAACATGTGTTCAAGATGTGTGGGTGTATATGCCGAGGGTAAAGCCGTAGGCAATTTTTGTTTTAAAAAATACCAACAACAACGTCAGCGCCACGACATGTTTCTTGTATAACATTAACCAGAATACAATCAAATAAATCAAGTTACCAGATTGGATGTCACAAGATCGCAGAATTCAGGGCTAAGAGCGTCGAGTTAACAGATTGGATGTCGGTTCCGAGCACAATCTGAAAAATCACTAGGCATAGTCATAAAATCGGAAAATTCAAGGCTAAGAGCGCCCAGTTACTAGATTGGATGCCGGTTCCGAGAGGACGACACAAGCAGGCGTCGATCGTGGACTACGATGGCAGTACGCACATGTTTTTAGACACAAATTTCTGCAGGTAATGGTGTGCGAGATAATTAGGGTGACAAATGTTGTCATTTCATGTCCATTTGTGGCTGGTGTGCGAGATAATTAGGGTGACAAATGTTGTCATTTCATGTCCGTTTGTGGCTGCATTTGTGCCTGGGAGAGCTTTGGTGGTGGTGGCTGCAGAAGACTGAGCAGCGGAAATAATGCAACTGGGGAAGATGAATCGTGAGGGTTGTAGTGCAATAGTTTTTTTAGACAAAATGCAATAGTTACATGGGCAATGTTTGATTTTCTTGAGTTTCTTTGGTGGTCTACCCAAAAGCTGACACGCATGGGCTTAGAAGGTTGGTCTGGCACACGAAACATATAAGACAGACCACGTACCAAAAGTTAGCTCGGGCTGCCCAGGGTCTTTAGTTACGTTTAAGAAAAAAATTCCAAGGGAAGGTTCTCCTAGCTTCGTACAACCCCATGCAATAAATCGAGATGCGTGCGACAACAAACAGGGTGGGTGTGGGGACAGATGTGATGCTGATGTGGCATATTGCTGAGGTGGATAGCTTGCATGTCAAGAGAAATAGGTTAATAGGGCTGAACTATTTAGGTATTATAGATGAGCAATGTCAAGATTCAGTAATCAATCGGAATGTGTGTGTACCTGCTGGTTGATCTCCTTATTTTAGTAAAACATGAAAATTCAGTTGATCTGCTACTCTGCTCTGTTGATCTGTTGGTTGCAATGGTAGAATACCTGAAAAATAAATAAGAAACTGTAAACTATCAAAGTCAGAGCTAGTAACACTGTAAGCAGAGCAACAGAACCAAAGAACTCCTATGGGGCCATCCCCTGAATCAGCACTTTCTCTCAAGCTTGATCTTCCTCCCACTACAACTTGATGTGGTTGGCTGAAAGCATTTAGACAACCTGCTTATGCACACACCTTAACAGGGGAAGTCCCAGGTCATAGGAGTAGTTGCTTACCAATTGATCGCAAATTCAGTTCATCACCATTTTGCCTAGATAAAACACCCTAAAAGCTTGACTAATGTTGAACTGATCGGATAATTTAATTAGTTTAACTATGCTGATCACCTGTACTATACTGTCCAAACTTGAAAAGTGAACTTCGCTAAAAGAGAAAGATCAATAGCATTGGCAGAGTTGTGTGTGTGTGTGTGTGTGAGTGCATGCATAAGACGGATCAGGACAACTTCAAGGAAAATGCAAAGCCAAACAATTTGTGTACATATATAATACAAATGCAACTAAGGTTCTTCTCCAAATATCGATACATTGTAAGGAATGTCAAGTATCGGAAAACTGGATATAGGTTGCTGCTTGATACACTATTTTCAGTTTGCATGTGTATATTTTCTATAAATTGAACTGAAGCCAAAATGATCAAGAATCTGACCTGGCAGCTTCAACGGGAATGCAATCAAGCGAGTAAGGTTACTGCAGACAGGCAATAATGCGGTCCTGATAGACGGGCAATACCTTTTGAATTTTCTCTTCATATCTTTGATTGGTATGCCCATCTCACGGATCAGGACAACTTCAAGGAAAATGCAAAGCCAAACAATTTGTGTACATATATAATACAAATGCAACTAAGGTTCTTCTCCAAATATCGATACATTGTAAGGAATGTCAAGTATCGGGAAACTGGATATAGATTGCTGCTTGATACACTATTTTCAGTTTGCATGTGTATATTTTCTATAAAATGAACTGAAGCCAAAATGATCAAGAATCTGACCTGGCAGCTTCAACGGGAATGCAATCAAGCGAGTAAGGTTGCTGCAGACGGGCAATAATGCGGTCCTGATAGACGGGCAATACCTTTTGAATTTTCTCTTCATATCTTTGATTGGTATGCCCATCTCAGAATCCTCTTCATAATGTTGTAGCTTCACTTTCAACATTTCATGGAAATGCAAGTTAACAATTGGGTATTTTGTGCAGGATATCACATTAGTAGTTTCATAAAATACCTTCAGCGGCCTGCAAACAACTGCGGCATTTTCCCAATCCTCAAAAGATGGCTGGAAGGTATATTGTTTGACTTGAATGGCCAAAGAGTCGAACACTACGCGATACTCTTTTGCTTAGACAAAAACTTTCTTCCTGATTCAAAAAATGATCCCATGTCAATGATCCCAACTCCTCCCTCTCCATCCACGTTATCTTCCCCTTCTTCTTTATCATCATCTTCTTCTTCTTCTTCATAGTCAACATCTTCTTCATCGGCCTCATCTTCTTCAAAATCAACCATAGGAGTGTCATGTGAACGGCCTACTGATGAGTAAATGGCACAAGTGTTAACATTGCAATTAGATAGCAGTTCATCATCTTCAATTTAATAGCCTAGAAAAATAATGATTAAAAATGCTCACCATTATAAGATCTGCAAATGTTTGGTTGAACCCTTGTCATTGTCGCACCGGATATCAACAATGAACCACCACTTTAGTATGCATCATGGTCCCCTTCTTCCTCTTCCATGTTTCTGATCATATGGAAATATAGGATTATTAGAGAGCATCATAAATTTTCAAAAATCAAGAAATTTTGCTACTATCATGCTTACTCTGAATTTTTATTATATGGTCAAGCAGCATGCTAAATCACAGTACAAGCACTATCATGCTTACTTCGAATTTTTATTAGTCAACCACATTATTGCATCTCCCACACGTCTGCATGCTAAATCACACTATCACAGTTGAAGTAGAAGATTCAAAATAAGTGAGGAAGCTACATATCCACTTGCAACTGGCCTATAAACTAACGCAACACATTTACACATCTTACATTATTATGAGAGCCAAAATACTGAACTACGCAGACAAACATCAAAATTGTTTTGAGTTAAGATCTCTTGTGTTCACAACTTCGACCTTATTCGTATTCTCGTGAGAGGATGCAAAACAGGATGGTGCCTACCTCTTTTTGGCGCGGTGATATACCGGAAAATCCACAAATTGCACAACGCATGTATCACAGTTGAATTCTTGTGATAATTATGTAAATCATAATGGATTTAGTATTTTTGGCTTTGAGTGACATTAAAATGTATATACTAAACACAAATAGCACAATAGATCATACGTGTTTGAGGAAGCTCTAGCATGGCCGTCCAACATAAATGGCTCAATAAAACTCTCCAATAATCAAATATTTTTTGGAGGCTAGTTCATGACATTGGTTAGCTTGTGTCTATCCATACATATGCTATTCTCACGTCTCATGCATAATCCCAAAGAATACTGAAAATGAAATTAATGCGTCAACAAACATAATTTGAACTTTAAACATAGGGAATCAAAAAAATTAACAATGCCTAGCAGCTGCAAGATCCTCAAGTCATAACAGGCAAACTATACGTGACTATCAATGAATTGTTAAGCCGTGAGGTAAATTATGGAAAAAATTGCATGAGATGCAGAAAGATATTCAGTAAACACAAATATCAATGCCTAGCAGCTGCAAGATCCTCAAGTCATAACATGCAAACTATACGTGACTATCAATGAATTGTTAAGCCGTGAGGTAAATTATGGAAAAAATTGCATGAGATGCAGAAAGATATTCAGTAAACACAAATATCTCAAGAAGAAACATAAAGGCCTCACGCCCCTGGCACGCACCATGGCTTATTTATCCATGTAAAACACGATTGTTGAGAGTTTAGCAATACGTTGTATCCTAAGTTGTGGTTGAGATATATACCAAAAAAATTGCATAAATATATCGAAGTGTTGTTGTCTCCTTTCATCAGAGAACTGGTCTGGAGTATCTTATAAAATTCTGAATAATAAAAAATACTCCCTCCCTCCGTCCTAAAACCAAACCTTCACATATAGACAAAAAATAAAAGCATTCACATACAAAACATGATTATGTTTTTTTTATAGCAGAGATAGATCCTGAACGTGTCAATAATGCCATTGTCGAGAGCAGATTGGTCTAGCACCCATCACTTAGCCTACACCATTACCATCCACTTGGATCAATTCTCAAACGAGAACACGCCAAGGTACCAGCCTACACCATTCACGTACAGGTGCTATTTCTGTTCCTATAGTACTGCCTAGATGTATCTACTACAGAATCATTTTGCATATCTTCTACAGGACATGAGAATATTTTGCCAATGATGTATAAACTACATGGTAGGACAGGACCATTAAGTAGTCAAACCTATTGTGCAAACAACCCAAAGTGAACTTATTATTAAAGTTCATATGTGCATACCAAAGAGACAAACTTAGAAATTTCCTGATCCTCCATCACTACAGTATTTTGAGATGATAGTTGCTCTACATTAAGAGAAAATTCTGTGTATAAAAAAGGATGTTGGAAAGTGAGAATACATGGTAGATATACATAGCATTCAGAATGATGAAAAAAGCATTGACGAACATTATTTACTTGTCACTTGGATGTAGCCCTATATGGTAATTTTTTACCCATCCCATGCTGAAAATTTAAAGAATAAAATATTAGAACCAGATTTTAGTACAATTCTGATCAAGCTATATAAGATTTCTCCTGGTTATCAATCACCACGTAGAAAAGGTTCATAAATGGATCCTAACCATCCCAGTTAAAAGAAACTATACAGATCACACAAATACAAAGGAATAAGGATCAATCTGTCGCTAGCAGGCAACATGACCACATATAAGCTCTAAGAGCATGCGATGACAATATATATGTCCTAATGCACGTAGGGACTGAAACGAGTGAACACACACATTAAAATCTATCTATATACATCTTATAATTGTGAATGAAGGAAGTATAAACTGCATCACATTTTTACAATAAAACAAGACACAAAATACAAGTACAACCCGAGAAGGAACAGAAACAAATCACAGCCATGAGAAGAAACTAAAAACTATACATCGATAGTCCTAATCGAGCATAAAGTTGCAGGTGAGGACATGCATTCATAGCCAAAACACGTCTAGGGCCAGCCGGCTGCGCCGAGCAAGTAAACCGTTGCTGCAAGCAAAAGAGCCGACCGAGGAAGGTTCTATACACCAACATACTCATAATTATAATTGGTAATTATAAATGCATAAACCCCTAAAAGAACCTAACAACTTGAAAACCATTCTGATCATACAGGAAACTCGACCAATCAAATGCACAAACCCAGAAAATATACCTTCAGAAATTCAAGGAACAGCCAGGAAAAGGCCAACACACACAACCTACGAAAATGCCAAAAGAAAGCATTAGGAACATACATATATATCACAATCCACGGAGCCCAAAATAAATCCTATGAAACAATCAACATCAGGATCAAACAACAGAAATACCAAGCTAAATTAAGCATCTAGAACCTACAGCCATAAGGGAGAATCAGCCAAAAAACTATGCGTGTTATCTATGTAAACTACAACAACACTACACATTCATAGATTACATGGATCCATACATAACATTAAAAAATAGGCCATATTAATTGTCCTTTACTGTTGTCTATCTACATGGATCCATACATATAGCATTAAAAAACAGATAATATTAGTTGCCCTTTACCACCTGCAGAACCCAAAAAACATAATAGGAAAAAAAAAGGACATATATGTATATCTTGCCTAGTATTAGATCACACCAAAAACTTCAAATTCCAATCTAGTTCTAAGATCATGTTGTGCACATCTTGTTAGGTAAGTATCCACATAACCTAAGAAATAGAGCATGGAAGAAGGAATAATAGCACACAATCTAGTTCTAAGATCATGTTGTGCGCATCTTGTTAGATCACACCGAAAACTTCAAATTCCAATCTAGTACTAAGATCATGTTGTGCACATCTTGTTAGGTAAGTATCCACATAACCTAAGAAAGAAGGAATAATAGCACACAAGCTCCATATCAGAGTGCAACCAAATAGTCCAAATTCTACAGGCTAACAAATCTTGTTCTAATAACATATGGTGCACAGCTTGTCAGGCTACCAGCTACAAAACCTAGAAAGCAGAGAAGGGAAGAACCAACAGCACATCAGCCAAGCATGAAAAAACTTTCCATTTCATAGTCAATTACATTTCATACCTTAAATTATGTATGCTAATAAATATGATTTTAGGGCCATGTTTGCACATCCTACCAGACACCTAGAACAAATGAGTAATCCCATAAAAATGTTACATGCATGAGCAACTACAGATAATCTGACAATTCAAATAGCAATCCATGAAAGACCCATGAGCAAACAAGAAATAAAGAGTGTTCAACTATAAATTTAAATACGCTTATGAACCAAACAGGAAACAAAGCGGGCTTCTCTACACATTTGTTGCAATGGTCCAGAGCAAACCTAAGATCATACAGGGAATGACACCGAACCTAAGAGTGGCGCGGGTCCACTTAGTTTATCCAAGAGAACCAATCCCCATACTAACAATCATATCACTGACTCAATATAGGTACGAAAAGAAAATCTCCTCCCCAATGACCGAGCTTTATCCAAGCTCCTCCCCCACCTCCAGAAACAAAAATCCTCTCCTTTCTTGACAGAGAATGAGGCATGGAGGAAACCAAGAAAGACCACACAAATCTATTTTTTGACGTATTTAGCTACATCCATCTTTCAAAGTAAACTCACCATGCAAGCAATGCTGTATACGTATAGGAGACAAATATGATTTTCCCCTACTAACCCCACTCATTAACGGCTTTCTGTACATAACAGCGACTCCGCTCTAACCAGATATGCATCCTATACATATGAGGTGAAGAAAAACAGAAGGTTATTCATGCCAAACAAAATATTTCCCTCTCACCTGGTATATGCGAGGGAAAACAAAAAAATTATCCTCCAAACAAATTTTTTCTTATAGTGACTACAAATTGAAATAATACAATGAAACTTTTTGTTGCACGAATAAGCCAAATGCTCAGATGATAGCACCTTGTATAATTATGCTTGACGCAGCAAATTTCCACAGGGCTTAAAAATGCAAAATAACATGAGCTGCCTATTAATGGCATGGAAGAAGCCAAAATATCTTTGCAAAGGACAACAACTTGGCACCAAGCAGATAATCATGTAACAATGCAACTACTATTATCTGCAAGCAAAATGAGCACCACACAAAATATATGGCGTGCAATTTACATTTATATATAGCAATGCAACCTTCCTATATAACCAAGCGTATGTAATGATCACCTATCCATAGGGAAGAGTATCAATAGATTGCAATGAAACATGATACCAAATCGCAACATTAATGGCTTTATGCATGATAAAATACCATATTTTTTTCTTATATGTTTCCCAATAGTGTAGGCTAAATATTAATACCATATACCATGAAGAAGCATTACACCAGTAAACTTTCCAATCATCTTCATATGGCTGACGCTAATTAGTCCATCATTGCATTGATCACCTAAAACAAAGACCATGAGCTACAAAAAACACATCCTCCAATTCATGAAACATATGAGCGTAGTGGCAAGCAGAGGAGGGATCTCAGCAGCAAGAGGGGAAAGGGAATCTCACCTTGGATTTGGTACTATTGGGTGCCGTGGTGGAGGAACTCTGAACCAGGGAACACCTATGATCATCACACAAAACTGGAAATAACCACTTCCATGTAACTGAGAACTGTAAAAAATATACAAAAACATGGATTGGACCTTTTTTCACAAAGCATATAGAATTAATTTCCTGGATAAAACAATATCATGACACAATACACATAAAGATGCAAAAACACAAGGTTAAACAGATGAGTCATCTATTAATTCTTATGTAGCGCAAAATCTGTAAGAAAATATGATCTATGAAATCTTTTTGGATTGCACAAAAGCTTTATGTAGAAAAAGAAAATTTTCTTTAATACCATAGTGTGTAGTAGCACAAAAGCATTAAGAAAATAGTATCATCATTGTACAAAAACAGAATGGATTGCACAAAGGAATTAAGGAGGTAGGGGAGGGATATCACCAATGCAAGAGGTCCATATCAATCCTCAGATCCAAGCACCAATAAGCATCAAACCGAGGTAGCGATTACTTTATCACAACCATGTATAACATAATTGAACAACAACACAGAACAATCAAAGGAACACTCCACAATAGTTCCCTCATTTCTTTAGAATTTATAGCATATAGCATTCAAGAGTAGCACATCACAATGGTAACCTAAATTATTCAAGAAAGGAAAATTAAAATTAGGTTTGCCTTGATTAAGATTTATAGAATAAATATAAGTGGAACATAGGTTTCTTAATTCAGGTGCGGACGCAAAAGCTGAAACTGAATCATAATCTCAGTATAGTTTTGCCTTAGAATGTATTATTGCTACTACACACATAATTATCGTCCTTGTAATCTTCCCTTTTTTCATTTTTAGAAAAGGTATCTCTATAGATTCATGACACTGAAACTTCTCACAGAACATGATCATCACCAGTTATATATGGTGCACACTCTAGCTTCTCTAGGATCCCCTTTTTCAAAACAAGAACAACACTCAAGAATCTAACCTATGGAGACAAACCAAGGTTGAGAGCAATAAATAGGTCACTAAAATCAGCCATACAACCATGCTCCCTCTCAGATAATCCCGCTTAGACAAAACACAGAAAAAATAACACATGTTATAGACAGTAATGTACCAGATATCAAATCATCTGGTGGAAGACTTCTCTCCATGTTATTGTTCAAGCCCATCAAAGGCCTGCAAGAAAATAGCAGCCAGGTAAAGCTTAAATCGCCTCATAGACGACTACCTTCGTATTAATATTTTAGCTCAATCATCAAAGATTACCATATTATTTTTTTAGCTAACCCAAACCACAAATGAAATAACAAATCAGTGGTGGAGCTAACCCATTGAAGGCCTGCAAGAAAATAGCTTAGACTGAAATGAAATAGTATTGCAAAGAAATAAAATTACCATGTACTGACATGAGGTGAGGTGAGCACATGAGGGAGTAATGGCCACATGAGGTGAGCACAAGATTGACTTCATCGTCTATCTCTGCAGTCGGCGCTCCTCCTGCCAGGTCCCAATGAACGGCGATGCTGATGGTGCCGAGATGGCATGGCGGACGCTCTCGTCGTGGGAAGCTCCACATCCTCGTCTGTGTGTGTGCAGCCTAGGCTCCTCCTGCCAATCCTGCCACTATGCAAGGCAGGCTGCAGCAAGAAGAGAACGGGGATTAAACTGACGAAGCTGGAGGCGAAATAAGGGATGGTTCTCCCATCGAAAGCACCACCGGGAGGAGCAGCGAGACACTTGGGATCCCATCTTCCTCCTCCCTCGCCATATCGTCCACCTCTCTGCATCTCCCTCGATGCCTCCTCCTCCTCTTCTCGGCTCTCACAGGCGACGATGTGCACGTAAGAGAAGACGAGGGGAGATGGGCTCACCTCAGATCCTCTCGTATGTCCCTGTGTCGGAGCCATCTGGAGCAGTTTGATTTGATGTAGTTCAAAAAAAAGTATGTAGATAGTTAATTTTTTGATGCTTTTACATAAAAAAAACTGCAATTATATTATACATACACTTCCCCACCAATATAAGCTAGAATCAGTTATAGTTAATTTCTATGTGGGACA
The DNA here is from genome assembly GCA_950022295.1 of Bromus sterilis. Classification (NCBI taxonomy): domain Eukaryota; kingdom Viridiplantae; phylum Streptophyta; class Magnoliopsida; order Poales; family Poaceae; genus Bromus; species Bromus sterilis. The sequence goes on along the minus strand of OX465596.1, from coordinate 152,775,670 downwards.
AGTGAAATGGACAATCAGGACACAATCATAAAGAGAATCAAAAGGATGTTTGAGGGGGGTTGATGCAGGCGAAAAATGGCGTCGAACATATAATTGGTTATTGTATTTGTGCTAAGTCAACGCATAAAATATTTTGGCAAAGTTAAGATTAATGACATTGCATCAACTGTAAACAACATCAATATATAAATAATGACAAGGTTGCTGAATGAAGAGATGGACTAACCTCGGGTATGAGCTTTCACTATGTAGATCTAATCCTTATTAAAAAGCCATCTAAAATTTATTAGTGGGAAGATAGACACCAACGTTCATCAATTACACCATTAGTTAAAGACTCAATACCACGATTCTTATGTTAACGTTTTTTTTACCAAAAACACAATTCAATCAGTACTAAGTCATGTCAATACAAGCATAATTATATTTCTACAACATAAATATGTGGGTTATTATAAAAGATAGTTAATTAAATTTGCAACTTTCTAGCCGCGCAAATGCGCTGGTTACACTACTAGTTCAAGTGTAACAGAGCACACTATGTACACTGAAGTACATTAAACTGAACTAAACCAAATGTTAAATCTAGGCTAACCACCATGGTCTTTTTCTTTACTCCTAGCAGCATCAGTTACACAATTTAGAGTACTCACAAGAAACATCAAGCAAGGTAAAGCATTTTTAACAATTACAGTACAAGTGCCAGGAGTAGCTAATTGAACAGATCAACAGGATCCTAACAGCAGCCCTTGTCCAAACTTCTACTCCCTGTCCTTTTAAGGCTGAGATGAACTGCGTGTAAGCTCAGTTACTAGTCACATTATTTAAAAAGACAAGTAACAGAAGTTTTGACAGTAGCTAAAGAATTAAGACAGCTCCAGCTCGTGGGTGGCCGGTTGGGATTTCGCTAACGGCTCTTTTGGCAGACATTTTTTTTTCTGTGCGAAACTGCGAAATCGCAACGGCTCTTTTTGCAACCATTTTTTTTTCTGTGCGAAATCGCTAAGGCTATTTACAATGACAATCAGGTTAGTACTCCCTCCGTCCCGGTTTATTAGCCCCATAAGCAGCATAAGCAGCATGTCCCTTTTTATAAGGCCTTGTCTTGGAAAGTTGCGTGCATGCATCATTTTTATTGGTTGCATGAAAAGTTATTGTTTTTAGTCCCATTGCTAGAAAATAAATACATTGCATGCAAGTTTTTTCATTGAATGCATGTGAAAACTATCATATGAGAGAGTGCATTGGAAATGGCGTTAAGTGATTAATGTGAACAAATTAATATATGCCTAGGTATAAGAGAAATGCTCTTTGGGCCCAATAAACCGGGACGGAGGAAGTAACATGGAATGCTAAGTTCAGATGAGTTCATTTTCCACTTTATATTGTTGTCTGTAGGAGAGGGGCAAGGCAGATAAGTGTGATATACATCTTCATCCTATAAAGTTTTCTTTTATTTTATGAGATCTTTACAGTTAGGCAGAAAAGAGGTGCTTACTGCACGCTTTGAGCATTGGCTATCGGCTCAATATATGAGATTGTTGCCTAGTGAAACTACCGAAAGTTAGCCTTTTATTTTTTATGGCTCTCGCTCTCGCCCCCGCGCCCCTCCCCTCCCCCCTCGCTTTCCCCCTCCCTCTCTTGCTTCGGCGACCTCGCCGGTGGCCTTACCCCTTCCCTTCGTCCCCCCTCCTCTTCCCCCCCCTCTCCGGCGCTGGATGTGCCTGCGGCCTCCTCCCCCGCGGCTTCCTACCCCGTCGGGCTGGATGGCGCTGCCCAGATCAAGTTTTCGGGTGGTAGGTTTTGGGCCCTAGCTGGCGATGCGGACTCGGATGATGATGAGGTGACGGTTTCTGGTGGTGATGTGGTCTCCGGCTCGTCGTCCTTGTTCGGGGCGGTGATGCCGGCCCCGGCGCGCAAGTTTGCTCCAGGGGGCCGTGGCGGTCGCCGTGGTTCCTCGCTGGTGATTGAGCTGGGGTGGTCGCTTGTGGGCGGCCGCCGCCGGGGTGGTCGTGCTGGTGCCCCTCTCTTCTACTTGCCTGAGGTTGTTGGCCTAGAGGCAAGTGTTGTCTCGTCCCCGTTGTCCCCGTCGTCTCCTGTGGATGCTCTCGCGGCGGATCTGGTGTCCCCGTCAGGAGTTGCGGCGGAGGCCGCCTCTCTAACCCTAGATCTAGGGTCGTCTTTTGCTGGGCCCGTGCGCCTAGCGGGCTGTGGTGGGTCGGTTTCCTTGGCGCTGGATGAGTCCAACTCCCCCCCCCCCTGTTGGCCCGTCGTGCTCCCGTCACCAGGGCATCTCCTGTGTCTGCCTCCGCGGCCCAAGGCCCTCCTGTACGCTTGGGTTATATCTGGATCCACCGTGGAACCCTAGACCTATCTCTAGGGTTTCCAGCTCCCCCTCGCGACGTGCGACGTGCGTTCCTTTCCTCCTCCCCTCCTTGTTAGATCCGCCTCCTCCCACCCCATCATCCTCTCTCCATCTCTTTCGTCGCCGCGATTGGGATGTCCTCCTCTCGTCCTGCTTCCCCTGCGGCCACCGACCAAGCGGAGAGCCACGTACCCGAGGCCTCTCTTCGCGCTCGGCTGGAACGCGAGAAGCTGGCCTACGATGCGTGCGGCGGATTTGGTGATGCGCGTCCAGATCCTTGGGAGGCGGCAGCTGCTGCGTCCATTCCCCGGGTGGTGCTGCCTTCGCCGCCTCCGCCTCCTCCTCCGACGGCGTCGTCTCAGTTCCCGCTTCCGGGTGGCCGGCCCCCTCCTTTTGCGGCTGGTGGCGGGGGTAATCGGGGTGGCTTTGCGCAGCAAGGTTGGCGCTCCTTCGCCCAGGGGGGCGGGTGCTACTTCAACTCCAACAAGCGCAAGTTTGGCGCGCGAGATGGGGCCTCTGGATCTGGATCTGGCGCGGGTGAGGGGATCTTGCCCTCGCCGCTGCCGGTCCCTGCTTCTGGTGGTTCACAAGGTCAGATCACCTGCTTCGCCCGCCACAAGCCAAACCACTTCCAGACGCAATGCAAATCCCACCCATTCTGTCTCATTTGTCGTGCTGAAGGGCACTTGACTGTTGACTGCCAAGCCCGCTATCCCCCTCCCGTGCTCAAGCACTTTGGCATGGGGTTTCCGGGCTGCGGCTTCTTTGGGATGACTGGTGGAGGGGGTGTGGTTGTGGCCACACCTCAGGTTCGGAATGCGGCTGTCATTTCGGTCTTGGACAGGGTGGTTTCCATGGACAAATTGGCCGAGGAGCTGCGTGAATGGGGCCTGGAAAACTGGGAGTGGCAACTGGAACATCTGTCCGAGTCTGAATTTGGGGTGGTCTTCCTGTCTAGGGAGAGCTTGCGCATGGTGGCCAGAAGTGCTAGCTTCACCCTTCCCCTGCATCAAACCGTGATTTCGTTCAGAGAGGTGGTTGACGTGGACAGATCCTTTGGCTCCTTGGTTGAGGCATGGGTGCTGCTGGATGAAGTCCCCCCTGAGATGCGTAGTGTGGCGGTGCTCATGGCCTTTGGCGAGCTGATTGGTGCTCCGGTCTCTGTGGATCCCGAGTCGCTCCCTTGTTGTGGCTCAATTCGCGCGCTCATTGCGTTGCGCAATCCTTCGGCCGTCAGAGGGTTTGTGGAATTTGTTCCTTCTAGGAAGGCCTTCCGCATCAAAGTCCGCGTGGAGGGTGCCCTCGACTCCCATGAGTCAAACCCGCCACCTCTGCCGCCACCCCCTCCTGCCGACCAGAACCACGGTGACCCTGCCTTCAGCTCCAGCCAAGATGTCAGTGAAGAACCGTTCACTCCAAGTGAGTGGGAAGCCCTTGGTCCCAACATTCGCAGGATCTACCCCAACAGGGCACCGCGTGGTTATGGAGGGGGTAAATCCCAACCGGTTGCTTCTCCAATCCCTCGGCCCCCTCCGGTTCAGGTGCCGGTGTCTGCTCCTCTGGTGGCACCTCCAGTGAGTCCTTCTGGCAACCTCTCTTCTAAATCACTAGTGGTCTCGCCGGTGTGCTCCAACCTCCCGACAAGGGCGTGTTCCCCTTCGCTGTCGGACATCGATGAGGAGATCCTGGTTCCTGTCTCCCGTTCCAGGAAGACTGTTGATGTGCAAGATGATGATAATGGTTTCTCGCCCTTCGTTGGTTACCCCAAGTGGAAGGTGAGATGTAGGATAGCAACAAATTTCCCTCAGTGAAGATACCGAGGTTGAGTATCGAACCAGTAGGACTCCGATAATGATAAGCAGGTGGTGAAGCGAGCAACACGCCATTTGAGATATTGCTCTCTTAACCTGGACCTGCACAAAGAAACAAATAACTTTGCTCCCAACGAAGTTAAGAGAGGTTGTCAATCTCTCCGGTCTTGTTGTTTACAAAGGATCAAACGCAAGGGATAATGATAATGATAGCAGCTGGAAAGTAAAAGCAGAAAATAAATGAGCGTGTAAACAGTGATGAGAATATGGACCGGGGTCCCATGATGTTCACTAGTGATGTCTCTCTCCCAAAAGACGATAAAACTGCTATGCGAGGTAAACAAAATACAGCTTGGCAATTGACAGGATTAAAAACGCACCGTAATGCTAACTATGCTACAAATAAAGGACGAGGCTCAAAAGCATGGGCGGTACGCCAAAATAAGTAGACCGAAATCCAACTTCATCTACTACTAATCATCCACCTTGAGATATCTATCCAGAACATCTCGCTGGTATTAAGTTGCGAGCCCCACCCAAAGTGTAAACCCAAAGCAACAGACAACTGCATTAAAAAGCACTTTGCGTAAAGTAAACAATCCTTGCAACCGCGGTTATAAGCACCGTTATTTTCCCCCTTGTGGCAACAACACATCCCCTAGACTCATGTTTCTGTCACTCAAGCGTGTCATCGGGGGGCATGAACCCACAATCGAGCATAATGTTCCCTCTTGGAGTCACTACCTACTATTTAGCCAAAGCAATAAACAACAACGAAGAACATGCAAGAATTACTTAGGAACAAAAATATAAAAGATAAGAACCAAATATATTACTCAATCACAATCTGAATATAATCTCATAATCCATCAGATCCCAGCAAACTCAGCATAGCAATAGCAGAAAATCACATATGTGCCTCGATCATGTAGGGCAGCTCACGAGGACTAAACCATGAAGAACAAAAAGGGGAGGAGAACATCACATAGCTACTGATCACGGACCCATGGTCCAAGGTAAACTATTCACGGCACATCCGGGAAGCGTCCATGGTGGAGGGGAAGCTCCCGGAGGTCAATCCTCCCTCCAGAAGGGTGCTGGGAAGAAGTCTGTTGGCGCTCCCGATCTTGGAAGCGCGGCGGCGGCGGAACAAAGGCGAGATCGTGAAAAAGGGTTCTGTCTTTGAAAGAATCCCATCACGAAGAATATATAGGCGAAGGGGGGCAGCCAGGGGGGCCACCAGGGGTCCAGGCGCCCCCCGGCACGACCAGACCCTAGGCCGCGCCAGGTGGCCGCCTGGGTCTCTGGTGGTGGCCCTCTGGCCCCACCCAGGTGTTTCCGGAAGGTTCCTTCACGCTGATTTTTTATCTGATTTTCCCCAAATTTTTGGAGCATTTTTAATATGGGAGAAACATGAAATAGAAAAAATAGCAGAAAACAGGAACTGGCACTGTGGTGCACTGAGTTAATAAGTTAGTGTATGAAAGTGTATCTAGATTATAACAATATCACACAAAACATACATGGAGCCAGCAGAAATTATATATACGTTTGGGACGTATCAACATCCCCAAGCTTAATTCATGCTCGTCCTCGAGTAGGTAAATGATAACAAGCATAATTTCTTTGGTGACATGCTAGCAACCATATAAGAACTTTGAAAAGTAAAGCAATCAAGGTATGTGATTCAATTCAAGTCATAACATGCAAGAGTCTATATTAGCATTGAAACAAGCAACAAAAGAACATTAGGTGCAAGAGCTCTCGTGGTCCGTGACTCGAATGTCTCCAAATGGTGTTTGCGTGCAAGAAGGGGGATAGGGAATACGATAATTTTTTTTGTTGAGAACTCAATCTACTAAAGTTTCACACTTGGTCTTCTTTGGAATCTTATCTTGACTCGTCCCCAGACCACTAGCCAGGTACAAGTCAATTTGATCCACTCCTTTTCGATATTTTGAGCACTCATGCAATGGATGAGCGTAAGCACGAAAGTTGACACTTAGGATGGCAAAGAGAGAAATATGGTGGAGGAGGAAGACAAAAAGGGTGAGAAAGACTCACATCAATGAGGACAATCATAGGCGAGAAGGCCAAATGATAGATATGATTGAGGAGTAGGGATTGGCATGCAACGGATGCACATATGAGCTAAGAAAAGCTCTCCAATGGAACTAGTGGGGTGCATCCAACTTGCTCGCTCATGAAGACTTAGAGCTTGTTTGAGGAGGCTCATCCTTGGAATATGCAAGCCAAGTTCTATAGTGTGAAGGTCCCCACATAGCTATATGCACAAATGATCATCTCTATGGAATACAATGATAAGAGGGAGTACTAGTGTGGATCTTTCAAAAGGATAGTAGTGTTGCCCCTTTCTCTCTTTTTATTTTCTTTTTCTCCTTTTTCTATTTTTTTGGTGGCCTCAAAGGCTCCTTCTATTTAACTCTCATTTGTCCTCTTTGTGATCTTTTATTTTGTCCACTTTGGATCTTTTCTCACTTAAGGGCAACACTCTATTTTACAAGAGGGTATAGAAGATCTTCACACTTTACAAGGTACTCAAACATAAAGAAGATGTAGCTATCATGATGTATGCAATGTATGCCTCTGCCAGTGTAGCAGGAACATGTATGCCATGAAGATCAAGTCCTGAAGAGGTGGAAGTTGCATGGCAATATATCTCGGAAAGGCTATGGAAATGCCTTGATAGGTAGGTATGGTTCCTGTTTTGAGGAAAGATATAAGGAGGTTTATGATGACAGAGCGTATCATGCCAAGGGTTTGGATGTACCGGAGAAGGTGGACGCCAACTCTCGGAGTGAGAAGAGGGCAATGCACGGTACGGAAGAGGCTAGCAAATATGAGGAGGTGGAAGTGTCAACTTTCAATACTTACATTAGTCCGAAGAACTCATGCACTTATTATCGGTAACTCTCAATCTAATAAGGAGGTTCACAAAGATACAAGTACCCCGAGGAGGAGTGTATGGGGGTTTGGTTATCCTTGCACATCCTCGACTCATGGTACGTGAGTGTACTCTAATATCTGATCCCTCAAAATATTAGCGATCCATCTAGTAGCTAGAGTTCTCAACTAGTTTTATAGGTTTTGAAAATAAACACAGATTGCCCAGAATACGACACCTATCACTAATAGTCTAGAGCTCTTGACACCAAAATTTCAAATATTACTCAGAACAATACCTCAAAACTATTGCAAGTTACTACTAAAATTAAATAGCAACCTCAATTACCTACTTTCAAGACAAGACGCAACTTAGTGCAACAACCAACTCTATTAACAAGATAAACATGAAAACTAAAGAGAGTTCCAGCAACAAACTAAACAAAAGCCAAGGCTCTTGCTAAAGAAAAAACTAAAACTAAAACTAAACATGGCAGTAGCTACGAAAAGATAAAGAACACACAACATCAGAAAGATAAGCATGAAAATCCTATGATGTGTTCTAGATTGAGTGGAGCATGTTTCTCTCCCACACAAAGTAAGCTGGGGTCTAACTTATTATGAGCAGCAAGAAAATCTAAATAAAACTAAAAAGGAAACCTAAGAGCGAGACGCTCCAAGCATAGCACATAACGCATGAAGCAATAAAAATATAGTGAGAGGAAGGACGAACTGGTGATTGTTGATGGAGAAGGTGATGCCCAAGCTTATACGCTTGAGTCTCCTTGAATATTTATTGAGGAAGCATGTGGGCATCCCCAAGCTTGAGCACTTGACACTCCCGGATCTTCTTTCATCATCTTCCCTCGCACACTTGAAAACTCCCTTCATACATAACTCATCATAAGCTGATTAGAGAGGTTAGTACCCTTAATAAAATAATTTTTCCCCACTGGATATAAAGATATTCTTGAATAGCTACTGTTTATAAAGATTTCCAAGAGGTTTTTGCAAAGAAAAAGCAAGCTTAAGGTTTGCAAAATTAAGGAAAGGTAAAACGTGGTAGAATCTGTGAAAAACAGAACAGCGGGTAGTAAATAATTTTTTTGGGGTACTTTTGCAACTCAAATCAAAAAGCTCAAAACATACGAAAGTTTCACAATTGTATGGAGCATGATGGGTAAAAATTTTAGCTAAAAGGATGAACTGGTGATTTGTTCCGATTTTTTCCGTCAAGAAGACAGAATTTGTTTTCTGGACAACATGTCACAACTTTTGCTTCCCTTATCATAAGAGGCTATAACTTGGCACAAAGCTTGAAAATAAAGATACAATGATGTTGCCACACTATTAACAATAATCAAGAACACTAAAAACAAAAGTAAAAAACATCTTGGGTTGCCTCCCAACAAGCGCTTTCTTTTACGCCTTTAAGCTAGGCATAAAGCAAAAGAAGAATCAAGTTTTATCAAGAGAAAGAGAATAGCTAGCCCGTGTAACGGACTCAAATGGTAACTTGATTTTCTTTCTAGGGAAGTGTTCCATCCCCTTTTTGAGAGGGAATTGAAGTTTTATATTCCCCTCTTTCATGTCAATAACAGCACCAACGGTGCGAAGAAAAGGACGTCCCAAAATAATTGGACATAAAGGTTCACACTCTATATCAATAATAATAAAATCAACGGGAACATAATTGTAATTGACAATGATAAGAACATCGTCGATCTTCCCCAAAGGTTTCTTTACGGAAGAATCAACGAGACGAACATCAAAAGAAAAAGAATCAAAAGGTTTCAATTCAAACATGTCATACATTATTTTGGGCATGACGGGGGTACTAGCTCCAATGTCACATAAAGCATAGCAAGACAAGTTATTCAATTTAATTTTAATCATAGGGTCCCAACCATCATCTAGCTTCCTAGGTATGGAGGCTTATATCCTAAGCTTCTCCTCCCTAGCTTTGATGAGAGCATTTGTCATATGCTCCGTGAAGGCAAGATTAAGTGTGCTAATGTGGGGTCTCTAGACATTTTGTGTAACAAGCTAATAACTTCTAAGAGGGTGCAACTATCAAAATCAATATCACTACTATCAAAGGTGGTAGTAGTGTCATCTAGGCTCACTTTTTTGAAACCCTATATGTTCATAGGAGTTTCCTCTTCTACGGTTGAGGTATTAGCATCACCATTAATAGGTCCAATGGGACTAGCAGTGCATTGGGTGCTAACAGTTTGGGTGTCCTCAACAATTTGGATAGTGGCAATAGGAGTGTAGATAAAGTCTTTGTTGTTGTGACTAGTGAAGTCACATAACTTGGTGTTTTCAGTGGAACCCATAGTAGCAACAAGTGATGACCCTCAACTGTAGGGGATCGATTGTAGTGTTCTCTCGGGTAAGTTAACCCAATTTATTGATTCGACACAAGGGGAGCCAAAGAGTATTTATAAGCTTTGACAGTTGAGTTGTCAATTCAACCGCACCTGAAATATACTTGCTTCCAACAAAATATTAATAGCAATTGTGGTATGATAGTGATAGTGATGGTGGTAACAACAAAAGTAAAACAACAGAAATAAACTAGTAGTAACCAGCAGGATTAAAGCACTGTAGGCTAGGGATATGGATGGTCGGGCGCTGCATGAATAAGAATGAACATGTAATAGATTCTAACACGGGGCAAGGCACACAGAAAAGCAATGATCATCTAGGCAAATATCAAACATTAGGCATATATCCCGTAGGTAGTTGTGCGTGCTTGTAATAAGAACTTGCACAACATCTTTTGTCCTACCATCCCGCTACGAACGGGGCCAAAGGGAACTTATGGAGATTAAGGTGCTCCTGTTAAAGAGCACCGGAACAAAGCAATAAACTCAATGGATACATGGAATCCTCATGGACCATCCCCTTTGGTGTCCCAAGTTGTCACCTTTGGGATCGCCGGTTCCGGACCATAATAGGTGCATAAAACTCATAGATAGGATCAAGAACATAAATATACTCATGAAAACATAAGTGGTTCAGATTTGAAAACATGGCACTCGGGCCCAAAGTGACAAGCATTAAGAGCAACAAGTTGTAGCAAAGATGATAAACACCAAAGTATATGATAGGCAACATGCCTCCAACAATCTGACGAACTATTACATGATCAATCTCATCCAATCCCTACCATCCCCTTTGCCTACAACAGGGAATTACTCACACATGTGAAGAGAATTCATGGAGGGAGGATGGAGTGGTGATGGTGATGACGATGGCGAGGACCTCCCCTCTCTGGAGGCCAAATCAGCCTCCAGATTAGCCCTCCTGAGGAAGAACAGAGGTTGGCGGCGGCTCCGCGACGGGTTCTGGAAAAGCGACTTCTTTTTTGGAGTTTCCTCGCTACGAGAATAAATAGGGGCCAAGGTAGGTGACCAGAGGGGGTGGGACTCAACCAGGCGCCCTGTGGGTGCGGCCAGGGGGCTGGCCGCGCCAGCTAGGCGCCTGGGCCCCCTGGCTCCCCTCTGGTCCACCTTCAGGTCCTAGGTCCCTCCGAGTGCGTGGATTTTCTGTATTTTTTCTGAGATGTCTAAAAATCCATTTTCCCGCGCACAATAAAACCATACAGGCAGCTCTTCTGAAAACAACATCAGTCCGGGTTAGTTTAGCTCAAATCATGCAAGAATGAGGGAAAAACAATAGCAAAAGTGTTTGGAAAAGTAGATACGTTTGAGACGTATCAACTCCCCCAAGCTTAGCCTATTGCTTGTCCTCAAGCAATTCAGTTCAACGAACTGGACGCGACAAAGAAAACTTTGACAAACTCTTTTGCTTCATAAGATGTATATAAGCCGGTACTATGAAAAGAGTTTAGCAAGTATCAAAACAATGCTATGATAACAATGCACGAAGCAATTCTTCTTTCAAGTGATCAATCACAAACAACCAAAAGTAAACAATATGCTGCCGAAAATCAAGAGAAGATCACAATGCACATAGCCTGAACATATCAGAGTGGTATCTCGCTAGCCTCCATGAGTGAAGCAAAACATAAATGCAGAAACTCCTCCGGAGTTTTAAAGGAGACTAGAACTAAGAATTTCAGACTAGCAATATCACAAGCATGCAAAAGACAATGTAATACTTTGGGACAATGCATGTTACACTAAGAATGACAATTATGCTCTCAATAGTTGGTGCTTTGAAGAAAGAAGGGGAGACTCTCAAACCGTGGCTTTTTGATGGCAAGATTGAAAACCCATGATTGGAAGCAAAGCCTAAACATGTGCCAGAGCTCTTAGTTTTTAAAACAGAGACAAAATTCTTTTGAGAAGTGCAACTTTCCAGTTAATGGTGAACGGTAAAGGTCTCTCAATATCTCCCATGCCAACCATACTAATGCTTTTTGCTTACACTTTGTTCCCTTATCCATCCATCGTTTGATGGTCTATGGAACCTTTTATTTTGCCTCAAGTATGGAAGGAGGATGTCGTTCCATCTATCATTAGCAGCATTTGGTCCATTTCATTCCATCATCAGGTATGGGGGAAGGTGTAACTCTCATTTTTTTTTATAAATTTGACTAGTTAAAACTTCCGTCAAAATATTTTTGGCATGGTAGATACTGATTTTCCCTCACTGCACCATGAGATTGTACGGTTACAAAAGGGAATCTTTTAAATAAATTTCGAGATGGCACAAGAAAGTCTAAGTTAGGAGTGGCCGGTAAATACCACATATAGGTAGGTATGGCGGACTCAAGTGGAATAACTGGTTTGAAAAAGAGTTTGGATACACAAGCAGAATTCCTCTTAGTGTGAGCGAAGCTAGCAAAAGACTAGGAAGCGACCAACTAGAGAGCAATAATTGTCATAATCATGCAGAGAGACAAAGCAACATTGAATCGGGCATGAAAGTGATATGACTATTCTGAAATAAAAAGGTCATCAAGGCATGATAGACATTTTAGTCATAAACACGTGCGAACATGTGCCAAGTCAATCCAAGAATTCTCCGATGGGAAATACCACTTCAATATGCCAAACCATGAACAATGCAATGCATGTAAATCATTTCAACAACACATTATGCACTCTAGCTATTTGAGATCAGTCACAAAGAAAGCATGAACACTAGGAAAGCATTGTTAACATAGCACTATGTCGCTACAAGCTGGTCTCTAGATCATAAATACATGCATATGTACAAAAGTAGAAACAAGAAGAGTTCATACCGGTTTTCCTTGTTGCTTCCCTTTCATCGATCTTCGTCATTACCTCCTTGTCACTAGCATGACCGAACGTGGGAAATATAATCAAATGCCATCACGGACTCGAGATGAATTCTGAAAAAAGCAAACTAAAGAGAGAAAGGAAATCTTTTTGGGTTTTTTAAAGGTTTAACGAAAGAAAAATAAAATAGAAATATTTTTGTTGTTTTTGAAAATTAAAAGAACAAAGAAGAACGGGCAAAAACTTCGAAAAGATCAAAGCGAACAAAATAAAAATGGATAATACAATGAAAAAGGGAGAAGGCCACGTACTCCCCCAAGCTTAGACTTTTGGCCTAAGTTGGTAGCAACTACTTCCCCCAGGAGCCTCCTTCGCGTAAGTCCAAGGGTCGTATGAGTCCTCCGGCGCGTACACCGAAGTCCTCGGGTCCGCCCATTTCGGGACACGGGGTTTGCGTATGTAATTCCTGTTACAACACAATCATATGGAGAGCCGAGAGCCGTACCCACTTGTCTAAGCAGACAAGGCCAAGCACAGAACACTCTCGGAAAGCATCGAACGTGAGGGGCATCCCATCCAGGCCGGATGATCAACTGAGATGGGTCCTCATCGTCCGCTCACAAGTCTAAATGATTATGGGTGGTGAAATCCCATACTCATAGACAAGTCGCCTCAACCACATTATCGATTGAATTATAACACTTACATAAACGAACTCCAGCCCGATCTATTAGTCGGGGTCTCGGGCGTGCCCAATCATACAACAAAGTGTGCCACGTGACAGAGTCACGAGAAATCGCATCGCGATGACCCAAGCTGCGCACATCTAAGGGTCACTTGGTGTATAAAAGACCGCCGGCAAGATCACAACTAAGCTTTCGAAACCCACATTGAGACATGCACGTTATAATCATACACGTAGCATACATGTCCAGTGTAAACAACAGGTAATCCTAACATGAACTCTACAAACTCAGTCTTTATAACTTCTGCTAAACAGAGCAGACATAGTAGTTGTATTACAAGAAGAGATCACATAACTATGATCCAACATTACATCAAACATCAACAGAAGCAAATTATGTCTTAGTAAAGACAAGTTTAACAAATGGCTTAAGAAGCCTGAAAGAAAATACAACGACCCTCCAAAGGGCACAGGCTGCTGTCTGGAACTATACGACCTAGTCCACGTCGAGCTCGAGGTAGAGGCCACCATAAGGGTCAGTGGTCTCGTCTCTAAAACATAGAATAAGCAAACGTGAGTACAAAGACGTACTCAACAAGACTTACATCAGATCTATACTACTCATGCTCAAGTATCAAGGCAAAGGGAGGCGGGGTTTCAATGCAGAAGTGCCAGCTTTGACTTGGCTAGTCTTGTACTACGAATACCAGAAAGAGGTAAGGAGCGTAGACGAGTCCAAGTATCAAGTCTCCAACCAATACCCCACTATGGATACTTCCTCGACTTCCCCACGAGAAAGCAAACCATAGCAATCACACTTATGTTGGCAATTTTAGAGTAACCATTCAAGTTGTCTATGATCAAGTAAAGGTCTCCAGGTAGTCCATAACCGCGGACACAGCTATTCGAATAGTTCATTAACCCTGCAGGGGTGTACTGCTACACACACGCACGCATTAGTTACCGCCTGGGAGTGATCAAGCGAGTACTGGCGAGGATGTTTCCACGACACTTCACTCACAGCTCCATCTCTAGTCCTAGGGAGTCGCCTATTTGAGTTGGGACCATGATCGGAATCCGGCCGATTTTTCTGATGCGGACTCAAACGTTGTGTGAATTCCATCAAGCTCAACTCGATCATGATCACTTGATTCAACGAGCCCACAACCTACGTCCACCACTTACCTTGATATACCTGCTTGAGATCGTTTAAAGTTTGAACTAATTGCGACTCCTGGACTTGGTCCGGGGTGAGGTACTAGGCCGAGAGGGGTCAGTGAGCACAATGTGTGGTCGTACTCTTAGTCTTGGATAACAACACAAGAACTCGGGCTTAAGGCAGTGTTCAACGAGACAACCCACTGTGTACTCCTACACAGCCTCTCATCGTTCACCTTGTTTAGGTCCAATTCACCAACACGTTACCACCATCATTCACATGACCACTACCATCCCGACTCACAACAAAGTAGCCTCATTGTAACCTCTAAGCATGCAATAAGTTGTAACATTTGCAGGGGCCACATGATAACAAACAACTCCTAAATCTGCTAGGATTGTGGTTTGCTTACTACTGTGACAAAATATAGGTCATGCAAAGGAATAGGTTCAACTAGCGGTAGAAAGTATCATGGTGACATCTGTGACGCCCCCAAAATCAGACCGTGTACAGTAATCATACACGCAAGGTACACGATCGAGATTAGGGACTCACGATGAGATATCACAACACAAATCTACAAATAAAATAATACAAGCTGTTTAATACAAGCCAGGGGCCACGAGGGCTCGAATACAACAGCTCGAGAGCACAAAGTCAGCGGAAGCAATAGTATCTGAATACAGACACAAGGATACAAGGTTGCCTTAAGAAGGCTAGCACAAATAACAACAGATCGAAAAGGCGAGGCCTCCTGCCTGGGAACGTCCAAGCTACTCCTGGTCAACGGGGAACTCGACGTCGTAGAAGGCATCGGGGGTCTCCTGCTCCTGGGCTCCAACGTCGACTGCAGCGGACGATCAGGAAAAACAGTAAAGGAAATAAAGCAGGTGAGTATCTAGTATACCCGCGAGTCTTACGTCGGCTACTAAGCATTATGCATTGTATCAACGGAAAGAAGAGGCTGTATATAGTGGACTGAAAGACAGAAATCCAGAGCAAGGGTAAGAAGCTAGGCCTAACGAAGACTAGCATCTTCCGACGATGTCTTGCAGCATGAGGTAAGAATCAACCAACAGTTTATATAAAGCATAAAGTAACAATGCAGCAGAAGTTGCTGCAGCATTGTATAATAATAAGAGGAGAGAGGGGGGCTGGGCCCTGGGGTGGGCCTCGCCCTTGAGCGTAGTATAGGGTTTTTCGATTTTCTTTGTTTTTTGTTTTTCTTTTCTTTTGTTTAAATGTATTTGGTTATTGTTTCATTTTTGTAATGTGTGGAACATGCACCAAAATTAGTGATGCACCTTATAACAATGCCACAGAAAGTTTTGTGCCTAAATAAAATCAATTGCATTTTTGTTTTATTAAAAAGGTATTAAATGCTACTGTTTTCCACTGGTATTATTTGTTTAACATTTTTAAACATGGTATTAAAATCCCATATCACTTTTATTATGGCCTACAGATTATTAGGCATTTTATAAAATTGTTTTCACAATTTTTAGTTTAATTAAAATTCCCACTTGTTTATTTTATTCCATGGCAATTTAATAATTTCCTAAAGCCATTGTTTTATTTCATTTATTATTCCTCAATATTACTATACCATTTTAATAAAATAACTATTGCTATATAATCGTGGCCTAATGATTGTTAGGCATTTTAGAATTCGATTCCACCATTTTGGTTTACTAAGATTGCATTTCCATTTTAAATTTCATGACAATTTAGATATGCCAACTCTAGGGTCTTCATAATTATTCTTGGCTTGGGATTATGCAAATGACTAGGGATGAGTTGGTTTAACCAAGACCAAGTTGATTGACTGGCATCCACAATTCTTGGAGCAGAGTTTTATAATTTACCCAATTTGAAAATTTTATCTGGGTTGGAAATTGACAGAGCTATGATCACAGGTGATCATGGCTTGATCATCAACAGTAATGATCACTAACAGTGGAATCACTGTAGTGATTACTGTTACTGATTCTGAGGGTGTTACAAATCTCCACCACTACAAGGAATTCTCGTCCCGAGAATTAAAAGTAGTGTAAGGGGTAGAGTTTCGGTTTCGCCTTCTAACAAATCTTCTGTTTCTTGTTGTCCTACTCGAAGAAATTAATCCTTCACGTTGAGGCCTTCACTGCATGACATCGGTGCATCTCGATGGGTTTTCATCCTTTCTTCGGGGGCTTCATCGCACTTACGAACAGGGTAAGAGGTAAGGCTTAAGGGGTAAGGATCGATACAAGGTTAATCAAATGGGGTTGCTCAAGGTTATGGGGTACAAAGTCCTTCCGAGTTTAACATCAGGGAAGTACATCGTGAGAAGTTTTAAGTGGATAGGCACGCATTCGATGCCGATGACGGATGATGGAAAAAAGGGCCCCGATCATCAGACAGGTACACTGAGTCTGACATCGGACGGAATATCACAAGGTAGAGGACTCGTGAATTGCATACGAGGTCAAGCAAGAGGAATAACCTCGAGAACAGAAGGGTACAAGAGAGTCAGGTTTCGATCCTGTGGAACTGTGGGTTATGGGCCCACAGAAGGTAAGAAGGGTGGCGACATTCCACGCGGGCACGATGCAAGGTTTGTCAGAGAAAAATTTGTCAACTATGTCGGCAACATCATCAGTGCCAAGGCGAGGAACGAAGAGAACCATTTTCCTGCTCGTTAAGACGAGGCGGACCAATTGGCAAAGTTCTCGTCCATCGGTGGTCACCGAAAAGTCATCAACAATCGTAACTGGTTGTACAGACAAGGTAGCACACCAAAGTGTTTACATAAGCAGGGAATTGTCACTGCTTAGATAAGACACATTACAAGAAAGGTTAAACAGACCAATGGAAAAGAAATTGAGATGATACACACGTATCAGGTGTATATCTTTCCCAAGGGAAAACAGAGCATGATATATATGATCAAGTTGTATTGGCACGGAGACAAGGGAGGTTGTCGATGATAACACAAATCATCAAGGATGGTATTTCACACAATGAATTTAATTGACACATGGAATAGGCCACGTAAGATTAGCCGGAAAATAATCCACCAAAGGTCAGGTGGTTCGCAAAGAATCTGATGTGAGTATCGACACTCAACCAGAAGGAGGGAGAATGCAAAGGCATCAGGTGATAGGAGCATCGAGATAATTCGATGCTTAAGTACACCGGAACTGTGATTCCCAGAACGGGAGGTGGATGCAAATATCCACACGGACTTATCGGTGGCAGGGGATTGCAAAGGCGAGGAACACGCAGGTTCTCAGGAATTGATCAGACAGTAATCGTCGGAATCTTCAGGTGAATCAGGCGATCATCGGGAATGCAGAGGTCTCCGGAAGGAAGGAGGTACGTGAACCTAAGTCCGAGTTATTAAAAATTTACCAGCAAGGATAAGAGAGCAGAGTCCCAGAGCATAGGTACGGAGAAAAAGATCCTAATACCATAGATATCACCCGTAGTGACATCGATGTGGGCCCGTAAGCCAAACATTAAGTTAGCAAGTAGTTTTGCAAATACTAGACTCGACTTCGACCGAGGAGTGGTTAGGGGCTTCCTACAGGCAGTTGGCTCTGATACCAACTTGTGACGCCCCCAAAATCAGACTGTGTACAGTAATCATACACGCAAGGTACACGATCGAGATTAGGGACTCATGATGAGATATCACAACACAACTCTACAAATAAAATAATACAAGCTGTTTAATACAAGCCAGGGGCCACGAGGGCTCGAATACAACAGCTCGAGAGCACAAAGTCAGCGGAAGCAATAGTATCTGAATACAGACACAAGGATACAAGGTTGCCTTAAGAAGGCTAGCACAAATAACAACAGATCGAAAAGGCGAGGCCTCCTTCCTGGGAACCTCCAAGCTACTCCTGGTCAACGGGGAACTCGACGTCGTAGAAGGCATCGGGGGTCTCCTGCTCCTGGGCTCCAACATCGACTGCAGCGGACGATCAGGCAAAACAGTAAAGGTAATAAAGCAGGTGAGTATCTAGTATACCCACGAGTCTTACGTCCGCTACTAAGCATTATGCATTGTATCAACGGAAAGAAGAGGCTGTATATAGTGGACTGAAAGACAGAAATCCAGAGCAAGGGTAAGAAGCTAGGCCTAACGAAGACTAGCATCTTCCGACGATGTCTTGCAGCATGAGGTAAGAATCAGCCAACAGTTTATATAAAGCATAAAGTAACAATGCAGCAGAAGTTGCTGCAGCATTGTATAATAATAAGATGTAATAATTAACAATGCCTCCGAGTTCACCTCCTCGACATCCCCGCGAGGAAGAAAACCCGGAACCATACAGTTTAATAATAGTTTCTAGTGGTAAGATCCAGCTTCAGCATAAAGCGTCCTGTTACCGTGGACACGGCTATTCGAATAGATTAATCTTCCCTGCAGGGGTGCACTTGTGTTACGCTACACGCACGGATCTCCAGGGTGGCGGGAACCTTGTTAGGGAACGCTCCACCGAGGCTATCCGACACTTCATAGCCCATCTTTCAAACTCAACAGAGAGGCCATCCTCCGGTCTAAATCCTAAGTACTCAGGGCCTTGGACCCCAACCCTGACGTACTCCTGCACGGTGCGTGGGTGGCCGGGAAGCCTTAACAAAAACAACACAGCTCGAGCCAAGAAGACAGCGCACTTCCCGGCAATCAGCCCGCGGTACTGCTGACGTCTGAAGAGTCCTCGGACGACACTAAGAAGCAGAGGAGCCCATACTCGTAATCCCACGGGTAGGTAGTGCGTACATGGCATATAGCCAACTCAAGACATTCACTGAACCATTTAGCATTTTAATTAACCTGCGTGACAACCGTTATCGTTGCCTCGACTTAACCGACCCGCGGACAACGACAGCAGCCAGGACCACCAGTACATCGGTGCCTGCCCTGTCGTCCCACCAAGTCACTGCGGTTACCAACAAGGTGAACCGTCTCCTTACCTTGTCTCGCGTGTGCTCCTGGAGGAGCTCGACTTTCGTGGTTTTGGTAACTCTCGCGGCCAACGACCAGGGGCCAAGCACACCGGTACACTGGTCGTGCCCTCCCTGTCGTCCCGTCGCAATACCTCTCGCGGGCACCGTTGGGTCGCCCGACTTCTTACCTTTAAGGACACCAGTTGGTTCGAGTTCCTACCGTTAAGTGAAACCAGGAGGAATCACCCTCGATGGTACACTTGAGCTGGCTCGACTGAGACATCAACGGAATGAACTAAAGAGGTAAACCTCGTATCATCCCGGTGATGCTACGCTACTGAGCCGACAAGAGTGAAATACGAGTCCATTCCACTCGTAAGTCAAACTCGAAGCGACTCTGCAGAGTCTCGCCGTTGTAGGTTCCCTATGGCGTCTGCATTGAGCCGTACCTGTTGCAGTTGTAATATATCTTTTCCGCGATCACTCCCAGAGTGATCACAACCCGCTATCTAATCCTAGCTAACAATGCGCAGGGCTCACTGCTGAACAATGCATAAGTAATAATAGGCAGCATAGGATTAAAGGAAGGTACATCAAGGGGCGACAAAATCAGGCTATGCAATTGAATAGGATTGTAATCGTAGCAGCAGCAGTAACAATGCCTAGTGCAAGAAATGTACGGAAAGGTAGGCGATATCTGGGGAAGAGAATGGCTCTGCTTGCCTGCAAGCTCGACAGTAGCGGTACGGTCGTCGACGAAGTAGTCGTACTCAGCATCGGTGTAGTCGGCGGTAGCAGCGGGGTCTACCGGAGATTAAGGGGGGGAAGAAACAATAAATACACAACAATAATAGCAATACAAATGCAAGACATAACAGATGAATTGTAAACGGGGTTCTATCGCAGTACGATGCACGTTACTCGGAGCGGGGATTCATCCGGGGATGAAATACCGGCTCCGGGTGATTACCGGACAGGGTGTCCGGAGGGGGAAGGGCTCATGCCGGAGGTGTCGTGGACATCCGACAAAGATAACAGGGGTGTATCCGTGTTAGTTGAACCATTCCGGACAACTTTCGTGTTCGGAATAATTTCATCCGGGTACTCTAACAGTACCGGACAATTTATCGGACAGATGGTCCGGAGGGGGAATGTCCGATGTTCGTTGTGTTAGAGGGGTGTGGTAGACATACGGATAGCGTATCCGTATTCGTTGTATTTTTCTGATCAATTTTCATGTATAAAGTTTTTGAATCCGAGTTACGGTTTAAAAGATATTGATTTTCAAAGTTTAAATCAATTTAAATGATTTTCTGGAATTTCTTTTATTATTAAATCAAACATTATCCTCAACAGTCCTGTTGACTGGTCAACCAGACAGAAGGGACCCACATGTCATACACAGTGGAAAAATAAAACATTTAATTTAATTAATCTGGCACATGGGCCCACATGTCATACTCACGAGGGGTTATTATCTAACAGTTTTTTTATTTATTTAATCCAAAGCCTTGGGCCCACCTGTAAGCCTCATCAGAGGGTTTTCTCTAGTTATTTCAATACATAGGTAATTAGAGGGGTATGGGCCCAGGTGTCATTGACTCAAATAAAACAACAGGGGGTTATTTTTGTTAGCTAAACAGGGGGGGTTAACCCCTGTTAAGGGGGGTGGGGTTAACCTCGCGTCCACGCCGGCGTCCATCAGAGGAGCACGGCGGCACGGCTCCGGCACGGCGAGGGCGGGGCCTGGACAGCGCGCGCGCGGGGCCAAGGACTAGGGCGCGTCCGGCATGGGTGCGGCACAGGAGGGCAGGGCGCGCGGTCGGTGAGGAGGGAAGGTGTGCACGGCGAGCCGAGCTCCACCGAGGCACGCACGACGAGCTCAGGCTGCGGCTACAGAGCTAGAGGGC
This sequence comes from Bromus sterilis, assembly GCA_950022295.1. Classification (NCBI taxonomy): domain Eukaryota; kingdom Viridiplantae; phylum Streptophyta; class Magnoliopsida; order Poales; family Poaceae; genus Bromus; species Bromus sterilis. The sequence goes on along the minus strand of OX465596.1, from coordinate 152,754,679 downwards.
GACGGGGAGAAGTTTGCGGTGACGGTGAGGCTCACCGCGAGTGGGTAGAGGCAGGCAGCCAGCGCGGGGAGGGCACGGAGTCGCCGGAATCGGAGAAGAACGTCGGACGGCCCGAGGTGGAAGGAGAGCTCGATTCGCACGGCGTGGTGGCTTGGGGCTAGAGTTCGTCGCGCGGGAAGACGGAGACGCCCATGGCGACGCTCCTGGACAAGCCGGGTTGGACTGTCGTGGCCGTTGGCCGCGGTGATGCACGCCGGCGAACCGCGGCTCCCGGGCGGCGCCGACCTGAAGAAAACGGGGAAGGAGGGAGAGGGGGGGAACTGGGTGGGGGAAGGAGGAGGGGGTGGCTACGGTTCGCTGCAGGGCTCGGGGTGGCGTTCTTATCGCCCCAGAGGGAGCAGGTGAGCGAGGGGGGGCAGGTGAGGGGGGCCGGCGGCGTGGCCCTCCCCTGTCCATGGCTCGTGCGGGGTGGTTGGGATGGGGAGGAAAACAGGGAAGAAGAGAGGAGAGAGGGGGGCTGGGCCCTGGGGTGGGCCTCGCCCCTGAGCGTAGTATAGGGTTTTTCGATTTTCTTTGTTTTTTGTTTTTCTTTTCTTTTGTTTAAATGTATTTGGTTATTGTTTCATTTTTGTAATGTGTGGAACATGCACCAAAATTAGTGATGCACCTTATAACAATGCCACAGAAAGTTTTGTGCCTAAATAAAATCAATTGCATTTTTGTTTTAGTAAAAAGGTATTAAATGCTACTGTTTTCCACTGGTATTATTTGTTTAACATTTTTAAACATGGTATTAAAATCCCATATCACTTTTATTATGGCCTACAGATTATTAGGCATTTTATAAAATTGTTTTCACAATTTTTAGTTTAATTAAAATTCCCACTTGTTTATTTTATTCCATGGCAATTTAATAATTTCCTAAAGCCATTGTTTTATTTCATTTATTATTCCTCAATATTACTATACCATTTTAATAAAATAACTATTGCTATATAATCGTGGCCTAATGATTGTTAGGCATTTTAGAATTCGATTCCACCATTTTGGTTTACTAAGATTGCATTTCCATTTTAAATTTCATGACAATTTAGATATGCCAACTCTAGGATCTTCATAATTATTCTTGGCTTGGGATTATGCAAATGACTAGGGATGATTTGGTTTAACCAAGACCAAGTTGATTGACTGGCATCCACAATTCTTGGAGCAGAGTTTTATAATTTACCCAATTTGAAAATTTTATCTGGGTTGGAAATTGACAGAGCTATGATCACAGGTGATCATGGCTTGATCATCAACAGTAATGATCACTAACAGTGGAATCACTGTAGTGATTAATGTTACTGATTCTGAGGGTGTTACAACATCCTAAACATGCATAAGCGAGAATGAGAGGGAACTGGGACTTTATCGACATGATGAAAGAGGGGGTGCTTGCCTTGCTGACGATCACGATGTACTGTACTTCTGACGTGAGGTCGAACTCGTCTCCGAGATCAACTCTACTGAGAAGATGCAATCACTGAAGCACTGGAAGTAAATCACACAATTAATAAATTACAATGCTCAAACAATATGGCATAATTTGATGATGATCATGGGTTTGTTGTGCTTCTTATGTCCATGTCATAAGGTTTGTATTGCAATGGTTCAAGTTAGAATGAACATGGCATTTAATTCGAATTAACTCCATTTAAACCAAATAGAAAAAGCTACTGGTCCCATTTTATAATCAACTCAAACATAGTTGAAAGTTGGTTATTTGGATAGAAAATTTTCTTCTGATCTTTTTTCATATAAAAATCTTTTCATTTGGAGTTATGGTTTAAAATTAATTAATATTCAAAGTTTTGATTATTTTCTGCCATTTCTGGATTTATTTTTAAACAGAAAAACGGTTTACTGCGTCATCATTAGGTCATGCTGACGCTAGGGGGTTTGACCAGTCAACTGACAAGGCGGCCCCACTTGTCAGCCTCACTAGGTTAATTCACAATTAGTTTAACCTAACAGAGGGTTATCTTAACTTAAATTCTTTTAATTAGCGTCGGGCCCCACTTGTCATAGGCTGGGGGGTTTAATTAGCACAGGGGTTAGGCCTAATGGCCGGCGGCTTGACGCCGGTGGCCTAGCCACGGCGGCGACTCGCCGGAATCGCTCTACAGGCCGCGGGAAGGGGAACGGAAGGCACGGGCATGTGCCCCGTGGTCTTGCGCATTTCCTGGAGCACAAGGGGGACCTCGGGGGGGGGCACGAGGCCACGGAGGCGTCGAAGCCCGCGGAGGCTGGACCTCTGTCCACCGTTGGAACGGCGATGGAGAGCGCAGGGAGGAGCGCTGGGAGGGGGAAAACGAAGGTGAGGCTCACCGGAGCGCGAAGGGGAGCACGGCGAGGTCGGGGAGGTGCTATCCGGTGAGGAATTCCTCACCGGAGTTGCTGCGGTCGGTGAGAAGATGTTTATGCGAGCGTCGCTTCTGGTGGGCCTTGGCTCGAATCACTGGCGTAGATCGACGGAGTCGACAACGGGGAGTACGTTGGACATGTCGGCGTGGGCTAGCTCGGCCGGTGGCCGCGTCGGAGCACGGCGGCCGCTCGGCTAGGGCTCAGGTGCGCGCGAGATTTCGCCGAGGGAGAGAGAGAGGACCAAAGAGAGGAGGGAGAAGCTTCGGGACGTCTCCAGTGCGTCCAAGGAGAGGAGATAAGGGAGGGGAGGCATGCAGGGAGGTGGCGTGGCGACGGCGTCGGCATGCCTGGCACGCAGCTGCCTGGCTGCCTGAGGTAGAACACAAGGGCAGTGGCGGCTGGGCTGGGCTGGGCTGGGCCAGAAGGTAAGTGGGCCTCGCCCTAGGCGCCAGGTAAGCTTCTATCTTTTGTTTTCTTTTTATTCTTGTCTGATTTTCTGTTTTGATTTGATTTCTAAATCAAACCATTTTTTAAAATTCCAAAAACTTTTATGTGGGCTTAGGAGACATATTTAACTCCACACATAAAGTTTCAAAATTATTGAAATTATATTTAAATAATTTCAATTGCAAATTCAATATTTATTTAATTTCCAAGGGCATTTTGGACTTTAAAAAAATCAGAGAGCATGAAGTGGGACCCACTTCACTTGAAATGTGATCATGTCCATTTATGAGACTTTTCAAAAAGTTCAAAGTATTTTTGGAAAAATATTTTTGTCTGGCCTTTTATTAAAAATTATTTTGGGGCTTTTTTGCTTCCCCAATTCTTTTTTTTTGCAAAAATTTTCATTATGCAAAAATGCTAGCTTAGAAAAGCACAAACCTAAATTAGGGTTCTGACAACTCGCCCCCACTCAAAAGAATCTCGTCCCGAGATTCAGAAGTCGTCGGGAAGAGGGTGGGGTACTTAGCTCGTAGACGATCCTCTCGTTCCCAGGTGGCTTCTTTGTCTGAATGATGTGATCACTGCACTTTGAGGGATCTGATCTTCTGACGCCTGGTGGTACGCTCGGCTTCATCAAGAATACGAACAGGGTACTCTCAATATGAAAGGTTATCTTGGAGATCAAGCGTTTCGTGGTCTGCTTCGCGGATGGTATCCTTGAAGCAATGCCTGAGTTGAGAGACATGGAAGACATCATGAACCTTGGAGAGGTGAGGGGGTAGTTCCAATTGGTAGGCAACTTCTCCACGTTTAGAGAGAATGCGAAAGGGACCAATGTAACGTGGAGCCAACTTGCCTTTGATACCGAAACGATGGGTACCCTTCAGAGGAGTAACCCGAAGGTAAGCCTTCTCATCCAGATTATAGCTTTCTTCCCTATGATGACGATCATAATAGATTTTCTGATGAGACTGAGCTGTTTTCAATTTCTCACGAACAATGCGAACCTGCTCTTCTGCATCCTGAATCATATCCGGTCCAAAGAATTGTCTTTCACTGGTTTCTGACCAGTTTAGGGGTGTTCGACATTTCCGTCCATATCCGGTCCAAAGAAATTCAAAAGGAGCCATGCCCAAACTATATTGGAAGCTATTGTTATACGCAAATTCGGCAAAAGGAAGAGAATTCTCCCATTTCTTTCCGAAAGAGATAACACAAGCTCTGAGCATGTCTTCGAGAATTTGATTAACCCTTTCTACTTGACCACTGGACTGCGGGTGATAAGCGGTGCTAAAGGAGAGGTGGGTTCTCATAGCATTCTGAAAACTTTCCCAAAATCGAGAAGTGAAAAGACTACCACGGCCTGAATTGATTTCCAAAGGAACACTGTGAAGAGACACGATTCGGGAGACATACAAGTCCGCTAACTGGCTAGCAGTTATAGACTCGCGAACAGGAAGGAAGTGAGCAACTTTTGAAAGTCAATCAATGACAACGAAGATGGCATCATTTACTTTCTGGGTTTTTGGAAAGCCAGTGATGAAATCCATACTGACTTTATCCCATTTCCACTCGGGGATAGGCAAAGGTCTAAGAGTACCAGCAGGTCTTTGATGTTCTGCCTTAACGCGACGACAAACATCAGATCCATCAATGAACTGAGCAATTTCTCGCTTCATCCTAATCCACCAAAATCTCTGGCGTAGATCTTGATACATTTTAGTACTACCAGGATGAATCGAGAGGGGAGATTCATGGGCTTCTTTAAGGATCAGCTGTCTAAGGTTCTTATTCTTCGGTACTACTATCCTATTCTCGAAGTATACAGTGCCCTCATTGTCTAGGGTAAAACATTTAGCCTTACCACTAGCAATGTTTTCTTTGATGTATCGGATATCTCGAGCACGTTTCTGTGCAGCTTTGAGTTGATCCTCAAGAGTTGGTTTCACTACCAAGGTGGAAAGGAATCCATATGGAACAATCTCAAGATTAAGCTTTCGAAGTTCCTCATAGAGAAGTGGTTGATACTTTTGTAACATGAGGTTGTTACAATACGACTTACGACTTAGTGCATCAGCCATGACATTGGCTTTGCCTGGGGTATAAGAAATTCCTAAATCATAATCTTTTATCAACTCAATCCAGCATCCTTGCCTGAGATTAAGATCTGGCTGGGTGAATATGTATTTGAGGCTTTGGTGGTCGGAATAGATCTAGCAGTGATTACCAAGGAGGTAATGTCGCCAAGTCTTCAGGGCATGAACTACAGCAGCGAGTTCAAGATCATGGGTAGGATAGTTCTCTTCATGTGGACGCAACTGGCGTGAAGCGTATGCTACCACATGTCGATCTTGCATAAGTATGCATCCTAACCCTTGCCGTGAAGCATCACAATAGATCTCGAAATTCTTTTTGGTGTCTGGAGGCGCAAGTACGGGTGCAGAAGTCAATCTTCTTTTTAGCTCTTGAAAGCTTTCCTCGCACTTGGGGGTCCATTCGAATTTCTTATCTTTCTTGAGGAGTTCAGTTAGAGGCTTTGCAACTTTGGAGAAGTTCTCAACAAAGCGGCGACAATATCTTGCTAAGCCAAGAAAAATCCTAACTTGCTTAACCAATTCAGGTGGAGTCTAGTCAAGGACGTCCTGAACTCTCTCGGGATTGACGGCAATGCCTTTGGCAGAAATCACGTGGCCTAGATAGGTCACTTCTGGTAGCCAGAATTCACACTTTGAGAATTTGGCATATAAGTGATGCTCTCGAAGTTTCATCAATACCAACCTAAGATGTTCTGCGTGCTCTTCTTCGTTCTTCGAGTAGATGAGAATGCCATCAAGATAAACTACAACAAATTTATCTAAGTACTCCATGAAGATCGAATTAATCAAGCGCGAGAAAGTGGCGGGGGCATTGGTTAAACCGAAGGACATGACGGTGAACTCGTAAAGACCATAATGAGTAGTGAAAGCCGTTTTGGGAATGTCCTCGTTTCTGATTTTGATTTGATGATAGCCTAATCTCAAATCCATCTTGGAGAAGACAGAGGATCCATCAAGTTGATAATAAAGATCATTGATCCTGGGAAGTGGGTACTTGTTGTTTATCGTCGCTAGATTTAGCGGGCCATAGTCTACGCACATCCTTTCTATTCCATCTTTCTTTGTTACGAACAAAACAGGGCAACCCCATGGCGATGAGCTAGGGCGGATGAAGCCTTTTGCCAATGAAGCTTCAAGTTGGATTTTGAGCTCAGCTAACTCACGTGGGGCCATTCTATATGGGCATCTCGATATTAGGGCGGTTCTTGGGATAAGATCTACCACAAACTCTACAGATCTGTCAGGTGGCTAGATTCAAGGAGTTGGATTACTGGGTGATTTTCTTGAGGATGACTGGCTTACTAGGGGTTACAACAGATATATCAGAGTAGCAAAGTACCCCAACACGATGGTTAGTGTGGTTATTCTAGCTAGAAGACATCTAAAGTGGGAGGAAGAACTACAAATGCATCAATATAGGTTTCTATAAGAAAACCTACAACAAACTCTATGGAACTGTCAAGCATAGCTCCTAGAAGTTCTTCTAAAAGGACAACCGAAATGGAGAGAAGGATTTTGCAATTGCATCAGATTATGAAGAAACCTGGAATGACTCGGACAACATAACGGCTATACCGGAATGAAAAATGAGACAACCAGCAAGAAAAGGGACATCACTTCCTTAAGAACACTATGGAATGATGACTCCAGAAGACAACAACACTCCTACGGCTACAAAGAAGCAAACGACGAGATGTCCTAGTAAAGGCATAGATGAGCCTAGTCCTATCTTCCCGTAGAACAAGATGAGGGTGACTCAGAACTCAGATCGATGGGGTAAGGAGAAAAAAGAAGTCTTAGGTTGTTCCCTTATACCCAAAGTAACTATATAACTCTAGAATGCTAGACTCGACATCGGCCAAGGGTTTGATAATCCTACAGATAGTCCTGCTCTGATACCAAGTATGTCGGTACGAGCGGGGTTTGCGTATGTAATTCCTGTTACAACACAATAATATGGAGATCCGAGAGCCGCACCCACTTGTCTAAGCAGACAAGGCCAAGCACAGAACAGTCTCGGAAAGCATCGAACGTGAGGGGCATCCCATCCATGTCGGATGATCAACTGAGATGGGTCCTCATCGTCCGCTCACAAGTCTAAATGATTATGGGTGGTTAAATCCCATACTCATAGACAAGTCGCCTCAAGCATATTATCGATTGAATTAAAACACTTACATAAACGAACTCTAGCCCGGTCTCTTAGTCGGGGTCTCGGGCGGGCTCAATCATACAACAAAGTGTGCCATGTGACAGAGTCACGAGCAATCGCATCGCGATGCCCCAAGCTGCGCACATCTAAGGGCCACTTGGTGTATAAAAGACCGCCGACAAGATCACAACTAAGGTATCGAAACTCACACTGAGGCATGCACGTTATAATCATACACGCAACATACATGTCCAGTGTAAACAACAGGCAATCACAACATGAACTCTACAAACTCATAGTCTTTATAACTTCTGCTAAACAGAGCAGACATAGTAGTTCTATTACAAGCAGAGATCACATGACTGTGATCCAACATTACATCAAACATCAATGGAAGCAAATTATGTCTTAGTAAAGACAAGTTTAACAAATGGCTTAAGAAGCCTGAAAGAAAATACAACGACCCTCCAAAGGGCACAGGCTGCTGTCTGGAACTATATGACCTGGTCCACGTCGAGCTCGGGGTAGAGGCCACCATAAGGGTCAGTGGTCTCGTCTCTAAAACATAGATTAAGAAAACTTGAGTACAAAGACGTACTCAGCAAGACTTACATCAGATCATACTACTCATGCTCAAGTATCAAGGCAAAGGGAGGTGGGGTTTCAATGCAGAAATGCCAGCTTACCTTGACGCACCTTCTTGAGATTGTTAAAGTTTGAACTACTTGCGACTCCTGGACTTGGTCCGGGGTGAGGTACTAGGCCGAGAGGGGTCAGTGAGCCCAAGGTGTGGTCGTACTATTAGTCTTGGATAACAACACAAGAACTCGGGCTTAAGGCAGTGTTCAACGAGACAAGCCACTGTGTACTCCTACATAGCCTCTCATCGTTCACCTTGTTTAGGTCAAATTCAACAACACGTTACCACCATCATTCACATGATCACTACCATCCCGACTCACAACAAAGTAGCCTCATTGTAACCTCTAAGCATGCAATAAGCTATACCAGTTGCAGGGGCCACATGATAACAAACAACTCCTAGATCTGCTAGGATTGTGATTTTCTTACTAATGTGAAAAAATGATAGGTCATGCAAAGGAATAGGTTCAACTAGCGGTAGAACGTATCATGGTGACATCCTAAACATGCATAAGCGAGAATGAGAGGGAACTGGGATTTTATCGACATGATCAAAGATGGGGTGATTGCCTTGCTGACGATCACGAGGTACTGTACTTCTGACGTGAGGTTGAACTCGTCTTCGAGATCAACTCTACTGAGAAGATGCAATCACCGAAGCACTGGAAGTAAATCACACAATTGATAAGTTACGATGCTCAAACAATATGGCATGATTTGATGATGATCATGGGTTTGTTGTGCTTCTTATGTCCGTGTCATAAGGTTTGTATTGCATTGGTTCAAGTTAGAATGAACATGTCATTTAATTCGAATTAATTCCATTTAAACCAAATAGAAAAAGCTACTGGTCCCATTTTATAATCAACTCAAACAAAGTTGAAAGTTGGTTATTTGGATAGAGAATTTTATTCTGATCTTTTTTCATATAAAAATATTTTCATTGGGAGTTATGGTTTAAAAGATATTAATATTCAAAGTTTTGATTATTTTCTGCCATTTCTGGATTTATTTTAAACAGACTGCGTCATCATTAGGTCATGCTGACGCCAGGGGGTTTGACCAGTCAACTGACAAGGCGGCCCCACTTGTCAACCTCACTGGGTTAATGCAAAATTAGTTTAATCTAACAGAGGGTTATCTTAACTTAAATTCTTTTAATTAGCATCAGGCCCCACCTATCATAGGCAGGGGGGTTTAATTAGCACAGGGGTTAGGACTAATGACCGGAGGCTTGACGCCGGTGGCCTATCCACGGCGGCGACTCGCCGGAATCGCGCTACAAGCCGCGGGAAGGGGAACAGAGGGCACGGGCATGTGCCCCGTGGTCTCGCGCGTCTCCCGTAGCACAAGGGGGACCTCGGGGGGGGGCACGAGGCCACGACAGCGTCGAAGACCGCGGCGGCCGGACCGCTGTCCACGACAGGAACGTCGATGGAGAGCGCGGGGAGGAGCGCTGGGAGGGGGAAAACGAAGGTGAGGCTCACCGGAGCGCGAAGGGGAGCACGACGAGGTCGGGGAGGTGCTGTCCGGTGAGGAATTCCTCACCGGAGTTGCTGCGGCCGGTGAGAAGAAGTTGATGCGGGCGTCGCATCTGGTGGGCCTTGGCTCGATTCACTGGCAGATCGACGGAGTCGACGACGGGGAGTACGTTGGACATGTCGGCGTGAGCTAGCTCGGCCGGTGTCCGCGTCGGAGCACGATGGCCGCTCCGGCTAGGGCTCGGGTGCGCGCGAAATTTCGGCGAGTGAGAGAGAGAGAGGATCAGAGAGAGGAGGGAGAAGCTTCGGGACGTCTCCAGGGCGTCCAAGGCGAGGAGATAAGGGAGGGGAGGCAGGCAGGTAGGTGGTGTGGCGACGGCGTCGGCATGCCGGGCACGGAGCTGGCTGGCTGCCTGAGGTAGAAGACAAGGGCAGTGGCTACTGGGCTAGGCTGGGCCAGAAGGTAAGTGGGCCTCGCCCTAGGCGCCAGGTAAGCTTCTGTCTTTTTTTTCTTTTTTTTCTTTTCTGCTTTTCTGTTTTGATTTGATTTCTAAATCAAACCATTTTTTAAAACTCCAAAAACTTTTATGTGGGCTTAGGAGACATATTTAACTCCACACATAAAGTTTCAGAATTATTGAAATTATATTTAAGTAATTTGAATTGCAAATACAATATTTATCTAATTTCCAAGGGCATTTGGACTTTTAGAATAATCAGAGAGCATGAAGTGGGACCCACTTCACTTGAAATGTGATCATGCCCATTTATGAGACTTTTCAAAAAGTTTAAAGTATTTTTGAAAAAAGATTTTTGTCTGGCCTTTTATTAAAAATTATTTTGGGGCTTTTCTTCTTCCCCAATTCTTTTCTTTTTGCAAAAATTTTCATGATGCAAAAATGCTAGTTTAGAAAAGCACAAACCTAAATTAGGGTTCTGACATCCCATGAGGAAGGTCCCGCGTGCCAAGCAGAAGAAGACCCCTCACCCTGCTGGGTGAAGGTCTCCCCCCTGGAAAGCTGGGAACTCACCATGCTCCTCCTCGTCGGTCACAACCCCCTCCATGGGGTTATGCAGCTGATACTGGTTCATGAACTCATCAAACTAGACATCATTGAAGGACCATCCCTTCCTGCGAGTGTGATCAAACAAAAGTGATGCAGGTAGACGGATCTCACGAGTAATGGTCTTTTCAAACCTCAAAATATAAACAAGGTTACCCAACTTGGAATTCATGGTAAAAAACTTATGCCTCTTCATGGTAGCAAGATCAAGACTTGCGTAAGAAAAGGGAACATCATCAGGATGCGGGGTGTACTTAAGAGACTCAAGGATAAGTGTGGCGTAAACGCCACCAAATAAATCACCCTTGTTACTGTTTGTAACAAGGCGCCGAGTGTCGTGGATATAATCTTGACAATAGAGAGAGGGGTATGAACGGAGCATGATCTATCGAGATGCAAACGGGTGACGCAGGCAATTTTATTCGAGTTTGGGACTCTCGCGGAGGAGATAAAATCCCTACGTCTCGTGCTCCCAGAGGAGATTTTCCTTATCTTTGTATGAACAAGATGTACAGGTGAGGTCGTTTCCATGGGAGAGGAAGGATGAGGGAGAGGAAGAAGAAAAAGGCCCCCAGCCCAATGTACTCCCATGGCTTATATAGAGTGCGTCATGGGAGTTGTAAAGGCTGGTTATGGCACATTAATGGTGTTTAATGTTACAAGTAATGCCCTATAATAAATACAGGAAACGGCTACTCATTAATCTACCACATTACTGCTCTTAAATGGGAGGTAACGCTTCAGGCTTCATTGCTCCTTCTGGCGGTTGATTTCCTTCCTTCCGAGTAACAATTGCCTCGATAGCTTCCTTTCCGAGTAACACATACTTTCGAGCTAGTTGCTACTCGGAAGTATGGTTCTGCTTTATCATTCTGAGTTAACTCTTTGCTCGGGATCATGTTAAGTTATTTCATTACATAACCCCGTGTATCAAGGGTACCCCATGGTTTATGTCCCTTAAGGGTATCCCCTTGGCATGACCACAACAGTAGCCCCCGAGTGCTTTTGGGTTCTCGAGATTGAGTAACCAGATTTTTCAGAAGAGCATCCTTTCTTTGGTCGGTGTTTATATTTTCGTAAGGTTTCGAAGTTTTAACTCTATAAGAGGCCCGAAAGGACTTTATTAAAGTTTTATACTTTTCCCTTGTGCACGGGTCGGGAAAGTTTATATTTCCATTCGCCGCGTATCATGAATACAGATGCATTCATGCATGTCACTTAACCCCGAGTATCATAACATTCGAGACTGCTCCATGCTTGAGAAGTAGCTTCTCCAAAAATACTCCAAGTGATGACTTACATGGTTTCCTCTAGATTTCCGAGTGACGACTTATTCGGCTTCGTTTGACATTTCCGAGTGACAACTTACTCGGTATGCTATAACACCCACTGGGTGTGTCCGAGTGACGACTTATTCGGCTTCGTTTGAGATTTCTGAATGACAACTTACCCGGTATGTTTTTCTTCCTAGTTAAGATCTACTCGGGATGGGCTATTCCGAGTCACGAGTTATTCGCCATGTTGTTCTTCCGAGTGAAGATCTACCTGGGAATTTTTTCTTCCAGTGGGGCACGATCAGTGCACCCATTGGGTGTAGCCCCCAAGGCTCCGACTAACTACTTGTAGTTAGTTGGAGTCTTTAACTGAAGCTATCCAATTATCAGAAGAGCATTCTTTCTTCTGATGATGTTTTCGTAAGGTTCGTGAAGTTTTAACTCAATAAGAGGCCCGGAAGGACTTTATTAAAGTTGTATACTTTTCCCTTGTATATGGGTCGGGAAAGTTAAAGGAAAAATTTGGCGATACTCAAGCTGCTCTCGGAAGAGGTAGACTGAGGCCCACATGAGGCGTGTCATGAAAATCTAAGGCCTTATAGATTTCATTTATCCGAATTTGTAAAGTCGGTATTCTAAGGCCTTATTATGGTCCTTAGATCAATACCACATGGGATATCGGTTCTTTACCCATTGCACTTTATCTTACTAATAATCTGGCAATCTTCGTCAGAGACGGACTATTAGTGAATTAGCTACTCGGAACTTTTCTCGAATAACTAATGAATACAATATTTTCCGTTTGCTGCGTATTTTGAAATATGGCTGCATTCATGCATGTCACTTAGTCCCGAGTTGTCGGGACCCGGGGTCTGCGTATGTAAATCCTGTAACAACACAATCATATCGAGAGCCGAGAGTCGTACCCACTTGTCTAAGCAGACAAGGCCAAGCACAGAACACTCTCGGAAAACATCGAACGTGAGGGGTATCCCATCCAGGCCCGGATGATCATCTGAGATGGGTCCTCATCGTCCGCTCACAAGTCTAGATGCTTATGGGTGGTGAAATCCCATACTCATAGACACGTCGCCTCAACCATATTATCGATTGAATCATAGCACTTACATAAACAGACTCCAGCCCGATCACTTAGTCGGGGTCTCGGGCGGGCTCGATCATACATCAAAGTGTGCCACATGAGAAACTCACGAGCAATCGCATCGCGGTGCCCCAAGGTGCGCATATCTAAGGGCCACTTGGTGTATAAAAGACCGCCAGCAAGATCACAACCAAGCTATCGAAAACCCACACCAAGACATGCACGCTATAATCATACACGCAACATACATGTCTAGTGTGAACAACAGGTATCATCACATTACTCTACAAAGTATATCTTTATTGACTTACACATAGAGCATACAAAGATCACATGTCTGTGATCAACATTACATCATACAACGGAAGAAAATTAGGTCTGAGTACAGACAAGTTTAACAAATGGCTTAGAGAAGCCTTGTTTAACATACATGCCCTTCCACGAGGGACCAGACTGCTGTCTGGAACTATACTAACTTAGTCAACGTCGAGCTTCAGGAAGGTGACTCCATCGGGGTCTGGGTTCTCATCTAAAACATAGAATAATCATACGTGAGTACAAAGTCGTACTCAGCAAGACTTACATCAGAACTATACTACTCATGCTCAAGTTTCAAGGTAAAAGGGAGGTGGGGTTTCAATATGCAGAAGTGCCAGCTTTGACTTGGCTAGTCCTGTACTACGAGTACCAGACTTGAGGTAAGAAGCGTACACGAGTCCACTACCAAGTCTCCAATCAATACACCACTATGGATACTTCCTCGACTTCCCCACGAGAAATCACGTCATAGCACTCATGCTTATCTTGCGAATTTTAGAGTATCCATTCAAGTTGTCTAATAATCAAGCACACCTTTCCAAGTAGTCCATGACCGCGGACGCGGCTATTCAAATAGTTTGTTAAACCTGCAGGGGTGTACCGCTACACACACATGACCATCAGTTACCGCCAAGTGCTCGTCACCATTCAAGGGGGGCCGGCGAGGATGTTCACCACGGCACTTACCTCACAGCACCGTTCTAGTCCAAGCAGTCAACTGTCTGAGTTCCAAACCCAACTAGAATTCTGGCTGAGCTTCCAGTCAGGACTCAAACCATGTAGGCACGACTGACAAGCCCACCTCGACGGATGGTTCTCCGCTTGACAAGCCATGTTCTACAAGCCCTACCATGAATGCCACATTTCATTTCCTTTATCTTTCTATGCATATGCCGAATGGAAAACCCAAACTAGGTGTGACTCCTGGACTTGGATCAGGGTGAGTTAATAGGTCGAGAGGGGTCAGTGAGCCCAATGTGTGGTTGTACTCTTTGTCTCGGATTACCATACAAGAACTCGGGCTGAAGGTGGTGTTCAACGAGACAACCCACTGTGTACTCCTACCAACACAGTTTCACCTTCATCAACACCATGTTCACTAACATCCCGACTCACATCAAAAGTATCCTCATTGTAAACTCTAAGCATGCAATAAGCTTTAACAGTTGCAGGGGCCACATGAAATCAATCAACTCCTATGTTAGCTAGGATTGTGGTTTGCTTACTACTGTGACAAGATGATAGGTCATGCATCGGATATGGGTTCAACTATGCAGTAGAATCGATAACAAGGTGATCATCCTAATCAATGCATAAGCGAGACTGAGAGGGAAGTGGGATTTTTTAGACATGATCAATGGGGTTTGCTTGCCCGTCTGACGATACACGGGTTTAACGGTCTTCTGCTTCGGAGGTGACCACCGTCTCGGAAACACTGTTACCGGAACAATCATCAACAAAGGGGGACAACATCGAAATAAAATGCACAACACATGATAAGTGGTGTCATGATGTTCATGGTACTGGTTTGTGGCACATTCCATTTAATTGAAGTGTAATGCAAAGAATTTGGAAATTCAAACTTCAAATTCAAATTAAGTCATATGCACATTTGCTACTGTTCAGCCATTTTAAAATGTTCAAACATAAAAACAATTTGCATATTCTTAATCCTTGCATTTTTATGACAATTTTAGACATATTAATGCCCAATTTGGAGTTAGTATGAATTAGTTATTAATTTTCAAAGTTTAATTGAATTTCTGCCTTTTCTGGAATTTCTGGTTTTTCTTTTAAACATAAATTGAATTACTGCGCCAGCCTTGCCTCAGCATGACATCAGCAGATGGCTGACCAGTGGGGTCGGCGTGTCAGCCTCAGTGGGTTAATTCCCTCTGTTTAATTAAACAGAGGGGGTTATTAGGGGGCCTGGCCCTAGTTGTCAGTGTGTTAGGGGGTGGTTAAGGGGGGATTCACCCCTAATCTAAACCTCCCATCGACAGTTAACCGACAGCGGCCACCATGTACGGCGGCGACACGCCGGGGTGGCCTTCCGGCCACGGTTCGGTACGGGGAAACCATGGGGAGGTGCCCCTTGCTCGCCCACATCACCTCGTGCCCACGGGGAGGGTTGGGGTGCACCGGAGGCTGGCCGGCGACGATCTCCGTGGCGACGTGCTCACGGTCTTGATGCAAATGGTGACTGGGGCACGGATTCGAGCTGGGAAAGAGGGGAAAAGAAGCGGAGCTCACAGGAAATGTGAGGGTGACCTTGGGGTTGCAGGGGAGGGGCTAACGGCTCCGAATTTTCCGGCGAGTTCTCACGGTTTCGGCGGCGTGTCGAGGTCGATTCCGGCGGCTCGGGGACGATGAGGCTTCCAATCCGTTGCTCAGTGAGGGAGTCGACGACGGGAAGACGTGGGACACGTCAGCGCGGCTCCTCAATGGCGATGGCCACGCCGGACCACGACGGTGCTCTGCGGAGGCGCTCGGGTCTTCTCTGGCGGCGAAGAAATCAGCAAGAGGAGAGCGAGAGAGAGAGAGCAACGAGTGAGGGGATGGAGGAAGGGGCTTCTGGGCGCTGTCGTGGCGAGGAGAGGGAGCCCGGGGAGTAGCTGTGTGGCCTTGGCGGCCACGGCGGCCATGACATGCCGGGCACGCAGTTGTGTGCTCGTGCCCGGGGAAGACGACAAGGGCGCCGGCTGGGCTGGGCCGTGGAAGGAGAGTTGGGCCCGAGGCCTAGGTAAGTGGGCTTACTTTCCTTTTCCTTTTTCTTCTTTTTGCTTTCTGTTTCTATTTTCTGCCATTTGTTTTGCCCCAAATAAAAATAGCAAGGCAATTTGTAAAATCTTCAAATCTTTTATGTGGGCTTATAATATATATATCTAGCCACTCACAAGTTTTGGAGATTTTTTAAATTGAAATAATTTGAATTTCAAATCAAATAGGGTATTTATCTAATTTCCCAGCTCTGTTTGGACTTTTTGAAAAATCTTGGAGCATGGAGTGGGACCCACTTCACTTTATATGTGACCATGCATATTTATAAGACTTTTTAAAAATAACAGAGGAATTTTTGGAAGAAATTTTTGTCTGGCCATTTGAATTAAATTCTTTAGGGCTTTTCTTTTTCCCCAATTCAATTTCTTTTGAAATTTTTACATGATGCAAAGGAGCACTTGAACCCTAGCACATACCTAAACTTGGGTTGTGACAACTCGCCCCCACTCAAAAGAATCTCTTCCCGAGATTCAGAAGTTGTCGGGAGGAAGGAGGGGTACTCGGCACAGAGGCAGTCTTCTCTTTCACATGTTGCTTTTTTCTCGGAGTGATGTGACCATTGCACTTTGAGAAACTTGATCTTCTGATGACGAGTGACACTCTCTGCGGAATCAAGAATACAAACGGGGTATTCTCGATAAGAAAGGTCATCTTGGAGATCAAGCGTTTCATGGTCGACTTCGCGGATGGCATCCTTGAAGCAACGCCTGAGTTTGGCACATGGAATACATCATGTACTCGTAAAAGGTGCGGGGGTAGTTAAAGTTGGTAGGAAACTTCTCCATGTTTAGCAAGAATGCAGAAAGGTCCGATGTAACGTGGGGCCAACTTGCCTTTGATACCGAATCGTTGGGTACCCTTCAGAGGAGTAACCCGAAGATAAGCCTTCTCATCCAGATTGTAGCTCTCTTTCCTATGATGACGATCATAGTAGCTTTTCTAACGAGACTGGGCGGCTTTCAATTGATCACGAACAATGCGAACTTGCTCTTCTGCTTCCTTGATCATATCCGGTCCAAAGAATTGTCTTTCACCGGTTTCTGACAGTTCAAGGGTGTTCGACATCTTCGTCCATAGAGGAGTTCAAAAGGAGCCATGCTCAGACTAGATTGGAAACTATTGTTATAATCAAATTCGGCGAATGGAAGAGACTTCTCCCAATTCTTTCCGAAAGAGATAACACAAGCTCTGAGCATGTCTTCGAGAATTTGGTTAACCCTTTCAACTTGACCGCCAGACTGAGGATGGAAAGCTGTACTAAAGGAGAGATGAGTTCCCATAGCATTCTGAAAACTTTCCCAGAATCTAGAGGTGAAAAGGCTACCACGGTAAGAATTGATTTCCAAAGGAACACCATGAAGAGACACAATTCTAGATACATACAAAGCTGCTAACTGGCTAGCAGTTATAGACTCGCGAACTGGAAGGAAGTGAGCAACTTTGGAAAGCCTATCAATGACAACGAAGATGGCATCATTTTCTTTCTGGGTTTTTGGAAAGCCGGTGATGAAGTCCATACCGACTTTTTCCCATTTCCACTCGGGAATAGACAATGGTTGAAGAGTACCAGCAGGTCTTTGGTGTTCGGCCTTAATGCGACGACAAACATCACATTCGGCAACATATCGAGCAATGTCTCTCTTCATCCTAGTCCATCAAAATCTCTGGCGTAGATCTCGGTACATTTTTGTGCTACCGGGATGAATTGAGAGGGGAGTATCATGGGCTTATTGAAGGATGAGTTGCCTTAGATCCCTATTCTTAGGTACTACCAAACGATTGTCAAAGAATACCGTTCCTTTACTATCCGTGGAGAAACATTTAGCAACTCTGCTAGCAATGTTCTCCTTGATCCGGCAAACACCTCGTGCACGCCTTTGGGCAACTATGATTTGATCCTCAAGGGTTGGTTTCGCCACCAAGTTGAAAAGAGATCCACGAGGAACAATCTCGAGGTTGAGCTTTCGAAATTCCTCATGAAGAAGTGGTTGATACTGTTGTAACATGAGGTTGTTACAATACGTCTTACGACTTAGTGCATCATCCATGACATTGGCTTTGACTGGGGTGAAATAAATTCCTAAGTCATAATCTTTTATCAACTCTATCCATCGTCTTTGCCTGAGTTTAAGATCTGGCTGGGTGAAAATATATTTGAGGCTTTGGTGGTCGGAATAGATCTCACAACGATTACCATGTAGGTAATGTCGCCATGTCTTCAAGGCATGAACTACGGCAGCGAGTTCAAGATCATGGGTTGGATAGTTCTCTTCATGTGGACGCAGTTGCCGTGAAGCGTATGCTACCACATGTCGATCTTGCATAAGTATGCATCCTAGCCCTTGCCGTGAAGCATCACAATAGATCTCGAAATCCCTTTTGGTGTCTGGAGGCGCAAGTACGGGTGCAGAAGTCAATCTTCTTTTTAGCTCTTGAAAGCTTTCCTCGCACTTGGGAGTCCATTCGAATTTCTTATCTTTCTTGAGGAGTTCAGTAAGAGGCTTTGCAACTTTGGAGAAGTTCTTAACGAAGCGGCGGCAATAGCTTGCTAAGCCAAGAAAACTCCTAACTTGCTTAACCGATTCAGGTGGAGTCCAATGAACGACGGCCTGAACTCTCTCGGGATTGACAGCAATGCCTTTGGAAGAAATCACGTGGCCTAAGTAGGTCACTTCTGGTAGCCAAAATTTTCACTTTGAGAACTTGGCATAAAGGCGATGCTCTAGAAGTTTCATCAATACCAGCCTAAGATGCTCGGCATGTTTTTCTTCGTTCTTCGAGTATATATAGATGTCATCGAGGTAAACCACGACGAACTTGTCCAAATACTCCATGAAGATCGAGTTCATCATGCGTGAAAAAGTAGCAGGGGTATTGGTTAAACCGAAGGACATGACGGTGAACTCGTAAAGACCATAACGAGTAGTGAAAGCCGTCTTGGGAATGTCCTCGTTTCTGATCTTGATTTGATGATAGCCTAATCTCAAATCCATCTTGGAGAAGACAGAGGATCCTGCAAGTTGATCATAAAGATCATTGATCCTGGGAAGTGGGTACTTGTTCTTTATCGTCGCTAGATTTAGCGGGCGATAGTCTACGCACATCCTTTCTGTTCCATCTTTCTTCGTTACGAACAGAACGGGGCAATCCCATGGCGATGAGCTAGGGCGGATGAAACCTTTTGCCAACAAAGCTTCAAGTTGGATTTTCAGCTCAGCTAACTCACGTGGGGCCATTTTATATGGGCGTCTCGAAATTGGGGTTGTGCCTGGTATAAGATCCACTATGAATTCTACACATCTTTCGGGTGACTAGGTTTAAGGAGTTGGGTTACTGGGTAGTTTTCTAGAGGATGACCATAGCTTACTAGGGGCTACAACATGTATGTTAGAGTAACGCAGTACCCCAACACAATGTTTAGTGTGGTTATTCTGGCTAGAAAACATCTAAAGTGGGAGGAAGAACTGCAAATGCATCAAATTATGAAGAAACCTGGGATGACTCGAACAGCATAACGGTTGTAATTGCAAGAGAAATGGAAATCCTCACAACATTTCAACAACACTTACATAATAAGTTCAAAACAGGAAGCACCACAACTCTAGACAACCGAACACAACTTTCCTACG
Organism: Bromus sterilis; assembly: GCA_950022295.1. Lineage (NCBI taxonomy): Eukaryota > Viridiplantae > Streptophyta > Magnoliopsida > Poales > Poaceae > Bromus > Bromus sterilis. The sequence continues at coordinate 152,735,287 of OX465596.1, read as the reverse complement.
GCTACATAGAAGCAATCAACGAGATGTTCTAGTAAGACATAGATGAGCCTTTTCCTATCTTCCCATAGAACAAGATGAGGGTGACGCAGAACTCAGATCGAGGAGGGTAAGGAGAAAAAGAAGTCTTACGTTGTTCCCTTATACCCAATGTAACTATATAACTATAGAATGCTAGACTTGACATCGGCCAAGGTTTGATAATCCTACAAACAGTCCTACTCTGATACCAAGTCTATCGGGACCCGGGGTTTGCGTATGTAATTCCTGTTACAACACAATCATATGGAGAGCCGAGAGCCGTACCCACTTGTCTAAGCAGACAAGGCCAAGCACATAACACTCTTGAAAAGCATCGAACGGGGCATCCCATCCAGGCCCGGATGATCATCTGAGATGGGTCCTTATCGTTCGCTCACAAGTCTAGATGCTTATGGGTGGTGAAATCCCATACTCATAGACAAGTCGCCACAACCATATTATCGATTGAATCATAGCACTTACATAAACAGACTCCAACCCGATCACTTAGTCGGGGTCTCGGGCGGGCTCGATCATACATCAAAGTGTGCTATGTGACGGCGTCACGAGCAATCGCATCGCGATGCCCCAAGCTGCGCACATCTAAGGGCCACTTGGTGTATAAAAGACCGCCAGCGAGATCACAACCAAGCTATCGAAAACCCACACCAAGACATGCACGTTATAATCATACATGCAGCATACATGTCTAGTGCGAACAGCAGGTATCATCACATTACTATACAAAGTATATCTTTATTGACTTACACATAGAGCATACAAAGATCACATGTCTGTGATCAACATTACATCATACAACGGAAGAAAATTAGGTCTAAGTACAGACAAGTTTAACAAATGGCTTAGAGAAGCCTTGTTTAACATACATGCCCTTCCACGAGGGACCAGACTGCTGTATGGAACTATACTAACTTAGTCAACATCGAGCTTCAGGAAGGTGACTCCATCGGGGTCTGGGTTCTCATCTAAAACATAGAATAATCATACGTGAGTACAAAGTCGTACTCAGCAAGACTTACATCAGAACTATACTACTCATGCTCAAGTTTCAAGGTAAAAGGGAGGTGGGGTTTCAACATGCAGAAGTGCCAGCTTTGACTTGGCTAGTCCTGTACTACGAGTACCAGACTTGAGGTAAGAAGCGTACACTAGTCCACTACCAAGTCTCCAACCAATACACCACTATGGATACTTCCTCGACTTCCCCACGAGAAAGCACGCCATATCACTCACGCTTATCTTGCGAGTTTTAGAGTATCCGTTCAAGTTGTCTAATAATCAAGCACAAGTTTCCAAGTAGTCCATGACCGCGGACGCGGCTATTCGAATAGTTTGTTAACCCTGCAGGGGTGTACCGCTACACACACATGACCATCAGTTACCGCCAAGTGCTCGTCACCATTCAAGGGGTGCCGGCGAGGATGTTAACCATGACACTTACCTCACGGCACCGTTCTAGTCCAAGGAGTCAACTGTATGAGTTCCAAACCCAACTAGAATTCCGGCCGAGCTTCCAGTCAGGACTCAAACCATGTAGGCACGACTGACAAGCCCACCTCGACGGATGGTTCTCCGATTGACAAGCCATGTTCTACAAGCCCTACCATGAATGCCACATTTCATTTCCTTTATCTTTCTATGCATATGCCGAATGGAAAACCCGAACTAGGTGTGACTCCTGGACTTGGATCGGGGTGAGTTAATAGGTCGAGAGGGGTCAGTGTGCCCAATGTGTGGTTGTACTCTTTGTCTCGGATTACCATACAAGAACTCGGGCTTAAGGCGGTGTTCAACGAGACAACTCACTGTGTACTCCTACACAGCCTCTCATCGTTCACCTTGTATTAGGATAGATTCACCAACACAGTTTCACCTTCATCAACACCATGTTACCTACCATCCCGACTCACATCAAAAGTATCCTCATTGTAAACTCTAAGCATGCAATAAGCTTTAACAGTTGCAGGGGCCACATGATGTCAATCAACTCCTATGTCGGCTAGGATTGTGGTTTGCTTACTACTATGACAAGATGATAGGTCATGCATCGGATATGGGTTCAACTATGCAGTAGAATCGATAACAAGGTGATCATCCTAATCAATGCATAAGCGAGACAGAGAGGGATGTGGGATTTTATAGACATGATCAATGGGGTTTGCTTGCCTTGCTGACGATACACGGGTTTAACGGTCTTCTGCTTCGGGGGTGACCACCGTCTCGGAAACACTTTTACCGGAACAATCATCAACAAAGGGGGACAACATCGAAATAAAATGCACAAGCACATGATAAGTGGTGTCATGATGTTCATGGTACTGGTTTGTGGCACATTCCATTTAATTGAAGTGTATTGCAAATAATTTGCAAATTCAAACTTCAAATTCAAATTCAACTTAAGTCATATGCACATTTGCTGTTGTTCACCCATTTTAAAATGGTCAAACATAAAAACAAATTGCATATTCTTAATCCTTGCATTTCTATGATAATTTTAGACATATTATATGCCCAATTTGGAGTTAGTATGAATTAGTTATTAATTTGAAAAGTTTAATTGAATTTCTGCCTTTTCTGGAATTTCTGGTTTTTCTTTTAAACAGAAATTGAATTACTGCGTCAGCCTTGCCTCAGCATGACATCAACAGAGGGCTGGCCAATGGGGCCGGCATGTCAGCCTCAGTGGGTTAATTCCCTCTGTTTAATTAAACAGAGGGGGTTATTAGGGGGCCTGGCCCCAGTTGTCAGTGTGTTAGGGGGGTGCTTAAGGGGGGATTAACCCCTAATCTAAACCGCCCACCGGTGGTTAACCGACGACGGCCACCGTGTACGGCGGCGACACGCCGGGGTGGCCTTGCGGCCACGGTTCGGTACGGGGAAACCACGGGGAGGTGCCCCTTGCTCGCCGGCATCACCTCGTGCCCACGGGTAGGGCTGGGATGCACCGAATCCTGGCCGTCGACGAGCTCCGTGGAGGCGTGCTCATGGTCGTGATGCAAATGGTGACTGGGGAATTGATTCGAGCTGGGACAGAGGGGAAAAGAAGCGGAGCTCACCGGAAATGCGAGGTTGACCTCGGGGTTGCAGAGGAGGGGCTGGCGGGTGCGAATTTTCCGGGGAGTTCTCGCGGTTTCGGCGGCGTGTCGAGGTCGATTCCGGCGGCTCGGGGACGATGAGGCTTCCAATCCGTTGCTCAGTGAGGGAGTCGACGACGGGGAAGACGTGGGACACGTCGGCGCGGCTCCTCAACGGCGATGGCCACGCCGGACCACGACGGTGCTCTGCGGAGGCGCTCGGGTCTTCTCTGGCGGCGAAGAAATCGGCAAGAGGAGAGCGAGAGAGAGAGCGGCGAGTGAGGGGATGGAGGAAGGGGCTTCTGGGCGCTGTCGTGGCGAGGAGAGGGCGCCCGGGGAGTAGAATGTCGGGCACGCAGCTGTGTGCTCGTGCCCGGGGAAGACGACAAGGGCGTCGGGTGGGCTGGGCCGTGGAAGGTAAGTTGGGCCCGAGGCCCAGGTAAGTGGGCTTACTTTCCTTTTTCCTCTTTCTTCTTTTTTCTTTTTGTTTCTATTTTCTGCCATTTGTTTTGCCCCAAATAATAATATCAAGGCAATTTGTAAAATCTTCAAATCTTTTATGTGGGCTTATAATATATATATCTAGCCACTCACAAGTTTTGGAGATTTTTGAAATTCAAATAATTTGAATTTCAACTCAAATAGGGTATTTATTTAATTTCCAAGCTCTGTTTGGACTTTTTGAAAAATCTTGGAGCATGGAGTGGGACCCACTTCACTTTATATGTGATCATGCATATTTATAAGACTTTTCAAAAATAATAGAGGAATTTTTGGAAGAAATTTTTGTCTGTCCATTTGAATTAAATAATTTAGGGCTTTTCTTTTTCCCCAATTCAATTTCTTTTGGAATTTTTACATGATGCAAAGGAGCACTTGAACCCTAGCACATAACTAAACTTGGGTTGTGACACGAGTATTATCGTGTTCGAAACTGTTTCATGCTTGAGGAATAGCTTCTTTCAAAAATACTCCGAGTGACGACTTACTCGGTTTTGTTGAGTATCCGAGTGGTAACTTACTCGGTTTTTATTGGCCACCCACTGGGTGTATCCGAGTGATGCCTTACTCGGCATGTCATTCTTCCGAGTGAAGATCTACTCGGGTTAATTTTTCTTCCAGTGGGAGCACAATCAGTGCACCCACTAGGTGTAGCCCCCAAGGCTCCGACTAACTACTCACTACTATGAAAAACGCTACTAGTAGCGCACCATAAATGGCTAGTAGTAGCGCCCCCGGCCGCGCTACTACTAGCACGCTATAGCTAACTTGTAGTAGTAGCGCGTGTTTTCCCACGCTACTACTAGTTCTGATAGCAGTAGCGCCCCTCTTGTCCACGCGCTACTGGTAAATAGCAGCAACACCCTCTTTATTCGCGCGCTACTACTATTAAATTTTTCTAAAAAAATCTCGTCGGTGTCTGCGCTCCAGCAGTCGCGCCGGTGGCCGCGGGGCAGGGTGGGGACGACGGCGGCTCTGCAGGGCGGCGAGGTTGCGCGCGATGGGCGGTGAGGAGGAGCACCGTGAGGAGGAGGTCGTCGAAGGAGTTCGCCGGAGTAGAAGCACCATGAGGAGGAGGAGGTCGAGGAGGAGCACCATGAGGAGGACGTCACCGGAGGAGCACCGAGGAGGAGATCACCGAAGAGGAGATAGAGTGGAGGAGGTCGCCGGAGGAGGAGCACCGTGAGGAGTAAGTGGAGGTCACCGGAGAGGAGGGGATGGAGTGGAGGAGAGGAGGAGATGGAGTGGAGGAGATGAAGTGTGAGGAGAGGAGGAGAAAATGCGTGGTGGGAGTTTTGTTGCCCCTGCCATGTCACTGATCCGCGAGAGGAGGGCTAGACCAATAGGAAACTGCCACATCAGACGTATCAGTAGCGCCCCTCTTGTACATGCGCTACTGTTAAGTAGCAGTAGCGCCCCTCTTGTACAGGCGCTACTGTTAAGCCTCCACCTACTTTTTTCGAATATTTTGGCCACAAAATCTTAAAAGCATCATAATTTTTTTTCTGTTAGGTTTTTGAGGATTCTAAAAATGTTCAACAAGGTTCCCCCAGTTGAATTTGGATATAAATTTTTGAGTAGATGATTTTTCATGTATAAAACTTTTTCATCCGAGTTCGTATGCAAAAGTTATGCCCATTTTACAAATTCTAGAGAGATTTTGCAAAAAAAGTCGAAATTCATATTTTTCAATTTCCCTAACAACTAGATCACATATCACATGGGAGTCTCATTTTCTTTTATTTTTTTGACATTTCCATCATTTTATTTTATTTTTTCTAAAACTGAAAAGGCGGTCCACGGGCGGGGGGGGGTGTATTTTTGTGTGTTTGTGGCTAGTGAAGACCACTTACTAGTAGCGCCCCTCTTGTATAGGCGCTACTGCTATCAACTTAGCAGTAGCGCCCCTCTTGTACAGGCGCTACTAGTATGGCATGTCCAAGAGGGCACCGTGAAGACCACTTAGTAGCAGCGTGGGTTTACACCGCACGCTACTACTATCAGATTAGCAGTAACGCCCCTTTTCTGAGGGCGCTACTATTAACTAGCAGTAGCGTCCCTTTTATACAGGCGCTACTTCTAATGGCCTAGTAGTAGCACCCCACTTGTGCAGGGCGCTAGCTAATTAGCGCCCCTTTTTTGGGGGCGCTATTGTTAAGCCTCTACCTATAAGATTTTTCCTAGTAGTGACTGGTAGTTAGTTGGAGTCTTTTACTGGAGCTATCCGGAATTTCTTCGTCGTGCATGGACACGGAACATTTTCTCGAGTGTAGCCACCCGGTGTAAGTCTTTAGGTGAAGAAAAACATCACCTGTCTTCCATGAGTATGGAATAAAACTAGAGATATTTCCTTCATTGACCTGAAAAAAATGAACAGATAGAAAGTGAAAGTGAAAATGGAACTTTAAATTTCTGCAGAAATAAAGTGTAGAACTCAAACTTTGCAGATAATAATATGTCTAACTTGGTTTATTGTTCTCTCGTGTTTAGCCATTTAGCGAGTCGGCAGACCATTAGATTTTGCTCTTGCCAACCAGACAGTTAGGTTGCGACCGGGTTGGAGACTAAGAGTAGGCGTTTAGGTACCGAGCGTGTATAGGCGTTTCACGAAGAACAGGAGAAAACCAAGTAAACAACTTCCCGACTGGTGGCGCTACTAATGGGTGGAGCAAAGAGCCACCAGCAAAGGTAGATCTGATTCTAATCTAAGTTGTAGCCCCCGGGTGTGGCGTAGCCCCCGAGTGCGTTACAACCTTCGACGACGGACCTGTTGGAATACGGGAAATATAATTTGTGTTTCATCGAGGTGGACTCGGGTAAAGTCGAGAAGTGGTTTCCGGGTGATGATCGGGAGAGACCAACTTGCTAAAGATTAAGTGCGGAAATTGGTTGTATGAGAAACTTATCTACTTCCGTGTTGGTGATGTAGTCGGTGTCGGTGAAGCCGTGACACGACGAAGAGAAGTCCTCGGAGGAATCTGACGCCGAGTTGAAGCGTAGGCCGAGTCGTGACGGATGCCTTCGTCGAAGGAGTGCGTAGCACATCTGATTCGCGGCCGAGTCGAAGAAGTGCGGAGTTGCGGAAGGAGCGTGTAGCTCTTCTGGATCATTGCCGAAGGAGCACGTAGCTCGTTCGGGTCATCCCAGATGAAACGTTGCAGAAGGAGTGCGTAGCTCGTCCGAATCGTCGATGTCGAGTCGATGCAGCGCAGAGTTGCGGTTGAGTCGCAGTTGAATCGTTGCAGCGCAGAGTTACGGACGGAGCGCTTAGCTTGTGTAGGTCATCGCGGATGAAGTGTCATGGAAGGGGTGTGTAGTTCATTCGGGTCGTCGACGTCGAGTCGAGCAGCAGAGGAGGTCCGAGTAGCGGAGTTGCGAGTAAGTCACAGTTGAGTGGTTGCAGCGCGGAGATGCAGAAGGAGCATGTAGTTGTCTGAGTCATGCAGTGCAAATCTAGCACATCAGTGCTGATGGATGAACAATGTGCTGATGGATAAACCATGCAACATTAGCCTCGTCCAAGTGCTTAAACATGCCCGTTAGCTCTTTGAGAAGATGGCTCGTCCGAGTGAGCTCTGAGTAGTCCACTGTTTTGTAGTTGAGCAGCCCAACGTCGGAGCTGCAGCACGGGAATCCGAGTCGCTGAGTCACAGGAGAGGATGTAACGCCCCGGCCACACCCACCGGTTCCCGGCGTACGCCTGGCGGGATCTAGACTGTCCCCACAGACCAACACTAGTCTTTCCTGCGCACTTTGTCCTCACTCGTGCGCACCTGGGAGCTACTTCCCAGTCGGTCACCCATCCTCAAATTGCTCCAAGCCAAGCACGCTTAACTTTAGAGTTCTTTGAAGATGTGCTTCCGGAAAAGAAGGTGCACCTTGTTGATATGAGTAGTCTATCATTCCTATTAAGTCAGGATGTCACATACACCCCCACTCAAAGGAACCGATGTCCTCATCGGCCCACAGGAACGTTCCCCCTTGGCACACGTCTGTGTGTCCAGTGCCGACACATGTTCCACATGTTCGCGCAACTGACCCACACACGCCCGTGTAACCGCGAGGGTCGGCTCTGATACCATTTGTAACGCCCCGGCCACACCCACCAGTTCCCGGCGTACGCCTGGCGGGATCTAGACTGTCCCCACAGACCAACACTAGTCTTTCCTGCGCACTTTGTCCTCACTCGTGCGCACCTGGGAGCTACTTCCTAGTCGGTCACCCATCCTCAAATTGCTCCAAGCCAAGCACGCATAACTTTAGAGTTCTTTGAAGATGTGCTTCCGGAAAATAAGGTGCACCTTGTTGATATGAGTAGTCTATCATTCCTATTAAGCCAGGATGTCATAGAGGATGACGCAGACGAAGAGCGCCGAGTTGATGCAGATTCGTGGTCGCGAGTGGATGCAGTCTGGGGGCGAGTTGACGCTGAGTCGGAGTAGATCCTCGAGTTGGAAGGAGACCCCAGAGTTGAATCAGCTCGGAGAGGGTCCGCCGAGTTGGAGCAACTTGAGACTGGAGGCGCCGCGTCCGAATTGAAACTGCAGGTCGGAAGCGTGCGGCCGAGTTGAAGCAGTTCGGAACGCACGCCAGGTCATAGCAGATGAGGGAACGCGCGTCCGAGTCATTGTTGTTGGTGCAGCCGAGTGATGACGCTGGAGGGAAGAGGCCGGGTCGGCGGTGTTCCAGTTGGCGGCGTCTGAGTACTTGCACATGGTGCATATCACGTTGCTACCACGGAGAAACTAGCTGATCCATCCATGACATGCACGTAGACTGGAGATAATTCATGCATCCATTATGTGCGTGGAGGACACGAGGCCGAGGTGACCAAGTTGAAGCGGGCCGCCGACCGAGTTGGAGCTGGAGCACGGACCATTCTGACTCAAGTCGGAGAAAAGGAGAAGACCATGCGGAGGCACGAAGCAGAGAAGGTTGCGCCGAGCATACAAGTCGCGAGGGAGGATAGCCACGCCGAGCTCGTGGATGCGGGCACGTAGCGGCGTCCGAGTTCCTACAGAAAGCATCCGCGTCTGCGCAGCTGTGAGGAGGCCGGGTTGTTCGGGAACAAAGCATCGAGCTGTTGTAAATAAGAGCACCGAGCTTTAGAGCTGCATGGGATGATCGAGCTTGTGCTGATTATCCATATGCAAGGTTGCTTGTGCTAGATTTATGGTTGAGTGGGTCTGCGGGAGGAGAGGAGCCGCGCGGCGCGACCGCGTCGAGCTCCTGTGGAGGCCGGGGCCAGGCTGTGCGCTCGAGTAGCGTGACGCATGCAGCTCCGAGACGGGGAGACCGACCTTGCAGGGTACTATTCATCCATCGGGATCTATTTATCCATCCAGGCGTTATTCATCCATCAGGATATTTCATCCATCCGGGCATTATTCATCCATCAGGGATACTTCATCCATCAGGGCACAAGGTGGTTATCCATCAGGAAGGATCGTGGAGCCTGAGAGGTTCGCTCCCTGCTGTCGAGCGAAACCGCCAGGGAGAGGAACGGAAGCCACCCATGACGATTGTTCATCTTCGGAGATTAAAGTCATCCGAGAAATTTCAGCTCTTGGAAAGATGATGCATCAAGAGAGAAAACAGGAACAAACACATAAGAGAGAAAACAAACCATCCTCATCATAGATCGATAGACGCCATGCCCCACGGTGGGCGTCAACTGTCGTGGATATAATTCGGACAATAGAGAGATGAGTATGAACGGAGCATGATCTATCGAGATGCAAACGGGTGACGCAGGCAATTTTATCGAGTTCGGGACTCTCGCGGAGGAGGTAAAATCCCTACGTCTCGTGCTCCCGAAGGAGTTTTTCCTTATCTTTGTATGAACAAGATGTACATGTGAGGTCGTTTCCATGGGAGAGGAAGGATGAGGGAGAGGAAGAAGAAAAAGCCCCCCCAGCCCAATGTACTCCCATGGCTTATATAGAGTGCGTCATGGGAGTTATAAAGGCTGGTTATGGCACATTAATGGTGTTTAATGTTACAAGTAATTCCTTATCATAAATACAGGAAACGGCTACTCATTAATCTACCACATTACTGCTCTTAAATTGGAGGTAACGTGTGACGCCCCCAAAATCAGACTGTGTACAGTAATCATACACGCAAGGTACACGATCGAGATTAGGGACTCACGGTGAGATATCACAACACAACTCTATAAATAAAATAATACAAGCTATATATTACAAGCCAGGGGCCACGAGGGCTCGAATACAATAGCTCGAGAGCACAAAGTTAGCGGAAGTAATAGTATCTGAGTACAGACAAAAGAATACAAGGTTGCCTTAAGAAGGCTAGCACAAATAACAACAGATCGAAAAGGCGAGGCCTCCTGCCTGGGAACCTCCGAAACTACTCCTGGTCCTGGTCAGCGGGGGTCTCGACGTAGTAGTATCCGCCTCCGGGGTACTCCTGCTCCTGGGCTCCAACGTCTACTGCAGCGGCCGATCAGGCAAAACATAAAAGGGGAAATAAAGCAAAGGTGAGTATCTAGTATACCCGCGAGTCTTACGTCCGCTACTAAGCATTATGCATTTGTATCAAATGGAAAGGGGAGGCTGTATAAAGTGGACTGCAAGGTAGAAATCAGAATAAGGGTAAGAAGCTAGGCCTATGGAAGACTAGCATCTTCTGACGTGTCTTGCAGCATGAGAAGAGGAACAGCCAACAGTTCATATAAAGCAATAAAGTAACAATGAAGCAGAAGTTGCTGCAACATTGAATAATATAAGTTGTAATGATTAATAATAATAATGCCTCCGAGTTCCCCTCCTCGACTCCCTGCGAGGAAGAAGACCCGGAACCATACACTTTAATAGTAATAGTTTCTAATGGTAAGATCCAGCTTCAGCATAAAGCGTCATGTTACCGTGGACACGGCTATTCGAATAGATTAAACTCCCTGCAGGGGTGCACTACTGTTCAGCCTGTACGCTCGGATCTCCAGGGTGGCGTGAACCTTGTTAGGGAACGCCCCACCGAGGCTATCCGACACGATGCAACCCATTCTAGGCTCAGCAGAGAGGCCATCCGCCGGACTATATCCTATGCGCCAAGGGGTCTAGGTCCCTCACCCTTGCACGCTCCTTCACGGTGCGAGTCTGGCCGGTGAAGCAAAAGCAAATCCAAACACACCTGCTGCAGCAAAAAGACAAGACCACTTCTCGGCGATCAGGCCGCAGTACTGTTGACGTCTGAAGAGCTTTCGGACAAACTACGACGCAGGGGAGCCCATAACTCCTTATCCCACGTGAAGGTAGTGCGTACAGACCAACGGGTCTCTCAAGTCATCCGCCAAACCATTTAGCATTTTAATTAACCTGCGTGACAACCGTTATCGTTGCCTCGACTTAACCGACCCACGGTCAACGACAGCAGTCAGGACCACCAGTACATCGGTGCCTGCCCTGTCGTCCCACCAAGTCACTGCGGTTACCAACAAGGTGAACCATCTCCTTACCTTGTCTCGCGTGTGCTCTTGGTAGAGCTCGAATTTTCGTAGTTTGGTAACTCTCGCGAGATACGAGTAGGGGCCAAGCACGCCAGTAACGTCGGTCGTACCCTCCCTGTCGCTCCCGACAATATACCGCTCGCGGGCACCGTTGGGTCGCCCGACTCTTACCTTTAAGGACACCAGTTCATTCGAGTGCCTACCATTAAGTGAAACCAGGAGGAATCACCCTCGATGGCACACTTAAAGAGGTTTGACAGAGACATCAGCGGAATGAACTAAAGAGGTAAACCTCGTATCATTCCGGTGATGCTACGCTACTGAGCCGACGAGAGTGAAATACGAGTCCATTCCACTCGTAAGTCAAACTCGAAGCGACTCGGCAGAGTCTCGCCGTTGTAGGTTCCCTAGGGTGTCTGCATTGATTCGTACCTGTTGCAGTTGTATATATTTTGTATCCGCGTCACTCCCCTGAGTGGTCACGGCCCGCTATCTAATCCTAGCTAACAATGCGCAGGGCTCACTAATGAATATAATATATAGATATAGCAGGCAGCATAGGATAAGGAAGATACATCAAGGGGCGACAAAATCAGGTTATGCAATTGAATAGTGTTGTAACGTAGCAGCAGCAGTAACAATGCCTAGTGCAAGAAAGTACGGAAAGGTAGGCGATATCTGGGGAAGAGAATGGCTCTGCTTGCCTGGAAGCTCGACGGTAGGGGTAGGGTCGTCGACGAAGTAGTCGTACTCGGCGGCGGTGTAGTCGGCGACGGTAGTGGGGTCTACCGGAGAATTAGGGGGATAAACACAGTAAATACAAAGCAATCATAGCAAACAAAAACATGGCATGACGTATGCAAAGTTAACGGTGTTCTAACGCAGTGCAATGCACGTTGCTCGGAGCGGGAATTCATCCGGGGATGAACTTCCGGCTCCGGGTGATTACCGGACAGGGCGACCGGAGGGGGAAGGTATCATGCCGGAGGTGTCGTGGACACCCGACAAAGACAAGGGGGGTGTATCCGTGTTAGTTGAACCATTCCGGACAACTTTCGTGTTCGGAATAAATTCATCCGGCAGGTTTTTACCGGCACCGGGAATTATCGACAGACAGCCCGGAGGGGGGGAATGTTGATGATCAATGTGTTAGGGGGGTGGGGTAGACATACGGATAGCATATCTATATTCGTTATATTTTTCTGATCAATTTTCATGTATAAAGTTTTTCGATCCGAGTTACGGTTTAAAAGATAATGGTTTTTTGAAGTTTAAATCATTTTAAAGGATTTTCTGGAATTATTTTTATTAATAAAAATCCAACATTATCCATAACTAGTTGACTGGTCAAACCTGACCAGTGGGTCCCACTGGTCAGCCTCTGTTATTTATAAAATGATTTAATTTAATCTATTAATCCAGTGGACCCACATGTCATGGACTCTAGTGTTAAATATGATTATAACTAATCCAGTAATTAGTTTAACCAACTGGGCCCACCTGTAATAGACTTAGAGGGGGGTTATTATTTTTTAACTTAAGGTTAGGGAAAAATTAACCCCGGGCTGGCCCACAGGTCAGTGGGGGGGGGGCTTATTAACGGGGGGTTATCCCGTTGCCTATCACAGCCATGCCGTCGCCGGCGGCAAGCAGGAGCACGGCGGGAGCACAGCGGGGCGCCTCCGGCGAGGGGGGAGGGCACAGCAAGGTGCGGCAGCAGCAGGGTGGCGCGGAGGGGCCGGTCCCATGAGGGCGAGGCGAACGTCGCCTGCAGGCCACGGCGAGGTCCAGCGGCGGCCGAGCCAAAGGAGGGGGAACGACGGGTGTGTGTGGCGCGCAGTGAAGAGACCTAGCTCTCCTTTGGCGAGAAAACGGTGGACGGAGGGGAGGAACCGGACGGGCTCGGTGCGGCGCGTCGAGTGGTGCACGAAGTGGACGACGGCGACAGTGGGCTTCCGCGGCGGTCGGGGAAAAGAACGGACGAGGATGGCGGCCTACTGAACAAATGTGAGCGCGGGAAGGGGGAAACGGAGTAGCAGCTCACCATGAGCATGTAGATGGTGGCAATGGCTTGGGGGAGCACTGGATGCGGCGAATTCATCGCCGGCGAGCGGTGGGGCGGAGGTTGAAGGTGACCTCAATTCCAGCGAAGAGGAGACTCCCGACTCGATTCAATGCGCGAGGGCGAACTGGAGGACTCCGACGGAGCCCTTGGACGCGATGGCATAGCCTGCGGTGACCGGTGGCCACGAGTGCACCGGCAGCGCAGCCACGGGCGTGTTCGCCTGTGGGGAAGAGCGAGGCAGAGGGCGAGCAAGGGGGGGAGTTTGGGAGGGTGCAGCTAGGGTTAGGGCTTCGCGTGAGGGGATGTGGGTTCTTGACCTCGCCGGCGACCGCGCAATGGACGCCACGTCGACCATCGCCGGCGTCGAGCGCCTCTGTGCCGACAGCGAGGCGAGGGGAATAGTGAAGGAGAAGAAGTGGTGGGGGGGTGGGCTGCGGTGGGCCGGGGTGGGTTGGGGAGTGGGCTGCAGCGGGAGGGGAGAGAGAGAACTAGCCCGTGAGCGATTTTTAGAATTTTTCTATTACCTGCTTTTTTTTGTTTCTCTTTTTTTTGATATTTTTGTTTGGACATCAAATGATTTTTGCAAAATATGTGACAAGCTCTAGTAATACTGTTACACCATACTTTAGTGCCACAAAAAGTTTTGTTCACAAATAAATTTATTTGATTATTGCTATTTATTTTAAAGTGTTAAATGGTGTTCTTTAGCTACTGTTTTTATTTATTTATGATATTAAAACACTTTAATAAATCACCGTTTCTTGTTTAATATGACCTACTGATTATTAGGCATTTTATAAAATTGTTTGCACAATTTTTGGGCAATGTTTTATTTTCACATGTTTCTGGAATTTTGCTTGGGTTGATTTCGAACAAGCCATGGGCAAGGGTGATCATCACATGCCTAATCAAGATGTCTCATCCTTGATCAAAGTGATTACTGTTGGATTACTGTAGTGTGACACCCGGGGTATTACATAACGCTTCAGGCTTCATTGCTCCTTCTGGCGGTTGATTTCCTTCCTTCCGAGTAACTATTTCCTCGGTAGCTTCCTTTTCAAGTAACGCATACTTTCGAGCTAGGTGCTACCCGGAAGTATGGTTCTTCTTTATCATTCTGAGTTAACTCTTTGCTCGGGATCATATTAAGTTCTTTCATTACATAACCCCGTGTATCAAGGGTACCCCATGGTTTATGTCCCTTAAGGGTATCCCCTTGGCATGACCACAACACCGAGCAATTAAGGCACCCACATTATAATCATTCCTATCAGAGAGGGCGTTCGCATAGATAGCGAAATCTGGTGCAGAACCGTTGCTCGAATTGTCACGAGCCAACACCCCTCTAGCAATAAAGTACGCAAAATACCTGATGTGGGGGAATAAAATGTTGGAAACCTTTGTACGCCGAATGTCGCTCTCCTCCTGGCTACAAAGGGAGTTGAAGATGGTCCTCAACTCGGAGGGCTGAGTGTTCATCCTCGCCGTCTGACCAGCGTTCGGCACACCTATTATTTCACAAACATGTGCCAAAGACATGGTTATGAGATTATTATAAATTTTGAACTCGACGGTACCAGCAGAATGGTTATAGCAAAAATTGTTAACAAAGCAGGAGGTGAGCCTCTTGTATTGTACCACATGGCATAGTGCTAGCCGTGTCAAACTTGCATTGGCGCAAAGGCCATAAAAATCCTCCTTAATTCCTGCAGCTGCAAGGAAATCATCGCACAGATACAACATCGCGGATGCTGGACTTGTGTCTTCCAGCAACTCCAGGGGCACATGATCTTCATTGTAGCTCACCTTAGCAGCTGAGGGTGAAGTTGCAGCTCTAGCAACTCGATCGGAGCGCTCGGGCTTCTTCTTCCCAAGCCACCCCTTTGCTTTTCCTAGAAAACTCATTTCTGAAATTTTTGGCAATTCACAAAAACAAGGATTTAAACAAAGTGAGTTGAGGCAAACTACTCTACTCACTTAACTAAGGCATAAACTTGCATCAAAACTTGGAAAATAAATTTCTACACATGCATGCAAGGTCATCTAAACAGCACCAAGAACTACTAAATACTCACAAATGGAGACACTAAGTAAAAAATCTAATTGGAGGGGTGAAGGAGTTGCATACCAGGGAGTATTTGCTCAAAATCTCAGCTCAAATGGTGGGTTGTAGAGAGAGATCGAACATCGCCTCCAAGAACAGCAAAAACAAAAGAACTGGAGCAAAACTCGTGTTTTTGGAGAGAGAGGAAGGAGGAGGAAGAAGAAATACCTGCAGGTGGGGCCTGTGGGCCCCAGGCGCCCTATGGGCGCCCCCTGGCCGCGCCAGCTGGCCGCCTGGGCCACTGGTGGCACCCCCTGGTCAGCCCCAGGTGCCTCTGGAGTTCAAAAAGCTGTGAAACTTTCTGAAAACTTGAAGCAGTGATTAGAATTGTGAAGCTTCAAAAACATATAAGCTTGGTACAACAAGGAGAATAAAATCTAGAGCAAATGAAAACATAACAAGCTCCACTTTTTGCCTATATAAAACATGCTAACTAGCAAGGTTGATCAAGTCTTACCAACGAACCAGCGATATGTAGAACAAAAGTCTCACCTCTTATGAAGTGATCATTGCACCTTTACTTTAATGGACATTGTCCCCACCATGATGGTTTTGTATTTGTGGTGCACGTGTAGAGGACAATCCCATTCTCAAATCTTCACGGTCTCGATATTCTCTATAGAGTTAAGGCCATGCCTTTTGTTGATCTTCTTCGGAAAATACACCGTGTGTTCTTTATCATCTACGTTGAAGGTGACCTTTCCTTTATTGCAATCAATAATGGCACCTGCGGTGTTAAGAAAAGGTCTGCCAATAATAATGGACATGCTCCCATCCTCGGGCATGTCAATCACAACAAAATCTGTAAAAATTAAGCAATTAGCAACTTCAACGGGAACATCCTCAGAAATACCTATCGGGACGGCTGTAGACTTGTCAGCCATCTGAAGAGAGATATCTGTAGGAATTAGCTTATCTAAACATAGCCTTTTATAAAGACAAAAAGGCATAACACTCACCCCTGCTCCGAGATCACATAAAGCGGTTTTGACATAATTATTTTTTATGGAGAAGGGAATGGTGGGTATACCTGGATCACCAAGCTTCTTAGGAATCTTGCCACTGAAAGAGTAGTTAGCAAGCATAGTAGATATTGCCTCATTAGGAACTTTTCTTTTATTAGTGACAATATCTTTCATATATTTGGAATAAGGAGGTAACTTAATAGCATCAGCCAAAGGAATCTGAAGAAAAAGAGGTTTCATCCATTCGCAAAATTTATTATAATGCTCTTCTTCTTTAGATTTGAGAGACTTACCTGGAAAGGGCATGGGTTTCTGTACCCACGGTTCTCTTTCCTTCCCATGTCTTCTTGCCATGAAGTCTTCTCTAGTATACTTCTTGCGTTTATCAGATGCTTCTTCTTCTCACACCTCGGGAGGATCATTCTTCTCCTTATCAGTTTCTTCGGGCTCAGCATCGTCTTCAGTTTCAGCATCGGAGGTAGATATGCTATTAGGATCAACATCAAGTTCTTCACTTGTAATAGGATCATTGGAGTTGTCAGCTTCCTTGTGTTTCTTCTTCTTCTTTTTCTTCTTTGGAGAGCCAACAATCTCATCTTATATCTGCAATTGAGAATCTTGCTCGATCCTCTTTGGATGCCCCTCATGATAGAGGGGTCATGGGTGTGTGTTCCACCCCTGGTCTTGATGCCATAAGCTTGTATGTCCTGTTTGGAATTGTTAGCAAGCAAATCTTTTTGCACATTAGAAATTTGTTCAAGCTGAGTTTGAACCATATGAAAATACTTAACAAGATATTGAACATCATTAACCGTTCTTTCAAGAACACCAAGTAAACTTTTGATAGAAAGAGAATTATCATGCAGCTGACTTTGTATCCTCCTATTAAAATTGTCTTACTTAATAATAAAACTATCAAGCTCATCTAATCATTGGTCGGGAGGCTTAACTTCAGGGATGTCACTTTCAGTAAATTCTAATAGAGAGTGTACCTCTACCAAGGGAGGGTGAGTAGTAGGCTCACACAACTTCTGGATAGGCGGTAGATTCTTCACGTCTTTGGCTTTAATGCCTTTCTCCCTAATAAACTTCTTCGCTTCTTGTATATATTTGTGGCTCAGAACAAGCATGCCCCTCTTCTTCGGTGGTGGAGGTGGTTCAGGGACGGACCAATCTTCATGGTTCTTGGCAATCTTGACCATTAGTTCTTGGGCTTCGTCCGGTGTTCTTTCCCTGAAAATGCACCCAACACAACTATCCAGATAGGACCTGGATTCATCGGCTAGACCAACGTAAAATATATCAAGTAATTCATTCTTTGGGATTTCATGTCCCGGTCTAGCCTTGATTAAGTCACAATACCTCCCCCAAGCTTTAGGGAGGTGCTCATCCTGCAATTGTTTAAATTTATAGATACTTTGCAAAGCAGCACGTTGCATATGAGCAGGAAAATATTTATCAACAAAGAATTGAACTAAGTCTTGAGGACTTTCAATGGAACCATAGGGTAGTGCATCGTACCATAATTTAGCGTCTCCCTTCAAAGAAATAGGAAAAAAGCTTGGCCACATAGAAGTTTCTTATCTTTTCATCAATAGTAAATAGGTCACCTAACTCAGCGAGTTTGGTCAGGTGTGCTATAGCTTCATAATTTTCTCTGCCATAAAAAGGGTCATCCTCCACTGTAGATATAAGTGAAAGATCAACAGAGAAATCATAATCAGGATCATTGATGCATATAGGAGATGTGGAAAATTTAGGATCAGGAGTAATATTGTTCTTCATGGAGTGCTTTTCGAGCAGCTCCTTAACAACATCAGGGTCAGAGTCGACACACTCTCTGAGTTCCTTGCAAAGGTCATCATCAAGAGTAATATAATCATCATCAAGGAGTGTCTCCTTGAGTTCATCTAAGTGTGGGTAACCAAAGGTTTTGCAAGTGGGAATATAGGTATCAGCAGTCTCGGTCTCGGGTTCTGCTGCAACCTTAGCAGTCTGAGTTTCAATATAGTGACCAAGAAAACTAGTATCATCATGAGTAGTGGAAGAATCATCAAAAGTATTGGACATAGTAACAGACTCAGTAGAAGTAGCATGTGGTGGTAGCGTTGAAGCAAACTTACTTATAATGGAAGGTGAATCAAGCGTAGCACTGGTACTCATAACGGTACCTTTTCTTGTAGTGCATGGTAGGACCGGATACTTGGGGTCTCCTTTCTTACCCATAGCGGATGAAGTGTGGCAGGCAGGATACTTCAAGTAGACTTGTAAATATTGCTATGCTCCCCGGCAACGGCGAAGAAAGCAGTACTAGATGACCCTCCACTGTAGGGGATCGATTGTAGTGTTCTCGCGGGTAAGTTAACCCAATATATTGATTTAACACAAGGTGAGCCAAAGAGTATTTATAAGCTTTGATAGTTGAGTTTTCAATTCAACCGCACCAGAAATATACTTTCTTGCAATAAAATATTAATAGAAACTGTGGTATGATAGTGATAGTGATGGTGGTAACGGCAAAAGTAAAACAACAGAAATAAACTAGTAGTAACCAGCAGGATTAAAGCACTTTAGGCTAGGGAGATGGGTAGCCGGGTGCTGCATGAATAAGAATGAACATGTAATAGATTCTAACACGGGGCAAGGCACACAGAAAAGCAATGATCATCTAGGCAAATATCAAACATTAGGAATATACCCCGTAGGTAGTTGTGCGTGCTTGCAATAAGAACTTGCACAACATCTTTTGTCCTACCATCCCGCTACGAACGGGGCCAAAGGGAACTTATGGAGATTAAGGTTCTCCTGTTAAAGAGCACCGGAACAAAGCAATAAACTCAATGGATACATGGAATCCTCAAATCATGGACCATCCCCTTTGGTGTCCCAAGCTGTCACCTTTGGGATCGCCGGTTCCGGACCATAATAGGTGCATACAACTCATAGATAGGATCAAGAACATAAATACACTCATGAAAACATAAGTGGTTCAGATATGAAAACATGGCACTCGGGCCCAAAGTGACAAGCATTAAGAGCAACATGTTGTAGCAAAGATGATAAACACCAAAGTATATGATAGGCAACATGCCTCCAACAATCTGACGAACTATTACATGATCAATCTCATCCAATCCCTACCATCCCCTTTGCCTACAGCAGGGAATTACTCACACATGTGAAGATAAGTCATGGAGGGAGGATGGAGTGGTGATGGTGATGACGATGGCGACGATCTCCCCTCTCCGGAGGCCAAATCAGCCTCTCGATTAGCCCTCCCGTGGAAGAACAGAGGTTGGCGGCGGCTCCGCGACGGGTTCTGGAAAAGCGACTTCTGTTTTGGACTTTCCTCGCCACGAGAATAAATAGGGGCCAAGGTAGGTCACCAGAGGGGGTGGGACCCACCAAGGTGCCCTGTGGGCGCGGCCAGGGGGCTGGCCGCGCCAGCTAGGCGCCTGAGGCCCCCTAGCCCCCCTCTGGCCCACCTTCTGGTCCGGGGTCCCTCCGGGTCCGTGGATTTTCTATATTTTTCTGGGAATTTTCTGAGATGTCTAAAAATCTATTTTCCTGCGCACAATAAAACCATACAGGCAGCTGTCCTGAAATCAACGTCAGTACGGGTTAGTTTAGCTCAAATCATGCAAGACGGAGGGCAAAACAATAGCAAAAGTGTTTGGAAAAGTAGATACGTTTGAGACGTATCAGCAAGTGTGAAAGATTATTTTGTAATTTAATATATAAGACACAAAGATAAAAACTGAAAGGTAAACTAACAAGACTAAAAAGACAAGGTAAAAGGTAGTGGGTAACTCCCCTATCTTAGCACTCGGAGTCCCCGACAACGGCGCCAGAAATTTGCTTGATGTGCGAGATGACGATAATGGTTTCTCGCCCTTCGTTGGTTACCCCAAGTGGAAGGTGAGATGTAGGATAGCAACAAATTTGCCTCAGTGAAGATACCGAGGTTGAGTATCAAACCAGTAGTACTCCGGTAATGATAAGTAGGTGGTGAAGCGAGCAACACGTCGTTTGAGATAATGCTCTCTTAACCTGGACTTGCACACAGAAACAAATAACTTTGCTCCCAACGAAGTTCAGAGAGGTTGTCAATCTCTCCGGTCTTGTTGTTTACAAAGGATCAAACGCAAGGGATAATGATAATGATAGCAGCTGGAAAGTAAAATCAGAAAATAAATGAGCGTGTAAACAATGATGAGAATATGGACCGGGGTCCTATGATGTTCACTAGTGATGTCTCTCTCCCAAAAGACGATAAAACTGCTATGCGAGGTAAACAAATCACAGTTGGGCAATTGACAGGATAAAAAATGCACCGCAATGCTAACTATGCTACAAAGAAAGGACGAGGCTCAAAAGCATGGGCGGTACGCCAAAATAAGTAGACCAAAATCCAACTGCGTCTACTACTAATCATCCACCTTGAGATATGTATCCAGAACATCTCGCTGGTATTAAGTTGCGAGCCCCACCCAAAGTGTAAACCCAAAGCAACAGACAACTGCATTAAAAACACTTTGCGTAAAGTAAACAATCCTTGCAACCGCGGTTACTAGCACCGTTGTTTTCCCCCTTGTGGCAACAGCACATCCCTGATGCCCCACAGGCGTAAGGGATCGAGATAGTCTTCGCGGGTAAGTTAACCCAATTTATTGATTCGACACACGGGGAGCCAAAGAGTATTTATAAGCTTTGACAGTTGAGTTGTCAATTTAACCGCACCTGAAATATACTTGCTTGCAACAATAGATAAGTGGTAACGGTAATATGATAGTGATGGTGGCAACAACAAAAGTAAACAACAAAAGTAACTACTAACAACTAGCAGGATTGAAAACACTGTAGGCTAGGGAGATGGATGGTTGGGCGCTGCATGGATGAGAGTGAACATATAATAGATTCTAACACGGGGGCAAGGCACACAGAAAAGCAATGATCATCTAGGAAAATATCAAACAGTAGGCATGTATCCCTTAGTTGTGCGTGCTTGCAATAAGAACTTGCACAACATCTTTTGTCCTACCATCCCGCTACGAATAGGGCCAAAAGGAACTTATGGAGATTAAGGTGCTCCTATCAAAGAGCACCGGAACAAAGCAATAAACTCAATGGATACATGGAATCCTCAAATTATGGACCATCCCCTTTGGTGTCCCAAGCTGTCACCTTTGGGACCGCCGGTTCCGGACCATAATAGGTGCATACAACTCATAGATAGGATCTAGAACACAAATATATTCATGAAAACACATAAGGTTCAGATCTGAAAACATGGCACTCGGGCCCAAAGTGACAAGCATTAAGAGCAACAAGTTGAAGCAAAGAAGATAAACACCAATCTAGATGATAGGCAACATGCCCCCAACAATCTGACGAACTATTACATGATCAAACTCATCCAATCCCTACCATCCCCTTTGCCTACAGCAGGGAATTACTCACACATGTGAAGAGAAGTCATGGAGGATGGATGGATTGGTGATGGTGATGACGATGGCGACGATCTCCCCTCTCCGGAGGCCAAATCAGCCTCCAGATTAGCCCTCCCGAGGAAGAACAGAGGGTGGCGGCGGCTCCGCGACGGAAACTGGGAAAACGACTTCTTTTCTGGGGTTTTCCCGTCACGGGGATAAATAGGAGTCTCGGTAGGGCACCAGAGGAGGGGGGAGGCGCCCAGGCGGCCAGAGGGCGCGGCCCCACCCCTGGCCGCGCCAGGGGGGGCGCCTGGGGCCCCCAGGGATCCCCTCTGATCCCACTTCTTGCTTCTGGCTCCTTCGGGTGCGTGGATTTTCTGGGAATTTTCTGGAACGTCTAAAAATCCATTTTCCTGCGCACAATAAAACCATACAGGCAGCTCTGCTGAAAACAGCGTTAGTCCGGGTTAGTTTCGTCCAAATCATGCAAGAATGAGGGCAAAACAATAGCAAAAGTGTTTGGAAAAGTAGATACGTTTGAGACGTATCAACTCCCCCAAGCTTAGCATATTGCTTGTCCTCAAGCAATTCAGTTCAATGGACTAGACGCGACAAAGAAAACTTTGACAAACTCTTTTGCTTCATTAGATGTATATAAGAATGTACTACGAAAAGAGTTTAGCGGGTATTGAAACAATGCTATAAGGACAATGCACGAAGCAATTCTTCTTTCATGTGATCAGTCACAAACAACTAAAAAGTAAATAATCTGTTACTGAAAATCAAGACAGGATCACAATGCACATAGCTTGAACATACTTGAGTGGCACTTCGCTAGCCTCCATGAGTGAAGCAAAACATAAATGCAGAAACTCCTCCGGAGTTTTAAAGGTGACTAGAACTCAGTATTTCAGACTAGCAATAACACAAGCATGCAGAAGACAATGTAATACTTTGGGACAATGCATGTTACACTAAGAATGAAAATTATGCTCTTGTAGTTGGTGCTTTGAAGAAAGAAGGGGAGACTCTCGAACCGTGGCTTTTGATGGCAAGGTTAAAAACCCGTAAAAGGAAGCAAAGACTAAGCACGTGCCAGAGCTCTTGGTTTTGAAAACAGAGATAAAACTCTTTTGAGAGGAGTAACTTTCCAGTCAACGGTGAATGGTAAAGGTCTCTCAATATCTCCCATGCCAACCATATATAATGCCTTTTTCTTACACATATTACCTTATCCATAAATCCTTTGATGGTCTATGAACGTTTTATTTTGCCTCAAGGATGGAAGGAAGGTATCGTTCCACCTATCATAAGCAACATTTGGTCCATTTCACTCCATCATCAAGTATGGGGGAGGTGTAACTCTCATATATTTTTTCTGTTTGACTAGTTAAAACTTCCGTCAAAATATTTTTGGCATGAAAGATACTGATTTCCCCTCACCGCACCATGAGCTTGTACGGTTACAAAAGGGAAACTTTTGAATAAATTTCGAGATGGCACAAGAAAGTCTAAGTTAGGAGTGGCCGGTAAATACCACATATAGGTAGGTATGGTGGACTCAAATGGAATAACTGGGTTTGAAAAGGAGTTTGGAATCACAAGCAGAATTCCTCTTGGTGCGAGCGAAAGCTAGCAAAAGACAGGGAAGCGACCAACTAGAGAGCAATAACTGTCATAATCATGCAGAGCGACAAAGTAACATTGAATCGGGCATGAAAGTGATATAACTATTCTGAAACAAAAAGATCATCAAGGCAAAATAGACTTTTTAGTCATAAGCATGTGTGAACATGTGCCAAGTCAATCCAAAAATTCTCCGAAGGGAAATACCACTTCAGTATGCCAAACCATGAACAATGAAATGCATGTAAATCATTTCAACAACACAATATGTACTCTAGCTATTTGAGACTAGCCACAAGGAAAGCATGAACACTGGGAAAGCATTGTAAACATAGCACTAAGTCGCTACAAGCTGGTCTCTAGATCATAAGTACAGGCATATGTACAAAAGTAGAAACAAGAAGAGTTCATACTGGTTTTCCTTGTTGCTTCCCTTTCGTCGATCTTCGTCATTACTGCCTTGTCACTTGCACGATCGAACGTGGGAAATATTATCAAATGCCATCATGGACTCAAGCTGATCTCTGAAAACAAAGCAAACTAAAGAGAGAAAGGAAATCTTTTTGGGGTTTTTTAAAGGTTAAAAGAGAGCAAAAGAAAAGAGAAAATATTTTTGTTGTTTTTGCAAAGAAAGAAATAAATAAAAACGGGCAAAAACTTCGAAAAGATAAAAGCGAATAAAATGGATAATACAATGGAAAAGTGAGAAGGGCACATACTCCCCCAAGCTTAGGCTTTTGGCTTAAGTTGGTAGTAGCTAATGTCCCCAGGAGCCTCCTGCTCCAGGGTAGTACGCGTGAGTCCAAGGGTCGTATGAGGCTTCCGGCGCGTACACCGAAGTCCTCGGATCCTCCCAGGAAGAAGGATCCGCGCTCCAAGCAGAGGAAGACCCTTCACCAAGCTGGGTGACGGTATCTCCCTGGAAAGGTGAGAACTCACCATGCTCCTCCTCGTCGGGCACAACCCCCTCCATGGGGTTATGAAACTGATGCTGGACCACGAACTCATCGAACTGGATAACATCAAAGGACCATCCGTTCCTGCGAGAAAAATCAAACAAAAGAGGTGCAGGTAGATGGATCTTGTGTTCCGTGGTGGCTCCGAAATGCAAGATATAATCAAGTTTACCAAACTCGGAAGTCATGGTAACGAACTTATGCCTTTTCATAGCAGCAAGATCAAAACTTAAATAAGTAAAAGGCTTATCATCGGGGTGTGGGGTGCCATTAAGAGACTCTAGGATAAGTGTGGCGTAAACGCCACCAAATAAATCTCCCTTGTTACCGTTCATAGCAAGACGTCGAGCAATTAAGGCACCCACATTATAATCAAACCTCCCTGAGAGGGCAGTTGCCAGGATAGCAATATCTGGCGCAGATATATTGCTCGTGTTGTCACGAGCTAACACCCCTCTAGCAATATAATACGCAAAATACCTCAGGTGTGGGAATAAGACGCTAGAGATCTTTGACCGATGAATATCCCTTGTATCCATGCTACAGAGAGAGTTGAAGACGGTTCTCAGCTCGGAGGGCTGAGAGCTCATCTTTGCCGTTAGTCCCACATTCGGCACACCTATTATTTCACAAAACTTTTCCAAAGGCATGGTCAAAAGATCATTTTTAATTTTAAACTCAACAGAACCAGCAACAAGGTTATATCTAAAACTGTTAATGAAACAGGAGGTGAGTTTTTTTTACTGAGCAACACGGCACATTGCGAGCCGCGTCAGACCTGCATTAACACAAAGATTATAGAACTCCTCCTTAATTCCTGCAGCTTCAAGGAATTCATCGCACGGGAAAGTCATCGCGCGTGCTGGATTTGTGTCCTCAAACAACTCTAAGGGTACATGATCTTCGTTTTAGCTCACCCTGGCAGTCGAGGGTGAAGCTGCAGCTCTTGTAACTCGATCGGAGCGCTCAAGCCTTTTCTTCCCAAGCCACCCCTTTGCTCTTCCTAGTAAACTCATTTCTGAAATTCTTGACAAATTACAAAAACAAGAATTTAAACAAAGTGAGTTAAGGCAAACTACTCAACTCACTTACCTAAAGCATAAACTTGCATCAAAACTTGGAAAATAAAATTCTACACATGCATGCAAGCTCACACAAACAGCACCAAGAGCTACTAAATACTCACAAATAAAGCCACCAATCAAAAATCTAATTGGAGGGGTGAAGGAGTTACATACCAGGGAGTATTTTCTCAAAATTTCAGCTTGAATGGTGGGCTGTAGAGAGGGATCGAAAATTTCCTCCAAGAACAGCAAGAACGCAAGAATAAAGTGCAGAACTCGTGTTTTTGGAGAGAGAAGAAGGAGGAGGAAGAAGACATACCTGGAAGTGCGGCCTGTGGGCCCCAGGCGCCCTGGGGGCACGACCAGGGGGCAGGCCGCGCCAGCTGGCCGCCTGGGCCACTGGTGGCCCCCCCTGGTCAGCCCCAGGTGCCTCTGGGTCACTTCGTGCATGGAAATTTTTATTCTTATTTTTCTGGAATTTTTCTGAAAACTTCACTGTTGAAAATTTCTCGGATTTCAAAAAGCTGCAAAACTTTCTGAAAACTTACAGCAGTGATTAGTATTGTGAAGCTTCAAAAACACAAAAACTTGGTACAGCAAATAGAATGAAAGCTAAAGCAAATGAAAACATAACAAGCTTAACTTTTTACCTATATAAAACAAGCTCACTAGTAAGGTTGATCAAGTCTTACCAACAAACCGGCGATATATAGAACAAGAAGTCTCCCCTCTTATGAAGTGATCATTGCACCTTTACTTTAGTGGAAATTCTCCCCACCATAATGGTTTTGTATTTGTGGTGCACATGTAGTGGACAGTCCCATTCTCCAATCTTCACGGTCTCGATATTCTCTATAGAGTTAAGGCCATGCCTTTTGTCGATCTTCTTTGGAAAATACACCGTGTGTTCTTTATCATCAACGTTGAAAGTGACCTTTCCTTTATTGCAATCAATGATAGCGCCTGCGGTGTTAAGAAAAGGTCTACCAAGAATAATGGACATGCTCCCATCCTCGGGCATGTCAAGCACAACAAAATCTGTAAGGATCAAACAATTAGCAACTTCAACGGGGACATCCTCACAAATACCTATTGGGACAGTTGTTGATTTGTCAGCCATCTGAAGGGAGATATCTGTAGGGATTAGTTTCTCTAAACAAAGCCTTTTGTAAAGAGAGAAAGGCATAACACTCACTCCCGCACCAAGATCACATAAAGCATTTCTGACGTAATTATTCTTTATGGAGCAAGGAATGGTGGGTATACCTGGGTCACCGAGCTTCTTAAGAATCTTGCCACTGAAAGAGTAGTTAGCAAGCATAGTAGATATTGCCTCATTAGGAACTTTTCTTTTATTAGTAACAATATATTTCATATATTTCGAGTAGGGAGATAACTTAATAGCATCAGTCAAAGGAATTTGAAGAAAAAGAGGTTTCATCCATTCACAAAATTTATTATAATGCTCTTCTTCTTTAGATTTGAGGGACTTACCTGGAAAGGGCATGGGTTTCTGTATCCACGGTTCTCTTTCCTTCCCATGTCTTCTTGCAATGAAATCTTCTTTTGAGTACCTCTTTCATTTATCGGGTGCTTCTTCTTCTCTTACCTTGGAAGAATCATCCTTCTCGGCATCTTTTTCTTCAGGCTCGGCATCGTCTTCTGTTTCAGCATCGGAGGTAGATATGCTGTTGGGATCAACAACTGGCTTTTCACTTGTGATAGGATCATCGGGATTGTCAGCCTCCTTATGTTTCTTCTTCTTCTTTTTTCTTCGGAGAGCTAAAAATCTCGTCTTCTTCTTGTACTTGAGAATCTTGCTCGATCCTCTTCGGATGCCCCTCAGGATAGAGTGGGTCCTGGGTGTGTGTTCCACCTCTAGTCTTGATGTCATAAGCTTGTATGTCCTGTTTAGCATTGTTAGCAAGCAAATCTTCTTGCACATTAGAAATTTGTTCAAGCTGAGTTTGAACCATATGAAAATGCGTAACAAGACATTTAACATCATTAACTGTTCTTTCTAGAACATCACATAAACTTTTGATAGCAAGAGAATTATCATGCAACTGACTTTGTAACTTCCTATTAAAATGGTCTTGCTTAACAATAAAATTATCAAGCTCATCTAAGCATTGGTCAGGAGGCTTACCTTTAGGGATGTCACTTTCAGTAAAGTCTAATAGAGAGTGTACCTCTACCAAGGGAGGGTGAGTAGTAGGCTCACACAACTTCTCAATAGGCGGTAAATTCTTCATGTCTTCGGCTTTAATACCTTTCTCCTTTATAGACTTCTTTGCTTCCTGCATATCTTCGGGGTTCAGAACAAGCATGCCCCTCTTTTTCGGTGGTAGAAGTGGTTCAGGAACGGACCAATCTTCATAGTTCTTGGCAATTTTGCACATTAGTTCTTCTGCATCGTCCGGCGTTCTTTCCCTGAAAACACAACTAGCACAGCTATCCAGGTAGGACCCGGATTCATCGGTTAAACCAGCGTAAAATATATCAAGCAGTTCATTCTTGGGGACTCCATGTCCCGGCATAACCTTAAGTAAATCACAAAACCTCCCCCAAGCTTTAGGGAGGTGCTCATCCTGCAATTGTTTAAAGTTGTAGATTCTTTGCAAAGCAGCATGTTGCATATGAGTTGGAAAATATTTATCAACAAATAATTGGACTAAGTCCTGGGGACTCTTAACAGAACCATAGGGTAGTGCATCATACCATGTTTTAGCGTCTTCCTTCAAAGAAAAAGGAAAAAGCTTGGCCACATAGAAGTTTCGTATCTTCTGATCAGTAGTGAATAGGTCTCCTAGCTCAGCGAGTTTGGTCAAGTGTGCTATAGCATCATCATTTTCTCTGCCATAAAAGGGGTCAGCCTCGACTGTAGATATAAGTGAAAGATCAACAGAGAAATCATAATCAGGATCAGTGATGCATATAGGAGACGTGGAAAATAGAGGATCAGGAATAGCTTTGTTCTTCATGGAGTGCTTTTTGAGCAACTCCTTAACAGCTCCAGGGTCAGAGTCGACACACTCTATGAGTTCCCTGCAAAAATCATCATCAAGAGTAACATAATCATCGTCAAGGATTCTCTCCTTGAGTTCATCTAAGCACGGGTAACCAAAGGTTTTGCAGGTAGGAATATAGGTAGCAGGGGTCTCGGTCTTGGATTTTGCTGCGGCCTTAGCAGTCCGAGTTTCAATATAGTGACCAAGAAAAGTGGCATCATCAAGAGTAGTGGAAGCATCATCAAAAGTATCGGACATAGTGACAGACTCAATAGAAGCAACATGTAGTGGTGGTGAAGTAAACTTACTAATAACATAAGGTGAATCAAGTGTAGCACTAGTGTTCAGAACAGTACCTTTTCTTGTACGGGATGGTAAAATCGGAACCTTGGGGTCTCCTTTCTTACCCATAGCGTATGATGTGCAGCAGGCAGGATACTTCAAGTGGACTTTTAAATATTGCTATGCTCCCCGGCAACGGCGCCAGAAAACGCTGCTTGATGCCCCACAGGCGTAAGGGATCGAGATAGTCTTCGCGGGTAAGTTAACCCAATTTATTGATTCGACACACGGGGAGCCAAAGAGTATTTATAAGATTTGACAGTTGAGTTGTCAATTCAACCGCACCTTAAATATACTTGCTTGCAACAATAGATAAGTGGTAACGGTAATATGTTAGTGATGGTGGCAACAACAAAATTAAACAGCAAAAGTAACTACTAACAACCAGCAGGATTGAAAACACTGTAGGCTAGGGAGATGGATGGTTGGGCGCTGCATGGATGAGAGTGAACATATAATAGATTCTAACACGGGGGCAAGGCACACAGAAAAGCAATGATCATCTAGGCAAATATCAAACAGTAGGCATGTATCCCTTAGTTGTGCGTGCTTGCAATAAGAACTTGCACAACATCTTTTGTCCTACCATCCTGATACGAATGGGGCCAAAAGGAACTTATGGAGATTAAGGTGCTCCTGTCAAAGAGCACCGGAACAAAGAAATAAACTCAATGGATACATGGAATCCTCAAATTATGGACCATCCCCTTTGGTGTCCCAAGCTGTCACCTTTGGGATCGCCGGTTCCGGACCATAATAGGTGCATACAACTCATAGATAGGATCTAGAACACAAATATATTCATGAAAACACATAAGGTTCAGATCTGAAAACATGGCACTTGGGCCCAAAGTGACAAGAATTAAGAGCAACAAGTTGAAGCAAAGAAGATAAACACCAATCTAGATGATAGGCAACATGCCCCCAACAATCTGACGAACTATTACATGATCAAACTCATCCAATCCCTACCATCCCCTTTGCCTACAGCAGGGAATTACTCACACATGTGAAGAGAAGTCATGGAGGATGGATGGATTGGTGATGGTGATGACGATGGCGACGATCTCCCCTCTCCGGAGGCCAAATCAGCCTCCAGATTAGCCCTCCCGAGGAAGAACAGAGGGTGGCGGCGGCTCCGCGACGAAAACTGGGAAAACGACTTCTGTTCTGGGGTTTTCCCGTCACGGGGATAAATAGGAGTCTCGGTAGGGCACCAGAGGAGGGGCGAGGCGCCCAGGCGGCCAGAGGGCGCGGCCCCACCCCTGGCCGCGCCAGGGGGCGCCTGGGGCCCCCAGGGATCCCTTCTGGTCCCACTTCTGGCTTCTGGCTCCTTCGGGTGCGTGGATTTTCTAGTAATTTTCTGGGAATTTTCTGGAACGTCTAAAAATCCATTTTCCTGCGCACAATAAAACCATATAGGCAGCTCTGCTGAAAACAGCGTTAGTCCGGGTTAGTTTCGTCCAAATCATGCAAGAATGAGGGCAAAACAATAGCAAAAGTGTTTGGAAAAGTAGATACGTTTGAGACGTATCAATCCCATAGACTCATGTTTCTGTCACTCAAGCGTGTCATCGGGGGGCATGAACCCACAATCGAGCATAACGTTCCCTCTTGGAGTCACTACCTACTACTTGGACAAAGCAATAAACAACAACGGAGAACATGCAAGATTTACTTAGGAACAAAAATATAAAAGATAAGAACCAAATATATTACTCAATCACAATCTGAACATAATCTCATAATCCATCAGATCCTAGCAAACTCAGCATAGCAACAGCGAAAAATTACATATGTGCCTCGATCATGTAGGGCAGCTCACGAGCACTAAACCATGAAGAACAAAGAGGGGAGGAAAACATCACATAGCTGCTGATCACGGACCCATGGTCCAAGGGAAACTACTCACGGCACATCCGGGAAGCGTCCATGGTGGAGGGGAAGCTCCTAGAGGTCAATCCTCCCTCCGGCAGGGTGCCGGGAAGAAGTCTGTTGGCGCTTCCGATCTTGGAAGCGCGGCGGCGACGGAACAGAGGCGAGATCGCGAAAAAGGGTTCTGTCTTCGGAAGAATCCAGTCACGAAGAATATATAGGCGAAGGGGGCAGCCAGGGGGGCCACCAGGGGTCTAGGCACCCCCCCTGGCGCGGCCTAGGGTCGCCAGGGGGGCCACCAGGGATCTTGTTCATGGTTTAGTGCTCGTGAGCTGCCCTACATGATCCAGACCCTAGGCCGCGCCAGGTGGTCGCCTGGGTCCCTGGTGGTGGCCCTCTGTCCCCACCCAGGTGTTTCCGAAGGTTCCTTCACACTGATTTTTTTCTGCTTTTCCCTAATTTTTGGAGCATTTTTAATATGGGGGAAACCTGAAATAGAAAAACAGCAGAAAATAGGAACTGGCACTGTGGTGCACTGAGTTAATAAGTTAGTCCAAATATCATCAAAAGTGTATGAAAGTGTATCTAGATCATAGCAATATCACACAAAACATACATGGAGCAAGCAGAAATTATATATACGTTTGGGACGTATCAACTGTGAGGAAGACCCTTGCTCGCGCCAAGGAGAAAATGGCAGCGGCTTCCAAGGGCTCGTCTGCCGGCCTATTCCGGTTGCTCGACAAGGACTTGGGCGAGGCTGGTTTGGCCTCCCCAACTTCGCTTCCTGATCAATCAACCCCAGCCTGGTCTGCCTCCATCAAGACTCCTCTTTCCACCGCCCGCAAGGGTCGCCACGTGAATGATGTTACCCCGATCCTGGAGAGGGATGAGCGCCATGCGGCGGCGCGAGATGAACTTGGCTCTGGTACGACTCGCCTCCCTTCTCCCCAACGTACTCTTCTTGATGATCACCTTGATTCGTATTTTCTTACTGTTGCTTTGGTCTCGGGTATTCGCTTGGGAAATGGATCTTCTTCTCCTTCTGTGATCTTGTCCATCTTGAGATCCAATGAGCTTGCGCAGGCCGCCCTTGCTAAGGCCTAGGCTTTGGATTCCTCCGCTCCCCCTATTACGTCGGTTGCGGCTCACGAGCCGGATGGCCTGACATTGCATGGCGTTGGTAGTGGCTAACATGCATCCCGCCCTCCATTGCACTCTAAGATGGGAAAAAAATAAAGGGTATGTGCTTCCCCGCAGGTCTAATCTCTGTATCAAGAACCTTTAAAATAAATGAAAATCCTTTTTTGGAATATTAGAGGTTTTGGTGCTAGAGGGCGCCGAACCAGTTATCTGAGCTTGTTCGTCAGGAACATATTGATATTTTATGCCTTCAGGAAACAAAAAAAGAGAGTTTTACTCTCCGTCCGATTTCAATGCATGTGGTGGCTCTAATTTCTCCTGGATCTGGCTTCCCTCCAGTGGTTCTGCGGGCGGTATTTTAGTGGGCATCAAGCTTGACCTGTTGGATGTTGGTTCTGTGGTGTTGGGTGAGTTCTTCCTTAGTATCGAGCTCACCTCCAAAGATTCTTATCTCACGTGGGAGCTTATTTGTGTCTATGGCCCGTCGGACCATGCCTTGACTGCCAGATTCTTGGATTCTCTTTCCGTCAAGCTCTCCTCGTCCCAGCTACCTGTTCTTATTGGTGGTGACTTTAATTTGCTCCGGTTCCCGTCAGATAAATCTTTCCCCAACTTCGCATGGAACCGTGCTGATTCTTTTAATGACTTCCTTGCGTCCTCGGCCCTTCGCAAAATGGCTCGCTCCGGGGCTAGTTACACCTGGTCCATCCACTAGCTTGATCCGGTCCGGTTTGTTCTTGACAGAGTTTTTGCTTGTTCCCAGTGGGATGCTCTGTTCCCTCTCTCCTTTCTGCTCGATGTTCCGTTCATGGGATCGGATCATACGCCGCTTATTCTGGACACATGTTGCACCTCTATCGTCCCAGACCCCGCTTTAGATTTGACGCCACTTGGTTCCTCGTGGAGGGTTTCCCTACACTTCTCGAAACTAAGATTTTGAGCTTGTTGGGCTAGGCTCACCGTTCCTTCGGGCCTTTGGATGATTGGCGGTTTTGTTCTCATGGGTTGCGTCAGTTTATCCGTGGCTGGGCTGGAAATCGTGGACCCTAGCTAAGGCTGATAAGACCTCCTTGATCGGTCAGATCAAATCTTTGGACTCCTTGGCTGATTCCGTTGGTCTGGACGAGGCTGGTTGGGCCTCGCGCTACTGATAACCCACAAGTGTAGGGGATCGCAACAGTCTTCGCGGGTAGGTATAACCCAATTTATTGATTCGACACAAGGGGATCCAAAGAATACTTATAAGCCTTAGCAGTTGAGTTGTCAATTCAACCACACCTGAAAAAGCACTAGACAAGATATTTAGTAGCAACGGTGTGTTGACGGGTGTAGCCTTTAAGACTTCCCCAATCACCAACACCACAAAGTAGTAACAAGGTAGTAGCAGCAGTAATGAGAGCAATAGTAACAACGAAGGCAATGAAGATGAAAGATGAACCTTTCACTAGTGGTAACTCTCTAAGCAAAAGAACAAGGTGTTGGGTGAACAAGTTACAGTTGGGCAATTGACAAAATTGCACTAACTCTAGCCAAAGAACAAACTAGAGCATCCTAGTCTAAGAACCAAACGTAGGCATGTGTTCCCTATGTAGTTGTACGTGCTTGCAATAAGAACTTGCACAACATCTTTTGTCCTACCGTCCCACTACAAACGGGGCCAAAAGGAACTTGCAGAGATTAAGGTGCTCCTGTCAAAGAGCACCAGAACAAAGTATTAACACTCTATGAACACATGTAATCCTCAAATTATAGCCCATTCCCATTGGTGTCCCAAGCTGTCACCTTTGGGATCGCCGGTTCCGGACTATAATAGGTGCATACAACCATAGATAAGATCTAGAACAACAATTATAATCATGCAACCATAACGTGCTCAGATCTGAAATCATGCTACTCGTGCACTAGTAACAAGCATTAAGAACAACAAAATTGCAGCAACGATAATTCATAAACCTCTTAGGACTGAACAAGGTAACAATTCATCGGATCCCAACAAACACAACACCAATTACATCATATGATCTCAATCATGTAGGGCAGCTCATGAGAACTTTGTATTGAAGATTTAAGGGAGAAGATACCAACAAGCTACTGCCAAGAACCCGTAGTACAAGGAGGAACTACTCACGATCCATCATGGGGTGAAGAAGATTGATGAAGATAGCCCCGGGGGCCAAGGCCCTCTCCGACAGGGTGCCGGAGCAGTATCCTGGTGACCCCCGAAGCTAGGTTTCGATGGCGGAGGAGATCGGGAGCGCTTTTGGAAAAAAGAGTTCGATATCTCGGGTTTTTGCGTCACGGGTAAATATATAGGCCAAGGGGAGTCCGAGGCGGTGCCCAGGTCACCTAGGCAGCCTACGGGCGCGGGGCCCCCTGGCCGCGTTGGGAGGGCGCCTGGGGGCCTGGGGAAACCTCCTGACTCTATCCTCCGGCTGGAGGACTCTTCCGATGTAAATATTTTTTGGGAATTTTTTGGGAATTTTCTGAGCAACTTCATTTTTGGACTTTTCTGCATTGCAAAGACAAAACAGACAGAAACTGGCACTGCGCTCTATATTAGTAGGTTAGTCCAACAAATGATTCAAAATCATGGCAAAAAGATGTAGCAATGACACAAAAAGAGCATGGAACAAGCAAAAATTATGGATACGTTTGAGACGTATCAGCATCCCCAAGCTTAATTCCTGCTCGTCCTCGAGTAGGTAAATGATAACAAGATAATTTTTGATGTGACATGCTACTTAGGAGCAAAGGCAATCAATCTAATGTGATGAAGATACATAATCCAAAGACAAAGTGATATAAAGAAATAGTCTATAGTTGATATTAAGCAAGCAATGAAAGAACATATAAACAATTGAGCTCTTGCTGTCCGTGAATCGAATGTCTCCATTCGGAGTTCCCGTGCCAAGGGTGGGGAAGGTTTAGAGCATAAAAATACTGAATAGTTGTTGAGAACTCAATGTAATAATTTTCACACATGGTCCCTTTGGAATCTTATTTTGACTCGTCCCTAGACCACTAGTCAGGTACAAGTCAAACTGATCCTCTCCCTTTCGACTTTGAGCACTCATGCAATGGATGAGCGCGAGCAAGATTAGTTGGCACTTAGGATGGAAAAATAGAATAATGATGGGGTTAGTGTAAGGCCCGATATGCGGTACTGTTCCAGATCTAGATGTTTCCATCCATATCCGGGGACGAAGCACATATCGGTCCCACCGCGACATATGACAATGCCATATGCCCCGGATTTCCAACATGATATCACAACATTACAACTACATGGATACAACATCTCATACAATCGGCATACAACTGCCTTAAATACAATACATCAGCGGAAGATACATGTCTGAGTACAGACTACAATCAAATGCCTAGTGGCAAAGAGAAAAATTTCGATCCCTATAACCACACGGGTCCAGGCCCTCCGCCGGGATCCTCCTAACTAGTCGTCGTCGAGTCTCCACGTGAAACCTCGATCACCATACCTTTTGTCGATCAAGAACCCTGAAAAAAGTTTGGGGGTAGTATCATGATTACAAAAGTACTCAGCATCCAACTGTAGTGGTCAACTGGCCCAGCAAGGACTTCATCACTCGTCATTCTAGGACAACTAGTAGTTTACGGTAAGGATGGGGTAAGTGGTGAGGTTGCTGCCGCACTAGCATTTATGAAGTGGCTAACGATCTAGAGAGTAAGGTAAGAAGCCAAGCATTCGATGAGGAATCGCCTCCAACAAGTCTGCTATCCACCTACTTACGCAAGCATAACACCTATCCTATCCTTCTCCTCCTCTTCGCATCCCGACGAAGAAAAAGCAGTCAAGGCACACACACGTTGATCAAGTTTATTAAGATTATCTCAGTTGTTGTTGTCTATGAACAAGAAGTATGTCTCAAGTCGTCCATAACCGTGGACACGACTTCTCGAAAAGATTTAACCCTGCAGGGGTGTACCAACTTCCCATTACAAGGCTCCGCACGCACGCCCATCTCTCTCAGTTTCTACCCATCACAGGAAACCATTTTATGATTTAGTTCCAAGAGATCCGAAACGACAGGTCCCTCTAGCTAACAACGAACAAATCCGGGTGGCCCCCGGTGAGTCGACATCCATCTCAGGAGCCGGCCGCTCTCTCGATCTGGTCTCTACCGTATGACTCGGGTTTGGATAGCCGGTGAATTCTCACATGAGTCCGGGTCCTCAGCCGGCCAAGTTGGACCAACAAGGAAACCATGTCCCCGCTGGCCTAGGTTGTTTTAAAGGATATTTGTCAGGAGATACCCGACAGACATATATGCATGGTTTTCAAATGGTAAAATCAGCTTGGGCCACCACTAGAAATGTTTGAAGCTAGGTAGGTAAGAAAAGGGGACCCCATAGCATCCCACACGTGGTTAGGCACGCTCAGTCTTAAAACCAATACCCGGAACTCAGGTCCTAGGTGACTCGAATGGAACAAAGCGTCGGGCCGGGATAGCGTACACCTTCCATACTTCGTCGAGTATAGTCAACATTATAATAATCATATCATCAACAACAATATAATAATGTGATAGCCCAAACCAAGGAGTAACAGGGTAACATCGTAGCATCCTAAGCATGCATACTAAGCAGGGGCTGAGCAATGAGCAATAGTAACATAGCAGTACATGGTTTGCTGGGAGGGGACATGGTTGTATCGGCTTAAAAGAGGTTGTAAACATGTGGTAGGATCAAACATCGAACCTATCCTAGACCTAGCATGCAAACCGCTGGTTGAAATAGAATGGATCATAAGTAATGTATAGTCCTTGCCTGTTGATAAGTCGGGTTCCGAAGGTGTAGTTGAGCGCAAGCTCGCATCGTCTCCGAAGGTACCCGCGGAAGCACACAAGACGGTAAACACTGGAAAGCAATTAACGAGCTAGCATCTATTACTACGAAGCTAACACGAGCAAGCATCAACAAGAAGGCAACACGAGACATCGCAACTACCGTCGGGAGCGGTTATGTAAGGCCCGGTATGCGGTACTGTTCCAGATCTAGATGTTTCCATCCAGATCCGGGGACGAAGCACATATCGGTCCCACCGCGACATATGACATAGCCATATGCCCCGGATTTCCAACATGATATCACAACATTACAGATACAAGGATACAACATCTCATACAATCGGCATACAACTGCCTTAATACAATACATCAGCGGAAGGTACATGTCTGAGTACAGGCTACAATCAAATGCCTAGTGACAAAGAGAAAAACATCGATCCCATAACCACACAGGTCCAGGCCCTCCGCCGGGATCCGCCTAACTAGTCGTCGTCGAGTCTCCACGTGAAACGTCGATCACCATACCTGTTGTCGATCAGAACCCTGAAAAGATTTTGGGGGTAGTATCATGAGTACAGAAGTACTCAGCATCCAACTGTAGTGGTCATCTGACCCAGCAAGGACTTCATCACTCGTCATTCTAGGACAACTAGTAGTTTACGGTAAGGAAGGGGTAAGTGGTGAGGTTGCTTCCGCACTAGCATTTATGAAGTGGCTAACGATCTAGAGAGTAAGATAAGAAGCCAAGCATTCGATGAGGAAGCGCCTCCAACAAGTCTACTATCTACCTACATACGCAAACATAACGCCTATCCTATCCTTGTCCTCCTCTTCGCATCCCGACGAAGAAGAAGCAGTCAAGGCACACACACGTTGATCAAATTATATTAAGATTATCTCAGTTGTTGTTGTCTATGAACAACGAGTAGTTCTCAAGTCGTCCATAACCGTGGACACGGCTTCTCGAAAAGATTTAACACTGCAGGGGTGTACCAACTGCCCATTACAAGGCTCTGCACGCACGTCCATCTCTCTCAGTTGCTACCCATCACAAGCAACCATTTTATGATTTATTTCCAAGAGATCCGAAACGACAGGTCCCTCTAACTAACAACGAACAAATCCAGGTGGCCCCCGGTGAGTCGACATCCAGCTCAGGAGCCGGCCGCGCTCTCGATCTGGTCTCTACCGTCTGTCTCGGGTTTGGATAGCCGGTTGATCACACATGGGAAATCGGTTCCTCAGCCGAACAAGGTGGGCCAGCAAGGGAACTATGTCCTCACTGGTCCAGGTTAGTTTGAAAACTACTGGCAGCTGACCAGCACACACACGGTTTCAAATGGTAAATCAGCTTGGGCCACCACTAGAAATGCTTGAAGCTAGGTAGGTAAGAAAAGGGGACCCCATAAAATCCCACACACGGTTAGGCACGCTCAGTCTTAAAACCAATACCCGGAACTCGGATCCTAGGTGACTCGAATGGAACAAAGCGTCGGGGCGGGATAGCCTAGACCTTCCATCCTTCGTCAAATATAGTCAACATTATAATAATCATATCATCAACAAAAATATAATAATGTGGTATCCCAAACCAAGGAGTAACAGGGTAACATCGTAGCATCCTAATAATTCATACTAAGCAGGGGCTGAGCAACGAGCAATAGTAACATAGCAGTACAAGGTTTGCTGGGAAGGGACATGGCTGTATCGGTTTTGAAGAGGTTGTAAACATGTGGTAGGATCAAACATCGAACCTAACCTAGACTAGTATGCAAACCGCTGGTTGAAATAGAATGGATCATAAGTAATGTATAGTCCTTTCCTGTTGATAAGTCGGGTTCCGAAGGTGTAGCCGATCGCAAGCTCACATCGTCTCCGAAGGTACCCGCGGAAGCACACAAGACGATAAACACTTGAAAGAAATCAACGAGCTAGCACTCTATTACTATGGGGCAACACAAGATCAAGAAGACATCACACGACACGGCAACGCGGTATGGATCTATCGTCGAGAACGGTTACTAACAGTTTAAGTGGGGTATCGGTCACACACGACGAGTACCGCACAATTTCGGTGGTTCAAGTTGCTTAGCTACAGGTGATCAACCAACGGTTATTAACATCGCAACTCAAGCAAGCATGGCATATCACACAAACATGGTAAGAGGTGAAGCACAAAGTAAACTATCTATGCTAGTCAATTTAAGTGAGGCACAACCTAAACATGGCATAACACTAAGTGTCGCACGATGATTAAAAGATTTGGTACTGTTCTGTCCTAAACCATATTTTAGGTTGGTTAACAACAGCAAACAATAGAATAAACACAAAGTACACGAAAAACTAATCAAGTTACATATAAGGAACACCCCAAACGGAGTTACGGTTAAAAAGATATAAGCAAAACAAGTTACGGGCACAATCTGCCAACATCAAGAAGCACACTTTAGAGCAATGCATAAACAGGATAATCAATGAAAACATGCTCACAAATGATATGGAACTAAAGTAGACATGACAGGGAAGGCATGGCAGAAAGAATCATGCAAATAGGCATCATAGATCAAAAGATATTAAGCATGTAACATGGCATCGGAACGTTACAGACTTAGTGAAAATCAGAGGTGGTTGTCAACAACAGCAGCATAGCAACTTTGGAGCTAAAAATCTATATGACCAGTAATGCTAACATGAAGATGCAATACATGTAATGAAAGTAGACATGATGGTTAACAATATGCAATTGGAATCACTCAATTCCGATAAACGGTCGCGACACATTCGTCGACCGAAGTTGCAACAAAATATAAACAGAAGCACACTAACAGCAGGGTAGCTACTTTGGAGCAAGATATAATCATGATGCAGCAAGCAATTATGGCATGTGAATGCATAGAACTGAAGTAGAAACAATTCTTAACAGGATGCAAAAGGAATCAATCAATTCCGAGGAACGGTTGCGAAGCAATCGTCACCCGAAGTTGCAATAAAATAATAACAGCAGCACTTAACAGGAAATAATAGCATTTAACAGCCTGATGCCCACTTCAACGCAGAATTAAACTATCTAGACGGCCTCAAACGGAAAAACTTTCTACATACGAACGCTAGAGCACGCAAAACTGAGCAACTTTCGTTTTGGGCGCAAAGTCATACGGGCTATGGATCGCTTGTAAACTACATCGCGAAACTGATTACAGCAAGCAGTTCACAGGACTTAGCAAAAAAATAACAGACAGAAAAAAAAGGAAAAAAAAAACTACCGTGGGCTCCGGCCCAACTGGCCTGGAGGCTGCGGCTGGGGCAGGCCGGGGGTGGCTGCTGGTGGGCCGGGGCGCCAGGCCCCACCACGGCGGTTGTCGGCTCGGGCTGCTCCCGTCCCGAGTGATGGCGGCAGCCGCTGTTGCCGGCCGTCTTCCGGCGAGGGGGCGAGGCGGACCCGGCGCGAGGAAGGAGGGGCGGCCGGATCCGGCGTAGGGGTGGCGCGGGGCGATGCCCAGGGCCGGCGGCGCAAGATGGTCGTGGGCTGGCTCTGGCGAGCTCGAGCTCGGCCGGCCACTTTCCATGGCGCTCGGCGGTGCGCTGCGGGCCTGCGGGAAGAGAAAAGAGGGTGAGAGGAGGAGAGGAGAGAGAAGCGCGCGGCGAGGAGGACTTGGGTGGCCGGCGGTGGGCTGCTCCGGCGGCCGGAGTTGGGGCCGGCGGCGGCGGCTGCCCACGGGCAGTGGAGGCGGCTGGAGAGAGAGGGTGGGAGGAGAGAGAAAGAAGGAGGTGGAGGCTTGGGACGATCTGGGTCGTCGGATCGCGAGATCTGACGGTCCAGATCTGAGAGGGCTAGGGTTGCTGCGAAAATTAGGGATATTTTCCAGATCTGGGGGCTGGTGGCTGCCTATGGGCTTAGGGAAAACCCTAAGTGGGGTGGTGGTCTTTATATAGCCCCGGTGGCTGGCAGTTTGCAAAAACATCACCGGTTTTTCTCTCGCGCGCGCGGTGCTCACGTTTCTGACCGCCGGGGGTCCGCAGTACCTCCGATTCGGGTAAAACTTCGAACTGCGCGATCAGTGCGTCGAGCCGGAGGCGTTCACCTCGCGCTGGAACCGTTCCGAAAACACTTTCCGGCGCGCTATAAAAAACCCTGTTTAATTATTAAACGGGGTTTTTCGTTCCTTTGGCTGCGGCTGGTCTCGTGCGGTTTTCGCGACGGTGATCGGGTGAAACCCGGTGTCGCAAAGGTCGAGTGTCAGGGTGGCAAGGGTCGGTCTCCGTCCGATACGATATAAGAGGGGGAAAAATAATCGCTGATCGATAAATCGGGGATGCAAACACCGCAAACAAATCAGACAATCAAACAATTCACACCGAAAACAAAAATTTTAATTTTTGTGAAATCTGGGCTGTTACAGGTTACTAACAGGTTAAGTGGAGTACTCGTCACACACGATGATACCACACATTTATAATGGTTCAAGTTGTTTAGCTACACAAGTTGAGCAAAGGTTGTTAACATGGCATCTCACTCAAGCATGCATTAGCACACAAACATGGCAAGAGGTGAAGCATAAGATAAACTAACTATGCTAGTCAATTTAAGTGAGGCACAACCTAAACATGGCATAACACTATGGGCCCCACGACGATTAAAGAATTTGGTACTGTTCTTCCCTAAACCATATTTTAGGCTAGTTAACAACAACAAACAATAGCATAAACACAAAGTACATGAAATTCTAATCAAGTTACATGTAAAGAACACTCCAAACGGAGTTACGGTTAAAAAGATACAAGCAAAACAAGTTATGCACACATGTTGCCAACATCAGGGAGCACACTTTAGAGCAATGAAACCATTAGCTACAGATTGCAAACATGCATCAAAAGGACATGGAATTACAGTAGACATGTCAAGGAAGGCGTGGCAAAAGGAATCATACAAATAGGCATCATGGTTCACTAGTTATAAGCAACACAAAAAGCTATAAAACATTCTTGGTCAAGGACTTAGTGAAAATCAGGAAAACATGGCAGAAACTGTTATTTTCATGTTGTATAAACAGGGGTAAAGCTATATGCAAAAGTGCAGCAACATTACATAGCAATATGTGAGCATGGAGTAGGCATGATGATGATCAGGTACAAACAAGAATCAAGGTCATAGGCATCATAGATCAAAGATATTAAGCACGCAACATGGCATCGGAAAGTTACAAACGTTGTGAAAACAGAGGTGACTGTCAACAATGAGCAGGATAGCAACTTTGAGCTGAAATATAACTATGACCAGGAATGCTAACATGACAATGAAATACATATAATAGAAGTAGACATGGCATAGATCAAAATGACATATTGCAATGCTCAATAGGATGCACGGTTAAAAAGATATAGGGCAGCAAAGTAGCAACTTTATATAAACAGCAGCACACTAACAGCAGAGTAGCTACTTTGGGTGATGAAACAAACATCAAGCAGCAGGCAAATATGACATGTGAATGCATAGAATTGAAGTAGACATGATGCTAACAGTATGCAACGAGAATCAATGCAATAGGCCTCATGGATGTGTCACAATCATCAATCAAATTTGCAATAAAATAACAACAGTGTCACTTGACAGAAATTAGCAGCAGTTAACAGTCTGGTTCCCACTTCAACAGAGATTAACAACATCAAGATGGCCACAAATCAAAATGCTCACAAAAGATGAACTGAAGTACACACAATTCTAAACAATTTTCCTTTTGGGCGCAACGTCATACGGGATACAGATTACTCGAAAATATACTCGCAAAAATGAATCAGCAACATAATATTCCAGACTTAGAAAATTTTACATGGGCTAGCGAGAGAAGAAAAAAAATGGACGGGCCTCTCACCCTGGGCTCGGCCCATCTGGCCTGGAGAGGAGAGGAGGCCGGCCTGGCGTCTCGGGCTGGGCCGCAGGTGCTGAGCTGGCGCGCGGGGCCCGCGTCGGCGTCCAGGGCGGTTGGGACGCGGTCGGGAGGCCGACCTCCCGTCGGCCATGGCGTCAGGC
The DNA here is from genome assembly GCA_950022295.1 of Bromus sterilis. NCBI lineage: Eukaryota > Viridiplantae > Streptophyta > Magnoliopsida > Poales > Poaceae > Bromus > Bromus sterilis. Next base: position 152,692,768 of record OX465596.1, on the reverse strand, counting down.
GCTGCTACGGCGGCCAGCCTCCGGCGAAGGCGGCGGCGCGAGGATGTCGGTGCCCGTCCTGGCCGGTGCGGTGGAGGAGGAGGCCGCGGGGCGCCGTGGCAGGGGCGCCGCCGGATCGAGCTCGGCCTTGGAGTCGTGGCACGGCGGCGGGCGGCTCATGCTGCATGGAGAGAGATGGTCAACGGGAGAGGAGAGAATGGAGGAGGGAGGAGAGGGAAGGAGGGCGTGCTCCGGCCTGCTGTGGTCGTCGGCGGCTGCGGCACGGCGGCCTCGGTCGGATCGGGTGGAGGTGGCTGGCGGTGGAGAGGAGAGAGAGGTGGAGGCTGGGGCGACGTGGCGCAACGAGGGTCGTCAGATCTTCGGATCTAACGGTCCAGAATGACTTGGGCAGATTTTTCAGATCTGATGGGCTAGGGTTGCGAAAATTAGGCAAAATTGCGAAAATTGGGGGCAACTGTGAGGGGGTGGCTGCAATTTTGGCTTAGGGGAAACCCTAGAAAGGGGTGGGGGAGTGGTGGTCTTTATATAGCCCAGGTGGCTGGCAATTTGCAAAAACATCCCCGGTTTTTCTCTCGCACGCGTAGTGTTTACGTTCCTGACCGCCGGGGGTCCGCAGGACCTCCGATTCGGGTAAAACTTCGAACTGCGCGATCAGCGCGTCGAGCCGGCGGCGTTCACCTCACGTTGGAACCATTCCGAGAACACTTTCCGGCGCGCTATAAAAATATCCCGTTTACTTATTAAACAGGGTTTTTCGTTCCGTTGGTTGCGGCTGGTCTCGTGCGGTTTTCGCAACGGTGATCGGGTGAAACCTGGTGTCACAAAGGTCGAGTGTCAGCGTGGCAAGGGTCGGTCTCCGTCCGGTACGAGATAAGAGGGGGGAAAATAATCGTCGATCGATAAATCGGGGATGCAAACACCGCATACAAATCAGACAATCAAACAATTCACACCAAAAACAAAAATTTTATTTTTTGTGAAATCTGGGTTGTTACAGGTAGGAAGTCAAAAAGTGAGAAAGGCTCACACCAATGAGGACAATCATAGGCGAGAGAAAGCCAAATGATAGATATGGTGTGAGGAGTAGGGATTTCCATGCAACATGCGGATGCACAAAGAGTTATAAGTGTATGAAAGCCCTCCAATGGAACTAGTGGGGGTGCATCCAACTTGCTTTCTCATGAAGACCTAGATCTCATTTGAGGAGGCCCATCCTTGGAATATGCAAGTCAAGTTCTATAGTGTACAGATCCCCACATAGTTATGGAAGTACACCATGAAAACTCTCTTCAAACTGAAGCACAGGTTCTACTTTGAAGCACGAGTGTGGAATAAACGATAGTAGTGCTGCCCCCTCTTTTTTTAATCTTTTTTCTTTTTCACCTTTTTTGTATTTTTTTATTTTGGGTGGCCTCCATGGCTCTTTATTCTTTTTTTTATTTCGTCCACTTTGGGATCTTTTATTCCTTTCCTCACTGTAGGGGCAACACTCTATAAGAACATCAACACGCTTTTATTTACTTACAACTATGAATCAAAAGGTAATGACTCTATAAGTCATATGAACATGAAGAACGATGGATGTTGCATGGCAATATATCTCAGAATGGCTATGGAAATGTCATGATAGGTAGGTATGGTGGCTGTTTTGAGGAAGATATAAGGAGGTTTATGATGACAGAGCGTATCGTGCCAAGGGTTTGGATGCACCTACGAAGTTTGGACCAACTCCCACGAGAAGGGAAATGCACGGTACCGAAGAGGCTAGCAAAATATGGATGGTGGAAGTGCCAACAATCGAATAGTCGCATTAGTCATAAAGAACTCATACACTTATTATCGGTAACTCTCTATCTAGTCAGGAGATTCACAATGATACAAGTACCGCAAGGAGGAGTGTATGGGGGTTTGGTTATCCTTATGCATCCTCGACCCATGGTACGTGGGGGTACTCTATATATTCCAACCCCGCAAAGATTAGTGATCCTTTTAGTAGCTAGAGTTCTCAACTATTTTTTTAGTTTTCAAAAATAAGGCACGGTTAGCCAAGATACAACACCTATCACTAATGGGCGCAAGCTCAATTGCATAAACATTCATCATTACTCAATAAATATCTCAACACTATTGCAAGATATCTTAAGCTATACCTAGTGATCTAGATTACCTATACACCACACATAAAACATACCATGAGACATATAAACCATTGCAACAGAAACAACGCTCTAAACAAATATAAGTGAAGCATGAGAGTTCTAAGCTTTCTACAAAAGAAATTAAATGCTCTCAAACAATATCTAAGTGAAGCACAAGAGCTAGCAAAACATTCAGTAGATAAATTTAACACTCAATAGATATAAGTGAAGCTCTAGAGTGTTCTATGATAAAGTGGAGCATGTATCTCTCCCAATCAAGCATGCTAGGGTCCGACATTGTAATGACCAGCAAACAAAACAAAATAAAACTAAAAATCAAATATACAGACACTCCAAGAACATCATGTATCATGTGAAGCAATAAAAATATAGTGTGGAGAAGGACGAACTGATGATTGTTGATGAAGAAGGGGATGCACGGGGGGCATCCCCAAGCTTAGACGCTTGAGTCTCCTTGAATATTTTGTGGGGTTGCTGGGGGCATCCCCAAGCTTAATATTTTGGCACCCCTAAATCTTCTTTCATCATCTCCCTTCTCACACTTGAGAACTTCCTTCACATAAAACTTCTCATAAACTTATTAGAGTGGTTAGTACACTAATAGATAATCTCCCAAAACATGACAGATTGTAAAGATTAATTTTTCAGGTGCACTTCTGCTGCTCAAATAAGAAAAATCAAAACACATGAAAGTTTCAAAATTGTATAGAGCATGTTGTGTAAAAAATTCAGCTCGAAAAGGTGAACTGGTGAAAAAAAAATCTAATTTTTGCAATGAAGCAAACATAATCTGTTTCCTGGACAGCATGTCACAACTTTTGCTTCCCTTATCATAAGAGGCTAAAACTTGGCACAAAACTTGAAAATAAAGATACAATGGTGTTGCTACAGTAGTAAAAAAATCCAAGACACAACAAAAGCAAAAGAAACCTAATTCGTTTTGGGCTGCCTCCCAGAAGCGCTTCTATAAAGCCATTAGCTAGGAATGGGTGTAACGATGCTCACACAAAAGAATAAAAAGTTGAAGCACAAAATAGAGCATCTAAGGAGCAAAGATAAACCACATTTAAGTCTAACATGCTTCCTATGCATAGGCATCTTGTAAGCAAATAAATACATGAAGCACAAAGTATAAATCATAGGAAGGTAATACAAGAGCTCCTTCAAGATTTTCAACATGGAGAGAGGTGTTTTCCTAACATGAAAATTTCTAAAACAAAATTTCCCTCTCTCATAATAATTTTCAGTAGCATCATGAACAAACTCAACAATATAACCATCACATAAAGCATGCTTTTCATGATCTACTAGCACATAATCATATAAATTGTCTAAGCAAAACTCCTGATCATTAAGAACATCCATAGTAGGCAAAAATAGAGGGTTATCATAAGACTTATCAAAGTAGCAATGATTATCATAGATAGCAGTATCCAAACCATCCTTGCAAGTCTCATTCATAAGGGAATCATGGCCAAAAGCATCAATTTCATCAAAAAGGGATATTTCAAAAGAATCCATGGGATCATAGCAATCAATATAGCATTCATCCTCCTTTGGTAAGCATGGAGGGCAATCATATAAAGTAAGAGTCAAAGAGTTACTCTCATTAGTTGGTAGAGATGGGTAGCTACTCCACTCTTCCTCCTTTTGTTCGTAACTCTCCTCCTCTTTTTCGTCCAAGGAGCATTCAGTTTCAGTAATTTCTTCTTCCGTAGAGTCCTGCAAAGCATTAGTCTCTTCCTCTTATGGAGAGAAACTTTTGAGATAGTCAGTAATATAAGCATTATCATTAAAATTCTCAAAGCAATATTTAAATATAGCAAGAATCTCATATTTATAAGGGGCATCTTCAATAAATTCAACAAAGGAAGCAATTTCATAGGCGCCCTTAAAGACAACAAATTCTTCTATTTGTGCTATATAAACAAATCATAATGTCCTTTTGTATAAGATACCAAGTTTCATTATCATTACACAAACATTGGAAAGGAAGGTGTTTAAACGGCAAGCAACAACAAGATTCATCACAGCAATAAGATATATCATAATCAGAACATAAGTTTCTAGCATAGTGATATAATTTTTGTATCAGTTTCCATATAAATATCCCTTTTTCAAACAAGTGGTATTCCTTAATATTTTTTTGATCCTCAGTCAATCCGCCTTGCCAATAAGATCTAGTTTCAAAGAAAGTAATCATTGTAAGCAAACAGAGTAATAAGCAAAAGTGTACTTATCAAGTGAACTTATAAGTAAAGCTATGTTCCCCGCAACGGCGCCAGAAAATAGTCTTGATAACACACAAGTGTAGGGGATCACAACAATCTTCGTGGGTAGGTATAACCCAATTTATTTATTGGACACAAGGGGAGCCAAAGAATACTTATAAGCCTTATCAGTTGAGTTGTCAATTCAACCACACCTAAAAAAGCACTAGACAAGATATTTAGTAGCAATGGTGTATTGATGGGTGTATCCTTTAAGACTTCCCCAGTCACCAACACCACAAAGTAGTAACAAGGTAGTAGCAGCAGTAATGAGAGAAATAGTAACACGAAGGCAATGAAGATGAAAGATGAACCGGGGTTCAAGGTTTCACTAGTGGTAACTCTCTTAGCAAAAGAACAATGTGTTGGGTGAACAAATTACAGTTGGGCAATTGACAAAATTGCACTAACTCTAGCCAAAGAACAAACTAGAGCATCCTAGTCTAAGAACCAAACGTAGGCATGTGTTCCGTATGTAGTTGTACGTTCTTGCAATAAGAACTTGCACAACACCTTTTTCCTACCGTCCCGCTACAAACGGAGCCAAAAGGAACTTACGGAGATTAAGGTGCTCCTGTCAAAGAGCACCGGAACATAGCATTAACACTCTATGAACACATGTAATCCTCAAATTATAGCCCATCCCCTTTGGTGTCCCAAGCTGTCACCTTTGGGATCGCCGGTTCCGGACTATAATAGGTGCATACAACCATAGATAAGATCTAGAACAACAATTATAATCATACAACCATAACGTGCTCAGATCTGAAATCATGCTACTCGTGCACTACTAACAAGCATTAAGAACAACAAAATTGCAGCAACAATAATTCATAAACCTCTTAGGACTGAACAAGGTAACAATTCATCGGATCCCAACAAACACAACACCAATTACATCATATGGATCTCAATCATGTAGGGCAGCTAAGGAGTTCGATATCTCAGGTTTTTGCGTCACGGGTAAATATATAGGCCAAGGGGGAGTCTGAGGCGGTACCCAGGTCACCCAGACGGCCTGCGGGCGCGGGGCCCCCTGGCCGCGCCGGGAGGGCGCCTGGGGGTTTGGGGCCACCTTCTGACTCCATCCTCCAGCTGGAGGACTCTTCCGATGTAAATATTTTTTTGGTAATTTTTTTGGAATTTTCTGAGCAACTTAATTTTTGGACTTTTTCTGCATTTCAAAGACAAAACAGATAGAAACTGGCACTGGGCTCTATATTAGTAGGTTAGTCCAATAAATGATTCAAAAGCATGGCCAAAAGATGTAGCAATGACACAATAAGAGCATGGAACAAGCAAAAAATATGGATTCATTTGAGACGTATCAGCTATGCGCTTGAGCATGCTTTGATGGAACTGCATAAAGCTGATGAATTGTATTGGAGTCACAGAGGTTCTATTTCTTGGGTTTTGAGAGGGGACTCTATGTTTAGTTATTTCTTCGCTATTGCGAATGGTCGCCGTCGCCATTGCCTCATTTCCCGCTTGCTGATTGACGGTCAGATTTGCGACGTCCCTGTGGTCATTTCTTCCCATATCTTCTCGTTCTTTTCTACCTTGCTGGCTGCCAAGCCCCCGTGTCGACATTTCCCTATCGCCCATCTTGTGGGATGAGTCTAGGATGGTCTCAAATGATGACAACGCACTCCTTATGATTCCCTTGTCTCATGAGGAAATTGACAAGGTTGTGGCCTCCTCCAATACAAACTCGGCCCCTGGCCCTGACGGCTTCTCTGCTTCGATTTTCCAGAATTGCCGGCAGGCGATTAAACACCTTATATATGCTATCTACACTGGATTTTGTCTCGGTATGGTTGACATTTATAGACTGTACTATGTCGTCCTCTCTCTCATTCTTAAGGTCAAAGGGGCCGATTCGATTAGGCTCTTCTGCCCTATTGCTTTGACCAACAACGTGGCTAAATTCCCCTCTAAAGCCTTCGCTACCCACCTTTCCTCGGTTGCCAATAAAATCATTAGCCCATCCCAGTCTGCTTTTATCAAAGGGAGGTACATTCTGGATGGGATCGCTTGTCTTCATGAAGTGGTGCACGACCTAAACCGTCGCAATACTAGCGCCATCATTCTCAAATTGGACTTTGAGAAGGCGTTTGACTGTGTTAGTTGGCCTTTCCTGGCTGAGGTGCTTCACACGAAGGGTTTTGACCATGGCTATCTTCATAGGCTTATGCAATTGGTCACTGGTGGACATATCGCGATCTCGGTTAACGGCTCGTTGAGTCAGTTTGTCGCGAACGACAAAGGCCTTCGCCAAGGCGATCCTATCTCTCCCCTTTTATTCAATTTTGTGGTTGACGCCTTGTCGTGTATTCTGGACCGGGCTGTCCTGCCTAGGCACATCACCCCGGTGGCGACGCACTTTCTCCCCACCGGCCTCTCCCACCTCCAATATGCTGACGACACCATTATCCTGGTCGAGAACAATGACTTATGCCTCGCTAACCTTAAGTTTCTCCTCCTCTGCTTCAAAAAATTGTCGGGTCTTAAGATTAATTTCTCCAAAAGTGAGTTGATCGCCATTGGCTGTTCTGAAATGGAGGCCCATAGAGTGGCTAGCCTCATGAACTGCTCCTGGGATCCTTCCCTCTTAAGTATCATGGGATATCGATCTCCCCTGAGTTGATCTCTTCAAAGGACCTCCGGCCTGTGGTGGCTAAAGTTGGAAACTGGGTGCTACCTTGGAGGGGTAGGCATCATTCCACGGCGGCCAAAGTTTGCCTTATTAACACTTGTATCTCTCCCCTCCCAACTTATACTATGGGTTTCTACCTCCTCCCTGGTGTCTCGCATGATGCTATGGACAAGCATTATCGTAATTTTTACTAGAATTCGGCGGACAACAAGCAAGTACCGTATGGTCAAGTGGGCAACAATGTGTAAGCCCAAGAAAGTTGGAGGGCTGGGCATTATTGACACTCCCACAATGAATATTTGCTTGTTGGTTAAGTGGTGGTGGAAAATCTTTACCACCCCTGAGTCTGCCTTATGGTTGTCTATTCTCAAGGCTAAGTACTTCCCCTCCTCCTCCCCTCTATTTGCGACGGCCTCGAGGGGCTCACAGTTCTGGAGAACGTTAGTGAAATTGAAAGATACTTTTCGTAATAATGTTTGATTTCGGGTAAAAGATGGCAAGTCCTTCCATTTTTGGCTTGATATGTGGTCTCCGGTTGGTCGTTTGGCGGAGGTTTTCCCCTCCTTTTTGCTTATTCGTCTGACCCTAACATCTCCATCTCGGAGTTGGTTGGGTTAGGGTAGGATCTCATGTTACGTCGTATATTATCTCCTGAAGAGTTGGATGAATGGCACCATCTCGTTGCCCTTCTCCCGACGCTCTCGGAGGGTAGAGATGAGGTGATCTGGAATCTCACCAGTTCTGGCAAGTTTTCGGTGAAATCCTTGTACTCCTTCCTTCGTGGAGGTACCCCTTCTCGTCGGTTCTCCTCGATTTGGAAGGCTAAGATCCCTCCGAAAATTAAGATCTTTATGTGGCAGGCGATCCGTGGTAAGCTTCCATCGTCGGATCAGATCTGTAAGCGAAACAATTCCCGCAGTGATGCGTGTGCGTTATGCAGCGGTGTGGAAAGCGCTCATCACATCTTCTTTTCTTGTGACCTTGCTCTGTTTATGTGGAGTTGCATCCGCTCCTGGATGGGTGTTAGCTGGACACCTCGAAACTTTGGGGAAATTATCGCTCTGTCCCGATCGTTGGATCCTAAATCCAAACAATTATTCTGGGTTTTTTTCTCCGGTGCTTGTTGGGTACTTTGGACCACCCGTAATAAGTTCACTATTGAGCGGACTTTCCCTAAATATTCAGATGTATGTATTTACAAATTAATCGTTTTTTTACAGATTTGGTCATTCTTGAGTAAGGAGGCGGATCAGGAAGACATGGCTGCCACCATCGCTAAGATCAAGAGTACTGTTGCGACATGTCTTCCTCCCAGGCGAGCCACGGCGGTTAACCCCTCGTCTGTGCCTGCTCCTTCTACTCCGATTCCGTAGTGCCGTAGGTAGTTGGCCTGCATGCCGTATTTTGGCCTTGGCCTTGTATCGAACTTCATTGGCTCTGTACTCTATTCCTTGTTGGTCTGTGCGGCCTGATACTGTTGGTTGGTTGTTGACTCTGCCGTGGTGGCTTTATTTATAAAGTCAGGCATACGCCTTATATTAAAAAAAAACTACCGATGAAACTACGGTGTTGAGCATGTATGGTGACCCTTATATATCTCACCTATTACATCATGATTGATTCAGACCCTTGGATGAACCTTGGAAGTAATCACATGATGCATCTCATCTATCCTTACTTTCTGCCACAGGCTACTACAGTCCAATTTCTGCAGCTTTAAATTTTTTGTAGAAAGTTGTTTTGTGTAAGTCAAAGTATGTTGCAGATCATTGTTAGTGAATATATGTATACTTTTTTTCATCTTTTCCAAGTAAAATTGAGTCAAACTAGGTTTCTAAAAGCCTCAAGTTACTGTTTTTGTAAATTACGCATGCTGGCGTTCATGCGCCTATATATAAATGCTTCATTGCTAAGACACTCACGTTCTCCTTCTGACCCTGACAACGCAATCGATCTGGAGTAGTAATTGTTTTCGGCTAGGTTGCCCCTTAATCATTATCTTTCCTCTAGAATATTATTTTCTTACAACCCCTTCTTCCATCCAGTGACTTTGTTTTGTTAATGTCCTTCAATCTTAATTTTGTGCAGTGCTCATACTGGTTCTGGCTAATTGATTCGGGCATATCTTGAAGTTTAATTCTCATATACCGTCTTGAGTACTATTTGTTGACAATGGCTATCGGCCAGCCAATTAGTTTTGGCAGAGTGTTATACCTTACATCTTCATACTTTAGTATTCAAGTATTTAGGGCATACGATTTTCTATGTATGTAAATTAGTATTGGATGAAACTGTTGATTGATATATGCGACAGATTACTTACAAAGATATATTCCGATGTGCAGAAACACTGAACATGCTATTCTAGGGAGGGGGAAACCTCAACATCTTCTGGTTCTTTCGATAAGCAGCAAAGAGCTATAATTTCCTTGATGATATCTTTTCAAAATACATGGTACAACATGCCAAGTAAAATCGTTTGGTCTGTATTGCATCTAAAAAGGAGAAAATGTAATTTAGACAGGACCATTGCATGATGACATCCATCACTTTTATATATAATAGATGACCCGTTGCGCCAAATGGCGCAGAGTCCCAATTGAAACCATGTAATCATGGAAAGAATTTTCATTTTTAGAACCCAATCATTCTTGTAGTCATACCTTTGAAATTTGAACTTATAATGTGAAGCAACACATGATAAGCTAAGTCATGGGTTAGAAAGGAAGCACATTGTTTTGAAAGCATAAGAAATATTTTTAGAATCAGTCATACCCTTTGAAATGTGAACCTGTAATGTGAAACAGCAAATGACCAAGCTAAGTCATGGGTTGGAAAAGAAGCGCACTATTTCGAAAAGCATAAGACATTTGTTTTCCAGGCTGGTAGAATCATTAGGTCGAACATAGAGATTAAACATAAGGATCTGGGAACATAGGGTTGGCTTAGCATAGAACAATGAAGAGATTCTAGTGTCTCCTGCTATTACATTGAAGATATAAGTAGGCGTTCCGAATTATAACTTAGGAGTTTGGTCTGCGTCCTCCCACAACAATCATCTTCTGCTAGTGCATTTGAAGATCTGTTAACAAATAAGGTCTGGATCCTCCCATGACAATCTTTTTCTGCTGCTGCATTTGAAGATTTGTTAAGAAACAATACACTTTAGTAAGCAAAGCATCGGTTCAGTTTAGTATATAAATCTGATTGACATTTGTACGTGATTAGATTCTGTGAACGTTGAGCCATAGTTTCCCTTTACAGATGTGGAAGGAAAAGATGCAGATGCGGCCTTAAGAGATCTTTGCTTTCTTAACAAATTGAGAGCAGTAAGTTGTGATAGTGGCTCTATTGTCCTATCCCTTAATCAAAAACACTTCAGTAGAAAATACGATCCGCGTCTTTTTGATTGGTGATGAAATGTAGCCCATAAGGTACTGTTTTGTGAATGGAACAAAGAAATACTACATGTTTACAGGAAATACTCAGTTTGAATATTCTAATGCAAGAAACCATTGGTATGTACATTGCACCACAAATAAGTTACTTACCATTCTTTTTCTAGGAGTGACAAATGTTCTTTTCATCTCACACATAGTGCTGGCTAGCAGGTTTTGCTGATTTGAAGAGCTTCCTAAGAGATTGATTTCACAGAGTGATATTTCTAACTTCTCTCCCGATTTGAAGAACTTCGTAACATTTGGATTGAAAGGAAGCGGAAGCACGCGACCGAGGTCCTGGGTATGCAAGGAAAGACATCAATGTAATGTTTATGGCATATAAGAAGCAGTAAGTGTACAACTAAGGTTCTTACCCACGATCATATCTCTAGTGCAGCGACAGCGCCCAGTGCATTCTACTATGGTTTTGCGCTTTTTAATTCACCGATGATCCCCTACATTAGTTAAATAAGGAAGCTATTATTTGGAAAATAATTTGCGCCATGCACGTTCTGAATATCAAACAATTGGATTGGATGATAGTTGCTGGTCCTAATTGAACTTGACTAAATGTGACCCAAAGATGAATCTGGAATAAATTGGATATGAATTGTTGTTCATAATTAACCAAGACGAACAACATGCAGACTTGAAGGTGATTTAGAACAGAAGGCAACCATCGCTTCGATGTTTAATTAAATCGAATCGGACGTACAGTTTGCAGACTCGAAGGTGAATTAAATTGGAAGCTAACCATTTCCTAGAAATTTAAAAGGGAACAAACCATGGGCATTTCATTTTGTTAAATCTTTAATCTACAAAGTACACGTATGAATCATAGAACGGTGAGTATCATAATTTTATCATTGACATGACAGTAGCTGCATGTGTATAAGTTACACGCTGTCATCATCTGCAAGAACAATCGGATCATTCGCTCTTGCCCCTTTCATGTCACACCTGTTGAAAAGCATCCTAACCTTGTACAAACAAAATTAGAGAAACTAAATTAGGCAAGGTTTAAGGATGAAGACAACATCCAAAGAAACTGGGCTAATCTTTCCATTAATGTTTATCTGAAGAACATAGTTCATCATGCTAGCCTGTACATATATTTGTAAAATGGGCATATCTTTTTTCAAAGGGCATATCTTTACTACTGTGTAGGTGTGATTATGTAAACTAAATAAAATGGAGTTGGCTTTATAGGCTTCTCAGCAAAGTATCATTTTTTTTACGGGAACAAAGCTACTGGGCAAATATGTTTCATATCAAGCTTACATTGTACCAATCTTTGAAATGAGGTAGCACATAAGGGAAAGAGATATGGTATTTTATCAAACTGAATATCAATGTGGTGTCTATCTAAAGAGGACCAGTCATGATTAGCTAGTTTTGTTTGCTTTCTGTAAGATTACCATTTTAAAAAGTCTTGAACTACATCTTCAGTAGTAAAGATATGCCCTTTGAAAAAAGCAGAAGGAAACCATGCCTGAAGAGGACTATACATGATCAGCCAACTTTGTTTGCTATGTGGAAGATTACCATCCTAATGACGTTCGCCAAGCCCTGCACCAGCTTGTTGGTATGCTGTCCTTGTGGAAAGTACAAATAAAAATGATGCTTGCTTGAGCTTATGCCAATATACAAATTTTGCAATCAAGGCTTTAATAACTTGCTCGCATCAATTCAAATTTCTACTTGATGAAGATAGATGCACCACGTCCTACTTCTGACAAATACTCGACTCAAAGAGGGGCTCCTATGTGCTTGCATAGATCATATTCGAAGGATGGGAAAATGAGGTTTGATAAATGTTTATTTTCTGTGAAATTCAGTAAAAACAATGTTAATGTGGGCTTCCTTGCTGGAAACATAAGAACCAAGTAGATGTGCAATACATATTCAAGAGAAATATAAAATCATATTGTTTTCCTGCGAATAAGAAAATCCTTTTCTGGTTGAACCCTTCATTGCACTAAGGGTGAAGGAAGTACATTGCCCCAACAACATGGACAAGTATCAGACAAGTAGCAACTAACATTGATAATAAGACAATAACTGATAGATAATGGTCCAGAGCAAGCCCTGATTACTGTTAAAACCTACATCAAAACATTAACTTCTACAAACCTTAAATTTATACTGCAATCTCCTCAATAAATTGAATTTGGAGTGTGGCCTTTACATGGGAAGTGGAAATACAGATCCACTCTGCATTTGACAATAAAAATTCTACCCTGGGCTCCATAAGGTTTGTAGTAGCCAGCTTGAGAACAGTCAGGTTCCGCTACAAGTAGTATATTTTTAGGTTTGTGTTATTTGTGTTTATTACTTTCAAAGTTCTAGGCTTCTAGCAGCATGAGAAAGTAACTACCTAAATATTAACCATTGAAAGTGGGCAGAAAACAGCATCTCTAATTCATAGGATTCCAAATATCTGGAATAGGGAAATGCAAGGGTGTATTTTTGGTTAATATAGAACAATGCTTTCCACATAGTAGACATGTCATATCAAGTAAATAACTTGGTATCTAGTTTGTGGATGCAGGTTCAAATATTTCTTGGACCAACTCACTAAAACAAACGTCTAATAAGTAGAAAAGATGGTTTAATGCTCAATAGAGGCCAGAAGATATAATAAGGATGCAAAACCCAAATAATCCACCCAAGATTCTTTCTCAAAGTTCGTGTCATTATGATCATCCAACTCGGACAACGCTTCTTGATTTTCAGTTAGTGAAGATTATTAACTTAAAAGTCTATATGTCAAAGTCAAAATAAAATCTACCAAACCATGAAACAGAAAAATGCAGCAGGGTAAAGATATAATCTATCATTTCTATTGTCAAGAAACATCACCCTGTCCATGTAGTCTCCTAAACTGTAATTAATATTGATACCCCACCCTCAATTCTCCAAGAACCCAACGACAAGTGATGGCAACAACAAAGACGTGGCTGCACTAGTAATAAACCAAATAAACAAGCCTCAAGTACCCCGCAAAAAAAAGACATAAACAAGCCTCAAATAAATAAACCAAATAAAAAAAACTGAGAGGTACCTTCTGGATGACTCCATATAGAGCAATGCCCCTTCCCCCGTTGGCATCGCTCGCCCTGCTCTTGTTGTCATTGCAGAATCATGTGTCCCCATCTCATCTCCACCTCCCTTCCTTTGTGATGCTTGATTGACAACATCAGATCTAGAAAAGCTCAGAATTTAGCCAAAATAAACATCCTGATTGTGACCACAAGCTTCATAACACATCAAAGTACACCTAAGAAAAAATATAAGCCAACATTTCTACTACATGTTATTTGCAGGTAAAATCATGTTCCTCGTTTTATGCATGCACAAGCATTGACCAGAAGAATATGCATCACATCTAAATCATAACTGCAGTACTGATGCTAAATGAATTAACTGCAGTACTACTTTGCAAAAAATAAGCAAATATATACTGGAATGATTGGAATGGACATTAAATCTCAGTATGTAAAAAACATGATTAAATATCAGAAATCACATGAATGTATTAACATGTTGTAGTTCTGGCAGCCGATGACTGGATTTTTTTTTAAATTCAACAAAGTGGTGCGAACGAATAAATTCAGTTGTTATCATAACAACTATAACTAAAATTGACAAGACGATAACTATCTAATCATGATGAAGCCTCTTGCATGCAAAACTAAATCAAGATGTGCACTGTATAAAAGAGAAAAAGAAGGGGGCAAAGAGGCATACCAGATGAGGAGCCTGAGGATATGGAGTCCTCCACGACAACACCACATGCCCAGCGAGCCACGTCGATGCAGCATCGTCGTGCCGTGTCGCCCACCTTTCCTCTCCCTCTCCTCACGCTCGCTCGACGGCGGCACACCTCGCCGTCCTGGTCGTCTAGCCATCTTGCCGTCTGCGCCCCTTGGCCACGACCTTGCCCGCGTCTCAGTGGAGAGGCGGCTAAGGAGAAGGATGGGAGGGGTGAGAAAGGGATAGGGGATGGAGTAGAAGAGGAGAGAGGGCGGTGCCGTGGGGACTCACCGGAGCGTCAACCGCCGTCGCCTCGGTTGCCACCGGGGAAGCTTTCCTCGATGCCGACGCGCCTCAGATCCTGGTATGGATTAGATGCGGGAGGGGGTGGGAGCGACTGAGCGGGAGGATGGAGGAGGAGGGCCGGCGGCGCGCGTAGATGAGGGCTAGGGTTTGTGTGCAAGGGTGGGAGGGAAGAGGAAACGAGAAAGGAGAGAGGGGGGCTGGGTTCAGTTTTTTTAGATGGTTTATGATGTGACTGGGCGCGGCGGGTGCGGAGGCTGGGTGATATTTTTTCACCCAGCGAAGAGTTACCCAGTCACTGTAAGCACGGACCCCACAAGTCTTTGAGCTAAAAATTCTACCATGAAGTGAAAACAGCAAGCAAGTAGTCAATCGATCCAACGGTCATCAGCGATTCTAAGGGAAGATCCAACGGCTAACAAGCATTGGCACCGGGGGAGGCCTGTGGAGGGGAGTTGGCTAGCATCCTTTAGGAGTTAAATATCCATCCATTCGGTTATTGTGTTCACAGACACACAAAAAAACATTTATCAATCTTTCACAAGTGAATAACTAAGATGATTTTCTTTATCTTTTTGCCAAAGTCAATGATTTTTTCTAGGCCTTTCTTCAAAAGCATGGACCAAAAAGTGTGGCGGGTGTTGCTATGTCGGGACCCGGGGTTAGCGTATGTAATTCCAGTCACGATACAATCACATGGAGAGCCGAGAACCGTACCCACTTGTCTAAGCAGACAAGGCCAAGCACAGAACGTTCTCAGTAAGCATCGAACGTGAGGGGCATCCCATTCAGGCTGGATGATCAACTGAGATGGGTCCTCATCGTCCGCTCACAAGTCTAAATGCTTATGGGTGGTGAATCTCATACTCATAGACAAGTCGCCTCAACCATTTTGTCGATTGAATCCTAACTCTTACGTATACTTACTCCAGCCCGATCACTTAGTCGGGGTCTAGGGCGGGCTCGATCATACAACAAAGTGTGCACGTGACAGAGTCACGAACAATCGCATCGCGATGCCCCAAGCTGCGCACATCTAAGGGCCACTTGGTGTATAAAAGACCGCCAGCCAGATCACAACTAAGGTCTCGAAAACCCATACTAAGACATGCATGTTATAAACATACACGCAGCACACATGTCTAGTATGAACAGCAGGTATCATCACATAACTCTACAAGTACTCTTTATAGATATACACGTAGAGCATACAAAGATCACATGTCTGTGATCCACATTACATCATACAACGGAAGCAAATTAGGTCTGAGTACAGACAAGTTTAACAAATGGCTTAGAGAAGCCTTGTAAACAAACATGCCCTTCCACGAGGGACCAAACTGCTGTCTGGGACTATGCTAACTTAGTCAACGTCGAGCTTCACGAAGGTGACTCCATCGGGGTCCGGGTTCTCATCTAAAACATAGAATAAGCAAACGTGAGTACAAAGTCATACTCAGCAAGACTTACATCAGAACTATACTGCTCATGCTCAAGTATCAAGGTAAAGGAGGTGGGGTTCAACATGCAGAAGTGCCAGCTTTGACTTGGCTAATCCTGTACTACGAGTACCAGACTTTGAGGTAAGAAGCGGACACGAGTCCACTACATCTCCAACCAATACACCACTATGGTTACCTCCTCGACTTCCCCACGAAGAAGCACGCCATAGCACTCACGCTTATCTTGCGAGTTTTATAAGTATCCATTCAAGTTGTCTATGATCAAGTAGAGGTTCCAAGTAGTCCATAACCGCGGACACGGCTATTCGAATAGTTCATTAACCCTGCAGGGGTGTACATCTTCACACGCGTGTCATCACTTATCGCCTCGTTCTTGTCATCCTTCAAGCGGATGTCGGACGTGGATGAAACCAAGGCACTACCCTCACATCACCTTCTCTAATCCAGGAGTCGACTACCTGAGTTTGTCACCGCTCGAGAGTCCGGCCGGTTCCACGAAACGAACTCAGATAATGTAAGGGACCGAGACGCCACCTTTGACAGATGGTTTCACTGCTTCACAGGTCCACCCACATATCTATACATAAATCAAATGGAAAGCCCGAATCTAGTGTGACTCCTGGACTGGATCGGGTACGTAAAGAGGCCAAACGGGGCTCCCATAAAACCCTACATGTGGTCATACTCTTTGTCTTGGATCACAAAACAGGAACTCGGGGCCTAGGGCAGTGTTCAACGAGACAACCCACTGTGTACTCCTACACAGCCTCTCATCGTTCACCTTTGTTTAGGGTGGATTCACCAACACGTTTCACTTTCATCAACACCACTGTGTTCATTCCATCCCGACTCACAATCAAAACATCCTCATTGTACCACTAAGCAGCAAAAGCAGTAACACTTGTAGGGGCCACATGCTCATCAACCAACTCCTAATCTGCTAGGATTGTGGTTTGCTTAATACGGTGGCAAAATGATAGGTCATGCATCGGAAAGGGTTCAACTATGTGAAAGAACGTGTCTCGATGATCTCCTAAACATGCATAAGCGAGACTGAGAGGGAAGTAGGATTTTATAGACATGATCAATGGGGTTTGCTTGCCTTGCTGACGAGGTTCAATATCGGTGTCTTCAACGAAGGGGGTGGCCTCCGGTTTCCAGTTGCACGTCTATCGAGCAAACAATCAAACAAGGTATAAATTTATTTGCAATGCATCAAACACATGATCAATATTGAAATGGTGATGTTCTTGGTCACAATGTGGGTACAATTCCATTTAAAAGAAGTCAAATGCAAAGTCATTTGCAAATGTGCTTCAATTTTGAATTTGAAATAAAGCCATATGGATGTTTTGCACTGTTCACCCAATTTTAATTGGTCAAACATGAAAACAGAGCCCATATTCATAATCCTTGGATTTTTCTGATATTTTTAGACATATTATTTGTTATATTTGGAGTTAAAATGAATTACTTATGAATTTCCCAAGTTTAAATGGTTTTCTGGAATTTTCTGGATTAAATTAATTCTCTGGAAAAAGTTTATTGCGTCATGCTGACATCAGCATGACGTGGGGGCTTCTGACCTATGGGGCCCCTCTGTCAGCCTCAGGGGGTTAATCCCCTCTGTTAGTTTAACTAACAGTGGGTTAGGGGTGGCCTGGGGCCCACTTGTCATGGACTCGGGGTGGGATTAGCAGGGTCATTAGGTGCTAATGGTCGGCGGCTAACCGCCGGCGGCTGTGCACGTGGCGGCGCCTCCCCGGAGAGGGCCTCCCGGCCACGGATTGGCACGGGGAGAGCACTGAGAGGAAGCCCTCGCTCGTGCGGTTCTTCTGCGACTACTGGGGTTTCATGGGAGGGCTCGAGGCCATGGCTACGACAACAATGGCGGCGGCCGGAGCACTGGAACGGCGGAGCGGCGGCTACGGGGTGCCAAAACGAGCGCGGGTTGGGGGAAAAACTCGTGAAGCTCACCAGAGCTTGATGGCGAGCACGGGGAGGCCGGAGGGGGCTCGGTGGTGAAGAATCGCACGCCGGGATCTACTGCAGCCGGCGGCGAGAGGTTGAACTGGGCGTCGTCCAGAGGGCTCGATTTGTTCGATTCGAAGTGCTGGAAGACGAAGGCGACACCGGCGCTTCTCCTGGACAGCTTTTCCCGGCCGGTGGGCGTCTCTGGCCGCGCGGGCTCACGGCGGCGCTCTGCGGTGGACCTCGGGCTGGCGCGAGAACGACGATGGGAGAGGAGGAGAGTGAGCTGGAGGAAGGGGGAAGGGTGTGGCGCTCTCTGGGCGTCTCCGTGGCGTCCAGAAGAGGGCGAGGGGGAGCCAGGAAGGCTGGTGGCGTGGCGTCGCGGCCGCCGCGCGCTCTCGTGCCTCCAGCGAGCAGCTTCGGGGGAAGGGGAGGAAGACGACAAGGGGTACGGGCTGGGCTGGGCCAAACGGGCCAGGGGGAAACTAGTTGGGCTGGAAGCCAGGAGTTCTCCTTTTTTTTCTCTTCCTTTTATTTCTCTGCCATTTTGTTTGCTCTAATAATTAAATACCAGAGCATTTTAGAAAAATGCCCAAATACTTTTATAAATACTAGGTGACCAGTAGCTAGTCACATAAATAATTTGGACATTTTTGAAATTCAATAAATTTGAATTCCAAATCAAATAGGGGTTTATTTAATTTCCAAAGCCACTGTTTGAATATTAGAAAATTCCATGTGCATGGGATTGATCCCAAACCACTTTTAAAATGATCAGCAACATTTCTAGGAATTTTCCAAACATTCAAATGATTTTTGGAAAAAGATTTTTATCTGGCCATTTCAAATAATTTCTCAGGGCTTTCTGCTTCCCCATTTTTGAATTTCTTTTGAATTTTTGCATGATGCAAAGGGCACAAACAAACCCTAGCACTTACCCTAGTTTGGGTTCTGACATGCTAATCCTTTTTGCCGAGGGGTACAAGTACGTGTATATATTCCTCCTATATTAACACTTTTCGCCCATCCTTTTCACTCCGAAAACAACATTTTTCAGCAAGATGATGCAGGCCACGGGAGACAGGCCATTACCCTTGGATTTCGTGGGAGAAGCAAAGCAAAAGTATGGTTTTCGGTGAAGCAGATGATTGAATCTCATCAGCCCGGTTGAAAGCGAGATGTGCACCATTCGCATGCATTGGAGGTATACACTATTATTTTCCAGAATCTAGTTTTAAGGTTGCTTCACTTCACGCACCTATATATGTAGTTTTTGCTTGTCCTTCTCTTGCTATAGCAACAAAAACAGGAGCGCTATAATTCACGGTTGTATTGCCCACTATCTTCATTTTTCTCGTTTTCTTAGGCCATACAATTCCCTCTTTGACGAGCATCGGCCTCGGAAAATCTCATGGTAAGGTAGCCTCGGTTTAGATCGTAGAGAGGTGCAGGTTGGCGATACTCGACGGCTAACAGGAGACATGGATTTGCCCAAGTTCATGGCCCTCGATCGGTGAAACCCCTACTTCCTTCTCTTTTGTATCATGATGGAGGCGATTACAATGGTGGTTAAGGCGAGATCGCTCGAGACCGAGGGTGTGGCTATGCGAGATTGGATGTGCTAGACGTCCCCTCTCCCAGCCTTTATATACTAGGTTTGGTCGCAAGGAGTCCACCTAGGTTTACAGAGGCGGTTGCCTAATCTAGCTTTTGTCTTGGACGCCAAGTCTTGCTTTCCATAATGCTGAGGGATCCTACGTTAGTGCAGCCGTCAGTGCTTTGAGTGGGCCAGTCGTGGACCATTTGAAGCTTCTAGCGGGCCTTCAGTCTCAGCACGCACGAGGAACCCTCATTCGTAGGAGTTGTGGGGACACCCCCTCGTCAGTAGCCCCCGAGTGTCTGGGGGACTCGAAGAGTCGCGTAGGGACTCAAACTTGTATCATCCGTATAAGTGTGTGTTGCATTGTTGCGAGTAGTCGCATGTGGTTCATGAGAGATAGCTTTTCGAGGGATAATAAGATGAAAGGGCCCAAGGCACTCGACCGGTCAAGCCTTGGTGAATTGCGCTAGCGGCAAATACCTCAATAACCCAATCAAGCTCGCGTCCCTCGACACGAACTTGGATATGACTGGTGTCAAGCAAGTTCCAGGCCGCTGCAGGGATTACGGGATCAATGCCACCAGTTTCAGCATTGAATACGACCCCAATGCGTCTGTTAGTGGTCAACTTTTCGTCATGCATCGCGCATGAAACCGTCGGGAGTGAAGTCGCGCTGTGGAAAGTCCCGGCTCGGCCGTCTGTGCAGCGGGGTCTTGCGCGACATCTGGGGTGCATTATATCGCATCCCAGGAAATGTTTGTAGGGGCGTGTGCCAAAATAGAGTGCACCCACTACTACTAGGATTTTGGCCATACAAGAATGTACATTAGTAGAGCGGGCTATAGGACACGCATTGTATCTGTACTTTAGCAGCGCGGCGCGCAAGCCTGCGCTGCAGGAGATTGAGCATTGGCAGCACGGGACTTGGAGACCTACGCTGCTAATATGGGTTCACAATTTGTGTTCCCTTGGCTAGCTACTTTAGTGGCGTGTGTGTGTCAAATACTGCGCTGCAGATGTATAGGACATCTGCAGCGCGGGTTCGTTAACCCGCGCTGCTAATTTGGCTACCACAGACCGAGTTTTTTGGGCCCACATATCAGTAGCGCGCCTTTGCCCTGCATGCCCTGTAGATGCCCTAGTCATCTAAAGCGCGGTGCCACCCGCCCGCGCTATAGATGGTATACCTAAAACCAGGCCGGGCTGCCCCTCACTCTCTCCCCACGCAACGTACAAAACGATCGAGTGGACTAATAGCGGTCGATCGCAGAGCGTTCGAGAGCCCAGGCGAGGAATAAGTATATGATGCACCCACTCAGAAAGTTGTCGAGTGGGCTAGTAGTGTAAGCGTCCGCGGAGCGTCCGAGTGCTCGAGCCAGGGAGTCTGTTTGCTTCGTCCTTTGAATCTTGTGCGTTAGTGCGAGTAGTCACTCGAGCACCTTGTATTCTGGGCGAGTGAGAACTCGAGCCCTGTAGATGTACTGTTCCATTCGGAGGGGAGTAGCCACTCGTACCCTTAGAGTTTAATCCGTGATGTCTTTTGCTTTGTTTTAGCAGTGGCAAGGCGCTCCCGACGGGAGTAAAATTTTGATGTAATCAAAATTATAAAAAAAAACTGAGAATGAGAGATAGGGCATCTTTCCAGCATCAGAGCGTCTACAATTGGCATCAAACCGTCTCATCTGTGCAGCCGTGATGTGAAGGGTTGTAATGATGCTTGCTAATGACGTGTTTGATGGTGGAGATGGCAGGTTATGGACCGTCGCATCCGTTTGGTGTTCATGATGCTGCCTTGGATAACGTGTTGTGACCTCTGTGCTTCTGCCGCCTGTTGGGTTTCCAAGACCGCGTGGGAACGCGCATGATTTATTGCCGTTTTATATGTTTCTTGATGCGAAGAGGCGCCTTGTCTTGGAATCTGTAGTGTTTGCATGCTCCAGTCTTTAAATTTATCCCGCAGCATTGTTTCAGATTGCATGGGACGTTCCTCTTTTGCCCTTAGATTGGTGCATAAATATGGGATGTTGTACTGCAGTGTGATGTTCATCCTCCTCTTCTTCCTTTGCTCTCTTGCTTTCTTTCATGGTTCCCAAACGCCGCGCTCGTGGTACCTCTAGTGGTGCTTCTCGTGGCGTTGCTAGCTGAGGTCACCGCGGTCGTGGTCCCCGTGGCCCTCGTTCTTTATGCTACAGGTGAGGGTGCGGTGGCTCTGCTGCGGTTGCTACTGCTGCTGCTGTGGACGAAGGTGTCTGCGGCTATGACTTCCTTCTGCGTGTTCTTAGCCGCATTGCTTGTCGGATTCCTCTTCCGTTTTCTTTCGCTCCCGTTGTTTCTGAACTTGGGCTGGGAGGTATTTGGCTTCGTCTTCAAGGCTGCTCTCAATCCCCCTTGTGGGTAGAGCTCCAGGTTGAGAGATCCTTCTTGGTTTTCTTGGGGGGGGGGGTTGGAGGGCGTTTGCCCGTCAGCCGAATCCGCGAGGGTGACAGTCTTTACTGTCGTTTTGATGGTTCGGAAACTCTCACCATCCAGGCTTTTGATGCTGGCGGGAGCCGTCTGAAACCTTGCTGGGAGAGCTCTAGTGGCGACGATTCTAGAGGCACAAGAGGTGCTTACATTTCTTCTTTTGCTGGTGGTTCTCCTGCTACGTCTCGTTTTGGCGAATCGTCAACTGGGGTGGTGCTACCTACTCCAGTTTTAAGCAGGACACTGTTGTCAAGCCGTCGACCAAGTGGGTCCACCGGTAGGACAAGGCCAACAAGCTCAAGCATAAGTCGAGCTTCACCACATAGGCTTAGGGTAGGTTGTCCCTTTGTCTGTGATGATGCTCGTCAAAATGTGGGAGAGTGTGAATTATCTCAGCATGGGCACACATGTAGAAGTCATAATTCCTTGTAATGCTTAACCTTGTAATTTTCCTGATTGTAGAGGAATCACTTTGTAATGCTTCATGTGATCAATATAATTGGAGATCCTTTGTTTGTTTATTTTTGATACTGCTTCCTTCATCTTCCTTTGCGTGATCGGGTCCGTTAATATCGGGTGTGCGGTAGCGCTCCTGATGGGAGTAGCCCCAGAGGCTTCGGTCAATCGTTTGCGATTGGGCGGAGGCTATGTAACTTTTGATCGCCCTGGTGCGGGTGCTTTTCTTCGATCAGTACTTATTTTTCTTCGAACTTTTAAGGCATGTTGTGGGCCATCCTTGGGTCTTCTAGGCTCAGAAAATTCTTTGAGGATCGAGAGTGCGTTTAGACTTGAACTCTCGTACACCGGTGTATGTTTGTCCTGTGGGTGCAACATTACCCCGAAAGAGGGAAAGTCGCATTTGAGTCCCCGAGTAGTTTATAGTAAGTGTCGCGTAAGAGAAAGAACGCCTCGGGGGGAGAGGGTAAGTCCGCGCTCGAGCCCCCCGAGTGTCAATGTGTAGATGTTGCGTAAGCAAAAGAACGCCTCGGGGGAGAGGGTAAGTCCGCGCTCGATCCCCCCGAGTGCCAATGTGTAAGCGTCGCGTAAGCAAAATAACGCCTCGGGGGAGAGGGTAAGTCCGCGCTCGATCCCCCCAAGTGCCAATTTTTAAGCGTCACGTAAGCGAAAGAACGCCTCAGGGGAGAGGGTAAGTCCGCGCTCGAGCCCCCGAGTGCCAATTTTTAAGCGCCACAGAAGAAAAAGAACGCCTCGGGGGAGAGGGTAAGTCCGCGCTCGAGCCCCCGAGTGCTAATTTGTAAGTGTCGCGTAAGCGAAAGAACGCCTCGGGGGAAGGGTAAGTCCGCGCTCGAGCCCCCGAGTGCCAATTTTTAAGCGTCGCGTAAGCGAAAGAACGCCTCGGGGGAGAGGGTAAGTCCGCGCTCGAGCCCCTGAGTGCCAATTTGTAAACGTCGTGTAAGATAAAGAACGCCTCGGGGGAGAGGGTAAGTCCGCGCTCGAGCCCCCGAGTGCCAATGGCATGTAATTGGGGCAACGCATTATTTATTACTTCTATTTATTACATGAGTTGCCTATGGTCAGCTCTGCTGATGCCGAGAGAGTGGTGGGACGAAAGTGGCTGCAGGAAATCTTAAGGGTAGAAGAGGCGTAAGTTAGCCACGTTCCACGGGTTGTCCACGTCTTCGCCAGTCTTGGGGGTTCTGTAGTCTGTAAGCTCCTCCTCCATTTACTTCTGAGATTATTTAGGGTCCTTCCCGCTATGGGGCGAGCTTGTGAACTTTTTCCTGTGTTAGCCGCAGGACGAGGTCTCCTTCGCTGAAAAATCTTGTGCGGAGTCGACTGCTCTGGTAGGTGTGCAGTTTATCCTGATATCCTTCTTACCGTGCTAGGGCTATGTCTCTTGCTTCATCTGCCACATCCTTGTCGTCTTCGTGTGCGTCGTCTGCTTCTTCCTCTTCGTACCCAGAGACACGTGGGGCGCCGAACCTGAGGTCTTGTGGGAGCACTGCCTCTGCTCCGTACACCATGAATAAAGGCGTGTATTGGGTTGAAGTGTTAGGTGTGGTGCGCAGGCTCCAGAGGACGACGGTCGGTTCTTCTATCCAATTACCCGCGGTTTTCTCGAGTGGTGCGAGGATCCGCTTTTTGATGCCACCGCATACTAGCCCGTTTGCCTTCTCAACTTGTCTGTTTGACTGCGGTGCATGATTGATGCGTAGTTGATCTTGATGCCCAGTTCCTCGCAAAAGTTCTGGAACTCTGCTGCTGTGAAGTTTGTGCCATTGTCGGTGATGATGTTTTGCGGCACACCGAACCAGAAAATGATTGATTTGATGAAGTTTACTGCCGTGAGGGCTGTCGAGCTTTTCATTGGCACCGCTTTAATCCATTTGGTGAAATTGTCGACTGCTACCAGGAGGTACGTTCGATCGCCTTTTTAAGATTTTTTGAGTGGGCCCACCATATCGAGTCCCCATGTTGCAAAAGGCAAGAATAGTGGTATAGTTTTGAGCTCCGACGCCGGTGCATGAGGCGTGCTGGCGAATTTCTGGCAGGCGATGCAGTGCCGAATAATGTCTTCTGCGTTTCGCATGGCAGTTGGACAGTAGAAACCTGCTCGAAAGGATTTGGACACCAGGACGCGGCTGCTCGCGTGGTGTCCGTAGATTCCTTCATGGATCTCGAGTAGTAGTGCCTTGTCGTCTTCTTCCTCGATGCATTTTTGGAGCACTTGGGAGATGCTGCACTTGTAGAGCTGCCCATTGATAATGGTGAAGGCCTTGGATTGTCGACTGATGCGTCGTGCCTCCATGACGTCTTGCGGCAGGATGCCGTGTATCAGATATTTGAGGAAGCGTCTTGTCCATGTAGGGCCTTTGGGTATGGCCGGTTCTTCCTCTGCGAATGCGTTGTTGCCTTCTTCTTCGGGGACTGAGTCTGCTGCTGCCACCTGTGTCGGTTCGTTTGCCTTGTCGGCTGCTACACCCTCTGCTGGTTCGAGTGTGTAACATCCCAAAATTTTGTAAATTTTGGAATGTTAATAATTAAATAATATTGATTGCCTTTGCTTGATATGTTTGATTTTCACTAAGATTTAAAACTTTCGAAGTTTATTGAATATTAAAAATGAGAGGGAATAAAAGGACTTTCCCTAATATTCATTGTTGGTATTTTGGAATTTATCATTTAAAACAAATCCAACTAAAAATAAAATGAGAGAAGGTAAAATGACGCCTTCATTATAATGTTTTAATGTGATTTTATTCTAATTGGAGTTATTTAATTAATTTTCCATTCAAAAATAATAATAACTTGAGAGAAGATAAAATGACTTCTTCAGAAAAATGTACTGGGAATTATTTAAATAATTATTTGAGGTTTTGTTATTTTTAAAATATTTTGTAACTAAATAAAGTCATTGGAAAATTGTCATAATTTTTATTTATTATTTTGGTCAATATTTTCATTGCATAATTTTCTTTGGATTAGTGTATGAATTTAGAAATTTATTTCATATTTTTCTGATGTGTATTTTTTTTTTAAATTGTTTGAAGTTTTGGATTTAAAGAAAAAAAACACGTACCCAGCGCGCCCAGTAACCCTTTCACGCCGCGGGCGCAATTTGGGTCCGAGACGAACCCGATTGTTTTTTTTCTCTTTTCCCTCTGGCTATAAATAGGATTTAGAAAATCCTTTTCCTTTTTCCCCTTTCTTCAAAAAAGCCCTAGGCAGAGAGACCCGCATCGCCGCCGCCGGAATCCCGCCGCCGCTCGCCGGAGCGCGCGTCCTCCGGAGACGCCACTGCGCCGCCCGGACGCTCGCTCGCGCCGCCACCTGCGTGCCCGCGCCGCCTGACGACGTCGCCGCCGGCTGCGCCGCCAGCCGCTCGCCACCAGCCGCCGCCCGACGCCGTTATTCCGCGCGCCGCCGTGCCTCCTCGGCCGCGCCACACGTCGCCCCACGGCCACCCCATTGTCGGCCACCTGATGGTACGAATTAACGCCCCCTCGTTGGTTACCCAAAGTGGAAGGTTGAGATGTAGACAACAGCAAATTCCCCTCGGTGAAGATACCAAGGTTTGTCTCCAGTAGGACTCCGACAACGAAAGGAAGGTGACAACGGCGCCCGAGATTAGCGGTTGGCGTGGACCTGCACACACAACAGATAACTTTGCTCCCAACGAGTACAGAGAGGTTGTCAATCCCTCCGGCCTTGTTGTTTACAAAGGATAAAACACACGGGATAATAATTATAATGATAGCAGCGGAAAAGTAAATAAAACAGTAAATTGATAGTGGGTGTAAACAGTGGTGAAATATGGACCGGGGTCCTATGATGTTCACTAGTGATTTCTCTCTCCCAAAAGACGATAAAATAGCCATGCGAGGTAAACAAATTAAAGTTGGGCAATTGACAGGATTATGTGCGCAAACCAATGCTAATTATGCTATAAAGAAAGGAAGAGGCTCAAAAGCATGGGCGGTACGCCAAGACAAGTAGACCGAAATCCATCTGCATCTACCTACTAATCATCCACCTTGAGATATCTATCCAGAACATCTCACTGGTATTAAGTTGCGAATCCCACCCAAAATGTAAACTCAAAGCAACAGACAACTGCATTAAAGAACTTTGCGTAAAGTAAACAATCCTTGCACCCGCAAGTACAAGCACCGTTGTTTTCCCCCTTGTGGCAACAACACATCCCCTAGACTCATGTTTCTGTCACTCAAGCTAGTCATCAGGGGGCATGAACCCACAATCATGCATAACGCTCCCTCTTGGAGTCACTACCTACTACTTGGCCAAAGCAATAAACAGCAACGGAGAACATGCAAGAATTACTTTAGAACATAAATATAAAATAGGATAATCAAATATATTACTCAAACACAATCTGAACATAATCTTATAATCCATCGGATCCCAGCAAACTCAGCATAGCAACAACAGAAATATTACATATGTGCCTCGATCATGTAGGGCAGCTCACGAGGTCTAATCCATGAAGAACAAAGAGGGGAGGAGAACATCACATAGCTACTGATCTTAGACCCATGGTCCAAGGTGGACTACTCACGGTTCATCCGGGAAGCGTCCATGGTGGTGGAGAAGCTCCCGGAGGTGGTTCCTCCCTCTGACAGGTTGCCGGGAAGAGGTCTTCTGGTGCTCCCTATCTTGGAAGTGCGGCGGCGGTGGAACAGAGGAGAGATCGCGAAAAAGGGTTCCCGTCTCGGGTTTTTTTGCGTCACGGGGAATAAATAGGTGAAGGGGGCAGCTAAGGGGCCCACCAGGGGTCCAGGCGGCCCGCTGGCGCGGCCCCACCCTAGGGCGCGCCGGGAGGGCGCCTGGGGCCCTGCTGGGTCCCCTCTGGCCCCCCTCGGTGATTCCCGAAGCTTCCTGTACGCTGATTTTTTATTGGATTTTTCCCAAATTTTTGGAGCACTTTTAATATGGGGGAAACCTGAAATAGAAAAACAACAGAAAACAGGAACTGGCATTGGGGTGCACTGAGTTAATAGGTTAGTACAAATATGATCAAAAGTGTATGGAAGGTCATCAATATCATAGCAATATCACACAAAAGAGTCATGGAGCAAGAAGAAATTATAGATACGTTTTGGACGTATCAACATCCCCAAGCTTAATTCCTGCTCGTCCTCGAGTAGGTAAATGATAAAAGCATAATTTCTGTGGTGACATGCTAACAATCATATAAGAACTTTTAAGTAAATAAATCAAGGCATGTAATTCAATTCAAGTCATAACAGGCAATAGTCTATATTTAGCATTGAAATAAGCAACATAAGAACATAAAGGTTCAAGAGCTCTCGCTGTCCGTGACTCGAATGTCTCCAAATGGTGTTTGCGTGCAAGAAAGGGGATAGGGATATACGAGAAAGAAGTATTTTTGTGTTGAGAACTTAATCTACTAAACTTTCACACTTGGTCTTCTTTGGAATCTTATCTTGACTCATCCCCAGACCACTAGCCGGGTACAAGTCAAAATGATCCACTCCTTTTCGACATTTTGAGCACTCATGCAATGGATGAGCGTAAGCAAGAAAGTTGACACTTAGGATGGCAAAGAGAGAATATGGTGGAGGAGGAAGACAAAAAGGTGTGAAAGGCTCACATCAATGAGGACAATCATAGGAGAGAGAAAGCCAAATGATAGATACGATGTGAGGAATAGGGATTTCCATGCAACAGATGCACATATGAGCTAAGGTAAGATCTCCAATGGAACTAGTGGGGGTGCATCCAACTTGCTTGCTCAAGAAGACCTAGAGCTCATTTGAGGAGGCTCATCATTGGAATATACAAGCCAAGTTCTATAGTGTGAAGGTCCCCACATAGCTATATGCATAAATGATAATCTCTATGGAGTACAAGATATAAGAGGGAGTACGAGTGTGGATTTCTCAAAAGGAATAGTAGTATGCCCCTTCTCTCTTTTTATTTATTTTTTCTCTTTTTTCTCTTTTTTGTATTTTTTGGTGGCCTCAATGGCTCTTTCTATTTCACTCATTTGTCCTCTTTGGGATCTTTTAATTTGTCCTCTTTGGGATCTTTTAATTTTGTCCACTTTGGGATCTTTTGCTCACTTTAGGGGCAACACTCTATATATTACAAGGAGTATAGAAGATCTTTCACACTTTATAAAGTAATCAAATCATAAAGAAGATGTAACTATCGTGATGTATGCAAATGTATGCCTCTGCCAGTGTAGCAGGAAATGCAATGATACTAGCGCGTCATGTAGAAATGATTAGGGCAAAGCCCAACTAGCATGCGGCTCATCGATCAAGCAAGTAGCATGTATGACATGAAGATCAAGTCATGAGAAGATGGATGTTGCATGACAATGTATCTCGGAAAGGCTATGGAAATGCCTTGGTAGGTAGGTATGGTGGCTGTTTTGAGGAAGGATTAAAGGAGGTTTATGATGACAGAGCGTATCATGCCAAGGGTTTGGATGTACCGGCGAAGGTGGACGCCAACTCTCGGAGTGAGAAGAAAGCAATGCACGGCACAGGAGAGGCTAGAAAAATATGGGAAGGTGGAAGTGTCAACTTTCGAATACTCACATTAGTCTGAAGAACTCATGCACTTATTATCGGTAACTCTCAATCTAATAAGGAGGTTCACAAAGACACAAGTACCCCGAGGAGGAGTGTATGGGGGTTTGGTTATCCTTGCGCATCCTCGACTCATGGTACGTGAGTGTACTCTAATATTCGACCCCTCAGAAGAGTAGTGATCCATCTAGTAGCTAAAGTTCTCAACTAATTTTGTAAGTTTTGAAAATAAACACGGATTGCCCAAAATACGACATCTATCACTAATAGGCTAAAGCTCTTGACACCAAAATTCCAAACATTACTCAAAACAATACCTCAAAACTATTGCAAGTTACTATACAAAAGAATAGCAACCTCAATTACCTACTTCAAGTCAAGACACAAAACTCAGTGCAACAGGCAAACTCTCTAAACAAGAAAAACATGAAAACTCAAGAGAGTTCCAGCAACAAACTAAACAAAAGCTCTTTGAAAAGATAAACATGAAAACTAAGAGCAAAACATGACAGTAGCTATGAAAAAGAATAAAGAATAAACACAACAAAGATAAGCATGAAAAATCCTATGTTGTGTTCTAGATTTTGGAAGTGGAGCGCGTTTCTCTCCCACACAAAGAAAGCTGGGTTATAACTTGTTATGAACAGCAAGCAAAGCTAAAGAAAACTAAAAATAAAAACTAAGAGCGAGACGCTCCAAGCATAGCACATAATGCATGAAGTGATAAAAATATAGTGAAACGAGAGACGAACTGATAATTGTTGATGGAGAAGGGGATGCACGGAGGCATCCCCACACTTAGACACTGAGTCTCCTTGAATATTTCTTGGGGATGCATGGGGGCATCCCCAAGCTTGAGCGCTTGACACTTCTTAATCTGCTTTCATCATCTTCCCTCGCACACTTGAAAACTCCTTTCATACATAACTCATCATATTCTGATGGGACAATTACATTTCTAGCACTAGTTATGTCCCACTCGTCTGATTTGCCCCTAGTTTCAAAAACACACCTGTTCTGTCCAAGCCACTTTGGGAATCTTATGCTTTTGCCCTTTGACCGTTTGAACATAACTTTGAAAACTTCAGAGCAGATTCATACTAACTCGGAAAAATTCAAATAAGATATCAAAATGTTCAGAAAAACATCACCTATATGTGCGTGTCATTTGCAATCATGAAAAAAGTGTTGGAAATTCCCCATCTGAGTTCGAGCTCATATGATCTTAGCGTGAATAGAAAAATCTCAAAAAATTTAAAAAAAATCAAACAAATTCTGAATTATTTTTTCTGTAAATAATGACAAATGTTTTGAGTTCTTGCAAAGTTTCATCACGAAATAACATTCATGAATGTCGTGGCAAAAAAGACAAATCCAACACTCTGAAACAAAGAATTTTGGAGTGTTGAATTTGTCTTTTTTGCCATGAATTTCATGAATGTTATTTCATGGTGAAACTTTGCAAGAACTTAAAACATTTGTCAATGTTTACATGAAAAATAATTCGGATTTTTTGTTAATTTTTGAGATTTTTTTAGATTTTGTTATTCATGCTAAGATCATATGAGCTCGAACTCAGATGGGGAATTTCCAACAAGTTTTTCATGATTGCAAATGACACGCACATATAGGTGATGTTTTTCTGAACATTTTGATATCTTATTTGCATTTTTTTGAGTTAGTATGAATCTTCTCTGAAGTTTTAAAAGTTACGGTCAAACGGTCAAAGGGCAAAATCATAAGATTCGCTAAGTGGCTTGGACAGAACAGGTGTGTTTTTTAAACTAGAGGCAAAACAGACGAGTGGGACATAACTAGGGGTAGAAATGTAATTGTCCCTAATCTGATTAGCGAGGTTAGTACCCATAATAAAATAATTTTTCTCTACTGGAAATAAGAATATTCTTGAAGAGCTACTGTTTCTCAAGATTGCCAAAAAGTTTTTCCAAAGAAAAAGCAAGCTTAAGGTTTGCAAAACGAAGAAAAGGCAAAACAGGACAGAATCTGTGAAAAACAGACCAGCAGGTAGTAAAGAATTTTTTAGGGATGCTTCTGCAACTCAAATAAAAAAACTCAGAACATACGAAAGTTTCGTAATTGTATAGAGCACGCTGTGTAAACAATTCAGCTCAAAAAGATGAACTGGGATTTTTCTGTGATTTTTCTAGTCACGAGGACAGAATCTGTTTTATGGACAGCATGTCACAACTTTCACTTCCCTTGTCATATGAGGCTATAAATGGCACAAAGCTTGAAAAATAAAGATAAAATGATGTTGCTACAGTAGTAACAATCATCAAAACCACAAAAAACAGAAGAAAAACAAAAAGGAAATCCTAAATTCGTTGCAGGCTTCCTCCCGAAAGCGCTTCTTTAAAGCCATTAGCTAGGCTTAATGCAAATAGAAGGAATCAAAGATCATCATAGTAATCGGAGTTGTAAATCGATTCAAATGGTTCCTCAATAAGTTCATCCTTGTTTCTTTTAGGAAAGGGGTAAATACCTTTTGCCTTCCCGCATAGGCGTATTTGTCCCTTACCTATATCAATGAAGCCCTTCACGGCCCGGAGGAAGTCCCTCCCAAGCACTATGTTTCCTTGGTTTGGCTTCATGACGAAGAAATCAACCATTGCAATACCTTTAAGGAATGTCACTGGTACATCTTTTATCCTTCCCTGGATCTCAGAAATATCTCCATTAGCATGTTCATGATAGGATGAAAACTTGTCCATGTTAAATTTTAAAGAATCATAAACAACTTTTGGCATAGTAGAAACCATGGATCCAATGTCACAGAAAACAAGAAAGTCTTGATTAGAGATGCTAATTCTAACAAAGGGTTCCCAGTCACCATCTATCTCATAAACATCTTTCTTATTTGGTTGGGGTTTCTTTACTTTTCTCAAGTCTAGAGCATCTAGTCTCTTTTCAATAGTAGCAAGTCTATCTATAACAGTATCAAAACTATGATCATAAACAAAGTAGGGACAATTACATTTTTGCCCCTAGTTCTGCCGGCCCGTGGGTTTTGCCCTTACTTTTCGGCTTTGCTCAGTTTTGCCCTTAAATTTGTCTCTGAGGTCATCCGAACGCCCTTTGACCGTTTGACCAATACTTTGAAAATGCATAACAAATTCATATGAACTCAGAAAAATGCAAATAAGATATCAAAATGTTTAAAAAAGCATTACCTGTAAGTGCATGTTATTAGCATTCACGTACAAAATAATATTTAAACTACTTGAGGTTATTAATGTTATTAACATTATTAAACATTAAAGGGTATAAACAATACATTTTCATGATTAAAAATGACATGCGAATGTAGGTGATGTCTTCTGAACATTCTGATATCTTATTTGCATTTTTCTGGGTATATATGAAGTTGTTATGCATTTTCAAATGACTTTGACCATTAATTTTAAAATTCATAACAAGTTCATGTGAATTCAAAAAATCTCAAATAAGATATCAGAATGGTCAGCAGACATCACCTAAACTTGCATGCCGTTTTTATTCATGATTTTTTTATTGTTTACACATTTTTATTTTTAATAATGTTAAGAACGTTAGTAACCTTGGGTAGGTTAACAATTAATATTTTCATATGTGCAAATGATACACACATAAAGGAAATGCTTTTCTGAACAATTAAATATCTTATTTGCATTTTTCTAAGTTCATATGAATTTGTTATACATTTTCTAAGTATTGGTCAAACGGTCAAAGGGCGTTCGGATGACCCGAGGGACAAATCTAAGGGCAAAACTGAGCAGAGCCGAAAAGTAAGGGCAAAACCCACGGGCTGGCAAAACTAGGGGCAAAAATGCAATTGTCCCAACAAAGTAACTAGATAGACCATGTATAATTTCAAGAGCTCTAGCTTCATCACAAGCTAAGAAATCTCCTTCGTCCATAATATCAAGAGAGTGTTTGCACCATCTAAAAAGACCATGGTAAAAATTTCTAAGCACAATTTTTATAGGTATCCAAGGCATAATTCTCCTATGTGCATCAGAAATTCTGTTCCATGCTTTCTTCATATTTCTCCGTCCCTTTGATGGAAATCTAGGACCTCCAACTCCCTCAAGGCACCAAATCCTAACATGCTTGACTGAACAGAAAGGATAACTAAAAGCAAGATGACTATTTTTTCGATTTTTGATAAAGGACACTAAAGCAAAAACTGAAAGGTAAACTAACAAGACTAAAAAGCAAAGATAAAAGATAGTGTGCAACTCCCCTATCTTGAAGAGCGGAGTCCCCGGCAACGGCGCCAGAAATTGCTTTTGATGGTACGAATTAACACCCCCTCGTTGATTACCCAAAGTGGAAGGTTGAGCTGTAGACAACATCAAATTTCCCTCGGTGAAGATACCAAGGTTTGTCTCCAGTAGGACTCCGACAACGACAGGAAGGTGACAACGACGCGAGAAATTAGCGGTTGGTGTGGACCTTCACACACAACAAATAACTTTGCTCCCAACAAGTACAGAGAGGTTGTCAATCCCTCCGGCCTTGTTGTTTACAAAGGATAAAACGCACGGGATAATAATTATAATGATAGCAACGGAAAAGTAAATAAAGCAGTAAATTGATAGTGGGTGTAAACAGTGGTGAAATATGGACCGGGGTCCTATGATGTTCACTAGTCATGTCTCTCTCCCAAAAGACGATAAAATAGCCATGCGAGGTAAACAAATTACAGCTGGGCAATTGACAGAATTATGTGCGCAAACCAATGCTAATTATGCTATAAAGAAAGCAAGAGGATCAAAAGCATGGGCGGTACGCCAAGACAAGTAGACCGAAATCCATCTGCATCTACCTACTAATCATCCACCTTGAGATATCTATCCAGAACATCTCGCTGGTATTAAGTTACGAATCCCACCCAAAGTGTAAACTCAAAGCAACAGACAACTGCATTAAAGAACTTTGCGTAAAGTAAACAATCCTTGCACCCGCAAGTACAAGCACCGTTGTTTTCCCCCTTGTGGCAACAACACATCCCCTAGACTCATGTTTCTGTCACTCAACCTAGTCATCAGGGGGCATGAACCCACAATCATGCATAACGCTCCCTCTTGGAGTCACTACCTACTACTTGGCCAAAGCAATAAACAGCAACAGAGAACATGAAAGAATTACTTTAGAACATAAATATAAAAGAGGAGAATCAAATATATTACTCAAACACAATCTTAACATAATCTCATAATCCATCGGATCCCAGCAAACTCAGCATAGCAACAGCAGAAATATTACATATGTGCCTCGATCATGTAGGGCAGCTCACGAGGTCTAATCCATGAAGAACAAAGAGGGGAGGAGAACATCACATAACTATTGATCATAGACCCATGGTCCAAGGTGGACTACTCACGGTTCATCCGGCAAGCGTCCATGGTGGTGGAGAAGCTCCCGGAGGTGGTTCCTCCCTCCGGCAGGGTGCTGGGAAGAGGTCTTCTGAGCTCCCGATCTCGGAAGTGCGGCGGCGGTGGAACAGAGGAGAGATCGCAAAAAAGGGTTCCCGTCTCGGGGTTTTTGCGTCACGGGGAATAAATAGGAGAAGGGGGACAGCCAGGGGGGCCACCAGGGGTCCAGGCGGCCTCCTGGCGCGGCCCCACCGTAGGGCGCGCCGGGAGGGCGCCTGGCCCCCTGGTGGGTCCCCTCTGTCCCCCCTCGGTGATTCCCGAAGCTTCCTATATGCTGATTTTTTATTGGATTTTCCCAAATTTTTGGAGCACTTTTAATATGGGGGAAACCTGAAATAGAAAAACAACAGAAAACAGGAACTGGCACTGGGGTGCACTGATTTAATAGGTTAGTCCAAATATGATAAAAAGTGTATGGAAGTTCATCAATATCATAGGAATATCACACAAAAGAGGCATGGAGCAAGCAGAAATTATAGATACGTTTTGGACGTATCACCACCGCGTCACCCCCGGCGTTTCCCGACGCGCCGCCGTCCGTGGCCGAGCCACCGCCGGCTGACCTCGCCGGAGGAGCCATCCCGCCGTCGGCCGCAGTCCTCACCGGAGTTTGTCGCTGGTGAGGACCGTCACCGCTGGATCTAGATATGACGGCCCAGAACAGATCTGGGTCCGGTCAGATCTAGGGTTTCGGTTAACCCCGGTTGCTACCGGTTTTCTCCGGTTAATTGGCGGTTCATTTTTTTAGGTGGTGAACGTTCACTGCTTATCACCTATAGTGCACGTTGTTCGTCCCGTAGCGTTCATGGGCCTGTTTGTGAGGTAAATTTATTTTTAATCACGGATAAGTCCTTTTCACAGATTGCACCCTAGAATCTCCGTAGCCGTATCTTCTAAACCGTAAGTCGGAATTAGGTGATTCTTTTTCCTATGCACTAGTATTGATCAGTAGTGTATCATAGAATAAACCTTTCACACATTTGCACACTTTTGAATTTGAATTTATTCAAATTCAAATTCAAACTTAGGGAGGCCGTATCTTTTATACCGTTTATCCAATTCGATTAATTTTTTTTTGCGTTGGATCACTCATGTCATATACTTTATGTTCACATCATCTCAACACCATATTCAAATAATTTTGATCTGTTTGAATTTAAATTTAATCCAAACTTGAACCTGCTATAACTCGTGTTGTAGTATTCCGTTTCACGTGATTCTTTTTGCATATTGGATCATATGAAACATCCTATCGGCTATATCCACACACCCTTCATGGTGGCATGATATTCACCTTGAATTCATAATGTATTCTAGTAATAAACTTTTATATTAATAATTCTTTATCTGTTGACTCTCTCGAGTTCACGTTTCACCTATCACCTTCGAGCACATCGACACCTATACCTTTCAAGCCCATTTTTTATTGTTGCTAAACCTTGTTGTATTTGATTGATTGTTCTTGTGATTCTTATTGATGGCATGATTGCTTATTTGAGTTCTTTCGTTGACGATAGATTGCTCGTAGTATGATGAGTAGAGTTATCTGGATCGTGAGAGCGAAGAACTTCATCGAATGTATAAGGCAAGTTACACTTTGACCATACCTCATCCTATATTTTTCATTATGCATGTAGCACTTTATCACCCTATGCATGTGTAGGACTACTATATATTACTATGCTGAAAACCTGGTAGGATAGCCATATGATCTGATCCTGTATTCTTTGTCGCCTTAGATCGTGACTGTTATATATTGCTATGCTTGTAGATGGGGTTTGGCTTGAGATTACATTGAGTTATGTGAGGATTTAATAACTTGACTAGCAAACCTTAAATTGAATTCACCTTTGGACGGGCATGATGCATCCTGGAGGCTGCACCTTCTTTAAGGGCAGGTTCAGGGTTAAATGCTCCCAATGGTTTTGCATGGTATGGAGGGAAGGCATCATGGGGTCGTGCACCTTATCGAAGGACTGCGCCCATGAGAGTGCACCCTAAGTGGGCGCCGTCCAGGCTAAAAAAGATCGGACAGACTTAGTGACTAGTAGCTTCCATGTACAACCACTGGCTATATGGGCTCTGGCTTAGTTGAGTACGTTGTGGGGAGCCTGGCCCTGGTAGCTAGCTGATGTAGATATGATAGGTGTACCGGCTACCAAACGGTGGAGGTGACCTCTTCTGAAAGGCTTTGTCTCAATATTTTGGTTGAGTCCAGTGGGGAAAGTGTACAAACCTCTACAGAGCGTACAAACTGAACATGATTAGCAGTGTCCCCGGTTATGGACAACTTTGAGCAACTAGGCATTACTGTTGTTGGATGGTCTTGACAGATGTTTCACCTTAATCAAACTTGAGTGGGATATCCGAATAAAGGGTATGGGTTGGAATTGGGTCGCCCAATTCAACCTTATGTAGTAAGATAAACTAAAATTTGACTGATAGGTAGATTGAGGGGAAAATCAGCTTTCTGCAAAATAAAACCATAAGCCTTCCTTTGACTTATCCTTGCATGTAGATGTAGGTATGTTATATCCTTTTTCGTGTGGCTTGCCGTACAAATCAGATGTACTGACCCGTTGTCGGATGTAACCTTCGGTGTTGCAGGATTTTTATACGACGAGTAAGTGATGCGATGTAGGGTTACGATGTCTATACTCAACTGTGCCAGTGGAGTTGATGGACGCAACGAAGCTCTTTATTGTTTTTTCGCTTTATTCTATTTGTAAGCTAGCTCTGAGCTATGCAGGTATGCTTTATTGTAATACTGAATCTTCGATGTAATATTTATGACATGTGGTTTATTCTTGATATTACATCCTGTACTGTGTGTGCTAGCTATTGATCCATGGACTAGCACAGAATGCACAGAGACTTAGATTCTTAGCGAATTGGGTCGTTACAGATGGTATCAGGGCCAAGCCGACTGTAGGTCGTGACCCTAGAAAATGGATAGGAAAAGCCATACGAACAAAACTATTACTTCACTCTTTAGTTAATTACTATTCTAACTAGTATCTCTCATCTATTATTCATCTTCTAAACTCTTTCTCTTGTTTTATTGTAAATGGCCATCCTATTTTCTTATGCCCTTGAAGACATGACTTTTGAGAAGTACATCATCAACCTCATGGACCAATTGAAGTTACGACTACCAGAAGTAGAAGGAGTATCCTATGGGGTTAAATAAGTTTTGAAACTACGAGAGGATTTTCAAGATCAGCTTAGCTGAGAAGGATGAAGCTTAGCCGAGAATGATGAAGCTTAGAAAAACTATTTGTACGTAGTATGAATGAGATCGTATGTCTTGCATATATGACCTTACTCTAGGTGTTGTTTGTGTGGTGTGACTTTTGTGACTTTATGGATTGATGTTATGTGATGTTGTTTGCGTGTAGGTGTTTTTCCTTACTCTTGTTTGTGTGCATGTGCTTGGTGTTATCTTTAGTTTGTTTTCTTGTCTGTATCCTAGTTTTCCCCTACCCTTGTCCTATGGGCTCAATAGATGGAATATGAAGTTAGACTCGCCTTTTCTGGGGCGATGACTAGACTGAAGGTGGAACAATGGATTCATAATATGGAGGAACACATGGAGCTTAATAAGGTTGTAAGTGAGGACATGGTCCACTATGGTGTCAAGTACTTGGTAGAAGAGGCTGCTACTTGGTGGACAATGCATCAGGCGATTAACCAATCAAGAAAGAAGATTACTTGGAAGGAGTTTACAAAGATTTTGTTGGGATCCCGCCTCTTCACCCCGATGCAAAGGGTGGTAAACCATAAAAGTCCCCGTGCCTGCAAAATTTGAGGGGAAGTAGGACACTCCTATGAAGGACACCAAGATGGCTGTACCTATTGTGAGGAAATTCATTGGAGTGAAGAATGCCCTACTGCTCAAGTCACATGTTTTGTGTGTGAAGGAACTGATCATTACCACGCTCAGTATCAATTTTTCATCATGACACAACAAGTAATTCAACAACAAAAGGAAGGAATGAAGAAAATTATCCAGGACCTCAGGGAAGCACCCGTGAAGAAGAAAAAGAAAGATCTTAGCAAACTTCAGTGTTACCGGTGCAGGAACAAAGGACACTATGCCAACATGTGTCCAGGATTGAAGGGAAAGAAGAAGAAGTGAACGTGGGAACAAAGATGTCGACATATTGAAGCTTATGTTGGAAATTGGAGAGTGGAACATTCATAGGTGTGCGCTAAGTGTACGGTGTTACCTTTTAATGTTAGTTGGAGATGTGGATCGATGCGTGTTTTTGCTGCGGACAAACTAGATGTTTATGTCATGTTTGTTTTGCTAAGTATTGCTTGTGTCCTTTGACCTTGATATGTCTTTGATTAATGTCGTGTGTTGTGCCTTGCGTTTCTTCTACGTGAGTACAATAAGTATACATTGCCTTAGTGTAACACCCTCAGAATCAGTAACAGTAATCACTACAGTGATTCCACTGTTAGTGGTCATTATTGTTGATGATCAAACCATGATCACCTTTGATCATGGCTCTGTCAGATTCTCACCCTGATAAAATTTTAGATTATAATCTTGCTCCAAGGAAATTGTAGGTGTATGATAACCATTTTGCAAATACCTAAACCAAGTCAACTCCTAGCCATTTGAATAATCACAAGTCAGTGATGATTATGAAAACCAAGGACGTTGGATTGTTAAATTGCCAAGTGAATTAAAAATTGGGAATTGAAATCTTAGTTAAACCAACACTGTGGAATCTATTTATAAAATGCCTATCAATCCTTAGGCCATGATTATATAGCAGTGGTTATTTTATTAAAATGGTATAGTAATATTGAGGAATAATAAATGAAATAAAACAATAGCTTTAGGAAACTATTAAATTGCC
Organism: Bromus sterilis; assembly: GCA_950022295.1. Lineage (NCBI taxonomy): Eukaryota > Viridiplantae > Streptophyta > Magnoliopsida > Poales > Poaceae > Bromus > Bromus sterilis. The sequence goes on along the minus strand of OX465596.1, from coordinate 152,653,338 downwards.
ATGGAATAAAATAAACAAGTGCAAATTTTAAATGAACAAAAATAATAATTGTGAAACCAATTTTATAAAATACCTAAATAACAGTAGGCTATATTAAAAGTGAAATTGGATTTTATTACAATGTTTAAAAATGATAAACAAATAATACCAGTGGTCAAACAGTGATATTGAATGCCTTTTAAATAAAACAAAATACTAAAAGATTTTTATTAATGCCCAAACTTTTTGTGGCACTTAACTATGATGCAACAATAATTTTGGAACAAATTTTATGTTATAGAAAAATGTAAAAGACTTTAAACTAATTACAAACAGAACAAACAGAAAAAAAAACAAAAGAATACAAAAGAGAAATTAAATCAAAAACCCTACACTACGCCGGGGGCGAGGCCACCCCGGGCCCAACCCCTCTCCCTCCCCTGTTTCCCCCTTGTCTCTTCCCCCCTGCTCCACTGTCGCCATGGACAGAGAGCACGGGCGCGTCGGCCCCTCCCCTCACCTGCCCCCTACCTGCCCCCCTCTCCCGAGGGATAAGGACCCCCCTGGCAGTATTATCCTCTCCCTCCACCCCTCCCATGATCTGGAGAGGAGACGACGTCTCTGTCTCCGCCGAGCTACCACGGCCGTCGCCGCGTCCTCTTCATGCCCATGGCCAACGGCTTCCTCGCGCTACGGCGTGGTGTCCAAGGGCTTCGCCAGGGTTGAATGCTTCGTCTCCGTCATCGAATCGAGGCCAAGGAGGCCTTGTGCCGTCGCCCGTGCCTCTTTCTGCCTCCACGAACGCTGGACGCCGGCGTCAAAATTCGTCGCCATCGACGGATACCCGGCCCCCTCGAGCTTCTCCTCGTCAACGCTGTGAGCAACCGCCCCATCCCCTCTCCTGTTGCTGCCTCCCGCCGCCGTAGTACCCTTCCCCGCCGTCCCCTGCTTCGGGCGCCCCCGCAGCCGCCATTGCCGAGCCCCGCGCCTCGCCCGCGTCCAGTGCGCACGCCATGCGTGGCCACGCCTCGCCCCCCCACTGGGGCTCCCTTGGCCGTAACGCCTCGCCACCGTGCCGGAGCCACGCCGCCGGCGTTCTCTCTGGGCAACCGTGGGCAACTGCCCTCCCTAAACCCACTGGCTGGTGGGCCGGTCAACTTAATTAGGCTGCTAACCCCCTTGCTTAGACTAACCCATTGTTAACAGAAAAATAACCCCCTAGTCTATAACATGTGGGGCCCACCCCCTAATAAACTGCTAACTAAAATTAAGTTAAACTTATCCCCTTAGAATGACAGGTGGGCCCAAGGCCAATAGTAAACTAGTGGCTAAGTTAATCTGTTAGATTAAACATGTGACAATGACATGTGGGCCCATGCAGTTCTTTAATTAAAAATAACTGTTAATTAACACATGTTTCACTTATAGCTGGGTCCCACTAGATTATTAGATTATAAATAATCAGTGTATGACATGTGGGTCCACTTGATTAATCGATTAAATTAAATCATTTTATAAATAACAGAGGCTGGACAGTGGGACCCACTGGTCAGGTTTAACCAGTCAACCCCTTATGGATAATGTTTATTTAAATAATAAAAGAAATTATAAAATGATTTAAATTGAATTAAACTATGAAATTGAATATCTTTTAAACCGTAAATCGGATGAAAATAATTTATACATGAAAATTGATCAGAAAAATATAACTAATACGAATACGCTATCTTTATGCCTATCACACCCCTCTAACACAACAAACATCGAACCGTCCCCCTTCGGACCGAATGTCCGATAAATTGTCCGGTACTGCTAAAGTACCCGGATGAATTTATTTCGAACACGAAATTTGTTCGGAATAGATCAACTAACCCGGATACACCACCCACACATGTGTCGGATGTCCACGACACCTCCGGCATGATATCTCCACCTTCCAGACACCCTGTCCGGTAATCACCCAGAGGTGAGAGTTCATCCCCGGATGAATTCCCGCTCTGACCAACGTGCAGTGCACTGCGTTAGAACACCGTTAGCATTGCATCTGTCATGACATGCATCTGTTTGTATATGCTTTCTTTGTATTTACTGTTTCTCCCCCCCTTAATCTCCGGTAGACCCCGCTGCTGCCGCCGACTACACCGCTGCTGAGTACGACTACTTCGTCGACGACCCTACCCCTACCGTCGAGCTTCCAGGCAAGCAGAGCCATTCTCTTCCCCAGATATCGCCTATATTTCCATACATTTCTTGCACTAGGCATGGTTACTGCTGCTGCTACGATTACAATCCTATTCAATTGCATAGCCTATTTTTGTCGCCCCTTGATGTACCTTCCTTTATCCTATGCTACCTTATAAATATATATTATATTCAATAGTGAGCCCTGCGCTTTGTTAGCTAGGATTAGATAGCAGGGCCGTGATCACTCAGGGGAGTGACGCGGATACGTCTTATTATAACTGCAACAGGTACGGTACAGTGCAGACACCGCCTGAGGCCCCCTAGCTCGGCTCTGCCGAGCCACATCAAGTGAAGCTATCGAGGAGTAATCCTCGTACTCCACTCGTTGCTGACTCTGTATAGCCTCTCTAGGTACCTGAGCAACGGTTGTCCTTCAGGTAAGAAGTCGGGCGACCCAACGGTGCCTGCGAGAGGTATTGCGACGGGACGACAGGGAGGGTACGACCAGTGTACCGGTGTGCTTGGCCCCTGATCGTTGGCCGCGAGAGTTACCAAACCACGAAAGTCGAGTTCCTCCAGGAGCACACGCGAGACAAGGTAAGGAGACGGTTCACCTTGTTGGTAACCACAGAGACTTGGTGGGACGACAGGGAAGGCACCGATGTACTGGTGGTCCTGACTGCTGTCGTTGTCCGCGGGTCGGTTAAGTCGAGGCAACGATAACGGTTGTCCCGCAAGTTAATAAAATGACTAATGGTTCAGTGAATGTCTTGAGTTGGCTATATGCCATGTACGCACTACCTACCCGTGGGAATTACGAGTTATGGGCTCCTTTGCTTCATAGTGTCGTCCGAGGACTCTTCAGACGTCAGCAGTACTGCGACCTGCGCCGGGAAGTGGTGTTGTCTTATTTTCTCGCGGGGTGGTGTATTATTTGGATTTGCTTTAACTTCACCGGCCAGCCACGCACCATGCAGGAGTACGTTCGGGTTGGGGTCCAAGGCCCGGTGTACTTAGGATTTAGATCGGCGGATGGCCTCTCTGTTTAGTTTGAAAGATGGGCTATGAAGTGTCGGATAGCCTCGGTGGAGCGTTCCCTAACAAGGTTCCCGCCACCCTGGAGATCCATGCGTGTAGTGTAACACAAGTGCACCCCTGCAGGGAAGATTAATCTATTCGAATAGCCGTGTCCACAGTAACAGGACGCTTTATGCTGAAGCTGGATCTTACCACTACAAACTATTATTATTAAACTGTATGGTTCCGGGTTTTATTCCTCGCGAGGATGTCGAGGAGGTGATCTCGGAGTCATTGTTAATTATTACAACTTAGTATTATACAATGCTGCAGTAACTTCTGCTGCATTGTTATTTTATGTTTTATATTGAACTGTTGGCTATTCTCTCCTCATGCTGCAAGACTCGTCGGAAGATGCTAGTCTTCGATAGACCTAGTTTCTTACCCTTATTTTGATTTCTATCTTGCAGTCCACTATATATAGCCTCCCCTTTCCATTTGATACAATGCATAATGCTTAGTAGCGGACGTAAGACTCGCGGGTATGCTAGATACTCACCTGCTTTATTTTCCCCTTTTATTGTTTTGCCTAATCGGCCGCTGCAGTCGACGTTGGAGCCTTGGAGTCCAGGAGCAGGAGATCCCCGATGCCGACCGCCACAACATGAAGACCCCCGATGCCTACTACGACGTCGAGTTCCCCTTTGTCCAGGAGTAGTTTGGAGATTCCCAGGCAGGAGGCCTCGCCTTTTCGATCTGTTGTTATTTGTGCTAGCCTTCTTAAGGCAACCTTGTATTCTTGTGTCTGTACTCAGATACTTTTGCTTCCGCTAACCTTGTGCTCTCGAGCTGTTGTATTCGAGCCCTCGTGGCCCCTGGCTTGTATTAAACAACTTGTATTATTTTATTTGTAGAGTTGTGTTGTGATATCTCACCGTGAGTCCCTGATCTCGATCGTGTACCTTGCGTGTATGATTACTGTACACGGTCTGATTTTGGGGGCGTCACAAGTTGGTATCAGAGCCGACTGCCTGTAAAATACCCCCTTCCCAACTCCTTGGTCGAAGTCGAGTCTAGTTCTTGCAAAACTACTTTACTAACAGTGTCGTGTGGCTTATCGGCCCACGTCGCCAACTAGGTGGTATTATGATCCTTTTTCTCCGTACCTTTACTCTGGGAATCTGCTCTCTCCTCTTTTCGGGTTAAAGATTTTGCTAACTCTGACTTTAGGTTCTCGTGACTACTTCCTCCCGGAGAGCCCCTCATTACAGATGATCGCTTGCTTCACGAGAAGATACGGAAGATTACTCTCCGATAAAATTCCCGAGACCTTATGTGCTGATCACCTTTACAATTCACTGCCACCGATAAGTCCGTATGTATAACCACATACACGTTTCTTTCATCCATTCAATCCCAATTGCCCTTGTGTTCACAAGATGCATCGAAATACTTTCCGTTGTTTCGAAAATCCTTTGAGCCTACTGCCTTGCAGCTTCCTTTCACCCTGCGGATAATTCCTCACATTTATCGAGGATCCGTTCATCCTAAGTTGTTCCCATGATTCCCAAAAATACTTTGAAATACTATTCGATCTCGCGACAATCCTCGGCAGCCTACTGCTTTGGAGATTCTTCTTACTTGCTTGCACTATGATTAATCCCGTTTGTCTTGTAGTCTTGGTTGACCTCCCTTGGCATTGCCATTCTGATCTGTTGAATCATCGTGTGCGCAAGTGCACGCAATTATCAGTTGATCCCTACGAATCCATTCTTCTGGCTCAGACGTCATTCCGGACATGAGCTGGTTCTCGGTAAAACAAACTTTAATTGATTAACCATGAAGCTCCTATTCAACTTATTCATGTTTGATCGATGTAGCTGAATCTGATACACCGATATGGAAGTCATAATTCCTTTGTACTTAAGCATCGAATTATTCCGATGCTTCTATCTCCAATGCTTTGACATTCTTTCTTCTTATGGTTGAGTACGATACTCGCCCCCAGACTCTTTGTACACCACGTGACCTTTTAGGTGGATTACTACCTACCGTCCCCTTGTACCCTAAGTCATTCATGATTTTCCCTGATATCAGATGCCTCTAGCGAATGATATCATCTACTCGGTTTCGTCAGCCTTCTGCTTTCGATTTGGTATCCCTTGCTTATGATATTTGTTGTATGGGTTTCAAAATGCCCGATTGGTTAACCCTATGTTTCCCCTAATCTGTATAACCCAAACTTTATGCGGGTTATACTCTACCGGCCTCCCTTCAGATGAGCTTTCAATCCTACCACCTCCCCGAAAGCGAGAAGTGAATGAAGGGTTATACATTGAAGAAGTGGGAGTCGACCCTGAACCTTGTGTTCATGCCCATGGATACGATGTAGAACTTATCATGAAAGCTTCTCGTATTGATAATTAACCCCTTGGTGTAAATTCTTCTGCACCTATGATCCACCATTCTACCTTCGAGTATTACCCCTGGTATCTCGAGGATATCATGCCTTTGCACTACATCTTATGAATTGTGATGAAACAATGCCTATCCCTGTCATAGCAATTTCATGGTTCTTGGTTGTCGTCAACCGGGAACATCGAATACTTTTGCTTCACCATTCCTTTTGCTTGATGTCGTCGTTGTTCGATTGTATTTTCTTGAAACCTTTTGACATGATGTGTCGAGGTCATCATCAACATTTTTGCTTCTTCCATGTGTCTATTGAATTAATGGTGAGAAATACCATCCTTGCCCTCGATGATTTGTGTTATCATCGACAACCTCCTTTGACACCCTGCCAATACAAACTTGGTCGTGTATATCGTGCTCCACTCTCTTTGGGAAGGATATACACTGAATACTTGTGTATCATCACAATTTCCTTTCCATTTGTCTGTTTAACCTTTCTTTTAATATAAATTATCTGAGCAGGGATAATTCCCTGCTTATGTAAATACTTCGGTGTACTACTTTGTCCATACAACCTGTTACTATTGTTGATAACCTTTCGGTAACCCCCGATGGATGAGAACTTTACCTATTGGTCCGCCTCGTCTTAACGAGCAGGAAAATGGTTCTCTTTGTCCCTCGCCCTTGGTACCGACGTTGTTGCCGACATGGCCAACAAGTTGTTCTCTGACTTACCTTGCAACTTGATCGCATTGTTTGTCACCACCCTTCTTATTCAACGTGGCCCCATAACCCACAGTTCCACAGGACCGAAACCTGTATCTTGTCATCGACCTTGTGATATTCCGTCCGATATCAGACTCAGTGATTGTGTCTGATGATCGGGGCCCCATTCCCATCTTCCGTTATCGGCATCGAATACGTGCCTATCCGCTTAAAACTTCTCACGATGTACTTCCCTGAGGTTAAACTCAGAAGGACTTTGTACCCCATACCCTTGAGAAACCCCATTCGACTGATCTTGTATCGATCCGACCCCCTTAAGCTTTACCTCTTAACCTGTTCGTGAGTGCGATGAAGCCCCGAAGAAAAGGATGAAAACCCATCGAGATGCACCGATGCGGAGCAGTGAAGGCCTCAACGTGAAGGATTAATTTCTTCGAGTAGGACAACAAGAACCAGAAGATTTGTTAGAAGGCGAAACCGAAACTCTACCCCTTACACTACTTTTAATTCTCGGGACGAGAATTCTTTGTAGTGGTGGAGATTTGTAACACCCTCAGAATCAGTAACAGTAATCACTACAGTGATTCCACTGTTAGTGGTCATTATTGTTGATGATCAAACCATGATCACCTTTGATCATGGCTCTGTCAGATTCTCACCCTGATAAAATTTTCAGATTATAATCTTGCTCCAAGGAAATTGTGGGTGTATGATAACCATTTTGCAAATACCTAAACCAAGTCAACTCCTAGCCATTTGAATAATCACAAGTCAGTGATGATTATGAAAACAAAGGATGTTGGATTGTTAAATTGCCAAGTGAATTAAAAATTGGGAATGGAAATCTTAGTTAAACCAACACTGTGGAATCTATTTATAAAATGCCTAGCAATCATTAGGCCATGATTATATAGCAGTGGTTATTTTATTAAAATGGTATAGTAATATTGAGGAATAATAAATGAAATAAAAAAATAGCTGTAGGAAACTATTAAATTTCCATGGAATAAAATAAACAAGTGCAAATTTTAAATGAACAAAAATAATAATTGTGAAACCAATTTTATAAAATACCTAAATAACAGTAGGCTATATTAAAAGTGAAATGGGATTTTATTACCATGTTTAAAATGATAAACAAATAATACCAGTGGTCAAACAGTGATATTGAATGTCTTTTAAATAAAACAAAATACTAAAAGATTTTTATTAATGCCCAAACTTTTTGTGGCACTTAACTATGATGCAACAATAATTTCGGAAAAAAATTTATGTTATAGAAAAATGTAAAAGACTTTAAACTAATTACAAATAGAACAAACAGAAAACAAAAATAACAAAAGAATACAAAAGAGAAATTAAATAAAAAAACCTATACTACGCCGGGGGCGAGGCCACCCCGGGCCCAACCCCTCTCCCTCCCCTGTTTCCCCCTTGTCTCTTCCCCCCTGCTCCACTGTCGCCATGGACAGAGAGCACGGGCGCGTCGACCCCTCCCCTCACCTGCCCCCTACCTGCCCCCCTCTCCCGAGGGATAAGGACCCCCCTGGCAGTACTATCCTCTCCCTTCCCATTCCCCTTTCTCCCTCCACCCCTCCCATGATCTGGAGAGCAGACGACGTCACTGTCGCCGCCGAGCTACCATGGCCGTCGTCGCGTCATCTTCGTGCCCATGGCCAACGGCTTCCTCGCGCTACGGCGTGGTGTCCAAGGGCTCCGCCAGGGTTGAATGCTTCGTCTCCGTCATCGAATCGAGGCCAAGGAGGCCTTGTGCCATCGCCCGTGCCTCTTTCTGCCTTCACGAACGCTGGACGCCGGCGTCAAAATTCGTCTCCGTCGACGGATACCTGTCCCCCTCGAGCTTCTCCTCGTCAATGCTGTGAGCAACCGCCCCATCCCCTCTCCTCTTGCTGCCTCCCGCCGCCGTAGTACCCTTCCCCGCCGTCCCCTGCTTCGGGCGCCCCCGCGCCCGCCATTGCCGAGCCCCGCGCCTCGCCCGCGTCCAGTGCGCACGCCGTGCGTGGCCACGCCTCGCCCCCCCAATGGGGCTCCCTTGGCCGGAACTCCTCGCCGCCGTGCCGGAGCCACGCCGCCGGCGTTCTCTCTGGGCAACCGTGGGCAACTGCCCCCCCTAAACCCACTGGCTGGTGGGCCCGTCAGCTTAATTAGTCTGCTAACGCCCTTGCTTAGACTAACCCATTGTTAACAGAAAAATAACCCCCTAGTCTATTACATGTGGGGCCCAACCCCTAATAAACTGCTAACTAAAATTAAGTTAAACTTATCCCCTTAGAATGACAGGTGGGCCCAAGGCCAATAGTTAACTAGTGGTTAAGTTTCTGTTAGATTAAACATGTGACAATGACATGTGGGCCCATGCAGTTGTTTAATTAAAATAACTGTTAATTAACACATGTGTCACTTACAGCTGGGTCCCACTAGATTATTAGATTAATTAAATTAGATTATAAATAATTAGTGTATGACATGTGGGTCCACTGGATTAATCGATTAAATTAAATCATTTTATAAATAGTAGAGGCTGACCAGTGGGACCCACTAGTCAGGTTTGACCAGTCAACCCCTTATGGATAATGTTTATTTAAATAATAAAAGAAATTATAAAATGATTTAAATTGAATTAAACTTTGAAATTGAATATCTTTTAAACCGTAAATCGGATGAAAATAATTTATACATGAAAATTGATCATAAAAATATAACTAACACGAATACGCTATCCGTATGTCTATCACGCCCCTCTAACACAACAAACATCGAACCGTCCCCCTCCGGACCGACTGTCCGATAAATTGTCCGGTACTGCTAAAGTACCCGGATGAATTTATTTCGAACACGAAATTTGTTCGGAATAGATCAACTAACCCGGATACACCACCCACACATGTGTCGGATTTCCACGACACCTCCGGCATGATATCTCCCCCTTCCAGACACCCTGTCCGGTAATCACCCGGAGCTGAGAGTTCATCCTCGGATGAATTCCCGCTCTGACCAACGTGCATTGCACTGCGTTAGAACACCGTTAGCATTGCATCTGTCATGACATGCATCTGTTTGTATATGCTTGCTTTGTATTTATTGTTTCCCCCCTTAATCTCCGGTAGACCCCGCTGCTGCCGCCGACTACACCGCTGCTGAGTACGACTACTTCGTCGACGACCCTACCCCTACCGTTGAGCTTCCAGGCAAGCAGAGCCATTCTCTTCCCCAGATATCGCCTATCTTTCCGTACATTTCTTGCACTAGGCATGGTTACTGCTGCTGCTACGATTACAATCCTATTCAATTGCATAACCTGTTTTTGTCGCTCCTTGATGTACCTTCCTTTATCCTATGCTGCCTTATAAATATATATTATATTCAGCAGTGAGCCCTGCGTTTTGTTAGCTAGGATTAGATAGCAGGGCCGTGATCACTCAGGGGAGTGACGCGGATACGTCTTATTATAACTGCAACAGGTACGGTACATTGCAGACACTGCGTGAGGCCCCGTAGCTCGGCTCTGCCGAGCCACATCAAGTGAAGCTATCGAGGAGTAATCCACGTACTCCACTCGTTGCTGACTCTGTATAGCCGCTCTTAGTACCTGAGCAACGGTTGTCCTTCAGGTAAGAAGTCGGGCGACCCAACGGTGCCTGCGAGAGGTATAGCGACGGGACGACAGGGAGGGTACGACCAATGTACCGGTGTGCTTGGCCCTTGATCGTTGGCCGCGAGAGTTATCAAACCATGAAAGTCGAGCTCCTCCAGGAGCACACGCGAGACAAGGTAAGGAGACGGTTCACCTTGTTGGTAACCGCAGAGACTTGGTGGGACGACAGGGCAGGCACCGATGTACTGGTGGTCCTGACTGCTGTCGTTGTCCGCGGGTCGGTTAAGTCGAGGCAACGATAACGGTTGTCCCGCAAGTTAATAAAATGACTAATGGTTCAGTGAATGTCTTGAGTTGGTTATATGCCATGTACGCACTACCTACCCATGGGAATTACGAGTTATGGGCTCCTCTGCTTCATAGTGTCGTCCGAGGACTCTTCAGACGTCAACAGTACCGCGGCCTGCGCCGAGAAGTGGTGTTGTCTTATTTTATCGCGCGGTGGTGTCTTATTTGGATTTGCTTTAACTTCATCGGCCAGCCACGCACCGTGCAGGAGTACGTTCGGGTTGGGGTCCAAGGCCCGGCGTACTTAGGATTTAGACCGGCGGATGGCCTCTCTGTTGAGTTTGAAAGATGGGCTATGAAGTGTCGGATAGCCTCGGTGGAGCGTTCCCTAACAAGGTTCCTGCCACCCTGGAGATCCGTGCGTGTAGTGTAACACAAGTGCACCCCTGCAGGGAAGATTAATCTATTCGAATAGCCGTGTCCACGGTAACAGGACGCTTTATGCTGAAGCTGGATCTTACCACTACAAACTATTATTATTAAACTGTATGGTTCCGGGTTTTATTCCTCGCGGGGATGTCGAGGAGGTGATCTCGGAGGCATTGTTAATTATTACAACTTACTATTATACAATGCTGCAGCAACTTCTGCTGCATTGTTATTTTATGCTTTATATTGAACTGTTGGATATTCTCTCCTCATGCTGCAAGACTCGTCGGAAGATGCTAGTCTTCGACAGGCCTAGTTTCTTACCCTTATTCTGATTTCTATCTTGCAGTCCACTATATATAGCCTCCCCTTTCCATTTGATACAATGCATAATGCTTAGTAGCGGACGTAAGACTCGCGGGTATGCTAGATACTCACCTGCTTTATTTCCCCCTTTTATTGTTTTGCCTGATCGGCCGCTGCAGTCGACGTTGGAGCCTTAGAGTCCAGGAGCAGGAGATCCCTGATGCCGACCACGACAACATGAAGACCCCCGATGCCTACTACGACGTCGAGTTCCCCTTTGTCCAGGAGTAGTTTGGAGGTTCTCAGGTAGGAGGCCTCGCCTTTTCTATCTGTTGTTTTTTGTGCTAGCCTTCTTAAGGCAACCTTGTATTCTTGTCTCTGTACTCAGATACTTTTGATTCCGCTAACCTTGTGCTCTCGAGCTGTTATATTCGAGCCCTCGTGGCCCCTGGCTTGTATTAAACAGCTTGTATTATTTTATTTGTAGAGTTGTGTTGTGATATCTCACCGTGAGTCCCTGATCTCGATCGTGTACCTTGCGTGTATGATTACTGTACACGGTCTTATTTTGGGGGCGTCACACTTAGACCCTTCACCTATTCAGTATGATTCAAGACTGAAGGAGACACAACAACAACAACAAGAAGAATAAGTTGACAAGTGACTCGATGATACGAAGATTGCTTCGCAATGCAAAACTGAAGCTACCATCATCGAAGACCTGAAGACCTGAAAGATTCAAGTTTCTACCGTTAGATCGTTTCTATGAGCTGTCATTTCTTGTTTTACCGACAGCTACACGTCAAAACTTACTTTCAAAAGTAGTGTGATGTTTGTATGGGTATATCTCTCTCTATATTCTATTCCCTCTCATCCTCATCCTACACTGAAGGAGTTACTACAATGGTTGCTAATACCAAGAAGAAGAATAAAGATGGATGCAAATTAATGCCGAGTTCAAGGATAACCCCATGTGACAGGATCTTACAACAAGCAAGCTCAATCTTGCTGAAGGGAGAACCCCGAAGAAAGTGATAGTTCACAAGTGCTCGTTTTATGGTAGTTTGCGCAAACCTGAGTGTTGCGAGGAAATGATAGATGTTTTATTTTGGCTTGCAGAACGGATGGATTTATCTGAACCCGGTTCATGAATAAGAGGAATTTCTACAATGCTCGTGAGGATGTCCGAGTGTTAGATTGCGAGATTCGCTAAACCATATACAAGGTAACGATTTGGGTGCGGAATGGATTGATCACCATGTCGACTACTCTTATTATTCTCTCTTGCTATGCGGAATAGTAAATCTTGAGTGACTTACCTATAGAATAGAGACGACGAATTTAAGCCTGAACCATAGGATGGTACGATGATTGACCCTATATAAGATTACCGTTTATAATAGTAGGTTATACGGTGAGTATAGACCAAGGTTATTTACTGAAGGTATCCCATAAATGTATTCTTGATGACCACCATGAGGGAATCGATAGTTGCTTAGTATTGACATTTGACCTGCTAACAGATAAGGTTCGCTATATGGCAGACCACTCTGTTGCTAAGGATTCAAGACCTCAAAGGAGTTGGTGAAATCTCTATGAAGGATGTCTTCAATGGATTGTCAGAACCCTAACTTGGGTAAGTGCTAGGGTTTGAGTGCCCCTTTGCATCATGTGAAAATTTCAAAAGAAATTCAAAAATGGGGAAAAGAAAAGCCCTAGAGAATTTATTTCAAAAGGCCAGATAAAAATTGCTTCCAAAAATTCCTCTGGTATTTTTGAAAAGTCTTATAAATATGCATGATCACATATAAAGTGAAGTGGGTCCCACTGCATGCTCCAAGATTTGTCAAAAATTCCAAAAAGGGCTTGGAAAATAAATAATACCCCTATTTAAATTGAAATTCAAATAGTTTGAATTTAAAAAATCTTCAAATTTTGGGAGTCGCTAACTATAAGCCATGTGAATCCATATAAATGTTTTGGTGATTTTATAAAATGTTTTGATATTTTTTTATATCAAAACATAACAAATGTCAGTAGAAATAAAAAGAAAAACAGAAGAAAATTAGAAAAGGGCCTAACCAACGTTTTCGGCCCAACTCATCCCCCCCAGCCAGCCCAGCCCGCAAGCTCACCTTGTCGTCTTCCCCGGGCGTGGCAGGCACCTCGGTGGCGTCCATGCCGACCCCGGAGAGCAGCTCCCTGCCTGCCTGGCCTCTCCCGCGCCTTCTACTCGCGCCTGGAGACGCCCAAGTGCGCCACGCAACCATTACCCCTCTCCACGCTCGTCTTCCACCTCGCCAGTGCTCGTTCCTGCAGATACCAGAGGACCACCGGAGCACACCGCCATGGCAGACGCGGCCACCGTGCCCTCGAGCTCGAGCCAGCGTGTCCCCCGTGCTCAACGTTGACGACTTCGTCTACCTGCAGAAGCTGACGCCTTGATTTGGCCCAGAGACGACGCAATCATCATCGTTTTGCCGCTGGACCCCGAAGCTCGCCGCCATCGATTCGCCGCCGTTGAGGCCTCCCCGAGCCCGCTGGCTGCATCATCGTGCTCGTGGTGAGCTCCTGATCCTTTCCCCTAAACCCACGGCGCCCCGTTCATCCCCTATCCACCACTGCCATGTCGCGGGAGAACAGAGCCGCCACACTGCTCGTCGGCGAGCACTCGTAAGGCAAGAGAGCCTCCAAACCTGTCCGTCATCTCCGACTTGATCCTATGCGTCTAACGCACTAGAGCATGGACTTTTTGGTGCCCTATGACAATGATTGCATGTTCGCCGGGCTTCTGTTGCCGCCGGTGAGGTTGCCATCGTCCCCCTGGTCACCCCCGAGGCCGCCCGCGTGCACCAGACGACGCGCGAGAGCATGGGCTACGCTCCCATGGTCTCAGCGCATCGAATGATGCACGGGAGCAGCGGATCCGAGTAGCGTCGCCGCGGAGTTGGTCGCCGGCGACCTCCCGCCGGTGAGCCCACGTGGCAGGCGAGGTTAACTCGCTAACTACCCTAACCCAGTCATTGACCAGTGGGCCCTTGCCCCTCTAATCCCCCTGGTTAGTTTAAACTAACCGGGTTAATTAACCTAGTCACTGACACTCGGGACCCACAGGTCAGAGCCCCCTTGACGTCACCCTTGCGTCAGCATGACGCAGTAAATGGTTTCTTTTTTAAAAGAAATTACAGAAAATCCAGAAATTCAATTAAACTTTGAAAAATCATAGAAAATTCATACTAACTCCAAATTAAACATATAATATATGAAAAATTATCGGAAAAATGCAAGGATTAAGAATATGCAACTTGTTTCTATGTTTGAACATTTTAAAATAGGGCAACAGTACCAAATAGTCATATGGCTTAATTTGAATTTGAATTTGGAGTTTGAATGTGCAAATCATTTGCAATACACTTAAATTAAAAATTAATTGTCAACAAACCAGTACCATATACATCATGGACAACTATATCATGCGCTTGTGCATTTTATTTTGATGTTGCCCCCCTTTGTTGATAATTGCTTCGGTAACAGTGTTTCCGAGTCGGAGGTCACCCCCGAAGAAGAAGTTTGATAAACCAGTGTATTGTCAGCAAGGCAAGCAAACCCCATTGATCATGTCTATAAAATCCTACTTCCCTCTCACTCTCGCTTATGCATGTTTAGGAGATCACCGAGACACGTTCTTTCGCATAGTTGAACCCATTCCGATGCATGGCCTATCATTTTGTCACCGTATTAAGCAAACCACAATCCTAGCAGATATATGAGTTGAATGATGAGCATGTGGCCCCTGCAACTGTTACTGCTTATTGCTGCTTAGTGTTACAATGAGGTACTTTGATTGTGAGTCGGGATGGAATGTTCACAGTGTTGTTGTTGTTGTTAACGTGTTGGTGAATCCACCCTAAACAAAGGTGAATGATGAGACGCTGTGTAGGAGTGCACAGTGGGTTGTCTCGTTGAACACCGCCTTAAGCCCGAGTTCTTGTGTGGTGATCCAAGATGAAGAGTACTACCACATGTTGGGCACATGGACCCCCGCTCAACCTACTAACTCACCCCAGTTCAAGTCCAGGAGTCACTAGTTCGGGCTTTCCATTTGGCATATGCATAGAAGAAGAATGAAAGGAAGTTTGCATCATTTAGATATGTGGGTGGACCTGTGAGACAGTAAAACCATCTGCTAAGGTGGCGTCTCGGTCGCCTGCATCGTCTGAGTCCGTATCGTTGACCTGGCCGGACTCTTGAGCGGTGAGCAACTCAGATGGTTGATTCCTGGATTAGAGTTGGCTGTGAGGTAAAATTTATGGAAATTATCCTCGCTGACACCCGCTTGAAGGGTGACGAGACCCCGACGGTAACTGATGGTTTCATGTGTGTAGCAGTACACCCCTGCAGGGTTAACAAAACTATTCGAATAGCCGCGTCCGCGGTAAGGGACTACTTGGAAAGTTGTGCTTGATTATTAGACAACTTGAACGGATAATTATAAAACTCGCAAGATAAGCGTGAATGCTATGGTGTGCTCCTCATGTGGAAGTCGAGGAAGTAACCATAGTGGTGTATTGGTTGGAGACTTGGTAGTGGACTCGTGTACGCTTCTTACCTCAAGTCTGGTACTCGTAGTACAGGACTAGCCAAGTCAAAGCTGGCACTTATGCATGTTGAAACCCCACCTCCCTTTACCTTGAAACTTGAGCATGAGTAGTGTAGTTCTGATGTAAGTCTTGCTGAGTACGACTTTGTACTCACGTTTGCTTATTCTATGTTTTAGATGGAAACCCAGCCCCCGATGGAGTCACCTTCCTGAAGCTCGACGTTGACTAAGCTAGGATAGTTCCAGACAGCAGTCTGGTCCCTCGTGGAAGGGCATGTATGTTGAACAAGGCTTCTCTAAGCCATTTGTTAAACTTGTCTGTACTCAGACCTAATTTGCTTCCGTTGTATGATGTAATGTTGATCACAGACATGTGATCTTTGTATGCTCTATGTCTAAGTCAATAAAGATACACTTTGTAGAGTTATGTGATGATACCTACTGTTCATACTAGGCATGTGTGCTGCGTGTATGTTTATAACATGCATGTCTTAGTATGGGTTTTCGAGACCTTAGTTGTGATCTGGTTGGCGGTCTTTTATACACCAAGTGGCCCTTAGATGTGCGCAGCTTGGGGCATCGTGATACGATTGCTCGTGACTGTCACGTGCACACTTTGTTGTATGATCGAGCCCGCCCTAGACCCGAACTAAGTGATCGGGATGGAGTAAGTCTATGTAAAAGTTAGGATTCAATCGATAACATGGTTGACGCGACTTGTCTATGAGTATGGAATTCACAACCCATAAGCATTTAGACTTGTGAGCGGACGATGAGGACCCATCTCAGTTGATCATCCGGCCTGGATGGGATGCCCCTCACGTTCGATGCTTTCCGAGAGTGTTCTGCTGGCGAGTGGGAAAACGCTCCTGTCTACCACCATTGCTATTTCTTCGAGTTCGTGTTGTGCTCCAAATGTGTCTGAGACTTGATGGAAGTCTCCATTGCATTGATCTGATTTAAGGAAGTTCCCACTGACTGTGATGACCCCTGCGGGTCCTGGCATCTTGAGCTTGAGGTATGCATAGTGAAGGACTGCCATGAACTGGGCGAACGCCGACCGACCGAGTATGGCATGGTATTGGGATTTCCAATCAAGCACTTCAAATTCTAGGGTTTCTCTAGAAAAGTTGCCCTTGTTGCCGAAAACTACGTCGAGCTTGATTGTTCCCAGGGAAGAGGCCGCCTCGCCTGGTACTATGACGTAGAGTGTGACGCCCGAGTTCTTCCAGAATGATCATTGGATCAGCATTTTTCGTAGGGTGGCGGCAAAGATGATATTAAGGCTGCTTACCCCATCCATGAATACACGAGTCATATCATATCCACCAATCCGTGCCTCAAGAACCAATGGTGCGTGCCCTAGTCTTGGAATTGCAGGAGGGTGGTCTTCTTGAGAAAAGGTGATGCTGACTTCTGAGTCGCATAGGTAGTATGGTTCTTTTGCTAGGTTGTCGTCGGCTGTTCGGGCTTGTAGAGTGCTTGCTTCTTACTTCATCTTTGAGGGTCGCCCTTCTTGGACCATGCACACCTGATACGTCCAAAATGCATCACTATTTCATATCGTAATTCACCCTTATTCATTGATAGATTTCATGTTATGATGCTATTCTTATGTTGTTTTGGCCTATTTTACATAGTTTGCAACTTTCCAATGCCGAAGCAGCAGACACAGGATTCAGCGGTAAAAAGTGGACGTAGAGTTGCTGAATTAGAAGACCTCCAAATTACCTGAAAATCGACGAAGGCTGTTTTCCAGAAGAATGACGGGGACACACAAAACGGGAACCAGAGGGGGGCCACCAGGCGCCCCCTGGCACGGCCCCACCCCTGGCCGCGCCGGGTGGCCACATGGACCCCTGGGGCCACCCCAGGCTGCCCCCTCTGGTCTATTTATCCATAGTCATCCGAAAACCCTAAAAGGAGAGGAGTTTCACGAGTTCCACCGCCGCTCCGTGGCGGAAACCTACAGAGAAGAAAATACATCTCCGACGGGCAGAATCCGTCGGGGAGAACACCTCCCGGAAGGGGAGATCATCGCCATCGTCATCATCATCGTCACGGGCATCATCGAGATCATCATCAACATCAACCCCAACATCAGCACCATCTCCACCACCATCCTATCTCATCTCACAAGTGTAACTTGTGTTGTAATCTGTACTATCTATCCTCTCTACTCTACCGGTGTTGATTACTACTTTGTGGTGAATGATATTGAGTTTTGTTGGAGAAATATTGTTATGTCCAGATTGTTTATCATATATTTATCACCACTCATCATGATCTCTTTTATGTCTTGTGAGTAGTTACTTTAGTTCTTGAGGACATGGGAGAAGTCTAGTTTCTTGTAGTCATATGCTGTTGAAGTAATATGTGTTGTTTGATATTTAAGTTGTGTTGTTATTTTCCTAGTGGTGTTGTGTGAGTCGAACACTCAAAACTTTGTCTTATTAAGGACCTAGGGGAATGCATTGTGTATAAAGAATGCCTACGGTGGGTTGCCGGAGTGACAGAAACCTGAACCCCAGTTTGCATGCTTTTGCACAAGGGAATAATGGGTCCTTGATTGTACTGCCGTGGTTAGGCTTTTTCCTTAATTACTACCTTGTATTTGCGGATGCTTTCAAGGTGTTTAATCATACGAGTGCACTTATCTTAGTCTAGAAGGTGTACTAGCATAGATCCACCCACTCAACACTTATCAACACAACACATAGTATCAATACGGAGTATGGCGAAAGAACGTGACTATCTCTCCCGTGTGTCCTCAAGAACACTTTAGCCATTATAAGTTCAGATGCTAGGCTTATCCTTTGCTCAAAAGGATTGGGCCACTGGTTGCTCCTTAGTATCTTTTACTTTGCTTGCTTTTACCTTCTTGTTGCTTATACCGAAAACCCCTAAATAGTTATCTTTCAGTGTCTGTAGTTATTTCTTTACCAAAGTCACTTACCATACCTTCTGCTCCTCGTTCGGTTCAACACTCTTATTTATTAAAAACGCTACAATCGATCCCCTACAGTTGGGGGTCATCAACACCCGACCGTGAGATGGTGGGTACTGCTCCATTGTGTTAGGCATTGATGGCTGCGCCATTTCTCGAGCTCGTTTGGCTTTGCGCTGCTTATCTTCCTTTAGTCTGTCGGAGAGTTCGATAAACAGATGGCATTTCCTAAGAGTTTGACCTCCCCTGAGTCATCCTTCACCATCTTCGAAAACAATGGATTGTGCAGGCTCCGTCTAGCTGCTCTCTCGGTGTGAGGTTGTTCGAGTTGCCGTGTCGACTCTTCCTGACGAACCGGTATGTTCGCGAGTGGTCTTTGGAATGAGAGTGGAACCTTGGGTCCAGCTCAATCCCATCGTGGATCGAGTGGTCCCGGATCATCTTGGCGAACTCGTCCGGCCTTCTGTCGGGATCGTAGTATTCGCCCGAGCGGGTAGTCAAGTCCCTGTCGTGAGTCCCTGCAGCTGCGGGTGCTCGGTTGGTGACGGGAGCTGTCGTTGCGGGTGGTGATTGATCGATCAAAATTTCAATATGGATTTCTTGCGTCTGGTCTGGTGCCGGTCTTTGCTCTGCGACTGCGACTTGGGCCCTTCTTCTGGATCGGGTGTTACTTCGCCGTTGGGCGCGACTTTGGTAGTCGCCAAAAAACCGATCTTGACTCAATCGTTGATCAAGCGTGCCAGGTGGCGCGACAGAGAGGCTTGCGTTGAATTTGAGTTCTTCGAGTGGGTTGGATCTTGTTGGAGTTGTTTCCGAAGTCGTCAAGTTGTCGATTGTTGATGACGGAACCACCGAGATCGTGATTCCAACCTGCGTCTTCCCCACGGACGGTGCCAATTGACGAGGATCGGCCTCGGGAAATCCCAAGGTAAGGTACCCTAGGTTTAGATCATAGAGAGAGGTGCATGTTGGCGATAATCGTCGACTAACAGGATACAGGGATTTACCCAAGTTCAGGGCCCTCGATCGGTGGAACCCCTACTTCCTTCTCTTTGGTATTATGATGGGGGCGATTACAGTGGTGGTCAAGGCGAGATCGCTTGAGACCGAGGGTGTGGCTATACGAGATTGGATGCCCTAGACGTCCCCTCTTCCAGCCTTTATATACTAGGCTCAGTCGCAAGGAGTCCATCTAGGTTTATAGAGGTGGTTTCCTAATCTAGCTTTTGTCTTGGACGCCAAGGCTTGGTTTCCCTAATGCTGAGGACTCCTACGTCGGTGCAACCGTTGGTGCTTCGAGTGGGCCAGCCATGGACCAGTCGAAGATTCTAGCGGGCTTTCAGCCTTGACACACACGAGGAACCCTCATCCATAGGAGTTATGGGGACACCCCCTCGTCACTCTTCTAGTAAACTTTCTGTTGTGCTAATTTATTTTGAAACTCATTTTGTACAGGGGTTTGTTAATCCTAGATCTAGCCAATTGTTTGATTCAGGCAGGTCATGGAGGCTGGTTGTCATATTTTGCTTCGGGGATTCTTCAATCCCAATTTGGAATGGCTGCTGATCAGGTAACTAGTTCACACATAGGACTAACATACCCCATCTTTTCATGCAAATATAATCCAACATTGTCTATATTAGTCATGTGCTTATCCAGATGTTAACTGAACTTCAAAATAAATTAGTTGTACGTGTAGTTTTCTAGAGTTATTAATTTGAGACTTAAGGACATTGAGCTGTTTAGATTCAGCTTTTTCTAGAAAGTCGTCGTGCTGATATAATAATACTAACATGTCACATATTGTTAAGAGATATTTAGATAAATCTGATTGATATAAAAAGTTTATAATGTTGTAATATATGCATTGTGATACATTCTGTTGTATGGTTTCAATGTTTGATTTGTCTATATCATTTCATATTATGAGAAGGTCTTATTCTTTGAGGGAGAACCTGATTGATGGTCAACATGGGGACATAAATGTTTGTTTTACCCATTGATTGAGATTTACCTTATGAATGAGACTAACTTTTTAAAAATGTGATATGAGTAACTCCCTGAAAGGTTTAGAATTTGGACAACACAAGGCCACTTCAGAAGAGAAGGCAATGACCTAGATACAACAATTATAATCTCCCTGGTGTGACCCATCACTTTGTTAATTTTAATAATTAGCATTACTAGCATATTTACCTATTTGTAAAACATAATAATCATTTCTTTAATTTTAATATATTTATCTTTTTAATAATTATCTATAATACCTAAATAGTTTATTCCCACTAATGTGTTTATCTTGATATGCAAGCTATCCACATCATCCAGCAGGTCCAACTTTTTTCCACTAATTTTTCATGCACATGCTTTCATTAAATCCGCATGCGCATGCAACCTATTACAAATCAGTATTAACTTTTTATGCACTAAGCCTCACAATGAGAAGCCATTTTTTATAGAAAATCAAATGGTGAGTTACCTCACATTTTATTTTTCTATGCCACATTTTTTATAATGCACATATATAATTACTATCATTATTTTAGGCTTAACTAAGGGTGATGTCTCCACTCTCTCCAGTCAATGTCGCTTTCGTCTTGTATCGTCTCGCCGATATATTGTCAAGCTAATAAATTAATAAACAAAAATTGCACCCATTTTTAGATTTTTCATCATTTTTTCTTAGATTTTTACTCTAAACAATATTTCTTTCAAAAAATATTTAATAATTAAATTATACTAAGTTTCATAATTCTCTCATATGTAAAATAATAAATTATTTATTAACAATTTCCGCAGCAACGCGCGAGTTATCATCTAGTTTTATTAACTATTTAGTTGCTAGTCTTATTTCGAATGGATGTTTCTACGAATTTGCCCATTGTTTATACATGCACCACACGGAAATTATTTCATTTATTCATTTGACACGGTCACTTATTAAAAGTGTGTGAAATCATATTTCACATGCTTATCCACTGCTAAAACACACCATCAAATGTTAACAAAAGTACAATATTTTTCCGCTCTTTCATGTAGATGAAGGCTACCAATGTAACATAATCTTTCCTACTATTTGAACATGATTATATAATGTCTATTCTTTTAAAAGTTAAATCGCAATTCCTTGTCTATGTGATAATCCATTGCTACCATGGCCAATCCACCAAAATGAGATGGAATAGGAAAGTAACATCACAAATTTAATAAATGTAGATAGACTAATGGAGTAATTGATTTATAGTAAAATATAGTCATGATGAATTAGAAAGGAAGATGATATATTATTATTATTGGTATTCATGTAGTTTTGTGACACCATGATAAGGCGTTTATTACTCTCCTTTAGTCCATCATAAGAACATATTGTTCCAATTGTAACAATAACTTCGTAGTAGAGTTACGCCATTGTCCAAGCGATGCCATCAATGCAGACCACGATGAACGATGTAACCATTATTTGATGCTTATAAAACGGGTCACGATGGAATAACAAGAAAATTACTTGAATACACAAATGTATATTCCACCAAAGGCAATTAAACTAAGAAAACTATCCATATATTAAATTCAATGTCTAATTTTAATCGTTAAAATAGACGCGCGCAGCAACACGCATCATTATTGATCTAGTGACTTATGCAACTGCTCATAATTTGAGAACATGGTTTCTTGCTGTCAAGAGAACGGACAAACACAAGAGCTGCTGGGTTTTCGATCCTCAACCCGTATCTTAGTGCAAAAAGTACTGGATTCATATGAAGAAGGCAGCCGGTGACACTATGAATAAGTGAACTGTGAAGTGTGAGCATCGACATCCGGGTACCTCATTGTCGCGTGGGATGAATTAGAATTCGGAGGAAACAGTCAATAAAAAGATGAAGAACACAGTTGATATACAAAATGTACAAAAACTAAAATCGATGGCATCAATAGTAAGTAAACAGAGAAATACTATTAAAATAGATCCAAGTTTGCTTGCAAACAGAGATGGCTCACGTAAACAAGATGGAGAAACAACTTCATATTTATAACACATAACCAATCCTTCGGTTCAGTGCTAAAACAGTCTTTGAAGACTCCCTTGCTATTGGCCATACAATGAATAAACTACCCCAGTTTGAAGCTAAGAGATTGTAGCATACATATATTTGATATACATATATTTGTTGAAGCTACATATTCAGATTAGAAATATAGAGCATGAAGCTATAGCCTAATGCTTTACTACTGAACTAGAAGATAAAATTGACCAAGATGGAGCAGAACTAGTGGCTGGACAAATATGTAAGATTGATTTCTGCAAGACTTGTCCTCATATATAGGACCTGAATAGAGATTTTACCACACAAAAATTTAAAGTTGAGCATCGATTGGTTTTTTAAGTATTGAATGCACATAATATAACAAAAACTATACCGGCAGAGTACATAACAAGATTAACAAGAAAAATGGCACCCACCCCGCCCCCACCCCCGTAGCCCTAGCCACCACCTCATCACCGGCGATCTCCATATTCAACCGTGAGATTTGACGCCGGCTCCCACCATTTTCATCACCACTCTCTTCTGCATCGACTGATCTCCATCTTATGGCAGTCCATGCATCGATCTCCTTGGGCCTTGAATTTGCCCCGGGCATCAAGTTGGCGGATCATGTTCATCGTCTCTTCAGACACACGGTACACCCCGATGGCTCTGTTCATTTCATCCCAGCGGTATCTTTTTTGCGCCACTCTTTTCGTCTGGATGAAGATACCGCCAGCTTAGCGTTGGAAGCAGCCATTGGAGGTTCTTGTTCTCAGCTTAAAGGTTTTCACTTGCAAGATCGGGTTTATGGTTTTCATGTCTCTTGCAAGGATGTTGGGTTTTTCATTTACCATCAAAAGAGTTTCGTTTGTCCTAAGTTTCATTGTTTATTTCATCTTTTGGGTAACGGTGGTCTTGATTGGAAGAAGGAATTTAGACGTTGGCAAGTTGAATGTGATGAGGAATGGGGTCTAGTCAGTCCCTCTAAGCGTCGTGCTAGACTAGGTTTAGCCGATATGGAGAATCCTCCCCCCAAATTGGCGATCAAGTCCCCGGCCTCCAAGAAAAGAAGGTGATATTTGCAACTTTCATGAACTATGAAGCTTGTAAGGGATATCGTTTCCTCCCCACGGGTAGGGACACTCAAACAGTTCTTGAAGCTGGGTATTCTTTTACTCGTCATGAAATATCACACCTTCATGTTAACACAGCCACTCAGGCTAGTCCTCCCTCGCCGCCTCCGCCACCGGTGGTCTCCCATCGGCCGACGATCCAGTTTGGAAGTATTTATGCTTCCCCTATTTGCTCGGTTTCGGTTTCGCCTAGCCCAGATTCGTCGGGATCACATTCCTTATCCTTGAAGACTATTATCAGGGAAAATATAACTGAAGAGGCGATGGAACGTTGGGATGGCACGTATGGGTTGATTGAGGATAAGAACCGGACAACACAATCTTCTCCGATTCGGTTGGTGTACTATGATTCTGATTGTGCTTCTCCGGTTAATTTTCCTTCACCAAAGGAGGCGGTTCAGCAATTGCAAAGTTTTGACGAGATGATTGAGGAGATGGCTGCTAATTTGTGGGACTGCCAGAATTGCATTAGCATGGGCCATGCAATGGACGCGTGTACTAATCGGGTGCGTTGCTGATGACGGCTTCTCGCCCTTCGTTGGTAGGCCCCAAGTGGAAGGCGTGATGCGGTACAACAACAAGTTTTCCCTCTGTAAAGATACCAAGGTTTGTCTCCAGTAGGACTCCATAGATGATAAGTAGGTGTCAGCGGCGCAACTGACGCGGACCTGCACACAGACACAGATAACTTTGCTTCCAACGAAGTTCAGAGAGGTCGTCAATCTCTCCGGTCTTGTTGTTCACAAATGATAAACGCAAGGGGATAATGATAGCAACTTGAAAGTAAATGCAGAAAAGTAAATATAGTTTGGATACAATAATGAGAATATGGACCGGGATACGTGATGTTCGCTAGTGATGTCTCTCTCCCAAAAGACGATAAAAATGCTATGCGAGGTAAACAAATTACAGAAAGGCAATTGACAGGATTAAGAACGCACCGCAATGCTAACTATGCTACAAAAGAAAGGAAGAGGTTCAAAAGCACGGGCAGTACGCCAAAGTAAGTAGACCGAAATCCATCTGCATCTACTACTAATCATCCACCTTGAGATATCTATCCAGAACATCTCGCTGGTATTAAGTTGCGAGCACCACCCAAAGTGTAAACCCAAAGCAACAGACAACTGCATTGAAAAGAACTTTGCGTAAAGTAAACAATCCTTGTCACCGCGGTTACAAGCACCGTTGTTTTCCCCCTTGTGGCAACAGCACATCCCCTAGACTCATGTTTCTGTCACTCAAGCATGTCATCGGGGAGGCATGAACCCACAATCTAGCACAACGCTCCCTCTTGGAGTCACTACCTACTACTTGGCCAAAGCAATAAGCAACAACGGAGAACATGCAAGAATTACTTAGGAACAAAAATATAAGAGATAAAAACCAAATATATTACTCTATCACAATCTGAACATAATCTCTTAATCCATCAGATCCGATCAAACTCAACATAGCAATAGCCGAAATATTACAAAGGTGCCTCGATCATGTAGGGCAGCTCACGAGGTCTAAACAATGAAGATCAAAGAGGGGAGGAGAACATCACATAGCTACTGATCACGGACCCATGGTCCAAGGAAAAATACTCACGAGACATCCGGGGAGCATCCATGGTGGAGAGGAGACTCCCGGAGGTCAATCCTCCCTCCGGCAGGGTGCCGGGAAGAGGTCTTCTGGTGCTCCCGATCTTGGAAGCGCGGCGGCGGCGGAACAGAGGCGAGTTCGCGGAATAGGGTTCCTCTTCTGGAGTTTTCCCGTGACGGGGGATAAATAGGCGAAGGGGGGCAACCAGAGGTGGACCAGGGGCCCCAGGCGCCCCCCTGCGCGGCCAAGGGTGGGGCCGCGCCGGGTGGCCGCCTGGGCCCCCCTGGCCCCTCCCGGGCTTTTCTCGAAGCTTCCGTCACGCTGATTTTTTATCTGAATTTTCCCGAATTTTTCTGGCACTTTTTATATGGGGGAAAACTGAAATAGAAAAACAGCAGAAAACAGGAACTGGCACTGGGGTGCACTGAGTTAATAGGTTAGTCCAAATATGATACCAAATGTATGATAGTGTATCTAGATAATAGAAATATCACACAACATGCATGGAGCAAGCAGAAATTATCGATACGTTTTGGACGTATCAACATCCCCAAGCTTAATTCCTGCTCGTCCTCGAGTAGGTAAATGATAACAAGAATAATTTCTGTGGTGACATGCTAGCAACCATAAAAGAACTTTGAAAAGTAAAGCAATCAAGGTCAGAGATTCAATTCAAGTCATAACAGGCAAGAGTCTATATTAGCATTGAAATAAGTAACAAAAGAACAAAAGGTGCAAGAGCTTTCTCTGTCCGTGACTCGAATGTCTCCAAATGGTGTTTGCGTGCAAGAAAGGAGGATAGGGAATACGATAAAAAAAGTATTTTTGTTGAGAACTCAATCTACTAAAGTTTCACACTTGTTCCTCTTTGGAATGTTATCTTGACTCGTCCCCAGACCACTAGCCAGGTACAAGTCAATTTGATCCACTCCTTTTCGATATTTTGAGCACTCATGCAATGGATGAGCGTAAGCACGAGAGTTGACACTTAGGATGGCAAAGAGAGAAATATGGTGGAGGAGGAAGACAAAAAAGTATGAGAAAGGCTCACATCAATGAGGACAATCATAGGCAAGAGATGCCAAATGATAGATATGATGTGAGGAGTAGGGATTGCCATGCAATGGATGCACATACGAGCTAAGAAGCTCTCCAAACTATATGCATAAAGATCATCTCTATGGAGTACAAAGATATAGAGAGAGTACTAGTGTGGATCTCTCAAAAGGATAGTAGTGTTGCCCCTTTCTGTCTTTTTATTTCTTTTTCTCTTTTTTATTTTTTTTGTATTTTTTTGGTGGCCTCAATGGCTCTTTCTATTTAACTCTCATTTGTCCTCTTTGGGATCTTGTAATGTGTCCACTTTGGGATCTTTTCCTCACTTAAGGGCAACACTCTATTTTACAAGAAGGTAAAGGAGATCTTTTACAATTTACAAGGTACTCAAAATCATAAAGAAGATGTAACTATCATGATGTATGCAATGTATGTCGCTGCCAGTGTAGCAGGAACATGTATGACATGAAGATCAAGTCATGAAGAGGTAGAAGTTGCATGGCAATGTAACTCGGAAAGGCTATGGAAATGCCTTGATAGGTAGGTATGGTGGCTATTTTGAGGAAGGATAAAGGGAGGCTTATGATGACAGAGCGTATCATGCCAAGGGTTTGGATGTACCGGCGAAGGTGGACACCAACTCTCGGAGTGAGAAGAAGGCAATGCATGGCAAGGGAAAGGCTAGAAAAATATGGGAAGGTGGAAGTGTCAACTCTCAATACTTAAATTAGTCCGAAGAACTCATGCACTTATTATCGGTAACTCTCAATCTAATGAGGAGGTTCACAAAGAGACAAGTACCCCGAGGAGGAGTGTATGGGGGTTTGGTTATCGTTGCGCATCCTCGACTCATGGTACGTGAGTGTACTCTAATATTAGACTCCTCAGAATAGTAGTGATCTATCTAGTAGCTAGAGTTCTCAACTAGTTTTGTAGGTTTTGAAAATAAACACGGATTGCCCAAAATACGACACCTATCACTAATAGGCAAGAGTGTAAGAGCAAAGTTTTGCCCCCGTGTGTTTTGGATATTGTTGGACAAAACAGTAGAGGAACTAACAATGTTTTCTAGTATAAACAGTTGCATAGGTTCCTGAAGGACAAGCTATGTGATAAAGCTTCAGGGAAGGTCTCCAAGTTATCGAAGCATTACCCACGGAGCGAAGCTTAATCACGAAGGTTGACCCCAAAAAATGAAGGTGTCCTGAAGATCTACTCATTGAAGGAAATGAAGAAGACGGCGCAAGACTTAGATGTTTTTGTGTAGTTCTTTTTCTGTTCCTTGAGTCATAGGACAAACCGTACTATCAAGAGGGGTATTCAGTTTGTGGACATCGAAGTCATTGAGAAAATGCTCAGATCAAATCCAAACCAAGTGAGAAGCCTGAGTGAAGAAATCTCATGTGCACTAAGTTAAGCTTCGGTAGCAAAGACTTCGTTCTTTGGCTTCTGAAGCAGAACTAAGTCCGTGAGTCAGCTTTAGTTGTTCCTCAAGTAAAGTTGCGCATTGATGACAAATCCGACCGTTGTGGACACGTGTCAAGCTGTCACCTCGGGTCAGTTTGGTCATTCCGCACCTCGGGATCGCCAACTATAAATACGCCGCCCCCTCCTCCATTTGCGGGTGGCTGCTCTGAGATCATTCCATGAGAGACTGTAGAGAGCAACCCCAAAAAACGCCACCGAAGCAAAACCCAAAACCCTGAATACTGAAGCCTAAGTCCCATTGATCTGAGTAGATTCGAGATGACTTAGGTGAAAGCTTACTAGCCTTTTATCTTGGAGAACTGCAATTCTCCTAGACGGTTAGAGTGTTGTTCTTCAGAGAGCGAAGAGTAATTGTCGCCTCGAAGTCCAGTTTGTCAAAGGTTTCGGTGATTTCCTCAATAATCAACCACGAGTGAAGAACTGATCAAGCACAAGGAGTTTGATGCAGTGGAGCAACGGACGGAGAGAGATTTGCTCCAGGTGTTCAATCACCAGTCCCTCCAACTAGACGTAGCGCTTTGCAGAGCGTGAACTGGTCGAACAAACATCGCCGAGTCCCAGTTCGTTTTACTTCAAGCATTTACCTTCAGTATTGCATTTGCTTCACTGTCATGCTTCAATGGGTTTTGATTCACTGCATTTAGTTTCGCTTCCAGTTATACCTTGCTATTCCGCACTGTTTATGCTTCACTTCAATAGTTTCAGTAGAAAAATTTGAAGTGATCATTCACCCCCTCCCCGTCTGATCACATACTTGGACTTTCAATTGGTATCATAGCTAGTCACTCCCTACACTCTGTGTGTTTTGGATTATCCTCCTGGAGTGTCTTCAAGTATGTCTTTCGCAGCTATTCGCTCCGGCGAACCTATTCCTGTTTTCAATGGGAAGGACTACCCCTACTGGAAGGACAAGATGAAAATAAATATCATGGCTATCAACTCAACTGCCTGGCAAGTTGTCTTGTATGGAGTCATTGTTGCCGATGAGAAGGCCATCACCCCTGAAGAACCAAAATTGATTGATCTTGATTCTGTAGTTTGGGTTTTCATCACCAATCACTTGACACCTGAAAAGTATCATGAAGTGAAGAATATTCCAACTGCCAAAGGTGTCTGGGACTATCTTGAAAAAATTGGTGAAGGTGTTTCTACCCAGAAAGATGCCAGAATTGACACACTCCGAAGCAAATTCTATCGCTTCAAGAGAAACGAGGGTGAAAAAGTCAGCTCCATTTACAGCAGACTCACAGCTCTTGCTAATGAGTTGATTTCCCTCGGTGCTGATGACATTACTCCTCACTCTGTTGTGAGAACTTTGCTTCGCTCATTGGATGACTCGTTTGATCACATTGTGCTGATGATCAAGGAAAGGACTGATTTCAGACGTCTTGTTGCCGCTGATATTCTTGAGAGACTCAATACCTTTGAAATGGAAGAAGATGAGAAACGTGACATAAATGGCTCTCGAAGAAAATCTCATGCCTTGAAAGCAAAAGCTTCGCGTCATTCTTCACCCGAAGACAGTTCTGCTTCAGGTGTCTAATCAGATGATCCTGCAAGCATTGGAAAAGATTTAGCACTAATCATGAGACGCTTCAACCGCTTTCAGAGAAATGGTTTTTCTTCACCAAAGAAGAGTTATTCTTCAAGAAGCTCAACTCACTCATCTCACCGCTCATCCTCAAGAAGCTCTCCATCGAAGGACAACTGCTGCTACAAGTGCAAGAAGCCAGGTCAGTACATTGCTGATTGCCCTCTGTGGGAAGCTAAGAACAAAGCAAAGCATTCGCTCAGAGACTCCGAAACTAAGTCCCACAGATCTTCCAGAAGCTATGAATCCAAGAGACATGATTCCAGTTCTAGAAGAGATAAGAAGAAAGATTCTGATGATGACAAGAGAAAGAAGTATCACAAGAAGCGTGAGGGTTCTTCATCGAAGACTTACTCGTCTCGTCGAAGCAGCTCTCACCGTGCCAAGGCTTATCTGGGAAAGGAGATGAACTCTGAAGACGAAGCCTCTGGGTCCGAAGCTCAATCAGGCTCAAGGTCAGGGTCTGGGTCCGAATCAGATGGTGTTGCTGGTTTGGCTTTCGCTTCAGCAGATGCTTCGGCAAAAGCTTCAAGCTCATTCTTCACAAACAACAGTAGTGAAGATGAATCTCCTGCATATTGCTTCATGGCCAAGGCGAAGGTATCTTCATCAAAATCTAACTATGATACTTCTGATTGTTCCTCATATGACAGTGATTCAAAGATAAGCTATGCTAAACTTGCTAAAATTGCTTCAATCCAACAAGATGAACTTGATTCACTAAGCAAAACCATTAAGAAATCAGAAACTCTGTTGATCGATGAGATAGAGAAAGGTCAAACTTTAACTAATGAGCATGAAGCTCTGAAGGAAAAGTTTGAAGAATTATCCTCTCGGCATGATCTTCTTTCAGTTGATTATGAGAAGCTCACCTATGAATTTCTTCAGAGGAAAATGGCTCTCGAAAAACTGAAAGAGGCTCATGAAGAGTTGGAAAATGTCAATCTCTCTCTCATGACTCAACAAGGTTCTGAAGCAAATCATAAAACTGAAGCACCTTGTTTGGATTGTTTGGAACGAAGAAAAATTGATTCCAAAGGCAAAGCTCCTATTGTTATTGATGATACTAATGCCTCTGATGAGGAAAATCCTGCTGTTACCGAGGAACTCCTCAGGTTGAAAAACTTATTTGAAACAGGCATGTTCAAAAGTGTGCAAGGTCACCAGTATCTCTGTGATATCCTGAGGAAGGCTCTCCTTCACAGGAATCCAAGGAATGAAGGTGTTGGTTTCGAAAGAAAGATAAACCCTGATGGCACCTATTGGGAACCTGAGAAGTATCCTAAGACTGTGTGGGTCTTTGCGAAGGGAAACCCCATTGATATAGCCAACCTTTCAGGTTCTGATTGCAAGATGAACAAAGCCATTGTAGACGAATCACTTGATTCTGACTACAAGATCATCAAAGATGAACAGGGAAAGGTTACAGCTGAGTATGTTGGTACTCCTCCTAAGAATGGCTTCTATAAGAGGCAGATATGGGTGCAGAAAGCACTTGTGGAAAAACTGCCTGCTAACCATACCATGCAGGGAAAATCTTCGGTACCACCGAATCATTTCTATTCTCTTGAAACGAGAAATGATCCTCTGGTGACCGAATCAAATGTTCCGCAGAAGCAATACTATCGCACTGGTCGTCATACTTATCGTCCTCATAGTAATCATTCTAAGATTGCATATGCTCATTCTTATGCTAACCATTCACAGAGAACTTACATTTATGGTGTGCTTGATGGTACACCGAAGCAATACACTCCTGTTCGCTTTAACATTGCTTCAACCAGTGCTTCAACATCTTCTCAGTCACCTGCTCGTTTGTGGGTGGTTAAGAAGAACTAATTCTTCTGCAGGGCTATGTCTCCGGTGGATCCGAATGGGTCATGGATAGTGGTTGCACAAATCATATGACCGGAGACAAGGAATTATTCACCGAAGAAAAACTATCTCACTCTTCACAGAAGTACATTACCTTCGGTGATAACAACAAGGGTAAAGTTTTAGGTTTGGGTAAGGTTGCCATATCGAAAGATAAGCACATTGAGAAGGTTATGCTAGTCCAATCCCTTGGATATAATCTAATGTCTATTTTGAAGTTATGCGATATTGGTATGCTTGTTCTATTTTCTGCTTCGCGTTGTGTTGTCTTTTCACAGGATGACTATGCGTTTGTCTTCGAGGGTTACCGAAAAGGAGATTTATACATTGTTGATCTTTCTTCGGGCCCTGCTGTATCCACATGCTTAATGGAAAAAGCTTCATCTGGTTGGTTATGGCATCGAAGACTTGGTCATGCAGGGATGAGAAATCTTCATAACTTAGTGAAGAAGAATCATGTTATTGGCCTTAGCGAAGTTAAATTCGACAAGGATCGTCTCTATAGTGCTTGTGAAGCTGGTAAAATTACGAAGAAACATCATTCAGCGAAGACTATCATGACTACCACTCGTCCTCTTGAATTGCTTCATATGGATCTTTTTGG
The DNA here is from genome assembly GCA_950022295.1 of Bromus sterilis. Taxonomy (NCBI): domain Eukaryota; kingdom Viridiplantae; phylum Streptophyta; class Magnoliopsida; order Poales; family Poaceae; genus Bromus; species Bromus sterilis. Next base: position 152,621,472 of record OX465596.1, on the reverse strand, counting down.
TCCTCAAAATTATGCAAGCGTGGGAGGAAACAAATATGGTCTTGTTATTGTTGATGATTACTCTCGTTATACTTGGGTTTTCTTTTTAGATGACAAGAGCAAAGTTGTTGAAATCTTCAAGTCATTCGCCAAGAGAGCTCAAACAGAATATGAATTATCTCTGAAGCATATCCGAAGTGATAATGGAACTGAATTCAAAAATACTCATATTGAAGATTTTCTTGATGATCATGGTTTTACTCATGAGTTCTCTGCTGCTTATACACCTCAACAGAATGGTGTTGTTGAAAGGAAGAATAGAACTCTCATTGAGATGGCCAGAACCATGCTTGCTGAATACAAGACTCCTATTAGGTTCTGGGCCGAAGCAATTAACACAGCTTTTCATATCATCAACAAGGTTTACCTTCACAAATTTCTGAAGAAGACTTCACATGAGCTTATCACTGGTAACAAACCAAATGTTTCGTACCTTAGGGTATTTGGTGCTCCTTGCTTTATTAGAGATATGAATCATAGCTCCAAATTTGCCCCTAAGGCACATGAAGGTTTTCTTTTAGGTTATGGCTCAAACTCTCACACCTACAGAGTCTATAACTCTCACTTTGGGAAAGTTATGGAAACTGTGAATGTGAGGTTTGATGAAACTAATGGCTCTCAAAAAGAGCATTTGCCTCATGATCTAGATGAACCTCCTCTTGATGAAGTAATCAAGTCCATGGCTATTGGAGAGATTCGCCCTGTTGAAGCCAATGCTCGTCAAGATAATAGGGATGATGATGGTCCAATGTTCCCACACATAGCCCGGGGCGCTGGAGATCAACATACTGAAGCTAATAATGAACAGGACGAAGAAGAACAAAGGAACGAAGGAAATGCTAATCCCGAAGGAAATGCTGAAGCTGAAGGTGAAGCAGATCCTGAAGCTGAAGCAGATCCTGAAGCAGAAGCTGAGCCTGAAGCTAATGATTCGACCTTATCACGAGTCCGAAGAAGAGTTGATGTTGATACGATCCTTGAACAAATTAATCAACCAGGTCGTCCTACAACTCGCTCTCGTACTCGTTTGGCTAACTTCTGTGGAAAATTTTCGTTTGTCTCCATGCTAGAACCCTCAAAGTTTGATGAAGCCATGAAGGATCCAGATTGGTTAACTGCCATGCTCGAAGAACTTAACCAGTTCGAGCGAAACAAAGTCTGGTCCTTAGTTGATAGACCTGATCCCACGAAGCACAACATCATTGGTACAAAGTGGATTTTTCGCAATAAGCAAGATGAAGATGGTATAGTGGTAAGGAACAAAGCTCGCCTGGTAGCACAAGGTTACACCCAAATCGAAGGTATTGATTTTGGCGAAACTTATGCTCCAGTTGCTCGTCTCGAATCCATTCGTGTTATGCTTGCTTTTGCAAATTACAATGGTATTCTGCTTTATCAAATGGATGTGAAAAGTGCTTTTCTTAACGGAGAAATCGAGGAAGAAGTGTATGTTATGCAGCCTCCAGGTTTTCAAGACCCGAAGAAACCCGACATGGTGTACAGGTTACACAAGGCCCTCTATGGGTTGAAGCAAGCACCTCGTGCTTGGTACGACACATTGAAGGATTTCCTTCTGAAGAAAGGCTTCAAACCAGGAACCATTGATCCAACGCTTTTCACTCGATCTTACAATGGTGATTTGTTTGTATGTCAAATATATGTAGATGATATCATTTTTGGATGCACTAACACTGAAATCAGCGAAGAATTTGCCAAAATGATGTCGAAGAAATATGAGATGTCTATGATGGGTGAATTGAAGTTCTTCCTTGGACTTCAAATCCGTCAACAGAAGGATGGCACCTTTATCTCTCAAGAGAAATATCTCAAGGATTGCCTGAAGAAGTTTGGTCTTACTGAATGCAAAACCATTAAGACGCCTATGCCTACCAATGGCTTCTTAGATGCAGATGAGAAGGGCAAAGCCTTGGACCAGAAGAAATACCGGTCTATGATTGGATCCCTTTTATATCTTTGCGCATCTAGACCTGACATTATGCTTTCAGTATGTATTTGTGCTCGTTTTCAGGCAAATCCAAAGGAATCACATCACACTTCTGTAAAGCAAATTCTTCGTTATCTTGCTCACACACCTACCTTGGGGCTGTGGTATCCCAAGGGAGCTCAGTTTGATCTCATTGGGTATTCTGACTCTGACTGGGCTGGTGATCGCGTGGATAGGAAATCAACTTCAGGGACTTGTCATTTCCTTGGAAGATCACTTGTGTGTTGGGCTTCAAAGAAGCAAAACTGTGTTTCAATATCTACTGCTGAAGCCGAATACATTGCTGCTGGGTCATGCTGTACTCAGATTCTATGGCTGAAGCAAACGCTGAAGGATTATGGTATTCATGTGAACAAAATTCCACTTCTATGTGATAATGAGAGTGCAATCAAAATTGCTCACAATCCTGTGCAGCACTCTCGCACGAAGCATATTGACATTCGCCATCATTTTCTTCGTGATCATGTTCAGCGTGAAGATATTGTTATTAGTCATGTCAGAACGGAAGATCAACTGGCAGACATTTTCACGAAACCATTGGATGAGAAAAGGTTCTGTACGTTAAGGTGTGAGCTCAATATTTTGGACTCACGACATGTACTGTAAAACCGAAACTTTTTTACTTCTGTATATATTCATTTACCTCGTTGCTTACCTATCTAGTTTCGTTGTTTGTTTTTGCTTCGTTTAGCTTATTTTTATTTCGCTTGATTTTAGTCCTCTATGCTTATCACCTTTTGCTTCGTTTGGTTTTTCTTCGAGGTGATAAGTTTCGGACCCTACCCTTTCTATTCTTTTTCTTCCTTATTCTGTCTGTCCAAAATGGTTGAGCACATTTGAAACGGAAAGTATTTTGCTTCGAACATCATTGAGTTCCGAATCAAATGCTTCCAATTCTTATCGAAGTTTTACTCAAGTCAAGGACATTTTCTTCGGTCGTTGAGATCCCATCAAATCCGGGTCGTTGAGATTTTCTCGCGATTCGCCACGAGATCCTCGCCATAGAATCCGGAGAGACAATCGCTGGGGGCCGTTCGATCTGATCTGACAGCTCCTGTCAGACCGGCCTATATAAGGCATCCCACCTCAGCGAATCCATCCCACCTCATTCGCATCTCCCAGGAAACCTCTCTCTCACGAGCGCCTCCGAGCTCCTCGTCCCCGTCGCCGTTCTCGCCGCTTCACTGCCGGAAGAGCGTCGCCGTGGACTTCACGCCGTTGACGAGCACATCTTCTCCGCTCATCGCCGCCGTAGAAGCTCGACGCCACCGAGTTAGGGTACGCCGAGCCTCGATCCAATCTCCATCCTTCTGTTCGTCTGTTTCCCGATTGGATCCAAGTTCTTAGTCTGTTTGATTTTGGATGAATTCCTTAGGTTTCTTTGATCCGTTGGATCGTTGCTCTGTTGGGAAATCTGTTTCTGCTAGTCAAAGGTTTCCAACTCGATTCAGGTTAGAAATTAGGGTTAGAATCCATCTGTTCTGTGTTAGGGTTTCCGCTCATCTTGTGTGAGATTAAGTCTAGCTCAGAACAGACCAGAATCTCTACCCAAATTCTTCACTGAATCTCTTGTCAAAACTCTTGTTTTTGGACCGAAACTTTTGCTGGTGCTCATTCCATACTTGCCTTTTTCCCTCGCAACTTCTATGCTTTTCACAGGATGTCTGGTGAGTTAGGCTTCGGTAATGAGTCACCAAACCTTGATCACATCAACGAAGCAGAATGGTCTGCTCCGAAGAAGAAAGGAGGCAGAACGAAGGAAACCAACAACGCCAGAGGCATTCCTGAATCCATACGTATTGCTCTGGGTTATGACACGCCCCTGAAGAAACCAAGGAGCAGCGCAAGAGTCGCTTGCAAAATATTCGCCGGTACTGGGCTGTTCGATGGTACAAGTACAAGAGCATCCCTACCTGGAAGTGGACCATGCAGTTTGCCTTCAGTCCACCCTATCAGTATACTTCGGCCATGTGCAGTCAGTACACTGAAGAGAATCGCCACCTGTACTACCCAGTTCCACCGAATTTTCCTCACCCCAACTCCCTCAAGACACCAGATGATTACCCTGAAGAACAAGAACGATTGAGAATCGCTGCTGAAGCCAAGAGGCTGAAAGAAGAGAAGAAGGCAGCCAAGTTGGCTGAAGCAGAAGCCCAAGGTGCAGGGCCAAGCTCGAAGAAGAAGAAGAAGCTGAAGAAGAAATATGCTTCTCCTCCCCATGCTACCACAGAAGATGAAGAGCAGGTCAGGCTAGAGCAAGCTGCTCTGGAAGATTCAATTATGGACGAATCAAATGCTGCTGACGACGAATCAGAATTCGAAGCAGATGATGAATCCGATGATCCTGCTCCCCCCAAGAAGAAAAGGCTTCAGATCCCTCTGAAGATGAAGCCAGGAGAGAAACCTGATGCTAAGGGGATTAAGATTCAAGACCCGAAGATCAAGCCTTCTGCTCGCCCCACCATTGATCTTTCCAACTTGGTGGTTGCGAAGCCCTTGGCCTCCAAGCCACCGGCTGATGCCCTCAACTCTGAGAGGCGATCGAAGCAGAAGCACGACCCTGCCAAGAAACAACCTGCAAAGGCTTCAGCATCAACGAAGCCCAAGCAGTCTGCTGGAACAAACCCTTCAGCGAAGCACAAGCTCATTGAAGAAGAATTGAGACAGAAAGACCTCGCAGAGGCACTTGAGCGCAACATCCTTGCCAGAAGCTCAGCTGATCAGAAGAATACAGATGAGGATGCTGCCAGACAGAAAAAGGAGTTGGACTCTGCAAAGATGGCTGCAGAGAAGGCTGAGACGAAGCGCAAGCTCGCCGAAGCCGCAAAGAACGAAGAAAAAGCTGCTGCTGAAGCTAAACAGCTTGCTGAACATGAAGCTAAACGCAAGGCCTCTTTAGAAGGTCTCAGGACGAAGAAAGCTGAAAAAGCAGCTAGGGCAAGTCAGAAGAAGCCCGTAATTGATATGACTCCCTCAGCTATTCCATCGAAGCAGAAAGGCATATCTTTTCCTGAAGCTCAAGCTGAAGCTAATCGTCAGAGTGACCATCCATTCCCTGACTCACGTGAAGGTGAACTCTGGGATCAGTTGGGCATCACTGAAGCCCTTTGGGAGAAGTGTGCTGCTGAAGATCCTGATGCTGTTGACATTGGAGAAGTTTACATCTCCAGGTCTATCGAAGCTATGATCTCCACTATGATCAGTCAGCTGAAGGATCTGCATTCAAGAGATAGGGCTGAAAACAAAAAGATTCACAACTATCAGAGGCAAGCTGAATCAGAACCTGATGAAGAATTCAAACAGCACGCCCTGAAGTTGCTTCAACAAGTGACTGATGTCAATTCCACCACCAAGGACAACATCAAAATCTTCAAAGGCAAAATCAAGGCTGCTGTGGATGATATGGTGAAGACCCATAATGCTTCCATTATGGAAAGAGATTCGAGGAAATGCAAGGCTTCGCCCGAAGCTGAACGTGTCGTTGCTCCACCATCTCCCAAGCCTGCATCAAAGGCTTCTAGACCCTCACCCAAGAAGAGAACCACCAAGAAGTGCAAGGTTACTTTGGCCTCCGCCGCAGACATGGATACAAGTGATGAACATCCACAGGAAACTCCTGAAGCAGTTCCCACTCCTGCACCGAAGCCAAAGCCATCCCAGCCCGCACCAAAGCCTTCAGCTCCACCCACCAAAACTCCCACACCTCCTCCTACCAGAACCACCCCCAAGCAAACTCCACCACAAAGAGCTCCTAACCCCACTCCAACGCCTGCACGCAACCCCACACCCATACCACCTCGTGTTCCCACACCCATCCGTGCTCCAACCCCCGAACCACAAAGGATTCCCACTCCACCAGTTGCTCCCGCACCACCTCCATCACCTCCCCGTGAAGCTAATGCTCCATCACCAACCCACTCCAGAACCATGTATCCCGAGACTTTTCCCCCGCCAGAACAGTTCAAGATTCCGAAGCACATGTGCCCGATACTGAAGCACATGATGACGAAGAAGAACAAGTACAAATTCTGAATCTGTCGCAAGAGCAAGCGCTCATAGTCGCTCAATCTGCTGGCCCTTCAAGAGCCAATCAAATTTCTCCTCTGCAAAGGATTCATGAGCGTTCGCGCCCCTGCCAAGATACCCAGCTTGACTCAAATTACCCTCGTGAAAACTTTCCTATATTCAAGGGTGCTGGTTATTCTTCAAGGCATGGCCCGGAATTCGACCTGGAACAGCATCGGAAGCGCCATCGATTCTTTGGTGTCAGTCCGTATGCTTCAGACCGCACAGCTGATGATCTTCGCTTTTGGACTGCTGAACAACAAATCTTATACACCAAAGTCTTCTGTCAGCAAGGAGTTCTGTTTAGGCATAGGTTTCTGGACATGAGAAGTCTTTCCACTGCCTCCTGCTTTCAGAACGTCCTCGAAACTATTGAAAATCAGAATTTGACTCGGTTGTTTGCGTTGAGCACTCCTTTCAACTCTGAGCTCATCAAGCAATTCTATGCAACTCTCTATGTTCCTGGTGATGCAAATGAACCCAGCTCATGGACGCTAGAATGGATGATTCAAGGCAAAGTCTTTAGGATGTCTTCTGTTGAATTCATGGACATTGTCAACATTCCAAGGCATTCTGGAGTCCATGATAAGATTCATATGGAGCCAGATCTGACTGAAGAAGAATTTGCTACTCTGTTGGATCCTGAAGTCACTGCAAACTATATTCCTCAAAACATTCGCCCGAAGCATTTGAATTTCATCTCAAGGACTTGGTTCTACATCTTGTCCAACTCATTGATTCCTTTGAGTACAGCTTCGGAAGAATCGAATCTTTATCCTGAGACAAGGCATGCTATTATGAAGCTCACTCATGGTCTTCTTTTTGACTTTGAAGACTGCTTCATTAGGAATTTGGTTCATGCAGCGGAGCTACCTTTCACACTGAAACCCTATGCTCCCTGGCTCCAAGTTATTTGTGACTATGGCAGGAACGAAGACTTTGTGGCTCGCCATCACCCGAAGCTTTTCTCGCCTCCAGTGCGTGACTCTTTGGGATTGCTGAGGAAACCCAATGATCCATTTGCCACATATGTTGGTGTACGCCATGAAGTCAATGAGCGAAACTTATCAAAGAAGTTCCAGAAAGACTGCCATCACTTTCAAGTTAACCTTCGATCGCAGCAAATGCTTGAAAATTTCATCGAAGCAAATCAGCGCCAGATGCAGTTTCTTGCTAATGAGATCAACCGAGTTGGCAACATTGCACTTAACAACAATCAGTATTTGCGTGTGCTCAAGCATCATTCCTGGAAGGGACTCCGGAAATTCAACTCGGTGAAAGGCCTTCGTAAAGAACGCATCTACAAAGAGTATCCTCACCTCCAGCGAAACTTTTCTCGTGATGACTCTGTGGACCGCCCGAACCAGAAGATCCCTCCCCTGCACAAGATTGATGAAGTATTCTTCGTCAACGAACCTGAACCCATCCGGCCAGATACCGTCTCCGAGAATGACTCCATCACTTCAAAGGACGACGACGGCCTCGACGACAGCGACCTCGACATCAACCTCATCACTCAGACACGCCACGAAGCTATTCCTACATCTTCTTCCGAAAAAGAATCCTCAGGCGATCAGTCTTCGTCGGATGAGTCTTCGTCAAGTGCAGCTTCGTCGGGTTCTCAGGGTGCTGAAGCTGCGTAATAGATCTCTCGAACCTCTTCTCAACCTTTTGTCCAATTATTGACAAAAAGGGGGAGAATGAGGGCATCGATGAGTTAGTTTTGCATCGGGGAAAGGGTTCTTGGTATCTGTTTTTGCTTCGTTTGGTTAAGTTACGAACAACATTCCATTCCTTTTGATTGGGTTGTAACTTAAGTTTTACTTCGGTCATGCTACTTCTGTGCTACACTTAAAGTTTTAATAACCCCCTTTGCTTGCAAGTATTGCTTCGTATCTTCTATCTTGCGGGTGGTTATTTTTTTCTAAGTCACAGGTTATTGGAAGCTGTTGCATACATTCCTGGATATATATCTTCAATGCAATTGTATTCGCTAAGATATTTTGTTTTGCTCTCCACCGAAGAAAATTATCTCAAGCTTTAACTTCGATTATACAAATCTTCGATGCTTGCATTCAGGGGGAGCCAAAACTTCATATCTTAGAGTTTGTCCCATCACTTCACAAAAACTTCAATATCTTTTATCGATGCCTGTTTTGTCAACAATAGTCCAAAAAGGGGGAGATTGTAAGAGCAAAGTTTTGCCCCCGTGTGTTTTGGATATTGTTGGACAAAACAGTAGAGGAACTAATAATGTTTTCTAGTATAAACAGTTGCATAGGTTCCTGAAGGACAAGCTATGTGATAAAGCTTCAGGGAAGGTCTTCAAGTTATCGAAGCATTACCCACGGAGCGAAGCTTAATCACGAAGGTTGACCCCCAAAAATGAAGGTGTCCTGAAGCTCTACTCATTGAAGGAAATGAAGAAGACGGCGCAAGACTTAGATGTTTTTGTGTAGTTCTTTTTCTGTTCCTTGAGTCATAGGACAAACCGTACTATCAAGAGGGGTATTTAGTTTGTGGACATCGAAGTCATTGAGAAAATGCTCAGATCAAATCCAAACCAAGTGAGAAGCCTGAGCGAAGAAATCTCATGTGCACTAAGTTAAGCTTCGGTAGCAAAGACTTCGTTCTTTGGCTTCTGAAGCAGAACTAAGTCCGTGAGTCAGCTTTACTTGTTCCTCAAGTAAAGTTGCGCATTGATGACAAATCCGACCGTTGTGGACACGTGTCAAGCTGTCACCTCGGGTCAGTTTGGTCATTCCGCACCTCGGGACCGCCAACTATAAATACGCCGCCCCCTCCTCCATTTGCGGGTGGCTGCTCTGAGATCATTCCAAGAGAGACTGTAGAGAGCAACCCCAAAAAACTCCACCGAAGCAAAACCCAAAACCCTGAATACTGAAGCCTAAGTCCCATTGATCTAAGTAGATTCGAGATGACTTAGGTGAAAGCTTACTAGCCTTTTATCTTGGAGAACTGCAATTCTCCTAGACGGTTAGAGTGTTGTTCTTCAGAGAGCGAAGAGTAATTGTCGCCTTGAAGTCCAGTTTGTCAAAGGTTTTGGTGATTTCCTCAATAATCAACCACGAGTGAAGAACTGATCAAGCTCAAGGAGTTTGATGCAGTGGAGCAACAGACGGAGAGAGATTTGCTCCAGGTGTTCAATCACCAGTCCCTCCAACCAGACGTAGCGCTTTGCAGAGCGTGAACTGGTCGAACAAACATCGCCGAGTCCCAGTTCGTTTTACTTCAAGCATTTACCTTCAGTATTGCATTTGCTTCACTGTCATGCTTCAATAGGTTTTGATTCACTGCATTTAGTTTCGCTTCCAGTTATACCTTGCTATTCCGCACTGTTTATGCTTCACTTCAATAGTTTCAGTAGAAAATTTTGAAGTGATCATTCACCCCCTCCCCCTCTGATCACATACTTGGACTTTCAAAGAGCTCTTGACCCCAAAAGTCCAAACATTACTCACAACAATGCCTCAAAACTATTGCAAGCTACTACTAAAAATTAAATAGCAACCTCAATTACCTACTTTCAAGACAAAACATAACTAAGTGCAACAACCAACTCTCTTAACAAGATAAACATGAAAACTAAAAAGAGTTGCAGCAAAAAACTAAACAAAAGCCAAAGATCTTGCTAAAGACAAACTAAGACTAAAACTAAACATGGCAGTAGCTAGGAAAAGATAAAGAACACACAACAACAAAAAGACAGGCAGGAAAAATCCTATGATGTGTTCTAGATTTTGAAAGTGGAGCGTGTTTATCTCCCACACAAAGTAAGACGGGATCTAACTTGTTATGAACAGCAAGCAAAGCTACAGAAAACTAAAAACAAAACCTAAGAGCGAGACGCTCCAAGCATAGCACATAACACATGAAGTGATGAAAAATATAGTGAGACGAAGGACGAACTGATGATGGTTGATGGAGAAGGGAATGCACGGGGGGCATCCCCAAGCTTAGACGCTTGAGTCTCCTTGAATATTTATTGGGGATGCATGGGGGTATCCCCAAGCTTGAGCGCTTGACACTCCTGGATCTTCTTTCATCATCTTCCAACGCACACTTGAAAACTCCCTTCATACATAACTCATCATAAGCTGATTAGAGAGGTTAGTACCCTTAATAAATAATTTTTTTTCTCCACTGCATATAAAGATAATCTTGAAGAGATACTTTTTCTCAAGAGTGCCAAAAAGTTTTTGCAAAGAAAAAGCAAGCTTAAGGTTTGCAAAAGTAAGGAGAGACAAAACGTGGCAGAATCTATGAAAAACAGAACAGCAGATAGTAAAGAATTTGTTAGGGTCAATTGTGCAACTCAAATCAAAAAACTCAGAACATACGGAAGTTTCGTAATTGTATAGAGCATACTGTGTAAAAAATTCAGCTCCAAAAGATGAACTGGGATTTTTCTGGAATTTTTCTGGTCACGAGGACAGAATCTGTTTTCTGGACAGCATGTCACAACTTTTACTTCACTTGCCGTAAGAGGCTATAACTTGGCACAAATTTGAAAAGTAAAGATACAATGATGTTGCTACAGTAGTAAAAATCATCAAGACACAAAAAAAGAAAAAATAAAAACCTAAATTCGTTGTGGGCTGCCTCCCAAAAGCGCTTCTTTAAAGCCATTAGCTAGGCATGATGCAAAAAGAAGAATCAAGTTTTATCAAGAGAAAGAGAATAACTAGCCCGAGTAACGGACTCAAAAGGTAACTTGATTTTCTTTCTAGGGAAGTGTTCCATCCCCTTTTTGAATGGGAATTGGAATTTTATATTCCCCTCTTTCATGTCAATAACCGCACCAACAGTGCGAAGAAAAGGACGTCCCAAAATAATTGGACATAAAGGTTCACACTCTATATCCATAACAATAAAATCAACGGGAACATAATTGTCATTGACAATGATAAGAACATCGTCGATCTTCCCTAAAGGTTTCTTTACGGAAGAATCAACAAGACGAACACCAAAAGAACAAGGCTCAAAAGGTTTCAATTCAAACATATCAAATATTCTTTTGGGCATAACAGAGGTACTAGCTCCAACATCACATAAAGCATAGCAAGAGAAGTTATTCAATTTAATTTTGATCATAGGGTCCCAACCATCCTCTAGCTTCCTAGGTATGGAGGCTTCTACTCTAAGCTTCTCCTCCCTAACTTTGATAAGAGCATTTGTGATATGCTCCGTGAAGGCAAGATTAAGTGTGCTAGTGTGGGGGTCTCTAGACATTTTGTGTAACAAGATAATAACTTCTGAGAGGGTGCAACTATCAAAATCAATATCACTACAATCAAAGGTGGTAGTAGTGTCATCTAGGCTCACTTGTTTGAAACCCTCTATGTTCATAGGAGTTTCTTTTTCTACGGTTGAGGTATTAGCATCACCATTAATAGGTCCAACGGGACTAGGAGTGCATTGGGTGCTAATAGTTTGAGTGTCCTCAACAATTTGGATAGTGGCAACTGTGTGGTGTGTAGGAAGGCTCTTAATTCTATCCTCTTCCTCTTTTTCTCTAGCCCATCTTTCTTTAAGTTTAGCTATCATCCTAATATTTTCATTGATTTGCAACTGGATAGCATTAATAGGAGTGGCTTTATTCTCCTCAAGGGGAGAGGTTCTAATTTTGAGCATCTCAATATCAAGGGCTAAGCTTTCTACCTTCAAAGAGAGATTATCTATTTTAGATAATTTCTCTTCTACATTTTTGTTGAAGGCTTTTTGGGTAGCGATAAAGTCTCTAAGCATGCTTTCTAATTCAGAAGAGGGGTTCTTGTTGCTAGGGTAAGTGTTGTTATTCCCATAGTTAGATGGGAACGGTCTAGGATTGCTAGCAAAATTTCCCCTATAAGAACTGTTGTTGAAGTTTTTTCTAGCAATAAAGTTCACATCTACTTGTTCTTGAGCAACCAAAGAATTTAAAGGAACATCATGAGGATCAATAGAAGGTTGCTTGGTAAGTGGAGACATAATTAAATCAACTTTTTCATTGAGGGAGGTAATTTCCTCGACAGAGTTTACCTTCCTACCTGTTGGAGCGCGTTCGGTGTGCCATTGGGAATAATTTGTCATCATCTCATCGAGAAGCTTTGTGGCAGCACCAAGTGTAGTTGACATAAAGGTTCCTCCCGCGGCCGAATATAACAGGTTCCGCGAGGTAAAGTTCAAGCCTGCATAAAAAGTCTGGATAACCATCCAAGTAGTCAAACCATGTGTAGGGCATTTCTTAACAAGAGATTTCATTCGTTCCCAAGCTTGGGCAACGTGTTCATTATCCAATTGCTTGAAATTCATAATAATGCCCCTCAATTGGATAATCTTAGCAGGAGGGTAGTACTTCCCTATAAAAGCATCTTTGCACTTATCCCAAGAATCTATGCTATTTCTAGGCAAAGATTGAAACCAGATTTTAGCATCTCCCCTTAAAGAGAAAGGAAAGAGCTTAAGCTTAACAACATCACCTTCCATTTCTTTATACTTTTGCATATCACATAATTCAACAAAATTATTCAAGTGTAAAGCAGCATCATCTCCAGCACCAGAGAATTGATCTCTCATAACAAGGTTTAGCAAAGCAGGTTTAATTTCATAAGAGGTAGCTGAAGTGGTAGGTGTGGCAATGGGAGTGCAGATAAAGTCTTGGTTGTTGTGACTAGTGAAGTCACACAACTTGGTGTTTTCAGTGGAACCCATAGTAGCAGCAAGTGTGGAAGATTTTTTTTGTATATTTTGATAAAAGACACAAAGATAAAAACTGAAAGATAAAATAACAAGACTGACAAACAAAGGTAAAGGGTAGTGTGCAACTCCCCTATCTTAGCACTTGGAGTCCCCGGCAACGGCGCCAGAAATTGCTCTTGATGACGGCTTCTCACCCTTCGTTGGTAGGCCCCAAGTGGAAGGCATGATGTGGTACAACAACAAGTTTTCCCTCAGTAAACATACCAAGGTTTGTCTCCAGTAGGACTCCAGAGATGATAAGTAGGTGTCAGCGGCGCAACTGACGCGGACCTGCACACAGACACAGATAACTTTGCTCCCAACGAAGTTCAGAGAGATTGTCAATCTCTCCGGTCTTGTTGTTCACAAATGATAAACGCAAGGGGATAATGATAGCAACTTGAAAGTAAATGCAGAAAAGTAAATATAGCTTGGAAACAATAATGAGAATATGGACCGGGATACGTGATGTTCGCTAGTGATGTCTCTCTCCCAAAAGACGATAAAAATGCTATGCGAGGTAAACAAATTACAGAAAGGAAATTGACAGGATTAAGAACGCACCGCAATGTTAACTATGCTACAAAAGAAAGGAAGAGGTTCAAAAGCACGGGAAGTACGCCAAAGTAAGTAGACCGAAATCCATCTGCATCTACTACTAATCATCCACCTTGAGATATCTATCCAGAACATCTTGCTGGTATTAAGTTGCGAGCCCCACCCAAAGTGTAAACCCAAAGCAACAGACAACTGCATTAAAAAGAACTTTGCATAAAGTAAACAATCCTTGTAACCGCGGTTACAAGCACCGTTGTTTTCCCCTTGTGGCAACAACACATCCCCTAGACTCATGTTTCTGTCACTCAAGCATGTCATCGGGGAGGCATGAACCCACAATCTAGCACAACGCTCCCTCTTGGAGTCACTACCTACTAGTTGGCCAAAGCAATAAACAGCAACGGAGAACATGCAAGAATTACTTAGGAACAAAAATATAAGAGATAAAAACCAAATATATTACTCTATCACAATCTGAACATAATCTCATAATCCATCAGATCCGATCAAACTCAACATAGCAATAGCAAAAATATTACAAAGGTGCCTCGATCATGTAGGGCAGCTCACAAGGTCTAAACAATGAAGATCAAAGAGGGGAGGAGAACATCACATAGCTACTGATCACGGACCCATGGTCCAAGGAAAACTACTCACGAGACATCCGGGGAGCATCCATGGTGGAGAGGAGACTCCCGGAGGTCAATCCTCCCTCCGGCAGGGTGCTGGGAAGAGGTCTTCTGGTGCTCCCGATCTTGGAAGCGCGGCGGCGGCGGAACAGAGGCGAGTTCGCGGAATAGGGTTCCTCTTCTGGAGTTTTCCCGTGACGGGGGATAAATAGGCGAATGGGGGCAGCCAAAGGTGGACCAGGGGCCCCAGACGGGCCGCGCCGGGTGGCCGCCTGGGCCCCCCTGGCCCCCCTCTGGCCCCTCCCGGGGTTTTCTCGAAGCTTCCATCACGCTGATTTTTATCTGAATTTTCCCAATTTTTCTGGCACTTTTTATATGGGGGAAAACTGAAATAGAAAAACAGCAGAAAACAGGAATTAGCACTGGGGTGCACTGAGTTAATAGGTTAGTCCAAATATGATAAAAAATGTATGAAAGTGTATCTAGATCATAGCAATATCACACAAAACATGCATGGAGCAAGCAGAAATTATCGATACGTTTTGGACGTATCAGTTGCATATTGTGCTTCCGGTCCGGACACATTAAAAAAGATTGTCCAGGCATCATCAATGCATCTCCTATCTGGGTGCCTAAAGTCCCATCTAAAACATTTGGGAATCGAGCCTCAGCTTTGTCCTCTCCCGAAGGTTCTGTTTCGCCGCAGATACGCTCTTGCCCGCAAGCAGAAAACCCCAATCTAAGGGACGGCGGTCCCCATGCTTCTAGCTCGTTGTCGCCTTGCTTCTCTGATACGCCCTGCTCCGCGCCACCGTTTAGCTCGTCGCAGTGCTTCACCGACCAGATGGCCAACCTTGAGTTAGATCCTCGTCGATTTCTTCCTGTTGGCCATGACATTGTGGATGGGGGCCCTGAGAGATTTCCTCGGACATTCTACACTGCTTCACAGCCGCCTTCCTGGATGCACGAGTACTACATGGTGACGATTGTTGAGCCGTCGCCTCCAGCACACCTGGTTAGCGTCAGAAGGGAACAAGTGCTACACTTCCTCACTCATGAGATTCAGGTGATTGTTCCTTCCGCCCAGACTTGGTTTCAGGGAGTAGGGCTGTTTGAGGTTCAGAATCCGGTAGTCCGTGCATCTTTTCTTTAGCATGCGCCGTTTGCGCTCGGTCTGGATGAAGGAGATGAGATTTTCGTTAGATTCATCCCACATAATGAAGGTGAAGGTTTTCGGGCTATTCATGGGCATCACACTGGATAGCTCATGCTTATTGGAGTTCCTTTGGACTACAGAAACACTCGCTACTTATCGGAAGTTATCGGTACTTTTGGTCAGTTTATTTCATGGTAGCACACTGACAGACGCCTGGTACGCTCTCTGGTACATGCATCTTTCCCTGAAAATGCTATGGTGCCGCGTGATGTGGTCTTTCGGGAATTTTCCCCATGGGGAGGCACGGTGGTTTCCTGGACTGCACCTATCTACATCCTCACTACGAATTTTGCTGATGTTGTCCTGCCCCGGATGAAGAATTCATGCCACTGGACGGTAACCCACATCCCATGCCAGGTCATTCCCCACCGCCTGCTCCGGTTTGGGGTGCTCGACCATACCCTACTTTAGGCTAGAATGAAGGGGCTCTACAACAACAGCCATATAATGGCAATAATGATGTTGTACCTGATGATGCAGGATGGCCAGCTTGAAATGCAGAGGAGGCAACTGAGAATGATCTTGTGATTCAAGATGCTATGCCACCATAGGATCAGAACTCAATGGAGATCAATCCATCTCTGGGTTCGAGTAGTTCGTCAGACTCTGACGTGGTAGAAGTTCAGGAGCCTAATGTGCAACATGCTCATCAGGATGTTCAGGAGCCAATTCATAATGCCGAGGATTGGGCAATTGTGCCATACCAGCGGCCTGTCATTGTCCTTGATCCGATTCAGGAAGTCGTGGAGCGTGTTCATCTTGGACCAGTGCTTCCCCCATAAATGATTTTGGAGAGAGCTATGGCTGATCTCTTTCACACACTTAGTGCCCGATTTATCCCAAAATGTGTGAATATGTTACCATCTTCGCTCCCACCTGCTAGTGATTGGTTACTGCAGCTACAGAATCCGGACACAACTGAAGGCTGTGTTTTGCAACCCGAACCTCTGAGAATTGAATTTTTCCAGGCTCCATCTGTGGACAACACTGAAACTGTACCTCTCAGCACTGAAACTGTGGACATCACTGAAACTGTACCTCTCAGCATAACATCTACTACAGTACCCGTCCTTTAGTTTTGTTGCTTCCCAAGAGTGCTCTGTGGGCAAGAAGCGCCATAATCACCCTCCGTTGGTGCAGAATGAGGAAGATTTCTCCACGTGTAGGATCACCAAAAGTTGTGCCAAGAAATCGGGGTTCAATCGTACCTCTGCCATTCCTCTAAAGCCCAGTTCTATGAAGCAACCGTGCGCAAAGAAACCAACACTACAAGCTCCTATTGATTCAAGGTCTGAAGACGAAGTTCATATCCCTCCACCCACCCCAATCCGGGCAATGCAGGATCTTGGTGTTTCTCTTGGCATTGCACCAGAAGACCTCACCACGTCCAAGCTTATGGTTGGGCCATCCTCTGCCAATAACCCAGATGTTCATCATGATTAATACACTTTTTATTTTTCATGTTTGGGGGTGGAGTAGTGGTAGTGGTGTTTTGTTATGTATGAACTTGTTGGCATCTTTCTGGGTTTGGTGGTCTGTCAGTACTGGATATTTTCATGTCTGTTATGCAGACATGGCTCTTGCTGCAACTCTTATCATTCAATATGAATAGTACAAATTATCATAACTGGCGTGTTTTGTGCTGTAATGTACGTGGTCTGAATTCTAATGAGAGGCAGTGTGATGTGAGAGCTAAAATTGAAGAGAGTGGCTGCTCTATAATATGTCTGCAAGAAACTAAATGTGACTCCTTAGACCTTCGCCCGGTTAGAAAGTTTTGTCCCCATAGATTTGATAATTTTTCTTTCTCCCCCTCTATGGGGGCCTCTTGTGGCTTAATTGTGGTCTGGTGTTCCTTCACGTTTACTAGGATCCTTGTTCAATCCAATCGATTTGGCATAACTTTCTCTATTACCTCTGTTCATAATGCAGAGGTTTGGACCTTGGTCTCTGTCTATGGGCCTTGCCAGGGTCCTCTCAGAGATGAGTTTGTGCAATGGTTATATGATCTCAGTATCCCTGATGGTGAGAATTGGTTATTACTTGGTGACTTTAATTTCATCAGATCCTTGGAGAACAGAAACAGGCTTGGTGGATATTTAAATGATATATTCTTGTTCAATGAGATTATTGGGCATCTGGGGATTTTGGAATTACCCCTCAAAGGCAGAGCATATACTTGGTCTAACATGCAGGATAATCCTTTATTGGAACAACTAGACTGGTTTTTTACATCCCACTCTTGGATTCTGCTTACCCAAACACTATTGTTCTCCCTATGGGCAAAACCTCATCTAACCATGTTCCCTGTATTGTATCTATTGATAAATCTATCCCGAAGAGTAAGATTTTCAGGTTTGAATTTTTTTGGACTGAACTGCCTGGCTTTATGGACTGTGTGCAAAATTCTTGGAATGCTCCTATGATGGATAATGGGTCTACTGCCACCACTTTGTCCAAGAAATTAAAAAGGCTGAGATATGCTCTTAAAAAATGGGCATCTAATATGGCTTCTCTTAAGAAGGTCATTCTTAAATGCTCTCAAGTTGTTCTGGTCTTTGACACTCTTGAGGAAATTAGACCTTTAACTAGACCTGAATTCAACTTCAGGAAAATTGTGAAATCTCACCATGAAAAGTTACTCAGGCTACAGTTTTTATATTGGAAGCGAATTTCTTGGAATCTCACCATGAAAATCTACTCAGGCAACTTGAGGAAATTAGACCTTTAATTAGACTTGATGTACTATCAGAGATATCAAAGTAGGGGAAGAGAATTCAAAATTCTTCCATGCCATGGCATCTGAAACAATGAGAAAAAACTCTATCTCCTCATTGAATGCTCCTGATGGTTCAGTAATCACTGATCATGACCAGATGGCCAGCCTGCTGTGGAATGCTTACAAATGAGGAATTGGAGTTTTTCAAGGCATTCACATGGAATTCAACCTCTCTGAGCTAATCCCCCCTGTGGATGATTTGAAGGATCTGGCTCTACCTTTTACCCAGACTGAGATTAATGAGGTTATTAAAGATCTTCCTGTGGATAGATCTCCTGGGCCAGATGGTTTCAATGGTCTTTTCTTCAAGAAATGTTGGCCTATCATTCAGTCTGATTTCATGAATTTGATCTCACAGTTTGCTGATGGAACCCTCAAGATGGAGTCTCCCAATGGATCTTTAATTGCCTTGATCCCAAAAATGCTTGCACCTGTTTGTCCTAATGATTTTAGGCCTATCTCTCTGACAAACACTTGTCTGAAATTTCTCACAAATATCCTAGCCAATAGACTTCAGAAGGTTATTCTTTAGTGCATCCACTTGAATCAATATGGCTTCCTGCAGTCCAGGTCAATTCAGGACTGCTTGGCATGGGATTTTGAATACATCCAACAATGCAAGCAATCACACAAACCTCTGTTAATTCTGTAGCTTGATTTTGCAAAGGCTTTTGACACTATTGAGCATGATGCTGTTCTTCAGGTTCTGAGCACAAGGGTTTTTGTCAGAAATGGATTGGATGGATTAAAGAGATTCTTGGCTCTGGATCTTCATCTATTTTGTTGAATGGTGTGCCTGGTAAACCGTTCTATTGCAAAAGAGGGGTCAGGCAGGGTGATCCACTATCCCCTCTACTGTTTGTGCTGGCTGCTGATCTTTTGCAGTCAGTGGTAAATAAAATGCTTCATTATCAAATCCTCACATTTCCCATTCCCTCCCATGATCCTAACTACCCAATCATCCAGTATGTTGATGATACAATCATGGTGGTTAATACTGATGAGGTACAATTGTTGGCCATCAAGGAAATGTTAATTAGTTTCCATGCTTCCACTGGACTCAAAGTAAACTTTAATAAATCATCTCTGATCCCACTCAATGTTAATGATGATTTGACTGCACATTTGGCTGAGGTTTTTGACTGCTCCATTGACCAGATGCCTTTCACCTACCTTGGGTTACCTCTTGGGACTACCAGGCCCAAAATTCAGGATCTCATGCCTCTGGTTGACAGGGTGGAAAGAAGATTGTCTGCTAGTTGTGCTATGCTGAACCAGGGAGCCAAGCTGCAGTTGCTAAATTATGTCTTGTCCTCCATGCCAATTTATCATATATGCAGTCTTGCAATTCCTCAAGGCATCTTCAAGCAGTTAGAGAAGATCCAGAGACAGTGCCTGTGGAGGGGTAATTCTGATACTCCTAGACAATCTCTTGCTGCATGGGAGTTAGTCTGCATGCCTAAGAAGAAAGGAGGTCTGGGAATCATCAACATGCAATTGCAAAACAAAGCTTTAATTTTGAAGCATCTGCACAAGTTTTATAATAAGGAAAATATCCCATGGGTCTTACTTATCTAGAACACCTACTACAATGGAAATGTCCCTCATGCAACTATCCTCTGTGGATCTTTTTGTTGGAAAGATGTGTTCAAGCTGAATGATTTATATAGGCCTGTGGCCTCTGTTATGGTCAATGCTGGAGACTCTTCCCTTTTATGTTCTGATGGGTGGCTAATCAATGGCTCCTCCAGAGCTCTTAGAGACAGACTGCCTCATATCTTCTCCTTTTCTAACGATGACAAACTCTGTGTACAAGATTTCCTGAGCATTGAGGATGAATCACATCTGTTTTACTTGCCTCTCTCACAACAAGCTGCTTCGGACCTCAGAGATTGGTTGAATGTTCTTCAGAGAGACCCCCATGCTCAAGATTCCTGGAACTGGCCTGGTAAACATGGATACACTTCCAAGGGATTTTACAAGCTCATGCATACAAATTTCCTAGATGATCAGTTGTGCTTTTGGGTTTGGAAGAGCAAATGTACCATGACGATTAAAGTCTTTGGTTGGCTTCTGCTGTATGACAGATTGAACACTAAGGATCTTTTGGTCAGAAGACACTGGAGATCGCCTCATGAGGACAACTTTTGTGTTCTTTGCCCACTCATGCTCTGGATGACAGATTACATGTGTTTTTCACTTGCAACTTCAGCGCAGGATCTGGAATTACCTACAAATCACCTGGATGGCCAATGGACCTTTACACTACTGCTTACAGCAGGCTAGAGTTTCTTTTAGCCAGCCTTTCTTCATGCAGGTGATGCTTACATCTGCTTGGTGCATTTGGATAGTCAGAAATGGCAAGACCTTCAGGAATGAAAGAGTTTCTTTTCAATCCTGGAGAAGGCACTTTGTGTATGATATCACCCTTCTTTCAAACATATTTAAGGGAGATCCTAAAACTAGATTGCTTTCTTGGATTAATACTTTGCATTAGTCTAGGATAGGGAGTAGCTTACTTCTCTTGCTTTTCTTTTCCTGCCTGTAATTTCCTGTATTATTCTTTTAGAACATTTTGTTCTCCCATGCTCTAAAATATTGTGGAGCTCATGCTTCACAGTCTTAAAATTCAAAAAAAAAGATTACCAAGAAAACTGATGGTAAATTGTTTCATATTTAGATTCCAACAAATCTTACCTTAGATACTTTGAGGCAACTCTGCCATTTCGCTCCGAAGAAACACGACAACGCTCTCTGAATCTTCGGCAGCAGAATTGAGAAATATCTCATGGTTCTCGGCAGTTTCGAAGACTTTGTAGGCAGCAGATCTCTCATTGCGTTGGATGTTTTCCATCTTGTGGAGAACAACAGTTCACTTGGTGATGGTGAACTCTTGGGAATTTTTGATCCGACCAACAGAGCGGATTCCTCCTCTACCTGATTCCTCTTAATCTCCACATACTGAGCCATCACATCCACCATTGGATCCTCACTCTTATCACTCTTCTTGGGTTCCTTCACGGGTTTCTTACTTGAATCACCAACAACAACACCTTGTTGAGCATCTCTTGGATCATCAAACATGTGAAGATCATCGCATGGATAATATCTTCCACCACCACCACCAGCATCTCTTTGATCATCGAACCCTATCAACCATAGTCCATACATGCATTATACAATGGTGAAACCATGTTTCCATTTGCAGCAATGATAATATCAGGATGACAGAACAATATACTAAAACATATACAAATCCCAGAACATCAATATGGTGTAAGCACAAGAAAACACAAGCAAACATTCTTGGTACTAGCAAACACAAATAGGGTAAACCACACTGCAATTTTATATTCCAGTTACATTCTTGGTACTAGCACAGTGAGCAAGACCAGAGCATAACTACACCAAAGAGACAACCAACCCTAACAACGAGTTGCACCTTAGTGATACGTCCCAAACGTATCTATAATTTCTGCTTGCTCCATGCATGTTTTGTGTAATATTGCTATGATCTAGATACATTTTCATACACTTTTGATCATATTTGGACTAACCTATTAACTCAGTGCACCCCAGTGCCAGTTCCTGTTTTCTGTTGTTTTCCTATTTCAGGTTTCCCCCATATTGAAAGTACTCCAAAAATTCGGGAAAAATTAGATAAAAAATCAGCGTACCGAAAGCTTCCATAAAAACCTAGGTTGGGCCAGAGGGCCACCACCAGGGGCCCAGGCGCCCTGGTTGCGCACCCTAGGGGGTGGCTGCGCCATTTGGCCGCCTAGGCACCTGGTGCCCCCTGGATGCCCCCTTCGCCTATATATTATCCGTGACGGGATTCTTGTCGTGGGAAAGTCACGACAGATGTCCGACGAGTCGAACTTGACATGGGACCTTTGATGCGAGGCGATTTCATGGAGAGAGTCGACATGGACAAGAGACTCGGCGATTTACCCAGGTTTCAGCCCCTCTTTGTCTCGAGGTAAAATCCTAATCCTGCTTCTTATTATTAAGGGTTCCGACTCTCGAAAGAAGAGTCGGTTGATCGATTACAAGAGAGTCGATTCGTAAACTTAGTCTCGATGAGATCTAGGTTACGCCGACAAGTGTCTAGTCCTATCTTAGGTTGATATTGTTCTCTGGCCCTGGATCCCATGGACCTCGGCTTATAAAGGCACCGGGTCCCGGGATTCCGCGAGTCCGACTCCGACACGAGGTGGAGTCCTATTCTACTTTGCAAATATGCTATGTGCTATACAAGGTAAGTTGAATTCCTTCTATGAGTTCGATCTTCTTTCCTTGGCGCAGCCGGCCTTTGGACGGGTCTTCTCTTGTGGGCCTTCCATAGGTGAGTCAGCCCATAGATCTAAAGTCGGGTTATGGGCTTGGTTCATCCCCCCGACATTAGCCCCCAGGATTGGTGTGATTCTTTAGTCTTCCCAGTAATCTTCTTGTTACCATCGTGGTTGCCGACTCCCTAGTTTGAACAAACCGACTTCCACCCTTTTTTAGGATTTACAGGGAGTCGGTGTCAATCTTCTTGTCCTTTCGCTTCATCTTCCAACTAGAAAAACTTCCTTTGAATTTTTTAGTCAAAGATCCGGTGTTGCTTTTATGATTGCACTTCCCGAAATGCCGGTTGGAGGCATTTATTTTTGTAGTGGGAATCGAGGAGTCTTTCCATAAATGTCACCTACCATGGGTAGTTTACCCATGTCTTTATGGCATTGATTGATCTTCTCCTCAGATTTGCTATAAGTATCCTTCGGTTGGTTTGTCTTTTGAGTGCCCGCATCTTCTTATTCCTCTTCTTTCTTTGTTAGTTCCTCCATGGCTCCCAAGCTAGGTGCTCGTGCTCTTTTGGCAGCTGATGAGCCTGGCTCCAGCGCAGGTGCTCGTGGTCGAGGCCGCGGCCGTGGTCGTGGCCGTGACAGAGGTAGGGGAAGAAGTATTCGTGCGGCTTCTCCATCTGAATCTCCCCCTTCTTCTCCTAAGAGGGGTGAGTTCTTGGTACATATCCAGATGATTCATTGCTGGATAAAACTCCCTGAATCTTTCACTCAACTTGTGATTGATTCAAGGCCTTCGGGTCTTTGGCTCCGTTCTGAGGGATGTCTTCATGGTCCCGTTTGGGTGGATACTAGATTTTCTAGCCACAACTCCATGTTTTTTGAGAAAGGTTGGAAAACTTTTCTTTGATCCAGGAACATCTCAAGGGGAGACACTATTGTCTTCAAATATGATGGTGGCGACACCTTGTGGGCTAGAAACTTTGACTCGGATGGTGACCGAGCCTGCTGCTGCATGGAGAGTTCCAGCAGTAGCGATGAAGAATTCCACAATAATGAAGAAGAAGTCCAGATTTCTTAAACTGAAGATGAAGCCGACTCTGAAGACGATGACTGAAGATGTAGTTTTTTACTTGAGTAGTATTTTGCCGACTTTGGCTTTTAGTTTCCTGCAATGTAAGACTCCTCCTTTTGATGTAAGACTCGACTGTTGATGAATGAAAATTTTTAAATCCCCATCGAGTCTATGAGTCGATTTTTATTCCTGACTTGGAGTTTTTTTGTTCAATGCATGAGGGCCGTTAATTTTTTTGATGATGTCTGTATCTGTCCCCCTGAGTTGATTCAGAATAGTTGTGTATCGGTAATCGACTCATAGGATAGATCGACTTGTAGCCCCCATGAGTTGGTGTGGTCACGTTTGTGTGCCGTACCGGGTCATGTGTATATTTTTGAAGTCATACTCCCCAAGAGTTGATATGATCATTGTGGCGTCGTCCCAATCCTTTGAATAAGAAAATTTTGAAGTGTTACTCCCCAAGAGTCGGTGTATGCGTCTGGATGCTGTATCGAGTCTTTGCTTGAGAAGAAACTTCGAAGTGTAGTCCCCAAGAGTCAGCATGAACATCATAGCGTCGTGTTGAGTCTTTGAGAAGATTTTTTTGAAGTGTAGTCCCCATGAGTCGGTATATGCATCTGAGTGCTTGTGCCGAGTCACATAGGTCTAACTTTAATCTGTGAGAAAAAAAATTGTGATTATGCATGATGCAAGAATGTAATGCAAAGGCTAATAGAAGTCGACTTAGACCTCATCTTATCGCGTTGAGAGAGATTATTGGTTTGAAGAGTCGAAAGATCTCTGTAGAGCCGGCTTTTCAATGACTAGAGTGCCCGACTCTTAGGACTAACTTCGATAAGTGTTTTATGTAAACCTTGAAGTTTAGACCAACCGATTGCGTGTTAGTTATGTAAAAATCTAAGCTGTACAGGCCGGGCGGCGTGGGTGGCCAATTCATGTGTATGTCGGGGTTTCTTCGGTTTTAAGAATTGATGGGAGTCATCGAGCCCCCCTTTAACCCCTTATCTAAGCAAACACATATGATGTTTTACATATATATTCCGGATTTTCTGGTAGGAGTCGATGAGTATCATCAAGCCCCCCCGCTTCGCCTTATCAAAGCAATATACATGCTCAGAGCCGATAGAGGGTTGATCAAGCCCCCAGGTCTCTGAAAAAATTGTAGAAATATGCAATTTATGATGCAATATACAATATAATGCAATATGTATGAAATACTATGCAATATAAAAGTTGATTTTATGCATAAATGTGGCGAGAGACGGTGCGACGTAGTCGACTTTGAGATGTGGCGAAAGCCTGGTGCGATAAAAATCGACTTTGTGGCGGTAGCCTGTTTGTGATGAAAGTCGACTTTATATGTTAATTATGGCGATGGCCTAGATGCGATTAAGATTGACTTTATTAATTTCATTGTGATAAAAGTCGGTTGCAATGTAAATCGACTTTATTATGCGGCGATAGCCACTGCGATAAATGTCGACTTATAGATATTTATATGGTGAAAGCCGGTGCGACGAGTGTCGACTTTGTACAATAGTGTTCCTGTGCTACCTAAGTATAATATGGACGGAGTTGTGCGATGTTCCACGGCCTGGGAGTCTCCTCCATCGAGGTGCGTGATTTTTCCTTCTTGCGTATATCAACTAGGTAGTAGGATCCATTGTACAGGTTCTTGCTGACCACAAACGGCCCTTCCCAGGGAGAGGACAACTTGTGCATTCCTTCTTTCTTCTGGATGAGGCGGAGCACCAAGCCACCTTCCTGGAAAGTCCGACTTTTTATGTGACTGCTATGATATTGTCGTAGATCTCGCTGGTAGATAGCCGATTGAGCTGCTGCTAGTTCTCGTTTTTCATCAAGAACGTCCAAGGCATCCTGTCTTGCTTTCTCATTATCGGCTTCCACATATGCTGTGACTCGTGGTGAGTCGTGACAAATGTCACTTGGGAGAACGGCTTCGGCTCCATAGACCAGGAAGAAGGGCGTGTAGCCTGTTGACCTGTTAGGAGTCGTCCTGATACTCCACAATACCGAGGGAAATTCTTCCTCCCAGCAACCCGACGTCCTTTGCAAAGGAACAAAGAGTCGGGGTTTGATGCCTCGGAGCAACTCTTGGTTGGCCCTCTCGGCTTGTCCATTGGTCTGTGGATGAGCCACTGACTCAAGGTCGAGTTAGATGTGCTCGTTTTGACAGAATCATTGCATAACCCCCTCTGATAGGATAGACCCATTATCAGTGATGATGCTCTGGGGGTAGCCAAATCTGTATATTATCGTTTTTAAGAATTTTAGTGTCGTTGTTGCATCGCATTTGCTAACCGGCTCTGCCTCGACCCACTTGGTGAACTTTTCGACCGCCACCAGCAAGTGTGTTCTTGTTGGCTGACCTTTTGAAAGGTCCAACCATATGAAGCCCCCACACTGCAAAAGGCCAAGTTATGGGGATCATCCTGAGCTCTTGAGCCAGTACGTGAGCTTGCTTGGCATAACGCTGGCATCCATCGAATGTCTTGACTATATCCTCTGCATCTGCATGTGATGTGGGCCAATAGAATAAGTGTCTATTGGCTTTAGCTACTAGCGAACGAGAGCCGGCATGATGCCCGCAGTATCTTGAGTGCATCTCATTGAGGATCTCTCTGCCTTCTTTAGGTGACGCACATCTCTAAAAGACATCTGCAGGGCTCCGCCGATGTAAATCACCGTTGATGAGTACAAAAGATTTGCTTCTCCTGAAAATTTGTCTGGCCTCTACCTCATCAGCGGGTAAGATTCCCCAGGTCTTGTAATCCAAATAAGGCACGACCCATAAGGGGTAGCATGTATTGCGGCCACCAGAGCCGGTTCTGGATCCGGCTCTGTTATGTCTTGCTCTGTTGGAATTTGTACAGATGGCTTTGTTAGGACGTCAAGGAACACATTGGGAGGAACCGGATTTTGTTGAGAGCCGAGCCGGGATAGAGCATCGGCGGCTTCGTTTAGCTTGCGCTCCACATAATCCACTTGGTACCCTACAAACAAACCGTCTTGTTTTTCCACCTCCCGCCGATAGGCTGCCATGGTGGCATATTTGGAGTTCCACCTTCCCGATACTTGCTGAGAAAAAAGGTCGGAATCACCATAGCATCGGATTTGGCTTATGTTCATCTCGCGAGCCAACCGCAACCCATGGAGTAGGGCTTCATATTCTGCTGCGTTGTTGGTCCAAGTGAACTGTAGCTGCAAGACATAGAAAAATTGCTCTCCTTTGAGAGAAGTGAGGACCACGCCGGCTCCTGACCCTTGAAGCTACCGACTCCCATCAAAGTGCATTGTCCAGTATTTCGTAACCGGATTTTCTAGGGGTGCTTGGATCTCTGTCCAGTCGTTGATGAAGTCGACGAGCGCCTAGGATTTGATGGCCGTGCGTGGCTCATACTTGATGTGATAAGCCCCCAACTCTATATCCCACTTTGCAATCCTTCCGGTAGCCTCCCGGTTCTGATTGATATCTGCAAATGGTGCCGAGCTGACTACAGTTATGGGGTGCTCCTGGAAGTAATGCTTGAGCTTCCGACTCACAATGAATACACCAAGGACCAGCTTCTGCCAGTGAAGGTAGCGTTGCTTTGATGAAGTCAAGACCTCACTAACGTAATAGACTGGTCTCTGCAGATGGTGCTCTTTACTGGCTTCCATACGTTCAACCACAACCACGACGCTGACCGCTCGGTTGTTGGAAGAGATATAGAGTAGCATCAGTTCTTTTGGCTTAGGAGCCGCCAGGATTGGAGCATGGGACAATTGCTTTTTTAAGGTTTCCAGAGCTTGATCAACTTCATCGTCCCATACGAATTTCTCCGACTTTCTTAAGAGTCGGTATAGCGGGATTGCTTTTTCTCCAAGTTGGCTTATGAACCGACTCAGAGCAGCTACGCACCCAGTAAGGCGTTGGACCCCTTTCACCGAGGCCGGCTTCTGGAGTGCCATGGTAGCGTTGATTTTCTCCGGGTTTGCCTCGATTCCTCTTTCCGACACTATGTATCCGAGGAGCTTTCCTGAAGGAACCCCAAAAGTTCACTTGGCTGGGTTTAGCTTCATCTGATACTTGCGCAGATTCTTGAAGGTTTCCTGGAGGTCACTGATGAGTGAGTCGGCAACCTGGGACTTGATGACTATGTCATCCACGTAGGCGTGCACATTGCGCCCAATGTAACACCCTCACTGTCAGTGAACAGTAATCACTGTTACTGTTCATCTGTACTGTTCAAAATTTTTGCTTTAATCAAATGGTTCAGTTCAAATTCAAATTTCCCTTTGATATGGTGGCAAGCAAAGTGAACCATGGGCCTTGATCATCATGGATGAAAACAAGTCCAAGCCATTGAGTTGAAATTCAAACAAACCCTAAAATGCCTTTGGATGAATATTAAAAATTATGGTGACAATAAAATCTTTTCCAAAAATCTTGGAACCACTTTTATAAAATCCCAAATAATCACTGGACCAAATCCATATGGGTTTGGGTATTTATTGAGTTATAGAAAATTCCAAACAAATCGAAACAGTAGCTGAAAACCCCAATTTAATCATTTAATATTTAAATCAAATATTAAATGATTTTCTTATGACTTTTATAATTGCCCAAATCTTTTGTGGCACTGACCTTAGGTATAACATAACTTATGGGGCACCAACCACATTTTACAATAATGCCTAAGTGAATTAAAATAAATACAAAAGGAAAATACAGAAAGGAAAAAGAGAAAAACAAAAGAAACCCAAAAGCCTAATCTATCCCTCCCTCCTGGGCCACCACCCAGCCCACTAACCCCACCCCACCGAAACCGGCCCGAATGGCCCACCCCCCCGGTCATCTCCCTCGCTACAGGGGAGAAGCCGGGCGTGGCGCCCATCGGCCGAGGCCACGGCGAAGACCTCCCTCCGTGGAGGCCATCGGGCACTCCTCCGGCGCCTACAACCTAGGGCACCGCGGCGCCAAGCCCTGGAGACCCTAGCACCCCCCCTATTTTCCCCTCGCGCCGCCTCCCTCGTCATCTTCCACCTCAGACCTAGCCCGCCATGGTTGCGGCTCCGTGAACGCACGAGCCCACCGTCCACACCAGCCCTCCCCTCCGTGTCCAGTGACCTCGCCGCCGTCGGTTTCCTCTTCAAGCAGAAGGAATCGACCCCGGGCGCCCTCAGGACGACGTCGACTACATCGTCGTCGACCACGGCAGCCGGCAAGCTCCGACGAATTCCGTCGCCACGATCACTCCCCGAGCCCACTGACCCCTCCCCTTCGTCCACGGTGAGCACTCGGCCGTTTTGCCCCTCTTTGCGCCGCGAATAGTGACCCAGAGCACCATCCCCGCCTAGCTCGTACTCCGGTCGCCGCTGGATAGCTCGCCGCTGTGGCCACCACCATCGTAGCTCGCGTCCGAGCGCGTAGACGCGCTCAACACGTTCCCCGTGACCAAATGCGCGCACGCACGCTTCCAATCGGGCATGGACTCGCCATCGACGTCGATTCCGTACGCCAACCGCCGCCAGAACTCGTCGCCGACGTCCCTCCGGCCATCTTCCGGCCAGTCCGCCACCACCAGCCGAACCGCGACACTTCACTGGTTCGAACGCACCGCCCCGTCCCTCGAACCATCCCCTGTAGCGCTCGCGTCGACGACCTCGCCGGAGTCTGGCCTCGCCGGCGTGACATAGGGCGCTGACAGGTGGGCCCCGGCCGTCAGGTGGTTAGTTTAACAACTAATCACCCGCTGACGTGTGGGCCCTGCCCGTTAATTAATCCCAATGGTTCTGTTAAATGGGAGATACCCCCTGTGTCAATGACAGGTGGGCCCAACTCTTAAGTTAATTCACTGTTAATAAAAATGCTAATTAAGCATATGAGTCTATGACAGGTAGACCCCACTGCCTTTTATTAATAAAAACAATTTCAGATTTATTCAGTGTATGACATGTGGGCCCTGGCATTTTTTCTAATTAAATTAAAATGATTTATCACATGTGAGACTGACCAGTGGGTCCCCTCTGTCAGAGTTGACTAGTCAAACAGCACTGTTCTGGATAATGTTGATTTTAATAATAAAAGAAATTCTAGAAAATCATTTAAATATTAGAAATTCAATATCTTTTAAACCGTAACTCGGATCGAAAAACTTTATACATGAAAGTTGATCAGAAAAATACAATGAATAAGAATACGCTATCCATACCCTTACCCCACCCCCCTAGCACACCGATCATCGACATTTCCCCCTCCGGGCTGTCTGTCGATAATTTCCGGTACCGATAAAAGGTACCCGGATGAATTTATTCCGAACACGAAAGTTGTTCGGAATAGATCAACTAGCACGGATACACCCCCCTTATGTTTTTCCGGTACCCATGACACCTCCGGCTTGATCCTTCCCCCTCCGGACAACCTGACCGGTAATCACCCGGAGCCGGTAGCTCATCCCCGGATGAATTCCCGCTCCGAGCAACGTGCATTGCACTGCGTTAGAACCCCGTAAACATTTCATATGTCATGTCATGCATATGTTTGTATATTATTGCTGTGTATTTACTGTTTCCTCCCCCCTTAATCTCCGGTAGACCCCGCTGCTGCCGTCGATTACACCGCTGCTGAGTACGACTACGTCGTCGACGACCCTACTACTACCGTCGAGCTTCCAGGCAAGCAGAGCCATTCTCTTCCCCAGATATCGCCTACCTTTCCGTACATTTCTTGCACTAGGCATTGTTACTGCTGCTGCTACGTTATACTCCTATTCAATTGCATAGCCTGATTTTGTCGCCCCTTGATGTACCTTTCCTTTATCCTATGCTGCCTATTATTAGTTATGCATTATTCAGCAGTGAGCCCTGCGCATTGTTAGCTAGGATTAGATAGCGGGCCGCGATCACTCAGGGGAGTGAACACGGATACAATATAAACAACTGTGGCAGGTACGGTACAAAGCAGACACTGCCAAAGGCCCCTATCTGGGTTATGCCTAGTCACCTCAAGTGTGAGTTATCAAGGAGTAATCCTTGTACTCCACTCGAGGCTGACTTTGTCTTGCCGCCATAGGGTCCTGAACAGCGGTTGTCCTTAAAGGTAAGAAAGTCGGGCGACCCAACGGTGCCCGCGAGAGGTATATAGTCGGGAACGACAGGGAGGGTACGACCGACGTTACTGGCGTGCTTGGCCCCTGCTCGTATCTCGCGAGAGTTACCAAACCACGAAAGTCGAGCTCTACCAAGAGCACACGCGAGAGAAGGTAAGGAGACGGTTCACCTTGTTGGTAACCGCAGTGACTTGGTGGGACGACAGGGCAGGCACCGATGTACTGGTGGTCCTGACTGCTGTCGTTGACCGCGGGTCGGTTAAGTCGAGGCAACGATAACGGTTGTCGCGCAGGTTAATTAAAATGCTAAATGGTTCGGCGGATGACTTGAGAGGCCCGTTGGTCTGTACGCACTACCTACACGTGGGATTACGGTGTGGGCCCTCCGCGTCGTAGTTTGTCCGAAAGCTCTTCAGACGTCAGCAGTACTGCGGCCTGATCGCCGGGGAGTGGTCTTGTCTTTTGCTGCAGCAGGTGTGTTTGGATTTGCTTTTGCTTCACCGGCCAGACTCGCACCGTGCAGGAGCGTGCAAGGGTGAGGGACCTAGACCCCTTGGCGCATAGGATATAGTCCGGTGGATGGCCTCTCTGTTGAGCCTAGGATGGGCTGCGTCGTGTCGGATAGCCTCGGTGGGGCGTTCCCTGACAAGGTTCACGCCACCCTGGAGATCCGAGCGTGCAGGCTGAACAGTAGTGCACCCCTGCAGGGAGTTTAATCTATTCGAATAGCCGTGTCCGCGGTAACAGGACGCTTTATGCTGAAGCTGGATCTTACCACTAGAAACTATTATTATTAAACTGTATGGTTCCGGGTTTTCTTCCTCGCAGGGATGTCGAGGAGGTGAACTCGGAGGCATTATTATTATTGTTAATCATTACAACTTATATTATACAATGTTGCAGCAACTTCTGCTTCGTTGTTACTTTATTGCTTTATATAAACTGTTGGCTGATTCTTACCTCATGCTGCAAGGCATCGTCGGAAGATGCTAGTCTTCGATAGGCCTAGCTTCTTACCCTTATTCTGATTTCTATCTTGCAGTCCACTATATATACAGCCTCTTCTTTCCGTTGATACAATGCATAATGCTTAGTAGCGGACGTAAGACTCGCGGGTATACTAGATACTCACCTGTTTTATTTCCTTTACTGTTTTGCCTGATCGGCCGCTGCAGTCGACGTTGGAGCCCAGGAGAAGGAGTACCCCGGAGGAGGATACTACTACGTCGAGACCCCCGCTGACCAGGACCAGGAGTAGTTTCGGAGGCTCCCAGGCAGGAGGCCTTGCCTTTTCGATCTGTATCTCTGATGTTATTTGTGCTAGCCTTCTTAAGGCAAAACTTGACTAACTATGTCTGTACTCAGATATTATGGCTTGTATAACTTATGAATTCGGGTCCACGTGACCCCCTTTATTGTAACATATTGGTTTATCCTTTTGTGTTTAGTGTTGTGTTGTGATATTCTCACCGTGGCACCCTAATCTCAGCCGTGTACCCTGCGTGTATGATTACTGTACACGGATTGATTTTGGGGGCGTCACAAGTTGGTATCAGAGCCGACTGCCTGTAGGAAGCCACCCAACCACTACCTGGTCGAAGTTGAGTCTAGACTTTGAAAAACTATTTTTCTAACTTAATATTTGGCTTACGGGCCCACATCGATGTCACTACATGTGATATCTATGGTATTAGGATCCTTTTCTCCTTACCTATGCTCTGGGAATCTGCTCTCTTATCCTTGCTGGTAAGTTTTACAAAAGCTGACATTAGGATCACGTTCTCTTGATTCCACCCGGCGTTTTGGTGCTTCCCCCATTGATTGAGTCGTGTCGCAGGCGTCGTACGCCAGATCCCAGACCGCGGATCCCATTCTCATTCTGGGCAGGCCGCGCGTTCTCTGGCATCAACTCCTGTGGCCAACAGTTTTCTTGCGGCGTGATTGACATAGTGGAATCTATGTTGCGTCGTGTAATCCTTACCGCGGTCTGCGCGCCGCCTAGTGTGTCCTTTTTCCTTAATTTCTAAGACGTTACGCTGCCCGATTTCCGATCGATTCTATGTGTGGATGTGTATGTCTTATATGACTACTCCTATATATCCGTGCCTCCTCCTTGTTGTCGCTTTACCTCTTACTCGTTTCCGGTATTTCGTTAAGTTGTTCATCGCTGAAATACCCCTGTTAAATTCTAGCAGGATGGCTGGTCGTGGTGGTCGTGGTCGTGGTCGTGGTGCCAACGATCCACCCCCGCCGCCGGACTACATGGCCGCAATGATGCAGCAGTTTCAGATGAACCAAGTGTTTATGCAAGGAGTCATAGATCAGCTCCAGAATCAGAATCAGAACCAGAACCAGCACCAGAACCAACCGCCTATGGTTACTCTGCGGGATTTCATGCGTCTCAATTCCCCTCTCTTCCACCAACCGGAACAGCCGCTAGATGCTGATGATTGGCTTCGTGACATCACTCGTCAGCTGGAGTTCACTAATGTGAGCGTTGCTGATTATGTAACCTTCGCGTCCTATTTCCTGCGTGGTCCCGCTGCTCAGTGGTGGGACACTTACAAGGGCTCGCTAGCTGAAGGGACTGTCGTCACCTGGAACGACTTCAAAACTGCCTTCCGCGCTCGTTATGTCCCCCAGGCGATTATGAACCGTATGAAGGCTGAGTTCCGCAACCTCGTTCAGGGCAACAAAACTGTCGAGGCATACCAGAGGGAATTCCTCCGCCTCTCCCGCTATGCTGCAAGTGACCTTCCGAATGATGCAAGTAGGCAAGAGAAGTTCCGTGATGGACTCAACCCAGATCTCCAGCTTGCATTGGCTTTGCACGTCTTCCCCGATTTCGCCACCATGGTGAACCAGACTATCACTCTTGAGACCGCTCAGCTTAAGTTCGGTGGTTCGCCGAAGCGCCCCCGCGATGCTGGCTCATCTTCGGGCACAGCACAGAAGCAGCGCATTTGGCTTCCACACAGTGTATTTCGTCCAACTGCCCCTGCAGCAAGGCCGTCGTATGTTGCACCCCGTCTGCCTCCGCCCCCGCCGAGACAACCGAAGACTGAGACTGCACCCCTTCGTCCTCAGGATGGCCTGTGTTTCAAGTGCCGTCAGCCAGGCCATATTTCCCGAGACTGCCCTCAGCGACAGAATCAACTGGTAGTTCACCCTGCTGGCCGCGGAAATGGTCGTGGCAACCATGGGACCCTCAACTATAATACTGGGTCAAATCCTCATGCTCGTGGTCATGCTTACAACATTGATGTTGAAGCAGCTCAGGAACAGCCCGCTACTGTGATGGGTACACTCCTCGTTAACTCAATACCTGCTACTGTTTTATTTGATACAGGAGCATCGCATTCATTTATGTCTGGAGCATTTGCTTCTAAGCATGGCATTTACCACGAAAAGATGCATACCCCCTTAATAGTCCGGACTCCCGGTACCCAGTGTCGTGTCGACATGGTTGCACCTAACCTCACTGTCGAGATTGAAAGATTTGAGTTCATGGTTTCTCCACACATCCTGAAAACCTCCACCATCGACCTTATCCTTGGCATGGATTGGCTAAAAACCCACAATGCCGCACTTTATTGTGGCACCAAGGTCATCCAACTTTTTCATCCTTCTGGCGCGATTTTGAGTCACACTGCCATTGTGTCGATGAATGCCGAAGCTCGTATATATGCTCTGAATGCCTTGAATGTCGCACCTCTCGAAGGGATTGAGAGATTCCCAATCGTTTGTGAATTTACCGACGTATTCCCAGAAGAACTGCCGGGGATACTCCCGATCAGAGAAGTTGAATTTGTCATCGACTTGAAGCCTGGTACCGTCCCTATTGCCAAGCGCCCATATAAGATGCCACCTCACCACCTCCTTGAATTGAAGAAGGAGATCGATACGGCCCTCGAGAAAGGCTTCATCCGTCCTAGTTCGTCTGCTTGGGGAGCACCTTCGCTCTTTGTCAAGAAGAGTGATGGCACGAACCGTTTGGTCCAAGATTACCGACCTATCAACCAAGCCACGATACAGAACAAGTACCCCCTCCCTCGGATCAATGATCTTTATGATCAACTTGCTGGATCCACGGTGTTTTCAAAACTCGACTTAAGGTTGGGTTACCATCAGATCCGGGTCCGTGATGAGGACATTCCGAAGACTGCATTCATTACTCGCTATGGTTCATACGAGTACACTGTCATGTCCTTTGGCTTGACGAATGCACCAGCCACCTTCTCCAGATTGATGAACTATATATTCATGGAATACCTCGACAAGTTCGTCGTGGTTTATCTGGATGATATATTGATTTACTCCAAGACCGATGCAGAACATGCTGAACATCTTCGCCTTATACTTGAAAAGCTTCGAGAACACAAACTCTATGCTAAGTATTCTAAGTGTGAGTTCTGGCTTCCTGAAGTAACCTACCTTGGTCATGTGATTTCCAAGGATGGCATTGCCGTCAACCCCGAACGTATTCAGGCTATTCTTGACTGGACTCCACCCAGGACTGTCAAGCAAGTCCGAAGTTTCCTCGGCCTTGCCAGCTATTGCCGCCGTTTTGTTGAGAACTTCTCCAAGATTGCCAGGCCTCTGACTAATCTGCTTCACAAAGGCGTTAAGTTTGGGTGGACTGATAAATGTCAAGAAAGTTTTCAAGCTCTCAAGGACAAGCTCACTTCTCCCCCAGTGCTTGCTCCGCCTGATACTCAGAAGGACTTTGTGATATATTGCGACGCATCTCGTCAAGGATTAGGCTGTGTCCTAATGCAAGAGCGCAAAGTGATTGCTTATGGCTCTCTTCAGTTGCGTGCTCACGAAGAAAACTACCCAACTCATGATCTCGAATTGGCAGCGGTAATTTATGCATTGAAGCTGTGGCGACATTACCTCGTCGGTAATCGTTGCGAGATCTTCACCGACCACCAAAGCCTGAAGTACCTGTTTACTCAACCCGACCTGAATCTCCGCCAACAGAGATGGCTCGAAACAATAGCCGACTACGACATGGGAATTTCTTACACCCCTGGCAAAGCTAATGTGGTGGCCGATGCCTTAAGCCGCAAAGCCTATTGTAGTGAACTTGAAGTTCAGGTGCAACAACCACGTCTGTATGCAGAACTCTGCAAGCTGAACATCGAAATTGTTCCGCAGGGATATGTGAACTCCCTGGTGGTCCAACCAGACCTCGACACCCGCATCAAGACGGTACAACATTATGACTCTGACATTTGGAAGATTAAGCATCGTGTCGCGCGCGGAGAGCCCTCATTCTTCACTATTGATGCAAATGATGATAATGCGGTGTACTTCAAGGGTCGTTTAGTGGTTCCGGTAGCCAAGGCCAACCTGAATTACGCCTCTGATGTCATGAAAGAAGCTCATGATACACCCTTGTCGATTCACCCCGGTAGTACCAAGATGTACCAAGACATTCGTCAGCGGTACTGGTGGTCTAACATGAAACAAGACATTGCTCGTTATGTTGATGAGTGTGACGTTTGCCGTCGCGTGAAAGCCGAACATCAAAGACCTGCTGGAACTCTGCAACCACTCTCTATTCCTGAATGGAAATGGGACAAGATTGAAATGGACTTCGTCACCGGATTTCCCCGATCACAGAAAGGTCATGATGCCATCTTTGTCGTCATCGACCGATTCTCCAAGGTTGCCCATTTTCTGCCTGTCAAGGAGACGATCTCTGCTAGTCAGTTGGCAGACTTATATGTTTCCAGAATCGTGTCGCTCCACGGTATTCCGTTGGAGATCAGTTCCGACCGAGGCAGCATTTTTACCTCTAAGTTCTGGGATAGTTTCCAAGAAGCTATGGGCACTCACCTAAATTTCAGCACCGCTTATCACCCCCAGTCGCAAGGACAAGTCGAACGAGTCAACCAAGTTCTTGAAGACATGCTTCGAGCTTGTGTCATTTCATTCGGTAAGAAATGGGAGGAATCTCTTCCATTTGCCGAATTCTCGTACAACAATAGCTATCAAGCTAGTCTGAAGATGGCACCCTTTGAAGTTCTCTATGGACGTAAGTGTCGAACCCCTCTGAATTGGTCCGAAACTGGAGAACGAACTCTCATTGGTACGGACATTATACAGCATGCCGAAGATCAGGTTCGCGTTATCCGTGAACATCTGAAAGCTGCTCAGTCCCGTCAGAAGAGCAACTATGACCGCAGACACAAAGAAATGGTCTATCAACCTGGTGAATACGTGTACCTTCGTGTCACTCCCATGAGGGGCACTCATCGTTTCGGAATCAAAGGCAAGTTAGCTCCTCGCTACATTGGCCCGTTCTGTATCCTTTCCAGGAGTGGACCAGTGGCATACCGTCTGGAATTGCCGCCGAACCTCTCTCAAGTCCACGATGTATTCCACGTGTCGCAACTCCGACGCTGCTTCAAAGACCCTATCCGTGAAGTGGAGCATGATATGATTGAGCTACAACAGGAGTTGACTTATCAAGAACATCCAAGCCGCATTCTCGATCAGTCTGAACGCAAAACCTGCAACAAGACAACGAAGTTCCTCAAAGTTCAGTGGTCGAATCATTCTGAAGATGAAGCCACTTGGGAATGCGAAGATCGTCTTCGTGAGGAATACCCCGATCTTTTCCCCTCTACCGCTTAGATTCTTGGGACGAGAATTCTTGTAGTGGGGGAGATTTGTAACACCCTCACTGTCAGTGAACAGTAATCACTGTTACTGTTCATCTGTACTGTTCAAATTTTTTGCTTTAATCAAATGGTTCAGTTCAAATTCAAATTTCCCTTTGATATGGTGGCAAGCAAAGTGAACCATGGGCCTTGATCATCATGGATGAAAACAAGTCCAAGCCATTGAGTTGAAATTCAAACAAACCCTAAAATGCCTTTGGATGAATATTAAAAATTATGGTGACAATAAAATCTTTTCCAAAAATCTTGGAACCACTTTTATAAAATCCCAAATAATCACTGGACCAAATCCATATGGGTTTGGGTATTTATTGAGTTATAGAAAATTCCAAACAAATCGAAACAGTAGCTGAAAACCCCAATTTAATCATTTAATATTTAAATCAAATATTAAATGATTTTCTTATGACTTTTATAATTGCCCAAATCTTTTGTGGCACTGACCTTAGGTATAACATAACTTATGGGGCACCAACCACATTTTACAATAATGCCTAAGTGAATTAAAATAAATACAAAAGGAAAATACAGAAAGGAAAAAGAGAAAAACAAAAGAAACCCAAAAGCCTAATCTATCCCTCCCTCCTGGGCCACCACCCAGCCCACTAACCCCACCCCACCGAAACCGGCCCGAATGGCCCACCCCCCCGGTCATCTCCCTCGCTACAGGGGAGAAGCCAGGCGTGGCGCCCATCGGCCGAGGCCACGGCGACGACCTCCCTCCGTGGAGGCCATCGGGCACTCCTCCGGCGCCTACAACCTAGGGCACCGCGGCGCCAAGCCCTGGAGACCCTACCACCCCCCCTATTTTCCCCTCGCGCCGCCTCCCTCGTCATCTTCCACCTCAGACCGAGCCCGCCATGGTTGCGGCTCCGTGAACGCACGAGCCCACCGGCCACACCAGCCCTCCCCTCCGTGTCCAGTGACCTCGCCGCCGTTGGTTTCCTCTTCAAGCAGAAGGAATCGACCCCGGGCGCCCTCAGGACGACGTCGACTACATCGTCGTCGACCACGGCAGCCGGCAAGCTCCGACGAATTCCGTCGCCACGATCACTCCCCGAGCCCACTGACCCCTCCCCTTCGTCCACGGTGAGCACGCGGCCGTTTTGCCCCTCTCTGCGCCGCGAATAGTGACCCAGAGCACCATCCCCGCCTAGCTCGTACTCCGGTCGCCGCTGGATAGCTCGCCGCTGCGGCCACCACCACCGTAGCTCGCGTCCGAGCGCGTAGACGCGCTCAACACGTTCCCCGTGACCAAATGCGCGCACGCACGCTTCCAATCGGGCATGGACTCGCCATCGACGTCGATTCCGTACGCCAACCGCCGCCAGAACTCGTCGCCGACGTCCCTCCGGCCATCTTCCGGCCAGTCCGCCACCACCAGCCGAACCGCGACACTTCACTGGTTCAAACGCACCGCCCCGTCCCTCGAACCGTCCCCTGTAGCGCTCGCGTCGACGACCTCGCCGGAGTCTGGCCTCGCCGGCGTGACATAGGGCGCTGGCAGGTGGGCCCCGGCCGTCAGGTGGTTAGTTTAACAACTAATCACCCGCTGACGTGTGGGCCCTGCCCGTTAATTAATCCCAGTGGTTCTGTTAAATGGGAGATACCCCCTGTGTCAATGACAGGTGGGCCCAACTGTTAAGTTAATTCACTGTTAATAAAAATGCTAATTAAGCATATGAGTCTATGACAGGTAGACCCCACTGCCTTTTATTAATAAAAACAATTTCAGATTTATTCAGTGTATGACATGTGGGCCCTGGCATTTTTTCTAATTAAATTAAAATGATTTATCACATGTGAGACTGACCAGTGGGTCCCCTCTGTCAGAGTTGACTAGTCAAACAGCACTGTTCTGGATAATGTTGATTTTAATAATAAAAGAAATTCTAGAAAATCATTTAAATATTAGAAATTCAATATCTTTTAAACCGTAACTCGGATCGAAAAACTTTATACATGAAAGTTGATCAGAAAAATACAATGAATAAGAATACGCTATCCATACCCTTACCCCACCCCCCTAGCACACCGATCATCGACATTTCCCCCTCCGGGCTGTCTGTCGATAATTTCCGGTACCGATAAAAGGTACCCGGATGAATTTATTCCGAACACGAAAGTTGTTCGGAATAGATCAACTAGCACGGATACACCCCCTTATGTTTTTCCGGTACCCATGACACCTCCGGCTTGATCCTTCCCCCTCCGGACAACCTGACCGGTAATCACCCGGAGCCGGTAGCTCATCCCCGGATGAATTCCCGCTCCGAGCAACGTGCATTGCACTGCGTTAGAACCCCGTAAACATTTCATATGTCATGTCATGCATATGTTTGTATATTATTGCTGTGTATTTACTGTTTCCTCCCCCCTTAATCTCCGGTAGACCCCGCTGCTGCCGTCGATTACACCGCTGCTGAGTACGACTACGTCGTCGACGACCCTACTACTACCGTCGAGCTTCCAGGCAAGCAGAGCCATTCTCTTCCCCAGATATCGCCTACCTTTCCGTACATTTCTTGCACTAGGCATTGTTACTGCTGCTGCTACGTTATACTCCTATTCAATTGCATAGCCTGATTTTGTCGCCCCTTGATGTACCTTTCCTTTATCCTATGCTGCCTATTATTAGTTATGCATTATTCAGCAGTGAGCCCTGCGCATTGTTAGCTAGGATTAGATAGCGGGCCGCGATCACTCAGGGGAGTGAACACGGATACAATATAAACAACTGTGGCAGGTACGGTACAAAGCAGACACTGCCAAAGGCCCCTATCTGGGTTATGCCTAGTCACCTCAAGTGTGAGTTATCAAGGAGTAATCCTTGTACTCCACTCGAGGCTGACTTTGTCTTGCCGCCATAGGGTCCTGAACAGCGGTTGTCCTTAAAGGTAAGAAAGTCGGGCGACCCAACGGTGCCCGCGAGAGGTATATAGTCGGGAACGACAGGGAGGGTACGACCGACGTTACTGGCGTGCTTGGCCCCTGCTTGTATCTCGCGAGAGTTACCAAACCACGAAAGTCGAGCTCTACCAAGAGCACACGCGAGAGAAGGTAAGGAGACGGTTCACCTTGTTGGTAACCGCAGTGACTTGGTGGGACGACAGGGCAGGCACCGATGTACTGGTGGTCCTGACTGCTGTCGTTGACCGCGGGTCGGTTAAGTCGAGGCAACGATAACGGTTGTCGCGCAGGTTAATTAAAATGCTAAATGGTTCGGCGGATGACTTGAGAGGCCCGTTGGTCTGTACGCACTACCTACACGTGGGATTACGGTGTGGGCCCTCCGCGTCGTAGTTTGTCCGAAAGCTCTTCAGACGTCAGCAGTACTGCGGCCTGATCGCCGGGGAGTGGTCTTGTCTTTTGCTGCAGCAGGTGTGTTTGGATTTGCTTTTGCTTCACCGGCCAGACTCGCACCGTGCAGGAGCGTGCAAGGGTGAGGGACCTAGACCCCTTGGCGCATAGGATATAGTCCGGTGGATGGCCTCTCTGTTGAGCCTAGGATGGGCTGCGTCGTGTCGGATAGCCTCGGTGGGGCGTTCCCTGACAAGGTTCACGCCACCCTGGAGATCCGAGCGTGCAGGCTGAACAGTAGTGCACCCCTGCAGGGAGTTTAATCTATTCGAATAGCCGTGTCCGCGGTAACAGGACGCTTTATGCTGAAGCTGGATCTTACCACTAGAAACTATTATTATTAAACTGTATGGTTCCGGGTTTTCTTCCTCGCAGGGATGTCGAGGAGGTGAACTCGGAGGCATTATTATTATTGTTAATCATTACAACTTATATTATACAATGTTGCAGCAACTTCTGCTTCGTTGTTACTTTATTGCTTTATATAAACTGTTGGCTGATTCTTACCTCATGCTGCAAGGCATCGTCGGAAGATGCTAGTCTTCGATAGGCCTAGCTTCTTACCCTTATTCTGATTTCTATCTTGCAGTCCACTATATATACAGCCTCTTCTTTCCGTTGATACAATGCATAATGCTTAGTAGCGGACGTAAGACTCGCGGGTATACTAGATACTCACCTGTTTTATTTCCTTTACTGTTTTGCCTGATCGGCCGCTGCAGTCGACGTTGGAGCCCAGGAGAAGGAGTACCCCGGAGGAGGATACTACTACGTCGAGACCCCCGCTGACCAGGACCAGGAGTAGTTTCGGAGGCTCCCAGGCAGGAGGCCTTGCCTTTTCGATCTGTATCTCTGATGTTATTTGTGCTAGCCTT
This sequence comes from Bromus sterilis, assembly GCA_950022295.1. Lineage (NCBI taxonomy): Eukaryota > Viridiplantae > Streptophyta > Magnoliopsida > Poales > Poaceae > Bromus > Bromus sterilis. The sequence goes on along the minus strand of OX465596.1, from coordinate 152,580,037 downwards.
CTTAAGGCAAAACTTGACTAACTATGTCTGTACTCAGATATTATGGCTTGTATAACTTATGAATTCGGGTCCACGTGACCCCCTTTATTGTAACATATTGGTTTATCCTTTTGTGTTTAGTGTTGTGTTGTGATATTCTCACCGTGGCACCCTAATCTCAGCCGTGTACCCTGCGTGTATGATTACTGTACACGGATTGATTTTGGGGGCGTCACAAGTTGGTATCAGAGCCGACTGCCTGTAGGAAGCCACCCAACCACTACCTGGTCGAAGTTGAGTCTAGACTTTGAAAAACTATTTTTCTAACTTAATATTTGGCTTACGGGCCCACATCGATGTCACTACATGTGATATCTATGGTATTAGGATCCTTTTCTCCTTACCTATGCTCTGGGAATCTGCTCTCTTATCCTTGCTGGTAAGTTTTACAAAAGCTGACATTAGGATCACGTTCTCTTGATTCCACCCGGCGTTTTGGTGCTTCCCCCATTGATTGAGTCGTGTCGCAGGCGTCGTACGCCAGATCCCAGACCGCGGATCCCATTCTCATTCTGGGCAGGCCGCGCGTTCTCTGGCATCAACTCCTGTGGCCAACAGTTTTCTTGCGGCGTGATTGACATAGTGGAATCTATGTTGCGTCGTGTAATCCTTACCGCGGTCTGCGCGCCGCCTAGTGTGTCCTTTTTCCTTAATTTCTAAGACGTTACGCTGCCCGATTTCCGATCGATTCTATGTGTGGATGTGTATGTCTTATATGACTACTCCTATATATCCGTGCCTCCTCCTTGTTGTCGCTTTACCTCTTACTCGTTTCCGGTATTTCGTTAAGTTGTTCATCGCTGAAATACCCCTGTTAAATTCTAGCAGGATGGCTGGTCGTGGTGGTCGTGGTCGTGGTCGTGGTGCCAACGATCCACCCCCGCCGCCGGACTACATGGCCGCAATGATGCAGCAGTTTCAGATGAACCAAGTGTTTATGCAAGGAGTCATAGATCAGCTCCAGAATCAGAATCAGAACCAGAACCAGCACCAGAACCAACCGCCTATGGTTACTCTGCGGGATTTCATGCGTCTCAATTCCCCTCTCTTCCACCAACCGGAACAGCCGCTAGATGCTGATGATTGGCTTCGTGACATCACTCGTCAGCTGGAGTTCACTAATGTGAGCGTTGCTGATTATGTAACCTTCGCGTCCTATTTCCTGCGTGGTCCCGCTGCTCAGTGGTGGGACACTTACAAGGGCTCGCTAGCTGAAGGGACTGTCGTCACCTGGAACGACTTCAAAACTGCCTTCCGCGCTCGTTATGTCCCCCAGGCGATTATGAACCGTATGAAGGCTGAGTTCCGCAACCTCGTTCAGGGCAACAAAACTGTCGAGGCATACCAGAGGGAATTCCTCCGCCTCTCCCGCTATGCTGCAAGTGACCTTCCGAATGATGCAAGTAGGCAAGAGAAGTTCCGTGATGGACTCAACCCAGATCTCCAGCTTGCATTGGCTTTGCACGTCTTCCCCGATTTCGCCACCATGGTGAACCAGACTATCACTCTTGAGACCGCTCAGCTTAAGTTCGGTGGTTCGCCGAAGCGCCCCCGCGATGCTGGCTCATCTTCGGGCACAGCACAGAAGCAGCGCGTTTGGCTTCCACACAGTGTATTTCGTCCAACTGCCCCTGCAGCAAGGCCGTCGTATGTTGCACCCCGTCTGCCTCCGCCCCCGCCGAGACAACCGAAGACTGAGACTGCACCCCTTCGTCCTCAGGATGGCCTGTGTTTCAAGTGCCGTCAGCCAGGCCATATTTCCCGAGACTGCCCTCAGCGACAGAATCAACTGGTAGTTCACCCTGCTGGCCGCGGAAATGGTCGTGGCAACCATGGGACCCTCAACTATAATACTGGGTCAAATCCTCATGCTCGTGGTCATGCTTACAACATTGATGTTGAAGCAGCTCAGGAACAGCCCGCTACTGTGATGGGTACACTCCTCGTTAACTCAATACCTGCTACTGTTTTATTTGATACAGGAGCATCGCATTCATTTATGTCTGGAGCATTTGCTTCTAAGCATGGCATTTACCACGAAAAGATGCATACCCCCTTAATAGTCCGGACTCCCGGTACCCAGTGTCGTGTCGACATGGTTGCACCTAACCTCACTGTCGAGATTGAAAGATTTGAGTTCATGGTTTCTCCACACATCCTGAAAACCTCCACCATCGACCTTATCCTTGGCATGGATTGGCTAAAAACCCACAATGCCGCACTTTATTGTGGCACCAAGGTCATCCAACTTTTTCATCCTTCTGGCGCGATTTTGAGTCACACTGCCATTGTGTCGATGAATGCCGAAGCTCGTATATATGCTCTGAATGCCTTGAATGTCGCACCTCTCGAAGGGATTGAGAGATTCCCAATCGTTTGTGAATTTACTGACGTATTCCCAGAAGAACTGCCGGGGATACTCCCGATCAGAGAAGTTGAATTTGTCATCGACTTGAAGCCTGGTACCGTCCCTATTGCCAAGCGCCCATATAAGATGCCACCTCACCACCTCCTTGAATTGAAGAAGGAGATCGATACGGCCCTCGAGAAAGGCTTCATCCGTCCTAGTTCGTCTGCTTGGGGAGCACCTTCGCTCTTTGTCAAGAGGAGTGATGGCACGAACCGTTTGGTCCAAGATTACCGACCTATCAACCAAGCCACGATACAGAACAAGTACCCCCTCCCTCGGATCAATGATCTTTATGATCAACTTGCTGGATCCACGGTGTTTTCAAAACTCGACTTAAGGTTGGGTTACCATCAGATCCGGGTCCGTGATGAGGGCATTCCGAAGACTGCATTCATTACTCGCTATGGTTCATACGAGTACACTGTCATGTCCTTTGGCTTGACGAATGCACCAGCCACCTTCTCCAGATTGATGAACTATATATTCATGGAATACCTCGACAAGTTCGTCGTGGTTTATCTGGATGATATATTGATTTACTCCAAGACAGATGCACATACGCCAAGTCCCGTTCTTTTTCAGAACAAGGACTGGGTTTGCAAGCCACTCCGGATAAAAAACTTCCATGATGAACCCGGTGGCAAGGAGCCGAGCTATCTCTTCCCCAATGACGTTCCTTCTTTCCTTGTTGAAGCGACGAAGGAATTGCTTGACCGGTTTCAGTTTTGAGTCTATATTTAGGTGGTGCTCATCGAGTTCCCTCGGGAAACCTGGCATGTCAGAAGGTTTCCATGCGAAAATGTCCCGTTTCTCACGGAGAAACTCAATGAGCGCGCTTTCCTCTTTGTCAAAGAGCTATGTACCAATGATGAATTTCTTTGAAGCGTCACCAGGGACAAAGTCGACTTTCTTCTTGTCCTGAGCCGGTTGGAACTTGGGGTTGTTGTTAGGAGTCGGTTTCTTCAAGATGGTAGAGTCGGTTGGATCTACCTTCTCCTGGTATGCAGACAAGTCCTATTTTGCACATGCTGATTCAACAAATTTGACGTGTTGCTCGTTGAATTCCGTAGCTCTGGACCGGCTCCCATCTACCGTGATTGGGCCGAAGTGACCCGACATCTTTAGCTTCAGGTAAATGTAGCACGTCCGAGCCATGAACCCGACCTAAGCCGGTCTGCCCAAGATGGCATGATATGGGCTCTCAAGCTTCACCACCTCATAGGGTATGATTTCAGAGCGAAAGTTATCAGCAGTTCCAAAAGCTGTCTCCAGGTAGATTTTGCCTATTGGGCGTGCCGACTTCCCTGGGACTATTCCGTGGAACATGGTGTTGGAGGTTTGTAGCTGTTTGTGAGTCAATCCAATCCTTCGGAATGTCTCGTCGTACAGGATGTTGATACCGCTTCCTCCATCCATGACTACCTTGTCAAGTGTGTAGCACCCGATTTGTGGAGAAACTACCAGGGCTAGAGAACTCGGGTTTTCTACCACCGGTGGGTGGTCCTCCCTCGTCCAAGTTATCGGCTCTTCAGACTAGTTAAGCCACCTGGGAAAAGCCGGTTCTGTGGCCACGGACATTGCGACTCTCTGATGCAACTTCCTGTCTCTCCGACAACTACTGGTGGTCAAGACATGATAAGTTGAGTGTTCTTGGAGCTGCTTTGGGTTCGATTGGAATCTGGCGAGTCCCGATTGGTTCTGCTGTCCTCCTCCCGTGGGTCCTTGGTATTGTGGCACTGCGCCGTCTCCTTGATGGTCGAAATTTTGGTTTTGGTTGTTGTTCTGACCGGCTCCGCTACCTGACCCAGGAGGGCCCTGACCTCCATGACGTGCGAACTCTTTCATGATGTTGCAATCTTCCCAAGTGTGGCTGGATGGATGGCCGGGTTTGCTGTGCATTGGGCAAGGTCTTTTCACGGCTTCTTCAAAGGTGACTGGGGGTTGGAAACTTCGTTCTGGCTTGCGTTAGTTGTTTCCCCCTTCTTTTGCCTTTGGGAGCTGACATTTGTGTTGGCTACCAAATCGGAAGTATTCTGATCGAGTCGGCGCTTGGTCTGTTGTGTAACATCCCAAAATTCTCCGAATTTTGGAATGTTAATAAATTAAATAGATAATGATTGTTTGCTTGATGTGTTTGATTTTCTCTGGGATTTAAAACTGTTTGGAGTTTATTGAATATTAAAAAAAGGAGAGGGAATAAAAGGACTTTCCCTAATATTCATAATTGGTGCTTTGGGAATTTATTATTTTAAAACAAAACCAACAAAACAAAATGAGAGAAGGTAATATGACTCCTTCAACATATTAAAAGTTTGGAAAATGTTTTAAATCTTTATTAGAGTTCTTCTGAATATTCAAAACATTTTTCAACTCAAGGAAATTCATTTGAGAGGATATAAAATGACTTATCCCCTTTTTAATAAAGTTGGAAAATATTTATAATATTACTTTAAAGTTTTAAAATTTATTTTGAGTATTATAAATAACTCTAAAATTATTTTAGAGATTTTATAATGCTAAGAGAGTTTTTATTTCATTAAAATGATTTATTAAATATTTTAAAAGAGTTGAAAAAGTTTTCCAATGGAATATTTTTTACTTTACCAAATTATTTATTCTTGTAACAATTTTAAAATTTATATTTTGTTATTTAGAAATGATTTGTAAATGCTTTTGACCAAATAAAAATGTTTTTATTAATTTATTGGATTTTATTTGATCTATGAAAAGTAGTTTATATTTAAATAAAGTATTTAGAAAATGTTTTATTTTTATTTTTCCTTTTTGGAAAGTATTTTCATTTTATAATTTTCTTTGGATTATTTGATGAATTTAGAAATTTATTTCATATTTTTCTGATGAATATTTATTTTTCTACCATTGTTTGAGGTCTCGGTTTTTAAAGAAAAAGGAAAACTCGTAGCCCCGGCCCAGTACTGCTTTTTCGCCCCCAGGCGCAATTAGAGCCCGAGTCAGACCCGTTTTGTTTTTTTAGCCAGCTTATAAATATAACTCCAGAGAAAATCTTCTCTTTTCTTAAACTAAACCCTAGCGCGCCGGGCCCCGCCACCAGCCGCCGCCGCCGGCTCCTCACGCCGCACCGCCGTGGCCGGAGCGCACCGCCGCCGCCGCCGTCTCACTGCGCCGCCGCCTCCCCTCCCACGCCCCGCTGCCCAGCCAGCGCCGGCGCCGCCCGGACGCCCGCCCCCGGCATGAGCTCGCCGGAGCGAGCCGCCGCCCGCGCCACTTCCATCAGCGCCGCCCCGCGGACGTGCCGCCTGGCCGGCCGTCCCCGCCCGCCGGAGCACGGCCACCCTCCCTCCACCGAGCCCTCGCCGGCCACGGCCTCCTCGCGCCGGAGCACGTGCCGACCTCGCCGGAGAAGCCTCGCCAAAGTCAAACCGTTTCAGATCTGAGTCAAACTATCCCAGGGACCCGATTGCTTTTTCAGAAGATCTTTATTCGCGAACGAGTCCCTGTTAGCACAAAACCCCCCGGCGCCGTACCCGCGATATCTTCTACACCGTAATTCGGATCGCGGTGAATCTTTTCGCTATACTTTCATATTGTTCTGTACTTTAGCATGGTATAACTTTTTGCACACTTTGCACACTTTTGAATTTGAAGTTATTTCAAATTCAAATTCAAATGTCGGTGGCTGTATCTTTTAAGCCGTTGATCCAAATCGAGTGATTCTTTTTGCGTTGGATCACTCGTTCCATGTACCTTCTATTTATATCATGTGTACACAAAAATTCATAATTTTATTGATCTGTTTAAATTCAAATTCAGTTCAATGTTGCAATTGCTATGACCTGCGTTTTAGTATTCTGTTTCACGTGATTCTTTTTGCATATCGGATCGCCTGAGACATGTTATCGGTAATATTCACACACGTTTCATGTGGGCATGTTATTCACCTTGAATTCACAAAAGTCCATGGGCACAACTCGTTACCGATAATATTTTATCTGTTGACTCTCCCAAGTTCACTTCCACCGATCACCTTCGCACACATCGACACCATTGCACCTCAAAGCCCTTTTGTTTTGTTGCAAAAATCTTTGTGATTGTTTTGTTGATCTTTTGTTTATGTTGTTGTGATGTGATTGCTTATTCGAGTTCATTCGTTTGCGATAGATTGCTCGGAGTGTGACGAGTAGATTTGACTGGTACGTGAGAGCGAAGATCTTCATCGAATGTATAAGGCAAGTTACACTTTGACCATACCTCAACCTATATTTTCTATTATGCATGTAGCAAACTATCACCCTATTGCATGATAGTTAGTTTATTATTATTGCAGCAAACCTGGTAGGATAGCCATATGATCTGCTCCTGTATTCCTTGTCGCCCTAGTCCGTGTTGGTTATATATTTGCTATGCTTCTAGACGGGGATTGGTTTGAGATTTCATTGAGCTATGTGAGGATTTAATGATTTGACTAGCAACCTTAAACATAATTCACCTCTGGACGGGCAGGGAGTGCTTCCTGGGGGCTCGTGCCTTATCTAAGGGCGAGACCAGGTTGTACCCCTAATGGTTGGTTTGGTGGTTGACAATACGTCATGGTGCTATCCTCTGAACGTAAGTGGGCGCCGTCCAGGCTCAAAAAGATCAGACATACTTGGTGACTAGGAGCTTCCATGTATAGCCGCTGGCCATATGGGCTCTGGCTTAGTTGAGTACGATGTAGGAAGCCTCTCCCGTGCAAAGATAGCAGATGTAGATGTGATAGGTGGTACCGGCTTGCCGTTGGGTCTAGGTGACCTCTTCTGAAAGACTTCGTCTCAATCTTCGGGTTGAGTCCAGCGGGGAAAGTGTACTAACCTCTGTAGAGTAAAAACTAATCATGATTAGCGGTGTCCCCGGTTATGGACATCCTTGAGCTACTAGACATTACTGTTACTGGAGGATCTTGACATCTGAATCACCATAATAATTTGAGTGGGCAAGATTAAATACAGGGTGTGGTGTTGGAACTGGTGTGCCCAGTTCGTTCTTAAGTAGTAAGTTCAACTTAAAATTTTGACTAGTTTAGTTCAGGAGAAAATTGGCTTTCTGCAAAAAACAAAACCATAAGCCTTTCCTTTGACTTATCCTTCATGTAGATGTAGGTCTGTTATATACTTTTTCGTGTGACTTGCCGTACAAATCAGATGTACTGACCCGTGTTCGGGCTGTAACCTTCGGTGTTGCAGGATTATATACGATGAGTAAGTGATGCGATGTAGGGTTACGATGTCTATACTCAACTATGCCGGTGGAGTTGATGGACGCCACGAAGCTTTTATTGTTTTCCGCTGTATTTTATTTTGTCAGCTAGCCTTGAGCTAAGCAGGAATGCTATATTGTAATACTGGATCTTCGATGTAATATATATGACATGTGGTTTATTCTTGATATTACATCATGTACTGTGTGTGCTAGCTATTGATCCAGGGACTAGCACAGAATGCGCAGAGACTCTGGTTTGTGAGGAACCGGGTCGCTACATGTTGGCTCTAGTTCTGAGACCCCTTGCAATTGTTCTTTTTGTTCTGGGAAACTTTGTCCTCTTTCGGATAAACATCTTGGTTTTTTCAGACTCGACATACTTGATGACCGCGTTCACGAGCTCTCCTATGTTGCTGACCGTCCTCTTGAGTCGGGCGAGCGTGTCTACGAGAGGCTCAAACTTGCAATTTCTTTCCAGGACGATCACTTCCGTCTGTGCAGTAATAATCTCCGAAGACAGAACCCTTTTTCGCGATCTCGCCACTGTTCCGCTGCCGCCGTGCTTCCAAGATCGGGAGCGCCAGCAGACCTCTTCCCGGCACCCTTCCGGAGGGAGGATTGACCTCCGGGAGCCAACCCTCCACCATGTACGCTTCCCGGATGATCCGTGAGTAGTCTACCTTGGACCATGGGTCATGATCAATAGCTATGTGATGTTCTCCTCCCCTCTTTGTTCTTCATGGATTAGACCTTGTGAGCTTACCTACATGATCAAGGCACATATGTAATTCTTTCTGCTGTTGCTATGTTGAGTTTGCTGGGACCTGATGGATTATGAGACTATGTTCAGTTTGTGATAGAGTAATATATTTGGTTCTTATCTTTTATATTTTTGTTCCTAAGTAATTATTGCAATTTCTTCGTTGCTGTTTATTGCTTTGACCAATAGTAGGTAGTGATTCCAAGAGGGAACGTTATGCTCGATTGTGGGTTCATGCCCCCTGATGACTAGCTTGAGTGACATGTACATGAGTCTAGGGGATGTGTTGTTGCCACGAGGGGGAAAATAACGGTGCTTGTACCCGCGGTTTCAAGGATTGTTTACTTTACGCAAACTTCTTTTAATGCAGTTGTCTGTTGCTTTGGATTTACACTTTGGGTGGCGCTCGCAAATTAATACCAGCGAGATGTTCTGGATAGATATCTCAAGGTGGATGATTAGTAGTAGATGCAGTTGGATTTCGGTCTACTTATATTGGCGTACTGCCCATACTTTTGAGCCTCTTCCTTTCTTTGTAGCATTGTTAGCATTGCGGTGCGTTTTTAATCCATTCAATTTCCCAGCTGTTATTTGTTTACCTCGCATAGCAGTCTTATCGTCTTTTGGGAGAGAGACATCACTAGTGAACATCATGGGACCCCGATCCATATTCTCATCACTGTTTACATGCTCAATTTATTTCGTGCTTTTACTTTCCAGTCGCAATGATCATTATCATTATCCTTGCGTTTTATCCTTTGTAAACAACAAGACTGGAGAGATTGACAACCTCTCTGAACTTCGTTGGGAGAAAAGTTATTTGTGTCTGTGTGCAGGTCCACGTCAACCGCTAAATTTCTAGCGTTGTTGTCACCTACTTGCCGCTTTCGGAGTCCTACGGGAGACAAACCCTATCCTCCACATAGGGGAAATTTGCTGCTGTCCTACATCTCACCTTCCACTTAGGGTAACCAATGAACGGCGAGAAGCCATTATCATCTCTCGCACATCAAGCAAATTTTGGCGCCGTTTCCGGGGACTCCAATCGTCAAGATATGGGATTTGCACACTATCCTTTTCCTTTGCTTTTTAGTCTTGTTAGTTTATCTTTCAGTTTTTATCTTAGTGTCCTTTATCGAAAACCACAAAAAAATTATTTACCTTGCTATTAGTAGTCCTTCTTGTTTAGTTAAGCATGTTAGGACTTGGTGCTTTGAGGGAATCAGAAATTCTAGATTTCCATCAAAGGGATGGAGAGAATATGAAGAAGGCATGGGACAGAATTTCTGAAGCACATAAAAGAATTATGCCTTGGATACCTATAAAAATTGTGCTTAGAAATTTTTACCATGGTCTTTTTAAGTGGTGCAGGCACTCTCTTGATATTATGGCTGAAGGAGACTTTTTAGATAGTGATGAAGCTAGAGCTCTTGATATTTTGCATGGTCTATCTAGTTATTTTGTTTATGATCGTAGTTTTTATACTATTATAGATAGACTTGCCACTGTTGAAAAGAGGATGGATTTGTTGGATATATGCTCTAGAGGAAAATAATATATGATTATTCCAATATATCTAAATAAGTTCATGACCAGTTTCATACTGTGCTGGAGCTGTATCAGTGAAACAATGATACATGTGTGGTATAGAAACAACCAGAGTTCCTAGTCAGCCTCTCATGATGACTGGTTTATCGTCAACTGATGATTGTGGTTTCACGATCATGGACAGTCAAGTCAATTGACGGTAAGGTCACCTCATTGAATGCATGACGTGATCAATATTACCCAATGCAAGCATTGCAACATGATCAAATCGTAAAAGTTCAGTGTTGTAATTATAGAACGTAGTAGCCTGTTCCTTTGACCGTGAGATCACGCATAATTGCTATCTTCTGAGGATGCTTTGAGTGCATTAACCGTCACACTGAAACATGGTGACCATAAAGGTGTATCTTGGGCTATCCGATGGGATATGTTGAGGAGTGTTGAATCAAGAGCGGGATTTTTCAATCCATGTAATGGATAGATACTTCATGGCCAACTCGTTGAGATTGCATCCATAAAGCTGCGCAGCATGTGACTAGGTCACGAGGATGAATATCACAGAACGAGTGAACAAAGATTTGTCAGTAACGAGATTGAACTAATGCATTGGATGCAGTTGATCGAATCTCGGACTAATCTAGTATCGTATGACAAATGGAATGGTATACGACGTGTACGGTTCAATCGGTACTTCCGGAATGCACAGGGGTCATTATAGACATCCAGGTCCCGCTATTGATCATTGACCGTAGCCTTCGTCTCGGTCATGACTGGAGTGTTCTCGGATAGTAGGGAACACACTTAAGGGCTCGATGAATATCGGAGACCTATTCAGAACTATCGGAGTTACCGGAGAAGAGAGAAAGGCATACCGGAAAAGTTCCGTGTTGGTCCGAAGGTTGTTCGGAGTGAGCTGGAAGGAGTTCCGGATCATTAGGAGATGAAATAATATGTTTTATTTATTAATTAAGTGAATTAATAATTAATAACATTTTATTTAAAATTAAAAAGTGCAATGGGCCAGCTTTGGGAAAGAATAGTGAAGAAAAAAGGCAAAAAGAATAAAGAGAAAAAGGAAAAGAAAAAAAAAGGGGGGGGGGAGGCGCCATGGGCCTTGGGCCCAAGTGGTGGCGCCACCATCTCCTCCCCCCTGGCCGGCGCCCCCTCCCTGGCAAGGGACTTTAGTCCCACATTGCTAGGGGAGGGGGGGTTGACTCCTTCCATCTTCCTATATATAGATGGGCAGGGGTGCATTTCTTTAATACCAATTAATTCACAGAGAATTCAATATTACTCCGAATTGAGATCGGTTTTCTCCGGTCTTCTCCTCTCTCTTGTCTCTTCCACGGTGGGTTCCCCTTGTCTGGAACCTGTAGTGGGATTGAGGCTTCTCTGCTACGCGGACGCCGTTGTGCTGCCTAAACTCCGGTTCCGGGAGGTCTACTTCCTCCACCTTCGCTGGATCGGAGAACGGAGGTCGTCATCGAGTCCGTACGTGTACGAGTACTACAAGGTGTTGCACGTGCGACACTACCACCCAACAGGGTCCTAACACAGCCAGTGGGTTGTGAAAGGTTTACGGCTTCATCAACCACGTTTGCGGGAACGTTTCCCGCGCAACGGACTACACCCCGAGGTATGTTTCCGCAAGTCTTTCCGTTACGGCATTACAGCTAGATAGATCTTGGGTTAAGGGCGACGCTAGTTAGAAAAATTATTGTTTTCTGCTGCGAGACCCAACAGCGGTATCAGAGCTAGATCTATGCTTCGTATTGCTATACGGTTAGAACACATCGGGGATGTGGGCGTTGATTCTACCATTGTTACCCTCTCAAGTGTACTTGTTATATCTGTGGCATTGTTTGATGAAGCGGCCCTCGACCGACATTACGCGTACGCTTACGCAAGACTGGTTCCACGCTTGACATACGACTTGTACCGTATAAAGTGGCTCTGGGGGGTGTCTGTCTCTCTTACTTTAGCGGATATGGCATTTGCAACGGAGGGCCCTGCACAGGGTGTAATAGAGACAATCTATAATCAGCGTTGTGGTTCAATGTTCGTAGAAACGGTTGATCTATGAAAAGCCCTAGTAGCCACGTAAAACATGCAATATACAAAATAGAGGCGTTTTACATTATATTGCAGAGGGGGCTATTGTTGTTTGCTTAATCTTGATGTAGTGATAGCTTTTCTATGCGTTACTAGAAAGTAGTAAACGTTTATCATGATGAAACAAACTTAAATGGAGACACTGTAGACTTAGTGCCACGATGATCATACATCTTAAAACATGCTAGTATAGGATACACGACGGTAGCATAAAATAAGATGATCCCTTATAAAATGCCAAACATAAGTATTCTACCGAAGTGTACACCAGCTGGAAGGTTCTCTTTATGATAGGCAGGCCGTGATGATCGGGTGTCATACATACATTAGAGTTCGCATGAGGTTGGGCCTGGCAAGCCTAGCATATGTCGATATGGCCTTGCTAAGCAGCATATAACACTAAGGTCAATTTTGCGAGCCTAGCATATGTAGATATGGCCTCGGAATACTAGAGATCTAAAGATCGAGCATGAGTCACATATAGGATGTGATCGCACAAACTAGTTGTCTACCTTTGAAACTAATCCGTCGGCCGTTGTGATATTCGAGGGTGGATAGTGAATCTGGATCATGTAATCACTAAAACTTCTTAGGGATGATTGTTTTAGTGTGAGCTCATCTATAATATGATTATTACGAACTCATTGATATGAACTAGTCTTAATTGTTTTCCTTGCAAATATTTTGTAGAAAATTAAAATGGACATGAATCGGTATCATGAATTGGTTACTTCCTTACGTGGTGAAAGACTTAAAGATGATGGGTCAAATTTCGTTGATTGGTACTTATACCTTAGGACTGTGCTCAAGAGATCTAACCTCTTGTTCGTGATACAAGAGCGTATGGGAGACCCTCCAGTAGACAACATGGATGAAAAAGTAATGCTTGATTACCATAATCGTCAAAGGACTTACGCCATGGTTAAAAGTGTCATAGAAACTAGCTTTCCGCAAGATTTACGTGAACAATATGCGGATATGGACACGTTTGACACAATCGACATGATGAAGTCATTGTTTATACATCAGTTCAGAGTGGCCAGATTTTAGTTAGAAAATGAGTTTCTTACTACAAAGATGGAAGAGAACACTTGTCTGAAAACTCACGTAGCCAAGATGCATGGGATACATCTGAAACTCGTGTAGGGCTTTGACTATTGGACCACAGAGGAGTCTGCTTTAAACACGGTGCTACACTCGCTTCCACCGAGTTACACAGACTTTGTCCATGACTATGTCGGAAGAGGTGAAAGCCTTCAGTTCTTTGAGTTCAAGGTCAACCTCCGAGATTTAGAGGTTGAACCCATTGAAGGAGAAATTGTTGATGGAGAAGGTATATATTTGATATACTCGTTATAAATGTTTGTTCCCTTATACAACATTTGCAGTTTAATAAGTATTTGATACTTGTTCTGTTTTATGAAAATAGGGCCTTCCGTTGCATGGACGGGAAGAGGTGCGATCCAGGATTGATGGCAACCAAGACTGTTGATGGCCACCAAGATTTCACCAAGACATCTATCATAGGATTATACTTAGAGTATTAGATAAATCTTTTGTAATCAATCGAATATGAACACTTAGTGGTATGTCTTGCATCTCGCGAGACAAAGTTATTCATATTTTGAGACAAGTCAGTTGTTCCAGTTTGATGAATAAAGTGTGCTTATACTATGATTGCAATTGAGTTTATAATATGATAGAAGCATTTATAAAACACCATAATTGTCAAGTGATATTCAATGTTTAATGATTAAGTTATTATGAATAACAATAAGGTCAAAAGTCATAACTGTACTAAATGCATGAGATGAATTCATAAATGATGAAGTCATTAGATACTCGATCTATTAACTCATGAATTTATTATCAACCAAGATGACTAATGACAGAGTTCTAGCAAAGTAGAACTTGCGCCAAACATTGTACATAAATGATGTATTAACCAAGCGCATGAATAATCATTAAAGATGCTTCATATGATTAATTGAACAAGGCATTCAATTAAGATCATAAATCTGAGATTACGGAATCACAGTGAAGTTGGATATAAGAATACAAATCACCATGATGTGATCAAAGTGATGAGTATTATAGTTGACATAAATGGGAGACTTGTGTAAATAATGCCACAAATTACGATCGAAGTTTAAAGTGCTCAAGCACCTGAACCATTCATAGTCATACTAAAATGTAGTATGGTCTAAATACATTCCCCTTATGCTAATGCTATTTTGAATGAACAAAGTTGTTATAATTTATTAAGTTAAAACACCCACTTCGTGAAATAAGGAAACCATTCTGAATTTAATGAAGCTGATGACTCCATATGATGATGGTGTTAGAAAGTTTCTAGAAGTTTTATATGATATAACTTTCTTTGTATTAGAGTTGTGAGCAATTGTAAAACACACCTTCCCAAATAGCAAAACTTTTATTGCTTGAATTGGTGAATGAGAAGATGGTTCTCATGGATTAAACCAATGGGAGAAAAGTGAATTCTTTGACCAGGGTGATTGACCCAGCCTCCAGATAACAGAGTAACGCAACGGAAAATGTTCCGCTGAAATGACTCCATGAGAAGAGGAAATATGCTATTGATGATGATCATGGTATATTAGTTAAAGCCTTAGTTTAAAAAAAATAAGAAGATTGTCATGAACACGTTCTGGACAGAACAGTAATCATGAGTCTTCTTAAGTGAAATAAAAGGGACACTGCTCATAAATTACGAAGGATTGATGGTTACCTAGGAAACGAGGAGAAATGAAATCATATTGAGTTGCATATGGGATGGCTCACATCCTATGAAATAAAGTAGTTATTTCACATTCCGAATAACCAGGAAGTTATTAAGAATGATGCAACACATAAAGGCATGATTTGGCACATAAAAGATGTTATGGCTAAATTCAATAATGATTGACCACGGAAGCATAGCAATGCTAAATCAATATGGGTATTTAATTCACGAACACTATGAAGGGACCATAGCTTGAAATTGCATCACATTCAAGTTGTGGAATTTGAAGAGAAGTAGCAATTGGAATAACGAAAGAATGTTTCGATAAGATGGACCATAGTACCTCAAGGCAGAAACTCTCAACCTTGATTTGATCAAGTGATTTTGAAGTAATCAAAATATAGAGATGGACTGCAATTTCATGAAACTGAGTGGGAGCTTTGGAGACTTCCTGAAAACTTGGAATGCAGAGAGCATTTTCTGAGTGGGAGATTTGGGAGCAATATTATTATGTCTGACATAATTAGAATAGAAACTTAATAAAAGCTTACTTACAGATATATGTTGGATATATTTGAGTGGGAGCACAATGTCAATTTCATATATATACGATGATATATGTGAAAACAATCTCATATATATACGTTGATATACATGGAGATTAAGGCTAATAAGATGAAAGGATAACGAGAATATTATATGAACGAAATACAGATGTGTCACACACTAAAATCTATAAGGATAGATTAGGACACGTGTAATGAACATCAAAAGGATTGGAATGATATCCTAAACAAGAAAAGGTTCTTGTGGCTAGGAATTATATAAAGGATGTAAAACCTTAATATCACAAAATAATGTTTTAATGGAAGAATAGGGATGCACTTTATCTCAAGACATGTGATCCTATATGACCTTTGACATATGATTCTACCATAAAACGGAAGTTGTGAGTCCAATAACAGAATGACTCAAAATTTCTTAGAAGAAGAACAAGTTCCGATGTGCTTGGTTGGCAAAACACAGAACCTGAGCAAAGTCCAAGCATTCAGTATCTGAAGAGAAACTGAGGACAATACTCTAAATGATAGAAAAGATAATAGACTTGAATGTAATACTGGATTACGATTGCAAGCCTTATTATGGGTCTATATGAATTAGAGATATCACCAAAAGGAATAGAAAGGAAATGTGATCTATAATTTCACGAACCAAAACTCTACAAAATATAAATATCTACTTAAGGAAGTAGAAGGCTGAATAAAGTTTAGCGTAAGAAGTTTAGACTTCTGGCTGAGTGTATTTTTCAGTATACATGACTATGGGAGTCCTAGGGACGAAAACCATTTTGTCATTAGAGAATACTGTAAAATAAGAAGTCTCACTCTCCCGCCAAACTTATAATTCAAGCATTATTAGATAATGAAGGGTATATCAAGCAAGTTGATCAAATCTTAAAAGTTCAGTGTTGTAATTACAAAAGGTAGTAGCCTGTTCCTTTGACCGTGAGATCATGCATAATTGCTATCTTCTGAGGATGCTTTGAGTGCATTAACCGTCACACTGAAACATGGTGACCATAAAGGTGTATCTTGGGCTATCCGATGGGATATGTTGAGGAGTGTTGATTCAAGAGCGGGATTTGTCAATCCATGTAATGGATAGATACTTCATGGCCAACTCGGTGAGATTGCATCCATAAAGCTGCGCAGCGTGTGACTAGGTCACGAGGATGAATATCACAGAACGAGTGAACAAAGATTTGTCAGTAACGAGATTGAACTAATGCATTGGATGCAGTTGATCGAATCTCGGACTAATCTAGTATCGTATGACAAAGAGAATGGTATACGACGTGTACGGTTCAATCGGTTACTTCCGGAATGCACAGGGGTCATTATGGGCATCCAGGTCCCGCTATTGATCATTGACCGTAGCCTTCGTCTCGGTCATGACTGGAGTGTTCTCGGATACTAGGGAACACACTTAAGGGCTCGATGAATATCGGAGACCTATTCGGAACTATCGGAGTTACCGGAGAAGAGAGAAAGGCATACCGGAAAAGTTCCGTGTTGGTCCGAAGGTTGTTCGGAGTGAGATGGAAGGAGTTCCGGATCATTAGGAGATGAAATAATATGTTTTATTTATTAATTAAGTGAATTAATAATTAATAACATTTTATTTATAATTAAAAAGTGCAATGGGACAGCTTTGGGAAAGAATCCCATTAGTGGAATAATTTCACCCTGAGGTATGTTTCCGCAAGTCTTTCCGTTACGGCATTACAACTAGATAGATCTTGGGTTAAGGGCGACGCTAGTTAGAAAAATTATTGTTTTCTGCTGCGAGACCCAACAAGATTCTCTAGACTTGAGGAAATTAGAGGAACTAAAGTCCAACAAGAAAGAAATGTTGGAGATAGATGATGATTGGGAGCCTATTGTTAGGATTAGCATCTCTAACCAAGACTTCCTTTGTTTTTGTGATATTGGATCATTGGTTTCTACAATGCCAAAATAGTTTATGATTCTTTGAAACTAAATATGGATTATTTTTCATCTTATCATGAACATTCTAATGGACATATTTCAAAGATTAAAGGAAAGGTGAAAGAAGTCCAAGTTACATTCCTTAAAAGGGTTGCAACGATGGATTTCTTCATCATGGAGCCAAACCAAAGTAACATCGTGCTTGGAAGGACTTCCTCCGAGCTAAGAAAGGCTTCATTGATATTGGTAACGGGCACATACGCTTACATGGTAAGGAGAAAGGTAAGTACCTTTTCCCTAGGAAAAAGAAGAATGAACTTATTGAAAATCAATTCGAAGCTTTATATGACTCCGATGATCTCGGGGACCTATGATTCTTCCTTTTGCTTTACGTCTAGCTTAAAGGCGTAAAAGAAAGCGCTTGTTGGGAGGCAAGCCAAGATGTTTTTACTTCTTTTTTTAGTGGTCTTGATGATTGTTACTACTGTAGCGACATCATTGTATCTTTATTTTCAAGCTTTGTGCCAAGTTTAGCCGCCGACTGCAAGAAAGTTCAAAAGTTGTGACATGCTGTCCAGAAAACAGATTCTGTCCTTGGACGGAAAAATTAGCCTAAAATCACCAGTTCATCTTTTTTATCTGAATTTTTTGACAGCATGGTCTATAAAATTTTCTTTCGAGCGTCTGTTCTGAGTTTTTTGATTTGAGTTGCAGAAGCACCCCGAAAAATATATTTACTACCTGTTGTTCTGATTTTCACAGATTCTGCCATGTTTTTCCTTTCCTTACTTTTCTAAACCTTAAGCTTGCTTTTTCTTTGCAAAAACTTCTTGGCAATCTTGAGAAACAGTAGATATTCAAGAATATATTTATTTCCAGTGGAGAAAAAATATTTTATTAAGGGTACTAACCTCTCTAATCAACTTATGATGAGTTATGTATGAAGGGAGTTTTCAAGTGTGCGAGGGAAGATGATGAAAGAAGATCCGGGAGTGTCAAACGCTCAAGCTTGGGGATGCCCCATGCATCCCCAATAAATATTCAAGGAGACTCAAGTGTCTAAGCTTGGGGATGCCCCACGTGCATCCCCTTCTCCATCAAGAATAATTAGTTCGTCCTCCGTCTCACTATATTTTTATCACTTAATGCATGCATTATGTGCTATGCTTGGAGCGTCTCGCTCTTAGGTTTCCTTTTTAGTTTTCTTTAGCTTTGCCTGCTGTTCATAACAAGTTAGAACCCAGCTTACTTTGTGTGGGAGAGAAACACGCTCCACTTCAAAACTAGAACACATCATAGGATTTTCATGCTTATCTTTCTTCTGTTGTGTGTTCTTTATCTTTTCGTAGCTGCTGCCATGTTTAGTCTTAATTTTCGTGTTTATCTTTTTCAAGAGCTTTAGCTTTTGTTTAGTTTTTTGCTGGAACTATCTTTAGTTTTAATTTTTATCTTGTTAAGAGAGTTGGTTGTTGCACTGAGTTGTGTCTTGTCTTGAAGTAGGTAATTGAGGTTGCTATTCAATTGTAGTAGTAACTTGAAATTGTTTTGAGGTATTGTTGTGAGTAATGTTGGAACTTTTGGTGTCAAGAGCTCTAGCCTATTAGTGATAGGTGTCGTATTTTGGGAAATCCGTGCTTATTTTCGAAACCTACAAAACTAATTGAGAACTCTAGCTACTAGATAGATCACTAATCTTTGGAGGGATCGGATATTAGAGAACAGTCACGTACCATGAGTCGAGGATGCGGAAGGATAACCAAACCCCCATACACTCCTCCTCGGGGTACTTGTCTCTTTGTGAACCTCCTAATTAGATTGAGAGTTACCGATAATAAGTGCATGAGTTCTTCAGACTAATGTAAGTATTGAAAGTTGACACTTCCACCTCCTCATATTTGCTAGCCTCTTCGGTACCGCGCATTGCCCTCTTCTCACTCCGAGAGTTGTCGTCCACCTCGCCGGTGCATCCAAACCCTTGGCATGATACGCTATGTCATCATAAACCTCCCTATATCTTTCCTCAAAACAGCCACCATACCTACCTATTAAGGCATTTCCATAACCTTTCCGAGATATATTGCCATGCAACATCCACCTTCTCATGACTTGATCTTCATGTCATACATGTTCCTGCTACACTGGTCGAGGCATACATTTGCATACATCATGATAGCTACCTCTTCTTTATGTTGAGTACCTTGTAAAGTGTGAAGATCTTCTTTACCTTCTTGTAAAATAGAGTGTGGCCCTTAAGTGAGGAAAATATCCCAAAGAGGACAAACTTAAAAGATCCCAAAGAGGACAAATGAGAGTTAAATAGAAAGAGCCATTGAGGCCACAAAAAAATAAAAAAATAGAAAAAAAGAAATAAAAAGAGAGAAAGGGGCAACACTTCTATTCCTTTTGAAAGATCCACACTCGTACTACCTCGATATCTTGTACTCCATAGAGATGATCATATATGCATATAGCTATGTGGGGACCTTCACATTAGAGAACTTGGCTTGCATATTCCAAGCATGAGCCTCCTCAAACGAGCTTTTGGTCTTCTTGAGCGAGCAAGTTGGATGCACCCCTACTAGTTCCATTGGAGAGCTTTTCTTAGCTCATATGTGCATCTGTTACATGGCAATCCCTACTCCTAACGTCATATCTATCATTTGACCTTCTCTCGACTATGATTGTCCTCATTGATGTGAGACTTTCACACCCTTTTTTTCTTCCTCCTCCACCATATCTCTCTCCTTTCCATCCTAAGTGTCAACTCTCATGCTTACGCTCATCCATTGCATGAGTGCTCAAAATATCGAAAAGGAGTGGCTCAAATTGACTTGTACCTGGCTAGTGATCTGGGGACGAGTCAAGATAAGATTCCAAAGAAGACTAAGGGTGAAACTTTAGTATATTGAGTTCTCAAAAAATATATTTTTTCTCTCATATTCCCATCTCCCCCTTCTTGCACGCAAACACCATCTGGAGACATTTGAGTCACGGACAGCGAGATCTCTTGCAACTTTATGTTCTTATGTTGCTTGTTTCAATTCTAATATAGACTCTTGCTTATTATGACTTGAATTGAATTACATACCTTGATTGCTTTACTTTCAAAGTTCTTATATGGTTGTTAGCATTCCACCACAAAAATTATGCTTGTTATCATTTACCTACTCGAGGAAGAGAAGGAATTAAGCTTGGGGATGTTGATACGTCCCAAACGTACCTATAATTTCTGCTTGCTCCATGCATGTTTTGTGTGATATTGCTATGATCTAGATACACTTTCGTACACTTTTGATCATATTTGGACTAACCTAGTAACTCAGTGCACCCCAGTGTCAGTTCTTGTTTTCTGCTGTTTTTCTATTTCAGGTTTCCCCCATATTAAAAGTTCTCCCAAAATTCTAGAAAAATCAGATAAAAAATCAGCGTACCAGAAGCTTACGGAAACACATAGGTGGGGACAGAGGGCCACCACTAGGGGCCCAGGCACCCTGGTGGTGCTCCCTAGGGGGTGGCCGCCTAGGCACCTTGTGCCCCCCTGGCTGCCCCCCTTTGCCTATATATTCTCCGTTAGAGGATTCTTTCGAATACATAACCCTTTTTCGCGATCTCTCCTCTGCTCCGCCGCCGCCACGCTTTCAAGATCGGGAGCGCTATCAGACCTCTTACCGACACCCTTCCTAAGGGAGGATTGACCTTTGAGAGCCTCCCCTCTGATGTGCGAGAGATGATAATAGCTTCTCGCCCTTCGCTGGTAACCCCAAGTGGAAGGTGAGATGTAAGACAATAAAAAATTTCCCCTATGTGGACAATAGGGTTTGTCTCCCGTAGGACTCCGAAAGCGGCAAAGTAGGTGACAACGGCGCTAGAAATTTAGCGGTTGACGTGGACCTGCACACACACACAAATAACTTTGCTCCCAATGAAGTTCAGAGAGGTTGTCAATCTCTCCGGTCTTGTTGTTTACAAAGGATCAAACACAAGGGATAATGATAATGGTGATAGCAACTGGAAAGTAAAAGCAGGAAATAAATTGTGCGTGTAAACAGTTATGAGAATATGGACCGGGGTCCCGTGATGTTCACTAGTGATGTCTCTCTCCCAAAAGGCGATAAGACTGCTATGCAAGGTAAAAAAATCACAACTGGGCAATTGACAGGATTAAAAACGCACCGCAATGGTAACAATGCTACATAGAAAGGAAGAGGCTCAAAAGCATGGGCGGTACGCCAAAATAAGTAGACCAAAATCCAAATGCATCTACTACTAATCATCCACCTTGAGATATTTATCCAGAACATCTCGCTGGTATTAAGTTGCGAGCCCCACCCAAAGTGTAAACCCAAAGCAACAGACAATTGCATTAAAAGAAGTTTGCGTAAAGTAAAGAATCCTTTCAACTGCGGTTACAAGCGCAGTTGTTTCCCCCCTTGTTGCAACAACACATCCCCTAGACTCATGTTTCTGTCACTCAAGCGTGTCATCAGGGCGTATGAACCCACAATCGAGCATAACGTTCCCTCTTGGGGTCACTACCTAATAATTACTTAGGAACAAAAATATAAAAGATAAGAACTTAATATATTACTCTATCACAAACTGAACATAGTCTCATAATCCATCTGATCCTAGCAAACTCAGCATAGCAATAGCAGAAAGAACTACATATGTGCGTCGATCATGTAGGGAAGCTCACGAGGTCTAATCCATGAAGAACAAAGAGGGGAGGAGAACATCACATAGCTACTGATCACGGACCGATGGTCCAAGGTGGACTACTCACGGATCATCTGGGAAGCGTCTGTGGTGGAGGGGAAGCTCCCGGAGGTCAATTCGCCCTCCGGTAGGGTGCCGGGATGTAACGACCCGATTCACTAAGAATCCGAGTCTCTATGCATTCTGTGCTAGTCCCTGGATCAATAGCTAGCACACACAGTACATGATGAAATATCAAGAATAAACCACATGTCATAAATATTACATCGAAGATCCAGTATTACAATATAGCATACCTGCATAGCTCAAGGCTAGCTTACAATGAAATACAACGGAAAAACAATAAAAGCTTCGTGGCGTCCATCAACTCCACCAGCATAGTTGAGTATAGACATCGTAACCCTACATCGCATCACTTACTTGTCGTATACAATCCTGTAACACCGAAGGTTACAGCCCGACAACGGGTCAGTACATCTGATATGTACGGCAAGTTACACGAAAAAGGATATAACAGACCTACATCTACATGCAAGGTAAGTCAAAGGAAAGGCTTATGGTTTAGTTTTGCAGAAAGCCAGTTTTTCCCTCACATACTACATCTAATCAAATTTTAATTTATCTTGCTAGTCCTAAGTATGGTTGAATCGGGCTACACCAATTCCAACCATCCCTTTATTAAAAGTTCCCACTCAAATTCTTATTAAGGTGAATTATCTGTCAAGACCATCCAACAACAATAATGCCTAGTTACTCAAAGTTGTCCGTAACCGTGGACACGGCTAATCATGATCAGTTTTTACACTCTGCAGAGGTTTGTACACTTTCCCCACTGGACTCAACCCGAAGATTGAGACATAGTCTTGCAGAAGAGGTTGCCTCCACCCTTTGGTAGCCGGTACACCTATCATATCTACATCAGCTAGCTACCAGGGCCAGGTTCCCCACAACTTACTCATCTAAGCCAGAGCCCATATAGCCAGTGGTTGTACATGGAAGCTACTAGTCACACTGTCAGTCCGATATTTTTGAGCCTGGACGGTGCCCACTGCGTTCAGAGGGTAGTCACCATGACGCACCCGGTTCACCACCAAAACAACCATTCGGGAAGCATTTCGCCCTGGTCCCTCCTTAGTCAAGGCACGAGCCCCAGGATGCATTCCCTGCCCGCCCATAGGTGATTTCTATTTAAGTTTTCTAGTCAAGTCATTAATCCTCACATAGCTCAATGATAACTCAACCAATCCCCGTCTACAAAGCAATAGCAGCATATAACAACCACGATCCTAGGGCGACAATGAAATAAAAGGTCAGAACATATGGCTATCCTACTAGGTTTAAATCATAACTAATATATAGTCCTACACATGCATAGAGTGATAATTTGCTACATGCATAATACAAAATATAGGCCGAGGTATGGTCAAAGTGTAACTTGCCTTTTCCATTCGGTGAAGTTCTTCGCTCTCATGGTCCAGTAACCTCTACTCGTCACCCTTCGAGAATTCTATCGCAAACGAAGGAACTCGAATAAGCAATCACATCACAACGAGACAAACAAAAGATCAACAAACAAACACAAAGGTTTTAGCAACAAAACAAAAAGGCTTGACACGGTACAAGTGTCGATGTGCTCGAAGGTGATTGGTGGGAGTGAACTCGAGAGAGTCAACAGATACAGATTCATCGGTAAGCAATTGTGATCATGTACATTTATGAATTCAAAGTGAATATCATGCCCACATGAAAATTATGCGAACCTTACCGATAACATGTCTCAAGTGATCCGATATGCTAAAAGAATCACGTCAAACGGAATACTACAACGCAGGTCATAGCAAGTGCAAAATTGAATTGAATTTTAATTTAACAGACCAAGAAACATTTAAATTTTTGTGTACACATGATATAGACAGAAAGTACATGACACGAGTGCTCCAACGCAAAAAGAATCACTCGATTTGGATCAACGTTTTAAAAGATACGGCCTCCGAAATTTGAAATAAATTCAAATTCAAAAGTGTGCAATAGTTTAAAATGTTTATTCTATGCTAAGGTACAGAACAACATGCACGCGTAGGAAAAAGTTTCACCTCGATCCGACGCACGGTGAAGGAGATATTGCGAGTACGACGTCGGGGTCTTTTCTGCCAAAAGGACTTATCCGCAATTAAAAATTTCCCCGAAAAAGCGATCGGGTCCCTGGCGGCGGATCTGACCGGTGTTGACTCCGACGAACTCCGGCGAGCTCCGTTTTCCGGCGAAGTGGCTCGGCTCCGGCGAGGGGTGGTGGTAGCCGGCGAGGAGGGGATGGGGCGCGGCGGAGGCCGTTGCGGAGGAGGCGGCGGCTCATTAGAAAAATATGAAACAAAAACCTAAATTCATCAAATAATACAAAGAAATTTATTAAATGAATACATTTTCCAAAAAGTAAAATAAAAATAAAAACATTTTCTAAATACTTTATTTAAATATACAATACTTTTCATAAATCAAATAAAATCCAATAAATTATGAAAAACTATTTTTATTTGGTCAAAAGCATTGACAAACCATTTCTAAATAATAAAATATAAATTATAAATTTTTAAACCAATAAATAATTTGGTAAAATAAAAATATCCCATTGGAAATATTTTTTTAACTCTTTTAAAATATTTAATAAATCATTCTAACGAAATGAAAACTCTCTTAGCATTAGAAAATCCATAAAATAATTTTAGAGTTATTTATAATACTCATAATAAATTTTAAAAACTTTAATGTAATATTCTAAATATTTTCCAACTTTATTAAAAAGGGGATAAGTCATTTTATATCCTCTCAAATGAATTTACTTTAGTTGAAAAATGTTTTGAATATTCAGAAGAATTCCAATAATGATTTAAAACATTTTCCAACCTTTTAATATGTTGAAGGAGTCATATTACCTTCTCTCATTTTGTTTTGTTTGTTTTGTTTTAAAATAATAACTTCCAAAAACACCAATTATGAATATTATGGAAAGTCCTTTTATTCCCTCTCATTTTAATATTCATTTAAACACCAAAAGTTTTAAGTCCTAGTGGAAATCAAACATATCAAGCAAACAATCATTATTATAATAAATTTATTAACATTCCAAAATTTAGAAAATTTTGGGATGTTACACGGGAAGAGGCCTGCTGGTGCTCCCAATCTTGGAACCGCGGCGGCGGCGGAACAGAGGCGAGATCGCGAAAAAGGGTTCTGTCTTCAGAAGAATCCCATCACGGAGAATATATAGGCGAAGCGGGGCAGCCCGGGGGGCCACCAGGGGTCCAGACGCCCTCTGGCGCGGCCAAGCCCTAGGGCGCGCCACCAGGGCTCCTTGGCCCATGGTGGTGGCCCTTTGGCCCCACCCAGGTGATTCCGGAAGGTTCCTTCACGCTGATTTTTATCTGTTTTCTCGAATTTTTGGAGCACTTTTAATATTGGGGAAACCTGAAATAGAAAAACATCAGAAAACAGGAACTAGCACTAGGGTGCACTAAGTTAATAAGTTAGTCCAAATATGAGCAAAAGTGTATGAAAGTGTATCTAGATCATGGCAATATCACACAAAACATGCATGGAGCAAGCAGAAATTATAGATACGTTTGGGATGTATCAACATCCCCAAGCTTAATTCCTGCTCGTCCTTGAGTAGGAAAATGATAAGGAGCATAATTTCTGTGGTGACATTCTTACAACCATATAAAAACTTTGAAAGTAAAGAAATTAAGGTATGTAATTCAATTCAAGTCATAACAGACAAGAGTCTTTATTAGCATTGAAACAAGCAACATAAGAACATAAAGGTGCAAGATCTCTCGCTGTCCATGACTCGAATGTCTCTAGATGGTGTTTGCGTGCAAGAAGGGGGAGATGGGAATACGAGAGAAAAAAATATTTTTTGAGAACTCAATCTACTAAAGTTTCACACTTAGTCTTCTTTGGAATCTTATCTTGACTCGTCCCCAGACCACTAGCCAGGTACAAGTCAATTTGATCCACTCCTTTTCGATATTTTGAGCACTCATGCAATGGATGTGCGTAAGCACGAGAGTTGACACTTAGGATGGCAAAGAGAGAGATATGGTGGAGGAGGAAGACAAAAAGGGTGTGAAAGGCTCACATCAATGAGGACAATCATAGGCGAGAGAAGGCCAAATGATATATATGAGGTGAGGAGTATGAATTGCCATGAAACGGATGCACATATGAGCTAAGAAAAGCTCTCCAATGGAACTAGTTGGGGTGCATCCAACCTGCTTTCTCAAGAAGACCTAGAGCTCGTTTGAGGAGGCTCATCCTTGGAATATGCAAGCCAAGTTCTATAGTGTTAAGGTCCCCACACAGCTATATGCATATATGATCATCTCTATGGAGCACAAGATATAAGAGGGAGTACGAGTGTGGTTTTTTTCAAAAGAATAGTAGTGTTGCCCCTTTCTCTCTTTTTATTTATTTTTCTCTATTTTTTGTATTTTTTGGTGGCCTCAATGGCTCTTTCTATATAACTATCATTTGTCCTCTTTGGGATCTCTTACTCACTTAAGGGCAACACTCTATTTTACAATTCGGTATAGAAGATCTTCACACTTTACAAGGTACTCAACATAAAGAAGATGTAGCTATCATGATGTATGCATATGTATGCCTCTGCCAGTGTAGCAGGAACATGTATGACATGAAGATCAAGTCATGAAGAGGTGGGTGTTGCATGGCAATATATCTCGGAAAGGCTATGGAAATTCCTTGATAGGTAGGGATGGTGGCTGTTTTGAGAAAAGATATAGGGAAGCTTATGTTGACATACTGTATCATGCCAACGGTTTGGATGCACCGGCGAAGGTGGACGCCAACTCTCAGAGTGAGAAGAGGGCTAGAAAATATGATGAGGTGGAAGTGTCTACTTTCAATACTTACATTAGTCCGAAGAACTCATGCACTTATTATCGGTAACTCTCAATCTAATAAGGAGGTTCACAAAAAAACAAGTACCCCGAGGAGGAGTGTATGGGGGTTTGGTTATCCTTGCGCATCCTCTACTCATGGTACGTGAGTGTACTCTAATATCCGATCCCTCCAAAGATTAGTGATCCATCTAGTAGTTAGAGTTCTCAAGTAGTTTTGTAGGTTTTGATAATAAACACGGATTGCCCAAAATACGACACCTATCACTAATAGGCTAGAGCTCTTGACACTAAAAGTGTAAACATTACTCACAACAATACCTCAAAACTATTGCAAGTTACTGATGACCCTCAACTGTAGGGGATCATTTGTAGCGTTTTCGATAAATAAGAGTGTCACCAACGAGGAGCAAAAGGTATTGGTATGTGACTTTTGTAAAGAAATAGCTGAAGGAAATGAAAGAAATTTTTTTAGGGGTTTTCGATATAAGCAACAAAAAGGTAAAATCGAGCAAAGTAAAAGGCACTAAGGAGTAACAAGTGGCCCAATCATTTTGAGCAAAGGAGAGGCCTAGCAACTGAACTTATAAAGGCTAGAGCGTTATTGTGGACACACGGGAGAAATACTCACATGCTTTCGCCATATTCCGTATCGGTACTATGTGTTGTGTTGATAAGTGTTGAGTGGGTGGATCTATGCTAGTACAACCTCTAGACTAAGATAAGTGCACTCATATGATTAAACACCTTGCAAGAATCCGCAAATACAAGATAGTAATTAAGGAAAAAGCCTAACTATAGCAATACGATCGATGATCCAATGTTCCCTTGTGCAAAAGCGTGTGAACTGGGGTTTAGGTTTCTGTCACTTCGGCAACCCAGCGTAAGCATCCTTTATACAGAATGCATTCCCCTAGGTCCTTAATAAGGCGAAGTGTTGAGTGTTCGACTCACACAACACCACTAGGAAAATAACAACACAACTTAAGTATCAAACAACACATATTACTTCAACATCATATGACTACTAACAACTAGACTTCTCCCATATCCTCAAGATTCTCCCATGTCCTCAAGAACTAAAGTAACAACTCACAAGACATAAAAGAGATGATGATCAGAGGGGATAAATAGATGATAAATAATCTGGACACAATGATATTTCTCCAACAAAACTCAATAGCATTGATCACACAATAGTAATCAACACCGGTAGAGTAGAGAGGATGGATAGTATGGATTACAACACAAGTTGAACTTGTGAGCTGAGATTGGATGAAGATGAAGATGGTGCTGATGTTGGGGATGATGTTGATGATGATCTCGATGATGCCCGTGATGATGGTGATGACGATGGCGACGATCTCCCCTTCTGGGAGGTGTTCTTCCCGGCGTAATCTGCCCGCCGGAGATGTCTTTTCTCCTCTGTTGGTTTCCGCCACGGAGCGGCGGCGGAACTCGCGAAAACTCTCCACCTTTAGGGTTTTTGGACGACGAGGGATAAATAGGCCAGAGGGGGGAGCCTGGGGTGGCCCAGGGGTCCAGGAGGCCACCCGGCATAGCCAGGGGTGGGGCCGCGCCAGGGGGGCGCCTGGGCTCCTGGTGGCCCCCCTCTGGTCTTCGTTTGGCGTGTCCCCGTCATTCTTCTAGAAAATACTCTCCGTTGATTTTTAGGTAATTTGGAGGCCTTCTCCTTCGGCAAGTGAGCGTCCACTTTTTACCGCTGAATCCAGCGTCTGCTGATTCGGCATCGGAAAGTTGCAAACTGTGTAAATTAAGCCAAAACAACATAAGAATAGCATCATATCATGAACTATACCAATGAATAAGAAAGAATTACTATATAAAATAGTGATGCATTTTGGACGTATCAACTCCCCCAATCTTATACCTCGCTTGTCCCCAAGCAAATACTGAGCTCGGTAAACCTGTCCACAAGTTTAGAGAGTGAAGTGTCGATAAATAGAATACGAACAAGAAGCATCAAGGTTTCTTCATCAAACTCAAGCATCCTCAACAGTAACCTCAAATCATAAGGTCCTTATGAGAAAGTAATAACAATTATAATCAAAAGTAGGGATGAGAAAACTCATCAAATTATGACAAACATATTCTTGGTCAAAGGACAACTAATAACTTTTACTTTTTCTCTTTCACTTTTTAATGAAACAATTTGAAGATTTTGAAAGAACATGTTATTAGTCATTAAGAGAAAATGCTAACACAAAGGAAGATGCTTGCTTAGCAATAGCTTTCGCAATAAACTTTCTTATCAAAAGATAATGTCAACAATGATGTGGCATGGCGAAACTTAATGCATCATTATATGAATGAATCCTCATCAGCATCAAGTGTCTGTTCTCTTTTGGGAAAAGAAGGAAGTGGAACAACTGACTCAACACAAAAGTAAAGGAAATGCCTTGTTAAAGGCAAGCAGGGAAAACTCATGTGCTATCCTTAAATCAAACGGAATGAAAATAAACTTTGGGAGGTGCATAGTTTGTCAACGAATGCTAATAGATAGCTCAATTACTTCTCAAGATGGACAAGTTTCGAGGAACGGCTCCCAACTGGGCACGATCACATCCCCTTAATCTCCTTTGTTTATCACTGCCAAAGTTTCTGATTTCTCATAGGCCAAGCGTGAAGGAGGGTTTGTTTGTTATATTATCTTTCGAGCTGGGCGCACTCATGCCAATTCCTCCTTGTATTATGGGTTTTCATATTAGACATGCAATCCCAGGCTAAAACTTGTCCAACTTAAGAAGATCATGAGTTACCTACTACTTCCTCATGAGCTAAACAAGAGGAACAAAACATAAGATTTTGAACATTTAAGGATAGCACATAAATTCTATACTTTTCGGAGTGGTAGGGGAATACCACTTATAGGAAGGTATGGTGGACTCATATGGAAGATATTGGTTTCAGGGTATGGATGCACACGCAGAAATCTTCTAGGCAGAGAGTTTGGCTAGCAAAGGCCTTGAGAGAACATACAATTGATGCTAGTTTAGATGAAAAATATATAAAACATAAACATTAAGGTAGGCATAACACATCAAGTTGTCTTCCTTGTCAACATAACACTTCAAGCATAATAACATAAAGGTTTTGTCTATGTCGCTACTTGAGAAAACATGCATGTTGTCAAGACCAAAGCTATGTTTGCCAAAATTAAATAAAGTTTTCAAAGCCATACCTGATATAAGGTCAATACTCCCCATAAGAATCATCATATAAGGTTGATTGCATGAAGAGAATACCGAGTGCAGCGAAGGAACCAATAGACTTCTCATTAATATTCCATCATAGACGACTCCACACTCACGGATACAAACTCTCCACAGGAGGAGTTATAGACCTCAATGCAAATACCTATTTCATATAATAACTTCCTTAGACATGATACGACTCTACTTGACTCTAAAAGACTAAGATAAAGATACTGGGAACTCCCCCAAGCTTGGAACAAGCTGAGGGGGTGCCATTACCCGAGGAGATTTACTCCTCATTCCTGTTGTTGTTGTTGGTGTAGTCATGGACAAAGCGCTTCCATGGTAGAGGTTCTCCTGTCCCATGAGAGGCTTCAGTCTCCAAGATCCTGCTTCCAGCACCTAAACCCATGCGCATAAACTTTAGTTCATACTCACAGTTCTGGTTCTGCAGATCATAAATTTTCCCTTGAAGATCATCAATTCTTTCTTCGGCCGAGGTGATGCTTGACCACATCCCCCTCATCTCCTTCTTGTAGAACGTCTTCAGCTCGTTGATGAGGTCGAAGTTGGCTTCAACACCCCGCTCAACCATCTTCTTGTAATTCAATTCTTCTTGCTCCATCTCTTCTAGCCTGGCCTCAATGATCCCCTCCTTGGCAGGTTCCTTTAGATCTTCTTGGTGAAAGACACCATCCTCCAACTGGAGGGTTCGAGGATGGTTCTTCACCTGAGCAAGGTAAGGGTTGATGACGTTGACGACGAACTTGTCCTTGGGGGAACTTGGGGAAGCCATGGCACCTAGGTCTAGCTAAAAGATATCCTGGAAGAAACAGCTCGAGAAGAAAACACACGAAATCGCGAGATACGGTGTCGAGACTATCCGGGAAAATATATAGCTAAAATTTCTGCAAAAATAGGAAGGTAACGAGCCAAAGTGGAGTCGAAGACGGGCTCCGGGGTGCCCAGGCGGCCACCCGTCGCGGCCAGGAGGTAGGCCGCGCCAAGGGGGCGCCTGGGCCCCCTAGAGTTCCTCTCCGGCTCCAATTAGGCTCTGAATTTTCTATATTTTGCAATAACTCGTAATATGGAACTTTTATGGCGGTTTCGCGATGTTTCCTTACCGTAATACATACCTTTTATTATTCTTCTTCTGCTGGTGTCTGAAACGGGGCTGCAACATATTCTTTATGAGTTGTTGTGTGTATTATATTTACATCAACGTTTACGGGTTCTCCCGCCATGTAATGCTTGAGTCTTTGCCCATTAACAACTTGAGGTTTGGTGCCATCAAAATAGTTAATCTTGATTGCACCTGACCAGTAGACTTCTTCGATATGAAATGGCCCTTCCCATCTGGAAAGTAATTTACCTGGAGAAAACCTGAAACGGTATCTAAACAATAAAAATTTATCCCCAACATTAAATTCACGTTTCAGAATCCTTCTATCATGCCACTTCTTTAACTTTTCCTTGAACATTTTAGCACTCTCGTAAGCTTTACTTATCCACTCATCTAGAAAACTTAAGTTCATGAGGCGCTTTTCACCGACTAACGTTGGGTCAGCATTAAGCTCTCTAACAGCCCAGAAAGCTTTATGGTCTAATTCTAATGGCAAATGGCAAGCCTTGCCATAGACCATCTTATACGGGGACATGCCCATGGGGTTTTTGTAAGCAGTTCTATACGCCCATAGAGCATCTCCTAACTTCTTTGACCAGTCCTTCCTAGAACTGTTGACTGTCTTTTGCAAGATCAATTTAATCTCTCTATTGGTGACCTCAACTTTCCCACTAGTTTGAGGATGGTACGGTGAAGCAATTCTATGATTGCCATCGTACTTTGCTAAAGCTTTTCTAAAAGCTCCATGCGTGAAGTGTGATCCTCCATCAGTCATAAGATACCTAGGTACACCAAACCTAGGGAAAATTACATCTTTGAGCATTTTCAAAGATGTTTTGTGATCAAAACTCTCAGTGGGGATTGCTTCAACCCACTTGGTCACATAATCAACAGCTACTAAAATGTGAGTGTACTTGTGTGAAGGAGGAAAAGGACCCATAAAATCAAAACCCCAACAATCAAAAGGCTCAATCACCAATGAGTAATTCATAGGCATCTCATTCCTCCTACTAATATTAACAACTTTGACACTTATAACAAGATAAAACATAATTTTTAGCATCTTTAAAGAGAGTAGGCCAATAAAACCCCAATTGGAGAACCTTATGTGCAGTCCTCTCACCGGCGTGATGTCCTCCATAGGAAATGTCGTGAAATTGCTTGAGAATGTTCTTCTGCTCATGTTCCGGTATGCATCTTCTCACGATCCCGTCTTGACCTTCCTTGAAAAGAGGAGGGTCATCCCAAAAGTAGTGCCTCAAATCATGGAAGAACTTCTTCCTTCGCTGAAATGTTAAAATTGGAGGCAAATACTTTGCAACGATAAAATTAACATAATCTGCAAACCAAGGACCGGAAAGAAATTTTACTTTTACAACGGAAGTTGTTCGTCTGGAAAACTGTCGTTGACTGGGATGGGGTCATGCGATATATCTTCCATCCTTGAAAGATTGTCCGCCACCGGATTGTCTGCTCCTTTTCTATCAACAATCTGTAAATCAAATTCTTTAAGGAGGAGTACCCACCTGACGAGTCTTGGTTTGGCACCCTTCTTCGCCATAAGTTAATTCAGAGAAGCATGGTCAGTATGAATAATGACTTTAGAATCAACAATATAAGGCCTGAATTTATCACAAGCAAACACTATTGCTAAGAATTCCTTCACAGTAGTAGCATAATTCTTTTGAGCACTGATGGCGCGAGAGTCGATGGGTGTAGTCTTCTCGCCCTTCGTTGGTGAGCCCCAAGTGGAAGGCGTGATGTAGCACAACAGCAAATTTCCCTCAGTAAAGATACCAAGGTTTGTCTCCAGTAGGACTCCAGAGATGATAAGTAGGTGTCAGCGGCGCAACTGACGCGGACCTGCACACAGACACAAATAACTTTGTTCCCAACGAAGTTCGGAGAGGTTGCCAATCTCTCCGGTATTGTTGTTCACAAAGGATCAAACACAAGCGATAATGATAGCAACTGAAAGTAAAAGCAGAAAAGTAAATGGGCGTGGAAACAGTAATGAGGATATGGACCGGGATACGTGATGTTCACTAGTGATGTCTCTCTCCCAAAAGACGATAAAACTGCTATGCGAGGTAAACAAATTACAGAAGGGCAATTGACAGGATTATGAACGCACCGCAAGGCTAACTATGCTACAAAAGAAAGGAAGAGGCTCAAAAGCACGGGCATTACGCCAAAATAAGTAGACCGAAATCCAACTGCATCTACTACTAATCATCCACCCTGAGATATCTATCCAGAACATCTCGCTGGTATTAAGTTGCGAGCCCCACCCAAAGTGTAAACCCAAAGCAACAGACATCTGCATTAAAAAAGCACTTTGCGTAAAGTAAACAATCCTTGCAACGGCGGTTACAAGCACCGTTGTTTTCCCCCTTGTGGCAACATCACATCCCCTAGACTCATGTTTCTGTCACTCAAGCGTGTCATCGGGGGGCATGAACCCACAATCGAGCATAACGTTCCCTCTTGGGGTTACTACCTACTACTTGGCCAAAGAAATAAACACCAACGGAGAACATGCAAGAATTACTTAGGAACAAAAATATAAGAGATAAAAACCAAATATATTACTCAATCACAATCTGAACATAATCTCATAATCCATCAGATCCCATCAAACTCAGCATAGAAACAACAGAAAGATTACAAACGTGCCTCGATCATGTAGGGCACCTCACAAGGTCTAAACCATGAAGAACAAAGAGGGGAGGATAACATCACATAGCTACTGATCACGGACCCATGGTCCAAGGAAAACTACTCACGAGACATCCGGGGAGCATCCATGGTGGAGAGGAGACTCCCGAAGGTCGGCCCTCCCTCCGGCAGGGTGCCGGGAAGAGGTCTTCTGGTGCTCCCGATCTTGGAAGCGCGGCGGCGGAGGAACAGAGGAGAGATCGCGAAAAAGGGTTCTCTTTCCGGAAGTTTCCCCTGACGGAGAATATATAGGCGAAGGGGCAGCCAGAGGTGGACCAGGGCCCCAGGCGCCCCCCTGGCGCGGCCAGGGGTGGGGCCGCGCCGGGTGGCCGCCTGGGCCACCCCTGGATCCCCTCTGGCCCCACTCGGGCTCTTCGCGAAGCTTCCTGTATGCTGATTTTTCCTATATTTTTCCCGGAATTTTTCTGGCACTTTTTATATGGGGGAAAACTGAAATAGGAAAACAGCAGAAAACATGAACTGGCACTGTGGTGCACTGAGTTAATAGGTTAGTCCATATATGATCAAAAGTTTATGAAAGTGTATCTAGATGATAGCAATATCACACAAAACATGCATGGAGCAAGCAGAAATTATAGATACATTTTGGACGTATCAACATCCCCAAGCTTAATTCCTGCTCGTCCTCGAGTAGGTAAATGATAACGGCATAATTTATGTGGTGACATGCTATCAACCGTATAAGAACTTTGAAAAGTAAAGCAATCAAGGTTAGAAACTCAATTCAAGTCATAACATGCAAGAGTCTATATTAGCATTGAAACAAGTAAAAAAAGAACATTAGGTGCTAGATCTCTCGCTGTCCGTGACTCGAATGTCTCCAAATGGTGTTTGTTTGCAAGAAGGGGGATAGGGAATACGAGAAAAACAATTTATTTGTTGAGAACTCAATCTACTAAAGTTTCACACTCGGTCTTTTTTTGGAATCTTATCTTTACTCGTCCCCAGACCACTAGTCAGGTACGAGTCAATTTGATCCACTCCTTTTTCAATAATTTGAGCACTCATGCAATGGATGAGCGTAAGCACGAGAGTTGATACTTAGGATGGCAAAGAGAGAAGTGCGGAGGAGGAAGACAAAAAGGATGAGAAAGTCTCACATCAATGAGGACAATCATAGGCAAGAGATGCCAAATGATAGATATGATGTGAGGAGTAGGGATTGCCATGCAACGGATGCACATACGAGCTAGGAAGCTCTCCAATGGAACTAGTGGGGGTGCATCTAACTTGCTCGCTCATGAAGACCTAGAGCTCGTTTGAGGAGGCTCATACTTGGAATATGCAAGCCAAGTTCTATAGTGTGAAGGTCCCCACATAGCTATATGCATAATGATCATCTCTATGGAGTACAAGGATATAAAGGGAGTACTAGTGTGGATCTCTACAAAGGATAGTAGTGTTGCCCCTTTCTCTCTTTTTATTTCTTTTTCTCTTTTTTCTATTTTTTGTATTTTTTTGTGGCCTCAATGGCTCTTTCTATTTAACTCTCATTTGTCCTCTTTGGGATCTTTTATTGTGTCCACTTTGGGATCTTTTCCTCACTTAAGGGCAACACTCTATTTTACAAGAAGGTAAAGGAGATCTTTCAAACTTTACAAGGTACTCAAAATCATAAAGAAGATGTAACTATCATGATGTATGCAATGTATGTCGCTGCCAGTGTAGCAGGAACATGTATGACATGAAGATCAAGTCATGAAGAGGTGGATGTTGCATGGCAATATATCTCGGAAAGGCTATGGAAATGCCTTGATAGGTATGTATGGTGGCTATTTTGAGGAAAGATATAAGGAGGTTTATGATGATAGAGCGTATCAAGCCAAGGGTTTGGATGTACCGGCGAAGGTGGACACCAACTCTCGGAGTGAGAAGAAGGCAATGCACGGCACGAGAGAGGCTAGCAAAATATGGGAAGGTGGAAGTGTCAACTTTCAATACTTACATTAGTCCGAAGAACTCATGCACTTATTATCGGTAACTCTCAATCTAATAAGGAGGTTCACAAAGAGACAAGTACCCCAAGGAGGAGTGTATGGGGGTTTGGTTATCCTTGCGCATCCTCGACTCATGGTACGTGAGTGTACTCTAATATTCGATCCCTCCAAAGATTAGTGATCCATCTAGTAGCTAGAGTTCTCAACTAGTTTTGTAGGTTTTGAAAATACACACGGATTGCCCAAAATACGACACCTATCACTAATAGGCTAGAGCTCTTGACACCAAAAGTTCAAACATTACTCACAACAATACCTCAAAACTATTGCAAGTTACTACTAGAATTAAATAGCAACCTCAATTACCTACTTTCAAGACAAGACACAACTCAGTGCAACAACCAACTCTATTTAACAAGATAAACATGAAAACTAAAAAGAGTTCCAGCAACAAACTAAACAAAATCCAAGGCTCTTGCTAAAGACAAACTAAGACTAAAACTAAACATGGCAGTAGCTACGAAAAGATAAAGAACACACAACAGCAAAAAGATAGGCATGAAAAATCCTATGATGTGTTCTAGATTTTGAAAGTGGAGCGTGTTTCTCTCCCACACAAAGTAAGACGGGATCTAACTTGTTATGAACAGCAAGCAAAGAAAAAGAAAACTGTAAATAAAACCTAAGAGCGAGACGCTCCGAGCATAGCACATAACGCATGAAGTGATAAAAATATAGTGAGACGAAGGAAGAACTGATGATTGTTGATGGAGAAGGGGATGCACGGGGGCATCCCCAAGATTAGACGCTTGAGTCTCCTTGAATATTTATTGGGGATGCATGGGGGCATCCCCAAGCTTGAGCGCTTGACACTCCTGAATCTTCTTGCATTATCTTCCATCGCACACTTGAAAACTCCCTTCATACATAACTCATCATAAGCTGATTAGAGAGGTTAGTACCCTTAATAAAATAATTTTTCCCACTAGATATAAAGATATTCTTGAAGAGCTACTGTTTCTCAAGAGTGCCAAAAAAATTTTGCAAAGAAAAAGCAAGCTTAAGGTTTGCAAAAGTTAGGAGAGACAAAACGTGGCAGAATCTGTGAAAAACAGAAAAGCAGGTAGTAAAGATTTTTTTAGGGGCACTTCTGCAACTCAAATAAAAAAACTCAGAACATACGGAAGTTTCAAAATTGTATAGAGCACGCTGTCAAAAAAATTCAGATCAAAAAGATGATGTGGTTATTTGATTCGAATTTTTCTGTCATGGGACAGAATCTGTTTTCTGGACAGCACGTCACAACTTTTGCTTCCCTTATCGTAAGAGGCTATAACTTGGCACAAAGCTGAAAAATAAAGATACAATGATGTTGCTACAGTAGTAACAAACATCAATACACACAAAAAAGCAAAAAGAAACCTAAATTCGTTGCGGGCTGCCTCCCGAAAGCGCTTCTTTAGAGCCATTAGCTAGGCTTACAGATTATGAAAGATGCTCACAAGAGAATAAGAATTGAAGCAAAAGAGAGCATCAAGAAGCAAATGTGAAACACATTTAAGCCTAACCCACTTCCTATGCATAGGCATCTTGTAAGAAAATAAATCAAAGAAGCACAAAGTGACATGCATAGGAGGGTAGAACAAGAACAACTTCAAAATTTTCAACATGAAGAGAGGTGTTTTTGTAACATGGAAGTTTCTACAACCAAACTTTCCTCTCTCAAAGTAATTTTCAGTAGCATCATGAACAACATAAAGAATATAACTATCACATAAATCATGTTGTTCATGACCTACAAGCACACGTGTATTGTTTTCAACACGGTTTTTAGGATGATAAGATAGATGCAACCCATCACATTGGGCCTTGATAAGAGCAAAATTCTCCGGAATAGTTGGAGATTTCAAAAGGATAATAGGGAAATCAAGTGTGGGTGCAACAGCAATAATTTCATGCTTAACATAAGGAACTATAGCAAGTTCATCTTTGTAGGCATCATCCATAGTGGCATCATGGCCATCAACAAAGCAAGTATCAAAATCATCAGAAAGGGAAGTATCAAGTGAGTCCTC
The DNA here is from genome assembly GCA_950022295.1 of Bromus sterilis. Lineage (NCBI taxonomy): Eukaryota > Viridiplantae > Streptophyta > Magnoliopsida > Poales > Poaceae > Bromus > Bromus sterilis. Next base: position 152,541,998 of record OX465596.1, on the reverse strand, counting down.
GGAATCATAAGATTCCTCTTCATAGCAATCATTAGCCTCTTCTTGGGCAGCAAGAATTCTATTTTTAAAATCCTCAATATAAGCATTGGCAGTATAATTCTCAAAGCAATAAGCAAGAACAACAAAGTTTTCAGACTCGAAAATAGTATCGTGATACTTTTCAATTAAAGAAGCAATCTCATAGGCACCTTTAAAAGCAACAAACTCTTCAATCTTTTCAACATCAAAGTAATCATAAACACCTTTAGCATAAGAAGATAATATCTCATTTTCATTAAACTCACATTCGAAAGGAAGGTGCTTATGATCTATATTAGAACAGCAAGTAAAATCATAAATGTGGCACAAAAGTTTAGCATGGCAATAAGAAACATGTATTTGATCCCATAAGTGTTTCCCTTTCTGAGATAGGCGGTGCCGCGTATAATGAGCATGCTCATCCAATGATTTTCCCTCAACCAAGTCGGTTGGGTTTTTAGCGCGAGCACAAATTGATCGAAGACGAGCCAAGTGAAACATGTCCATCCTACCATATTTGGGTGGTTCCACACCCATGGTGAAGATAGCATTAGTAGGTATTTTTGGTATTTTTGATTAAGGACACAAAAGTAAAAACTGAAAGGTAAACTAACAAGACTAAAAAGCAAAGGTAAAATGGTAGTGTGAAACTCCCCTATCTTAGCACTTGGAGTTCCCGGCAACGGCGCCAGAAATTTGCTTGATGGTGCGAGAGTCGACGGGTGTAGTCTTCTCGCCTTTCGTTGGTGCGCCCCAAGTGGAAGGCAGGATGTAGCACAGAAGTAAATTTCCCTCAGTAAAGATACCAAGGTTTGTCTCCAGTAGGACTCCAGAGATGATAAGTAGGTGTCAGCGGCGCAACTGACGCGGACCTGCACACAGACACAAATAACTTTGTTCCCAACGAAGTTCAGAGAGGTTGTCAATCTCTCCGGTCTTGTTGTTCACAAAGGATCAAACACAAGGGATAATGATAGCAACTGAAAGTAAAAGCAGAAAAGTAAATGGGCGTGGAAACAGTAATGAGGATATGGACCGGGATACATGATGTTCACTAGTGATGTCTCTCTCCCAAAAGACGATAAAACTGCTATGCGAGGTAAACAAATTATAGAAGGGAAATTGACAGGATTATGAACGCACCGCAATGCTAACTATGCTACAAAAGAAAGGAAGAGGATCAAAAGCACTGGCAGTACGCCAAAATAAGTAGACCGAAATCCAACTGCATCTACTACTAATCATCCACCTTGAGATATCTATCCAGAACATCTCGCTGGTATTAAGTTGCGAGCCCCACCCAAAGTCTAAACCCAAAGCAACAGACAACTGCATTAAAAAATCACTTTGCGTAAAGTAAACAATCCTTGCAACCGCGGTTACAAGCACCATTGTTTTCCCCCTTGTGGCAAAAGCAAATCCCCTAGACTCATGTTTCTGTCACTCAAGAATTACATAGGAACAAAAATATAAGAGATAAAAACCAAATATATTACTCAATCGCAATCTGAACATAATCTCATAATCCATCAGATCCCATGAAACTTAGCATAGCAACAACAAAAAGATTACAAAAGTGCCTCGATCATGTAGGGCAGCCCACGAGGTCTAAACCATGAAGAACAAAGAGGGGAGGAGAACATCACATAGCTACTGATCACGGACCCATGGTCCAAGGAAAACTACTCACGAGACATCCGGGGAGCATCGATGGTGGAGAGGAGACTCCAGGAGGTCGGCCCTCCCTCCGGCAGGGTGCCGGGAAGAGGTCTTCTGGTGCTCCCGATCTTGGAAGCGCGGCGGCGGCGGAACAGAGGAGAGATCGCGAAAAAGGGTTCTCTTTCCGGAAGTTTCGCGTGACGGAGATTATATAGGAGAAGGGGGGCAGCCAGAGGTGGACCAGGGGCCCCAGGCGCCCCCTGGCGCGGCCAGGGGAGGGGCCGCGCCGGGTGGCCGCCTGGGCCACCCCTGGCTCCCCTCTGGCCCCACTCGGGCTCTTTGCGAAGCTTCCTGTACGCTGATTTTTCCTATATTTTTCCCGGAATTTTTCTGGCACTTTTTATATGGGGGAAAACTGAAATAGAAAAACAGCAGAAAACATGAACTGGCACTGTGGTGCATTGAGTTAATAGGTTAGTCCAAATATGATCAAAAGTGTATGAAAGTGTATCTAGATCATAGCAATATCACACAAAACATGCATGGAGCAAGCAGAAATTATAGATACGTTTTGGACGTATCAAGCACTATCAAGGGTTTTGCTAGCATAATGTATAACATTCAATTTCTTATCAACCATTTGTCCTAAAACATCTCCAACAGCAAAATCAATAGAATCACACATAATTTCAAAGGGAAAATTCCAGTCAGGTGGTTGTACTATATGAGAGATTATGAAAGCTTTCTTAAGAACTTCGAAAGCCTCCTTACAATCTTCATCAAATACAAAAGGAACATCCTTCTGGAGAAGATTAGTGAGGGGTCTTGAAGTCTTAGAAAAGTCTTTGATAAATCTTCTATAGAAACCAACATGACTGAGAAAACTACGAATACCTTTAATGTCCCTTGGATAGGGCATCCTTTCAATGGCTTCAATCTTCGCCTTGTCCACTTCAATTCCCCTCTTGGAAATCTTGTGACCAAGCACGATCCCTTCGTTAACCATGAAGTGGCATTTTTCCCAGTTTAGAACTAAGTTTGTATCCTCACATCTCTGCAAAATTTTATTAAGATTGTGGAGACAGTGGTCAAAGGAAGTTCCATAGACGGAGAAATCGTCCATGAAGACTTCCACAATCTCCTCACAGAAACCATGAAAAATAGCAGACATACATCTCTGAAAAGTAGCAGGTGCATTGCATAAACCAAAAGGCATACGCCTGTAAGCGTAAGTACCGTAAGGACATGTGAAAGTAGTCTTCTCTTGATCGGCAGTGTTGACATGAATTTGAGAGAAGCCAGAGTACCCATCAAGATAGCAAAAGTGGGTGTTTTTAGACAACCTCTCTAGCATCTGATCAATAAAGGGCAGCGGGTAGTGGTCCTTCCTAGTTGCCTTGTTCAACTTCCTGTAATCAATACACATTCTATATCCAATAACAACTCTTTGAGGTATTAGTTCATTTTTATCATTAGGAACAACAGTCATACCTCCTTACTTAGGAACACAATGAACTGGACTTACCCACCTACTACAAGCTATAGGATAGATGATACCTGCGGCTAGAAGCTTGAGAATTTCTGTCCTAACCACGTTCTTCATCTTTGGGTTCAACCGTCGTTGATGATCAACAACTGGCTTAGCATCGGGCTGGATATTGATAGTGTGTTGGCAAATCGATGGACTAATCCCCTTAAGGTCATCAAGGGTATAGACCAAGGCACCATGGTGTCTGCGAAGTGTCTCCAATAACCACTCTTCTTCAAATCCTGAAAGGTTAGCATTGATAATAACAAGATATATTTTATTTTCATCTAAATAGGCATACTTGAGCGTATCGGGCAGTGGTTTAAGGTCAAACACGGGGTCTTCTTTTGGTTGTGCTAGGATCCCCAAATGCTCAATTGGAAGGTTGCGCTTCAGGATAGCAGCTTGTCTTGCAAATACTTCGTCTAACTCATTCCTTTCCTGCATATGTATATCATTCTCGTGGTCTACCATATATTTTTGTAAAGGATTATTAGGAGGAATAACAATAGAAGCAATATTTTCAATAATTTTATCATCACTAGGTAAATCAGTACCACGAGGTTGCTTGGAAAATTTAGAAAGGTTAAATTCATATGGCTCACCATTGAATTCAACAGAAACCTTACCTTTTTTGCAATCTATAATAGAACCACAATGCTGAGGAAAGGTTTACCAAAGATAATAGGGAAAAACTATCTTGCACTGAACCAAGTACGAGAAAGTCGGTAGGATACTTTACCTTTCTACATAGGACTTCAACATCTCTCACAATTCCAATGGGAGAGATAGTTTCTTTGTTTGCTAGATAAATAGTAACATCAATCTCTTGAAGTTCACAGGGTGAAATCTCACCCATGATCTCCTGATAGAGTGAATAAGGAATAGCGCTAGCGCTGGATCCCAGATAGCAAAGCCCGTAATAGTTGTGATCTCCTATTTTGACAGATACAACTGGTGTACCTGAAATTTGGCTCTTATTCTTGGCTGTGACAATGTTAGTTGAAACAACACAAAAATTTATCTTGGAATTTGAAACATCATTAGTAACTAAATCTTTAACCATCGCAACTTGAGGATCGACCTTGATCATGTCCTCAGGTTCGTCAGTTCTTCTCCCACTTTTATTTATTATGCCTGTCACAAAAGAGTGCTCCCTTACCCTTGTAGGAAAAGGTTTTTTTTCATAAAAGAATGCAGGCAGAATAGGGTCAGCAACATGAATATCAACAGGTAACTCCTTAAAGGGTTTATGATACTGATCCTTAGCCTCCTTAGAAGAGTCAATGGGAGAGGCAAAGATCTTACAAAAATCAATCATAAGCTGGGAATCAAGACCAATCTTAGAACAAAAGGTATTAAAATAATCAGTTTTCACATAGCTCTCAATGTAATCATGCCCATAATTTATAGGGGGTTCAATACCTTTATCGATTTCCCAGTCTTTGGTATTCTTCTGAATCCTCTCGATGACATCCCACCTTTCTTCGATGCTTCTTGTTTGGAATACCCCACTAGAGGATGCATCCAACAATCTCCTTATCCTGACGAGAAAGCCTGGCATAAAAATTTGTAATTATAATATCTTTGGGGAGTTCATGGATAGGACATTTGAACATTAGGGATTTATGTCTCCCCAAGCTTGAGCGATCCTCTCTCCGTCACGAGACCGAAAGTTATAGATGTAATTCCTGTCTCGATGAATTTCATGAAGAGGGTAAAACTTTGTATAAAAGAGAGACATAAGCTCTTCCCAATTAAGTAGATGTGAGTTATCGAGGAGCTTATACCAATCTGAAGCTTTGTCTATAAGTGATTTGGAGAATAATTTCTTCATGAAGAACTCCATTGACGCACCTGGAAGTTTAAATAATGAACATAGTTCTGATAAATATAGCAAGTGTTCACCTGGATGTCTATCTCCTGCAAAAAGATTAGCTAAGACATAATTGATAATACCAGATGGTATCTTATAAGGCACAATTTCAGTAGGGATAGGAGTGTCCACCACAGTTGTGGGGCATTTCCCCATAAACCACGATCCAAGAGTAGAGGTGTCCATAGGACAAAGAGCAGCAACAACAAAACAAAAAACAAAAATATAAAAACTTCCTTACCAGCTTCACTTACTAATAGCGCTACGCTCCCCGGCAACAGTACTTTATGACCCTCAACTGTACGGGATCGTTTGTAGCGTTTTTGATAAATAAGAGTGTCGAACCCAACGAGGACCAGAAGGTATTGGTAAGTGACTTTGGTAAAGAAATAGCTGCAGGAACTGAAAGATAACTTTTTAGGGGTTTTCGATATAAGCAACAAAAAGGTAAAAGCGAGCAAAGTAAAAGGTACCGAGGAGTAACAAGTGGCTCAATCCTTTTTATCAAAGGAGAGGCCTAGCAGCTGAACATATAAAGGCTAAAGCGTTCTTGAGGACACACGGGATAAATAGTCACATGCTTTCGCCATATTCCGTATTGGTATTATGTGCTGTGTTGATAAGTGTTGAGTGGGTGGATCTATGCTAGTACACCCTCTAGATTAAGATAAGTGCACTCTTATGATTAAACACCTTGCAAGCATCCGCAAATACAAGATAGTAATTAAGGCAAAAGCCTAACCATAGCAATATGATCGATGATCCAATGTTCCCTTGTGCAAAAGCGTGCAATCTGGGGTTTAGGTTTCTGTCACTCCGACAACCCACCGTAAGCATTCTTTATCCACAATGCATTCCCCTAGGTCCTTAATAAGGCGAAGTGTTGAGTCTTAGACTCACACACATATTACTTCAACATCATATGACTACTAATAACTAGACTTCTCCCATGTCCTCAAACACTAAAGTAACTACTCACAAGACATAAAAGAGATCATGATCAGAGGGGATAAATAGATGATAAACAATCTGGACACAATGATATTTCTCCAACAAAACTCAATAGCATTCATCACACGGTATTAATCAACACCGGTAGAGTAGAGAGGATAGATAGTACGGATTACAACACAAGTTGAGCTTGTGAGGTTAGATTGGATGAATATGAAGATGGTGCTGATGTTGGGGATGATGTTGATGATGATATCGATGATGCCCATGACGATGGTGATGACGATGGCGACGATCTCCCCTTCCGGGAGGTGTTCTCCCCGGAGGAATCTGCCCGCCGGAGATGTCTTTTCTCCTCTGTTGGTTTCCGCCACGGAGCAGCGGCGGAACTCGTGAAAACTCTCCTCCTTTAGGGTTTTTGGACGATGAGGGATAAATAGGCCAGAGGGGGGGAGCCTGGGGTGGCCCGAAGTGTCCAGGCGGCCACCCGGCGTGGCCAGGGGTGGGGCCGCGCCAGGGGGCTCCTGGGCTCCTGGTGGCCCCCCTCTGGTCTCCATTTTGCGTGTTCCAGTCATTCTTCTGGAAAATACTCTCCGTTTATTTTCAGGTAATTTGGAGGTCTTATCCTTCAGCAACTCAACTTTCACTTTTTACCGCTGAATCCTGCATCTGCTTCTTCGGCATCGGAAAGTTGCATACTGTGTAAATTAAGCCAAAACAACATAAGAATAGCATCATATCATGAAATATATCAATGAATAAGAAAGAATTACTATATAAAATAGTGATGCATTTTGGACGTATCAGTTACTACTACAATTGAATAGCAACCTCAATTACCTACTTCAAGAGAAGACACAACTCAGTGCAACAACCAAATCTCTTAACAAGATAAACATGAAAACCTAAGGGAGTTCCAGCAACAAACTGAAAAAAATCTAAGGCTCTTGAAAAAGACAAACATGTAAACTAAGAGCTAAACATGGCAGCAGCTATGAAAAGATAAAGAACACACAATAGAAGAAAGATAGGCATGAAAATCCTATGATGTGTTCTAGTTTGAAGTGGAGCGTGTTTCTCTCCCACACAAAGTAAGCTGGGTTCTAACTTATTATGAACAACAAGCAAAGATAAATAAAAATAAAAGGAAACCTAAGAGAGAGACGCTCCAAGCATAGCACATAACACATGAAGTGATAAAAATATAGTGAGACAGAGGATGAACTGATGATTGTTAATAGAGAAGGGGATGCACGGGGGCATCCCCAAGCGTAGACGCTTGAGTCTCCCTGAATATTTATTGGGGATGCATGGGGGCATCCCCTAGCTTGAGCGCTTGAAACTCCCGGATCTTCATTCATCATCTTCCCTCGCACACTTGAAAACTCCCTTCATACATAACTCATCATAAGCTGATTAGAGAGGTTAGTACCCTTAATAAAATAATTTTTCTCCACTGGAAATAAAGATATTCTTGAAGAGCTACTGTTTCTGAAGATTGCCAAAAGGTTTTTGCAAATAAAAAGCAAGCTTAAGGTTTGCGAAAGTGAGGAAAATCAAAACGTGGTAGAATCTGTGAAAAACAGAACAACAGGTAGTAAGTAGTTTTTTCGGGGTACTTCTGCAACTTAAATAAATAAACTCAGAACATACGCTCGAAAGTCAATTGTATGGAGCACGCTGTCAAAACAAATCAGATCAAAAAGATGATCTGGTGATTTTAGGCTAATTTTTCCGACCAAGGACAGAATCTGTGTTCTAGACATCATGTCACAACTTTTGAACTTTCTTGCAATCGGAGGCTAAACTTGGCACACAACTTGAAAATAAAGATACAATGATGTTGCTACAGTATTAAAAATCATCAAGACCACTAAAAACAGAAGTAAAAATATCTTAGGTTGCCTCCCAACAAGCGCTTTCTTTTACGCCTTTAAGCTAGGCATAAAGCAAAAAGATCAAGTTTTATCAAGAGAGAGAGAATAGCTAGCCCGTGTGACGGACTCAAAAGGTAACTTAATCTTCTTTCTAGGGAAGTGTTCCATCCCATTTTTGAGAGGGAATTCAAATTTTATATTCCCCTCTTTCATGTCAATTACAGCACCCACGGTGCGAAGAAAAGGACATCCCAAAATAATTGGACATAAACGTTCACACCTATATCCATAATAATAAAATCAAAGGGAAAATAATTGTCATTGACAATGATAAGAACATCTCCGATCCTCCCCAAAGGTTTCTTTAAGGAAGAATCGACAAGGCGAACACCAAAAGAACAAGGATCAAAAGGTTTCAATTCAAACATATCATACATTCTTTTGGGCATAACGAAGGTACTAGCTCCAACATCACATATAGCATAGCAACAGAAGTTATTCAATTTATTTTTAATCATAGGATCCCAACCATCATCTAGATTCGTAGGTATGGAGGCTTCTACTCTAAGCCTCTCCTCCCTAGCTTTGATGAGAGCATTAGTCATATGCTCTGTGAAGGCAAGATTTAGTGTGCTAGTGTGGGGCCCTCTAGACATTTTGTGTAGCAAGCTAATAACGTCTGAGAGGGTGCAACTATCAAAATCAATTTCACTACTATCAAAGGTGGTAGTCGTGTCATCTAGGCTCACTTGTTTGAAACCCTCTATGTTCATAGGAGTTTCTTCTTCTATGGTTGAGGTAGTAGCATCACCATTAATAGGTCCAATGGGACTAGGAGTGTGTTGGGTGCTAATAGTTTGGGTATCCTCAACAATTTGGATAGTAGCAACAGTGTGGTGCGTAGGAAGGCTCTTAATTCTATCCTCTTCCATAGGGATAACTTCTGGTTTGGCCTCCATCTAATTTATCAAAGTAGATTGGGTGTGAGAAATGTTTGAAACATAGGTTTTAGTGGCGGTAAGTCTAGTTTGGAGATTAGAAATCTCACTGTTCAGGCTCTCAAGTTGCTTACTCATGTTTTGTAAAATGGAAGTGTGCTCACCTAATTGTATAGAGAACGCTTTGTTTTGTTCAAATTGGTTATGCATATAATTCTTAGTAGCCTTCTCTAATTCTACCAGTTTCTCATAGCTAGGTAAATTTCTTTCTTTGTAAGTTGGATTATAGGAGTTGTTGCCAGGATAAGTGTTGTTGTTTCCATAGTTGGATGGAAACGGTCTAGGATTGCTAGAAAAATTACCCCTATAAGCATTATTGTTAAAGTTGTTTCTAGAAATAAAGTTCACATCTACTTGTTCCTGAGCAACCAAAGAATTTAAATTAACATCATGAGGATAAATAGAGGGTTGTTTGGTAAGTATATACATACTTAAGTAAACTTTTTATTTAGGGAGGAAATCTCCTCGACAAAGTTTAACTTCCTACCTGTTGGAGCTCATTTGGTGTGCCATTGGCAATAATTGGTCATCATCTCATCTAGGAGTTTTGTGGCAGAACCAAGTGTTGTTGACATAAATGTTCCTCCCGCGGCCGAATCTAACATGTTCCGCGAGGTCAAGTTCAAGCCTGCACAAAAAGTCTGGATAACCATCCAAGTAGTCAAACCATGTGTAGGGCATTTCTTAACAAGAGATTTACGTCGTTCCCAAGCTTGGGCAGCGTGTTCATTATCCAATTGATTAAAATTCATAATATTACTCCTCAATTGGATAATTTTAGCAGGTGGGTAGTAGTTCCCAATAAAAGCATCTTTGCACTTATCCCAAGAATCTATGCTAATCCTAGGCAAAGATTGAAACTAGATTTTAGCTTCTCCCCTCAAAGAGAAAGGAAAAAGCTTAAGCTTAACAACATCACCTTCTACTTCTTTATACTTTTGCATATCACATAGCTCAACAAAACTATTCAAGTGTAAAGCAGCATCATCTCTCTCATCACAAGGTCCAACAAGGCAGGTTTAATTTCATAAGAGGTAGCTGAACTGCTAGGCGTGGCAATAGGAGTGCAGATAAAGTCATTGTTGTTGGGACTAGTGAAGTCACACAACTTGGTGTTTTCAGTGGAACCCATAACAGCCGCAGGTACAAGCAATTTTTTTTGTGATTTTCGATAAAGGACACTAAGATAAAAACTGAAAGATAAACTAGCAAGAATAAAAAAGCAAAGGTAAAAGATAGTGTGCAACTCCCCTATCTTGTCGATTGGTGTCCCTAGCAACGTCGCCAGAAATTTGCTTGATGCGCGAGAGATGATAATGACTTCTCGCCCTTCGTTGGTTACCCCAAGTGGAAGGTGAGATTTAGGATAGCAGCAAATTTCAAAGATGCCAAGGTTAAAGTGTCACCCGTAGGACTCCGAAATCGATAAGTAAGTGGTTCAGCAAGTGATGCGCCGTCTGAAAAGAATCACTTGCTTCACCTGGACCTGCACACACACAAGTAACTTTGCTCCCAATGAAGTTCAGAGAGGTTGTCAATCTCTCCGGTCTTGTTGTTTACAAAGGATCAAACACAAGGGATAATGATAATGATAGCTACTGGAAAGTAAAAGCAGAAACTAGATGAGCGTTTAAACAGTGATAAGAATATGGACCGGGGTCCCGTGATGTTCAATAGTGATGTCTCTCTCTCCCAAATGACGATAAAACTTCTATGCGAGGTAAACAAATCACAGCTTGGCAATTGACATGATTAAAAACACACCGCAATGCTAACTATGCTACAAAGAAAGGAAGAGGCTCAAAAGCATGGGCGGTACGCCAAAATAAATAGACCGAAATCCAACTTCATCTACTAGTAATTATCCACCTTGAGATATCTATCCAGAACATCTCGCTGGTATTAATTTGCGAGCCCCACCCAAAGTGTAAACCCAAAGCAACAGACAACTGCATTAAAAGAACTTTGCGTAAAGTAAACGATCCTTGCAACCGAGGTTACAAGCACCATTGTTTTCCCCCTTGTGGCAAAAGCACATCCCCTAAACTCATGTTTCTGCCACTCAAGCGTGTCATCAGGGGGCATGAACCCACAATCGAGCAAAAAATTCCCTCTTGGGGTCACTACCTACTACGTGGCCAAAGCAATAAACAACAACGGAGAACATGCCAGAATTAATCAGGAACTAAAATGTAAAATATAAGAACCAAATATATTACTCTATCATAAACTGAACATAGTCTCATAATCCATCAGATCCCAGGAAACTCAGCATAGCAACAGTAGAAAGAATTACATATGTGCCTTGATCATGTAGGGAATCTCACAAGGTCTAATCCATACAGAACAAAGAGGGGAGGAGATCATCACATAGCTACTGGTCACGGACCCATGGTCCAAGGTAGACTACTCACAGATTATCCGGGAAGCGTCCATGGTGGAGGGGAGGCTCCCAGAGGTCAATCCTCCCTCCGGAAGGGTGCCGGGAAGAGGTCTGCTGGCGCTCCCGATCTTGGAAGCGCGACGGCGGCGGAACAGAGGCGATATCGCAAAAAAGGTTTCTGTCTTTGGAAGAATCCCGTCACGGAGAATATATAGGCGAAGGGGGGCAGCCAGGGGGGCCACCAGGGGTCCAAGCGCCCCACTGGCGAAGCCAAGCCCTAGGGCGCGCCACCGGGCGCCTGGGCCCCTGGTGGTGGCCCTCTGGCCCCACCCATGTGATTCCGGAAGGTTCCTTTGCGCTGATTTTTTATCTGATTTTTCCCGAATTTTTGGAGCACTTTTAATATGGGTGAACCTGAAATAGAAAAAAAACAGAAAATAGGAACTAGCACTGGGGTACTCTGAGTTAATACGTTAGTCCAAATATGATCAAAAGTGTATGAAAGTGTATCTAGATCATAGCAATATCATACAAAACATGCATGGAGCAAGCAGAAATTGTAGATACGTTTGGGACGTATCAACGGGAGGTTTTGGATCCCGCGGGGTTATTCTCCTCCAATCCCTCTCGACCACCTTGTAACAAACTAGGCCTAAAGGCTCTTTTGGCAACCATCTTTTTCTAGGAAACTATTGGAACTTTATTACTTAAAGTTTAGCGTTTCAATGGAAATAACAGAACCCCCTCCTAGCAACCGATTAGGAGAGGGTCCACCATGTAGCCCACCTTACGAGCGATGGGGAGGCGATCGTGAGGCGATCTAACTGCCTGCCGCTAGGGTTAGGGTTTTCTGCGAGGTGTGTTGATGGGTGTAGATAACACCTCCTCATTGGTTTCCCCAAGGGGAAGGTTATGATGTAGATAGCAGCAAATTTTCCTTGGTGAAGATATATACCAAGGTTATTAATCCAGTAGCATTCCGGGGTCAGCAAGAAGGTGGCAACAGTTCCATAAGTTTACTTGATGGCTAAGTTGACGTGGACATACACACAAGACGTAAATAACTTTGCTCCCAATGAGTTTATAGAGGTTGTGAATCTCTTCGGTATTGCTGTTTACAAAGGATCAAAACACAGGGGGAATAATAGTGGGTGCAACTAAAAGGAAATAAAAGCAGTAAAAGTGAACAGTGTAAACTAGGATTGAAATATGGACCGGGGTCCCATGACTTTCAATAGTGACGTCTCTCTCCAAAAAGACGATAACAACTATGCTGGGTGAAAAAATTACATCTAGACAATTGACAGAATCATAAACGCATCGCAATGCTAATTATGCTACTAGAAAGTAAATAGGCTCAATCGTATGTGCATTACACCAAAACAAGTAGACCGTTTATCCATCAGCATCTACTCACTAATCATCCACCTTGAGATATCTATCTAGAACATCTTGCTGGTATTAAGTTCAAACCCCAACCAAATTGTAGGCTCAAAGCAACAGACAATTGCCTTAGCACTCTATGCGTAATGTAAGCAATCCTTGCAACCGCAGTTACAAGCACCGTTGTTTTCTCCCTGGTGGCAACAATACATCCCCTAGTCTCATGTTTTTGTCACTTAAGCTAGATATCGGGGGGCATGAACCCACAATCAAGCATAGCACTCCCTCTTGGAGTTGCAATCTACTACTTGGAAAACATGCAAGAATACTCAAGAAAAACATATAAAGGTAAACCAAATATAATACTCATCACAAACTGAACATAATCTCATAATCCATCAGGTCCCAGCAAACACAGCATAGAAAAACATGAACTAATACAAAGGTGCCTTGATCATGATAGGCAGCTCACAAGGGCTAAACATTGAAGCACGAGATTGGAGAGAATACATCACATAGCTACTGGTCATGGACAGATGGTCCAAGGGGGACTACTCATGGCGCATCCCGGAGGCGATCATGGTGATGGAGAGGCCTCCGGAGGTCAATCATCCCTCCGGCAGGGTGCCGGGATAGCTTCTCCTGGCGATTCCGAGATCAGAATCGCTTCGAAGGCAGAACAGTGCACGAAATCGTGTAACGAAGAACTACTCGAGGGTTTCTGTCTCGGGTGATAAATGTTGGCCAAAGGAGGACCTGAGGGGCGCCCCCTGGCCTAGGCGGCTAGAGAGCGCGGCCACTGTAACAGCCCAGATTTCACAATTTTTTTAAAAAAAATTGTTTTCAGTGTGAATTGTTTGTTTGTCTGATTTTTTTGCGGTGTTTGCATCCCCGATTTATCGATCGGCGATTATTTTCCCCCCTCTTATCTCGTACCGGACGGAGACCAACCCTTTCCACCCTGACACTTGACCTTTGCGCACCGGGTTTCACCCAATCACCATCGCGAAAACCGCACGAGACCAACCGCAGCCAACGGAACGAAAACCCCATTTAATAATTAAACGGGTTATATTTTATAGCGCGCCGGAAAGTTTTCTCGGAACGGTTCCAGCGCGAGGTGAACGCCTCCGGCTCGACGCGCTGATCGCGGAGTTCAAAGTTTTACCCGAATCGGAGGTACTGCGGACCCCCGGCGGTCAGAAACGTGAGCACCGCGCGCGCGAGAGAAAAACCGGGGATGTTTTTGCAAACTGCCAGCCACCGGTGCTATATAAAGACCACCACACTCCCACCTCTTTCTAGGGTTTCCCTAGCCCCAAAATTGCAGCCACCCCCCTCACAATAGCCCCAATTTTCACAATTTTGCCAATTTTCTAGCAAACCTAGCCCCCAAGCGATCTGGACCGTCAGATCTGGCGATGCGACGGCCCAGATGCGCCCTGCCTCCCATCTCTCTTCCTCCAACTCCTCTCCACGCCGCCGCCATCCCGTGGGCGCCGCCGCCGCACGTAGCCGGCCGCCGCCGCTGGCCAGCAGCAGCCAGCCAGAGCCGCGCGCCCCCCTTCCTCCTCTCCTTCTCCTCTCCCTTCTCCCCCTTCCTCCCTCACCGCTCCTCTCTCTCCCGTGCAGGTTTTGGCTGCCATGGCCATGGAAAGCTCGAGCTCGGCCGAGCACATCCACCGGCACCACGGCCTCGCCGGCGCCGCCATGGCCGGATCCGGCCCGTTCCCCGCCTCCTCGCGCCAGGCCCCTGTGCCACCCGCCTCGCCGGCGCCGCCAGCAGCCCAGGCTGCCTCGTCGGGACGAGCCCGAGCGGCTCCAGCCGCCCCACAGGCCACGGGACCAGCAGGCCGGCCCACGCGTGCCACCGCGGCCCACCCCCTCCAGATTCTCCAGGAAGCACCCAGGCCGGATGGGCCTTTAGAGCCCATGGGTGAGAAGTCAGCCTGAGATCTTTTTTTCCCTGAGAACCTGTAATTTTTGCTAAGTCCCTGTGTTATATGCTGCTGATCCCGTTTTGTAATGTGTTTTCCCGTTGATCCATAGCTCCGATGAACGTGCCCCCAAAATGAAAGTTGCTCAGAATTGTGTGCTAAACAAGGCATCAGATCGGTAATTGCAACTGCTGTTGTTAAACTTGCTGAAACTGTTATTTTATTACAACTTCGGGCGACGGTTGCTTCGCAACCGTACGTCGGAATGGAGTGATTCCTTTTGCGTTGCGTTAAGCATTGTTTCTACTTCAGTTTCATGCATTCACATGCCATAATTTCTTGCTGCATCATGATTGTATCTGGCTCCAAAGTAGCTATCCTGATGTTAGTGTGCTGCTGTTTATATTTTGTTGCAACTTCGGTCGACGAGTGTGTCGCGACTGTTTATCGGAATTGAGTGATTCCAATTGCATATTGTTAAGCATCATGTATACTTTCATCCCATGTATTGCATTTTCATGATATTATTGCTGGTCATATAGTTATTGAGCTCCAAAGTTGCTATCCCGCTGTTTTTGACAACCACCTCTGTTTTTCTCTAAGTCTGTAACGTTCCGATGCCATGTTGCATGCTTAATATCTTTTTATCTATGATGCCTTTTTGCATGATTCTTTTTGCCATGCCTTCCTTTTCATGTCTAGTTTAATTTCATATCATTTGAGAGCATGTTTGCATTGATTATCCTGTTTATGCATTGCTCTAAAGTGTGCTTCCGGATGTTGGCAGATTGTGCCCGTAACTTATTTTGCTTATATCTTTTTAACCGTAACTCCGTTTGGGGTGTTCTTTATATGTAACTCGATTAGTTTTTCGTGTACTTTGTGTTTATGCTATTGTTTGATGTTGTTAACCAACATAAAATATGGTTTAGGACAGAACAATACCAAATGTTTTAATCGTCGTGCGGTACTTAGGGTTATGCCATGTTTAGGTTGTGCCTCACTTAAATTGACTAGCATAGATAGTTTACTTTGTGCTTCACCTCTTGTCATGTTTATGTGCTATGCCATGCTTGCTTGAGTTGCGATGTTAATAACCGTGGGTTGATCACCTGTAGCTAAGCAACTTGAACCACCGTAAACGTGCGGTAATCTTCGTGTGTGACGAGTACTCCACTTAATCTGTTAGTAACCGTTCTCGACGATAGATCCATATCGCGTTGTCGTGCTATGTGTTGCCTTCTTGATCGTGTGTTTGTTCGTAGTAATAGATGCTTGCTCGTTGATTGCTTTCCAGTGTTTACCGTCTTGTGTGCTTCCGCGGGTACCTCTCGGAGACGTTGCGAGCGTGCGATCAACTGCACCTTCGGAACCCGACTTATCAACATGCAAGGACTATACATTACTTATGATCCATTCTATTTCAACCAGCGGTTTGCATGCTAGTCTAGGTTAGGTTCGATGTTTGATCCTACCACATGTTTACAGCCTCTTTCAAACCGATACAGCCATGTCCCTTCCCAGCAAACCTTGTACTGCTATGTTACTATTGCTCGTTGCTCAGCCCCTGCTTAGTATGCATGCTTAGGATGCTACGATGTTACCCTGTTACTCCTTGGTTTGGGATATCACATTATTATATTGTTGTTGATGATATGATTATTATAAATGTTGACTATATTCGACGAAGGATGGAGGCTATCCTGCCCCGACGCTTTGTTCCATTCGAGTCACCTAGGATCCGAGTTCCGGGTATTGGTTTTAAGACTGAGCGTGCCTAACCGCGTGTGGGATTTTATGGGGTCCCCTTTTCTTACCTACCTAGCTTCAAGCATTTCTAGTGGTGGCCCAAGCTGACTTTACCTTTTGAAACCGTGTGTGTGCTGGTCGTACGCCAGTAGTTTTCCAACCAACGCGGACCAGTGGGGACATGGTTTCCCTGTTGGTCCACCTTTGACTAGCGAGGGCCCAAGGCCTCACGTGAGGCGTCTCGGTAACCCAAACCCTGTTGAGACGGAAGAGTCCGTTCCGAGAGCGTGGCCATCTTTTGGATTGGTTGTCGACTCCCCGGGGGCCACCCGGATTTGTTTGTTGTTAGTTAGAGGGACCTGTCGTTTCGGATCTCTTGGAACTAAATCATAAAATGGTTGCCTGTGATGGGTAGCAACTGAGAGAGATGGGCGTGCGTGCAGAGCCTTGTAATGGGAAGTTGGTACACCCCTGCAGGGTTAAATCTTTTCGAGAAGCCATGTCCACGGTTATGGACGACTTGAGACCTACTCCTTGTTCATAGACAACAACAACTGAGATAATCTTAATATAACTTGATCAACGTGTGTGTGCCTTGACTGCTTCTTCTTCGTCGGGATGCGAAGAGGAGGACAAGGATAGGATAGGTGTTATGTTTGCGTAGTAGGTGGATAGCAGACTTGTTGGAGGCGATTCCTCATCGAATGCTTGGCTTCTTATCTTACTCTCTAGATCGTTAGCCACTTCTTAAATGCTAGTGCGGCAGCAACCTCACCACTTACCCCTTCCTTATCGTAAACTACTAGTTGTCCTAGAATGACGAGTGATGAAGTCCTTGCTGGGTCAGATGACCACTACAGTTGGATGCTGAGTACCTCTGTACTCATGATACTACCCCCAAACTCTTTTTAGGGTTCTTGATCGACAACAAGTATGGTGATCGACGTTTCACGTGGAGACTCGACGACGACTAGTTAGGAGGATCCCGGCGGAGGGCCTGGACCCGTGTGGTTATGGGATCGATGTTTTTCTCTTTGCCAGTAGGCATTTGATTGTAGTCTGTACTCAGACATGTATCTTTCGCTGTTGTTTTGTATTTAAGTCAGTTGTATGACGATTGTATGAGATGTTGTATCCTGTATCTCTAATGTTGTGATATCATGTTGGAAATCCGGGGCATATGACTTCGTCATATGTCGCAGTGGGACCGATATGTGCTTCGTCCCCGGACCTGGATGGAAACATCTAGATCTTGAACAGTATCGCATATCGGGCCTTACAGCCACCCCCTGACCGCACCAGCAGGGCGCCTGGCTGGGGGGTGGCCCCCTTTCAGGCTTCTGGAGTCTTCCGACTTGCATATTTTTTTTGGTATTTTTTGTGAAATTTTCTGAGCACTTTTATTTTTGACCTTTTTCTACAATGCACGGACAATAATAGACAGAAACTGGCACTGGGCACTAAATTAGTAGGTTAGTCCGAAATATGTTGTAAATGATATGAAAGTGCATCCAAACATATAGCAATATCACTAAAATAAGCATGGAGCAAGCAAGAATTATAAATACGTTTGTGTCGGGGGAATTACACCCTGGAATACCAAAGTCTCTGATTTGACGCAACCGACGCCCATCGACTGCGCGCCCGCCGACTACGCCTTGGTCGGCTGCCACCTCGCCGACTTCCTTCCGTCGCTGGCTCCTTGCGCACCTACCGAATGCGTGCTCGCCGGCTGCCCGGGGTCAACCGACGCGTCGCATCGACAAGAAAAGAGGATGGAATCATCGGTCACATCAGGAATAGTGTAGTTGTGATATGTCATATTACATCACATCACCTTATGTACATTTTTTATTTTCCCTTTTGGCCTCATCCATTTGGCTTCACCCCTTTGGCCTCACCCACTTGTCCTCATCCCTTGAGCATCCTTGCCACTAGCCTATATAAGGTGGAGAGGAGCTAACAGTTGGGGGGCTGGCTCTAATACCCCCCCCCCCCCCCCGCCCCTCACACACATGGAGAGATCAAGGGCTCTCCTCTCCCTCTCCCAAAAACAGCTCAAGGAGCACATTGTAACAGTTATTCCACCTCATAGTTCAGAAAAGCAGGAGTAGGGATTTTACCTCCACCGCGAGGGTCCCGAACTTGGGTACTTCGCCTTGTTCGTCACTGTGCGCTTGTGCCTAGACCCATCAGGAGCGCCGCCGCATGCTCAGTGTCCCTATCTTTAGCCATCCCATGGCATATATCGTTATCACATCGACGACAGTTTGGGATGTATCAACATCCCCAAGCTTAATTCATGCTCGTCCTCGAGTAGGTAAATGACAACAAAGATAATTTCTGTGGTGACAGGCTGGAAACAAAGATTTGAAATTTAAAGTACAACAATCAAGATATGCAATTCAAGTCAATACGACAACAAGCAAGAGTCTATATCTAGTATTGAAACTAGCAAAGTAAGAACATAAAGGTGCAAGAAGCTCCCGCTGTCCGTGACTCAAATGTCTCCAATCGTTGTTCCCGTGCAGAAAGTGGGAGATGGGTTTAGAGCATAAAAATACTGAATAGTTGTTGAGAACTAAATCTACTAAAACTTCACACTTAGTCTCCTTTGGAATCTTATTATGACTCGTCCCCAGACCACTGCCATGTACAAGTAAATTCGATCCTCTCCCTTTCGACTTTGAGCACTCATGCAATGAATGAGCGCGAGCAAGATTAGTTGGCACGTAGGATGGCAAAGAGAATAAATGATGGGGAAGGAAGTCAAAAAATTAAAAGTCTCACACCAATAAGGACAACCTTAGGCTAGGGAAGGCCTAATAGTAGATATGGTGTGAGGAGTAGGGATTTCCATACAACGGATGCACATATGTGCTATGGGTAAGTAAGCTCTCCAATGGAATTAGTGGGGGTGCATCCAACTCGCTTGCTCACGAAGACCTAGAGCTCTTTTGAGGAGGCTCATAATTGGAATATACAAGCCAAGTTCTATAGTGTAAAGGTCCCCACATAGTTGTGCATGAATGATATGAAAAACTCTCTATGAAGTACAGATGCTACATTGAAGCACGAGGGTGGATCTTTTAAAAGGAATAGTACTGTTGCCCCCTTCTCTCTTTTTTTCTTTCTTTTTTCTTTCTTTTTTTTCTATTTTTGGTATTTTTGTGGCCTCTTTGGCTCTTTCTATTTATCTCTCATTTGTCCTCTTTGGGATCTTTACATGTGTCCTCTTTTGGGATCTTTTATTTGTGTCCTCTTTGGGATCTTTTCCTCACTTTAAGGGCAACACTCTATATATTACAAGGATGATGAAGATCACACACTTTACAAGAAGTACTCAACATAAAGAAAACTGATGATACTAAATCATGATGTATGCAAATGTATGCATCTGCCAGTGTAGCAGGATATGCAATGATACTAGCGCGTCATGTAGCAATTATAAGGGCAAGGCCCAACTAGCATGCGACTCTACGATCCAGGAAGAGCATGTATGAAAATGAAAGATCAAGTCAGTGTTCTTGAAAGGTCCGGCACGGGTTGGCGCTCTCCCACCCCCACGTCGCCACCTCTAAACCCTAGTCACCCCATCGAAGATCTTCGTTGATCGGGCCTCTTCATCAACTCTTGGCTCCGATCATCGTCTCCGGCATCTCCCCCTCTTTGCATTGGTAGCCATCTCATGGTGGTATATGCAGCCCTCCAGATGGGTTTGCATCTGGCTCCTGGGAAGGAGTTCTCTGAGGAGGTTCGAGGCAGTTTTTTCTCTACGGTGCATCCCACCGTGCATTCGGGCCATTTCACCATGGTGGTGGCCTTTGGCCGCACATCTTTCAAGATGCTTGAAGATTCCGCGGCGGTTGCTCTCGAGTCCATCATGGGTGGTCGATGTGATGCACTCAAGGTTTCTTCTCTACATGATCGTGTTTTCACTTTCACGGTGGCTAACAAACATGTTGGTTTTCTGCTTACCAAGCGCAGGAAGTTTCTCTCTCCAAAGTTTATTTGTTATTTTTATCTTTGGAATTATGGAGGGCATCAATGTATCTATGAGTTCAAGCTCTGGCAGAAACAATGCAAGGAGGAATGGACACTGGTTAGTCCATCCAAGAAACGTGCTCAGGAGGGGATGAATGCATTACGTGCGGATCCAAAAAAGTCGGCGATGAAAGTTGGGCCATCTAAGTCCAAAACCCTATGTTTTGCTACTATAATTGACTATGAGGCCTGCAAGAGCTATAATTTGCGTGTTCTTCCAGAAGCTCGCAATGATTTGGTTGAAGCTGGTTATGATCTGCTCTGATACCAACTTGTGACGCCCCCAAAATCAAGCCGTGTACAGTAATCATACACGCAAGGTACACGATCGAGATTAGGGACTCACGATGAGATATCACAACACAACTCTACAAATAAAATAATACAAGCTGTTTAATACAAGCCAGGGGCCACGAGGGCTCGAATACAACAGCTCGAGAGCACAAAGTTAGAGGAAGCAATAGTATCTGAGTACAGACACGAAGATACAAGGTTGCCTTAAGAAGGCTAGCACAAAAATCAACAGATCGAAAAGGCGAGGCCTCCTGCCTGGGAACCTCCAAGCTACTCCTGGTCAACGGGGAACTCGACGTCGTAGAAGACATTGGGGATCTTCATGTGGCGGGGGTCGGCATCGGGGATCTCCTGCTCCTGGGCTCCAACGTCGACTGCAGTGGACGATCAGGCAAAACAATAAAGGGGGAAAATAAAGCAGGTGAGTATCTAGTATACCCGCGAGTCTTACGTCCGCTACTAAGCATTATGCATTGTATCAACGGAAAAAAGAGGCTGTATATAGTGGACTGAAAGACAGAAATCCAGAGAAAGGGTAAGAAGCTAGGCCTAACGAAGACTAGCAACTTCCAACGATGTCTTGCAGCATGAGGTAAGAATCAGCCAACAGTTTATATAAAGCATAAAGTAACAATGCAGCAGAAGTTGCTGCAGCATTGTATAATAATAAGTTGTAATAATTAGCAATGCCTCCGAGTTCACCTCCTCGACATCCCCGCGAGGAAGAAAACCCGAAACCATACAGTTTAATAATAATAGTTTCTAGTGGTAAGATCCAGCTTCAGCATAAAGCGTCCTGTTACCGTGGACACGGCTATTCGAATAGATTAATCTTCCCTGCAGGGGTGCACTTGTGTTACGCTACACGCACGGATCTCCAGGGTGGCGGGAACCTTGTTAGGGAACGCTCCACCGAGGCTATCCGACACTTCATAGCCCATCTTTCAAACTCAACAGAGAGGCCATCCGCCGGTCTAAATCCTAAGTACTCAGGGCCTTGGACCCCAACCCTGACGTACTCCTGCATGGTGCGTGGGTGGCCGGGAAGCCGTAACAAAAACAACACAGCTCGAGCCAAGAAGACAGCGCACTTCCCGGCAATCAGCCCGCGGTACTACTGACATCTGAAGAGTCCTCGAACGACACTACGAAGCAGAGGAGCCCATAAACTCGTAATCCCCACGGGTAGGTAGTGCGTACATGGCATATAGCCAACTCAAGACATTCACTGAACCAATTAGCATTTTAATTAACCTGCGTGGCAACCGTTATCGTTGCCTCGACTTAACCGACCCGCGGACAACGACAGCAGCCAGGACCACCAGTACATCGGTGCCTGCCCCGTCGTCCCACCAAGTCACTGCGGTTACCAACAAGGTGAACCGTCTCCTTACCTTGTCTCGCGTGTGCTCCTGGAGGAGCTCGACTTTCGTAGTTTGGTAACTCTCGCGGCCAACGATCAGGGGCCAAGCACACCGGTACACTGGTCGTACCCTCCTTGTCGTCCCGTCACAATACCACTCGCGGACACCGTTGGGTCGCCCGACTTCTTACCTTTAAGGACACCAGTTGGTTCGAGTCCCTACCATTAAGTGAAACCAGGAGGAATCACCCTCGATGGTACACTTGAGCTGGCTCGACTGAGACATCAGCGGAATGAACTAAAGAAGTAAACCTCATATCATCCCGGTGATGCTACGCTACTGAGCCGACGAGGGTGAAATACGAGTCCATTCCACTCGTAAGTCAAACTTGAAGCGACTCGGCAGAGTCTCGCCATTGTAGGTTCCCTAGGGCGTCTGCATTGATACGTACTTGTTGTAGTTGTAATATATGTTCCCGCGTTCACTTCCCTGAGTGATCACGACCCTCTATCTAATCCTAGCTAACAATGCGCAGGGCTCACTGCTGAATAATGCATAAGTAATAATAGGCAGCATAGGATTAAAGGAAGGTACATCAAGGGGCTACAGTGACAGGCTATGCAATTGAATAGGTAAGCAACGTAGCAGGAGCAGTAACAATTCCTAGTGCAAGAAATGTACGGAAAGATAGGCGATATCTGGGGAAGAGAATGGCTCTGCTTGCCTGCAAGCTCGACGGTAGGGGTAGGGTCGTCGACGAAGTAGTCGTACTCGGCATCGATGTAGTCGACGGCAGCAGCGGGGTCTACCGGAGATTAAGGGGGGGAAGAAACAATAAATACACAACAATAATAGCAATACAAATGCAAGACATAACAGATGAATTGTAAACGGGGTTCTAACGCAGTGCAATGCACGTTGCTCGGAACGAAAATTCATCTGAGGATGAACTACCGGCTCCGGGTGATTATCGGACAAGGTGTCCGGAGGGGGGAGATATCATGCCGGAGGTGTCGTGGACATCCGACACACGTGTGGGTGGTGTATCCGGGTTAGTTGACCTATTCCGAACAACTTTCGTGTTCGAAATAAATTCATCCGGGTACTTTAGCAGTACCAGAAAATTTATCCGACAGACGGTCCGGAGGGGGACGGTTCGATGTCCGTTGTGTTAGAGGGGGTGGTAGACATACGGATAGCGTATCAGTATTTGTTATATTTTTCTGATCAATTTTCATGTATAAAGTTTTTGAATCCGAGTTACGGTTTAAAAGTTATTGAATTTCAAAGTTTTAAATCATTTAAAAAGGATTTTCTGATTTTTTTTTATTAATAAAATCCAACCTTATCCAAAACCTTATCCACAACAGTGCTGACAGGGTGGACCCACATGTCATACACAGAGGCATTTAACTCATTTTATTTAAATCAAAATTATCAGAGGGCCCACATGTCATACACAGAGGCATTTAACTCATTTTAATTAATTCAAAAAGCAGTGGGACCCACATGTAAGTCTAACAGTTATGCAAATTTAACAGTTTTCTTTTATCTCTCTGACAGGGGGATTAGCAGGGTGTGCGGGCCACTGGTCAGTGGCTATTTAGCCACTAACAGGGGGTCTGACCGAGGGGGCCCACCAGTCAGTGACCGGGTGGTGGCCGGCAAGGCAGAGCTCGCCGGAGTTGAGCCTGTGCTCGATTCCGGCCACCATTTGCGGCGAGGTTTTCTCCTACGTGTTCCTGGGGCTGAGCCGCGTCCACCGGTGATGGTGTAGGGTCGTGGGGTCGCCGGAATCAGGACTGGCGACGAAGTTTGGGGGCCGGCAGAACGGGGTGAAGACGATGACGTCGTTCCGGGGGGTTCCACGAGCGGGGCTAGTGTGCTAGTCTACTGCGAGCACGCGAAGCAAGTTGGCACGCCAAGCGCGCCAAACGCGTGCGCTAGGTCACGGCGGCTAGCGCTTCCATGGCGGCGAGTCCGCAGCGACCACGGTAGTGACTGCTACGGCGTATGGGGAACAAAGGGGCGGTTGGTGGTGGTGCAAAACCTCACCAGAGGGGCATAGGGGAAGGCAGGCTGCTCGGGGAAGAAGCGTTGCAGCCGGAATCGAAGGAGTTCGCCGGCCGGTCCGAGGTAGAAGACGTAGACGATGCGCACGGTGTAGGGGCTTCGACATCGATTCCTCCTGCAGGTTGATGAAGGCGACGACGGCGGGGCTCCAAGACACAACGGCGAGGTGTCGCGAGCACGTTGGCCGCGTGTGGCCACGGTAATGGCGATGGCGGCGCTCGGGTAACTTTCCCACGAGGTGAGCGAGGTGAGGAGGAGGAGGAATGGCTGGGGAGGCTGTCCAGGGGGTGGCTGGGGTCAACCTTATCGCCTCCCCGGCCATAGTGGAGGTGGGGGCGGCCGGCAGGCGTCCCAGCCACGGCGGTGGCGCCACGGCGACGGGGCAGGTGTGGATGGTGATGGGAGCAGGTCGGGGGACGTGTTTTGGGCCGGATGGGCCTCGCCTGGGGCGAGGCTTAGGGGTATTTCTATATTTTTTCGTTATTTGCTTTTCTTTTCTGTTAGTTCTGTTTGTAATTAGTTTAATGTCTTTTATATTTTTCTACAACATAAAATTTGTTCCAAAATTATGGTTGCATCATAGTTAAGTGCCACAAAAAGTTTGGGCATTAATAAAAATCATTTAAATATTTTTATTTATTTTAAAAGGCTTTTTGGCATTGTTTTGCTACTGTTATCACTTAATTGCATTATTTAAATAACTTAATAAATTCATATTCCAATATTTATAAGACCTACTGATTTTTGGGCATTTAATAAAATTGGTTTCACAATTTTTAGTATATTTAAAATTCCTACTTGTTTATTAAATTTACCATAGCCATTTAATAATTCCCAAACATTTATTTTTTTATTTCATAATACTATACCATTTTAATAAAACAACCATTGCTATATTATCATGGCCTAAGATTGCTAGGCATTTTATTTAATATGTTTCATTAACTTTGGTTTAACTAAGGTTTCCATTTTCATTTAAATTTTCAAAACAATTTTGATAACCCCACAACATTGGTTTCACAACCATCATAGACTTGTGATTATTCTAATGACTAAGGGTGACTTTGTTTAACCATGATCATGTTGATTGACTGGCCTCCAAAATTCTTGGAGAGAATTTATAGTTTGAAAATTTTATCAGGGTGAGAATCTGACAAAGCCATGATCAAGGTGATCATGGCTTGATCATCAACAGTAATGAGCCTTAAACAGTGGAATCACTGTAGTGATTACTGTACTAGATCTGAGGGTGTTACAAATCTCCACCACTACAAAGAATTCTCGTCCCGAGAATTAAAAGTAGTGCAAGGGGTAGAGTTTCGGTTTCGCCTTCTAACAAATCTTCTGGTTCACGTTGTCATACTCGAAGAAATTAATCCTTCACGTTGGGGCCTTCACTGCACTGCATCAGTGCACCTCGTTGGGTTTTTCATCCTTTCTTCGAGGCTTCATCGCACTTACGAACAGGGTAAGAGGTAAGGCTTAAGGGGGTAGGATCGATACAAGGTTAATCAAATGGGGTTGCTCAAGGTTATGGGGTACAAAGTCCTTCCGAGTTTAACATCAGGGAAGTACATCATGAGAAGTTTTAAGCGGATAGGCACGTATTCGATGCCGATGACGGAAGATGGGAAAGGGGCCCCGATCTTCAGACACAATCACGGAGTCTGATATCGGACGGAATATCACAAGGTCGGTGACAAGAGTCAGGTTTCGGTCCTGTGGAACTGTGGGTTATGGGCCCACAGAAGGTAAGAAGGGTGGCGACATTCCATGCGAGCACAATGCAAGGTTTGTCAGAGAACAATTTGTCAACTATGTCGGCAACATCATCAGTGCCAAGGGCGAGGGACGAAGAGAACCATTTTTCTGCTCGTTAAGACGAGGCGGACCAATTGGCAAAGTTCTCGTCCATCGGTGGTCACCGAAAAGTCATCAACAATCGTAACTGGTAGTACAGACAATGTAGAACACCAAAGTGTTTACATAAGCAGGGAATTTCACTGCTTAGATAAGATACATTACAAGAAAGGTTAAACAGACCAATGGAAAGGAAAAGGTGTTGATACACAAGTATCAGGTGTATATCTTTCCCAAGGGAAAGCAGAGCACGATGTACACGACCAAGTTGTATTGGCACGGAGACAAGGTAGGTTGTCGACGATAACGCAAATCATCGAGGGGCATGGAGGGTATTTCACACGATGAATCCAATTGACACATGGAAGAAGCCATGTAAGATTATTCGGATAATAATCCACCAAAGGTCGGGGGTTCGCAAAGAATCTGGTGTGAGTATCCGCACTCAACCAGAAGGAGAAAGATTGCAAAGGCATCAGATGATGGAAGCATCGGAATAATTCGATGCTTAAGTACAAGGGAATTATGACTTTCAGATCGGGAGGTGGATGCAATTATCCACACGGACTTATCGGTGGCAGGGGATTGCAAAGGCGATGAACACGCATGTTCTCGGGAATTGATCAGAGAGTAATCGTCGGGATCTTCAGGTGAATCAGGCGATCATCGAGAATGCAGAGCTCTCCGGGAGGAAGGAGGTACGTGAACCTAAGTCAGAGTTATTAAAACTTTACCAGCAAGGATAAGAGAGCAGAGTCCCAGAGCATAGGTACGGAGAAAAAGATCCTAATACCATAGATATCACACGTAGTGACATCGATGTGGGCCCGTAAGCCAAACATTAAGTTAGCAAGTAGTTTCGCAAATACTAGACTCGACTTCGACCGAGGAGTGGTTAGGGGCTTCCTACAGGCAGTCGGCTCTGATACCAACTTGTGACGCCCCCAAAATCAAGCCGTGTACAGTAATCATACACGCAAGGTACACGATCGAGATTAGGGACTCACGATGAGATATCACAACACAACTCTACAAATAAAATAATACAAGCTGTTTAATACAAGCCAGGGGCCACGAGGGCTCGAATACAACAGCTCGAGAGCACAAAGTTAGAGGAAGCAATAGTATCTGAGTACAGACACGAAGATACAAGGTTGCCTTAAGAAGGCTAGCACAAAAATCAACAGATCGAAAAGGCGAGGCCTCCTGCCTGGGAACCTCCAAGCTACTCCTGGTCAACGGGGAACTCGACGTCGTAGAAGACATAGGGGATCTTCATGTGGCGGGGGTCGGCATCGGGGATCTCCTGCTCCTGGGCTCCAACGTCGACTGCAGTGGCCGATCAGGCAAAACAATAAAGGGGGAAAATAAAGCAGGTGAGTATCTAGTATACCCGCGAGTCTTACGTCCGCTACTAAGCATTATGCATTGTATCAACGGAAAAAAGAGGCTGTATATAGTGGACTGAAAGACAGAAATCCAGAGCAAGGGTAAGAAGCTAGGCCTAACGAAGACTAGCAACTTCCGACGATGTCTTGCAGCATGAGGTAAGAATCAGCCAACAGTTTATATAAAGCATAAAGTAACAATGCAGCAGAAGTTGCTGCAGCATTGTATAATAATAAGTTGTAATAATTAGCAATGCCTCCGAGTTCACCTCCTCGACATCCCCGCGAGGAAGAAAACCCGGAACCATACAGTTTAATAATAATAGTTTCTAGTGGTAAGATCCAGCTTCAGCATAAAGTGTCCTGTTACCGTGGACACGACTATTCGAATAGATTAATCTTCCCTGCAGGGGTGCACTTGTGTTACGCTACACGCACGGATCTCCAGGGTGGCGGGAACCTTGTTAGGGAACGCTCCACCGAGGCTATCCGACACTTCATAGCCCATCTTTCAAACTCAACAGAGAGGCCATCCGCCGGTCTAAATCCTAAGTACTCAGGGCCTTGGACGCCAACCCTGACGTACTCCTGCACGGTGCGTGGGTGGCCCGGAAGCCGTAACAAAAACAACACAGCTCGAGCCAAGAAGACAGCGCACTTCCCGGCAATCAGCCCGCGGTACTGCTGACATCTGAAGAGTCCTCGGACGACACTACGAAGCAGAGGAGCCCATAAACTCGTAATTCCCACGGGTAGGTAGTGCGTACATGGCATATAGCCAACTCAAGACATTCACTGAACCAATTAGCATTTTAATTAACCTGCGTGACAACTATTATCGTTGCCTCGAATTAACCGACCCGCGGACAACGACAGCAGCCAGGACCACCAGTACATCGGTGCCTGCCCCGTCGTCCCACCAAGTCACTGCGGTTACCAACAAGGTGAACCGTCTCCTTACCTTGTCTCGCGTGTGCTCCTGGAGGAGCTCGACTTTCGTAGTTTGGTAACTCTCGCGGCCAACGATCAGGGGCCAAGCACACCGGTACACTGGTCGTACCCTCCCTATCGTCCCGTCACAATACCACTCGCGGGCACCGTTGGGTCGCCCGACTTCTTACCTTGAAGGACACCAGTTGGTTCGAGTCCCTACCATTAAGTGAAGCCAGGAGGAATCACCCTCGATGGTACACTTGAGCTGGCTCGACTGAGACATCAGCAGAATGAACTAAAGAAGTAAACCTCGTATCATCCCGGTGATGCTACGCTACTGAGCCGACGAGGGTGAAATACGAGTCCATTCCACTAATAAGTCAAACTCGAAGCGACTCGGCAGAGTCTCGCCATTGTAGGTTCCCTAGGGCGTCTGCATTGATACGTACCTGTTGCAGTTGTAATATATGTTCCCGCGTTCACTCGCCTGAGTGATCACGACCCTCTATCTAATCCTAGCTAACAATGCGCAGGGGTCACTGCTGAATAATGCATAAGTAATAATAGGCAGCATAGGATTAAAGGAAGGTACATCAAGGGGCTACAGTGACAGGCTATGCAATTGAATAGGTAAGAAACGTAGCAGGAGCAGTAACAATGTCTAGTGCAAGAAATGCACGGAAAGATAGGCGATATCTGGGGAAGAGAATGGCTCTGCTTGCCTGCAAGCTCAACGGTAGGGGTAGGGTCGTCGACGAAGTAGTCGTACTCGGCATCGATGTAGTCGACGGCAGCAGCGGGGTCTACCGGAGATTAAGGGGGGGGGAAGAAACAATAAATACACAACAATAATATCAATACAAATGCAAGACATAACAGATGAATTGTAAACGGGGTTCTAACGCAGTGCAATGCACGTTGCTCGGAACGGATATTCATCTGAGGATGAACTACCGGCTCCGGGTGATTATCGGACAAGGTGTCCGGAGGGGGGAGATATCATGCAGGAGGTGTCGTGGACATCCGACACACGTCTGGGTGGTGTATCCGGGTTAGTTGATCTATTCCGAACAACTTTCGTGTTCGAAATAAATTCATCCGGGTACTTTAGCAGTACCGGACAATTTATCCGACAGACGGTCCGGAGCGGGACGGTTCGATGTTCGTTGTGTTAGAGGGGGTGGTAGACATACGGATAGAGAATCTGTATTAGTTATATTTTTCTGATCAATTTTCATGTATAAAGTTTTTGAATCCGAGTTACGGTTTAAAAGTTAATGAATTTCAAAGTTTTAAATCATTTAAAAAGGATTTTCTGATTTTTTTTATTAATAAAATCCAACCTTATCCAAAACCTTATCCACAACAGTGCTGACAGGGTGGAGCCACATGTCATACACAGAGGCATTTAACTCATTTTATTTAAATCAAAATTATTAGAGGGCCCACATGTCACACACAGAGGCATTTAACTCATTTTAATTAATTCAAAAAGCAGTGGGACCCACATGTAAGTCTAACAGTTATGCAAATTTAACAGTTTTCTTTTATCTCTCTGACAGGGGGATTAGCAGGGTGTGCGGGCCACTGGTCAGTGGCTATTTAGCCACTAACAGGGGGTCTGACCGAGGGGGTCCACCAGTCAGTGACCGGGTGGTGGCCGGCGAGGCAGAGCTCGCCGGAGTTGAGCCTGTGCTCGATTCCGGCCACCATTTGCGGCGAGGATTCCTCCTACGTGTTCCTGGGGCTGAGCCGCGTCCACCGGTGATGGTGTAGGGTCGTGGGGTCGCCGGAATCAGGACCGGCGACGAAGTTTGGGGGCCGGCAGAACGGGGTGAAGACGATGACGTCGTTCCGGGGGGTTCCGCGAGCGGGGGCTAGTGTGCTAGTCTACTGCGAGCATGCGAAGCAAGTTGGCACGCCAAGCGCGCCAAACGCGTGCGCTAGGTCACGGAGGCTAGCGCTTCCACGGCGGCGAGTCCGCGGCGACCACGGTAGTGACTGCTACGGCGTATGGGGAACAAAGGGGCGGTTGGTGGTGGTGCAAAACCTCACCAGAGGGGCGTAGGGGAAGGCAGGCTGCTCGGGGAAGAAGCGTTGCAGCCGGAATCGAAGGAGTTTGCCGCCCGGTCCGAGGTAGAAGACGTAGACGATGCGCACGGTGTAGGGGCTTCGACATCAATTCCTCCTGCAGGTTGATGAAGGCGACGACGGCGGGGCTCCACGACACAACGGCGAGGTGTCGCGAGCACGTTGGCCGCGTGTGGCCACGGTAATGGCGATGGCGGCGCTCGGGTAACTTTCCCCCGAGGTGAGCGAGGTGAGGTGGAGGAGGAATGGCTGGGGAGGCTGTCCAGGGGGTGGCTGGGGTCAACCTTATCGCCTCCCCGGCTATAGTGGAGGTGGGGGCGGCCGACAGGCGTCCCAGCCACGGCGGTGGCGCCACGGCGACGGGGCAGGTGTGGATGGTGATGGGAGCAGGTAGGGGGACGTGTTTTGGGCCGGATGGGCCTCGCCTGGGGCGAGGCTTAGGGGTTTTTCTATTTTTTTCGTTATTTGCTTTTCTTTTCTGTTAGTTCTGTTTGTAATTAGTTTAATGTCTTTTATATTTTTCTACAACATAAATTTTTTTTCCAAAATTATGGTTGCATCATAGTTAAGTGCCACAAAAAGTTTGGGCATTAATAAAAATCATTTAAATATTGTTATTTATTTTAAAAGGCTTTTTGGCATTGTTTTGCTACTGTTATCACTTAATTGCATTATTTAAATAACTAAATTAATTCATATTCCAATATTTATAAGACCTACTGATTTTTAGGCATTTAATAAAATTGGTTTCACAATTTTTAGTGCATTTAAAATGCCTACTTATTTATTAAATTTACCATAGCCATTTAATAATTCCCAAACATTTATTTTTTTATTTCATAATACAATACCATTTTAATAAAACAACCATTGCTATATTATCATGGCCTAAGATTGCTAGGCATTTTATTTAATATGTTTCATTAACTTTGGTTTAACTAAGGTTTCCATTTTCATTTAAATTTTCAAAACAATTTTGATAACCCCACAACATTGGTTTCACAACCATCATAGACTTGTGATTATTCTAATGACTAAGGGTGACTTGGTTTAACCATGATCATGTTGATTGACTGGCCTCCACAATTCTTGGAGAGAATATATAATTTGAAAATTTTATCAGGGTGAGAATCTGACAAAGCCATGATCAAGGTGATCATGGCTTGATCATCAACAGTAATGAGCCTTAAACAGTGGAATCACTGTAGTGATTACTGTACTGGATCTGAGGGTGTTACAGGCTCAAAAGCGATGGGCAGTACGCCAAGGTAAGTAGACCGAAATCCAACTGCATCTACTACGAATCATCCACCTTGAGATATCTATCCAGAACATCTCGCTGGTATTAAGTTGAGAATCCCACCCAAAGTGTAAACTCAAAGCAACAGACAACTGCATTAAAAGAACTTTGCGTAAAGTAAATAATCCTTGCACCCGCGGATACAAGCACCGTTGTTTTATCCCTGGTGGCAATAGGACATCCCCTAGTCTCATGTTTCTATCACTCAAGCTAGACATCAAGGGGCTGAACCCACAATCAAGCACAACGCTCCCTCTTGGAGTTGCAACAAACTACTTGGCCATAGAAAAATACTGCAACGGAGAACATGCAAGAATTTACTCAAGAACAAAATATAAAAGAGAAGAACCAAATATATTACTCATCACAATCTGAACATAGTCTAATAATCCATCAGATCCCAACAAACTCAGCATAGCAACATCAGAAATTACAAAAGTGCCTCGATCATGTGAGGCAGCTCACGAGGTCTCGAAAGTGGAAGCAAAAAGAGGGGAGAAGTACATCACATAGCTATTGGTCACGGAACCATGATCCAAGGGGGACTACTCGCGGTACATCCGGGAGGCGTCCATGGCTATGGATGATCTCCCGGAGGGGGTTCCTCCTCCCGGCAGGTTGCCGGGGCAGCTTCTCCAGGAAGACCCGATCTAGAAACGGCGGCAGCGGCGGTACAGAGGCGAGTTCGCGGAAAGGAGATCGATATTAGGGGTTTCCACCCCGAGGAATAAATATAGGCGGAGGGGGGTGTCGAGGGGACCCACAGGTCAGCCAGGAGGCCCCCTGGGGCGGCCTAGGGTGGGGCCGCGCCAGGGACCCTTCTGGACTCCCTGTGGTGGGCCCCCTCCGTTGCCTTGGTGATTTCGGAAGCTTCCGGGTCGCTGATTTTTATCTGATTTTTTCGGATTTTTCGGAGCACTTTTAATGGCAGGAAAACATGAAATACAAAAACATTAGAAAACAAGAACTGGCAGCTGGGTGCACTGGGTTAATAGATTAGTCCAAATATGCTCAAAAGTGTATGAAAGTTCAAGCAAAACATGGCAAAGTCACACAAAACATGCATGGAGCAAGCAGAAATTATATATACGTTTGGGACGTATCCACATCCCCAAGCTTAATTCCTGCTCATCCTCGAGTAGGTAAATGATAACAAGCATAATTTCTGTGGTGAAATGCCACACAACCATATAAGGACTTTTAAGTAAAGCAATCAAAGCATGCAATTCAATTCAAGTCTTAACAAGCAAGAGTCTATATTAGCATTGACACAAGTAAGAAAAGAACAAAAGGTCCAAGAGCTCTCGCTGTCCGTGACTCGAATGTCTCCAAATGGTGTTTGCATGCAAGCAGGGGACTGGGAAAATAAGAGAAAAAAGGTTGTTGAGAACAACTATCTACTAAAGTTTCACACTTAGTCTCCTTTGGATTCTTATCTTGACTCGTCCCTAGACCACTAGTCAGGTACAAGTCAAACTGATCCACTCCCTTTTGATATTTTGAGCACTCATGCAATGGATGAGCGTGAGAAAGAAAGTTGACACCTAAAAGGCGAAACAGAAAGAAGGTGGAGGAGGAAGACAAAAAGGTGTGAAAGGCTCACATCAATGAGGACAATCATAGGTGAGAGAAGGCCATATGACATATATGATGTGAGGATTAGGGATTGTCATGCAACGTATGCACATGCGAGCTAAAAGCTCTCCAAGGAAACTAGTGGGGGTGCATCTAACTTTCTTGCTCAAGAAGACCTAGAGCTCGTTTGACGAGGCTCATCATTGGAATATACAAGCCAAGTTCTATAGTGTGAAGTCCCCACATAGCTATATGCATGATGATGATCTCTATGGAGTACAAGGGATAGAGGATGAAGTACTAGTGTGGATCTCTCAAAAGGAATAGTAGTGTGCCCCCTTCTCTCTTTTTATTTTTATTTTTCTCTTTTTTCTATTTTTTTGTATTTTTTTGGTGGACTCAATGGCTCTTTATATTTAACTCTCATTTGTCCTCTTTGCGATCTTTTGGTTTTGTCCTCTTTGGGATCTTTTCCTCACTTTAGGGGCAACACTCTATATTTTACAAGAATATAGGAGATCTTTCACACTTTACAAAGGTACTCACATAAAGAAGATATAACTATCATGATGCAAATGTATGCCTCTGCCAGGATAGCAGGATATGCAATGGTACTAGCGCGTCATGTAGCAATGATTAGGGCAAGGCCCAACTAGCATGCGGCTCATCAATCAAGCAAGTAGCATGTATGACATGAAGATCAAGTCATGAGAATGTGGATGTTGCATGGCAATGTATCTCGGAAAGGCTATGGAAATGCCTTGTAGGTAGGTATGGTGTCTGTTTTGAGGAAAGATATAAGGAGGCTTATGATGACAGAGTGTATCGTGCCAAGGGTTTGGATGCACCGGTGAAGTATGCGCCAACTCTCAAGGTGAGAAAGGGCAATGCACGGTACCGAAGAGGCTAGAAAAAGTATAGGTGGGTGGAAGTGTCAACTTTCGAATACTCACATTAGTCCGCAGAACTCGTGCACTTATTATCGGTAACTCTCAATCTAATAAGGAGGTTCACAAAGATAAAAGTACCCCGAGGAGGAGTGTATGGGGGTTTGGTTATCCTTGCGCATCCTGGACTCATGGTACGTGAGTGTACTCTAATATTCAAACCCTCCAGAGGTTAGTGATCCATCTAGTAGCTAGAGTTCTTAACAGTGGTTTTTGGTTTTCGAAAAAACACACGGATTGCCCAAAATACGACATCTATCACTAATAGGCTTGAGCTCTTGACACCAAAAGTTCAAACACTACTCTAGTCAATACCTCAAAACTATTGCAAGTTACTACTACAAAGAGAATAACAACTTCAACTACCTACTTCTAGTCAAGACACAAAACTCAGTGCAACAGGCAAACTCTCTAACAAGATAAACACATGCAACCTATAGAAATTCAACCTAAAACAAAAGAAAAGATCTAGAAAAACTAAAGTACTACAACTAAACAGAGCAGCCGCTAAGAAAAGAAAAATAACAACTCACAACTAAAAGAATAAGCATGCAGATCCTATGAGGAGTTCTAGTTCAAGCGGAGCGTGCATTTCTCCCACACAAAAGAGTAAGCTGGGGTCTAACTTGTTATGAACAGCAAGAAAAGCTAAAGAAAACTAAAAACAAAACCTAAGAGCGAGACGCTCCAAGAATAGCACATAACGCATGAAGTGATAAAAATATAGTGCAACGAGAGACGAACTGATAATTGTTGATGAAGAAGCGGATGCACGGGGGCATCCCCAAGCTTAGACGCTTGAGTCTCCTTGAATATTTATGGGGGATGCATGGGGGCATCCCCAAGCTTGAGCGTTTGACACTCCAAGATCTTATTTCATCATCTTCCATCACGCACTTGAAAACTCCCTTCATACATAACTCATTGTAGACTGATTAGAGAGGTTAGTACCCAACTAAAATAATTTTTCCTCTACTGGAAATAAAGATAATCTTGAAGAACTACTGTTTCTCAAGATTGCCAAAAAGTTTTTGCAAAGAAAAAGCAAGCTTAAGGTTTGCAACTCAAATAAAAAACTCAGAACAGAAGAAAGTTTCGTAATTGTAGAGAGCACGTTGTGTAAAAAATTTAGCTCAAAAAGATGAACTGGGATTTTTCTATATTTTTCTAGTCACGACGACAGAATATGTTTTCCGGACAGCATGTCACAACTTTCACTTCCCTTGTTGTATGAGGCTATAAAAGGCACAAAGCTTGAAAAATAAAGATACAATGATGTTGCTACAGTAGTAAGAATCATCAAGAACACTAAAAACAGAAGAAAAGCAAAAATAAAAACCTAAATTCGTTGGGGGCTGCCTCCCGAAAGCGCTTCTTTAAAGCCATTAGCTAGGCTTAACGCAGAAGATCAAGTCTTTTCGAGAGAATAACTAGCCCGTGTGACGGACTCAAAAGGCAACTTAATCTTTTTCCTAGGGAAGTGTTCCATCCATTTCTTGAGAGGGAATTGGAATTTGATATTCCCCTCTTTCATGTCAATAATAGCACCAACTGTGCGAAGAAAAGGACGTCCCAAAATAATTGGACAAGAGGGCTCACACTCAATGTCCATAATGGTGAAATCAACGGGAACATAATTGTCATTGACAATGATAAGAACATCGTCGATCTTCCCCAAAGTCTTCTTTACGGAAGAATCAACAAGACGAACACCAAAAGAACAGGGATCAAAAGGTTTCAATTCAAGCATATCATACATTCTTTGGGCATAACAGAGGTACTTGCTCCAACATCACAAAGAGCATAACAAGAGAAGTTATTCAATTTGATTTTTATCATAGGATCCCAACCATCTTCTAGCTTCCTAGGTATGGAGGCTTCTAATCTAAGCTTCTCCTCCCTAACTTTGATTAGATCATTGGTGATATGCTCTGTGAAGGCAAGATTAAGTGTGCTAGTGTGGGGGTCTATAGAAAACTTGCGTAGGAAACCAATAACTTCAGGTAAAGTGCAGTTGTCAAAGTCTAGGTCACTACTATCTATCAAGGAGGTAGTGATATCATTTAGGCTCACTTGTTTGAAAGCCTCTATGTTCATAGAGGTTTCTTCATCTAAGGTTGAGATGGTAGCATCACCATTGGTAGGTCCAGTGGGACTAGGGGTGTGATGGGTGCTAACTGTTTGTACATCCTCAACTACTTGGATAGTAGCTACTATGTGGTAGGTAGGAAGGATCTTAACTCTCTCTTCTTCCTTGGGAATGACTTCTGGTTTGGCTGCCATCTGGTTTGTCAAGGTAGATTGGGTAAGAGACATGTTTGAAACATAGGTGTCAATGGCAGTGAGTCTAGTTTGGAGGCTGGAAATGTCACTATTTAGGCTCTCAAGTTGTTTGCTAATGTTTTGCAGGATAGAGGAGTGCTCATCTAACTGTCTGGAAAAGGACTTGTTTTGTTCCAACTGTGTGTGCATATAGCTTTTGGTGCCCTTTTCTATTTCTATAAGTTTCTCATAGCTGGGTAGGTCTCTTTCCCTATAATTCTGGCTTTAGGAGTTGCTATCACCGTTCCCATAGTTGTTGGATGGAAACGTTCTAGGATTATTGCT
This sequence comes from Bromus sterilis, assembly GCA_950022295.1. Classification (NCBI taxonomy): domain Eukaryota; kingdom Viridiplantae; phylum Streptophyta; class Magnoliopsida; order Poales; family Poaceae; genus Bromus; species Bromus sterilis. The sequence goes on along the minus strand of OX465596.1, from coordinate 152,505,163 downwards.
ACCAAAATTACTCCTATAAGCATTATTGTTGAAGTTGTTTCTAGAGACAAAGTTCACATCTACTTGCTCTGGAGCAACCAAAGAATTTAAAGGAACATCCTGAGGATCAATAGGAGCTTGCTTGGTAAGTAGAGACATGATAAGGTCCACATTTTCATTTAGAGAGGAGATCTCCTCGACAGAATTTACCTTCTTACCAGTTGGAGATTGTAAGAGCAAAGTTATACACCTATGAGTTTTGGATATTGTTGGGCAAAACAATAGAGGAACTGACAAGTTTTCTAGTGTGAAACAGATGGTTAGGTTCCTGAAGTTATAGGTTGGTGATAAATCTTCAACAAAGATTTACATAATTACTGAAGCATATCCTCTGGAGTGAAGCTCATCAAAGATGTCGACCCCTAAAAAGATAAGGAATCCTGAAGCACGTCTCATCGAAGGAGATGACCAAGATGGCGCAAGACTTAGTAGTTTTTGCGTAGTTCTTTTTCACTTCATTGAGTCGTAGGAAAAACCGTACTATCAAGAGGGGTTTAGTAAATGTACTCCGAAGGTTTTGGTGAAAAGGCTCAGATCGAATCAAAACTAGTGAGAAGCCAGAGTTGAGAAATCTCATGTGCACTAGGTAATGCTTCACCAGCGAAGACTTAGTTCTTTCGGCTCCTGAAGCAGAACCAAGTCTGTGAGTCAACTTTACTTGGACCGCAAGTAAAGTTGCGCTTTGATTGGAAATGTGACCGTTGCGGACAGGTGTCAAGTTGTCGCATCGGTTCATTTAAGACATTTCGTATCTAGGGATTGCCACCTATAAATACGCCACCCCCGCCCTCATTGGCCGGTGGCTGCTCCAAGAATATTTCCTGACAGTGAAGAGAGAGAGAAACCCCACCGAAGCAAACCAAAAAAAAACCATCCACAGAAGCATAAGTCCTTTTGATCTGAGTTGATTCATTATGACTTAGAAAGAAGTTTTCTAGCCTTTTTATCTTGGAGAACTGCAATCCTCCTAGACGGTTAGAGTGTTGTTCTTTAGAGAGCAAAGAGTTATTGTCGCCTCGAAGTCCTGTTTTTCAAAGGTTTCGGTGATTCCCTCAATAATCAACCACGAGTGACGAACTGACCAAGCTCAAGGAGATTGGTGCAGTGGAGATACGGACGGAGAGAGGTTAGCTCCTGTGTTCAATCACAAGTCCCTCAAACCAGACGTAGCACTTTGGAGAGTGTGAACTGGTCGAACAAACACCGCCGAGTCAAGAGTTTGTTTTACTTTCCGCACGTACATTCAGTTTATCAATTGCTTCAGTGATTTGCTTCAATGCAATTGATTCGATGCTTTTGATTCGCTATGTTATGCTTCAATCCAGTTCTGCTTCAATGTATACCTTTCTATTGAAAGTCTTCTGCTGCTAAGTTATGCTCCACTTCATAGTTTCATGCAAAAATTTGAAGTGATCATTCACCCCCTCCCCCTCTGATCACATACTTGGACTTACAATTGGTATCAGAGCTAGTCACTCTTTGTTTGGATTAACCTCCTAGAGTGTTTTGCAAGTATGTCTTTCGCAGCCATTCGCTCCGGCGAACCCATACCCGTGTTCAATGGAAAGGACTATCCATACTGGAAGGACAAGATGAAGAGAAATATCATGGCTATCAACTTAACTGCTTGGCAAGTTGTCTTATATGGAGTTACAGTTGCAGACAAGAATGCCATCACTCCTGAAGAAGAGAAGCTGATCGATCTTGATTCTGAAGTCTGGGTTTTCATCACCAATCATCTGAGACCAGAGAAGTATCATGAAGTGAAGAATATTCCTTCTGCCAAAGGTGTCTGGGACTATATTGAGAAAATTGGTGAAGGTGTTTCTACCCAGAAGGATGCCAAAATGGACAGACTTCGAAGCAAATTCTATCGATTCAAGAGAAACGAGGGTGAAAAAGTCAGCTCCATTTACAGTAGACTCACTGCTCTTGCAAATGAGTTGATCTCACTTGGTGCTGATGAAATTACTCCTCACTCAGTTGTTAGAACTCTGCTTCGCTCATTGGATGATTCGTTTGATCACATTGTGCTGATGATCAAGGAAAGGACTGATTTCAGACGTCTTGTCGCCGCTGATATTCTTGAGAGACTCAACACCTTTGAGATGCAAGAAGATGAGAAACGTGACATAAATGGTTCTCGAAGAAGATCTCATTCCTTGAAAGCAAAATCTTCACGCCATTCTTCACCCGAAGTCAGTTCTGCTTCAGGTGTCGAATCTGATGATCCTGCAAGCATTGGAAAAGATCTAGCACTGATCATGAGACGCTTCAATCGCTTTCAGAGAAAAGGTTTTTCTTCACCCAAGAAGAGTTATCCTTCAAGAAGCTCAAGTCATTCTTCTCACCGTTCATCCTCAAGAAGCTCTCCATCGAAGGACAATTGCTGCTACAAGTGCAAGAAACCAGGTCACTACATTGCTGATTGCTCATTGTGGGAAGCTGAGAACAAATAGAAACATTCGCTCAGAGACTCTTCATCAAAGTCCCACAGATCCTCCAGAAGCTATGAGTCAAAGAGACATGATTCGAGTTCGAGAAGAGAAAAGAAGAAAGATTCTAATGATGAAAAGAGGAAGAAGTATCATAAGAAGCGTGAGGGTTCTTCATCGAAGACTCACTCGTCTCGTCGAAGCAGCTCTCACCGTTCCAAGGCCTATCTGGGAAAGGAGATGAACTCTGAAGAAGAAGCCTCTGGTTCCGAAGCTGAATCAGGCTCAAGGTCTGTGTCTGGGTCCGAATCAGATGGTGTTTCTGGTTTGGCTTTCGCTTCAGCAGATGCTTCAACCAAACGTTCGAGCTCATTCTTCACCAACAACAGCAGTGAAGATGAAACTCCTTCATATTGCTTCATGGCCAAGGCAAAGGTATCTTCATCCAAATAAAACTATGATACTTCTGATTGCTCCTCATATGATAGTGATTCAAAGATAAGCTATGCTAAACTTGCTAAAATTGCTTCAATCCAACAAGATGAACTTGATTCACTAAGCAAAACCATTAAGAAATCAGAAACTCTGTTGATCGATGAGATAGAGAAAGGTCAAACTTTAACTAATGAGCATGCTACTCTGAAGGAGAAGTTTGAAGAATTATCCTCTCGGCATGATCTTCTTTCAGTTGATTATGAGAAGCTCACCTATGAATTTCTTCAAAGGAAATTGGCTCTCGAAAAACTGAAAGAGGCTCATGAAGAATTGGAAAATGTCAATCTCTCTCATGGCTCAACAAGGTTCTGAAGCAAATCATAAAACTGAATCACCTTGTTTAACTTGTTTGGAACGAAGCAAAACTGATTCCAAAGGGAAAGCTCCTATTGTCATTGATGATACTAATGCCTCTGATGAGGAAAATCCTGCTGTTGCCGAGGAACTCCTCAGGTTGAAAAACTTATTTGAAACAGGCATGTTCAAAAGTGTGCAAGGACACCAATATCTCTGTGATATCCTAAGGAAGGCTCTCCTTCACAGGAATCACAGAAATGAGGGTGTTGGTTTCGAGAGAAAGATAAACCCTGATGGCACCTATTGGGAGCCTGAGCAGTATCCTAAGACTGTTTGGGTTCTAGGGAAGGAGAACCCCATTGATATAGCTAACCTTTCAGGTTTTGACTGTAAGATGAACAAAGTTATTGTGGACGAATCACTTGATTCTGACTACAAGCTCATCAAAGAAGAATAGGGAAAGGTTACAGCTGAGTATGTTGGTACTCCTCCTAAGAATGGCTTCTATAAGAGGCAGATATGGGTGCAGAAAGCACTTGTGGAAAAACTGCCTACTAACCATACCATGCATGGAAAGTCTTCGGTACCACCGAATCATTTCTATTCTCTTGAAACGAGAAATGATCCACTGGTGCCCGAATCAAATGTTCCGCAGAAGATATACTATCGTACCGGTCGCCATATGTATCGTCCTCATAATAATCATACTAAGATTGCATATGCTCATTCTTATGCTAACCATTCGCAGAGAACTTACATTTATGGTGTGCTTGATGGTACACCGAAGCAATACACTCCTGTTCGCTTTAATATTGCTTCAACCAGTGCTTCAACATCTTCTCAGTCACCTGCTCGTTTGTGGGTGGTTAAGAAGAACTAATTTTCTGCAGGGCTATGTCTCTGGTGGATCCGAATGGGTCATGGATAGTGGTTGTACAAATCATATGACCGGAGACAAGGAGTTATTCACCGAATAAAAACTATCTCAATGTTCTCAGAAGTACATTACCTTCGGTGATAACAATAAGGGTAAAGTTTTAGGTTTGGGTAAGGTTGCCATATCGAAAGATAAGCACATTGACAAGGTTATGCTAGTCCAATCTCTTGGATATAATCTTATGTCTATTTCGAAGTTATGCGATATGGGTATGCTTGTTCTATTTTCTGCTTCGCGTTGTGTTGTATTTTCATAGGATGACTATACGTTTGTCTTCGAGGGTTACCGAAAAGGAGATTTATACATTGTTGATTTTTCTTCGGGCCCTGCTGTTTCCACATGCTTAATGGCAAAAGCTTCATCTGGTTGGTTATGGCATCGAAGACTTGGTCATGCAGGGATGAGAAATCTTCATAATATGGTGAAGAGGAATCATGTTATTGGCCTTAGCGAAGTAAAATTTGATAAGGATCGTCTCTGCAGTGCTTGCGAAGCTGGTAAAATCACGAAGAAACATCATTCAGCGAAGACTATCATGACTACCACTCGTCCTCTTGAATTGCTTCATATGGATCTTTTTGGTCCTCAAAATTATGCAAGCCTGGGAGGAAACAAATATGGTCTTGTTATTGTTGATGATTTCTCTCGTTACACTTGGGTTTTATTTTTGGATGACAAGAGCAAAGTTGTTGAAATCTTAAATCCATTCGCTAAGAGAGCTCAAACTGAATATGAATTATCTCTGAAGCATATCCGAAGTGATAATGGAACTGAATTCAAAAATAATCATATTGAATATTTTCTTGATGATCATGGTTTTACTCATGAGTTCTCTGCTGCATATACACCTCAGCAGAATGGTGTTGTTGAAAGGAAGAATAGAATCTCTCATTGAAATGGCCAGAACTATGCTTGCTGAATACAAGAATCCTATTGGGTTCTGGGCCGAAGCAATTAACACTGCATGTCACATCATCAACAAGGTTTACCTTCACAAATTCCTGAAGAAAACTTCACATGATATTATCACTGGTAACAAACCAAATGTTTCATATCTTAGGTTATTTGGTGCTCCATGCTTTATTAGAGATATGAATGATAGCTCCAAATTTGCCCCTAAGGCACATGAAGGTTTTCTTTTAGGTTATGGCTCAAACTCTCACACTTACAGAGTGTATAACTCTCACTTTGGGAAAGTTATGGAAACTGTGAATGTGAGGTTTGATGAAACTAATGGCTCTCAAAAAGAGAATTTGCCTCATGATCTAGATGAACCTCCACTTGATGAAGTGATCAGGTCCATGGCTACTGGAGAGATTCACCCTGTTGAAGCCAATTCACGTCAAGCTGTTAGGGATGGTGATGGTCCAATGTTCCCACACATAGCCCGGGGTGCTGGAGATCAACATCCTAAAGCTAATGGTGAACAGGACGAAGAAGGACAAGGGAATGAAGGAAATGCTAATCCTGAAGGAAATGCCGAAGCTGAAGGTGAAGCAGATCCCGAAGTTGATGCAGATCCTGAAGCAGAAGCTGAGCCTGAAGCAAATGATACTACATTATCATGAGTTCGAAGAAGAGTTGATGTTGATTCGATCCTCGAAGATATCAATCAACCAGGTCATCCCACTACTCGATCTCGTACTCGTTTGGCTAACTTATGTGGAAGTTTTTCTTTTGTCTCCATGTTAGAACCTTCAAAATATGATGAAGCCATGAAGGACCCTGATTGGTTATTGGATATGATGGAAGAACTTCACCAGTTTGAAAGAAACAAAGTCTGGTCACTTGTTGACAGGCCAGATCCCACGAAGCAACAAGCAAGATGAAGATGGTATAGTGGTAAGAAATAAGGCTAGATTGGTAGCACAAGGTTACACCCAAATCGAAGGCATTGCTATTGGTGAAACCTATGCTCCAGTAGCCCGTCTCGAATCCATTCGTGTCATGCTTGCTTTTGCTAACCACAAGAATATATTGCTATATCAAATGGATGTCAAAAGTGCTTTTCTTAATTGTGAGATAGAAGAAGAAGTGTATGTTATGCAGCCACCAGGTTTTGAAGACTCGAAGAATCCTGATATGGTGTACAGGCTTCACAAATCTTTGTATGGACTGATGCAAGCACCTCGTGCTTGGTATGAAACATTGAAGGATTTACTCCTGAAGAAAGGCTTCAAACCTGGAACTACTGACCCCACTCTTTTCACTCGATCATATAACAATGATCTTTTTGTGTGTCAGATATATGTAGATGATACCATTTTTGGCTGTACTAACACTGAAATCAGCGAAGAATTTGCAAGGATGATGTCGAAGAAATATGAGATGTCTATGATGGGTGAATTGAAGTTTTTTCTTGGACTTCAGATTCGCCAACAGAAGAATGGCACCTTTATTTCACAGGAGAAATACTTGAAGGATTGCCTGAAGAAATTTGATCTTGCTGAATGCAAGACCATCAGAACTCCCATGCCTACAAATGGTTTTCTTGATGCTGATGAGAAAGGGAAACCCTTCGATCAGAAGAAGTATCTGTCTATGATAGGTTCACTCTTATACTTATGTGCATCTAGACCTGATATTATGCTATCAGTTTGTATTTGTGCTCGTTTTCAGAAAAATCCGAAGGAATCACATCATATTGCTGTGAAGCGAATTCTTCGATATCTAGCACATACTCCTTCTTCGGGAATTTGGTATCCCAAAGGTACTCAGTTTGATTTGATTGGATATTCTGATTCAGACTGGGCTGGTGATAGGGTTGACAGGAAATCTACCTCAGGCACTTGTCATTTCCTTGGTAGACCTCTTGTGTGTTGGGCTTCAAAGAAACAGAACTGTGTCTCAATATCTACTGCTGAAGCTGAATACATTTCTGCTGGCTCATGCTGCACTCAAATACTTTGGCTTAAGCAGACGCTGAAAGATTATCGTATATATGTGAAGAAAATCTCTCTGCTTTGTGATAATGAGAGTGCTATCAAAATTTCACACAATCCTGTGCAACACTCTCGAACGAAGCATATCGATATTCGTCACCCTTTTCTTCGAGATCATGTTCAGCGCGAAGACATTGAGATCAGCCATGTTAGAACTGAAGATCAATTGGAAGATATTTTCATGAAGCCATTGGACGAGAAAAGGTTTTGTGCATTGAGATGTGAGCTAAACATTCTAGACTCACACAATGTTCAGTAATATCGAAACTTTTCCATTGTATATATTCACCTTCGTTGTGTGTTTGTTTATTTAGTTTCGCTTGAGTTTTCCTTCGTCCAAGTTTCTGTGTTTAGTTTCGTTCGCCATTTGCTTCCAGTTCTGTGTTGCTTTATTTATTCGATTCTTTTGTCCCCTATACTTATCACTTTTAGCTTTGTTGTTGTTGCTCTTCGAAGTGATAAGTTTCGGACCCTACCCCTCCATTCTGATTCGCTCCCAATCTATTCTGTCTTGAATGGTTAAGCACAATTGAAACGGAAAGCATATTGCTTCGAACGTCATTGTGTTCCGAATCAAATGCTTACAACTTTATCGAAGTTTTTGCTCTCGGTCAAGCCTTATTCTTCGGCCGTTGAGTCCCCATCTTTCTCGGGCCGTTGATATTCGCTCGCGAACCGCCATTTCATCTGAGCCGTTGAATCGGAAGAGACACTCGCTGACAGCCGTCCGATACGATCTGGCAACCGTTTCAGATCGGGCCTATATAAGGCGATCCCTCCAGCGAACCGTTCCCCAGGTTCATTCACTTCCGATTTCCCCATCTCCCTCCTCGAGAACGCCGCTGTGCTCTCGTCCCCGACGACGACTGCGTCGCTTCACTGCCGGACCGCCGCCGCTGCGGACGTTCCCCGTCATCGAAGAGCACGTCTCCGCACTCCGTCGCCGTAGCCGCTTCGCGTCACCAAGTTAGGGTACACAAGTTTCTTGGATCCAATCTTCTCTGCGAGTTCTTCATCTAGGGCTTGGATCTAAGTTTTTGTTAGGTCTTTGTTTTCTGTTTATAGGACTGTTTGATCCGTGCTGATCATTGCTCCTTGGGAAAACTGTTATTATCATCAAAGTAATCCCATCTTCTCAGGTCAGTTTTGAGATTCGATCTATTCTGTGATTTTGGACTGAGTTAGGTCTTGTTCTTGAACTAGTTCTAGCCCAATCCATTGACAGATTAGCATCTGATCTTAGATTGCTCTGGGTTCTTGTCAAAATTTGGTTTTGGTCGAAAATTTTCCCAGTGCTTATTCATTCCCTTTTTTGTTCCCTCTTTTCTATCTTTCTGGTCACAGGATGTCTGACGAAGAGGCATCCATGGGGAATGAGTCACCCATCGTTGAAGGACTTGAAAACTATCCTGAGCCACCGAAGCAGAAAGGCAAAGGTGGCAAGACGAAGGAAGTCAAAAATGCCCGAGGCATACCCGAAGCCATTCGACTCAAGATGGGCTATGACACACCTCCTGAAGAATCTGATCATGACAGAAAGATTCGATTGCAAAAGATTCGACGCTACTAGGCCATAAGGTGGTACAAGTACAAGAGCATCCCAGACTGGAAATGGGCTATGCAGTTTGCTTTCAGCTCTCCTTGTCGGTACACTACTGCCATGTGTGCCCAATATAATGTTGCAAACAAGAAAAAAGTACTACCCGAAACCTCCTGCTGTACCTCACAAAAATACTCTCAAGAAACCAGATGACTATCCAGATGAGCAAGAGAGACTTGCCATATTGGCTGAGAAGAAGAGAATCCGAGAAGAGAAGAAGGCCAAAGCACTTGCTGCTGAAGGTCATGCCGAAGCTGGTGCTTCGAAGCCTAAGAAGTGAAGGATTAGGAAACTGAGTGCTTCACCCCCTCCTGCTATCTCTGAAGAAGAGGGTGATAATGAAGCTGATGAAGAAGCTGATGCTGCTGCACAGCTTGAAGACTCAATTGATGAAGATCATGCTGAAGAAGCAGATGATGAGTCTGAGCACACCCCCATTCCCCCTAGTCCCAAGAGACTTCGGCTTCGGAAGCCTCTGCAGAAGAAGGCTGGAGAGAAACCGCCTGCTCCAAAAGGCATTAGGATTCAAGATCCAACTGATCCTCCTGTTCCTAAATGAAACATTGATTTGACAAACTTGGTGGTTGAGGCTCCTTTGGCTTCAAAGCCACCTCGCCGCCTTGTTCCTGCTGAACAGAGAACGAAGGAGAGGCATGACCCGAAGGCAAAGCCTGCTGCTATGCCCGAAGCTAAAGCTCCTGATCCAGCCAAAGCTTCAAAGCTGAAATCATCTGTTGCCAAGCCGGGCCAGACTTATGCCCAGGTCGGCACCAAGAAGCTCTCTGAAGCAGAAATGCGAAAATGAGACCGAGCTGAAGCTGAACGCCTTCATGCTGAAGCAAAAGCCCAAGCTAAGGCTAATAAAGAAGATCAAGCAAAAGAAAAAGCAGATAGAGATGCTGCTCAGTTGGAAAAGCAAAGGAAAGAACTTGTTGAATCTAATCAGAAAGCTGAAGCGAAGCGCAAGCTCGCTGAAGCTAAAGCTCAAGAGGCTAAGGCTGCTGCCGAAGCTAAACAGCTTAGTGAAGCTGAAGCCAAGCGCAAGGCTCAACTTGATATTATTCGCACCAAGAAAGCAGAGAAAGCTGTTAGAGCCGCTCAGAAGGAAGCCGCTGTTGACATGGCCCCAAAGGATATCTCTCCGAATCCAGTCGCAGCTCCTGCCCCCGAAGCTCATGAAGAAGCTGAGCAGAGTCAACATAACTTCCCAGATGCTAGAGAAGGAGAACTTTGGGAGTGTTTAAGCCTGAATCAGGCATTCTGCCAGCTTGCAGAAGCTATGGATCCCAAAGCTGTGGATGTTGGAAATGTTTACATTTCATCAACTCTCTCTACCATGATTGAAACTTTTTACAATCAGCTGAGGGATTTGCATGCAAGAGAAAGATCTGAATCTGCTAAAATTCTGAAGTTTAAGAAGAAAGAAGATGCTGAATCAGATGAAGACTTCAAGATCGAAGTCGAAGCTGCTTCGAAGAAAATTGCTGATGTGAATGAAAAGAAGAAGCAAAATATTCAAGTGTTTCGAGGCAAGATCAAGTCCGCCATTGAAGAATGTTTCAAGACGCACAATGCTTCGGTCATGGCTCTTGACTCCAAGAAGCGCGAAGCCATGCTCAAGCAATTAGCTTCACCCCTTCCCCAGCTGCAACAAAGAAAACGCCGTCTTATCACAGATGCAGACGAAGCTGATGAGGTGAGCTCTCATCCGGCCAAGAAGGCCCCAAGGCAAGCATCGCCCCCTCGATGCAAGATTATCAGTCTTCCCAAACCATCTGCGAAGCCAACCGCTCCCGAAGTCGCTCCACCCCGTGCTCCAACTCCACCTCCTCCTCAACCCGCTCCTCAACAGTCCGCCCACGAAAACTTTGAGCCTGAGCCTTCTCCTCCTTCTCAAGACATACCAATTCCTTCAAAGGATTATTCTTCGGCTCACTCTGCTGAGGAGTTCGAAGAACAAGAAGGCGAAGACAGAAAACAAGCTGCTCAAAAATAGCCTGAAGCCGATGCCGAAGCTGAAGCCAATGAATTGGACAATATGACTCAACTGCAAGAGCGAGCCATAGTTGCTCGAAGGCACACTCGGCATTGCATACCTGCCAGGATACTCAATTGGACTCCATCTACCCTCGAGAAACTTTTCCTATTTTCTTGGGAGATGGTTCTTCTTCTTCAAGACATGGTCCTGAGTTCAATCTCGAAGTTCATTGCCAGAAGCTTCGCTTCTTTGGCGCAAGTCCATATGATTCACCCCGGACTGCATATGACCTTCACTTCTGGACAGCTGAGCAACAGATTCTATACACGAAGCTATACTGCCAGAAGGGTGTTCTTTTCAGGCACAAGTACTTGGATATTCATAGTCTAACTTCTGCAACGTGCTTAAAGAACATCATGGAAACCATCGAAGCAAAAAATCTTACCAGCCTGTTTGCCATGGAGACACCATTCAATTCCGAGCTAGTGAAGCAATTCTATGCCACTCTCTCTGTCTCTAGAAATCCTGATGATTCAAGCTCATGGATTCTTGAGTGGATGATTCAAGGAAAGGTATTTAGGATGCATTCTGATGAATTCATGGATATTGTGAACATCCCAAGGCACACTGGAGAACTGGCAAAGGTTCATTTGATGCCTGATCCTACTGAAGCCGAATTTGCTTCACTGCTGGATCCCGAAGTCACTGGAGACCACATGCCAGAAAACATTCGCCCGAAGCATCTGGTATTCATTTTGAAGACTTGGTTTTATATCTTGTCCAACTCACTGATGCCTCTCAGCACTGCACATGAAGAGTCCAACATTCATTATCATACACGTCATGCTTTGTTGAAGCTTACTCACGAACAGGTTTGACTTCGAGGATTGTTTTCTTCGATATATGGTCCAAGCTGCTGAACTCGTACATTAATTGAAGCCATATGCTCCCTGGCTCCAAGCCATTTTCAACCATGGACGTCGTGAAGACTTCATTGCGAAGCATCACCCGAAGTTGTTCTGTCCTCCTATGCGTGATACCATGAATATCTTCAGAAGGCCAAATGATCCATTTGCCACATATGTCGGAGTCAGACAACATGGTAATGAACGCAACATGTCGAAGTCATTCCAGAAAGAAGTTTATCACTTTGAAGTTGGCATTCACACTCAGCAGATGCTTGAAAATTTCATTGAAGGAAATCAGCGCCAAATGCAACATCTTTCAGATGAGATCAATAGAGTTGGCAACATTGCTTTAAACAACAACCAGTACTTGAAGGTTTTAAAGCGCCACTCTTGGAAAGGATTAAGGAAGTTCAACTCTGTGAAGAAGCTTGAAGCTGATCGGATTTTCAAGGAGTATCCACATCTTCCACGTCACTTCTCCAGAAATGATTCGATCGACCGCCCCAACCCAAAGATCCCTCCGCTGGAAAAGATTGATGAAGTTTTATTTGTTAATCCAGCTGAACAGATTCGCCTAGATACCCTATCTGATGAATACTCCCACACCTCGAAGCAAGAAGATGATACTATCAACGACAGCGATGTTGATTTGCTTCAAGCGCCGATGGACATTGACGAGCTGGAGTCGCCTGCTTCAACCGAAGGAGACACTTCAGGAGATGCATCTTCTTCGGGCGAAGACAATCAGTAGGGTCCCCGGGTTGCAGCAAACGCGTAAATACTCTTGATCTACCTCTCGACCTTTTCTCCAATTATTGAAAAAAAGGGGGAGAAAGTAGCATCGATTGAGTTTAGATTCGCTGCGGGGTTTAGGGTTTCGATTCGATATTTTGTGTGTTAAGTTACAACAAACTTTCCATTCACTTAGATTGGGTTGTAACTTAAGTTTTACTTCGGTTGTGAACTGCTACATTTTATGTGTTAATAACCCCGTGCTTGCAAGTTTCTCTCGTATCTGTTATCTTGGAGGTGGTTGTTATCCTTAAGTTCAAAGGTCATTGGATAATTGCATATTCTTCAAGACAAATATTCTCTTTATGCAATTGATTCACTAAGATAGGTGCTAGGCTTCCCATCAAAGATATTCTTCATCAAGCATTTACTTTGATTATATAAATCTTCGATGCTTGCATTCAGGGGGAGTCAAAAGCTTCATATCTTAGAGTTTGCTCTCAACTCAACTCAAAATTCCATATCTTTTTCGATGCCTGTTTTGTCAACAATAGTCCAAAAAGGGGGAGACTGTAAGAGCAAAGTTATACCCCTATGAGTTTTGGATATTGTTGGGAAAAACAGTAGAGGAACTGACAAGTTTTCTAGTGTGAAACAGATGGTTAGGTTCCTGAAGTTATAGGTTGGTGATAAAGCTTCAACGAAGATTTACATAATTACTGAAGCATATCCTCTTGAGAGAAGCTCATCAAAGATGTTGACCCCTAAAAAGATAAGGAATCCTGAAGCACGTCTCATCGAAGGAGATGACCAAGATGGCGCAAGACTTAGTAATTTTTGCATAGTTCTTTTTCACTTCATTGAGTCATAGGAAAAACCGTACTATCAAGAGGGGTTTAGTAAATGTACTCCGAAGGTTTTGGTGAAAAGACTCAGATCGAATCGAAAGCAGTGAGAAGCCAGAGTTGAGAAATCTCATGTGCACTAGGTAATGCTTCACCAGCGAAGACTTAGTTCTTTCGGCTCCCGAAGTAGAACCAAGTCTGTGAGTCAGCTTTACTTGGACCGCAAGTAAAGTTGCGCTTTGATTGGAAATATGACCGTTGCGGACAGGTGTCAAGCTGTCGCATCGGGTCATTTAAGAAATTTTGCATCTAGGGATTGCCAACTATAAATACGCCACCCCCGCTCTCATTGGCCGGTGGCTGCTCCAAGAATATTTCCTGACAGTGAAGAGAGAGAGAGCAACCCCACCGAAGCAAACAAAAAAAAACCATCCACAGAAGCATAAGTCCTTTTGATCTGAGTTGATTCATTATGACTTAGGAAGAAGTTTGCTACCTTTTTATCTTGGAGAACTGCAATCCTCCTAGACGGTTAGAGTGTTGTTCTTCAAAGAGCGAAGAGTTATTGTCGCCTCGAAGTCCAGTTTGTCAAAGGTTTCGGTGAGTCCCTCAATAATCAACCACGAGTGACGAACTGACCAAGATCAAGGAGATTGGTGCAGTGGAGATACGGACGGAGAGAGGTTAGCTCCTGTGTTCAATCACAAGTCCCTCCAACCAGACGTAGCACTTTGCAGAGTGTGATCTGGTCGAACAAACATCGCCGAGTCAAGAGTTCGTTTTACTTTCCGCACGTACATTCAGTTTATCAATTGCTTCAGTGATTTGCATCAATGCAATTGATTCGATGCTTTTGATTCGCTATGTTATGCTTCAATCCAATTCTGCTTCAATGTATACCTTTCTGTTGAAAGTCTTCTTCTGCTAAGTTATTCTCCACTTCATAGTTTCATGCAAAAATTTGAAGTGATCATTCACCCCGTCCCCCTCTGATCACATACTTGGACTTACAGAGATCTTTCGGTGTGCCACTGAGAGTAGTTCAACATCATCTCTTCAAGTAGCTTTGTGGTAGCACCAAGTGTGGTTGACATAAAAGTTCCTCATGCGGCCGAATCTAACAGGTTCCGCGAGGTAAAGTTCAAGCATGCATAAAAAGTATGGATAACCATCCAGGTAGTCAGTCCATGTGTGGGGCAGTTCTTGACAGGCATCTTCATACGTTCTCATTCCTGGGCAACGTGTTCATTATCCAATTGCCTGAAATTCATAATGTTACTCCTCAATTGAATAATTTTAGCAGGGGGATAATAATTCCCTATAAAAGCATCTTTGCATTTACTCCAAGAATCGATACTATTCTTGGGTAAGGATTGCAGCCACTCCTTGGCTCTTCCTCTCAGAGAGAAAGGAAAAAGCTTCATCTTGACGATGTCTCCATCCACTTCCTTGTACTTTTGCATATCACAGAGCTCGATAAAATTGTTTAAGTGCAAGGCAGCGTCCTCTCCAGCACCTGAGAATTGATCTTTTATACAAGATTAAGCAGAGCAGGTTTAATTTCATAAGAAGGTGCTGAAGTGGCAGGTGGAGCAATAGGAGTGCAGATAATGTCACTGTTTTTGTGACTAGTGCAGTCACACAATTTGGTGTTTTCATTGGAACCCATAGTAGCAGTAGGTATTTTTGGTATTTTTGATAAGGGACACAAAAGTAAAAACTGAAAGGTAAACTAAAAAGACTAAAAAGCAAAGATAAAAGATAGTGTGCAACTCCCCTATCTTATAGACTGGAGTCCCCGGCAACAGCGCCAGAAATTAGCTTGATACGGTGAGGATAGTTCTCTCAGTCCTCGTTGGTTACCCCAAGTGGAAGGTGAGATGTAGCATAGCAGCAAATTTCCCTCGGTGAAGATACCAAGGTTTGTCTCCAGTACGACTCGCAGAAATACAAGAAGGTGCCTACTGCGCCAGCAATTAGGCGGTTGCCGGGAGTTGACAGGACCTGCACACATCAACAAATAACTTTGCTCCCAACGAGTACAGAGGAGTTGTCAATTCCTCCAGCCTTTCTATTTACAAAGGATCAACGCAAGAGATAATAATAGTGGCAACTGAAAGTAAAGACTAAAAGTAAACTAAGGGTGTAAACAGTGATGTGAAGATAGACCAGGGTTCCGTGATTTTCACTAGTGATGTCTCTCTCCCAAAAGATGATAAAAGTGCTAGCGAGGTAAACAAATCACAGCTGGGCAATTGACAGAATTATGAAGGCACCGCAATGCTAACTATGCTGCAAAGAAAGGAAGGGCTCAAATGCAATGGGCAGTACGCCAAGGTAAGTAGACCAAAATCCAACTGCATCTACTACGAATCATCCACCTTGAGATATCTATCCAGAACATCTCGCTGGTATTAAGTTGCGAATCCCACCCAAAGTGTAAACTCAAAGCAACAGAAAACTACATTAAAAGAACTTTGCGTAAAGTTAACAATCCTTGCACCCGCGGATACAAGCGCCGTTGTTTTATCCCTGGTGGAAACAACACATCCCCTAGTCTCATGTTTCTGTCACTCAAGCTAGACATTAAGGGGCTGAACCCACAATCAAGCATAACGCTCCCTCTTGGATTTGCAACAAACTACTTGGCCAAAGTAAAATACTGCAACGGAGAACATGCAAGAATTTACTCAAGAACAAAACATAAAAGAGAAGAACCAAATATATTGCTCATCACAATCTGAACATAGTCTCATAATCCATCAGATCCCAACAAACTCAGCATAGCAACAGCATAAATTAGAAAAGTGCCTCGATCATGTGAGGTAGCTCACGAGGTCTCGAAAGTGGAAGCACAAAGAGCGGAGAAGTACATCACATAGCTACTGGTCACGGACCCATGATCCAAGGGGGACTACTCATGGTACATCTGGGAGGCATCCATGGCTATGGATGGTCTCCCGGAGGGGGTTCCTCCTCCCGGCAGGGTGCTGGGGCAGCTTCTCCAGGCAGCCCCGATCTAGAAACGGCGGCGGCGGTACAGAGGCGAGTTCGCGGAAAAGAGATCGATATTAGGGGTTTCCACCCTGAGGGCTAAATATAGGCGGAGGGGGTGTCGAGGGGACCCACAGGGCAGCCAGGAGGCCCCCTGGCGCGGCCTAGGGTGGGGCCGCGCAAGGGACCCTTATGGAGTCCCTGTGGTGGCCCCCCTCCGCTACCTTGGTGATGGCTTCTCGCCCCTCGTTGGTTACCCAAAGTGGAAGGTTTGAGAAGCAGTGCAGCAGCAAGTTTCCCTCGGTGAAGATACCAAGGTTATCGAACCAGTAGGACTCAGGAGATACAAGTAGGTGGGAACGTCGCCAGAAATTTCTTCCTGACTAGGGTGTTGTCGTGGACCTGCACACAACAACAAATAACTTTCCTCCCAACGAGTACAGAGGAGTTGTCAATTCCTCCGGCCTTGTCGTTTACAAAGGATCAACGCAAGAGATAAAAGGTGCAAAGGAAAGTAAAAGCTGAAAGTAAATTGAGGGTGTGAACAATAATGTGAAGATCGACCGGGGTCCCGTGATTTTCACTAGTGATGTCTCTCTCCCAAAAGACGATAAAAGTTCTAGAGAGGTAAACAAATCACAGTTGGGCAATTGACAGGATTATGAAGGCACCGCAATGCTAACTATGCTGCAAAGAAAGGAAGGGCTCAAAAGCAATGGGCAGTACGCCAAGGTAAGTAGACCAAAATCCATCTGCATCTACTACGAATCATCCACCTTGAGATATCTATCCAGAACATCTCGCTGGTATTAAGTTGCGAATCCCACCCAAAGTGTAAACTCAAAGCAACAGACAACTGCATTAAAAGAACTTTGCGTAAGTAAACAATCCTTGCACCCGCAGGTACAAGCACCGTTCTTTTATCCCTGGTGGCAACAGCACATCCCCTAGTCTCATGTTTCTGTCACTCAAGCTAGACATCAAGGGGCTGAACCCACAATCGAGCATAACACTCTCTCTTGGAGTTGCAAATAAAATACTTGGCCAAAGCAAATACCGCAATGGAGAACATGCAAGAATTTACTCAAGAACAAAATATAAAAGAGAAGAACCAAATATATTACTCATCACAATCTGAACATAGTCTCATAATCCATCAGATCCCAACAAACTCAGCAGAGCAACAGCAGAAATTACATAGATGCCTCGATCATGTGAGGTAGCTCACGAGGACTCGAAAGTGGAAGCACAAAGGGGGGAGAGATTCATCACATAGCTACTGGTCACGGACCCATGGTCCAAGGGGGACTACTCACGGTGCAGCCAGGAGGCGTCCATGGCTATGGATGGTCTCCCGGAGGGGGTTCCTCCTCCCTGGAGGGTGCCGGGGCAGCTTCTCCAGGAAGCCCCGATCTAGAAACGCCGGCGGTGGCGGTACAGAGGGGAGTTCGCGGAAAAGAGATCGATATTAGGGGTTTCCACCCCGAGGGGTAAATATAGGCGAAGGGGGCATCGAGGGGACCCACGAGGCAGTCAGGAGGGTCCCTGGCACGGCCCAGGGTGGGGCCGCGCCACCTGCCCTCCTGGCTGCCTGGTGGTGGCCCCCTTTCCCTCTCTTGGTGATTCCGGAAGCTTGTGTTGCGCTGATTTTTTATATATATTTTCCCGGAATTTTTGGAGCACTTTTAATGGCCGAAAACCTGAAATACAAAAACAGCAAAAAACAGAAACTGGCAACTGGGTGCACTGAGTTAATAGGTTAGTCCAAATAGGTTCAAAAGTGTATGAAATTTCAAGCAAAACATGGCAAAGTCACACAAAACATACATGGAGCAAGCAGAAATTATTGATACGTTTGGGACGTATCAACATCCCCAAGCTTAATTCCTGCTCGTCCTCGAGTAGGTAAATGATAACAAGCATAATTTTTGTGGTGACATGCCACACAACCATAAAAGGACTTTTAAGTAAAGGAATCTAAGCATGCAATTAAATTCAAGTCTTAACAAGCAAGAGTCTATATTAGCGTTGACACAAGCAACAAAAGAACAAAGGGTGCAAGAGCTCTTGCTGTCCGTGACTCGAATGTCTCCAAATGGTGTTTGCGTGCAAGCAAGGGATAGGGAAATACGAGAGAGAAGATAAGGTTGTTGAGAACAACTATCTACTAAAGTTTCACACTTAGTCTCCTTTGGATTCTTATCTGGACTCGTCCCCAGACCACTAGCAGGTACAAGTCAAACTGATCCACTCCCTTTCGATATTTTGAGCACTCATGCAATGGATGAGTGTGAGCAAGAAGGTTGACACCTAAAAGGCGAAACAGAAAGAAGGTGGAGGAGGAAGACAAAAAGGTGTGAAAGGCTCACATCAATGAGGACAATCATAGGCGAGAGAAGGCCATATGATAGATATGATGTGAGGAGTAGGGATTTCCAAACAACGGATGCACATGTGAGCTAAAAGCTCCCCAAGGGACCTAGTGGGGGTGCATCTAACTTGCTTGCTCAAGAAGACCTAGAACTCGTTTGAGGAGGCTCATCATTGGAATATCCAAGCCAAGTTCTATAGTGTGAACGGTCCCCACATACCTATATGCATGATGATGATCTCTATGGAGTACAAGGGATAGAAGATGAAGTACTAGTGTGGATCTCTCAAAACGAATAGTAGTATGTCCCCTTCTCTCTTTTTTTTTCTCTTTTTCTCTTTTTTATTTTATTTTTTGGTGGCCTCAATGGCTCTTTCTATTTAACTCTCATTTGTCCTCTTTGGGATCTTTTGATTTTGTCCTCTTTGGGATCTTTTCCTCACTTTAGGGGAAATACTCTATATTTTACAAGAATGCAGGAGATCTTTCACACTTTACAAAGGTACTCACATAAAGAAAATGTAACTATCATGATGCAAATGTATGCTTCTGCCAGGGTAGCAGGATATGCAATGATACTAGCGCGTCATGTAGTAATGATTAGGGCAAGGCCCAACTAGCATGCGGCTCATCGATCAAGCAAGTAGCATGTATGACATGAAGATCAAGTCATGAGAAGGTGGATGTGGCATGGCAATGTATCTCGGAAAGGCTATGGAAATGCCTTGTAGGTTGGTATGGTGGCTGTTTTGAGGAAAGATATAAGGAGGCTTATGATGACAGAGCGTATCATGCCAAGGGTTTGGATGCACCAGCGAAGTATGCGCCAACTATCGAGGTGAGAAAAGGGCAATGCACGGTACCGAAGAGGCTAGAAAAAGTATAGGTGGGTGGAAGTGTCAACTTTCGAATACTCACATTAGTCTGAAGAACTCATGCACTTATTATCGGTAACTCTCAATCTAATCAGGAGGTTCACAAAGAGACAGGTACCCCGAGGAGGAGTGTATGGGGGTTTGGTTATCCTTGCGCATCCTCGACTCATGGTACGTGTGTGTACTCTAATATTCGAACCCTCCAGAGGTTAGTGATCCATCTAGTAACTAGAGTTCTCAACAGGGGTTTTTTGGTTTTCGAAAAACACACGGATTGCCCAAAATACGACATCTATCACTAATAGGCAAGAGCTCTTGACACCATAAGTTCAAATATACTCTAGTCAATACGTCAAAACTATTGCAAGTTACTACAAAGAGAATAGCAACTTTAACTACCTACTTTCAGTCAAGACACATAACTCAGTGCAACTGGCAAACTCTCTAACAAGATAAATCATGCAATCTATAGAAAGTTCAACCTAAGAAAAAAGAAAAGCTCTAGAAAAACTAAAGCACTATAACTAAACAGAACAGCAGCTAAGAAAGTAAAAAGAACAGCTCACAGCTAAAAGAATAAGCATGCAAATCCTGTGAGGAGTTCTAGTTCAAGCGGAGCATGAATCTCTCCCACGCAAAAGAGTAAGTTGGGGTATAACTTGTTACTACAGCAAACAAAGCTAAAGAAAACTAAAAAAAGTAAAGAGAGAGACGCTCCAAGCATAGCACATAACGCATGAAGTGATAAAAATATAGTGCAAGGAGAGACGAACTGATAATTGTTGATGAAGAAGGGGATGCACGGGGGCATCCCCAAGCTTAGACGCTTGAGTCTCCTTGAATATTTATTGGGGGTGCACATGGGCATCCCCAATCTTGAGCGTTTGACACTCCTGAATCTTCTTTCATCATCTTCCATCGCGCACTTGAAAACTCCCTTCATACATAACTCATTGTAGGCTGATTAGAGAGGTTAGTACCCTAATAAAATAATTTTTCTCTACTGAAAATAAAGATTTCCAGGAAGAGCTACTGTTTCTCAAGATTGCAAAAGAGTTTTTGCAAATAAAAAGCAAGCTTAAGGTTTGCAAAAGTAAGGAGAGACAAAACGTGGCAGAATCTGTGAAAAACAGAACAGCAGATAGAAAATAATTTTTTAGGGATACTTCTGCAACTCAAATCGAAAACTCAGAACATACGCAAGTTTCGTAAATATATAGAGCACGATGTGTAAAAAATTCAGATCAAAAAGACGAACTGGGATTTTTCTCTGATTTTTCTAGTCACGAGGACAGAATCTGTTTTCTGGACAACATGTCACAACTTTCACTTCCCTTGTCGTATGAGGCTAAACTTGGCACAAAGCTTGAAAAGTAAAGATACACTGATGTTGCTACAGTAGTAACAATCATCAAGACCACTAAGAACAAAACAAAAGCAAAAAGAAAAACATAAATTCGTTGCGGGCTGCCTCCCGGAAGCGCTTCTTTAGAGCCATTAGCTAGGCTTAAAGCAGAAGATCAAGTATTTTCAAGAGAATAACTAGCCCGTGTGACGGACTGAAAAGGTAACTTAATCTTTTTCCTAGGGAAATGTTCCATCCCTTTCTTGAGAGGTAATTGGAATTTGATAGTTCCCTCTTTCATGTCAATGATAGCACCAACTGTGCGAAGAAAAGGACGTCCCAAAATAATTGGACAAAAAGGTTCACATTCAATGTCCATAATAGTAAAATCAACGGGAACATAATTGTCATTGACAATGATAAGAACATCGTCGATCTTCCCCAAAGGTTTCTTTATGGAAGAATCAACAAGACGAACACCAAAAGAACAAGGATCAAAAGGTTTCAATTCAAGCGTATCATACATTCTTTTGGGCATAACAGAGGTACTTGCTCCAACATCACAAAGAGTATAACAAGAGAAGTTATTCAATTTAATTTTTATCATAGGATCCCAACCATCTTCTAGCTTCCTAGGTATGGAGGCTTCTAGTCTAAGCTTCTCCTCCCTAACTTTGATTAGAGCATTGGTGATATGCTCTGTGAAGGCAAGATTGAGTGTGCTAGTGTGGGGGTCTCTAGACATCTTTTGTAGGAAACAAATAACTTCTGGTAAAGTGCAGTTGTCAAATTCTAGGTCACTACTATCTATCAAGGAGGTAGTGATATCATTTAGGTTCACTTTTTTGTAAGCCTCTATGTTCATAGAGGTTTCTTCATCTATGGTTGATGTGGTAGCATCACCATTGATAGGTCCAGTGGGACTAGGGGTGTGATGGGTGCTAACAGTTTGGACATCCTCAACTACTTGAATAGTAGCTACTGTGTGGTAGGTAGGAAGGCTCTTAATTCTCTCTTCTTCCTTGGGTACAACTTCGGGTTTAGCTGCCGTTTGTTTTATCAAGGTAGATTGGGTATGAGACATGTTTGAAACATAAGTGTCGAAGGCAGTGAGTCTAGTTTGGAGATTGGAAATGTCACCATTCAGGCTCTCAAGCTGTTTGCTAATGTTTTGCAGGATAGAGGAGTGCTCATCTAATTGTCTACAAAAGGCTTTGTTTTGTTCAAACTGAGTGTGCATATAGATTTTGGTGGCCTTTTCTATTTCTACAAGTTTCTCATATTTGGGAAGGTCTTTTTCCCTATAGTTCTGGCTGTAGGAGTTGCTGGTGGTAGGATAAGTGTTGTTCCCATAAGTGGATGGAAACGGTCTAGGATTACTAGAAAAGTTGCTCCTATAAGCATTATTGTTGAAGTTGTTTCTAGAGACAAAATTAACATCTACTTGCTCCTAAGCAACCAAAGAATTTAAAGGAACATCTTGAGGATCAATAGAGGGTTGCTTGGTAAGTAGAGACATGATAAGGTGAACCTTTTCATTTAAAGAGGAGATCTCCTCGACAGAGTTTACCTTCTTACTGGTTGGAGATCTCTCGGTGTGCCATTGCGAGTAGTTCAGCATCATCTCATCAAGTAGCTTTGTGGCAGCACCAAGCGTGGTTGACATAAAAGTTCCTCCCGCGGCCGAATCTAACAGGTTCCGCGAGGTGAAGTTCAAGCCTGCATAAAAAGTCTGGATAACCATCCAGGTAGTCAGTCCATGTGTGGGGCAGTTCTTGACAAGCGTCTTCATACGTTCCCAAGCCTGGGCAACGTGTTCATTATCCAATTGCCTGAAATTCATAATGATACTCCGCAATTGAATAATTTTAGCACGGGGATAGTACTTCCCTATAAAAGCATATTTGCATTTGCTCCATGAATTGATACTGTTCTTGGGCAAAGACTGTAGCCATTCCTTGGCTCTTCCTCTCAAAGAGAAAGGAAAAAGCTTCAGCTTGACGATGTCTCCATCCACTTCCTTGTATTTCTGCATGTTGCAGAGCTCGGTAAAGTTGTTTAGGTGTAAGGCAGCATCTTCTCCTGCTCCTGAGAATTGATCTTTCATAACAAGGTTAAGCAAAGCAGGTTTAATCTCATAAGAAGGTGCTGAAGTGGCAGGTGGAGCAATAGGAGTGCAGATAAAGTCACTGTTGATGTGACTAGTGAAGTCACACAACTTAGTGTTTTCATTGGAACCCATAGTAGTAGCATGTATTTTTGGTATTTTTGATTAAGGACACAAAAGTAAAAACTGAAAGGTAAACTAACAAGACTAAAAAGCAAAGGTAAAAGATAGTGTGCAACTCCCCTATCTTGTAGACTTGAGTCCCCGACAACGGCGCCAGAAATTTGCTTGATGGCTTCTCGCCCCTCGTTGGTTACCCCAAGTGGAAGGTTTGAGATGAAGTGTAGCAACAAGTTTCCCTGAGTGAAGATACCAAGGTTATCGAACCAGTAGGACTCAGGAGATACAAGTAGGTGGCAACGTCATCAGAAATTGCTTCCTGACTAGGGTGTTGTCGTGGACCTGCACACAACAACAAATAACTTTCCTCCCAACGAGTACAGAGGAGTTGTCAATTCCTCCGGCCTTGTCATTTACAAAGGATCAACGCAAGAGATAAAAGGTGCAAAGGAAAGTAAAAGCTGAAAGTAAATTGAGGGTGTGAACAATAATGTGAAGATCGACCGGGGTCCCGTGATTTTCATTAGTGATGTCTCTCTCCCAAAAGACGATAAAAGTGCTAGAGAGGTAAACAAATCACAGTTGGGCAATTGACATGATTATGAAGGCACCGCAATGCTAACTATGCTGCAAAGAAAGGAAGGGCTCAAAAGCAATGGGAAGTACGCCAAGGTAAGTAGACCGAAATCCATCTACATCTACTACGAATCATCCACCTTGAGATATCTATCCAAAACATCTCGCTGGTATTAAGTTGCGAATCCCACACAAAGTGTAAACTCAAAGCAACAGACAACAACATTAAAAGAACTTTGCGTAAAGTAAACAATCCTTGCACCTGCAGGTACAAGCACCGTTGTTTTATCCCTGGTGGCAACAACACACCCCCTAGTCTCATGTTTCTTTCACTCAAGCTAGACATCAAGGGGCTGAACCCACAATCGAGCATAACGATCTCTCTTGGAGTTGCAAATAAAATACTTGGCCAAAGCAAATACCGCAACGGAGAACATTGAAGAATTTACTCAAGAAAAAAATATAAAAGAGAAGAACCAAATATATTACTGATCACAATCTGAACATAGTCTCATAATCCATCAGATCCCAACAAACTCAACATAGCAACAACAGAAATTACATAGATGCCTCGATCATGTGAGGCAGCTCACGAGGACTCGAAAGTGTAAGCACAAAGGGGGGAGAGATTCATCACATAGCTACTGGTCACGGACCCATGGTCCAAGGGGGACTACTAACGGTGCATCCAGGAGGCGTCCATGGCTATGGATGGTCTCCCGGAGGGGGTTCCTCCTCCCGGCAGGGTGCCGGGGCAGCTTCTCCAGGCAGCGCCGATCTAGAAACCGCGGCGGCAGCGGTACATAGGGGAGTTCACGGAAAAGAGATCGATATTAGGGGTTTCCACCCCGAGGGGTAAATATAGGCGAAGGGGGGCATCGAGGGGACCCACGAGGCAGTCAGGAGGGTCCCTGGCGCGACCCAGGGTGGGGCCGCGCCACCTGCCCTCCTGGCTGCCTGGTGGTGGCCCCCCTTCCCTCTCTTGGTGATTCCGGAAGCTTCTATTGCGCTGATTTTTTATATATTTTCCCGGAATTTTGGAGCACTTTTAATGGACGGAAAACCTGAAATACAAAAATAGCAGAAAACAGAAACTGGCAACTGGGTGCACTGAGTTAATAGGTTAGTCCAAATAGGTTCAAAAGTTTATGAAAGTTCAAGCAAAACATGGCAAAGTCACACAAAACATGCATGGAGCAAGCAGAAATTATCGATACGTTTGGGACGTATCACTTGGTGATTCCGGAAACTTCCGGGTCGCCGATTTTTTATCTGATTTTTCCGGATTTTTGGGAGCACTTTTAATGGATGGAAAACCTGAAATACAAAAACAACAGAAAACAACAACTGGCAGCTGGGTGCACTGGGTTAATAGATTTATCCAAATATGCTCAAAAGTTTATGAAAGTTAAAGAAAAACATGGCAAAGTCACACAAAACATGCATGGAGCAAGCAAAAATTATAGATACATTTGGGACGTATCAGATGCACGGGGGCATACCCAAGCTTAGACGCTTGAGTCTTCTTGAGTATTTCTTGAGAGTGTCAGGGGCATGTAATACGTCCCAAAGGTATCTACAAATTCTGCTTGCTCCATGCTTATTTTGGTGATATTCCTATATGTTTTGATGCACTTTCTTATCTTTTAAAACATATTAAGACTAACCTATTAACTCAGTGTCCAGTGCCAGATTATGTCTGCTATTGTCCGTGCATTGCAGAAACATGTCAAAAATAAAAGTTCTCAGAAAATTTCAGAAAAATCATATAAAAATATGCTAGATAGAAGAGTCCAGAAGCCAGAAGGGGGCCTTGAGGGGGCCACCCCCCAGCTAGGCGACCTCCTGGCGCGGCCAGGCGGGCGGTCGCGCCCTCTGGTCTCCGAGGCCAGGGGGCACCCCTTAGGCTGCCTTATGTCCTATATTTAGTCTTCGCTCCGAAAACACTTGTGAGGAACCCCGTTAAGCGATTTCGTCCACTGTTTTTCCCCCAGAGCGATCCAGATCTCTAGATCGCCAGGAGAAACTATCACGTCACCCTGTGGGAGGGAGGATTGACATCCGGAGACCTCTCCATCATCACGATCGCCTCCAGGATGCACCATGAGTAGTCCCCCTTGGACCATGGGTCCATGAAAAGTAGCTATGTGATCTCTTCTCTCCAATCTTGTGCTTCAATGTTTAGCCCTTCTTATCTGCCTATCATGATCAAGGCACCTATGCATTAGTTCATGTTTTGCTATGTTGTGTTTGTTGGGATCCGATGGATTATGAGATTATGTTTAGTTTGTGATGAGTTATATATTTGGTTTACCTTTTATATTTATGTTCTGTAGTGTTCTTTCATGTTCCCCATTACGTTTGTTGCTTTGGCCAAGTAGTAGATTGTAACTTCAAGAGGGAGCGTTAGGCATGATAGTGGGTTCATGCCCCCCGATGTCTAGCTTGAGTGACAGAAACATGAGACTAGGGGATGTGTTGTTGCCACCAGGGAGAAAATAGCGGTGCTTGTAACTGCGGTTGCAAGGATTGCTTACATTACGCATAGAGTGTTAAGGCAGTAGTCCGTTGCTTTGAGCGTAGAATTTGGTTGGGGTTCGAAACTTAATACCAGCGAGATGTTCTGGATAGATATCTCAAGGTGGATGATTAGTGAGTAGATGCTGATGAATAAATAGTCTACTTGTTTTGGTGTAATGCCCATACGATTGAGCCTCTTTACTTTCTAGTAGCATAATTAGCATTGCGGTGCGTTTATAATTCT
This sequence comes from Bromus sterilis, assembly GCA_950022295.1. Taxonomy (NCBI): domain Eukaryota; kingdom Viridiplantae; phylum Streptophyta; class Magnoliopsida; order Poales; family Poaceae; genus Bromus; species Bromus sterilis. The sequence continues at coordinate 152,478,803 of OX465596.1, read as the reverse complement.
ATCAATTGCCCATCTATAATTTGTCCACACAGCATGGTTGTTTTCATCTTTTTGGAGAGAGACGTCACTAGTGAAAATCATGGGACCCCGGTCCATATTTCCATCATAGCTTACACCGCTCCAATTTACTGCTTTTACTTAGAATATAACTATCACGTAAAGCATGTTGTTCATGACCTACAAGCAAACGTGTATAGTTTTCAACACTTTCTTTAGGAACATAAGATAGATGCAACCCATCACTATGAGCCTTAATAAGAGCAAAATTCTCCGGAATATGAGTTGGAGATTTCAAAAGGATAATAGGACAATCAAGCGTGGGTGCAATAGCAACAATTTTATTCTTAACATGAGGAACTATAGCAAGGTCATCTCCCTAATCATCATCCATACTGGCACCTTGGCAAAAAACACAACAAGTATCAAGTTCATCAGAAAGGGATGTTTCAATTGAGTCCTCGAAATCATAGGATTCCTCTTCATAGAAATCATTGGCCTCTTCTTGGGAAACAATAATTTTATTTTTAAAATCCTCAATATAATCATTGCAAACATAATTCTCAAGGCAATACTTAAGTATTTCAAAATTTTCAGACTTGTGAATAGTATCATAATAGTTTTCAATCAAAGAAGCAATCTCATAAGCACCCTTAAAAGCAACAAATTCTTCAATATTTTCAACATCAAAGTAATCATAAACACCTTTAGCATAAGAAGATAAGATGTCATTTTCAATAAAATCACATTGGAAATAAGGTGTTTACGGTCTTTTCTAGAGCAACAAGTAAAATCATAAATGTGGCACAAAGACTCAGCATAGCAATAAGAAATTTGTATTTGATCCCATAAGTGTTTCCCTTTCTGAGATAAGCGGTGTCCCGTATAATGAGCATGCTCATCCAATGATTTTCCCTCAACCAATTCGGTTGGTTTTTTAGTGCGAGCACAAATAGATCAGACAAGATTCAAGTGAAAAGTGTCCATCCAACAATATTTGGGTGGTTCCACACCCATTGTGAGGATAGCATCAGTAGGCAGTGAAAGACAAAGACAAAAGGTAGCAACTAATATTTTCTTTTTCATAAAGACACACAAGCAAAGAGAAAAACTAGAAAGTAAACTAACAAGACTAAAAAGCAAAGATAAAATGCAGTGTGCAACTCCCCTATCTTGAAGACTGGAATCCCCGACAATAGCGCCAGAAATTCGCTTGATGGGTGTGATACATCCCAAACGTATCTATAATTTCTTCTTGTTCCATGCTTATATTGGTGATATTGCTATATGTTTTGCTACACTTTCATACCTTTTACAACATATTTGGACTAACCTGCTAAATCAGTGCAAGTTTTTGTCAGCTGTTGTCCGTGCATTGTACAAAAATGTCAAATATTAAAGTGCTCCAAAAAATACAGAAAAATCATATAAAAAATCAGCAGTCCGAAAGACTCCAAAAGACCAAGGGGGGGTAGAGGGCCCCCACCTCCTGACCAGGCGGGTACAAGGCGCGACCAGGGGTGGGGTCGTGCCACCTGGCCGCCTGGTTAGGTGGGGCCCCCTGGTTCCCTCCTTTCCCCTACATATCACCCTCGCTCCGAAACCCCTCAAGAGCACCCCAGTTATGCGTTTTTCACTGTTGTTCCGCCGCTTCCGCGATTCTAATCTTGAGCTCGCTAGAAGAACCTGTCCCGGCACCCTACCGGAGGGAGGATTCACCTACGGAGGCCTCTCGGTCACCATAATTGCCTCCTGGATGTGCCGTGAGTAGTCCCCCTTGGATCATGGGTCCATAATCGGTAGCTAGATGATGTCTTCTCTCCAATCTTGTGCCTCGATTCTTAGACCTTGTGAGGTGCCCTTATGATCAAGGCACTTTTGTATTAATTTCTGTGTTGTTATGTTGTATTTGCTAGGATGCAATGGATTATGAGATTATGTTCAGATTGTGATGAGTAATATATTTGGTTTACCTTTTATGTTTTAGTTCTTGAGTATTATTGCATGTTCTCCGTTGCCTTTTATTGCTTTGGCCAAGTAGTAAATAGTAACTCCAAGTGGGAGCGTTATGCATGATTGTGGGTTCATGCCCCCGATGTCTAGCTTGAACAGAAACATGAGACTAGGGGATGTGTTGTTGCCACCAGGGAGAAAACAACGGTGTTGTAACTTCGGTTGCAAGGATTTCTTACATTACACATAGAGTGTTAAGGCAGATGTCCGTTGCTTTGAGCCTACAGTTGGGCTGGGGTTCGCAACTTAATACCAGCGAGATGTTGTGGATATATATCTCAAGATGGATGATTAGTGAATAGATGTGGTTGAATAAACGGTCTACTCGTTTTTGTGTAATGCCCATACGATTGAGCCTCTAGTTTTCTTGTAGCATAATTTGCATTGTGGTCCGTTTATAATTCTGTCAATTGCACACCTCTAATTTGTTCACCCAGCATAGTTGTTTATCGTCTTTTGGGAGATAGAAATCACTAGTGAAAGTCATGGGACCCCGGTACATATTTCCATCATAGTTTACACCATTCACTTTTACTGCTTTTATTTCCTTTCCGTGGCAATCACCATTATTATTTCCCCTTGTGTTTTGACCCTTTGTAAACAACAAGACCGGAGAGATTGACAACCTCTCTGACTCGTTGGGAGAAAAGTTATTTGTTTTTGTATGCAGGTTCATGTCAACCTTGTCTCCATCTAGCAAACTTGTGGCGCCGTTGACACCTACTTGCGTCTCTGGAGTCCAGTAGGATTCCAGGGTCAGCAAGAAGGTGGCAACATTACAAGAAGTTTACTTGATGGCTAAGTTGACTTGGACCTACACATAAGAACACAAATAACTTTGCTCCCAATGAGTTTAAAGAGGTTGTCAATCTCTCCGGGCTTGCTGTTTACAAAGGATCAAAACATAGGGGGAATAATAGTGGGTGCAACTAATAGGAAATAAAAGTAGTAAAAGTGAATGGTGTAAACTATGATGGAAATATGGACCGGTCCCATGACTTTGACTAGTGATGTCTCTCTCCCAAAAGACGATAACAACTATGTTGGGTGAACAAATTACAGCTAGGTAATTGACATAATTATAAACGCACCGCAATGCTAATTATGCTACTAGAAAGTAAAGATGCTCAATCGTATGGTCATTAGACCAAAACAAGTAGACCGTTTATCCATCAACATCTACTCACTAATCATCCACCTTGAGATATCTATCCAGAACATCTCACTGGTATTAAGTTGTAAACCCTACCAAATTGTAGGCTCAAATCATTAGACAATTGCCTTAACACCCTATGCATAATGTAAAAAATCCTTGCAACCGCAGTTACAAGCACCGATGTTTTCTCCCTGGTGACAACAACACATCACCTAGTCTCATGTTTCTATCACTCAAGTTAGACATCGGGGGTCATGAACCCACAATTAAGCATAACACTCCCTCTTGGAATTGCAATCTACTACTTGGCCAAAGTAATAAACGCAACAAAGAACATGCAAGAATACTCAAGAAAAAAATATAAAGGTAAACAAAATATATTACTCATAACAAACTAAACATAATCACATAATCCATTGGATCCCAGAAAACACAGCATAACAAAACAAGAACTAATAGAAAGGTTCCTTGATCATGATAGGTAGCTCACAAGGGCTAAACATTCAAGCACGAGATTGGAGAGAATACATCACATAGTTACTGGTCATGGACCCTTGGTCCAAGGGGGACTACTCATGGAGCATCCCAGAGGCGATCATGATGATGAAGAGGCCTCAGGAGGTCAATCCTCCCTCCGGAAAGGTGCCAGACCAGCTTCTCCTTGCGATCTCGAGACCGATCTCATCCGCGGTGGAACAGTGGACGAAATCGCATAACAGGGAACTCTTCAAGGGTTTCTATCTTGGGAGATAAATATAGGCCATCCATAGGGCGCGTCCACCCCCTGGCCGCATCAGGTGGGCGCCTGGCTGGGGGGTCGCCCCCTCGGGATCCCTCCGGGGTTTTGGGGTCTTCCAACTTGGATATTTTTTTTGGTATTTTTTCTGGAATTTTCCGAGAACTTTTTATTTTTGACCTTTTTCTGCAATGCATGGAAAATAACAGACAGAAACTGGAACTGGGCACTGAATTAGTAGGTTTGTCCAAAATATGTTGTATATGATATGAAAGTGCATCAAAACATATAGCGATATCACCAAAATAAGCATGGAGCAAGTAGAAATTATAGATACATTTGGGACATATCAGGTGTGTGTCTCCAGCGGTACCTAGGGGGACGACTGTGTCTCTCTAGGGCTTGGTCGAATGTGCTCTCTCGCTGAAGCGGAGGAATGGAGGAAAAGCTGAAGGGCAAGGCCTCCATCCCGATAGGGGCGAATCCATATTCTGTGAAGACGGCGACAACTCCGGTGCCTATAACACGCGGAGCTTCGGCTAGCTGGGGCAAGTCTTTGTCCGTGGGGGAGAGCAAGACGCCAGACCCATTGTCCAGCCTCTTGGAGAGATTGGGAAATATGATGCTGATGGATAAGGAGGACAAGCTTTTTTTTGACAAACCAAAGGTGGTGGTGCCAACGGAATCCCTTCGGTCGATAGTGGGGAAAGTGCGCTCGAGGAGGCCGCTGATCATCTCGACTCTAGAACATACCATGGTGCACGCCTGGGGACTTCACAGGGTGGCCATGTTTTGCGATCTTAGAGGCAATACCTTTCTGGTTCACTTTGGAGGTGAAGGAGATTGAAAGCATGTGATGTGTAATGGACCATGGCAATATGATCTCAAGGTTTTGGTTACCAAGGACTATGAGGGGGACACTCATCCATCGGTGATGGCCCCTCCTGCATATGATCTCTGTGATGGGCTTGAGAAAAAGAGGGAGAAGGTGATACGTGACCAGCTTAGAAGCAATGTGCAATACCAAGGGGAGATCAGCTGGGTAGCATAATCTCAGCCAAAGAAGTTGGGTACCTTTCTCTAGAGGCCAATAAAAGATGGTAAGGGATACCGTCCAAGTAAGACTTCCATGGCGGATTACTCTCATGGCCATCCGAGGAGGGAGAAGTGGGAATGAGTTGTGAAGGGATATTCCAACAAGAAAGATTCAAATGGTTCTCGGCGAAAAGAGGTAGAAGACATCCTCAATCTTTGAGCGCATCAGTGAACTTTGGCCTACATCAGCAGACCTTGTGAGGTAGGTTCATCGGGACCGATGAATATCTTAGCCTGGAACTGTCGAGGATTGGGGTTGACCTCAACAACTGGGGAACTAAGGGAACTGATACGTTCTCACGACTCGGTGGCGGTGTTCCTATATGAAACTAAGAAGAAGGCTCAAGCTCTAGACAGAATCAGATGAGTCTTCGGTTTCTCTAATGGTGTTGCGGTGGACTGTGATGGGAGGAGTTGTGGGCTTTCTCTATGGTGGCAAGATAATGTGAATGTTTTAGTTCGGCCATGTTGCCAATACTATGTTGATGCTACAGTCAGTATGGATAGTCTCTCCTTTATGTTTATTGGAATCTATGGGGAGCCTAATGTTGCTGGAAGGAAAAAAGACCTGGGATGTTCTCCGCTACCTTGCTCGGCAAGATGACCTCCCATGGTTATCTGCGGACGACTTCAATATGATCCTCTTCAGAACTGAAAAACAGGGGGTTACTAGGAGTTTTGGTCAGATTGAAGGATTCCGCGATAGCCTTATCGACTGCGGCTTGGTAGACTTGGGTTTCACTAGATACCCTTTTACCCGGGACAACAAGCATGATGGCTCTAGTAATATCCTAGTTCGTGTTAACCGTGCGACATGCAATGACAAATTTTTCAGCTCCTCCCTGCTACCTTGGTGGATCATGTCCTTGTTGAGGACTATGACCACGCCGCTCTTCTCATAAAAGTACTTGAGACTCCTGTCGTGGGAAAGTCACGGCAGATTTCCTCATAAGAGAACTTGATTATGGGGCCTTGGCTACGAGTGTATGAGGAAGAAGAACACCACAGAGAGAGAAAACGCGATTTTATACAGCTTCGGCCCCCCGGGAAACATCGTCCAGTAAAAACCCTACATGTTGTTTGTGGCTAGGTCTTATTCCTTTGCTCATGGAGAGTCGCCGGCATGTCTCCGGCTCTCCTATAGTTGTGTGTAGTTGTCCCGGGTTTAGATGACCCGGGACTAGTCTATTGAAGTTGTCTATTGAGTCTTCCCTCTTTGGGGCGCCTTACCCCTCCTTATATAGGTGGAAGGGGGAGGCTTACATGTAGAGTCCTAGTAGGATACAAACTAGTCTCTTTTTCTATTACAAGTAGAATATCAATCCAGGTCCTACTCTAAGTCTTGTAGCTTTTCATATCTTCCAAGTTAGGTGGACTCCATCTTTATTCCTTCGTCCGGATTTCATCTGCGCGAGATGTCTCTTATCATCCGACCGGCTTTGTCTCCAAGCCGGGTCTAGCTGTGGGATATTCCCCCGACATTAGCCCCCAAGTTTAGCTTGGACGAAATCTTGGCGTGGGCTTCATTTTTATTTTCTTGTCCTTGGCAATGAGATTGTCGTAGAAGAGAATGCTAGGTGCGCGTCCATGGTCAACTTTCAATATAATGAATAGTTAGGATAAAGACCGGGTCTGGAGGCCAAACCAATACACAGGCTTGTTCCACAGATTCATGTCAATGAACCCGATATGATTCAATTTTGAGTTCTTCCAAGTTTGAGTTCAATGTTGTTTTTTTCTCTTCCGTGTCTTGTCAAAAGGACTCGGGAAAAAAAATTACGGGCAATTTTATGTCCATATCACCTGTAGCCCCCAAGCTCTGAGTTTATCATCTCATGATTACTTGAAGTTTCATATATAAAATAGCCATGCTGGTGTAGCCCCCAAGTGCCGGGTTGTCTTTCCTGCAGCAACCTGGGACTTGTACTTGTGAAATTTGCTTTGAAGTAGTGTAGCCCCCAAGTGTCGGGTTGTCTTGCCTGCAGCGACCTGGGACATACAATTTCTTGCTTGAAGTTGGAAGGTATTATATGCCAAAGCCGGCAATTTTTTTTGAAGCCGGAAAATGTTTGCTTGCTGATAAAAACCGATGAATGCGAATTTGCTGACTCCGGTAAATATGATATGATGGCTTGTGTTCCCAGCTTCCAAATAGAGTGGCCCTTCGAGTGCTGGAATATGTTTCCTTCAGCAACCCGTAATAATGTGTGCCAACTCTGAGTTGGTATGAGCATTTGAATGTGGCGAGAGCCGGTGCGACGAAAATTGACTTATATATTTTATATGGCGAGTGCCAGTGCAACGAGAGTCCGACTTATATATATGGAGAGAGCCGTTTGCGATGGATATCGACTTGTATGTATGGCGAGAGCCGGCTACGATCGAAGATCGACTTTATTTATGGCGAAAGCTGGTTGCGATCGGAGATCGACTTTATTTTTGGCGAAAGCCGATTGCGATCGAAGATCGACTTTATTTTTGGTGAAAACCGGTTGCGATCGAAGATCGACTTAAGAATGCAGAAGATTCAATGATGTTTTGAATGAAAAAAAAATGGATATGCAAAGGTTAGTAGAAGCCGACTTAGAACTCATCTTATCGCGTTGAGAGAGATTATTGGTACAGGAGTTGAAACATCTCTGTAGAGCCGGCTTTCCAGTAACTAGCGTGCCCAGCTCTTAGGACTAAATTCGATAGATGGTTTATGTAAACCTCGAAGTTTAGACCGACCGGTTGCGCGTTAGTTATAGAAGATCTAAACTGTACAGGCCAGACGGCATGGGTGGCCAATTCATGTGTATGCCAGGATATCTTCGGTTTTTAAGAGTCGATGGGAGCCATCAAACCCCCCTTTTATCACTTATCAAAACAAAAACATGTGAAGTTTTACATGTATATGCCGGCTTTCTCTGGTAGGAGTCGATGAGTATCATCAGCCCCCCCCCCCCCCCCCCCCCCCGCTTTCACCTTATCAAAGCAATATACATGCTCAAAGACGATAGAGGGTTGATCAAGACCCCATGTCTCTGAGAATTATGATATTTATGATGCAATATGCAATGCGATGTAATATGATGTAGTATGTATGAAGGACTATGCAATATGAAAATTGATATTATGCATAAGTGTGGCGAGAGCCGGTGCGACGAAGTCGACTTTGAGGTGTGTATGCATAAGATGCAATGCACCATGATATGAAAATAAAGGTGCAATACGTGAAATGAAAAATTCTGGGATCCAGAAGTGTCGAGCCTTACCGAGATTTCTTGTGAAGACGATAATTTGTAATGATCCTGGATCCATAAAGGAGCCAGAATTCTCGATGAACCGGAACTCATTGAGGAGCCGGAATTTTTGATGAGCCGGGAATCGCTGAGGATCCGGAATTTTAAATGAGTCGGAACTCATCGAGGAGGCGGAATTTTGGATGAACCAGAACTCAAGAAAGAGCCGGAATTTTCAATAAACCGGAACTCAATGAAAGAGTCTGGATTTTTTTTTCAATGAACTGGAATCTAAGCCGGGATTTTACCGATAATCCTGAACTTAATGAAAGAGCCTGGAATTTTTCCAACGAACCGGAATCTGAGCCAGAATTTTACCGATAATCCGGAACTTAATGAAAGAGCCGGAATTTTTCCAACGAACCGGAATCCGAGCCGGGATTTTACCGTCGAAATCAATGAACCAAAACTTGTGATGGTCAATTATGATCCGTTGAAGCGTAATATATCTCAATCTCCGATGGATCCTATGGGAGGCGTAGCCCCCAAGTCTTCAGTCGACTCGAGGACTCGGCTTGAGATTTCTTTGTACTGATCTGATGATGCAGAATAAGCCCAAAACACCATGCAAGTCGACTGCGGTGAGGTTGTAGTTGATCTCGTAGGAGTCGACACTTGATAACACGGCCGACGTAACGAGTCGGCGGTGGATTTAAGCGTCAGGCGCGGTGCGACCGTGAGCTTTGAGGGCGGTGCTATATGTCAGCGCTAATGTGGTTATCGAGCACAACGCTGTAAGCCGGCGATGGCCCGACCTTCATATCTGGTTTATTATCCAATCGCTTGTAGTTGTGTTGTATTAAAGTCGGCTTCTGCGGGAGGTCGATGAGCTGGAACGACGTCGGAGTCGGCGCGCAGGAGACTTAGCGGCGCGGCCGTGCTGGCGGCCTGTAGGTTGTGATCAGTGAAGCCGGCGAGGTAAAGCCGGCGTGGACGTGAGCGTCAAGCATGACATTGTGCGTCGACTTGGATGTGGGCGTTGAGCGCGGCACCGTAAGCCAGCGCGGCGGTGCAGACGTTGTGTACGGTATTGTAGGCTGCCATAAATGTTAGACGTCGATCGTAGCGTTGTGAATCGATGTAGATGTTGATGTCGAGCGTGGCGCTATAAGCCGACGTGAAACCGTCTTTTGTTCTCCACGTGAAGGAGCAGCAGCAGCGATGTCTGGTACTGTATGTGATTTGACTTGATCGACACGAAGCGGTGACAGACAACAGCAGTTGTGTAGTATTTTTTTTTTGCCTTGGTCTTGCATCGAGAGCAGTAGCAGTGAAGCGACGGCCGGAAAGTAGCAGTAAACAAGGCGGCTACCATCGACCCTGTGAATTACAACGGTGCGCAGGGTACTGATCTTTTCCCGCAACTCGACGGAAGATCAATAAATACCCCGCAAAAAAAATAAAAATTCCGACTTGATGTGTGTGTGATGATGTTGTACTGGAGTCGACCACGGATAGAGCAGGTCTTGTATAAGAAAACTTGCATGAAGAAACTCGTCGTGAGGAGTTGCCCTAATCATGTCTTACGTGTATGTAGACTTGAATCAGTGTAGCCACTTTGAGAAATCAAGACGTAGTAGTAATTCTTTCCCTTTTCATGGATAGTACGCACTATTTTTTTTATTAGAAACGGGGAAATCCTCAGCCTCTGCATTGATTGATGCACACAGCTAAAATTATTACAAGATTTTGGAGGTTCTCAAAGTTTACAACTCAAGCATCGCATAAGGTTGAGACATGTATCAACCATCTAAAAAGGGACAACATTTAGACCACTACGCCTGGAGTCATTTAGAAAGCTGCCACGTAGCCCGGGAGAAGAAACACTGAGCGACCATCAGGAGCCGGGCAGACCCAGTAGTCATAAGTTCTCACTGGTCCTGGGGAAGAAGATAAGCCCATAGCTGAATCCAATGGGTAGACATATGGATAACCTGCATGATATGAAAATTCGAAGATCTATTAAAAACAAGATTGTTCCGACAATTTCATATTGACCAACATATCGCTAAAACGCCAATGCGAATTCTATCTTTGGTCATCTTATCAATATCATTCAACCAATTCCCAAACATATTTGTGATATTATTTGGAGGTGGAATATTGTAAGTGCTAAAAATAACACGCCAAACGAGTTGAGCAAAAGGGCAGGAAATAAAAAGGTGTCTAGTTGTCTCCTCCAAACCACAAAAAGAACACTTGATACATCCTTTCCATTTTCTTTTAGCCAGGTTATCCTTAGTTAGCAATACTTTTTTATTAAGGAACCACATAAAAATCTTTATCTTCAAGGGTATTTTTAATTTCCACAAATATTTGTGTAAGAACGCCATATGCCCATTCATCAAATCCTCATACATCGATTTAACGATGAATTTACCATTTGTAGTTAGACTCCACACAAAAGTGTCATCATTGTCCGTTAAATTAACATCCATCAATCGGAGGCAAAGTTGATACCAAGCATCCCATTTGTCCCCGAGTAAAGCCCTTCTAAAACTAATGTTCAGAGGGGGTGCAGCAGCCAACACATCGTGAACAGAAATGTTTTTGTGTTGGGTAATGTTTTAAAGTATAGGATATTGATGCATTAGAGGTTTGTCACCTAGCCAAGTATCTTCCCAAAATCTAGTAGATACCCCATTTCAAATTTTAAATGAGCCTCTACTAAAGAAATCTTCTTTAACTCGCAGGAGGCCTTTCCAAAAGGGGGAATCATTCGGGCTGATCAACTTGAGCTAGTGTTTTACTATGTAGATACTTATTCTGTAGTAGATCTTGCCACATACCTTCCTCATTTAACAACTTAAATAGCCATTTTCTAAGTAGACAATTATTTTTCAAATCCAGGATCTCAATTCCAAGTCCTCCTTCATCTTTGGGGCGACAAATTATGTTCCACTTTGATAGTCTATATTTTTTCTTATGCTCATCGCTTTGCCAAAAGAAGCGTGACCTATAGTAATCAAATCACCTCCGTACCCCAATGGGTACCTTAAAAAATGAAAACATAAACATGGGTAGGCTGGTTAATACCGAATTTATCAATACTAACCTATCCCCATATGAGAGCATTTTCCCTTTCCAGCATCCTAGTTTGTCCGCAAAACGACACTCAATAGGATACCATTCGGCATTGCATAACTTTCTATAATGGATAGGAACTCCCAAATATTTGAAAGGTAGGGACCCCGACTCACATCCAAAGATTTGTCGATATTGATCCTCTACCTCTTTCGCCTTAGCAAAACAGAAAATTTCGCTTTTATGGAAATTAATTTGTAGACCGGATAGTTGCTCAAAAATACAGAGTATTAATTTCATATTTACCATCTTTTCTAAGTCGTGTTCCAAAAACAAAATAGTGTCGTCTGCATACTGTAAAATAGAGCCCCCACCCTCAACAAGATGAAATATTAGTCCCCCTACCTGTCCATCTTCCTTCGCCCGCGCGATAAGAATGGCCAACATGTCAATGAAAATATTAAAGACCATTGTAGACAAAGGATCTCCTTGTCTAAGGCCTTTTTTAGTTTGAAAATAATGACCATTGTCATCATTAACTCTAATACCTACACTTCATCCTTGATTAAATTGCGTAACCGAATTACACCAATGTTGTGCAAAACCTTTCATACGCAAAGCTTGTTGGAGAAATGGCCACTTTACCTTATCATATGCCTTCTCGAAATCAATTTTAAAAAGTACACCGTCCAGTTTCTTACGGTGAAGTTCATGAATTGTTTCATGGAGTACAACTACTCCTTCCAAAATGTGCCTCCCGGGCATGAAGGCGGTTTGAGTAGGTTTAATAACTTTTTGGACAATTCTTGTTATTCTGTTAGTTCCTACCTTGGTAAAATTTTGAAAACTAGCATTGAGAAGCAATATCGGTCGGTACTGTTGTATTTGTACCGCATTCTCCTTCTTAGGAAGTAATGTAATGACTCCAAAATTTAATTTATACAAGGGAAAATTTCCTTGCTGAAGTTGGAAAAACATAGCCATTAAATCATGCTTTATTACTTCCCAGAAGGTTTGATAAAATTCAGCCGAAAACCCATCCGGTCCAGGAGCTTTGTTCAGTTCCATTTGGGAAATAGCTTCATACACCTCTTTCACCGAGAAATCAGTAGTAAGAATAGAATTTTCCTCAGTTGTCAATTGTGCGATATCCGAAATTCGACTCTCATCTAGTGTAAATTTATTTCGAACCGGCTCCCCAAACAATTGTTTGTAATATTCCTATATGTAGGTTTTTAGCTTATGCTCCCCTACAATGGTTGCCTCGTCTTGCTCAAGTTGGATTTTTTTTCTTCCTATATTTCCCATTTGCAATCAAATGAAAATATTTTGTATTGTTTCCTCCTTCTTGTATATTTTTAACTTGAGCCCTTTGTTCCCATTTAGTCTCCTCATCTCGATGAAGGGAGCTAATGCGATCTTGAGCCTTTCGCAGTGTCTCGCGCTCAGGGACAGTAAGCAAAACACTCTCAGCTTTAATATCAAGCTCATTGATTATTTTCAGCAGCTTTTCTTTTTCAACTTTATATTTTCCGCTTTAGTTCATAGCCCACCCTTTTAAAAACCGAAGCAAGTGTCTGATTTTGTTTTGCCACACCTCAATCGGAGAGTTACCTTTGGTGAAGGCCGCCCATTCAGCAACTATCATGTCAAAAAATCCCTCCGTCCTAAGCCACGAAAGCTCGAAGGAGAATCTCGCCACATTTCCAAGATGGGCCTGAATCCCCGCATCTATGAGTAAGGGTGTATGATCTGACCCCGTTCTTGTTAATGCTTGTACAGTGGCAAGTGGAAATTTCTGCTCCCAAGATACGCTCGCGAGAACCCGGTCCAACTTCTCAAAAGTTGGTGTCTCTCTTCGAATAGCCCATGTGTACTGTCTGCCGGAGATTTCGATTTATTTTAAGTTTAAGCTTTCAATAATAGCATTAAACATAAATGACCAACGGGGGTTAAAATTGTTATTATTCTTCTCATCAGGTTTGCGAATCATATTAAAATCACCACCAACCAACATGGGCAGCGATTCCTTTTCACAAATCCTTGCAAGTTCGGCTAAAAGGGCCGGTTTTTGTGCATCCCCCTTTGACCTAATGGAAGCCTTCCCCTTTGACCTAATGGAAGCCATCCCATATACCGACACAAACACCCAATCGAAGCCATCCCCCTTTGACCTAATGGAAAGCTTGAAACAAAAGTCACCAGCCTCCACATTTCGAACTTGAAGTGTTGCCAAATTAATCCCAATTAACATGCCTCCCGACCTCCCATGAGGTGGTAGACAAAACCTGGTAAACTCATGACCCGCCGCCAGATGATTTAAAAAGGATTGTGAAAAATGGGCCCTTCCTGTCTCCGACAAAGCAATGAAGTCCAATTTTAGATCCCTAATACTTTCTCTAATTAACAAATGTTCCCCGGGGTCCCCTAAACCCTCGCAGTTCCAAAAAAGTCCTTTCAAGCCTTGCATTTAGATAATGGATCGTTTTTTCAGTCTCACGCTACGTCTACGATCCGACGTAGCGATAAATTTCTTTGCCCGTTTTTTCAGTGCCTTTGTCGGCTTGGGTAATAGATCCAAATGATCTGCATCCTCCCCTATCATCTCCTCCTCCACCATGTCCTCTGATAAACAAGAGGCCCTAGTAAGTACTAAGCTTGCTGGGTCATTTGCTCCATCGACGCCTCTATTTAAGTTATTATCCAATATATGAAGTTGTCTATTAGCTTTTGACTCTTTAATTAGCCTATCTGAATTCGAAATAGCAACTTTTGAATTCCCCAAAGAAACTCATAGTCTGTTCGCTTTATCAATAATATGCTCATTAGAAAAAGACATCAAAGAAAGAGAGGAGTTCAGATTTGTACCCGAAATGTAGTCCCGTCGCTGAGCCAGGGCCACAGCCCTAGCCATCTGAGAGTCATTTTCATTAGCATGCGCTCGAATGCGGCCGCTAGAACGGATGCCCATCACTAGGGGGTCCGTGACACCCCCAAACTCCGCCACTGCCGCACGCAGCTCCAACGAGGGCGCATGTGGTGTGCCTCCCAGGGGCGACGACGGCGACGGAACAGGTGTCCTCGGTGGCGTCACAACCCCGCTCGATCCGTCAACTCCACCTGAGATGATCGGAGAGCAAGGAGACAACGCTCCATCCATGCTAGGTGAAGTGTCGACGCCCATCGACACAACATCCTGTTGTATCGGCGAGCTGACACTAGAGAGGGTCCCCATCTCCTTGGCTACCTCCTCCGAGCACTCAGCAGGACCAACGCCCATGGTCGACGCCATTGGTGTCTTGGGATTTTCAATATACTCGTCAAGTGGGGCAACAAATAGCTTGCGTACCTGACTCTCCATAGGGCTGCCTTGTTGCGGCTCATCAATCATCTTCTCCTCGCGAGACTCCTCACAAGTAGCAGCCTCAGTTTGGCTCACAATATAAGCCAGCGCCTCCTTAGCATCACGAATTGCTCGGCTAACACTTGAAGAAAAGACCACACCTGTCAAAGGTGTCGTTTGAGTTGGAGGCTGATACGTCCAAAATGCATCACTATTTTATATAGTAATTCTTTCTTATTCATTGATATATTTCATGATATGATGCTATTTTTATGTTGTTTTGGCCTATTTTACACAGTTTGCAACTTTCCGGTGCCGAAGCAGCAGACGCAGGATTCAGCGGTAAAAAGTGGACGCTGAGTTGCTGAAGAAGAATACCTCCAAATTACCTGAAAATCGACGGAGGCTATTTTCCAGAAGGATCACGAAGACACGCAAAAGAGCGACCAGAGGGGGGCCACAGGGTGCCCAGGCGGCCACCTGGCGCGGACCCCACCTTGGCCGCGCCGGGAGGGCGCCTAGGCCCCTGGGACCACTCCCGGTTCCCCCCTCTGGCCTATATATCGCACATCTTCCAGAAACCCTTAAAAGGGGGGTTTTTTACGGAGTTCCGCCGCCACTCCGTGGCGGAAACCTACAGAGAAGAAAAGCCATCTCTGGCGGGCAGATTCTGCCGGGAAGATCACCTCCCGGAAGGGGAGATCATCGCCATCGTCATCACCATCGTGACGGGCATCATCGAGATCATCATCAACATCATCCCCATCATCAGCACCATCTCCACCTCCATCCAATCTCATATCACAATTGCAACTTGTGTTGTAATCCATACTATCTATCCTCTCTACTCTATCGGTGTTGATTACTACTTTGTGGTGAATGCTATTGAGTTTTGTTGGAGAAATATTATTGTGTCCAGCTTGTTTATCATCTATTTATCCCCATTGATCATGATCTCTTTTATGTCTTGTGAGTAGTTACTTTAGTTCTTGAGGACATGGGAGAAGTCTAGTTGTTAGTAGTCATATGATGTTGAAGTAATATGTGTTGTTTGATATTTAAGTTGTGTTGTTATTTTCCTAGTGGTGTTGTGTCAGTCGACAGAAACCTAAACCCCAGTTTGCACGCTTTTGCACAAGGGAACAATGGATCACCAATCGTATTGCTATGGTTAGGCTTTTGCCTTAATTACTATCTTGTATTTGCGGATGCTTGCAAGGTGTTTAATCATAAGAGTTCACTTATCTTAGTCTAGAGGGTGTACTAGCATAGATCCACCCACTCAACACTTATCAACACAACACATAGTACCGATACGGAATATGGCGAAAGCACATGACTACCTCTCCCGTGTGTCCTCAAGAACACTTTAGCCTTTATAAGTTCAGTTGCTAGGCCTCTCCTTTGCTCAGAAAGGATTGGGCCACTCGTTACTCTCCAGTGCCTTTACTTTGCTCGTTTTTACTTTCCTGTTGCTTATACCAAGAAAAACCCTAAAAAGTCATCTTTCAGTGCTTGCAGTTATCTCCTTGCCAAAGTCACTTGCTATTACCTTCTGCTCCTCGTTGGGTTCGACACTCTTACTTATCGAAAACGCTGCAATAGATCCCTTACGGTTGTGGGTCATCAAGTACCGTTTTCTGGCGCCGTTTCCGGGGAGCGTAGCGCTATTAGTAAGTGAAGCTGGTAAGGAAGTTTTTTATATTTCTGTTATTAGTTTTGCTGTTGCTATTTTTGTCCTTATGGACACCCCTACTCTTGGATCGTTGTTCTAGGGGAGCCGCCCCACAACTAAGGTAGTCACCCCTGACCCCTCTGAAATTGTGCCTTATAAGATACCATCTGGTATTATCGATTATGTCTTAGCTAATCGCTATGCAGGAGACAGACACCCAGGTGAACACTTGCTATATTTATCACGATTATGTTCATTATTCAAGCTTGCAGGTGTGTCTCTGGAGTTCGTTATGAACAAATTATTCTCCATATCGCTTACGGACAAAGCTTCAGATTGGTATAAGCTCCTCGATAACTCACATTCTCTTATTTGGGAAGAGCTTATGTCTCTCTTTTATACAAAGTTTTACCCTCTTCACGAAGTTCATCGAGACATGAATTACATCTATAACTTTAGGTCTCGCGACGAAGAGAGCATCGCTCAAGCTTGGGGGAGACTTAAATCGCTAATGTTCAACTGTCCTATCCATAAGCTCCCAAAAGATATTATACTTACAAATTTTTATGCCAGGCTTTCTCGTCAGGATAAGGAAATGCTGGATGCCTCCTCTAGCGGGGTGTTTCAGACAAAGAGCGTTGAAGAAAGATGGGATCTCATCAAGAGGATCCAGAAGAATACTGTAGACTGGGAAATCGATAAAGGTATTGAACCAGCTATAAATTATGAGCATGATTATATTGAGAGCTATGTGAAAACTGATTATTTTAATACCTTTTGCTCTAAGGTTGGTCTGGATTCCCATCTAATGATTGATTTTTGTAAGAACTTTGCCTATCATGTTGATTCTTCTAATATGAAGAAGGATCAGTACCATAAGCCTTTCAAAGAAGTGCCTATTGATATTCACGTTGTTGATCCTATTTTTCCTGCAGTTATATATGAACAACCCCCTTTTCCTTCAAGAATAAGGGAGCACTCTTTTGTGACAGGCATAATAAACAAAAGTGAGAGGAGAACAGGCGAACCTGAGGACCAGATCAGAGGGGATCCTCAAGTTGCTATGGTTAAAGATTTAGTTACTAATGATGTTTCAGATTCTATTATAAATTTTTGTGCTGTTTCAACTAACATTGTCACAGCCAAGAATAAAAGCCCAATTTCAGGTACACCAGTTGTATCTGTTAAAATAGGAGATCACAATTATTATGGGCTATGCGATCTGGGATCAAGTGCTAGCGCGATTCCTTATTCGCTTTATCAAGAGATCATGGGTGAGATTTCACCCTGTGAACTCGAAGAGATTGATGTTACTATTCATCTTGCAAACAAAGCTACTATCTCTCCTATTGGGATTGTGAGAGATGTTGAAGTCCTATGCGGAAAGGTAAAGTATCCTACCGACTTTCTCGTACTTGGTTCAGTACATGATAGTTTTTTGTCCTATTATTTTTGGTAGACCTTTTCTCAGAACTTGTGGAGCTATTATAGATTGCAAGAAAGGTAAAGTTTCTATTGAATTCAATGGTGAGCCATATGAATTTAACTTTTCTAAGATCTCTAAGAAGCCTCGTGGTACTGAATTACCTAATGATGATAAAATTATTGAAAGTATTGCTTCTATTTCTATTCCCCCTAATGATCCTTTGCAGCAATACATGGAGGACCACGAGAATGATACTCATATGCAGGAAAGAAATGAAATTGATGAAATCTTCTTGAGATAACCTGCTATCCTGAAGCACAACCTTCCAGTTGAACCTTTAGGAATTCTATCCAAACCAAAATAAGACCCGGTGTTTGATCTCAAACCTCTTCCCAATACGCTCAAGTATGCTTATTTAGATGAAAAGAAAGTATATCCTGTTATTATCAACTCTAACCTTTCAGGATATGAAGAAGAGCGATTATTGGAGATACTTCGTAAACACCGTGGTGCAATTGGCTATACCCTTGATGACCTTAAGGGAATTAGTCCATCTATCTGCCAACATACCATCAACCTCGAGCCCGATGCTAAACCTGTTGTTGACCATCAACGACGGTTGAACCCAAAGATGATGGATGTTGAGAGGACCGAAATCCTCAAGCTTCTAGCCGCAGGTATTATCTACCCTATAGATGATAGTAAGTGGGTAAGTCCAGTTCATTGTGTTCCTAAGAAAGAAGGGACAACTGTAGGCCCTAATGATAAGAATGAACTAATACCTCAGAGAATTATTATTGGATATAGAATGTGTATTGATTACAGGAAGTTGAACAAGGCAACTAGGAAGGACCACTACCCACTGCCCTTTATCGATCAGATGCTTGAGAGGCTGTCTAAAAACACCCACTTTTGCTATCTTGACGGGTACTCTGGCTTCTCTCAAATTCATGTTAACACTGCCGATCAAGAGAAGACCACTTTCACTTGTGCTTATGGTACTTATGCTTATAGGCGTATGCCTTTTGGTTTATGCAATGCCCCTGCTACTTTTCAGAGATGTATGTCTGCAATATTTCATGGTTTCTGTGAGGAGATTGTGGAAGTCTTCATGGACGATTTCTTCGTCTATGGAACTTCCTTTGACCACTGTCTCCACAATCTTAATAAAGTTTTGCAGAGGTGCGAGGATACAAACTTAGTTCTAAACTGGGAAAAGTGCCACTTCATGGTTAACGAAGGGATCGTGCTTGGCCACAAGATTTCCGAGAGGGGAATTGAAGTGGACAAGGCGAAGATTGAAGCTATCAAAAGAATGCCCTATCCAAGGGACATTAAAGGTATTCGTAGTTTTCTCGGTTATGCTGGTTTCTATAGAAGATTTATTAAAGACTTTTCTAAGACCTCGAGAACCCTCACTAATCTTCTCCAGAAGGATGTTCCTTTTGTATTTGATGAAGATTGTAAGGAGGCTTTCGAAGTTCTTAAGAAAGCTTTAATAACCGCTCCTATAGTACAACCGCCTGACTGGAGTTTGCCCTTTGAGATTATGTGTGATGCTAGTGATTTTGCTGTTGGAGCTGTTTTAGGACAAAGGGTTGATAAAAAGTTGAATGTTATATATTATGATAGTAAAACCCTTGATAGTGCTCAAAAGAACTATGCTACTACTGAGAAGGAATTCTTAGCAGTAGTGTTTGCTTGTGATAAGTTTAGGCAGTATATTGTTGATTCTAAAGTTATTATTCATACTGACCATGCTGCCATTAAGTATCTTATGACAAAGAAGGATGCCAAGCCAAGAATCATCAGATGGGTACTCCTCCTTCAAGAATTTGATTGGCAGATTGTTGATAGAAAAGGAGCAGACAACCCTGTAGCGGACAATCTTTCAAGGATGGAAGATATACCGCATGACCCCATCCCAGTCAACGACAGTTTTCCAGACGAACAACTTGTTGTTGTTAAAGTACAATCTCTTACCGATCCTTGGTTTGCAGATTATGCTCATTTTATCGTTGCAAAGTATTTGCCTCCAGGTTTAACATTTCAGCAAAGGAAGAAGTTCTTCCATGATTTGAGGCATCACTTTTGGGATGACCCACATCTTTTCAAAGAAGGTCCAGACGGGATCGTGAGAAGATGCATACCGGAACACGAGCAGAAGGACATTCTCAAGCAATGTCACGATAGTCCCTATGGAGGACATCACGCCGGTGAGAGAACCGCACATAAGGTTCTCCAATCAGGTTTTTATTGGCCTACTCTCTTTAAAGATGCTAGAAATTATGTTTTAGCCTGTGATAAATGTCAGAGAGTTGGTAATATTAGTAGAAGGAATGAGATTCCTATGAATTACTCACTAGTGATTGAGCCTTTTGATTGCTGGGGTTTTGATTTTATGGGTCCTTTTCCTTCTTCGCACAAGTACACTCACATATTAGTTTCTGTTGATTATGTAACCAAGTGGGTTGAAGCAATCCCCACTGAGAGTGTTGATCACAAAACATCTTTGAAAATTCTCAAATATGTAATTTTCCCTAGGTTTGGTGTACCTAGGTATCTCATGACTGATGGAGGATCACACTTCACGCATGGAGCTTTTAGAAAACCTTTAGCCAAGTACGATGTCAATCATAGAATTGCTTCACCGTACCATCCTCAAACTAGTGGGCAAGTTGAGCTCACCAATAGAGAGATCAAGCTGATCTTGCAAAAGACAGTTAACAAAAATAGGAAGGACTGGTCAAGTAAGTTAGGAGATGCTTTGTGGGCGTATAGAACTGCTTACAAAAACCCCATGGGCATGTCTCCCTATAAAATGGTCTATGGCAAGGCTTGCCATTTTCCATTAGAATTAGAGCACAAAGCTTTCTGGGCTGTTAGTGAGCTTAATGCTGACCCAAAGTTAGCTGGTGAAAAGCGTCTCATGAACTTGACTTCTTTAGATGAGTGGAGAAGTGAAGCTTACGAGAGCACTAAAATGTTCAAGGAAAAGGTAAAGAAGTGGCATGACAGGAGGATTCTGAAACGTGAATTTAATGTTGGTGATAAAGTTTTATTGTTTAGATCCCGTTTCAGGTTTTCTCCAGGTAAACTACTTTCCAGGTGGGAAGGGCCATTTCATATCAAAGAAGTCTACCGGTCTGGTGCAATCAAGATTAACAATTTTGAAGGCACCAAACCTCAAGTTGTGAATGGGCAAAGACTCAAGCATTACATGGCGGGAGATCCCGTCAATGTTGATGTAAATATAATACGCACAACAACTCATGAAGAACATGTTGCAGCCCTGTTTCAGACACCTACAGAAGCAGAATAAGAAAAGGTATGTATTACGGTAAGGAAACATCGCGAACCGCCATAAAAGTTCCATATTATGAGTTTTTGCAAAATTAGGAAAATTCGAGGCCTAAGTGGAGCTGGAGAGGAGCTCCAGGGGGCCCAGGCGCCCCCTGGCGTGGCCTACCTCCTGGCCGCGCCGGGAGGCCGCCTGGGCACCCAGGAGTCCGTCTGCGACCCCACTTTGGCTCGTTACCTTCCTTTTGTTGCAGAAATTTTTGCTATATATTTGCCCGGATCGTTCCGGCAACGTATCTCGCGATTTCTTTCTGCCAGGAAATCTTTTAGCTAGACCTAGGTGCCATGGCTTCCCCAAGTTCCCCCAAGGACAATTTCGTCCTCAACGTCATCAACCCTTACCTCGCTGAGGTGAACAAGCACCCCCAGGTCCTTCGTGTGGAGGACGGTGTTCTCCACAAGGAAGATCTGAAGGGACCAGTCATGGAGGGGAGCACCGAGGAGCGGCTGAAGGAGATGGAACATGAGGTCTTCCAGTTCAAGAAGATGGTGGAGCGTGGTGTTGAAGCCAACTTCGACATCAGGAACGAGATCGAGGCTTCCCATAATAAAGAGATGAAGGAGATGTGGTCAAGTTTGTCCGCACTAGAAGAAAAAGTTTATGGGCTCCAAGCACAAATCTATGATCTGCACAACCAAAACTGTGAGTATGAACTAAAGTTTCTGCGCATGGGTTTAGGTGCTGAGTGCAGGATCCTGGAGACGGGAATGTCCTTCGAGACTGGAGAGGAGCTACCATGGAAGCGCTTCTCCAAGGAGTACCTTACTGAGAAGAACAAGAATGAGGAGTAAATCTCCTCGGGTAATGGCATCCCCTTGGCTTGTTCCAAGCTTGGGGGAGTGCCCGGTATCTTTATCTTTATCTTAGTCTTTTAGAGTCAAGTAGGGTCATATCATGTCTAGGGAAGTTATTATATGAAATAGGTGTTTGCGTCGAGGTCTATCACTCCGTCTGTGGAGAGATTGTATCCGTGAGTGTGGAGTCGTCTATAATGGAATATTAATGAGA
Organism: Bromus sterilis; assembly: GCA_950022295.1. Classification (NCBI taxonomy): domain Eukaryota; kingdom Viridiplantae; phylum Streptophyta; class Magnoliopsida; order Poales; family Poaceae; genus Bromus; species Bromus sterilis. Next base: position 152,456,685 of record OX465596.1, on the reverse strand, counting down.
AGTCTATTAGTTCCTTTGCTGCACTCAGTATTCTCTTCGCGCAATCGGCCTCATATGACGATTCTTATGGGGAGTATTGACCTTATATCAGGTATGACTTTGAAAACTTTATTTAATTTTGGCAAACATAGCTTTGGTCATGATAACATGCATGTTTTCAAAAGTAGCGACATAGCCAAAACCTTTATGTTATTATGCTTGAAGTGTTATGTTGACAAGGAAGACAACTTGATGTGTTATGCTTACCTTAATGTTTATGCCTTATATGTTTTGCATCTAAATTAGCATCAATTGTCTGTTCTCTCAAAGCCTTTGCTAGCCAAACTCTTTGCCAAGTAGATTTCTGCTTGTGCATCCATACCCTGAAACCAACACCTTCCATATGAGTCCACCATACCTTCCTATTCGTGGTATTCACTTACCACTCCTATAAGTATAGAATTTCTGTGTTATCCTTAAATGTTCAAAAATCTTCTGTTTTGTGCCTCTTGTTTAGCTCATGAGGAAGTAGTAGGTAATTCATGATCTTCTTAAGTTGGACAAGTTTTACCCCGGGATTGCATGTCTAATCTGCAAACCCATAATACAAGGAGGAACTGGCATGGGTCCGCCCAGCTCGAAAGATAATATAACAAACAAACCCTCCTTCACGCTTGGTCTATGAGAAATCAGAAACTTTGGCAGTCATAAACAAAGGAGATTAAGGGGATGTGATCGTCCCCACTTGGTAGCCGTTCCTCGAAACTTGTCCATCTTGAGAAGTAATTGAGCTATCTATTAGCATTCGTTGACAAACTATGCACCGCCCCAAAATCTATTTCTTTTTTATTATGTTTGATTTAAGGATAGCACATGAGTTTTCCCTGCTTGACCTTAACAAGGCCTTTCATCCACCTTCATGTTGAGTCAGTTGTCCCACTTCCTTCTTTTCTCTAAGAGAACATACATTTGATGTTGATGAGGATTCATCCATATAGAGTTGCATTAATTTTTGCCATGCCACATCCTTGTTGACATTATCTTTTGATAAGTAAGTTGTTTGCGAAAGCTTTTGCCAAGCAAGCATCTTCCTTTGTGTTAGCATTTACACTTCATGACTAATAACATGTTCTTTCAAAAGCTTAAAAGTGTTTTATTAGAAAGAAAGAGCAACAGTAAAAGTTATCAGTTGTCCTTTCACCAAGGATATGTTTTCCATAATTTGATGAGTTTTCTCAGCCCTACTTTTGATTATAATTGTTATTATTTTCTCATAAGGGCCTTATGAGTTGAGGTTGCTGTTGAGGATTCTTGAGTTTGATGAATACACCTTGATGCTTCTTGTCCGTATTCTATTTATCGACACTTCACTCTCTAAACTTGTGGACAGGTTTACCGAGCTCAGTAATCGCTTGGGAACAAGCGACGTCTAAGCTTGGGGGAGTTGATACGTCCAAAATGCATCACTATTTTATATAGTAATTCTTTCTTATTCATTGATATATTTCATGATATGATGTTATTCTTATGTTGTTTTGGCCTATTTTACACAGTTTGCAACTTTCCGGTGCCGAAGCAGCAGACGCAGGATTCAGCGGTAAAAAGTGGACGCTGAGTTGCTGAAGAAGAATACCTCCAAATTACCTGAAAATCGACGGATGCTATTTTCCAGAAGGATCACGAAGACACACAAAAGAGCGACCAAAGGGGGGGCACAGGGTGCCTAGGCGGCCACCTGGCGCGGCCCCCACCCTGGCCGCGCCGGGAGGGCGCCTAGGCCCCTGGGACCACTCCCGTTCCCCCCTCTGGCCTATATATCGCACATCTTCCAGAAACCCTAAAAAGGGGGTTTTTTTACGGAGTTCCGCCGCCGCTCTGTAGCGGAAACCTACGGAGAAAAAAGCCATCTCTGGCGGGCAGATTCCGTCGGTGAGATCACCTCCCGGAAGGGGAGATCATCGCCATCGTCATCACCATCGTCACGGGCATCATCGAGATCATCATCAACATCATCCCCATCATCAGCACCATCTCCACCTCCATCCAATCTCATATCACAATTGCAACTTGTGTTGTAATCCGTACTATCTATTCTCTCTACTCTATCGGTGTTGATTACTACTTTGTGGTGAATGCTATTGAGTTTTGTTGGAGAAATATTATTGTGTCCAGATTGTTTATCATCTATTTATTCCCACTGATCATGATCTCTTTTATGTCTTGTGAGTAATTACTTTAGTTCTTGAGGACATGGGAGAAGTCTAGTTGTTAGTAGTCATATGATGTTGAAGTAATATGTGTTGTTTGATATTTAAGTTGTGTTGTTATTTTCCTAGTGGTGTTGTGTGAGTCGAACACTCAACACTTCGCCTTATCAAGGACCTAAGGGAATACATTGTGTACAAAGAATGCTTACGGTGGGTTGCCGGAGTGACAGAAACCTAAACCCCAGTTTGCACGGTTTTGCACAAGGGAACAATGGATCACCGATCGTATTGCTATGGTTAGGCTTTTGCCTTAATTACTATCTTGTATTTGCGGATGCTTGCAAGGTGTTTAATCATAAGAGTGCACTTATCTTAGTCTAGAGGTTGTACTAGCATAGATCCACCCACTCAACACTTATCAACACAACACATAGTACCGATACGGAATACGACGAAAGCACATGACTACCTCTCCCGTGTGTCCTCAAGAACACTTTAGCCTTTATAAGTTCAGTTGCTAGTACTCTCCTTTGCTCAGAAAGGATTGGGCCACTCGTTACTCTCCAGTGGCTTTACTTTTCTCGTTTTTACTTTCCTGTTGTTTATACCAAGAAAACCCCTAAAAGTCATCTTTCAGTGCTTGCAGTTATCTCCTTGCCAAAGTCACTTGCTATTACCTTATGCTCCTCGTTGGGTTCGACACTCTTACTTATCGAAAATGTTGCAATAGACCCCTTACGGTTGTGGGTCATCAGAGGCGCAGCCGCCGGCCCCCCTCCATTTTTCGGTGTTCCTTGGTTTGCACTTCCACCTTGGCCGTTGCCTCCTACATTATGTTGGTCCGGTTTCTCCAACACCTCCTTGAACTCATCACCTAAGCCTTCATCATCATTAGGTTTGTGATTCTATTGATCATCAGTGTCCATATCCTCATTTGGAATTCTCTCTTCTCCCTCTACATCAAACGTTAGATCATAGAATCCATCCATGATTTTGAGGGGAAAATGTTTCGGTATCTTGGACCAATTGAGACACCCAATAAAAATTCGAAGTACTCCATGCTGTCTAGTAAACTTCATGTCAATTTTCAACGTTTTACCAAACATATCCCCAATTGCCCATAGAGCAAGAAAGTCACCACGATGTATCCACCGAATTCCCGAGACCCTCACCCATATCTCAGGGAGTGTCTCCATAGGCTCAGGACCATGATCCCAGCTATCAAAGGTCATTTCACATGCGCTATGAGGCACCTTACAAGTCCCAAATCTCTGCAGCCTTTCCAAATCAGGCCTTGACGGAAACTGAACTTTATAAGAATTCTAACCAGTTTGATGCACTTCCCAATTAAAATTTTCTGTGGGCACAAGGCGTTGAAATTGTGATGTTATCTGAGGGATAGTCATCTCTCCATTGGACATAAGAAGAGAGGCCAACTGGAGATTCTCATGCTTTGGAACATAAGTTTCGGTCAGAGGTGTCTCAAAGAAAAGAAGCTCCTCATGAGCATACCCATATACTAAGATCCTGGGTTTAGGGGCTGACAACAGGGGGAAAGGGACATTAGTGTGCTCAGGTTCCTCACAAATGTCACAAATGGGCACATCACATTCGGCCATGAGATGTCCAGCTCGATCCCCACACCTGAAACAACACTTTTCTTTCTTTGGTGCTGCATTTGAGACCACCACGGCCAGCTGATCCGCAGACACCACCGGCGCTGCAACCACCAGAGCCACGTTCTGTCCAAGTCCTAGAACCGGCGCTGCCGCAGGTTGCTGCACTATCATCTGCGCATTCCGCGGCATCACACCCACCTGAGGAGGAGCCGCAGTTGGTGGAAAAACAGCTGCAGCGGCCCCGGCATTAGCATCGACCTGCCCTGCTCCTGTCGCTGCGGCACCTCCATGTCCAGCACCAGCATTCTGACCAACGTCAGCATAGCGTCCACGCACGCCTCGCGCAGCCAGAGCTCCACCCCCTACATTGTTTCCAAAATTCCCAGCAGTACGTCCATCAGCCCGGCCATAGCCTCCTCGGCCGCGTCCCCGATAGGCACGACCTTGTAAAGCCCGATATGCGGTACTGTTCTAGATCTAGATGTTTCCATCGAGATCCAGGGACGAAGCACATATCGATCCCACCGCGACATATGACAATGCCATATGCCCCGGATTTCCAACATGATATCACAACATTACAACTACATGGATACAACATCTCATACAATCTGCATACAACTGCCTTAAATACATTACATCAGCTGAAGATACATGTCTGAGTACAAACTACATTCGAATGCCTAGCGGCAAAGGTAAAACACACCATTCCCGTAACCACACGGGTCCAGGCTCTCCACCGGGATCCACCTAACTAGTCGTCGTTGAGTCTCCACGAAGGCGTCCAGAAGAAGAAGAGTCGAGGTAGAATCAACTGCAGCGGCCGATCAGGCAAAACATAAAAGGGAAAAGAAAAGAAAGGGGTGAGAATTTATCAAAAGTCTTGTAACTAACTTCTCACGGGTAAGATGGGGGTAGTGGTGAGGTTGCAGACGCACTAGCAATATATGAGTGGCTAACGGTCTATTTAGAGTAAGATAAGAACCAAGCATTCGATGAGGAATCGCCTCCAACAAGTCTTTCTATCAATTACTTACACAAACACAACACCTATCCTATCCTTGTCCTCCTCTTCGCATCCCGACGAAGAAGAAGCAGTCAAGGCAAACACACGTTGATCAAGTTATTATGATTATATCAGTTCTTGTTGTCTATGAACAAGGACTAGGTCTCAAGTGGTCCATAACCGTGGACACGGCTTCTCGAATAGATTTAACCCTGCAGGGGTGTACCAACTGCCCATTACAAGGCTCCGCACGCATGCCCATCTCTCTCAGTTGCTACCCATCACAGGAAACCATTTTATGATTTAGTTCCAAGAGATCCGAAATTACAGGTTCCTCTAGCTAACAACGAACAAATCCGGGTGGCCCACGGGGAGTCGACACCCAATCCAAAAGCTGGCCACGCTCTCGGATCGAACTCTTCTGTTTGGCCAAGGTCGAGGTAACTGATCCCCTCACATGTGAGCAGCCCCCTAACTCACCAGTGTGGACCAATAGAGAAACCATGTCTCCTCTGGCCCAGGTTCTTTTAAAGGATATCTGCTAGGAGCGACCCGATAAACATATATACATGGTTTCAAATGGTAAATCAGCTTGGGCCACCTCTAGAAATTTTTGAAGCTAGGTAGGTAAGAAAAGGGGACCCCATAAAATCCCACACGCGGTTAGGCACGCTCAGTCTTAGAACCAATACCCGGAACTCGGATCCTAGGTGACTCGAATGGAACAAAGCGTCGGGGCGGGATAGCCTAGACCTTCCATCCTTCGTCGAATATAGTCAACATTATAATAACAATATCATCCACAATAAATATAATAATGTGATAGCCCAATCCAAGGAGTAAAAGGGTAATAGTTGATAACATCCTAGCATGCTGATACGTCCAAAACGTATCTCTAATTTCTGCTTGCTCCATGCATGTTTTGTGTGATATTACTATGATCTAGATACATTGTTCATACACTTTTGATCATATTTGGACTAACCTATTAACTCAATGCACCACAGTGCCAGTTCCTGTTTTCTGCTGTTTCTCTATTTCAGTTTTCCCCATATAAAAAGTGCCAGAAAAATTCCGGGAAAAATATAGGAAAAATCAGCGTACATGAAGCTTCGCGAAGAGCCCGAGTGGGGCCAGAGGGGAGCCAGGGGTGGCCCAGGCGACCACCCGGCGCGGCCACCCCCTGGGCCGCGCCAGGGGGGCGCCTGGGCCCCCTAGTCCACCTCTGGCTGCCCCCTTCGCCTATATATTCTCCGTGACCCGGAAACCCTAATTCCAGACCCCTTTTCTCCAAAAGCAATTCTGATCTCCGCCGCCATCGCCGACAAGCTTCGGGGGACCAGAATTCCTGTGCCAGCACCCTGCCGGGACGGGAAAGTGCCCCCGGATTCATTTCCATCGACGTTGCTTCCTCCCTCCATGAAGCGGGAGTAGTTCCTCCTCGGGGCTAAGGTTTCTACCAGTAGCTATGTGTTCTTCTCTCTCTCCCATGATGTGATCTTCGTTGTGATCATAGGCTATGTTAATCTAGGGTGATCCCATGATATTTCCCCTTCCTCTATGTATTGGATTGATGTACTCAATTGATCTTATCTAGTATAATCCCCGAGACCATGGTGACAGCGGTCTATTGGACATGGGTTAGAAGAATATTATCATGAGTGTTTTCCTATTTTGTGTGTGGATTGAAGATTGAGAGTCTCTTGGTGCTTGTCTTTGACTATCCTTTAGATATGTTGTGGTGATTGTGGTACTCTCTTCGGATGGCCGCGGTGACATTGGGAAATCCATAGATTGAGAACTACGAACTTTGAGGTGTGCTTTTGTAGCCCTACATAATTTTCATCCTCTCTTGACCACAAAGGAATGACCTCCGAGTATGTCTCCATTGCATGTTTTATGGGAAATATCATGTGATTACACTATGTTAATGTTGTTGGGAGTTGCCACTAGTGAAAGTATGAAGCCTAGGCCTTGTTTCCACCATTTTTACACCGTTTGTGCTCACGTATACTACTTGTTTGATTGCTGCACTTTTTATTACAGATTTATATTACCTTGCTTTGTCATACCTATCACCCATATTTTACCATCTCTTCGCCGAACTAGTGCACCTATACAAATCCTAGTTGTATTAGGTGTGTTGGGGACACAAGAGACTTCTTGTATCTTAATTGCAGGGTTGCTTGAGAGAGACCATCTTCCACCTCTACTTCCCTGAGTTCGATAAACCTTAGGTCATCCACTTGAGGGAAATAGCTGCTGTCCTACAAACCTCTGCGTTTGGAGGCCCAACATAGTCTACAAGAATAGAAGCGTGCCTAGACATCACATGCATACTACGCAGTGGCTGAGCGGCGAGAAATAGTAACATAGCCGAACAAGTTTTGTTGGGATGTGGAGGACATGGCTGTTTGGGTTATTTGAGAGGCATAAATATAAAGTGGTAGGATCAAGCAATCGTTCTATCCTACACCTAGGCGCGAGTGAGCTGAAAGTTATAAGCATGATATATGCTCCCCCTTAACCGATGAGCAGACTAAACCGAAGGTGAAGTCGATCGCAATCTCCCAACGTCTCCGAGAGGTACCCGCGAAAGCACACAAGAAGGAAACACTGGAAAAGGAAATCGACGAGCAAGCATCTATTACTACAAAGCAATCATGAGCAAGCAACAAAAATAAGGAAACAAGATTCAACACACTACGGTATCGCATCTATCGTCGAGAGCGGTTACTAACAGGTTAAGTGGAGTACTTGTCACGCACGACGGTACCGCACATTTAAAATCGGTTCAAGTTGTTTAGCTACAGGTGATCAACAAAGGTTGTTAACATGGCATCTCACTCAAGCACGACATATCACACAAACACGGCAAGAGGTGAAGCATAAAGGAAACTATCTTTGCTAGTCAATTTAAGTGAGGCACATCCTAAACATGGCATTCCACTAAGTACCCCACGACAATTAAAAGATTTGGTACAGTTCGGTCCCAAACCATATTTTAGATTGGTTAACAGCAGCAAACAAAAGCATAAACACAAAGTACATGAAATTATAATCAAGATACATGAAAAGAACACTCCAAACGGAGTTACGGTTAAAAAGATATAAGCAAAACAAGTTTGGAACACAATCTGCCAACATCAGGAAACACACTTTAGAGCAATGCATAAACAGGATAATGAATGCAAACATGCTCAAAAATGATATACAACTAAAGAAGACATGACAGGGAAGGCATGGCAAAATGAATCATGCAAAAAGGCATCATGAACAACTAGTTATAGCCCAAGCAAAGTGCAATAAAACATTACTGGTCTAGGACTTAGTGAAAATCAGGAAAACAGGGAAGAAACTGTTATTTTCATGCTGTATAAACAAGGATAAAGCTATATGAAAAAGTGTAGCAACATGACATAGCAATATATGGGCATGGAGTAGGCATGATGATGATCAGGTACAAACTAGAATCAAGGTCATAGGCATAACAGATCAAAAGATATTAAGTATGCAACATGACATCAAAAAGTTACACACTTAGAGAAAAACAGAGGTAGCTTTCAAAAATAGTGGCATATTAACTTTGGGTGATGAAACAAACATCATGCAACAGGAAAATATGACATGTGAATGCATAACGTTGAAGTAGACATGGTGCTTAACAATATGCAACAAGAATAAATGCAATAGGCCTCATGGATGTGTCACAATCATCATGCAAACTTGCAATAAAATAATAGCATCAGCACATGACAGAAAATAAGTAGCAGTTAACAGTCTGATGCTCACTTCAAAAGTGATTAACATCATCAAGATGACCTCAAATCAAAATGCTCACAAAATACGAACTGAAGTACAAACAATTATAAACAAATTTCCTTTTGGGAGCATCGTGATCCGGGCTACGGTTTACTCGCAAATTAAGTCGCAAAGTTGAAACAACAGCAAAAATTTACACAGGAAACAATAAATCAGAAAAAATAATAAACCGGGCCTCACCCCTAATGGGCCAAGCCCATCTGGCGGCTGAGGCGGCCTGGACTAGCTGGATCTGGGCCGCGAGGGGTTCCATGGCCGTGGGAGCCCAGTGGGTCGCGCTGGCGCTGGAGGAGCGCTGGATCGGGCTCCTCCCGATCCCAGCGAGAGGCACCAGGCGCCGGCGGCCGGCCGGCGCTCCGGCGCGGCGGCGCAAGAGGAGGGCGGCCGCGGGGCTTGGCACGGTGGAAGGCAGCGCGGCGGAGGAGGCCGACGAAGGGCGCGGGGTCGCCGGAGTAGGGGAGATCGCCGGGCTTCAAGGAGGCGGCGCTCGAGCTCGAGGCCCCTAGCCATGGCGCGGCGGCGCGTCGTGTCTCCGGCAGCGGACCTGCGAAAGGGGGGAGGGAGGTGGTGAGACAAAGGACGGAGGAGAGGAGGAGGCGCGGGAGAGGAGGGTGGCGGCGACTTCTGCCGGCGGGATGCGGCTCACCGACCGAAAGGGGTGGGATAGTGGTGGTCTCTATATAGCCAAGGTGGCTGGCAGTTTGCAAAAACATCCCCGTTTTTCTCTCTCGCACGCGGGGTTTCCGTTCCTGACCGCCGGGGGTCCGCAGGACCTCCGATTCGGGTAAAAATTCGAACTGCGCGATCAGCGCGTCGAGCCGGCGGCGTTCACCTTGCGCTGGAACCGTTCCGAGAAAATTTTCCGGTGCGCTATAAAAATATCCTGTTTTCTTATTCATCGGGGTTTTTCGTTCCGTTGGCTGCGGCTGGTCTTGTGCGGTTTTCGCAACGGTGCTCGGGTAAAACCCGGTGTCGCAAAGGTCGAGTATTAGGGTGGCAAGTGTCTGGCTCCGTTTGGTACGAGATAAGAGGGGGAAAAATAATCGCCGATCAATAAATCGGGGATGCAAACACCGCAAACAAATCAGACAATAAAACAATTCACACCGAAAACAAAATTTTTAATTTTTCTGAAATCTGGGTTGTTACAATACATTACCACCATCAATATATCTCGTCCCGAGATCCAGGACGATCCGGGGGAGAGGGGAAGGGGGAAAGAAGAGAGTCGACGATCTTCAACACCACCAAAAATGGACTATGCTCCATGTCGACGCCGAACTCCTGTCGAGATAAATTTGGGCAGAGAGACGACAACGTCGAAGAACGAAACCATCAGGTGCCAAAAGGAAGAACGATAGTCCAAGCGACGATCAAGTGAAGCATTCTCACTCAAATAGTGAGGATACTAAGCAAGAGGAATGGGGTCAACGGATGACCAAGATGTATACCAGAGTCGGATAGACTAAAGGTACTACAGGATTTCCCAACCTGAGATCGGAATCGAGACAATACGCTGCAAGCAAGGCATTGTAACTATTCCGAAACTCCACACACTCGAGATCCTAGAGTTTCAAAGGGATAAGACGAGAGTTAAAACACATACGGCACTTGTCCTGACCAGAGCAAGGGTAAGGATTAAAAAGATTCCTACTCTCCGATAACTAACTTAGTAACTACAAAATAGTTTTTTTGTCTAGACTTGACTTCGGCCAGAAAAGGGATCCTGCGGTCAGTAAGGCTCTGATACAAAGTTGTAAGGCCCGATATGCGGTACTGTTCAAGATCTAGATGTTTCCATCCAGATCCAGGGACGAAATACATATCGGTCCCACCGCAACATATGACAATGCCATATGCCCCGGATTTCCAATATGATAGCACAACATTACAGCTACATGGATACAACATCTCATACAATCGGCATACAACTGCCTTAAATACAATACATCAGTGGAAGATACATGTCTGAGTATAGACTACATTCGAATGCCTAGCGGCAAAGGTAAAACACACCATTCCCGTAACCACACGGGTCCAGGCTCTCCGCCGGGATCCACCTAACTAGTCGTCGTCGAGTCTCCACGAAGGCGTCCATAAGAAGAAGAGTCGAGGTAGAATCAACTGCAGCGGCCGATCAGGAAAAAACATAAAAGGTAAAGGAAAAGAAAGGGGTGAGAATATATCAAAAGTCTTGTAACAAACTTCTCACAGGTAAGATGGGGGTAGTGGTGAGGTTGCAGATGCACTAGCGAGAAATAGTAACATAGCCGAACAAGTTTTGCTAGGATGTCGAGGACATTGTTGTTTGGGTTTATTTGAGACACATAAATATAAAGTGGTAGGATCAAGCAATCGTTCTATCCTACACCTAGGTGCGAGTGAGCTGAAAGTTATAAGCATGATATATGCTCCCCCTTTCCTGATGAGCAGAGTAAACCGAAGGTGAAGTTGATGCAAGCTCGCAACGTCTCCGAGAGGTACCCGCGAAAGCACACAAGAAGGAAACACTGGAAAAGGCAATTGACGAGCAATCATCTATTACTACAAAGCAATAATGAGCAAGCAAAACAAGAAGGCAACACGAGACAACACACTACGGTATCACATCTATCGTCGAGAGCGGTTACTAACAGGTTCAGTGGAGTACTCGTCACGCACGACGGTACCGCACATTTAAAATCGGTTCAAGTTGTTTAGCTACAGGTGATCAACAAAGGTTGTTAACATGGCATCTCACTCAAGCATGGCATATCACACAAACACGGCAAGAGGTGAAGCATAAAGGAAACTATTTATGCTAGTCAATTTAAGTGAGGCACATCCTACACATGGCATTCCACTAAGTACCCCACGACAATTAAAAGATTTAGTACTGTTCTTTCCTAAACCATATTTTAGGTTGGTTAACAGCAGCAAACAATAGCATAAACACAAAGTACATGAAAATATAATCAAGATACATGTAAAGAAAACTCCAAACGGAGTTACGGTGAAAAAGATATAAGCAAAACAAGTTTGGAACACAATCTGCCAACATCAGGAAGCACACTTTAGAGCAATGCATAGACAGGATAATGAATGCAAACATGCTCAAAAATGATATGCAACTAAAGAAGAAATGACAGGGAAGGCATGGCAAAAGGAACCATGCAAAAAGGCATCATGAACAACTAGTTATAGCCCAACCAAAATGCAATAAAACATTACTGGTCTAGACTTTGTGAAAATCAGGAAAACAGGGCAGAAACTATTATTTTCATGCTGTATAAACATGGATAAAGCTATATGAAAAAGTGCAGCAACATGACATAGCAATATATGGGCATGGAGTAGGCAGGATGATGATCACGTACAAACAAGAATCAAGGTCATAGGCATAACAGATGAAAAGATATTAAGCATGCAACATGGCATCATAAAGTTACAGACATACAGAAAAACAGAGGTGGCTATCAAAAACAGTGGCATAGCAACTTTGGGTGATGAAACAAACATCATGCAACAGGAAAATATGACATGTGAATGCATAACATTGAAGTAGACATGATGCTTAATAGTATGCAACAAGAATCAATGCAATAGGCCTCATGGATTTGTCACAACCATCATGCAAACTTGCAATAAAATAACAGCAGCAGCCCATGACAGAAAATAAGTAGCAGTTAACAGTCTGATGCCCACTTCAAAAGTGATTAACATCATCAAGATGACCTCAAATCAAAATTCTCACAAAAGATGAACTGAAGTACACCTAATTCTAAATAAATTTCATTTTGGGAGAATCGTGATCCGGGCTACGGTTTATTCGCAAATTAAGTCACAAAATTGAAACAGCAGCAAAATATCTCTGGCTTAGAAAAATTTACAGATGAAACAATAAATCAGAAAAAATAATAAACCGGGCCTCACCCCTAATGGGCCAAGCCCATCTGGCGGCTGAGGCGGCCTGGACTGGCTGGATCTGGGTCGCGAGGGTTTGCTGGGTCGCGGGAGCCCAGTGGGTCGCGCTGGCGCTGGAGGAGCGCTGGATCGGGCTCCTCCCGATCCCAGCGAGAGGCAGCAGGCGGCGGCAGCCGGCCGGCGCTCCGGCGCGGCGGCGCAATAGGAGGGCGGCCGCGGGGCTTGGCACGGTGGAAGGCAGGGCGGCGGAGGAGGCCGACGAAGGGCGCGGGGTCGCCGGAGTAGGGGAGGTCGCTGGGCTTCAAGGTGTCGGCACTCGAGCTCGAGGCCCCTAGCCATGGCGCGGCGGCGCCTCGAGTCTCCGGCGGTGGACCTGCGAAAGGAGGCGCGGGAGAGGAGGATGGCGGCGGCTGCTGCCGGCGGGCTGCGGCACACCGACCGAAGGAGGCGGCCCGGTCGGCTCGGGATGGCAGCGCTGTCGTGAGGAGAGAGAGACAGGGGGTGTCTGCAATTTTGGCTTAGGGGAAACCCTAGAAAAGTGTGGGAGAGTGGTGGTCTTTATATAGCCCAGGTGGCTGGCAGTTTGGAAAAACATCCCCGGTTTTTCTCTCTCGTGCGCGGGGCTTCCGTTCCTGACCGTCGGGGGTCCGCAGGACCTCCGATTCGGGTAAAACTTTGAATTGCGCGATCAGCGCGTCGAGCCGACGGTGTTCACCTCGCGCTGGAACCGTTCTAAGAACATATTCCGGTGCGCTATAAAAATATCCCGTTAACTTATTAATTGGGGTTTTTCGTTCTGTTGGCTGCGGCTGGTCTTGTGCGGTTTTCGCGATGGTGCTTGGGTGAAACCCGGTGTCGCAAAGGTTGAGTGTCAGGGTGGCAAGGGCCGGTCTCCGTCCGGTATGAGATAAGAGCGGGGGAAATTATCGCCGATCGATAAATCAGGGTTGCAAACACCGCAAAAAAATCAGTCAATCAAACAATTCATACCGAAAACAATTTTTTAAATTTTTCTGAAATCTAAGCTGTTACAGACCTCCAGCGTAGCCGCAGTAGCCTCCACGTCGAACATGGGCATTGAAACCATTGCCTGCATGGAAGTTCCCCGGCGGCCCTCCAGCAACGCCATGGTTGAATTGGCCGTAGCTTTCTTGCATATTTTTTTCTGCTCAAACCTTGAAGACCGTACTCGTTTCCTTGGATTCGGTGTTTTGGGCACGACAACAACAATGAGTAATCGTCTTTGGGTAGAACAAGATGGACATATCGAGTTCGATCCGTCAGCCTTCGCTTTGAGATTTTTTGCAATTGCAAAGCTGTGATCAGATTCGATCCAGCTGAGCGGCTTGCGATGGTTGCCGCCGGAAATATAATCGAGATTGTGATGAACCTGAGTAGGCTCGAGTCCCGGGCGGAGTCGGTGGATCTTTGATTTGTTTGCGCAGATTTGTTTGTGTCGGTTTTTCTTTGTCCGACCGATCACGAGCTTCTCGATTCCTGTGAGGACCTCATTCAAGATGACAACACCCTTGTGCGTAGGCCCCACGGTGGGCGCCAACTGTCGTGGGAAAGTCACGACAGATGTCCTTATAAGAGAACTTGATTATGGGGCCTTGGCTACTAGTGTACGAGGAAGAAGAACATCACAGAGAGAGAAAACGCGATTTTATACAGCTTTGGGCCCCGGGAAACATCGTCCGGTAAAAACCCTACATGCTATTTGTGGCTAGGTCTTATTCCTTTTCTCACACAGAGTCGCCGGCATGTCGCCGGCTCTCCTATAGTTGTGTCTAGTTGTCCCTGGTTTAGATGACATGGGACTAGTCTATTGAAGTTTTCTATTGAGTCTTCCCTCTTTGGGGCGCCTTACCCCTCCTTATATAGGTCAAAGGGGAGGCTTACATGTAGAGTCCTAGTTGTTGGGGTTCGCAGCAGAAAACACAAATTTTTCTAACTAGCGTTCCCTTAACCCAAGATCTAGCTAGCCGTATTACCGTAACGGACAGTGGTGCGGAAATAACATACCTCGGGGTGTAGTCCGTTGCGCGGAAAACGTTCCCGCAAACGTGGTTGATGTAGCCGATCAAGTTTCACAGCCCCCTGGCTGTGTTGAGCACCGTGCCACACGTGCAGCACCTCGTAGTACTCGCACACGTACGAGACTCGATGACGACCTCCGTTCTCCGATCCAGCGGAGGGGGCGGAAGCAGACCTCCGGACGGAGCTTCGGCAGCACGACGGCCTCCGATTCTAGCAGAGAGGTCTCAATTCCACTACAGGCTCACACTAGGGAGCCCACCGTGGAAGAGACCAGAGAGGGGAGGAGACCGGAGAAAACCGATCTCAATTCGGAGTTATATTTATTTTCTCACGAATTTCTGTGTATTAATTATGTGCACCCTGCCTGTCTTTATATAGGCTGGGGAAGGGAGTCAACCCACCTCCCCTAGCAATGTGGGACTAAACCCTTTGCTAGGGGGGAGTTGGACGGCCAAGGGGGGAGAGGGGGCGCACCCCTCATGGGCCCTAGGGCCCATGGCGCCTCCCCCCCTTTTTCTTTTCTTTTTTTCTTTTCCCTTTAATTCCTTAATGGGCCTTTTTCTCCACTCCCATAACACATATTAATTAGAAATAAAATGATTTTAATTATTAATTCAATTAATTAATAACTACAATATATTATTCCATCTCCCGGTGCTCCGGAAACACTTCCGGCTCACTCCGAACTTGTTTCGGTTCAATACGGTACTCCTCCGATATTGTCTCCATAATTCTCTGGTTGCTCCGATGGTTCCTTAAAGGTCTCCGATTTCATCGAGCCCTTAAGTGTGTTACCCTACGGTCCGAGAACACTCCAGTCATGACCGAGCAGAGGCAACAGTCAATGATCATCATCGGGACCTGGATGCCCATAACAACCCCTGTGCATTCCGGATATCAATACCGATTGGACCTTACGCCGTATAGCATTCCCTTTGTCAGCGATGCTGGATTGTTCCGAGATTCGATCAATGACATCCTATGTCTGGTTCAACCTCGTTCCGAACTAAATCCTTATACACTCGTTCCCGTGATATTCATCCCCGTGACCTAGTCACACGCTGCGCAGCTTTATGGATGGAATCTCACCGAGTGGGCCCTGAGTATCTATCCATTATATGGATTGACAAATCCCGCTCTTGTAAACAATACTCATCAACGTATCTCCACGGAATACCTAAGATACAACCGTTATGACCCGCATATTTCAGTGAGGTGGTGGGATGTAAGTCAAAGCATCCGGGAAGATAGTGATTATGCACGTACTCACGGTCAAAGGAACGGTCTACCACGTTCTGTAATTACAACACTGAACCTTCATAAGATTTGATCATGCTGTAATGCTTTCTTTGGGTAATGTTCATCACGTCACTTAACCAGTGAGGTGACCTCATAGTCAAGAGACTTAATTGTCCATGATCGCGAAACTACGATCATCATGTTGACCATGAACTAGTTATCGATGTAGAGGCTAACTAGGAACTCTGGGTGTTTCTATACCACACCTGCATCATTGTTTCACTGATGCAGTTCTAGCACGGTATGAAACTGGTTATGAACTTGCTTAGATGTATTGGAATAATCATATATTATTTGCCTCTAGAGCATATATCCAACAGTCTCCCACTTGCACTAGAGTGCTAATAATCTAGCCGCATTTTGCCGATCATAATCATCTTATCACATAAGTGTTTTTTTGATCATGCATGCTCATGGAAGAGGGTTCGTCAACGAACTGCACCAATTCAGATTCGTATGTTTCCTTTGCAACTGGTACATGTCAAAAGCTCTTTTGACATACCACTCATTATCATATAATGGTTGGATATAAGTTTTGCGGGAGAGTGAGACTATTATTTCACAGTATCCTCCAATGATCTCTTGGTCCAGTCTTTAGAAGACTCATCCATAGTCATATATACTGGGAAATACACTCAGCCAGAAGTCCAATACTTCTAACGCTAAACTTTTATCCATACGTCTACTTTCTTAAGTAGTATTATGTTTGTAGTACCGTGAACTTTGCTCACATTTCTTTCATATCTTTGGTGATGTCTCTAATTCCGTATAGACCCATAATATGGCTTGCAATTGTAATCTTGCATTACATTCAAATCTATTATCCTTTCTATATTTTAGAGAATAGTCCTTAGTATTCCTCTCTATACTGAATTCATGGACTTTATTCAGATTCTGTGTTTTACTCCTAAAGCACATCGGAATCTGTTCTTCTTTCAAGAACTTTTGAGTCATTCTGTTGTTGCATTCACAATGCATGTTATATGGTAGAATCATATGTCAAGAACATATAAGATCACATGTCCAGTACATGGTGCATCTCTATTCTTCCATCAAGACATTGCTTGTGATATTTGGATTTTATCCATTATATAATTTCTAGCCACAAGAACCTGTTTCTTGTCTAGAAGATTATTCCAACCTTCACTTTGTTTCATTATCCGTATCTTAATCTACTCATATAGATTTCAACGTGTAATGTGTTGGTATTTCATTGAAAAGAAGATTCTTGCAATCTTGTATTTTATTTGCCTTATGCTCTATATATATATCATAATGCACATATGTATATAAGACGATTCTCTATATACACAATCAATGCATATCCATATATATACATATGAGATCATTCTTCACACATATCAATTCATATATGTTTGAGACAATGATCATGCTCCCACTCAAATATATCCATCATATACTCATATATTTGTGGTTCAGCTTTCATCAAGTCATTTTATTGTTTATTATGTCTTACATAATGACAATGCTTCCAAATCTCCCACTCAGAAAATGCCCTCTGCATTCCAAGTTTCTGGGAAGTTTTCAAAGCTCCCACTCAGTTTCATGAAACTGCAGGCCCACTCAATATTTTGGTCATCACAAAATCACTTGATCAAATCAAGGTTGAGGGTTCCTGTCTTGAGGTACTATAGTCCATCCTTTTAACGAAGTAACCTTCGTCATGCCCATTGCAATTCTCTTTCAAATCCCAAATTTGACTGAGATGCAATTTCAGGCTATGGTCTATCGTAGTGTAAATGAAATATTTTATTGATTAAAGCATTCCTACGTTTCCGCAGTCAATCACCATTGAACTTTGGTCATAACCAAATAATTCCTTATTCCCATTACATTTTTCTCAATGACTCTCCAGTTTGTCGAGAATATGAAATAACCGATTTATTTCACAGGACGTGAGCCATCCTTAATGTAACTCAATATTATTTAATTTCTCCTCGTGTTCTAGGCTACCATCATTCCTTTGTGTCTTCAAGCAATATTATTTCCTATTGTTTTATTAAGAAGACTCATGATTATTGTTCTGTACAGAACGTATTCATGACAACCTTCTAAATTCAACAATGGCTTCAACTCATATACCAAGATCAATCATCTTTGGCATATCCTTCCTTATATAGCGTCATTACAGCGGAACATGCTTCCGTTGCAATACTCTGATATTCTGAAGGCAAGGTCCAATACCCCGGTCAAAGTTTCCATTATCTCCCATTGGATTCGTGTCGAGAGACTTTTCTCGTATTACCAATTAAGCAACACACAATTTGCTATTTGGGAGAATATGTAATTTCAATTGCTCGTAGTTTTATTACAAAGAAATTCTTTCTTTTAAGAAACCTTATAACACCATCAGTTATGGAGCTATCATGTCTCGTTTAGAATCAGGATGGTTTCCTATTCATGAAGTGGGTGTTTTAACTTAATGAATTAAACAACTTATTCGACAATAACTATAGTGCTAGGGGAAAGAACGTTTAGACCATACTACGGTTTAGTATGACTACGAATGGTTTAAGTAGTCTAGCACTTTCAACTTCCATCGTAGTTTGTGGTACAACTTCCACAAGTCTCCCATTATGTCAATATCAATACTTATCACTTCGGATCGTAGCGTCGTGATATGTATCCTTGTATTCTCACTTCTCACTGTGATTCCCGAATCTCAGTTTTATGATCTCAATTGAATACAACTTTCAATTAATCATATGAAGTCTTTAATGATAACTCACATGCCCATTCTACATCATTTATGTATAATGATTGGCACAAGTTCTACTTGCTAGAACCTTGTCATGATTATATTTATTGCAGAGGTTCATAGATCGTGTATCTAATCCATCTCATGCAATCAAGTTATGATTTTCATTCGATAATGAACTCACAAGTTAATAGATCATACATTTAATGAATTCATCCGTTATGAAGTGACCTCATGCAATCAAATCTTTGACTTGTTGTAAGCAAGACACCTTTATCATTAAACATTGAATATTTCTTGACAATAATAGTAGTATTATAAATGCTTTCTATCATATCATAAATCAAGACGTAATCAAAGTATAAGCACACTTTTATTCATAAAGATGGAACAACTGACTTATCTCATTACATGAATAACTTTGTCTCGCGAGATGCAAGACATACAACTAAGTGTTCATACTATAATGATTACATAAGATTTATCTAATACTCTAAGTATCTCCTATGATAGATGTCTCGGTGGAATCCATGCTGGCCATCAACTGACTTGATGTCCATCAATCCTTGATTTCACCTCTTCCCGTCCATGCAACAGCAGGTCCTGTTTTCATAAAACAGAATAAGTATCAAATACTCATTTACTGCACTTGTTGTATAAGGGAGTAAACATTTATAAAGTATATCAAGTATATACCTTCTCCATCGACAACTTCTCCTTCATTGGGTTCAACCTCCAGGTACTGGAGTCTATCCATGAAGTCAGAGAACTCGAGGCATTCACCTCTGCCGACATAGCCATGGACATGGTCTGTATAGCTCGGTGGAAGCGAGTGTAACACCGTGTATATCGCAGACTCATGTGTGGTATCATAGTCAAAGTCATCTACGAGGCTCAGATGTATCTCATGCATCTTGGCCAAGTGTGCCTTCAGGCAAGAGCCTTCTTCCATCTTTGTAGAGAGAAACTCACTTTCTAACTCAAATCTGGCAACTCTAAACTGATGCAAGTTTGATGACTTCAGCTCATCGATCATATCGTATGTGTCCAAATCAGCACACTCCTCACGCAAATGTTGCGGAATGCTGGTTTCTATGATACCCTTGGCTATGGCATATGTCCTACGGCGATAATGATAATCAATCGCCGCTTGTGCATCCATGTCGTTTTCAGGAGGATTTCCCACGTGCCTTTTAGTTAAGAATGAAAGGTTGATTCTCTTGAGCACGGCTCTAAGGCGTAAGTACCAACTAACGAAGTTTGACCCATTTTCTTTAAGTCTTTCACCATGTAAGAAGGAAACCATTTCAAGGTACTGGGTATTATCCATTTTCTACAAACATAATTGCAAGGAACACAATTAAGACTAGTTCACAACAATGAGTTCATATAATCAAATTATATATGAGCTCACACTAAAACATTTCATCCCTAAGAAGTTTTAGTGATTACATGATCCAGATTCACTGCCCGACCTCGAATATCACACGGCCGACGAGTCAGTTTCAAAGGTAGACAACAACTTGTGCGATCACATTATCTTATATGTACTGTGATTCATGCTCGATCTTTCGATCTCTAGTATTCCGAGGCCATATCTGCATATGCTAGGCTCGCCAAATTAACCTCCATGTTATATGCTGCTCAGCAAGGCCATATTTTCATATGCCAGGCTTGCCGAACCCAACCTCATGCGAACTCCATTGAATATGTAGGAAAACTCCGGTATGTACGGAGCATCAGGCCATATGGGAGAACCTTCCAGGTGGTGCACACTTCGGTAGAATACTTATGTTTGGCTTTGTTAAGGGATCATCTTATCACATGCTACCGTCGTGTATCCTATACTAGCAAGTTTTAAGATGTCTGGGCTATGGAAACACTAAGTCTACAGTGTCTCCATTTTAGTTTGTTTTATGATGACGATTACTACTTACTAGTAACACATAGCAAAGCTATCACTACATCACAAACAAACAAACGATAGCCCCCACTTTGCAATACAAGGTTTAGACGGTCTAGTTGTATATTGCAAGTTTTACTTGGCTTCTAGGGATTTCATAGTTAAACAGGTTTTAACCTACGAGTCAACCACAACGTCAACCATACGATTGTCTCTATTACACCCCGCACGGGGCCCTCCGTTGCAAATGCCACATCCGCTAAAGTAGAGAGACAGACACCCCCTAGCCACTTTATACGGTACAAGCCGCATGTCAAGCGTGGAACCAGTCTCGCGTAAGAGTACGCGTAAAGTCGGTCGGGGGCCGCTTCATCAAACAATGCCGCAGATGTGAACAAGTACACGTGGGAGGGTAACAATCATACAATCAACGCCCACATCCCCGATGTGTTCTATCCGTACAGTAATACTAAGCATAGACCTAGCTCTGATACCACTGTTGGGGTTCGCAGCAGAAAACACAAATTTTTCTAACTAGCGTTCCCGTAACCCAAGATCTAGCTAGCCGTATTACCGTAACGGACAGTGGTGCGGAAATAACATACCTCGGGGTGTAGTCCGTTGCGCGGGAAACGTTCCCGCAAACGTGGTCGATGTAGGCGATCAAGTTTCACAGCCCCCTGGCTGTGTTGAGCACCCGGATGGGTGTAGTGCCACACGTGCAGCACCTCGTAGTACTCGCACACGTACGAGACTCGATGACGACCTCCGTTCTCTGATCCAGCGGAGGGGGCGGAAGCAGACCTCTGGACGGAGCTTCGGCAGCACGACGGCCTACGATTCTAGCAGAGAGGTCTCAATTCCACTACAGGCTCACACTAGGGAGCCCACCGTGGAAGAGACCAGAGAGGGGAGGAGACCGGAGAAAACCGATCTCAATTCGGAGTTATATTTATTTTCTCACGAATTTCTGTGTATTAATTATGTGCACCCTGCCTGTCTTTATATAGGCTGGGGAAGGGAGTCAACCCACCTCCCCTAGCAATGTGGGACTAAACCCTTTGCTAGGGGGGAGTTGGCCGGCCAAGGGGGGAGAGGGGGCGCACCCCTCATGGGCCCTAGGGCCCATGGCGCCTCCCCCCCTTTTTCTTTTCTTTTTTCTTTTCCCTTTAATTCCTTAATGGGCCTTTTTCTCCACTAAGGCCCATAGCACATATTAATTAGAAATAAAATGATTTTAATTATTAATTCAATTAATTAATAACTAAAACATATTATTCCATCTCTCGATGCTCCGGAAACACTTCCGGCTCACTCCGAACTTGTTTCGGTTCAATACGGTACTCCTCCGATATTGTCTCCTTAATTCTCTGGTTGCTCCGATGGTTCCGAAAAGGTCTCCGATTTCATCGAGCCCTTAAGTGTGTTACCCTACGGTCCGAGAACACTCCAGTCATGACCGAGCAGAGGCAACAGTGAATGATCATCAGCGGGACCTGGATGCCCATAATGACCCCTGTGCATTCCGGATATCAATACCGATTGGACCTTACGCCGTATAGCATTCCCTTTGTCAGCGATACAGGATTGTTCCGAGATTCGATCAATGACATCCTATGTCTGGTTCAACCTCGTTCCGAACTAAATCCTTATATACTCGTTCCCGTGATATTCATCCCCGTGACCTAGTCACACGCTGCGCAGCTTTATGGATGGAATCTCACCGAGTGGGCCCTGAGTATCTATCCATTATATGGATTGACAAATCCCGCTCTTGTAAACAATACTCCTGAACGTATCTCCACGGAATACCTAAGATACAACCGTTATGACCCGCATATTTTAGTCAGGTGGTGGGATGTAAGTCAAAGCATCCGGGAAGATAGTGATTATGCACGTACTCACGGTCAAAGGAACGGTCTACCACGTTCTGTAATTACAACACTGAACCTTCATAAGATTTGATCATGCTGTAATGCTTTCTTTGGGTAATGTTCATCACTTCACTTAACCAGTGAGGTGACCTCATAGTCAAGAGACTTAATTGTCCATGATCGCGAAACTACGATCATCATGTTGACCATTAACTAGTTATCGATGTAGAGGCCAACTAGGAACTCTGGGTGTTTCTATACCATACCTGCATCATTGTTTCACTGATGCAGTTCTAGCACGGTATGAAACTGGTTATGAACTTGCTTAGATATATTGGAATAATCATATATTATTTGCCTCTAGAGCATATATCCAACACTAGTAGGATACAAACTAGTCTCTTTTTCTATTATAAGTAGAATATCAATCCGGGTCCTACTCTAAGTCTTGTAGTTTTTTCGTATCTTCCAAGTTAGGTGGACTCCATCTTGATTCCTTCGTCCGGCTTTCATCTGTGCGAGCCGACTCTTTTCATCCGACCGGCTTTGTCTCCAAACCGGGTCTAGCCGTGGGATATTGCCCCGAAAACTCCGGTTTCTAGTGGCTCTCGAGACTTCCCGTTTCGGTTTGAGGAGGCGTAGACTCGTCACGAGAAATATGATGAGATGGTTCGTACAGCTTGGGATGAAGTTGCACAAGGGCAACAGGGTGTGCCGCAGCGTGTGACATATTGCGACTGGTTTCGGTTGTAATGCAAAGATGGATTAGGGAAGTATTTCGGTCCATCAGGAGACATATTAAAAATCTCAAGGCCCAGATGGTGGAGGTTAAAACTTGCACGCTGCACTCTCGATACATGCATGAGGTTAGGGACATTGAGGGCCAGTTGTATGACGCCTATGAAAGGGAGGAAATATATTACAAACAACGACCTCGCCTGGATTAGCTCATGTGGGACGACCAGAATATGAACTACTTCCAAGACCGGGCCTCTCACCGATGTAGGAAGAACACTATCTGCTTCCTGCTTCGAGGAGATGGTACTAGATGCTCCAATCATGATGAGATGAGGGATCTTGCAGCTGATATTTATGAGAATCTCTTCACCTTTGAGGAATCACATGATGCGTCTCGAGTGCTTGACTTGATTGATGTGATGCATCTCGAGTGCTTGACTTGATTGATGGTATGGTCTCTGATTCTATGTACACCCACTCTCTGCTTTCATTTCTAACGAGGAAGCTGAGACTGCTCTCTTCCTAACGGGTCCAACTGATAAGTCCCAAACGTATCTATAATTTTTGCTTGTTCCATGCTTCTTTTGGTCATATTACTATATGTTTTGATTCACTTTCATATCATTTACAACATATTTGGGACTAACCTACTAATCTAGTGCCCAATCCTAGTTTTTGTTTGTTTTTGTCCGTGCAAATGCAGAAAAAAGGTGAAAAGTCAAAGTACTCAGAAAATTCCAGAGAAAATCCCAAAATTCTTTTATGTTAGAAGACTACATAAGCCCGAAGGGCAGCCGGAGGGGGCACCCCCTCCCCCTTGTCTAGGCGTCCCCACGGCGCGACCAGGGGGCGCACCCTCTAGTCGCGTGGATGGGTGGGGTCACCCCCGATGCCCCCCTTTGGTTTATATTTACATCATTCTCCGAAAATCCTAGGGGAGCAACCCTTTTAGTGATATATCTGTCGTGGATATGATCCTGAAAATGGATATAGGGGTATGATTGGAGGTATATAGATCTATACGCAGAGAGGTTGATGCAAGGGGAATTATACAGGTTAGGCCTCTCCTTGGAGATAAAAACCTTAGTCCTATCCCAGGCTTACGGGGGTGTTCTTCCTTAGTGTTTGGGAAATATGTGCGCGTAACTCCCTGGGCATGGCGCCGGGCTTATATAGAGTATGCCACAACCCTTTCAATGAACTAATGGTGGGGTTTAATTACAAGGCTTAACGCCTATCATTATTAAATGAAACTGACTACCCACTATTTCTAATTAAGAAGGAGTAATGCCTCTGGCTTCAATGCTCCGCGCTCTTTGCTCTTCCTTCCTTCTTCCGAGTAGTGAGCACCTCGTCAGTCTCCTCTTTTGATTAGTGAGTTACTCGGAGATAATCTGCTCTTCTGAGTAACTGGTTAGTCGGAGACTATCTCTTCTTCTGAGTAACGGATTTCTCGGAGACATCGTGACTTATGTTCCTGTGATTTATCAAGCTCCTGGTGATTTGGTAATTTATTTTGTTTCTTAGGTGTTTTTATGAAGTCGTAATGCTAAGGGTACCCCTTGGTACATGATACTTAGGGGTATACCTTTGGTATGACCACGACAATAGCCCCCAAGTGTTTTCGGGCACTCTTGATTGAGGAAGTTGATGTCATCAAAGAAGTGCATCCTTTTCTATTGATGATGGATTCATGAGGTATGTGAAGATTAAACTCAATAAGAGGGCTGGAAGGACTTTACTGATATTTGAAATTTTACCTCGAATCTGGGTCGGGCAAGTTAACGGAAAAATCTGGCGACACTCAAGCGTCTCTCGGAAGAGGTGGACTGAGGCCCCGAAGGTCGTGTCTCGGAGTAAAAGGCCTTAAACTCCATATGAACCAGATTTGCAAAGTTTGATATTCCAAAGCATTGTAAAATGAGCTTTAGCTCGTACCACATGGTATATCAATTCTTTTACCCCCTGCACCTTGTCCTACTAGTAATCTGGCAATCTACGTCAGAGAGGGATTACAAGTGAATTAACTACTTGGAACTTTTCTCGAGTAATTAATGAATACAAGGTTTTCCGTTTGTTGTGCATTCCAGAGTGAAGTTTCTTTCTAACTCATTACTTAGCTTCAGGCGGTATCCCATCCTGTCACTGTTTTGAGTTTTTAAGTACTGGCTGCTTTCTTTGACGCTCCGAGTGACAAGTTACTCGGTTGTTTGACGATGACTCTTTCCGAGTGATAGCTTACTTGGAAAGATCTCCGAGTGATGACTTACTCTGTTTGTGATAATCATGTCCAAGTAGTGACTCAATCGGTTGAGATGTAAGAGGAGAGGTTTCCGAGTAACTTCTTTCCATTACGTGGAGCCAATTCCTTTCCGAGTGAGCAAAACAATCTCGGATTTTTTGTTAAATCCATTACATCTCAAGAGAGACAAATCATTCTTGTCAGAGAATCTTCCTGTCAGTGGAAGAGGGATGTTCTGTCAGATCTGACGCCTCGATTCCCGGTCAGTTATTATATCATTAACCGTGCGCTATTAATGAGGCTGGATTTTGGGGAACAGCAACGGTCCTCATTATGACGCGCTAGATTTACGCGTGTATAGCGGTTCCTCCTTGCTATATAAATCCCATCTTCCGCAGTAAAAACGCATCTGGATTCACATTTCCTCTCGCCCTGGCTGTTCTTCCTCTTTCCTATTCGCATCCTCGTCGCCGGTGGTGCTTCCTATATTTCAGTCTTCGGCTGCCTACGTTTCTTCCTCATCTTCGCTTCTCCGGCTGCGACGCCTTGCTGGAGCCATGTCTGTTGGGGAATAGCTTCCTTACATCGTCAAGGAGGAGATGCTCCAGGCCTACCAGGACTCTAGTATGCTTCCTCGCCATGGTTTCCGTGTTCCGCCCCCTGAGGAAGAAGAACCCCTTTCCCAATAGGACGAGTGTGTATTGCTCCTTTCCCATGTGGATCGAGGATTTTCTCTCCCCCCATCCTTTTTTGTTGGATTTTCTCGTCTTCACTGGTTCTCAACTCCACCATCTTGTGCCCAATGCCATCACCTTGCTATCTAGCTTTGTTACCTTGTGCGAATGATTCATAGGCATAGAACCCCACTGGCATATTTTCGCACCATAAACACCATTAAACCACAAAAGATGAAGAAATTCCGTGAAGGTGGTGTCCTAGAGATAAATCATTTGTGTGGTGGCTTGTTTCTCGGCAAGAAGCAGGGAGCCAGTATTTTCCTTCTAGTATACCCGATTCTGTGAAGAATTGGCAGAATAGTTGGTTTTACTGCAAGGTGGGAACAAAGCCTGGTACTCGGATGCTGCCTCCTTACTCGGACGTGAGACTGACCCGTTCCCAGGGATGGAATCCCCGACTAACGAATGCTGACAAACAACAAGCACTTCCCTTGATGCGAGAGATTGTAAGGCTGAGGAAGAATGGTCTTGACGCCATCGATCTGATTGCCACCTTCGTGACTCGGAGGATACAACCTCTCCAAGCCCGAGCTCGGGGAATATGGGCCTATACTGGGCTGAACGATAACACTCGGTATAACAACACTGAGAAGTTACAAGAAGAGTTTGAGCACAAAATGAGAGTCATCAACAGCGTGAACCATGTTGCGCAGATGTTGGGCCGAGTTAGTCCTCTTGACAGTGAGCACCCTCCTACTCTGGTAAGCTTGTTTATTTTGCATCCTCCCGTTTTTAGATACTTTGTGGGTTTGGTCTTGATCTAAAGCTTTTGCCCTTTTGTAGCCAAATATTGCTTCATTTCATTCCCCTATTCCATTAGCTCCCCAACATCCCGCTAAAGAAGATGAAGAGAGCAATACTGGCACGGGAGCCGGGGTTGGAATCGGAGAGGAGACGGAATCCGAGGTGGCTCCTTCTCAGGTGTCTTCCGAGTTACGATCAAGATCGTGACTCGGCGCGGGAGGGCCTTACTCGGAGTCGCAAGAGATCTCTTACTCTGAGTAATGGAGAGATCAGCAGTAAACACCCCGCACTGGGTTTGAGCCATGGAAAGGTTGTCCCATTGAAGCCCAAGAAGACTCTTACCACTCTTGGGGGTAGAAAAATTAAACCTTCGGGGGATGTTGCTGATGCTGGCAAACAAAAAAGTACTGAACCTGGTTCTGCCAAAGCTGTTGTATCCCCCCCCCAGGTGTGCTTTGAGGACTGATCGCAAGTAATGTTTCTATTCTTTCTTTGAATTGGTATTTTGTCCATATTTAATCTTCTCACAAGCCTTGTTTTTATACGTCCGAGTGGTTCCGAGTCACTTCCTGGAGTCGTGGATCAAAATGCGGAGACTTATGAGTATAGCAGTACCTATGGAGTGACTGATTTTCTTGTAATGGACACCATTCCTAAGCATACTTCAACTGGAAATAATGATTCTTCTTCACTCTTAATACCATAGCTTCATGTTTCCTGCTCGTTTCTTTTGATTTTTCCTTTTAGTGGATATGGATGTTGATGTCGGTGCAGATCCAAATCAGTCAGTGGATGACCAGGCTACTTCTGAAGCAACTGCTCCCGATTTGGTTGTTCCAAGCAAGGATGTTTTGCCCGAGCCAAGTATTCCTACTGCCGACCGTTCACCTTCTCCACCAAAGGTTCTTGTTCAGGAAACTGCTTCTAAAACTGCTCATGAGACTGCTCGAGCTTCTTCCGCTCCAATCCTAGTCGCTATTCTGATTGAGAATGCTAGAGTTAGTAAGTTGAAGGATTCCTTGTTAAAGGATTATCAATTTGAGTCGCGCTTGCGCGAGTTGGCCTCCGAAGCTGAGTCAATGAAGGCGAACATGTACGTAAGTACTTATGTAAGTTTTTCACCCACTGGGTGTCCGAATGACTTTTCTGTCTGAGTTGCTTGAAGCTTTGTTAATTTGAAACATCCAGAGGGAGCACTTCTTAGTCCACCCACCGGGTGTAGCCCCTAAGGCTCCGAGTAACTTCTTGAAGTTACTCGAAGTCTTTTGATATGAGGTTTTCATTTGTAAACTTTCAGTAGGAGCACTTCTTAGTGCACCCACTGGGTGTAGCCCCCAAAGCTCCGAGTAACTTCTTGAAGTTACTCAGAGTCTTCACTACAAGAAATATGCTAATACACGACGCTATATTTCCGTCGCTACATCGTCACGGTTTTTTATTTACGACGAACTTACGATGAAAAACCAAGCGTCGAAAACGAGGCGTCAAAAACTGAAAGCAACGACGTTTTGGTCAAAATCGTCGTAACTTTCACAACGATTTCTAGATCGTCGTAACCTTTACGACGATCCTAAATCGTCGTTGGCAATCTAACCCAATCCTACGTGGCAGTCCTATGTGGCAAAATAGCGATGAAATCAAAACGTCGTGGCTGAAATCAGCCCAACCCATTTCAATTGATCACACGGGTTGGTTTTGAATTTTTGGGCTTTTCTTATTAGGCTTCTTTTGGAGCCTTAGAATATTTATAGCCCTTCTGTATTTTTTTTCAATTTTTTATCATTATAATTTGGGCCCTGCCCTTTTAGTGCCCAAATAAATTTGGGCCAGTTCAGTTTTGGCCTTTTTATTTTTGAATTCAGCAACTTTTCTTTTCTTTTTTCAACATTGTATTTTAATACTGGTCCTCCTAGTTAGATGAGACCACTTGTCAAGTTCATCTCATAAACTGGTCCCACACAGTTAGAAAGCTAGAAAGGTTCATATTTGCAAGATTATTTTACAAGCGAGCCTACTAACCAGGTTTACATTTCACATAATTTCAAATCACATACACAATCGTTATTTCAAATAGGACAGAGTTAACACATAAACTTCACCCAAAATAACAGTAAATTAGCCCAGCAACTGGCCACACCCATCACATCTTTATGATTTATTACAACCCAGTAGCTCGCCACACACAGCAACTCCTACTCGCCAAACTCCTCTTTGGTCAGAAGCCCTTCCTCCCAGGCGCCGGCTAAAGCCCATACTCCCAGGTGTTATGCTTCTCCTCAGCTTGGAGCCCTGATGTAGATCAACCGCTCCTCTGATCCATATCCAACCCCAGATCAGACAGTGCTAATCCAGATCCACCGCTCCTCTTATCCTGCAAATCCAATTCAAAGGCAGCATCAATAATTTGAGAAACTGCAAGTGTCCAATTCACAAATAGCAAGTGTATAATACAGAAACTGGAAGTGTCCATTTGAGAAACTGGAAGCACAACAGGCTACTCCAGACAACATCAGCAAACTGGAATCACAACAAGATAGTCCAGGTAGGACACGAAAGCAGCATAGCAAGCTACTCCAAGGAGGACAACAACATCACAACAAGCTACTCCAGGTAGGACAACAGCAGCACAACAAGCTACTCCAGGTAGGACAACAGCAGCACAACAAGATACTTCAGCCATGAAACAATATCAACACAATAAGCTACTCCAAGCAGGACAACATGAGCACAACAAGATACTCTAGGCACGACACAACAGCAGCACAACAAGTTGGGTGAAGCACTTATCTTAGTCAACTGATGAACGACATGGAAGCCTAAGTAGCTGAATTTTTTTGTTGCTGACCTCCCTCTCAGATGTCACTGCCCTCACAAACAAAATAGATATTCACCTACAAGATAAAATGACATGTTTAGTAGACCAAGCAATTCACATGTGAGCTCTCAGTATCACTTTTTTGGCAAGGACATTAAATGTAATGCTTACTTAATCCTTGAGTTCAGCTAGAATTAAAAACTAAAAGCTTATGTGCCCTTACTAACGAGGCTTCATACTGATTTACAGTCAGCCAAAAAAAATTGTATGTCCACATGCTGAATTTTTTTTTGCTTTCAAAAAATAAAAACTAGATAGGAAAACAGTAGATAACTTAGATATAATATCTTGGTTATTGACTATTTTTTTCTTAACTAAGATAATATTCTAAAATTTTAGGTTCATATACTTTGAAGTTTTCAGCCACACTGGCTACATATAATTATCCAAATCCAATAGACAACCTTGAACGAGGGCCGATCTGTCCTTTACCCCTGTATTCGACCTTCTTCCTCTCCCCTGCTGCTGCATCCCATGGCATAGAAGAAGTGAAAGAGCGATGGCCCCCCGCCGCTTCTTGCCTCCCTGCTCCTCCACTCTCACTATGAAGCGTTTGGGGTGGCGGACTAATTTATTAGCAGAAGAGAAGTTGTTATCAGGTTAAACCTCCTTAATTTATTGATCATTTACTCGTGCAATTTTCCCTCAAGCATACAAACAAAGTTTGAAGAAAATCAAACATGAACAAGCAATTATTATGCACGACACACATACACATCTCACGAAAAGCTCGAAAACAGCAAGGTGTTAGTGTTAGTAGCATGATGTTGTCAGTAACATAATTTAAGTTTGTCTATGATACAATAAGTACTTTCACGAACAATAGAATAAGTAAAACCATTAGTTTGTCTTCAGGTTACAGAATGGTGAGTACAGAGTAAAAATAATTATAGTATATGTCATTCAAGGATCACTCCTTGGAAAGTGCACCATATGGGGTGTTTATTAAAGGCTAGATATATAAGTGAGGGACCATACAATGTGATTAACCTAGATTGGTCAACACATTATCATGTTTTTAACCTGGTCAAGTCTTGTCATGGCGAAGAGAATTGGTTTCGATCGGTCATCTAGAATTCCACTGCAAAGAACAGTGATTATCATTAGAAAGAGGCACGTTTCAACACTATTTGCAAGATCATGCTAGCAATATCACCAAAATTGTGCAGAAAAATAGCATCCTGATGACGGATACACAATTATTCAGAGGCAGACAAAAGTAAATGATCTTAGGCTGTTCAAGTAAGAACATTATTTTCCGAAGATGGGCTAATCTTAGAGCAGGCTATTAAGTTTAACATCATACAACTTATAACAACATTACTATATATTCTCTGTGGATGAATGACTAGGGTCAAACAGGGAACTGTAGATGGTTGTTTCATGTGAACTTTCACGTAAGCATGAGCATAATATAGGCCAGCACTGGCTGTCTAAACTATCTCATGAAAAAATTAATACTCCAAATACAAATCTATACAAGGTTTACGAGAGAAAATGAGAAGGAACAAAATTTAAAAACTATCACCTCTTGATCACCATCATCTTCATCCTCTGAAATGTCATCATCGTCAATCATTAAAGCATCATCAAGCTCAATATCAGATGTGTCCAGCTCCTCATCCTGCACATAAGTACATTGCAGATAAAAGGGTATTAGTTGGCAATTTTCCAGTGCTGAAAAGGCCAAATATTATCATCTGAGTCTTAATTGTCAGCTTGGTTGACTACACAATGGCTTAAGCACATTTGGACATCATGGCAAACTATACAACACAAGAATACAAGATAGTCTCAGTGCATGGCACCATCGCTCATGGATTTCTATGCCAATAAACAACCATGAGTGAGATATAAAAGGATGGGGAACTTTTATCTCTTTTTTAGCAGAAAGTACCTTCAGTAGAAATAAGAAAAGAGGAGATCATACTATGCCCAAAGAAGATGCATATTTAAATATCTGGTAAGTAGCCAAGGATATATGTCTCAAAACATAAAGCCCTCAACATGATTTACATCAATAGAAAAAATTTGCAGCTTGTGTCAGATATAACAACGACAGCAAGATTTTTGGAAACGCCTGAAAAAATCATTATGATATCACTAACTTTCAAAGTTTGCACAAAACAAAATACAAGATTTGAGTATGTTTCTCTTATCTTTGAGCCCCTTCCATGTTTTTTAAGCTCCCCCAATGATAGCAAATAATGTTTTTCATTCATAGCACTAGAATACTTTATAATTTTTAAACCGATATTTCTCATTTTTAGCATCACAGCTTAGATGGAATATGCACCGGAATCTTATGAAGATCTAGACTAAAATAACAACCCGATACGTTTTTGGCGGTCAAGTGTTCATGTTGAGTGCAAACAAAATCATACCTCAGAACTACTGTCAACATGAGTTTGCATCATGTCCAAATCTTTCTCCAGGACAACTTTTCTGTTGTAGCATTCCTTGTATTGGGTCCCTTCGGTTCCGCTGAGCTTCGTTTTGCAATAGCTTCACCTTTTCCCTTTGCACTGCTAGTGCCTTCCTCTACAGACTCCTTATTAGATGTACCACCACTTGCAGCAGATAACCATCCTGATGAGTCCCCTCTTCATCAGGTCAATAGCTGCAACTATTTAAAATAGCAGTTTTCAGAAAATGAAGAATACAGTGAACATAAACATTCAGAAAATACAAAAAAAACACTAGACATCAGCATTAAAAAAAATCAGAAATACACTAGCCAGACTATGGCCATACACTATCTATACTATGCACATACACTAGCAAGACTATGCCCATATACTACCCAGAGTATGCCCAAAACTTAAGAACAACTTGGAGCATAAAATCTGACGGTGGGGATTGTGGCATGAGCAGAAATCTACTAATACGACTACGCAGTTCTCTGCTCCGCTTTCTTGCGAAGAGATGGGCGGCAAAAATGTTGGGAGGCATGAATGCATCAAGTAGAGCGAGTGCCCTACGTGCCAGCTCTTTCAAGTATCGTCGTACAATTGAGATCTCCATTTGGACTAGCTAACTAGAAGTAATTGAGTAGCACTAGCTCGCCCTTTAAGCCCACATGTTTGGCACACACTATAGTTCATTAGTGTGCTCTTAGTGAATTACTAGCAATTACGCCAGGTGCGTTGGGGAGATCCCCCTCGGTCGCCAGCACAACAGAAGCATCTAATCGGCTTGCATGTTCCTCTTCACACAACCAGATGGGGAGATGTATCAGATGGATCAAACAGGGAGATGGAGAATAAGAATAAAAGAGAAGGGGAGGAACAAGGACCGAACCTACGGTGGTGCTGCTCCTCTTAGGACGCCATGGACGATCTATTCTCCGCAGGATCTTCTCCAGGGCCGCCCCCCTTCCTTCACAAGACCAGATCGGCCCTCTTCCCGAACCTACGAAAAACGCACGAACGCATCAGGTTGGGGGGAGATGAGAGGAAGGAGAAGAGAAGGGGAGGCGTGGCGATGCGTACCGGGCTGTGCTGCGGATCCCGAGCTCGCTCGCTCGCCCGCCATGACCGTGGGCTAGGTTAGGGTTTCAGGCGCGAGTTGGGAGGGTGTTCCTGTCGGATTTCGCCACCACATGAGTAGCTCAACGGAGAGAAGTCGTCAACGATGGGTGTGTGGGCAGAGGCATATTGAGACCAGCGGGAGGGAGAGGGTTGGGGGCGGCGGCTGTGGGTGCGTGGGAGAGAATGGGATGAGAGAGGGGATCGTGCGGGACCGAGAGAGAAGAGAGGCGTCTGGCGGCGAGGAAGAGATAGGGTTAGGGTTTGTACAAGTGGAGTGTGCGTGGGGTAAAAATGAAGTTTGTTTCGCCCGCCCGCGGGTTTCAGTTTTCGATCCTGCCTAGTGCCTTTCGCAATTTGTACTTTATTACTAGAAGAAATTTTGCTTCAATTCTTTACCATGCTGAAATTTTTGATTTTACTCTAACTAGGTAATTGCCCGTGCGTTGCTATAGAAGCTAAAATTATTTTTGATGCAGTAAAATTAAAATGATTGCAAATATAAATATTAAGGTTTGAGATTGCTAACCGGTCCGCGATATTGTAACAAGAGTAGAATGATATATGTATTGTCAGGCCCGTCCATGGCCATGTGTGAGCACTGCGACTGCACTGGGCCCCCAAATCCCAGGGGCTCCTACTTTGAGCCAATGTTATACGTAGTATTTTTTTGTCAAGCTATTTTTTCACAGTTTTGGGCCTTCGCCTGAGCTCCGTCCTGATCGATCGCCCACCCCCTGAGCTTCTCCCGAACTCCCTCCCAGTCAAGACCTCCACCGTCCATCTATTACGTTGTCGCTCCGTTTGTAGCCTTCACGAATTTCAAAATCGAATTTGCTTGGTGTCGGCTCAGCCACAAGGAGCAAGAGGGCAGGGTCGAAGGAATTCACCCCATGAATTCTAGTAGAAGCAGGCGTCTCCAACTTCAAAGGCCAACGCCACAAGAAAAGCATCACGCCGGTGGCTGGCGTCTCCAACTCCAAGGGCCAACGCCCAAAGAAAAGCACCAGGCGGCCGACAGTCTAGCTCTAGGCCAGATCGATTTGGAAATATCTTCACCAGGTGCGCTCAATCACACGCATATCCAATCTGACTATTTTTCTATTAAATAATCTAATAGCTAATGAGTATTACACCTACTATACATGTGCATCCTTTCTTAAGTTTACTGTAATAAACTGCTAGTTTTTTTTAAAGAAATAAGAATAAACTGCTAGTATATGTTTATTGGTCTATAGATGAATTCTTGAGGGAAGATAGTTGGGATATTAGATAAATTATTTAACAGAGTAAAGTTAACTTAATTTAAACAAAAGTATACATTAGTAATAAGAATTTTTTCAGAATATAGGGTATCATTTGCATTTCGCACAGGGGCCTCCAATTCCTGGAGACGGCCCAGTGTGTTGTCTTATATCATTAGATGATTTATCTGATCTTATAAACATGTTATTTTGGGTAACATTAAGGTATATAAGTAGCAATTCTAGGGAATTTTCAACATTTTTCCACAAACTGCTCGCAAACATTTGAACCGGCGAGGAAGGTGGAGAATATGAGAAATGGAGTGCGGCGATGGTGTTCAATAATTAGGCCAGGAAGGGAGGGAGAGAAGGGATCAGAAGGATCACTGATTAGGAGGTTTTCTATTGTTCCTCGTCTCTCGTTTATACTCTTTGCACGTTATGAGAACATAGCCTCTAGCTTTTTGTTTCTGACAGAAAGACACATAGACTCTACCTAAAGTGATTTGGGAGTCAATTCATCTTTGTTGGATGACTCCACCATCGACACGCAACAAAATGGGTACAAAGAAGAAGAATGATAAAAGAAAACCGGGCTTCCCATGACATGGCGTCTTCGCCGATGAAGGATCCTAGGATCCTTGTCAATGGTCAATGATAAAAATATTAGACAACATTGTATGTACAACTGACCAAATGGTCGGATGTAAAATGTTTTTGATACACCTCTTATAAAAAACAATTTTTTGCTCATTTAATTGGATATAACACATTTTTCTGATGATCATTCATATATAAATCATTTTATATAAATTATGTTTAAAAAATATTCAATTTCAAAATTAATTGCATTTACTGGAATTTTTGATAAATCGAAAATTCAATGGATTATTTTTTTAGTAAGGGGTTAGTCAGCCAGTGTCATTAGCTGTGGGGCCTAAAATTGGGTCTATGCTGTAGTGAGAGGGTGTGGTTTTGGGAAAGACTATAGTGGGCCACTATAGGTAGGGCTAGATTTTGTTTTCTTCTATTTTTGTTTGTTTCTTTATATTATTTTCTATTTTTAGTTCGAAATTAAATTTTAAATTTAAATTTAAATCTCATCAATAAATTTAAATATTATATAATTATTATCATAATTTGATTCGGTTTTATTGAACTTTTTTCAGGTTAATACTATTATTACTATTATCTTAATAGCGATTAATTATCTGTTCTATTTTAAAATGTTTGAAATAAATACCTTCTGCTATACGGGTATTTTTATTTATTTATATCATAATTAATTATTGAAACAATAAATAATTTAGGATGGTTTTAATTAATGCTAAGTTTTAGTGATCATCATTATTGGTTATTTTGTTGAGGGACCTACCAAATATTTGTTGCAAATTGTACTAACCCATTTTTCAAAAATATTAGACCGCATTTTATGTACAATTGACCAAATAGTTGCATGTTAAATGTTTTTCATACATTTCTCATAAAAAATACAAAATTTCGTCGATTTAGTTGCAACTAGGTCAAATTTAAACTACATGTGTTAGATAGTTTGCTTTTTATTGGTCTGAAAAATCATTTATAGGAAAACAAGTAGGTATTTCATCGTAGATCCACAAGAAGTTTGTCAAGAGTAAAACCTAGTAACGAACGCTCAATAAATGGATGAGGTGCGATCGAATGGACCCCACAAATGACATGTAGGCATAGTTAGAATGGGTTACAATGTTATTATAATCGTCGTAAATGTTATGACGATCTAAATCTGTCGTAATTGACTAAAAACAACTTCGTAAACTGTGTGGATCAGTTTACGACGATTTCGCCTTATGCGATTAGGACGTGTTTGAGTCACAGCGTCGTAACTTTATAGGGATTTGACCCCCCTCAGACGGTCTGTGACCATCTTGTATGAATTCGTCATAGATTTATGACGAATTCATCCACGACCACGTAGAGAAAGTCATGTAGGAGCATATTTCTTGTAGTGCTTTTGATAGGAGGTTTTTATTTATGTACTTCCAATGGGAGCACTTCTTAGTGCACCCATTGGGTGTAGCCACCAAGGCTCCGAGTAACTTCTTGAAGATACTCAGTCTTTTGATATGAAGCTTTGATTTGTAAACTTCCAGTGGGAGCACTTCTTAGTGCACCCACTAGGTGTAGCTGCCAAGGCTCTGAGAAGTTACTCAGTCTTTTGATAGGAGGCGTTGTTTATTTTGATTCTTCTCCTATATCAGGAGGCTTGCAAACTAGGCTCTTCCTTTGCGAACTTACCAGAGGAGAATGCAGCTGTAAAGAGAGAATACGAGATGCTGCAAGAGGAGCATAGCAAGTTGTAGAAGCAACATGCTGAAGATAATGGTAAGGTAGTTTTTCTCAAATTATTCAAAGGAGTAACTGCTTGATTCTGTAAAACTCATTTTCCGACATTGTACAAAGGCTTCTAAGAAAGAATTTTATGCCAAGGTCAAGGAAAATTATGATTTTGTGAAGAGGATGAAGAAGGAAATTGATCAGGCAAAGAAGCGCGCCAAGGACAAGAGAGGTTTAGAAAAACAAGTGCATGCCTTGCAAGAGGCCAAGAAGAAAGATGAAGCCACCATTGCGAAGCTCCAGTCTGATTTGGAGAAGTTGTTCGAGCCGCGCTCAAAAGAAAAGGAGGCACATAAGACAGAGCTTGAGACAACTTAGAAGGCTGTGAAATTTCCTGAGGAGTATGGTGCTGGAAGGTTTGCTGTTTTTAGTGAAACTTTAGCTCATAAGTTCCAATTGATTTCTGGAGATGAACAATTGTTTTCTTGCAATTTTAGTAGATGCTGACTTTTCTCCTTGCAGTATATCCCACCAACCCAGAAGAAGAGCTGTCAGAACCCTCTGTTAGGTATGCGCTAGGATCAAGTCTCACTTTGCATCATGTTAAAAATTTCAAAAGAAATTGAAATGGGAGAGAGAACACCCCCAGATGAATTTAATTCAAATGGCCAGAATAAAAGTTGCTCCAAAAATTCCTTTTGCATTTGTGAAAACTCACATGAATGAGTGTAGTCACATATAAAGTGATGTGGTAGCATTCCTATGCTCATAGATTTTTCAAAAATTCAAAACAGGAGCTTGGATTTAACTTAAAACCCTATTTGAATTAAAGTATTTGAATTTTAAAAATGCCCAAACTTTATAAGTGGCTAGGCACATTTATTGTGAGGCCATATAAAATTTATGAGCATTTTATAAAATGGCTAGGTATTTAAATAAACTAGCTAGAACAAATTACAGAAAAGAAATAAGAAAGAAAAGAGCAAAAGGTTTACCTGGGCAAAGAGGCCCAACTAACCCCCCCCCCCCCCCCGCAGCCCACCTAGCCAGGCCCAGCCCGGCGTCCTCCTGTCGTCTTCCTCCCCTTCTCCCGAAGTAGCTCGGGAGAGGGCTAGGAGCACGCCGACAGCCACCTCGACGTGGAGAGACGTCTAGGCCACCCCAGGCCCTGCCCTCTCGCCACGTGAGCTCCCAGAAGCCTCCGCACCCTTCCCCCTCACTCACGGCTCACCTCCTTGCCTGCTCTCGCCAAATTTCTCGACGACAGAAGATCGCCGAAGAGCGCCAACGCGCGCAGCCGTGGCCATCGTCCAGCTCAAGCTCCACGAGATTATCCAGAAGAAGAGCAGTGGTCTTCTCCGTCGTTTTCCCCGATCAATCGAGCCCGGGAGCTTCCACAACCAACGCCAGCATCGCCACCTCGCTCCGGCCTCCGTGAAGATCTACGCGCAATTCCTCCGCCGTTCCTAACTCCCCGGCCTCGCCGTCACCACCATTAGACTCAGGGTGAGTTCCTTGTTCATCCCCACCCATCTATGTCTCCTCCTTTGTCCTCGTTTGCGATTCACCATGGGAGCCGAGACATGCCGCCGCCATGGGTGACGCTGTGCTCGCTCCCGTGCTCCCAAGACCATGCCAGGATGCCCGTTTTGCTTCTGCAAGCTCCAGGAACCCAACATCTCTCTCCGTTCTCTTTTTTGCGCACGCTAGCGACCTCCTCGTCGAAACAGAACCACGGCCTCCGCCGCCTTCAACGCCGACGACGACTCCGGCCACCCCCGAGACGCTGGTCTACCTCCCTCGACGCGCGGGATCATGGGGGTCCCAACGGTGCAATCAGCGCACAAGATAACCCCCTGGAACGCCGTCCCTTGTGGGCGCAGCCGTGCTGGAGTCACCGGCGACGTGCCGACGTGGCAGGATTAGTTTAAACTAACCCCCCACCTAGGGTCACTGCCATGTGGGCCCAACCCCTGGCTAATCCCCCTGTTAAGTTTAAATCAAATTAAAAATTTTAATTAAACAACAGAGTCACTTACATGTGGGACCCAGTGGTCAGAGGCCCCCCTACGCCAGCATGATGTCATGCTGACGCAGTAATCCTTTTCTTTTTAAAAAAAATTGCAGAAAAGGCAGGAAATGATTTAAACTTTGGAAAATCATAACTAAATCATTTTGACTCCAAATTAAACATATAATATATGTAAAATTATTAGAAAAATGCAAGGATTCTGAATATGGACTTTGTTTTCATGTTTGACCAATTTAAATTGGGTGATCAGAGACAAATGTGCATATGGAGTTCATTTGAATTCAAATTTTGAGTGAATTTGCAAATGACTTTGCATTCCACTTCTTTTAAATGGAATTGTACCCACATTTCAACCATGAACATCGCCATTACAATCTTATTCATGTGATTGTGCATTGTACATTATGTTGATCCTATAATTGTCATGTTGCTAATAGAAGTGGAACCGGAACCCGAGACCACCCCCTTCGTTGAAGACACTGTGTGTGAACCCCGTCAGCAAGGCAAGAAAACCCCCATTGATCATGTCGATAAAATCCCACTTCCCTCTCAGTCTCGCTTATACCTTGTTTAGGATGATTACCATGATAACGTTTCTACCGCATAGATGAACCCATTCCTTTTCATGACCTATCATTTGTCACAGCAGTAAGCAAACCACCATCCTAGCAGATGTACGAGTTGATTGATATCATCTGTCCCCTGCAACTGTTACTTCTTATTGCATCCTTAGAGTTACAATGAGGTTACTCTTTTGTGAGTCGGGATGGTAGCAATCATGTTGAAGAAGGTGAAACTGTGTTGGTGAATCTACCCTAATGCTGTGTAGGAGTACATGATACGTCCCAAACGTATCTATAATTTCTGCTTGCTCCATGCATGTTTTGTGTGGCTTTTCCATGATTTGCTTGACCTTTCATACACTTTTGAGCATATTTGGACTAATCTATTAACCCACTGTACCCAGCTGCCAGTTGCTGTTTTCTGCTATTTTTGTATTTCAAGTTTTCCGGCCATTAAAAGTGCTCCAAAAAATCCGGAAAAATCAGATAAAAAAATCAGCGACCCGTAAGCTTCCGGAATCACCAAGGTAGCGGAGGGGGCCACCACCAGGAGACCAGGAAGGTCCCTGGCGCGGCCCCACCCTAGAACGCGCCAAGAGGCCTGCTGGCTGCCTGGTGGGTCCCCTCGACACCCCCCTCCGCCTATATTTAGCCCTCGGGGTGGAAACCCCTAATATCGTTCTCTTTTCCGCGAACTCTCCTCTGTACCGCCGCCGCCGTTTCAAGATCGGGGCTGCCTGGAGAATCTGCCCCGGCACACTGCCGGGAGGAGGAACCCCCTCCGGGAGACCATCCATAGCCATGGATGCCTCCCGGATGTGCCGTGAGTAGTCCCCCTTGGACCATGTGTCCGTGACCAGTAGCTATGTGATGTACCTCTCCCCTCTTTGTGCTTCCACTTTCGAGACCTCGTGAGCTGCCTCACATGATCGAGGCGCTTTTGTAATTTCTGTTGTTGCTATGCTGAGTTTGCTGGGATCTGATGGATTATGAGACTATGTTCAGATTGTGATGAGTAATATATTTGGTTCTTCTCTTTTCTATTTTGTTCTTGAGTAAATTCTTGCATGTTCTCCGTTGCAGTATTTTGCTTTGGCCAAGTAGTTTTCTTGCAACTCAAAGAGTGAGCGTTATGCTTGATTGTGGGTTCAGCCCCCTGATGTCTAGCTTGAGTGACAGAAACATGAGACTAGGGGATGTGTTGTTGCCACCTGGGATAAAACAACGGTGCTTGTACCCGCGGGTGCAAGGATTGTTTACTTTACACAAAGTTCTTTTAATGCACTTGTCTGTTGCTTTGAGTTTACACTTTGGGTGGGATTCGCAACTTAATACTAGCGAGATGTTCTGGATAGATATCTCAAGGTGGATGATTCTTAGTAGATGCAGTTGGATTTCGGTCTACTTACCTTTGCGTACTGCCCATTGCTTTTGAGCCCTTCCTTTCTTTGCAGCATAGTTAGCATTGCGGTGCCTTCATAATTCTGTCAATTTCCCAGCTGTGATTTGTTTGCCTCGCTAGCACTTTTATCGTATTTTGGGAGAGAGACATCACTAGTGAAAATCACGAGAGCCTGGTCCATCTTCACATTATTGTTTACACCCTTAGTTTAATTTCAGTCTTTACTTTCAGTTCCACTTTTATCTCTTGCGTTGATCCTTTGTAAACAGCAAGGCCGGAGGAATTGACAACTCCTCTGTACTCGTTGGGAGCAAAGTTATTTATATCTGTGTGCAGGTCCACGTCAAGCTCCGTGACACCTACTTGTATATCTTGGAGTCCTACTGGTTTGATACTCAACCTTAACATCTTTGCTAAGGGAAACTTGCTGCTACACTGCATCTCACCTTCCACTTGGGGTAACCAACGAGGAGAGTTGCCACTCTGTATCAAGAGAATTTCTGGCGCCGTTGCCGGGGACTCCAGTCTACAAGATAGGGGAGTTGCACACTATCTTTTATCTTTGCCTATTAGTCTTGTTAGTTTACCTTTCATTTTTTACTTTTGTGTCCTTTATAAAAAATACCAAAAATACTTGCTGCTACTATGGGTTCCAATGAAAACACCAAGTTGTGTGACTTCACTAGTCACAACACCAATGACTTTATCTGCACTCCACCTACCACTTCAGCACCTTCTTATGAAATTAAACCTGCTCTGCTTAATCTTGTTATGAAAGATCAATTCTCAGGTGCTGGAGAGGACGCTGCCTTGCACTTAAACAATTTTATCGAGCTCTGTGATATGCAAAAGTACAAGGAAGTGGGTGGAGACATCGTCAAGCTGAAGCTTTTTTCCTTTCTCTTTGAGAGGAAGAGCCAAGGAGTGGCTGAAATCCTTACCCAAGAACAATATCGATTCTTGGAGTAAATGCAAAGATTCTTTTATAAGGAAGTATTACCCCCTGCTAAAATTATTCAATTGAGGAGTAACATTATGAATTTCAGGCAATTGGATAATGAACATGTTGCCTAGGCATGGGAACATATGAAGATGCGCTTGTCGAGAATTGCCCCACACGTGGACTGACTCTCCACTAGGGAATGCCCTTTTAGTGGCGTCCTTTTTTTCATAAAACAACGGTGCTTGTACCCGCGGGTGCAAGGATTGTTTACTTTACACAAAGTTCTTTTAATGCACTTGTCTGTTGCTTTGAGTTTACACTTTGGGATGTGTTGTTGCCACCTGGGATAAAACAACGGTGCTTGTACCCGCGGGTGCAAGGATTGTTTACTTTACACAAAGTTCTTTTAATGCACTTGTCTGTTGCTTTGAGTTTACACTTTGGGTGGGATTCGCAACTTAATACTAGCGAGATGTTCTGGATAGATATCTCAAGGTGGATGA
Source organism: Bromus sterilis (assembly GCA_950022295.1). Lineage (NCBI taxonomy): Eukaryota > Viridiplantae > Streptophyta > Magnoliopsida > Poales > Poaceae > Bromus > Bromus sterilis. The sequence continues at coordinate 152,414,448 of OX465596.1, read as the reverse complement.
TTCTTAGTAGATGCAGTTGGATTTCGGTCTACTTACCTTTGCGTACTGCCCATTGCTTTTGAGCCCTTCCTTTCTTTGCAGCATAGTTAGCATTGCGGTGCCTTCATAATTCTGTCAATTGCCCAGCTGTGATTTGTTTGCCTCGCTAGCACTTTTATCGTATTTTGGGAGAGAGACATCACTAGTGAAAATCACGAGAGCCTGGTCCATCTTCACATTATTGTTTACACCCTTAGTTTACTTTCAGTCTTTACTTTCAGTTCCACTTTTATCTCTTGCGTTGATCCTTTGTAAACAGCAAGGCCGGAGGAATTGACAACTCCTCTGTACTCGTTGGGAGCAAAGTTATTTATATCTGTGTGCAGGTCCACGTCAAGCTCCGTGACACCTACTTGTATATCTTGGAGTCCTACTGGTTTGATACTCAACCTTAACATCTTTGCTAAGGGAAACTTGCTGCTACACTGCATCTCACCTTCCACTTGGGGTAACCAACGAGGAGAGTTGCCACTCTGTATCAAGAGAATTTCTGGCGCCGTTGCCGGGGACTCCAGTCTACAAGATAGGGGAGTTGCACACTATCTTTTATCTTTGCCTATTAGTCTTGTTAGTTTACCTTTCATTTTTTACTTTTGTGTCCTTTATAAAAAATACCAAAAATACCTGCTGCTACTATGCGTTCCAATGAAAACACCAAGTTGTGTGACTTCACTAGTCACAACACCAATGACTTTATCTGCACTCCACCTACCACTTCATCACCTTCTTATGAAATTAAACCTGCTCTGCTTAATCTTGTTATGAAAGATCAATTCTCAGGTGCTGGAGAGGACGCTGCCTTGCACTTAAACAATTTTATCGAGCTCTGTGATATGCAAAAGTACAAGGAAGTGGGTGGAGACATCGTCAAGCTGAAGCTTTTTTCCTTTCTCTTTGAGAGGAAGAGCCAAGGAGTGGCTGAAATCCTTACCCAAGAACAATATCGATTCTTGGAGTAAATGCAAAGATTCTTTTATAAGGAAGTATTACCCCCTGCTAAAATTATTCAATTGAGGAGTAACATTATGAATTTCAGGCAATTGGATAATGAACATGTTGCCTAGGCATGGGAACATATGAAGATGCGCTTGTCGAGAATTGCCCCACACGTGGACTGACTCTCTACTAGGGAATGCCCTTTTAGTGGCGTCCTTTTTTTCTGTTTAGTGGCGCATTATGGATGCGCCACTAACTACAAGCCACAAATAAGGGCTTATAGGTGGCGCATTCTGGATGCGCCACCCCTAAGTCCCTTAGGCATGGCGCATCTCAGAATGTGCCACCTATAAGCTCTTAGGGGTGGCGCATTCTGAAAATGCGCCACTATTAATTTTTGAAAATTTTGAATTTGGATCTGGAAAACAATTTTTTTATAATTGTTTTCTTAATCTCAGGTTAGTATGCTTAATGCCCGGTCACTATGCTTAATCTCAGGTCAAACTTCCCCGAGGGTCACCCATCCTAGCACTACTCCAGCCCCATCACGCTTATCTTCTTGGTTCTATTCAACTCTCACTTCAGCTCACCTAGCAGGCACTTGTTGATATATCTAACATATAAATCCTATTAAACAATGTTGATGTCTAGGACCTTGTTAATGTTCATGGGTGTGCTAAAATTTTCAACATTTTTTTGAAACTTTCTCGATGGGACCATTAGCATATTTTGAACTTTTTTTAAAAAAATTGAATTTTTTTTAATTTTTTTAGTTTATATTTTATTAATTTTTTATTGTCACTATCTAAAACTTTCAATTTTTTTTAAACTTCCCGATTGGTCCTCTAGCCTATTTTGAATTTCATTTTTAAAAATATTTTAATTTTTGTTAACTTTTTTTATGTTACTAGTGGCTCATTTCATACAAAATGCGCTACTACTAAGTTCATTTTTTTTTTCATTTTTCCTCTCTCCAGATCTTCAAATGCCCGTAATTTTTTTTCTGTTAGGTTTTTGAGGATTCTAAAAATGCTCATCGGGTTACACCCGATTGAATTTGGATATAACTTTTCGAGTAGATGATTTTTCATATAAAAAACTTTTTCATCGGAGGTCGTATGCAAAAGTTATGCCCATTTTACAAAATTCTCGAGAGATTTTGCAAAAAAAGTCAAAATTTATATTTGTAAATTTTCCTAACAACTAGACCACATATCATATGGGAAACTTATTTTCTTTTATTTTTTTGACATTTCTATCATTTTCTTCTAATTTTTTTCTAATTGAAAACGCGGTCCATAGGTGGGGGGGGGGGTAATTGGGAATTTTCCCGCATAGTTTTTGCTTAGTAGTGGCGTATATGCAAGATGCGCCACCCCTAAGAGCTTATGGGTGGCGCATTCTGGATGTTCCGCTAATAATTCTTTAGGGGTGGCGCATTTCCAGAATGCGCCACCCATAAGCTCTTAGGGGGGTGGCGCATTTATCCGAATGTGCCACGTATAAGGGGATCCTGGGCTGGCCCACTCTTACGGGTGGCGCATTTTTAAAAATGCGCCACCTATATGGGCTTATAGGTGGCGCATTTTTTACCAGTGCGCCACCCCTTACAACATAGTGGCGCATTACATATAAAATGCGTCACTAATAAGCTTTCCATGAATAGCTATTTCCCTAGTAGTGACTTCCTGGATGGTTATCCAGACTTTTTATGCAGGCTTGAACTTTACCTCACGGAACCTGTTAGATTCGGCCGTAGGAGGAACTTTTATGTCAACCACACTTGGTGCTGCCACAAAGCTACTTGATGAGATGATGCTGAACTACTCTCAGTGGCACACCGAAAGATCTCCAACTGGTAAGAAGGTAAATTCTGTCAAGGAGATCTCCTCTCTAAATGAAAAGATTGACCTTATCATGTCTCTACTTACCAAGCAAGGTCCTATTGATCCTCAGGATGTTCCCTTAAATTCTTTGGTTGCTCAAGAGAAAGTAGATGTGAACTTTGTGTCTAGAAACAACTTTAACAATAATTCTTATAGGAGTAATTTTGGTAGTAACAATCCTAGGCCTTTCCCATCCAACAACTATGGGAACGGTAATAGCAACTCCTACAGCCAGAATTATAGGGAAAGAGACCTACCCAGCTATGAGAAACTTATAGAAATAGAAAAAGCCACCAAAAGCTATATGCACACACAGTTTGAACAAAACAAGGCCTTTTCTAGACAGTTAGATGAGCACTCCTCTATCCTGTAAAACATTAGCAAACAACTTGAGAGCCTGAATAGTGACATTTCCAGCCTCCAAACTAGACTCACTGCCATTTCCCTAGAAGTCATCCCCAAGGAAGAAGAAAGAATTAAGAACCTTCCTACCTACCACACAGTAGCCACTATCCAAGTAGTTGAGGATGTCCGAACTGTTAGCACCCATCACACCTCTAGTCCCACTGGGCCTAACAATGTTGATGCTACCACCTCAACCATAGATGAAGAAACCTCTATGAACATAGAGGCTTTCAAAAAAGTGAGCCTAAATGATATCACTACCTCCTTGATAGATAGTAGTGACCTAGATTTGACAACTGCACTTTACCTGAAGTTATTGGTTTCCTACACAAGATGTCTAGAGACCCCCACACTAGCACACTTAATCTTGCCTTCACAGAGCATATCACCAATGCTCTAATCAAAGTTAGGGAGGAGAAGCTTAGACTAGTAGCCTCCATACCTAGGAAGCTAGAAGATGGTTGGGATCCTATGATAAAAATCAAATTGAATAATTTCTCTTGTTATGCTCTTTGTGATGTTGGAGCAAGTACCTCTGTTATGCCCAAAAGAATGTATGATATGCTTGAAGTGAAACCTTTTGATCCCTGTTCTTTTGGTGTTCGTCTTGTTGATTCTTCCGTAAAGAAGCCTTTGGGGAAGATCGACGATGTTCTTATCATTGTCAATGACAATTATGTTCTCGTTGATTTCACTATTATGGACATTGAGTGTGAGCCCTCTTGTCCAGTTATTTTGGGACATCCTTTTCTTCACATAGTTGGTGCTGTTATTGACATGAAAGAGAAGAATATCAAATTCCAATTCCCTCTCAATAAAGGGATGGAACATTTCCCTAGGAAACAGATTAAGTTACCTTTTGAGTCTATCACACGGGCTAGTTATTCTCTTGAAAAGACTTGATCTTCTGCTTTAAGCCTAGCTAATGGCTCTAAAGAAGCGCTTTCGGGAGGCAGCCCGCAACGAATTTAGGTTTTTATTTTTTCTTTTCTTCTGTTCTTAGTGGTCTTGATGATTGTTACTACTGTAGAAACATCATTGTATCTTTACTTTTCAAGGTTTGTGCCAAGTTTAGCCTCAGATTGCAAGAAAGGTCAAAAGTTGGTACATGCTGTCGAGAAACAAATTCTGTCTGCTTGACGGAAAAATTCAGAATAAATCACGAGATCATCTTTTTGATCTGAATTTGTTTGCCAGCATGCTCCATACAATTACCTTTCAGGCATCTGTTCAGAGTTTTTTGAGTTGAGTTGTACAAGTACGTCGGAAAAATTCTTTTCTCTCGGCAGATCTGTTTTTCTCAGCTTTTGCCCCGGTTTTTCTTTTCGCAGTTTTCCAATCCTTAAGCTTGCTTTTTCGTTGAAAATCTTTTGGGCAGGCAAGAGAAACAGTAGCTCTTCCTAGAAATCTTTATTTGCAGTAGAGGAAAATTATTTTACTAGGGCACTAACCTCTCTAATCAGTCTATGATTAGTTATGTATGAAGGGAGTTTTAGAGTGCGCGATGGAAGATGATGAAAGAAGATCTTGGAGTGTCAAACGCTCAAGCTTGGGGATGCCCATGCGCACCTCCAATAAATATTCAAGGAGACTCAAGCGTCTAAGCTTGGGGATGCCCCCGTGCATCCCCTTCTTCATCAACAATTATCAGTTCGTCCCTCGTTGCACTATATTTTTATCACTTCATGCGTTCTGCGCTATGCTTGGAGCGTCTCGCTCTTTACTTTTCTAGGTTTGTTTTAGCTTTGTTTGCTGTAGTAACAAGTTAGACCCCAACTTACTCTTTTGTGTGGGAGAGATACACGCTCCACTTGAACTAGAACTCCTCATAGGATTTGCATGCTTATTCTTTTAGCTGTGAGTTGTTCTTTTTCTTTTCTTAGCTGTTGCTCTGTTTAGTTGTAGTGCTTTAGTCTTTCTAGAGCTTTTTTTTTGTTTTAGGTTGAACTTTCTATAGGTTGCATGTTTTATCTTGTTAGAGAGTTTGCCTATTGCACTGAGTTTTGTGTCTTGACTAGAAGTAGGTAGTTGAAGTTTCTATTCTCTTTGTAGTAGTAACTCGCAATAGTTTTGAGGTATTGACTAGAGTAATGTTTGAACTTTTGGTGTCAAGAGCTTGAGCCTATTAGTGATAGATGTCGTATTTTGGGCAATCCGTGTGTTTTTTTGAAAACCAAAAACCCCTGTTGAGAACTCTAGCTACTAGATGGATCACTAACCTTTAGAGGGTTCGAATATTAGAGTACACTCACGTACCATGAGTCGAGGATGCGCAAGGATAACCAAACCCCATACACTCCTCCTCGGGGTACTTGTCTCTTTGTGAACCTGCTGATTACATTGAGAGTTACTGATAATAAGTGCATGAGTTCTTCAGAGTAATGTGAGTATTCGAAAGTTGACAGTTCCACCCACCTATAATTTTCCAGCCTCTTCGGTACCGTGCATTGCCCTTTCTCACCTTGAGAGTTGGCGCATACTTCGCCGGTGCATCCAAACCCTTGGCACGATACGCTCTGTCATCATAAGCCTCCTTATATCTTTCCTCAAAACAGCCACCATACCTACCTACAAGGCATTTCCATAGCCTTTCCGAGATACATTGCCATGCAACATCCACCTTCTCATGACTTGATCTTCATGTCATACATGCTACTTGCTTGATCGATGAGCCGCATGCTAGTTGGGCCTTTCCCTCATCATTGCTACATGACGCGCTAGTATCATTGCATATCCTGCTATCCTAGCAGAGGCATACATTTGCATCATGATAGTTATATCTTCTTTATGTGAGTACCTTTGTAAAGTGTGAAAGATCTCCTATATTCTTGTAAAATATAGAGTGTTGCCCCTAAAGTGAGGAAAAGATCCCAAGGAGGACAAAATCAAAAGATCTCAAAGAGGACAAATGAGAGTTAAATAGAAAGAGCCATTGAGGCCACCAAAAAAATACAAAAAATAGAAGAAAGAGAAAAAGAAAAAGAAAAAGAGAGAAGGGGGCACACTACTATTCCTTTTGAGAGATTCACACTAGTACTTCATCATCTATCCCTTGTACTCCATAGAGATCATCATCATGCATATAGCTATGTGGGGACCTTCACACTATAGAACTTGGCTTGTATATTCCAATGACGAGCCTCCTCAAACGAGCTCTAGGTCTTCTTGAGCAAGCAAGTTAGATGCACCCCCACTAGTTCCCTTGGAGAGCTTTTAGCTCACATGTGCATCCGTTGCATGGCAATCCCAACTCCTCACATCATATCTATCATATGGCCTTCTCTCGCCTATGATTTTCCTCATTGATGTGAGCCTTTCACACCTTTTTGTCTTCCTCCTCCACCTTCTTTCTGTTTTGCCTTTTAGGTGTCAACTTTCTTGATCACGCTCATCCATTGCATTAGTGCTCAAAATATCGAAAGGGAGTGGATGAGTTTGACTTGTACCTGGCTAGTGGTCTGGGGACGAGTCAAAATAAGAATCCAAAGGAGACTAAGTGTGAAACTTTAGTAGATAGTTGTTCTCAACAACCTTTTTTTTCTCTTTTTCCCAGTCCCCTGCTTGCACGCAAACACCATCTGGAGACATTCAAGTCACGGAAAGCGAGAGCTCTTGCACCTTTGTTCTTTTGTTGCTTGTGTCAATGCTAATATAGACTCTTGCTTGTTAAGACTTGAATTGAATTGCATGCTTTAATTTCTTTACTTAAATGTCCTTATATGGTTGTGTGGCATGTCACCATAGAAATTATGCTTGTTATCATTTACCTACTCGAGGACGAGCAGGAATTAGGCTTGGGGATGTTGATATGTCCCAAACGTATCTATAATTTCTGCTTGCTCCATGCATGTTTTGTGTGACTTTGCCATGATTTGCTTGAACTTTCATACACTTTTGAGCATATTTGGACTAATCTATTAACCTAGTGCACCCAGCTGCCAGTTGCTTTTTTCAGCTGTTTTTGTATTTCAGGTTTTCCGGCCATTAAAAGTGCTCCAAAAAATCAGGAAAAATCAGATAAAAAATCAGCGACCAGGAAGCTTCCGGAATCTCCAAGGTAGCGGAAGGGGCCACCACCAGGAGACCAGGAGGGTCCCTGGCGCGACCCCACCCTAGGTCGCGCCAGGAGGCCTCCTGGCTGCCTGGTGGGTCCCCTCGACACCCCCTCCGCCTATAATTAGCCCTCTGGGTGGAAACCCCTAATATTGATCTCTTTTCCGCGAACTCGCTTCTGTACCGCCGCCGCCGTTTCAAGATCGGGGCTGCCTGGAGAAGCTGCCCCGGCACCCTGCCGGGAGGAGGAACCCCTTCCGGGAGACCATCCATAGCCATGGACGCCTCCCGGATGTGCCGTGAGTAGTCCTTCTTGGACCATGGGTCCTTGACCATTAGCTATGTGATGTACCTCTCCCCTCTTTGTGCTTCCACTTTCGAGACCTCGTGAGCTGCCTCACATGATGGAGGCACTTTTGTAATTTCTGCTGTTGCTATGCTGAGTTTGTTGGGATTTGATGGATTATGAGACTATGTTCAGATTGTGATGAGTAATATCTTTGGTTCTTCTCTTTTATATTTTGTTCTGGAGTAAATTCTTGCATGTTCTCCGTTGCAGTATTTTCCTTTGGCCAAGTAGTTTGCTTGCACCTCCAAGAGGGAGCGTTTTGCTTGATTGTGGATTCAGCCCCCTGATGTCTAGCTTGAGTGACAGAAACATGTGACTAGGGGATGTGTTGTTGCCACCAGGGATAAAACAACGGTGCTTGTACCCGCGGGTGCAAGGATTGTTTACTTTACGTAAAGTTCTTTTAATGCAGTTGTCTGTTGCTTTGAGTTTACACTTTGGGTGGGATTCGCAACTTAAACCAGCGAGATGTTCTGGATAGATATCTCAAGGTGGATGATTCGTAGTAGATGCAGTTGGATTTCGGTCTACTTACCTTGGCGTATTGCCCATTGCTTTTGAGCCCTTCCTTTCTTTGCAACATAGTTAGCATTGCGGTGCCTTCATAATTCTGTCAATTGCCCAACTGTGATTTATTTACCTCGCTAGCACTTTTATCGTCTTTTGGGAGAGAGACATCACTAGTGAAAATCACGGGACCCCGGTCCATCTTCACATTATTTTTTACACCCTTAGTTTACTTTCAGTCTTTACTTTCAGTTCCACTTTTATCTCCTGCGTTGATCCTTTGTAAACAGCAAGGCCGGAGGAATTGACAACTCCTCTGTACTCGTTGGGAGCAAAGTTATTTGTATCTGTGTGAAAGTCCACGTCAAGCGCCGTGACACCTACTTGTATCTCTTGGAGTTCTACTGGTTCCATACTCAACCTTACCATCTTTTCTAAGGGAAACTTGCTTCTACACTGCATCTCACCTTCCACTTGGGGTAACCAACGAGGAGAGTTGCCACTCTGTATCAGTACATAGTGGGTTGTCCCGTTGAACACCGCCTTAAGTCCGAGTTCTTGTTGGTGTTCCAAGAAGAAGAGTGTAACCACACATTGGGCTCACTGACCCCTCTCGACCTAGTACCTCACCCCGTTCGAACCCCAGAAGTCGCATTAGTTCACAAGTTCTGGTAGGGCTGTGGCACGGTCTACGAAGTGGAAGACCGGCTATTCAGACCGGCTTGGGACCCTGCACACATCGTTTGAGGCTGTACTGAAACCTCTGCCGGACGTCCATATGGACCCCCCTTAGATAGGCAACTCTCTGTACTAGAATGGAGCTGTGGGCGAAGTGTTGTGGTGAACATCCTCGCCGACACCCCTTGAATGGTGTCGAGGCCAAAGGCGGTAACTGATGATCATGTGTGGGTAGCGGTACACCCCTGCAGGGTTAACAAAACTATTTGAATAGCCGTGTCCGGGGCTAGGGACTGCTTGGAAAGGTTAGCTTGATTATTATACAACTTTAACTGGATACTTATAAAACTTGCCAAGATAAGCGTTAGTGCTATGGCGAGCTCTCTCGTGGGGAAGTCGAGAGAGGCACCATAGTGGTGTAATTGGTTGGAGACATTTAGTGGACTCGTGTACGCTTCTTACCTCAAGTCTGGTACTCGTAGTTCAGGACTAGCCAAGTCAAAGCTGGCACTTCGGCTTATGAACCCCACCTCCCTTTACCTTGATACATGTGCATGAGTAGTATAGTTCCTACGTAAGTCTTGTGGAGTACAACTTTGTACTCACGTTTGCTTATTATATGTTTTAGATGAACCCACTGACCCCAAAGGTGGATTCTTCCTGGAGCTCGACGACTGAAGCCAAGCTAGTGTAGTCCCAGTCTGACGAATGTTCCCTCGCGGAAGGCCTTGTTTATAAATAAGGCTTCTCTAAGCCATTTGCTAAACTTGTCTGTACTCAGACCTACTTTGCTTCCGCATATTTGATGTAATGTTGGATCACGGTGTCGTGATCTCTGTGTGCACTCTGTAAGAGTTATTAATAAAGTTGTAAACTTTGTAGAGAATTAAAATCATACATGCTGTTCATACTAGACATGGGTGCTGCATGTATGATTATAACATGCATGTCTTAGTATGGGTTTTCGAGACCTTATTTGTGATTTGGCTGGCGGTCTTTTATACACCAAGTGGCCCTTAGATGTGCGCAGCTTGGGGCATCGCGATGCGATTTCTCGTGACTTTGTCACATGCACACTTTGTTGTATGATCGAGCCCGCCCTAGACCCCAACTAAGTGATCGGGCTGGAGTAAGTCTATGTAAGTTTTATAATACAATCGATAGTATGGTTGAGGCGACTTGTCTATGAGTATAGGAGTTCACCACCCATCTCATTAAGACTTGTGTGCGGACGATGAGTACCCATCTCAGTTGATCATCCGGCCTGGATGGGATGCCCCTCACGTTCGATGCTTTCAGAGAACCTTCTGTGCTTGGCCTTGTCTGCTTAGACAAGTGGGTATGGTTCTCGGCTCTCCATATGATTGTGTTGTAGCGGGACTTGCATACGCTAACCCCGGGTCCCGACAGACTTGGTATCAGAGCAGGACTGACTTTAGGATTATCAACCTTGGTCGAAGTCGAGTCTAGCCTTCTATAGTTATATAGTCACGCTGGGTATATAAGGGAACAACGTAAGGCTTCTTTTTTCTCCTTACCCTCATCGATCTGAGTTCTGAGTCACCCTCATCTTGTTCTACGTGAATATAGGACTAGGCTCATCTATGTCTTACTAGAACATCTTGTTGTTTGCTTCCTTGTAGCCGTAGGAGAGTTGTGTTCAGTTTTCTAGAGTTGTTGTGCTTCGTGATTTCTTACATCGTATGTAAGTGCTGTTTATATGTTGTAATAAAATTTCCTTTTCTTGCAATTACAGCCGTTATGCTGTCAGAGTCATTCCAGGTTTCTTCATAATCTGATGCATTTGCAAAATCCTTCCCACTATTTCGGTTGTCCTTTTAGAAGAACTTCTAGGTGTCATGCCCGACAATTCCATTGAGTTTGTTGTAGGTTTTATTCTAGAAACCTATATTGATGCATTTGCAGTTCTTCCTCCCACTTTAGATGTCTTCTAGCCGGAATGACCACACTAAACATTGTGTTGGGGTACTGTGTTACTCTAACATATCTGTTGTAGCCTTAGTAAGCCATGGTCATCCTCTAGGAAAACTACCCAGTAACCCAACTCCTTAAACCTAGCCACCCGACAGATGTGTAGAGTTCATAGTGGATCTTATGCTAGGAACCGCACCAATTTCCAGACGCCCATACAAAATGGCCCCACGTGAGTTAGCTGAGCTTAAAATCCAACTTGAAGCTTTGTTGGCAAAAGGCTTCATCCGCCCTAGCTCATCGCCATGGGGTTGCCGCGTTCTGTTCGTAAGGAAGAAAGATGGAACAGAAAGGATGTGCGTAGACTATCGCCAGCTGAATCTAGCGACGATAAAGAACAAGTACCCACTGCCCAGAATCAATGATCTTTATGATCAACTTTCTAGATCCTCTGTCTTCTCCAAGATGGATTTGAGATTAGGCTATCATCAAATCAAAATACGAAACGAACACATTCCAAAAATCGCTTTCACTACTCGTTATGGTCTTTACGAGTACACCTTCATGTCCTTCGGTTTAACCAATGCCCGCGCCACTTTCTCGCGCATGATGAATTCAATCTTCATGGAGTACTTGGATAAATTTGTAGTAGTTTATCTTGATGACATTCTCATCTACTCGAAGCACGAAGAAGAACATGCCGAACATCTTAGGTTGGTATTGATGAAACTTCGAGAGCATCGCCTGTATGCTAAATTCTCCAAGTGTGAATTTTGGCTACCAGAAGTGACCTACTTAGGCCACGTGATTTCTGCAAAAGGCATTGCTGTGAATCCCGAGAGAGTTCGGGCCGTCCTTGACTGGACTCCACCTGAATCGGTTAAGAAAGTTAGGAGTTTTCTTGGCTTAGCAAGCTATTGCCGCAGATTCGTCGAGAACTTTTATAAAGTTGAAAAGCCTCTAACTAAACTCCTCAAGAAAGATAAGAAATTCCAATGGACTCCCAAGTGCGAGGAAAGCTTTCAAGAGCTAAAAATAAGATTGACTTCTGCACCCATACTTGCGCCTCCAGACACCAAAAAGGATTTCGAGATCTTTTGTGACGCCTCACGGCAAGGGTTAGGATGCATACTTATGCAAGATAGACATGTGGTAACATATGCTTCACGCCAGTTGCGTCCACATGAAGAGAACTATCCTACCCATGATCTTGAACTCACTGCCGTAGTTCATGCCTGACAACTTGGCGACATTACCTCCTTGGTAATCGTTGTGAGAGATATTCCGACCACCAAAGCCTCAAATATATATTCACCCAGCCAGATCTTAATCTCAGGCAAAGAGGCTAGATAGAGTTGATAAAAGATTATGCCTTAGGAATTTCTTACACCCTAGGCAAAGCCAATGTCATGGCTGATGCACTAAGTCAGAAGTCGTATTGTAACAACCTCATGTTACAACAGTATCAACCACTTCTTCATGAGGAATTTCGAAAGCTCAATCTCGAGATTGTCCCTTGTGGATCTCTTTTCAACTTGGTGACGAAACCAACACTTGAGGATCAAATCATAGTTGCCCAAAGGCGTGCATGAGGTGTTCGCCGGATCAAGGAGAACATTGCTAGCGGAGTTGCTAAATGTTTTTCCGCAGATAGCAAAGGAACGGTAGTATTTGAAAATCGTTTGGTAGTACCTAAGAATAAAGATCTAAGGCAACTCATCCTCAAAGAAGCCCATGACACACCCCTCTCGATTCATCCCGGTAGCACAAAATGTACCGAGATCTACGCCAGAGATTTGGTGGACTAGGATGAAGAGAGACATTGCTCGATTTGTTGCCGAAAGTGATGTTTGTCGTCGCATTAAGGCTGAACACCAAAGACCTGCTAGTACTCTTCAACCTTTGCCTATTACTGAGTGGAAATGGGACAAAGTCAGTATGGAGTTCATCACTGGCTTTCCAAAAACCCATAAAGGAAATGATGCCATCTTCGTTGTGGTTGATAGACTTTCAAAATTTGCTCACTTCCTCCCGTTCGCGAGTCTATAACTGCTAGCCAGTTAGCGGACTTGTATGTCTCTAGAATTGTGTCTCTTCATGGTGTTCCTTTGGAAATCAATTCTGATCGTGGTAGCCTTTTCACCTCTAGATTTTGGGGAAGCATTCAGAATTCTATGGGAACTCATCTCTCCTTTAGTACAACTTTCCATCCTCAGTCTAGCGGTCATGTTGAAAGGGTTAACCAAATTGTCGAAGACATGCTCAGAGCTTGTGTTATCTCATTCGGAAAGAATTGGGAGAAGTCTCTTCCATTCACCGAATTTTCTTATAACAATAGTTTCCAATCTAGTTTGAACATGGCTCCTTTTGAACTCCTATATGGACGAAGATGTCGAACACCCCTGAACTGGTCAGAAACCGGTGAAAGAGAATTCTTTGGACCGGATATGATCATGGAAGCAGAAGAGCAAGTTCGCATTGTTCGTGATCAATTGAAAGCATCCCAGTCTCGTCAGAAAAGCTACTATGATCGTCATCATAGGCAAGAAAGCTACAATCTGGATGAGAAGGCTTACCTTCGGGTTACTCCTCTGAAGGGAATGCAACGATTCGGTATCAAAGGCAAGTTGGCCCCACGTTACATTGGACCTTTCCGCATTCTTGATAAACATGGAGAAGTTGCCTACCAACTTGAACTACCCCCGCACCTTTCCCGCGTACATGATGTATTCCATGTGTCACAACTCAGGCGTTGCTTCAAGGACCACATCCGCGAAGTCGACCATGAAATGCTCGATCTCCAAGATGACCTTTCTTATCGAGAATACCCCGTTCGTATTCTTGATTCCACAGAGCGTGTCACTCTTCGTCAGAAGATCAATTTTCTGAAAGTGCCATGGTCACACCACTCTAAGAAAGAAGCCACGTGGGAAAGAGAAGACCGTCTCAGTGCCGAGTACCCCTCCTTCCTCCCGCAGACTTCTGAATCTCGAGACAAGATTATTTTGAGTGGGGGAGAGTTGTGAGAACCCTCTATTAGGTATGCACTAGGATCAAGTCTCACTTTGCATCATGTTAAAAATTTCAAAAGAAATTGAAATGGGAGAGAGAACACCCCACAGATGAATTTAATTCAGATGGCCAGAATAAAGATGCTCCAAAAATTCCTTTTGCATTTTTGAAAACTCACATAAATGAGTGTGGTGACATAAAAAGTGATGTGGTAGCATTCCCATGATCATATATTTTTCAAAAATTCCAAACAGGAGCTTGGAATTAACTTAAAACCCTATTTGAATTAAAGTTCAAATTATTTGAATTTTAAAAATGCCCAAACTTTATAAGTGGCTAGGCACATTTATTGTGAGGCCATATAAAATTTATGAGCATTTTATAAAATGGCTAGGTATTTAAATAAACTAGCTAGAACAAATTACAGAAAAGAAATAAGAAAGAAAAGAGCAAAAGGCTTACCTGGGCAAAGAGGCCCAACTAACGCCCCCCCTCCCCGCAGCCCACCTAGCCAGGCCCAGCCCGGCCTCCTCCTGTCGTCTTCCTCCCCTCCCCCCGAAGCAGCTTGGTGGAGGGTTGGGAGCACGCCGACGACCACCTCAACGTGGAGAGACGTCTAGGCCACCCCAGGCCCTGCCCTCTCGCCACGTGAGCTCCCAGAAGCCTCTGCACCCTTTCCCCTCACTCACGGCTCACCTCCTCGCCTGCTCTCGCTGAATTTCTCGACGACAGAAGATCGCCGGAGAGCGCCAACGCGCGCAGCCATGGCCACCGTCTAGCTAAAGCTCCACCAGATTGTCAGGAAGAAAAGCAGTGGTCATCTCCGTCGTTTTCCCCGATCAATCGAGCCCGGGAGTTTCCACAACCAACGCCAGCATCGCCACCTCGCTCCGGCCGCCGTGAAGATGGACGCGCAATTACTTCGCCGTTGCTAACTCCCCAGCCTCGCCGTCACCACCATTAGACTCAGGGTGAGTTCCTTGTTCATCCCCACCAATCTATGGCTCCTCCTTTGTCCTTGTTTGCGATTCGCCATGGGAGCCGAGACATGCCTCCGCCATGGGTGACGCTGTGCTCGCTCCCGTGCTCCCAAGACCATGCCAGGACGCCCGTTTTGCTTCTGCACGCTCCAGGAACCCAACGCCTCTCTCCGTTCTCTTTTTTTGCGCACGCTAGCGACCTCTTCGTCGAAACAGAACCACGGCTCCCGCCTTCTTCAACACCGGCGACGACTCCGGCCACCCCCGAGACGCTGGCATACCTCCCTCGACGCGCGGGAGCACGGGGGTCCCAACGGTGCAATCAGCGCACCGGTGACGTGCCGACGTGGCAGGATTAGTTTAAACTAATCCCCCACCTAGGGTCACTGCCATATGGGCCCAACCCCTGGCTAATCCCTCTGTTAAGTTTAAATCAAATTAAATAGTTTAATTAAACAACAGAGTCACTTACATGTGGGAAGAAGTGGTCAGAGGCCCCCTGACGCCAGCATGATGTCACGCTGACGCAGTAGTCCTTTTTTAAATTGTTTTTGCAGAAAAGGCAGGAAATGATTTAAACTTTGGAAAATCATATATAAATCATTTTGAATCCAAATTAAACATATAATATATGTAAAATTATCAGAAAAATGCAAGGATTTTGAATATGGACTTTGTTTTCATGGTTGACCAATTTAAATTGGGTGAACAAAGACAAATGTTCATACGGAGTTCATTTGAATTCAAATTTTGAGTGAATTTGCAAATGACTTTGCATTCCACTTCTTTTAAATGGAATTGTACACACATTGCAACCATGAAAATCACCATTACAATCTTATTTATGTGATTGTGCATTGTACATTATGTTGATCCTATGATTGTCATGTTGCTAATAGAAGTGGAGCCGGAACCCGAGACCACCCCCTTCGTTGAAGACACCGTGTGTGAACCCCGTCAGCAAGGCAATCAAACCCCCATTGATCATGTCGATAAAATCCAACTGCCCTCTCAGTCTCGCTTATGCATTGTTTAGGATGATTACCATGATAACGTTTCTACCGCATAGATGAACCCATTCCTTTGCATGACCTATCATTTGTCACAGTAGTAAGCAAACCACAATCCTAGCAAATGTAGGAGTTGATTGATATCATCCCTGCAACTGTTACTGCTTATTGCATGCTTAGAGTTACAATGAGGTTACTCTTTTGTGAGTCGGGATGGTAGCAATCATGTTGAAGAAGGTGAAACTGTGTTGGTGACTCTACCCTAATACAAGGTGAACGATGAGAGGCTGTGTAGGAGTACACAGTGGGTTGTCTCGTTGAACACCGCCTTAATTCCGAGTTCTTGTGTGGTGATCCAAGAAGAAGAGTGCAACCACACATTGGGCTCACTGACCCCTCTCGACCTAGTACCTCACCCCGTTCAAACCCCAGAAGTCGCATTAGTTCACAAGTTATGGTAGGGATGTGGCACGGTCTGCGAAGTGGAAGAACGACTATTCAGACCGGCTTGGGACCCTCCACACATCGTTTGAGGCTCTACTGGAACCTCAGCCGGACTTCCATATGGATCCCCCTCAGATAGGCAACTCTCTGGACTAGAATGGAGCTGTGGGCGAAGTGTTGTGGTGAACATCCTCGTCGACACCCCTTGAATGGTGTCGAGGCCAAAGGCGGTAACTGATGATCATGTGTGTGTAGAGGTACACCCCTGCAGGGTTAACAAAACTATTCGAATAGACGCGTCCGCGGTTAAGGACTGCTTGGAAAGCTTAGCTTGATTATTAGACAACTTGAACTGGATACTTATAAAACTTGCCAAGATAAGCGGAGTGCTTTGGCGTTCTCTCTCGTGGGGAAGTCGAGAGAGGCACCATAGTGGTGTAATTGGTTGGAGACATGTAGTGGACTTGTGTACGCTTCTTACCTCAAGTCTGGTACTCGTAGTTCAGGACTAGCCAAGTCAAAGATGGCACTTCTGCTTATGAACCCCACCTCCCTTTACCTTGATACATGTGCATGAGTAGTGTAGTTCCTACGTAAGTCTTACAGAATACGACTTTGTACTCATGTTTTCTTATTCTATGTTTCAGATGAACCCAAGCAAGTGTAGTCCCAGTCAGACGACTGTTCCCTCGTGGAAGGGCCTTTTTGTAAATAAGGCTTCTCTAAACCATTTGTTAACCTTGCCTGTACTCAGACCTACTTTGCTTCCGCATGTTTGATGTAATGTTGGATCACGGTCTCGTGATCTCTGTGTGCACTCTGTAAGAGTTATCAATAAAGTTGTAAACTTTGTAGAGAATTGAAATGATACCTGCTGTTCATACTAGACATGGTTGTTGCGTGTATGATTATAACATGCACGTCTTAGTATGGGTTTTCGAGACCTTAGTTGTGATCTGGCTGGCGGTCTTTTATACACCAAGTGGACCTTAGATGTGCGTAGCTTGGGGCATCGCGATGCGATTGCTCGTGACTCTGTCACGTGCACACTTTGTTGTATGATCGAGCCCGCCCTAGACCCCAACTAAGTGATCGGGCTGGAGTAAGTCTATGTAAGTGTTATAATACATTTGATAGTATGGTTGAGGCGACTTGTCTATGAGTATGGGAGTTCACCACCCATCTCATTTAGACTTGTGTGCGGACGATGAGGACCCATCTCAGTTGATAATCCGTCCTGGATGGGATGCCCCTCATGTTCGATGCTTTCCGAGAACGTTTTGTGCTAGGCCTTGTCTTCTTAGACAAGTGGGTACGGTTCTCGGCTCTCCATATGATTGTGTTGTAGCTTGACTTGCATACGCTAACCGCGAGTCCCGACAAGAGCAACCTTTGATTGCTGAGTTTGTAGAGATTATGAAGAGGGACAAATATACTCCAGTGACGACAAAATTTTCTCTGGCTCGTGGTTTATTGACCATGCGATGTGCAAAAGCCGCCATGTTTGCCGAAGAGGCCATGGGTGCCACCCTGGCATTAAAGAACAGTATGTAACCTGGTGAAGATAGCCATGTCAATCTTAATTCAGTTGTTCCCTTCCTTCAGGCGTCTCCTCAAGAATCTGCACGCTGGAAACGGTCTGCAGAGATTCCTGACCAACGCACACTTCCCCTTGAGGGTTCATAGCCTTGAGAGAGTTGGTGAGGGCGATCCTGAGCAGGGGCCGAGTTGCACCACTTTCCTGGGTCGTTATGCTGAGACCGCTAGTCGAATTTCCTTGATGCAAGATCTTGACTTTTTCGTGGAATCTACTGGCGTCACGAGTGAGTCGGATGAAGATGGGGACGAATGAACGACGTATGGTGGTTGTAAAAACTTTTATGCCTTGAATTTGCCTCAGTATGCCGAGTGGAGTTGTACGGAAAACTTCTAAGGTTTATGTTGTGCCTTGGGCGTTGAACATTATTGACTTTTGTTTGCTATTGGTATGTCTGAAATTTTGGTGTGTTTATCTTGTGATGTCATGCATTAAGTAACCCTGAATGTAGGGGATACTTAGATTTTTTTCTAAGGGCCTCGTCCGAGTTGTGCGTAGCTCAAACGAGAAAATTTAATTTGTTAATCATTAAGCAACCCCCATGTTATAAATAACTTGAAGGGAATACTTAGAATTTTTTTGCTAAGCGCCTCGTCCGAGCTGTGCGTGGCTCGGATGAGAAACTTGATTTTCGAATAATTAAGTAGCCCCCAAGTTATAAATAACTTGAGGGGAATACTTAGAATTTTTTACTAAGAGCCTTGTCCAAGATGTGCGCAGCTCGGACGAGAAACTTGATTTTTGAATCATTAAGCAGTCCCCAAGTTATAAAAAACTTGAAGGGAATACTTAGAAATTTTTGCTAAGCGCCTCATCTGAGCTGTGCGCAGCTCGGACGAGAAACTTGATTTTCGAATGATTAAGCAGCCCCCAAGTTATAAAAACCTGAAGGGAATACTTAGAAATTTTTACTAAGCGCCTCGTCCGAGCTGTGCGTAGCTCGCACGAGAATTTGGATTTTCAAATCATTAAGCAGCCCCCAAGTTATAAATAACTTGAAGGGAATACTTAGAAAATTTTACTAAGCGCCTCGTCCGAGCTGTGCGCAGCTCAGACGAGAAACTTGAATTTTTAAACATTAAGCAGCCCCCAAGTTATAAATAACATGAAGGGAATACTTAAAATTTATTTGCTAAGCGCCTCGTCGGATGAGAAACTTGATTTTCGAATAATTAAGCAACCCCAAAGTTATAAATAACTTGAAGGGAATACATAGAAAATTTTACTAAGCGCCTCGTCCGAGCTATGCGCAGCTCGGTCGAGAAACTTGATTTTCGGATCATTAAGCATCCCCTAAGTTATATATAACTTGAGGGGAATACTTAGAATTTTTTACTAAGAGCCTTGTCCGAGCTGTGCGCAGCTCGGATGAGAAACTTGATTTTTGAATCATTAAGCAGCCCCCAAGTTATAAATAACTTGAAGGGAATACTTAGAAATTTGTGCTAAGCACCTCATCTGAGCTGTGCGTAGCTCGGACGAGAATCTTGATTTTCGAATCATTAAGCAGCCCCCAAGTTATAAATAACCTGAAGGGAATACCTAGAAAATTTTACTGAGATCCTCGGCCGAGCTGTGCGTAGCTTGCACGAGAATTTTGATTTTCGAATCATTAAGCAGCCCCCAAGTTATAAATAACTTGAAGGGAATACTTAGAAAATTTTACTAAGCGC
Organism: Bromus sterilis; assembly: GCA_950022295.1. NCBI lineage: Eukaryota > Viridiplantae > Streptophyta > Magnoliopsida > Poales > Poaceae > Bromus > Bromus sterilis. Next base: position 152,394,947 of record OX465596.1, on the reverse strand, counting down.
CTCGTCCGAGCTGTGCGCAGCTCAGACGAGAAACTTGAACTTTGAAACATTAAGCATCCCCCAAGTTATAAATAACTCGAAGGGAATAATTAGAATTTTTTGCTAAGCACCTCATCTGAGTTGTGCGCAGCTCGGACGAGAAACTTGATTTTCGAATCATTAAGCAGCCCCCATGTTATAGATAACTTGAAGGGAATACTTAGAAAATTTTACTAAGCGCCTCGTCCGAGATGTGCGCAGCTCGGACGAAAAATTTGATTTTTGAATCATTAAGCAGCCTCCAAGTTATAAATAACTTGAAGAGGATACTTAGAAAATTTTACTAAGCACCTCGTCCGAGCTGTGCGGAGCTCGGATGAGAAACTTGATTTTTGAATCATTAAACAACCCCAAGTTATGAATAACTTGAAGGGAATACTTATAAAATCTTGCTAAGCGCATCGTCCGAGATGTTCGCAGCTCGGACGAGAAACTTGATTTTTGAATAAACAGATCATGACATAAGGATTCATACAAACATTCGTCCGAGAAAAGACTATATTTTATTAATGTTGCATAAATAACTTTCTGCATAAAACCGACGGAACAACTGAGTATTCCATTCATTTTGTTCTTCTTTGTTATTGGTTACATCATATAGCCGATAGGCTCCATTATGTAGTACTCGAGATATGACAAAAGGACCCTCCCATGGGGGTGCCAATTTTTGATTTCCCTCTGAAGTTTGCTTCAAACGTAGCACCATGTCACCTTCTTGAAATGAGCGAGGTCGGACGTGTCGATCATGGTATCGGCGAAGATCTTGCTGATAAAATGCAAAACGGGTGAGGGATAAATTTCGCTCTTCTTCAAGAAGGTCCACACCATCTTGTCTTGCTGCCTCGGCCTCTGCTTCAGTATACTGAGTTACTGCGGGGACATTATGCTTCAAATGACTCGGAAGGACGACTTCTACACCATACACCAAAAAGAAGGGGCTAGACCGAGTAGAGAGAATTGGTGTTGTCCGCAGTCCCCAAAAAACCGAGGGGAGTTCATCTACCCAAGCTCCTGCTGCTTCTTTCAATTCCCGAAGGAGACGTGGCTTGATTCCTTTCAATATCAAACCGTTGGCTTGTTCAACCTGACCGTTGGACTGAGGATGTGCCACCGAGGCATAATTTACTTGAATTCCATTGGTCCAGCAAAAGTCCTTGAATTCTGTCGAGTTGAAGTTTGGGCCATTATCGGTAATGATGTCATGTGGAACACCAAACCTATGTATGGTGCCTTGAATGAAACTGGTTGATGTTGCTGAGTCTAAACTTATCCACAACGACCAAGATATGAGTGAAACCATATTTTCCTATTTTGAGAGGTCCGACCATATCAAGGCCCCAAAAAGCAAAAGGCCAAGCTAAAAGTATTTTTTTTCAACTCGGAAGCAGGTTTGTGCGGTTGACTTGCATAAAATTGACATCCTTTGCAATGGTCCACAATGTCCTTAGCATCAGCCAGTGCCTTGGGCCAAAAGAAACCAGCTCGGAAAGCTTTTTCCACCAATGTCCGACTTGAAGCATGATGCCCACAATCGCTCGAGTGGATATCTTGGAATATGAGCCAAACTTCATCTTCTGATATGCATTGCTGCGGAATTCTGGTGACACTATTTCTGTACAACTCATTATTGATCACTGAGTAAGACTTTGACTTGCGAACTATCTGCTTGGCTTCGAACTCATCTTCTAGCAACTCCTGTTTTTGCAAATAAGCCAAGATGGGTAATGTCCACTCGGGTTGTGTTATTTCTACATCAAAAACCATATCTATGACTGCAGGTATGTCCTTGTCTGGTAAGTTTTTATCTGGCAACATCTATGAATCAACCTCCAAAAAGGGGTTTTCTTTGATGGTTGGAGAGTGTAAATGTTCCAGATAAATTCCAGATGGAATCTGACTCCGTGTTGATCCAAGCTTGGCCAAATCATCAGCTGCTTGGTTTTGATAAGTTGGAATGTGATGGAGCTCGAGCTCATCAAAAAATTTCTCCAATTTGATGACTGCTACACAGTAAGTTGACATTGCTGGACTCTGAATGTCCCATTCCTTCATTACTTGATTTATCACCAGATCTGAATCTCTGAATACCACCAGCCGCCGAATTCCGAATGAAATGGCCATCCGCAAACCATACAGGAGGGCCTCGTACTCGCCTTCATTGTTCGTTGCTGGGAAATGTATTTGGAGAACATATCTCATTTCATCTTTTCTTGGTGAGACCAACACCACTCCTGCCCCTGCTGCATTTAACATTTTAGATCCTTCAAAGAACATAGTCCAATGCTTTGGGATTGACTGTGGGGGATTCTGAACTTCTGTTCACTCGACCAAGAAGTCCACTAAATCTTGTGACTTGATCGCTTTCTTGGGCTGGTAGTGGATATCATAAGGAAGTAAATCGAGTCCCCACTTTGCAATTCAACCTGTTGCATATCTATTGTTCATGATTTCTGCAAGAGGAGCTTCTGAGACTACAATAATTAAGTGATCTTGGAAATAATGTGCAAGCTTATGAGATGCCAAGTAAATTCCCATTGCCAATTTTTGATAATGAGGATAGCGCTGCTTAGATGGTGTAAGGACCTCGGAGATGAAGTACACAGGTTTCTGAACCTTCTGTGCCTTTCCTTCTTCCTCTCTTTCCACCACTATAGCCACGCTGACAACTTGGCTTGTAGCTTCAATGTACAACAAGAGGGGTTCGTTTTTCCTTTGGTGCTGCGAGGACCGGCCAAGTTGATAATTGCTTTTTGAGCTCATCAAAATACACTTGAGCTTCTTCAGTCCAGACACAATTGGGCGATTTTTTCATCAGTTGGTATAGAGGAAAGGCTCTCTCTCCAAACCTGGAAATAAATCGGCTAAGTTCCGGAAGGCACCGTGTTAGTCTCTGGATATCTCGGAGCTCTTGTGGTGGCTTCATATTTTGAATTGCTGCAATCTTTTCCGGGTTGGCCTCAATCCCTCGCTCAGAAACCATGAATCCGAGTAACTTCCCTGCTGGTACACCGAAAACACATTTTTCTGGGTTCAATTTGATGTTATAAGCTCGGAGTCTCTGAAAGGTTCCAACCAAATCTGCCAATAAATTGTTTCCTGGCCGACTTGATTACAATATCATCCACATATACTTCAACGTTTCTGCCGATTTGCCAAATCAAATAATTTTGCATCATGTGTTGATATGTGGCTCCTGCATTCTTAAGTCCGAATGGCATTGTGGTGTAACAAAAACACCCAAATGGAGATATGAATGATGTTTTCAGCTTATCTCATTCATATAGCCGTATTTGGTGATAACCCGAGTTGCATCGAGGAAACATAATCTGTCACACCCTGATGTGGAATCCACTATCTGGTCAATGCGAGGAAGGGGAAAATGGTCTTTTGGACAAACTTTATTGATATGAAGAAAATCAGCACAAATTCTCCAAGATTTATCTTTATTCGGAACCATTATAGGGTTAGCTAACCACTCGGAGTGGAAAATTTCCCTGATGAATCCGGATGCTAACAACCTTGCTACTTCTTGTCCAATAGGCTTTCTTTTTTTGTAAGAAAAGCGCCTAAGGGACTCTTTGACTGGTCTAGCCTTTGGATCAACATTTAACTTGTGCTCAGCCAACTCCCTTGGAATTCCAGACATATCAGAGGGCTTCCATGCAAAGATATCCCAATTCTCTCGGAGGAAGTTGATGAGCTCGACTTCCTATTTAGGGTCCAAGTCGGTTGCAATGTTGGTGAACTTATCTTTATCAGTAGGATGCTTCTGCACCCTCTTAATTTCTCCTGCCGACTCAAATGATGAAACCTTATTGGGTTAAAGAAACTCGGATGAATCAACAGCCTTCTTGTACTCGGCCAACTCAACCTCAGCCATCTGCTGGTCTGCAATCAATGCTCCTTTCTGCAATAATTCTTCGGATTGGTTATAATCTCCTGAGACAGTGATGACACCATGTGGTCGAGGCATCTTCAGCTTTAGATAAACATAACAAGGTATGTCCATGAATTTTGCATAAGGTGGTCTTCCGAGTAAAGCATGATATGCACTCATAAAGTCAACTACCTCAAAGGTATTTTTTCCTTCCTGAAGTTACTCGGGGTACCAAAGACAACATTGAGGGTCATCATGCCCATTGACTGTGCCTTCTTCCCTGGGATGATTCCATGAAATTAAGATAACTCTTGTGAAGTTTGGACATTGGTATGTTCATGCTCTTCAAGGTATTGGCATATAAAATGTTTATACCACTACCTCCATCCATTAGAACATTTCTTAATCTGAAGTTTCCATTTCCTGTTTCCACAAGTGGATCGACAATCAAAGTGTGTCTTCCTGGATGAGGAATATGGGGAAGGTGATCCGACTGGTCAAATGTAATCGGAGTATCGGCCCACTTCATGTAACTCGGAATTGCCGGGGCCGCCGAGCTAACTTCTCTAAACCGTATCTTCTCAACCCTTTTTGACTCTCGACCAGCAAAAACAACTAGCACACCATCCTCTCGGGGGAAACCATCACTATCCAGGTCTGAGTTGACTGCCTTCTTCTTTTCATTATCTTTGTCTTGCTGAGGTCCTGCCTTCGCATTTTTAGCCGCCCTTCTGATCAGACCACACTGCCGAGTTGTATGATTTGGGAGGATCAACTTTCCTTCAGCACCTCAGGTCGTATGCAGAGGGCAGGGCTGATCTAAGACATCATCATCATTTGCTGGATTTTTTTGACGAGACTGCCGTTCCTTTCTTGGCTGCATTATGCCATGAATCCCCGATGCATTTGCTGCTGCTACTAGCTTGGCATCTGTTGGAGCATCTTCTGGCTTTCGCTTATTTTTGCCACCAGCCTTTGGTTTGGGGTTTGGTGCCGAGTTGCTACCTCCACCTCGATGCTGCTGGTTGTTCTGACGAATCTCCTCCTCACCATTGGCATATTTGTTTGCAATTTCCATTAGTCTCCCGAGTGAAGTAACATGGGGAGACCTTGCTAACTTGAGGCTCAGTTCATTGTACTTAACTCCTTGCTTGAAGGCATGAATGGCTTGAAACTCGGAGACTCCTTCCACCGAGTTATGAAGCGTAATCCATCGCTGGATGTAATCCCAAGTAGACTCGGTGTTTCCCTGAACACACAACTGTAACTCTGTCAAACCTCCAGGCCATTTGTAAGTTCCTTCAAATTTTTTGACAAAAACTCTTTCCAAATCCTTCCAAATCCAGATACTGTTGGGGGTAGTTGATTTAATCACGTCCGAGCTGAGCCCTCAAGCATCAGAGGGAGGTGCATCATTGCTATCTCATCTCCTCCACCTCCTATGTGTACTGCTATTCTATAATCATCCAACCATGTCTGAGGATGTGCATCACCTTGGTACTTTTCCACACCTTGTCCTATTCGTAAGTGAGGAGGAATTGGAGTGGAGCAAATGCTTTCACTGAAACAAACTAGCCCCATAGCCATAGAAGGGCAAGCCTGGTCTTGCCGATGAAACCTAGAACGATCCACTCGGCTCTATACCAAATAGCGTCGAGCATCATCATCAACATCGGTATATCGGTTACCTTGATGACCAGCTCGGCGTTGATGGAACTCTTCTCTTCGTGGATCCCCTTTGTCCAATATGTGAGTCCCATAATGATCTTGTCCCTGAGGTTCTATACGCCGATGTTGATCATGGTGATATCCATCTCGGGGATCATTCCTGTGCCGAGGTGATATGTTTCTGTTTCTCCGAGTATCACCGTAAGGTGTATGTACGGATTGTGATGTTCCAGTGGGAGGATCATGGGAATGCACATGCTGCAGTGATTGACTAACCACAGCGTTTTGCTCCACCGTTGTCTACAACAAAAATGCCAAGTGTTGAATTCCTTCAGCTGTTGACCCGCTAGGTTGCAACGAATTTGCAATCCGAGTTTCCGATATGAGGTTTTCCACTGGGGTTTCCAGAGCTTGGAAAGTTTCTCCTTCTCCCTGGCCTCGCAACTGCCGACTCGTTCTACTTTGCTTGAGACGAGCAACTTCTCGGGTTTGATGCTCTAGTGTATTTTCTAACTCGGCTAGGCGTTCCCGCTAAGCAAAGTTGGTTAATCTGGCTGCTTCTAGGCATCGCCCTTCGTGAGTAGCTATATCAATGGGAGTGTGCAATAGTCGCTCTGCTGCCTCTGCATTTTCTTGTTCTTCCTGAGTAAGCGGTCGGGGCTGCCGGCTCGACCCTCGGAGTTCCAATCTCCAGAAGGCAGATGTACGCCGACCTGGTTCATGGTTATTGGCCCCGCATGGGCTATCAGCTTCATTCCGAGCTTCATCAGCTCGGACTGGTGAAGGTTGTGGTGGTGGTGTTTCTACCATACAAACTTCTACAACCGCGATTGGGGCGCCGCTGCTGCCTTCCTGTTCCACATCAGGCTCTGGGTCAGATGTTTGCATGCCTTCATCTTCGACCGAGTTGAAGAGATGAAAAATGGACGCCGCTGGGCCTTTTCTTTCTATCATTTCATCAAGGGTTCGCTGTGCTGACTCCAACGAGTCGATGACTGCCACCTGCTGCACCATCACTTGCTTGTTGCGGTGAGGAACGCATGTACGACCCAAATGCTTCCTCTTGCGATGAAAAGATAAAGGGGCATGTGTTTTTTGCTGAGCAGGCAATTGGAGGCGCAAAGCCCCCGACTGATCAGCTCTAAAGTGGACGCTTCCTCTTGAAGGCAAAAATTTTTCTTGGAGCGGCTCGTCCGCTAACCAAGCAGAATCATCGGCCACAAAGGCCAACGATCCGAAGAAAAACATCTCGTCGTGGACGAGCTCGGGGTCGTGGATCGACAAGGAAGACGAAGAGGAAACCATCTCTGCGATTACTGATCAACTCTGGCCCACGATGGGCGCCAACTGTCATGGATACGATCCTGACAATAGATATAGGGGTATGATTGGAGCTACATAGATATGTACGCAGAGAGATTGACACAAGGGGAATTATATAGGTTAGGCCTCTCCTTGGAGATAAAAACCTTAGTCCTGTACCAGGCTTACTGGGGTGTTCTTCCTTAGTGTTTGCGAAAGATGTGCACGCAACCCCCCTGGGCATGGCGTCGGGCTTATATAGAGTACGCCACAGCCCTTTCAACGCCCTAATGGTGGGGTTTAATTACAAGTCTTAACACCTATCATTATTACATGAAACTGACTACCCACTATTGCTAATTAAGAAGGTGTAACGCCTCTGGCTTCAATGCTCCGTGCTATTTGCTCTTCCTTCCTTCTTCCGAGTAGTGAGCAGCTCGTTAGTCTCCTCTTCTGAGTAGTGAGTTACTCGGAGCCAATCTGCGCTTCCGAGTTACTGGTTACTCGGAGACTATCTCTTCTTCCGAGTAACGGATTACTCAGAGACATCGTGACTTATGTTCCTGTGATTTATCAAGCTCCTGGTGATTTGGTAATTTATTTCATTTCTTAGGTATTTTTATGAATTCATGATGCTAATGGTACCTCTTGGTACCTGATACTTAGGGGTATACCTTTGGTATGACCACGACAATATCCTAATGTTTCGTCGCTGATGCGATTCTGAGATCGGGAGCAGCAGAAGTTCCTAGCCTGGCACCATGCCGGAGGGAGGATTGATCTCCGAAGGCTCCTCCATCACCATGATCGCCTCTAGGATGCGCCGTGACTACTCCCCCATGGACGATGAGTCCGTGATCAGCAATCTAGTAGATGCATTCTCTCCAATCTTGTGCTTCAATGTTTAGACCTTGTGAGCTGCCTATCATGATCAAGGAACTTATGTTATGATTCCTTCATTGCTATGTTGTGTTTGCTGGGATTCAATGGATTATGAGATTATATTCAGTTTGTGAGAGTAATATATTTGGCTTACCTTCATATTTTTGTTCATGAGTATTCTTGCATGTTCTCCGTTGCCGTGTGATACGTCCAAAACGTATCTATAATTTCTGCTTGCTCCATGCTTCTTTTGTGTGATATTGCTATGATACTGATGCACTTCGATATACTTTTGATCATATTTGGACTAACCTATTAACTCGGTGCACCCCAGTGCCAGTTCCTGTTTTCTGCTGTTTTTGTATTTCAGGTTTTCCCATTATTTGAAGTGCGCGAAAAATTCCGCGAAAAATATAGGAAAAATCAGCGTACGGGAACCTTCCGGAAGATCCCTAGTGGGGCCAGAGGGGGGCCAGGGGTGGCCCAGGCGGCCACCTGGCGCGGTGATACGTCCAAAATGCATCACTTTATATAGTAATTCTTTCTTATTTATTGATATATTTCATGATATGATGCTCTGCTTATGTAGTTTTGGCCTATTTTACACAGTTTGCAACTTTCCGGTGCCGAAGCAGCAGACGCATGATTCAGCAGTAAAAAGTGGACGCTGAGTTGCTGAAGAAGAATACCTCCAAATTACCTGAAAATCGACGGAGGCTATTTTCCAGAAGGATCATGAAGACACGCAAAAGAGCGACCAGAGGGGGGCCACAGGGTGCCCAGGCGGCCACCTAGCGCGGCCCCCACCCTGGCCGCGCCGGGAGGGCGCCTAGGCCCCTGGGACCACTCCCGGTTCCCCCCTCTGGCCTATATATCGCACATCTTCCATAAACCCTAAAAAGGGGGGTTTTTACGGAGTTCCGCCACCGCTCCTTGGCGGAAACCTACAGAGAAGAAAAGCTATCTCTGGCGGGCAGATTCCGCCGGGGAGATCACCTCCCGGAAGGGGAGATCATCGCCATCGTCATCACCATCGTCACGGGCATCATCGAGATCATCATCAACATCATCCCCATCATCAGCACCATATCCACCTCCATCCAATCTCATATCACAATTGCAACTTGTGTTGTAATCCGTACTATCTATCCTCTCTACTCTATCGGTGTTGATTACTACTTTGTGGTGAATGCTATTGAGTTTTGTTGGAGAAATATTATTGTGTCCTGATTTTTTATCATCTATTTATACCCACTGATCATGATCTCTTTTATGTCTTGTGAGTAGTTACTTTAGTTCTTGAGGACATGGAAGAAGTCTAGTTGTTAGTAGTCATATGATGTTGAAGTAATATGTGTTGTTTGATATTTAAGTTGTGTTGTTATTTTCCTAGTGGTGTTGTGTGAGTCGAACACTCAACACTTCGCCTTATCAAGGACCTAGGGGAATACATTGTGTACAAAGAATAATTGCGGTGGGTTGCCGGAGTGACAGAAACCTAAACCACAGTTTGCACGCTTTTGCACAAGGGAACAATGGATCACCGATCGTATTGCTATGGTTAGGCTTTTGCCTTAATTACTATCTTGTATTTGCGGATGCTTGCAAGGTGTTTAATCATAAGAGTGCACTTATCTTAGTCTAGAGGGTGTACTAGCATAGATCCACCCACTCAACACTTATCAACACAACACATAGTACCGATACGGAATATGGCGAAAGCACATGACTACCTCTCCCGTGTGTCCTCAAGAACACTTTAGCCTTTATAAGTTCAGTTGCTAGGCCTCTCCTTTGCTCAGAAAGGATTGGGCCACTCGTTACTCTCCAGTGCCTTTACTTTGCTCGTTTTTACTTTCCTCTGTTGCTTATACCAAGAAAACCCCTAAAAAGTCATCTTTCAGTGCTTGCAGTTATCTCCTTGCCAAAGTCACTTGCTATTACCTTCTGCTCCTCGTTGGGTTCGACACTCTTACTTATCGAAAACGCTGCAATAGATCCCTTATGATTGTGGGTCATCAAGTACCGTTTTCTGGCGCCGTTGCCGGGGAGAGTAGCGCTATTAGTAAGTGAAGCTGGTAAGGAAGTTTTTATATTTCTGTTTTTAGTTTTGTTGTTGCTGTTTTTGTCCTTATGGACACCCCTACTCTTGGATCGTTGTTCTTGGGGAGCCGCCCCACAACTAAGGTAGTCACCCCTGCCCCCACTGAAATTGTGCCTTATAAGATACCATCTAGTATTATCGATTATGTCTTAGCTAATCGCTATGCAGGAGACAGACATCCAGGTGAACACTTGCTATATTTATCACGATTATGTTCATTATTCAAGCTTGCAGGTGTGTCTCTGGAGTTCGTTATGAAGAAATTATTCTCCATATCGCTTACGAACAAAGCTTCAGATTGGTATAAGCTCCTCGATAACTCACATTCTCTTAATTGGTAAGAGCTTATGTCTCTCTTTTATACAAAGTTTTACCCTCTTCACGAAGTTCATCGAGACAGGAATTACATCTATAACTTTAGGTCTCGCGATGGAGAGAGCATCGCTCAAGCTTGGGGGAGACTTAAATCCCTAATGTTCAAATGTCCTATCCATAAGCTCCCCAAAGATATTATACTTAAAAATTTTTATTGCTGGCTTTCTCATCAGGATAAGGAAATGCTGGATGCCTCCTCTAGCGGGGTGTTTCAGACAAAGAGCGTTGAAGAAATATGGGATCTCATCGAGAGGATCCAGAAGAATACTGAAGACTGGGAAATCGATAAAGGTATTGAACTGGCTATAAATTATGAGCATGATTATATTGAGAGCTATGCATTTTTGTAAGAACTTTTCCTCTCATGTTGATTCTTCTAAGATGAAGAAGGATCAGTACCATAAGCCTTTCAAAGAAGTTCCTATTGATATTCACGATGCTGATCCTATTTTGCCTGCAGTTATATATGAACAGCCCCCTTTTCCTTCAAGAATAAGGGAGCACTCTTTTGTGACAGGCATAATAAATAAAAGTGAGAGGAGAACAGGTGAACCTGAGGACCAGATCAGAGTCGATCCTCAAGTTGCTATGGTTAAAGATTTAGTTACTAATGATGTTTCAGATTCTATTATAAATTTTTGTGCTCTTTCAACTAACATTGTCACAGCCAAGAATAAAAGCCCAATTTCAGGTACACCAGTTGTATCTGTTAAAATAGGAGATCACAATTATTACGGGCTATGCGATCTGGGATCAAGTGCTAGCGCGATTCCTTATTCGCTTTATCAAGAGATCATGGGTGAGATTTCACCCTGTGAACTTGAAGATATTGATGTTACTATTCATCTTGCAAACAAAGCTAGTATCTCTCCTATTGGGATTGTGAGAGATGTTGAAGTCCTATGCGGAAAGGTAAAGTATCCTACCGACTTTCTCGTACTTGGTTCAGTGTAAGATAGTTTTTGTCCTATTATTTTTTGTAGACCTTTTCTCAGAACTTGTGGAGCTATTATAGATTGCAAGAAAGGTAAAGTTTCTGTTGAATTCAATGGTGAGCCATATGAATTTAACTTTTCTAAGACCTCTAAGCAGCCTCGTGCTACTGAATTACCTAATGATGATAAAATTATTGAAAGTATTGCTTCTATTGCTATTCCCCCTAATGATCCTTTGCAGCAATACATGGAGGACCACGAGAATGATACTCATATGCAGGAAAGAAATGAAATTGATGAAATCTTCTTGAGACAACCTGCTATCCTGAAGCACAACCTTCCAGTTGAACCTTTAGGAATTCTATCCAAACCAAAAGAAGACCCGTTGTTTGATCTCAAACCTCTTCCCGATACGCTCAAGTATGCTTATTTAGATGAAAATAAAGTATATCCTATTATTATCAACTCTAACCTTTCAGGATATGAAGAAGAGCGATTATTGGAGATACTTCGTAAACACCGTGGTGCAACTGGCTATACCCTTGATGACCTTAAGGGAATTAGTCCATCTATCTGCCAACATACCATCAACCTCGAGCCCGATGCTAAACCTGTTGTTGACCATCAACGACGGTTGAACCCAAAGATGATGGATGTTGTGAGGAAAGAAATCCTCAAGCTTCTAGCCGCAGGTATTATCTACCCTATAGCTGATAGTAAGTGGGTAAGTCCAGTTCATTGTGTTCCTAAGAAAGGAGGGACAACTGTAGTCCCTAATGATAAGAATGAACTAATACCTCAGAGAATTATTATTGGATATAGAATGTGTATTGATTACAGGAAGTTGAACAAGGCAACTAGGAAGGACCACTACCCGCTGCCCTTTATCGATCAGATGCTTGAGAGGCTGTCGAAAAACACCCACTTTTGCTATCTTGACGGGTACTCTGGCTTCTCCGAAATTCATGTTAACACTGCCTATCAAGAGAAGACCACTTTCACTTGTCCTTATGGTACTTATGCTTATAGGCGTATGCCTTTTGGTTTATGCAATTCCCCTGCTACTTTTCAGAGATGATTGTCTGCAATATTTCATGGTTTCTGTGAGGAGATTGTGGAAGTCTTCATGGATGATTTCTCCGTCTATGGAACTTCCTTTGACCACTGTCTCCACAATCTTAATAAAGTTTTGCAGAGATGCGAAGATACAAACTTAGTTCTAAACTGGGAAAAGTGCCACTTCATGGTTAACGAAGGGATCGTGCTTGGCCACAAGATTTCCGAGAGGGGAATTGAAGTGGACAAGGCGAAGATTGAAGCTATCGAAATAATGCCCTATCCAAGGGACATTGAAGGTATTCATAGTTTTCTCGGTCATGCTGGTTTCTATAGAAGTTTTATTAAAGACTTTTGTAAGACCTCGAGACCCCTCACTAATCTTCTCCAGAAGGATGTTCCTTTTGTATTTGATGAAGATTGTAAGGAGGCTTTCGAAGTTCTTAAGAAAGCTTTAATAACCGCTCCTATAGTACAACCGCCTGACTGGAATTTGCCCTTTGAAATTATGTGTGATGCTAGTGATTTTGCTGTTGGAGCTGTTTTAGGACAAAGGGTTGATAAAAAGTTGAATGTTATATATTATGCTAGTAAAACCCTTGATAGTGCTGAAAAGAACTATGCTACTACTGAGAAGGAATTCTTAGCAGTAGTGTTTGCTTGTGATAAGTTTAGGCAGTAAATTGTTGATTCTAAAGTTATTATTCATACTGACCATGCTGCCATTAAGTATCTTATGACAAAGAAGGATGCCAAGCCAAGAATCATCAGATGGGTACTCCTCCTTCAAGAATTTGATTTGCAGATTGTTGATAGAAAAGGAGCAGACAACCCTGTAGGGGACAATCTTTCAAGGATGGAAGATATACCGCATGACCCCATCCCAGTCAACGACAATTTTCCAGACGAACAACTTGCTGTTGTTAAAGTACAATTTCTTTCCGATCCTTGGTTTGCAGATTATGCTAATTTTATCGTTGCAAAGTATTTGCCTCCAGGTTTAACATTTCAGCAAAGGAAGAAGTTCTTCCATGATTTGAGGCATTACTTTCAGGATGACCCACATCTTTTCAAAGAAGGTCCAGACGGGATCGTGAGAAGATGCATACCGGAACACGAGCAGAAGGACATTCTCAAGCAATGTCACGATAGTCCCTATGGAGGACATCACGCCGGTGAGAGAACCGCACATAAGTTTCTCCAATCAGGTTTTTATTGGCCTACTCTCTTTATAGATGCTAGAAATTATGTTTTAGCCTGTGATAAATGTCAGAGAGTTGGTAATATTAGTAGAAGGAATGAGATGCCTATGAATTACTCACTAGTGATTGAGCCTTTTGATTGCTGGGGTTTTGATTTTATGGGTCCTTTTCCTTCTTCGCACAAGTACACTCACATATTAGTTGATGTTGATTATGTAACCAAGTGGGTTGAAGCAATCCCTAGAGTGCTGATCACAAAACATCTTTGAAAATGCTCAAAGATGTAATTTTCCCTAGGTTTGGTGTACCTAGGTATCTCATGACTGATGGAGGATCACACTTCACGCATGGAGATTTTAGAAAAGCTTTAGCCAAGTACGATGTCAATCATAGAATTGCTTCACCGTACCATCCTCAAACTAGTGGGCAAGTTGAGATCACCAATAGAGAGATCAAGCTGATCTTGCAAAAGACAGTTAACAGAAATAGGAAGGTCTGGTCAAGTAAGTTAGGAGATGCTTTGTGGGCGTATAGAACTGCTTACAAAAACCCCATGGGCATGTCTCCCTATAAAATGGTCTATGGCAAGGCTTGCAATTTTCCATTAGAATTAGAGCACAAAGCTTTCTGGGCTGTTAGAGAGATTAATGCTGACCCAAAGTTAGCTGGTGAAAAGCGTCTCATGAACTTGACTTCTCTAGATGAGTGGAGAAGTGAAGCTTACGAGAGCGCTAAAATGTTCAAGGAAAAGGTAAAGAAGTGGCATGACAGGAGGATTCTGAAACGTGAATTTAATGTTGGTGATAAAGTTTTATTGTTTAGATCCCGTTTCAGGTTTTCTCCAAGTAAACTACTTTCCAGGTGGGAAGGGCCATTTCATATCGAAGAAGTCTACCAGTCTGGTGCAATCAAGATTAACAATTTTGAAGGCACAAAACCTCAAGTTGTGAATGGGCAAAGACTCAAGCATTACATGGCGGGAGATCCCATCAATGTTGATGTAAATATAATACGCACAAAAACTCATGAAGAACATGTTGCATCCCTGTTTCAGACACCGACAGAAGCAGAATAAGAAAGGGTATGTATTACGGTAAGGAAACATCGCGAACCGCCATAAAAGTTCCATATTATGAGTTTTTGCAAAATTAGGAAAATTCGAGGCCTAAGTGGAGCCGGAGAGGAGCTCCAGGGGGCCCAGGCGCCCCCCTGGCGCGGCCTACCTCCTGGCCGCGCCGGGAGGCCGCCTGGGCACCCAGGAGTCCGTCTCCGACCCCACTTTGGCTCATTACCTTCCTTTTGTTGCATAAATTTTTGCTATATATTTGCCCGGATCGTTCCGGCAACGTATCTCGTGATTTCGTGTGTTTTCTCTTCAATCTGTTTTTGCCAGGAAATCTTTTAGCTAGACCTAGGTGCCATGGCTTCCCCAAGTTCCCCCAAGGACAAGTTCGTCGTCAACTTCATCAACCCTTACCTCGCTGAGGTGAACAAGCACCCCCAGGTCCTTCGTGTGGAGGACGGTGTTCTCCACAAGGAAGATCTGAAGGGACCAGTCATGGAGGGGAGCACCGAGGAGCGGCTGAAGGAGATGGAACATGAGATCTTCAAGTTCAAGAAGATGGTAGAGCATGGTGTTGAAGCCAACTTCGACATCAGGATCGAGATCGAGGCTTCCCATAAGAAAGAGATGAAGGAGATGTGGTCAAGTTTGTCCGCACTAGAAGAAAAAATTTACGGGCTCCAAGAACAAATCTATGATCTGCACAACCAGAACTGTGAGTATGAACTAAAGTTTCTACGCATGGGTTTAGGTGCTAAGTGCAGGATCCTGGAGACGGGAATGTCCTTCGAGACTGGAGAGGAGCTACCATGGAAGCGCTTCGCCAAGGAGTACCTGACTGAGAAGAACAAGAATGAGGAGTAAATCTCCTCAGGTAATGGCATCCCCTTGGCTTGTTCCAAGCTTGGGGGAGTGCCCGGTATCTTTATCTTTATCTTAGTCTTTTAGAGTCAAGTAGAGTCATATCATGTCTAGGGAAGTTATTATATGAAATAGGTGTTTGCATCGAGGTCTATCACTCCGTATGTGGAGAGATTGTATCCGTGAGTGTGGAGTCGTCTATACTGGAATATTAATGAGAAGTCTATTAGTTCCTTCGCTGCACTCGGTATTATCTTCGCGCAATCGGCCTCATATGACGATTCTTATGGGGAGTATTGACCTTATATTAGGTATGGCTTTGAAAACTTTATTTAATTTTGGCAAACATAGCTTTGGTCATGACAACATGCATGTTTTCAAAAGTAGCGACATAGCCAAAACCTTTATGTTATTATGCTTGAAGTGTTATGTTGACAAGGAAGACAACTTGATGTGTTATGCTTACCTTAATGTTTATGCCTTATATGTTTTGCATCTAAATTAGCATCATTTGTCTGTTCTCTCAAAGCCTTTGCTAGCCAAACTCTTTGCCAAGTAGATTTATGCTTGTGCATCCATACCCTGAAACCAACACCTTCAATATGAGTCCACCATACCTTCCTATTCTTGGTATTCCCTTACCACTCCTATAAGTATAGAATTTATGTGTTATCCTTAAATGTTCAAAATCTTCTGTTTTGTGCCTCTTGTTTAGCTCATGAGGAAGTAGTAGGTAATTCATGATCTTCTTAAGTTGGACAAGTTTTACCCTGGGATTGCATGTCTAATATGCAAACCCATAATACGAGGAGGAACTGGCATGGGTGCGCCCAGCTCGAAAGATAATATAACAAACAAACCCTCCTTCACACTTGGTCTATGAGAAATCAGAAACTTTGGCAGTGATAAACAAAGGAGATTAAGGGGATGTGATCGTCCCCACTTGGGAGCCGTTCCTCGAAACTTGTCCATCTTGAGAAGTAATTGAGCTATCTATTAGCATTCGTTGACAAACTATGCACCGCCCCAAAATCTATTTTTATTCTGTTTGATTTAAGGATAGCACATGAGTTTTCCCTGCTTGCCCTTAACAAGGCCTTTCATCCACCTTCATGTTGAGTCAGTTGACCCACTTCCTTCCTTTCTCTAAGAGAACAGACATTTGATGTTGATGAGGATTCATCCATATAGAGCTGCATTAAGTTTTGCCATGCCACATCCTTGTTGACATTATCTTTTGATAAGTAAGTTGTTTGCGAAAGCTTTTGCCAAGAAAGCATCTTCCTTTGTGTTAGCATTTACACTTCATGACTAATAACATGTTCTTTCAAAAGCTTCAAAGTGTTTTATTAGAAAGAAAGAGCAAAAGTAAAAGTTATCAGTTGTCCTTTGACCAAGGATATGTTTTCCATAATTTGATGAGTTTCCTCAGCCCTACATTTGATTATAATTGTTATTACTTTCTCATAAGGGCCTTATGAGTTGAGGTTGCTGTTGAGGATTCTTGAGTTTGATGAAGAAACCTTGATGCTGAAGAAGAATACCTCCAAATTACCTGAAAATCGACGGATGCTATTTTCCAGAAGGATCACGAAGACACGCAAAAGAGCAACCAGAGGGGGGCCACAGGGTGCCCAGGCGGCCACCTAGCGCGGCCCCCACCCTGGCCGCGCCGGGAGGGCACCTAGGCCCCTGGGACCACCCTCGGTTCCCCCCTCTGGCCTATATATCGCACATCTTCCAGAAACCCTAAAAAGGGGGGTTTTTTACGGAGTTCCGCCGCCGCTCCGTGGCGGAAACCTACAAAGAAGAAAAGCCATATCTGGTGGGCAGATTCCGCCGGGGAGATCACCTCCCGGAAGGGGAGATCATCGCCATCGTCATCACTATCGTCACGGGCATCATCGAGATCATCATCAACATCATCCCCATCATCAGCACCATCTCAACCTCCATCCAATCTCATATCACAATTGCAACTTGTGTTGTAATCCGTACTATCTATCCTCTATACTCTATCGGTGTTGATTACTACTTTGTGGTGAATGTTATTGAGTTTTGTTGGAGAAATATTATTGTGTCCAGATTGTTTATCATCTATTTATCCCCACTGATCATGATCTCTTTTATGTCTTGTGAGTAGTTACTTTAGTTCTTGAGGACATGGGAGAAGTCTAGTTGTTAGTAGTCATATGATGTTGAAGTAATATGTGTTGTTTGATATTTAAGTTGTGTTGTTATTTTCCTAGTGGTGTTGTGTGAGTCGAACACTCAACACTTCGCCTTATCAAGGACCTAGGAGAATACATTGTGTACAAAGAATGCTTACGGTGGGTTGACGGAGTGACAGAAACCTAACCCCACTTTGCACGCTTTTTCACAAGGTGTTTAATCATAAGAGTGCACTTATCTTAGTCTAGATGGTGTACTAGCATAGATCCACCCACTCAACACTTATCAACACAGCACATAGTACCGATACGGAATATGGCGAAAGCACATGACTACCTCTCCCGTGTGTCCTCAAGAACACTTTAGCCTTTATAAGTTCAGTTGCTAGGCCACTGGTTACTCTCCAGTGCCTTTACTTTGCTCGTTTTTACTTTCCTGTTGCTTATACCAAGAAAACCCCTAAAAAGTCATATTACCTTCTGCTCCTCGTTGGGTTCGACAGTCTTACTTATCGAAAACGCTGCAATAGATCCCTTACGGTTGTGGGTCATGACGCGGCCACCCCCTAGGCCGCGCCAGGGGGGCGCCTGGGGCCCCTGGTCCACCTCTGGCTGACCCCCTTCGCCTATTTATTCCCCGTGACGAGAAACCCTCGGGGACAGAACCCTTTTTCGCGATCTCTCCTCTGTTCCGCCGCCGCCGCGCTTCCAAGATCGGCAGCACCAGGAGACCTCTTCCCGGCACCCTGCCGGAGGGAGGAACCACCTCCGGGAGCTGCTCCACCACCATGGATGCTTCCCGGATGAACCGTGAGTAGTCCACCTTGGACCATGGGTCTATGATCAGTAGCTATGTGATGTTCTGCTCCCCTATTTGTTCTTCATGCTTTAGACCTCGTGAGCTGCCCTACATGATCGAGGCACATATGTAATCTTTCTGCTGTTGCTATGCTGAGTTTGCTGGGATCTGATGGATTATGAGACTATGTTCAGATTTTGTTTGAGTAATATATTTGATTCTCCTCTTTTATTTTTATGTTCTTGAGTAATTCTTGCATGTTCTCCGTTGCTGTTTATTGCTTTGGCCAATTAGTTGGTAGTGACTCTAAGAGGGAGAATTATGCATAATTGTGGGTTCATGCCCCCCGATGACTAGCTTGAGTGACATAAACATGAGTCTAGGGGATGTGTTGTTGCCACAAGGGAGAAAACAACAGTGCTTGTACTTGCGGGTGCAAGGATTGTGTAAGGCCCGATATGCGGTACTGTTCCAGATCTAGATGTTTCCATCCAGATCCGGGGACGAAGCACATATCGGTCCCACCGCGACATATGACGAAGTCATATGCCCTGGATTTCCAACATGATATCACAACATTACAGATACAAGGACACAACATCTCATACAATCGGCATACAACTGCCTTAATACAATACAACAACGGAAAATATATGTCTGAGTACAGACTACAATCAAATGCCTACTGGCAAAGAGAAAACATCGATCCCATAACCACACGGGTCCAGGCCCTCCACCGGGATCCGCCTAACTAGTCTTCGTCGAGTCTCCACGTGAAACGTCGATCACCATACCTGTTGTCGATCAAGAACCCTGAAAAGAGTTTGGGGGTAGTATCATGAGTACAGAAGTACTTAGCATCCAACTGTAGTGGTCAACTGAACCAGCAAGGACTTCATCACTCGTCATTCTAGGACAACTAGTAGTTTACGGTAAGGATGGGGTAAGTGGTGAGGTTTCTGCCGCGCTAGCATTTATGAAGTGGCTAACGATCTAGAGAGTAAGGTAAGAAGCCAAGCATTCGATGAGGAATCGCCTCCAACAAGTCTTGCTATCAACTACTTACGCAATCATAACACCTATCCTATCCTTGTCCTCCTCTTCGCATCCCGAAGAAGAAGAAGCAGTCAAGGCACACACACACACGTTGATCAAGTTTATATTAAGATTATCTCAGTTGTTGTCTATGAACAAGGAGTAGGTCTCGAGTCGTCCATAACCGTGGACACGGCTTCTTGAAAAGATTTAACCATGCAGGGGTGTACCAACTGCCCATTACGAGGCGTCGCATGCTCGCCCATCTCTCTCAGTTGCTACCCATTATAGGCAACCATTTTATGATTTAGTTCCAAGAGATCCGAAAATACAGGTCCCTCTAACTAACAACGCACAAATCCGGGTGGCCCTCGGGGAGGCGACACCCAATCCAAAAGCTGGCCACGCTCTCGGATCGGATTCTTCCGTATGGCTAAGGTCGGGTTTAGTCTCACCTATATAACAGGGGACTTCCCTAGCTCACCAGTGTGGACCAACAGAGGAATTAAGTCTCCGCTGGCCCGAGTTGTTTGAAGACTACTGGCAGCTGACCAGCACACACACGTTTTCAAATGGTAAATCAGCTTGGGCCACCTCTAGAAATGTTTGAAGCTAGGTAGGTAAGAAGAGGGGACCCCATAAAATCCCACACGCGATTAGGCACGCTCAGTCTTAAAACCAATACCCAGAACTCGGATCCTAGATGACTCGAATGGAACAAAGCGTCGGGGCGGGATAGCCTAGACCTTCCATCCTTCGTCTAATATAGTCAACATTATAATAATCATATCATCATCAACAATAATAATAATGTGATATCCCAAAACCGAGGAGTAATAGAGTAACATCGTAGCATCCTAAGCATGCATACTAAGTAGGGGCTGAGCAACGAGCAATAGTAACATAGCAGTACAAGGTTTGCTGGGAAGGGACATGGATGTATCGGTTTGAAAGAGGTTGTAAACATGTGGTAGGATCAAACATCGAACCTAACCTAGACTATCATGCAAACCGCTGGTTGAAATAGAATGGATCATAAGTAATGTATAGTCCTTGCCTGTTGATAAGTCGGATTCCGAAGGTGTAGCCGATCGCAAGCTCGCATCGTCTCCGAGAGGTACCCGCGGAAGCACACAAGACGGTAAACACTGGAAAGCAATCAACGAGCAAGCACTCTATTACTACGAGGCAAACACGAGCAAGCATCAACAAGAAGGCAACACGAGACATCGCACCTACCGTCGAGAGCGGTTACTAACAGGTTAAGTGGAGTACTCGTCACACACGACGATACCGCACATTTACAAGGGTTCAAGTTGTTTAGCTACAGGTGATCAACAAAGGTTGTTAACATGGCAACTCAAGCAAGCATGGAAAGAGTGGAAGCATAAGATAAACTATCTATGCTAGTCAATTTAAGTGAGGCACAACCTAAACATGGCATACACTAAGTGCCGCACGACAATTAAAAGAGTTGTTACTGTTCTGTCCTAAACCATATTTTAGGTTGGTTAACATAACCAAACAATAGCATAAACACAAACTACACGAAAAACTAATCAAGTTACATATAAGGCACACTCCAAACGGGGTTACGGTTAAAAAGATATAAGCAAAACAAGTTATGGGCACAATCTGCCAACATCACGAAGCACACTTTAGAGTAATGCATAAACAGGATAATCAATGCAAACATGCTCACAAATGATATGGAACTAAATTAGACATGACAGGGAAGGCATGGCAAAAAGAATCATGCAAAAGGGCATCATAGATCAAAAGATATTAAGCAAACAACATGGCATCGCAAAGTAACAGACATAGTGAAAATCAGAGGTGGTTGTCAACAACAGCAGCATAGCAACTTTGGAGCTAAATAACTATATGACCAGTAATGCTAACATGAAGATGCAATACATGTAATGAAAGTATACATTATGCTTAACAATATGCAATTGGAATCACTCACTTCCGATAAACGGTCGCGACACACTCGTCGACCGAAGTTGCAACAAAATATAAACAGCAGCACACTAATAGCAGGGTAGCTACTTTGGAGCAAGATACAATCATCATGCAGCAGGCATATATGGCATGTGAATGCATAGAACAGAAGTAGAAACAATGCTTAACAGGACGCAAAAGGAATCAATCAATTCCGATGAACAGTTGCGAAGCAACCGTCGCCCGAAGTTGCAATAAAATAACAGTTTTCAGCAAGTTTAACAGCAGCAGTTGCAATTAACGACCAGTGGCCCTGTTTAGCACATAATTACAAAATCAAGATGACCTCAAATGCAAATGCTCACAAAAGATGAATTGAAGTACACGCAATTCTAAGCAACTTTCATTTTGGGGGCACATTCATCGGAGCTACGGATCAACGGGAAATTACGTTGCAAAACGGATCACAGCAGCAAAATTTTATAAGGACTTAGAAAAAAAATACAGAGGGCAGAGGGAAAAAAAACAGGGCACGGGCCCTCACCCTGGGCCTCGGCCCACTGGCCTGGAGAGGAGGCTGGCCAGCCCGGGCCAGATCTGGCCGGCTGGGCCTCGTAGGCTGGCGGGCCGCGCGCTGGAAGGCCGGCCCAGCTGGGGCACAACGGTTGGGGTCGGGGGCGCCGAGCAGCTCCTTCCGTCGAGGAGGAGACGAGGGAGGGAACGGATCCCGCCGGATACGGCCGGTGGCGCGGCGCCGGAGGCGGCTGGGCGGTGCGGCGGCGAGGCCGAGCTCCTGCTCGCCTCGTCCATGGCGGCGGCGACCCACGCGGCTGCATAGGAGGGAGGAGGTTAGGGAGAGGGAGATAAGAGAGGGAAAGAGAGGGAGAGAGGAGAGGACCTGGCCGAGAGAAGGGGAGCCAGCGGCCGCGGCTTGCTTGCCGGCGAGCGCAGAGGCGACGGCTTCGGGAGCGGAGCGCTTGGGCATGGAGGCCTCCATGGCTGGCTCCAAGGTGTGATGACGTGGCACTCTCAAATCCGCCCGATCTGCGATCCGATGGTTGAGATTGCCTCTGGCTAGGGTTTGGATGAAAATTTCGGGCTAGGGAAACACTAGAAAGGGGTGGGAGTGTGGTCGTCTATATATAGGCCAGGTGGCTGGCAGTTTGCAAAAACATCCCTGGTTTTTCTCTCGCGCGCGCGGTGTTTACGTTTCTAACCGCCGGGGGTCCGCAGGACCTCCGATTCGGGTAAAACTTCGAACTGCGCGATCAGCGCGTCGAGCCGGAGGTGTTCACCTCGCGCTGGAACCGTTCGGAAAACACTTTCCGGCGCGCTATAAAAATATCCCGTTTAATTATTAAACGGGGTTTTCGTTCCGTTGGCTGCGGCTGGTCTCGTGCGGTTTTCGCGACGGTGATCGGGCGAAACCCGGTGTCGCAAATGTCGAGTGTCAAGGTGGCAAGGGTCGGTCTCCGTACGAAACGAGATAAGAGGGGGAAAAATAATTGCCGATCGATAAATCGGGGATGCAAACACCGCAAACAAATCAGACAATCAAACAATTCACACCGAAAACAAAATTTTTAATTTTTGTGAAAATGGGCTGTTACAGATTGTTTACTTTACGCAAAGTTCTTTAATGCAGTTGTCTGTTGCTTTGAGTTCACACTTTGGGTGGGATTCATAACTTAATACCACCGAGATGTTCTGGATAGATATATCAAGGTGGATGATTAGTAGGTAGATGCAGATGGATTTCGGTCTACTTGTCTTGGCGTACCACCCATGCTTTTGAGCCTCTTCCTTTATTTATAGCATAGTTAGCATTGGTTTGCGAGCATAATCATGTCAATTGCCCAGCTGTAATTTTTTTACCTCGCATGGATATTTTATAGTCTTTTGGGAGAGAGACATCATTAGTGAACATCATAGGATCCTGGTCCATATTTCCAATACTGTTTACACCCACTATTTATTTCCTGCTATATTTACCTTTCCGTTGCTATCACTATCATTATTATCCCGTTCGTTTGATCCTTTGTAAACAACAAGGCCGGAGAGATTGACAACCTCTCTGACTCGTTGGGAGCAAAGTTATCTATTGCGTGTGCAGGTCCACGTCAACCGCCTAATTGCTGGCGCCGTTGTGACCTTCCTGTCGTTTTTGGAGTCCTACTGGAGACAAACCTTGGTATCTTCACCGAGGGAAATTTGTTGTTGTCTACATCTCAACCTTCCACTTTGGGTAACCAACGAGGGGAGAGAAGCCATCACCTTGCATTAGTTTTTCCAACTAGTAGATTGCAACTCCAAGAAGGAGCGTTTTGATAGATGATCGGTTCATGTATCCCGATGTCTAGCTTGAGTGACAGAAACATGAGACTAGGGAATGTGTTGTTTCCATTAGGCGTAAACATCGGTGCTTATGACTGTGTGTCATAAGGATTGCGTACGTTACACATAGAGTATTAAGGAAGTTGTTCGTTGGTTTGAGTTTACAACCTTAGTTGTGGCTCGTAACTTAATACCAGTGAGATGTTCCGGATAGATATCTCTAGGTGGATGATTAGTGAGTAGATGCTGATGAATAAACGGTCTACTTGACTTGGTGTAATTCCCATACGATTGAGCCTTTTACTTTCTTGTAGCATGATTAGCATTGCGGTGCGTTTATAATTCTGTCAGTTGCCTAGCTGTAATTTATTTACCCATCATAGTTGTTTACTGTCTTTTGGGAGAGAGACACTACTAGTAAGCATCATGGTACCCCGGTCCATCTTCACATCATAGTTCACACCACCAACTTTTACTACTTTACTTTTCCTTTCAGTTGAACTATTACTATTTCCCCTTTGTGTTTGACCCTTTGTAAACAACAAGGCCAGAGAGATTGACAACCTCTCTGTACTCGTTGAGAGCAAAGTTATTTGTATTCTTGTGTGCAGGTCCAAGCAAGCTTCTGGTGCTAGTCCCTTCAACTTACTCCCCAGATAAATTTCTAGCGTTGTTGCTTTCCACCTACTTGTTGTCTCCGGAATCCTACGAGAGATAAACCTTACTCTCTCACATGTGAGATAAATTACCGTTGTCTGCATCATAAACTTCCACATAGGGTAACCAACGAGGAGGTGCTATCTGCACCCATCAAGCTAAATTTCCGGCGCCGTTGTCGGGGATTCCAAGCTTCAAGATAGGGAGTTGCACACTACCCTTTACCTTTGCTTTTTAGTCTTGTTAGTTTACTTTCCAGTTTTTACCTTTTCTTGTGTGTCTTATATCCCAAATACAATTTTTATTTACTTTGTTCTTCCTTGTCTCTATTACTATGGGTTCCACTGAAAACACTAAGATTTGTGACTTTACAAGTCACGACAATAACCCCGCACAGTTTAATAGGTGCAACAAACCCAAATTTCAAGTACCATGCCTTGAACCTGGGTGGGTGGGAAAGCATCAACCCCTTCTCACCACTAGGCTATGCCTTAGTCTGAAGTCACGACAATAGTGACTTTATTTGCACTCATATTGCTCCACCTGCCACCTCTGCACCTTCTTATGAAATCAAACCTGCTTTACTTAAGCTTGTTATGAAAGAACACTTGGACAATTTTGTTGAACTCTGTGATATGCGAAAGCAATTAAGTGGATGGTGATATTGTTAAGCTCAACATTTTTCCGTTTTCCTTGAGAGGAAGAGATAATGAGTGGCTTCAGTCCTTACCTAGGAATATCATAGATTCTTGGGATAAATGTAAGGATTCTTTCATTGGGAAGTATTACCCACCTGCTAAAATTATTCAGTTGATGAGTAACAATACGAATTTTAGACAACTTGATAATGAACATGTTTCTCAAGCTTGGTAACATATGTAATCTCTTGTTAAGAATTTCCCTACTCATGGATTCACTACTTGGATGGTTAGCCAGACTTGAAAGTCCAAGTATGTGATCAGAGGGGGAGGGGGTGAATGATCACTTCAAATTTTCGCATGAAACTCTGAAGTGAAGCATAACTTAGCAGCAGAAGGAATGCAACAGAAAGGTAACCAGTGAAGAAGAACTAGAGTGAATCACAACATAGCGAATCAAAAGCATCGAATCAATTGCATTGAATCAAATCACTGAAGCAATTGCAAAACTGAATGTAAGTGCGGAATGTAAAATGAACTCTTGACTCGGCGATGTTTGTTCGACCAGTTCACACTCTGCAAAGTGCTACGTCTGGTTGGAGGGACTTGTGATTGAACACAGGAGCTAACCTCTCTCCGTCCGTATCTCCACTGCACCAATCTCCTTGAGCTTGGTCAGTTCTTCACTCGTGGTTGATTATTGAGGGAATCACCGAAACCTTTGACAAACTGGACTTCGAGGAGACAATAACTCTTCGCTCTCTGAAGGACAACTCTGTAACCGTCTAGGAGAATTGCAGTTCTCCAAGATAAAAAAAGTCTAGCAAATTTCTTCCTAAGTCATAGTGAATCAACTCAGATCAATAGGACTTATGCTTCGGTGGATGGGATATTTGGTTTGCTTCGGTGGGGTTGCTCTCTCTTCACTGTCAGAAAATATTCTTGGAGCAGCCACCCGCCAATGAGGGCGGGGGTGACCTATTTATAGGTGGCGATCCCAAGGTGAGAAATGGCTGAAGTGACCCGATGCGACAGCTTGACACCTGTCCTCAACGGTCGGATATCTAATCAATGCGCAACTTTACTTGCGGAAAAAGTAAAGATGACTCACGGACTTGGTTATGCTTCAGGAGCCGAAAGAACAAAGTCTTCGCTGGTGAAGCATTACCTAGTGCACATGAGATTTATGACCTCTGGCTTCTCACAGGTTTGGATTCGATCTGAGTCTTTTCACCAAAACCTTCGAAGTACATTTACTAAACCCCTCTTGATAGTACGGTTTTTCCTACGACTCAAAGAAATGAAAAAAGAAATACGCAAAAACTACTAAGTCTTGCGCCATCTTGGTCATCTCCTTCGATGAGACGTGCTTCAGGATTCCTTATCTTTTTGGGGGTCGACATCCGTGATGAGCTTCACTCCAGAGGATATGCTTCAGTAAATATGTAAATCTTCGTTGAAGCTATATCACCAACCTATAACTTCAGGAACCTAACCATCTGTTTTATACTAGAAAACTTGTTAGTTCCTCTACTGTTTTGTCCAACAATATCCAAAACTCATGGGGGCATAACTTTGCTCTTACAATCTCCCCCTTTTTGGACTATTGTTGACAAAACAGGCATCGATAAAAAAAATATATGGAATTTTGAGTTGAGTTGATAGAAAAATCTAAGATATAAAGCTTTTCACTCCCCGTGAATGCAAGCATCGAAGATTTATATAATCAAAGTGAATGCTTGATGAAGGATATCCTTGATGGGAAGCCTAACACATATCTTAACGGATCAGTTGCATTTAAAAGATATTTATCTTGAAGAATATGCAATCATCCAAAGACATGTGAACTTAATGAGAATAACCACCTGCAAGACAAAATATACGAGAGCAACTTGCAAGCACGGGGGTTATTAACACATAACATGTAGCAGTTCACAGACGAAGTGAAACTCAAGTTACAACCCAATCGAACCGAATGGAAAGTTTGTTGTAACTTAACACACAAAAGATCGAATCGAAACCCTTAAACCCCGCAACGAATCTAAACTCAGTCGATGCTACATTCTCCCCCTTTTTTTCAATGATTGTACAAAAGGTTGAGAGGTAGATCAAGAGTATTTACTCGTTTTCTACAACCCGGGGACCCTGCTGATTGTCTTCTCCCGAAGAAGATGCATCTCCAGAAGTGTCTCCTTCGGTTGAGGCAGGTGAATCCATTTCTTCAATGTCCAGAGGCGCCTGCAGCAAGTCAAGGTCACTGTCGTTGAGAGGGTCATCTTCTTTCTTCGATGTGTGGGAGTCTTCATCAGAGAGAGTATCAGGGTGAATCTGTTCAGCTGGGTTGACGAATAGAACTTCATCAATCTTCTCCAGTGAAGGGATCTTCGGGTTGGGGCGGTTTATCGAATCATTTCTTGAGAAATGGCGTTGAAGATGTGGACATTCCTTGAAAATCCGAGCAGCTTCAAGCTTCTTGACTGAGTTGAACTTCCTCAAACCTTTCCATGAGTGGCGCTTCAAGACCTTCATGTACTGATTATTGTTCAAAGCAATGTTGCCAACTCTATTGATCTCATTAGAGAGATGTTGCATTTGGCGTTGATTGCTTTCAATGAAGTTTTCCAGCATCTGTTGTGACCGAATGCCAACTTCAAAATGATAGACTTCCTTCTGGAAAGACTTCGACATGCTGCGTTCATTGACATGCTGTCTGACTCCTACATATGTGGCAAATGGATCATTTGGCCTTTTGAAGATATTCATTGTATCACGCACAGGAGGACATAACAACTTCGGGTGATGCTTTGCAACAAAGTATTCACTGCGTCCATAATTGCAAAGGCTTGGAGCCAGGGAGCATACGGCTTCAATTGATGGACCAATTCAGGAGCTTGAACCATATAGCAAAGAAAACAATCCTCGAAGTCAAACACATGGCCATGAGTGAGCTTCCGCAGAGCATGACGTGTATGATAGTGAATGTTGGACTCATCATTTGCAGTGCTGAAAGGCATCAGGGAGTTAGACAAGATGTAAAACCAAGTCTTCGAAATGAATACCAGATGCTTCGGGCGAATATTTTCAGGCATGTGATCTCTAGTGACTTCAGGATCCAGCAGTGAAGCAAATTCAGCTTCAGTAGGATCAGGCATCAAGTGAACCTTTGCAAGTTTACCAGTGTGCCGAGGGATATTCACAATGTCCATGAATTCATCAGAATGCATCCTAAAAACCTTGCCTTGAATCATCCACTCAAGTACCCATGTGGCAGTGTCATCAGGATTTCCAGATACATATAGTGTGGCATAGAATTGCTTGATCAGTTCAGAGTTGAATGGCGTCTCCATGGCAAACAAGCTGGTCAGATTTTATGCTTCGATGGTTTCCATGATTTTCTGGAAGCACGTTGCAGAAGTTAGTGATGAGGACATCTCTACTAATGTTACACCCACATCTTCACCAACTACACATACTGGACCAGTTACTAGAGCACGTGCACGTCAACTAAATTATCAGGTACTTTCGTTTCTTGCGAATCCTTCTAATGTTCATGAACATATGATGCTGCCTAAATTAGATACTTTTGTTTTGCTTATGAATGAAGGACCTAGCATGGACAAGAAGGACGGTCATTGGAGCGGGATCAAGCATGGAGAAGAAGGTGCGCGCGCGGGAAAGAACAATGGAGCTTCCAGTGGGGATTTTCGCACTTTGAAGCCACCATAAGGCATGCATGAAGGCTTGGACGAAATACACGAGATGCCACTTCATTATTTTCGTCCAAGAGCAATTATAGGTGCTGCGTCACCTTAATATTGGGTTGGGCCCATGTAATTTCGAAATACCACATTATAGGCTGTTTTTAGAGTCCGTATGTGTGGGGAAACCGAGTTAGGGTTGTTTTCGGACCCCACCTCCAAGGGGTCACGAAAATCCCCTCTGTTCCCCCATATATACAGCCCTTAGGGCGTCGTTTAGACTTGGGTTTTAATTAGATTTAAGTTAGCCATAGCCGCAACTTCGAGCTCTTCGTTTGTGTCATCCGACCAGGCCAAGACCTCATTGGAACCCCAACTTTCGTAATCATTCATCTTATATTCGCAATATCCAGATTGCAATTCTTAGTTCTTGCTTGTTCTTCGATTGCTTGCAGGAATTAGACCTTCGTGGTCAGGTTGATCGTGCATCCGCGGGATCAATAACCTCTCGGAGTTGGTTTAGCGATCGCTAAGGCGCAACGTCTTCGCACGTTCGTAGTCGGATCGTGAAAGTCGTCTCCACCATCTCATCGAAATATCGGGACACCTTCGCCTCTATCAGTTAGACTTCGCATGTCCAAATACTTGTGCCTAAACAATACACCCTTCTGGCAGTACAACTTCGTGTACAGAATCTGTTGTTCAGCAGTCCAGAAGCGAAGGTCATCTGCAGTCCTGGGCGAATCATAAGGACTTGTGCCAAAGAAGCGAAGCTTCTGGCGATGAACTTCGAGATCAAACTCTGGACCATGTCTTGAAGAAGAACCATCTCCCGGAAAAATTGGAAATGTTTCACGTGGGTAGATGGAGTCCATTTGAGTATCTTGGGCAGGAATGCAATGAGGAGCTTGCCTTCGAGCAACTATAGCTCGCTCTTGGGGTTGGGTCATAATGGCCAATTCATTTTCTTCAGCATCTGCATTGGCTTCGGGCTCTTCTGGAGCAGCCTGGTCTTTGGCTTCGCCTTCTTGTTCTTCGGACTCATCCGCGGAGTGAGCCGAAGAGTAATCTCTTGAAGGAATTGGTATGGCTTGAGCTTGGGGCGAAGGCTCTGGCTCAAAGTTGTCGTGGTGCGATGGTTGTGGAGCAGGTTGAGGTGGAGTTTGAGCACGGGGTGGAACGGCTTCGGGAGCAGGTGGTTTTGCAGTTGGAGTGGGGAGGGTGATGATCTTGCATCGAGGGGGTGAAGCGTGTCTTGGGATCTTCTTGTTAGGAAGAGACCTAACCTCATCAGCTTCGTCAGCATCAGTGATCAAACGACGCTTCCTTGGTTGCAGCTGAGGAAGTGGAGAAGCTAGTTGCTTGAGCATAACTTCGCACTTCTTGGAATCAAGAGCCATGACTGATGCATTATGCGTCTTGCAACATTCTTCGATGGCAGATTTGATCTTGCCTTGAAACACTTGAATATTTTGCTTTGTCTTCTCATTGACATTAGCAATCTTCTTTGAAGCAGCTTCAGCTTCATTCTTGAGGTCTTCATCAGATTCAGCGTCTGCTTTCTTCTTGAACTTCAGAATCTTCGCAGACTCAGATCTGTCCCTTGCATGCAAATCCCTTAGCTGATTGTATAAAGTTTCAGTCATTGCAAAAAGTGTTGGTGAAATGTTAATATCTCCAACATCAATAGCTTCGTAATCAACAGCTTCAGCGAGCTGGCATAACGCCTGATGCAGGCTCAAACAATCCCATAGTTCACCTTCTCGTGCATCCGGGAAGTTGTGGTGACTATGCTCAGCTTCTTCATGTGCTTCAGGGGCAGGAGTTGCGACTTGCTTCGGAGTAATGTCCTTTGGAGTCATATCTACAACAGCTTCCTTCTGAACAGCCCGAGCAGCCTTCTCTGCTTGCTTCGTTCCTATGATATTCAGTTGTGCCTTGCGCTTGGCTTCGGCTTCACTGAGCTGTTTGGCTTCGGCAGCAGCCTTAGCTTCTTGAGATTTTACTTCAGCGAGCTTGCGCTTCGTTTCAGCTTTCTGATTTGCTTCAGCTAAATCTTTCCTTTGCTTCTCTAGCAAGGCATCATCTTTGTCAGCCTTTTCTTTCGCTTTAGCTTCTTTATCAGCCTTAGCTTGGGCTTGTGCTTCAGAATGAAGTCGTTCAGCTTCAGCACGGTCTCTCTTGCGAATTTCAGCTTCAGACAGCTTCTTAGTGCCGACCTGGGCATAAGATTGGCCAGGCTTGGCAACAGAGGATTTCATCTTCAAAGCTTTGGCAGTCTCAGGGGCTTTAGCTTCGGGTTGACAAGTAGGCTTTGTCTACGGGTCATGCCTCTCCTTCGTTCTCTGCTCTGCTGGAACCAGGCGGCGAGGTGGCTTTGAAGCCAATGGAGCCTCAACCACCAAAATGGTTAAATCAATTATCGGCTTAGGAGCAGGAGGATCAGAGGGATCTTGAATTCTTACGCCTCTCGAAGCAGGCGGTTTCTCTCCAGCCTTTTTCTTCAAAGGCTTCTGAAGCTTTGGTCTCTTTGGACTTGGAGCAAGTGGGGTGTGCTCCGACTCATCATCTGCATCTTCAGCAAGATCGTCATCAAGTGTGTCCTCAAGCTGTGCAGCAGCATCAGCTTCATCATCATCAGCAGCCTGCTCAGATTCTTCATCGAAGATAGATGGAGGAGGTGAAGCACTCAATTTTCTCAGGCTTCGATGCACCAGCTTCAGCATGGCCTTCGGAAGCTTGTGCTTTGGCCTTCTTCTCTTCTCTGATTCTTTTCTTATAAGCCAACAGAGCAAGTCTGGCTTGCTCATCTGGATAATCATCTGGCGTCTTGATAGAATTGGGGTGAGAACAGCGGGAGTATTCGGGTAGTATTTTCTTTGATTTGTGTGACGCCCTCGATTTACGATCATGTACAGTAATCATACACGCAGGGTACATGATCGAGATCAAGGTGCCATGGTGAGAATATCACAGCACAACACTAAACACAAAAGGATAAACCAAATATATTACAATGAAGGGGGTCACACGGACCCGAATACATAAGTCATACAATCATAATATCTGAGTACAGACATAGTTAGTCAAGTTTTGCCTTAAGAAGGCTAGCACAAATAACATCAGAGGTACAGATCGAAAAGGCGAGGCCTCCTGCCTGGGATCCACCGAATTACTCCTAGTCAACGGGAACTCGACGTCGTAGTAGGCTCCTCCTGGAATCTCCTGCTCCTGGGCTCCAACGTCGACTACAGCGGCCGATCAGGCAAAGCGAGAAGGGAAAATAAAGCAAGGGTGAGTATCTAGCATACCCGCGAGTCTTACGTCCGCTACTAAGCATTTATGCATGTATCAAATGGAAAAGGGAGGCTGTATATAGTGGACTGCAAGGTAGAAATAAAAATAAGGGTAAGAAGCTAGGCCTATCGAAGACTAGCATCTTCTGACGAGTCTTGCAGCAGGAGGTAAGAATCATCCAACAGTTTAATATAACAGTAATGAATGTAACAATGCAGCAGACGTTGCTGCAGCATTGTATAATAATAAGTTGTAATCATAATTAACAATGCCTCCGAGTTCCCCTCCTCGACATCCCCGCGAGGAAGAAAACCCGGAACAAACAGTTTAATAGTAGTAGATTGTAGTGATAGGATCTGGCTTCAGCATAAAGCGTCCTCTTATCGTGGACACGGCTATTGATAGATTAATCTTCCCTGCAGGGGTGCACTAGTGTGACACTACACGCTCGGATCTCTAGGGTGGCGTACACCTGGTTAGGGAGCACCCCACCGAGGCTATCCAACACAACGCAGTCCATCCTACGACTCATCAGAGAGGTCCCCGCCGGTCTACAGCCCTAAGTGCAAGGGGGTCATGGGCCTATCACCCCTCGCTCTCCGGGTCGTTGCGAGGAGGGTGAATTCCAACGCCGCAGCGCGATCCGTCCCTGCCGCAATGCTGAACTGGACGTCTTTCAGAGCTTTCGAACGAGGCTACATTGCGGAGGCGCCCAAACGCGTAATCCCACGTATAGGTAGTGCGTACAAGCCAAAAGGCTACTCAAGTCATCCGCCGAACCCGTTAAGCATTTTATTAATTTTCTGTCGAGACAACCGTTATCTTTGCCCCTTATTGAATGAGTCGCAGACAACGACAGCAGCCAGGACCACCAGTAACGTCGGTTCCTGCCCTGTCGTCCCACCAACTCGTGCGGTTACCAACAAGGTGAACCGTCTCCTTACCTTGTCTCGCGTTTTCTTCGGAAAGCTCGACTTTCGTACAACAAGAAATCCTTCGGCCACGAACAGTACCAGGACCGCCGCACACCGGTGGAATACACCTGACCTGTCGTTCCGCTAAGATAACCTGCGCGGGAACCGTTGGGTCACCCGACTCCTTACCTGTAAGGACAACCGTGGTTCAGAACCCTAAGACGGATATACAGAGTCGACCACGAGTGGAGTACGGGGATTTCTCCTCGATCGCTCACACTTGAAGTGGCTCGGCAGATCCGACGTAGGGGGCCGAGTCGGTGTCTGCTCTGAACCGTACCTGTAGCAGTTGTAATGGATCGTATCCGCGATCGTCCCAGAGTGATCACGGCCCGCTATCTAATCCTATTGACTAACAAGGCGCAGGGTTCACTGCTGAATATAATATATATAATAGGCAGCAGCAAGGGGCGACAAAAAGAGGCTATGCAATTGAGTAGGATTATAACGTAGCAGCAGCAGCATATGCCTAGTGCAAGAAAATACGGAAAGATAGGCGATATCTGGGGAAGGAAATGGCTCTGCTTGCCTGTAAGCTCGACGGTAGAGGTATGGTCGTCCACGAAGTAGTCGATCATAGGGGCATCAGCAGCGGACGACGAGACTACCGGACAATAAAAGAGGGGGGAGAAACAATAAATACACAACAATGATAGCAATACAAATACAAGACATGACATATGAAATGTTAACGATGCTTTAACGTTGTACGATACACATTGCTCAGAACGGAAATTCATCCGGGGATGAACTGCCAGTTCCGGGTAATTACCGATTAGGATGTCCGGAGGGGGAAAGATCATGCCGGAGGTGTCGTGGACATCCGACAAACGTATGGGTGATGTATCCGGACTAGTTGAACCATTCCGGACAACTTTCGTGTTCGGAATAAATTCATCCGGATACTTTATCAGTACCGGACAAATCATCGGACAGATGATCCGGAGGGGGACGGTTCGATGTTCGGTATGTTAGAGGGGTGTGGTTGATATATGGGTAGCGTATCCGTGTTCGTTATATTTTTTGATCAATTTTCATGTGTAAACTTTTTTGATCTGAGTTACAGATTAAAAGATATTGATTTTATAAGTTTTAATCAATTTAAAACATTTTAAAATCCCTTTTAATAATTTCTTTTATTATTTTAGTAACATTATCCAAAACAGTGTTGACTGGTCAAACCTGACCAGTGGGTCCCACTGGTCAGTGACACTTATTAATAATCAGTTTAATTAATCTAACTAATCAGTGGGGGACCCACATGTCATACTCTCATATTTAAATTAAATTCATTTTAATTACTAACTAACAGTGGGGCCCAGGTGTCATTGAGACATTGTTTAATTAACAGTTATATTAACCCAAAGGTTATTTTAATTTATTTTATCTAGTTAATTAAACAAGGTGGCCCACTGGTCATACACACATAGTACTAA
Source organism: Bromus sterilis (assembly GCA_950022295.1). NCBI lineage: Eukaryota > Viridiplantae > Streptophyta > Magnoliopsida > Poales > Poaceae > Bromus > Bromus sterilis. The sequence goes on along the minus strand of OX465596.1, from coordinate 152,360,600 downwards.
CAGTTTTTTTTGTTTATGTCTAATCCCCCTTTTTTTAATCTGCAGGTGGGTGCCCACCAGTCAGTGGGCGGGGGGGGATAACCACTGGCCAGCCTGAGCCAGCCGACGCCGGCGAGGCCGACGCCAGTGAGGCCATCCCGGCGAGGGCAACCGCGGGGAGGCGTGGGGGCTTGGCCATGCGCGCGTGTGCCCACACGGGCCGCGGGCAGAGCGCGCTGGGCGCGATGCCAAGGCGGGGGAGAGCACGCCCAGCCATGGCGGACCGACGACGGAGCACGGTGGAAAGAGGAGCTCCGGCGACCCATTCGCGCGGGAGAGGGGGGAAGTGACGCGGTGCTCACCGCGAACGCGACGGGGAGGGCAGCGTGCGCGGGGAGGCAACGTTGACAGGGAATCGGGCGGCGGGGGCAAGGTGACGGCAGCCGGAGAAGGTGAAGCCGGCGTCGAGCTAGTGGCGTGGCGACTCGAATTGGACGGGGGGAACGGCGTGGAAGTTCGTGGCGGTCCTGTTGGACGTGCTCGCACGGCCGGAGATGGCCAGTGGCCGTGACGACGACGCGCGGCGGCGGCCCCGCTTCGGATGCGCGCAGAATAGAGGGCAGGAGGGAAACGGCGAGATGTGGAGGGGGCTAGGGTTAGGGCACGGTGCAGGGGCACACGGGGGCATCTTGTAGCCGCCGGGGTGCCGTCGATGGCCGACACGGCGGGTGCCCGTCGCCGTGGCCATGGCGGATGGCCGCCACGCCCCTGCTTCTCCCCTGTAGCGAGAGGAAGGGGATGGTTCGGGTGGGGGTGGGTCTTGGGCTGGATTCGGTGGGGGTTGGGGAATGGGCCTCAGGCCAGAGGGGGTTAGTTAGGTTTAGCTTTAATTCCCTTTTCTCTTTTCTTTCTTTTTTTATTTCTGTTAGCATTTATTTAAATGGCTTAGGCATTTTTATATAATGCCATTTTGGTTCCATAATTAGTAGAGCATATTCCTAGAGTACCAAAAAAAATTTAGGGTTTTTCTAAACTCTTTTGGTATTTTATTCTATTATAAAATGGGTAATTCGCTTGGAATTGCTACTGTTATTAATTGTTTACAATTTTCAGTAGCCCAATAAATACCAATTATTACATGGGCATGGTCCAATGATTATTTGGGATTTTATAAAAGTGGTTCCAAGATTTTTGGAAAAGATTTATTGTCACCATATTTTTAATATTCATCAAAAAGGCACTTAGGGTTTGTTTGAATTTCAATTCAAATGGCCTGGACTTTAGTTGGCCAATGATGATCAAGGTTCATGGTTCATATTTTCTTGCAACAATATTAAAGGAGAATTTTAATTTGAACTGAACCAGTTGATCAGACAAAAGTTTTGAACAGTAGAGATGAACAGTAACCATGATTACTGTTCATTGACAGCGAGGGTGTTACAAATCTCCCCCACTACAAGAATTCTCGTCCCGAGAATTTAAGTGGTAGCGGGAAAAAGATCGGGGTATTCTTCACGATGACGATCTTCGCGTTCCCAAGTGGCCTCCTCTTCAGAATGATTCGACCACTTAACCTTGAGGAACTTGACCGTCTTGTTGCGGGTTCGATGCTCAGACTGATCAAGAATGCGGCTTGGATGTTCTTGATAAGTCAAGTCCTGTTGCAGCTCAATCATATTATGTTCCACTTCACGGATAGGGTCCTTGAAGCAGCGTCGGAGTTGCGACACGTGAAAGACATCGTGAACTTGGGAGAGGTTCGGCGGCAATTCCAATCGGTATGCCACGGGTCCACTCCTAGAAAGGATAAGGAAAGGGCCAATGTAGCGAGGAGCTAACTTGCCTTTGATCCCGAAGCGGTGAGTTCCCCTCATCGGAGTGACACGGAGGTACGCGTATTCGCCAGGTTGATAGAACATTTCCGAATGCTTGCGGTCATAGTTGCTCTTCTAGCGGGACTGAGCAGCTTTCAAGTGTTCACGAATAACGCGAACCTGATCTTCAGCATGCTGAATAATTTCCGGACCAATGAGAGTTCGTTTCCCAGTTTCTGACCAATTCAGAGGGGTTCGACACTTACGTCCATAGAGAACTTCAAAGGGTGTCATCTTCAGACTATCTTGGTAGCTATTGTTGTACGAGAATTCAGCAAATGGAAGGGATTCCTCCCATTTCTTACCGAATGAGATGACACAAGCTCGAAGCATGTCTTCAAGCACTTGATTGACGCGTTCAACTTGGCCTTGCGACTGGGGGTGATAAGCGGTGCTGAAGTTTAGGTGAGTGCCCATAGCTTCTTGGAAACTATCCCAGAATCTTGAGGTGAAATTGCTGCCACGGTCAGAACTGATCTCCAACGGAATACCATGGAGGGACACAATTCTGGAAATATACAAGTCTGCTAACTGACTAGCAGAGATCATCTCCTTGACTGGCAGAAAGTGGGAAACCTTGGGGAATCGGTCGATGACGACAAAGATAGCATCATGACCCTTCTGTGATCGGGGAAAACCAGTGAAGAAGTCCATTTCGATCTTGTCCCATTTCCATTCAGGAATAGAGAGTGGTTGCAGAGTTCCGGTGGGTCTTTGATGTTCTGCCTTGACGCGACGGCAAACGTCACATTCAGAAACATACCGGGCAATGTCTTGCTTCATGTTAGGCCACCAGAACTGCGGACGAATGTCTTGGTACATCTTGGTGCTTCCAGGATGAATGGACAACGGGGTATCGTGAGCCGCTTTCATGACCTTCGGGGTCATATCCAGGTTCTCATGCCTTCCCTTGCTGTGAGTAACCACTAAACTGTTCTGGTAGAACACCGCACCTTTGCTATTAATAGTAAAGGGTGAGGGTCTTCCATTTGCGATATCGCGCTTAATATTGTGTACGAAATCATCATAAAACTGTATACCCTTGACGGATTTGACGAGATCCGGTTCGATAACCAGGTTATTTACATAACCTTGAGGAACAATCTCGAGGTTCAACTTTTGAAACTCTTCATACAGAGGTGGTTGTTCTAGTTGCACCTCAAGTTCACTACAGTAAGCTTTACGGCTCAGGGCATCAGCCATCACATTAGCTTTGCCAGGAGTATAATGATTATCCATGTTGAAATCGGCTATTGTCTCGAGCCATCTCTGTTGGCGGAGGTTCAGGTCGGGCTTAGTAAACAAGTACTTCAGGCTTTGGTGATCGGTGTAGATCTCGCAACGATTACCAACGAGGTAATGTCGCCACAGCTTCAATGCATAAATTACTGCTGCCAATTCGAGATCATGCATTGGATACTTATCTTCGTGAGAAGGCAACTGACGAGAGCCATAAGAAATCACTTTGTGCTCTTGCATTAGGACACGGCCTAATCCTTTACGAGACGCGTCGCAGTATATCACAAAGTCCTTCTTGGTATCAGGGGGAGCAAGCACTGGGGGAGAAGTGAGCTTGTCCTTGAGAGCTTGAAAACTTTCCTGGCATTTTTCTGTCCACTCAAACTTAACGCCTTTGTGAAGCAGATTAGTCAGGGGCTTGGAAATCTTGGAGAAGTTCTCGACGAAACGACGGCAACAGCTAGCGAGGCCGAGGAAACTTTTGACTTGCTTGACAGTCCTGGGAGGAGTCCATTCAAGAATAGCCTGAATACGTTCTGGGTTTACGGCAACGCCATCCTTGGAAATCACATGACCAAGGTAAGTTACTTCGGGAAGCCAGAATTCACACTTAGAATACTTAACATAGAGTTTGTGTTCTCGAAGCTTTTCCAGTATAAGACGAAGGTGTTCAGCATGTTCTTCATCATTCTTGGAGTATACCAAGATATCATCCAGATAAACCACGACGAACTTGTCGAGGTATTCCATGAATATATAGTTCATCAACCGAGAGAAGGTGGCTGGGGCATTGGTCAGGCCAAAGGACATGACGGTGTACTCGTAAGAACCATAACGAGTAATGAAGGCGGTCTTCGGGATGTCCTCTTCGCGGACCCGGATCTGATGGTAACCCAACCTCAAGTCGAGTTTCGAGAACACCGTAGATCCAGCAAGTTGATCATATAGATCATTGATCCGAGGGGGAGGATACTTGTTCTGTATTGTTGCCTGGTTGATAGGTCGGTAATCTTGGACCAAACGGTTCGTTCCATCACTCTTCTTGACAAAGGGCGAAGGTGCTCCCCAAGCAGAGGAACTTGGACGGATGAAGCCCTTTTGAAGTGTTGTGTCGATCTCCTTCTTCAGTTCAAGGAGGTGGTGAGGCGGCATCTTATAAGGGCGCTTAGCAATAGGGACTGTGCCTGGCTTCAAGTCGATGACGAATTCGACATCTCTGATCGGGGGTATTCCCGGCAGTTCTTCTGGGAAGACGTCGAGAAAATCGCGAACAACTGGAACATTCTCGATCCCTTCAAGAGGTGAGGTATTCAAAGCATTCAAAGCATATATCTGGCCTTCGGCATGCTGAGCTGTTCGGGCCGAGTACAGAATCTTTTTGCCAGAAGGGTGCGTGAGCTGAACTGTCTTAGTGGCACAGTGGATACGGGCATCATGTGCCGCCAACCAATCCATACCGAGTATGACATCAATGTAGGACGACTTCAGGACAATAAGAGGAGCAGGGAACAACAGACCCACGATTGCAATGGTGGTATCGGGGCTCATCATGGTGGCACGGCTCTGAGATCCAACAACATTTACTGCTAAAGGAGTGGCCAAGGGTTTCGTAGCTATACCATGCAACTGAGCAAACGATTGGGACATAAAAGAATGTGATGCCCCAGAATCAAAAAGAACAGAAGCTGGCGTTGAATTGACGAGTAAAGTGCCCATCACTATTTTTGGAGACTCGCGAGCTTCTTCCATCTTGACATGAGTGACCTGAGCACAACTCATAGTACACTGTTTGGTGTTGCGGTTATTGGAATGACGGCTTCTATAGCTTCTCTTTCTGCTAACAGGAGGACAAGGTGCGCGGTGACCTGGTTGTCCACACTGGCGGCATAAGCCATCGTTCTGGGGAGGAGCCATAATATTGGGTTGTTCAGTCGGAATTGTTAGCTGTCTCGGAGGCGGAGGCAGACGAGGTGCGGCATAAGACGGCCTCGGCGTTGGAGCAGACCGGTGAAAAACATTGTGCGGGAGACAGACTCGAAGTTTCTGAACGGGCCGACCCGAAGATGGGCCAGCATCTCGAGCACGCTTGAGCGACTCGTGGTGCTTAGTTAGAGCAATTTCAACTTGAAAAGCCTTGCTGACAAGGGTTGCCAAGTCCGCACAATCGTGAAGGACAAGTGCGAGCTCTATATCAGGACGCAGTCCTTCTCGGAATTTCTCATGTTTGCGAGCGTCGGTGGCGACGTCTCTCGCAGCATAGCGGGACAACTCAAGGAATTTCCTATGATACTCATCAACAGTCGTCTGGTCCTGACGGAGTTTGCGGAACTCCTCCTTCTTCTGGTCCATCAGACCTTGAGGAAGGTGCCATGCACGGAAGGCTAACTGGAATTCTTGCCAAGTGGTTACAGTTCCATCTGGCAACGCAAGCCGGTGGCTTTCCCACCACTGAGCAGCTGGACCCCTCAGATGATACGTCGCAAAGGTGAGGTAACTGGCAGGGGCAACGTCAGCTGACTCCATATGAAAAGCAATATCACGGAGCCAATCATCGGCATCCATAGGATTGGCGGAGCTACGGAAGGTGGACGGACTGAGGCGCACGAACTCCTGCAGTGTTATTGGGGAATTCTGAGTTGAAAGCTGGGTCATTACTCCGGCCATAAACTGAAGGTTCAGATCAAACTGTTGCAGTACTGCGGCCATATAAGGTGGAGGTGGGGGATCGTTAGCCATCCTTCCTGAACAGCAGGGGTTAGTTCAGAAAAAACGTTTGCAAGGATAAGAAGTCATACATGATGTAGTATGAGCAATAAATGAGAAGTGCAGTAGATACACAATAGTAATCATATAGACATACAAACCTTTGCACACAGTCGGTCAAAATCGGACAGCATAACGTCGTAGAAATTAAGGAAAAAGGACTCAGTAGGCGGCGCGCAGACCGCGGTAAGGATTACACGACGCGACATAGATTCCACTATGTCAATCACGCCGCAAGAAAACTGTTGGCCACAGGAGTTAATGCCAGAGGACGCGTGACCTGCCCAGAATGAGAATGGGATCCGCGGTCCGGGACCTGGGGTATGACTCCTGCGACACGACTCAATCAATGGGGGAAGCACAAAAACGCCGGATGGAATCAAGAGAACGTGATCCTAATGTCAGAGTTTGTAAAACTTACCAGCAAGGATAAGAGAGCAGATTCCCAGAGCATAGATACGAAGAAAAGGATCCTAATACCATAGATATCACACGTAGTGACATCGATGTGGGCCCGTAAGCCAAATATTAAGTTAGCAAAATAGTTTTCCAAAGTCTAGACTCAACTTCGGCCAGGTAGTGGTTGGGTGGCTTCCTACAGGCACTCGGCTCTGATACCAACTTGTGACGCCCTCGATTTACGATCATGTACAGTAATCATACACGCAGGGTACATGATCCAGATCAAGGTGCCACGGTGAGAATATCATAGCACAACACTAAACACAAAAAGGATAAACCAAATATATTACAATGAAGGGGGTCACACGGACCCGAATACATAAGTCATACAATCATAATATCTGAGTACAGATATAGTTAGTCAAGTTTTGCCTTAAGAAGGCTAGCACAAATAACATCAGAGGTACAGATCGAAAAGGCGAGGCCTCCTGCCTGGGATCCACCGAATTACTCCTAGTCAACGGGAACTTGACGTCGTAGTAGGCTCCTCCTGGAATCTCCTGCTCCTGGGCTCCAACGTCGACTGCAGCGGCCGATCAGGCAAAGAGAAAAGGGAAAATAAAGCAAGGGTGAGTATCTAGCCTACCCGCGAGTCTTACGTCCGCTACTAAGCATTTATGCATGTATTAAATGGAAAAGGGAGGCTGTATATAGTGGACTGCAAGGTAGAAATCAGAATAAGGGTAAGAAGCTAGGCCAATAGAAGACTAGCATCTTCCGACGAGTCTTGCAGCATGAGGTAAGAATCAGCCAACAGTTTAATATAACAGTAATGAATGTAACAATGCAGCAGAAATTGCTGCAGCATTGTATAATAATAAGTTGTAATCATAATTAACAATGCCTCCTAGTTCCCCTCCTCGACATCCCCGCGAGGAAGAAAACCCGGAACCAACAGTTTAATAGTAGTAGTTTGTAGTGATAGGATCTGGCTTCAGCATAAAGCGTCCTGTTACCGTGGACACGGCAATCGATAGATTAATCTTCCCTGCAGGGGTGCACTAGTGTGACACTACACGCTCGGATCTCTAGGATGGCGTACACCTGGTTAGGGAGCACCCCACCGAGGCTATCCGACACAACGCAGTCCATCCTACGACTCATCAGAGAGGTCCCCGCCGGTCTACAGCCCTAAGTGCAAGGGGGTCATGGGCCTATCACCCCTCGCTCTCCGGGTCGTTGCGAGGAGGGTGAATTCCAACGCCGCAGCGCGATCCGTCCCTGCCGCAATGCTGAATTGGACGTCTTTCAGAGCTTTCGAACGAGGCTACATTGTGGAGGCGCCCAAACGCGTAATCCCACGTATAGGTAGTGCGTACAAGCCAAAAGGCTACTCAAGTCATCCGCCGAACCCGTTAAGCATTTTATTAATTTTCTGTCGAGACAACCGTTATCGTTGCCCCTTATTGAATGAGTCGCGGACAACGACAACAGCCAGGACCACCAGTAACGTCGGTGCCAGCCCTGTCGTCCCACCAACTCGTGCGGTTACCAACAAGGTGAACCGTCTCCTTACCTTGTCTCGCGTTTGCTCCGAAAAGCTCGACTTTCGTACAACAGGAAATCCTTCGGCCACGAACAGTACCAGGCCCGCCGCACACCGGTGGAATACACCTGACCTGTCGTTCCGCTAAGATAACCTGCGCGGGCACCGTTGGGTCACCCGACTCCTTACCTGTAAGGACAACCGTGGTTCAGAACCCTAAGACGGATATACAGAGTCGACCATGAGTGTAGTACGGGGATTTCTCCCCGATCGCTCACACTTGAAGTGGCTCGGCAGATCCGACGTAGGGGGCCGAGTCGGTGTCTGCTCTGAACCGTACCTGAAGCAGTTGTAATGGATCGTATCCGCGATCATCCCAGAGTGATCACGGCCCTCTATCTAATCCTATTGACTAACAAGGCGCAGGGTTCACTGCTGAATATAATATATATAATAGGCAGCAGCAAGGGGCGACAAAAAGAGGCTATGCAATTGAGTAGGATTATAACGTAGCAGCAGCAGCATATGCCTAGTGCAAGAAAATACAGAAAGATAGGCGATATCTGGGGAAGGAAATGGCTCTGCTTGCCTGTAAGCTCGACGGTAGAGGTACGATCGTCGACGAAGTAGTCGATCACAGGGGCATCAACAGCGGACGACGAGACTACCGGACAATAAAAGAGGGGGGAGAAACAATAAATACACAGCAATGATAGCAATACATATACAAGACATGACATATGAAATGTTAACGATGCTCTAACGTTGTACGATACACATTGCTCGGAACGGAAATTCATCCGGGGATGAACTGCCAGTTCCGGGTAATTACCGGTTAGGGTGTCCGGAGGGGGAAAGATCATGCCGGAGGTGTCATGGACATCTGACAAACGTATGGGTGATGTATCCGGACTAGTAGAACAATTCCGGACAATTTTCGTGTTCGGAATAAATTCATCCGGATACTTTATCAATACCGGACAAATCATCGGACAAACGATCCGGAGGGGGACGGTTCGATGTTTGGTATGTTAGAGGGGTGTGGTTGACATACGGGTAGCGTATCCGTATTTTTTATATTTTTCTGATCAATTTTCATGTATAAACTTTTTTGATCCGAGTTAGGGATTAAAAGATATTGATTTTATAAGTTTTAATCAATTTAAAACATTTAAAAATCCCTTTTAATAATTTCTTTTATTATCTTAGTAACATTATCCAAAACAGTGTTGACTGGTCAGTGACACTTATTAATAATCAGTTGAATTAACCTAACTAATCAGTGGGGGACCCACATGTCATACTCTCATATTTAAATTAATTTCATTTTAATTACTAACTAAAAGTGGGGCCCAGGTGTCATTGAGACATTGTTTAATTAACAGTTATATTAACCCAAAGGTTATTTTAATTTATTTTATCTAGTTAATTAAACAAGGTGGCCCACTGGTCATACACACATAGTACTAACAGTTTTTTTTTGTTTATGTCTAATCCCCCTTTTTTTTAATCTGCAGGGGCGTGCCCACCAGTCAGTGGGGGGGGGGGGATAACCCACTGGCCATCCTGAGCCAGCCGACGCCGGCGAGGCCGACACCGGTGAGGCCATCCCGGCGAGGGCAACCGCGGGGAGGCGTGGGGGCTTGGCCATGCGCGCGTGTGCCCACACGGGCCGCGGGCAGAGCGCGCTGGGCGCGATGCCAAGGCGGGGGAGAGCACGCCCAGCCATGGCGGACCGACGACGGAGAAAGATGGAAAGAGGAGCTCCGGCGACCCATTCGCGCAGGGAGAGGGGGGAAGTGACGCGGTGCTCACCGCGAACTCGACGGGGAGGGCAGCGTGCGTGGGGAGGCAACGTTGACAGGGCGGCGGGGGCAAGGTGACCGCAGCCGGAGAAGGTGAAGCTGGCGTCGAGCTGGTGGCCTGGCGACTCGAATTGGACGGGGGGAACGGCGTGGAAGTTCGTGGAGGTCCTGCTGGACGTGCTCGCGCGGCCGGAGATGGCCAGTGGCCGTGACGACGACGCGCGGCGGCGGCCCCGCCTTGGATGCGCGTAGAATAGAGGGCAGGAGGGAAACGACGAGATGTGGAGGGGGCTAGGGTTAGGGCACGGCGCAGGGGCGCACGGGGGCGTCTTGTAGCCGCCGGGGTGCCGTCGATGGCCGACACAGCGGGTGCCCGTCCCCGTGGCCATGGCGGATGGCCGCCACACCCCTGCTTCTCCCCTGTAGCGAGAGGAAGGGGATGGTTCGGGTGGGGGTGGGCCTTGGGCTGGATTCGGTGGGGGTTGGGGAATGGGCCTCAGGCCAGAGGGGGTTAGTTAGGTTTAGCTTTAATTCTCTTTTCTCTTTTCTTTCTTTTGTTTATTTCTGTTAGCATTTATTTAAATGGCTTAGGCATTTTTATATAATGCCATTTTGGTTCCATAATTAGTAGAGCATATTCCTAGAGTACCACAAAAAATTTAGGGTTTTTCTAAACTCTTTTGGTATTTTATTGTATTATAAAATGGGTAATTGGCTTGGAATAGCTACTGTTATTAATTGTTTACAATTTTCAGTAGCCCAATAAATACCAATGATTACATGGGCATGGTCCAATGATTATTTGGGATTTTATAAAAGTGGTTCCAAGATTTTTGGAAAAGATTTATTGTCACCATATTTTTAATATTCATCAAAAAGGCACTTAGGGTTTGTTTGAATTTCAATTCAAATGGCCTGGACTTTAGTTGGCCAATGATGATCAAGGTTCATGGTTCATATTTGCTTGCAACAATATTAAAGGAGAATTTTAATTTGAACTGAACCTGTTGATCAGACAAAAGTTTTGAACAGTAGAGATGAACAGTAACCATGATTACTGTTCACTGACAGCGAGGGTGTTACAATTTGCAGCATTGCATTGAGTACACATGGCAGTTGTGTACCGATATGGTGGGCTGAAAGCAAAGTGCATAGCCCACCTCCAGTCTGGAATGCTCTTGTATTTGTAACACCTTATTGCCCAGTAGCGGTGAATCTTTTGAAGTCGAATCTTTCTATCGTGATCTGATTCGTCAGGTGGAGTGTCATAGCCCATCTTTTTGCGAATGGCTTCGGGAATTCCTCGGGCATTATTGACTTCTTTAGTCTTGCCTCCTTTGCCTTTCAGCTTCGGGGGCTCAGGGAAATTTTCAAGTCCTTCAACAATAGGGGATTCATTCCCAATGGCGGCCTCTTCATCAGACATCTTGTGAATCAGAATAGTAGACAAGAGGGAATAGGAAGGGAATGAATAAGCACAGGCAAAGGCTTCGATCAAAACCAATTTTGACAAGAATTTAGAGCAAAACCAAAACTAGATGCATATCTGTAGTTGGATTATGCTAGAACTAGTTCAAGAACATGTTCTAACTCAGTCCAGACACAGATAGATCTAATCTCAATACTGACCTGAATAGATGGGATTCTTTTGATGCTACAAACAAGTTTCCCAAGGAACGACGACCAACACGGATCAAACAGCCCTAGCAAAATCAAGACAAAACAGACCCTAACAAGTCTTAGATCCAAGCCCTAGATGAAGAACACACAAACAAGATTGGTTCCAAGAAGGCTTGCGTACCCTAACTAGGTAACGCGAAGCGGCTATGGTGACGGAGGGCGGAGAAGTGCGCTTCGTCGGCGGGGAACGTCCATGGCGGCGGCGGTCCGGCAGTTAAGCGGCACAGTCTACGTCGGGGGCGAGAGCTCGTCGGCGTGCTCGAGAGGAGGAGGAGAGATCGGGAGAGAATGAACGAGGGGGTGACGGTTCGCTGGAGGAGTTTCCTTATATAGTGGCCGATCTGAAACGGTTGCCAGATCGCATCGAATGGATGCCAGCGAGTGTCTCTTCCGATTCAACGGCTCAGATGAAGTGGCGGTTCGCGAGTGAAACTCAACGACCCGAGAAAGACGGGGACTCAATGGCCGAAGAATAAGTCTTGACCGAGAGCAAAAACTTCGATAAAGTTGGAAGCATTTGATTCGGAACTCAATGATGTTCGAAGCAATATGCTTTCCATTTCAAATGTGCTTAACCATTCAAGATAGAGAAGATTGGAAGCGAATCAGAATGGAGGGGATAGGGTCCGAAACTTATCACTTCGAAGAAAAAAAACAATTAAGCTAAAAGTGATAAGTACAGGGGACAAACAAAACGAATAAAACCAACACAAAACTGAAAGCAAATGGCAAACAAAGCTAAACCATAAACATGGACGAAGGAAAACTTAAGCGAAACTAAATAAACAAACACACAACGAAGGTGAATATGTACAGGGGAAAAGTTTCGATCTTATTGAACATTGTGTGAGTCTAGGATGTTTAGCTCACATCTCAATGCACAGAACCTTTTCTTATCCAATGGCTTCGTGATAATATCTGCCAATTGATCTTCAGTTCTAACATGGCTGATCTCAATGTATTCACGCTAGACATGATCTCTAAGAAAATTGTGACGAATATCGATGTTCTTCGTTTTAGAGTGTTGCACAGGGTTGTGTGCAATTTTGATAGCACTCTCATTATCACAAAGCAAAGGGATTTTCTTCACATAAATACCATAATCTTTCAGCGTCTGCTTAAGCCAAAGTATCTGAGTGCAGCATGAGCCAGCAGCAATGTATTCAGCTTCAGCAGTAGATAGTGAGACACATTTTTGTTTCTTTGAAGCCCAACACACCAGGGATCTACCAAGAAAATGACAAGTGCCTGAGGTAAATTTCCTGTCAACTCTATCACCAGCCCAGTCTGAATCAGAATATCCAATCAAATCAAACTGAGTTACTTTGGGATATCAAAGTCCCAATGAAGGAGAATGTGCTAGATATCAAAGAATTCGCTTTACAACCGTATGATGTGATTCCTTCAGACTGGCCTGAAAACGAGCATAAATACAAATTGATAGCATAATATCAGGTCTAGATGCACATAAGTATAAGAGTGAAACTATCATAGACCGATACTTCTTCTAATCGAAGGGTTTCCCTTTTTCATCAGCATCAAGAAAACCATTTGTTGGCACAGGAGTTCTGATGGTCTTGCATTCAGTAAGATCAAATTTCTTCAGGCAATCCTTCAAATATTTTTCTTGTGAAATAAAGGTGCCATTCTTCTGTTGGCAAATCTGAAGTCCAAGGAAAAACTTCAATTCACCCATCATGGACATCTCATATTTCTTCGACATTATCCTTGCAAATTCTTCGCTTATCTTAGTGTTAGTGCAGCCAAAAATGATATCATCTACATATATCTGACACACAAATAGATCATTGTTATATGATCGAGTGAAAAGAGTGGGGTCAGTGGTTCCAGGTTTGAAGCCTTTCTTCAGGAGGAAATCCTTCAATGTTTCATACCAAGCATGAGGTGCTTGCTTCAGTCCATACAAGGCTTTGTGAAGCCTGTACACCATATCAGGATTCTTCGAGTCTTCAAAACCTGGTGGCTGCATAACATACACGTCTTCCTCTATCTCACCATTAAGAAAAGCGCTTTTGACATCCATTTGATATAGCAATATATTTTTGTGGTTAGCAAAAGCAAGCATGACACGAATGGATTCGAGACAGGCTACTGGTGCATAGGTTTCACCAAAATCAATGCCTTCGATTTGGGTGTACCCTTTTGCTACCAATCTAGACTTATTTCTTACCAAAATACCATCTTCATCTTGCTTGTTGCGAAATATCCACTTAGTGCCAATAACGTTGTGCTTCGTGGGATCAGGCCTGTCAATAAGTGACCAAACTTTGTTCCTTTCAAACTTGTGAAGTTCTTCCATCAGAGCCAATAACCAGTCTGGGTCCTTCATGGCTTCATCAAACTTTGAAGGATCTAGCATGGAACCAAAAGAAAAACTTCCACAGAAGTTAGCCAAACGAGTACGAGATCGAGTAGTGGGACGACCTGGTTGATGAATGTCTTCGAGGATCGAATCAACATGAACTCTTGTTCGAACTCTTGATAACGTAGTATCATTTGCTTCAGGCTCTGCTTCTGCTTCACGATCTACTTCAAGATTTGCTTCACCTTCAGCTTCAGCATTTCCTTAAGGATTAGCATTTTCTTCGTTCCCTTGCCCTTCTTCGTCTTGTTCACCATTAGCTTCAGGATGTTGATCTCCACCGCCCCGGGCTATGTGTGGAAACATTGGACCATCATCATCCCTATTAGCTTGACGAGGATTGGCTTCAACAGGGCGAATCTCACCAATAGCCATGGACCTGATCACTCCATCAAGTGGGGGTTCATCTAGATCATGAGGCAAATGCTCTTTTTTAGAGCCATTAGTTTCATCAAACATCACATTTACAGTTTCCATAACTTTCCCAAAGTGAGAGTTATACACTCTGTAAGTGTGAGAGTTTAAGCCATAACCTAAAAGAAAGCCTTCATGTGCCTTAGGGGCAAATTTGGAGCTATGATTCATATCTCTAATAAAGCAAGGAGCACCAAATACCCTAAGGTATGAAACATTTGGTTTGTTACCAGTGATAAGCTCATGTGAAGTTTTCTTCAGGAATTTGTGAAGGTAAACCTTGTTGATGATATGACATGCTGTGTTAATTTCTTCGGCCCAGAACCTCATATGAGTCTTGTATTCAGCAAGCATAGTTCTGGCCATTTCAATAAGAGTTCTATTCTTCCTTTCAACTATACCATTCTGTTGAGGTGTATAAGCAGCAGAGAACTCATGAGTAAAACCATGATCATCAAGAAAATCTTTAATATGACTATTTTTGAATTCAGTTCCATTGTCACTTCAGATATGTTTCAGAGATAACTCATATTCAGTTTGAGCTCTCTTAGCGAATGACTTGAAGATTTCAACAACTTTTCTCTTGTCATCCAAAAATAAAACCCAAGTATAACGAGAGAAGTCACCAACAATAACAAGACCATATTTATTTCCTCCCAGACTTGCATAGTTTTGAGGACCAAAGAGATCCATGTGAAGCAATTCAAGAGGACGAGTAGTAGTCATGATAGTCTTCGCTGAATGATGTTTCTTCGTGATTTTACCAGCTTCGCAAGCACTACAGAGGCGACCCTTATCGAATTTTACTTCACTAAGGCCAATAAAATGCTTCTTCTTCACTAGATTATGATGATTTCTCATCCCTGCATGACCAACTCTTCGATGCCATAACCAACCAGATGAAGCTTTTGCCATTAGGCATGTGGATACAGCAGGGCCCGAAGAAAAATCAACAATGTATAAATCTCCTTTTCGGTAACCCTCGAAGACAAACGTATAGTCATATTGTGAAAACACAACACAACGCGAAGCAGAAAATAGAACAAGCATAGCCATATCGCATAACTTCGAAATAGACATAAGATTATATCCATGTGATTGGACTAGCATAACCTTATCAATGTGCTTATCTTTCGATATGGAAACCTTACCCAAGCCTAACACTTTACCCTTGTTGTTATCACCGAAGGTAATGTACTTTTGAGAAGATTGATATAGTTTTTCTTCGGTGAATAACTCCTTGTCTCCGGTCATATGATTTGTACAACCACTATCCATGACCCATTCGGATCCACCGGAGACATAGCCCTGCAGAAGAATTAGTTCTTCTTAACCACCCACAAATGAGCAGGTGATTGAGAAGAGGTTGAAGCACTGGTTGAAGCAATATTAAAGTGAACAGGATTAAATTGCTTCGGTGGACCATCAAGTACACATTAAATGTAAGTCCTCTGAAAATGGTTAGGATAAGAATGAGCATATATAGTCTAAGTATGGTTATCATGAGGATGATAAGTATAACGACCAGTGCGATAGTATTGCTTCTGCGGAACATTTGATTCAGGCACCAGTGAATCATTTCTCGTTTCGAGAGAATAGAAATGATTCGGTGGTACTGAAGGCTTTCCCTGCATAGTATGGTTAGCAGGAAGTTTTTTCACAAGTGCTTTCTGCACCCATATCTGCCTCTTATAGAAGCCATTCTTAGGAGTACCAACGTACTCAGCTGTAACTTTTCCCTGTTCATCTTTAATGAATTTGTAGTCTGAATCAAGTGATTCATCCACAATGGCTTTGCCATTTTGAAGTCGAAACCTGAAAGGTTAGCAATATCAATGGGTTTCTCCTTCGCTAGGACCCAAACAGTCTTAGGATACTGCTCAGGTTCCAAATAGGTACCATCAGGGTTTATCTTTCTCTCGAAACCAACACCCTCATTCCTGGGATTCCTGTGAAGGAGAGCCTTCCTCAGGATATCACAAAGATACCGGTGACCTTGCACACTCTTGAACATGCCCGTTTCAAATAAGTTTTTCAACCTGAGGAGTTCCTCGTTAACAGCAGGATTTTCCTCATCAGAGGCATTAGTATCATCAATAAAAATACGAGCTTTTCCTTTGGAATCAGTTTTGCTTCGTTCTAGACAAGTTAAGCAAGGTGAATATGTTTTATGATTTGCTTCAGAACCTTGTTGAGCCATGAGAGAGAGATGGACATTTTCCAATTCTTCATGAGCCTCTTTCAGTCTTTCAAGAGCCATTTTCCTCTGAAGAAATTCATAGGTGAGCTTCTCACAATCAACTGAAAGAAGATCATGCCGAGAGGATAATTCTTCAAACTTCTCCTTCAGATAGCATGCTCATTAGTTAAAGTTTGACCTTTCTCTATCTCATCGATCAACAGATTTTCTGATTTCTTAATGGTTTTGCTTAGTGAATCAAGTTCATCTTGTTGGATTGAAGCAATTTTAGCAAGTTTAGCATAGCTTATCTTCGAATCACTATCATATGAGGAACAATCAGAAGTACCATAGGCATTTTTAGATGAAGATACCTTCGCCTTGTCCATTAAGAAATATGTAGGAGTTTCATCTTCACTACTGTTGTTGGTGAAGAATGAGCTCGAAGCTTTGGTTGAAGCATCTGCTGAAGCGAATGCCAAACCAGCAACACCATCTGATTCAGACCCAGACCCAGACCTTGAGCCTGATTCAGCTTCGGACCAAGAGGCTTCGTCTTCAGAGTTCATCTCCTTTCCCATATAGGCCTTCGCACGGTTAGAGCTGCTTCGATGAGACGAGTGAGTCTTCGATGAAGAACCCTCACGCTTCTTATGATACTTCTTCCTCTTGTCATCATCAGAATCTTTCTTCTTTTCTCTTTTCGAACTGGAATCATGTCTCTTGGACTCATGGCTTCTGGAAGATCTGTGGGACCTGGTTGAGGAGTCTCTGAGCGAATGCTTCGATTTGTTCTCAGCTTCCCACAGAGGGCAATCAGCAATGTAGTGACCTGGTTTCTTGCACTTGTAGCAGTAGTTGTCCTTCGATGGAGAGCTTCTTGAGGGTGAGCGGTGAGATGAGTGACTTGAGCTTCTTGAAGAATAACTCTTCTTGGGTGAAGAAAAACCTTTTCTTTGGAAGCGATTGAAGCGTCTCATGATCAATGCTAAATCCTTCCCAATGCTTGCAGGATCATCAGATTCGACACCTGAAGCAGAACTGACTTCGTGTGAAGAATGACGCGAAGCTTTTTCTTTCAAAGCATGTGATCTTCTTCGATACTTCTAGAGTGATGGCATTCTTGTCGGCGACTGTGACTCCATATAAGACAACTTGCCATGCTACAGAATTGATAGCCATGACATTTCTCTTCATTTTGTCCTTCCAGTATGGGTAGTCCTTTCCATTGAACACGGGTATGGCTTCGCCGGAGCGAATGGCTTCGAAATACATACTTGCAAAACACTCAAGGAGGTTAATCCAAACAAAGAGTGACTAGCTCTGATACAAATTGAAAAACCAAGTATGTGATCAGAGGGGGAGGGGGTGAATGATCACTTCAAATTTTCGCATGAAACTCTGAAGTGAAGCATAACTTAGCAGCAGAAGGAATGTAACAGAAAGGTAACCAGTGAAGCAGAACTAGAGTGAATCACAACATAGCGAATCAAAAGCATCGAATCAATTGCATTGAATCAAATCAGTGAAGCAATTACAAAACTGAATGTAAGTGCGGAATGTAAAACGAACTCTTGACTCGGCGATGTTTGTTCGACCAGTTCACACTCTGCAAAGTGCTACATCTGGTTGGAGGGACTTGTGATTGAACACAGGAGCTAACCTCTCTCCGTCCGTATCTCCACTGCAGCAAACTCCTTGAGCTTGGTCAGTTCTTCACTCATGGTTGATTATTGAGGGAATCACAGAAACCTTTGACAAACAGGACTTCGAGGCGACAATAACTCTTCGCTCTCTGAAGAACAATTCTCTAACCGTCTAGGAGAATTGCAGTTCTCCAAGATAAAAAAGGCTAGCAAACTTCTTCCTAAGTCATAGTGAATCAACTCAGATCAATAGGACTTATGCTTCGGTGGATGGGATATTTGGTTTGCTTTGGTGGGGATGCTTCGGCAGCCACCGGCAATGAGGGCGGGGGTGGCCTATTTATAGGTGGCGATCCCAAGGTGCGAAATGACTGAAGTGACCTGATGCGACAGCTTGACACCTTTTCTCAACGGTCGGATTTCTAATCAATGTGCAACTTTACTTGCGGAACAAGTAAAGCTGAGTCACGGACTTTGTTATGCTTCAGGAGCCGAAAGAACAAAGTCTTCGCTGGTGAAGCATTACCTAGTGCACATGAGATTTCTCATCTCTGGCTTCTCACAAGTTTGGATTCGATCTGAGTCTTTTCACCAAAACCTTCGGAGTACATTTACTAAACCCCTCTTGATAGTATGGTTTTTCCTACGACTCAAAGAAGTGAAAAAAGAACTACGCAAGAACTACTAAGTCTTGCGCCATCTTGGTCATCTCCTTCGATGAGACGTGCTTCAGTATTCCTTATCTTTTTGGGGGTCGACATCCGTGATGAGCTTCACTCCAGAGGATATGCTTCAGGAAATATGTAAATCTTCGTTGAAGCTGTATCACCAACCTATAACTTCAGGAACCTAACCATCTGTTTTATACTAGAAAACTTTTTAGTTCCTCTACTGTTTTGTCCAACAATATCCCAAACTCATGGGGGCATAACTTTGCACTTACAAGACTTGTTAAGCGGGATTGAACTTTGCCTCGCGGAATCTATTAGACTCAGCCGCGGGAGGAACCTTTATGTCAACCACACTTGGTGTTGCTATGAAGCTATTAGATGATATGATGACAAACTACTATCAATGGCACACCGAATAATCTCCAACAGGTAAGAAGGTAAACTCTATTGAGGATATCTCCTCTCTAAATGAAAAAGTTCATTTAATTATGTCTATGCTCACTAAACAAGTACCTGTTGATCCTCCTGATGTTCCTTTAAATTTCTTGGTTGCTCAACTTTAATAACAATGCTTATAGGAGTAATTTTGGTAACAACAATCCTAGACCGTTCCCTTCCAACAACTCTTTTGAGAAAAACAATACTTATCCTAGTACCAAAAACTCCACTTCTGAATTAAAGAGCATGCTTCATGATTTTATTACCTCTCAAAAAATCTTTCAATAAGAATGTAGAGGAAAAATTAGAGAAGTTATATAGTCTCTCTCTCAAATTTTATAATATTTCTCATGATGTGAGATTCTTAAAATTAGAACCTCACCCCTAGAGGATGAGAAGATGAAACCTTTGAATGTTATTCAAGTGCAAATAAATTATAACATGAGGATGCTAGCCAAATTTAAGGATAGATGGGCTAGAGAGAAACAAGAGGAAGAGAGAGTTAAGAGCCCTCCTACACACACTACACTTGGTTCCTTACATGTTGTAGAGGATTTGAAAACTTTCAGCACCCATCACACTCCTAGTCCAAACAATGGACCTCTAAATGGGAATGTTGAAGCCTCAACTTTAGGACAAGAAAGCCCCACTAACTCGGAGATTGTCAAGGATAAAATGAACTTAGGGAATAGCACTACCACTTTAATGAATGGTAGTGACCTTGTCAGTTATTGAGTTTTTACAAAAGATGGCCAAAGATCCCCACACTAGTTCACTTAATATTTCCTTCACCGAGCATATCACTAATGCTCTTATCAAAGCTAGGGAAGAAAAACTTAGACTAGAAGTTTCTATTACTATAAAACTAGAAGATGGTTGGGATCCTATGGTCAAGATTAGAATTAATAATTTTACTCACTTTGCTTTATGTGATGTTGGAGCTAGTACCTCCGTTATGCCAAAGAGAATGTATGATATGCTTGATTTGAAATCTATTGATCCTTCCTCTTTGGGTGTTCGACTAGTTGATTCTTCCGTTAAAATGGCCTATAGGAAGAATATATGTAAGGCCCGATATGCGTTACATTTCCAGACCTAGATGTTTCCATCCAGATCCGGGAATGAAGCACATATCGGTCCTACCGCGACATATGACAATGCCATATGCCCCGGATTTCCAACATGATATCACAACATTAGAGCTACAAGGATACAACACATCATACAATAGGCATATAACTGCCTTAAATACATTACATCAACGGAAGATACATGTCTGAGTACAGACTACATTCAAACGCCTAGTGGAAAAGGTAAAACACACCATTCCCGTAACCGCATGGGTCCAGGCTCTCCGCCGGGATCCGCCTAACTAGTCGTCGTCGAGTCTCCGCGAAGGCGCCAGGAAGAAGAGTTGAGGGTGTAAGCAACTGCAGCGGCCGGTCAGGAAAAACATAAAAGGAAAAATAAAAGCAAGGGGTGAGAATATATCAAAGTCTTGTAACTAACTTCTCACGGGTAAGATGGGGCAGTGGTGAGGTTGTAGACGCACTAGCAATATATGAGTGGCTAACGGTCTATTTTAGAGTAAGATGAGAACCAAGCATTCGATGAGGAATCGCCTCCAACAAGTCTTGCTATCAACTACTTACGCAAGCATAAAACTAATCCTATCCTTGTCCACCTCTTCGCATCCAGACGAAGAAGAAACAGTCAAGGCACACACACGTTGATCAAGTTATATTAAGATTATCTCAGTTGTTGTTGTCTATGAACAAGGAGTAGGTCTCAAGTCGTCCATAACCGTGGACACGGCTTCTCGAAAAGATTTAACCCTGCAGGGGTGTACCAACTGCCCATTACAAGGCTCCGCACGCACGCACATCTCTCTCAGTTTATACCCATCACAGGCAGCCATTTTATGATTTAGTCCCGAGAGATCCGAAACGACATGTCCCTCTAGCTAACAACGAACAAATCCGGGTGGCCCCCGGGGAGTCGACACCCAATCCAAAAGCCGGCCACTAACGGGGATCAACCCTGGCAAATCCCATGGTCAGGGACCCTGGGTTAATCATCAGAGGCACAGGGTGGACGATAGCTCGTCGGCTCACAGGAGGAGACGTTCCTGCTCGATATTATTGCTTGGAGATGCGATTACAGGGAAGGCCAAGGCTAGTGCGCACAAGGCTAGGGTTAAATATTGTGTATTGGATGATCTCTACGTCTCCCCTCCTAGCCCTTATATACTAAGCTAGGTCTCGAGGAGCCCGTCTTGGATTACAGATGAAGTTTCCTAACCCTAAGCTTGTACCGCACGGCAAGTTTGCACTGTCCTTACTACTCGCGGACTCCTAGGTCGGTGCCATTAGTGGGCCAAGGCTGGGCCCAAGCGGTATCCTTGCGGGCCTTCTGTCTTCGGGTACACCTGGTAGGCCCATCCGTAGGAGTCGTGGGGTCACCCCCTCGTCAGTAGCCCCCGAGTTCCTGGGGAAATCGAAGAGTCGCGCAAGGACTCGAGTCCTTTCTTGCGTTGTTTTGATGTATGCACGGTCCAACCGCGGGTCGTTGGCAGTATAGGGCCATGACAAAACATGTTTCGATGGAATGCTAAGCTGAAAGGGCCCAAGGAGTCGATTGGTTGAGCCTTGGTGAATTGCGCTAGTGGAAAATACCGTTGTAGCCCAATCACCCTCACGTCCCTCTACATGAGCTTGGAACACTGGTGTCGAGTAAGGTCATGCCGCTGCAGGTCATACAGTGATCAATTGCCGCCAGTAAAGTTCATAGCCTAGGCGCGTCTGTCCGCCTTTTTCTATCATGCAAGCGCGTGGAAAAGATTGGGAGTGAAATCTCTCAGCGGCAAGTCCCAGCCCGGCCGATCTGCGCAGCGGGGTCTTACCTACACGCTAAGCTTGCGTGGCATCTGGGCACAGTGTATCGTGTTCCAGGAATATTTATTTTTTATCGAGGCACGGTGTGGGGACCCGGGGTTAGCATATGCAAGTCCAGCTAAGACATAATCATATGGAGAGCCAAGAACCGTACCCACTTGTCTAAGCAGACAAGGCCAAGCACAGAACGTTCTCGGAAAGCATCGTACGTGAGGGGTATCCCATACAGGCCGGATGATCAATTGAGATGGGTCCTCATCATCCGCACACAAGTCTAATGATATGGGTGATGAACTCCCATATTCAAAGACAAGTCGCCTCAACCATACTATCGACTATCTCATAACTCTTGCATAGACTTACTCCAGCCCGATCACTTAGTCGGGGTCTAGGGCGGGCTCGATCATACCACAAAGTGTGCCCGAGACAGAGTCTCGAACGATCGCATCGCGATGCCCCAAGCTGCGCACATCTAAGGGCCACTTGGTGTATGAAAGACCGCCAGCCAGATCACAACTAAGGTCTCGAAAACCCATACAAAGACATGCATGTTATAAACATACACGCAGCACACATGCCTTGTATGAACAGTAGGTATCATTGCAATTCTCTACAAATTATACATTTTTATTGATAACTCTTATAGAGTGCACACAGAGATCACAAACATGTGATCCAACATTACAACACAAGCGGAAGAAAAATATGTCTGAGTACAGACAAGTTTAACAAATGGCTTAAGAAGCCTTATTTAAACACATGCCCTCCACGAGGGAACCAGTCGTCTGACTAGGACGAGACTAACTTGCTCTTCAGTCGTCGAGATCGATGAAGAATCCACCTTCGGGGTCAGTGGTTTCATCTAAAACATAGATTAAGCAAACGTGAGTACAAAGTCGTACTCAGCAAGACTTACATAGGAGCTATACTACGCATGCACATGTATCAAGGTAAAGGGAGGTTGGGTTTCACTTGCAGAAAATGACAGCTTTGACTTGGCTAGTCCTGAACTACGAGTACCAGACTTTGAGGTAAGAAGCGTACACGAGTCCACTACTTTCTCCAACCAATTACACCACTATGGTGCCTTCCTTGACTTCCCCACGAGAAAGCACGCCATAGCACTCACACTTATCTTGGTGTGTTTTAGAAGTATCCAGTTCAAGTTGTCTAATAATCAAGCTAAGCTTTCCAAGTAGTCCATAACCGCGGACGCGGCTATTCGAATAGTTTTGTTAACCCTGCAGGGGTGTACCGCTACACACACATGATCATCAGTTACCGCCTTTGATCTCGACACCATTCAAGGGGTGCCAGCGAGGATGCTCACCACAACTGTTACCTCATAGCCGATCTAGTCCGAGAAAGCCGCCTACTTGGGTTGGCTACCACTATCGTGAACCCGGCCGGTTTACCGAAGTGGACCCAAGGGATGTGTGCGTGGTGCATAAGCCGGTCTCGGATGAGCCGTTCTCTCACTTAGCATCCAGGCCATAGACCTACCAGAACTCCGAACTATTGTGACATCTGGACATCGAAAGGGATGAGTTAATAAGTTGAGAGGGGTCAGTGAGCCCAATGTGTGGTTGTACTCTTAATCTTGGATCACCACACAAGAACTCGGACTTAGGGCGGTGTTCAACGAGACAACCCACCGTGTACTCCTACACAGCCTCTCATCGTTCACCTTGTATTAGGGGTAGATTCACCAACACTTTTCTACCATCATCATCATGATCACTACCATCCCGACTCACATAACAGTATCATCATGGTATCACTCTAAGCATGAAATAAGCAGTAACAATTGTAGGGGCCACATGATATCAATCAACTCATACATTTGCTAGGATTGTGGTTTGCTTACTACTGTGACAAAATGATAGGTCATCCAAAGGAATGAGTTCATCTATGCGGTAGAAACGTAGCATGGTAATCATCCTAAGCAATGCATAAGCGAGACATGAGAGGGAAGTGGGATTTTATCGACATGATCAATGGGGGTTTTCTTGCCTTGCTGACGAGGTTCGGGTTCGGGGTCTTCAACGAAGGGGGCAGCCTTCTGCTCCGGTTCCACCTCTACTCGACAAACAACAAACAAGGTAGCAAAGTAAATACAATGCACAATCACATGATGGAAGGTTGAAACTTGATGTATATGCTTTGATGTGTGAAGCAATTCCATTTAAATGGAGTATATTACAAATTGAATTGCAAATTCAAACTCCAATTTGAATTCAAACTTAGCCAAGTTACATGTGACATTGTTTGATCAATTTGAATCATTTTGAAATGTTTATGATATGCCTCTGATGTGTAAGTGAAATGTAGCATGTTGCCATGGTTCAAGTTGCAAATTTTTTTGAATTGAATTTGATTTAATTCCATTTAAATCAAATAGAAAATGCTACTGATCCCAATTTAAATTCAACTCAAACAAAGTTGAAAGTTGGATATTTGGATAGCTTATTTTCTCCTGATCATTTTTCATATATTATTTGTCCAATTTGGACTTAATATTAATTTTATATGAATTTCCAAAGTTTGGGCTATTTTCTGGATTTTTTGGAATTCTTTAAATCATTTCTAATTTCTGGAAATTCATTTACTGCTCGCGTCAGGGGGGGCTGACGAGTGGGCCAACCCTGTCAGTGGGTCTGGGGTTAATCCCCGTTTAAAAATAAACTGACAGGGGGGTTAAGGGGTCCAGGGCCCCACCTGTCATAGGTTGTGGGGGGGTTATTAGGGGGTGATTAGTCGGGGCTTAGCCTGATAGGCCGGCGGCTAACCGCCGGTGGCCACCAGACGCAGCGGCGCTGCACGGGGGAGGTGCTCCCGGCCACCAAATTTCTCGCCTAGACAACCAGAGGGTAGCCCTCGAACTCGCGCGTCACCTAGGCGAGTCGGGCGACCACGGGGAGGCCTGACGTGACGGCGGCGACTTGAACGGCGGCGGTCCGAGGCACGGCTTAGAACGGGATCGAGCTAGGGGGCCCTTCATGGCGCTGGGCTAGTCGGGATCGAACCAGAAGAGCTCGGCGAAGACGATGGACGGGTTCTCGAGTTCGTTTGCTTTACGGGTGCTCGCTGGCGAGCACACCGGCGACGAGGAGCCACGGCTCTCATGGCGGAAAGAGCTAGAGGAGGCGAGCGGGGTCGTGGCTTGAGGGGAAATGATCACCAGACGCTGGTGAACACGTTGGAGCAGGTGTCGGAGGCGGGGAGGTTACGGCGGCGGCGAATCGACCAACTCGAGCTCCGGCGGCCGGCGGTGATCCGATGAACCTGGCATCGCGTCTGGTCCAAATTGGAGCTCCTACTTCTGCTAGTCAACGAAGACGAGGACGGGGAGGAGGATGGACACACCAGCTTGAGCCCTAGGTTGAGTTGGCTGTGAGTTCCATGGCGGGGCGCTCCGGCGAGTCGTCGGGAGGTGGAGAAATCGGGCGAGGGAGATGGGGAGAGTGTCCGTGGAGAGGGGGAATGGAACGGCGAAGCCTCTGGGCGTCTCCAGGCGTGAAGAGGTGGCGCGGGAGAAGCAGGAGGTGGCCAGGGGCTCGTCCGCGGCCACGGCATGGTCGCCACGCAGCAGTGCCCCTGCTTGAGGAAAACGACAAGCGCGGGAGTGGGCTGGGCCGGCTGGGGGATGAGTTGGGCTCCTTTGCAGGTAAGCCCCTTTTCCTTTTATGTTTTCTTTTTCTTTTCTGTAAATTTGTTTTGCTTAGCAAATAAATCGCTAGGCATTTTTATAAATGCTCAAATCTTTTATATGGAATTATATGACCAGTAGCTAGTCATATCCATAGTTTGAACATTTTTGAAATTCAAAATAATTGAATTCAAATTCAAATAGGGTTTTTTGATTAAATCCAAGGCACTGCTTGAATATTTGAAAAATCTATGAGCATGGGATGGGTCCCACATCACTTGATATGTGATCACACTCATTTATAAGACTTTTCAAAAATCTAACATGAAATTTTGGAGAAGATTTTTATCTGGCCCTTTGAATTAATTCATCTGGGGGGGGTTCCTTCTCCCATTTTGCTTTTGATTTCAAAGATTTCTTTTGAAATTTTAACATGATGCAAGTGACTTGCTAACCCTAGCACATTACCTAACAGAGGGTTCTGACAACTCGCCCCCACTCAACAGAATCTCGTCCCGAGATTCAGAAGTCTGCGGGAGGAAGTTGGGGTACTCGGCACTGAGACGGTCTTCTCTTTCCCACGTAGCTTCTCTCTCAGAGTGGTGTGACCATTGCACTTTCAGAAACCTAATCTTCTGACAACGAGTGACACGCTCTGCGGAATCAAGAATACGAACGGAGTATTCTCGATAAGAAAGGTCATCTTGGAGATCAAGCATTTCATGGTGGACTTCGCGGATGGGGTCCTTGAAGCAACGCTTGAGTTGGGACACATGGAATATATCATGTACTCGGGAAAGGTGCGGGGGTAGTTCAAGTTGGTAGGAAACTTCTCCATGTTTGGCAAGAATGCGGAAAGGTCCGATGTAACATGGGGCCAACTTGCCTTTGATACCGAAACGTTGGGTTCCCTTCAGAGGAGTAACCCGAAGATAAGCCTTCTCATCCATATTGTAGCTCTCTTGCCTATGATGACGATCATAGTATCTTTTCTGACGAGACTGGGCTACTTTCAAATGATCACGAACAATGCGAACTTGCTCTTCTGCTTCCTTGATCATTTCCGGTCCAAAGAATTGTCTTTCACCGGTTTCTGACCAGTTTAGTGGTGTTCGACATCGTCGTCCATAAAGGAGTTCAAAAGGAGCCATGTTCAGACTAGATTGAAAACTATTATTATAAGAAAATTCGGCGAACGGAAGAGACTTCTCCCAATTCTTTCCGAATGAGATAACACAAGCTCTGAGCATGTCTTTAAGAATTTGGTTAACCCTTTCGACTTGACCGCTAGACTGAGGATGGAAAGCTGTACTAAAGGAGAGATGAGTTCCCATAGCATTCTGAAAGCTTCCCCAAAATCTAGAGGTGAAAAGGCTACCGCGATCAGAATTGATTTCCAAAGGAACACCATGAAGGGACACAATTCTAGAGAGGTACAAGTCTGTTAACTGGCTAGCAGTTATAGACTCGCCAACTGGAAGGAAGTGAGCAACTTTGTAAAGCCTATCTATGACAATGAAGATGGCATTGTTTCCTTTCTGGGTTTTTGGAAAACCGGTGATGAAGTCCATACCGACTTTGTCCCATTTCCATTCTGGAATAGACAACGGTTGAAGTGTACCAGCAGGTCTTTGATGTTCTGCCTTAATGCGACGACAAACATCACATTCGGCAACAAATTGAGCAATGTCTCTCTTCATCCTAGTCCACCAAAATCTCTGGCGTAGATCTCGGTACATTTTTGTGCTACCGGGATGAATAGAGAGGGGTGTGTCATGGGCTTCCTTGAGGATGAGTTTCCTTAGTTCCCTATTCTTAGGTACTACCAAACGATTTCCAAAGAATACCGTTCCCTTGCTATCGATGGAGAAACATTTAGCAACTCCGCTAGCAATGTTCTCCTTGATCCGGCGAACACCTCGTGCACGCCTTTGGACAACTATTATTTGATCCTCAAGATTTGGTTTCGCCACCAAGGTAGAAAGATAGCCATGAGGAACAATCTCAAGATTGAGCTTGCGAAAGTCCTCATGAAGAAGGGGTTGATACTGTCGTAACATGAGGTTGTTACAATACGACTTATGACTTAGTGCATCAGCCATGACATTGGCTTTGCCTGGGGTGTAAGAAATTCCTACGTCGTAATCTTTTATCAACTCAATCCAGCGTCTTTGCCTGAGATTAAGATCTGGCTGGGTGAACATGTATTTGAGGCTTTGGTGGTCGGAATAGATCTCGCAACGGTTACCACGGAGGTAATGTCGCCATGTTGTTAGGGCATGAACTACGGCAGCGAGTTCAAGGTCATGGGTAGGATAGTTCTCTTCATGTGGCCGCAACTGGCGTGAAGCATAAGCTACCACATGTCGATCTTGTAGAAGTATGCATCCTAACCCTTGCCGTGATGCGTCACAATAGATCTCGAAATCCTTTTTAGTGTCTGGAGGTGCAAGTACGGGTGCAGAAGTCAACCTTCTTTTTAGCTCTAGAAAGCTTTCCTCGCACTTGGGAGTCCATAGGAATTTCTTATCTTTCTTGAGGAGTTCAGTTAGAGGCTTTGCAACTTTAGAAAAGTTCTCGACGAAGCGGCGGAAATAGCTGGCTAGGCCAAGAAAACTCCTAACTTGCTTAACCGATTCACGTGGAGTCCAGTCAAGGACGGCCTGAACTCTCTCGGGATTCACAGCAATGCCTTTTGCAGAAATCACGTGGCCTAAGTAGGTCACTTCTGGTAGCCAAAATTCACACTTGGAGAATTTAGCATACAGGCAGCTCTAAGTTTCATCAATACCAGCCTTAGGTGTTCGGTATGTTCTTCTTCGTTCTTCGATAAGATGAGAATATCATCGAGATAAACCACAACAAATTTATCTAAGTACTCCATGAAGATCGAATTCATCATGCGTGAGAAAGTGGCGGGGGCATTGGTTAAACCAAAGGACATGACGGTGTACTCGTAAAGACCATAACGAGTAGTAAAAGCCGTTTTGGGAATGTCCTCATTTCGGATTTTGATCTAATGATAACCTAATCTCAAATCCATCTTGGAGAAGACGGAGGATCCTGCAAGTTGATCATAAAGATCATTGATCTTGGGAAGTGGGTACTTGTTCTTTATCGTCGCTAAATTTACCGGGCGATAGTCTACGCACATCCTTTCTGTTCCATCTTTCTTCGTTACGAACAGAACGGGGCAACCCCATGGCGATGAGCTAGGGCGGATGAAGCCTTTTTCCAATAAAGCTTCCAGTTGGGTTTTAAGCTCAGCTAACTCACGTGGGGCCATTTTGTATGGGCGTCTGGAAATTGGTGCGGTTCCTGGGGCAAGATCCACTATAAACTCTACACATCTGTCGGGTGGCATGCCCGGCAGCTCTTCAGGAAAGACATCCGGGAAGTCACGAACCACCGGAATATTTTCAAGTTCGGGAAGGGGAAGTACATTCAAAGAATGCACTTGGGTTCTTGTTCTGGGTGAGGTATAGTTGACGGTTTTGCCTGAAGGGTGGGTGAGTTTCACGGATTTGCCTTTGCAATCCAGGTAGGCCTTCTTTCTTGATAGCCAATCCATGCCAAGGATGACATCAATATCTAAAGACTTGAGGGCTATGAGTGAAGCAAGGAATACTAAACCCTCAATTTCAATTTGATTACCATGGCTTACTCTATTAGTTTGCCATCTTGACCCTGGAGTTTGAATAATCATGGGGGTGGACAATTCAACAAAAGATACCTCATGATGAAGTGCATAACTTTCCGACATGAATGAATGAGATGCTCCTGGGTCGAAAAGAACGGAAGTAGGAACATAATTGACTGGGAGCGTACCAAGAATGACGTCAGTGGTGTCGTCAGTCTCTTCGGCGGCAATCTGGTTCACACGTCCACGAGTGGCGGGAGGAGCGGGTTTGGCGGTGTAGACCTTCTGGGGTGGTTTGCCACGACCGTTGTTGTTGCCTCCGGCACGGGGTGGAGCATTCTGATTCTATAGCTGGTTCTGGGGACAATCACGAGAGTAGTGGCCTGCCTGACCACACTTGTAACAGGCTCCGAAAATAGTGCGTGGAGCTGGGTTGTTTGGTGGAGCTGGGTGGAACTGGGTTGGTGGACGAGGTGCCACATAGGATGGCCTCAGTGGGTTGTTCTGGCGGAACATACTATTTGGGATCCAGATCTTGCACTTCTGGGAGCCTGAACTGGATGATCCATCATCTCTAGGGTGTTTGCGAAAGTCGTTGGGGGTGTTCATGTCCTCTTCCTTGATGGCCTTGTTGACAAGGACCTAGAAGTTGGCAAAGTCATGTAGGTTGACCTCACGACGGAGTCCAGAGTTGAGTCCACGACGGAACCTCTCTTGCTTCTTTGCGTCGGTGGAGACTTCTTCAGTAGCATAACGAGCAAGTCGGTTGAACTCACGACTAAACTCGTCAACAGTCCTTCTGCCTTGGGTGAGGTTGCAGAACTCCTCACTCTTGCGGTCCCTAAGACCCTTGGGAATGTGGTGCTCACGGAAGGAAGTGCAGAATTCATCCCAAGATGCGGGCAGTCCAACGGGACGCATATTCAGGAAGTTCTCCCACCAAGAGCTAGCTGCACCTTCAAGGTGATAGGTGGCATAGCTGACCCTGTCGCCATCCGCAACATGGCCTGCCTGGAGCTTCCTCTCGATGCTGCGAAGCCAGTCATCGGCGTCAAGGAGCTCGGTGGAGTAACTGAAAACTGGGGGATGAAGCCGGATGAAGTCGTTCAGGGACACCAACTCGTTGCGCTGCTGAGTGGTGTTGCGGGCAATGACCTCCAGCAAATGGTGAGAGTCTCGGCGGTTCCTCTCAACCTCCAACAGAACCTCAGCCATCGTGGGTGGGGGTGGAAGGTTGCCTTCCTCCTGGTCATTCCCACGACCCTGGTTACGACCAAGCTGGCCACGGGTTCCTTGAGACATCCTGAAGGTGAAAGACCAAAGTCAAACAGAGTTGATTGGAAGAATCCAAACAAGGTATTGAAGTACTGGAAGGATTACAGAGAAAAGGAAGTAATCATCTTGACAACATGGTGATAAAAGCATACAAGCCATATATTCACAAGCTGTCATACAAACCATACATCGTTTTAGTACAAGCACCAAGCTAATACAAACGTGATGAAGATGATACATCCTTCAGAGGCACTCTGACTTCCTATACATTATTTATCTAAGCCTCTGGAACTTAGAACACCTTGCGTACAATATACTAAGATACTACTACATCCTCACTAAGTAAGACCACAGGCGGTCTCACTCATCTCCATCTCCATAGTAGTCCTCGTAAAAGTTACCGCGTATCCTAGTAGCTGAAGGTGACCATCGGAAAACACGGAGGCCTGTGGACCCTGATATCCATTTGTGCAAGGATGGGGCCTAGGTCCAACGTAGGGTGGAAGCAAAGGACCACGGGGTGGAAAAAATGCCTCCAATCTCGGGCCAAGCAACTCGAGAAGGCATCTGCGTCCTGGCTGGGTAGATAGCATCATACTCGACTGATCCAACACTCACGAAGGGTGCCAAGAGTGTCAGTGCTCGATACAGACGAACAAGGGTGGCGTGAAGCTCAAAACGGAGAGTGCGTGCATCACGATCTCGATCACAAGCGAACCCAGCAGTCATCTGAAGTATTGGATCCTCTGCAGAGTGATCTGAGTATAGTACGGTGTAATAACCCTCCTCTCCTGGAAGTGCAGCAGGGATATAGAAAAAAGGTGATCCTGCAAGCAGTGCATGCTCCTCTCTCAGCAGTGTAATACATGAGTATGCAGCATCCTGCACAGCCATGTTCTCGGTCACACCAATGCCATGCCCAAAAAGGACAGGCTGAGGGACTCCAATGTGGTGCGGGTAAATCCTGATAGTACAGTGGAACTGAGTCTGATTGAAGTCAAGGAACTGCTCCTCAACTGTGTACTCAGGATACCACCGATAGCCAATGAAGGACATCATCTCGGTGAGCATGGCTGGATGCCCACGCACATCAAGGCACCGGGTCAGACGAACAATCTGCCGAGGGGGAAGATCTGCCATCTGAAACAGAAATAAGGAGTTTGCAAATGCATCAGATTATGAGATAAACCTAGAATGACTCGGACAGCATAACGGCTGTAATTGTAAGAAATGTCTTTTCTTGCAATGTAGAAACATCACTTACATAATACGATGTAAGAAATCAGCATTACAACAATGCTAGGAAACCGGGCACAACTTTCCTACGGCTACAAGGAAGCAAACAACGAGATGTTCTAATCAGACAGAGGAGAGCCTAGTCCTATCTTCCCGTAGAATAAGATGAGGGTGACTCATAACTCAGAACGATGAGGGTAAGGAAAAAAAGAATCCTTATGTTGTTCCCTTATATACCCAGAGTAACTATATAACTATAGCAAGCTAGACTCGACTTCGGCCAAGGCTACTAGTCCTACAGTCAATCCTGCTCTGATACCAAGTCTGTCGGGACCCGGGGTTAGCGTATGCAAGTCCAGCTAAGACATAGTCATATGGAGAGCCGAGAACCGTACCCACTTGTCTAAGCAGACAAGGCCACGCACAGAACGTTCTCGGAAAGCATCGTACGTGAGGGGTATCCCATCCAGGCCGGATGATCAACTGAGATGGGTCCTCATCATCCGCACACAAGTCTAATGATATGGGTGATGAACTCCCATATTCAAAGACAAGTCGCCTC
The DNA here is from genome assembly GCA_950022295.1 of Bromus sterilis. NCBI lineage: Eukaryota > Viridiplantae > Streptophyta > Magnoliopsida > Poales > Poaceae > Bromus > Bromus sterilis. Next base: position 152,328,325 of record OX465596.1, on the reverse strand, counting down.
AACCATACTATCGACTATCTCATAAATCTTACATAGACTTACTCCAGCCCGATCACTTAGTCGGGGTCTAGGGCGGGCTCGATCATACCACAAAGTGTGCTCGAGACAGCGATGCCCCAAGCTGCGCACATCTAAGGGCCACTTGGTGTATGAAAGACCGCCAGCCGGATCACAACTAAGGTCTCGAAAACCCATACAAAGACATGCATGTTATAAACATACATGCAGCACACATGCCTTGTATGAACAGTAGGTATCATTGCAATTCCCTACATAGTATACATTTTTATTGATAACTCTTATAGAGTGCACACAGAGATCACAAACATGTGATCCAACATTCCAACACAAGCGGAAGCAAAATATGTCTGAGTACTGACAAGTTTAACAAATGGCTTAAGAAGCCTTATTTAAACACATGCCCTCCACGAGGGAACCAGTCGTCTGACTGGGACTACACTAGCTTTCTCTTCAGTCGTCGAGCTCGATGAAGAAGCCACCTTCAGGGTCAGTGGTTCCATCTAAAACATAGATTAAGCAAACGTGAGTACAAAGTCGTACTCAGCAAGACTTACATAGGAGCTATACTACTCATGCACATGTATCAAGGTAAAGGGAGGTGGGGTTTCACTTGCAGAAAATGCCAGCTTTGACTTGGCTAGTCCTGAACTACGAGTACCAGACTTTGAGGTAAGAAGCGTACACGAGTCCACTACTTTCTCCAACCAATTACACCACTATGGTGCCTTCCTCGACTTCCCCACGAGAAATCACGCCATAGCACTCACACTTATCTTGGTGTGTTTTAGAAGTATCCATTTCAAGTTGTCTAATAATCGAGCTAAGCTTTCCAAGCAGTCCATAACCGCGGACGCGGCTATTCGAATAGTTTTGTTAACCCTGCAGGGGTGTACCGCTACACACACATGATCATCAGTTACCGCCTTTGATCTCGACACCATTCAAGGGGTGCCAGCGAGGATGCTCACCACAACTGTTACCTCATAGCCGATATAGTCCGAGAAAGCTGCCGACTTGGTTTGGCTACCACTATCGTGAACCCGGCCGGTTTACCGAAGTGGACCCAAGTGATGTGTGCGTGGTGCATAAGCCGGTCTCGGATGAGACGTTCTCTCACTTAGAATCCAGGCCACAGACCTACCAGAACTCCGAACTATTGTGACATCTGGACATCGAAAGGGATGAGTTAATAAGTTGAGAGGGGTCAGTGAGCCCAATGTGTGGTTGTACTCTTAATCTTGGATCACCACACAAGAACTCGGACTTAGGGCGGTGTTCAGCGAGACAACCCACCGTGTACTCCTACACAGCCTCTCATCGTTCACCTTGTATTAGGGGAAGATTCACCAACACTTTTCTACCATCATCATCATGATCACTACCATCCCGACTCACATAACAGTATCATCATGGTATCACTCTAAGCATGCAATAAGCAGTAACAATTGTAGGGGCCACATGATATCAATCAACTCCTACATTTGCTAGGATTGTGGTTTGCTTACTACTGTGACAAAATGATAGGTCATCCAAAGGAATGGGTTCATCTATGCGGTAGAAACGTAGCATGGTAATCATCCTAAGCAATGAATAAGCGAGACATGAGAGGGAAGTGGGATTTTATCGACATGATCAATGGGGGTTTGCTTGCCTTGCTGACGAGGTTCGGGTTCGGGGTCTTCAACGAAGGGGGCAGCCTTCTGCTCCGGTTCCACCTCTACTCGACAAACAACAAACAAGGTAGCAAAGTAAATACAATGCACAATCACATGATGGAAGGTTGAAACTTGATGTATATGCTTTGATGTGTGAAGAAATTCCATTTAAATGGAGTATATTGCAAATTGAATTGCAAATTCAAACTCCAATTTGAATTCAAACTTAGCCAAGTTACATGTGACATTGTTTGATCAATTTGAATCATTTTGAAATGTTTATGATATGCCTCTGATGTGTAAGTGAAATGTAGCATGTTGCCATGGTTCAAGTTGCAAAAACTTTTGAGTTGAATTTGATTTAATTCCATTTAAATGAAATAGAAAATGTACTGATCCCAATTTAAATTCAACTCAAACAAAGTTGAAAGTTGGATATTTGGATAGCTTATTTTCTCCTGATCATTTTTCATATATTATTTGTCCAATTTGGAGTTAATATGAATTTTCTATGAATTTCCGAAGTTTGGGCTATTTTCTGGATTTTCTGGAATTCTTTAAATCATTTCTAATTTCTGGAAATTCATTTACTGCGTCAGCATGACCTCATGCTGGCGTCAGGGGGGGGCTGACGAGTGGGCCAACCCTGTTAGTGGGTCTGGGGTTAATCCCCGTTTAAAAATAAACTGACAGGGGGGGTTAAGGGGTCCAGGGCCCCACCTGTCATAGGTTGTGGGGGGTCATTAGGGGGTGATTAGTCGGGGCTTAGCCTGACAGGCCGGCGGCTAACCGCCGGTGGCCACCAGACGCGGCGGCGCTGCACGGGGGAGGTGCTCCCGGCCACCAAATTGCTCGCCGAGACAACCAGAGGGTAGCCCTCGAACTCGCGCTTCACCTAGACGAGTCGGGCGACCACGGGGAGGCCTGACGTGACGGCGGCGACTTGAACGGCGGCGGTCCGAGGCACGGCTTGGAACGGGATCGAGCTAGGGGGCCCTTCATGGCGCTGGGCTAGTCGGGATCGAACCAGAAGAGCTCGGCGAAGACGATGGACAGGTTCTCGAGTTCGTTTGCTTCACGGGTGCTCGCTGGCGAGCACACCTGCGACGAGGAGCCACGACTCTCATGGCGGAAAGAGCTAGAGGAGGAGAGCGGGGTCGTGGCTTGAGGGGAAATGCTCACCAGACGCTGGTGAACACGTTGGAGCTGGTGTCGGAGGCGGGGAGGTTACGGCGGCGGAGAATCGACCAACTCGAGCTCCGGCGGCCGGCGTTGATCCGATGAACCTGGCGTCGCGTCTGGTCCAAATTGGAGCTCCTGCTTCTGCTAGTCGACGAAGACGAGGACGGGGAGGAGGATGGACACACCAGCTTGAGCCCTAGGTGGCTTTGGCTGCGAGTTCCATGGCGGGGCGCTCCGGCGAGTCGTCGGGAGGTGGAGAAATCGGGCGAGGGAGATGGGGAGAGTGTCCGTGGAGAGGGGGAATGGAACGGGGAAGCCTGTGGGCGTCTCCAGGCGTGAAGATGTGGCGCGGGAGAAGCAGGAGGTGGCCAAGGACTCGTCGGCGGCCACGGCATGGTCGCCACGCAGCAGTGCCCCTGCTTGAGGAAGACGACAGGCGCGGGAGTGGGTTGGGCCGGCTGGGGGATGAGTTGGGCTCATTTGCAGGTATGCCCCTTTTCCTTTTCTGTTTTCTTTTTCTTTTCTGTAAATTTGTTTTGCTTAGCAAATAAATAGCTAGGCATTTTTATAAATTCTCAAACCTTTTATATGGCATTACATGACCAGTATCTAGTCATATCCAGAGTTTGAACATTTTTGAAATTCAAAATAATTGAATTCAAATTCAAATAGGGGTTTTTGATTAAATCCAAGGCACTGTTTGAATATTTGAAAAATCTATGAGCATGGGATGGTTCCCACATCACTTGATATGTGATCACACTCATTTATAAGACTTTTCAAAAATCTAACATGAATTTCTGGAGAAGATTTTTATCTGGCCCTTTGAATTAATTCATCTAGGGGGGGTTCCTTCTCCCATTTTGCTTTTGATTTTGATTTCAAAGATTTCTTTTGAAATTTTAACATGATGCAAGTGACTTGCTAACCCTAGCACATTACCTAACAGAGGGTTCTGACACACGAAGCCTAGTTAGTAATGCACCCACTTGGAATAAACAATCAAGTGAGATGTTTTAGCGGTCACTCGCGGAGCTCTGTCGAGCGCTCGGGCGAGGAGTAATGTAGAGCAGTACTTGCTCGGGAGGTCTTCGAGTGCTCGGGTACTCAGAGTTATCCGAGTAATCACTCGAGTATCGCCTTCGCTCTTGGGGTGAGGGAGCACCCGATACTCTGGGACCGTACGATCTGGCGAGTGCAAGTCTGCTTATCTTGTGTCGTGGTGAGGGAGCACCCGAAACTCTCATGGGTGCGAGTAATCACTCGAGCACGTCTTTTTCTTCTAGGTGAGGGAGCACCCGAGACTCTCATGGGTGGATACGCTCCCGATGGGAGTTAAATATATTTGAAAAATGTATTTGAATCACTGAAAAACGATCCTCGCAAGCTGCATTTTCTTTTTGCGCTGCCACTTTAATTTACCTCTTCTTGGTAAGGATAACGATCTCCTTGCTGGAGAACTGTCAAAGATGCTCTGTCTGCGAACCTTCATGTCTTTCATGACCGGTCATAATGATGGCCTTTATGGCGTGCTACAGCCGCCTATTGAGTTACCGATGCACGTATTGAAAACGCGCGAGATTTGACGCGTCTAGCGCACAGTGTCGCCCATGTGAAAGCATCTTTGTCTCGGAATTCGAATCGCCCAGCACGCTCGGTCCTTGAATTAATTGCTTCCGTCGTCTGGGATTCTGCGTGCTCTTGGGTTTGTGCTACAAATAGACCCCTCTTCTTCATCTAGCAGCAGTGTTCATCCTCTGCCCATCTTGCTCCTCTTCTTCATCTTCCTCTTTCTCTTCCTGTTCTCATGGGGACCAAGCGAGGTGCAGGTATGACTGGTCGCGGCCGTGTTCGCCGTGGCCGCGGTAGTCGTACTCCGCGCTCCTCTCGTGGCGGCCGTCGTGGTGCGTCGACGACGCCTTCCTCCTCTTCCTCGGAGGAGGAGTTTTGGCGTTACGATTTCCTCCTACGCGTCCGTGGCCGGAACGCCGCTCGCATTCTTCTTCCTCCTGCATTTTCTGCCCTTGTTTCTGATCGTAGTCTTGATGGCTTGCTGCTTCGTCTTCAGGGGTGCAGTCGAACTCCTTCTTACGTTGAGTTGGAGATCAATAGTTCCCGCTTGATTTTTCTTGGCTTTGGCTGGAAGTCGTTTGCTCGGCGTTTGAACTTGTGTGATGGTGATACCCTCTGGTGCCTCTTTGATGGCGAAGATACTCTCACCATCCGCGCTTTTGACCCGAGCGACAATCACATGGATCCGTACTGGCAGGAGACAAGCAGCGACGGTTTCGACAGGTCGAGGAGTCCTACGCCTGCGTCTTCAACGGCTTCATCCTCCGGCGACTCCTCGAGTGGTGATGTTGTCCCCTTCAGCTCTGGGGAGGACCTCGACGTCAAGTCGCCGATCAAGCGGGCACGCCAGGCGACCTTGTAGAACTGGAGGCGGCAGCGTCCTCTTCGTCGGCAGCTTGGGTGGCGTTTTCTCCTCTAGTTCTAGGAAGGATCTTGGGACAAGGCCGTGCTTCCGCGGGTTACTTTGTCTATGGTGATACTGGAGAAGAAGCCGACGGAGCTGGAGAAGAAGCTGGCAAAGCTGGAGAAGAAGCTGGTGGAGCATTGGCTTCAGTGCTCTGCAAATAAGTCGAGCTTCACCTTTTTTTTATGTCATTGACAACATGAGCCGGTCGCTTCGACAATGACTCCTCCCTTTGTCTCTGATGATGCTCGTCTTATTAGTGCCAATCATCCCAACATGGGCACACGTGTAAAAGTCGTAATTCCTTGGGTGATTGATGCTGTAGGATTATCGGCTGCTTTTGTCTTTTGTAACTAGGTTAGTTCTCCATGTAATGAGGATTGCCTTCGAGTAATCAGAGCTGCCTTCTATCCAATGTACTCGAGTCTTTTGTACTGAGAATGATCTTCGGGTACTTGTAATGCGAACTGTGTTTGAGTCCTTTGCAATGTGATCTATCTTTAAGTCTTTCAACGAGAGTTGTCTTCGAGTCCATCAAGTCCTTGTACTGTGGATTCTATCGGGTGCACGACAGCGCTCCCGATGGGAGTAGCCCCCGAGGCTACGTTCGAGTTGTAGAGTCGAACGTAGGCTAAGATTTTTCTCCTTTGCCGTTTTTTTGTGTTTGCTTCCGGTAATATCGGGTGCGCGACAGCGCTCCCGATGGGAGTAGCCCCCGAGTCATTGGGTGATCGTTGGCGATCAGGTGAAGGCTAAACGATTTTCTTTGTTTGATGCCTCCGTTTATATCTCTTTCCAAAGTGCTTGGTGCTCCGCCAGGTTGCTGGGTTGGTCGTGTATTGACGTGGCTTCCCTTTGATTTCTCCGGGAAATTGTCAGTTCCGTAGGTGGACGCCTTCCGGTGGGGTTTTTGTTTGGACCCTTGCATATTTTTAAGTTACAGATTGCACGGGAGATGATAGCGTTTCTAGGGGGGAGGTGTGCTCGAGTCCCCGAGTGCTTTAGGTATAGATCGCGTGAGCGACGATAGCATCTCTCGGGGAGAGTTTGTACTCTAGCCCCCGAGTGCTTTAGGTAAAGATCGCGTGAGCGACGATAGCGTCTCTCGGGGGGAGTTTGTACTCGAGCCCCCGAGTGCTTTAGTTAAAGATCGCATGAGCGATGATAGCATTTCACGGGGGGAGTTTAAACTCGAGCCCCCGAGTGCTTTGAGGTGGTAGCATTTGGGCAACACCATTTTATTGCGTCGAACGGTTACATGAGTTGCCAGTCGAGCATAACTGGTGGAGACTATGGGTAGAACAGGCGTAGGTTTGCTACATTCCATGGGTTTCCCACGTCCTCGTCAGTCATTGGGTTCTTCAGACTGTAGGAGCCTCCTCCTATGACTTCTGAGACTATGAACGGTCCTTCCCATTGGGGGGAAAGCTTGTGGGGACCAAGCGAGGTGCAGGTATGACTGGTCGCGGCCGTGTTCGCCGTGGCCGCGGTAGTCGTACTCCGCGCTCCTCTCGTGGAGGCCGTCGTGGGGCGTCAACGACGCCTTCCTCCTCTTCCTCGGAGGAGGGGTTTTGGCGTTACGATTTCCTCCTACGCATCCGTGGCCGGAACGCCGCTCGCATTCTTCTTCCTCCTGCATTTTCTGCCCTTGTTTCTGAGCGTAGTCTTGATGGCTTGCTGCTTCGTCGTAAGGGGTGCAGTCGATCTCCTTCTTACGTTGAGTTGGAGATCAATAGTTCCCGCTTGATTTTTCTTGGCTTTGGCTGGAAGTCGTTTGCTCGGCGTTTGAACTTTTGTGATGGTGATACCCTCTGTTGCCGCTTTGATGGCGAAGATACTCTCACCATCCGCGCTTTTTACCCGAGCGGCAATCACATGGATCCGTACTGGCAGGAGACAAGCAGCGACGGTTTCGACAGGTCGAGGAGTCCTACGCCTGCGTCTTCAACGGCTTCATCCTCCGGCGACTCCTCGAGTGGTAATGCTGTCCCCTTCAGCTCTGGGGAGGACCTCGACGTCAAGCCGCCGATCAAGCGGGCACGCCAGGCGACCTTGTAGAACTGGAGGCGGCAGCGTCCTCTTCGTCGGCAGCTTGGGTGGCGTTTTCTCCTCTAGTTCTAGGAAGGATCTTGGGACAAGGCCGTGCTTCCGCGGGTTACTTTGTCTGTGGTGATGCTGGAGAAGAAGCCGACGGAGCTGGAGAAGAAGCTGGCAGAGCTGGAGAAGAAGCTGGTGGAGCATTGGCTTCAGTGCTCTACAAATAAGTCGAGCTTCACCTTTTTTTATGTCAGTGACAACATGAGCCGGTCGCTTCGACAATGACTCCTCCCTTTTTCTGTGATGATGCTCGTCTTATTAGTGCCAATCATCCCAACATGGGCACACGTGTAAAAGTCGTAATTCCTTGGGTGATTGATGCTGTAGGATTATCGGCTACTTTTGTCTTTTGTAACTAGGTTAGTTCTCCATGTAATGAGGATTGCCTTCGAGTAATCAGAGCTGCCTTCTATCAAATGTACTCGAGTCTTTTGTACTGAGAATGATCTTCGGGTCCTTGTAATGCGAACTGTGTTTGAGTCCTTTGCAATGTGATCTATCTTGAAGTCTTTCAACGAGAGCTGTCTTCGAGTCCATCAAGTCCTTGTACTATGGATTCTATCGGGTGCGCGACAGCGCTCCCGATGGGAGTAGCCCCCGAGGCTACGTTCGAGTTGTAGAGTCGAACGTAGGCTAAGATTTGTCTCCTTTGCCATTTTTTTGTGTTTGCTTCCGGTAATATCGGGTGCGCGACAGCGCTCCCGATGGGAGTAGCCCCCGAGTCATTGGGTGATCGTTGGCGATCAGGTGAAGGCTAAACGATTTTCTTTGTTTGATGCCTCCGTTTATATCTCTTTCCAAAGTGCTTGGTGCTCCACCAGGTTGCTGGGTTGGTCGTGTATTGACGTGGCTTCCCTTTGATTTCTCCAAGAAATTTTTAGTTCCGTAGGTGGACGCCTTCCGGTGGGGTTTTTGTTTGGACCCTTGCATATTTTTAAGTTACAGATTGCACGGGAGATGATAGCGTTTCTAGGGGGGAGGTGTGCTCGAGTCCCCGAGTGCTTTTGGTAAAGATCGCGTGAGCGACGATAGCGTCTCTCGGTGGGAGTTTGTACTCTAGCCCCCGAGTGCTTTAGGTAAAGATCGCGTGAGCGACGATAGCGTCTCTCGGGGGGAGTTTGTACTCGAGCCCCCGAGTGCTTTAGTTAAAGATCGCATGAGAGATGATAGCGTCTCTCGGGGGGAGTTTAAACTCAAGCCCCCGAGTGCTTTGAGGTGGTAGCATTTGGGCAACACCATTTTATTGCGTCGAACGGTTACATGAGTTGCCAGTCGAGCATAACTGGTGGAGACTATGGGTAGAACAGGCGTAGGTTCGCTACATTCCATGGGTTTCCCACGTCCTCGTCAGTCGTTGGGTTCTTCAGACTGTAGGCGCCTCCTCCTATGACTTCTGAGACTATGAACGGTCCTTCCCATTGGGGGGAAAGCTTGTGGACTTTCTCTTGTATCAGTCGCAGGACGAGGTCTCCTTTGTTGACGGTTCTGGTGCGCAGGCGGCTTCTTTGGTAAGTGCGCAGGTTGTCCTGGTACCCCTCTGACCTTGCTAGGGTTGTGTCTCTTGATTCTTCTGTCGTGTCCTTGTCATCTTGCAGTGCTTCTTCTGCTTCCTCTTCTTCATACCCCGAGATCCGGGGTGCCCCGAATTTGAGGGCATGTGGTAGTACTGCCTCCGCCCCGTACACCATGAAGAAAGGCGTGTACTGGGTTGTGGTATTTGGGGTAGTGTGCAAGCTCCATAGTACTGCAGGGAGTTCTTCTATCCAGTTGCCTGCGGCCTGTTCGAGTGGTGCAAGGAGCGGTTTTTTGATTCCTCTGCATACTAGGCCATTTGATTTTTCCACCTGGCCGTTGGACTGCGGGTACGCGACTGATGCGTAATTGATATTGATGCCCAGTTCTTCGCAGAAGTTCTGGAATTCTGCCGCTGCAAAGTTTGTACCGTTGTCCGTGATGATGTTGTGTGGTACCCCGAACTTGAAGATGATTGATTTGGTAAAATTCACTACCGTGAGGGCTGTGGAGCTGGTGATGGGCAGTGCTTCGATCCAGTTGGTGAACTTGTCGACTGCTACTAGCAGGTGTGTTCTTCCTCCCTTTGATGATTTCTTGAGCAGGCCCACCATGTCGAGTCCCCAGGTGGCGAACGGCCATGATAGTGGTATGGTCTTGAGTTCTGAGGCTGGAGCGTGCGGTCTGCTGGCGAATTTTTGACAGGCGATGCAGCGCCGCACGATGTCTTCTGCGTTTTTCATGGCAGTGGGCCAATAAAACCCTGCTCGGAATGCTTTGGACACGAGCACTCGACTGCTCGCGTGGTGCCCGCAGATACCCTCATGGATTTCGAGCAGTAGTGCTTTGCCATCTTCTTCGTCAATGCACTTTTGGAGTATCTGGGTGATACTGCGCTTGTATAACTGTCTGTTGATCACTCTGAATGCCTTGGATCGACCACTGATGCGCCGAGCTTCTGTGACGTCTTGCGGTAACGTGCCTTCGATTAGGAATCGGAGGAACGGTTTCATCCACGCTGGTCCTTCGAGTGCTGTTGGATCTGTAGATTCGACCGCTTGGCTGCTGTTGCCTTCGGATGGACTCGCTGATGCCACCTGTGCTGGCTCAGTGGTGTCGTCATCTACAGCTGCCTCGGGTGCTGCTGTTTTTACTTTGATGGATCTCTGGCTGATGCTTTCGAGGAAGACGCCGGGTGGTACTGGTCCTCGAGTCGAGCCGATGTTTGCGAGTTCGTTGTTTTCTGTGTTGTTTGCTCTGGAGATATAATTGAGCTCGCAACCGTCGAAATTTCCTTCGAGTGTGTTGTAGAGCTTCTGATAGGCCGCCATGTTGTCGGCTACTACATCGCAGTCTTTCATCGCCTGCTGGACGACGAGGTTGGAGTCTCCATAGATTACGAGGCGAGTGGAACCACATGTTTTGGCCATGCGCATGCCATGGAGTAGTGCCTCGTATTCGGCTTCATTGTTGGAGGCGTGGCTGAAGTTGATCTGGAGGACGTATCTGAGCTTTGTTCCTTTGGGGGAGACCATAAGACTCCTGCTCCGGCTCCTTGCTGTCTTTTGGACCCGTCGAAGAACATTGTCCATGAGTTTGACAGGTCCGGGGGGCCTGGTGTTTAGACCTCCGTCCACTCGACCAGAAAATCTGGGAGGACTTGGGCCTTGATTTCTGTTGGGTGCTTGAACTGCAGGTCCCACGGGTTGAGCTCGATGTTCCACTCGGCGACTCGCCCAGTCGTTCCGGGGTTGTTGAGGATGTCCGCGAGTGGTGCGCTGCTCACGATTGTGATAGGATGTTCGTCGAAGTAGTGCGACACCTTGTTTGAGGTCATGATGATGGAAACTAGTAGCTTCTGGTAGTGCGGGTACCACTGCTGGGATTTTTTCAAGAGCATGCTGAAGTAGTAGATCGGTCTTTGTATGCTCTGGACCTTGCCTTCTTCTGTGCGCTCGACGACGAGTGATGTGCTTACCACGCTGTTGCGTGCTGCCACATAGAGGTACAAATTTTCTCGTTCTTTGGGCACCGCCAAGATTAGTGGTGTCGAGAGTGTCTTCTTCAGATCCGCAAATGCTTTGCGGGCTTCTTCAGTCCACTCGATTTTTTCTCCTTTTCTGTGCAGCTGGTAAAATGGCAGTGTGTGCTCTCCCAATCTACTGATGAAGCGAATCAAGGCTGCGAGTCTTCTGGTGAGCTGCTGCACACCTTTGATGTCGGCTGGCTCCTGCATCCTGGCGATTGCTTGAACTTTCTCGGGGTTCGCTTCGATTCCTCGGGCGGAGACCATGTACCCGAGCAACTTCCCGGCCGGGATGCCAAATGCGCACTTCTTCGGGTTGAGCTTGATTCTGTACTTGTTGAGTGTTGCGAAGGTCTCGCGCAGGTCGTCGAGTAGTGTGTTTGCCCTGTAAGTTTTGAGGATGATGTCGTCCACGTAGACTTGTACGTTCTTGTCGATTTTCTCCTTCAGGCAGGCTTGCATCATCCACTAGTATGTGGCGCCGGCGTTTTTGAGTCCAAAGGGCATTGTCCTGTAGAAAAATACGCCATAGGGAGTGATGAATGATGTGTGTTCTTCATCTTCTTCCTTCATCCTGATCTGATTGTATCCTGAGTAGGCATCGAGGAACGATAACAGGTCGCATCCTGCTATCGAGTCGATTATCTGATTGATTCTTGGCAGGGGAAAATGATCTTTTGGGCAGTGTTTGTTGAATGTCCCATAGTCGACGCACATCCGCAGAACGTCTGTGTCTTTCTTGGGGACCAGTAATGGGTTGGCGACCTAGGTGGCTTTCTTCGTCTCTCGGACGAATTCAGCGTCGAGTAGTCGATTGACCTCCTCCTCAATTGCTCTGCGCTTGGGTTCTGAGAATCTTCGCAGTGCCTACTTCAATGGCTTGGTGTTTGGCTTGATGCGCAGCGCGTGTTCCGCGAACTCGCGCGGTATTCCTGGCAGGTCGGCTGGGAACAAGGCAAAGATTTCCCATTCTTCACAGAGGAAAGAGATGAGAGCAGACGCTTGTTCTTCCGGGAGGTGGGCGTACACGCGGACTGTTTTTTCTGGGTCCGTCGGGTGCACTTGGTGGGTGACCGTGTCGCTATCGATGATGATGTCCCGCCCATACTCTTTTGACTCGCTTCGACTTGCTAGCGGAAAGATACTTTTGTTTGTCGCCATGGCTATTTCTGTGAGTTCTTGCTCGGCTCCAAAGGTGTCGGAAACTTTGTGAAAATCGCGATCACATTGGTCTGATTTGGTGAAGCTCCCGTTGACTGTAATGACACCCGCGGATCCTGGCATCTTGAGTTTGAGGTAGGCGTAGTGCGGAACCGCCATGAATTGCACGAATGCTGGACGTCCCAGTATGGCGTGGTACTCTGACTGCCAATCGAGTACTTCGAACTCGAGGGTGTGTCTTGAGAAGTTGTGTTTGCTGCCAAAGACAACTTCGAGCTCGATTATTCCAAGGGAAGTAGCCGCTTCTCCTGGGACTACTCCATGTAACACGGTGCTTGATTTCTTCCATACTGACTATGGGATCAGCATCTTGTGCAGGGTGCTGACGAAGATTATGTTCATGCTGCTGCCCCCGTCCATGAAGATTATGTCCATGTCGTACCCTCCAATTTGAGCATCGAGTACCAGGGGCACGTGCCCCGTCCTTGGGACTGCAGGTGGATGATTGTTCTGGGAGAACGTGATACTAGTTTCTGCGTTGTGTAGCTGGTAGACTTCGACTGTGTTTAGGTTCTCGGCTGCTCAGGCTTGCAGAGTGTAGGCGTCCTGCGGAGCTTGCGATACCCTGCCTTCTTGGATCATGTACACCTGTCCTTGGGGCGTGTTGTAGCGTCTTTCGGGACTTGGAGTCGGCGACTGTTCGGTTCGTCGGGTGCGCTTGGCTTCTCATTGTTTTTCCTTCTTGAGCATGTCGGCGAGTTCGTTGAACAGGCGACATTCTCCTAGGGTGTGACTCGATCTGAAGTATCCCCAGCCGTCTTCGAAGCAGTGGATCGTGCAGGGTCCTTCTAGCTGCTCTCTGACCGTGAGTTTGCTGGATCCGGCGTGCCGTTTCCTCCTTGAGATTTGGAAGATCTGCGCGTGATCCTCTGGGTGTTCGTGGACTCGCGGGTCGATTTCGATCCCGTCGCTCAGATTCTGATTTTTTATGAGGTTGGCGAATTCGTCTGGCCTTCGATATGGGTCGTAGTACTTACCAGTTTGAGTCTCAGAGTCGCTGTCCTGACAGGTGACGGGTGTCCGTGTAGTTGTGGGTCGTCGACTGGTTGGTGAGCGCACTGCTGTATAGTGCGATTCGTCGAGTGGGGCTCCCCTTGGCGTCTGATTTCTGGGTTGTCGAGTGCTTTTCTGTCGGTGATAGACTTGGCGATCGCTGATATCGATCTCAGAGCCAGTATCTTGCTGCGCGGCGGGTGTCCGGGTGGCGGTGGGTCGTCAAGTGGTCGCCAGGTCCTCTGCTTCGTGCTGTAGTTCGTCGATCGGGATTTCTACGTAGAACCATCGCGCCTTTCTTTTGGGTCGTCGATTTCTCCTTCGCTAGCGGTGGACTCGGTTGCCGCCATAGTATTGGTCTTGGCACAGCTGCAGGCCGAGCGATCTCGATTGGGCGGCATAGATGTTTGTCGTGATCTTGAATTCTTCGGGTGGATTGGATCTGGTTCTTGCTCTTGAATTGTGGCTCGCTGAAGACGGAACCGCCGAGATCGTAATTCCAACCTGTGTAGTTCCCACAGACGGCGCCAATTGACGGGGATCAACCCCGGAAAATCCCATGGTCAGGGACCCTGTGTTAGTCATGAGAGGCACAGGTTGGACAATAGCTCGCCGGCTAATAGGAGGAGACGTTCCTGCTCGATATTATTTCTTGGACATGCGATTACAGAGAAGGCCAAGGCTAGTGCGCACAAGGCTAGGGTTACAGATTTTGTATTGGATGATCTCGACGTCTCCCCTCCTAGCCCTTATATACTAGGATAGGTCTCGAGGAGTCCGTCTTGGATTACAGATGAAGTTTCCTAACCCTAAGCATGTACCGCACGGCAAGTTTGCACTTTCCTTACTATTAGCGGACTCCCAGGTCGGTGCCATTAGTGGGCCAAGGCTGGGCCCAGGCGGTATCCTTGCGGGCCTTCTGTCTTCGGGTACACCGGGTAGGCCCATCCGTAGGAGTCGTGGGGTCACCCCCTCATCAGCCACGCTCTCGGATCGGACTCTACCGTATGACGCATGTCGGATTGCTGGTGATTCTCATATGAGGCCGGGTCCTAGCTGATCAGGTGGACCAACAGGAAAACCATGTTCCCACTGGCCCTGTTTGTTTTAAAGAACGTCTGCTAGGAGCGACCCGACAAACACACACACAGTTTTGAAATGGTAAATCAGCTTGGGCCGCCACTAGAAATGTTTGAAGCTAGGTTGGTAAGAAAAGGGACCCCATAGAATCCCACACGCGGTTAGGCACGTTCATCAAGAGACACAATACCCGAAATTTGGGTCCTAGGTGACTCGAATGAAACAAAGTGTCGGGGCGGGATAGCCTAGACGTTCCATCCTTCATCGAGTATAGTCAACATTAAAGTAATCATATCGTCCACAACAATATAATAATGTGATAGCCCTAACCCAGGAGTAACAGAATAACAATTGATAACATCCTAGCATGCATACAAAGCAGTGGCTGAGTAGCGAGCAATAGTAACATAGCCGAACAAGGTTTGCTGGGATGTGGAGGACATGTCTGTTTGGGTTTATTTGAGAGGCATAAATATGAAATGGTAGGATCAAGCAATCGTTCTATCCTACACCTATGCGCGAGTGACCTGAAAGTTATAAGCATGATATATGCTCCCCCTTACCTGATGAGAAGAAGAAACCGAAGGTGTAGTCGATCGCAAACTCGCATCGTCTGCGAGAGGTACCCGCGGAAGCACACAAGAAGGAAACACTGGAAAAGGCAATCGACGAGCAAGCATCTATTACTACGAAGCAATCACGAGCAAGCATCAACAAGAAGGCAACAGGAGACAACGCACTACGGTATCGCATCTATCGTCGAGAGCGGTTACTAACAGGTTAAGTGGAGTACTCGCCGCACACGATGATACCGCACATTTCGAATGGTTCAAGTTGTTTAGCTACACAAGGTGAGAAGAGGTTATTATGGCATATCACTCAAGCATGGCATAACACACAATCATGAAAACAGGTGAAGCATAAAGTGAGGCACAACCGAAACATGGCATAACACTAAGTGCCACACGACAATTTAAGTAATTGGTACTGTTTTTCCCTAAACCATATTTTAGGTTGGTTAATAACAGCAAGCAATAGCATAAACAACAAGTACATGAAATTCTAATCAAGTTACATATAAAGAACACTCCAAACAGAGTTACGGTTAAAAAGATACAAGCAAAACAAGTTATGCACACATGTTGTTAACATCAGGGAGCACACTTTAGAGCAATGAAACAATTAGCTACAGATTTCAAACATGCATCAAAAGGACATGGAATTACAGTAGACATGGCAAGGAAGGCATGGAAAAAGGAATCATGCAAATAGGTATCATGAACAATTAATTATAGACCATGCAAAAAGCAATAAAACATTACTGGTCTAGGACTTAGTGAAAATCAGGAAAACAGGGCAGAAACTGTTATTTTCATGTTGTATAAATAGGGGTATAGCTATATGAAAAAGTGCAGCAACATGACATAGCAATATATGAGCATGGATTAGGCATGATGGTGATCAGGTACAAACAAGAATCAAGGTCATAGGCATAACAGATCAAAAGATATTAAGCATGCAACATGGCTTCGAAAAGTTACAGACTTAGAGAAAAACAGAGGTGGCTGTCAAAAACAGTGGCATAGAAACTTTGGAGCTAAACATATCTATGACCAGAAATGTAAACATGACAATGCAATACATATAATGGAAGTATACATGGCATAGATCAACATGAAATATTGCAATGGCCAATAGGATGCACGTTTAAAAAGATATATGGCAGCAAACTAGCAACTTTATATAAACAGCGACACACTAACAGCCGGGTAGCTACTTTGGGTGATGAAACAAAAATCATGCGGAAGGAAAATATGACATGTGAATGCATAGCATTGAAGTAGACATGATGCTTAACAGTATGCAACAAGAATTAAAGCATAGGTCTCATGGATGTGACACATTCATCAATCAAACTTGCAATAAAATAATAACAGCATCACTTAACATGAAGTAACAGCAGTTAACAGTCTGATACCCACTTCAAAAGTGATTAAAAACATGAAGACGGCCTAAAATCAAAATGCTCACAAAAGATGAACTGAAGTACACACAAATCTAAACAATTTTCCTTTTGGGCGCAACGTCATCCGAGCTATGGTTTGCTCGCAAACTATGTCACAAAATTGAATCAGAAACACTTAACTCAGGACTTCGAAAAATAACACAAAAAGAAAAGAAAACGTAAAATAAAAAAGGGGCAGGCTCACCCATGGGCTTGGACCATTTGGCGACAGCTGGCACTGGGCCGCACGGTTGGGAGGCCGGCTGGGTTGTGGGCTGGGAGCCCATGGCGTCGGGGCCCAGCCGGTTGGACCGAGCGGGGAGGCCACGTCCCGGCCGGATCGAGCAGGCTGCCGGCGGCTCGCGTGCTGTCTCCGGCGAGGCGGGCTAAGCAGGCGAGAGGAGTGCCAGGACGCGTGGTGGCGGTGGCTCTGGGCCGGATCCGGTCGCCGGCGGCGACCTAGTGCTGCGCGACGAGGCGGGTCCGGCGGTGCGAGCTCCGGTTCGTTTTGCAGCGGCGGTGCTGTCCTGCACACAGAGAGGGCGAGGAAGTTGAGGGAGAGGAGGAAGGAAGGGAGGTGCGGGGTGCAAGGGGTGCACACCTGGGCGGCGGAGGATCTCGCCGGAGGGAGCACGGCGGCGGCTATCGCGTTGGTGACGGGTGGCGGCGCCAGAACGGGCCTGACAGCGGGCCGCGGCGGCGGATCTCGGCCCGGCGGCCCCCGAGGTGGTTGGTGGATGGCTGGATCCCTCCAGCGGGTGACGTGGCCGGATCTGATTCGTTGGATCTTAGATCTGACAGCTCAGATCTGAGGGAGCCTAGGGTTCTGGGATTTGGAGGTGGTTTTGGGAAAATCTGGAGGCAGATCTGAGGGGGTGGCTGCAATTTTTGGCTAGGGAAACCCTAAAAAGGGGTGGGAGAGTGGTGGTCTTTATATAGCCCAGGTGGCTGGCAGTTTGCAAAAACATCCCCCATTTTCTCTCGCGCGCGCGGTGTTTATGTTTTTGACCTCCGGGGGTCCGCAGGACCTCTGATTCGGGTAAAACTCCGAACTGCGCGATCAGCGCGTCGAGCCGGCAGCATTCACCTCGCGCTGGAACCGTTCCAAGAACACTTCCCGGCGCGCTATAAAAATATCCCGTTTACTTATTAAACGGGGTTTTTCGTCCCGTTGGCTACGGCTAGTCTTGTGCGGGTTTTCGCAACGGTGATCGGGTGAAACTCGGTGTCCCAAAGGTCGAGTGTCAGGGTGGCAAGGGTCAGCCTCCGTCCGATACAATATAAGAGGGGGAAACTAATCACCGATCGATAAATCTGGGATGCAAACACCCCAAACAAATCAGACGATCAACCAATTCATATCGAAAACAAAAATTTTAATTTTTGTGAAATCTGGGCTGGTACAATATATGATATGCTTATTGTGGTCAATGATAACTATATTCCAATTGATTTTCCTGTCTTGGATAATGAGTATGATCCCTCATATCCAATTATTTTGGGAAGGCCTTTTCTTCGCACCGTTGGTGCAATCATTGATGGTTACCTTTTGAGTCCGTTATACGTGCTAGCTATGCTTTTTATACTGATAAATCTTGATCTTGTTGCTTCGTGCCTAGCTACAAGGCATAAAAGAAAGAGCTTATTGGGAGGCAACCCAAGATGTTTTTTACTTTCAGTTTTTAGTGGTCTTGATGCTTGTTACTACTATCACAACATCATTGTATCTTTATTTTCAAGTTTTGTACCAAGCTTTAACTTCTGGTGAAGGGGAGAGCAAAAGTTGTGACATGCTGTCCAAAAAACAGATTATGTTTGCTCCATTGCAGAAAAAATAAAAAATCACTAGATCTTTATTTTTATCTGAATTTTTTACACAACGTGCTCTATACAATTCTCGATCTTTCATCCGTATTCAGTTTTCTTATTTGTGCTATATATGTGCCCAGTAAAAAATTAATTCCACCTAATGTTCTGTTTCCTCAGATTTCTGTCCTATTTTGCACTTTCATATTTTGGACATTTTGCTCTTGGTTTTTCTTTGCAAGAACCTTCAAACATAGTTGGGATATAGTCCCTACAATTTAAATTGACTGTTTCAACAGTACCCAAGTGAAATTTATTTATTATTGGCACTAACTGCTCTAATCAGTTTATGATGAGTTTCGTGTGAAGGAAATTTTCAAGTGTTGCGAAGGGAGATGATGAAACAAGATTTAGGAGTGCCAAAAGCTTAATCTTGGGGATGCCCCCGACACCTCCAATAAATATTCAAAGAGACTCAAGAGTCTAAGCTTGGGGATGCCCCCGAGCATCCCCTTATTCATCAACGATTATCAGTTCGTCTGATGAGGATTGACCTTGGTAAATCCCATGATTAGGAACCCTAGGTTAGATCATCGAAGAGATGTGTAGAATGGAATTCCCCCAGGTTCAGGGCCCTCGATTAGTGATGTAACGACCCGGTCCCGAAGGGAACCAAGTCTACTGTGCTTCTGTGCTATCCCTGGATCAGTATGCTAGCACACACAGTACTCGATGAAATCCCATAGTATCACATGTCCTAAATTAACTTAAATACAAGGTATTTATTACCTTACAGCCCTTAGGCTAGAATACACAGCAGAACAATCAATATATAAGTGGAGTCCCATCAACGCCAACGGAAAAGTTGAGTGTAGACTTCACGACCCTATATCGTGTCACTTACTCGTCGTATATAATCCTGCAACACCGAAGGTTATAGCCCGACAACGGGTCAGTACATTTGAATGTACCGCAAATCATATCCCAGAAAGAAGTAAAATTTCCTACAATACATGCAATTTGGCTGGTGGAGCTTCTACATTTATTTTTGCAAAAAGCTAATTTTCCCTATAGAATAATAATAACTAAGTTCTACAATAGCATACGATTGAGATGGAAAAATTCCACTCAATCTATCCCAAAGTGATTAACCCAATCAGTTAATTAAAGATGATGAGACAAAGCAATATTACCACATCTAGTCGCTCAAATTGTCCATAACCGGGGACACGGCTAATCGATTAGTTTTACACTCTGCAGAGGTTTGTGCACTTTTCCCCACAAGACTCGATCACCTCCCTTGTAGTTTGTCACACTGCATGGTGTATGACAACTGGAAGATCGAGACATGGTCTTTCAGTAGAGTTTCCCTTACTCCGGTAGCACCCATCCAACCTAATCACAACTACTTTCGTAGAGCTACCTAGTAAGAGTCCCTACAACTGATCAACCAAGCCAGAGCCCATAGTAGCTTGTGGCTGCACATGTAAGCTTCTAGGTATGTCAATAAAAACAGTCCCGTTGAGCATGGGTGGCTTTCCGCAACCATCACTGGCCATCCCCAGGATACTCGCAACCTTCCCACCCAGGTAGTTCATTAACTTTATCTTGGTCCTAATTACTACATTATCACTCACACCTCATAATGATTCACTTCCCAATCCACGTCTACTTAGCATTGCAATATCATAGTATACGATGGTGACAATGATGTAAGGATCAGACCTACATCAATGAACTATTGGGTGTAATAGCATAGCATAACCTATCATGCAATCTAAAGAAGAAGAACTAATGCATTGAAAACATAGGTAATAGGGAGTATGATCAAAGATATAACGTGCCTTGCTGTTGATTGCAGAACTCTCAAGACTGGTGGTACTCTGCTTCGGACTCCGACAATCTATCATGAGCAAACAAAGATACACACAATCAATACACAACCAGAGGCAAAACAATGCTCAAGAACTCCAAAATAAAAACCAAATAAAAGATTTTAAAACAGATCATGATTGGTTCAAAAGTGGGTTGCAAGGTATCTAGAATATAAGGTTTTAGTTTGTAAGAAGAATCAATCGAATCCGAGATGTAAAACAAAAGATACGATCGAAAGAAACTTGGTTTTGAATCTGATCAGATCTGATTATTTTCGCAAATCACAATTAAAAGTTTAGGGTTGTACTGGATAGAGGATTCCGAAAGAAAACCGTGGGCTTTGGAATCACGCAAAAAGGATCTAGGGTCAAAAAGATGTTACAAGAACGAAGCTACATAGAATTTAGAAATATTTTTGATCAAACGCAATTTTTTTTTCAAAACTTGGATCTACAGTACCTATGTGTAGAGGGTTTAGAACTAAACAATTGGCCGCTAGTTTCATCTAAAACAGAGCAACGGTTAAAAGATTACGACGTTTTTACTAACCGCGGCGGGTAGACTTTGACGCGACGAAGACGATGGTTCTGGCGATCTTCGGCGACAAAGAAGTCATCTAGGGTGTAGAGCTTGACTAGGAGATCACAACTGTGGTGGTGATGATCCCCAACGTCGTCCGTACGGGCGTAGAGACGCGATGAACCGAGCGTGGTCCGATGAACTCCCGTGGTGCGCGCAAAATTTGGAGATCAATTTTTCGCAAGAAAAGAAAGAGGGAAAAGATGTCCATTAGATGGACAACAAAGAAATAAGTCGGTATGCAAAATTTAAGATCAAGGGGAGGCTCACCGGCGACAGGATCTACCAGCAAAGTCAAAATTTTCTGGCGAGATCTACCTCTCAATTGGCTCCATTTGGGACGGTTTAGGGCGAAATTTTGTGAGAAATCGGTGGAGAGGGACGTGGTGTATTTATGGTACAAGATTTCTTGGACAGGGGACTATCCGGGAGGTGTCCCGAGGGAACACGAACGGCGGCCGTGCCCGCTGGAGTTCCGACACGAACTCCTGTTCGTGTACGCCTGGAGATGAACGAGCGCATGCGCTCGTGCGTGCCCCTTGGCCCGCGCCTGGTCTGGCGGCTGGCTCGGCCTGGCTCGGCTTGCGCCCCCTGTTTTTTTTAACGAATTACTTTTTTTAGATTTTTTTTTTCGAAAAACTAACTATAGAGATATTTTTCACATAATATAAATAACCCAAAAATAATAACGCATTAGTTTTTTAAAAAAAAATCAATAAATATTACGAAATTAGCTTTATTTATTCATTTTTCCTGAACTTTAAAGAGTATTATAAAATAAAATATATGTCAAGAAAATACAAAATAAATTCCTGAAATCTTAGAATAATTTAAATAGAATATTCAATGACTTTTTATCCAAAATAAAAAGATTCAAAAAAACATTTTCTATTAAATCCAAATAAATCCCAAGTAAGGTTTTAAATCATTTTCAAATTAAATTGAAGAAGTCAATGTTATCTTCCCTCATTTAATTATTTTTATTTTAAATATAAAAGTATTGAAAATAAGATCCAATAAAATAAAATGAAATTTTTTATTCGAAACATTTTCCCAACTTTATTTTATTTATTAAAGGAGTCATATTACCTTCTCTCTAGATTTATTTGTTGGATTTGTTTTAAACAATAAATGTAAAAGAACAAAAATGAATATTAGGGAAAGTCCTTTTATTCCCTCTCATTTTAAATATTCATTTAAACTCCAAAAGTTTCCGATCCTAGTCTATCTCACAAAAATCAATTACACACAAATCAAACAAGACAATCATAATTATGTAAAATTTAAAATTTTGGGATGTTACATGTGAAATCCCTACTTCCTACTCTTTTGTATTATGATGGAGGCGATTACAGTGGAGGTCGAGGCGAGTTTGCTCGGGACCAAAGGTGTTGCTCTGAGATTACATGCCCTAGACGTCCCCTCTCCTAGCCTTTATATGCTAGGCCGGGTCGGAAGGAGTCCATCTAGGGTTACAAAGATAGTTGCCTATTCTAGTTTCAGTCTTGAACGCCAGGTCGTAACTTCCATAGTCGTCGAGGACTCCTACGTCGGTGCCTCGAGTGGGCAAGTTGTGGGCCGGTTGAGGCTTCCAGCGGGCCTCCTGCCCTGATACGCACCAGGTACCATTATCCATAGGAGTCGTTGGGTCACCCGCTCGTCAGTAGCACCCGAGTGGCTGGGGGACTCGAAGAGTCGCCATGGGCTCAAATCCACAATCGCCTGTCTTCATGCGTGCAACAGTGCCGCGATTCGTCAACTATTACCCACAAAGGATAGTTTATTCGAGGGATGATATGCTGAAAGGGCCCAAGGTAGTCGACTTGTCGAGCCTTGGTGAATTGTGCTTGCGGCAAATACCTCGGTAGCCCAGTCAAGCCTGTGTCCCTCGACACGAACTTGGAAACAACATGTGTATAGCAAAGTCCATTCCGCTGCAGGTCTTACAGGATCAATGCCGCCGGTCTCAGCAAATATCCTTAACGCGTCCGTCAATTGATAAACTCTCTTCATGCACATGCATAGAAAACATCGGGAGTGAAGTCACGCTGTGGCATGTTCTGGCCCGGCTGACAGCCCAGTCGGGTCTTACCTATGCGCTAGCTTGTGCGGCATCTAGGGTGCAGCATGTCGACACCCAGGCATCATTTTATATAGAGGCGTGAAGCCTAGTTGGAGAATGCACCCACTTGGATAAACAAATAAAGTGGACTAATAGTAGTCACTCGCGGAGCATAAGATAGTCGTTGAGTGAGCTAGTCGTGCAGGCACCCATGTAGCACTCGAGTGCCTGGGCGGATTTTCCTCCTGGATGCTGATCGGGTCTTGTTGTTTGGTGCGAGTAGCAACTCGAGCACTTCATTATCTTATGGATGAGGGAGCACCCGAATTCTGTAAAATCCATTAGTCCTTGCTGGTGCGAGTGATTAGTTGAGCACGTCATAATCTGCTGGGTGAGGAAGCGCCCGAGCTCTGTAGATGCGTTTGTTCTTGATGGAGGGGAGTAACCACTCATGTCCCCGAGGATTGATCCTCGCCTTGTTTTTAGAAAAGACAGGGTGCTCCCGATGGGAGTAAAATTGTGAATTGTATTGAATTTTTTTGAACAGAAAACTGAACAATAGTGCGCGCTCAGCACACTTTGTTGGGACGGGACGTTGCAGGTTGACCTAACAATTTGAACCACTGCACTCTGCGGTCAGATGTGATGTGATGTCTCGTGTCGTGGTAGTTTCACTGGCGTGATGATGGTCCTCGATTTTTGTGCGGAGTGAGCGGTGTGGTTACTGCGCCGATTGAGTTTTCCATACCGAACGGGTATCATGGGATCCTCCCACGTTGATGCAGTACCGAGATCAACGGTGGGTGGATGGCCCTTGCTGTTGGTTCAATTCCGGAGGGTCGGATATATTTAGGTTTTACCCAGCGCTTGCCTTCTTCTGCTTCTTCTTCCTCTTCTACTTCGTTACTATGTGCGGCTGTGCAGCGAGATTCATGTCCAAACTTCCTCGAAGTGCAGCGCATGAGTCATCAAGGATGACTGGGAGATGGGAGTGTTCCGCTTTTGAAGCTGCAGATCTAGATGCGCTGGTGGAAGATGGTCTTGTGGCAGAGGGTGTTGCTCGGTGATATGTCCAAAACGTATCTATAATTTCTGCTTGCTCCATGCATGTTTTGTGTGATATTGCTATGATCTAGATACACTTTCATACACTTTTGATCATATTTGGACTAACCTATTAACTCAGTGCACCACAGTGCCAGTTCCTGTTTTCTGTTGTTTTTCTATTTCTGTTTTCCCCCATATAAAAAGTGCCAGAAAAATTCCGGGAAAAATATAGGAAAAATCAGCGTACAGGAAGCTTCGCGAAGAGCCCTAGTGGGGCTAGAGGGGAGCCAGGGGTGGCCCAGGCGGCCACCCGGCGCGGCCACCCCCTGGGTCGCGCCAGGGGGGCGCCTGGGGCCCCTGGTCAACCTCTGGCTTCCCTCCTTCGCCTATATATTCCACGTGACGTGAAACCCTCGAGGACAGAACCCTTTTTCGTGATCTCGCCTCTGTTCCGCCGCCGACGCACTTCCGAGATCTGGAGCACCAGAAGAACTCTTCCTAGCACCCTGCCGGAGGGAGGGTTGACCTCCGGGAGTCTCCTCTCCACCATGGATGCTTCCCGGATGACTTGTGAGTAGTTTTCCTTGGACCATGGGTCCGTGATCAGTAGCTATGTGATGTTCTCCTCCCCTCTTTGTTCTTCATTGTTTAGACCTCGTGAGCTGCCCTACATGATCGAGGCACTTTTGTAATCTTTCTGCTGTTGCTATGCTGAGTTTGATGGGATCTGATGGATTATGAGATTATGTTCAGATTCTGATTGAGTAATATATTTGGTTCTTATCTCTTATATTTTTGTTCCTAAGTAATTCTTGCATGTTCTCCGTTGTTGTTTATTGCTTTGGCCAAGTAGTAGGTAGTAACCCCAAGAGGGAACGTTTTGCTCGATTGTGGGTTCATGCCCCCCGATGACACGCTTGAGTGACAGAAACATGAGACTAGGGGATGTGCTATTGCCACAAGGGGGAAAACAACGGTGCTTGTAACCGCGGTTGCAAGGATTGTTTACTTTACGCAAAGTGCTTTTCAATGCAGTTGTCTGTTGCTTTGGGTTTACACTTTGGGCGGGGCTCGCAACTTAATACCAGCGAGATGTTCTGGATAGATATCTCAAGGTGGATGATTAGTAGTAGATGCAGTTGGATTTCAATCTACTTAGTTTGGCGTACTGCCCATGCTTTTGAGCCTCTTCCTTTCTTTTGTAGCATAGTTAGCATTGCGGTGCATTCATAATCCTGTCAATTGCCCTTCTGTAATTTGTTCACCTCACATAGCAGTTTTATCGTCTTTTGGGAGAGAGACATCACTAGTGAACATCACTTATCCCGGTCCATATCCTCATTACTGTTTACACGCTCATTTACTTTTCTTCTTTTACTTTCAGTTGCTATCATTATCCCTTGCGCTTGATCCTTTGTGAACAACAAGACCGAAGAGATTGACAACCTCTCTGAACTTCGTTGGGAACAAAGTTATTTTTCTCTGTGTGCAGGTCCGCGTCAGTTGCGCCGCTGACACCTACTTATCATCTCTGGAG
This sequence comes from Bromus sterilis, assembly GCA_950022295.1. NCBI lineage: Eukaryota > Viridiplantae > Streptophyta > Magnoliopsida > Poales > Poaceae > Bromus > Bromus sterilis. The sequence continues at coordinate 152,303,151 of OX465596.1, read as the reverse complement.
TCCTACTAGAGACAAACCTTGGTATCTTTACTGAGGGAAATTTGCTGCTGTGCTACATCACGCCTTCCACTTGGGGTTTACCAACGAAGGGCGAGAAATCACTATCATTACCTCGCACATCACTCGGATTCCTAGGGATGAAGAGGTGCCCGCGCCTCACCACAACGAACGGGTATGCTTTCAGAGGTTCTTCCCTTGTGGGTTTTCACTCCCCGTTAATTCGTTCGTCCGGGGATTGCTCTTTGCGTATCAGCTGAAGTTGCATGACTTGACTCCTAACGGGATACTGCATATTGCGTGTTTTATCATGCTCTCTGAGGGTTTCTTTGGTATCTATCCCCATTGGGGGCTCTATAAACGCCTCTTCAATGTGAAGAGGACGAACTCTGAATAAGCCATTGGGGGCTTTGGCATTTCCATTAAGGAGAAAAATTGCCTATTTCGATCTAGAGAAACTGGATTCTGTCTATATGTGGCGGAAGAACTGGTTTTATCTGAAGGATCCACACGTTGACAACCAATAGTTTGGTCTTTCCCCCTGCAATATGGTTGCGTGAGTGGCTAAGCGGTCATCCTGGGAGCATTCTCTGACTGCTGGTGAGTTAGTTGTTGTAGAGCCTTTAGTGCAAAAACTTGCTTCTTTGAAGAAATGGATAACCGGTGGCCAGCTTATATATGTGTTTATGAGGAGGCGCATCCAGCTGCTTCAGCACCGGGTGCACCCCATGTGGCGGTATACTGGACCCGAAAACCCGACTAGGTGCTCTCCCGAAGACATTTCGGGAGATGACCTTTTGTTTCGGATCCAACAGGTCACTAAGTGCACTAGTACTGGTGTTGAGAGCTCCATTCGTCCATATGATGCTGATACGTCTTTGCCTGAGGTGATTACTTGAGTCTTTGTTGGTTTGCTGAAGTTTATCTGATATCTTTTTCTTGCTAACGATTCTTTACTTCTAGGAACATGTTTCCATGCTGAACAATCCGCTGCAGCCTGAGGATGCAGAAATACTTGAGGAGCCTGATGCCGTCATGGTGGATCCCACACCCACGAGTGACGGTTGTTATTCACATGCTGATGCTGGAAAGTCCACGGGTGCGAGTCTTGGTGGTCGGTCGTCAGCTGCTGATGACGAGGAAGATTTTGGGCCACTACGCATCAAGCGTAACCGCTCCTCGAATGCTGCTGAGCGCACTTCAAAGGGTGGTTGTGGCGGTTTACCACCAGTCGCACCCGTTTCTTTAACTTGACCTCCTTCGGTGGCTGTTTCGTCCGGGCGCCGCGCCTGTTGGGTGCGTATTTCTTCTTTCCCGGATGATTAAGCTGTTATTTTGTTTTCTTATTCCGATGATATGTAATTTGCAGCACTGTTCCCGTTCCGGCTGCTTCTTGTACAAGTACTGCTGTTGTTGATCTTCAGTCGACTGACTCCTGTGCAGCGGCTGGTCAGTCGGCTCCTTCATCGACTCTTGTAGCCTCATGTACGAGAACAACCCCCACGACTGCTCCATCTGGGGGGTCTGCAGCAGCTAATGAAGGCGACTCTCCTCCTGACGCAAAACCAGTGTTTCCAGAAGGGTACATGTTGGATAAGAAGAACCTTTCAGTCGAGGCCAGGGCCACGTTTTTTGACCGCATGATTGAGAAGGTATGGAGTCTTTCTGTCTTCTGACTTAAATATTGGGGGCGCGGCAGCGCTCCCGATGGGAGTAGCCCCCGAGGTTGTGGGCCATCACTTGTGGTTGGCCGAAGTCTTAAGCTTGATTTCCTTTTCTTTGATTTCTGTGTATAATTGGGGGCGCGGCAGCGCTCCCGATGGGAGTAGCCCCGAAGGCTGCGGGCAATCACTTGTGGTTGGTCACAGTCCTGAGCTTGATTTCCTCTTCTTTGATTCTGATTTCTGCGTATCATTCTGTTCCAGCCACTCTTCCTTATGTGCGAGCGCGTGCTGACTGACGCCGATCGAGACCGGCAATCTCACGATGCCGTCCAGGGGTAACTGACCACCATGAGGCGTGCGTTTCTTTCTCTATTTGGGCTTTCATGTCGTTGTTGTTTCATCTTTGGTGCTTTTAGTGATGCCTTTGCTTGTAGGTTGCAAGAAAAATGACAAGAAACAGGTTGCTTCTGCGGAAAAATAGCTTTCCATATTCCGGGATGCTTTGGAATTAAAGGAGAAGGATTTGCAGGTACAACGTGGAGAGCTCGAACGACTGCGGTGATTTGAGGAGCAGTTTTAGATGGAGATGGTTGAGCGTGATCGCCTGTGCGACATGGCGACTGCTTTGGCAGGAGATGAGATTGTTCTGATGCTTCTTCTTGTGCCGTGGTTCTTGGTTTGGGTTTCTGATCATTATTGTTTCCCGTTGATGCAGGTTCCGTGAGCGTTGAGATAGTGGCGGCTGCTCCTGCGTACTCGAGTACTCTCCATGGCGATGTGGATGCCGTTTTAAGTGCCACTAGTGCTGTGAAGGATGGTTGTGTTCGTGCTTCGAGTCCTCTGAGGATTCTTCATGAACATATGTATCTGGAGGAGGAGGATCGGCCCGAGGGCCTTGATCCGCAGATTTCCGCATTTGGGACGAATGGCGATCGGTTGGAGGGCTTGGTCCGCGATATAGTGGTGAGTGGACTTCCAACGTCCTTTGTTGTTCTATTGGGGCATGGGGTTCCCATTGAGGATGCCATGGTGGATAGCCTGCCCAACTATACGACTGAGCAGAGTGCGCGGCCCACTCGTCTTGCTCGTCAGCTGTAGTTTGTTGTGGAGGCTTATATCCGCAAGTCCCAGGGCACGGAGTAGGGAACTTTATTTGTCTGTGTGCTTGAAGAAATTCTTTTTAATAAGTCACTTTTGGAGTGGGGGATGTTGAATCTTGAATTGATGATGAAGTTGCCTTGTCATTTTCCTGTCGTACTTTTTGCTTGACACGTTTATCTTTTTGCGATAGGTGTCACACCCCCAGTGTCAGGCTACAGTAATCACTTTGATTAATGACTGATCCTTGTGATTAACCATGCATTGATCATCATTGATGCAAACCCAAACTCAAAATCCTCTTTGAATGGAATGAAATTCAAGTGTGGTAATTAAACTTGAACAAAAAACTATGCAACCATTTTTATGAAATACCTAAAAGTCAGTACATCATATTAATATAGCAATGCTAATTTATTACAATACTTAAATATTATAAACAAATGAAAACAGTAGCAAAATTGCCATGTTAAATCCATTATTAAATAGAACAAAATTCGAATGATTTCATTTAAGCACCAAACTTTTTGTTGCAGTGCAGTACCATGTAATATGAATATTCAAGCTAGTTTCAACCTTTTATAAATTCAAAGACTAGCTAATTAAAATAGAAACATAAACGAATAGAAGAATAAAAAAGGGGGAAAACCTAAAACTACTAAGCTTCGCACCGAGCAAAGCCCAAACAAAGCCCAGCACCTCCCCCACCCATTCTTCTTACCCTGTTCACGCGTGCGTGGAGGCCATCCACGGCGCCATGTCCACTGTGGCCGCCGTGGAGGCCATCGTCCGGCTCACTGGCAAGCTTAAGACGCAGACGCGCCCCTCGCCCGAAACCCTAGCCGCCACCCCCTCTTTCCCCTCCCCTACCTCTCCCTTGCTCGTTGCCCTCCGCGCGCGCAAGACCTTCCACTGCCGTGGGCGCGCCTCCGTCGTAACCGCGACCAACGACCACCCCGTGACACCGAAGGGCGTCCGGGAGGGTCGCCGCACTCCTCCATGCCGTTTCCTCCATCCATCTCGAGCCGCCAGCCTCAGCGTCGCCGGAATCAGCCCACCCACGTCGCCGCCGGTCGTCGTCTTCCTAGCCAAAATCCACGCCTCTCCGGTCTCCCCTGAACCCACTGCCAACCCTACACGCTCGTGGTGAGATGCAGCTCCATTTCCCCCAACTCCACTCTCGATTTGGTGCCAGTAGTTCTCCGTAGATCCCCAACCGTGCTCGTTGTCCTCTGTCTCGAGAATGGCTGCGCCCAGTGCGACGCCGTGGACGCGGTCCGCACGCCCCATGCTTGCGGCTTCTTCCGTGCGCGCGCTCGCACTCGCTGCGCCACGCCCGAACTCGCCGCGCCCCTTGATCACGCCCCTGCCATGGCCGGGCTGAGCTCTGCTCTCCGGCGCCGCGCCCATCCCGCGTTCTGGCCTCGCCCCCTCACTGCCATGACATGGCTCGCCAGCGGTGTGCTCGTCCGTGGGCAGTGGCACCCCCACTAACCCCCCAGCCTAACCCCTTTGTTAAATTACCAAGCCAATGACATGTAGGCTCACCCCTAGTTAAGTTAATAAAAATGTTTAATTTAAATTAGTATTAGTGTGGTGGATGACATGTGGGTCCTTGCAAATAGTTTAATGAAAAATAACTGCTAATTAATACATGTGTCACTTACAGCTGGGTCCCACTGTTATTTAGAACAAATAAAATGATTTATAAATGCCCAGAGACTGACATGTGGGACCCAAAGGTTAGTTGACCAGTCAACCTTACAGGTTAGCCCCACATGTCAGTGTAGACCAGGTCAATGTTCCTGTTCTAGATAATACTAGATTAAATAATTAAATTAATTTCAGAAATTCCTAAAACCATTTAAATATTTGAAATTCAATATCTTTTAAACCGTAACTCCGATGGAAATAATTTATATATATAAAATGATCAGAAAAATATAACGAATACAGATACGCCACCCGCATACCCACCGCACCCCTCTAACATACTGAACGTGGAACTTTCCCCTTCGGTTCATTTGTCTATCAAACGACTGGAGCTGGTAATACTGTCCGAATGAAAATAGTCCGTATATGAAAGTTGTTCAGAATGGTTCAACCTTCCCCCTCCAGATCAACGGTCTGGTAATCAACCGGTACTGATGAGTCATCCCCGGATAAATCCCTGCTTCGGGAAAATCACCGAACACTTCGTTAGAGCCCCGTTGCTTTGTATCTTCTATTTCATACATTTGTATTGTTATTATTGTTGTGTATTTTCTGTTCCCCTCCTTATTCTTTGGTAGACCCCGTTGTTTCCGCCAATGACACCACCGAGTATGACTACTTCGTCAACGATCGTACCCCTACTGTCGAGCTTCCAGGAAAGCAGAGTCGTTTTCCTTCCCCAGATATCACCTATCTTTTCCGTTTATTTCTTGCACTCGGCATTGCTGCTGCTGCTACGTTACAATCCTATTCAATTGCATAGCCTGTTTTTGTCGCCCCTTGATGTACCTTCCTTTGTCCTGTGTTGCCTTATAAATATATATAATATTCGACAGTTATGTCACAACCCCAAGTTAGGTATGTGCTAGGATTAGCAAGTCACTTTGCATCATGTTAAAAATTTCAAAATAAATCAATTGAAATCAAATTCAAATGCAAAATGGGAGAAGGAACCCCCCCAAATGAATTAATTCAAAAGGCCAGAAATAAATCTTCTCCAAAAATTCCTTTTACATTTTTGAAAAGTCTTATAAATGAGTGTGATCACATATCAAGTGATGTGGGACCAACCCCATGCTCATGGATTTTTCAAATATTCAAACAGGACCTTGGAATTAATCAAAAATCCCTATTTGAACTAAAGTTCAAATAGTTTGAATTTTAAAAATGTTCAAACTTTGCAAATGGCTAGTATATATTATTATAGGGCCATGCAAAAAGTTTTACATTTAATAAAATGCCTAGCTATTTATTTAGCACAGCAAAACAAAAATAAAGAAAAGAAAACAGAAAGAAATAAAGAAAAGAGGCCTACCTGTGAAGGAGCCCAACTCATCCCCCAGCCTGGCCCAGCCCAGCCCACAGGGGCACATGCGTCTTCAACCCCGGCCAGGCAGGCACCCAGGTCGCCGGCGAGCGACGTAGGCGCGCCAGGCAGATGCCTTCTTGCCCAGGGCTTATCCCCTCGCCTAGAGACGTCTGGGAGATGTCCCGATCCATTCCTCCCCCTCCAGCACAACTTCCCCCTCCTCCCGTGCCGTGTTCGTCGTCGACAGGAGAGATCGCCGAAGCACCGAAGCGCCCCCGCGTGGCCATCGACGTCGAGGAGCCAAGCCAAGATGTCTCTCGTGCTCGCCTTCATTGGCTTCGTCGACTAGCAGAAGGAGGCGCCTCAATTTGGACCAGACGCGTCGCGGGGTTCATCGGATCGCAGCCGGAACGGCGAGCTCGCCGTCTTCGATTCGCCGCCGTTAAAGCCTCCCCGCCACTCCCGTTTTCCTCGCCGTGCTCCCTAAGTACTGGTGAGCGTTTCCCCTCAAGCCGCGGCTCCCTTCCCCTCCTCTAGCTCGATCTGCCATGGATGCCGGAGTACAGAGCCGCTGTGCTCGTCGTCGACGAGCCTACGCTATGCAATCGACCCCGCCACCTTGCCCGTTGTCACCGCCGTGCTCCTCCATTTCAAACGCGCCTAACCCCCCTCTTTTTTTCCCCGTAGCCGAATCCACCTCGCAACCGTGGCTCCGCCGCCGCAAACTCGACGCCGGTGAGCGTACAGAGCACCCCAGCACACCCAGCTTGCTCCAATCGAAGCGCGACGACGAGGGATTCAACCTGGTGGAAGCAGCGCTCGATTTGGACCACGGGAACACCGTCCCCGCAGACACCGCCGTCCCTGGACGTCGCCGGCGACTAGCCGCCGGCGAGGCGGACGTGTCCGGCGTGATTAGCCCCTAATGCAACCGCTGGGCCACTAACCAGTGGGCCCAGGACACTAACTAATCCCCGGTTAGTATAAACTAACCGGGTTAGTTAACTAACCCACTGACAGTGAGGCCCCACATGTCAGCACCCCCCACGTCACTGTGACGTCATGCCTACGCAATAAACCCTTTTTCCATTTTAATGAAATTCAGAAAATTCCAGAAAAAGGCTTAAACTTTGGAAATTCATAGAAAATTCATATTAACTCCAAATTTAACATTTAATATATGAAAAATGATCAGGAGAAAATAATCTATCCAAATTTACAACTTTCAACTATGTTTGAGTTGAATTTAAAATGGGACTAGTAGCATTTGCTATTTGGTTTAATTGGAATTTAATCAAATTAAATTCAAATGCTTTTGCAATTTGAACCTTAGCAACATGCCACTTTTCACTTGAACATCAGAGGCATATCATACACATTTCAAGATGAATTACATTGATCAAACAATAGCATTTGTAACTTGGCTAAATTGAATTCAAATTGGAGTTTGAATTTGCAATTCATTTGCAATATACTCCATTTAAATGGAATTCCCTCACACATCAGAAACATGAAAACCAAGTTTCAACCTTCAACCATGTGCTTGTGCATTGTATTTACTTTGCTACCTTGTTTGTTGTTTGTCGTGCAGAATTTGAACCGGAACAGGAGCTGCCACCTTCGTTGAAGATCCCGAGACTGAACCTCGTCAGCAAGGAAAGCAAACCCCCATTGATCATGTCGATAAAATCCCACTTCCCTCTCATGTCTCGCTTATGAATTGTATAGGATGATTACCATGCTACGTTTCTACCGCATAGATGAACCCATTCCTTTGCATGACCTCTCTTTTGTCACAGTAGTAAGCAAACAACAATCCTAGCAAATGTAGGAGTTGATTGATATCATGTGACCCCTGCAATTGTTACTTCTTATTGCATGCTTAGAGTGATACAATGTGGTTACTGTTATGTGAGTCGGGATGGTAGCAATCATATTGATGATGGTGGAAATGTGTTGGTGAATCTACCCTAATACAAGGTGAACGATGAGAGGCTGTGTAGGAGTACACTATGGGTTGTCTCGTTAAACACCGCCCTAAGTCCGAGTTCTTGTGTGGTCATCCAAGATGAAGAGTACAACAACACATTGGGCTCACTGACCCCTCTCAACCTATTAACTCATCCCTTTCGATGTCCAGATGTCACAGTAGTTCGGAGTTCTGGTAAGTTTGTGGCCTGGCTGCTAAGTGAGAGAACGGCTCAACCGAGACTGGCTTTTGCACCACGCAAACATTATCTGGGTCCACTTTGGTAAACCGGCCGGGTTCACGATAGTGGTAGCCAACCCAGGTAGGCGGCTTTCTTGGAATAGATCGGCTATGAGGTAACAGTTGTGGTGAGCATCCTCGCTGACACCCCTTGAATGGTGTCGAGATCAAAGGCGGTAATTAATGGTCATGTGTGTGTAGCGGTACACCCCTGCAGGGTTAACAAAACTATTCGAATAGCCGCGTCCGTGGTTATGGACTTCTTGGAAAGCTTAGCTTGATTATTACACAACTTGAACTGGATACTTATAAAACTTACCAAGATAAGTGTGAGTGCTATGGCGTGATTTCTCGTGGGAAAGTCGAGGAAGGCACCATAGTGGTGTAATTTATTGGACATGTATTGGACTCGTGTACGCTTCTTACCTCAAAGTCTGGTACTCGTAGTTCAGGACTAGCCAATTCAAAGCTGGCACTTCTGCAATTGAACCCCACCTCCCTTTGCCTTGATATATGTGCATGAGTACTATAGCTCCTATGTTAGTTTTGCTCAGTACGAATTTTTACTCACGTTTGCTTATTCTATGTTTTAGATGAACCCACTGACCACGAAGGTGGATTCTTCCTCGAGCTCGACGGCTGAAGACCAAGCTAGTGTAGTCCCAGTCAGCAGACTGGTTCCCTCGTGGAGGGCTTTGTGTTTAAATAAGGCTTCTTAAGCCATTTGTTAAGTTTGTCTGTACTCAGACCTACTCTGCTTCCGTTGAATGTTGTAATGTTGGATCACATACTTGTGATCTCTGGTGCACTCTGTGAGAGTTATCAATAAAATGTATACTTTGTAGAGAATTGCAATGATACCTGCTGTTCATACAAGGCATGTGTGTTGCGTGTATGATTATAACATGCATGTCTTTGTATGGGTTTCGAGACCTTAGTTGTGATCTGGTTGGCAGTCTTTTATACACCAAGTGGCCCTTAGATGTGCGCAGCTTGGGGCATCGCGATGCGATTGCTCAAGACTCTGTCTCGTGCACACTTTGTGGTATGATCGAGCCCGCCCTAGACCCCGACTACGTGATCGGGCTGGAGTAAGTCTATGTAAGAGTTATGAGATAGTCGATAGTATGGCTGAGGCGACTTGTCTGTGAATATGGGGTTCATCACCCATATCATTTAGACTTGTGTGCGGACAATGAGGAACCATCTCAGTTGATCATCCGGCCTGGATGGGATACCCCTCACGTACGATGCTTTCCGAGAACGTTTTGTGCTTGGCCTAGTCTGCTTAGACAAGTGGGTACGGTTCTCGGCTCTCCATATGACTATGTCGTAGCGGGACTTGCTTACTCTAACCCCGGGTCCCGACAGACTTGGTATTAGAGCAGGACTGACTGTAGTATTATCAGCCTTGGCCGAAGTCGAGTCTAGCTTGCTATAGTTATATAGTTACTCTGGGTATATAAGGGAACAACGTCAGGCTTCTTCTTTTTTCTCCTTACCCTCATCGTTCTGAGTTCTGAGTCACCCTCATCTTCTTCTACGGGAAGATAGGACTAGGCTCATCTATGTCTTACTAGAACATCTCGTTGTTTGCTTCCTTGTAGCCGTAGGAAAGTTGTCGGGACTAGGGGTTAGCGTATGTAATTCCGGTCACAATGCAATCACATGGAGAGCCGAGAGCCGTACCCACTTGTCTAAGCAGACAAGGCCAAGAACAGATCACTCTCGGTAAGCATAGAACGTGAGGGGCATCCCATCCAGGCCGGATGATCAACTGAGATGGGTCCTCATCGTCCGCTCACAAGTCTAAATGCTTATGGGTGGTGAATCCCATACTCATAGACAAGTCGCCTCAACCATGTTATCGATTGAATCATAACCTTTACATAGAGTTACTCCAGCTCGATCACTTAGTCGGGATCTCGGGAGGGCTCGATCATACAACAAAGTGGGCCACGTGACAGAGTCATGAGCAATCGCATCGCGATGCCCCATACTGCGCACATCTAAGGGCCACTTGGTGTATAAAAGACCGCCGGCAAGAACACAACTAAGCTATCGAACCCCACACTAAGAAATGCATGTTATAATCATACACGCAGCATATATGTCCAGTGTAAACGGCAGGTAATCACAACATGAACTCTACAAACTCATAGTCTTTATAACTTCTGCTAAACAGAGCAGACATAGTAGTTGTATTACAAGCAGAGATCACATGTCTGTGATCCAACATTACATCAAAAATCAATGAAAGCGAAATATGTCTTAGTAAAGACAAGGTTAACAAATGGCTTAAGAAGCCTGAAATAAAATACAACGACCCTCCAAAGGGCACAGGCTGCTGCCTGGAACTATACGACTTGGTCCACGTCGAGCTCGAGGTAGAGGCCACCATCAGGGTCAGTGGTCTCGTCTCTAAAACATAGAATAAGCAAACGTGAGTACAAAGTCATACTCAACAAGACTTAAATAGAAACTAAACTACTCATGCACATGTATCAAGGCAAAGGGAGGTGGGGTTTCACTTGCAGAAGTGCCAGCTTTGACTTGGATAGTCCTGAACTACGAGTACCAGAGAGAGGTAAGAACGTACACGAGTCCAAGTAACACTCTCCAATCAATACTCCACTATGGTTCCTTCCTCGACTTCCCCACGAGAAAGCACGCCACAGCACTCACACTTATCTTCGTGTGTTTTAGAAGTATCTAGTTCAAGTTATCTATGATCAAGTAAAGGTCTCCAAGTAGTCCATAACCGCGGACACGGCTATTCGAATAGTTCATTAACCCTATAGGGGTGTACTGCTACACACACGCCTCATCATTTACCGCCTGGGGATGGACCCTTCAAGTGAGTACCGGCGAGGATGTTGCCACGACACTTCACTCACGACACCATCTCTAGTCCTAGGGAGTCGCCTATTTGAGTTGGTACCACAATCGGAATCCGGCCGATTGTTCCGATGCGGACTCAAACGTTGTGTGACCGCCATCAAGCTCAACTCGATCATGATCACTTGATTCAACGTGCCCACAACCTACGCCAACCACTTACCTTGGTTCCACCTGCTTGAGATCGTTAAAGGGCGAACTACTTGTGACTCCTGGACTTGTCCGGGGTGAGGTACTAGGCCGAGAAGGGTCAGTGAGCCCAATGTGTTGTCGTACTCTTAGTCTTGGATAACAACACAAGAACTCGGGCCTAAGGCAGTGTTCAACGAGACAACCCACTGTGTACTCCTACACAGCCTCTCATCGTTCACCTTTGTTTAGGGTAGATTCACCAACACGTTACCACCATCATTCACATGATCACTACCATCCCGACTCACAACAAAGTAGCCTCAGGTAACAACTCTAAGCATGCAATAAGCTGTAACAGTTGCAGGGGCCACAAGATAACAACCAACTCCTACATCTGCTAGGATTGTGGTTTGCTTACTACTGTGACAAAATGATAGGTCATGCAAAGGAATGGGTTCAACTAGCGGTAGAACGTATCATGGTGACATCCTAAACATGCATTTGCGAGAATGAGAGGGAACTGGGATTTTATCGACATGATCAAAGAGGGGGTGCTTGCCTTGCTGACGATCACGATGTAACACTCTTCTGACGTGAGGTTGAACTCGTCTCCGAGATCAACTCTACCGAGAAGAAGCAATCACCGAAGCACTGAAAGTAATGCACATTCAACATAGTACAATGTAAAATCAATATGTAAAACAAATCATGGCAAGGTGCTGATGTGACCTATGTTTGAATTTCCACATGTTAATTGAAGTTGATTTTAAAATTAAATTCAAATTCAAACTCCAAATGTTATTCAATTTATTTCAACTTGCATTTGCTAAAGTTTGTTCATTGTAAACCAATTGGTCATGTGTTTGAAATGCTCCTGAAGTGTAAGTGATGTGTATTGCAATGCATTGGTGGAATTTCAAAAGAGCATTGTAATTTATTTGATTTAATACAAAAGAGCCAAATAGCAAAATGCTACTGATCCCTTATTGTAAACATTTCAAACATGGTTGAAAGTTTGTTATTTGGATAGAGAATTTTATTCTGATAATTTTTCATATATTACACTTTGAATTTGGAGTTATAGTTTAAAAGTTATTCAATTTCAAAGTTTTGCTTATTTTCTGGAATTTACTGATTTAATTAAATTGATTTCTCTTTATTGCATCAGGGTGATGTCATGCTGACGCATGGGCTGGCCTGACAGGGGGGTCCCACTGGTCAGTGACTAGTGGGGTTAATCCCGGTTTAATTAACCCACGGGTTAATTAGGGGGCCCCTGGTCCCACCTGTCAGCGAGAGAGGGGAGGGGTTAGGTGTTGGGTTAGGGGCTAACCGACCGGCGGCTAGACGCCGGTGGCCCCTGGTCCCACCTTGGAGCTCGAAGGAGTCGAGGGCGCTGGACCTTCTGGACAAGGTGGCGGGGAAGGGGAAGGCCGGTGGCCACGTCGGAGCACGGCGGCCGCTCCGGCTAGGTCTCGGGCGGGCGCAAGAAACAGCGGCAGGGCGAGGAGAGCGAGCCAGAGAGAGAGAGAGGAAGAAGGAGGACGACTCAAGGCGTGCGTTGGCGAAGAGATAGGGAAGGGGAGGCAAGCTACTGGCCACGACGACGCCGGAATGCTCGCCACGCCGCGAGCTGCCTGCCTGGCTCGTGGAGCAGGACGACCCTGCCCCTGGGCTGGGCCACCTCCCTGAGTTGGGCCCAGGTAAGGTGGGCTTTGCCCCTTTTCTTTTGTTTTTCTTTTAATTCTTTCTGTTATATGTTTTTCCCATTTAAAATAAATACTAGGGCCTTTTATAAAAACCCCCGAATAATTTTTTAAACTCTAGGTGACTTAGTACTAGTCAGCCACAAGTTTTGGGAATTTTTGAAATTCAAATTATTTGAATCTCAATTCAAATATGCATTAGATTTAATTTCCAAGCCACTATTTGGATTTTTGAAAAATCTATGAGCATGGGATTAATCCCAAATCACTTTTAAAATGATCACACTCATTTTTAGGATTTTTCAACACATCCAAAAGAATTTTGGAAAAAGATTTATTTCTGGCCTTTTTATTTAATTCATTTAGGGCTTTTCTTTTCCCCAATTCTTTTTCTTTTGCAATTTTTTTTCATGATGCAAAAATGCAAGCTAGGTTAAACACAAACCTAATTTAGGGTTCTGACAAGAGTTGTGTTCGGTTTACTAGCGATGTTGTGCTTCCTGATTTCTTACATCGTATGTAAGTGTTGTTTTCATGTTGTAAGAAATTGTCTTTTCTTGCAATTACAGCCGTTATGCTGCCCGAGTCATTCCAAGTTTCTTCATTATCTGATGCATTTGCAAACTCCCTCTTTCTGTTTCAGACGGGGGATCTTCCCCCTCGGCAGATTGTTCGTCTGACTAGGTGCCTCGATGTGCGTGGGCATCCAGCCATGCTCACCGAGATGATGTCCTTCATTGGCTATCGATGGTATCCTGAGTACACCGTTGAGGAGCAGTTCCTTGACTTCAACCAGACTCAGTTCCACTGCACTGTCAGGATTTACCCGCACCACATTGGAGTCTCTCAGCCTGTCCTTTTTGGACATGGCATTGGTGTCACCGAGAACATGGCTGTGTAGGATGCTGCATACTCATGTATTACCCTGCTGATAGAGGATCATGCACTGCTTGAAGGGTCACCTTTCCGCTATATCCCTGCTGCACTTCCAGGAGAAGAGGGGTATTACACCGGATTGTACACAGATCACTCCCTGGAGGATACTTTGCTTCAGATCACTGCTCGGCACGCTTGTGATAGATATCGTGATGCACGTGCCCTTCGCTTCGAGCTTCACGCCACCCGTGTCCGTCTGTATCGAGCACTTACACTCCTGGCTCCTTTTGTGAGTGTTGGTCCAGTGGAGTACGATGCTATCTACCCAGCCAGGACACAAATGCCTTCTCAAGTTGCTTGGCCCGAGATTGGAGGCATTTTTCCACCCCGTGTTCCTCTGCTTCCACCCTACGCTGGACCTAGGCTCCATCCTTGCCCAAATGGATATCAAGGTCCATAGGCCTCCGTGTTTTCCGATGGTCACCTTCAGCTACCGGGTTACGCGGGTAAATTTTACGAGGACTACTATGGAGATGGAGATGAGTGAGACCGCCTGTGGTCTTACTTTAGTGAGGATGTAGTAGTGTCTTTAGTATATTGTACGCAAGGTGTTCTATGTTCCAGAGGCTTAGATAAATAATATATAGGAAGTCAGAGTGCCTCTGAAGGGTGTATCATCTTCATCACGTTTGTATTAGCTTGGAGCTTGTACTAAAACGATGTATGGTTTGTATGACAGCTTGTGAATATATGGCTTGTATGCTTTTATCAACATGTTGTCAAGATGATTACTTCCTTTGCTCTATGATTCTTCCAGTACCTTCAATACCTTGTTTAGACTCTTCCAATCAACTTTGTTTGACTTTGGTTTTCACCTTCAGGATGTCACAAGGAACCCGTGGCCAGCTTGGTCGTGCCCATGGTCGTGGGAATGATCCGGAGGAAGGCAACCTTCCGCCCCCACCCACGATGGCTCAGGTTCTGATGGAGGTTGAGAGGAACCGCCGAGACTCTCACCATTTGTTGGACGTCATTGCCCGCAACACCACTCAGCAGCGCAACGAGTTGGTGTCCTTGAATGACTTCATCCGATTTCATCCCCCGGTTTTCAGCTACTCCACCGAGCCCCTTGACGCCGATGACTGGCTTCGCAGCATCGAGAGGAAGCTCCAGGCAGGCCATGTTGCAGATGGTGACAGGGTCAGCTATGCCACTTACCACCTCGAGGGTGCAGCTAGCTCTTGGTGGGAGAATTTCCTGAACATGCGTCCCGTTGGACCGCCCACAACTTGGGATGAGTTCTGCACTTCATTCCGTGAGCACCACATTCCAAAGGGTCTCATGGACCGAAAGCGTGAGGAGTTCTGCAACCTCACCCAAGGCAGGAGGAATGTTGACGAGTTTAGTCGTGAGTTCAACCGAATTGCTCGTTATGCTACTGAGGAGGTCTCCACCGACGCTAAGAAGCAATAGAGGTTCCGTCGTGGACTCAATTCTGGACTCCGTCGTGAGCTCAACCTGCATGACTTTGCCACCTTCCAGGTCCTTGTCAACAAGGCCATCAAGGCACAGGACATGAACACCCCCAATGACTTCCGCAAACACCCTAGAGATGATGGTTCGTCCAGTTCAGGCTCTCAGAAGCGCAAGATCTGGATCCCCAATAGCATGTTTCGCCAGAACAACCCACCGAGGCCATCCTATGTGGCGCCTCGTCCACCAGCTTCGTTCCACCCAGCTCCACCGAACAACCCAGCTCCACGCACTGTCTTTGGAGCCTGCTACAAGTGTGGTTAGGCAGGCCACTACTCCCGCGAGTGTCCCCAGAACCAGCTCCAGAATCAGAATGCTCCACCCCGTGCCGGAGGTAACAACAATGGTCGTGGCAAGCCACCCCCGAAGGTCTACACCACCAAACCCGCTCCTCCCGCCACCCGTGGACGTGTGAATCAGATTGCTTCCGAAGAGACTGACGACACCACTGACGTCATTCTTGGTACGCTCCCAGTCAATTATGTTCCTACTTCCGTTCTTTTCGACCCAGGAGCATCTCATTCATTCATGTCGGAAAGTTATGCACTTTGTCATGAGTTATCTTTTGTTGAATTGTCCACCCCAATGATTATTCAAACTCCAGGGTCAAGATGGCAAACTAATAGAGTAAGCCATGGTAATCAAATTGCGATTGAGGGTTTAGTATTCCTTGCTTCACTCATAGCCATCAAATCTTCGGACATCGATGTAATCCTTGGCATGGATTGGCTATCAAGGCAGAATGCCTACCTTGATTGCAAAGGCAAATCAGTGAAATTAACCCACCCTTCAGGCAAGACAGTTAACTACACCTCACACTACTAGGGAAATAGCTATACATGGAAAGCCTATTAGTGGCGCATATGGAAAGCGATGCGCCACCACCTGTTATGGGTGGCGCACTGGAAAATAATGTGCCACCCATAAGACCTTATGGGTGGCGCATTATATTCCAGTGCGCCACCCCTAAGAGTGGGCCAGCCTGGATGATCTTATACGTGGCGCATCTAGCAGTATGCGCCACCCCTAAGGACCTTATAGGTGGCGCACATACAGAATGCGCCACCCCTAATAGCTTAGGGGTGGCGCATTCTGTATATGCGCCACCCATAAGGTCCTTAGTGGTGGCGCATTGTGGTAATGCGCCACCCATAAGAGCTTAGGGGTGGCGCATTGCACAGATGCGCCACCACTGACTTCCTATATGCGCCACTAAATGCCTAGAGCTTCCCTTATCTACTCCACCCCACCTACCACCTCTCATTCACTCCACACAATTCTCAAACTAGATCCACTCTTCTCACCCTAGATCTATTCGGTTTTCTCCTCCTCCCCACATCATTTCTTCCATTTATCCATCGATACTTGGCATTACATCTATTTTGTTTCATATTGAAGTAAGTGGACCTCCTCCCAAACTCTTTTGTTCCATTTATGACCCATATACTTGCCTTTATTAGCTTGGGGTTTGTTTTATATGTGAATCTTGGGTTTGATGTATATGTGAAGCTTGTGGTGGTTTGATGTATGTGTGAAGCTTATGGTGGTTTGATGTATATGTGTATCTTGAGTGGAAAATGTTTTGCCGAAATGTCGATTCATTTCCGTTTTGGCAAATTTCTAGCGCACTCTCCGCATGCTCCCATGCATTATTAGGGAAGGTCATGCCGGATTTTTCTGGCGACGACTGTGATATATAATTGTGTTGCTCTCTCCGTGCACGCAGGTGATCGACCATGGTTCGCGAGATGCTGAGCGATATCACCGTGGCTAGGTGGATGCAATGTGCGACAAACGACATGCTAAGGAATAATAGGTCGGATACAAGATGTCCGTGTCGGAGATGCAAACTGCAGTGCGTGACCGAGCCTGATTCCGGAATATTGCAAAGACACCTGAAGCGTAATGGTTTGATGGATGGCTACACACGATGGATAAGTGATGAAGCTGGTGCGGAGGGGGACGTCAATGGTGGGGCGCCAGTAAATGAGGAAGGGCAACCAGAAAACAGCGGCGGGCGAGATGACGAAGAGCATCCCGTACATGATCATGAAGAAGATGCCGAAGCGGATCATGTAGATCAAGATGCCGGACATGAAGATCAAGATGTCGGACATGATGATTCAAGCTGGGTGCGGGACCCTCATGTTCAAGAGCTGCTTGTCAAAGAGGCGTTGAACGCAAGAGGTGCAGCTAGAGAGATAGCCAAGATGGCGCAACTCGAGAAAGACGCGATTACGAAGTTGTACGAAGGATGCAACGACGAGGATACCCGCTTGAATGTAACAATTGGGGCTATGGAGATGAAGGCAAAACACAAATGGACCGACGAAAGCTTCGATGATAACATGGCATTCTGGCACGATCGTCTTCCGAAGGGCAACACGTGGCCAACTAGTATCGCTGAGGCCAAGAAAGTCCTTTGCCCTCTCGATCTTCCGCACGTTAAATACCACGTCTGCATAAATGATTGCATGATCTATCGGGGTGAGGACGAAGATAAAACCACATGTTCGGTGTGCGGTGTTAGTCGATACAAGAGAGGGAAGAAAGTTCCTAGAAAAGTGGTATGGTACTTTCCGATCACTCCTCGTCTGCAGAGGTATTTCGTAGATCCCGAGGAAGCAAAGCTCATGACCTGGCACGCGGATAGAAAGAAGCTAAAAGAGGATGACCCGAACCCGGATACGGAAAAGGAGGACATGCTGAGGCACCCTTCAGATGGTAGCCAATGGACTGCGTTGGACCTCGAATACCTAGATTTTGGGAAAGAACCAAGGAACCTCAGGATTGGTGTGAGCGCCGATGGAGTCAATCCATTTGGCGGCCAGAGCAGCACACACAGTACCTGGCCCGTGTTTGTATGCATATACAACCTTCCCCCCTGGAAGTGCATGAAGAAAAAGTACATAACAATGTGTATGCTAGTTCAAGGGCCGAAACAACCAAGTACGGACCTCAATCTATATCTGCAGCTGTTGAAAGAGGAGCTAGAAACGTTATGGAAAGACGGAGTCAATACGTGGGACGCCGCGGCAAAAGAATATTTCCCAATGAAAGCCGCGGTGATCACGACGGTGCACGACTATCTCGGATACGGATATTTCTCAGGGCAGGTGGTCCAAGGATTCTGTGCATGCGTTAGGTGCATCGATAATACAACATACCGCCAGCTACCAAAAGATCCTGGATCTTCAAAAACCGTGTTCCAGGGGTCTCGGAGGTGGCTTCCCAAGAAACACGCGTGGAGAAAACAGGGACATCTGTTCGATGGAAGCGAGGAGCTCCGAGCACCCCCAGCTCGAAGGAGCGGCAAAGAAATCGACAACTTGCTGAAAACTTGGAAAGAGTGCCCCGCGCCGGGAAAGGAAAAAAAGAAGACTCGGCCGTTGATGAGGGTATGGAAAGCGAGGTCTGTTTTCTGGGATTTGCAATACTGGAGTCTACTCCGCAGTCCTCATAGCCTTGATCTAATGCATATCACAAAGAACGTGTGCGAGAGCTTGTTTGGCACGCTGCTCAACATGCCGGAGAAGACCAAGGACGGGCCAAAAGCAAGGAATGACTTGAAATTTATGGGCATCAGGAGGGAACTTCACCCCCCTAGTGACGACGATGATGAGCCGGAGGAGGAAGAGGATACGGAAACGCAAAACTCTCGCAAACGAAAAAGGACGACCAAGAAGAAGACCGGTATTCAATCCATTTTCAATCCATTTATATCCATTTATATGATTTTTCAATCCATTTATATGACCCTGTTCTACATCCTTGCTTTTTCAATCCATTTATATAAAATTACATTCATAAATCACAAGAAATGCATGGCCTAAATATAGGAAAAGAGAACTGATTTTTTTTGAACATGAAACATGTAATGGTGTGCGTTTAATGTTGATAAAGTTTTAAAGTCAACGAATGAATCAGCGGTCACTTCAAATGCAAACCTGATTCATTCCTTCTCGAAACCTAGTTTGTTGCTGAATGATGGCCTAGTTTGTAAGAAAACTATGTGAAAACTTTTGAAAAACACTCTCAAAATTAATCACACCTCTAGATGTCATATCATGCCACCTTGTCAGGTTTTGTGCTTCTCTGGCTTATTTAAAAAAATTAGAATTGAATAACCACTAAGCTTCAAGTTAGTGCCCGTGTCCCGCCCACGTGGTGCTTGATAAAGGTGATGCTTCACCGAGTGTAATAGTTTTTCCGAGCAATTTTCTCTATGCACTCGGCAAAGATCTTGTTTTCCGTGTGCTCAATAAGATGCACACATGATATTCGTTGCGCGTTGCATCATTTCATACTACTGTTATTATTGTGTCATCGTTGGTGTTTGTGGTTCATTTGGGATTATTTTTGTTTTGCCTCATGATGAGAATAAGCCATGTGGTTTTCTGTAGTGCCAGGGTATGAGTATGTATTTATATCTTGGCAACATGAGTAGGGTGATTTACCATCCATCCATCCATCCATCATGCTGGAACTGAATGACTTAGTTATAAGATATTTCAACTGAATATGAAAAAACCCAAGCAAGTGCCAATTTGCAATGCATTGTTTATCATATAAAATTTACCTATATATATGATGTTTGAATATCTATTTTAGTGCATTGTTCTACACTATATATGTGATGGTTGTGCCTACATGTAGGCATTTTTTATGTGCAGGGACTCTCATTATCCCCTTTCTCCCGAAATGTTGATTAACTTCCGTTTCGGTTGAGAATGGGGCACTCTCATGTTAAGAAAAAGAGCAAAGGTCATGCCGAATTTTTCCGTGAATTCGTGCATGACCTTTGCTATTTTTCTTAACATGAGAGTATTTGCATTTATTTATTGTGCTAATTAATTAAGTAGTTGCATTTTTTAATATTGTACTAGTGCAAACATGTCGACCGGAGCCGACGCCGGTCCTTCTTCTCAGCCGGGTACAAAAAGGAAGCAATTTTGGGAATACTCCCAGGAGGAGGTCGAGGAGCAGAGAGAAGAGGAAGTACCTCCGGGCGAGGAGGAGTATGAGGAGGAGATAGAGTCGGAGTCCGACTCATCGGATGATGACTTGGAGGAGGAGGCCGGTACGAAAGACGGCGAGAGGAACATCGGCGAGGATGATGGGACCGGTGGCTCCAACACAGATGGTACCCAGTCGAAGAAGAGGAATCGGAAACCGACCAAGGTCGGCGTCATCAGGCAAGAGTTTACTGTTGTGACCGCCGTCGGGATTCCTAAAGAGCCCGAACGTTTTTCAGAAGGGTACGGCCGTCAAGTCGCGGCGATCCTCCGCAACACCGTGCCGATCACCACGATTAACCTCAGGAGTCGTGAGAATATTCATTATTGTCAGCTTCTTATCAACAAGCTGCACGGACGATACAAGTTTCCGGAGCCGTACGATAACACCAAACTCAGAGGGAACAAAGTAAACACATGGGCCCTCAGGAAGATGAGCAAGGCCTTGCCCAGTTGGAAAACCCGGGTGAAGAGGGCAATTTTTTAAAAGAACAAAACCTGGGAGGAGCTCAAGGAGAAAGAGCCGTTGATCGACGAAGCTACCTACAACCTTTTCAAGGCTAGGTGTGAGTCCGAGCAAGCCAAGGCCGCGAGTGCAAAGGGCAAGGCCATGCGGTCGCAGGTCATAGGTAACCATCGTCTCAGAGCCGGTGGTTACAAAAGTTCCAAGCCTAAATGGGACAAGGAGGATGCCGAGTACGCTGCTGCGGGCATACCTAACCCCTTCCAGCAATACAAAGATGATCCGCAGACCGAATTATTTGTGAGGGCCCGGAGCTATAAGGACAAAGCAACCTCGAAAATAATTATCGATCCTAAGATTCAGGATTTTACGACTGCCGTGGTAAGTAGTTTACCACGCGACCTTGTCGATTGAATTCTCGAGTGAAGTTCACAATTTCTTAACGTTTCACATTCTTTTTGCAACAAGCGGAAATGAAAATCGCCTCATCGCAGGAGTCGTCGGTTAAGCCGGCCGGCCCGTGGGACAACGCCTTCAACAGGGCGTTGAACAAGGTCAAGAAGGTTGACGACGTGACGGCGAACCCATCGCCAGCCGGCCGTGTGGTCGGCTTTGGTGCGGACCTAAATTGGTCCGAATATTATGGAAAATCGGCGGAGCAGTCCGGTTCGAGGGGGCGCAAGGCGAGAAGGACCGAAGAAGATGCCGCTTATGTTCGTGGATTGGAGGAGAAGGTGAACATGCTTCCGCAGCTTGTCCAGGACGAATTGGCGAAGACGATGAACGCTCTCCTTCCAGATATGATGCAGTCGCTTGCGAATTGGCAAGCGCGTGGTGGACAAGGGCCCATACCAGTCCCCAGCATGGTCGGCAGCAACTCGGGCCCCGCGGCGCCTGCAGTCCCGACTCCGGCCGTAGTGGTGGCTCCCGCACCGACTCCCGGCGTATTGGTGACTCCGGTCGCCAACACCGCGGCGGCGACGCTGGACGTGATGGTAACTCCTCCGGCCATGATCGAGCAACCCGGGCATAACAACAATGCACCCGGCGGCAGCACAAATAGGGGGACCGACGCCACGGGAGGAAGCGCGCCCTCCGTCTCTTGCATGCTCGCCATCATCGGCGGGGTCTCTTCACTAGCCGACCTCGACGCCCTCAAGGTAACTATAAGCGTTTGCAACTCAAACGAGGACTTCATCTCCTTGCCTTTTTTAGTGGAATCTCTCTGATGCCGTACATGCATATATATATATATATATATATCTCTTTCGCAGGAGGACACTCCATGCATTCTATTACAAGTCGTGGACGGCGAGTTGAAGGATGTTGCCAAAGGTAAAATCATTCAACCACAAAATCTAATCATGCACAATATGCCGATGGCACCGGAGATGCATAGGGTTCAAATCTCTCTCGTGATTTCGGGCTACGAGAGAGTTGAACCTCCCATTCAACCCCCCGGATACGATGAGGATGAGCCGGCAGTCCTCAGTGACTGTTTCAACCAAATATGCCTATGGCCGAAGAGCCAAATGCGTTTAATGACGGGGAAAGGGGCACCACACCTAGGACAACACCGCTAGTCATCGTGTCGGCGCCACATGATCCCATCGGAGCACAACAAGAAGACGATGATCTTGATGATGATATTAGCGACGACCAGTTCATCAATACTTTGTATGATGCTAAAGACTTATTCATGCCTCCTGCTGAAGGATCCTGTCAGCATGACGAGGAAGCTCGCGGTCCAGCTGATCCTGCGGCGAAGCCTGCTTGCTCCACGCGTCTCTTCGCTGCTTCTCAGGACATGTCTCCAGCAGCTTGCGCCTTCACCGAGCCTCAAGCAGATGCCACAAGATCTATTCTCAGCCCGTCCACACTCCATAAGGCGGCCACTGAGCAGATAAAGGCCGGGGACTGCTCAAAATCAGAAAAGAAGAAGGGACGGAAAAGAAAGAAGAGCATCACTTCTAGTAGCCAACCTTCGAGGCCGATCCGGGCTCAGGACGGGCCACCAAGACCCAAGGATCTCTCGTTTGAAATCCATGTGGCTGGTAGGGCGATGCTACCTAAGGACATGCTGGACCTTGCAACTTCAGATATGCAGAGTGTGCATCATAGTATTATGGCATTAGAGAAGATTCTTCTTCGAGAAGAGAATCCCTCGTACCCGGTTTTCATGGCCAAGGTGCCACTCAACATGGGCTTCATCAACACTATCCCCGCGGATATGATAATCCTACGGTTTTCGGAGATCTTCAATTTGTACCATCTCAAGCGGCTGGACCATAGCCTTATCCGTCTGTTCTCGCTCAGCCTTTCTATGAGTATCAAGAGAGATAAGACCCCGAGCGTCGCAATATTGGACCCCTTCTACATGCGTGAAAGCATCTTGATGGACGACGGGGACGCGGCTCTCGCGGCGGGGTACATCACAGACTTCATGCTACGGAACGCCGACAAAGATTCATTTCTTATGACCTACTCTCCCAAGTAAGTCATTCGCTCGCCTCCGTAGCATCTATGCTTTCTTAGCTTTCCATTGTCCTCTTCCAACATTCCTTTTGGATTGTTTTAATTATGCAGTGAGGATCAAGACTGCGTGCTCATCTGCTTTTCACCGCAACACTCGCATGCCGTGTATTTAGACTCGGGGAGTGTGAAAAAAAAAGATTACAAGTATATAATGAGAGTTTTGGATGATGCTCTCGTCGGCTACATAAAAGCCGGAGGCAAGATCATGAAGCACAAGTTCAGGAAAAATCAGCCTGGCGTGAACGTGTTCAACCACGTAACGCAGTTCTCATGCGTCAAGCAGCCGGCTGGCAGTGTGAGGGATGCGTACTACGCCCTTCATCACATGAGGGCGATTGTACACGAACAACGCAACCTTACGCTGCCAAGTCATCTCAGAGCGTGGGCTGAAAGGAAGGAGGAAATCGTCGATGCAAATCTGAAGGAGGAGTTCTTTCACATCCAAGCGCAGATGGCGACTATCATCCGTCATGAAGTACAAATGAGGGGGTCGATCTTCCACTCCAACATTGCACCATCCAATGGGGAGATAGAAGTCCGCCTAAAAGCCCTGCGTGACACAAGGCCTTTCATGACGAAAGAAGGATGCCGCCCATTCCCCGAGCCGAGTCAAAAGAATTAATTGAATGTACTCTTTGTGTAATTTGGATGTAATTTGGATGTACTCTTTGTGTACTAGATGGTAGTGTCAAATACTCTTGGTGCTCTTTGTGTATAAAGGTCACTGCATATGCATTTTTATGCATATGTGCATGCTTTTCACCATTCATCGACTTGCTTTAAGTTGTTGATAAGAATAGATGCTAGATTTCTTTGTTCTCCTTTGGTATGATGGATGTGACCTCTAAAGCTTTGTTTTGTGCAGGTTGAAGAGCAAACAAGTAGTGATGACGAAAGTAGCTTTCGGTTTTCAATAATTGTTGGACTCATTGTAATTCTGTGATGGAATGTAATCTTGTGAATCTTGTTGGCCTCTAAACCTTTGTAATAAAAATTATATTGCAATTCTTTTGTATCAATAATTGTTGGCCTCATTGTTCTATTGTATTTTGCATTTCTGTAATATAATAAAAATATCTGTAATGCTTTTATTCTTTTTGTAATTCTTTTTTTTTGTTTTCTGTAATTATTTAGTGGCGCATATTGTCAGGACTTAGTGGCGCACTGCGAATGCGCCACCCCTAAGGCCCATAGGCGTGGCGCATACCAGAATGCGCCACCCCTAAGAGCTTAGAGGTGGCGCATTATGAGATGCGCCACGCCTAAGGGCCTTAGGGGTGGCGCATCCAGAATGCGCCACCTCTAAGCCCTTATTAGTGGCTTGTAGTTAGTGGCGCATCCCTAATGCGCCACTAAACTCAAAAACAGTGCGCCACTATAAGGCTATTCCCTAGTAGTGTCACCCAGAACAAGAACCCAAGTGCATTCTTTGAATGTACTTCCCCTTCCCGACCTTGAAGATATTCCGGTGGTTCGTGACTTCCCGGATGTCTTTCCTGAAGAGCTGCCGGGCATGCCACCCGACAGATGTGTAGAGTTCATAGTGGATCTTATGCCAGGAACAGCACCAATTTACAGACGCCCATACAAAATGGCCCCACGTGAGTTAGCTGAGCTTAAAATCCAACTTGAAGCTTTGTTGGAAAAAGTCTTCATCCGCCCTAGCTCATCGCCACGGGGTTGCCCCGTTCTGTTCGTAACGAAGAAAGATGGAACAGAAAGGATGTGCGTAGACTATCGCCCGCTAAATCTAGCGACGATAAAGAACAAGTACCCACTGCCCAGGATCAATGATCTTTATGATCAACTTGCTGGATCCTCTGTCTTCTCCAAGATGGATTTGAGATTAGGTTATCATCAAATGAAAATCCGAAACGAGGACATTCCAAAAACGTCTTTTTCTACTCGTTATGGTCTTTACGAGTACACCATCATGTCCTTCGGTTTAACTAATGCCCCCGCCACTTTCTCGCGCATGATGAATTCGATCTTCATGGAGTACTTAGATAAATTTGTTGTAGTTTATCTTGATGACATTCTCATCTACTCGAAGAACGAAGAAGAACATGCCGAACATCTAAGGCTGGTATTGATGAAATTAGAGAGCATCGCCTGTATGCTAAATTCTCCAAGTGTGAATTTTGGCTACCAGAAGAGACCTAATTAGGCCACGTGATTTCTGCAAAAGGCATTGCTGTGAATCCCGAGAGAGTTCAGGCCATCCTTGACTGGACTCCACCTGAATCGGTTAAGCTAGTTAGGAGTTTTCTTGGCCTAGCCAGCTATTTCCGTCGCTTCGTCGAGAACTTTTCTAAAGTTTCAAAGCCTCTAACTGAACTCCTCAAGAAAGATAAGAAATTCCTATGGACTCCCAAGTGCGAGGAAAGCTTTCAAGAGCTAAAAAGAAGATTGACTTCTGCACCCGTACTTGCGCCTCCAGACACCAAAAAGGATTTCGAGATCTTTTGTGACGCCTCACGGCAAGGGTTAGGATGCATACTTATGCAAGATAGACATGTGGTAGCTTATGCTTCACGCCAGTTGCGTCCACATGAAGAGAACTATCCTACCCATGATCTTGAACTCGCTGCCGTAGTTCATGCCCTAAAAACTTGTCGACATTACCTCCTTGATAATTGTTGTGAGATCTATTCCGACCACCAAAGCCTGAAATACATATTCACCCAGCCAGATCTTAATCTCACGAAAAGACGCTGGATTGAGTTGATAAAAGATTACGACGTAGGAATTTCTTACACCCCAGGCAAAGCCAATTTCATGGCTGATGCACTAAGTCGTAAGTCGTATTGTAACAACCTCATGTTACAACAGTATCAACCACTTCTTCATGAGGAATTTTGCAAACTCAATCTTGAGATTGTTCCTCATGGCTATCTTTCTACCTTGGTAGCGAAACCAACTCTTGAGGATCAAATCATAGTTTCCCAAAGGCGTGCACGAGGTGTTCGCCGGATCAAGAGGAACATTGCTAGCGGAGTTGCTAGATGTTTCTCCACAGATAGTAAAGGAACGGTATTCTTTGGAAATCATTTGGTAGTACCTAAGAATAGGGAACTAAGGCAACTCATCCTCAAGGAAGCCCATGACACACCCCTCTCGATTCATCCCGGTAGCACAAAAATGTACCGAGATCTACGCCAGAGATTTTGGTGTACTAGGATGAAGAGAGACATTTCTCGATTTATTGCCGAATGTGATGTTTGTCGTTGCATTAAGGCAGAACATCAAAGACCTGCTAGTACACTTCAACCTTTGCCTATTCCAGAGTGGAAATGGGATAAAGTCAGTATGGACTTCATCACCGGCTTTCCAAAAACCCAGAAAGGAAATGATGCCATCTTCGTTGTCATAGATAGGCTTTCCAAAGTTGCTCACTTCCTGCTAGTTCGCGAGTCTATAACTGCTAGCCAGTTAGCCGACGTGTACGTCTCTAGAATTGTATCCCTTCACGGTGTTCCTTTGGAAATCAATTCTGATCGTGGTAGCCTATTCACCTCTAGATTTTTGGGAAGCTTTCAGAATGCTATGGGAACTCATCTCTCGTTTAGTACAGCTTTCCATCCTCAGTCTAGTGGTCAAGTGGAAAGGGTTAACCAAATTCTTGAAGACATGCTCAGAGCTTGTGTTATCTTATTCGGAAAGAATTGGGAGAAGTCTCTTCCATTCGCCGAATTTTCTTATAACAATAGTTTCCAATCTAGTCTGAACATGGCTCCTTTTGAACTCCTATATGGACGACGATGTCGAACACCCCTAAACTGGTCAGAAAACGGTGAAAGACAATTCTTTGGACCGGATATGATCAAGGAAGCAGAAGAGCAAGTTCGCATTGTTCGTGATCAATTGAAAGCAGCCCAGTCTTGTCAGAAAAGCTACTATGATCGTCATCATAGGAAAGAGAGCTACAATCTGGATGAGAAGTCTTACCTTTGGGTTACTCCTCTGAACGGAACCCAACGTTTCGGTATCAAAGGCAAGTTGGCCCCATGTTACATCGGACCTTTCTGCATTCTAGCTAAACGTGGAGAAGTTGCCTACCAACTTTAACTACCCCCGCACCTTTCCCGAGTACATGATGTATTCCATGTGTCACAACTCAGGCGTTGCTTCAAGGACCCCATCCGCAAAGTCGACCACGAAACGCTTGACCTCCAAGATGACCTTTCTTATCAAGAGTACCCCGTTCATATTCTTGATTCCACAGAGCGTGTCACTCTTCGTCAGAAGATTAAGTTTCTGAAATTGCAATGGTCACACCAGTCTGAGAGAGAAGCCACTTGGGAAAGAGAAGACCGTCTCCGTGCCGAGTATGCCTCCTTCCTCCCGCAGAGTTCTGAATCTCGGGACGAGATTCTTTTGAGCGGGGGCGAGTTTTCACAACCCCAAGTTAGGTATGTGCTAGGATTAGAAAATCACTTTGCATCATGTTAAAAATTTCAAATGAAATCATTTGAAATCAAATTCAAATGCAAAATGGGAGAAGGAACCCCCCAGATGAATTAACTCAAAAGGCAAGAAATAAATCTTCTCCAAAAATTCCTTTTACATTTTTGAAAAGTCTTATAAATGAGTGTGATGACATATCAAGTGATGTGGGACCAACCCCATCCTCATGGATTTTTCAAATATTCAAACAGGACCTTGGAATTAATCAAAAATCCCTATTTGAATTAAAGTTCAAATAGTTTGAATTTAAAAAATGTTCAAACTTTGCAAATGTCAAGTATATATTATTATAGGGCCATGTAAAAAGTTTTAGCATTTAATAAAATGCCTAGCTATTTATTTAGCACAGGAAAAAAAAATACAGAAAAGAAAACAGAAAGAAATAAAGAAAAGAGGCCTACCTATGAATAGGCGCAACTCATCCCCCGGCCTGGCCCAGCCCAGCCCACAGGGGCACATGCGTCTTCAACCCCGGCCAGGCAGGCACCCAGGTCGCCGGCGAGCGCCGTGGGCGCGCCAGGCAGCTGCCTGCCTACCCAGGGCTTATCCCCTCGCCTTGAGACGTCTGGGAGACGTCCCGATCCATTCCTTTCCCTCCAGCGCAACTTCCCCCTCCTCCCGTGCCGTCTTCGTCGTCGACAGGGGAGATCGCCGGAGCACCGAAGAGCCCCCGCGTGGCCATCGACGTCGAGGAGCCCAGCCAAGATGTCTCCCGTGCTCTCCTTCATCGGCTTCGTCGACTAGCAGAAGGAGGCACCTCAATTTGGACCAGACGCGACGCGGGGTTCATCGGATCGCCGCCGGAACTGCGAGCTCGCCGTCTTCGATTCGCCGCCGTTGAAGCCTCCCCGCCGCTCCCATTTGCCTCGTCGTGCTTCCTGAGTACTTGTGAGCGTTTCCCCTCAAGCTGCGGCTCCCTTCCTCTCCTCTAGCTCGATCTGCCATGGACGCCGGAGTACAGAGCTGCCGTGCTCGTCGTCGACGAGCCTACGCTATGCAATCCACCCCTCCACCTTGCCCGTTGTCACCGTCGTGCTCCTCCGTTTCAAACGGGCCTAATCCCACTCCTTTTAGTTCCCCGTAGCCAAATCCACCTCGCAGCCGTGGCTCCGCTGCCGCAAAGCTCGATGCCGGTGAGCGTACAGAGCACCCGAGCACCCGCAGCTTGCTCCAATCGAGGCGCGACGACGAGGGCTTCAACCTGGTGGAAGCAGCGCTCGATTTGGACCACGGGAACGCCGTCCCCGCGGACACCGCCGTCCCTGGACGTCGCCGGCGACTAGCCGCCGGCAAGGCTGACATGTCCGGCGTGATTAGCCCTTAATCCAACCCCCTGGGCCACTAACAAGTGGGCCCAGGCCACTAACTAATCCCTGGTTAGTTTAAACTGACCGGGTTAGTTAACTAACCCACTGACAGTGAGGCCCCTAATGTCAGCACCCCCCCACGTCACTGTGACGTCATGCCTACGCAATAAACCCTTTTTCCATATTAAAGAAATTCAGAAAATTCCAAAAAAAGGCTTAAACTTTGGAAATTCATAGAAAATTCATATTAACTCCAAATTTAACATATAATATATGAAAAATGATCAGGAGAAAATAATCTATCCAAATATACAACTTTAAACTATGTTTGAGTTGAATTTAAAATGGGACCAGTAGCATTTGCTATTTGGTTTAATTGGAATTGAATCAAATTAAATTCAAATGCTTTTGCAATTTGAACCTTAGCAACATACCACTTTTCACTTTAAAATCAGAGGCATATCATACACATTTCAAGATGAATTACATTGATCAAACAATAGCATTTGTAACTTGGCTAAATTGAATTCAAATTGTAGTTTGAATTTGAAATTCATTTGCAATATACTCCATTTAAATGGAATTGCCTCACACATCAGAAGCATGCAAACCAAGTTTCAACCTTCAACCATGTGCTTGTGCATTGTATTTACTTTTCTACCTTGTTTTTTGTTTGTCGAGTAGAATTTGAACCGGAACAGGAGGTTGCCCCCTTCGTTGAATATCCCGGGACTGAACCTCGTTAGCAAGGCAAGGAAACCCCCATTGATCACGTCGATATAATCCCACTCCCCTCTCATGTCTCGCTTATGCATTGTATAGGTTGATTACCATGCTACGTTTCTACCGCATAGATGAACCCATTCCTTTGCATGACCTATCTTTTGTCACAGTACTAAGCAAACCACAATCCTAGAAAATGTAGGAGTTGATTGATATCATGTGGCCCCTGCAATTGTTACTGCTTATTGCATGCTTAGATTGATACAATGTTGTTACTGTTATGTGAGTCGAGATGGTAGAGCAATCATGTTGATGATGGTGGAAATGTGTTGGTGAATCTACCCTAATACAAGGTGAACGATGAGAGGCTGTGTAGGAGTACACAGTGGGTTGTCTCATTGAACACCGCCCTAAGTTCGAGTTCTTGTGTGCTGATCCAAGATGAAGAGTACAACCACACATTGGGCTCACTGACCCCACTCAACCTATTAACTCAACCCTTTCGATGTCCAGATGTCGCAGTAGTTCGGAGTTCTGGTAGGTTTGTGCCCTGGCTGCCAAGTGAGAGAATGGCTCAACCGAGACCGGCTTATGCACCACACACACATCATCTGGGTCCACTTCGGTAAACCGGCCGAGTTCACGATAGTGGTAGCCAACCCAGGTAGGCGGCTTTCTTGGACTAGATCGGCTATGAGGTAACAGTTGTGGTGAGCATCCTCGCTGACACCCCTTGAATGGTGTCGAGATCAAAGGCGGTAACTGATGGTCATGTGTGTGTAGCGGTACACCCCTGCAAGGTTAAGAAAACTATTCGAATAGCCGCGTCCGCGGTTATGGACTGCTTGGAAAGCTTAGCTTGATTATTAGACCACTTGAACTGGATACTTATAAAACTTACCAAGATAAGTGTGAGTGATATGGCGTGCTTTCTCATGGGAAAGTCGAGGAAGGCACCATAGAGGTGTAATTAATTGGAGATGTAGTGGACTCGTGTACGCTTCTTACCTCAAAGTCTGGTACTCGTAGTTCAAGACTAGCCAAGTCAAAGCTGGCACTTCTGCAATTGAACCCAACCTCCCTTTTCCTTGATACATGTGCATGAGTAGTATAGCTCCTATGTAAGTCTTGCTGAGTACGACTTTGTACTCACGTTTGCTTATTCTATGTTTTAGATGAACCCACTGACCCCGTAGGTGGATTCTTCCTCGAGCTCGACGACTGAAGACCAAGCTAGTGTAGTCCCAGTCAGCAGACTGGTTCCCTCGTGGAGGGCTTTGTGTTTAAATAAGGCTTCTTAAGCCATTTGTTAATTTTTTCTGTACTCAGACCTACTCTTCTTCCGTTGAATGTTGTAATGTTGGATCACATACTTGTGATCTCTGTGTACACTCTGTGAGAGTTATCAATAAAATGTATACTTTGTAGAGAATTACAATGATACCTGTTGTTCATACAAGGCATGTGTGATGCGTGTATGTTTATAACATGCATGTGTTTGTATGGGTTTTCGAGACCTTAGTTATGATCTGGTTGGCGGTCTTTTATACACCAAGTGGCCCTTAGATGTGCGCATCTTGGGGCATCGCGATGCGATTGCTCGAGACTCTGTCTCGTGCACACTTTGTGGTATGATCGAGCCCGCCCTAGACCCCGACTAAGTGATCGGGCTGGAGTAAGTCTATGTAAGAGTTATGAGATAGTCGATAGTATGGTTGAGGCGACTTGTATGTGAATATGGGAGTTCATCACCCATATTATTTAGACTTGTGTGCGGACGATGAGGACCCATCTCAGTTGATCATCCGGCCTGGATGGGATACCCCTCACGTACGATGCTTTCCGAGAATGTTCTGTGCTTGGCCTTGTCTGCTTAGACAAGTGGGTACGGTTCTCGGCTCTCCATATGAATATGTCGTAGCGGGACTTGCATACGCTAACCCCGGGTCCCGACAAGTTAGCCCTGCGCCTTTATAGTTAACTAGGTTTAGATAGCGGGCCGTGATCGCTCTAGGGAGTAAATGCAGGTATGAACTATTATAACTGCAATAGGTACGACACAGAGCAGACGCCCAAGGGAACCTACAACGGTGAGACTCTCCGAGTCGCTTAAAGTTTGACTTACGAGTGGATGGACTCGTATTTCACTCTCGTCGCCGGCTCGGTAGCGTAGCACCACTGGGATGATACAAGGATACTCCCCTTTAATTCATTGCGCTGATGTCTCGGTCGAACCTTTTCAAGTGTACCATCGAGGGTGATTCCTCTTGGTTTCACTTGATGGTAGGCACCTAAATCAACGGGTGTCCTTAAAGGTAAGGAGTCGGGTGACCCAACGGTACCCGCGCGGGGATTGTATTGGGACGGCAGGACAGGCGGATACGATTGTGGGCCTGGTCCTTTCTCGTTGGCCATGAGACACCCTGTTGTACGAAAGTCGGGCTCTTCAAAGAGCACACACGAGATAAGGTAAGGAGACGGTTCACCTTGTTGGTAACTGCACGAGTTGGTGGGACGACAGCACGGGCGGCTACCGGCTCTGGTTATGGGGGTGGACCTGGTTGCTGTCGTTGTCCGTGACTCACGCGGATAGGAGCAACGATAACGGTTGTCCCAACAGAAAATAATAAAATGCTTAATGGGTCAGGTGGATGACTTGAGTGGGTCGACGTGCCCTATACGTACTACCTCCACGTGGGATTACGGTGTGGGCCCTCTGCATTGTAGCCATGTTCGATGGCTCTTCAGACGTCAAATTTACCTCGGGCTGATTGCCGGTCTTGGACCGCCTACTCCGGTAGTGGGAGGTGGGTTTGCTTCACCGGCCAGTCGCGTACCGTGCAGGAGTACAAAGGGTAGGGGTCCAAAGTCCCTTTGTGCTTAGGATTTAGACCGGCGGATGGCCTGTCTATTGAGCTTGAAGGATGGAATTGGGCATATAGGATAGCCTCGGTGGGCCATTCCCTAACAAGGTGTATGCCACCCTGGAGATCCGAGCGTGTAGGGTAACATTAGTGAAGCCTCTGTAGGGATCAAAATCTATTAGGATAGCCGTGTCCATGGTAACAGGACGCT
Organism: Bromus sterilis; assembly: GCA_950022295.1. Classification (NCBI taxonomy): domain Eukaryota; kingdom Viridiplantae; phylum Streptophyta; class Magnoliopsida; order Poales; family Poaceae; genus Bromus; species Bromus sterilis. The sequence continues at coordinate 152,270,431 of OX465596.1, read as the reverse complement.
TTATGCTGAAGCCAGATCCTACTACTACAAACTACTACTATTAAACTGATTGGTTCTAGGTTTTCTTCCTTGCAGGGAAGTCGAGGAAGGATTCTCGGAGGTATTGATAATTGTTATCTAATGCAACTTATTATTATACAATGCTGTAGCAACTTCTGCTGCATTATTACTTTATGCTTTATATGAGTTGTTTTCTATTCTCTTCTCATGCTGCAAGACTCGTCGGAAGATGGTAGTCTTCGATAGGCCTAGCTTCTCATCCTTATTCTGACTTTCTACCTTGCAGTCCACTATATACAACCTCCCCTTTTCTATTTGATACAAATGCATAAATGCTTAGTAGCGGACGTAAGACTCGTGGGTATGCTAGATACTCACCCTTGCTTTTTTCCCCCTTTTTGTTTTGCCCGATCGGCCGCTGTAATCGACGTTGGAGCCTTGGACTCTAGGAGAAGGAGATCCCCAATGCCGACCACCGCAACATGAAGATCCCCGATGCCCTCTACGACATGGAGATCCCCTACGACCTGGAGTAGTTTGGAGGTTCCCAGGAAGGAGGCCTCGCCTTTTCGATCGTTGTTGTTTTGTTCTAGCCTTCTTAAGCCAAATCATGTGTACCTTGTGTCTATAATCAGATACTATAGCTTTCACTAACTTTGTGTATATCGAGCTGTTGTATTCGAGCCCTCGTGGCCCCTGGCTTGTATTAAACAACTTGTATTATTTTTATTTGTAGAGTTGTGTTGTGATATCTTACCGTGAGTCCCTCATCTCGATCGTGTACCTTGCGTGTATGATTACTGTACACCACCTGATTTTTGGGGCGTCACAAGTTGGTATCAGAGGCGGCTGCCTGTAGGAAACCCCCTTCCGACCCCTTGGTCGACGTCGAGTCTAGTCTTTGCAAAACTACTTTAATAACAGTGTCGTGTGGCTTATCGGCCCACGTCGCAAACTTGGTGGTATTAGGATCCTTTCTCTCCGTACCTTTACTCTGGGATTCTACTCTCTTATCCTTTCGGATAATTTTGGTAACAATGACATTAGGATCTCGTGGTCGCATCTAACCGGAGAGCCCTTCACCCAAGATGATCGCTTGCTTCACCTGAAGATTTCGAAGATTACTCTTCATAAATTCCCGAGAACCTACATGTTCATCGCCTTTGCAATCCCTTGCCACCGATAAGTCTGTATGGATAATTACATCCACCTCCCGATCTGGAAATCATAATTCCCCTGTACTTCAGCATCGAATTATTCCGATGCTTCTACACATGATGCCTTTGCATTCTTTCTCTTACTGGTCGAGTACCGATATTCACATCAGATGATTTGCGAACCACCCGACCTTTGTTGGATTATTATCCGACTAATCTTACAAGGCTTCTTCCATGTGTCAATTGGATTCATCGTGTGAAATACCATCCCTGCCCCTCGATGATTTGTGTTATCATCGACAACCTCCCTTGACTCCATGCCAATACAACTTGGTCGATTATATCGTGCTCTGCTTTCCCTTGGGAAAGATATACACCTGACACTTGTGTATCATCACAATTTCCATTCCATTGGTCTGTTTAACCTTTCTGGTAATATAAATTAACTCAGCAGTGATAATTCCTCTTCTTATGTAAACACCTCGGTGCACAACCTCGTCAGTAACCCCTTGTTTCCATTGTTGATGAAATTTCGGTAACCACCGGGACGAGACTTTGCCGATTGGTCCGCCTCGTATTAACTAGAAGGAAATGGTTCTCAATGTCCACTACCCTTGGTACCGACGTTGTTGCCGACATAACTGACAAGCTATTCTCTGACAATCCTAGCATCGTGATCATGTAATGTGCCACCACTCTAAGCAAAAGTTCCACAAGATTGAAACCTCACTCTTTTGTACATCCCTGTTCCCAAGGTTATTCCTCGCGCTTGACCTCGTATGCAATTCACGAGTCACCTACCTTGTGATGTTCAGTCCGATATCAGACGCATTTCTTATGCCTGATGCTCTGGACCCCTTTCCGTCATCTGTCATGGACATCGAATGCTTGCGTTTCCGCTTGAAAACTTCTCCTACCCTTTTTTCATTCTCTCGATGTATTCCCCTGAGTATAAACTCAGAAGATACTATGTACCTCATTCCCTCGTACAACCTTGGTTTATTAACCGGTTACCCATCCGATCCCCTTGCATTTTCCTCCTAGCCTATTCGTAGGTACGATGGAGCCCTGATGGAAGGATGTCAACACGTCGATATGCACCGATACAGAGAAATGAAGACGTCAACAAGAAGGATCAACTCCTTCGAGAAGGACAACAAGCACGAAACCGAAACTTTACCCCTTCCACTACGTTTTAATTCTCGGGACGAGAATTCTGTGTAGTGGGGGAGATTTGTAACACCCCCAGCGTCATGCTACAATAATCACTTTGATTAATGGATGATCCTTGTGATTAACCATGCATTGATCATCATTGATGCAAACCCAAAATCAAAATCCACTTTGAATGGAATTAAAAACAAGTGTGGTAATTAAACTTGAACCAAAAATTATGCAACCATTTTTATGAAATGCCTAAAAGTCAGTACATCATATTAATATAGAAATGATAATTTATTACAATACTTAAATATTATAAACAAACCAAAACGGTAGAAAAATTTCCATGTTTAATCCATTATTAAATAGACCAAAATTCAAATGATTTTATTTAAGCACCAAACTTTTTGTAGCAGTGCAGTACCATGTGACATGAATATTGAAACTAGTTGCAACCTTTTATAAATTCAAAGACAGCTAATTAAAATAGAAACATAAACGAACAACAGAATAAAAAAGGGGGGAAAACCTAAAACTACTAAGCTTCACACCGAGCAAAGCCCAACCAAAGCCCAGCACCTCCCCCACCCCTTCTTCCTACCCTGTTCACGCGTGCGTGCGAGCTTAAGACGCAGACGCGTCCCTCGCTGAAAACCCTAGCCGCCACCCCCTCTTTCCCCTCCCATACCTCTCCCTTGCTCGTTGCCCTCCGCCGCGTGCAAGACCCGCCACTGCCGTGGGCGCGCCGCCGTCGTACCGCGACCACCGGCCACCCCGTGCCACCGAAGGGCATCCTGGAGGGTCGCCGCACTCCTCCACGCCATTTCCTCCCTCCATCTCGAGCCGCCAGCCTCAGCTTCGCCGGAATCGGGCCGCCCACGTCGCCGCCGGTAGTGGTCTTCCTCGCCAAAATTCACGCCGCTCCGGTCTCCCACGAACCCACTTCCTACCCTACAAGCTCGTGGTGAGGTGCAACTCCATTTCACCCAACTCCACTCTCGATTTGGTGCCAGTAGTTCGGCATAGACGCCCTGCCATGCTCGTCGTGCTCTTTCTCAAGCATGGTTGCGCCCAGTGCGACGCCGTGGCCGTGGTCCACACGCCCCCTGCCTGCGGCTGATTCCGTGCGCGCGCCCGCACTCGTCGCGCCCCTGCCATGGCCGGGCCGATCTCTGCTCGCCGGCGCCGCGCCAATCCCGCGCTCTGGCCGCGCCCTGTGGCAACCCGGCGCGTGCGCCTGGCCGAGCGTGGCCTCGCCACGATCCCTTGCCGTAGCGCCGGCTGCTGCGGCCCCCTCACCGCCATGACATGGCTCGCCGGCGGTGTGCTCGTCTGTGGGCAGTGGCACCCCCACTGACCCCCAGCCTAACCCCTTTGTTAAATTACCAAGAAAATGACATGTAGGCCCACCCCCAGTTAAGTTAATAAAAAAGTTTAATTTAAATTAGTATTAGTGTAGTGGAAGACATGTGGGTCCTTGCAAATAGTTGAATTCAAAATAGCTGCTAATTAACACATGTGCACTCACACCTCAGTCCCAGTGTTATTTAGAATAAATAAAATGATTTATAAATGTCCAGAGACTGACATGTGGGACCCACTGGTCAGTTGACCAGTCAACCTTACAGGTTAGCCCCACATGTCAGTGTTGACCCAGTCAATGTTCCTGTTCTGGATAATGCTAGATTAAATAATTAAAGTAATTTCAGAAATTTCTAAAACCATTGAAATATTTGAAATTCAATATCTATAAAACCGTAACTCTGATGGAAATAATTTATATATAAAAAATGATCAGAAAAATATAATGAATACAGATACGCCATCCGTAAACCCATTGCACCCTTATAACATACCGAACGTGGAACTTTCCCCTCTGGTTCATCTGTCTGTCAGACGATCGGAGCTGGTAAAACTGTCCGGATGAAAATATTACGTATATGAAAGTTATTCAGAATGGTTCAACGAGCACAGATACACTAACCACATGTCCGTCAGATGACTCTAACACTGCAGACAAGGAACCTTCCCCCTCCGGATCATTGGTCCGATAATCAACCGGTACTGATGAGTCCTCCTCGGATAAATCCCTGCTTCGGGAAAATCACCGAACACTGCGTTAGAGCCCCGTTGCTTTGTATATTCTATTTCATACATTTGTATTTCTATTATTGTTGTGTATTTACTGTTTCTCCGCCCTTATTCTTCGGTAGACCCCATTGCTGCCACCGATGACACCACCGAGTATGACTACTTTGTCAACGATTGTACCCCTACCGTCGAGCTTCCAGGCAAGCGGAGCCATTTTCCTTCCTCAGATATCGCCTATCTTTTTCGTACATTTCTTGCACTACGCATTGCTGCTTCAGCTACGTTACAATCCTCTTCAATTGCATAGCCTGTTTTTTTTCATTCCTTGATGTACCTTCCTTTGTCTTATGCTGCCTTATAAATATATACAATATTCAACAGTTAGCCCTGCGCCTTGTTATTTCACTAGGTTTAGATAGCGGGCCATGATCGCTCTGGGAGTGAACGCGGGTATGAATTATTATAAATGCAACAGGTACGGTATAGAGCAGACGCCGAAGGGAACCTACAAATGCGAGACTCTCCGAGTCGCTTCAAGTTTGACTAGCGTAGCACCACTGGGATGATACGAGGATACTCCTCTTTAATTCATTCCGCCGATGTCTCGGTCGAACCTCTTCAAGTATACCATCGAGGGTGATTCCTCCTGGTTTCACTTGGTGGTAGGCACCTGAATCAACTGGTGTCCTTAAAGGTAAGGAGTCGGGTGACCCAACGGTGCCCGCGCAGGGATTGTATCGGGCCGGTAGGACAGGCAGATACCATCGTGGGCCTGGTCCTTCCTCGCTGGCCGTGAGATACCTTGTTGAAGGAAAGTCGGGCTCTTCAAAGAGCACACGCGAGATAAGGTAAGGAGATGGTTCACCTTGTTGGTAACCGCACAAGTTGGTGGTGTGACAGGGCAGGCGGCCACCGGCTCTGGTTATGGGGGTGGACCTGGATGATGTCGTTGTCCGCGACTCACCCGGATAGGGGCAATGATAAGGGTTTTCCCGACAGAAAATAATAAAATTCTTAATGGGTCACGTGGATGACTTGAGTGGGTCGACGTGCCCTATATGCACTACCTCCACGTGGGATTACGGTGTGGGCCCTCTGCGTTGTAGCCTCGTTCGATGGCTCTTCATACGTGTTGGGAGGTGGGTGTGCTTCATCGGCCTACTCCGGTAGTGGGAGGTGGGTCTGCTTCACCGTCCAGTCGCGTACCGTGCAGGAGTACAAAGGGCAGGGGTCCAAATCACTACTGGAATCTTCTTGTTTGCCGTCAGCCATAGCTGACGGCAAAGGCCACTTTAATCAACGGCAAAGGCTTTGCCGTCAGTTTGCTGTCGGCGAAGAGGCTGGCCACGATTTTATGGGCAAACAGGTTCTTTGCCGTCAGCTGGAAATCGACCGACGGCAAAGGCTTTGCCGTCAGTTAGGGGGCCAAGGCTGACGGCATAGAGCCTTGATGGCAACGTCGTAAGCCCAGCCCCGTTAGAGGGTTAACGGCAGGCTTTGCCGTCAGCTGGCCCGTACCTGACGGCAAAGGTTGCTGCTGCTGGTGGGCCATACTTGCCAGGGGAGCTGCAACCACTGCCACGTGAGTCCCCTCATTGCCGTCAGCCACGGGCCAGCTGACGGCAAAGATTATAACCTGGGACATTTGGTCGTCCCAGAGTTGCCAGATTGAACAGGCTGCTGTCACATGTCCTTCTTTGCCGTCAGCCCACCGACGGCAAAGGCTTTGCCGTCAGTAAGCCGACGGCAAAGACCCTCTCTGTTTTTTTTATTTAATTTCTATTCATTCCCTGCATTTTCAAACAACAATATAAATAACACAATATATATTTCTGCAGGGCCCTAAACAGCACCACAAGTGCATCACAAGTGCATCACAAAGTAATTAAAGTGCAAACAACAAGATGGCATCACAAAGTGCATCACAAAGAATCACAAATGCATACGCAAGTACAAGTGAATTACAAAGTGCATTACAAAGCATCTAAGACTACAAGTAGAGTCCCTGGAGCATCCATCCATGTGCCATGCTGCTTTATCAAAATCTGCATAATGAGAAGAAGCAAGAATTTAGCGATAAGAAATTAGAAGAAGAAGAAGAACAACAACAAGAACAAGAACACGAAGAAGAAAAAGAAGAAGAAGAACACAAGAACAACAAGAAGAAGAAGAATAAGAAGAAGATGGAGAAAAAGAAAGAAGAGAAAAATGAAGAATAAGAAGATTTGTTTCTTCTTATTCTATCTTTTCTCCTCTTTCTTCTTCTCTTATTTCTTCATCTCTTCTTTGTTCTTCTCTTCTGGTTTCTTTTGAAACTTTCTAAAGTAATTATGTCATTTTTGAGCTCTAATATAAACTAATTATGCTATTTTTGGTGTTATCAAGTAATTATGTCATGTTTGTACCAAATAAGCAAAGTCTATGTCATTTTTGAGGTAAGTAAGCTAATTATGTAATTTTTTATGTAATTAAGCTAATTATGCAATTTTTTGCCTAACTAGAATTTACTAAGCTAACTAAAGCATGGCATAGTCTAAGTGGAGATAAAAAATAACAATAAGAAGGAGAGGAATAACTTACCAAATGCCAAGTCACGGAGGAGAAGCACCATCTCGGTTGGTCGCCGGGTTGGTAGGGCTCTCACCGGGAGAGGGATTGTGGGATGCGACTCTGGAATGATGCTGCAACAAGGCAAGAGTTGAAATATGAGGTTAGCATGGCAACATACAATGATATAAGACCGTGCAAGGTTGGTCATTAAAAGGGAACTCACCGTTCCCACCGGAGAAGGCATCGGCGGAGGGGGTGGCAAACCTTGCTTCTCACACATAGCCTGCAAATTAGTTTTCGAGAAGTCAAATAAATAGTCTTGTTGCTTCTCACACATAGCCTTGCTTCTCACACAACTGACTTACCGCAACGAAGTCATGCATGGCCTTCGCATGGGCATTATTGCGTGCCCTCTCCTCCTCCAGCAGCCTCTGTGTATTCAGGTCCCTCTCCTCCAACAAGAGTCTGGTGGCCTCCCTCTCCTTCTCAAGTGCGGCCTGCAACCACTTCTCATCATCATCCATCCAGGGTCAAATGAACTAAATAAATAATGAAGGAAAACTAACCTCGATCGCAAGATCAACTGGCCTCGCGCGTTGCCGTATTACAGGAGCCGAGCTCGTTTGCCTCGCCTTGACCTGAGATAGAGTCTCAGTGATAGGGACGAAGCCATCACACATGGCCACTGTGCCATGACTCTTACCGCCACCAGAGATCGTCCACGCCTCCGCATCCATAGGATTCAGGCTCAGGTCAAAGTCAGGGCCACGCAGTTGTTTGACAACCTCAGAATAAGACGTCATCTTGTTGTAGGCGGACAGGCTTGTGTACGCCGACGGCCCGTCCCCCTTAGAATATGGTGTCGTATGTGTTGACCCCATTCACCCAAGCTTCTTTCAAGTCATCCATCAACGGTTGCATGTACACACTCATATTATTCCCCGGATAGTTTGGCCCTAGAACTATCAACGTCTGAAATATTTGCTTTCTTTTCATAATGGATTATGGTGGAAGATTGAGCGGAATAACAAACACAGGCCAGCAACTATATTGGGTAGCCGTCATACCAAAAGGATTGAACATGCGTATTCCTTGGCTCTTTAGCTTTTTCTGTATGTTTACGATCAAATGCCTTCCATGCGTTACCATCCGAAGGGTGTACCAACATCGGATCTCCGTTTTCATCTAATTCTTTCCTAATTCCATGTAAAGTCGTTGAAGTCTTGGTAGGATCGGCAGATACCGTAGAACACTCCCAGGGATTTTGCTCTGCTTCTTCTCACCTTCACCATTTTCTACCTCAACATATCTGGAGGACTTGCAAAATGGACAATATATTTCGTCCGCATACTCTTTCCTAAATAAGGCACATCCTTTCTCACAAGCATGTATCTGCTCATATGGCATCTTGAGTGCACTAAGGATTTTGTCTGACTCGTATAGGTTTGAAGGCATAATATGACCTTCGGGTAGAAACCGCCCAAATAGGGTCATCATTGAGTCAAACAGGTCTCTTCCAATGTTGAATTGGGCTTTAAGATCCATTACTTGTGCGATGGCATCTAGCTGAGAAATCTTAGTGTGCTCGTGAAGAGGACATTTTTAAGACTCCAACATGGCATAGAAGGCCTTTGCGGATTCCTCCATCTCTTCGTCCTTGTTCCGAGCATCATCAAAATCATTCACCATGTCTTCAATCCCTGTACCATAATCGTCGGTGCGCCGACGCAACACCTCGTCTCTGTTACGTTGGGCCGACTCACCATGAAATGTCCACAAGGTATAGCCGGGAGTAAAACCACGCATCTGCAGGTGTTTACCCATTACATCCTTTGTCTGTCGCGAATAATTCTTGCACTTAGTGCAGGGGCACCATGTTTTTGGCTGGCCTTTAGAAAATGCCATTTGCAGGAATTCATAGGTTTTGCTCAACCATTCATCGGTCATGTCTTTCTGACTAGGGTGACTGGAGTACATCCATTCACGATCAGTCATTCTGTCAAGCTAGCTCTATAGTATCCACATATGAACAATATAAATTATCAATTCATCAAGTATGTCAAATTAATTATGGTCATTTTTTAATCATGGTTAAAACATTGGGATGCACGGCATGCACACCTACCAGCTACTAGGTAAAGATGGGTCCTAATCCCACCCGAGTATGTGTAGATTGGGTCATTTTCCCATGCTCTGCTCCCGATCCAACGCAAAATTTCGGCAGCACCTCCCCGCTGTTCTCCTAATACACGTCTCGGAAACTAACCGAGAGGATGTGTACTCGGAGAACAACAAGGAGGCGCTGTCGAAAATCTGCATCGGATCCGGAACAAAGCATGGGAAAATGACCCAATCTACACATACCCGGGATGTCCATGGATAACGTTGGACAATTCAAAAGAATCACCGTTATAAATATGCAAATGCATGCATAGTTATAAACGTAACCCTTTCGAACGGGAGACGCATATTGGTTACGCAAAGACTTTGCATTTCAATACTAAAACTACTTATCTAGATAGTGTCATCGGCACGAAGGCCAGAACAAAGCAACATAAAGGGGGAGAAGGAAGAGTTAACAAATGTGCTCACTCTCGAATGCAGTGGAGGTCCTTGAAAACCAAACCCTCACGGGGAAGCTACTGCACATTTAAATGCAATCAATCAAAACAAATACGCACTCGCGATAATTAATCTAACTAATACCAACATCTAATTGACAACTACAATATTGAAAGTATAAAGCTAATTAATATCACTACTATAAAGCTAATAGTACTTTGGGCATTCCAAAATAGATATGTTGATGAGTTTGAAAATAGATCAAAGCGGGATTTGTCAGTCCGAGTGACGGTCAGGTAGTCTGGGCCCACTCGGTGATATTGCATCAACACCTTGCAAGGAAGTGACTAGGTTTACAAGAGATGTAATAGGCACAGACGAGTAAACTTTTTTGTTGGGAACGAGGTGTGAACTAGGTATAAGGATACCGACGATTAAACCTCGGACAAAGTACCACAGGACAAACGGATCAAGTCTTATCGTTAACAGTTTCCAACATAGATGGAAGTTCATCCGATGGAAGCGCATGGGCTATCAAGGATTGTAACCAGGTCCAATTGATTAGTCATTGATCAAGAGGGTGTCTTGATCATGTCTGTTGTTTCCCGAACCATATGGTGTGATACGTCTCAAACGTATCTACTTTTCCAAACACTTTTTCTATTGTTTTGACGACATTCTTGCATGATATGAACTAAACTAACCCGGACTGACGCTATTTTCAGCAGAGCTGCCTGTATGGTTTTCTTATGTGCAGGAAAATAGATTTTTAGGTGTCTCAGAAAATTCCAGGAAAAATCACAGAAAATCCACGCACCTGAAGGGCCGTTGTGCCAGAAGTGGGGCCAGAGGGCAGCCAGGGGGCCCAGGCGCCCTGCTGGCGCGGCCCCACTCCTGGCCGCGCCCGGAGGCCACCTAGGTGGGTCCTCCGCCCTCTGGTGCCCTACCGAAGCCCCTATTTATTCCCGTGGCGTGGAAACCCCAGGACATAAGTCGTTTTCCCAGATTCCGTCGCGGAGCCTCCGCCACCCTCTGTTCTTCTCCGAGAGGGCTAATCTGGAGGCTGTTTTGGCCACCGGTGAGGGGAGATCATCACCTTCGTCATCACCATCAACAATCCATCATCCCTCCATGACTTCTCCTTTCATGTGTGAGTAATTCCCTGCTGTGGGCAGAGGGAATGGTAGGGATTGGATGAGTTAGATCATTTAATAGTTCGTCAGATTGTTGGGGGCATGTTGCCTATCATCTACTTTGGTGTTTATCATCTTTGCTACAACTTGTTGCTCTTAATGCTTGTCACTTTGGGCCCGAGTGCCATGTTTTCAGATCTGAACCACTTGTGTTTTCGTGAGTTTATTTATGTTCTTGATCCTATCTATGAGTTGTACGCACCTATTATGGTCCAGAACCGGTGATCCCAAAGGTGATAGCTTGGGACACTAAAGGGGATGGACAATAATTTGAGGATTTCATTTACCCATTGAGTGCTAATGCTTTATTCCGGTGCTCTTTGACAGGAGCACCTTAATCTCCATAAGTTCCCTTTGGACCCGTTCGTAGCGGGATGGTAGGACAAAAGATGTTGTGCAATGATGTCTACACACACTTCTATTCTTGTAGACTATGTGGGGCCTCCAAGCGCAGAGGTTTGTAGGACAACATCAATTTCCCTCAAGTGGATGACCTAAGGTTTACCGAACTTAGGGAAGTAGAGGTTGAAGATGGTCTCTCTCAAGGAACCCTGCAATTAAGATACAAGAAGTCTCTTCTGTCCCCAACACACCTAATACAACTAGGAGTTGTATAGGTGCACTAGTTCGGCGAAGAGATGGTAAAATACGAGTGATAGGTGTGGCAAAGCAAGGTAATATAAATCTGTAATAAAAAGTGCAGCAAGCAAACTTGTGACAAAAGTGAGCACAAACGGTGTAACAATGGTGGAAACAAGGCCTAGGCTTCATACTTTCACTAGTGGCAACTCCCAACAACATTAACATAGTCTAATCACATGATATTTCCCATAAAACATGCAATGGAGACGTACTCGAAGGTCATTCCCTTGGGGTCAAGAGAGGACGAGAATTATGTAGGGCTACAAAAGCACACCTCAGAGTTCGTAGTTCTCAATCTATAGATTTCCCAATGTCACCGCGGCCTTCCAAAGAGAGTACCACAATAACCACAACATATCTCGTGGATAGTCAAAGACAAGCACCAAGAGACTCTCAATCTTCAATCAACACACAAAAGAGGTAATCACTCATGAAAATATTCTTCTAATGCATGTCCAATAGACCACTGTCACCATGGTCTCGGGGATTATACTAGATAATATCAAGTGAGTACATCAATCCAATACATAGAGGAAGGGGAAACATCATGGGGTCACCCTATATTTACATAGGCTATGATCACAACGAATATCAAATGATGGGAGAGAGAGAAGAACAGATAGCTACTGGTAGAAACCTCAACCCCGAGGAGGGACTACTCCCGCATTATGTAGGGAGGAAGCAACGTCGATGGAGATGAATCTGGGGGGACTTCCCCGTCCCGGCAGGGTGCCGACACAGGAATTCTGGTTCCTAATGTCTACACACGCTTATATTCTTGTAGAATATGTTGGGCCTCCAAGCGCAGAGGTTTGTAGGACAGAAGCAATTTTCCTCAAGTGGATGACCTAAGGTTTATCGAACTCAGGGAAGTAGAGGTTGAAGATGGTCTCTCTCAATCCACCCTGCAATTAAGATACAAGAAGTCTCTTGTGTCCCCAACACACCTAATACAACTAGGAGTTTTATAGGTGCACTAGTTCGGCGAAGAGATGGTAAAATATGAGTGCTAGGTGTGGCAAAGCAAGGTAATATAAATTTGTAATAAATGTGCAGCAAGATAACAAGTGATAAACGTGAGCAGAAACGGTATTTCAATGGTGGAAACAAGGCCTAGGCTTCATACTTTCACTCGTGGCAACTCCCAACAACATTAACATAGTCTAATCACATGATATTTCCCATAAAACATGCAGTGGAGACTTACTCAGAGGTCATTCCTTTGTGCTCAAGAGAGGACGAGAATTATGTAGGGCTACAAAATCACACCTCAGAGTTCGTAGAACTCAATCTATGGATTTCCCAGTGTCACCGTGGCCATCCAAAGAGAGTACCACAATCACCACAACATATCTCAAGGATAGTCAAAGACAAGCACCAAGAGACTCCTGGGCCCCTGGTGGTGGCCCTCCTGCCATGTCTTGGTTATCCGGAAGCTTCCGGGACGCTGGTTTTTTTATATTAATTTTTCAGGAATTTTTGGAGCACTTTTAATGGCCGGAAAACCTGAAATACAAAAACAGCAGAAAACAGGAACTGGCACTGAGGTGCACTGAGTTAATAGGTTAGTCCAAATATGATCAAAAGTGTATGAAAGTTCAAGAAAAACATGGAAAAGTCACACAAATAATGCATGGATCAAGCAGAAATTATAGATACGTTTAGGACGTATCAACATCCCCAAGATTAATTCCTGCTTGTCGTCAAGTAGGGAAATGATAACAAGCATAATTTCTGTGGCGACATGCTAACAACCATATAAGAACTTTGAAAGTAAAGCAATCAAGGTATGTAATTCAATTCAAGTCATAACAGGCAAGAGTATATCTATATTAGCATTGAAACAAGCAACGAAAGAACATTAGGTGCAAGAGCTCTCGCTGTCCGTGACTCGAATGTCTCCAAATGGTGTTTGCGTGCAAGAAGAGGGATAGGGAATACAAAAAAAGTATTTTTTGTGTTGAGAACTTAATCTACTAAAGTTTCACACTTGGTCTTTTTTGGAATCTTATCTTGACTCGTCTCCAGACCACCAGCCAGGTACAAGTCAATTTGATCCACTCATTTTTGATATTTTGAGCACTCATGCAATGGATGAGCGTAAGCACGAAATTTTACACTTAGGATGCAAAGAGAGAAATATAGTGGAGGAGGAAGACAAAAAGGTGAGAAAGGCTCATATCAATGAGGACAATAATAGGCGAGAGAAGGCCAAATGATAGATATGATGTGAGGAGTAGGGATTGCCATGCAACGGATGCACATATGAGCTAAGAAAAACTCTCCAATGGAGCTAGTGGGGGTGCATCCAACTTTCTCTCTCATGAAGACCTATAGCTTGTTTGAGGAGCCTCATCCTTGGAATATGCAAGCCAAGTTCTATAGTGTGAAGGTCGCCACATAGCTATATGCATGTATCATCATCTCTATGGAGTACAAGGATAAAAGGGAGTATTAGTGTGGATCTTTCAAAAGGATAGTAGTGTTGCCCCTTTCTCTCTTTTTTTTTCTTTTTTTTTCTATTTTTTGTATTTTTTGGTGGCCTCAATGGCTCTTTCTATTTAGCTCTCATTTGTCCTCTTTGGGATCTTTTATTTTGTCCACTTTGGTATCTTTTCCTCACTTAAGGGCAACACTGTAATTTACAAGAGGGTATAGAAGATCTTTCACACTTTACAAGGTACTCAAATCATAAAGAAGATGTATCATGATGTATGCAATGTATGCCGCTGCTAGTGTAGCAGGAACATGTATGACATGAAGATCAAGTCATGAAGAGGTGGAAGTTGCATGGCAATATATATCTCGGAAAGGCTATGGAAATTCCTTGGTTGGTAGGTATGGTGGTTGTTTTGAGGGAAGATATAGGGAGGTTTATGATGACAGAGCGTATCATGCCAAGGGTTTGGATGTACCGGCGAAGGTGGACGCCAACTCTCGGAGTGAGAAGAAGGCAATGCACGGTATGGAAGAGGCTAGAAAATATGAGGAGGTGGAAGTGTCAACTTTCAATACTCACATTAGTCCTAAGAAATCATGCACTTATTATCGGTAACTCTCAATCTAATAAGGAGGTTCACAAAGAGACAAGTACCCCGAGGAGGAGTGTATGGGGGTTTGGTTATCCTCGCGCATCCTTGACTCAAGGTACGTGCGTGTACTCTAATATTTGATCCCTCCAAAGATTTGTGATCCATCTAGTAGCTAGATTTCTCAACTAGTTTTGTAGGTTTTTGAGAATAAACACGGATTGCCAAAAATACGACACCTATCACTAATAGGCTAGAGCTCTTGACACCAAAAGTTTAAACATTACTCACATCAATACCTCAAAACTATTGCAAGTTACTACTAAAATTAAATAGCAACCTCAATTACCTACTTTCAAGACAAGACACAACTCAGTGCAACAACCAACTCTCTTAACAAGATAAACATGAAAACTAAAGAGAGTTCCAGCAACAAACTAAACAAAAGCCAAGGATCTTGCTAAAGACAAACTAAGACTAAAACTAGACATGACAGTAGCTACGAAAAGATAAAGAACACACAACAGCAAAAAGATAGGCATGAAGAATCCTATGATGTGTTCTAGATTTTGAAAGTGGAGCATGTTTCTCTCCCACACAATGTAAGAAGGGATCTACCTTGTTATGAACAGAAAGCGAAGCTAAAGAAAACTAAAAATAAAACCTAAGAGCGAGACGCTCCAAGCATAGCACATAACACATGAAGTGATAAAAATATAGTGAGACGAAGGACGAACTGATGATTCTTGATGGAGAAGGGGATGTACAGGGGCTTGAGTCTCCTTGAATATTTTTTGGGGATGCATGGGGGCATCCCCAAGCTTGAGCGCTTGACACTCCCGAATCTTCTTTCATCTCTTCCATCGCACACTTGAAAACTCCCTTCATACATAACTCATCATAAGCTGATTAGAGAGGTTAGTACCCTTAGTAAATAATTTTTCCCTACTGGATATAAAGATATTATTTAAGACCTACTGTTTATCAAGATTGCCAAAAGGTTTTTGCAAAGAAAAAGAAAGCTTAAGGTTTGCAAAAGTTAGGAGAGACAAAACGTGGCAGAATCTGTGAAAAACAGAACAACAGGCAGTAAACGATTTTTTAGGGGTACTTCTGCAACTCAAATCAAAAAACTCAGAACAGAGGCTCGAAATTAAATTGTATGGAGCATGCTATAAAAAAATCAGATCAAAAAGATGATCTGGTGATTTTAGGCTAATTTTTCCGTCCATGGACAGAATCTGTTTTCTGGACAGCATGTCACAACTTTTGAACTTTCTTGCAATCGGAGGCTAGACTTGGCACAAAGCTTGAAAATAAAGATACAATGATGTTGCTACAGTATTAAAAATCATCAAGACCACTAAAAACAGAAAGTAAAAACTCAAAGTAAAGATAACAAGGGTTGTCTCCCTAGAGCTCTTTCTTTATAGCCATAAAGCTAGGCTTAAGATTTTAATGATGCTCTCATAGGAATAAGGAATAAGAGTTGAAGAACAAAAGAGAGCATCAAGAAGCAAATAACAAACATATTTAAGTCTAAGATGCTTCCTATGCAAAGGGATCTTGTAGAGAAATAACTCATTGAAGCATAAAGATATTAGCATAGGAAATAAAAATAAGTGCAACTTCATAATCTTCAAATAAAGAGAGGGAACTTGATATTATTGAAATATCTATAAGAATATGTTCCCCTCTCATAATTATTCTTAGTAGGATCATGAATAAACTCAACAATATAAGAATCACATAAAGCATTGTTACCATGATCCACATGAAAAAGGGTACTCTTACTCTCCACATAAACATAATCTTTCTCATTGGTAATAGTGGGAGTAGGACTATCATAAACAACTTGAAAACTATAGAATAATTGTGTATTAGGAAGATGGTGTTCAACAAGGGAGTAATTCCCTCCATGATTATGACAAGTTTCATAAGGATAATTTCTCCTTATGTCATAGGTACCTTTATAATCACTATAGATATGAGTTATAACATCATCATAGTAGGGAAGAGCATTATCATTGCTAGAAACTATATTTGTAAACATGATGTATTTATTCTTACTAGCAAAAGAGTTATCAATTACCACATCACTAATGGGTAAAGGACTTGCAATCCTATCATCCCCAAACTAAGAGCTTTCCATATCATCACTCTCAGAGTTGGTACCAAAAATATTTTCAAGATCATAAGTAGTATTATCATGATTTTCCCAATCACAAAACGTAACATGCATATCATAATCAAAATCATCTTCAATAGTGCCTACGGACTTAACATCAGGGTAATAATGAATGCAATCAAGCTCACCGCCCTCCAAAAATTTATATCCGTTAGGATAAAAATTGATGCCACGGATATGCTCAGGACAGGTTGATAACCATTCTTCTTACTTCTTGCTCCTCTTCCTCCTCCTCTTCTTTTTCTTCTTCTTCACCTTAGGAGGGAGTGGTTGGAGATGATATTTCTCCACATATCCTGGTTTATCATTAGAAATAATAGGGGAAACTTGGGAGAAACTCTCCTTTTTATTAGTAGAGATATAAGAGACATTTTAATACTTTGGTAAAGTTCCCTACTTTCTAATATTACCTATGTAATCATTTACATGGAAATTGTGCAAAGTGTTGCTAATTCCTAAGGCATTAACATCTAGCCAAGAAGTCTTTTCTGATAACTCTTCACACATCAAAAATAACATAAGTTCGTCATAAAGATCAGAAGTGATCATGTTATCACACAACTGATTAACAGTTATGCTTTGAAATTTCATGCATTGAAAATTAAAGTGACCCTCTATGCAGCAAAGTTCACAAGTAAAAGGATAAAGGTCACTCATTTCTCTAGCAATTTCATTAAAATCTTTGACCCAAGTGATTGTTCTTTCATGCTTATGTTGCTTACAATACTTCTCTTCTTCAATCATAGGCCTTTCACAAGGTCTATCCACTCCACAAAAATTAACATGCTTATGTAAAAATTCATTTTCAGGAATTGGATCATGCATGCTGCAATCATCATGAACAATTTCATTTTCTTTGCAAATCTCTTTAAAAGGTTCATGATGCTTGATCGAATTCTCCTTAGGCATATTAAGATGTGAAGCAAAATATTTGAGGAAATCAACAAGGAGTTGATAATCAAGCACAAACTTAGCACTAAACTTATTAAAACTAGCAGTTTCAAAAAAGGACTTAATGCAATCATACTCATAACTTATACCTGACTCTTTACCTTTGTCGATCTCCCAATCTTTAGTAGTGCGTTGAATTCTTTCAAGGAGTTCCCATTTAGCATCAATCTTTTCGTTTGTGAAAGAACACATAGAGGAAGCATTGAGAAAGTCTTTATCCTGTCGAGAGAGCCTCGCATAAAAATTAGTAATAATTATATCTTTGGGGAGCCCATGGTTAGGACATTTTAGCATTAAAGTTTCCAGTCTCCCCAAGCTAGAGATATGCTCTCTCCGTTATGAGGATAGAAATTATAAACATAATTCCTATTCTCATGAACTTCATGAAGAGGGTAAAACTTGGAGTAAAAGATAGACTGGATAGGCTACTAGTTCGGCAAAGAGATGGTAAAATACGAGTGCTAGGTGTGGCAAAGAAAGGTAATATAAATCTTTAATAAAAAGTGCAGCAAGAAAACAAGTGATAAACGTGAGAACAAACGGTATTGCAATGGTGGAAACAAGGCCTAGTGTTCATGCTTTCACTAGTGGCAACTCCCAACAGCATTAACATAGTCTAATCAAATGATATATCCGATAAAACATGCAATGGAGACGTACTCGGAGGTCATTCCTTTGTGGTCAAGAGAGGACGAGAATTATGTAGGGCTACAAAAGCACACCTCAGAGTTCGTAATTCTCAATCTATGGATTTCCCAATGTCACCGCGGCCATCCAAAGAGAGTACCAAAATCACCACAACATATCTCAAGAATAGTCAAAGACAAGCACCAAGAGACTCTCAATCTTTAATCAACACACAAAAGAGGAAATCACTCATGACAATATTCTTCTAACCCATGTCCAATAGACAGCTGTCACCATGGTCTCGGGGATTATACTAGATAAGATCAAGTGAGTACATCAATCCAATACATAGAGGAAGGGGAAATATCATGGGATCACGCTAGATTAACATAGCATATGATCACAACGAAGATCACATCATGGGAGAGAGAGAGAAGAATACATAGCTATTGGTAGAAACCTTAGCCCCGAGGAGGAACTACTCCCGCTTCATGGAGGGAGGAAGCAACGTAGATGGGGATGAATCCGGGGGCACTTCCCCGTCCCGTCAGGGTGCCGGCACGGGAATTTTGGTCCCCCGAAGATTGTCGGCGATGGCGGCGGAGATCGGAACCGCTTCTTGATAAAGTACTTCGATATTAGGGATTTCCTCTGCGGTGGCTAAATATAGGCCAAGGAGGGAGACAGGGGGGCCACCACGTTTCCAGAAGGTTCTATGGCGCGGCCAAGGGGGGACCTGTAACATCCCAGATTTCACAAAAATTAAAAATTTTGTTTTCGGTGTGAATTGTTTGATTGTCTGATTTGTTTGCAGTGTTTGCATCCCCGATTTATCGATCGGCGATTATTTTCCCCTCTCTTATCTCGTATCGGACGGAGACCGACCCCTGCCACCCTGACACTCGACCTTTGCGACAACGGGTTTCACCCGAACACCGTCGCGAAAACCGCACGAGACCAGCCGCAGCCAACGGAACGAAAACCCCGTTTAATAATTAAACGGGATATTTTTATAGCGCGCCGGAAAGTGTTTTCGGAACGGTTCCAGCGCGAGGTGAACGCCGCCGGCTCGACTCGCTGATTGCGTAGTTCGAAGTTTTACCCGAATCGGATGTACTGCGGACCCCCGGCGGTCAGAAACGTGAGCACCGTGCGCGCGAGAGAAAAACCGAGGATGTTTTTGCAAACTTCCAGCCACCGGGGCTATATAAAGACCACCACACTTCCACCCATTTCTAGGGTTTCCCTAGGCAGCCACCAGCCCCAGATCTGGCCCCAAATACCCAATTTTCGTCCAAACCCTAAATTTCAGATCTGCATTTCGCCCAATCCATCCTGGACCGTCAGATCCGAAGATCCGACGGCCCCGGAGTTTGCCACGTCGCCCCCTGGATCTCCTCCCTCTCCTCCCGCACTCACCTCCTCCCTTCCCCTGCAGCAGACCGCCGCTGCCGCGGCTCCATGGACGGCGAGCCGGAGCTCGGTCGAGCCCGCGCTGTGGCCTCGTGGCGCCCGACGACCACCGCGCCTCCGGATCCGCGCCTTCGGCTGGACCCCTGCCGCCGCCGCCTCCCGATCTGCTACGCCAGGCCGGCCACCGACGCCCCTCCGCCACCGGGCCGCCGCTGCTCGCCGGCGAGCGCCGCCCTGGCACATCCCGTGCGGGAGGAACGAGCCGCCTCCATCGACCACGGCTGGGCCGCCTCCCAGCGCCCGTGGGCTGGCCTGCCAGGCCACGGTGGCCAAGTCCAACACGAGCCGCGGCCCATCGACCTCCTCTGGCCAGTGGGCCAGCCCGTTTGGGTGAGGCCACCCTTTCTTTTTATTCTCTGTTATTTTTTTTCCCTGTTGCTAAATCTGCTAAGTCCTTTATTATATCTGTTGCTGATTCGTTTTTGTGCGTAGTATTGCGATAAAACTGTAGCCCGTATGAACGTGCCCCCGAAATGAAATTTGCTCAGTTTTGCGTGCTCTAGCTTTTTTATGTATAAAGTATTTCCGTTTGAGCTCATCTTGATTGTGTTATTGTGTGTTGAACAGGGCATCAGGCCGTTAGACTGCTACTTTTCCTGTTAGATGCTGCTGTTATTATTTTGTTGCAACTTTGCATGATGATTGTAACAAATCCATGAGGCCTATTGCATTGATTCCTTTTGCGTTGTGTTAAGCAATGTTTCTACTTCAGTTCCATGCGTGCACATGCCATATTTTCTTGCTGCATCATGTTTATATCTTGCTCCAAAGTAGCTATCCTGATGTTATTGTGCTGCTGTTGCTGAATCTGTTATTTTGTTGCAACTTCGGTCGACGAGTGTGTCGCGACCGTTTATCGGATTTGAGTGATTCCAATTGCATATTGTTAAGCATCATGTCTACTTTCATCCCATGTATTGCTATGTCATGTCTCTGCACTTTTGCATATAGATTTACCCCTGTTTATACAGCATGTGTGCATAACTTGTTTTGCTTATATCTTTTTAACCGTAACTCCGTTTGGGGTGTTCTTTATATGTAACTTGATTAGTTTTTCGTGTACTTTGTGTTTATGCTATTGTTTGCTGTTGTTAACCAACCTAAAATATGGTTTAGGGAAGAACAGTACCAAATCTTTTAATCATCGTGCGACACTTAGTGTTATGCCATGTTTAGGTTGTGCCTCACTTAAATTAACTAGCATAGATAGTTTACCTTGTGCTTCACATTTTTCCATGTTTGTGTTCTATGCCATGCTTGCTTGAGTTGCCATGTTAACAACCTTTGTTGATCTCCTGTAGCTAAGCAACTTGAACCACCGTAAACGTGCGGTATTCGTCGTGTGTGACCGATACCCCACTTAAACTGTTAGTAACCGCTCTCGACGGTAGGTGCGTTGTCTCGTGTTGCCTTCTTGTTTATGCTTGCTCGTGTTTTCTCCGTAGTAATAGTGGTGCACCGTTGATTGCTTTCCAGTGTTTACTTCTTGTGTGCTCCCGCGGGTACCTCTCGGAGACGATGCGAGCGTGCGATCAACTACACCTTCGGAATCCGACTTATCAACAGGCAAGAACTATACATTACTTATGATCCATTCTATTTCAACCAGCGGTTTGCATGCTAGTCTAGGTTAGGTTCGATGTTTGATCCTACAACATGTATACCGCCTCTTTCAAACCGATACAGCCATGTCCCTTCCCAGCAAACCTTGTACTGCTATGTTACTTTTGCTCGTTGCTCAGCCCCTGCTTAGTATGCATGTTTAGGATGCTACGATGTTACCCTGTTACTCCTTGGTTTGGGATATCACATTATTACATTGTTGTTGATGATATGATTATTATAATGTTGACTATATTCGACGAAGGATGGAAGGTCTAGGCTATCCCGCCCCGACGCTTTGTTCCATTCAAGTCACCTAGGATCCGAGTTCCGGGTATTGGTTTTAAGACTGAGCGTGCCTAATCGCGTGTGGGATTTTATGGGGTCCCCTTTTCTTACGTACCTAGCTTCAAACATTTCTAGTGGTGGCCCAAGCTGATTTACCATTTGAAACCATGTGTGTGCTGGTCAGCTGCCAGTTGTTTTCAAACCAACCCGGACCAGTGAGGACTTAGTTCCCTTGCTGGCCCACCTTGGTCAGCTGAGGACTCGGTTTCCCATGTGTGATAAACCGGCTATCCAAACCTGCGACAGACGGTAGAGACCAGATCGAGAGAGCGGCCGACTCCTGAGATGGATGTCGACTCACCGGGGGCCACCCGGATTTGTTCGTTGTTAGTTAGAGGGACCTGTCGTTTCGGATCTCTTGGAACTAAATCATAAAATGGTTGCCTGTGATGGGAAGCAACTGAGAGTGATGGACGTGCGTGCGGAGCCTCGTAATGGGTAGTTGGTACACCCCTGCAGGGTTAAATCTTTTCGAGAAGCCGTGTCCACGGTTATGGATGACTTGAGACCTACTCCTTGTTCATAGACAACAACAACTGAGATATTCTTAATATAACTTGATCAACGTGTGCGTGTGCCTTGACTGCTTCTTCTTCGTCGGGATGCGAAGAGGAGGACAAGGATAGGATAGGTGTTATGTTTGGGTAGTAGTTGATAGCAAGACTTGTTGGAGGTGATTCCTCATCGAATGCTTGGTTTCTTACCTTACTCTCTAGATCGTTAGCCACTTCATAAATGCTAGAGCGGCAACAACCTCACCACTTACCCCTTCCTTACCGTAAACTACTAGTTGTCCTAGAATGACGAGTGATGAAGTCCTTGCTGGGTCAGATGACCACTACAGTTGGATGCTGAGTACCTCTGTACTCATGATACTACCCCCAAACTCTTTTCAGGGTTCTGATTGACAACAGGTATGGTGATCGACGTTTCACGTGGAGACTCGACGACGACTAGTTAGGCGGATCCCGGCGGAGGGCCTGGACCCGTGTGGTTATGGGATCGATGTTTTTCTCTTTGCCAGTAGGCGTTTGCTTGTAGTCTGTACTCAGACGTTACCTTCCTCTATTGTATTGTATTTAAGGAAGTTGTATGCCGATTGTATGAGATGTTGTATCCTGTATTTGTAATGTTGTGATGTCATGTTGGAAATCCGGGGCATATGGCTTTGTCATATGTCGCGGTGGGACCTATATGTGCTTCGTCCCCGGATCTGGGTGGAAACACCTAGATCTGGAATAGTACCGCATATCGGGCCTTACAGGACCCGTGCCGGGCACCCTCCTGGGCCCCTGGTGGTGGCCCTCCTACCATGTCTTGGTTATTCCGGAAGCTTCTGGGACACTGATTTTTTATATAATTTTTCCGGAATTTTTGGAGCACTTTTAATAGCCGGAAAACCTAAAATAGAAAAACAGCAGAAAACAGGAACTGCCACTAAGGTTCATTGATTTAATAGGTTAGTCCAAATGTGATCAAAAGTGTATGAAAGTTCAAGCAAAACATGGAAAAGTCACACAAATCATGCATGGATCAAGCAGAAATTATAGATTCGTTTGGGACGTATCAGTCCCCCGAAGCTTGTTGGCGATGGCGGCGGAGATCGGAATTGCTTCTGGAGAAAAGGGTTCTGGAATCAGGGTTTTCGCGACACGAGTATTAATAAGAGCCAAAGGGGGGCACCAGGGGGGAGGCGGCCTCCCTGAGCAGCCCCACCCTAGGCCACGCCAGCTAGCCGCCTGGGCACCAGGTGGGGCCCTTCTGGCCCTTCTTCAGTGAATCCGGAAGCTTCCGGAACGCTGATTTTTTATCTGATTTTTCCCAAATTTTTGGAGCACTTTTAATATGGGGGAAACCTGAAATAGAAAAAATAGCAGAAAACAGGAACTGGCACTGGGGTGCTCTGAGTTAGTAAGTTAGTCCAAATATGATAAAATGTGTATGAAAGTGTATCTAGATCATAGCAATATCACACAAAACATGCATGGAGCAAGCAGAAATTATAGATATGTTTGGGACGTATCAACATCCCCAAGCTTAATTCCTGCTCGTCCTCCAGTAGGTAACTGATAACAAGCATAATTTATGTGGTGACATGCTAGCAACCATATAAGAACTTTGAAAAGTAAAGCAATCAAGGTATGTGATTCAATTCAAGTCATAACATGCAAGAGTATATATTAGTATTGAAACAAGCAACAAAAGAACATTAGGTGCAAGAGCTCTCACTGTCCGTGACTCGAATGTCTCCAAATGTTGTTTGCGTGCACGAAGGGGCATAGGGAATACGAGAAAAAGTATTTTTGTTGAGAACTCAATCTACTAAAGGTTCACACTTGGCCTTCTTTGGAATCTTATCTTGACTCATCCCCAAACCACTAGCCAGGTACAAGTCAATTTGATCCACTCCTTTTCGATATTTTGAGCACTCATGCAATGGATGAGCGTAAGCACGAGAGTTGACACTTAGGATAGCAAAGAGAGAGATATGGTGGAGGAGAAAGACAAAAAGGACGAGAAAGGCTCACATCAATGAGGACAATCATAGGCGGGAAGGCCAAATGATAGATATGATGTGAGGAGTAGGGATTTCCATGCAACGGATGCACATATGAGCTAAGAAAGCTCTGCAATGGAACTTGTGGGGGTGCATCCAACTTGCTCGCTCATGAAGACCTAGAGCTCTTTTGAGGACCCTCATCATTGGAATATGCAAGCCAAGTTTTATAGTGCGAAGGTCCCCACATAGCTATATGCATGTATGATCATCTCTACGGAGTACAAGGATAAGATGGAGTACTAGTGTGGATCTTTCAAAAGGAATAGTAGTGTTGCCCCTTTCTCTCTTTTTATTTTCCTTTTCTTTTCTTCTATTTTTTTGTATTTTTTTGGTGACCTCAATGGCTCTTTCTATTTAACTCTCATTTGTCCTCTTTGGGATCTTTTATTTTGTCCACTTTGGGATCTTTTCCTCACTTAAGGGCGACACTCTAATTTACAAGAGGGTATATAAGATCTTTCACACTTCACAAGGTACTCAAATCATACTGAAGATGTAGCTATCATGATGTATGCAATGTATGCCTCTGCCAGTGTAGCAGGAACATGTATGACATGAAGATCAAGTCATGAAGAGGTGGATGTTGCATGGCAATATATCTCGGAAAGGCTATGGAAATGCCTTGTTAGGCAGGTATGGTGGTTGTTTTGAGGAAAGATATAGGGAGGTTTATGATGACAGAGCGTATCATGCCAAGGGTTTGGATGTACCGGTGAAGGTGGACGCCAACTTTCAGAGTGAGAAGAAGGCAATGCATGGTACGGAAGAGGCTAGCAAATATGAGGAGGTGGATGTGTCAACTTTCAATACTTACATTAGTCCGAAGAACTCATGCACTTATTATCGATAACTCTCAATCTAATAAGGAGGTTCTCAAAGAGACAAGTACCTCGAGGAGGAGTGTATGGGGGTTTGGTTATCCTTGCGCATCCTCGACTCATGGTACGTGAGTGTACTCTAATATCCGATCCCTCCAAAGATTAGTGATCCATCTAGTAGCTAGAGTTCTCAACTAGTTTTGTAGGTTTTTGAAAATAAACATGGATTGCTCAAAATACGACACCTATCACTAATAGCCTAGAGCTCTTTACACCAAAAGTTCAAACATTACTCACAACAATACCTCAAAACTATTGCAAGTTACTACTAAAATTAAATAGCAACCTCAATTACCTACTTTCAAGACAAGACACAACTCACTTCAACAACCAACTCTCTTAACAAGATAAACATGAAGACTAAAGAGAGTTCCAGCAACAAACTAAACAAAATCGAAGGATCTTGCTAAATACAAACTAAGACTAAAACTAAACATGGAAGTAGCTACGAAAAGATAAAGAACACACAACAGCAGAAAGATAAGCATGAAAAATCCTATGATGTGTTCTAGATTGGAGTGGAGCGTGTTTCTCTCCCACACAAAGTAAGCTGGGGTCTAACTTGTTATGAACAGAAATAAAAACTAAATAAAACAAAAAAGTAAACCTAAGAGCGAGATGCTCCAAGCATAGCACATAACGCATGAAGTGATAAAAATATAGTGAGACGAAGGAGGAACTGATGATTGTTGATGGAGAAGGGGATGCACGGGGGCATTCCCATGCTTAGATTCTTGAGTCTCCTTGAATAATTATTGGGTATGCATGGGGGAATCCCCAAGCTTGAGCGCTTGACACTCCCGGATCTTCTTTCATCATCTTCCATCGCACACTTGAAAACTCCATTCATACATAACTCATCATAAGCTGATTAGAGAGGTTAGTACCCTTAATAAAATAATTTTTCCCTCAAGATTGCCAAAAGGTTTTTGCAAATAAAAAGCAAGCTTAAGGTTTGCGAAAGTAAGGAAAGGAAAAATGTGGAAGAATCTATGAAAAACAGAACAGCGGGTAGTAGGGAATTTTTTCGGGCACTTCTAAACCTCAAATAAAAAAACTCAGAACATAAGAAACTGTCACAATTGTATAGAGCACGCTGTGTAAAAATTTCAGCTCCAAAAGATTAACTAGTGATATGTTCCGATTTTTCCCGTCAAGCAGACAGAATCTGTTTTCTAGACAACATGTCACAACTTTTGCTTCCCTTATCATAAGAGGCTAAACTTGGCACTAAGCTTGAAAATAAAGATATAATGTTGTTGCTACAGTAGTAACAATCATCAAGACCACTAAATACTGAAAGTAAAAAACTCAAACTAGCGATAACAAGGGTTGTCTCCCTAGAGCTCTTTCTTTATAGCCATAAAGATAGGCTTATGATTTTAATGATGCTCTCATAGGAATAAGGAATAAGAGTTGAAGAAAAAAAGAGAGCATCAAGAAGCAAATAAAAAACACATTTAATTCTAACATGCTTCCTATGCAAAGGGATCTTGTAGAGAAATAACTCATTGAAGCATAAAGATATTATCATAGGAAGGCAAAATAAGTGCAACTTGAAAACCTTCAACATAAAGAGAGGGAACTTGATATTATTGAATATCTATAAGAATATGTTCCCTTCTCATAATACTTTCCAGTACTATCATGAATAAACTCAACAATATAAGTATCACATAAATCATTGTTACCATGATCCACATGCAAAAGGGTACTCTTACTCTCCACATAAGCATAATCTTTCTCATTGGTAATAGTGGGAGTAGGACTATCATAAACAACTTGAACACTATAGATTAATTGTGTATTAGGAAGATGGTGTTCAATAAGGTAGTAATTCCCTCCATGATTATGACAAGTTTCATAAGGATAATTTCTCCTTATGTCGTAGGTACCTTTATAATCACTATAGATAGGAGTTATAACATCATCATAGTAGAGAAGAGCATTATCATTGCTAGCAACTATATTTGTAAACATGTTGTCTTTATTCTTACTAGCAAAAGAGTTATCAATTACCACATCACTAAGGGGTAAAGTACTTGCAATCCTATCATCCCCAATCTTAGAGATTTCCATATCATCACTCTCAGAGTTGGTACCAAAAAGATTTTCAAGATCATAAGTAGCATTATCATCATTTTCCCAATCACAAAAAGTAACATGCATATCATAATAAAAATCATCTTCAATAGTTCCTATGGACTTAACATCAGGATAATAATGAATGCAATCAAGCTCACCATCCTCCAAAAATTTCTGTCTGTTAGGATAAAAATAATGCGAGGAATATGCTCAGGACAGGTTGATACCCATTCTTCTTCCTTCCTGCCCCTCTTCCTCCTCCTATTCTTTTTCTTCTTCTTCACCTTAGGAGGGAGTGGTCGGAGATGAAGTTTCTCCACATATCCTGGTTTATCATTAGAAATAATAGGGGGAAACTTGGGAGAAACTCTCCTTTTTATTAGTAGAGATATAAGAGACATTTTAATACTTTGGTAAAGTTCCCTCCTTTGTAATCTTACTTATGTAATCATTTTCATTGCAATTAATAACACAATAGAGATGGTAATTTTGCAAAGTGTTGTTAATTCCTAAGTCATTAACATCTAGCCAAGAAGTCTTTTCTAATAACTCTTCACACACAAAAAATAACATAAGTTCATCATAAAGATCAGAAGTGATCATGTTATCACACAACTGATTAACAATTATGCTTTGAAAGTTCAGGCATTGAAAATTAAAGTGACCCTCTATACAACAAAGTTCACAAATAAAAGGATAGAGGTCACACAATTGTCTAGAAATTTCATTTAAATCTTTGACCCAAGTGATTGTTCTGTCATGCTTATGTTGCTTACAATACTTCCCTTCTTCAATCATAGGCCTTTCACAATGTCTATCCACTCCACAAAAATTAACATGCTTATATAAAACTTAATTTTCAGGAATTGGATCATGCATGTTGCAATCATATTGAACAATTTCCTTTTCTTTGCAAATCTCTTTAAAAGGTTCATGATTCTTGATCCAATTCTCCTAAGGCATATTAAGATTTGAAGCAGAAGATTTGAGGAAATCAACAAGGAGTTGAGAATCAAGCCCAAACATAGTACTAAACTTATTAAAACTTGCAATTTCAACAAAGGACTTAATGCAATACTACTCATAATTTATACCTGACACTTTACCTTTGTCGATCTCCCAATCTTCAGTATTGCGTTGAATTCTTTCAAGGAGTTCCCATTTAGCATCAATCTTTTTGTTTATGAAAGAACCCATAGAACAAGCATTGGGCAAGTCTTTATCCTGTCGAGAGAGCCTCGCATAAAAATTTGTAATAATTATATCTTCGGGGAGCCCATGGTTAGGACATTTTAGCATTAAAGTTTCTAGTCTCCCCCAAGCTTGAGATATGCTATCTCCGTCATGAGGATAGTAATTATAAACATAATTCCAATTCTCATGAACTTCATGAAGAGGGTAAAACTTGGAGTAGAATAGAGACTGGATCTCTTCCCAATCTCGTAGGTGAGAATCATCTACTAGCCTATGCTATTCCAATCCTTTTCCTTTCAGTGACAAGAAAAATAATTTCCTCATGGCTCCATCTCTTGTCAAAGCTGAAATCTTAAACAACTCACAAAGTTCTGTAAGTTTCAACATATGAGTACTAGGATGAACTATTCCATCCCCTGCATAACAATCATTCCTAATTATTTCAATTATCCCAAGTGGTATTTTGAATGGGATATATTTAGTAGGTGGAGGAGACTTCTCTACCACAGCTGTGGTAAAGCGGCCTTCCCCAAACAGCGAACTAAGAGTGCAGTTTTCCATTAGCATAACTAGTGAAAATAAAAACAAGAAACAAAAATATTTAATTGCAAGATCTAAAGATATACCTTCAACGCTTACCTCCCCGGCAACGGCGCCAGAAATATCTTGATGTCTACAAACACTTCTATTCTTGTAGACTATGTTGAGCCTCCAAGCGCAGAGGTTTGTAGGACAGGAGCAATTTCCCTCAAATGGATGACCTAAGGTTTATCGAACTCAGGGAAGTAGAGGTTGAAGATGGTCTCTCTCAAGCAACCCTGCAATTAAGATAAAAGAAGTCTCTTGTGTTCCCAACACACCTAATACAACTAGGAGTTGTATAGGTGCACTAGTTCGGCGAAGAGATGGTAAAATACGGGTGATAGGTGTGGCAAAGCAAGGTAATATAAATCTGTAATAAAAAGTGCAGAAAGCAAACATGTGACAAAAGTGAGCACAAACGGTGTAACAATGGTGGAAACAAGGCCTAGGCTTCATACTTTCACTAGTGGAAACTCCCGACAACATTAACATAGTATAATCACATGATATTTCCCATAAAACATGCAATGGAGACGTACTCGGACGTCATTCCTTTGTGGTTAAGAGAGGACGAGAATTATGTAGGGCTACAAAAGCACACCTCAGAGTTCGTTTTTCTCAATCTATGGATTTCCCAATGTCACCGCGGCCACCCAAAGAGAGTACCACAATCACCACAACATATCTCATGGATAGTCAAAGAGAAGCACCAAGATACTCTCAAACTTCAATCAACACACAAAAGAGGAAATGACTCATGAAAATATTCTTCTAATCCATGTCCAATAGACCGCTGTCACCATGGTCTCGGGGATTATACTAGATATGATCAAGTGAGTACATCAATCCAATACATAGAGGAAGGGGAAATATCATGGGATCACCCTAGATTAACATAGCCTATGATCGCAATGAAGATCACATCATGGGAGAGAGAGAAGAACACAAAGATACTGGTAGAAACCTCAACCCTGAGGAGGGACTACTCCCACATCATGGAGGGAGGAAGCAACGTCAATGGAGATGAATCCGGGGGCACTTCCCCGTCCCGGCAGGGTGCCGACACAGGAATTCTGGTCCCCCAAAGCTTGTTCGCGATGGCGGCGGAGATCGGAATTGCTTCTGGAGAAAAGGGTTCTGGAATAAGGGTTTTCACGACACGAGTAAAAATAAGACCCAAAGCGGGGCACCAGCGGGTCCAGCAGGAGTCCAGGCGGCCTCCCGACGCGTCCCCACCCTAGGTCGCACCACCTGGCCGCCTGGGAACCAGGTGGGGCCCCTCTGGCCCTTCTTTGGTGAATCCAGAAGCTTCCGGAACGCTGATTTTTTACCTGATTTTTCCCAAATTTTTGGAGCACTTTTAATATGGGGGAAACCTGAAATAGATAAATAGGAGAAAATAGGAACTGGCACTGAGGTGCAATGAGTTAATAAGTTAGTCCAAATATGATCAAATGTGTATGAAAGTGTATCTAGATCATAGCAGCATCACACAAAACATGCATGGAGCAAGCAGAAATTATAGATACGTTTGGGATGTATCATGCAAGTTCTTATTGCAAGTACGCACTACTACCTACGGGATACATGCCTAATGTTCGATATTTGCCTAGATGATCCTTGATTTTCAGTGTGCCTTGCCTAGTGTTAAAGTCTATTACATGTTCACTCTCATCCAAGCAGCGCCCAACCATCCATCTCCCTAGCCTACAGTGTTTTAATCCTGCTGCTTACTAGTTGATTACTTTTGCTATTTTACTTTCGTTGTTGCCGCTATCACTTCCATATCACCGTTACTATTATTATCTCGTTGCAAGGAAGTGTATTTCATGTGCTGTTGAATTGACAACTGAACTGTTAAAGCTTGCAAATATTATTTGGCTCCCCTTGAGTCGAATCTATAAATTGGGTTATTCTTACCTGCGAAGACTATCTCGATCCCCTACAGTTGAGGGTCATAAAGTACTGTTTTCTGGCGCCGTTTCCGGGGGGCATAGCTTTATTTACAAGTCTACTTGAAGTATTCTGCCTGTTGCACTATATCCACTATGGGTAAGAAAGGAGACCCCAAGATTCCGATCTTACCATCGACTACAACAAAAGGTACTGTTCTGAGAACTAGTGCTACACTTGATTCACCTTCAGTTATAAGTAAGTTTGCTTCACCACGACCACCACATGCTTCTTCCACTGAGTCTGTTACTATGTACGATACTTTTGATAATGCTTCTACTAATTTTGAGGAAATTGGTTTTCTTGGTCTCTATCTTGAATCCCAAATGGATAAGGTTGCAGCACAGTCCGAGATTGAAACTCCTGCTACCTATTTTCCTACTTGCAAAGACTTTGGTTACCCAGACTTGGACAAACTCAAGGAGAGACTCCTTGAGGATGATTATGTTATTCTCGATGATGATTTATGCAGGGAACTTACAGAGTGTGCCGACTCTGACCCTGGTGCTGTTAGGAAGCTACTCAAAACGCACTCCATGAAGAACAAGATTACTCCTGATCCTGAATTTGCTACATCTCCTATATGCATCACTAATCCTGATTATGATTTCTCTGTTGATCTTTCACTTATATCTATAGCTGAAGATGACCCCTTTTAATGCAAAGAAAATGATGATGCCATAGCACACCTGACCAAACTCACTGAGTTAGGTGGCTTGTTTACTACTGATGAGAGGATACGAAACTTTTATCTGGCTAAGCTTTTTCCTTTCTCTTTGAAGGGAGATGCTAAAGCATGGTATGATGTACTACCCTATGGTTCCATTAAGAGTCCTCAGGACTTAGCTCAATCTTATGTTGATAAGTATTTTCCTGCTCATATGCAACATCCTGGTTTACAAAGAATTTATAACTTTAAACAGTTGCAGGATGAGTACCGCCCTATACCTTGGGGGAGGTATTGCAGTTTAATTAAGGCTAGACCGGGACATGGAGGCCCTAACAATGAATTACTTGATATATTTTATGCTGGTCTAACCGATGAATATAGATCCTATTTGGATAGTTGTGCTAGTTGTGTATTCAGGGAAAGAACACCGGACGATGCGGAAGAATTAATGGGCAATATTCCCAAGAACCACAAATATTGGTCCGTCCCTAAACCACCTCCACCACCAAAGAAAAGGGGCATGCTTGTTCTAAGCCCAGAAGATATGCAAGATGCAAAGAAGTCTATAAAAGAAAAAGAAATTAAAGCGGAAGACATGAAGAATCTACCTCCTATCGAGAAGTTGTGTGAGCTTACTACTCATCCTCCCTTGGTAGAGGTACACTCTCTTTTAGATTTGAATGCAAGTGACATCCCTCAAGGTAAGACTCCTGATCAATGTTAAGATGAGCTTGATAATTTTATTATGAAGCAAAATCACTTTAATATGAGGATTCAAAGTCAGTTGCATGATAATACTCTTGCTATGAAAAGTTTGCTTGATGTTCTAGGTAGAACAGTTAATGATGTTAAATGTCTTGTTAAGCATTTTCATATGGTTCAAACTCAGCTTGAACAAATTTCTGATGTGCAAAAAGATTTCCTTGCTAACAATGCTAAACAAGATAATTTACAGGCCTCTTGTATAGTGAGTTGGGGTGGAACACACACCTAGGACCCTCTCTATCCAGAGGGGCATCCAAAGAGGATCGAGCAAGATTCTCAAATGCAAGAAGAATAATTTGTTAGCTCTACGAAGAAGAAGAAGAAGAAGAAGAATAAGAAGAAACAAAAGGAAGCTGACAATTCAAATGATCCCATAGTAGAATAAGAGCATGTTGCTGATCCAAATAGAATATCCACCTCAGATGCTGAGACTGAATACGGTGCTGAGCCTGAAAAAGATAAGGCGAAGAATGATCCTCCCGAGGTGCGAGAAGAAGAAGCACCCGACGAACGCAAGAAATATACTAGAGAAGACTTCATCGCAAGAAGACACGGGAAGGAAAAAGAACCATTGGTACAGAAGCCCATGCCCTTTCCAGGTAAGTATCTCAAAACCAAAGAAGAAGAGCACTATAATAAATTTTGTGAATGGATGAAACCTCTTTTTCTTCAAATTCCTTTGACTGATGCTATTAAATTACCTCCTTATTCAAAACACATGAAAGATATTGTTACTAATAAAAGAAAAGTCCCTAATGAGGAAATATCTACTATGCTAGCTAACTACTATTTCAGTGGCAAGATTCCTGAGAGGCTTGGTGATCCAGGTATACCCACCATTCCTTTCTCCATAAAGAATAATTATGTAAAAACTGCTTTATGTGATCTTGGAGCAGGAGTGAGTGTCATGCCTTTTCCTCTTTATAAGAGCCTATGTTTAGATAAATTAATCCCTACAAATATCTCTCTCCAGATGGCCGACAACTCAACAGCCTATCCCGATTGGTATTTGTGAGGATGTTCCTGTTTAAGATGCCAATTGCTTAATACTTACTAATCTTGTTGTGCTTGACCTGCACGAGGATGGGAGCATGTCCATTATTATTGGTAGACCTTTTCTTAACACCACAGGTGCTTATTGATTGCAATAAAGGAAAGGTTACCTTCAACGTGGATGACAAAGAACATACGATGTATTTTCCGAAGAACATCAACAAAAGGCATGGACTTAAGTCTATAGAGAATATCGAGACCGTGAAGATTGGAGAATAGGATTGTCCCCTACACGTGCACTACAAATACAAAACCATTATGGTGGGGACAATTTCCATTAAAGTAAAGGTACAATGATCACTCTATAAGAGGTGAGACTTTTTGCTCTGTATATCGCCCGTTTGTTGGTAAGACTTGATCAACCTTGCTACTAACATGTTTTATATAGGTTAAAAGTGGAGCTGGTTATGTTTTCGTTTTCTTTAGATTTTGTTCTCTTTGTTGTACCAAGTTTTTATGTTTTTGATGCTTCACATTTCTAATCACTATTTCATGTTTTTAGAAAGTTTCGCAGCTTTTTGAACCTCGAAAAATTTTCAACAGTGAAGTTGTCAGAAAAATTCCACAAAAATAAAAATCAAAGTTTCCACGACAAAAGTGACCAAGAGGCACCTGGGGCTGACCAGGGGGGCCACCAGTGGCCCAGGAGGCCAGCTAGCGCGGCCTTCCCCCTAGCCGCGCCCACAGGGCGCCTGGGGCCCACAGGGCAGCCAGACAGGTACTTCTTCCTCCCTTCTCTTCCTCTCTCTCCAAAAACATGAGTTCTGCACCTGGACTTGCGTTCTTGCTGTTCTTGGAGGCGATTTTCGATATCTTTCTATAGCCCATCATTTGAGCTGAGATTTTGAGAAAATACTCCCTGGTATGTGACTCCTCCACCCCTCCAATTAGATTTTTGATTGGTAGTTTCATTTGTGAGTATTTAGTAGTTCTTGGTGCTATTCATATGAGCTTGCATGTTGTGTAGAAATTTATTTTCCAAGTTTTGAAGCAAGTTTATGCCTTAGGTAAGTGACTAGAGTAGTTTTCCTCAACTTACTTTGCTTAAATATTTGTTTTTGTGAATTGTCAAAAAATTTCAGAAATGAGTTTGCTAGGAAAAACAAAGGGGTGGCTTGGGAAGAAGAAGCCCGAGCGCACCGATCGAGTTACTAGTGCTGCAACTTCATCCTCAGCTTCTAGGGTGAGCTATAATGAAGATCATGTGCCCCTAGAGCTATTGGAAGACACAAGTCCGACACTTGCAATGACATATTCGTGCGACGTTTTTCTTGAAGCTGCAGGAATCAAGGAGGAGTTTTACAACCTTTGTGCTAATGCAGGTTTGACACGACTTGCAACATGGCGTGTTGCTCAGTATCATAAACTCACCTCATGTTTTGTTAATAGTTTCAGATATAATTATGATGCTGGTATTATTGGGTTTAAAATTTACAATGATCTTTTGACCATGTATTTGGCAAGATTTGTGAAATAATAGGTGTGTCGAACATTGGACAGACGACAACGATGAAAACTCAGCCCATCGAGCTGAGGACTCTCTTCAACTCTCTTTGCAGCCAGGAGACAAGGGATATTCAGCGTTCAAGATTTCCAGCATCTTATTCCCCCACCTCAGGTATTTCGCGTATTTTATTGCTAGAGGGGTGTTAGCTCGTGACAACACGAGCAACAGTTCTGCACTGGATATTGCTATATTTGTGAACTCCCTCTCAGGGGATATTAAGTATAATGTGAGTGCCTTAATTGCTCGCTGCCTTGTTTTTTAAGCTTTAAGACTGAAGGGCAGAGCACCCCCCAGCATTTTACTAAAACACCACATCAATTACATATTTACAACAAAATTAAGCTTCAAAAAAATGGCCCCTCAAGGGGGAAGAAAGTCAATCCACCTAAGTAGCTCATCCTTAAACCTAGGCTTAATCCTGTAACTAAGCAAGGTGAGGTCATGAATGAACCCCACTCTCCATCTTGCAAAATTTGGCCTCTCATGCTTAAAACATTTAGCATTTCTCAACATCCATATGTTCCACCAAGCTGTGAAAACCACTTCAGAAAAGGAAGGCTTATTGAAAGCCTCCCTAGCTGCCTTTGCCACCTGCACCATGTCAGACCCAAGTGTCTAGTCAATCTGAAGATATGACCAGATTCTCCTACTAAGTTGCATTGGAAGAACAGGTGATCTCTAGTCTCCAGGTGTTGAGTGGGGCATAACACACATTCTGGCCCATCCTCAATGTGCAAAAACCTCTTGAGGATCATATCTTGTGTGTTGATGCGATCCATGATCACTAACCAGGCAAACACCTTTGTCTTTAGGATACAACATGACTTCCAAATCCAATTAAGAAAGGGATTGGATTGGATAGGAGCATGAACCATTTTGTAAAATTTCTTCGCAGTGTATTGACCCTTGTTCCCAAACTTCCAGTTCCAACGGTCATTAGCTAGATCAGACCTATGATTCTGGAGAATATCTTCCAAATTCATAATCTCTTCATAGGTCTGGGCAGAGAGAGGCAGATTGAAAAGGTCTGTGGGATCAATGACATTCATATCCTCCTGAACAGAGAGGAGAGTGTCTTTAGCATAGGACATCAATCTTCCAAATGTTTGAGCCAGAGGAGTGTTAGTATGGTCCATCCAGCAGTCATGCCATGCTCGCCGCCTTGTTGGGAGATCTCTTTGGTGGCGTTTCCGCCACACTTATTCTTGAGTCTCTTCGGCGCACCCCACACCCTGATGATAAGCCTTTTACTTATTTAAGCTTTGACCTTGCTGCTATGAAGAGGCATGAGTTTGTTACCAAGACTTCCGAGTTTGGTAACCTTAATTATATTCTGAGGATTGGACTGGCCACTATTCGGGAGATTCATCTACCTACACCTCTTTGGTTTGATTATACTAGAAGGAGTGGATGTTCCTTCAATGTTACCCATTTCGATGAGTATCTGGTCCAGCAGCAGTTCCATAACCCCATGGCGGGGGGTGTGCCCGATGAGGAGGAGCATGGTGAGTTCCCACCTTTCAGGGGGGAGTCCGTCGCCCAGTGGGGTGAAGGGTCTTCCACTACTTGGAGCGCGGAGCCTTCTTCGTGGGAGGATCCGAGGACTTCAGTGTATGCACCTGAAGCCTCGTACGACCCTTGGACTCACCCGTACCACCCCGGAGCAGGAGGCTCCTGGGGACCGCAGTAGCTGTTACCAACTTAGGCCAAAAGCCTAAGCTTGAGGGAGTACGTGTCCTTCTCCCTTTTCCATTGTATTATCCATTTTATTTCGTTCGCTTTGATCTTTTCGAAGTTTTTTCCAGTTCTTCTTCGTTCTTTTAATTTTCAAAAACAAAAAAAAGATTTCTCCTTTCTTTTTCTTTCGTTAAACCTTAAAAATAACCCAAAAATATTTTCCTTTCTCTCTTTAGTTTGATTTGTTTCTAGAGTTCAGCTCTATTCCTTGATGGCATTTGATTAAATTTCCCACGTTCGATCATGCAAGTGAAAAGGCAGTAATGACGAAGATCGACGAAAGGGAAGCAACAAAGAAAACCGGTATGAACTATTCTTTTTTCTACTTTTGTACATATGCATGTACTTATGATCTAGAGACCAGCTTGTAGCGACATAGTGCTATGTTTACAATGCTTTTCCAGTGGTTCATGCTTTCTTTGTGGCTAATCTCAAATAGCTAGAGTGCATAATGTGTTGTTGAAATGATTTTCATGCATTGTGTTGTTCATGGTTTGGCATATTGAAGTGGTATTTCCCTTCACAGAGTTCTTTGATTGACTTGGCGTATGTTCACACATGTTTATGACTAAAAGTCTTTCATGCATTGATGATCTTTTATTTCGGAATATGTAACATCCCAAAATTATCTCAATTTTGAAATGTTAATAAAATTAATTATAATAATGATTGTTTGCTTAATGTGTTGATTTTTAGTAGGATTTAAAACTTTTGAAGTTTAAATGAATATTAAAATGAGAGGGAATAAATGGACCTTTCCTAATATTCATTGTTGGTGTTTTGAATTTTATTATTTGAAACAAAATCAACCTCAAGAATAAAATAAAAATAAAATGAGAGAAAGTAATATGACTACTTCAATATGTTAATAGAGTTGGAAAATATTTTAAATAATTATTTGTATTTTTATCCGGATTTTAAAAATATTTTGGGAATTATTTATAACCCTAAATTAATTTTAGGGAATATTTATAAATCCTCAAATAATTTTCTAAACAATTGTTTGAATTTATATTTATTTAAGGTTGGTAATAATTGTTATATGCTATATACTATTAGTAATATATTTTTTGTTTGTTGATGTAATTTTAAGAGTTTATTTACTTTTTGTTTGGCCAAACTCTATTTCGTGTAGAAAAGGAAAAGGCACTGTGTAGCCGAGCCAAGACAGCGGTCCTTTTTCCTTTCTTCTCTCTTGTATACACGAGTGCGCACAAACGTAGCAGCCCAAAAGGACCAGTCGAAGCCTTCTGTCATTTTTCTTGTCTTTTCTCCTTTACGTGTCGCTCACGTATACGGACGGGAACAACCGAATCCAAACCAAATCAAAACAGAGTCAAACGAATCGATCGATGTAATCCCGTATTCCTCTCCTTGTCCTCGGTCCTTGGAAACCCATACCGCATAATCTAACCTCTTTTCTTTCTTCTTCTCCAAACAAATTAAACGCGGCATGAAACCAATCTCGCCCAAAAAAAGTGTACGGATGCTGCCTTCTGTCCTCCGTTGCGTTTCTTCCGGTACGTCTCCTCCACTTTCATGAACTTCTTTTGAATCTACAGTCGAAACCACATCCAATTGACAAGGTTTCATGGGCTAGTTCTCAACTTCGCACGTCGCCAGAGTTCACCGGGAGCACCGAGTTCATGCCACTGTCGCGGTCGACTTAAGACCTGACGGTCGCTTCCGACGACACCATTGCGTTGCCCTCTGTACGTGTTACGCGATAGACATCTTTTGTTCAACAGAAATTCACCAGAGCTTTCGTCATCTATGTCCGAAGCCGTGACGTGTCCACGTTCTGTTCTGTACTGTGTTAATCTGTTTTCCTCGTCGTTCTTTTTTTTCTTCTTCTTTGTTCACGACCTGAGGGTAACAGCTTATCAAATCTTGCCAAGTGGCAGCTTCACAATGGGCTAGCTAGTTTATTATTTTTGTTTCGGCAGATATTTTTTCTTAGTTTTCGTTTGACTATATCTTTTAAACCGTAATTCGAAATTAGATGATTCTTTTTTCTACGCGTTTGTATTGATCTTTATATTAATGTAAAATTTATTTTGCACACATTTTTATTATTTGAATTTTAATTTACTCAAATTCAAATTTAAACTTCCGGAGGCCATATCTTTTATACCGGTGATCCAATTCAGTTGATTCCTTTTTCATAGGACCACTCATTTCATATACTTCTTGTCCACATCATTTATCCACCATATTCAAATAATTTTTGATCCATTTGAAATTAAATTAAATTCAAACTTCGACCTGCCATAACTCATGTTGTAGTATTCCGTTTCACGTGATTCTTTTTGCACATTGGATCATTTGAAGCATCCTATTAGAATTACCCACACACCTTTCTTTTCCATGATCTTACATTGAATTCCTAATGTTCTTAGTCATAATATGTTGTAGTGAAACTTCTTTACCTGTTGACTCACTTGAGTTTACCTTCCACCTATCACCTTCGAGCACATCGACACTTGTACCGTGTCAAGCCTAGTTGTTATTGTTTCTAAACCGTGTTGTGTTTGTTTGTTGATCTTTGAAGTCTTTATTTTGGGAATGATTTCTTATTCGAGTTCTTTCGTTTACTATAGATTTCTAGGAGTGTGATGAGTAGAGTTATCTTTATCGTGAGACCGAAGAACTTCATAGAATGTATAAGGCAAGTTACACTTTGACCATACCTCGTCCTATATTTTTCATCATGCATTTAGCAATCTATCACCCTATGCATGTGTAGGACTAGTATATACTTATGCTGCAAACTTGGTAGGATAGCCGTATGATCTGATCCTGTATTCTCTGTTGCCCTAGTTTGTGTTTGTTATATATTTCTATGCTTGTAGACGGGGATTGGTTTGAGATTACATTGAGCTATGTGAGGATTTAATGACTTGACTAGCAAACCTTATTTAGTATACACCTCTGACGGACAGGGAGTGCTTCCCGGGGGCTCGTACCTTATCTAAGGCGAGACCAGGTTGTACCCCTAATGGATGGTATTGGTGGTATAAAGAACGTCATGGTATCTATCCTCTGAACGTAAGTGGGCGCCGTCCAGGCTCAAAAAGATCAGACATACTTGGTGACTAGGAGCTTCCATGTACAACCGCTGGGCATATGGGCTCTGGCTTAGTTGAGTACGTTGTAGGAAGCCTCTCCTGTCCAAAGCTAGGAGATGTAGATCTGATAGGTGTACCGTCTTGCGGTTGAGTGTAAGTGACCTCTTCTGAAAGACTTCTTCTCCATCTCCGGGTTGAGTCCAGTGGGAAAAGTGTACTAACCGCTGCAGAGTAAAACTAATCATGATTAGCCATGTCAACGGTTATGGACAACTTTGAGAAACACTGGCATTACTTTTATTGGAGGATCTTGACAGTTGATTCACCTTAATAATACTTGAGTGGGAAGATTCAATAAAGGGTTTGGGTTGGAACTGGTGTAGCCCAGTTCAACCTTAAGTAGTAAGACAAACTAAAATTTGACTTAGGTAGATTGGGAAAAATTAGCTTTCTGCAAAATAAAACCATAAGCCTTCCTTTGACTTACCTTGCATGTAGATGTAGGTCTGTTATATCCTTTTTCGTGTGACTTGCCGTACAAATCAGATGTACTAACCCGTTGTCAGGCTGTAACCTTCGGTGTTGCAGGATTGTATACGACGAGTAAGTGATGCGATGTAGGGTTACGATGTCTATACTCAACTTTTCCGGTGTAGTTGATGGACGCCATGAAGCTTTTATTCTTTTTCCGTTGTAATCTATTTGTAAGTTAGCCTTGAGCTATGCAGGTATGCTTTATTGTAATACTAGATCTTCGATGTAAGATTTATGACATGTGGTTTATTCTTGATATTACATCATGTACTGTGTGTGCTAGCTATTGATCTAGGGACTAGGACTTGAGCAGAGAGACTCCAATTCTATGTGAATTGGGTCGTTACAGATGGTATCAGAGACAATGTTGACTGTAGGTCGTGAACCTAGAAAATTGATAGGAAAATCCATAGGAACAAAATTATTTTATCACTCTCTAATTTCTTACTCTCTCCACTAGTATCTCTCATCTATTATTCAAGTTTCTAAACTCCTTATCTTATTTTATTGTAAATACCCCTCTGAGTTACTTATGCCCCTGAAGACATGACTTTTGAGAAGTACATCATCGACCTCGTGGATCAATTGAAGTTACAACTACCAGAACTGGAGTATCCTATGGGGTTTAATGAGTTTTCATACTACGAGAGGATCTTCAAGATCAGCTTAGTTGAGAAGGATGAAGCTTAGATTCAGACCAACTCTCTTATGGAGTTAGTCAAACAAATTGCACATAGTATGATGAGATCGTATGTATTGCACATATGACCTTACTCTAGGTGTTGTTGTGTGGTTTTACTTTTGTGACTTTATTAATTGATGTTATGTGATTGTTTGCATGTAGTTGTTTTGCCTTATTCTTATTTGTGTGCATTTGCTTGGTGCTATCTTTTGATTGTTTTCGTGTCTGTATCCTAGTTTTCCCTAACCCTTGTCGTTGGGTTCATTAGATGGAGTTTGTAGTAGGACTCGCCTTTTCTGGGGCGATGACTAGACTGAAGGTAGAACAATGGATTCATACTATGGAGGAACACATGGAGCTTAACAAGGTTGGAAGTGAGGACATGGTCCACTATGCTATCAAGTACTTGGTAGAATATGTTGTTACTTGGTGGAAAATGCATCAGGAGATTAACGAATCAAGAAATAACAATACTTGGAAGGAGTTTACAAATTATTTTTTGGGATCCCGCCTCGTCACCCCGATGCAAAGGGCGGTAAACCGGAAGAGGCCCCATGTCTGCGAAATTTGCGGGGAGGTAGGACACTCCTATGAAGGACACCAAGATGGATGTCCCTATTGTGAGGAAATGCACAGGGGTGAAGAATGTCCCACTGCTCAAGCCACATGTTTTGTGTGCAAAGGAAATAATCATTACCCCGCTCAGTGTCAATTTTTCCTCATGACACAACAAGTACTTCAACAACAAAAGGAAGGAGTGAAGAGGATTATCCAGGAGTTCAAGGAAGCACCCGTGAAGAGGAAAAATAAGGACCTTAGCCAAATTGAGTGTTATCAATGCAGGAACATGGGACACTACGCCAACATGTGTCCAGGATTGAAGAGAAAGAAGAAGATGTGAACACGGGAGCAAAGACATCGACATATTGAAGCTTACGTTTGGTGATTGGAGAGTAGAATATTCGTAGGTGTGCACTAAGTGTACGGTGGTACCTTTCAATGTTAGTTGGAGATGTGTATTGATGCATGTTTTGCTGTGGATTAACTAGATGTTTTATGTCATGATTTATTTTGTTAATTTTTATCTTGTGCCCTTTGACCTTGATATATCTTTGATTGATGTTGTGTGTTGTGCCTTGCGTTTCTTCTACGTGAGTAGAATAAGTTTATGTTTCATTAGACCCCCATCTATTTAGTATTCTTCAAGACTGAAGGAGACAAAACAACAAGATGAATAAGTTGGCAACTGACTAAACGATATGAAGATTGCTACGACAACGCAAAGCTGAAGCTAATGACATTGAAGATTTGAAGACCTGGAAGATTCAAGATTTCTATCGTTAGATCGTTTTTGTGAGCTGTCATTTCTTGGTTTTACCGACAGCTACACATCAAAACTTATATTTTCAAAAACTAGTGTCATGTTTGTATGGGTATTTATCTCTCTCTCTACCTCTCTATCTACATTCTATTTCCCCTCAACCCAATACCTACACTAAAGGAGTTACTACAATGGCTGCTAATATCAAGACTGGAATAAAGATGACTGCAACCTAATGTTTAATTCAATAACCTCTTGCGTCAAGATCGGACAAAGAGCAAACAAAATCTTGCTGAAGGAAATACCCTGGAGGAAGATGTAGTTCACTAGTACATGTTTCTTATTAGTTAGCGTAAACCTG
Source organism: Bromus sterilis (assembly GCA_950022295.1). Classification (NCBI taxonomy): domain Eukaryota; kingdom Viridiplantae; phylum Streptophyta; class Magnoliopsida; order Poales; family Poaceae; genus Bromus; species Bromus sterilis. The sequence continues at coordinate 152,227,907 of OX465596.1, read as the reverse complement.
AGAGTTATGTAGAAACGATAGATGTTTTTTTTGGCATGCAGAACCAATGGATTTATCTGAACCCAGTTCAAGATCAAGAGGACCTTCTGCAATTCTGTGAGGAGGACCGAGTGCTAGATTGCGAGATTCGCTAAACCATATACAAGGTAATGATTTGGGTGTGGAATGGATTGGCCCCCATGCCGACTACTCTTATTATCCGCTCTTGCTATGCGGGGTAGTAAATCTTGAGTGACTTACCTATAGAAGAGAGACGACGATGTTAAGACTGAACCATAGAATGGTACGATGTTGACCACTATATAAGATTATCGTTAATAATAGTAAGTTATACGGTGAGTATAGACCAAGACCGTTTCCTGCAGGTATCCTATAAAGGTATTCTGGATGACCACCAAGAGGGAATCGATAGTTTCTTAGTATTGGCGTCTGACTTGTCAGCCATGAAGGTTCAATACTTGGAGGACTCATCTTTTGGATATAGGATTCAAAGCAACACAATAATGTATGATATATTCAAAGGATTAAATCGAAGGTGCAACTTTCTTGAAGACCAACGTATTTGGAAGACCACTCTTTCGCTAAGGATTCAAGATCTCCAAGGAGTATGAGGAATGTACGAAGGATGTCATGAACGCGTTAAGATTTTGAAGACCGCGTCAAATTCCTTTTAAGGGTGGTAGCACCCTAGCTCATCCCAGGATCGATGGACTATCATGAAAACCCAAACCCTAACCTTTTCTTTCTAGCCTTTTCGAATCTCGAGGACGTGATTCATTTTAAGGGTGGTAGTGTGTAACATCCCAAAATTATCTAAATTTTGGAATGTTAATAAAATTAATTATTATAATGATTGTTTGCTTGATGTGTTGATTTTCAGTAGGATTTAAATCTTTTGGAGTTTAAATGAATATTAAAATGAGAGGGAATAAAAGGACTTTCCCTAATATTCATTGTTGGTGTTTTGAATTTTATTATTTGAAACAAAATCAACCTCAAGAATAAAATAAAAATAAAATGAGAGAAGGTAATATGACTCCTTCAATATGTTAATTGAGTTAGAAAATGTTTTAAATAATTATTTTTATTTTTATCTGGATTTTAAAAATATTTTGGGAATTATTTATAACTCTAAATTAATTTTAGGGAATATTTATAAATCCTGAAATAATTTTCTAAAACAATTGTTTGAATTTATATTTATGTAAGGTTGATAATAATTGTTATATGCTATATACTATGAGTAATATATTTTGTTTGTTTGTTGATGTAATTTTAAGAATTTATTTACTTTTTGTTTGGCCAAACTCTATTTCCTGTAGAAAAGGAAAAGACAGTGTGTAGCCGAGCCAAGACAGCGGTCCTTTTTCCTTTCTTCTCTCGTGTATACACGAGTGCGCACAAACGAAGCAGCCCAAAAGGCCCAGCCGAAGCTTTTTTCATTTTTCTTGTCTTTTCTCCTGTACGTCTTGCTCACCTATACGGACGAGAACAACCGAATCCAAACCAAATCCAAACAGAGTCAAACGCGAATCGATCAATGCAATCCCGTATTCCTCTCCTTGTCCTCGGTCCTTGGAAACCCATACCGCATCGACTAACCTCTTTTCTTTCTTCTTCTCCAAACAAATTAAATTCCGCATGAAACCAATCTCGCCCAAAAAAAGTGTACGGATGCCGCCTTCCGTCTTCCGTTGCATTGCTTCCGGTACGTCTCCTCCACTCTCGTGATCATCTTTTGAATCTACAGTCGAAACCGCATCCGATTGACAAGGTTTCATGGGCTAGTTCGCAACTTCGCACGTCGCCGGAGTTCATCGGGAGCACCGAGTTCATGCCACTGTCGTGGTCGATTTAAGACCCGGCCGTCACTTCCGACGACACCATCGCGTTGCCCTCTACTACGTGTTACGCGATAGACATCTTTTTTTCAACAGAAATTCGACGGAGCTTTCGTCATCTTTGTTCGAAGCCGCGACGTGTCCACGTTTCTGTTCTGTCCTGTGTTAATCTGTTTCCCTCGTCGTTCTTTTTTTTCTTCTTCTTTGTTCACGTGACCCTGAAGGGTAACAGCGTATCAAATCTCGCTAAGTGGCAGCTTCACAATGGGCTAGCTAATTTATTATTTTTTTTTGGGCAATTTTTTTTCTCAGTTTTAGTTTGACTATATCTTTTAAACCGTAAGTCGAAATTAGATGATTCTTTTTGCTACGTGTTTTTATTGATCTTTATATTAATGTATTCAGATTCAAATTTAAACTTTCGTAGGCCGTATCTTTTATACCGGTGATCCAATGCAGTTGATTCCTTTTCATAGGATCACTCATGTCCTATACTTCTTGTCCACATCATTTATCCACCATATTCAAATACTTTTTCATCCGGTTGAAATTAAATTCAGTTCAAACATCAACCTTCCATAACTCATGTTGTAGTATTCCGTTTCACCTGATTCTTTTTGCATATTGGATCATTTGAAGCATCCTATCAGCATTACCCACACACCTTTATTTTCCATGATCTTTACCTTGAATTACTAATGTTCTTAGTCATAATCTTTTGTAGTGAAACTTGTTTACCAGTTGACTCACTCGAGTTTACCTTCCACCTATCACGTTCGAGCACATCGACACTTGTACCGTGTCAATCCTAGTTGTTATTGTTTCTAAACGGTGTTGTGTTTGTTTGTTGATCTTTGAAGTCTTTCTTTTGGGCATGATTTCTTATCTGAGCTCTTTCGTTTACGATCGATTGCTCGGAGTGTGACGAGTAGAGTTATCTTTATCGTGAGACCGAAGAACTTCATCGAATGTATAAGGCAAGTTACACTTTGACATTACCTCATCCTATATTTTTCATTATTCATTTACCAATCTATCACCCTATGCATGTGTAGACTAGTATATACTTATGCTGCAAACCTGGTAGGATAGCCATATGATCTGATCCTGTATTCTTTGTCGCCCTAGTTCGTGTTTGTTATATATTGCTATGCCTGTAGACGGGGATTGGTTTGAGATTACATTGAGCTATGTGAGGATTTAATGACTTGACTAGCAAACCTTAATTAGAATACACCTCTTGACGGGCAGGGAGTGCTTCTGGGGGCTCGTACCTTATCTAAGGCGAGACCAGGTTGTACCCCGAATGGATGGTATTGGTGGTATAAAGAACGTCATGGTATCTACCCTCTGAACGTAAGTGGGCGCCGTCTAGGCTCAAAAAGATCAGACATACTTGGTGACTAGGAGCTTCCATGTACAGCTGGTGGCCATATGAGCTCTGGCTTAGTTGAGTACGTTGTAGGAAGCCTCTCCCGTGCAAAGCTTGCAGATGTAGATATGATAGGTGTACCGGCTGACCATTGGGTGTAGGTGACCTGTTCTGAAAGACTTCGTTTCAATCTTCGGGTTGAGTCCAGTGGGAAAAGTGTTCTAAAATCTACAGAGTAAAAACTAATCATGATTAGCCGTGTCCACGGTTATGTACAACTTTGTAACATCCCAATTTTTGTAAAAAATTGGATGTTAATAGAATCATTTGTGCATACTTTTTTTTCCCATTTGCATATTGGATCTTTTGGATTTTCTTTCCAATTTATTTTAACCCAATAAAAATCAAGAGAGAAGATAACATGACTTCTTCAACATAAAAAGGGTTAAGAAAATATTGGAGCATTTATTTTATTTTAATAAAGCATTTCGGGAATTTAATAAATCCTAAAATTCCTTTTGGCAACATAAAAAGGGTTATGTACAACTTTGTAACATCCCAATTTTTGTAAAAAATTGGATGTTAATAGAATCATTTGTGCATACTTTTTTTTCCCATTTGCATATTGGATCTTTTGGATTTTCTTTCCAATTTATTTTAACCCAATAAAAATCAAGAGAGAAGATAACATGACTTCTTCAACATAAAAAGGGTTAAGAAAATATTGGAGCATTTATTTTATTTTAATAAAGCATTTCGGGAATTTAATAAATCCTAAAATTCCTTTTGGAATTTATTAAATTGTCCAAAATGACTTTATAAATAAATTTTCGCATTTTATAAAATTGCATTGAGCTAGGAATATTTATCCTAGGCTTTATAAATATATATATATATATATCTTTGTTGAGGTTTTATTAGAGTTTTATTAAACTTATTTTTGAAATATATTTTTATAGTATTTTATTTTGACAAGGAAAATTTTACAATATTTTCTTATATATTTATAAGGTTTTTTTCAATTTATTACGTATTTTTTTGTTAAAAAAAAATTCCGGCCGCCAGGCCAGCCAGCTGGTCGGCCCAGCCAGGCCACCCACCCCACCCCGTCTCCTTCACGTACGTGCATGCGCACCCACACAGCACGCAGCAGCACACAGCACACAGCGCGCAGCAGTGGCGCTGCATGCAGCGCCATGAGCGCACCAGCCAGGCGCCCCTCCGTTTCTTCCTTCCTTCCTTCCCCGCGTACCCCGCACCTTCCTTCTCCGCCCGACACCATTAAAGCCTCCATTAATCCGCCATTAAAGAGTTCGCCGGAATTTTCGCACTTGCCGGTTTTCGTCGTCGGGAGCACGTATCTGGACACCCCCTCCCCCTATATAAGTCACCCCTGCGTGCCCCTCCTCCCACTCGTCCAAAGCCCCCAAAAATCTTGCCCAAAGCCGCACCATAGGTCGCGTATTTGCTCGCCGAAGTTCGCCGGTCAAGCTCCACCTCGGCGTCGATCACGTCGCCGGTAAGCCGTCTTGAGTCCCCAAACTCTGGAAATCGGTTTCCCTCGTCGTTGCGCATCTTATGGACAAAATTTTGCCTCTTCTCGTGCACCACAGCAGCGTCCCGGAGCTCGCGCGTCCACCGGAGTTTGCCGGAGTTCACCGCCACCCCGACATGTCGTAGCCACGCCGGAGACCGCCGCCACCACCCCGCGCTTCCCCACGCCGAGCCGCCCCTCCCCGACACCTCCCTCGCCGCCAATCCCCGCCGGAGCCGCCGCCCCACGAAGAAGACGCCGACGGCCACGAACAGTACGTGTACGTTTCTTCCTGTGTAGAAGAAGATGAGTTAAAAAAAACATTTTATTTATTTATTTGTTTATTTATTTTAGAGCATTCGCTAGATTAGAATTTTAACCCTATTCTTGTTTTAGCTATATTTTACTCGTTTATTAGTTTTAGACGAAACCAAATCCCGCGTTTAATTTTTTCATCCCTCTATCGCGTGGAAACCTATTTTCAATATTTTGGAATTTAAAAATATGTGTTTGAACATATTTTAATTCAAACTTCGTTTGGCCATAATTTTATAACCATAACTCGGTTTTGACCGATTCTTTTTGCAAATCAAAACCCTATTTTATCTATCTCACTTAGGACTTTCATCAACAAGTTTTATACAAAATTTTGTTCTATTTTAAAAAAAACTTTATTTATTCTTTATTTTCCAAGTTTGTCGAAGCATTGTTTTCGTTTTATTTTGTATTATGTTTTGATTGGATGCACTTGTTTGTTTGCGTTAGATTGCCCCGAGTGCGAAGCGGAATATTTCCAGTCCTTAGAGTTTGACCAGCAGCAACCAGGCAAGTCTACCTTTGATTATTTTCCACTTTACCTATGTTTTATTGCATGTAGTACCCCTTTCTTAGAATGCATAAGTAGAAGTTTACTTTCACGCAAACCCAGTAGTTCAATTTGTGGTAGTTTTAACTTGTCACCATCGTGTAGGAAATTGTGTGCTATGCTATTGTAGACGTGGATTGGGGAGTGAATTCACGATGAGATGAGTGACTTTGTAGTAAATCAGGACCAAGTTAAACTCAATGAACTACCTGGGTGGAATGGTTGGAGGCACCCTGGAGGAACCAGTGGAGATGGCTAAGTGACCTGGAGATGGCCAGGGATCACTGCGAAAAGCCACCCAGGCTTAAAGAGATTTTATCATATTGTCATTTTCTAGAAGCTTACGTGTGCAGCCACAAGCCATTATCTCAGAACCCTCTGTTAGGTAATGTGCTAGGATCAAAGTAACCTTGCATCATGTCAAAATTTTCAAAAGGAATCTTTGAAATCAACATCAAAAGCAAATGGGAGAAGGAAACCCCCCAGATGAATTATTTCAAAAGGCCAGATAAAAATCTTCTCCAAAATTTCATGTTAGATTTTTGAAAAGTCTTATAAATGAGTGTGATCACATATCAAGTGATGTGGGACCCATCCCATACTCATGGATTTTTCAAATATTCAAACAGTGCCTTGGAATTAATCAAATAACCCTATTTGAGTTAAGATTCAAATTATTTGAATTTTAAAAATGTTGAAACTTTATGAGTGGCTAGTCTATATTATTATGAGGCCACATAAAAATTTTCAGCATTTAATAAAATGCCTAGCTATTTATTTTAGCTAAGCAAAACAAATAGCAGAAAAGAAAACAGAGAGAAAAAGGGAAAAAGAACTTACCTGGAAGACCCCCAACTAGCTCCCCGCAGCCCACCTAGCCGGCCCAGCCCGCGAACCCCCCTTGTCGTCTTCTACCCCACGCTGCCAAGCAGCTCGGTGGCGAGGCGCCGACGCCGTGGACGCCACCGCGACGCCTTCAAGCTTCCAGGCCTCCCCATGCCTCATCTCTTCGTCTGGACGCATCCTGGAGCCGCCCCAGTTCATTCCCCTCCCTCCTCGTTGTCTTCCCCTTCCTCTCTCGCCCGATTCGTCATCGCCTGAGAAGAACGCCGGAGCGCCGTCGAGCCCCCGCGTGGCCACCGTGCTCCTCGCGACGCCTCGAGTTGTCCAGAAGAACCGCAGACGTCGTCTTCGTCTTCCCGTGCGGTGAATCGAGCCAGGAAGCCCCGGAGACTCCGCCATCGCCACCAAGTCGCCGCCGGCCACCGTGAAGGACTTCGTCAATTCCGTCGCCGTTGAACCACCCCAGCCTTCGCCACCACCTCTACTGAGTTCCTGGTGAGCTCGGGTTCAAAACCCCTCACTTTCCCCCTTCGATTACTCCCTCTAGCCTTGGCCACCATGAGAGCCGAAGCTCCTCGCCGCCGGGATCCATGGAGACGTTCAACCGCTACGCCATCGAGCCCGCCATGATGTCCATCATGTTCCCCGTGCTCCTCCTCGTCGAACCAGCCTAGCCCCGCCTCGATCCGTGCCCTGGAACGAAATCCCGATCACGGCCGTAGCTAGGTCGCCGCAAAGCTTGACGCCGGCGAGCGTACGGTGCACCCCAGCGCTTGGTTTCGGTCCCATTCGACGCGCGCGAGTGAGGGCTTCAAGTTGATGGTCTCGGCGCTACAAATCGTCGACGGATTCGCCCACCCCGTGCAGCGCCGCCGCGGTCCAGTCGCCGGCGTTTAGCCGCCGGCGTGTTAGCCCAAACCCCCTCCCTTAATCACTCGCCTAATGACCCCCTGGGTCACTGACCAGTGGGCCCAGTGGCTTAATTAAGCCACTTGATTAATTAACCCCACGGTTTAATTAAATCCAGCCACTGACAGGTGGGACCCCCTTGTCAGATCCCCCCCCCTGACGCTAGCACTGACGCAATAAATCAATTTAAATGAATTTCCAGAGATTATTTGAATTAAAGAAATTCCAGAAATTCCAGAAAATACCCCAAACTTTGAAAATTCATAGAAAATTCATATTAACTCCAAATTGGACAAATAATATATGAAAAATGATCAGGAGAAAATTATCTTTCCAAATATGCATCTTTAAACTATGTTGGAGTTGATTTTAAAATGGGACCAGTAGCATATGTCATTTGAATTATTTGGAATTAATTCAAATTCAATTCAAATGATTTGGCAACTTGAACCATGGAATTATGCTACAATTTAACCACACTTCAGAGGCATATCATACACATTTGAAGAAGATTCAAAATGATCAAACAATGTCACATGCAACTTGGTTAATTTGAATTCAAATGTGGAGTTTGAATTTGCAATTCAATTTGCATTATACTCCATTTAAATGGGATTGCTTCACACATCAAAGCATGTACATCAAGATTCAAACTTCCATCATGTGTTTGTGCATCGTATTTACTTTGCTACTCTGCTTATTGTTTGTCGAGTAGAGGTGGAACCGGGGCAGGATGCTGCCCCCTTCGTTGAAGACCCCGAGCCCGAACCTCGTCAGCAAGGCAAGCAAACCCCCATTGATCATGTCGATAAAATCCCACTTTCCTCTCATGTCTCGCTTATGCATTGTTGAGGATGATCACCATGCTACGTTTCTACCGCATAGATGAACCCATTCCTTTGCATGACCTATCATTTTGTCACAGTAGTAAGCAAACCACAATCCTAGCAAATGTAGGAGTTGTTTGATATCATGTGGCCCCTGCAATGTTATCGCTTATTGCATTCTTAATATGATACCATGTTGTTACTGTGATGTGAGTCGGGATGGGAATGATCATGTTGATGATGGTAGAAAAGTGTTGGTGAATCAACCCTAATACAAGGTGAACGATGAGAGGCTGTGTAGGAGTACACGGTGGGTTGTCTCGTTGAACACCGCCCTAGTATGAGTTCTTGTGTGGTGATCGAAGATGAAGAGTACAACCACACATTGGGCTCACTGACCCCTCTCAACTTACTAACTCATCCCTTTCGATGTCCAGATGTCGCAATAGTTCGGAGTTCTGGTAGGTCTGTGGCCTGCCTGCTAAGTGAGAGAACGGCTCATCCGAGACCGGCTTATGCACCACGCACACATCACTTGGGTCCACTTTGGTAAACCGGCCGGGTTCACGATTGTGGTAACCAACCCAAGTAGGGGGCTTTCTCGGACTAGATCGGCTATGAGGTAACAGTTGTGGTGAGCATCCTCGCCGACGCTTCTTGAACGGTGTCGAGTACAAAGGCGGTAAATGATGATCATGTGTGTGTAGCGGTACACCCCTCCAGGGTTAACAAAACTATTCGAATAGTCGCGTTCGCGGTTATGGACTGCTTGGAAAGCTTAGCTTGATTATTATATAACTTGAACTGGATACTTCTAAAACACACCAAGATAAGTGTGAGTGCTATGGCGTGCTTTCTCGTGGGGAAGTCGAGGAAGGCACCATAGTGGTGTAATTGGTTGGAGAAAGTAGTGGACTCGTGTACGCTTCTTACCTCAAAGTCTGGTACTCGTAGTTCAGGATTAGCCAATTCAAAGCTGGCACTTCTGCAAGTGAACCCCACCTCCCTTTACCTTGATACATGTGCATGAGTAGTATAGTTCCTATTTAAGTCTTGCTGAGTACGACTTTGTACTCACGTTTTCTTAATCTATGTTTTAGATGACGCCACTGACCCCGAAGGTGGCTTCTTCATCGAGCTGGACGACTGAAGACCAACTAGTCTAGTCCCAGTCTGACGACTGGTTCCCTCGTGGAGGGCTTGTGTTTAAATAAGGCTTCTTAAGCCATTTGTTAAACTTGTCTGTACTCAGACATAATTTGCTTCCGTTTGTATTGTAATGTTGGATTACATGTTTGTGATCTCTGTTTGCACTCTATAAGAGTTATCAATAAAATTGTACACTTTGTAGAGAATTACAATGGTACCTGCTGTTCATACAAGGCATGTGTGCTGCGTGTATGTTTATAACATGCATGTCTTTGTATGGGTTTTCGAGACCTTAGTTGGGTTCTGGTTGGCGGTCTTTCATACACCAAGTGGCCCTTAGATGTGCGCAGCTTGGGGCATCGCGATGTGATTGTTCGAGACTCCGTCTCGTGCACACTTTGTGGTATGATCCAGCCCGCCCTAGACCCCGACTAAGTGATCGGGCTGGAGTAAGTCTATGTGAGAGTTTTGAGATAGTTGATAGTATGGTTGAGGCGACTTGTCTTTGAATATGGGAGTTCACCATCCATATCATTAGACTTGTGTGCGGACGATGAGGACCCATCTCAGTTGATCATCCGGCCTGGATGGGATGCCCCTCACGTACGATGCTTTCCGAGAACATTCTGTGCTTGGCCTTGTCTGCTTAGACAAGTGGGTACGGTTCTCGGCTCTCCATATGACTATGTCTTAGTTGTACTTGCATACGCTAACCCTGGGTCCCGACAGACTTGGTATCAGAGCAGGACTGACTGTAGGATTATCAGCCTTGGCCGAAGTCGAGTCTAGCTTGCTATAGTTATATAGTTACTCTGGGTATATAAGGGAATAACGTAAGGCTTCTTTTTTCTCCTTACCCCCTTCGTTCTGAATTCTAAGTCACCCTCATCTTATTCTACGGGAAGATAGGACTAGGCTCTCCTCTGTCTGATTAGAACATCTCGTTGTTTGCTTCCTTGTAGCCGTAGGAAAGTTGTGACCGGTTTGTTAGAGTGGTTATGCTCCCTAATGTATTACATCGTATGTAAGTGCTGTTTCCATGTTGTAAGAAATTGTCTTTTTCTTGCCATTACAGCCGTTATGCTGTCCGAGTCATTCCAGGTTTATCTCATAATCTGATGCATTTGCAAACTCCTTCTGTTTCAGATGGCAGATCTTCCCCCTCGGCAGATTGTTCGTTTGACCAGGTGCCTCGGTGTGCGTGGCCATCCCGCCACGTTGATCGAGATGATGTCCTATGTGGGATATCGGTGGTACCCTGAGTACACCGTCGAGGAGCAGTTTCACGACTTCAACCAGACACAGTTCCACTGCATTGTCAGGATCTACCCGCACCACGTTGGAGTCACTCAGCCTATCCACTTTGGACATGGCATTGGCGTTACCGAGAACATGGCTGTGCAGGATGCTGCATATTCATGTATGACACTGCTGAGGGAGGAGCACACTTTGCTGAGAGAGACTTCTTTCCGCTATATCCCTGCTGCACTTCCAGGAGAAGAGGGATATTACACCGGACTCTACTCAGATCACTCTGCAGAGGATCCCGCACTTCAGATGACTGCTAGGTTTGCTAGTGATCGAGATCGTGATGCACGCGCTCTCCGTTTCGAGCTCCACGCCACCCGTGTTCGTCTGTATCGAGCACTGACACTTTTGGCCCCTTTGTGAGCGTTGGGTCAGTTGAGTATGACGCTATCTACCCAGTGAGGACTCAGATGCCTTCTCGAGTTGCTTGGCCCGAGATTGGAGGCATTTTTCCACCCCGTGGTCCTTTGCTTCCACCCTACGCTGGACCTAGGCCCCATCCTTGCCCAAATGGATATCAGGGTCCACAGGCCTCCGTGTTTTCAGATGGTCACCTTCAACTACCGGGATACGCGGGTAACTTTTACGATGACTACTATGGAGATGGAGATGAGTGAGACCGCCTGTGGTCTTACTTAGTGAGGATGTAGTAGTATCTTAGTATATTGTACGCAAGGGTCTAAGTTTCAGAGGCTTAGATAAATAATGTATAGGAAGTCAGAGTGCCTCTGAAGGATGTATCATCTTCATCACGTTTCTATTAGCTTGGTGCTTGTACTAAAACGATGTATGGTTTGTATGACAGCTTGTGAATATATGGCTCGTATGCTTTATCACCATGTTGTCAAGATGATTACTTCCTTTGCTCTGTAATCCTTCCAGTACTTCAATACCTTGTTTAGACTCTCCCAATCAACTCTATTTGACTTTGGTTTTTCACCTCAAGATGTCTCAAGGAACCCGTGGCCAATTTGGTCGTAACCAAGGTCGTGGGAATGATCAGGAGGAAGGCAACCTTCCACCCCCACCCACGATGGCTCAGGTTCTGATGGAGGTCGAGAGGAACCGCCGAGACTCTCACCACCTGCTGGAAGTCATTGCTCACAACACCACTCAGCAGCGCAATGAGTTGGTGTCCCTGAACGACTTCATCCGACTTCATCCCCCGGTTTTCAGTTAATCCACCGAGCCCCTTGACGCCGATGACTGGCTTCGCAGCATCGAGAGGAAGCTCCAAGCAGGCCGTGTTGCAACTGGCGACAAGGTCAGCTATGCCACCTATCACCTCGAAGGTGCAGCTAGTTCTTGGTGGGAGAACTTTCTGAATATGCGTCCCGATGGACCGCCTGCATCTTGGGAGGAATTCTGCACGTCCTTCCGTGAGCACCACATTCCCAAGGGTCTTATGGACCGCAAGCGTGAGGAGTTCTGCAACCTCACTCAAGGCAGAAGGACCGTTGATGAGTTTAGTCGTGAGTTCAACCGACTGGCTCGTTATGCTACCGAAGAAGTCTCCACCGACGCAAAGAAGCAAGAGAGGTTCCGTCGTGGCCTCAACACTGGACTCCGTCGTGAGCTCAACCTTCACGACTTTGCCTCATTCCAGGTCCTTGTCAACAAGGCCATCAAGGCAGAGGACATGAACACCCCCAACGATTTCCGCAAACACCCTAGAGATGACGGTTCATCCAGCTCTGGTTCCCAGAATCGCAAGATCTGGATCCCCAACAGCATGTTCCGCCAGAACAACCCACCGAGGCCATCCTATGTGGCGCCTCGTCCACCAACCCAGTTTCACCCAGCTCCACCAAACAACTCAGCTCCACGAACTGTTTTCGGAGCCTGTTACAAGTGTGGTCAGGCAGGCCACTACTCTCGCGAGTGTCCCCAGAACCAGATCCAGCACCAGAATGCTCCACCCCGTGCCGGAGGCAACAACAACAACAATGGTCGTGGCAAGCCACCCCAGAAGGTCTACGCCGCCAAACCCGCTCCTCCCGCCACTCGTGGACGTGTGAACCAGATCGCCGCTGAAGAGACTGACGACACCACTGACGTCATTCTTGGTACGCTCCCAGTCAATTATGTTCCTACTTCCGTTCTTTTCGACCCAGGAGCATCTCATTCATTCATGTCGGAAAGTTATGCACTTCGTCATGAGTTACCCTTTGTTGAATTGTCCACCCCAATGATTATTCAAACTCCAGGGTCAAGATGGCAAACTAATAGAGTAAGCCATGGTAATCAAATTGCAATTGAGGGTCTAGTATTCCTTGCTTCACTCATAGCCCTCAAGTCTTCAGACATTGATGTCATCCTTGGCATGGATTGGCTATCAAAACAGAATGCCTACCTGGATTGCAAAGGCAAATTCGTGAAACTCACCCACCCTTCAGGCAAAACAGTCAACTATACCTCACCCAGAACAAGAACCCAAGTGCATTCTTTGAATGTACTTCCCCTTCCCAAACTTGAAGATATTCCAGTGGTTCGTTACTTCCCGGATGTCTTTCCTGAAGAGCTGCCGGGCATGCCACCCGACAGATGTGTAGAGTTTATAGTGGATCTTGTTCCAGGAACCGCACCAATTTCTAGACGCCCATACAAAATGTCCCCACGTGAGTTGGCTGAGCTTAAAACCCAACTGGAAGCTTTGTTGGAGAAAGGCTTCATCCGCCCTAGCTCATCGCCATGGGGTTGCCCCGTTCTGTTCGTAACGAAGAAAGATGGAACAGAAAGGATGTGCGTAGACTATCGCCCGCTAAATTTAGCGACGATAAAGAACAAGTACCCTTTGTCCAGGATCAATGATCTTTATGATCAACTTGCAGGATCCTCTGTCTTCTCCAAGATGGATTTGAGATTAGGTTATCATCAAATCAAAATCCGAAACGAGGACATTCCCAAAACGGCTTTTACTACTCGTTATGGTCTTTACGAGTACACCGTCATGTCCTTTGGTTTAACCAATGCCCCCGCCACTTTCTCACGCATGATGAATTCGATCTTCATGGAGTATTTGGACCAGTTCGTCGTAGTTTACCTCGATGACATCCTTATATACTCGAAGAACGAAGAAGAACATGCCGAACACTTAAGGCTGGTATTGATGAAACTTAGAGAGCATCGCCTGTATGCTAAATTCTCCAAGTGTGAATTCTGGCTACCAGAAGTGACCTACTTAGGCCACGTGATTTCTGAAAAAGGCATTGCTGTGAATCCAGAGAGAGTTCAAGCTGTCCTTGACTGGACGCCACCTGAATCGGCTAAGCAAATTAGGAGTTTTCTTGGCCTAGCCAGCTATTGCCGCCGCTTCGTCGAGAACTTTTCTAAAGTTGCAAAGCCTCTAATTGAACTCCTCAAGAAAGATAAGAAATTCCTATGGACTCCCAAGTGCGAGGAAAGCTTTCAAGAGCTAAAAAGAAGATTGACTTCTGCACCTGTACTTGCACCTCCAGACACCAAAAAGGATTTCGAGATCTATTGTGACGCATCACGGCAAGGGTTAGGATGCATACTTCTGCAAGATCGACATGTGGTAGCTTATGCTTCACGCCAATTGCGGCCACATGAAGAGAACTATCCTACCCATGACCTTCAACTCGCTGCCGTAGTTCATGCCCTAACAACTTGGCGAAATTACCTCCTTGGTAACCGTTGCGAGATTTATTCCGACCACCAAAGCCTCAAATACATTTTCACCCAGCCAGATCTTAATCTCAGGCAAAGACGCTGGATTGAGTTGATAAAAGATTACGACGTAGTAATTTCTTACACCCCAGGCAAAGCCAATGTAATGGCTGATGCACTAAGTCGTAAGTCGTATTGTAACAACCTCATGTTACAACAGTATCAACCACTTCTTCATGAGGACTTTCGCAAGCTCAACCTTGAAATTGTTCCTCATGGCTATCTTTCTACCTTGGTGGCGAAACCAAATCTTGAGGATCAAATCATAGTTGCCCAAAGGCGTGCACGAGGTGTTCGCCGGATCAAGGAGAACATTGCTAGCGGAGTTGCTAAATGTTTCTCCACAGATACCAAGGGAACGGTATTCTTTGAAAATCGTTTGGTAGTACCTAAGAATAGGGAACTAAGGCAACTCATCCTCAAGGAAGCCCATGACACACCGCTCTCGATTCATCCCGGTAGCACAAAAATGTACCGAGATCTACGCCAGAGATTTTGGTGGACTAGGATGAAGAGAGACATTGCTCAATTTGTTGCCGAATGTGATGTTTGTCATCGCATTAAGGCAGAACATCAAAGACCTGCTGGTACACTGTAACCTTTGTCTATTCCCGAGTGGAAGTGGGACAAAGTCGGTATGGACTTCATCACCGGCTTTCTAAGAACCTAGAAAGGAAACAATGCCATCTTCGTTGTCATAGATAGGCTTTCCAAAGTTGCTCACTTCCTTCTGGTTCGCGAGTCTATAACTGCTAGCCAGTTAGCAGACTTGTACATCTCTAGAATTGTATCCCTTCATGGTGTTCCTTTGGAAATCAATTCTGATCGTGGTAGCCTTTTCACCTCTAGATTTTGGGGAAGCTTTCAGAATGCTATGGGAACTCATCTCTCCTTTAGTACAGCTTTCCATCCTCAGTCTAGCGGTCAAGTCAAAAGGGTTAACCAAATTCTTGAAGACATGCTCAGAGCTTGTGTTATATCATTCGGAAAGAATTGGGAGAAGTCTCTTCCATTTGCCGAATTTCCTTATAACAATAGTTTTCAATCTAGTCTAAACATGGCTCCTTTTGAACTCCTTTATGGACGACGATGTCGAACACCACTAAATTGGTTGGAAACCGGTGAAAGACAATTCTTTGGACCGGATATGATCAAGGAAGCAGAAGGGCAAGTTCGCATTGTTCGTGATCAATTGAAAGCAGCCCAGTCTCTTCAGAAAAGCTACTATGATCGTCATCATAGGCAAGAGAGCTACAATCTGGATGAGAAGGCTTACCTTCGGGTTACTCCTCTGAAGGGAACCCAACGTTTCGGTATCAAAGGCAAGTTGGCCCCACGTTACATCGGACCTTTCCGCATTATTGCTAAACGTGGAGAAGTTGCCTACCAACTTGAACTACCTCCGCACCTCTCCCGAGTACATGATGTATTCCATGTGTCCCAACTCAGGCGTTGCTTCAAGGACCCCATCCTCGAAGTCGACCATGAAACGCTTGATCTCCAAGATGACCTTTCTTATCGAGAATACCCCGTTCGTATTCTTGATTCCTCAGAGCGTGTCACTCTTCGTCAAAAGATTAGGTTTCTGAAAGTGCAATGGTCACACCACTCTAAAAGAGAACCTACGTGGGAAAGAGAAGACCGTCTCAATGCCGAGTACCCCACCTTCCTCCCGCAGACTTCTGAATCTCGGGACGAGATTCTGTTGAGTGGGGGCGAGTTGTCAGAACCCTCTGTTAGGTAATGTGCTAGGATCAAAGTAACATTGCATCATGTCAAAATTTTCAAAAGGAATCTTTGAAATCAACATCAAAAGCAAATGGGAGAAGGAAACCCCCCAGATGAATTATTTCAAAAGGCCAGATAAAAATCTTCTCCAAAATTTCATGTTAGATTTTTGAAAAGTCTTATAAATGAGTGTGATCACATATCAAGTGATGTGGGACCCATCCCATACTCATGGATTTTTCAAATATTCAAACAGTGCCTTGCAATTAATCAAATAACCCTATTTGAGTTAAGATTCAAATTATTTGAATTTTAAAAATGTTAAAACTTTATGAGTGTCTAGTCTATATTATTATTAGGCCACATAAAATTTTTCAGCATTTAATAAAATGCCTAGCTATTTATTTTAGCTAAGCGAAACAAATAGCAGAAAAGAAAACAGAGAGAAAAAGGGAAAAAGAACTTACCTGGAAGCAGCCCAACTAGCTCCCCGCATCCCACCTAGCCGGCCCAGCCCGCGAACCCCCCTTGTCGTCGTCTACCCCGCGCTGCCAAGCAGCTCGGTGGCGAGGCGCCGACGCCGTGGACGCCACCGCGACGCCTTCAAGCTTCCAGGCGTCATCTCTTCGTCTGGACGCATCCTAGAGCCGCCCCAGTTCATTCCCCTCCCTCCTCGTCGTCTTCCCCTTCCTCTCTCGCCCGATTCGTCGTCGCCCGAGAAGAACGCCGGAGCGCCGTCGAGCCCCCGCGTGGCCACCGTGCTCCTCGCGACGCCTCGAGCTGTCCAGAAGAACCGCAGAAGTCGTCTTCGTCTTCCCGTGCGGTGAATAGAGCCAGGAAGCCCCGGAGACTCCGCAATCGCCACCAAGTCGCCGCCGGCCACCGTGAAGGACTTCGTCAATTCCGTCGCCGTTGAACCACCCCAGCCTTCGCCACCACCTCTACTGAGTTCCTGGTGAGCTCGGGTTCAAAACCCCTCACTTTCCCCCTTCGATTACTCCCTCTAGCCTTGGCCACCATGAGAGCCGAAGCTCCTCGCCGCCGGGATCCATGGAGACGTTCAACCGCTACGCCATCGAGCCCGCCATGATGTCCATCATGTTCCCCGTGCTCCTCCTCGTCGAACCAGCCTAGCCCCGCCTCGATCCGTGCCCTGGAATGAAATCCCGATCACGGCCGTAGCTAGGTCGCCGCAAAGCTTGACGCCGGCGAGCGTACGGTGCACCCCAGCGCTTGGTTTCGGTCCCATTCGACGCGCGCGAGTGAGGGTTTCAAGTTGATGGTCTCGGCGCTACAAATCGTCGACGGATTCGCCCTCCCCGTGCAGCGCCGCCGCGGTCCAGTCGCCGACGTTTAGCCGCCGGCGTGTTAGGCCAAACCCCCTCCCTTAATCACTCGCCTAATGACCCCCTGGGTCACTGACCAGTGGGCCTAGTGGCTTAATTAAGCCACTGGATTAATTAACCCCACGGTTTAATTAAATCCAGCCACTGACAGGTGGGACCCCCTTGTCAGCCCCCCCTGACGCCAGCACTGACGCAATAAATCAATTTAAATGAATTTCCAGAGATTATTTGAATTAAAGAAATTCCAGAAATTCCAGAAAATACCCCAAACTTTGGAAATTCATAGAAAATTCATATTAACTCCAAATTGGACAAATAATATATGAAAAATGATCAGGAGAAAATTATCTTTCCAAATATGCAACTTTCAACTATGTTGGATTTGATTTTAAAATTGGACCAGTAGCATATGTCATTTGAATTATTTGGAATTAATTCAAATTCAATTCAAATGATTTGGCAACTTGAACCATGGAATTATGCTACAATTTAACCAAACTTCAGAGGCATATCATACACATTTGAAGAAGATTCAAAATGATCAAACAATGTCACATGCAACTTGGTTAATTTGAATTCAAATGTGGAGTTTGAATTTGCAATTCAATTTGCATTATACTCCATTTAAATGGGATTGCTTCACACATCAAAGCATGTACATCAAGATTCAAACTTCCATCATGTGTTTGTGCATCGTATTTACTTTGCTACTCTGCTTATTGTTTGTCGAGTAGAGGTGGAACCGGGGCAGGATGCTGCCCCCTTCGTTGAAGACCCCGAGCCCGAACCTCGTCAGCAAGGCAAGCAAACCCCCATTGATCATGTCGATAAAATCCCACTTTCCTCTCATGTCTCGCTTATGCATTGTTGAGGATGATCACCATGCTACGTTTCTACCGCATAGATGAACCCATTCCTTTGCATGACCTATCATTTTGTCACAGTAGTAAGCAAACCACAATCCTAGCAAATGTAGGAGTTGTTTGATATCATGTGGCCCCTGCAATGTTATCGCTTATTGCATTCTTAATATGATACCATGTTGTTACTGTGATGTGAGTCGGGATGGGAATGATCATGTTGATGATGGTAGAAAAGTGTTGGTGAATCAACCCTAATACAAGGTGAACGATGAGAGGCTGTGTAGGAGTACACGGTGGGTTGTCTCGTTGAACACCGCCCTAGTATGAGTTCTTGTGTGGTGATCGAAGATGAAGAGTACAACCACACATTGGGCTCACTGACCCCTCTCAACTTACTAACTCATCCCTTTCGATGTCCAGATGTCGCAATAGTTCGGAGTTCTGGTAGGTCTGTGGCCTGGCTGCTAAGTGAGAGAACGGCTCATCCGAGACCGGCTTATGCACCACGCACACATCACTTGGGTCCACTTTGGTAAACCGGCCGGGTTCACGATTGTGGTAACCAACCCAAGTAGGGGGCTTTCTCGGACTAGATCGGCTATGAGGTAACAGTTGTGGTGAGCATCCTCGCCGACACTTCTTGAACGGTGTCGAGTACAAAGGCGGTTAACAAAACTATTCGAATAGCCGTGTCCGCGGTTATGGACTGCTTGGAAAGCTTAGCTTGATTATTATATAACTTGAACTGGATACTTCTAAAACACACCAAGATAAGTGTGAGTGCTATGGCGTGCTTTCTCGTGGGGAAGTCGAGGAAGGCACCATAGTGGTGTAATTGGTTGGAGAAAGTAGTGGACTCGTGTACGCTTCTTACCTCAAAGTCTGGTACTCGTAGTTCAGGATTAGCCAATTCAAAGCTGACACTTCTGCAAGTGAACCCCACCTCCCTTTACCTTGATACATGTGCATGAGTAGTATAGTTCCTATGTAAGTCTTGCTGAGTACGACTTTGTACTCACGTTTGCTTAATCTATGTTTTAGATGATGCCACTGACCCCGAAGGTGGCTTCTTCATCGAGCTGGACGACTGAAGACCAACTAGTCTAGTCCCAGTCAGACGACTGGTTCCCTCGTGGAGGGCTTGTGTTTAAATAAGGCTTCTTAAGCCATTTGTTAAACTTGTCTGTACTCAGACATAATTTTCTTCCATTTGTATTGTAATGTTGGATCACATGTTTGTGATCTCTGTTTGCACTCTATAAGAGTTATCAATAAAATTGTACACTTTGTAGAGAATTGCAATGGTACCTGCTGTTCATACAAGGCATGTGTGCTGCGTGTATGTTTATAACATGCATGTCTTTGTATGGGTTTTCGAGACCTTAGTTGTGTTCTGACTGGCGGTCTTTCATACACCAAGTTGCCCTTAGATGTGCGCAGCTTGGGGCATCGCGATGCGATTGTTCGAGACTCCGTCTCGTGCACACTTTGTGGTATGATCGAGCCCGCCCTAGACCCCTCACGTACGATTCTTTCCGAGAACGTTCTGTGCTTGGCCTTGTCTGCTTAGACAAGTGGGTACGGTTCTCGGCTCTCCATATGACTATGTCTTAGCTGTACTTGCATACGCTAACCCCGGGTCCCGACACATTATGGGCTCTGGCTTGGTTAATTAGTAGTAGTGACTCTTGCTAGGTGGTGCTACGAACGTAGTGTTGGTAGGTGGGATGGGCACCGCCAGAGTAAGGGAAACTCTTCTAAAAGATCATGTTTCGACCTTCCCGTTTCCATACAAAGTGTAGTGTGGCAAATACCAATGGAGGTGGTCGAGTCTTGTGGGGAAAAGTGAACAAACCTCTGCAGAGCGTATAAATCTAATCGATTAGCCGAGTCCCCGGTATTGGACAATTTGAGCGTCTAGCTATGGTAATTTTGAGAAATCTCATCATCTTTAATTAATCATTTTGGGCATAATTACCATGGGTTGTCTTGTGCTTTATTGAGATTTTATTTTTAGGAACACTTATTCTATAGGGAAAAATTTAGCTTTATGCAAATTGAAACGTAGAAGCTCCACTAGCCAAATGCATGTATTGTAGGACTTCATTTTCTTCTCCTTGGTATGACTTGCCGTACATTCAAAGTACTGACCCTATTTGGGCTGTACGATTGTTGCAGATTACTCTGACGGTGATTAAGGTGCGAATAGGTTATTGCCCTATACTCAACGTTTTGCCGTGGAGTCGGATGGACCACTACTACTACTATTGCTTCCGCAGTTTTTTTTTGATGGCCTTAAGCCATACTAATGTAATAATTTTTCTTTATTTTGAACTCTCCGATGTAATTAAATACATGTGATTTATTCTGTTATTCATCGAGTACTGTGTGTGTCAGCAAGTTGATCCAGGGACTGGCACAGATCACAGAGACTTGGTCCCATTCGGGATCGGGTTGTTACAAGATGGCATCAGAGCACATGTTGACTGTAGGACGTGACCTTAGAAATGGAAAAGCCATAGGACAAATTTTATTTTGCAAACCTTCTACTTTTTGTTGTTCTCGTATCCTTGTCTATTCAAATCTAACTTCTCTCTTTTAAAAATATAGATGTCGACTGCCATGACCCGGTTCACCCAGCCCGATGAGACCATGCCTTTTGGGCGACGCCTGACGAAGATCACCAAGTACCTGAACATCGGCCTGCCCAGTTTTACTGGAACCCTCAAGACCTCGGCGCTAGAGGATAGATGCTGGAGGATCAACGTCCACATTCCAGGACGCACCTTTGGGAAGAACATCAAGCGTGGTGTTTCCAGTAGTGTTCTTGGAAGCACCAACTTGGAGTTTGGGCCAGAGCATCGCGGCACACACCTCCCTCGGACGCATCCGCGAGGAATACAAAGAGGATCTTAAGGGAACCACCTTCATGGCATGTGGACGTCGGGATCACCATGGAGAGATTGTGCGCACCGTTGAGGACGACACTATATCATCCTATATCCAAGACCTGGAGGAGTACATCCGCAGCTTGGAGAAGGTGATGCACCGTGGCATGAAGACCTCCAGGAAGCTGGCCATCCGCCAAGAGGAGCTGGAGGAGGAACTCAAGGAAACTCGTGAAGGGTACGAGGATGAAATCAACACACTACTGAAGAAGCATGAAGAAGTGAAGCTCCTGCTGGAAGAAGCTGAAGAGAAGCTTGACCATGGAGAAAACATCCAGGAAGACAACTCTGATGGAGATTTCGTCAGCCAGGATAAGGATCATGAGGGGTCACAGGACGTTGAGATGAGCGATTCTTCAACCGATTCGAATTAGTTACAGACCACCATCATAGATGATTATCCTTAGCTACTCGAGTAGAGTTTCGATCTATCGATTTTTTTTGTTACCATGTCGACTTTGTGACATGGATTATCTTAGGTTGCTTGTTTGAAACTTGATTTGAGTGAATTGAATTGAAACCTTGCTATCATTTTTGCATATGGGTAGTATTTTCCCCTTAGGCCCTTTTCTCCCTCTATATCTCATCTATTCTAACCCAACAGATGCCACCAAGAAGGGACCCTTCTGGAAGTGGATCAGGAAGTGGAATCCCCGGCCTAGAGCAGTTGCTTGAGACCCAAAACCAGTTGATGCAACTTCTGATGCAGAACATGAACACCAACAACAACGCACCACCACCTCCACCACAACCGCCTCCGGTGGATAGTCTCACCCGTTTCCTAAGATTGAACCCACCATTGTTCTCAAGCAGCCTAGAGCCGATTGTTGCTGATGATTGGCTTCGTAATATGGGAAGGAAGCTGGCAACCGCTGGATGCACTGATGGGGAGAAAGTGAGGTTCGCCTCGCACCAGCTGGATGGACCTGCAGCCGCATGGTGGGATAACTATACCACCACATACCCCATGGCTAATGTGACTTGGGATCAATTCCAGCAGGCCTTCCGCACGGCTCATGTCTCAGCTGGATCTATGAGTCTCAAGAAGAGGGAATTCCGCAACTTACGCCAAGGAGGTCGTTCAGTGGCAGAATATGTGGAGGAGTTCAACAAGCTGTCCCGTTATGCTCCAGGAGATGTGGCCTCGGATGCCGCTAAACAAGAGAAGTTTCTGGAGGGACTAAATGATGAGCTTGGCGTTCAACTGACGGTGGAAACTTTTGCTAATTATCAAGAGATGGTGGACAAGGCTATCATTCTTGTAGGCAAGCATCAGATAATGGAGAATCGCAAGAGGAAGTACAGTCAGGGAAAGTTTCATTCTGGAGCTCAGCAGAAGCCCCGTCCCGCACCATTCTCAGGATATGGTGGATCAGGACACAACAAGTTTGGAGGACACAACCATCATAACCATGGAGGCCATTCTCAGCATGGGAACCATGGAAACAATCATGGTGGCCCTAGGAATGGAAATGGAGGAAATGGGAATCAACACCGTCCCAACAATACTGCACCAGTGAGGAAGGATTTGAGTCATATCACCTGCTTCAAGTGCAACAATAAAGGACACTATTCAACAGATTGTCCTGAGAACAAGAATGGGAATGGCAATGGAAATTCTGGAAATAAGAAGCCAAATCCTTTCGCCAAGGGACAAGTGAACCATGTCAATGTGGAGGAAGTCTATGAACAGCCAGATGCAGTGTTTTGTAAGTTTCTCCTAAACTCTCATCCGGTATTAGTTCTTTTTGATACTGGTGCATCGCATTCATTCATATCAAGGGTAGTTGTGGATAAGTATGGATTTCCTACCAAGACCCTTAGTATGCCCATTATGGTGAGTTCCCCGGGAGCCGAGATGGCGGCAGGTTTAGGTTGTCCCCAGTTGAACCTCGCCATTGGCAGGCATGTTTTCCCCACAGACCTGATCATCCTGAAGTCACAAGGATTAGATGTCATCCTAGGCATGGATTGGATGTCGAAGTATGAAGGCAACATTGACTGTGTTAGAAGATCGATTTCTCTCACCACTCCAGAGGGAAAGAGGATCAACTTTGTGTCCAAGCATAAGCCTAGAAAGGTCCAAGTATACTCACTTAAGGGGGTTAGCCTGGAGGAAGTGCCGACAGTCAAGGAGTACCCTGATGTATTCTCGGAGGAATTTCCCGGAATGCCACCGGATCGAGACATTGAGTTCTTGAGTTTGCCAGGCACCGGACCAATATCCAAGAATTCTATCTGGGTAGTGGTGGATCGTTTGACTAAGGTAGCTCACTTCATCCCCGTGAAAACCACCTATACGAGTGCAAAGCTGGCAAAGATATATATGTCGAGAATCGTATGTCTGCATGGAGTCCCGAAGAAGATTGTGTCAGATAGAGGCACTCAGTTCACCTCAAAATTCTGGCACCAGTTGCATGAAACCTTGGGAACCAGACTGGAATTCAGCACGGCTTTTCACCCGCAGACAGATGGGCAGACAGAGAGAGTAAATCAAATTCTGGAAGACATGTTGAGATCTTGTGCACTAGATTATGGATCCAGTTGGGATGATAATTTACCTTATGCAGAGTTTTCATACAACAACAGTTACCAAACTAGTTTGAAGATGGCCCCGTTTGAAGCCCTCTATGGAAGAAGGTGTAGAACACCGTTAATGTGGGATGAAGTTGGAGATCGTCCATTGTTTGGACCAGACTTGATTAAGGATTCCGAAGAGAAGGTCAAATTGATCCGTGATAGATTGAAGATAGCCCAGTCCAGGCAGAAGAGTTACGCAGATGCAAAACGCAAGGAGGTAATATACGAAGTGGGAGATCGAGCATATCTTTGTGTGTCCCCACTTCGAGGAATCAAGAGATTTGGAGTCAAAAGGAAACTAGCACCACGGTTTGTGGGGCCATACAAAATAGTGGAACGCAAGGGAGAGGTTGCATACAAGTTGGAATTGCCAGAAGCATTGTCTGGAGTTCACGATGTGTTTCACGTATCTCAGCTGAAGAAGTGTCATGCAGAGATGGAGGATATCCCGTTGAGAGACACGGTACCCTTGGAAGCAATTCAACTGGGGAGTGACTTGACCTACGAAGAGAAGCCGGTTAAAATTCTTGACACCAAGGACAGAGTCACTCGTACCAAGGTTATCAAGTTCTGCAAGGTTCAGTGGAGTCACCACACTGAGGAAGAAGCCACTTGGGAGCGAGAAGAAGAACTCAAGCAGGACAACCCACACCTTTTTGCTGGCCAACCCGAATCTCGAGGGCGAGATTCATCTTAAGGGGGGTAGGTTTGTAACATCCCAATTTTTGTAAAAATTTGGATGTTAATAGAATCATTTGTGCATACTTTTTTCCCATTAGCATATTGGATCTTTTGGATTTTCTTTCCTATTTATTTTAACCCAATAAAAATCAAGAGAGAAGATAACATGACTTCTTCAACATAAAAAAGGGTTAAGAAAATATTGGAGCATTTATTTTATTTTAATAAAGCATTTCGGGAATTTAATAAATCCTAAAATTCCTTTTGGAATTTATTAAATTGTCCAAAATGACTTTATAAATAAATTTTCGCATTTTATAAAATTGCATTGAGCTAGGAATATTTATCCTAGGCTTTATAAAAATATATATATATATATATGTTGAGGTTTTATTAGAGTTTTATTAAACTTATTTTTGAAATATATTTTTATAGTATTTTATTTTGACAAGGAAAAATTTACAATATTTTCTTATATATTTATAAGATTTTTTTTAAATTTATTACGTATTTTTTTTGAGGTATTTTTTTGTTAAAAAAAAAATTTCCGGCCGCCAGGCCAGCCAGCTGGCCGGCCCAGCCAGGCCACCCACCCCACCCCGTCTCCTTCACGTACGTGCATGCGCACGCACACAGCACGCAGCACACAGCGGCGCTGCATGCAGCGCCATGAGCGCACCAGCCAGGCGCCCCTCCGTTCCTTCCTTCCTTCCTTCCCCGCGTACCCCGCACCTTCCTTCTCCGCCCGACACCATTAAAGCCTCCATTAATCCGCCATTAAAGAGTTCGCCGGAATTTTCGCGCTTGCCGGTTTTCGTCGTCGGGAGCACGTATCTGGACACCCCCTCCCCCTATATAAGTCACCCCTGCGTGCCCCTCCTCCCACTCGTCCAAAGCCCCCAAAAATCTTGCCCAAAGCCGCACCATAGGTCGCGTATTTGCTCGCCGAAGTTCGCCGGTCAAGCTCCACCTCGGCGTCGATCACGTCGCCGGTAAGCCGTCTTGAGTCCCCAAACTCTGGAAATCGGTTTCCCTCGTCGTTGCGCATCTTATGGACAAAATTTTGCCTCTTCTCGTGCACCACAGCAGCGTCCCGGAGCTCGCGCGTCCACCGGAGTTTGCCGGAGTTCACCGACACCCCGTCATGTCGTAGCCACGCCGGAGACCGCCGCCACCACCCCGCGCTTCCCCACGCCGAGCCGCCCCTCCCCGACACCTCCCTCGCCGCCAATCCCCGCCGGAGCCGCCGCCCCACGAAGAAGACGCCGACGGCCACGAACAGTACGTGTACGTTTCTTCCTGTGTAGAAGAAGATGAGTTAAAAAAAACATTTTATTTATTTATTTGTTTATTTATTTTAGAGCATTCGCTAGATTAGAATTTTAACCCTATTCTTGTTTTAGCTATATTTTACTCGTTTATTAGTTTTAGACGAAACCAAATCCCGCGTTTAATTTTTTCATCCCTCTATCGCGTGGAAACCTATTTTCAAAATTTTGGAATTTAAAAATATGTGTTTGAACATATTTTAATTCAAACTTCGTTTGGCCATAATTTTATAACCGTAACTCGGTTTTGACCGATTATTTTTTCAAATCAAAACCCTATTTTATCTATATCACTTAGGACTTTCATCAACAAGTTTTATACAAAATTTTGTTCTATTTAAAAAAAAATTTATTTATTCTTTATTTTCCAAGTTTGTCGAAGCATTGTTTTCGTTTTATTTTGTATTATGTTTTGATTGGATGCACTTGTTTGTTTGCGTTAGATTGCCCCAAGTGCGAAGCGGAATATTTCCAGTCCTTAGAGTTTGACCAGCAGCAACCAGACAAGTCTACCTTTGATCATTTTCCCCTTTACCTATGTTTTATTGCATGTAGTACCCCTTTCTTAGAATGCATAAGTAGAAGTTTACTTTCACGCAAACCCAGTAGTTCAATTTGTGGTAGGTTTAACTTGTCACCATCGTGTAGGAAATTGTAGTGCTATGCTATTGTAGACGTGGATTGGGGAGTGAATTCACGATGAGATGAGTGACTTTGTAGTAAATCAGGACCAAGTTAAACTCAATGAACTACCTGGGTGGAATGGTTGGAGGCACCCTGGAGGAACCAGTGGAGATGCCTAAGTGACCTGGAGATGGCCAGGGATCACTGCGGAAAGCCACCCAGGCTTAAAGAGATTTTATCATATTGTCATTTTCTAGAAGCTTACGTGTGCAGCCACAAGCCATTATGGGCTCTGGCTTGGTTAATTAGTAGTAGTGACTCTTGGTAGGTGGTGCTACGAACGTAGTGTTCGTAGGTGGGATGGGCACCGCCAGAGTAAGGGAAACTCTTCTAAAAGACCATGTCTCGACCTTCCCGTTTCCATACAAAGTGTAGTGTGGCAAATACCAATGGAGGTGGTCGAGTCTTGTGGAGAAAAGTGCACAAACCTCTGCAGAGCGTATAAATCTAATCGATTAGCCGAGTCCCCGGTATTGGACAATTTGAGCGTCTAGCTATGGTAATTTTGAGAAATCTCATCATCTTTAATTAATCATTTTGGGCATAATTACCATGGGTTGTCTTGTGCTTTATTGAGATTTTATTTTTAGGAACACTTATTCTATAGGGAATAATTTAGCTTTATGCAAATTGAAACATAGAAGCTCCACTAGCCAAATGCATGTATTGTAGGACTTCATTTTCTTCTCCTTGGTATGACTTGTGGTACATTCAAAGTACTGACCCTATTTGGGATGTACGATTGTTGCAGATTACTCTGACGGTGATTAAGGTGCGAATAGGTTATTGTCCTATACTCAACGTTTTGCCGTGGAGTCGGATGGACCACTACTACTACTACTATTGCTTCCGCAGTTTTTTTTTGATGGCCTTAAGCCATACTAATGTAATAATTTTTCTTTATTTTGAACTCTCCGATGTAATAAAATACATGTGATTTATTCTGTTATTCATCGAGTACTGTGTGTGTCAGCAAGTTGATCCAGGGAGTGGCACAGATCACAGAGACTTGGTCCCATTCGGGATCGGGTTGTTACAAACTTTGAGAAACTTGGGTAGATTGGGAAAAATCAGCTTTTTGCAAAATAAAACCATAAGCCTTCCTTTGACTTACCTTGCATGTAGATGTAGGTCTGTTATATCCTTTTTCGTGTGACTTGCCTTACAAATCAGATGTACTGACCAGTTGTCGGGATGTAACCTTTGGTGTTGTAGGATTGTATACGACGAGTAAGTGATGCGATGTAGGGTTACGATGTCTATACTCAACTTTGCCGGTGGAGTTGATGGACGCCACGAAGCTTTTATTGTTTTTCCGCTGTAATCTATTTGTAAGCTAGCCATGAGCTATGCAGGTATGCTTTATTGTAATACTGGATCTTCGATGTAATATTTATGACATGTGGTTTATTCTTGATATTACATCATGTACTGTGTGTGCTAGCTATTGATCCAGGGACAAGCACTTGAGCACAAAGACTCCAATTATATGTGAATTGGGTCATTACAAAATAGTTATATCACTTTCATGCCCGATTCAATGTTGCTTTGTCGCTCTGCATGATTATGAATTTTATTGCTCTCTAGTTGGTCGCTTCCCAGTATTTTTTAGCCTTCACTCGCACTAAGCAGAATTCTTCTTGTGCATCCAAACTCCTTTTCAAACCAGTTATTCCATTTGATTCCACCATGCCTTCCTATATATGGTATTTACATGCCATCCCTAACTTAGACTTTCTTGTACCATCTTGATATTTATTAAAAAGCTTCCCTTTTGTAACCGTACAAGATCATGGTGCGGTGAGGGAAAATCAGTATCTTCCATGCCAAAAATATTTTACTCCTTGACAAAGTTTTAACTAGTCAAATTTATATGAAAAAGTTACACCTCCCCCATACTTGATGATGGAATGAAATGGGCCAATTTCTGCTAATGATAGATGGAACAAGAAACTTCCTTCCATACTATAGGAAAAATAAAAAGGCACCATAGACCGTCAAATGATAGGTAGATAAGGGAACAAAAGTGTAAGCAAAAAGCACGAGAACCTCCATTAATGTGGTTGGTATGGGAGATATTGAGAGACCTTTACTACTTACCGTTGACTTGAGAGTTGCACTTCCCAAAAAGAATTTTATATCTGTTTTCAAAACCAAGAGCTATGGTACTTGTTTAGTCTTTGATTCCAACCACGGTTTTTCAACTTTTCAGTTAAAAGACACGGTTCGAGAGTCTCCCCTTCTTTCTTCAAAGCACCAACTATTGAGAGCATAATTGTCATTCTTAGTGTAACATGCATTGTCCCAAAGTACTATATTGTTTTTTGCATGATTGTGATATTGCTTGTTCTGAAATTCTTAGTTCCAGTCTCCTTTAAAACTCCTGAGGAGTTTCTGCATTTATGTTTTGCTTCACTCATGCAGGCTAGCGAGATACCACTCAGTATGTTCAAGCTATGAGCATTGTGATCTTGTCTTGATTTTCAGTAGCATATTATTTACTTTTGGTAGTTTTTGATTGATCATTTGAAAGAAGGATTGGTTCGTGCATTGTCCTCATAGCATTGTTTCAATTATTGCTAAACTCTTTTCGTAGTACATGCTTCTATACATCTTATGAAGAAAAAGAGTTTGTCAAAGTTTTCTTTGTCGCGACCAGTTCGTTGAACTGAATTGCTTGAGGACAAGCAATATTCTAACCTTGGGGGTGTTCATACATCTCAAACGTATCTACTTTTCCAAACACTTTTTCTATTGTTTTAACCTCATTTTTGCATGATTTGAGCTAAACTAACCTGGACTGACGCTGTTTTCAGAAGAGCTCCTGTATAGTTTTCTTATGTGCAGGAAAATGGATTTTTAGGTGTCTCAGAAAATTGCAGGAAAAATCACAGAAAATCCACGCACCCGCAGGGCCATTGTGCTAGAAGTGGAGCCAGAGGGGAGCCAGGGGGCCCCAGGCGCCCTGCTAGCGCGGCCCCACTCCTGGTCGCGTCGGGAGGCCGCCTGGGTGGGTCCTCCCCCCTCTGGTGCCCTACCGAAGCCCCTATTTATTCCAGTGGCGAGGAAACCCCAGAACAGAAGTCGTTTTCCTAGTTTCCATCGCGGAGCCGCCGCCACCCTCTGTTCTTCTCCGGGAGGTCTAATCTAGAGGCTGTTTTGGCCTCCGGTGAGGGGAGATCATCGCCATCATCATCACCATCACCAATCCATTATCCCTCCATGACTTATCCTTTATGTGTGAGTAATTCCCTGCTGTAGGAAAAGGGGGTGGTAGGGATTGCATGAGTTATATCATGTAATAGTTCGTCAGATTGTTGGGGGCATGTTGCCTATCATCTACTTTGGTGTTTATCATCTTTGCTATAACTTGTTGCTCTTAATGCTTGTCACTTTGGGCTCGAGTGTCATGTTTTTATATGTGAACCACTTGTGTTTTCATGAGTTTATTTATGTTCTTGATCCTATCTGTGATTTGTATGCACCTATTATAGTCTGGAACAGGCGATCCCAAAGGTGACAGCTTGGGACACCAAAGGGGATGGACTATAATTTGAGTATTTCATGTATCCATTGAGTGTTAATTCTTTGTTCCGGTGCTCTTTGACAGGAGCACGTTAATCTCCATAAGTTCCCTTTGGCCCCGTTCGTAGCGGGATGGTAAGACAAAAGATGTTGTGCAAATTCTTATTGAAAACACACACAACTACCTAAGGTATACATGCCTAATGTTTGATATTTTCCTAGATGATCCTTGCTTTTCAGTGTGCCTTGTCCCGTGTTAGAATCTATTACATGTTCACTCTCATCCAAGCAGCGCCCAACCATCCATCTCCCTAGCCTAAAGTGTTTCAATCCTGCTGGTTACTAGTAGTTTACTTTTGCTGTTTTTCTTCGCTGTTGCCACTGTAACTGTCATATCACCATTGCTATAAATATTTTGTTGCAAGCAAGTATATTTCAGGTGCGGTTGAATTGACAACTCAACTGTTAAAGCTTATAAATATTCTTTGGCTCCCCGTGTGTCGAATCAATAAATTGGGTTATCTTACCCGCGAAGACTATCTCAACCCCCTATAGTAGAGGGTCATCAAAGTGTCACACTTGTAATCGATGCATTGGGATAGATTCGGGATCATCGGTGAAATAGGAGAGAGCACCGGAATTGTTCCGGGAGAGAACGAAAGTTGTTCAGAATATTTTGATAGGTTCAAAATAATGTTTAACTATATTTAATAATGTTTTATTACTTAATTAATAGAATTAAATATTAAAATATATTTAAAATAATTAATTAAATGGGAAAAAGGCATATGGGCCTATTTGAGGCCCATTAGGGGAAGGAGGGGGTTCCCCCCTTGGGCCATGCGCCAAGTGAGGGCCCCACCCCCCTAGGATGGCGCACCCCCAAGGGTTTAGTCCCACATGGGGGAGGGGAGGAGGATCCCACCGCCCTTGGCCTATATAAGGAGGGGTAGACCCCCTTTTTTCCATCAATCTCATTGAGTTATCTCTCTCTCTCTTTCTTCTACCTCGAGCGGACTCCCCTTGTTTGGAGTTTGCACTTGGTTCGGAGTTCTCCAAATCAGGCTGTCGCTCTGCCGGAGTCGGGATCCGAATCCGTCTTCTTTCCTCTGGTCACCTGGTTCGGAGCCCAGACGGAACATCGGTTGCATCAAACGTGTGTAATCTCCTCGAAGCACTACACCTGTGGTGCTACTTCATCGTCTGAAGGTCGCCAAGAGTATTCAATGCCGGGGGCTTCTACACGACAGGGAGGTCGTAGTTCAGAGTCTACGCCAACCACGTTCGCAAGAACGTTTCCCTCTTTCGGTCTTCAAAGGTATGAACACCGATTCCCTCCGTTACATTACATCGCCATAGCATAGATCTTGGGTTCGGGTATCGTAGGTTTGAAAAATTATTGTTTTCTGCCCCGTATCCCAACAGTGGTATCATGAGCTAGCAATGCGTAGATGTATTGTATGGGTAGAACATATATTGGATGTGGGCATCAATTCTCCAATTGTTACCCTCCCACGTGTACTCATTTAGCATTGCGGCAATGTCCTGATGAAGAGGCCCTG
Source organism: Bromus sterilis (assembly GCA_950022295.1). Lineage (NCBI taxonomy): Eukaryota > Viridiplantae > Streptophyta > Magnoliopsida > Poales > Poaceae > Bromus > Bromus sterilis. The sequence goes on along the minus strand of OX465596.1, from coordinate 152,196,324 downwards.
ACCGACCTTACGCATTTAAACGAGACTGGTTCCACGCTTGACATATGGCTTGTACCATATAAGTGGCTGGGGGTGTCTGTCTCTCAAACATTAGCGATGCAAATATGTTTGCAATGGAGGGACCCGACAGGGGTGTGATAGAGACGATTGCAGAATTGGTGTTGTGCATGTTTTTCACAGGATAGAAACGGTTCTCTCGCGAAACCCCTAGCAGCCACGTAAAACTTGCAAAATATAAAGTAGAAGGCGTTTAACTTTACTTTGCATTTAGGGGGATGATAGCATGTTTGATTTACAGTTTTACATCCTATTTTTCTAATATACTAGATATAAAGACGGTAGCATTATAGGATGATCTCTCACTAAAACAAACATAGTGTCCTTACCCTAGTGAGCACCACCTGGAACGATCAACATTATGGCGGCATCACGTGTCACACAGATGTCAAACATATTCGCGATCAAATGAGGTGGGTGTATTAAGCCTGGCATATGTATATGATATGGCCTTGAATGACACAGCAAAAAATCACATAGGGTATGGTGGCGAGCCTGGCATATGTATACGATATGGCCTCGGGACACAACAGACCGAAATGTCGAGCATGAGTCACATAGATGATATGATTGGCATGATGGCCTACCTAAAACACATACTAATGGCCATGACGATCGTGGGAGGTATGGTGTTCTAGGATTGTGTGATCACTTAGTAAAATTGAGAGATGTTTTCCTAAGTGGGAGTTTTACAATTAATTAAAATTGAACTCCACATTATGACCAGAAGTCTAAATATGTATCTTTGTAAACCACCATTGTAGATGACAGCACCACGTCCCTCATTCAACTTAGGGTCATTCCTAGAGAAAGATAAACTGAAAACCGATGGGTCAAACTTCACCTCCTGGTTCCGTACTTAGAGGATTCTCCTCATTCCCCTCAAAATTTCCTATGTACTTGAGACTGCATTAGGTGACGCACCAGCAACTACAACTACTCCAGCTAAGAAGTATGTCTACCTCATCAAGTCGGATGATTTCTCCCTTGTCAAGAAGGGTATGCTCTATGCCATGGAGGCTGAACTTCAGAAACGGTACGAGAGTCTCTCTGCTTATGAGATAATCACTGACCTCAAGACCGTCTTTGCACCTCAAGCCAGGGTCGAGTGAAATGAAGTTTCTGAAGCTTTCTTTTCGGCAAAGATGGAAGATCACAAAAGTATGACTGAGCACGTAGTCAAAATGTCTGACTACGTTCAACGCCTATACGATCTAGAATTTAAGATTCGAGATAAAGAGGCGATTGATAGGGTGTTGCGTTCTCTACCCCCTAGCTACAAGAGTTTTGTGTTGAAATAAAACATGCAAGGAATGGTTAAGACCCTTTCTGGATTGTTCAGGATACTCAAAATTGCTAAGATGGAAATAAAGAAGGAGCACAACTGCAACAAGTACTTATAAGATAAGAAGGCCAGCAAGGTTGCCGGAAGAGACATAGAAATATATGATATACATGTTATTGATGTTTTCCTAACAAGTGCTCGGAGCAACGTCTGGATATTTGATACCAGATCAGTTGCTCACATCTGAAACTCCCAGGAGGGGCTACGAAATAAACAACTCTTGCAGAAGGATGAAGTGACGATGCGCGTTGGAAACGGTTGCAAGGTTGATGTAATGTCCGTTCACACGGTTCGTCTTAGTCTTCCTTCGGGATTGATTCTTGTTTTGAATAACAGCTATTATGTACCCATGTTGAGTATGAACATTGTGAGTGGGTCTTGCTTAATGCAAGACCATTATTCTTTTAAATGCGAGGCAACTGGTTGTTTGCTTTATAAGAATAATGTCTTGTATGTTCATGCACAAGTGCGTAATGGTTTATTCTTACTGGATCTCAAATATCATGACTCCCACATCAATAACATAGAGGCCAAAAGATTGAAGCCTAGTAACAAAGAACACATGACGATGTGTAATGTCTTCTATGTTCATGCACAGGTGCGTAATGGTTTATTCTTAATGGATCTCAAATATCATGACTCCCACATCAATAACATAGAGGCCAAAAGATTGAAGCCTGGTAACGAAGAACACATGACGATGTGGGATTTTCATCTTGGTCATATTAGTATTAAACGCATGGAGAAGCTTCATAAAGATGGACTTCTGGAGTCATTAGATATTGGATCTCTTGACACGTGTGAGCCATGCTTGATGGAAAAAATGGCAAAGACTCCATTCAATGGAATAATGGAGCGTGCGACAGACTTATTAGGGATCATACTACTGATGTATGTGGACCGATGAATGTCACCACACACAATGGAATTCGTTACTTTGTGACCTTCATGGATGACTTAAGTAGATACAGGTATATCTACTTAATGGAACACAAGTCTGAAACCTTTGAAAAGTTCAAGGAATTTTAGAGTTAGGTCGATAATCAACTCGGGAATAAAATCAAGAACCTTCGATCCGATCGAGGAGGCGAATATTTAAGTCACGAGTTTGGCACTCTTCTGAAGACTTGTGTTATTTTACCACAACTTACACCAGCTGGAACACCTCAGCGAAATGGTGTGTCCGAGCGACATAATCGAAGACTATTGGATAGTGTACGGTCAATGATGTCTCATACCAACTTACCTACATCATTCTGGGGGTATGCATTAGAAACTCCAGCTTACTTTCTTAATAGGGTACCGTCCAAATCCGTGAAGACAACACCTTTTGAAGAATGGTGTGGCAAGAAGCCAAACTTGTCTTACATGAAGATTTGGGGTTGTGAGGCTTATGTTAGGAAACTTCAGCCTGACAAACTTGAATCTAAGGCGGAGAAATGCGTCTTTGTAGGACATTCAAAGGAAACTATTGGATATACCTTCTACAACTAGTCTAAGGGCAAAACATTTGTCGCCAAGACTGGACACTTTCTTGAGAAAGAGTTTCTTTCGGAAGAATTGAGTGGGAGAAAAATGTACCTCGATGAATTGACTGACCAATCACTCCAAATGGAAGATCCGGCAGCAGAAATTGTTCTGGAACCATCTGCCACAGTGGGAGCCGAAGAAGGTAGTCAACACGACATTCATAACGATCATGACGTACATGATGATCATGATGAGAATGAAGAGGAACCTATTGTGACACTTAGGTCAACAAGAATTCATCAATCTCCTGAGTTTATGATCAACTTGTGAATGCAGTCACGGTTAATGAACCTGACAAACCTAAAAACTACAAAGAGGCAATGGAAGGACCAGAGTCCAAGAAATGGGTATAAGCCATGAAATCCGAAATGGACTCGATGTACAGCCACAAAGTATGGACTTTGGTGGACATTCCCAAGGACCGCAAGGCCGTCGAGAATAAATGGATATTCAAGACTGAAGCAAACGGAAGTGTTTCTGTCTATAAAGCTCGACTTGTCGCGAAAGGGTTATGACAAGTTCAAGGATTTGAATACGAGGAGAGCTCTCCTGTATCAATGATAAAGTCTATTCGGATTCTACTAGTGATACCTGCCTATCATGATTACGAGATATGGAAGACGGACGTGAAAACTACGTTCCTTAATGGACACATTGAGGAAGAGTTGTATATGATTCAACCGGAAGGTTTCATTGATCCTAAGAACACTGGTAAGGTGTGCCAGCTTCAACGGTGCATCTATGGGTTGAAGCAGCCATCTCAGAGTTGGAAACTTTGATTTAATGAAGTCATCAAAGCGTTTGGATTTGTCCAAAACATCGAAGTGTTCTGCCTCTATAAGAAAATGAGTGGGAGCTCTGTAGCATTCCTTGTGTTATATGTGGACGACATATTACTGATATGGAATGATGTAAAATTCTTAGAGTTTGAAAAAATACTTGAATGGACAATTTTCCATGAAGGACCTAGGTGAAGCTGCGTACGTACTACGAATTAAGATCTATAGAGATAGACCTAATGGCCTATTGGCCTTGAGTCAAATAACTTGCATTGAGAATATAGTGATGAGGTTCAGTATGGATAACTTCAAGAGAGGTGTATTGCCAGTTATAAAAGGTGTTAAGTCAAGAGTGACTCAATGTCCAAAAACAACAAAAGAAAAGGGGGAAATGTCCTCAAAGCCCTATGCCTCAGCCATAGGTTATATAGTGTATGCTATGCTATGTACAAGGCCGGATTTGGCTCTGGAAATTAGTATGACTAATCGCTACCAGAGTAATCCTGGAATGATTCATTGGATCGCAGTAAAGAACATCCTGAAATACTTACGAAGGACGAAGGATCTCTTTCTCGTTTATGGACGATGTGAAGAGGAGTTGGTCGTAAAGGGTTACGTCGATGCTGGCCTTAACTATGACACAGATGACTCAAAGTCCCAGTCGGGATATGTGTTCATGTTTGTAACACCCTCAGTTTCTGTAACAGTAATCATCTTCACTGTTGATCATCACTGTTGGATTATCACTGATTGATCTCCCTTGTCCTTGATAAAACTTTGTGATGCTAATGATCAAACCTTGTTGTGGTTGATCAACACCCCATGCACCATGTACTTGAGCCCTTGGGATCAAAACCCAAAGCCAAATGCACCTTGCTCATCTAACAAACCAAACCCTAGTTGAAACTTCTTTGGATGAAAAATAAAACAAAAGTGCTCAAATAAAGTTGTTCCAAAAATCATGAAACTATTTTGTAAATTGCCTAAAATCATTATAATCATGTTGGACCAACCTTGGTAATTTTTGAAGTTATAGAAAATTCCAATCAATTCAAACAGTAGGTTAAAACCCTTACTTTGGGCAATTAATATTTACAAGAGATATCTAATGATTTTCTTTTGCTGCAAAAACTTTTGTGGCACTGATATATAATGTTATACTAATATTGGGACACCTAAAACATTTTACAAAATTGCCTAAGCTTGGAAAACAATTACCAAAATAGGAATACAGAAAAGAAAAGACACAGAAATTGGAAAATCACGAAGTATCGCCCTGGGCAACGGCCCACCGCAGCCCAGCCCACCCCACCCTTGTCTTCTTCCCCAACCACCCCCTCACCTGCTCCCGTACGGCCGAGCTCGCCGACGACGCTGGCGAGCTGGTCCCACCTTCACCTGCTCCCTCCCGGCGCCGACGTGATAAGGGCGACGCCCCCTCCCTCCTGGACATCCTCCCCCGCCCTTTCCCCTCCTCCTCTTCTCGCACGCCTCGGGGAAAAACTCCCGAGCGCCGTCGTCTCCATTGTCGTGGCCAGTCGTGGCCAACGAGCACAGTCCGCCCCGACGTGGTGTCTAGCAGCTGCGCCGTCGTCGTCTTCGTCAACTACAACAACTAATCGAGCCCGGGGAGCACCTCAGGCGTCGCCCGCTTCTTCTTCCTCTGCTCCGGCCGCTGCAACCTCAACGTCGATTCCGGCCGCCTCAGCCCCTCCCCGAGCCCGCTGCCAACCCCGACGCGTTCGTGGTGAGCACCTCTGTCATCGCCAACTATCCGTAGGTGCTCGATAAGCCCGTAGCCTTTTCCCCCAATTCTCTTGCTCCAGCCGCCGTGGCGCGTCGTCGTAGCCGTCGACGTGGTCCGTCCCAGCTCACGCCAATGACACCCGCGTGCTCCCCATGGACCATATGGTCGATCCCGCCCCGTATCACGTTCGATTTCTTCGCCTGTACCAAATTGCCATTGGAGCCCGAGAACCCCCTCCGCCATTGTTGAGCTCGAGCTCGTGCCTGTCCACCCCAAACCACTGCACCGCCACCAAACTCCTCCCCGTGGTCGTCCGCGTCGATTGGTACCAGCCACGCCTCCTCTCGTGCACCACAACGAGGGAAGCATCAACCTCGCCGGCGTTCTGCCGCCGGCTAACCTCCGGTGAGGCTGCCCCTTGGGCCCCGCCTGTCGGGTTCTCTGTTAGAGGCTAATGAGCCACTGACATCCGGGTCCAACCTCCGCTAATTATCTCTGTTAGGACAAACAGAAAAATAACCATTTGGTCAATATGTCTCACTGACAGTGGGCCTGGAAATTTAACTTAATTAAAACAAGTTTAATTAGTACTGGAGTCAATGAAATTCCAGTGGCTGACATGTGGGTCCAGAGGCATTTCTGATTTAATAAAATGTTTCATAAATAAACAGAGGCTGACATGTGGGTCCCACATGTCAGGCACTGTTTTGGATAATGTTTTGGATAATGTTCTGGATAATGTTAAATAAATAATAAAAGAAATTTAGAAAATCATTTAAATGATTTAAAAACTTTGAAATTCAATAACTTTTAAACCGTAACTCGGATTCAAAACCTTTATACATGAAAATTGATCAGAAAAATATAACGAATATGAATACGGTATCCGTATGCCTATCACACCCCTCTAACACAACGAACATCGAAACGTTCCCCCTCCGGACCGGCAGTCCGATAAATTGTCCGGTACTTTTAGGGTGCCCGGATGAATTTATTCTGAACACGAATGTTTCTCGGAATAGATCAACTAGCACGGATACAACCCCTTATGTTTGTCCGGTACCCACGACACCTCCGGCTTGATCCTTCCCCCTCTGGACACCCTGTTCGGTAGTCATCCGAAACCGGTAGCTCATCCTCAGATGAATTTCCGTTCCGAGCAATGTACATTGCACTGCGTTAGAATACCGTTAACATCTCATCTGTCATGTCATGCATCTGTTTGTATATGCTTGCTGTGTATTTACTGTTTTCTTCCCCCCTTAATCTCCGGTAGACCCCGCTGCTACCGTCGACTACACCGCTGCTGAGTACGACTACTTCGTCGACGACCCTACTACTACCGTCGAGCTTGCAGGCAAGCAGAGCCATTCTCTTCCCCAGATATCGCCTATCTTTCCGTACATTTCTTGCACTAGGCATTGTTACTGCTGCTGCTACGATTACAATCCTATTCAATTGCATAGCCTGATTTTTGTCACCCCTTGATGTGCCTTCCTTTATTCTATGCTGTCTATTATTATTATGCATTATTCAGCAGTGAGCCCTGCGCATTGTTAGCTAGGATTAGATAGAGGGCCGTGATCACTCAGGGGAGTGAACACGGATATAAATATTATAACTGCACAGGTACGGTACAATGCAGACACCGTCTAAGGCCCCTATCTGGGTTATGCCTAGTCACCTCAAGTGTGAGCTATCAAGGAGTAATCCTTGTACTCCACTCGAGGCTGACTTTGTCTTACCGCCATAGGGTCTTGAAGAACGGTTGTCCTTCAGGTGAGAAGTTGGGCGACCCAATGGTGGCAGCGAGAGGTATTGCGACGGGACGACAGGGAGGGTACGACCAGTGTACCGGTGTGCTTGGCCCCTGGTCGTTGGCCGCGAGAGTTACCAAACTACGAAAGTCGAGCTCCTCCAGGAGCACACGCGAGACAAGGTAAGGAGACGGTTCACCTTGTTGGTAACCGCAGTGACTTGGTGGGACGACAGGGCAGGCACCGATGTACTGGTGGTCCTGGCTGCTGTCGTTGTCCGCGGGTCAGTTAAGTCGAGGCAACGATAACGGTTGCCACGCAGGTTAATTAAAATGTTAAATGGTTCAGTGAATGTCTTGAGTTGGCTATATGCCATGTACGCACTACCTACCCGTGGGAATTACGAGTTTATGGGCTCCTCTGCTTCGTAGTGTCGTCCGAGGACTCTTCAGACGTCAGCAGTACCGCGGGCTGATTGCCGGGAAGTGCGCTGTCTTTTTTGGCTCGAGCTGTGTTGTTTTTGTTACGGCTTCCCGGCCACCCACGCACCGTGCAGGAGTACGTCAGGGTTGGGGTCCAAGGCCCTGAGTACTTAGGATTTAGACCGGCGGATGGCCTCTCTGTTGAGTTTGAAAGATGGGCTATGAAGTGTCGGATAGCCTCGGTGGGGCGTTGCCTAACAAGGTTCCCGCCACCCTGGAGATCCGTGCGTGTAGCGTAACACAAGTGCACCCCTGCAGGGAAGATTAATCTATTCGAATAGCCGTGTCCACGGTAACAGGACGCTTTATGATGAAGCTGGATCTTACCACTAGAAACTATTATTATTAAACTGTATGGTTCCGGGTTTTCTTCCTCGCGGGGATGTCGAGGAGGTGAACTCGGAGGCGTTGCTAATTATTACCACTTATTATTGTACAATGCTGCAGCAACTTCTGCTGCATTGTTACTTTATGCTTTATATAACTGTTGGCTGATTCTTACCTCATGCTGCAAGACATCGCTGGAGGATGCTAGTCTTCGATAGGCCTAGTTCCTTACCCTTGCTCTGGATTTCTGTCTTTTAGTCCACTATATACAGCCTCTTCTTTCCGTTGATACAATGCATAATGCTTAGTAGCGGACGTAAGACTCGCGGGTATACTAGATACTCACCTGCTTTATTTCCTTTACTGTTTTGCCTGATCGGCCGCTGCAGTCGACGTTGGAGCCCAGGAGCAGGAGTACCCCGGAGGCGCCTACTGCGACGTCGAGTTCCCCGTTGACCAGGAGTAGTTCGGTGGATCCCAGGCAGGAGGCCTCGCCTTTTCGATCTGTATCTCTGATGTGATTTGTGCTAGCCTTCTTAAGGCAAAACTTGACTAACTATGTCTGTACTCAGATATTATGGCTTGTATGACTTATGTATTCGGGTCCGCGTGACCCCCCTCTATTGTAACATATTTGTTTATCCTTTTGTGTTTAGTGTTGTGCTGTGATATTATCACCGTGGCACCCTAATCTCAGCAGTGTACCCTGTGTGTATGATTACTGTACACGGTCTGATTTTGGGGGCGTCACAAGTTGGTATCAGAGCCGACTTCCTGTAGGAAGCCACCCCACCACTACTTGGTCGATGTTGGGTCTAGACTTTGAAAAACTATTTTGCTAACTTAATATTTGGCTTACGGGCCCACATCGATGTCACTATGTGTGATATCTATGGTATTAGGATCCTTTTCTCCTTACCTATGCTCTGGGAATCTGCTCTCTTATCCTTTCTGGTAAGTTTTACAAAATCTGACATTAGGATCACGTTCTCTTGATTCCACCCGGCATTTTTGGTGCTTCCCCCATTGATTGAGTCGTGTCACATGAGTCGTACCCCAGGTCCCGGACCGCGGATCCCATTCTCATTCTGGGCAGGCCGCGCGTTCTCTGGCATCAACTCCTGTGGCCAACAGTTTTCTTGCGGCGTGATTGACATAGTGGAATCTATGTCGCGTCGTGTAATCCTTACCGCGGTCTGCGCGCCGCCTAGTGAGTCCTTTTTCCTTAATTTCTGCGACGTTACGCTGCCCGATTTTCGATTGACTCTGTGTGCGAATGTGTATGTCTTATATGACTACTCCTATATTTATCTGCGCCTCCTTTTCGTTGTCGTTTTACTTCAAGCTTGATTCCGGTATCTCGTTAAATTTTCATCGCTGAAATACCCCTGTTAAATTCTAGCAGGATGGCTGGTCGTGGTGGTCGTGGTCGTGGTCGTGCTGCCAACGACCCACCTCCGCCAGCGGATTACATGGCCGCAATGATGCAGCAGTTCGAGATGAACCGTCAATTCATGCAGAATATCATGGCTCAGTTCCCCCAGCCGAATCAGAATGGGCACCACCATCAGCATGCCACCGTGACTCTGCACGACTTCACCCGCCTTAACCCCACTATGTTCCGCAACACTGTTCAGCCGTTGGATGCTGATGACTGGCTTCGCGACATCACTCACGAGCTGGAGTCTGCTAATGTTGATCCAGCCGACTATGTGAACTTTGCGTCTTACCATCTGAAAGGCGCCGCTGCTCAGTGGTGGAGCACCCACAAGCGTTCTTTGCCAGTTGAAGAAGTCATCACTTGGGATGAATTTCAGTCTGCCTTCCGCGCCCACTACATTCCTCAGGGGATCATGGATCGTAAGGCGGAAGAATTCCGTAACCTCACTCAGGGCGACATGACTGTTGAAGCCTATCAACGCGAGTTCCTCAACCTCTCTCGCTATGCGGAAGGAGAGATCACCACTGATGCTCGCAGGCAGCAGAAGTTCCGTCGTGGCCTCAACCCAGACCTCAGGCTCGCTCTTGCCGTTCATGATTTCGCCAACTTCGCCACCATGGTGAACAAGGCTATCACCGTTGAGACTGCCCAGATGGAACACAAGACCTCTCTGAAGCGTTATCGTGACGTTGGCTCATCTTCGGGCGCAACGCAGAAGCGTCGTATCTGGCTCCCTACCAGTGTGACCCATTCACCTGTCCCTGCTCCAAGGCCGTCTTATGCTGCACCCCGTCTGCCTCCGCCACCGCAGATGCCAAGAGCTTTGCCTGCACCACCCAATGCTACCCCCCTTCGTCCTCAGGATGGATTATGCTTCACGTGCCGCCAACCTGGGCATTTTTCCAGGGAGTGCCCCCAGAAACAGAAGCAACTGGTAGTTCACCCCGCTGGCCGTGGAAATGGCCGTGGCAACAACAGGACCCCCAACTATAATACTGGGTCTACTGCTCATGCTCGTGGACATGCTTACAACATTAATGTGGAAGCAGCTCAGGAACAACCCGCTACCGTGATGGGTACCCTTCTCGTTAATTCTGCACCTGCTACTGTTTTATTTGATTCAGGAGCATCACATTCATTCATGTCGGAAGCATTTGCGTTATGGCGTAACATTACGTTTGAGAAGATGAACCCACCGATGGTTTTCCGCACCCCTGGAGGCCGTTGCCAAACCTCCATGATGGTACGCGATGTCACCATTGACGTCGAAGGGATTATATTCCTTGTGTCCCCCATCATCCTGAAAACCTCCACCATAGACCTAATTCTGGGCATGGATTGGTTGAAAGTTCACGATGCCACACTCTATTGTGGCACCAAGTCTGTCCAACTTTTTCACCCCTCCGGCGAGATTGTTAACCACACCACCCGAGTTACCCGTAATGCTGAAACACAGATATTTATGATGAATGCTTTAAATGCCGCCCCCCTCGAAGGCATCGAGAACGTTCCGGTCGTTCGCGATTATCCCGACGTCTTCCCAGAAGAACTTCCGGGAATACCCCCAATCAGAGAAGTTGAATTTGTCATCGACTTGAAGCCCGGCACCACCCCTATTGCCAAGCGTCCTTACAAGATGCCGCCACATGAACTCCTTGAGCTTAAGGAGGAAATCGACAAGGCACTTCAGAAAGGATTCATTCGCCCCAGTTCCTCAGCTTGGGGAGCACCTTCGCTCTTTGTCAAGAAGAGCGATGGGACAAACCGATTGGTCCAAGATTATCGGCCCATTAACCAAGCCACCATCTAGAACAAATACCCACTCCCCCGGATCAACGATCTGTATGATCAACTTGCCGGATCCAAGGTGTTTTCTAAACTCGACTTGAGGTTGGGTTATCACCAAATCCAAGTCCGTGATGAGGACATTCCAAAGACCGCTTTCATTACTCGCTATGGTTCATACGAGTACACTGTCATGTCCTTTGGCTTGACGAATGCTCCAGCCACTTTCTCCCGATTGATGAACTATATATTCATGGAATACCTCGACAAGTTTGTCGTGGTTTATCTGGATGATATCTTAATATACTCCAAGAATAAAGAAGAACATGCTGAACATCTTTGCCTTATACTGGAAAAGCTTCGAGACCACAAACTCTACGCTAAGTACTCTAAGTGTGAGTTCTGGCTTCCTGAAGTGACCTACCTTGGTCACGTGATTTCTAAGGATGGCATTGCCGTCAACCCCGAACGTATCCAGGCTATTCTTGACTGGACTCCTCCCAAGACTGTCAAGCAAGTCAGGAGTTTCCTCGGACTCGCCAGCTATTGCCGCCATTTCGTCGAGAACTTCTCCAAGATTGCCAGGCCTCTGACTAACCTGCTTCACAAAGGCGTCAAGTTTGAGTGGACAGATAAATTTCAGGAAAGTTTCCAAGCCCTCAAGGACAAGCTCACTTCTCCCCCAGTGCTTGCTCCGCCTGATACTCAGAAGGACTTCGTGATATATTGTGACGCATCTCGTCAAGGATTAGGCTGTGTCCTAATTCAAGAGCGCAAAGTGATTGCTTATGTCTCTCGTTAATTGCGTGCTCACGAAGATAAATATCCAACTCATGATCTCGAATTGGCAGCGGTAATTTATGCGTTGAAGCTGTGGCGACATTACCTCGTCGGTAATCGTTGCGAGATCTACACCGACCACCAAAGCCTGAAGTACCTATTTACTCAACCAGACCTGAATCTCCGCCAGCAGAGATGGCTCGAGACAATAGCCGACTACAACATGGGAATTTCTTACACCCCTGGCAAAGCTAATGTGGTGGCCGATGCTTTAAGCCGTAAAGCTTACTGTAGTGAACTTGAAGTTCAAGTACAACAACCACTTCTGTATGAATATTTTCAAAAGTTAAACCTCGAGATTGTTCCTCAAGGTTATGCAAATAACCTGGTTATCAAACCGGATCTCGTCAAATCCATCAAGGGTATACAGTTTTATGATGATTTCGTACACAAGATTAAGCGCGATATCGCCAATGGGAGACCCTCACCCTTCACCGTTGATAGCAAAGGTGCGGCGTTCTACCAGAACCGTTTAGTGGTTACTCACAGCAAGGTCAGGCATGAGAACCTGGATATGACCCCGAAGGTCATGAGAGCGGCTCACGATACCCCGGTGTCCATTCATCCTGGAAGCACCAAGATGTACTAAGACATTCGTCAGCAATTCTGGTGGCCTAACATGAAGCAAGACATTGCCTGATATGTTTCTGAATGTGACGTTTGCCATCGCGTCAAGGCAGAACATCAAAGACCTGCTGGAACTCTACAACCTCTCTCTATTCCTGAATGGAAGTGGGACAAGATCGAGATGGACTTCGTCACCGGTTTTCCCCGATCACAGAAGGGTCATGATGCCATCTTTGTCGTCATCGACCGATTCTCCAAGGTTGCCCACTTTCTGCCAGTGAAGGAGACGATCTTTGCTAGTCAGTTAGCCGACTTGTATGTTTCCAGGATTGTGTCCCTCCATGGTATTCTGCTGGAGATCAGTTCAGACCGTGGCAGCATTTTCACCTCAAGATTCTGGGATAGTTTCCAAGAAGCTATGGGAACTCATCTAAATTTCAGCACGCTTATCACCCCCAGTCGCAAGGACAGGTCGAACGAGTCAACCAAGTGCTTGAAGATATGCTCCGAGCTTGTGTCATCTCATTCGGTAAGAAATGGGAGGAATCTCTTCCATTTGCTGAATTCTCATACAACAATAGCTATCAAGCTAGTCTGAAGATGGCACCCTTTGAAGTCCTCTATGGACGTAAGTGTTGAACCCCTCTGAATTGGTCAGAAACTGGAGAACGAACTCTCATTGGTCCGGACGTTATTCAGCATGCCAAAGATCAGGTTTGCGTTATTCGTGAACACCTGAAAGCTGCTCAGTCCCGTCAGAAGAGCAACTATGATCGCAAGCACAAGGAAATGGTCTATCAACCTGGCGAATACGCTTACCTCCGTGTCACTCCCATGAGGGGCACTCATCGCTTCGGTATCAAGGGCAAGTTGGCTCCTCGCTACATTGGCCCGTTCCGTATCGTTTCCAGGAGTGGACACGTGGCATATCGGTTGGAATTGCCGCCGAAACTCTCCCAAGTCCACGATGTCTTCCACGTGTCTCAACTCCGTCGCTGCTTTAAGGATCCTATCCGTGAAGTGGAGCATGATATGATTGAGCTGCAGCAAGACTTGACTTATCGGGAACATCCGAGCCGCATTCTCGATCAGTCTGAACGTCGAACTCGCAACAAAACCGTCAAGTTCCTCAAGGTCCAGTGGTCAGATCATTCTGAAGGTGAAGCCACTTGGGAACGCGAAGATCGCCTTCGCGATGAATACCCCGATCTTTTCCTCTCTACCACTTAAATTCTCGGGACGAGAATTCTTGTAGTGGGGGAGATTTGCAACACCCTCAGTTTCTGTAACAGTAATCATCTTCACCGTTGATCATCACTGTTGGATTATCACTGATTGATCTCCCTTGTCCTTGATAAAACTTTGTGATGCTAATGATCAAACCTTGCTGTGGTTGATTAACACCCCATGCACCATGTACTTGAGCCCTTGGGATCAAAACCCAAAGCCAAATGCACCTTGCTCATCTAACAAACCAAACCCTAGTTGAAACTTCTTTGGATGAAAAATAAAACAAAAGTGCTCAAATAAAGTTGTTCCAAAAATCATGAAACTATTTTGTAAATTGCCTAAAATCATTATAATCATGTTGGACCAACCTTGGTAATTTTTGAAGTTATAGAAAATTCCAATCAATTCAAACAGTAGGTTAAAACCCTTACTTTGGGCAATTAATATTTACAAGAGATATCTAATGATTTTCTTTTGCTGCAAAAACTTTTGTGGCACTGATATATAATGTTATACTAATATTGGGACACCTAAAACATTTTACAAAATTGCCTAAGCTTGGAAAACAATTACCAAAATAGGAATACAGAAAAGAAAAGACACAGAAATTGGAAAATCACGAAGTATCGCCCTGGGCAACGGCCCACCGCAGCCCAGCCCACCCCACCCTTGTCTTCTTCCCCAACCACCCCCTCACCTGCTCCCGTACGGCCGAGCTCGCCGACGACGCTGGCGAGCTGGTCCCACCTTCACCTGCTCCCTCCCGGCGCCGACGTGATAAGGGCGACGCCCCCTCCCTCCTGGACATCCTCCCCCGCCCTTTCCCCTCCTCCTCTTCTCGCACGCCTCGGGGAAAAACTCCCGAGCGCCGTCGTCTCCATTGTCGTGGCCAGTCGTGGCCAACGAGCACAGTCCGCCCCGACGTGGTGTCTAGCAGCTGCGCCGTCGTCGTCTTCGTCAACTACAACAACTAATCGAGCCCGGGGAGCACCTCAGGCGTCGCCCGCTTCTTCTTCCTCTGCTCCGGCCGCTGCAACCTCAACGTCGATTCCGGCCGCCTCAGCCCCTCCCCGAGCCCGCTGCCAACCCCGACGCGTTCGTGGTGAGCACCTCTGTCATCGCCAACTATCCGTAGGTGCTCGATAAGCCTGTAGCCTTTTCCCCCAATTCTCTTGCTCCGGC
Organism: Bromus sterilis; assembly: GCA_950022295.1. Classification (NCBI taxonomy): domain Eukaryota; kingdom Viridiplantae; phylum Streptophyta; class Magnoliopsida; order Poales; family Poaceae; genus Bromus; species Bromus sterilis. The sequence continues at coordinate 152,181,255 of OX465596.1, read as the reverse complement.
CGCCGTGGCGCGTCGTCGTAGCCGTCGACATGGTCCTTCCTAGCTCACGCTAATGACACCCGAGTGCTCCCCATGGACCATATGGTCGATCCCGCCCCGTATCGCGTTCGATTTCTTCGCCTGTACCAAAGTGCCATTGGAGCCCGAGAATGTAAGGCCCCTGATGCGGTACTAACTCTAACTAGTCGCTTTCGCGTCCGGTCGGAGTTAGAAGCGCATCAAACGCCACCGGCGCACGACACTCGCACTCGTGTCGCTGCCGGATTCTCGACAACAGGTATAGAAAACACAACTCTACAAGAAAGGAAATACATGTAGAGATAAATAGAGCAGGGCATACAACGCCACTGTCTAATACAACAATATCATGAGTACATCGCATCAATACACCAAGCGGAAGCAAGTATGGACCGAGTACGGTCAAGATCCAAATTGCCCTAGAGAGGGCTACACATAAATCCACCCACGGGAACGTCTGAGCCCAACTAAAGGATCCTACTGGTCGGAGTAGTCGTACTCGTCGTCATCCTCCGGGGACACCTCCACGAAGTATCGTCCAGTGCTGGGGTCGAGGTAGTAGTCCACTGCAGCGGCCGATCAGGCAAAGCGGTAAAAGCGGAAAAGTAAACGGGGGTGAGAACATATCATTACGGAATAACTAACGCTATAGGAAAGGTAAAGGTGTAGACAGTTTGCAGCCGTACTAGCATATATGGTGGCTACACGTTCTATTAGAATAAAGATGAGATCCAAGAAGTTACGTTGACAACGTGTCGTAAGTAAGCTATCCTCCTACTTACGCAAACATAACACAACCTCGTTTCTCTCTCGGTCCCCCTGGACGAAGAAAGACAACCAAGGCACGCACACGGTTTGTCAAGTTTTATGGCATAATTAACATTGATGTTATTCTATGAACAGGACGTAGGCTCAAAGTAGTCCATAACCGCGGACACGGCTTTTCGAAAAGATTTACCCTGCAGGGGTGTACCAACTGTCCATTATAGACGTCGCATGTACGCCCGGTTTCCACTTGGCTGGGTAAGCGCCTGAAACTCCGGAACGTCAGAGTCCCTCCAACTAACAACACACATATCCGGGTGGCCCCCGGGGAGTCGACACCCAACTCAAAAGCTGGCCACGCTCTCGAATCGGACTCTACCGTATAACTCGGGTTTGGATTACCGGTTAGTTCTCTTATGAGACCGGGTCCTCAGCCGGTCTATTTGGGCCAGCCGAGAAACTATGTCCTCCTGGCCCTGGTTTGGTTTGGAAACAACTGGGGATCCAACCAGCACACACACATTACAAATGTAAATCAGCTCGGGCCACCACTAGAATGTACGAAGCTAGGTAGGTAAGACAAGGGGGCCCCATAAAACCCCACACGCGATTAGGCACGCTCGATCAAAGAACCAATACCCAGAACTCGGGTCCTAGGTGACTCAAATGGAACAAAACACCAGACGGGAAATAGTCCAGCCTTCCACCTTTCGTCGAATATAACTTAACATCATTTAACCGTAATAAATATCAACCAACTTCTTTTATAACGTGATATCCCAACCATAAATATATAGGGTAAGCAGCACGTTTTCTATCCATACTAAGCAATGGCTGAGCAGCGGTAACTTAGCAGAGCAATAGTTTGCTGGGATGTGGGGATCATGGCTGTATGGGTTTAGACATGGTATATAATGTAGATAGGATCAAGCAACAACGTTCTAGACCTACAGCTAGGCATGAGCAGAAAGTTATAAAGTAATGACACAGATCTCCCCCTTGCCTGGTAAGGTAGTCGAAGCAGCACTCACGGTACCCTCGGGCTCGGTGTCGGACAGCTCCACGTAAGTCTCCTCGGCGGTCTCAGGTGCTAACGTAAGGTACCGACAGGAAAAGGCACACAAGTAAGCAACTGAAGTAACTCAAACAAGGATGGCATGATCAAGTTTTATTTACATGATATGCCCCTGTCTAGTCAAGTTTAAATGAAGGTGATGACGACAAGTCATCACTTTCATATGCAATTTATTTACATTGTAATGGCTTTGGTCTAAGCCTTAACTTAGGTGTAGATAGCATGATAGCATGACATGAACAACAAACATTACAGGAATTTAAATAACATGAAATTAAACAATGATTCCGGAGACGGAGTGGTGTCGGTGAAATTGACACTTAAGAAGGTGCAACAACTGTTGAAGGTCAGCCCCATAACATATGACAATATGTTAAGGCTGACTTGAAGAAAAAGATGGCATGGAACTGCCTTGACAAGATCAGACGAACAACATTTCAGATGCACTGAAGCTGAGATGTTGTAGACAGACAGACAGGAAGCTTCTGAACCAGGTGACCACACCTTGTCTCAAAAGTTGTTCAACACAACAAGAAAACATCACTACTGAACTCCTTGCAGAAAGGTACCCCAAAAACATATATAATATGCCTCCATTTGAATTTGCATAAGCAGTTGCAAATTCAACTGAATTTCAGGGGGCTGAGTGCAAAATTGCACCACATGAGTTTTGAAAAAGGTTCAGTTAATGAAAACATTATCACCATGCAACTCCTTGTGCAAAACTACCCAAAAATCATATATGATATGGGTAATGTTAAACTGGAACCGATTTCCAAAATAAATAAAAGCAACAGGGGGGTTTATTTGAAAAATGACCAAACTTCAATCAGAAGGGGTCAAATGCAAAAACTAACATCACCACTGTGTTCAGTAGCTCCAAAAACCCCAAAAACACATATAATATGTCGCTGTTTGAAACTTGGGCAAAATCAGATTTGAATTTTGAAATTCAAATTCAAATTGATTTAAAACAGAATAGAAAAGACTAAAATTAAAAAGAAAAAAGGGTCCAGCCCACTTGGGCTGAATCCAGTTCGCAGCCCACCGCTGCTGGCTTCCTGCGCACGCTAGGACCTAATGGGCCTGGCCCAGCGGCTCGCTCGGCCACTCCAAAGGAGCAAAAAAAGGATGGGTTAATCGAACCCAGGAGGATTCGAACCCGCGCCCTCGCGCTGCAGCACCAAATGTTCGACCAACTCGGCTACTGAACGAGTTGTGTCAGGAACCAACACGCACTGAAGAAGATCTAACTACAGGCGCCATGACTGAATTCGAACACAAACCGAACTGAACTCGGTTCAGTCGACTGACGACGAGCAGCAAGATGTGATCTTGCACGCGTTTAATCTCGATCTAGGTCTCCAACACGGGGGAAAACGCACGGCATCAACTCGCGCCCTGTGCCTGTTCTGCATCTCGCGAAAGAAGCAGGCCCGTGTGCTCTGAAGAAGAAAAGGGCGACGCTTTGCCACTGTCAGACGAGGTTCAGGCGACAGCTTCACGCGCGGCGAATTCAGAGGTCGATGCCATCTCCTACAGAGCTCCACGGCTCCACCGCTCGCTGCTGGACGGAGCTGGGTGTGCCGGGAGTCCATTTTATGGCCAAGGCGAGCTCGCCGCGCTACGGACAGACGCTACGCTTCGATGGAAAAATCATGGCGGAACGGACCTAGCAGAAACAGGGGAGGAAGAAATCGAGCTCACAGCGGGCAAACGGAGTTGAGCGGGCTCGGTGGCGATCGTGCTGGCCCTTGATGCCGACGTCGTGGACGCAGGCGACCTGTGCTGCACGGGGTTCAAACCATGGACCTCCTGTCCATGGCGGAACTGGCCGGAACAGAGGAGGGGATCGGGAGAGGCGGCGGCGGCGCAACTCGAGGGGGAGCTAAACCCTAGGCCACCAGGAGGGGGGGGCTCTTATAGGGAGAGGGGGAGGCGACGTGGACGCAGCAGGTCCAGGCGTCTCCCCACGGCGCCATGTGCGTGCTGGAAAGGTGAAGGAGGGAGGGGGATGACAAGCGGGCCCGAGCTGGCAGCGAGAGGGAGAAGAAAAGAAAAAGAAAGAAAACGGGCGCGCCCTGGTGGGCTGAGTCCAGCGGCCCAGCTGGGCTGGAGGGAAGAGATAAAGCGAAAACAGCCCGTTTCCAGAAGAAAAATGAGCAGCAGGGAGAAATAAAAGAAAAAGAGGGGATTAGGGGTCAGAAAAATATTCCAAATATTTTTATAAATCCCCTAAAAAGATATTTGATCATCCAAAATTGGTTTGACCCTTTTTGCATGCAGTGAAAAAAATGTTCACAAGTAAAACAGTACCTTTTCTATTTAAAATTAAATAGAAAAGGTCTTTGAAGAGTTTTTGAGAGAAAAATAAAAGGTTCAAAATTCCATGAGTTTGAAATTCTTAATCCTTGCATTTTTCTGGATTTTTCAAAAGTGGTTTGACCAATTTTGGCAACAACAAAAATGTGGCCCTGTTTTTGAATTCAAATTACTTTCAACTAGGGCTACTGCTTTTGTAGGTGGCAAAAATGCCTTGAGAGTTTTAAAACCCTTGCCATATGGGAAGAAATGACTAGGTCAAGTTTGGTGTCAAGTGAAGTTAGCATGTGGCAAGGAAAAATCTAACAGCACCCTTCTTGAACCACTTTGCATTCAACAGAAACCAATCCAAACTGACTCCAACCTCAATGGCAATTTAAATCATCACATGAAAAGATGTCAACTTCCACCATGTCAAGTTACAAGTTCAACAGAGAAAGTAAAAATACATGGTGATAGCAACTTATTACATGTGGGCTGTTAGAGAGAACCCCCTCCGCCATTGTTGAGCTCGAGCTCGTGCCTGTCCACCCCAAGCCACTGCACCGCCACCAAACTCCTCCCCGTGGTCGTCCGCGTCGATTGGTACCAGCCACGCCTCCTCCCGTGCACCACAGCGAGGGCAGCATCAACCTCGCTGGCGTTCTGCCGCCGGCTAACCTCCGGTGAGGCTGCCCCTTGGGCCCCGCCTGTCGGGTTCTCTGTTAGAGGCTAATGAGCCACTGACATCCGGGTCCCACCTCTGCTAATTATCTCTGTTAGGACAAACAGAAAAATAACCATTTGGTCAATATGTCTCACTGACAGTGGGCCCTGGCAATTTAACTTAATTAAAACAAGATTAATTAGTACTGGAGTCAATGACACCTGGGCCCCCTTTGTCAGTTTGATTTTTAAAGAATTTAAAAGAAATTCCAGTGGCTGACATGTGGGTCCAGAGGCATTTCTGATTTAATAAAATGTTTCATAAATAAACAGAGGCTGACATGTGGGTCCCACATGTCAGGCACTGTTTTGGATAATGTTTTGGATAATGTTCTGGATAATGTTAAATAAATAATAAAAGAAATTTAGAAAATCATTTAAATGATTTAAAAACTTTGAAATTCAATAACTTTTAAACCGTAACTCGGATTCAAAAACTTTATACATGAAAATTGATCAGAAAAATATAACGAATACGAATACGCTATCCGTATGCCTATCACACCCCTCTAACACAACGAACATCGAACCGTTCCCCCTCCGGACCGGTAGTCCGATAAATTGTCCGGTACTGTTAGGGTGCCCGGATGAATTTATTCTGAACACGAATGTTTCTCGGAATAGATCAACTAGCACGGATACACCCCCCTTATGTTTTTACGGTACCCACGACACCTCCGGCTTGATCCTTCCCCCTCCGGACACCCTGTCCGGTAGTCATCCGGAACCGGTAGGTCATCCTCAGATGAATTTCCGTTCCGAGCAATGTACATTGCACTGCGTTAGAATACCGTTAACATCTCATCTGTCATGTCATGCATCTGTTTGTATATGCTTGCTCCCTTAATCTCCGGTAGACCCCGCTGCTGCCGTCGACTACACCGCTGCTGAGTACGACTACTTCGTCGACGACCCTACTACTACCGTCGAGCTTGCAGGCAAGCAGAGCCATTCTCTTCCCCAGATATCGCCTATCTTTCCGTACATTTCTTGCACTAGGCATTGTTACTGTTGCTGCTACGATTACAATCCTATTCAATTGCATAGCCTGATTTTTGTCACCCCTTGATGTGCCTTCCTTTATTCTATGCTGCCTATTATTATTATGCATTATTCAGCAGTGAGCCCTGCGCATTGTTAACTAGGATTAGATAGAGGGCCGTGATCACTCAGGGGAGTGAACGCGGATATAAATATTATAACTGCACAGGTACGGTACAATGCAGACACCGTCTAAGGCCCCTATCTGGGTTATGCCTAGTCACCTCAAGTGTGAGCTATCAAGGAGTAATCCTTGTACTCCACTCGAGGCTGACTTTGTCTTACAGCCATAGGGTCTTGAAGAACGGTTGTCCTTCAGGTGAGAAGTCGGGCGACCCAACAGTGCCCGCGAGAGGTATTGCGACGGGACGACAGGGAGGGTACGACCAGTGTACCGGTGTGCTTGGCCCCTGGTCGTTGGCCGCGAGAGTTACCAAACTACGAAAGTCGAGCTCCTCCAGGAGCACACGCGAGACAAGGTAAGGAGACGGTTCACCTTGTTGGTAACCGCAGTGACTTGGTGGGACGACAGGGCAGGCACCGATGTACTGGTGGTCCTGGCTGCTGTCGTTGTCCGCGGGTCAGTTAAGTCGAGGCAACGATAACGGTTGTCACGCAGGTTAATTAAAATGTTAAATGGTTCAGTGAATGTCTTGAGTTGGCTATATGCCATGTACGCACTACCTACCCGTGGGAATTACGAGTTTATGGGCTCCTCTGCTTCGTAGTGTCGTCCGAGGACTCTTCAGACGTCAGCAGTACCGCGGGCTGATTGCCGGGAAGTGCGCTGTCTTTTTTGGCTCGAGCTGTGTTGTTTTTGTTACGGCTTCCCGGCCACCCACGCACCGTGCAGGAGTACGTCAGGGTTGGGGTCCAAGGCCCTGAGTACTTAGGATTTAGACCGGCGGATGGCCTCTCTGTTGAGTTTGAAATATGGGCGATGAAGTGTCGGATAGCCTCGGTGGGGCGTTCCCTAACAAGGTTCCCGCCACCCTGGAGATCCGTGCGTGTAGCGTAACACAAGTGCACCCCTGCAGGGAAGATTAATCTATTCGAATAGCCGTGTCCACGGTAACAGGACGCTTTATGCTGAAGCTGGATCTTACCACTAGAAACTATTATTATTAAACTGTATGGTTCCGGGTTTTCTTCCTCGCGGGGATGTCGAGGAGGTGAACTCGGAGGCGTTGCTAATTATTACCACTTATTATTATACAATGCTGCAACAACTTCTGCTGCATTGTTACTTTATGCTTTATATAATTGTTGGCTGATTCTTACCTCATGCTGCAAGACATCGCTGGAGGATGCTAGTCTTCGATAGGCCTAGCTCCTTACCCTTGGTCTGGATTTCTATATTTGAGTCCACTATATACAGCCTCTTCTTTCCGTTGATACAATGCATAATGCTTAGTAGCGGACGTAAGACTCGCGGGTATACTAGATACTCACCTGCTTTATTTCCTTTACTGTTTTGCCTGATCGACTGCTGCAGTCGACGTTGGAGCCCAGGAGCAGGAGTACCCCGGAGGCGCCTACTACGACGTCGAGTTCCCCGTTGACCAGGAGTAGTTCGGTGGATCCCAGGCAGGAGGCCTCGCCTTTTCGATCTGTATCTCTGATGTGATTTGTGCTAGCCTTCTTAAGGCAAAACTTGACTAACTATGTCTGTACTCATATATTATGGCTTGTATGACTTATGTATTCGGGTCCGCGTGACCCCCCTTTATTGTAACATATTTGTTTATCCTTTTGTGTTTAGTGTTGTGCTGTGATATTATCACCGTGGCACCCTAATCTCAGAAGTGTACCCTGTGTTTATGATTACTGTACACTGTCTGATTTTGGGGGCGTCACAATGTTGAATGGCGGCGCAATTAGCTGGAGGAGCGGGAAGCAGTCAGTCATCGCCCAATCTACTATGGAATCGTAGTATAGTGCCGCTTGCGAAGCGTCAAATAAAGCGCATTGGTTGAAGACGTTCGTGATCGAGCTTGGTGTCTTTCCCAGCTGCACTGACCCCATTGGCATTTTCTGCGACAACAAGGGTGCCATTGGTAATGAAAAGGAACCAAGAACTCACTCTATAGCCAAGCACATTCTCCTAAATTTCCATGTGACACGAGACTACGTCAGGGATGGTCATACTAGGATTCACAAGATACAGACGGATCTGAACGCAGCAAACCCAATGACTAAACCTCTTCCACAGAGCAAGTTTGAAGAACACCGAAAAAATATAGGTTTTAGATACATAGCAGATGTAAACTAGTGTAATTTGTAGTCTAGTGAAAGTGGGAGAATGTTGGATATGTGCCCTATAGGAAAATTAATAAAGATATTTGTCACATATCCATTTTGTTCATAATACGTTTTATGCTATGCTAGAACTATATGACTTGGAAACACTAATACACGTGTAGTATATAAACGTCCGTCCCTAGTTAAACTCAGATATACTAGCTCATTGGGCAATTGATGATCAAGGTTTCCTGATCATGGAGACACATAAGTCCGATGACAATGAGGTTATATCATTAGGAGAATGATGTGATGGACACACACCCACCTAAAGCATTGCGATTTGATCAAGTCACATAGTTCAACATTACGATGACTTTGTAACATATGACTTAGTCCTTAGACCGTAATGATCATACTAATTTATATCTACTAGGAGGCTTTGATTTGCATCCACCGCCTGACTGAAAAATTCTGGCCATAAAGGTGTACTTTGGGAACTCCTAAAAAGATATGTTGATGAGTATGCAAATAGATCAAAGCGAGATTTGTCAGTCCGAGTGATGGAATGGTACTCTGGGCCCCCTCGGTGATATTGCATCAACACCTTGCAAGGAAGTGACTCGGCCACAAGAGATGTAATAGGCACAGATGAGTAAACTTGTTTGTTGGGAACGAGCTGTGAACTAGGTATAAGGATACCGATGATCAAACCTCGGACAAACAAAGTACCCCAGGAAAAAAGGATCAAGTTTTATCGTTAACGGTTTGCAACAGCGATTGAAGTTCATTCGATGGAAGGGCAGGGGCTATCAAGGATTGTAACCATGTCCAATTGATTAGTCATTGATCAAGAGGGTGTCTTGATCATGTCTGCTGTTTCCCGGACTGTAGGGTGTCACACTTAAGGGGAATCGATGCATTGGGATAGATTTGGGATCATCGGTCAAATAGGAGAGAGTACCGGAATTGTTCCGGGAGAGAACGGAAGTTGTTCCGGATATTTTGAAAGGTTTAAAATAACGTTTAATTACATTTAATAATGATTTATTATTTAATTAACAGAATTAAATATTAAAATATATTTAAATTAATTAACTAAACGAGAAAAGGCATATGGGCCTATTTGAGGCCCATTAGGGGGAAGGAGAGGGTTCCCCCCTTAGGCCATGCGCCAAGGGAGGGCCCCACCCCCCTAGGATGGCGCACCCCCCCTCCCAAGGGTTTAGTCCCACATGGGGGAGGGGAGGAGGATCCCACCACCCTTGGCCTATGTAAGGAGGGGTATACCCCCCTTTTTTCCATCAATCTCATTGAGTTATCTCTCTCTCTCTCTCTTTCTCCTACCTCAAGCGGACTCCCCTTGTTTTGATTTTGCACTTGGTGGGGAGTTCTCCACCAAAGCACGCCATCTCTCTGCGGAGTCGGGATCCGAATCTGTCTTGTTTCCGTTGCTCGCCTGGTTCGGAGCCCAGAGGGAACATCGGTTGCACCGTACATGTGTAATCTCCTCGAGGCACTAAACGTATGGTGCTACTTCATCGTTTGAAGGTCGCTTGGAGTCTCCAACGCCGGGGGTCTTCTACCCGACAGGGAGGTCGTAGTTTAGAGTCTATGCCAACCACTTTCGCAAGAACGTTTCCTTCTTTCATTCTTCAAAGGTATGAACACCGATTCCCTTTGTTACATTACATCGCTATTGCATAGATCTTGGGTTCGGGTATTGTAGGTTCGGGTGTTTTTCCCAGCTGCACTGATCCCGTTGGCATTTTCTGCGACAACACTGGTGCCATTGCTAATGCGAAGGAACCAAGACCTCACTCTACAACCAAGCACATTCTTAGAAAGTTCCATCTGACGCGAGACTACGTCAGGGATGGTCATACTAGGATTCACAAGATACATACGGATCTGACCGCAGCAGACCCAATGACTAAACCTCTTCCGCAGAGCATGTTTGAAGAACACCGAGAGAATATAGGTGTTAGATACATACCTAATGTAAACTAGTGTAATTTGTATTGTAGTGCAAGTGGGAGACTGTTGGATATGTTCCCTAGAGGAAAATTAATAAAGATATTTGTCACATATCCGTTTTGTTCATAATACGTTTTATACTATGCTACAACTGTATTACTCGAAAACACTAATACACGTGTAGTATATAAACATCTGTCCCTAGTTAAACTCAGATATACTAGTTCATTGGGAAATTGATGATCAAGGTTTCCTGATCATGGAGACACATAAGTCCGTTGACAATGAAGTCATGTCATTAGGAGAATGATGTGATGGACACACACCTACCTAAAGCATTGCGATGTGATCAACACTACTAGGGAATAGCCTTTTAGTGGCGTCCTTTTTTTGCCTTTAGTGGCGCATTTAAAATGCGCCACTAAGGACAAGCCACTAATAAGGCCTTATTAGTGGCTCATTTCACTAAGAATCTTACGGGTGGCGCATTTCTGAAATGCGCCACTAATAAGGCCTTAGGGTTGGCGCATTTCTGAAATGTGCCACGCCTAAGATTCTATTCTTAGGGGTGGCACATTTTGAAGATGCGCCACCGTTATTTTTTTTTGAATTTTGAATCTAGATCTGGATCTGAATTTTGAATCTGGATCTCGTTTTTTTGCTCTTTTTTTGTTTGAATGATTTGTCCCGTTCATCTAGCCACTTTGTTTTCTCATCCAATTTGTTTGCTCATCCACTTTGTTTGCTGATTTTTATTCTCTGTCCTGTTCATCTAGCCAATTTTGAATCTTGGAGGATGGAGGAGATGAGAGGAGAGGATGGAGGCCGCCATGGAGGAAGAGAAGCCTAGAAAGGGGAGGGGGAAGAAGAAAGTGGAGGAGGAACCTTGGAGGAGTAGGAGCCATGGAGGAGGGGAGTTGGAAGAAGAAGACCCGTGGAGGAGGGGGAACCTTGGAGGAGGAGGAGGAGCCATGGAGGAGGGGAGGATGAGGAGGAGCAGCAGCCTTGGAGCCATGGAGGAGGGGAGGAGGAGGAGCCATGGAGGAGGGGAAGAGGAGGAGGGCGCCATGGAGAAGGTGGAGAGGAGGAGGAGATGGTGGAGGAGAGGAGGATAAGAATGAAGAGGTAAGGAGGAGAAGGAAGCCGGCCGGGTTATATATACCCTTATTAGTGGCGCATATAGCAAAATGCGCCACCCATAAGAACTTTGCGGTGGCGCACCTAGCAAAATGCGCCACTAATAAGTTTTGAATTTTTTTCAATTTTTTTGGCCTCCAGATCTTCAAACGCCCGTAACTTTTTTTCTGTTAGGTTTTTGAGGATTCTAGAAATGTTCAACAAGGTTCCCCGATTGAATTTGGATATAACTTTTCGAGTAGATGATTTTTCATATAAAAAACTTTTTCATCGGAGGTCGTATGCAAAAGTTATGCCCATTTTACGAAATTCTCGAGAGCTTTTGCAAAATAAGTTGAAATTAATATTTGTAAATTTTCCTAACAACTAGACCAGATATCACATGGGAAACTTATTTTCTTTTATTTTTTTGACATTTCTATCATTTTCTTTTAATTTTTTCAAACTGAAAAGGCGGTCCACAAGGGGTGTGTATTTGTGTGTTGGAAATTTTCCCTCACATTTTTTGCTTAGTAGTGGCGCATTTTGAAAATGCGCCACCCCTAAGAGCTTATGGGTGGTGCATTCTGAATGCGCCACTAATAATTTCTTAGGGGTGGCGCATTTCTAGAATGCGCCACCCATAAGCTCTTAGGGAGGCGCATTTCCAGAATGCGCCACCTATAAGGTTCTTAGGGGTGGCGCATTTCTCCAAATGCGCCACGTATAAGAGGATCCAGGGCTGACCCACCCTTAGGTGTGGCGCCACCTATAAGAGCTTATAGGTGGCGCATTTTTAACCAGTGTGCCACCCCTTATAACATAGTGGCGCATTACATAAAAAATGCGCCACTAATAAGGTTTCCATGTATAGCTATTTCCCTAGTAGTGCAAGTCACATGGTTCAGCATTGCGATGACTTTTTAACATATGACTTAGTCTTTAGAACGTAATGATCATACGTAATTGCTATCTACTAGGAGGCTTTGATTTGCATCCACCGCCTGATTGAAATATGCTGGCCTTAAAGGTGTACTTTGGGAATTGCGAAATAGATATGTTGATGAGTATGCAAATAGATCAAAGCGGGATTCGTTAGTCGGAGTGACGGACAGGTACTCTGGGCCCACTTGATGATATTGCATCAACACCTTGCAAGGAAGTGATTAGGTCACAAGAGATGTAATAGGCACAGATGAGTAAACTTGTTTGTTGGGAACGAGGTGTGAACTAGGTATAAGGATACCGATGATCAAAACTCGGACAAATTAAGTACTGCACGACAAATGGATCAAGTCTTATCGTTAACGGGTTCCAACAGCGGTTGAAGTTCATTCAATGGAAGCGCATGGGCTATCAAGGATTGTAACCAGGTCCAATTGATTAGTCATTTATCAAGAGGGTGTCTTTATCATGTCTGTCGTTTCCCGGACCGTAGGGTGTCACACTTAAGGGTAATCAACACATTGGAATAGATTCAGGATCATTAGTGAAATAGGAGAGAGCACCGGAATTGTTCCGAGAGAGAACGGAATTTGTCCCGGATATTTCAAAAGGTTAAAAATAATGTTTAATTATATTTAATAATGTTTTGTTATGTGATTAACATAATTAAATATTAAAATATATTTAAACTAATTAATTAAATGGAAAAAGGAACATGGGCCTATTTGAGGCCCATTAGGGTAAGGAGGGGGTTCCCTTCTTGGGCCATGCGCCACGGGATGGGCCCACCACCTAGGATGGCGCACTCCCCCTCCTTCCAAGGGTTTAGTCCCACATGGAGGAGGGGAGGAGGATCCCACCCCCCCCTTGGCCTATATAAGGAGGGGTAGACTCCCCTTTTTCCATCAATCTCATTGAGTTATATATCTCTCTCTCTCTTTCTCCTACCTCGTGCGGACTCCCCTTGTTTGGAGTTTGCACTTGGTTGGGAGTTCTCCACCAAAGCACGCCGTCTCTTTGCCGGAGTCGGGATCCGAATCCGTCTTCTTTCCGCTGCTCGCCTGGTTCGGAGCCCGGAGGGAACATCGGTTGCACCGTACGTGTGTAATCTCCTCGAGGCACTACACCTGTGGTGCTACTTCATCATCTGAAGGTCGCCGGGAGTCTCGAACGCCAGGGGTCTTCAACACGATAGGGAGGTCGTAGTTCATTGTCTACGCCAACCACGTTCGCAAGAATTTTTCCCTCTTTCAGTCTTCAAAGGTATGAAAGTCCAATTCCCTATGTTACATTACATCGCCATAGCATAGATCTTGGGTTCGGGTATCATAGGTTGGAAATAATATTGTTTTCTGCCCCGTATCCTAATAGAGTTTATCGCGTTTTACTGCATGTTTTACTCTACCGATTGCTTCTTTAGATAGAAAGATTTTTTTTAGTTGGTTGGGTCTGTCTTGCCGCTTCCGAGGCCTGGCGCATGTTGCTTTCAGTTGGGTTATCTTTATGGTTGCTGTTCTCCTGTCTTCTGAATTATTCTCTTGGTATGGTTCCTGGTTAGCCAAGGTTTGCTATAAGCTGGCCAGTGTTGTCAGGATCGCTGCTTCTACTGCTTTCAATTTGGGTCATATTCTCTGTTCCTGTCATCTGAAGTTTGTGCGTGGACTTCTTCCATGAATACTTGGAACGGCATCCGGGTCACTACCTTTGTCTTTTTGTCCCCGTCTGCTTTTTCCACGCGAGTGTTGCTCTTGCACAATCACGAGGGGTGCCGTGGACCGGGCTGAGGTGGGTTGCCCGAAGTGTTCGTGGAGTCGTCGGGTGGGAGGGAGTTGCTTTTTTTTGTTGGCGTCGCCTTGGGTGATGACGTTGTTGCGGGTGCTCGAGCGTCATCTATGAGGCGAAGGGTGCCCCAATGGTTGATGTGGATCTCGTGCCTCCCAAAAGTCAGATCTGTGCTTGCGCGGAGATCAGAGAAATCTGATCGCGATACGGGAAGATGCGTGATGAAGCCGAGGGACTCGAACAGATTTGATTTTGCTCGAGTCGTAAAAGCGTCGAGTGCTAAAGTAGTCGACGAGCTGCCGATTGCTGGTGAAGAGACCGCCGAGATCGTTGATCCAACCCGCGTCTTCCCCATGTTCTGCACCAATTGACGAGGATTGACCTCGGCAAATCCCATGGTTAGGAACCCTGGGTTAGATCGTAGAAGAGATGTGCAGGTTGGCGATACTCGTCGGCTAACAGGAGACAGGGATTTACCCAGGTTCAGGGCCCTCGACCGGTGAAACCCCTAATTCCTCCTCTTTTGTATTATGATGGAGGCGATTTCATTGGAGGTCGAGGTGAGTTCGATCGGTACCAAAGGTGTTGCTTTGAAATTATCTGCCCTAGACGTCCCCTCTCCCAGTCTTTATATATTAGGCCGGGTCGCAAGGAGTCCATCTAGGGTAAAAAAGATAGTTGCCTAATCTAGTTTCAGTCTTGAACGCCAAGTCGTAGCTTCCATAGTCGTCGAGGACTCCTACGTCGGTGCCTCGAGTGGGCCAGTCGTGGAACGGTTGAGGCTTCCAGCGGGCCTCCTGCCCTGATACGCACCATGTACTCTTATCCATAGGAGTCGTGGGGTCACCCCCTCGTCATCGTCCTTCTCTGCGCTATATTTTTATTGCTTCACATGTTATGTGCTTTGCTTGGAGCGTATTGCTCTTTACTTTTCAGTTTTGTTTTCTTAGTTTAGTTTTGTTTGCTGGTCATAACAAGTTGTACCCTAGCATGATTTGTTTGGGATAGAAACACGCTGCACTTTTCCCTAGAATGCTCATAGTTTTCACTTCTATCATTTTTAGTGTTCAATCTTTATTACTAGATTCTGTCATGTTTAGCTCTTATTCTTCATGTTTATTTATTTCAAAGGGCTGAGAATTAGAATTTTAGGACTCTCTTGAGTTTCATGTTTATCTGGTTTAGAGAGTTGTCCTTGTTGCACTAGGTGTGTGTCTTACTTTGAGTAGGTAATCAAGGTTGCTAAGTTAAGTTTAGTAGTAACCTGCAATAGTTTTGAGGTGTTGATACAAGTAATGTTTGGACTTCTGTGTGTCAAGATCTGAAGCCTATTAGTGATAGGTCCACCCCAGGGATCTAGGGGGCTGCCCACATGGTTTGGGTAGCTAACCCGGCCTCGTCCAAACGGTAGAGGCCAATTCGAGAGCGCAGCCAGCTTTTTAGTTGGATGTCGACTTACCGGGGGCCACCAGGATTTGAGCATTGTTAGTTAGAGGGACCTTTCGTACCGGATCTCTCGGAACTAAATCATCAAATGGTTGCCTATGATGGGTAGCAACTGAGAGAGATGGTGATACGTCTCAAACGTATCGATAATTTCTGCTCCCTCCATGCATGTTTTGTGTGATATTGCTATGATCTAGATACACTTTCATACACTTTTGTTCATATTTGGACTAACCTACTAACTCAGTGCACCCCGGTGCTAGTTCCTATTTTCTGCTGTTTTTCTATTTCAGTTTTTCCCCATATAAAAAATGCTCCACAAATCCGGGAAAAATCAGATAAAAAATCAGCGTGTTGGAAGACTCCAGAAGCCCGAAGGAGGGCCAGGGGGCCACCACCAGGCACCCAGGAGGCCACCTGGCGCGACCAGGGGCCTGGGCCCCTGGTGGCCCCCCTTCGCCTATTTATTCTCCGTAACGGGGAATCTCCGAAGAGAGAACCCTATTTCGCAAATTATTCTCTGTCCGCCGCCGCCGCGCTTCCAAGATCAGGAGCACCGTTAGGACTCTCCCTGGCACCCTGCCGGAGGGAGGATCGACCTCCGGGAGCTTCTCCTCCACCATGGACGCTTAACGGATTTGTCGTGAGTATTCTACCTTGGAACAAGGGTCCGTGATCAGTAGCTATGTGATGTTCTCCTCCCCTCTTTGTTCTTCATGGTTTAGACCTCGTGACCTTCCCTACATGATCGAGGCACATATGTAATTCTTTCTGCTTTTGCTATGCTGAGTTTGATGGGACCTGATGGATTATGAGATTATGTTCAGATTTTATAGAGTAATATAATAGGTTCTTATATTTTGTATTTTTGTTCCTTAGTAATTCTTGCATGTTCTCCGTTGCTAATTATTGCTTTGGCCAAGTGGTAGGTACAGACTCCAAGAGGGAACGCTATGCTCGATTGTGGATACATGCCCCCTGATGACATGCTTGAGTGACAGAAACATGAGTCTTGGGGATGTGTTGCGGCCACAAGGGGGAAAACAACGGTGTTTGTAACAACGGTTACAAGGATTGTTTACTTTACGCAAAGTTCTTTCTAATGCAGTTGTCTATTTCTTTGGGTTTACACTTTGGGTGGGGCTCGCAACTTGATGTCTACGCACGCTTCTATTCTTTTAGACTATGTTGGGCCTCCAACTGCAGAGGTTTGTAGGACAGCAATAATTTCCCTCAAGTGGATGACCTAAAGTTTATGGAACTCAAGGAAGTAGAGGTTGAAGATGGTCTCTCTCAAGTAACCCTTCAATTAAGATACAAGAAGTCTCTTATTTCCCCAACACACCTAATACAACTAGGAGTTGTATAGGTGCACTAGTTCAGCAAAGAGATGGTAAAATATGGGTGATAGGTGCGGCAAAACAAAGTAATATAAATCTGTAATAAAAAGTGCAGCAAGCAAACATGTGACAAAAGTCAGCACAAATGGTGTAACAATTGTGGGAACAAGGCCTAGGCTTCATACTTTCACTAGTGGAAACTCTCAACAACATTAACATAGTCTAATCACAGGATATTTCCACTAAAACACGCATTGGAGACGTACTCAGAGTTCATTCCTTTGTGATCAAGAGAGGACGAGAATTACGTAGGGCTACAAAAGCACACCTCAGAGTTCGTAGTTCACAATCTATGGATTTACCAATGTCACCGCGGCCATCCAAAGAGAGTACCACAATCACCACAACATATCTCAAGGATAGTCAAAGACAAGCACCAGGAGACTCTCAATCTTCAATCAACACACAAAAGAGGAAATCACTTATGAAAATATTCTTCTAATCCATGTCCAATAGACCGCTGTCACCTTGGTCTCGGGGATTATACTAGATAAAGACAAGTGAGTACATCAATCCAATACATAGAGGAAGGGGAAATATCATGGGATCACCCTAGATTAACATAGCCTATGATCACAACGAAGATCATATCATTGGTGAGAGAGAAGGACACATAGCTACTGGTCGAAACCTCAGCCCCGAGGAGGGACTACTCCCGCATCATGGAGGGAGGAAGGAACGTCGATGGAGATGAATCCGAGGACACTTCCCCGTCCCGGTAGGGTGCCGGCACAGGAATTCTGGTCCCCCAAAGCTTGTCGGCGATGGCGGCGGAGATCGGGATTTCTTCTGGAAAAAGTACTTCGATATTAGGGATTTCCTCCACGGGGGCTAAAATAGGCCAGAGGAGGGGACCAGGGGGCCACCACGGCTACAGAAGGGTCTATGGCGCGGCCTAGGGGGGACCCGCGCCAGGCACCCTCCTGGGACCCTGGTGGTGGCCTGATACGGTGAGTAGGATAGCTCTCTCACTTCTTGTTGGTTACCCCAAGTGGAAGGTGAGATGTAGCGTAGCAGCAGATTTCCCCTATGTAGAGGATAGGGTTTGTCTCCCGTAGGACTCGCAGAGATACAAGAAGGTGGTAAAGTGAACAGTGGCGCCGAGGTTGCTAACTTCTCCTGGACCTGCACACACAACAAATAACTTTACTCCCAACGAGTACAAAGGAGTTGTCAATTCCTTCGGCCTTGCTGTTTACAAAACATCAACGCAAGAGATAATAATAATGGAAACTGAAAGTAAATTGAAGATGTAAACAATGATATAAATATGGACCGGGGTCCCATGACATTCACTAGTAATGTCTCTCTCCCAAAAGATGATAAAAGTGCTAGCGAGGTAAACAAATCACAGCTGGGCAATTGACAGGATTATAAACACACCGCAATGCTAACTATGCTACAAAAGAAAGGAAGAGGCTCAAAAGCAATGGGCAGTACGCCAAGGTAAGTAGACCGAAATCCATCTGCATCTACTACGAATCATCCACCTCGAGATATCTATCCAGAACATCTCGCTTGTATTAAGTTGCGAATCCCACCCAAAGTGTAAACTCAAAGCAACAAACAACTGCATTAAAAGAACTATGCGTAAAGTAAACAATCCTTGCACCCGCAAGTACAAGCACCGTTGTTTTATCCCTGGTGGCAACAACACATCCCCTAGTCTCATGTTTCTGTCACTCAAGCTAAACATAAGGGGGCTGAACCAACAATCAAGCATAACGCTCCCTCTTGGAATTGCGACAAATCACTTGGCCAAATTAAAATATGGCAACGGAGAACATGCAAGAATTTACTAAAGAACATAAATATAAAAGAGAACCAGATATATTACTCATCACAATCTGAAAATAATCTCATAATCCATCAGATCCCAGCAAACTCAGTATAGCAACAAAGAAATTAGAAAGGTGCCTCGTTCATGTGAGGAAGCTCACGAGGTCTCTAAAGTGGAAGCACAAAGAGGGGAGGAGAACTTCACATAGCTACTGGTCATGGACCCATGGTCCAAGGGGGCCTACTCACAAGACATCCGGGAGACGTCCATGGTGATGGATGGTCTCCCGGAGGGGATTCCTCCTTCCTGCAGGGTGTCGGGGCAGCTTCTCCTGGAAGCCCCGATCTTGAAACGGCAGCGGCGGTGGAACAGAGAGGAGAACGGGAATAGCAGATCGATATTATGGGTTTCCGTCACAGGGGGTAAATATAGGCCAAAGGGGGCACCGAGAGGGGCCACGGGGCAGCCAGGAGGCCTCCTAGCGTGGCCCACGGCGGGGCCGCGCCAGGGACCCTCCTGGGGCCCTAGTGGGTCCACCCCCTTCCTTCCTTGGTGATTCGGGAAGCTTCCGGGTCGCTGATTTTTTATATAATTTTTCCGGGATTTATTTGACACTTTTAATGGCCGGAAAACCTGAAATACAAAAACAACAGAAAACAGGAACTAGCAACTGGGTGCACTGAGTTAATAGGTTAGTCCAAATATGATAAAAAATGTATGAAAGTTAAAGCAAAACATGGCAAAGTCACACAAATCACGCATGGAGCAAGAAGAAATTATAGATACGTTTGGGACGTATCAACATCCCCAAGCTTAATTCCTGCTCGTCCTCGAGTAGGGAAATGATAACAAGCATAATTTCTGCGGCGACATGCCACACAACCATGTAAAGACTTTTAAGTAAAGCAATCAAAGCATGCAATTCAATTCATGTCTTAACAATAAAGAGTCTATATTAGCATCGACACAAGTAACAAAAGAACAAAGGGTGCAAGATCTCTCACTGTCTATGACTCAAATATCTCCAGATTGTGTTTGCGTGCAAGAAAAGGGATAGGGAATACGAGATAAAAAATAGTTGGTGAGAACTACTATCTACTAAAGTTTTACACTTAGTATCCTTTGGATTCTTATCTTGACTCATCCCCAGACCACTAGTCAGGTACAAGTCAAACTGATCCACTCCCTTTCGATATTTTGAGCACTCATGCAATGGATGAGCGTGAGCAAGAAAGTTGACACCTAAAAGGCGAAACAGAAAGAAGGTGGAGAAGGAAGACAAAAAAGGTGTGAAAGGGTCACGTCAATGAGGACAATCATAGGCGAGAGAAGGCCATATGATACATATGATGTGAGAAGTAGGGATTGCCATGCAACGGATGAACATGTGAGCTAAAAGATCTCCAAGGGAACTAGTGGGGGTGAATCCAACATGCTTGCTCAAGAATACCTAGAGCTCGTTTGAGGAGACTCATCATTGGAATATACAAGACAAGTTCTATAGTGTGAAATCCCCACATAGCTATATGCATGTATGATAATCTCTATGGAGTACAAGGGATAGAGGATGAAGTAATAGTGTGGATCTCTCAAAAGGAATAGTAGTGTGCCCCCTTCTCTCTTTTTTTCTATTTTTCTATTTTTTTGTATATTTTTGGTGGCCTCAATGGCTCTTTCTATTTCTTTCATTTGTCCTCTTTGGGATCTTTTGATTTTGTCCTCTTTGGTATCTTTTCCTCACTTTAGGGGCAACACTCTATATTTTACAAGAATATAGGAGATCTTTCACACTTACAAAGGTACTCACATAAAGAAGATGTAGCTATGATGATGCAAATGTATACCTCTGCCAGGGTAGCAGGATATGCAATGATACTAGCGTGTCATGTAGCAATGATTAGGGCAAGGCCCAACTAGCATGCGGCTCATCGATCAAGCAAGTGGCATGTATGACATGAAGATCAAGTCATGAGAAGGTGGATGTTTCATGGCAATGTATCTCGGAAAGGCTATGGAAATGTCTTGAAAGGTAGGTATGGTGGCTGCTTTGAGGAAGGATATAAGGAGGTTTATTATGACAGAGCGTATCATGCCAAGGGTTTGGATGTACCAGCGAAGGTGGATGCCAACTCTCGGAGTGAGAAGAAGGCAATGCACGGCACAAGAGTGGCTAGCAAAATATGGGAAGGTGGAAGTGTCAACTTTCGAATACTCACATTAGTCCGAAGAACTCATGCACTTATTATCGGTAACTCTCAATCTAATTAGGAGGTTCTCAAAGAGACAAGTACCCCGAGGAGGAGTGTATGGGGGTTTGGTTATCCTTGCGTATCCTTGACTCATGGTACGTGAGTGTACTCTAATATTCAAACCCTCCGGAGGTTAGTGATCCATCTAGTAGCTAGAGTTCTCAACAGGGGTTTTGGTTTTCGAAAATCACACGGATTGCCCAAAATTTGACATCTATCACTAATAGGCTAAAGCTCTTGACACCAAAGTTCAAAAATTACTCTAGTCAATACCTCAAAACTATTGCAAGTTACTACTACAAAGAGAATAGCAACTTCAACTACCTACTTTCTAGTCAAGACACAAAACTCAGTGCAACAGGCAAACTCTCTAAACAAGATAAAACATGCAACTTATAGAAAGTTCAACCTAAGACAAAATAAGAGATCTAGAAGAAAACAAAGCACTACAACTAAACAGGGCAGCATCTAAGAAAAGAAAAAGAACAACTCACAGCTAAAGAAATAAGCACGCAAATGCTATGAGGAGTTCTAATTCAAGCGGAGCGTGTTTCTCTCCCACACAAAATAAAGATGGGGTCTAACTTGTTATGAACAGCAAACAAAGCAAAAAACAAACCTAAGAAAAGTAAAGAGCGAGACGCTCCAAGCATAGCACATAACGCATGAAGTGATAAAAATATAGTGAGACGAGGGAAAAACTGGTAATTCTTGATGAAGAAGGGGATGCACGAGGGCATCCCCAAGCTTAGACGCTTGAGTCTCCTTGAATATTTCTTGGGGATACCTGGGGGCATCCCCAAGCTTAAGCGTTTGACACTCAGGATCTTCTGTCATCATCTTCCATCGCACACTTGAAAACTCCCTTCATTCACAACTCATCATAAGCCGATTAGAGAGGTTAGTACCCTATTAAAATAATTTTTCCCTTACTGGAAATAAATATATTCTTGAAGAGATACTGTTTATTAAGATTTCCAAAAGTTTTTTCAAAGAAAAATCAAGCTTAAGGTTTGCAAAAGTTATGAGAGACAAAACGTGGCAGAATTTGTGAATAACAGAACATCAGGTAGTAAAGAATTTTTTTGGGGTACTTCTGCAACTCAAATCAAAAACCTCAGAACATACGAACGTTCCGTGATTGTATAGAGCATGCTGTGTAAAAAATTCAGCTCAAAAAGATGAACTGGTGATTTACTATGATTTTCCCATCACGAGGACATAATCTATTTTCTGGACAGCATGTCACAACTTTCACTTCCCTTGTCATATGAGGCTATATTTGGCACAAAGCTTGAAAAATAAAGATACAATGATGTTTCTACAGTAGTAAAAATCATCAAGACCACTAAAAACAGAAGAAAAAACATCTTGTGTTGCCTCCCAACATGCGCTTTCTTTTACGCCTTTAAGCTAGGCATAAAGATTTAAAAGATACTCTCATAAGAATAAGGATTTGAAGTAAAACAGAGCATCAAGAAGCAAATATGAAACACATTTAAGCCTAACCCACTTCCTATGTGGAGGCATCTTGTAACAAAATAAATCAAAGAAGCACAAAGTAACAAGCATAGGAAGGTGGAACAAGAACAACTTCAAAACTTTCAACATAAAGAAAGGAGTTTTTGTAACATGGGAGTTTCTATAACCAAACTTTCCTCTCTCAAAATAATTTTCAGTAGTATCACGAAAAACATCAAGAATATAACTATCACATAAATCATATTGTTCATGACCTACAAGCACACGTGTATAGTTTTCAACACGGTCTTTAGGATCATAAGATAAATGCAACCCATCACATTGAGCCTTAATAAGAGCACAGTTCTCCGGAATATGAGTTGGAGATTTCAAAAGGATAATAGAACAATAAAGTGTGGGTGCAATAGCAACAATTTCATGCTTAACATAAGGAACTATAGCAAGTTCATCTTCGTAAGCATCATCCAAAGTGGCATCTTGGCCAAAAGTATAGAAGGCATCAACTTCATCAAAAAGGGATATTTCAAAAGAATCCATATGATCATAACACTCATATAAGGTAAGAGTCAAAGAGTTACTCTCATTAGATGGTAGACATGGATAGCTCCATTCTTCCTCCTTTTGTTCGTCACTCTCCTCCTCTTTTTCATCCAAGGAGCTTTCAAGTTCAGCAATTTCTTCTTCCATAGAGTCCTGCAAAACATTAGTCTCTTCATTTGGGGGAGAGATTCTCTCAAGATGATCAGTAATATAATAATTTGCGTCGTACTTTTCCAAACAATAATTAAGTCTAGCACGACTCTCAGATTTGTAAGGGGCATCATCAACATTTGTAAGAAGAGAAGTAATTTCATAGGCACCGTTATAAGCAACAAATTCTTCTATTTCCTCTACATCATAAAAATCATAGTTTCTCTTAGCAAAAGAAGCTAAGGTTTCATCATCATTGTACCCACATTGGAAAGCAAGGTGTTTATGCCTCATAAAGCAACAATATTCATCCCTGCAGAATGATATATTATATATTGAGCACAAGTTTCTAGCATAATCAAACAACTGATGTATTTGTTTCCATAAGTGTATCCCCTTTTGAGACAAGCGGTGTTCCTTGTACCACTTTTGTTGATCCTCAATGAATCCTCCATGCCAATAACATCTAGTTTCAAAGAAGTCAGACATTGATTGGCAATTAAGGAACTAGACATACTATATATATATTTTTGGATTTTTGATAAAGGACACAAAGATAAAAACTGAAAGGTAAACTAACAAGACTAAAAAGCAAAGATAAAAGATAGTGTGCAACTCCCCTATCTTGTAGACTGGAGTCCCCGACAACGGCGCCTGAAATTTGCTTGATACGGTGAGGAGGATAGCTCTCTCACTTCTCGTTGGTTACCCCAAATGCAAGGTGAGATGTAGCTTAGCAGCTGATTTCCCCTATGTAGAGGATAGGGTTTGTCTCCCGTAGGACTCGCAGAGATACAAGAAGGTGGTAAAGTGAACAGTGGTGCCAAGGTTGCTAACTTTGCCTGGACCTGCACACACAGCAAATAACTTTGCTCCCAACGAGTACAGAGGAGTTGTCCATTCCTCCGGTCTTGGTGTTTACAAATGATCAACACAAGAGATAATAATAATGGCAACTGAAAGTAAATTGAAGATGTAAACAATGACAGAAATATGGACCGGGGTCCCATGACGTTCACTAGTGATGTCTCTCTCCCAAAAGACGATAAAAGTGCTAGCGAGGTAAACAAATCACAGCTGGGCAATTGACAGGATTATAAACGCACCTCAATGCTAACTATGCTACAAAAGAAAGGAAGAGGGTAAAAAACAATGGGCAGTACGCCAAGGTAAGTAGACCGAAATCCATCTGCATCTACTACGAATCATCCACC
This sequence comes from Bromus sterilis, assembly GCA_950022295.1. Lineage (NCBI taxonomy): Eukaryota > Viridiplantae > Streptophyta > Magnoliopsida > Poales > Poaceae > Bromus > Bromus sterilis. Next base: position 152,157,007 of record OX465596.1, on the reverse strand, counting down.
TTGAGATATCTATCCAGAACATCTCGCTGGTATTAAGTTGCGAATCCCACCCAAAGTGTAAACTCAAAGCAACAGACAACTGCAATAAAAGAACTATGCGTAAAGTAAACAATCCTTGCACCCGAAAGTACAAGCACCGTTGTTTTATCCCTGGTGGCAACAACACATCCCCTAGTCTCATGTTTCTGTCACTCAAGCTAGACATCAGGGGGCTGAACCCACAATCAATCATAACGCTCCCTCTTGTAGTTGCAACAAATCACTTGGCCAAAGTAAAACACGGCAACGGAGAACATGCAAGAATTTACTAAAGAACATAAATATAAAAGAGAACCAAATATATTACTCATCAGAATCTGAACATAATCTCATAATCCATCAGATCCCAGCAAACTCAGCATAGCAACACAGAAATTACAAAGGTGCCTCGATCATGTGAGGCAGCTCACGAGGTCTCGAAAGTGGAAGCACAAAGGGGGGAGGAGAACATCACATAGCTACTGGTCGTGGACCCATGGTCCAAGGGGGACTACTCACAAGACATCCAAGAGGCGTCCATGGTGATGGATGGTGTCCCGCAGGGGATTCCTCCTTCCGGCAGGGTGCCGGGGCAGCTTCTCCTGGCAGCCCCGATCTTGAAACAGCGACGGCGGTGGAACAGAGAGGAGAACGGGAATATCAGATCGATAGGGGTTTCCTTCACGGGGGGTAAATATAGGCCAAAGGGGGCACCGAGAGGGGCCATAGGGCAGCCAGGAGGCCTCCTGGCGCGGCCTAGGGTGGGGCCGTGCCGGGGACCCTCCTGGGGCCCTGGTGGGTCCACCCCCTTCCTTCCTTGGTGATCCGGGAAGCTTCCGGGTCGCTGATTTTTAATATAATTTTTCTGTGATTTATTTGACACTTTTAATGGCCGGAAAACCCGAAATACAAAAACAGCAGAAAACAGGAACTAGCAACTGGGTGCACTGAGTTAATAGGTTAGTCCAAATATGATAAAAAAATGTATGAAAGTTCAAGAAAAACATGGCAAGGTCAGACAAATCATGCATGGAGCTAGCAGAAATTATAGATACGTTTGGGACGTATCATGGCCCTCCTGCCATGTCTTGGTTATTCCGGAAGCTTCCGGGACGCTGATTTTTTATATAACTTTTCCGGAATTTTTGGAGCAATTTTAATTGCCGAAAAACCTGAAATATGAAAACAGCAAAAAACAGGAACTGGAAACTGGGTGCATTGAGTTAATAGGTTTGTCCAAATATGATCAAAAGTATATGAAAGTTCAAGCAAAACATGGAAAAGTCACACAAATCATGCATGGAGCAAGGATAAATTATAGATACGTTTGGGACGTATCAACATCCCCAAGCTTAATTCTTGCTCGTCCTTGAGTAGGTAAATGATAACAAGCATAATTTCTGTGGTGACGTGCTAGCAACCATATAAGGACTTTGAAAAGTAAAGAAATCAAGGTATGTGATTCAATTCAAGTCATAACATGCAAGAGTCTATATTAGCATTGAAACAAGCAACGAAAGAACATTAGGTGCAAGAGCTCTTGCTATCCGTGACTCGAATGTCTCCAAATTGTGTTTGTGTGCAAGAAGGGGGTTAGGGAATACGAGAGAAAAAAGTATTTTTGTTGAGAACTCAATCTACTAAAGTTTCACACTTGGTATTCTTTGGAATCTTATCTTCACTCATCCCCAGACCACTAGCCAGGTACAAGTCAATTTGATCCACTCCTTTTCGATATTTTGAGTACTCATGCAATGGATGAGCGTAAGCACGAGAGTTGACACTTAGGATGGCAAAGAGAGAAATATGGTGGAGGAGGAAGACGAAAAGGTGAGAAAGGCTCATATCAATGAGGACAATCATAGGCGAGAAGGCCAAATGATAGATATGATGTGAGGAGTAGTGATTGACATGCAACGGATGCACATATGAGCTAGAAAGCTCTCCAATGGAACTAGTGGGGGTGCATCTAACTTTCTCGTTCATCAAGACCTAGATCTCTTTTGAGGAGGCTCATCCTTGGAATATGAAAGCCAAGTTCTATAGTGTGAAGGTCCCAACATAGCTATTTTTTTTCTTATCTTTTTTATTTTTGTTCCGAAGTAATTCTTGCATGTTCTCCGTTGCTATTTATTTCTTTGGCCAAGTGGTAGGTAGTGACTCCAAGAGGGAATGTTATGCTTGATTGTGGGTACATGCCCCCTGATGACACGCTTGAGTGACAGAAACATGAGTCTAGGGGATGTGTTGTTGCCACAAGGGGGAAAACAACGATGCTTGTAACCGCGGTTACAAGGATTGTTTACTTTAAGCAAAGTTCTTTCTAATGTAGTTGTCTGTTGCTTTGGGTTTACACTTTGGGTGGGGCTCGCAACTTAATACCAGGGAGATGTTCTGGATAGATATCTCAAGGTGGATGATTAGTAGTAGATGCAGATGGATTTCGGTGTACTTATTTTAGCGTACTGCCCATGCTTTTGAGCCTCTTCCTTTCTTTTGTAGCATAGTTAGCATTGCGGTGCGTTTATAATCCTGTCAATTTCCCTTTTGTAATTTGTTTTCCTCGCATAGCAGTCTTATCGTCTTTTGGGAGAGAGACATCCCTAGTGAACATCACGGGACTCCGGTCCATATTCTCATCACTGTTTACACGCTCATTTACTCTCTTTTCTCTTTACTTTCAGTTGCTATCATTATCATTTTCCTGTGTTTTTTATCCTTTGTAAACAAAAAGACCGGAGAGATTGAAAACCTCTCTGAACTTCATTGGGAGCAAAGTTAATTGTGTTGTGTGCAGGTCCGCGTTAGGTGCGCCGCTGACACCTACTTATCATCGCCAGAGTCCTACTGGCCGATACTCAACCTCGGTATCTTCACCGAGGGAAACTTGCTGCTACGCTGCATCTTACCTTCCACTTGGGGTAACCAACGAAGGGAGCGAAGCAATCCTCTCTCGTGTATCAGTTGGGCGTGCGTGCGGAGCCTTGTAATGGCCAGGTTGTACACCCCTGCAGGGTTAAATCTTTTCGAGAATCCGTGTCCACGGTTATGGACGAATTGAGACCTACTCCTTGTTCATAGACAACAACAAATGTAATAATATTAATAACTTGATCAACTTGTGAGTGCCTTGACTTCTTCATCTTCCTCAGGATGCGAAGATGAGAACAAGGATAGGATAGGTGTTATGTTTGCGTAAGTAGCTGATAGAAGACTTGTTGGAGGCGATTCCTCATCGACTGCTTGGTTCTTATCTTAATCTATATAGATCGTTAGCCAGCTCATATATTGCTGGTGTGGCTGCAACCTCACCACCTACCCCCATCTTACCGTGAGAAGTTAGTTACAAGACTTGTTGATATAGTTCACCCCTTCTTTTCTCTTTTACGCACGTTATGCAAACAATCTTGGACTTCAAAGGAGATTGACGATCTTTCTTCTGGACGCCTTCGCGTTGAGTCGACGACGACTTGTTAGGCGTATCCCGGCGGAGAGCCTGGACCCGTGTGGTTACGGGAATGGTGTGTTTTACCTTTGCCTCTAGGCATTCGATTGTAATCTGTACTCAGACATGTATCTTCCGGTGATGTATTGTATTAAGGAAGTTGTATGCCGATTGTATGAGATGTTGTATCCTTGTAACTGTAATTTTGTGATATCATGTTGGAAATCCGGGGCATATGGCATTTTCATATGTCGCGGTGGGACCGATATGTGCTACGTCCCCGGATCTGGATGGAAACATCTAGATCTGGAACAGTACCGCATATCGGGCCTTACACTGGGAGAGGGGACGTCTAGGGCATCGAATCTCATAGCAACACTTCCAGTCCCGAGCGAACTCGCCTCGACCGCCATTGTAATCGCCTCCATCATAATACAAAGAGCAGGAAGTAGGGGTTTCACCGATCGAGGGCTCTGAACCTTGGTAAATCCCCGTCTCATGTTAGCCGACGAGTATCGCCAACCTGGACTTTCTCTCTACGATCTAACCCAGGGTTACTAACCATGGGATTTGTCGAGGTCAATCCTCGTCAATTGGCGCAGACCGTGGGGAAGACGCAGGTTGGAATCACGATCTCGACGGTCCCGTCATCAGCAACCAGCAATTCGAGGACTCGAGCAAGATCCAACTCACTCGAAGAACTCAAGTTCATCGCAAGCCTCTCCGTTGCGCCGCCAAGTTTGCTTGGCCAGCAACCCAGCCAAGATCAATCTTTCGGCGGTTACCAAAGTCACACCCGGCGAAAAAAGACTTGACGACCCGGAAGACGAACACGAGCCGCAGCCGTGAAGTCACCTACAACGTCAGATCAAGTGCAAGAAGTCCGCATGGAAATCTCTCTCGACCAGACACCACACGTAGCAGCAACTCCAATCGCCACTCGAACACCCGCCGCCACCCGGAGACCCACCGCAACACATGACGGGGACTCTGAGACCCAATCCGGCGAATACTACGACCCCGACCGAAGAGCTCATGAGTTCGCCAAGATGATGCAGAAGTACTCTATCACTGACGGATTCGAGTTCGACCCAAGTTTTCACTCTTGTACAGAAGACCACTCGCAGTCATTCCGCATCGCAAGAAGAAGAAGGCACGCAGGCTCTGGAAAACTCACACCCAAAGAGTAGCTGGATGGACCCTGCACAATCCACTGTTTAGAAGAAGATTGGGGACGCCTCAGACCAGGCCACACCCTGAGGAGCTGTCGTTTCTTTACCGAACTCTCCTACAGGCTAAAAGAAGAGAAGCAGCGCAAAGACAAGCGGGTGTTGGGGCACACGGTACGCTACGCTACCGCTAAATCAAAATTTTCTACCGCGCACAACCAAGATCACTGCTACTGAAGATGAACTAAGTCATTAGGGTTTACCACTAGACGCGCTGTCACGGTAGCGGAAGGAGAGTTGGCGATGCGCGTCGGCGGCTGCTCCTCGAATCCCTCGAACCAATCCCTCGTACCGATCCCACGAATGGAGTCCCGCGATCCGATCCCGCGAACAGTTCGTCCAAGAGCCGCAGGTGCAGCGCCTCCAAGGGATGCGCACGTACAAGGAGGAGCGCCGGGCGGCAGACTGCTAGGTCTGGCGGCTCGGCCTGGAGGTGGAGTGGCGGCTAGGGTTATGTTCTATCCTGTACCCCTTCGGGGTTCGCCCTAGCCTTTATATAGGCGCCCGTGGAATGGCCTCAACCCTTAAGGCAATCCTGACCCTCCATCCATAATCCATTTGGATCACATCCGAATGGGCTCCTTTCCCCTTAAGCGCGCGACCCTATAGGTTCACATACACATGGACACGTCCTGAATCACATCTGGTTCGATAGTCGGTAGTGGTTCCTAGCAGAACGTGCCGACTCCCATATATGCGTAAAGTCATAAGATGAACCATTACAAAGTGTCATATGCAACATTCCTTTTGCCTTACGATATATGTTGTCTAGCTCAAGGCGAGTACTTTTCACCCTTGAGATAGCTTGACCTCTCTTCTCGAAACCATGATACAGATTCCTAAACCGGGTTAACACTTAACCCATGTCGCTTGGCCATGCTTTCTGAATCTTATCACTCGAGAGGGCCCAGAGAATATCTCTCCAAAGTGGAGGGGCAAATCCCATCTTGATCAACCATGTCTTGCGGCATGTATCATGACTCACCCGTATGCTACCTTTATAACTACCGAGTTACAGTGTAGTGTTTGATAGTCCCTAAGTGAGTCATTCCTCATCCCGAGAACATGCGAGGACCTCAGGTCTAGGACATGGCATATACATTATATTGAGACTAACAAATGACAATATCTCGCTGCGTCTCAAAGTGGGTCTCTGTCCAACTCAGTGATCCCATCACTAAGTTCATACTATCGGTAGCATCTCCATGCTCATGACTTGTGAAACATAGTCATCAATCGAATCATATACTAGTCAAGGATATGTGTCCGCATAACCTTATCAACTAGGGACCACTAGAACAATCATCATAGAATATATAGTCTCACAAACAAGTCACATACTTATTGATGCATATTAGTGATGATGTTCAAGGGCAATACAAATAACTCATGAATACATAAGGAGATAACATCATAACATGATTGCCTCTAGGGCATATCTCCAACAGTCTCCCACTTGCACTAGAGTCAATCAGTTAGGCATCTAGGGCCCATGGCTCTTACGTGCGCCTCGTGCTTCGGCATCAGGAGAGGCTTTGTCAAAGGATCAGCAACGTTTTGCATCCGTGTGTACTTTTCATACATTTATATTACCATCATCTACGAATTGTCGTATGAGATGATAACGCCTTTCTATGTGCTTGGATTTTTGGTGATGCCTTGGCTCCCTGGCCTGTGCGATGGCACCACTATTATCACAATAGAGGTCCAACGGGTTTGCCGAGTCTGGAACCACACCAAGTAGGGTAATGAAATCCCTTATCCAAACACCTTCCTTTGAAGCTTCAGAAGCTGCAAGGTACTCGGCCTCTGTTGCAGAATCAGCTACCGTCTCTTGCTTGGAACTCTTCCAGCTCACTGCACCTCCGTTCAGAATGAACACATAACCAGATTGCGCACGAAAGTCATCCTTGTCGGTTTGGAAACTAGCATCTGTGTAACCCTTTACAATGAGCTCATCCTCACCTCCATAAACTAGGAACATATCCTTAGTCCTTTTCAGGTACTTTAGGATGCTCTTAACTGCTGTCCAATGGCTCTCGCCTGGATTAGCCTGGTATCTTCTCGTAGCGCTTAGAGCATAGGAAACATCTGGACGAGTACATACCATAGCATACATGATAGACCCGATGGCCGAAGCATACGGAATCTTATCCATGCGTCTTTTCTCATCAGGAGTCGATGGACCCTGAGTCTTGCTTAGATGAATGCCATGTGAGACAGGCAAGAACCCTTTCTTAGCCTCATGCATGTTGAACTTTTTCAACACCTTGTCAATATACGTACACTGGCTTAATCCAATAAGCCTCCTTGATCTATCTCTATAGATCTTGATTCCCACAATGTAAGATGCTTCTCCCAAGTCCTTCATTGCAAAACTATTTTTCAATGAGTCCTTGACAGCTTCAAGCATTGGAATGTCATTCCCAGTCAGTAATATGTCATCCACATATAAGATTAGAAATACGATTGAGCTCCCACTAAACTTCTTGAACACACAAGGTTCCTTTTCGTTCTCGATGAATCCAAACGATTTGACAACCTCTTCAAAACGAATATTCCAACTCCAAGATGCTTGCTTCAATCCATAAATGGATTTCTGAAGTTTTCATACCTTACTAGCATTCTCTGGATCGACAAAACCATCGGGTTGTATCATATACATGTCCTCTTCTAGATTTCCATTAAGGAAAGATGTTTTGACATCCATCTGCCATATCTCATAATCGAAATAGGCAGCTGAGCATCGCTACATACGATAAGGTCTCGTTGTTTTCAATTCCTTGAACTTGTCGAAACCCCTCCGTGACATGTCGAGCTTTATGGATTTGAACATTTCCATCCATATCAGTCTTCTTCTTAAAGATCCATTTGCACTCAATGGTTCTTGCACCATTTGGAAGATCAACCAAGTTCCAAACTTGATTGTCATCCATGGACTTTAACTCGGATCTCATGGCCTGAAGCCATAACTCGGAATCTGGATCCACCATTGCTTCCGCATATGTCAAAGGCTCATCGTTGTCCAACAACAATACATTGCTTGCATTACGCAGCCTTTCTGACCTTCGTGGTGCAGGTGCTACTTCAACCACGGGTTCACTGAATGGCTCTGCCATAATGGCATCACTTGTCGTGTCTTCCCCGAGTGGTTTATCTCGAACCTCTTTGAGTTGCACCGTCCTCCCACTAGCCTTCCTATTGAGAAACTATTTCTCAAGGAAGGTACCATGTCGAGAGACAAACTTTGCCCTCTTGTCAGTTGTAGAAGTAATACCCTAAGGTTTCCCTTGGATATCCCACGAATATGCACTTATCCGATTTGGGTGCGAGCTTGTCCGACTGAAGTCGCTTGAGAAAAGCTTCACAACCCCAAATATTTAGAAAAGACAAACTGTGATGCTTCCCAGTCCATATCTCATATGGTGTCTTATCTACGGATTTAGATGGTACTCTGGTTAGTGTGAAAGCTGCAGTTTCTAGAGCATGAACCCAAAATGACAACGGTAGATCTAAATGACTCATCATCGATCGAACCATGTCCAACAATGTGCGATTCCTCCATTCCGATACACCATTTCTTTGAGGCGTTCCAGGAGGAGTGAGTTGTGGAACTATTCCACGACTCTTGAGATGATCATCAAAATCTTGACTCAGATATTCACCTGCACGATCTGATCGTAGAAGTTTTATGGTCTTGCTGAGTTGATTCTCTACTTCATTCTGAAACTCCTTGAACTTTTCAAAGGTTTCCGACTTGTGCCTCATCAAGTAGATATATCCATATCTGCTTAAGTCGTCGGTGAAAGTCATGAAGTACTGGTAAACACTTCTAGCAGTCATGCTCATTGGTCCACACACATCAGTATGTATGAGTTCGAACAAGTCGGATGCCCTCTCGCAACTCTTTGCAAAAGGTGTCTTGGTAATCTTGCCGAGTAAGCATGATTCGCATGTCTCGAATGATTCAAAATCAAACGAATTTAAAAGTCCATCATCATGGAGCTTCTTCATGCGCTTTTCACTAATATGACCAAGCCGACAGTGCCAAAAGTAAGTTGTAACCATTGTCCTTAATAATGAATTCATAACCTTGTCTCATCAAACATGAGGCAGAAATAATGTTTCAACTTAACGATGGAACATAATACAATTATCAAGCTCCATTAAAAATACAGAAGGTAAATTAAGTTGTATGGTGCCGACGGCTAATGCAGCAACTCTTGCTTTATTCCCGACGCGAATTTCAACTTCTCCTCTTGCGACATCTCTACTTCTTTTTAGTCCCTGCATCGAGTTGCAAATGTGAACAACCGATCTGGTATCATATACCCAAGAACTATTAGAAATATCCGCAAGATAAATGTCTATAACATATAAAACAAGTGTACCTGTAGAAGACGTACTCCCACTGCTCTTGCCCTTGCTGGCGAGCCACTTGTTGTAGTTCCTCTTCCAGTGACCATTCTCCTTGCAATAGAAGCAAATGGTCTCCGCGTCAGGTCCAGGCTTAGGCGCCGGGGCTGGAGTCGGGATCACATCCTTGTTCTTACCCTTTGCGTTAGCCTTCTTCTTGGTCCATGACTTCTTGAACTTGGCCGTGTTCTGCACCATCAACACTTGATGAGTGCCCTTATTAATGTCCTGCTCTGCTATCTTAGGCATGCCATGCAATTCAGTGGGCTTCTTTTCCATGCCATGCATATGAAAGTTCGTAATGAACGAGTTATAGCTTGGCGGAAGAGAACCCAGAATTGTATCTGTAGCTGACTCAGGAGTCAACGTATGCCCAAGAAGATCCAAAGCTTGCATGTATCCCATCATTTTGATGACATGCGGGCTTAGTGGATCACCCTCTTTCAGCTTGCAATCCATCAGGGATCGCCAGACGTTGAACCTTTCGGTCCTAGCCTGAACCTGAAACATGCCCTTCAGACTCTCGATCGTATCGAAAGCTGTAATTTCTTCGAACTGCTGTTGCAGCTCGGGCTCCATAGAAGCCATCATGAGGCAGCTGATCTCAGTAGACTCATCCTTGAGTTTCTGATAAGCATTCTTAGCAGCAGCGGTAGCATTATCAGCCAGTTCCTCTGGAAGCGGTTCCTCTGGAACATTTTCCTTTTTATCATGCTTGAGAACAATTCTCAGATTTCTATACCAGGTGGTAAAGTTTGTTCCATTCAGTTTATCTTTCTCAAGGATGGATTTTAACGCAAAATTGGTAACTGGAGCAGGTGGTGCCATTGATCTACAACATAAAATGCAAAATACTAAGACATGTATTCATGAAGAGAAATTCATATTAAACGCTTTAATAAAATTACTCCCACTAAGTTCAACATCCCTCTAGTTGACACTAAGTGATTCAGGATCCGATGGGGCGAATTGATTAGTGAGCTTTTGCATCACTGCTAGCCGACTCGACCTACCAGTAAGCAACTCCTTGCTAATCGCATCAACCATACGACTCATGTTTGTTGATGCGCATCACATACACACCAACACCTATGCCCCGAAGCCCAAAACTGTTTTGATAGCCTCGACAAGTTAACCAAGTGCTATGCGTGTAAGTGTTCGACACAAACCCATCATGCCAAGGAGATCTAGAAGCACCCTAATTTTATAGGCCTACTACTAAACATACATGACATGTGATGTGAAGCAATTGGGGAGGAAAATTTTACTTGACATTCTTTGAGGGATCATCCTACTTAAAACATCTACCATGTCAAAGAAGGATGCATAAAGGGATAAACTTTCACAGGCAGTTTATACAAGTGATGTGGTATAGCCCCTTTATCATAGCGCATGGTGATCTCCATCTCCATGTGCGCGAACCTCCCATGGCGATCTCCATCTCCATGGATGGTTTTCCTCATGGTGATCTCCATCGCCACGCCATGGTGTCAACCGCCAACTGTTACGTAAGTTACTATGCTATTACAAACTAATAGTTGTGAAAGTAAATTACATTACATGGCTCCACAAGTTGACACGCAGGTCATTAATACAATAATGAGACCACCATATGGCTCCATCCGGTTGTCAAAACCATGAATCGCAGGCCATGAATAATAACATACACAATGGGCTTTACCAAGATATGGCCTCTGAACCGAACCTGCTCACAGATTTCTAGATAGCGCAGATCATATCTACGTCGTGTCCTGATCCGTGTCCCGGATCAATCACCTAGTGATATCCGCATGCCACAATAGGGTTTACGGCACGCTGCCTATCCCAATGGCGGAAAACCGACCTCTAGGGATAATTTGTGGCACGACCTAAGTAGCTCGCGCCTCGGGACAAATCATGAAATCAAGAACCTCAAACATACATGAAAAACTGATCTGATCTACACATATCTATATGCAAATCCATCACTAAATCACCACCAAATAGCAGAGGCTCTGATACCACTGTTGGGGCACACAGTACGCTACGCTAGCGCTAAATAAAAATTTTCTACCGCACACAACCAAGATCATAAGACGAACCATTACAAATTTTCTATGAACCAAGATCACAACCGAGATGAACTACATGATTAGGGTTTACCACTAGACGCGCAGTCACGGTAGTGGAAGGAGCGATGCGCGTCGGCGGCTGCTCCTCGAATCCTTCGAACCGATCCCTCGTACCGATACCTTGTACCGATCCCGCGAACGGAGTCCCGCGATCCGATCCCACGAATAGTTCGTCCAAGCGCCGCAGGTGCAGCGCCTCCAAGGGATGCGCACGTAAAAGGAGGAGCACCGGGCGGCGGACTGCTAGGTCCGGCGGCTCGTCCTGGAGGTGGAGTGGTGGCTAGGGTTATGGTCTGTCCTGTACCCCTTCGGGGTTCGCCCTAGCCTTTATATAGGCGCCCGTGGAATGGCCTCAACCCTTGAGGCAATCCGGACCCTCCATCCATAATCCATTCGGATCACATCAGAATGGGATCCTTTCCCCTTAAGTGCGCGACCCTATAGGTTCACATACACATGGACACGTCCCGAATCACATCCGGTTCGATAGTCGGTAGTGGTTCCTAGCAGAACGTGCCGACTCCCATATATGCGTAAAGTCATAAGACGAACCATTACAAAGTGTCATATGCAACATTTCAGTTGCCTCACGATATATGTTGTCAAGCTCAAGGCGAGTACTTGTCACCCTTGTGATAGCTTGACCTCTCTTCTCGAAACCGTGATACAGATTCCTAAACATGGTTAACACTTAACCCATGTCGCATGGCCATGCTTTCTGAATCTTATCACTCGAGAGGGCCTAGAGAATATCTCTCCAAAGTGGAGGGGCTAATCTCATCTTGATCAACCATGTCTCGCGGCATGTATCATGACTCACCCGTAAGCTACCTTTATAACTACCCAGTTACGGTGTAGCGTTTGATAGTCCCTAAGTGAGTAATTCCTCATCCCGAGAACTTGCGAGGACCTCAGGTCTAGGACATGGCATATACATTCTATTGAGACTAACAGATGACAATATCTCATTGCGTCTCAAAGTGGTTCTCTGTCCAACTCAGTGATCCCATCACTAAGTTCATACTATCGGTAGCATCACTACAGGAAACATGAGTTTTGCCGTCAGCCAAAGATGACGGCAAACTTATGAAAATCTGACGGCAAAGGCTTTGCCGTCAGCTCCACGACGGCAAACCTGTTGTCAGCTCATCAGTCGGCAGTGAGTTGCGTTGCCGTCAGCTCAAGATCGACCGACGGCAAAGCCTTTTCCGTCAGCCTTTTTGTACTGGCTGACGGCAAAGCCGCTTGTACGGCCAGCTCTGAATTAACCCCCGCGGGCTGAGTTAACGGCGTGCATTGCCGTCAGCTAGCCGTCTGGCTGACAGCAAAGCCCTTGCCTGGGCCCACATGTCAGCAGTTTGCCGTCAGCCAACCTACTCTTTGCCGTCAGCCGGTTGAAGGCCGACGGCAAAGCCGCGACCAAATGGTCACTGCCACAGCCCAGATTGCACAGGCTGCCGCCACGTGTCCGCTTTGCCGTCAGCTTGCTAACGGCAACGCCTTTGCCGTCAGCAAGCTGACGGCAAAGCTCTCTGTATCTATCTTTTTAATTTGTTTTTCTTTAATTCCCTGCATATAAACAATAATATATATATATATATATATGTACAGAATGCCATCCACAAGTCATATATACAATCATAATGCTATCCACAAGTCACGTATACAAAAGAAGCCATCCACAAGTCATATATACAAAAAGAAGCCATCCACAAGTCATATAAACAAAAAGAAGCCATCTCCATGTTTAAAAAAGCAAGTCATCTCCATGTTTAAAACAGCAAGCCATCTCCAAGTTTAAAACAACAAGTCATCATATATACAAAAGGAAAGTGCCCAACATTATATACATCTACAAGTCATCTCCATCCTAACATACTATATCTACAACAAAGAAGCATCCATCCATGCATAAAGGCAAATCTGCAAAATGAAAACATAATCATATGTTACATACGGAAAAGAAGAAATCCAAAATGATGAAAAGATGAAAATAAAAAGGAAAAAGAAGAACAAGGAGAAGAAGAGTAAGGAGAAGAAGTGGAAGAATAAGAATAAGATGAAAGGAAGAAGAGAAGATGGAGAAAAAGAAAGAAATCCATGCACGATCATTCATTCTGGCTAGCTAGCTAGTACAAATTAACACCAGAAGGCATATAATTAATTACGGTGATACGGCATATGCACACTAGCTAATAGGTAAAGATAGGTCCTAATCCCACCCGAGTATGTGCAGATTGGATTCATTTCCCCAAGCTCTCCTCCCGATCCGACGCAAAATTTCGACAGCACCTCCCCGCTGTTCTCCTGATACACGTCTCAGCATAAACCGAGAGGATGTGTACCCGGAGAACAACAAGGTGGCGCTGACGAAATCCTGCGTCCGATCCGGAGGAGAGCATATATGGGGAAATGAATCCAATCTACACATACTCAGGCTGTCCATGGATAACGTTGGACAATTCGAAAGAATCCAATTATAAATATGCAAATGAATGCATATTTATAAATGGAATCTTTCGAACGGGAGACGCATATGGGTTACGCAATGGAACCTTAAATCTAAATTTTAATTCTACCTAACTAGTGTCATTGGCATTAAGTTCGGAACATAGCAAAGGAAAGGGGAGAAAAATATTAATTATATTTCTTTTCTAACTTCTTCTCTTCTTCTTTCTTCTTTCTTCTATTTCTTTTTACTCTTCTATATCTTCATCTCCTCCTCCGATACTTCATCTCCTCCTCTTACACAAGGCCATGCCAACCCTAAGCCACAAGATAACTAGCCCTAACTACTTTTACTTTACTTTTCATTTCATTTTAATTTTTTTACGTTTCATTACATTCCATTTTATTTCAATTCATTAACAATCTAACAACTGATTTTCAATAACTAACTAACTATTGTCTTTAACTAACTACAAACTAACTAAATAATCTTAACTATAACTAGCTAACTAGAACCTAACTACTGATTTTAACTATCTTAATAATTTTAACTAACTAACTACTGATTTTTACTAAATAACTAACTAACTGATTATATTAAATAAATAAATAAATATTGATTCTAACTAACTACAATGTAACTAATGTTTTTAATATAACTAGCTAATTAAAATCTAACTATTGATTTTAACAATAACTAACTAACTAAATATCCACTGATTTGAACTAACTAGAAACTAACTACTAATTCCTTTTAACTATAACTAACCAATTAAAAGAATTAAAAAAGGCTAGGGTTGCTCACCGAAATGCCGGCCGGCGAGGGGGGGTGTGGATGTGGTGGCCGGGGACGACGACGGGGTGGTGGTGGTGGAGGCGGCGTGCTCGTTGATGCGAAGGAGGGTGCGGCGGCGGCGTCCTGCAGAGGCAGCGGCGGCGCGTCAGAGGAGTTTAGGAGAGGGAGAGCAGAGAAAGAATGGAGGTGCTCACCGGGGTGGTGGTGGTGGTGGAGGCGGCGGCGGCCCTGGTGGTGGTAGCGGTGGAAGTGGCCGGGGTGGTGGGGGTGGGGGCGGCGGCGGCGCTGGGTCGGAGGGAGAGAAAGAGACGGCACTGGGTCTGGGTCGCTCGAGTGGAGGGTGGGGGTTAGGGCTGGCCGCGCGAGTGGGGTTAAGGCCCAGCTTTACCGTCAGCTGGCTGACGGCAACGTCTGCCGTTAGACTATGCCGTCAGCTGGCTGACGGCAAAGCTGCTCGCCGTTAGCCCGCGCCAGCAAGGGCCACGTGGCGCACGAGAGGCCGTCTGCAGATCTTTGCCGTCAGCTAACTGACGACTTACAGTAGGCTGACGGCAAAGAACATATACGCCGTCAGCACCATCTTGGCCGTCAGCTTCGAGCCCAGCTGACGGCCTTGTATTATTTGCCGTCAGCCCCGATAGAAAGCTGACGGCAAAGGCTTTGGCTGACGGCAAAACTCATGTTTCCTGTAGTGCATCTCCATGCTCATGACTTGTGAAACATAGTCAGCAATCGAATCATATACTAGTCAAGGATATGTGTCCGCATAACCTTATCAACTAGGCACCATTAGAACAATCATCATAGAATATATAGTCTCACAAACAAGTCACATACTTATTGATACATATCAGTGATGATGTTCAAGGACAATACAAATAACTCATGAATACATAAGGAGATAACATCATAACATGATTGCCTCTAGGGCATATCTCCAACAGCGGGCTCTAGGACCAGCGCAGATATTAGCACACAACACATAAGAGCAATACCCTCCGTCTCAGGAACGAGTCTGCATGATCCAAGAAGGACGACCCTCCAACGCAAAGCAAGACGCGCACACCCTGCAAGCCCGAGCAGCGAGCACTTATTGACAAAAGAAACCTATCACTTATACGGCTCAAAAACCAACATCATTGTCTCGCAAGATGATCATCCACCTGCAATTCCAAGACCATGGAACGCACCATTGGTCGTTGAAGCTCAGATCGACGAATATGAGATGGACATAGTATTCATGGATGGGCGCAACAGCTTAAACATAATATTCACCATCACCTTGAGCAAGATGCTGATCCCACGATCAGTCTGGAGAACTCGGGCGTCATACTCTACGGCGTAGTACCAGGCAAAGCAGCCTCCTCCCTGGGAACAATCGAGCTCGACGTCGGTTTTGGAAGCAAGGTGATACGTCCCAAACGTATCTATAATTTCTTATTGTTCCATGCACTTTTATGTGACATTGCTACAAGTTTTGCTACACTTTTATATCATTTTACACATATTTGGACTAACCTACTAACTCAGTGCACCCATTGCAAGTTTCTGTCTGCTAATGTCTGTAAGTTGCAGGTATTTTTCCCCAATTACAGTGCTCAAAAAATACAAAAAATATATATCAAAAATCAGCATTCCAAAAGACTCCAGATGTCTGAAGGAGAGACGGAGGGGGGCTACCCCTCTCCCAGGCGGCCAGGTGGTGCGGCTCCACCCATGGCCGCGCCACCAAGGCGCGCGGGAGGCGGGGCCCACCTCTGGTGCCTACTTCGTCCTATTTTTACCCCCCGTCGAGGACAACCTCGAGGAGAATCCCGCATAGCGAATTAACTCTCTGTTCCGTTGCCGCCGCGCTCCGAAAATCAGGAGCACCAGAAGACCCCTTCCCGGCACCCTGCCGGAGCGAGGATTGACCTCAAGGAGCCTCTCCACCAACATGGACGCCTCCCGGATGTGCCGTGAGTAGTCCCCCTTGGTCCATGGGTTTCTGATCAGTAGCTATGTGATTTCTTCTATCCACCTTTGTTCTTCAATGTTTAGAACTTGTGAGCTGCCCTACATGATCAAGGAACCTATGTAATTTTCCTGCTGTTGCTATGTTGTGTTTGCTAGGATCCGATGGATTATGAGATTATGTTCAAATCGTGATGAGTTATATATTTGGTTTACCTTTTATATTTTGTTCTTAGTAATTCTTGCATGTTCTCCGTTGCTTTTTATTGGTTTGGCCAAGTAGTGGATAGTAACTCCAAGAGGGAGCGTTATGCATGATTGTGGGTTCATGCCCCCGATGTCTAGCTTGAGTAACAGAAACATGAGACTAAAAAATGGCTCCTCCCACCCCCCTAAACCCTAGCCGCCACCTCGCCGGCGATCTCCACACCTAGCCGTGGGAATTGCCTTCTGATCCCATCACCCTGATCGGCATTATCTCATGTTGTTTCTGTTGCCCATCTCATGGCAGTCCATGCGGCCATCTCCTTGGGTTTGGATTTTGACCAAGGGATGAAGTTGGTCGATGAAGTGCATCGTCCGTTCAAGCGCATGGTGCACCCGGATGTATCTGGACATTTCATCATGGTGGTTTCATTCGTGCGTCACTCTTTTCGTCTAGATGAAGACTCTGTTAGCCTGGCTTTGGAATCGGCGATTGGAGGTTATTGTTCTAAGCTCAAAGTCTCTCGCCTTCAAGAGAAGATTTTTTCTTTTCATGTCTCTTGCAAAGATGTGGGTTTCTTCATTTTCCATCAGAAAACTTTTGTTTGTCTCAAGTTTCATTGTCTTTTCATCTATGGGGCAATGGTGGTCCAGATTGGAAACGCGAATTTAAACTTTGGCGAGCTGAATGTGAGGAGGAATGGACTCTAGTTAGTCCAACTAAGCGTAGGGTGAAACTAGGGCTAAAGGCTTTGCAGCGCACACCAACACGATCCTCAATTAAATCTTCTTCTCCCAAGAAGATGAATTTGCGTGTTGCCACCTCTATGAACTATGAGGCTTGCCATGGGTATAGGTTCATGCCCATTGGTTTGGATGCGCAAACAGTGCTGGAAGGGGCTTATTCATTCACTCAACATGAACTTTCACACCTCCACGTCAATACGTCCAAAAAACCATCACCGTTACCTGAGCCACAACCTTCACTGTCGGCGGCTTTGGCCATGATCTCTTTTGGTAGTTTGCCACCCTCCCCTATTCATATGGGGCCAGTTTTGGATAGCCCGGATTCCTTGGGTTGTTCCATTATCTCTCCCTTTGTGAAGGATAGCCATGCAGCCGTGAATTTTGCAAATTCTTCTGGTTTTGAAGCCCCGTTAGTTGTATTAGATGATGATTCGGTATCGGCCTCTCCCGTGGACCCAAAAAGTCCCATTATGACTCATGTTAATGATGTGGCCATGGGATCTCCTACTGCCGTGATCGGTTTGGTGGACTATGACTCTGATCAGAGCACTCCACCATGTAAAATCCCGTCGCCCAAGGAAATTGTGCGCAACCTGCAAAGTTTTGATGATATTATTGAAGATAGGCTTCTAAATTTTTGGACTGTCAGCATTGCATCAGCATGGGGAACAAAATGGAAGCATGCACTAATCGGCTTAGATTTTGTCATTGCTTCCGGTCAGGACATATTGAAAAGGATTGCCATGGTCCATTAAATGAGACTTCCATCTGGGTCCCTAAAATCCCATCCAATGGTTTTGAGACTCTCTCCACTGCTTTGTCCTCATCCGCCCTTTCGAGTTCACCCAGGTATCATATCTCGCCCTCCACGCCCACACTTCAAACAAAAAACCCCAACTCCCCTGCTTCGAGCAATCCTCCCTCGCCGCCTCCGGATTCCGGCAATACACGTCCATCACCTCCCGCATCCCCATGGCAAACTTCGAGCTCGATCCATGGTGTTTCCTTCCAGCAGGACTCGACGTTATCGATGGCGGCCCCGAGCGGTTCCCTAGGGCCTTCTACACTACATCTCAGCCGCCGCCAAGGATGCATGAGCAGTACATGGTGGCCATTGTTGAGCCTGCTCCACCAGCGCACCTGGTGGCCGCCCGTCGTGAGAAAGTGCTTCAGTTTCTTACTCAGGAGCTTCATGTGATGGTTCAATCCGCTCAGACTTGGTTCCAGGGGGTGGGTTGTTTGAGATGAAAAATCCAGTTGTGCGTGAGTCTTTTATTCAGCATGCACCTTTTGCTTTGGGTCTGGATGATCAAGGCGATGATATTTTTTTCCGTTTCATTCCCCACAACCAAGGTGAGGGTTTCAGAGATATGCATGGGATCGCATGGGCTGGTTAATGTTCATTGGTGTGCCGCTTGATTATCGCAATACGAGATGCTTATCTGAGATGGTGGGTACGTTTGAACACTTTCTGTCATGGGGACACACTGACAGAAGAATGGTTCGCTCTCTGGTTCGTTCTTCCTTCCCAGAAAATGATCCCATCCCTCGTGATGTCATTTTTAGAGAGTTCTCTCCATGGGGTGGTTCAGTAGTTTCTTGGACTGCACCTGTTTATATACTCACGACAAATTTTTTGGATGCGTCCCTGCCGGTTGATGAATATCTCATACCCCTAGATGGCAATCCCCACCCCATTCCCGGTGAATTAGATCCTGTGGCTCCCATATGCGCCCTTCCACCATACCCGGCTTTGGGGTGGAATGAAGTGCCAGTTCAGCATCTTGACAATAATGGTAACAATGAGGATCTTAATGCAGATGAGGATAAGTTGCAGGAAGATGGTTGGCCTACTTGGAATGATGAGCAGGTAGCACAAAATGATCCTCCTGCACGGGAACAACATCCACCACAAGATCAGAACTCCATGGTTATGAACCCCTCACTTGGTGATAGCAGCTCCTCTGATGTCGAAATCATAGAAGTGGAAGATCAACAAGAGCAAGTCCAACAAGTGTTGCGGGTTCCACATGTGCACAACGTTGAAGCCTGGGCCATAGTGCCATACCAGCAGCCTCTCTTCGAGATGGCCCCCCATGCATGTGGGTATGGTTTCAGTTCCTTTTGGACCTATATTGCCACCTGAGATGATACGGGAGAGATCTTTCAGGAGTATGATTCATGACCTGCTGATCAAGTCAATCCCATCCTGTGTGCAACAGTTACCTCTGCTGCCATTGTATTTTCCTGCCGAGGACTGGGTTGAGTTTTTTCCCACAAACCCCACTCCCCTGTTGTTGTAAAGGCCTACATCTCCTGTCATTGATGATCATCCTCAGTTTGAGATGTCTGATGTACCGCCATCAGCTGAAGATCATTTTTTCAGTGCAGTCAAGGGCCCTCTGCTTGGGAAGCTCCGACGTGCCACCCGGTCGACTACATGGATCATTAGAGATGATGATGATTTCTCCACTAGGCGAGTCACAGGCAGTGTAGCAAAGAAATCAGGATTTAAACCTGTATCTGCTGTCCCAATCAAGCCAACTCCTCTGAGGCAGCCGTGTGCCAAGAAGTAGAAGACCAGCAATGCTGCTATCATCCCCGAACTCGCTCAAGAGATTGATGCTGAGGCAAATGATGCAGAAGTTGTGCCACCTCCCACACCAATTCGAGCAATGCAGGATCTGGGTGCTTCTCTTGGCATTGCACCAGAAGAACTTTCTACGGACAAGCTTATGGTTGGACCATCTATCGAACCGCACAATAGTTCTCCATGATTAGTTTAGCTATAGTTATTAGTGGTGGAATGGGGCCTTTATGCCTGTTCATCTATATTTCTGTTAGCTATTTTGTGTTGGTTTGCCTGAACTCAAGTGTTGCTTGGTTTCCAATCTGTTGGGCATATGTGGCTTCCACTGAACTTAATATGGTTTTCTATGGATAATACAACATTTCGTAATTGGCGTATGTTGCGTTGGAATGTTCGTGGTCTTAATTCTGCTGATTGACAACGTCATCTCAGAGAAAAAATTGAAGAATGTAACTGCTCCATTGTTTGTCTTCAAGAGACGAAAATTCATTTCTTTGATTTGAGATTAGTCATGAGCTTTTACCCCAGACGTTTTCATAAATTTGTTTACTCACCATCTGTGGGACCCTCTGGTGGTATCCTAGTGGCTTGGAGCTCTACAATGTTTACTGGCACCCTAGTCCAATCAGTGCAAGATGGCATTACTGTTACCTTCAACCCTGTACAGAATGCTGAAAACTGGACCATGGTTTCAGTTTATGGGCCCTGCTCTGGTGTTTTGAGAGATGAGTTTGTGTAGTGGATATATAACATACATATTCCTGATGATGAGCAATGGCTTTTCTTGGGGGATTTCAATTTTATTCGATCCCTTGAGAATAGAAACAGGCCAGGAGGGAACCTGAATGATGTTGTTGTTTAATGAAATCATTGGACATGTGGGTCTTCTTGAGCTACCTTTAAAGGGAAGATCATATACCTGGTCTAACATGCAGGCTGAACCCCTTCTTGAGAAACTGGACTGATTCCTTACCTCCAGCTCATGGATCTCAATTTATCCCAACACTGTGGTTTTTCCAATGGCCAAGATAGGTTCTGATCATGGGCCCTGCATTGTATCAATTGATACCATCATTCCCAAAAGTAAAATCTTCAGGTTTGAAAATTTTGGGTGGAGCTCCCTGGTTTTCAGGAATGTGTATCTGCTTCCTGGAATGCACCTGTTTCTTCTGGTTCTGCTGCCAATATAATCGCTAGAAAATTCAAGAGATTGAGGCATGACCTCAGGAAGTGGCCATCCAGCCTCTCCACTTAGAAAAGACATATTTCCAGGTGCTCACAGGTGGTTTTTTCCTTTGACTGTCTTGAGGAAATCAGGCGTTTGTTCAGACCTGAGTTTAACTTCAGGAAAATTGTGAAGGTACATCATGAACATCTCCTCAAACTTCTGTCTATTTACTAGAAACAAAGATATACTGTGAGAGGAATTTTGGTTGGGCAGGAAAATTCAAAAAAATTCCATGCCATGGCTTCTTAAAGAATGAGAAGAAACTCAATTTCATGCCTTGCTGCTCCTGATGGCTCTGTCTGCACTGATCACTCACAAATGGCTGGCTTGCTATGGAATTCTTTCAAAGGCAGAATGGGGGTCACCCAAGGCCTCAATATGATGTTTGATTTGTCCTCCCTGATACAACCTGTCTTGAGTCTTGAGGATTTGTCTTTGCCATTTTCCAAGTCTGAAATTGATGACGTCCTCAAGGACTTACTTGCAGACAGGGCCCCTGGTCCTGATGGTTTTAATGGGATCTTCCTCAGGAAATGCTAGCACATTGTTGAGAAGGATTTCTTGGATCTCATCCATCAATTTGCCACTGTTCAGCTTAAACTCGAATGTCTGAATGGATCTCTCATTGCTTTAATTCCTAAAATGCTAGCACCTGAAGGCCCTAATGATTTCAGACCAATATCTCTGACCAACACCTTCTTGAAGTTTCCAACAAACATTTTATCCAACAGGTTACAAAAGTTTATCCTCCAGTGTATTCACTTAAACAAGTATGGGTTTCTGAAATCCAGATCCATATAGGATTGCTTGGCTTGGGCATTTGAGTACATCCATCAGTGTAACCAGTCTCATCTACCTTTTCTCATTCTCAAATTGGATTTTGAAAAGGCTTATGACACCATTGAACATGAGGTTATCTTGCAAATCCTTCAATATAATCGGTTCTGTGCAACTTGGATTGGCTGGGTAAAAGAGATCCTCACCTCTTGCTCTTCCTCAATTCTTCTAAATAGTGTCCCTGGCAAATAGTTCTACTGCAGGAGAGGGGTCGGGAAGGGGGACCCTCTATCACCCCTCCTGTTTGTTTTGGTTGCTGATCTGCTCCAGTCCATTGTTAATCAAATGTTGAATGATGGGATCCTAACATTGCCAATCCTCTCCCAGGATCCTTCTATTCCATCATACAATATGTTGATGATACTATCCTTGTGGTCCCTTCAAAGGAAGATCAATTGCTATCTCTCAAGGGCATGCTCATCTAATTCCACTGCTCCACTGGCCTCAAAGTTAACTTTAATAAATCTTCAATGATTCCTTTGAATGTTCCTGCAGAGGAGGCTGCTAGGGTGGCTACTGTCTTTGATTGCTCCATTGGCCAGATGCCTTTCACATATCTGCGCTTGCCAATGGGCACCACTAAGCCAAAAATTCAGGATCTTATGCCTCTTGTGGATAGAGTGGAGAGGAGGCTCACTGCTAGTTCTACAATGCTAAATTACGGGGCTAGATTAGAGTTTCTCAATTCTATTATCTCATCCCTCCCAATTTATCATCTCTGTTCTTTTTCTATTCCCCAAGGAATTTTAAAGCAACTAGAGAGAATTCAAAGGCAGTGTCTGTGGAGAGGAAGATCTGATTCAAAAAGGAAATCTCTTGCTACCTGGGACTTGGTGTGCAGACCAAAAAGAAAAAGAGGCATGGGTATCATGAATCTTCAGCTCGAAAATAAAGCCCTGCTTCCGAAACACCTCCACAAGTTCTACAACAAGGCTGATATCCCATAGGTCTCCCTCATTTGGAATTCATATCCATATTACAATGGTAATGTTCCACATGCCACTGTAATGTGTGGTTCTTTTTGGTGGAAAGATATCCTAAAATTGGCTGGTCTGTAAAGACCTGTTGCCTCCATCCATGTCAATGCTGGTGACTCTCTATTGTTTTGGTCTGATGGCTGGATTTTGAACAACTCAAGCAGACCCCTAAGAGATAGATTCCCTCACTTATTTTCATTTGTGAGGGATGACAAGTTGTATGTGCATGATTTCATTGCAATTTCCGAATGTACCACTTTATTCTACCTGCCACTCTCACAACAGGCTGCATCTGAATTGGAGGTATTGAATCAGTGGTTGCACAATCTGCAATTTGACACTTCTGCTAAGGATATCTGGACTTGGCCTAGTATTCATGTCTACTCTGCTAAAAGTTTCTATAAACTCATGCACTCCCACCTACCTGATGATACAATTTGCAAATGTCTATGGAAAAGCAAATGCACCATGAAAATAAAGGTTTTTCGCTAGCTGTTGCTGTTTGATAGGATGAACACAAAGGAACCTCTGGTCAGGAGACACTAGAGGTCTCCCCAGGAGGAAAATAATTGCATCATTTGTCCTGCTCACACTCTGGAAGACAAGATGCATCTATTTTTCTCCTGCTTCTTCAGCTCAAGGATCTGGTGCTATTTACAGATCCAATGGTCCCAGGATGGTGACCTTGTTGTAAACCTCAATCAAGCGAGAGTTTCCTTTGGGCACCCCTTTTTACTGGAGGTGGTTCTCACTGCAGCTTGGTGCATTTGTACTGAGAGGAATGGAAAGACCATCAGGAATGAGAGACCATCTTTAACCTCTTGGAGAAGGCACTTTGTGCATGACAGCACCCTGCTTTCACATAGATTTCAGGGAGATACTAGAGCTATATTACTCTCTTGGATAAATAGTTTGCAGTAGTTTGTATAGGTAAGCTTTACTTTTGCTGCATGTAAATCCCCTGTACCCCTCCTGAGAACTTTTGGTTCTCCTTTCTGCAACAAAATACTGTGGAGCTCATGCTTCACAGTCCTTAAATTAAAATTAAAACATGAGACTAGGGGATGTGTCATTGCCACCAGGGAGAAAATAACGGTGCTTGTAACCGCGGTTGAAAGGATTGTTTACCTTACGCATAGATTGTTAATGCAATTGTCTGTTACTTTGAGTTTACTCTTTGGGTGGGGCTCGCAACTTAATACGAACGAGATGTTCATGATAGATATATCAAGGTGGATGATTAGTAATAGATGTAGATGGATTTCGGTCTACTTGTCTTGTCGTACTGCCCATACTTTCGAGCACTCTTACTTTCAAGTAGCATAATTAGCATTGCGGTGCGTTTATAATTCTGTCAATTGCCCAGCTGTAATTTGTTCACCCATCTTACCTATTTTATCGTCTTTTGGGAGAGAGACATCACTAGTGAACATCACGGGACCCCGGTCCATATTTCCACCACTGTTTACACCTCCACTTTATTTTACTGCTTTTACTTTCTGTTGCATTTATCACTACTATCTACCCTTGCGTTTGACCCTTTGTAAACAACAAGGCCGGAGAGATTGACAACCTCTCTGTACTCATTGGGAGAAAAGTTATCTGCTGTTGTGTCCAGGTCCACGACAACTCTCGCGCTATCAAGTAATTTCTAGCGCCGTTGTCACCTACTTGTCGTTGTTGGAGTCTTTTGGAGACATAAACCTCGGTATCTTCACCGAGGGAAACTTGCTGCTATGCTACATCTCAACCTTGCACTTGGGGTAACCAACGAGGGGCGAGAAGCCATCAAGCTAATTTCTGGCGCCGTTACCAGGGACTCCACTCTTCAAGATATGGGAGTTGCACACTATCTTTTACCTTTGCTTTTTAGTCTTTTTAGTTTACCTTATCATTTTTATCTTAGTGTCCTTTATCAAAAATCACAAAAAAATATTTACCTTGATTTCAGTAATCCTTTATGTTTAGTCAAGCATTTTAGGACTTGGTGCTCGAATGTTCTAGATTTCCACCAAAGGGATGGAGAAAATTTGAAGAAGGCATGGGACAGAATTTTTGATGCACATAGGAGAGTTATGCCTTGGATACATATAAAGATTGTGCTTAGAATTTTTTACCATGGTATTTTTAAATGGTGTAAACACTCTCTTGATATTATAGCTGAAGGAGAGTTCTTACAGTGTGATGAAGCTAGAGCTCTAGATATCATACATGGTCTATCTAGTTACTTTGTTTATGATCATAGCTTTTGATGGTGTTATAGATAGACTGGCTACTATAGAAAAGAGAATGGATGCTCTAGATTTGGGAAAAGTAGAGAAACCCAAACCCAATAAGAGGGATATTTTGGAGATAGATGATGATTGGGAGCCTTTTGTTAGAATTAGCATCTCTGACCAAGACTTTCTTGATTTTTGTGATATTGGATCCATGGTTTCTACAATGCCAAAAGTAGTTTATGATTCTCTAAAGTTCTCAAACATGGACAAGTTGTCTTCTTATCATGAACATGCTAATGGAAATATTTCGGAGATCCAGGGAAAGGTAAAAGATGTCCAAGTTACATTCCTAAAAAGGAGTGCAACGGTTGATTTCTTCATCATGGAGCCAAACCAAGGAAACATAGTGCTTGGAAGAGATTTCCTTCAAGCTGTAAAAGGCTTCATTGATATAGTTAAGGGGCACATACGCTTAAGTGGAAAGATGAAAGGTGTGAATCCCTTTCCTAAAAAAATAAGGACGAGCTAGTTGAGGAACCATTTGAAGGTTTTTATAATTCTGATAACTATGATGACTTTTGATTCCCCTCTTATACCTTTCCTAGTTAAAAGGAGTAAAAGAAAACGCTTGTTGGGAGGCAACCCAAGATGTTTTTATTTTCAGTTTTAGTGGTCTTCATGTTTTTTACTACTGTAGAAACATCATATTATCTTTATTTTTAAGCTTTGTGCCGAGTTTTAGCCTCCGATTGCAAGAAAGTTCAAAAGTTGTGACATGTTGTCCAAAAACAGATTTTGTCCCCTTGACAAAAAAATTCGGCTATAATCACCAGATCATCTTTTTTATCTAAATGTTTTTTGACATCGTGGTCTATAAAACTAGATTTTGTTCATATGTTCTGAGTTTTTTTATTTGAGTTGCATAAGTACCCCGAAAAAATTATCTACTACCGGCTGGTCTGTTTTTCACAGATTCTACCACATTTTTCCTTTCCTTCGTTTTGCAAACCTTAAGCTTGATTTTTCTTTGAAAAAACTTTCTGGAAATCTTGAGAAACAGTAGCTCTTCAAGAATATATTTATTTACAGTAGAGAAAAATTATTTAATCATGGGTACTAACCACTCTAATCAGCTTATGATGAGTTTCGTATGAAGGGAGTTTTCAAGTATGCGAAGGGAGATGATGAAAGAAGATTCGGGAGTGTCAAGCGCTCAAGCTTGGGGATGCCCCCATGCGCCCCCAAGAAATATCCAAGGAGACTCAAGCATCCAAGCTTGGGGATGCCCCCATGCATCCCATTCTCCATCAACAATCATCAGTTCGTCCTTCATATGTTATGTGCTAGACTTGGAGCGTCTCGCTCTTTAATCTTTAGTTTGTTTTAGTTTTGCTTGTTTTTCATATGTAAAGCCCCGACCACTCCCAACCGGTTAACCACTGATTCCATGGTCGGTGCGCCTGGGATCTAGACCGTCCTCACAAACCAACACTAGTCTTTTCTGCACACTTTGTCCTCACTCGTGCGCACCCGGGATCAACTTCCCGGTCGGTGACCCATCCCAAGACTACTCAAAGCCAAGAATGCTTAACTTTGGAGTTCCTTGGAGGTGGGCTTCCGAAAAAGAAAGTGCACCTTGTTGATATTCGTAGTCTATCATTTCTAATGAGATCCTGGGCTGTTACATACACCACCCCTAAAAGGAACTGACGTCCAAGTCGGCCCAACAGGAATGTTCCCCTTTGGCACACGTTTCTGCGCGCCAGTTGCAGGCATCCAACATGTACCCCATGTAAGCCTCACCGACCGACACACACACCGTGTAACCCCCAGGGTCGGCTCTTATACCAGTTGTAATGCCCCAACCACTCCCAACCGATTAACCACCGATTCCATGATCGGTGCGCCTAGAATCAAGATTGTCGTCACAAATCAACACTAGTCTTTTCTGCACACTTTGTCCTCACTCATGCGCACCCGGGATCAACTTCCAGGTCGGTCACCCACCCCAAGACTACTCGAAGCCAAGCACGTTTAACTTTGGAGTTCCTTGGTGCCGGGCTTTCGGAAAAGACGGTGCACCTTGTTGATATGAGGAGTCTATCATTCCTAATGACACTACTAGGAAAAAGCTTATAGGTAGTGGCTTAACAGTAGCGCCCCCAAAAAAGGGGCGCTACTGCTAATTAGCAGTAGCGCCTTGCACAAGAGGGGCGCTACTACTAGGCCATTAGAGGTAGCGCCTGTATAAAAGGGGCGCTACTGCTACTTAACAGTAGCGCCCTCAAAAAAGGGGCTAATCTGATAGTAGTAGCGTGCGGTGTAAACCCACGCTACTACTAAGTGGTCTTCACGGTGCCCTCTGGGACATGCCATTCTAGTAGCGCATGTACAAGAGGGGCGCTACTGCTAAGTTGATAACAGTAGAGCATGTACAAGAGGGGCGCTACTAGTAAGTGGTATTCACTAGCCACAAAGGAACTGACATCCAAGTCGGCCCAACAGGAATGTTCCCCTTTGGCACACGTTTCTGCGCGCCAGTTGCAGGCATCCAACATGTACCCCATGTAAGCCTCACCGACCGACACACACACCGTGTAACCCCCAGGGTCGGCTCTTATACCAGTTGTAATGCCCCAACCACTCCCAACCGATTAACCACCGATTCCATGATCGGTGCGCCTAGAATCAAGATTGTCGTCACAAATCAACACTAGTCTTTTCTGCACACTTTGTCCTCACTCATGCGCACCCGGGATCAACTTCCAGGTCGGTCACCCACCCCAAGACTACTCCAAGCCAAGCACGTTTAACTTTGGAGTTCCTTGGTGCCGGGCTTTCGGAAAAGACGGTGCACCTTGTTGATATGAGGAGTCTATCATTCCTAATGACACTACTAGGAAAAAGCTTATAGGTAGTGGCTTAACAGTAGCGCCCCCAAAAAAGGGGCGCTACTGCTAATTAGCAGTAGCGCCTTGCACAAGAGGGGCGCTACTACTAGGCCATTAGAGGTAGCGCCTGTATAAAAGGGGCGCTACTGCTACTTAACAGTAGCGCCCTCAAAAAAGGGGCTAATCTGATAGTAGTAGCGTGCGGTGTAAACCCACGCTACTACTAAGTGGTCTTCACGGTGCCCTCTGGGACATGCCATTCTAGTAGCGCATGTACAAGAGGGGCGCTACTGCTAAGTTGATAACAGTAGAGCATGTACAAGAGGGGCGCTACTAGTAAGTGGTATTCACTAGCCACAAAGGAACTGACATCCAAGTCGGCCCAACAGGAATGTTCCCCTTTGGCACACGTTTCTGCGCGCCAGTTGCAGGCATCCAACATGTACCCCATGTAAGCCTCACCGACCGACACACACACCGTGTAACCCCCAGGGTCGGCTCTTATACCAGTTGTAATGCCCCAACCACTCCCAACCGATTAACCACCGATTCCATGATCGGTGCGCCTAGAATCAAGATTGTCGTCACAAATCAACACTAGTCTTTTCTGCACACTTTGTCCTCACTCATGCGCACCCGGGATCAACTTCCAGGTCTGTCACCCACCCCAAGACTACTCCAAGCCAAGCACGTTTAACTTTGGAGTTCCTTGGTGCCGGGCTTTCGGAAAAGACGGTGCACCTTGTTGATATGAGGAGTCTATCATTCCTAATGACACTACTAGGAAAAAGCTTATAGGTAGTGGCTTAACAGTAGCGCCCCCAAAAAAGGGGCGCTACTGCTAATTAGCAGTAGCGCCTTGCACAAGAGGGGCGCTACTACTAGGACATTAGAGGTAGCGCCTGTATAAAAGGGGCGCTACTGCTACTTAACAGTAGCGCCCTCAAAAAAGGGGCTAATCTGATAGTAGTAGCGTGCGGTGTAAATCCACGCTACTACTAAGTGGTCTTCACGGTGCCCTCTGGGACATGCCATTCTAGTAGCGCATGTACAAGAGGGGCGCTACTGCTAAGTTGATAACAGTAGAGCATGTACAAGAGGGGCGCTACTAGTAAGTGGTATTCACTAGCCACAAACACACAAAAATACACCCCCTCCCCCCCCTCCCCCCCCCCCCGCCCCCGTGAACCGCCTTTTAAGTTTTAGAAAAAATTAAAAGAAAATGATGGAAATTTCAAAAAAATAAAATAAAATGAGATTCCCATGTGATATGTGATCTAGTTAGGGAAATTGAAAAAATATGAATTTCGACTTTTTTTGCAAAATCTCTCTAGAATTTGTAAAATGGGCATAACTTTTGCATACGAACTCAGATGAAAAAGTTTTTTACATGAAAAATCATCTAGTCGAAAAGTTATACCCAAATTTAACTGGGGGAACCCGGTTGAACATTTTTAGAATCCTCAAAAACCTAACTGAAAAAAGTTATGATGCTTTTAAGATCTGGAGGCAAAAATATTCGAAAAAAGTAGGTGGAGGCTTAATAGTAGCGCCTGTACAAGAGGGGCGCTACTGCTACTAAACAGTAGCGCCTGTACAAGAGGGGCGCTACTGATAGGTCTGATGTGGTAGTTTCCTATTGGTCTAGCCCTCCTCTCGCGGATCAGTGACATGGCATGGGCAACAAAACCCCCACCACGCATTTTCTCCTCCTCTCCTCACACTTCATCTCCTCCACTCCATCTCCTCCTCTCCTCCACTCCATCCCCTCCTCTCCGGCGACCTCCACTTACTCCTCACGGTGCTCCTCCTCCGGCGAACTCCTCCACTCTATCTCGTCTTCGGCGACCTCCTCCTCGGTGCTCCTCCGGCGACCTCCTCCTCATGGTGCTCCTCCTCGACCTCCTCCTCCTCATGGTGCTTCTACTCCGGCAACCTCCTTCGACGACCTCCTCCTCACCGTGCTCCTCCTCCGGGTGACCTCCTCCTCACCGCCCTATCGCGCGCAACCTCGCCGCCCTGTAGAGCCGCCATCGTCCCCACCCTGCCCCGTGGCCACCGGCGCGACTGCTGGAGTGCGGACAACGATGAGATTTTTTTGTTTTTTTTCAATTAATAGTAGTAGCGCGCGAATAAAGAGGGCGTTGCTGCTATTTACCAGTAGCGCGTGGACAAGAGGGGCGCTACTGCTATCAGAACTAGTAGTATCGCGGGCAAACACGCGCTACTACTACAAGTTAGCTGTAGCGTGATAGTAGTAGCGCGCCCGGGGGTGCTACTAGTAGCCATTTATGGGGAGCTACTAGTAGCGTTTTTCCTAGTAGTGTGAGATCCTGGGCTGTTACATACACCACCCCTCAAAGGAACCGACGTCCATGTCGGCCCAGCAGGAACATTCCCCTTTGGCACACGTATGTGCGCGCCAGTTGCAGGCATCCAACATGTACCCCATGTAAGCCTCACCGACCGACACACACCGTGTAACCGCCAGGGTCGGCTCTGATACCAGCTGTAACGCCCCGACCACTCCCAACCGGTTAACCACCGATTCCATGGTCGGTGCGCCTGGGATCTAGACTGTGCTAAAAAACAAACACTAGTCTTTTCTGCACACTTTGTCCTCACTCGTGCGTACCCGGGATCAACTTCCCGGTCGGTCACCCATCCCAAGACTACTCCAAGCCAAGCACGCTTAACTTTGGAGTTCCTTGGAGATGGGCTTCCGAAAAGGAAGGTGCACCGTGTTCATATGAGTAGTCTATCATTCCTAATGAGATCCTGGGTTCTTACATACAACACCCCTTAAAGGAACCGACTTCCCCGTCGGCCCAGCAGGAATGTTCCCCTTTGGTACACGTTTGTGCGCACCAGTTGTAGGCATCCAATATGTACCCCATTTAAGCCTCACCGACCGACACGCACACCGTGTACCCGCCAGGGTCGGCTCTGATACCAGCTGTAACGCCCCGACCACTCCCAACCGGTTAACCACCGATTCCATGGTCGGTGCGCCTGGGATCAAGTTGTAACGCCCTGACCACTCCCAACTGGTTAACCACCGATTCCATGGTTGGTGCGCCTGGGATCTAGACTGTCCTCACAAACCAACACTAGTCTTTTCTGCACACTTTGTCCTCACTCGTGCGCACCCGGGATCAACTTCCCGGTCGGTAACCCATCCCAAGACGACTCTAAGCAAAGCACGCTTAACTTTGTAGTTCCTTGAAGCTGGGCTTCCGGAAAAGAAGGTGCACCTTGTTTATATGAGTAGTCTATCATTCCTAATGATATCCTGGGCTGTTACATACACCACCCCTCAAAGGAACCGACGTCCCCGACGGCCCAGCAGGAACGTTCCCCTTTGGTACACGTTTGTGCGCGCCAGTTTCTGGCATCCAACATGTACCCCATGTAAGCCTCACCGACCGACATACACACCATGTAACCGCCAGGGTAGGCTCTGATAATAGATGTAACGCCCCGACCACTCCCAACCGATTAACCACCGATTCCATGGTCGGTGCGCCTGGCATCAAGCTGTAACCCCCCGATAACTCCCAACCGGTTAACCACCGATTCCATGTTCGATGCGCCTGGGATCTAGACTGTCCTCACAAACCAAAATTAGTCTTTTCTGCACACTTTGTCCTCGCTCGTGCGCTCCCGGGATCAACTTCTCGGTCGGTCACCCATCCCAAGACTACTCCAAGCCAAGCACGCTTAAATTTGGAGTTCCTTGGAGCTGGGCTTCCGGAAAAGAAGGTGCACCTTGTTGATATGAGTAGTCTATCATTCCTAATGAGATCGTGGGCTGTTACATCATAAAAAGTTGGATCCTAGCCTTCATTGTTTGGGAGAGAAACACGCTCCACTCCATCGTAGAACACAACATAGGCTTGTATGATTATCTTTCTTTTTGTGTGTTCTTTATCTTTTCAGAGCTACTGTCATGCTTAGCTCATAGTTTTCTTGCTTATCTTTTTAAGAGCTTTTTTTTAGCTTGTTGAAGAAACTCTCTTAGCTTTCATATTTATCTTATTTAGAGAGTTCGCTTGTTGCACTGAGTTGTGTGTCTTGCATGAGTAGGTAATTAAGATTGCTATTACAAGCATAGTAGTAACATGCAATAGTTTTGAGGTATTGATTAGAGTAATGTTTTGACATCAAGATGCCAAGAGCTTGAGCCTATTAATGTTAGGTGTCGTATTT
This sequence comes from Bromus sterilis, assembly GCA_950022295.1. Lineage (NCBI taxonomy): Eukaryota > Viridiplantae > Streptophyta > Magnoliopsida > Poales > Poaceae > Bromus > Bromus sterilis. The sequence goes on along the minus strand of OX465596.1, from coordinate 152,124,689 downwards.
TGGGCAATCCGTACTTATTTTCAAAAACTACAAAAAATAGTTGAGAACTCTAGCTACTAGATGGATCGCTAACCTCTAGAAGGGTTGGAATATATAGATTACCCTCACGTACAATGGGTCGAGGATGCGCAAGGATAACCAAACCCCCATACACTCCTCCTCGGTGTACTTGTCTCTTTGTGAACCTCACTACTAGGGAATAGCCTTATAGTGGCGCACTGTTTTTGTGTTTAGTGGCGCATTTCAAATGCGCCACTAACGACAAGCCACTAATAAGGCCTTAATAGTGGCGCATTTCAAATGCGCCACCCCTAAGAATCTTATGCGTGGTGCATTTCGAAATGCGCCACCTATAAGCCCAAATGCGCCACCCATAAGAGCTTATGGGTGGCGCATTCTGGATGCGCCACTAATAATTCCTTAGGGGTGGCGCATTCTCAGAATGCGCCACTATTAAATTTTGAATTTTGAATCTGGATCTGGAAAACAAATTTTTTTATTTTTTTTATTTTTTTATTTTTTATTTTTTCTCAATCTCAGGTTAGTATGCTTAATGCCTGATCAATATGCTTAATCTCTGGTCAAACTTCCCCGAGGGTCACCCATCCTAGCACTACTCCAGCCCGAGCACGCTTAACTTCTCAGTTCTATTCAACTCTCACTCAAGCTCACCTAGCAGGCACTTGTTGATATATCTAACATATAAATCCTATTAAACCATGTTGATGTCTAGGACCTTGTTAATGTTCATGGGTCTGCTAAAATTTTCAACATTTTTTTGAAACTTTCTCGATGGGACCATTAGCATATTTTGAACTTTTTTAAAAAATTTGATTTTTTTTAAAATTTTTTTTAAATTTTTTTTAATGTTACTATCTAAAATTTTCAACTTTTTTTAACTTCCCGATTTGTCCTCTAGGCTATTTTGAATTTTAAAAAAAATAAAAAAATTAATTTTTAAAAAATTAAAAAAAAATCCGTAAAAAATTTTAAAATTAATTTTTAACTTCTCTTTTTTTGGGCCTCCAGATCTTCAAACGCCCGTAACTTTTTTTCTGTTAGGTTTTTGAGGATTCTAAAAATGTTCAACGGTTTACACCCAGTTGAATTTGGATATAACTTTTCGAGTAGATGATTTTTCATATAAAAAACTTTTTCATCGGAGGTCGTATGCAAAAGTTAAGCCCATTTTACGTAATTCTCGGGAGATTTTGCAAAAAAAGTCGAAATTCATATTTGTAAATTTTCCTTACAACTAGACCACATATCATTTGGAAAACTGATTTTCTTTTATTTTTTTGACATTTCTATCATTTTCTTTTATTTTTTTTCAAATTGAAAAGGCGGTCCACGGGAGGGGGGGGTGCATATGGGAATTTTCCCGCCCAGTTTTTTCTTATTAGTGGCGCATATGGGAAATGCGCCACCCCTAAGAGCTTATGGGTGGCGCATTCTGGATGCGGCACTAATAATTCCTTAGGGGTGGCGCATTTCCAGAATGCGCCACCCCTAAGCTCTTAGGGGTGGCGCATTTCCAAAATGCGCCACCTATAAGGTTCTTAGGGTTGGCGCATTTCTCCAAATGCGCCACGTATAAGGGGTTCCAGGGCTGGCCCACTCTTAGGGGTGGCACATTTTGGAAAATGCGCCACCTATAAGGGCTTATAGGTGGCGCATTTTTTACCAGTGCGCCACCCCTTACAACATAGTGGCGCATTACATATAAAATGCGCCACTAATAAGCTTTCCATGTATAACTATTTCCCTAGTAGTGCCTCCCGATTAGATAGAGAGTTACCGATAATAAGTGCATGAGTTCTTCGGACTAATGCGAGTATTCGATTGTTGGCACTTCCACCTTCCCATATTTTGCTAGCCTCTTCGGTACCATGCATTGCCCTTCCTCACCTTGAGAGTTGGCGCATACTTCGCTGGTGCATCCAAACCCTTGGCACTATATGCTCTATCATCATAAATCTCCTTATATCTTCCTCAAAACTGCCACCATATCACCTATTAAGGCATTTCCATAGCCTTTTCGAGATACATTGTCATGCAACATCCACCATCTCATGACATGATCTTCATGTCATACATGCTTTTTCTTGATCGAGGAGCCGCATGATAATTGGTCTTTCCCCTTATTATTGCTACATGATGCGCTAGTATCATTACAAATCCTGCTACACTGGCGGAGGCATACTTTTGCATACATCATGATAGTTTTCATTCTTATTTATGTTGAGTACTTCTTGCAAAGTGTGAAAATCTTCTATATTCCTATAAAAATATAGAGTGCTGCCCTTAAGTGAGGAAAATATCCCAAAGAGGACAAAATTAAAAGATCCCAAAGAGGACAAATGAGAGATAAATACAAAGAGCCAAAGATGCCACAAAATACAAAAAAGATAAAAAAAGAGAAAAAGAAATAAAAAGAGAGAAGGTGGTAACACTACTATTCCTTTTGAAAGATCCACACTCGGACTCCATTATTATATTTGTATTCCATAGAGATTATCATTAATGCATAACTATGTGGGGACCCTTACATTATAGAACTTGGCTTGCATATTCCATGGATGAGCCTCCTCAAATGATCTGTAGGTCTTCATGAGCAAGCAAGTTGGATGCACCCCCATTAGTTCCATTAGAGAGCTTACCTTAGCTCATATGTGAATCTGTTGCATGGAAATTCCTATGCCTCACATCATATCTATCATTTGGATTTCTCTCGCCTATGATTGTCCTCATTGATGTGAGCCTTTCACACCTTTTTGTCTTCATTCCCCATCATTTGTCTCTTTGCCATCGTAAGTGTCAACGTATCTTGCTCGCGCTCATCCATTGCATGAGTGCTCAAAGTCGAAAGGGAGAGGATCAGTTTGGCTTGTACCTGACTAGTGGTGTGGGGATGAGTCAAAATAAGATCCCAAAGGAGACCAAGTATGAAACTTTAGTAGATTGAGTTCTCAATTAAACTTTATATATTTTTACTCTCTTAATCCCATCTCCCATTGCTTGCACGATAACACCATTTGGAGACATTCGAGTCACGGACAGCGAGAAGTCTTGCACCTTTATGTTTGTACTTTGCTAGAATTAATACTAAGACTCTTGCTTGTTATTGTCTTGACTTGAATTGAATATCTTACTTACTTTACTTTGAAGTTCTTATAGGTGTGTGTTAGCATGTCACCCAAGAAATTATCTGTGTTATCATTTACCTACTCGAGGACGAGCATGAATTAAGCTTGGGGATGTTGATACGTCCCAAATGTATCTATAATTTATGCTTGTTCCATGCACTTTTATTTGAAATTGCTACATGTTTTTCTACACTTTTATATCATTTTAAACATATTTGGACTAACCTAGTAACTCAGTGCACCCAGTGCCAGTTCCTGTCTGCTGATATCTTTAGTTGCAGTTATTTTTCGCCAATTTAAAATGCCAGAAAAATTCTAAAAAAATCAGAATAAAAATCAGCATGGAGGAAGCTTCCGGAACCACCGAAGGAGAGCCGGAGGAAGACCACCCCATCCCAAGCTTTTAGGTGGCGCGGCCCCACCCCTGGCCAAGCCACCAGGGCGCCAGGGAGGTGGGCCCACCTCTGGTGCCCCACTTTGGCATATTTTTACCCCCCGTCGAGGAAAACCTCGAGGAGAATCCCGCATCGCGAATTACCTCTCTGTTTCGACGCTGCCGCGCTCCGAAGATCGGGAGCACCAGAAGACCCCTTCCCGGCACCGTGCCGGAGGGACGATTGACCTCCGGGATCTCTGCACCACCATGGACGCCTCCCGGATATGCCGTTAGTAGTCCCCCTTGGACCATGGGTCCGTGATATGTAGTTATGTGATGTCTTATCTCCACCTTTGTTCTTAAATGTTTAGACCTTGTGAACTGCCCTACATGATCAAGGCACCTATGTAATTTTCCTGTTGTTGCTATGTTGTGTTTGCTAGGATCCGATGGATTATGAGATTATGGTCAGATCGTGATGAGTTATATATTTGGTTTACCTTTTATATTTTGTTCTTAGTAATTATTGCATGTTCTCCGTTGCTTTTTATTGCTTTGGCCAAGTAGTGGATAGTAACTCCAAGAGGGAGCGTTATGCATGATTGTGGGTTCATGCCCCCCGATGTCTAGCTTGAGTGACAGAAACATGAGACTACGGGATGTGCTATTGCCACCAGGGAGAAAACAACGATGCTTGTAACCGCGGTTGCAAGGATTGTTTACCTTACGCAGAGATTGTCAATGCAATTGTCTGTTGCTTTGAGTTTACACTTTTGGTGGGGATCGCAACTTAATACCTGCGATATGTTCTGGATAGATATCTCAAGGTGGATGATTAGTAGTAGATGCAGATGGATTTCGGTCTACTTGTCTTGGCATACTGCCCATACTTTAGATCACTCATATTTTCAAGTAGCATAATTAGCATTGCGGTGCGTTTATAATTGTGTCAATTGCCCAGCTTAAATTTGTTCACCCAGCTTAGCTATTTTATTGTCTTTTGGGACAGAGACATCTCTAGTGAGCATCATGGGACCACGGTCCATATGTCCACCACTGTTTACACCTCCACTTTATTTTACTGCTTTTACTTTCTGTTGCATTTATCATTACTATCTACCCTTTTGTTTGACCCTTTGTAAACAACATGGACGGAGAGATTTAAAACCTCTCTGTACTCGTTGGGAGCAAAGTTATCTGTTGTTGTGTGAAGTTCCATCACAACTCTCGCGCTATCAAGTAATTTCTAGCGCCATTTTCACCTACTTGTCATTGCCGGAGACATAAACCTCGGTATTCACTGGGGGAAACTTGCTGTTGTGCTACATTTCAACCTTCCACTTGGGGTAACGAACGAGGGGCGAGAAGCAATCACAAGGGCAACGTCGCAAGAAAAATCCTCGAGTTCGAGGTACTCGACTGGCAGTCCCAATACCACGCCATACTCGGCCGGCCGGCATCCGCGCAATTCATGGCGGTCCAGAACTACACATACCTCAAGCTCAAGATGCCAGGGCCGTCAGGGGTCTTTACGGTCAACGGAAGCTTCACCAAATCGGACCAATGCGACCGAGACTTTCACCTAGTCTCTGACACATTTGGAGCACAACAGAAGCTCGAATAGATAGCCATGGTGGTAGACAGGAGCATCTTTCCACTAGCAAGAAGAAGCGAAACAAAGGAAATCACTCGCGACTTCAGCATCGATAGAGACACAGTCACCCATCAGGTTCATCACATGGACCCAGACAAGATGGTCCGAATCTAAGCTCATCTACCAGAAGAACAAGCAACAAGCCTTATGGTTTTCCTCCGCGGAGAGTGGAAATTTTTTGCCTGGTGTCCGGCCGACATGCCCGGAATACCACGAGAGTTCGCAGGGCACGCACTGCAAATCTACCCAAACACTAAACCAGTAAATTAGGCGACGCGCAGATTCTCTGAACCCAAGCGCAGAGACACTGGAGAAGGATTCAACCGATTACTCGACGCACAATTCATCGGGGATAGAAAGAAGGCCACCTGGGTCGCAAACCCACTTCTAGTACCTAAAAAGGACACCGACGTACTACGCATGTGCGACGACTATGGGCCCGTCAACAAGCATTGCCCAAAGGACCACTTCCCTCTCCCAAGGATAGACCAGATAATCGAATCTACTGAAGGATGCGACCTCCTGTCTTTCATCGATGCCTACTCAGTGTACAACCAAATCAGGATGAAGGAAGAAGGCGAAGAGCATACCTCATTCATCACCCCCTACGGTGTATTCTGCTACAAGAAAATTCCTTTCGGATTGAAAAATGCTGGAGCCATGTACCAACGAATGATGCAAGCACGTCTAAGGGGCCAAATCAACAGAAACATCCAAGTTACGTCGATGACATCTTCATCAAAACATACAACGCAAGCACACTACTCGACGACCTTCGAGAGACTTTCACAACACTCAAATGATACAGAATCAAGCTCAATCCAAAAAAGTGTGTGTTCAGCGTACCAGCCGGAAAGCTACTCGGGTACATGGTCTCTGCCTTAGGAGTTCAAGCCAACCCAGAAAAGGTCCAAGCACTCGCAAGGATGCAGGAACCGGTCGGCGTCCAGCAACTCACCGGAAGACTCGCAGCCTTAAGCCGTTTCATCAACAAGCTGGGAGAGAGGACAGTACCAGTCTAACAACTACTTAGAAAAGTAGGAAAATTCGAATGTACTGAAGAATCCTAGAGTGCATTCGCAGACCTAAAGAAGACTCTCTCGACCCTGCCAATCCTGGCAGTACCAAAGGAACGAGAGCCCCTTTACCTCCACATAGCGGCACGAAGCAGCGTGGTCAGCACTGCGCTCGTCGTCGAGCGCGCGGAGGAAGGCAAAGTACAAAGAATACAAAGGCCAATCTATTACCTTAGCTAGGTCCTCACAAAATCTCAGCAGCGGTACCTACACTACCAGAAGCTCGTGTATTCCATCGTCATGACATCACGAAAGGTAATGCATTACTTCGAGGAGCACCTAATCACATTCGTAAGTAGAACACCACTCTCCGACATTCTCAACAACCTAGGAGCAACGGGACGAGTCGCCCAATTCAGGCACCCAACGGCGATCAAAGCCCAAGTACTCCCAGATTTTCTGGTAGAATGGATGGAGGTACAAACACCCAACCCTTCAGACCTCTCCAACTCATGGAAGATGTTCTTCGAGAGGTCAAAAAGGTGTCAAGGGGCTGGAGCATGCGTCGTGCTAATCTAACCCAATGGAGATAAGCTCATATACGTGCTCCAGATCAACTTCAGCAAGGCATCAAATAACGAAGCAGAATATGCGGCACTACTCCATGGCATGCGCATGGCAACGGCTTGCGGCGCCACCCGCCTCGTAATCTACGGCGACTCCAACCTGGTCGTTCAACAAGCAATGAAGGACTGTGAAGTAGTCGCAGAAAACATGTTAGCATACCAGAAGCTCTACAACACCCTACAAGGAGAGTTTGACGGATGTGAGCTCAACTACGTCGCTAGATCGAATAACACAAAAGCATACAAGCTCGCAAACATCGGATAAACTCGAGGACCAGTTCCCCCAGGAGTTTTTCTCGAGAGTATCAACCAAAGATCAATCAAAACCAAGACACTCGCACTAGGAGCAGCCGCAGAAGCAAGCAACACAAGGGAACCAGCACAAGTAGAAGCAGCAAACCCAGCCGCCGACGAAGAAGGCAACAATGCAGTCGAGGAGGCAGAACCAGCTGCACCCGAAGGCCCAATCTAGACAAGACCTTTCCTCAGATTTCTGATACAAGGCACCTTGCCGCAGGACGTCGCGGAAGCCCGACGCCTCAGCCGACGATCCAAGGCGTTCACCATAATCAATGGACAGCTCTAGAAGCGCATCATTTCTCAAGTACTCCAGAAGTGCATCGATGAGGAAGACAGCAAGGCCCTACTACTCAAGATCCACGAAGGTACTTGCGGACACCACGTAAGCAGTCCCGCCCTAGAGGCCAAAGCTTTTCGAGCAGGCTTTTACTGGCCAACCGCGATGCGAAATGCAGAAGATATCGTGCGACGCTGCATCGTGTAACACCCCAGATTTCACAAAAATTAAAATTTTTGTTTTCGGTGTGAATTGTTTGATTGTCTGATTTGTTTGCGGTGTTTGCATCCCCGATTTATCGATCGGAGATTATTTTTCCCCCTCTTATCTCGTACCGGATGGAGACCGCCCCTTGCCGCCTTGGCACTCGACCTTTGCGACACCGGGTTTCACCCGATCACCGTCGCGAAAAATCGCACAAGTCCAACCGCAGCCAACGGATCGAAAAACCCCGTTTAATAATTAAACGGGATATTTTTATAGCGCGCCGGAAAGTGTTCTTGGAACGGTTGCAGCGCTAGGTGAACGCCGCTGGCTCGACGCACTGATCGCGCAGTTCGAAGTTCTACCCGAATCGGAGGTACTGCGGACCCCCGGCGGTCAGAAACGTGAGCACCGCGCGCGCGAGAGAAAAATCGGGGATGTTTTTGCAAAGTGCCAGCCACCTGGGCTATATAAAGACCACCACACTCCCACCCCCTTCTAGGGTTTCCCTTAGCCAAAATTGCAGCCACCCCCCTCACAAAACTCAAATCTGCCCAATTTGCCCCAAAATCCCGAAATTTTTGCTCCCCTAAGATCTGGACTGTCAGATCTCGCGATCCGACGGCCCAGATCCACCCTAGCCTCCCACCAACCACCTCTCCTCCTAGCCGCCGCCGCCTACCCGTGGAGTAGCCGCCGCCCGACTCCGGCCGTCGCGCCTCCGGCCAGCAGGCCCCGCCGCCGGCGTCCCGCCTCTCCATCTCCTCCTTCCCTCTCCTCCCTCCTCTCCCCTAACCTCCCTCTCCTCTCTGTGTGCACAGCCATGGCCGCCTCAGACTCAAGCACGCGCCGCCGCTGGAAGCTCCCCACGCCGCCGCCCGATCTCCTTGTTGGAGAGCTGCGGGTCCGCGCCGCCCACGGATCTGGCCAGATCAGCCGGATCCTCGCGCCCCCGCCGCCTGCGCTCCTCCAGTCGCCCTTCCCCCTCGCCGGAACTCCTCCAGCCGGCGGCGCCGCCACGTCCTGGAGAGGACGCCAGGAGGAGCGCGCCCCTCGATCCAGCGGGTGGGCCGGCCTGCAGCCCCCACGGCCTGACTCGGCTGCCCACTCCACTTGGGCCTCGGCCCGCACTGGTGAGGCAGCCTCTCCCTTTTTTTTCCTTTTTTTTCCTGCGAGTTGGGCCTGGTCAGTAGAAGATTCGGCCCGTTAGCTATTTATTTTTCCTTTTCTAGTTTATTTATTTTGGCAGTTTGTAATAGCTTTTTGCGGTAGCTATATCTTTTCATCGGTAGCTCCGATGGAGACGCTTTCTACATGAAAGTTGCTCCATTTTGCGCGTAGATTAATAAAATGTACTTTGTTGCCATGTTTGACTTTGTTTACATGTTGTTTGAGTGCTAATTACATCACATGCCACTATAAAATTGTTTATTTAATAACTTTTTAACCGTACCTTTGATTAAAATGTTTCTTATATGTAACTTGACTAGAATTGCATGTAGATTGTGTTTATGCTGCTCTTGCTTGCTAATAAAAATAATAAAATATTGTTTAGGGAAAAACAGTACCAAATTCTATTTTTATCGTGGGGTCCGCAATAGTTTGCCATGTCTAGGATTTCAGCCCATTTAAATTGACTAGCTTAGGTAGTTTATTTGAGCTTCACCTCTTGACATGTTTGTGTGCCATGCCATGCTTGCTTGAGTTGCCATGTTAATAACCGTTGGTTGATCACCTGTAGCTAAGCAACTTGAACCACCGTAAACGTGCGGTATTCGTGGTGTGTGACCGATACCCCACTTAAACTGTTAGTAACCGTTCTCGACGATAGATCCGTATCGCGTTGCCGTGTCGTGTGATGTCTTCTTGATCTTGTGTTGCCCCGTAGTAATAGAGTGCTTTCTCGTGTTTACCTCGTAGTAATAGATGCTTGCTCGTTGATTTCATTCCAGTGTTTATCGTCTTGTGTGCTTCCCCAAGTACCTTCGGAGACGATGCGAGCTTGCGATCAACTACATCTTCAGAACCCGACTTATCAACAGGCAAGGACTATACATTACTTATGATCCATTCTATTTCAACCAGCGGTTTGCATGCTAGACTAGATTAGGTTCGATGTTTGATCCTACCACATGTTTACAGCCTCTTTCAAACCGATACAGCCATGTCCCCTCCCAGCAAACCTTGTACGGCTATGTTACTATTGCTCGTTGCTCAGCCGCTGCTTAGTATGCATGCTTAGGATGCTACGATGTTACCCCCCTTTTACTCCTTGGTTTGGGATATCACATCATTATTATATTGTTGTTGATGATATGATTATTATAAATGTTGACTATATTCGACGAAGGATGGAAGGTCTAGGCTATCCCGCCCCGACGCTTTGTTCCATTCGAGTCACCTAGGATCCGAGTTCCGGGTATTGGTTTTAAGACTGAGCGTGCCTAACCGCGTGTGGGATTTTATAGAGGTGGCCCATGCTAGTTTTATACACCTATCTAGCTTCAAACATTTCTAGAGGTGGCCCAAGATGGTTTTACCATTTGAAAACCGTGTGTGTGACTGGTGAGCTCCCAGCAGATTTTCAAACAACTCGGGCCAGCGGAGACATAGTTTCTTCGTTGGTCCAAACCTGGAAGCTCGGGGGTTGCCCACATAGTTTGGGTAGCTAACCCGACCTCGTCCAGCCGGAAGAGTCCGATTCAAGAGCGCGGCAGGCCTTTGGATTGGGTTTCGACTCCCCGGGGGCCACCCGGATTTGTTCGTTGTTAGTTAGAGGGACCTGTCGTTCTGGATCTCTTGGGACTAAATCATAAAATGGTTGCCTATCATGGGTAGCAACTGAGAGTGATGGGCGTGCGGGCGGAGCCTCGTAATGGGAAGCTGGTACACCCCTGCAGGGTTAAATCTTGTCGAGAAGCCGTATCCACGGTTATGGACAACTTGAGAACTACTCCTTGTTCATAGACAACAACAACTGAGATAATCTTAATATAACTTGATCAACGTGTGTGTGTGCCTTGACTGCTTCTTCTTCGTCGGGATGCGAAGAGGAGGACAAGGATAGGATAGGGGTTATGTTTGCGTAAGTAGTTGATAGCAAGAATTGTTGGAGGCGATTCCTCATCGAATGCTTGGCTTGATATCTTACTATCTAGATCGTTAGCCACTTCATAAATGCTAGTGCGGCAGCCCTCACCACTTACCCCATTCTTACCGTAAACTACTAGTTTCCCTAGAATGACGAGTGATGAAGTCCTTGCTGGGTCAGATGACCACTACAGTTGGATGCTGAGTACTTTTGTACTCATGATACTACACCCAAACTCTTTTCAGGGTTCTTGATCGACAACAGGTATGGTGATCGACGTTTCACGTGGAGACTCGACGACGACTAGTTAGGCGGATCCCGGCGGAGGGCCTGGACCCGTGTGGTTATGGGATCGATGTTTTTCTCTTTTCTAGTAGGCATTTGATTCTAGTCTGTACTCAGACATATATCTTCCGCTGTTGTATTGTATTAAAACAGTTGTATGCCGATTGTATGAGATGTTGTATCCTGTATCTGTAATGTTGTAATATCATGTTGGAAATCGGGGGCATGTGGCTATGTCATATGTCGCGGTGGGACCGATATGTGCTTCGTCCCCGGATCAGGATGGAAACATCTAGATCTGGAACAGTACCGCATATCGGGCCTTACACATCGCCTGTCAAAAATTCACCAGCAGGCCTCACGCGCCAGTGTGAGAACTCAAAACTATACAACTATCCTGGCACTTCGCCACATGGGGGCTCGACATGGTTTGTCCCACTCAAGAAATCCTCAAAAGGCGGCCGAACACATCTCCTAGTAGCAGTCGACAAGTTCACCAAGTGGATTGAGGCAATGCCAATCACCAGCTCAATAGCCCTCACGGGAGTCAACATCACCAAGTCAATCATGTTTCGATTTAGGGTGCCACACAACATCATCACTCATAACGGAACAAACTTCACAGCAGCAGAATTCCAACACTTATGCCAAGAGCTGGGCATCAATATCAACTACGCTTCAGTTGCACACCCGCAGTCCAACGGGCAAGTGGAGAAATCAAACGGCTTAGTATGCGGCAGAATAAAAAACGGCTCCTCGCACCACTCGATCAGGCCGCAGGCAACTGGATAGAATAATTTCCGCCAGTCCTATGGAACCTGCGCACCACTCCTAACGCTTCAACTGTCACAACCCCAACTTAGGTATGTTCTAGGGTTAGGTTTCCCCTTTGCATCATGTGAAGAATTTCAAAAGAAATCCAAATGGGGAAGAAGAAATCCCAAATGAATTTAATTCAAATGGCCAGATAAAAATTTCTTCCAAAAATTCCTCTGGTATTTTTGAAAAGTCTTACAAGTATGCATGATCACATATAAAGTGAAGTGGGTCCCACTTCATGCTCCAAGATTTTTCAAAAAAAATTAAGAAAGGCCTTGGAAATTAAATTTAACCCTATTTGAATTGAAATTCAAATTATTTCAATTTCAAAAATTCTCAAAACTTGGGAGTGGCTACTAGTATGTCACATAATGCCATAATAAAGTTTTGGGATTTTTATAAAATGTTTTGGTATTTAATTTATCAAAACAAAACAAATGTCAGAAAAGAAACATAAAGAAATAGAAAGGAAAGAGGCCTTACCTGGCTCGGTCCCAACTAGCAGAAGCCAGGCCCAGTCCACCTCGACCCCTTGTCGTCTTCCTCCCGTGGCACGAAGCTCCCCGGTGGCGAGCATGCCACTGCCGCCCCGCCACCTGCCTGTCTGGCCTGCCCGTCGCCTCTACCTGTAGTCGTGGACGTCTGGAACACGCCCTTGTCAGTCCTCCCCCTCTCTGCGCTCGATTCCTCACCTCTGCGTCGCTCTTCCGAGCCATCCCGAGAGCTCGCCGGAGCGCGCCACCGTGTTCGCACGTCCAACGACGACAAGACGCCACACCGCCGTGTCCCTCGTCTCCACCACCTTCGTCATCGTCTCCGTGCTGGCTCGCGCAAGATGGGAACCCTCGAAGCCAATGAATCGCGTCGTCCTCATCACCGGCGGTCGCCGCACGCCAGCGAGGATTCCGTCGCCTCCGGAGCACCTACGACTTCACCGTATTCTCCGTTAGCACCGGGGTGAGCTCCCGCTTCGTTTCGCTCATCCCACTCTTGAATCCATGACCCTAATCGCCATCTGCTTCTCGGACGAGCTCCGGCCGCCGCCGGTCAGGTCGCCGCTGTCACATCGGGCCTCCCCGTGGTCTCCCGATTCGTCTGGGTGACGCGCGCGTGCGAGGGCTGCTCTCCAGTGCCCTCAGCTTAGCGTTTGGTGGCCGGAGCCGTCATACCCAAGGACGCCGCCGCGTCTGCGTGTCGCCGGCATTGAGCCACCGGCGAGGTGACGTGGGCACCATCAGTTTAGGTGCTAATCACCCCTTAACCACACCCTAAGTCAATGAAAGGTGGGCCCTGCCCCCTTAAACACTCTGTTTAATTTAATTTAAATAGGGATTAAATCCCCCTGAGGCTGACAGGGTTGGCCCACGGGTCAGACCCCCCACATTATGCTGACGCCAGCATGACACAGTAAATCAAATTCCAGATTTATAAATAATAAGGAAAATCTAGAAAATCATTAAAACTTGTAAATTCAATAACTTTTAATCTATAACTCCAAATATAATAAATAATATATGAAAAATTAACAAAAAATGCAACGATTATGAATATGCAATTTTTTTTCATGTTTGACCATTTTAAAATTGGTGAACAGTAGGAGATGTGCATATGGCATATTTGAAATACATTTGGAGTTTGAATTTGCAACTCAAATGCAATACAATTAATTTAAATGGAATGCCCAACACATCAGCACCATATACATCATGTTCTACAACTTAATCATGTGATTGTGCATTGTACATTATATTGATTGCAATGTTTGTGTTGTTTGCTCGAATAGAGGGGGAGCCGGAACCCGAGATCACCCCCTTCGTTGAAGATACCGTGTACGACCCTCGTCAGCAAGGCAAGCAAACCCCATTGATCATGTCTATAAAAACCCATTTCCCTCTCAGTCTCGATTATGCATGATTAGGATGATACAATAATACGTTCTACCGCTAGTTGAACCCATTCCTTTGCATGACCTATCATTTCTTCCACAGTATTAAGCTAACCTCAACCTAGCAGATCTAGGAATTTCTTGTGATCATCATGTGGCCATTCATCCATGTTATGCTTATGCTATGCTTAAAGTTGTGGAAGCATTGGTCCATCTTGGCTGATGAATTGATGATGGTAGTAATCATGTTCATGTTATTTGTGATGAAAAGGGTGTGGTGAATTTGACCTAAACGAGGTGAAGGATGAGAGGTTGTGTAAGAGTACACAGTGAGTTGTCTCTTTGAACACTGCCCTAGGCCCCGAGTTCTTGTGTGTTGATCCAAGACAAGGATTACTACCACATGAAGGGTTTCCTGGGGACCCCGTTTGGCCTATTAACTCACCCCGATCAAGTCCAGGAGTCACACTAGTTCGGGCTTTCCATTTGGCATATGCATAGAAAAAGAATGAATGACATGTTGCATCATTTAGATATGTGGGTGGACCTGTGAGGCAGTAAAACCATCTTCCAGGGTGGCGTCTCGGTCGCCTGCATTGTCTGGGTCCGTATCGTGAACCGGCCGGAGTCTCGAGCGGTAACCAACTCAGATAGTCGACTCTTGGATTAGAGAAGGTAAGGTGAGGTAAGTTCCTTGGTGATTATCCTCGTCTCACATCCACTTGAAGGATGAAATTATTGGGTGGCAAGTGATGACACACATGTGAAGAAGTACACCCCTGTAGGGTTAACAAACTATTCGAATAGCCGCGTTCGCGGTAATGGACTACTTGGAGACCTACGCTTGACTATTAGACAACTTCAACGAATACTCTAAAGCATGCCAAGATAAGTGTGAGTGCTATGGCGTGCTTCCTCGTACGGAAGTCGAGGAAGTATCCATAGTGGTGTATTGGTTGGAGACTTGGTAGTGGACTCGTGTACGCTTCTTACCTCAAGTCTGGTACTCGTAGTTCAGGAATAGCCAAGTCAAAGCTGACACTTTTTCATGTTGAAACCCCACCTCTCTTTACCTTGAAACTTGAGCGTGAGTAGTATAGTTCTGATGTAAGTCTTGCTGAGTACGACTTTGTACTCACGTTTTCTTATTCTATGTTTTAGATGAGAACCCAGCCCCCGATGGAGTCACCTTCCTGAAGCTCGACGTTGACTAAACTAGTATAGTTCCAGACAGCAGTCTGGTCCCTCCTGGAAGGGCATGTATGTTGAACAAGGCTTCCCTAAGCCATTTCTTAATCTTGTCTATACTCAGACCTAATTTTCTTCCGTTGTTCGATGTAATGTTGGATCACATTCATGTGATCACTTTGCGTACTCTATGTATAAGTCAATAAACATATACTTTGTAGAGTTCATGCAATGTGTACCTGCTGTTTACACTGGACATGTATGCTGCGTGTATGATTATAACATGCATGTCTTAGTGTGGGGTTCGATAGTTTAGTTGTGTTCTTGCTGGCGGTCTTTTATACACCAAGTGACCCTAAGATGTGCGCAGCTTGGGGCATCGCGATGCGATTGCTCGTGACTCTGTCACGTGGCACTCTTCCTTGTATGATTGAGTCCGCCCGATACCCCGAATAAGTGATCGGGCTGGAGTCTGTTTATGTAAGTGTTATAATTCAATCGATAATGTGGTTTAGGCGACTTGTCTATGAGTATGGCATTTCACCACCCATAATCATTTAGACTTGTGAGCGGGCGATGAGGACCCATCTCAGTTGATCGTCCGGCCTAGATGGGATGCCCCTCACGTACGATGCTTTCCGAGAGTGTTCTGTGCTTGGCCTTGTCTGCTTAGACAAGTGGGTACGACTCTCGGCTCTCCATATGATTGAGTTGTGACTGGAATTACGTACGCATATTCTGGGTCCCGACATCAACCCAGTACACGACATTCTTAATGGTGTACGGGGCGGAGGTTGTACCACACAACCTGAAATTTGGAGCCCCCCGAATCACAAGGTACGAAGAAGAAGAAGCGGAAGACGCACTCGAAGACGACAAAGATGTCGCAGAAGAGGCAAGGGACACAGCCCTAGCAAGGGCAGAAGGATATTAAGACAAGATACACACATACCAAAGCAACCGCCTGCTCACAAGAACGTTCCGCGAAGGAGACCTCATCCTACGACTAATACAAGAAAAGGTCCACAAGCTCGCCCTGTAGTGGGAAGGACCATCTATAGTCTTCGAGGTCATAGGAGGAGGATCATACAGACCGAAGAACCCAAAGAACAACGAAGACGTGGGAAACCTTTGGAACGTGGCAAACTTGCGCCTCTTCTACCCATAGACTACTCATCGACACCTTTTTCCCAGCAATGCAATATCGGCAGCAGCACCGATAGGCAACTCATGTAAAAACCTAAAGCAGTAAAATATGTGTTTCCCAAATAACACTACCTCGTCACTCGGGGGCTCGAGCACAAACTCCCCCCTCGAGGAGCTTTTCACTCACGCGAAGAAACTACTTTGGCACTCAAGGGCTCAAGCGCAGTCTCCCCCCTCGAGGCATTTTTCACCCATGCGACGACACTACTTTGGCACTCGGGGGTTGTGACGCCCTCGATTTACGATCATATACAGTAATCATACACACAGGGTACATGATCGAAATCAAGGTGCCACGGTGAGAATATCATAGCACAACACTAAACACAGAAGGATAAACCAACATATTACAAGAAAGGGGGTCGCAAGGACCCGAATACATAAGTTATACAAACATAATAGCTGAGTACAGACATAGTTAGTCAAGTTTTCCCTTAAGAAGGCTAGCACAAATAACATCAAAGATACAGATCGAAAAGGCGAGGCCTCCAGCCTGGGATCTACCAAACAACTCCTGGTCGACGGGGAACTCGACGTCGTAGAAGGATCCTCCTGGAATCTCCTGCTCCTAGGCTCCAACGTCTGATGGTAACAACCGGTCGGGTATATAAAACAAAGGGGGAAATAAAGCAAGGGTGAGTATCTAGCATACCCGCGAGTCTTACGTCCGCTACTAAGAATTTATGAATTTGTATCAAATGGAAAGGGGAGGCTATATATAGTGGACTGAATGTTAGAAAGTCAGAATAAGGATGAGAAGCTAGGCCTATCGAAGACTAGCATCTTCCGACGAGTTTTGCAACACAAGAAGAGAACAACCAACAATTCATATAAAGCATAGAGTAACAATGCAGCAGAAGTTGCTGCAGCACTGTATAATAGTAAGTTGTAATAATTAACAATTATAAATGCCTCAGAGTTCCCTTCCTCGACTCCGTGCGAGCAAGTGAAACCGGAACCAACAGTTTAATAGTAATAGTTTGTAGTACTAGGCTCTTGCTTCAGCATAAAGCGTTCTGTTACAGTGGACACGACTATTCGAATAGATCATCTTCCCTAGTACTGTTCAACCTGCGCGCTCGGATCTCCAGGGTGGCATACACCTTATTAGGGAATGCCACACTGAGGCTATCCGACACGCCGAGGCCCATCCTACGGCTCATCAGAGAGGTCCCCGCCGGTCTACAGTCCTAAGCGCAAGAGCTTCATGGGCCATCACACCTCGCACTCCGGGTCGTTGTGCACCAAGTGGATCCAGTGCCGCAGGACGATCCGACCTAACCACAATGCTGAAACTGGACATCTTTCAAAGCTTTCGAAATAGACCACAACGCGGAGAGCCCAAACCGTAATCCCACGTGAAGGTAGTGCGTACAAGCCTTTGTGGCCTCTCAAGTCATCCACCTGAACCATTAGTCATTTTATTATTATCTCGCAGACAATCGTTATCGTTGCATGACTAACAACACAACAGACAACGAATAGCAGCCAGGACCACCAGTGCATCAGTGCCTGCCCTGTCGTCCCGTCAAAGCTCTGCGATTACCAACAAGGTGAACCGACTCCTTACCTTGTGTCGCGTGTGCTCCTGGAGGATCTCGACTTCGTGATTTGGTAACTCTTGCGGACAACGATCAGGGTCCAAGGCCACCAGTACGTTGGTCTTACCCTCCCTGTCGTCCCGTCGCAATACCTCTCACGGGAACCATTGGGTCTCTCGACTCTTACCTTTTACGGACAACCGTTTTTCAGGATCCTAGGGAGGCTATACAGAGTCAGCAACGAGTGGAGTACATGGATTTCTCCTCAATAGCTCACACTTGATGTGGCTCGGCAAAGCCGAGGTAGGGGCCTTAGACGGTGTCTGCATTGTACGTACCTGTGACATTTATATATATTTTGTACCCGCGTTCACTCCCCAGAGTGATCACGGCCCGCTATCTAATCCTAGTTGACTAGCAATGCGCGGGGTTCACTGATGGATATAAAATAAATATTTAATAGGCAACATAGGATAAGGGAAGGTACATCAAGGGGCGAGAAAAATAGGCTATGCAATAGAATAGGATTGTAATGTAGCAGCAGCAGTAGCAATGCCTAGTGCAAGAAATGTACGGAAAGATAGGTGATATCTGGGGAAAATGGCTCTGCTTGCCCGGAAGCTCGACGGTAGGGGTACGGTCATCATGGACGTAGTCGATCAAAGGGGCATCGGCAGCGGTTGTCGGGACTACCGGAAAATAAGAGAGGGGGAAGAAAAAATAAATACACTGCAATAAAAGATATAAGAATTCATGACATGGCAATATGCGGTGGTACACGTTGCAGACGAAACGGGAATTCAACCGACAATTTTACTGGCTCCGAGCGCTAACCGAACAGTGCAACCAGAGGGGGAATGTCTCGTGTTTGGTATGTTAGAGAGGTGTGGTGGCTATACCGGTGATGTATTCTTATTCTTGGCATTTTTTTGATCAAGTTTAATGTATAAAGTTTTTCCATCGGAGTTATGGTTTAAAAGCTATTGAATTTCAAAGTTTTAATCATTTTAAGTCAATTACTGAATTTTTTAAATCATTAATTCTAGCATTATCCAGAACAAGAACTTTGACCAGTCAACCAAACCAGTGAGACCCTATAGTCAATGACTGATTTTTATTAAATCATTTTATATTTAAAACAGTGAGGGGACCCAATGGTCATACCTAGATATTTATAATAAACCATTTAACAAATTCTCTACCAGAGGGACCCAGGTGTCATAGGGACAAAGACATTTAACATTTATTTAAATTAATTAATGTAACGACCGGGTCCCAAAAGGAATCAAGTCTACTGTGCTTCTGTGCTATCACTGGATCAGTATGCTAGCACACACAGTACTCGATGAAATACCATGAATCACATGTCAAAAAGTAACGTAAATACATGGTATTTATTACCTTATAGCCTTTGGGCTAGAATACACCGCGGAAATAAACAATACATAAGTGGAGTCCCATCAACACCAACGGCAAAGTTGAGTGTAGACATCGGAACCCTACATCGCATCACTTACTCGTCGTATACAATCCTGCAACACCGAAGGTTACAGCCCAAAATGGGTCAGTACTTTGAATGTACGACAAGTTACTCCCAAAAAAATATATAACAGACCTATCTTCTACATGCAATTTTGCCTGGTGGAAAAGCTCTAAGAGTTTCAGTTTGCATAGAGCTGATTTTGTCCTACTCGAAGATTATCATAACAGTACTACAAAGCTCATAATATGATTGAATTGGTTTCTCCAAGTCAATCTATTCCCAAAGTTGATTAAACCCGATTGATTAATTAAATATGATGAGATCCGTCAACATTCCCACTTCTAGATGCTCAAAGTTGTCCGTAACCGGGGACACGGCTAATCATGATCAGTTTGTACACTCTGCAGAGGTTTGTGCACTTTTCCCCACAAGACTCGACCACCTCCTTTTTAGTTCGTCACACTGCATGTTGTATGAGAACCGGAAGGTCGAGACATGGTCTTTTAGAAGAGTTTCCCTCACTCTGGCGGTGTCCATCCCACCTACTCATAACTACGTTTGTAGCACCACCTAGTAAGAGTCACTACAACTAATCAACCAAGCCAGAGCCCATAATAGCTTGTGGCTTCACACTTAAGCTTCTAGTTATGAAAAATATGCTTGATCCCTTTAAGCCTGGGTGGCATTCCGCAGTGATTACTTGCCATCTCCAGGTCACTCAGGAAAATCCACTGGTTCCTCCAGGGTGCCCCCAACCATTCCACCCAGGTGGTTCATTAAGATTATCTTGGTCATGTTTACTACTTAGTCACTCATACCTCATAATGGATCACTTCCCAATCCACGTCTACTTAGCAAAGCAGTATAATTCTACACGGTGGCGACAATGATATAAGGTTCAGACCTACCTAAAAAAACTACTGGGTGTAATAGCATAGCATAATATATAATCCTATCAATGCATAATATTTAAGTTGGACTACAATTCATATAAAAAATATACGTAATACTGGATCATGATAAAAAGAGTAACTTGCCTGGATCCTGACGATGAAATATTCTACTCGTAGTCATCTCTCCATCTCGTTACAATATATCTAACGGTAAAAGATAAACACTTCAACACACAACTCAATCCAAAGTGAAGATCCAAATAGGATACAATGACAACATAAATATTTAGTTATTACTATTAATAAACTAATTACTATGGCATGGATAGGTTGAGATAGGATCAAGTTGGATTGGATGGAAATATGATGGAAATCATATATCTGAGGATTGTAAAATCAATTGGATATGTTGGAGGTTGATTATAAAATCAATTGGATGGAGAGTATGTCAAACTCAGTTGGTTTGTCCATATGAATATTTGAATAGGAAATCAATTCTTGGATTGGATTCAAAAAGATCTGATAGAAATCGTGATGATCTTGTTGAGAAGATTGAATTTTTTAGCCAAATTTATATAAAAAAGAGATATAACTAAATAGTGTATTTTTATGATGGAAACAATGTGAAAATTGTCCAAACAGAAAGATTTGATTTTAAGGATCAAATTGGATGAAGAAAATATTCCAAATAAATTATAGAATAAGATGTATATCAAATATACTCAAATTATAGAAATAAATTTGAGTTAAATTTCAAATTATCAAAAGTGGAATATTACTGGAAAATAATAAACTACATTTTCCAAGGAATCCGGGGATATAAAATTTGTCGAAATCCGACTTATGGGCTAGAAGATATGAATTTTTGAAGTTTATATATTTTTGCTAAAATGAATTACGGGATTAATAAAAGGATGCCACGTGGCGAGTTCTGATAGGTCCATACCTTTTCAATTTTTTACAAAAAAAAATGATGAACAAAGGGGAGAAAATCTTACCCGAGATCTCGCCGGAATTTTGGAAAAAGGTCTCCGGCGTCAACGAACAGCCGAACGGGGTAGAGGATGATTTGGGCGACTCGATGGACAAGGTTATAGCTCCATGTTTGCCTTCGGATAGCCGAGAAGTTCCGCCAGAGTAGAGAAGAACGCATGAAGAGCACAATGACATGGACGGCGTGTTCCGGCCTTGTAATCGAGAGGAAAAATATGTCACAACGGTGCGCATCGGCAAGGGGAAGAAACTAGAGGAAGAAATATGGACTAGGTACCTTTTATGGAGACAAAAATCTTCACCGGAAGTGTGGATGCATCTTTACTACGATGAGAAATTGCGCACGAAGGAGAGGGTTTTGGAGAGGGACTTTATGCGTGGGGATGTGTGGTTCAAAGGGGTCCTAGGGGCGGTATTTATAGGGTCATGGGAGGTCCATAGAAGGAGAGTGGGTGAGGTTTTAGAATGGAGTTAATGGCATTAATGGAGAAATAATGAACATTAAAAGCGAGGTTTTGAAAATAGATTTAATGGAATTCATGGAGAAATAATGGGCATTAAAAGCGAGGTTTTGGAAATGAATTTAATGGCATTCATGGAGAAAATTTTGGACAATTAAAAGCATTAAAACGTGTGTTTGTTTCCATGAATGGATTCCTCATGAACTTGTCCACAATTTTTGTGTAGGTTCTGAAGTGAATCAGTCAAAAGAGTATATGGGAGGAAAAGAGGAAAAGCTTCATGTGCCATGGCCATTTGCTTCTGTGTTCACGTACACATGAACGAACGAGATGAAGAAGACAGCTCGCTCGGGCTATGGGCCTTAGTGCAAAATTTGTCCCAAGATAAAGAAAAAGGAAAGAGAGATAGAGGGAAAAAATTAGATAGATGACCTCAGTCCAGTTGACTTAGGAACCCTATTTTGGGTTAAACACTCTCAAATAAAATTGTATAGGCCAAATAAAACATAAAGAGCCTAGGAAAACTATATTTCCCTCTCAGAATAAATTTTAGAAATATATTTTTATGAAAAAAAACTCATTAACGACATTATTAAAATTTTCCAATACTGTTTTTGGAGAAGTCATATTATCTCCTCTCATTTTGTTTATTAAATTATTGGAAATATTTAAATATCTCTTAAACGTCAATATCCAATAAACTCCAAAATAAGAATTCGAGAATTGAGTATGGGACCACAATAAATTTAAGAAAGTCATTTTATTCTCACTCGGAAATATTTAATTGTGGTTCGTACCAAATTTCAAAAGGACAAAAGAAAGAAAATCTTTCTTTGAAATTTTGAATAAAGTTCACAACCAAAATTTTCATTATTGGATAAATGATTATCCAATTTTATTAAATGGTTTGTAAAGGTTTAAACAAAAACTCAAGGGAAAAGTTTTCATGTATCCCAAAATCAAAACAATTCAATCAATATTATATTATTTATTAACATTCCAAAATTTGGAAAATTTTGGGATGTTACAAACTACCACCCTTAAAAGAAATCTCGTCCTCGAGTTTGCAAAGGCTCGAAAGAAATGAGTTATGCTCGAGGATTTTTGGGTTACTTCCATATGGTCTTGGCATAACATTATGAGGCTTGCGGTTTATCCTTCACTTCTCATCTGAGGCTTGCCTCCCACCGGTACAATTCCATATACTTCCGTTACTTAAATCATATCCTGGGGACGCAGCTTTAGACACCAGTTCTGAACCTCAACCAAGGTGTAGTTCGTATCATTTATCCACCACGGTGTTAGGAAACTACCACCCTTAGAAGAAAGCTTATGGGGTCTTCAAAATCCTTAATTCCATGAGGGTTCTTCATCAAGCTTCTATAGATAAGAATCTGCATCTCCCCAAGGAACAAGTCTTGCAAAAAAAATACATGGGTTCCAAAACTAACCATCGAGACGCTCATGGTGGTCAAAATAACTTCCAAATGAAGCTTCTTGAAAATCTTCATGTTTCTTACTCACCGTACAACCTACGTTAGGCACGATGCCTATCTACAAGGGTAATGCGTCTTACCATTCTATGGTTTAGGCTTGTCGCATCGACACTCTACTACATTTTTTTGTCTCTCTAATTTACCAATCTAACATACCAAAGTATATAATAAGAGTCTTCGGTATGGGGATCAATCCATCCCGTACTCAAATCATTACTTCATATGTAGATAGATGAATCATGTATTCTAACACTAAGTCTTTCTCACTCCTCTTAAAAAGGTCTTCACCTGCAAAACTAATAAACGTTTTTGGGTGGCGATGATCCTACATTGTTTGTGCTCAAAACTTGCATCCATAGAATAGGGAACTTCCATCTTGAACAATTGTGTTCTCCTTGCAAATGGGTGATTCTTGTCCATTCTATATTTTGAATCCACTCTTCTACTTTGACTGGGTCACTGGTCTCATCAAAATATTAATGTCCATCTATGGGTTTCAAGGTTGGTCAGAGATGAGATAGAATTTTAGAGAGAAGAGGAGATGGATACCTACACAACAATTATCAAACAACTAACATACATAATAGACTCGTTTACTACGTTTTCTTCAGGAAGTCTTCATTCTCTTCGGTTCTTGAAAGTCTTCGATACAAGGAGTTTCGTCGATGTGATGGTCTTCTGATACATCATCCGTTGCTCACAACTCTCAAGGTTCAATTAATAATAAATCCTACGAAATACGTATCCCAAAAATACAAATTTAAATTTAACAGTTCAAATGACACCAATCATTAAATCAATAGCGAGAACTCCAAGAAAACTCCAAATATCACTCATAAAGTCAATCAAAAAATTCCTATGGTACCTTCCTCCACATGAGCTCGCATGGTTGGGCACTCTACTCGCACTCTTTCGTTCATTTCACAACTCTCATGGTGGGCTTGGATACTATTGGTATTGTGTAATATATTCCTTAACTTCTTCACAAGCATCTTAGTCTTGGATGTATCTGGGTCTTCTATGGGTCTTGAATAATCTTGGGATCTTTAGAGTCTTCAAATTCTTCGAGTCTTCCATACTTCCATACTTCTAATTCACGTTGAAAACATCTATTCTCCGAAATGGTATTGAGCTTTCCAATATCGTGTCCTTCCCGAAGAGACGTCACACACTCCTTCTCAGTGGTCAAAGTGGCATGGGTATAGTCTAACTTGTTAGGGATAAGAGGGAGTGTTTGGTAACACTTAGAAAAAAATGAGTAATAATGGATTTTTTTTAAATAATATTTTTAGAGAGTATACTTCCTAATGGCTTTCCAGTTTCTAGGGCCACGACCTACAGTCAACATGTGCTCTGATACCATCTTGTAACGACCCGGTCCCAAAAGGAACCAAGTCTACTGTGCTTCTTTGCTATCCTTGGATCAGTATGCTAGCACACACAGTACTCGATGAAATACCATGAATCACATGTCAAAAAGTAACGTAAATACATGGTATTTATTACCTTATAGCCTTTGGGCTAGGATACACCGCGGAAATAAACAATACATAAGTGGAGTCCCATCAACACCAACGGCAAAGTTGAGTGTAGACATCGTAACCCTACATCGCATCACTTACTCGTCGTATACAATCCTGCAACACCGAAGGTTACAGCCCAAAATGGGTCAGTACTTTGAATGTACGACAAGTTACTCCCAAAAAAATATATAACAGACCTATCTTCTACATGCAATTTTGCCTGGTGGAAAAGCTCTAAGAGTTTCAGTTTGCATAGAGCTGATTTTGTCCTACTCGAAGATTATCATAACAGTACTACAAAGCTCATAATATGATTGAATTGGTTTCTCCAAGTCAATCTATTCCCAAAGTTGATTAAACCCGATTGATTAATTAAATATGATGAGATCCGTCAACATTCCCACTTCTAGATGCTCAAAGTTGTCCGTAACCGGGGACACGGCTAATCATGATCAGTTTGTACACTCTGCAGAGGTTTGTGCACTTTTCCCCACAAGACTCGACCACCTCCTTTTTAGTTCGTCACACTGCATGTTGTATGAGAACCGGAAGGTCGAGACATGGTCTTTTAGAAGAGTTTCCCTCACTCTGGCGGTGTCCATCCCACCTACTCATAACTACGTTCGTAGCACCACCTAGTAAGAGTCACTACAACTAATCAACCAAGCCAGAGCCCATAATAGCTTGTGGCTGCACACGTAATCTTCTAGTTATGAAAAATATGCTTCATCCCTTTAAGCCTAGGTCGCATTCCGCAGTGATTACTAGCCATCTCCAGGTCACTCAGGCAAATCCACTGGTTCCTCCAGGGTGCCCCCAACCATTCCACCCAGGTGGTTCATTAAGATTATCTTGGTCCTGTTTACTACTTAGTCACTCATACCTCATAATGGATCATTTCCCAATCCACGTCTACTTAGCAAAGCAGTATAATTCTACACGGTGGCGACATTGATATAAGGTTCAGACCTACCTTAATGAACTACTAGGTGTAATAGCATAACATAATATATAATCCTATCAATGCATAATATTTAAGTTGGACTACAATGCATATAAAAAATATAGTTAATACTGGAGCATGATCAAAAGAGAAACTTGCCTCGATCCTGACGATGAAATATTCTACTCGTAGTCATCTCTCCATCTCGTTACAATATATCTAACGGTAAAAGAGAAACACTTCAACACACAACTCCATCCAAAGTGAAGATCCAAATAAGATACAATTACAACATAAATATTTAGTTATTACTATTAATAAACTAATTACTATGGCATGGATAGGTTGAGATAGGATCAAGTTGGATTGGATGGAAATATGATGGAAATCATATATCCGAGGATTGTAAAATCAATTGGATATGTTGGAGGTTGATTATTAAATCAGTTGGATGGAGAGTATGTCAAACTCAGTTGGTTTGTCCATATGAATATTTGAATAGGAAATCAATTCTTGGAATGGATTCAGAAAGATCTGATAGAAATCGTCATGATCTTGTTGAGAAGATTGAATTTTTGTAGCCAAATTTATATAAAAAATAGACATTACTAACTAGTGTATTTATATGATGGAAAGAATGTGACAATTGTCCAAACAGAAAGATTTGATTTTAAGGATCAAATTTGATGAAGAAAATATTCCAAATAAATTATAGAATAAGATGTATATCAAATATACTCAAATTATAGAAATAAATTTAAGTTAAATTTCAAATTATCAAAAGTGGAATATTACTGGAAAATAATAAACTACATTTTCCAAGGAATCCGGGGATATAAAATTTGTCGAAATCCGACTTACGGGATAGAAGATATGAATTTTTGAAGTTTATATATTTTTGCTAAAATGAATTACGGGATTAATAAAAGGATGCCACGTGGCGAGTTCTGATAGGTCCGCACCTTTTCAATTTTTTACAAAAAAAAATTATGAACAAAGGGGAGAAAATCGATGTTTTGGAAATGAATTTAATGGCATTCATGGAGAAAATTATGGACAATTAAAAGCATTAAAACGCGTGTTTGTTTCCATGAATGGATTCCTCATGAACTTGTCCACAATTTTTGTGTAGGTTCTGAAGTGAATCAGTCAAAAGAGTATATGGGAGGAAAAGAGGAAGAGCTTCAGTTGCCATGGCCATTTGCTTCTGTGTTCACGTACACATGAACGAACGAGAGGAAGAAGACAGCTCGCTCGGGCTATGGGCCTTAGTGCAAAATTTGTCCCAAGATAAAGAAAAAGGAAAGAGAGATAGAGGGAAAAAATTAGATAGATGACCTCAGTTCAATTGACTTAGGAATCCTATTTTGGGTTAGACACTCTCAAATAAAATTGTATAGGCCAAATAAAACATAAAGAGCCTAGGAAAACTATATTTCCCTCTCAGAATAAATTTTAGAAATATATTTTTATGAAAAAAAACTCATTAACGACATTATTAAATTTTTCCAATACTGTTTTTGGAGAAGTCATATTATCTCCTCTCATTTTGTTTATTAAATTATTGGAAATATTTAAATATCTCTTAAACGTCAATATCCAATAAACTCCAAAATAAGAATTCGAGAATTGAGTATGGGACCACAATAAATTTAAGAAAGTCATTTTATTCTTACTCGGAAATATTTAATTGTGGTTCGTACCAAATTTCAAAAGGACAAAAGAAAGAAAATCTTTCTTTGAAATTTTGAATAAAGTTCACAACCAAAATTTTCATTATTGGATAAATGATTATCCAATTTTATTAAGTGGTTTGTAAAGGTTTAAACAAAAACTCAAGGCAAAAGTTTTCATTTATCCCAAAATCAAAACAATTCAATCAATATTATATTATTTATTAACATTCCAAAATTTGGAAAATTTTGAGATGTTACAACTAATTTTCCTAGGGTCCACATGTAAGTGACACATGGGGGTTTCTCCATTATAATTAAACACTAGTTTCAATTAGGGGCATCGGCCCCATTGGGCAGTGTCACTAGGGGGGTATTAACCGGGCGGGCCCCACCAGCTAGTGGGGGTTATGTAACGCCGCGACCACTCCCAACTGGTTAACCACCGATTCCAAGATCGATGCACCTGGGATCTAGATTGTCCTCACAATCCAACACTAGTCTTTTCTGCACCCTTTTTCCTCACTCATGCACAACCGAGATCAACTTCCCGATCGGTCACCCATCCCAATACTACTCCAAGCCAAGCATGCTTAACCTGGTAGTTCTTTCCTGATGGGTTCCCGGAAAAGAAGGTGCACCTTGTTGATATGAGTAGTCTATCATTCCTATTGAGATCATGGGCTGCGTCGTCCCAGCAGGAACGTTCCCCCTTTGACACACGTTTGTGCGCGCCGGTTGCAGGCATCCAACATGTACCCCATGTAAGCCTCACCGACTGACACACACATCGTGCAACCACCAGGGTCGGCTCTGATACCAGTTGTAACGCCCCGACCACTCCGAACCGGTTAACCATTGATTCCATGGTCGGTGCGCCTGGGATCCAGACTGACCTCACAAACCAACACTA
The DNA here is from genome assembly GCA_950022295.1 of Bromus sterilis. Taxonomy (NCBI): domain Eukaryota; kingdom Viridiplantae; phylum Streptophyta; class Magnoliopsida; order Poales; family Poaceae; genus Bromus; species Bromus sterilis. The sequence goes on along the minus strand of OX465596.1, from coordinate 152,096,697 downwards.
GTCTTTTCTGCACACTTTTTCCTCACTCGTGCGCACCCGAGATCAACTTGCCAGTCGATCACCCATCCCAAGAGTACTCCAACCTAATCACGCTTAACCTGGTAGTTCTTTCCTGATGGGTTCCCGGAAAATAAGGTGCACCTTGTTGATATGAGTAGTCTATCATTCCTAATGAGATCCTGGGCTGTTACACGTTAGCGCACTGGCTATACATGCGTGTACGACAGCGACCATGGGCACGACGGAGGCCCGTCGTAGTCGCACTCCGTCGACCACGGGCGCGGCGGAGGGTACCAGGAGATGGGCCCCGCACTTGCGCACCCGCTGGGGCAAATAGCGCGGGCTGGGCCGGAGCATGTGCTCGCGGGGCGACGACCTATGGCGCACAAGGAAGAAAGAGGAGAGGGGGCAAAACAGCGCAAGCTCACGGGGGGGGGGCAGGCGATCTCGGTGAAAACAATGGTGGTCGTGGTGACGCGAATAGAGCGGCGGACTCGCGATGGCCGTGGTCGGAGAAGAAGACAGGGGCGGTTTCCACGGGGCATTGCAGGTCAATTCGCGGCTGGAGGTGAAGGGTACGTCTATGGCGGTCCTCCTTGAAAACCTGGCGCGGTCCGAGGTGGCCGGTGGCGCGGCGACGGGGCACCCACGGCCGCGTCCTGGCCGGGGGATGCGTGCCACGCCACTGCCTCCCCTGTATCAAGGAAGAAGGAGGCCAGGGCGGGATGGGCTATAGGAGGTGGGTTGGGCCTAGTGTCCTGTGGACTTGCGGTACTGGAACATCATGCCACATGCTATTTTATTATTTTCTGTATTTCCTATTCCTTCTGTAATATATTGACTAGCCACCAAATGAATTTCAATCAAAGTGAAACTTGTTTGTATATTTGTATTGCACCTTAGGGAGTTGCCACAAAAAGTTTGTGCATTTAATAAAATCATTTGGTATTTGTTTGTGGACTGCAACTCATTAAAAGAGACTTTTGTCTGCTATTTGGAGTTGTTTGAATTATTTTATAGCTTAATAAATTCCCTTGACCACCTTGGCATGATCCATTGATTATTGTGCATTTTATAAAAAAATTTGCACAATTTATAGTTGGACTTTATTTTTCACTTTTGTTTTAGCCAATTTGAATTTGAGTTTTGGGTTGTGCTTTGGAACCAAAGGTGATCAATGCATAGTAACCATGGTGACTTGTCATTTCAAAAGTGATTACTATTACTTGACACTGAGGGTGTTACAGGGGATCTAGCGCAGACTCCCCCTCGAGGCGTATTTCACTCACGCGAGGACACTACTTCGGCACTTGAGGGTCGAGCATAGACTCTCCCCTCGAGGTGCTTTTCTCTCATGCGACGACACTACTTTGACACTCGGGGGCTCGAGCGCAGACTCTCCTCTCAAGGCGTTTTTCGCTTACGCGACATTACTACTTTAGCACTCGGGGGCAGAAACGTAGATTTTTTCTCGAGGTACCCGTTCGTCCAGATTGCAAAAACGCTTTCAAGACTCGGGGGCTTGAGCACATGCTCGCTTAGGCTTATGAAGAAACTCCCATCCAGGCAAACAACTTTCCCCCTCGACAACCGGGGACTCAAGAACTAAAATCCTCATTTTTACCTAAGGAGTTTTTTCTCCCGTGCCTGAACAGTTTTGCATCAGCAAAATCTACGACCAAAACTAAGGAAGCAACAGTCAGGACAACTTTCTAAGTGTTTACCCGATCACAAGCGATCGCCTAAAGACTCGGGGCTACTCCCATGGGAGCGTTGCCGCGCACCCGACAAGTTTAAGAATTGCAGTATAAACACATGATGGGACATCATGGAAAAAAAATTTAGCCTATGTCCGACTCTACAAGTCGAACATAGCCTCGGTGGCTACTCCCATCGGGAGCGATGCCGCGCACCCAATGTTGCTGAAAGGATTATAGGATTACAAGTTCAAGCACTCAAAGGAAGTTTTTTACATATAAGGATCAAGCACTCAAAAGCAGTTTTTCATCACAAGGGCAAGTACTCGAAGGCAGTTTTCCTTTACATATCAAGGTCAAAGCACCCGAAAACAATTTCTCCGCTATACATCAAAGAGACTACAAGACCATGCACTCGAGCATATTTTCTACCACATATCAAAAGGACTACAAGACCAATCATTACAAGGAATTATGACTTCTACATGTGTGCACATGCTCACATAATTGGCACATTGGTCCGCATCTTGAAGAGAATCATCACAGACAAAGAGGACCCCTAAGTCTGCAAGGAGCAGCCCGCCACCTTCCTGAGCCTGGTGACCTTGCCTATCAGGGCACCCCCTTGGTCGATGGCTTGACGTCCGAGTCCTCCCTAGAACTAGAAGAGCAAGCACCACCAGCCGAGGAGTCGGCAGAAGATGAAGCCACATGAGAAGAAACCAAAGTACCCCTTGATTCTCCAGAACTATCGTTGCTCGAGTCCTCCCAGTACGGGTCAAGACAATTGCCACCAGCATCAAAAGCACGAACGGTAAGAGTATCCTCTCCGTCGAAAAAACAGAAAAGACTATCACCGTTATGAACTACTAGGATAATGGCCTCCAGCAGCGCGGGGTAAAGGCCCATCAACAGCTCGGGGTCCCCCCGCTGCTGATAACGCGCTGCAACTAACTTCCATCTACAACGTGGGGTACCTGCGCTGTAGATAATATGTAGTTAGCAGCGCATCTTCTAGTGCCCGCACTGTGGGTGTGTCCATTTGAAGCGCGCCTTTCAATCCCGCGCTTTAAGTGCTAATTTTCAGCTCAAGGTACCCGCACTGCTGATATTTTCATATTTTTTATTATTTTATCCTGATTAGTTTCTTTGTATTTATACAGTTATATATATATATATTTCCAGCATATAAAGTAACATCACACAAGTAGCAACACACGCATTGGTTGTGATTCAACATATTACAATTATCAACATAGTGACCAACACATCATCATGAAATATACAAGTCTCCAATACAATTCACACATGCATGTTTCACGATGGATCGAAACTAGGGTCCCCCCACTGCTGATGATGCGCTGCAGCTAACTTCCATCTACAGCGTGGGGTACCTGCGCTGTAGATAATATGTAGTTAGCAGCACATCCTCCACAGCCCGCGCTGTGGGTGTGTCAATTTGAAGCGCACCTTTCAATCCCTCCTTGTAAGTGCTAATTTTCAGCTCAGGGTACCCGCGCTGCTACTGGTCAGAGGACCCGTGCTGCTGATATTTTCGTATTTTTTTATTATTTTATCCTGATAATTTTATTTGTATTTATACAGTTTTATATATATTTCCATCATATAAAGTAACATGATACAAGTAGCAACACACACATTGGTTGTGATTCGACATATTACAATTATCAACATAGTGACCAACAGATCATCATGAAATATACAAGTCTCCAATAAAATTCATACATGCATGTTTCATGATGGATCAAAACTACAATATTTTGCTATACAAGAGAAGAGTCATCGCGATAAAAAAGGAAGAAAGTAGGAGGTAGTTTTTGAGCTCGTTTTTATTCCTCTCTACATCTAGTACTATGAACCTCAATTAGCTAGCTTTGGCCCCGCTTTTGCTTTGGAACCTTTGTAGATGCTACCTAGGAAGCGGTTGACTTGGGCGTGACACTCTGACCACTCATCGTATACTCCCGGACGCCTCCCAATGTACACGTCATACCACTTCTTCTTCATCGATCTATATGTCAGAAAAAAATTCAAAATATATCGATGATATAATATAACAAATCAACATGAAGAAAAGAGTTAAAATGTTATCAAATACAAGCGACCACATAGTAAAACATAACAAAGTTCACCGTACCCAAACTAGAGCGATACACAAGTTTAAAATAATCGATTACATCACAAAGTTCATCGTCGAGAAATTCAAAGTTTCGCTCTACACAAAAGAGACAATCTCGTCATCGTCAATCATCACTTTCGAATATCCAGAAGGAAGGAACCTAGCTTTCTGAAAGGCTTTGGGTCTTGACCCTGCCAATATCGGTGAATGTTGACGGATTCACGGGACTGTGGCCCCGCGTAGAACATGGCATCCTCCTCGACGACATCTTTCATGATGATGGTCGCGAGCGGATTTTGAATGCGGTAGAATTCAAGTCTGAGAGCATCATCCTTCGTGCTTGCTAGGCTATTGGCCCAGTCGATGAAATGTCTATCGGATCCAGTTTTCATTCTAAGTAGTTCTTGATCCCTTCTGAACTCATTCATATGATGGATGACGTAGAATTCATCCTTCTCACTTGTTGTCGGTTGCTGGAGGCAGCAGAAGTTAGTAGTATGGGTGAAACATGCAACGCCCTTGTTTCTTTTTGTGGATTCTGATGTAGCCACCCATGTGTTCCGAAGCTGAAGAGAGATTTATCGAGAACTTTTTTGATGTGGGTATAGTCTTTCTTCTCCTTGTTCTTGGTTGAGTCTATATAGAGTGCGTGGGATACTTTCGGGAATAATACGATAAGGATGCAATGCTCACTGCGTAAAAATAAGTGAACAACAAATTATCATCTATATGCGTACGTGCGAAATAACAATTGGATGTGTTAATAAAGTGTCTTATGAATCACTTACATGGGATGATACGGCAAAAGAATAATCTCCTTTTCCTTATTGTCCACCATGAATTTTGTGATGTACTTCTCAGATCCCTTGCGCTCCTCGTCCCCAAGATTCAAGAAGCTCTCAGACATGTAGTATGGGTCCGCTACCGCAATTTGTGAGAGTTCCTCCTTCTTCACCACGTAGTTCAAATGTAGCGCATAAAGGCGGACGAAGGTAAAATCAACCCGTATCATGTGTAACATCTCGAAGATGTACTCAAACCAAAGAAAGATCATGTCAGCGGGGGAAATATGGATGAAGTCTAAGCCTCGGGGCACCTTAGCCGCGTAAAGTGGGTATCTTGCTGTGCCAGCAGGGGCTCGAAGAAGACTTAGCTTCGTAGACAAGACATGGTCATGCAGTCTCCTAAGCTCCAGCGTTAAGCCCTTGAGCGCATTCGCCTGTAGCATCGGCCTACCCGATATATGGACCACCGGCGCATCACGAACTGGTACACGGTCGTGAACCCGGGTCACCGATGGCGGCTGGATCATGGAAGCAGCATGGCCTCCTTTCCCTCCCTCTCTTCCTATGCTTCGGATTCTTCTTTCTCCCAGTCCCAGGTTGTGTTTAAGAAAAATCCGCACGGATTCCCGTTAGCATTGTGTTCGGGCTTAGTATGTTTGGTGGCTGCTCGACTGCTTTTTCCTGGGTGTAGGCATCAGGAGGCGTGTCCTCCAGGGAGCATTTTCCGAACAAAGACTTCTTGCAGTGAAGGCTAGCATGTTCCTTTTGGGTTTAGTCGGGCATTTGGGGAATTTCAAGATCCATATCCTCAAGGTTGAGCTCAAAATCATCATCAGGTTGAGCGTCATCATAGGTATGGTTGAGGTTGAGGTATTGGTTATGTTTCGCATCCTCCATGTTATCAGGGGATGGATCCACATGGGTGGTATGATGATCCACCGGGACTGTTGAAACTCCTTAACGTCCGCTGCCATGATCGCCCAACCCAAAGGATGGGAACTAAATAGGTGGAGTGAAAGTGGAATTACCTTGGGTTGTCATCGAACCGGAAGGCTCCGTGCGGATAAGAACCTTTGGCCACAATATCACCCAACCCTTGGATCCTCCAAGATCTTCTGATCGTACTTCCCCCATACCAGGAACGGGAAGAGGCAACTTAGAGTACTCGTTTGATAGAAAATGAGACACCATAACTTTGAAGACGTTGTCGGACAAGCGAGTGTGGTGGAAGACCCGGTCCAATGGATTCATGAGTGAAGCCTTCGCAACATCCACTACCTAGCCGTCGATGTTCAATAGGAGGGTGCACAGAGTATTATTGCCCTGTAAAGACATGTGCGGCGTCAGAGATCGAATTTCAAAGAAATGGAAGATTCAATATGTTGATGAGCACGAGACGCATATTTACCTTTATAGCTTTGAGCGCAGCTAATGGGGAAGGCCGTTGGGGCATGCCAGAGCCGTAGGAGGGGCTGCTATGAGTAAAAGTGGATGGTGCGACGAGTTCATGCCCGGTTGCATGTGCGGGTGTGAAGCCGGTGTTCGCGGAGTTGATCCCGATGAAGCTTAGAAGGGGAAAATGATATGTTTTGGGATTTTCTTTCGTCCACTTCTTCATAGCCGGCACCAAGGAAAAAAGGTAGATTTAAGATCTTCCCTGACCTCTTCTCTGGATGCAGCTACGGCAGCCACGACCAGGTTAGCCTTGTTCTGTTCCGCCTCAGCCAGGACCTCTTCTCTGGTCTTCCGCTTGGCTGCCTCGACCGCCTTGTGCACATCGTCAAGGGTCACTGTGTCGAGCCTTCTTCTCTGCTTACGTGTCTCCTTATCCTCCTTGTAGTTGTAGTTCCAGGAGGCCCCGAATCCGGCGCCGGCTACACGTCCATACTCTGGCGGCTCATGCAAGGGCTTTTCCTTCACTTTGTTCAATGCTTGGTTGAAAGGGATGTCCCACGCGTACTTCGACGTCTGAGACGACGACTCTCTTTCTGATGCAAGCCGTATACGCTCCCTCTACAAAAAGATCGACGTGAACCGTTAGCGACTTGATCATTAGAAGTTAATTAAGGTAGCAAATAAATAAATTACCATTTCTCTTATGAGATTCATCGTCGTTGTGTCTGTGGTCCATTCCCCGGTTATCGGGTCTCTTGTGTACCGGGCCCTAAAGTAGTCACGTGCGAGCGGATCCTCAAATTCCAACTAGGGGTCTGGCTCCCGCGGACCTTCCGGACGTGCCGCGTCCTCCTTATCCCACACTCTCCTCTTCCCAGTGTAACCACAGCTTCCGAGGCATGGGATCCCAACGTTCTTCTTCTGACGACCCTTGAAATATTGCGACCTCCATGGGTTTTAGGGTCTTCGCAATGAGCCTTAAATTTTTCGTAGTCTTCTTCCTTTATAGACGGAAAGTGACCCTTAATCATCTCGTACGATGAACCTTCTTTATCAATCTCTACTTTCACCATATGTTTCCAGTTGCTCAAGTCTTTTCTACACTTCTTGAGGGATTTTGCATTTATCCCCTACATATTATCATCTTTCTATGGAAGTACTTCTTCATTCCGGCCGAGGAACTTGAATCTTGCATGAATCATCTCTAGGAGGTGGTTCTCCAAAGCTCCTCCGGGTACTTCTCTAATGTTTGTTTGGTTAATATTGACGACCTCGCGAAGGATGCACGCCACGTCCTTTCCGTAGCATGCCGACAACTTTGGAGGACTTACAATGTCAAAGGTGCCAGGGTGCACCTCATGGACATCAAGTATTCTGACGTGGAGCTTGTTTGTGGGCCGGGTTTCTGCTTCCTCTTGGTTCTAGACCCATGGCTAGCACCATCCATGGTCTAGTTGGCACCCTCTGTGTCGGTGGTCTCGGTGTTGTCACCCTCCGCGTTGTCGCTGTCTGCACGACACTCTGTGATGCGACGAGGTTGTTGAGGTTGTTCGATGGGTTACTTAATAGGGCCGGCTTTGTTGTCACTAGCCATGTTTCCTATAGGATTCAATTTTGCGGTTTGATTGTAGAAAAAAATGAGAAAGTAATAATAACATTTGCAAAATGGCCTATGTTTTGGCGGAAGGTCGTTTAATTCCCATTGTGGAAAATCCCGGGCACTCCATATGTCCTACTTTTCTAGCACAAGTCATGCCAAAATCCACGAAAAATTTCGGCATGACCTTTGCTAAAAAATGGACATATCGAGCGCCTGGAATTTGCTAAAACGGAAATGAATCAACATTCTGGCAAAATATAGGCCACTCGGATCCCTACAAACATAATTTTTGTAAGGTAACAATGTCCATAGAAAAATAAAAACAAATATTCACTTGCAACTTAATTAAAAATCTATGCTAAAAATCACAACTGTTAATTCAAACATTCTAATAAGAACAAATTTTAATTCAAATTCAAACATTATAATTAAAAACCTAGCATATTCACTAGATGCTAATTCAATATACAAGTGAACAAATTTCAATTGTAAGAAAAAAATTTAATAAACCAACAAAAATTTCTAATAAGAACAAATGGTGCACTAAATTATTCTAATCACCCATTTGATATAACTAACAACTAACAATTTTTTTTCTAATTTGCAATTTTTCTAATAACAACTAACAATTTGGTTTTCTAATAACAACTAACAGTCAAAATCTAATGAGCGGGGAGGGTAGGGGGATTGGGGAGAGCGGGGAGGGTACGGGCCGGTTCTCACAGGCGGCGAGGAAGCGAGGCCGACGGCGACGTTGCAAGGATCGGAATGTCGACTATAGGGAGCGTGAATAGGCGACTAAATTTTTTTAAGATTTTCTTAACAAATTAAGCTCAACGATAAATATAGGTTTTCTAGATATGCAACTATGTGAACAACCTATATGCCAACTAGTGCAACACAACAAAAGTAAGAAGATAAATGCTATGAAAAACAACTTGCACAAAGTAAAGGTAAATGGAACACGGGAGACAAGGATATGTTACCGAAGTTCCTTCTCTTTCGAGAAGTACGCCTCCGTTTGGACATGGTGAGGAGCACAATGCTCACACGAAGCCAACGAGGGCCACCCTATTTCTCCTCACGCCCTTACCAATGCAAGATGTCGTGATCCACTACGAGGCGGCCTTGAAGGTGGCAACCAAACCTTTACAAACAAGGTTGGGGAAAACTCCACAACTTAATTGGAGGCTCCCAACAAAACCACGAAGCATTACAACAATGGAATGTGGCTTCGAGGTGACCTCTTCTGTCTAGGGCACCAACTCTCCCAAGAATAACAAGATCCAGACGGGATTAGTGGGGGGAATCAAATATCCTTTGGTGGAAGTGTAGATCGGGGCCTCCTCTTCCAAACCCTAGAGAATCAACAAGTTTTGATGGCTAGGGAGGGAGATCGCGCAAGAATGGAGCTTGGGCGTAAATGGAGGTGAGAGAAATAAATGAGGTGAGTCTCAATGGGGAAGAAGACCCCCTTTTATAGGTGGGCGTAAATGCAGCAGTTGGCAACCCGCCAGCCACGGTAGTACCGCTTCTGAAGTGGTACTACCGTACCAGCTTCGGTACTATCGTGCCACCGGTACTGCCGAGGGTCACTACCGTGCCCACTACCGTGCAATCCAGAGGGATTCCGGTAGTGGGTACGGTACTGGCCCCGGTACTACCAGGGTGTGGTACTACCGTACCTAGCAGGGTACTACTGCTCCACGGTACTGCCGAGGGCCAGTGTCGTGCCCACTACCGTGGGGTCCAGAGGGATCCCGGTAGTGGGTGCGGTACTGGTTCACAGTACTACCGTGGAGCGGTACTAACGCACACGGAGCGGTACTACGGCTCCGCAGTACTACCGAGCCCAGTGCCGTCCCCACTACCGCAGAGTCCAGTGGGATTCCAGTAGTGAGTGTGGTACTGGGTCCCGGTACTACCGCGTCGCGCTACTATGTGTCAGAACCCCAACTAGGGTAAGTGCTAGGACTTGCTTGATCCCTTTGCATCATGAAGAATTCAAAAGGTAATTCAAAATTGGGGAAAAGAAAAGCCCTGAGAATTTAATCAAATGGCCAGATAAAAATCTTTTTCCAAAAATCATTTGAATAGTTGGAAAATTCCTATAAATTATTTTGATCATTGCAAAAGTGGTTTGGGATCATTCCCATGCCCATGGAATTTTCTAAAATTCAAAATGTGCCTTGGAAATTAAATTAAGCTCCAATTTGAATTAAAATTCAAATTGTTTGAATTTTAAAATTCTCCAAAACCTATAAGTGGCTAGCTATATGTCTCCTAAGACCACATAAAAGTTTTGAGCAATTTAAAAAATGCTTTGGTAATTATTTACTAAAGCTAAACAAAATACAGAAAAAAAGAAAAAAAAGAATAAAAGGGCTAAGCCCACTTACCTAACCCAAGTGGGAAGAAGAGGCCCAGCCCACGGGGGGCAGGACCGTCTTCCTCCTCTGCCAGGAGGAGGGACGGCCGAGCCGTGCACCTCGCATGGCCGCCACCTCTCCCCTGTCCACGGAGCAGCTTGGCCTGGCCCTTATCCCCTCCACGGAGACTCCTGGGTCGCCTCCCTTCTTTCTCCCCCTCCCCAGGACCTTCTCGCCTTCGTCTCCGGTGCATTCCGCAGGATCCCGAGCGCGGCCGGAGTACACCGTCGAGCGCCACCGTGGCCAGAGGCCACCCCTCGCCCCCAGCTTGTCCTTCCACCTCGCAGAGGTCGTCTTCATCGCCGAGAGCCATGAATTCGACCCGAGGAGCCCCGTGGATGACGCCCGCATCGAGTTCCTCCGCCATGGACGTCCACCTCCGGCGAGAAATTGCGCCCTCCCTGCAGCTCCTCTGGTCTTCTCGCCCACTCCGGCTTGCTCACGGTGAGCCACTTCCCCCTCCCCGCCTTCCCCTGATTCTCCGCAAGCTTCCCATCATCGTTTTCTTCGAAGCAGTTGTCGGCCGCCCGCCCTTGTGCTCGTCGTCGCGCTCCCGGCGCCCCTCTGGTTGCCCTGATGCCACCCCTGGATGCAAGCGTGCGAGAGGGCCCGAGTGGTGCTCTCCCCGTGCCATCCCGTGCCCGGGAAGCCAACTCCGGCGGCCCTCCGCCGTGTAAAGTCGCCGCCGCCGGCCGGCTGGTTAATTAGGGGGCTAACCCCCTAGTCATTTGACCTAGAGTCAATGACAGGTGGGCCCTGGCCCCCCCTAAATCAAAATAAACTTAATTAACAGAGGGGATTAACCCCCAGAGAGACTTACACACTGACCCCACTGGTCAGCCCCTGTGACATCACTCCCACGTCATAATGACGCAATAAACCTTTTTCCAGAGAATTAAAATAATCCAGAAAATGCAGAAAATTAGCTAAACTTTGAAAAATTATAGAAAATTCATATTAACTCCAAATTTGACATATAATATATGAAAAATGATCAGCAGAAAATTCTCTATCCAAATATGCAACTTTCAACCATGTTTGAATTGATTTTAAAATGGTAACAGTAGATTTTTCTATTTGTCTTAATTGGAATTAATTCAAATTTAATTCAAATGCTAATTCAACTTGAACCTTTGCAATGCAACCTTGATCACTTGTACATCAGAGGCACATTACACACATGATCACATGGTTTATAAAGAACAAACAATGGCATTTGCAACTTGGCTAAATTTACTAACGTATGGAGTTTGAATTTGCATTTCAAATGCAATACACTTCATTTAAATCAAATGTGCCATAAAAAATACCAATCACATCATGGACAACATGGTCATGTGCTTGTGCATTTACATTTAATGTTGCCCCCTTTGTTGATGATTGTGCCGATAACAGTGCCTCCGAGAAGGTGATCACCCCCGAAGAAGAAGACCACCGATAAGAACCGTGTAACGTCAGCAAGGCAAGCAAACCCCATTGATCATGTCTATAAAATCCTACTTCCCTCTCAGTCTCGCTTATGCATGTTTAGGAGATCACCAAGACACGTTCTTTCGCATAGTTGAACCCATTCCGATGCTTGACCTATCATTTTGTCACTGTATTAAGCAAACCACAATCCTAGCAGATATAGGAGTTGAATGATGAGCATGTGGCCCCTGCAACTGTTACTTCTTATTGCTGCTTAGTGATACAATGAGGTTACATTGTTTGTGAGTCGGGATGGAATGTTCACAGGTTGTTGATGTTAACGTGTTGGTGAATCCACCCTAAGCAAAGGTGAACGATGAGAGGCTGTGTAGGAGTACACAGTGGGTTATCTCGTTGAACACTGCCCTAGGCCCCGAGTTCCTGTTTTGTGATCCAAGACAAAGAGTATGACCACATGTAGGGTTTTATGGGAACCCCGTTTGGCCTCTTTACGTACCCGATCCGGTCCAGGAGTCACAATAGATTCGGGCTTTCCATTTGGCATGTGCATAGAAAAAGAATGAAGAAAAGGTTGCATCATATAGATATGTGGGTGGACCTGTGAGGCAGTGAAACCATCTGGCAGAGGTAGCGTCTCGGTCCCTTACATTATCTGAGTCCGTTTCGTGGAACCGGCCGGACTCTCGAGCGGTGCCAAACTCAGGTAGTCGACTCCTGGATTAGAGGAGGTGATGTGAGGGTAGTGCCTTGGTTTCATCCACATCCGACACCCGCTTGAAGGGTGACGAGAACGAGGCGATAAGTGATGACACGCGTGTGAAGATGTACACCCCTGCAGGGTTAATGAACTATTCGAATAGCCGTGTCCGCGGTTATGGACTGCTTGGAGACCTCTACTTGATCATAGACAACTGGAATGGATACTTATAACATTCGCAAGATAAGCGTGAGTGCTATGGTGGGCTTCCTCGTGGGGAAGTCGAAGAAGTAACCATAGTGGTGTAATGTTTGGAGACTTGTAGTGGACTCGTGTACGCTTCTTACCTCAAGTCTGGTACTCGTAGCACAGGACTAGCCAAGTCAAAGCTGGCACTTCTGCATGATGAAACCCCACCTCCCTTTACCTTGATACTTGAGCATCAGTAGTATAGTTCTGATGTAAGTCTTGCTGAGTACGATTTTGTACTCACGTTTGCTTATTATATGTTTTAGATGGAAACCCAGACCCCGATGGAATCACCGACCTGAAGCTCGACGTTGATCTTGGTTGTATAGTTCCAGACAGCAGTCTGGTCCCTCGTGGATGGGCATGTATGTTTACAAGGCTTCTCTAAGCCATTTGTTAAACTTGTCTGTACTCAGACCTAATTTGCTTCCATTGTATGATGTAATGTTGATCACAGACATGTGATCTATGTATGCTCTATGTGTAAGTCAATAAAGATACACTTTGTAGAGTTATGTGATGATAGCTGCTGTTCATACTAGGCATGTGTGTTGCGTGTATGCTTATAACATACATTTCTTAGTATGGGTTTTCGAGACCTTAGTTGTGATCTGGCTGGCGGTCTTTCATACACCAAGTGGCCCTTAGATGTGCGCAGCTTGGGGCATCGCGATGCGATTGCTCGTGACTCGGTCACGTGCACACTTTGTTGTATGATCGAGCCCACCCTAGACCCCGACTAAGTGATCGGGCTGGAGTCTGTTTATGTAAGGGTTATGATTCAATCGATAACATGGTTGAGGCGACTTGTCATTGAGTATGGGATTTCACCACCCATAATCATTTAGACTTGTGAGCGGGCGATGAGGACCCATCTCAGTTGATCATCCGGCCTGGATGGGATGCCCCTCACGTACGATGCTTTCCGAGAGTGTTCTGTGCTTGGCCTTGTCTGCTTAGACAAGTGGGTACGACCCTCGGCTCTCCATGTGATTGAGTTGTGCCTGGAATTACATACGCATATTCCGGGTCCCGACAGACTTGGTATCAGAGCAGGACTGTCTGTAGGATTATCAAACCCTTGGTCAAAGTCCAGTCTAGAATTCTATAGTTATATAGTTACTTGGGTATAAGGGAACAACGTAAGACTTTTTTCTCCTTACCCTCATCGATCTGAGTTCTGAGTCACCCTTATCTTGTTCTACGAGAAGATAGGACTAGGCTCATCTATGTCTTACTAGAACATCTCGTTGAGTGCTTCCTTGTAGCCGTAGGAAAGTTGTGTTCGGTCTTCTAGAGTCGTTGTGCTTCCTATTTTGAGACTCCTTATGTAAGTGTTGTTGAAATGTTGTGAGGATTTCCATTCCTCTTGCAATTACAGCCGTTATGCTGTCCGAGTCATTCCAGGTTTCTTCATAATCTGATGCCTTTGCAAAATCCTTCTCTCCATTTTGGTTGTCCTTTTTGAAGAACTTCTAGGTGGCATGTCCGACAATTCTCTGGAGTTTGTTGTAGGTTTTGTTCTAGAAACCTATATTGATGCATTTGCAGTTCTTCCTCCCAGTTTAGATGACTTCTAGCAAGAAGAACCACACTAACCATCGTGTTGGGGTACTTTGCTACTCTGACATATCTGTTGTAGCCCCTAGTAAACCTTGGTCATCCTCTAGGAAACTATCCAGAGGTCCAACCCCTTAAACCTAGTCACCCGACAGGTGTGTAGAATTCATGGTGGATCTTATACCAGGCACAGCCCCAATTTCCAGACGCCCATATAGAAGGGCCCCACATAAGTTAGATATGCCTTTGGAATGCAAGAGACAAACATAAGGAAGACACTCCCCCTATATTTTATAAACTAGGCCATACTTAGCTAGGAAGAACAAATAAGAGAACATAAAGATAATAAGTCATAACATAGCATCTCATAACCAGACATTAAGAGTACGAACAGAGGATAGCATATGTCTCACAGCATATATCACGAAAGTCTCACAAGACGGACTAAAAACCAAAGCAAACAACTGGAGTTCACAAGCGAAGCAAATGAAACACCTAAAACACGCTTGTGACTCACCCAACCTTGAGAAGATGCAAATCGGAATCCGAAGACTCTCTCCCCCTTTGTCATCGAGACGCCAAAAAGGCAGAGAGCGACCTAGCGCCCCACGGTGATGGACTAGTCGTCCTCATCAGACTCCTCCGACTCCACTGCTTCCTCTGGGTCGTCAGTAGCTGGCTGCTGAGAGGTGGAAGAGGGGCTAGGCACATCATCAGTGAGATCCCACTCGCTGAACATGGAGATCCACTTATCCTCTGGAGTGATGTTCTTCTCGGACCCTTCCGGCACATCCATCCCCTAAGACCTGTAGAAAGCATTCTGACGCCTACGGTTCAGCTTCTCCCTCTTATGAGCCTCATACATCGTGTGTTGAATGTCAGACTGAAGGAAAAAGAGTTGCTTCACCTTCCTGGTGAGCTTGGCAGCCCGTCCAGGCTTCTCAGGACCCTGTGCAGAAGACGAACCACCAACGCCAAAGCTCGCACCAGAGTGAGTGCGGGGAATACTGCCGCCACCAGCCTCCGGCTCCTCCTGAACCTCCTCATCTGATCCGGCTGGAGGTGGAGAGTCATGAGCAGGACCATGACCTCTAACCCAGTTGTCCTTGATGCGAAGCTGGGCCTCCTTGTGAGTAGTCAGAGGCCCAACAGGAAGATCCACCGCCTCAAAAGTAGCTTCCCAAGTGATCTCGAAGAGGACCTGCAGATATGGGCCATAAATTGGAACCTTGTGTTCCATCACAGAAAGATAGAGCTCCTCCCACATGATGTCACACACATCCAAGGTCTGCGTGGTGCCCTTGCACTCCACACAGAGGAGAAGCATGTTCACCAGGTAGCTGTGAACCATGTCCAGATTTCCCACCCGGGGAAACAGAGATGTCTTGAAGATGCGGTGCATGATGTCCATGAACGGGCAGAGAACCACTCTGTACTTCTAATTTCCCTTGGAATCATTATAGGGAATAGTTGTCTGATATGGACCCAACAAACTCTTGCTCTTGGCATTCCCCTCGGTGTGGGGGCGAACACCCACTAGCTCATCCTTAGTGGAGACGGAAATGTGCAGAGCCGTCATCAAACCCCCCAGGTGCAGCTCACCTGCTCATCTTTGCACATCCAAATGATGCTCCGATCTTCGCGGTTGGTGAATTACACCGTGGCATAGAACTGGTCAAGGAGCTCGGCATCGAACTTCTTGTTGAAGAAGATGATATCCAGAATCCCAAATTGCTCACATAGAGCATAGGCCTCTCCAAAGTACTCGGGGTGAGCCCGCATATGCCTCAGTTGAATAGACTTGACATGTGGAACATACTTGTTCTTCATGTGCTTCAGAATCATATGGAACACATCCCTCTGAGTCTTATTCCAGAACTGAGTGCCAAGCAACTATGTGTCTTGATCCACACAGTACGGATTGACTTAAAGGTATGCCTTGTACTCGGGAAGTGAAAATTTTCATACAGGCTTGATTGGTTCCTTCTTCTTCTGAGAAGTCTTCTTGAAGGAAACACCGGGTTGGCCAAGGCCTTGCGCTTGGGATTCCGACGAGAGCCATCACCTGACGAACACCAACAGAGAGAACCAGAAAACAAAAACACATGAGATGCAAGAGCTCGGACACAGGTGAACAAAGCAAATTTGTTGGATAGGTGTTAGGTTCAGGAATCACGGTAGTACCGCTCTTGGTACGGTAGTACCGCTGGTACCTGCAATAGTACCGCGTGAGCGGTAGTACCACAGCGGGACCAGCGGTAGTACCGTCTTGGTGCAGAGAGCACGGATCTGAGATCCCATTCTACCGGGGTTCCAAAAACTCAAACTAATCCAACACATCTACTTCATTCCTATCTAGCAATCTATCCAAGTTCTCAAAGTGCCTAGGCATAGCCAAAAACCTAGTGGATCTAAAAGTATTTCCCTAGAAACAAAGTTCAAGAAACTGAACCAATGGAGAAGGGAAACGGGGCAATACCGGTATCCACGGCACTCGGGGAGGGTGGGGACCGATCCCACCGGAGGAGAACGAAGAGCGAAGGCACAGAGGCGGCACACCGGGAGGGGGCGCCGGGGCGGGAGCCGATGCTGCAGATGGGAAGAGAGGAAACCGAATGAGGTAGTGGGGAGGAACTCCCCATACCCTTTCGGTTATACAACTCCTCGGGGCAGAGTTAGGACCGCGCCAGGCACGGTAGTACCGTGGGAACGGTAGTACCGCTGGTAGCAGAACCGCCCACCAAGTGACAAGGGATAGTGGGCAATT
The DNA here is from genome assembly GCA_950022295.1 of Bromus sterilis. NCBI lineage: Eukaryota > Viridiplantae > Streptophyta > Magnoliopsida > Poales > Poaceae > Bromus > Bromus sterilis. Next base: position 152,079,947 of record OX465596.1, on the reverse strand, counting down.
GCATCGAATTTCTTAGGGGGAAGGTCTTGGGATGACTCGAAAAACAACACCTGGATGAAAGCAATATGAGATAAAAGGCAACAAGGAAATGCACGATCAATCTTGGAGTGATCAAAATGCAAATAGGCAACCCAAACAAAAGAAATAAACACTAAAATGAACCAACCCTCTCGAGGGGAGGGGCGGTGACCGAAGGCACCATGTTTGAGCTTATTTAGTATAACAGCACGAAGATGTATCTTGGGTTCATTGCCAATGCTCTTCTTTGAAGCACCGTTGTCACTTTGGGTGACTATGATAGCCGCCGAAAGTGACCATAGTGAAAGAATTTTGTCTCTTTCCGCATAATAGGTGGAGTGGTTGCCTATGAATTAAGCAACAATCCCCCTATGTCCATGCCTACATCCAAGCTAGATTCCATGTTGAGATAGGGTGTGTGGCCAAGTTTTCGAACCGCATTACTTGAATCAATGATATTTAGCTCATGCCTTAACTCCGGAAACCTTGCTTCATCCAAGGGCTTGGTGAAAATATCCAAAATTTGATATCCGGTGCCCAAATATGAAAGGTCAATATCACCCCGCTTCACATGATCTCGAATAAAATGTTGACGAATCTCAATATGCCTCGTCTTGCTATGTTGAATGGGGTTGTAAGCGATCTTGATAGCACTTTCGTTGTCACATAAAAGAGGCACTTTGTCACAAGTGACACCGTAATCCTTCAAAGTTTGCCTCATCCATAATAGTTGTGCACAACAACTTGCGGCGGCAATGTACTCGGCTTCGGTCGTAGAGAGGGAAACACAATTTTGCTTATTGGATGGCTAACTCACCAAAGACCTACCAAGGAATTGGCATCCTCCGGAAGTGGACTTCCTCTCCACCTTGTCTCCCGCCCAATCCGAATCAGTGTACCCTACGAGATTGAAGCTTGAGCCTTTAGGATACCACAAGCCAAAGTTTTGGTATGAACCAAATATCGAAAGATTCTTTTGACAACCACTACGTGACTCTCTTTTGGTGCGGATTGAAATCTTGCAGACATGCCCACACTCAACATGATATCCGGCCTAGATGCACAAAGATACAACAAAGCAATCATAGAACGATACTCCCTTTGGTCTACCTCTTTGCCGTTCGGGTCGAGGTCAAGTTGACACTTGAGTGGCATGGGGGTCATGGCTCCTTCAAGACCATCATACTTGAACCTCTTGAGCATGTCTTGAGTGTATTTGGCTTGGTTGATGAAGGTTCCTCTTGTCAATTTCTTTACTTCAAAAGCGAGAAAGAACTCCAATCTCCCATTATAGACATCTCAAACTTGTTGGTCATTAGCTTAGAAAATTCTTCATTAAAAGATTGGTTAATCGAACCAAAGATATATTATCAACATATAGTTCGCATATGAACAATTGCCCACCAACCCTCTTAATAAAAAGAGTGGGATCGATTTTCCCAATTTCGAACCAAAAATCGAATAAGAACTCGGTAAGGTGCTCGTACCAAGCGCATGGTTCTTGCTTAAGGCCATAGAGCGCCTTGTCGAGTTTATAGACATGATTAGGCAAATTGGGATCCTCGAATCCGGGGGGTTTCTTGACATATACCAACTCATTAATGGGACCATTAAGAAAAGCACTCTTGACATCCATTTGATATAACTTGAAGTTATGATGTGAAGCATAAGCAAGAGCAATCCGAATGGACTCAAGACGAGCCACGGCGGCAAACGTTTCACCAAACTCAATACCTTCGACTTGGGAGAAACCTTGAGCCACCAACCTTGCCTTGTTCCGGATGACAATACCAAGTGCATCTTGCTTGTTCTTGAACATCCACTTGGTCCCAATAACATCATGATCACCTTTGGGTCTCTCCGCTAATGACCCCACCTTATTGCGCTTGAAGTTGTTGAGTTCATCATGCATGGCCTCAAGACAATCCGAGTCTTCAAGTGCCTCACCTACCTTTTGGGGTTCAACACAAGAAACAAACGCATTATGGGCACAAAAGTTTCTCAATTGACTACGATTTGTTACCCCCTTTTGGATGCTTCCGATCACTTGATCCATCGAAAGATCTTGTGATTTTAACCGGGATGCGATCTTGAGTGCTCGGCGAACTCTTTATTCTTCCAAAGTTTCTTGAGATGGCTCGAGAGGACCATCTTCGGAAGAAGGAGCACCTTCGAGGACTTTCTCATCATCTTGAGCTTGCCCTTGAACGAGAACTTTATGTTGGTTATCAGTTGGCGCAACACCATCATCAATGATTGGATCTTGACCTTGACCTTGTTCGTGCGAGGGAGGGCCTTCATCTTGTTCTTGGTTTGCTTGTTGATCCTGAGGAGGTGATGGATCCACATGCGTCGAGCATTTTCCTTCTCCTTGCACCACAAGGGGTTCCTCAACGGGTAGGAAATGACCCACACCCATTCTTCTTATGGCTTGAGGAGGAATTTCATCACCTACATCATTAAGATCACCTTGCCCCACTTGGGAGCCATTATGTTCATCGAACTCCACGTTGCTAGATTCTTCAACAAGTCCGGAAGGCTTGTTGTAGACACTATAGGCATGGGAGTTTGAAGCATAACCAACAAATATGCCCTCATTTATCTTAGACCCAAACTTAGACAAACGAGCACCCTTCTTAAGAATGAAACACTTACACTCGAAGACCCGAAAATACTTCATGTTGGGCTTCTTCCCGGTGATAATCTCATACGGAGTTTTGTTCAAGATCTTGCGGAGATACAGACGGTTAGTTTCATGTCAAGCAATGTTGATGGCCTCAGCCCAAAAGTTCTATGGACTCTTGAACTCCGCCATCAATGTTCTTGCTGCATCAATAAGAGTGTGATTCTTCCTCTCCTCAACACTCTTTTGTTGAGGGGTATATGCAGCGGAATATTGATGTTTGATCAACTCATCCCCAATGAATTAATCCAAGGTGTAGTTCTTGAACTCGGTGCCTTTGTAACTTCTAATTGCCAAAATCTTTGAGTTGTGTTGACGTTGAGCTTCATTGGAAAACTCGATGATGGTTTGTTGGGTCTCACTTTTATTCTTGAAGAAATAAACCCATGTATATCTTGATTAGTCATCAACAATAACCAAGCAATACTTCTTTCCGCCAAGACTATCATATGAGGGAGGCCCAAAGAGATCCATGTGAAGGAGCTCCAAAGGCCTCTTGGTGGAGATGATATACTTGACGGGATGCTTCTTCTCATGTAGCTTCCCTTCAATGCATGCCCTACAAGCACGATCTTTGGCAAAGCTAACATTTTTTAGTCCAATGACATGATCACCTTTGAGAAGTGTTTTCAAAGACCTCATATTGACATGGGCTAGTCGGCGGTGCCAAAGCCATCCCACGTCAACTTTAGCCATTAGACACATGGCGGTTTGGGTGGGGACTTTTGAAAAGTCCACCACATACATATCGTTCTCCACATGTCCAACAAAGGCTACTTTAAGAGTTTTGCTCCACATAAAGGTGACCATGTCTCTATCAAAGAAAGTGCAAAGGCCCATCATGGCAAGTTGACAAACGGATAGTAAATTAAAGGCACAAGTCTCAACTAGTAATACTTTCTCAATGGACGAGTCCGGAGAAATCATTACTTTGACAAGACCTAATACCTTTGACGTGTTTGCATCACCAAATTGGACACGGGTGGTTCGAGATGGTCCAAAATCAATGTCCACCAACATGTCCTTGCTTCCGGTCATATGACTTGTAGCCCCGCTATCAAGTATCCATGAACCTCCACCCGAAGCCGCCACCTACATGAGATCAATGCTTGGATTTAGGTACCCATTCACGAATGGGTCCTCTCGCGTTAGTAACAAGGGTCTTAGGCACCCAAATGGACCATGCTATATACTCATCAAAAGAACCAAGAAATTTGGCATAACATGGCCATCATAAGTGCAACAAAGATCATAAGAGGGGTTAGTTGGTCCGGCAAAGTCATTGTGGATGGCACCACTCCTCTTGTTCACTCCACCCTCAATGGCCTTTGCCACCTTTTATTGAGGCTTCTCCCCTTCCTTCACAAAGGTGACTTCCTTTGAAGGACAAGGGGCCTTTCCCTTCTTCTTTTTGTTCTTCCTCTTCTTGTTCTTCTTCTTTGATGTGCTTGCACCAAAACCAATTCCTTCCTTTCCAATGACCTCCTTTTGGGAACTCAAGAGATCATTAAGATTCTTCTCTCCTTGAATGCACGAAACGAGTCCCGTCTCAAGTTGTGCCTTCAACCTAGCGTTTTCCTCAATGAGAGGAACATGCTCACAACAAGAGTTAGAGGAACTAGGTTTCCCTACCACAATAATAGGAGAAAAGGTAGTAATCTCTTTAGTGAGTTGAATACTTGTTTCCTCATGTTCCTTCTTGAGAGCCATGAATTCGTGCTTTAAGGACTTGTGGTCCTTTTTGACTTTATCATGGTCCACAAGAAGTCTTTTATGAGCCTCAACAAGTTCTTCATTTTTAGTCTTGAGATCACAAGCAATGGCATTAGAGTGCTTAAGGTCAAGTTTTAGCTTATAGATATCACTAGCATAAGTCTCATCAAGAGACAACTTAAGCTCACGCTCTTCTTCAAGAGAATGAGATAGCTCCCCTATCTCATCCGCACAGTTGCGACTATGACCTTGCAACTCGGTGATAGTCTCATCAAGTTGCTCAACGTGAGCATGGGATTCACCTAGTTGTTCCAAGAGATCCACAAAGTGTCCCTTGGCTTCACCTTTGAGTTTGGGCATGAATAGCTCAAATTCATTTTATTCTTGTGCCTTGGGCTCCTCATTTTCCTCCACACAATCCAACAAAGATGGGTTAGTGGGAGTAAAAGATTTTGAGTGAGGAGTTACCGAGGTAGTCTTGGACATAAGGCACTTGTGGATGATGTGAGGGTTCTCGTTGGGGGAATTGAAGAGAGACGTTGATGAGGGGGATTCGATGGCGATAGCAACGGTGGCGGTTGCCACAATCTCACCACTTTCTTCATCATCCTCATCATCGGAGTAGTATTCTTCTTGAGCCACCAACACACATTGTGGCTTCTTCTTCACAAAGTTCTTGTTCAATGGTGACTTGTTCTTGTCCTTACGGATGAGCTTTCCACCGTGATCTTGTCTCTTCTCATATGGACAATACGCAACAAAATTACTCACATTGCCACAATTGAAGCAAGTCCTTATCCTTTGGCCCTTTGGCTTGAACCTACTTATGTTGGACTTGAAGTTCTTCTTGGTGCCCCAAAATTGTCTTAAGGGAAGAGCCATGTGCTCATTGTAAGCATACTAGGTGTCCTCCGGACCAACATCCTCTTCATCTTCATCTTCCTCAACTTGAACTTCCTTGGCCTTCAAGGAGAGAGACGGCATCTTGGTGCCACTTTGGCGAGCCAATTTCAACTCGGCCGTTGAGTCCAAGATCTCCATGGAAACAAATTCAACCAAGACTTGGTGTGAAGTCAACTCGCGAAAGTCGGGCCTTTGACGAATGACCTTGGTGATATGCTTCTTGTGTAGGAGCATAGTCGTGATGAACTTTCTTTTTATCCATCCATCATCGGTGTCCATGCTCCCATGGTCCTTCATGGAGTTGGCAAGGGCCACCAACCTTTGATGCACATCCTCAGAAGACTCCCCTTCATTCCTGAAAAAGTGGTCGGCTTGATCTTGGATCTTGTCAAACTTCGAGCACCATATGCTAGAGCTTCCCATGAGAGTCTTCTCAAGAAGATCCCACATTTCTTTGGCCGTTTCACAGTTTCGGACAAGATTATTTTGCTCTTCCTTCAACCCATTTCCTATCAAAATAAAAGCATGACTGTTGATGATGTTGTCCCGATATTCTCTTGGGGTCATGTTTTGGCGGTCACGAGGATTGAATCCCTCCTCAATGATGTTCCATAGTTCCACCGAGGACCCCTTCAAATTTCTCTTCATGCGGTGAGCCCAAACCGGATAAGCATCTTTGTTAAGGATGGGAATAATGCCTGCATATGCAAAATGAGGCTCGGGAAGAGGTAGTGCGTTATAGGTAACGAGAGGAGAAATCACGGAATGAATACCTGATCCATTCCCTTGACGAGGAATGGATCGGTTATCATTCCTACCATCATGACTAGGTTGGAAGATGACATCTCCTCCACCCAACGTTGGAATGTTGGCGGTGATGGTGGGGTGGCCCTCCGTGGGCATCCTCGACATGAGACTACTAAGCATATCAGTAACTTTATTCATGTGAGCCTTAATGGGAGACATGCCTTCATTGTACTCATGTCGAGAGATACATGAAGAGTCATCCTTCGCAAACGTGTTCGTGAAGCCCTCGGTACTTGGAACCCTTTCCAAAAGGGGAGGGTTCCAAGCAACTCCTAGTAACTCATCCTTTTTCGGTTTATCCCCTTGTGACATCCTCTTAAGGTGGTAAAGCCCTTGATAAGAGACGAGGCTCTAATACCAATTGAAAGGATCGGAATGTCGACTAGAGGGGGGGTGAATAGGCGACTAACAATTTTTAAGGTTTTCTTAACAAATTAAGCTCAACAATAAATATAGGTTGTCTAGATATGCAACTATGTGAACAATCTATATGCCAACTAGTGCAACACAACAAAGGTAAGAAGATAATGATATGAAAAAAAACTTGCACAAAGTAAAGGTAAATGGTACACGGGAGACAAGGATATGTTACCGAAGTTCCTTCTCTTTCGAGAAGTACGTCTATGTAGGGCTACTGCTACTAATAGATATAGCGGCAGCGCCTGCCTCTCCCAGGAGCTACTAGTAATATTTTTCAATTTTTTTCCTTTTCTTCCTATTTTATCATATTTGTTTGTACAGGTTTCATAGTATAATGCACACAATAGTATCATCAATTTATAGACATACACACCTCAATATCTCATACAAAGACAATAGTCTAAATCAATCATCTCATATATATTATCACATGATCATAATATCCAACACAAAGGTTAATATCGAACACAAAGGTCAACTTTTCCTAGTTTAACTTCGCTAATATCCAACAACATAATGTTTACGAACAACTACGAACCAACCTACTGATCACGACCACAAGGTGAAATGAAAAAAAAAACAAAAGACACCCCACATTCCATTATGTAATATGGAGAACAACTTTTCTCCATGTTTGATGTTCATCCGATTCACTATCCTTTTCCATCCTCTTATTCTTATGCAGCCATCATCTCTAGCTTCAGTGGAGTAGTCAGTGTTGAAGAGGACATTCCATGCTCGTGCAGAAAAAACTGTAAGCTCGCCTTGAGGAGGCATCCACTTAGGCGTACATGCTGCCGGGATTCTCTGTTGAAAACATACGAGTAAAATACTTAGTAATACATTATACTTAATGTTAGGTCAAAACATTTCTGAAAATGGACTAGTGTGATAGAATAGTAAAAAATCTTACCATGATATTATCTTTTACATGTCCTGGAAACAACTTGACAACAAATGGAACATATGGTGTATAAGGTTCGCCAATATTATTCAAGTTCACAAACGAAGGAGGACCTTTAAGAACATTGATGAAATCATCTTGTTCATCAATTGTCAGGCCAAATCCACCATTATGAAAAGTATTATCAAACATCTTCCGAACTTCTTTTGGAGCTTGGAGATAAACTAACAATTATAAATAAGTTGTCAACTTAGGAAGCAAGAAAATAAGGAAGTAAACAAGTCAAAGTTGTTTAAGCAACTCACGTGGACATAGAATCAGCTTAATGTCGTCCACTAGCATCCAAATGTCCTTATTTCGAAAAATTTGACCATCTCGACGACGAAGTCCAAGATCAAATTTTATTTGCATATCATCCTCTAATGCATATGCCTTGCATAGTGCATACCAATTTGGACAATCAAAATATGTGCTATTTAGTTCATTAAAGACCTCGACCTTTACAGTTATACCATCTTTCGTCTTAATATTGACATCTTTTTTGGCATTCTCACGCCACTCATCGATTTTGACAAAGTCGCAGACATGAGGTCTTTCGTAGCAAGGGATGTGCTAGTTGATTATAGAAAAAATACACGTCAAAACAAAAAGTAAGTGAAGCATGCTTAAATAAGAAGATGTCGATGAAGTTTCATACTGTTTGAAATTCGAAGCCCTCCCTAAGCGTGATGGAGAAGTATCTTTCTTCCTCCCCATCCAACTCTGAAAACTTGTCGCACCGACCCGAGTCATCGCCACAATAGTCGCACTCGGGGATTCTATCGTCGTCAGACATTTTCTGTGTTCATAATTCAAAAATTAGGCATTTAAAACAAAAGGAAAAACAGATGAACTCAAATAGAAAAAGTAATGATTAAAAGTAGGAAAATGATTCTAGCATATGTAACTACATTCCTTCTGCTCAAAAAATTTTATACTAACTAATAAATTAACAAAAACAAATATGGGATGATATAATTCCAGTTAGTGCCTCATATTTATATTGAACACATAAGCGAATCAGGGGGGAGCGTGGAAGCTACCCAAGTAGGATGCACAGGTTCCGTACTTGTACATATCCCAAGGGTAATTGCACGCTCTCCCCCGATGTCACATTGTGTCAGAACGGTTTTAATCATCGACATTTAAAACGAAAGGAAAAAAAGGATGAACTCGAATAAAAATGCAATATATCGGTTTTTGCCTAATACTTAGGTTGAACACACACAAACAAATACAGGGATGGCGTAAGCGAGCCAAGTAGGATGCACATGATTTGTATTTGTGTATATCACAAGGCTCGCTTACCCATCCGTTCTGTCACATGGTGTCACAACAGTGTTTTAATCATCGGCATATCAGTTTTTGTCTCATACTTACATTGGACACAGACAAGTGATTTCAGGGATGGAGCCAGTGACCCAAGTAGGATGTACAAGTTCCGTACTTGTGCATATCACAAGGATCATTGGCCCATACCTAACGTCACATAGTGTCACAATAATGTATTTTAATCATCGACATTCTAAAAAGAAGGAAAATAATGACGAACAATAATATCAGCGAATGCAACAATAATATCACTCATACATATATATCAAGTAATACAACGGTAAACAACGTGACTTGCGTAGTGCTTGGTCATACATATATATCTTAAGGCACATACATATAATACATGACTAATATAGTAAAAAACGTCAGGTGTGGAAGGTGGCCACCCAAAGAGAAGGAACCACCACGAACTCGTAGCTCGGGTGAGATCCTTGAAGAACCTTCCAGGTCCTCCATGACCCAGTGTCCAACGCCACCAAGTAGCGACGGACGTGCTCGTCCTCCTCCCTGACACATCGGCGTACAATCCACTCGGGGGGCCGGCTTCCTCTGCGCCGACTGTGGCCCACGCGACCTCCACCAAAGAAGATTCGGGTCGACGACAGGACCCGGATTCCTCACTAAGCGGCGCGCCTCGGAGATCACCTCTCAGTGCCAGCCCAAGGGAGCCCAGTCCCGGACATCGCCCATCCCATCAAGCAGGTGCTCTCCGACTCAGCGACGACGGGGATGCGGGCCAGGCATCGTTGTTGATAACTTATTTAATATACAAAGTTTTATTAATATGAACGAGTGAAAAATTTATACTAACTAACAAATTAACAAAATAAGACAAAAATACTTCCGGAAAATTTTTTGTTTCGACAAATTTAACTCCCTTTTCGACAAATCATGGGCACTCGATATGTCCTACTTTTCTAGCACAAGTCACGCCAAAATCCACGGAAATTTTTGGCATGACATTTGCTAAAAAAATGGACATATCGAGCGCCAGAAATTTTCCGTCATGGAAATTAATCGACATTCCGGTAAAACATTGGTCACTCATAACCCTGCAAACAATGATCCTAATTACTCAATATGCTAACAAAAGGACAATTTAAACTACACAAGCACCACACACACATATTTAAACTAGAAGAGGATCACTAACAAATTTTATACTGACTAACAAATTAACAAAATAAGACAAAAGTACTTATAAATAATGCATCATACTAAGATTGGACACATAAGAGATTCCCGGGAAAGAGTGTCCACAAACCCAAGCAGGATGCACAAGTTCCGTACTTGTACATATCACAAGGGTTTGTGTCACACTTTCCCCGATGTCACATAGTGTCACAATATATTTGAATCATCGGCATTCTAAAAAAGGAGAAATAGTGCCTCATTTTTAGATTGGACACATAAGCGATTCCAGGGAGAGTGTGGCAGCGAACCCAAATAGGATGCACAAGTTCCATACATGTACATATCACAAGGGTTCGCTTCACACTCTCCCTGATGTCACATAGTGTCACAATATATTTAAATCATCGGCATTCTAAAAAAGAATAAATAGTGCCTCATATTTAGATTGGACACATAAGCGATTCCAAGGAGAGTGTGGCAAAGAACCCAAATACGATGCACAGGTTCCGTACTTGTACATATCACAAGGGTTCGCTTCACACTGTTCCCCATGTCACATAGTGTCAGAATATATTTAAATCATCGGCATTCTAAAAAAATCCTAATTACCTCAATATGCTAACCAAAAATCCTAATTGCCTCCTATCATTGCTAAAAGTAGGAAAATGATTCTAGCAAATGTCACTATATTTATATCATTGGCATTCTTACAAAATAGCAAAAATAATGATTAAAACTAATTTCATGCTAAAACACCGTTTAATTCCTGTTTCGACAAATCTCAAGCACTTGATATGTCCTACTTTTCTAGAACAAGTCATGCCAAAATCCATGGAATTTTTTGGCATGACATTTTCTAAAAATTCGACATATCAAGCGCCTGAAATTCGCCGGAACGGAAATGAATCGACATTCTGGCCAAATTTTACTCATATCCTGCAAACAATGATCCTAATAACTCAATATGCTAACAAAACAACAATTTAAACTACACAAGCACCACACACACATATTTTTCCCGAGCAATATTATGAACCCTAACAATGCATCCATAGCAATAGCAATTTTTCATAGCAATAGCAATCTAACAAAAATCCACATTATTTTCCAATCTAACAAAAATCCTACATCATGTTTCAATCTAACAGAAATTATACGAATTGAGAGAGAGGATTGAGCAGGAGACTCACCAATGGACGGCGGCAGCGTGAAGGAGCGGGGCGGGTTGGGGAGGCGGCCGGCGGGTCGGGGAGGCGAGCGGCGGGTCAGGGCGGCGGCTGGTCACAGAGGCGGGCGGCGGGTCGGGGTGACGGAATGGTCAGGGCGGCGACGCGGGGGGAGAAGAAGGAGAGTGAGAGAGAGAGAAATGTGAGAGAGGAGAGGGTTAGGAGTCGGTTATGTGCAGCCCATAGCAGCAGCGCCCCCAAGAGAGACGCGCTGCTAGTATATGCGGACAGTTCGTTCCACATTAACAGCAGCAGGCGACAGGAGGGGGCGCTACTGCTACGACACTAGTAGTAGCACGCTTTGCAGGAAGGCGCTACTACTGCAATTTGTCAGCTGGGTTTGGTGGCGACCTCCCTTTAGAAGTAGCGGGCGCCCATAAAGTCACTATTGATAAAGGCTTAGCAGTAGAGGGCCCCTATAAGAGGCGCTACTAATAATTAGCAGTAGCGCCCTCAGGAGAGGGGCGCTACAGTTAAGCCTCTACCTATAAGCCTTTTCCTAGTAGTGGGGGTGCGGTACTACCGTACGTGGCACGGTCTACCGCTCCATGGTACTGCTGAGGGCCAGTGTCGTGCCCACTACCGCGGGGTCCAGAGGGATCCCGGTAGTGGGTGTGGTACTGGTCCACGGTACTACCCTGGAGCGGTACTACCGAGCCCAGTGTCGTCCCCACTCACTACAAGAAATATGTTATCTTGTGACCCTTCATATTGGTCTCTGAAAGGTCACTGTTTATCATTTTGTGACCTTTTTTTGACCAAAATCAGTTGGTCAAAAGCTGAGGGTCGCAAAGCGGACACTGCGACCTTTTTTGTGAAATGGTCGTACACTGTTACGACCAAAACAAAAGGTCGTAGCTGTTGTGACCAGTTGTTTTGGTCACTTGCGGTCTGGCCAGACCACGTCAGATCTAACGTGGCAAGCTGGTGTGGCAAAATTGCGACCATATGAATTGGTAGTAGATTAGATTCAGCCCGGTCCAGTTTGGTGCTTCACATGGGTTGATCCCAACAATTTAGCTTATTTATATATTTTTCCTGTCAATTTTTGGTCGGCTTCATGGGCCAAGCCCAACGTTGCGGCCTTTTTAATTTTTGGGCCGCGGCCTTTTTGTCTCACAATTTCATTTTTTTGTAAAATGGGTCCACTAGTCAGGTGGGTCCCCATTGTCAGGTTCTAGTAACAGGGTCCTAACTGTCAGGGTCATATTCTACATTTTTCAATTTAACATAAATAAATACCCAATATTTAAATTGGCACACAGAAAACACACGAAATACTCCAAATATTATCAGCCAGATTCATTACAATGCTCCTGCTGTACAAATAACACGTAATAAGCTCTAACATACACTTTGCAAGCTATACAAGTGTAATAATAGTATGGTAGTCACAGTTACAAGCTCCACGGTACTTTACTAGCTAGATACAGTACTTTGCAAGCTCTACAAGCTTTATGTTCTTCAACATGGAGCTCCGTCGACAGCATCACAAACTGGGCACCCTGTTATTACACCGGATGACCATAATCAGGACTGGGCTAACAGAACAGTGATATGCCTTCCGCGGTCGTCCTGTTACATGAATCAACAGAGAAGAATCAGAAAAACTGGAACCAATATACTATGAGCAGACCATTCAAAAAACCATGCTTTTTTTTCTTCAGCTAGTTAAAATGAGATACTCATTCATACAAAAAAATAGAGACACAATATGAATATTCATTGCACAAGTGCAGGTCGTGCAAAAAAACTTCACTACAACACATTGCGCCTAAACAACAATACCATTCTACTATCACAGCCATCCATTCAAAAGGTAAGATCAGACATTACTAGTCGGAGCACGCATACTAAGAGAATAAAGGGAACCGAGAGAGATACTTCTGGATGATAGCGTCGACGATGATCTAGATTGAGTTAGCATCTATGAGGAGGTGGATGATCGCCATTGTGTGCTTGATGATGCACACGGCCATGATCTTCTAGCCACTGTTGCATTCGTGCGCTCGATGATGGGGGTACCAATGCATCCAAGTAAAAAACAAAATCACCATCATTAACCCACAACTTCAAGTACAAGCTAAGTATGTATCAAGTGACAATGAAAACAAGTTTATATGCTAGTACAAAATCACCATCATTAACAAGTTTATTTGGGAACGAAAACAATCATCAGTACCGGATTAAACACAATGCTATCTTCATATGAGCAAACAAAACATTTCACTTTCATATTCTCAGTAAGCAATTACAGTCTGCTTCAACCCATGTTCTAAAAAAGATGTTTATCCCTCCAAGGACTACATTTGATGGTTTATTTGATAACAGTAAGTACCCTCATCACATATAAATAGCATCCAGAAGAGTAACAATAAGGTTAAATTAAAGTAGACTAGATCAAGATTTCTAGTGCTCCTATAGTGATGCTTTTGAGATTAGCACATCTTTCGTGGTATGTGCATGACCTGAAATTGCTAGTTTAGGATACCTTAGTTGCAGCACCGAGGACAGAGTCAACGTCAAATTGGAGCAACACCCGAGTGAGTAAAAAGTGAAGCTTCTGGTTCCCGGGTTAAAGAAAAGTTTTACCAATAATTCCCTCCAGCAGGAAATGTCATACCTGCATAACTATACCAGCAACAAAAGAGTTTGATTACCGAGCTGACTAACCAAAGCTGGGACACACAACAAGAGACTTGTTACATACTTCATCCATACATCCATCCATCCAGTTCCAAACTACAACAAGTTTTTCTTCACTATTGAATATACATTCATTTGTGTCAGGTTGGCTTAAGTATCTCTTCTAATTAATTGATTGGATTTTCCAGAAAAAAAACAGAGTGCCTTGTGATTATTATTATTAATTTAAATTTGACACCGGTAACAGAAGAATTTCATTGCCAAGTTGACTATATGAAGCTGAGAAATAAACAGAGTGCCTTGTGATTATTATTAATAATTTAATTTCTCTGCACTATTAAAAATACATGAATCTCTCTTAGGTTGGCTTAAGCTTACATAGACGAACTTTTTCGTACAAGATGCATCCATATAGTTCCAAAAGACAACAAGCTTTTTCTGCACTATTAAAAATACATACATCTCTCTTAGGTTGGCTTAAGCTTACATACAGGTTACACGTAGATATTCCCAGACACATGCTAATGCATTCAGATCTCTTAATAATTTTAATTCAGACACATGCTATCACAGAAAATAAACCCAGCAGCTAGAAAGAGAAAATGACTGACTAGAAAAATCGTAAGGGAATAAAAGAAAAGGAGATCTTGCCTTCGGACGGGTGCTCGAACCCGCAGTCCTGAATAGAGCAAGAATACTTGTGAAGCTTCAGTTTTAGATAGAACAGATCAACAAGGTGGAACATAAGATGCAATGGAATGCGTGCAAGGAAAAAAAGCATCTTAAAAGAAAGAGAAGAGGGGTGATGAACCGAGTGGATTACCTACTTATGATGGAGTCGAAGAAGTGCAACATGGGAGGCATCGGAGAGCTTCTTGACTGGCCAAGCTCGTGCCAGACCACAACACAACGATTTGGCACGGACATGGGTGGTTCTGTACTGCTCGTAGTTGAGGATGCAGCTTGGGTTGATGTTCTCCATGGCGTCGAGGCCGACGTCGGGTAGAGCGTGGCGTCTCAAGATCTGAAAAAAGAGGATAAATTGTGAACATCAACACTGCGTGTAGCTTGAATTAGGCTGAGAGAGAGAGAGAGAAAGATTGACAGCAGACGCACCGAAGAGGAGGCAGTCGCCGAGCCGGTTCCCTATGAGAGGGCGCGGTGAGCTGCGACGAACAACGTCGCACGACGACTTCAGCTCCGAGCCGCACGACGGCGGAGACGAGGAGGAGGGAGCCCGGGGAGAGAAGCAGAGGCATGGAAACCACGCATCTGACCCCGTCGCCGTAGATCCGTGGCGCTGGATGTAGATCTGCCGCCATAGTCGCCGGGAGGTGGAGGAGCTGCGCGGCCGGCCAGGGAGGGGCAGCGCCGGCGGATTTCTGCGGCTGGCCGGGGAGGGGCAGGTGGAGGCAGCGGGCTGCGCCACCGGAGTAGCAGGAGTGGTGGAGAAGGAAGGAGTAGGGACGAACCAGAAGCAAGGTCAATCGGGAAACGGAGAGAGAGAGAGGCGACGACGCGGTGTTCTCTGGAAGGAAGGGGATCGAGTGGCCACACGCTACTAGGGTTTGGGTTGGCCGGCGTGCGTGAGTTTAGGAGATGTGAGTGAGAGGCGTTGGATCTGTAGGGTGTGGACGGCTCAGATTGGATGAAGTGGGGTGATCCGTGGGAAGAGTGATTCTATGATCTGATTGGCTAGGAACAAATGTGATTTGAAATAGTTTCTAAGTGCTAATATATGAGCATTTAGTGAAGCAACTCTCAAAAATAAATGTTCAAATGTTCCCATATTGTCCACAAGTGTACACCTTCGGATGACAAACAATTTTGTTGAATGAATTTTTCATTTTCTTTGCACGAAAATTTCATTTTTCATTTTCCGAGTGTCCAAAATGAGTTTTTTTGTGAATGACCTATCATATATTTTTTGAAAAATTGGACCAAATTATTTTTATAAAGTATCAGGCCATATTTAATTTACAATTAACCAAATGGTTGGGTGTAAAAGGGTTTTATCCACCTCTCATGAAAAAGGAAAATTTGCGCAGATTCAGTCGGAACGGGGTGAAATTTAAACTATAAGTGATTGATAGTTTGCTCTTTATTTTTTCAAAAAATCATTTCTAAGTGCACAAGTACTCATTTCATCAGAGATTTACCAAGAGTTTTGCAAGATTCCACCCCTAGATATCACCGGCCATGCCCCCCTCCCCAGTTTTGACCGCATTTTGAAATCGGTGCTTAAAAAATTCAAAAAAAAATCAAAAAAATGTAAAACCTTCGTGTTGCATCCTAATTTATGTCCTAGTAACCATAAAAACCGATAAACTTGTAATAATGCAAATCTATTAAAAAAGTCTTCTCAAAATGGGCTATCTAGTATGAATGTTCATGGCTTTCAAGCCAAATGACTGATGTTAGTGCTACTTTCCAAGGATAGTTTTACCAAGTGATCTCATATTTTGCATATATGTGCATATTGGAATGTGCAACAAGTTTGCCAAAGGAAGTTTTCATTTTCGCTGCACAAAAAATCCGTTTTTCATTTTCCGAGTGTCGAAAGTAGGGTCTTTTTGAGAAGGAACTACCAAATATTTGGTGTAAATTTGAACAAATACATTTTTTTCATATACTAGACCATATTTATTAACAATTGACCATACTTTCCATGTAAAATGTTTGTTATACACCTCTCCTGAAAAAGACAAATTTCCGCTGATTCAGCTGAAACGGGGTGAAATTTGAACTACAAGAGCTTGATAGGTTGCTCTTTATTTTTTCAAAAAATCATTTCTAGGTGAAAAAGTACTTATTTCATCAGAGAACTACCAAGATTTTTGCAAGATTCCACCCCTAGCTATCACCGGCCATGCCCCCTTCCCCCGTTTTGACCGCATTATGAAATCGGTGCTTAAAAAATTAAAAAAAAAACAAAAAAATGTAAAACCTTCGCGCT
This sequence comes from Bromus sterilis, assembly GCA_950022295.1. Classification (NCBI taxonomy): domain Eukaryota; kingdom Viridiplantae; phylum Streptophyta; class Magnoliopsida; order Poales; family Poaceae; genus Bromus; species Bromus sterilis. The sequence goes on along the minus strand of OX465596.1, from coordinate 152,063,163 downwards.
GCGTCCTAATTTATGTCCTAGTAACCATACAAACCAACAAACTTGTAATAATGCAAATCTATTAAAAAAGTCTTCTCAAAATGGGCTATCGAGTATGAAGGTTCATGGCTTTCAAGCCAAATGACCGATGTTAGTGCTACTTTCAAAGAATAGTTTTACCAAGTGATATCATATTTTTCATATGTGTGCATATTGGAATGTGTAACAAGTTTTCCAAAGGAAGTTTTCATTTTCGCTGCACAAAAAATCTATTTTTCATTTTCCGAGTGTCAAAAGTAGGGTCTTTTTGTGAAGAACCTAGCAAATATTTGGTGTAAATTTGAACGAATAATTTTTTTTCATATACTAGACCATGTTTTATTAACAATTGACCAAACTTTCCATGTAAAATGTTTGCTATACACCTTTCCTGAAAAAGACAAATTTTCGCCGATTCATTTGGAACGGGATGAAATTTGAACTATAAGTGCTTGATAGTTTGCTCTTTATTTTTTCAAAAAATCATTTCTAGGTGCACAAGTACTCATTTCATCAGAGATATACCAAGATTTTTGCAAGATTCCACCCCTAGCTATCACCGGCCATGCCCCCTTCCCCCATTTTGACCGCATTTTGAAATCGGTGCTTAAAAAATTCAAAAAAAAATCAAAAAAATGTAAAACCTTCGTGTTGCATCCTAATTTATGTCCTAGTAACTATACAAACCAACAAACTTGTAATAATGCAAATCTATTAAAAAGTCTTCTCAAAATGGGTTATCGAGTATGAAGGTTCATGGCTTTCAAGCCAAATGACCGATGTTAGTGCTACTTTCAAAGGATAGTTTTACCAAGTGATATCATATTTTCCATATGTGTGCATATTGGAATGTGCAACAAGTTTTACAAAGGAACTTTTCATTTTCGCTGCACAAAAAATCCATTTTTCATTTTCCGAGTGTCAAAAGTAGGGTCTTTTTGTGAAGAACCTAGCAAATATTTGGTGTAAATTGGAACCAATACATTTTTTAATATACTAGACCATATTTTATTAACAATTGACCAAACTTTTCATGTAAAATGTTTCTTATAAACCTCTCCTGAATAAGACAAATTGTCGCCGATTTAGATGGAACGGGGTGAAATTTGAACTCCAAGTGCTTGATAGTTTGCTCTTTATTTTTTCAAAAAATCATTTCTAGGTGCACAAATACTCATTTCATCAGAGATCTACCAAGATGTTTGCAAGATTCCACCCCTAGCTATCACCGGCCATGCTCCCCTTCCCCCGTTTTGACCGCATTTTGAAATCGATGCTTTAAAAATTCAAAAAATTCAAAAAAATGTAAAACCTTCGCGTTGCATCCTAATTTATGTCCTAGTAACATACAAACCAACAAACTTGTAATAATGCAAATCTATTAAAAAAGTCTTCTCAAAATGAGCTATCGAGTATGAAGGTTCATGGCTTTCAAGCCAAATGACCGATGTTAGTGCTACATTCAAACGATAGTTTTACCAAATGATATCATATTTTTCATATGTGTGCAAATTGTAATGTGCAACAAGTTTGCCAAAGGAAGTTTTCATTTTCGCTACACGAAAAATCCATTTTTCATTTTCCGAATGTCGAAAGTAGGGTTGTTTTGTGAAGAACCTAGCAAATATTTGGTGTAAATTTGAACCACTCCATTTTTGTAAAATACTAGACCATATTTTATTAACAATTGTACAAACTTTCCATGTAAAATGCTTCTTATACACCTCTCCTGGAAAAGACAAATTGCCGCTGATTCAACTGGAACGGGGTGAAATTTGAACTACAAGTGCTTGATAGTTTGCTCTTTATTTTTTCAAAAAATCATTTCTAGGTGCCCAAGTACCCATTTCATCAGAGATCTACCAAGAGTTTTGCAAGATTCCAACCCTAGCTATCACCGGCCATGCCCCCCTCCCCCGTTTTGACCGCATTTTGAAATCGGTGCTTAAAAAATTCAAAAAAATAAAAAAATGTTAAACCTTCGCGTTGCATCCTAATTTATGTCTTAGTAACCATAAAAACTAACAAACTTGGAATAGGAGGGGTCTAGTTTGCACTTGCTTTGCAATGTGCTAATCTGGCCAGAAAATAGAAATTGAAGCTAGGCTCACATAGATGATTGGTTTGAGCTGCAATTTGGAGGAGGATGATAATTTGGGCATATGAAGGCACTATAAAAGTTTCATACCATTTGGATAAATGAATATGGTACTTCCTTCACAATGCTATCCACTAAACAGAAAATTGGGAACAATATTGAGGGAAATTGGCTAAATTAAATGAGCTAAAATTTTGTGGAGGGAGGTTATATGGGCAGGGTCATGTCCTGGTAAATTTGTAGCAATTATAAATCAATATAAAATATAGTTGCTTCACAAACTGAAAATATTACCAAAAACAAAGATTGGATGGTGAGCTCACATGGATTGTTAGATGAGGATCAAATTTTGTACAGAGCTATTATTTGGGCATATAGAAGAGGTGGAAAAAATTCAACTCATTAGGATATGCCTAGCTAGTACTTCCTTCACAAAGCTTCTAGCTGAACAGAAAATTTTGGAAATTTGCTAAGGAAGATTTACTAGGAAAATGGACCTGAATATTTTCATGGGGAAATGATTTGGATAGGAAAGAGTGCCTAAATTTTTTGAGTGCAATCAGGAAAATATAAATAACACTTCCTTCACAAAGTGCTATTCTGAACAACATAGGAAAATGAATATTCCTTAATTATTTTTGAACTAGGAAAGGAAGGTTTTTGACATATTTGAGGAAGATATGATCCAAATAATTTATGAGAATTTTTTGGGAATTTTGGGAATGATAGAAATGTAGGCTGCTTCACAACCTTGGACAAAAATTGACACATGGACATGACACATAGGCAAAACTGATGACGTGGCGCCTAGTCAAATCAATGCACCACAATTTACAAGGCTATGACCATCTATATTGGTCGTGATCAGCTAGAAATAAGGCAACGTACCGGTGCTATTTGCTTTACGACCATTTCGTGTAAGGAAATTACGACCTTTTTGACAAAAATGGTCGTTATGGTTTAGGGTTTGGAGCCACCCGAACAGCTTCTGAACAATTGGTATCAAATGGTCGTACATTTACGACCATTTTTTGCAGGGTCACTGACAGAAGGTCACAAGTTGACATATTTCTTGTAGTGACTACCGCAGAGTCCAGTGGGATTCCGGTAGTGGGTGCGGTACTGGGTCCCGGTACTACCGCTCCTAGAGCGGTACTACCTCCCTGGCAGAGCCAGGGAGCCATTGCCACCAAGTTCCACACCTCCACGACGCAAGGGAAATATGTGGGTGCAGAAAGTGAGAACGTGTGGTGATTCCACCCACCATTCCACAGCGGATCCCCTCTTCATAGTACGGTTTTCCTACGACTCAAATTACCTAAAAGGAAATCGAAAGGACAACTCCGTCTTCACGCTTCATTCATCGAGGGGGCAATAACCGTCTTGTGCCATGAATATAATAAACTGAAATGCTCATCGCACCCGGTTAATCCGCAAATGTATTGTCATCAATCACTAAAACCAACCACGGGGAAATATGCCCTATCAGACGCGCCTTAGGGTTGGCGGCGGCGACGTGCCCTAGCGTTGTTGGCAGCATCGAGGGAGAGGGTGAGGAGGAGAGGAGCGGTGATGGTGACGGCGAGGAGGAGATGGCGACGACGACGATGTCGCGAGTTAGAGTGTGTGGTGTGAGTGTGAGTGAGTGCGGTCGGCCATGGCCAGGGTTGTAATGATACAACATAATCTACAGCGCAGGTATGGCTCGTCCGCGCTATATATGTAAGAACATGTGAAGCAGGGGCTACGGGATGCCGTACTGTAGATGGTTCATCTACAGCGTGTGCCTCGCCCCCGCGTTGTAGATATGTTTTTTATTTATTCTTTTTGTTTATTTACTCTGTTTTAGTTTTGGTTAAGGTTATGGTTAAGTATTAGTGTTAGTAGGTTAGGGGTTGGATTAGGAGGTTAGTAGCGTTAGGCGACGGCAACGGCGAGGACGAGCGGTGACGACGGGGCGACGACGAGGAGGAGCGGCGACGATGGGGCGACAGCGAGGAGGAGCAAGGGGGTCACAATGCGGTACAATATATATAAATAGGTACATATAATTAAGTGCTTATACAACGCGATACAATTAATATTACATCATATAATAATAAGTTCTTATACAAAAAACTTTTCCGGTATTGATAGTTTCTCCCGGGATGATCAGCGTCGACGAAATTTTCCTTTCTTGTTCGGTGCCGAATAATTTAGCCCCTCATCATGACTTTTCCTTTTCCAAGGATTACGATCTTTCTTAGGTAATGTAGTTTTGCTTCTTCTTTTGACGTATGGTTCGTCGCCATCGTCATCTTCCCTCATCAGGTCACCGTACTGGTTATAGGCCTCCTCATTGGCAACTCCATCAATTCCGACGATGTTCCTTTGCCTCTGCTCACGACAACACGACTGGGGTTGTTTGGGTCGGTTATGAAGAAGCATTGGGTCACGTGCTTAGCATCCATGGCTCATTTTTCGCGGTGACATTCACGGTACCGTTATTGGCTTCAGGTATACACATGGTGGTGAAATAACGATTCTCTCTTTCCATGCTCCTAGCCCATCGGACACGGAACTATCTTCACGTTGTACTTTACAGAGTACTCAAGCTCCCAGATCTCTTCTAGCCTTCCGTAGAATTGTTCAAGTACGCCATCGCCGTTCATGGATTCCATCGTCACCCCTGAGTTCTGATAATCACTTTTTTAATCTTTCTCCTCAGTGTAGAATGTGTAACCGTTGATGTCGTATGCCTGATAAGTGGCGAGGTTGACCGTGGGGCCGTGTGCTAAGGCGTATATCAGATTTTCGTCGTCCGTACAACTCTCTTGCTGAGGATTTGCTAGAACGCGCTCTTTGAACCAACACAAGAAAGAAGAGTTGTTCTCTCTAGTAACTTCGGCGTCTGTCTTAGTTATCCCTAGGTCAAGGTGGTACTTTTTAATGATGTTTTTGTGAAGTGCCAAGAAAGGATCTATCAATTGTAGATGTTGTAGAACTACTAAATTTTCTCTTTCAAAATCTGTGCGTCGGCCCGAATAGTCCACATGCAATTCCCTTGAGCCAGTGATATGACCTACTCCTGCGAGTCTTTCAAGGTGCTTCTTGGCGGGCAAACCAACAACAGGGTTTTCGACACCTAGATAACTCTCGCAGAAAGAAATGCACTCATGGGTTAGATAGCCTTGTACGATGCTGGCATCCGGATGGGACATGTTACGAACGAAGCCTTTTAGAAACCCATTCATCCTTTCAAATGGCATCATGCTGTGCAGGAATGTCGGGTCGAGGTCGATGATGTCATCGACAGTATGGACACACAGATGCACCATGACATCAAAGAATGCAGGTGGGAAATACATCTCAAGCTCACATAATATGACAACGATCTCTTCTTGTAACCTTTGGAACTGCTGCACACTGATCAACTTTCAAGAGATTGTGTCTAAAAAATTTCATAGACCAATAAGTGTATCACGGACGTTCTTATCCATTATCCCTCTAAGTGCAACCGAGAGTATTGGGGTCATCATCACGTGACATTCATGAGACTTCGTTCCGCTAAACCTTTTCTTCTTAATGTCTAGATATCTGCTTATCTTTCCACAGAAACCGGAACTAACTTTGATTCCAACAAGGCACTTGAAAAATCGATCGATCTCCTTCTGACTTAAGGTGAACAAAGAGGGGGTGGCAATAATGTTCTTTCTTCTTCTTGGATTTTTTGTCCATGTCCATGTCTGTCTCCGTCTCCTCCGGGAGTGCTCCGTGAAGATCTTCCCTTATACCCAAGATTTTCAAGTCATTTCTTGCGTTTGACCCGTTCTTAGTCCTCTCCGGCATGTTCAGAAGTGTGCCAAGCAAGCTCTCGAGAACATTCGTCGTGATATGCATTTGATCAAGGCTATAAGGAGTGTCGAGGATCTTCTAGTACGACAAATCCCAAAAAATAGACTTCATTTTCCATACACTCAGGAGCGGATCCGGTGCCTTTTTCTTCTTTCCCGGTGAGGGGAACTCTTCCCAATCATCCAACAACATTTTGATTTCGGTGCCGCTCCTCTTACGTGGAGGTCATCTCTTATCAACCTCTCCATCAAAAAAATACCCACGCTTTCTCCACGGGTCATCTGGTTCTAGCCATCATCGATGCCACATGTACACGGTTTGGGAGGACCCGAGTATCGATAGCTATAGAGACGCTGTATCATCCATGCACCTTGTGCATCCACAATGTCCGTGGCACACCTGGCCTAAGACATATCCGTAACCGAGATAGTCATGCACCATCGCGAGCAACGCGGCTATCATCATGAAATGTTCTCCTTTGAAAGTGCCCCATGTCCTGACCCCAGGGTTCCATAACACCTCCAACTCCTCTTTCAGTACCTCAAGATATAGATTTATGTTGTTTCCCGGTTGTGTATGTATTGTGTCTTCATGCACTTCCAGGTAGGAATGTTGTACATCCATAGAAACACGGGCCATGAGCTATGATTGGTGTTCTGGTTGCCATACGGATTCATGCCATCGATACTCACACCAAGCACGATGTTCCGTGGATCAGCAGTGAAATCTGCATCATCACCTATTAGTGTTCTCTACTTGCTAGCATCTGCGGGGTGTCTCAACTTTGGATCATCTCCATCATCTAGCTTCGCTATCCTTGTGCCAGCGCATTAGTTCTTCTTCCTTAAGATCAATGAAATATCGTTGCAGACGGGGGGTCAGTGGAAAGTACCACACAACTTTCTGAGGAGTTTTCGTCTTTCCATCCTTCTTGCATCGAGAAGCATTGCACTTCGGACAAATGCTTTGTTTTATGCGTTCTCGTTCTAATAAATGATGCAATCGTTGATGCATGCATGGTATCTAGTGTGTGGTAAATCAGGAGGGCACACGATTTTCTTGGCTTCCTTGATACTAGTAGGACACACGTTCCCCTCGGGATAAGTTTCTTGTAGAAATTTCAAATGCTCATCGAGGCTTGTATCACTCCATTTTTTTTGCCTTCGTCTTTACAAGACCGAGCGTGAAATTCAAGCGGGTGTCCTCTGGTCGGCAACGTTCTTACAGAGGAGTCTTCGACTCTAACTCCAGTTGTGCCAGCTTGGCCTCCTCTCTAGAAGATCTTTTGCTAGTCGTATTCTTGCGAAGCAGTTCTTGAACATGAGGGTCTTGCATGACTGAACTTTGTACAAACGAATCAGATTTTTGCGTTCCATCATCTTCTCCATGTCCACCATCTAGTTCTTCATTTATGACATCTTCTCCAGGTCCGGCATCTTCTTCGTGTACGACATCTTCTTCATGTACGTCATCTTCTTCATTCCGTCATCTTCTCCATGTCTGACATCCTCAAAATCTTTTTCACTTATCCATCGAGTGTAGCCATTCATGAAACCATGCATGACCAGGTGCGCCTTCAAATGGACACCTCTAAAAGGGTCCATCCAGACTTGTTGTTTGCATTTTCGACACAGACATTTTATCTCCTTGCAATTATTTTCATGCATGTCGGCCACTGCGGCTTCCAAAAATATTTTCACGTTCATTAAATTCTTCTTCATGTTGCCTCCACGGTGTAAATTAATACAAAATCAAACCCTTTATAATCATGCATATATATGCATTAAACTCTCTTAAAAAAATTTGCATGACCTTCACTAAAAAAGGACATATAGAGTGTTCCTGAAAATTACCAAAACGGAAATAAATCGACATTTCGGCAAAACATAGGCAACTTTCATCATGTCATACGCGCACACCATTCGATGATTCGACAAATACATAACCAACTTGATCATCATCATGTCACACATAATATAATGAACCTCTCCCTCAAGTTTCATACACACCAAAAGTCATCATTTTAAAAAAGCACAAATTTTTACTCACCTAAATATGAAAGATGATCGCTAGCTAGTTGAGAGGAAAGATGATCAAGTGAGGAAAAGAGAATGTGGGAAGTACATCTATTTGGTAGGAGATATGATCAAGAGAGGAAAAGAGAGTTTGGATCTACTTGGTGGGAGAGAATGCAATGCAAGAGAGTAAAAGAGAGCTAGCTACATCACATATGTAGGAAAGATGAGCAAAGGAAAGAGTGAGGGGAGCCATATTTAATGGAGATGGTGGAGGGAAGAGAATAGTGTGAGGAGGAAGGGGAGAAAGAGGAGTGTGAGGAGAAAGGGGAGAAAAAGGAGTGTGAGGAGAAAGGGGAGACAGAAGAGAGGGAAAGAGAGCATTTAATGCACTCTCAGCGCAACATCAGCAGCGTGGGGCAGGGAACCGCGCCTCAGCTAACTAAATCATCTACAATGCGGGCTGTATGTCCCGCACTGCTGCTTGGTGGGACAACTTAACTGGGCCAGGACTAGCAACATTGCAAGCGCGGCCCTAAAGGCCCGCGCTGTAAATGTCATAAACATCTACAGCGCGGGTCATTATGCCCACGCTTCTAAAGTGGCCAGGAACAACAGCCGCAGTTGGGATAACTTATTAGCAGTGCGCGGGTATAGAGCCCGCGCTGCTACTCGGTTTCCACCTGAAGCGCGGTAGAGAGAGTCGCGCTGCTAATATTTTGCTACAGCGCAGGCCATATTGCCCGCACTGCTAAAGGCCATTCTTGTATGGCCAAAGTCCTAGTAGTGGCGCAGGTTCAGCCGGCGAGAAAACGATCCCCAACCAGACCCCAAGAAAATCAAGAACGAGCTATCAACCTCAAGCTCTATCAATAAAGGAGAGCGAGAGCATCCTTGAAGGTAAAGCCAAAGACCTTTCAAACCGAGCTCAGAAAAAATGGGAGAAAACGAAAAAGGAAGAGGAATCCGATTGGCCGTCCGGCTAAGAATTCATAGAAGGAATTCATAGCGACAAACGCCCTCCCCAGCAGCAGGGAGAGGCGCCATTGCAGCACCACCGCATCCACGTTGGGAAGAACGAGGAGTACGGGCACCGCGACCACGGCGGCCTCGGCCTCGTCCATGCATGCTGCGAGAAGAACTAGCAGCAACTACGCGACCACCACGTTTGTGTGCCATATCAAGTGGAACAAGGAAGAAGAAGACGGAATAAGAGAAAATGCCAAACACAAACAAGCAGCAGCAGATATTTATAGCCCCGGCCAGGGGCAAGCAAGGAAATTGTCAAGAAAACCAAACGGAACCCCCATTAAATCAAGACCAATGCATGTGGCCATACGGAGTCCAAGAAAAGGTGCCCCTTCGCATCAAGCAATACTCAATAACGGAAACATCAAATCTCGCGTGTTTTCAATACACGCCTCGGAAACCCAACGGGCAGTAGCAGCACAGGATTGCAACGCGGTATCCAAGACATCATTATGGCAGAATAGAAGACGCGACGGTTCACAAACCAGCCACCATCATCACACACGTCACCAAGAGCAACATTACGATCTCTGCTACCATGACAGCTCAGAAAGATTCATTCAAGACAAGTCACTGCCAAAGCCAAACACTGGAAAGATTCTCTGCTTTTCCGGTTCCTTATTCCAAACTTTTGACCATATTTCAAAATTTTACTCCCATCGGGAGTGCCCTGGCTTTGTTAAAAACAGAGCATGGACCAAGCCTCAAGGACGCGAGTGGCTACTCTCCTCCAATAGGAACAAATGCATCTATAGAGTTTGGGTGCTCCCTCACCCAGAACACGAAGTGCTCGAGTGGCTACTCGAACTAACCAACAAGAACAAATGTATCTACAGAGTTCGGCTGCTCCCTCACCCAGAAGAGAATGAAGTGCTCGAGTGGCTACTCGCATCGACCAGCAAAGACCCGATTAATTTCCAGAAGGACAATTCGCCCGAGCACTCGAGTGCATTTTGGGTGCTTACGACATTAGCTCACTCGACCACTATCTGAGTGGGTGCATCCCTTATCAATTCCTTGCCTGATCTCACAAATGCTCCGCGAGTGACTACTATTAGTCCACTTGATTCGTTTGTCCAAGTGGGTGCATTTCTAATTATGCTCCGCGCCTCTATAAAAAAAGGTGCGTAGGTCGCGACACACTGCACCCCAGATGTCGCGCAAGCTCGCGCGTAGTTAAGACCCCGCTGCACAGTCGGTCAGGCCGGGACTTGCGACAACGCGACTTCACTCCCGATTTTATCCATGCGCAATGCGTGAAAGGAATTGAGCCGATAAGGGACGCGTTAAGGTTGTATGTGCTGAGACCGGCGGCATTGATCCTGTAAGACCTGCAGCGTTATGGACCTTGCTAGACACCGGTTGTATCCATGTTCGTGTCGAGGTACACGGGCTTGATTGGTCTACTGAGGTATTTGCCGCTAGCGCAATTCACCAAGGCTCGACCAGTCGAGTAGCTTGGGCCCTTTCAGATTAACATCCCTCGAATAAACTATATTTTGTGGCTAACAACCGATGACTCGCAACAGCGCGACATGCAAAGAGACAGGCGATTATAGATTTGAGTCCTTGCACGACCCTTTGAGTTCCCCAGGCACTCGGGGGTGTCCCCACGACTCCTACGGATGAGGGTACCTGGTGCACATCAAGACATAAGGCCTGCTGAAAGCCTCGACAGGCCCATGACTGGCCCACTCGAGGCACCGACGTAGGAGTCCTCGACGACTATGGAAGCGACGACTTGGCGTCCAAGACTAAAACTAGATTAGGAAACTGTATCTATAAACATAGATGGACTCCTTGTGACCCAGCCTAGTATATAAAGGTTGGGAGAGGGGACGTCTAGGGCATCGAATCTCATAGAAAAACTTTCGTTCTCGAGCGAACTCGCCTTGACCGCCACTGTAATCGTCTCCATCATAAAACAAAGAGTAGGAAGTAGGGGTTTGACCGATCGAGGGCCCTGAACCTGGTTAAATCCCTGTCTCCTGTTAGCTGACGAGTATCGCCAACCTACACTTTCTCTCTACGATCTAACCCAGGGTTCCTAACCATGAGATTTTCCGAGATCAATCCTCGTCAAAAACCCTAAAATGGAAGGAGGGGAGCGGTGGTCTATTTATATGCTGGGTTGGTCTGACATATGACAAAAATACCCCCCGGTTTTCTCTCGTGTCTGGTGTTGCACATTTTTTACTGCCGAGGCTCCGTACGACCTCTGATTCGGGTAAAACTTCGAACCACACGATTGATACGCGAGAGAGGATTTCTTCTCGCCCTTCGTTGGTTACCCCACGTGGAAGGTAAGATGCAGCGTAGCAACAAGTTTCCCTCGGTGAAGATACTGAGGTTGAGTATCGACCATTAGGACTCCGGCGATGATAAGTAGGTGTCAGCGGCGCACCTGACGCGGACCTGCACACAACACAATTAACTTTGCTCCTAACGAAGTTCAGAGAGGTTTTCAATCTCTCCGGTCTTGTTGTTTACAAAGGATAAAAAACACAGGATAATGATAATGATAGAAACTGAAAGTAAAAATCAAGAAAGTAAATGCGTGTAAACAGTGATGAGAATATGGACCGGGGTCCCGTGATGTTCTGTAAGTGTATCTAGTGCCCCCTTTGAGGTTTTGGAGTATTTTATGACAAAACAGTTAAGGGACTGATGTGTTCGTGAGTATACATAGGAAAACAGTCCCTGAGGATGAGGTTAACCACCGTTGTCGACCCCCAAAAAGGTTGAGGAACATGGAAGAAATTGGTGTGTTTCCTGAAGACTGAAGTTGTGCGAAATCCCGACGAATCAGGATCCTGAAGCATTCGGCTAAAGCTGAAGCGGTACAAGATGTTGAAGACGTTCGCGCTGAAGACGAAGTTGAAGCGTAGTCTTTGCTAAGACTTTTTATACTTCTTGAGTCGTAGCAAAACATCGCATTGTTGGAGGGGTTAAGGAAAATGAGTTCTGTATTTCTGAGGAAGTGCTCAATTAGAAATCCTGAAGGAAACCCAGAGAAATACCTCGCAGTAGAAGTTCAATTCCTCGGGTGTCTGAGACGATGTTCTTCAAGGCACTGAGGATTTTGTCTTCGGTTGAGGAGTCAGGAAACTGCCAGTGCAGTTCGCCTGAAGAGAGAGAGTGTGTGTGTTCCGACCGTGCCACGTGTCACGTGGAGAGTGCTGGTACCGATCCAGCCAATGGTCCGAAGGGTGGGCATGGAAGTAATTTCATGCATGGGCATTTATGTCCTTTCACCGGAAGTTGCTCCTCGGCTATAAATAGCCGCCCCCATCCCCATATGTGGGTTGGCTTCTGATACGTCCAAAACGTATCTATAATTTCTGCTTGCTCCATGCATGTTTTGTGTGACTTTGCCATGTTTTGCTTGAACTTTCATACACTTTTGAGCATATTTGGACTAATCTATTAACCTAGTGCACCCAGCTGCCAGTTGCTGTTTTCTGCTGTTTTTGTATTCAGGTTTTCCGGCCATTAAAAGTGCTCCAAAAAAATCCGGGAAAATCAGTTAAAAAATCAACGCAACGGAAGCTTTCGGAATCACCAAAGGAGGGAAGGAGGGCCACCACCAGGCAGCCAGGAGGGCAGGTGGCGCAGCCCCACCCTGGGCCGTGCCAAGCACTCTCCTGACTGCCCGGTGGCCCCAGTCGGTGCCCCCCTTCGCCTATATTTACCCCCCGTGACGGAAACCCTTAAGATCAATCCCTCTTTCGCGATCTCGCCTCTGTACCACCGCTGCCGCCGTTTCAAGATCAGGGCTGCCTGGAGAAGCTGCTCCGGCACCCTTCCGGGAGAAGCTACCCCCTCCGGGAGACCATCCATGGCCATGGACGCCTCCCGTATGTACCATGAGTAGTTTCCCTTGGACCATAGGTCCGTGACCAATAGCTATGTGATCTATCTCTCCCTTCTTTGTGCTTCCACTTTCGAGTCCTCGTGATCTGCCTCACATGATCGAGGCACCTTTGTAATATTCTGCTGTTGCTATGCTGAGTTTGTTGGGATCTGTTGGATTATGAGACTATGTTCAGATTGTGATGAGTAATATATTTGGTTCTTCTCTTTCATATTTTGTTCTTGAGTAAATTCTTGCATGTTCTCCGTTGCCGTATTTTACTTTGGCCAAGTGATTTATTGCAACTCCAAGAGGGAGCGTTATGCTTGATTGTGGGTTCAGCCCCTTGATGTCTAGCTTGAGTGACAGAAACATGAGACTAGGGGATGTGCTGTTGCCACCAGGGATAAAACAACGGTGCTTGTATCCGCGGGTGCAAGGATTGTTTACTTTACGCAAAGTTCTTTTAATGCAGTTGTCTGTTGCTTTGAATTTACACTTTGGGCGGGATTCACAACTTAATACCAGCGAGATGTTCTAGATAGATATCTCAAGGTGGATTATTCGTAGTAGATGCAGATGGATTTCGGTCTACTCACCTTGGCGTACTGCCCATTGCTTTGGAGCCCTTCCTTTCTTTGCAGCATAGTTAGCATTGCGGTGCCTTCATAATCCTGTCAATTTCCCAACGGTGATTTGTTTACCTCGCTAGCACTTTTATCGTCTTTTGGGAGAGAGACATCACTAGTGAAAATCACGTGACCTTGGTCCATCTTCATATCATTGTTTACACCATCAATTTACTTTCAGTATTTACTTTCAATTTCCACTATCATTATCTCTTGCTTTTTCTTTGCAAAAACTTTTTGGCAATCTTGAGAAACAGTAGCTCTTAAAGATTATCTTTATTTGCAGTAGAGGAAAAATTATTTTAGTACGGTACTAACCTCTCTAATCAGTCTACAATGAGTTATGTATGAAGGGAGTTTTCAAGTGTGCGATGGAAGATGATGAAAGAAGATCTTGGAGTGTCAAACGCTCAAGCTTGGGGATGCCCATGTGCACCCCCAATAAATATTCAAGGAGACTCAAGCGTCTAAGCTTGGGGATGCCCCCGAGCATCTCCTTCTTCATCAACAATTATCAGTTCGTCTCTCGTTACACTATGTTTTTATCACTTCATGCGTTATGTGCTATTCTTGGAGCGTCTCTCGCTTAGGTTTTGTTTTTTTAGTTTTCTTTAGCTTTGTTTGCTGTAGTAACAAGTTAGGTCCCAACTTACTTACTCTTTTGTGTGGGGGAGATACACGCTCCGCTTGAATTAGAACTCCTCATAGGATTTGCATGCTTGTTCTGTTAGCTGTGAGTGGTTCTTTTTCTTTTCTTATATGCTTCTCTGTTTAGTTGTAGTTCTTTAGTTTTTTTAGAGCTTTGTTTTTGTTTTAGGTTCAACTTTCTATAGGTTGCATGTTTTATCTTGTTAGGGAGTTTGCCTGTTGCACTGAGTTTTGTGTCTTGACTAGAAGTAGGTAGTTGAAGTTGCTTTTCTCTTTGTAGTAGTAACTTGCTATAGTTTTGAGGTATTGATTAGAGTAATGTTTGAACTTTTGGTGTCAAGAGCTCGAGCATATTAGTGATAGATGTCGTATTTTGGGCAATCCGTGTGTTTTTCGAAAACCAAAAACCCCTGTTGAGAACTCTAGCTACTAGATGGATCACTAACCTCTGGAGGGTTCGAATATTAGAGAACACTCACGTACCATGAGTCGAGGATGCGCAAGGATAACCAAACACCCATACACTCCTCCACGTGGTACTTGTCTCTCTGTGAACATCCTGATTAGATTGAGAGTTACCAATAATAAGTGCATGAGTTCTTCGGACTAATGTGAGTATTCAAAAGTTGACACTTCCACCCACCTATACTTTTTCTAGCCTCTCCTGTGTCGTGCATTGCTCTCTTCTCACTCCGAGAGTTAGCATACACCTTCGCTGGTACATCCAAACCCTTGGAACGATACGCCCTGTCATCATAAACCTCCTTATATCTTTCCTCAAAACAGCCACCATACCTACCTACAAGGCATTTCCATAGCCTTTCCGAGATACATTGCCATGCAACATCCATTTTCTCCTGACTTGATCTTCATGTTATACATTCGCATCATGATAGTTATATCTTCTTTATGTAAGTACCTTTGTAAAGTGTGAAAGATCTCCTATATTCTTGTAAAATATAGAGTGTTGCCCCTAAAGTGAGGAAAAGATCCCAAAGAGGACAAAATGAAAAGATCCCAAAGAGGACAAATGATAGTTAAATAGAAAGAGCCATTGAGGCCACCAAAAAATACAAAAAAATAGAAAAAAGAGAGAAAAAGAAATAAAAAGAGAGAAGGGAGCACACTACTATTCCTTTTGAGAGATCCACATTAGTACTTCATCCTCTATCCCTTGTACTCCATAGAGATCATCATCATTCATATAGCTATGTGGGGACCTTCACACTATAGAACTTGGCCTGTATATTCCAATGATGAGCCTCCTCAAACGAGCTCTAGGTCTTCTTGAGCAAGCAAGTTGGATGCACCCCCACTAGTTCCCTTGGAGAGCTTCTAAGCTCGCTTGTGCATCCATTGCATGGAAATCCCTACTCCTCACATCATATCTATCATATGGCCGTCTCTCGCCTATGATTGTCCTCATTGATGTGAGACTTTCACACCCTTTTTTGTCTTCCTCCTCCACCTTCTTTCTGTTTCGCCTTTTAGGTGTCAACTTTCTTGCTCACGCTCATCCATTGCATGAGTGCTCAAAATATTGAAAGGGAGTGGATCAGTTTGACTTGTACCTGGCTAGTGGTCTGGGGACGAGTCAAGATAAGAATCCAAAGGAGACTAAGTGTGAAACTTTAGTAGATAGTTGTTCTCAACAACCTTATTTTTTCTCTCGTATTTCCCTATCCCTTGCTTGCACGCAAACACCATCTGGAGACATTCGAGTCACGGACAGCGAGAGCTCTTTCACCTTTTGTTCTTTTGTTACTTGTGTCAATGCTAATATAGACTCTTGCTTGTTAAGAATTGAATTGAATTGCATGCTTTGATTGCCTTACTTAAAAGTCCTTATATGGTTGTGTGGCATGTCACCACAGAAATTATGCTTGTTATCATTTACCTACTCGAGGACGAGCACGAATTAAGCATGGGGATGTTGATACGTCCAAAACGTATCTATAATTTCTGCTTGCTCCATGCATGTTTTGTGTGACTTTGCCATGTTTTTCTTGAACTTTCATACACTTTTGAGCATATTTGGACTAATCTATTAACCCAGTGCACCCAGCTGCTAGTTGCTGTTTTCTGCTGTTTTTGTATTTCAGGTTTTTCGGCCATTAAAAGTGCTCCAAAAATCCGGGAAAATCAGTTAAAAAATCAGCGCAACGGAAGCTTCCGGAATCACCAAAGGAGGGAAGAAGGGCCACCACCAGGCCGCCAGGAGGGCAGGTGTCGCGGCCCCACCCTGGGCGGCGCCAGGCACCCTCCTGACTGCCCTGTGGCCCCTCTCGGTGCCCCCCTTCACCTATATTTACCCCCCTTGACGGAAACCCCTAAGATCAATCCCTCTTTCGCAATCTCTCCTCTGTACCGCCGCCGCCTCCGTTTCAAGATCGGGGCTGCCTGGAGAAGCTGCTCCGGCACCCTGCCGGGAGAAGCTACCCCCTCCGGGAGACCATCCATGGCCATGGACGCCTCCTGTATGTACCGTGCGTAGTTTACCTTGGACCATGGGACCGTGACCAGTAGCTATGTGATCTATCTCTCCCTTCTTTTTGCTTCCACTTTCGAGTCCTCCTGAGCTGCCTCACATGATCGAGGCACCTTTGTAATTTTCTGCTGTTGCTATGCTGAGTTGGTTGGGATCTGATGGATTATGAGACTATGTTCAGATTGTGATGAGTAATATATTTGGTTCTTCTCTTTTATATTTTGTTCTTGAGTAAATTCTTGCATGTTCTCCGTTGCCGTATTTTACTTTGGCCAAGTGATTTATTGCAACTCCAAGAGGGAGCGTTATGCTTGATTGTGGGTTCAGCCCCTTGATGTCTAGCTTGAGTGACAGAAACATGAGACTAGGGGATGTGATGTTGCCACCAGGGATAAAACAACGGTGCTTGTATCCGCGGGTGCAAGGATTGTTTACTTTACGCAAAGTTGTCTTTGCTTTGAGTTTACACTTTGGGTGGGATTTTCAACTTAATACTAGCGAGATGTTCTGGATAGATATCTCAAGGTGGATGATTCGTAGTAGATGCAGATTGATTTCGATCTACTTACCTTGGCGTACTGCCCATTGCTTTTGAGCCCTTCCTTTCTTTGCAGCATAGTTAGCATTTCGGTGCCTTCATAATCCTGTCAATTGCCCAACGGTGATTTGTTTACCTCGCTAGCACTTTTATCGTCTTTTGGGAGAGAGACATCACTAGTGAAAATCACGTGACCTTGGTCCATCTTCATATCATTGTTTACACCATCAATTTATTTTCAGTATCTACTTTCAGTTGCCACTATAATTATCTCTTGCGTTAATCCTTTGTAAACAACAAGGCCGGAGGAATTGACAACTCCTCTGTACTCGTTGGGAGCAAAGTTATTTTTTGTTGTGTGCAGGTCCACGTCAACTATCTAGCCCGAAGCTAATTTCTGGCGCAGTTGTCACCTTCTTGTATCTCTTGGAGTCCTACTGGTTTGATAACCTTGGTATCTTCACCAGGGGAAATTTGCTGCTACGCTACATCTCACCTTCCACTTGGGGTAACCAACAAGGAGTGAGATAACTATCCTCACCGTATCAGCTGCACCGAGGGAAAAACTGAAACTTGTCATCTGAGAGCAACCCAACCCTTGAAGAAACTGAAGAACCTAAGTTAGGAAAACTACCAGCATGAGTAATTGAGCATTTCTGAGGAAGTCGGTTCAAGTGATCCGAAGCTTTTTACTCTTGAAGACTGTGATCTTCCAGCCGGTGTAGAAGTCATCAGTCTGAGGAAGTCAACATGCAATTGTGACTTCCCTGAGTGAACTGAGTCTTTGAAGGTTTCGGGAGTCTACCTTGAAGACTCACCTGAGTTATTGGACGGAGTCTGAGGACTTTAGTTCAAGGAGAATAAGGTGGGGACTATGTCTTCTGATTTCAATCTCATCCTATCCAACCAGACATAGAGTTGTCACAGCGGCTGAAACTGATTCATCAAGTCTATGTCTTCAGCGCCCTGGTGCTATTTATTCAACCTCAACTTTTATGTTTATCCACTGATGACTTATCCTGATGCCTCTCTTTCTGATTTTACACTGGGTTGATTCCTCAGTTCTTACATCGGTCTTACTTTAGCTATGCAATAGGTTGATTTACATTCATGCCTACGTTTTAGTATCGCATTTGTTCTTCCTCGAGTTTTAGTTTCATCAATTTCATATTGCCTCAATCCTGAGGAAATCGAAGTTCCTCAATATATTTGAAAATATCACATTCACCCCCTCTGGTCAATATACTGCACTTTCAATTGGTATCAGAGCAAGGTACTCCCTTGTTCTATGTGATTCGGTTTAACCACCTAGAGTTTTAGTTATGTCGACCTCAGGTACAATGAGTGTTGCCTCAAACTGCCCCATCTTCGACGCGACAGACTACCCGTACTGGAAGAACAAGATGAGGATGCATCTTGAAGCCATTGACATGGACCTGTGGGATATTGTTGATCAAGGCATTCCTGAAGCTACTCTGATGACTGCTCCAGAAGTTGTCAAGAAGAATTGGCAGCTTGATGCAAAAGCTCGAAGCATTATTGGCGGCCACCTCAATAAGGCTCAGTTCAACCATATCAGTGGTCTGGATACTACAAAGAAGATATGGACATGACTGTCAAAAGTTAATGAAGGAGTCTCTGCTCAACGAGACTCTCGAGTTGATACACTTTGCAGTCTCTTCAACAGGTTCAAGAGGGTAGACAACGAGCATGTGCAGCAAACCTTTGATAGACTCACTGACATATCCAATGAACTTCAAGCACTGGGTGCCGCTGATATCACAGATCATGAGGTGGTGAAGAAACTACTTAGGTCTATGGATGACTCGTTCTAGTTCCTATCACTGATGATTCAAGAAAGGCCTGATTTCAAGACTCTGGATCCTACTGACATTCTCGAGCGCCTCAATGCTCATGAATTGAAGCTCTCTGAAAAACGAGACTTGTATAGCTCCATGCCAAAAGTCCGCGCGCTAAAAGCTAAGGGACAAAAAGTGTTCTCTGATGAAGAGTCTGAGGCTGATTCTGATGATCCTGAAACCCTCAGCCTGGAACTTGCTCTCCTCACCAGAAAGTTCCAAAGATTCACGAAGAAGAATGGCTTCGGAAATTCCTCAAGATCCTCCTCAAAAAAAGCAAAGATGATGACTCTGTTGAGACAAGAAAGAGAGTCTGCCACCAATGCAAGAAACTTGGGCATTACATCGCTGAGTGTCCTCTTTGGGAAAAGGAAGCTAAACTGAAGAAGAAGAAGAAGAAGAATAAGAAAGGAAAGATGACAGTTCTGATGAAAAGACAAAGAAGAAATCCTCAAGATCCTCAAAGTCTACTGGATACAGGAACAACAACTCCCGTAAGGCTCCGATCCTGATGCTGAGGAAGATGGATCTGAAGAATCTGAGGGTGTGGCTGGTCTGGATCTTTCCACGTCGCTTGTCTCTAAGTCAATCTTCAGCACCAAGGAATCTGATCCATCACATGTTGATGATGAAGCTAAAGACACCACCCCTTCCTTCTTCTTAATGGCTAAGTCCTCCAAGGTATCTACTTACTCATCATCTGATGATCCCTCTGATGAAGAACCTGATGAAAACTATGCTAAACTTGCTAAACTTGCATCTAAGAAACAACGTGCACTTGAAAAGATTTAGATCTCACTAAACAAGAGTGATGATATGTTGGTTGAGGAAATGACGAAGACTCAAAAATTGACTGATGAATCAAAAATTCTTCAGTCAAAGTTTGATGACTTAATCAGTCGTCATGAGGCACTCCTCACCGATCATGAGAAGCTGGCCCATGAGTTTCTCATGAGAAAGCAAGAACTTGAACGTGTGAGAATGTCTCATGATGATCTGAGGAAAGAAAAGGATTCCCTCCGCTCCCAATAGATCATCACGCTGGAAGAAGGATTTAATCCTCCCTGTTTAAAATGCTTTCAACATGACCGTATCAGTTTTGTGCCTAGTTCTTCAATGTCTTCAGACTCTGTTATTTCAATTGAATTTGTCGTATCTAACCCCTCATCTGAGGATACCATAGACATTGCTGAAGAAAATGCTAGGTTGAAGAGTTTACTGGAAACCGGTATGTTCAAGAGTCTGAGACGGCATCAGATTCTTGGTGACATCCTCAAGAAACAGATTCTCAATAGGAATCCGAGGAAAGAAGGTGTCGGGTTCACTCGAAACCTCAACGCTGATGGGTCTTACTGGAAACCTGAACAATATCCAAAGACCACTTGGGTTTTGGAAAAGATGCCTCCTCCTGATCCCTATACTTTATCTGGTTATGATACTGTTTCCTCAGATGTGATGATTGAGTCTTTTGACTCAAACTATAAATTTTTTAAAGATTTCAATGGTGAGTTATTCGCCAGATACATCGAAACTAACTGCAGGAACGGTCCTCTAGTCAAGAAGATCTGGGTTCATAAGGACCTCATCACTAACCTCCCTGTGAATGCAGATGCAAATGAGCTTAGGGTATCATCTGAGGACGATACATAAAATGTAAATGATTATCATTATGTCTCAGCTAACCATTTTCTCCACAGGGATGCTCCTCATAAGAATGCTTATTCATTTGTTTACCCTGATACCACCGTCTCACGTCCCATTAGGTCTCATCGTTCTCATCAGTCCTCGTATACTTCAAAACCACCCATTAAGATGTGGGTGGTAAAGAAGAACTGATCATGTTTAAAGGGGCGTGTCCTGACGCAATAATAAATTTTGTAGATCATATGCCCAGGACAATATCATTTGAGTCAGTTGAAGGAGATTTATATCTTTTGGTTTCATAGAATCAATCCTAAGGAATTAATTCTGAGGAACCATAAATTCTTCAAACTAAGACTGGCTCAGAATTTGCTATATGAGATACTAATTCCTTTGCAGGGAAACACTGAATGGGTGATGGACAGTGGATGCACAAATCACATGACTGGTGACAGAAACCTTCTCATGGAATCATCTCTGAGTCCTTCGAAGAAAACCGTCACCTTCGCTGATAAAGGTAAAAGTAAGGTATTGGGTCTTGGCAAAGTTGCTATATCTCAAGACCAACACATTGACAAAGTCATGCTTGTTGAATCCCTCGGGTACAACATGATGTCTATCTCTATGCTATGTGACCTTGACCTCGTTGTGCTCTTTGGAAAATATGGTTGTGTAGTTTATATGGTTAGCGATAACTCCATTGTCTTCAGTGGAGTTAGGAAAGGTGATATGTATATTGTAGATTTTTCTGAAGGTCCTCAGGTTGCTACGTGCCTCATGGCTTGAGCCTCAGAGTGCTGGCTATGGCACCGAAGACTCGGCCGCGCCGGAATGAGGAACCTCCAGAAACTGGTTCTGAAGAAACATGTCCTCGGGATTGAGGAAATCATATTCTCAAAGGACCGACGATGTGGCGCGTGTGAAGCTGGAAAGATGACCAAGGCCAAGCATCCAGCGAAGACCATCATGACGACTACAAGACCTCTGGAATTGCTTCACATGGATCTATTCGGTCCTCCAAAGTATTCAAGCTTTGGAGGTAGTATGTATGGTCTTGTTATTGTTGATGACTTCTCACGATATACTTGGGTCCAAAGTATTCGAAGCGACAACGGCACTGAGTTCAAGAACATCGGTGTGGAAGAATTCCTTGATGACTTGGGAATCACTCATGAGTTATCAGCGCCTTACACTGCTCAGCAAAATGGAGTTGTTGAAAGGAAGAACCGAACCCTCATCGAGATGGCTCGAACGATGCTGGCTGAGTACAACACATCACTCATGTGGTGCGCTGAAGCAATCAACACTGCATGCCACATCGTCAATCGAGTGTATCTTCACAAGTTCTTCAAGAGAACATCATATGAGCTAATGGTCGGTAAGAAACCTAATGTGAGTTACTTCAAAGTATTCGGTGCACCATGTTGGATTCGTGATCCTCATCACCAGTCCAAATTTTCACCCAAACCATGTGAGGGTTTCATTTTTGGGTATGGTATCAACTCGCACACCTACAGAGTCTACAATATTAGTCTACAATATGGTTTAATGCTTGTTGAGACTGTAGATGTGCGGTTTGATGAATCTGACGGCTCGCAAAGAGAGCACCTGCCACCTGATATAGATGAAGCCCCACCTAAAGAACAGATCAAGAAGATGGGTGCTGGTGATATCATACCAGTGGATCATCCTGAGGAAACGCACGTACCGCCTGCTCCTGAAGAACATCCAAATCCTGATGCAAATGATCCTGATGATGATCCTGATCCTGAGGCTCCTGAGATCCCTGAAGCTCCTGAAGCACCTGAAACACCTGAAGCAGATGCTAATGAATCTGATAACAGTGACGACGATGCGCCTCAAGATCATCTATGTAACAGCCCAAATTTCACAAAAAATTAAAATTTTTGTTTTCGGTGTGAATTGTTTGATTGTCTGATTTGTTTGCGGTGTGTTCATCCCCGATTTATTGATCGGCGATTATTTCTCCCCCTCTTATCTCGTACCGGACGGAGACTGACCCTTGCCACCCTGACACTCGACCTTTGCGACACAGGGTTTCACCAGATCACCGTCGCGAATACCGCATGAGACCAGCCGCAGCCAACGGAACGAAAACCCCGTTTAATAATTAAACGGGCTATTTTGATAGCGCGCCGGAAAGTGTTCTCGGAACGGTTCCAACGCGAGGTGAATGCCACCGGCTCGATGCGTTGATCACGCAGTTCGAAGTTTTACCCGAATCGGAGGTACTGCAGACCCCCAACGGTCAGAAACGTAAGCACCGCGCGCGAGAGAGAAAAACCGGGGATGTTTTTGCAAACTGCCAGCCACCTGGGTTTCCCTAGTCCAAAATTGCAGCCACCCCCTCCACTTTGCCCCCAATTTAGCAATTTTACCCTATTTTCGCACCAAACCCTAGCCCAGAATCTGGAATTCCATCTCAGGCGATCTGGACCGTCAGATCTGGCGATCCGATGGCCCATGGAGCTCTTCAGCCCCACCTCTCCTCTCTCTCTCATGGTTGTCGTGCCCGTGCTCGTGGAGAGCAGCCGTCGTCGCCGGCGAGCCGAAGCCGCCGCCCGCCGCGCCGTCTCCCCTGCCAGGTCGCCTCCCCCTTACCCCCTCTCTCCTTCCCCTGCCTCCTCCTCCTCTAACTCTCTCTCTCTCTGCAAGCAATGGCGTCCCCGCCATTGGAACCCCCGAAGGAGCTCGAGCCACCCCGCCCATGGACTTCACCGGCGATGGATTCCGGTGGATCCGGCCGCCACGCCCTCGATCCCGTCACCCGAGGCCATGCCCGACCTCACCCGCGCCGGATCCGGCCACCGGTCGCCGCCGGCCAACCGCCTCCACAGCCGCTGCTCGGCCAGGTCCCGAGCGGGGACGCAGCGCCGCGGGAGTTGGGCCCAAGCGGCCCAGATCCAGGCCTCCCAGCCGGCCTGCCCTCCAGCCACAGCCGCCATGGGCCGAGCCCACTTAAGGGTGAGGCCCTCTTTTTTTTCAGTTATGTTTTTTCCTTTTGTCTATTTTTTTTCCGCTCAGTCTGGAATTACTGCTGCTGATTACTGTTTTGCAACGTTAATTGCGAGGAAACCGTAGCCCGGATGCATGTGCGCCCAAAAGGAAAATTGTTTAGAATTGTGTGTACTTCAGTTCATCTTTTGTGAGAATTTTGATTTGAGGCCATCTTGATGGTGCAAATATCTGTTGAAGTGGACATCAGGCCGTTAATTGCTACTATTTGCGGTTATGTGCTGCTGTTGTTGACAACAACCTCTGTTTTTCTCGAAGTCTGTAACGTTTCGATGCCATGTTGCATGCTTAATATCTTTTGATCTGTGATGCCTTTTTGCATGATTCCTTTTGCTATGCCTTGCCTGCCATGTGTAATTGAGTTCCATATCATTTTGATACATGTTAGAAATCAGTAGTTAATTGTTTCTTTGTGCTAAATTCTGCTTCCTGATGTTGGCAGTCTGTGTTCCACACTTGTTTTGCTTGTATCTTTTTAACCGTAACTCCGTTTGGGGTGTTCTTTATATGTAACTTGATTAGTTTTTCGTTGACTTTGTGTTTATGCTATTGTTTGCTGTTGTTAACCAACCTAAAATATGGTTTAGGCCAGAACAGTACCAAATCCTTTAATCATCGTGACACACTTAGTGATATGCAATGTTTAGGCTTGTGCCTCACTTAAATTGACTAGCATAGATAGTTTCCTTTATGCTTCACCTCTTGTCATGTTTGTGTCTTATGCCATGATTTCTTGAGTGAGATGCCATGTTAACAACCTTTGTTGATCACCTGTAGCTAAACAACTTGAACCTTTCTAAATGTGCGGTATCGTCGTGTGTGACGAGTACTCCACTTAACCTGTTAGTAACCGCTCTCGACGGTAGGTGCGATGTCTCGCGTTGCCTTCTTGTTGATGCTTGCTCGTGTTTTCCTCGTAGTAATAGAGTGCTTGCTCGTTGATTGCTTTCCAGTGTTTACTGTCTTGTGTTCTTCTGCGGGTACCTTCGGAGACGATGCGAGCTTGCGATCAACTACACCTTCGGAACCCGACTTATCAACAGGCAAGGACTATGCATTACTTATGATCCATTCTATTTCAACCAGCGGTTTGCATGCTAGTATAGGTTAGGTTCGATGTTTGATCCTAGAACATGTTTACAGCCTCTTCCAAACCGATACAGCCATGTGCCCTCCCAGCAAACCTTGTACTGCTATGTTACTATTGCTCGTTGCTCAGCCCCTGCTTAGTATGCATGCTTAGGATGCTACGAATGATACCCCCTGTTACTCCTTGGTTTGGGATATCAAATTATTATATTGTTTTTGATGATATGATTATTATAATGTTGACTATATTGGACGAAGGATGGAAGGTCTAGGCTATCCCGCCCCGACGCTTTGTTCCATTCGAGTCACCTAGGACCCGAGTTTCGGGTATTGGTTTTAAGACTGAGCGTGCCTACCCGCGTGTGGGATTTTATGGGGTCCCCTTTTCTTACCTACCTAGCTTCAAACATTTCTAGTGGTGGCCCAAGCTGATTTACCATTTGAAACCGTGTGTGTGCTGGTCGGCCGCCAATAGTTTTCCAACCAACCCGGACCAGTGAGGACATAGTTCCCTTGCTGGCCCAACTTGTTCAGCTGAGGACCCGGTTTCCCATGTGTGATTAACCGGCTATCCAAACCTGCGACAGACGGTAGAGACCGATTCGAGAGCGCGGCCGACTTTTGAGTTGGGTGTCGGCTCACCGAGGGCCACCCGGTTTTGTTCGTTGTTAGCTAGAGGGACCTGTCGTTTCAGATCTCTTGGAACTAAATCATAAAATGGTTGCCTATGATGGGTAGAAACTGAGAGAGATGGGCGTGCGTGCGGAGCCTTCTAATGGGCAGTTGGTACACCCCTGCAGGGTTAAATCTTTTCAAGAAGCCGTCCACGGTTATGGATGACTTGAGACCTACTCCTTGTTTATAGACAACAACAACTGATGATAATCTTAATATAACTTATCAACGTGTGTGTGTGTCTTGATTGCTTCTTCTTCGTCTGGATGCGAAGAGTAGGACAAGGATAGGATAGGTGTTATGATTGCGTAAGTAGTTGATAGCAAGACTTGTTGGAGGCGATTCCTCATCGAATGCTTGGCTTCTTATCTTACTCTCTAGATCGTTAGCCACTTCATAAATGCTAGTGCGGCAGCAACCTCACCACTTACCTCATCCTTACCGTAAACTACTAGTTGTCCTAGAATGACGAGTGATGAAGTCCTTGCTGCGTCAGATGACCACTACAGTTCGATGCTGAGTACTTCTGTACTCATGATACTACCCCCAAACTCTTTTTAGGGTTCTTGATCGACAACAGGTACGGTGATCGACGTTTCACGTGGAGACGCGACGACGACTAGTTAGGCTGATCCCGGCGGAGGGCCTGGACCCGTGTGGTTATGGGGATCTATGATTTTCTCTTTGCCACTAGGCATTTGATTGTAGTCTGTACTCAGACATATACCTTCCGCTGATGTACTGTATTTAAGGCAATTGTATGCCGATTGTATGAGATGTTGTATGCTTGTATCTGTAATGTTGTGATATCATCCTGGGCATATGGCTATGTCATATGTCGCGGTGGGGCCGATATGTGCTTCGTCCCCGGATCTGGATGGAAACATCTAGATCTGGAACAGTACCGCATATCGGGCCTTACAATCTACCTCGTCTTCCTCGCGTGGCGAATGAAGTTCAAGTGGACAGAATCCTCGTCAACGTCAATCTACCAGGTTCTCTCACTCGTGCAAGAGCTAATCGTATAGCTAACTTTTGTGGGCATTTCTCGTTTTTATCAATTTCAAAGCCCAAAAGTCACTGAGGCATTCCAAGAAGAGGAATGGATTCAGGCGATGCAAGACGAACTTCTTCAGTTCAAACTGAATGATGTTTGGGAACTAGTCAAACGGCTTCATCCTCGAGGTCACAATGTCATCGGCACGAAGTGGATCTACCACAACAAACTCGATGAAGATGGACAAGTCATCAGAAACAAAGCTCGTCTCGTAGCACAAGGGTACACACAAGTCGAGGGGATCGACTTCGGTGAAACCTTCGCTCCTGTTGCTATACTTGAGTCCATTCGTATTATACTTGCATTTGCTAACCATCATAATATCAAGTTATATCAAATGGATGTGAAAAGTGCATTCCTCAGTGGTAATATCGAGGAAGAAGTATATGTTGCTCAAACCCCAGGTTTTGAAGACTCGAAGAAACCTGATATGGTGTACAAATTGAAGAAAGCCCTATATGGACTGAAGCAAGCCCCTCGGGCTTGGTATGACACACTAAGGGACTTCCTCATCAGCAAGGGCTTCAAATCTGGTTCCCTCGATCCAACTCTTTTCACTTAACGTTATGACGATGCATTATTCATATGTCAAATCTATGTTGATGACATTATATTTGGATGCACTAACAAGAAATACAGTGAAGAATTTGCATTCTTGATGAGTGAACAGTATCAGATGTCCATGATGGGCGAACTGAAGTTCTTCTTAGGGCTTCAAATTCGTCAACAACGCAACAGCATCTTCATCTCTCAGGAGAAGTACCTCAAGGAGTGCCTGAAGAAATTCGGAATGCAAGACTTCAAGGGTATCAAGACACCGATGCCTACAAATGGGCAATTCGGCCCTGATGAAAATGGCAAGGACTACGATCAAAAGGTATACCATTACATGATAAGTTCTCTGCTATATCTATGTGCATCTAGTCTTGATATATTATTGAGCGTTTGCATGTGTGCCCGATTCCAAGCGGCACCTAAGGAATCACATCACCAAGCGGTGAAACGAATTCTTCGATATTTGGCTCACACCCTGTCGCTAGGCTTATGGTATCCAAAAGGCACACATCTGGATCTCGTTGGGTACTTAGACTCAGATTATGCTAGAGATCAAGTGGATCGGAATTCTACCTCAGGAACATGTCATTTCCTCGGACGCTCTCTAGTGTGTTGGTCATCGAAGAAGCAGAACTGTGTCTCCCTCTCCACTGCTGAAGCTGAATACATCGTTGCTGGTGCAAGTTGCTCACGGCTTCTTTGGATGAAGCAAACTCTGAAGGACTATGGCATCAACCTGAAGAAAGTACCACTACTATGTGACAATGAGAGCGCCATCAAGATCTCTCAGGATCAAGTACAACACTCGAGGACGAAGCACATTGAGATTCGGTATCACTTTCTTCGAGGTCTTTTATTGAAGGATGACATCGTCATCAGCCACGTGAAGATTGAAGACCAACTTGCTGATATATTCACTAAGCCTTTGGATGAGAAGGGTTTTAGCACTCTGAGGTGTGATCTAAATATCTTAGATTCCTCAAACGTCCAGTGAATGGACACACATCCTAGCGCTTAAACAATATTGAAGAATCCTGATGTACAACACACGATGCGTCGTACTCCTCAATTCATGAGGAACTACCTTGCTAAGTGTGAAGAAATTAACGTGGAATTGACTCAAGATCCATACGACAATTGTATGGCATCAAGTGTCTCATTCCCTATAAGGTGGGTAGCGCCACCGCCCAAATTTCTCAGGATTTGTTTATCCTCAGTTTCCTCATTCGAAGTCTTCATCCTGATGATTACCGTTTTTGTCCTCAACAGCGTTCACCTATAGTTATTGTTCCTCAGCATTTGCTTCCTCATCTAGGTGAACGTGATCGGACCCGTCCCTCTGTGCTCACTTATCCATTCTTTCTATCTCATATGCGTTCATTTGGAACTCGTGTATTCCTCAGCTTGAGACCTTTGTCTTCATCCTCAACATTTTTAATGTCCTCAAATTCCAAGAATTGAGGATTATCCGTTACGATATTTTTCACTTAGTAGTTGCGATTTTACCGCACGTCGTGCTTATCCATCATTATGATAACCACTTAGAATCCGAACCGTTGGGGGCAATCTTGTCCACAAAAATCTCAACCCCTCTATAAATAGCCACCCACCCCATGGTCATTTCCCTCCCCATATCCTCTCCCTCTCGCGCCGCAGCCCTTGAGCTCCTCAAGCTCTCGTGCTATCTTCGCCAGAGTTCACCTTCGTCGGGGAAGACTGACTCATGGTTCCTCAGCATTTTCCTCAGTTCTGGTACGCTTATGTCTCAGTTTCTTGTTCCTCAGTACTGTTGTGTCTTCGAGAATCTTCCCGTTTCTTCATGCCACTACATTATTCAACAGTATTGCTAGATTTCTGAGACCTATACCTATGCCTCATTACTTTGATTTCCTCAGCCTATTCCTACTGAACGCATATAACCGTACCCCACTTCCCTCGCAACTAATTCTTCCACAGGTACATGTCTGCTGAGGAATCGTATGGTTCTCATAGTCTCACTTCATTTGCAGCTCAGCTCGAAAAAAAAATTCCTCAGTCTCCACCGCTGAAGAAAATGGCTCCTCGTCGCAAGCACACCGATACCGCTAAATATTTGCCTCCAGTGCTCTATGCCAAGCTGAAGAATCCCGAGCGTGAAAACACTGGTGAACGCCAACTACGGGTCATTAACCACTGATTGCAACAAATCAGCAGCAAGCACAAAAAGGAGAGGGGATAAGGGATCACCCTGTCCGACCCCCCTTTTACATTTAAATTGTCTCCCTGGGATGCCATTTAATAGAACAGAGGAAGACCCACTATCCAAAAGCTGCTGCAACCAAACTCTCCATTTGTGGGGGAAACCTTTGTGCTTTAAAATTTCCAAGATTGCCTCATGCTCAATAGAATCAAAAGCTTTCTCAAAGACAATCTTGAGAAGCAACAAAGGTCTTTTGGATTGGTGGCACTGATGAAGATATTCCAAAGTCCAAGCAATACAGTCCTGAATGGATCTCTCCTTGATAAATCCATATTGGTTTTTGTGAATGCACCTTCTGATGTCTTTCTGGAACCTGTTGGCAGCCATTTTGGTGAGAAACTTAATACCCACACTAGTAAGAGAGATGGGTCTGAAGTCATTCACACTTTCAGGAACAACTTTCTTGGGGATGAGAGTGATAAAGGAACCATTTAAACCTTCCAGATCAGCATGTCCACTATGGAAATCCTCAGCCAACCTGTAGAAGTCAGAACAAATTATGGACCATCAAGATTTCAAAAATCTACCATTAAAACCATCAGGTCCAGGGGATTTGTCAGGTGGCATGAACTTGATTGTATCATCCATTTCTTTCCTGTCAAAAGGAGCCACCAAGGCATCCAAGCCCTCCACTGCAGCAAGCAGAGCATTCAGATTATAAGCCATGACAATACCTTTGGCCACTCCCATTTTGTTTTTAAAAGCAGACCAAAAAGCAGTAGCAAGGAGATCATGTGTGGAGCATGGAGTTCCATCAGCTAACTGAAGAGATGCAATAGAATTCCTTCTATGTCTCTCAGAGGACATTTGTAAGGCCCGATATGCGGTACTATTCCAGATCTAGATGTTTCCATCCAGATCCGGGGACGAAGCACATATCGGTCCCACCGCGACATATGACGAAGTCATATGCCCCGGATTTCCAACATGATATCACAACATTACAAATACAAGGGTACAACATCTCATACAATCGGCATACAATTGCCTTAATACAATACAACAGCGGAAGATACATGTCTGAGTACAGACTACAATCAAATGCCTAGTGGCAAAGAGAAAAACATCGATCCCCATAACCACACGGGTCCAGGCCCTCCGCCGGGATCCGCCTAACTAGTCGTCATCGAGTCTCCACGTGAAACGTCGATCACCGTACCTGTTGTTGATCAAGAACCCTAAGAAGAGTTTGGGGGTAGTATCATGAGTACAGAAGTACTCAGCACCCAACTGTAGTGGTCAACTGACCCAGCAAGGACTTTATCACTCGTCATTCTAGGACAACTAGTAGTTTACGGTAAGGATGGGTTAAGTGCTGAGCTTGCTGCCGCACTAGCATTTATGAAGTGGCTAACGATCTAGAGAGTAAGGTAAGAAGCCAAGCATTCGATGAGGAATCTCCTCCAACAAGTCTTTCTATCCACCTACTTACGCAAACATAACACCTATCCTATCCTTGTCCGACGAAGAAGAAGCAGTCAAGGCACACACACATTGATCAAGTTATATTAAGATTATCTTAGTTGTTTTTGTCTATGAACAAGGAGTAGGTCTCAAGTCGTCCATAACCGTGGACACGGCTTCTCGAAAAGATTTAACCCTATAGGGGTGTACCAACTGCCCATTACAAGGCTCCGCACGCACGCCCATCACTCTCAGTTGCTACCCATCATAGGCAACCATTTTATGATTTAGTTCCGAAAGATCCGAAACGACAGGTCCCTCTAACTAACAACGAACAAATCCGGGTGGCCCCCGGTGAGTCGACACCCAACTCAAAAGCCGGCCGCGCTCTCGAATCGGTCTCTACCGTCTGTCGCAGGTTTGGATAGCCGGTTCATCACACATGGGAAACCGGGTCCTCAGCCGAACAAGGTGGGACAGCAAGGGAACTATGTCCTCACTGGTCCGGGTTGGTTTGAAAACTACTGGCGGCCGACCAGCACACACACGGTTTAAAATGGTAAATCAGCTTGGGCCACCACTTGAAATGTTTGAAGCTAGGTAGGTAAGAAAAGGGGACCCCATAAAATCCCACACGCGGTTAGGCACACTCAGTCTTAAAACCAATACCCGGAACTAGGATCATAGGTGACTCGAATGGAACAAAGCGTCGGGCCGGGGTAGCCTAGACCTTCCATCCTTCGTCACATATAGTCAACATTTATAATAATCATATCATCAACAACAATATAATAATGTGATACCCCAAACCAAGGAGTAAAAGGGTAACATTGTAGCATCCTAAGCATGCATACTAAGAAGGGGCGGCTGAGCAACGAGCAATAGTAACATAGTATTACATGGTTTGCTGGGAGGGGACATGGTTGTATCGGTTTGAAAGAGGCTGTAAACATGTGGTAGGATCAAACATCGAAACTATCCTATACTAGCATGCAAACCGTTGGTTGAAATAGAATGGATCATAATAATGCATAGTCCTTGCCTGTTGATAAGTCGGATTTCGAGAGGTACCCGCGGAAGCACACAAGAGGGTAAAAACTGGAAAAGGCAATCAACGAGCAAGCATCTATTACTACGAAGCAAGCACGAGCAAGCATCAACAAAAAGGCAACACGAGACATCGCACCTACCGTCGAAAGCGGTTACTAACAGGTTAAGTGGAGTACTCGTCACACACGACGATACCGCACATTTAGAAAGGTTCAAGTTGTTTAGCTACCGGTGATCAACAAAGTTTGTTAACATGGCAACTCACTCAAGCATGGCAAGAGATGAAACATAAATAATCTACCTATACTAGTCAAGTTAAGCGGGTAAAAATTCCTACACATGGCATATCGCTATTTACCCCGCTAAATAAATATGTTTGGTACTTTTTTCCCCTAAACAATATTTTATTATTTTTATTCGCAAGCAAGAACAGCATAAACACAACCTACACGCAATTCTAGTCAAGTTACATATAAGAAACATTTTAATCCGAGCAACGGTTAAAAAGTTATTAAAGAAACAGTTTACAGTGGCAAGCAGTGTAAATAGCAGATAAACAGCATGTAAACAAACTCAAACATGGAAAAGGAGCACATTTTACTAATACACAACATGTAAACTATACTAGTCAAGTTTCATGTTTAACGCGTCGCGATCCGAGATACCGTTAAAAAGATACGGGCATCGCAAAAATAATAACACAATCTGCCAAATTATAAATAAACTCCTAGGAAAAAAACTACTCGGGCCGAAACTAGGCTACTGGGTCGGCCCAACTACCGCTGCAGAAAATAAAAAGAAGAAAAATAAAAAAAGGCTGCTCACCCTTGGGCCACGGCCCGGCTGGGGAAGGCTGGCGGCCTGGGCTCGGTGCAGTGGGCCTGGTGCAGGAGGCGGGGCGGACGAGCACGGGCGGCTCGGGCATGGTGGCTCGGGTGCGGGGAGGAGCTTGGGCTGACGTGGTGCACTCCTGGCCGTCAGATCGTTCGATCTGACGGTCCAGATCCATTGGGCTGATTTCCAGATCTGGGGGCTAGGTTTTGGACGAAAATTGGGGCTATTGTGAGAGGGATGGCTGCAATTTTGGCTAGGGGAAACCCTAGAAAGTGGTGGGAGTGTGGTGGTCTTTATATAGCCCAGGTGGCTGGCAGTTTGCCAAAACATCCCGGGTTTTTCTCCCGCGCGCACGGTGTTTACGTTTCTGACCGCCGGGGGTCCGCAGGACCTCCGATTCAGGTAAAACTTCGAACAGCGCGATCAGCGCGTCGAGCCGGCAGCGTTCACCTAGCGCTAGAACCGTTCTGAGAACACTTTCCGGCGCGCTATAAAAATATCATGTTTACTTATTAAACGGGGTTTTTCGTTCCGTTGGCTACGGATAGTCTCGTACGGTTTTCGCGACGGTGATCGGGTGAAACCCGGTGTCGCAAAGATCGAGTGTCAGGGTGGAAAGGGTCAGTCTCCGTCCGGTACGAGATAAGAGGGGAAATTTTTTATCGCCGATCGATAAATCAGGGATGCAAAAACCGCAAACAAATCAGACAATCAAATAATTCACACAGAAAACAAAAATTTTAATTTTTGTGAAATCTGGGCTGTTACACCATTGCTTGAAAAAAACTTTGAGTTCTGCTCCCCCAACTTAACATATCTTTGGGTGAATCTTTTTTTCCAGTACATATGTTGCCAATGTAGGATTTTTTCAAGATGCAACTTGACAACCTTCCTGAAATTGGATTCAGGCACAGACAGCTTCCTGAACCCTTCCAGGCAGTCAAGTATGAAAATGACCCTGTTGCACTTGGAGATAAGCTCCTTGAAGTTGGAAAAAAATTGCCTGTGTTTAAGGGGCCTTCTAAGTCTCTTGAACTTGTCCACAATTGTAGCCACATAGTGAGCTTTAGAGGATGAAACTTCACAAGAGGATTTAACACAATCCAGGAACACAGGCATCTCCACCCAATAGTTTTCTAATCTGAATAAGTTAGCTTTTGGGATGGAGGTGTTTATGGACACCACACAGGGTACATGATCAGAAGCAGTCTTAGCCAAAGGCAACACCTGGGTGGAGGGGTAAGATAAGATCCAATTAGCAGAGGTGAAAAACCAATCCAGCTGCTCCAGAAAAGGGATCTCCTGCATGTTAGACCATGTGAATCTCCTTCCTTTGAGAGGGAGCTCAAGCAGACCAAGGTAGCCAATTATCTCATTGAAGATGAACATGTCGTTAACATCACCTCTAGGAAGATTCGTGTTATCCAGTGATCTAATAAAATTAAAGTCACCAAGTAGAAGCCAATTAGCATCAAAAGGGATGGACAAGTGATAAAACGAATCCACAAACAGATCTCTCTGTTGTTGCACACAAGGGCCATAGACATTCACCAAAGTCCAAGATTCTGCATTGTGAGAGGAGGTGAAATGGATCACCATCCCAAAAGCTTGAGTGTCCACCAACTTCCCATCAAAAATAGCCGAATTCCAAATAGTAAGGATTCCACCAGAGGCGCCTCTCGAGGGAACTACAGCGAATTGATCAAATCGCCTGGGGCAGAAAGATCCAATAGAATTGTGGTCAATATTCTCACATTTGGTTTCCTGAAGGCATATAACCGTACACTGGCTGTCCTCAATTTTCTCACACACGGCGCTTTGCCTGGCTGTAGAATTAAGACCACGAACATTCCAACATAGCACTTTCCAATCTCTAGTAGTTGTGAACTTCATGGAA
The DNA here is from genome assembly GCA_950022295.1 of Bromus sterilis. NCBI lineage: Eukaryota > Viridiplantae > Streptophyta > Magnoliopsida > Poales > Poaceae > Bromus > Bromus sterilis. Next base: position 152,028,677 of record OX465596.1, on the reverse strand, counting down.
ACTAAAAGAGAAACAAAGCAAGATAACTGTAAACATTACAGATATGGACCATTTCCCGCAAAAGACCCAAGGGCCAAAAGAAAGCTGCCCAAGAACAGTATCACAATTGGCCAATTTAGGGGCTTGCCAAACCCAAAGAGCAGAAAAGGAGCTAAACATCATCATCCTCATGAGGTGCCATAGAAGAGGATGGAGTCGCCATAAGCTTCTCCTTCGTCAGCAAAGCTGGGTCAATCTGCAGGTCAGCGCCAATGGTCTGAAGGACTTTGATTGGAGTGGGTGGCAACACCGGCTCCTCCTCCTAAGCTGGGCCTTGGGCTTTTCCTTTTGCAGATTGCTCAGGCATCATGGGAATGGGCTTGGTCTTGGGCTTCTTGCGCTTTGGGGCCAAGGGGAGTTCGACCAAAGTTCCCGCCTTGAAGCCATCACGCTTGATCGTGCTTTTGGTGCATCTCTTGACAGTAGTGTCAACAATGGGAGTTGTCCTCTTCTTGCGTCTTGATGTCGCAGCCTTCACCATGGGGGGGCTAGAAAAAGTGATCTCCTTGGGGAGCTCCACTGCAGGCAGGGAGGGGGCTAATGCAGGTGGCCCCGCATCATCAGCAATGTATGATATTGAAAAACTCCAGAGAATTGGCATCAAAAGATATGCTCCAGGATCTCTTGGAGCAGACCAGTGGAAGAACAGGGCAAAAATTCAGGCTCCTGGGGATCTGGAGAGTGAAAATCAGGCAGCAACCAGGAGAAAGCCCTGCTCCATTGCATCTCAGGAGGCAGCTCAGGTCCTGCAGCAATCTTGATCATCCCCACAAATACTTGTTGTGGAGGGATAAGGGGTGGGACATAAGGGACGAGCGCTAAGATGGGCTCCTCATCAGCCAGCGCTGCAGCATTTGTTCCTCGTCATCTGGGGTATTGACGACCTCCAAAACTGGTTGCTCGACAGAATCGGAGAGGTCAGGGTGGTCCAGCACCATGGACTGCTGGTCTTGATCAGGTGCATCATGATGCTGCCCCTGCTGCTCGTCTAGTTGGTTTTCATCTTCACCCCAGACTGCGTTCCCCCAACCCGGAGGGTCATTGGGCACTGGAGCATTGTCAGGTGCTGGTGTAGGGACGTCGTTCCAGCCAAGGGCCGGATATTGAGGAAGCGCTCAGGGAATGTTATCTGGGACAAGCTGCCCAGGCAAAGGATGGGGGTTGTCATTGAGCGGAATGGGATCCTCATCCTGCGGCATCTGATTTGCCCAATCCGCGCCCATGACGTAACAGGCAGCTGTCCAGTTAACCCTGTTTCCTCCCCACTCAGCGTAATCACGAAAACCACATCCCTTGGCATAACCTCAGTGGAGGGGAAGGATGCATGCACTATCGAGCGAACCAAATATGGATCTTCAAAGTTCCACGAGTGAAATTTCCCAAATGTATTGATGGCCTCCGACAGATTCTTAGTGTTGCGATAATCCAAAAGCACCCCAATAAGCATGATCCAGCCCGTACGGAAATCATCCGCACCACGGAAACCTTCACCTTGATCATGGTTGTAAAAGCGCACAAATCTATCTCCTCCAAGGTCAAAGGCTGGATGCTGGGTGAGCGAGTACCTTACAGCAGCATCACGGACTTGAAAAAGCCCCACTCCAAGAAACCAAGGTTGCACAGAGCGCACCATGACGCCACGGGCCTGAAGAAAATCCGCCACTTCCTCTCTGGCTGGCCCCAATGCCTCGGGAGGTGGTGGTGGCAAAATCTCTGCCACCATGAAGTCCTCGTGTCGCCGCTCCGGCCTAGCACCCATAGTGACGAAAGTGCGCGGCAGGCGGTTGGCCCCTCCATCAATGATTTGGTGGCCGGCGGGGAGGAAGCGATGGGGGTCAAGCTCGTAGACCGCCATGGATGTCGAGCTCGGGCGGCAGTGGGAGCAAGGTGGAACGGCGAGATCGGTGCTGGGCGGTGAAGCGCAAGCGGCAGGTGGGGTTTTCTCCGCGGAGTCGCTTGGGCAGGGGAGGGAGGTGGCGTGAGTCCCAATATTAGAGGATGAATCCGGTGTGTACTCAATGGGATGTTGCATGTGAATAGGCCTCCAGACGCGTCCCTCCTTACGTGCTATCGCATCGCAGTCCTGTCGACGGTGGCCCACGCGGTTGCATGCCATGCAGAGCCGCTTGGAAGGGAAGGCCGATGACAAGTGGCCCTGAATATTGCAAACAGTGCAAGTCATGATCCGGGCCACCATGTCATCCACCATAGCTTCAAACACATCTTTGGTAGGCACGTCCTGTACGGTAGAGGAGGAAACCTGCACCGTATCTTTTTGTTTCTCCTATAGGGAAACTCCAGATATGGTTGTGTTCTGCTTGCCCACGAGAGGCGAGACACAAAGGTCTAAAGATGGCAGAAGCGTCCGATGCACCTTTTCTGGTATGGAATGCTTATCAGGAGCGGAAGATCCGGGATTGGCCAGGGAAATCGGAACAGTCCCAAATTGAATCGACGGAATTCCCAGACTCCGATGAACCACCTGTGGCGGCGACGGCGGAGGGCATTCGTCCGGGAGCAAATCATAACCAGCTTCAAGAAAATATTTACGAGCTTCCGGGTTAACACGAAAATTGTAGCTCTTGCAGCTCTCATAGTCAATAATAGTAGCAAAACGTAGTGATTTAGACTTAGATGGCCCGACTTTCATCGCCGATTTCTTTGGAGCCGTACGCAATGCATTCATCCCAGCTTGAGCACGTTTCTTAGATGGACTAACTCGAGTCCATTCCTCCTTGCATTGTTTTTGCCAAAGCTTGAACTCATAGGTCCATTGAGGCCCTCCATAATTCCAAAGATAAAAATAACAGATAAAATGAGGGCAAAAAATTTTACGACGATCGGTAAGGAGAAAACCAATCTTCTTATTGGCCACCGTGAAGATGAACACCCGGTCACGTAAAATGGCCACTTTGAGGGCATCACATCTACCACCAGTGATGGATTCAAGAGCCACCGCGGCCGAATCCTCCGTCAACTTGAAGGAGGTACGACCAAAAGCCGCCACCATTGTGAAGTGGCCAGAATTCGAATTCGGAAGAACCGTAGAGAAAAAAGTGCGTCGAACCTCCTCGGCAAACTCCACACCGGGACCCAGATCCAAACCAATCTGGAGGGATGCATAAACCTCCATGAGATGGCTATGAATGCAACGAGGAGGAGAAGCCAGGAGCCAGATCCAAACCAATCTGGAGGGATGCATAAACCGCCATGAGATGGCTATGAATGCAACGAGGAGGAGACGCCGGAGACGATGATCGGAGCCAAAAGTTGATGAAGAGGCCCGATCAACGAGGATCTTGGATGGGGTGACTAGGGTTTAGGGGTGGCGACGTGGGGGTGGGAGAGAGACATCGTCATTTATCCTAGTTATACTTGCTATTTCTAACTCTATCTTTTCAAGTTTCTTCATAATGTGAGCTAGAGTTATGTCTTCTTGTATGCTAGCAATAGGGAGGATTCCAACAAGGTTTTCAATAACATTAAGAGACTCCCAAATTGGGGCTTCTAGGAAATTCCCACTGATAGCAGTATCTAATATGAACATATTCCAAGGAGTAATCCCAACATAAAAATTTCTAAGAAGTATAGTAGTGGGTTGCTTCTTGGTGGCTCTTAATTGAGAATCATTAATTCTATACCAAGCATCTTTTAAACTTTCACCACCTTTTTGTTTAAAGGTGAGAACCTCTGTCTCAACAAAGGCAAAAGGACCAGACATAATGACACCTACTAGCAAGATAAATAATTTTTTTGTGATTTTTGATATAAGACACAAAGATAAAAACATAAAGGTAAACTAACAAGACTAAAAAGTAAAGGTAAAAGGTAGTGGGAAACTCCCCTATATTATCACTCGGAGTCCCCAGCAACGGCACCAGAAATTCTCTTGATACGCGAGAGAGGATTGCTTCTCGCCCTTCGTTGGTTACCCCAAGTGGAAGGTAAGATGCAACGTAGCAGCAAGTTTCCCTCGGTGAAGATACCGAGGTTGAGTATCGACCAGTAGGACTCCTGCGATGATAAGTAGGTGTCAGCGGCGCACCTGACGCGGACCTGCACACAGCACAATTAACTTTGCTCCCAACGAAGTTCAGAGAGGTTGTCAATCTCTGCGGTCTTGTTGTTGAAAAAGGATCAAAAACACAGGATAAAGATAATGATAGCAACTGAAAGTAAAAAGCAACAAAGTAAATGAGCGTGTAAACAGTGATGAGAATATGGACCGGGGTCCCATGATGTTCACTAGTGATGTCTCTCTCCCAAAAGACGATAAGACTGCTATGCGAGGTAAACAAATTATAGAAGGGCAATTTACAGTATTATAAACGCACCGCAATGATAACTATGCTACAAAAGAAAGGAAGAGGCTCAAAAGCATGGGTAGTACGCCAAAATAAGTAGATTGAAATCCATCTGCATCTACTACTAATCATCCACCTTGAGATATTTATCCAGAATATCTCGATGGTATTAAGTTGCGAGCCCCACCCAAAGTGTAAACCCAAAGCAAAAGACAACTGCATTAAAAAGAACTTTGCGTAAAGTAAACAATCCTTGTAACCGCGGTTACAAGCACCGTTGTTTTCCCCCCTTGTGGCCACAACACATCCCCTAGACTCATGTTTCTGTTACTCAAGTGTGTCATCAGGGGACATGTACCCACAATCAAGCATAACGTTCCCTCTTGGATTCACTACCTACCACTTGGCCAAAGCAATGAATAGCAACGGAGAACATGCAAGAATTACTTCGGAAGAAAAATACAAAAGATAAGAACCAATTATATTATTCTATCACAATCTGCACATAATCTCATAATCCATCAGATCCCATCAAACTCAGCATAGCAAAAGCAGAAAGAATTAAATATGTGCATCAATCATGTAGGGCAGCTCACGAGTTCTAAATCATGAAGAACAAACAGGGGAGGAGAACATCACATAGCTACTGATCACGGACCCATGGTCCAAGGTAGACTACTCACGGCACATCCGGGAAGCGTCCATGGTGGAGGAGAAGCTCCCGGAGGTCGATCCTCCCTCCGGCAGGGTGCCGGAGAGGGTCCTGTCGGTGCTCCCGATCTTGGAAGCGCGGCGGCGGCGGACCAGAGGAGAATTTGTGAAATAGGGTTTTGTCTTCGGAGTTTCCCCGTGACGGAGAATAAATAGGAGAAGTGGGGCAGCCAGGGGGGCACCAGGAGCCCAGGCCCCCTGGCGCGACCAGGCCCTTGGTTGTACCAGGTGGCCGCCTGGGTGCCTGGTGGTGCCCCCCTGGCCCTCCTTCGGGCTTCTAGAGTCTTCCGACACGCTGATTTTTTATCTGATTTTTCCCGGATTTTTGGAGCATTTTTTATATGGGGAAAAACTGAAATAGAAAAACAGTAGAAAACAGGAACAAGCGCTGGGGTGCACTAAGTTAGTAGGTTAGTCAAAATAGGATCAAAAGTGTATGAAAGTGTATCTAGATCATAGCAATATCACACAAAACATGCATGGAGCGAGCAGAAATAATCGATGCGTTTGAGACGTATCAACGATCCACATAGAGAGCCGGTCACGTCTACCACACTTTGAATACATTCCGAGAACATTTTCCGGCGCCCAATAAAGCAATCCATTTATTAAATAAATAGGGTTTTCATTTCGATGGCAATGGCTGGTCTTGTGCCGGAAGTTGAGACGGTGCTCGGGTGAAACCCGGTGTCGCAAAAGGGTGATGTGCCATGGTGGAAATGTTCGGTCACGCATGCCGATACGAGAAGGATGGGGAAATATATTCACCAATTAATAAATTTGCTAAACAAATACTGCAAACAATATGGGCAATCAACAAAATAAAGCAACAAGCAAAAAAATTAATTAGGGTGAAATTTCCGGGCTGTTATAGAGGCCGCCTAAAGGTCTACTACTAGTGGTTTGGAATTGCCTTCGTGGTGATATCTCAAGGGTAATAGGGTGAGCCTTCGTAGCACAGTGTGCCTTCGTGGTAACATCCACCCCTCCAAACGGTGAGTAGCTTCCCTCCAAAGAAGTGAACATCGGGATACATCCCCATCTCCGTGTCTTCGGTTATCTCTAACCCTAGCTCACTACTTGTGGTTTACTATGGTCCCTTTACCTTGCATTCACTACATCTTGTTGTGCTCATTATATTGTGTTGGTTATCATATCGTAGTGATCGTTTTAGGCAGACACATTATAATCCACAATTCATACGTGCTACTATTGCTCCATAGTGTTCTTAGTGTGAATTGTTATATTGTATCTCTCATATCCACGTCTTGTGATATATATATATATATATCTTGTGTAAGTTTTTGTAACCTACTTATGCTTACTAGCAACCTTATTGTGTTCATATTGTGTAGAATAAAGTTGTTGGTGCACTTTGTTGAGCCTAGTATATTGAGGATTTGTGCTCCATAAGTATCCTCTTAGTTTATTTCCTCATCCGGATATAGATAAATCCATAAAATCTTTAAAAATCCTATTCACCCCCTTTAGGCCTGATGCTAGTGAGGAAGTGATAGCTCTCGCCCCTCATTGGTTACCCCAAGTGGAAGGTTGAGATGTAGCGTAACATAAAACTTCCCTTGGCGAAGATGCCAAGGTTTGAGTTGGTCGGTTGGATTCCAAGGTCGATAAGTAGGTGGCAAGGAAACAATGCCACCGTTTTAAGACAAAAGTTGCTTCCTTGACCTGGACCTACACACACAACAAGAGCTAAGCTGGGTAAACAAATTACATATGCGCAATTGGAAGAATTATAAACGCACCGCAATGCTAATTATGTTGCAAAGAAAGTTCGAGGCTCAAAAGTATGGGCAGTACGCCAAGACAAGTAGACCGATATCCATCTGCATCTACTCACTAATCAACCACCTTGAGATATCAATCTAGAACATCTCACTGGTATTAAGTTGCGAGCCCCACCCAGAGTGTAAACTCATAGCAACATATAACTGCAATAACAAACTCTCCGTAAGGTAAACAATCCTTGCAACCGCGGTTACAAGCACCATTGTTTTCTCCCTGGTGGCAACAGCACATCCCCTAGTCTCATGTTTCTGTCACTCAAGCTAGACATCGGGGGGCATGAACCCAAAATCAAGCATAAACACTCCCTCTTTGAGTTACTATCTACTACTTGGACAAAGCAATGGAGAACATGCAAGAATTACTCAAGAACAAAATATAAAAGGAGAACCAAATATATAACGCATCATAATCTGAACATAATCTCATAATCCATCGGATCCCAGCAAACTCAGCATAGCAACAGCAGAAAGAATTACATATGTGCCTTGATCATGTAGGGAAAACACATAGCAATGTCACCTAAAAGAGCATGGAACAAGCAAAAATTATAGATATGTTTGGGACGTATCAACATCCCCAAGCTTAATTCCTGCTCGTCCTCGAGTAGGTAAATGATAACAAAGATAATTTCTGTGGTGACATGCTAACACACATATAAGAACTTCAAAGTAAAGCAAGATATGCAATTCAATTCAAGACAATAACAAGCAAGAGTCTATATCTAGTATTGAAACTAGCAAAGCATGAACATAAAGGTGCAAGAGCTCTCGCTGTCCGTAACAAGAATGTCTCCAAATGGTGTTTGCGTGCAAGAAGTGGGAGATGGGTTTAGAGCATAAAAATACTATATAGTTTAATTGATAACTCAGTCTACTAAAAATTCACACTTGGCCTCCTTCGAAATATTATTTTGACTCGTCCCCAGACCACTAGTCAGGAACAAGTCAAACTGATCCTCTCCCTTTCGACTTTGAGCACTCATGCAATGGATGAGCCCGAGAAAGATATGTTGGCATTTAGGATGGCAAAGAGAAAGAATGATGGGGAAGGGAGACAAAAAAGGTGTGAAAGGCTCACATCAATGAGGACAATCATAGGCAAGAGAAAGCCAAATGATAGATATGATGTGAGGAGTAGGGATTGCCATGCAACGGATGCACATATGAGCTAAGGTAAACTCTCCAATAGGACTAGTGGGGTGCATCCAACTTGCTTGCCCATGAAGACCTAGAGGTCATTTGAGGATTCTCATCCTTGGAATATGCAAGCCAAGTTCTATAGTGTAAGGATCGCCACATAGTTATGCATGAATGATAATCTCTATGGAGTACAAATATGACAATGGAGTACGAGTGTGGATCTTTCAAAAGGAATAGTAGTGTGGATATTTTAATTTTGTCCTCTTTGGGATCTTTCCCTCACTTAAGGGAAACACTCTATATTTTACAAGAATACAGAAGATCTTCACACTTTACAAGAAGTACTCAACATAAAGAAGAATGAAAACTATCATGATGTATGCAAATGTATGACTCTTCTAGTGTAGCAGAATATGCAGTGATACTAGCGCGTCATGTAGCAATGATAAGGTCAAGGCCCAACTAGCATGCGGCTCCTCGATCAAGCAAAAGCAGGTATGACATGAAGATCAAATCATGAGATGGTGGATGTTGCATGGCAATGTATCTCGGAAAGGCTATGGAAATGCCTTGATAGGTAGGTATGGTGGCTATTTTGAGGAAGATATAAGGAGGTTTATGATGACATAGTGTATCATGCCAAGGGTTTGGATGCACCAACTCTCAAGATGAGAAAGGTCAATGCACGGTACCGAAGAGGCTAGCAAAATATTTAAGGTGGAAGTCCCAACAATCGAATACTTGCATTAGTCCGAAGAACTCATGCACTTATTATCGGTAACTCTCTATCTAATCAGGATGTTCACAAAGAGACAAGTACCCCGAGGAGGAGTGCATGGGAGTTAGCCTTGCGCATCCTTGACCCATTGTACGTGAGGGTACTCTATACATTCCAACCCGTCCAGAGGTTAGCAATCCATATAGTAGCTAGAGTTCTCAACTAATTTTTTTAGTTTTCGAAAATAACCACGGATTGCCCAAAATACGACACCTATCACTAATAGGCTCAAGCTCTTGGCACCAAAAGTCCAAACATTACTCAAATCAATACCTCAAAACTATTGCAAGTTACTACTACACTTGTAATAGAAACCTTAATTACCTACTCATGCAAGACATACAAATTAGTGAAACAAGCCAACTCTCTAAACAAGATAAGCATGAAAACTCAAGATAGTTCTAAAAGCAAACTAAAAAAAGCTCTTAAAAAGATAAGCATGAAAACTAAGAGCTAAGCATGACAACAACTATGAAAAGATAAAGAACACACACAAAAAGAAAGATAAACATGCAAGCCTATGTTGTGTTCTAGGGGGAAGTGGAGTGTGTTTCTCTCCCAAACAATGAAGTCTAGCTTCCAACTTGTTATGAACAGCAAGAAAACTAAAACAAACTAAAACGTAAAGAGCAAGACGCTCCAAGTTTAGCACATAACACATGAAGAGATAAAAATATAGCATGAAGTAGGACGAACTGATGATTGTGGATGGAGAAGGGGATGCATGGGGGCATCCCCAAGCTTAGACACTTGATTCTCCTTGTATATTTCTTGGGGGTGCATGCGGGCATCCCCAAGATTGACCACTTGATACCCCCGAATCTTCTTTCATCATGCTCCGTCGCATACTTGAAAACTCCCTTCATATGAAACTCATCATAAGCTGATTAAAGAGGTTAGTACCCATAATAAAATAATTTTTCTCCACTGGAAATAAAGATTTTCATGAAGAGCTACTGTTTCTCATGATTGCCAAAAGGTTTTAGCAAAGAAAAGGCAAGCTTAAGATTTGAAAACATTGAAAACGCAAAACGTGGCAGAATCTGTGAAAAACAGACCAGCAGGTAGTAAATAATTGTTTTGGGGTACTTCTGCAACTCCAATCAAAAAACTTAGAACAGACGCCTGAAAGCTAATTGTATAGAGCGCACTGTCAAAAATATGCAGATCAAAAATATGATCTGGTGATTTATGGAAAAATTTTGCGTCAAGCTGACAGAATCTGTTTCTGGACAGCATGTCACAACTTTGAAATTTCTTGCAATCGGAGGCTAAAACTTGGCAAAAAGCTTTAAAATAAAGATACAATGATGTTGCTACAATAGTAACAAGCATCAAGACCACTAAAACTGAAAGTAAAAACAACTTGGGTTGCATCCCAAGAAGCGCTTTCTTTTATGCCTTTTAGCTAGGCATGAAGCAAAAGATCAAGTTTTATCAACTCCATAAGAATAACTTGCCCGTGTAACAGACTCAAAAGGTAACTCTTTTTTCGAGGGAAGTGTTCCATTCCCTTGTTGAGGGGGAGTTGGAATCTAATAGTACCTTCTTTCATGTCAATGATAACACCAACGGTGCGAAGAAAATGACGTCCCAAAATAATTGGACATGAGGGATCACACTCAATATCCATGACAAGAAAATCAACGGGAACATAATTATCATTGACAATAATAAGAACATCATCAATCCCCCCTAAAGGTTTCTTCATGGAAGAATCAACAAGACGAACACCAAAAGAACATGGATCAAAAGATTTCAAATCAAGCATGTCATACATTCTTTTGGGTAAAACGGAGGCACTAGATCCAACATTACATAAAGCAATGCAAGAAAAATTATTAAATTTAATTTTGACCATAGGATCCCAACCATCTTCTAGCTTCCTAGGAATAGAAGTCTCTAGCTCGAGCTTCTCCTTCCTAGATTTGATAAGAGCATTGGTAATATGCTCGGTGAAGGCAATGTTAAGTGTGCTAGTGTGGGGGTCTTTAGCCATTCTTTGCAAAAAAAGTGATAACATCAGAAAGACTACAATAATCAAAATGAAGATCACTACCATTAATTAAAGTGGTGGTGATGTCATCTAGGGTCATCCTTCTGGTAGTCTCTAAGTTCATGGGACCTTCTTGTCCTAAAGTTGAGGTATTAGCATCACCATTAATAGGTCCAATGGGACTAGGGATGTGTTGGGTGCTAAATTTTTTGATATCCTCAACGTGTATAGTAGCAATAGTAGTGTTTGTAGGAAGGCTCTTAATCCTATCGTGCTCTTTTTTTTCTCTAGCCCATCTATCCTTAAGTTTGGCTAGCATTCTAATGTTCTCATTAATTTTGACTTGAATAGCATTCATGGGTGTAGTTTTCCTTTCCTCAAGAGGAGAGGTTCTAATTTTAAGAATTTCTACCTCATGAGCTATATTGTCTACCTTCGAAGAGAGACTATCTAGTTTTTCTAATTTCTCTTCTACACTTTTGTTGAAGGCTTTTTTGAGAAGTAATAAAATAATTAAGCATGCTCTCTAATTCATAAGTGGAGTTTTTGGTGCTAGGATAACTGTTGTTGTTCCCATAGTTGTTGGATGGGAACGGTCTAGGATTGTTACTACCAAAATTACTCCTATAAGAATTATTATTAAAGGCGTTCCTAGAAATAAAATTAATATCAACTTGCTCTCTTTTTTGAGCAATCAAATGATTTAAAGAAACATCATGAGGATCAATAGGATCTTGCTTGGTAAGTAGAGACATAATCATGTCAACTTTTTCATTTAAAGAGGAGATCTCCTCGACAGAGTTTACGTTCCTACCTGTTGGATCTCTCTTGGTGTGCCATTGAGAGTAGTTTGTCATCATCTCATCTAATAGCTTCGTGGCAGCACCAAGTGTAGTTGACATGAAGGTTCCTCCCGTGGCCGAGCCCAACAGATTCCGCGAGGTAAAGTTTAATCATGCATAGTAGGTCTGGATAACCATCCAAGTAGTCAATACATGTGTAGGGAAATTCTTAACAAGAGATTTCATGCGTTCCCAAGCTTGGGCAATGTGTTCATTATCAAATTGTTTAAAATTTATAATGTTACTTATCAACTGGATAATCTTAGCTGGGGGGTAGTACTTCCCAATAAAAGCATCCTTCCACTTATCCCAGGAATCTATGCTATTCCTAGGAAAGGATTGAAGCCACACTTTAGCTCCTCCTCTCAAGGAGAAAGGAAAAAGCTTAAGTTTAACAATATCACCATCTACTTCTTTGTACTTTCGCATATCAGAAAGCTCAACAAAATTATTTAAGTGCAAAGCAGCAACATCTACAGAATCGGAGAATTGTTCCTTCATAACAAGATTTAGCAAAGCAGGTTTAGTTTCATAAGAAGGTGCTAAACTGGCAGGTGGAGCAATAGGAGTGATGATAAAGTCATTGTTCTTGTGACTAGTGAAGTCACACAACTTAGTGTTTTCAGTGGAACTCATAGTAACAGCAGCAAGCAAGAACAAAGTAAACAAAAAATTTGTGATTTTTGGTATAAGACTCTAAGATAAAAACTAGAAAGTAAACTAACAACACTAAAAACAAAGATAAAAGATAGTGTGCAACTCCCCTATCTTGAAGATTGGAGTCCCCGGCAATGGCACCAGAAATTTCCTGATGCTAGCGAGGAAGTGATATCTCTCGACCCTCGTTGGTTACCCCAAGTGGAAGGTTGAGATGTAGCATAGAAGCAAATTTCCCTTGGCGAATATGCCAAGGTTTGAGTCGATCGTTTGGACTCCAAGGTCGACAAGTAGGTGGCAAGGAAACAATGGCAACGTTTTAAGACAAAAGTTTCTTCCTTGACCTGGACCTACACACACAACAAGTAACTTTGCTCCCAGCGAGTACAGAGGGGTTGTCAATCCCTCCGGCCTTGTCGTTTACAAAGGATAAAACGCACGGGATAATAGTAGTGGTGATGATAGCAACTGAAAGGAAATAAAGAATAAAATAGTGGAGGTGTAAACAGAGGTGGAAATATGGACCGGGGTCCCATGATTTTCACTAGTGATGTCTCTCTCCCAAAATATGATAAAAGAGCTAAGCTGGGTAAACAAATTACAGTTGGGAAATTGACAGAATTATAAACACACCGCAATGCTAATTATGCTGCAGAGAAAGTTAGATGCTCAAAAGTATGGGAAGTAGGCCAACACAAGTAGACCGAAATCCATCTGCATCTACTCACTAATGATCCACCTTGAGATATCAATCCAGAACATCTTAGTGGTATTAAGTTGCGAGCCCCACCCAGAGTGTAAACTCAAAGCAACAGACAACAACATTAACAAACTTTGAGTATGGTAAACAATCCTTGCAACCGCAGTTACAAGCACCGTTGTTTTCTCCCAGGTGGCAACATCGCATCCCCTAGTCTCATGTTTCTATCACTCAAGCTAGACATATGGGGGGCATGAACCCACAATCAAGCATAAACACTCCCTCTTCTGGGTGTTACTATCTACTACTTGGCCAAAGCAATAAAAAGCAATGGAGAACATGCAAGAATTACTCAAGAACAAAATATAAAAGGAGAACCAAATGTATAACTCATCACACTCTGAACATAATATCATAATCTATCGGATCCCAGCAAACTCAGCATAGCAACAGCAGAAAGAGTTATGTATGTGCCTTGATCATGTAGGGCAGCTCAGAAGGGTTAAGAATTGAAGCACAAGATTGGAGAGAAGACATCACATAGCTATTTTCATGGACCCATGGTCCAAGGGGGACTAGTTATGACACATCCGGGAAGCATACATGGTCTTGGAGAAGCTCCCGGAGGTCAATCCTCCCTCCGGCAGGGTGCCGGGAAGAGGTCTTCTGGTGCTCCCGATCTTGGAAGCGTGGCGGCGGCGGGACAGAGGGAAACCTCTCTGAGGGTTTTTGGAGTAAGGAAGTAATATAGGCCAAAGGGGGGCAACAGGGGGTGTCCCCACCTCCTAGGTGCCCTGGTGGCGCGGCCAGGGGTGGGGTCGCGCCACCTGGCCGCCTGGGAGGTGGTGGCCCCACTCCGGATCTCCTTCGGTGATTCCGGAAGCTTCTTCTGCGCTGACTTTTTATCTGGTTTTTTTTTTGAATTTTTGGAGCTCTGTAAATATGCGTAAAAACCTGAAAATTAAAGACAGCGGTAGACAGAAACTAGCACTGGGTGGACGGAGTTAGTAGGTTAGTCCAAATATGTGTAAAAAGGTATGAAAGTGTAGAAAAAAACATAGCAATGTCACCTAAAAGAGCATGTAACAAGAAGAAATTATAGATGCGTTTGGGACGTATCAAGGCGACATCATGGTCCTTTCATTCATATGCTCATAGCTCATTGTTCATCCTTTACATGGCAATCCCTACTACTCACATTATATCTATCATTTGACTTTATCTCGCCTATGATTGTCCTCATTGATGTGAGCCTTGCATAGTTTTTGACTCCCTATCCCCATCATTTATTCTCTTTGCCATCGTAAGTGCGAACTAATCTTGCTCGCGCTCATTCATTGCATGAGTACTCGAAGTCGAAAGGGAGAGGATTGAATTGACATGTAACTGGTCGACGGTCTGGGGATGAGTGATAATAGGATTCCAAACAGATCAGGCCATGTGTGAAATTTAGTAGATTGAGTTCTCAACAACCTATTAAGTATTTTTATGCTCTAAACCCATCTCCCATTTCTGCACGGGAACACCGATTGTAGACATTCGAGTCACACACAGCGAGAGCTCTTACACCTTTATGTTCTTACTTTTCTAGTTTCAATACCAGATATAGACTCTTGCTTGTTATTGCCTTGACTTGAATTACATCTCTTGCTTGTTGTGCTTTAAATTTCTAATCATGTCGATAGCATGTCACCACAAAAATTATCTTTGTTATCATTTACCTACTCGAGGACGAGCAGAAATTAAGCTTGGGTATGTTGATACGTCCCAAATGTATCTATAATTTTTGCTTGTTCCATGCTTCTTTTCATGATACTGCTATATGTTTTGATGCACTTTCATATCATTTACAACATATTTGATTCCAACCTATTAACCTAGTGCCTAGTCTCAGTTTCTGTCTATTTTTCCGTACAATGTAGAAGATTGGTGAAAAATCAAAGTGCTTGGAAAAATCCAGAAAAAATCCCAAAATTCTAATACTCTGGAAGACTCCGAAAGCCCAAAGGGGGCCACCCCCGCCCAGGCAACCCTAGGGCGTGTCCAGAGGGTGGTCACACCCTGTGGACGCCTAGATGGGTGGGGCCACCCTGATGACCCACAAGTGTAGGGGGTCGCAACAGTCTTCGCAGGTAAGAATAACTCAATTTATTGATTCGACACAAGGGGAGCCAAAAAATATTTATAACCTTTGACAGTTGAGTTGTCATTTCAACCGCACCTGAAAGATACTTGCTTGGCAACAATTTATTACTAGTAACAGTGTGATGGAAGTGATGGTGGCAATGGAAATAGTGGTGGCAAAGGAACGAAAGTGAAAACAACAAAGTAAAGTAACTAGTAACAAGAAGGATTAAAAACACTGTAGGCTATGGAACGGATGGCTGGGTGCCGCATGGATGAGACATAACATGTAATAAACATGAGGTAACACACACAGAAAAGTAATGATCCTCTAGGAAAATATCAAACATTAGGCTTGTATCCCAAGGTAGTTGTGCGTGCTTGCAATAAGAACTTTGCACAACATCTTTTGTCCTACCATCCCGCTACCAACGGGGTCATAGGAATTATGGAGATTAAGGTGCTCTTTGACAAGAGTACATGAACAAAGCAATAACAATCAATTGATACATGGAATCCTCAAATTATAGTCCATCCCCTTTGGTGTCCCAAGTTTTCACCATTGAGATCGTCGGTTCCGGAATATAATAGGTGCATACAACTCATAAATATGATCAAGAACACAAATATATTCTTGAAAACATAAAGGGTTCAGATCTGAAATCATGACACTCGGGCCCAAATTGACAAGCATGAAGAGAAACAAGTAGTAGCAAAGATGATAAACACCATAGTAGATGATAGGAAACATGCCCCCAACAATCTGATGAACTATCACATGATCTAACTCATCCAATCCCTACCATCCCTTCGCCTACAGCAGGGAATTACACACACATGGATGGGGGAGACATGGAAGGATGATGGAGTGGTGATGGAGATGATGATGGCGTCGATTTCCCCTCACCAAAGGCCAAAACAGTCTCCAGATTAGCTCTCGCAGAGAAGCACATAGGTGGCGGCGGCTCCGCGATGAGAATTGGAGTATCGACTTCTGATTCAAGGTTTCCTCGTCGGGAGTAAAAATACCAGCCGAAGGAGACCCTAGGGGTGGCCCCACCCTACCAGGCGGGTTGGTGGCGTGGCCAGGGGCCAGGCCCCTCCACCTGGACTCCTGAGCTAGGGGTGGCCCCCCTATGGACATCTTCTAGCTCCGTGGCTCTTCTATTGCGTGGATTTTTCTAGGATGTTTCTTGGAATTTTCTTAGATGCTTAAATTTCCCATTTCCTGCACATAAAAAATCATACAGGCAGCTCTGCTGAAAAAGCGCCAGTCCGGGTTAGTTCCGTTTAAATCGTGCAAGAATGAAGCCAAAACAATAGAATTTTTTTTGGAAAAGTCGATACGTTTCGAACGTATCAACTCCCCCAAGCTTAGCATATTTCTTGTCCTCAAGCAATTCAGTTTAACAAACTGCACGCGACAAAGAAAACTTTGACAAACTCTTTTGCTTCAATAGATGTATATAAGACTGTACTACGAACTAGTCTAGCAATTATTGGAACAATGCTACAAAGACAATGCACGAAGCAAACCTTCATTCTTATGAAAATCTCTCAAACATCTAAGAATAAATAATATGCAACTGAAAAACATGTCAGGATCACAATGCACATGACTTAAACAGAGTAAAGTGGTATCTCTCTTGCCCCTTTGAGTGAAGCAAAACATAAATGCAGAAGCACTTCGGAGTTTCAAAGGAGACTAGAAATAAATATTTCAGAATGAGCAATATCACAATCATGCAGAAGACAATGTGGTAGTTGGGACAATGCACATTACACTCAGGATGAAAATTATGCTCTCAATAGTTGGTTCTTTGGAAGAAGAAGGTGGAGACTCTCGAACTGTGGCTTTTGATGGAAAAATTGAAAACCCATGGCTGTAAGCAAAGACTAAACAAGTACCAGAGCTCATGGTTTTGAAAACATAGATAAAATGCTTATAGGAGTGTAACTTTCTAGTCAACGTTAACGGTAAAGGTTTTCAATATCTTCCATACCAACCATATTAATGGTGGTTCCCATGCTTTTTGTGATATGCCTACACTTGTGCTCCCTATCCATCAATCATAGAAGGTCCATGGCCAACAATGATTGCGTGGTGCCCGTCATTCTGTCTCAAGTATGGAAGGAAAGATTGTAAATCTCCTTCCACCAATCATCAACAGCCTTTGTACAACATAACTTACATTTCATTCCGTCTCAAGTATGGAGGGGAAAGTGGAAGTTTTTATAAATTTGAAAAAAAATGAGAACTGGGCATTCTCCAGACCGGCCTCTGCCTCATAAATTTGACTAGATTAAACTTTGTCAAGGAGTTAAACATTTTTAGCATGGAAGATATTGATTGCCCCTAACGCTCCATGAGCTTGTATGGATACAAAAAGAGAAGTGCATTTGAATATTTTTGAGGTGGTACTAGAAAGTCTCCGTTAGGATGGCCGGTAAATACCATATATAGGAAGGTATGGTGGACTCATATGGCGCAACTGGTTTCAAGGATTTTAGATGCACAAGCAGTCAGTCCGCTTAGTGAAGGTGAAGGCTAGCAAAAGACGAGGAATAGACCAACTAGAGAGCAATAACGGTCATAATCATGCAGAGCGACAAAGCAACATTGAATCGGGCATGAAAGTGATATGACTACTCTGAAATAAAAAGATAATCAAGGCTTGATAGACTTCTAGTCATAAACATGTGTAAGCATGTGCCAAGTCAATCCAAAAATTCCACGAAGGGAAATACCACTTCAATATGCCAAATCATGAACGATGCAATGGATGTAAATCATTTCAATAACACATTATGCGCCCCAACTATTTGATGCTAGTCACAAAGAAAGCATGAACTCCTGGGAAAGCATTGTAATCATAGCACTATGTCGCTACAAGCTGGTCTCAAGATCAGAAGTACAGGAATATGTAAAAAAGTAGAAAGAAATAGAGTTCATACCAGCTTTTCTTGTTGCATCCCTTCCGTCGATCTTCATCATTGTTGCCTCGTCAGTTGCAATATCGAACGTCGAAAGATATAATCAGGTGCAATTGCAACCATGGACGTGAGCTGAACTCTTTAGACAAAGCAAACTAAAGAGATAAAGGAAATATTTTTGGGTTTTCACAGGTTTAAACGAAAGCAAAATAAAGGAGAAATCTTTTTGTTTTTTTTTTGCAAATAAAGAAAGAGCAAAGAAGAACAGGAAAAAACTTTTGAAAAGATTAAAGAGAACACCATGGATGATACAATGAAAGGGGAGAAGGGTACATACTCCCCCAAACTTAGGCTTTTGGCCTAAGTTGGGCTCGACTACTGCTGGCCCCAGAAGCTCAGTGGTGGCTCCGTGGGTCGCGCCGAGAAGCCGGTGCAGAGAAGGACATCATTTCGTCCTCCCAAGGAGAAGTCTCCGCGCTCCAAGAATAAGACCCCTCCCCCCGTCGGGCAACTGGTTCCTCCTGGGGAGGCAGAATGTGCTCTGGCTGCTCTTCCTCGGGAGCAACCCCCTCCATGGGGTGATAGAACTGCTGCCGAGCCATGAACTCGTCTATCTCAGTCGCGGTGAAGGACCATTCGTTTCTTCCAATGAAAAGCTAGGCGAAGAAGCTCAACAATAAGTGTGGAAAAGATGCCACCATATTTAGGACCCTGATGTGAGGAATCTTCCCTCGACGTACCTCTCTCGGGTTCCCGCTGCAGAGAGAGTTGAAGAGAGCCTTAAGTCTGGAGGGTTGCGTCTTCATCCTGTCCGTCCTCCCTACATTCCGCACACCTATAACATGACAAAACTTCCAACGACATAGTCATAACATCATCATAAATTCTAAATTCAATGGTAGAATCTATATCGTTGAATTTAAACTAGTTGACAAAGTAATAGGAGATTTTAGGGTATTGGTGTACTTGATGTGTGATGAGGTGTGTTAGATCTGCAGCTTCACAAATCATTTTTAATTCCTATTGTAGCAAGGAAATCCGGGCACGGGTACGTCGTGGCATGCACCGTGTCGGACTCGTCGAGTAACTCCGGGGCCACAATGTCATCATTGTAGCTCACCCTCGCACTTGAGGATGATGATACAGCTCTAGTAACTCTTTCCGTAGGTTCGGATTGTTTTCCCCCAAACCATCCTCTAGCTTTCCCAAACATCCCTATTCTGAGTTTTTTGGCAATTCACAAAAAGTGATAAATAAGAAATGAGAATTGAAGCATACTACTCTACTCACTTACCCAAGGCCTAAACTTGCATCAAAAAATCACAAATAATTTTCTAAGAATGCATGAAAGCTTATATGAACAGCCACTAAGAACTCCAAAATACTCATATATAAGTTTATCATTCAAAATTCTATTTGGAGGAGTCACATACCAAGGAGAAAATGTCCAAAATCTAAGCTGAAATGATGGGATGTGGAAGGAGATCGAAATTTGTAGCTAAGAGCACCAAGAACACAAGCTTGAACTGGATACTCGGGATTTTTGGAGCAAGAGAGAGAGAGGAAGAAGACCCGCCTGAAGGGGGTGATACGCCCCAAACGTAGCTATAATTTCTTGTTGTTGCATGCACTTTTATGTGACATTGCAACATGTTTTGCTACACTTTTATATCATTTTACACATATTTGGACTAACCTACTAACTCAGTGCACCCAGTGCGAGTTTCTGTCTGCTGATGATTGTAAGTTGCACAAAAAATCCATAAAAATATATAAAATAATCTGCATTCTAGAAGACTCCAGACGTCTGAACGAGAGATGGAGGTTGGCCACCTGTCTCCTAGGCGGCCTGCCCGCGCGGCCTAGGGGGACCCTGCGCCACGTGGCCGCCTGGGCGACTAGGACCTCCCCTGGTGCCCCCCTTGGGACCTATTTTTACCGTCGTGGAGGAAACCTTGATTCCAGAACTCCTTTTTCCAGAAGCGATTCCGATCTCCGCCGCCATCGCCAACAAGCTTCGGGGGACCAGAATTCCTGTGTCGTCACCCTGCCGGGACGGTGAAGTTCCACCGGATTCATATCCATCGACGTTGCTTCCTCCTTCCATGAAGCGGGAGTAGTTCCTCCTCGGGGCTGAGGCCTTCTATAGTAGCTATGTGGTTAATTCTCTCTCACATGTTGTGATCTTGATTATGATCATAGGCTATTTTAATCTAGGGTGATCCCATGATGTTTCCCCTTCTTCTATGTATTGGATTGATGTACTCACTTCATTTTATCTTGTATAATCTCCGAGACCAAGGTGACAGCGGTCTATTGGACATGGATTAGAAGAATATTTTCATGAGTGGTTTCCTCTTTAGTGAATTGATTGAATATTGAGAGTCTCATGGTGCTTGTCTTTTACCATACTTGAGATACGTAGTGGTGATTGTGGTACTCTCTTTGGATGGCCGCGGTGACATTGGGAAATCCATAGATGAGAACTACGAACTCTGAGGTGTGCTTTTGTAGCCCTACATAATTTTCGTCCTCTCATGATCACAAAGGAATGACCTTTGAGTTACATATCCTTGCATGTTTTAGTGGAAATATCATGTGATTAGACTATGTTAATGTTGTTGGGAGTTGCCACTGGTGAAACTATGAAGCCTATGCCTTGTTTCCGCCATTGCAATACCGTTTGTGCTCACGTTTACTACTTGTTTGATTGTTGTAAGTTTTATTACAGATTTATATTACTTCGTTTAGCCACACCTATCACCCATATTTTACCATCTCTTCACCAAACTAGTGCACCTGTAAAACTCCTAGTTGTATTAGGTGTGTTGGGGACACAAGAGACTTCTTGTATCTTAATTGCAGGGTTGCTTGAGAGAGACCATCTTCAACCTCTACTTCCCAGAGTTCGATAAACCTTAGGCCATCCACTTGAGGGAAATTGATGCTGTCCTACAAACCTCTGCGCTCTGAGGCCCAACATAGTCTACAAGAATATAAGCGTAGACATCAAGCTATTTCTGGCGCCGTTGCTGCGGAAGTAAGTGTTTGAAGCTATATCTTCAGATCTTTCAATTAAATCTTTTCATTTCTTGTTTTTATTTTTCACTAGTTACGCTTATGGAAAACTGCATTCTTAGTTCGCTGCTTGGGGAAGGCCGCTTTACCAGACCCGTGGTAGATAATTCTCCTCCACTTACTGAATGTATCCCATTAAAAATACCACTTGGGATAATTGAAATAATTAGGAACGATTGCTATGCAGGGGATGGAACAGACCATCCAAGTATTCATTTGTTGAAACTTACAGGACTTTGTGACTTATTTAAGATTTCAGTTTTGACAAGAGGTGGAGTCATGAGGAAATTATTTGCCTTGTCAATGAAAGGAAAAGCATTGGAATGGTATAGGCTACTAGATCATTCTCACCTACGGGGTTGGGAAGAGATCCAGTCTCTCATTTACTCCAAGTTTTATCCTCTTCATGAAGTCCATGAGAATAGGAATTATGTTTATAATTTCTATCCTCGTGACGGAGAGAGCATAGCTCAAGCTTGGGGAGACTAAAAAATTTAATTATAAAAAGTTACCATGGGCTCCCCAAAGATATAATTATTACTGATTTCTATGTGAGGCTCTCTCCACAGGATAAAGACTTTCTCGATGCTTCCTCTATGTGTTCTTTGACAAACAAAAAGATTGATGCTAAATGGGAACTCCTTGAAAGAGTTCAATGCAATATTGAAGGTTGGGAGATCGACAAAGGTAAAGAGTCAGGTATAAATTATGAGTATGATTGCATTAAGTCCTTTGTTGAAACTGCAAGTTTTAATAAGTTTAGTGCTACGTTTGGGATTGACTCTAAACTCCTTGTTGATTTCCTCAAATCTTTTGCTTCACATATTAATATGCCTAAGGAGAATTGGATCAAGCATCATGAACCTTTTAAAGAGATTTGCAAAGAAAATGAAATTGTTAATGATAATTGCAACATGCATGATCTATTTCCTAAAAATGAAGTTTTATATAAGCATGTTAATTTTTGTGGAGTGGATAGACCTTTTGAAAGGCCTATGATTGAAGAAGAGAAGTATTGTAAGCAACATAAGCATTAAAGAACAACAACTTGGGTTAGAGATTTAAATGAAATGGCTAGAGAATTGTGTGACCTTTATCATTTTACTTGTGAACTTTGTGGTATAGAGGGTCACTTTACTTTTAAATGCATGTACTTCCAAAACATAACTGTTAACCAGTTGTGTGATAACATGATCACTTCTGATCCTTATGATGAACTTATGTTATTTTTTATGTGTGAAGAGTTATCATAAAAAACTTCTTGGCTAGATGATAATGCCTTAGGAATAAACAACACTTTGCAAAAATGTCATCTCTAATGTGTTGTTAATTGCCATGAAAATGATTACATAAGTAATATTATAAAGGAGGGAACTTTACCAAAGAACAAAAATGTCTCTTATGTTTCCACTAATAAAAAGGAGAGTTTCTCCCAAGTTTCCCCATTGTTTCTAATGATAAACCAGAATATGTGGAGAAGCTTCATCTCCAACCACTCCCTCCTAAGGTGAAGAAGAAGAGAAAGAAGAGGGGGAAGAGGAACAAGAAGGAAGAAGAATGGGTATCAACCTGGCCTGAGCATATTCCTCGCATCAACTTGTCGGGACCCGGGGTTAGCGTATGCAAGCCTCACTACAACACAATCATATGGAGAGCCGAGAACCGTACCCACTTGTCTAAGCAGACAAGGCCAAGCACAAAACGTTCTCGGAAAGAATCGAACGTGAGGGGCATCCCATCCAGGCCGGATGATCAACTGAAACGGGTCCTCATCGTCCGCACACAAGTCTAAATGATATGGGTGATGAACTCCCATACTCATAGACAAGTCGCCTCAACCATACTATCGATTGTATTATAACCCTTACATAGACTTACTCCAGCCCGATCACTTAGTCGGGGTCTAGGGCGGGCTCGATCATACATCAAAGTGTGCATGAGACAGAGTCTCGAACAATCGCATCGCGATGCCCCAAGCTACGCACATCTAAGGGCCACTTGGTGTATAAAAGACCGCCAGCCAAATCACAACTAAGGTCTCGAAAACCCATACTAAGACATGCATGTTATAAACATACACGCAGCACACATGCCTTGTATGAACAGTAGGTATCATTGCAATTCTCTACAAAGTATACATCTTTATTAATAACTCTTACAGAGTGCACAAAGAGATCACAAGCATGTGATCCAACATTACAACAGACAAGCGGAAGAAAGTAGGTCTGAGTACAGACAAGTTTAACAAATGGCTTAGAGAAGCCTTATCTAAAAACAAGCCCTCCACGGGGGAACCAGTCGTCTGACTGGGACTACACTAGCTTGGTCTTGGTCTGAGTCTTCATTCTTCGAGCTTCGGGTAGAAGCCACCATCGGGGTCGGTGGGTTCATCTAAAACATAGAATAAGCAAACGTGAGTACAAAGTCGTACTCAGCAAAACTTACATAGGAACTATACTAATCATGCACATGTATCAAGGTAAAGGGAGGTGGGGTTTCACTTGCAAAAGTGCCAGCTTTGACTTGGCTAGTCCTGAACTACGAGTACCAGACTTGAGGTAAGAAGCGTACACGAGTCCACTACATCTATTCAACCAATTACACCACTATGGTTACTTCCTCGACTTCCCCACGAGAAGCACACCATAGCACTCACGCTTATCTTGGTGTGTTTTAGAATTATCCAGTTCAAGTTATCTAATAATCAAGCTAAGCTTTCCAAGAAGTCCATAACCGCGGACGCGGCTATTCGAATAGTTTTGTTAACCCTGCAGGGGTGTACCGCTACACACACGTGTCATCAGTTACCGCCTTTTGAGTGTCACCGTTCAAGAGATGACAGCGAGGATGCCACCACAACACTTCGCCCACCGCTCCGTTCTAGTCCAGAGAGTCGCCTATCTGAGGGGGATCCGTATGGAAGTCCGGCCGAGGTTCCAGTACAGCCTCAAACGATGTGTGCAGGGTCCCAAGCCGGTCTTGAAAAGCCATTCATCCACTTCGCAGACCGTGCCACATCCCTACCAGAACTCCGAACTACTGCGACTCTTGGGGTTCGAACGGGGTGAGGTACTAGGATGAGAGGGGTCAGTGAGCCCAATGTGTGGTTGTACTCTTCTTCTTGGATCAGCACACAAGAACTCGGACTTAAGGCGGTGTTCAACGAGACAACCCACTGTGTACTCCTACACAGCCTCTCATCGTTCACCTTGTATTAGGGTAGATTCACCAACACATTTCACTTTCATCAACACCATGTTTACCATCATCCCGACTCACATAAAAAGCAACCTCATTGTACCACTAAGCATACAATAAGCAGTAACAGTTACAGGGGCCACATGATATCAACCAACTCCTACATCTGCTAGGATTGTGGTTTGCTTACTACTGTGACAAGATGATAGGTCATGCAACGGATATGGTTCAACTATGCGGTAGAAACGTTATCATGGTGATCATCCTAAACAATGCATAAGCGATAAATGAGAGGGAAGTGGGATTTTATCGACATGATCAATGGGGGTTTGCTTGCGTTGCTGACGAGGTTTCGATAACGGTGTCTTCAACGAAGGGGGCAGCCTCCTGCTCCGATTCCACCTCTACTCGACAAACAACAAACAAGGAAGCAATATAAATACAATGCACAAACACATGGTTGAAGGTTGAAACTTGATGTATATGTTTCTGATGTGTTTGGTCAATTCCATTTAAACGGAGTATATTGCAAATTGAATTGCAAATTCAAACTCCAATTTGAATTCAAACTTAGTCAAGTTACATGTGACATTGTTTGATCAATTTGAATCATTTTCAAATGTGTATGATATGCCTCTGATGTGTGGTTGAAATGTAACAAGTTTCCATGGTCCAAGTTGCAAAATCATTTGAATTAAATTTGAATAAATTCCAAATAAATCAAATGACATATGCTACTGGTCCCAATTTAAAATCAACTCAAACATAGTTGAAAGTTGGATATTTGGATAGGTTATTTTCTCCTGATCATTTTTCATATATTATTTGTCCAATTTGGAGTTAATATGAATTTTCTATGAATTATTGAAGTTTTGGGTATTTTTTGGAATTTCTGGAATATTTTTAATCGATTTAAATGATTTACTGCGTCAGCACTGCGCCAGCATGGCGTCAGCAGGGAGCTGACCAGTGGGGCCGGGGTGTCAGTGGGGGGTTAAATAACCCGGTTAGTTAAACTAACCAGGGGGGTTAGTTACTGGCCTTGGGCCCACGGGTTAGTGTCACTAGGGGGGGGGGATTAGTGCTTAACTAAGCACGGGTTAAGGCTAACCCACCGGCGGCTTGACGCCGGGTGCCTGGCTTTGGCGGCGCACACGGGGACGGCGGCGCAGTCGACCAAATCGAACGGGGAGAGCTGCGTTGGGATCCTGGGGTCGGCGCGCGTCCACTGGAGGTTGCAGCATGAGCGGGGGGTGACGGAGGCGACGGCAGGGACCTCGTCGGCGGCAACCGTGACATGGCGACGACGAAGACGGCGCTGCAGTGGCCTAACTCGAGCGTGCGCTAGTGCAAAAGAACCAAGTGGACCTCAGGAGCACGATGGGCAGGCTGGGCTGGACGAAAAAGCACGGGAGCGAGCTTAACGTCGTACATGGCGGCGAGCTCGCTCGGCTCCCATGGAGGATGTCGCTAGAGGACGCAAACGAGGGCGTACCCAGAGGGTTTTCGAGCTACAGCTCACCAGGAACTCGACGGGGGTAGCAGCTCGGTCGGGGAGGGCTCGACGGTGGAGTATTTGGACCGCGACGCACGGCGGCCGGAGCGGAAGACGATGAAGCGCACGTCGGCTACAAGGCGTCCCGGGGAGATTCCTTCTGCGACTTGGCGTAGACGACGACGGCGAAGACGATGGACCCGTTCTCGGTGGCTATCTCGAGCTCGGGCTACGAGTTTCCATGGCCATGGCTTGCGATGCTCTCGGGAGTCTTCGCGGGCGAGCTAGGGAGAGACGCAGAGGGGTTAGGAGGAGGGGGAAAGGACATGCAGCTCGTCCAGCAGCGGCGTGGCGCATCTAGGAGCTTAGGGAGGGCAGGTGGAGGCTGGGGAGAGCAAGGCGTGCTCGGCTGGCTCGGTGGCATTCCACGAAGCAGCTTGGAGGCACGGGGAGGTAGAAGACAAGGGAGGAGTCCAGGTGGGCTGGACTGGGCCAGAAGAGGTGGGCCTCGCCTAGGCGCCAGGTAAGTTTGCTGTTCTTTTCTTTTCTGTTTTCTTTTCTGTCTTTTGTTTTGTCTTGCTAAAAAAAATAGCTAGACATTTTCTAAAATGCTGCAAATTTTTATGTGGCCTCACAATAAAATAGGTTAGCCACTTATAAAATTTGAACACTTTTAAAATTAAAATTATTTGAACTTTTAATCAAATAGGGGTTTAAATTTAAATCCATGCTCCTGTTTGAATATTTGAAAAATCTATGAGCATGGGGTGGGTCCCACATCACTTGATATGTGATCACACTCATTTATAAGACTTTTCAAAAATCTAACATGAAATTTTGGAGAAGATTTTTATCTGGCCATTTGATTTAATTTCTCAGGGCTTTTCTTTTCCCCATTTTTGAATTTTCTTTGTAATTTTTGCATGATGCAAAGGAGCACTTGATCCTAGCACATACCTAAGCTGGGTTCTGACAACACGCCCCCACTCAAAAGAATCTCGTCCCGAGATTCAGAAGTCTGAGGGAGGAAGGAGGGGTACTCGGCACTGAGACGGTCTTCTCTTTCCCACGTGGCTTCTCTCTCAGAGTGGTGTGACCACTGAACTTTCAGAAACTTGATCTTCTTTCGGCGAGTGACACGCTCTGCTGAATCAAGAATACGAACAGGGTATTCTCTATAAGAAAGGTCATCTTGGAGATCAAGCGTTTCATGGTCGACTTCGCGGATGGGGTCCTTGAAGCAACGCCTGAGTTGTGACACATGGAATACATCATGTACTCGGGAAAGGTGCGGGGGTAGTTCAAGTTGGTAGGCAACTTCTCCACGTTTAGCAAGAATGCGGAAAGGTCCGATGTAACGTGGGGCCAATTTGCCTTTGATACCGAATCGTTGGGTTCCCTTCAGAGGAGTAACCCGAAGGTAAGCCTTCTCATCCAGATTGTAGCTCTCTTGCCTATGATGACGATCATAGTAGCTTTTCTGACGAGACTGGGCTGCTTTCAGTTGATCACGAACAATGTGAACTTGCTCTTCTGCTTCTTTGATCATATCCGGTCCAAAGAATTATCTTTCACCGGTTTCTGACCTGTTTAGGGGTGTTCGACATCGTCGTCCATATAGGAGTTCAAAAGGAGCCATGTTCAGACTAGATTGAAAACTATTGTTATAAGAAAATTTGGAAAATGGAAGAGACTTCTCCCAATTCTTTCCGAATGAGATAACACAAGCTCTGAGCATGTCTTCCAAAATTTGGTTAACCCTTTCGACTTGACCGCTAGACTGAGGATGGAAAGCCGTACTAAAGGAGAGATGAGTTCCCATAGCATTCTGAAAGGTTCTCCAAAATCTAGAGGTGAAAAGGCTACCACGATCAGAATTGATTTCCAAAGGAACACCGTGAAGGGATACAATTCTAGAGACGTACAAGTCCGCTAACTGGCTAGCAGCTATAGCCTCGCGAACCGGAAGGAAGTGAGCAACTTTGGAAAGCCTATCTATGACAACGAAGATGGCATCGTTTCCTTTCTGGCTTTTTGGAAAGCCGATGATGAAGTCCATACCGACTTTGTCCCATTTCCACTCTGGAATAGGCAAAGGTTGAAGTGTACCAGCTGGTCTTTGATGTTCTGCCTTAATGCGACAACAAACATCACATTCGGCAACAAATTGAGCAATGTCTCTCTTCATCCTAGTCCACCAAAATCTGTGGCGTAGATCTCGGTACATTTTTGTGCTACCGGGATGAATCGAGAGGGGTGTGTCATGGGCTTCTTTGAGGATGAGTTGCCTTAGTTCCCTATTCTTAGGTACTACCAAACGATTTCCAAAGAATACCGTTCCTTTACTATCTGTGGAGAAACATTTAGCAACTCCGCTAGCAATGTTCTCCTTGATCCGGCGTACACCTCGTGCACGTCTTTGGGCAACTATGATTTGATCCTCAAGGGTTGGTTTCGCCACCAACTTGAAAAGAGATCCACGAGGAACAATCTCGAGATTAAGCTTTCGAAATTCCTCATGAAGAAGTGGTTGATACTGTTGTAACATGAGGTTGTTACAATACGACTTACGACTTAGTGCATTAGCCATGACATTGGCTTTGCCTGGGGTGTAAGAAATTACTACGTCGTAATCTTTTATCAACTCAATCCAGCGTCTTTGCCTGAGATTAAAATCTGGCTGGGTGAAAATGTATTTGAGGCTTTGGTGGTCGGAATAGATCTCACAATGATTACCAAGGAGGTAATGTCGCCAAGTTGTTAGGGCATGAACTACGGCAGCGAGTTCAAGATCGTGGGTAGGATAGTTCTCTTCATGTGGTCGCAACTGGCGTGAAGCATAAGCTACCACATGTCGATCTTGCAGAAGTATGCATCCTAACCCTTGCCGTGAGGCATCACAATAGATCTCGAAATCCTTTTTGGTGTCTGGAGGTGCAAGTACGGGTTCAGAAGTCAATCTTCTTTTTAGCTCTTGAAAGCTTTCCTCGCACTTGGAAGTCCATAGGAATTTCTTATCTTTCTTGAGGAGTTCAGTAAGAGGCTTTGCAACTTTAGAGAAGTTCTCGACGAAGCGACGACAATAGCTGTCTAGGCCAAGAAAACTCCTAACTTGCTTAACCGATTCAGGTGGAGTCCAGTCAAGGACGGTCTGAACTCTCTCGGGATTCACAGCAATGCCTTTTGCAGAAATCAAGTGGCCTAAGTAGGTCACTTCTGGTAGCTAAAATTCACACTTGGAGAATTTAGCATACAGGCGATGCTCTCTAAGTTTCATCAATACCAGCCTTAGGTGTTCGACATGTTCTTCTTCGTTCTTCGAGTATATAAGGATGTCATCGAGGTAAACCACGACGAACTGGTCCAAATACTCCATGAAGATCGAGTTCATCATGCGTGAGACAGTGGCGGGGGCATTGGTTAGACCGAAGGACATGACGGTGAACTCGTAAAGACCATAACGAGTAGTGAAAGCCGTCTTGGGAATGTCCTCGCTTCGGATCTTGATTTGATGATATCCTAATCTCAAATCCATCTTGGAGAATACAGAGGATCCTGCAAGTTGATCGTAAAGATCATTGATCCTGGGCAATGGTTACTTGTTCTTTATCGTCGCTAAATTTAGCGGGCGATAGTCTACGCACATCCTTTCTGTTCCATCTTTCTTCGTTACGAACAGAACGGGGCAACCCCATGGCGATGAGCTAGGGCGGATGAAGCCTTTTGCCAACGAAGCATCAAGTTGGGTTTTTAGCTCAGCTAACTCATGTGGGGCCATTCTATATGGGCGTCTGGAAATTGGGGTTGTTCCTGGTATAAGATCCACTATGGATTCTACACATCTGTCGGTGACTAGGTTTAAGGGGTTAGATCTCTGGATAGCTTTCTAGAGGATGACCAAGGTTTACTAGGGGCTACAATAGATATGTCAGAGTAGCAAAGTACCCCAACACGATGGTTAGTGTGGTTATTCTGGCTAGAAGACATCTAAAATGGGAGGAGAAGCTGGAAATGAATCACTAAAGTTTTCTAGAAAAAAACCTACAACAAACTCTAGAGAACTATCGGGCATACCACCTAGAAGTTCTTCTAAAAGGACAACCGAAATGGAAAGAAGGATTTTGCAAAGGCATCAGATTATGAAGAAACCTGGAATGACTCGGACAGCATAACGTCTGTAATTGCAAGAGAAATGGAATTCTTCACAACATATCAACAACACTTACATAGGATGTCTCAAAATAGGAAGCACAACGACTCTAGAAGACTGAACACAACTTTCCTACGGCTACAAGGAAGCAAACAACGAGATGTTCTGGTAAGACATAGATGAGCCTAGTCCTATCATCCCGTAGAAAAGATAAGGGTGACTCAGAACTCAGATCAATGATGATAAGGAGAAAAAGAAGCCTTACGTTGTTCCCTTATACCCAAGTAACTGTATAACTATAGAATTCTAGACTCGACTTCGACCAAGGGTTTGATAATCCTACAAACAGTCCTGCTCTGATACCAAGTCTGTCGGGACCCGGGGTTAGCGTATGCAAGCCTCGCTACAACACAATCATATGGAGAGCCGAGAATCGTACCCACTTGTCTAAGCAGACAAGGCCAAGCACAGAATGTTCTCGGAAAGCATCGAACGTGAGGGGCATCCCATCCAGGCCGGATGATCAACTGAAATGGGTCCTCATCGTCCGCACACAAGTCTAAATGATATGGGTGATGAACTCCCATACTCACAGACAAGTCGCCTCAGCCATACTATCGATTGTATTATAACCCTTACATAGACTTACTCCAGCCCGATCACTTAGTCGGGGTCTAGGGCGGGCTCGATCATACATCAAAGTGTGCACGAGACAGAGTCTCGAACAATCGCATCGCGATGCCCCAAGCTGCGCACATCTAAGGGCCACTTGGTGTATAGAAGACCGCCAGCCAGATCACAACTAAGGTCTCGAAAACCCATACTAACACATGCATGTTATAAACATACACGCAGCACACATGCCTTGTATGAACAGCAGGTATCATTGCAATTCTCTACAAAGTATACATCTTTATTAATAACTCTTACAGAGTGCACACAGAGATCACAAGCATGTGATCCAACATTACAACAGACAAGCGGAAGCAAGTAGTTCTAAGTACAGACAAGTTTAACAAATGGCTTAGAGAAGCCTTATCTAAAAACAAGCCCTCCACGGGGGAACCAGTCGTCTGACTGGGACTACACTAGCTTGGTCTTCGTCTGAGTCTTCATTCTTCGAGCTTCGGGTAGAAGCCACCATCGGGGTCGGTGGGTTCATCTAAAACATAGAATAAGCAAACGTGAGTACAAAGTCGTACTCAGCAAGACTTACATAGGAACTATTCTACTCATGCACATGTATCAAGGTAAAGGGAGGTGGGGTTTCACTTGCAGAAGTGCCAGCTTTGACTTGGCTAGTCCTGAACTACGAGTACCATACTTGAGGTAAGAAGCGTACACGAGTCCACTACATCTCTTCAACCAATTACACCACTATGGTTACTTCCTCGACTTCCCCACGAGAAGCACACCATAGCACTCACGCTTATCTTGGTGTGTTTTAGAAGTATCCAGTTCAAATTGTCTAATAATCAAGCTAAGTTGTCCAAGCAGTCCATAACCGCGGACGCGGCTATTCGAATAGTTTTGTTAACCCTGCAGGGGTGTACCGCTACACACACGTGTCATCAGTTACCGCCTTTTGAGTGTCACCGTTCAAGAGATGACAGCGAGGATGCCACCACAAGACTTCGCCCACCGCTCCGTTCTAGTCCAGAGAGTAGCCTATCTGAGGGGGATCCGTATGGAAGTCCGGCCGAGGTTCCAGTACAGCCTCAAACGATGAGTGCAGGGTCCCAAGCCGGTCTTGAAAAGCCGTTCATCCACTTCGCAGACCGTGCCACAGCCCTACCAGAACTCCGAACTACTGCGACTCTTGGGGTTCGAACGGGGTGAGGTACTAGGATGAGAGGGGCCAGTGAGCCCAATGTGTGGTTGTACTCTTCTTCTTGGATCACCACACAAGAACTCGGACTTAAGGCGGTGTTCAACGAGACAACCCACTGTGTACTCCTACACAGCCTCTCATCGTTCACCTTGTATTAGGGTAGATTCACCAACACATTTCACTTTCATCAACACCATGTTTACCATCATCCCGACTCACATCAAAAGCAACCTCATTGTACCACTAAGCATGCAATAAGCAGTAACAGTTGCAGGGGCCACATGATATCAACCAACTCCTACATCTGCTAGGATTGTGGTTTGCTAACTACTGTGACAAGATGATAGGTCATGCAACGGATATGGTTCAACTATGCGGTAGAAACGTTATGATGGTGATCATCCTAAAAAATTCATAAGCGAGATATGAGAGGGAAGTGGGATTTTATCGACATGATCAATGGGGGTTTGCTTGCCTTGCTGACGAGGTTTCGATAACGGTGTCTTCAACGAAGGGGGCAGCCTCCTGCTCCGGTTCCACCTCCACTCGACAAACAACAAACAAGGAAGCAATATAAATACAATGCACAAACACATGGTTGAAGGTTGAAACTTGATGGATATGTTTCTGATGTGTTTGGGAAATTCCTTATAAACGGAGTATATTGCAAATTGAATTGCAAATTCAAACTCCAATTTGAATTCAAACTTAGTCAAGTTACATGTGACATTGTTTGATCAATTTGAATCATTTTCAAATGTGTATGATATGCCTCTGATGTGTGGTTTAAATGTAACAAGTTTCCATGGTCCAAGTTGCAAAATCATTTGAATTAAATTTGAATAAATTCCAAATAAATCAAATGACATATGCTACTGGTCCCAATTTAAAATCAACTCAAACATAGTTTAAAGTTGGATATTTGGATAGGTTATTTTCTCCTGATCATTTTTCATATATTATTTGTCCAATTTGGAGTTAATATGAATTTTCTATGAATTATTGAAGTTTTGGGTATTTTCTGGAATTTCTGGAATATTTTTAATCGATTTAAATGATTTACTGCGTCAGCATGGCGTCAGCAGGGAGCTGACCAGTGGGGCCGGGGTGTCAGTGGGGGGTTAAATAACCCGGTTAGTTAAACTAACCAGGGGTGTTAGTTAGTGGCCTTGGGCCCACGGGTCAGTGTCACTAGGGGGGGATTAGTGCTTAACTAAGCACGGGTTAAGGCTAACCCACCGGTGGCTTGACGCTGGTGGCCTGGCCACGGCGGCGCACACGGGGATGGCGGCGCAGTCGACCAAATCGAACGGGGAGAGCTGCGTTGGGATCCTGGGGTCGTCGCGCGTCCACTGGAGGTTGCAGCATGAGTGGGGTGTGACGGAGGCGACGGCAGGGACCTCATCGGCGGCAACCGTGATGGCGACGACGAAGACGGCGCTGCAGTGGCCTAACTCGAGCGTGCGTTAGTGCAAAAGAACCAAGTGGACCTCAGGAGCTTGATGGGCAGGCTGGGATGGACGAAAAAGCACGGGAGCGAGCTTAACGTCGTCCATGGCGGCGAGCTCGCTCGGCTCCCATGGCGGACGTCGCTAGAGGATGCAAACGAGGGCGTACCCAGAGGGTTTTCGAGCTACATCTCACCAGGAACTCGACGGGGGTAGCAGCTCGGTCGGGGAGGGCTCGACGGTGGAGTATTTGGACCGCGACGCACGGCGGCCGGAGCGGAAGACGATGAAGCGCACGTCGGCTACAAGGCGTCCCGGGGCGATTCCTTCTGTGACTTGGCATAGACGACGACGGCGAAGACGATGGACACGTTCTCGGCGGCTATCTCGAGCTCGGGCTACGAGTTTCCATGGCCATGGTCGGCGATGCTCTCGGGAGTCTTCGCGGGCGAGCTAGGGAGAGACGCAGAGGGGTTGGGAGGAGGGGGAAAGGACATGCGGCTCGTCCAGCAGCGGCGTGGCGCATCTAGGAGCTTAGGGAGGGCAGGTGGAGGCTGGGGAGAGCAAGGCGTGCTCGGCTGGCTCCGTGGCATTCCACCGAGCAGCTTGGAGGCGCGGGGAGGTAGAAGACAAGGGAGGAGTCCAGGTGGGCTGGACTGGGCCAGAAGAGGTGGGCCTCGCCTAGGCGCCAGGTAAGTTTGCTGTTCTTTTCTTTTCTGTTTTCTTTTCTGTCTTTTGTTTTGTCTTGCTAAAAAAAATCGCTAGACATTTTCTAAAATGCTGCAAATTTTTATGTGGCCTCACAATAAAATAGGTTACTTATAAAATTTGAACACTTTTAAAATTAAAATAATTTGAACTTTAAATCAAATAGGGGTTTAAATTTAAATCCATGCTCATGTTTGAATATTTGAAAAATCTATGAGCATGGGGTGGGTCCCACATCACTTGATATGTGATCACACTCATTTATAAGACTTTTCAAAAATGTAACATGAAATTTTGGAGAAGATTTTTATCTGGCCATTTGATTTAATTTCTCAGGGCTTTTCTTTTCCCCATTTTTGAATTTTCTTTGTAATTTTTGCATGATGCAAAGGAGCACTTGATCCTAGCACATACCTAAGCTGGGTTCTGACACAACTTTTATCCTAATGGTCTTAAGTATAGAGAAGATGGTGAACTTTATTTCCTTCATTATCATCTTGATGATTCGTCCATAGTTACTATTGAAGATTATTTTACTTATGATATTCATGTTACTTATTATGATTGGGAAGATGATGATAATGCTACTTATGATCTTGAAAATATTTTTTGTACCAACTCTGAAAGTGATGATATGGAAAGCTCTAAGCTTGGGGATGATAGGATTGCAAGTACTTTACCCATTAGTAATTTTATAATTGATAATTCTTTTTTTAGTAAGAAAAAAGACAACATGTTCACAAGTACAGTTGCTAGCAATGATAATGCTCATCTCTACTATGATGATGTTATAACTCCTATCTATAGTGATTGTAAAGATACCTATGAAATAAGGAGAAATTATCCTTATGAAACTGGTCATAATCATGGAGGGAATTACTCCCTTGCTGAACACCATCTTCCTAATACACAATAAATCTATAGTGTTCATGTTGTTTATGATAGTCCTACTCCCACTATTACCAATGAGAAAGATTATGCTTATGTGGAGAGTAAGAGTACCTTTTTGCATGTGGATCATGGTAATGATGCTTTATGTGATACTTATATTGTTGAGTTTATTCATGATCTTACGGAAAATTATTAAGAGAAGGGAACATATGCTTATAGATATTTCAACAATATCAAGTTCCCTCTCTTTATGTTGATGAAGGTTTTGAAGCTTCACTTGTTTTGCCTTCCTATGCTTATTTCTTTGTGCTTCAATGAATTATTCTATTGTAATATTCCTATGCATAGGAAGCATGTTATACTTAAATGTGTTTGGTATTTTCTTCTTTATGCTCTCTTTTGTTCATCAACTCTTATTCCTATGAGAGCATCATTAAAATCTTAAGCCTATCTTTATGGCTATAAAGAAAGAGCTATAGGGAGACAATCCTTGTTAGCTTTACTTTGAGTTTTTACTTTCAGTTTTAATGGTCTTAATGCTTGTTACTACTGTAGAAACATCATTTTATCTTTATTTTCAAGATTTGTGCCAAGTTTTAGCCTCCGATTGCAAGAAATTTCAAAACTTGCGACATGCTGTCCAAAAACAGATTATGTCCCCTTGACGAAAAAATTAGCCAAAACTCATTAGATCATCTTTTTGATCTAAATTTTTTGGACAGTATGCTCTATACAATTAGCTTTCATGCATCTGTTCTGCGTTTTTTGATTTGAGTTGCAGAAATACCCCGAAAAAATTAATCACTACCTGCTAGTCTGTTTTTCACAAATTCTTCCATGTTTTGCGTTTTCATCGTTTAGCAAACCTTAAGCTTGCTTTTTCTTTGCAAAAAAATTTTGGAAATCATGTGAAATAGAAGCTCTTCAAGAATACCTTTATTTCTAGTAGAGAAAAAATATTTTATCATGGGTACCAATGTTCAAGATATCGCTTATCGTTAACTTATCGGTCGACCCAAGAGAAGAGATAAATCGGCTTATCGGCCGATTTATCGGTTATATCGGTCGACCATTTATCGGTAAGGTTTTTCTTAAAACTAGGATTTTCCTAATGGAAATAATTTAAAATATGCTATATTAATATTAAACACACGTGACAAATAAATGTTTAAAGCATTCAAAATATGCTATATTAGTGTACAAGTAATAATACTACACTTACATACACGCAAGCACACATGTTAATCGCGGGAGCGGCTGTTGGAGCACCCAAAATTTATTGCTATCATGGGGGATTTGTCCAGTGTCGTTTTGTGGCTCGCGGGACGAAGCGGGGACATTTTTCTGCGATTTCAGACAGACCCGTAATTTATCGGTGAAAATCAGCCTGACAGCCGATAAATCGGTTTGACAACCGATAAATTGACCGGACCGATAAATTAGAGAGATATGCGTTTATCGTATCGGTGGAACCCCGATAAGCGATATATCGGAATATCGACCGATATTTGTAACAGTCTAATCAGCTTATGATGAGTTTCGTATGAAGAGAGTTTTTAAGTATGCGAAGGAAGATGATGAAAGAAGATTCGGGAGTGTCAAGCGCTCAAGCTTGGGGATGCCCCCATGCACCCCCAAGAAATATCCAAGAAGACTCAAGCGTCTAAGCTTGGGGATGCCCCCGTGCATCCCCTTCTCCATCAACAATCATCAGTTTATCCTTCTCCATGCTATATTTTTCTCGCTTCATATGTTATGTGCTAAACTTGGAGCGTCTCGCTGTTTAGTTTTTAGTTCGTTTTTAGTTTTTTGTTGTTCATAACAAGTTGGATGCTAACCTTCATTGTTTGGGAGAGAAACACGCTCCACTCCACCTTAGAACACAACATAGGCTTGCATGCTTATCTTTCTTTTTGTGTGTGTTCTTTATCTTTTCATAGCTACTATCATGCTTAGCTCTTAGTTTTCATGCTTATATTTTTAAGAGCTTTTGTTTAGGTTGACTTAGGAACTCTCTTGAGTTTTCATGCTTATCTTGTGTAGAGAGTAGACTTGTTGCAGTGAGTTGTCTGTCTTCCATGAGTAGGTAATTAAGGTTGCTATTACAAGTGTAGTAGTAACATGCAATAGTTTTGAGGTATTGATTTGAGTAATGTTTGGACATTAGGGTTCCATGATCTTGAGCCTATTAGTGATAGGTGTCGTATTTTGGGCAATCCGTTCTTATTTTCAAAAACTAAAAAAATTAGTTGAGAACTCTAGCTACTAGATGGATCGCTAACCTCTGGAGGGGTTGGAATATATAGAGTACCCTCACGTACCATGGGTTGACGATGTGCAAGGATAACCAAACCCACATACACTTATCCTCGGGGTACTCATCTCTTTTTGAACCTCCTGATTAGATAGAGAGTTACCGGTAATAAGTGCATGAGTTCTTCGGACTAATGCGAGTATTCGATTGTTGTCACTTACACCTTCCATATTTCGCCGGAATAAGTGCATGAGTTCTTAGAACACAACATAGGCTTGCATTTCCCTTTATCATCTTGAGAGTTTGTGCATACTTCGCCAGTGCATCCAAACCCTTGGCATGATACGCTCTGTCATCATAAACCTCCTTATATCTTCCTCAAAACAGCCACCATACCTACCTATCAAGGCATTTCCATATCCTTTCTGAGATACATTGCCATGCAACATCCACCATATCATGACTTGATCTTCATGTCATACATATTTTTGCTTGATGGAGGAGCCGCATTCTAGTTGGGCTTTTCCCTTATAATTCCTACATGACGTGCTAGTATCATTGCATATCCTGCTACATTGGCAGAGGCATACATTTGCTTACATCATGATAGTTTTCATCTTTCTTTATGTTGAGTACATCCTTTAAAGTGTGAAGATCTTCTAAATTCATGTAAAATATAGAGTGTTGCCCTTAAGTGAGTAAAATATCCCAAAGAGGACAAATTAAAAGATCCCAAAGAGGAAAAATGAGAGATAAATAGTAAGAGCCAAAGAGTCCACAAAAAGATCTACGTAGAAAAAAGAGAAAAATAAATAAAAAGACAGAAGGGGGCAACACTACTATTCCCATTGAAAGATCCACACCCGTAATCCATTGATATATATGTGGTCCATAGAGATTATCATTCATGCATAACTATGTGGGGACCCTTACACTATAGAACTTGGCTTGCATATTCCAAGGATGAGCCTCCTCAAACGAGCTCTAGGTGTTCATGAACAACCAAGTTGGATGCACCCCCACTAGTTACATTGGAGAGCTTAACTTAGCTCATATGTGCATCAGTTGCATGGCAATCGCTACTCCTCACATCATATCTGTCATTTGTCTTTCTCTCGCCTATGATTGTCCTCATTGATGTGAGCCTTTCACACCTTTCTGTCTTCATTCCCCATCATTTTTCTCTTTTCCATCCTAAGTGCCAACTTATCTTGCTCGTGCTCATCCATTGCATGAGTGCTCAAAGTCGAAAGGGAGAGGATCAGTTTGACTTGTGCCTGACTAGTGGTCCGGGGACGAGACAAAATAAGGTATCGAAAGAGAACAAGTGTGAAGTTTTAGTAGATTGCATTCTCAATTAAACTATATAGTATAGTTTTTGCTCTAAACCCAACTCCTACTTCTTGCACGCAAAATCCATTTGAAGACATTCGAGTCATAGAAAGCGAGATCTCTTGCACCTTTATGTTCATACTTTACTAGTTTCAATACTAGATATAGACTCTTGATTGTTATTATCTTGACTTGAATTGCACATCTTACTTGCTTTACTTTGAAGTTATTATATGTGTGTTAGCATGTCACCACATAAATTATCTATGGTATCATTTACCTACTCGAGGACAAGCAGGAATGAAGCTTGGGGATGTTGATACGTCTGAGACGTATCTATAATTTTTGCTTGTTCCATGCACTTTTATGTGACATTGCTACATGTTTTGCTGCACTTTCATATCATTTTACACATATTTGTACTAACCTACTAACTCAGTGCACCCAGTGCCAGTTTCTGTCTGCTGATGTTTGTAAGTTGCGGATATTTTTCCCCAATTTACAGTGCTAAAAAATCCATAAAAAACATCGTTCCAGAAGACTCTAGACGTCCGAATTAGAGCCGAAGGGGGGCCACATGTCTCCCAGGAGGCCTGCCCGTGCGGCCTAGGGGGAGGTCGGGCCACGTGGCCGCCTGGGCAACTGGGACCTCCCATGGTGCCCCCCTTTGGCCCAATTTTTAGCCCTGCGGAGGAAACCCTGATTCCAGAAGCGATTCCGATCTCCACCGCAATCGCCAACAAGCTTCGGGGGACCAGAATTCCTGTGTCGGCACCCTGCCGGGATGGGGAAGTGCCCCCGGATTCATCTCCATCGACGTTGCTTCCTCCCTCCATGAAGTGGGAGTAGTTCCTTCTCGGGGCTGAGGCTTTCTACATTAGCTATGTGGTTAATTCTCTCTCCCATGATGTGATCTTGATTGTGAGCATAGGCTATGTTAATCTAGGGTGATCCCATGATGTTCCCCTTATTCTATGTATTGGATTAATGTACTCACTTGATTTTATCTAGTATAATCTCCGAGAACAAGGTGACAACGGTCTATTGGACATGGATTAGAAGAATATTTTCATGAGTGATTACCTCTTTTGTGAAATGATTGAAGATTGAGAGTCTCTTGGTGCTTATCTTTGACTATCCTTGAGATATGTTGTGGTTATTGTGGTACTCTCTTTGGATGTCCACGTTGACATTGGGAAATCAATAGATGAGAACTACGAACTCTGAGGTGTGATTTTGTAGCCCTACATAATTCTCGTCCTCTCTTGATCACAAAGGAACGACCTCCGAGTTACGTCTCCTTGCATGTTTTAGTGGAAATATCATGTGATTAGACTATGTTAATTTTGTTGGGAGTTGCCACTAGTGGAAGTATGAAGCCTAGGCCTTGTTTCCACCATTGCAATATCGTTTCTGCTCACGTTTACTACTTGTTTGCTTCCTGTAATTTTTACTACAGATTTATATTACTTTGTTTTGCCACACCTATCACCCATATTTTACCATCTCTTCACCGAACTAGTTCACCTATACAACTCCTAGTTGTATTAGGTGTGTTGGGGACACAAGAGACTTCTTGTATCTTAATTGCAGTGTTGCCTGAGAGAGACCATCTTCAACCTCTACTTTCCTGAGTTTGATAAACCTTAGGTCATCCACTTGAGG
Organism: Bromus sterilis; assembly: GCA_950022295.1. Taxonomy (NCBI): domain Eukaryota; kingdom Viridiplantae; phylum Streptophyta; class Magnoliopsida; order Poales; family Poaceae; genus Bromus; species Bromus sterilis. The sequence goes on along the minus strand of OX465596.1, from coordinate 151,988,597 downwards.
GAAATTGATGTTGTCCTACAAACCTCTGCGCTTGGAGGCCCAACATAGTCTACAACAATAGAAGTGTGCGTAGACATCAGGGGGGCTAGTGGGACCAGGCGGGTTATTGGCGCGGCCAGGGGGTGGATGCGTCACCTAGCCGTCTGGTCCAAGGGTGGACCCCCGTGGACAACCTCATGCACCCCCAGGTCACATCTTGACTAAAATTTTATTTTGATTTTTCTAGAATTTTTCTGAAAACTTCATTTTTGAAGATTTTTCGAGGTTGCGGAAGGTGCAAAACTTCCGGAAAGCTCGAAACATTGGTTAAACTTATGAAGTCTCAAAACCATAAAGCTCAGGTACAGCAAGGGAGATTGAAAGCAAAAAAGAAATGAAAATATAATAAGCTTCCCTTTTTTACTTATATAGAACAGGTTTGTTAGCAAGGCTGATCAAGTCTTACTACCAAACAAGTTATATATAAAGAAAAAAATTCATTTCTTGTAAGTTGTTCATGGTACCTTTATTTTAATGGACATTATCCACACCGTAATTGTTTTGTATTTGTGGTGCACATGTACAGGACAATCCCAATCTCCAATCTTCACAATTTCAACATTTTCAATGGAATTAAGGCCATGCCTTTTATCGATGTTTTTTGGAAAATACACCGTTTGCTCCTTCTCATTAACATTGAAAGTAACTGTTCCTTTATTGCAATCAATAATGGCACCTGCAGTGTTAAGAAAAGTTCTTCCAAGAATTATAGACATGCTCCCATCCTCAGGCATGTCTAGCACAACAAAATCAGTAAGGATTAAGCAATTAGCATCTTCAACGGGAACATCCTCACAAATACCAATAGGGAAGGTTGTTGACTTGTCAGCCATTTGGAGAGAGAGATATGTAGGGATTAATTTGTCTAAACATAGTCTCTTGTAGAGAAATTCATAACACTCACTTTTGCACCAACGTCACGTAAAGCAGTTCTGACATAATTATTTTTTATGGAGCAAGGAATGGTGGGTATACCTGGATCTCCAAGCTTCTCAGGAATCTTGCCATTGAAAGAATAGTTAGCAAGCATAGTATATATTTCCTCATTAGTAACTTTTCTTTTGTTAGTAACTGTTTCTTTCATATACCTCGAGTACGGAGGCAACTTAACAACATCAGTCAAAGGAATTTGAAGAAAAAGGGGTTTCATCCGTTCAAAAAAATTATTGTAATGCTCTTCTTCTTTAGTTTTGAGAGACTTAACTGGAAAGGGCATTGGTTTCTGTACCCATGGTTCTTTTTCCTTCCCATGTTTTTTTGCAATGAAGTCTTCTCTAGTATATCTCTTGCGCTTGTCGGGTGCTTCTTCTTCTTGTACTTCAGGAGGATCATTCTTCTCATTATCATTATCAGGTTTAGCACCATCTTCATTCTCAGCATCAGAAGTAGATATACTATTAGGATCAACAATAGGCTCTTCATTAATTGTGGGATCATTAGAGTTGTCATCTTACTTTTGTTTCTCCTTCTTCTTCTTCTTCTTCTTTAGAGAGCTGTCAACATCTTCTTCCTGCATTTGAGAGTCTTGGTCGACTCTCTTTGGATGCCCCTCTGGATAGAGAGGGTCTTCGGTGAGCATCCCAACTCAGGTCTTAATACCATAAGCATGTATATCATCTTGTTTCACATTGTTAGAAAGAAAATCTTTTTGCACAATAGAAATTTGTTCAAGCAGAGTTTGAACCATATGAAAATACTTAACAAGACCTTCAACATCATTAACTGTTCTACTTAAAACATCAAGAAGACTTTTAATAGCAAGGGAATTATAATGCAACTGACTTTGAATCCTCTCATTAAAATGAGTTTTCTTAATAAAAAAATTATCAAGATCATCTAAACATTGATCGGGAGGTTTACCATGAGGGATATCACTTGCATTAATATCGAAAGGGTCATTTACAATTTTCCCCCAAATCTTGCCCTAGTCTCATCTTTACCCCTAAAAACCCATGATCAGCTTTGCCCCTCTTTCGTTAATGGTCGTCTCATAAATATCCCTCCGTACCGTTTCCGTCTGGGCAAAGACCTTTGACCGTTTAGGAAATATTTTTTGGACGATTTTTCCCCTTTCTTTATATTCACTTACATGAAGGACCCACACATGGAAAAACACACTCTCTCTCTCTCTTATCCTCTCCCTCTCACTCCCTTCCTCCCTGTCATCGCTCTCTCACCCCGACCCGACCTCACCCACCGGTGCCGCACCTCCTCCCGCACCGGTGAGCTCCCCTCGCGCCACCTCCTCCGGAGCTCTCCCCCGCGACACCTCCTCCCGCACCGGTGAGATCTCCCCTGTGCCACCGAGATCTCCCCGAGCTCTTCGTGGGATCGCCATGCGCTCACCCTGGTTTGCTTTGCGTTCATCGTGGACCACCCCGAACTCGCCGTGTCTTGCCCCGCTGTCACTATGGCCCATGCCGAGCTGGCCTTGGCCCGCACCACGCTCGCCGTGGACCTCCCCGAGCAGCACCGTTAACGGCGGCACGCAGTGATACTCCTCCTGGCTGTTCCTGGCTCGCCGTCAACAAGATCCGGTGGGATCTCACCCATCTACACCGGATCCACGTTTCCCACTCACCTCCCATCGTGCATCGCCTGACGCCGGCGTCGAGCACCATTGGGCGCATCTCCTCTGCATCGTCCCCGCCCTCTTGTGTTGACGAGCTTCGCCGCCTACCTGGCCTCCCTAGTTGTGATGAACTTCGGTGAGTTCCGGCAAGCTCCCTCCCATGTCCCGAGCCGCCGACGAGCTCCCTCCCCATGTTCCCCTCTGACCCATAACGTCGCATCCTACGTGGCTACCTAATTAACCACTAACCACACCCCTAACACTGCCCCACAACCACTGACTAGTGGGCCCGCTTTGGATTAATTAAACCGCTACCTAAAACTCACAGTTTCTAACTAGTCAACCTTGTTAAATAAAATATTAATTTAATTTAATTATCGGTTCAATATTGAGTCACTCGTAGGAAGAAGGCCCACATGGTAGGAGAGAGAGAGTAAGGATAAATTTTTCCAGAAAATGTCTCAAACACGGTCAAACCCCTTTGACCATACGGAAACGGTACGGAGGGGTATTTCTGATATGGCCAATAACGAAAGAGGGGTAAAGTTGAGAGCAAGTTTTTTTAGGGATATAGATGAGACTCGGGCAAGATTAGGGGGAAAATGGAATTGACCAAAATCGAAAAGAGAGTGTACCTCTACCATAGGAGGGTGAGTGGTAGGCTCACACAGCTTCTCAATAGGAGGTAGATTCTTCACATATTCGTCTTAATATCTCTCTCTTTAGTAGACTTCTTAGCTTCTTGCATATCTTCGGGGTTCAGAACGAGCATTCCCCTCTTCTTTGGTGTTGGAGGTGGCTTAGGGACGGACCAATCATGATGATTCTTGGCTATCTTGCCCACTAATTCTTCCGCATCGTCCGGAGTTCTTTCCCTGAAAACACAGCCAGCACAAATATCTAGATAGGATCTAGATTCATTGGTTAGGACACTATAAAATATATCAAGAAATTCATTCCTAGGGAGTCCGTCTCCTGGCCTAGCCTTGAGTAAAGTGCAATACTGATACGTCCCAAACGTATCTATAATTTCTGCTTTCTCCATGCTTATTTGGGTGACATTGCTATGTGTTTTGCTACACTTTCATACCTTTTTCCACATATTTGGACTAACCTACTAACTCAGTGAACCTAGTGCCAGTTTCTATCTGCTGATGTCTCCGAATTGCAGGTTTATACTGTAAGGCCCGATATGCGGTACTATTCCAGATCTAGATGTTTCCGTCCAGATCCGGGGAAGGAGCACATATCGGTCCCACCGCGACATATGACATCGCCATATGCCCCTAATTTCCAACATGATATCACAACGTTACAGATACAAGGATACAACATCTCATACAATTGGCATGCAACTGCCTTAAATACAATACAACAGCGGAAGATACATGTTTGAGTACAAACTACAAACAAATGCCTAGTGGCAAAGAGAAAAACATCGGTCCCAATAACCACACGGGTCCAGGCCCTCCGCCGGGATCCGCCTAACTAGTCGTCGTCGAGTCTCCACGTGAAACGTCGTTCACCATACCTGTCGTCGATCAAGAACCCTGAAAAGAGTTTGGGGGTAGTATCATGAGTACAGAAGTACTCAGCATCCAACTGTAGTGGTCATCTGACCCAGCAAGGACTTCATCACTCGTCATTCTAGGACAACTAGTATTTTACGGTAAGGAAGGGGTAAGTGGTGAGGTTGCTGCCGCACTAGCATTTATGAAGTGGCTAACGATCTAGAGAGTAAGGTAAGAAGCCAAGCATTCGATGAGGAATCGCCTCCAACAAGTCTTGCTATCAACTACTTACGCAAACATAACTCCAATCCTATCCTTGTCCTCCTCTTCACATCCCAACAAAGAAGAAGCAGTCAAGGCACACACACGTTGATCAATTTATATTAAGATTATCTCAGTTGTTGTTGTCTTTGACCAAGGAGTAGGGCTCAAGTCGTCCATTAACGTGGACACGGCATCTCGAAAAGATTTAACCCTGCAGGGGTGTACCAACTGCCTATTACAAGGATTCGCAGGCACGTCCATCTCTCTCAGTTGCTTCCCATTATATGCAACCATTTTATGATTTAGTTCCGAGAGATCCGAAACAACAGGTCCCTCTAACTAACAACGAACAAATGCGGGTGGCCCCCGGTGATTCGACACCCAACTCAAAAGACGGTCGCGCTCTCGAATCGTTATCTACCGTCTGTCTCGGGTTTGGATAGCCGGATCATCACACATGGGAAACCGGGTCCTCAACCGAACAAGGTGGGCCAGCAAGCGAACTATGTCCTCACTGGTCCAGGTTGGTTTGAAAACTACTGGCAGCTGACCAGCACGCACACGGTTTCAAATGGTAAATCAGCTTGGGCCACCACTAGAAATGTTTGAAGCTGGGTAGGTAAGAAAAGGGGACCCCATAAAATCCCACACGTGGTTAGGCACACTCAATCTTAAAACCAATACCCGGAACTCGGATCCTAGGTGACTCGAATGGAACAAAGCGTCGGGGCGGGATAGCCTAGACCTTCCATCCTTCGTCGAATATAGTCAACATTATAATAATCATATCATCAACAACAATATAATAATGTGATAGCCCAAACCAAGGAGTAACAGGGTAACATCGTAGCTTCCTAAGCATGCATACTAAGAAGGGGCTGAGCAACGAGCAATAGTAACATAGCAGTACAAGGTTTGCTGGGAAGGGACATGGTTGTATCGGTTTAAAAAGGCTGTAAACATGTAGTAGGATCAAACATCGAACCTAACCTAGACTAGCATGCAAACCGCTGGTTGAAATAGAATGGATCATAAGTAATGTATAGTCCTTGCCTGTTGATAAGTCGGGTTCCGAAGGTGTAGTTGATCGCAAGCTCGCATCATCTCCGAGAGGTACCCACGGAAGCACACAAGAGGGTAAACAATGGAAAGCAATCAACGAGCAAGCATCTATTACTACGAAGCAAATACGAGAAAGCATCAAAAATAAGGCAACACGAGACATCGCACCTACCGTCGAGAGCGGTTACTAACAGGTTAAGTGGAGTACTCGTCACACACAACGATACCGCACATTTAGAAAGGTTCAAGTTGTTTAGCTACAGTTGATCAACAAAGGTTGTAAACATGGCATCTCACTCAAGCACGGCATAGCACACAAACATGGCAAGAGGTGAAGCATAAGTAAACTATTTATGCTAGTCATTTTAAGCGAGGCACAACCTAAACATGGCATTTCACTAAGTGCCGCACGACAATTTTAGCAGTTGGTACTGTTCTGCCCTAAACCATATTTAGGTTGGTTAACAACAGAAAACAATAGCATAAACACAAAGTACACGAAAAACTAATCAAGATACATATAAAGAACACACCAAACAGAGTTACGGTTAAAAATATACAATCAAAACAAGTTTGGAACACAATCTGCCAACATTAGGAAGCACACTTTAGAGCATTGCATAAACAGGATAATAAATGTAAGCATGCTCACAAATGATATGGAACTAAAGTAGAAATGACAGGGAAGGCATGGAAAAAAGAATCATGCAAATAGGCATCATAGATCAAAAGATATTAAGCAAGCAACATGGCATCGGAACGTTACATACTTACAGAAAAACAGAGGTGGCTGTAAAAAACAGCAGCATAGAAACTTTGGAGCTCTATAACTATATGACCAGAAAGCATATCATGACGATGCAATACATATAATGGAAGTACACATGATGCTTAACAATATGCAATTGGAATCACTCGATTCCGATAAACGGTTGCGACGCAACCGTCACCCGAAGTTGCAACAAATTAACAGTTTTCAGCACAGCAGCACATTAACATCAGGATCACCACTTTGGAGCAAGATTTAATATAGCTAAAGCACCCAAACATGACAAGTTAAAGCATGGAAATGAAGTACACATGATGCTTAACACATAGGAAAAAGAATCAATGCAATAGGCCTCATGGATGTGTCACAATCATCAATCAAAGTTGCAACAAAATAACATCAGCAGCACTTGACAGAATTTAACAGTAGTTTATGGTCTAATGCCCACTTCAACAGTGATTACCAACATCAAGATGGCCTCAAATCAAAATGCTCACAAAAGATGGATTGAAGTACACACAATTCTAAGCAATTTTCCTTTTGGGTGCAACGTGATCCGGGCTACAGATTACTCGCAAATTAGCGAAAAATTGAATCAGCACACAGTTTTTCCAGACTTAGAAAAAATAGCAGAAATATGACAGGGAAAAAAATACAAAGGAAAAAAAGGGAACCTCACCTAGTGGGCTCGGCCCAACAGGCGGCTCGGGAAGGCGAGGTGGGCCGCGACTGGCGCTGGGCCTCGCTGCAGCTGGGCCAAGGGGCGGTGGCAGGCCGGCCCAGCCACGGTGGCCTCATCCCGATCCCGATCGGATCGGAGACGGGCGGCTGCCGGCGGCGGCTCCTCGGCCGGCGACGGGTGACGCAGTGAAGGGTGGCTGGGGAGGCTCGGCTGCTTGGTGCGTGGCGCGCTGGAGGCGGCGCTCCGGCGGCCAGAGGCGAGGCGTCGTGGCAGCGGCCGACCTCGAGGCCATTAACGGGCATGGCGGCGGCGCGGGTCAGGAGGCCGGCGGCGACCTTCTGTCTATGAGGAGGGGAGGGAAGGTGAGAGAGAGGAGATGAGGGAGGAGAGGAGAGGGCGTGGCGTTGACCTGGGGCGTCGCGGTTCCGGCTAGCCGGCGTGCTGGCCGGCCCCGGTGGTGGCGGCGGCTTGCTGCCCTCGGGCGTGGAGGCGGAGGGAGTTGGAGGAGAGAGAGGTGGAGGGTGAGCACAATCTGGGCTGTTCGATCGGCCGATCCGACAGTCCAAATCCGCTGGGGCTAGGGTTGGGCGAAAATAGGGGTATTGGGCAGATTTTTGGGGCAAATGTGAGGGGGTGGCTGCAATTTTATGGCTAGGGAAACCCTAGAAAGAGGTGGGAGTGTGGTGATCTTTATATAGCCCAGGTGGCTGGCAGTTTGCAAAAACATCCCCGGTTTCTCTCGCGCGCGCGCGGTGCTCACGTTTCTGACCGTCGGGGGTCCGCAGGACCTCCGATTCGGGTAAAACTTTGAACTGCAAGATCAGCGCGTCGAGCCGACGGCGTTTACCTCGCGATGGAACCGTTCCGAGAACACTTTCCGGCGCGCTATAAAAATAACCCGTTTAATTATTAAACATGGTTTTTCGTTCAGTTGGCTGCGGCTGGTCTCGTGCGGTTTTCGCGATGGTGATCGCGTCAAACCTGGTGTCTCAAAGGTCGAGTGTCAGGGTGGCAAGGGTCGGTCTCCGTCCGATACGAGATAAGAGGGGGAAAAATAATTGCCGATCGATAAATCGGGGATGAAAACACCGCAAACAAATCAGACAATTGAACAATTCACACCGAAAACAAATTTTTTATTTTTTGTGAAATCTTGGTTGTTACAGTACAACACCACCAACAAGGGATCTCGTCCCAAGATCCAGGACGATCTTGGGGAGAGGGGAAGGGGGAGAGAAAAGAGAGTCGACGATCTTCAACACCACCAACAAGGGATTCTGCTCCATGTCGACGTCAAACTTCCGTCGAGATAAATTTCCGCAGAGAGATGGCAACGTCTGAGAACGAAACCATCAGTGACAAGAGGAAGAACGATCGCGAAAACCAGATCAAGGGATAGTGATTTTCGACGCAAGTCGTAAAACACCGGTAAAATGAGGGATGGCAATGGATGAACCAGATGATACCCAAAATCGGAGAAGCTAAAGGTACTACAGGAATTCCCAAACCTGAGATCGGAATCGAGACAATACGCTGCAAGCAAGGCATTGTAACGGTTCCGACACTCCACACACTCGAGACCCTAGAGTTTGAAGGGGGATAAGTCGAGAGTAAAACACTTACGACACTTGTCCTGACCAAAGCAAAGGTAAGGAGTAAAAAGATCATACTCTCCGACAACTCACTTTGTAACTACAAAATAGTTTTTATCTAGACTCGACTTCGGCCAGAAAAGGGATCCTACGGTCGGTAAGGCTCTGATACCAAGTTGTAAGGCCCGATATGCGGTACTATTCCAGATCTAGATGTTTCTGTCCAGATCCGGGGACGAAGCACATATCGGTCCCACCGCGACATATGACATAGCCATATGCCCCGGATTTCCAACATGATATCACAATGTTACAGATACAAGGATACAACATCTCATACAATCGGCATACAACTGCATTAAATACAATACAACAGCGGAAGATACATGTCTGAGTACAGACTACAATCAAATGTCAAAAGGCAAAGAGAAAAACATCGATCCCAATAACCACACGGGTCCAATCCCTCCGCCGGGATCCGCCTAACTAGTCGTCGTCGAGTCTCCACGTGAAACGTCAGTCACCATACCTGTCGTCGATCAAGAACCCTGAAAAGAGTTTGGGGTAGTATCATGAGTACAGAAGTACTTAGCATCCAACTGTAGTGGTCATCTGACCCAGCAAGAACTTCATCACTCGTCATTCTAGGACAACTAGTAGTTTACGGTAAGGAAGGGGTAAGTGGTGAGGTTGCTGCCGCACAAGAATTTATGAAGTGGCTAACGATCTAGAGATTAAGGTAAGAAGCCAAGCATACGATGAGGAATCGCCTCCAACAAGTCTTGCTATCAACTACTTACACAAACATAACACCTATCCTATCCTTGTCCTCCTTTTCGCATCCCGACGAAGAAGAAGCAGTCAAGGCACACACACGTTGATCAAGTTATATTTAGATTATCTCAGCTGTTGTTGTCTATGAACAAGGAGTAGGTCTCAAGTCGTCCATAACCGTGGACACGGCTTCTCGAAAAGATTTAACCCTGTACGGGTGTACCAACTTCCCATTACAAGGCTCCGCACGCACGTCCATCTCTCTCAGTTGCTACCCATTATAGGAAACCATTTTATGATTTAGTTCCAAGAGATCCGAAATGACATGTCCCTCTAACTAACAATGAACAAATCCGGGTGGCCCCCGGTGAGTCGACACCCAACTCAAAAGCCGGCCGCGCTCTCGAATCAGTCTCTACCGTCTGTCTCGGGTTTGGATAGCCGGTTAATCACACATGGGAAACTGGGTCCTCAGCCGAACAGGGTGGGCCAGCAAGGGAACTATGTCCTCACTGGTCCAGGTTGGTTTGAAAACTACTGTCAGCTGACCAGCACACACACGGTTTCAAATGGTAAATCAGCTTGGTCCACCACTAGAAATGTTTGAAGCTAGGTAGGTAAGAAAAGGGGACCCCATAAAATCCCACACGCGGTTAGGCACGCTCAGTCTTAAAACCAATACCCGGAACTCGAATCCTAGGTGACTCGAATGGAACAAAGCGTCGTGGCGGGATAGCCTAGACCTTCCATCCTTCGTCGAATATAGTCAACATTATAAGAATCATATCATCAACAACAATATAATAATGTGATAGTCCAAACCAAGGAGTAACAGGGGAACATCGTAGCATCCTAAGCATGCATCCTAAGCAGGGGCTGAGCAACGAGCAATAGTAACATAGCAGTACAAGGTTTGCTGGGAAGGGACATGGCTGTATCGGTTTAAAAAGGCTGTAAACATGTGGTAGGATCAAACATCGAACCTAACCTAGACTAGCCTGCAAACCGCTGGTTGAAATAGAATGGATCATAAGTAATGTATAGTCCTTGCCTGTTGTTAAGTCGGGTTCCGAAGGTGTAGTTGATCGCAAGCTCGCATCGTCTCCGAGAGGTACCCGCGGAAGCACACAAGAGGGTAAACTGTAAGAGCAAAGTTATACCCTCATGAGTTTTGGATATTGTTGGTCAAAACAGTAGAGGAACTAACAAGTTTTCTAGTGTGAAACAGATGGTTAGGTTCCTGAAGTTATAGGTTGGTGATAAAGCTTCAACGAAGATTTACTCATTTATCGAAGCATATCCTCTGGAGCGAAGTTTATCACGGATGTCGACCCCTAAAAAGATAAGGAATCCTGAAGCACATCCTATCGAAGAAGGTGATCAAGATGGCGCAAGACTTAGTTGTTTTTGCGTAGTTCTTTTTACTTCTTTGAGTCATAGGAAAAACCGTACTATCAAGAGGGGTTTAGTAAATGTATTCCGAAGGTTTTGATGAAAAGACTCAGATCGAATCTAAACCAGTGAGAAGCCAGAGTCGAAGAAATCTCATGTGAGCTAGGTAATGCTTCACCAGCGAAGACTTTGTTCTTTCGGCTCCTGAAGCAGAACCAAGTCCGTGAGTCAGCTTTACTTGGACCGCAAGTAAAGTTGCGCTTTGATTGAAAATATAACCGTTGGGGACAGGTGTCAAGCTGTCACATCGGGTCACTTCAGTCATTTCGCACCTTGGGATTGCTGCCTATAAATACGCCACCCCCGCCCTCATTGGCGGGTTGGCTGCTCCAACATTGATTCCCTACAGAGAGAGAGAGAGTAACCCCACCGAAGCATTTCAAAAACCCATCCACCGAAGCATAAGTCCTATTGATCTGAGTTGATTCATTATGACTTAGGAAGAAGTTTGCTAGCCTTGTTATCTTGGAGAACTGCAATTCTCCTAGACGGTTAGAGAGTTGTTCTTCAGAGAGCGAAGAGTTATTGTCGCCTCGAAGTTCAGCTTGTCAAAGGTTTCTGTGATTTCCTCGATAATCAACCAAGAGTGAAGAACTGACCAAGCTCAAGGAGATTGGTGCAGTGGAGAAATGGACGGAGAGAGGTTAGCTCCTGTGTTCAATCACAAGTCCCTCCAACCAGACGTAGCACTTTGCAGAGTGTGAACTGGTCGAACAAACATCGCCGAGTCAAGAGTTCGTTTTACTTTTCGCACTTACATTCTGTTTGTCAATTGCTTCAGAGTTCTGCTTCGATGCAATTGATTCGATACTTTTGATTCACTATGTTCTGCTTCGATCACGTTCTGCTTCAATGTTTACCTTTCTGTTGAATAGTTTCGATTGCTGTGTTAGGCTTCACTTCAAAGTTTCATGCGAAATTTTGAAGTGATCATTCACCCCCTCCCCCTCTGATCACATACTTGGTCTAACAATTGGTATCAGAGCAGGTCACTCTTTTTGGATTAACCTCCTGGAGTGTTTTCAAGTATGTCTTCTAGTATGTCTTTCGCAGCTATTCGCTCTGGCGAACCTATTCCTATTTTCAATGGGAAGGACTACTCTAACTGGAAGGACAAGATGAAGAGGAATATTATGGCTATCAATTCCACTGCATGGCAAGTTGTCTTACATGGTGTTACAGTTACTGACAAGAATGCTATCACTCCTGAAGAAGCTCAACTGATGGATCTGGATTCGGTTGTCTGGGTGTTCATCACAAATCACTTGACTCCAGAAAATTATCATGAAGTGAAGAATATTCCTTCGGCAAAAGGTGTCTGGGACTATCTTGAAAAGATTGGTGAAGGTGTTTCTACTCAGAGAGATGCCAGAATTGACACACTCCGAAGCAAATTCTATCGCTTCAAAAGACTCGAGGGTGAAAAGGTTCACTCAATTTACAGCAGACTCACAGCTCTGGCAAATGAGTTGATTTCCCTCGGTGCTGATGATATAACTCCTCACTCAGTTGTCAGAACACTTCTTCGTTCGCTAGATGATTCGTTCGATCACATTGTTCTGATGATCAAGGAAAGGTCTGATTACAGACATCTTGTTGCTGCTGATGTTCTTGAGAGACTCACTACCTTTGAAATGGAAGAAGATGAGAAACGTGACATAAATGGTTCTCGAAGAAGATCTCATGCTCTGAAAGCAAAAGCTTCGCATCATTCTTCGCCCGAAGTCAGTTCTGCTTCAGGTGTCGAATCAGATGATCCTGCAAGCATTGGAAAGGATTTGGCACTGATCATGAGACGCTTCAATCGCTTTCAGAAGAAAGGTTTTTCTTCACCCAAGAAGAGTTATCCTTCAAGAAGCTCGAGTCATTATTCTCACCGTTCATCTTCAAGAAGCTCTCCATCGAAGGACAACTGCTGCTATAAGTGCAAGAAACCAGGACACTATATTGCTGATTGCCCTTTGTGGGAAGCTGAGACCAAATCGAAGCATTCTCTCAGAGACTCTTCATCGAAGCCTTACAGATCCTCCAGAAATCATGAGTCAAAGAAACATGATTCCAGTTCAAGAAGGGAAAAGAAGAAAGATTCTGATGATGATAAGAGAAAGAAGTATCATAAGAAGCGTGAGGGTTCTTCATGGAAGACTTACTCGTCTCGTCGAAGCAGCTCTCATCGTGCCAAGGCCTATCTGGGAAAGGAGATGAACTCAGAAGACGAAGCCTCTGGTTCCGAAGCTGAACAAGACTCAAGGTCTGCTTCAGGGTCCGAATCAGATGGTGTTGCTGGATTGGCATTTGCTTCGACAGATGCTTCAGTCAATGCTTCGAGCTCATTCTTCACCAACAACAGTAGTGAAGATGAAACTCCTGCATATTGCTTCATGGCCAAGGCAAAGGTATCTTCATCCAAGTCAACCTATGATACCTCTGATTATTCCTCATGTGAAAGTGATACTAGGATAAGCTATGCTAAACTTGCTAAAATTGCTTCAATTCAACAAGATGAACTTGATTCACTAAGCAAAACCATTAAGAAGTCAGAAACTTTGTTGATCAATGAGATTGAGAAGAATCAAACTTTAACCAATGAGCATGCTGCTCTGAAGGAGAAGGTTGAAGAATTATCCTCTCGGCATGATCTTCTTTCAGTTGATTATGAGAAGCTTACCTATGAATTTCTTCAGAGGAAAGTGGCTCTCAAAAAACTGACAGAGGCTCATGAAGAATTGGAAAATGTCAATCTATCTCTCATGGCTCAACAAGGTTCTGAAGCAATTGATAAATCTGAATCACCTTGTTTCGATTGTTTGGAACGAAGCAAAACTATTTCCAAAGGGAAAGCTCCTATTGTTATTGATGATACTAATGCCTCCGATGAGGAAAATCCTGCTGTTACCGAGGAACTCCTCAGGTTGAAAAACTTATTTGAAACAGGCATGTTCAAAAGTGTGCAAGGACACCAATATATCTGTGATATCCTGTGGAAGGCTCTCCTTCACAGGAATCCCAGGAATGAAGGTGTTGGCTTTGAAAGAAAGATAAATCCTGATGGCACATATTGGGAGCCTGAGCAGTATCCTAAGACTGTTTGGGTTCTAGCTAAGGAGAAACCCATTGATATTGCTAACCTTTCAGGTTTTGATTGCAAAATGAACAAAGTCATTGTGGATGAATCACTTGATTCAGACTACAAACTCATGAAAGATGAACAGGGAAAAGTTTCAGCTGAGTATGTAGGTACTCCACCAAAGAATGGATTTTACAAGAGGCAGATATGGGTGCAGAAAGCACTTGTTGAAAAATTTCCTGCTAACCATTCTATGCAGGGAAAGCCTTCGGTACCACCGAATCATTTCTACTCTCTTGAGACAAGAAATGATCCTTTGGTGACCGAGTCAAATGTTCCGCAGAAGCAATACTATCGTACTGGTCGACATACATATCTTCCTCATATCAATCGTACTAAGATTGCATATGCTCATACTTATGCTAACCATTCGCAGAGGACTTACATTTATGGTGTGCTTGATGGTACACCGAAGCAATACACTCCTGTCCGATTTAATATTGCTTCGACCAGTGCTTCAACGTCTTCTCAGTCACCTGCTCGTTTGTGGGTGGTTAAGAAGAACTAATTCTTCTGCAGGGCTATGTCTCCGGTGGATCCGAATGGGTCATGGATAGTGGTTGTACAAATCATATGACCGGAGACAAGGAGTTGTTCACCGAAGAAAAACTATCTCAATCTTCTCTGAAGTACATTACCTTCGGTGACAACAACAAAGGTAAAGTGTTAGGTTTGGGTAAGATTGCCATATCGAAGGATAAGCACATTGACAAGGTTATGCTAGTTCAATCACTTGGATATAATCTTATGTCTATTTCAAAGTTATGCGATATGGGTATGCTTGTGTTGTTTTCTGCTTCGCGTTGTGTTGTCTTTTCACAGGATGACTATTCGTTTGTCTTCGAGGTTTACCGAAAGGGAGATCTATACATTGTTGATTTTTCTTCGGGCCCTGCTGTTTCCACTTGCTTAATGGCAAAAGCTTCATCGGGTTGGTTATGGCATCGAAGACTTGGTCATGCAGGGATGAGAAATCTTCATAACCTAGTGAAGAAGAATCATGTTATTGGTCTTACCGAAGTAAAATTCGATAAGGATCGTCTCTGCAGTGCTTGCGAAGCTGGTAAAATTACGAAGAAACATCATTCAGCGAAGACCATCATGACTACCACTCGTCCACTTGAATTGCTTCATATGGATCTTTTTGGTCCTCAAAATTATGCAAGTCTGGGAGGAAACAAATATGGTCTAGTTATTGTTGATGACTTCTCACGTTATTCTTGGGTTTTCTCTTTGGATGACAAGAGCAAAGTGGTTGAAATCTTCAAGTCATTCGCTAAGAGAGCTCAAACAGAATATGAATTATCTCTGAAGCATATCCGAAGTGATAATGGAACTGAATTCAAGAATACTAATATCGAAGATTTTCTTGATGATCATGGTTTTACTCATGAGTTCTCTGCTGCTTATACACCTCAACAGAATGGTGTAGCTGAAAGGAAGAATAGAACTCTTATTGAGATGGCCAGAACTATGCTTGCTGAATACAAGACTCCTATCAGGTTCTGGGCCGAAGCAATCAATACTGCATGTCACATCATCAACAAGGTTTACCTTCACAAATTCTTGAAGAAAACTTCACATGAGCTTATCACTGGTAACAAACCAAATGTCTCATATCTTAGGGTATTTGGTGCTCCATGCTTTATTAGAGATATGAATCATAGCTCCAAATTTGCCCCTAAGGCCCATGAAGGTTTTCTTTTAGGTTATGGCTCAAACTCTCACACTTACAGAGTCTATAACTCTCACTTTGGGAAAGTTATGGAAACTGTAAATGTAAGGTTTGATGAAACTAATGGCTCTCAAAAGGAGCATTTGCCTCATAATCTAGATGAACCTCCACTTGATGAAGTGATTAGGTCTATGGCTATTGGTGAGATTCGCCCTGTCGAAGCTAATGAACGTCAAGCTGTAAGGGATGATGATGGTCCAATGTTCCCACACATAGCCCGGGGCGCTGGAGATCACCATCCTGAAGCTAATGATGAACAGGACGAAGAAGGTCAAGGGAACGAAGGAAATGCTGAAGCTGAACCTGAAGCTGATGCAGATCCTGAAGCAGATGCTGAGCCTGAAGCAAATGATACTGCTTTATCACGAGTTCGAAGAAGAGTTGATGTGGATTCGATTCTCGAAGATATCAATCTACCAGGTCGTCCCACTACTCGATCTCGCACTCGCTTGGCTAACTTCTGTGGAAACTTTTCCTTTGTCTCTATGCTAGAGCCTTCAAAATATGATGAAGCCATAAAAGACCCTGATTGGTTATTGGCTATGATGGAAGAACTTCACCAGTTTGAAAGAAACAAAGTCTGGTCACTTGTTGAAAGGCCAGATCCCTCGAAGCACAACGTTATTGGCACCAAGTGGATATTTCGCAACAAGCAAGATGAAGACGGTATTGTGGTAAGAAATAAGGCTAGATTGGTAGCACAAGGTTACACCCAAATCGAAGGCATTGACTTTGGTGAAACCTATGCTCCAGTAGCCCGTCTCGAATCCATTCGTGTCATGCTTGCTTTTGCTAACCACAAAAATATATTGCTATATCAAATGGATGTCAAGAGTGCTTTTCTTAATGGTGAAATCGAAGAAGAAGTGTATGTTATGCAGCCTCCAGGTTTTGAAGACTTGAAGAATCCTGATATGGTGTACAGACTTCATAAAGCTTTGTATGGACTGAAGCAAGCACCTCGTGCTTGGTATGAAACATTGAAGGATTTCCTCCTGAAGAAAGGCTTCAAACCAGGAACTACTGACCCCACTCTTTTCACTCGATCATATAACAATGATCTATTTGTGTGTCAGATATATGTAGATGATATCATTTTTGGCTGTACTAACTCTGAGATCAGCGAAGAATTTGCAAGGATGATGTCGAAGAAATATGAGATGTCAATGATGGGAGAATTGAAGTTTTTCCTTGGACTTCAGATTCGACAACAGAAGAATGGCACCTTTATTTCACAAGAGAAATACTTGAAGGATTGCCTAAAGAAGTTTGATCTTGCTGAATGCAAGACCATTAGAACTCCCATGCCTACTAATGGTTTTCTTGATGCAGATGAGAAAGGGAAACCCTTCGATCAGAAAAAGTTTCGGTCTATGATAGGTTCACTCTTATACTTATGTGCATCTAGACCTGACATCATGCTAACAGTTTGTATTTGTGCTCGTTTTCAGGCAAATCCGAAGGAATCGCATCATATTGCTGTGAAGCGAATTCTTCGATATCTAGCACATACTCCTTCGTTGGGACTTTGGTATCCCAAAGGCACTCAGTTTGATTTGATTGGATATTCTGATTCAGACTGGGCTGGTGATAGGGTTGACAGGAAATCTACCTCAGGCACTTGTCATTTTCTTGGTAGATTTCTTGTGTGTTGGGCTTCAAAGAAACAGAATTGTGTCTCAATATCTACTGCTGAAGCTGAATACATTGATGCTGGCTCATGCTGCACTCAAATACTTTGGCTTAAGCAGACGCTGAAAGATTATGGTATTCATATGAAGAAAATCCCTCTACTTTGTGACAATGAGAGTGCCATCAAGATTGCTCACAATCATGTGCAACACTCTCGAACGAAGCATATCGATATTCGTCATCATTTTCTTCGAGATCATGTTCAGCGCGAAGACATTGAGATTAGCCATGTAAGAACTGAAGATCAATTGGCAGATATATTCACGAAGCCATTGGACGAGAAAAGGTTTTGTGCATTGAGATGTGAGCTGAACATCTTAGTCTCACACAATGTTCAGTAAGATCGAAACTATTCATTGTATATATTCACCTTCGTTGTGTTATTTTAGTTTAGTTTCGCTTGAGTTTTTCTTCGCCCAAGTTTAGCTTCGTTTGCCATTTGCTTTTTGTTCTGTGTTTAGATTGCTTTATTTATTCGTTTCTTTTGTCCTCTATGCTTATCATTTTTAGCTTCGTTGTTGTTCTTCGAAGTGATAAGTTTCGGACCCTACCCCTCCATTCTGTTTCGCTCCCAATCTTTTCGATCTTGAATGTTAAGCACAATTGAAACGGAAAGCATATTGCTTCGAACATCATTGAGTTCCGAATCAAATGCTTCCTACTTTATCGAAGTTTTTGCTCTCGGTCAAGACTTATTCTTCGACCGTAGAGTCCCCGTCTTCTCCGGGTCGTTGAGTTTCGCTCGCGATACGCCACCACATCTGAGCCGTTGAATCGGAAGAGTCAGTTGCTGAGAACCGTATGATGTGATCTGGTAACCGCTTCAGATCGTGCCTATTTAAGGCGATCCCCCCATCGAAACCGTTCCCACGCATTCATTCACCCCGACTCCTCCGTCTTCCTCCTCGAGCATCCGCAGAGCTCCTCGTCCTCGTCGTCGCCGTCGCCGCTTCACTGCCGGAACGTCGCCGCCGTGGACCTTCCCCGTCGACGCAGAGCACTTCTCCGCCCTCCGTCGCCGTAGCCGCTGTGCGTCACCAAGTTAGGGTACGCATTGCCTCTCGGATCCAATCTTGCTCTCCGTGTTCTTCATCTAGGGTTTCGATCTGAGATAGTTAGGGTTTTGATTTCTGTTTTAGGGCTGTTTGATCCGTGCTGATCTTTACATCTTGGGAAAGTTGTTCTTAGCATCAAAGCTATCCCATCTTCTCAGGTCAGTGGATAAGATTCGTTTCGTTCTCTGTTCTGGATTGGGTTAGGTCTCGTTTTTCGACTTGTTCTAGCCAAATTCATACAGAGAAGTTGCATCCAATCTGAGATTGATCTGGGTTCCTATCAAAATTGATTTGTTTTGGTCGAAACCTTTCCCTGTGCTTATTCATTCCCTCTCCCTGTTTTCCCTCTTTTCTATGATTCTGTTCACAGGATGTCTGACGAAGAGGCTGCCATGGGGAATGAGTCTCCCATCGTTGAAGGACTTGAAAATTTCCCTGAACCACCGAAGCAGAAGGGTAAAGTTGGCAAAACAAAGGAAGTGAATAATGCCAGAGGCATTCCTGAAGCCATTCGCCTCAAGATGGGCTATGACACCCCGCCAGAAGAGACAGATCACGATAGAAAGATTCGACTGCAAAAGATTCGTCGATATTGGGCTATCAGGTGGTACAAGTATAAAAGCATTCCAACTTGGAAGTGGGCAATGCAATTCGCCTTCAGTCCACCCTATCGGTACACCACCGCCATGTGCGCTCAGTACACAGCAGCCAACCGGAAGAAGTACTACCCGAAGCCTCCGGCTGTCCCGCACCCAAACTCTCTCCAGACCCCGGATGATTACCCTGAAGAGCAAGAGAGGCTTGCCATTCTGGCTGAGAAGAAGAGGATCCGAGATGAGAAAAAGGCAAAAGCTCTTGCTGCAGCAGGGCTTGATGAAGCCGAACCATCGAAGCCTAAGAAAAGGCGAAAGCTTCGAAAGCTAAGTGATTCACCCCCTCCTGCTTCAGAAGAGGAGGCTGAACACGAAGCCGATGACGAAGCTGAACCAGCTGCTCCGCTCGAAGACTCGATCGATGAAGATCCTGCTGATGAAGCAGATGATGAGCCAGAACACTCACCCATTCCCCCTAGTCCCAAGAAGAAGCTATTTAAGAAGCCTCTGAAGAAGAAGGCTGGAGCGAAGCCGACTGCTCCTAAGGGTGTTAAGTTTCAAGAACCTACAGAATCTCCTGCTCCAAAGAGGAACATTGACTTGACGAACCTGGTGGTCGAGGCACCCTTGTCGTCTAAGCCTCCCCGCCATCCTGTTCCATCCGAGCAGAGGACCAAGGAACAGCATGACCCGAAGGCAAAGCCTGTGGCTAAGCCGGCTGCCATCCCCGAAGCCAAAGCTCCAGAGCCTGTGACAGCTTCGAAGCCGAAGACAACTGTGGCTAAGCCTGGTGAGACTTTTGCCCAGGTTGGCACAAAGAAGTTGACAGAAGCTGAATTGCGGAAGAAAGACCGCATTGAAGCTGAACGTCTGCACGCCGAAGCTCAAGACAAAGCTAAGGCTGAGAGAGAAGCAAAAGAGAAAGAGAAAGCTGATAGAGAAGCAGCTGATCTAGAGAAGCAAAGGAAGGAGCTGGCCGAGGCGAACCAGCAAGCTGAAGCGAAGCGCAAGCTAGCTGAAGCTAAATCTCAAGAGGCTAAGGCAGCCGCCGAAGCCAAACAACTTGCTGAAGCTGAAGCCAAACGCCAAGCTCAGCTGGATATTCTTCGCACGAAGAAGGCAGAGAAAGCTGCCAGGGCTGCTCAAAAGGAAGCCGCTGTGGACATGGCGCCGAAGGAAATTCCCCCGAAGCCAGTCGCAGCTCCTGTTCCCGAAGCCCAAGTTGAAGCTGAACACAGTGAGCACAACTTTCCAGATGCTAGGGAAGGTGAACTGTGGGACTGTCTGGGTCTGTGCCAGACATATTTCAAGCTTGCTGAAGCCATTCATCCTCACACTGTGGATATTGGAGATACATATATCTCACCCAATCTTTCAGCAATGGTCCAAACTTTGTACAATCAGCTGAGAGATCTGCATTCAAGGGACAGATCTGAAACTGCAAAGATCCTGAAATTTCAGAAGAAAGCAGATGAAGAATCTGATGACGATTTCAAGAGCGAAGCGATTGCTGCTTCGAAGAAAATTGCTGCTGTAAATGAGAAAACCAAGAAGAATCTTCAAATTTTTCAAGGCAAGCTGAAATCCGCTATCGAAGAATGCTGCAAATCGCATAATGCTTCAGTCATGGCGCTTGACTCCAAGAAGCGCGAAGCCATGGTCCAGCAATTAGCTTCGCCTCTTCCAAAGCTGCAACCTAGGAAGAGACGACTGCTTGCTGACACCGAAGAAGTTGATGAAGTCAGCTCCCACCCAGCCAAGAAAGCACCAAGAAAGGCATCGCCCCCACGATGCAAAATAATCAAACTTGCCAAACCATCATCGAAGCCATCCGCCCCCGAAGTTTCTCCACCTCCACCTCAACCCGAAGCCAATCCACCCCGTGTTCAAACTCCACCTCCACCTCAACCCGCTCCACAACCATCCACTCACGATAACTTTGCACCACAACCATCTCCACCCCGTCAAGCCATTCCAGACAAAGATTACTCTTCAGCTCACTCTGCTGAGGAGTCCGAAGAAAAAGAAGAAGAAGACCAAGTGCAAGCTGGACATGCCGAAGCTGATGTCGAAGCAGAGGCCGAAGCCAATGAGTTGGCAATCGTCACTCAACCGCCGAGGCGAATCGCAGATGCCCGAAGGCATTGTATTCCTGCTCAAGACACCCAGCTGGACTCCCTCTACCCCAGAGAGACTTTTCCCATTTTCATGGGAGAAGGAACTTCTTCAAGGCACGGTCCTGAATTTGACATTGAAGTTCATCGCAAGAAGCTTAGATTCTTTGGCACTAGTCCATATGATTCACCAAGAACAGCTGATGACCTTCGTTTCTGGACAGCAGAACAAAAAATCCTATACACGAAGCTTTACTGCCAGAAAGGTGTTCTGTTCAGACACAAGTACTTGGATATGCATAGTTTGTCTGCTGCCACCTGCTTCCAGAACATAGTTGAAACTATCGAAGCTCAGAATCTCACAGGATTATTTGCAATGGAAACACCATTCAACTCCGAGCTAGTGAAGCAATTCTATGCTACTCTGTATGTCTCTGGAACCCCAGAAGATACTAGCACTTGGACTCTTGAATGGATGATTCAAGGGAAAATCTTCAGGATGTACTCCGAAGAATTC
Source organism: Bromus sterilis (assembly GCA_950022295.1). Taxonomy (NCBI): domain Eukaryota; kingdom Viridiplantae; phylum Streptophyta; class Magnoliopsida; order Poales; family Poaceae; genus Bromus; species Bromus sterilis. The sequence goes on along the minus strand of OX465596.1, from coordinate 151,967,047 downwards.
ATGGAAATTGTGAACATTCCAAGACACACTGGAAAACTTGCAAAGGTTCACATGTTACCGGATCCCACCGAAGCTGAATTCGCATCTTTACTGGATCCCGAAGTCACTGGAGATCACATGCCAGAAAACATTCGCCCGAAGCATCTGGTGTTCAATTCCAAGACATGGTTCTATATCCTGTCAAACTCACTGATGCCTCTCAGTACAGCGAATGAAGAATCAAATATACATTATCCAACTCGTCATGCTCTATTGAAACTCACTCATGGACATGTGTTTGACTTCGAGGATTGTTTTCTTCGAAACATGGTACAAGCTGCTGAATTGGTTAATCAACTGAAGCCCTATGCTCCTTGGCTGCAAGCCATTTGCAACCATGGACGCAGCGAAGAATTCACAGCGAAGCATCATCCGAAGCTGTTATGTCCTCCGTTCCGCGATACAATGAACATCTTCAGGCGGCCAAATGACCCCTTTGCAACATATGTAGGAGTCAGACAGCACATAAATGAGCGCAACATGTCGAAGCGTTACCAGAAGGAAGTGTATCACTTCGAGGTTGCCATTCGAAACCAACAGCTGCTAGAAAACTTCATTGAAGGAAATCAAAGACAGATGCAACACTTATCTGATGAGATCAATCGCGTTGGAAACATTGCAATGAACAACAACCAATACTTGAAGGTATTGAAGCGTCATTCATGGAAAGGCCTCAGGAAGTTTAACTCTGTGAAGAAACTTGAAGCCGATCGCATATTCAAGGAGTACCCACATCTGCAGAGGAACTTCTCCAGAAATGACACAGTCGACCGCCCCAACCCCAAGATCCCTTCGCTGGACAAGATTGATGAAGTCTTATTCGTCAACCCTACTGAACAGATTCGACCGGATACTTTTTCGGATAAAGACTCTCACACATCGAAGCACGAAGACGATCCCCTCGATGATAGCGACCTTGAATTGCTTCAAGCGCCGATGGACTTCGACGAGGAAGAGTCACCGGCTTCGACCGAAGGCGATACTTCTGGAGATGCTTCTTCATCAGGCGAAGACATTCCGCAGGGTCCTAGGGGTGCAGCTGACGCGTAACTGCTCTCGATCTGCCTCTCAACCTTTTTTCCTATTCTTGACAAAAAGGGGGAGAAAGTAGCATCGATTGAGTTTAGATTCGCTGCGGGGTTTAGGGTTTTGATTCGATTCTATTTTGCGTGTGTTAAGATTCGACAAACATTCCATTTACTTCGATTGGGTTGTATCTTAACGTTTTACTTCGGTTGTGAACTATTTTATCCTTGTATATGTTAATAACCCCGTGCTTGCAAGTTGCTCTTCTATATTTATCTTGCAGGTGGTTATTTTCCTTAAGTTCACAGGTCTTTGGATGATTGCATGTTCTTCAAGGCAAATTATCTTAGTATGCAATTGATTCGCTAGGATATGTGTTAGGCTTCCCATTGATGATATTCTTCAACAAGCATTTACTTCGACTAAAAATCTTCGATGCTTGCATTCAGGGGGAGTCAAAAGCTTCATATCTTAGAGTTTGCTCTCAACTCAAATTCAAAATTCCAAATCTTTTATCGATGCCTGTTTTGTCAACAATAGTCCAAAAAGGGGGAGATTGTAAGAGCAAAGTTATACCCTCATGAGTTTTGGATATTGTTGGTCAAAACAGTAGAGGAACTAACAAGTTTTCTAGTGTGAAACAGATGGTTAGGTTCCTGAAGTTATAGGTTGGTGATAAAGCTTCAACGAAGATTTACTCATTTATCGAAGCATATCCTCTGGAGCGAAGTTTATCACGGATGTCGACCCCTAAAAAGATAAGGAATCCTGAAGCACATCCTATCGAAGAAGGTGATCAAGATGGCGCAAGACTTAGTTGTTTTTGCGTAGTTCTTTTTACTTCTTTGAGTCATAGGAAAAACCGTACTATCAAGAGGGGTTTAGTAAATGTATTCCGAAGGTTTTGATGAAAAGACTCAGATCGAATCTAAACCAGTGAGAAGCCAGAGTCGAAGAAATCTCATGTGAGCTAGGTAATGCTTCACCAGCGAAGACTTTGTTCTTTCGGCTCCTGAAGCAGAACCAAGTCCGTGAGTCAGCTTTACTTGGACCGCAAGTAAAGTTGCGCTTTGATTGAAAATATGACCGTTGGGGACAGGTGTCAAGCTGTCACATCGGGTCACTTCAGTCATTTCGCACCTTGGGATTGCTGCCTATAAATACGCCACCCCCGCCCTCATTGGCGGGTTGGCTGCTCCAACATTGATTCCCTACAGAGAGAGAGAGAGTAACCCCACCGAAGCATTTCAAAAACCCATCCACCGAAGCATAAGTCCTATTGATCTGAGTTGATTCATTATGACTTAGGAAGAAGTTTGCTAGCCTTGTTATCTTGGAGAACTGCAATTCTCCTAGACGGTTAGAGAGTTGTTCTTCAGAGAGCGAAGAGTTATTGTCGCCTCGAAGTCCAGTTTGTCAAAGGTTTCGGTGATTTCCTCGATAATCAACCAAGAGTGAAGAACTGACCAAGCTCAAGGAGATTGGTGCAGTGGAGAAATGGACGGAGAGAGATTAGCTCCTGTGTTCAATCACATGTCCCTCCAACCAGACGTAGCACTTTGTAGAGTGTGAACTGGTCGAACAAACATCGCCGAGTCAAGAGTTCGTTTTACTTTCCGCACTTACATTCTGTTTGTCAATTGCTTCAGAGTTCTTCTTCGATGCAATTGATTCAATACTTTTGATTCACTATGTTCTGCTTCGATCACGTTCTGCTTCAATGTTTACCTTTCTGTTGAATAGTTTCGATTGCTGTGTTAGGCTTCACTTCAAAGTTTCATGCGAAATTTTGAAGTGATCATTCACCCCCTCCCCCTCTGATCACATACTTGGTCTAACATAAACACTGGAAAGAAATCAACGAGAAAGCATCTATTACTACAAAGCAAACACGAGAAAGCATCAACAAGAAGGCAACACGCGACATCGCACCTACCGTCAAGAGCGGTTACTAACAGGTTAAGTGGAGTACTCGTCACACACGATGATACCGCACATTTAGAAAGGTTCAAGTTGTTTAGCTACGGGTGATCAACAAAGGTTGTTAACATGGCATCTCACTCAAGAACGGCATAGCAAAAAAACATGGCAAGAGGTGAAGCATAAGTAAACTATTTATGCTAGTCATTTTAAGTGAGGCACAACCTAAACATGGCATTTCACTAAGTGTCGCACGACAATTTTAGCAGTTGGTACTGTTCTGCCCTAAACCATATTTAGATTGGTTAACAACAGCAAATAATAGCATAAAGACAGAGTACACGAAAAACTAATCAAGTTACATATAAAGAACACCCCAAACGGAGTTACGGTTAAAAAGATACAAGCAAAACAAGTTTGGAACACAATCTGCCAACATCAGGAAGCACACTTTAGAGCATTGCATAAACAGGATAATGAATGTAAACATGCTCACAAATTATATGGAACTAAAGTAGACATGACAGGGAAGGCATGGCAGAAAGAATCATGCAAATAGGCATCATAGATCAAAAGATATTAAGCAAGCAACATGGCATCGGAACGTTACAGACTTACAGAAAAACAGAGGTGGCTGTCAAAAACAGCAGCATAGCAACTTTGGAGCTCTATAACTATATGACCAGCAAGCATATCATGACTATGCAATACATATAATGGAAGTAGACATGATGCTTAACAATATGCAATTGGAATCACTGAATTCCGATAAACGGTTGCGACGCAACCGTCACCCGAAGTTGCAACAAATTAACAGTTTTCAGCACAGCAGCACATTAACATCAGGGTCACCACTTTGGAGCAAGATTTAATATAGCTAAAGCACCCAAACATGAAAAGTTAAAGCATGGAAATGAAGTACACATGATTCTTAACGCGTAGGAAAAAGAATCAATGCAATAGGCCTCATGGATGTGTCACAATCATCAATCAAAGTTGCAACAAAATAACATCAGCAGCACTTGACAGAATTTAACAGTAGTTTACGGTCTGATGCCCACTTCAACAGTTATTAAAAACAACAAGATGGCCTCAAATCAAAATGCTCACAAAAGATGGATTGAAGTACATACAATTCTAAGCAATTTTCCTTTTGGGCGCAACGTGATCCGAGCTACAGATTACTCGCAAATTAGCGCAAAATTGAATCAGCACACAGTTTTTCCAGACTGAGAAAAAATAGCAGAAATATGACAGGGAAAAAATAAATACAAAGGAAAAAAAGGGAACCTCACCCAGTGGGCTCGGCCCAACAGGCGGCTCGGGAAGGCGAGGTGGGCCGCGACTGGCGCTGGGCCTCGTTGCAGCTGGGCCAAGGGGGCGGTGGCAGGCCGGCCCAGCCATGGTGGCTGCGGTGGCCTCGTTCGGATCCCGATCAGATCGGCGACGGGCGGCTGCTCCCCGGCTGGCGACGTGCGACGCAGTGAAGGGTGGCTGGGGAGGCGCGGCTTCTTGGTGTGTGGCGCGGTGGAGGCGGCGCTCCGGCGGCCGGAGGCGAGGCACCGTGGCGGCGGCCGACCTCGAGGCCATCAACGGGCATTGCGGCGGCGCGGGTCAGGAGGCCGGCGGCGACCTGCTGTCTGCGAGGAGGGGAGGGAAGGTGAGAGAGAGGAGATGAGGGAGGAGAGGAGAGGGCGCGGCACTGACCTGGGGCGTCGCGGATCCGGCTAGCCGGCGTGCTGGCCGGCCCTGGCGATGGCGGCGGCTTGCTGCCCTCGGGCGTGGAGGCGGAGGGAGTTGGAGGAGAGATAGGTGGAGGGTGAGCGCGATCTGGGCCGTTGGATCGACCGATCCGACGGTCCAGATCCGCTAGGGCTAGGGTTGGGCGAAAATAGGGGTATTGGGCAGATTTTTGGGGCAAATGTGAGGGGGTGGCTGCAATTTTGTGGCTAGGGAAACCCTAGAAAGAGGTGGGAGTGTGGTGGTCTTTATATAGCCCAGGTGGCTGGCAGTTTGCAAAAACATCCCCGGTTTCTCTCTCGCGCGCGCGATGCTCACGTTTCTGACCACCGAGGGTCCGCAGGACCTCCGATTCGGGTAAAACTTCGAACCGCGAGATCAGCGCGTCGAGCCGACGGCGTTCACCACGCGCTAGAAACGTTCTGAGAACACTTTCCGGCGGTTTTCGCGACGGTGATCGGGTGAAACCCGGTGTCTCAAAGGTCGAGTGTCAGGGTGGAAAGGGTCGGTCTCCGTCCGATACGAGATAAGGGGGGGGGGAAATAATCGCCGGTCGATAAATCAGGGATGCAAACACCGCAAACAAATCAGACAATCAAACAATTCACACCGAAAACAATTTTTTTAATTTTTGTGAAATCTGGGTTGTTATATATACCCATATTTATAGTGCCCAAAAAATTCCAAGAAAAATATATAAAAAATCAGCTTTCCATAAGACTCCGGAAGACCAAAGGGGATCCGGAGGGGGTTCACCCCCCTCCCAGGCGACCATGTGGCGCGCCCCACTGATACGTCCCAAACGTATCTATAATTTTGTCTTGCTCCATTCATGTTTTGTGTGATATTGCTATGATCTAGATACACTTTCGTACACTTTGATCATATTTGGACTAACCTACTAACTCAGTGCACCCCAGTGCCAGTTTCTGTTTTCTGTGTTTTTCTATTTCAGTTTTCCCCCATATTAAAAGTGGTCCAAAAATTCGGGGAAAAGTCAGATAAAAAATCTGTGTGAAGGAACCTTCCGGAGTCCCGAAGGAGGACCAGGTGGGACCCACCAGGGCCGCAGGCGGCCACCTAGCGCGGCCTAGAGCTTGGCCGCGCCAGGGGGGCGCCTGGACCCCTGGTGGCCCCCCTAGCTAGCCCCCTTCGCTTATTTATTTCCCGTGACGTGAAACTTCCGGAGATAGAACCCTTTTCCGGGATCTTGCCTCTGTTCCACCGCCGCCGCGCTTCCAAGATTGGGAGAGCCAGCAGACCTCTTCCCGGCACCCTGTCGAAGGGAGGATCGACATCCGGGAGGTTCCCCTCCACCATGGACGCTTCCCGGATGTGTCGTGCATTGTTTCCTTTGGACCATGGGTCCGTGATCAGCAGCTATGTGATGTTCTCCTCCCCTCTTTGTTCTTCATGATTTAGACCTCGTGAACTACCCTACATGATCGAGGCACATATGTAACCTTCCTGCTGTTGTAATGCTGAGTTTGATGGGATCTGACGGATTATGAGATTATGTTCAGATTGTGATAGAGTAATATATTTGGTTCTTATCTTTTATATTTAAGTAATTCTTGTATGTTCTCCGTTGCTGTTTATTGCTTTGGCCAAGTAGTAGGTAGTAACTCCAAGAGGGAACGTTATGCTCGATTGTGGGTTCATGCCCCCGGATGACATGCTTGAGTGACAGAAACATGAGTCTAGGGGATGTGTTGTAGGCACAAGGGGGAAAACAACGGTGCTTGTAACTGCAGTTACAAGGATTGTTTACTTTATGCAAAGTGCTTTTTAATGCAGTTGTCTGTTGCTTTGGGTTTACACTTTGGGTGGGGCTCGCAACTTAATACCAGCGAGATGTTCTGGATTGATATCTCAAGGTGGATGATTAGTAGTAGATGCAGTTTGATTTCGGTCTACATATTTTTGCGTACTGTCCATGCTTATGAGCCTCTTACTTTCTTTGTAGCATAGTTAGCATTGCGGTGCGTTTATAATCCTGTCAATTTCCCATCTGTAATTTGTTCACCTCGCATAGCAGTTTTATCGTCTTTTGGGAGAGAGACGTCACTAGTGAACATAACGGGACCATGGTCCATATTCTCATCATTGTTTACACGCTCATTTATTTCCTGCTTTTACTTTCTAGTTGTTATCATTATCATTATCCCTTGTGTTTGATCCTTTGTAAACAACAAGACCGGAGAGATTGACAACCTCTCTGAACTTCGTTCGGAGCAAAGTTATTTGTGTCGTGTGCAGGTCCAGGTCAAGGAAGCAACTTTTGTCTTATTCGGTGCCATAGTTTCCTTGCCACCTACTTATCCTCTCTGGAGTCCTAATGGAGACAAACCCTATCCTCTACATAGGGGAAATTTGCTGCTATCCTACATCTCACCTTCCACTTGGGGTAACCAACGAAGGGCGAGAAACCATTATCATCATCTCGCACATCAAGCAAATTTTTGGCGCCGTTGCCGGGTACTCCGAGTGCTAAGATAGGGGCGTTTCCCACTACATTTTACCTTTGGTTTTTAGTTTTGATAGTTTACCTTTCAGTTTTTATCTTTGTGTCTTATATCAAAAATTACAAAAAAATCTGCCACAATTGCTGCTATTATGGGTTCCACTGAAAATACAAAGTTGTGTGACTTCACTAGTCACAACAACAAAGATTTTATCTGCACTCCTATTTCCACACCTTCCACTTCAGCTACCTCTTATGAAATTAAACCTTCTTTGCTAAACCTTGATAGGAGAGATCAATTCTCTGGTGTTGGAGATGATGTTGCTTTACACTTAAATAATTTTGTTGAGTTATGTGATATGGAAAAGTATAAATAAGTAGAAGGTGATGTTGTTAAGCTCAATCTTTTTCCTTTCTCTTTGAGGGAAGGAGCTAAAATCTGGTTTCCATCTTTGCCTAGGAATAGCATAGATTCTTGGGATAAGTGCAAAGATGCTTTTATTGGGAAGTATTACCCACCAGCTAAAATTATCCAATTGAGAAGTAACATTATGAATTTTAAGCAATTGGATAATGAACACGTTTCCCAAGCTTGGGAACTTATGAAATCTCTTGTTAAGAAATTCCCTACACATGGTTTGACTACCTGGATGGTTATCCAGAATTTTTAGGCAGGCTTGAACTTTACCTCGCGGAACCTGTTAGATTCGACCCCGGGAGGAACCTTTATGTCAACTACACTCGGTGCTGCCACAAAACTTCTCGATGAGATGAAGACCAACTATTCCCAATGGCACCCTGAACGCGCTCCAACAGGTAGGAAGGTAAACTCTGTCGAGGAGATTACCTCCCTAAATGAAAAAGTTGACTTAATTATGTCTCTACTTACCAAGCAACCCTCGATTGATCCTCGTGATGTTCCTTTAAATTATTTGGTTGCTCAGGAACAAGTAGATGTGAAATTTATTGCTAGAAATAACTTCAACAACAATGCTTATAGGGGCAATTTTGCTAGTAATCCTAGACCGTTTCCATCCAACTATGGGAACACCAACACTTATCCTAGCAATAAGAACCCACTTCTGAAATAGAAAATATGCTTAGAGACTTTATCACTACCGAAAAAAGCCTTCAACAAGAATGTAGAAGAGAAATTAGCTAAGTTAGATAACCTCTCTTTGAAGGTAGATATCTTAGCCCTTGATGTTGAGATGCTAAAAATTAGAACCTCTCCCCTTGAGGAGAGGAAAGCCACTCCTATTAATGTTATCCAATTAAAAATTAATGAAAATATTAGGATGATGGCTAAACTTAAAGTGATATGGGCTAGAGAAAAAGAGGAAGAGGATAGAATTAAGAGCCTTCCTACACACCAGACAGTTTCCACTATCCAAGTTGTTGAGGACATCGAAACTATTAGCACCCAATGCACTCCTAGTCCCATTGGACCTATTAATGGTGATGCTAATACCTCAACCGTAGAAGAAGAAACTCCTATGAACATAGAGGGTTTCAAACAAGTGAGCCTAGATGACACTACTACCACCTTTGATCGTGGTGATATTGATTTTGATAGTTGCACCCTCTCATAAGTTATTAGCTTGTTACACAAAATGTCTAGATACCCCCACACTAGCACACTCAATCTTGCCTTCACGGAGCATATCACAAATGCTCTCATCAAAGCTAGGGAGGAGAAGCTTAGGATAGAAGCCCCCATACCTAGGAAGCTAGATGATGGTTGGGACCCTATGATAAAAATTAAATTAAATTAAATAACTTCTCTTGATATGCTTTATGTGATGTTGGAGCTAGTACCTCCGTCATGCCCAAAATAATTTATGACATGTTTGAATTGAAACCTTTTGATTCTTGTTCTTTTGGTGTTCATCTCGTTGATTCTTTCGTAAAGAAACCTTTGGGGAAGATCGACGATGTTCTTATCATTGTCAATGATAATTATGTTCCCGTAGATTTTATTATTATGGATATAGAGTGTGAACATTTATGTCCAATTATTTTGGTACGCCCTTTTCTTCGCACCGTTGGTGCTATTATTGACATGAAAGAGGGGAATATAAAATTTCAATTCCCTCCAAAAAAGGGGATGGAACACTTCCCTAGAAAGAAAATCAAGTTACCTTTTGAGTCCGTTACACGGGCTACCTATTCTCTTTCTCTTGATAAAACTTGATTTCTCTTTTGCTTTATGCCTAGATTAAAGGCGAAAAAGAAAGCGCTTGTTGGGAGGCAACCCAAGATGTTTTTACTTCTGTTTTTAGTGGTCTTGCTGATTGTGACTACTGTAGCAACACCATTGTATCTTTATTTTTGTGACGCCCCCAAAAATCAGACTATGTACAGTAATCATACACGCAACATCCCATCCTAGGCTCAACAGAGCGCTCATCCGCCGGACTATATCCTATGCGCTCAGGGGTCTATGTCCCTCACCCTTCCACGCTCCTACACGGTGCGAGTCTGGCCGGTGAAGCAAAAGCAAATCCGAATACACCGTCCGGACAAAGAAGACACACCACTTCCCTGCAATGAGGCCGCGATACTGCTGACGTCTGAAGAGCATTCGGACAAACTACGACGCAGGGGAGCCCATAACTCCTTATCCCACATGAAGTTAGTGCGTACAGACCAACAAGCCTCACAAGTCATCCACCGAACTATTTAGCATTTTATTATTATCTCACAGACAACCGTTATCGCTGTCTGACTAACAACACGATAGACAACGAAAAGCAACAAGGACAACCAGTAACGTCGGGGCATGTCCTGCCGTCCCTTCAAAGCACGCAGTTACCAACAAGGTGAACCGTCTCCTTACCTTGTCTCGTGTGTGCTCTTGGTAGAGCTCGACTTTTTCGTGGTTTGGTAACTCTCGCGAGATACGAGCAGGGGCCAAGCACGCCAGTAACGTCGGTCGTACCCTCCCTGTCGTTCCCAACGCAATACCGCTCGCGGGCACCGTTGGGTCGCCTGACTCTTACCTTTAAGGACAACCGTTGCTCAGGTACCTAGAGCGGCTATGCAGAGTCAGCAACGAGTGGAGTACAAGGATTACTACTTGATAGCTCACACTGGATGGTGGCTCAGCAGAGCCGAGCTAGGGGGCCTTAGGCGGTGTCTCCATTGTGCCGTACCTATTGCAATTAATATATTATATATGCGTCACTCACCAGAGTGACCACGGCCCTCTATCTAATCCTAGCTAACAATGCGCAGGGCTCACGGCTGAATACTGCATAAATAATAATAGGCAGCATAGAATAAAGCAAGGTACATCAAGGGGCGACAATGACAGGCTAGGCAATTGAATAGGATTGTAACGTAGCAGCAGTATCAATGCCTAGTGCAAGAAATGTACGGAAAGATAGGCAATATCTGGGGAAGAGAATGGCTCTGCTTTCCTGAAAGCTCGACGATAGGGGTAGGGTCGTTGAGGAAGTAGTCGTACCCAGCAGCGGTGTCGTCGGCGGAAGCAATGGGGTCTACTTTAGAATAAGGGGGGAGAAACAGTAAATACACAAGAATAATAGCAATACAAAGGTATGACATAGTAGATACAAAGCAACGGGGCTCTAACGCAGTGTTCGGTGATTTTCTCGGAGCAGGAATTTATCCGGGGATGACTCATCGGTATCAGATGATTACCGAACAGATGATCCGGAGGGGAAGGTTCCATGTCTGCAGTGTTAGAGACATCTGACAGACATGTGGATAGTGTATCCGTGCTCGTTGATTCATCCTGGGCAGCTTTCATTTACAGAACATTTTCATCCGGAAAGTTTTACCGGCTCCGGTCAGCTGACAGAAAGATGAACTGCAGGAGAAATATTCTGTGTTCGGTAGGTTAGAGGGGTGCGGTGGGTATACGGGAAGCGTATCCGTCTTTATTATATTTTTTTGATCAATTTTCATGTATAAAGTTTTTGAATCTGACTTACGTTTAAAAGGTATTCAATTTTAAAGTTTAAATCATTTTAAATCATTTCTGGAATTATTTTAATTGTTTAATAAACATTATCCACAATACTGCATTTGACTGATTAAACCTGACCAGTGGGTCCCACTGGTCAGCCTCTAGTTATTTAATTAAATCATTTATATTTTAATTATTACACTGGACCCACATGTCATACACATATTAACTATTAATCATTTTTAATAAACTTAAACAACCAGTGGGGCCCAGGTGTCATAGGGTCATGTTAATTTAAGAGTTATTTAAACTTAACAGTGAATTAGGTGGGGCTGGCCCACATGTCAGTGGCACAATGTGTTATTCCAGTTACTTTAAACATTGGTAATTAGCTGGCGCTAGGGCCCACACATTAGTCTAACATCAGGGGATTAGTTTTAATTAAGTGGCTCACGACGCGGGCCCACATGTCAGTGGGACGGGGATCTGCTCGGAGGCTCGCCGACGACTGGACTCCGGCGAGGTTGTCCATGCTCTCGCCACAGAGCACCAAACGAGGCGTTGTTTGCTCCGTTTGTTCGAGAAGAGCGCCACCAGCCGATCTGTGGTGGTGGTGGTCGATGACGGGGACGACCTGAGTGAGCTCGAGGACGACAATGGCAGAGCTGTGCTCGGCCAACAATGGCAACTTTCAAAACGCGACGACTTCGTCCGCTCTAACGTGCCAAATTGGACATACGCATGATGTTACACGCACTGGTGCAGCTGGCGCGGGCTAGGATGGCTTGGGGGTTCGGCTACGTCAACAATGGCGATGGTCAGAACACGCGAAAGGGGGATTACGCCTATGGGCTTATCGAGCGGCCGCGAGAGGAAGGGGACAATGGCGGTGCTCACCCAGGGGGCGTATGGCCTGGCAGCAAGCTCGGGGCGACTCGGTGCGGGCGGGATTGCTCGGCAAACTCCGGCGGCTCGAGGTGGAAGACGACTCGATGCGCACGCTGTAGACGACGTGGGTGAAAGGACGTGGATGTCGCCTAGAGGGGGGGGTGAATAGGCGTTTAAAAAATACGGTTTCGGCTTGAACAAATGCGGAATAAAACTTAACGTTTAATTTGCCAAGCAAGAAACCTAAATAAGCTAGGCTCAACTATGTGCACCAACAACTTATACTAAGCAAGATAAACAACTATGTGATAGAAAGATATATAACAAGAGCACTAAGGCTATCACAAAGTAGGTGCACAAGTAAATAGGTTGACTAGATGAACAACCTATGGGACAAGCAATGCACAATAATATGAGCAAGCACAAGATAAACAATGTAATAAGCTTGCTCAAAGTAAGGGTAGAGATAACCGCAAGTGGAGCCGATGGAGACAAGGATTTGTTACCGAAGTTCCTTCTCTTGCGAGAAGTACGTCTCCGTTTGGAGAGGGTGAGGAGCACAATGCTCACACGAAGCCAACGAGGGCCACCCTATTTCTCCTCATGCTCTTACCAATGCAAGATGCCGTGATTCCACTATTAGGACACTTGAGGTCGGTCACCGAACCCGTACAAATGGCGACCCTTGAGGGCGGTCACCGAACCCGTACAAATGCTCGGGGCTATCTCCACAACCGAATTGGAGGCTCCCGTAGCGTCCCGAAGATTTCCACCACAATGATTGAGCTCCGCAACAACAAGCCTCTAGGGGCCAACGCACCCAAGAGGAACAAGCTCTAGAGTGCCAATGCACTCAAGAGAACAAGCTCTAGAGTGCCAATGCACTCACGAGTAACTATCTTCTCAACTTCACTTACTACAACAAATCCTCGGAGAGAACTCAAACTGATGCACCAAATGCAATGGCAAGAGCACACGAAGTGCTCAAGTCCCCAACTCTCAAATCCCACCAAAGCAACAAAAGCTATGGAGGAATATGAGAGGAAGAACAAGGAGAACACCAAGAACTCCAAGATCTAGATCCACAAGGTTCCCCTCACTTAGAGGAGAGATGGCTTGGTGGAGAATGTGGATCTAGACCTCCTCTCTCTTTTCCCTCAAAAAGGAGCAAGAATCATAGGAGGGGAACAAAGTAAGCAAGCTCAAAGAGGTCAACAATGGGGGGAAGAACTTGCACAAAACCGGTGGGCACAAAGGAAGAAGAAGACCCCCTTTTATAGTCCCCCACGAATCCAGCCGTTGGGAACCGTTGGCAGCCCACCAACCACGGTAATACCGCTTGGAGAGCGGTACTACCGTGGTGCGGTACTACCGCACCCGAAGCGGTACTACCGCCCCCACCGTACGACTGAAGCCTAGTTCCGTGCCCACTACCGCAGAGTCCAGTGGACTTGCGGTAGTGAGCGCGGTACTTTCCCGCGGTACTACCGTGGCACGGTACTACCGTGGCACGGTACTACCGCAGTGGGAGTGGTACTACCGCCCCACGGTACTACCGGGGGCCAGTACCGTGCCCACTACCGCAAAGTCCAGTGGACTTACGGTAGTGAGTGCGGTACTCGCCCACGGTACTACCGTGGTGTGGTACTACCGCTCCAAGAGCGGTACTACCGCCCTAGCAGAACCAGGGAGCCCAGGCCACACAACAGAGGAACTCCAAAAGAAACAGGAAAACCCTGAACTGCCACAACTTCTGCAAATGAACTCCGATTAAGGAAAACTCAAGCTTGATGGAAATATTTAGAAGTGGCAAGGGAGAAATGTCAAACAAATAGAGGTGTGAAACCTCTAACCGAGACGACCCAGCAAATCTCCCACCTCGAAAAACATACGAGAAGACGCATAAGAAATCCGTTTTCGATGAACAAGAGCTTGTCATGAAGAAAACCACAAGCTCCAAAACTCACACGGAGAAAAGCCAAACAAGAACCAATAAAGATGATGCCAAGGATGAAAAAGGTTTGAGCTCTCCACGAACGACTCGGCCTAGCCTATAACACGGTCTCCTAACTACTACCAAGAGACCGGTAAACTAGACACCTATCTAGTCAAACCTTTGTCTTGCGCATAATCCACTTGAGCTTGATGATGAAGATCATGCTCGCCTCAAGTTGGAACATCTTCCGTGATTCCTCCGGCTCGATGAAGACTTGTAGATAGCTCCCCCATACTCCATTATGGGTGAGCCTCTTTTAGGCACATCTTCACACGACCATTATCACCAAATGGTCGGCAAGCTCCAAGCATACGATATCTTCGTGATGCTCCTCTTGACCTTGCACACATCTACTTGACCAATCTTTGGATAGCTCCATGAAGAACACCTTGGTCAACACGTAATCTTAATCTTACAAACTTGAAGCCACCATATGATCTTCAAGCGTTGCCTATGGACAAACCTTAAAGTATAACTCAAAGAAACCATTAGTCCATAAATATTGTCATCAATTACCAAAACTAAACATAAGGGCACATGCCCTTTCAGTGGGCTCGATTCCTTCAGCGAGAAGACATAGACGACGACGGCGCACCGTTTGGACAAGGTCGCGGGGCTCGAGGACGTCAGTGGCCGCGCAGGTTCAAGGCGACGCACCCATGGCGGCTAGGGCGAGAGGGGACTGGGTGAGGGAGAGGGCCAATGGCGACCTAGGGTTGCATCACGGGGCAGGGGGACTCCTTGTAGTCGCCCCCGTTGACTATAGCGATGAGTTCTCGAGTAGGGAGAGGAGGATGGCCAGGCACACAATATATTCGACGGTTGTCCATGCTCCACGAGGTTGGGGTGAGCAGTGCGAAGGAGAAGACCCCAGATGGGCTTGGTGGGCTGGGGGAAGGGGTTGCCCAGTGTGTAGTTTAGGTTTCCTTTTTTTATTCTTTTCTTTATTCTTTCTGTTTCAATTTATTTGGCTATTGTTTCATTTTTGTAAAATGTGTAACATGTACCAAAATTAGTGATGCACTTTATAACAGTGCCACAAAAAGTTTTGTGCCCATATAAAATCAATTGCATTTTTATTTTATTAAAAAGGGAGAACATGGCTATTTTTCTACTATTTTTATTTTTTTGAATTTATTAAACATTTTAATAAATACCTCTTTCTAAATTTTCATGGCCTACTGATTATTTATCATTTTATAAAAAAATTTGCACAGTTTTTGGAACAACTTTAATTTCCCACATTGTTTTGAATTTCCAAATGAGTTTGAATTTGAACTCGACTTGATCAAGGGTGATTATTATTAGAATAATCTTGATGGCTTGGCAATTAATGAGGTGATCACTGTAGCGTGACACCCGGGGTGTTACAAATCTCCACCACTACAAAGAATTCTCGTCCCGAGAATTAAAAGTAGTGTAAGGGTAAGGTTTCGGTTTCGTATTCTAACAGTTTTTTTAGGTGCTTGTTGACCTTCCCGAAAAGGTTGGTCCATTTCGTTGATGTATTCGTTTGGTCTGCATCAGTGCGTCTCGACGAATTGTCATACTTGTTTTGGGGTTGCATCGTACCTACGGACAGGTTAGGGGGGGGAACTTGAGGGGTGTCGGATTGGTACAAGGTTAATCAACCGAGGTTGTCTGAGGGAATGGGGGTACAAAGTATCTCACGAGTTTAAACTCAGGGGAATACATCGAGAGAAACAAAAGAAGGCATGAGAAGTTTTCAAGCGGATATGCAAGCATTCGACTATGATAACGGAGGATGAAAATGGGTCCAAACCATCAGGCATAAGCACTGAGTTTGATATCGAACTGAATATCACAAGGTAGGAGACTCGTGAGTTGCATACGAGATCAAGAGAGAGGAATAACCTCGAGAACAGAAAGGTACAAGAGAGTCGGGTTTCGATCCTGTGGAACTGTGGGTTATGGGCCCAATAGGCAAAGTTCTCATCCATCAGTGGTTACCGAAATGTTATCAACAGTAGTAAAAGTTTGTACGGACAAACTAGTACACCGAAGTGTTTACATAAGCAGGGAATTATCACTGCTCAGACAATTTATATTAAAAGAAAAGTTAAACGAAACAATGAAAGGAAAATGTGATGATACACAAGTATCACGCACATATCTTTCCCAAGGGAAAGCAGAGCAAGATATACATGACCAAGTTTGTATTGGACGGGAGTCAAAGGATGTTGTCGATGATAACACAAATCGTCGAGGGGCGAGGATGATATTTCTCACGATGCATCCAAGAAATACTTGGGAGAAGTCACAATGTCGATGATGACCACGACACATCATGTCAAAAAGTTTCAAGAAAATACAATCGAACAACGGTGACATCAAGAAAAAGGAATGGGGAAGCAAAAGTATTCGGTGTTCCCGGTTGATGACAACCTAGAACCATGAAATGGCTATGACAGGGATAGGCATTGTTTCATCGCAATTCATAAGATGTAGTGCAAAGGCATGATATCCTTGAGATACCAGGAGTAATACTCGAAGGTAGAATGGTGGATCATAGGTGCAGAAGATTTTAAACAAAGGGGGTTAATTATCTTTACGAGAAGCTTTCATGATCAGTTCTACATAATACCATGGGCATGAAAACAAAGTTTCAGGGTCGACTGCCACTTCTTCAATTCATAGCCTTTCATTCACTTCTCGTTGTCGATGAATTTGTAGCGTTCAAAAATTTATCTGGCATAACACCAGTAGAGTAAGACCCGTAGAAGTTCATGGGTTCACACAAAGGGATGAAGCATAGATAAAACCCATAGGGAACATTTACGAATCTATACGACAACCAATAGGAACAAGAGATACAAGTTTGAAAGCAGAAGGCTGATGACACGGACCAGATGATACCGTTTGCCAAAGGTATTTCGTATCAGGGGAAGCTCGTCAATGATTTAGGACATAAGGGGACGGCAGGTACTAATCCACCAAAAAGGTTAGGCGGCGTACAAAGAGTTTGGTGCGAGTATTGGTAATCAAACATAAGGAGAAAGAATACAAAGGCATCAGATGGAAGAAGCTGGTGAATATTTTGATGCTTAATTTCAAAGGAATTATGATTTACAGATCATAAACAGACGCTCCGATCAAAGGATGAGTAAGTTGAATGGAATTAGTCGGACAATCAATCAAGGTTTGATTTACCGATATCCAGCTCATGTCCGGAATGACGTCTGAGCCGGAAGAATGAATTCATAGGGATCAACGGATGATTGCATGCATTAGCACACATGATGATTCAATAGATCGGAATGGTAATGCCAAGGGAGGTCACCCAAGACTACAAGAAAAACGGGATTATTCATAGTGCAAGCATGTAAGAAGAATCTCCAAAGCAGTAGGCTGCTTAGGATTGTCGCGAGATCGAATAGTATTTCAAAGTATTTTGGGAATCACAGGAACCACTTAGAATGAACGGATCCTCGATAAATGTGAGGAATTATCCGCAGGGTGAAAAGAAGCTGCAAGGCAGTAGGCTCAAAGGATTTCCGAAACAATGGAAAGTATTTCTATGTATCTTGTGAACACAAGAGAAACTGGTATTGAATGGATGAACGGAAGGTGTATGTGGTTATACATATGGACTTATCGGTGGCAGGGATTAGTAAAGGTGATCGGCACATATGGTCTCGGGAATTTTATCGGAGAGTAACCTTCGACATCTTCTGGAGAAGTAAGCGACCATCTTTGGTGAAGGGCTCTCCGGAAGGACAGAGGTGCGAGATCCTAGAGTTAGTGTTAGCAAAATCTTTAACCTGAAAGGATGAGAGAGCAGAGTCCCAGAGTAAAGGTATGGAGAAAAGGATCCTAATACCACCCCATTTGCGACGAGGGCCGATAAGCCACACGACACCGTTAGTAAAGTAGTTTTGCAAATATTAGACTCGACTTCGACCAAGGAGTTGGAAGGGGGTTACCTACAGGCAGTCGGCTCTGATATCACCATGTGACGCCCCAAAAAAAAGACCGTGTACAATAATCATACACTCAAGGTACACGATCGAGATCAGGGACTCACGGTAAGATATCACAACACAACTCTATATAAAGTTTTTGAATTTGACTTACAGTTTAAAAGATATTCAATTTTAAAGTTTAAATCATTTTAAATCATTTCTAGAATTATTTTAATTGTTTAATAAACATTATCCACAATAGTGCATTTGACTGGTCAAACCTGACAAGTGGGTCCCACTGGTTAGCCTCTGGTTATTTAATTAAATCATTTATATTTTAATTATTACACTGGACACATATGTCAGACACATATTAACTATTAATCAGTTTTAACAAACTTAAACAGCCAGTGGGGCCCAGGTGTCGTAGGGTCATGTTAATTTAACAGTTATTTAAATTTAACCGTGAATTAGGTGGGACTGGCCCACATGTCAGTGGAACAATGTGTTATTCCAGTTATTTTAACCATTGGTAATTAGGAGGTGCAGGGGCCCACACGTCAGTCTAACATGGGTGGATTAGTTTTAATTAAGAAGCTGACGACGCGGGCCCACATGTCAGTGGCAAGGGGAGCTCGTCGAAGGCTCGGTGGCGACTGGACTCCGGCGAGGTCGCCCGTGCTCTCGCCACAGAGCACCAAACGAGGCGCCATTTGCTCCGTTTGTTCGAGAAGAGCGCCGCCAGACTATCTGTGGTGGTGGTCGGTGACGGGGACGACCGAAGCGAGCTCGAGGACGACAATGGCGGAGCTGCGCTCGGCCAACAATGGCAACTTTAAAAACGCGATGAATTCGTCCGCTCTAACGCGCCAAATTGTACATACGCACAACGAGACATGCACTGGTGCAGCTGGCGCGGCTAGGATGGCTTGGGGGCTCGGCTACGTCAACAATGGCGATGGCCGGAACACGCGAAAGGGGGATTACGCCTACGGGCTTATCGAGCGGCCAGGAGAGGAAGGGGTCAATGGCGGTGCTCACCCAGGGGGCGTAGGGGTTGGCAGCGAGCTCGGGGGCGACTCGGTGCGGGCAGGATTCCTCGGCAAACTCTGACGGCTGGAGGTGGAAGATGACTCGATGCGCATGCTGCAGATGACGCGGGCTCGATTCCTTCGGCGAGAAGACACATACGACGATGGCGAGAAGACGCATACGACGCGAGGGGACCGAGGGAGGGAGAGGGCCAATGGCGACCTAGGGTTGTATCACGGGGCAAGGGGAGTCCTTGTAGTCGTCTATGCTCCACGAGGTTGGGGGTAACCAGTGCGAAGGAGAAGACCCCAGATGGGCTAGGTGGGATGGGGGTAGGGGTTGCCCAGTGCGTAGTTTAGGTTTCCTTTTTTGTATTCTTTTCTTTATTCTTTCTGTTTAAATTTATTTGGCTATTGTTTCATTTTTGGAAAATTTGTAACATGTACCAAAATTAGTGATGCACTTTATAACAGTTCCACAAAAAGTTTTGTGCCCATATAAAATCAATTGCATTTTTATTTTATTAAAAAGGGAGAAAATGGCTATTTTGCTACCGTTTTTTTTTTGAATTTATTAAAAATTTAATAAATACATATTTCTACATTTTCATGGCCTGCTGATTATTTAGCATTTTATAAAATTGTTTGCATAGTTTTTGGAACAACTTTAATTTCCCACATTGTTTTGAATTTCCAAATGAGTTTGAATTTGAACTCGACTTGATCAAGGGTGATTATTATTAGAATAATATTTATGACTTGGAAATTAACGAGGTGATCATTGTAGCGTGACACCCGGGGTGTTACAATTTTCAAGCTTTGTGCCAAGTTATAGCCTCTTATGATAAGGGAAGCAAAAGTTGTGACATGTTGTCCAGAAAACAGATTATGTCTTCTTGACTGAAAAAATTGGAACAAATCACCAGTTCGTCTTTTTGAGCTGAAATTTTTACACAGCATGCTCTATATAATTTTGAACTTTCGTATGTTCTCAGTTTTTTTATTTGAGTTGCAGAAGTACCCCGAAAAAATTCTCTACTACCTTCTGTTCTGTTTTTCATAGATTCTGTCACGTTTTGCCTCTCCTTACTTTTGCAAACCTTAAGCTTTCTTTTTCTTTGCAAAAAGCTTTTTTCAATCTTGAAAAAAGGTATCTCTTCAAGAATATCTTTATATCCAGTGGGGAAAAATTATTTTATTATGTGTACTAACCTCTCTAATCATCTTATGATGAGTTATGTATGAAGGGAGTTTTCAAGCGTGCGAGGGAAGATGATGAAAGAAGATCCGGGAGTGTCAAGCGCTCAAGCTTGGGGATGCCCCCATGCATCCCCAATAAATATTCAAGGAGACTCAAGCGTCTAAGCTTGGGGATGCCCCCGTGCATCCCCTTCTCCATCAACAATCATCAGTTCGTCCTTCGTCTCACTATATTTTTATCACTTCATGCGTTATGTGCTATGCTTGGAGCGTCTCACTCTTAGGTTTACTTTTATTTTTATTTAGCTTTGCTTGATGTTCACAACAAGTTAGAAACCAGCTTACTTTGTGTGGGAGAGAAACAAGCTCCACTCCAATCTAGAACACATCATAGGATTTTTCATGCTTATATTTTTATCTTTTCATGGCTACTGCCATGCTTAGTTTTAGTCTTAGTTTGTCTTTAGCAAGAGCCTTGGCTTTTGTTTAGTTTGTTACTGGAACTCTCTTTAGTTTTCATGTTTATCTTGTTAAGAGAGTTGGTTGTTGCACTGAGTTGTGTCTTAGCTTGAAAGTAGGTAATTGAGTTTGCTATTTAATTTTAGTAGTAACTTGCAATAGTTTTGAGGTATTTATGTGAGTAATGTTTGAACTTTTGGTGTCAAGAGCTCTAGCCTATTAGTGATAGGTGTGGTATTTTGGGCAATCCGTGTTTATTTTCAAAACCTACAAAAACTAATTGAGAACTCTTGCTACTAGATGGATCGCTAATCTTTGGAGGGATCGGATATTAGTGTACACTCACGTACCATGAGTCGAGGATGCGCAAGGATAACCAAACCACCATACACTCCTCCTCAGGGTACTTGTCTCTTTGTGAACTTCCTTATTAGATTGAGAGTTACCGATAATAAGTGCATGAGTTCATCGGACTAATGCAAGTTTAGAAAGTTGACACTTCCACCTCCTCATATTTGCTAGCCTCTCCCGTGCCGTGCATTGCCTTCTTCTCACTCCGAGAGTTCGCGTCCACCTTCGCCGGTACATCCAAACCTTGTGCATGATACGCTTTGTCATCATAAACCTCCTCATATATTTCCTCAAAATAGCCACCATACCTACCTATCAAGGCATTTCCATAGCCTTTCCGAGATATATTGTCATGCAACATAAACCTCTTCATGACTTGATCTTCATTTCATACATGTTCCTGCTACACTGGCAGAGGCATACATTTCATACATCATGATAGCTACATCTTCTTTATGTTTTGAGTACATTGTAAAGTGTGAAAGATCTTCTATACCCTTTTGTAAATTAGAGTGTTTCCCTTAAGTGAGGAAAAGATCCCAAAGTGGACAAAATAAAAGATCCCAAAGAGGACAAATGAGAGTTAAATAGAAAGAGCCATTGAGGCCACCACAAAAATACAAAAAGAGAGAAAAAAGAGAAAAAGAAAATAAAAAGAGATAAAGGGGAAACACTACTATCCTTTTGAAAGATCCACACTAGTACTCCCTCTTATCCTTGTACTCCATAGAGATGATAATTTATGCATATAGCTATGTGGGGACCTTCACACTGTAGAACTTGGCTTGCATATTCCAAGGATGAGCCTCCTCAAAAGAGCTCTAGGTCTTCCTGAGCGATCAAGTTGGATGCACCCCCACTAGTTCCATTGAACAGCCTTTTAGCTCATATGTGCATCCGTTGCATGGCAATCCCTACTCCTCACATCATATCTATCATTTGGTCTTCTCGCCTATGATTGTCCTCATTGATGTGAGACTTTCTCACCTTTTTGTCTTCCTCCTCCACCATATTTCTCTCTTTTCCATCCTAAGTGTCAACTCTCGTGCTTACGCTCATCCATTGCATGAGTGCTCAAAATATCGAAAAGGAGTGGATCAAATTGACTTGTACCTGGCTAGTGGTCTGGGGACGAGTCAAGATAAGATTCCAAAGAATACCAAGTGTGAAACTTTAGTATATTGAGTTCTCAACAAAAATACTTTTTTCTCGTATTCCCTATCCCCCTTCTTGCACGCAAACACCATTTGGAGACATTCGAGTCACAAACAGCGAGAGCTCTGGCACCTAATGTTCTTTCATTGCTTGTTTCAATGCTAATATAGACTCTTGCATGTTATGACTTGAATTGAATCACATACATTGATTGCTTTAATTTTCAAAGTTCTTATATGGTTGCTAGCATATCACCATAGAAATTATGCTTGTTATCATTTACC
The DNA here is from genome assembly GCA_950022295.1 of Bromus sterilis. Classification (NCBI taxonomy): domain Eukaryota; kingdom Viridiplantae; phylum Streptophyta; class Magnoliopsida; order Poales; family Poaceae; genus Bromus; species Bromus sterilis. The sequence continues at coordinate 151,944,637 of OX465596.1, read as the reverse complement.
TACTCGAGGACAAGCAGGAATTCAGCTTGAGGATGTTGATACGTCCCAAACGTATCTAGAATTTCTTCTTGCTCCATGCATGTTTTGTGTGATATTGATATGATCTAGATACACTTTCATACACTTTTGATCATATTTGGACTAACCTACTAACTCAGTGCACCTCAGTGCCAGTTTCAGTTTTCTGCTGTTTTCTATTTCAGTTTTCCCCCATGTTAAAAGTGCTCCGAAAATTTAGGAAAAATCAGATAAAAAATCAGCGTATAGGAACCTTCCGGAGTCCCGAAGGAGGACCAGGTGGGACCCACCAGGGCCCCAGGCTACCACCTGGGGCGTCCTAGGGCTTGTCCACGCCAGGGGGGGCCCCTGGACCGCTGGTGGACCCCTGGCTGCCCCCCTTCGCCTATTTATTTCCCATGACGTGAAACTTCCGGAGAGAGAACCCTTTTCCGCGATCTCGCCTCTGTTCCGCCGCCGTCGCGCTTCCAAGATCGGGAGCGCCAGCAGACCTCTTCCCGGCACCATGCCGGAGGGAGGATTGACCTCCAGGAGCTTCCCCTCCACCATGGATGCTTCCCGGATGTGCCGTGAGTAGTTTCCTTTGTACCATGGGCCGGTGATTAGTAGCTATGTGATGTTCTCCTCCCCTCGTTGTTCTTCATGGTTTAGACCTCGTGAGTTGCCCTACATGATCGAGGCACATATGTAATCTTTCTGCTGTTGCTATGCTGAGTTTGATGGGATCTGATGGATTATGAGATTATGTTCAGATTGTGATAGAGTAATATATTTGGTTCTTATCTTTTATATTTTTGTTCCTAAGTAATCCTTGCATGTTCTCCATTGTTGTTTATTGCTTTGGCCAAGTAGTAGGTAGTAACTCCAAGAGGGAACGTTATGCTCGATTGTGGGTTCATGCCCCCCGATGACATGCTTGAGTGACAAAAACATGAGTCTAGGGGATGTGCTATTTGTCACAACCCCAAGTTAGGTATGTGCTAGGAATAGCAAGAACCTTTGCATCATGATAAAAATTTCAAAAGAAATCAAAATGGGAGAGAGAACACCCCCCAGATGAATTAATGCAAAAGGGCAGATAAAAATCTTCTCCAAAAATTCATGTTAGATTTTTGAAAAGTCTTATAAATGAGTGTGATCACATATCAAGTGATGTGGGACCCACCCCATGCTCATAGATTTTTCAAATATTCAAACAGTGCCTTGGAATTAATTAAAAAACCCTATTTGAGTTAAGATTCAAATTATTTGAATTTTAAAAATGTTGAAACTTTATAAGTGGCTAGTCTATATTATTATGAGGCCATATAAAAAATTTCAGCATTTAATAAAATGCCTAACTATTTATTTAGCACAGCAAAACAAAAATGCAGAAAAGTAAAACAGAGAGAAAAGGAAAAATGAGCTTACCTGGCAAAGCAGCCCAACCCACACAGGCCGGCCCAGCCCAGCAGCCTTTCTCCCTGTCGTCTTCCTCCCCGCGCCCCCAAGGTGCTCGGTGGAAAGCCACCGACGCCACCGACGCCACCGCGACGCCCCCACAGCCCTCCAGATGCCCCCCCGAGCCTCCAATCTGCGCCACGACGACGCCTGGAGACACCTCTTCCATTCCTTCCCCATGGACGGCCTCATCCTCCCCTCCTACGTCGATTTCGCGCGAGCCCGAGCGCCACCGCAGAGCACGTCGTCGAGATCACGCGGCCACCGCCGACTAGAAGCCGCGCCAACCTGTCCATCGTCTTCGCAGACGTCGACTACGCCGATACCCAGAAGGAATCGATCCGGGAAGCCCTAGGATCGCCGTCCCCTTCTTCGTCTTCACCTCCGGCCGCCGTTCATCGCCGTTCGATTTCGGCGTCTCTGTGTCTTCCCCGGCCCCGAAGACCACACCGTTGAACTCACGGTGAGCCAACACGTCTTTACCCTCTCTCTTTGCCCAGCTCCTCGCCCTCCTTCGCGTTTCTCCATGGGAGCCGAGACAGGTCGCCGCCATGGTCGACCTAGCACTCGCCCCCGTGCTCCTACGACCCCGCCAAGGTGCCCTTTGCGCCTCTGCTCGTGCCAGGAAGCCAACGCACCTCTCCTTTATCTTTTTCGTGCACGCTAGCATCTCCCTCGTCGATGTGGAGCCACGGTCGCCGCATCTCCTCGACGCCGGCGAGGCTCCGGCCACCCCGAGCCTCCCCGTGGGCACTGGGTGACGCGGGTGACCTCGGGCGTCCCTCTGGTGGCCTCGGCGAGCTCTCCCTTGGCCAATTTCATACTCCGGAGACCCCTCTGCCGTAGCCATGGCAACCGGCGGCTAACCGCCGGCGTGGCTTGCTAATTAGCCTAAACCCACCACTAATCACCCCCCTAACACCACTGACTAGTGGGCCCCAGCCCCTTAATCCCCCTCAGTTTAGTTTAATTAAACGGGGTTAACCCCCTAGCCACTGACAGCCTAGGCCCACCTGTCAGCCCCCCCCCCACACGTCAGCCCTGCGTCAGCATGACGCCATAAATGATTAAATCGATTAAAAATATTCCACAAATTCCAGAAAATACCCAAAACTTCAATAATTCATAGAAAATTCATATTAACTCCAAATTGGACAAATAATATATGAAAAATGATCAGGAGAAAATAACCTATCCAAATATCCAACTTTCAACTATGTTTGATTTGAATTTAAATTGGGACCAGTAGCATATGTCATTTGATTTATTTGGAATTTATTCAAATTTAGTTCAAATGATTTTGCAACTTGGACCATGGAAACTTGTTACATTTCAACCACACATCAGACGCATATCATACACATTTGAAAATGATTCAAATTGATCAAACAATGTCACATGTAACTTGGCTAAGTTTGAATTCAAATTGGAGTTTGAATTTGCAATTCAATTTGCAATATACTCCATTTAAATGGAATTGCCCAAACACATCAGAAACATATACATCAAGTTTCAACCTTCAACCATGTGTTTGTGCATTGTATTTATATTGCTTCCTTGTTTGTTGTTTGTCGAGTAGAGGTGGAACCGGAGCAGTCGGACACCCCCTTCGTGGAAGACACCGTTATCGAAACCTCGTCAGCAAGGCAAGCAAACCCCCATTGATCATGTCGATAAAATCCCACTTCCCTCTCATGTCTCGCTTATGCATTGTTTAGGATGATCACCTGTCAGAACCCCAACTAGGGTAAGTGCTAGGGTTGTTTGATCCCTTTGCATCATGCAAAAATTCAAAAGGAAATTCAAAAATGGGGAAGCAGAAAGCCCTGAGAAATTATTTGAAATGGCCAGATAAAAATATTTTTCCAAAAATCTTTTGAATGATTGGAAAATTCCTAGAAATGTTGCTGATCATTTTAAAAAGTGATTTGGGATCAATCCCATGCACATGGATTTTTCTAATATTCAAACAGTGGCTTTGGAAATTAAAATAACCCTATTTGAATTGAAATTCAAAATATGTTGAATTTCAAAAATGCCCAAATTCCACATGTGACTAGCTACTGGTCACCTAGTATTTATAAAAGTAATTGGGCATTTTTATAAAATGCTTTGGTATTTTTACCAGGGCAAAACAAAAGGGCAAAAAATTAAAACAGAGAAGAAATTAAAAAGGGAGAACACCCGTGGCTTCGGCCCAACTCAAGCCTGTCTGGCCCAGCACCTCGGCCCAGCCCGCAGCGGCCACCTGTCGTCTTCCCCACCGACGCCGAAGCAGCTCGGTGGCGGCCTGGGAGCACGCCGCGGCGCCACCTCGACGCCGAGAAGGCTCCAAGGCCCTCTGTGCCTCTTTCCCTCGCCGTGGAGACCCCGTGCACGCCCCGCTCCTCTTCCCCCTCTCCCTGGACCTCCTCCCCCTCTCCTCTTCGCGATTTCAGCGCCACCCCGAAGCCAGCCGGAGCACGCCGTCGTGGCCGTCGCGGCCACTGTCCTCCATTTTGCTCGTCGTGGTGTCCAGGCGAACAAGCGCTGTCGACTCCCTCGAAGCCCCCTTCCAATCGAGCCCGAGGAGCCCCGACGTCGACGCCAGCCTCACCGGGTCGCCGCCGCTGCCGAGGAACTCCGGCGACCAATTCAACCTCTCCCGAGCCCCTCCGGCATCGCCGCCCCCTCTTTTCGCATCAGGGTGAGCCGGCGGTAATTTTCCCCCCTCCCTTGCTCGCTCTCGTGGCCGGGTTCAGGATTCCGGCGAGGTCAGTCCACGGCCGCCGCGCCTTTTGTCCTAGCCGTCGCCCTGGAGCTCCTTCTTGACCCCCTCCTACTCCATCGCATGCGGGAGCCCACGAGGAGCACAACCGTGCCAGCCAAACCCCAAGCCGAGCCCATTTTTGCAACTCCGGCGAAACTCCGGCCACACTCCGGTGATGGCGCCATTAACCTAACCTAATCCACAGCTTAACCCCCCCCTGAGTCCATGACATGTGGGCCAGCCCCCCCCCTAAACCCCTCTGTTAAGCTAATTCAAACCGAAAGATTAACCCCTGAGGCTGACAGAAGGGACCCACAGGTCAGGAGCCCCCACACGTCATGCTGAGGTCAGCATGACGCATTAAATCAAATTTCCAGTTTTTAAAAGAATTATTTAAAACAGAGAAAAATCCAGAAAATGAGTTAAACTTGGGAAATTCATAACTAATTCATATGAACTCCAAATATAACAAATAATATGTCTAAAAATATCAGAAAAATCCAAGGATTATGAATATGGGCTCTGTTATCATGTTTGACCAATTAAAATTGGGTGAACAGTGCAAAACACCCATATGGCTTTAATTCAAATTCAAATTTGAGGCACATTTGCAAATGACTTTGCATTTGACTTCTTTTAAATGGAATTATACCAACATTGTGACCAAGAAAATCACCATTACAATATTGATCATGTGTTTGAGCATTGCAAATAAATTTATACCATTGTTTGATTGTTTGCTCGATAGACGTGCAACTGGAATCAGAGGCCACCCCTTCGCTGAAGACCCCGATATCGAACCTCGTCAGCAAGGCAAGCAAACCCCATTGATCATGTCTATAAAATCCTATTTTCCCTCTCAGTCTCGCTTATGCATGTTTAGGAGATCACCGAGACACGTTTTTTCGCATAGTTGAACCCATTCCGATGCATGACCTATCATTCTGTCACCGTATTAAGCAAACCACAATCCTAGCAGATTTAGGAGTTGAATGATGAGCATGTGGCCCCTGCACTGTTACTGCTTTTGCTGCTTAGTGATACAATGAGGATGTTTTGATTGTGAGTCGGGATGGAATGAACACAGTGGTGTTGATGAAAGTGAAACGTGTTGGTGAATCCACCCTAAGCAAATGTGAACGATGAGAGGCTGTGTAGGAGTACACAGTGGGTTGTCTCATTGAACACTGCCCTAGGCCCCGAGTTCCTGTTTTGTGATCCAAGACAAAGAGTATGACCACATGTAGGGTTTTATGGGAGCCCCGTTTGGCCTCTTTACGTACCCGATCCGGTCCAGGAATCACAATAGATTCGGGCTTTCCATTTGGCATGTGCATAGAAAAAGAATGAAGAAAAGGTTGCATCATCCTAGATATGTGGGTGGACTTGTGAGGCAGTGAAACCATCTGGCAGAGGTGGCGTCTCGGTCCCTTACATTATCTGAGTCCGTTTCGTGGAACCGGCCGGACTCTCGAGCGGTGCCAAACTCAGGTAGTCGACTCCTGGATTAGAGAAGGTGATGTGAGGTTAGTGCCTTGGTTTCATCCACGTCCGACATCCGCTTGAAGGATGCCAAGAACGAGGCGATAAGTGATGACACGCGTGTGAAGATGTACACCCCTGCAGGGTAAATGAACTATTCGAATAGCCGTGTCCGCGGTTATGGACTACTTGGAAACCTCTACTTGATCATAGATAACTTGAATGGATACTTATAAAACTCGCAAGATAAGTGTGAGTTCTATGGTGGGCTTCCTCGTGGGGAAGTCGAGGAAGTAACCATAGTGGTGTATTGTTTGGAGATGTAGTGGACTCGTGTACGCTTCTTACCTCAAAGTCTGGTATTCGTAGTTCAGGATTAGCCAAGTCAAAGGTGGCACTTCTGCATGTTGAAACCCCACCTCCCTTTACCTTGATACTTGAGCATGAGTAGTTTAGATCTGATGTAAGTCTTGCTGAGTACGACTTTGTACTCACGTTTGCTTATTCTATGTTTTAGATAAGAAACCGGACCCCGATGGATTCACCTTCGTGAAGCTCGACGTTGACTAAGTTAGCATAGTCCCAGACAGCAGTCTGGTCCCTCGTGGAAGGGCATGTTTGTTTACAAGGCTTCTCTAAGCCATTTGTTAAACTTGTCTGTACTCAGACCTATTTTGCTTCCGTTGTATGATGTAATGTTGATCACAGACATGTGATCTTTGTATGATCTATATGTATATCTATAAAGAGTACTTTGTAGAGTTATGTGATGATACCTGCTGTTCATACTAGGCATGTGTGCTGCGTGTATGTTTATAACATGCATGTCTTAGTATGGGTTTTCGAGACCTTAGTTGTGATCTGGCTGGCGGTCTTTTATACACCAAGTGGCCCTTAGATGTGCGCAGCTTGGGGCATCGCGATGCGATTGTTCGTGACTCTGTCACGTGCACACTTTGTTGTATGATCGAGCCCGCCCTAGACCCCGACTAAGTGATCGGGCTGGAGTAAGTATATGTATGAGTTAGGATTCAATCGATAACATGGTTGAGGCGACTTGTCTATGAGGATGGTATTCACCACCCATAAGCATTTAGACTTGTGAGCGGACGATGAGGACCCATCTCAGATGATCATCCGGCCTGAATGGGATGCCCCCTCACGTTCGATGCTTACCGAGAACGTTCTGTGCTTGGCCTTGTCTGCTTAGACAAGTGGGTACGGTTCTCGGCTCTCCACGTGATTGTATCGTGACTGGAATTACATACGCTAACCCCGGGTCCCGACAGACTTGGTATTAGAGCAGGACTATCTGTAGGCTTAGCAACCCTTGGTCGAAGTCGAGTCTAGCATTCTATAGTTATATAGTTACTCTGGGTATATAAGGGAACAACGTAAGGCTTCTTTTTCTCCTTACCCTCATCGATCTGAGTTCTGGGTCACCCTTATCTTTTCTACGGGATGATAGGACTAGGCTCATCTTTGTCTTACTAGAACATCTCGCTGAGTGCTTCCTTTTAGCCGTAGGATTGTTGTGGTCGTCCAGACTCATCGGTTTTGAGTTTCTTGAGGAAGTTATGTTCAATCTCCTCAAGGTTGTTTCATTTTTCATTCCGGTGTAGCCGTTATGCTGCCGGATTTTTCCCATGTTTCTGTGAATCTTTGCCTTCGCATTATAATCCTTTCCGCCTTCATCATGTCTTGTTATCCTTGAATCCATCATTCAACCTGTTCTGATTGTTGATTTTTATCACACAGGATGTCAGGTGGAACTCGTAGTGAGGTTCGTCGGAATCGAGACCGTGTTCGGAATCGAAATGATGATGCACCTCCACCACCGCCTTTTGCGGAGGAAATCATGATGGAAGCTGAGAAGAATCAACGTGATCAAACACGTCTTCTGGAGCTCATCGAGTAGAATACCTCACGTCATTGCAATGTGGTTGTGAGCATTCAGGACTTCATCCTCCTCAAGCCACCGGTATTCCGATGTTCTTCTGAGCCCCTTGAAGCTGATGATTGGCTCCGTTCCATCGAGCGTAAGCTTGATACTGCACATGTTGCTCCCGATGACCGAGTTGTTTTCGCGGCATACTTTCTGGAAGGTGCTGCTGCTGAATGGTGGGAGAACTATGTTGCTATGCAGCCAGATGGTCACCTAGTGACTTGGCAGGAGTTTTGTGTTGCCTTTCGAGGGTACCACATTCTGGATGAGTTGATGGAGCGCAAGAAAGAAGAGTTCTGCAATCTGACTCAAGGAGAGATGTCCATGCATGAGTATGTACGGGAGTTCAACCGTCTTGCTCGGTATGCCCAAGATGAGATCACCACCGATGCCAGAAAGCAGGCAAGGTTCCGCAAGGGACTTAGCCCCATCCTTCGTCATGATCTCAACCTCATCGAATTTGCCACCTTTGAGGATTTAGTCAACAGATCCTTCAGAGCTGAGCATGGCAATGAAATTTTCGAGGAGTCCCGCAAGCATGCTCTTGAGTTTGCTTCTTCTTCAAGTTCAGCCCCTCAGAAACGCCGAATTTGGATTCCAACCAGAGCCATACCTCAAAACTTTCTGCAGAGACCAACCTCCAATATATGCCATCCACCCCAACACATTATTCCACCCCGGAATGATGGTGTGCAACCAAGCAATCCCACTCCTAACATTTCAGACAGGGTATGCTTTAAGTGTGGTCTTCCAGGCCATTACTATCGTCAATGCCCTCAGGTCTTGATGGCATCACGTCATTCTCGACCCAAGCCTCCAAAGAAATCCACCACCAAGACCATCCCAGCAAAGCTTTCAGTCACAAGTAGTGGTTGTGTGAACCAAATCTCAGTTGAGGAAACCACTGATGCTTCTGACGTCATTCTTGGCACACTCCCAGTCAATCATGTCCCCGCCTCCGTTCTTTTCGATCCAGGAGCCTCTCATTCATTCATGTCGGAGAGTTATGCACTTCGTCATGAGTTTCCTTTTGAAGAAATGTTTTCTCCAATGATTATTCAAACTCCTGGTTCAAAGTGGCAAACTAATAGAGTAAGCCATGGCAATCAAATTGCAATTGAGGGTTTAGTATTCCTTGCTTCTCTTATAGCCCTCAAGTCTTCGGACATTGATGTCATCTTAGGAATGGATTGGTTATCAAGGCAAAATGCTTTCCTTGATTGTAAAGCCAAATCAGTCAAACTCACCCATCCTTCAGGCCAGACCATTGACTACACATCACCCAGCTCTAGAATCCAGGTGCAGACTTTGAATGTGCTTCCCCTTCCAGACCTCGAAGATGTTCTGGTGGTTCGTGACTTCCCGGATGTCTTTCCTGAAGAGCTGCCGGGAATGCCACCCGAAAGGTGTGTAGAATTCATAGTGGACCTTATACCAGGCACAGCCCCAATTTCCAGACGCCCATATAGAATGGCCCCACATAAGTTAGCTGAGCTAAAAACCCAACTTGATGCTTCGTTGGCAAAAGGCTTCATCCGCCCTAGCTCATCGCCATGGGGTTGCCCCGTTCTGTTCGTAACGAAGAAAGATGGAACAGAAAGGATGTGCGTAGACTATCGCCCGCTAAATTTAGCGACGATAAAGAACAAATACCCACTGCCCAGGATCAATGATCTTTATGATCAACTTGCAGGATCCTCTGTCTTGTCTAAGATGGATTTGAGATTAGGCTATCATCAAATCAAAATCCGAAATGAGGACATTCCAAAAACGTCTTTCACTACTCGTTATGGTCTTTACGAGTACACCGTTATGTCCTTTGGTTTAACCAATGCCCCCGCCACTTTTTCACGCTTGATGAATTCGATCTTCATGGAGTACCTAGATAAATTTGTTGTGGTTTATCTCGATGATATTCTCATCTACTCGAAGAACGAAGAAGATCATGCCCAACACCTAAGGCTGGTATTGATGAAACTTAGAGAGCACCGCCTTTATGCCAAGTTCTCCAAGTGTGAATTTTGGCTACCAGAAGTGACCTACTTAGGCCACGTGATTTCTGCGAAAGGTGTTGCAGTCAATCCCGAGAGAGTTCAGGCCGTCCTTGACTGGACTCCACCTGAATCGGTTAAGCAAGTTAGAAGTTTTCTTGGCTTAGCAAGCTATTGCCGCCGTTTCGTCGAGAACTTTTCTAAAGTTGCAAAGCCTCTTACTGAACTCCTCAAGAAAGATAAGAAATTCCAATGGACCCCCAAGTGCGAGGAAAGCTTTAAAGAGCTAAAAAGAAGATTGACTTCTGCACCCGTACTTGCACCTCCAGACACCAAAAGGGATTTCGAGATCTATTGTGATGCTTCACGGCAAGGGTTAGGATGCATACTTATGCAAGATAGACATGTGGTAGCTTATGCTTCACGCCAGTTGCGGCCACATGAAGAGAACTATCCAACCCATGATCTTGAACTCGCTGCCGTAGTTCATGCCCTGAAGACTTGGCGACATTACCTCCTTGGTAATCGTTGTGAGATATATTCCGATCACCAAAGCCTCAAATACATTTTCACCCAGCCAGATCTTAATCTCAGGCAAAGACGCTGGATAGAGTTGATAAAAGATAATGACTTAGGAATTTCTTACACCCCAGGCAAAGCCAATGTCATGGCTGATGCACTAAGTCGTAAGTCGTATTGTAACAACCTCATGTTACAACAGTATCAACCACTTCTTCATGAGGAATTTCGAAAGCTCAATCTCGAGATTGTTCCTCGTGGATCTCTTTTCAGCTTGGTGGCGAAACCAACCCTTGAGGATCAAATCATAGCTGCCCAGAAACAAGATAGTAGTATTCAAGAGATCAAGCAGAACATTGCTAGTGGAGTTGCTAAATGTTTCTCTGCAAATGACCAAGGAACGGTATTCTTTGAAAATCGTTTAGTAGTTCCTGAAAACGAAGACCTAAAGCAGCTGATCCTTAAGGAAGCTCATGACACTCCCCTCTCAATTCATCCCGGTAGCACAAAAATGTACCGAGATCTACGCCAGAGATTTTGGTGGACCCGGATGAAGAGAGACATTGCACAATTTGTTGCCGAATGTGATGTTTGACGTCGCATTAAGGCAGAACACCAAAGACCTGCTGGTACTCTTCATCCATTGTCTATTCCCGAGTGGAAATGGGACAAGGTCGGTATGGACTTCATCACCGGCTTTCCAAAAACCCAGAAAGGAAATGATGCCATCTTCGTTGTCATTGATCGACTTTCCAAAGTTGCTCACTTTCTTCCTGTTCGCGAGTCTATAACTGCTAGCCAGTTAGCGGACTTGTATGTCTCTAGAATCGTGTCTCTTCATGGTGTTCCTTTGGTGATCAATTCTGATCGTGGTAGCCTTTTCACCTCTAGATTTTGGGAAAGTTTTCAAAATGCTATGGGAACTCATCTATCCTTTAGTACAGCTTTCCATCCTCAGTCTAGCGGTCAAGTTGAAAGGGTTAATCAAATTTTGGAAGACATGCTTAGAGCTTGTGTTATCTCATTCGGAAAGAATTGGGAGAAATCTCTTCCATTCGCCGAATTTGCTTATAACAATAGCTATCAATCTAGTCTGAACATGGCTCCCTTTGAATTCCTCTACGGACAACGATGTCGAACACCCCTTAACTGGTCAGAAACCGGTGAAAGACAACTCTTTGGACCGGATATGATCAAGGAAGCAGAAGAGCAAGTTCGCATTGTTCGTGATCATTTGAAAGCCGCTCAGTCTCGTCAAAAGAGCTACTATGATCGTCAGCATAGAGAGGAGAGCTACAATATTGATGAGAAGGCTTACCTCCGGGTTACTCCTCTGAAGGGAACCCAAAGATTCGGTATCAAAGGCAAGTTGGCCCCACGTTACATCGGACCTTTCCGCATTCTTGCTAAACGTGGAGAAGTTTCCTACCAACTTGAACTACCCCCTCACCTTTCCCGAGTACATGATGTATTCCATGTGTCACAACTCAGGCGTTGCTTCAAGGACCCCATCCGCGAAGTCGACCATGAAACGCTTGATCTTCAAGATGACCTTTCTTATCGAGAGTACCCTGTTCGTATTCTTGACTCAGCAGAGCGTGTCACTCGTCGTCAGAAGATCAAGTTCCTCAAAGTGCAATGGTCACATCACTCCGAGAAAGAAGCAACCTGGGAAAGAGAAGACCGCCTCCGTGCCGAGTACCCCACCTTCCTCCCGACGACTTCTGAATCTCGGGACGAGATTCTTTTGAGTGGGGGCGAGTTGTCAGAACCCCAACTAGGGTAAGTGCTAGGGTTGTTTGATCCCTTTGCATCATGCAAAAATTCAAAAGGAAATTCAAAAATGGGGAAGCAGAAAGCCCTGAGAAATTATTTGAAATGGCCAGATAAAAATATTTTTCCAAAAATCTTTTGAATGATTGGAAAATTCCTAGAAATGTTGCTCATCATTTTAAAAAGTGATTTGGGCTCAATCCCATGCACATGGATTTTTCTAATATTCAAACAATGGCTTTGGAAATTAAAATAACCCTATTTGAATTGAAATTCAAAATATGTTGAATTTCAAAAATGCCCAAATTCCACATGTGACTAGCTATTGGTCACCTAGTATTTATAAAAGTAATTGGGAATTTTTATAAAATGCTTTGGTATTTTTACCAGGGCAAAACAAAAGGGCAAAAAATTAAAACAGAGAAGAAATTAAAAAGGGAGAACACCCGTGGCTTCGGCCCAACTCAAGCCTGTCTGGCCCAGCACCTCGGCCCAGCCCGCAGCGGCCGCCTGTCGTCTTCCCCACCAACGCCGAAGCAGCTCGGTGGCGGCCTGGGAGCACGCCGAGGCGCCACCTCGACGCCGAGAAGGCTCCAAGGACCTTTGTGCCTCTTTCCCTCGCCGTGGAGACCCCGTGCACGCCCCGCTCCTCTTCCCCCTCTCCCTGGACCTTCTCCCCCTATCCTCTTCGCGATTTCAGCGCCACCCCGAAGCCAGCCGGAGCACGCCGTCGTGGCCGTCGCGGCCACTGTCGTCCATTTTGCTCGCCGTGGTGTCCAGGCGAACAAGCGCTGTCGACTCCCTCGAAGCCCCCTTCCAATCGAGCCCGAGGAGCCCCGACGTCGACGCCAGCCTCACCGGGTCGCCGCCGCTGCCGAGGAACTCCGGCGACCAATTCAACCTCTCCCGAGCCCCTCCGGCATCGCCGCCCCCTCTTTTCGCATCAGGGTGAGCCGGCGGTAATTTTCCCCCCTCCCTTGCTCTCTCTCGTGGCCGGGTTCGGGATTCCGGCGAGGTCAGTCCACGGCCGCCGCGCCTTTTGTCCTAGCCGTCGCCCTGGAGCTCCTTCTTGACCCCCTCCTACTCCATCGCATGCGGGAGCCCACGAGGAGCACAACCGTGCCAGCCAAACCCCAAGCCGAGCCCATTTTTGCAACTCCGGCGAAACTCCGGCCACACTCCGGCGACGGCGCCATTAACCTAACCTAATCCACAGCTTAACCCCCCCCCCCCTAAGTCCATGACATGTGGGCCAGCCCCCCCCCCTAAACCCCTCTGTTAAGCTAATTCAAACCGAAAGATTAACCCCTGAGGCTGACAGAAGGGACCCACAGGTCAGGAGCCCCCACACGTCATGCTGAGGTCAGCATGACGCATTAAATCAAATTTCCAGTTTTTAAAAGAATTATTTAAAACAGAGAAAAATCCAGAAAATGAGTTAAACTTGGGAAATTCATAACTAATTCATATGAACTCCAAATATAACAAATAATATGTCTAAAAATATCAGAAAAATCCAAGGATTATGAATATGGGCTCTGTTATCATGTTTGACCAATTAAAATTGGGTGAACAGTGCAAAACACCCATATGGCTTTAATTCAAATTCAAATTTGAGGCACATTTGCAAATGACTTTGCATTTGACTTCTTTTAAATGGAATTATACCAACATTGTGACCAAGAAAATCACCATTACAATATTGATCATGTGTTTGAGCATTGCAAATAAATTTATACCATTGTTTGATTGTTTGCTCGATAGACGTGCAACTGGAATCAGAGGCCACCCCTTCGCTGAAGACCCCGATATCGAACCTCGTCAGCAAGGCAAGCAAACCCCATTGATCATGTCTATAAAATCCTATTTTCCCTCTCAGTCTCGCTTATGCATGTTTAGGATATCACCGAGACACGTTTTTTCGCATAGTTGAACCCATTCCGATGCATGACCTATCATTCTGTCACCGTATTAAGCAAACCACAATCCTAGCAGATTTAGGAGTTGAATGATGAGCATGTGGCCCCTGCACTGTTACTGCTTTTGCTGCTTAGTGATACAATGAGGATGTTTTGATTGTGAGTCGGGATGGAATGAACACAGTGGTGTTGATGAAAGTGAAACGTGTTGGTGAATCCACCCTAAGCAAATGTGAACGATGAGAGGCTGTGTAGGAGTACACAGTGGGTTGTCTCATTGAACACTTCCCTAGGCCCCGAGTTCCTGTTTTGTGATCCAAGACAAAGAGTATGACCACATGTAGGGTTTTATGGGAGCCCCGTTTGGCCTCTTTACGTACCCGATCCGGTCCAGGAATCACAATAGATTCGGGCTTTCCATTTGGCATGTGCATAGAAAAAGAATGAAGAAAAGGTTGCATCATCCTAGATATGTGGGTGGACTTGTGAGGCAGTGAAACCATCTGGCAGAGGTGGCGTCTCGGTCCCTTACATTATCTGAGTCCGTTTCGTGGAACCGGCCGGACTCTCGAGCGGTGCCAAACTCAGGTAGTCGACTCCTGGATTAGAGAAGGTGATGTGAGGTTAGTGCCTTGGTTTCATCCACGTCCGACATCCGCTTGAAGGATGCCAAGAACGAGGCGATAAGTGATGACACGCGTGTGAAGATGTACACCCCTGCAGGGTAAATGAACTATTCGAATAGCCGTGTCCGCGGTTATGGACTACTTGGAAACCTCTACTTGATCATAGATAACTTGAATGGATACTTATAAAACTCGCAAGATAAGTGTGAGTTCTATGGTGGGCTTCCTCGTGGGGAAGTCGAGGAAGTAACCATAGTGGTGTATTGTTTGGAGATGTAGTGGACTCGTGTACGCTTCTTACCTCAAAGTCTGGTATTCGTAGTTCAGGATTAGCCAAGTCAAAGGTGGCACTTCTGCATGTTGAAACCCCACCTCCCTTTACCTTGATACTTGAGCATGAGTAGTTTAGATCTGATGTAAGTCTTGCTGAGTACGACTTTGTACTCACGTTTGCTTATTCTATGTTTTAGATAAGAAACCGGACCCCGATGGATTCACCTTCGTGAAGCTCGACGTTGACTAAGTTAGCATAGTCCCAGACAGCAGTCTGGTCCCTCGTGGAAGGGCATGTTTGTTTACAAGGCTTCTCTAAGCCATTTGTTAAACTTGTCTGTACTCAGACCTATTTTGCTTCCGTTGTATGATGTAATGTTGATCACAGACATGTGATCTTTGTATGATCTATATGTATATCTATAAAGAGTACTTTGTAGAGTTATGTGATGATACCTGCTGTTCATACTAGGCATGTGTGCTGCGTGTATGTTTATAACATGCATGTCTTAGTATGGGTTTTCGAGACCTTAGTTGTGATCTGGCTGGCGGTCTTTTATACACCAAGTGGCCCTTAGATGTGCGCAGCTTGGGGCATCGCGATGCGATTGTTCGTGACTCTGTCACGTGCACACTTTGTTGTATGATCGAGCCCGCCCTAGACCCCGACTAAGTGATCGGGCTGGAGTTAGGATTCAATCGATAACATGGTTGAGGCGACTTGTCTATGAGTATGGGATTCACCACCCATAAGCATTTACACTTGTGAGCGGACGATGAGGACCCATCTCAGATGATCATCCGGCCTGAATGCGATGCCCCCTCACGTTCGATGCTTACCGAGAACGTTTTGTGCTTGGCCTTGTCTGCTTAGACAAGTGGGTACGGTTCTCGGCTCTCCACGTGATTGTATCGTGACTGGAATTACATACGCTAACCCCGGGTCCCGACATCACCATGATAACGTTTCTACCGCATAGTTTAACCCATATCCTTTGCATGACCTATCATCTTGTCACAGTAGTTAGAAAACCACAATCCTAGAAGATGTAGGAGTTGGTTGATATCATGTGGCCCCTGCAACTGTTAATTCTTATTGCATGCTTAGTGATACAACGAGGTTGCTTTTGATGTGAGTCGGGATGATGATAAACATGATGTTGATGGTAGAAAAGTGTTGGTGAATCTACCCTAATACAAGGTGAACGATGAGAGGCTGTGTAGGAGTACACAGTGGGTTGTCTCGTTGAACACCGCCCTAAGCCCGAGTTCTTGTGTAGTGATCCAAGAAGAAGAGTACAACCACACATTGGGCTCACTGACCCCTCTCATCCTAGTACCTCACCCCGTTCGAACCCCAAGAGTCGCAGTAGTTCGGAGTTCTGGTAGGGCTGTGGCACGGTCTGCGAAGTGGATGAACGGCTTTTCAAGACCGGCTTAGGACCCTGCAGACATCGTTTGAGGCTGTACTGGAACCTCGGTCGGACTTCCATACGGATCCCCCTCAGATAGGCGACTCTCTGGACTAGAACGGAGCTGTGGGCGAAGTGTTGTGGTGGCATCCTCGCTGTCACCTCTTGAACGGTGACATGCAAAAGGCGGTAACTGATGACACGTGTGTGTAGCGGTACACCCCTGCAGGGTTAACAAAACTATTCGAATAGCCGCGTCCGCGGTTATGGACTGCTTGGAAATATTAGCTTGATTATGAGACAACTTGAACTGGATACTTCTAAAACACACCAAGATAAGCGTGAGTGCTATGGTGTGCTTCTCGTGGGGAAGTCGAGGAAGTAACCATAGTGGTGTAATTGGTTGAAGAGATGTAGTGGACTCGTGTACGCTTCTTACCTCAAGTCTGGTACTCGTAGTTCAGGACTAGCCAAGTCAAAGCTGGCACTTCTGCAAGTGAAACCCCACCTCCCTTTACCTTGATACATGTGCATGAGTAGTATAGCGCCTATGTAAGTCTTGCTGAGTACGATTTTGTACTCACGTTTGCTTAATCTATGTTTTAGATGAACCCACCGACCCCGATGGTGGCTTCTACCTGAAGCTCAAAGAATGACGACTCAGACCAAGACCAAGCTAGTGTAGTCCCAGTCAGACGACGGGTTCCCTCGTGGAGGGCTTGTTTTTAGATAAGGCTTCTCTAAGCCATTTGTTAAACTTTTCTGTACTCAGACCTACTTTGCTTCCGCTTGTCTGTTGTAATGTTGGATCACATGCTTGTGATCTCTGTGTGCACTCTGTAAGAGTTTTTAATAAAGAGGTATACTTTGTAGAGAATTGCAATGATACCTGCTGTTCATACAAGGCATGTGTGTTGCGTGTATGTTTATAACATGCATGTCTTAGTATGGGTTTTCGAGACCTTAGTTGTGATCTGGCTGGCGGTCTTTTATACACCAAGTGGTCCTTAGATGTGCGCAGCTTGGGGCATCGCGATGCGATTGTTCGAGACTCTGTCTCGTGCACACTTTGATGTATGATCGAGCCCGCCCTAGACCCCGACTAAGTGATCGGGCTGGAGTAAGTCTATGTAAGGGTTATAATACAATCGATAGTATGGTTGAGGCGACTTGTCTATGAGTATGGGAGTTCACCACCCATATCATTTAGACTTGTGTGCGAACGATGAGGATCCATTTCAGGTCATCATCCGGCCTGGATGGGATGCCCCTCACGTTCGATGCTTTCCGAGAACGTTCTGTGCTTGGCCTTGTCTGCTTAGACAAGTGGGTACGGTTCTCGGCTCTCCATATGATTGTGTTGTAGCGAGGCTTGCATACGCTAACCCCGGGTCCCGACACTATTGCCACAAGGGGTAAAACAACGGTGCTTGTAACTACGGTTGCAAGGATTTTTTTACTTTACGCAAAGTTCTTTTTAATGCAGTTGTTTTTTGCTTTGGGTTTACACTTTGGGTGGGGCTCGCAACTTAATACCAACGAGATGTTCTGGATAGATATCTCAAGGTGGATGATTAGTAGTAGATGCAGTTGGATTTCGGTCTACTTATATTGGCGTACTGCCCATACTTTTGAGCCTCTTCCTTTCTTTTGTAGCATAGTTAGCATTGCGGTGCGTTCATAATCCTGTCAATTGCCCAGCTGTAATTTGTTCACCTAGCATAGATGTTTTATCGTATTTTGGGAGAGAGACATCACTAGTGAACATCATGGGACCCCGGTTCATATTTCCATCATTGTTTACACCTCCATCATTTACTGCTTTTATTTACTTTCTGTTGCAATCACCATTATTATTTCCCATGTGTTTTGATCCTTTGAAAACAACAAGACCGGAGAGATTGACAACCTCTCTGAACTCGTGGGAGCAAAGTAACTTGTGTCGTGTGCAGGTTCAGGCTAAGCGAGTAATATCGAGTAAACAACGCGTTGCCCACTTCACCACCTACTTGAAGAACTTGGAGTCCTCCTGGATTCGATAAACCTTACAGTCCTCATGTAAGGTAAATTAGTCTCTACTACATATAAAATCTTCCTTGGTGTGACCAAAGAGGAGCACTACTTCGGTGCCATCAAGCTAATTTCTGGCGCCGTTGCCGGGGATTCCAAGTCTACAAGATAGGGGAGTTGCACACTATCTTCTACCTTTTCTTTTTAGTCTTGTTAGTTTACTTTCTAGTTTTTGCTTTAGAGTCTTATACATAAACCACAAAAAGCTACCTTTTTCTAGTTTTCTTTCTTGTTTTGTTTTTTTTTGTTTTGTTTCTCTTTACCTAGTGATGCTATGTTACCATGGGTGTGGAACCACCCAAATATGGTAGCATGTACACTTTTCACTTGGATCATCTTCGATTTATTTGTGCTCGCGCTAAGAACCCAACCGACTTGGTTGAGGGAAAATCATTGCATGAGCATGCTCATTATACGCGGCACTGCCTATCTCAGAAAGGGAAACTATAAGGCCCGATATGCGGTACTGTTCCATATCTAGATGTTTCCATTCAGTTCCGGGGACGAAGCACATATCAGTCCCACCGCGACATATGCCAATGTCATATCCCCCGGATTTCCAACATGATATCACAACATTACAGCTACAAGGATACAACATCTCATACAATCGGCATACAACTGCCTTAATACATTACATCAGCGGAAGATACATGTCTGAGTACAAACTACAATCAATTGCCTAGTGGCAAAGAGAAAAACATCGATCCCCATAACCACACGGGTCCAGGCCCTCCGCCGGGATCCACCTAACTAGTCGTCGTCGAGTCTCCACGTGAAACGTCGATCGCCATACCTGTTGTCGATCAAGAACCCTGAAAAGAGTTTGGGGTAGTATCATGAGTACAGAAGTACTCAGCATCCAACTGTAGTGGTCAACTGACCCAGCAAGGACTTCATCGCTCGTCATTCTAGGATAACTAGTAGTTTACGGTAAGGATGAGGTAAGTGGTGAGGTTGCTTCCGCACTAGCATTTATGAAGTGGCTAACGGTCTAAAGAATGAGATAAGAAGCCAAGCATTCGATTAGGAATCACCTCCAACAAGTCTGCTATAAGCTACATACGCAAACATAACAGCTATCCTATCCTTTTCCTCCTCTTCGCATCCCGACGAAGAAGAAGCAGTCAAGGCACACACACGTTGATCAAGTTATATTAAGATTATCTCAGTTGTTGTTGTCTATGAACAAGGAGTAGGTCTCAAGTCGTCCATAACCGTGGACATAGCTTCACGAAAAGATTTAACCCTGCAGGGGTGTACCAACTGCCCATTAGAAGGCTCCGCACGCACGCCCATCTCTCAAAGTTTCTACCCATCACAGGAAGCCATTTTATGATTTAGTCCTGAGAGATCCGAAACAACAGGTCCCTCTAGCTAACAACGAACAAATCCGGGTGGCCCCAGGGGATTCGACACCCAATCTAAAAGCCAGCCACGCTCCCGGATCGGACTCTTCCGTATGACACAGGTCAAATTAACGGTAAATTCTCACATGAGGCCGGGTCCTAGATGATCAGGTGGACCAACAGGAAAACCATGTTCCCACTGGCCCGGTTTGTTTTAAAGAACATCTGCTAGGAGCGACTCGACAGACACACACACGGTTTTCAAATGGTAAATCAGCTTGGGCCACAACTAGAAATGTTTGAAGCTAGGTAGGTAAGAAGAGGGGACCCCATAGTATCCCACACGCGGTTAGGGACGCTCGTCAAGAGATACAATACCCAGAACTCGGGTCCTAGGTGACTCGAATGGAACAAAGCGTCGGGGCGGGATAGCCTAGACCTTCCATCCTTCGTCGAATATAGTCAACATTATAATAATCATATCATCCACAACAATATAATAATTTGATAGCCAAATCCAAGGATTAACAGGGTAACATCTTAGCATCCTAAGCACGCATACTAAGCAGGGGCTGAGCAACGAGAAATAATAACATAGCAGTACATGGTTTGCTGGGAGGGGACATGGCTGTATCGGTTTAAGAGAGTCTGTAAACATGTGGTAGGATCAAACATTGAACCTAACCTAGACTAGCATGCAAACCGTTGCTGATAATAGAATGGATCATAAGTAATGTATAGTCCTTGCCTGTTGATAAGTCGGGTTCCAAAGGTGTAGGCGATCGCAAGCTCGCACCGTTTCCGAGAGTAACCGCGGGAGCACACAGGAAGGAAACACTAGAAAGCAATCGACGAACAAGCATCTATTACTGCGAAGCAATCACGAGCAATCAACAACAAGAAAGCAACACGAGACAACACACTACGGTATCGCATCCATCGCTGAGAGCGGTTACTAACAGGTTAAGTGGAATACTTGTCACACACGACGATACCGCACATTTACAAGGGTTCAAGTTGTTTAGCTACACAAGATGAGCAAAGGTTTTTAACATTTCATCTCACTCAAGCATGGCATATCACAAAATCATGGCAAGAGGTGAAGTACAAAGTAAACTATCTATGCTAGTCAATTTAAGTGAGGCACAATCCTAAACATGGCATAACATTATGGGCCCGAATTTTAACCGCCGGCTTGGGATTTGCTTCCGCTCTCTCGGCTCCCACGCCCCTGCTTCCACGCCGACGGCCACTCCGGCCCCGGCAACCACCGCTCCCTCGTGCCGGCGGCCACTCCGGCCCCGGTGCCCAACACCCTCCGCCTCTCCCCATGGCTTCCCCCTCTTCTCGTGGTGACGCTGGCAGATCTCGCGCGAGGAGGTGGCTCGATTCCAGCCCCTCGGGTTCCGACCATGGTCCTGGCGGCGAGGCACCCTCTTACAGGAAGGCGCTGTGCAGGGGGGTGCCTCCCGTCCATCCTTCCTCCCCGGCGCCTCCCTCGGCGCCGCAAGCTCGTCGCCCCCTTCGCTCCGAGATCCACTGCGTCCTTCCGGTAGCTGAGCCCTCGCCGGAGATGGAGGCTCCTTGGGAGCCCGCGCGGGGTCGCCTTCGCTCCCAGGAACGCCGCCCTCCTCGGCACCGCCCTCGCGCAGAGGGGCCGCCACGTCACCGACCTGCTGTGACCTCCGGAGAGTGTCCGTGCTGCCTGCGCAATGACCATCCGGGCATGGAGTGCCGGCGCGATGTCTGCTGCCGGCGCTGCCGCTTCTACGTCCATATCGCTTGGGAGTGCACTGCGCCTCGCGCACCCCGGCCCCAGCCGCGATCCCCCCGCCCAGCCGCCTCGCCTCCTGCCAAGCGCCCGCACCAAGGCTCTCCCAGCTCCTCGGCACCGAGCGTCGCTGGCCCGAGCCGCCCTGTGTTCTCCGGGGTTGGCTCTGAGCCCTCCACCGACCGCCATCCTGCGTCTTTCGGGGCTGATTCCGGGCGGACATCTGCCCTGCCAGTTCCGTCATCTTTCAACCGCCCTTCCTCCTGGGTCTGGGGGCCCTGGTTCCACGCGCTCTTTTGGTGCATCGTCCATGTCCGGCCATCCCTCGCGCCGCCCGGTCGGCGCCGTCTTCTACGTTCCCTGGTCCGAGGAGATCTCAGCGGCGGAGGAGGACCTTCAGCGCTCCCTGGTGGCTTCCGTCGCCGGAAACCGCTCCGGAATTTCGTGCGAGGAGGTAGCCGAGGGGATTTCTGCCCGTTTTGAGCTCTCGCCGGATGCGTTCTCCGTCCATCGGCGTCGCCCCGACGGCTTCCTGCTTCTCTTCGGTGACCCCTCCGCACGTGCTCGGGTGGCGTCAGGCAGCCTTCACGCGCCTCGCTTCCGCTTCTTCTTCCAGCCTTGGAGCCGCCTCGATGGGGGAGAGCCGGTGACCGTCGTCATGCGCGTTCTCATCGAGATCCACGGCATCCTGGATCACGCGTGGCATTGCTCATCGGCCAACTTTCTGCTCGCGCCTTACTGTCAAATTGAGTCCCTTGCGCCGGTGACCCGCTCTGGCAGCGACATGTCGGTCTTCAAGCTCTCGGCGTGGACGGCAAACCCTGATGGCTTCCCTCGCTCTTCGGAGCTCCTCCTCCCTGAGCTGTAAGGGTTGCATTTGGATGCCGATCCGGGCAGGGTGTCGCGATTTGCCTTGACATTCATCCGCTACCCCGTCTCCATCCATGTCTCCCTCACTGAGGATTATCGCCTCCCGCCATAGTCGCCATCCCCTCGCCGGCGGTGCCAGACTTCGAGGATGGTGATTAGGCTCCATCTCGAGGTCCGCCGGCATGGCCTCGTCAACATGAGTTCCCTCCTCATGCTGGCGGGGCGGGATCCGATGCGCGGCGTCCCTTCTCCGGCGGCCGCGATGGGCACTGGCGGCGCAACCGTCGTGTCAACCAAGGCTTCCTTGGGGCCCACCCCTTGGGCGCTTTGCAGAGCGCCAGGGTACCTCTTGCAGCTCGCCTGGGCCCTCTGGGCAAAGCTGTTGATCTGTTAGCTACAATCCAAGGCAAGGACAAGCCACAACCAGAGCCCGTGCTAACCGTCACCCATGTCTCCCTCTCGCTGGAGGCACGGCCCCACCCCGATTTAAACTTCGCGGAAGGAATCGCCCCCGACCACTGCGTCGTTCAAACCTCTCTGGGCCCACGACCGCCTGCTGCCTGCACTTTGCCAGCGCCTGCCCCGACTGCAACCCATGTCGTTTCTTCGGCTGGGTGTGCCAGTCTGTGCGACCTGGCCGCTGATGCGCAACTGCTGCATCCCGAGACGAGGACTGGTCCTGGAGTTGTTCCCCCGACCTCCCCGACAGCATGCCCGGGTAAGGATCCCGAGGATGGCCCTCATGCAATGATCACCTCCAACCCCCTAGCTGCTGGCACGGGCGAGGATCCTGACGATGGCCCACTTGCGTTGGCCGACGTGGAGGCACATGAGTTGCATGGCCAGGTGCGGCTGGGATTGGATGACTCTCTGGAGCCCGTCCCTGCCCCCGATGGCCCAGGACTCGCCACGTAGCCCAGACGTGGTGAACGCCATGCAGTCCCTAGACGCCCCCGCGCAGGACGTCGAGTGCTCCTCATCGACCCCGCGCAGCCTGCAGGACTTTCTGCGCTCGATGCAGCGTGGCGCTAACGCTCTCCTGCCCAACCCATCCCGGCGCCGCCGAAACTGTGCGCCTCTGGGCTTCACACCACGCCGGAGCCTGAGAATCGCCAGAGTGGATCGTGGGCTTAAATCTGAAGCCAAGGCCAAGAGGGTCTTGTTGCTTCGCCTTGGCCTGCTGCGAGACGACGAGGAGATCTCTCCTGAGACACTTGCACGCTACAATAGGCTGTTCGAGCGCCCCCTCGCGGCTGACGTGGTGCAGGCCTTTGCCGACTTATATGGGTGGAGGATCCCCCCGGACTTGATGGCCGATCTAGCCCCGTCCTCACCGAGTGCGATCCTGAAGGTCTAGCCCAGATCCTGCTCCATACCGCGCACCCATCCTTCCTATGGATAGCTCCTCTCAAATAATTTTTTGGAACGTGCGAGGCCTCAACTCTAGGGCCAAACGCACCGCCGTGCGCAGCGTGCTCTCCGCTGCCAAGCCTTGTATTGTTTGTCTCCAAGAAACTAAACTTGTGTTGGTCTCGTCCTCTCTTGTCGTCGAGACCCTTGGCCCCAACTTCCAGCAATTTTTCTTTCTCCCCGCGATGGGTACACGTGGAGGCATTATCCTCGCTTGGGACAGCAACCTCGTGCAACTTTCTAGTCCTGATATAGGCGAACACCACGTAATGTTGTCGTTTCATCCCCCTCTAGAGGTCACCTGTGGTGGCTCACCGGAGTCTACGGGACCCAAGGTGACGCTGAGAAGCTGGCCTTCTTAGCCGAGCTCCAGGAGGTGCGTTCCCTCACCGCGGGGCCCTGGCTTCTAGGGGGCGACTTCAACATGATCACCGGTGCGGCCGACAAGAATAATGCGCATATCAACCGCCGGACCACGAATCGTTTTCGCCGGTTCATCGCGGACTGCGAGCTCCAAGACATCTACCTCTAGGGGCGGCGCTACACTTGGTCTAATGAGCAGCAAGACCCGGTCCTCGTGCGCAATGATCTTGTGCTATGCACATCATCCTGGACCGCGGCGCATCCCAATTGCACCCTGTGTTGTCTGGCATCCGCGGTGTCAGACCACTGCCCCCTGTTCTTAACTGCTCCACACCCACCCCTGGGAGCCGCCGGTTCCATTTTGAGCCATTCTGGCCGCGCCTTGAGGGCTATTCCCAGGTGTTCTCGGAAAGCTGGAACTCTGAGGTCATGGAGGAGGACCCCTTCCGCAGCATGTACATTAAGCTTAAGCAGACGGCGCGACGCCTTCAGAGTTGGAGCGCGCGCTCGGTGGGCAACATCTCCAACCAGACTATCCTCGCGCGTGAGCTCATTGCCCGCCTTGATGAGGCCCAGGATCATCGTTCGCTCTCTGCCGCAGAGGTCTGGTTGCGTCGCGAGCTGAACAGAGCCTACCTGGGGTTGGCTTCCCTCGAGAGGTCCATCGCGCGGCAGCGCGCTAAAATAGCTTGCATGCACCAAGGGGACACAAACACCGCATTCTTCAAGATTCACGCCACGCATCGGCGCCAGAAAAACAAAATCCACGGCCTCTTGGTGGAAGGTGTGCAGGTCACTGAGGAGCAGGACATGGCCCGCGTGGCCTTCGAACACTTCTCGGCCGTCCTTTGTTTGGACGTCCAGCGGCAGTTCACTCTTGATCTCCAAGAGTTTGACCCCAGGTTTTTCGACCTCACCGTGCTGGAAGTTCCTTTCTCCCCGGAGGAAATCTGGGATGGTATCAGGAAGATGCCTTCTGGCAAAGGGCCGGGCCCCGACAGCTTCACGGCTTAGTTTCTCAAATCTTCGTGGCCGATCATCCAAGCTGATTTCTGCGCGGTCTTTGACAAGCTATTCTCCCTCAGCGGCATGGGATTTCAAAGACTTAATGAGGCGCTCATCACCCTCCTGCCAAAATGAGTCGACGCTGCCTCGATGCTTGATTATAGGCCGATCAGCCTCATTCACTTGGTAGCCAAACTGTTCGCCAAAGTCCTCTCCCTACGTCTGGCGCCACGGCTAGGAGAATTAGTCTCCTCCAACCAGAGCGCCTTCATCAAAGGGCGGAGCGTTCATGACAATTTCCTCCTGGTGCAGCAGACGGCGCGGTAGCTCCACAACCCCCGGGCGCGTCGGGTTCTCCTCAAACTTGACATCGCTCGGGCCTTTGATTCGGTATCTTGGTCGTTCCTCGTGCAAATCCTCCGGCACCTAGGCTTTGGCAGGCGATGGTGCGAGTGGATTTCTATCCTCGCCTCTACCGCCTCTTCTCGGGTGTTGATCAATGGTAACCAGGGGCCTCCTATTCCTCACGCGCGCGGACTCCGGCAGGGAGACACGCTCTCTCCCATGCTGTTCACGATCGTCATTGACGCGCTCAACAGTCTCCTCCAGCACGCCGTCCGTGTGGGTGTTCTCCAGCGGCTAACGCGCAGACACGCGGCCTCGAGCATTTCCCTTTTTTCCGATGACGTGGTCCTCTTCTTCCACACCGATCCGGCCGAGATCGTCGCCGTGCGTGAGATCCTGCGCACTTTCGGTGAGGCCACGGGCCTCCACACTAGTTTCGCCAAATGCTCCATCACACCAATCCAGTGTCCGCTAGAGACCGCGGCCGCGATCGGCGAGACCCTCGCCTATCAAGTATCCCAATTCCCTATCAAATACTTGGGCCTGCCTCTGTCGATCCGCAAGGCCTCCGCATCGGCCCTGGAACCCATCGTCGACAAGATGACCAAGAAGCTCGCCGTGTGGAAGGCGGCCCTGTTGAACCGTGGGGAGCGCCTTGCTCTGGCGAGACAGGTGCTCTCGGCCATGCCGGTGCACACCTTGATAGTCATGTCTCTGAACCCCGCCACCCTCCGTCGGATTAATCGCATCGTGCGCGAGTTCTTCTGGCATGGTCGTAAGGATCCCCGCGCAGGCGCTTGCCTGGTGAGTTGGCCGCGCGCATGTCGACCGATCGAGCTTGCTGGCCTGGGTGTGCGAGACCACAAGCGCACTAGTGTCTCCCTACGTGTGCGGTGGCTCTGGTTCCAGGTCACGGATGTGATGCGCTCATGGCACCACCTGCACCTCCCATCTGACCAGGACGCCGCAAACATATTCCGCGCCTCTACTTCTTGGGCTCTGGGTGATGGCCGCACATGCAAGTTTTGGCGTGACCACTGGCTGGAAGGCAAGTCCATCCCTGAGATTGCGCCTACGCTTGTCTCCCTCGTGCCGAAAAGGATTCGGCGCACCCGTCTCGCCTGCGACGCCATCCCCAACCGTGCCTGGATTCGAGATATTCGCGGTGGCCTGGGAGCTAGGGCGCTTGTCGAGTATATTGACGTTTGGCGCAGACTGCAAACGATCTTGCTTTTCGACTCGCCGGACGTGATCTCCTGGCGCTGGACGGAGTACGGCAACTACTCTGCCGAGTCCTGCTACACGGCTCTGTTCCATGGATCGACGATCTCGCCTCCCCTCACTACACTTGACCGTTGTTGGACCACCGTGCGCCTTTCTCGCCATGGGCTACCACACGAGCCCCTCTGTCTCCTCTGCAGTCAGGAGGAGGAGACGATGCAACATCTTCTCACCGGATGCGTTTTCTCCCGCATCACGTGGCATGAGGTCCTGTCTTGGTGCCGCTGCACGGTGGCACCGCCGGATGGCACCTCCGGCTTCTTCGATTGGTGGTCCTCAGCCACTTAAGCATCCCCGGCGTCCACTCGCAGTGGC
The DNA here is from genome assembly GCA_950022295.1 of Bromus sterilis. Classification (NCBI taxonomy): domain Eukaryota; kingdom Viridiplantae; phylum Streptophyta; class Magnoliopsida; order Poales; family Poaceae; genus Bromus; species Bromus sterilis. The sequence continues at coordinate 151,917,711 of OX465596.1, read as the reverse complement.
TTCGGATGCCTTGTCGCGCTTACGGCTTGGAACATCTGGAAGCACCGGAATGCCTGTGTCTTCGAGAAGGCTCGACCTTCCACCACATCCCTAGTCCGCTCCATCAAAGACGAGGCGCGCCAATGGGTTCTAGCCGGCGCACGTGGATTAGCTAGCATCATTCCTGTAACCTAGTTCCTCTCCCCAGGGCTGAGCAACCCATTCTCTCTACTCTGGGCACCGGGAGCGACGCCCTTGTGTGTACGTAGCCCCAGGTTGTCGCTTGTGTGCTCTATCCCCTACCTATCAATGAAAAGATACGCCTAGGCGTATTCGCGAAAAATTATGGGCCCCACGACGATTAAAGCATTTGGTACCGTTCTGCCCTAAACCATATTTTAGGTTGGTTAATAACAGCAAACAATAGCATAAACACAAATTACATGAAATTCTAATCAAGTTACATGTAAGGAACAATCCAAACGAAGTTGCGGTTAAGAAGATACAAGCAATACAAAGTTACGGGCACAATCTGCCAACATCAGGTAGCACACTTTAGAGCAACAAATAAACAAGAAAAAGGTTGTAAACATGCACCACAATGATATGCAACTAAAGTAGACATGTCAGGTAAGGCATGGAAAAAGGAATCATGCAAATAGGCATCACAGATCAAAAGATATTAAGCGTGCAACATGGCTTCGGAAAGTTACAGACTTAGTGAAAAACAGAGGTGGCTGTCAAAAACAGCGGGATAGCAACTTTGGAGCTGAATATAAATATGACCAGGAATGTAAAAATGAGCATGAAATACGTATAATGGAAGTATACATGGCATAGATAAAAATTACATATTGCAATGCTCAATAGGATGCACGGTTAAAAAGATACTAGGCAGAAAAGCTTCAATGTTTCGCAAACAGCAGCACAAAGTTAAGAGGTAGCTATTTTTGGTGAAGATACAATCAACATGCAGCAGGCTAAAATGAAAAGTGAAAGCATATAACTGAACTAGACATGTTGCTTAACAGTATTCAACAAGAATCACTCAATTCCGATGAACGGTTGCGACGCAACCGTCACTCGAAGTTGACACAAAATAACAGTTTCAGCAGTTTAGCAGCAATTAACGACGGGAAGCCCTGTTCAGCACACAATAACTATATCTACACAACCTCGAAAAGATTAACTCACTAAAGGTAAAAGTTAGAGAACATCACAGGCAACAATTTTCATTTTGGGCGCAACCTCATAAGACCTAGAGATCTCTAGAAATACTACTCGCAAAACAGAATCAGCAGCAGAAAATCTCGGGACTTGGCAGAAATTACTGCAAGGAAGGAAAAAAAAAGGGCAGGCCGGCTCACCCAATGGGCTCGGCCCAAGTCGGCAGTGAGCGGCGGATAGCCTCCTGTTGCCTAGGGCGTATAGAGGTTAGGCGGATGGGCCTTTGGGCCGGCTGGACTCGAGGTTGGGCAGGCCGGCTGCGGGCCGTGCGGCTGGCCGGCCCACGCGGGCGGCGGTTGGCATCGGGGAGGCCGATCCCCTGCCGGCCATGGAGCGGCTGCGGTTGCGGCGACCGGCCTCCAACGAGGGGCGGCGCGGAGTGGGTCGAGGAGCGACGGAGGTGGCTGGAGGCGCCGGATCCGGGCGGGCCTCGCCGGATCTGCGCGGCGGCGACAAACGTCAGTGCGGGGCGGGAGCTCGGGCTCGGCTCCTCCGGCCATGGCGACTCCGGCGTACCTCCTGGTGACCTGCAAGGAGGAGAGGAGGAGGGAAGGTGAGTCCGAGAGGAGGAGAGGGAGAATAGGAAAGGGGCGGTCAGAGCTCGCCGGGGCGACGGACGATAGTGCCGGCCGGCGGCTCCATGCACGGCGGCGCGGCTCCTCCACGGTGAGCTCGGGACGGCGGCGAGGAGGGCTTCCCGGGCCCAGATCGGGCCCGGCGGCGGCGATCTCGGCCCTGCGGGGCCCTATTCGGTGGAGAGGGTGGCTGTGGAAGATCTGGGGCGATCTGAGCCCATGGATCGGCCGATCCGACGGCTAGGGCGAGGCTGAGTCTAGGGTTTCGGGGAGAGGGACTTAGGGGCAGAATTTTGATGGGATTTTGAGGTAGTGGCTGCAAATTGTGCTTAGGGAAACCCTAGAAGGGCTAGGGAAGAGAGGTGGTCTATACATAGGTGGCCTGGCTGGAAAGTTTACGCAAACACCCTCGGATTTCTCTCTCGCGCGTCCGATGCACCACGTTTCTGACCGCCGGGAGTGCATACGACCTCCGATTCAGAAAAAATCTAGAACCACGCGCTCAGTGCGTCGAGCCCGTCAGTCGCACCTCACTTTGATATCGTTAAGAGAACATTTTCCGGCGCTCAATAAAATAACTCATTTAATTATTAAATGGGGTTTTTCGTTTCGATGGCGATGGCTGGTCCTGTGCCGGAAATTGGGACGGTGCTCGAGTGAACTCGGTGTCGCAAAGGTCGTTTCCCGTTTGGGAAAAAGTTTTGGTCCCGCATCTGATACGAGAAAGAGGGGCAAATATTCACCGATTAATAAATGAGCAAAGCAAATACTGCAAAAATTCTAGCAAGCAATAAAATAAAGCAACAAAAAAATTTAATTAGGGTGGAATTTCTGGGCTATTACAGAAACACTTATGGGATCAAATACAAGTTTCTTATTTCTATGCTGAATCTTTGTGCTACCTTTATGATTTCACTTGTTGTTCTATAATAGATCGTAAACACCTTCCTTTCCAATGTGAGTTTAATGAAAATGAGATCCTATCCTCTTATGCTAAAGGTGTTTATGATTACTTTGATGTTGAAAAGATTGAAGAATTTGTTGCTTCTAAGGGTGCTTATGAGATTGCTTTTTTGGTTGAAAAGTATTACGGTACTATTCACAAATCTGAAAACTTTGCAATCCTTGCTTATTTCTTTGAGAATTATATTTGCAAAGATTATATTGAGGATTTTAAAAACAAAATTTTTGCTTCCCAAGAAGGGGCTAATGATTGCTCTGATGAGGAATCCTATGATTCCGAGGACTCACTTGATACTTCCCTTATTGATAAACTTGATACTTTCTTTGTTGATGGCCATGATGCCACTATTGATGATGCTTACGAAGATGAACTTGCTATAGTTCCATATGTTAAGAATGAAATTGTTGCTATTGCACCCACACTTGATTGTCCTATTATCCTTTTGAAATCTCGAACACATATTCCGGAGAATTATGCTCTTATTAAGGCTCAATGTGATGGTTTGAATTTATCATATGATCCTAAAAATCGTGTTGAAAACAATACACATGTGCTTGTAGGTCGTGAACAACATGCTCTATGTGATAATTATATTCTAGATGTTGTTCATGACACTACTGAAAATTACTTTGAGAGAGGAAAGCTTGGTTATAAAAAAATCATGTTACAAAAACACCTCTCTTTATGATGAAAGTTTTGAAGTTGTTCTTGTTCCACCTTCCTATGCATGTCACTTTGTGCTTCTTTGATTTATTTTCTTACGAGATGCATATGCATAGGAAGTGGGTTAGCCTTAAATGTGTTCATATTTTCTTCTTGATGCTCTCTTTTGCTTCAACTCTTATTCTCTTGTGAGAGCCTCTTTTATAGTCGGCTAATGATGGTGGCCGGCCGACCGGCCAAAGCCTACGTGCCGGTCGGTCACATCCACTTGTGCCCACTTTTCCGCTTTTGCTGCATTTCACATATGATAAATGTTGCAACCGTAGTATAAAATGCTACTATTCGTACTACTATTATACTAATATTATTATATTGATCTATATTACTTTTTGCTAAACGGATGTATTTAATAGTATTTTAGTGCTAAGCGCATTCATTTAGTAGCATGATATGAAAAAGTTACTAATGATTTTTGCTACAATAAGAAAGATGAAGTGTGATCGGTGATGATGGGTCCCGAATTTTGTTGCAACAATTATAAAAAAAGCTACAAGCATAGATTAAATTTACTGCAACGAATAGATGATAAATATGGTACGTAATTTATTATTAGATTTTTTGTTGCAACAGTGAAAAAAAATGCACACAATAAAAAAAAATTGCATACATGTACCAAAAAAGTTGCAATCGATAGTAAAAAATGCTACCGCCAGCGATTAAATTTGTTACCATAATTATTTTTCTACAAACAACACCAAAAATAAAAAAATTTGCATCCATATACCGAAAATGTTGCAAATGTACCGCAAATGTTGCAAAGGTACCGCAAATGTTGCAGTCAAAACGAAGGGGTACACGCAAATCTGGACCGTTAAATCGCGGAGATCGGACGGCTACGGTCTGACCGGCGCCTAGCTAGCGCCGGACGGCTACGGTCTGACCGGCGCCTAGCTAGCGCCGGTCGACCGGCGCCTATCACTGGCCTTTATAGTCCTCATTCCTAGCTAAACGACATAAAAGAAAGCGCTTATTGGGAGGCAACCCAAATTCTTTGTAATTTCAATTTTAGTGGTCTTGATGCTTATTACTAATTTAGCAACATCATTTTACCTTTATTTTCAAGCTTCATGCCAAGTTTTAGCCTCCCATTGCAATTAATATCAAAACTTGTGACATGCTGTCCAGAAATACATTATGTCTGCTTGACGGAAAAATTCACCAAAAATCATTAGACCATCCTTTTTATCTGATTTTTTATAGTATTCTATATACAATTGGCTTTCTGGCGTCTGTTCCGAGTTTTTTTATTTGAGTTGCAGAAGCGCCACCAAATAATTATTTACTACCTGCTGGTCTGTTTTTCACAGGTTGTTCCACGTTTTGTGTTTTCTTCGTTTTGCAAATATTAATCTTGCTTTTTCTTTGCAAAAACTTTTTGAAAATCTTGAGAAACAGTAGCTCTTCATGAAAATCTTTATTTCCAATAGAGAAAAATTATTTACTTATGGGTACTAACCACTCTAATCAGATTATGATGAGTTTCGTATGAAGGGAGTTTTTGTAAGGCCCGATATGCGGTACTGTTCCAGATCTAGGTGTTTCCACCCAGATCCGGGGACGAAGCACATACCGGTCCCACCGCGACATATGACAAAGCCATATGCCCCGGATTTCCAACATGATATCACAACATTACAGATACAAGGATACAACATCTCATACAATCGGCATACAACTGCCTTAAATACAATACATCAGCGAAAGATACATGTATGGGTACAGACTACAATCAAATGCCTACTGGCAAAAAGAAAAACATCGATCCCAAAACCGCACGGGTCCAGGCCCTCCGCCGAGATCCGCCTAGCTAGTCGTCGTCGAGTCTCCTCGTGAAACGTCGATCACCATACCTGTTGTCGATCAAGAACCCTGAAAAGAGTTTGGGGTTAGTATCATGAGTACAGAGGTACTCAGCATCCAACTGTAGTGGTCATCTGACCCAGCAAGGACTTCATCACTCGTCATTCTAGGACAACTAGTAGTTTACGGTAAGGATGGGGTAAGTGGTGAGGTTGCTGCCGCACTAGCATTTATGAAGTGGCTAACGATCTATAGAGTAAGATAAGAATCCAAGCATTCGATGAGGAATCGCCTCCAACAAGTCTTGCTATCAACTACTTACGCAAACATAACACCTATCCTATCCTTGTCCTCCTCTTCGCATCCCGACGAAGAAGAAGCAGTCAAGGCACACACACACGTTGATCAAATTATATTAAGATTATCTCAGATTTTGTTGTCTATGAACAACGAGTAGGTCTCAAGTCGTCCATAACTGTGGACACGGCTTCTCGAAAAGATTTAACCCTTCAGGTTACATAACCGTGGACACGGCTTCTCGAAAAGATTTAACGGCAAACAATAGCATAAACACAAAGTACACGAAAAACTAATCAAGTTACATATAAAGAACACCCCAAACGGAGTTACGGTTAAAAAGATACGAGCAAAACAAGTTACGGACACAATCGGCCAACATCAGGAAGCACACTATAGAGCAACGCATAAACAGGATAATCAATGCAAACATGCTCACAAATGACATGGAACTAAAGTAGGCATGATGGTTAACAATATGCAATTGGAATCACTCAATTCCGATAAACGGTCGCGACACACTCGTCGACCGAAGTTGCAACAAAATATAAACAGCAGCACATTAACAGCATGATAGCTACTTTGGAGCAAGATACATTTATGACGCAGAAAGCAATTATGGCATGTGAAAGCATGAAACTGAAGTAGAAACAATGCTTAACGCAATGCAAAAGGAATCAATCAATTCCGATGAACGGTTGCGAAGCAATCGTCACCCGAAGTTGCAATAAAATAATAACAGCAGCACTTAACAGGAAATAAGCTGTTTAACGGCCTGATGCCCTGTTCATCACACAATTACACAATCAAGATGACCTCAAACGGAAAAACTTTCTACATACGAACGCTAGAGCACGTAAAACTGAGCAACTTTCGTTTTGGAGGCACGTTCATCGGAGCTACGGAGCTACGGGAAAATACAATGCAAAAACGGATCAGCAGCAGTTATCCAGCACTTAACAGAAGAAAATAAAAGAAAAACGCTCAAGGAAAAAAAGGAGGGCGGCCGGGCTGGCTCACCCCAACTAGGCCGAGCCCATGAGGCAGAGGAGGCTGGCGGGCAGGCCTGGCGCTGGGCAGGCCGCGGTGGAGGCTGGGCCGTGTGGCCGCGCTGCTGGTGGGCCACGTGGGCACGCCGGCCCACGTGCACGGTTGGTGCTGCACGGGCGAGCGGACGCGGCTCCGTCCTCGATCCCGATCGGGATGCGGCGGCGCCTAGCGCTGGCCAGTGGCGCTCCGGCCAGGCGGGGCGAGCAGGGGAGGACGAGAGGCGCGGGAACGAGGCGGCCTCACGCGGATCTGCTGGTGGCGGAGGTCCCTGGCGCAGATCGCGGGCGGAGGAGCTTCGGGCCGGCCATGGCACAACGGCGGCGCGGCGGCGTCCTATGGAATGAGAGGGAGAGGGAGATGAGAGAGGAAAGGGGAAGGAGGAGAAGAAGACGAGGGCGCGACCTGCGGGGGGCGGCTTGCCGGTGGCGGGCACTGGAGCTCGGCGGCGCACCGTATTCCCACGATGGCGGCGGCTGGATGGGCCCACGCGGCACGGGTTCAATGGAGAGGCTGGCTGCCTCCAAGGCGGCGACGTGGCGGCCTGGGAGCCGTGGATCTGGCGATCCAACGGTCAGGGTTGACTAGGAAGCTAGGGTTACGGGTTTGGGGCTAAAACTGGTCAGATCTGGACAATTTGGAGGGGGGTGGCTGCAAAATTTTGGCTAGGGAAACCCTAAAAATGGGTGGGAGTGTGGTGGTCTTTATATAGCTCCGGTGGCTGGCAGTTTGCAAAAATATCCTCGGTTTTTCCCTCGCGCGCGCGGTGCTCACGTTTCTGACCGCCGGGGGTCCGCAGTACCTCCGATTCGGGAATAACTTCGAACTCCGCGATCAGCCCGTCGAGCCGGCGGCGTTCACCTCGTGTTGGAACCGTTCCGAGAACACTTTCCGGCGCGCTATAAAAATATCTTGTTTAATTATTAAACGGGGTTTTTGTTCCGTTGGCTGCGGCTGGTCTCGTGCGGGTTTCGCGACGGTGCTCGGGTGAATCCCGGTGTCGCAAAGGTCGAGTGTCAGGGTGGCAAAGGTCGGTCTCCTTCCGGTACGAGATAAGAGGGGGGGAAATAATCGCCGATCGATAAATCGGGGATGCAAACACCGCAAACAAATCAGACAATCAAACAATTCACACCGAAAACAAAATTTTAAGTTTTGTGAAAACTGGGCTGTTACACATACTAATACCAAGTTGTAAGGCCCGATATGCGGTACTGTTCCAGATCAAGGTGTTTCCACCCAGATCCGGGGACGAAGCACATACCGGTTCCACCGCGACATATGACAAAGCCATATGCCCCGGATTTCCAACATGATATCACAACATTACAGATACAAGGATACAACATCTCATACAATCGGCATACAACTACCTTAAATACAATACATCAGCGGAAGATACATCTTGGTACAGACTACAATCAAATGCCTACTGGCAAAAAGAAAAACATCGATCCCATAACCGCACGGGTCCAGGCCCTCCGCCGGAATCCGCCTAACTAGTCGTCGTCGAGTCTCCTCGTGAAACGTCGGTCACCATACCTGTTGTCGATCAAGAACCCTGAAAAGAGTTTGGGGGTAGTATCATGAGTACAGAGGTACTCAGCATCCAACTGTAGTGGTCATCTGACCCAGCAAGGACTTCATCACTCGTCATTCTAGGAAAACTAGTAGTTTACGGTAAGGATGGGGTAAGTGGTGAGGTTGCTGCCGCACTAGCATTTATGAAGTGGCTAACGATCCATAGAGTAAGATAAGAATCCAAGCATTCGATGAGGAATCGCCTCCAACAAGTCTTGGTATCAACTACTTACGCAAACATAACACCTATCCTATCCTTTTCCTCCTCTTCACATCCCGACGAAGAAGAAGCAGTCAAGGCACACACACACGTTGGTCAAATTATATTAAGATTATCTCAGTTGTTGTTGTCTATGAACGAGGAGTAGGTCTCAAGTCGTCCATAACCGTGGACACAGCTTCTCGAAAAGATTTAACCCTGCAGGGGTGTACCAACTGCCCATTACGAGGCGTCGCATGCTCGCCCATCTCTCTCGGTTGCTACCCATCATAGGCGACCATTTTATGATTTAGTTCCAAGAGATCCGAAACGACAGGTCCCTCTAACTAACAACGCACAAATCTAGGTGGCCCCCAAGGAGTCGACACCCAATCCAAAAGCTGGCCACGCTCTCGGATCAGACTCTTCCGTAAGGCTAAGGTCGGGGTTAGTCTCTCCTATATAACAGGGGACTTCCCTAGCTCACCAAGTGTGGACCAACGGAGGAACTATGTCTCCGCTGGCCCGAGTTGTTTGAAAACTACTGGCAGCTGACCAGCACAAACACGGTTTCAAATGGTAAATCAGCTCGGGCCACCTCTAGAAATTTTTGAAGCTAGGTAGGTAAGAAGAGGGGACCCCATAAAATCCCACACGCGTTAGGCATGCTCAGTCTTAAAACCAATACCCGAAACTCGGGTCCTAGGTGACTCGAATGGAACAAAGCGTCGGGGCGGGATAGCCTAGACCTTCCATCCTTCGTGGAATATAGTCAACATTATAATAATCATATCATCAACAACAATAATAATAATAATAATAATGTGATATCCCAAACCAAGGAGTAACAGGGTAACATCGTAGCATCCTAAGCATGCATACTAAGCAGGGGCTGAGCAACGAGCAATAGTAACATAGCAGTACAAGGTTTACTGGGAGGGGACATGGCTGTATCGGTTTGAAAGAGGCTGAAAACATGTGGTAGGATCAAACATCGAACCTATCCTAGACTAGCATGCAAACCGCTGGTTGAAATAGAATGGATCGTAAGTAATGTATAGTCCTTGCCTGTTGATAAGTAGGGTTCCGAAGGTGTAGTTGATCGCAAGCTCGCATTGTCTCCGAGAGGTACTCGCGGAAGCACACAAGACGATGAACACTGGAAAGCAATCAACGAGCAAGCACTCTATTACTACGAGGCAAACACGAGCAAGCATCAACAAGAAGCAACACGAGACATCGCACCTACCGTCGAGAGCGGTTGCTAACAATTTAAGTGGAGTACTCGTCCCACACGACGATACCACACATTTACAGTGGTTCAAGTTGTTTAGCTACAGGTGATCAACAAGGTTGTTAACATGGCAACTCAAGCAAGCATGGCATAGCACACAAACATGTCAAGAGGTGAACCACAAAGTAAACTATTTATGCTAGCCAATTTAAGTGGGGCACAACCTAGACATGGCATACACTAAGTGCCGCACGATGATTAAGACATTTGGTACTGTTCTGTCCTAAACCATATTTTAGGTTGGTTAACAACGGCAAACAATAGCATAAATACAAAGTACACGGAAAACTAATCAAGTTACATATAAAGAACACCCCAAACGGAGTTACGGTTAAAAAGATACGAGCAAAACAAGTTACGGACACAATCTGCCAACATCAGGAAGCACACTATAGAGCAATGCATAAACAGGATAATCAATGCAAACATGCTCACAAATGACATGGAACTAAAGTAGGCATGATGGTTAACAATATGCAATTGGAATCACTCAATTCCGATAAACGGTCGCGACACACTCGTCGACCGAAGTTGCAACAAAATATAAACAGCAGCACATTAACAGCATGATAGCTACTTTGGAGCAAGATACAATTATGATGCAGCAATAAATTATGGCATGTGAAAGCATGAAACTGAAGTATAAACAATGCTTAACGCAACGCAAAAGGAATCAATCAATTCCGATGAACGGTTGCGAAGCAATCGTCACCCGAAGTTGCAATAAAATAATAACAGCAGCACTTCACAGGAAATAAGCAGTTTAACGGCCTGATGCCCTGTTCATCACACAATTACACAATCAATATGACCTCAAATGGAAAAACTTTCTACATACGAACGCTAGAGCACGCAAAACTGAGCAACTTTCATTTTGGAGGCACGTTCATCGGAGCTACGGATCAACGGGAAAATACAACCCAAAAACAGATCAGCAGCAGCTATTCAGCACTTAACAGAAGAAAATAAAAGAAAAATGCTCAAGTAAAAAAAAGGAGGGCGGCCGGGCTGGCTCACCCCAACTGGGCCGAGCCCATGAGGCAGAGGAGGCAGGCGGGCAGGCCTGGCGCTGGGCAGGTCGCGGGGGAGGCTGGGCCTTGTGGCCGCGTTGCTGGTGGGCCACGTGGGCACGCCGGCCCACATGCACGGTTGGTGCTGCACGGGCGAGCGGACGCGGCTCCGTCCTCGATCCCGATCGGAATGCGGCGGCGCCTAGCGCCGGCCAGTGGCGCTCCGGCCAGGCGGGGCGAGCAGGGGAGGACGGGAGGCGCGGGAACTAGGCGGCCTCGCGCGGATCTGCTGGTGGCGGAGGTCCCTGGCGCAGATCGCGGGCAGAGGAGCTTCGGGCCGGCCATGGCACAACGGCGGCGCGGCGGCGTCCTATGGAATGAGAGGGAGAGGGAGATGAGAGAGGAAAGGGGAAGGAGGAGAAGAAGAGGAGGGCGCGACCTGCGGGGGGCGGCTTGCCGGTGGCGGGCACTGGAGCTCGGCGGCGCGCCGGATTCCCACGATGGTGGCGGCTGGATGGGCCCGCGCGGCACGGGTTCGATGGAGAGGCTGGCTTCCTCCAAGGCGGCGACGTGGCGGCCTGGGAGCCGTGGATCTGGCGATCCAACGGTCAGGGTTGACTGGGAAGCTAGGGTTACGGGTTTGGGGCTAAAACTGGTCAGATCTGGACAATTTGGAGGGGGGTGGCTGCAAAATTTTGGCTAGGGAAACCCTAAAAATGGGTGGGAGTGTGGTGGTCTTTATATAGCTCCGGTGGCTGGCAGTTTGCAAAAATATCCCCGGTTTTTCCCTCGCACGCGCGGTGCTCACGTTTCTGACCGCCGGGGGTCCGCAGTACCTCCGATTCGGGTAAAACTTCGAACTGCGCGATCAGCGCGTCGAGCCGGCGGCGTTCACCTCGCGTTGGAACCGTTCCGAGAACACTTTCCGGCGCGCTATAAAAATATCCCGTTTAATTATTAAACGGGGTTTTCGTTCCGTTGGCTGCGGCTGGTCTCGTGCGGGTTTCGCGACGGTGCTCGGGTGAATCCCGGTGTCGCAAAGGTCGAGTGTCAGGGTGGAAAAGGTCGGTCTCCGTCCGGTACGAGATAAGAGGGGGAAAAATAATCGTTGATCGATAAATCGGGGATGAAAACACCACAAATAAATCAGACAATCAAACAATTCACACCGAAAACAAATTTTTAAGTTTTGTGAAAACTGGGCTGTTACAGTTTTCAAGTATGCGAAGAAAGATGATGAAAGAAGATCCGGGAGTGTCAAAACCTCAAGCTTGGGGATGCCCCCGTGCATCCCCTTCTCCATCAACAATCATCAGTTCATCCTTCTCCATGCTATATTTTTAACACTTCATATGTTATGTGCTATGCTTGGAGCGTCTAGCTCTTTACTTTTTAGTTTGTTTTATTTACCTTGTTGTTCATAACAAGTTGGACCCTAGCCTTGATTGTTTTGGAGACAAACACGCCCCACTCCACCCTAGAACACAACATAGGTTTGCATGCTTATCTTTGTTTGTGTGTTCTTTATATTTTCGTAGCTGATGTCATGCTTAGCTCTTAGTTTTCATGATTATCTTTCTTAAGAGCTTTTATTTAGGTTGTGTCTTTTGGAACTCTCTTGAGTTATCATGCTTATTTTGTTTAAGAGAGTTGGTCTGTTGCACTGAGTTGTGTGTCTTGCATGAGTAGGTAATTGAGGTTGCTATTATAAGTATAGTAGTAACTTGCAATAGTTTTGAGGTATTGATTTGAGTAATGTTTGGACTTTTGGTGCCAAGAGCTTGAGCAATTAATGATAGGTGTCGTATTTTGGTCAATCCATGCTTATTTTCGAATACTACAAAAAATTACTTGAGAACTCTTGCTACTAGATGGATTGCTAACCGCTGGAAGGGTTGGAATATATAGAGTAACCTCACGTACCATGGGTCGAGGATGCGCAAGGATAACCAAACCCCCATACACTCCTCCTCGGGGTACTTGTCTCTTTTTGAACCTCCTTATTAGATAGAGAGTTACCGATAATAATGCATGAGTTCTTCAGAGTAATGTGAGTATTCGATTGTTGGCACTTCCACCTTCCTTATTTTGCTAGCGTCTTCGGTACCGTGCATTGCCCTTTCTCATCTTGAGAGTTGGTGCAAACTTATCCGGTGCATCCAAACCCTTGGCATGATACGCTCTGTCATCATAAACCTCCTTATATCCTTCCTCAAAACAGCAACCATTCCTACCTATGAATACATTTCCATAGCCTTTCCGAGATACATTGCCATGCAACATCCATCATCTCATGACTTGATCTTCATGTCATACATGCTTTTGCTTGATCGTAGAGTCGCATGCTAGTTGGGACTTGCCCTCATAATTGCTACATGACGCGCTATTATCATTGCATATCCTGCTAAAGTAGCAGAGGCATACATTTTGCATACATCATGATAGTTTTCAGTTTTCTTTATGTTGAGTACTTCTTGTAAAGTGTGTGATATTCAATACTCTTGTAAAATATAGAGTGCTACCCTTTAAGTGACGAAAAGATCCCAAAGAGGACAAATTAAAAGATCCCAAAGAGAAGAAATGAGAGATAAATAGAAAGACCCAACGAGGCCACAAAAATACAAAAAAATACTAAAAAAGATAAAAAAAGAGAAGGGGGGAACACTACTATTCCTTTTGAAAGATCCACACTCATACTCTAGAGTTATATTTGTACTCCATAGAGATTTTTCATATCATTCATGCATAACTATGTGAGGATCCTTACACTATAGAACTTGGCTTGCATATTCCAAGGATGAGCCTCCTCAAAAGAGCTCTAGGTCTTCATGAGCAAGAAAGTTGGATGCACCTCCACTAGTTCCATTGGAGAGCTTCCCCATAGCTCACATGTGCATCTGTTGCATGGCAATCCCTACTCCTCACATCATATCTATCATTTGGCTTTCTCTCGCCTATCATTGTCCTCATTGATGTGAGCCTTTCACACCTTTTTGTCTTCCTTCCCCATCATTATTCTCTTTGCCATCCTAAGTGACAACATATCTTGCTTGAACTCATCCATTGAATGAGTGATCAAAGTCGAAAGGCAGAGGTCAGTTTAACTTCTTCCTGACCAGTGGTCTGGGGACGAGTAAAAATAAGATTCCGAAGGAGACCAAGTGTGATGTTTTAGTAGATCGAGTTCTCAATTAAACTATATAGTATTTTTATGCTCTAAACTCATCTCCAACGTCTTGCATGCAAACACCATTTGGAGACATTCGAGTCACAGACAACGAGAGCTCTTTAACCTTTATGTTCTTACTTTGGTAGTTTCAATACTAGATATAGACTCTTGCTTGTTATTGTATTGACTTGAATTGCATATCTCACTTGCTTTACTTTGAAGTTCTTATATCTTTGATAGCATGTCACCACAGAAATTATCTTTGTTATCATTTACCTGCTCGAGGACGAGCAGGAATTAAGCTTGGGGATGTTGATACGTCCCAAACGTATCTATAATTTATGCTCGTTCCATGCTTATTTGGATGACATTGATATGTGTTTTGCTACACTTTCATACCTTTTTACACATATTTGTACTAACCTACTAACTCAGTGCACCCAGTGCCAGTTTATGTCTGCTGATGTCTGTGAATTACAGGTTTATACCCATATTTGCAGTGCCCAAACAATTCCAAGAAAAATATATAAAAAATAATCGTTCCAGAAGACTCTGGAAGACCGAAGGGGAGCCGGAGGGGGGCCACTGATGTCTACGCACGCTTCTATTCTTGTAGACTTTGTTGGGCCTCCAAGTGCAGAGGTTTGTAGGACAGCAACAATTTCCCTCAAGTGGATGACCTAAGGTTTATCGAACTCAGGGAAGTATAGGTTGAAGATGGTCTCTCTCAAGCAACCATGCAATTAAGATACAAGAAGTCTCTTGTGGCCCCAACACACCTAATACAAGTAGGAGTTGTATAGGTGCACTAGTTCGGCGAAGAGATAGTAAAATATGGGTGATAGATGTGGCAAAGCAAGGTAATATAAATCTGTAATAAAAAGTGCAGCAAGCAAACTTGTGACAAAAGTGAGCACAAACGCTGTAAAAATGGTGGAAACAAGGCCTAGGCTTCATACTTTCACTAGTGGAAACTCCCAACAACATTAACACAGTCTAATCACATGATATTTCCCATAAAACATGCAATGGAGACGCACTCGGAGGTCATTCCTTTGTGGTCAAGAGAGGACGAGAATTATGTAGGGCTACAAAAGCACACCTCAAAGTTCGTAGTTCTCAATCTATGGATTTCCCAATGTCACTGCGGCCATCCAAAGAGAGTACCTCAATCACCACAACATATCTCAAGGATAGTCAAAGACAAACACCAACAGACTCTGAATCTTAAATCAACACACAAAAGAGGAAATCACTCATGAAAATATTCTTCTAATCCATGTCCAATAGACCGTGTCACCTTGGTCTCGGGGATTATACTAGATAAGATCAAGTGAGTACATCAATCCAATACATAGAGGAAGGGGAAATATCATGGGATCACCCTAGATTAACATAGCCTATGATCACAACGAAGATCACATCATGGGAGAGAGAATTGACCTCATAGCTACTGGTAGAAACCTTAGCCCCGAGGAGGAACTACTCCCTCTTCATGGAGGGAGGAACCAACGTCGATGGAGATGAATCCGGGGGCACTTCCCCGTCCCGGCAGGGTGCCGCCACAGGAATTCTGGTCCCCCGAAGCTTGTCGGCGATGGAGGCGGAGATCGGAATTCCTTCTGGATAAAAGGGGTCTGGAATCAGGGTTTTTGAGACGGGGGAATAAATAGGAGCCAAAGGGGGCACTGGGGGGCCACCAGTCGCCCACGAGGCCACCAGGCGCGGCCAAGCCCTGGGCCGCGCCCACTGGCCACCTAGGCACCAGGTGGGGGGCCTCTGGCCCTTCTTCGGTGAATCCGGAAGCTTCCGGAACGCTGATTTTTTATCTGATTTTTCCCAAATTTTTGGAGCACTTTTAATATAGAGGAAACCTGAAATAGAAAAATAGCTGAAAACAGGAACTGGCACTGGGGTGCACTGAGTGTAACACCCTCACTGTCAGTGAACAGTAATCACTATTACTGTTCATCTATATTGTTCAAAACTTTTGTTGATCAACTTGGAACAGTTCAAATTTCAAATTCCACTTTGTTATTGTTGCAAGCAAAGTGAACCATGGGCCTTGATCATCATGGATGAAAACAAAGTCCAAGCCATTTGAAATAAAATTCAAACAAACCCAAAAATGCCTTTTAGTGATTATTAAAAAATAGGGTGACAATAAATCTTTTCCAAAAATCATGGAACCACTTTTATAAAGTCCCAAATAATCACTGGACCAAATCCATATGGGTTTGGGTATTTATTGTGCTGTGGAAAATTCTAAACAAATCAAAATAGTGGCCAAAAACCCTATTTAAATCATTTAACATTTAAATCAAATATTAAATGACTTTTATTATTGCCCAATATTTTTGTGGTAGTAATATATGGTTTAACAATCAATATGGGACCCATCCCATATTTTACAAATTGCCTAGGTATATAAAATAAATAATTGCAAAAAGGTAATAACAGAAAAGAAAAAGGAAAAACAACAGAAAAGCAAAAGACCTAACCTACCCCTCCCCCTGGGCTAATTCCCAGCCCACTAACCCCAACCCCCACCGAAAACGGCCCGACTGGCCCAGCCACCCCCCCCTTTCTTCCACCTCCGTACAGGGGAGGGCGTGGCACCCATCCACCCCCGCCACAGTCGCGGCGCCCTCCGTGCCGGCCATCCCGCGCCCCCGGCGGGGCATAAGAACCCCTGCGCCCCCGCCCCTGTGGAACCCTAGCCGCCTCCCTCTCCTCCCCCTCTCCCTTCCCCTGCGCCTCCTTCCTCCCGCACGGGCCTGAGCACCGTCGTCGCCGCCGTTGCGTACTGCCGCGGCCAACGGCTACCTCCGACCGAGCGAGCACGTCTAGGAGGATCCCAGGGCTCGGCTTCTTCTTCCCGCGCATCGGACACGAGATCCCGGACGCCGTGCGTCGCGAATCGGACCATTCCCCAACCTCGGTCGTCACCGCAATTCCGCCGATTCGCCGCCTGCGAACCTCCCCGCGCTCGCTGCCCAGACCCTGCGTGCCCAGAGTGAGCACCTCCATCGCCCCATGTGCCCGCGCTCCTCCCCTCTCGCTCCGGTCACCGTCGCCATTGGAGCCGTGGCACGGCCGCCGCCCGCGCTCGCCGTTGCCCCTGTATCCGATCGCCCCAGCCTCCGCCGCCTCCGCCATACGATGCGCAGCATCGGCCGCGTCCGATCCCCGGTCTCCGCAGTGGAGTTGGTCGCCGGAGGTGCCACGGTAGCTAGCCGCCGTGCTCCCTGGTCTTGCCGGCGTGCCTGGCTGGTAAAGCCAGTGGGCTACCCACTGACCAGTGGGGCCGGTCCTGGTGTAATTAGGGGTTAATCCCCATTAGTGATAACCCCCTTGAGAATGACATGTGGGCCCTGACCATGTTAAATTAATTTAATTAATGTATATTAACAGTGTGTCAATGACAACTAGGTCCCACCAGTAAGTAATTAGCTTAATTAAAAATTGAAAATAAATGTCCCACTGACATGTGGGTCCCCCTGTACTATTTGGATTAAATAAAATGATTTTGTTGCAGGTGTCTATGACACATGGGGCCCACTGGTCAGTTGACCAGTCAAAGCCACCTAGAGTATGACATGTGGGTCCCTGTTGTCAGGGTTGACCAAGTCAAATAACACTATTCTGGATAATGCCATTTTATTAATAAAGATAATTCCAGAAAATCTTTTTAAATGATTTAAAACTTATAAAATCAATATCTTTTAATCCGTATATCGGATCGAAAAACTTTATACATGAAAGTTGATCAGAAAAATACAACGAATAAAAATACGCTATCCATATACCAACCCCACCCCCCTAGCACACCGATCATCAACATTCCCCCCCCTCCGGGCTGTCTGTCGATAATTCCCGGTACCTATAAAAAGTACCAGGATGAATTTATTCCGAACACGAAAGTTGTTCGGAATAGTTCAACTAGCTCGGATACACCCCCCTTATGTTTGTCCGGTAACCACGACACCTCAGGCTTGATCCTTCCCCCTCCGGACCCCTGTCCGGTAATTACCCGGAGCCGGTAGTTCATCCCCGGATGAATTCCCGCTCCGAGCAACGTGCATTGCACTGCGTTAGAACACCGTTAACATTTCATCTGTCATGCCATGCATATGTCTGTATATTATTGCTGTGTATTTACTGTTTCCTCCCCCCCTTAATCTCCGGTAGACCCCGCTGCTACCGCCGACTACACCGCTGCCGGGTACGACTACTTCGTCGACGACCCTGCCCCTACCGTCGAGCTTCCAGGCAAGCAGAGCCATTCTCTTCCCCAGATATCGCCTACCTTTTCCGTACTTTCTTGCACTAGGCATTGTTACTGCTGCTGCTACGATTACAATCCTATTCAATTGCATAGCCTGATTTTGTCGCCCCTTGATGTACCTTTCCTTTATCCTATGCTGCCTATTATTACTTATGTATTATTCAGCAGTGAACCCTGCGCCTTGTTAGCTAGGACTAGATAGCGGGCCGTGATCACTCAGGGGGGTGAACACGAATACAATATATACAACTGCACAGGTACGGTACAAAGCAGACACCGCCAAAGGCCCCTAACTGGGTTATGCCTAGTCACCCTCAAGTGTGAGCTATCAAGGAGTAACCCTTGTACTCCACTCGAGGCTGACTTTGTCTTGCCGCCATAGGGTCCTGAACAGTGGTTGTCCTTAAGGTAAGAAGTCGGGCGACCCAACGGTGCCCGCGAGAGGTATATCATCGGGAACGACAGGGAGGGTACGACCGACGTTACTGGCGTGCTTGGCCCCTGCTCGTATCTCGCGAGAGTACCAAACCACGAAAGTCGAGCTCTACCAAGAGCACATGCGAGACAAGGTAAGGAGACGGTTCACCTTGTTGGTAACTGCAGTGACTTGGTGGGACGACAGGGCAGGCACCGATGTACTGGTGGTCCTGACTGTTGTCGTTGACCGCGGGTCGGTTAAGTCGAGGCAACGATAACGGTTGTCACGCAGGTTAATTAAAATGCTAAATGGTTCGGCGGATGACTTGAGAGGCCCGTTGGTCTATACGCACTACCTACACGTGGGATTACGGTGTGGGCCCTCCGCGTCGTAGTTCGTCCGAAAGCTCTTCAGACGTCAGCAGTACTGCGGCCTGATCGCCGGGAAGTGGTCTTGTCTTTTGCTGCAGCAGGTGTGTTTGGATTTGCTTTTGCTTCACCGGCCAGACTCGCACCGTGCAGGAGCGTGCAAGGGTGAGGGACCTAGACCCCTTGGCGCATAGGATATAGTCCGGAGGATGGCCTCTCTGTTGAGCCTAGGATGGGCTGCGTCGTGTCGGATAGCCTCGGTGGGGCGTTCCCTAACAAGGTTCACGCCACCCTGGAGATCCGAGCGTGCAGGCTGAACAGTAGTGCACCCCTGCAGGGGATTTTATCTATTCGAATAGCCGTGTCCACGGTAACAGGACGCTTTATGCTGAAGCTGGATCTTACCACTAGAAACTATTATTATTAAACTGTATGGTTCCGGGTTTTCTTCCTCGCGGGGATGTTGAGGAGGTGAACTCGGAGGCATTATTATTATTGTTAATCATTACAACTTATGTTATACAATGTTGCAGCAACTTCTGCTTCGTTGTTACTTTATGCTTTATATGAACTGTTGGCTGATTCTTACCTCTTACTGCAAGACATTGTCGGAAGACGCTAGTCTTCGATAGGCCTAGCTTCTTACCCTCATTCTGATTTCTATCTTGCAGTCCACTATATGCAGCCTCTTCTTTCCGTTGATACAATGCATAATGCTTAGTAGCGGACGTAAGACTCGCGGGTATACTAGATACTCACCTGCTTTATTTCCTTTATTGTTTTGCCTGATCGGCCGCTGCAGTCGACGTTGGAGCCCAGGAGCAGGAGTACCCCGGAGGAGGATACTACTACGTCGAGACCCCCGCTGACCAGGACCAGGAGTAGTTTCGGAGGCTCCCAGGCAGGAGGCCTTGCCTTTTCGATCTGTATCTCTGATGTTATTTGTGCTAGCCTTCTTAAGGCAAAACTTGACTAACTATGTCTGTACTCAGATATTATGGCTTGTATAACTTATGTATTCGGGTCCGCGTGACCCCCTTTATTGTAACATATTGGTTTATCCTTTTGTGTTTAGTGCTGTGCTGTGATATTCTCACCGTGGCACCCTAATCTCAGTCGTGTACCCTGCGTGTATGATTACTGTACACGGATTGATTTTGGGGCGTCACACTGAGTTAATAAGTTATTCCAAATATGATCAAAAGTGTATGAAAGTGTATCTAGATCATAACAATATCACACAAAGCATGCATGGAGCAAGCAGAAATTATAGATACATTTGGGACGTGTCAACATCCCCAAGCTTAATTCCTGCCCGTCCTCGAGTAGGTAAATGATAACAGGCATAATTTCTGTGGTGACATGCTAGCAACCATATAAGGACTTTGAAAAGTAAATAAATCAAGGTATGTGATTCAAGTCATAACATGCAAGAGTCTATATTAGCATTGAAAACAAGCAACGAAAGAACATTAGGTGCAAGAGCTCTCGCTGTCCGTGACTCGAATGTCTCCAAATGGTATTTGCGTGCAAGAAGGGGGATAGGGAATACGAGGAAAAAGTATTTTTGTGTTGAAAACTCAATCTACTAAATTTTCACACTTGGTCTTCTTTGGAATCTTATCTTGACTCGTCCACAGACCACTAGCTAGGTACAAGTCAATTTGATCCACTCCTTTTCGATATTTTGAGCACTCATGCAATGGATGAGCGTAAGCACGAAAGTTGACACTTAGGATGGCAAAAAGAGAAATATGGTAGAGGAGGAAGACAAAAAGGGTGAGAAAGGCTCACATCAATGAGGACAATCATAGGCGAGAAGGCCAAATGATAGATATGATGTGAGGAGTAGGGATTGCCATGCAACTGTTGCACATATGATCTAAGAAAAGCTCTCCAATGGAACTAGTGGGGGTGCATCTAACTTGCTCGCTCATGAAGACCTAGATCTCTTTTGAGGAGACTCGTCCTTGGAATGTGCAAGCCAAGTTCTATAGTGTGAAGGTCCCCACATAGCTATATGCATGATCATCTCTATGGAGTACAAGGATAAGAGGGAGTACTAGTTTGGATCTTTCAAAAGGATAGTAGTATTGCCCCTTTCTCTCTTTTTATTTTCTTTTTCTCTTTTTTCTATTTTTGTATTTTTTTGGTGTCCTCAATGGCTCTTTCTATTTAACTCTCATTTGTCCTCTTTGGGATCTTTTATTTTGTCCACCTTGGGATCTTTTCCTCACTTAAGGGCAACACTCTAATTTACAAGAGGGTATAGAAAATCTTTCACACTTTACAAGGTACTCAAATCATAAAGAAGATGTAGCTATCATGATGTATGCAATGTATGCCGTTGCAAGTCTAGTAGGAACATGTATGACATGAAGATCAAGTCATGAAGAGGTGGAAGTTGCATGGCAACATATCTCGGAAAGGCTATGGAAATGCCTTGATAGGTAGGTATGGTGGCTGTTTTGAGGAAGGATATAAGGAGGTTTATGATGACAAAGCGTATCATGCCAAGGGTTTGGATGTACCGGCGAAAGTGGACGCCAACTCTCGGAGTGAGAAGAAGTCAATGCACGGCACAGGAGATGCTAGAAAATATGAGGAGGTGGAAGTGTCAACTTTCAATACTTACATTAGTCCGAAGAACTCATGCACTTATTGTCGGTAACTCTCAATCTAATAAGGAGGTTCACAAAGAGACAAGTACCCCGAGGAGGAGTGTATGGGGGTTTGGTTATCCTTGCGCATCCTCGACTCATGGTACGTGAGTGTACTCTAATATCCGATCCCTCCAAAGATTAGCGATCCATATAGTAGCTAGCACTACTAGGGAAATAGCTATACATGGAAACCTTATTAGTGGTGCATATATTAAGCCATGCGCCACTATCTGTTAGGGGTGGCGCACTGCTTCCGAATGCGCCACCAATAAGCCCTTATGGGTGGCGCATTATTTTCCAGTGTGCCACCCCTAAGAGTGGGCCAGCCTGGATGATCTTATACGTGGCGCATTTGGCAAAATGCGCCACCCCTAAGAACCTTATAGGTGGTGCATTCTGGAAATGCGCCACCCCTAAGAGCTTATGGGTGGCGCATATGGGTAATGCGCCACCTATAAGGTTCTTAGGGGTGGCGCATTACCAGTATGCGCCACCCATAAGCTCTTATGGGTGGGCCACCACTGAGATGCTATATGCGCCACTAAATACCTTGAGCTTCCCTTATCTACTCCACCCCACCTACCACCTCTCATTCACTCCACATACTTCTCAAACTAGATCCACTCTTCTAACCCTAGATCTATTCGGTTTTCTCCTCCTCCCCACCTCATTTCTGCCATTTATCCATCCATACTTGGCATTAAATTTACTTTGTTTCATATTAAAGTAAGTGGACCTCCTCCCCAACTCTTTTCTTCCATTTATATATCACCCATATACTTGCCTTTATTAGCTTGGGGTTTGTTGTATATGTGAAGCTTGGGTTTGATGTATATGTGAAGCTTGTGGTGGTTTGATGTATATGTGAAGTGTATATATGAAGCTTGTGGTGGTTTGATGTATATGTGAATCTTGTGGTGGTTTGATGTATATGTGAAGCTTATGGTGGTTTGATGTATATGTGAAGCTTATGGTGGTTTGATGTATATGTGAATCTTGAGTGGCCAATGTTTTGCCGAAATGTTGATTCATTTCCGTTTCGGCAAATTTCTGGCGCACTCTCCGCATGCTCCCATGCATTATTAGGGAAGGTCATGCCGAATTTTTCCGGTGACGAATGTGATATATAATTGTGTTGCTCTCTCTGTGCACGCAGGCGATCGATCATGGTCCGTGAGATGCTGAGCGATATCATCGTGCTAGGTGGTTGCAATATGCGACAAACGACATGCTAAGGAATAATAGGCCGGATATAAGATGTCCGTGTCGGAGATGCAAACTGTAGTGCGTGACCGAGCCTGATTCCGGAATACTGCAAAGACACCTGAAGCGTAATGGTTTGATGGATGGCTACACACAGTGGATAAGTGATGAAGCTGGTGAGGAGGAGGACGTCAATGGTGGGGCGCCAGTAAATGAGGAAGGGCAACCAGACAACAGCGGCGGGAGAGAAGACGAAGAGCATCCCGTACATGATCATGAAGAAGATGCCAAAGCAGATCATGTAGATCAAGATGCCGGACATGAAGATCAAGATGTCGGACATGACGAGGATTCAAGCTGGGTGCGGGACCCTCATGTTCAAGAGCTGCTTGTCAAAGAGGCGTTGAACGCAAGAGGTGCAGCTAGACAGAAAGCCAAGATGGCGCAACTCGAGAAAGACGCGGTTACGAAGTTGTATGAAGGATGCAACGATGGGGATACCTGCTTGAATGTAACACTTTGGGCTATGGAGATGAAGGCAAAACACAAATGGACCGACGAAAGCTTTGATGATAACATGGCATTATGGCACGATCGTCTTCCGAAGGGCAACACGTGCCCAACTAGTATCGCTGAGGCCAAGAAAGTCATGTGCCTTCTCGATCTTCCGCACGTTAAATACCACGTCTGCATAAATGATTGCATGATCTATCGGGGTGAGGATGAAGAGAAAACCACATGCTCGGTGTGCGGTGTTAGTCGATACAAGAGAGGGAAGAAAGTTCCTAGAAAAGTGGTATGGTACTTTCCGATCACTCCTCGTTTGCAGAGGTATTTCATAGATCCCGAGGAAGCAAAGCTCATGACCTGGCACGCAAATAGAAAGAAGCTAAAAGAGGATGACCCGAACCCGGATTCGGAAAAGGAGGACATGCTGAGGCACCCTTCAGATGGTAGCCAATGGACTGCGTTGGACCTCGAATACCCAGATTTTGTGGAAGAACCAAGGAACCTCAGGATTGGTGTGAGCGCCGATGGAGTCAATCCATTTGGCGGCCAGAGCAGCACACATAGTACCTTGCCCGGGTTTGTATGCATATACTACCTTCCCCCCTGGAAGTGCATGAAGAAAAAGTACATAACAATGTGTATGCTAGTTCAAGGGCCGAAACAACCAGGTACGGACCTCAATCTATATCTGCAGCTGTTGAAAGAGGAGCTAGAAACGTTATGGAAAGACGGAGTCAGTACGTGGGACGCCGCCGCAAAAGAATATTTCCCAATGAAAGCCGCGGTGATCACGACGGTGCACGACTATCTCGGATATGGATATTTCTCAGGGCAGGTGGTCCAAGGATTCTGTGCATGCGTTAGGTGCATGGATAATACAACGTACCGCCAGCTACCAAAAGATCCTGGATCTTCAAAAACCGTGTTCCAGGGGTCTCGGAGGTGGCTTCCCAAGAAACACGCGTGGAGAAAACAGGGACATCTGTTCGATGGAAGCGAGGAGCTCCGAGCACCCCCAGCTCGAAGGAGCGGCAAAGAAATCGACAACTTGCTGAAAACTTGAAAAGATTGCCCCGCGACGGGAAAGAAAAAAAGAAGACTTGGCCGTTGATGAGGGTATGGAAAGAGTGGTCTATTTTATGGTATTTGGAATACTGGAGTCTCCTCCTCAGTCCTCATAGCCTTGATCTCATGCATATCACAAAGAACGTGTGCGAGAGCTTGTTTGGCACGCTGCTCAACATGCCGGAGAAGACCAAGGACGGGCCAAAAGCAAGGAATGACTTGAAATTTATGGGAATCAGGAGGGAACTTCACCCTCCTAGTGAAGACGATGATGAGCCGGGGGAGGAAGAGGATACAGAAACACAAAACTCTCACAAACGAAAAAGGGCGACCAAGAAGAAGACCGGTATTGATCACTGCCCCCCGGCATGCTTCACTCTGTGCCAGGAGGAGATCAAGCGGTTTATCCACTGCCTCATAGGAGTAAAATTTCCGAACGGCTACGCTGGGAAGATAAGCATATACCTAGACGAGGCGAAGCAGCATTTCAGCGGGATGAAATCTCACGACTGTGACGTGCTGATGACGCAGATTCTCCTGGTTGCGATCCGAGGGATAATGGACGAGCACGTCCGTAAAACGTTGTTTGGCCTTTTCAACTTTTTTGACGTCATCTCCCGGAAGTTGATTTGCGCTACACAACTCAAAAGGCTACAGGATGAGATCGTGCTCATACTATGCAAGCTTGAGATCTATTTCCCGCCCGCGTTCTGCGACATTATGGTGCATCTGCTGATCCACGTCGTGGAGGATATCGTCCAACTCGGGCCTGCGTTTGTGCGCAGCATGATGCCGTTCGAAAGGATGAATGGACACATCAAAAAATATGTTCGTAACAGGTCCCGTCCAGATGCAAGCATAGTGAAGGGATTTCTAACAGAAGAGTGCATCTCTTTATGCACGAATTATCTCAACACCGAGAACCCTGTTGGTCTGGCCGTCAACAAGCACTTTGGCAGGACCGATGGGTGTGGTCACCACGAGGGAATTCGCGCAATGCATGTCAACTTTGACGGTTGAGACATCGACTTTGAAAGACCAAGCCTCGTCGCGCTACAACACATCCAGCTGGTCGATCCTTGGATAGTAAAGCACAAGGATGTAATCGGGAAGAAGTACAGTGACCAGGGCCTGGAGATAACGGACTGAGATCCACGGCTAATCAAAGAGCACAACTCCAGTTTCATGACTTGGTTTCGGGACGAGCTTAGTGCTAATCCCCCGCGAAGGAACGCTTCCGAGGACGAAAAGATGATATTCACCTTGTCACAGGGTGCCGCACGCAACCTGATGACCTATCAAGCGTATGATATCAACGGCTACACATTCTACACGGAGGAAAAGGACAATAACTGTGATTACCATAACTCAGGGGTAACGGGGATATTCTACACCGATGACGTCAAGGAAAGATTCTACGGAAGGATCGAGGACATATGGGAGCTGGACTACTGTGGAGAGAAGGTGCCGATGTTCCGTGTGAGATGGGCCAAGAGCGTCGTAAAAAAGACCGGTACTTCACCACCATGGTTATACCCGAAGCCAAATCCAAGTCTGCGGGCGCAAACGTCACCGCGAAAAATGAGCCATGGGTACTGGCTAGCCAAGTGGACCAACGCTTCTTCATTACCGACCCATCAAAGCCGATCCGCGTTGTAGTGAGGAGAAGAAAAAGAAACATCATCGAAATGGATGGAGTCGCCAACGAGCAAGACTTTGACAAGTACGGCGACCCGAAGATGGAAGATGACTACGCCGCTCAGGATACATACACCACAACCCTACCAAAGAAAGGTCTCCCATTCAAGAGGAAAAGTGAAGGTGTCCAGGGCCTAAATTATTCAACCACGACAAAGAAGGGAAAGAAGAAGATCGTGAGGAAACGATAGCTAGATAGCTAGCTCCAAATTTAAGAAAATATTTTGTAATTTATGATCACATTCTTATGTTTGGATCATAGTTTGAAGTGTATGAACATCGATGATACACAATCGAAGCACCATGCCTAACTCCTTAAAATGATTCTTTGCTATTTTTCTAGAATGCATGGATCGAAGGAATGGAATGGTTAGCCCGCAAAAAATATGAAGTGGTCACCCCGCAAATAAAATGAAATTGTTAAACATTAATTAATAAAATGAAATGGTTAAACATTAATTAAAAAATGAAATGGTAAAACATTAATTAAAAAAATGAAATGGTTAAACATTAAATAAAAAATGAAATGGTGTTTAGGGGTGGCACATTCAGCCCCAATGCGCCACTAAGTGATCCTAGGGGTGGCGCATTTTGTAGAAATGCGCCACCAAGTGGATCCTTATGCGTGGCGCATTTCTGCAGAATGCGCCACGCATAAAGATTCACTTGGTGGCGCATTTCTACAAAATGTGCCACCCCTAAGCCTTGACCTAACCAACTACCCCCTCCCCTGCTCGCGCAACCACCATTTCCCCCCTAGCCGTCGCCTCATCGGAGCCCTCACGCGCCCCTTCCCGTCGACGCCGGAGCCTCCCTCGACGACACCGGAGCCGCCATCCCGAAAATAGTCGTCGATCCTAAGACTCAGGAGTTTACGACTGCCGTGTTAAGTAGTTTACCACAAGACCTTGTCGATTCTATTCTCCAGTGAAGTTCACAATTTCTTAATGTTTCAAATTCTTTCTGCAGCAAGCGGAAATTAAAATCGCCTCATCGCAGGAGTCGTCGGTTAAGCCGGTCGGCCCATGGGACAACGCCTTTAACATGGCGTTGAACAAGGTGAAGAAGGTTGACGACGTGACGGCGAAGCCATCGTCAGTCGACCGTGTGGTCGGCTTCGGTGCGGACCTAAATTGGTTCAAATATTACGAAAAACCGGCGGAGCAGTCCGGTTCGAGGGGGCGCAAGGCGAGAAGGACCGAAGAAGATGTCGCTTATGTTCGTGGACTGAGGAGAAGGTGAACATGCTTCCGCAGCTTGTCCAGGACGAAGTGGCGAAGACGATGAACGCCCTCCTTCCAGATATGATGCAGTCACTCGCGAATTGGCAAGCGCGTGGTGGACAATGGCCCATACCAGTCCCTAGCATGGTCAGTAAAACCTCCGGCACCACGGCGCCTGCAGTCCCGACTCCCGCCGTAGTGGTGGCTTGTCGGGACCCGGGGTTAGCGTATGCAAGTACAGTTAAGGCATAGTCATATGGAGAGCCGAGAACCGTACCCACTTGTCTAAGCAGACAAGGCCAAGCACAGAACGTTCTCGGAAAGCATCGTACGTGAGGGGCATCCCATCCAGGCCGGAGGATCAACTGAGATGGGTCCTCATCGTCCGCACACAAGTCTAATGATATGGGTGGTGAACTCCCATATTCAAAGACAAGTCGCCTCAACCATACTATCGACTATCTCATAACTCTTACATAGACTTACTCCAGCCCGATCACTTAGTCGGGGTCTAGGGCGAGCTCGATCATACCACAAAGTGTGCACGAGACAGAGTCTCAAACAATCGCATCGCGATGCCCCAAGCTGCGCACATCTAAGGGCCACTTGGTGTATGAAAGACCGACAGCCAGAACACAACTAAGGTCTCGAAAACCCATACAAAGACATGCATGTTATAAACATACACGTAGCACACATGCCTTGTATGAACAGCAGGTACCATTGCAATTCTCTACAAAGTGTACAATTTTATTGAAAACTCTTATAGAGTGCACACAGAGATCACATACATGTGATCCAACATTACATTACAAGCGGAAGAAAATTATGTCTGAGTACAGACAAGTTTAACAAATGGCTTAAGAAGCCTTATTTAAACACAAAGCCCTCCACGAGGGAACCAGTCGTCTGACTGGGACTAGACTAGTTGGTCTTCAGTCGTCCAGCTCGATGAAGAAGCCACCTTCGGGGTCAGTGGCATCATCTAAAACATAGATTAAGCAAACATGAGTACAAAGTCGTACTCAGCAAGACTTACATAGGAGCTATACTACTCATGCCCATGTATCAAGGTAAAGGGAGGTGGGGTTCACTTGTAGAAGTGCCAGCTTTGACTTGGCTAATCCTGAACTACGAGTACCAGACTTTGAGGTAAGAAGCGTACACGAGTCCACTACTTTCTCCAACCAATACACCACTATGGTGCCTTCCTCGACTTCCCCACGAGGAAGCACGCCATAGCACTCACACTTATCTTGGTGTGTTTTAGAAGTATCCGGTTCAAGTTATCTAATAATCAAGCTAAGCTTTCCAAGCAGTCCATAACCGCGGACGCGGCTATTCGAATAGTTTTGTTAACCTTGCCAGGGTGTACCGCTACACACACATGACCATCATTTACCGCCTTTGATCTCGACACCATTCAAGGGGTGCCAGCGAGGATGCTCACCACAACTGTTACCTCATAGCCGATCTAGTCCGAGAAAGCCGCCTACTTGGGTTGGTTACCACAATCGTGAACCCGACCGGTTTACCGAAGTGGACCCAAGTGATGTGTGCGTGGTGCATAAGCCGGTCTCGGATGAGACGTTCTCTCACTTAGCAACCAGGCCACAGACCTACCAGAACTCCGAACTATTGCGACATCTGGACATCGAAAGGGATGAGTTAGTAAGTTGAGAGGGGTCAGTGAGCCCAATGTGTGGTTGTACTCTTCATCTTGGATCACCACACAAGAACTCGTACTAGGGCGGTGTTCAACGAGACAACCCACCGTGTACTCCTACACAGCCTCTCATCGTTCACCTTGTATTAGGGTCGATTCACCAACACTTTTCTACCAACATCAACATGATCATTCCCATCCCAACTCACATCACAGTAACAACATGGTATCATACTAAGCATGCAATAAGCAGTAACATTGCAGGGGCCACATGATATCAACCAACTCCTACATTTGCTAGGATTGTGGTTTTGCTTACTACTGTGACAAAATGATAGGTCATGCAAAGGAATGGGTTTATCTATGCGGTAGAACGAATCATGGTGATCATCCTAAATAATGCATAAGCAAGACATGAGAGGGAAGTGGGATTTTATCGACATGATCAATGGGGGTTTGCTTGCCTTGCTGACGAGGTTCGGGTTCGGGGTCTTCAACGAAGGTTGCAACCTCTTGCTCCGGTTCCACCTCTACCCGACAAATAAAGCACGAAGTAGCAATCAATATGAATTCAATGCTCAAGCACATGAATGAATGTTGAAACTTGAAGTATAAGTTTTGATGTGTGAGGCAATTCCATTTAAGTGGAGTATATTGCATTTGAAATGCAAATTCAAACTCCACATTTGAATTCAACATTAACCAAGTTGTATGTGATATAGTTTGATCATTTTGAAACAACTTCAAATGTGTATGATATGCCTCTGATGTGTGGTTGAATTATAACACAAAACCATGGTCCAAGTTGTAAGATCATTTGATTTGAATTTGAATTAAATTCAAATAAACAAAATGACATATGCTACTGGTCCCATTTTAAATTCAACTCAAACAGAGTTGAAATTTGCATATTTGGAAAGATAATTTTCTCCTGATCATTTTTCATATATTATTTGTCCAATTTGGAGTTAATATGAATTTTCTATGAATTTCTGGAATTCTTTAAATTCAAATAATCTCTGGAAATTCATTTAATTGATTTATTGCGCAAGTGCAGACGTCTGGGGGGGGCTGACATGTGGGGTCACCTTGTCAGTGACTGGGTTAATTAACCCGTGGGTTAAATTAATCCAGTGGCTTAAATAAGCCACTGGGCCCACTGGTCAGTGACCCAGGGGGTCATTAGCCAGGTGATTAACGGGGGGGGGGGGGGGGGGTCTGGCTAACTCGTCGGCGGCTAAACGCCGGCGGCCTGGCCACGGCGGCGCTGCACGGGAATGGGCTAGGGGCCACGGGAGGCCACGGGGAGGACACCAACTTGCTCAGCATCGTCGTCCGCATCTTCTGGAGGCAACAGGGGGTCACGGGGTGGTCGGGAGCGACGACGGCGACGACTCCGGCGGCAACAGAACGGCGGCGAGGTCGTAGCTGAAGTTGTAGTGCACGGTTTGGGCTGAGCTCGCGTGCGTTCGAAAGCTAGAGTCACTGGGGGTCAAACGCGCGCGCTGGACGCGATGATGGGGCACAGGGGCGACCTCATCGTCGTCCATGGCGGCGACGTGCTTCGGCATCCATGGCGAAAACGGATAGAGGGGTCGCGGGGTGCTGGAAGCTTAGGGAAAACACTCAGTAGCTCACCGCGGTTCGAACGGAAGCAACGGCAAGCTTGGGGAGGCTTCAACGGCGGCGAATCGACGGCGGCGAGCTCGCGGGTCCGGCGGCGACGTGGAGATGATTTCGGCGGCTACAGAGCGTCCGAGCTCGATTCCTTCTGCACGAAGACGAAGTCGAGGATGGCGAGGAGGATGGACAACACGACGCAGCTCGGGAACGACGTTGGACACGCGGGCTTCAAGCTATGGCGACGGCGGCGTCCTGTTCTTCGCGGGGTTCAGCGAGAGAGAGGAGGATAGGCACTGGGGAGGGGGGGAATGGACGCACGGCGTCTCCAGCATCTCCGTGGCGTCGCTAGAAGGCGCGGGAGGGGCAGGTGGCGTCTGGAGAGACGGCGACGTGCCCAGCTAGCTCAGTGGCATTCCACCGAGCAGCTTGGAGGCGCGGGACGGGGAAGAAGACCCCGCTGCCCCTGTGGGCCGGCTGGGCTGGGGTGGGCCGGCTTCGCCTGGGCGCCAGGTAAGGATTTTCTGATTTCTTTTCTATTTCTCTTTTCTGACATTTGTTCTGTTTAGCCAATTAAAATAGCTAAACATTTTATTAAATGCTGAAAAATTTTATATGGCCTCATAATAATATAGACTAGCCACTCATAAACTTTCAACAATTTTAAAATTCAAATAATTTGAATCTTAAATCAAATAGGGGTATTTCTTTAATTCCAAGGCACTGTTTGAATATTGGAAAAATCTATGAGCATGGGATGGGTACCACATCACTTGATATGTGATCACACTCATTTATAAGACTTTTCGAAAATCTAACATGAATTTTTGGAGAAGATTTTTATCTGGCCTTTTGAATTAATTCATCTGGGGGGGTTCCTTCTCCCATTTTGATTTTGAAGTTGATTTCCTTTGAAATTTTGACATGATGCAAGGTTACTTTAATCCTAGCACATTACCTAACAGAGGGTTCTGACAACTCGCCCCCACTCAACAGAATCTCGTCCCGAGATTCAGAAGTCTGCGGGAGGAAGGTGGGGTACTCGGCAATGAGACGGTCTTATCTTTCCCACGTAGCTTCTCTTTCAGAGTGGTGTGACCATTGCACTTTCAGAAACCTAATCTTCTGACGACGAGTGACACGCTCTGCGGAATCAAGAATACGAACGGGGTATTCTCGATAAGAAAGGTCATCTTGGAGATCAAGCGTTTCATGGTCGACTTCGCGGATGGGGTCCCTGAAGCAACGCCTGAGTTGGGACACATGGAATACATCATGCACTCAGGAGAGGTGCGGAGGTAGTTCAAGTTGGTAGGCAACTTCTCCACGTTTAGCAATAATGTGGAAAGGTCCGATGTAACGTGGGGCCAACTTGCCTTTGATACCGAATCTTTGGGTTCCCTTCAGAGGAGTAACCCGAAGGTAAGCCTTCTCATCCAGATTGTAGCTCTCTTGCCTATGATGACGATCATATTAGCTTTTCTGACGAGACTGGGCTGCTTTCAATTGATCACGAACAATGCGAACTTGCTCTTCTGCTTCCTTGATCATGTCCGGTCCAAAGAATTGTCTTTCACCGGTTTCTGATCAGTTTAAAGGTGTTCGACATCGTCGTCCATATAGGAGTTCAAAAGGAGCCATGTTCAGACTAGATTGAAAACTATTGTTATAAGCAAATTCGGCAAATGGAAGAGATTTCTCCCAATTCTTTCCGAATGAGATAACACAAGCTCTGAGCATGTCTTCAAGAATTTGGTTAACCCTTTCGACTTGACCGCTAGACTGAGGATGGAAAGCCGTACTAAAGGAGAGATGAGTTCCCATAGCATTCTGAAAGCTTCCCCAAAATCTAGAGGTGAAAAGGCTACCACGATCAGAATTGATTTCCAAAGGAACACCGTGAAGGGATACAATTCTAGAGATGTAAAAGTCCGCTAACTGGCTAGCAGTTATAGACTCGCGAACCGGAAGGAAGTGAGCAACTTTGGAAAGCCTATCTATGACAACGAAGATGGCATTGTTTCCTTTCTGGGTTCTTGGAAAGCCGGTGATGAAGTCCATACCGACTTTGTCCCATTTCCACTCGGGAATAGACAAAGGTTGAAGTGTACCAGCAGGTCTTTGATGTTCTGCCTTAATGCAACGACAAACATCACATTCAGCAACAAATTGAGCAATGTCTCTCTTCATCCTAGTCCACCAAAATCTCTGGCGTAGATCTCGGTACATTTTTGTGCTACCGGGATGAATTGAGAGGGGTGTGTCATGGGCTTCCTTGAGGATGAGTTGCCTTAGTTCCTTATTCTTAGGTACTACCAAACGATTTTCAAAGAATACCGTTCCCTTGCTATCTGTGGAGAAACATTTAGCAACTCTGCTAGCAATGTTCTCCTTGATCCGGCGAACACCTCGTGCACGCCTTTGGGCAACTATGATTTGATCCTCAAGAGTTGGTTTCGCCACCAAGGTAGAAAGATAGCCATGAGGAACAATCTCAAGATTGAGCTTGCGAAAGTCCTCATGAAGAAGTGGTTGATACTGTTGTAACATGAGGTTGTTACAATACGACTTACGACTTAGTGCATCAGCCATGACATTGGCTTTGCCTGGGGTGTAAGAAATTACTACGTCGTAATATTTTATCAACTCAGTCTAGCGTCTTTGCCTGAGATTAAGATCTGGCTGGGTGAAAATATATTTGAGGCTTTGGTGGTCGGAATAGATCTCGCAACGGTTACCAAGGAGGTAATGTCGCCAAGTTGTTAGGGCATGAACTACGGCAGCGAGTTCAAGGTCATGGGTAGGATAGTTCTCTTCATGTGGCCGCAACTGGCGTGAAGCATAAGCTACCACATGTCGATCTTGCAGAAGTATGCATCCTAACCCTTGCCGTGATGCGTCACAATAGATCTCGAAATCCTTTTTGGTGTCTGGAGGTGCAAGTACAGGTGCAGAAGTCAATCTTCTTTTTAGCTCTTGAAAGCTTTCCTCGCACTTGGGAGTCCATAAGAATTTCTTATCTTTCTTGAGGAGTTCAGTTAGAGGCTTTGCAACTTTAGAAAAGTTCTCGACGAAGCGACGGCAATAGCTGGCTAGGCCAAGAAAACTTCTAACTTGCTTAACCGATTCAGGTGGAGTCCAGTCAAGGATGGCCTGAACTCTCTCGGTATTCACAGCAATGCCTTTTGCAGAAATCACGTGGCCTAAGTAGGTCACTTCTGGTAGCCAGAATTCACACTTGGAGAATTTAGCATACAGGCGATGCTCTCTAAGTTTTATCAATACCAGCCTTAGGTGTTCGGCATGTTCTTCTTCGTTCTTCGAGTATATAAGGATGTCATCGAGGTAAACCACGACGAACTGGTCTAAATACTCCATGAAGATCGAATTCATCATGCGTGAGAAAGTGGCGGGGGCATTGGTTAAACCAAAGGACATGACGGTGTACTCGTAAAGACCATAACGAGTAGTAAAAGCCGTTTTGGGAATGTCCTCGTTTCGGATTTTGATCTGATGATAACCTAATCTCAAATCCATCTTGGAGAAGACAGAGGATCCTGCAAGTTGATCATAAAGATCATTGATCCTGGGCAGTGGGTACTTGTTCTTTATCGTCGCTAAATTTAGCGGGCGATAGTCTACGCACATCCTTTTTGTTCCATCTTTCTTCGTTACGAACAGAACGGGGCAACCCCATGGCGATGAGCTAGGGCGGATGAAGCCTTTCTCCAACAAAGCTTCCAGTTGGGTTTTAGGCTCAGCTAACTCACGTGGGGACATTTTGTATGGGCGTCTAGAAATTGGTGCGGTTCCTGGGGCAAGATCCACTATAAACTCTACACATCTATCGGGTGGCATGCCCGGTAGCTCTTCAGGAAAGACATCCGGGAAGTCACGAACCACCGAAATATCTTCAAGTTCGGGAAGGGGAAGTACATTCAAGGAATGCACTTGGGTTCTTGTTCTGGGTGAGGTATAGTTGACTGTTTTGCCTGAAGGGTGGGTGAGTTTCACGGATTTGCCTTTGCAATCCAGGTAGGCATTCTGTCTTGATAGCCAATCCATGCCAAGGATGACATCAATGTCTGAAGACTTGAGGGCTATGAGTGAAGCAAGGAATACTAAACCCTCAATTGCGATCTGATTACCATGGCTTACTCTATTAGTTTGCCATCTTGACCCTGGAGTTTGAATAATCATTGGAGTGGACAATTCAACAAAAGATAACTCATGACGAAGTGCATAACTTTCCGACATGAATGAATGAGATGCTCCTGGGTCGAAAAGAACGAAAGTAGGAACATAATTGACTGGGAGCGTACCAAGAATGACGTCAGTGGTGTCGTCAGTCTCTTCGGCGGCAATCTGGTTCACACGTCCACGAGTGGCGGGAGGAGCGGGTTTGGCGGTGTAGACCTTCTGGGGTGGCTTGCCACGACCATTGTTGTTGTTGTTGCCTCCGGCACGTGGTGGAGCATTCTGATGCTGGAGCTGGTTCTGGGGACGCTCACGAGAGTAGTGGCCTGCCTGACCACACTTGTAACAAGCTCCGAAAACAGTGCGTGGAGCTGAGTTGTTTGGTGGAACTGGGTTGGTGGACGAGGCGCCACATAGGATGGCCTCGGTGGGTTGTTCTGGCGGAACATGCTGTTTGGAATCCAGATCTTGCGCTTCTGGGAGCTAGAACTGGATGAACTGTCGTCTCTAGGGTGTTTGCGGAAATCGTTGGGGGTGTTCATGTCCTCTGCTTTGATGGCCTTGTTGACAAGGACCTGGAAGGTGGCAAAGTCATGAAGATTGAGCTCACGACGAAGTCCAGTGTTGAGGCCACGACGGAACCTCTCTTGTTTCTTGGAGTCGGTGGAGACTTCTTCGGTAGCATAACGAGCCAGCCGATTGAACTCACGACTAAACTCATCAACGGTCCTTCTGCCTTGAGTGAGGTTGCAGAACTCCTCACGCTTGCGGTCCATAAGACCCTTGGGAATGTGGTGCTCGCGGAAGGACGTGCAGAATTCCTCCCAAGATGTAGGCGGTCCAACGGGACGCATATTAAGAAAGTTCTCCCACCAAGAGCTAGCTGCACCTTCGAGGTGATAGGTGGCATAGCTGACCTTGTCACCAGTTGCAACACGGCCTGCTTGGAGCTTCCTCTCGATGCTGCGAAGCCAGTCATCGGCGTCAAGGGGCTCGATGGAGTAACTGAAAACCGGGGGATGAAGTCGGATGAAGTCGTTCAGGGACACCAGATCATTGCGCTGCTGAGTGGTGTTGCGTGCAATGACTTCCAGCAGGTGGTGAGAGTCTCGGCGGTTCCTCTCGACCTCCATCAGAACCTGAGCCATCGTGGGTGGGGGTGGAAGGTTGCCTTCCTCCTGGTCATTCCCACGACCTTGGTTACGACCAACCTGGCCACGGGTTCCTTGAGACATCCTGAAGGTAAAAACCAAAGTCAAACAGAGTTGAATGGGAGAGTCTAAACAAGGTATTGAAGTACTGGAAGGATTACAGAGCAAAGGAAGTAATCATCTTGACAACATGGTGATAAAGCATACAAGCCATATATTCACAAGCTGTCATACAAACCATACATCGTTTTAGTACAAGCACCGAGCTAATACAAACGTGATGAAGATGATACATCCTTCAGAGGCACTCTGACTTCCTATACATTATTTATCTAAGCCTCTGGAACTTAGACACCTTGCATACAATATACTAAGATACTACTACATCATCACTAAGTAAGACCACAGGCGGTCTCACTCATCTCCATCTCCATAGTAGTCCTCGTAAAAGTTACCCGCGTATCCCAGTAGCTGGAGGTGACCATCGGAAAACACGGAGGCTTGTGGACCTTGATATCCATTTGGGCAAGGATGGGGCCTAGGTCCAGCGTAGGGTGGAAGCAAAGGACCACGGGGTGGAAAATGCCTCCAATCTCGGGCCAAGCAACTCGAGAAGGCATCTGAGTCCTCACTGGGTAGATCGCATCATGCTCAACTGATCCAACACTCACAAAGGGAGCCAAAAGTGTCAGTGCTCGATACAGACGAACACGGGTGGCGTGGAGCTCGAAACGGAGAGCGCGTGCATCACGATCTCTGTCACTAGCAAACCTAGCAGTCATCTGAAGTGCGGGATCTTCTGCAGAGTGATCTGAGTAGAGTCCGGTGTAATATCCCTCTTCTCCTGGAAGTGCACCAGGGATATAGCGGAAAGAGGTCTCTCTCAGCAAAGTGTGCTCCTCTCTCAGCAGTGTCATACATGAGTATGCAGCATCCTGCACAGCCATGTTCTCGGTAATGCCAATGCCATGTCCAAAGTGGATAGGCTGGGTGACTCCAACGTGGTGCGGGTAGATCCGAACAGTGCAGTGGAACTGCGTCTGGTTGAAGTCATGGAACTGCTCCTCGACGGTGTACTCAGGGTACCATCGATATCCCACATAGGACATCATCTCAATCAACGTGGCGGGATGGCCACGCACACCGAGGCACCTGGTCAAACGAACAATCTGCCGAGGGGGAAGATCTGCCATCTGAAACAGACAGGAGTTTGCAAATGCATCAGATTATGAGATAAACTTGGAATGACTCGGACAGCATAACGGTTGTAATTGTAAGAAATGACAATTTCTTCCAACATGGAAACAACACTTACATACGATGTAATGAAACAGGGAGCATAACCACTCTAACAAACCGATCACAACTTTCCTACGGCTATGAGGAAGCAAACAACAAGATGTTCTAATCAGACAGAGGAGAGCCTAGTCCTATCTTCCCGTAGAATAAGATGAGGGTGACTCAGAACTCAGAACGAAGGGGGTAAGGAGAAAAAAGAAGCCTTACGTTGTTCCCTTATATACCCAGAGTAACTATATAACTATAGCAAGCTAGACTCAACTTCGGCCAAGGCTACTAGTCCTACAGTCAGTCCTGCTCTGATACCAAGTCTGTCGGGACCCGGGGTTAGCGTAGGCAAGTCCAGTTAAGGCATAGTCATATGGAGAGCCGAGAATCGTACCCACTTGTCTAAGCAGACAAGGCCAAGCACAGAACGTTCTCGGAAAGCATCGTACGTGAGGGGAATCCCATCCAGGCCAGAGGATCAAATGAGATGGGTCCTCATCGTCCGCACACAAGTCTAATGATATGGGTGGTGAACTCCCATATTCAAAGACAAGTCGCCTCAACCATACTATCGACTATCTCATAACTCTTACATAGACTTACTCCATCCCGATCACTTAGTCGGGGTCTAGGGCGGGCTCGATCATACCACAAAGTGTGCACGAGACAGAGTCTCGAACAATCGCATCGCGATGCCCCAAGCTGCGCACATCTAAGGGCCACTTGGTGTATGAAAGACCGCCAGCCAGAACACAACTAAGGTCTCGAAAACCCATACAAAGACATGCATGTTATAAACATACACGCAGCACACATGACCATCATTTACCGCCTTTGATCTCGACACCATTCAAGGGGTGCCAGCGAGGATGCTCACCACAACTGTTACCTCATAGCCGATCTAGTCCGAGAAAGCCGCCTACTTGGGTTGGTTACCACAATCGTGAACCCGGCCGGTTTACCGAAGTGGACCCAAGTGATGTGTGCGTGGTGCATAAGCCGGTCTCGGATGAGCTGTTCTCTCACTTAGAAACCAGGCCACAGACCTACCAGAACTCCGAACTATTGCGACATCTGGACATAGAAAGGGATGAGTTAGTAAGTTGAGAGGGGTCAGTGAGCCCAATGTGTGGTTGTACTCTTCATCTTGGATCACCACACAAGAACTCGTACTAGGGCGGTGTTCAACGAGACAACCCACCGTGTACTCCTACACAGCCTCTCATCATTCACCTTGTATTAGGGTCGATTCACCAACACTTTTCTACCAACATCAACATGATCATTCCCATCCTGACTCACATCACAGTAACAACATGGTATCATACTAAGCATTCAATAAGCAGTAACATTGCAGGGGCCACATGATATCAACCAACTCCTACATTTGCTAGGATTGTGGTTTGCTTACTACTGTGACAAAATGATAGGTCATGCAAAGGAATGGGTTCATCTATGCGGTAGAAACGAATCATGGTGATCATCCTAAACAATGCATAAGCAAGACATGAGAGGGAAGTGGGATTTTATCGACATGATCAATGGGGGTTTGCTTGCCTTGCTGACGAGGTTCGGGTTCGGGGTCTTCAACGAAGGTTGCAACCTCTTGCTCCGGTTCCACCTCTACCCGACAAATAAAGCACGAAGTAGCAATCAATATGAATTCAATGCTCAAGCACATGAATGAATGTTGAAACTTGAAGTATAAGTTTTGATGTGTGAGGCAATTCCATTTAAGTGGAGTATATTGCATTTGAAATGCAAATTCAAACTCCACATTTGAATTCAACATTAACCAAGTTGTATGTGATATAGTTTGATCATTTTGAAACAACTTCAAATGTGTATGATAAGCCTCTGATGTGTGGTTGAATTATAACACAAAACCATGGTCCAAGTTGCAAGATCATTTGATTTGAATTTGAATTAAATTCAAATAAACCAAATGACATATGCTACTGGTCCCATTTTAAATTCAACTCAAACAGAGTTGAAAGTTGCATATTTGGAAAGATAATTTTCTCCTGATCATTTTTCATATATTATTTGTCCAATTTGGAGTTAATATGAATTTTCTATGAATTTTCAAAGTTTGGGGTATTTTCTGGAATTTCTGGAATTCTTTAAATTCAAATAATCTCTGGAAATTCATTTAATTGATTTATTGCGCAAGTGCAGACGTCTGGGGGGGGGGGGGCTGACATGTGGGGTCACCTTGTCAGTGACTGGGTTAATTAACCCGTGGGTTAAATTAATCCAGTGGCTTAAATAAGCCACTAGGCCCACTGGTCAGTGACCCAGGGGGTCATTAGCCAGGTGATTAACGGGGGGGGGGGGGTCTGGCTAACTCGCCGGTGGCTAAACGCCGGCGGCCTGGCCACGGCGGTGCTGCACGGGAATGGGCTAGGGGCCACGGGAGGCCACGGGGAGGACACCAACTTGCTCAGCATCGTCGTCCGCATCTTCTGGAGGCAACAGGGGGTCACGGGGTGGTCGGGAGCGACGACGGCGACGACTCCGGCGGCAACAGAACGGCGGCGAGGTCGTAGCTGAAGTTGTATTGCTCGGTTTGGGCTAAGCTCGCGTGCGTTCGAAAGCTAGAGTCATTGGGGGTCAAACGCGCGCGCTGGACGCGATGATGGGGCACAGGGGCGACCTCATCGTCGTCCATGGCGGCGACGTGCTTCGGCATCCATGGCGAAAACGGATAGAGGGGTCGCGGGGTGCTGGAAGCTTAGGGAAAACACTCAGTAGCTCACCGCGGTTCGAACGGAAGCAACGGCAAGCTTGGGGAGGCTTCAACGGCGGCGAATCGACGGCGGCGAGCTCGCGGGTCCGGCGGCGACGTGGAGATGATTCCGGCGGCTACAGAGCGTCCGAGCTCGATTCCTTCTGCACGAAGACGAAGTCGAGGATGGCGAGGCGGATGGACAACACGACGCAGCTCGGGAACGACGTTGGCCACGTGGGCTTCAAGCTATGGCGACGGCGGCGTCCTGTTCTTCGCGGGGTTCAGCGAGAGAGAGGAGGATAGGCACTGGGGAGGGGGAGAATGGACGCACGGCGTCTTCAGCATCTCCGTGGCGTCGCTAGAAGGCGCGGGAGGGGCAGGTGGCGTCTGGAGAGACGGCGACGTGCCCAGCTAGCTCGGTGGCATTCCACCGAGCAGCTTGGAGGCGCGGGACGGGGAAGAAGACCCCGCTGCCCCTGTGGGCCGGCTGGGCTGGGGTGGGCCGTCTTCGCCTGGGCGCCAGGTAAGGATTTTCTGATTTCTTTTCTATTTCTCTTTTCTGACATTTGTTCTGTTTAGCCAATTAAAATAGCTAAACATTTTTTTAAATGCTGAAAATTTTTATGTGGCCTCATAATAATATAGACTAGCCACTTATAAACTTTCAACAATTTTAAAATTCAAATAATTTGAATCTTAAATCAAATAGTGGTATTTCTTTAATTCCAAGGCACTGTTTGAATATTTGAAAAATCTATGAGCATGGGATCGGTCCCACATCACTTGATATGTGATCACACTCATTTATAAGACTTTTCAAAAATCTAACATGAATTCTTGGAGAAGATTTTTATCTGGCCTTTTGAATTAATTCATCTGGGGGGGTTCCTTCTCCCATTTTGATTTTGAAGTTGATTTCCTTTGAAATTTAGACATGATGCAAGGTTACTTTAATCCTAGCACATTACCTAACAGAGGGTTCTGACATGGCTCCCGCACCGACTCCCGGCTTATTGGTGACTCCGGCCGCCAACACCGCGGCGGCGGCGCCGGACGTGATGGTAACTCCTCCAGCCACGATCGAGCAACCGGGGCATAATAATAATGCACCCGGCGGCAACACAAATAGGGCGACCGACGCCATGGGAGGCAGCGCGCCCTCTGTCTCTTGCATGCCCGCCGTCATCGGCGGGGTCTCTTCATTGGCCGACCTCGACGCCCTCAAGGTAACTATAAGCGTCTGCAACTCAAACGAGGACTTCATCTCCTTTCCTTTTTTAGTGGAATCTCTCTTATGCCCTACATGCATATATCTCTTTCGCAGGAGGACACTCCATGCATTCTATTACAAGTCGTGGACGGCGAGTTGAAGGATGTTGCCAAAGGTAAAATCCTTCAACCACAAAACCGAATCATGCACAATATGCCGATGGCACCGGAGATGCATAGGGTTCAAATCTCTCTCGTGATTTCGGGCTACGAGAGAGTTGAACCTCCCATTCAACCCCCCGGATACGATGAGGACGAGCCGACAGTCCTCAGTGACTATTTCGGCCAAATAAGCATATGGACGAAGACCCAAATATCAACGCCGACCAGTTTATCAACACTTCGTTCGAAGGTGATGACTTATTCATGCCTCCTATTGAAGGAGCATACCAGCATGACGAGGAAGCTCGCGGTCTAGCTGATCCTGCGGCGAAACCTGCTTGCTCCACGCATCTCTTTGCTGCTTCTCAGGAGATGTCTCCAGCAGCTTGCGCCTTCACCGAGCCTCAAGAAGATGCCACAAGGAGATATATTCTCAGCCCGTCCACACTCCATAAGGCGTCCACTGAGCAGATAAAGGCCGATGACTACTCGAAATCAGAAAAGAAGAAGGGACGGAAAAGAAAGAAGAGGATCACTTCGAGCAGCCAACCTTCGATGCCAATCCGGGCTCATGACGGGCCACCAAGACCCAAGGATCACTCATTTGAAATCCATGTGGTGGGTAGGGCGATGATACCTAAGGACATGCTCGACCTTGCAAC
This sequence comes from Bromus sterilis, assembly GCA_950022295.1. Taxonomy (NCBI): domain Eukaryota; kingdom Viridiplantae; phylum Streptophyta; class Magnoliopsida; order Poales; family Poaceae; genus Bromus; species Bromus sterilis. The sequence goes on along the minus strand of OX465596.1, from coordinate 151,875,725 downwards.
TTCGGATATGAAGAGTGTGCATCACAGTATTATGGCATTAGAGAAGATTCTTCTTCCAGAAGAGAATCCCTCGTACCCGGTTTTCATCGCCAAGGTGCCACTCAACATGGGCTTCATCAACACTATCCCTGCGGATATGATAATCCTGCGGTTTTTGGAGATCTTCAATTTGTACCATCTCAAGAGGCTGGACCATAACCCTATCCGTCTGTTCTCGCTTAACCTTTCTATGAGTATCAGGAGAGATAAGACCCCGAGCGTCGCAATATTGGACCCCTTCTACATGCGTGAAAGCATCTTGATGGACGACGGGGACGCGGCTCTCGCGGCGGGGTACACCAGAGACTTCATGCTAAAGAACGCCGGCAAGGATTCATTTCTTATGACCTACTCTCCCAAGTAAGTCATTCGCTCGCCGTCGTAGCATATATGCTTTCTTAGCTTTCCATTGTCCTCTTCCAACATTCCTTTTGGATTGTTTTAATTATGCAGTGAGGATCAAGACTGCGTGCTCATTTTCTTTTCACCGCAACACTCGCATGCCGTGTATTTAGACTCGGGGAGTGTGAAGAAGAAAGATTACAAGTATATCATGAGAGTTTTGGATAATGCTCTCGCCGGCTACATAAAATCCAGAGGCAAGATCGTGAAGCACAAGTTCAGGAAGAATCAGCCTGGCGTGAGCGTGTTCAGCCACGTAACGCAGTTCCCGTGTGTCAAGCAGCCGGCTGGTAGTGTGAGGGATGTGTACTACGCCCTTCATCACATGAGGGCGATTGTACAGGAACAACGCAACCTTACGCTGCCAATTCATCTCAAAGCGTGGGCCGAAAGGAAGGCGGAAATCGCCGATGCAAATCTTAAGGAGGAGTTCTTTCACATCCAAGCGCAGATGGCGACTATCATCCGTCATGAAGTACAAATGAGGGGGTCGATCTTCCACTCCAACATTGCACCATCCAATGGGGAGATAGAAGTCCTCCTAAAGGCCTTGCGTGACACAAGGCCTTTCATGATGAAAGAAGGATGACGCCCATTCCCCGAGCCGAGTCAGAAGAAGTGACCAATTTATGTTATATATGGAAGTCGTTTGATGAATGTGTGCCCTACATGTAATTTGGATGTACTCTTTGTGTAGTAGACGATGGTAGTGTCAAATACTCTTGGTGCTCTTTATGTATAAAGGTCACTGCATATGCATTTTTATGCATATGTGCATGCTCCTGGCCATTGATCGACTTGCTTTATGTTGTTGATAAGAATAGATGCTATATTGCGTTGTTGTCCTTTGCTATGAATTCATATGGATGCGACCTCTAAAATCTTTGTTTTGTGCAAATTGAAGAGCAAACAAGAGATGATGAAGAAAGTAGCTTTCTGTTTTCAATAATTGTTGGGCTCATTGTAATATTGTGATAGATGTAATCTTGTTGGCCTCTAAGCCTTAGACGATGATGGATGTAATCTCTTGTAAATCTTTGTAATAAGAATTATAATGCAATTCTTTTGTATCAATAATTGTTGGGCTCATTGTAATATTGTCTTTTGAATTTCTGTAATATGGTAAAAATATCTGTAATGTTTGTAATTCTGTACTGTTTTATTCTTTTCTGTAATTATTTTTGTTTTTGTTTTCTGTAACCAATTTAGTGGCGCATTATGTCTGGATTTAGTGGCTCACTAGGAATGCGCCACCCCTAAGGACCCTTAGGCGTGGCGCATTTCAGAATGCGCCACCCCTAAGAGCTTATAGGTGGCGCATTCTGAGATGCGCCACGCCTAAGGGCCTTAGGGGTGGCGCATCCAGAATGCGCCACCTCTAAACCCTTATTAGTGGCTTGTGGTTAGTGGTGCATCCCTAATGCGCCACTAAACCCTAAAAAGGACGCCACTAAAAGGGTATTCCCTACTAGTGTAGAGTTCTCAACTAGTTTTGTAGGTTTTTAAAAATAAACACGGATTGCCCAAAATACAACACCTATCACTAATAGGCTAGAGCTATTGACACAAAAAGTTCAAACATTACTCACATCAATACCTCAAAACTATTGCAAGTTACCACTAAAATTAAATAGCAACCTCAATTACCTATTCTCAAGACAAGACATAACTCAGTGCAACAACCAGCTCTCTTAACAAGATAAACATGCAAACTAAAGAGAGTTCCAGCAACAAACTAAACAAAATCCAAGGCTCTTGCTAAAGACAAACGAAGACTAAAACTAGACATGGCAGTAGCTACGAAAAGATAAAGAACACACAACAGCAAAAAGATAGGCATGAAGAATCCTATGATGTGTTCTAGATTTTTATAGTGGAGCGTGTTTCTCTCCCACACAAAGTAAGACGGGATCTAACTTGTTATGAACATAAAGCAAAGCTAAAGAAAACTAAAAATAAAACCTAAGAGCGAGACGCTCGCAGCATAGCACATAACGCATGAAGTGATAAAAATATAGTGAGACGAAGGACGAACTGATGATTGTTGATGGAGAAGGGGATGCACGGGGGCATCCCCAAGCTTAGACGCTTGAGTCTCCTTGAATGTTTGTTGGGGATGCATGGGGGCATCCCCAAGCTTGAGCGCTTGACACTCCCGAATCTTCTTTCATCATCTTCCATCGCACACTTGAAAACTCCCTTCATACATAACTCATCATAAGCTGATTAGAGAGGTTAGTACCCTTAATAAATAATTTTTACCTACTGGGTATAAAAATATTCTTGAATAGCCACTGTTTCTCAAGATTTCCAAAAGGTTTTTGCAAAGAAAAAGCAAGCTTAAGGTTTGCAAAAGTTAGGAGAGACAAAACGTGGCAGAATCTTTGAAAAACATAAAAGCAGGTAGTAAAGAATTTTTTACGGGTACTTCTGCAACTGAAATCAAAAAACTCAGAACATACGAAAGTTCCGTGATTGTATAGAGCACACTGTGTAAAAAATTAAGCTCAAAAAGATGAACTAGTGATTTAATATGATTTTTCCCGTCACGAGGACAGAATCTGTTTTCTGGACAGCATGTCACAACTTTCACTTCCCTTGTCATATGAGACTATAACTTGGCATAAAACTTGAAAATAAAGATAAAATGATTTTGCTACAGTAGTAACAATCATCAAGACCACTAAAAACTGAAAGTAAAAAATCAAAGTAAAGATAACAAGGGTTGTCTCCCTAGAGCTCTTTCTTTATAGCCATAATGATAGGCTTAAGATTTTAGTGATGCTCTCGTAGGAATAAGAGTTGAAGAACAAAAGAGAGCATCAAGAAGCAAATATCAAACACATTTAACTCTAACATACTTCCTATGCAAGGGGATCTTGTAGATAAATAACTCATTGAACCATAAAGATATTAGCATAGGAAGCCAAAATAAGTGCAACTTCAAAACCTTCAACATAAAGAGAGGGAACTTGATATTATTGAAATATCTATAAGCATATGTTCCCCTCTCATAATAATTTTCAGTGGGATCATGAATAAACTCAACAATATAAGTATCACATAAAAAATTCTTATCATGATCCACAAGCATAGAAAATTTGTTACTCTCCACATAAGCAAAATCCTTCTCATTAGTAATAGTGGGAGCAAACTCAAGAAAATACCTATCACATGAATCATTCTTACCATGATACACTTGCAAACATTTATTCTTTATAGTATAAGTGTCATCACAATAATCATCATAGATAGGAGGCAAAGTATCATCAACATAAATTTCCTCATCAAAACTTGGGGGGCTAAAAAGATCATCTTCATAAAACGTAGCATCCCCAAGCTTATAGCTTTGCATATCATTAGGATCAAAGGTATTGAAAGAAGACATACTAATAACATTGCTACTATCATGAGTGTTGTGAAAATAGTAAAGCTCCATAGGCTTTTTGATTTTCTCTTCAAACACTTCATGTCCCAACTCAAGGTAGAGCTCATAAAGCTCTCTCATAATAATTTTTTTGTTTTCCATAAGCCTAACTAGTGAAAATAAAAACAAGAAATGAAAAGATTTAATTGCAAGATCTAAAGATATACCTTCAAACACTTACCTCCCCGGCAACGGCGCCAGAAATAGCTTGATGTCTACGCACGCTTCTACTATTGCAGACTATGTTGGGCCTCCAAGCGTAGAGGTTTGTAGGACAGCAGCAATTTCCCTCAAGTGGATGACCTAAGGTTTATCGAACTCAGGGAAGTAGAGGTTGAAGATGGTCTCTCTCAAGCAACCCTGCAATTAAGATACAAGAAGTCTCTTGTGTCCCCAACACACCTAATACAACTAGGAGTTTTATAGGTGCACTAGTTCGGCGAAGAGATAGTAAAATATGGGTGATAGATGTGGAAAAGCAAGGTAATATAAATCTGTAATAAAAAGTGCAGCAAGCAAACATGTGACAAAAGTGAGTACCAATGTCATTTCTTTGTGGTCAAGAGAGGACGGGAATTATGTAGGGCTACAAAAGCACACCTCAAAGTTCGTACTTCTCAATCTATGGATTTCCCAATGTCACCGCGGCCATCCAAAGAGAGTACCACAATCACCACAACATATCTCAAGGATAGTCAAAGACAAGCACCAAGAGACTCTCAATCTTAAATCAACACACAAAAGAGGAAATCACTCATGAAAATATTCTTCTAATCCATGTCCAATAGACCGCTGTCACCTTGGTCTCGGGGATTATACTAGATAAGATCAAGTGAGTACATCAATCCAATACATAGAGGAAGGGGAAATATCATGAGATCACCCTAGATTAACATAGCCTATGATCACAATGAAGATCACATCATGGCAGAGAGAATTGACCACATAGCTACTGGTAGAAACCTTAGCCCCGAGGAGGAACTACTCCCGCTTCATGGAGGGAGGAAGCAACGTCGATGGAGATGAATCCGGGGGCACTTCCCCGTCCCGGCAGGGTGCCGACACAGGAATTCGGGTCCCCCGAAGCTTGTCGGCGATGGCGGCGGAGATCGGAATTGCTTCTGGAGAAAATGGGTTTGGAATCAGGGTTTTTGCGATGGGAGAATAAATAGGAGCCAAAGGGGGGCACCGGGGGTGGGGGGCACCAGTCGCCCACGAGGCCACCCGGCGCGGCCAAGCCCTGGGCCGCGCCCACTGGCCGCCTGGGCACCAGGTGGGGCCCCTCTGGCCCTTCTTCGGTGAATCCGGAAGCTTCCGAAACGCTGATTTTTTATCTGATTTTCCCGAATTTTTGGAGGACTTTTTATGGGGGAAACCTGAAATAGAAAAACAGCAGAAAATAGGAACTGGCACTAGGGTGCACTAAGTTAATAAGTTAGTCCAAATATGATCAAAAGTGTATGAAAGTGTATCTAGATCATAGCAATATCACACAAAACATGCATGGAGCAAGCAAAAATTATAGATACGTTTGGGACGTATCAGCCACCCCCCTCCCAGGCGGCCAGATGGCACAGACCCACCCCTGGCCGCGCCACCAGGGCGCTTGGGGGGAGGGGCCACCCCTTGTGCCTCCCTTTGGCCTATATTTACACCCCGTCACGAAAACCCTCAAAGAGAACCCCGCATCACGATTTTCACCTCTGTTCCGCTGCCGCCTCGCTTCCAAGATCGGGAGCATGAGAAGACCTCTTCCCGGCACCCTGCCGGAGGGAGGATTGACCTCCGGAAGCTTCTCCACCATCATGATCGCTTCCCAAATGTACCGTGAGTAGCCCCCTTGGACCATGGGTCATGACCAGTAGCTAAGTGATGTCTTCTCTCCAATATTGTGCTTCAATCCTTAGACCTTATGAGCTGCCCTACATGATCAAGGCATCTATGTAATTCTTTCTGTTGTTGCTATGCTGTGTTTCTGTATTTTTGGGAGAGACACACTACTAGTGAGCATCATGGTACCGTCGGTCCATATTCACATCATATATTTACGCCACTTTCATTTACTACTTTATTTTCTTTATTTTGCATTATCACTACTATCGTTTGCGTTTGACCCTTTGTAAACAACAACGCCGAAGAGATCGACAACCTCTCTGTACTCGTTGGGAGCAAAGTTATTTGTGTTCTTGTGTGCAGGCCCATGTTTGTTCAGGCGTGACATGTACAAACACCTTCTTTTCATCTTCGAAATCCTACTGAAGAAAAACCTTACGCTCTCACGTGTGAGAGAAATTTACTATTATCTACATCATAACCTTCCACTTGAGATAACCAGCGAGGAGGTGTTATCTACACCCATTAGACGTCCAAAGGGCGAACAATTTTAGATATCTCTCGAGACATAGGTGACAACTTGCACCATTGTAATCGAGATCTTCACCACATAATACAGAAAAGCAGGAGTAGTTCTTTACCTCATCGAGGGGTCGAACCTGGGTAAATCCCTTGTCTCTCTCTCCTAATCGACTCTTCCTCCTCGTATCCATTCGTAGCTAAGGCCCCGCGTTAAGTTCTCCTATGAGGACAGCTGCCGTGATTTTCCCATGACATTTCCTCCGTGCCCCGTGCATGTGTAATGCTGGTAAGATCAACAACCACATTGGTAGGTGTGGTCACCTATTTCATGTTGATGAGTGTGAATACTAAAGTTATATCATGTAATAATATAGTTGCATCATGCAGTATCAAAGTTGGTACTATTTTTTTATCTAAATGTATACAAATAAAATATTGTTTTGAAGATCTCGTCGCAAGGGTTTCAAAGGTGAAAATGGATCTAAATTTTAACACGAGGTTTACAAATTATGACTTTTTTAATTTATTTGAAACTCACATTAAAGCAATCTAAGCAGATGTAGGTCATGCACGTATAATTGTTATACGTACGTTTTTTGAACTAAAACATCAGTGTGAGCACATTTAATACTAGGTATAAATGTGTGAGAATTCGTACACTCGTTCATTTAAAAGAGCGCGTAGGGATTTTTTTTAGCCTTTAAAGATGTTATCATATGCTTCAGATTTCAACATTAAACAATTATGCAAACAAGAGCATTGAACAATTATTGGATGTGTTCCCTCAAAAAAAACAATTATTGGATGTGCCCCAAAACAGCAAAAATCCAGAATTTTTTTTAAATAATACATTTATTAAAAAAATTACGAAAATAATGCACGTTTTTAAAATTTTGCAAAAATAATACACCCTAGGTTACAGCCTGGCCGACTGGACTCAGTTGGCCACGGCCTGGCCGATTAGAGCCCAGTCGGCCTAGGCGTGGCCGATTAGGGTCTGCGCTGACCAGTCGGCCCACCTGGGCATGCAGTCGGCCCAGGCGTAGCCGACAGGTCCAGTCGGCTTCGGTGTGGCCGACAGGGTCCACTCGGCCCTGGCGTGGCCGAAAGGCTGCTGGCTGCGCCCAGCCGGCCACTCCTTCTTCCTCTCCTCTCTCTCTTCTTCGTTCTTCCTCTCTTTCCTTCTTTCTTCTCTCTCATGAGTTCAACTTTGCTCCAATTAATACTCCATTTCCAACCAATAATTAGCCCATTTTCCACCGTAGTTATATTCCATATGGCTTAGGAAGGTTAGGGATACCTCGATCTATTGATGGGATAGCTTGTGGAGGTGGTGGAGGTGATGGTGGTGGAGGTGGTGTTCATGGTGGTGGTGGAGGTGGTTGTGTTCATGGTGTTGCCGCTGTTCAAGTGAAGCGCTGCGGAGGTGGTGGTCGTATTTCAAGGTTAGTTTGAACAAAATATATGCGCGTACAATTTATTTAGTTCATCCGTTTATATATGTATGTATGCGTACATTATATTTAGTTCGGGCGATAGTGTATTTAGAAGTGCAAATATTTTATTTAGTTGGGGCGATAGTGTGACCATTATATTTAGATACAATAAATTTAGATGTGTGAATATTTTATTTAGTTGGTGCGATGGTGTATTTAAATGTGTGTATATTTTATTTAGTTGGGGCGATAGTGTGACCATTATATTTAGATACAATAAATTTAGATGTGTGAATATTTTATTTAGTTGGGGCGATAGTGTATTTAGATGTGTGAATATTTTATTTAGTTGGGGCGATAGTGTATTTAGATGTGCGATGTGCGGATTAATTTATTCGGTCTTATTAATGAAGGTTGAATAATTTTGTAGGTCAGCAAACATGTCAGATATTGTGAAGTTCGTATTTTACTATGGTCATGGTACTGTCCAAACAAATGAGATAGGAGTTGATCTTAGTGAATTTGAGTACATAGAGGTGCCACTGAATGACCCTCAAAAATGGTCAATTAGTCAGGTGACAGACTGGTTGACAACCTCTTTAGGGCTTAATACTGAAAAATACACCATCGGTGTTCATGCATTGTGGACCCGGTCAAGTTCAAATGTGTACTTTTATTTGAGGCCAATAGAGCGGCGCTCTCTGTGGGTGCACTGGATACAAGGTTGTGCAAACAGGGGATGCAATCCTGTCGCCCTAGTGCTTCCCGTCCTGAAGGAGGTCAGTCCTTCTGAAGGGCATGGTGGTTACGATCCTGGGCAGAGCAGTGAAAGGATACATATGCCAAATGATGGAGATGATGCATATGTGTCAGAGAAAAATAGTCAGGTAGAAGGAGAGATTGCGAATGGGTATGACAGTGGGGAGGTAGATGCAGATGAGGTGGATGGACACATGCAAAACCAGATGGAAGAAGAAGATACAGATGATGATACAAATGATGAGGCCGATGATTCTGACGAGTCGGATGAAGAAGACAATGCAGAGGAGGTGCCTAATCCTACATCATGGAATCAGGACTTCTCATCTGCAATGAATGTGAACGATGGGCATGATTCTGCCTGGTTATATCACCAGAACAACATTGTGACGGGTGCTATGTATCCCAACAAGGAAGCCCTGAAGGATGAAATCATTCACAGGGCAATGTCCACCAAAAGGGTTTCAGGACTAAGGTGTCAAGTCAGAAATACTTAACAATGGTATGCACGAACATGGAATGTCCCAGCAGGGTGCATGCCTATCTCCCTAAGTACGACAAAAGTTGGGTGATAAGTGATTTAGTGAATCACACATGTGTTATTCCCAGTATCCCTCAAGATCATGGTAACCTTTCGTCCACGCTTATTGCTCGGTTGTTTTACACCGAGATAGTGGAGTGCAAAGCGATGGAAGTGAAGGCTATCCAGACAAAAGTGTTCGGCAGGTTGAACTATAATATTTCGTATGGCAAGGCATGGAGGGCTAAACATAGGGCGCTTGAGACAAGATTTGGTTCATATTTTGATGCATATGACTCTGTTGTGCGGCTTCTTCAAACACTGCAGGGGAGGAATCCAGGCACATATGTCAACATCCAAGACTTTTTCATGCCAGAGTTTCCCATTGTGAAGGTTTTTCATCGACTGTTCTTCTCTTTCGGTGTCTGCATACAAGCTTTCATTCATTGTCGACCGGTGATTTGTGTAGATGGCACTTTTCTCACCGGCAAGTACAAGGGTCAGATCCTGACCTCTATTGGTCAAGATGGCCAAAATCAAGTTGTCCCACTTGCATTTGCTTTTGTGGAGAGCGAGAACATTGAAAGTTGGACATGGTTCTTCAAGCAATTGAAAATAGCAGTTGTGCAGAATAAGCCGAATGTGTGCATCCTTCATGATAGGCATGCAGGTATATTGAGTGCGATAAAGAAACTGACAAACCCTGGGCCTGATGAACAAACTCCATGGCTTGACTTGCAGAGTCGATGGTGCATGTGTCATCTCGGTGCCAATTTCTTCTCCCAGTTCAGAAATAAGAACCTTATGAATCTTTTCAAAAAACTGTGCAAACAGAATCAGGTATGGAAGTACAATTTGATCCGTCAAAGACTTAATGTGTGCACACAGAGACATGTTAGGGACAGGAAAGCTGCACGAGATGCAGCTGTGAGGGCATAGGTAGAGGCAGTAGCTGCACAGTTAGCAACAGGAACAGCTGCCGTGGAGGAAGAATTTGTTGGGCTTTGCGACTTGCCAGGATTTGACCCACCGGGTACTAGGAGAAGGCTTGGGAGGACTATTAAAACATTTGAACAATGGATAGAGCATGAGCCTCTAGAGAGGTGGTCTTTGTTGCATGACACACATGGAGCAAGGTATGGTGTCATGACTACCAACCTCGCTGAAACATATAACTTTGTCCTCAGAGGGAACAGGGCATTGCCACTTACAGCTCTGGTTGAGGGTATTTTCTATGGCACGGTCAAGTATTTCAGAGATAGGCGTGCAAAAGCTGAGATGCATATGATGAACAACCCTAACACACGTTACTGTGAGAGGGTTATGAAGTACATGGATGAAAAGATGGAAAAAGCTATGTCACACACTGTAGTCGCCATCGGAAATCAAGAAAGAAGGTTTGAGGTACGCTTAGCTAACAACAAATTCGGATGTGCAAATGAGATGAGGACCCATGAGGTCAAAATTGGAAATGAAGCCTGGCCAACATGTGAGTGTACATGCAACAAACCAAAGTTGCTACACCTACCTTGCTCGCATGTACTTGCTGCTTGCAGGCAGCTTGGAATGGATGCAATCTCGTTCGTGTCTCCATATTTTCTGAAAGAGGTTGTCCTTAATACCTGGACGGGTGAGTTACAAGGATTTCGATCAATGGGTAACTTCAACACCGTAAATCCTGTTGAAAGACGATACATTCCAGACCCAGCTAATATGCGTACAAGTAGAGGTAGACGACAGTGTCAACGGATCCGGAATGATATGGATGAATCTGAAGCGGGAGGCCGCACTATGCAATGCATTCTATGCAATTTATTTGGCCATAGGGACACTAGTTGTCCCACTTTCGTCACTGGCGGTGCTTCTGTGCGTGGACGAGGAAACCGTGGACGAAGAGGAGGAAGAGGCAGAGGAAGAAGCTAGGTTTTAATTTGTTCTTTATTTGTATTAAGTGTCGCACTATGGTTTTAATTTGTACTAAGTCTGCCACTATGTTCTTTATTTGTATTAAGTGTCGCACTATGGTTTTAATTTGTACTAAGTCTGCCACTATGTTTTTTATTTGTATTAAGTGTCGCACTATGGTTTTAATTTGTACTAAGTCTGCCACTATGTTCTTTATTTGTATTAAGTGTGCCAGTATGGTTTTAATTTGTACTAAGTCTACCACTATTTGTTCAAATTTGTATTGTGCGTACAACTATGTCTAAATAAGAGCAGGAATGGAGGGAATGACGTTGCTTGACCCGGAAATTGATAGTAAGCATCGTGCTGCAAAATTATGTCAGCACCAGAAGATCGAGCCCCTCATCACTCGTACTCCAAAGGAAAACTGGAGGATACACCCGGATTGGGTTCAAAGGTACGTGTTTTATTTAATTCTTTCGATCATGTACATCAAAGGCTGAAACTTTCGCGCGTCTTTTTTTATTTAATGCAGGTTGAAATGGGCTGGGCTTTTACCTTTCGCGCGTCTTGTTGAAGCCACGGAAACCTCTACACGCCTCGCCATTGACGGGTCTCTTCTGAGTTGCTTAGTGGACCGATGGAGGCCTGAGACTCACACGTTCCACTTTCGTTGGGGAGAGATGGCTCCTACTCTGGAGGATGTGTCCTTCTTGTTGGGTTTACCATTGGCGGGGTCAACCATTGGACCTCTGGCGGCAACATCTACTTGGCAAAAGGATATGGTAGCGCGCTTCGCGCATTTGTATGAAGGTGCTCCGGACTTTGCCTCAGAGGCTCATGGACCTAAGTATGACTGGTTGCTAAATTTTCAGGTAAGTTCACATTTCTGTGTTCATATATTATCACGTTTCAGAAGTACTTTCCTTATTTAGTAACACCTTCTCTTTACTCAATACAGATTCAGAAGTTTCCGGGGTATCCACATGTACCGTTGACAGCGACACAGATCACGCGGAGCCTAGAGGCATACCTTTTGTGGCTTCTAGGGAAGGTGATGTTCACAGAGAACCATGTGAAAAGTATTAGCGCGCGCTACATTGGTATTGCACTGGAGATCGCTTCAGCTGTGGAGCTTAAGAATATCACACAGAGGAGTTGGGGTTCTGCGGTTTTAGCGGCTACTTAACGAGGTATGTGCAAGGGTTGCACGTTACCGCCAGGTAACAAGGTATCCCTTCTCGGTTGCCCTATATTTTTACAGTTGTGGTCGTGGGAGAGGTTCTCTATAGGACGTCCGAACATACATATTGAGGACAGTTGGCCTTCCGATGAGCTGAACGATGCTGCTCGCATAGACATGCCTACTTTCGGCATGTGTTGGACACGTTGCAAGGTATGTGTCATGCTACAATTTCTTGCATTGCAACATAATTTGTCACAAAGATCCTTCGCTAACTTTCGCTAACTGTTATTTTTCACAGAGACGGTTTGCTACTGAACAGATAAGGCGAGCCTACACAGCATTAAACGAGCAGTTCGATGTGTACACTGGTGTGATCTGGCAGCCATATACACGAGAAGCCATAGCTGCAAGATACCCCCACGGTATTTCTGTTCTATGCACAAGGGATCGGGATTATTGGATGACAAAATCAAAGATCATGTTTGATGTCTTCGTCGAGGTGATGGCGCAACAAAGAGTTATGAGGGAATTTGGTCTTCAACAGTTGGTTGACCCTCCGTCTACAGAGGATCCACTGCCACCAGAAATTCACAGGTATTATTAACATTCCATATGTGTGCGTACAATTTATTTAGTTGATCCATGGGTGTATGTATTATTTAATTCTTGAACACAAACCATAATTTTAGGATCACAAGGAAGGAGGTAAATAGGACACTCACTCAGTGGCTTCAGAGAGTTCAGCCATACATTACAGAGTGGGAGACTGCCACGACACGCATTTGGAACGAGGATGCCAGGTTTGATATCCATCAATTCAATGTCTATTTGCGATGGTACATGGCCGGAACACGGTTGCGCATCATTCAACACTCTCGCCCTGAGGTGATGCCCGTCCCTGCTACGGGGGACACGTACCCCAGCTTTGATACTTCCGGCTCCAGACAATTAGCGGTAACATATATTCTCTTTACCAAATGCATTTAGTTAACTAATACGTTGATGTGGTTACTTATTAAATCATCGTTTCAATTCCAGGCTGACATTACACTCGATCTGAGGGATGAGATGGATGCGCTTGCACGTTCATCATCGTCAGGCCCTCTTCTTCCATACCGGAGTCGTTTTGCACTATTCAACAGAAGTTACGAGCTCTCTACGATGTTATCACCTGCAACCGCACTTCAGATGTTGTTCAACATCATCCTCTACAGCGACCACCGAGTTCCTCCACTGAGCATCGACACCACCCGCGTCCACGTGTAGAGCAACAAGGTCCCACATCTGGCTATCCGTATCAGCCACCCCCTCCTGACCAGGCGGGGGGATCAACATGGCAGTACCAGCAGCAGGGTCCCACATCTGGCTACCTGTATCAGCCACCCCCTCTTGACCAGGCGGGGGGATCAGCATGGCAGTACCAGCAGCAGGGTACCACGTCTAGCTACCCGTATCAGCCACCCCGTCCTGACCAGGCGGGAGGTTCAGCATGGCAGTACCAGCAGCAGGGTCCCACGTCTAGCTACCCGTATCAGCCACCTCGTCCTGACCAGGCGGGAGGTTCAGCATGGCAGTACCCGCAGGATGGTCCTCCCTCGTTTCACCCAGCGTCACAACAGCAGGGTATGTCACTTTATAATTATAATTGGAACTACATTTGTCTTCAGTACTTGTGTTTCATCCTACAGGAACCGGAAATGATGCGCCTATGTCTGGATCTGTGTGGGCTAGTGAACCAGATCCTGAGGACAGTACACATGATTACATGTCGCAGCAGAACGACTGGATAGACATGTATTCGACTCCTCCACCAGGCCCCACCCAGGAGACACAGTATGATCAGGACGGTTCTGAGATTCCTCTTCGGCAATTTAGGGCACCTCACAGGTATGGCTGGACGACGCCTACTACACTTCCTGACCGCCGTCCCAGACGCCATCCTTGAAGCTCCTCCCTATCAAACTTATGCCTATTATATGTATGAGACTTATGCCTATTCTATGTATGAGACTTATGCCTATGCTTATGTATGAGACATATGCCTATTCTATGTATGAGACTTATGCCTATTCACTACATCAACTCTTCATCATTATTCTTGCTAATAATCGTACGACATGGTACGACATAAATTAAATGAAACCACTTAAACTGAAAGTAAGATACAACGTAGTGCTTATCGCTAACAGTACATAAAGTCGTCAACACTTTTTTTTCCACGGTAAGTTTCCGTGCTTGTCTGGCATGAAGTCATCATCACTATCTTCAGCGGGCTTTGCTGATGCATCGCTTGATTTCTTCTTCTTGGATGACACTGATGCATCACTGTTACCTGTTTTTTTTCCACGGTAAGTTTCCGTGCTTGTCTGGCATAAAGTCATCATCACTATCTTCAGCGGGCTTTGCTGACGCATCGCTTGATTTCTTCTTCTTGGATGACACTGATGCAGCACTGTTACCTGTTTTTTTTCCACGGTAAGTTTCCGTGCTTGTCTGGCATAAAGTCATCATCACTATCTTCAGCCAGCTTTGGTGATGCACCACTTGATTTCTTCTTATTCTTCGAGCTTGAGCCTTCACCCATCAATACGAAAGGAGAAGAGTGAATGAGGAGAAAAAGAGGCAAATATGAGGTCTTTTTAAAGAACCGACGAGCCTCAGTGCGCTACTAGTTTCCTCAAAGTTAGCGCAATCAATGTCTCCTCAGCGCCGAAAGCGTCCCAACCCTCTCTCCTCAGCGCCGAAAGTGTCTGAACCTGTCTCCTCGGCGCCGAAAGTGTTTCAATCCCTGTCACCTCACCACCGAAAGCATCCCAATCCCGGTCACCTCACCACCGAAAGCATCCCAATCCCGGTGTCCTCAGCGCCGAAAGTTCGTGAGGCCAATGGTGCATATATTTTTTTTAGCAAAAACTTTTTTTTATCCAGTCGGCCACGGGCTGGCCAACTGGGCCAATTGGCCACAGCCAGGCCGACTGCATGTGTACTAGGCCGATAGAACGGCTGCTGCGTTCCAGTCGACCACAGCTAGGCCGATCGGCATCCTATCGGCCACGGCGTGGCCAACTGGATCCAATCGGCTAGGCCGTGACCAACTGGATCCCCGAAGGTGTATTATTTATGAATTTTTTTGAAAACGTGCATTATTTCTGAAATTTTCTTTAATAAATGTATTATTATTTTTTTCTTTCAAAAATCCATGCCAGACCAGCTAAAGAAAGATGCTTTTACTAAATCGAACGTCTGTTGTCTACCGGCGACCACGTAGAAACCGCTAGTTCGCAGCCTTTGACCGCTAAAACGGGTTATACGTCCGACCGCCCAAAATCCCTTCCTTCCCGTTCCCTCCTCCTACCGTTTTGTGCTTGCCTTGCCCACACCACCCCGCGGCCTTGGGGAGGAGGAGGACCGGAGGAGGAGGTGGTCATGGGAGGAGGAGGAGGAGGATACTACCAATAACACTTGCTGCTGCTTGCTACACCGGAAGGAACACCGGAACACAAACAACGCGCCGAGACTCGACGCGGATAATGGCTCGGCCAGCCGCCGCCGCACTCCTCCTCGCCGCGCTGCTCGCGCTGGCCTCCTCCCACGGCGCCGCCGCTACCGGCGTCTTCCAGGTGCACCGCAAGTTTCGTCGAGCAGACAGCGAGGGAGGAGGGGGCAACATAACCGCCCACCTCGCCCACGACGTCGGCCGCCGGGGCCGTCTCCTCGACGCCGTCGACGTGCCCCTCGGCGGCCTTGGCCTCCCCACCGACTCCGGGTACGCTTCATTACTCTCCTTCCCATACTCTGCTCCGCTCCGCGCGTGCTGATTTCGGTGTACGGGGTGGTTTCGTTGGGTCTCATGGGTGGCGGGGCACGTCCGCAGGCTGTACTATACCAAGATCGAACTCGGGACGCCGCCCAAGCCGTTCCACATGCAGGTGGACACAGGCAGCGACATCCTCTGGGTCAATTGCATCTCCTGCGATAAATGCCCCCACAAAAGCGGCCTCGGGGTAGGTCTTAGTTTGCTCATGCTCCGGCTCGAATTACTTGTCGCTTAAATGGATGTATCTAGCATTTTTGTAGTGCTAGATACATCCCTTTGAGGTACAAGTAATTCCATCCGGAGGGAGTAGTAAAAATTTAGAGGTCTCCGTTTGTGTTGATACGATGTTCTGAATTGCCACGATTTGTTGGGTGACCGTTTTTTTGCAGATAGACCTGATGCTGTATGACCCCAAGGGTTCATCCAGTGGGAGCACAATACCGTGCGACCACGCGTTCTGTGCGGCGACATACGGGGGCAAGCTACCAGGATGCACTGCAAGCTTGCCCTGCGAGTACAATGTCGAGTATGGCGATGGTAGCACCACGGCAGGGTTCTTTGTCAGCGACTCCCTGCAGTACAATCAAGTTTCTGGGGATGGACAAACACGGCATGGCAATGCCAGCGTCATATTTGGGTGAGTTATTTTCGATTTATGTAGCTTTACACTCTCTGCGTGTAGTTATTTTCTGTCATGTAATGTTTACGCTATAGCTTTGGGCACCATTTTATATATTTTTCTGAAAATCTTTACATGATTTTTCTTCTATATAATACTACCTCTGTACCAACTACCAAAATGTAAGATGTTTTTTGGTTTTGCATAGGGCATAAAAGACGTCTTACATTTTGTTAGTATCTTTTCTTTTACTATGTAGCTGGATATGTTTTCTTCTCTATGGGATGTTTAAGCTGGATTCTTTGCTCTCTTCCTTGGTTGTGCACTTGTGCCATTAGAATATTGCATAGGTAGCTGTTAAGTAAGGAATCAATTCTGCTGTTTGTTTGGAATATTATAACATGCTTTTGTCAGAAATGTTGTAACGGAGTAGGCAACAACAATCAAGTACTCCTTCCGATCCACTTTGTACTAGATGAGCGACACTTATTATGGATCGGAGGAAGTAATTGATATGACAGTAACGGCAGCAACTACAGCGACTTCAAGACTTTACTGTGGATAAATGGCTCTTCTGATCCTTTGTAGGTGTGGTGCTCAGCAAGGTGGTGATTTAGGAAGTACAAACCAGGCCCTTGATGGAATTATTGGGTTTGGCGAATCAAATACATCAATGCTATCACAGCTAGCTGCTGCAGGAAAAGCGAAGAAGATATTTTCTCATTGCTTGGACACCATAATTGGAGGTGGAATCTTTGCTATTGGAGAAGTTGTACAGCCCAAAATAAAATCAACACCTTTGATACCCAATATGTATGTTCATCATATCTCACCGTAATGTTATTATTCTGTCTATTTTATACCTATAGGGATTTTTCTACAGCTATCCTCTTATAGATACTCCACTTTGTTGCAAATGAATAAATAATAAACACTTGCTTTAGGAGATCATCACAGTTCTATATAAGGAACAAGGAAATGATATTATTGTGTCCGACGTTGGCTACATAGGTTGTAGGGTGGATTACTCACTGGATGTGAGGGCCGTTGTTGTGTAGGCGCCGTAGTATCGTAGAAGGGTACTGGGGAAAGATTGGAGAATTAGAGGGGCAGAAGAGAAACATAGGTAGGAAATTGAGATTTCATTGCTTATCTCCTTACAAGGATACATCCTTACATAGACCCTTTATGCCGGTTACTGTTCACTGAACAATAACTCAGCACACCCTGGATACTTCTAGACTAGGTTGAATCCATCTAAGAGACAATTGAACTCTACCCACAGACTTTTCTACTCCCTCGGTAAACTAATATAAGATGTTTTAGATAACTAAAGTAGTGATCTAAAACATCTTATATTAGTTTACGGTGGGAGTACTAGGACACATACACCCTGAACAGTTCTAAACTAGGCTGGGTCATCTAAGAGACAACCGGATGCCACAACAAATATTCTCTTGGAAATCAATCAGATTCTGCATTGAAGGACAAAAAAACCTGATGACTTTATTTCCTTTGTGTTTTGTGTTATCTTTTTGAAAAAAGTTCACTTTTCAACCTTGAACTCTGAAACCTGTTCTTTTTAACCTTGAACTTTTGAATCAACAACAAAGTCTGTTAGTCCCAAGCAAGTTGGGGTAAGCTAGAGTTGATCCCATAAGATATTGCAACCAATTCATGGTTTTGGCACCTGGATAACTAACTTCCACGCACCCCTGTCAGGAGCTAAATCTTTGGTGATATCCTAGTCCTTCAGATCTCTCTTCACGGACTCCTCCCATGTCAAGTTTGGTCTCCCCCGACCTGTTTTGACATTATCAGCACGCCTTAACCGCCTGCTATGCATTGGCGCTTTAGGAGGACTGCGCTGAATATGCCCAAACCATCTCATACAACAACAACAACAACAACAACAACAACAACAACAACAACAACAAAGCCTTTCAGTCGCAAACGAGTTGGGGCAGGCTAGAGTTGAAACCCATAAGATACTGGAATGATGTTCTTTTGGGTTTCATCTCCATAAGAGTGGCTGGGTTTAGACGTTTTCTCGCCAAACCTAACACAACCCTCCTCCTTTGCCAGGGCTTGGGACGAGCTACGTCTAGACAACATAGGCAGAGTTATAGAGAAGTTGAGAAATGAGTAAAAAAAGGAACTCTAGGGATTTTTTAAAATATTGACTATCGAACCCCTTTTCACTTTGACCACTGTAAAATGAACTTCTTTCAGAAATTTTCCTTTTCTTTTCTGTTTGACTATATTTAAAAAGTTCAGCTACATTTCATCGGTCAGTTAATTTCATCCGATCCTTCATGATATGAAACAAAATGCATAACCACTGTTATGTTTCCTAAGTAAAGGCTCTGAATTAAATTTGAAGATTAGTATCATGCTGATGTTGCATTTGGTTGATGGCAGTGATGTGTTGTCCAACTGTAACATTTGAGGTCTGGTCTATTCTTCTATGAAGAGAATGCTTATAATGATTTTAATAAATTTGACATTTTGTTCATCTGTACTGCTGTACGTGTACTTAGTTTCGAGCCAGTTACTTGGGTTTTACGTATGTGCTGAGCTCAAATTTGCTACATTTTTTTACCCTTTAACATAATTATAATAAGCTGAAGACTTAATGAGTTTAACAAATGCAAATAACTCAATCAGAGGGAATTTTGAATAATGTCTTGAGTTTTAACTTGAGTTTCGGGGAAAACAGTGCCAAGAGTTTAAGTCAAGCTGATTGGGATGCTTTGAGTTGGTCAATACTTGCAGTTACTAAAATGGATGAAAGTAGCAATTTGAGTTGGTCAATACTTGCAGTTACTAAAATGGATGAAAGTAGCAATTTGAGTTGGTCAATACTTGCAGTTACTAAAATGGATAAAAGTAGCAATTTGACTGGGAGATTTGAATCTGGAGGTTGTCTGTTACTATGTCTTATACCCATTCTTGCTGGTCACCTTGTTTGAACGTTCTAAAACCGGTGCCTGAAGCAAAGAAATGAAAAAAAAAAAAACAACATCAAAGCCTGTCAGTCCCAAACAAGTTGGGGGTAAGCTAGAGTTGAAACCCATAACATATCGATATGCAGTGCAGGAAAAAAATCCAGCAACTGGTAATTTCAGCCTCCCTGGTTAGTGCAAAAACCAGGTAGACTTTCCAAATCTTGATATTATTATAAATAAAAATAGAATTGCAAGTGAGCATGCAATTACCCTGGTGGTAGATCTCTAGAGTTGGTAACCTGGGATGACGGCATAGGTTTCAACGTTTGTACGAACACATTCTTTTAGTTAATTTTTTCTTAAAGCTCACATTTTTACTTCAAAGAAGATGGCACAGAACTTTCTGAAATTTGGCCGCAGCCACTAATCTTGGTGTGTGTGTGTGTGTGCGCACGCGCGTGGTGAGATTGTTTTACTGATGTTTTCTATTCTATCTTTGACATTATTAACACCTTATCATGATTGTACCACTCAGGCCACACTATAATGTAAATCTGAAGTCAATTGATGTTGGTGCTACTGCTCTACAGCTTCCGTCACATATTTTTGAAACGGGTGACAAAAAAGGTACCATCATTGATAGTGGTACAACCTTGACATATCTTCCGGAGCTGGTTTATAAGGAAGTAATGGCTAAGGTATGCCAAAAGCCCTTCTTCCTGTTTTTCCACTGTAATGCAGGATTGCATGAATTCCCTTTACTTATTATATTTCTCCGCCAATTGTAGATTTTTGCCAAGCATCAGGATATGACCTTCCGCAATATTCAAGATTTTCTGTGTTTTCAATATCATGAAAGGTATACTCTAGCCTTTAACCCAGAATCTTGCTTTAATTGACAGCACCAATTGACTAACTGTCAGTTTTGTCTACCCTGATATGTTTTTGCACTGGAACAGTACGGGAGGACCCCACTGTACTCTGTTTTATGTTAAAATAGTACTCCCTCCGATCCATATTAATTGACGCACACTTAGTACAACTCCAGTACAAAGTTATACTACGTGTGTGTCAATTAATTTGGATCGGAGGGAGTAGAACTATTTCAACTTCTATCTAGTTATATATTGATATTACCCACTTGCACTTGTCAATGAACCACCTCATTATTGCATGTGTGTTCTTATTTCAATCTAATTAAACAGATATGAATGATAAGCTCATTTTTGTTCCTTAACTAAAAGTTTCATTTTTGTTGCAGTGTAGATGATGGATTTCCAAAAATCACCTTCCATTTTGAGGATGATCTTGGATTGAATGTGTATCCACATGATTACTTTTTCCAAAATGGGGTAATATAAAATTTCACCGTTGGAGCTCTATTAAAAAGATAGAACTAACATTTATTCACCCATTGTCACTACTTTGTCATGTTGCAGCTTGCACCCTTAAGCTATCCTTCGTATTGGCATGCTTCTTTATCGCAAATTATGTGCTCCAAAAAGTTGCTGAAACACTGAATGAGTCACAAGTCGCAAACCGAACCCTAATTGGCTCCAATTTAAACTAAGTTACGGTTTGGGCCCCTTACAACACAGAAGTTATTGCATGTGAACTACAGCTAGTAAGGGACTAGTAAAGGACATATGTCGGTTGAACTCTACAGTAGCATGTGAACTGTTAATGTAGTATAGCATGGTACCATTCACTATCTGGCTTGGGTGCTAAGTTGATTTGGGCCTCTAGTTACTGCAACCATTAGGCTACATGCCCGTTCGCTTGCGGTTTCATGTTTTGTAGATTCCTACATGATTTCAAAACACAGGAATCAAAACAAATTTATTTTGGTGGATAAGGGACGGAGGGGTGGGAGGCATACCATAGGAATTTGTAACTCTAATCTTGGAAAAATTTCCAAGAATTCAAATCCTGTTGATGCCATCCAAAGACACCCAGAATCTTATCTAGGATTGTTAATTAAGTTGATTTTTTGGAGTTAATATTATTGTGTATGTCAATAAGGAAGCATTTAGTTCTTTATAGAAGCAATAAGCAAACGAATCTAGTACTCAGAACCTTATATCAGGACCTCTGGCCAGCCAGTCATGGGCACCCTGGGCAGGAATTCCAAAATATGCCATCAGGGAAATTCGACTATTTTTATTCAAGTGTGGATGAGGGGGTGGAAAACTGAAATCACTCGTGAATGATCTTATGAACCCTTGCTTATGACACTTTGAGTGTTTTGTTCTCTGTTTGGTACAGGATAACCTCTATTGCGTTGGATTCCAAAATGGCGGATTGCAATCAAAAGATGGAAAGGATATGGTGCTTCTAGGAGGTCATTACTTCTCTGAACATGAAGTGTTTTTCATTTAATTATGCTTCTCATGCCACTGCCTGTTTCTTTCAGATCTGGTCCTTTCAAATAAGGTGGTCGTCTATGACTTGGAAAACCATGTTGTTGGATGGACCGATTACAACTGTAAGTACTAGATTTTTTCATTCTAGGCTTCATTTGGTATTAGCTTGCAGCTGTTGTTCAACCACAGCTTGACTCTACCCTGGGAAAAACCATCCAGCAACTGCTAGTTCAATTTCCTTCAATACATTTGACTTCAGCTACTTATTGCAATTTTTGTCTTTAGCATGGTTTTACGGGTTGAAGCTAACCAGGTTTTTTACACATCTGGCTGTAATCTCATTCTTGTTCATGAAGTTCCCAAATAATTTGCATAAAATATTACCGACTATTTTGCACCAGTCAGATGGGACTTTTTGGAACTGAACTAATGTTCTGTAAAAGATTGTTTAAATGTTGCAAGGGTTGCATGGTTCTAAATTCTGAAAATCGTTGTCTTGGTTAACTACTTCCCTACCTTATCTATTTGTTGGCATTCTCTTCAATTTCAGGCTCCTCTAGCATGAAAGTTAAGGATGGCAAGACACAGGCAGCATACACAGTTGATGCTCACGATATCTCCTTGGGGTGGAGACGTCAGTGGCAAAAGTCCTTGATTCCATTGTTTGTAACTATGGTGTGCAGTTACTTAATTTTCTAACTCTGATGTACAACACAAACACTGATGAAAATTCATTTGATTGTTCTTTCCACGAAGAGAAAAGGTAGGGCTTTAGGTTGTATTTCTTTGACAAAGGAAAAAAAATCTAGAAATCATGGTTTGGAAAAAACAATGAAAATAAATATCAACATTGAACGTGCGAATAGTCCAATGCTGTTGTATTTCACTACATTCTTGCTAAGATGCGGCCAAGTGCTTCTGTTTTTCATTTGTAAACAAACGGCTTGGCTCCAACTGTTTATAGAAACTTTTCTCAAGGAGATATGTCATAACCTATACCCCACTTGGGCTTGTTTGGTTGGTTCCCTCCTCAGGGGGATTGAGGGAGACTTTAACTTGCAAGGGATTTAATCCTGCTCAAAATCTCGGAGATTGGGGAGATTTAGGGTTAGTTTAGTTCAGAGGGGAATGAAAGCGGTTGAGGCATTGTTCGGTTAATCATGATGTGAGAGGATTAGGAGGGATTGATATGGCTTTTGACTTGCATGGGATTTAATACTCCTCAATTCACTTTCAACCAAGCAAGCCTTAAGGGGGCTTAAATACTTTACAAGTCAAAATTCATTTAAAACCTCTCTAATTTCCTTGGGGGGGGGGGGGGGGGGGGGTTTAACCGACAAAGAAAAATAAATATTTTGACTTCGAATGGATTTAATCTTTCTCAAACCTCACCAAACCGGGCAAATCCTGAAGTCTCATTTGGCACTAGATGTATGGAGTGTTTTTGAGGAATTTTCCTCACGTGAGCCAAAACCCTCTAAAATCCCTAACGACCCATTTAACACTACATATTTGCATGGGCCGAACCCCCTTCTATCTTATGTATCCACGAGGGCAACTAATTAGGGAGTACTCGTTCGTACTCCCTCGAAATTTCGTTTTTTTTGTGTACGTTTTTTCGTGTTTAATTTTTTTTTCGGTGTTTTTTTACTTTTCCAGTTTTCACACTATTTTCTACATATTTGGGTGAAAAAAATCAATTTTTTTTAAAAAAAGAGGCACGACCTTGCCTCCGCGGGAGGCGCGAGTCGTGCCTCAAAAAGGAGCCACGAGTCGTGCATCTTGCCTCCGCGAAAGCCACTATCGTGCTTCCGAGAAAAGCACTCGTGTCTCCGTGAAAAGGCACTATCGTGCCTCCACGAAAGACACCTGTGCCTCTAGAAAACAGAAAAAAAAAACACCAGAGCACGCCACTTGACGCGCGCAAAGAAAATGCGTTTTTCGTTGCTACGAATACTCTAAAATTAATGATTTCGGTGAATCAAGAATCCCTTGTTGAGGGACTCATGCCCGGTCCGCAGAACCTACCTCCTGGGCGAGATACAATGGCTCGTGTCCAAGATTAACCTTTAGCTCCAAATTCTTTTCTCCTTAGTCAGCCAATTAGTGAGCTTATTTCCAATTGATGGTGACGAACGGAAGCTATATTCATAGCCAGAAATAAGAAAATTCCAGAGCAACGCATTTCCTCTCTTCGATTTTCAAGATGACCTTTATGATGGTAAGTTCGATGAATTTCTGTTGTTACCAAAAAGTACTTTACTTTGTTCGTAACTTACGTGCTTTGTGTAGGTCACATAACTGAAGGCAATTACAATTTCACATGCGTTGCTCGGACATCACAACATCTCGAGTTACACAAGTGGAAAGCGACGGTAATCTTTGTAACAACCCGAAGATTTTCTCAAATTAGAAAATTGATTGTTATTTTACTTTTGTGTAATCATGACACCATCAACATTGCTTCGGCAACACTTTGCGTTTGTATCGGGTTATTCAAATGTTTTGTTAAACCTCTAGCTCTGTTTTATTTCAACGTTCCTCCGGAAATGTGAATAAGTACACTTAATCATCTGCCTTTCTACTCAGAGACCACCTAGACACTTCACATGTTCGTTTTATACCATTTAATATTATTTTGCAAAAATCTTAAAAAAAATTATTTTGCAAATGTAAATTAAATGTTCTCAAAATGAGAAGACTGTTTGTATGTCACTTTGTAATATTGTAGAAAGGCCACATTTCAAATTTCATTTGATTCAAAGTTTGTTTAATATCCCAATGAGTTAATATGGAGGCGCTTCATAGTTGACCTAAATAATAAACTGATTTACTAAATAAAATCGCCAATCAGGCTGCCTGTATTCCTCATCTTCCCTTAGTCCGTCTAGCCCACCTAAATTCCCCTCGTAACCCCCCCAAGGCATGTCGTCCTTCCATTTTTGGGAAACTCTAATATAGATGAGACTGTTCCTTCTAAGTTTCTATGCAGTCACGGATGCCATCCCATCAACCTTCCTCGTTTTCCATGCCTGCCAAGTCCTGGTCGCCAACTTGTGCCTTCAGCCATCCAGTGCCAATCTAGTACACAGGAGCCATCCTCGCCTCCTGACGGTGCAGAAAATCGACAGATATTCCGGTAGGGTGGTTCGAGTGGATGAAAGTATAAAAAAGGAGAACATGTAAGGGACTTACCCAGGTTCGAGGCCTCATTGCAGAGGTAAATCCCTACTCTTGCTAGATTTGATTATGGGTGTATAGTCGCCCCGTGAGAGGGGGTTACAATTCTCTATTCTACCGAGATTGATGATGAGATGCCAATGTGTCTCGAGCTCTCCCTAGCCTCGCCTTATATATGGTTGGACGAGGTCTATGGTTACATGATAGAACCGACCTACAATTATGGTAATACAGAGAGTCCTACCCTTGTGCGCCAACAATAGCATCAAGTCATTAGAAAGATGGATGTTGCATGTCAATGTATCTCAGAATAGCTATGGAAATGGCATGATAGGTAGGTATGGTGACTGTTTTGAAGAAGATATAATGAGACTTATGTATGAAAGAGCATATCATGCCAAGAATTTGGATGCACGGGCTAAGTTTGCACCAACTCCCATGAGAAGGGCAATGCCTGATACCGAAGAGGCTAGCAAAATATGGATGGTGGAAGTGCAAACAATCGAATACTCACATTAGTTAAATGAACTCATTAACCTATTATCGACAACTCTCTATTTAGTGAGGAGATTCACAAAGAGTCAAGCACCCTAAGAGGAGTATTTGGGGGTTTGGTTATCCTTGCGCATCCTCGACACATGATAACGTGAGGGTACTCTTTTAGAATCCCGCAAAGATTAGTGGTCCTTTTAGTAGCTAGAGTTCTCAACTAATTTTTGTAGTTTTAAAAAATAACCACGTTGAGCCAAAATATGACATCTATCACTAATAGGCTTGAGCTCAAACAAATAAAAGTTCAAACACTACTTGCATCAACACCTCAAAACTATTGCATGTTACTACTAAACTGAATTTAGCAACCTTGATTACCTACTCAAAGTAAGATACACACCTAGTGCAACGAAGCCAACTCTCTAAACAAGATAAACATGAAACTCAAGAGAGTCTGAGAAATTCTAATTCAAGATCTTGAAAAGAAATAAACATGAAAACACAAGAGCTAAACATGGCAGCATCTAGAAACAAAAAGCGAACACTCAAAAATATAGAACTGAAACTATGAGCATTCTAGGAAAAAGTGGAGCGTGTTTCTCTCTTATACGTCTCAAACATATCTATAATTTTTGCTTGTTCCATTCTTGTTTTGGTGACATTGTTACATGTTTTGATGCACTTTCATATCACTTGCAACATATTTAGGGCTAACCTATTAACCTAGTGCCCAGTTGAAAGTGCATTTACTCCTAAATGGTGTTTTGGTATTATGACAATGTGGTTAGTGGGACTAATGACAGTTGTTAAAAGATGTATCTCAGGTCATTGGTCTCGTGGAGGATTATTAATTTTGAAGGATGATTGGCCCCGCTACAAAAAGATAAAATGTGTGGTTCTCCGGTGGCTCGAAGGATTTATTTCGGTTCGATTTGAGTCGTAGAAAAATCGCACTATCAAGAGGGGTCAACGAGGTTCGAGTATGTGTGGGAACACATTTTTCCTAAGCCAAATGCCACCCACCATATAACCTAGAAGAAGTGTGTTTATGTGTGCATTAGTATTACGTAAAATCTAAAAGGGCTCAAAGTGTTGTCCCCCCCGCGTACACGACCTTGGGGTCGTGTACACGGGGTGGTCAGCGCTCTGGCCCCCTTTGGATTTCTGCGGTAATACCCGTGCACACGGGGTACAAGGCCGTGCACACGGGGTCCTGTAGCCGTGCACACGGGGTCCAATGGGCAGATCTCACCTACCCCGACCCAAGTGCTATAAATGCCCCCTTCTTCTTCCTCCAGCCCTAATCCTTCCCCCCTTGCTTGAGCTCCAATGCTTAGAACACCATTGTGACGTTCCAGAAACTGAACCGTGTACAATAATCATACACGCAAGGTAAACGATTGAGACCAGGGACTCACGGTAAGATATCACAACACAACTCTACAAATAAAATAATACAAGCTGTATAATACAAGACAGGGGCCACGAGGGCTCGAATACAATAGCTCGAGAGCACAAAGTTAGCGGAAGCAATAGTATCTGAGTACAGACACAAGGTACACATGATTTGCCTTAAGAAGGCTAGCACAAAAACAAAAACGATCGAAAAGGCGAGGCCTCCTGCCTGGGAACCTCCAAACTACTCCTGGTCGTCGGGTATCTCCATGTCGTAGAAGGCATCGAGGATCTTCACGTTGAGGTGGTCGGTATCGGGGATATTTACGTTGCGGTGGTCGGCATCGGGGATCTTTACGTTGCGGTGGTCGGCATTGGGGATCTCCACGTTGCGGTGGTCGGCATTGGGGATCTCCTGCTCCTGGACGCCTCGCGTCTGATTGCAACAACCATGTATACAAAACTGTAAGAGCAAAGTGTTGCCCCGTGTGTTTTGGATATTGTTGGACAAAACAGTAGAGGAACTAACAACGTTTTCTAGTGTAAACAGTTGTATAGGTTCCTGAAGGACAAGCTAGGTGATAAAGCTTCAGGGAAGGTCTTCAAGTTATCGAAGCATTACCCCCTGAGAGAAGCTTAATCACGGAAGATGACCCCCAAAAATGAAGGTGTCCTGAAGCTCAACTCATTGAAGGAAATGAAGAAGACGGCGCAAGACTTAGATGTTTTTGTGTAGTTCTTTTTCTGTTCTTTGAGTCATAGGACAAACCGTACTATCAAGAGGGGTCTTTAGTTTGTGGACACCGAAGTCATTGAGAAAATGCTCAGATCAAATCCAAACCAAGTGAGAAGCCTGAGCGAAGAAATCTCATGTGCACTGAGTTAAGCTTCGGTAGCAAAGACTTCGTTCTTTGGCTTCTGAAGCAGAACTAAGTCCGTGAGTCAGCTTTACTTGTTCCGCAAGTAAAGTTGCGCAGTGATGACAAATCCGACCGTTGTGGACACGTGTCAAGCTATCACCTCGGGTCAATTTGGTCATTCCGCACCTCGGGATCACCAACTATAAATACGCCGCCTCCTCCTCCATTTGCGGGTGGCTGCTCTAAGAATATTCCTGAGAGAGACTGAAGAGAGCACCCCATAAACGCCACCGAAGCAAAACCCAAAATCCAGAATACTGAAGCCTAAGTCCCATTGATCTGAGTAGATTTGAGATGACTTAGGTGAAAGCTTACTAGCCTTTTTATCTTGGAGAACTGCAATTCTCCTAGACGGTTAGAGTGTTGTTCTTCAGAGAGCGAAGAGTTATTGTCGCCTCAAAGTCCAGTTTGTCAAAGGTTTCGGTGATTTCCTCAATAATCAACCACGAGTGAAGAACTGACCAAGCTCAAGGAGTTTGGTGCAGTGGAGCAACGGACGGAGAGAGATTTGCTCCAGGTGTTCAATCACCAGTCCCTCCAACCAGACGTAGCGCTTTGTAGAGCATGAACTGGTCGAACAAACATCGTCGAGTCCCAGTTCATTTTACTTCAAGCATTTACCTTCAGTATGGCATTTGCTTCGCAGTTATGCTTCAATGTGTTTTGATTCACTGCATTTAGTTTCGCTTCCAGTTTTACTTCGCTATTCTGCTTTACTTATGCTTCACTTCAATAGTTTCAGTCGAAAATTTTGAAGTGATCATTCACCCCCTCCCCCTCTGATCACATACTTGGACTTTCAATTGGTATCAGAGCTAGTCACTCCCTACACTCTGTGTGTTTTGGATTAACCTCTTGGAGTGTCTTCAAGTATGTCTTTCGCAGCTATTCGCTCCGGCAAACCTATTCCTGTTTTCAATGGGAAGGACTACCCGTACTGGAAGGACAAAATGAAGAGAAGTATCATGGCTATCAACTCGACTGCCTGGCAAGTTTTCTTGTATGGAGTCACTGTTGCCGATGAGAAGGCCATCACTCCTGAAGAAGCAAAACTGATTGATGTTGATTCTGAAGTTTGGGTTTTCATCACCAATCACTTGACACCAGAAAAGTATCATGAAGTGAAGAATATTCCATCTGCCAAAGGTGTCTGGGACTGTCTTGAAAAGATTGGTGAAGGTGTTTCTACCCAGAAGGATGCCAAAATTGACACACTCCGAAGCAAATTCTATCGCTTCAAGAGAAACGAGGGTGAAAAAGTCAGCTCCATATACAGAAGACTCACAGCTCTTGCTAATGAGTTAATTTCCCTCGGTGCTGATGACATTACTCCTCACTCAGTTGTAAGAACTTTGCTTCGCTCATTGGATGATTCGTTTGATCACATTGTGCTGATGATCAAGGAAAGGACTGATTTCAGACGTTTTGTTGCCGCTGATATTCTTGAGAGACTCAATACTTTTGAAATGGAAGAAGATGAGAAACGTGACATAAATGGCTCTCGAAGAAAAACTCATGCCTTGAAAGCAAAAGCTTCGCGTCATTCTTCACCCGAAGTCAGTTCTGCTTCAGGTGTCGAATCAGATGATCCTGCAAGCATTGGAAAATATTTATCATTGATCATGAGACGGTTCAACCCCTTCCAAAGAAAAGGTTTTTCTTCACCGAAAAAGAGTTATTCTTCAAGGAGCTCAAATCACTCTTCTCACCGCTCATCCTCAAGAAGCTCTCCATCGAAGGACAACTGCTGCTACAAATGTAAGAAACCAGGTTACTACATTGCTGATTGCCCTCTGTGGGAAGCTGAGAACAAGTCAAAGCATTCGCTCAGAGACTCCTCAACCAAGTCCCACAGATCTTCCAGAAGCTATGAGTCCAAGAGACATGATTCCAGTTCGAGAAGAGATAAGAAGAAAGATTCTGATGATGACAAGAGGAAGAAGTATCATAAGAAGCGTGAGGTTTCTTCATCGAAGACTTACTCGTCTCGGCGTAGCAGCTCTCACCGCGCCAAGGCCTATCTGGGAAAGGAGATGAACTTTGAAGACGAAGCCTCTGGGTCCGAAGATGAATCAGGCTCAAGGTCTGGGTCTGGGTCCGAATCAGATGGTGTTGCTGGTTTGGCATTCGCTTCAGCAGATGCTTCGGCTAAAGCTTCGAGCTCATTCTTCACCAACAACAGCAGTGAAGATGGAACTCCTGCTAATTGCTTCATGGCCAAGGCGAAGGTATCTTCATCCAAATCTAACTATGATACTTGTAACATCCCAAAATTCTCCGAATTTTGGAATGTTAATAAAATTAAATAGATAATGATTGTTTGCTTGATGTGTTTGAATTTCTCTGAGATTTAAAACTTTTTGGAGTTTATTGAATATTAAAAAGAGAGGGAATAAAAGGACTTTCCCTAATATTCATAATTGGTGTTTTTGGAATTTATTATTTTAAAACAAAACCAACAAAACAAAATGAGAGAAGGTAATATGACTCCTTCAACATATTAAAAGGTTGGAAAATGTTTTAAATCATTATTGGAATTCTTTTGATTATTCAAAACATTTTTCAACTCGAGGAAATTCATTTGAGAGGATATAAAATGACTTATCCCCTTTTTAATAATGTTGGAAAATATTTAGAATATTACTTTCAAGTTTTTAAAATTTATCTTGAGTATTATAAATAACTCTAAAATTATTTTAGGGATTTTATAATGCTAAGAGAGTTTTTATTTAATTGAAATGATTTATTAAATATTTCAAAAGATTTGAAAAAGTATTCCAATGGGATATTTTTATTTTACCAAATTATTTATTGGTGTGACAATTTTAAAATTTATATTTTATTATTTAGAAATGGTTTGTCAATGATTTGACCAAATAAAAATATTAATAATAATTTATTGGATTTATTTGATTTATGAAAAGCATTATATATTTAGATAAAGTATTTAGAAAATGTTTTTATTTTTATTTTTATTTTCCTTTTTGGAAAATGTATTCATTAAATAATTTTCTTTAGTTTATTTGATGAATTTAGGATTTTGTTTCATATTTTTCGGAGTTACGGTTGATTTAATTTAATTGTTTGAAGTTTCAGATTTTGAATAAAAAGAAAAACTCGTAGCCCGGCCAGCACACAACTACGCCTCGCCCACGAGCGCAATTGGAGTCCAAGTCGGGCCCGATTCGTTTTTTTTTCTAGTTGTTTGTCTGTCTATAAATAGTTTTAGGAAAAAATTCTTTTCCTCTTTTCTTTTCATCTAAAAAAAAGAAATCGGAACCCTAGCCGCCGGGACCCGCGGGCCGCGCCGCCGCTGGGCCCCGCACGCCGCCACCGTGGGCTGCTCGCCGGAATCCGGCCGCCGCCACCTCGCCGGTGCGCGCCACACCGCCGGCCGTCTCCCGCCGCCCGCGCGCGCTCGCTGTCCGGCAACGCCGCGCCGCCCCATGGCCGCCCGCCTCCCGCCGCCCGCGCCCTCCCTGGACCGCGTCCCAGCCCGCCACGCCGCCTTCGCCGCCCGGCCGCCTCGCCGGAGTCGACGCCGTCGGCCTCGCGCCGGCCGGCTCAGCCGCGCCTCGACAGCCGCCACCGCCGCGCGCCCTGGCCGGCCACGACACTCTCCCGTGCCCCCTGGTGCCGTGCCGCCTCGCCCCTCGCCGGAGCAGCCGGAGTTCGCCGGAAACCGCCTCGCCGGAGTCAACTCCAGGCCAGATCTGGTCCCAGGGACCCGATCGCGTTTTTGGGAAGAATTTTAATTGCGGATCAGTCCTTTTTGCAGAAAAGACCTCGTTCTCGCGCCCGCAATATCTTCTACACCATAAGTCGGACCGAGGTGAAAC
Source organism: Bromus sterilis (assembly GCA_950022295.1). Taxonomy (NCBI): domain Eukaryota; kingdom Viridiplantae; phylum Streptophyta; class Magnoliopsida; order Poales; family Poaceae; genus Bromus; species Bromus sterilis. The sequence continues at coordinate 151,844,123 of OX465596.1, read as the reverse complement.
TTTTTCCTACGCGGTTGTGTTGTTCCATACTTTAGCATGGTATAAAATTTTGGCATGCTTTGCACACTTTTGAATTTGAATTTATTTCAAATTCAAATTCAAATTCCGGTGGCCGGATCTTTTACACCGTTGATCCAAATCGAGTGATTCTTTTTGCGTTCGATCACTCGTTCCATGTACTTTCTGTCTATATCATGTGTACACAAAAATTCAAATGTTTCTTGATCTGTTTAAATTCAAATTAAATTCATTTTTGCACTTGCTATGACCTGCGTTGTAGTATTCTGTTTCACGTGATTCTTTTTGCATATCGGATCACTTGAGACATGTTATCGGTAAGATTCACACAGTTGTCACGTGGGCATGATATTCACCTTGAATTCATAATTTCCATGATCACAATTCCTTATCGATGAATCTTTATCTGTTGACTCTCTCGTGTTCACTTCCACTGATCACCTTCGAGCACATCGACACCTTTGCACTTCAAAGCCCTTTTGTTCTGTTGCTAAAACCTTTGTGTTTTTTTGTTGATCTTTTGGTTTTCTCGTTGTGATGTGATTGCTTATTCGAGTTCCTTCGTTGCGATAGATTCTCAGAGTGTGACGAATAGAGTTGACTGGACCGTGAGAGCGAAGAACTTTACCGAATGGAAAAGGCAAGTTACACTTTGACCATACCTCAACCTATATTTTCTATTATGCATGTAGCAAATTATCACTCTATGCATGTGTAGGACTATATATTAGTTATGCTTTAAACCTAGTAGGATAGCCATATGTTCGGACCTTGTATTTCATTGTCGCCCTAGGATCGTGGTTGTAATATATTGCTATTGCTTTGTAGACGGGGATTGGTTGAGTTATCATTGAGCTATGTGAGGATTAATGACTTGACTAGCAAACTTAAATAGAAATCACCTCTGAACGGGCAGGGAATGCATCCTGGTGCTCATGCCTTGGATAAGGAGGGACCAGGGCTAAATGCTTCCCGAATGGTTGTTTTGGTGGTGAACCGGGTGCGTCATGGCGAGTACCCTTTGACGCAGTGGGCGCCGTCCAGGCTCAAAAAGATCGGACAGACAGTGTGACTAGTAGCTTCCATGTACAACCACTGGCTATATGGGCTCTGGCTTAGATGATTAAGTTGTGGGGAACCTGGCCCTGGTAGCTAGCTGATGTAGATTTGATAGGTGTACCGGCTACCAAAGGGTGGAGGCAACCTCTTCTGAAAGACTATGTCTCAATCTTCGGGTTGAGTCCAGTGGGGAAAGTGTACAAACATCTGCAGAGTGTAAAAACTGATCATGATTAGCCGTGTCCACGGTTACGGACAACTTTGAGCAACTGGGCATTATTGTTGTTGGATGGTCTTGACAGATAATTCACATTAATAAGAATTTGAGTGGGAAATTTTAATAAAGGGATGGTTGGAATTGGTGTAGCCCGATTCAACCATACTTATGACTAGCAAGTTAAATTAAAATTTGATTAGTTGTAGTATGTGAGGGAAAAATCAGCTTTCTGCAAAATAAAACCATAAGCCTTTCCTTTGACTTATCCGTCATGTAGATGTAGGTCTGTTATATATACTTTTTCGTGTGACTTGCCGTACAAATCAGACGTACTGAACCGTGTTCGGGCTGTAACCTTCGGTGTTGCAGGATTGTATACGACGAGTAAGTGGTACGATGTAGGGTTACGATGTCTATACTCAACTATGCCGGTGGAGTTGATGGACGCCACGAAGCTCTTTATTGTTTTTCCGCTGTATTCTATTTGTAAGCTAGCCTTGAGCTATGCAGGTATGCTTTATTGTAATACTGGATCTTAGATGTAATATACATGACATGTGGTTTATTCTAGATATTACATCATGTAGTGTGTGTGCTAGCTATTGATCTAGGGACTAGCACAGAATGCACAGAGACTTGGATTCTTAGTGAACCGGGTCATTACAGATTGTATCAGAGCCCATGTTGACTGTAGGTCGTGACCTTAGAAAATGGATAGAAAAGCCATAGGAACAAAATTATTTCATCACTCTTTGATTACTTACTCTCTCCACTAGTATTTCTCATCTATTATTCATCTTCTAAAACCCTCATCTTGTTTTACTGTAAATACCCCTCTGAGTTGCTTACCCCTGAAGACAAGAAATTTGAGAGGTGCATCATCTACCTCGTGGATCAATTGAAGTTATGACCACAAGAACGGGAGGAATACCCTATGAGGATAAATAAGTTTTGACACTACAAGAGGAATCTTCAAGATCAGCTTAGCTGAGAAGGATGAAGCTTAGAATCAGACCACCACCTTTTAGGTGAAGTTAGATGAACGAATTTCGCGTAGTATGATGAGATCGTATGTCTTGCACATATGACCTTACTCTAGGTGTTGTTTGTGTGTTTTGACTTTTGTGACTGTATTGTTTGTTGTTATGTGTTGCTGTTGAACGTAGGTGTTTTTTTTCTCTTTCTTGTTTGAGTGCATATGTTTGGTGTATTCTGTAGTTGTTGTCTTGTCGGTGTTATCATTTTTCCCTGACCCTTGTCGTATGGGTTTAATAGATGGAGTATGAAGTAGGACTCGCCTTTTCTGGGGCGATGTCGAGACTGAAGGTGGAGCAATGGATTTATAATATGGAGGAGCACATGAAGATAAACAAAGTTGGAAGTGAGGACATGGTCCCCTATGTTGTTAAGTACTTGGTAGAAGAGGCTGCTACTTGGTGGATAATGCACCAAGCGATTGACGAATCACGAAAGAAGATTATTGGAAGGAATTTACAAAGATTTTGTTGGGATCCCGCCTCGTCACCCCAATGCAAAGGACGGTAACCATTAAGAGGATCCGTGCCTGTACAATTTGCGGAGAAACAGGACACTCCTATGAAGGACACCAAGATGGATGTCCCTATTGTGAAGAAATTCACTGGGGAGAAGAATGTCCCACTGCTCAAGTCACATGTTTTACGTGTGAAGGAACTGATCATTACCCCGCTCAGTGTCAATATTTCATCGTGACACAACAAGTGGTTCAACATCAAAAGGAAGGAATGAAGAAAGCTATCCAAGAATTGAAGGAAGCACCCGTGAAGAAGAAAAAGAAGGACATTAGCCACATTCAGTGTTTCCGGTGCAGGGATATGGGACATTAAGCCAACATGTGTCCAGAATGGAAGGGAACGAAGAAGATGTGAACGCGGAAGCAAGGATGCTGACTTGAAGAAGCTTATGTTTGGCAATTGGAGAATAGATTATTCGTGGTGTGCACTAAGTGTACATTGTTGCCTTTTATTGTTAGCTGGAGTTGTGGTTCACAGCAGGTTTTGCTGGTTGAACTAGGTGTGTTATGTCTGATTGTTTGGTTTGGTTTTGCTTTTACCCTGTGGCCCTGATATGTATTTGATTGATGTCGTGTGTTGTCCTTTGTGTTTCTTCTATGCGAGTAGAATAAGTTTACGTTTCATTAGACCCTCATCTATTTAGTATGCTTCAAGACTGAAGAAGACACATCAACAAGGAGAATAACTTGACAAATGACTCAACGATATGAGGATTGTTTCGACATTGCAAAACTGAAGCTGCCATCATTGAAGACTTGAAGACCTGGAGATTCAAAGTTTCTACCGTTAGATCGTTTCTGTGAGCTGTCATTTCTTGTTTTACTGACAGCTACACATCAAAACTTATTTTCCAAAACTAATGTGATGTTTGTATGGGTATCTATATCTCTCTACCTTCTGTTCCCTCTCATCCTCACCCCTAAATTGAAGGAGTTACTACAATGGCCTCTAATGTCAAGATTGGAATAAAGATGGATGTAACTTAATGCTGAGTTCAAAGTTAACCCCGTGAGCCAGGATCTTACAACAAGCAAGCACAATCTTGCTGAAGGGAGAACTCTGGAGGAAGTTGTAGTCCACCAGTACACGTTTTATAGCAGTTTGCGCAAACCTGAGTGTTGAGGAAACGATAGATCTTTTGCTTGGCTTGCAGAACCATGGACTTATCTGAACCCAGTCCGTGAATGAGAGGAACTTTCTGCAGTGCTTGTGAGGATGACCGAGTGTTAGATTGCGAGATTCGCTAAACCATATACAAGGTAATGATTTGGGTGCGGAATGGATTGGCCCCCATGACGATTACCCTTATTATTCGCTCTTGCTATGCGGGATAGTAAATCATGAGTGACTTACCTATGTTTGAGAGACGACGATGTTAAAAAGCTTAAACCATAGAATGCTACGATGTGTGACCCCTGTAGGAGATTACCGTTTGTGTTACGCAGTGAGTATAGACCAAGACCTTTTGCTGCAGATATCCCGTAAAAGCATTCTGGATGACCACCAAGAGAGAATCGATAGTTTCTTAGTATTGGCGCCTGGCCTGTCAACCATGAAGGTTCAGTATACGGAAGACTCCTCTGTTGCTAAGGATTCAAGACCTGATAGGAGGAGGTGAACCTCTTTGAAGGAGGTCATTGATGGAGCAAGCTTTTGAAGACCATGTCGCATTCCTTTTAAGGGTGATAGCACCCTAGCTAATCGGAGGATCGATGGACTGTCATGAAGACCCGAACCCTAGCCTTTCTTTCTAGCCTTCTCGAATCTCGAGGACGAGAATCCTTTTAAGGGTGGTAGTGTGTAAAATCCCAAAATTCTCTGAATTTTGGAATGTTAATAAAATTAAATAGATAATGATTGTTTGCTTGATGTGTTTGAATTTCTCTGGGATTTAAAACTTTTTGGAGTTTATTGAATATTAAAAAGAGATGGAATAAAAGGACTTTCCCTAATATTCATAATTGGTGTTTTTGGAATTTATTATTTTAAAACAAAACCAACAAAACAAAATGAGAGAAGGTAATATGACTCCTTCAACATATTAAAAGGTTGGAAAATGTTTTAAATCATTATTGGAATTCTTTTGAATATTCAAAACATTTTTCAACTCGAGGAAATTCATTTAAGAGGATATAAAATGACTTATCCCCTTTTTAATAATGTTGGAAAATATTTAGAATATTACTTTAAAGTTTTTAAAATTTATCTTGAGTATTATAAATAACTCTAAAATTATTTTAGGGATTTTATAATGCTAAGAGAGTTTTTATTTCATTAAAATGATTTATTAAATATTTCAAAAGAATTGAAAAAGTATTCCAATGGGATATTTTTATTTTACCAAATTATTTATTGGTGTGACAATTTTAAAATTTATATTTTATTATTTAGAAATGGTTTGTCAATGATTTTGACCAAATAAAAATATTTATAATAATTTATTGGATTTATTTGATTTATGAAAAACATTATATGGTTAGATAAAGTATTTAGAAAATGTTTTTATTTTTATTTTTATTTTCCTTTTTGGAAAATGTATTCATTAAATAATTTTCTTTAGTTTATTTGATGAATTTAGGATTTTGTTTCATATTTTTCGGAGTTACGGTTGATTTGATTTAATTGTTTGAAGTTTCGACTTTTGAATAAAAAGAAAAAACTCGTAGCCCGGCCAGCACACAACTACGTCTCGCCCACGAGCGCAATTGGAGACCAAGTCGGGCCCGATTCATTTTTTTTCTAGTTGTTTGTCTGTCTATAAATAGTTTTAGGAAAAATTTATTTTCCTCTTTTCTTTTCATCTAAAAAAAAGAAATCAGAACCCTAGCCGCCGGGACCCGCGGGCCGCGCCGCCGCTGGGCCCCGCACGCCGCCACCGTGGGATGCTCGCCGGAATCCGGCCGCCGCCACCTCGCCGGTGCGCGCCACACCGCCGGCCGCCTCCCGCCGCCCGCGCGCGCTCGCCGTCCGGCCACGCCGCGCCGCCCCGTTGCCGCCTGCCTCCCGTCGCCCGCGCCCTCCCTGGACCGCTTCCCAGCCCGCCGCGCCGCCTTCGCCGCCCGGCCGCCTCGCCGGAGTCGACGCCGTCGGCCTCGCGCAGGCCGGCTCCGCCGCGCCTCGACGGTCGCCCCCGCCGCACGCCCTGGCCGGCCACGGCACTCTCTCGTGCCCCCTGGTGCCGTGCCGCCTCGCCCTTCGCCGGAGCAGCCGGAGTTCGTCGGAAACCGCCTCGCCGGAGTCAACTCCGGCCAGATCTGGTCCCAGGGACCCGATCGCGTTTTTGGGAAGAATTTTAATTGCGTTTCAGTCCTTTTTGCAGAAAAGACCTCGTTCTCGCGCCCGCAATATCTTCTACACCGTAAGTCGGATCGAGGTGAAACTTTGTCCTACGCGCTTGTGTTGTTCTGTACTTTAGCATGGTATAAAAATTTTGCATGCTTTGCACACTTTTGAATTTGAATTCATTTCAAATTCAAATTCAAATCCCGGTGGCCGTATCTCTTCAACCGTTGATCCAAATCGAGTGATTCTTTTTGCGTTGAATCACTCGTTCCATGTACTTTCTGTCTATATCATGTGTACACAAAAAGTAAAATGTTTCTTGATCTTTTTAAATTCAAATTCAATTCATTTTTGCACTTCCTATGACCTGCGTTGTAGTATTCCGTTTCACATGATTCTTTTTGCATATCGGATCACTTAAGACATGTTATCGGTAAGATTCACACACTTGACACGTGGGCATGATATTCACCTTGAATTCATAATTTCCATGATCACAATTCCTTACCGATGAACCTTTATCTGTTGACTCTCTCGAGTTCACTTCCACTGATCACCTTCGAGCACATCGACACCTTTGCACTTCAAAGCCCTTTTGTTCTGTTGCTAAAACCTTTGTGTTTGTTTGTTGATCTTTTGGTTGTCTCGTTGTGATGTGATTGCTTATTCGAGTTACTTCGTTGCGATAGATTCTCGGAGTGTGACGAATAGAGTTGACTGGACCGTGAGAGCGAAGAACTTCACCGAATGGAAAAGGCAAGTTACACTTTGACCATACCTCAACCTATATTTCTATTATGCATGTAGCAAATTATCACTCTATGCATGTGTAGGACTATATATTAGTTATGCTTTAAACCTAGTAGGAGAGCCATATGTTCGGACCTTGTATTTCATTGTCGCCCTAGGATCGTGGTTGTTATATATTGCTATTGCTTTGTAGACGGGGATTGGTTGAGTTATCATTGAGATATGTGAGGATTAATGACTTGACTAGAAAACTTAAATAGAAATCACCTCTGGACGGGCAGGGAATGCATCCTGGTGCTCATGCCTTGGATAAGGAGGGACCAAGGCTAAATGCTTCCCGAATGGTTGTTTTGGTGGTGAACCGGGTGCGTCATGGCGAGTACCCTCTGACGCAGTGGGCGCCGTCCAGGCTCAAAAAGATCGGACAAACAGTGTGACTAGTAGCTTCCATGTACAACCACTGGTTATATGGGCTCTGGCTTAGATGAGTAAGTTGTGGGGAACCTGGCCCTAGTAGCTAGCTGATGTAGATATGATAGGTGTACCGGCTACCAAAGGGTGGAGGCAACCTCTTCTGAAAGACTATGTCTCAATCTTCGGGTTGAGTACAGTAAGGAAAGTGTACAAACCTCTGCAGAGTGTAAAAACTGATCATGATTAGCCGTGCCCACGGTTACGGACAACTTTGAGCAACTGGGCATTATTGTTGTTGGATGGTCTTGACAGATAATTCACTTTAATAAGAATTTGAGTGGGAACTTTTAATAAAGGGATGGTTGGAATTGGTGTAGCCCGATTCAACCATACTTATGACTAGCAAGTTAAATTAAAATTTGATTAGTTGTAGTATGTGAGGGAAAAATCAGCTTTCTGCAAAATAAAACCATAAGCCTTTCCTTTGACTTATCCTTCATGTAGATGTAGGTCTGTTATATATACTTTTTCGCGTGACTTTCCGTACAAATCAGACGTACTGACCCGTGTTCGGGCTGTAACCTTCGGTGTTGCAGGATTGTATACGACGAGTAAGTGGTATGATGTAGGGTTACGATGTCTATACTCAACTATGCCGGTGGAGTTGATGGACGCCACGAAGCTCTTTATTGTTTTTCCGCTGTATTCTATTTGTAAGCTAGCCTTGAGCTATGCAGGTATGCTTTATTGTAATACTGGATCTTCGATGTAATATATATGACATGTGGTTTATTCTTGATATTACATCATGTACTGTGTGTGCTAGCTATTGATCCAGGGACTAGAACAGAATGCACAGAGACTTGGATTCTTAGTGAACCGGGTCGTTACAATACTTCTGATTGATCCTCATATGATAGTGATTCAAAGATAAGCTATGCTAAACTTGCTAAAATTGCTTCAATCCAACAAGATGAACTTGATTCGCTAAGCAAAACCATTAAGAAATCAGAAACTCTGTTGGTCGATGAGATAGATAAAGGTCAAACTTTGACTAATGAGCATGAAGCTCTGAAGGAAAAGTTTGAAGAATTATCCTCTCGACATGATCTTCTTTCAGTTGATTATGAGAAGCTCACCTATGAATTTCTTCAGAGGAAAATGGCTCTCGAAAGACTGAAAGAGGCTCATGAAGAGTTGGAAAATGTCAATCTCTCTCATGGCTCAACAAGGTTCTGAAGCAAATCATAAAACTGATTCACCTTGCTTAACTTGTCTGGAACGAAGAAAAACTGATTCCAAAGGCAAAGCTCCTATTATTATTGATGATACTAATGCCTCTGATGAGGAAAATCCTGCTGTTACCGAGGAACTCCTCAGGTTGAAAAACTTATTTGAAACAGGCATGTTCAAAAGTGTGCAAGGTCACCAGTATCTTTGTGATATCCTGAGGAAGACTCTCCTTCACAGGAATCCCAGGAATGAAGGTGTTGGTTTTGAGAGAAAGATAAACCCTGATGGCACCTATTGGGAACCTGAGCAGTATCCTAAGACTGTTTGGGTCCTAGCGAAGGAGAAACCCATTGATATATCTAACCTTTCAGGTTTTGACTGCAAAATGAACAAAGCTATTTTGGATGAATCACTTGATTCAGACTACAAGCTCATCAAAGATGAACAGGGAAAGGTTACTGCTGAGTATGTTGGTACTCCTCCTAAGAATGGCTTCTATAAGAGGAAAATATGGGTGCAGAAAGCACTTGTGGAAAAACTGCCTGCTAACCATACCATGCAGGGAAAGCCTTCAGTACCACCGAATCATTTCTATTCTCTAGAAACGAGAAATGATTCACTGGTGCCCGAATCAAATGTTCCGCAGAAGCAATACTATCGCACTGGTCGTTATACTTATCGTCCTCATGATAACAGTACTAAGATTGCATATGCTCATTCTTATCCTAACCATTTGCAGAGGACTTACATTTATGGTGTGCTTGATGGTACACCGAAGCAATACACTCCTGTTCGCTTTAATATTGCTTCAACCAGTGCTTCAACATCTTCTCAGTCACCTGCTCGTTTGTGGGTGGTTAAGAAGAACTAATTCTTCTGCAGGGCTATGTCTCCGGTGGATCCGAATGGGTCATGGATAGTTGTTGCACAAATCATATGACCGGAGACAAGGAGTTATTCACCGAAGAAAAACTATCTCACTCTTCTCAGAAGTACTTTACCTTCGGTGATAACAACAAGGGTAAAGTTTTAGGTCTGGGTAAGGTTGCCATATCGAAAGATAAGCACATTGACAAGGTTATGCTAGTCCAATCCCTTGGATATAATCTTATGTCTATTTCGAAGTTATGTGATATGGGTATGCTTGTTCTATTTTCTGCTTCGCGTTGTGTTGTCTTTTCATAGAATGACTATACTTTTGTCTTTGAGGGTTACCGAAAAGGAGATTTATACATTGTTGATTTTTCTTCGGGCCCTGCCGTATCCACATGCTTAATGGCAAAAGCTTCATCTGGATGGTTATGGCATCGAAGACTTGGTCATGTAGGGATGAGAAATCTTCATAACTTAGTGAAGAAGAACCATGTTATTGGCCTTAGCGAAGTAAAATTCGATAAGGATCGCCTCTGCAATGCTTGTGAAGCTGGTAAAGTTACGAAGAAACATCATTCAGCGAAGACTATCATGACTACTACTCGTCCTCTGAATTGCTTCATATGGATCTTTTTGGTCCTCAAAACTATGCAAGCCTGGGAGGAAACAAATATGGTCTTGTTATTGTTGATGATTTCTCTCGTTATACTTGGGTTTTCTTTTTGGATGACAAGAGCAAAGTTGTTGAAATCTTCAAGTCATTCGCTAAGAGAGCTCAAACTGAATATGAATTATCTATGAAGCATATCCGAAGTGATAATGGAACAGAATTCAAAAATACTCATATTGAAGATTTTCTTGATGATCATGGTTTTACTCATGAGTTCTCTGCTGCTTATACACCTCAACAGAATGGTGTTGTTGAAAGAAAGAATAGAACTCTTATTGAAATGGCCAGAACCATGCTTGATGAATACAAGACTCCTATTAGGTTCTGGGCCGAAGCAATTAACACAGCTTGTCATATCATCAACAAGGTTTACCTTCACAAATTTCTGAAGAAAACTTCACATGAGCTTATCACTGGTAACAAACCAAATGTTTCGTACCTTAGGGTATTTGGTGCTCCATGCTTTATTAGAGATATGAATCATAGCTCCAAATTTGCCCCTAAGGCACATGAAGGTTTTCTTTTAGGTTATGGCTCAAACTCTCACACTTATAGGGTCTATAACTCTCACTTTGGGAAAGTTATGGAAACTGTGAATGTGAGGTTTGATGAAACTAATGGCTCTCAAAAAGAGCATTTGCCTCATGATCTAGATGAACCACCTCTTGATGAAATGATCAGGTCCATGGCTATTGGAGAAATTCGCCCTGTTGAAGCCAATGCTCGTCAAGCTAATAGGGATGATGATGGTCCAATGTTCCCACACATAGCCCGGGGCGCTGGAGATCAACATCCTGAAGCTAATAATGAACAGGACGAAGAAGAACAAGGGAACGAAGGAAATGCTAATCCCGAAGGAAATGCTGAAGCTGAAGGTGAAGCAGATCCTGAAGTTGAAGCTGATCCTGAAGCAGAAGCTGAGCCTGAAGCCAATGATTCAACCTTATTACGAGTTCGAACAAGAGTTGATGTTAATTCGATCCTTGAAGAAATTCATCAACCAGGCCGATCCACAACTCGCTCTCGTACTCGTTTGGCTAACTTCTGTGGAAATTTTTCGTTTGTCTCGATGCTAGAACCGTCAAAGTTTGATGAAGCTATGAAGGATCCAGATTGGTTAACTGCTATGCTCGAAGAACTTAATCAGTTCGAGCGAAACAAAGTCTGGTCCTTAGTTGATAGACCTGATCCAACGAAGCACAACATCATTGGTACAAAGTGGATTTTTGGCAACAAGCAAGATGAAGACGGTATAGTGGTAAGAAACAAAGCACGACTGGTAGCACAAGGATACACCCAAATCGAAGGTATTGATTTCAGAGAAACCTATGCTCCAGTTGCTCATCTCGAATCCATTCGTGTTACGCTTGCTTTTGCAAATTTCAATGGCATTCTACTTTATCAAATGGATGTGAAAAGTGCTTTTCTTAACGAAGAAATCGAGGAAGAAGTGTATGTTATGCAGCCTCCAGGTTTTGACGACCCAAAGAAACCCAACATGGTGTACAGGTTACACAAGGCCCTCTATGGGTTGAAGCAAGCACCTTGTGCTTGGTACGACACATTGAAGGATTTCCTTCTGAAGAAAGGCTTCAAACCAGGAACAACTGTCCCAACACTTTTCACTCGATCTTATAATGGTGATTTGTGTGTATGTCAAATTTATGTAGATGATATCATTTTTGGATGCACTAACACTGAAATCAGCGAAGAATTTGCCAATATGATGTCGAAGAAATATGAGATGTCAATGATGGGTGAATTGAAGTTGTTCCTTGGACTTCAAATTTGTCAACAGAAGAATGGCACCTTCATTTCTCAAGAAAAATATCTCAAGGATTTCCTGAAGAAGTTTGGTCTCGCTGAATGCAAAACTATCAAAACCCCAATGCCTACCAATGGCTTCTTAGATGCAGATGAGAAGGGCAAAGCCTTCGACCAGAAGAAATATCGGTCTATGATTGGATCTCTCTTATATCTTTTTGCATCTAGACCTGACATTATGCTTTCAGTATGTATTTGTGCTCGTTTTCAGGACAACCCAAAGGAATCACACCATACAGCTGTGAAGCAAATTATTCGACTGGGGTGGTGATCGTGTGGATAGGAAATCAACTTCAGGGACTTGTCATTTCCTTGGAAGATCACTTGTGTGTTGGGCTTCCAAGAAGCAAAACTGTGTCTCAATATCTACTGCCGAAGCTGAATACATCGCTGCTGGATCATGCTGTACTCAGATTCTATGGCTGAAGCAAACACTGAAGGATTATGGTATTCATGTGAAGAAAATTCCTCTTCTATGTGATAATGAGAGTGCAATCAAAATTGCTCATAATCCTGTGTAGCACTCTCGCACGAAGCATATTGACATTCTCCATCATTTTCTTCGTGATCATGTTCAGCGTGAAGATATTGTTATAAGTCATGTCAGAACTGAAGATCAACTGGCTGACATTTTTACGAAGCCATTGGATGAGAAAAGGTTTTGTGCGTTAAGGTGTGAGCTCAATATATTGGACTCACGAAATGTACTGTAAGATCGAACCTTTTTACTCCTGTATATACTCATTTACTTCGTTGCTTACCTTTTAATTTCGTTGTTTGATTTTGCTTCGCTTATTTTATTTTATTTCGCTTGGATTTAGTCCTCTATGCTTATCACATTTTGCTTCGTTTGTTTTTTCTTCGAGGTGATAAGTTTCGGACCCTACCCCTTCTGTTCTTTTTCTTTCTTATTCTGTCTGTCCAAAATGGTTGAGCACAATTGAAACGGAAAGTATTTTGCTTCGAACATCATTGAGTTCCGAATCAAATGCTTCCAAATTTTATCAAAGTTTTACTCAAGTCGAGGACTTATTCTTTGGTCGTTGAGATCCCGTCAAATCCGGGTCGTTGAGATTTTCTCGCGATTCGCCACGAAATCCTCGCCGTAGAATCCGGAGAGACGGACGCTGGGAGCCGTTCGATCTGATCTGACATCTCCTGTCAGACCGGCCTATACAAGGCATCCCACCCCAGCGAATCCATCTCACCTCCTCATTCTCTTCTCGAGCACACCGCCGAGCTCTTCGTCCCCGTCGCCGTTCTCGCCGCTTCACTGCCGGAAGAGCGCCACCGTGGAATTCACGTCGTCGACGAGCACGTCCTCTCCGCTGTTCGCCGCCGTAGCTGCTTGACGCCACCGAGTTAGGGTACGCCGAGCCTTCGATCCGATCTCCTCTTCTCTTTGTTCTTCCTCTTCTCGATGGGATCCAAGTTCTTAGGTCCTTTTTGGGATGATTTCCTTAGGTTTCTTTGATCCGTTGGAACGTTGCACTGTTGGGAAACTTGTTTCTGATAGCAAAAGCTTCCCATCCCGATTCAGGTTAGAACTTAGGGTTAGATGCTGTCTATTCTGTGTTAGGGTTTGACACTCGTTTGAGGTTGCTAAGTCTAGCTCAGAACAGATTGGATATCTCTCCCATATTCTTCACTGAATCTCTTGTCAAAACTCTTTGTTTTTAAAATCGAAACTTTTGCTGGTGCTCATTCCATACTTGCCTTATTCCCTCGCTACCTTTATGCTTTTCACAGGATGTCTGCAGAGTTAGGCTTCGGGAATGAGTCCCCCAATCTTGACCACATCAACAAAGTAGAACGGTCTGCTCCGAAGAAGACAGGTGTAAGGCCCGATATGCGGTACTGTTCCAGATCTAGATGTTTCCATCCAGATCCGGGGACGAAGCACATATCGGTCCCACCGCGACATATGACATTGCCATATGACCCAGATTTCCAACATGATATCACAACATTACAGATACAAGGATACAACATCTCATACAAGCGGCATACAACTGCCTCAATACAATACAACAACGGAAGATACATGTCTGAGTACAGACTACAATCAAATGCCTAGTGGCAAAGAGAAAAACATCGACCCCATAACCACACGGGTCCAGGCCCTCCGCCGGGATCTGCCTAACTAGTCGTCGTCGAGTCTCCACGTGAAACATCGGTCACCATACCTGTTGTCGATCAAGAACCCTGAAAAGAGTTTGGGGTAGTATCATGAGTACAGAAGTACTCAGCATCCAACTGTAGTGGTCAACTGACCTAGCAAGGACTTCATCACTCGTCATTCTAGGACAACTAGTAGTTTACGGTAAGGATGGGGTAAGTGGTGAGGTTGCTGCCGCACTAGCATTTATGAAGTGGCTAACGATCTAGTGAGTAAGATAAGAAGCCAAGCATTCGATGAGGAATCGCCTCCAACAAGTATGCTATCCACCTACTACGCAAACATAACACCTATCCTATCCTTGTCCTCCTCTTCGCATCCCGACGAAGAAGAAGCAGTCAAGGCACACACTTGTTGATCAAGTTATATAAAGATTATCTCAGTTGTTGTTGTCTATGAACACGGAGTAGGTCTCAAGTCGTCCATAACCGTGGACACGGCTTCTCGAAAAGATTTAACCCTGCAGGGGTGTACCAACTGCCCATTACGAGGCTCCGCACGCACGCCCATCACTCTCAGTTGCTACCCATCACAAGCAACCATTTTATGATTTAGTTCCAAGAGATCCAAAACGACAGGTCCCTATAACTAACAACGAACAAATCCGGGTGGCCCCCGGGGAGTCGACAACCAATCCAAAAGCTGGCCACGCTCTCGGATCGGACTCTTCCGTCTCAACAGGGTTTGGGTTACCGAGACGCCTCAAGTGAGGCCTCGGGCCCTCGCCGGTCAAAGGTGGACAAATAGGGAAACAAAGTCCTCACTGGTCCGGGTTGTTTTAAAGGATGTCTGCCAGGAGCTACCCGACAGGCATATATGCTTGGTTTTCAAATGGTAAATCAGCTTGGGCCACCTCTAGAAATGTTGAAGCTAGATAGGTAAGAAAAGGGGACTCCATAAAATCCCACACGCGGTTAGGCACGCTCAGTCTTAAAACCAATACCCGGAACTCGGATCCTAGGTGACTCGAATGGAACAAAGCGTCGGGGCGGGATAGCCTAGACCTTCCATCCTTCATCGAATATAGTCCACATTATAATAATCATATCATCAAGAACAATAATAATAATGTGATATCCCAAACCAAGGAGTAACAGGGTAACATCGTAGCATCCTAAGCATGCATACTAAGTAGGGGCTGAGCAACGAGCAATAGTAACATAGCAGTACAAGGTTTGCTGGGAGGGGACATGGCTGTATCGGTTTGAAAGAGGCTGTAAACATGTGGTAGGATCAAACATAGAACCTAACCTATACTAGCATGCAAACCGCTGGTTGAAATAGAATGGATCATAAGTAATGTATAGTCCTTGCCTGTTGATAAGTCGGGTTCCGAAGGTGTAGTCGATCGCAAGCTCGCATCGTCTTCGAGAGGTACCCGCGGAAGCACACAAGACAGTAAACACTGGAAAGAAATCAACGAGCAAGCATCTATTACTACGAAGCAAACACGAGCAAGCATCAACAAGAAGGCAACACGAGACATCGCACCTACCGTCGAGAGCGGTTACTAACAGGTTAAGTGGAGTATTCGTCACACACGACGATACCGCACGTTAACGATGGTTCAGGTTGTTTAGCTACAGGTGATCAACAAAGGTTGTTAACATGGCAACACAAGCAAGCATGACATAGCACACAAACATGGAAAAAGGTGAAGCAAAATAAACTATCTAATCTAGTCACTTTAAGTGGGGGGGGGGGGTAAAACCTATACATGACAGCTATTACAGACCGCACGATAATTATTGCATTTGGTACTGTTTTCCCTAAACAATAATTTATTATTTTTATTAGCAAGCAAGAGTAGCATAAACACCATCTACATGCAATTCTAGTCAAGTTACATATAAGAAACATTTTAATCCGAGCAACGGATAAAAAGTTATTGCAATTACAGTTTACAGTGGCACGCAGTTGTAATTAACAGTCAAACAGCAGGTAAACAAACTCTAACATGGCAAAGGAGCAAAAATTATTAAACTAGACACAATTCTAAGCAAGTTTCATGTTTTACGCGTCGCGATCGGAGCTACGGTTAAAAAGTTACAGGCAACGCAAAAAAGTAATACAATCTGCCTAAATAAATAAATACAGAAAAGAAAAAAGAAAAAGAAAAAAAAACTATCGGGCTAAAACTACTGGGACGGCCCAACTACTGCACAGAGAAAAAAAACAGAAATAAAAAAATAAAAAAGGGGCAGCCTCACCTAGTGGGCTTGGCCCATAAGGCAGAGCAGGCCTGGAGGGGGCGGCTTGGGCTGCGTTGGCCTGGCAGGCCGGCCCACCTGGCCGGTCCACCCAGGGGCGGGGAGCTGGCACGGGACGGGCGGCTGGTCCGGGACGTCGTCCCCGTCCTCAACCAGCGGCGGCGGCAGGCGACCTCGCTGGACTCCGGCGAGGGGAGGCGCCGGCGCGCGGAGGAGGTGAGGCCAGGGCGACCGGATCCGGCCCCGGCGTCGAGCGGAGGCGGCTCCAAGGGCGGCGCAGCGCGAGGAACAGGGGAGGTCGGTGTCGAGCTTGGCTCGGCCTCGCCATGGTCATGGCAATGGCGACTACGGCGTCCCGCCGGCGACCTGTGAGAGGGAGAGAGGTAAGGGGAGGCGAGGAGGAGGAGAGGAGGGAGCCGCGGTGGAGGGAGCTCACCGGAGTGGGCTGCGGTGGCTCGCCGGCCGACACGGCGGGGTCGGGCGTGGAGGCGCTCGGGCAAGGAGCTCCACGGGATGGGCAGGGGCGTGGGACGCGAGTGGTGACGTGGCGCGCTTCGGGCCGTCCGATCCAGATCCGACAGCCCGGAGCGTTCGATCTGGATCAGGAGGTGGTTGGTGGCCTGGTTTCCATGTGGCGGCTAGGGAGAGGGGATGCACGGAATGAGAGGGATTAGGGGCTAGGGTTTGTCCCATTTAGGTGGCTAGCACTGCTATTTATAGAAGGTGGGTATTTCGGAGGGGTTTCGGGCCTCTAAATGGCCTGTTTCGGGTCCGGTTTTTCGGGTGGCTAGAATCCGAAGATACGAGGGGAATCCGGGGGTCCAGCTATCAGCGCACGCGTGGCAGTTTATAAATACGCGACTGGAGGTATACCGGCTACTATGCCTGGCATCTCCGACCGGTTACCTACCCGACGAAGTCGGAATCGCACGAAAATTGAAACACCGCCTCGTTGCACCGAACTGACGTCGTCTACATCGTTTCGCGCCCAACGGAGATGTCGAACCCATCCGATAAAATAACCCATTAAATATAAATGGGGGGTTTTCGCACCGATGGTGAAGGCTGGTCTTGTGCCGGTAGTCGCGACGGTGCTCGGGTGAAACCCGGTGCCGCAACAGGTCGTGTGCCATTTGGGAAAAAAGGTCGGTCACGCATCCGATACGAGAAGGAGGGGGAAAATATTCATCGATTATTAATTCGGCGAAGCAAACACCGCAAACAAATTAGACAATCAAACAATTCACACCGAAAACAATTTTTTTATTTTTTTTGAAAACTGGGCTGTTACAAAAGGTGGCAGAACGAAGGAAACCAACAATGCCAGAGGCATCCCTGAATCCATTCACCATGAACTGGGATATGACACGCCTTCTGAAGAAACCAAGGATCAGCGCAAGATTCGCTTGCAAAACATTCGCCGGTACTGGGCTGTCCGCTGGTACAAGTACAAGAGCATTCCTGAATGGAAGTGGGCTATGCAATTTGCCTTCAGTACACCTTATCAATATACTTTGGCCATGTGCAGTCAGTACACCGAAGAGAATCGACACTTATACTACCCTGCTCCACCGAAGTTCCCTCACCCCAATACTCTTAAGACCCCAGATGATTATCCTGATGAGAAAGAACGTTTGAGGATTGCTGCTGAGAAGAAAAGACTGAAAGAAGAAAAGAAAGCAGCCAAGTTGGCTGAAGCTGAAGCCCATGATGTTGGGCCTAGCTCGAAGAAGAAGAAGAAGCTGAAGAAGAAATCTGCTTCTCCTCCTCATGCTACCACAGAAGATGAAGAGCAGGCTAGACAAGAACAAGCAGCTCTGGAGGATTCAATGTTGGTCGAATCCAATGTTGCTGACAACGAATCAGAATCTGAAGCAGATGATGAATCTGATGATCCTGCTCCCCCCCAAGAAGCAAAGGCTTCAGATTCCGTTGAAGAAAAAGCCAGGAGAAAAACCTGCTGCTAAAGGGATTAAGTTTCAAGACCCCAAGGACAAGACCTCTGCTCGCCCCACCATTGATCTATCTAACTTGGTGGTTGCGAAGCCCTTGGCCTCCAAGCCACCGGCTGATGCTCTCAATACTGAGAGGCGATCGAAGCAGAGGCATGACCCTGCCAAGAAACAACCTTCAAAGGCTTCGGCGCCAACTAAGCCCAAGCAGTCTACCCCTGCAAACCCTTCAGCGAAGCGAAAGCTCACTAAAGAAGAATTGAGACAGAAAGACCTCGAAGAGGCACTTGAGCGCAACATTCTTGCCAGAAGCTCTGCCAAAAAGAAGAAAGCAGATGAGGACGCTGCCAGAAAGCAAAAGGAGTTGGACTCCGCCAGATTGGCTGCGGAGAAGTCTGAGATGAAGCGCAAGCTCGCCGAAGCCGAAAAGAACAAAGAGAAAGCTGCCGCTGAAGCTAAACAGCTGGTTGAGCATGAAGCAAAGCGCAATGCCACTTTAGATGGCCTCAGGACAAAGAAAGTAGAGAAAGCTGCTAGGGCAAGTCAGAAGAAGCCCGTTGCTGATATGACTCCTTCCGCTGAAGCTATTCCATCGAAGCAGAAAGGCATATCTCTCCCTGAAGCTCAAGCTGAAGCTGATCTCCATAGTGAACATCAGTTCTCTGACCCACGTGAAGGCGAACTATGGGATCAGTTGGGCATCACTGAAGCCCTTTGGGAGAAATGTGCTGCTGAAGAGCCTGAAGCTGTTGATCTTGGAGAAGTTTACATCTCAAGTTCCATCGAAGCAATGATCTCCACAATGATCAGTCAGTTGAAGGATTTGCATTCAAGAGATAGGGCTGAAATCAAGAAGATTCACAACTATCAGAAGAGCGTTGAATCTGAACCAGATGAAGAATTCAAACAGCACGCTCTGAAATTGCTTCAGCAAGTGACGGACGTCAACACCACCACCAAGAATAATATCAAAATCTTCAGAGGCAAAGTCAAGGCCGCTGTTGATGAAATGGTGAAGACCCATAATGCATCCATTATGGAAAGGGATTCAAGGAAGCGAAAGGCTTCGCCCGAAGCTGAACCAGTTGTTGCACAACCATCAGCTGTAAAGCCTACTGCTTCAAAGGCTTCGGGTCCTTCACCCAAGAAGAAAACCACCAAGAAGAGGAAGGTTACATTGGCTTCAGCTGCTGACATGGACACTAGTGATGAACAGCCAAAGGAAACTCCTGAAGCAGTTCCCACTCCTTCACCGAAGCCAAATCCCGTTTAGCCCATTCCAAAGCCTTCAGCTCCACCCACCAAAACTCCCACACCTCCTCCTACCAAACCCCCCCCCCCCAAACCAACTCCACCTCCAAGAGCTCCTTGTCACAACCCCAAGTTAGGTATGTGCTAGGATTAGCAAGTCCCTTTGCATCATGCAAAATTTCAAAAGAAAATTCAAAAATGGGGAAAAGAAAAGCCCTGAGAAATTAAATCAAATGGTCAGA
This sequence comes from Bromus sterilis, assembly GCA_950022295.1. NCBI lineage: Eukaryota > Viridiplantae > Streptophyta > Magnoliopsida > Poales > Poaceae > Bromus > Bromus sterilis. The sequence goes on along the minus strand of OX465596.1, from coordinate 151,824,396 downwards.
TAAAAATATTTTTCCAAAAATCATTTGAATGCTTGGAAAATTCCTATGCCCATGGAATATTCTAAAATTCAAAATGTGCCCTGGAAATTAAATTTGACCCCTATTTGATTTGAAATTCAAATAAGTTGAATTTCAAAAATGCCCAAATCCTAAAAGTGACTAGCTACTGGTCACCTAGTATTTATAAAATTAGTTGGGCATTTTTATAAAATGCTATGGTATTTTTTTACCAGAGCAAAACAAAGAAACAAAAATAATAAAAAGAAAAAGAAAGGAGAGGCTTACCTTGCGCCCACAGGCGAAGGCCCACCTCTCCACTGGCCTGGCCTAGCCCACTGGCCCTCCCCTTGTCGTCTTCTCCCCGACGCGAGAGCAGGCAGCTCGCCGCCGTGGCGAGCATGCCCGCGGCAGCCGAGCCACCTAGGCCCCCCCTTCCCCTCTCTCGGCGCCAAGGAGACGCGCAGAGTCCCGCTCGATCTTCTCCCTCTCTCCCAGCTCGCCATCCCCTCTCTCTCTCCGCGCCCGCAACGCAACAGAGAGCTTGAGCTCGCCTCTGTCAAGCGTAGCCGCGGCCAATGGCCGAGCGGCGCCTCCCCACCGTGTCTACGCGACGCCCCGTCTACCCCTACGCCGAATCCCTCCATTGATTTGAGCTCGGAGGCCCCACAGACGACAGCCGCCTCAAGAACTCGCCGCCGGCCGCCGAGGACGCCGTCTTCAAATTCATCATAGCCACGGCTCCCCTGTCTCCGACGACTTCACCATCTTGTTCACGGTGAGGCTACGCTCCGTTCCCCCCTTCTCCAGCTCTTCCCCGTGCCCGGTTTTCGCCATCTCGCCATCGACGGTGGCCCGGCCGCCGCCATGGTTGTCCTAGACAAGGCCACGGGCCTCCTCTGGACCCCCTCCTAGCACAAGTGGGTGCGCGTCGACGAGAGGCGCAAGCCCGTGCCCTCTGTTCCCCTCCCCGTGGCCTCTAGCCGATTCCGGCGAGGGCGCCGCCGTGGCTAGGCCACCGGCGTCAAGCCGCCGGGCGGTTAAGCCCAAATCCCCCCTAACCGCACTGCCATGTGGGCCCCTGTCCCCTAATCCCCCTCTGTTAGCTTAATTAACCCGGGAGTTAACCCACTGTGGCTGAAAAGCCTGGCCCACATGTCAGCCCCATGGTGACGCCAGCATTGCATCAGCATGATGCAATAAAAGGAATAAAAACATTATAGAAAATCCAGAAAATCCAGAAAATAGCCCAAACTTTGGAAATTCATAGAAAATTCATATTAAATCCAAATTGAACAAATAATATATGAAAAATGATCAGGAGAAAATAAGCTATCCAAATATCTAACTTTCAACTATGTTTGAGTTGAGTTTAAATTGGGACCAGTAGCATTTGCTATTTGGTTTACATGGAATTAAATCAAATTAATTTCAAATGCTATTGCATTTTGAACCATAGCAACATACCACATTATACTTGAAATTCAGAGGCATATCATACACATTTCAAAATGACTTAACTTGATCAAACAATGTCATGTGCAACTTGGCTAAATTGAATCCAAATTGGAGTTTGAATTTGCAATTCAATTTGCAATATACTCCATTTAAATGGAATTGCTTCACACATCAAAGCATATACATCAAGTTTCAACCTTCAACCATGTGATTGTGCATTGTATTTACTTTGCTACCTTGTTTGTTGTTTGTCGAGTAGAGGTGGAACCGGAACAGGAGGCTGCCCCCTTCGTTGAAGACCCCGTGACTGGTCCTCGTCAGCAAGGCAAGCAAACCCCCATTGATCATGTCTATAAAATCCCACTTCCCTCTCAGTCTTGCTTATACATGTTTACGAGATCACCTTGTATCGATTCTACCGCATAGTTGAAACCATATCCTTTGCATGACCTATCATCTTGTCACAGTAGTAAGCAAACCACAATCCTAGCAGATGTAGGAGTTGGTTAATATCATGTGGCCCCTGCAACTGTTACTGCTTATTGCATGCTTAGTGGTACAATGAGGTTGCTTTTGATGTGAGTCGGGATGATGGTAAACATGGTGTTGATGATAGTGAAACTGTGTTGGTGAATCCACCCTAATACAAGGTGAACGATGAGAGGCTGTGTAGGAGTACACAATGGGTTGTCTTGTTGAACACCGCCTTAAGTCCGAGTTCTTGTGTGGTGATCCAAGAAGAAGAGTACAACCACACATTGGGCTCACTGACCCCTCTCATCCTAGTACCTCACCCCGTTCGAAACCCAGAAGTCGCAGTAGTTCGGAGTTCTGGTAGGGCTGTGGCACGGTCTGCAAAGTGGATGAACGACTTTTCAAGATCGGCTTGGGACCCTGCACACATCGTTTGAGGCTGTACTGAAACCTCGGCCGGACTTCCATACGGATCCCCCTCAGATAGGAGACTCTCTGGACTAGAACGGAGCTGTGGGCGAAGTGTTGTGGTGGCATCCTCGCTGTCACCTCTTGAATGGTGACACGCAAAAGGCGGTAACTGATGACACGTGTGTGTAGCGGTACACCCATGCAGGGTTAACAAAACTATTCGAATAGCCGCGTCCGCGGTTAAGGACTGCTTGGAAAGCTTAGCTTGATTATTAGAAAACTTGAACTGGATACTTCTAAAACTCGCAAGATAAGCGTGAGTGCTATGGCGTGCTTTCTCGTGGGGAAGTCAAGGAAGGCACCATAGTGGTGTAATTGGTTGGAGATGTAGTGGACTCGTGTACGCTTCTTACCTCAAGTCTAGTACTCGTAGTTCAGGACTAGCCAAGTCAAAGCTGGCACTTCTGCAAGTGAAACCCCACCTCCCTTTATCTTGATACATGTGCATGAGTAGTATAGTTCCTACGTAAGTCTTGCTGAGTACGACTTTGTACTCACGTTTGCTTATTCTATGTTTTAGATGAACCCACCTACCTGATGGTGGCTTCTACCCGAAGCTCGAACATTGAAGACTCAGACCAAGACCAAGCTAGTGTAGTCCCAGTGAGACGACTGGTTCCCTCGTGGAGGGCTTGTTTTTAGATAAGGCTTCTCTAAGCCATTTGTTAAACTTGTCTGTACTCAGACCTACTTTGCTTCCGCATGTTTGATGTAACGTTGGATCACAGACTTGTGATCTCTGTGTGCAGTGTGTAAGAGTTATCAATAAAGTTGTATACTTTGTAGAGAATTGCAATGATACCTGCTGTTCATACAAGGCATGTGTGCTGCGTGTATGTTTATAATATGCATGTCTTAGTATGGGTTTTTGAGACCTTAGTTGTGATCTGGCTGGCGGTATTTTATACACCAAGTGGCCCTTAGATGTGCGCAGCTTGGGGCATCGCGATGCGATTGTTCGAGACTCCGTCTCATGCACACTTTGATGTATGATCGAGCCCGCCCCAGACCCCGACTAAGTGATCGGGCTGGAGTTAGTCTATGTAAGAGTTATGAGATGGTCGATAGTATGGTTGAGGCGACTTGTTTGCGAATATGGGAGTTCATCACCCATATCATTAGACTTGTGTGCGGACGATGAGGACCCATCTCAGATGATCATCCGGCCTGGATGGGATGCCCCTCACGTACGATGCTTTCTGAGAACGTTCTGTGCTTGGCCTTGTCTGCTTAGACAAGTGGGTACGGTTCTCGGCTCTCCATATGACTATGTCGTAGCGGGACTTGCATACGCTAACCCCGGGTCCCGACAGACTTGGTATCAGAGCAGGACTGACTGTAGGATTATCAGCCTTGGCCGAAGTCGAGTCTAGCTTGCTATAGTTATATAGTTACTCTGGGTATATAAGGGAACAACGTAAGGCCTCTTTTTTCTCCTTACCCTCATCGATCCGAGTTCTGAGTCACCCTTATCTTTTCTACGGGATGATAGGACTAGGCTCATCTATGTCTGAATAGAACATCTCGTTGATTGCCTCCTTATAGCCGTAGGATTGTTGTGGTTGTCCAGAGTCTCCGTATTTTGAGTTCCTTGAGGAAGTTCTGTCCAATCTCCTCGAGGTTGTCTTGTTTTCCATCCCGGTGTCGCCGTTATGCTGCCGGAATTATCCCGTGTTTCTTTGAATCTTTGCCTTTCATTATGATCTTTTCCTCCAAATCATATCCTTTTATCCTTGCCTCCATCGTACAACCTGTTCTGATTGTTGATTTTTATCACACAGGATGTCAGGTGGAACTCGTAGTGTTGTTCTTCGGAATCGAGACCGTGACCGGAATCGAAATGATGATGAACCTCCACGCCTTCTGCGGCGGAAATCATGATGGAATCTGAGCGGAATAGACGTGATCAAACACGCCTTTTGGAGCTCATCGAGCAGAATACCGCCCACCATCGTAATGTGGTGGTCAGCATTCAGGACTTCATCGTCCTCAAGCCACCGGTATTCCGATGTTCTTCTGAGCCCCTTGAAGCTGATGATTGGCTCCGTTCCATCGAGCGTAAGCTTGATACAGCACATGTTGCTCCCGATGACCGAGTTGTTTTGGTGGTATACTTCTTGGAAGGTGCTGCTCTTTAGTGGTGGGAGAACTATGTTGCAATGCAGCCAGATGGTCACGTAGTGACTTGGCAGGAGTTCTGTGTTTCCTTTCGAGGGTACCACATTCTGGATGAGTTGATGGAGCGCAAGAAGGAAGAGTTCTGCAATCTGAATCAAGGAGAGATGTCCATTCATGAGTATGTGAGGGAGTTCAACCGTCTTGCTCGTTATGCCCAAGATGAGATCACCACCGATGCCAGAAAGCAGGCAACGTTCCGCAAGGGACTTAGCCCCATCCTTCGTCATGACCTCAACCTCCTTGAGTTTGCCACCTTTGAGAATTTAGTCAACAGATCCTTCAGAGCTGAGCATGGCAATGAAGTTTTCGAGAAGTCTCGCAAGCATGCTCTTGAGCTTGCCCCTTCTTCCAGTTCACGCCCTCAGAAGCGCATGATATGGATTCCTAATAGTTTGATCCACCAAAACAACCCACCGAGGCCATCCCTTGTGCCGCCTCGTCCACCAGCTCCACCAAACAACCTAGCTCCCCGCACTATCTTTGGAGCCTGTTTCAGATGTGGCCATCCTGGTCACTATTCTCGTGATTGTTCCATAAATCAGAATGCTCCACCCCATTCCAAAGGAAACCCCAATGTTCGTGCCAAGCCACCCCCGAAGGTTTCCACTACCAAGCCATCCACCTCAGAAAATTCTGGACGTGTGAACCAACTCTCAGCTGAGGAAACTGATAGTACTTCTGACGTCACTCTTGGTACGCTCCCAGTCAATTTTGTCCCCACTTCTGTTCTTTTCGATCCAGGAGCATCTCACTCATTTATGTCGGAGAGTTATGCACTTCGGCATGATGTATCCTTTGAAGAAATGTTCACCCCTATGATCATTCAAACTCCTGGTTCAAAATGGCAAACTAATAGAGTAAGCCATGGTAATCAAATTGCAATTGAGGGTTTAGTATTCCTTGCTTCACTCATAGCCCTCAAGTCTTCCGACATTGATGTCATCCTTGGTATGGATTGGTTATCAAGACAACATGCTTTTCTTGATTGTAAAGCCAAGTCAATTAGACTTACACATCCTTCAGGCCAGACAATAGCTTACTCCTCACCAAGAACAAGAACCCAGGTGCATTCTTTTAATGTGCTTCCCCTTCCCGACCTCGAAGATGTTCCGGTGGTTCGTGACTTCCCGGATGTCTTTCCTGAAGAGCTGCCGGGCATGCCACCCGACAGATGTGTAGAGTTCATAGTGGATCTTGCCCCAGGAACCGCACCAATTTCCAGACGCCCATACAAAATGGCCCCACGTGAGTTAGCTGAGCTTAAAACCCAACTTGAAGCTTTGTTGGAAAAAGGCTTCATCCGCCCTAGCTCATCGCCATGGGGTTGCCCCGTTCTGTTCGTAACGAAGAAAGATGGAACAGAAAGGATGTGCGTATACTATCGCCCGCTAAATTTAGCGACGATAAAGAACAAGTACCCACTGCCCAGGATCAATGATCTTTATGATCAACTTGCAGGATCCTCTTTCTTCTCCAAGATGGATTTGAGATTAGGTTATCATCAAATCAAAATCCGAAACGAGGACATTCCCAAAACGGCTTTTAATACTCGTTATGGTCTTTACGAGTACACCGTCATGTCCTTTGGTTTAACCAATGCCCCCGCCACTTTCTCACGCATGATGAATTCGATCTTCATGGAGTACCTAGATAAATTTGTTGTGGTTTATCTTGATGACATTCTCATCTACTCGAAGAACGAAGAAGAACATGCCGAACACCTAAGGCTGGTATTGATGAAACTTAGAGAGCATCGCCTGTACGCTAAATTATCCAAGTGTGAATTTTGGCTACCAGAAGTGACCTACTTAGGCCACGTGATTTCTGCAAAAGGCATTGCTGTGAATCCCGAAAGAGTTCAGGCCGTCCTTGACTGGACTCCACCTGAATCGGTTAAGAAAGTTAGGAGTTTTCTTGGCCTAGCCAGCTATTGCCGTCGCTTCGTCGAGAACTTTTCTAAAGTTGCAAAGCCTCTAACTGAACTCCTCAAGAAAGATAAGAAATTCCTATGGACTTCCAAGTGCGAGGAAAGCTTTCAAGAGCTAAAAAGAAGATTGACTTCTGCACCCGTACTTGCGCCTCCAGACACCAAAAAGGATTTCAAGATCTTTTGTGACGCCTCACGGCAAGGGTTAGGATGCATACTTATGCAAGATAGACATGTGGTAGCTTATGCTTCACGCCAGTTGCGGCCACATGAAGAGAACTATCCTACCCATGATCTGGAACTCGCTGCCGTAGTTCATGCCCTAACAACTTGGCGACATTACCTCCTTGGTAATCGTTGTGAGATCTATTCCGACCACCAAAGCCTCAAATATATTTTCACCCAGCCAGATCTTAATCTCAGGCAAAGACACTGGATTGAGTTGATAAAATATTATGACTTAGGAATTTCTTACACCCCAGGCAAAGCCAATGTCATGGCTGATGCACTAAGTCGTAAGTCGTATTGTAACAACCTCATGTTACAACAGTATCAACCACTTCTTCATGAGGAATTTCGAAAGCTCAATCTCGAGATTGTTCCTCGTGGATCTCTTTTCAACTTGGTGGCGAAACCAACCCTTGAGGATCAAATTGTAGTTGCCCAAAGGCGTGCACGAGGTGTTCGCCGGATCAAGGAGAACATTGCTAGCGGAGTTGCTAAATGTTTCTCCACAGATAGCAAAGGAGCGATATTCTTTGGAAATCGTTTGGTAGTACCTAAGAATAGGGAAATAAGGCAACTAATCCTCAAGGAAGCCCATGACACACCCCTCTCGATTCATCCCGGTAGCACAAAAATGTACCGAGATCTACGCCAGAGATTTTGGTGGACTAGGATGAAGAGAGACATTGCTCGATTTGTTGCCGAATGTGATGTTTGTCGTCGCATTAAGGCAGAAAACCAAAGACCTGCTGGCACACTTCAACCTTTGCCTATTCCAGAGTGTAAATGGGACAAATTCGGTATGGACTTCATCACCGGCTTTCCAAAAGCCCAGAAAGGAAACGATGCCATCTTCGTTGTCATAGATAGGCTTTCCAAAGTTGCTCACTTCCTTCCAGTTCGCGAGTCTATAACTGCTAGCCAGTTAGCGGACTTGTACGTCTCTAGAATTGTATCCCTTCACGGTGTTCCTTTGGAAATCAATTCTGATCGTGGTAGCCTTTTCACCTCTAGATTTTGGGGAAGCTTTCAGAATGCTATGGGAACTCATCTCTCCTTTAGTACAGATTTCCATCCTCAGTCTAGCGGTCAAGTCGAAAGGGTTAACCAAATTCTTGAAGACATGCTCAGAGCTTGTGTTATCTCATTCGGAAAGAATTGGGAGAAGTCTCTTCCATTCGCCGAATTTTCTTATAACAATAGCTTCCAATCTAGTCTGACCATGGCTCCTTTTGAACTCCTATATGGACGACGATGTTGAACACCCCTAAACTGGTCAGAAACCGGTGAAAGAAAATTCTTTGGAGCAGATATGATCAAGGAAGCAGAAGAGCAAGTTCGCATTGTTCGTGATCAATTGAAAGCAGCCTAGCCTCGTCAGAAAAGCTACTATGATCGTCACCATAGGCAAGAAAGCTACAATCTGGATGAGAAGGCTTACCTTCGGGTTACTCCTCTGAAGGGAACCCAAAGATTCGGTATCAAAGGCAAGTTGGCCCCACGTTACATCGGACCTTTCCGCATTCTTGCTAAACGTGGAGAAGTTTCCTACCAACTTGAACTATCCCCGCACCTTTCCTGAGTACATGATGTATTCCATGTGTCACAACTCAGTCGTTGCTTCAAGGACCCCATCAGCGAAATCGACCATGAAATGCTTGATCTACAAGATGACCTTTCTTATCGAGAATACCCCGTTCGTATTATTGATTCAGCAGAGCTTGTCACTCGTCGTCAGAAGATTAGGTTTATGAAAGTGCAATGGTCACACCACTCTGAGAAAGAAGCCACGTGGGAAAGAGAAGACCGTCTCCGTGCCAAGTACCCCTCCTTCCTCCCGCAGACTTCTGAATCTCGGGACGAGATTCTTTTGAGTGGCGGCGAGTTGTCACAACCCCAAGTTAGGCATGTGCTAGGATTAGCAAGTCCCTTTGCATCATGCAAAATTTCAAAAGAAAATTCAAAAATGGGGAAAAGAAAAGCCCTGAGAAATTAAATCAAATGGCCAGATAAAAATATTTTTCCAAAAATCATTTGAATGCTTGGAAAATTCCTAGAATTGTTGCTGCTCATTGCAAAAGTGGTTTGGATTCATTCCCATGCCCATGGAATATTCTAAAATTCAAAATGTGCCATGGAAATTAAATTGGACCCCTATTTGATTTGAAATTAAAATAAGTTGAATTTCAAAAATGCCCAAATCCTAAAAGTGACTAGCTACTGGTCACCTAGTATTTATAAAATTAGTTGGGCATTTTTATAAAATGCTATGGTATTTTTTTACCAGAGCAAAACAAAGAAACATAAATAATAAAAAGAAAAAGAAAGGAGAGGCTTACCTTGCGCCCACAGGCGAAGGCCCACCTCTCCACTGGCCTGGCCCAGCCCACTGGCCCTCCCCTTGTTGTCTTCTCCCTGACGACAGAGCAGGCAGCTCGCCGCCGTGGCGAGCATGCCCGCGGCAGCCGAGCCACCTAGGCCCCCCCTTCCCCTCTCTCGGCGCCAAGGAGACGCGCAGAGTCCCGCTCGATCTTCTCCCTCTCTCCCAGCTCGCCATCCCCTCTCTCTCTCCGTGCCCCCAATGCAACAAAGAGCTTGAGCTCGCCGCCGTCAAGCGTAGCCGCGGCCAACGGCCGAGCGGCGGCTCCCCACCATGTCTACTCGACGCCCCGTCTACCCCTACGCCGAATCCCTCCATTGATTTGAGCTCGGAGGCCCCGGAGACGACAGCCGCCTCAAGAACTTGCCGCCGGCCGCCGAGGACGCCGTCTTCAAATTCGTCGCAGCCACGGCTCCCCTGTCTCCGGCGACTTCACCATCTTGTTCAAAGCGAGGCTACGCTCCGTTCCCCCCTTCTCCAGCTCTTCCCCGTGCCCGGTTTTCGCCATCTCGCCATCGACCGTGGCCCGACCGCCGCCATGGTTGTCATAGCCAAGGCCAAGGGCCTCCTCTGGACCACCTCCTAGCACCAGTGGGTGCGCGTCGACGAGAGGCGCACGCCCGTGCCCTCCGTTCCCCTCCCTGTGGCCTCTAGCCGATTCCTGCGAGGGCGCCGCCGTGGCTAGGCCACCGGCGTCAAGCCGCCGGGCGGTTAAGCCCTAATCCCCCCCTAACCTCACTGCCATGTGGGCCCCTGTCCCCTAATCCCCCTCTGTTAGCTTAATTAACCCGGAAGTTAACCCACTGTGGCTGACAAGCCTGGCCCACATGTCAGCCCCATGGTGACGCCAGCATTGCATCAGCATGATGCAATAAATGGAATAAAAACATTAAAGAAAATCCAGCAAATCCAGAAAATAGCCCAAACTTTGGAAATTCATAGAAAATTCATATTAACTCCAAATTTAACAAATAATATATGAAAAATGATCAGGAGAAAATAAGCTATCCAAATATCCAACTTTCAACTATGTTTGGGTTGAATTTAAATTGGGACCAGTAGCATTTGCTATTTGGTTTAAATGGAATTAAAGCAAATTCATTTCAAATGCTTTTACATTTTGAACCATAGCAACATACCACATTATACTTGAACTGCAGAGGCATATCATACACATTTCAAAATGATTTAACTTGATCAAACAATGTCATGTGAAACTTGGCTAAATTGAATTCAAATTGGAGTTTGAATTTGCAATTCAATTTGCAATATACTACATTTAAATGGAATTGCTTCACACATCAAAGCATATACATCAATTTTCAACCTTCAACCATGTGATTGTGCATTGTATTTACTTTGCTACCTTGTTTGTTGTTTGTCGAGTAGAGGTGGAACCGGAACAGGAGGCTACCCCCTTCGTTGAAGACCCCGTGACTGATCCTCGTCAGCAAGGCAAGCAAACCCTCATTGATCATGTCTATAAAATCCCACTTCCCTCTCAGTCTCGCTTATGCATGTTTAGGAGATAACCTTGTATCGATTCTACCGCATAGTTGAAACCATATCCTTTGAATGACCTATCATCTTGTCACAGTAGTAAGCAAACCACAATCCTTGCAGATGGAGGAGTTGGTTGATATCATGTGGCCCCTGCAACTGTTACTGCTTATTGCATGCTTAGTGGTACAATGAGGTTGCTTTTGATGTGAGTCGGGATGATGGTAAACATGGTGTTGATGAAAGTGAAACTGTGTTGGTGAATCCACCCTAATACAAGGTGAACGATGAGAGGTTGTGTAGGAGTACACAGTGGGTTGTCTCGTTGAACACCGCCTTAAGTCCGAGTTCTTGTGTGGTGATGCAAGAAGAAGAGTACAACCACACATTGGGCTCACTGACCCCTCTCATCCTAGTACCTCACCCGTTCGAAACCTAGAAGTCGCAGTAGTTCGGAGTTCTGGTAGGGCTGTAGCACGGTCTGCGAAGTGGATGAACGGCTTTTCAAGACCGGCTTGGGACCCTGCACACATCGTTTGAGGCTGTACTGGAACCTCGGCCGGACTTCCATACGGATCCCCCTCAGATAGGCGACTCTCTGGACTAGAACGGAGTTGTGGGCGAAGTGTTGTGGTGGCATCCTCGCTGTCACCTCTTGAATGATGACACGCAAAAGGCGGTAACGGATGACACGTGTGTGTAGCGGTACACCCATGCAGGGTGAACAAAACTATTCGAATAGCCGCGTCCGCGGTTAAGGACTGCTTGGAAAGCTTAGCTTGATTATTAGACAACTTGAACTGGATACTTCTAAAACTCGCAAGATAAGCGTGAGTGCTATGGCGTGCTTTCTCGTGGGGAAGTCAAGGAAGGCACCATAGTGGTGTAATTGGTTGGAGATGTAGTGGACTCGTGTACGCTTCTTACCTCAAGTCTAGTACTCGTAGTTCAGGACTAGCCAAGTCAAAGCTGGCACTTCTGCAAGTGAAACCCCACCTCCCTTTATCTTGATACATGTGCATGAGTAGTATAGTTCCTACGTAAGTCTTGCTGAGTACGACTTTGTACTCACGTTTGCTTATTCTATGTTTTAGATGAACCCACCTACCTGATGGTGGCTTCTACCCGAAGCTCGAACATTGAAGACTCAGACCAAGACCAAGCTAGTGTAGTCCCAGTGAGACGACTGGTTCCCTCGTGGAGGGCTTGTTTTTAGATAAGGCTTCTCTAAGCCATTTGTTAAACTTGTCTGTACTCAGACCTACTTTGCTTCCGCATGTTTGATGTAACGTTGGATCACAGACTTGTGATCTCTGTGTGCACTCTGTAAGAGTTATCAATAAAGTTGTATACTTTGTAGAGAATTGCAATGATACCTGCTGTTCATACAAGGCATGTGTGCTGCGTGTATGTTTATAACATGCATGTCTTAGTATGGGTTTTTGAGACCTTAGTTGTGATCTGGCTGGCGGTATTTTATACACCAAGTGGCCCTTAGATGTGCGCAGCTTGGGGCATCGCGATGCGATTGTTCGAGACTCCGTCTCGTGCACACTTTGATGTATGATCGAGCCCGCCCCAGACCCCGACTAAGTGATCGGGCTGGAGTAAGTCTATGTAAGAGTTATGAGATGGTCGATAGTATGGTTGAGGCAACTTGTCTGCGAATATGGGAGTTCATCACCCATATCATTAGACTTGTGTGCGGACGATGAGGACCCATCTCAGATGATCATCCTGCCTGGATGGGATGCCCCTCACGTACGATGCTTTCCGAGAACGTTCTGTGCTTGGCCTTGTCTTCTTAGACAAGTGGGTACGGTTCTCGGCTCTCCATATGACTATGTCGTAGCGGGACTTGCATACGCTAACCCCGGGTCCCGACACTCCTACCCCAATTCCATCAACTGCACGATCTCCCACACCCATTCCACCCCGTGCGCCCACACCCATCCGTGCTCCAACCCCCTCACCACAAAGAATTCCCACTCCACCAGCTGCTCCTGCACCACCTCCATCACCTCCCCATGAAGAAAATGCACCATCCCCAACCCACTCGAGAACACATGTCACCCGAGACTTTTCCCCGGCCAGAACTGCTCACGACTCCGAATCCAATGTGCCTCAAACCGAAGCATATGACGACGAAGAAGAACAAGTTCAGATACTAAATCTGTCGCAAGAGCAAGCGCTTATAGTCGCTCAAACTGCTGGCCATTCTAGAGCTAATCCAATTGCTCCTCTGCAAAGGTTTCACGCGCATTCGCGCCCCTGCCAAGATACCCAGCTTGACTCCAATTACCCTCGTGAAACTTTTCCTATTTTCAAGGGCGCTGGTTATTCTTCAAGGCATGGCCCGGACTTCAACTTGGAACAACATCAGAAGCGCCACCGTTTCTTTGGTGTCAGTCCGTATGCTTCAGATCGCACAGCAGATGATCTTCGCTTTTGGACAGCAGAGCAACAAATCCTATACACCAAAGTCTTCTGTCAGCAAGGAGTTCTGTTCAGGCATAAATTTCTGGATATGCGAAGTCTTTCCACTGCCACTTGCTTTCAGAACGTCGCCGAAACCATTGAGAATCATAATTTGACTCGGCTGTTTGCTTTAATCTCTCCCTTCAATTCTGAACTCATCAAGAAATTCTATGCAACTCTTTATGTTTCTGGCGAAGCAAATGAACCCAGCTCATGGACACTGGAATGGATGATTCAAGGTAAAATCTTCAGAATGTCCTCTGCCGAATTCATGGAGATTGTCAACATTCCAAGGCATTCTGGAGTCCAAGAAAAGATTCACCTAGAACCTGATCTGGCAGAAGAAGAATTTGCTACTCTGTTGGACACTGAAGTCTCTGCAAGCTACCTTCCTGAAAACATTCGCCCGAAGCATTTGAACTTCATCTCCAGGACTTTGTTCTACATCTTGTCCAACTCATTTATACCTTTGAGTACTGCTTCGGAAGAATCGAACATTTATCCAGAGACAAGGAATGCAATTATGAAGCTCACTCATGGTCTCATCTTTGACTTTGAGGATTGCTTCATTAGGAACTTGGTTCATGCAGCAGAGCTACCATTCACACTGAAACCTTATGCTCCCTGGCTGCAAGTTGTTTGTGATTATGGCAGGAACGAAGACTTTGTGGCTCGCCATCATCCGAAGCTTTTCCTTCCACCAGTGCGTGACACTTTGGCATTGCTGAGGAAGCCCAATGATCCTTTTGCCACATATGTTGGCGTTCGCCATGAAGTCAATGAGCGAAACTTATCAAAGAAGTTCCAGAAAGATTGCCATCACTTTGAAGTTAATCTTCGGTCGCAGCAAATGCTTAACAACTACATTGAAGCCAATCAGCGCCAAATGCAATTTCTTGCTGATGAGATCAACAGAGTTGCCAACATTGCACTCAACAACAATCAGTATTTGCGTGTTCTCAAACGTCATTCCTGGAAGGGGCTCCGGAAATTCAACTCTTTCAAAGGCCTTCGTAAAGATCGCATCTACAAAGAGTATCCGCACCTCCAGCGACACTTTTCTCGTGATGATTCAGTTGACCGCCAGAATCAGAAGATCCATCCCCTACACAAGATTGATGAAGTATTCTTCGTCAACGAACCTGAACCCATCCGGCCTGATACCGTCTCAGAAAATGACTCCCTTACTTCAAAGGATGACGACGGCCTCGACGACAGCGACCTCGACATCAACCTCATCACCCAGACGCGCCACGAAGCTATTCCTTCGCCTTCTTCCGAAGAAGAATCCTCGGGCGACCAGTCTTCATCGCATGAGTCTTCGTCACGCTCAGCTTCGTCGGGTTCCCAGGATGCTGATGCCGCGAAATAGATCTCTCGATCCAATTCTCAACCTTTTGTCCAATCATTGACAAAAAGGGGGATAATGAGGGCATCGATGAGTTAGATTTGCATTGGGAAAAGGGTTTGCCATTTGCTTTTGCTTTGTTTGGTTAAGTTACAACAAACATTCCATTCTCTTTGATTGGGTTGTAACTTAAGTTTATCTTCGGTCCTGCTACTCCTGTGATACACTTAAGTTTTAATAACCCCTTTGCTTGCAAGTATTGCTTCGTATCTTCTATCTTGCAGGTGGTTACTATTTTCTAAGTCACAGGTCATTGGAAGCAATTTCATACATTATTGGATATATATCTTCAACTGCAATTGTCTTCGCTAAGAGACTTGTTTTGCTCTCCACCGAAGAAATTTCCTTCAAGCATTAACTTCGATTATATAAATCTTTGATGCTTGCATTCAGGGGGAGCCAAAAACTTCATATCTTAGAGTTTGTCCCATCACTTCACAAAAACTTCAATATCTTTTAATCAATGCCTGTTTTGTCAACAATAGTCCAAAAAGGGGGAGATTGTAAGAGCAAAGTTTTTCCCCCGTGTGTTTTGGATATTGTTGGACAAAACAATAGAGGAACTAACAACGTTTTCTAGTGTAAACAGTTGTATAGGTTCCTGAAGGACAAGCTAGGTGATAAAGCTTCAGGGAAGGTCTTCAAGTTATCGAAGCATTACCCCCTGAGCGAAGCTTAATCACGGAAGATGACCCCCAAAAATGAAGGTGTCCTGAAGCTCAACTCATTGAAGGAAATGAAGAAGACGGTGCAAGTCTTAGATGTTTTTGTGTAGTTCTTTTTCTGTTCTTTGAGTCATAGGACAAACCGTACTATCAAGAGGGGTCTTTAGTTTGTGGACACCGAAGTCATTGAGAAAATGCTCAGATCAAATCCAAACCAAGTGAGAAGCCTGAGCGAAGAAATCTCATGTGCACTGAGTTAAGCTTCGGTAGCAAAGACTTCGTTCTTTGGCTTCTGAAGCAGAACTAAGTCCGTGAGTCAGCTTTACTTGTTCCGCAAGTAAAGTTGCGCAGTGATGACAAATCCGACCGTTGTGGACACGTGTCAAGCTATCACCTCGGGTCAATTTGGTCATTCCGCACCTCAGGATCGCGAACTATAAATACGCCGCCCTCTCCTCCATTTGCGGGTGGCTTCTCTAAGAATATTCCTGAGAGAGACCGAAGAGAGCACCCCATAAATGCCACCGAAGCAAAACCCAAAATCCAGAATACTGAAGCCTAAGTCCCATTGATCTGAGTAGATTTGAGATGACTTAGGTGAAAGCATACTAGACTTTTTATCTTGGAGAACTGCAATTCTCCTAGATGGTTAGAGTGTTGTTCTTCAGAGAGCGAAGAGTTATTGTCGCCTCGAAGTCCAGTTTGTCAAAGGTTTCGGTGATTTCCTCAATAATCAACCACGAGTGAAGAACTGACCAAGCTCAAGGAGTTTGGTGCAGTGGAGCAAAGGACGGAGAGAGATATTCTCCAGGTGTTCAATCACCAGTCCTTCCAACCAGACATAGCGCTTTGCAGAGCGTGAACTGGTCGAACAAACATCGTCGAGTCCCAGTTTGTTTTACTTCAAGCATTTACCTTCAGTATTGCATTTGCTTCGCAGTTATGCTTCAATGTGTTTTGATTCACTGCATTTAGTTTCGCTTCCAGTTTTACTTCGCTATTCCTCTTTACTTATGCTTCACTTCAATAGTTTCAGTCGAAATTTTTGAAGTGATCATTCACCCCCTCCCCCTCTGATCACATACTTGGACTTTCAAAAACAAAAAGGGGAGGGGGAAAGCAAGGGTGAGTATCTAGCATACTCAGCGAGACTTAAACCCAGGCTACTAAGAATTTATGCATTGGTATCAAAATGGAAGAAGAGGCTGTATAGTGGACTGTAAGACAGAAATACCAGGGTAAAACGGAAGAAGCTAGGCCTATCGAAGACTAGCATCTTCACGCGATTCTTGAAGCACAAGAAGTGTAAGAGCAAGTTTTGCCCCCGAAGGTTTTGGAAATTGTTGGACAAAGCAGAAGTGGAACTAATATTGTTTTCGAGTATAAACAGATACTTAGGTTCCGAAAATGGAGTTTGCAAGTAGAAGGTCGAAGGACAACTCAATGCAGCGAAGCTGCAGTCATCTACCAAAACCTTTGAAGGAAGACGACCCCTAAAAATGTCGTCGAAGAAGTAGACTCTCTCGAGCAAAAGCGCAACGAGGAGAAAGCTGAAGCTGGTCAAAGACTTAGTCTTTTTACTAGTTTCTCTTTATTTTCTTGAGTCGTAGGAAAAACCGTACTATCAAGAGGGGTTTGCTAGTTGAGATCTTAGTCGAAGTGAATTTTCTCTGCTCAACCTAAACCCACGAAGGCCTACCGAGAGAAATCTTACTGAGTCGAGTGAATAGCTCGAAGGCAAAGTCATCGCGCTTCGTGCCTTCGAGAGAGAACTCGTTCGGTAAGTCAGCTTACTTGTTCCTCAAGTAAAGTTGCGCAGTGATTGGAATCCGACCGTTGTGGACACGCGTCAAGCGGTCGCATCGGGTCACTTTAGTCATTTTACCCATCGGGATCGTCAACTATAAATACCCCGCACCTACCTGCCATTTCGGGTTGGCTGCTCCACTGAAGATTCTAAGACAGAAGTTTGTGAGCATCCCAAGAGAGATTCATCGAGAGAAAACCAAAACCCAAGTCTGAGCTGAGTTGAGAAATTCACAGAGACTTAGGTCGAGATTAGCCGATCTTTTTATCTTGGAGAACTGCAAGTCTCCTAGACGGTTAGGCGTTGCCTGTCAAGCAGTCGAAGAGTATGTCGCTGCTGAAGGAAATTTGTAAAGGTCTCGGAGATGTCCTGAATCATCTACCACGAGTGAAAACTGGACAAGCTCAAGGAGTTTGTTGAAGTGGAGAATAGGACGGAGAGAGTTTTGCTCTAGGTGTTCAATCACCAGTCCCTCCAACCAGACGTAGCACTTTGCAGAGTGTGAACTGGTTTACCAAACATCGTCGAGTCAGGCTCGTTTTCCTTCATGCATTTACATTAAGTATTTACTCGTTGCCTGTTTGTCTTCGATGTTTTCCTTCGCTCCCAATCCTTTCGAGCCATTCATTACTTTCGATACTGTATTTCCTTCGAGATGCCTTTAGTCCTTCGCAGTTTGCATGAATTCCTTCTAAGTTCTTTAGAATTTTTAGAAGTGATCATTCACCCCCTCCCCTTCTGATCATTCTTGAGCTTTCAATTGGTATCAGAGCTAGGCACTCCCTACGCTCTGCGTATTTTGGTCTAACAACCTGGAGTGTTGTCAAGAATGTCGTTTGCAGCTGTTCGCTCGGGGGAACCGATTCCTATCTACAATGGGAAGGACTATCCCTATTGGAAGGACAAAATGAAGAGGAATATCATGGCTATCAACTCTGCCGCTTGGGAAGTTGTCAAGAATGGTGTAACTGTCAAAGACAAAAATGCTATCACTCCTGAAGAGGCAAAGAAGATAGAGCTAGATGCTGAAGTGTGAGTCTTCATTACAAATCATCTGATTCCAGAGAAATATCATGAGGTCAAGAATATTTCTTCGGCCAAAGGTGTTTGGGACTATCTCGAGAAGATTGGTGAAGGTGTCTCTACTCAGAAAGATGCTCGTATTGACACCCTTCGAAGCAAGTTCTATCGTTTCAAGAGGCACGAGGGAGAAAAAGTTAGCTCCATATACAACAGACTCACTGCGCTGTCAAATGAACTGATTTCCCTCGGTGCCGAAGACATTACCAATCGGATTATTGTCAGAACTTTGCTCCATTCCCTTGATGATTCCTTCGATCACATTGTGCTGATGATTAAGGAAAGGACTGATTTCAAGGATCTAGTTGCTACTGATATTCTTGAGAGACTCAATACCTTCGAGATGGAAGAAGATAAAAAACGAGATGTTAATGGGACTCGAAGAAAATCTCATGCACTAAAGGCCAGAGCTTCACATCACTCCTCTCCTGAAGCCAGTTCTGAATCTGGTGGTGCCACTGATGACCCCGAGAATATTGGAAAAGATCTGGCACTGATAATGAGAAGATTCAACCGCTTTCAGAGTAGGAACTCCTCTTCACCGAAGAAAAACTACTCTTCAAGACATTCGAGTATTTCATCACAGCATCGATCATCATCCAGAAACTCTTCAGCAAAAGATAACTGTTGCTACAAGTGCAAGAAGCCAGGTCACTTCATTGCTGATTATCCTCTCTGGGAAATTGAACATAGATCAAAGCATTCTCACAGCAACTCTTCGAGCAAGTCGCACAGATCGAGCAAAAACTATGATTCAAAGAAATATGTTCGAAGTCCAGAAAATACAAGAAAGATGGTTCTGATGATGACAAGAAGAAGTATCACAAGCATCGAGAGAGTTCTTCCTCGAGATCTCATTCCTCTCGACGAAATAATTCTCACCGTGCCAAAGCCTATTTGGGTAAAGAGATGAACTCTAAAGATGATGCATCCGGTTCTGAAGCTGAATCAAAGTCAAGATCTGGTTCTGGTTCTGGTTCTGAATCTGATGGTGTTGCTGGACTAGCATTTGCTTCGAGCAAGAATTCAAGTTCATTCTTCTCTAACCAAAGCAGCGAAGATGAATCTCCAGCTTACTGCTTCATGGCCAAGGCTAAGGAATCCTCATCTAAGAATTCCTACAATACTTCTGATGGATCTGCTTATGAAAGTAACTCTAGGATAAGCTATGCTATACTTGCTAAAATTGCTTCTATCCAACAAGATGAACTAGATTCTCTAAGTGAAACTATTCAAAAATCTGAGACTTTGATGATCGATGAGATTGAGAAAGGTCAAACTTTGACAAACGAGCATGCTGCTTTGAAGGAAAATTATGATGAACTTTCCTCTCGTCATGATCTTCTCTCAGTGGACTACGAGAAGCTAACCTATGAATTCCTTCAAAGGAAAATGGCTCTCGAGAAACTGAGAGAGGCTAATGGAAAGTGTCAATCTCACGCTCATGGCTCAACAAGGCTCAGAAGCTAAAAATGAATCTACTTCACCTTGCTTAACTTGTTTGGAACGAAGTAAAATTGAGTCTATTTCTGAGAGATCGAAAGGAAAGCAACCTATTGTTATTGATGATGCTAACCCCTCGAACGAGGAAACCATTACCGAGGAACTCCTCAGGTTGAGAAATTTATTTTAAACATGCATGTTCAAAAGTGTGCAGGGACACCAGTACCTATGTGATATCCTACGAAAGGCTCTCCTTCACAGGAATCCACTAAACGAAGGAGTTGGCTTCGAAAGGAAAATCAACCCTGATGGAACCTACTGGGAACCCGAGCAGTATCCTAAAACTGTCTGGGTTCTTGCGAAAGAAAATCCCATTGATATTGCTAACCTTTCAGGTTTCAGTTGCAAAATTGATAAAGCCATTGTTGATGAATCACTTGATTCTGACTACAAGCTTATCAAAGATCAGGAAGGAAAGGTGTCGGCTGAATTCGTTGGTACTCCTCCGAAGAATGGTTTTTATAAGCGACAGATTTGGGTTCGCAAATCTCTCGTAGAAAAAATGCCCCCTAACCATTCTATGCAGGGAAAATCCTCGATACCACCGAATCACTACTATTCTCTCGAGGATAGAAATGAACCCTTGGTGCCTGCTTCAAATGTTCCTCAGAAGGGATACTATCGTGTCGATAGAAATGTTTATCGTCATTGTAACAATAACACCAAAATTGCTGTTACCCATCAATACTCTAACCCCTCGTCGAGGAATTATATTTATGGTGTGCTTGATGGTCCTGATCGACAATGCAATCCTGTTCGCTATAATATCGCTGCCCCATCTAGCTCTTCCATGCCTTCTAAGTCACCTGCTCGCTTGTGGGTGGTTAAGAAGAACTAATTCTTCTGCAGGGCTATGTCTCCGGTGGATCCGAATGGGTCATGGATAGTGGATGTACAAATCATATGACCGGAGACAAAGATTTGTTTACCGAAGACAAACTTACTGAATCTTCACAGAGATACTTTCCCTTCAGTGACAACAACAAAGGAAAAGTACTTGGTTTGGGTAAGGTTGCTATATCGAAGGATAAGCATATTGATAAGGTTATTCTTGTTCAATCACTAGGATATAATCTTATGTCTATCTCAAAACTATGTGATATGGGTATGCTTGTACTGTTTTCTGCTTCTCGTTGTGTTGTCTTTTCACAGGATGATTATTCCTTCGTGTTTGAAGGATATCGCAAAGGTGATCTTTATATCGTTGATTTTTCTTCGGGACCTGCAGTGTCCACATCTTTAATGGCCAAAGCCACTTCTGGTTGGTTAAGGCACCGATGACTTGGTCATGCAGGAATGAAAATTTTTCAAACTCTTATCTCGAAGAAGAACATCGTTGGAATTGATAATGTGAATTCGATAAAGATCATCTATGCAGTGCCTGTGAAGCAGGAAAGATTGCCAAGAAACATCACTCAGAAAAAACCATTATGACTACTACTCGTCCTCTTGAATTACTTCATATGGATTTATTCGGTCCTCAAAATTATGCTAGTCTTGGAGGTAACAAGTATGGTCTGGTTATTGTTGATGATTTCTCTCGATATACTTGGGTTTTATTTTTAGATGAAAAAAGCAAGGTTGTTGAAATTTTCAAAACTTTTGCAAAGAGAGCTCAGACTGAATATGAATTATCTCTCAAGCATATCAGAAGTGATAATGGTACAGAATTCAAAAACACTCATATCGAAGAATTTCTTGATGAATATGGCTTTACTCATGAATTCTCGGCTTCTTATACACCGCAACAAAATGGTGTGGTCGAGAGAAAGAATCGAACACTTATTGAAATGGCCAGAACAATGCTTGCTGAATACAAGACTCCTATCAGGTTCTGGGCCGAAGCTATTAATACTGCATGTGATATCATCAACAAGGTTTATCTGCACAAATTTCTGAAGAAAACTTCACATGAACTCATCACTGGTAAAAATCCGAATGTTTCATATCTCAGGGTTTTTGGTGCTCCATGTTATATCAGAGATATGAATCACAGCTCCAAGTTTGCCCCAAAGGCACACGAAGGTTTTCTCCTAGGTTATGGTTCGAATTCTCACACCTACAGAGTTTACAACTCTCATCTTGGCAAAGTTGTAGAAACTGTAAATGTTCGATTTGATGAAACTAACGGCTCTCAAAAGGAGAAATTACCTCTTAACCTGGATGAACCACCTTTGGATGAAGTTATCAGGTACATGGCTATTGGAGATATTCGACCTGTCGAAGGAAATGCACGTCAAGCCAACAAGGATGATGATGGTCCAATGTTCCCACACATAGCCCGGGGCGCTGGAGATCAACATCCCGAAGCAAATGATGTACAGGTCGAAGGAGAACGCGTAAACGAAGAAAATGTCCAACCCGAAGGAGAAGCTGAACCCGAAGGAAATGATCCTGAAGGACAAGATGATCCCGAAGGTCAAGCTGATCCCGAAGAACAACCGGATCCACAAGATGATGAAGGAGTTTTACCTCGTGTTCGAAGAAGAGTGGACGTCGACTCAATTCTCGAAGAGATTTGTTTACCAGGTCGTCCCACCAGTCGTTCTCATACTCGACTAGCTAACTTCTATGGAAATTTTTCGTTTGTATCCATGCTAGAACCATCGAAATTCGATGAAGCCATGAAGGACTCAGAATGGATGACTGCAATGCTCGAAGAACTTAATCAGTTCGAGAGAAATAAAGTCTGGTCCCTTGTCGATAGACCTGATCCCAAGAAGTATAATATCATTGGTACTAAGTGGATTTTTCGCAACAAGCAAGATGAAGATGGCATTGTGGTAAGGAATAAAGCTCGGATGGTTGCACAAGGCTACACCCAAATCGAAGGTATTGATTTCGGTGAGACTTATGCTCCAGTTGCTCGACTTGAATCTATTCGTGTCATGCTTGCTTTTGCCAATTACAATGGTATATTGGTATATCAAATGGATGTCAAAAGTGCGTTTCTTAACGGTGAAATCGAAGAAGAAGTATATGTTATGCATCCACCAGGTTTTGAAGACCCGAAGAATCCTGATAAGGTGTACAGGTTGCACAAGGCCCTATATGGGTTAAAGCAAGCACCTCGTGCTTGGTATGAAACACTGAAGGATTTTCTTCTGAAGAAGGGCTTCAAACCCGGAACAACTGATCCGACTCTTTTTACTCGTGCATACAAAAATGATATTTTTGTGTGTCAAATTTATGTCGATGATATTATTTTTGGCTGTACTAACCCTGAGATTAGCGAAGAATTTGCTCGTATGATGTCGAAAAAATATGAAATGTCTATGATGGGTGAATTGAAGTTCTTTCTCGGGCTTCAAATTCGTCAACAGAAGAATGGGACTTTCATCTCTCAAGAGAAATACCTCAGAGATTGCCTGAAGAAGTTTGATCTTGTCAGTTGGAAAACTATCAAGACTCCAATGCCTACGAATGTTCATCTAGATGCAGATGAGAAGGGAAAACCTTTCGATCAGAAGAAATATCGCTCGATGATTGGTTCGCTTCTTTACCTTTGTGCATCTAGACCTAACATTATGCTATCAGTTTGTATGTGTGCTCGTTTTCAGGAAAACCCAAAAGAATCACATCATATTGCTGTCAAGCGTATTCTTCGATATCTGGCTCATACACCAACTTTGGGACTTTGGTATCCCAAGGGTGCCCAGTTTGATCTCGTTGGATATTCTGATTCTGACTGGGCTGGTGATCGAGTCGACCGGAAATCTACCGCAGGCACATGTCATTTTCTCGGTAGATCTCTTGTCTGTTGGGCTTCGAAGAAACAGAATTGCGTATCTATTTCTACGGCTGAAGCCGAGTATATTGCTGCCGGTTCATGCTGCACTCAGATTCTGTGGCTCAAGCAAACGCTGAAAGATTATGGTATTCTTGTGAAGAAAATTCCATTGCTATGTGATAACGAGAGTGCTATCAAGATAGCCCATAACCCTGTGCAACACTCTCGAACGAAGCATATTGATATTCGTCATCATTTTCTTCGAGATCACGTTCAGCGAGAAGATATTGTTATCAGCCATGTACGCACCGAAGATCAATTGGCTGATATCTTTACGAAGCCCTTGGATGAAAAGAGGTTCTCTGCAGTAAGGTGTGAGTTGAACATCTTGGACTCACGCAATGTGCAGTAAGACCATAACTATCGGTACTATGTATTATACGTTTTTCTTTATATGTTGTTTACTTACGTTAATTTTCTATCGTGTTTCTTTTTCGTTTGATTTTTGTTCGTTTGGTGTTGTCCTATACACTTATCACTCCGAGTTTTATCACTGTTTTTTTTCCCTCGGATTGATTAATCATCGGACCCTGTTTTCCCTCTATTCTATCCCTACCCCATCTTTGCTTTTTCTCTTGTGAACATGTATATTTGTACTCGATCAAGATTCCCTTCGAATGTCATTGATTCCGAAGGTAAATCTATCGAACGTTTATCTACTTTTATACTCGATGTTCGATGAGTTTGGTCTCGGACGTGGAGCAAATTTCTTTTGGTTCGTTGGGATTTTCCCACGATTACCGCCACAAATCCGTCCGTTGAATGCGGAGAGACGCGAAATCTGCGCCGTTGGATGAAATCTAACAGTTATGTCAGACCCCTCCCTTATAAATACTGATCCACCCCACCGGTTCAGTACTCGCAATTCCCTCGACTTCATCTCTCCGCTCCCGAAGTTCTCTCTCGCGCGCCGCCGTGTTGCTCGTCCCCGTCGACTCCCTCGCCGCTTTGCTGCTGGAAGGAAGCCGCCGTAGACCTTCCCGTCAACGAGGATCTTCATCCGCGTCGCCGTAGTCGCCGCACATCAGCAAGTTAGGGTATGTGTGGCTCTGGACGCGATTTCAATCTCATCTGTTCATCGTATCCAGATTTGTTCTTGATTTTGTCTCATTTTATTAGGTCTGTTTGATCCTTTTGGATCAATGAATCTTCGGAAATCTGTTTCTAGCGTTTTCTGTCGATTCCCCATCTGAGCTAGGTAAGAAATCCCTCGGATTCTCTCACTTAGACAATTTCCTCAGAAGCGTATCGATGGATTTTCACTTGTGCACTTATTTCACTCAAGTTCTTCGTTAGATTTGCACCCGATGGAAATCTAGCCTAGCACTTTCATGAAAACTTGCATCAAGACAAATCTCTCGATATGTTTACTGCATTCAAAATGATTTTCCTCGAAAACCGTTGGTACTTGTTCACAACTTTCCTGTATTCCCTCGTACCTATCTTTTTCGCAGGAAAATGTCTGGGATCGAAGGAAATGTCAGAGACCCCAAGCGTGTGCGAGGCCGAACAAGAATCACCAACAACTCTGAAGGATTATCAGAGGATTTGATCATAGAAATAAAATTGAGAACGCCTGAAGGTTTTGAAGATGAACGTACGAGAGAAAACCATCTGCAAGAGATTCGAAGGCTTCAAGAACTTCGTTGATATGAATACAAGTCTCTTATGCCTTGCTGGGAGAGGTTGTTTGCTTTGAAAAATCCTTGGTCGGATGTCAAATCTTTAAGGCCCAAGTGGACGAAAGATAATCGACCACCTCCTCCAGCTGATGCTCATCCATCCTCTCTGAAAACACCTGCTGACTTTCAAGAGCTGGTTGATGCTCGGGAAGCACGAGCACAAAAACGCAAAGAGGCTAAAGCAAGAAAGGAGGCTGCTTCTGCTGAGGGTGCCGAGGACATAGGCCCAAGCGCCAAACCGAAGGCTGGCAAGAAATCAGCCAAGCGAAATAAAAAGGTAGTAATTGTCTCGCCACCAGATGCGAACTCCGAAGAAGAAGCAAATTCTGATGATCAAGAACCCGACACTGAAGCTGATGTCGAGGACATTCCTCAGAAGAAGAAGCCGAGCAGTAAAGGCATTAGGATCCAGGAGCCAGCTGCACAGGCTCCTCGAGCAACAATTGACATGACCAACTTGGTCACTGATCCACCCATCTCCTCTGCTCCACCAGTTCAAGTTCGCAGGGAAAAACCTTCGGCCAAATCAAAGGGAAAGCAAGCTCAAGTGGCTGAGGATGATGAAACACTTGTTCAACGAAAAGAAAGGCTGGCAAAGCAAAAAGAGCAAGAAGATAAAGACTTGACAAATTCCAAGCTCCTGAACTTTCACAGTCAGCCCGAGCATAAAAAGGCCCAGGTTTCTCAACAGCTAGGCATTTTACATGTGGTCAGTGAAAAGTATCGACGACAGATTTCTGAAGGCACAATTCGTAGTGCTCCGAAGGAAAAGGTCGTGGCCCCGAGCGCCACTGAAAAAGTTCTGACTCCCACAGTCACGAAGAATAAGGATGCAACTGCAAGTGCAGCGAAGAAAATCGCTGAGGCCCCAAGTGCCTCGAAGGATAAAGCTGCGGCCCCTAGTGCCGTAACAAAACCCATTGCTGCTACCAAGGCCACCAAGGAGGCCGAGAAGAAAGCCAAAGAGGCCAGGCAGAAGGCTCAGACTGTTCCAGTTCCTCGAGCCACACCAGCTCCTGCACCAGCCCCTGCTGCACCTGTTGTTTCCGTCCCTCGTGATGATGAAGAGAGGTCCAACGAAGGAGATTCTGGTGCTCATGCTCCTTGGGATTCTGCTAATATTTCACATATCCTCTGGAAGATGGCTACCACACCGAGCAAAGTCACTGCCGAGGATGATGTCCCTGCTGAGATCCAAGAGCATGTTGCTCGATACATGATTCGCTGGGAAGGGTATCTCACCCAGGATCGCAAGGACAAGGAGCAAGTGAGATTTTATACCAGGCAACTTCAAGAAGAAACCGAGGACATTGAGTCCTGAAAGTTTTTCAAATCCAAGATTGCCACCGCTGAAGCATCCAGAAGGGAACAGAAGGAAAACTTGGCCGCTGTGTATGAAAAGGTTCGACAAATTGTGTCTTCCATATGAAAAGAGCACAATGATGCCCTGTACAAGAGACAATCTCGTAAGATAAAGTCTGCTGCCCCAACCTCTGCGCGTGGGACGCCAGAGATCGAAAAGAATGCCAAGAAGTCCAAGCCAACCGAGGTCGTTGCTGCCACAACACGACAGGAAACTGCACCAAACCCCACCAAGCAACCCACTCCTCCTCGTGAGAAAACTCCACCCCCTCGCCAAGCTACTCCACCCCCTCGCCAAGCCACTCCTCCACCTCGCCAACAAACACCTCCACCTCGTCAACCATCACCACCAAAAGCCTCGTCGCCACCACCAAACCCACCATCACCACCTCACATCATTCCATCGACCACCCCAGCCATCGAAACCCAAGCACAAGCAGAGACCGAGCAACCTGCTCAGGTCGAGCAAGAAACTCAAGCCCCATCTCCTCTGCTCAGAAAGATTACTCCTCTGCCCAGACTTTGCACGAAGGAGAAGACGCTGATGTTAATATCACAACAGTTTTTCTCGTCAAGATGCTGTCAAAGGAAATAGTTCTGGAGATGACAGTTCTAGTGACAGTTCTTCCTCCTCCTCATAAAATTTGTCAGAACCCTCTGTTAGGTAATGTGCTAGGGTTAGTTAGTACTCTTGCATCATGTCAAAATTTCAAAAGAAATCTTTGAAATCAAAAATCAAAAGCAAATGGGAGAAGGAACACCCCCCCAGATGAATTAATTCAAAAGGCCAGATAAAAATCTTCTCCAAAAATTCATGTTAGATTTTTGAAAAGTCTTATAAATGAGTGTGATCACATATCAAGTGATGTGGGACCCACCCATGCTCATAGATTTTTCAAATATTCAAACAGTGCCTTGGAATTAAAGAAATGCCCTATTTGATTTAAAATTCAAATCATTTGAATTTTAAAAATGTTGAAACTTTATGAGTGGCTTTTCTATATTATTATGAAGCCACATAAATTTTTTCAGCATTTAGTAAAATGCCTAGCTATTTATTTTAGCTAAACAGAAAAAATGTCAGAAGAAAACAGAAAATGAAAAAGAAGAAGGGAACCACTTACCTATCGCCCAGGCGAAGGCCCAGCCGGCCCAGCCCACCAGGCCGTTCCGTCGTCTTCCTCCCGCGCGTCCAAGCAGCTCGGTGGCGAGGCGCCGACGCCGTGGACGCCACCGCGACGCCCACGGGGTTCCAGGCCTCCCCAGCCCTCCAAAGTGCGCCACGGAGACGTCCGCCTCGCCCTCTCTCTTTTCCCCCCATCGCCGCTTCGTCTCGCGCCTCCTCCTCGCTTTCCCCAATTCCCCCGAGAACATCCGCCGTTCGCCGCCGTGAGAATCCGCAGCCAACGCCGGAGAGGAGCCCGAAGACCATGTCCCCCTCGCGCTATGTTGTCATCCACGCCAGGAGCTCGAAGATGGTGACCTAGGAGCCACTGCCCACCGCAATCGAAGTTTTCTTCTCGCCGGAGCCGCCGCGCAATTTCCTTGATTCCGGCAACCACAGGGCGTCCCCGACCGCGCCACCACCTCCTTTGAACTCACGGTGAGCTCACGGTTCGCCCGAGCCATTCCTTCGTCTCCCTCCTCCTCCCTAGATGGATCCTCCATGAACGCAGGAGCTCGTCGCCGCCATGGTCGACGGCGAGGAAGTTCCCGTGCCCCTTCGACCCATCCAAGACGACCACCGTGCTCCTGGTGCTCCAAGGATTCGTCCGAGCCATCGCATGCCCACGAAAACCCACCGCAGCGTCGTCTTCGTTGTCACCGAGCCACGGCCGCCGCTAGGGCTCGTCGCCGGCATCACTCCGGTGCCCCCCGGTGGCGCTGCTGTGCTCTGGGTGATGCGGACGAGCTCGGGCTTCCGTTTGGTGGTCTCAGCGCACCAAATGGTGGCCGAAGCCGCCGTCCTGTGCATCGCCGCCGCGTCGGATGGTCGCCGGCGACTAGGCGCCGGCAAGTCTGACGTGGCCGGGGTGATTAGCACCTAATCCACCCCCTGGGTCACTTACAGGTGGGCCCAGCCCCCTCTAATCCTCTCTGTTAGATTAATCTAACAGGGAAATTAGATGTGAGGCTGACAGCCCTGGCCCACTGGTCAGTTTGACCGGGGTCAAAGCCCCTGCTGACGCCATGCTGGCGCAGTGCTGACGCAGTAAATGGATTTCCAGTATAAAAAGAATTAAAGTAATTCCAGAAATTCCAGAAAATACCCCAAACTTTGGAAATTCATAGAAAATTCATATTAACTCCAAATTGGACAAATAATATATGAAAAATGATCAGGAGAAAATTATCTTTCCAAATATGCAACTTTCAACTATGTTGGAGTTGATTTTAAAATGGGACCAGTAGCATATGTCATTTGAATTATTTGGAATTAATTCAAATTCAATTCAAATGATTTTGCAACTTGGACCATGGAATTATGCTACAATTCAACCACACATAAGAGGCATATCATACACATTTGAAGATGATTCAAAATGATCAAACAATGTCACATGCAACTTGGTTAATTTGAATTCAAATGTGGAGTTTGAATTTGCAATTCAATTTGCAATATACTCCATTTAAATGGAATTGCTTCACACATCAAAGCATGTACATCAAGATTCAAACTTCCATCATGTGTTTGTGCATTGTATTTACTTTGCTACTTTGCTTATTGTTTGTCGAGTAGAGGTGGAACCGGAGCAGGAGGCTGCCCCCTTCGTTGAAGACCCAGAACCCGAACCTCGTCAGCAAGGCAAGCAAACCCCCATTGATCATGTCGATAAAATCCCACTTCCCTCTCATGTCTCGCTTATGCATTGTTTAGGATGATCACCATGATTCGTTTCTACCGCATAGATGAACCCATTCCTTTGCATGACCTATCATTTTGTCACAGTAGTAAGCAAACCACAATCCTAGCAAATGTAGGAGTTGGTTGATATCATGTGGCCCCTGCAATGTTACTGCTTATTGCATGCTTAGTATGATACCATGTTGTTACTGTGATGTGAGTTGGGATGGGAATGATCATGTTGATGTTGGTAGAAAAGTGTTGGTGAATCGACCCTAATACAAGGTGAACGATGAGAGGCTGTTTAGGAGTACACGGTGGGTTGTCTCGTTGAACACCGCCCTAGTACGAGTTCTTGTGTGGTGATCCAAGATGAAGAGTACAACCACACATTGGGCTCACTGACCCCTCTCAACTTACTAACTCATCCCTTTCGATGTCCATATGTCGCAATAGTTCGGAGTTCTGGTAGGTGTGTGGCCTGGTTGCTAAGTGAGAGAATGGCTCATCCGAGACCGGCTTATGCACCACGCACACATCACTTGGGTCCACTTCGGTAAACCGGCCGGGTTCACGATTGTGGTAACCAACCCAAGTAGGCGGCTTTCTCGGACTAGATCGGCTATGAGGTAACAGTTGTGGTGAGCATCCTCGCTGGCACCCCTTGAATGGTGTCGAGATCAAAGGCGGTAAATGATGATCATGTGTGTGTAGCGGTACACCCTTGCAAGGTTAACAAAACTATTCGAATAGCCGTGTCCGCGGTTAAGGACTGCTTGGAAAGCTTAGCTTGATTATTAGATAACTTGAACCGGATAGTTCTAAAACACACCAAGATAAGTGTGAGTGCTATGGCGTGCTTTCTCGTGGGGAAGTCGAGGAAGGCACCATAGTGGTGTAATTGGTTGGAGAAAGTAGTGGACTCGTGTACGCTTCTTACCTCAAAGTCTGGTACTCGTAGTTCAGGACTAGCCAAGTCAAAGCTGGCATTTCTGCAAGTGAACCCCACCTCCCTTTACATTGATATATGTGCATGAGTAGTATAGGTCCTATGTAAGTCTTGCTGAGTACGACTTTGTACTCACGTTTGCTTAATCTATGTTTTAGATGATGCCACTGACCCCGAAGGTGGTTTGTTCATCGAGCTCGACGACTGAAGACAAACTAGTCTAGTCCAAGTCAGATGACTGGATCCCTCGTGGAGGGCTTTGTGTTTAAATAAGGCTTCTTAAGCCATTTGTTAAACTTGTCTGTACTCAGACATAATTTGCTTCCGCTTTGTGTTGTAATGTTGGATCACATGTTTGTGATCTCTGTGTGTACTCTATAAGAGTTATAAATAAAATGTACACTTTGTAGAGAATTGCAATGGTACCTACTGTTCATACAAGGCATGTGTGCTACATGTATGTTTATGACATACATGTCTTTGTATGGGTTTTCGAGACCTTAGTTGTGTTCTGGCTGGCGGTCTTTCATACACCAAGTGGCCCTTAGATGTGCGCAGCTTGGGGCATCGCGATGCGATTGCTCGAGACTCCGTCTCGTGCACACTTTGTGGTATGATCGAGCCCGCCCTAGACCCCGACTAAGTGATCGGGCTGGAGTAAGTCTATGTAAGAGTTTTGAGATAGTCGATAATATGGTTGAGGCGACTTGTCTTTGAATATGGGAGTTCACCACCCATATCATTAGACTTGTGTGCGAACGATGAGGACCCATCTTAGTTGATCATCCGTCCTGGATGGGATGCCCCTCACGTACGATTCTTTCCGAGAATGTTCAGTGCTTGGCCTTGTCTGCTTAGACAAGTGGGTGCGGTTCTCGGCTCTCCATATGACTATGTCTTAGCTGTACTTGCATACGCTAACCCCGGGTCCTGACAGACTTGGTATCAGAGCAGGACTGACTGTAGGACTAGTAGCCTTGGCCGAAGTTGAGTCTAGCTTGCTATAGTTTTGTAGTTACTCTGGGTATATAAGGGAATAACGTAAGGCTTATTTTATCTCCTTACCCCCTTCGTTCTGAGTTCTGAGTCACCCTCATCTTGTTCTACGGGAAGATAGGACTAGGCTCTACTCTGTCTGATTAGCACATCTCGTTGTTTGCTTCCTTATAGCCGTAGGAAAGTTGTGCCAGGTTTTCCTAGCATTGTGGTAATGCTGATTTCTTACATCGTAGTATGTAAGTCCGAGTCATCCCAGGTTTATCTCATAATCTAATGCATTTGCAAACTCCTTTCTGTTTCAGATGGCAGATCTTCCCCCTCGGCAGATTGTTCGTTTGACCAGGTGCCTCGGTGTGCGTGGCCATCCCGCCACGTTGATCGAGATGATGTCCTATGTGGGATATCGTTGGTACCCTGAGTATACCGTCGAGGAGTAGTTCCACGACTTCAACCAGACGCAGTTCCACTGCATCGTCCGGATCTACCCACACCACGTTGGAGTCACCCAGCCTATCCACTTTGGACATGGCATCGGCGTTACCGAGAACATGGCTGTGCAGGATGCTGCATATTCATGTATTACACTGCTGCGAGAGGAGCACACCCTGCTGAGAGAGACTTCTTTCCGCTATATCCCTGCTGCACTTCCAGGGGAAGAGGGATATTACACCGGACTCTACTCAGATCACTCTGCAGAGGATCCAGCACTTTAGGTGACTGCTAGATTTGCTAGTGACAGAGATCGTGATGCACGCGCTCTCCGTTTCGAGCTCCACGCTACTCGTGTTCGTCTGTATCGAGCACTGACACTTTTGGCTCCCTTTGTGAGCGTGGGATCAGTTGAGCATGATGCTATCTACTTAGTGAGGACTCAGATGCCTTCTCGAGTTGCTTGGCCCGAGATTGGAGGAATTTTTCCACCCCGTGGTCCTTTGCTTCGACCCTACACTGTACCTAGGCCCCATCCTTGCCCAAATGGATATCAGGGTCCACAAGCCTCCGTGTTTTCCGATGGTCACCTCCAGCTACCGGGATACGCGGGTAACTTTTATGAGGACTACTATGGAGATGGAGATGAGTGAGACCGCCTGTGGTCTTACTTAGTGAGGATGTAGTAGTATCTTAGTATATTGTAAGCAAGGTGTCTAAGTTCCAGAGGCTTAGATAAATAATGTATAGGAAGTCAGGGTGCCTCTGAAGGATGTATCATCGTCATCACGTTTGTATTAGCTTAGTGCTTGTACTAAAACGATGTATGGTTTGTATGACAGCTTGTGAATATATGGCTTGTATGCTTTTATCACCATGTTGTCAAGATGATTACTTCCTTTGCTCTGTAATCCTTCCAGTACTTCAATACCTTGATTAGACTCTTCAAATCAACACTATTTTACTTTGGTTTTCACCTTCAGGATGTCTCAAGGAACCCGTGGCCAGGTTGGTCGTAACCAAGGTCATGGGAACGACCAGGAGGAAGGCAACCTTCCACCCCCACCCACGATGGCTCAGGTTCTGATGGAGGTCGAGAGGAACCGCCGTGACTCTCACCACCTGCTAGAAGTCATCGCACGCAACACCACTCAGTAGCGCAATGAGCTGGTGTCTCTGAACGACTTCATCCGGCTTCATCCCCCGGTTTTCAGTTACTCCACCGAGCCCCTTGACGCCGATGACTGGCTTCGCAGCATCGAGAGGAAGCTCCAAGCCGGCCATGTTGCAGATGGCGACAAGGTCAGATACGCCACCTATCACCTTGAAGGTGCAGCTAGCTCTTGGTGGGAGAATTTTCCGAATATGCGTCCCGTTGGACCGCCTGCATCTTGGGAGGAATTCTGCACATCCTTCCGCGAGCACCACATCCCCAAAGGTCTTATGGACCGCAAGCGTGAGGAGTTCTGCAACCTCACTCAAGGCAGGAGAACCATTGACGAGTTCAGTCGTGAGTTCAACCGACTTGCTCGTTATGCAACCGAAGAAGTCTCCACCGACTCCAAGAAACAAGAGAGGTTCCGTCGTGGCCTCAACACTGGACTCCGTCGTGAGCTCAATCTTCATGACTTTGCCACCTTCCAGGTCCTTGTCAACAAGGCCATCAAGGCAGAGGACATGAACACCCCCAACGACTTTCGCAAACACCCGAGAGACGACAGTTCATCCAGTTCTGGCTCCCAGAAGCGCAAGATCTGGATCCCAAACAACATGTTCCGCCAGAACAACCCACCGAGGCAATCCTATGTGGCGCCTCGTCCACCAACCCAGTTCCACCCAGCTCCACCAAACAACCCAGCTCCACGCACTGTTTTCGGAGCCTGTTACAAGTGTGGTTAGGCAGGCCACTACTCTCGTGAGTGCCCCCAGAACCAGATCCAGAACCAGAATGCTCCACCACGTGCCGGAGGTAGCAACAACAACAATGGTCGTGGCAAGCCACCCCATAAGGTCTACACCGCCAAATCCGCTCCTCCCGCCACTCGTGGACGTGTGAACCAGATCGCCGCTGAAGAGACTGATGACACCACTGACGTCATTCTTGGTACGCTCCCAGTCAATTATGTTCCTACTTCCGTTCTTTTCGACCCAGGAGCATCTCATTCATTCATGTCGGAAATTTATGCACTTCGTCATGAGTTACCCTTTGTTGAATTGTCCACCCCAATGGTTATTCAAACTCCAGGGTCAAGATGGCAAACTAATAGAGTGAGCCATGGTAATCAAATTGCAATTGAGGGTTTAGTATTCCTTGCTTCACTCATAGCCCTCAAGTCTTCAGACATTGATGTCATCCTTGGCATGGATTGGCTATCAAGACAGAATGCCTACCTGGATTGCAAAGGCAAATCCGTGAGTCTCACCCACCCTTCAGGCAAAAC
This sequence comes from Bromus sterilis, assembly GCA_950022295.1. Lineage (NCBI taxonomy): Eukaryota > Viridiplantae > Streptophyta > Magnoliopsida > Poales > Poaceae > Bromus > Bromus sterilis. The sequence continues at coordinate 151,790,348 of OX465596.1, read as the reverse complement.
CGTCACCTATACCTCACCCAGAACAAGAACCCAAGTGCATTCCTTGAATGTACTTCCCCTTCCCGAACTCGAAGATATTCCGGTGGTTCGTGATTTCCCGGATGTCTTTCCTGAAGAGCTGCCAGGCATGCCACCCGACAGATGTGTAGAGTTTATAGTGGATCTTGTTCCAGGAACCGCACAAATTTCCAAACGCCCATATAAAATGGCCCCACATGAGTTAGCTGAGCTAAAAACCCAACTTGATGCTTCGTTGGCAAAAGGCTTCATCCGCCCTAGCTCATCGCCATGGGGTTGCCCCGTTCTGTTCGTAAAGAAGAAGGATGGAACAGAAAGGATGTGCGTAGACTATCGCCCGCTAAATTTAGCGACGATAAAGAACAAGTACCCATTGGCCAGGATCAATGATCTTTATGATCAACTTGCAGGATCCTCTGTCTTCTCCAAGATGGATTTGAGATTAGGTTATCATCAAATCAAAATCCGAAACGAGGACATTCCCAAAACGGCTTTTACTACTCGTTATGGTCTTTACGAGTACACCGTCATGTCCTTTGGTTTAACCAATGCCCCCGCCACATTCTCACGCTTGATGAATTCGATCTTCATGGAGTACCTAGATAAATTTGTTGTGGTTTATCTTGATGATATTCTCATCTACTCGAAGAATGAAGAAGATCATGCCGAACACCTAAGGCTGGTATTGATGAAGCTTAGAAAGCATCGCCTGTACACTAAATTCTCCAAGTGTGAATTCTGGCTACAAGAAGTGACCTACTTAGGCCACGTGATTTCTGCAAAAGGCATTGCTGTGAATCCCGAGAGAGTTCAGACCGTCCTTGATTGGACTCCACCTGAATCGGTTAAGCAAGTTAGGAGTTTTCTTGGCCTAGCCAGCTATTGCCGTCGCTTCGTCGAGAACTTTTCTAAAGTTGCAAAGCCTCTAACTGAACTCCTCAAGAAAGATAAGAAATTCCTATGGACTCCCAAGTGCGAGGAAAGCTTTCAAGAGCTAAAAAGAAGATTGACTTCTGCACCTGTACTTGCACCTCCAGACACCAAAAAGGATTTCGAGATCTATTGTGACGCATCACGGCAAGGGTTAGGATGCATACTTCTGCAAGATCGACATGTGGTAGCTTATGCTTCACGCCAGTTGCGGCCACATGAAGAGAATTATCCTACCCATGACCTTGAACTTGCTGCCGTAGTTCACGCTCTAACAAGTTGGCGACATTACCTCCTTGGTAATCGTTGTGAGATTTATTCCGACCACCAAAGCCTCAAATATATTTTCACCCAGCCAGATCTTAATCTCAGGCAAAGACGATGGATTGAGTTGATAAAAGATTACGACGTAGGAATTTCTTACACCCCAGGCAAAGCCAATGTCATGGCTGATGCACTAAGTCGTAAGTCGTACTGTAACAACCTCATGTTACAGCAGTATCAACCACTTCTTCATGAGGACTTTCGCAAGCTCAATCTTGAGATTGTTCCTCATGGCTATCTTTCTACGTTGGTGGCGAAACCAACTCTTGAGGATCAAATTATAGTTGCCCAAAGGCGTGCACGAGGTGTTCGCCGGATCAAGGAGAACATTGCTAGCAGAGTTGCTAAATGTTTCTCCACAGATAGCAAAGGAACGGTATTCTTTGAAAATCGTTTGGTAGTACCTAAGAATAGGGAACTAAGGCAACTCATCCTCAAGGAAGCCCATGACACACCCCTCTCAATTCATCCCGGTAGCACGAAAATGTACCGAGATCTACGCCAGAGATTTTGGTCGACTAGGATGAAGAGAGACATTGCTCAATTTGTTGCCGAATGTGATGTTTGTTGTCGCATTAAGGCAGAACATCAAAGACCTGCTGGTACACTTCAACCTTTGTCTATTCCCGAGTGGAAATGGGACAAAGTCGGTATGGATTTCATCACCGGCTTTCGAAGAACCCAGAAAGGAAACAATGCCATCTTCGTTGTCATAGATAGGCTTTCCAAAGTTGCTCACTTCCTTCCGGTTCGCGAGTCTATAACTGCTAACCAGTTAGCGGACTTGTACATATCCAGAATTGTATCCCTTCACGGTGTTCCTTTGGAAATCAATTCTGATCGCGTTAGCCTTTTTACCTCTAGATTTTGGGGAAGCTTTCAGAATGCTATGGGAACTCATCTCTCCTTTAGTACGGCTTTCCATCCTCAGTCTAGCGGTCAAGTCGAAAGGGTTAACCAAATTCTCGAAGACATGCTCAGAGCTTGTGTTATCTCATTCGGAAAGAATTGGGAGAAGTCTCTTCCATTCGCCGAATTTGCTTATAACAATAGTTTTCAATCTAGTCTGAACATGGCTCCTTTTGAACTCCTATATGGACGACGATGTGGAACACCTTTAAACTGGTCAGAAACCGGTGAAAGACAATTCTTTGGACCGGACATGATCAAGGAAGCAGAAGAGCAAGTTCGCATTGTTCGTGATCAATTGAAAGCAGCCCAGTCTCGTCAGAAAAGCTACTATGATCGTCATCATAGGCAAGAGAGCTACAATCTGGATGAGAAGGCTTACCTTCGGGTTACTCCTCTGAAGGGAACCCAACGTTTCGGTATCAAGGGAAAGTTGGCCCCACGTTACATCGGACCTTTCCGCATTATTGCTAAACGTGGAGAAGTTGCCTACCAACTTGAACTACCCCCGCACCTTTCCCGAGTACACGATGTATTCCATGTGTCCCAACTCAGGCGTTGCTTCGAGGACCCCACCGCGAAGTCGACCACGAAACGCTTGATCTCCAAGATGACCTTTCTTATCGAGAATACCCCGTTCGTATTCTTGATTCCGCAGAGCGTGTCACTCGTCGTCAGAAGATTAGGTTTCTGAAAGTGCAATGGTCACACCACTCCGAAAGAGAAGCTACGTGGGAAAGAGAAGACCGTCTCAGTGCCGAGTACCCCACCTTCCTCCCGCAGACTTCTGAATCTCGGGACGAGATTCTGTTGAGTGGGGGCGAGTTGTCAGAACCCTCTGTTAGGTAATGTGCTAGGGTTAGTTAGTACTCTTGCATCATGTCAAAATTTCAAAAGAAATCTTTGAAATCAAAAATCAAAAGCAAATGGGAGAAGGAACACCCCCCAGATGAATTAATTCAAAAGGCCAGATAAAAATCTTCTCCAAAAATTCATGTTAGATTTTTGAAAAGTCTTATAAATGAGTGTGATCACATATCAAGTGATGTGGGACCCACCCCATGCTCATAGATTTTTTAAATATTCAAACAGTGCCTTGGAATTAAAGAAATACCCCTATTTGATTTAAAATTCAAATCATTTGAATTTTAAAAATGTTGAAACTTTATGAGTGGCTTTTCTATATTATTATGAAGCCACATAAAATTTTTCAGCATTTAATAAAATGCCTAGCTATTTATTTTAGCTAAACAGAACAAATGTCAGAAGAAAATAGAAAAAGAAAAAGAAGAAGGGAACCACTTACCTGTCGCCCAGGCGAAGGCCCAGCCGGCCCAGCCCCCCAGGCCGTTCTGTCGTCTTCCTCCCGCGCGTCCAAGCAGCTCGGTGGCGAGGCGCCGACGCCGTGGACGCCACCGCGACGCCCACGGGGTTCCAGGCCTCCCCAGCCCTCCAAAGTGCGCCACGGAGACGTCCGCCTCGCCCTCTCTCTTTTCCCCCCATCGCCGCTTCGTCTCGCGCCTCCTCCTCGCTTTCCCCAATTCCCCCGAGAGCATCCGCCGTTCGCCGCCGTGAGAATCCGCAGCCAACGCCGGAGAGGAGCCCGGAGACCGTGTCCCCCTCGCGCTACGTTGTCGTCCACGCCAGGAGCTCGAAGATGGCGACCTAGGAGCCACTGGAGCCACCGCAATCAAAGTTTTCTTCTCGCCGGAGACACCGCGCAATTTCCTTGATTCCGGCAACCACAGGGCGTCCCCGACTGCGCCACCACCTCCTTTGAACTCACAGTGAGCTCACGGTTCGCCCGAGCCATTCCTTCCTCTCCCTCCTCCTCCCTAGCTGGATCCTCCATGAACGCAGGAGCTCGTCGCCGCCATGGTCGACGGCGAGGAAGTTCCCGTGCCCCTTCGACCCATCCAAGACGACCACCGTGCTCCTGGTGCTCCAAGGATTCGTCCGAGCCATCGCATGCCCATGAAAACCCATCGCAGCGTCGTCTTCGTTGTTACCGAGCCACGGCCGCCGCTAGGGCTCGTCGCCGGCATCACTCCGGTGCCCCCCGGTGGCGCTGCTGTGCTCTGGGTGATGCGGACGAGCTCGGGCTTCCGTTTGGTGGTCTCAGCGCACCAAATGGTGGCCGAAGCCGCCGTCCCGTGCATCGCCGCCGCGTCGGATGGTCGCCGGCGACTAGCCGCCGGCAAGTCTGACGTGGCCAGGGTGATTAGCACCTAATCCACCCCCTGGGTCACTTACAGGTGGGCCCAGCCCCCTCTAATCCTCTCTGTTAGATTAATCTAACAGGGAAATTAGATGTGAGGCTGACAGCCCTGGCCCACTGGTCAGTTTGACCGGGGTCAAAGCCCCTGCTGACGCCATGCTGGCGCAGTGCTGACGCAGTAAATGGATTTCCAGTATAAAAAGAATTAAAGTAATTCCAGAAATTCCAGAAAATACACCAAACTTTGGAAATTCATAGAAAATTCATATTAACTCAAAATTGGACAAATAATATATGAAAAATGATCAGGAGAAAATTATATTTCCAAATATGCAACTTTCAACTATGTTGGAGTTGATTTTAAAATGGGACGAGTAGCATATGTCATTTGAATTATTTGGAATTAATTCAAATTCAATTCAAATGATTTTGCAACTTGGACCTTGGAATTATGCTACAATTCAACCACACATCAGAGGCATATGATACACATTTGAAGATGATTCAAAATGATCAAACAATGTCACATGCAACTTGGTTAATTTGAATTCAAATGTGGAGTTTGAATTTGCAATTCAATTTGCAATATACTCCATTTAAATGGAATTGCTTCACACATCAAAGCATGTACATCAAGATTCAAACTTCCATCATGTGTTTGTGCATTGTATTTACTTTGCTACTTTGCTTGTTGTTTGTCGAGTAGAGGTGGAACCGGAGCAGGAGGCTGCCCCCTTCGTTGAAGACCCAGAACCCGAACCTCGTCAGCAAGGCAAGCAAACCCCCATATATCATGTCGATAAAATCCCACGTCCCTCTCATGTCTCGCTTATGCATTGTTTAGGATGATCACCATGATTCGTTTCTACCGCATAGATGAACCCATTCCTTTGCATGACCTATCATTTTGTCACAGTAGTAAGCAAACCACAATCCTAGCAAATGTAGGAGTTGGTTGATATCATGTGGCCCCTGCAATGTTACTGCTTATTGCATGCTTAGTATGATACCATGTTGTTACTGTGATGTGAGTCGGGATGGGAATGATCATGTTGATGTTGGTAGAAAAGTGTTGGTGAATCGACCCTAATACAAGGTGAACGATGAGAGGCTGTTTAGGAGTACACGGTGGGTTGTCTCATTGAACACCGCCCTAGTACGAGTTCTTGTGTGGTGATCCAAGATGAAGAGTACAACCACACATTGGGCTCACTGACCCCTCTCAACTTACTAACTCATCCCTTTCGATGTCCAGATGTCGCAATAGTTCGGAGTTCTGGTAGGTGTGTGGCCTGGTTGCTAAGTGAGAGAACGGCTCATCCGAGACCGGCTTATGCACCACGCACACATCACTTGGGTCCACTTCGGTAAACCGGCCGGGTTCACGATTGTGGTAACCAACCGAAGTAGGCGGCTTTCTCGGACTAGATCGACTATGAGGTAACAGTTGTGGTGAGCATCCTCGCTGGCACCCCTTGAATGGTGTCGAGATCAAAGGCGGTAAATGATGATCATGTGTGTGTAGCGGTACACCCTTGCAAGGTTAACAAAACTATTCGAATAGCCGTGTCCGCGGTTAAGGACTGCTTGGAAAGCTTAGCTTGATTATTAGATAACTTGAACCGGATACTTCTAAAACACACCAAGATAAGTGTGAGTGCTATGGCGTGCTTTCTCGTGGGGAAGTCGAGGAAGGCACCATAGTGGTGTAATTGGTTGGAGAAAGTAGTGGACTCGTGTACGCTTCTTACCTCAAAGTCTGGTACTCGTAGTTCAGGACTAGCCAAGTCAAAGCTGGCATTTCTGCAAGTGAACCCCACCTCCCTTTACCTTGATACATGTGCATGAGTAGTATAGGTCCTATGTAAGTCTTGCTGAGTACGACTTTGTACTCACGTTTGCTTAATCTATGTTTTAGATGATGCCACTCACCCCGAAGGTGGTTTCTTCATCGAGCTGGACGACTGAAGACAAACTAGTCTAGTCCTAGTCAGACGACTGGATCCCTCGTGGAGGGCTTTGTGTTTAAATAAGGCTTCTTAAGCCATTTGTTAAACTTGTCTGTACTCAGACATAATTTGCTTCCGCTTTGTGTTGTAATGTTGGATCACATGTTTGTGATCTCTGTGTGTACTCTATAAGAGTTATAAATAAAATGTACACTTTGTAGAGAATTGCAATAGTACCTACTGTTCATACAAGGCATGTGTGCTGCGTGTATGTTTATAACATACATGTCTTTGTATGGGTTTTCGAGACCTTAGTTGTGTTCTGGCTGGCGGTCTTTCATACACCAAGTGGCCCTTAGATGTGCGCAGCTTGGGGCATCGCGATGCGATTGCTCGAGACTCCGTCTCGTGCACACTTTGTGGTATGATCGAGCCCGCCCTAGACCCCGACTAAGTGATCGGGCTGGAGTAAGTCTATGTAAGAGTTTTGAGATAGTCGATAATATGGTTGAGGCGACTTGTCTTTGAATATGGGAGTTCACCACCCATATCATTAGACTTGTGTGCGAACGATGAGGACCCATCTCAGTTGATCATCCGGCCTGGATGGGATGCCCTCACGTACGATGCTTTCCGAGAATGTTCAGTGCTTGGCCTTGTCTGCTTAGACAAGTGGGTGCGGTTCTCGGCTCTCCATATGACTATGTCTTAGCTGTACTTGCATACGCTAACCCCGGGTCCCGACAAAATTACTCGAACGAAGAAATGGTTGATGCTTTCGCACAACTGGACGAAGATTCGGAGGCCATGGAGACTGAAGAAGCCGCTCAAATTGCTAATGCCGACGAAGGAGTTGCCGTCGAAGCGCAGGCCGAGGAGAATGCCCCTGCAGCCATCCCAGCTCAGGATATTATAAATGTTCCTTCTTCAATTCCTCGCCCTGCTGAGCCAGTTTTCCAGATGCCGGATAATGGTGCCGAGGTCTTTCCTGTTGATGAGCTGCTCCATTATGCTCATCCGAGAGAAATGCTTCCCCTTTTCCGCTCAGATGTTCCTCGAGGAGGCCCCATCTTCAAAAGGCGTGAACACAAGCCATTTTTCTTCGGGACCAATCCCTACGAGAAGACCAGAAGTGCATATTCTCTTCGGTTTTGGACCCAAGAGCAAGCCATATACTACACCCGTGTGCTGTACAACAAGGCAAGAGTTTTCCAACATCAATATCTTGATATGCCTTCGATGTACTCCACTTCTTGTTTCGAGAATGTTGCCGAAACAATTGATGGTCTTCATGCTCACAAGATGTTTGCTCTCGATTGTGGGTACAATCCCGAGCTTATCAAACAATTTTATGCAACGCTCTATGTCACTGGTGATCCCGAGAACTCGAAGACGTAGAAATTTGATTATATGATCCAAGGCCAACTATTCCATATGACTGTCGACCAATTTCTGGCCATCATCAATTTACCTCGGTTCGAAGTATTACCACACAAGCTTCATGACTTACCTGCTCCAACTCCTGCTGAATTTTCTACGCTCATGAATCCAGATGTCGTAGGAGATAACTACCCGGCTGAGCCCAAGCCAAGACATTTGGTATTTGAAGAAAAGGCATGGTTTTATATTCTTTCGAAGACCTTGATGCCAATGCTCGATGTGCACGATGATTTTCCTATTCCCAATGATGGGCAACTTTCTCTGTTGAAGTTAGTCCATGGTCATCCTTTCGATTTTGAAGACTACTTCATCAGAACTTTGGTGTATTGTGCGGATGATCATAATTCCCACAAGCCGTATGCACCATGGCTGATGGCTATCTGCAATTACTCTCGGGACGTGCCATTCCCCATGTCAATTTTCCCGAAGATTTTCACTCCACCAGTTAGGGAAGTATTGCAGATTGTTGCTCGACCCAACGATCAATATGCTGAGCACACTGGCATCCACACCCACTTAACTGAGCGTAATGTTCGCTCGAAGTTTATCAAGCCAGTGCATCACTTGGAAGTTTCTCTTCGGTCCCAACAAATGCTTCAACATCACATCGACCAAGATTTCATTTAGAAGCAAGCATTGATGGACGAGATAAATCATTTGCGCAATATTACCTTGAACAACAATCAGATGCTGCGTGAATGCCTTCGCCTTGATTGGAAAGGACTGCGGAAATTCAATTCCCTCAGTCAACTTCAACGGTGCAGTTTCGAAGAATATCGTCCCCATCTTAACATGAATTGGACCAATGATGATCGAGTAGATCACCCGGATCCCAATATCCCTCGGCTGCCGAAGAACAGTGATGTGCTCAGTGTCGATGACTATTATCACATCACTATGAAACCTTTCTCCTCCGACTCCGAGAAAGATGAAGCCCCTCAACGCCAACCGAGAGTTTACACTCCACATCCTCGAAGCCCCAGGACCCCGCGGGAATCGCAGCTGGAGTCTTCGGGAGATCACCACTCCTTCCGCACGAAGATCACTCCTCCAGGCGCTCGCCCAATTCGTCGTGCTCCAACGCTCGCCGAATCTTCTCGTCGTCGCCGGAGCCATCCAAGCGAGTAGGGATTTCTCTCGACCTTATTCTCTCGACTTTTTGTACGTTGTGAAAAAAAGGGGGAGATGTAGTGGCATCGAAGAAATTAGTTTTCCTTCGGGGTTAAGGGCTTTGCTTTTCGTTCGATAAACTTTTGAACTTTGAGGTTTCTGAGTAGTTTCAACAAACTTTCGATTCATATTCGATCTGGTTGTAACTAACTCTAAGTAGGTTTGTGAACTTCTACTCTTCATCGTAAGATATCTATCTGCTTCTTGCGATACTTAACCTTTTGCAGGAAGTTATCTTTCATATAAGTTCACAGGTCATTCGAGGAGATTGCATATTTCTCATTGGATATTATCTGGAATGCAATTTCACTCGCTAAGATTATTGATGTTTTTCCCTCGACTCTACCTGTCAAATATGCACTTCACAGTAAACTCTTATATTCCGTGCATACATCTAGGGGAAGTATTTCATCGATCTTAGCACTGATTTATCATCGAAAACTCAAAACTTTTTTAATTATTTATCGATGCCTGTTTTATCAACAATCGTCCAAAAAGGGGGAGATTGTAAGAGAAAGTTTTGCCCCCGAAGGTTTTGGACATTGTTGGACAAAGTAGAAGTGGAACTAATATTGTTTTCGAGTATAAACAAATACTTAGGTTCCAAAAGAATGGAGTTGGCAAGTAGAAGGTCGAAGGACAACTCAATGCAGCGAAGCTGAAGTCATCTACCGAAACCTTTGAAGGAAGACGACCCCTAAAAATGTCGTCGAAGAAGTAGACTCTCTCGAGTAAAAGCGCAACGAGGAGAATGCTGAAGCTGGTCAAAGACTTAGTCTTTTTACTAGTTTCTCTTTATTTTCTTGAGTCGTAGGAAAAACCGTACTATCAAGAGGGGTTTGCTAGTTGAGATCTTAGTCGAATTGAATTTGCTCTGCTCAACCTAAACCCACGAAGGCCTACCGAGAGAAATCTTACTGAGTCGAGTGAATAGCTCGAAGGCAAAGTCATCACGCTTCGTGCCTTCGAGAGAGAACTCGTTCGGTAAGTCATCTTACTTATTCCTCAAGTAAAGTTGCGCAGTGATTGGAATCCGACCGTTGTGGACACGCGTCAAGCGGCCGCATCGAGTCACTTCTGTCATTTTACCCATCGGGATCGTCAACTATAAATACCCCGCACCTACCCGCCATTTCGGGTTGGCTACTCCACTGAAGATTCTAAGACAGAAGTCTGTGAGAATCCCAAGAGAGATTCATCGAGAGAAAACCAAAACCCAAGTCTGAGCTGAGTTGAGAAATTCACAGAGACTTAGGTTGAGATTAGCCGATCTTTTTATCTTGGAGAACTGCAAGTCTCCTAGACGGTTAGGCGTCGCCTGTCAAGCAATCGAAGAGTAATTGTCGCTGCTGAAGGAAGTTTGTAAAGGTCTCGCAGATGTCCTGAATCATGTACCACGAGTGAAAACTGGACAAGCTCGAGGAGTTTGTTGCAGTGGACAATAGGACGGAGAGAGTTTTGCTCCAGGTGTTCAATCACCAGTCCCTCCAACCAAACGTAGAAGTTTGCAGAGTGTGAACTGGTTTGCCAAACATCGTCGAGTCAGGCTCGTTTTCCTTCATGCATTTACATTAAGTATTTACTCGTTGCCTGTTTGTCTTCGATGTTTTCCTTCGCTCCCAATCTTTTCTAGCCATGCATTACTTTCGATACTGTATTTCCTTCGAGATGACTTTAGTCCTTCGCAGTTTGCATGAATTCCTTCTAAGTTCTTTAGAATTTTTAGAAGTGATCATTCACCCCCTCCCCCTCTGATCATTCTTGAGATTTCAAGAAGAGAATAGCCAACAGTTATATATAAAGCATAAAGTAACAATGCAGCAGAAGTTGATGCAGCATTTTATAATAGTAAGTTGTAATAATTATCAATGCCTCCGAGATACCTTCCTCGACTTCCCTGCCAGGAAGAGAAACCGGAACCAACAGTTTAATAGTAATAGTTTGTAGTAGTAGGATGTGGCTTTAGCATAAAGCGTTCTATTACCGTGGACACGGCTATTCGAATAGATTATCATCCCTGCAGGGGCTGCACTACTGTTACCCTACACGCTCGGATCTCCAGGGTGGCGTACACCTTGTTAGGGAATGCCCCACCGAGGCTATCCGACACGCCGAGGCCCATCCTATGACTCATCAGAGAGGTCCCCTCCGGTCTAAAGTCCTAAGCGCAAGGGGGTCTTGGGCCGTCGCCTTTCTCCCTCCGGGTCGTTGTGCGCTAGGTGATTCCACGCAACTCTTCAAGGATGCGGATAGACCCAACCGCAATGCTGAACTAGACGTCTTTCAGTGCTTTCCAGCAATACCACAACCCGAAGGGCCCACACCGTTATCCCACATAAAGGTAGTCGTATAGGGTACGTTGACCCACTCAAGTCATCCACCTGACCCAGTTAAGCATTTTATTATTATCTTGCAGACAACCGTTATAGTTTCCCGACTAGTAACACAACGGACAACGAACAACAGCCAGGACCACAAGTACATCGGTGCCTGCCCTGTCGTCCCGTCAAAGCTATGCGGTTACCGACAAGGTGAACCATCTCCTTACCTTGACTCGCGTGTGCTCCTGGAGGAGTTCGACTTTCGTGGTTTGGTATCTCACGGCCAACGAGCAAGGACCAGACCCACGATGGTATCCTCCTGTCCTGCCATCTCGATACAATACCTCACGCGGGCACCGTTGACTCACCCGATGTAAGGCCCGACATGCGGTACTGTTCCAGATCTACATGTTTCCATCCAGATCCGGGGACGAAGAACATATCGGTCCCACCGCGACATATGACAATGCCATATGCCCCAGATTTCCAACATGATATCACAACATTACAGATACAAATATACAACATCTCATACAATCGGCATACAACTGCCTTAATACAATACATCAGCGGAAGATACATGTCTGAGTACAGACTACAATCAAATGCCTAGTGGAAAAGAGAAAAACATCGATCCCCATAACCACACGGGTCCAGGCCCTCCGCCGGGATACGCCTAACTAGTCGTCGTCGAGTCTCCGTGTGAAACGTCGATCACCATACCCGTTGTCGATCAAGAACCCTGAAAAGAGTTTGGGGGTAGTATCATGAGTACAGAAGTACTCAGCATCCAACTGTAGTGGTCATCTGACCCAGCAAGGACTTCATCACTCGTCATTCTAGGACAACTCTTAGTTTACGGTCAGGATGGGATACGTGGTGAGGTTGCTGCCGCACTAGCATTTATGAAGTGGCTAAATATCTAGAGAATAAGATAAGAAGCCAAGCATTCGATGAGGAATCGCCTCCAACAAGTCTGCTATCAGCTACTTACGCAAACATAACACCTATCCTATCCTTGTCCTCCTCTTCGCATCCCGACGAAAAAGAAGCAGTCAAGGCACACACACGTTGATCAAGTTTATTAATATTATCTCAGTTGTTGTTGTCTATGAACAAGGAGTAGGTCTCAAGTCGTCCATAACCGTGGACACGGCTTCTCGAAAAGATTTAACCCTGCAGGGGTGTACCAACTGCCCATTACAAGGCTCCGCACACACGCCCATCTCTCTCAGTTGCTACCCATCACAGGCAACCATTTTATGATTTAGTTCCAAGAGATCCGAAATGACAGGTCCCTCTAGCTAACAACGAACAAATCCGGGTGGCCCCCGGTGAGTCGACATCCAGATCAGGAGCTGGCCGCGCTCTCGATCTGGTCTCTACTGTCTATCGCAGGTTTGGATTGCCGGTAATTCTCACATGAGGCCGGGTCCTCAGCCGGACAGGTTGGACCAACAAGGAAACTATGTCCCCGCTGGCCTAGGTTGTTTTAAAGAATATCTGCCAGGAGCTACCCGACAGACATAAATGCATGGTTTTCAAATGGTAAATCAGCTTGGGCCACCACTAGAAATGTTTGAAGCTAGGTAGGTAAGAAAAGGGGACCCCATAAAATCCAACACGTGGTTAGGCACGCTCAGTCTTAAAACCAATACCCGGAACTCGGATCCTAGGTGACTCGAATGGAACAAAGCGTCGGGGCGGGATAGCCTAGACCTTCCATCCTTCGTCGAATATAGTCAACATTATAATAATCATATCATCAACAACAATATAATAATGTGATATCCCAAACCAAGGAGTAACAGGGTAACATCGTACCATCCTATGCATGCATACTAAGCAGGGGTGAGCAACGAGCAATAGTAACATAGCAGTACATGGTTTGCTGGGAGGGGACATGGCTGTATAGGTTTAAGAGAGGCTGTAAACATGTGGTAGGATCAAACATCGAGCCTAAGCTAGACTAGGATGCAAACCGCTGGTTGAAATAGAATGGATCATAAGTAATGTATAGTCCTTTCCTGTTGATAAGTCGGGTTCCGAAGGTGTAGTTGATCGCAAGCTCAGATCGTCTCCGAAGGTACCCGCGAAAGCACACAAGACGGTAAAAACTGGAAAGCAATCAACGAGCAAGAATCTATTACTACGAAGAAAACACGAGCAAGCATCAACAAGAAGGCAACACGAGACATCGCACCTACCGTCGAGAGAAGTTACTAATAGGTTAAGTGGAGTACTCGTCACACACGACGATACCGCACATTTAGAAACGGTTCAAGTTGTTTAGCTACACAAGGTGAGAAAGGTTGTTAACATAGCAACTCAAGCAAGCATGGCATAGCACGCAAACATGGCAAGAGGTGAAGCATAATATAAACTATCTATGCTAGTCAATTTAAGTGAGGCACAACCTAAACATGGCATACACTAAGTACCCCACGAAAATTAATGCATTTGGTACTGTTCTGCCCTAAACCATATTTTAGGTTGGTTAACAACAGCAAAAAATAACATAAACACAAAGTACATGAAAAACTAATCAAGTTACATGTAAAGAACACTCCAAACGGAGTTACGGTTAAAAAGATACAAGCAAAACAAGTTTGGAACACAATCTGCCAACATCAAGAAGCACACTTTAGAGCAATGCATAAACAGGATAATGAATGCAAACATGCTCACAAATGATATGCCACTAAAGTAGACATGGCAGGGAAGGAATGGCAAAACGAATCATGGTTCATGTGACGCCCCCAAAATCAAGTCGTGTACAGTAATCATACACGCAAGGTACACGATCGAGATCAGGGACTCACGGTGAGATATCACAACACAACTCTACAAATAAAATAATACAAGCTGTATAATACAAGCCAGGGGCCACGAGGGCTCGAATACAACATCTCGAAAGCACCGAGTTAGCGGAAGCAGTAGTATCTGAGTACAGACACAAGGATACAAGGTTGCCTTAATAAGGCTAGCACAAATATCATCAAGATCGAAAAGGCGAGGCCTCCTGCCTGGGAACCTCCAAACTACTCCTGGTCGACGGGGAACTCGATGTCGTAGAAGGCATCGGGGATCTTCATGTTGTGGTCGTCGGCATCGGGGATCTACTGCTCCTGGACTCCAAGGCTCCAACGTACTTAGGATTTAGACCGTAGCCCAACTTTCAAACTCAACAGAGAGGTCATCCGCCGGTCTAAATCCTAAGTACGTTGGAGCCTTGGAGTCCAGGAGCAGTAGATCCCCGATGCCGACCACCGCAACATGAAGATCCCCGATGCCTTCTATGACGTCGAGTTCCCCGTCGACCAGGAGTAGTTTGGAGGTTCCCAGGCAGGAGGCCTCGTCTTTTCGATCGTTGATGATATTTGTGCTAGCCTTCTTAAGGCAACCTTGTATCCTTGTGTCTGTACTCAGATACTACTGCTTCCGCTAACTCGGTGCTTTCGAGCTGTTGTATTCGAGCCCTCGTGGCCCCTGGCTTGTATTATACAGCTTGTATTATTTTATTTGTAGAGTTGTGTTGTGATATCTCACCGTGAGCCCCTGATCTCGATCATGTACCTTGCGTTTATGATTACTGTACACGACTTGATTTTGGGGGCGTCACAAGTTGGTATCAGAGCCGACTGCCTGTAGGACACCCCCTTCCAACTCCTTGGTCGAAGTTGAGTCTAGTCTTTGCAAAACTACTTTACTAACATTGTCGTATGGCTTATCGGCCCACGTCGCAAACTTGGTGGTATTAGGATCTTTTTCTTCGTACCATTACTCTGGGAATCTACTCTCTTATCTTTCCGGGAAATTTTGCTAACTCTGACATTAGGATCTCGTGGTTGCATCTACCCGGAGAGCCCTTCACCCAAGATGATCGCTTGCTTCACCTGAAGACTCCGAAGATTTCTCTCCGATAAGTTCCCGGGAACCTACGTGTTCATCGCCTTTTCCATCCAATGCCACTGATAAGTCGGTATGGATAATTGCAACCACCTCCCGATCTGGAAAACACGATTCCCTTGTACTTGAGCATCAAATTATTTTGATGCCTCTATCATCTGATGCCTTTGCATTCTTTCTCCTTCTGGTTGAGTACTGATGCTCACATCAGATTCTTTGCGAACCACCCGACCTTTGGTGGATTACTATCTGACTAATCTTGCATGGCTTCTCCAATGTGTCAATTGGATTCATCATGTGAAATACCATCCTTGCCCTCGACGATGCTTTGTGTTATCATCGACAACCCCCTTGACTCTCAACCAATATAACTTGGTCGTGTATATCGTGCTCTGCTTCCCTTGGGAAAGATTTACACATGATACTTGTGTATCATCACATTTTCCCTTCCATTGGTCAGTTTAATCGTTCTTGCGATCATTATACCCTAAGCAGTGATAATTCCCCTGCTTATGTAAACACCTCGGTGTACCACCTCGTCAGTAACCCCTTGTTGCCATTGTTGATGACATCTCGGTAACCACCGGGACGAGAATTTTGCCAATTGGTCCGCCTCGTATTAACGAGCAGGAAAATGGTTCTCTTTGTCCACTGCTCCTGGTACCGATGTTGTTGCCGACATAATCGACCAAAACCAGATTCTCTGTGGGCCATAACCCACAGTTTCACAGGACCGAAACCTGACTCTTGTCAGCTGCCTCCTGATCTTCCGCCCGATAACAGACTCAGTACCTATGCATGATGATCTAGGCCCCCCTTCCATCATCCGCCATTGGCATCGAATGCGTGCCTAACCGCTTAAAACTTCTCATGCGTTCTTTTATTCTCGTGATGTAGTCCCCTGAGTTTAAACTCGGAGGATACATTGTACCCCTTACCTTGGACAAACCCGGTTGATCAACCTTGTATCGATCCGACCCCCTTAAGCTTTACCTCTTAGCCTATTCGTAAGTGCGATGAAGCCCCCGAAGAAAGGATGAAAACTCATCGAGATGCACCGATACAGTGCAGTGAAGGCCTCAACATGAAGGATTAATTTCTTCGAGTAGGACAACAAGACCCAGAAGATTCGTTAGGATACGAAACCAAAGCTTTACCCCTTCCACTACTTTTTAATTCTCGGGACGAGAATTCTTTGTAGTGGGGGAGATTTGTAACACCCTCATTGTCAAGCAAAAGTGATCCTTTTTGTTAAAGTCAAATCACTGTGCTTAATCATGCTTCGATCATCATTGATTCAAGTCACATTCAAATCCCCCATTTGATGAAATTGAAAACAAAAGTGATTACTCAACTTCGTTAAAAATGTCAATGCCATTCCAGATGAAACTTCTACATATTGCTAACAAGCATGTTCACCATATTGTGACTAGTGCCAAGTCAATAATACAACAATAATAGAAATACTTAAGGAATGTTAAATTCCCCTAGAAATTCAATTAATAAGTGGAAAACAAACATTAACCATAAATTGTGAAACCTATTTTGTTAAATGCCTAAAATTTGGTAGAACAAGATACTATGGTAAAGGATATTTAATATAACATTTTAATACTATACACAATCTAAACCAGTGTCAAAAGCAGCCCATTTAATCATGTATTAATTATATAAAAGACCAAATGATTTTATAAAAGACCCAAACTTTTTGTAGCAACATATAAATGTGTAATAGAAATATTGGTGCAAGTTTCAACTAATACAAAAATCAAAAAGCTATCCAAAAAAATTACTAACAGAAAAGAAAAACAGTAAAGGAAAACACAAAAAATAACAAAACCCTATCAAACGCCCAGGGCGTAGCCCCCCCACGGCCCAGCCCACCCCACCTCCCTCCTCCTCTTCCCCACAACCTCCCCACCTGCCCCCCCCCCGCTGTAGCCGCACCGTGGCCATGCCGAGGCCACGCTATGGCCCCCCCTCCACCTGCTCCCTCCCCTCCTCCACCTGCCCCGGCGGATAAGGACCCCGCCCCCCTGGACGCCCCATTCCTCTCCCCTACCTCTCCCTCGCTCTCTTCCTTTCTCTCCCCGCGCACAGGAACCACCGCGGTCGTCGCCATGGCTACCATCTTCACCGTTCCCCCTGCTCCCCGCGCCACGGGAGCTTGTCCACGAGGGCCGTCGTGGTCGTCCCCGTCACCTGCCATGCTCAATCGAGCCGGGGAAACCCCGGAGCCACCGTATGCTCGCCGTCTTCGTCCGTTTTGCCCAGGGCCGCCGCGTCCACCGGTGTGGATCCACGCCGTCCGGCCACCACGTCCCCGTACGAGCTCTCCCCCAGCTTCCCCGTGGTGAGCCGCATCCATTCCCCCCTTCCCCCTCTCGTTTGGTCACCGTAGCCCCTCCCTCGTCTATGCCGTGGCCGCCGGCCGCCATTTCCGCAAGCTCGGGTCCTCGATCTCGGTCGACCCCTGTGCTCCCTCCCCGCACGCGCGCGCCTGCTCGCTGCCGCGCAACCCCCCTTGGGCTTCCCCCGCACCGCCACCGCGACCTCCCCCTCGCCTCGCCGGAGTGCCCTCGCCGCCGGGCTCTGTTGCCGGTGGCCACGGTTGTTGTCAACCATGGGCAACCACCCCACCCCCCTAGTTTAATTAGCCCCCTTGCTAATCCCCTATTAACCCCCTAATGTCTCTGTTAGAATGACAGGTGGGCCAGCCCCTTTAATTCACTGTTAAATTTAATAATATTGTTAACTTAATATGACCCAATGTCACCTGGGCCCCACTGTCAAATAAATTTGATTTAAATTTAATTACTTCACTAAGCAAATGACATGTGGGCCCTCTGTTATCTTAGACTAAAGAAAATGATTTAATTGCCTCTGTGTATGACATGTGGGTCCACCCTATCAACACTATTCTGGATAAGGTTGTGGACAATGTTGCTATTTAATAATAAAGAAAATTCAAGAAATTCTATAAAATGATTAAAACTTAGAAAATCAATATCTTTTAATCCGTAAGTCCAATGACAAAAATTTATACATGAAAATTGATCAGAAAAATATAACGTATCAAGAATACATCACCTGTATTCCAATCGCACCCCTCTAACTTACCGAACCTGAGACTTTCCCCCTCCTGATCGTCTGTCCGGTAAGTACTCGGTACTGGTAAAACTTCCCGGATGAATTTATTCTGAACACGAAAGTTGTTCAGAATGGATAACCTAACACGGATCCACCTTTCACATGTTTGTCGGATGTCCATGACACCTCCGACATGGTACCTTCCCCCTCCGGACACCCTGTCCGATAATCACCCGGAGCTGGCAGTTCATCCCCGGATGAATTCTCGCTCCGAGCAACGTGCATTGCACTGCGTTAGAACACCGTTATCAATGCATATGTCGTGTCATTCATCTGTTTGCTATGATTTCTTTTTATTTACTGTGTTTATTCCCCCCTTATTCTCCGATAGACCTCGTTGCTACCGCCGACTACATCGTTGCCGAGTACGACTACTTCGTCGACGACTGTACCCCTACCATCGAGCTTATAGGCAAGTACAACCATTCTCTTCCCCGGATATCGCCTACCTTTCCGTACTTTTCTTGCACTAGGCATTGTTACTGCTGCTGCTACGTTACAATCCTATTCAATTGCATAGCCTGTTTTTTGTCGCCCCTTGATGTACCTTCCTATATCCTATGCTGCCTTATAAATATATATAGAATATTCAGCAGTAAACCCTGCGCATTGTTAGATATGATTAGATAGCGGGCTGTGATCACTCTTGGAGTGATCGCGGAAATGATATATTACAACTGCAACATGTACGGATCAATGCAGACGCCATAGGGAACCTACAACGGCGAGACTCTGCCGAGTCGCTTCGGGTTTGACTTACAAGTGGAAGGACTCGTATTTCACTCTCGTCGGCTCAGTAGCGTAGCATCACTGGGATGATACGAGGGTATTCCCCTTTAGTTCATTCCGCTGGTGTCTCGGCACCACCGGGGTGATACGAGAATATTCCTCTTTAGTTCATTTTGTTGATGTCTCTGACGAGCCACATCAAGTGGAGCTATCGAGGAGTAATCCTCGTACTCCACTCGTTGCTGACTCTGTAAAGCCGCTCTAGGTACCTGATCAACGGTTGTCCTTCAGGTAAGAAGTCAGGCAACCCAACGGTGCCCGCGAGTGGTATTGCGACGGGACGACAGGGAGGGTACGACCAGTGTACCGGTGTGCTTGGCCCCTGATCGTTGTCCGCGAGAGTTACCAAACCACGAAAGTCGAGCTCCTCTAGGAGCAAACGCGAGACAAGGTAAGGAGACGGTTCACCTTGTTGGTAACCGCAGAGACTTTGTGGGACAACAGGGCAGGCACTGATGTACTGGTGGTCCTGACTGATGTCGTTGTCCGCGGGTCAGTTAAGTCGAGGCAACGATAACGGTTTCCCCGCAAGTTAATAAAATGACTAATGGTTCGGCGGATGACTTGAGTAGCCTTTTGGCTTATACGCGCTACCTACACGTGGGAATTACGAGTTATGGGCTCCTATGCTTCGTAGTGTCGTCCGAGGACTCTTCAGACGTCAGCAGTACCACGGCCTGCGCCGGGAAGTGGTGTTGTCTTATTTTCTCGCGTGGTGGTTTCTTATTTGGATTTGCTTTAACTTCACCGGCCAGCCACGCACCATGCAGGAGTACGCTC
This sequence comes from Bromus sterilis, assembly GCA_950022295.1. Taxonomy (NCBI): domain Eukaryota; kingdom Viridiplantae; phylum Streptophyta; class Magnoliopsida; order Poales; family Poaceae; genus Bromus; species Bromus sterilis. The sequence continues at coordinate 151,770,441 of OX465596.1, read as the reverse complement.
GGGTTGGGGTCCAAGGCTCGGCGTACTTAGGACTTAGACCGGCGCATGGCCTCTCTGTTGAGTTTGAAAGATGGGCTACGGAGTGTCGGATTGCCTCGGTGGGGCATTTCCTAACAAGGTGTACGCCACCCTAGATATCCGTGCGTGTAGTGTAACACAAGTGCACCCCTGCAGGGAAGATTAATCTATTCGAATAGCCGTGTCCACGGTAACAGGACGCTTTATGCTGAAGCTGGATCTTACCACTACAAACTATTATTATTAAACCGTATGGTTCCGGGTTTGCTTCCTCGCAGGGGAGTCGAGGAGGGAACTCAGAGGCATTGCTAATTACTACAACTTATTATTATACAATGCTGCAGCAACTTCTACTGCATTGTTACTTTATTCTTTATATAAACTGTTGGCTATTCTCTTCTCATGCTGCAAGATTCATCGGAAGATTGCTAGTCTTTGATAGGCCTAGCTTCTTACCCTTATTCTGATTTCTATCTTTCAGTCCACTATAAATGGCCTCCCCTTCCTTTTGATACAATGCATATATGCTTAGTAGCGGACGTAAGACTCGCGGGTATGCTAGATACTCACCTGCTTTATTTTCCCCTTTTATTGTTTTGCCTGATCGGCCTCTGCAGTCGACGTTGGAGCCTTGGAGTCCAGGAGCAGTAGATCCCCGATGCCCACCACCGCAACATGAAGATCCCGGATGCCTTCTACGGCGTCGAGTTCCCCGTCGACCAGGAGTAGTTTGGAGGTTCCCAGGCTGGAGGCCTCTCCTTTTCGATCGTTGATGATATTTGTGCTAGCCTTCCTAAGGCAACCTTGTATCCTTGTGTCTGTACTCAGATACTACTGCTTCCGCTAACTCGGTGCTTTCGAGCTGTTGTATTCAAGCCCTCGTGGCCCCTGGCTTGTATTATACAACTTGTATTATTTCATTTGTAGAGTTGTGTTGTGATATCTCACCGTGGGTCCCTGATCTCGATCGTGTACCTTGCGTGTATGATTACTGTACACGACTTGATTTTTGGGGCGTCACAGTTCACTAGGTATAAGCAACACAAAAAGCTATAAAACATTACTGGTCTAGGACTTAGTGAAAATCAAGAAAACAGGGCATAAACTATTATTTTTATGCTGTACAAACAGGAGTAAAACTATATGTAAATGTGCAGAAACATGACATAGAAATATATGAGCATGGAGTAGGCATGATGGTGATCAGGCACAAACAAGAATCAAGGTCATAGCCATCATAGATAAAAAGATATTAAGCATGCAACATGGCATCAGAAAGTTACAGACTTAGAGAAAAACAGAGGTGCCTGTCAAAAACAGCAGCATAGCAACTTTGGAGCTCAATAACTATATGACCAACAAGCATATCATGACAATGCACTACATTTAATGGAAGTAGACATGATGCTTAATAGTATGCAAAAAGAATTAATACAATAGGCCTCATGGATGTGTCACAATCATCAATCAAACTTGCAATAAAATAATAGCAACAACACATAACAGAAATTAGTAGCAATTAACATTCTGATGCTCACTTCAACAGAGATTAACAATATCAAGATGGACTCAAATCAAAATGTCACAAAAGATGAACTGAAGTACACACAATCTAAATTTTTTCCTTTTGGGCGCAACGTCATCCGGGTTACGGTTTACTCGCAATTCTAATCGCAAAACAGAACCAGCAGCAACAATACAGGGACTTAGCAAAAAAAGGATAAAGAAGTAAATAACAGAGAAAAAAAAGACGGCCTGGGCCTCACCCATTGGGCTCGGCCTAACTAGCTGAGGAGGCGGCTCGGGCCACTGGCTGGGCTTGGGCGCGAGGCCGCTTGGGCGTTGGAGGACGGGGCGGTCGCCGGCGGCTGGATCAGGCACCAGCGGCGGCGTGGGCGATGCTTGGTGCCGCGGCCCGAGCTCGGGCGGCCATGGTGGTTTCCGGCGGCGAACCTGCAGAGAGAGGGAGGCGACGGGGTGAGAGGAGAGGGGGAGGAGAGGGAATGAGAGGTCACGGGGAGAGGAGGGGCGTGGCGGCGGCTGCTCCCAGCGGCGTCCCCGATGAGCTCGGGCGGTGTGGAATACCTCCACGGCAGGCGGTAGGTGGAGCTTCTGGTGGGTGACGTGGCGCCTTCGGAGCCCTCCGATCTCCCGATCGAACGGCTGCAAACAGACCGCCAGGGGTCCGCAGGACCTCCGATTCGGGTAAAACTTCAAACTGCGCGATCAGCGCATCGAGCCGGGGGCGTTCACCTCACGCTGGAACCATTTCTAAAACACTTTCCGGCGCGCTATAAAAAATATCCCGTTTACTTATTAAATGGGGTTTTTCGTTCCGTTGGCTACGGCTGGTCTTGTGCGGTCTTCATCTGGTACAAGATAAGAGGTGGAAAATATTCGCCGATCAATAAATCAGGAATGCAAACACCACAAAAAATCAGACAATCAAACAATTCACACCGAAAACATTTTTTTTAATTTTTGTGAAATCTGGGCTGTTACACCCGACTACTTACCTTTAAGGACACCAGTTGATTCAGGTGCCTACCATCAAGTGAAACTAGGAGGAATCACCCTCGATGGTACACTTGAAGAGGTTCGACCGAGACATCAGCGGAATGAACTAAAGAGGAATATCCTCGTATCATCCCTGTGGTGCTACACTACCGAGCCGACGAAGAGAGTGAAATACGAGTCCATCCACTCGTAAGTCAAACCTGAAGCGACTCGGCAGAGTCTCGCCGTTCTAGGTTCCCTTGGGCGTCTGCTCTGGACCGTACCTGTTGCAGCAGTTTAAATCATTTGTGTTCCGAATTCACTCCCCAAAGTGATCGCAACCCGATTACTAAACCTAGTTGACTAACATTGCGCAGGGCTAACCACTGAATATTATATTTATATACTAGGCAGCATAGGAAGAAAGGTACAACAAGGGGCGACAATGACAGGCTATGCAATTGTATAGGTAAGCAATGTAGCAGCAGCAATTCCTAGTGCAACTATATAGGTGATATCTAGGAGAGGTGAAGGGGCACTGCTTGCCTGGAAGCTCGACAGTAGGGGTACGGTCATCGACGACGTATTCGTACACAGGGGCGTTGACAGCGGTCGCCGGGTCTGCCGGACAATAAGAAGGGGGGAAGAAATAATAAATACACGGCAATAAGAGCAATATAGATACAATACATGGCGATACGTTAAGCTGGAGGTGAACTAAGGCAGTGCTACACGTTGCAGACGAAACGAGAATTTACCCAGATGTTTTACCGGGTCCGGGTGATTACCGGACAGACGATCCGGAGAGGGAATGTCTCGTGTTCGGTATGTTAGAGGGGTGGGGTGGGTATGTGGGTGGTGTATTCGTATCCGTTATATATTTTTGAGCAATTTTCATGTATAAAGTATTTTCATCGGAGTTACGATTTAAAATATATTAATTGTCTAAGTTTAATTCATTATATTTATTTTCTAGGTTTTCTCTTATTAAATAAATCAAAATTATTCACAATAGTAATGTTGACCAAGTCAACCTGATAGAGGGGACCCACATGTCATATGATGGAGCCTTTGACTTTGTCAACTAACCAATGGGCCCCATGTGTCGACTCTAAGTGGATTTGTCTAAAATTACTAAGTCTGAGAATTTGTTATTGTTTAGCCCTCTTGTGAATTTAATAACTAATTACTTAAGCCACAAACAAATATATGGAAATTATATTATTTGATCTAGGATATATGTACAACATGCCCATGTCATTTGAATTATTAAATAAAATCAGTAGCACAAAGTTTTGGGCGAAAGAAGTGGTTAAGCTATTGATTGTGACTTAGTAGAAATTTGCTGATTCTGAGTACTTTTGTTATCAACAGAATTTATTTGTTTTCAAAATACTATAACTATTGTTATATACATCCTATGATCTTGAGCCCAACATTAACTTCAGCACCTATATAGGATCTACAAACTGGTAAAAGTTTCATAAATATTAGAGTTCATTTGCCTAATTAAATCTTTACTTGAAAAGTGCTATTTGCTGATAATTCTAGAAATTGTCAAAATGTATGAACTTTGCCTCATGAATATCATTGATCCATAGCTCTAATTGAGATGCTTCCTATAAGTGTTTTGCACTACCTTATGTGCACTCTCATGCCAAATCCTTTGATGCCATGTTCAGTTCACGTAGCATGTCATTTTATTGCTCTAAACTAGCAAGGTTAATATAGTTGTTTTACTGCTAACAGAAAAGTGAATTTTATAACATTTAATTCGTGCATTTTCTGAAGTTGGTCCAATGAAACTAAACAAAGCTTGATACTTCTACTATCCATCCATATCTTTTTTGAAACGGGGCAAAAGACTTGCCTTTATATTGATATAGAAGGAGCAAAAACAAGGGGGCCTAAGCCAAAAAGAAAAAGATACATCACACGAGCAATAGCTCAACCCATAAGTTCCGCAAGGTTTTTAGCTCCCGCTAAGATCCAAGCCTTCCCTTCCTCTCTAATCTTACGCATAACCTCCGAAGGCAATGAGGACTTTTTTTTGAAAACCCTCTCATTTCTTTCCTTCCAAATCTCCCAAGCGATGAGCATAATTGCTGTCTTGAGGCCTTTGGGAGAGGAGGTGGTCGTACTGGCCGTAGCACGCCAGTAGTCCAAGACCTTAGGGCGATTTGAGCCCATGTTAAGAAGCAAATCCGGGCAAGAGAGCCAATTCGCAGTAGCGGACCAAATCCTCTTGGAATATCGGCACTCAAAAAGGAGATGTCGCGCCGTCTCGGGGGTACACCTGCAGAGTTGACAAGTAGGATGGTGTGGCCACCCGCGCTTCGCCAAATGGTCAGCGGTCCAAAGGCGGTTCTGGACGGCAAGCCAAGCAAAGAAACGACACTTGGGAGGGGCCCAAGTCTTCCACACAAACATCCCGTAGGAGCATGGAAGAGAGCTCATGAATTGAGCCTTATAGGCGGAACTTGCCGAGTAGCAACCGTCATGTGACAGAGTCCAGGTAATGGTGTCCTCAGTACCTAGAGAAAGGTTAATGGTCGAAAGGAGCTCCCAGAGGTGAACGAATTTGATGATGTGTTCCACGGTGAAGGAATCCACCGCAAGATCGGTGATCCAATTTTGGTTGGTAAGCGCGTCCTGAACCGTTCGGTTTTTTCTTCTAGACCCTTTAAAGATCAGAGGCGCCAGGTCTTTAGGCGGCGTTCCATTGAGCCAAGATGAAGACCAGAAGGAGGCTTTTCTGCCATCACCAATGGTAACTCTAGTAGCCGCGTTGAAGAGTTGTCGATCGGTGTCATCGTTGGGGGTTTCAGTTCCCACCCAAGGTTTTTCCGGCGCCGTCCACTCATACCACAGCCAACGAATCCTGAGAGCACGGGAGAACCTGTCCAGGTCGAGAATCCCCAGACCGCCCAGCTCCTTGGGTCAACAGACCTTTTGCCAGTTAACTTTGCACTTTCCCCCGCTCACATTTTCTTTGCAATCCCATAGCATCCCCCGTCCGATCTTGTTAAAATCCTTAAGGATACCCTTATCAGCTTTAAGAGCCGTGAGGAGGAAAATCGGCATGGAAGAAAGAACAGACTTCACGTAGGCACAGCAGCCAGCCCGAGATAGGAATTTGCCTTTCAGAGGATCCAGACGCGCAGCCACCTTATCAATGTAAGGTTGGAGATCGGCTTTTTTGAGTCTGCCGAGGGCAAGAGGCAACCCCAGGTACTTGAACGGGAACTGCACGATGTTTGCCGGAAAGTTTACCAGAACCGAGGCAAGATCAATATCGGGGCAACAAATGGGAGCCATGGAGCTTTTTGCCACGTTAGTCATCATCCCGGTCACCGCCCCAAAGCTCAGAAGGATATCAGCCAGGTTGGACACATCCCGCTCGTCGGGAGCCAGGAAGATGGCCGCGTCATCCGCATATAAGGAGGTGCGAGGTCCCTGGAAGCCGCGAGGCAACTCCTGAAGCAGGCCGGAGGCAGTGGCCCTGTCCAAAATTTGCTGCAGCGGGTCAATGGCGATATCAAAGAGCAAGGGGGACAGAGGGTCCCCCTATCGAAGACCACGTCCATGAATGATGTCCTTTCCGGGGATGCCATTGAGGATGACCCGCGATGAAGTAGACGAGAACAAAGTAGCCAGCAGGGCCCTCCACCTCGAAGGGAACCCGAGGCGTTGCAAGAGGTCAAGAATATAATCCCAACGGACAGTGTCGAAAGCCTTGGCGATGTCAAGTTTGACGAGAAGGGCCGGGATCTTGCTGCGATGAAGCTTGCGAGCGGTGTTCCTCACGTACATGAAGTTGTCATGGATGGATCTAGTCTTGATAAAAGCGCTCTGGTAGCGGGAAACAAGAACATCCATCTTCGGGCCGAGCCGCCGAGCCGTAGCTTTGGCGATGATCTTCGGGATCGCATGGATTAGGCTTATGGGCCTGAAGTCAGTGATAGCCTCCGCTCCCTCCTTTTTAGGAAGAAGAACAACGTTGGCCGTATTGATGATGTGGAAATTGGAGGCCGAGAGCTCGGAGAAGGCATTGATGACCCCCATCAGATCAACCTTAATGATATCCCAACATGACCGGAAAAAAGCAATTGAGAAGCCATCAGGGCCGGGGGCCTTTTCCGCAGGCATGTCCTCAATCGCGTCTTTTATCTCGAGCTCGGAGAAAGGCAGGCCAAGATCTTCCAAAGCATGAGAGGCAGGATTTACAACCGCCCAGTTGAAGTCAAGCTGGCGGAGCGGCGGACGACCCAACGTTTGGGAGAAGTGGTCGAAGACCAAATTCTCCTTATCCTCATGTGTAGCCGCCCATCCATCACCATTTTTGAGCCTCTGAATGTGATTTTTGCGCCTTCTAGAATTTATCCGCAGGTGAAAGAACTTGGTATTAGCATCCCCCTCACGAAGGTAGTTGATTCTGGAAGCCTGCCGCTTCCGCGAACGCTCAAGGGCCGCCAACCCCAGGACACGACGCTTGAGACCGGCGCGAAGGGCTCTTTCATCCAACGACAAGGTGCGTGTTTCCTGAGCGACGTCCAGCTAGAGAATAACGTCCAACGCCATCATAAGCTGAAGCTTGCAATTCGAAAAAAGGCCTTTGCTCCAGGATCTCAAGCTTCTCGCCGTAGTTCGCAGCTTATGATTGATCACATGCACCGGCTGAGTATGAGAAGTAGGCGCCGACCATGCCTGTAGGACCGTATCATAGAAGCCAGGAATTTTGGGCCAGAAAGATTTGAAGCGGAAAGTACGAGGCTTTAGAGGGCCACTCTGATTAGAGAGTAGGAGATTAGAGAGTAGGAGGGGGCAGTGGTCCGAGAGGGATGACGAGAGAGCGTGCAGCACATGATTTTCGAACGTCAGATCCCAACTAGAGTTGCAGAAGGCACGATCCAAATGCACCAGGGTGGGGTTTTCACGCTCATTGCTCCAGGTATATTTTCGGTTCTGCAGCTTGATCTCCTTGAGCTGGCAGTTGGTGAGAGCGCGCCTGAACTGACCCATAAGTCGAAAATTCAGGTTGTTATTATTTTTGTCTTCCGCCCGATAAATGAGATTAAAATCTCCAATGATGAGCCACTCATGATCATTAGCAGGAGTGGCGTCAGAGATCTCAGCCAGGAAAGCAGCTTTGTCGGCATTGGTACTAGGACCATAAACCGTGGTGAGCCTGAAGGAGGTGCCACAAGCCCGGATGGAAACCTCAGCGGAGATCCAGTGAGTGCCCATGTGGATGCTGCAAACGGAGACATGCTCGTCGTCCCAAAGAAGAAGTATACCCCCACGAGTACCGACAGCCGGCCTGTGGGCGAAAGATCTAAGTCTATGACCACCAATATAAGCCGCGGTATGGTGGTCAACGAAATCCATCTTGGTATCTTGGAGGCAAGCAATATGGCACGGGGTGTCAGCAAGGAAGGCATGGACGGTATCCTTGCGATCTTGATTATTTAAACCTCTAACGTTCCAATCGAAGATATTAAGGTTCGGACCAAACATAGAGCCAGAAAAACAGGAAGAAGCAATCGAACACAACCGGGCGCGAACGAGAGCAACTAAGCCTGAGCGTCCTGCACAACTGGGGCTTCAGCACCATTAGCCCCTCCCAAGGCAATCAGGGCCTCGTCGGCTTCAGACATGCTTCTGACGTTGAGCTTGAAGAGGGCGGCCAACGCGTCAATCGTCTTGTCGGTCAGCTGATTATTGAAGAGCTCAATGTAGCTGTTGCGAGCCTCGATCAGCGGCATCCCTTCGGAGGCAACTCCCATCTTTGCGTTCAGCACCTGAATGGCCTTATCCATAGCATGCATCTTTGGCTTCGCGCCAAGCCGCGCACTGCACCTAGCATCGGAGGTTAAAGAACCCGAGGCAGGCCTCAAACGAGGTGTAGGGGGGGCAGGCAGCGGCAAGATTAGCACCGGGGGGCAATCAAACAGATTCTCCGCATCGTCCAGGGGCGAACGATCTTCAGCAGAAACCGCGGGAGGCGAAGGAGGAGTCTGCATTGGGGCGGACGGCGCCGTCGTGCGCCTCTCAAAAACCTCAAGTGGCGCAAGGGCCACCTTATCAGCCAGGACGGCGGCGTCACCGTTCTTCTCGTACCAAGCTTCATCTTCGGACATCATCTCCCAGGAAACAGGCACGTTCGCCCGGACGTGCGGTGGTGAGGCGGAAACGCGCAGCCCATGTGGAGGCGTCATAGCAGCGACAAGATCATCAAGTTCCCAGGAGCTGAGTGGCGTTGGAGACGTCGACGATATTGGGTCCGTGGCCATGCCAAGCGGGGGCGAAGCGAGACGGGAGAAGCCCGACGTGAAGGAGTCCGAGAGCTCTTTGATGGCCTCAGACCAGTCGCGGCAGGATCCCTGAAGAGGCGATAGGGCGGGGGGCATGGCGCTCGCAAGATCTCCCTCCTCCATCCAGGGGCTAGGCTTGGGAACATGCGGTGGCGCGACAATGATAGAAGACATTCGGCGCGTGGCCGTAGTCGAAGAGGCCGGCTGCTGGCTGCAGGTGACGCCGGAGGGCAGCCCCGCCGTATAGGAAGGGCGCTGGTGGCCGCCTTGTCCGCCTGAGGAGAACCGGAAGGAGCGGCGCTTATCGCGGTTATCCCGGCGGCCAGACTTCGAGAGAGCGCCCTGTCCACGCAAGCCGCCATATGAGCGACGGGTGGGATGACGACCAGACTCATCATCGTCGTCATGACGGCGGCGCATACTTGGCAGCCGGTCGTCACAACGGTGACCCGCCCTTGAGCGGCTACGACGTCTCTCGTCACGCCCCCGAGAGCGGGAGCGCCTGGAGCCGTCAGGGTGACGCGAGCGGGAGCGGCGAGAATGATCAGCAGCGCCACGACCGGAGTGGCGAGAGCGGGAGCGGTGAGAGTGACCTCGGCTGTCATGGCGAGAGCGAGAGCGTCGGCCATCCCCGCGATCATCATGCTCCGTCGCGCGCACAACCGAACCGCCATCCGTGGCATGATCATCATCGTCGATATGGCGAGGGGTGTGAGCAGGGCCCAGCGCGCCGAGAGCCGGGATGGGGGCCGGTAGGATGGAGCCAGATTCCGCGCACACCGGCAGCCCATCAATGCTGCCTAAGTGACATGCCGGAAGGGAATGCGAGACAGGCCTGAAGTCGGTGATTGGCTCGCCACCGTCCAGCACCGGCGCCCCGGTGAAGTCTTCCACCTGGTCAATATGCAGCAGAATTTTGAAGGTCATGCCCCTCTTCCACTGATCAGGCCTGTCCTCTTCGATGCGCTCCCTGGAGGAGAGACCCACGGGCGCCTTGTTAACGAGAGTGTACGAGAGAACTTTGGGGATGCGATGCGGGGACGGCGTCCATACCCACATGCCGAAGGAAGAGGTGTCCTCCATGGTGGTGAAGCCATCATCGAGGCGCTGCACCGCACACTTCCTTCCGACAAGCTGGTCTACAACCTCCAGCCTCCAGGCGAAGGGGGGCAGCCCGTCGATGACCACATGAACCCGGAAGTGGATGTCGGCGTTGTAGGCGTTTGACACGGCGCGCCATGGCCGGAAATGGACGTCGAGGCCGTCAAGCTTGAAATTGCAGCGCTCGGTTCGCATCACCTTGTCGCGCAGCTCGGCGGAGGAGAACTTGACGAGGTACTGCTGCGGGAAGTGAGAGCTCACCATCAGCTCCGACTCGCGCAGGCGAAATTTGCGGCGGAAAACATCTTCGACATCAGCGCGGTCCATCCCTGACGGCGCGGACAGCACCCAAGCCACGATAGCCGAGTTCTCCCAGTCGAGGCGCTCGCAGTCAAGGTCGTAGGAGGTGGTGATGTAGCATGAATCCTCCTCCGTGCGCGTGGATGGGTGGCCGAGGAAAGCCACGCCAGCCGCAGCTTGGGGGCGCGCACTCGCCATGGGCGCATGGCCCGGCCGAGGAGGACGCGGGGGAGGCCTGCGGGAGCGGGGACGAGAGCAGGCGGCGACGAGGTGCTCGGGGGACTTGCAGCGAAAACAGGGGCGCGGGCTCCTTCTTGTAGGCAGGGGAGGCGAGGAGGCGAAGGAACGACGGAAGGAGGGGGAGCGGCGGCGGTTCAGCTGGAAGGTCGCGACTCTTCGGGCCACACGCCGCGCGCGGCGCGACATTACTAGTGTCCAGCCCTCCTCATCAAATGCCTCCCCTGGGCCCGTCGACTCCGGGAAGGGCGGAGGTGGAGGCGCCGAAGCAACGAGGCGGCGTGGAGGGGAGAGGACATCGTCGTCTTGAATGCAGGGAGCAGGCACATTGAAGCGCACCGACTTGCGCACGCGACGTGGAGCAAGGAGCAAGGAGGCGGCAGAAGAACGGAGGATGCCCACCGGAGCAGCCGCAGCAAGGGCCGAGGTGGACGGGGACCCCGTGAGGCGCCAGGAGGTCAACGCCTTGCAGATGGAGTCATGCTCAGCAGGGGAAGGCTCCTCAAGGAGGGGCGGCACCACGACCACGCTCCGGAGCTTCCGCAGAGCCCGCTCGGAGCCCGTCAGCGAGATGAGGGACCGCAAAGGGGCGGCCGTGTCGGATCTTGGATCCCCCCCGGCGGAGGTCAAAGGCGCCCCAAAACTGAGGAAAACTGGGGAAAAGTTCGGTGGTAGGGAGGGTGGGGGTGGAGGGAGGTGGCAGGAGGGAAAGGGGAGGCTGGAGTGAGCAGGGACGCCGGAGAAAGTGGGCGGCGACGGCCGGCCGCGGTGGGCGGACGCATCGCAGGAGCGTCCCTGTCCAACGGTCATTTTTTCCCCGCCGACAGTAGTTATCCATCCATATCGTTTTAAGCATTTTAGGATGTGATTTGTTGTTGTTCTGCTGCATACAAAAGAGGGTTCAGCAGCAGTTGTAACAGCAGCTAACAATACAGCTTGAGCAGCAATAGCTAGCACCGACAGGTTCAGTTAGCAGCAGCAGCTGAGAAGCAACAAGCTGAGCAGTAACTGAAGGCAGCAGCTATGCAGCGGCGAGCACAGCAGCAGCCGATCCATCAGGAGCACAACCCACACAATCCCCCGTTCAAGACTACGTACGCGCGCACGCCCACACGCACACACTTCATGAACGAACACACACACACACACACACACTGCACTCACACACCATGGCCAAACCATCCATGGCCATGGACAGTGTACCAGCAGCCACGCTCGGCCACGACATTCTCGGGGACAACGGCCATGGAGCGCTGGGCGTGGCCAGAGTACGGCCGATGCATGCGTGTACACTGCAAGGCTGCAGCGGGGTGGCAACCTGGTGCGGCGAGCACGACAACAGTGGCCTACGACGATGGATACGCCGGGGAAAACATGGGAATCGAGCGAGGAGCTCACCGCGGTGGCGCTGCCGATCTTAGGGGGGCCGGACACAGTTGCCGACGACGTATTTGACGCCAAAGACCGGCGGCCGTGGTGGAGAAGAAGTCACGAGCGACGACACGGGGCTCCTCGACCTCGATCCGGTGATGGAGGCGAAGGAGTCGAGCATGGTAGAGCCCTTGGACAGCACGATGCATCTCGAGGCAGCCGTTGGCCACGACAACGGAGGTGTCGCAACGACGGCCGAGGCGGTTCACGTGTGGGAAGAAGACGGGGGCGAGCGCGAGGGATAGGAGAACTTGGCGGCTAGGGTTCCGCTGGGGGTCTCGCGTTTTTATCCCCGCCGGCAAGTCACCGGATGGGCGCCACGGCGATGGCAGCCATGGCAGTCGTGGGATGCCCGAAACGCACACCCCTGCCTCTCCCTGTACAGAGGAAGAAGGAGAGAGGAGCGGGGTGCGCTGGGCCCGATTGGGCTTTGCCCTAGGCGGGTTTTATGGTTTTTTGCGTTTTTCTGTTTTCTTTGTTTACTGTCTTTTTCCTGTCTTGCTATATTAGTTTTTGTTAACATTTGATTTTTTTCCAAAGTTGAAACTTGTTCCCACATTTGTGCTTCACTTTAGAGAGATGCCACAAAAAGTTCGGTCAGTAAATAAGTTCATTTGGTTTACCTTTTGAATATGCAACAAATTAAATGTGACTTTTTGCTGCTGTTTGGAATTGTTTGAATTAATTTATAGCTTAATAAACTTCCATACACATATTCTTATGACCTACTGACTATTATACATTTTATAAAATTGTTTTCAAAAATTTTAGTCTAATTTTATTTTCCACATTGTTTTGAATTTTTATCAGGGCTTGAATTTGAGCTTTACATAATCAAGGGAATTTATCACATGCCAAATCATGATGACATGCCATTTAACAAGGTGATTACTATAGCATGACACCGGGGTGTTACAAATCTCCCCCATTACAAAGAATTCTCGTCATGAGAATTAAAATGTAGTAGAAGGGGTAGAGCTTTGGTTTCGTATTCTAACGATTTTTCTGGTTCTCGTTGCCCTTCTTGAGGAAGTTAATCCTTAATGATGTTGTCTTCATTTCTCTGTGTCGGTGCAACTCAACGAGTTGTCATCCTTCCTTTAGGGTCTTCATCGTACTTACGAATAGGCTAGGAGGAAAAACTTGAGGGGGGTCGGATCAGTACAAGGTTAATCAACTAAGGTTGTCCAAGGGAATGGGGTACAGAGTATTTCTCAAGTTTAAACTCAGGGAAATACATCGAGATCACAAAGGAAGGTAAGAGAAGTTTCAAGAGGATATGTAAGCATTCACCGTCGATGACGGATGATGAAAAATGGGGCCAGAGCATCATGCATAAGCACTTAGTCTGATATCGGACTGAATATCACAATGTAGGTGACAAAAGTGAGGTTTCGATCCTGTGGAGTTGTGGCTGGGGTGGTGACGTTTTATGCAATCATGACGCAAGGTTGGTTAGAGAATAGCTTGTCAACGATGTCGGCAACAACATCGGCACCAAGGGCGTGGGAAGAAGAGAACCACTTGGCAAAGTTCTCGTCCATCGGCGGTAGCCAAAAGGGTTATCCACGATAGTAACAGGTTGTACCGACAGAGTAGTACACTGAAGTGTTTACATAGGCAGGGAATTATCACTACTTTGGTTATAATGATCGCAAGAAAGGTTAAACAGACAAATGGAAAGGAAAATATGATTGCCTGATTAAACAGACCAATGGAAAGGAAAATGAAATGATACGCCATAATTAGGTGTATATCCTTCCGAAGGAAAGTAGAGCATGATATACACGACCAAGTTGTATTAGTAGTGAGTCAAGGGTGTTTGTCGATGATAACACAAATCATCGAGGGGTAAGGATGGTATTTCTTCCCATGAATTCAATTAACACTTGTGTGACGCCCCCAAAATCAAGTCGTGTACAGTAATCATACACGCAAGGTACACGACCGAAATCAGGGTGCCACGGTGAGAATATCACAGCACAACACTAGACACAAATAAGATAAAACTGATATTACAACCCAGGGATCACGAGGATCCGAATACATAAGTTATACAAACATAATATCTGATTACAGACATAGTTAGTCAAATTTTGCCTGAAGAAGGCTAGCACAAATAACATTAGAGATACAGATCAAAAAGGCGAGGCCTCCTGCCTGGGATCCACCGAACTACTCCTGCTCGACGGGGAACTCGACATCGTAGTAGGCTCCTCCTGGAATCTCCTGCTCCTGGGCTCCAACGTCTGATGGCAGCAACCGACCGGGTATATAAAACAAAGGGGGGAAATAAAGCAAGGGTGAGTATCTAGCATACCCACGAGTCTTATGTCCGCTACTAAGCATTTATGCATTTGTATCAAATGGAAGGGGGAGGCTATATATGGTGGACTGAATGGTAGAAAGTCAGAATAAGGATGAGAAGCTGGGCCTATTGAGGACTAGCATCTTCTGACGATTCTTGCAGCACAAGAAGAGAATAGCCACCAGTTTATATAAAGCATAACGTAACAATGCAGCAAAAGTTGCTGCAGCATTGTATAATAATCCCTCCGTTCCTTGATATAAGGTGCCTAAGGTTTTGAGAAAAGTTCCAAAACACATGGCATATTGGTATTATACCATCCGTCTAGACAAATATACCTACGGAAAAAGATAGAACGGAGGGTCTATTTTCTATCATTAGCTGATTCGAACTGTTTTCTCTCGATTTTTTCTAGGAAAAGATCAGTCCGATTATAGTATTATATGTACGCGTTAATATCCGTTCAATAACCTTAGGCACCTTGTATGAAGGAACGGAGGGAGTAGTAAGTTATAATTATTAAGAATTATCAAAGCCTCCGAGATCCCTCCCTCGAATTCCCTCCGAGGAAGAGAAACCGAAACCAACAATTTAATAGTAGTAGTTTTTAGTAGTAGGCTCTGGCTTTAGCATAAAGCGTCATGTTACCGTGGACACGACTATTCGAATAGATCATCTTCGCTGCAGGGGTGCACTACTTTTCAGCCTACACGCTTGCATATCCAGGGTGGCTTACACCTTGTTAGGGAATGCCCCACAGAGGCTATCCGACACACAAAGGCCCATCCTACGACTCATCAAAGAGGTCCCCGTCGGTCTACAGTCCTAAGCGCAAGGGGGTCTTGGGCCATCGCCCCTCGCTCTCCGGGTCGGTGTCAAGACGGTGGATACCACGCAACTCTATCATGGATGTGGATCCGACCTTGCCAAAAGGCTGAACTGGACGTATTTTAGAGCTTTCGAACGAGACCACAACACGGAGGGCCCACACCGTAATCCCACGTGAAGGTAGCGCATACATGACTTTGCGGCCTCTCAGTTCATCTACCTGAACCATTAGACATTTTATTATTATCTCGCGAACAACCGTTATCGTTGCCCGACTAGTCAACACAACGGACAACGAACAACAGCCAGGACCACCAACACATCTGTGCCTGCCCTGTCGTCCCATCAAAGTATGCGGTTACCAACAAGGTGAACCGTCTCCTTACCTTATCTCGCGTGTGATTCTGGATGAGCTCGACTTTCGTGGTTTGGTAGCTCATGGCCTACGAGCAAGGACCAAGCCCACGATGGTATCTTCCTGTCCTGTCGTCCCGATACAATACCTCTCGCGGACACTGTTGGGTCACCCGACTACTTACCTTTAATGGCACCAGTTGATTCAGGTGCCTACCATCAAGTGAAACCAGGAAGAATCACCCTCGATGGTACACTTGAAGAGGTTCGATCGAGACATCAACGGAATGAAATAAAGAGGAATATCCTCGTATCACCCCGGTGATGCTACGCTACTGAGCCGGCGACGAGAGTGAAATACGAGTCCATCCACTCCTAAGTCAAAGTTGAAGCGACTCGGAGAGTCTCGCCGTTGTAGGTTCCCTTGGGCGTATGCTCTGTACCGTACCTGTTGCAGTTATAATAATTTATACCCACGTCCACTCCCTAGAGTGATCACGTCCCGCTATCTAATCCTAGTTGACTAGCAATGCGCAGGGTTCACTGCTGAATATAATATGTATATTTAATACGCAGCATAGGATAAAGTAAGGTACAACAAGGGGCGACAAAGACAGGCTATGCAATTGAATAGGATTGTAACGTAGCAGCAGCAGCAATGCCTAGTGCAAGAAATGTACGGAAAAGATAGGAGATATCTGGGGAAGGGGAATGGCTCTTCTTGCCTGGAAGCTCGACTGTAGGGGTACGGTCGTCGACGTAGTAGTCGTACTCGGAACGGTGTAGTCGGCGGCAGTCGCGGGGTCTGCCGAAAGAATAAGGGGGAAGAAACCGTAAATACAAGGCAATAATAAAAATAAAAATTCAAGACATGGAAAACACATTGTTGGCGGTGTTTCTAACGAAGTCTTAAGTATTTTTAGGCGGAGCGGGAATTTATCCGGGGATGACTCATCAGTACCGGCTGATTACCGGAAAGATGATTCGGAGGGGGAAAGTTCCATGTCTGCAGTGTTAGAGACATCTGACAGACAAGTGGATAGTGTATCCGTGCTCGTTGATCCATTCAGAACAACTTTCATATATAGAACATTTTCATCCGAAAAGTTTTACCGGCTCCGGTCATCTGACAGACAGATGAACCGGAGGAGAAATGTTCCACGTTCGGTATGCTAGAGGGATGCGGTGGGTATAAGTAGCGTATCCGAGACCGGTGGATTTTTCTAAGCAACTTTCATGTATAAAGTTTTTCCATGGAGTTACAATTTAAAAGCTATTGGATTTCAAAGTTTTAAACAATTTAAAAGAATTTCTGGAATTTCTTTTATTAATAAATACTACATTATCCAGAATAGTAACTTTGACTGAGTCAACCTGACAGTGGGGTCCCACATGTCATGCACTAGACATTTATAAATTAGTTTATTTATTCTAAATTAGCAGTGGGACCCAGCTTTCATTCTTAGATATTTTAACTAAATTCATTTTTATTAACTAAATGACTGGGCCCATGTGTCATAGAAATATGTTAATTCAACAGTTTTCTACTGATTAAGTACTAAACAAATTGGGGGGCCCATCTGTAAGTTACCCAGGGGGTATATTTTAACAGTTTTCATTTAAACTAATTTTTCTGGCCTAGGGCACACTTGTCGTCTACACGGCGGGTTATCCCCATTTCTCTTAACCACAGTTTAATTAGGAGAAGCTGGACCCAGATGGTAGTGGCCCAGCCAAACCTCAACCCTGGCTACACGCACGGGCAAACCGGCGGCCCGGGACAGAGGTCACGGTGGCGTGGCCATGGAGGTCAACGCCGGTGGGGGCAGGGGCGGCTGGTCGGAGCACTGCCGGCCACGGCCGAGTGCGGCCAGGGCGGCGACTACTCCACCAGCAAGCAACAACCGCAGGGGTACAACCACGAGCAGCAGTGCAGCTGCTGGGCTAGGGAAGGGGTGGCCCGGCGCGACCAAGGGGTGGCTGGCGCGGCCAGAGTGCGACCCGCGCACGGCCAAGGAGCGTCCATGGGGCGGTGAGCACGGAGCGCACGCGCTCGGTCATGGCGGCCACGGCGGCGGCGAGTGCAACTGCGACGTCCTGTGCGTGCGAGGTGGTGAAGGTTTCTACGACGGCGATTGCGAGCACTAAACGAGGCGAAACGACGAGGAGCTCACCGGGGGGCTCGAAGCAGCGGTCAGGGAGGGCAGGGAGGTCGGAGGCGAGCTAGTTTGCCGACGCGAGGTGACGGCCGTGGCGGGGGAAACATCGGCGATGGCGACTTCTACATGGCATCTCGGCCCCGATTCCTTCGGCAGACCGATGAAGACGATGATGGCGCACGATGTGGACACGCTTGTTTGGCTTGGGGGCGACGATGGCCGTGACGACGACGAACAGTGGCGACGGGGAGTCCACGGGCGAGCTCGGCCTAGAGAGGGAGGGGGGGGGGAAGTGGCTGGCTTCGATCCGCAATTTACGGTAGCGAAGATCTTTATCCCCCACGGGCACTGTAGCGGCGCGAGGGGCACTGGGTGTGGCGGCGACGAGTTGAGGTGCCGGTGGCCATGGTCGACCAGGGGATGAACAACGCGAGGGAAAGGGAAAAGAGGAAGTGGGCTAGGTTGGGCCCGGGTGGGCTTCACGCCATGCGTTAGATTGGAATTTTTCTTTTCGTTTTTATCTTTTTGTTTTATGTTTCTTTTTATTTTCTGTTATAATTTTGTTTAGCCATCATTTGATCTTTGTTAAATAAGAGACTAGTTCTAAAATTAGTGACAATTTAATGTAGTGCCACAGAAGGTTTGGTACAAAAATAAATTCATCTATATTTTATTTATTTAGTTAAAGTACTAAGGGGTGTTGTTTAGCTACTATTTTTATTTGTTTATTATATTAAATCATTGTAATAAATTCCATTTGGTTTAACAAGGTCCACTGATTTTTAGGCATTTAACAAAATTGGTTCCACAATTTTTAGTTCAATTATAATTTCCACTTGTTTATTAAAAAATCTAAAGAAATTTAATAACTCCTAAATATTGATTTAAATTCTATAATTGCTTAGAGGTTATTTTCAAGGTTATGGACATTTCTGTTTAACCATTTTTTAAAGTTTATCTTGACTGGCATTTGCAAATTATTAATTGGAGTTGAATTATGTGCTAATGCAAAGTTTTAACGAGGACGATTATGATGGCAAGGCAATCAATTAGCTTAATGACAAGGTTAAGTTCTGAGGGTGTTACAACTTGGAAGAAGCCAAGATGTCGATGATGACCACGACACATCATGTCGAAAGGTTTCAAGAGAATACAATCGAACAACAGAAGCGAGGAATACAAGTTCGAAAGCAAAAGGTTGATGACACGGAGTAGAAAATACCATTAGCCGGAGGCATCTTGTATCAGGGGAAATTAATCAAGGACTTAGGACACAAGGGAATTTGTATGAGTATCGGTACTCAACCATAAGAAGAAAGAATGCAAAGACAACTGGTGATAGAAGCATCAGAATAATTCGATGTTAAGTACAAGGGAATTATGATTTCCAGATCGGGAGGTGGATGTAATTATCCATACAGACTTATTGGTGGCAGGGGATTGCAAAGGCGATGAACACGTAGGTTCTTGGAAATTTATCGGAGAGTAATCTTCGACATCTTCTGGCGAATCAGGTCATCATCTGTGATGAGGGCTCTTCGATAGGAAGCAGTCACGAGAAGCTAGAGTTAGAGTTAGCAAAATCTTTAACCCGAAAGAGAAGAGAGATCAGAGTCCCAGAGTAAAGGTACGGAGTAAAAGGTCCTAATACCACCTAGTTTGCGACGTGGGCCGATAAGCCACACGACACTGTTAGTAAAGTAGTTTTGCAAAGACAAGACTCAACTTCAACCAAGAAGTTGGAAGGGGGTGTCCTAGAGGCAGTCAGCTCTGATACCAAGTTGTGATGCCACCGAAATTGAACCGTGTACAGTAATCATACACGCAAGGTACACGATCGAGATCATGGACTCACGGTAAGATATCGCAACACAACTCTACAAATAAAATAATACAAGCTGTATAATACAAGCCAGGGGCCACGATGGTTCGAATTCAACAGCTCGAGAGCACAAAGTTAGTGGAAGCAATAGTATCTGAGTACAGACACAAGGTACACATGATTTGCCTTAAGAAGGCTAGCACAAAAACAACAATGATCGAAAAGGTGGGGCCTCCTGCCTGGGAACCTCCAAACTACTCCTGGTCGTTGGGGATCTCCATGTTGTAGAAGGCATCGGGGATCTTCACGTTGCGGTGGTCGATATTGGGGATCTCCACATTGCGGTGGTTGGCATCGGGGATCTCCTGCTCCTAGATGCCTCGCGTCTGATTGCAGCAACCGTGTATACAAAAAAAAGGGGAGAGGGAAAGAAAGGGTGAGTATCTAGCATACTCAGCGAGACTTAAACCCAAGCTACTAAGCATTTATGCATTGGTATCAAAATGGAAGAAGAGGTTGTATGGTGGACTATAAGACAGAAATACTAGGGTAAGAGGGAAGAATCTAGGCCTATCGAAGACTAGCATCTTCACGCGATTCATGAAGCACATGAAGAGAATAGCCAACAATTATATATAAAGCATAAAGTAACAATGCAGCAGAAGTTGCCGTATCATTGTATAATAGTAAGTTTTAATAATTATCAATGCCTCTTAGGTCCCTTCCTCGACTTCCCTGCGAGGAAGAGAAACCGGAACCAACAGTTTACTAGTAATAGTTTGTAGTAGTAAGATCTGGCTTTAGCATAAAGCGTACTGTTACCGTGGACACGAATATTCGAATAGATTATCATCCCTGTAGGGGCTGCACTACTGTTACCCTACACGCTCGGATCTCCAGGGTGGCGTACACCTCTTTAGGGAATGACCCACCGAGGTTATCCGACACGCCGAGGCCCATCCTACGGCTCATCAAAGAGACCCCGCCGGTCTAAAGTCCTAAGCGTAAGGGGGTCTTGGGCTGTCGCCCCTCGCCCTCCGGGTCGTTGTGCGCCAGTTGATTCCACGCAACTCTTCCAGGATGCGGATCGACCCAACCACAATGTTGAACTGGACGTCTTTCAAAACTTTCAAACGAGAAAACAACGCGGAGGGCCCACACCGTAATCCCATGTGGAGGTAGTGCATATAGGGCACATCGACCCACTCAAGTCATCCACCTGACCTAGTTAAGAATTTTATTATAATCTCGCAGACAACCGCTATTGTTGCTCGACTAGCAACACAACGGAAAACTAGCAACAGCCAGGAACACAAGTAAATCGGTGCCTGCCCTGTCGTCCCATCGAAGCTATGCGGTTACCGACAAGGTGAACCATCTCCTTACCTTGTCTCACGTGTTCTCCTGGAGGAGCTCAACTTTCATGGTTTGGTATCTCACGACCAACGAGCAAGGAGCAGGCCCACGATGGTATCCGCCTGTCCTGCCGTCCCGATATAATACCTCTCGCGGGCTCCGTTGGGTCACCCGACTACTTACCTTTAAGGGCACCAGTTGATTCAGGTGCCTGCCATCAAGTGAAACCAGGAGGAATCACCCTCGATGGTACACTTGAAGAGGTTCGACCAAGAAATCAGCGGAATGAACTAAAGAGGAATATCCTCGTATCATCCCGGTGGTGCTACGCTATCGAGCCGACGAAGAGAGTGAAATACGAGTCCATCCACTCGTAAGTCAAACCTGAAACGACTCGGCAGAGTCTCGCCGTTGTAGGTTCCCTTGGGCGTCTGCTCTGGACCGTACCTATTGCAGCAGTTTAAATCGTTTGTGTTCCGCATTCACTCCCCAAAGTGATCGCGACCCGATTACTAAACCTAGTCGACTAACATTGCGAAAGGCGAACTGCTGAATATTATATTTATATACTAGGAAGCATAGGATAAGGAAGGTACAACTAGGGGCGACAATGACATGCTATTCAATTGAATAGGTAAGCAACGTAAGAACAGCAATGCCTCGGGCAACAGATAAATATAGATAGATAGGTGATATCTAGGAGAGGTGAAGGGACACTGCTTGCCTGGAAGCTCGGCAGTAGGGGTACGGTCGTGGATGACGTAGTTGTACACATGGGCGTTGACAGCGGTCGCCGGGTCTACCGGATAATAAGAAGGGGGGGGGGAAGAAATAATAAATACACAAAAATAAGAGCAATATAGATACAATACGTGGCAATACGTTAAGATAGAGGTGAACTAACACGGCGCTACACGTTGCAGACAAAACGGGAATTTAACCGGATGTTTTACCGGGTCCGGTTGATTAGCGGACAGACGATCCAGAGAGGGAATGGCTCGTGTTCGGTATGTTAGAGGGGTGGGGGTAGGTATGTGGGTGGCGTATTCGTATCCGTCATATTTTTCTGAGAAACTTTCATGTATAAAGTATTTTCATCGGAGTTACGATTTAAAAGATATTAATTCTCTAAGTTTAATTCATTTTATTTATTTTCTAGATTTTCTCTTATTAAATAAATCAACATTATCCATAATAGTAATGTTGACCAAGTCAACCTGACAGAGGGGACCCACATGTCATAGGCTAGAGCCTTTGACCTGGTCAACTGACCACTGGGCCCCATGTGTCATAGACTCCTGATGGATTTCTCTAAAATTACTAAGTCTGAAAATTTGTTATTGTTTAGCCCTCTAGTGAATTTAGTACCTAATTAATTAAGCCATAAAAAATATGGCAATATTTGATCTAGGATATATGTACAACATGCCCATGTCATTTGAATTATTAAATAAAATCAGTAGCACAAAGTTTTGGACCAAAGAAGTGGTTAAGGTATTGATTGTGACTTAACAGAAATTTGCTAAGTCTCGGAATTTCTGTTATCAGCAGAATTTAGTTGTTTTCAAAAGACTAGAACTATAGTTATATACATCCTATGATCTTGAGCCCAACATCAACTTGAGCACCTATATATGATATACAAACTGGTACAAATTTCATAATTATTAGAGTTCATTTTCCTAATTAAATCTTTTCTTGAAAAGTGCTATCTGCTTATAATTCCAGAACTTGTTAAAATGTACCAACTTTGCCTCATGAATGCCATTGATCCATAGCTCTAATTGAGATGCTTCCAATAAGTGTTTTTCACTACCTTATGTGCACTCTCATGCCAAATCCTTTGATGCCATGTCCAGTTCATATAGCATGCCATTTTAGTGCTCTAAACTAGCAAGGTTAATATAGTAATTTTTCTGCTAACAGAAAAGTGCATTTTGTGAATTTTATAGCATTTAATCCGTGCATTTTCTGAAATTGGTCCAATGGAACTAAACAAAGCCTTATACTTATACTATCCATCCATATTAGTTTTAACCATTTTAGGATGTAATTTGTTGTTGTTCTTCTGCATACAAAAGAGGGTTCAACAGCAGTTGTAACAGCAGCTAACAATACAGCTTCAGCAGCAGCAGCTAGCACCGACAGGTTCAATTAGCAGAGTTGGGCAGCAGCAAGCCGAGCAGCAACTGAAGGCAGCAGCTGCGCAGCGGCGAGCACAGCAGCAGACGTTCCATCAGAAGCACAATCCATCCAATCCCCCGTTCAAGACTACGCACGCGCGCGCACACACACACTTCATGCACGAACGCACACACACACGCTGCACTCACACACCATGGCCAAACAATCCATGGCCATGGACAGTGTACCAGCAGCCACGCTCGGCCACGACAAGCTCGGGGACAGCGGCCAGGCAGCGCTGGGCGTGGCCAGAGTACGGCCGGTGCACGCGTGTACACGACAAGGCCGCAACAGGGTGGAAGCCGGTGCAAGGAAGGGCGCTACAAGCACGACAACGGCGGCCTACGGCGACGGATACGACGGGGAAAAGGGGGAATCGAGCGAGGAGCTCACCGTGGTGGCACTTCCGATCTTAGGGGGGCCAAACACAGTTGCTGGCGATAGATTTGACGCCAACGATTGGCAGCTGTGGCGGCGGAGCAGTCACGAGCGACGACACGGGGATCCTCGACCTCGATCCGGTGATGGAGGCGAAGGAGTCGAGGAAGGCGGAGCCCTTGGACAACACGGCGCATCTCGCGGAGGCCGTTGGCCACAACTATGACGGCGGCGACGCGACAACCGCCGAGGCGGTTCACGTGCGGGAAGAAGACGGGGGCGAGGGAGAGGGAGAGGGGAACTTGGCGGCTAGGGTTCCGCTGGGGGTCTCGGAGTTTTATCTCCGCCGGCGAGCCGCCGGATGGGCGCCACGGTGGTTGCAGCCATGGCGGCCATGGGATGCCCGACACGCACACCCCTGCCTCTCCTTGTACAGGGGAACAAGGAGAGAGGAGCGGGGTGGGCTGGGCCGGTTGGGCTTTGCCCTAGGCGGGTTTTAGAGTTTTTTTTGCGTTTTTCTCTTTTCTTTTCTGTCTTTCTATATTAGTTTTTGTTAACATTTGATTTTTTGCCAAAGGTGAAACTTGTTCCCACATTTATGTTGCACTTTTGAGAGATACCACAAAAAGTTTGGGCATTAAATAAATTCATTTGGTTTACCTTTTGAATATGCAACAAATTAAATGTGACTTTTTGCCGCTGTTCGGAATTGTTTGAATTAATTTATAGCTTAATAAATTCCCATACACATATATTATGACCTACTGACTATTATGCATTTTATAAAAAAATTTGCACAATTTTTAGTCTAATTTTATTTTCCACATTGTTTTGAATTTTTATCTGGGCTTGAATTTGAACTTGACATAATCAAGGGTGTTTATCACATGCCTAATCATGATGACATGGCATTTAACAAGGTGATTACTGTAGCGTGACACTCGGGGTGTTACAACCATATTGCTCAATACTCTGAAGTCCTCTACCCAACCTTATTGACCTTTTGGGATTTCAGAGAGCAAGGCCCGATCTACACTTCCACCAAACCGATTTGTGTTCCCCTCAAGATTTCTACTATGTTGACTTAGTTACTCTGGGAGCTTTGGCTCCTAAGTGGCTAGGTGTCCGTACCGGAAGCTTCCTTGAGTGTCTTGTGCTCCGGGATGTTTTTAAAGGTGTGGTGGTCTCCTTCAAGACCAACCACGAGTGAATCGAGACTCATCCCTTAGGGGTGACTCGAAAGGATAATACGGTGAGCTACGTATTTGGTAGCGCTCTCAAGGATTGAGCACCGCTCTAATGGAGATTAGCACTCCCTCAAACGAGTGTGAACTTCGGTAGAACA
Source organism: Bromus sterilis (assembly GCA_950022295.1). NCBI lineage: Eukaryota > Viridiplantae > Streptophyta > Magnoliopsida > Poales > Poaceae > Bromus > Bromus sterilis. Next base: position 151,745,810 of record OX465596.1, on the reverse strand, counting down.
AATCTCCGCGTCTCCTTGTCACTTGTGGCTTATCCTTTCCCGCACCTTTACTTGTACTAGCTTCTTATGCTTGTTGGCTTGCTATTGTAGATTGCCTAGCATTTGAGTTTAAGATTGCTTGCCACATAGGGTTGTCCCTCTAGAGCACATCTAAAGAATCTTATTTATCCGCTGAACCCTAAAACTTGGTAACTAAGTTTAAATTAGTTAGTCACCTATTCACCCCCCTCTATTTGACCATATAAATCCTTTCAATTGGTATCATAGCTAGGTTCTTATTAAGGGATTTATCGCCTAAGAGGATATGGATAACTTAGGGGATCAAGGTGAAAACCTTCCCGTGGTCGAAGGAGCACTTGGTGCACTTGGTGCACCCGTTGCTAATCCGACCATTCCACTAAACACCGCTCCACTCTAAGAGAGTGGAGGAGCCAACTCGAGCTCCTCCAACTCACTCACTTTGACAGAATTTGCTAAGTTCATGGAGTCCTTTAAAAGCTCCATGGAGAATTCGATAAAAGATTTGGTTGGTAAAGAAGTTGAAATTTTTTTTGCTTCATTCTCGCAAACTCCTTCTACCTCATCAAAATTTTTCCCTAGCACCACTTTAGATGTTGGTGGAGTAAAGGAGACACATAAACGCCCCACACCCAACACTGCATCGTCATACAATGCTTCTGCTCCTTCATATGCTCGTCCTCATATTCCTATGCCGCATATTAATCATGTTGGGGACCCCCCCCCCCCCCCGCCCCTGTTTGAATCCTGACACATTTGGTAAATGGAAATTAGCTATGGAGTCACATATTCGGAGCGCATCCTGATGGTACTGAAGTAGTGCTCCTCGTTGGCTACCCCAAGTGGAAGGTTGAGAAGTAGCGTAGCAGCAAAATTTCCCTTACGTGGTGGTTGTAAGGTTTATCGAATCCATGAGGACTCCAAGGATTTTCAAGTAGGTGGCTCGACAAGTGAGGCGCCGTTTGAAGATAATCACTTGCTTTACCTGGACCTGCACACACAACAAATAACTTTGCTCCCAACGAGTTCAGAGAGGTTGTCAATGCCTTCGGCCTTGTCGTTTACAAAAGATCAAACGCAAGAGGATAGTAGTGATAATTGCAATGGAAAGTAAAAGCAATAAATAAAATGGAGGTGTCAATAGTGGTGTAAATATGGATCGTCAACCTTGAGATATCTATCCAAAACATCTCGCTGGTATTAAGTTGCGAGCCCCAACCAAAGTGTAAACTTGAAGAAACAGACAATTGCATTAACAATCTATGCGTAAGGTAATCAATACTTGCAACCGCGGTTACAAGCACCGTTGTTTTCTCCCTGGTGGAAACAACACATCCCTAGTCTCATGTTTCTGTCACTCAAGCAAGACATCGGGGGGCATGAACCCACAATCATGCATAACGCTCCCTATTGGAGTTACTATCTACTACTTGGTCAAAGAAATAAAAGGCAACGAATAACAAGCAAGAACTACTCAAAAACAAAATATAAAAGGTAAACCAAATATATAACTCATCACGATATGAACATAATCTCATAATCAATCGGATCCCAGCAAACACAGCATAGCAATAGCAGGAAAATCACATAGGTGCCTTGATCATGTAGGGAAGCTCACAAGGACTAAACATTGAAGAACAAGATTGGAGAGAAGACATCACATAGCTACAGGTCATGGACCCATGGTCAAGGAAGGACTACTCACGGTACATCCGGGAAGGGTCCATGGTGGTGGAGAAGATCCCGTAGGTCAATCCTCCCTCCAGAAGGGTGCCGGGAAGAGGTCTTCTGGTGCTCCCGATCTTGGAAACGCGGCGACGGCCGAACAAAGAGGTATTTCGCGATGCGGGGTTCTCCTCGAGGGTTTTTGGGACGAGGGTGTAATATAGGCCGAAGGGGGGCACCAGGGGGTGTCCCCACCTCCCAGGCGCCCTGGTGGTGCGGCCAGGAGGTTGGCCGCACGACCTGGCCACCTGGGAGGGGGGTGCCGCCCTCCGACTCTCCTTTGGTTGTTCCGAAAGATTCCGTCTCGCCGATTTTATTGTGATTTTTCTGGAATTTTTGGGCCTCTGAAAATTGGTGTAAAATACATGCAACTTAAAGACATCAGCAGGCAGAAACAGGCACTGGGTGCACTGAGTTAGTAGGTTAGTACAAATATGTTTAAAATGATGTAAAATTGTAGCAATGTCACATAAAAGTGCATGGAACAAGCAGAAATTATAGATACGTTTGGGACGTATCAACATTCCCAAGCTTAATTCCTTCTCATCCTCGAGTAGGTAAATGATAACACAGATAATTTCTGTGGTGACATGCTAACACACATATAAGAACTTCAAAGTAAAGCAAGTAATATGTGCAATTTAAGTCAAGATAATAACAATAAAGATTCTTGGTATTGATACTAGAAAATCATGAACATAAAGGTGCAAGAACTCTCGCTGTCCGTGACTCGAATGTCTCCAAATGGTGTTTGCGTGCAAGAAATGGAAGATGGGATTAGAGAATACAAATAATATATAGTTTAATTGAGAACTCAATCTACTAAAGGTTCACACTTGGTATCTTTCGGGATCTTATTTTGACTCATCCCCAGACAACTAGTTAGGTACAAGTCAAACTGATTCTCTCCTTTTCGACTTTGAGCACTCATGCAATGGATGAGAGCGAGCAAGATACGTTGGCACTTAGGATGGCAAAGAGAGGAATGATGGGGAAGGAAGAAAAAAAAGGTGTGAAAGGCTCACATCAATGAGGACAATCATAGGCGAGAGAAAGCCAGATGATAGATATGATGTGAGGAGTAGGGATTGCCATGCAACGGATGCACATATAAGCTAAGGCAAGCTCTCCAATGAAACTAGTGGGGGTGCATCCAACTTGCTTTCTCATGAAGACCTAGAGCTCATTTGAGGAGGATCATCCTTGGAATATGCAAGAAAAGTTCTATAGTGTAAGGATCCCCACATAGTTATGCATGAATGATAATCTCTACGGAGTACAAGTATAGAATGTAGTACGAGTGTGGATCTTTCAAAAGGAATAGTAGTGTTGCCCCCTTCTCTCTTTTTATTTATTTTTCTTCTATTTTTGTGTATTTTTGTGGCCTCTTTGGCTCTTTCCATTTATCTCTCACTTGTCCTCTTTGGGATCTTTTCATTTTGTCCTCTTTGGGATCTTTTCATCACTTAAGGGCAACACTCTATATTTACAAGATTATAAAGAAGATCTTCACACTTTACAAGAAGTACTCAACATAAAGAAGAATGAAAACTGTCATGATGTATGCAAATGTATGCCTCTGCCAGTGTAGCAGGATATGCAATGATACTAGCGCTTCATGTAGCAATAATAAGGGCAAATCCCAACTATCATTCGGTTCCTCGATCAAGCAAAAGCATGTATGCCATGAAGATCAAGTCATGAGATGGTGGATGTTGCATGACAATGTATCTCAGAAAGGCTATGGAAATGCCTTGATAGGTAGGTATGGTGGCTATTTTGAGGAAGATATAAGGAGGTTTATGATGATAGCGTGTATCATGCCAAGGGTTTGGATGCACCGACGAAGTATGCACCAGCACTCAAGATGAGAAAGGGCAATGCATGGTACCGAAGAGGCTAGCAAAATATGGAAGGTGGAAGTGCCAACAATCGAATACTCACATTAGTCCGAAGAACACATACACTTATTATCGGTAACTCTCTATCTAATCAGGAGGTTCACAAAGAGACGAGTACCCCAAGGAGGAGTGTATGGGGGTTTGGTTATCCTTGCGCATCCTCGACCCATGGTACGTGAGGGTACTCTATATATTCCAACCCCTCCAGAGATTAACAATCCATCTAGTAGCTAGAGTTCTCAACTATTTTTTTTTAGTTTTTGAAAATAATCACGGATTGCCCAAAATACGACACCTATCACTAATAGGCTCAATCTCTTGGCACCCTAATGTCCAAACATTACTCAAATCAATACCTCAAAACTATTGCATGTTACTACTACAGTTGTAATGACAACCTTAATTACCTACTCATGCAAGACACACAACTCAGTACAAAAAGACAACTCTCTAAGCAAGATAAGCATGAAAACTCAAGAGAGTTCCTAGAACAAACTAAACAAAAGCTCTTAAAAAGATAAGCATGAAAACTAAGAGCTAAGCCTGACAACAACTATGAAAAGATAAAGAACACAAAAAAAGAAAGATAAGCATGCAAGCCTATGTTGTGTTCTAGGGTGGAGTGGAGCGTGTTTCTCCCCCAAACAATGAAGGCTAGGATCCAACTTGTTACGAACAGCAAGCAAAACTAAAACGAACTAAAAATTGAAAAGCGAGACGCTCCAAGTTTACCACAAAATATATGAAGTGATAAAAATATAGCATGGAGAAGGACGAACTGATGATTGTTGATGGAGAAGGGGATGCACGGTGGCATCCCCAAGATTAGACACTTGAGTCTCCTTGGATATTTCTTGGGGGTGCATGGGGCATACCCAAGCTTGAGAGCTTGACACTCCTGAATCTTCTTTCATCATCTTCCTTCGCATACTTGAAAATTCCCTTCATACAGAACTCAATAGTGATAATAGCAACGGAAATTAAAAATCAATAAATAAACTGGAGGTGTAAACAGTGGTGGAAATATGGACCGGGGTCCCATGATGTTCACTAGTGATGTCTCTCTCCCAAAAGACGATAAAACAACTAAGATGGGTGAACAAATTACAGCTGGGTAATTGATAGAATTATAAACGCACCACAATGCTAATTATGCTACTTGAAAGTAAGAGGCTCAATAGTATGGGCAGTACGCCAAGACAAGTAGACCGAAATCCATCTGCATCTACTCACTAATCATCCACCTTGAGATATCTATCCAAAAAATCTCGGTGGTATTAAGTTGCGAGCCCCACCCAAAGTGTAAACTCAAAGCAACAGACAATTGCATGAACAATCTATGCGTAAGGTAAACAATCCTTGCAACCGCGGTTACAAGCACCGTTGTTTTCTCCCTGGTGGCAACAACACATCCCCTAGTCTCAAGTTTTTGTCACTTAAACTAGACATCAGGGGGCATGAACCCCCAATCATGCATAACGCTCCCTATTGGAGTTACTATCTACTACTTGGTCAAAGAAATAAAAGGCAACGAATAACAAGCAAGAAATACTCAAGAAAAAAATATAAAAGGTAAACCAAATATATAACTCATCATGATCTGAACATAATCTCATAATCCATCGGATCCCAGCAAACACAACATAGCAACATCAGGAAAATTACATAGGTGCCTTGATCATGTAGGACAGGTCACAGGGACTAAACATTGAAGAACAATATTGGAGAGAAGACATCACATAGCTACTGGTCATCGACCCATGGGATACGTCCCAAACGTATCTATAATTTCTTCTTGCTCCATGCATGTTTTGTGTGATATTTCTATGCTTTTGATACACTTTCATACACTTTTGATCATATTTGGACTAACCTATTAACTCAGTGCACCCGAGTGCCAATTTCTGTTTTCTGCTGTTTTGGTATTTTAGGTTTTTCCCATTATTAAAAGTGCTCAAAAATTCCGCGAAATATATAAAAATCAGCGTTCTAGAAGAGTCCTCCGGCTGGAGGATGGGGCCCTGGGTTCGCCCACAGCCCCCAGGCGCCCTCCTGGCGTGGCCAAGGGTCCACCCGCGCCGGGTGGCCGCCTAGGCGACTGGGACCTCCTCCGGTGCCCCCCTTTGGCTCTCTTATTTATACTCCCATCGCGAAAACCCTGATTCCAGAACCCTTTTCTCTAGAAGCAATTCCGATCTCCTCCGCCATCGCCAACAAGTTTCTGGGGACCAAAATTCCTGTGCCGGCACCCTACCGGGACGGGGAAGTGCCCCCGGATTCATCTCCATCGACGTTGCTTCCTCCCTCCAAGATGCGGGAGTAATTCCTCCTCGGGGCTGAGTTTCTACCAGTAGCTATGTTGTCTTCTCTCTCTCCCATGATTGGATCTTCGTTGTGATCATATGCTCTGTTAATCTAGGGTGATCCCATGATATTTCCCCTTCTACTATGTATTGGATTTTATGTACTCGCTTGATCTTATCTATTATAATCCCCGAGACCAAGGTGACAACGGTCTATTGGACATGGATTAGAAGAATATTCTCATGAGTGATTTCCTCTTTTTTGTGTTGATTGAAGATTGAGAGTCTCTAGGTGCTTGTCTTTGACTATCCTTTAGATATGTTGTGGTGATTGTGGTACTCTCTTTGGATGGCCGCGGTGACATTGGGAAATCCATAGATGAGAAGTACAAACTCTGAGGTGTGCTTTTGTAGCCCTACACAATTCTCGTCCTCTCTTGACCACAAAGGAATGACCTCCGAGTACGTCTCCATTGCATGTTTTATGGGAAATATCATGTGATTAGACTATGTAAATATTGTTGGGAGTTTCCACTATTGAAATTATGAAGCCTAGGCCTTTTTTCCACCATTGCAATACTGTTTGTGCTCACGTTTACCCCTTGTTTCCTTGCAGCACTTTTTATTACAGATTTATATTACTTCGTTTTGCCAAACCTATCACCCATATTTTACCATCTCTTCGCCGAACTAGTGCACCTATACAACTTCTAGTTGTATTAGGTGTGTTGGAGACACAAGATACTTCTTGTATCTTAATTGCAGGGTTGCTTGAGAGAGACCATCTTCAACCTTTACTTCCCTGAGTTCAATAAACCTTAGGTCATCCACTTGAGGGAAATTGCTGCTGTCCTACAAACCTCTGCGCTTGGAGGCCCAACATAGTCTACAAGAATAGAAGCGTGCGTAGACATCAAGCTATTTCTGGCGCCGTTGCCGGGGAGGTAAGGCTTGAAGATATATCTTTAGATCTTGCAATTAAATCTTCTCGTTTCTTGTTTTTATTTTCACTAGTTAGGCTTATGGAAAAGAACAAAAAAATGAGAGAGCTTTATGAGCTCTACCTTGAATTGGGTCATGAAGTGTTTGAAGAGAAAATCAAAAAACCTATGGAAATTTATTTGCATACTCTTCATGATTTCCATGTTACTAGTATGTCTTCTTTGAATACCTTTCATGCTAATGATATGCAAAGTTATAAGCTTGGGGATGCTACGTTTTATGAAGATGATCTTTTTAGCCCCCCAAGTTTTGATGAGGAAATTTATTTTGATGATACTTTGCCTCCTATCTATGATGATTATTGTGATGACACTTATGCTATAAAGAATAAATGTTTGCAAGTGTATCATGATAAGAATGATTCATGTGATAGCTATTTTCTTGAGTTTTCTCCTACTATTACTAATGAGAATGATTTTTCTTATGTGGGGAGTAATAAATTTTCTATGCTTGTGGATCATGAGAAGAATTTTCTATGTGGTACTTATATTGTTGATTTTATTCATGATCCCACTGAAAATTATTATGAGAGGGGAACATATGCTTATAGATACCTCAATAATATCAAGTTCCCTCTCTTTATGATGAAATGTTTGAAGTTGCACTTGTTTTGCCTTCCTACGCTTATTGCTTTGTGCTTAAATGAATTATTCTATTGAAATATTCCTATTAATAGCATGTTAGCCTTAATTGTGTTTGGTATTTTCTCCTTGGTGCTCTCTTTTGTTCTTCAACTCTTATTCCTATGAGAGCATCATTAAATCTTAAGCCTATATTTATGGCTATAAAGAAAGATCTCTAGGGAGACAACCCTTGTTATCTTTACTTTGAGTTTTCCTTCTGTTTTTAGTGGTCTTGATGATTGTTACTACTGTAGCAACATCATTCTATCTTTATTTTCAAGCTTTGTGCCAAGTTCTAGCCTCTTATGATAAGGGAAGAAAAAGTTGTGACATGCTGTCCAGAAAACAGATTCTTTCTGCTTGACGGATTCTGTCTGCTTGACGGAAAAAATCAAAACAAATCACTAGTTCATCTTTTTGAGCTGAAGTTTTGACACAACATGCTCTATACAATTGCGAAACTTTCATATGTTCTGAGTTTTTTTATTTGAGTTGCAGATGTACCCCCAAAAAATTCTTTACTACCTGATAACCCACAAGTGTAGGGGATCGCAACAGACTTCATGGGTAGGTATAACCCTAATTTATTGATTCGACACAAGGGGAGCCAAAGAATACTTATAAGCCTTAGCAGTTGACTTGTCAATTCAACCACACCTGAAAAAGCACTAGAAAATATATTTAGTAGCAACGGTGTGTTGACGGGTGTAGCCTTTAAGACTTCCCCAATCACTAACACCCCAAGTAGTAACAAGGTAGTAGCAGCAGTGATGAGAGAAATAGTAACAACGAAGGAAATGAAGATGAAAGATGGACCGGGGTTCAAGGTTTCACTAGTGGTAACTCTCAAAGAAAAAAGACAAGGTGCTGGGTGAACAAATTACAGTTGGGCAATTGACAAAATTGCACAAACTCTAGCCAAAGAAACTAGAGAAATCCTAGTCTAAGAACCAAACGTAGGCATGTGTTCCGTATGTAGTTGTACGTCCTTGCAATAAGAACTTGCACAACATCTATTGTTCTACTGTCCCGCTACGAATGGGGCCAAAGGGAACTTACGGCGATTAAGGTGCTCCTGTCAAAGAGCACCGGAACAAAGCATTAACACTCTACGAACACATGTGATCCTCAAATTATAGCCCATCCCCTTTGTAGTCCCAAGCTGTCACCATTGGGATCGCCGGTTCCAGGCTATAATAGGTGCATACAACCGTAGATAAGATCTAGAACAACAATTATAATCATGCAACCATAACGTGCTCAGATCTGAAATCATGCTACTCGTGCACTAGTAACAAGCATTAAGAACAACAAAATTGCAGGAACAATAATTCATAAACCTCTTAGGACTGAACAAGGTGACAATTCATCGGATCCCAACAAACACAACACCCATTACATCATATGGATCTCAATCATGTAGGGCAGCTCATGAGAACTTTGTATTGAAGATCAAGGGGGAGAAGATACTAACAAGCTACTGCCAAGAACTCATAGTCCAAGGAGGAACTACTCACGATCCATCATGGGGTGAAGAAGAGTTGATGAAGATGGCCCCGGGGGCCTAGGCCCTCTCCGGAAGGGTGCCGGAGTAGGATCCTGGTGACCCCCGAAGCTAGGTTTCGATGGCGGCGGAGATCAGAATCGCTTCTGGAAAAAGTACTTCGATATCTCGGGTTTTTGCGTCACGGGTGAATTTATAGGCCAAGGGGGAGTCCGAGGCGGTGCCCAGGTCGCCCGGGCGGCCACCTGGCGCGGGTGGGCCCTGGCCGCGCCGGGAGGGCTCCTGGGGGCCTGGGGCCACCTCCTGACTCCGTCCTACGGCTGGAGGACTCTTCCTATGTAAATATTTTTTGGTAATTTTTTTGGAATTTTCTAAGCAACTTCTTTTTTGGACTTTTTCTGCAATGCAAAGACAAAACAGACAGGAACTGGCACTGGGCTCTATATTAGTAGGTTAGTCCAATAAATGATTCAAAAGCATGGAAAAAATATGTAGCAATGACACAAAAAGGGCATGGAACGAGCAAAAATTATAGATACGTTTGAGACGTATCACTACCTGTTGTTCTGTTTTTCACAGATTCTGCCACGTTTTTCCTTTCTTCACTTTTGCAAACCTTAAGCTATCTTTTTCTTTGCAAAAACTTTTTTGACATATTGAGAAACAGTAGCTCCACAAGAATATCTTTATTTACAGTGGAGAAAAATTATTTTATTAAGGGTACTAACCTCTCCAATCAGCTTATGATGAGTTGTGTATGAAGGGAGTTTTCAAGTGTGCGAAGGAAGATGATGAAAGAATATCCGGGAGTGTCAAACACTCAAGCTTGGGGATGCCCCCATGCATCCCCAGTAAATATTCAATGAGACTCAAGCGTCTAAGCTTGGGGATGCCCCCGTGCATCCCCTTCTCCATCAACAATCATTAGTTCGTCCTTCATCTCACTATATTTTTATCACTTCATGCGTTATGTGCTATGCTTGGAGCGTCTCGCTCTTAGGTTTCCTTTTTAGTGTTCTTTAGTTTTGCTTTCTGTTCTTAACAAGTTAGACCCCAGCTTACTTTGTGTGGGAGAGAAACACGCTCCACTCCAATCTAGAACACATCATAGGATTTTTCATGCTTATCTTTCTGCTGTTGTGTGTTCTTTATCTTTTTGAGGCTACTGCCATGTTTAGTTTTAGTTTTAGTTTTTGTGTTTAGAAAGATCCTTGGCTTTTGTTTAGTTTGTTGCTGGAACTCTCTTGACTTTTCATGTTTATCTTGTTAAGAGAGTTGGTTGTTGCACTGAGTTGTGTCTTGTCTTGAAGTAGGTAATTGATGTTGCTATTCAATTGTAGTAGTAACTTGCAATAGTTTTGAGGTATTGTTGTGAGTAATGTTTGAACTTTTTGTGTCAAGAGCTCTAGCCTATTAGTGATAGGTGTTGTATTTTGTCCAATCAATGTTTATTTTCAAAACCTACAAAACTAGTTGAGAACTCTAGCTACTAGATGAATCACTAATCTCTGGAGGGAACATATATTAGAGTACACTCACGTACCATGAGTCGAGGATGCGCAAGGATAACCAAACCCCCATACACTCTTCCTTGGGGTACTTGTCTCTTTGTGAACCTCCTTATTAGATTGACAGTTACCGATGATAAGTGCATGAGTTCTTCGGACTAATGTAAGTATTGAAAGTTGACACTTCAACCTCCTCATATTTGCTAGCCTCTTCCGTACCGTGCATTGCCCTCTTCTCACTCCGAGAGTTGGTGTCCACCTTCGTCGGTACATCCAAACCATTGGCATGATACGCTCTGTCATCATAAACCTCCCTATATCTTTCCTCAAAACAGCCACCATACCTACCTATCAAGGCATTTCCATAGCCTTTACGATATATATTTCCATGCAACATCCACCTCTTCATGACTTGATCTTCATGTCATACATGTTCCTGCTACACTGGCAAAGGCATACATTTGCAAACATCATGATAGCTACATCTTCTTTATGTTTGAGTACCTTGTAAAGTGTGAAAGATCTTCTATACCTTCTTGTAAAATAGAGTGTTGCCCTTAAGTGAGGAAAAGATCCCAAAGTGGACAAATTAAAAGATCCCAAAGAGGACAAATGAGAGTTAAATAGAAAGAGACATTGAGGCCACCAAAAAATATAAAAAATAGAAAAAATAGAAAAAGAAAATAAAAAGAGAGAAAGGGGAAACACTACTATCCTTTTGAAAGATCCACACTAGTACTCCCTCTTATCCTTGTACTCCATAGAGATGATCATTTATGCATATAGCTATGTGGGGACCTTCACACTATAGAACTTCGCTTGCATATTCCAAGGATGAGCCTCCTCAAACGAGCGCTAGGTCTTCATGAGCGAGCAAGTTAGATGCACCCCCACTAGTTCCATTGGAGAGCTTTTTCTTAGATCATATGTGCATCCGTTGCATGGCAATCCCTACTCCTCGCATCATATCTATCATTTGGCTTTCCCTCCTATGATTGTCCCCATTGATGTGAGCCTTTCTCACCTTTTTTTCTTCCTCCTCCACTATATTTCTCTCTTTGCCATCCTAAGTCTCAACTTTCATGCTTACGCTCATCCATTGCATGAGTGCTCAAAATATCGAAAGGGAGTGGATCAAATTGACTTGTACTTGGCTAGTGGTCTGGGGATGAGTCAAGATAAGATTCCAAAGAAGACCAAGTGTAAAACATTAGTAGATTGAGTTCTCAACAAATATACTTTTTCTCTCGTATTCCCATATACCCCTTCTTGCACGCAAACACCATTTGGAGACATTCGAGTTACGGAAAACGAGAGCTCTTGCTCCTAATGTTCTTTCGTTGCTTATTTCAATGCTTATATAGACTCTTGCTTGTTATGACTTGAATTGAATCACATACCTTGATGCTTTACTTTCAAAGTTCTTATATGGCTGCTAGCATGTCACCACAGAAATTATGCTTGTTATCAATTACCTACTCGAGGACGAACAAGAATTAAGCTTGGGGATGTTGATACGTCCCAAATGTATCTATAATTTCTGCTCGCTCCATGCATGTTTTGTGTGATATTGCTATGCTTTTGATACACTTTCATACACTTTTGGTCATATTTGGACTAACCTATTAACTCAGTGCACCCCAGTGCCAGTTTCTGTTTTCTCCTGTTTTGTATTTCATGTTTTCCCATTATTAAAAGTGCTTAGAAAATTCTGGAAAATATATATAAAAAACAACGTTCTAGAAGAGTGCTCCAGCCAGAGGAAGGGGCCCTGGGGTGGCCCACAACCCCCAGGCGCCCTCGTGGCGCGGCCAGGGGTCCACCCGCGCCGGGTGGTCGCCTGGGCGACTGGGACCTCCCCCGATGCCCCCTTTGGCTCTTATTTATACCCCCGTCGCGAAAACCCTGATTCAAGAACCCTTTTCTCTAGAAGCAATTCCGATCTCCGCTGCAATCGCCAACAAGCTTCGGGGGACCAGAATTATTATGCCGGCACCCTGCCGGGACGGGGAAGTGCCTCCGGATTCATCTCCATTGACGTTGCTTCCTCCCTCCATGATGCCGGAGTAATTCCTCCTCGGGGCTGAGGTTTCTACTAGTAGCTATGTGGTCTTCTCTCTCCCATTATGTGATCTTTTTTGTGATCATAGGCTATGTTAATCTAGGGTGATCCCACGATATTTACCCTTCTTCTATGTATTGCATTTGATATACTCACTTGATCTTATCTAGTATAATCCCCAAGACCAAGGTGACAGCGGTCTATTGGACATGGATTAGAATAATATTTTCATGAGTGATTTCCTCTTTTGTGTGTTGATTGAAGATTGAGAGTCTCTTGGTGCTTGTCTTTGACTATCCTTTAGATATGTTGTGGTGATTGTGGTACTCTCTTTGGATGGCCGCGGTGACATTGGGAAATCCATATATGAGAACTACAAACTCTGAGGTGTGATTTTTTATCCCTACACAATTCTCTTCCTCACGTGAACACAAAGGAATGACCTTCGAGTACGTCTCCATTGCATGTTTTATGGTAAATATCATCTTATTAGACTATGTAAATGTTGTTGGGAGTTGCCACTAGTGAAAGTATGAAGCCTAGGCCTTGTTTCCACCATTGCAATACCGTTTGTGCTCACCTTTACCACTTGTTTCCTTGCTGCACTTTTTATTACAGATTTATATTACTTCGTTTTGCCACACCTATCACCCATATTTTACCATCTCTTCGCCGAACTAGCGCACCTATACAACTGCTAGTTGTATTAGTTGTTTTGGGGACACAAGAGACTTCTTCTATCTTAATTGCAGGGTTGCTTGAGAGAGACCATCTTCAACCTCTACTTCCCTGAGTTCGATAAACCTTAGGTCATCCACTTGAGGGAAATTGCTGCTGTCCTACAAACCTCTGCGCTTGGAGGCCCAACATAATCTACAAGAATAGAAGCGTGCGTAGACATCACCATGGTCCAAGGGGGCTACTCACAACACATCCGGGAAGCGTCCATGGTGGTGGAGAAGAATCCGGAAGTCAATCCTCCCTCTGGCAGGGTGCCGGGAAGAGGTCTTTTGGTGCTCCCGATCTTGGAAGCATGGCGGCGGAAGAACAAAGTTGTAATTCGCGATGCGGGGTTCTTCTCGAGGGTTTTTTGGATGAGGGTGGAATATAGGCCAAAGGGGGGCACCAGGGGGTGTCCCCACCTCCCAGGCGCTCTGGTGGCACGGACAAGAGGTGGGCCGCGCCACCTGGCCGCCCGGGAGGGGGTGCCCCCCGTCTGGCTCTCCTTTGGTGGTTCCGGAATCTTCCATCTCGCTGATTTTTACTCTGATTTTTCTGGAATTTTTGGGGCTCTGAAAATTGGGGTAAAATACCTGCAACTTAAGGACATTATCAGACATAAACTGGCACTGGGTGCACCAATTTAGTAGGTTAGTCCAAATATGTGTAAAATGATATAAAAGTGTAGCAAAACATGTAGAAATGTAACATCAAAGTTCATGGAACAAGCAGAAATTATAGATACGTTTCGAACGTATCACATCCACCCAACTATGGTGGGTCATCATGAGAGGCTTTCAACCGAAAGATCCTTCTAGTCTATCTCCAAGAGAAGAGGTTGATGAACAACTCAATGATACTGCCTGCAACATGCTTCGGTTGGTTGTGCCTGAGGATTACAAAGAATCCATTGCTTTATTGAAGACGGCCAAAGAAATTTGGGATACTCTCCAAGAAATATTTGAAGGAGACATAAGTGTGCAAAGATATCGATTGACTCTTCTCAAGAAATAAGTTAACATGTTCGTGAGGAAGAATGGTGAGACCGCGGATCAATTATACCGTAGACTCAAGTCCATCATTTTGGATTTGAAGAATGGTGTGCCATGATCCTAATGGATGACACCATGGTCACAATGATTCATCAACACATGGACTTTGATCAATTGACTCCAAATCAAATTGTGTCATACTTCACCACCAATTCGTTGTTGAAAGCTAAGTGCAAGCAAACCCATGATCTTGTTCAATGGATAAATAGCTCCAACAAACTTGCTTCAAAGGACAAGAGAACGATTGTTTCCTCTAAGTCGTCAAGATAGAAGATCTAGGTGATTGCCATGAGGATGAACAAGGAGAAGATGATTCATGCCCGGAAAATGACTTTGAAGAATAATTGGCCCTCTTGGTCAAGAAATATACGGGCACCATGGTTACAAAAGGGAAGAACATCAAGGGAAAAACCCTTGGAAGAAGAAAGTGTTATAATTGTGATATTCCAAGGCATTTTTGTGTGGATTGTCCTGTCCCTATGAGAGAAGAGAAGACAAATCCTAGAAGCTTGTGTTCAAGAAGAAGAGTTTCAACAAGTTTGCCAAGAGGCGTGGTGACAAGGCACTTGTTCATGAAGAGTACTTATCCGGGGATGATGAAGATGGTGATGATGAGAACAAAGGCATGGCCTCTATTTTCGTCCATTCCAAATCCTCCTCCTCCTCATCAAGCCTCTTTGAATGCCCCAATGAGAACAAGACCAACTGCCACCGATGCCTCATGGCTAAAGAGGTAATATCAAAGTCTATTATACCTAAGCCATTATATCCCGCTCCCAACTCTTCGCATGAGGAGTTGGAGGATGAGTGATGATGGTATTGATTATGGTGAGGAGGCCTCATTGGCTTTCATGAAGATACTTAAGGGAGACTCTCTTTCTTGTTTCCTCAACATGATGAAGTCACTCACCGAATGTGATGGCTACATCGATAATGTGGAAACCCTCCTAATAGAGGAAAAGGAGAGAAACGACCTCCTTGAGGAAAATCTCCATGAAGGCCTCACTTGAGGAAACTGTCACTTCACACGAGATAGACTTTGTTAATGTCAATGATGCTCTAGAACTCTCTCTTGAAATTAAGCATGATCTCTTGGATAAAATTGCTAAGCTTAAGGTTGTTCATGGTGAACTCGGTGAGGGGTATAAACTCCTTGAAAAGAGCCACAAGCTCATAAAAGGGGAGCTTATAAATCTCAGAAAGGCTTACAATCAACTTAAAGCCTCAACTCTTAAATATCTTGCTACTTTCTCTCCTAGTGATGCATGTGCTTCTAACTCCATTGATTATGCATCTCTACTGGATGAAAAGAAGAAGTTGAAAGATCAACTTGAGAAAGGTCTTGTGTCTTCCATTTAAGGTGAAAAGAACTTGAATGAACTTTTGAGCAATCAAAAGGAATGTGTGGCCAAGGAGTTTATTGGTTTTGATCCCTCCCAAAAGAAGAAGAAGAACAGGCACAAGAAAAATAAGCACCAATATACTCCTCCTCAACAACAAGTTGTATTTTTGCAAGAAGGGCACAAGGAGAAGGAAAAGGGAAATGAGAAAGTTGGAGAGGGAGTCATCACCAAGGAGATGGTTCCCTCCCCTAATTATGCTGGCATGAACAATCCATTTTATGTCCTTTTGAGGAGGGATGATGGTTATACTTTTTCTAAATTTTCCGGCACTAATTATGATGATTATGCATGGACTATTTGGGTACCTAAGAACCTTGTTGCTAACTCCCTAGGACCCATTGAAAAATCGGGACCTAAAAAAAGCTTGATTGTCGCAGGATTATACCTCTGGTGACACTCAAAGGGTGATTGATAGTGGTTGCACCAATCATATGACCGGAGGAAAGTATATGCTCGTGGATATCATTGACTCGCTCAGGTCATCCTCGGACATCTCCTTTGGCGACAATAGTAAAGGCAAGGTATTGGGATTGGGAAAGTTTGTCATCTCGAGTGATGCCTCACTAAAAAAATTCATGCTTGTCCAATCCCTTCACTACAATCTACTTTCCACTATCCAATTGGCACGTGCCGGTTATGACTCGCCTTTTAGTGAATTTCATGTGACTGTCTTTAAAAGGGATACTCTCAAAGTGGTATTTGTTGGGAATCTTGAAGACAACCTTTACGTGGTTGATTTATCGAAAGAGAGCACTCATCTAAAAACGTGCCTAATGGCCAAGGGCGACGTGGGGTGGCTATGGCATCGTAGGCTAGCCACGTTGGTATGAGAAATTTACAATATCTTTTACAGGCGGAGCAAATTGTTGGACTAAGCGATGTATCTTTTTCCAAATATTGTGTTTGTAGTGCTTGCATTGCGGGAAAGCAACATGAGAAGAAACACAAGGTGAAGACTATCATCACTTCGACGAGGCCTCTTGAGCTCCTTCATTTGGATCTTTTTGGGCCTCAATCATATGATAGTTTGGGTGGGAAGAGGTACTTGTCATTGTCGACGACTATACAAGATATACATGGGTTTTCTTTCTGAAGACCAAAGATGAGACTCAAAAGACCTTTATATAATTTTCCAAAGAAGCTTAACTTCAACAGGAATGTGAGATTATGGCTATTCAAAGTGAAAATGGCACCGATTTCAAGAATAACAGTATGGATGATTTCTTGAATGATGAGGGGATCAAACATCAAAATTCTGCGGCCTATACTCCTAAACAAAACGGTGTTGCGGAGAGGAAGAATAGGACTCTTATTGAGATGGCACAGACAAGGCTTAATGAGTACAAGTATCCATACATGCTTTGGGCCGAAGCCATCAACACCGCGTGTCATGCCTCTAATAGGCTATATCTCCGCAAGCTCAAGAACAAGACACCTTATGAACTTATGACCGGGAAGAAGCCTAATGTCAAGTACTTCCGAGTATTCGGTTGTAAGTGTTTCATTCTCAACAAGAAAACACGGTTAGCTAAGTTTGAGCCTAAAACTTATGAGGGAATATTTGTTGGATATGAATCAAAATCTCATTCGTATCGAGTTATCAATAAATCCACGGGATGTATTGAGGAGTCATCGAATGTGGAGTTTGACAAGGATAACGGCTCCCAAGCCAAGCAAATTGTTCCAAGTGTTGTTGGTGATGAGACTCCTTCTCAAGTTATAAGTACCTTGGGGATAGGCCACATTCTTCCACAAGAAACACCTCAAGTCCAAGTAATTGAAGAAGGATTAAGAGACCCTCTTGAGGAACCTCCTCAAGGGAAGTCATCATCTCCACCACAAGTGCAAGATGCTTCGGGAGCACAAGCACCTATCCAAGACCAAGATGAGGCCCTCAAGCTCCCGAGAAAGATCAAGGGCAAGCTCAACCTAATGGTGATGAGCCTATCATTGAGGCCCAAGATTAAGCTCAAGAAAGTGGTCAAGATCAAGTGCAAGAAATTGTCTCTCCACAAGCAAAGCAAAAATAAGTTCGAGCTTCTCCACGAAGAATTCAACCAAGTGAAGAAGAACTTGAAAAGAAGAGATAAAAAGCGGCATTGAGACTTCAAATGCTTCAACACTCCACCGACAATATCCTTGGAAGCCTCACAAAAGGGGTAACTACTCGTAAATGTTTGGCAAAATTTTGTGAACATCACTCGTTTGTCTCTTATATTGAGCCCATTAAGGTAGAAAAAGCTCTTGATGACCTGAATTGGGTAGAAGCTATGCATGAAGAACTCAACAAATTTACTCGCAATAAAGTTTGGTCACTTGTTGCAAGATCCAAGGGAAATCATAATGTCATCGGGACCAAATGGATTTTCAAGAACAAGCAAGATGAGCATGGACAAGTCACACGTAACAAGGCAAGGTTAGTGGCACAACGATTCAGCCAAATCGAAGGTTTGAATTTTAGTGAAACCTTTGCCCCCGTTGCCCGTCTTGAGTCCATTCGTATCTTTCTCGCATTTTCCTCTAATCATGATTTTAAGTTATATCAAATGGATGTTAAGAGTGCATTTATAAATGGTCCTTTGAGTGAGCTAGTTTATGTCAAGCAACCTCCCGGTTTCGAAGATCCCGAACGCCCCAATCACGTTTATGAACTTCATAAGGCATTGTATGGTCTTAAGCAAGCACGTCGTGCTTGGTATGACCACCTTACGACATTTCTAATCAAGAAGGGGTTTGAGATCAGGTTGATATATATTCCACTCTCTTTATGAAGCGGGTAAAAGGAGATTTGTTTGTATGCCAAATATATGTTGATGATATTATTTTTGGGTCTACTAACCATGCTTGCAATGTTGAGTTTCAAAATCTTATGACCAAGGAGTTTGCCATGTCTATGATGGGTGAGTTTAAATTCTTCCTCGGATTTCAAGTCAAGCAATTGAGAGGAGGGACTTTTATTAACCAAGCAAAGTATATTCAAGACATGCTCAAACGATTCGGGTTAGAAGATGCCAAGCCTATGCAGACTCCAATGCCAACTAATGGAAAACTTGATCTCGATCCCAATGGTAAAGATGTAGATCAAAAGGTATACCGCTCAATGATCGGTTCTTTTCTTTACCTTTGTGCATCTAGGCCGGATATTATGATAAGTGTGGGTATGTGTGCAAGATTTCAATCCGCCCCCAATGAAAGCCATCATATGGCCGTGAAACGGATTCTTCGATATTGGGTTTATACCCCAAACTTATGACTTTGGAACCCCAAAGGATCGTCATTCAAGTTGGTGGGATATTCAGATTCGGACTGGGCCGGTGACAAGGTGGATCATAAGTCCACATACAGCTCATGTCAATTCTTGGGGAGGTCCTTAGTGAGTTGTTCCTCTAAGAAGAAAAACTGTGTTTCTTTATCTACCACCAAAGCCGAGTATATTGCCGCGGGAAGTTGTTGTGCCCAATTATTATGGATGAGGCAAACTTTGATGGATTATAGTGTCAAATCTGAAAAAGTGCCTTTATTATGTGACAATGAGAGTGCAATCGAGATTGCGGATAATCCCGTGCAACATAGATGAACCAAGCATATTGATATTCGTCATCATTTTCTTCGGGATCATGTGGCTCAAGAATACATTGAGATCTTTCATGTGGGCACCGAGAAGCAACTTGCGGATATTTTCACCAAGCCACTTAATGAAGCAAGGTTCCGTGAGTTAAGGCATGAGCTAAATATCGTGGATCTTAGTAACATGGGTTGAGGACCTTGCATACACACAGTAGCTTTACTATATCTTGCTTAGATGTAGGCACATAAGAAGGGGGGGGGGTAGAATGCAATCAATGATTCCGACATAACCCTACATGTGCGTAAAATGATCAAAATCTTTCACATCCGCCATTTAAAGATGGTACTTGTGCTTCAAAGATGAGTAGTGGAGATGGGCCCAAGGTTAAAATCTTTGCGGTTCCATACCACATATACTCAAACATGGTGGCCTTCGGGTCGTCGTCCTTTTTCCACTTAATTGTGTTGTTTGTTTTTTGGGTCGTTTAGACCCTTGTGTTTCCCCTTGGATAGGAATAAATTACCCTATGACCATAGATTGCCTATCCTATTCCACTCTTATCTCAAAAGACATGCCTATCCTATTCCACTCTTATATCATAAGACATGCTCATTTCTCTCTCTGCAAATGCTCGCCATATACTCCTTTCCGTAGAATAGGGATTCTCGTGCGACGTGTCTCACAAAATATGTGTGTTTTACATTTAGGGGAGAGGTAAGGGTGTTTCGTGCCATCCATCTTCCTCCTTTCATGCAAATCCAGTGCAAGTTTTGTTGGGATCCCTCTGCACACGGGCATGAGGCCCCCTGCACACGGGGTGACGGTTCTGGCAACAAAGGGGATCGGGTTTTGAGGGAAGTTCCTCATTCTGTCTTCTCATCACGACCCGTGTGCTCTCCTACGACCCCGATCGCCTCCACCGTCGCCGCGCTCCTCGCCGGCAGGCGCCGTCCGTCCTCTCTGTCGTCGGCTGTCATGCCGTCCGGTAAGGACGCCGCTCCGTTCGTCCCTATTCATTGTGAAATCTTTAAGGGTTCTCTCCGAATTGGTAGTTGTTGTCACATTGTCTTGCATAAATAAAGTATGCACTTGGCATTGGTCTTGGGATGATCTTCCTGGCCCGCCCTTCCCCTCCTCGTGAGGTATGAGCGGCGGCTGGGCGAAACCCCGTTTGCACAGGCCCCCGAGCACACGGGCATCAGGCCCCGTGCACACGGGCTCTCCAGACCGACTGAAGTTCTTCTGATCTGTGCATCTTTTCCACCCCTTTGTCCTGAGCATTTTCATGCTGTATTTTCTATTTTCTATAGATTCCCCTGACGGGGTGACATATGCTTGTCTCAAGCGCGCAAAGGACGATGATGGAACAGCTGTTGGTCGCCCTCAGCCATCAGAGGGTCTGGGAGAGGGTTCCCGTGCCAGTCATGCTCAGCGTGTTGCTTCCAAGTCTCCCATAGTGGAGCACAACGACAGTTCCAGTAATGATGATGAGGAGTCTGATCCAGATGTTGTGGTTGAGTCTCAGAGCGGTGAAGATGAGGAGGAATCTCCTCCTGTCAGTGATCAGGACACCATCCCCGCTTCTAATCCTCGTGATTGTCCGCTCTCTGAGTGGCCCAAGGAGGATGTGTGAAATTAGCGGAGGGTAAATTCTCCTTATGGCATGCAACAAGTCGAGTCATTGATCCTTGGTTCAAGACCAATTTTCCATGAGCTGATGGCCCCCAAGAAGAACAAGTTTGCCCCTTTCAAGAAGGTTGATGTTGGGCACCTCTAGGAGAACTCTCATATTTATCCAGGTGTATACAATGCTTTGGAAAAACTTGGGCTCATTCCGTTTGTTACCTATGAGCACCCGTTTAATGAAGATCTCATGATGTAGTTCTTTGCCACCGTGTTCTTCAAAAATGATGATGACCGCATGTAACAACGTAGTTTTTGCAAAAATTAAAAAAATTGTTTTCGTTGTGAATTGTTTGATTGTCTGATTTGTTTGCGGTGTTTGCATCCCCGATTTATCGATCGGCGATTATTTTTCCCCCTCTTATCTCGTACCGGACGGAGACCGACTCTTGCCACCCTGACACTCAACCGTTGCGACACCGGGTTTCACCCGATCACCGTCGCGAAAACAGCACGAGACCAGCCATCGCCACCGGAACGAAAACCCCGTTTATTTAATAAACGGATTATTTTATTGGGGCGCCGAAAAATGTTTTCGGAATGTCACCGTAGTGAGGTACGATCGACGGGCTCAACGCGCTAAGCGCGTGGTTCGAGATTTTGTCCGAATCGGAGTCCGTACGGAGTCTCGGCGGTCACGAATGCGATCACCGGACACGCGAGAGGGGTACCGGGGGCGTTTGCGTAAACGGGCCAGCCAACCTGCCTATATAATGATCCCCACCTCCCAAACCAGCCAATTAGGGTTCCCCCTCTGGAAATTTGCAGCCACCCCCCTCACAAACCTCCAGATCTGCAAAAAAAACCCTCCTCCCCCGAAACCCTAAATTTTGGCCACCCAGGAGCCATCGGATCGAGATCGGACGCTCCCGGAGCCTCCACGTCGCACCTTCCCCAACCTCCAGCCGCCGGGCCCCGCAGGGTCCCGATCTGGGCCGAGGCGGGCCGCAGCCGCGCCGCCCGTGGAGCAGCAGCCGCCGCCGCCTCCGGCCAAGGAGCCGCCGCCGCACGGCCTCCTCAGGCGAGCTCCTCCTCGCCTCTGCCCGCGCCTCTCCTCTGTTTCACCTCCCCGTCCGCCTCTGTCCCGTGCAGGAGCCGCCGGAGCCCGTAGCGCCTCCGCGCCGGGCCGGAGTGGCCATGGACGAAGCCCGCGCCGCCGCGCGCCATGGTCCGGCCGCCCGCGCGCCTCTGCATCCCGCGAAGCTCGTCGACCCCACGCTGCCACCGCCTCCCGTCGACCCCACTCCTGCCTCCGGCGCCTCCCCACCACCGCTTGCCGGAGTCCACCGGCGTCGAGCGCCGCCACCGTCCGGTCGGGATCGGGAGGATCCCGATCCGACGTCCCAGCCAGCCAGCCAGCCGGGTAGGCCGGCCTGCCCTGGCCCAGCCACGCCGCAGACCGTTGGCTCACCCCAGCCCAGCCGGCCAGCCTCTGCAGCCCGAGCCAGCCAGGCCCCGGCCTCCCAGTCCAGGCTGCCTCATGGGCCGGCCCAAGGGAGGTCTGAGCCCTTTTTTTTTTTCCTGTGCGCTTTGTTATTTTTTCTGTCTTTTATAAACTGCTGCTGATCCCGTTTTGCGACGTAATTTCCCGTTGAACCGTAGCTCGGATCGCGATGCGCCAAAAATGAAAGTTGCTTAGAATTGCGTGTACTTTAATTCATCTTTTGTGATCTTTTTGATTTGAGGCCATCTTGATTGTGTAATTCTGTGCTAAAGTGGGCATCATGCCGTTAAACTGCTAATTTTCCTGTTAAGTGCTGCTGTTATTATTTTGTTGCAACTTTGCATGATGATTGTAACAAATCCATGAGACCTATTGCATTGTTTCTTGTTCCTATGTGTTAAGCATCATGTGTAATTCATTTCCATGCTATAACGTTTCATGTTTGGGTGCTTTAGCTATATTAAATCTTGCTCCAAAGTGGTGATCCTGATGTTAATGTGTTGTTGTCTTGAAAACTGCTATTTTGTTGCAACTTCGGTCGACGAGTGTGTCGCGACCGTTTATCGGATTTGAGTGATTCCAATTGCATATTGTTAAGCATCATGTCTACTTTCATCCCATGTATTGCTATGTCATGTTGCTGCACTTTTTCATATAGATTTACCCCTGTTTATACAGCATGTGTGCATAACTTGTTTTGCTTGTATCTTTTTAACCGTAACTCCGTTTGGGGTGTTCTTTATATGTAACTTGATTAGTTTTTCGTGTACTTTGTGTTTATGCTATTTTTTGCTGTTGTTAAACAACCTAAAATATGGTTTAGTACAGAACAGTACCAAATCTTTTAATCATCGTGCGACACTTAGTGTTATGCCATGTTTAGGTTGTGCCTCACTTAAATTGACTAGCATAGATAGTTTACTTTGTGCTTCACCTTTTTCCATGTTGGTGTGCTATGACATGCTTGCTTGAGGTGCCATGTTAACAACCTTGGTTGATCACCTGTAGCTAAGCAACTTGAACCACCGTAAACGTGCGGTATTCGTCGTGTGTGACGAGTACCCCACTTAAATTGTTAGTAACCGTTCTCGACGATAGATCCGTATCGCGTTGCCGTGCCTTGTGTTGCCTCTTTCATCTTGTGTTGTTCCGTAGTAATAGTGGTGCAACGTTGATTGCTTTCCAGTGTTTCCTTCTTGTGTGCTTCCGCGGGTACCTTTGGAGACGATGCGAGCTTGCGATCAACTACACCTTCGGAACCCGACTTATCAACAGGCAAGGACTATACATTACTTATGATCCATTCTATTTCAACCAGCGGTTTGCATGCTAGTCTAGGTTAAGTTCGATGTTTTATCCTACCACATGTTTACAGCCTCTTTCAAACCGATACAGCCATGTCCCTTCCCAGCAAACTTTGTACTGCTATGTTACTATTGATCGTTGCTCAGCCCCTGCTTAGTATGCATGCTTAGGATGCTACGATGTTACCCTGTTACTCCTTGGTTTGGGATATCACATTATTATATTGTTGTTGATGATATGATTATTATAATGTTGACTATATTCGACGATGGATGGAAGGTCTAGGCTATCCCGCCCCGACGCTTTGTTCCATTCGAGTCACCTAGGACCCGAGTTCCGGGTATTGGTTTTAAGACTGAGCGTGCCTAACCGCGTGTGGGATTTTATGTGGTCCCCATTTCTTACCTACCTAGCTTCAAACATTTCTAGTGGTGGCCCAAGCTGATTTACCATTTGAAACCGTGTGTGTGCTGGTGAGCTGCCAGTAGTTTTTAAACCAACCCGGACCAGTGAGGACTTAGTTCCCTTGCTGGCCCACCTTGTTCGTCTGAGGACCCGGTTTCCCATGTGTGATTAACCGGCTATCAAAACCCGAGACAGACGGTAGATACCAGATCGAGAGAGCGGCCGGCTCCTGAGATGGATGTCGACTCACCGGGGGCCACCCGGATTTGTTCGTTGTTAGTTAGAGGGACCTGATGTTTCGGATCTCTCAGAACTAAATCATAAAATGGTTGCCTATAATGGGTAGCAACTGAGAGTGATGAGCGTGCGTGCGGAGCCTTGTAATGGGAAGTTGGTACACCCCTGCAGGGTTAACTCTTTTCGAGAAGCCGTGTCCACGGTTATGGACGACTTGAGACCTAGTCCTTGTTCATAGACAACAACAACTGAGATAATCTTAATATAACTTGATTAATGTGTGTGTGTGCCTTGACTGCTTCTTCTTCGTCGGGATGCGAAGAGGAGGACAAGGATAGGATAGGTGTTATGTTTGCGTAGTAGTTGATAGCAAGACTTGTTGGAGGCGATTCCTCATCGAATGCTTGGCTTCTTATCTTACTCTCTAGATCGTTAGCCACTTCATAAATGCTAGTGCGGCAGCAACCTCACCACTTACCCCTTCCATACCATAAACTACTAGTTTTCCTAGAATGACGAGTAATGAAGTCCTTGCTGGGTCAGATGACAACTACAGTTGGATGCTGAGTACCTCTGTACTCATGATACTACCCCCAAACTCTTTTCAGGGTTCTGATCGACAACAGGTATGGTGATTGACTTTTCACGTGGAGACTCGACGAAGACTAGTTAGGCGGATCCCGGCGGAGGGCCTGGACCCGTGTGGTTATGGGATCGATGTTTTTCTCTTTGCCAGTAGGCTTATGATTGTAGTGTGTACTCAGACATGTATCTTCCGCTGTTGTATTGTATTTGAGGCAGTTGTATGCCGATTGTATGAGATATTGTATCCTGTATCTGTAATGTTGTGATATCATGTTGGAAAACCGGGGCATATGGCTTTGTCATATGTCGCGGTGGGACCGGTATGTGCTTCGTCCCCAGATCTGGGTGGAAACACCTAGATCTGGAACAGTACCGCATATCGGGCCTTACACCGCATCATGACTTGGATGTCCGGCACTATGTAGTGTTTATCTTCTTTTAGGAAGTTTACTAAGATTATTCCTTATCAATTCTTCATCGAGGCTCATCCTGACTATGCACGATTGTCTGAGGTTGATCTCAACAATGATGAGATAGATTTTCCTTACAAGCCAGAGAGGTCCTTTGTGGCTGGTTCTATTGAGAGGCTACTTCCGGTGTATGATACTATGCACCACATTCTTCAGTACACCATCACTCATAAGGCGGGTGATTCTCATATTCCGAGGGGCTCCGTGTTTGATCTTTTTTTGATGATCCGTAATGAACAGCAGATTGACGTTCTGGACACTATGTTTCGTGAGATGAGGGAGTGTGTGCGTCTCCAGAAGTCACTCATATATGCTCCTCTCATCCAGGCTTTGATTGAGTCAATATGCCAGCCTACCCTGTTGCCATTCCAAAGAGGGATCGGAACTATAGGACTTCTACTCTTGCACCGTACAAGGCGCCCAAGAAGGGGCGCAATCCGAGGCCAGAGGACCATGTCACGTATACTCCGGCTGCTCCTCCACTGCTAGGATCCCTCGCTCGGGGGCTCCTCACGCTGATGATGATGCTCCAGCTACCTTCACGCCCCGTGAGAAGAATACTCTCTTCAAGAACATGGCCAACTTGTAAAATATGTGCCAGTCCATTAGGGAGAGGAAAGTTAGAGATGTCAACCGCTCCAAGGCCGGGCATCGTGCCTACAAGAAGAAGCAGGCTAAGTGGGCAGGTGTGCCTGCTGCATATGCACTTGAGGACCGTGATAGTGAGGTGTCTAACGTCTCCTTTCCGACGGACAACTGGCGCTTCGACGATGATAATGATGTGGTGAGCGCGCCTTCGGTTGTTTAGCCGCGTTAGCATCTCCTTTTCCCTTTTTTGCGTCTTGATGCCAAAGGGGGAGAAGCATTTTTTAGGCTTCTTTTATTGCTTAGGTTGCAAGCCATTAGTGAGACTCTTGCGTTTGTGTTATGTTGGCTGGTGGTACTTTTTATGTATTTCCCTTCCGTACTCTTGTGTGGATGTGACCCACCTTATCTATTATGTGTGTGAGACTATGTGTCTGAATGGCTATCTTTGACTTGATGTTCCATATGCTTTGCATGTTTTTTTACATAATGTCATTGTTCCTCATAGTTTTGCATAATTATTTGCTCTCATCCTCACTTTCCTTCATGTGATATATGCGTATCATGTTTATTTCTTGAGATCACATGCTAGGTTCTTGTGCAATGATCATCTTAGTTCATATGTATCATTGCACTTGGTTATTTACATAAGGGGAGACCTCTTGTTGCATGTGTATTGCATTCAAAGGAAATCATCCTATTATATGCATACATCAAGGGGGAACTCTCTATGCGAAATAGTTTTAATGGATTGTCAATACTACATATCTTATTTCCATGCTCTAACCATATTGTCATAAATTCACCAAAAAGGGGGAGATTGAAAGTGCATTTACTCCTACATGGTGTTTTTGTATTATGACAATGTGGTTAGTGGGACTAATGACGGTTGTTCAAAGATGTATCTTAGGTCATTGGTATCGTGGAGGATTATTAATTTTGAAGGATGATTGGCCCGCTACAAAAAGATAAAAGGCGTGGTTCTTCGGCGACTCAAAGGATTTATTTCGGTTTGATTTGAGTCGTAGGGAAACCGCACTATCAAGAGGGGTCAACGAGGTTCCAGTATGTGTGTGAACACATTTTTCCTAAGCCAAATGCCACCCACCATATAACCTAGAAGAAGTGTGTTTATGTGTGCATTAGTATTGCGGAAAAACTAAAAGGGATAAAAGTGGTGCCCCCCGTTCACATGGCCTTGGGCCATGCACAAAGGGTGGTCAGCGCTTTGGCCCCCTTTGGATTTCTGCGGTAATACCCGTGCACAAGGGGTGCAAGGCCGTGCACACGCCCCCCCCCCCCCCCCCCCCGTGCACACGGGGTTGCATGAAAATTTACCTATAGACCCCGTGCACACGGACTTTAGCCCGTGCACACGGGGTCCAACGGGAAGATCTCACCTATCCCGGCCCAAGTGCTATAAATGCCCCCTTCTTCTTCCTCCAACCCTAATCCTTCCCCTTGCTTGAGCTCCATTGCTTAGAACACCATATTTCTCAATACTCTCAAGTACTCCACCCAAACGTGTTGATCTTTTTGGATTTAATAGAGCAAGGCCTGATCTACACTTCCACCAAACCGATTTATGTTCACCTCAAGTTTTCTACTCCGTTGAGTTTGTTAATCTTGGAGCTTTTGCTCCTAGGCGGCTAGGTGTCCGTCTCGAAAGCTTCCTTGCGTGTGGTGTGCTCTGGCAATTCTGTAAAGGTGTGGTGGTCGCCTTCAATGCCAACCCCGAGTGAATCGAGGCTCATCCGTTGGGGGTGACTCGAAAGGAGAATACAGTGAGCTACGTATTTGGTAGTGCTCTCAAGGATTGAGCACTGCTCCAATGGAGATTAGCACTCCCTCAAAAGTGTGCGAACTTTGGTAGAACAAATCTCCGCGTCTCCTTGTCACTTTTGGTTTATCCTTTCCACACCTTTATTTGTACTAGCTTCTTATGCTTGTTGGCTTTCTATTGTAGATGTTGCCTAGCATTTTAGTTTAATCTTGCTTGCCACATAAGGATGTCCATATAGAGCACATCTAAAGAATCTTATTTATCCGCCCTAAAACTTGGTTACTAAGTTTAAATTTGTTAGTCACCTATTTACCCCCCTTTATTTGACCATATCGATCCTTTCACCAGTGCCAATTTCTGTTTGTTTTTGTCTGTGCAATGCACAAAATAGCTGAAAAATCAAGTGCTCGGAAAAATCTAGATATTCCAACTCACGAGAAGACTCCAGAAGCCCGAAGGGCAGCCAGATGGGGGCCACCTGTCGAGGGAATGACTCCCCGGTACAGTCAAGAAGGCGAAACAATTTTCAAGACATCGGGTGTCGATTGCGCCCTCGGTCCAGCTGGGTGGTTGCCGATTGCTCCCTGGCCGACTGCCAGCTCGGCGACTACTGACTGCCCGCGGCCGGCTGCCTGCGCACCCGGCCGACTGCTCGTTTGCCCGGTGCCGGTTGCCCATTGCTTGGCTGGTCAGAAGTCAACAGAAGCATCTCATCAACAAGATAAGACAAGCAAATAAAACAAGGGATGAGACATTTAGTCACATCATGAATAGTGTACTGATGTGGTGTCACATTACATCACATCACATGGGTCACATCACTTGTACTCTCTTCTGTCTCATTTCCTTTGTCCTCACCCCATGAACATCTTGCCACCATTTATATAAGGGGCAAGGATGCCCACGGTGGAAGGGCGTTCCCTCTCATTCTTCCCCCTCCTCTCAAATGGAGAGAGAAAGAGCTCTCCTCTCCCTCTCCACGACTAGGACAAGAAGAGAATAAGAGTAGAATTAGGTGAAACACAGCGCAAGGAGCAACCTTGTATTAGATATCCACCCTATAGTTCGAACAAGCAGGAGTAGGGGTGTTATCTCTACGGAGAGCCTCAAACCTTGGTACATCACGGTGTCTCACACTACAAAATCAGTGATATTTTTTGACAAAAACCCTCGTGACAGAGGGACAAACGTAACCGAAGTATGTTTTTCTTTGACGTATACCGTCACCAGGTAGTCACCCTCCGTCCCAGCACTCGGGACAATTTCGGTGACAATCCCGCCTGATTTTAGAGGACGTATTTGGCTGTCACCGGGCCTTCTTATTTTCTGCGATAGTTGTATGTGTCACAAAAAATGGTTTAACTCGTCAACACGATTGTATTTCGATTCTTGGTAAATATAAAAAATAAAAATGTCTTAGCGTTCGAAAAAAGTATGTTCGTTGGGTTGAAGATAGGAAAATTAAATAATAAATAATAGAAAAATATCATTCTACGAGGTTCGAACCCGAGAACCTCACGCTTTCATACACGTTCGCCTCGGTGATTTACCAGTAGGCTACTGTTCGACTTGTGATACTTTTAAGTAGGATAGTTCTTTTCGAGTGTATGTAACAATAATTTTCGTATGATTTAGCCCAATGGCTACATCAATTAAAAAACAATACATGCTCACATATTAATACATAAGCACCATGCATTTGTACATCACCACAACACTTTGTTTTTGCATACAAGAATTTAATACGATTACAAACAGTTATTGTTCTACATAATTTAGTAATACAATACATACAACATGAATGATCTAGTATGATCCTAGTAATAAGATCGGACAGATCAATCTAAATTACTCTACAGTATGTACTACTATATACACTAGTTGAACGTAGGCATGCATGCTCTAGCAATTCACCACCGGTAGATGTTCCCCTTCTGGCACGTCCAGCCACTCGAAGTTCCCTCGTCTATCTTCTCACGGAGGCGTAGCCGTTCACACAATTGTGATGGTTCGAGAAGGTGACGTAGACCATGCTTAATGATTAGGATCCTATGGTACAACTTGTAACCCACATACACGTCTTTTGCTGCCTACTCGAGGTGTAGCGGGGATAGCGGATTACACTGCAAGTAGTCGTGCTTGTCCTTTGGGAATGATGTCTTCATGGTCTTGTAAGAAGTGTCAATGATGACCTCTGCAAGGTCGGCCATCGAGTCCGTTTTACCACCACCTTTGATGTGGAACTCCATTTGTATGTCGACGTGATGCTCCTCTGGAATTTGGTTCCTTTCCTTGAAGAGAATGTTGTTGTCTCCCCTGGTGTCCACGCTAGCAAAAGTTATCCCTTTGCGTTGCAGGAAATGATCCAACTCTTGGCACCACTCTGACTTGCAGAAGTGGTACATGAGGACGTGATCGCGCATGGCGAGTTGCACGACGGCGACTCCTTGTGGTTTGTAAGAGACACAACAGGTGTACTCGATGTCGAGGCCCACAAACTTATACTTTTCCTTCTTGAGCCATTGCTCGTACTTGGCGATGATTTGCTCCACGGTCTCCGGCATGTTGGTGTACACCACCTCCAGCATAGTGGTGCCATGGGCAGTGATTTTGTGGGTCTCCGTTGTCAGTTTCCTATCATCCATGGCTTGCAATGAGGGAACGGACCCGACGAAAATGAAAGAGCGAGGAAGAAGAGAGAAATGAATGTCCAAGAAGTATGTGATCATTAATTTGTGCTGCACAATATGGCAACGATGATGAAATGCAGTAACCAGGAAGGTCTCGCGGTTCCAGCAATCAGGCGTCTATTTGTTTTTTGGCGGTTCCAGAAATCACGCGCCTATTTCTTTTTTTGGCGGTTCCACGAATCAGGCGATAGTTCATTTTTTGTTTTTATATCTAGTTTCCTGAGTGTTGAACGAAAAAAATGAGATAACTGAGTCTCGAATGATAGACGTCCAGATTACAGTCCATATTGCATTCCAGTGCAGTAGAAGTATGACTTTTGCTACTTTGTTTGCAGATTTCAGTTATTGTTGGTGTAGCAGGGTCGTTAGACTTATGAAACCAAATAGGAGTTGAGTCGCAGCCGTGGAGCACTTCTGGACAGGAACCTAAGTATGTCCTTCAAGTCACGTATGCTTAGCTGAATGACTCCATCGGTTAAAATAAAACCCATCTAGCATCAAAGAAGAACTCTGTAGTTGTTGATCAGAAAATTAAAAGACAGGATGCAGATAACAATCAGTGTGGAGACACGTGCACTATATAGCACCTTCCTATACATAATAATACTTAAAAGTACTTGGTATATGTACACCCAAAGTGGACATGCACGGCATGTCTACTCGCCATCATCGTGGACCCCTCTGGGTCATCATTACTTCTCGTTCTCGTCGTCATCCTCGTCCTCGTCCTCCTCCTCGCGGTGCTCCTCCTCCTCCATATCCTCATCGTCTGAATCGTTCATAACGGCCTCCCTCGGACCTTCCATGAACTCGATATAATCTTCGTCTTTGGAAGATTCGGGGATGGTAAAGGCTCTTGATCAGAATCCTCACAAAACACAGGATCTAGTTCCATGTCATCCTCCTGATCGCTGGAGGTGTTTAAGTTAAGATTATCGTAGTCCGGGTGTCTGCTGCATGTTTTACAATAATAATCAGTATGTATAGTTGCGAAACAATTAGTCTAACTCAGGGAGACCCGAGGTCAGCGATACGTCCAAAATGCATCACTATTTTACTTCATAATTTACCTCTCGATGCAGAAAGTTTTGCTATATATTTTCCCGGATCGTCCCGGCTCCGTATCTTGCGATTCTGTGTGTTTTCTTTTCGATCTTTTCTGCCAGGCTAAGAAGCTATTGTTCGAGATGTATTCTTGTGACTCAAGCGGAGAGGACTACACGGGTCGTCGTCTCCGTCGTATCCAACAAGATGTCAACCAAGGGAAGGTCGCCAGATGGGCTACAAATAAAGAAATTGCCGCAAGACAAACAGAGATGGAGCGCTCCGTGAGAGAGGAAGTCAAGATGGTCACCATCCAGCAAGAAGGACATCCGTCAACAAGAGGATCAAGCTCCAACAACCCATTCTTCATGGGGTTTATTAACCATCAACATGATCTTTCTCTGAACCTTTCAGGAACTGCCCCTCCACTTGAAGCTCCACATGTTTCATCTGCTATATATGAAGCTCACCGAATCACTAACCAATTCTGGGAAAACTTCCGTGTGCTTAAAGCACAGGTGGCCATATTGGAAGCCGAAAACCAAACCCTTCGACGCATAATAGTGTACTTGAAGAACAACAAGTAGAATGAAGAATGAAATCTTCATGGGTAATGTCATCCCCTTAGCTTGTTCCATGCTTGGGGGAGTCCCGATATCTTTATCTTTAACTTTTATATTTCGTGGTCAAAGTTTAGTGTCATATCATGTCTAGTGAGGTTATCTTATGAAATGAGTGTTTGCATTGGGGTCTATCACTCCATTGTGGAGAGTCTTGTATCCGTGAGTGTGCAGTTGGCTATGATGGAATAATAATGAGAAGTCTATTGGTTTCTTCGCTGCACTTGTTATTCTCTTCACACAATCGACCTTATATGCTGATTCTTATGGGAGTATTGATCTTGTATACAAGGTATGGATTTAAAACTTTATTTAATCTTGGCAAACATAGCATTAGTCATAACAACAAGCATGAGTTTTTCTAGTAGTGGCATAGACAAAACCTTTATGTTCTTATGCTTGAAGTTTTATGCTGACAAGGAACACAACTTGATGTTTCATGCCAATTCTTAATGTAGATGTTATATTGTTAAGCATCCAAGTCAACATCATTTTTCTGCTTTCATAATCATTTGCTAGGGAAACCTTGTACTAAGCAGGAATACTGCTTGTGCACCCATACCTTGAAACCTCAACCTTCCAAAGAGTCCACCATACCATTCCTATTTGTGGCATTTCACCGCCACTCCTAAAGTATATTATTCATGTGCTATCTTTAAACCTTCAAAATAGTATTAATCCTTGTTTTTGTGCCTCTACTTTAGCTCACGAGGAAGTAGTAGATAATTCTGGACAAGCTTTATCTTGGGTTTGCATGTCTAATCTGCAAACCCCTAATACGAGGAGGGACTGGCATGAGTGCGCCCAGCTCAAAAAAGATAATAGCAACAAACAAAACCTCCTTCATGCTTTATTCGTGAGAAATCAGAAAACTTTGGCAGAGATAAACAAAGGAGACTAAGGGGGTGTGATTGTCCTTACCTTGGGAGCCATTCCTCAAAACTTGTCTAGCATGAGAAGTATTGGGCTATCTACTAGCATTCGTTGACGAATTATGGACCTCCCAAAAGCCTATTTTATAATCTTATTGATTTCAAAACCACTAAAAGATCTAGCACATGAGTTTTCCTTACTTCCCTCTGCGAAGGGCTAAACCTTTACTTTTATGTTGAGTCCGTAAACCTACTTCCTTCTATCCCACAAAAGAGCAGACACCTTATTTTGACAAAGATGCATGCATTTATATTGTCCCATTGAGAACTACCATATTACATCTTTGTTGACATTATCATCATGATAAATAAGTTGTTTTGTTGAGCTTGGCTACATCAAACATATTCCTTTGTGTTAGCATTTTCACTTCTTGACTAATAACATGTTCTTTCAAAAGCTTCAATTGATCTCATCAAAATATAAAGGAAACAACAAAAGTTAAAAGCTATTAGTTGTTCTTTGACCAAGGACATGTTTGCCATGGTGTAATGAGTTTCCTTAGCCCTACTTTTGGTTGTAATTGATATTACTCTTTCATAAGGGCCATATGAGTTGAGATTGCTGTTGAAGATGCTTGAGTTTAGTAGAGAAATTATGATGCTTCTTGTTCGTATTCTTATTTATCGACACTTCACTCTCTAAACTTGTGGACATGTTTACCGAGCTCATTATTCGCTTGGGTACAAGCAATGTCTAAGATTGGAGGAGTTGATACGTCCAAAATGCATCACTATTATACATCGTAATTTACCTCTATTCATTGATATATTTCATATTATGATTATGTTCTTATAGTGTTTTGGCTTGTTTTACACAGTTTGCAACTTTTCGGTGCCGAATTAGCAAACACAAGAATCAGCGGGGAACAGTGCACATAGAGTGGGCGTATCAGCACATCTCGAAATGACCTAAAAATCACGGGAAAGCATTTTCTAAAGATATGACGAAGACTGGACAAAGGGCAGCCGGAGGGGGGCCACCAGGCCTCCAGGCACCCTGGTGGCGCCCTCCCTTAGGCCGCGCCAGGTGGCCGCCTGGGGTGTGCGTCCCACCTCCAGGGGTCCCCTTTGGCCTATATACCCACCGTGACCTAAAAACCATAGAACAAGAAGAGTTTCTGGAGTTCCGCCGCCGCTCCGTGGCAGAAACCTACAGAGAAGAAAAGACCTTTCCAACGAGCAGATTCCGCCGAGGAGAACTCCTCCAGAAGGGGGATATCGTCCTCATTGTTATCACCATCGTCACAGGCATCACCGAGATCATTATCGCCATCATCCTCATCATCAACAACATCTCCATCACTATCCCATGTCATCTCATCATTGCAATCCGAGTTGTAACTTGCACTATTCTTCCCCTCTACTTTACCGGTGTTGATTATTCTTTTCTGGTGAATGCTATTAAGTTTTGTTGGAGAATTATTGTTATGATCAGATTGTTCATCATATATTCATCACCTTTGATCATGATCTCTTTTATGTCTTGTGAGTAGTTCCTTTAGTTCTTGAGGACATGGGAGAAGTCTAGTTGTTAGTAGTCATATGATGTTGAAGTAATATGTGTTGATTGATATTTAAGTTGTGGTGTTATGTGAACATCGACTACATAACACTTCACATTTTTAAGGACCTAGGGGAATACATTGTGTATAAAGGATACTTATGGTGGGTTGCCGGAGTGATAGAAAAATGAACCCCAGATCACACACTTTTGCACGAGGGATTGTCGGATCCTAAAGTTTATTGCTATGGTTAGGCTTTGTGTAACATCCCAAAATTCTTCGAATTTTGGAATGTTAATAAAAATTAAATAGATAATGATTGTTTGCTTGATGTGTTTGATTTTCTCTGGGATTTAAAACTTTTGAGATTTATTGAATATTAAAATGAGAGGGAATAAAATGACTTTCCCTAATACTCACCGTTGGTGTTTTGGAATTTATTATTTAAAAAAAACCAACAAAATAAAATGAGAGAAGGTAATATGACTCCTTCAACATTTTAAAAGTTTGGAAAATGTTTTAAATCTTTATTGGAATTCTTTTAAAATATTTTTAAACATTTTTTTTACATATGGCTGTTCGCTGGAGAGGATATAAAAGGACTTATCCCCATTTTAATTTGTTGAAAAGTATTTTAAAATATTTTTGGGAGACTTTTTAATTTTACTTTGGGGTTATAAATATTTTCTAAAATTATTTTTGGAATTTATTTATGACTCTGGAAAAGTTTTTAAATCAATTTTCGGAGTTTTCGGTATTTTTAAAATGCCAGAAAAGTATTTAAAAATATTTAATAATATTTAAAAATAAATTGCAAAGTTTTTATTTTATTTTATTATTTTGGTCAAGCCAAAAATTCAATTTTATTATTTTAAAAATATTGGCAAAGACGGAATTTTAAAATAAATTTCCGTGATTTTTATAATAATGTTTTGGGCCTAATGGGCTGGTCTGTTTTTCTTTCCCAGCAGACCGAATTTGTTTTTATTTCGGATTTTAAAAAAAAAAGAGATTAGGGGCCGGCTATAAATAGTCCCTATTAGGGCTAATTTTATTTTCGCTGGCGTTTTAGGGTTAGTTCTAATCTAATCCGCGGGACCCGCCGCGTCGCCGGAGCTTCGCCGGATTTTTCGCCGGAGCATCGCTGGAGTGCGTTTTTTTGCGTTTCGAGGTAATTTTTTTTCGCGAAGCCACCGCCGTGCATAGCCGTCCCCGTGCTCGCCGGAGCACCGCCGCGCCACCCCGCCGCCCTAGCCACCGCGCCGCCGCCCCTGTGCCGCCCGCGCGCCTCAGCCGCGGCGCCCTGGCCGCGCGGGCGCCCCGCGCGCCCGCCGCCCGCCTGGCCGAGCTCATGGCCGAGGCCAGCCATGGCCTCCTCTCCCCTGTGCGTCCGTGGCCGCAAGGAAGAAGACGAGCTGGAGAAAAAAAAGTTAGAAAACGGTTCGCAAAAAAAAAAATTCTCTCAGATCTGGATCCAAACCGCCAGGGACCCGATCGCGTTTTTTGTAAAAATTTTATTTATGTATCGGTCCTTTTTGCAGTAGAACCCCCCGGTACCCCCGTTTTTCACCCGAAACCGTTTTCGCGACTACTTTTTAACCGTAGCTCGGAATTGGGCGATTGCAGTTGCGTTGTGACCGTGTAGAAACACTCTAGCCAGTAGACCTAGTGTTACAGAAGTTTGAAGTATTTAAATTTGGATCCGGATCCCAAGCTGATCCAAATTTGGACTTCCGGCAGCCGTAACTTTTTACCGGTGCACCCGTTTGCGCCGTTTCTTTTTGCGTTGGATCACTCGTGTCATGTACTTTCTGTTTATACCATGTGTACACAAAAATTCACAAGTTTATTGATCTGTTCAAATTCAAATTCAATTCTATGTTGCTATTGCTATGACCTGCGTTGTGGTATTCCGTTTCACGTGATTCTTTTTTCATATTGGATCAGATGAGACATCTTATCGGCAATATCCACATACCATTTATATTGCTATGATCTTTACCTTGATTTCATAATGCCTTGATCATAATTTTTGTATCGACAACTCTTTATCCGTTGACTCTCTCGAGTTCACGTTCCACCGATCACCTTCGAGCACATCCACACCTTTGCACTTCAAAACCTTTTTGTTTTGTTGCTAAAACTTTAGTGATTGTTCTGTTGATCTTATGTTTTGTCCTTGTGGTGTGATTGCTTATTGAGTTCTTTCGTTGACGATAGATTGCTCGGAGTGCGACGAGTAGAGTTGACTGGAACGTGAGAGCGAAGATCTTCATCGAATGTATAAGGCAAGTGATACTTTGACCATACTCATACCTATATTTTCTATATGCATTATGTTAGGAAATATCACTCTATTGCATGATAGGTAGATTATTTTACTGTTGCTGCAAAACCAGTTAGGATAGCCATATGTTTTGACTTGTCTACTGTAGATCAACCTAGCCGTGTTGTTACTTTATTGCTATGCTTTGTAGACGAGGTTGGGCTGTGAGAATTCATGGAGTGCATGTGAGCTATTTAATAAATTGTGTAGCAACTTTATAATAAATAGAAATCACTTCTGGACGGGCGGGTTGCATCCCGGTAGTTGTGGCTCGGTTGAGGACAGTGCCGGGGTTAAATGCACCCAATGGTTGTTTTGGTGGTGAACCAGGTGCGTCATGGTGTCTACCCTCTCACGCAGTGGGCGCCGTCCAGGCTCAAAAAGATCAGACATGCAATATTACTAGTAGCTTCCGTGTACAGCCACTGGCTATATGGGCTCTGGCTTAGATGAGTATGTTGTGGGGAACCTGGCCCTGGTAGCTAGCTGATGTAGAATTGTGTTAGGTGTACCGGCTACCAAAGGGTGGAGGCAACCTCTTTGGAAAGTCTTTGTCTCAATCTTCGGGTTGAGTCCAGTGGGGAACGTGTACAAACCTCTGCAGAGCGTATAAACTGATCATGATTAGCCGTGTCCACGGTTACGGACGAACTTTGAGCAACTAGTCAGTACTGTTGATGAATGATCTTGACAGATGAAAACTTAATAATAATTGGTTGGGACAAGAGTAGCATGGGTTGCTGTGTGTTTCAGGTAGAACTCAACTTAAAATTTTGACTAGTTTAGTTCAGGAGAAAATTGGCTTTCTGCAAAACTAAACCATAAGCCTTTTCCTTTGACTTACCTTGCATGTAGTTGTAGGTCCTTTATATAAACTTTTTCGTGTCACTTGCCGTACAAATCAGATGTACTGACCCGTTGTCGGGCTGTAACCTTCGGTGTTGCAGGTTTTTCAGACGATCAGTAAGGTGCGTTTAGGGGTTGCGAGTCTACACTCAGCATGTTCGCATGTGGCTGTTGATGGACTCCACGTTATTTGCTTTTGCTTCCGCTATATTTATATTGAATCAGCTAGCCTTGAGCTATGCAACTTGTTATTTATTTACTCTGGATCATACGTTGTAATAATGATGCACTTGTACTTTGATATACATCTATAATACTGTGTGTCCCAGCGAGTTCGATCCAGGGACTGGCACTTGAACACAGAGACTTCAATTCGGTGTGAATTGGGTCGTTACAGATGGTATCAGAGCAGTGTGTTGACTGTAGGTCGTGACCCTAGAAAATGGATAGAAAAAGCCATAGGAACAAAAATATTTTATCATTCTTTGATTACTTACTCTCTCCACTAGTATCTCTCATCTATTTTTCATCCTCTAAAACTTCTCATCTTGTTTTACTGTAAATACCCCTCTGAGTTTCTTACCCCTGAAGACAAGACATTTGAGAAGAACATCATCAACCTCAGGGATCAATTGGAGTTATGATTATCGGAACTAGAAGGAATAACCTACGGTGATCAATAAGTTTGACACTGTGAGAGGAACCTTTAAGATCAGCTTAGCTAAGAAGGATGAAGCTTAGAATCAGACCACCACCTTTTATGTGAAGTTAGATGAACGAATTTTCGCGTAGTATGATGAGATCGTATGTCTTGTACATATGACCTTACCCTAGGAGTTGTTTGTGTGTTTTGACTGTTGTGACTGTATTGTTTGTTGTTATGTGTTACTGGCGAACGTAGGTGTTTTTGCCGCTTTATTGTTTGAGTGCATATGCTTGGTGTTACCTTAGCTTGTTTTCTTGTCGGTGTTATAGTTTTGCCCTAACCCTGTCGTATGGGTTTAATAGACGGAGTATGAAGTAGGACTCGCCTTTTCTGGGGCGATGTCGAGACTGAAGGTGGAGCAGTGGATTTGTAGAATGGAAGAGCACGTGAAGATAAACAAGGTTGGAAGTGAGGACATGGTCCCCTATGCTGTCAAGTACTTTGTAGAAGAGGCTGCTACTTGGTGGAGAATGCATCAAGCAATTGAAGAATCACGAAGGAAGATTACTTGGAAGGAATTGAAGGAATTTACAAAGATTTTGTTGGGATCCCGCCTTGTCACCCCGATGCAAAGGACGGTAACCCTTAAGAGGATCCGTGCCCGTACAATTTGCGGTGAAACAGGGCACTCCGATGAAGGACACCAAGATGGATGTCCCTATTGTGAGGAAATTCACTCGGGTGAAGAATGTCCCACTGCACAAGTCACATGTTTCGTGTGTGAAGGGAATAACCATTACCCCGCTCAGTGTCAATTTTTCATCGTGACACAACAAGTGGTTCAACATCAAAAGGAAGAAATGAAGAAAGCTATCCAAGAATTGAAGGAAGCACCCGTGAAGAAGAAAAAGAAGGACCTTAGCCGCATTCATTGTTTTCGGTGCAGGAACATGGGACACTACCGCGATATGTGTCCCGAATTGAAGGGGCAGGAGAGGTGGTGGACGTGGAGGCAAGGATGTTGACTCGAAGAAGCTTATGTTTTGCAATTGGAGAATAGAATTTTCATAGGTGTGCATTAAGTGCACGATGCTACCTTTTTATGTTAGTTGGAGATGTGTATCGATGCATGTTTGCTATGGATTGACTAGATGTTTTATGTCATGATTGTTTTGTTAAGTTTTTCTTGTACCCTGTGATCCTGTTATGTCTTGTTTTGATTGATGTTGTGTGTGGCCCTTTGTGTTTCTTCTATGTGAGTAGAATAGGTTTACGTTTCATTAGACCCTCATCTCTTT
The DNA here is from genome assembly GCA_950022295.1 of Bromus sterilis. Lineage (NCBI taxonomy): Eukaryota > Viridiplantae > Streptophyta > Magnoliopsida > Poales > Poaceae > Bromus > Bromus sterilis. The sequence goes on along the minus strand of OX465596.1, from coordinate 151,706,020 downwards.
AGTATGCTTCAAGACTGAAGAAGACGCAACCACAAAAAGAGTAAATTGGCAAGTGACTCAACGATGTGAAGATTTCTCGACGATATGAAGATTGTTTCGACATTTTAAAACTGAAGCAACCAGCATTGAAGACTTGAAGACCTGGAAGATTCGAGTTTCTACCGTTAGATCGTTCTGTGAGCTGTCATTTCTTGTTTTACCGACAGCTACACATCAAAACTTATATTTTCTAAAACTAGTGTGATGTTTGTATGGGTATCCATATCTCTCTACCTTCTGTTCCCTCATCCTCATCCCTACACTGAAGAAGCTACTACAATGGCTGCTAATGCCAAGACGAGGATAAAGATGGATGCAATTTAATGCTGAGTTCAAAGTTAACCTCTTGTGCCAAGATCTTACGACAAGCAAGCCCAATCTTGGTGAAGGAAGAACTCTGGAGAAAGTTGTAGTCCAACAGTACACGCTTTATAGTAGTTTGCGAAAACCTGAGAGTTGTGAGGAAACGATAGATGTTTGTTTGGCTTGCAGAACCATGGATTTATCTGGACCCAGTTCAGGATAAGGAGGACTTATGCAATGCTTGTGAGGAGGACCGAGTGTTAGATTGCGAGATTCGCTAAACCATATACAAGGTAATGATTTGGGTGCGGAATGGATTGATCACCATGCCGACTACTCTTATTATTTTCTCTTGCTATGCGGGGTAGTAAATCATGAGTGACTTACCTATGTTTGAGAGACGACGATGTTAAAGCCTGAACCATAGAATGGTACGATGTGTGACCCCTGTAGGATATTTCCGTTGTATTGTACGGTGAGTATAGACCAAGACCTTTTGCTGCAGGTATCCCGTGGAAATATTCGTGATGACCACCAAGAGAGAAATCGATAGTTGCTTTGTATGGGCGTCTGACCTGTCAGCCATGAAGTCTCAGTACTTGGAAGACCACTCTCTTGCTAAGGAATGGAAACCGCAAAGGAGGAATTCTTGAAACCTCAAGGACCGCAGGTGAAACCTGTACGAGGAATGTCATCGATGGATTTAGATACCGGAAGCCCACACTTGTGATGAAGAATTCAATGCCCCAACGAAGTATGAAGATTATGTGTGAGGAGCTCGCCGAGGGGGCAAGCTTTTGAGGACAGGTTTTGAAGACCAAGTCGCATTCCTTTTAAGGGTGGTAGCACCCTGGACCATTAGTGGATCGAGAGACTGTCATAAAGACCCTAACCCTAGCCTTTCTTTCTAGCCTTCTCGAATCTCGAGGACGAGATTCCTTTTAAGAGTGGTAGTGTGTAACATCCCAAAATTCTTCGAATTTTGGAATGGTAATAAAAATTAAATAGATAATGATTGTTTGCTTGATGTGTTTGATTTTCTCTGGGATTTAAAACTTTTGAGATTTATTGAATATTAAAACGAGAGGGAATAAAATGACTTTCCCTAATACTCACCGTTGGTGTTTTGGAATTTATTATTTAAAAAAAAAACCAACAAAATAAAATGAGAGAAGGTAATATGACTCCTTCAACATTTTAAAAGTTTGGAAAATGTTTTAAATCTTTATTGGAATTCTTTTAAAATATTTTTAAACATTTTTTTTACACATGGCTGTTCGCTGGAGAGGATATGAAAGGACTTATCCCCATTTTAATTTGTTGAAAAGTATTTTAAATAATTTTGGGAGACTTTTTAATTTTACTTTGGGGTTATAAATATTTTCTAAAATTATTTTTGGAATTTATTTATGACTCTGGAAAAGTTTTTAAATCAATTTTCGGAGTTTTCTGTATTTTTAAAATGCCAGAAAAGTATTTAAAAATATTTAAAAATAAGTTGCAAAGTTTTTATTTTATTTTATTATTTTGGTCAAGCCAAAAATTCAATTTTATTATTTTAAAAATATTGGCGAAGACGGAATTTTAAAATAAATTTCCGTGATTTTTATAATAATGTTTTGGGCCTAATGGGCTGGTCTGTTTTTTTTTCCAGCAGACCGAATTTGTTTTTATTTCGGATTTACAAAAAAAAAGAGATTAGGGGCCGGCTATAAATAGTCCCGATTAGGGCTAATTTTATTTTCGCTGGCGTTTTAGGGTTAGCTCTAATCTAATCCGCGGGACCCGCCGCTGCCGACGTCGTCGCCGGAGCTTCGCCGGATTTTTCGCCGGAGCATCGCCGGAGTGCGTTTTTTTGCGTTTCGAGGTAAATTTTTTTCGCGAAGCCACCGCCGTGCGTAGCCGTCCCCGTGCTCGCCGGAGCACCGCCGCGCCACCCCGCCGCCCTAGCCACCGCGCCGCCGCCCCTGTGCCGCCCCGCGCGCCTCAGCTGCGGCGCCCTGGCCGCGCCCCGCGCGTCCGCCGCCCGCCGGCCCTCCGCGCCCGCTGGCCGCCGCCCCAGCCGCCCCGCCGGCTGCTGGCCTCGCCGGCCTGGCCGAGCTCATGGCCGAGGCCAGCCATGGCCTCCTCTCCCCTGTGCGTCCGTGGCCGCAAGGAAGAAGATGAGCTGGAGAAAAAAAAAGTTAGAAAACGGTTCGCAAAAAAAAAATTCTCTCAGATCTGGATCCAAACCGCCAGGGACCCGATCGCGTTTTTTGTAAAAATTTTATTTATGTATCGGTCCTTTTTGCAGTAGAACCCCCCGGTACCCCCGTTTTTCACCCGAAACCGTTTTCGTGACTACTTTTTAACCGTAGCTCGGAATTGGGCGATTCCAGTTGCGTTGTGACCGTGTAGAAACACTCTAGCCAGTAGACCTAGTGTTACAGAAGTTTGAAGTATTTAAATTTGGAACCCAAGATGATCCAAATTTGGACTTCCGGCAGCCGTAACTTTTTACCGGTGCACCCGTTTGCGCCGTTTCTTTTTGCGTTGGATCACTCATGTCATGTACTTTCTGTTTATACCATGTGTACACAAAAATTCACAAGTTTATTGATCTGTTCAAATTCAAATTCAATTCTATGTTGCTATTGCTATGACCTGCGTTGTAGTATTCCGTTTCACGTGATTCTTTTTTCATATTGGATCATATGAGACATCTTATCGGCAATATCCACATACCATTTATATTGCTATGATCTTTACCTTGATTTCATAATGCCTTGATCATAATTTTTGTATCGACAACTCTTTATCCGTTGACTCTCTCGAGTTCACGTTCCACCGATCACCTTCGAGCACATCCACACCTTTGCACTTCAAAACCTTTTTGTTTTGTTGCTAAAACTTTAGTGATTGTTCTGTTGATCTTATGTTTTGTCCTTGTGGTGTGATTGCTTATTGAGTTATTTCGTTGACGATAGATTGCTCGGAGTGTGACGAGTAGAGTTGACTGGAACGTGAGAGCGAAGATCTTCATCGAATGTATAAGGCAAGTGATACTTTGACCATACTCATACCTATATTTTCTATATGCATTATGTTAGGAAATATCACTCTATTGCATGATAGGTAGTTTATTTTACTGTTGCTGCAAAACCAGTTAGGATAGCCATATGTTTTGACTTGTCTACTGTAGATCAACCTAGCCGTGTTGTTACTTTATTGCTATGCTTTGTAGACGAGGTTGGGCTGTGAGAATTCATGGAGTGCATGTGAGCTATTTAATAAATTGTGTAGCAACTTTATAATAAATAGAAATCACTTCTGGACGGGCGGGTTGCATCCCGGTAGTTGTGGCTCGGTTGAGGACAGTTCCGGGGTTAAATGCACCCAATGGTTGTTTTGGTGGTGAACCGGGTGCGTCATGGTGTCTACCCTCTCACGCAGTGGGCGCCGTCCAGGCTCAAAAAGATCAGACATGCAATATTACTAGTAGCTTCCGTGTACAGCCACTTGCTATATGGGCTCTGGCTTAGATGAGTAAGTTGTGGGGAACCTGGCCCTGGTAGCTAGCTGATGTAGAATTGTGTTAGGTGTACCGGCTACCAAAGGGTGGAGGCAACCTCTTCGGAAAGTCTTTGTCTCAATCTTCGGGTTGAGTCCAGTGGGGAACGTGTACAAACCTCTGCAGAGCGTATAAACTGATCATGATTAGCCGTGTCCACGGTTACGGACGAACTTTGAGCAACTAGTCAGTACTGTTGATGAATGATCTTGACAGATGAACACTTAATAATAATTGGTTGGGACAAGAGTAGCATGGGTTGCTGTGTGTTTCAGGTAGAACTCAACTTAAAATTTTGACTAGTTTAGTTCAGGAGAAAATTGGCTTTCTGCAAAACTAAACCATAAGCCTTTTCCTTTGACTTACCTTGCATGTAGTTGTAGGTCCTTTATATAAACTTTTCCGTGTCACTTGCCGTACAAATCAGATGTACTGACCCGTTGTCGGGCTGTAACCTTCGGTGTTGCAGGTTTTTCAGACGATCAGTAAGGTGCGTTTAGGGGTTGCGAGTCTACACTCAGCATGTTCGCATGTGGCTGTTGATGGACTCCACGTTATTTTCTTTTGCTTCCGCTATATTTATATTGAATCAGCTAGCCTTGAGCTATGCAACTTGTTATTTATTTACTCTGGATCATACGTTGTAATAATGATGCACTTGTACTTTGATATACATCTATAATACTGTGTGTGCCAGCGAGTTCGATCCAGGGACTGGCACTTGAACACAGAGACTTCAATTCGGTGTGAATTGGGTCGTTACACTTTGCCTTAATTTCTCTCTTGTATTTGTGGATGCTTGCAAGGGGGTTAATCATAAGACTGCATTTGTCTTAGCCTAGACAGTGCACTAGCATAGGTCCACCCACACAACACTTATCAACACAAAACATAGTACTATACAGAATATGGCGAAAGCACTTGACTACCTCTCCCGTGTGTCCTCAGGAATGCTTTAGTCTTCATAAGTTTGATCCCTCGGCTTATCCTTTGTGTTCAAAAGGATTGGGCCACTTGCTGCACCTCAGCACCATTTACTTTACTTGCTTTTATTTCCTTGTTGCTTATACTAGAAAATTCATAAAAAGTTACATTTTAGTGCTTGCAGTTATACCTTTCTCAAGATCACTTGCCAGTACCTTCTGCTACTTGTTGGGTTCGACACTCTTACTTATTAAAAAGGCTACGTTAGATCCCCTACACTTGTGGGTCATCAAGACTATTTTCTGGCACCGTTGCCGGGGAGTGTAGCGCAATTTGTAAGTGAAATTGGAAAGGAAACCTTTATGTTGTACGTGTTGTTTTTCTTTTTTTGTTGCTACTTTTCGTCCCTATGGACAACCCTGCTCTTGGTTCTTTGCTTGTGGGGAACCGCCTCACCGCTACGGTGGTGGATAAGGCTACCCCACCTACTGAAATTATGCCTTTCAAAATACTAACTGGTATTCTTGATTATGTCTTGGCTAATCGATATGCAGGAGATAGAAATCCAGGCAAACACTTGCTATATCTTTCGCAACTATGTTCCTTATTTAAGCTTGCAGGTATATCGATGGATTTTGTTATGAGAAAATTATTCTCTCTATCATTGGAAGATAAGGCTTTGGATTGGTATAGGCTTCTTGATAACTCTCATTTACTAAATTGGCAAGAGCTTAAGCCTCTATTTAATGCAAAGTTTTATCCTCTTCATGAAATACATCGAGAGAAGAACAATATTTATAACTTTTGGTCTAGTGAAGGAGAAAGCATCGCCCAAGCTTGGGGGAGACTGAAGTCCCTAATGCTCAAATGCCCCAATCATGAGCTCCCCAAGGAAATTATTCCTACAAACTTTTATGCAAGACTTTCTCGTCAGGATAGAGAGATGCTTGATGCCTCCTCTAGTGGGGTATTCCGAACTAGGAGCGTTGAAGAAAGGTGGGATCTTATTGAAAGGATCCAGAAGAAAACTGAAGATTGGGAGACTGATAAAGGTATTGAACCCATTATAAATTATGAGCATGATTACATTGAGAGTTATATGAAAACTGATTACTTCAATACCTTTTGTGCTAAGATTGGTCTTGATTCCTAGCTTCTAATTGATTTTTGGAAAGACTTTGCCTCTCATATTGATTCTCATAAAAAGAAGGAGGATTAGCATCATAAGCCCTTTAAGGAATTACCTGTTGATATTCATGTTGCTGACCCTATCTTTCCTGCATTTTTATATGAAAAGCCCCTTTTTCCCTCAAGGATGAGGAACATTCTTTTGTGACAAGTATATTAAATAAAAGTGAGAGAAAAACTGATGAGCATGTCGACCTAATTCAAGTCGATCCTCAAGTTACATTGGTTAAGGATCTTTTCACTAGTGATATTGGAGATTCCATTATAAAATTTTGTGTTGTTTCCACTAACCTTGTCACAACCAAGAATAAAGACCCAATTTCAGGTACTCCAGTGGTATCTATTAAAATAGGAGATCATAATTATTATGGGCTATGCGATTTGGGATCCAGTGCTAGTGCCATTCCTTATTCAATCTATCAAGAGATCATGAGAGAGATTTTACCTTGTGAACTCGAAGACGTTGATGTTACTATCCATCTTGCAAACAAAGTAACTATCTCTCCTATTGGAATTTTGAGAGATGTTGAAGTCTTATGTTGAAAGGTAAAATATCCTACCGACTTTCTAGTACTTGGTTCAGTGCAAGATAATTTTTGTCCTATTATCTTTGGTAGACCTTTTCTTAAGACTTGTGGAGCTATTATAGATTGCAGGAAATGAAAAGTATTTGTTGAATTAAATGGTGAGCCATATGAATTTAACTTTTCTAAATTCTCCAAGAAAAATCGTGGTACTGATTTTCCTAGTAATGATAAGATTATTGAATAAATTTCCTCTACTGCTATTCCTCCTAATGATCCTTTGCAGCAATACATGGAGGACCACAAGAATGACATTCATATGCAGGAAAGGAATGAACTAGATGATATCTTCCTGAGACAACCTGCTATCCTAAAGCACAACCTTCCGGTTGAACCTTTAGGAATTCTATCACAACCAAAGGAAGACCCGGTGTTCGATCTAAAACCTCTCCCCCTTACGCACAAGTATTCTTATTTAGATGAAAATAAATTTTATCCTGTTATTATAAATGTTAACCTTTCAGGATATGAAGAAGAGCGATTATTGGAAACCCTTCGTAAACACCGAGGCTCTATTGGAGATACCCTTGATGATCTCAAGGGGATTATTCCATCTATTTGTCAACATACTATCAATCTTGAGCCTGTTGCTAAACCTGTTGTTGATCATAAACAACAGATGAACCCAAAGATGAAGGATGTGGTGAGAACCAAAATCCTCAAGCTTCTAGCCGCATGTATTATTAACCCTATAGCTAATAGTAAGTGGGTAAGTCCAGTACATTGTGTTCCTAAGAAAGGAGGTATGAATGTTGTTCCTAATGATAAGAATGAACTAATACCTCAAAGAATTATTATTGGATATAGAATGTGTATTGATTACAGGAAGTTGAACAAGGTGACCAGGAAGGATCACTACCCATTGCCGTTCATCGACCAAATGCTTGAAAGGTTATAAAAAAATCATTTTTGCTATCTTGATGGGTATTCTGGCTTCTCTCAAATTCATGTTAACATTGTTGATAGAGAGAAGACCACTTTTACTTGTCCTTTTGGTACTTATGCTTATAGACGTATACCTTTTGGTTTATGCAATGTCCCTGCTACTTTCAAAGGTGTATGGCTGCTATATTTCATGGTTTTAGTGAGTTAATCGTGGAGGTATTTGTCGTGGGAAAGTCACGGCAGATGTCCGAAGAGTCGAACTTAGCATGGGACCTTTGCTGCGAGGCGAATACATGGAGAGAGTCGACAAGGACAAGAGACTCGGAGATTTACCCAGGTTTCAGCCCCTCTTTGTCTCGAGGTAAAAGCCTACTCCTGCTTCTTATTATTATGGGTTCCGGCTCTCCAATAGGAGAGTCGGTTGATCGATTACAAGAGAGTCGTCTCGTAAACTTAGTCTCGAGGAGATCTAGGTTACGCCGACAAGTGTCTAGTCCTATTGAGGATTGAATTGTTCCTTGACCCTGGATCCCATGGACCTCGGCTTATAAAGGTATCGGTTCTCGGGATTCCGCGAGTCTGACTCCGACACGATGTGGAGTCCTATTCTACTTTACAAATATGCTATGATCTATACAAGGTAAGTCGAATTCCTTCTACGGCATCGATCTTCTTTCCTTGGCGCAACCAGCCCGCGGCCGGGTCTTCTTTTGTGGGTGTTCTATAAGTGAGTCAGTCCATAGATCCTAATGACGGGTTATGGGCTTGATCTATGCCCCTGACATTAGCCCCCAGGATTGGTGTGATGCTTCAGTCTTCACATCAATCTTCTTGGCTCCATCTTGGTTGCCAAGTCTTTAACATGAAAGACCGACTCTTACATCCCTTTGAGGTTTATAGAGAGTCGGTGTTAACCTTCTTTATCTTCAAGAAAATCAATCTTCGTAGAGCCGGCTCTTATAACTGAACCGACTCATACTCTTAGGTGATTAAAGCCGGTTCTACTTTTCAACAGTAGATCCGACTTTTTCATACTTCTTGGAATCTTCGGTCGGTTTTATTCCGATTCAGACGGCGCAATCAATGCCCATTAGATTCAGTTGCGAAAATTGAGGGATTTCCTGCCGTTAGGCATCATCATGCGACGACTTGGGTTCCGAGACAGTTTCTTTTATAAATAGGCTCCCGTTCCCATCTATTTTATCTATCTCATCCGCACCTCTTCTTCATCATCTTCTTCCTCGCGCACTGAAGGTCCTGAGCTCCATCTCCATAGCGGCGTCAAGCTTCTTTTCCTTCACCGGTCTGCGAAGAACGGTGTGGGGCCGTTCCACTCTTGCTCATTAGTCAAGTAAGTTCCCCACCCCCTACCTCTTGCCTTAGTTGTTTCGTTTGTCACCATTGTTGCGGACCTTCGAGCTTTCACTGTTTTCTAACCTGAGGTAGTTTTAATGGTAGATCTTGATGTGCATGTGGGCGCATAGGTTAGGATTTACCATAGATCGCTCTGCGTCCATTGCTCTTTCAAGAAGAGGTGATAGATATGTAGTTTCTAGTTGCTTAGGGTTTTCTGTAGGCTGATAAATCTGCTCATATTTTTGTTGATTTTCCTGAGCCCGGTAGATCTGTTCATGCCATTGTAATTTGTGAAACTTGTTTGGACAGTTGTCGTAGAGTCAGTTTTGGTCCGACTCCATGGATTCCATCTAGGGTTATTCTCTGTTTGTCTTTGTCGGCTTAGTACATATTATTTATTATCTTCTAGATCCGACTCCTATGCCATGGGCAAAAAGGTCCCTGCCTCTAAGAAGTCGACAGGCAAAAAGCTGCCCATCCCAAAGCCGCCGACCCGGAGAACATCCGTAGAGGCAAACTGGGCCAAGAGCCAAGTCACTCTAGAGCAGTTGGACAAGATGGTGGCAGATGGAATTATCCAGCCACAAACTGAGATCAAATGGAGGGTTCCTGGAGAGGAGACCTGACCAGAGCCTAAGAAGGGTGAAATAATTGTTTTTGCTGACCATGTGACTTGGGGGTTTCGTCCTCCTGGGTCCAGATTCTTCAGCAGCGTGTTACACTTCTATAAGATGCATCTTCAAGACTTGAGTGCCAACACGGTGCTCAATATATGTCACTTTCAAGTGTTTTGTGAGGTCTACTTGCGGATCAAGCCGACTCTTAGCTTGTTTGACGAGTTTTATTATTGCAACAAGAAAACTGAGTATGGTGGTGGGCCGGCTTTGGAGTGCGGTGGAGTCACCGTTCAGAAGAGGGCCAAGTCGATTTTTCCTGCTCCAAAATTAATAAGCAAGGTGAAGGATTGGCAGGAATCCTTCTTCTACTATACCTTGGAAGATATCAAGGGTGAGGATTACTTGCCCGGCTTTTGTGAAAGTCGGTTGGAGTTTCATGGCACTCTGAATCTCTTCCCAAAGGAGTCTCATTAGAAAAGGAACGAGGCAATCATTGCTCGGATGCAGGCCCTGCTGGCTCATGGGCTCACGGGAAGAGATTTAACCAGGTGCTGGGTGAGTTGGCAAATCCAATCTCTCAGTGTAAGGGACCGGCTCATGTGTGAGTATACTGGGAAAGGTTACTCGATGTGCTTTTCCCAGAACGAGTTTACTCCTGAGGAGTTGGCGAAGGCTTGCAAGATTTTTTTGCAGAACGTATCAATGATCTTAAGAAAGTCGGTCTGGCTCCGTTCTGCAATGATAATCCGGCTCCAGCGTTATGTTCTTGTCATACGTTCTCTTTGATATGCCATCTGTTGAAGTGTTTTGATCTTTTGAATTTCCTTCTTTCCAGGAAGACGACCCACGGTGGAACGCAGGTCAAGACCTTGCTGGCAGTGCTAGGAGTCCGAGTCATATAGTATGAGCCGATCAAATTTTTTCCTGCAATGTATTTCATTTCCTGGCCCTTTTTATCTTTCTTAGGGTAACTCGGATGATCATGAGGGTTAAGATGAGGATGAGGAGGTGGAACAGTATGAAGTTCCTCCTGCTGAAGCCGACTCTCAAAAGGAGAGTCAGAATGAGCATCCACCGGTATATGTCTTTTTGCCGGCTCTCTATAATATTGTTTTTAGTAGGATTTTTGTATCCTTATGTTGTATCTTTTCTCTTAGGCACAAGGCCAGAAGAGGCGTACCCGTCGTACCGACTCAGGGGACCCTCTCTTGGTTATGGAAAATGAACCTCGTCGTGTTTGCGGCAAAACTACAGATGTGTCGACCCCTTCTCATAAGTTGGAAGGTTTCAAGGATGAGCAACCGCAAGGAGACAACTCTTCTTCTGAGGGATCATCTGTCCAAGCTCCTATCCCTATAAACCGCGGGTAAGTGCCTTTATTGTTATGTCGACTTCATCTGTTTATGTATATTTTCTGACGAGTCATGTCTCTTTCTTTGAGTAGTGCTCGAATTGATCCTAATGATTTGGACGACTCTAAAGTTATGAAGGAGTCGACATATTTTCCAGGAAGTTTCCCAGAAACTACCATTTCTGAGGATTTGAAGAAGGCCGAATTGAATGAGTTGAGTCCTTCCGGTCTCTACAAGGATACTTCTCCCATTGTTGATATCAAGAAACCAGAGACTCAAACTAGAACTGTTGAGGCGGCTCCGGATCCTTCGGAGAGGGTGATTGTTGATGATGAAGTGATGATCACAGGGACTCACCAGGGCGTTCCACCTGCTCAAACAGTCTTGGCCAAAGTTGTGGATAGTAAAGAGCAGGTGGTGAGTCGGCCGCATGAATTGATTTCTGAGAAAACTTCTCTTGAGGAATTGTATAGGCGATCACTGGATTGCACTACTGAGCAACATGGCATAGTTCTCCAGCTCCGACAGTGATATGAGGTATTTTTTGATGCTGTGTTTGTTTTGTATTCGTAGCCGCCATAAGGCGGCATGGTTGTTTAAGACCAAGGTGGGTTCTGTTTAGGGTAAATTGAGTTATTCCCATCATAAGTCGGCATAACACTCTTGTAGAATTATGAGTCGAAATATTTTTTTTGTTGAGCTGTAGACCCCATGAGTCAATGAGATATAATTATATCTCGCCGGCTTATGGATTTTTTGAAGGTGTAGCCCCCAAGTAGATGATTAGGCAATGTTTGTCTGAGTAGATACTTAGTCGTATCTTTTTGTTTGACAGGCTATTGCTTTGAAAGCCGGCAATGATGCTGTTCAGCTGGAAGAAAACTATAGAGCCGAATTAGCCAAGCGCGAACAAGCGGAAAAGGAAGTCGATCATCTCCTTCACGAGTTGAAGCAGAAATATGAGGGACTGAGTCAGGCTGGAGCCGACTCTTCTGAAGTTTAAAGCACCTTGTCCAAGGCATGTGATGATGTGACGGCTCAGCGTGATGCATCCGAGAAGAAACTTGAGTCAGCTGAGAAGAAGCTGGAAACGCTGAAGGGCAGCATCAACCGACTTGTATCAGAAATTTTTGGTAAGTCGGAAACAACTTTGGTAATGTATGTTTTCCTGTCTTTCTTTGCTGTTTTTCCGACTTGTATTTTTTTTTGTTTAAGCAGGGAGCATGATATTGTGAAGGAGTCACCTGCCATGAAGTTGACTTGTACTCTTGCTATCGTCAAGAAATTGTTCGAGGGCGCCTGTAAGGCCATAGGTGCAACTCAGCCAAAGCCCCCAAGTATGAAGATAGTAACTGATATGATGGGGCCTCTTTCAGTTGTCCCTGAATGGGTGAAGCTTGGCAAGCGTTCGGCTTGTCGTATGGGTGTGATTCGAGGTTTAGAGCTCGCAAAAGCCTATCATGCTAGCCTAAAGCTAGAAATGTTAGCTGTCAGCTTCCCCGAGCTCAAGGCCGACAACTCCAATTTCTCCAAGGATGATCATACAAAGATTAGCAGAGAGACTCGCTCGGCTGCCACCAAGATAGCTGATGGGATGGATCTGGCTTATTTGGAAGCCGGGTATGATGATACCAACAAGAGGCACCGAGTCGATCTACCTTCTCCAACCGAGTTTGCTATTCTTCCGTCTCCGAAGAAAGTCCCAGAGCCGGCAGGTGATACGTCCCAAACATATCTATAATTTCTGCTTGCTCCATGCATGATTTGTGTGGCTTTGCCATGTTTTACTTGAACTTTCATACACTTTTTATCATATTTGTACTAACCTATTAACTCAGTGCACCCAGTTGCCAGTTCCTGTTTTCTGCTGTTTTTATATTTCAGGTTTTCCGGCCATTAAAAGTGGGAAATAAATTCCGGAAAAATTAAATAAAAAATCAGCATCCCGGAAGCTTCCCGAAGAACCAAGGAAGGAAGGGAGTGGACCCACCATGGCCCCAGGAGGGTCCCTGGCGATGCCCCACCCTAGGGCGCGCCGGGCACCCTCCTGGATGTCCTGTGGCCCCCTTGGTGCCCCCCTTGGCCTATATTTAGTGCCCGCGGAGAAAACCCCTAATATCGATCTTCTATTCCCGTTCTCCTCTCTCTACTGCCATCGCCGCTGTTTAAAGATCGGGGCTGCCAGGAGAAGCTGCCCCAACACCCTGCCGGAAGGAGGAACCCCCTCCGAGAGACCATCCATCACCATGGATGCCTCCCGGATGTGTTGTGAGTAGTCCCCCTTGGACCATGGGTCCATTACCAGTAGCTATGTGATGTTCTCCTCCCCTCTTTGTGCTTCCACTTTCGAGACTTCGTGAGCTGCCTCACATGGTCGAGGCACCTTTGTAATTTTTTGTGTTGCTATGCTGAGTTTGCTGGGATCTGATGGATTATGAGACTGTGTTCAGATTGTGATGAGTAATATATTTGGTTCTCTTTTATTTTATGTTCTTTAGTTAATTCTTGCATGTTCTCCGTTGCCGTATTTTACTTTGGCCAAGTGATTTGTTGCAACTCCAAGAGGGAACGTTATGCTTGATTGTGGGTTCAGCCCCCTGATGTCTAGCTTGAGTGATAGAAACATGAGACCAGAGGATGTGCTGTTGCCACCTGGGATAAAAAAATGGTGCTTGTACCTGCGGGTGCAAGGATTGTTTACTTTACGTATAGTTCTTTTAATGCAGTTGTCTGTTGCTTTGAGTTTACACTTTGGGTGGTATTCGCAACTTAATACCAGCGAGATGTTCTGGATAGATATCTCAAGGTGGATGGTTCGTAGTAGATGCAGAGGGAGTTTGGTCTACTGACCTTGGCGTACTGCCCATTGCTTTTGAGCCTCTTCCTTTCTTTTGTAGCATAGTTAGCATTGCGGTGCGTTTATAATCCTTTCAATTGCCCAACTGTGATTTGTTTACCTTGCTAGCACTTTTATTGTCTTTTGGGAGAGAGACATCACTAGTGAATGTCATGGGACCCCGGTCCATATTTCCACCATTGTCTACACCCTCAATTTACTTTCAGTCTTTACTTTCCGTTGCCACTATTATTATCTCTTGCGTTGATCCTTTGTAAACAGCAAGGTCGGAGGAATTGATAACTCCTGTGTACTCGTTGGGAGCAAAGTTACTTTTTGTGTGTGTAGGTCCAGGTGAAGTTAGCAACCTCGGTTGTTAACGACACCATTTTCACTTTACCACCTTCTTGTATCTCTTGGAGTCCTACTGGTTCGATACTCAACCTTAGCATCTTCGCTAAGGGAAATTTGTTGCTATGCTACATCTCACCTTCCACTTGGGGTAACCAACGAGAAGTGATAGAACTATCTTCCTCACCGTATCAGCAGGCTCTGCTGAGCCGACTTCAGGTGCGGAAGATGATGAGCTGAAGATGGATGACATCTCTGATGCAGACTTGGTTGAGTTGTGTAATGCCCTCATGTCGTCTGCAGGTGGTGCCGGGTCATCATCACAAGTCAAAGTCGATGATCAAGCGTATGATCTTATGCGACCGATTTTTAAAAACTTTATAATACATTTGATACGGCCGTAGTGCCGGGTTTGTAATATTTGGGAAACATGTCCCGTGGCTTGTGACCAGTGTGTTGGTCAAATACTCTTGTGCTATTTTGGCTTTGATTTTCCTTGTGGCCTTTGAATGTTGATCCTTTTATGGCACAAGTCGGCTTTTATCCTTTTCATTTTGCTTGTCGACTCATAGTAGTTGTTTCCTTGAGAGAGCTTGTCTTTGAACGAGTTTATGCTTTGAAGAAAGCCGGTTTCTGTTCCTTAACTTGCCATAATTGTAGCCAATTGTCGTAGGCAGAGGAGTCGGCGTGTGTGCCCTACTGCCAAACCTTTGGTAAGAAATTTGTTGAAGTGTTACTCCACAAGAGTCGGTGTATGCATCTGAGTGTTGTACCGGGTCTTTTCTTGAGAAGAAACTTGAAAGTGTAGTCCCTATGAGTCGGAATATGCATCTAGGTGCGGTTCCGAGTCACATAGGTCTAACATGCCAAAAAAATATTGTAAATAGTTTTAAGATGCAGGATGATGCAAAAAATGAATATGCAGAGGCTAGTAGAAGACGACTTAGACCTCATCTTCTCGTATTGAGAGAGATTATTGGTTCAAGAGTCGAAACTTCTCTGTAGAGCCGGCTTTCAATGACTAGTGTGCCCGGCTCTTAGGACTAAATTCGATAGGCGTTTTATGTAAACCCCAAAGTTTAGACCAACCGGTTGCGCGTTAGTTATGTAAGCTCTGAGCTGTACAGGCCGGGCGGCGTGGGTGGCCATTTAATGTATGTGCCGGGATTTCGTCGGTTAAGAGTCAATGGGAACCATCAATCTCCCCTACTGCCCCTAATTAAGCAAACACATGTGGAATTTTACATATATATGCCGGCTTATCTTGAAAGAGTCGATGAGTATCATCGTGCTACCCGATTTTCCTGACTGTGGAATATACATGCTCAGAGCCGATAGAGGGTTGATCAAGACCCCAGGTCTCTGAGAAAAGGTGTAAAAATATGTAATTTATGATGTAATATGATGCAATGTAATGTGATAATATATGAAAATATCAAAAATAAGAAGGTCAATTATGATGAGAATCGACTTTATGCACAAATGTGGCAAGAGACGGTGTGACGAGGGTCGACTTCAGGTGTGGCGAAATCCTGGTTTGATGAAAATCGACTTTTTTTGTGGCGAAAGCCGATTGCGATGAAAATCGACTTTGTTTATGGCGAAATCCTGTTGCGATGAAAATCGACTTTATGGTGAAAGCCTGTTTCCATGAAAATCGACTTACATGTTTAAATATGGCGATAGCCTATTGCGATGGAATTCGACTTATATTAGATATGGCGATAGCCTACTTGCGACGAAAGTCGACTTTGGAAATATGGCGATAGCCTAGTGTGATGAGAATCGACTTATATTGAGAACAAGAAATGAAGATCCGGCTCTTATTGTGGGCGGGTCCATGTTATTGATCTCTTGTAGTTGCATGAGCCAGTAGGGCCGCCGTCATACTGGTTTGCCTTTTGGATTCTTTCTTCAATTAGGCGTCTGTAATCTTGCATGAAGTAGCACTGATCCCAAGTGTGAGTAGTAGGGCGACCGGGTTTAGAGTGCTTTGGGAAAGCTTCTTGGATGGCTTGTGCGCAGTCCCGGTATTTTACTTCCTGCTGTGATGGCTGTTCGTAGGTCTGGGAATAATCGCCGTCGTGTCTTTGCAGGTGGCATCTGCACTTCTTATTGCGCGTCCTGTTTTGGCTTGGGATTCTCCCGTATCTAGCTTCATTGGACTCGGCATAGCTGACGACATCGTCTACAAGACCCCTTAGGTCTTCGGCTACTCCCCTTATGCGTTTTAATGCGTTGGTTATAGGTGTAAGCCGATGGATTATCGACTCCTGGGGGTCGTTGTGCTGTAACTGCTGTGAGAGCCAGTCTTGAGCTTCTGCGAGGTTTTGATGTTCCCAAACTATCTCTTTTTGCAACCTCGTGGTTTTTTCCTGGTATTCCTCTAATTCCTGGTCAGAATCGGCTCCGTTTCGGCTCAAGCACTGCCACACCTTGGTGGTTCCCGTGTCTGAGTCGTCTAACGGATTTTGGATGTCATCGGCTTTGTCGTTTTCATGAGTCGGGCTCCTATTTTTTGAAGAATGTCGTCGTCCACGAGAGTTTGTTGTGTAGACAGATCCTTCCCAAGGGGATTTGATATAGGGAGAATCTGGAATGTACTACTCTGGGTCGGATCCGAGTCCACCTTTTCTAATGGATCGAATCGACCCGGTGTCTTCATATTGATCCTCTTTTTGGTACGAGTCGGCATCGAAAATATTTTCTGTGTCGCGTGAGTCGGGATCTCAACGGAGTGTTCCTACTCTGGGGACCGACCAATAAATCCTACAAAGGCATGGTGGGGGCGGTGCTTGGACGACTCATACCTTGAGAGTCGCTTATTTGATGATAGGTGACTGCTGCATTTTTCAGGCCATAGGGCCTGGTCGAAAGCCGGCTCAAGGTCTCCGTGAAGGTTTCAGGATCCGGTTCTGGTTCGTAACTATCAGTTTGGCCGATGAAGATGTCGATAGATCCAATCTGGACCCGATATCCTGATTTGATGGAATTGGCTTCAGGGCCCCAAGTTGAATCAACGATGCAGATCTTTCCGCACCGGCTTCTGGTGATCCATCCAGCGACGAATCCCTCCATGCCTTGTAAAGCTCCCTCCAAAATCTCAACACCTGCGAGCGCAGGCCCCACGGTGGGCGCCAACTATCGTGGGAAAGTCATGGCAGATGTCCGAAGATTCGAACTTAGCATGGGACCTTTGCTACAAGGCAAATACATGGAGAGAGTCGACATGGACAAGAGACTCAGCGATTTACCCAGGTTTCATCCCCTCTTTGTCTCGAGGTAAAAGCCTACTCCTGCTTCTTATTATTATGGGTTCCGACTCTCCAATATAAGAGTCGGTTGATCGATTACAAGAGAGTCGGCTCGTAAACTTAGTCTCGATGAGATCTAGGTTACGCTGACAATTTTCTAGTCCTATTTCGGGTTGAGATTGTTCGGTAACCTTGGATCCCATGGACCTCGGCTTATAAAGGTACGAGGTCCCAGGATTCCGCAATTCCCACTCTGACACGAGGTGGAGTCCTATTCTACTTTACAAATATTCTATGATCTATACAAGGTAAGTCGAATTCCTTCTATGGCATCGATCTTCTTTCCATGGCGCAACCAGCCCGCGGCCGGGTTTCCTTTTGTGGGTCTTCTATAAGTGAGTGGGCCCATAGATCCTAATGTCGGGTTATGGGATTGATCTATCCCCCCGATAGTATTCATGGACGATTTATCCGTCTGTGGAACCACTTTTGACCATTGTCTCCAGAACCTTAATAAAGTTTTGCAGGGATGTGAGGAGACTAACTTGGTGCTCAACTGGGAGATGTGCCACTTCATGGTCAACGAGGGACTTGTTCTTGGCCACAAGCTTTCTGAAAAGGGAATCGAGGGAGACAGGGCAAGGATCAAAGCAATCCAAAGGATGCCCTATCCGAGGGACATCAAAGGTATTCATAGTTTCCTCGGTCGTCATCTGGTTTCTATAGAAGATTTATTAAAGACTTTTCTAAGACTTCGAGACATCACAATAATCTTCCCTAGAAGGATATTCCTTTTAAGTTTGATGAAGATTGTAAGGAATCCTTCGAAGTTCTTAAGAAAGCTTTGATAACCGCTCCTATAGTCCAACCACCTGATTGGAATTTACCTTTTGAAATCATGTTTGATGCTAGTGATATTGCTGTTGGAGCATGATGACCCTCAACTGTAGGGGGTCGAAAAAGTCTTCGCAGGTAAGATAACCCAATTTATTGATTTGACACAAGGGGAGCCAAAGAATATTTATAAGTTTGACAATTGAGTTGTCAATTCAACCGCACATGAAATATACTTTCTTGCATCAAAATATTAATAGAAACAGTGATATGATAGTGATAGTGGAAACTGCGAAAGAAAACAACAAAAGTAAACAATTAGTAACCAGCAGGATTGAAACATTGTAGGCTAAGGAGATGGATGGTTGGGCGCTGCTTGGATGAGAGTGAACATGTAATAGATTTTAACATGGGGCAAGGCACAAAGAAAAGCAAGGATCATCTAGGCAAATATCCAACATTAGGCATGTATCCCGTAGGTAGTTGTGCGTGCTTGCAATAAGAACTTGCACAACATCTTTTGTCCAACCATCCCGCTATGAATGGGGTCAAAAGGAACTTATGGAGATTAAGGTGCTCCTGTCAAAGAGCACCGGAACAAAGAATTAACACTCAATGGATACATGAAATCCTCAAATTATAATCCATCCGCTTTGGTGTCCCAAGTTGTCACCTTTGGGATCGTTGGTTCCAGACCATAATAGGTGCATACAACTCATAGATAGGATCAAGAACATAAATAAACTCATGAAAACACAAGTGGTTCAGATCTGAAAACATGGCACTCGGGACCAAAGTGACAAGCATTAAGAGCAACAAGTTGTAGCAAAGATGATAAAAACCACAGTAGATGATAGGAAACATTTCCCCAACAATCTGACGAACTATTACATGATCTAACTCATCCAATCCCTACCATCCCCTTTGCCTACAGCAGAGAATTACTCACACATGAAAGGGGAAGTCATGGAGGGATGATCGATCAGTGATGGTGATGACGATGGCAATGATCTGCCCTCACCGGAGGCCAAAACAGCCTCTAGATTAGCCCTCCCAGAGAAGAACAGAGGGTGGCGGCGGATCCACGACGGAAACTGGGAAAACGACTTCTGTTCTAGGGTTTCCTTGCGACGTGAATAAATAGGAGCCATGGTAGGGCACCTGAGGGGGGAGGACCGACCCAGGAGGCTTCCCGGCGTGGCCAGGAGTGGGGTCGCGCCAGCAGGGCGCCTGGGGCCCCCCTGGCTGCCCTCTGGCCCCACTTCTGGCACAATGTCCCTTCGGTGCGTGGATTTTCTGTGATTTTTCCAAGAATGTTTTGAGACACCTAAAAATCCATTTTTCTGCACATAAGAAAACCATACAGGAAGCTCTGCTGAAAACAACGTTAGTCCGGGTTAGTTTAGTTCAAATCATGCAATAATAAGGCCAAAACAATACCAAAAGTGTTTGGAAAAGTAGATACGTTTGACACGTATCATCTCCCCCAAGCTTAGCATATTGCTTGTCCTCAAGCAATTCAGTTCAACAAACTGGACGCGACGAAGAAATCTTTGACAAACTCTTTTGCTTCATTAGATGTATATAAGGATGTACTACGAAACGAGTTGAGAAAATATTGAAACAATGCTATGAGGAAAATGCACGAAGCAATCCTTCTTTCAAGTGATCAATCATAAACAACCAAAAGTAAATAATATGCTACTAAAAAACAAGAAAATATCACAATGCATATAGCTTGAACATACTAGAGTGGTATCTCGCTAGCCTCCTTGAGTGAAGGAAAACATAAATGCAGAAACTATTTCAGAGTTTTAAAGGAGACTAGAACTAAGAATTTCAGAACAAGAAATATCACAATCATGTAGAAGACAATGTGGTACTTTGAGACAATGCATGTTACACTAAGAATGACAATTCTGATCTCAATAGTTGGTGCTTTGAAGAAAGAAGGGGAGACTCTCGAACCATGGCTTTTTGATGGCAAGGTTGAAAACCCGTGGTTGGAAGTAAATACTAAACAAGTACCAGAGCTCTTGGTTTTGAAAACAGAAATAAAATTCTTTTGAGAAGTGCAACTTTCTAGTCAACGGTAGACGGTAAAGGTCTCTCAATATCTCCCATAGCAACCATATTAATGGCGGTTCCCATGCTTTTTCTTACACTTATGTTCCCTTATCCACCTATCCTTTGACGGTGTATGGTACCTTTTTATTTTGCCTCAAGTATGGAAGGAATTTTCTCATTCCATCTATCATTAGAAGCATTTGGCCCATTTCACTCCATCATCAAGTATGGGGGAAGTGTAACTTTTTATAAAAATGTGAAACAAGTGAGAACTGAGCATTCTCCAGACCGTCCTCTGCCTCATAAATTTGACTAGTTAAAACTTTGTCATGGAGTAAAACATTTTTGGCATGGAAGATACTGATTTTTCCCTCACCGCACCATGAGCTTGTATGGTTACAAAAAGGAAGCTTTTGAATAAATTCCGAGATGGCACAATAAAGTCTAAGTTAGGGATGGCAGGAAAATATCATATATAGGAAGGTATGGTGGACTCAAATGGAATAACTGGTTTGAATAGGAGTTTGGATGCACAAGCAGAATTCCACTTAGTGCGAGTGAAGGGTAGCAAAAGACTGGGAAGCGACCAACTAGAGAGAAATAAAGGTCATAATCATGCAGAGCGACAAAGCAACATTGAATCAGGCATGAAAGCGATATAACTATTCTAAAATAAAAAAAGATCATCAATGCATGATAGACATTAGTCATAAACATGTGTGAACATGCGCCAAGTCAATGCAAGAATTCTCTGAAGGTAAATACCACTTCAATATGCCAAACCATGAACAATTCAATGCATGAAAATCATTTCAACAACACATTATGCACTCTAGCTATTTGAGATTAGCCACAAAGAAAGCATGAACCACTGGGAAAGCATTGTAAACATATCGCTATGTCGCTACAAGCTGGTCTCTAGATCATAAGTACAGGCATAAGTACAAAAGAAGAAACAATAAGAGTTCATACCGGTTTTACTTGTTGCTTCCCTTTCGTCGATCTTCATTATTACTGCCTTTTCACTTGCACGATCGAACATGGGAAATATAATCAAATGCCATCACAGACTCGAGCTGAACTCTGGAAACAAAGCAAACTAAAGAGAGAAAGGAAAATATTTTTGGGTTATTTTTGAGGTTTAATGAAAGCAAAAGAAAGGGAAAATCTTTTTGTTGTTTTGGAAAATTAAAAGAACGAAGAAGAACTGGCAAAAACTTCGAAAATATCAAAGAGAACAAAATAAAACGGACAATACAATGAAAAAGGGAGAAGGGCACGTACTCCCCCAAGCTTAGGCTTTTGGCCTAAGTTGGTAGCAGCTACTGCGGTCCCCAGGAGCCTCCAGCTCCGAGGTGGTATGAGTGAGACCAAGGGTCATACGAGGCTTCAGGCGCGTAGACTGAAGTCCTCGGTTCCTCCCACGAAGAAGGCTCCGCGCTCCAACTAGAGGAAGACCCTTCACCCCACTGGGTGACGGTGTCCCCCTGCAAAGGTCGAAACTCACCATGCTCCTCCTCATCGGGCACAACCCCCACCATGGGGTTATGCAACTGCTGCTAGACCACACACTCATCGAACTAGGTAAAGTTGAAGGACCATCCACTCCTGCGAGTATAATCGAACCAAAGAGGTGCAGGTAGACGAAACCCTCAAATAGTGGTCAGTCCAAACCTAAGAATATAATTAAGGTTACCAAACTCGGAAGTCCTCGTAACAAACTCATGCCTCTTCATTGCAACAAGATCAAATCTTAAATAAGTAAAAGGCTTATCATCAGGGTGTGGGGTGCCATTAAGAGACTCATGAAAAAGTGTGGCGTAAACGCCACCATAGAGACCCCCCTTGTTGCCATTAGCAGCAAGGCAGTGAGCAATTAAGGCAGCCCCGTTATACTTACTCTCCCCTGAGAGGGCGTTTGCCAAGATGGCAATATCCGGTGCAGAACTGTTGCTCGTGGTGTCACGAGCTAACACCCCTCTAGCAATAAAATACGCGAAATACCTGATGTGGGAGAATAAGATGCTGGAAATCTTCGTACGCCGGACATCCTTCGTGTTTTGGCTGCAAAGAGAACTTGAGATAGTCCTCAGCTCGGTGGGCTTAGAGTTCATCTTTGCCGTCTGTCCAGCGTTCGACACACCAATTATTTCACAAAATCTTGCCAAAGAGATGGTCAAAAGATCATTGTAAATTTTAATCTCAACAATACCATCATCATGATTTTATCTGAAACTATTAATAAAACAGGAGGTGAGTTTATGATGCTGAGCAACACGGCATGTTGCCAGCCGTGTCAAACTTGCATTAGTACAAAGGCCGTAAAATTCCTCCTTAATACCTTCAGCTTCGAGGAAAACATCGCAACGATATGTCATTGCACGTGCCGAATTTGTATCTTCCAACAGCTCTAGGGGCACATGATCTTCATTATAGCTCACTCAAGCAGCTGAGGATGAAGCTGAAGCTCTAGTAATTCTATCAGTGCGCTCGGGCTTCTTCTTCCCAAGCCACCCCTTTTCTATTCCTAACAAACTGATTTCTGAAATTTTTGATAATTCACAAAAACAACGATTTAAGCAAGGTGAGTTGAGACAACTACTCTACTCACTTACCTAAGGCATAAGATTGAATCAAACTTGGAAAATAAATTTCTACACATGCATGCAAGCTCATATGAATACCACAAAGAACTTCTAAATACTCATAAATGAAGCCACCAATCAAAAATCTAATTGGAGGGGTGGAGGAGTCACATACCAGGGAGTATTTTCTCAAAATCTCAGCTCAAATGACGGGCTGAGGAGAGAGATTGAAAATCTCCTCCAAGAACAGCAAGAACGCAAGCTGGCCGCCCGGGCCACTGGTGGCCCCCCTGGTCAGCCCAGGTGCCCCTGGGTCACTTTTGACGTGGAAACTTTGATTTTTTTTTTGTGGAATTTTTCTGACAACTTCACTTTTGAAAAAATTTCGAGGTTCAAAAAGCTGCGAAACTTTCTTAAAACTTGAAACAGTTGTTAGAAATGTGAAGCTTCAAAAACATAAAATCTTGGTACAGAAAGGAGAACAAAATCTAAAGTAAATGAATTCATAACAAGCTCCACTTTTTTCCTATATAAAACATGTTAGTTAGGAAGGTTGATCAAGTCTTACCAACAAATCGGCGATATATAGAGCAGAAAGTCTCACCTCTTATGAAGTGATCATTGTACCTTTACTATAATGGACATTGTCCCCACCATAATGGTTTTGTATTTGTGGTGCACTTGTAGAGGACAATCCCATTATCCAATCTTCACGTTCCTGATATTCTCTCTAGAGTTAAGGCCATGCCTTTTGTCGATCTTGCTTGGAAAATACACCGTGTGTTCTTTATCATCAATGTTGAAGGTAACCTTTACTTTATTGTAATCAATAATAGCACCTTTAGTGTTAAGAAAAGGTCTACCAAGTATAATGGACATGCTCCCATCCTCGGGCATGTCAAGCACAACAAAATCAGTAAGAATTAAGCAATTGGCAACTTTAACAGGAACATCCTCACAAATACCAATCGGGACGGCTGTTGACTTGCTGGCCATCTAGAGAGAGATATCTGTAGGGATTAGTTTATCTAACCATAGCCTCTTATAAAGAGAAAAAGGAATGACACTCACTCCTGCGCCAAGATCACATAAAGCAGTTTTGACATAAGCATTCTTTATGGACCAAGGAATGGTGGGTATACCTGGGTCACCAAGCTTCTTAGGAATCTTGCCACTAAAAAAGTAGTTAGTTGGCATAGTGTATATTGCCTCATTAGGGACTTTTATTTTATTAGTAACAATATCTTTCATATATTTTGAATAGGGAGGTAACGTAATAGCATCAGTCAAAGGAATTTGAAGAAAAATAGGTTTCATCCATTCAAAAAAATTATTATAGTGCTCTTCTTCTTTGGTTTTGAGAGACTTACCTGGAAAGGGCATGGGTTTCTTCACCCATGGCTCTCCTTTTTTCCCATGTCTTCTTGCAATGAAGTCTTCTCTTGTGTATTTCTTGCGTTTACCGGGTGCTTCTTCTTCTCGAACTTCAGAAGGTTCATTCTTCTCCTTATCTTTTTCGGGCTCAGCACCGTCTTCAGTCTCAGCATCGGAGGTAGATATACTATTTGGATTGGCAACAGGTTCTTCTTCAACTATGGGCTCATTCGAATTGCCAGTCTCTTTATGTTTCTTCTTCTTCTTCTTTTTCGGAGAGCTAAAAACTCTTCTTCCTGCATTTGAGAATCTTGCTCGATCCTCTTTGGATGACTCTTTGGATGACCCTCTGGATAGAGATGGTCTTGGGTGTGTGTTCCACCCCTAGTCTTTATACCATAAGCCTGTAAATTATCTTGTTTGGCATTGTTAGCAAGCAAATCTTTTTGCACATCATAAATTTGTTCAAGTTGAGTTTGAACCATATGAAAATGCTTAACAAGACAATTAACATCATTAACTGTTCTTCCTAGAACATCAACAAAACTTTTGATAGCAAGAGTATTATCATGCAACTGACTTTGAATCCTCATATTAAAGTGATTTTGCTTCATAATAAAATTATCAAGATCATCTAAACATTGATGAGGAGGCTTACCTTTAGGGATGTCATTTGCATTGAAATCTAAAAGAGAGTGTACCTCTACCAAGGGAGGATGAGTAGTGAGCTCACACAACTTCTCAATAGGAGGTAGATTCTTCACGTCTTCGGCTTTAAATCCTTTTTCTTTTATAGACATCTTTGCTTCTTGCATATCTTCGGGGCTTAGGACAAGCATGACACTCTTCTTTGGTGGTGGAGGTGGTTCAGGGACGAACCAATATTCGTGGTTCTTGGTAATCTTTCCCATTAGTTCTTCAGCATCGTCTAGGGTTATTTCCATGAAAACACAACCAGCACAACTATCCAAATAGGATATAGAATCATTGGTTAGACCAGCATAAAATATATCAAGTAATTCACTCTTAGGGACTTCATGTCCCGGTCTAGACTTGATTAAATTTCAATACCTCCCCCAAGCTTTAGGGAGGTGCTCATCCTGCAATTGTTTAAAGTTATAAATTCTTTGTAAAGCAGCATGTTGCATATGAGCAAGAAAATACTTATCAAAAAAAGATTGAGCTAAGTCCCGAGGACTCTGAATGGAACCATAGGGTAGTGCATTATACCATTCTTTCGCGTCTTTCTTCAAAGAGAAAGGAAAAATCTTAGCCACATAAAAGTTTCGTATCCTCTCATCAGTAGTAAACAAGCCACCTAACTCAGTGAGTTTGGTCAGGTGTGCAATGGCATCATCATTTTCTCTTCCATAAAAGAGGTCAACTTCAAATATAGATATAAGTGAAAGATCAACAGAGAAATCATAACCAGGATCATTGATGCATATAGGAGATGTAGAAAATTCAGGATCAGGAGTAATCTTGTTCTTCATGGAGTGATTTTCAAGCAGCTTCCTAACAGCACCAGGGTTAGAGTCGGCAACTCTGTAAGTTCCCTGCATAAATCATCATCAAGAATAACATAATCATCCTCAAGGATTCTCTCCTTGAGTTTGTCCAAGTATGTGTAACCAAAGACTTTGCAAGTAGGAAAAAAAGTAACCAAAGGCTTTCGGTTCATGCAATGCCCCTGCTTCTTTCAAAGGTGTATGGTTGCTATCTTTCATGGTTTTTGTGAGGAAAGCGTGGAGGTATTCATGGGTGATTTCTCCGTCTATGGAACCTCTTTTGACCATTGTATCCACAAACTTAATCAAGTTTTGCAGGGATGTGAGGAGACTAACTTGGTGCTCAACTGGGAGATGTGCCACTTCATGGTCAACGAGGGAATTTTTCTTGGACATAAGATTTCTTAAAAGGGAATCGAGGCAGACAGGGAAAAGATCAAAGCAATCCAGAGGATGCCGTATCCGAGGGACATCAAAGGTATTCATAGTTTCCACGATCATCTAGTTTCTATAGAATATTTATTAAATACTTTTCTAAGACTTCGAGACATCACACTAATCTTCTCTAGAAGGATATTCCTTTTGTGTTTGATGAAGATTGTAAGGAAGCCTTCAAAGTTCTTAAGAAATCTTTGATAACCTCTCCTATAGTCCAACCACCTGATTGGAATTTACCTTTTGAAATCATGTGTGATGTTAGTGATTTTTCTGTTGGAGATGACCCTCAACTGTAGGAGATCGACATAGTCTTCGTGGGTAAGATAACCCAATTTATGGATTCGACACAAGGGGGCCAAAGAATATTTATAAGATTTAACAGTTGAGTTGTCAATTCAACCGCACCTGAAATATACTTGCTCGCAACAAAATATTAATAGCAACGGTGATATGATAGTCATAGTGGCAACATCGAAAGAAAAAAAGCAAAATTAAAAAATTAGTAACCAGCAGGATTTTAACATGGGGCAAGGCTTGGATGAGAGTGAACATGTAATAGATTTTAACATGGGGCAAGGCACAAAGAAAAGCAAGGATCATCTAGGAAAATATCAAACATTAGGCATGTATTCCGTAGGTAGTTGTGCTTGCCTGCAATAAGAACTTGCACAACATCATTTTCCCTACCATCCCTCTATGACTAGGGCCAAAAGGAACTTACGGAGATTATGGTGCTCCTGTCAAAGAGCACCGGAACAAAGCATTAACACTAAATGGATACATGAAATCCTAAAATTATAATCCATCCCCTTTGGTGTCCCAAGCTGTCACCTTTGGGATCGCCGGTTCCGGACCATAATAGGTGCATACAACTCATAGATAGGATCAAGAACATAGATAAACTCATGAAAACACAAGTGGTTCAGATCTGAAAACATGGCACTCGGGCCCAAAGTGACAAGAATTAAGAGCAACAAGTTGTAGCAAAGATGATAAACTCCACATTAGATGATAGGCAACATGCCCCCAACAATCTGACAAACTATTACATGATCTAACTCATCAAATCCCTACCATCCCCTTAGCCTACTGCAGGGAATTACTCACACATTGAAGGAGAAGTCATGGAGGGATGACGGATTGGTGATGGTGATGACGATGGAGATGATCTCCCCTCACCGGAGGCCAAAACAACCTCCAAATTAGCCCTCCCGGAGAAGAACAGAGGGTGGCGGCGGCTCCACGACGGACACTGGGAAAACGACTTCTGTTCTAGGGTTTCCTTGCGACGTGAATAAATAGGAGACAAGGTAGGGCACCAGAGGGGGGAGGACCAACCCAGGCGGCCTCCCGGCGTGGCCTGGAGTGGGGCCGTGTGATACGTCCCAAACGTATCTATAATTTCTGCTTGCTCCATGCATGTTTTGTGTGACTTTTCCATGTTTTTCTTGAACTTTCATACACTTTTGAACCTATTTGGACTAACCTATTAACTCAGTGCACCTAGTTGCCAGTTTCTGTTTTTCTGCTCCAAAAATTCTGGGAAAAATATATAAAAAATCAGCGCAACAGAAGCTTCTGGAATCACCAAGAGAGGGAAGGGGGGCCACCACCAGGAAGCCAGGAGGGAAGGTGGCACGGCCCCACCCTGGGCCGCGCCAGGGACCCTCCTGACTGCCTCGTGGGTCCCCTCGATACCCCCCTTCGCCTATATTTACCCCTCGGGGTGGAAACCCCTAATACAGACTCCTCTTTCGCGATCTCGCCTCTGTTCCGGTGCCGCCGCCGTTTCTAGATCGGGGCTGCCTGGAGAAGCTGCTCCGGCACCCTTCTCGGAGAAGCTACCCCCTCCGGGAGACCCTCCATAGCCATGGACGCCTCCCGTATGTACCATGAGTAGTTTTCCTTGGACCATGGGTCCGTGTCCAGTAGCTATGTGATCTATCTCTCCCCCTTTTGTGCTTGCTCTTTCGAGTCCTCGTGAGCTGCCTCACATGATCGAGGCATCTATGTAATTTCTGTTGTTGCTATGCTGAGTTTGTTGGGATCTGATGGATTATGAGACTATGTTCAGATTGTGATGAGTAATATATTTGGTTCTTTTTTTATATTTTGTTCTTGAGTAAATTCTTGCATGTTCTCCGTTGCGGTATTTGCTTTGGCCAAGTATTTTATTTGCAACTCCAAGAGAGAGCGTTATGCTCGATTGTGGGTTCAGCCCCTTGATGTCTAGCTTGAGTAACAGAAACATGAGACTAGGGGATGTGTTGTTGCCACCAGGGATAAAACAACGGTGCTTGTACCTGCGTGTGCAAGGATTGTTTACTTTACGCATAGTTCTTTTAATGCAGTTGTCTGTTGCTTTGAGTTTACACTTTGGGTGGGATTCGCAACTTAATACCAGCGAGATGTTCTGGATAGATATCTCAAGGTGGATGATTCGTAGTAGATGCAGATGGATTTCCGTCTACTTACCTTGGCGTACTGCCCATTGATTTTGAGCCCTTCCTTTCTTTGCAGCATAGTTAGCATTGCGGTGCCTTCATAATCCTGTCAATTGCCCAACTGTGATTTGTTTACCTCGCTAGCACTTTTATCGACTTTTGGGAGAGAGACATCACTAGTGAAAATCACGGGACCCTGGTCCATCTTCACATTATTGTTCACACCCTCAATTTACTTTCAGCTTTTACTTTCCTTTGCACCTTTTATCTCTTGCGTTGATCCTTTGTAAATGACAAGGCCGGAGGAATTGACAACTCCTGTGTACTCGGTGGGAGCAAAGTTATTTGTTCTGTGTGCAGGTCCACGACAACATCCTAGTCAGGAAGCAATTTCTGGCGACGTTGCCACCTACTTGTATCTCCTGAGTCCTACTGGTTCGATAACCTTGGTATCTTCACTGAGGGAAACTTGCTGGTGCACTGCATCTCAAACCTTCCACTTGGGGTAACCAACGAGGGGCGAGAAGCCATCAAGAAAATTTCTGGCGCCGTTGCTGGGGACTCAAGTCTACAAGATAGGGGAGTTGCATACTATCTTTTACCTTTGCTTTTTAGTCTTGTTAGTTTACCTTTCAGTTTTTACTTTTGTGTCCTTAATCAAAAATACCAAAAACACCTGTTACCTTGTCAGTAGTTACCACTATGGCTAGTCCTTTTGCCTTTGGTGAGGAAGAAGTGCTTACCTTTACTCAAAGAGGTGGTGAAAGTTTGAAAGATGCTTGGTATAGAATTAATGATTCTCAAAAAAGAGCCACCAAGAAGCAATCCACTACTATCCTGCTTAGAAAATTTTATGTTGGGATCAGTTCTTGGAATAGGTTTCTTTTAGACACTGCTATCAATGGGAACTTCATAGAGGCCCCAGTTTGGGAATCCCTTAATGTTATTGAAAATCTTGTTGGAAGTCTCCCCATTGTTAGTATTAAGGAGGACATTACTTTAGCTCACATTATGAGAAAACTTGAAAAGATAGAGCTAGAGATGCCAAGTATCGATAGGGTGAATGAGTTGGATCGTAAGATTCAAGGGAATTTGAATAGGCTAGATAATTCCATGCAGAAAATTGTCATAAATTTGTAGACTATCAAATCCCTTGATGAAAAGTCTTCTAGCATAGAAAAGATTCAGGAAGTTATTGAAACTTTAGGAACTACCTTTTCCTCAATCAAAACCAAAAAGGATGAAACTCCAGCAAAGAAGGAACCTAAGTCCGTTTACGTACCCAAGTTTCCCCGAGCAAAAGCTAGCACACCCAGTGCCAAGAGAGTTGGAACGGTGAAAACTTTGGAGGAGACACCTATCTTTAACTTTAATGAAACTCCAATTGATTTCCCTCCTTTTGATTTTATTCCAAGAAGCATTTTCATTCTTCCTTTATTTGATAAACCCATTAAGACTAGTTGTACTATTGAAGAGCTTTTTGATGATCATGATGATGGTTCAATAGATGCACCTTGATCTTCTGCTTTAAGACTAGCTAATGGCTCTAAAGAAGCGCTTTCGGGAGGCATCCCGCAACGAATTTAGGTTTTTATTTTTGCTTTTACTCTATTATTATTGGTCTTGATGATAGTTACTACTATAGAAACATCATTGTATCTTTATTTTCAATCTTTGTGCCAAGTCTAGCCTCCGATTGCAAGAAAGTTCAAAAGTTGTGACATGCTGTCAAGAAACAGATTCTGTCCTTGGACGGAAAAATTAGCCTAAAATCACCAGATCATCTTTTTGATCTGAATTGTTTTCAAAGCGTGCTCCATACAATTGACTTTCGAGCGCCTGTTCTGAGTTTTTTGATTCAAGTTGCAGAAGTACCCCTAAAAAATTATTTACTACTTGTTGTTCCATTTTTCACAGATTCTGCCACGTTTTGTCTCTCCTAACTTTTGCAAACCTTAAGATTGCTTTTTCTTTGCAAAAAACCTTTTGGAAATCTTGAGAAACAGTAGCTCTTCAAGAATATCTTTATATCCAGTGGAATTTTTTTTATTTATTAAGGGTACTAACTTATTTAATCAGCTTATGATGAGTTATGTATGAAGGGAGTTTTCAAGTGTGCGATGGAAGATGATGAAAGAAGATTCGGGAGTGTCAAGCTCTCAAGCTTGGGGGTTCCCCCATGCATCCCCAATAAATATTCAAGGAGACTCAAGCGTCTAAGATTGGGGATGCCCCCATGCATCCCCTTCTCCATCAACAATCATCAGTTTGTCCTTCGTCTCACTATATTTTTATCACTTCATGCGTTATGTGCTATGCTTGGAGCGTCTCGCTCTTAGGTTTTAGTTTTAGTTTTCTTTAGCTTTGCTTGCGGTTCATAACAAGTTAGATCTTGTCTTACTTTCTTTGGGAGAGAAACAACACTCCACTATCAAAATCTAGAACACATCATTGGATTTTTCATGCCTATCTTTTTGATGTTGTGTGTTCTTTATCTTTTCGTAGCTACTGCCATGTTTAGTTTTAGTATTAGTTTGTCTTTAGCAAGAGCCTTGGATTTTGTTTAGTTTGTTTCTAGAACTCTCTTTAGTTTTCATGTTTATCTTGTTGAGAGAGTTGGTTGTTGCACTGAGTTATGTCTTGTCTTGAGAGTAGGTAATTGAGGTTGCTATTTAATTTTAGTAGTAACTTGCAATAGTTTTGAGGTAATTATGTGAGTAATGTTTGAACTTTTGGTGTCAAGAGCTCTAGCCTATTAGTGATAGGTGTCGTATTTTGGGCAATCCATGTGTTTTTCGAAAACCAAAAACCCCTGTTGAGAACTCTAGCTACTAGATGGATCACTAACCTCTGCAGGGTTCGAATATAAGAGTACACTCACGTACCATGAGTCGAGGATGCGCAAGGATAACCAAACCACCATACACTCCTCCTCGGGGTACCTGTCTCTTTGTGAACCTCCTGATTAGATTGAGAGTTACCGATAATAAGTGCATGAGTTCTTCGGACTAATGTGAGTATTCGAAAGTTGACACTTCCACCAGCTATACTTTTTCTAGCCTCTTCGGTACCATGCATTGCCCTTTCTCACCTCGAGAGTTGGTGCATACTTCACCGGTGCATCCAAACCCTTGGCATGATACACTCTTTCATCATAAGCCTCCTTATATCTTTCCTCAAAACAGCCACCATACCTACCTATCAAGGCATTTCCATAGCCTTTGCGAGATACATTGCCATGCAACATCCACCTTCTCATGACTTGATCTTCATGTCATACATGCTACTTGCTTGATCGATGAGCCGCATGCTAGTTGGGCCTTGCCCTAATCATTGCTACATGACGCGCTAGTATCATTGCATATCCTGCTACCCTGGCAGAAGCATACATTTGCATCATGATAGTTACATTTTCTTTATGTGAGTACCTTTGTAAAGTGTGAAAGATCTCCTACATTCTTGTAAAATATAGAGTATTGCCCCTAAAGTGAGGAAAAGATCCCAAAGAGGACAAAATCAAAAGATCCCAAAGAGGACAAATGAGAGTTAAATAGAAAGAGCCATTGAGGCCACCAAAACAAAGAGAAAAATAGAAAAAAATAAAAAGAGAGAAGGGGGCATACTACTATTCCTTTTGAGAGATCCACACTAGTACTTCATCTCCTGTCCCTTGTACTCCATAGAGATCATCATCATGCATATAGCTAGGTGGGGACCCTTCACACTATAGAACTTGGCTTGTATATTCCAATGATGAGCCTCCTCAAACGAGCTCTAGGTCTTCTTGAGCAAGCAAGTTAGATGCACCCCCACTAGTTCCCTTGGAGAGATTTTAGCTCACATTTGCATCCGTTGTATGGCAATCCCTACTCCTCACATCATATCTATCATATGGCCTTCTCTCGCCTATGATTGTCCTCAATTATGTGAGCCTTTCACACCTTTTTGTCTTCCTCCTCCACCTTCTTTCTGTTTCGCCTTTTAGGTTTCAACTTTCTTGCTCACACTCATCCACTGCATGAGTGCTCAAAATATCGAAAGGGAGTGGATCAGTTTGACTTGTACCTGGCTAGTGGTCTGGGGACGAGTCCAGATAAGAATCCAAAGGAGACCAAGTGTGAAACTTTAGTAGATAGTTGTTCTCAACAACCTTATTTTTTCTCTCGTATTTCCCTATCCCTTGCTTGCACGCAAACACCATTTTGAGACATTCGAGTCACGGACAGCGAGAGCTCTTGCACCTTTTGTTCTTTTATTCCTTTTGTCAATGCTAATATAGACTCTTGCTTGTTAAGACTTGAATTGAATTGCATGCTTTTATTGCTTTACTTAAAGGTCCTTATTTGGTTGTGTGGCATGTCACCACAGAAATTATTCTTGTTATCATTTACCTACTCGCGGACGAGCAGGAATTAAGCTTGGGGATGTTGATACGTCCCAAACGTATCTATAATTTCTGCTTGCTCCATGCATGTTTTGTGTGACTTTGCCATGTTTTGCTTGAACTTTCATACACTTTTGAACCTATTTGGACTAACCTATTAACTCAGTGCACCCAGTTGCCAGTTTCTATTTTTCTGCTGTTTTTTTATTTCAGGTTTTCCAGCCATTAAAAGTGCTCCAAAAATTCTGGGAAAAATATATAAAAAATCAGCGCAACAGAAGCTTCCGGAATCACCAAGAGAGGGAAGGGGGGCCACCACCAGGAAACCAGGAGGGCAGGTGGCGCAGCCCAACCCTGGGCCGCGCCAGGGACCCTCCTGATTGCCTCGTGGGTCCCCTCGACGCCCCCTTCGCCTATATTTACCCCTCGGGGTGGAAACCCCTAATACGGACTCCTCTTTCGCGATCTCGCCTCTGTTCCTCCGCAGCCGCCGTTTCTAGATCGGGGCTTCCTGGAGAAGCTTTTCCGGAACCCTGCCGGGAGAAGCTACCCCCTCCGGGAGACCCTCCATAGCCATGGACGCCTCCCGTATGTACCGTGAGTAGTTTCCCTTGGACCATGGGTCTGTGACCAGTAGCTATGTGATCTATCTCTCCCCCTTTTGTGCTTCCACTTTCGAGTCCACGTGAGCTGCCTCACATGATCAAGGCATCTATGTAATTTCTGCTGTTGCTATGCTGAGTTTGTTGGGATCTGATGGATTATGAGACTATTTTCAGATTATGATGAGTAATATATTTGGTTCTTCTCTTTTATATTTTGTTCTTGAGTAAATTCTTGCATATTCTCCGTTGCGGTATTTTCTTTGGCCAAGTATTTTATTTGCAACTCCAAGAGAGAGCGTTATGCTCGATTGTGGGTTCAGCCCCTTGATGTCTAGCTTGAGTGACAGAAACATGAGACTAGGGGATGTGCTGTTGCCACCAGGGATAAAACAACGGTGCTTGTACCTGCGGGTGCAAGGATTGTTTACTTTACGCATAGTTCTTTTAATGCAGTTGTCTGTTGCTTTGAGTTTACACTTTGGGTGGGATTCACAACTTAATACCAGCGAGATATTCTGGATAGATATCTCAAGGTGGATGATTCGTCGTAGATGCAGATGGATTTCGGTCTACTTACCTTGGCGTACGGCCCATTGCTTTTGAGCCCTTCCTTTCTTTGCAGCATAGTTAGCATTGCGGTGCCTTCATAATCCTGTCAATTCCCCAACTGTGATTTGTTTACCTCGCTAGCACTTTTATCGTCTTTTGGGAATGAGACATCACTAGTGAAAATCATGGGACCCTGGTCCATCTTCACATTATTTTTCACACCCTCAATTTACTTTCAGCTTTTACTTTCCTTTGCACCTTTTATCTCTTGCGTTGATCCTTTGTAAACGACAAGGCCGGAGGAATTGACAACTCCTCTGTACTCATTGGGAGCAAAGTTATTTTTTGTTGTGTGCAGGTCCACGACAACATCCTAGTCAGGAAGAAATTTCTGGCGACGTTGCCACCTACTTGTATCTCCTGAGTCCTACTGGTTCGATAACCTTGGTATCTTCACCGAGGGAAACTTGCTGGTGCACTGCATCTCAAACCTTCCACTTGGGGTAACCAGCGAGGGGCGAGAAGCCATCACCGTGCCAGCAGGGTGCCTGGGCCCCCTGGCTGCCCTCTGGCCCCACTTTTGGCACAATGGCCCTTCAGGTGCGTGGATTTTATGTGATTTTTGCTGGAATTTTCCAAGACACCTAAAAATCCATTTTCCTGCACATAAGAAAACCATACAGGCAGCTCTGCGGAAAACAGTGTTAGTCCGGGTTAGTTTAGTTCAAATCATGCAAGAATGAGGCCAAAACAATAGCAAAAGTGTTTGGAAAAGTAGATACATTTGAGACGTATCAGAGCTGTGCTAGGACAAAGGGTTGATAAGAAATTGAATGTTATACATTATGCTAACAAAACCCTTGATAGTGCTCAAAAGAATTATGCTACTACTGAAAAAGAATTTTTAGCAGTAGTGTTTGCTTGTGATAAATTTAGACCTTATTATATTGTTGTTTCCAAAGTCACTATTCATACTGATCATGCTGCTATTAAG
This sequence comes from Bromus sterilis, assembly GCA_950022295.1. NCBI lineage: Eukaryota > Viridiplantae > Streptophyta > Magnoliopsida > Poales > Poaceae > Bromus > Bromus sterilis. The sequence continues at coordinate 151,670,999 of OX465596.1, read as the reverse complement.
TATCTTATGGAAAAGAAGGACGCCAAACCAAGGCTTATCAGATGGGTTCTTCTTCTTCAAGATTTTGATTTGCAGATTGTTGATAGGAAGGGAGCGGACAATCCTGTGGCAGACAATCTCTCCAGGATGGAGAACATACCACATGATCCTATTCCGGTTAATGATAGCTTTCCTGATGAACAGTTAGATGTTTTGAGGATACAATCTACTTCTTATCATTGGTTTGCAGATTATGCTAACTTTATTGTTGCCAAGTTTTTGCCTCCAGGTTTAATATTTTAAGCAATGGAAGAAATTCGTCCACGACTTGAGACAATGTCATGATAGTCCCTATGGAGGACAGAAGGGTATCTTGAGACAATGTCATGATAGTCCCGATGGAGGACATCATGCCCGTGAGAGGACTGCACACAAGGTTCTCCAATCAGGTTTTTATTGGCCTACTCTCTTTAAATATACTAGAAATTATGTTTTATCTTGTGATAAGTGTCAGAGAGTTGGTAATATTAGTAGGATAAATTAGATGCCTATGAATTAATCTCTAGTTATTGATCCTTTTGATTGCTGGGGTTTTGATTTTATGGGTCCTTTTCCTCCTTCTCACGAGTACACTCACATTTTATTAGCTTTTGATTATGTAACAAAGTGGGTTGAGGCAATCCCCACTAAGAGTGTTGATCACAAGACATCTTTGAAGATGCTTAAAGATGTAATCTTTCCTAGGTTTGGTGTAGCAAGGTACCTCGTGACTGATGGGGGATCACATTTTACACATGGTGCTTTTAGAAAAGCCTTAGCAAAGTATGATGTCAATCATAGGATTGCTTCACCTTACCACCCTCAAACAAGTGGGCAAGTTGATCTCACAAATATGGAGATCAAGTTGATCTTACCAAAGACAGTGAACAGTTCTAGGAAGGACTGGTCCAAAAAGTTAGCAGATGCCTTGTCGGCGTATAGAACTGCTTACAAAAATCCCATGGGCATGTCCTTATAAGATGGTCTATGGAAAGTCTTGCCATTTACCTTTAGAATTAGAGCAAAAATCTTTCTGGGCTGTTAGAGAGCTTAATGCTGACCCTAAACTTGCTGGTTAGAAGCATCTCATGAACTTGACTTCTCTAGATGAGTGGAGAAGTGAAGCTTACGAGAGCGCGAAAATCTTTAAAGAAAAGGTAAAAAGTGGCATGAAAGGAGAATTTTGAAGCGTGAATTTAATTTTGGTGATAAAGTTTTGTTGTTTAGGTCTCATTTCAGGTTTTATCCAGGTAAGTTACTTTCCAGATGGGAAGGACCGTACCACTTTGGTGAAATCAAGATTAACAATTTTGAAGGAAACAAACCTCAAGTTGTGAATGGGGAAAGACTCAAGCATTACATGGCAGGAGACCCTATCAATGTTGATGCGTATATGATATGAACAACACCTCACGAAGAACATGTTGCAGCACTGGTTCAGACACCAGCAGAGGCAGAATAAGAATAGGTATGGAGTACGGTAAGAAAATTTCGCGAACATCCGTAAAAGTTCCATATTATGTGTTTTTGCAAAATTAGGAAAATTTCGAGCTGAAGTGGAGCCGGAGAGGAGCTCCCGGGGCTCCAGGCGCCCTGGCGGCGCGGCCTGCCTCCTGGCCGCGCCAGGTGGCTGCCTGGGCCACCAGGAGCCCGTTTTCGACCCTGCTTTGGCTTGTTACCTTCCTTTCAATGCAGAAATTTTTGCTATATATTTTCCTCGATTGTCTCGGCTCTGTATCTTGTGCTTCCGTGTGTTTACTTTCCGATCTTTTTCTTCTAGGCTAAGAAGCTATTGTTCGAGATGTCTTCTTATGACTCAAGCGAAGAGGACTACATGGGTCGTCGTCTCCGTCGTGTCCAACAAGATGTCAACCAAGGGAAGGTCGTTGGATGTTCTACTAATGAAGAAATTTCCGCAAGACAAGTAGAGACGGAGCGCTTCGTGAGAGAGGAAGTCAACATGGTCACCATCCAGCAAGAAGGAGATCCGTCTGCAAGAGGATCAAGCTCCAACAACCCCGTCTTCGTGGGGTTTATTAACCCTCAACATGATCTATCTCTGAACCTTTCAGGAACTGCCCCTCCACTCGAAGCTCCACATGTGTCATCTTCTATATCCGAAGCTCACTGAATCACTAAGCAATTCTGTGAAGACTTCCGTGTGCTTAAAGCACAGGTGGCCATATTGGAAGCCGAAAACCAAACACTTCGACGCATAATAGCATACTTGAAGAACAACAAGTAGAATGAAGAATGAAATCTTCATGGGTAATGGCATCCCCTTAGCTTGTTCCAAGCTCGGGGAAGTGTCCGGTATCTTTATCTTTATCTTTTATCTTTGGTGGTCAAAGTTTAGTGTCGTATCATGTCTAGGGAAGCTATCTTCTGAAATAGGTGTTTGCATTGAGGTCTATCGCTCCTTTGTAGAGAGTCTTGTATCCATGAGTGTGAAGTTGTCTATGATGGAATATTAATGAGAAGTCTATTGGTTTCTTTGCTGCACTTGGTATTCTCTTCATGCAATCGACCTTATGTGTTGATTCCTATGTGAGTATTGATTTTATATATCAGGTATGGCTTTGAAAACTTTATTTAATCTTGGCAAACATAGCATTGGTCATAACAACAAGCATGAGTTTTTCTAGTAGCGACATAGCCAAAACCTATATGTTCTTATGCTTGAAGTGTTATGCGGACAAAGAAGACAATTTGATGTTTCATGCCAATTTTTAATGTAGATTTTATATTGTTTTGCATCCAAGTCAACAACATTTGTCTAGTTTCAAAACTCGTTGCTAGCCAAACCTTGTACTAAGTGGGAATACTGCTTGTGCACCCATACCTTGAAACCTCAACCTTCCAAAGAGTCCACCATACCTTTCCTATTTCTGGTATTTCACCTCCACTCCTAAAGTATATTATTCATGTGCTATCTTTAAACCTTCAAAATAGTATTACTCCTTGTTTTGTGCCTCTACTTTAGCTCATAAGGAAGTAGTAGATAATTCATGATCTTCTTATACTGGACAAGCTTTATCTTGGGTTTGCATGTCTAATCTACAAACCCCTAATATGAGGAGGGGCTGGCATGAGTGCGCCCAGCTCACAAAATATAATAGCAAGAAACAAAACCTCATTCACGCTTTGTTCATGAGAAACAAAGGAGTCTAAGGGGATGTGATCGTCCCCACCTTGGGAGTTGTTCCTCAGAACTTTTCCAGCATGAGAAGTATTGGGTTATCTACTAGCATTCGTTGACGAATTATGCACCTCCCAAAAGCCAATTTTATAATCTTATTGATTTCAAATCCACTAAAATCTCTAGCACATGAGTTTTCCCTACTTCCCTCTGTGAAGGTCTAAGCCCTTACTTTTATTTTGAGTCAGTAAACCTACTTCCTTCTATCCTACAAAAGAGCAGACACCTTATATCGACAAAGATGCATGCATTTATATTGTCTCGTTAAGAATTGCCATATTACATATTTGTTGACATTGGCATCAAGATAAATAAGTGGTTTTGTTGAGCTTGGCTACATCAAACATCTTCATTTGTGTTAGCATTTTCACTTGTTGACTAATAACATGTTCTTTCAAAAGCTTCAATTGATCTCATCAAAATATAAAGGAAAGAGAAAAAGTTAAAAGTTATTAGTTTTTCTTTGACCAAGGACATGTTTGCCATGGTTTAATGAGTTTCTTTAGCCCTAATTTTTATTGTAATTGATATTACCCTTTCATAAGGGCCATATGGCTTGAGATTGTAGTTGAGGATGCTTGAGTTTAGTAGAGAAATTATGATGCTTCTTTTATGTATTCTTATTTATCGAGACTTCACTCTCTAAACTTGTGGAAAGGTTTAACGAGCTCAGTATTCGCTTGGGGACAAGCGAGGTCTAAGCTTGGGGGAGTTGATACGTCCAAAATGCATCACTATTTTGCATCATAATTTACCTCTATTCATTGATATATTTCATATTATGATGATGTTCTTATAGTGTTTTGACTTGTTCTACATAGTTTGCAACTTTTCGGTGCCGAAACAGCAGACGCAAGAACCAACGAGGAAAGTGCACATAGAGCGGGCTTATCAGCACATCTCCAAATGACCTAAAAATCACGGGGAAGAATATTCTGAAGATATGACAAAGACTGGCCAAAGAGCAGCCGAAGTGGGGCCACCAGGCCTCCAGCCGCCCTGGTGCCCCCCTTAGGCCGTGCCAGGTGCCCGCCTGGGGGTGGGTCCCACCTCCGGGGCTCCCCTTTGGCCCATATACCCCTATTGACACACGAACACGTCACATGTACCCTCGAAGACGGGGGTGATGCACCGCAACTCACGTCGAAGGAGACCCGACCGGAAGCGCGGTACGCAAGCAATCCGGCGGGCACTTTTGTAGACCCGAAACCCCACATGCCCGGGAGAGACCACGTCTGGGCGCACGACGACTATGTGCTGCCCTAGGTCGACCTGGTCTCCCCTAGGGCCTCGTTGATCGTTTCCCTGCAAGAACAAGAACGAACGAAGAACGAGAAGGAAGATAAGAGGGGAGAGGGATAAAATTAGGGTAAAGGATGTAGATGTGTTTGTTTGATTGTGTGTTGTTTCAATCGGCCGTCACCTCGTCTATATACGAGGGGGTTCGACTTCCCTTGCAAGAAAACGAGTCCTTTTTGCGTTCATTATACCAAAATCCCGAGAAAATTCAGAGTCCTCGGGATCATCCTGGACGGTCCGGACCATAGCCCGGACGGTCCGGATAATTTTGGAAAAAACTTGCCTCGGGTCGTACTTATTCAGACGATCCAGGATTCAGCCCGGACGGTCCGACCTCTGCTCGGACGGTCCGGACTGACTTTTCAATGCAGCACTGTTTTGGCCGTAACTTCTTCATACGAACTCGGATTTGGATGTCTCAAATATCAAAATCGACCGCTTCGACGAGACCAAGCCGCCCCATGTAGAAGTTTTTCCATTTGATGATGTCTTGAAGGCCTAATTGGCAAAATAGTGCTTCAAATGCCAAGATCGTACTGCTTCAAACATAGTTTCGGCCCTCGAGATTGAGTCAGATGGCGATGGCTTGAACTACAAAGATGTTCACCTCGACAATACCCAACCTTTTCATGTAGAGCACTTACTCGTTTGGGGTCATATTATATAAGTTTATTGTCATGCCAAAACCCGGTGTCAACACATGCCCCCCTATTTTTCAGCAAAATTCGCGTGTCGAAAAATACTCTGCACCATATATGTTCTAAGGACGATGTCAACACTCCATCGGCCATGCATGTTCTTAGGGCAATAATTACATATCGGCCATGTTTTGTTCTCAGGGCGATAGTTGTATATCGATCATGTCTTCAGACTGGCTATCTCATGAGTCAAACCTCTTCAAATATTTGTTGTCTTGATAACACAAGTTTCTTCATGAATGCATCCCATGGTGTAACCTGCCTGATCTTCTCAACTTGAATCCTGTAAATAAGAAAAATATGTTTGTTCCATCCAGCCACCTGGCTTGCACTAGATCTTTGTTTATTAATGGCCGAAGCAACAAGCTTTAAGTCGGCCTCTTCTATATTGGCAAGATTAGGCATCGGTTTTCTGAGAAATATGAACCATGTTACTATCAACATGATAACCAGATGCTTGTCGTGCCAATTCATTTGCTCTCCAATTGTCATGTCTAGATATATAATCAATGCTGAAATAACTCAAAGTAGAAATTATATCTAGGCATCTATCAAGATAAACATTAAGAGATTCGTCAAATCATATGAAAGCCATGGATATTTGATGCACAACTAATAATCACCAAAAACCTAAATATGTGTGCACCTATAGCAAGTGAAAATCTCTAATCCGAATAATACACATTTAGCATTGATTGTTTGTGCAACAATATTCTAAGCATGATGAGGCTTCAAAACAGCACCATGAGGAGATATAAAAGCAAAACCAAAACATTGGCTGATGCTACAAACTAAACTACCAAAATATAATCTTGTCACATCCCAACTTTTATTGCCTTGTTATATTAATGCCAAAAATTAGGGTGAACAAAAACCTTGCTAAGTGTGATGTGATCCGAATGCAATTGCCATGCTTGCCTGATACTTTGTGTTGTTGCTATGTCATGCTTGTTATCTTCTTGTCTTGTGCTAATGCCCTGCTTTGTTTTCCCTGGTCATGCTAAAAAGAATCAATCAATAAAACTCTTTAGCACCTACCACACATGTTGATCTATTAACATATAACAACCATAGAAAATTAGCCTCAATAATATTTTCTCCAAATAAAGTTTTGCTTGCATATAAATTCATTATTTAAATAATTAAAAATACCTCTATAGCAGAAGGTATTTAATTAAAACTAAAAAAATGCTAAATGATTTATTACTATTACTATAATAGTAATAATGTTATAAACATAATTAAAAACTCCCTAAAAGTTCTAACTAAATTAGGATAACATTACTGGAGATTTGTACAAAATTTAGGAGACTTTAGCTTAAACTTTTGTTTAAAAATTTAAAACATTTTGGAAGAGAATAGTTTACAAATCCATTAAAAAACACAGTATATAAAAAAAGAGGAACCCACCCCCTGGGTCGAAGCCCATTTTTCCTAGCCTATCCCACGCCCCTTTCTCTCTATCCCCCCAGCCCATGCAAACCTGCCCCACCTGTCAGCCTCGCCATCACAACCAAACGTCAGCGCTGTGGTCATCGTGCGGGCCCACATTGACGCCAGCCAGATGACGTCACTCGCGCCGCCCCGTTCGTCCAGTGCGCGGCGAGGTCGCGGATCGCCACCCCGGAGGATCGCGCGCGCTAGACCACCTTGCCTGGCTCCTCTTCCCGCCGAGGCACCCCCCTCGCCTCGCTATAAAAGGCAAGCCCAGCCCCCCCTCTCGCCACACCACTCCACCACCACACCCTACACCCCAGATTGGCTATAGCAAAGAGGAAGGAGGAAGGAATAGAGAAGGGGGAGGAAGGAACAGAGAAGGAGGAGGAAGGAAGGGAAGGAAAGAGGAGAAGAGAAGGGAGGAGGAGAGGCCAAGGCGGCGAGCCCCTCTCTTCCCGCACCTCGGCGACGCCCGGCGAGACGCTGACGGTTTTCCCCGAGCCGTGCCGAGAGGAGCAGAAGTCTGCCTTTGCCCCATCCATCTAGCTCGAGCCGACCTCAACCCCAACGTCCCCCGCCCCCGTTTTCAGCAAAAATGGATTCCCCATGCCACCCCGCACGTCCGCTGCAACTCCACATCGCCGATCGCCACCCTGAGCTCCGCTGGTGAGTCTCGCCCCACCCCTGTGCGCCATGGGAGTTTCTCCCTAGCTCAGCCCGAGCGAGAGGAAGGAGAAGGCCTTGGGCCGTTGGATCATCCTAGATCCAACGCCCAGGGTCGCCCCGTACCCCTTTAAAAAAAACTTGAACATCAACCTGTGCGCTTGGATTCGGCCCACTAAAAAAATGCACGAGGGTGCCAGATAACCCTGGGCCGGTTGCGCAATTTTTTTTCTGTTTATTATCTGTGCCTAACAGAAATAATTTTATAAAAATAAGTATAACTCAGAAAATTATGAACAAATTGTGTTCTGTGAGTAAAATGTTTCTTTATTTTTATGCATGTATAGAATTTTGTTTTGATAAAATTAAATTATGGCCATTTATTAGTATTTTGAATGCTAGTTCAATTTCCATAATTTTTGTGTTAGTAGTATTAAATTGTTAGAACTTTATTAAATTTGCCTCTGGTCAGTAGATATTTGTGATTAATTTATTTGATGTTAATAAAATAAAAATAAAGATGATTTATTAAATAATGTAAGTAAGATCATCACCTTTAGTTAGGTCTTGTTTAACTTTAATCTTGCTCTTAGTAAATTCATGATAATTATCATATTACCCCTGTTAAATTGTAAACCTTTAATAATGTGGTGTTTCAAAATAAAATAACCATTTTTTCCTTGATTATAGAAAGATTGCTTAAACATGTTAATTGCTTCACCTACTAATAACAAAGTTACCCTACCTTGGAGTTATAAATATTTATTATGTTGAATCATGTATTAAATTCTTTGTGAATTAAAAACTTTCTACTATATGTGTTAAATGCTTGCTTAACCCCATGTTAAACTAAAGCTAATAAAAATAATTGTTACTTGATTAGCAACTTGTGATATAATTGCTTGCTACCATATGTAATAATCATCATGTTAAGATAAACCATATTTTAATTGCTACAATCTTCTTGCTACTCTTGTTGTGATGTTGTTGTACTGCTTTGGTTATGTTTGAGTGATTATTACTTGTATGCTTTGTATGATTGCTGTGATTGTAATTTGTGTTACCTTTTTCGCAACGCATAGACAAAGCACCTGACGTTGCAGGAGAAGACTGCTCCCAAGCCATGGAAGCCGTACGAGGAGACACCGCCGAGGAAGGAAAGCCATCTTCAAAACTCAAACCCTTGTCCTACATTTTCTCCTTTCTTTTATATCATGTTTATGTATCATCACACTATCATATCATTTTGGGTTGGGATTGTATTAGTTGTATTAGGTAAAACCCTCACATACCCTCATAACCTACCTATTGGGAGAAATGAAATAAAACCCTGAAGATCTTGATGTACTATCAAGACCTTCCCCTAGCCTTGTTAATGAACTAAGTGTCACTTAAGAATTTGGTTAATCTTGCTCCACCCGAAAGAAATGGCATACATCTAAGAAGATGTGATGGCCAAGATTGTGGTTGTTGGAAACATCGTTGAACATATTCGAAGTCTTGAAGGACTCTCTATAAGTGCCGCTAATACCTAGCCTCCCATGCAACCACATTACCGGAAGCCGTTGGGTCTAACATGATCTACCTCACAACTTCTATGAGGGATGCGTCCCTTGAAACCGGATTCTGCCCAGAGATTGGGAGAACCAAACCAGGGGACTGCGGATCCTCAAGGCCCCGGAAGACACGGTGAGTCCCTCTCCTCCATGGAGAGGTTGTTCCCAAGAGGGTCATGGGCTGCCATCGGAGGCTGATGGAATAAACTCATTGGGTAGGAGCTCATGTTAGGGTTAATGGTGACAGGTTTTGTTCAATTATCCGAAACCCGCATACTGAGGTATGACGATTCGTCGATGACACGACCAATGTATTGAATTGTGTGGGTAAAGTGTACAACCTCTTCAGAGTGTAAATCTATTCGAGTAGCCAGAGTCCACGGTCATGGACAGCTAGTGAGTCCACACCTCGTGCGGAAATAGACGAGAAATTCTAGTACTGAGATTATGGTTCACGATGATGATGTTGATATTGTTGGAAGGGTTGGACCAGATTAAACCAATGTCATTGTGGGAAAATAACACTTGCTAAGATTAAAAGTTTGCCAACTTAATTTAAATTAAGTAACTAGGAATCCCTATGAGAAACTCCACCATATAGCCATCCTATTATTTTCGTATACAGAACTTTGTTTCTTTCTTTAGGTGGTTTGCGAGTACTTTGTATGTAGTCACTGCTTTTTCCCTGGTTATTCAATCGGCCAGGCTTGGAGGAGAAGGTATTTGATGATGACGCGACTGACGATTACTAGGACGTGCTATGCTCTGAGCTACCCTGTGGATTGTGCCACTACTACTTATCCTGATTTTGCTTATTCCGCCGCTATTTGAGCCCGATGAGGCCATGTAAGAATTTGTTGTTGTATGACTTTGTATTCGGTATTGTATGAACATGTGATCTTATGTATCCATTGTCGAGTTGTGCGTCATGCGACACTAATCATGGGAGCATGAAAGTATGCACAGCTGGTCGCTTCAGACATATGGTTCGGGGTGCCCACAGACTTGGTATCAAAGCCTCTGTTTAGACTATAGCAGCCTAGATAGCATGGAAGTTAGTTAGAAATATTTTGGTAAAAAAATCTCTTATACCTCTTCCCTCTTTCAAAATGTTTTAAATCTAGTGAGACTGAAGATTAAGAAGGAAGATGGTGCCGGAAGAAGATGTGTCGCAAACAGAGTAGAGCTAGTGGTAGTTTTGGTTTTGTATTCCCTACCCGAATTCGTATTCTTAAGCTTGATTTCTGTTGTTTAAGTCTTAAGTTATAGTGACCCTACCCCCACTTAGGATGACACTAACTGGTGCACTCTTATCTTACGCGACCCCACTTCAGGATGCCGAGGCACACCCGAGCTTACCCAAGTGGATCCATTGATGCACCACCACCACCTGACCCAAACATGGCACAACTTTTTCGCTTGTTACTGGAGGAACGACAAGATTCTCGAGAGGAGCACCAAACTGTCGGAGAGGAGCGCCAAGCTAATGTCGCAGCTCTCCAACAATTGGTACAAGCTGCCACCAGCCACCAAAGAAGACGGAATGAGGAGCCCAGGTCCAAGCTCTGAGACTTCCGGAAAACCAATCCTCCAGTGTTCTCCCAGTCAAAGGAGCCTCTCGATGGTGGAGATTGGCTCAGCACCATCGAGAATGACTTGGGAGTGGCAGGAGTTGGAGACGATGAGAAAATGCTCTATGCCACTCACTACCTCGCCGGCACCGCAAGGAGCTGGTGGGAAGGAGTACGTGCCCGTTTGGCTGAAGGTTAAGTGCTTAACTGGGAGAAGTTCAAGGAGAAGTTTGAAAAGGCGCACATTCCCTCTTCTTTGATTCGAAGGAAGGAAGATGAGTTCTGCCACCTCAAGAAAGGAGGCACGACTGTTGTCGCCTATCTCAACAGGTTCACTGAACTGTCGAGGTATGCCCCCGAGGAGGTGGACACTGAAGAGAAGAGGAAGGATCACTTCCTCGATGGCCTTGATGATGAGCTGCAGTGTTTCCTCGTCGCCATGCAGTTTCCAAACATGGAAGCATTGGACAACATCGCCATCTTGATGGAAGACAAGAGAAGTGTGGTCGCTGAGAACCGCGAGCGTCGTATGATGCAGGAAGAAGGATCCAGCAACCCCAGACTCCGCCCAACCCAGCCGCCAAGACCAGCACCACAGCCGCAGAGGAGTCAGTACCAAGTGCCGCTTCCCAACTTCCCTCCACGTCCTGCTGGAGTCCCAAGGCTAGCAGGAGGATCTCCCAGCAACCCCGTAAATCGTCGTGACTTGGAAGATATGATATGCTTTGAGTGCGGACAAGAGGGTCATTTTTCCACCAACTGCCCCAACAAGAAGAACCCCATGTCGTGTTCTGATACACCATCCCTAGGCCGAGGAGCCCCACGATGTTCGGCAAACGTCTCCAAGGGACGATTGAATCACGTGAATGCGGAAGAAGCTCAAGAAGCCCCTGATGTTGTGTTGGGAAAATTCCTTGTGAACTTAGTACCTGCAAGAGTATTGTTTGATTCGGGTGCATCACATTCTTTCGTCACGGAAAGTTTTGTGCATAGAAGCGGGATGAAACCAAGCCGAATGGAGAAAGCCATGATAGTACAAATACCCGGGTCAAAGACGAAGGCGGTGTTATCTTGCCTAGAGGTTCCTGTAATAATTGAAGGAGTAGAGTTTTCAGCCAACCTCATTGTGTTAGGTGCCCAAGGATTGGAAGTAGTACTCGGGATGGATTGAATGTCCAAGTATCATGGACGCATAGACTGCACCAAGAAGTAAGTCGACTTAACCAATGGTGATGGAGTTCAGGTGTAATATGATGCCAAGCCAGAAGAGCCCCAAGCCGTTTGCCACCAGATTATTTCGGGGCCATCACTGGAGCAAGTGCACATAGTTTGTGAGTTCCCAGATGTCTTTCCGAAGGAGTTACCTCCTATGCCGCCTGATCGGGATATCGAGTTCATCATTGAGTTGGTACCCGGCACAGCCCCCATTGCCCCAGAGACCCTATCGAAAGAATGCCGAGGAGTTGGTAGAGTTGAAGAAACAGCTGAATGACATGCTCCAGAAGGGACTAATTCGACCAAGTGCTTCACCCTGGGGTTCGCCAGTTCTTTTTGTGGACAAGAGAGACGGTACCATACGCATGTGTGTGGACTACTGTAAGCTGAATGAGGTGACCATCAAGAACAAGTATCCGCTCCCTAAGATCGTGGATCTGTTCGACCAGCTGAACGGAGCCCGAGTCTTCTCCAAGATCGATCTGAGGACCGGATACCACCAGTTGAAGGTCCCTGAGTCGGACATCCCCAAGACAGCCTTCACCACCCGCTATGGTTTGTTCGAGTACACTGTGATGTCCTTCGGACTTACCAATGCCCCTGCCTACTTCATGAACCTCATGAACAAGATCTTCATGAAGTACCTTGACAAGTTTGTCGTGGTTTTCATTGATGATATCCTTATATATTCCAAGATTGAGGAAGAGCATGCCGTGCATTTGCGCTTAGTTCTTGAGACTTTGCGAGAGCACCAGCTGTATGCCAAGTTCAGCAAGTGTGAATTCTGGCTCAAGGAAGTCGGATTTTTGGGACATGTATTGTCAGAAGGTGGGATATCTGTTGACCCGCCAAGATTCATTCCATCATGGACTGGACAGCCCCGACCACTCACGCCGAAGTTAGAGGATTCCTCGTACTAGAAGGATACTACCGCAAGTTCGTGGAAGTCTTCTCCAGCACTGCCCGCCCTATGACGCAACTGCTGAAGAAGGACCAGAAGTTTGTGTGGACACAGAAGTGTGAAGCCAGTTTTCAGGAGTTGAAGAGGAGACTGGTATCCGCCCCAGTTTTGACGATGCCTGACCTAACCAAGAGCTTTGATGTGTACTATGACGCATCGAAGATTGGTTTGGGTTGCGTCCTGATGAAAGTGGGCAAGGTGATCCAGTACCTGTCACGGCAGTTGAAGCCGCATGAGTTGAACTACCCCACCCATGACTTGGAGCTAGCCGTTGTTGTGCTTGCTCTCAAGAGGTGGAGACATTACCTGATGGGTCACCGTTGCGACATATACACAGACCATAAGAGCCAGTACATATTCTCTCAGAAGGAGTTGAACATGAGGCAGAGGAGATGGATCGAGTTGATCAAGGATTATGATCTGGAGATCCACTACCACCCCGGCAAGGCCAATGTGGTAGCAGATGCCCTCAGTCGCAAGCCCTGCACACTTAATGCAATGATCAGAGAGATGCAGCCAGCTCTGCACGAGGAGTTCGAGAAGCTGGGTGTGGAGCTTGTTACACCCGGTTTTCTTTCTCACCTCGAGCTGACTCCGACTCTGTTTGATCAGATCAAGGAGGCACAGAAGGGACACGATAGTATCGAGGGAATCAAGAAGAAGATGCCCCTCGGCAAGGCCCCGAAGTTCGCGACAGATGATGAGGAGTTCTTTGGTTCAATGGCCGATTATGTGTGCCCGATCTGAAGGAGTTGAAACTCACTATCCTTAAGGAAGCTCACGATACACCTTACTCGATCCACCCCGGAGGTACTAAGATGTATCAAGAACTGAAGGACTTGTTCTGGTGGCACGGTATGAAGCGTCAGATTGCCTTGTATGTTGCCAAGTGCGACATCTGTCAGAGAGTAAAGACAGAACACCAGAGACCTGCAGGATTGCTGCAACCGCTCCAAGTTCTTGAATGGAAGTGGGAACAAATAGGCATGGACTTCATCAAAGGACTACCAAGGTCGAGCAAGGGTCACAAATCTATTTGGGTCATCATCGACCGACTCACCAAGGTAGCGCACTTCATTCCCGTGCGAACCACCTATCGAGGAGATCAGCTCGCAGACTTGTACATGCCAAGGGTCATTTGTCTGCATGGAGTCCCGAAGGAGATTGTGTCTGACCGAGGTACACAGTTTACCTCGATGTTCTGGAAGCAAGTCCAGGAGGCACTAGGCACTAAGCTCACATTCAGCACAGCCTATCACCCACAGACTGGAAGCCAGACCAAACGAGTGAACCAGATACTAGAGGATATGCTCTGCGCATGTGCTCTAGCCTATGGTTCCAAGTGGGGGGACTTCTTGCCTTCTTGCCTTATGCCAATGTTCTGAAGAAGGCAGAAGAGCAATTCTAGTTGATTCGTGAGCGTCTCAAGACCGCTAAATCTCGACAGAAGAGTTATGCTGACCCCAAGCGTCGAGAGGTCAATTTTGCAGTTGGAGATTTTGTGTATCTCCGAGTCACCCCAATAAAGGGAATGCAACGATTCCATGTGAAGGGGAAGTTAGCACCCCGATACATTGGACCATTCGAGGTGACAGCCAGACGAGGCCAAGTTGCCTATCAATTGAGACTTCCAGCAGAGCTATCCGATGTGCACGACGTCTTCCATGTCTCGCAGCTCCGAAAGTGTCTGGAGGTGCCGGACAAGCCTGATGTTTTCAAAAACATCGATCACCGCACGATGGATATCAACCAGGATCTCACATACCGAGAGACACCGATTCGGATCCTAGAAGAAGCCACCGAGTCATCCGCAAGAGAGCAATCAAGTTCCACCAGGTTGTGACGCCCCCAAAATCAAGCCGTGTACAGTAATCATACACGCAGGGTACACGATCGAGATTAGGGACTCACGATGAGATATCACAACACAACTCTACAAATAAAATAATACAAGCTGTTTAATACAAGCCAGGGGCCACGAGGGCTCGAATACGACAGCTCGAGAGCACAAAGTCAGCGGAAGCAAAAGTATCTGAGTACAGACACAAGAATACAAGGTTGCCTTAAGAAGGCTAGCACAAAAACAACACTCGATCGAAAAGGCGAGGCCTCCTGCCTGGGAACCTCCAAGCTACTCCTGGTCAACGGGGAACTCGACGTCGTAGAAGGCATCGGGGATCTTCACGTTGCGGTGGTCGACATCGGGGATCTCCTGCTCCTGGACTCCAACGTCGACTGCAGCAGCCGATCAGGCAAAACATAAAGGGGGAAATAAAGCAAAGGTGAGTATCTAGCATACCCGCGAGTCTTACGTCCGCTACTAAGCATTATGCATTGTATCAATGGAAAGAAGAGGCGGTATATAGTGGAATGAAAGACAGAAATCCAGAGAAAGGGTAAGAAGCTAGGCCTAACGAAGACTAGCATCTTCCGACGATGTCTTGCAGCATGAGGTAAGAATCAGCCAACAGTTTATATAAAGCTTAAAGTAACAATGCAGCAGAAGTTGCTGCAGCATTGTATAATAATAAGTTGTAATAATTAACAATGCCTCCGAGATCACCTCCTCGACATCCCCGCGAGGAAGAAAACCCGGAACCATACAGTTTAATAATAATAGTTTCTAGTGGTAAGATCCAGCTTCAGCATAAAGCGTCCTGTTACCGTGGACACGGCTATTCGAATAGATTAATCTTCCCTGCAGGGGTGCACTTGTGTTACGCTACACGCACGGATCTCCAGGGTGGCGGGAACCTTGTTAGGGAACGCTCCACCGAGGCTATCCGACACTTCATAGCCCATCTTTCAAAATCAACAGAGAGGCCATCTGCCGGTCTAAATCCTAAGTACGCCGGGCCTTGGACCCCAACACGAACGTACTCCTGCACGGTGCGTGGCTGGCTGGTGAAGTTAAAGCAAATCCAAATAAGACACCACCGCGCGAGCAAATAAGACAATACCACTTCTCGGCGCAGGCCGCGGTACTGCTGACGTCTGAAGAGTCCTCGGATGACACTAAGAAGCAGAGGAGCCCATAACTCGTAATTCCCACGGGTAGGTAGTGCGTACATGGCATATAGCCAACTCAAGACATCCACTGAACCATTTAGCATTTTAATTAACCCGCGTGACAACCGTTATCGTTGCCTCGACTTAACCGACCCGCGGACAACGACAGCAGCCAGGACCACCAGTACATCGGTGCCTGCCCTGTCGTCCCACCAAGTCACTGCGGTTACCAACAAGGTGAACCTTCTCCTTACCTTGTCTCACGTGTGCTCCTAGAGGAGCTCGACTTTCATAGTTTGGTAACTCTCGCGGCCAATGACCAGGGGCCAAGAACACCGGTACGCTGGTCGTACCCTCCCTGTTGTCCCGTCGCAATACCTCTCGCGGGCACCGTTGGGTCGCCCGACTTCTTACCTTTAAGGACACCAGTTGGTTCGAGTCCCTACCATTAAGTGAAACCAGGAGGAATCACCCTCGATGGTACACTTGAGATGGGTCGACTGAGACATTAGCGGAATGAACTAAAGAGGTAAACCTCGTATCATCCCGGTGATGCTACGCTACTAAGCCGACGAGAGTGAAATACGAGTCCATTCCACTCGTAAGCCAAACTCGAAGCGACTCGGCAGAGTCTCGCCATTGTAGGTTCCCTAGGGCGTCTGAATTGATCCGTACCTGTTGCAGTTGTAATATATGTTCCCGCGTTCACTCCCCTGAGTGATCATGACCCTCTATCTAATCCTAGCTAACAAGGCACAGGGCTCACTGCTGAAAAATGCATAATAATAATAGGCAGCATAGGATAAAAGAGGTACATCAAGGGGCTGCAATGACAGGCTATGCAATTGAATAGGATTGTAATCGTAGCAGCAGAAGTAACAATGCCTAGTGCAAGTAATGTACGGAAACATAGGCGATATCTGGGGAAGAGAATGGCTCTGCTTGCCTGTAAGCTCGATAGTAGCGGTACGGTCGTCGACGAAGTAGTCGTACTCGGCAACGCTGTCGTCGGCGGCAGCATCGGGGTCTACCGGAGATAAGGGGGGAAGAAACAGTAAATACAAAGCAAGCATATACAAACAGATGCATGACATGACAGATGAAATGTTAACGGTGTTCTAACGCAGTGCAATGCACGTTGCTCGGAACGGAAATTCATCCGGCGATGAACTGCCAGCTCTGGGTGATTATCGGACAAGGTGTCCGGAGGGGGGGAGATATCATGCCGGAGGTGTAGTGGACATCCGACACATGTGTGGGTGGTGTATCCGGGTTAGTTGATTTATTCCGAACAACTTTCGTGTTCGAAATAAATTCATCCGGGTACTTTAACAATACCGGAAAAATCATCGAACAGACGGTCCGGAGGGGGGGGGGAACGGTTCGACGTTTGGCATGTTAGAGGGGTGTGGTGGCAGTATGATTAATGTATTCGTAATCGTGGATCCGTTCTGAGTAACTTTCATATACAAAAGTTTTTCATCCGGACAACTTTTATCGGTACCGGGAATTTTCGACAGACGGCCCGAAGGGGGGAATGTCGATGATCGGTGTGTTAGGGCGGTGGGGTAAACATACGGATAGCGTATCCGTATTTGTTATATTTTTCTGATCAATTTTGATGTATAAAGTTTTTTGATCCGATATACGGATTAAAAGATATTGATTTTATAAGTTTAATCAATTTTAAAACCTTTTCTGAATTATTTTTATTATTTAAATAGCAACATTATCCACGAGTTCTGTTGACTGGTCAAACCTGACCTGGGGTCCCACATGTCAGCCTTACAATATTTATAATACATTTTATTAAAATTAAAACAGAGCCAGGGCCCACATGTCATACTCTCATATTAAAGTAAACTCATCCAAATATTAAACCTGACAAGTGGGGCCTAGTTGTAATAGACTCATGTGTTAATTATCATTTTAATTAATCCAGAGAGATAATTAAGGGGTTGGGTCTACTTGTAAGTCTAACAGTATTGTTACCTGTTAGTGCTAAACCGTTTTAGTTAGAGGGGGTTAGGGACTAAACTCTACAGGGGGGGTCCCCATGTGTCATTGGGTTAGGAGGGGGTGGCGGTTGACGGTGGTTAGGGGTTAATCCCCCAGCCGACACAGCCGGGCCGGCCGGCGGCAACATCAACCGCAGCACGGCGAGGCCGGCCGGCTAGTGCTTCCCAGAGAGCGGCGAGGGGGGGGAAGGAGGGCGTGGGGACGAGGCGCGGCCGAGTGGCCATGGGGCGCACCGGGGCAGGGCGCGTGGCCTGGTGGGCACGGCCTCTGGCCATGGCGGACGGAGTACAGGGCAGCCACCAAGGCTACGGACCAGAGGGGGAAAGGGGAAAACGGGAGGAGGATCTCACGTCGAACGCGTAGGGGGGGCAGTGGTCCTGGAGGAGCTCGGAGCGGTGTGAATCGACGAAGGGCCCGGCGGTGCCGGAGGTTGAAGACAACGACATTAGCGGTGTTTGAGAGCTCCGGCGCCCGCGTGGATCCATGGAGAGCACGAGGGACTCCTGGCGCACCCCCTGGACAGCAAGACGCGGCTTGGGGACGACCATGGCCGTGACAGTGACGAAGCGCGGCGGCGGCCTCCATTGGGCGAGCATGGAGGAGGCAGAGGAGTCGAGGGGGGGAAGATGGGGACTCGATCTAGGTTTGCAGGGGGGAAATGGCCTTATCCCCTACGGGGAAGGTGAGGGGGGAGCAGGTAGGGGGCCGGGCAGGTGGAGGGGGCCATGGCGTCCTCTGCTCCCCTGTTCATGGCGAATAGTGGGGTGGGGGGGGGGGAGGGAGCGGGGGGTACAGGGGAGGGGAGGGGAGAGGGGGATGGGCCTGGGGTGGGCCTCGCCCCAGGCGTAGGATAGTTTTTTTTTATTATTTATTTATTCTTTCTATTTCTATTTTATTTAAGTGCCATGTGAATTTTGTTATCTATGAAAACATTTTTATTATTGGTGTTAAACATTATAGAGAGGCCACAAAAAGTTTGGCTCAAGTATAAAATCATTTGTATTTTCTATAATTATTTAATAATTAAAATAGGCTAATTTGCTATTGTTTTAATTTATTTATACTATTTAAACAATTTAATAAATTCCCAACTCCATTTTACTAACACCTACTGGTTACTTGACATTTTATAAAATAGGTTCCACAATTTTTAGTGCACCTAAAATTCCCACTTGTTTATTAAGATTATCATGGCAATCTAATAAATTCCAAGCATTTATTTTATTTCATATTATTCCTAAATCACTTTCATAAAATATCCAGTGATATATTAATCATGGCCTAATAATTTTTAGGCATTTTATAAATAGGTTCCATCATTAGCATTGACTTGTGATTATTCAAATGGCTAGGAGTTGACTTGGTTTAACCATGATCATTGTTGATTGACTGGCATCCACATCTCTTGGAGTAAAGTTTTATCATTTACCCAATTTGAAAAATTTATCCGGGTTGGAAATTGACAGAGCTATGATCAAAGGTGATCATGGATTGATCATCAACAGTAATGATCACTAACAGTGGAATCACTGTAGTGATTACTGTACTGGATCTGAGGGTGTTACACAGGTCCAGTGGACAAACCACACAAAGGAGGAAGCCACCTGGGAATGGGAGGACTACCTCAAGCGCGAGTTCCCGCATCTCTTCACTTGCTTGTGAATCTCGGGGACGAGATTCTTTTAAGGGGGGAAGGTCTGTAACATCCCAAATTTTATTGCCTTGTTATATTAATGACAAAAATTTGGGTAAACAAAAACCTTGCTAAGTGTGATGTCATGCGAAGGAAATTTCCATGCTTGCCTGATACTTTGTGTTGTTGCTATGTCATGCTTGTTATCTTCTTGTCTTGTGCTAATGCCCTGCTTTGTTTTCCCTGGTCATGCTAAAAAGAATCAACCAATAAAACTCTTTAGAACGTACCACACATATTGATCTATTAACATATAACCACCATAGAAAATTAGCCTCATTAATATTTCCACCAAATAAAGTTTTGCTTGCATATAAATTCATTATTTAATAAATTGAAAATACCTCTATAGAAGAAGGTATGTAATTAAAATTTAAAAAATGCTAAATGATTTATTACTATTACTATAATAGTAATAATGTTATAAACATAATTTAAAACTCCCTAAAAATTCTAACTAAATAAGGATAACATTACTGGAGATTTGTACAGAATTTAGGAGACTTTAGCTTAAACTTTTGTTTAAAAATTTAAAACATTTTGGAAGAGAATAGTTTACAAATCTATTAAAAAAACATTGTATATAAAAAAAAGAGAGGAACCCACCCCCTGGGCCGAAGCCCATTTTCCCTAGCCTATCCCACGCCCCTTTCTCACTCTCCCCCCAGCCCATGCAAACCAGCCCAACCTGTCAGCCTCACCATCCCAACCAAACGTCATCGCTGACGTCATCATGCGGGCCCACGCTGACACCAACCGGATGACGTCACTCGCGCCACCCCGTTTGTCTAGTGCGCGGCGAGGTCGCGGATCGCCACCCTGGCGGATCGCGCGCGCTAGCCCACCTCGCCTCGCTATAAAGGGCAAGCCCAGCCCCCCCTCTCGTGACACCACTCCACCACCACACCTCCGCACTTCACCTTGGCTATAGCAGAGAGGAAGGAGGAAGGAACAGCTAAGGGGGAAGAAGTAACAGAGAAGAAGGAGGAAGGAAGGGAAGGAAAGAGGAGAAGAGAAGGGAGGAGGAGAGGCCCGGCCGGCGAGCCCCTCTCTTCCCGCACCCCGGCGATGCCCGGCGAGACGCCGACGTTCTTCCCCGAGCCGCGCCAAGAGGAGAAGCAGTCCGCCTTTGCCCATTTCGTCTATCTCGAGCCGACCTCAGCCCCAACGTCCCCCGCCCCCGTTTTCAGCAAAAATGAATTCCCCATGCCGCCCCGCATGTCCGTCGCAACTCCACGTCGCCGATCGCCGATCTCCGCCCTGAGCTCCGCCGGTGAGTCTCGCCCCACCCCTATGCGCCATGGGAGTTTCTCCCCAGCTCAGCCCAAGCGAGAGGAAGGATAAGGCCTTGGGCCGTTGGATCATCCTAGATCCAACACCCAGGTCGCCCCGTACCCCTTTAAAAAAAACTTGAAAAGCATCCTGTGCGCTAGGAAACGGCCTACTAAAAAAATGCACGAGGGCGCCAGATAACTATGGGCTGGCTGCACAGTTTCTTGTTAAAGTACTAAGTGCCACTTAAGAATTTGGTTAATCTTGCTCCACCCGAAAGAAATGGCATACATCTAAGAAGATGTGATGGCCAAGATTGTGGTTGTTGGAAACATCGTTGAACATATTCGAAGTCTTGAAGGACTCTCTATAAGTGTCGCTAATACCTAGCCTCCCATGCAACCACATTACCCTCATATGGGACAGGGCTTTACCGGAAGCCGTTGGGTCTAACATGAGCTACCTCACAACTGCTATGAGGCATGCGTCCCTCGAAACCGGATTCTTCCCAGAGATTTGGAGAACCAAACCAGGGGACTGCGGATCCTCGAGGCCCTGGAAGACACGGTGAGTCCCTCTACTCCATGGAGACGTTGTTCCCAAGGGGGTCATGGGCTGCCATCGGAGGCTGAGGGAATAAACTCATTGGTAGGATCTCATGTTAGGGTTAATGGTGACAGGTTATGTTCAGTTATCCGAAACCCGCATACTGAGGTATGAAGATTCGTGGATGAAACGACGGATGTATTGGATTGTGTGGGTAAAGTGTACAACCTCTGCAGAGTGTAAATCTATTCGAGTAGCCGGAGTGTACGGTCATGGACAGCTAGTGAGGCCACACTTCGTGGGGAAATAGACGAGAAATTCTAGTACTGAGATTGTGGTTCACGATGATGATGTTGATATTGTTGGAAGGGTTGGACCAGATTAAACCAATGTCATTGTGGGAAAACAACACTTGCTAAGATTAAAAGTTTGCCAACTTAATTTAAATTGAGTAAGTAGGAATACCTATGAGAAACTCCACCATATAGCCATCCTATTATTTTCTTATACAAAACTTTGTTTCTTTCTTTAGGTGGTTTGGGAGTACTTTGTATGTACTCAAGGCTTTGTCCCTGGTTATTCAATCGGCCAGGCTTGGAGGAGCAGGTATTTGATGATGACGCGACTGACGATTACTAGGACATGCTATGCTCTGAGCTACCCTGTGGATTGTGCCGCAACTACTTATCCTGATTTTGCTTATTCCGCTGCTATTTGAGCCCGATTAGGCCGTGTAAGAATTTGTTGTTGTATGACTTTGTATTTGGTATTGTATGAACATGTGATCTGATGTATCCATTGTCGAGTTGTGCGGCATGCGACACTGATCATTGGAGCATGGCAGTATGCACAGCTGGTCGCTTCGGACATATAGTCTGGGGTGCCTACAAATCTTCATGGCACTAATAAGACAAGGTTCACAACAATGTTATGCTCAATAAAAAAACAATGATTTGGCTTCTCATAGATTCAAATTATCTATATCATACCTAGCCAAAGCATAATCCCACTCACCAATTCTGTAACTTTTGAATTGGTCCATTCAACATATTTTTAACGAATGTACACCTTGTCTAAATCTCGAACAAAACTAAGGACGGTGTTTATAAAACCACACCGGCTATGTTTAGATGTATTCTTAGGCTGATAGAACAAATATCGGCCATTAGTATAAAGGACATGTAGAATTCACCCACCAAAGCATATATAGCCGAAACAAGCAAATGAAATAACAAATCAAATATTTCGGCCCCTTGAATCAGCAACAAGAATGTAACTAATCAAATGTATAGTGACTTGGTAATCCCCTATCATGATGTAAGAAATTTTATTGCATCCATGGATAAAAATAAGTCCATGGAGGGTAACCAATCATACCTCAGGATGAATTCCATGATAAAGTCATCAATGACATGTTTGAATAATATGAATGATGTGCTGAACGAAGATTCCGGTTGGATGATGGAAACCTTCGACTTAATCTTTTATGACATTATTTCTCCTTCCTCACATTGGTTGTATTCTCTACAATAGAAGCTTGCACATCATTTTTGGTTTGCCTATTCTTCTTGGGAACCCATGCCATATTCTTCTTTTCAAGTTCTCGTGTACTAAGCTTTTGCAATTTGTCCTTCTGCCAATACGATAAATCGAGTGGACGTCTCAGTTGTGATTCTTTTTCAGGTAGTGGCAATTCCTTTTTGACCTTGTGCACTCTCAACTCCTTGCTTTAATTGGCTCTTTATTATTTGAAATTAAATCTCAAGTGGCACACTTACGACCATCCTTTTTGACACGATACACTTGCTTGACCACCTCTTTCTTCTTCTTTGATCTCTGGACCGATTCCTTTTGATTGAAACGGTCTTTGTTATTCAATTGTTCATCAAATGTGGACCTTCTTGGAGCTGCATAATATTGATGGGATGGTTCGAAATAACATGGGTAATGTGCCCTAGAATTATACCTGTCCCATGATGGATATTGATTCATATAAGCATAGGGAGCTACCCATGATGCCGGTACTGGCAGCTCAAAATAAGGATACGAGTATGATGTATTGAAATTATCACTTTGCCAATACCGGTCCTCGGATTTGCGCCTAGGGGGTGATCTTCATGCTTTTGAATTACTTGACCGATGAGAAATTTTCCCCTCACTTATCTTCTGATATTTTTCCAATAGTTGCGCGAATGTGACCTTTGATTTCTTACCCTTGTGCTTATCTCGGCCTTTGCTCTCTTTGGTTTCCCTTACACGACCTTAGGATTTTTTTACTGTCCCCCAGTGCTTGGTATCTTCATTGTAACTTTGACAGAACTCTTGCCTTCAAGAATATCATCATTGCGCTCAGGAATAATTCGTGTCCTTGAAAGCTTGATACTATCACCTGCAGTTTTTACCTTCTAGTCCTTAAATGAGTCGGCTTGAAGCAGCTGATGCAAAAACTTTTTGCCATCAGGACAAATAGGAATAGCATGATGATCCCTTGGTGTTTTAACAAGTTTCAATCGTCCACTATCAATGGCCGACTTAACTATTTGACGAAACATATTGCAATCCTCAAAATTATGCTTGAACGAATCATGTAACTTACAATACATTCGTCCTTGGATTGATGGATTAACATTGTGATCAAGAATTCTAATATAATCATTCTTCAGCAATAAATCAAATATCTGATCACACATATTTGAATCGAAGGTAATCTTTTTGTTTTCTAGCCGATCTTGGTGTGAGAACGGCTTTGGAAGTAAGCAAACGAATGGTTCAGATTTCGCATCACCCCATTCGGCTATGCATTGTGTTTCGCACCCCATCTATGATGACTTACAATAAGAAATTATACTACTATCGGTTTTCTCAGAAAATTCAAACCTTGGCTTTATATTTCTGAAATCGAAATTGTTATAGCATATATGCCTCAATAGAGACCAAATGCAAGCCAAGTATGAAATAAGAAAAGTTACCCATGCATACATAAACTTTAAATGAACCAATGGGAAAAGCTTTTGCTGTAATAATGAGTCACTATCGGTTTCTCTAAATGACACAATGTGTTGACCGATATGCTTTGTTAAAATTTTATTGCTAAGAAGTAAATTATCCTTATTCATTGGTCTCTCAAGATTTTTTATAAGAATTTTTCTAATAGATGCATCAACAATAAAGTTATGACCAAATCTGAAAATAGATAAATTACTTGCTACACATACCTCGACATACACGTTGGAAGAGCATGATGGTTGCTTGAATTGAATAATAGCTTGCTCTAGTTTTGGATGACTCTCCAACGTCTTTTCCTCATCTTTCTCTTTGTTCCGTGCTTCATCACTCGAATGATTGTCAGGCGAACTTTTCTCAGCTGCACGCTTGTGTTCTTGATATTCATCATTAACCAAACTTTGTTCGGCCATATCAATTTTTTCTTGATGCTCATCAATTTCTATGGTACAAAACTCATAGGGCAGGAAATAGGTTCCCTTAGCTTCAGAAAAATCAAGCACGGTTGTTATGTTCTCGCCAGGCCCTTTCTCAATGGTGCTTTCCTCTTTGGATTTAATGGATTCGGAACACACACTAGTTGATTCGGCTTTTCTAGCCGAAGAACTTTCTATGTCCGAATCATTATTCTTTTCATCAATTGGCAAGGCTTCTTTTCTTTGAGCCAATTCTTTTCCTATTTGCTCCAAACGGTGAACAGCCGATTTAGCTTTAAACTTCTTCTCAAGATCAGCGCACCTTGGGAAAAATTGTCCGCCATTGTTTTTAGCTTTAAGCCTTTTCTCCATCTCAGCGCACGTTGGATAAGATTGCCCCCCACTGCTTTCAGACTCTTTCAGCATTGAAACTTGAGTGTTGCCAAAACTTTGCAATTGTATAGGGGGTATATAGTATGCTGGATCAATAGGACAAGACCTATGCATTGGTGTGGAACTATATTTTTCCTCGCATAACCTATCAATTGTAAATGATTCATCTTATTGAAAAACTTTAGCTTTTATTGCATTATAGTCAGGAGATAAACCACTAAGATATAATTCGGTACAAATATCACTAATCCTGTCATTTTCGGCTTTCTTCCTTTCTAACGCAGCTACCTCAGCAACAAATTTAGATGAAGGTATGTATGCTCCTGTAGATTGGTCACTTATTTGGCTATAACCATGAAGGTGTGGAGCCGAATTATGAGTATAAACAGTTGCATATGGCACTGACAGATTAGTAGCATGAGTTGTAGCAAATGATGGTTGATGGTAATTGGCCGAATAACTACTGCTAGTATGTCCAATTCCCCTATCCATCGACATATTTGGATTAACATATTGCAAGTTAGGCGCCGATGAATAAAAAGGTGAAACACTTTGTTGCATGTTATTGAAAGTTTCTACATGGGGTGTTTCAACTCTATCAACCGAGCTCATCATGTTGTTCATCGACATATGGATTTCTGGGGTTGCCGATGCATGAGAATTAGAATACATATGGTGCATGTTACTAGTATCATAAGAAGTCGAAGCATTCAAATTACTTTCAATCGGCCCTTGCATATATTTAGATGTATAATTGACAAAACTAGGGTTAGCCGATATAATATATTCATTGAACGATCTAGTAACACCATATGAGCTATTTGCATCTACATGAGGGGATTGAGTATTCATATTACCTTCGTAGATAACAAATCCTTGATGACGATCTTTTCGTAGCAAGTACAGGCCGAAGACCGTTCAAAGCTTCGTCCCCAACAGATTCGCCAAAAAGTGTGTTGACACACGAACACGTCACATGTACCCTCGACGCCGGAGGTGATGCACCGCAACTCACGTCGAAGGAGACCAGACCGGAAGCGCGGTACACAAGCAATCCAGCGGGTGCTTTTGTAGACCCGAAACCCCACACGCCCGGGAGGGACCCCGTCTGGGCACACGGAGGCTATGGGCTGCCCTAGGTCGACCTGGTCGCCCCTAGGCCTCGTGGATTGTTTCCCTGCAAGAACAAGAACGAACGAAGAATGAGAAGAAAGATACAAGGGGAGAGGGATAAAATTAGGGTAAAGGATGTAGATGTGTTTGTTTGATTGTGTGTTATTTAAATCAGCCGTCACCTCGTCAATATATGAGGGGGTTGGACTTCCCTTGCAAGAAATTGAGTCCTTTTCACGTTCAATATACCAAAATCCCGAGAAAAACCGAACTACTCGCGGTCATCCCGGACGGTCCGAACCATAGCCCGGACGGTCCGACCTCGGCCTGGACGATCCGCCCCCCAGGCCGGACGATCCGGATAAAAAACCGCTTCGGGTCGTAATTATCCGGACGTCCAAGGTCTAGCCAGGATGGTCCGGACCGACTTCTCAGTGCAACACTATTTTGGCCGTAACTTCTTCATACGATCTCGGATTTGGACGTTTCAAATATCAAAATAGACCGCTTCGACGAGACCAATCCGCTCGATGTAGAAGGTTTTTCCATTTGATGATGTCTTGAAGGCCTAATTGGCAAAATAGTGCTTCAAATGTCAGGATCGTACTGCTTCAAACATAGTTTCGGCCATCGAGATTGAGTGGGATGGCGATGACTTGAACTACAAAGATGTTCACCTCGACAATACCCAACTTTTCCTTGTAGAGAACTTCCTCGTTTGAGGTCATATTATATTAGTTTATTGTCGTGCCAAAACCCGGTGTCAACAACCCCCTTGACCTAAGAACCCCAAAACAAGAAGAGTTTCCAGAGTTCCGCCGCCACTCTGTGGCGGAAACCACAGAAGAAAAGGCCTTTCCGGAAGGCAGATTATGCTGGGGAGAAGTCCTCCCGGAGGGGGAGATCGTCCTCATCGTCATCACCATCGTTACAGGCATCATCGAGATCATTATCACCATCATTCTCATCATCAGCACCATCTCCATCACCATCCCATCTCATCTCACCATTGCAATCCGAGTTGTAACTTGCACTATTCATACCCTCTACTTTACAGGTGTTGATTACTCGTTCGTGGTGAATGCTATTAATTTTTGTTGGAGAACTATTGTTATGATCAGATTGTTCATCATATATTCATCACCTTGGATCATGATCTCTTTTATGTCTTCTGAGTAGTTCATTTAGTTCTTGAGGACATGGGACAAGTCTAGTTGTTAGTACTCATATGATGTTGAAGTAATATGTGCTGATTGATATTTAAGTTGTGGTGTTATTCTTCTAGTGCTATTATGTGAATGTCGACTACATAACACTTCGCATTTTTAATGACCTAGGGGAATACATTGTGTATAAAGGATGCTTATGGTGGGTTACCGGAGTGACAAAAACCTGAACCCCAGTTCGCACACTTTTGCGCGAGGGAGTGTTGGATCCTAAAGTTTGTTGCTATCGTTAGGCTTTTCCTTAATTTCTCTCTAGTATTTGCGGATGCTTGCAAGGGGTTTAATCATATGAGAGCATTTGTCTTAGCCTAGACAGTGCACTAGCATAGGTCAACCCACACAACACTTATCAATACAAAAAATAGTACTAGACGGAATATGGAGAAATCACTAGACTACCTCTCCCCTGTGTCCTCAGGAACGCTTTAGTCTTCAAAAGTTTGATCCCTCGTCTTATCCTTTGTGTTCAAAAGGATTGGGCCACTTGCTGCACCTCAGCAAAATTTAACTTTTAGTGCTTGAAGTTATTCCTTTCTCAAGATCACTTATCAGTACCTTCTGCTCCTCGTTCGGTTCGAAACTCTTACTTATCAAAAAGACTATGATAGATCCCCTACACTTGTGGGTCATTAATTAGTCAGACCATTATATCCTAAGATGTAGCAAAATTTGAGAAGTAATCAGTAACATGGTTTTGGATACAAACAAAACCATATGAGCAATAAGACTTGTACAAACACAGTATTGTAGCTACTGAACAATTGACATTACTAGGATCATCAAGTTTTATTTACATCTATTCTTGGAGGAATTGTGTTAGATCACAATCCCAACTCATCTATCCACTAACATATACTCCGTAATTGCAAACATCTAGCATCATACACATATTGGACAGGAAAGATCGTATGCATAGTAGTTCTGAACTATATATAATCAACTATTCCCTCCGATCCATAAAAAGTGTCGCCCACTTAGTACAAAGTTTGTACTAACTTAGTAAAAAATGTGCGACACTTTTTATGGATCGGAGGGAGTAGCATTTTGTATAAGGTCTAGTATGGAAATACATTTATGTCAAATCCACAATAATCTAAAATCTCAATACTGTATTGTTTGGGCAATTAATACTTCAGTTTCTAACATATCAAGCTCTTGCATCATACTTTTATCTAACTTATTAACAAATATTTATATATATATATATATATACTCCGTAGTTGCAAATATCTAGCATCGAACACATATTGGGAAGGAAATATCGTATGCATAGTAATTCTGAACTATATATAATCAACTAGCATTTCATATAAGGTCTAGTATGGCAATACATTTATGTCAAATCCACAATAATCTAAAATCTCAGTAATGGCTTGTTTGGGAAATTAATACTTCAATTTCTAACATATCAAGATCTTGCATCATACTTTTATCTAACTTGCTAAAACTTAGCCCATATCAATTGAAGAAATTTATAATTTCTCACTAATTAACTACCACTCAATTGATAGACATATCATATCTGGTACACAGACTAATAACTTATTTATTTTAACAACTAAGAATGCAAAAAATTGGGAAAAAGGAGGGGGGGCAGGATGAAAACGCAATTTATGGAAAATAACCTCATCCGCTCGGTGGGATCCGAAAGAACATAGAATAAACTGTGATATTCGCGGCAATGGGGGGGATTGGCCGGAGATTCCCATGGCCTCGGCGAATGAGCCATTTTTCATGGAACCGGAGGCCTTTTCCTCGGCGCGGGAGCTCTTGGCCGAGGTGTCGGAGATGCCCAAATCCTCGGTGCCGGAGCCCTTGGCGGCGGCGTCGGAGCATTTGTCCTGGACGCTGGAGCCCTTGGCCGGGCCGCCAAAGCCCTTGGCCGAGTCACCGCAGCCACTCTTCGAGGCGCTAGATCCCTTTGACGAGGAGCTGCGACCCTTGGAGGACGTGGGTCTGTTACCCACAGCAACATTACCTTCAGCGGCATTGCCCTTGCGCCGTTTGTTCCCGGGGGCCATCTTCGTCGAAATGGCCGGTGAGTATGGTTGGGTTGTGTGGGAAGAAAGTGGGGAGGAGGGTGTGGACGGAGAAGAGGGGATACCGCGGCAGGAAGGAGGCGATGGGAACCTGTGGATACGATGAGGCGTCGGTCGGCGGTGAGGGTTTTTGGAAGAAGACGAGAAGAGGGGTACGATCGGAAATGGCGGTTTTGAGGTTACCACACATTTATTATTTCTGCAAGGGTAGTGGGTGATTTGATGGCGCACGTCTTTCTGAGGCAGACAACACGAACATGCACCTCGTGAGCGGTGGCGTTGTGTAACACCCTCAGTGTCAAGCAACATCAATCACTTTGATTAATGCCAAGTCACTATGATTGACAAGCCATAAACACCCTTGATCACGCCTTGTTGAAAATCCATCTGAAATAAAATTTCAAAACAAAGTTGGAAAATAAAGTTGAACCAAAACTTGTGTGGACAGTTTATAAAACTTGCAAATAGTCAATAGGTCATATTAACATAGCAGTGGTAATTTATTACAATGTTTTAATAATATAAATAAATTAATAGAGTAGCTACACAACACCTATTCACCATTTCAAATTTCTAGAAAATTCCTATGAATTTTTTTAGTCTACAAACTTTTTTTGGTTGTTGTAAATATTGCTACACATTTACTATGATTAGTTTTATGAATTACAAAAATCAATTGCTTGTCAAAACATAATAAAATAGAGAGGTTTGGACCTAGCAGAAAGAGGAATAAAAGAAAAGATCTATCTCACGCATAGGGCATTCCCACCAGGCCCAGCCCACTTCCCTCTCCCCTTCTTCTCCCTAATGTTCCTCTGTCCCCGACGACATGGAGACCGACACATTTGCCGTCCAACTCGCTCGCCCTCTCGGCCGCTACAGTGTCGGCGAGGAGGATAAGGCTGAGTCCCGTGACACCTTGGAACCTTAGATCACTAGTGTTCCCCCTCACCCACGCTATCCCTCTCAATCCCCACCGCGCCCGTAGCTCCCTGTCGCCGCACTGTCGAAGCTGGCGTGACCGTCGGCCATCCTGTGCGTACTGCCGCGTCCAGGAACACCACCGGGATCCTCCAGTTCCACTCCACCCTTGATATCGAGCTGGGAGCCAGCGAATCGAGCGCATCGTCTTCATCTTCCTCGTCAGACCCGCCGGCAAACGTCTTAAATTCCGGCCGCTCCGAGTTTTCTCCGGGCAAACTGTGCTCACCTGCAGGTTCACAGTGGGCACCTCTCCCGTCGCCAACCCCTCTAGATTTTCTCCTTGCACCGTACCGGCATCCGCCATCGGTTCCGAGCTCGTCGTGGCCGCCATGGACGCGCCAGGACGCGCCCTGCTTGTCGTGCCTTCCCCTACCCCGGACCGGCGGCGCTCTGGCTCCCCTTCCCGCGCTCCTCACGCCACCCGACTCCACTCTTGGCGCCACCCCGTGCTCATGCGCGGCTGGTTCTACTGCTGGCCGTGGCCAAGGCCATGGCCATGGCCGTGTGCTTGGCGTCCAGCGTATGTGTGTGAGTGTGTAAAGTGTGCGTGCGTGATGTGTGTGTGTGCACGTGGTTGCTGCCTGCACCTGATTGTTGCTGCTGTTAGAACTCAGTTTCTGCTAAGGTTGTACTGCCCTCATTTGTTGGCAATTGAACCAGCAGCATATAGCAAGCAAACAATGTATAAAATGGGAAAACTTAATATGTGCGGATATTAGGTCTAACCAGCTTTAATTTGTTTCATTGGACCAACCCCATTTGATGTATATATTAAATGCTATAAAAATCACAAAAGACAAGTTTGAGCGGATTGTGGAAGTATCACTCAGTGGCACTTTCTAGCAAAGTTTTGATCGAGTAAATGAACCGTAATAAATTTGTCTTCCGTACCAGATTCAGGATCACAGAAAAGTGATAAACTTTTATATAAGGCACTAACTCGGCGGATGAGCCGAACCCAAAACCGTAGCCCTCCGATGACGCTATTGGATGTTAAAACCGGAGTTCCCTTGACTTAGCAAGATTCAGAGGGTTCCAAAACAATGTCTTTATGACAAGTGGGCCCTAGCCTTTTTAATTATAAAAATGTTTATTTAAAAATATCAATTCTGAGTCATTGACATTTAGACCCCACCTATCAGTTGACTGGTCAAATATCCCTATTGTGGATAATGTTCCTTTTTGTAATAAATATAATTCCAAAATATTGTTAAAACTTCAAAAAATCATATAATATAAACCATAACTCCGATGAAAATACTTTATATATGAAAGTTGCTTAGAAAAATTTAACGAATATGAATACGCTACCCGTATACCCACCGCACCCCTCTAACATACCGAACGTGGTACATTTCCCCTCCAGTTCATCTGTCTGTCAAACGATCGGAGCCGGTAAAACTTTCTGGATGAAAATGTTCTGAATATGAAAGTTGTTCAGAATGGATCTACGAGCACGGATACACTATCCACATGTCTATCAGATGCCTCTAACACTGCAAACATGGAATCTTCCTCTCCGGATCATATGTCCGGTAATCAACGGGTACTAATGAGTCATTCTCGGATAAATTCCCGCTCCGCCTAAAACTACTTAACACTGCGTTAGTACACCGCCAACACCGCGTATACCATGCCTTGAATTTTTATTACTATTATTGCTGTGTATTTCTTGTTTCTTCCCCCTTATTCTCTGGTAGACCTCCACACAACCGCCGAAGACACCGTTGCTGAGTACGACTACTTCGTAGACAACCGTACCCCTACTGTCGAGCTTCAAGGCAAGAAGAGCCATTTTCCTTCCCCAGATATCGCCTATCTTTCCGTACTTTTCTTGCGCTAGGCATTGCTGCTGCTGCTGCTACGTTGCTTACCTATTCAATTGCATAGCCTGTCATTGTTGCCCCTTGATGAACCTGCCTTTATCCTATGCTGCCTATTAATTATATATACTATATTGAGTAGTTAGCTTTGCGCATTGTTAGTCAACTAGGATTAGATAGCGGGCCGTGATCACTCTAGGAGTGAGCGTGGATACAACATAATATAACTGTAGTAGGTACGGTACAATGTAGACACCGCCTAAGGCCCTAGGGTCCTGAACCGCGGCTGTCCTTAAAGGTAATAGTCGGGGGACCCAACGGTGTCTGCGAGCGATATTGCGACGGGAACGACAGGGAGGGTAGGACCAACATACTGGCGTGCTTGGCCCCTTCTCGTATTCCGCGCGAGTTACCAAACCCCGAAAGTCGAGCTCTCCCAAGAGCACATGCGAGATAAGGTAAGGAGACGGTTCACCTTGTTAGTAACCGCGTTCTCTCACGAGACGACAGGGCAGGCACCGATGTACTGGTGGTCCTGACTGTTGTTCATTGTCCGTTGTGTGAATTAGTCAGGAAACGATAACGGTTTCTTACGAGAAAATAATAAAAGGACTAATGGTTCGGTGGATGGCTTGAGAGGCCGCAAAGGCCTTAATGCACTACCTTCACGTGGGATTACGGTGTGGGCCCTCCGCTTCGTAGTTTGTTCGAAAGCTCTTTAGACGTCAGCAGTGATGCGGCCCGATTTCCGGTAAGTTGTGTCTTCTTTGCTTGCGAGCGGTGGTATTTGTTTTTTCTTCCCCGGCCAGACTCGCACCGTGCAGGAGCATGGAAGGGTTAGGGACCTATACCCCTGAGCGCATAGGATTTAGTCCGGCGGATGACCTCTCTGTTGAGCTTAGGATGGGCTGCGGCGTGTCGGATAGCTTCGGTGGGGTGTTCCCTAACAAGGTATAAGACACCCTGGAGATCCGAGCGTGGAGGCTGAACAGTAGTGCACCCCTGCAGGGAGTTTAATCTATTTTAATAGTCGTGTCCACGGTAACAATACGCTATATGCTGAAGCCAGATCCTACTAATACAAACTACTACTATTATACTGTTGGTTCCGGGTTTTCTTCCTCGCAGGGAAGTCGAGGAAGGATTCTTGGAGGCATTAATAATTGTTAACTAATACAACTTACTATTAGACAATGCTGCAACAACTTCTGTTGCATTGTTACTGTACGCTTTATATGAATTGTTGGTTGTTCTCTTCTTGTGCTGCAAGACTCGTCGGAAGATGCTAGTCTTCGATAGGCCTAGCTTCTCATCCGTATTCTGACTTTCTACCACTCAGTCCACTATATATAGCCTCCCCTTTCCATTTGATACAAATGCATAAATGCTTAGTAGCGGACGTAAGACTCGCGAGTAGATACCTCACCCTTGCTTTACATCCCCCCTTTGTTTTATATACCTAGAATGCTGCAACCAAACATTGGAGCCCAGGAGCAGGAGTATCCCGGAGGCGGTTAGTACTACGTCGAGACCCCCGCTGACCAGGACCAGGAGTAGTTTTGAAGGTTCCTAGGCAGGAGGCCTTGCCTTTTCGATCTGTATCTCTGATGTTATTTGTGCTAGCCTTCTTAAGGCAAAAATTGAGTAACTATGTCTGTACTCAGATATTATGGTTTGTATAACTTATGTATTTGGATCCTCGTGATCCCTGGTTTGTAACTTAAAGATTTATCTTATTTGTTTCTAGTGTTGTGCTGTGATATTCTCACCGTGGCACCCCAATTTCGGTCGTGTACCCTGCGTGTATTATTACTGTAAACGACTTGATTTTGGGGGCGTCACAAGTTGGTATCAGAGCCACTGCCTATAGGAAACCCACTACCAACTCCTTGGTCGAAGTCGAGTCTATTCTTTGCAAAACTACTTTACTAACAGTGTCGTGTGGCTTATCAGCCCATATCGCAAAATGGGTGGTATTAGGATCTTTTTCTCCACATCCTTACTCTGGGACTCTGCTCTCTCCCTTTCGGGTTAAAGAATTTGCTAACTCGAATTCTAGTTTCTCGTGACTGCTTCCTCCCGGAGATCCCTCATCACAGAAGATTACTTGATTCACCAGAATATGCCGAAGATAATCTCCGATGAATTGTCGAGACCCTATGTTCCCATCGCCCTTGAAATCCCCTGCCACCGATAAGTGCGTATGGATAATTACCTATGCTTTCTGATGATCTATTCAATCCCAGTTGCTCTTGTTGTTGCTAGTTACGGTGAAATACTCTTTGATGTTTTAAGAATCCTTCGTGTATGTTGCCTTGCAGGTTCCATTCACAATGCGGATAATTCCTCACGCTTATCGCGGATCCGTTCATCCCCAGTTGGTCATGTGATTCTGAAATACCTTGAAATACTATCTGACTCCCGTGAATCCATCTGCAGCCTTCTGATTTTTTAGATTCTTCTTATCAGCTTACCCTATGGTTAATTCCATATGTCTACTATTCTTCATTAGCATCCCTCGTCTTTGCCATACTGACCTTATGGAAATCATCGTGTGCGCGAATGCACGCAGTCATCGGTTAACCCTATGAATTCATTCTTCCGGCTCAGAAGTCATTCCAGACATGAGTTGGATCTCGGTGAGTCAAACTTTCCTTGATTGTCCGTCTTTTGGACATCGTAATTCCTTTATACTCCAACGTCAAACTATTCGGATGCTTCTATTTTCGATGCTTATGCATTCTTTCTTCTTATGGTTGAGTACTGATACTCGCACCAGACTCTCTGTATGCCGCCTGAACTTTTTGGTGGATTACTACCTGTCGTCCCCTTGTCTCCTAAATCATTGACGAGCTTCCCCTGATACGAAATGCCTTTGGCGAACAGTATCATCTGCTCCGTGTCATCAACCTTCTGCTTTCAAACTTGTATCTCTTGTTCATGTTGTTTGTCGTATAGATTTGTAAAATGTCCCTGTGGGTTGTATCTATGCTTCATCCATCTGTGTGAACCTAGGAACTTCTATGAGTCATACTCTACTGGTGTTATGCCAGATCAATTTTTGAACGCTACAAATTCATCGATAGCGAGAAGTGAATAAAAGGCTATGCATTGAAGGAGTGGGAGTCGACCCTGAACCTTTGTGTTCATTCCCATGGATACTATGTAGAACTTATTATGAAAGCTTCTTGTAAAATTAATTGTCCCTTGGTAGAAACTCTTCTTGCGTCTGTGATATTTCGTTCTACCTTCGAGTATTACCCCCTGGTATCTCGAGGATATCGTTCCATTGCACCACCTCTTAAGATATTTTGCAGAAGGAATACTTCTCATCGATTTTGCCACTATGTGGGTTCTAGGTTGTCGTCAATCGGGAACACTGAATACTTTTTCTTCACCATTCCTTTTGCTTGATGTCGCCGTTGTTCGATTGTATTTTCTTGAAACTTTTTGACATGATATGTCGTGGTCATCATCGACATCTTGGCTTCTTCCAAGTGATAATGGAATTCATGGTGAGAAATACCATCCTTGCACCTCGATGATTTGCGTTATCATGGACAACATCCTTTGACTCCCTTCCAATACAAACTTTGTCATGTATATCTTGCTCTACTTTCCCTTGGGAAAGATATACACCTGATACTGGTGTATCATCACCTTTTACTTTCCATTGGTCTGTTTAATATTTCTTCTGAGGTAACTCGTCTGAGCTGTGATAATTCCCTGCTTATGTAAACAATTCGGTGTATTAATTTGTCCGTACAACCTGTTACGATTGTTGATGACTTTTCGGTGACCACCGATGGACAATAACTTTGCCAATTGGTATGCCTCGTCTTAACGAGCAGGAAAATCGTTCTCTTCGTCCCGCGCCCTTGGCACTGATGTTGTTGCCGACATAGTTGGCAAGTTGTTCTCTGACAAACCTTGCACTGTTATCGCATAATATGTCACCACCCATCCTACTCATAATCCGCGCTATGCTACAGTTCCACAGGACTGAAACCTTACTCTCCTGTACCCTCCTGATTCCGATGTTATCCTTCTTTCTTGACTTTGTAAGAAATTCGAGTGTCACCTTACTTTAATATTCACTCTGACATCAGACTCAGTGCTTGTGCTTGATGCTTTGGGCCCCTTTTCATTATCCGTCATCGATGTCGAATGCTTGCATATCCTCCTGAAACTTCTCATGCCTTCCTTTGATTCTCTCGTTGTATTCCTATGAGTATAAACTCGAGAGATACTCTGTACTCCCTTCCCTCCGACAACCTCGGTCGGTTAACCTTCTAACGATCCGAACCCCTTAAGTTGGTCCTCCTAGCCTACTTGTAAGAACGATGAAGCCCCGAAGGAAGGATGACAAATTGTCGAGATGCACCGATGCAGAGAAATGAAGACGTCAGCAGGAAGGATTAAATTCTTCGAGAAGGGTAACAAGCCCCAGAAGATTCGTTAGATTACGAAAGCAAAGCTTTACCCCTTACAATACCTTTAATTCTCGGGACGAGAATTCTTTGTAGTGGGGGAGATTTGTAACACCATCGGTGTCATGCAATATCAATCACTTTGATTAATGCCAAGTCACTCTGATTGGCAAGCCATTAACACCCTTGATCATGCCTTGTTGAAAATCCATCTCAAATAAAATTTCAAAACAAGGTGGAAAATAAAGTTGAACCAAAATTATGTGGACAGTTTATAAAACATGCAAATAGTCATTAGGTCATATTAAAATAGCAATGGTAATTTATTACAGTGTTTTAATAATATAAATAACTTAAAACGGTAGATAAACAACACCTATTCACCATTAAAAATTTCTAGAAAATTCCTATAAATTTTTTTAGTCTTCAAACTTTTTGTGGTTGTTGTAAATTTTCGACACATTTACTACGACTAGTTTTATGAATTAAAAAAATCAATTGCTAGTCAAAACATAATAAAATAGACAGGTTTGGGCCTAGCAGAAACATGAATAAAAGAAAAGATCTATCTCGCGCATAGGGCATTCCCACCGGGACCAACGCACTTCCCTCTCTGTAACAGCCCAGTTTTCACAAAAATTAAAAATTTTGTTTTCGGTGTGAGTTATTTGATTGTCTGATTTGTTTGCGGTGTTTGCATCCCCGATTTATCGATCGGCGATTATTTTTTTCCCTCTTATCTCGTACCGGACGGAGACGGACCCTTGCCACCCTGACACTCGACCTTTGCGACACCGGGTTTCGCCCGATCACCGTCGCGAAAACCGCACGAGACCAGCCGCAGCCAACGGAACGAAAAACCCCGT
Organism: Bromus sterilis; assembly: GCA_950022295.1. Lineage (NCBI taxonomy): Eukaryota > Viridiplantae > Streptophyta > Magnoliopsida > Poales > Poaceae > Bromus > Bromus sterilis. The sequence continues at coordinate 151,633,550 of OX465596.1, read as the reverse complement.
TTAATAACTAAACATGATATTTTTATAGCACCCTGGAAAGTGTTTTCGGAACGGTTCCAGCACGAGGTGAACCCCTCCGGCTCGACGCACTGATCGCGCAGTTCGAAGTTTTACCCGAATCGGAGGTACTGCGGACCCCCGGCAGTCAGAAACATGAGCATCGTGCGCGCGAGATAAAAACCGATGATGTTTTTGCAAACTGCCAGCCACCGGGGCTATATAAAGACCACCACACTCCCACCCATTTTTAGGGTTTCCCTAGCACAATTTTGCAGCCACCCCCTGATCTGTCTCAGATCTGCCCAAAAACACCCCCTAGTCCGAAACCCTAGCCATCCTGGCGATATCAGCCGTTGGATCTGGAGATCGACGCTCCAGATGCGCCCTAGCCAGCTCCCACCTCTCTCTCTCCTCAGCCCCGCCGCCAGCCCGAGGGCACAGCCGCCTCCGCCTCACGGCCGGCGAGCCGCCGGCAGCAGCAGGCCGTCGCGGCCATCTCTCCCTCTCCTCTCTTCGCAGGGACGCCCGCCGGCCGCCGCGCCATTGGAAGCCGCGAGCCCGAGGTCGGCTGGGACCTCGTCGCCGCCGCCTTGGCCCTGCACGTCGGCGACCTCGACCCGGGGCCGCCTCCACCGCACCTCCCGTGACCCTCCTCGACGCCTCGCGCCGCCCGCCCTCGCCGGCGTGGCTGCCGGAGCCGCCGTCACGGCCGCTGCCCGATCCGATCGGGAGCGAGCTCGGGCGAGCTCAGCCAGTGCCACCGCTGCTTGGGCCGGCCTGCCTGCGTGGCCCATGTCCAGGCGCGCCCCACCTCGGCCCAGGACGTCCAGGCCGCCTCCTCTTCCTGTTGGGCTCGGCCCAACTGGGGGTGAGGCCTCTTTTTTTCTGTTGAAGCCTGCTGGAATTTTTGCGAAGTCCTTGTATATTGTGCTGCTGATTCGATTCCGCGTTGACGATAGCAAGCGATCCGTAGCCCGGATGACTTCGCGCCCAAAAGATGAATTGTTTAGAATTGCGTGTACTTTAATTCATCTTTTGTGAGCATTTGCATTTGAGCTCATCTTGATTGTGTAATTGTGTGCTGAACAGGGCATCAGGCCGTTAAACTGCTACTTTTCCTGTTATGTGCTGCTGTTATTAGTTTGTTGCAACTTTGCATGATGATTGTAACAAATCCATGAGTCCTATTGCATTGATTCCATTTGCGTTGTGTTAAGAAATGTTTCTACTTCACTTTCATGCATTCACATGCCATATTTGCTTGCTGCATCATGTTTATATCTTTCTCCAAAGTAGCTATCCTGATGTTATTGTGCTGCTATTGCTGAAACTGTTATTTTGTTGCAACTTCGGTCCACGAGTGTGTCGCGACCGTTTATCGGAATTGAGTGATTCCAATTGCATTTTATTAAGAATCATGTCTACTTTCATCCCAGCTATTGCTATGCCATGTTGCTGCACTTTTGCATATAGATTTACCCCTGTTTATACAGCATGTGTGCATAACTTGTCTTGCTTATATCTTTTTAACCGTAACTCCGTTTGGAGTGTTCTTTATATGTAACTTGATTAGTTTTTCGTGTTCTTTGTGTTTATGCTATTGTTTGCTGTTGTTAACCAACCTAAAATATTGTTTATGACAGAACAGTACCAAATGTTTTAATCATCGTGCGGCACTTAGTGTTATGCCATGTTTAGGTTGTGCCTCACTTAAATTGACTAGCATAGATAGTTTACGTTGTGCTTCACCTCTTGCCATGTTTGTGTGCTTTGCCATGCTTGCTTGAGTTGCCATGTTAACAACCGTTGTTTGATCACCTGTAGCTAAGCAACTTGAACCACCTTAAATGTGTGGTATCGTTGTGTGTGACGAGTACTCACTTAAATCGTTAGTAACCGTTCTCGACGATAGATCCGTATCGCGTTGCCGTGCCTTGTGTTGTCTATTTGATCTTGTATTGCTCCGTAGTAATAGTGGTGCACCGTTGATTGCTTTCCAGTGTTTACCCTCTTGTGTGCTTCCGCGGGTACCTCTCGGAGGCGATGCGAGCGTGCGATCGACTACACCTTCGGAACCCGACTTATCAACAGGCAAGGACTATACATTACTTATGATCCATTCTATTTCAACCAACAGTTTGCATGCTAGTCTAGGTTAGGCTCGATGTTTGATCCTACCACATGTTTATAGCCTCTTTCAAACCGATATAGCCATGTCCCCTCCCAGCAAACCTTGTAATGCTATGTTACTATTGCTCGTTGCTCAGCCCCTGCTTAGTATGCATGCTTAGGATGCTACGATGTTACTCTATTACCCTTGGGTTTGGGATATCACTTTATTATATTGTTGCTGATGATATGATTATTATAATGTTGACTATATTCGACGAAGGATGGAAGGTCTAGGCTATCCCGCCCCGACGCTTTGTTCCATTCGAGTCACCTAGGATCCGAGTTCCGGGTATTGGTTTTCATACTGAGCGTGCCTAACCGCGTGTGGGATTTTATGGGGTCCCCTTTTCTTACCTATCTAGCTTCCTACATTTCTAGTGGTGGACCAAGCTGATTTACCATTTGAAACTCATGCATATACGTCTGTCGGGTAGCTCCTTGCAGATGTCTTTTCAAAACACCCCGGGTCAGCGAGGACATAGCTTCTTTGTTGGTCCAATCTGACCGGCTGAGGACCCGGTCTCATAAGAGAACTAACCGGTAATCCAAACCCGAGTTATACGGTAGAGTCCGATTCGAGAGCGTGGCCAGCTTTTGAGTTGGGTGTCGACTCACCGGGGGCCACCCGGATTTGTTCGTTGTTAGCTAGAGGGACTTGTCCTTTCGGATCTCTTGGAACTAAATCATAAAATGGTTGCCTGTGATGGGTAGCAACTGAGAGTGATGAGCGTGCGTGCGGAGCCTCGTAATGGGCAGTTGGTACACCCCTGCAAGGTTAAATCTTTTCGAGAAGCTGTGTCCACGGTTATGGATGACTTGAGACCTACGTCCTGTTCATAGACAACAACAACTGAGATAATCTTATTATAACTTGATCAACGTGTGTGCCTTGACTACTTCTTCTTCGTCGGGATGCGAAGAGGAGGAAAAGGATAGGATAGGTGTTATGTTTGCGTAAGTAGTTGATAGCAAGACTTGTTGGAGGCAATTCCTCATCGAATGCTTGGCTTCTTATCTTACTCTCTAGATCGTTAGCCACTTCATAAATGCTAGTGCGGCAGCAACCTCACCACTTACCCCATCCTTACCGTAAACTACTAGTTGTCCTAGAATGACGAGTGATGAAGTCCTTGCTGGGTCAGATGACCACTACAGTTGGATGCTGAGTACCTCTGTACTCATGATACTACCCCCAAACTCTTTTCAGGGTTCTGATCAACGACAGGTATGGTGATCGACGTTTCACGTGGAGACTCGACGACGACTGGTTAGGCGGATCCCGATGGAGGGTCTGGACCCGTGTGGTTATGGGATCGATGCTTTTCTCTTTGCCGGTAGGCATTTGCTTGTAGTCTGTACTCAGACATGTATCTTCCGCTGTTGTATTGTATTTGAGGCAGTTGTATGCCAATTGTATGAGATGTTGTATCCTGTAACTGTAATGCTGCGATATCAGGTTGGAAAGCCGGGGCATATGGCTTTGTCATATGTCGCGGTGGGACCGATATGTGCTTCGTCCCCGGATCTGGGTGGAAACACCTAGATCTGGAACAGTACCGCATATCGGGCCTTACAACTTGGTATCAGAGCCTTACCGACCGTAGGATCCCCTCTCTGGCCGAAGTCGAGTCTAGACAAAAACTATTTTGTAGTTACTAAGCTAGTTATCGGAGAGTAGGAATCTTTTTACTCCTTACCCTTGCTCTGGTCAGGACAAGTGTCGTAAGTGTTTTAATTCTTATCTTATCCCCTTCAAAACTGTAGGATCTCGAGTGTGTGGAGTATCGGAATAGTTACAATGCCTTGCTTGCAGCGTATTTTCTCGATTCCGAGCTCAGGTTGGGAAATCCTGTAGTACCTTTAGTTCTTCCAACTCCGGTTTACATCTGGGTCATCCATTGCCATCCATCCTTTTTCCCGGTGTTTTCACGACTTGCGTCGAAAAGCATTATCCCTTTGACCCGGTTTTCGCTGTCATTCTTCCTTTTGACACCTGATGGTTTCGTTTTTCGACGATGTCGTCTCTCTGCGGAAATTTATCTCGACCGAAGTTCGACGTCGACATGGAGCAGAGTCCCTTGTTGGTGGTGTTGAAGATCGTCGTCTCTCTTTTCTCTCCCCCCTCTCCCCTGGATCGTCCTGGATCTCGGGACGAGATCCCTTGTTGGTGGTGTTGTATTGTAACAGCCCAGTTTTCACAAAAATTAAAAATTTTGTTTTCGGTGTGAGTTGTTTGATTGTCTGATTTGTTTGCGGTGTTTGCATCCCCGATTTATCGATCGGCGATTATTTTTCCCCCTCTTATCTCGTACCGGACGGAGATGGACCCTTGCCACCCTGACACTCGACCTTTGCGACACCGGGTTTCGCCCGATCACCGTCGCGAAAACCGCACGAGACCAGCCGCAGCCAACGGAACGAAAAACCCCGTTTAATAACTAAACGGGATATTTTTATAGCACCCTGGGAAGTGTTTTCGGAACGGTTCCAGCGCGAGGTGAATGCCTCCGGCTCGACACACTGATCGCGCAGTTCGAAGTTTTACCCGAATCGGAGGTACTGCGGACTCCCGGCAGTCAGAAACGTGAGCACCGTGCGCGCGAGATAAAAACCGATGATGTTTTTGCAAACTGCCAGCCACCGGGGCTATATAAAGACCACCACACTCCCACCCATTTTTAGGGTTTCCCTAGCACAATTTTGCAGCCACCCCCTGATCTGTCTCAGATCTGCCCAAAAACACCCCCTAGTCCGAAACCCTAGCCATCCAGGCGATCTCAGCCGTTGGATCTGGAGATCGACGCTCCAGATGCGCCCTAGCCAGCTCCCACCTCTCTCTCTCCTCAGCCCCGCCGCCAGCCCGAGGGCACAGCCGCCTCCGCCACACGGCCGGCGAGCCGCCGACAGCAGCAGGCCGCCGCGGCCATCTCTCCCCCTCACCTCCCCTACTCTCCTTCCTCCCGCTTCTCACCCTCCCTCTCCTCTCTTCGCAGGGACGCCCGCCGGCCGCCGCGCCATTGGAAGCCGCGAGCCCGAGGTCGGCTGGGACCTCGTCGCCACCGCCTTGGCCCTGCACGTCGGCGACCTCGACCCGGGGCCGCCACAACCGCACCTCCCGTGACCCTCCTCGACGCCTCGCGCCGCCCGCCCTCGCCGGCGTGGCTGCCGGAGCCGCCGTCACGGCCGCTGCCCGATCCGATCGGGAGCGAGCTCGGGCGAGCTCAGCCAGCGCCACCGCTGCTTGGGCCGGCCTGCCTGCGTGGCCCATGTCCAGGCGCGCCCCACCTCGGCCCAGGACGTCCAGGCCTCCTCCTCTGCCTGTTGGGCTCGCCCCAACTGGGGGTGAGGCCTCTTTTTTTTTCTGTTGAAGCCTGCTGGAATTTTTGCTAAGTCCCTGTATATTGTGCTGCTGATTCGATTCCGCGTTGACGATAGCAAGCGATCCGTAGCCCGGATGACTTCACGCCCAAAAGACGAATTGTTTAGAATTGCGTGTACTTTAATTCATCTTTTTTGAGCATTTGCATTTGAGATCATCTTCATTGTGTAATTGTGTGCTGAACATGGCATCAGGCCGTTAAACTGCTACTTTTCCTGTTATGTGCTGCTGTTATTATTTTGTTGCAACTTTGCATGATGATTGTAACAAATCCATGAGGCCTATTGCATTGATTCTTTTTGCGTTGCGTTAAGCAATGTTTGTACTTAAGTTTCATGCATTCAGATGCCATATTTTCTTGCTGCATCATGTTTATATATTTCTCCAAAGTAGCTATCCTGATGTTATTGTGCTGCTATTGCTGAAACTGTTATTTTGTTGCAACTTTGGTCGACGAGTGTGTCGCGACCGTTTATCGGAATTGAGTGATTCCAATTGCATTTTATTAAGCATCATGTATACTTTCATCCCAGGTATTGCTATGTCATGTTGCTGCACTTTTGCATATAGATTTACCCCTGTTTATACAGCATGTGTGCATAACTTGTCTTGCTTATATCTTTTTAACCGTAACTCCGTTTGGAGTGTTCTTTATATGTAACTTGATTAGTTTTTCGTGTTCTTTGTGTTTATGCTATTGTTTGATGTTGTTAACCAACCTAAAATATGGTTTAGGACAGAACAGTACCAAATGTTTTAATCATCGTGCGACACTTAGTGTTATGCCATGTTTAGGTTGTGCCTCATTTAAATTGACTAGCATAGATAGTTTGCTTTGTGCTTCACCTCTTGCCATGTTTGTGTGCTTTTCCATGCTTGCTTGAGTTGCCATGTTAACAACCGTTGTTTGATCACCTGTAACTAAGCAACTTGAACCACCTTAAATGTGCGGTATCGTTGTGTGTGACGAGTACTCACTTAAATCGTTAGTAACCGTTCTCGACGATAGATCCGTATCGCGTTGCCGTGCCTTGTGTTGTCTCTTTGATCTTGTATTGCTCCGTAGTAATAGTGGTGCACCGTTGATTGCTTTCCAGTGTTTACCCTCTTGTGTGCTTCCGCGGGTACCTCTCGGAGGCGATGCGAGCGTGCGATCGACTACACCTTCGGAACCCGACTTATCAACAGGCAAGGACTATACATTACTTATGATCCATTCTATTTCAACCAGTGGTTTGCATGCTAGTCTAGGTTAGGCTCGATGTTTGATCCTACCACATGTTTACAGCCTCTTTCAAACCGATATAGCCATGTCCCCTCCTAGCAAACCTTGTACTGCTATGTTACTATTGCTCGTTGCTCAGCCCCTGCTTAGTATGCATGCTTAGGATGCTACGATGTTACTCTATTACCCTTGGGTTTGGGATCTCACCTTATTATATTGTTGCTGATGATATGATTATTATAATGTTGACTATATTCGACGAAGGATGGAAGGTCTAGGCTATCCCGCCCCGACACTTTGTTCCATTCGAGTCACCTAGGATCCGAGTTCCGGGTATTGGTTTTAAGACTGAGCGTGCCTAACCGCGTGTTGGATTTTATGGGGTCCCCTTTTCTTACCTATCTAGCTTCAAACATTTCTAGTGGTGGCCCAAGCTGATTTACCATTTGAAACTCATGCATATACGTCTGTCGGGTAGCTCCTTGCAGATGTCTTTTCAAAACACCCCGGGCCAGCGAGGACATAGCTTCTTTGTTGGTCCAATCTGACCGGCTGAGGACCCGGTCTCATAAGAGAACTAACCGGTAATCCAAACCCGAGTTATACGGTAGAGTCCGATTCGAGAGCGTGGCCAGCTTTTGAGTTGGGTGTCGACTCACCAGGGGCCACCCAGATTTGTTCGTTGTTAGCTAGAGGGACTTGTCGTTTCGGATCTCTTGGAACTAAATCATAAAATGGTTTCCTATGATGGGTAGAAACTGAGAGTGATGAGCGTGCGTGCGGAGCCTCGTAATGGGCAGTTGGTACACCCCTGCAGGGTTAAATCTTTTCGAGAAGCCGTGTCCACGGTTATGGACGACTTGAGACCTACGTCCTGTTCATAGACAACAACAACTGAGATAATCTTATTATAACTTGATCAACGTGTGTGTGCCTTTACTGCTTCTTCTTCGTCGGGATGCGAAGAGGAGGACAAGGATAGGATAGGTGTTATGTTTGCGTAAGTAGTTGATAGCAAGACTTGTTGGAGGCGATTCCTCATCGAATGCTTGGCTTCTTATCTTACTCTCTAGATCGTTAGCCACTTCATAAATGCTAGTGCGGCAGCAACCTCACCACTTACCCCATCCTTACCATAAACTACTAGTTGTCCTAGAATGACGAGTGATGAAGTCCTTGCTGGGTCAGATGACCACTACAGTTGGATGCTGAGTACCTCTGTACTCATGATACTACCCCCAAACTCTTTTCAGGGTTCTGATCGACGACAGGTATGGTGATCGACGTTTCACGTGGAGACTCGACGACGACTAGTTAGGCGGATCCCGGCGGAGGGCCTGGACCCGTGTGGTTATGTGATCGATGCTTTTCTCTTTGCCGGTAGGCATTTGCTTGTAGTCTATACTCAGACATGTATCTTCCGCTGTTGTATTGTATTTGAGGCAGTTGTATGCCAATTGTATGAGATGTTGTATCCTGTATCTGTAATGTTGTGATATCAGGTTGGAAATCCGGGGCATATGGCTTTTTCATATGTCGCGGTGGGACCGATATGTGCTTCGTCCCCGGATTTGGGTGGAAACACCTAGATCTGGAACAGTACCGCATATCGGGCCTTACACTCTCCCCTTCTTCTCCCTACTGTTCCTCTATCCCCGACGCCATGGAGACCGACACTGTTTTCGTCCAACCCACTCGCCCTCTCGGCCGCTATAGTGTCGGCGTGGATGATAAGGCTGAGTCCCGCGACACCCTGGAACCCTAGATCACTAGTTTTCCCCCTCACCCACGCTATCCCTCTCCTGCCCCATCGCGCCCGTAGCTCCCTGTCGCCGTGCCATCGAAGCTGGAGTAACTGTCGGCCATCCCGCGCCTACTGCCGGCGTCCAGGAACACCACTGGGCTCCTCTAGTTCGACTCCACCCTTGAGATCGAGCCGGGAGGCAGCGAATCAAGCGCATCGTCTTCATCTTCCTCGTCAGACCCGTCGGTGAACTTCTCAAATTCCGGCCGCCCCGAGTCTTCTCCGGGAAAACCGTGTTCATTTGTAGGTTTGCAGTGAGCATCTTTCCCGTTGCAAACCCCTCTAGCTTTCCTCCTTGCACCATACCTGCATCCCCCATCGGTTCCGAGCTCGTCGTGGCCGACATGGGCGCGGCAAGCCGTGCCCCGCCCCTACTCTGCGCCGGCCGCGCTCTGGCTCCCCTTCCCGCGCTCCTCATGCCGTCCGCCTCCACTCTGGGCGCCACCCCGTGCTTATGCTCGGCTGGTTCTACTGCTGGTCGTAGCCAAGGCCATGTCCATGGCCGTGAGCTTGGCGTGCAGCGTGTGTGTGTGTGAGTGTGTAAAGTGTGTGTGCGTGATGTGTGTGTGTGCGTGCGTGGTTGCTGCCTCCACCTGATTGGTGCTGCTGTTAGAAATCAGTTTCTTCTAAGGTTGTACTGCCCTCGTTTGTTGGCAATTAAACCAACAGCATATAGCAAGCAAACAATGTGTAAAATGGGAAAACTTAATATGTGCATATATTAGGCCTAACCAACTTTAATTTGTTTCATTGCACCAACCCCATTTGATGTATATATTAAATGCTATAAAAATCACAAAAGACAAGTTTTAGTAGATTATGGAAGTATCATTAAGTGGCACTTTCTAGCAAAGTTTCGATCGAGTAAATGAACCCTAATAAATTTGGCTTCCGTACCAAATTCGAGATCACAGAAAACTGATAAACTTTTATATAAGGCACTGATGGCGTGGAAGTGATAATGGCTTCTCGCCCTTCGTTGGTTACCACAAGTGGAAGGTGAGAAGTAGGAAAGCAGTAAATTTCCCCTATATAGAGGATAAGGTTTGTCTCCCGTAGGACTCCGGCAATGATAGGTAGGTGGTTCGGCAAGTGATGCGCCGTCTGAAAAGGATCACCTGCTTCTGCTGGACCTGCACACGACACAAAGAACTTTCCTCCCAACGAAGTTCAGAGAGGTTGGCAGTCTCTCCGGTCTTGTTGTTTACAAAGGATCAAACACAAGGGATAATGATAATGATAGCACTTGAAAGTAAAATCTAGAAAATAAATGAGCGTGTAAACAATGATGAGAATATGGACCGGGGTTCCGTGATGTTCACTAGTGATGTCTCTCTCCCAAAAGAAGATAAAACTGCTATGCGAGGTAAAAAAATTAAAGACGGGCAATTGAGAGGATTATAAACGCACCGCAATGCTAACTATGGTACTAAATAAAAAAGAGGCTCAAAAGCATGGGCAGTACGCCAAAATAAGTAGACCGAAATCCATCTGCATCTACTACTAATCATCCACCTTGAGATATCTGTCCAGAACATCTCGCTCGTATTAAGTTGCGAGCCCCATCCAAAGTGTACACCCAAAGCAAAAGACAACTGCAGTAAAAATAACTTTGCGTAAAGTAAACAATCCTTGCAACCGCGGTTACAAGCACCGTTATTTTCCCCCTTGTGGCCACAACACATCCCCTAGACTCATGTTTCTGTCAATCAAGCGTGTCATCAGGGGGTATGTACCCACAACCGAGCATAACATTCCCTCTTAAAGTTACTACCTACCACTTGGCCAAAGCAATAAGCATCAACGAAGAACATGAAAAAATTACTTCGGAACAAAAATAAAAAAGATAAGAACCAATTATATTACTCTATCACAATCTGAACATAATTTCATAATTCATCAGATCCCATCAAACTCAGCATAGCAAAAGCAAAAAGATTACATATGTGCCTCGATCATGTAGGACAACTCACGAGGTCTAAACCATGAATAACAAAGAGGGGAGGAAAACATCGCATAGCTACTGATCACGGACCCATGGTCCAAAGGAAACCACTCATGACACATCCGAGAAGCGTCCATCGTGGAGGAGAAGCTCCCGAAGGTTGATCCTACCTCCGGCAGGGTGCCGGGAAGGGTCCTGATGGTGCTCCTAATCTTGGAACCGCGGCGGCGGGCAAACAGCAGCGAGTTTGCGTAATACGGTTCAATCCTTAGAGGTTTCCCGTGACGGAGATTAAATAGGTGAAGGGAGGCAGCCAAGGGGCCACCAGGAGTCCAGGCGCACCCCTAGCGCGGCCAGGCCCCTGGCCGCGCCAGGTGGCCGCCTGGGCACCTGGTGGTGGTCCCCCCCCCGACCCTTCTTCAGGGCTCTCGAAGCTTCCGGTACGCTGATTTTTATCTGATTTTTGGAGCACTTTTTATATGGGGAAAACTGAAATAGAAAAAAAGTAGAAAACAGAAACTGGCACTGGGGTGCACTGAGTTAATAGGTTAGTCCAAATATTATCAAAATTGTATGAAAGTGTATCTAGATCATAGCAATATCACACAAAACATGCATGGAATGAGCATAAATTATCCATACGTTTGGGACGTATCAACATCCCAAAGCTTAATTCCTGCTCGTCCTCTAGTAGGTAAATAATAACAAGCATAATTTCTGTGGTGACATACTAGAAACCATATAAGAACTTTGAAAAGTAAAGCAATCAAGGTATGTGATTCAATTGAAGTCATAACATGCAAGAGTCTATATTAGCATTGAAACAAGCAACGAACGAACATTAGGTGCAAGAGCTCTCGCTGTCCGTGACTCGAATGTCTCCAAATGGTGTTTACGTGCAAGAAGGGGGATAGGGAATACAAGAAAAAAGTATTTTTGTTGAGAACTCAATCTACTAAAGTTTCACACTTGGTCTTCTTTGGAATCTTATCTTGACTCGTCCCCAGACCACTAGCCAGGTACAAGTCAAATTGATCCAGTCCTTTTCGATATTTTGAGCACTCATGCAATGGATGAGCGTAAGCATGAAAGTTGACACTTAATTAGGATGGCAAAGAGAGAAATATGGTGGAGGAGGAAGACAAAATGGGTGAGAAAGAGCTCACATCAATGAGGACAATCATAGGCGAGAAGGCCAAATGATAGATATGATGTGAGGAGTAGGGATTGCCATGTAACAAATGCACATATGAGCTGAAAAGCTCTCCAATGGAACTAGTGGTGGTGCATCTAACTTGCTCGCTCATGAAGACCTAGAGCTCTTTTGAGGAGGCTCATCCTTGGAATATGCAAACCAAGTTCTATAGTGTGAAGGTCCCCACATAGCTATATGCATGCATGATCATCTCTATGGAGTACAAGGGTAAGAGGGAGTACTAGTGTGGATCTTTCAAAATGATAGTAGTGTTGCCCCTTTCTCTTTTTTTTCTTTTTATTTTTTTTTCCTTTTTTGAATTTTTTTGGTGGCCTCAATGGCTCTTTCTATTTAACTCTCATTTGTCCTCTTTGGGATCTTTTATTTTGTCCACTTTGGGATCTTTTCCTCACTTAAGGGTAACACTCTAATTTACAAGAGGGTATAGAAGATCTTTCACACTTTTCAAGGTACTCAAATCATAAAGAAGATGTAGCTATCATGATGTATGCAATGTATCCCGCTGCCAGTGTAGCAGGAATATGTATGACATGAAGATCAAGTCATGAAGAGGTGGATGTTGCATGTCAATATATCTCGGAAAGGCTATGGAAATGCCTTGATAGGTAGGTATGGTGGCTGTTTTGAGGAAGGATATAAGGAGGTTTTTGATGACAGAGCGTATAATGCCAAGGGTTTGGATGTACCGGCGAAGGTGGACGCCAACTCTCGGAGTGAGAAGAAGGCAATGCATGGCACAGGAGAGGCTAGCAAATATGAGGAGGTGGAAGTGTCAACTTTCAATACTTACATTAGTCCGAAGAACTCATGCACTTATTATCGGTAACTCTCAATCTAATAAGGAGGTTCACAAAGAGAAAAGTACCCCAAGGAGGAGTGTATGGGGGCTTGGTTATCCTTGCTCATCCTCGACTCATGTTACGTGAGTGTACTCTAATATTCGACCCCTCCAAAGATTAGCGGTCCATCTAGTAGCTAGAGTTCTCAACTGGTTTGTAGGTTTTGAAAATAAACACGGATGGCCCAAAATACGACACCTATCACTAATAGGCGAGAGCTCTTGACACCAAAAGTTCAAAACATTACTCACATCAATACCTCAAAACTCTTGCAAGTTACTACTAAAATTAAATAGCAACCTCAATTACCTACTTTCAAGACAAGACACAACTCAGTGCAACAACCAACTCTCTTTACAAGATAAACATGAAGACTAAAGAGAGTTCCAGCAACAAACTAAACAAAAGGCAAGGCTCTTGCTAAAGACAAACTAAAACTAAAACTAAACATGGCAGTAGCTACGAAAAGATAAAGAACACACAACAGCAAAAAGATAGGCATGGAAAATTCAATGATGTGTTCTAGATTTTGATAGTGGAGTGTTGTTTCTCTCCCAAAGAAAGTAAGAAAAGATCTAACTTGTTATGAACCGCAAGCAAAGCTAAAGAAAACTAAAACTAAAACCTGTGATGTGTTCTAGTTTTTAGTGGAGCGTGTTTCTCTCCCACACAAAGTAAGACGGGGTATAACTTGTTATGAACAGAAAGCAAAGCTAAAGAAAACTAAAAATAAAACCTATGAGCGAGACGCTCCAAGCATAGCACATAACGCATGAAGTGATAAAAATATAGTGAGACGAAGGACGAACTGATGATTGTTGATGGAGAAGGGGATGCACGGGGGCATCCCAAGCTTAGATGCTTGAGTCTCCTTGAATATTTATTGGGGATTCACGGGGGCATCCCCAAGCTTGAGCGCTTGACACTCCCGAATCTTCTTTCATCATCTTCCATCACACACTTGAAAACTCCCTTCATACATAACTCATCATAAGCTGATTAGAGAGGTTAGTACCCTTAATAAAATAATTTTTCCCCACTGGATATAAAGATATTCTTGAAGAGCTAATGTTTCTCAACATTGAACAAAGGTTTTTGCAAAGAAAAAGCAAGCTGAAGGTTTGCATATGTAAGGAGAGACAAGACGTGGCAGAATCTGTGAAAAACAAAAAAGCAGGTAGTAGAGAATTTTTTCGGGGTACTTCTGCAACTCAAATCAAAAAACTCAGAACATACGAAAGTTCCGCGATTGTATAGCACGCTGTGTAAAAAATTCAGCTCAAAAAGATGAACTGGTGATTTGATCTGATTTTTTCCGTCACGAAGACAGAATCTGTTTTCTGGATAGCATGTCACAACTTTCGGTTCCCTTGTCATATGAGGCTATAACTTGGCACAAAGATTGAAAATAAAGACATAGTGATGTTGCTACAGTAGTAACAATCATCAAGACCACTAAAAGAAGAAGTAAAAACATCTTGGGTTGCCTCCCAACAAGCGCTTTTGTCGGGACCCGGAATTTGCATATGTAATTCCAGTCACAACTCAATCATATGGAGAGTCGAGAATCGTACCCACTTGTCTAAGCAGACAAGGCCAAGCACAGAACACTCTCGGAAAGCTTCGTACGTGAGGGGCATCCCATCCAAGCCGGATAATCAACTGAGATGGGTCCTCATCGCCCGCTCAGAAGTCTAAATGATTATGGGTGGTGAGATCCCATACTCATAGACATGTCGCCTCAACCATATTATCGATTGAATTATAACACTTACATAAACAGACTCCAGCCCGATCACTTAGTCGGGGTCTCGAGCGGGCTCAATCATACAACAAAGTGTGCCACGTGACAGAGTCACGAGCAATCGCATCGCGATGCCCCAAGCTGCGTACATCTAAGGGCCACTTGGTGTATAAAAGACTGCCGACAAAAACACAACAAAGCTATCGAACCCCACACTAAGACATGCATGTTATAATCATACACGCAGCATACATGTCCAGTGTAAATAGCAGGTACACATTGCATGAACTCTACAAAGTATATCTTTATTGACTTACATAGAGTACACAAAGATCATATGAATATGATCCATCATTACATCAAACAACGGAAGCAAATAAGGTATGAGTACAGAAAAGATTAACAAATGGCTTAGAGAAGCCTTGTTCAACAAACATGCCCTTCCACGAGGGACCAGACTGTTGTTCGGAACTATACTAGCTTAGTCAATGTCGAGCTTCAGGAAGGTGTCTCCATCGGGGTTTGGGTTCACATCTAAAACATAGAATAAGAAAATGTGAGTACAAAGTCGTACTCAGCAAGACTTACATCAGAACTATACTACTCATGCTCAAGTTTCAAGGTAAAGGGAGGTGGGGTTTCAACATGCAGAAGTGCCAGCTTTGACTTGGCTAGTCCTATACTACAAGTACCATACTTGAGGTAAGAAGTGTACACGAGTCCAGTACCAAGTCTCCAACCAATACACCACTATGGATACTTCCTCGACTTCCCCACGAGGAAGCACGCCATAGCACTCACTCTTATCTTGCGAGTTTTATAAGTATCCATTCAAATTGTCTAATGATCAAGTAGAGGTCTCCAAGTAGTCCATAACCACGGACACGGCTATTCGAATAGTTCATTACCCTGCAGGGGTGTACATCTTCACACGCGTGTCATCACTTATCGCCTCGTTATTGTCACCCTTCAACCGGGTGTCGGACGTGGATGAAACCCAGGCACTACCCTCACATCACCTTCTCTAATCCAGGAGTCGACTACCTGAGTTTGGCACCGCTCGAGAGTCCGGCCGGTTCAACGAAACAGACACAGATAATGCAAGGGACCGAGACGCCACCTCTTCCAGATGGTTTTACTGCCTCACAGGTCCACCCACATATCTATATGATGCAACATTTACTTCATTCTTTTTCTATGCACATGCCAAATGGAAAGCCCGAATCTATTGTGACTCCTGGACCGGATCGGGTAATTAAAGAGGCCAAACGGGCTCCCATAAACAATACATGTGGTCATACTCTTTATCTTGGATCACAAAACAGGAACTCGGGGCCTAGGGTAGTGTTCAACGAGACAACCCACTGTGTACTCCTACACAGCCTCTCATCGTTCACCTTTGTTTAAGGTGGATTCACCAACACTTTATCATCTGCACCATTATGAATGTCCATCCCGACTCACAAACAATGTAACCTCATTGTATCATTAAGCAGCAATAAGCAGTAACAGTTGCAGGGGCCACATGATTATCATTCAACTCCTATATCTGCTAGGATTGTAGTTTGCCTAATACGGTGACAAAATGATAGGTCATGCATCAGAATGGGTTCAGCTATGAGAAAGAACGTGTCTCGGTGATCTCCTAAACATGCATAAGCGAGACTGAGATGGAAGTAGGATTTTATAGACATGATCAAAGGGGTTTGCTTTCCTTGCTGACGATACACGTGTTTAACGGACTTCTTCTTCTTCGGGGTTGATCACCGTCTCGGAAAGTCTGTTACCGGAACAATCATCAACAAAGGGGGGCATCATCAAAAGTAAATGCACAAGCACATGATAAGTTGTGACATGATGTAAAGGGTACTGGTTTGTGGAAAATTCAATTTAATTGAAGTGTATTTCAAAGGATTTGCAAATTCAAACTTCAAATTCAAATTCAAATTATTCCATATGCATGTTTTCTACTGTTCACCCATTTTAAAATGGTCAAACATGAAAACAAATTGCATATTCATAATCCTTGCATTTTTCTGATAATTTTTCATATATTATTTATTTAATTTGCAGTTAAAATGAATATTCTATGAATTTCCAAAGTTTAAATGATATTCTGGGTTTTTTCTAAATTAATTTAATTCATTTATCAATTTACTGCGTCAGCATGATGCAAGGCTGACGTGGGGGGCTTCTGACCGCCGGGACCCACCTATAAGTGACTAGGCGGCTAATCCCCTCTCTGTTTAAATTAAATAGAGTTAATTAGGGGCATGGGCCCACCTGTCATAGGCTGTTAGGGGTATTAGGGGGTGATCAGTACCCTAATGGCCATGGCGGCCGTCGGCTAACCACCGGTGCCACTGGGCACGACGGCGTCTCGCCGGGGTAGGCTCCCGGCCACGGATTCGAATGGGGAGGCCACGGGAACGCACCTCGTGCACGTCCGCATCACCTGAGCCATTGGGGCGTCAACGGCGAGGTCACACGCGACGACGGCGACCACATCGGCGGCGGCCAGTCTCGGGGAAAATGGAGACTGCGGAATAGGGCATGGGGACGGGTTCAGAGAGAGGTTAAATGCGGCAGATCTCACCCCGGAGCGGATTGAGAGGACGGCGGGGTCGAAGGAGCACCAGAGGAGACGAATTCGACGACGACGTGCCGACAGCCGTGCCGGGGTCGGGGAAGGCGGGCGTCGCGTAGGAGGCTTCCCCGCTCGCAATCTTCTACGCACAACGCCTGCTCAAGGAGGCGGAGCTCCTGGACTCGGTGGCTCGGCGAGGGGAGGCCGGTGGCCGCGGTGGTGCACGTCGGCGTGCCCCGACGAGCTGTCGGGCCACGACGAAATCGGCGAGGGGGAAGCGAGCGAGAGAGAGAGCGGCGAGTGAGGGGAAGGAGGTAGGGGCTTCTGGGCGTTCTCGTGGCGCAAGCAGAGGGCAGGGGGAGGCCTAGGTGGCCTCGCCGTCGCGGTGGCAGTCGACGCGCGCTCTCGGCTCGCCACCGAGTAGCTTGGAGAAGACGACAACGCGGGGAGTGGGCTTGGGCCGGGGTACAGATAGTTGGGCCAAGGGAAAACAAAGGTTGGGTCTGCTTTCCTTTCTTATTTTCTCTCTCCTTTTCTTCTTATATTTGTTCTGTGTTGATAGAAAAAAAATACCAAAACATTTTATATAATCCCAAAATCATTTATATAGACTTACATGGCTTATAGTTAGCCACTCCCAAGATTTTAAGATTTTTGAAATTCAAACTATATGAATTTCAATTTAAATACGGGTATTATTTAATTTCCAAGCCGTGTTTGGAATTTTTGAAAAATCTTGGTGCATGCGGTGGGACCCACTTCACTTTATACGTGATCATGCATATTTATAAGACTTTTCAAAAATAACAGAGGAATTTTTGGAAGAAATTTTTGTCTGGCCATTTGAATGATTTATTTTGGGGCTTTTCTTTTCCCCCATTTGGATTTCTTTTTGAAATTTTCGCATGATGCGAAAACCCAAGCTAACCCTAGCACATACCTAAACTTGGGTTGTGACAACTTTCTTTTATGCCTTTGAGCTAGGCATGATGATTATAAAAGGTGCTCTCATAAGAATAATAATTTGAAGCATAAGAGAGCATCAAGAAGCAAACATGAAACACATTTAAGCATAACCCACTTCCTATACATAGGCATCTTGTAAACAAATAAATCAAAGAATCAAAAAGAAACCAACATAGGAGGGTGGAACAAGAACAACTTCAACAATTTCATCATAAAGAGAGTTGTTTTTGTAATATGAAAGTTTCTACAACCAAGCTTTCTTCTCTCAAAGTAATTTTTAGTAGTATTATGAACAACATCAAGAAAATAACTATCACATAAATCATGTTGTTCATGAACTACAAGCACACGTGTATAGTTTTCAACACGATCTTTAGGATTATAAGATAAATGCAACCCATCACATTGAGCCTTGATAAGAGCACAATTCTCCGGAATATGGGCTGGAGATTTCAAAAGGATAATAGGTCAATCAAGTGTGGGTGCAATAGAAAAATTTTCATTCTAAACATGAGGAACTATAGCAAGTTCATCTCCGTAAGCATCATCCATAGTGGCATCATGGCCATAAGCATAGAAGGCATCAACTTCATTAAAAAGGGACATTTCAAAAGAATCCATGGGATCATAACACTCATATAAGGTAAGAGTCAAAGAGTTACTCTCATTAGGAGGTAGACGTGGATGGCTCCATTCTTCCTCCTTTTGTTCGTCACTCTCCTCCTCTTTTCCATCCAATGAGCTTTCGGGTTCAGCAATTTCTTCTTCCATAGAGTCCTGCAAATCATTAGTCTCTTACTTTGGGGGAGAGATTCTCTCAAGATGATCAGTAATATAATAATTTGCATCGTAATTTTGAAAAAATAGTTATGTATAGCAAGACTCTCATATTTGTAAGGGGCATCATCAATACTTTTAAGAAGAGAAGTAATTTCATATGCACCCTTATAAGCAACAAATTCTTCTATTTCCTCTGCATCATAAAAATCATAGTTTCTGTTAGCATAAGAAGATAAGGTTTCATCATCATTGTACTCACATTGGAAAGCAAGGTGTTTATGCCTCATAAAGCAACAAGATTCATCCCTGCAGAAAGATATATTTATGCCTCATAAAGCAAGGTGTTTATGCCTCATTGAGCATAAGTTTCTAGCATACTCGTACAAATGGTGTATTTTTTTCCATAAGTGTAACCCCTTTTGAGATAAGAGGTGTTCCTTGTACCACTTTTGTTGATTCTCGATGAATCCTCCATGCCAATAATATCTGGCTTCAAAGAAGTCAGAAATTGATTGCTAAGCAAATAACTAGACATACTATATTTAGTTGGATTTTTGATAAAGGACACAAAGATAAAAACTGAAAGGTAAACTAACAAGACAAAAAAGTAAAGGTAAAACGTAGTGGCCAACTCCCCTATATTATCACTCAGAGTCCCCGGCAACGGCGCCAGAAATTTACTTGATGGTGTGGAAGTGATAATGGCTTCTCGCCCTTCGTTGGTTACCCCAAGTGGAAGGTGAGAAGTAGGATAGCAGTAAATTTCCCCTATGTAGAGGATAGGGTTTGTCTCCTATAGGACTCCGGCAATGATAAGTAGGTGATTCGGCAAGTGATGCGCCGTCTGAAAATAATCACTTGCTTCTCCTGGACCTGCACACGACACAAATAACTTTGCTCCCAACGAAGTTCAGAGAGGTTGTCAATCTCTCCGGTCTTGTTGTTTACGAAGGATCAAACAGGGATAATGATAATGATAGCAACTAAAAGTAAAAGCAAGAAAATAAATGAGCGTCTAAATAATGATGAGAATATGGGCCGGGGTACCGTGATGTTCACTAGTGATGTCTCTCTCCAAAAAGATGATAACACTGTTGTGCGAGGTAAAAAAATTAAAGACGGGAAATTGACAGGATTATAAATGCACCACAATGCTAACTATGGTACTAAAGAAAGGAAGAGGCTCAAAATCATGGGCAGTACGCCAGAATAAGTAGACCGAAATCCATCTGCATCTAATACTAATCATCCACCTTAAGATATCTATCCAGAACATCTCGCTGGTATTAAGTTGCGAGCCCCACCCAAAGTGTAAACCGAAAGCAACAGAAAACTGCATTAAAAAGGACTTTGTGTAAAGCAAACAGCCCTTGCAACCGCGGTTACAAGCACCGTTGTCTTCCTCCTTGTGGCCAGAACACATCCCCTAGACTCATGTTTCTGTCACTCAGGCGTGTCATCAGGGGGCATGTACCCACAATCGAGCATCACGTTCCCTCTTGGAGTTACTACTTCCACTTGGCCAACACAATAAACAGCAATGGAGAACATGCAAGAATTACATCGGAACAAAAATACAAAAGATAAGAACCAATTATATTACTCTATCACAATCTGAACATAATCTCATAATCCATCAGATCCCATCAAACTCAGCATAGCAAAAGCAGAAAGATTACATATGTGCCTCGACCATGTAGGGCAGCTCACGAGGTCTAAACCATGAAAAACAAAGAGGGGAGGAGAACATCACATAGCTACTGATCACGGACCCATGGTCCAAAGGAAACTACACAAGGCACATCCGGGAAGCGTCCATGGTGGAGGAGAAGCTCCCGGAGGTCGATCCTCCCTCCAGCAGGGTGCCGGGAAGGGTCCTCACGGTGCTCCCAATCTTGGAAGCGCGGCGGCGGCGGAACACATGCCAGTTTGCGAAATACGGTTCTGTCCTCGGAGGTTTCCCGTGACGGAGATTAAATAGGCGAAGGGGGCAGCCAGGGGGGCCACCAGGATTCCAGGCACCCCCTTGGCGCGGCCAGGCCCCTGTCCGCGCCAGGTGGTGGCCCCCCGGCCCTCCTTCGGGGCTCTGGAAGCTTCCGGTACGCTGATTTTTTACCTGATTTTTCCCGTATTTTTGGAGTACTTTTTATATGGGGGAAAACTAAAATAGAAAAACAGTAGAAAACAGAAACTGGCACTGGGCTGCACTGAGTTAATAGGTTAGTCCAAATATGATCAAAACTGTATGAAAGTATATCTAGATCATAGCTATATCACACAAAACATGCATGGAGAGAGCAGAAATTATCGATACGTTTGGGACGTATCAGGCACTAACTCGGCGGATGAGCCGAACCCAATACCGTATCCCTCCGAAGACGCTAATGGATGTTAAAACCGGAGTTCCCCACACTTAGCAAGATTCACAGGGTTCCAACACAATGTCTCTATGACAAGTGGGCCCTAGGCTTTTTAATTATAAAAAAATTATATTTAAAAATATTAATTCTGAGTCATTGACATGAGGATCCCACCCGTCAGTTGACTGGTCAAATATCCCTATTGTGGATAATGTTGCTTTTTATAATAAATATAATTCCAAAACATTGTTAAAACTTCAGAAAATCATATAAAATAAACTGTAACTCCGATGAAAATACTTTATACATCAAAGTTGTTTAGAAAAATATAACGAATATGAATACACTACTTGTCTACCCACCGCACCCCTCTAACATACCAAATGTGGTACATTTCCCCTCCGGTTCATCTCTCTCTCACACGACCAGAGCCGGTAAAACTTTCCGGATGAAAATGTTCTTAATGTGAAAGTTGTTCAGAATGGATCTACGAGCACGGATACACTATCCACATGTCTGTCAGATGCCTCTAACACTGCAGACATGGAACCTTCCCCTCCGGATTATCTGTCCGGTAATCAACCGGTACTGATGAGTCATTCCCGGATAAATTCCCGCTCCGCCTAAAAATACTTAACATTGCGTTAGTACACCGCCAACACTGCATTTACCATGTCTTGAATTTTTATTACTATTATTGTTGTGTATTTATTATTTCTTCCCTCTTATTCTGCGATAGACCTCGACACTACCGCCGATGACACTGTTGCCGAGTACGACTACTTTGTCGACGACCATACCCCTATTGTCGAGCTTCCAGGCAAGCAAACCCATTTTCCTTCCCAAGATATCGCCTATCTTTCCGTACTTATCTTGCATTCGGCATTGCTGCTACTGCTATGTGGCTTACCTATTCAATTGCATAGCCTGTCATTGTCACCCCTTGATGAACCTGTCTTTATCCTATGCTGCCTATTAATTATATATACTATATTGAGCAGTTAGTCCTGCGCATTGTTAGTCAACTAGGATTAGATAGCGGGCAGTGATCACTCTGGGGAGTGAGTGCGGATACACCATAACATAACTGTAACAGGTACGGTACAATGTAGACATCGCCTAAGGCCCTAGGGTCCTGAACCACGGCTGTCCTTAAAGGTAAGAGTCGGGCGACCCAACGGTGCCCGCGAGCGGTATTGCGTCTGGAACGACAGGGAGGGTACGACCGACATACTTGCATGCTTGGCACCTGCTCGTATTCCACGAGAGTTACCAAACCACGAAATTCGAGCTCTGCCAAGAGCACACGCGAGATATGGTAAGGAGACGGTTCACCTTGTTGGTAACCGCGTGCTCTGACGGGAGGCCAGGGCAGGCACCAATGTACTGGTGGTCCAGACTGGTTTTCGTTGTCCATTGTGTGAATTAGTCAGGCAACGATAATGGTTTCCTGTGAGAAAATAATAAAATAACTAATGGTTCGGTGGATGACTTGAGAGGCTGCAAAGGCCTGTACGCACTACCTACACGTGGGATTACTGTGTGGGCCCTCCGCGTCGTAGATTGTATGAAAGTTCTTCAGACGTCAGCAGTGTCGCGGCCTAATTGCCGGGAAGTGGTGTCTTCTTTGCTCGCGAGCGGTGGTATTTGTTTTTGCTTCCCCGGACAGACTCGCACCGTGAAGGAGCGCTGAAGGATGAGGGGCCTAGACCCCTGAGTGCAAAGGATTTAGTATGGCGGATTACCTCTCTGTTGAGCCTAGGATGGGCTTCGGCGTGTCGGATAGCTTCGGTGGGGTGTTCCCTAACAAGGTATACTCCATCCTGGAGATCCGAGCGGGCAGGATGAACAGTAGTGCACCCCTGCAGGGAGTTTAGTCTATTCAAATAGTCGTGTCCACGGTAACAGACGCTTTATGATGAAGCCGGATCCTACTACTACAAAATACTACTATTAAACTATTGGTGTCGGGTTTTCTTCCTCGCAAGGAATTCGAGGAAGGCTTCTCGGAGGCATTAATAATTGTTAACTAATACAAATTACTATTATACAATTCTGCAACAACTTCTCTTGCATTGTTACTTTACGCTTTATATGAATTGTTGGTTGTTCTCTTCTTTTGCTGCAAGACTCGTCGGAAGATGCTAGTTTTCAATAGGCCTAGATTATCATCCTTATTCTAACTTTCTACTCAGTCCACTATATATAGCCTCCCCTCTCCATTTGATACAAATACATAAATGCTTAGTAGAGGACATAAGACTCGCGGGTATGCTAGATACTCACTCTTGGTTTATACCCCCCCCCCCCCCCCGTTGTTTTATATACCCGTATTGCAGCAACCAGACGTTGGAGCCGAGGAGAAGGAGTACCCCGGAGGCGGTTACTACTACGTCGAGACCCCCGCTGACCAGGACCAGGAGTAGTTTCGGAGGTTCCCAGGCAGGAGGCCTGGCCTTTTCGATATGTATCTCTAATGTTATTTGTGCTAACCTTCTTAAGGCAAAACTTGACTAACTATGTCTGTACTCAGATATTATGGTTTGTATAACTTATGTATTTGGATCCTCGTGATCCCTGGTTTGTAACTTAAAGATTTATCTTATTGTTGTCTAGTGTTGTGCCGTCATATTCTCACAGTGGCAACCTGATTTCGGTCGTTTACCCTGCGTGTATGATTATTGTACACGGCTTGATTTTGAGGTGTCACACATGGTGTGTACTACACCCAACTTGAACTTGTGTGAACGCAATCGATCGGGTCGAGTAAGAAAGCAAAGACTCAGACATAGCTGATAGTGTCCATCGCCCATCCGACGGTCCAAAGTGTACAAAAGTTCAAAAAATGTGTACTCATATATATATAGCGTAAATGGAAATGACACTCATTCTAACAACCCAAATTTTACTGGATTCCATATCTTAGGTCAACAATTATTCACTTTTTTCAAAGTTTCATGTTCATTAGTGTGTACTTTTGTTGTAAGCTTTCATGTTGAGTAGTGCTTAATTATTTTTGTAAGCTTTCATGTTGAGTAGTGTGCATTCAAAATAATGGTATACTACAACATGATCAACATAATGTGACACAACATGAAATGGATGAATCGACATATTGGTTTTCACATCAAAGTACAAACAAACATTTTTCCATAAATTTTTGATTTCCGACTAACATATATATTGACACATGTTGCCACACAATCTTTTTGCCACAACCGATTGTTGTTTCAAAGTTGAAAACAAATGTACAACCAAACATTCTGTAAATAAAATGAGGTGTCTTCAACGTGCATGCATTACATACATTCGATAAGATATGCCAAGACTTAAGCATGGTAGGTTGCTCATGAACAGAGATCACGAGCATCCGCTTGTGCGTAATGCGCGTGTGAGCACACACACACACACACATAGGCTCGATTGACATTTCCACTTTGAAAGCATTATTCAACAAAGAAGAAAACAAATGAGGCATCTCTTCACCGTGATTCCATTTACCCTTTCCAAGACATGCCAACATGGTTGAAGCTAGTGACATGCATGCATGCATTTGAGAGCTAAGCAAGTTGTTTGCTCTCATGGCCACAAAATTTTAGGATCGACATATGCGTAGCACACACGTATCAAATCCATATGTCCGAATAGAAACCAAGGGTATGCAACCATAACATTCCACCCAATCGAATGAGGAATCTTCGATCACCACCATGCATGATTGCATTTACCATGATGAGACATAACAAGACATAAGCATGCTTGAACATTAGAACATGATAATCGTCATATATGAGTGTGAATTAGCACATATACAAATCCATTGACCTATTCGGCTAAAATCCTAAAGTACAACCAAACATCCCACACATCAAATGATAGACGTATTCGGCAAACATTGCATGTCTCGATTACACATGCCGGTACTTAAGCATGGCTGAAGTGACATGCATGCATGGATTTGGAAGCGCAAATCGCTTGATCATGACTGCGTAAGCTAGCACGAGTATCGACATATATGTCTAACACACACGTATATATACGAGTCGATTGACTTGTCTCATTTGAAACCAAAAGTACAACCAAACATTGTACAAGTGAAAATGAGCTAGTCATCATTATTTCACTATACCTTTGTTAATAGCCATGGAAAGATCTTCTTAAGCATGCTTTTAACTGACATGCTCAATGCATGGGTTTGGTAGAAGGTTTGTCTAAATTTCCCCATGACCTCACAACCGTATTAGCATTTACCGTTTCTATAAGCCATGCAAGAACTTAAGCATGGTTGAATGATACACATGGATTTGGCACTATGAATACATAACCGTAGGATCAAGTGTGCATATAACACACACACGTCATATGTATTTATCTGAGAGTTGAAACCAAGAGTACAACCAAACTATCTACAAATCGAATAATGCATCTTGACTTATATATCTGATTGAAACCCTTGCTCTAATCCATGCCAAGACTTATACATGGTTGAAGTGAAAATGTATGCACGGGATTTGGGAGAAAGTTGGTTGCTCAGGACCACAACACACATCAGGATCGACACGTGCACATTGCGCACATATACACAAATCGATTGACTTGTCAGAGTAGAAACAAAAAGTAGAACCAAACATTACAAAACAAATGAGAGGCATCTTCCACAAAACTACATGGACCCTTGCAAAGACATGCCAAGAATTCAAGCATGCTTAAAAGCGACATGCATACTTGGGTTTGGGATCAAGTTGGTTTCTTATGACCACATAACTTGATCAGGGTCGACACTTGCATAGCATGCACACATATGTGCAAATCATTTGACATGTCTGAGTTGAAACCAAATGTACAACCAAACATTCGACAAATCAAAGTCTCGGCTTACCATGGGGATTGATCCGTGCATTGATCGTTCAAACATTTTCAAATAAATTTGTGGAAAACAAACACTTTCCATAGATTGCAACACATATTGACCTCAATAGTACACACACAATAAAACCACTTGACACATTACACATATTTTTTACCAACATTCGTGTTGGTCCAATTTTTTAGATGAAACAACGCAAAGAAAATCGATAGGCTTTCACATCATATTTGTATGTATTGGACCGGTTCCACGTCTTTCCCTCCTACTTTCCCCCCTCCATTGTTTTCGTTCCCTCTAGAAAATTTGAAATCTCGCGGTCAATTTTTAGCACTTCCTTTTTTTCTAGGGATACCTCCTCCTAAATACCTTCCCCATGACTAAATCTCACCTGTCCGGCAAACTAATGCGCGAGAGATGATAATGGCTTCTCTCCCTTAGTTAGTTACCCCAAGTGGAAGGTGACATGTAGGATAGCAGCAAATTTCCCCTAACGTAGAGGATAGGGTTTGTCTCCCTTAGGACTCCGAAAGAGACAAGTAGGTGGCAAGGAAACAATGGCACCGAGGTTGATTACTTAACTTGGACCTGCACATAAATACAAATAACTTTGCTCCCAACGAAGTTTAGAGAGGTTGTCAATCTCTCCGGCCTTGTTGTTTACAGAGGGTCAACACAACAGATAATAGGTAGTGATAATTGCGATTGGAAAGTATAAGAAGGAAATAAATTGATCGTGTAAACAGTGATGAGAATATGGACCGGGGTCCCATAATGTTCACTAGTGATGTATCTCTCCCAAAAGACGATAAAACTTCTATGCGAGGTAAACAAATCACAGCTGGGTAATTGACAGGATTACGGGCGCAAACCAATGCTAACAATGCTACAAAGAAAGGAAGAGGCTCAAAATCATGGTCGGTAAGGCAAAATAATTAGACCGATATCCAACTGCATCTACTACTAATCACCCACCTTGAGATATCTATCCATAACATCTCCCTGGTATTAAGTTACGAGCCCCACGCAAAGTGTAAAGCCAAAGCAAAAGACAACTGCATTAAAATAACTTTGTGTAAAGTAAACAATCCTTGCAACCGCGGTTACAAGCACCGTTGTTTTCGCCCTTGTGGCAACAACACATACCCGGACTCATGTTTCTTTCACTCAAGCTAGTCATCAGGGGGCATGAACCCACAATCAAGCATAACGCTCCCTCTTGGAGTCACTACCTACTACTTGGCCAAAGCAATAAACATCAACGGAGAATATGGAAGAATTACTCAATAACAAAAATATAAAAGATAAGAACCAAATATATTACTCAATCACAATCTGAACATAGTCTCATAATCCATCAGAACCCAGCAAACTCAGCATAGCAATAACAGAAAGAATTACATATGTGCCTTTATCATGTAGGGCAGCTAACAAGGTCTAATCCATGAAGAACAAAGAGGGGAGGATAACATCACATAGCTACTGATCATGGACCCATGGTCCAAGGTAGACTACTCACGGATCATCCGGGAAGTGTACATGGTGGAGGAGAAGCTCCCGAAATCAATCCTCCCTCCGGCAGGGTGCTAGGAAGCGAGGTCTGCTGGCACTCCCGATCTTGGAAGCGCAGCAGCGGCGGAACAGAGGAAAGATCGCGAAAAAGGGTTCTTCCTTTGGAGGTTTCCTGTGAAGGAGAATAAATAGGCGAAGGGGGGCAGCCAGGGGGGCCACCAGGGGTCTAGGCGGCCCGCTGGCACGGCCCCACCCTAGGGCGCCCCGGGAGGGCGCCCGGGGCCCTGGTGGGTCCCTTCTGGCCCCTCCACGGTGATTCCCGAAGCTTCTGATGCGCTGATTTTTAATTGTATTTTCCCGGAATTTTTGGAACATTTTTAATACGGGGGAAACCTGAAATAGAAAAATAGCAGAAAACTAGAACTAGCACTGGGGTGCACTGAGTTAATAGGTTAGTCCAAATATGATCAAAAGTGTATGAAAATGTATATAAAACATATCAATAACACACAAAACATCCATGGAGCAAGCAGAAATTATAGATACGTTATGGACGTATCAATATCCCCAAGCTTAAATCATGGTCGTCCTCGAGTAGGTAAATGATAACAAGCATAATTTCTGTGGTGACATGCTAACAATCATATAAGAACTTTTAAAAGTAAAGCAATCAAGGTATGTAATTCAATTCAAGTCATAACAGCAAGAGTCTATATTAGCATTGAAACAAGCAACATAAGAACATAATGGTGCAAGAGCTCTCGCTGTCCGTGACTCGAATGTCTCCAGATGGTGTTTGCATGCAAGAAGTGGGAGATGGGACTACGAGAGAAAAATTATTTGTTGAGAACTCAATCTACTAAAGTTTCACATTTGGTCTTCTTTGGAATCTTATTTTGACTCGTCCCCATAACAGTAGCCAGATACAAGTCAATGTGATCTACTCCCTTTTGATATTTTGAGCACTCATGCAATGGATGAGAGTAAGCACGAGATTTGACACTTTGGGGAAAGAGAGAGATATGGTGGAGGAGGAAGAAAAAAAGGGTGTGAAAGGCTCACATCAATGAGGAAAATCATAGGCGAGAGAAGGCCAAATGATAGATATTATGTGAGGAGTGGGGATTGCCATCCAATGGATGCACATACGAGCTAAGTAAATCTCTCCAATGGAACTAGTGGGGGTGCATCCAACTTGCTCGCTCAAGAAGACCTAGAGCTCGTTCTAGGAGGCTCATCATTGGAATATACAAGCCAAGTTCTATAGTGTGAAGGTACCCACACAGCTATATGCATATATGATCATCTCTATGGAGTACAAGACATAAGAGGGAGTACGAGTGTGGATCTTTCAAAAGGAATAGTAGTGTTGCCCCCTTCTCTCTTTTTATTTCTTTTTCTCTTTTTTTCACTTTTTCATATTTTTTGGTGGCCTCAATGGCTCTTTCAATTGAACTCTTATTTGTCCTGTTTGGGATCTTTTGATGTGTCCTCTTTGGGATCTTTTCCTCACTTAAGGGCAACACTCTATTTTACATGAAGTATAGAAGATCTTCACACTTTACAAGGTACGCAACATAAAGAAGATGTAGCTATCATGATGAATGAAAATGTATGCCTCTGCCAGTGTATTAGGAACATGTATGACATGAAGATCAAGTCATGAGAAGGTGGAAGTTGCATGGCAATATATCTCCGAAAGGCTATGGAAATGCCTTGATAGGTAGGTATGGTGGTTGTTTTGAGGAAAGATATAAGGAGGTGTATGATGGAAGAGTGTATCATGCCAAGGGTTTGGATGCACCGGCGAGATGGACGCCAACTCTCGGAGTGAGAAGAGGGGAATGCACGGTACCGAAGAGGCTAGCAAATATGAGGAGGTGGAAGTGTCAACTTTCAATACTTACATTCGTCCGAAGAACTCATGCACTTATTATCGGTAACTCTCAATCTAATAAGGAGGTTCACAAAGAGACAAGTACCCCGAGGAGGAGTGTATGGGGGTTTGGTTATCCTTGCTCATCCTCGACTCATTGTACGTGAGTGTACTCTAATATCCGATCCCTCCCAATATTAGTGATACATCTTGCACCTAGAGTTCTGAACTAGTTTGTAGTTTTTGAAAATAAACACGGATTTCCCAAAATATGACACCTATCACTAATAGGCTAGAGATCTTGACACCAAAAGTTCAAACATTACTCCCAACAATACCTCAAAATTATTGCGAGATACTACTACAATTAAATAGCAACCTCAATTACCTACTTAAAGTCAAGACACAAATCAATGCAACAACCAACTCTCTTAACAAGATAAACATGAAAACTAAAGAGAGTTACAACAACAAACTAAACTAAAGCTCTTGAAAAAGATAAGCATGAAAACTAAGAGCTAAACATGACAACAGCTACGAAAAGATAAAGAACACACAACAAAAGAAAATATAAGCATGAAATCCTATGATGTTTTCTAGTTTGAAGTGGAGCGTGTTTCTCTCCCACACAAAGAAAGTTGGGTTCTAACTTGTTATGAACAGCAAGCTAAGCTAAAGAAAACTAAAAAGTAAACCTAAGAAAAAAAGTAAACCTAAGAGCGAGACTCTCCAAGCATAACACATAACGCATGAATTGATAAAAATATAGTGAGACGGAGGACGAACTGATGATTTTTGATGGAGAAGGGGATGCATAGAGGCATCCCCAAGCTTAGACGCTTGAGTCTTGATACGTCTCAAACGTATCTACTTTTCCAAACACTTTTGCTATTGTTTTTCCCTCATTCTTGCATGATTTGGACGAAACTAACCCGGACTAATGATGTTTTCAGCAGAGCTGTCTGTATGGTTTTATTGTGCGTAGGAAAATGAATTTTTGGACGTCTTAGAAAATTCCCAAAAAAATACCAGAAAATCCACGCACCCAAAGGAGCCCGGAGCCAGAAGGGGGTCAGAGGGCAGCCAGGGAGGCCCCAGGCGCCCTGCTGGCGCGGCCAGGGGTGGGGCCGCGCCCTCTGGCCGCCTGGGCGACTGCCCCCTCCTCTGGTGCCCTACGAGGCCCCTATTTATTCCCGTGATGGAAAAACCCCGAAACAGAAGTCGTTTTCCCAATTCTCATCGCGGAGCCGCTGCCACCCTCTATTCTTCTTCGGGAGGGCTAATCTGGAGGTTGTTTTGGCCTCCGGTGAGGGGATATCATCGCCATCGTCATCATCATCACCACTCCATCCTCCCTCCATGACTTCTCCATCCATGTGTGAGTAATTCCCTACTTTATGCAAAGGGGATGGTAGGGCCTGGATGAGCTAGATCATGTAATAATTTATCAGATTGTTGGGGGCATGTTTCCTATCATCTAGATTGTTTTTTATCATCTTTGCTTCAACTTGTTGCTCTTAATGCTTGTCACTTTGGGCCCGAGTGCCATGATTTCAGATCTGAACCCTATGTGTTTGCATGAATATATTTGTGTTCTTGATCCTATCTATGAGTTGTATGCACCTGTTATAGTCCGGAACGGGCGATCCCAAAGGTGACAGCTTGGGACACCAAAGGGGATGGACTATAATTTGAGGATTCCATGTAACCATTGATTGTTAATGCTTTGTTCTGGTGCTCTTTGACAGGAGCACCTTAATCTCCATAAGTTCCTTTTGGCCCCGTTCGTAGCGGGATGGTATCCTCTATGGGTTATCAAGCTTTATTTACAAGTCTACCTAATGTATTTTACCTGCTGCAATTTATCCGCTATGGGTAAGAAATAAGACCCCAAGGTCCCGATCTTACCATCCCGTACCAGAAAAGGTACTCTTCTGAACACTAGTGCTACACTTGATTCACCTTCAGTTATGAGTAAGTTTTCTTCACCTCCACCACATGATGCTTCCACTGAATCTGTTACTATGTCCGATACTTTTGATGATGCTTCTATTACTCTTGATGATATTGGTTCACTTGGTCACGCTCTTGAGAAACGGATCGCTGCTGCAAAAAAAATCTAGAATTGAAATTCCTGATACTTGCTACCCTTTTGATGCAACTTACGATAATCCTGATTTGAGTAAACTCAAGGAGAGACTCCTTGATGATGATTATGTTATACTTGATGACGATTTATGCAGGGAGCTTAATGAATGTGCTGATTCTGACCCTGCTGCTATAATGAAGCTTCTAGCAAAGCACTCCTTGAAGAACAAATTTACTCCTGATCCTACTTTTTCTACGTCTCCTATATGCATCAATGATCCTGATTATAATTTCTCTGTTTATCTTTCACTTATATCTATGGTTGAAGCTGGCCCCTTTTATGGCAGAGAAAATGATGATGCTATTGCACACCTGACCAAACTCGCTGAGTTGGGTGGCTTGTTTACTACGGATGAAAAGATACGAAACTTCTATGTTACTAAACTTCTGTCTTTCTCTTTGAAGGAAGGTGATAAAGCATGGTATGATGCACTATCATGTGGTTCCATTAGGAGTCCTCAAGACTTAGCTCACTCTTTTGTTGATAAGTACTTTCCGGCTCATATGAAACATGCTTCTTTACAAAGAATTTATAACTTTAAACAATTGCAGGATGAGCAGCTCCCTAAAGCTTGGGGGAGGTATTGCAGTCTGATCCAGGCTAGACCGGGACATGGAGTCCCTAAGAATGAATATATTGATAAATTTTATGCTGGTCTAACTGATGAATCCGGATCCTATTTGGACAGTTGTGCTGGTTGTGTTTTCAGGAAAAGAACACCGGACGATGCAGAAGAATTAATGGGCAAGATTGCCAAGAACCACAAAGATTGGTCCTTTCCTGAACCACCTCCACCACCAAAAAAAAGGGGCATGCTCGTCCTAAGCCCCGAAGATATGCAAGTAGCAAAGAAGTCTATTAAAGAGAAGGGTATTAAAACTGAAGATGTGAAGAATCAACCCCCTTTTGAGAAGTTGTGTGAGCCTACCACTCACCCTCCTATGGTAGAGGTACACTCTATTTTAGATTTCAATGCAAGTGACATCCCTCATGGTAAGCCTCCTGATCAATGTCTAGATGAGCTTGATAATTTTATTATGAAGCAAAATCACTTTAATGAGAGGATACAAAGTCAGTTGCATGATAATTCCCTTGCTATCAAAAGTTTGCTTGACGTTCTTGGTAGAACAATTAATGATGTTAAATGTCTTGTGAAGCATTTTCATATGGTTCAAACTCAGCTTGAACAAATTTCTAATGTGCAAAAATATTTGCTTGCTAACAATGCCAAACAGGATATACAGGCCTTCGGGATTAAAACCCGAGGAGGAAATAGCACTCAAGATCCTCTCTATCCAGAGGCGCATCCAAAGAGGATCGAGCAAGATTCTCAAATGCAGGAAGAAGAAATTGTTAGTTCTCAGAAGAAGAAGAAGCACAAAGAAGCTGACAATTCCAATGATCCTAATAGTATATCTACCTCCAATGCTGAGACTGAAGACGGTGCTGAGCCTGAAAACGATGGTGAAAAGAATGATCCACCCGGAGTTCGAGAAGAAGAAGCGCCCGACAAACGCAAGAAATACACTAGAGAAGACTTCATCGCAAGAAGACATGGGAAGGAATGAGAACCATGGGTACAGAAACCCATGCCATTTCCGGGTAAGTCTCTCAAAACTAAAGAAGAAGAGCATTACAATAAGTTTTGTGAGTGGATGAAACCTATTTTTCTTCAAATTCCTTTGACTGATGCTATTAAGTTACCTCCCTATTCGAGATATATGAAAGATATTGTTACCAATAAAATAAAAGTTCCTAATGAAGCAATATCTACTATGCTTGCTAACTACTCTTTTAGTGGCAAGATTCCTCAGAAGCTTGGTGATCCAGGTATACCCACCATTCCTTGCTCCATAAAGAATAATTATGTCAAGACTGCTTTATGTGACCTTGGAGCAGGAGTGAGTGTTATGCCTCTCTCTCTTTAAAAGAGGCTTTGTTTAGAAAAACTAATCCCTACAATTATCTCTCTTTAGATGGCTGACAAGTCAACAACCGTTCCCATTGGTATTTGTGAGGATGTTCCCACGGAAATTGCTAATTGTTTAATCCTTACTGATTTTGTTGTGCTTGACATGCCCGAGGATGGGAGCATGTCTATTATTCTTGGTAGACCTTTTCTTAACACCGCAGGTGCTATTATTGATTGCAATAAAGGAAAGGTTACTTTTAATGTGGATGATAAAGAACACACGGTGTATTTTCCGAAGAAGATTGACAAAAGGCATGGCCTCAACTCTATAGAGAATATCGAGACCGTGAAGATTGGTGATTGGGATTGTCCTCTACATGTGCGCCACAAATACAAAACAATTATGGTGGGGATAATATCCATTACAGTAAAGGTACCATGAATGCTTCATAGTAAGTGAAACTTTTTGCTCTATGTATTGCTAGTTTGGTAGTAGGACTTGATCAACCTTGCTATTAGATGAGTTTTATATAAGTAAAAAGTAGAAGTTGTTATGTTTGAATTTCTTTTAGCTTTATCTTTCTTGTTGTACCAAGTTTATATGTTTTTGAAACTTCACAACTCTAATCATTGTTCCAAGTTTTCAGAAAGTTTCGTAGCTTTTTGAACTCCGAAAGTTTTTCAACAGTGAAGTTCTCCGAAAAAATCCAGAAAAATAAAAATAAAATTTTTCATGCCGGGAGTGACCCAGAGGCACCTGGGGCTGACCAGGGGGGCGGCCAGATGGCGTGGCCTGGCCCCTGGCCGCGCCCATAGGGCGCCTGGGGCCCACATGCCCCACCTTCAGGTGAGTCTTCTTCCTCTCTCTTTCTTTCCTCCCCAAAACACGAGTTCTGCACCTGGAACTTGCGTTCTTGCTGCTCTCCGTCCAGAACTTCGATCTCTCTCTACGACCCACCATTTGAGCTGAGATTTTGGGCAAATACTCCCTGGTATGTAACTCCTTCACCCCTTCAATTAAATTTTTGATTGGTGGCTTCATTTGGGAGTATTTAGTAGCTCTTGGTGTTGTTCATATGAGCTTGCATGCATGTGTAGAAATTTATTTTCCAAGTTTTGATGCAAGTTTATTCCTTAGGTAAGTGAGTAGAGTAGTTTGCCTCAACTCACTTGTTTAAATCCTTGTTTTTGTGAATTGTCAAAAATTTCAGAAATGAGTTTGCTAGGAAAAGCAAATGGGTGGCTTGGGAAGAAGAAGCCCGAGCGCTCCGATCGAGTTACTAGAGCTGCAGCTTCACCCTCAGCAGTTAGGGTGAGATACTATGAAGATCTTGTGCCCCTGGAATTGTTGGAAGACACACGTGCAGCATGCGCAATGATGTATCCGTGCGATGATTTTCTTATAGCTGCGGGAATTGAGGAGGAATTTTATGGCCTTTGTGCCAATGCAGGTTTGTCACGGCTAGCTCTATGCCGTGTGGTGCAATACACGAAGCTCACCTCCTGCTTTGTTAACAGTTTTTGTTATAACCATGATGCTGGAACTGTCAAGTTCAAACTTTATAATGATCTCATAACCATGTCTTTGGCACAGTTTTGTGATATAATAGGTGTGCCGAACGTTGGTCAGACAACGAATATGACCACACAACCTTCCGAGTTGAGGACCCTCTTCAACTCCCTTTGTTGCCAGGAGGAGACCGACATTCGGTGTACGAGGATTTCCAGCATTCTGTTTCCACACCTCAGGTATTTTGCATATTTTGTTGCTAGAGGGGTGTTAGCTCGTGACAACACGAGCAATGCTTCTGCACCAGATTTTTCTATTTTTGGGAACGCCCTCTTTGATAAGAATGATTATAATGTGGGTGCCCTAATTGCTCGGAGCCTTGTTACGAACAGTAGCAAAGGAGATTTATATGGTGGCGTTTACGCCACACTTATACTTGAGTCTCTTGATCGCACCCCGAATCCTGATGATGTTCCCTTTTCATACACAAGTCTCGATCTTGCGGCTATGAAGAGGCGTAAGTTTGTTACCATGACTTCCAGTTTGGTAATCTTGATTATATTTTGAGTTTTGAAAGGACCATTAGTCGTGAGATCCGTCTACCTGCACCACTTTTGTTTGATAACACTCGCAGGAACGGATGGTCCTTCAATGAGATTTAGTTCGATGAGTTCATGGATCATTACCAGCCGCATAACCCCATGGAGGGGGTTGTGCCCGACGAGGAGGAGCATGGTGAGTTCGCACATTTCCAGGGAGAGACCTTCACTGAGCATGGCGAGGGGTCTTCTTCAGCTTGGAGCGCAGGGCCTTCCTCATGGGAGGAACCGAGGACTTCGGTGTACGCATCGGAGGGCTCATACGACTCCTGGACTTACCATTACCCCGAAGCAAGAGGCTCCTGGGGGAAGTAGCTACTTACAACTTAGGCCAAAAGCCTAAGCTTGGGGGAGTACGTTCCCTTCTCACCTTTCCATTGTATTATCCGTTTTTATTTTGTTCTCTTTGATCTTTTCGAAGTTTTTGCCCGTTCTTCTTTGTTCTTTTATTTTGCAAAAACAACAAAAAGATTTCTATTTTCTTTTTCTTTCGCTTAATCTTTGAAAAATCCAAAAAAATTCTTTTCTCTCTTTAGTTTGCTTTGTTGCAGAGTTCAGCTCGATTTCGTGATGGCATTTGCACTTGATTATATTTTTCTACGTTCAATCGTGCAAGTGACAAGGCAGTGATGACGAACATGAAGAAAGGGATGCAACAAGGAAAACCGGTATGAACTCTTTTTGTTTCTATTTTTGTACATATGCTTGTACTTATGATTTAGAGACCAGCTTGTAGCGACATAGTGCTATGTTTACAATGCTTTCCCAGTGCTCATGCTTTCCTTGTGCCTCATCTCAAATAGCTAGAGTACATAATGTGTTGTTGAAATGATTTACATGCATTGCATTGTTCATGGTTTGGCATACTGAAGTGGTATTTCCCTTTGGAGAATTTTTGGATTGACTTGGCACATGCTTACACATGTTTATGACTGAAAAGTCTGCTATGCCTTGATGATCTTTGAATTTCAGAATAGTTATATCATTTTCATGCCTAATTCAATGTTACTTTGTCGCTCTGCATGATTATGAATTTTATTGCTCTCTAGTTGGTCGCTTCCCAGTCTTTTTCTAACCTTCGCCCACACTAAGCGGAATTCTGCTTGTGTATCCAAAATCCTTGAAACCAGTTTTTCCATATGAGATCACCTTCCTATGTGGTATTTACCGGCCATCCTAACGAAGACTTTCTTGTACCATCTCGAAATTATTCAAAAACACTCATGTGTTGTGCCTCTGATTTAGCTCGTGAGGAAGTAGTAGGTAATTCATGACCTTCTTATGTTAGACATGTTTTATCCAGGGATTGCATGTCTAATCTGCAAACCCCTAATACGAGGAGGGACTGGCATGAGTGCGCCCAGCTCACAAAAGATAATCACAACCAACAAACCCTCCTTCACGCTTTGTCTATGAGAAATCGGAAAACTTTGGCAGTGATAAAAAAAGGAGATTAAGGGGATGTGATCGTCCCCATCTTGGGAGCCGTTCCTCAAAATATGTCTAGCATAAGAGGTGATTGGGTTGTCTACTAGCATTCGTTGACGAATCATGCACCTCCCCAAAAACTTTTTATCTCTGTTTTTCAAAACCAAGAGCTCTGGTACATGTTTAGTCTTTGCTTCCAGCCACGGGTTTTCAACCTTGCCCTTAAACTCCACGGTTTGAGATTCTCCACCTTCTTTCTTCAAAGCACCAACTAGGAGAGCATAATTTTCATTCTGAGTGTAATGTGCATTGTCCCAAAGTACTACATTGTCTTTTGCATGATTGTGCTATTACTTATTCTGAAGTTCTTAGTTCTAGTCTCCTTTAAAACTCCGGAGGAGTTTCTACATTTATGTTTTTCTTCACTCATGGAGGCTAGCGAGATACCACTCTAGTATGTTCAAGCTATGTGCATCGTAATCTTGTCTTGATTTTCAGTTGCATACTATTTACTTTTAGTTGTTTGTGATCGTTCACATTAAAGAAGGATTTCTTCGTGCATTGTCCTTATAGCATTGTTTCAATACCTTCTGGACTCTTTTTGTAGTACATGCTTATATACATCTGTTGAAGCAAAAGATTTTGTCAAAGTTTTCTTTGTCGTGTTCAGTTCGTTGAACTGAATTGCTTGAGGACAAGCATTATGCTAAGCTTGGGGGAGTTGATAAGTCTCAAACGTATCTACTTTTCCAAACACTTTTGCTATTGTTTTGCCCTCATTCTTGCATGATTTGGACGAAACTAACCCGGACTAACGATGTTTTCAGCAGAGCTGTCTGTATGGTTTTATTGTGCGCAAGAAAATGGATTTTTGGACGTCTCTGAAAATTCCCAGAAAAATACCAGAAAATCCACGCACCCGAAGGAGCCCGGAGCCAGAACGGGGGCCAGAGGGAAGCCAGGGGGGCCCCAGGCGCCCTGCTGGCGCGGCCAGGGGTGGGGCCGCGCCCTCTGGCCGCCTGGGCGACTGCCCCCTCCTCTGGTGCCCTACCGAGGCCCCTATTTATTCCCGTGACGGAAAAACCCCGAAACAGAAGTCGTTTTCCCAATTGTCATCGCGGAGCCGCCACCACCCTCTATTCTTCTCCGGGAGGGCTAATCTGGAGGCTGTTTTGGCCTCCGGTGAGGGGAGATCATCGCCATCGTTATCATCATCACCACTCCATCCTCCCTCCATGACTTCTCCATCCATGTGTGAGTAATTCCCTGTTGTAGGCAAAGGGGATGGTAGGGATTGGATGAGCTAGATCATGTAATAGTTTATCAGATTGTTGGGGGCATGTTTCCTATCATCTAGATTGTTGTTTATCATCTTTGCTTAAACTTGTTGCTCTTAATGCTTGTCACTTTGGGCCCGAGTGCCATGATTTTAGATCTGAACCCTATGTGTTTGCATGAATATATTTGTGTTCTTCATCCTATCTATGAGTTGTATGCACCTGTTGAATGCAAGAGTGATATCCTCTTGAATGCTAGCTACAGGGAGATTTCCAACAAGATTTTTAATATCATTAAGAGACTCCCATATTGGGGCTTCTAGGAAATTGCCATTGATAGCAGTATCTAAAACAAACCTATTCCAAGGAGTAATCCCAACATAAAAAATTCTAAGCAGGATAGTGGTGGATTTCTTCTTGGTGGCTCTTTTCTAAGAATCATTCATTCTATACCAGGCATCTTTTAAACTTTCACCACCTTTTTGTTTAAAGGTGAGAACTTCTGTCTCAAGAAAGGCAAAAGGACCAGACATGATGATAACTACTAGCAAGGTAAATAATTTTTTTGTGGTTTTTGACAAAGGACACTAAGATAAAAACTGAAAGATAAACTAACAAGACTAAAAAGAAAAGGTAAAATATAGTGTGCAACTCCCATATCTAGAAGATTGGAGTCCTCGGCAACGGCGCCGGAAATTGGGCGGTTGACGTGACCAATCTTTTGTCGCACCTCGGAATCCCAGGCAACGGCGCTAGAAATTTTCTTGATGCGCGAGAGATGACAAAGGCTTCTCGCCCTTCGTTGGTTACCCCAAGTGGAAGGTGAGATGTAGGATAGCAGCAAATTTCCCCTAACGTAGAGGATAGGGTTTGTCTCCCGTAGGACTCTGAAAGAGACAAAGGTGGCAACGAAACAATGGCACCGAGGTTGATTAATTCACTTGGACATGCACACAAATAGAAATAACTTTTCTCCCAATGAAGTTTAGAGAGGTTTTCAATCTCTTCGGCCTTGTTATTTACAAAGGGTCAATGCAACAGATACTAGGTAGTGATAATTTCCATTGGAAAGTAAAAGCAGGAAATGAATTGAACATGTAAATAGTGATGAGAATATGGACCAGGGCCCATGATGTTCACTAGTGACGTCTCTCTCCCAAAAGAAGATAAAACTACTATGCGAGGTAAATAAATCACAGCTGGGCAATTGACAGGATTATGGACGCAAATCAATGCTAACTATGCTACAAGGAAAGAAAGAGGCTCAAAAGCATGGGCGGTACGCCAATATATGTAGACCGAAATCCAATTGCATCTACTACTAATCATCCACCTTGATATATCTATCTAGAACATCTCGCTGGTATTAAGTTACGAGCCCCACCAAAATTGTAAACCCAAAGCAACAAACAACTGCATTAAAAGAACTTTGCGTAAATTAAAAAAATCCTTGCAAATGCGGTTACAAGCACCATGGTTTTCCCCCTTGTGGCAACAACACATCCCCTAGACTCATGTTTCTGTCACTCAAGCTAGTCATAAGGGGGCATGAACCCACAATCAAGCATAAAGCTCCCTCTTGGAGTCACTACCTACTACTTGTCCAAGGCAATAAGCAACAACCGAGAACATGCAAGAATTACTCAAGAACAAAAATATAAAAGATAAGAACCAAATATGTTATCAATCACAATCTGAACATAGTCTCATAATCCATCAGATCCCAGCAAACTCAGCATAGAAATAGTAGAAATAATTTCATACGTGCCTTGATCATGTAGGGCTGCTCACAATGTCTAATCCATGAAGAACAAATAGGGGAGGAGAACATCACATAGCTACGGATCATGGACCCATGGTCCAAGGTAGATTACTCACGGATCATCTGGGAAGCGTCCATGGTGGAGGAGAAGCTCCCGGATGTCAATCCTTCCTCCGGAAGGGTGCAGGGAAGGGTCTGCTTCCTCTCCCAATTTTGGAAGCGCGGTGGTGGTGGAAAAGAGGCGAGATCGCAAAAAAGGGTTCTTTCTTTGGAGGTTTCCCGTGACGGAGAATAAATAGGAAAATAGGGGCAGCCAGGGGGGCCCAACAGGGGTCCAAGCGGCCCCCTGGCACGGCCCCACCCTAGGGCGCGCCGGGAGGGCGCCTTGGACCCTGGTGGGTCCCCTCTGGCCCCTCCTCGGTGATTCCCGAAGCTTCCGATGCACTGATTTTTATTGTATTTTCCCGGAATTTTTGGAGCATTTTTAATACGGGGGAAACCTGAAATAGAAAAACAGCAGAAAACGGAACTGGCACTAGGGTGCACTGAGTTAATAGGTTAGTCCACATATGATCAAAAGTGTATATAAAACATAGAAATAACACACAAAACATGTATGGAGCAACAGAAATTATAGATATGTTTGGGACGCATCACATACTAGTACCTAACTTACCCCCCCCCTCCCCCCAAATCCACCGCCATAGTAGAAGGAGATGGTTCGTTCTCCGGCTCAATATATGGACGGTGCACAACATAAAAGGAAACTTGGCAAGCCTTATCAGTCGCGAACAGGTCAGAAATTTCTCCCACGCGAACCCCTTTCTGTAAGATTAGAATTTTTTTCTTTTGAGGGACTGGTCAGAATCGCCAATATTCGATGATTTTAGATTGGACACCAATTTTTCGTTGATTCTTCCTGATTCCTGGGGAAGAGATTAGTTTTTTTGTAATTTTGATTCTCCAGGCAATTATTCTTCATAATCTAGTCAAAAGAACTTACCCTAGATCGTGGATCTATATCTGCACTTCTCCTTTCTTGATGTACTTACATCCACACATACTTCTAGATCAACTCTATTTTGTGGTTCATAGCAGGGAACAAAGATTGTCATTCTAACTAGGTAGATAGTGCTTATTTGTTGTTCGCCTGCATTCATCATTCTGATGTAGAGGCACGGGGTTATCCTCCTTTTCTAAAAAAGATAGTGATTACTTATTAATACTATTGTATCTAAGGAATATGCTTCCACTTACACATAAGGATTCACATCAATTATGAACTTGCTCGTTAACAAATGGTCTTTTGTTCTCATGTACTTCCAGGAAATTAGCACGAGTACATGCTCAACCGCTGCCACATAAAATGGATGCATCGATTTTCTATGATGTTGGCATGGATGAATATGTCCCTTCATCTTCATCTGCAACAAAGATTGTCCGTGTTCCATGCCCATTATTTTCCATGGTATATAATGTAAATTACTTATAGAAATCTTACATATTGGTGATTATTAGGTGATATGCAATACTAATAAGCATGTACTTTTTCTGTAAGTGTAAAAACAACAAGAAGAAATCCTCAACTGCTGGGTTTTTAGAAGAAGCCATCACCATAAAGGACACTAGCATAAGAAAGAGCCCTCAAGAAGAATCTGTAAGTAATCTGTTCAGAATTCAAATAATGATTTCAATGATGATACAACATGAAACCTGGGCGAAAAGGAGGTCATGTACACAACAACTTGTGTCCCAACTACCAGAATTGGAGATTATCGAGGAAAACAGTTCATCGTACACCTTACTTTCAAGCTTCAACCTCTCTGAAGAATATATCCATGTGCTACAAGAGAAGATTTTATCATATAAGGCGAACACAAATGAGGAAAACACAAATTTTCAAAAGGACATGATTGCAGTACTTGATACACAGAAGAAAGAAATCGAATAGCTCATAAGGAACTAGCAAGAAGAAATTGAAATTCTCAAGATGGATGAAGTATGGAAAAATCAAAGCGTTTGATAAAAAGCAACAAGAATTACAGTCTATGATTTGTAATCTCAAGAGTGATTTCCCGTAGTCTTCACAAGAGACAGTCTCACAGCCCATCAATTATTGAGGGTGCACTTTTGTTAAGCATGATACTTTCTCTTCCATTTTACTTTTCTTGAGTAATATACTCTTTGGATGATATTTTAATATCTAGCAAAGTGTTGTGCGAATTTCAAGTATATATGTATATGTAAGTTGTGATGGCAACTTTTAATTAAATTAAATTCCAGTAATTTAAATTTAAATTCGTATTCAAATTCAAACCGGTGATAATTTTATAGCATCTCGATCATTGATGACAATGTTGACGGAGATTCGAAAAGTCGCCATATGTTATGTTGCATGGTAGGCCCATCCGGACCCACCTGTCAGTAGTCACATCAACAACGATTGGGCCCACCTGTATGAAGCCACGTCAGCATCATTAACAGCGATCGTACTACTGACGGCATCGTATATTGGCCCACATGTAAGTATACACATCGGCACCTACCGGGCCCATTTGAAAGTTTTTCAGTTCCCAAAAAAGATTATTATCGACGCGGTGGCGTTAACAATAACAATCTTAGGTATCGGTTTTGGATATTATGTGTGACGTATTTGGACGTCGTTGAAAAGGCAATTACACGACAGTCTTATGGCGTTAACGAATATACAATCTTATGCGACAAAAAAGTGGTACCATCGACATTTTCGGTTTTTTATGGTGCGTCAATAACAGATGGGTTGACGGAGGCAAACCGGTGTTAGGATACTATTATTCACGAAAAATGATTTTCCATGACACAAATAGCGCCTCAACTAATATCATTCATTTTGTAGTGTCACTGTGCTTGTCCCCATTCTTGATTCCGGCACCATCGACACTCACCTCGGTTTGTCCCCCTCTTTAGCCATCCCCATGGCATCTGCCGTCACAATACGACGACAGTTTGCCCCCACCGTGGGGGAGGCCGAGGCGTCGACTGGAGTACTGATCCGTACGGGACCATGTTGGAAATATGCCCTAGAGGCAATAATAAAATGTTATTATATATATATATATATTTCCACGTTCGTAATTAATGTTTATATTTCTGTGCTATAATTGCAATGAACCTGACTGTGAGATTCAGAAGAAAAATCATTTGCATGTATGGAAATATAAACACCAAGAGTTCCTAGTATAGCCTCTTAGACCAGCTCATGTGCTAACAGATGATTATGTTTTCTTAATCATGGACATTGTTCTTGTAACAAGGATGTCAGTCGCAATGAGAATATATTGTTAACAGAACAATGATATTGAACCGACCCCAGTATTGAATGATATACTTAGAGATCACATCGTAACAATTTTATAAGTCATATCATGAAATGTTATCGTATAGGTAATTCCTTAGACCATTTGAATATCGAGTTTCTTCACACAGGAAGATGTACTTTGGTTCTTAGATAAATCTTCCCGTTACTGGGAAGTAGTAAAATAAGTTCTGGGTACATCGGATAGTGTGTCTAGTAACTGCGATAGTTCAAGACTAGGATTTTCTCCTTCACGATGAAGAGATATTTATTTCGGGCCCACTCGGTATGACGGTATCCATTATAGCCTGACCAGACGCATTGTCATTTATTCACGGGGATACCAGAATACGATAACGAGATAAAGGACAAACAAGCAAAGAGGATAACAAGTGGCTTGTGTTAAAGAAGTTATTACACATGGGTGCCAAACTGTTCTCGTCTGACTTTTTCATATAT
Organism: Bromus sterilis; assembly: GCA_950022295.1. Classification (NCBI taxonomy): domain Eukaryota; kingdom Viridiplantae; phylum Streptophyta; class Magnoliopsida; order Poales; family Poaceae; genus Bromus; species Bromus sterilis. The sequence continues at coordinate 151,589,851 of OX465596.1, read as the reverse complement.
CGCGAAGCAAAAGGAATGATACATGACTAAACATATTGGTTCACTCGAAGTTTTTTCGTGTATGTGCGGGAGTCAACATGGGTGTCCATGGCTCCGCTGTTGATTATTCACTATTGACAAAGGTTTTTGACCTATGTCCAGAGGATGTTCTGATTCATGTCCGCATTATACCGAACCTATTGGGTCACACACTTAACAAGCAGTAGTCTCATAGAATACCGGAATGGTAGAAGGTTTAGTGGAAGCAAAGAAGAATAGTTTATACGGGCACAGGAAGTAGTTCCGTGTATTTATGGAATTGTTCATAAGGGCACCAGATGTAGTTCTAGATATTTAAGGATCTGTCTGAATCACTCTATAATAGTCCCAGGTGGTTCCGGAACATATGAGAATGGTACAGGGGAAGTCTTGGATCGACCGGAGTACTTTCCGGTTAATCGGTGGACGTCCCAAAAAACTTATACGGTCATCGGATTCTTAGATTATAACTCGAGTGGTCCCGGAACCTATCCAGATAGTTCTAGAACATCCGAAAACGGTCCCAATAGGTCTTGGAAGTCTTCTAGAAGGTTCCGGAATGTCCCGAAACCATCGCGGAAGGTCCCAGAATGACCGAGAATTGTCCCGAAGGGTCCTAGAAGGTTTTGGAAGCTTCTAGAAGGTTCCACTAGTTTCTAGACAGTACCATATACTCCCCACCACCCTTAGCCTTGGGGCCAAGGCACCCCAAGGGGGCTGGCCAAAATTGGGTGGTGGGGGCGCCCTACTTGGGGAGGAGTCCTCCTTGGACTCAGACTCCCCGGTGGGAAGGTCTCCCTTTGGGAGTAGGAGTCCCAGGGGGACTCCTACACCCCATAGATCGGCTAAGGGGCCTCCTGGCAACATAAATAATGAGGGGATGGGTGGGGGCGCAGCACACTTGCTCCCCAAGGCCTATGCGCCACCCTCCCTAATCTAAACCCCGTTTCTACACAATTAGACCCCGTTTTAGACGTTGTTGTATATCGGAATCCGTTAGGGTTTTCTACCTCTAGTTTTCTCGGTGGCGTTCTTCTCTGGACGCGGAGCGATGTTGGATTGCTGCTACGGGATGTATGGATACTAATGGAGGGGTCTTGACTTCAACCCTTCTACGAGGAGCTTGTTCTTGGGACTAGATCCCGAGACGGTTCGAGGGATCGATATCCTTGCGGTTGGGAGGTCATTGAAATTCCTAGCTGCGGGGATCTGCACCAACGGTCTTCACCGACTCTACTTCCGCTACATCGGTTGGTGAGCCATGACCTAAAACCATGTATACAATCTTCATAGATGATCTTAGGTGATTGCTACGTAGGCTGATTTTTTATCTACTATGTTTCCAAACAATGGTATCAGATGTGACACCCCGGGTGTCATGCTACAGTAATCATTTTGCTAATGAGAGTTACTGTGCTAAAGCATTCCTTGATCATCATGAATAAAATCAAATTTCAAAACCCCTTTGAATTGATTATAAAAACAAAGTGCAAAATAAAACTTTGCCCAGAATTCATGCAACCAATTTTGGAAAATCCCTAAAAATCAGTAGACCATGTTCAACCAACATTGGGTATTTATTTGAATATTTAAAAATTGCAAACAAATATTGACAGTAGAAAAACAGCCACCTTGTTCCATTTTAATTAAATCCAAGATGCAAATGATTTTATTTTGCAACCAAACTTTTTGTGGTGGTGTTGTATTGTATAAGAGCAATATTGGAGCAAGTTCCATATTTTTAAAAATTGAAGAGCTAACAAAACAAATACAAATAGAAAATAAAAAGAAAAGAAAAATCAAAAGAAAAGAACCTATCTACCGCACTGAGCAAGCCCAACCACTTGGCCCAGCCCACCCCGCCCCCTTTCCCCTACCTCACGCTACAGGAGGCAGAGGGGGTCGTGGCGTGCATCCACAGCGCTATGGCCATGGATGGCCTCCACGTCGACCCCCCCCCCCCCCCGCCTCGGCCGATAAGGTTGCCCTCCCGAAACCCTAACTCCCTCTCGTTCAATCCCCTCAAGATCCCCCTTCGCCCCCTTCGTCTTTGGCTCACAGATCGAGCTCGGGCTCGAGGCGGTGACCGCAGCCGTCACCATGAACGTCGTCGTCGTCGCGGACACCGACCTCCCCGGCACTGAAGAAGATGTCCAGGAGCTTCGCCATCGTCCTCTCCTTCGCCTACACCCAATGAATCAACCTGGGGCACGTCATACGCTCGTCATCTTCTCCGTCCCCTGCCACGGCCGCCCCTCGGCCTGCTCCACCGCGAGGTTCGGTCCATCCCCAGCCTCCTCGAGCGCGCCTCTGGAACCACAGTAAGCCTCCACCCTGATTCCCCTCTCTTCCCCGTCGATTCGCTGCCGTGAACCCCCCCCCAGCGAAGCTGGTCCGCTCGGGCCACCATGGTCGGGAGCTCCTCCCGTGAGCGCCCGTGCGGGCTGCTCGCCGCGCGCCGCACCTGCCACCATGCGCCGCGCCGCGCCTCTTCCTGTCGCCGTAGACCCGCCGCGCCCCCCATCCTGCGTGCAACTCGTCGCCGTTGTGCCGCAGCCGCCGTTCGCCGTGGCCGAGGCGCACCGGCCGTCCTCCTTGGCCGCGCCCCCCCTGCGCAACGAAGCACGTCCACGCGCGCGTGGCCTCTCCCCCGCGCCGGCGCCACCGCTCCGGCGTCGCTCCGCTCCGGCGCCGCTCCGCTCACCGTCGTGGCCTCTGGTCAGCACCGGCGTGGGCTGGGTTAACAAGCGGGGTTAATCCACTATTAGCCCACCCCCTGTCAGTTAAAATAAAGAATACCCCCCTAGTGTATGACAGATGGGCCCATGCCCTTAAACTAATTATAGATGTTTAATTAAGCACATGTTAGTATGACACATGGGCCCCACTGGGTTATTAGTTTAATTAAAATGCAATTAATAAAATGTGAGTATGACATGTGGGGCTAGTGATTATTTAAATTAAATAAAGTGATTTATAATACTGTGAGGCTGACATGTGGGTCCCCTCTGTCATTTTTGACCTGGTCAACTACTGTTTTGGATAATGCTTTATTTAATAATATTAAATAAATTCATAAAATGATTTAAATTGAATTAAACTTTAAAATTGAATATCTTTTGAACCGTAGCTCAGATTCAAAAACTTTATACATGAAAATTGATCAGAAAAATATAATGAATACGGATACACTATCCTTATACGAACCACACCCCTCTAACACACCGAACATCGAACCGTCCCCCTCCGGACCGTTTGTCCGATGATTTGTCCGGTACTGTCAAAGTATCCGGATGAATTTATTTTGAACACAAAAGTTGTTCAGAATAGTTCAACTAACTCGGATACCCCACCCATACGTTTTTCGGATATCCACGACACCTCCTGCATGATCCCTTCCCCCTTCGGACACCCTGTCTGGTAATCACCCGGAGCTGGCTGTTCATCCCCGTATGAATTCCCGCTCCAAGCATATTGCTTCGTACAATGTTAGAGCACCGATAACATTTCATCTCTCATGTCATGCATTTGATTGCTATGTCTGCTTTATATTTACTGTTTCTCCCCCCTTCTTCTCCGGTAGACCCCGCTGCTGACGCCGACTACACCGCCGCTGAGTATGACTACTACGTCGACGACCCTACCCCTACCGTCGAGCTTCCAGTCAAGCAGAGCCATTCTCTTCCCCAGATATCATCTATCTTTCCGTACATTTCTTGCACTAGGAATTATCACTACTGCTACTACATTACATTCCTATTTATTCTATAGCCTGTCATTGTAGCCCCTTGATGTACCTTCCTTTAATCCTATGCTGCCTATTATTACTTATGCATTATTCAGCAGTAAACCCTGCGCATTGTTAGCTAGGTTTAGAATAGCGGGTCGTGATCACTCTGGGAGTGATCGCGGAAACGATATATTACAACTGCAACAGGTACGGATCAATGCAGACGCCCTAGGGAACCTACAACGGCGAGACTCTGCCGAGTGGCTTCGAGTTTGACATACGCGTGGACGAACTCGTATTTCACTCTCGTCGGCTCAGTAGCGTAGCATCACCGGGATGATACGAGGTTTACCTCTTTAGTTCATTCCGCTGATGTCTCTGTCGAACCTCTTCAAGTGTACCATCGAGGGTGATTCCTCCTGATTTCACTTGATGGTAGGCAATCGAATCAACTGGTGTGCTTACAGGTAAGGAGTCGGGTGACCCAACGGTGCCCGCGCAGGGTATCTTAGCGGAACGACAGGTCAGGTGTATTCCACTGGTGTGCGGCGGGCCTGGTACTGTTCGTGCCCAAGAGGTATCCTTTTGTATGAAAGTCAAGCTCTTCAAAGAGGAAACGCGAGACAAGGTAAGGAGACGGTTCACCTTGTTGGTAACCGCACGAGTTGGTGGGACGTCAGGGCAGGCACCGATGTTACTGGTGGACCTGGCTGTTGTCGTTGTCCGCGACTCACCCGGATAGGGGCAACGATAACGGTTGTCCCGACAGATAATAATAAAATGCTGAATGGTTTGGCGGATGCAATGAGAGGCCCGTTGGTCTGTACGCACTACCTTCACGTGGGATAAGGAGTTATGGGTTCCCCTGCGTCGTAGTTTGTCCGAAAGCTCTTCAGACGTCAGCAGTATCGCGGTCCGATTGCCGGGAAGCGGTGTGTATTCTTCGCTCGAGCGGTGTATTTGGATTTTCTTTTGCTTCACCGGCCAGCCTAGCACCATGAAGGAGCGTGCAAGGCTGAGGGACCTAGACCCCTTGGCGCATAGGATATAGTCCGGCGGATGGCCTCTCTGTTGAGCCTAGGATGGGCTGCGGCGTGTCGGATAGCTTTGGTGCAGTGTTCCCTAACAAGGTGCCCGCCACCCTGGAGATCCGAGCGTGCAGGCTAAACAGTAGTGCACCCCTGCAGGGAGTTTAATCTATTCGAATAGCCGTGTCCACGGTAACAGGACGCTTTATGCTGAAGCTAGATCTTACCACTGCAAACTACTACTATTAAACTGTAAGGTTCCGGGTATTCTTCCTCGCAGGGAAGTCGAGGTAGGGAAATCGGAGGCATTGCTAATTATTACAACTTATTATTATACAATGCTGCAGCAACTTCTCCTGCATTGTTACTTTATGCTTTATATAAACTGTTGGCTATTTCTCTCCTCATGCTGCAAGACTCGTCGGAAGATGCTAGTCTTCGATAGTCCTAGCTTCTTATCCTTGTTTTGATTTCTACCTTGCAGTCCACTATATAAAGCCTCCCCTTTCCACTTGATACAAATGCATAAATTCTTAGTAGCGGACGTAAGACTCGCGGGTATGCTAGTTACTCACCTTTGCTTTATTTCCCCTTTTTGTTTTGCCTGATCGGCCGCTGCAGTCGACGCTGGAGCCTTGGAGTCTAGGAGCAGGAGATCCCTGATGTCGACCACCGCAACATGAAGATCCCCGACGCCTTCTACGACGTCGAGTTCCCCTTTGACCAGGAGTAGTTTGGAGGTTCCAAGACAGGAGGCCTTGCTTTTTCGATCGAGTATTGATTTTGTGCTAGCCTTCTTAAGGCAACCTTGTACCCTTGTGTCTGTACTCAGATACTATTTCTTCCGCTAACTTTGTTCTCTCGAGTTGTTATATTCGAGCCCTCGTCGCCCCTGTGTTTTATTAAACAACTTGTATTATTTTATTTTTAGAGTTGTGTTGTGATATCTTACCGTGACTCCCTGATCTCGATCGTGTTCCTTGCGTGTATGATTATTGTACACGGTCTGATTTTGGGGGCGTCACATCAGAGCGATCTATGAGTAGATGCATGTTTAGGTCTAGATCATATGTTGATATGAGGCATTGATTTTATTGTTGCTTCCCTGTCATGTGATTTTTTCTATGCTTGACGGCAAGTTGAGGTTTTTCTACAAGGATTGAGTTTTCCATCGATCCCTCTATGCTGCTTTCAGTATGCTTGGAGGGTCTTGTGGATTTTATGAATTCAAATCCACACGGGGTCACGCGTTGAACGAAGTTTGGCTTGTGGCATTAGTTGCTACACGCAATTGAATGTTAAACTAGCAACATTGACATATTGTGTTTGGTTTGTATAGGGGAAAACCTTTGCATGTAACCTGCTAATCAACCACGATAAAATTTGCAACGACCCATGTAGAGGGCGATCTAACTTGTTTCTGCAGTGTATGCATCTGATGTGGTATAGCCTTCAAGATTTGCAATGTGTTTGTATGCGATGCTATATGTTATGTAATATTTATTCGCGACCTGCGTGTCATGGTACGCCATGATGACTAGAGTCATATGATTGTCACTTAATTATGGCTTGCATGCTAGAACTGTTTATTATCTAGAGGCAAAGCAATAGATAGATGAATGGTGATGATCTACGACGCAGAGGTGGACCCGACGCACATGCCGGAAGCCATGGTGATGGTCCCGGTGTCAAGGACATAGTTGGTGGACACGGTGACTTCTACCACGACGACGTGAAGACAATGAAGACTTCACGAAGTAAAGGGCTATACTATATCACATAATTTTATGAACTGCATGTGATGTTTATCCCTTTGATGCACTTTTTTTATGCGTGGTAGTCGTATTTTATTAGGGTGATCTATCGCAAAACAATATCAAGTTGATAGTGTTCTTCCAATTGTAGCACCGTCGATACTATGTTTCACACCGAAGCAGGTCATGTCACATGGGTGCACACGATGTGACACATAAAAGGCGGGGTGTTAAGAACACACTTCATATTACACTTGGTAGTCTTGACGGTTTGGATAAAAGTTTGATACCGGACCACGATGATGTGCGAGAGATGATAATGGCTTCTCGCCCTTCGTTGGTTACCCCAGGTGGAAGGTGAGATGTAGGACAACAGAAAATTTTTCCCTATGTGGAGGATAGGGTTTGTCTCCCATAGGACTCCAAAAGCGGCAAGTAGGTAACAATGGCGCTAGAAATTTAGCGGTTGACATGGACCTGCACATAGACAGAAATAACTTTGCTCCCAACGAAGTTTAGAGAGGTTGTCAATCTCTCCGGTCTTGTTGTTTACAAAGGGTCAAATGCAAGGGATAATGATAATGGTGATAGCTAATGAAAAGTAAAAGCAGGAAATAAATTGAGTGTGTAAACAGTGATGAGAATATGGACCGGGGTACCATGATGTTCACTAGTGATGTCTCTCCCAAAAGACGATAAGACTGCTATGCGAGGTAAACAAATCACAGCTAGGCAATTGATAAGCTTAAAAATACACCGCAATTCTAACTATGCTACAAAGAAAGGAAGAGGCTCAAAAGCATGGGCAGTAAGCCAAAATAAGTAGACCAAAATCCAACTACATCTACTACTAATCATCCACCTTGAGATATCTATCCAGAACACCTCGCTGGTATTAAGTTGCGAGCCCCACCCAAAGTGTAAACCCAAAGCAACAGACAACTGCATTAAAAGAACTTTGCGTAAAGTAAACAATCCTTGCAACCGCGGTTACAAGCACCGTTGTTTTCCCCTTGTAGAAACAACACATCCCCTAGACCCATGTTTCTGTCACTCAAGCTAGTCATCAAGGGGCATTAACCCACAATCGAGCATAACGTTCCGTCTTGGAGTCACTACCTATTACTTGGCCAATGAAATAAACAGCAACCGAGAACATGCAAGAATTACTTAGGAACAAAAAATATACAGGGTAAGAAAAAAATATATTACTCTTATCACAAACTGAACATAGTCTCATAATCCATCAGATCTCAGCAAACTCAGCATAGCAACAGCAGAAAGAATTACATATGTCCCTTGATCATGTTGGGCAGCTCACAAGGTCTAATCCATGAAGAACAAAGAGGGGAGGTAATCATTGACCCATGGTCCAAGGTAGACTACTCACGAATCTTCCGGGAAGCATCCATGATGGAGGGGAAGCTCCCGGAGCTCAATCTTGGAAGCGCGGCGGCGGCCCGATCTTGGAAGCGCGGCGGCGGCGAAACAGAGGCGAGATCGCGAAAAATGGTTCTGTCTTCGGAAGAATCCCTTCACGGAGAATATATAGGCGAAGGGGGAAGCCAGGGGGCCACCGGGTGCCTAGGTAGCCAGCCCCTAGGGCGCCCCACCAGGGCGCCTGGGCCCCTGGTGGTGGCCGTCTGGCCCCACCTAGGTGTTTCCGGAAGCTTCCACTACGCTGATTTTTTATCTGATTTTTATCAAATTTTTGGAGCACTTTTCATATGGGGGAAACTTGAAATAGAAAAACAGGAACTGGCACTGGGGTGCACTGAGTTAATAGGTTAGTCCAAATATGATCAAAAGTGTAAAAAGTTTATCTAGATCATAGCAATATCGCACAAAACATGCATGGAGAAAGTAGAAATTATAGATACGTTTGGGACGTATCAACATCCCCAAGCTTAATTCCTGCTCGTCCTCGAGTAGGTAAATGATAACAAGCACAATTTATGTGGTGAGATGCTAACAACCATATAAGAACTTTGAAAGTAAAGCAATCAATGTTGGATATATGCCCTAGAAGCAATAATAAAATATGTTATTATTAATATTCAAGTTCATAATTAATGTTTATATTTCTCTGTTATAATTGCAATGACCGTGACTGTGAGATTTAGAAGAAAACTCATTTTCATGTGTGGAAATGTAAACAACAAGAGTTCCTGGTTTAGCCTCTAAGACCAGCTCATGTGCTAACTGATGATTGCGTTTTCTTGATCATGGACATTGTTATTGTAACAAGGATGTCGGTAGCAATGAGGACATATTGTTAGCAGAACGATGATGTTGAACCGACCCCAGTATTGAATGATATACTTAGAGATCACATCGTAACTACGTTATAAGTCTATCATAAAATGTTATCATATACGTAATTCCTTAGACCATGAGAGTATCGAGTTGCTTCACGTAGGAAGATGTTCTTTGGTTCTTAGATGAATCTTCCCGTAACTGGGAAGTAGTAAAATATGTTCTGGGTATATCGGATAGCGTGTCTAGTAACTGCGATAGTTCAAGAATGGGATTTGCTCCTTCACGATGAAGAGATATTGACTTTGGGCCCAGTCGGTATGACGGTATCCATTCTAGTCTGGCCAGACACATTGTGATTTAGTCACGGGGATACCGGAATACAATAACGAGAAATAGAGACAAACGAGCAATGAGGATAACGGGTGGCTTGTGTTCAAGAAGTTGTTACACATAGGTGCCAAACTTCTCTCCTCTAACTTTGTCGTATATCGCGAAGCAAAGGGAATGGTACATGACTAAACATAAAGGTTCACTCAAAGTTTCTTCGTGTATGTGCGGGAGTCAACATGGGTGTCCATGGCTCCGCTATTGATTATTGGCTATTGACAATAGGCTGTTGTCCTACGTCCGGAAGACGTTCGGAGTCATGTCCGCATAATACCGAACCTATTGGGTCACACACTTAACGAGTAGAAATCTGTTAGAGAACTAGGAGATGAAAAGAGAAAGGCACCGGAATTGTTTCGGGTGGAACCGGAAGTGTTTCGGGTAACAATAGAAATGTTCTAGGTGGTACCGAATGATCACGGATGATTCCGGAACATTCAAGAATGGTCTTGAATGGTCATAAAACATTTGGTGTTAGGTGTTGAAAGATTACGGAACATCGGGAAAATTGTTCCGAGACTTCTGGAAATGTTTCGGGAGGTTCCGGAAGGTTCCCGGGAGCTTATGGAAGTATCCGGAGGGTTGTGGAACTCTCCAAGACGCGGAAACCGAGGCTGGACCAAGTAGGAAGGTCCACAAGTCCGTAGGTCGGTGGGAAATAGACTTTCCTTGGGGGCCAGGGCAAAACGTCAGGGTCCCTGGCGTTTCCCCCTAGAGGCCGTAGTCCGCGGAGTTTCGTACTAGAATCCGTGTTGGACTCCTCCTGGTGGCCAAAACCGACTTTGGGGAGGACCCTCGCCCAAGTTGCGACCCCAGGCTTCCACCTATATATACAGGGGCAGGCCCAACCCAAAAACTACACCAGAAAAGCCCCAAGTTTGCCCTAGCTAATCCACGCGCCTCTAAATCTCTATTCGGGCTAGATCGTTCTAGTCCGGACGCCGCTAGGCTGTTCTTCCTCTAGTTTCTATCAGTGGCGTTCTTCTCTGGACGGCGGAGCACTGCTGGATTGCTACATCGGGACGTGTGGATACCGGTAGAGGGATCATACCTTTGATCCTTCTTCGAGGAGCTTCTTCTTCTTCTGGAGATCTGTTCGAGGGACTTGTTCGTGGGATAGATCGAGGGACTGTTCGTGGGAGATCTATTTCGACTACTTCCACTACGTCCACCCGCTTCACCAACTCTTCTTCCGCTACAACTATTGGTGAGCATTGGCCTAAACCTTGTATGCGATCTTTCTTGGATGATCTTGGGATCTTGTTTCGTAGGCACGAATTTTATTGTTTTCTACTACGTTCCCCAACAATCAAGGTATGTAATTCAATTCAAGTCATAACAAGCAAGAGTCTATATTAGCATTGAAACAAGCAACATAAGAACATAAGGGTGCAAGAGCTCTCGCTGTTCGTGACTCGAATGTCTCCCGATGGTGTTTGCGTGGAAGAAGTGGGGGATGGGAATACGAGAGAAAAAATATTTGTTGAGAACTCAATCTACTAAAGTGTCACCTTGGTCTTCTTTGGAATCTTATCCTGACTCGTCCCCAGACCACATGTCAGGTACAAGTCAATTTGATCCACTCCCGTTCGATATTTTGACCACTCATGCAATGGATGAGCGTAAGCACGAGAGTTGACACTTAGGATGGAAAATAGAGAGATATGGTGGAGGAGGAAAACAAAAAGGTGTGAAAGGCTCACATCAATCAGGACAATCATAGGCGAGAGAAGGCCAAATGATAGATATGACGTGAGGAGTAGGGATTGCCATGCAACGGATGCACATATGAGCTAATAAAAGCTCTCCAATGGAACTCGTGGGGGTGCCTCCAACTTTCTCGCTCAAGAAGACCTAGAGCTCGTTTGAGGAGGCTCATCATTTGAAAATACAAGCCAAGTTTTATAGTGTGAAAGGTCCCCGCATAGGTATATACATATATGATCATCTCTATGGAGTACAAGGTATAGAGGGAGTACGAGTGTCGATCTTTCAGAAGGAATAGTAGTGTTGCCCCTTTCTCTTTTTTGATTTATTTTTTACTTTTTTCCTTTTTTTGTATTTTTTGGTGGCCTCAATGGCTCTTTCTATTTAACTCTCATTTTTCCTCTTTGGGTTCTTTTAATTTTGTCCTCTTTGGGATATTTTCCTTACTTAAGGGCAACACTCTATTTTACAAGAAGGTATAGAAGATCTTCACACTTTATGATAGGTAGGTATGGTGGCTGTTTTGAGGAAATATATAGGGAGGTTTATGATGACAGAGTGTATCATGCCAAGGTTTTGGATGCACCGGCGATGTGGACGCCAACTCTCGGAGTGAGAAGAGGACAATGCATGGTACCGAAGAGGCTAGAAAACATGAGGAGGTGAACGTGTCAACTTTCAATACTTACATTAGTCTGAAGAACTCATGAACTTATTATCGGTAACTCTCAATCTAATAAGGAGGTTCACAAAGAGATAATGTAAGGCCCGATATGCGGTACTGATCTAGATCTAGATGTTGCCATCAAGATCCGGGGACGAAGCACATATCGGTCCCACCGCGACATATGACAAAGTCATATGCCCCGGATTTCCATCATTATATCACAACATTACAGATACAGGATACAACATCTCATACAATCGGCATACAACTGCCTTAATACAATACAACAGTGGAAGACATATGTCTGAGTACAGACTACAATCAAATGCCTAGTGGCAAAGAGAAAGACATCGATCCCATAAACACACGGGTCTTGGCCCTCCGCCGGGATCCGCCTAACTAGTCGTCGTCGAGTCTCCACGAGAAACGTCGATCACCATACCTATTGTCGATCAAGAACCCTGAAAAGAGTTTGGGGGTAGTATCATGAGTACAGAAGTACTCAGCATCCAACTGTAGTGGTCAACTGACCCATTGAGGACTTCATCACTCGTCATTCTAGGACAACTAGTAGTTTACGGTAAGGAAGGGGTAAGTGGTGAGGTTGTTGCCGTACTAGCATTTATGAAGTGGCTAAAGATCTAGAGAGTAAGGTGTAACAGCCCAGTTTTAACAAAAATTGAAAATTTAGTCAACATTTATATAATCATAACATCCATAACAATAATCATAACAATAATCATAACAATAATCATAACAATAATCATAACGTTGTTGCGTCGGGGCGGGATAGCCTAGACCTTCCGTCCTTCGTCGAAATATAGTCAACATTTATATAATCATAACATCCATAACAATAATAATAATGTGAATCCCAAACCCAGGAGTAAATCTTCGAACTGTGCGATTCGAGTAAATCTCATCCCGAGATTAAGGATGATCCGGGGGAGGGAAAAGAGTCGACGATCTTCAACGCCACCAACAAGGGACTCTGCTCCATGTCGACGTCGAACTTACATCGAGATAAATTTCCGCAGAGAGACAACAACGTCGGAAAACGAAACCGTCAGTGACAAGAGGAAGAACGATCGCGAAAACCAGATCAAGGGAGAGTGATTTTTGACGCAAGTCGTAAAAACACCGGTAAAGGAGGGATGGCAATGAATGACCCAGATGATATCCGAACCCGGAGAAGCTAAAGGTACTACAGGAATTCCCACCTGAGCTCGGAATCGAAACAATACGCCACAAGCAAAGCATTGTAACGATTTCGATGCTCCACACACTCGAGACCCTAGAGTTTGAAGGGGAGGTAAGTCGAGAATAAAACACTTACGACACTTGTCCTGACCAGAGCAAGGGTAAGGAGTAAAAAGATCCTACTCTTCGGTAACTAACTTAGTAACTACAAAATAGTTTTTGTCTAGACTCGAATTCGGCCAGAAAAGGGATCCTACGGTCGGTAAGGCTATGATACCAAGTTGTAAGGCCCGATATGCGGTACTGTTCCAGATCTAGATGTTTCCATCCAGATCCGGGGACGAAGCACATATCGGTCCCACCTCGACATATGACGAAGTCATATGCCCCGGATTTCCAACATGATATCACAACATTACAGATAAAGGATACAACATCTCATACAATCGGCATACATCTGCCTTAATACAATACAACACAGGAAGACATATGTCTGAGGACATACTACAATCAAATGCCTAGTGGCAAAGAGAAAGACATCGATCCCATAAACACACGGGTCCAGGCCCTCCGCCGGGATCTGCCTAACTAGTCGTCGTCGAGTCTCCATGTGAAACGTCGATCACCATAACTATTGTCGATCAAGAACCCTGAAAAGAGTTTGGGGGTAGTATCATGAGTACATAAGTACTCAGCATCCAACTGTAGTGGTCAACTGACCCAGCAAGGACTTCATCACTTGTCATTCTAGGACAACTAGTAGTTTACGGTAAGGAAGGGGTAAGTGGTGAGGTTGCTGCCGTACTAGCATTTATGAAGTGGCTAACGATCTAGAGAGTAAGGTGTAACAGCCCAGTTTTAACAAAAATTGAAAAATTTTGTTTTCGGCGTGCATTGTTTGATTGTCTGATTTGTTTGCGGTGTTTGCATCCCCGATTTATCGATCGGCGATTATTTTTCCCCCTCTTATCTCGTATCGGACGGAGACCGACCCTTGCCACCCTGACACTCGACCTTTGCGACACCGGGTTTCACCCGATCACCGTCGCGAAAATCGCACGAGACCAGCCGCAGCCAACGGAACGAAAACTCCCGTTTAATAAGTAAACGGGATATTTTTATAGCACGCCCGAAAGTGTTCACGGAACGGTTCCAGCGCGAGGTGAACGCCACCGGCTCGAAGATTTACCCGAATCGCGCAGTTCGAAGATTTACCCGAATCGGAGGTACTGTGGACCCCCGGCGGTCAGAAACGTGAGCATCGCGCGCGCGAGAGAAAAACCGGGGATGTCTTTGCAAACCGCCAGCCACCTGGGCTATAAGTAGACCACCCCACCACTTAGGGTTTCCCCTAAGCACCTAGGCAGCCACCAGCCCCCAGATCTGAGATATTTTACCCCATTTTCGCACAATTTAGCCCCAATTCCAGCAAACCCTAGCCCCCAAACGATCTGGACCGTCAGATCCGGAGATCCGACGGCCCAGATCGGATCTAAACTCCCACATACCCATCTCTCTCCTCCAACCCCTCTCTCTCTCTCCTCACCAACCGCCGCCAGCCCGAGGCCGCCGCCTCCACCTCGGCCGGCCGCCGCATGCGCCGCCGCGCCCTGCCCACCAGGCCGCCGGCGACCACTCCTTCTCTCCCTCCTTCTCCTCTCTCCCCTCTTCCCCTAACCCTCTCTCTTCGCCGTCCCTGCAGAAAGGCGCAAGCGCCATGGCCGCCACCCTGAGCAGGGGGGACGCCACGAACCGCGCGGCCACATCCGGAGTCCGGCACCGTCACATCCCGGTTCCGGCCGGATCCGGCTGCACGCACCCGCCTTCACGAGTCCTCGCCCTCCTCTCGCCACCTCCCCGGAGCTGGCACGCCGGTGCCGCCGCCTGGACGAGGCCTTGTCAGGATCAGGCGCCAGGTCGCCGCTGCTGTGGGCCGGCCAGCCCAGCAGCCCCACGGTCTGTTCCCAGCGCGCGGCCCAAGCCAGCCAGGCCGCCTCATGGACCGGCCCATGGTGAGAACCAGGCCGCCCCCTTTTTTATTTTTTTTGTCTCTGTTTTTTTTTCTTAGCACCCTGTAATTTCTGCTAAGTCTAGAATTAACTGGTGTTGTTTCCGTCTCGCGTTGTAATTTCCCGTTGATCCGTAGCTCCGATGAACGTGCCCCAAAACAAAAAGTGCTTAGAATTGCGTGTACTTCAATCCGTCTTTTGTGAGATTTTGCGTTTGAGGTCATCTTGATTGTGTAATTGTGTGCTAAAGTGGGCATCAGGCCGTTAAACTGCTACAAAATTGCTGTTAAGTGCTGCTGCTATTACTTTATTGCAACTTCGGGTGACGATTGCTTCGCAACCGTTCATCGGAATTGATTGATTCCTTTTGCATACTATTAAGCATTGTTTATACTTCAGTTCCATGCATTCACATGCCATAATTGCTTGCTGCATCATGATTGTATCTTCCTAAAAAGTAGCTAACCTGCTGTTAGAGTGCTGCTGTTTATATTTTGTTGCAACTTCGGTCGACGAGTGTGTCGCGACCGTATATCGGATTTGAGTGATTCCAATTGAATATTGTTAAGAATCATGTCTACTTTCATTACATGTATTGCATCTCCATGATATTCTTGCTGGTCATATAGTTGTTGAGGTCCAAAGTTTCTATGCTGGTGTTTTTGACAGCCACCTCTGTTTTTCACTAAGTCTGTTACTTTGTGATGCCATGTTGTTTGCTTAATATCTTTTGATCTATGATGTCTTTTTGCATGATTCTTTTTGCCATGCCTTCCATTTCATGTCTATTTTAGTTTCATGTCTTTTGTGAGCATGTTTGCATCGATTATCCTGTTTATGCATTGCTTTGAAGTGTGCTTCGTGATGTTTTGCTTATATCTTTTTAACCGTAACTCCGTTTGGGGTGTTCTTTTTATGTAACTTGATTAGTTTTTCGTGCACTTTGTGTTTATGCTGTTGTTTTCTATTGTTAACCAACATAAAATATGGTTTAGGGCAGAACAGTACCTAATCCTTTAAATGTCGTGCGACACTTAGTGTTATGCCATGTTTAGGTTGTGCCTCACTTAAATTGACTAGCATAGATAGTTTATTTTATGCTTCACCTCTTGACATGTTTGTGTGCCATGCCATGCTTGCTTGAGTTTCCATGTTAATAACCGTTGGTTGATCACCTGTAGCTAAGCAACTTGAACCACCGTAAATGTGCGGTTTCGTCGTGTGTGACGAGTACTCCACTTAACCCGTTAGTAACCGCTCTCGACGGTAGGTGCGATGTTTCATGTTGCCTTCTTGTTGATGCTTGCTCGTTTTTGCCTCGTAGTAATAGATGCTTGCTCGTTGGTTGCTTACCAGTGTTTACCTCTTGTGTGCTTTCGCGGGTACCTCTCAGAGACGATGCGAGCTTGCGATCGACTACACCTTCGGAATCCGACTTATCAACAGGCAAGGACTATACATTACTTATGATCCATTCTATTTCAACCAGCGGTTTTCATGCTAGTATAGGTTAGGTTCGATGTTTAATCCTACCACATGTTTACAACCTCTTTCAAACCGATACAGCCATGTCCCCTCCCAGCAAACCTTGTACTGCTATGTTACTGTTGCTCGTTGCTCAGCCCCTGCTTAGTATGCATTCTTAGGATTCTACGATGTTATCCTGTTACTCTTTGGGTTGGGATATCACATTATTATATTGTTGTTGATGATATGATTATTATAATGTTGACTATATTCGACGAAGGATGGAAGGTCTAGGCTATCCCGCCCCGACGCTTTGTTCCATCCGAGTCACCTAGGACCCGAGTTCCGGGTATTGGTTTTAAGACTGAGCGTTCCTAACCGCGTGTGGGATTTTATGGGGTCCCCTTTTCTTACCTACCTAGCTTCAAACATTTCTAGTGGTGGCCCAAGCTGATTTACCATTTGAAACCGTGTGTGTCCTGGTCAGCTTCCAGTTGTTTACAAACCAACTCGGACCAGTGAGGACTTAGTTCCCTTGCTGGCCCACCTTGTTCGGCTGAGGACCCGGTTTCCCATGTGTGATTAACCGGCTATCCAAACCCGAGACAGACGGTAGAGACCAGATCGAGAGCGCGGCCGGCTCCTGAGCTGGATGTCGACTCACCGGGGGCCACCCGGATTTGTTCGTTGTTAGTTAGAGGGACCTGTCGTTTCGGATCTCTTGGAACTAAATCATAAAATGGTTGCCTGTGATGGGTGGCAACTGAGAGAGATGGCGTGCGTGCAGAGCCTTGTAATGGGAAGTTGGTACACCCCTGCAGGGTTAAATCTTTTCGAGAAGCCGTGTCCACGGTTATGGACGACTTGAGACCTACTCCTTGTTCATGACAACAACAGCTGAGATAATCTTTATATAACTTGATCAACGTGTGTGTGTGCCTTGACTGCTTCTTCTTCGTCGGGATGCAAAGAGAAGGACAAGGATAGGATAGGTGTTATGTTTGCGTATGTAGGTGGATAGCAGACTTGTTGGAGGCGATTTCCTCATCGAATGCTTGGCTCCTTATCTTACTCTCTAGATCGTTAGCCACATCATAAATGCTAGTGCGGCAGCAACCTCGCCACTTACCCCTTCCTTACCGTAAACTACTAGTTGTCCTAGAATGACGAGTGATGAAGTCCTTGCTGGGTCAGATGACCACTACAGTTGGATGCTGAGTACCTCTGTACTCATGGTACTACCCCCGAACTCTTTTCAGGTTTCTGATCGACAACAGGTATGATGATCAACGTTTCACGTCGAGACTCGACGACGACTAGTTAGGCGGATCCCGGCGGAGGGCCTGGACCCGTGTGGTTATGGGGATCGATGTTTCTCTTGGCCAGTAGGCATTTGATTTTAGTCTGTACTCAGACATGTATCTTCCGCTGTTGTATTGTATTTGCGGCAGTTGTATGCCAATTGTATGAGATGTTGTATCCTTGTATCTGTAATGTTGTGATATCATGTTGGAAATCTGGGGCATATGGCTTTGTCATATGTCGCGGTGGGACCGATATGTGCTTCGTCCCCGGATCTGGGTGGAAACACCTAGATCTGGAACAATACAGCATATCGGGCCTTACATAAGGTAAGAAGCCAAGCATTCGATGAGGAATCGCCTCCAAAAAGTCTTGCTATCAACTACTTACGCAAACATAACACCTATCCTATCATTGTCCTCCTCTTCGCATCCCGACGCAGAAGAAGCAGTCAAGGCACACACACGTTGATCAAGTTATATTAAGATTTTCTCAGTTGTTGTTGTCTATGAACAAGGAGTAGGTCTCAAGTCGTCCATAACCGTGGACACGGCTTCTCGAAAAGATTTAACCCTGCAGGGGTGTACCAACTGCCCATTACAAGGCTCCGCACACACGCCCATCTCTCTCAGTTGCTACCCATGATAGGCAACCATTTTATGACTTAGTCCCAAGAGATCCGGAACGACAGGTCCCTCTAACTAACAACGCACAAATCCGGGTGGCCCCCGGTGAGTCGACATCCAACTCAAAAGCCGGCCGCGCTCTCGAATCGGCCTCTACCATCTGGATGAGGTCGGGTTAGTTGCCCAAACAGATGTGGACAACCCCCTAGCTCCCTGGGGTGGTCCAACAAGATAAACCATGTCTCCGCTGGCCCAAGTTGTTAAAAATCTGCCGGCCGCGGACCAGTCACAAACACGTTTCAAATGGTAAATCAGCTTGGGCCACCACTAGAAATGTTTGAAGCTAGGTAGGTAAGAAAAGGGGACCCCATAAAATCTCACACGCGGTTAGGCACGCTCAGTCTTAAAACCAATACCCGGAACTCGGATCCTAGGTGACTCGAATGGAACAAAGCGTCGGGGCGGGATAGCCTAGACCTTCCATCCTTCGTCGAAATATAGTATACATTTATATAATCATAACATCCATAACAATAATAATAATAATAATGTGAATCCCAAACCCAGGAGTAATAGGGTAACATTGTAGCATCCTAAGCATGCATACTAAGCAGGGGCTGAGCAACGAGCAACAGTAACATAGCAGTACAAGGTTTGCTGGGAGGGGACATGGCTGTATCGGTTTGAAAGAGGCGGTAAACATGTGGTACGATCAAACATCGAACCTAACCTAGACTAGCATGCAAACCGCTGGTTGAAATAGAATGGATCATAAGTAATGTATAGTCCTTGCCTGTTGATAAGTCGGGTTCCGAAGGTGTAGTTGATCGCAAACTCGCATCGTCTCCGAGAGGTACCCGCGGAAGCACACAAGACGGTAAACACTGGAAAGCAATAAACGAGCAAGCACTCTATTACTATGGGGCAACACAAGATCAAGAAGACATCGCACGACACAACAACGCGATACGGATCTATCGTCGAGAATGGTTACTAACAGTTTAAGTGGGGTATCGGTCACACACGACGAATACCGCACGTTTACGGTGGTTCAAGTTGCTTAGCTATAGGTGATCAACAAAGGTTGTTAACATGAAAACTCAAGAAAGCATGACATAGCACACAAACATGGCAAGAGGTGAAGAATAAAATAAACTATCTATGCTAGACAATTTAAGTGAGGCACAATCCTAAACATGGCATAACACTAAGTGCTCCACGACAATTAAAAGATTTGGTACTGTTCTTCCATAAACTATATTTTAGGTTGGTTATCAACAGCAAACAATAACATAAACACGAAGTACACGAAAAACTAATCAAGTTACATATAAGGCACACTCCAAACGGAGTTACGGTTAAAAAGATACAAGCAAAACAAGTTACGGGCACAATCTGCAAACATCAGGTAGCGGCAAAAAGGCATCATAGATCAAAAGATATTAAGCATGCAACATGGCATTGGAACGTTACAGACTTAGAGAAAAAAAGAGATGGCTGTCAAAAACAGCGGGATAGCAAATTTGGAGCTCAATAACTATATGGCCAGCAAGCATAAAATGACAATGCAATACATATAATGAAAGTAGACATCATGCTTAACAATATGCAATTGGAATCAGTCAATTCCGATAAACGGTTGCGACCCAACCGTCACCCGAAGTTGCAACAAATTAACAATTTCAGCAACAGCAGCACATTAACATCAGGATCACCACTTTGGAGCAAGATTTAATATAGCTAAATCACACAAACATGACAAGTTAAAGCATGAAAATGAAGTACATATGATGCTTAACACATAGGAAAAATAATCAATGCAATAGGCCTCATGGATGAGGCACAATCATCACCCAAAGTTGCAACAAAATAACATCAGCAGCACTTGACAGAATTTAGCAACAGTTAACAGTCTGGTGCCTACTTCAACAGTGATTAACAACATCAAGATGACCTCAAAATAATTAACTTCTTAAAGATGAATTCTAGAGCACACAAAGCACAACCAAGCAAAAAAAGAATCACTTCATTCGGAGCTACGAGTCAACGGGAATTAACGTTCCAAAACAGCATCAGCAGCAAAAAAATCTCCAGACTTAGCAGAATTTAGTACAAGGAAAAAAATACAAAGACTGAAAAAAAAACAAAGGGGGCCTCACCCCACATGGGCTCGGCCCATCAGGCCAGAGGAGGTGGCAGTGGGTCGCGGGGCCACGGTGGCGCGCTAGGCCGGCCCATATGGCAGTTCACGGTGGCTCGCCTCGCCCGATCCAATCGGGACTGAGGCCGAGGTGGCGGCGGACGGCGCCGTCGCCGGTGGCCAGCTCCGGCGAGGGTGGCGGCCCGGCGAGGAGGCAAGGCGGCGGAGGGGAGGCCGCAGGCGGCGGTGCCAGGTCGCGGCGGTCGGTGCGGTGGAGGTCTTCACGGGCAGAGGAGAGAGAGGGCTAGGGAGCTGACGTGGCACGATCTGGAGCGTCGGATCTGTGATCCGACGGCTCCGGAGGGGCCAGGGCTAGGGTTTCGGGATTTGGGGTCAAAATGGGCAGATCTGGCAAAGTGGAGGGGGGTGGTTGCAATTTTGTGGCTAAAGAAACCCTAGAAAGAGGTGGGAGTGTGGTGGTCTTTATATAGCCCAGGTGGCTGGCAGTTTGCAAAAACATCCCCGGTTTTTCTCTCGCGCGCGGGATGTTCACGTTTCTGACCGCCGGGGTTCCGCAGTACCTCCGATCCGGGTAAAACTTTGAACAGGGCGATCAGCGCGTCGAGCCAGCGGCGTTCACCTCGCGCTGGAACCGTTCCGAGAACACTTTCGGGCGCGCTAGAAAAATATCCCGTTTAATTATTAAACGGGGTTTTTTCGTTCCGTTAGCTGCGGCTGGTCTCGTGCGGGTTTCGCGACGGTGATCGGGTGAAACCCGGTGTCGCAAAGGTCGAGTGTCAGGGTGGAAAGGGTCAGTCTCCGTCCGGTAGGAGATAAGAGGGGGAAAATAAATCGCCGATCGATAAATCGGGGATGCAAACACCGCAAACAAATCAGACAATCCCTCCACGTGAGTGTACTCTAATATCCGATCCCTCCAAAGATTTTTTAATTTTTATGAAATCTGGGCTGTTACAGACAAATACCCCGATGAGGAGTGTATGGGGGTTTCGTTATCCTTGCGCATCCTTGACTCATGGTACGTGAGTGTACTCTAATATCCGATCCCTCCAAAGATTAGTGATCCATCTAGTAGGTAGAGTTCTCAACTAGTTTTGTAGGTTTTGAAAATAAACACAGATTGCCCAAAATAAGACACCTATCACTAATAGGCTAGAGCTCTTGACACCAAAAGTTCAAACATTACTCACAACAATACCTCAAAGCTATTGCAATTTACTACTACAATTGAATAGCAACCTCACTTACCTACGTCAAGACAAGACTCAACTCAGTGCAACAACAAACTCTCTTAACAAGATAAACATGAAAACTAAAGAGAGTTCCAGCAAAAAACTAAACAAAAGCTAAATCTCTTGAAAATGATAAAAACTAAAACTAAGACTAAACATGGCAGCAGCTACGAAAAGATAAAAAACAGACAACAGAAGAAAGATAGGCATGAAAATCCTATGATGTGTTCTAGTTTGAAGTGGAGTGTGTTTCTCTCCCACACAAAGTAAGCTGGGTTCTAACTTGTTATGAACAGAAATCAAAGCTAAATAAAACTAAAAAGGAAACCTAAGAGAGAGACACTCCAAGCATAGCACACAACACATGAAGTGATAAAAAATATAGTGAGACGGAGGACGAACTGATGATTGTTGATGGAGAAGGGGATGCACGGGGGAATCCCCAAGCATATACGCTTGAGTCTCCTTGAATATTTATTGGAGATGCATGGGGGCATCCCCAAGCTTGAGCGATTGACACTCCCAGATCTTCTTTCATCATCTTCCCTCGCACACTTGAAAACTCCCTTCATACATAACTCATCATAAGCTGATTAGAGAGGTTAGTACCATTAATAAAATAATTTTCCTCTAATGTAAATAAAGATATTATTGAATAGCTACTGTTTCTCAAGATTTCCAAAAAATAATTTGCAAAGAAAAAGCAAACTTAAGGTTTGCAAAAGTAAAGAAAGGAAAAACATGGCAGAATCTGTGAAAAACAGAATAGCAGGTAGTAAATAATTTTTCCGGAGAACTTCTGCAACTCAAATCAAAAAACTCAGAACAGAAGATCGAAAGACAATTGTATAAAGCATACTGTCAAAAAATACAGATAAAAAATATGATCTTCTCATTTTAGGCTAATTTTTTCGTCCAAGGACAGAATCTGTTTTCTAGAAATCATGTCACAACTTTTGAACTTTCTTGCAATCGGAGGCTAAACTTGGCACAAAGCTTGAAAATAAAGATACAATAATGTTGTTACAGTAGTAACAATCATCAAGACCACTAAAAAAGTAAATAAAAACATCTTGGGTTGCCTCCCAACAAGCGCTTTATTTTACGCCTTTAAGCTAGGCATAAAGAAAAAAGAAGAATAAAAGGTCCCCGAGATCATCGGAGTCATAAAAACCTTCGAATTGATTTTCAATAAGTTTGTTCTTATTTTTCCTAGGGAAAAGGTACTTACCTTTGGCCTTAGCACGTAATCGTATGTGCCCGTTACCAATTTCAATGAAGCCTTTCATAGCTCGGAGGAAGTCCCTTCCAAGCACGATGTTACTTTGGTTTGGCTCCCTGATAAAGAAATCCATCGTTGCAACCCTTTTAAGGAATGTAACTTAGACTTCTTTCACCTTTCCTTTAATCTCTGAAATATCTCCATTAGCATGTTCATGATAAGATGAGATATTATCCATATTTAGTTTCAAAGAATCATAAACTATTTTTTGCATTGTAGAAACCATGGATCAAATATCACAAAAAGCAAGAAAGTCTTGTTTAGAGATGCTAATCCTAACAAAAGGCTCCCAATCATCATATATCTCCAACATTTATTTCTTGTTGGACATAAGTTCCTCTACTTTTCTCAAGTCTAGAGCAGACATCCTCTTTTCAATAGTGGCAAGTCTATCTATAACATTATCAAAACTACGATCATAAACAAAATAACTAGATAGAACATGCAAAATATCAAGAGCTCTAGCTTCATCACACTCTAAAAAGTTATTCAGCCATAATATCAAGAGAGTTTTTAGACCACTTAAAAAGACCATGGTAAAAAAATCTAAGCACAATTTTTATAGGTATCCAAGGCATAATTCTTTTATGTGCTTCAGCAATTCTGTCCCATGCCTTCTTCATATTCTCTCCATCCCTTTCATGGAAATCTAGAACTTCCGATTCCCTCAAAGTACCAAGTCCTAACATGTTCAACTAAACAAGAAGGACCACGAAAAGCAAGGTAAATAATTTTTTTTTGATTTTTGATATAGGACACTAAGACAAAATCTGAAAGATAAACTAACGAGACTAGAAAAGGTAAAAGATAGTGTGCAACTCCCCTATCTTGACGATTGGAGTCCCCGGCAACGGCGCCAGAAATTTTGCATTTGACGGGTCCAATCTTTTGTTGCACCTCGGAATCCCCAGCAACAGCGCCAGAAATTTGCTTGATGTGCGAGAGATGATAATGGCTTCTCGCCCTTCGTTGGTTACCCCAAGTGGAAGGTGAGATGTAGGACAGCAGCAAATTTCCCCTATGTGGAGGATAGGGTTTGTCTCCCGTAGGACTACGAAAGCAACAAGTAGGTGACAACAACGCTAGAAATTTAGCGGTTGACGTGGACCTGCACACAGACACAAATAAATTTGCTCCCAACGAAGTTCAGAGAGGTTGTCAATCTCTCCGGTCTTGTTGTTTACAAAGGATCAAACGCAAGGGATAATGATAATGGTGCTAGCTACTGAAAAGTAAAAGCAGGAAATAAATTGAGCATGTAAACAGTAATGAGAATATGGACTGGGGTACCATGATGTTCACTAGTGATATCTCTCTCCCAAAAGACTATAAGACTGCTATGCGAGGTAAACAAATCACAACTCGGCAATTGACAAGATTAAAAACGCACCGCAATGCTAACTATGCTACAAATAAAGGAAGAGGCTCAAAATCATGTGTGGTACGCTAAAATAAGTAGACCGAAATCAAACTTCATCTACTACTAATCATCCACCTTGAGATATCTATCCAGAACATCTCGCTGGTATTAAGTTGCGTGCCCCACCCAAAGTGTAAATCCGAAGCAACAGACAACTGCATTAAAAGAACTTTGCGTAAAGTAAACAATCCTTGCAACCGCGGTTACAATAACCGTCGTTTTCCCCATTGTGGCAACAACACATCCCCTAGACTCATGTTTCTGTCACTCAAACTAGTCATATGGGGGCATGAACCCACAATCGAGCATAACATTCCCTCTTGTAGTCACTACCTACTACTTGGCCAAAGCAATGAATAAGAAAGGATAACATGCAAGAATTACTTAGGAACAAAAATATAAAAGATAAGAACCAAATATATTAATCTATCACAAACTGAACGTAGTCTCATAATCCATCAAATCCCAGCAAACTAAGCATAGCAACAGCAGAACGAATTACATATGTGCCTTGATCATGTAGGGCATTTCACATGGTCTAATCCATGTAGAACAAAGAGAGGAGGAGAACATCACATAGCTTCTGATCATGGACCCATGGTCCAAGGTAGACAACTCACGGATCTTACGGGAAGCGTCCATGGTGGAGGGGAAGCTCCCGGAGGTCAATCCTCCCTCCGGAAGGGTGCCAGGAAGAGGTTTGCTAGCGCTCCTGATCTTGGAAGCGCGGTGGCGGCGGAACAGAGGCGAGATCGCGAAAAAGGGTTTTTTCTTCGGAAGAATCCCGTCACGGAGAATATATAGGCGAAGGGGGGGCAGCCATGGGGGCCACCAGGTGCCTAGGAGGCCACCCCCTAAGCCGCTCCACCAGGGCTCCTAGGCCCCTGGTGGTGGCCCTCTGGCCCCACCTAGGTGTTTCCGGACGCTTCTGGTACGCTGATTTTTTATCTAATTTTTCCCAAATGTTTGGAGAAATTTTAATATGGGGAAACGTGAAATAGAAAAATAGCAGAAAACAGTAACTGGCACTGGGGTTCAGTAGTTAATAGGTTACTCCAAATATGATAAAAAATGTATGAAAGTTTATCTAGATCATCGAAATATCACACAAAACATGCATGGAGCAAGCAGATATTATAGATACGTTTGGGACGTATCACACGCCCATGAAAAGATTAACAAGAATCACCTTTGTCATGATTGGCAAGTTGGCCTACCGGTCCAGTCTAAGTCATCAGTGGTGTCACTTCAATGGCGGACGATTGGGTTGGATCTTGAATCACTCTAGCATCAATTGCGAGAGATATTGATATGAGTGGGAGCGCACTTAGTAATTGAATTGATTAATCATAAGTGCAACTTAGTTATGAAAAAAGTCTAATTATTTGCATTATCATTGTAGAATAATGCCTAGCATTAGCACCGTCCCAATTGATTTTGATTAACTATATTATCTCGTAAAAACTTTATGATTGGTATCGTATTGTGAGGACTCTCCTCAATAGTGTCGAGAAGGACCATGTCCTATCGCAAATTTTTGATGCTCTCACTACAAGAATTATGTTAATCCATGAAGGTTTCCTTGTGACAGTTCTAGATTCCGTCACAAATGATGACGATTTTTCTTGTCCGTCCTGAATACCGTCACTGATCAATAAGATGGGGCGGGCCGGTAAATAAGGGCCTTCTTGATGAGGGGCGTTGACGTACTGTCGCAGAAACTGTCATGCATCGATGAAGTGGGCTTAGTCGGGCCTACTCTTCTTTTTAATGTACATCATGCAAACCGTCATGGATTATGCTCGTGCTGATGTGCTTGCATTCTTCTTCCGTGGCCCACATGTCGGTCGGACTAAAACTATCAATGTACGTGGGTGCCTTTATCTCAAAAAAATGTGGGTGCCCATATGTCCGTATATTTTGGATTATGTATCTTCTTTTCCGTGGAGACTTTTTTTATTCTCGCCACATCTAGATCTCATCGGCCGTCGGCGCCGCATCGCCGCCATTTCTATCGGCGGCTGGACGGGCGCGGGGTGGTTAGATCTGGAGGGGTGGTCCATCTAGGCGCCATCTTCAAGATCTCGTCGTCCTCGCCTCTTGCTGCAGCCCGCCATTGCCGCGACTGACAAGCCAGCCAGCCGTCACCGTCCATTGCTGCACCTGGAACTCCTCTGTTCTTCCCCACCTCAACATCAGTCGGCGGCGAGCAGTATGTCTCCTGCACAAATCATCTCTCTCTCTCTCTCTGAAATCTGTTTCTTATTGTAAGCTTTAGCTTGTCCACCGAAGGTGAAGAACACATGTATATAGAGAGATTTAAGATGGGTTTTCCATCTTTAATATTTCTATTGCATTATAGTTGAATGGATTGATGTAAATATTTTTTATGTACTACCAATTCTAGTGGTGGATCTAGGATGCTATAATTTATCTGAAGAAGATTTTGTTATTGTAAGGATGTACATGTAAGCATCTGTCCAACCTTTGGTACACTGGCAGAGCTACAAAATATTATATACATAGCATAGTTCATACATACATTGGAATTTGACAACCCATAGCTCAGTCCAGTACTGCACAGTTCATACATACGTTGAATTTGACAACATATAGCTCAGTCCAGTACTAACCAGCCCAACCCATAGCTCTGAACTCGATTTGCTTGCCTCGTGGTTTTGTTCATCCTTTGTTATTTCCGCCAATGATCATTTAGGAATCATATTGCTTAATCTACAACTTATTATACATGATATTTATGCATGTGCAAAACAATACTTCTGTTCTAAATGCCACTTTGTGATTACTTGTAATCTAGTTCTTTTTCGGCAATGCAGATGGATAGACGTTGGATTCATGGTACATTGTTTTCCCGTGAGTACATCGAAGGTGTCAAAGAATTTATGAACTTCATTCAAGAGAAATTCAGCGAGGATGATCAAATACTCTGCCCGTGTAGAAAATGCCTTAATCATAAATACCAGCATCAGACCATTGTAAACATGCACATATTGATGCATGGCATGGAAAGTACATATACTCGTTGGATATATCATGGAGAAGACTTTGATGTGGATGTTATTGAACATCATGTTGATGTGCATGACATCGATGATGGTAACAATGGTGTTGACCGGTTTGAAGAGAAGTTTGGAGACCTACGCACAGCAGTAGAACGAGCTCAAAGTGGATCTGAAAATCAACATGGTAACAATGGTGGAAACCCTTCTAAGAATGAGTCTTTTTTGAAGAATGTGATGAAACCATGTTTTCATTTCAACATGGATTGAAGGATTGTAAGAAGACTAGTAAGAAAACTAGTAAGAAAAGGTCTGCTGCCATGCCTCCCGGTGGAATCAAGCCTCGACCTCCTAAGAAAGTCCAAGCGGACCTCCCAACTAATCAATGAGTTATAAAGTCGAAAAAACTCTATCACAAGATGATGATTCAAGTACTCAAAGCCAAGATATGGCGGATCCTAAACATCAAACACAAAGTGAAATACATAAGCCTACCGCTTTTGTGACTTGTGCTCGTCAAGCTGAAGAAACCGTTCCCAACTTTGATGACCATGGTGTTGAAGGCAAGTTTGTTAGTATTATTATTATATCATTTTCATGCATTGTCTTCTGAATTGCTAGCCTAGTCTATTATCTCTGATTGCATGATGAACATAATCTCACTGGATGCCTTTTTCTAAAAAGATGATTACCCTGCACATTTTGATGATGATAACTGGATTTCCAATGGGGTTGATCTCATTGGTCATTGTGATTATGACAACAAGATGGACAACGAAGATGGTGGTAGTGCCCAACCAAATCAGCAAACCCAAGCTGACAATAACTCTGAAGACATGTTATGAACCTGAATTTTTCTAGCATCTATTTGAGTTAAACACCTGTATACTTTACCTTCTTTGTAGGTCCACAATCCTATGAGGAGCCAAGGGAAAGGGGACCCAATTTGGGAAAAGGATTGGAAACGATCGTGTGACGTCGGCAGAGGAAAATACCGCTTCTTATTCCAGAAGGGAGGTTAAGGCCGGAGGCATCGCTTCTTGCTGCAAAGTTTGCAACTGAATGCAATGTGACAGTCATACATCATCTGCCTGTGTTTAAGCGATGGAAGGATTACAATAACGGAAAAGGAAATTTCCGAGACGGGATCTTCAATAACTTTGTAGGAAAAGTTGGTGTAAGTACACAGTCTAGGCCCTTCTCCCCAAAATCGCTATCAACCTTGTCAATATTGTGCTAGTTTGTTAGTTCTGTGCAATCATGATACTTACACATGTTTTTTTCATCTGTCTAGAACAAGTTTTGGATGGATGTAAATGATGTGCCAGTTAGGAAGGCTTGTACAAAAATGTTGAAACGTGCCACTCGCCAACAAAGATACAGGCTTAAGAAAGAGTTTTTTTATCCTTCCCACTCCATTTGGCTAGGAGAACTTCTCCTGTCCCCTCAATGACTGATGAGCACTGGAACGAGCTGGTCGAAAGCTGGAAGGATCCCAAAAGGTTGGCATGTTTCTTCCTGGAGAGCATTCTCTTGATTTCGACATGCTAATCTAGAAAGTGTGCCTTATGTAACACCCCGGGTGTCACGCTACAGTAATCACCTACATTAATCAGGATTACTGCTGCTAATCACTGTTGATAATCACTCTTTCTCAAAATGGCCTGGATCAAAATTTTGTTTTGGTCAACTTGCTACAGTTCAAATTCAATTTCTCCTTTTGATATTGTTGAATGCAATGTGATCATGGATCTTGGTCATCATGAATCAAAACAATTCCAAGCTCAAGTCAATTGCCTTTGAGTTGAATTTAAATCAAATGCTCATATTGCCTTTGGTGGCATATTAAAACCAAAGTGCAAAATAAACTTTCTCCAAAAAATTGTGAAACTACTTTTATAAAATCACAAATATTCAGTGGACCATGTTACACCAATTTTGGGATTTTATTAATCTCTAAATTAATTGAAACAATTAAAATAATAGCTTGTTTATTCCATTTTAATCATTTAATATTTAATTAAAATATTAAAGGATTTTATTTGTGCCCAAGACATTTTTTGTGGCACTGGCTCATATTGCAACAATAATTTTGGAGCATCTTTCATGCTTAACAAAAATGTCTAAGTATTTAAATTAAATACAAAGAAGAAATCACAGAAAAGAAAAATATAAAAAGAAAAAAGGGGGAAAACTCCCTATCCCTCACCTAGGGCGAAGCAAACCCTACGGCCCAGCCCAGCTCCCACTCCCATCCCCTACCTACTGCTCACGGGAGGCCGCGGCGGCCATCCAGACCGGCCACGCCGCGCCGTGTCGCCGTGGCCGCCATCCGGCGGCTCCCCGTCAAAGCTAAGACCCCCAGCGCCCCTGAAACCCTAGCCACGCCCCCTGCTCCTCCTCACTCGCGACGCTGCCTCCCCTCCCTCTCTGCTGCCCCTCCCTGGGCTCGCCAGGCGCGGCCGTCGCCGCCCGCCGCGCATGGCCGTGGCCACGGGCCTCCCCGGCGACCACAAGCTTCCTCTTCGAGCCAGCTAGCCCATCGATGCTGGAGGCCCCCGCATCGTTGGAATCGTGCCTTCCTCCCAGCCATAGCCGCCGATGATGCCCGCTCCGATTCGCCACCGTAGCTACCTCCACGGCCTCCCCGAGGAGCTCCCCGTCCCCGATGTGAGCCGCCGCGTCCCCCCCCCTCCCAGCGCTCGTTTTTGTGGCCGTAGTGGTCTCCTGGTTCGAGCCCGACGTCGCCGGCCGCCATGGCAGCGCACGTCCTCACCTCGCTTGACGCGCCCTGGCTCGCGCTCGGACGCGCCCCGTGCGCGCGGTCACCGCCTGCTGGACGCGCCAGGGCCACGCCAGCAATCCCTCCTGGCCGAGGCCACCATGACCCGTGGCCACCCACCCCTCTTCCTCATCGTGCTCGCCATGGCCGGGCCTCGAGCACCTCCGTGGATGCGTGCCCCTGCCTGTGGGTAGCCGCAACCCCCGCCGGCGAGGCCTGGCTGGAATAGCCCCTCACCGCCGTCTCCCCTGTGGCTCGCCACCATGCCAGGCTCGCCGCCGGCGAGTGCAGTGTGTGCACGGCCGTGGGCTAAACGCCCTGTTAATCGGCCTTCTAATTAAATTGTTGTTAAGATAATGTAATACCCCCCTGTGACACTTACACATGGCCCCCACAGCTTCATTGATGTTTAAAGAAAAAGATAATCCCTGTTAAAGTGATGAGTGTATGACAGGTGGGCCCTTTTACTATGTTGATAAATAAAATGGATTTTATTAAATAACCAGTGACTTACATATGGGACCCACATGCCAGGGTTGACCAATCAAAGCACCAAGCCTATGATAGTGTGGCCCCACCTATCAGTTGACCAAGTCCACATGGCTTTTCTAGATAATGTTATTTATATCATAAAAGTAATAAAAAAATTGATTTAACTGATTTAAACTTTGAAATTAAATATCTTTTAAACCGTAAATCGGATTCAAAACCTATATACATCAAAATTGATCAGAAAAATATAACAAATACGGATACACTATCTGTTTGCTAATCACACCCCCCTCTAACATACCGAACATCGAACCCCCCCCTCCGGACCGTCGATCCGAAGATTTGTCCGGTGCTGTTAAAGTATCCGGATGAATTTATTCTGAACACGAAAGTTGTTCGGAATGGTTCAACTAACACGGATACACCCCCCTTATCTTTGTCGGATGTCCACGACACCTCCGGCATGATACATTCCCCCTCTGGTCGCCCTGTTCGGTAATCACCCGGAGTCGGTAGTTCATCCCCGGATGAATTCCCGCTCCGAGCAACGTGCTTTGCACTGCGTTAGAACACCGTTAACTTTGCATACGTCATGCCATGTATTTGTTTGCTATGATTTATTTGTATTTACTGTGTTTATCCCCTTTATTCTCTGGTAGAACCTGCTGCTACCGCCGACTACACAGTTGCCAGGTACGACTACTTCGTCGACGACCCTGCCCCTACCGTCGAGCTTCCAGGCAAGTAGAGCCATTTTCCTTCCCCAGATATCGCCTAACTTTCCGTACTTTCTTTCACTAGGCATTGTTACTGCTGCTGCTACATTACAATCCTATTCAATTGCATAGCCTGATTTTGTCGCCCCTTGTTGTACCTTCCTTATCCTATGCTTCCTGCTATATCTATACATTATATTCAGCAGTGATCCCTGCGCATTTTTAGCTAGGATTAGATAGCGGGCCGTGGCCACTCAGCGGAGTGACGCGGATACAAAATATATACAACTGCTACAGGTACGGAGCAACGCAGACGCCCTAGGGAACCTACAACGGCGAGACTCTGCCGAGTCGCTTCGAGTTTGACTTACGAGGGGACGAACTCGTATTACAGTCACGTCGGCTCACTAGCGTAGCATCCCCGGGATGATACGAGGTATACCTCTTTATTTCATTCCGCTGGTGTCTTTGTCAAACCTCTTTAAGTGTGCCATCGAGGGTGATACCTCCTGGTTTCACTTAATGGTAGGCACTCGAAACAACTGGTGTCCTTAAAGGTAAGAGTCGGGCGACCCAACGGTGCCCGCGAGCGGTATATTGCGTCGGGAACGACAGGGAGGGTACGACCGACGTTACTGGCGTGCTTGGCCCCTGCTCGTATCTCACGAGAGTTACCAAACCACGAAAGTCGAGCTCTACCAAGAGCACACGCGAGATAAGGTAAGGAGTTGGTTCACCTTGTTGGTAACCGCAGAGACTTGGTGGGACGACAGGGTAGGCACCGATGTACTGGTGGTCCTGACTGCTGTCGTTGACCGCGGGTCAGTTAAGTCGAGGCAACGATAACGATTGTCACGCATGTTAATTAAAATGCTAAATGGTTCGGCGGATGACTTGAGAGACCCGTTGGTCTGTACGCACTACCTACACGTGGGATTACGGTGTGGGCCCTCCGCGTCGTAGTTCGTCCGAAAGGTCTTCAGACGTCAGCAGTACTGCGGCCTGATCGCCGGGAAGCCGTGTTGTCTTATTTGCTGAAGCAGGTGTGTTTGGATTTGCCTTTGCTTCACCGGCTAGACTCGCACCGTGCAGGAGCGTGCAAGGGTGAGGGACCTAGACCCCTTGGCGCATAGGATATAGTCCGGCGGATAGCCTCTTTGTTAAGCCTAGGATGGGCTGCGTCGTGTCGGATAGCCTCGGTGGGGCGTTCCCTAACAAGGTTCACGCACCCTGGAGATCCGAGCGTGCAGGCTGAACAGTAGTGCTCCCCTGCAGGGAGTTTAATCTATTCGAATAGTCGTGTCCACGGTAACAGAACGCTTTATGCTGAAGCTGGATCTTACCACTACAAACTATTACTATTAAACTGTATGGTTCCGGGTTTTCTTCCTCGCATGGGAGTCGAGGAGGGGTACTCGGAGGCATTATTATTATTATTGATCATTACAACTTACTATTATACAATGTTGCAGCAACTTCTGCTTCATTGTTACTTTATTGCTTTATATGAACTGTTGGCTGTTTCTCTTCTCATGCTGCAAGACATCGTCAGAAGATGCTAGTCTTCGATGGGCCTAGCTTCTTACCCTTATTATGATTCCTATCTTGTAGTCCACTATATACAGCCTCCCCTTTCCGTTGATACAAATGCATAATGCTTAGTAGCGGACGTAAGACTCGCGGGTATGCTAGATACTCACCTTTGCTTTATTTCCCCTTTTTGTTTTTCCTGATCGACCGCTGCAGTCGACTTTGGATCCTTTGAGTCCAGGAGCAGGAGATCCCCGATGCCGACCACCGCAAAATGAAGATCCCCGATGCCTTCTACGACGTTGAGTTCCCCGTTGACCAGGAGTAGTTTGGAGGTTCCCAGGCAGGAGGCCTCGCCTTTTCGATCTGTTGTTATTTGTGCTAACCTTCTTAAGACATCCTTGTATTCTTGTGTCTGTACTCAGATACTATTGCTTCCACTAACTTTGTGCTTTTGAGTTGTTGTATTCGAGCCCTCATGGCCCCTGGCTTGTATTAAACAGCTTGTATTATTTTATTTGTAGAGTTGTGTTGTGATATCTCACCGTGAGTCCCTAATCTCGATCGTGTACCTTGCGTGTATGATTATTGTACACGGTCTAATTTTTGGGGCGTCACAAGTTGGTATCAGAGCCGACTGCCTGTAGGAGACCCCCTTCCAACTCCTTGGTCGAAGTCGAGTCTAATCTTTGCAAAACTACTTTACTAACATTGTCATGTGGCTTATCGGCCCACGTCGCAAACTTGGTGGTATTAGGATCCTTTTTCTCCGTACCATTACTCTGGGATTCTACTCTCTTATCCTTGCTGGTAAGTTTTACTAACTCTGAATTTAGGTTCTCGCACCTCCTTCCTTCCGAAGAGCCATGCAATCCAGATGATCGCTTACTTCGCCAGAAGATTCTGAAGAGTACTCCCGGATAAACTTCCGAGACCCTATGTGTTCATCGCCTTTGCAATCCCCTACCACCGATAAGTCCGTATGGCTAATTACATCCACCTCCCGGTCTGGAAATCATAATTTCCTTGTACTTAAGCATCGAATTATTCCGATGCTTCTATCACCCGATGCCTTTGCATTCTTTCTCCTTCTGGTTGAGTGTCGATACTCACATCAGTTTCTTTGCGAACCACCTGCCCTTTGGTGGATTACTATCCGACTAATCTTACGTGGCTTCTTCCATATGTCAATTGGATTCATTGTGTGAAATATCATCCTTGCCCCTCGATAATTTGTGTTATCATCGACAATCTCCTTTGACTCCCTGCCAATACAAACTTGGTCAGGTATATCATGCTCTGCTTTCCCTTGGGAAGGATATACACCTAATACTTGAGTATAATCACATTTTCCCTTCCATTGGTCTGTTTAACCTTTCTTGTAATGTGTCTTATCTGAGCAGTGAAAATTCCCTGCTTATGAAAACACCTCGATGCCCTACTCAGTCAGTATAACATGTTGCTATTGTTGATGGCGTTTCAATAACCACCTATGGATGAGAACCTTGCCAATTGGTCCGCCTCATTCTAACGAGCGGCAAAGTGGTTCTCTTTGTCCACTGCTCCTGGTATCGATATTGTTGCCGACTTACCTGGAAAATTGTTCCTTGACAAACCTTGCGTCGTGATCGCATAAAATGTCACCATCCCATGTGGGCCCATAACCCAGAGTCCACAGGATTGAAACCTGACTCTTTTGTACATTCCCGTTCCCAAGGATTATTCCTCGTGCTTGACCTCGTATGCCATTCACGAGTCACATACCTTATGATATTCAGTCCAATACCCAAACACAGTTCTTATGCCCGATGCGCTGGATCCCCCTTTTTCAGCATCCGTCATCGGCATCGAATGCATGCATGTCCGCTTGTAACTTCTCATACCTCCTCTTGTTTCTCTCGATGTAATTCTCTGAGTTTAAACTCGAGAGATACGTTGCACCCCATTCCCTTGGACAACCTCGGTTGATTAACCTAGTACCGATCCGACCCCTTGAGTTTACCCAGAGCCTATTCATAAGTACGATGAAGACCCGGAATGAAGGATGATAACTCGTCGAGATGCAACGATGCAAAGCATTGAAGACATCAACGAGAAGGATTAACTTCTTCGAGATGGACAACAAGAACCGAAAGATTCGTTAGAATACGAAACCAAGACTTTAACCCTTACACTACCTTTAAATTCTCGGAACGAGAATTCTTTGTAGTGGTGGAGATTTGTAACTCCCCGGGTGTCACGCTAAGTAATCACCTACAGTAATCAGTATTACTGCTGCTAATCACTGTTGATAATCACTCTTTCTCAAAATGGCCTGGATCAAAATTTTGTTTTGGTCAACTTGGTTCGGTTCAAATTCAATTTCTCCTTTTGATATTGTTGAATGCAATGTGATCATGGATCTTGGTCATCATGAATCAAAACAATTCCAAGCTCAAGTCAATTACCTTTGAGTTGAATTCAAATCAAATGCTCATATTGCCTTTGGTGGAATATTAAAACCAAAGTGCAAAATAAAGACTCTCCAAAAAAATTTGAAACTACTTTTATAAAATCACAAATATTCAGTGGACCATGTTACACCAATTTTGGGATTTTATTAATCTCGAAATTAATTGAAACAATTAAAATAGTAGCTTGTTTATTCGATTTTATTCATTTAATATTTAATTAATATATTAAAGGATTTTATTTGCACCCAAGACATTTTTTGTGGCACTGGCTTGTAGTGCAACAATAATTTTGGAGCATCTTTCATGCTTAACAAAAATGTCTAAGTATTTAAATTAAATACAAAGAAGAAATCAAAGAAAAGAAAAATATAAAAAGAAAAAAAAGGGGGGGGGAAACTTCCTATCCCTCACCTAGGGCGAAGCCCACCCTACGGCCCAGCCCAGCTCCCACTCCCATCCCCTACCTACTGCTCACGGGAGGTCGTGGCGGCCATCCAGGCCGGCCACGCCACGCCGTGTCGTCGTGGCCGCGATCCGGCGGCTCCCCGTCAAAGCTAAGACCCCTAGCGCCCCTGAAACCCTAGCCACGCACCCTGCTCCTCCTCACTCACGCCGCTGCCTCCCGTCCCTCTCTGCTGCCCCTCCCTGGGCTCGCCAGGAGCGGCCGTCGCCGCCCGCCGCGCATGGCCGTGGCCACGGGCCTCCCCGGCGACCACAAGCTCGTCTAGGAGGCTCCCCATCGTCGCCCTCGTCTACCCAGCTAGCCCATCAATGCTGGAGGCCCCCCGCATCGCCGGAATCGTGCCTTCATCCCCGCCATGGCCGCCGACGATGCCCGCTCTGATTCGCCACCGTAGCTACCTCCACGGCCTCCCCGAGCAGCTCCCCGTCCCCGGTGTGAGCCGCCGCATCCCCCCCCCTCTCAGCGCTCGTTTTTGTCGCCGTAGTGGTCTCCTGGTTCGAGCCTGACGTCGTTGGCCGCCATGGCAGTGCACGTCCTCACCTCGCCTGACGCGCCCTGGCTCGCGCTCGGACGCGCCCCGTGCGCGCGGTCACCGCCTGCTGGACGTGCCAGGGCCACGCCAGCAGCTCCTCCTGGCCGCGGCCACCATGACCCATGGCCACCCCCCTCTTCCTCATCGTGCTCGCCATGGCCAGGCCTCGACCACCTCCGTGGATGCGTGCCCCTGCCTGCGGGTACCCGCAACCCCCGCCGGCGAGGCCTGGCTGGAAAGCCCCTCACCGCCGTCTCCCCTGTGGCTCGCCACCGTGCCAGGCTCGCCGCCAGCGAGTGCGATGTGTGCACGGCCGTGGGCTAACCGCCCTGTTGATCGACCTTCTAATTAAACTGTTGTTAAGATAATGTAATACCCCCCTGTGACACTTACACATGGCCCCCACAGCTTAATTGATGTTTAAAGAAAAAGATAATCCCTGTTAAAGTGATGAGTGGATGATAGGTGGGCCCTTTTACTATTTTGATAAATAAAATGGATTTTATTAAATAACCAGTGACTTACATATGGGACCCACATGCCAGGGTTGAGCAGTCAAAGCACCTAGCCTTTGACAGTGTGGCCCCACCTGTCAGTTGACCAAGTCAACATGGCTTTTCTGGATAATGTTATTTATATAATAAAAGTTATAAAAAATGATTTAAATGATTTAAACTTTGAAATTAAATATCTTTTAAACCGTAAATCGGATTCAAAAACTTTATACATCAAAATTGATCAAAAAATATAACGAATACGGATACGCTATCTGTTTGCTAACCACCCCCCCCCCATCTAACATACCGAATATTGAACCGCCCCCCCTCCGGACCGTCTATCCGATGATTTGTCCGATACTGTTAAAGTATCCGGATGAATTTATTCTGAACACGAAAGTTGTTCGGAATGGTTCAACTAACACGGATACACCCCCCTTATCTTTGTCGGATTTCCACGACACCTCCGGCATGATACCGTCCCCCTCCGGTCGCCCTGTCCGGTAATCATCCGGAGCTGGTAGTTCATCCCCGGATGAATTCTCGCTCCGAGCAACGTGCTTTGCACTGCGTTAGAACACCGTTAACTTTGCATACGTCATGCCATGTATTTGTTTGCTATGATTTCTTTGTATTTACTGTGTTTATCCCCTTTATTCTTCGGTAGACCCTGCTGCTACCGCCGACTACACTGCTGCCGGGTACGACTACTTCGTCGATGACCCTGCCCCTACTGTCGAGCTTCTAGGCAAGCAGAACCATTTTCCTTCCTCAGATATCGCCTACCTTTCCGTACTTTCTTGCAATAGGAATTTTTACTTCTGCTGCTACGTTACAATCCTATTCAATTGCATAGCCTGATTTTGTCGCCCCTTGTTGTACCTTCCTTATCCTATGATGCCTGCTATATCTATACATTATATTCAACAGTGAGCCCTACACATTGTTAGCTAGGATTAGATAGTGGGCCGTGGCCACTCAGCGGAGTGACGCGGATACAAAATATATACAACTGCTACAGGTACGGATCAATGCAGACGCCCTAGGGAACCTACAACAGAGAGACTCTGCCGAGTCGCTTCGAGTTTGACTTACGAGTGGACGAACTCGTATTTCACTCTCGTCGGCTCAGTAGCATAACATCCCCGGGATGATACGAGGTATACCTCTTTATTTCATTCCGCTGGTGTCTCTGTCAAACCTCTTTAAGTGTGCCATCGAGGGTGATACCTCCTGGTTTCATTTAATGGTAGGCACTCGAACCAAATGGTGTCTTTAAAGGTAAGAGTCGGGCGACCCAACGGTGCCCGCGAGCGGTATATTGCGTCGGGAACGACAGGGAGGGTACGACCGACGTTACTGGCGTGCTTGGCCCCTGCTCGTATCTCACAAGAGTTACCAAACCACGAAAGTCGAGCTCTACCAAGAGCACACGCGAGATAAGGTAAGGAGTTGGTTCACCTTGTTGGTAACCGCAGAGACTTGGTGGGACGACAGGGTAGGCACCGATGTACTGGTGGTCCTGACTGCTGTCGTTGACCGCGGGTCAGTTAAGTCGAGGCAACGATAACGGTTGTCACGCATGTTAATTAAAATGCTAAATGGTTCGGCGGATGATTTGAGAGACCCGTTGGTCTATACGCACTACCTACACGTGGGATTACGGTGTGGGCCCTCCGCGTCGTAGTTCGTCCGAAAGGTCTTCAGACGTCAGCAGTACTGCGGCCTGATCGCCGGGAAGCCGTGTTGTCTTATTTGCTGCAGCAGGTGTGTTTGGATTTGCCTTTGCTTCACCGGCCAGACTCGCACCGTGCAAGAGCGTGCAAGGGTGAGGGACCTAGACCCCTTGGCGCATAGGATATAGTCCGGCGGATAGCCTCTTTGTTAAGCCTAGGATGGGCTGCGTCGTGTCGGATAGCCTCGGTGGGGCGTTCCCTAACAAGGTTCACGCACCCTAGAGATCCGAGCGTGCAGGCTGAACAGTAGTGCTCCCCTGCAGGGAGTTTAATCTATTCGAATAGTCGTGTCCACGGTAACAGAACGCTTTATGCTGAAGCTGGATCTTACCACTACAAACTATTACTATTAAACTGTATGGTTCCGGGTTTTCTTCCTCGCATGGGAGTCGAGGAGGGGAACTCGGAGGCATTATTATTATTATTAATTATTACAACTTACTATTATACAATATTGGAGAAAATTCTGCTTCATTGTTACTTTATTGCTTTATATGAACTGTTGGATGTTTCTCTTCTCAAGCTGCAAGACATCATCAGAAGATGCTAGTATTCGATAGGCCTAGCTTCTTACCCTTATTCTGATTCCTATCTTGAAGTCCACTATATACAGCCTCCTCTTTCCGTTGATACAAATGCATAATGCTTAGTAGCGGACTTAAGACTCGCGGGTATGCTAGATACTCACCTTTGCTTTATTTCCCCTTTTTGTTTTGCCTGATCGGCCGCTGCAATCGACTTTGGATCCTCGGAATCCAGGAGCAGGAGATCCCCGATGCCGACCACCACAACATGAAGATCCCCGATGCCTTCTGCGACGTCGAGTTCCCCGTTGACCAGGAGTAGTTTGGAGGTTCCCAGGAAGGAGGCCTCGCCTTTTCGATCTGTTGTTATTTGTGCTAGCCTTCTTAAGGCATCCTTGTATTCTTGTGTCTGTACTCAGATACTATTGCTTCCGCTAACTTTGTGCTTTTGAGCTGTTGTATTCGAGCCCTCGTGGCCCCTGGATTGTATTAAACAACTTGTATTATTTTATTTGTATCGTTGTGTTGTGATATCTCACCGTGAGTCCCTAATCTCGATCGTGTACCTTGCGTGTATGATTACTGTACATGTTCTGATTTTGGGGGCGTCACACCTTACATGTATTATGTCTCTTGATGTAGGAAATATCTAAAATTAACAAAAACAACCGAGCTCAAGTTAAGTTTCACCAAACTTCTAGCTCACGCAGCTACCCTGTGCATTGTGAAAATCTGGTAAGTAAAAAATGTGGCTATGGATGTGCATTGTCATGAGAAATGTTCTTGATCATAGGTTCATGTAAACAATTGCTTCCATGTTGTAGCTGTGTATGATGCTCCCTTGCCTTTGTATCTATTTTTAGGGAGACAAATACAAAGGTAAAGAACCCACTAAAGTGGATTTGTTCAAGGAGTGCCACTACAGCAAGAAAAATAAAAGCTACACTGCTGCTATGGAAGCTGCAATTGTAAGTTAGCTTCCAAAGATTACCAATGTTTTGCCATGATTGAAAAAACATCAGTTTTGATAATATGTGGCTAGATGAAACGACTTTGCGTATAACTATTTTGACATGTGACTGAACAACCACCTAAAATTACAGTGTTTTGTATTAATCTAATATTTGGCTTTATATATTTAAGTTTTGGCTATCCCCAATGTCATCTTTTAGTATATATATATATATAGGTAAATTATTTTGGACACCTAGGTTCTTGGGCACCTTGATTAGCACAAGGTATGTTTGCTTTATTTCCTCATTGTACATTAATTCTAGTTCTTAGTAAATACCTTACTTAAAACGGTAATTAATTCAAGGTATTAATACATACCTTACTTAAAAAGGTGTTAATGCATACCTCCTTTATCAACGAAATCAAGGTATGATCCAATGGTGTGCAGGCAAGGTGGCTGGGCACCAAGGTGTCCCAAATGGGCATCCTATATATATATATATATATATATATTCTAGAGATTGACTTCCTGAAACAATTTGATTTAAACATTAGTCGCTTCTATTTTATTCAGGCAATTTAGCTTGTAAAAATATAGCTGACTGTTTCTTCTGTCCACTTGTTTGTTGATGATAGTATATATAAATAATTTGACTCACATCTGCATAGAAAAAAGATTAATCTGACTTTGTTTTCATGAATTTCTAGTTGTAAAGTATGGATGCATGTTAGTCCTTAAAAAATGATGCATGTTATCTTGTTGATGATGTCTTATCTACTTGTTCTTAATCCATGTTTGTTGCTTCCATTGCTAGACTGAGATGGAAAACAAGGCCTCCCAACCTACAGAAGATGGTCAATAATCAAACTCTGCAATCGAGGTTGAAGCTGAATTGCTTGCTAAACACATGAATAAATCAAGGTTTATTGAGCATGTGGGTATCCAACACGTCCATTCGAGATCTAGTGCTAGCAACTGTGAAGCAGAACTGGCAAAGAGGGGAAATGTTGAGCTTCGGGCGCTTGTTGACACATTGACCAACCAGTTGAAGGAATCTAAAGAAGCAAGTGCCAGGAAAGATGAGGAGAATAGGAAGAGAGATGAGGAAAACAGGAAGGAGCAAGCTGACATGGATCCAAAACTAGAGTTTTTGCTAAGGCAGATGCAATCAAGATCAATTGAAGGGTAAGTTGTGTCCCAAAAGAAAGGTTGCTGGAAGCTATGTGAATGTGATACACTTCTAGAATGTACCTTGTTATTTTTTAAGGCTTTTGCTGTGACAAATGCACACTGTTGGATGCAAACTCGTTGCATTTTGCTGCCAGATGGTTAATGGATCTGGAGATGTAATCTCAATGAAATGTTGGATCAGTATTTTTTTAATGTGATGATGTGCGTATTTTGTATCTTCAACATTGTACAAATAATGAACAATTTTCACTCTCAAATGCTGAAATTGGTTGGGTAACTAAAACAATGGTAGGTTGGATGAGGCAGGCCTGGAAAATATTTTGGGAAACAGATAACAAAAATGGCCCAATAATTTTTAATGTGTTGATTTCCTTGTTGGACCAGTAGTAAACAGGCTAACAAAAGAGGATAGAAACATGTCTGGGCCGAAACAAACGGGTTGAACCAGTAAACAAAAATAGGCTAATAGGCCTGGATGTAACAAATTAAATGGGCCAAGGAGATTCCACGTCAGATCCACGCCGGCACCACGTTAGATCCACACAGGAGCAAAGTTAATGCCGCGTCAGCAAATGGATGACGAAAATGTCTGTCACAGAAACCCGGGCTTCGGCCGGGCCGGTCGGGCTTGGGTGCACACCCGTGAAGGTAACACTCCGTCATGGAATTCCTCAAAACCATGACGGTCAATGAAATCCGTCATCGTTGGTAGCACAACCAAATTATGACGCGATATACATGACGGATTCCTGGACCGTGATGGGCGTGCATCACTGACAGTATTTTGTCCTTCTATGACGGACAGTGACTGTCATGGATTAACAGATTTCTTGTAGTGTCTCCCGCTGATGCTATGGATGATGTGACTTACAACCATAATCCAAAAGGCTAGAATTCCACCACAGCTAAATGCATTGTCTTCACCACCATGAAACCCGAACTTCGAAATGTTTGGGATAGTTATGTTATTCATGGAACTGAAAAGTTAGTTTCAGTAATGAGACAATAGATGTAGGATATAAGATATCTAGTAAAATTTACGATTGTAAGCATTGGTGAAGTTGTTCATGGTGCTCAAACAAAACTGATAAGTGTGGGATCT
Organism: Bromus sterilis; assembly: GCA_950022295.1. Classification (NCBI taxonomy): domain Eukaryota; kingdom Viridiplantae; phylum Streptophyta; class Magnoliopsida; order Poales; family Poaceae; genus Bromus; species Bromus sterilis. Next base: position 151,547,609 of record OX465596.1, on the reverse strand, counting down.
AGAAGAACACCAATCATATGATGATGGGAATTAAGGAAAGCGAAGTTCGAAAGGGTGTTAGTAAGACTTACACGCCGGAAAATACATGGCCTTCTCCACTCTTGATCATGTGTGATCTTCTGAGAGTAGGAGTAACATTGGAAATAGAACTATGATACATATAAAGGCAAAACGAAAGAAGACTGGAATACCCAGCTCAGAAATGAAAGTCATACGAAGTTATAGATGAGTTCATTGCTGGTCAAAAGATGTAATTCTTGGGAATCATGATAAAGTGGTTAATTATTGATTCTGTATATTGTGATTAAAATGTTGATCACCGGAATATCACTTTGATTGCATATTGTCGCAAGTCAATGGAAGATATACTATGGCCTTTATGACTAGCAAATAATGAGTTTGACACGCACGGGAATATAGTAAAAGGTTTACTACACTGTGTGTTGACTCTATGATTATCATCATAATTCATTTTAGAGTTGAGTAAATTGGTACTACATTTTAGCCTTGTTGCAAAACATCATTTTGAATCATGTTTGTTTGGAAAGAAAGTTATTCAAAGTTATGAATAATATAAAGGCCATACTAACATTTTGAATAGATTGTATGTTATCAATCTTGATAATAATACTAAACATACATAACACTGACGCTAAACATCGCAAGACTGACATAAATACCACACAGGTGTGGCACTGCAGTTTATCACAAGTCACATAACATGCATGAAGAATTTCCATAAGTGATGGACTTTCGATTCATATGATTATGAATCACTTTAGGCTTGCAAACTTTGTCCCGAAGTAATGTGACTAAACACCGTTGATAGGCCATACATGAACGGACAACTAAATTATTGTAAATCATACATGATGATGTGTGTAGTCCAATAATTGTAATTGTGTGAATTGGATTATTCTATCTTCACTCATGAGTTGAAGTAGATATGTGGATATTTGCTCAATGGAGACATACATATGAAATCTTTGAAACGTTTAAGGAATTTTAGAGTGAAACTGAAATTCATTGTAACAAGAAAATAATGCTTCTGCAAATTATATTGTGGAAAGTAATATTTGAGTTACAAGATTAGCGAACGTCGGATGACTTGTGAAGAAGTGTCATAATTTGCGCCTCTCGAAACACCACTAAGAGTAAAGTGTTCGAGATACATAATCAAGCCATGTATGACACAGTAAGATCAAATATGATGTTTATCAATTTTCCATTATAATTATTAAAGATATGCGTTAGTGACAAAGGCTTTTACCCTGCAAAGAGCACCATCAAATCTGTTGAAATGACACCATATTAGACATGGTATGGAATGTCTTTCTTTAAATTTGGGTACATGAGATATATGTTTGATATACTCAAAACCCCAAATCAGATAAGTGCTTCTTTGTTAAGGTTATTCCGAAAGTTTGGTATTCCTCTGTCACTACACAAAAGCAAAACTGCTTGTTGTTAGGAACGGTGTGTTTTGAAGAAAATAGTTTGTTGCAAAAGAGTGAGTGGGAGGACAGTGCAACTTGTCAAGATTTTGAATCTTCAGAGAAGTGGGAAGCTGAACCACACAGATTAGGCAAAACTCATACAAACATTTATGTTATGTAAACAAGATATTGTTGTTTGACAATGATAAACCTGTGATATACAAAGAAGCGTTGATGGGGCCTGCCTCCAGGATTTGGCTAAATGCCAAATAATCCGAGATAGTATCCATGGATGTAAGTCAAGTTTTGAACTTGGTAGACCCTTTGACAGGCTAAAAGTTTGAAGAATATATAAATGGATCTATGCCTGATTTGGATGAAATTGTTTTATCCATAAATCACAACTCTTTGGAAAGATGTTTTCTAGCAAGTTCAAAAGTTGACTACAGCAAATTAGTCTCGACTGTAGAGATGCTTTAATCAGTTCGGGTTATACTAGCAATTATTACATATCTCATTTATAGGATATGGTAAAATGAACATCAAAACAAAGTTCCTACACAGAAATATAAAAAAGGACGTATATCAGATACGACCGGAATGTTTTTTCTATTCAAAGGATGCTGGGATAGATGCAAGCCTCGAATATCCAGTAATGGGCTGAAGCTAGCAAAATGGAGTTGGAATTTTCCTTGTGATGAAATTGCCAAAAGAGTTTGTTTTCATCAGGAATAACAAAGATGCTTGAATATTCAAGAAAGTAAGTGGGAGCTAAATAATATTTCTAAAATCTTATGACATATTGTTGATTAGAAATAATATAAATTTCTTGACACGAATAAGGACTTCATTGAAAAGAGTTTTCAGCTGAAGTACATGGGATAATATAGCATTCGAATGGAGCACAATAATCTATGAAGATAGTAAGTGTTTGATCATGCTAAAGCCAACGTTACATATTGACATGATACTAAAGTAGTTTATTATGAAAACGCCAAGAATGATGTTCTTGCCGAGGTCATGGTGAAAAGTTGTTTGCGGAAATCGGTGTTCATGAACACAGATAAGGAAAACTCATGAATTGAATTTCACTCACCTATGTGTTTGGATTAATCATGTACACCATAATATGTAAAACGACCAGATATGTCCAATGCTCCAGAAAGTTGTGACCAAGGTACCAAAGTGATCAATATGTTGATCATTGGACAAACAGTGAAAAGTTAAAATTATGATAGATAATATATGTTTCTCGGAAATTGGAGATAGTGAAGATCTCGTTGTAATAAGTTACACCAGCTGAATTTTGATGTAAATAGTTACATCAATTCAGTATTCATACTTACTCCGACCGATTTTTGATTTTGATTGGGATTTTGAGTTTCACACGTAAGGGTGGAATAGTATGGAGGAACTCTGTTAAGTTAGATACTATGGAGAATTCTATAACATAGGCTAAGTATATTGTTTTTCAAAGAAGTAACAAGGTAGGGTATTTTGAATCATAAGTTCATTTACGAAGTTGGTATGGTTTTGCTAGATGTCTGTGTTCATGGAACATTGATGAATGATTTCATGACTTACTCTAAGGCATCAAGGTCCTACCAAATGATTCAAAATTATACAAAGCTAAACTGATAAAATTAGTGAATTTTATGATTCGTGAAAACACGAAGATATGCAAGATACAAACGGGCCTGAAACGTCAGATCCGAAGATGAAGTCTATACCACAAATGAAGCATGCAATACACCGGTATGACATAGGTGTAAAGTGCTCAAGCACTGACAATATTATTGACTCTAGTAAAAGTGGGAGACTGTTGGAAATATGCCCTAGAGGCAATAATAAAATGTTATTATATATATTTCCACGTTCGTAATTAATGTTTATATTTTTGTGCTATAATTGCAATGACCCTGACTGTGAGATTCAGAAGAAAACTCATTTGCATGTGTGGAAATGTAAACACCAAGATTTCCTTGTTTAGCCGGTAAGACCAGCTCATGTGCTACCTGATGACTACGTTTTCTTAATCATGGACATTGTTCTTGTAACAAGGATGTCAGTAGCAATGAGAACATATTGTTAGCAGAACAATGATGTTGAACCGACCCCAGTATTGAATGATATACTTAGAGATCACATCGTAACAACGTTATAATTCATATCAGGAAATGTTGTCATATACATAATTCCTTAGACCATGAAAATATCGAGTTGCTTCACAGAGGAAGATGTACTTTGGTTCTTAGATGAATCTTCCCGTTACTGGGAAGTAGTAAAATAATTTATGGGTACATCGGATAGTGTGTCTAGTAATTGTGATAGTTCAACACTAGGATTTTCTCCATCACGATGAAGAGAAATTTAATTCGGGCCCACTCGGTATGACGGTATCCATTATAGTATGGCCAGACGCATTGTGATTTAGTCACTGGGATACCAGAATACGATAACAAGAAAAGGGACAAACGAGCAAAGAGGATAACGAGTGGCTTGTGTTCAAGAAGTTGTTACACATGGGTGCCAAACTTCTCTCCTCTGACTTTGTCATATATCGCGAAGCAAAGGAAATTGTACATGACTAAACATAATGGTTCACTCAAAGTTTCTTCGTGTATGTGCGGGAGTCAACATGGGTTTCCATGGCTCCGCTGTTGATTATTGGCTATTGACAAAAGGCTGTTGACCTATGTCCGGAAGATGTTCTGAGTCATGTCTGCATTATACCGAACCTATTGGGTCACACACTTAACGATTAGTAGTCTGTTAGAATACTGAAATGGTAGAAGGTTTAGTGGAAGCAAAGAAGAATAGTTTACACGGGCACCGGAAGTAGTTCCGTGTATTTATGGAATTGTTCATAAGGGCACCAGAAGTAGTTCTGGGTATTTAAGCATATGTCTGGATCACTCTAGAATAGTCCCCAGGTGGTTTCGGAACATATGAGAATGGTACTGGGTAAGTCCTGGATCGACCGGAGTAGTTTCCGGTTAATCGGTGGACATCCCGACAAACTTACGCGGTCATCGGATTTCTTAGACTATAACTCGGATGGTCCCAGAACCTATCCAGATAGTTTCAGGACATCCGAAAACGGTCCCGGAAGGTCTTGGAAGTGTTCCATAAGGTTCCAGAATGTCCAGAAACCATCCCGGAAGGTCCCGAAATGGCCTAGAATTGTCCCGAAGGGTCCTGGAAGGTTCTGGAAGGTTCCACAAGTTTCCGGACAGTACCATATGCGCCCCACCACCCTTAGACTTGGGGGGGCAATGCACACCAAGGGGGCTGGCCTAAATTGGGTGGTGGGGGCGGCCTACTTGGGGAGGAGTCATCCTTGGACTCAGACTCCCAGGTGGCAAGGTCTCCCTTTGGGACTAGGAGTCCAAGGGGGACTCCTACACCCCTTAGGTCGGCCAAGGGGCCTCCTGGCCACCTATATAATGAGGGGACAGGTGGCGTCTGTAGCACACTTGCTCCCCAAGGCCTATGGCCACCCTCCCTCATCTAAACCACGTTGCTCCACAATTAGACCCCGGTTTAGACGCTGTTCTAGATCGGAATCCGTTAGGGTTTTCTCCCTCTAGTTTTCTCGATGGCGTTCTTCTCTAGACGGAGGAGCGCTGCAGGATTTCTGCTACGCGGTGTGTGGAAACTAATGGAGGGTTCCTTCCTTCGACCCTTCTTCGAGGAGCTTGTTTGTGGGACTTATTGTAAGGCCCGATATGCGGTACTGTTCCAGATCTAGATGTTTCCATCCAGATCCGGGGACGAAGCACATATCGGGCCTTACAACTTGGTATCAGAGCCTTACCGACCGTAGGATCCCCTCTCTGGCCGAAGTCGAGTCTAGACAAAAACTATTTTGTAGTTACTAAGTTAGTTATCGGAGACTAGGATTCTTTTTACTCCTTATCCTTGCTCTGGTGAGGACAAGTATCGTAAGTGTTTTAATTCTTATCTTACCCCCTTCAAACTCTAGGATCTCGAGAGTCTGGAGTATCGAAATCATTACAATGCCTTGCTTACAACGTATTGTCTCGATTCCAATCTCAGGTTTGGGAAATCCTGTAGTACCTTTAGTCTGTCTGACTCTGGGTAAACCTCTTGATCACCTGTAGCTAAACAACTTGAACCATTCTAAATGTGTGGTATCGTCGTGTGTGACGAGTACTCCACTTAACCTGTTAGTAACCTCTTTCGACGGTAGGTGCGATGTCTCGTGTTTCCTTCCTGTTGATGCTTGCTCGTGTTTGCTTCGTAGTAATAGATGCTTCCTCGTTGATTGCTTTCCAGTGTTTACCGTCTTGTGTGCTTCCGCGGGTACCTCTCGAAGACGATGAGAGCTTGCGATCAACTACACCTTCGGAACCCGACTTATCAACAGGCAAGGACTATACATTACTTATGATCCATTCTATTTCAACCAGCCGTTTGCATGCTAGTATAGGATAGGTTCGATGTTTGATCCTACCACATGTTTACAGCCTCTTTCAAACTGATACAGCCATGTCCCCTCCCAGCAAACCTTGTACTGCTATGTTACTATTGCTCGTTGCTCATACCCTGCTTAGTATGCATGCCTAGGATGATATGATGTTACCATGTTACTCCTTGGTTTGGGCTATCACATTATTATATTGTTTTTGATGATATGATTATTATAAACGTTGACTATACTCGACGAAGGATGGAAGGTATAGGCTATCCCGCCCCGACGCTTTGTTCCATTCGAGTCACCTAGGACCCGAGTTCCGGGTATTGGTTTTAAGACTGAGCGTTCCTAACCGCGTGTGGGATTTTATGGGGTCCCCTTTTCTTACCTACCTTGCTTCAAACATTTCTAGTGGTGGCCCAAGCTGATTTACCATTTGAAACTGTGTGTGTGCTGGTCGGCCGCCAGTAGTTTTCAAACCAACCTGGACCAGTGAGGACATAGTTCCCTTGCTGACCCACCTTGTTCGGCTGAGGACCAGGTTTCCCATGTGTGATTAACCGGCTATCCGAACCTGCGACACACGGTAGAGACCAGATCGAGAGCGCGGCCGGATCCTGAGCTGGATGTCGACTCACCGGGGCCCACCCGGATTTGTTCGTTGTTAGTTAGAGGGACCTGTCGTTTCGGATCTCTTGGAACTAAATCATAAAATGGTTTCCTGTGATGGGTAGCAACTGAGAGAGATGAGCATGCATGCGGAGCCATGTAATGGGCAGTTGTTACACCCCTGCAGGGCTAAATCTTTTCGAGAAGCCGTGTCCACGGTTATGGACGACTTGAGACCTACTCCTTGTTCATAGAAAACAACAACTGAGATAATCTTAATAAACTTGATCAACGTGTGTGTGCCTTGACTGCTTCTTCTTCGTCGGGATGCGAAGAGGAGGACAAGGATAGGATAGGTGTTATGCTTGCATAAGTAGTTGATAGCAAGACTTGTTGGAGGCGATTCCTCATCGAATGCTTGGTTTCTTACCTTACTCTCTAGATCGTTAGCCACTTCATAAATGCTAGTGCGGAAGCAACCTCACCACTTACCCCATCCTTACCGTAAACTACTAGTTGTCCTAGAATGATGAGTGATGAAGTCCTTATTGGGTCAGATGACCACTACAGTTGGATGCTGAGTTCCTCTGTACTCATGATACTAACCCCAAACTCTTTTGAGGGTCTTGATCGACAACAGGTATGGTGATCGACGTTTCACGTGGAGACTCGACGACGACTAGTTAGGAGGATCCCGGCGGAGGGCCTGGACCCGTGTGGTTATGGGGACCGATGTTTTTCTCTTTGCTAATAGGCATTTTCTTGTAGTCTGTACTCAAGACATGTATCTTCCGCTGTTGTATTGTATTAAGGAAATTGTATGCCGATTGTATGACATGTTGTATCCTTCTATCTATAATGCTGTGATATCATGTTGGAAATCCAGGGCATATGACATCGTCGTATGTCGCGGTGGGACCGATATGTGCTTCGTCCCCTTATCTGGATGGAAACATCTAGATCTGGAACAATACCGCATATCGGGCCTGACACTTGTTCGTGGTACTAGATCGCGAGACGGTTCGAGGGATCGATATCGTCGCGGTTTGGAGGTCATTGAAATTCCTAGCTGCGGGGATCTGCACCGACGGTCTTCACCGACTCTACTTCCGCTACATCGGTTGGTCATCCATGACCTAAAACCATGTATGCAATCTTCGTAGATGATCATGGGTGATTGCTACGTAGGCCGAATTTTTTTTTCTACTACGTTTCCCAACAGACCATCCTCTTCATCGACAGAATGTTTTTCCATCAACGCCAACTTTTCTAGATCTGGATCGCGGTCAAGCAAGCTAGGTGCATGGAGGCTGCGTCCGGCCCCAGCATCGCTTGCACACCCCATCTCTATCCGCATCTGCGCCCGGAGGCTGCAAGGTTCATCATTCTTGTCGCGCTGCCAGGTTGACTTCATTCGGCTCGAGGCCAGTGCATCCGGACGATTCGAGCTTGTGCATCCAACGTCTCCAGGCTAATCCATCCAGCCGGTTTTCATCCTGACACACTGAACTCCTCTGCATCCGGCTACGTCGTGCACTCCTCTAAGCGCCCGCCGACTGCTCCCAACCAAGTGAAACCACCAGGTCGGCCCCGCGCTTTCCGGCTGCGGTCCTACGGCTCCTCCATGACGGTGCCTTCCGGTCGCTAGGCCGGCTGCCGCCCCTGCGTGATACGTCCCAAATGTATCTATAATTTCTTCTTCTTCCATGCACTTTTATGTGACATTGCTACATGTTTTGTTACACTTATATCATTTAACACATATTTGGACTAACCTACTAACTTAGTGCACCCAGCTCCAGTTTCTGTCTGCTGATGTCTTTAGTTGCAGTGATTTTTTCCCAATTTAAAATGCTCCAAAAATTCCTGAAAATTCAGAATAAAAATCAGCAAGACGGAAGATTTCGGAACCTCGAAGGAGGGACAGGGGGCCCACTTGGCACCCAGGCGGCCAGGTGGCGCGGCCCCACCCCTGGCCGCGCCACCAGGGCGCCTAGGAGCCCCGAGTGGCATGTAGGGGGGATGGCCTAGGGCCATGACCCGGCATACGGAAGAACAGGGCCGACTCAGTAAGGAGAAGGCCCAAAAGGAGACTTGGCTTGGGACGGGACACGTCACCGCGAAGCTAGAAGACCGTAGAAGGAAATAGACTTACCTTATGTAATAAGTAAAGTATGTTGTAGAATGAGACTAGGACTCCATCTCGTATGGAAGTCGGATTCTTCTAACTTTAGGGACTCGTCATTTATATAAACCGGCACCCAGGGGACCAAGAAAACAACTCAACTTAGATCCTCTCGAGGCATAGGAAGCAATCTCGCACCCTTGTATTCGAGAAGTCGACACCCCATAATAGAAAAGCTGGAGTAGATCTTTACCTTACGAGGGGCCGAAACCTGGGTAAATCTCATGTCTTGTGTTCTGTCCGACTCACCTCCTCGAAACCACCTCGCAGCAAAGGTCCCACACTAAGTTCTCTAATGAGGACATCTGCCGTGACTTTCCCACGATAGTTGGCACCCACTGTGGGGCCTGCGCACGCAGGTGTCGTGATCATGGAGGGAGCTCTATCAGGTATGCAAGGTTTCGTCACTAGCCGAATCACCAGAAGCCGGCGAGGAAAACTCTACATCGACGACACCACCTGGGATTCCGAAGCCGACTCCATCGAGTGGGGCCATCGGGTCCCGATCAGTTCCATCCACATCTTCATTGGCAAGGTAAACGGATCTGAGCCTGAGCCAGATCGCAACGCCCTGTGAAAAGCCGCGAGCCGGTCCATGACCAACTCAAGGCATGTCTTCGTCGGATTCACCAATTGATCTCTAGAGTCGGCGCGTTCTGTCATGACCTTGGAACAGGATAGCTTGGCGGAGCTCTCCGACGCTGACTCACACCCTAGCGAAGAAACGATTCGGATTCGAAGTCGATCCGTTCTGCTGGAAGCAACAGACTTGGATCAGGAGTATAGGGTTAAGATCCAGATTCCACCTATTTCCAGCCACCATACAAAGCTACCGTTTACATGGCAGACCCCAAAGACCAGCAGGACACGGTCATAATCCCCGCTGATGGATCGGCTGCCCGTGCCCCGAAACCAGCCCTGACCAAAACAGAGGCCCTCGCAGCGACCCTGAACGCTTTGCGAACAACAGTCGCTACCCTGATCACTCTGGAAAATCAGGAGGCCCGTAATGCGGAGATCGAAGAGCTCAAGAAGCAGGTAACCAGGATTCGCGGGGAAATCCAGGTGGAAAAAGAGCAGATGACAGATGAAGCATGCCGGCTTGCACGAGAATCCAGGCGAATACAGGAGCAATCCGAGCAGTTAAACGCGCAGATGGCGAACTACTCGGCCGCCCAACAAACCAGGCATGTGAGTCGGATCCCGCTAGGCATGGTAGGACAAACACTTTTCCAAAGCCCACAACAGGGAGCAACCCCACCAGGGTTCACACCACCACGAGATTTGGCCCGATTCCATACGCCGCCTAGCCACTATAACAACCCCGTGGTGAACATTTTGGCCGAGACTCGGTACCTGTCTAACGCACCCATCCATGAGAACACTCCTGCGGACCAGGCCGCACGGACGCAATAGAGTTTCTCAAGACAGCAGTTGCTCAACAGGCTCAATATTTGCACGATTTCTCATATTTACATGGGACTCCTTCCCCAAACGGAAGTCGGCAAGCAGAATCCCCGACTCCCACCGCCTCCAGTAGTCACTGACAACAGAGTGGACATCCGGATCCCGAACCACAACAGACGACCAGACTCACTACACACCCGACAGCCAGGGTACTCGAGCCATCAACACAACACCCACTTCAGAAGGAAGAGGCAGGTTTTGTTAGCTGTGCGATCAGAATCGTTGCTTAGTCTCAGCTTTAAGGAACACCTGGATACCGTCATATTTCAAAGGACCCCGCAAAATCCCAAATTATATAGTAGATATGGACCCCGTAGCATGGATCGAAAGATATGATCTAGTAATGGATATGTGATGGTACGATTTCTCGCCCCCTCGTTGGTTACCCAAAGTGGAAGGTTGAGATGTAGATAGCAACAATTTCCCTCGGTGAAGATACCAAGGTTTGTCTCTAGCAGGACTCCAGCAACGACAGCAAGGTGACAACGGCGCCAGTAGTTAGGCGGTTTACGTGGACCTGCACACACAACAGATAACTTCACTCCCAACGAGTTCAGGGAGGTTGTCAATCTCTCCGGCCTTGTTGTTCACAAAGGATCAAACGCACGGGATAATAATGATAGTGATAGCAACAGAAAAGTAAATAAAGCAGTAATAAATAGTGGGTGTGAACAGTGTTGGAAATATGGACCGGGGTCCCATGATGTTCACTACTGATGTCTCTCTCCCACAAGATGATAAAATATCCATGCGAGGTAAACAAATTACAGCTTGGCAATTGACAGGATTATGTGCTCAAACCAATGCTAACTATGCTATAAAGAAAGGAAGAGGCTCAAAAGCATGGGCGGTACACCAAGACAAGTAGACCAAAATCCATATGCATCTACCTACTAATCATCCACCTTGAGATATCTATCCAGAACATCTCGCTGGTATTAAGTTGTGAATCCCACCCAAAGTGTAAACTCAAAGCAACAGACAACTGCATTAAAGAACTTTGCGTAAAGTAAACAATCCTTGCACCCGCAAGTACAAGAACCGTTTTTTTCTCCCTTGTGGAAACAACACATCCCATAGACTCATGTTTCTGTCACTCAAGCTAGTCATCGGGGGGCATGAACCCACAATCATGCACAATGCTCCCTCTTGGGGTCACTACCTACTACATGGCCAAAGCAATAAACAGCAATGGAGAACATGCAAGAATTACTCAAGAACATAAATATAAAAGAGGAGAATCAAATATATTACTCAAACACAATCTGAACATAGTATCATAATCCATCGGATCCCAGCAAACTCAACATAGCAACAGCAGAAAGATTACATATGTGAATTGATCATGTAGGGCAGCTCACGAGGTCTAATCCATGAAGAACAAAGAGGGGAGGAGAACATCACATAGCTACTGATCATGGACCCATGGTCCAAAGTGGACTACTCACGGTTCATCCGGGAAGCATCCATGGTGATGGAGAAGCTCCCGGAGGTGGTTCCTCCCTCCGGTAGGGTGCCGGGAAGAGGTCTCCTGGTGCTCCCGATCTTGGAAGCGCGGCGGCGGCGGAACAGAGGAGAGCTCGCGAAAAAGGGTTATGTCCCTGAGGGTTTCTCATCACGGGGAATAAATAGGCGAAGGGGGGCAGCCAGAGGTGGACTAGGGGCCCCAGGCGCACCCCTGGCGCGGCCTAGGGGTGGGCGCACCAGGTGGCCGCCTGGGCCACCCCCGTCACCCCTCGGGTCCCACTTTGGCTCTTTTGGAAGGTTCTCGTACGATGATTTTTCCTATATTTTTCCCTGAATTTTTCTGGCACTTTAAATAATGGGAAAACCTGAAATACAAAACAGCAGAAAACAGGAACTGGAACTGGGGTGCACTGAGTTAATAGGTTAGTCCAAATATGATCAAAAGTGTATGGAAGTTCATCAATATCATAGCAATATCACACAAAAGAGGCATGGAGCAAGCAGAAAATATAGATATGTTTTGGACGTATCAACATCCCCAAGCTTAATTCCTGCTCGTCCTCGAGTAGGTAAATGATAACAAGCATAATTTCTGTGCTGACATGCTAACAACCATATAAGAAATTTTAAGTAAAGCAATCAAGGCATGTAATTCAATTCAAGTCATAACAAGCAAGAGTCTTTACTTAGCATTGAAACAAGCAACATAAGAACATAAAGGTGTAAGAGCTCTCGCTGTCCGTGACTCGAATGTATCCAAATGGTGTTTGCGTGCAAGAAATGGGATAGGGATATACGAGAAAAACGTATTTTTGTGTTGAGAACTCAATCTACTAAATTTTCACACTTGGTCTTCTTTGGAATCTTAACTTGACTCATCCCCAGACCACTAGCCAGGTACAAGTCAAAATGATCCACTCCTTTTTTATATTTCGAGCACTCATGCAATGGATGAGCGTAAGCAAGAAAGTTGACACTTAGGATGGCAAAGAGATAAATATGGTAGAGGAGGAAGACAAAAAGGTGAGAAGGGATCACATCAATGAGGACAATCATAGGCGAGAGAAAGTCAAATGATAGATATTATGTGAGGAGTAGGGATTGCCATGCAACGAATGCACACATGAGCTAAGGTGCATCCAACTTGCTTGCTCAAGAAGACCTAGAGCTCATTTGAGGAGGCTCGTCATTGGAATATACAAGCCAAGTTCTATAGTGTGAAGGTACCCACATAGCTATATGCATGAATGATAATATCTATGGAGTACAAGATATAAGAGGGAGTACGAGTTTGGATCTCTCAAAAGGAATAGTCGTGTGCCCCCTTCTCTCTTTTTTTTCTTTTTTCTTTTTTTTTTCTTTTTTTGTATTTTTTGGTGTCCTCAATGGCTCTTTCTATTTCTCTCATTTGTCCTCTTTGGGATCTTTTGATTTTGTCCTCTTTGGGATATTTTGATTTTGTCCTCTTTGGGATCTTTTCCTCACTTTAGGGGCAACACTCTATATATTACAAGACGTATAGAAGATCTTTCACACTTTACAAAGGTACTCAAATCATAAAGAAAATGAAACTATCATGAAGTATGCAAATGTATACCTCTGCCAGTGTAGCAGGATATGCAATGATACTAGCGCGTCATGTAGCAATGATTAGTGCAAGGCCCAACTAGCATGCGGCTCATCGATCAATCAAGTAGCATGTATGACATGAAGATCAAGTCATGAGAAGGTGGATGTTGCATGGAAATGTATCTCGGAAAGGCTATGGAAATGCCTTGATAGGTAGGTATGGTGGCTGTTTTGAGGAAGGACATAATGAGGTTTATGATGACAGAGCGTATCGTGCCAAGGATTTGGATGTACCGGCGAAGGTGGACGCCAACTCTCGGAGTGAGAAGGAGGCAATGCACGGCACATGAGAGGCTAGCAAATATGGGAAGGTGGAAGTGTCAACTTTCGAATACTCACATTAGTCCGAAGAACTCATGCACTTATTTAGGTAACTCTCAATATAATAAGGAGGTTCACAAAGAGACAAGTACCCCGAGGAGGAGTGTATGGGGGCTTGGTTATCCTTGCGCATCCTCGACTCATGGTACGTGAGTGTACTCTAATATTCGATCCCTCCAAAGAGTAGTGATCCATCTAGTAGCTAAAGTTCTCAACTAATTTTGTAGGTTTTGAAAATAAACACGGATTGCCCAAAATACGAAATCTATCACTAATAGGCTAAAGCTCTTGACACCAAAAGTTCAAACATTACTCATGGCAATACCTCAAAACTATTGCAAGTTACTACTACAATTGAATAGCAACCTCAATTACCTACTTCAAGTCAAGACACAAAACTCAGTGCAACATGCCAACTCTCTAAAAAAGATAAACATGAAAACTCAAGAGAGTTCTAGTAACAAACTAAAATAATCTATTTAAAAAGATAATCATGAAAACTAAGAGCTAAACATGACAGCAGCTATGAAAAAGATAAAGAACACACACAACAAAGATAAGCATGAAAATCCTATGATGTGTTCTAGGTTTTGAAAGTGGAGCGTGTTTCTCTCCCACACAAAGAAAGCTGGGTTCTAACTTGTTATGAACAGCAAGCAAAGCTAAAGAAAACTAAAAAGGAAATAAAGAGCAAGACGCTCCAAGCATAGCACATAACGCATGAAGTGATAAAAATATAGTGAAACGAAAGACGAACTAATAATTGTTGATGAAGAAGGGGATGCACGGGGGCATCCCCAAGCTTAGACGCTTGAGTCTCCTTGAATTTTTCTTGCGGGTGCATGGGGGCATCCCCAAGCTTGAGCGTTTGACACTCCTGAATCTTTATTTATCATCTTCCCTCGCACACTTGAAAACTCCCTTCATACATAACTCATCATAATCTGATTAGCGAGGTTAGTACCCATAATAAAATAATTTTTTCTCTACTGGAAATAAGGATATTCTTGAAGAGCTACTATTTCTCAAGATTTCCAAAAAGTTTTTGCAAAGAAAAATCAAGATTAAGGTTTGCAAAATTAAGAAAAGGAAAAACAAGACAGAATCTGTGAAAAACAGACCAACAGGTAGTAAATATTTTTTTAGGGGCACTTCTGCAACTCAACTCAAAAAACTCAGAACATATGAAAGTTTCGTGATTGTATAGAGCATGCTGTGTAAACATTTCAGCTCAAAAAGATGAACTCAGATTTTCTATGATTTTTCCCGTCACGAGGACAGAATCTGTTTTCTGGACAGCGTGTCACAACTTTCACTTCCCTTGTCATAAGAGGCTATAATTGGCACAAAGCTTGAAAAGTAAAGATACAATGATGTTGCTACAGTAGTAACAGTCATCAAGACCACTAAAAAAAGAAGAAAAACAAAAAGGAAAACCTAAATTTGTTGCGGGCTGCCTCCTGAAATTGCTTTCTTTTATGCCTTTAAGCTAGGCATGATGATTTAAAAAAATGCTCGCATAAGAATAAGGATTTGAAGCAAAAGAGAGCATCAAGAAGCAAATATGAAACACATTTAATCCTAACCCACTTCCTATGCATTGGCATCTTGTAAGAAAATAAATGAAAGAAGCATAAAGAGACAAGCATAGGAAGGTGGGACAAGAACAACTTCAAAACTTTAAGCATGAAGAGAAGAGTTTTTGTAACATGGGAGTTTCTATAACCAAACTTTCCTCTCTCAAAATAATTTTCAGTAGTATAATGAACAAAATCAAGAATATAACTATCACATAAATCATATTGTTCATGACCTACAAGCACACGTGTATTGTTTTCAACACGGTTTTTAGGATCATAAGATAAATGCAACCCATCACATTGAGCTTTGATAAGAGGAAAATTCTCCGGAGTTGGAGATTTCAAAAGGATAATAGGACAATCAAGTGTGGGTGTAATAGCAACAATTTCAGGATTAACATAAGGAACTATAGAGAGTTCATTTTTGTTAGCATCATCCATAGTGGCATCTTGGCCATCAACAAAGAAAGTATCAAAATTTTCAGAAAGGGATATTTCAAGTGAGTCCTCGGAATCATGGGATTCCTCCTCAAAGCAATCATTGGCCTCTTCATGGGAAGCAAACATTTTATTTTTAAAATCCTCAATATAAGAATTGGAATTATAATTATCGAAGCAATAAGCAAGAACTGCAAAGTTTTCGGACTGGTGAATAGTATCGTGATACCTTTCAATCAAAGAAGCAATCTCATAAGCACCTTTAAAAGAAACATACTCTTTAATCTTTTCAACATCAAAGTAATAATAAACACCTTTAGCATAAGAAGATAAGATATCATTTTCATTGAACTCACATTGGAAAGGGAGGTGTTTATGATCTATATTAGAACAGCAAGTAAAATCATAATTGTAGCACAAAAGTTTAGCATGGCAATAAGAAACATGTATTTGATCCCATAAGTGTTTCCCTTTCTGAGATAGGCGGTGCCGCGTATAATGAGCAAGTGCATCCAATGATTTTCCCTCAACCAAGTCGGTGCGGTTTTTAGCACGAGCACAAATTGATCGAAGACAATCCAAGTGAAACATGTCAAATATGTCCATCCTACCATATTTGGATGGTTCAGCACCCATGGTGAGGATAGCATAACTAGGAAAAGCAAGACATAGGCAAAAGGTAGCAACTAGTTTTTTGGTTTTTCATATAAGACACAAAAGCAAAAATACAAAGGTAAACTAACAAGACTAAAAAGAAAAGATAAAAGATACTGTGCAACTCCCATATCTTGAAGAGTGGAGTCCCCGGCAACAGCGCTAGAAATTGCTTTTGATGGTACGAGTTCTCGCCCCCTCGTTGGTTACCCAAAGTGGAAGGTTGAGATGTAGATAGCAGCAATTTCCCTCGGTGAAGATACCAAGGTTTGTCTCCAGCAGGACTCCAGCAACGACAGGAAGGTGACAACGGTGCCAGTAGTTAGGCGGTTGACGTAGACCTTCACACACAACAGATAACTTCGCTCCCAACGAGTTCAGAGAGGTTGTGAATCTCTTCGGCCTTGTTGTTCACAAAGGATCAAACGCACGGGATAGTAATGATAGTAATAGCAACAGAAAAGTAAATAAAGCAGTAAATAAATAGTGGGTGTAAACAGTTTTGGAAATTAGGGACTGGGGTCCCATGATGTTCACTAGTGATGTCTCTCTCCCAAAAGACAATAAAATATCCATGCGAGGTAAACAAATTACAACTGGGCAATTGACAGGATTATGTGCGCAAACCAATGTTAACTATGCTATAAATAAAGGAAGAGGCTCAAAAGCATGGGCGGTACGCCAAGACAAGAAGACCGAAATCCATATGCATCTACCTACTAATCATCCAACTTGAGATATCTATCCAGAACATCTCACTGGTATTAAGTTGAGAATCCCACCCAAAGTGTAAACTCAAAGAAACAGACAACTGCATTAAAGAACTTTGCGTAAAGTAAACAATCCTTGCACCCGCAAGTACAAGCACCGTTGTTTTCTCCCTTGTGGCAACAACACATCCCTAGACTCATGTTTCTGTCACTCAAGCTAGTCATCGGGGGGCATGAACCCACAATCATGCACAACGCTCCCTCTTGGGGTCACTCCCTACTACTTGGTCAAAGCAATAAACAGCAATGGAGAACATCCAAGAATTACTCAAGAACATAAATATAAAAGAGGAGAATCAAATATATTACTCAAACACAATCTGAACATAGCCTCATAATCCATTGAATCCCAGAAAACTCAACATAGCAATAGCAGAAAGATTACATATGTGTCTCGATCATGTAGGGCAGCTCACGAGGTCTAATCCATGAAGAACAAAGAGGGGAGGAGAACATCTCATAGCTACTGATCATGGACCCATGGTCCAAGGTGGACTACTCACTGTTCATCCGGGAAGCATCCATGGTGGTGGAGAAGCTCCCGGAGGTCGTTCCTCCCTCCGGCAGGGTGCCGGGAAGAGGTCTCCTGGTGCTCCCGATCTTGGAAGCGCGGCGGCGGCGGAACAGAGGAGAGATCGCGAAAAAGGATTTTGTCCCCGAGGGTTTCTCGTCACGGGGAATAAATAGGCGAAGGGGGGCAGACAGAGGTGGACCAGGGGCCCCAGGCGCCCCCTGGCGCGGCCGAGGGGGTGGCCGCGCCAGGTGTCCGCCTGGGCCACCCCTAGCCCCCCTCGGGTCCCACTTTGGCTCTTCTGGAAGGTTCCCGTACGGCGCTTTTTCCTATATTTTTCCCGGAATTTTTCTGGCACTTTAAAGAATGGGAAAACCTGAAATACAAAAATAGCAGAAAACAGGAACTGGCACTGGGGTGCACTGAGTTAATAGGTTAGTCCAAATATGATCAAAAGTGTATGGAAGTTCATCAATATCATTGCAATATTACACAAAAGAGGCATGGCGCAAGCAGAAATTATAGATACGTTTTGGACGTGAAAAAAATCCAGGATAGTGACGGAGTCTGTGCCCGATACCTCACGATGATGTTGGAAGGACCGGCTCGTACATGGCTAAAAAACCTCCCCGAAAACTCCATCAGCTCCTTGTCAGAGTTGAAGGAGTAGTTTATCAAGAATTTCCAAGGTACATGCCGACGTGCTACCACGATCATCGATCTGGAGCACTGTGTTCAGAAGGAAGGAGAGTCGGCCAACCATTGGGCTCGACGAGTAGCCGAAATAATCCATTTCTCGGATAGCATCACGGCCCAGACAGTCGTCTTAGTCTTGGAGAAAAAATGCAAATTTGAGTCCTTTATCCATAAACTCGGCCGTATTAAGACAACGTCAGAGATATGGGGGAACTCATGGATGCAGTCACTAAGTATGTCGCGTCTAAAAAAACCAAAGATGGCGACTTCGATGAGGACAAAACTTGCCAAGAAAATAAAAGTGGTGGCAAAGGGCAGCACAACGGCGGAAATCAGAGCCAGTAGAACAAGTGTCATCTTGATCAGAATACATCTCACTTGGTAACCAACACCAATGTCAGCTTCCAAAGACAGAGGCAAGGGGGCAACTAGCGTAAGCCGGAGGAGAACTTCTGCCCAAATAGCTACGACTCCGCTATGAAAAGTCCATGCCCAAGACATAGAAGACCTAGTGGCCCGGCAAATCACTCTTGGGAAAACTGCAACTTCATGCAAGAGTTCCAACGGTGAGGAGGCAATGGTGGTGGACACCAAGGGGCCCCTGGGTCAGGTTCCGGAGCCGTTTATAACAACGACAACCACCAAACCGGCCATCAGGGAGCCGGCTACAACAATAACAATTAGCAATCAGGCAATAAGGGATCCGGCTCTGGACCCCAATATCAAGGAGCCAGAGCCAGAAGACAGATGCAATCGGAGCTTGCTGGATTTCAAGCAAACCCAAAGTAAATTGATGACCATGAAGCATATCCTCTTTTCACCACCATAAGTTGCGGAATGGATAGAATACTCCAACAGCGTGCAACTTTTTCTGTAGCAAAGGAGCCGGCAACACCCAAATGGCTCAACTGGTATGAGAAGCCAATAACCTGGACAAGGGAAGATCATCCCACATTGGTTAATAACCCGGGGGCCTTAGCAGTGGTAGTGGCACCACAAGTTGGAGGATACACCTTGCATAAGGTACTCATGAATGGAGGGAGTAGAATCAACATCCTCTACTATGAGACTTTTCGCAAGATGGGTCTAACCCACAAACAGCTACAACGCTCCAATACGATTTTTCATGGAATCGTTCCCGGCAAGTCGGCGCGACCCATAGGCAAGATATACCTCAAGACGGCCTTTGGGAATTCTAAGAACTTCCGTTTTGAAATCATACATTTTGAAGTCGTCAAACTCGAGAGTCCGTATCATGCCATCTTGGGAAGGTCGGCTTACGCCTTCTTCATGGTAGGTCCCTGTTATGTCTATCTAAAACTCAAAATGTCGGGTCTGAACGGACCAATCACGGTGGAAGGAAGCCAGTCATGGGCCACTGAATGCGAGGAACAACATGTTAAATACGCTGAGTCGTCCTGTGCTAATGAGAACTTGTCGACTTATAAGTAGAAGGTAAATCCAGAGGATGCCACGATCCTGAAAAAACCGACTCTGGATACCAACCCGAAATTTCAGTTGGCTCAAGATACCAAGAAATTCCACTTTGTCCCCGTTGATGCCTCACAGCAGCTCATCATTGGGACGGGTCTCTCTGATAATTAGGAAAGCGCGCTCATCGAGTTCCTCCGTGATAATCGGGACATCTTTGCATGGAAACCTTATAACATTCCAGGCGTCCCGAGGGAACTCGCTGAGCACCACCTTAAAATAGATCCCAATCTGAAGCCGGTAAAATAGTTCCTCCATCGACTCAACGACGAGAGAAGAGACGCTATTGGAGAAGACATAGCCCGGCTCCTAGTTGTAGGGTTCATCATGGAAGTTTTTCATCCAGGATGGTTGGCTAACCCAGTCCTCGTTTTGAAAAAGAACGGGACTTGGCGTATGTGTATTGATTACACATACCTAAACAAAGCTTGCTCGAAGGATCCTTTTGCTCTACCTCGCATTGATCAGATTATAGACTCAACCGCAGGATGCGAGCTCCTATGCTTCCTCGATGCCTACTCTGGTTATCATCAGATTAAGATGGCCATCGAGGACCAGTGGAAGACAACATTCATCACCCCCTGTGGAGCTTTCTGCTATATTTCAATGTCTTTTGGTTTGAAGAATGCAGGAGCCACCTACCAACGGATGGTACAGAACTGCCTCAAGGAGAAAATCGGACGTAACGCGCACGCTTATGTGGATGACATAGTGATAAAATCCCTGTTAGCCGACTCATTGATCGACGATTTACGGGAAAATTTCAAGAATCTGCGTGCCTATCAAATGAAGCTAAACCCGGCTAAGTGCACTTTTGGAGTCCCTACAGGGAAACTCCTCGGATACATCGTATTTGAGAGAGGGATTGAGGAAAACGCAAACACAATCAGTTCTATTATGGCACTTCAGAATCTGACTTCAGTCAAAGGGGCTAAGCGACTCACGGGATGTGTGGCCTCCTTGAGCCAGTTCATAAGCCGGCTTGGAGAAAAAGCCATCCCATTATATCGACTTTTGCGGAAGATAGAGAAATTCGTCTGGGATGTAGAAGAAGATGAGGCCCTTGAATCACTAAATAAGCAGTTGTCCCAAGCACCTATCTTGGCAGCTCCCAAACCCAAGGAACATAGCGCTGCGGTCGTTGTTGAACGTAAAGAAGAGGGAAAGGACCATCCCCTCCAGAGACCTGTTTACAATGTCAGCGAGGTCTTGACATCATCCAAGCAAAGATATCCTCAATGGCAAAAGCTGGTCCTGGGAGTATTTATGAAAAGTCAGAAGTTGAAGCACTATTTTCAGGAGCATCCCATCACAATATTCATCTCAACACCACTCTCTGACATTATCTAGAATCGAGACGCCACTGGGCGAATTGCGAAGTGGGCCCTCGAACTAGGAGCCTATCACATCAAGTATGATCCACGAATAGCTACCAAATCCCAGGCATTGGTCGACTTTATCAATGATTGGGCGGAACTCCAGGCACTTCCTGAATAGTCGACTACCAAGTACTGGACAATGCACTTTGATGGAAGTCGGCAACTTCAGGGCTCAGGAGCCAGAGTCGTTCTCACTTCGCCAAGGGGGGGGGGAATTTTTGTTATGTCTTACAACTGCAATTCACCTGCACCAATAATGTGGCTGAATACGAAGCCCTACTCCATGGCCTCTGATTGGCACGTGAGATAAACATAAGCCAGATCCAATGTTTTGGTGACTCTGACCTTGTTTCCCAGCAAGTATCAGGGACATGGGATTCCAAGGACCCTCTTATGGCACCTTGCAGGCGAGAAGTCTCAAGGAAAGCTGGATTCTTCACCGGCTACCAAGTGGACTGTGTGGATCGTAGGAAAAATGACGCAACCGACGCATTGTCCAGACTCGGTTCTCAACGGAAGCCGGTCCCACCAAATGTTTTCCTTGATGTCCTGTCACATCCATCTGTGCGGCTCCCCATACAGAAGGATATTGCAATAACAGATCCAGAGTCGGCTCTAGTAGCCGCAATACATGCCACTCCCTCGTGGGTCGTGCCGTATTTGTACTACAAGACTCAGGGCATCCTGCCCACTGATGAGTTATTGGCTAGACAAATCATCAGGCGAAGCAAAACTTTTGTGATTATCAATGGAGAACTACACCGGCTCAGCCCTACTGTGACGCCCCCAAAATCAAGTCGTGTACAATAATCATACACGCAAGGTACACGATCGAGATCAGGGACTCACGGTGAGATATCACAACACAACTCTACAAATAAAATAATACAAGTTGTTTAATACAAGTCAGGGGCACAAGGGCTCGAATACAATAGCTCAAAAGCACCAAGTTAAAGGAAGCAATAGTATCTAAGTATAGACACAAGGTACACATGATCTGCCTTAAGAAGGCTAGCACAAAATCACAACGAACGAAAAGGCGAGGCCTCCTGCCTGGGAACCTCCAAACTGCTCCTGGTCAAGGGGAAACTCGACGTCGTAGAAGGCATCGGGGATCTTCATGTTGTGGTTGTCGACATTGGGGATCTCCTGCTCCTGGACTCCAAGGCTCCAATGTCGACTGCAGCGACCGATTAGGCAAAACAAAAAGGGGAAAAATAAAAGCAAGGGTGAGTATCTAGCATACCCGCGAGTCTTACGTCCGCTACTAAGCATTTATGCATTTGTATCAAATGGAAAGGAGAGGTTGTATATAGTGGACTGCAAGGTAGAAATAAGATAAGGATAAGAAGCTAGGCCTATCGAAGACTATCATCTTCTGACGAGTCTTGCAGCACAAGAAGAGAATAGCCAACAGTTCATATAAAGCATAAAGTAATAATGCAGCAGAACTTCCTGCAGCATTGTATAATATTAAGTTGTAATAGTTTACAATAATAGATGCCTCCGAGTTCCCCTCCTCGACTTCCCGGTGAGGAAGAAAACCCAGAACCATATAGTTTAATAGTAGTAGTTTGTAGTGGTAAGGTCCAGCTTCACCATAAAACGTCCTGTTACCGTGAACACGACTATTCGAATAGATTAAACTCCCTGCAGGGGTGCACTACTGTTCAGCCTGCACGCTCGGGTCTCCAGGGTGGCGAGCACCTTGTTATGTAACGCTCCACCAAAGCTATCCGACACGCCGCAACCCATCCTAGGCTCAACAGAGAGGCCATCCACCGGACTATATCCTATGCGATCAAGGGTCTAGGACCCTCACCCTTCACGCTCCTCCACGGTGCGAGGTTGGACGGTGAAGCAAAAGCAAATCCAAATACAACGCTCGAGCGAAGAAGACACACCGCTTCCCAGCAATCAGACCGCGATACTGCTGACGTCTGAAGTGCTTTCGGACAAACTACGACGCAGAGGGCCCACCGTAATCCCACGTGTAGGTAGTGCGTACAGACCAAAGGGTCTCTCAAGTCATCCACCGAACCATTTAGCATTTTAATATTATCTCGCAGACAACCGTTATCACTGTCTGACTAACAACACAATGGACAACGAACAGCAGCCAGGACCACCAGTACATCGGTGAATCGTCTCCTTACCTTGTCTCGCGTGTGCTCTTGGTAGAGCTCGACTTTTCGTGGTTTGGTAACTCTCGCGAGATACAAGCAGGGGACAAGCACGCCAGTAACGTCGGTCGTACCCTCCCTGTCGTTCCCGACGCAATAACGCTCGCGGGCACCGTTGGGTCACCTGACTCTTACTTTAAGGACACCAGTTGGTTCAGGTCCCTACCATTAAGTGAAAACAGGAGGTATCACCCTCGATGGCACACTTAAAGAGGTTCGACAGAGACACCGGCGGGATGAACTACAGAGTTAAACCTCGTATCATCCCGGTGATGCTACGCTACTGAGTCGACAAGAGTAAAATACGAGTCCATCCATTCGTAAGTCAAACTCGAAGCGAATCGTCAGAGTCTCGCCGTTGTAGGTCCCTAGGGCATCTCCATTGATCAGTACCTTTTGCAGTTATAATATTTTGTAATCCGCGTTCACTCAACAGAATGATCACGACCCTCTATTCTAAACCTAGCTAACAATACGCAGGGCTCACTGCTGAATAATATATACATATTTATATGCAGCATAGGATAAAGGAAGGTACATCAAGGGGCAACAATTACTGGCTATGCAATTGAATAGGATTGTATTGTAGCAGCAGAAGTAACAATGCCTAGTGTAAGAAAAGTATGGAAAGATAGGCGATATCTGGGGAAGGAAAATGGCTCTGCTTGCCTAGAAGCTTGACGATAGGGGTACGGTCGTTGATGCAGTAGTCGTACTCGGCAACGGTGTCGTCGGCGGCAGAAACGGGGTCTACCGAAGAATAAAGGGGGGGACAGTAAATACACAAAAATAATAGCAATATAAATGTATGACATAGAAGATACAAAACAACGGGGCTCTAACGCACTGTTCGGTGATTTTCTCGGAGCAAGAATTTATCCTGGGTTGACTCATCCGTATTGGTTGATTACCGAACAGATGATCCGGAGGGGATGGTCCCATGTATGCAATGTAGAGACATCTGACAGACATGTGGATAGTGTATTCGTGCTCGTTGATCCATTCTGAACAACTTTCATAGAACATTTTCATCCAGAAAGTTTTACCGGCTCCGGGAATTATCGGCCGTAATTATCGGAGGGGGATATGTTCCACGTTCGGTATGTTAGAGGGGGTGGTGGGCATACGGGTAGCGTATTCGGATTCATTATATTTTTCTGATCAATTTTCATGTATAAAGTTTTCCATCTGACTTACGGTTTAAAAGATATTGATTTTTAAAGGTTAATTCAAATTAAAAGCTTTTCTGAATTTTATTCTATTAATTAAATAACATTATCCAAAACTCTGTCTATGACTGGTGGGACCCACCTGTCATAGGCAGAGACAATTAAATTCCTCTCATTTTCATTAAATAGGCCATAGTGGCCCACATGTCATACACATTGTTTAGTTAACTGTTTTATTTAATCTAATAAATCTAGTGGGACCCAGCAGTCAGTGGGACAAAGTTGGTATTACCAATTTAACTAATCTAAAGGTTATTTTAAAGGGGCTGGCCCACATGTAAGCCTAACAGGTGGGTTATCTCCAAATTATTGAAACAATAACTAGTTAACTGGGCGAGGCCCAGTAGTCAGTGGGAGTGGTGGGGTGGTTAGTGGCTAACAGAGGGGTTAGCCACGACTAACCGTGCGGGTGCCCGTCGGCGACCACGACACGGTGGTGGTGGCCATTCCGGATAGGGCCACGGCGGGGGGGGGGGGGGGGGGGGGGTTGCAACACCGTCCGAGTGCGGGCAGCCGCGAACAGGGGCGGCGGGGTGATACATCCCAAACGTATCGATAATTTCTTCTTGCTCCATGCATGTTTTGTGTGATATTGCTATGATCTAGATACACATTCATACACTTTTGATCATATTTGGACTAACCTATTAACTCAGTGCACCCCAGTGCCAGTTTCTTTTTTCTGCTGTTTTTATATTTCAGCTTTTTCCATTATTAAAAGTGCACAGAAAATTCCGGGAAAATATATAAAAAAATAGCATTCTAGAAGAGTCCTCCAGCCGAAGGATGGGGCCCTGGGGTGGCCCACAGCCCCCAGGCGCCCTCCTGGCGCGGCCAGGGGCACACCCGCGCCAGGTGGTTCCCTGGGCGACTGTAGCCCCCCCCTCCTCGTGCCCCCTTTTGGATCCTATTTATTCTCCCATCGCGAAAACCCTGATTCCAGACCCATTTTCTCCAGAAGCTATTCCGATCTCCGCCGCCATCGCCGACAAGTTTCGGGGGACCAGAATTCCTGTGTCGGCACCCTGCCGGGACGGTTATGTGCCCCCAGATTCATCTCCATCGACGTTGCTTCCTCCCTGCATGAAGTGGGAGTAGTTCCTCCTCGGGGCTAAGGTTTCTACCAGTAGCTATGTGCTCAATTCTCTCTCCCATGATATGATCTTCGTTGCGATCATAGGCTATGTTAATCTAGGGTGATCCCATGATATTTCCCCTTCCTCTATGTATTGGATTGATGTACTCACTTGATCTTATCTATTGGACATGGGTTAGAAGAATATTTTCATGAGTGATTTCCTCTTTTGTGTGTTGATTGAAGATCGAGAGTCTATTGGTGCTTGTATTTGACTATCGTTGAGATATGTTGTGGTGATTGTGGTACTCTCTTTGGATGGCCGCGGTGACATTGGGAAATCCATAGATTGAGAACTACGAACTCTGAGGTGTGCTTTTGTAGCCCTACATAATTCTTGTCCTCACTCGACCACAAAGGAATGACCTCCGAGTACGTCTCCATTGCATGTTTTATGGAAAATATCATGTGATTAGACTATGTTAACATTGTTGGGAGTTGCCACTAGTGAAAGTATGAAGTCTAGGCCTTGTTTCCACCATTGTTAAACCATTTGTGCTCACTTTTGTCACATGTTTGCTTGCTGCACTTTTTATTACAAATTTATATTACCTTGCTTTGCCACACCTATCACCCATATTTTACCATCTCTTCGCCGAACTAGTGCACCTATACAACTCCTAGTTGTATTAGGTGTGTTGGGGACACAAGATACTTCTTGTATCTTAATTGCAGGGTTTCTTGAGAGAGAACATCTTCAACCTCTACTTCCCTGAGTTCGATAAACCTTAGGTCATCCACTTGAGGGAAATTGTTGCTGTCCTACAAACCTCTGCGCTTGGAGGCCCAACATAGTCTACCAGAATAGAAGCATGCGTATACATCAAGCTATTTCGGGCGCCGTTGCCGAGGAGGTAAGCGTTGAAGGTATATCTTTATATCTTGCAATTAAATCTTTTCATTTCTTTTTTTTATTTTCACTAGTTTGGCTTATGGAAAACAACAAAATATTATGAGAGAGCTTTATGAGCTCTACCTTGAGTTGGGACATGAAGTGTTTGAAGCAAAAATCAAAAATCCTATGGAGCTTTACTATTTGCACAACACTCAGGATTGGAGCAATATTATTAGTTTGTCTTCTTTGAATACCTTTGATACTAATGATATGCAAAGCCATAAGCTTGGGGATGCTACGTTTTATGAGATGATCTTTTTAGCCCCCCAAGTTTTGATGAGGAAATTTATTTTGATGATACTTTGCCTCCCATCTATGATGATTATTGTGATGACACTTATACTATAAAGAATAATTTTTTAAAAGTGCATCATGATAAGAATGATTCATGTGATAGCTATTTTGGTGAGTTTGCTCCCACTATTACTAATGAGAAGGATTTTGCTTATGTGGGGAGTAACAAATTTTCTATGCTTGTGGATCATGATAGGTAAGTTTTATGTGATACTTATATTGTTGAGTTTATTCATGATCCCACTGAAAATTATTATGAGAGGGGAACATATTCTCATAAATATTTCAATAATATCAAATTCCCTCTCTTTATGTTGAAAGTTTGGAAGTTGCATTTATTTTTCCTTCCTATGCTAATATCTTTATGCTTCAATGAGTTATACCTCTACAAGATCCCTTTGCATAGGAAGCATGTTAGACTTAAATGTGTTTGTTATTTGCTTCTTATGCACTCTTTTGTTATTCAACTCTTATTCCTTATTCCTATGAGAACATCATTACAATCTTAAGCCTATGAGAAAAATAGTAGCTCTTCAAGAATATCTTTATATCCAGTGGGAAAAATTATTTTATTAAGGGTACTAACCTCTCTAATCAGCTTATGATGATTTATGTATGAAGGGAGTTTTCAAGTGTGCGATGGAAGATAATGAAAGAAGATTTGGGAGTGTCAAGCGCTCAAGTTGAGGATGCCCCCACGCATCCCCAATAAATATTCAAGGAGACTCAAGCGTCTAAGCTTGGGGATGCCCCTGTTCATCCCCTTCTCCATCAACAATCATCAGTTCATCCTTCGTCTCACTATATTTTTATCACTTCATGCGTTATGTGATATGCTTGGAGCGTCTCGCTCTTAGGTTTTATTTTTAGTTTTCTTTAGCTTTGCTTGCTGTTAATAAAAAGTTAGACCCCATCTTACTTTTTTTGGGAGAGAAACACGCTCCACTCCAATCTAGAACACATCATAGGATTTTTCATGCTTATCTTTCTACTTTTGAGTGTTCTTTATCTTTTCGTAGCTACTGCCATGTTTAGTCTTAGTCTTAGTTTTTCTTTAGCAAGAGCCTTGGATTTTGTTTAGTTTGTTGTTGGAAATCTCTTTATATTTCATGTTTATGTTGTTAAGAGAGTTGGTTGTTGCACTGAGTTGTGTCTTGTCTTGAAAGTAGGTAATTGAGGTTGCTATTTAATTTTAGTAGTAATTTGCAATATTTTTGAGGTATTGATGTGAGTAATGTTTGAACTTTTGGTGCCAAGAGCTCTAGCCTATTAGTGATTGATGTCGTATTTTGGGAAATCCGTGTGTATTTTCAAAACCTACAAAACTAGTTGAGAACTCTAGCTACTAAATGGATCGCTAATCTTTCGAGGGATCGGATATTAGAGTACACTCACGTACCATGATTCGAGGATGCACAAGGATAACCAAACCCCCATACACTCCTCCTCGAGGTACTTTTCTCTTTGTGAACCTCCTTATTAGATTGAGATTTACCGATAATAAGTGCATGAGTTCTTCGGACTAATGTAATTATTGAAAATTGACACTTCCACCTCCTCATATTTGATAGCATCTCCCGTGTCGTGCATTGCTTTCTCCTCACTCCGAGAGTTGGCGTCCACCTTCTCCGATACTTCTAAACCCTTGGCATGATACGCTCTGTCATCATAAACCTCCTTATATCTTTCCTCAAAACATCCACCATGCCTAGCTATCAAGGCATTTCCATAGCCTTTCCGAGATATATTGCCATGCAACATCCACCTCTTCATGACTTGATCTTCATGTCATACATGTTCCTGCTACACTGGCAGCGACATACATTACATACATCATGATAGCTACATCTTCTTTATGATTTGAGTAACTTTTAAAGTGTGAAATATCTTCTATACCCTCTTATAAAATAGAGTGTTGCCCTTAAAGTGAGGAAAAATCCCAAAGTGGACAAAATAAAAGATCCCAAAGAGGACAAATGAGAGTTAAATAGAAAGAGCCATTGAGGCCACCAAAAAAATAGAAAAAAGATAAAAAGAAATCAAAAGAGAGAAAGGGGCAACACTACTATCCTTTTGAAAGATCCTCACTAGTACTCCCTCTTATCCTTGTACTCCATAGAGATGATCATTCATGCATATAGCTATGTGGGGACCTTCACACTATATAACTTGGCTTGCATATTCCAAGGATGAGCCTCCTCAAAAGAGCTCTAGGTCTTCATGAGCGAGCAAGTTGGATGCACCCCCACTAGTTGTATTGGAGAGCTTTCTTAGCTCATATGTGCATCCGTTGCATCGAAATCCCTACTCCTCACATCATATCTATCATTTGGCCTTCTCGCCAATGATTGTCCTCAATTATGTGAGCCTTTCTCACATTTTTTTCTTCCACCTCCACCATATTTCTCTCTTTGCCATCCTAAGTGTCAACTTTCGTGCTTACGCTCATCCATTGCATGAGTGCTTAAAATATCGAAAAGGAGTGGATCAAATTGACTTGTACCTGGCTAGTGGTCTCGGGACGAGTCAAGATAAGATTCCAAAGACGACAAAGTGTGAAACTTTAGTAGATTGAGTTATCAAAAAAATACTTTTTCTCGTATTCCCTATCCCCCTTCTTTCACGCAAACACCATTTGGAGACATTCGAGTCACGGACAGCTAAGATCTCTTGCACCTAATGTTCTTTCGTTGCTTGTTTCAATGCTAATATAGACTATTTCCTGTTATAACTGGAATTGGATTACATATCTTGATTTCTTTCCTTTCAATGTTCTTAGATGGTTGCTAGCATGTCACCACGGAAATTATGCTTGTTATCATTTACCTACTCGAGGACGAGCAAGAATTAAGCTCGGGGATGTTGATACGTCCCAAACGTATCGATAATTTCTGCTTCCTCCATGCATGTTTTGTGTGATATTGCTATGATCTAGATACACTTTCATACACTTTTGATCATATTTGGACTAACCTATTAACTCAGTGCACCCCAGTGCCAGTTTATGTTTTCTGCTGTTTTATATTTCAGGTTTTCCTATTATTAAAAGTGCTCAGAAAATTCCGGGAAAAATGTATAAAAATCAGCGTTCTAGAAGAGTCCTCCAGCCGGAGGATGGGGCCCTGGGGTGGCCCACTGCCCCCAGGCGCCCTCCTGGTGCGGCCAGGAGCCCACCCGCGCCGAGTGGCCTCCTGGGCGACTGGTTCCCCCCCCCCTCCCCTCCCCCCCGGTGCCCCCCTTTGGCTCCTATTTATTCTCCCGTCGCGAAAACCCTGATTCCAGACCCCTTTTCTCCAGAAGAAATTCCTATCCCCGCCGCCATCGCGACAAGCTTCGGAGGACCAGAATTCCTATGTCGGCACCCTGTCGGGACGGGGAAGTGCCCCCGGATTCATCTCCATCGATGTTTCTTCCTCCCTACATGAAGCGGGAGTAGTTCCTCCTCGGGGCTAAGGTTTCTACCAGTAGCTATGTGGTCAATTCTCTCTCCCATGATATGATCTTCGTTGCGATCATAGGCTATGTTAATCTAGGGTGATCCCATTATATTTCCCCTTCCTCAATGTATTGGATTGATGTACTCACTTGATATTATCTAGTTTAATCCCCGAGACCATGGTGACAGTGGTCTAATGGACATGGGTTAGAAGAATATTTTCATGAGTCATTTCCTCTTTTGTGTGTTGATTGATGATTTAGAGGCTCTTGGTGCTTGGCTTTGACTATCCTTGAGATATCTTGTGGTGATTGTGGTACTCTCTTTGGATAGCCGCGGTGACATTGGGAAATCCATAGATTGAGAACTACGAACTCTGAGGTGTGCTTTTGTAGCCCTACATAATTCTCGTCCTCTCTTGACCACAAAGGAATGACCTCCGAGTACATATCCATTGCATGTTTTATGGGAAATATCATGTGATTAGACTAGGTTAACGTTGTTGGGAGTTGCCACTTGTGAAAGTATGAAGTCTAGGCCTTGTTTCCACCACTGTTACACTGTTTGTGCTCACTTTTGTCACATGTTTTCTTGCTGCACTTTTTATTACAGATTTATATTACCTTGCTTTGCCACACCTATCACCCATATTTTACCATCTCTTTGTCTAACTAGTGCACCTATACAACTCCTAGTTGTATTAGGTGTGTTGGGGACACAAGAGACTTCTTGTATCTTAATTGCAGGGTTGCTTGAGAGAGACCATCTTCAACCTCTACTTCCCTGAGTTCAATAAACCTTAGGTCATCCACTTGAGGGAAAAAAATTCTGTCCTACAAACCTCTACGCTTGGAGGCCCAACATAGTCTACAGGAATAGAAGTGTGCGTAGACATCACGGGGTGCGAGCCGAGGGACAGCAGGTCGTGCCCGGCCACAGCGGTGGCCGGAGCGCAGCCAGGGCGGGGCAGGTGTGGCACAACGGGGCGCGAGCAAGGCGGCGCTCGGCCATGCGCACGCGCGAAGTTGCCGTAGGGCACGGTCAGAGCGCATTGGGCGTGGGTGCGGGCGAACCGAGTTCGTCACGGCCATGGCGGCCACGACGGATCACGGGCTTGAACGGGAGCGACGTCTACGGGTACCGACGTCGAGCGGGAGCAGAGGGGGAAGACACGGCTGCTCGCCATGGTCTTCCAGAGGTGCAAGGCGGGCTCGGGGGAGGCAAGGGGTGGCGCGAATTCGGCGCCGAGCGGTGGCGGTTGCAGACGAAGAACGGAGTCGAGCGCGGCGCAGCAGTCGACGCAGGCTCGACTCCTCCTGTCGCTAGACGAGGACTATGATGAGGGGGCTCCAGGACACCACACGACGGCCTGAGGTGGTTTTTGGCCACGCCCACGGCGATGTGGTGGCGACGGCGGGCTCGGGCTAGCCACGGGAGAGGAGAGCGGCGGCGCGAGGGGAATGGGAGGGGGAAGCTAGGGTTCGGGGTTCCCAGGGGCAGAGGGCGCGGGGGGGGGGGGGGCCTTATCCACGTCGGGGTCGCCGTGGATGGCCGCCACGATGATGGCCGACCGCGGGATGGGAGAAACGAACCCCCCCCCCCCCCCCCCGCCCCCGTGAATAGAGGAAGTAGATAGAGAGGGGCCCGGGGTGGGCCTCTCCCAGGGCAAGGGATAGGATTTTTTTCCATTTTCCTTTTGTTTCTGTTTTCTCTTTTCTTTTTTGATTTTTGTTTTGATTTGCTTAAGCTACTTTAGCATTTTGGTAAAACTTTTAATGAGTTCCATAATTAGTGTTGCTCATTAAGACAGTGCCACAAAAATTTTGGTATTTTTATAAATTCTTTTAATATTTGTTTTTGGACTGCAACTGTGTAAAAGGGGATTTTGGTGGCAGTTTGGAACTGTTGGGATTTTTATAGCTCAATAAATTACCATACCCATATTGGTATGATACACTGAATATTTGGCATTTTATAAAAATTTCTGCAAGATTTTTGGGTGAACTTCACTTTCCACATTGTTTTGGAATTTTAATATGGGCTTGAATTTGAAATTGACATAATCAAGGGTGATTATCACATGCCTAATCATGGTGACTTGGCATTTAATAAAGTGATTACTGTAATGGGTACTTGGGGGTGTTACAACTCTCCTCATCTAACAAGAATTCTCGTCCCGAGAATTAAGAGGTAGGGTAAGGGGTAAGGCTCTGGTTGCGAAATTCTAACGAGTCTTCTCGGTCTTGTTTACTTCTCTCGTAGAAGTTAATCCTTCTCGTTGAGGTCTTTATTTATCTGCATCAATGCATCATGACGAGTTCTAATCCTTCCTTCGGTGTATTTATCGTACCTACGGATATGGTAGGAGGGGACACTTAGGGGGTCAGGTCGGCACAAGGTTAATCAACCGGGGTTATCCGAGGGGGTGAGGTACAGGGTATTTATAGAGTTCTGCAACGCAGAAATCACCTCAAGATAAAACAAAGGAAGGCATGAGAAGTTTCAAGAGAATAGACAAGCTTCGATGTCTACAACGGATGATGAGAAGGGGTCCAAGCATCGGGCATAAGAACAACATCAGATATCGAGTTGAATATCCCAAGGTAAATGACTCGTGAATTACCTCTGTGGTCCAGCGCGAGGGATAACCTCGGGAACAGGAAGGTACAGGAGAGTC
This sequence comes from Bromus sterilis, assembly GCA_950022295.1. Taxonomy (NCBI): domain Eukaryota; kingdom Viridiplantae; phylum Streptophyta; class Magnoliopsida; order Poales; family Poaceae; genus Bromus; species Bromus sterilis. The sequence continues at coordinate 151,514,689 of OX465596.1, read as the reverse complement.
AGGTTTCGTTCTTGTGGAACTGTGGGTTATGGGCCCACATTGAATAAGAAGGGTGGTGACAAAAAATACGATCAAGTTGCAAGGTAAGTCAGAGAACATCTTGTCAACTATATCGGCAACAACATCAGTGCCAAGGGCGAGGGACAATGAGAACCATTTTCCTGCTCGTTAAGACGAGGCAGACCAATTGGCAAGGTTCTTGTCCATCGGTGGTCACCGAAAAGTCATCAACAATTGTAACAGTCTGTACGGACAAAGTAGTACACCGAAGTGTTTACATTAGCAGGGAACTATCACTCCTTAGATAAGATACATTACAGGAAAAGGTTAAACAAACCAATGGAAAGGAAATTGGGATGATACACAAGTATCAGGTGTATATCTTTCCCAAGGGAAAGCAGAGCACGATATACTCGACCAAGTTGTATTGGTAGGGAGTCAAGGGAGGTTGTCGATGATAACACCAATCATCGAGGGCTAGGAATGATATTTCACACGATGAATCCAATTGACACATGGAAGTAGCCATGAAAGATTAGTCGGATAATAATCCACCAAAGGTCGGATGGTTCGCAAAGAATCTGATGTTAGTATCGGCACTCAACCAAAAGGAGAAATAATGCAAAGGCGTCGGGTGATAGAAGCATCGGAATAATTCGAGGCTTAAGTACAAGGGAATTATGATTTCCATATCGGGAGGGGGATGCAATTATCCACACGGACTTATCGGTGGCAGGGGATTGCAAAGGTGATGAACACGTAGGTTCTCGGGATTTTATCGGAGAGTAATCTTCGGAATCTTAGGGTGAAGCAAGCGATCATCTTGGGTGAAGGGCTCTCCGGAAGGACAGAGGTGCGAGAACCTAAAGTCAGAGTTAGTAAAACCTTTAACCCGAAAGGATGAGAGAGTAGAGTCCCAGAGTAAAGGTGCGGAGAAAAAGATCCTAATACCATAGATATCACAACTGGGTGGTATCGATGTGGGCCCGTAAGCCACACAACAAGTTAGTAAAATAGTTTTTGTTTGTCTAGACTTGACATCAACCAAGGAGTTGGAAGGGGGTTACCTACAGGCAGTCGGCTCTGATACCAACTTGTGACGCCCCCAAAATCAAGTCGTGTACAATAATCATACACACAAGGTACACGATCGAGATCAGGGACTCACGGTGAGATATCACAACACAACTCTACGAATAAAATAATAAAAGTTGTTTAATAAAAGCCAGGGGCCACGAGGGCTCGAATACAACAGCTCAAAATCACCAAGTTAGAGGAAGCAATAGTATCTGAGTACAGACACAAGGTACATATGATCTGCCTTAAGAAGGCTAGCACAAAATCACAACGATCGAAAAGGAGAGGCCTCCTCCCTGGGAACCTCCAAACAACTCCTGGTCAAGGGGGAACTCGGCGTCGTAGAAGGCATCGGGGATCTTCACGTATTGGTGGTCGACATCGGGGAACTCCTACTCCTGTACTCCAAGGCTCCAACGCCGAATGCAACGGCCGATCAGGAAAAACAAAAAGGGGGAAAATAAAGCAAGGGTGAGTATCTAGCATACCCGCGAGTCTTACGTCCTCTACTAAGCATTTATGCATTTGTATCAAATGGAAAGGGGAGGCTGTATATAATGGACTGCAAGGTAGAAATCAGAATAAGGATAAGAAGCTAGGCCTATCGAAGACTAACATCTGCTGACGAGTCTTGCAGCACAAGAAGAGAACAGCCAACAGTTCATTTAAAGCATAAAGTAACAATGCAGCAGAAGTTGTTGCAGCATTGTATAATAGTAAGTTGTAATAGTTAACAATAATAGATGCCTCTGAGTTCCCCTCCTCGACTTCCCGGCGAAGAAGAAAACCCGGAACCATATAGTTTAATAGTAGTAGTTTGTAGTGGTAAGGTCTAGCTTCAGTATAAAGCGTCCTGTTACCATGGACACAGCTATTCGAATAGATTAAACTCGCTGCAGGGGTGCACTACTGTTCATCCTGCACGCTCGGATCTCCAGGGTGGCGGGCACCTTGTTAGGGAACGCTCCACCAAAGCTATCTGACACGCCACAACCCATCCTAGGCTCAACAGACAGGCCATCCGCCGGACTATATCCTATGCGATGAGGGGTCTAGGACCCTCACCCTTCACGCTCCTACACGGTGCGAGGCTGGCCGATGAAGCAAAATCAAATCCAAATACACCACTCAATCCAAGAAGAGACAATGCTTCCCGGCAATCAGATTGCGATACTGCTGACGTCTGAAGAGCTTTCGAACAAACTACATCGCAGAGGGCCCACACCGTAATCACACGTGTAGGTAGTGTGTACAGACCAATGGGTCTCTCAAGTCATCCACCGAACCATTTAGCATTTTAATATTATCTCACAGACAACCGTTATCGCTGTCTGACTAACAACACAACGGACAACGAACAACAGCCAGGACCACCGGTACATCGATGCCCGCCCTGTCGTCCCGTCAAAGCGCGTGGCTACCAACAAGGTGAACCATCTCCTTACCTTGTCTCGCGTGTGCTCTTGGTAGAGCTCGACTTTTCGTGGTTTGATAACTCTCGCGAGATACGAGCAGGGGCCAAGCACGCCTGTAATGTCGGTCGTACACTCCCTATCGTTCCCGAATCAATACCGCTCATGAGCACCGTTGGGTCACCCTACTCTTACCTTTAAGGACACCAGTTGGTTCAGGTCCCTACCATTAAGTGAAACCAGGAGGTATCACCCTTGATGGCATACTTAAAGAGGTTCGACAAAGACATCAGCGGAATGAACTAAAGAGGTAAACCTCGTATCATCCCGGTGATGCTACACTACTGAGTCTCGCCGTTGTAGGTTCCCTAGGGCGTCTGCATTGATCCGTACCTGTTGCAGTTATAATATTTTGTAATCCGCGTTCACTCACCAGAGTGATCACGACCCGCTATTCTGAACCTAGCTAACAATTTGCAAGGCTCGCTGTTGAATAATATATACATATTTATAGGCAGCATAGGATAAAGGAAGGTACATCAAGGGGCAACAATGACAGGCAATGCAATTGAATAGGATTGTAACGTAGCAGCAGCAGTAACAATGCCTAGTGTAAGAAAAGTACGGAAAGATATGCGATATCTGCGGAAGGAAAATGGCTCTGCTTTCTTGGAAGCTCGACGGTAGGGGTACGGTCGTTGACGCAGTAGTCGTACTCGGCAACGGAGTCGTCGGCGGCAGCAACGGGGTCTACCGGAGAATAAGGGGGGTGAGAAACCAGTAAATACACAACAATAATAGCAATATAAATGTATGACATAGAAGATACAAAGCAACGGGGCTCTAACGCAGTGTTCGGTCATTTTCTCGGAGCAGGAATTTATCCTGGGTTGACTCATCCGTATTGGTTAATTACCGAACAGATGATCCGGAGGGGAAGGTAACATGTCTGCATTGTTATAGACATCTGACAAACATGTGGATAGTGTATCCATGCTCGTTGATCCTTTCTGAACAACTTTCATATTCAAAACATTTTCATCCGAAAAGTTTTACCGGCTCCGGGAATTGCCGGTCGGATTTATCGGAGGGGGGAATGTTCCATGTTCGGTATGTTAGAGGGGGTGGTGGGCATACGGGTAGCGTATTCGGATTCTTTATATTTTTCTGATCAATTTTCATGTATAAAGTTTTTCCATCTGACTTACAGTTTAAAAGATATTGATTTTTAAAGTTTATTCAATTTAAAAGTTTTTCCGAATTTTATTCTATTAATTAAATAAAATTATCCACAACTCTGTCTATGACTGGTGGGACCTACCTGTCATAGGCAGAGACAATTAAATTCCTCTCATTTTAATTAAATAGGCCTGAGTGGCCCACATGTCATACACACTTTTTAATTAATAGTTTTATTTAATCTAATAAATCCAATGGGACCCAGCAGTTAGTGGGACAGAGTTAGTATTACCAATTTAATTAGTCTAAAGGTTATTTTAAAGGGGTTGGCCCACATGTCAGCCTAACAGGGGGGTTATCTCCAAATTATTAAAACAATAACTAGTTAACTGAGTGGGGCCCAGTAGTCAGTGGCAGTGGTGGGGTGGTTAGTGGCTAACAGGGGAGGTTAGCCACGACTAACCGTGCGGATGCCCGCCGGCGACCATGGCACGACGGTGGTGGCCGTTCCGGCTAGGGCCACGGCGGGGGGGTTTGCATCCCTGTGCGAGTGCGGGCAGCCGCAGCTGCAGGAGAGGCAGCCGCGAACAGGGGCGGCGGGGTGCGAGCCGAGGGGCAGCAGGTCGTGCCCGGCCACAGCGGTGGCCGGAGCGCAGTGAGGCCGGGGCAGGCGTGTCACAGCGGGGCACGGGTGAGGCGGCGCTCGACCAGGTGCACGTGAGGAGTTGCCGCAGGGCACGGCCAGAGCGCGTTGGGCACGGGCGCGGGCAAACCGACCTCGGCCCGGCCATGGAGGCCACGACGGAGCACGGGCTTGATCGGGAGCGATGGCTACGGGGACTTACGTCGAGCGGGAGCAGAGGGGGAAGACGCGGATGCTCACCATGGTCCTGCGGAGATTCAAGGCGGGATCGGGGGAGGCACGGGGTGGCGCGAATTCGGCGGCGAGCGGTGGAGGTGGGCTCTATTCCTCCTGCTGCTAGACGAGGACGACGACGAGGGGTCTCCAGGACACCACACGACGGCCTGAGGTGTCTGTTGGCCACGCCCATAGTGAGGTGGTGGCGACGGCGGGCTCGGGGTAGCCGCGGGAGAGGAGAGAGGCGGCACGAGGGGAATGGGAGGGGGAAGCTAGGGTTTGGGGGTTCCCAGGGGCAGAGGGGCGCGGGGTGTGGCCTTATCCACGTCAGGGTCGCGGTGGATGGCCTCCACGGCGATGGGCGGCCAGGGGATTGGCGACACATACCCCCCCGCGTGAACAGAGGAAGAAGATGGGGAGGGGGCTGTGGTGGGCCGGGGTGGGCCTCGCCCAAGGCGAGGGATAGGGTTTTTCCCATTTTCCTTTTGTTTTTGTTTTCTATTTCTTTTTATTTTATGTTTTGATTTTTTTACCTACTTTAGCATTTTTGTAAAACTTGTGATGGGTTCCAGAATTATTCTTGCACATTAAGATAGTGCCACAAAAAGTTTGGTATTTTTATAAATTTATTTAATATATTTTTTTGGACTACAACTGTGTAAAAGGGCCTTTTGGTGGCTGTTTGGAATTGTTGGGATTTTTTATAGCTCAATAAATTACCAAATTACCATACCCATATTGGCATGATACAGTAAATATTTGGCATTTAATAAAATTTTCTACAAGATTTTTGGGTGAACTTCACTTTCCACATTGTTTTGGAATTTTAACTGGGGCTTGAATTTGAACTTGACATAATCAAGGGTGATTATCACATGCCTAATCATGGTGACTTGGCATTTAATAAAGTGATTACTGTAGTGGGTACTTGGGGGTGTTACACCTACCCAAGTCTTCCAGAGATGTGTTTCGCCAGAAGAAGGACGGGACATATTAAACAAAATACATTCTGGAGACTGTGGTCATCACACCGGCTCCCGGTCACTAGTAGCCAAAGCTTATCGTCATGGATTCTACTGGCCCACGGCTCATGCAGATGCAGAGGATATAGTTAAAAATGCGATGGTTTCCAGTGGTATGCCAAGCAAGATCACGTGATGGCTTAAGAACTCAGAATGATTCCAATCACTTGGCCTTTTGCAGTCTAGGGGCTTGATATGGTAGGGCCTTTTAGGCGATCCAAGTGCGGAAATACTCACCTCTTGGTTGAGGTAGAAAAATTCACCAAGTGGGTCGAAGCAGAGCCGGCCAGCAAATGTGATGCAGCAACAACACTCAAATTTCTGAAGAAAATCATCTTTAGATTTGGTTACCCCCACAGTATTATCACTGACAATGGAAGCAATTTGTCAGAGGGTGAGATGGAACGTTTTTGTGGAAAGGAGCATATACGGATTGATCTTGCATCTGTATCTCACCTGCAGTCCAATGGACAAGATGGGAGGGCTAATCAGGAACTATTGTGTGGCATCAAACACCGACTTCGTGTTCCTTTAATACGAACGTCGGGTTGCTGGTTGAGGAGTTACCCTTTGTGCTCTCGAGTATCAGGACTATGCCCAACAGGTCAACTGGTCTTACACCTTTTTCCTTGTTTATGGAGCAGAAGGCGTCCTCCCAAGTGACATCTGTCACGAATCACCTCGAGTTACTGCATATGTGGAAGCCGACAATGAACAGGAAAGACAGGACTCTTTGGACGTTCTTGATGAAGAACGAGATTTATCAGCAGCTAAGTCGGCTATCTACCAACAAGGCCTGCGATGATACCATAGTCGACGCATCAAGAGTCGGACCTTTCAAGAGGGGGACTTAGTGCTCCGCCTGATACAAAAAAGGAAAAGGATGCACAAGTTATCTCCGCCTTGGAAAGGGTCGTTCGTGGTAAGTAAGAATTTGTACAATGGGTCCTACTACTTGGTTGATATAAGCGAGCCAACTGTCACGCGCGAGTCCGAAGAAGAGACTCCCAGGCCGTGGAATATAGCCCAGCTCCGTCCCTATTATACTTAAGTAGTCAGGAATGCTCTTGTAAGCCAGTATAGATATCAACAATAAAACTGACTCGTTTTTCCTTTTTCTGACTTATTTTTTCCTTCTTTTCAAAGTTAGTTTATTTTTCTGCCAATTTTATTTTATACTGCATTGCATTACATCCTTGCATTTAAATTCTATGGAACCAGGAAGGACTGATCATCTCTTCCCTGGAACCTGGCGTGTATATTGTTGTATTCAGAGACCCTGGGGGTTTGAAGGTCTTTTAACTTCAAATCTTCAACTGGGGACTCGGCATATACATGAAATTAGCCTACAATGGCTTATTTTGCATGTAAGCTGCTGCAAACTCGTACTTCTATGACCTACGTGACCCGTTATAGAGTAAACATTAGCAAACCCTATAAGGGGTTTGACGAGTTTTACACTATCAATAGAGAACACTAGAATAAGTCATGCGATGTCTTCTTACAGAATAGTTTCAACTCAAGCGCAAATTAAGTGGCCAGCATTTCTTTTCTACGAGACAGAAAGAATCCTCCTATTCGAGGAGTTGGTTTTTGGATGATCTTGTATTGCTAAAGGATGTTGAGACTTCTATATGAGTTGTTTGCATTTTTTGCATTTCATAAGCATACCTTTTTTTGTTTACTTTTTCAACATATACCAGTGTATTAATATTTCCCTCCATCAAAAATCGACTTTATTAAACATCATAAGAAGTAGCATCGTCGGGTTTGATAGAAATTTGGGATGTTACACTAAAAGTCGGTACTTGGGGGCTACAAGTCGACTCTACTATGAATCGGCATGTAGATATATTGTTCATACAATTCCATGGGGGCTACACCTCAATTTCATAAGAAAAGTAAGACATGTTGATTCTACTATAACTCGGTATGACATAAATTGATCATACCGACTCATGGGGGCTACATATGTGTAACATCCCAAATTTACTATTTTGGATGAGTTACTAGAGAGCATATGCATATCACTTTTGTGTGTGCATTTTGGATCTTATTTGACAGTTTATTTGAATTTATTGAATAAATTTTTTCTTTAGTATTTTATTTTGTATAAATAACTTATTGAAAATATTATTTATGTTTTTCCAAGATTTTAGAAATTTATTCGTATTTTTCCGATTTATATTTTATGTTATAAAACTCTTTGAAGTTTAGTAAAAGTACGTATATATATATAAACGTAATTACGTTTTACGTATTTTAATTATTTTAAAAATATAAGATGTTATTTTTTTGGGCTAATTTTATTATATTAAAAATACCTCTATACATAGTTTTTTTTAAAGTTCACAAAAAAAAACTGGACGGGCCGGCCTGCTGGACGAGCTAGCCAGCCGGGCCATGCCAGGCCGAACGGCCAGCGGCCGAGCGCACGTGCTCATCTGGTTCGATCGTCTCCAACTCGAATTGGACATAGAGTTCACAACGGACTCGCACCGCGTGCGCCGCCACCCGTGGTAGCTATGGACTCCGATTCGATTGCCCCCTGCCCACGAAATCTTGTCCCATAAATACCCCATGACCCCCTCCACCGATTCCCCACAAAATTTCGCAGCAAACCGTTCCAAATCGAGTTAATTTCGGGGTAGATCTAGGTCCAACGGAGCTCCATTGTTGGACGAATTTCGTCACCGGTGAGCCTCCCCTTGACCCCAAATTCTGCAGGCCGAATCCTCTCTTCGTTGTGCATCTAATTGACATATTTTCCCTCTTCTATTCTTGCGCAAGATTGATCCCCAAATTGTACGCGCACCGCGGGAGTTCATCGGAGCGCGCTCGGTTCACCGCGTTGCCACGCCCGTACGGACGATGTTGGAGATCATCACCACCACCGTTGTGATCTCCTAATCAAGCCCTACATCCTAGACGTCCTCGTTAACGCCGAAGATCGCCGGAATTGTCGTCTTCGTCGCGTCTAATCTACACGTCGCGGTTAGTAAAAACGCCGTAACTTTTTATCCGTTGCTCCGTTTTAGACGTAACCAGTGGAAAAATCGTTGTTTTGAAACCCTCTAAATATTGTGTACTGTAGATCCCAGTGTTGAGAAAAAAAAATCCCGTTTGATTAAAAAAAATCCTAAATCCTATGCAAAATCGTTCTAGTAATATCTTTTTACTCGTAGATCCGTTTTGCGTGATTCCAAAGTCCACGGTTTTTTTTCGAATCCCTCTATTCAGTTCAACCATAAACTTTGATTTGTGATTTTCGAAAATAATCAGATCTGATCAGTTTCAAAATTCAAGTTTCTTTTGATCGTATCCTTCGTTTTACAACTCGGATTTGGTTGATTCTTTTTTCAAACTAAAACCCTAGCTAAATCCTATATTCTAGATACCTTGCAACCCACTCTTTAACCAATCAAGATCTGTTTTGCAAAATCTTTTATTTGGGTTTTATTTTGGAGTTCTTGAACATTGTTTTGCTTTTGGTTGTGTATTGATTGTGTGTATCTTTGTTTGCTCACGATAGATTGTCCGGAGTGCGAAGCAGAGTACCACCAATCTTTAGAGTTCTGCAATCAACAGCAAGGCAAGTCATATCTTTGGTCATACTCCCTATTACCTACGTTTTCAATGCATTAGTTCTTCTTCTTTAGATTGCATGATAGGTTATGCTTTGCTATTACACCCAGTAGTTCATTGAGGTAGGTCTGATCCTTACATCATTGTCACCATCTTATACTATGATATTGCTATGCTAAGTAGACGTGGATTGGTAAATGAATCATTAAGAGGTATGAGTGATAATGTAGTAATTAGGACCAAGATAAAGTTAATGAACTACCTGGGTGGGATGGTTGCGAGTATCTTGGAGATGGCCAATGATGACTGCGGAAAGCCACCCAGGCTCAAAGGGACTAATTGTGTTGTCATACCTAGAAGCTTACGTGTGCAGCCACAAGCTATTATGGGCTCTGGCTTAGTTGAGTAGGTTGTGTGACCTCTTTCCGGGATAGACTAGCAGATGTAGATTTTTTATAGGTGTACCGGTTTATCCAGCGGTTAAGGGGAAACACTTCTGAAAGACCATGTCTCGATCTTCTAGTTGTCATACACCATGCAGTGTGACGAACTACAAAGGTGGCGATCGAGTCTTGTGGGGAAAAGTGCATAAACCTCTGCAGAGTGTAAAACTAATCGATTAGTCGTGTCCCCGGTTATGGACAATTTGAGCAACTAGATGTGGTAATATTGATTTGTCTCATCATCTTTAATTAATTTATTGGTTTAATCACTTTGGGATAGATTGAGTGGATTTTCCCATCTCAATCGTATGCTATTTGTAGAGCTTAGTTATTATTATTCTATATGCAAAACTAGCTTTTTGCAAAAATAAATGTAGAAGCTCCACCAGCCAAATTGCATGTATTATAGGGTTTTTACTTCTTTCTGTGATATGGCTTGCCGTACGATCAAAGTACTGACCCCTTTTGGGGTTGTAACTTACTTATGTTGCAGATTGTTCTGACGAGGAGTAAGGTGTGAATAGGTCGCTGTCTTATACTCAACTTTTTCCGTGGAGTTGGATGGATTCGCTACTACTACTATTATAGCTTCCGCAAGTATTTGATTAGATGGCCTTAAGCCATAGTATTATTGTAATATTTACTTCATTCGATGTAATAAAGACATGTTTTCCTTCTGTTATTTCATCGAGTACTGTGTGTGCTAGAAAACGGATCAAGGGACTATCACGTTAAGCACAGAGACTTGGTCCCTTCGGATCTGGTCGCTACAAGATGGTATCAGAGCACATGTTGACTGTAGGACGTGACCTTAGGAATGGAAAAGTCATAGGATGAAAACTTTATTTTAAAACCCTCTACAGTTCTACTGATTCTCATACTCTTTCCTATTCACTTCTAATCTCTTCTCTCCTTACAAATATAGATGCCGATCACCAAGTTCGCTCAGCCTGATGAGACCACACCTTTTGGACAAAGCCTGATGGAGATCGTGAAGTTTTTTAAGATCGCCTTGCCTAGTTTCACCGGGACACTCATGACTACAGGACCAGGAGCAAAGAGCTGGAAGGTCCAAGTTCACATTCCAGGACGCACCTTTGGAAGGAAAATCAAGCCAATTAACTTCTCGGTGAAAGCACCAAACTGGAGTGTGGGAAGAAGTCGTGCCGCAATGATGACCTTAGGCCGTATTCGACAGGAGTACCACGCAGATCTTCAAGGAACCCGCTTCGAGATGTATGGACGCCGAGATCATACTGGAGAATTAGTACGCACTGTTGAGGATACATCAATGGCATCCCACATTCAAGACTTGGGGGAACATGTTCAACGTGTGGAGGAAGAAATGCTTCATTGCATGGACGTTATTGAGGGTTTGGAGGAGGAAGCTAAGAGAGTCCGTGAAGAGTATGAGGAGCAAATCGATGCACTACAATAAAGGAATGAAGAGTTGAAGCTCATGCTGGAGGAAGCAGAAGAACAACTTGACCAAGGAGAAAACATTCAGGAGGATGACTCCGATGGATGCCTCGTCAGCCAAGATGAGGATTACCAGTCAGAGGAAGAGGAAAATGGAAATGATGTCTTGATGATCGATTCTTCTTCTGACTCAAATTAGTCATAGACCACCATTATAGATTTTTTTTCTTTTAGTTAAACGTTTAGAGTTTCGATCTGTGAGTTTTCTTAGAGTTACCTTGTCGACTCTTGTGACATGGCCTATCTTAGTTAATTGTGTGAACCTTGATTTGAATGAGTGATTGATTGAAATTTCTTTCTATCATGTTGCATATGGGTACTGTTATTCCCCTTAGTCCTATTTTATCTCTATAACCTCATCTATTCTAACCCGACAGATGCCGCCAAGACGTGCCCCTTCTGCTAGTGGATCAGGGAATGGAATTCCACCCGGCTTAGAGCTGTTGCTTCAGACCCAGAATCAGATGATGCAGCTTTTGATGCAGAACATGAACAACAACAACAACAACAACAACAACAACAACAACAATGCCCCACCACCACCACCACCATTGGGAGACAACCTCACCCGTTTCCTAAGGTTGAACCCACCTTTGTTCTCTAGCAGCCCGGAGCCGATTTTTGAAGATGACTGGCTCCGCAATATGGGAAGGAAGCTAGCAACCGCTGGATGCACTGATAAGGAGAAAGTGAGATTTGCCTCGCACCAGCTAGATGTGCAGCCGCATGGTGGGATAATTACACCACCACATACCCCATGGCGAATGTGACTTGGGACCAGTTCCAGCAGGCGTTCCGCACTGCTCATGTTTCAGCTGGAGCTATGAGTCTCAAGAAGAGGGAGTTTCGCAACTTACACCAGGGAGGCCGTTCAGTGGCAGAGTGTGTGGAGGAATTCGACAAGCTGTCCCGTTATGCTCCAGGAGATGTGGCCACAGATGCTGCCAAGCAGGAGAAATTTCTGGAAGGACTAAATGATGAGCTTGGAGTTCAGTTGACGGTGGCAACCTTTGCTAACTACCAGGAGATGGTGGATAAGGCTAACATTCTTGAAGGCAAGAATCAGAAAATGGAGAATCGTAAGAGGAAGTACGGACAGGGCAAATACCATTCTGGAACTCAACAGAACTCCCGTTCCGCACCATTTTCAGGATATGGTGGAACAGGACCCAATAATTTTGGAGGGCACAACCATCAAAATCATGGAGGTCATTCTCAGCATGGAGGGAATGGACACAACCATGGAAACCAGAGGAATGGCAATAGAAGAAATGGGAATCAGCAGCGTTCCAACCCATCTACGCCCATGAAGAAGGACCTAAGACACATCCTCTGCTTCAAGTGCAATAATAAAGGACATTACGCCACAGATTGTCCCGAGCTGAAGAATGGAAATGGCAATGGAGGTTCTGGAAAGAAGAAGCCTAATCCTTTCACCAAGGGGCAAGTAAACCATGTCAATGTGGAGGAGGTCTATGGGTAGCCGGATGCCGTGTTTGGTAAGTTTTTACTAAACTCTCAACCAGTATTAGTTCTTTTTGACACTGGTGCATCACATTCATTCATATCAAGGGTAGTTGTGGATAAGTATAAGTTGCCTACCATAGTCCTTAAAACCCCAATGTTAGTAAGTTCGCCGGGAGCCGAGTCTATGGTCAATCACGGAAGTTTTCGGTTACCCCTGACCATAGGAGGGCATATTTTCCCCACCGACCTGATAGTGTTGAAATCGCAAGGTTTGGATGTAATCCTAGGTATGGATTGGATGTCGAAGTATAAAGGCAACATTGACTGTGAGGGAAGATCAATCTCTCTCACCACACCCGAGGGGAAGAGGATCAAGTATGTGAACAAGCACAAGTTTAGAAGGACCCAGGTATATTCTCTTAAGGGGGTTAGCCTGGAGGAAGTGCCGATAGTCAAGGAGTACCCTGACGTATTCCCGGAGGAGTTGCCCAGAATGCCACCGGACCGGGATATCGAGTTTTTGATCGAGTTATTGCTAGGCACCAGACCTATATCCAAAAGGCCGTATAGAATGCCCGCAAATGACTTAGAGGAAATTAAGAAGCAAATTAAGGAGTTATTGGAGAAAGGGTATATTCGCCTGAGTTCATCACCTTGGGGAGCCCCAGTGCTTTTAGTGGAGAAGAAGGATGGATCTCTAAGGATGGTCGTTGATTATCGCTCGTTGAACGAGGTGACTATCAAGAACAAGTATCCACTACCGATGATCAATGATTTGTTTGACCAGTTGGAAGGAGCTAGTGTGTTTTCCAAGATCGATCTCCGATCGGGATATCACCAGTTGAAGATCCGTGAGAAGGATATACCCAAGACCGCTTTCACCATGAGATATGGACTCTATGAGTACACAGTCATGTCTTTCTGTCTAACCAATGCCCCTGCATATTTTATGAACATGATGAACAAGGTATTCATGGAGTTTTTGGACAAATTTGTTGTGGTGTTCATTGATGATATTTTGATTTATTCCAAGAATGAAGAGGAGCATGAAGAACACCTACTCTTAGTCTTGGAGAAACTTAGGGAACATCAACTTTATGCTAAGTTTAGTAAGTTTGAGTTTTGGTTGAAGCAAATGGGATTTCTTGGACATGTTGTGTCAGGCAAAGGAATCGTAGTGGACCCCTCCAAGGTTGAAGCAGTCACAGAATGGCAGGTGCCCACATCCGTTGGTGAAATCCATAGTTTTCTTGGACTTGCGGGTTATTACTGGAGATTCATTGAGAGTTTCTCCAAGATTTCCAAACCCATGACGGAATTGTTGAAGAAGGACACCAAGTTCGTCTGGACGGAGGAATGTGAAGCCAGTTTTCAGGAATTGAAGAAGCGTTTGCTTACAGCCCCAGTGCTGATTTTTCCCGATGTGCGCAAGGATTTTCAAGTGTATTGTGATGCCTCGCGGCAAGGACTCAGAGGCGTTGTCATGCAAGATGGAAAGGTTGTATGTTACACTTTGCGTCAGCTTCGACCTCATGAGTTGAACTATGCCACACATGATTTGGAGTTAGCAACCGTAGTACACGCACTCAAGACTTGGAGGCATTTTCTTATTAGGAACAAGTGTGACGTATACACGGATCATAAGAGTTTGAAGTATATTTTTACGCAAAAGGATTTGAACCTCAGGCAGAGGAGGTGGTTGGAGCTTATCAAGGATTATGATATGAGATTGCATTACCACCCAGGAAAGGCCAATGTAGTGGCAGATGCCCTGAGTCGGAAAAGTTATGTCAATACCCTTATAGCAGGAGGTTTACCTCAGGAGTTGTGTGACCGAGGGCATTGTCATTTCCTCAGAGGGCATTGCTGTTGACCCAGACAGAGTCCGGACGATTCAAGATTGGACTCCGCCGAAGAATGTCAAGCAGTTGAGGAGTTTTCTCGGACTTGCCAGCTATTGCAGGAAGTTTGTCGAGAATTTCTCCAAAATAGCAAAGCCAATGACCGAGCTGTTGTGCAAGGGCAAGAAGTACGTTTGGTCACAGGCTTGCCAGGCAGCTTTTGATGAGTTGAAGATAAGGCTGACCACAGCTCCGATCCTTACGCCGCCAGATGAGTCACAGCCGTTTCAGGTGTTCTGTGATGCCTCGTTGAATGGCCTTGGCGGAGTATTGATGCAGGGAAAGAGTATTGTGGCGTACACCTCCAGACAGTTGAAGCAGGCTGAGAGGAACTATCCGACCCATGATCTTGAGCTGGCTGCAGTGATTCATGCGTTGGTTACTTGGCGACACCTCCTCCTAGGGAGGAAGGTTGATGTGTTCACTGATCACAAAAGCTTAAAGTACTTGTTCACGCAGCCTAACTTGAACTTGAGGCAAAGAAGGTGGCTCGAGACTATTACTGAGTACTCCGTGGATATTCAGTATACGCCTGGCAAGGCGAATGTCATAGCTGATGCGTTGAGCCGCAAGGGTGATTGCAACAGTGTCCAGGTGCAGAAGATACACCCTGATTTGTGTGAGGCCTTTCGAAGGCTCAATCTTGAGCTAGTTCCAGCAGGCTATCTAGCCAACCTTGTGGTAGAGCCCACTATTCGTGAGAAGATCCGTGAGGTTCAGTCTGGTAGCTTGATGATTCAGAAAGTCAAGCAGGGTGTTGCCGCCTCAGTTCCGAAGTACGGTTGCTTTTCAGTGCATAATGACGGCACCGTGATGTTCGAGGAGAGAGTTGTTGTTCCCAAGGAAGGAGGTCTCAGAGAGGTCATCTTGAAAGAAGCCCATGACTCAAAGCTGTCTATCCACCCTGGTAGCACCAAGATGTATCAGGACCTCAAGCAGAGCTTTTGGTGGACTCGTATGAAGCGGGATGTTGCCCGTTTTGTCTCCCAGTGTGATGTGTGCAGGAGAGTGAAGGCACAGCATCAGAAGCCTGCAGGGCTACTTCAGCCAATTGAAATTCCGGAGTGGAAATGGGATCACATAGAGATGGACTTTGTCACGGGTTTTCCGAGGTCTCAGAAGGGCAACAACGCTATCTTTGTTGTCATTGATAACTTGTCCAAGGTTGCTCACTTTCTGCCTGTCAAGGAGACTGTCTCAGCTAGCCAGTTGGCAGAGCTGTACACCGCAAGAATTGTTTCGTTGCACGGCATTCCCAAATAGATAAGTTCAAATCGTGGAAGCATCTTCACATCAAACTTCTGGAAGGCCTTTCAAGAGGCATTGGGTACGAAGATCCTCTTCAGTACCGCGTATCACCCTCAGACCAGTGGGCAGGTTGAGCGTGTGAATCAAATTCTTGAGGACATGTTGAGAGCATGTGTCATCTCGTTTGGCATGAAGTGGGAGGAATGCTTACCATATGCTGAGTTCTCGTACAACAACAGCTATCAAGCAAGTCTGCAAGCAGCACCGTTTGAAGTGTTGTATGGTCGCAAGTGCAGGACACCTTTGAACTGGTCCGAGACAGGCGAGAGGCAGCTGTTCGGTCCAGATGTGATCCAAGAGACAGAGGACACAGTGAAGATTGTCCGAGAGAACCTGAAGGCAGCACAGTCTAGGCAGAAGGCCTATTATGACAAGAAGCACCGTGGTGTTGACTTCAAAGTTGGTGACTTCGCATACCTCAAAGTGTCTCCGCTTCGAGGCACTCACCGCTTTGGGATCAAGGGCAAGTTGGCTCCAAGATTCGTTGGTCCGTTCCGCATTCTCGAGACTCGGGGACCTCTTGCGTTCCGCCTCGAGCTTCCAGGCAGTTTGGCTATGGTGCATGATGTGTTTCACCTATCTCAGTTGAAGAAGTGTTTCAAGCAACCAGATCAGGCAGTGGACTTGGGCGAGATCCAGCTCAGTGCGGATCTTTCTTACTCAGAGCGTCCAGTCCGTGTTCTTGACTCGTCAGAGCGCAAGACTCGCAACAAGACCGTCAAGTTCCTCAAGGTGCAGTGGGCACATCACTCAGATAAGGAAGCAACGTGGGAGCGTGAAGATCATCTCCGTTCCGAGTATCCCGAGCTTTTTCTTGCTTAGATCTCGGGACGAGATCCTGTGTTGGTGGGGGAGAGCTGTAACAGCCCACATGTAATAAGTTGCTATCACCATGTATTTTACTTTCTCTGTTGGACTTGTAACTTGGCATGGTGGGAGTTTACATCTTTTCATGTGATGATTTAAATTGCCATTGAGATTGGAGTCAGTTTGGATTGGTTTCTTTTGAATGCCAAGTGGTTCAAGAAGGGTGCTGTTGGATTTTTCCTTGCCACATGCTCACTTCACTTGATCCCAAACTTGGCCTAGCCATTTCATTTCATATGGCAAGGGTTTTAAGACCCTCAAAACATTTTTGCCACCAATAAAAACAGTAGCCCTAGTTCAAAGTATTTTTGAATTCAAAAACAGGGCCACATTTTTGTTGTTGCCAAAAATTGGCCAAACCACTTTTGGAAAAATCCAGAAAAATGCAAGGATTAAGAATTTCAAACTTATGGAATTTTGAACCTTTTATTTTTCTCTCAAAAACTCTTCAAAGTCCTTTTCTATTTAATTTTAAATAGAAAAGGTACTGTTTTGCTTGTGGAGATTTTTCCCTGCATGCAAAAATGGTCAAACCAATTTTGGATGATCACACAAATTTTTAGGGGATTTGTAAAAATGTTTGGAATATTTTTCCTTCTCCCCTATCTTTTCTTTTCTTTTTCTTTTGTCTGCTGCCCAATTTCTTTCTCTCCAGCAGGTTTCTTTTCCCTTTTCTTTTTCCAGCCGAAGCCCAGCCCGTTTTCTCGCAGGCCGCAGCCCAGCTGGGGGGCCTTTCCAGCGAAGGGGTAAGCGGGAGGCACCCCGACCGCCCGATCCAGATCCGAGGGAGGGGACAGGTCGCCTTTCCACCGTGGAGAGGTCCCCTCCCCTCTCCTCTCTCACACCGGCGAGCTTCATCGACGTCGACGCCCTGCCAGCGTGGCTGGAGGCCGCCCTCCTTATAAGCAGCCTCCTGGAGCCACACGAACCCCCTAGGGTTCCGTTCCCCCCAGAGTTTTCCCCTCGCCGCCGCCGGGAGAGGCTTTCCCCTCCGTCCTGTTCCCGCTCGCCTCCGGTGAGATTCAGACCAAATTCGCCGCCGCCTCGACGATCTTTCTGCAATTCCTTGGTTTCAAACCGTGTTGGTGACCTCAGGTGTGCGTTCCTTGCTTCAGAAGCGTGCCAGGAGGAGCAGGACGCCCCCGCGCCGTGGATCCTCGCCGCAGGCCGTCGTCTTCCTCGACTCCGGCGACAACGTCTTCTTCCTCTACGGCAAGGCAGGGACGTCCAAGGCGACCCACTAGGTGAGCTAGTGCCCACGCTTTCAACCGTAGCCTTGCGCAGCGCTTCAATCCCGTTAGCAGCAGTCGTCTGCCGCGCAGCTCGTCGCCGGCGAGGAGTCCGTGGTCACCGTGCCGTGGTACACCTCGGACGACCTCCCGCGTGGTCTGCGAGTGCCCAGTACGCGCTTTTGGCACCAAAGGAGCCTCCTTTCTTCGTTGCCGCTTTCGTTTTCGCGTGTCTGAACTCTGCGCAACTCCGTCAGACAGAGCCGCCGTGAAGTTCAGGCGACCAGGGCATCCCCTCCGGTGAGCCTTAGGTCGAGGCCAGGGCAGCTACGTGTCCGTGGCACTTCCCTCTCGCGTTTGCAAGCAGGCCGTGGTCAGTGGCGTCGTGTGCTCGTCGCACGGTTCGCCGGATGTTGGAGGCGCAGAGTGCCTGAAGGAGAAGTTTAGAGCCGCCGGCGCAGTGCTGTTCCGGTGAGGCTAGCGAGCGGTAGCGGTGGAGCTAGGAGCGACGGCGTGCGTCGTTGTGTTCAGCTAGGTAACCTCTCGGATTCATCCCATGGCGGGGTGGCCGGAGCTGGTCTGTACGCGACGCGAGGTTCGCCGCAATGAGCGACGCCGTCGGGGTTCAGAGTTGCAGGCGTTTGAAGTTCAGAGAACCATAGACTGAACCTTAACTAGACTGCGTGCTGTATCTGTTCAGAACTCGAATCGCAGCGCAGTGGTAGCGAGCGTGGAGACGAGCGATAAGTCCAGGGTTCGAATCCCGTTCGACCCCCCCCCCTTTTTTTGATTTAATGAGAGACTGACGCTTGGGCCCCGCTGGTCAGTGCGTCCAGCCGAGTGGGCTGAGCCCAAATGCGGGCCAGAGAGCTGACATGGGCCGGATTCGCCGAAACCAGCCCATGGAGCTATCCCAGCTCTTTTCTTTTTTTTATTATTTATTTTATTTTCTCTTCTTTTTCTTTGTTTCTTTTCTGTTTAAATTCAAATTTGAATTTGATTCCAAATTCAAATCTGATTTTGGACCAGTTTTCAAACAGAGGCATCCCATATATCAATTTGGGGTAGTTTGAGCTACTGATGGCAGTAGTGATACTCATTTTTGCATCTGACCCCTTCTAAATATTGGAGTTGTGTCATTTTTCAAATAAACCCCCTGTTGCTTTTATTTAATTTTGGAAATTGGTTCAACTTGCAAACTGCCCATATCATATATGATTTTTGGGTAGTTTTGCACAAGGAGTTGCATGGTGGTAATGCTTTCATCAACTGAACCTTTTCAAAAATTCATGAGGTGCAATTTTGCACTCAGCCCCCTGAACTTCAGTTGAATTTGCAACTGCCTTTGCAAACTCAAATGGAGGCATGTCATATATGTTTTTGGGGTGTTTTTCTGCAAGGATTTCAGCAGTGATGTTTTATTGTTGAGTTGAGCATTTTCTTTTAAACAAAGTGTGATCACCTGATCCAGAAGCTTCAGCTCTGTCCGTCTGCAACATCTCAGCTTCAGTGCATCTCAGCTTCATGTAAAAAAAACTTGATCATGCCATCCTTGTTTGGGTTACTTCAGTTGCTTACTTGTGTGCCTTTTCCTGCCGGTACCTTACGTTAGCACCGGAGACCGCCGAGGAGACTTACGTGGAGCTGTCCGACACCGAGCCCGAGGGTACCGTGAGTGCTGCTACGACTACCTTACCAGGCAAGGGGGAGATCTGTGTCATTACTTTATAACTTTCTGCTCACGCCTAGCTGTAGATCTAGAACGTTATTGCTTAATCCTATCTACATATTATGCCATGTCTAAACCCATACAGCCATGATCCCCACATCCCAGCAAACCATTGTTCTGCTAAGTTACCGCTGCTCAGCCATTGCGTAGTATGGATAGAAAACTTGCTGCTTACCTTATATAATTATGGTTGGGATATCATGTTATAAAAGAAGTTGGTTGATATTTATTATTGTTAAATGATGTTAACTTATATTCGGCGAAAGGTGGGAGGCTGGACTTTCCCGTCTGGTGTTTTGTCCCATTTGAGTCACCTAGGATCCGAGTTCCGGGTATTGGTTCTTTGATCGAGCGTGCCTAATCGTGTGTGGGGTTTTATGGGGCCCCCTTGTCTTACCTACCTAGCTTCGTACATTCTAGTGGTGGCCCGAGCTGATTTACATTTGCAATGTGTGTGTGCTGGTTGGATCCCCAGTTGTTTCCAAACCAAACCAGGGCCATGGGGACATAGTTTCTTGGCTGGCCCAAATAGACCGGCTGAGGACCCGGTCTCATAAGAGAACTAACCGGTAATCCAAACCCGAGTTATACGGTAGAGACCGATTCGAGAGCGTGGCCAGCTTTTGAGTTGGGTGTCGACTCTCCGGGGGCCACCCGGATTTGTGCGTTGTTTGTTAGAGGGACTCTGACGTCCCAGAGTTTCAGGCGCTTACCTAGCCAAGTGGAAACCGGACGTACATGCGACGTCTATAATGGACAGTTGGTACACCCCTGCAGGGTAAATCTTTTCGAAAAGCCGTGTCCGCGGTTATGGACTACTGTGAGCCTACGTCCTGTTCATAGAATAACATCAATGTTAATTATGCTATAAAACTTGACAAACCGTGTGCGTGCCTTGGTTGTCTTTCTTCGTCCAGGGGGACCGAGAGAGAAACGAGGTTGTGTTATGTTCGCGTAAGTAGGAGGATAGCTGACTTACGACACGTTGTCAACGTAACTTCTTGGATCTCATCCTTTTTCTGATAGAACGTGTAGCCACCATATATGCTAGTACGGCTGCAAACTGTCTTTACCTTTACCTTACCTGTGGCGTTAGTTATTCCGTAATGATATGTTCTCACCCCCGTTTACTTTTCCGTTTTTACCGCTTTGCCTGATCGGCCGCTGCAGTGGACTACTTCCTCGACCCCAGCACTGGACGATACTTCGTGGAGGTGCCCCGGATGGATGACGACGAGTACGACTACTCCGACCAGTAGGATCCTTAGTTGGGCTCAGACGTTCCCGTGGGTGGATTTATGTGTAGCCCTCTCTAGGGCAATTTGGATCTTGACCGTACCCGGTCCGTGTTTTGCTTCCGCTTGATGTATTGATGAGATGTAATCATGAAATGTTATGTATTTTGGACAGTGGCGTTGTATGCCCTGCTCTATTATCTCCATATGTATTTCCTTTCTTGTAGAGTTATGTTTTTATACCTGTTGTCGAGAATCCGGCAGCGACACGAGTGCGAGTGTCGTGCGCCGGTGGCGTTTGATGCGCTTCTAACTCCTACCGGACGCGAGAGCGACTAGTTAGAGTTAGTATCGCATCAAGGGGCCTTACAATTACCCAGGACACGATCAGGCTATGACTCTATTTGGGTAGTGGTTGACCGTTTGACATGGTGGCTCACTTCATCCCAGTGAAAACCACCTATACTAGAGCTAAGTTGGCTAAGATATACATGACCAGGATCGTATGTCTGCATGGAGTTCCGAAGAAGATTGTGTCCGATAGAGGCACGCAGTTTACCTCAAAGTTTTGGCATCAGTTACATGAAACCTTGGGAACTAGGCTGGAGTTTAGCACAGCTTTTCATCCACAGACAGATGGTGAGACTGAGAGAGTGAATGAAATTCTAGAGGACATGTTGAGAGCTTGTGCACTGGATTATGGATCCAGTTGGGATGATAATTTGCCTTATGCGGAGTTCTCGTACAACAACAGTTATCAAGCCAGTTTAAAGATGGCCCCGTTTGAAGCGTTGTATGGAAGAAGGTGTAGAACACCGTTGATGTGGGATGAAGTTGGAGACCGCAAGCTATTCGGACCAGATTTGATCAAGGATTCGGAAGAGAAGGTCAAGTTGATCCGTGATAGGCTGAAGATAGCTCGGTCGAGACAGAAAATTTATGTCGATGCTAAACGAAAGGAAGTAACGTATGAAGTGGGAGATAGAGCATACCTTCGAGTGTCTCTGCTTCGTGGCATTAAGAGATTTGGAGTTAAAGGAAAGTTAGCACCACGATTTGTGGGGCCATATAAAGTCATGGAACGCAAAGGAGAGGTTGCTTACAAGTTAGAATTGCCCGAAGGTTTGTCTGGACTTCACGATGTGTTTCATGTGTCCCATTTGAAGAAGTGTCATGCAGAGATGGCAAATATTCCGCTGAGAGACACCGTGCCATTGGAGGCAATTCAGCTGGAGGGTGATTTGACATATGAGGAGAAGCCTGTGAAGATTCTCGATACGGCAGACAGAGTCACTCGTACCAAGGTTATTAAATTTTGCAAAGTTCAGTGGAGTCACCACACCGAGGAAGAAGCTACTTGGGAGCGAGAAGAGGATATCAAGCAGGATCACCCACACCTTTTTGCTGACCAATCTTAATCTCCAGGGCGAGATTCACCTTAAGGGGGGTAGGTTTTCTAACATCCCAAATTTACTATTTTGGATGAGTTACTAGAGAGCATATGCATATCATTTTTGTGTGTGCATTTTGGATCTTATTTGAGAGTTTATTTGAATTTATTCAATAAAGTTTTTCTTTAGTATTTTATTTTGTATAAATAACTTATTGAAAATATTATTTATGTTTTTCTAAGATTTTAGAAATTTATTTCGTATTTGTCCGATTTATATTTTATGTTATAAAACTCTTTGAAGTTTAGTAAAAGTACGTATATATATATATAAACGTAATTTCGTTTTACGTATTTTTATTATTTTAAAAATATAAGATGTTATTTTTTTGGATACTTTTATTATATTAAAAATACATCTATACATAGTTTTTCTTTAAGTTCGCAAAAAAAACCTGGACGGGCCGGCCTGCTGGCCGAGCTAGCCAGCCGGGCCAGGCCAGGCCAGCGGCCGAGCGAACGGCCGAGCGCACGTGCTCGTCTGGTTCGATCGTCTCCAACTCGAACTGGACACATTGTCCAGAACAGACTCGCACCGTGTGCGCCGCCGCCCGTGGTAGCTATGGACTCCGATTCGATTGTCCTCTTCCCATGAAATCTTTTTCCATAAATACTCCATGACCCCCTCCACCGATTCCCCACAAAATTTCGCAGCAAACCGTTCCAAATCGAGTTTATTTCGGGGTAGATCTAGGTCCAACGAAGCTCCATTGTTGGAAGAATTTCGTCACCGGTGAGCCTCCCCTTGACCCCAAATTCTGCAGGCCGACTCCTCTCTTCGTTGTGCATCTAATTGACATCTTTTTCCCTCATCTATTCTTGCGCAAGATTGATCCCCAAATTATACGCGCACCGCGGGAGTTCATCGGAGCGTGCTCGGTTCACCGCGTTGCCACGCCCGTACGAACGACGTTGAAGATCATCACCACCACCGTTGTGATCTCCTAATCAAGCCCTACATCCTAGACGTCCTTGTTGACGCCGAAGATCGCCGGAATTGTCGTCTTCGTCGCGTCTAATCTACACGCCACGGTTAGTAAAAACGCCGTAACTTTTTATCCGTTACTCCGTGTTAGACGTAACCAGTGGCAAAATCGTTGTTTTGAAACCCTCTAAATAATGTGTACTGTAGATCCAAGTTTTGAGAAAAAAATCCGTTTGATCAAAAAAAATTCCTAAATCCTAAGCAAAACCGTTCTAGTAATATCTTTTTACTCGTAGATCCGTTTTGCGTGATTCCAAAGTCCACGGTTTTCTTTCGAATCCCTCTATTCAGTTCAACCATAAACTTTGATTTGTGATTTTCGAAAATAATCAGATCTGATCAGTTTCAAAATTTAAGTTTCTTTTGATCGTATCCTTCGTTTTACAACTCGGATTTGGTTGATTCTTTTTTCAAACTAAAACCCTAGCTAAATCCTATATTCTAGATACCTTGCAACCTACTTTTTAACCAATCAACATCTGTTTTGCAAAATCTTTTATTTCGGTTTTATTTTGGAGTTCTTGAACATTGTTTTGCTTTTGGTTGTGTATTGATTGTGTGTATCTTTGTTTGCTCACGATAGATTGTCCGGAGTGCGAAGCAGAGTACCACCAATCTTTAGAGTTCTGCAATCAACAGCAAGGCAAGTCATATCTTTGGTCATACTCCCTATTACCTACGTTTTCAATGCATTAGTTCTTCTTCTTTAGATTGCATGATAGGTTATGCTTTGCTATTACACCGAGTAGTTCATTGAGGTAGGTCTGATCCTTACATCATTGTCACCATCTTATACTATAATATTGCTATGCTAAGTAGACGTGGATTGGTAAATGAATCATTAAGAGGTATGAGTGATAATGTAGTAATTAGGACCAAGATAAAGCTAATGAACTACCTGGGTGGGATGGTTGCGAGTATCTTGGAGATGGCCAATGATGACTGCGGAAAGCCACCCAGGCTCAAAGGGACTAATTGTGTTGTCATACCTAGAAGCTTACGTGTGCAGCCACAAGCTATTATGGGCTCTGGCTTAGTTGAGTAGGTTGTGTGACCTCTTTCCGGGATAGACTAGCAGATGTAGATTTTTTATAGGTGTACCGGTTTATCCAGCGGTTAAGGGGAAACACTTCTGAAAGACCATGTCTCGATCTTCCAGTTGTCATACACCATGCAGTGTGACGAACTACAAAGGAGGCGATCGAGTCTTGTGGGGAAAAGTGCACAAACCTCTGCAGAGTGTAAAACTAATCGATTAGTCGTGTCCCCGGTTATGGACAATTTGAGCAACTAGATGTGGTAATATTGATTTGTCTCATCATCTTTAATTAATTTATTGGTTTAATCACTTTGGGATAGATTGAGTGGACTTTCCCATCTCAATCGTATGCTATTTGTAGAACTTAGTTATTATTATTCTATTGGAAAAACTAGCTTTTTGCAAAAATAAATGTAGAAGCTCCACCAGCCAAATTGCATGTATTATAGGGCTTTTACTTCTTTCTGTGATATGGCTTGCCGTACGATCAAAGTACTGACCCCTTTTGGGGCTGTAACTTACTTATGTTGCAGATTGTTCTGACGAGGAGTAAGGTGTGAATAGGTCGCTGTCTTATACTCAACTTTTGCCATGGAGTCGGATGGACTCGCTACTACTACTACTATTATAGCTTCCGCAAGTATTTGATTAGATGGCCTTAAGCCATAGTATTATTGTAATATTTACTTCATTCGATGTAATAAAGACATGTTTTACTTCTGTTATTTCATCGAGTACTGTGTGTCCTAGCAAACCGATCCAGGGACTAGCACGTTAAGCACAGAGACTTGGTCCCTTCGGATCTAGTCGCTACAAGATGGTGATACTGACTCTTCAAAATAAAAAACTTATTTCAAAATCAGTATAAGTCGGTTATGCAAAAACCGGCTAATCAAGAAATTACAAGAACTATTTAGGGCACTTCACTGAAATCACAATTCTTTTTATTCCAATATGTCTTCGAAATACAAAACATTACATGCATGACCAATACTTAAAATAAAAAGCACTATGATCAAGTTTCTTCAAACTTCACCATCAGTACTGGAATCATCATTATCATCTATTAATGCATTTTCTCAATTATAGAAATCACTATCACTACTACTGGAGCTCTCCATGCAGCATTCCATGTGATCCCCATGAGAATCAAAACACCTTGCCCACAAGGTATCACATCCATCATACTTGAAGACAATGCTATCTCGCTTCTTAAGGCTTCGGGAGCGGATGAAGGTCTTCCAACCTTTCTCCAGGAACATGGAGCCATTGGTAGAAACACTTGTGGTCACCCAGATAGGTCCATGAGGACAACCATCTGAACGAAGCCACAAGCCAGGAGGCTTAGAATCTTCCATGACCTCTGTAAAAGTGCTCGGAAGCTGAACCCATCGACGGGGCTTGGAGCGAAGCACTATGATAAATTCATGGATAAGTGCTCATTCATGGACAATACCATGGGAGGAAGAAGATAATCCCCCGCGGGATCCACGACCTTGTACACCACGACCACCTCTACTTCCTCGACCTCGACCTCAGCCACGACCACGACCACGGGAAGTTATGTTACCCTGATCAATGGGGTCCACCTCATTGTTGGCTACGGGATCACGGTTGTGGAGCTTAGGCGCCATGGACAACCAAGATTTCAGAAGGGGAAGAAGAAGAGGGGAGTGTGTATTCTCCTCACCACACGATTAGCTATATATATTGCCGAGGATTTCAAGGGAAAACTTCAGTCAACATAATTATGATCATGCGGATTACCAATGTCACGCGGCATTGAAGGAAAAGACTCTTCAACTTTTACAAATCACATAAATGAGATTTTCAATAGGATACGCCTCGTTTCTTGAAAACATTTAATGAAGGTACAAATAAGGAGGTGACGGTTCTTTGAATAAAATCAGCAGAAGGTCGACTCGTCAAAGGAAGCCAAATTTTTCTGATGAAAGTTTTGAAGCTATGAAGAGCCGGCATTGGCAGTTGCAGAAAGAATCCAGGAAAGATCGCCGAGAAGATAGAGCGTCGCGTAAATCTTGGGGGCTAATGTCAGGGGCATGGCCCAGCACCATGACCCAGCATACGGAAGAACAGGTCCGACTCAGTAAGGAAAGGCCCAGAAGGAGACTCGGCTTGGGCCGGGACACGTCACCGCGAAGTTAGAAACCATAGAAGGAAATAGACTTACCTTGTGTAATAAGTAAACTATGTTGTAGAACTCGCCTAGGACTCCATCTCGTATGGAAGTCGGATTCTTGTAACCCTAGGGACCCGGCATTTATATAAGTCGGCACCCTAGGGGACCAAGAAGACAACTCAACTTAGATCCTCTCGAGGCATAGGCATCGATCTCGCACCCTTGTATTCAAGAAGTCGACACCCCATAATAGAAAAGCAGGAGTAGGTCTTTACCTTACGAGGGGCCGAAGCCTGGGTAACTCTCGTGTCTTGTGTTCTGTCCGACTCAACTCCTCGAAACCACCTCGCAGCAAAGGTCCCACACTAAGTTCTCTAATGAGGACATCTTTCGTGACTTTCCCATGACATGGCCCCTAGATCCCCCCCCTTTGGCCTATATTACCTCTTCGTCCAGTAAACCCTTGAGGAGAACCCCGCATCGTGAAATACCTCTTTGTTCTGCTGCCGCCGCGCTTCCAAGATCGGGAGCACCAGAAGACCTCTTCCCGGCACCCTGCCGGAGGGAGGATTGACCTCCGGGAGCTTCTCCACCACCATGGATGCTTCCCGGAAGTGTCGTGAGTCGTACCCCTTGGACCATGGATCCATGACCAGTAGCTATGTGATGTCTTCTCTCCAATGTTGTTCTTAAATGTTTAGTCGTTGTGAGGTTCCATACATGATCGAGGAACCTATATAATTTTCCTGTTGTTGCTATGTTGTGTTTGCTGGGATCCGATGGATTATGATATTATGTTCAGATTGTGATGAGTTATATATTTTGTTTACCTTTTATATTTTGTTCTTGAGTTATTCTTGCATGTTCTCCATTTCTTTGTAATGATTTGGCCAGGTAGTAGATAGTAACTCCAAGAGGGAGCGTTGTGCATGATTGTGGGTTGATGCCCCCCCCCTGATGTCTAGCTTGAGTGATAGAAACATGAGACTAGAGGATGTGTTGTTGCCACCAGGGAGAAAGAAACGGTGCTTGTAACCACGGCTACAAGGATTGTTTACCTTACGCATAGATTGTTAATAAAAATGCATGTTGCTTTGAGTTTACACTTTGGGTGGGGCTCGCAACTTAATACCAGCGAAATGTTCTGGATAGATATCTCAAGGTGGATGATTAGACAGTAGATGCAGATGGATTTCGGTCTACTTGTCTTGGCGTACTGCCCATACTTTTGAGCATCTTACTTTCAAGTAGCATAATGATCATTGTGGTGGGTTTATAATTCTGTCAATTGACCAGCTGTAATTTGTTCACCCAGCTTAGTTGTTTTATCGTCTTTTGGGAGAGAGACATCACTAGTGAGCATCATGGGACCCGATCCATATTTCCACCATTGTTTACACCTCTACTTTATTTTCTGCTTTTACTTTTAGTAGCTATCATTACCACTACCACTACCATTATCTCTTACGTTTGATCCTTTGGAAACAACAAGGCCGGAGATATTGAAAACCTCTCTGAACTCGTTGGGAGCAATGTTAATTGTTGTGTATGCAGTTCCAGGTAAAGCAAGTGATTATCTTCAAACGGCGCATCACTTGCTGAGCCACCTACCCTTCGATCTTGGAGTCCCACTGGAGACATAAACCATATTCTCTACGTTAGGGGAAGTTTTCTTCTACGCTACATCTCAACCTTTCACTTGGGGTAGCCAACGAGGAGCACTACTTCAGTGCCATCAAGTGAATTTTTGGCGCCGTTGCCGGGGAAGCAAGAAAAACTATACCCGTCAACTCTCGCGCCAGCAAATGAATTTTGGGCGCTGTTTCCAGGGACTCCACTCTTCAAGATAGGGGAGTTGCACACTATGTTTTACCTTGGATTTTTAGTCTTGTTAGTTTACCTGTTACTTTTTATCTCAGTGTCTTATATGAAAAACAAAAAAAATAGTTGCTACCTTTTGTCTTTGTCTTTGTCAGCTTACTGATGCTATCTTTACCATGGGTGTGGAACCATCCAAATATGGTAGGATGGACATTTTTCACTTGGATGGTCTTCGACCAATTTGTGCTTGCGCTAAAAACCCAACCGACTTGGTTGAGGGAAAATCATTGGATGAGCATGCTCATTATACGCGGCACCACCTATCTCAGAAAGGGAAACATTTATGGGATCAAATACAAGTTTCTTATTGCCATGCTGAATCTTTGTTCTACATTTATGATTTCACTTGTTGTTCTAAAATAGATCGTAAACACATTCCTTTCGAATGTCACTACTGGAAACAAGAGTTTTTCCATCAGCTTTGATATTTGTCGTCAGCTGTTCATCGGGGCTGACGGCAAAGCATGCTTTGTCGTCAGCTTGGTAAAACGCAGACGGGAAAGAATCAACTGTAGGCAAAAGATTTGTTAACCGTCAGTTGGGGCAACGCCGTCAGTCAGCTGACGGCAAAGCTGCCCTAACGGCAACGTATGTCTAGGCCCCACCACATGGCTGAGGGATAATGGCTCGCCACTTAGCCGGCAGCCAGCTGACAGCTTAGCCTAACGGCAGACGTTGCCGTCAGCCGGCTGGCGGCTAAGCGGGGCCTTAACCCCCCACCCGCAGCCAGACCTAACCCCACCACTCACTCTCCCCACCCCTCTCTCCCCACCCCACGCGCCGCCGCCGCCACCACCACCCCGGCCGACCCTCCCCCTGCTGCGCCGCCGGTGAGCCGCCGCTCCTCTCTCCTCTCTCTCTCTCCCTTCCTTCTCTCCTCTCTCCTCTCCCTCTACTTCTCTCATCTCTTGCTCGCCGCGCTCTCGCAGGACCGGGTCGCCGTCGCCGGCCGACCACGCCGCAGGCCCCGGCCCGGACTGGCCCCTCCCTCGCCGGCCGCCTCCTCCCTCCTCCGCCCCGCCCTGCACCGGCCAGCGCTGGCAGCTCCTCGTCGTCGACCTGCAGGTGAGCCCCCTTTCCCTGTTTTTTTTCATTTCTATTTATTGTTAGTAGTAGAAATTTGTTAGTTTACTTATTTAGTTAGTAGATTTGTTATAGTTAGTTAGTTAGTAGATATGTTATAGAATTTTTTTGATTTCATTTTGTTTTTAGGATTCTATTATAGCTAGTTAATAGATCTGTTATAGTTAGTTTACTTTAGTTAGTACAATCCGTTAGTTAGTTAATTACTATTTAGTAAATGTGTTATTAGATGTTAGTTAGAAATATAATATTTTTTGATATAAAAATAGATGTTAGTTAGAAGTAGAATTTGTAGAATTTGTTAGAATTTGTTAGGTGGAGCAAATTTAGTTGTTAAGAAAGAAAGAAAGAAATATAAAATAAAGGAAGGAAAAGAAAGAAAGAAAGAATGATAAAATATAAGAAAATGACTTAGTTGTTAGGATATTGTTAGGGAATAAAAGGAGAAAAGAAGAAAGGTTGTTAGTTTTGACTTTGTAATAATTATATTTTAGGTATAATAATATGTTAGTTTTGTAGATGTTACTTTGATTTTTGTTTGTAGACATTTATTACTAGTTATTTGTTATTTGTTATTTATATATGGTATATATACGATTATTATTTATAATCCCCGGGGATAATCGGGGTTGTTGCTCCACCCTCTCCCCTAGTTTCACCCTACCCAAAAGATAGGTGTATAGCTAGTTATTTCCTTCTCAACTCATGCAAGTCACGTAACCCATATGCGTCTCCCGTTCGAAACATTCCATTTATAAATATGCATTCATTTTCATATTTATAATTGAATTCTTTCGAATTGTCCAACGTTATCCATGGACAGCCCGAGTATGTGTAGATTGGGTTCATTTCCCCAGATATGCTCTCCTCCGGATCGGACGCAGGATTTAGTCAGCGCCACCTTGTTGTTCTCTGGGTACACATCCTCTCGGTTTATGCTGAGACGTGTATCAGGAGAACAGCGGGGAGGTGTTGTCAAAATTTTGCGTCGGATCGGGAGGAGAGCATGGGGAAATGAATCCAATCTGCACATACTCGGGTGGGATTAGGACCTATCTTTACCTATTAGCTAGTGTGCATATGCCGTATCACCGTAATTAATTATATGCCTTCTGGTGTTAATTTGTACTAGCTAGCTAGCCAGAATGAATGATCGTGCATGGATGTACACCGGTCACCCTAGTCAGAAAAATATGACTGAGGAATGGTTGACCAAGACCGAGGAGTTCCTAGAGGTTGCATTTAGTGTTGGCCAACCAAGAACATGGTTCCCTTGCACTAGATGTAAGAACTATTCACAACAGACAAAGGATGTAATGGGTAAACACCTGCAAATGTGTGGTTTCATGCCGGATTATACGTTGTGGTCATTTCATGGCGAGTCGGCCCAACGTGACAGACATGAGGTAGTGCGTCAGCGCATTGAGGATTGTGGTACAAGGATCGAAGACATGGTCAATGACTACATCGATGCTCGTCATGAAGACGAAGAGTCGGAGGAAACTGCCAAGGCCTTTTATGCCATGCTAGAGTCTTCAAAACTCCCACTGCATGCGCACACCAAGCTTTGTCAACTAGATACCATCGCACAAACAATGGCTCTTAAGGAACAATTCAACTTGCCTAGAGAGTGCTATGATGCGATGATGACCTTATTCGGGCGCTTTCTACCGGACGGTCATATTATGCCTGCAAACCTATACCACTCAGACAAAATACTCGGTGCACTGAAGATGCCCATCGAGCGGATACATGCTTTTGAGAAAGGATGCGTCTTATTTAGGCATGAGTATGCGGATGATAATTGTTGTCCACGCTGCAAGTCCTCCAGGTATATTGTCGTAGACAACGGTCTTGGTGAGAAGACGCAGAGCAAAATACCCGTAAACATTCTTCGGTACCTACCGATCTTACCAAGACATCAACGGCTTTACATGCTTGAAGAAACAGCAAAACAAATGACATGGCACAGAGATGGAATTAGACGTGCTACAGATGAATACGGGAATTTGATGTTGACCCACCCCTCTGATGGTGAAGCGTGGAAGATGTTCAATGAAATACATAAAGAAGGTAAAGCCAAAGACCCAAGAAATGTGGCACTCGCCATTAGCCTCGATGGGTTCAATCCTTTCGGTATGACGTCAACCCAGTATAGTTGTTGGCCCGTATTCATCATGCCCCTCAATCTGCCCCCTGGAGTACTTATGCAAAGAAAGCACATCTTCTTGACATTGATAGTTCCGGGGCCCAACTATCCCAAAAAAAATATGAATGTGAACTTGCAACCACTGATGGATGAGTTGAAAGAAGCTTGGGATAATGGGATCTGGACATATGATGCATCTAGCAAAACAAACTTCCAAATGCATGCTTGGTTGATGTACTCCATGCCCGCAATGCAAGTCTTCTCTTAAGTTTCATTGGCTGCCGGAGGGTCGCAAGTATTCTTGCTTCGACTTGCATAGACAATTCCTGCCTCTGGACCATGGATTCAGAAAAGACAAGAAGAATTTCACCAAAGGTAAAGTTGTCGAGCACGAGGCACCACCTATGATGATGGGCGCACAAATTCTTGATCAGTTGAACTCACTAGAGCCTGATCCGAACCGGCCAGGGTATTTCTTGGGATATAATACGAAACACGCCTGGACCCACAAGCCATGCTTTTGGGATCTCCCCTATTTCAAAGACCTTGCTCTTCCACACAACATTGACATGATGCACACTGAAAAAAATATGGGTGAGGCCCTTTTTGGTACATTGTTCGGCACTGATAAGGGGAAAGATAATGTTAAGGCTAGAGTCGATCAGGAGAGTCTGTGTAATAGGAAGTCACTGAACATGCGACAACCGAAAGGGAAGAAGAATTGGGAGAAGCCAAAGGCATGGTTCAATCTTAAAAGGGAACACATGAGGTAAATCCTCATCTGGGTGAAAAAAAAGTTGATGTTCCCCGATGGGTATGCAGCGAATCTAGCAAGGGGAGCAAGTCTTGAAAAGTTGAAAATCTTTGGGCTGAAGAGTCACGATTGGCATATATGGCTTGAGTGTATAATGCCGGTGATGTTGCGCGGCTACATCCCCGAGGATGAATGGCTAGTAATGGAAGAGCTAAGCTATTTATTTCGTGTTCTTTGTGCTAAAGAATTATCGCCTATTGTGATAGAAGAGATGGAAAAACTGGCGCCAGAGTTGATATGCAAGTTAGAGAAGATCTTTCCACCGGGTTTCTTTAATCCGATGCAGCATATGATTTTGCATCTACCGATGGACGCAAGATTGGGTGGCCCTGTGCAAAACCGTTGGTGCTATGCAACCGAGAGAATGCAGAATGTAAAAATAAACGGAGAATTGAAGCATCAATGCTGAGGCATTCGTTGTCGAGGAAGCGGCAAACTTCGTGACAGCACACTATGCTGCCACTAATTACAGTTTGCATAATCAAAAGCCTCGGTACAATACTGGCGACCCCGAGCAACATGAATCCAAGTTCAAACTCTTGAAAGGGATCCTCGCACCTTGTGGGGTTATGAAGACAAAGACATTGACCTTCGAGGAATGGGGCATCATTACATTGTATATCTTGACCAACATGACAGAAGTGCGGCCATACATCGGATAAGTGCGCGGTACATATTAATTGTTCTGCGACTTCTTGACGAGTTGTGTGTCTAACTTCTCTTAATTATTTGATACAGTCGATTCGTCGCGCAATTCTCGAATGGAGTGGCGATCGAAAAAGACTCCATCGAAGAGATTAATCTTCATGAGAAGCGGGGAGGCGGCAATCCCGGTTTCATCTCTTGGTTTACACAAACGGTACTTCTTATATGATATATAGGCCATTTTTATTTCTTCGTCGTCTCAGTACCGACTAATACAACAAGCCTTTCCGTTTCAACTTGTAGGCTAATTCAGAGTCGATGGACGCTGAATTGAGACAAATCGCAAATGGTTTTGACTTTAAGGTCCATACATATGAAAAATACGACATCAATGGGTATCGCTTTCGTACTGGTATGAAAGAGCAAACTATGCCCGATCGGAAAACAACGAATTCCGGTGTGTCCGCTATAGATGGAGGAGTCGAGTATTATGGAATAGTTGAAGAAATATACGAACTGCTATATTATGGTGAAAATCCTCCGAACGCCGTTGTCTTCAAATGTCATTGGTTCGATCCGAAGGACACTAGACGAACTCATGAGCATGTTGGGCTAGTTGAAATTAAACAAAAGAACCGTTTAAATGTTGCCGAAGTTTATATTGTGGCTCAACAGGCCACACATGTTTTCTATCTTCCATGGGCCTGCCAAAGTGTAAAGAATCTCGAAGATTGGCATGTCATCTATGACGTGCCGCCACATGGTAAACTCCTGCAACACTTTTATATCATTTTACACATATTTGGACTAACCTACTAACTCAGTGCACCCAGTGATAGTTTTTGTCTGCTGATGTATTTAGTTGCATTGCTTTTTACCTAATTTAAAATGCTCCAAAAATTCCAGAAAAATCAGAATAAAAATCAGCGAGATAGAAGCTTCCGGAACCCCGAAGGAGGGCCAAGGGGCCCACCAGGCGACCAGGTGGCGCGGCCCCATCCCTCGTCGCGCCACCAGGGCTCCTAGAAGCCCCAGGTGGCCCCTGGCTCCCCCCCTTTTGCCTATATTACCTCTTCGTCCAGGAAACCCTCAAAGAGAACTCCGCATCACGAAATACCTCTCTGTTCCGCCGCCGCCGCGCTTCCAAGATCGGGAGCACCAGAAGACCTCTTCCCGGCACCCTACCGGAGGGAGGATTGACCTCTGGGAGCTTCTCCACCACCATGGATGCTTCCTGGATGTGCCGTGAGTAGTCCCCCTTGGACCATGGGTCCATGACCAGTAGCTATGTGATGTATTCTCTCCAATCTTGTTCTTCAATGTTTAGTCCTTGTGAGCTGTCCTACATGATCAAGGCACCTATGTAATTTTCCTGCTTTTGCTATGCTGTGTTTGCTGGGATCCGATTTATTTTGAGATTATGTTCAGATCATGATGAGTTATATATTTGGTTTGCCTTCTATATTTTTCTCTTGAGTAATTCTTTCATGTTCTTCGTTGTTTTTTATTATTTTGGCCAAGTAGTAGATAGTAACTCCGAGAGGGAGCGTTATGCATGATTGTGGGTTCATGCCCCCGATGTCTAGCTTGATTAACAGAAACATGAGACAAGGGGATGTGTTGTTGCCACCAGGGAGAAAACAACGGTGCTTGTAACCGCGGTTTGAAGGATTGTTTACCTTATGTATAGATTGAAAATGTTGAACTTCTAAATATTTTTAAATTTTTCTGATTTTGTAGGGAAACTCTTTTTTCCTTTGGGAAATTTTTTCAATTTTTAATTTTTTTATAATTTTGAAAAAATTACATTTTTTCTTAAATTTTCGAATATTTCGGATTTGTTTCATTATTTTGAATTTTTCGGGATTTTTTGAAACTTTTTAATTTCCTTTTTGAAAATAACTTTTTTTAACTTACATTTTTTTTTTAAAATTCGAATATTTGAAGTTTTTGGGTTTTTTGTTTTTTTTATTATTCGGGTTTTTTGAAGTTTTTTGGATTATTTTGATATTTTCGGATTTCTTGAAAAAAATTGGATTTTCTGAAATTTTCGGTTTTGACATTTTCAGTTTTTTTTTGAAACTTTTGAAGTTTTTTATTTTTTTTCGAAATTTAAAAACACACACATATATACATACCACACATAAACTACACATACATATATATACAAACACAATCCTTAAGACGACTGATATGATACTTACATCAATAATAACTTGAGTAGATACTAGGGTACATGAAGTGAATAGAACTTAGAAGTTAAACGTGCTTAGGTTGGAGCAATTTAAGGATGGGTGACCTAGCGGGAAGTCATGACAAATTATAATTAGATAGGTTAAAAAATTGGAAAAAAAATAAATATTAGGTTTTTCAAAATCATTGCATTTTATGTTTTTTCTTGATTTTTTTATTATTTTTTTGAAATTTTTAGATTTTTTTTAATTTTTTTTTGAATTTTTTGAGAATTCTGTGGCGCATGTACCACACGTGCGCCACAGAAATATAAAATTCACAGAAATCATATTTTAGTGGCGGGGATTCTGTGGCGCACCCACATATGCGCCACAAAAATGCAAAACTGATGTGCCACAGATAGCCAGTTTCCTAGTAGTGTGGTCTGGGGACGAGTCAAGATAAGATTCCAAAGAAGACTAAGTGTGAAACTTTAGTAGATTGAGTTCTCAACAAATAAATATTTTTCTCTCTCGTATTCCCATTCCCACTTCTTGCACACAAACACCATCTGGGGACATTCGAGTCACGGACAGCAAGAGCTCTTGCACCTTAATGTTCTTATGTTGCTTGTTTCAATGCCAATATAGAATCTTGCGTGTTATGACTTGAATTGAACTAAATACCTTGATTACTTTGCTTAAAAGTTCTTATATGGTTGGTAGCATGTCACCACAGAAATTATGCTTGTTATCATTTACCTACTCGAGGACGAGCAGGAATTAAGCTTGGGATGTTGATACGTCCCAAACGTATCTATAATTTCTTCCTGATCCATGCATGTGTTTGTGTGATATTGCTATGTGTTAGATACACTTTTGATCATATTTGGACTAACCTATTAACTCAGTGCACCACAGTGCCAGTTTTTGTTTTCTGTTGTTTTTGTATTTCAAGTTTTCCCATTACTTAAAGTGCCAGAAAAATTACGGGAAAATATATATATATAATCAGCGTACCAAAAGCTTCCAGACCCCCGAAGGGGGGCCAGAGGGGCCCCACCAGGAGTCTAGGAAGCCAGGTGGCGCTTCCTAGGGTGGGGCCGCGCCGGGAGGCTGCCTAGACTCCCTGGTGGCCCCCTGGCTGCCCTCTTTGGCTCCTATTTATTCTCCCGTCGCGAAAACCCTGATTCCAGAACCCTTTTCTCCAGAAGCAATTCCGATCTCCGCCGCCATCGCCAACAAGCTTCGGGGAACCAGAATTCCTGTGCCAGCACCCTGTCGGGACGAGGAAGTTCCCCCGGATTCATCTCCATCGATGTTGCTTCCTCTCTCCATGATGCGGGAGTAATTCCTCCTCGGGGCTAAGGTTTCTACCAGTAGATATGTGGTCTTCCATATCTCCCATGATGTGATCTTCATTGTGATCATAGGCTATATTAATCTAGGGTGATCCCATGATATTTCCCCTTCCTCTATGTATTGAATTGATGTACTCACTTGATCTTATCTAGTATAATCCCCGAGACCATGGTGACAGCGGTCTATTGGACATGGGTTAGAAGAATATTATCATGAGTGATTTCCTCTTTTGTGAATTGATTGAAGATAGATAGTCTCTTAGTGCTTGTCTTTGACTATCCTTGAGATATGTGGTACTCTCTTTGGATGGCAGAAGTGACATTGGGAAATCCATAGATGAGAACTACGAACTCTGAGGTGTGCTTTTGTAGCCCTACATAATTCTCATCCTCTCTTGATCACAAAGGAATGAACTCCGAGTACGTCTCCAATGGATGTTTTAGTGGAAATATCATGTGATTAGACTATGTTAATGTTGTTGGGAGTTTCCACTAGTGAAAGTATGAAGCCTAGGACTTGTTTCCTCCATTGCAATATCGTTTGTGCTCACATTTACTACTTGTTTGCTTGATGTAATTTTATTATGGATTTATATTACCTTGCTTTGCCACACCTATCACTCGTATTTTACCATCTCTTCGCCGAACTAGTGCACCATACAACTTGCCATTGTATTAGGTGTCTTGGGGACACAAGAGACTTATTGTTTCTTAATTGCAGGGTTTCTTGAGTGAGACCATCTTCAACCTCTACTTCCCTGAGTTCGATAAACCTTAGGTCATCCACTTGAGGGAAATTTCTGCTTTCCTATAAACCTCTGCGCTTGGAGACCCAACATAGTCTACAAGAATAGAAGTGTGCGTAGACATCAGGGGGCAACACTACTATTCCTTTTAAAATATCCACACTCGTACTCCGAAGTAATATTTGTACTCGATAGAGATTTGCATATCATTAATGCATAACTATGTGGGGATCCATATCAAAGTCTAAAGGGAGAGGATCAGTTTGAATTGTTCCTAACTAGTGGTCTGGGAATGAGTCAAAATAAGATTCCAAAGGAGACCAAGTGTGCAGTTTTAGAAGATTGAGTTCTCAATTAAACTATATAGTACTTTTATTCTCTAAACCCATCTCCCACTTCTTGCACACAAAGACCATTTGGAGACATTCGAGTCACAGAAAGCGAGAGCTCTTGCACCTTTATGTTCTTACTTTGCTAGTTTGAATACTAGATATAGACTCTTGCTTGTTATTGTCTCGACTTGAATTACATATCTTACATGCTTTACTTTGAAGTTCATATGGGTTGGTAGCATGTCACCACAGAAATTATCTTTATTATCATTTGCCTACTCAAGGACGAGCAGGAATTAAGCTTGGGGATGTTGATACGTCTGAAACGTATCTATAATTTCTTCTTGTTCCATGCTTATATGGGTGATATTGCTATGTGTTTCACTACAATTTCATACCTTTTTTAACATATTTGGACTAACCTATAACTAAGTGCACCCAGTGCCAGTTTCTGTCTGTTGATCTCTGTGCATTCCAGGTTTATAGCCATATTTACAGTGCTTACAAAATTCCATTAAATTATATTTAAAAAAATCAGCGTTCCAGAAGACTCCACACGCCCGAAGGAGAGACGGAGGGGGGGCACCCTCTTCCGGGGCGGCAAGATGGCGAGGCCCCACCCTGGGCCGCGCCAGGACGCCTCCCTGAGAGGTGGGGCCTCCCCTCGAGCCCCCCTTTGGCCTATATTTAGCCCCCGTTCCATAAACCCTCGAAAGGCACTTTGTATCGCGAATTTCACCACTGTTTAGCCGCCGCGATCCCGAAATCGGGATCGCTAGAAGACCTTGTCCCGGCACCCTACTGGAGGGAGGATCGATCTCTGGGAGCTTCTCCACCACCGTGAGCGCTTCTCGGATGTGCCATGAGTAGTCCCCTTTGACCATGGGTCCAAGACCAGTAGCTATGTGATGTCTTCTTTCCAATCTTGTGCTTCAATTCTTAGCCCTTGTGAGATGCCCTACATGATCAAGGCATCTATGTAATAGTTTCTGTGTTGCTATGCTGTGTTTGCTGGGATCCGATGGATTTTGAGATTATGTTCAGATTGTGGTGAGTTATATATTTCGTTCTACTTTTATATTTAAGTTCTTGAGTATTATTCATGTTCTCCATTGCTTTTTATTGCTTTGGCCAAGTAGTAGATTGGAACTCCAAGAGGGAGTGTTATGCATGATGATTGATTCATGCCCCCCGATGTCTAGCTTGAGTGATAGAAACATGAGACTAGGGGATGTGCTATTGCCACCAAGGAAAAAACATCGGTGCTTGTAATCGCGGTTGCAAGGATTGTTTACCTTACGCATATTTTGTTAATGCAGATGTCTGTTTCTTTGAGTTTACACTTTGGGTGGGGCTCGAAACTTAATACCTGCGAGATGTCCTGGATAGATGTCTCAAGGTGGATGATTAGTGAGTAGATGCTGATGAATAAACGGTGTACTTGTATTGGCGTACTTCCCATACGATTGAGCCTCTAACTTTTTTGTAGCATAATTAGCATTGCAGTGCGTTTATAATTCTGTTAATTGTCCAGCTGTAATTTGTTCACCCAGCATAGTTGTTTTATCGACTTTTGGGAGAAAGACATCACTAGTGAACATCATGGGACCCGGTCCATATTTCCACCATTGTTTACACCTCCACTCATTTACTGATTTTATTTCCTTTTCGTTGCAATCACCACTACTATTCCCGCTTGTGTTCTGCTCCTTTGTAAAAAACAAGACCGGAGAGATTGACAACCTCTTCGAACTCATTAGGAGCAAAGTTATTTGTTGTTGTGTGCAGGTCGAGGTCAAGTAAGCAACCTTGGTTGTAAACGGAGTCATTGTTTTCTTTGCACCTACTTGAAGAACTTGGAGTCCTACTGGTCGACTCAACCTTGGTATCTTCTCCAAGGGAAACTTGTTGTTGTCTACTTCTTAACCTTCCACTTAGGGTAACTAACGAGCTGTGAGATGCCATCACCAGCTCCTCTTCGCCGTCCTCCGTCGGCCGTCGGTTGCCCCTGCCTGCCTCCTCCCGCGGTCCGGCGAGCTCCCCATCCTTCCCACCGGATGCTTCCCTACCCGTGTCCGGCTGCGACGGCTGGGGCAGACCCGAGCAGCCGTGTCGCCTGCATCAGCTTCCCCGACCTCCACCTTGCCCCTCCCGCGGGATGCGGATGCGCTTGCCGCCCTCCGACTGAGCCTCGAGCGAGATCGAGTCCGACCGCCGCGGCAACTATCATGTCGACTACTCCCTCACCTCCTCAAATTGCGGGTCCCATGCGCCCCGCGCCGAGCTGTGCTGCGCTAGCTCGGCCGCCTGCCCGCCTCCTCTGCCTCTCCGTGCGGATCCCTGTGCCATGTCGGCGGCTCCCAAGCACCCCCTCCGGCTGCCCGGATTCCTTTGCGCATGGCCGGCCCAGAGCTCAATGCCGCGTCTTCCCCTTGCTATTTGCGTTTTCAGAGAAGAAATAAGCAGAAGATTCGGAGATTCAGAGAGGCACTCTGCTGCCCAAAAAAGAGAGAGAGTGACGGTTGGGCGGTTGGCTGGGCCGATTGCTCCAACTCGGCCAGCCGACTGCCCCAGGTCGGAAAAAGGAGAGAGAAAGAGAGGGTTCGGCAGCTGGCTAGGTCGATTGCTCCAGCTCGGCCAACCGACTTCCCCAACTCAAAAAAAAGAAAAAAAAGAAAAAATAAGAGAGGCAGGATGTGATCTGCTGGGCCAGTTGCGACCAAGATAAAACTGTGAGCCTGTTGCACATTTGTGTGGGTCGATTGCTCAATCAGTTCGGCTGGTGCCAGGCCGATTGCGCCTGCCAGACTGCGTTTGCATCCGATTGTTCCTGTTCGGCCATCCGACCGCAAAAAAAGTGTGCGGCTATGACCCGGATTGCAAGCTATCTGCCCGAAGCACCCATAAGCGATCATTTTCCTGACTCGTCGAGTTACTCAGAGGCTCAGAGGTCGCGCCTGCCGAGTGCCTTCTCTACTACAACGATAATGAAGACCCTCCGGATGACTCACCGAGTCACCCGGAGGCTACACCTTCACCCAGTGGGTGTTCTAGCTGCGCCAAAAATTCAATGTGAGTCTTCACTCAGATATAGCTTATCACAGTAAGTATGACGGATGAACCTTAGCAGTCTTCGGGGCTTATCTCCACGTCATTTCCAGTTGGGTGCATGCTCGGCTGATACGTCCAAAATGCATCACTATTTTATATCATAATTCACCCCTATTCATTGATATATTTCACGATATGATGTTGTTCTTATAGTGTTTTGGCTTGTTTTACATAGTTTGCAACTTTTGGTGCCGAAACAGCAGACGCAGGATTCAGCGGAGAAAATTGGACATAGAGTTGTTGAATCAGAAGACCTCCAAATGAGCTGAAAATCGACGGAGGATATTTTTTGGAAGATTGACGAACCCACGCAAAACAGGAGTCAGAGGGGGGCCACTGATGATAACTCCTCGTTGGTTACCCCAAGTGGAAGGTTAGATGTAGTGTAGCAGCAAGATTTCCCTTGGCAAAGATACCAATGTTTTAAGATTCTCTCCGTAGGACTCTGATAGCTTCAAGTAGGTGGTTCGGCAAGTGATGCGTCGTCTGAAAAGAATCACTTTCTTTGCCTGGACCTGCACACACAAAAAATAACTTTGCTCCCAATGAGTCCAAAGAGGTTGTCAATCTCTCCGGCCTTGCTGTTTACAAAGGATCAACGCGACAGATAATAGGTAGTGATAATTGCGACTGGAAAGTAAAACCAGAAAATAAATTGAGCGTGTAAACAATGATGAAAATATGGACCGGGGTCCCATGAAGTTCACTAGTGATGTCTCTCTCCCAAAAGACGATAAAACTGCTATGCGAGCTAAACAAATCACAGCTGGGAATTGACGGGATTACGAGCGCAAACCAATGCTAAATATGCTACAAAGAAAGGAAGAGGCTCAAAAGCATGGGCGGTACGCCAAAATAAGTAAACCGAAATCCATCTTCATCTACTATTAATCATCCACCTTGAGATATCTATCCAGAACATCTCGCTGGTATTAAGTTGCGAGCCCCACCCAAAGTGTAAACCCAAAGCAAGAGACAACTTCATTAAAAGAACTTTGCGTAAAGTAAACAATCCTTGCAACCGCGGTTACAAGCACCGTTGTTTTCCCCCCTTGTGGCAATAGCACATCCCCTAGACTCATGTTTCTGTCAATCAAGAAAATCATCAGGGGGCATGAACCTACAATCAAGCATAACGCTTCCTCTTGGAGTCACTACCTACTACTTGGCCAAAGCAATAAACAGCAACAGAGAACATGCAAGAATTACTCAAGAACAAAAATATAAAAGATAAGAACCAAATATATTACTCAATCACAATCTGAACATAGTCTCATAATCCATCAGATCCTAGAAAACACAACATAGAAACACCAGAAATAATTACATATGTGCCTTGATCATGTAGGGCAGCTCACAGGGTCTAATCCATGAAGAACAAAGAGGGGAGGAGAACATCACATAGCTACTGATCATGGACCCATGGTCCAAGGTGGACTACTCACGGATCATCCGAGAAGCGTCCATGGTGGAGGAGAAGCTCCTGGAGGTCAATCCTCCCTCCGGTAGGGTACCGGGAATACATCTGCTGGCGCTCCTGATCTTGGAACCGAGGCGGCGGCGGAACAGAGGCGAGATCGCGAAAAAGGGTTCTCTCCTTGGAGGTTTCCCATGATGGAGAATAAATAGGCGAAGGGGGCAGCCAGCGGTTAAGGCGGCCCCCTGGCGCAACCCCACCCTAGGGCGCGCTGAGAGGGCGCCTGGGGCCCTGGTGGGTCCCCTCTGGATCCTCCTCGGTGATTCTCAAAACTTCCGAAGCGCTGATTTTTAATTGTATTTTCCCAGAATTTTTGGAGCATTTTTAATACGGGGGAAACCTGAAATAGAAAAACAGCAGAAAACAGGAACTGACACTGGGGTGCACTGAGTTAATAGGTTAGTCCAAATATGATCAAAAGTGTATGAAAGTGTATATAAAACGTAGCAATATCACACAAAACATGCATGGAGCAAGCAGAAATTATAGATACGTTTGGGACAAATCAGCCATTAGGTTCCCAGGCGGCTTGGGGGCGCGACACCCCTGTGGCCTTGCCGGGTGGCCGCCTGGACCACTAGGGCCACCCCGGCTCCCCCCTCTGTCGCTGCTCCATGGCGGAAACCTACAGAGAAGAAAAGGCATCTCCGGCTAGCAGATTCCGCCGGGGAGAACACCTCACGGAAGGGGAGATCATATCCATCGTCATCACCATCTTCACAGGCATCATCGAGATCATCATCAAATTCATACTCACCTTCAGCACCATCTCCATCTTCATCCCATCTCATCTCACCATTGCAACTTGTGTTGTAACCCGTACTATCTATCCTCTCTACTCTACCGGTGTTGATTACTCTTTGTGGTGAATGCTATTGAGTTTTGTTGGAGAATTATTATTATGTCCAGATTGTTTATCATCTATTTATCACCACTGATCATGATCTCTTTTATGTCTTTTGAGTAGTTAGTTTAGTTCTTGAGGACATGGGAGAAGTCTTGTTGTTAGTAGTCATATGATGTTGAAGTAATATGTGTTGCTTGATATTTAAGTTGTGTTGTTATTTTTCCACTGGTGTTATGTGAGTCGAATACATAACACTTCGCCTTGTTAAGGACCTAGGGGAATACCTAGTGTTT
The DNA here is from genome assembly GCA_950022295.1 of Bromus sterilis. Lineage (NCBI taxonomy): Eukaryota > Viridiplantae > Streptophyta > Magnoliopsida > Poales > Poaceae > Bromus > Bromus sterilis. Next base: position 151,471,373 of record OX465596.1, on the reverse strand, counting down.
AAAGTATGCTTACGGTGGGTTTCCGGAGTGACAGAAACCTGAACCCCAGATTGTACACTTTTGCACAAGGGTATAATGGATCCTTGATCTTATTGTTGTGGTTAGGCTTTTGCCTTAATTTCTACCTTGTATTTTCTTATGCTTGCAAGGTGTTTAACCATATGAGTGCACTTATCTTAGCCTAGAAGGTTTACTAGCATAGATCCACCCACTCAACACTTATCAACACAAAAAATAGTACCGATACGGAATATAGCGAAAGCACATGACTACCTCTCCCGTGTGTCCTCAAGAACGCTTTAGTCTTTATAAGTTCAGTTGCTAGGCTTATCCTTTTCTCAAAAGTATTGGGCCACTTGTTGCTCCTCAGCACCCTTTACTTTGCTTGTTTTTTACCTTCTTGTTGGTTATACCGAAAACCCCTAAAAATTCATCTTTCAGTGTTTGCAGTTATTCCTTGTCCAAAGTCACTTGTCAATACCTTCTGCTCCTCGTTGGCTTCAACACTCTTACTTATCGAAAACACTACGATAGATCCCCTGGACTTGTGGGTCATCAAGAACTGTTTTCTGGCGCCGTTGACGGGAAGTGTAGCGCTATTGGTAAGTGAAGCTGGTAAGGAAACCTTTATATTGTGTGTGCTATTTTTATTTTGATATTGCTACTTTTTGTCCTTGTGGACAACTCTACTCTTGGTTCATTGCTTGTGGGGAACCGCCCCACTATTGTGGTGGTTGCTCCTACCCCTACTGAAATTGTTCCCTATAAAATACCAACTGGTATTATCGATTATCTCTTGGCTAATTGTTATGCAGGAGACAGACATCCAGGTGAACACTTGCTATATTTGTCACAACTATGTTCATTATTTAAGCTTGTAGGTGTATCAATGGAATTTGTCATGAGGAAATTATTCTCCGTATCACTTACAGATAAAGCTTCAGATTGGTATAAACTTCTCGATAACTCACATTTTCTTAATTGGCAAGAGCTTATGTCTCTCTTTTATACAAAGTTTTATCCTCTTCATGAAATTCAACGAGACAGGAACTATATCTATAACTTTTTGTATTGTGACGGAGAAATCATCGCTCAACCTTGGGGAGATTGAAGTCCCTAATGCTCAAATGTCCTATTCATGAGCTCCCCAAGGAAATTATACTTCCAAATTTCTATGACAGGCTTTCTGGTCAAGATAAGGAGATGGTGTATGCCTCCTCTAGTGGGGTATTTCAAACAAGAAGCATTGAAGAGAGATGGGATCTCATTGAGAGGATTTCAAATAACACTGAAGACTGGGAAATTGATAAAGGTATTGAACTCGTTATAAATTATGAGCATGATTATTTTGAGAGCTATGTGAAAACTAATTACTTTAATACCTTTTGCACTAAGATTGGTCTTGATTACTAGCTAATGATTGATGTTTGTAATGAGAGGATTTCAAATAACACTGAAGACTGGGAAATTGATAAAGGTATTGAACTCGTTATAAATTATGAGCATGATTATTTTGAGAGCTATGTGAAAACTGATTACTTTAATACCTTTTGCACTAAGATTGGTCTTGATTCCTAGCTAATGATTGATGTTTGTAAGGACTTTGCCTCTCATGTTGACTCTTCTAAGAAGAAGAATGATTAGCACCATAGACCCTTCAAAGAATTACCTGTTGCTATTAATGTTGCTGACCCTATCTTACCTGCAGTTATATATGAGCAGCCTCATTTTCCCAAAAGGATAAAGGAGCACTCTTTTGTTACAGGCATAATAAATAAAAGTGGAAGGAACACTGATGAGCACGAGGACCTGATTAAGGTCAAGCCTCAAGTTGCATTGGTTAAAGATCTTGTTACTAATGATGTTTTAGATTCCGATATAAATTTTGTGTTGTTTCCACTAAGATTGTTACAGCCAAGAATAAATGCCCAATTTCAGGTACACCAGTTGTATCTGTTAAAATAGGAGATCATAATTATTATGGGCTATGCGATTTGGGATCGAGTGCTAGTGCTATTCCTTACTCACTCTATCAGGAGATCATGGGTGAGATTTCACCTTGTGAACTTGAACAGGTTGATGTTACTATTTATATAGCAAACAGAGAAATTATCTCTCCTATTCGAATTGTGACAGATGTTGAAGCTCTATGTGGAAAGTTAAAGTATCCTACCGACTTTCTTGTACTTGGTTCAGTGCAAGATAGTTTTTGCCCTATTATCTTTGGTAGGCCTTTCCTTAGAACTTGTGGAGCTATAATAGATTGCAAAAAAGGTAAAGTTTATGTTGAATTCAATGGTGAGCCATATGAATTTAAATTTTCTAAGTTCTCTAAGCAACCTCATGGTACTGATTTGCCTGGTAATGACAAAATTATTGAAGATATTGCTTCTGTTGTTATTCCTCCTAACGATCCTTTGCAGCAATATATGGAGGACCACGAGAATGATATGCATATGCAGGAAAGAAATGAGCTAGATGACATATTCTTAAGGCAACCTGCTATCCTGAAGCACAACCTCCCGGTTGAACCTTTAGGACTTCTTGCACAACCAAAAGAAGACCCGGTGTTTGATCTCAAACCACTTCCCGATACGCTCAAGTACGCTTATTTAGATGAAAAGAAAATATATCCTGTTATTATCAATGCTAACCTTTCGGTATTTGAAGAAGAGAGATTATTGGAGACACTTCCTAAACACTGTGCTGCTATTGGCTATACCCTTGATGACCTTAAGGGAATTAGCCCATCAATTTGCCAACATACTATCAATCTCGAGCCCGATTCTAAACTAGTTGTTGATCATCAACGAAGGTTGAACCCAAAGATGAAGGACGTGGTTACGACTGAAGTTCTCAAGCTTCTAGCCGCAGGTATCATCTATCCTATAGATGATAATAAGTGGGTAAGTCCAGTTCATTATGTTCCAAATAAAGGAGGTATTAATGTTGTTCCTAATGATAAAAATGAACTAATACCTCAAAGGATTTTTATTGGATATAGAATGTGTATTTATTACAGGAAGTTGAACAAAGCAACCAGGAAGGACCACTACCCGCTGCCTTTCATCGATTAAATGCTTGAGAGGTTGTCCAAAAACACTCACTTTTTCTATCTTGACGGGTACTCTGGATTATCTCAAATTCATGTTAATATTGTCGATCAAGAGAAGACCACTTTCACTTGTCCTTACGGTACTTATGCTTATAGGCGTATGACTGTTGGTTTATGTAATGCTCCTACTACCTTACGGTACTTATTCTTATAGGCGTATGGCTTTTGGTTTGTGTAATGCACCTGCTACTTTTCAGAGGTGTATGTCTGCAATATTTCATGGTTTCTGTGAGGAGATTGTGGAGGTCTTCATGGACGATTTCTCCGTCTATGGAACTTCCTTTGACCACTGTCTGTCTGTCTCCACAATCTTAATAAAGTTTTGCAGAGATGCGAAGAAACAAATTTAGTGCTAAATTGGGAAAAGTGCCACTTCATGGTTAACAAAGGGATCGTTCTTGGCCACAATATTTCCGAGAGGGGAATTGAAGTGGTCAAGGCGAAGATTGAAGCTATTGAAAGGATGCCCTATCCAAGGGACATCAAATGTATTCGTAGTTTTCTCGGTCATGCTGGTTTCCATAGAAGAATTATTAAAGACTTTTCTAAGACTTCAAGACCCTCACTAATCTTCTCCAGAAGGATGTTCCTTTTGTATTTGATGAAGATTGTAAGGAATCCTTCGAAATTCTCGATGCGTACACATTAGATGTGTACTCCTTCTTCAAGAATTTGATTTGTAGATTGTTGATAGGAAAGGAGCAGACAATCCGATGGAGGATAATCTTTCAAGGATGGAAGATATACTGCATGATCCCATTCCAGTCAACGATAGCTTTCCAGACGAACAACTAGCTATTGTAAAAGTACAATCTCTCTCCAATCCTTGGTTTGCAGATTATGCTAATTTTATCGTTGCAAAGTTTTTGCCTCCAGGTTTAACATTTTAGCAAAGGAAGAAGTTCTTCCACGATTTGAGGCATTACTTTTGGGATGACCCACATATTTTTAGAGAAGGTGCAGATGGGATCATCAGAAGATGCATACCGGAACACGAGAAGAAGGACATTCTCAGACAATGTCACGATAGTCCCTATGGAGGACACCATTCCGGTGAGAGGACCACACATAAGGTTCTACAATCAGGTTTTTATTGGCCTACTCTCTTTAAGGATGCTAGAAATAATGTTTTATCTTGTGATAAGTGTCAAAGAGTTGGTAATATTAGTAGGAGAAATGAGATTCCTATGAATTACTCTCTAGTGATTGAGCTTTTCGATTGCTGGGGTTTTGATATTATGGGTCCTTTTCCTCCTTCACACAACTACACTCACATTTTAGTAGCTGTTGATTAAGCAACAAAGTGGGTTGAAGCAATCCCCACTAAAAGTGTTGATCACAAGACATCTTTGAAAATGCTCAAGGATGTAATTTTTCCTAGGTTTGGTGTACCAAGATACCTCATGACTGATGAAGGACCACACTTCACACATGGAGCTTTTAGGAAAGCTTTAGCCAAGTACGATGTCAATCATAGAATTGCTTAATCGTACCATCTTCAAACTAGTGGGCAAGTTGAGCTCACCAATAGAGAGATCAAGTTGATCTTACAAAAGGCAGTTAACAGTTCTAGGAAGGACTGGTCACCAATAGAGAGACCAAGTTCATCTCCCCTCCTTTACAGGTCCCTTGATATCCTCCACCAAGAATATATCAAGGGACCTATAAAGGAGGGGAGAATCCAGGCTAGGCTGGAAGAAGTGGAGCAAGAAGTCTTCAAGTACAAGAAGATGGTCGAGCGTGGTGTTGAATCGAACTTCCACATCACCAACGATTTGAAGGCACACCACAAGAAGGAGATGAAGGAGATGTCGTCAATCCTGACGGCACTAGAAGAAAAATTGTTCGAGCTTCAAGGGCAGATTTATGATCTCCAAAACCAGAACTGTGAGTATGAACTAAAGTTTTTACGCATGGGTTTGGGTGCTGAAAGAAGGATCCTGGAGACAGAAGCCTCATATGAGAATAGAGAACCTCTGCCAAGGATAACGTGATCAACAATAATAAGAATGAGGAGTGAAATCTCCTTGGGTAATGGCATCCCCTTAACTTGTTCCAAGCTTGGGGGAGTGCCCGGTATCTTTATCTTTATCTTTGTATTTTAGAGTCAAGTAGAGTCGTATCATGTCTAGGGAAGTTATCTCATGAAATAGGTGTTTGCGTTGAGGTCTATCACTCCTTCGTGGGGAGTCTTGTATAGTTGAGTGTGGAGTCGTCTATGATGGAATATTAACGAGAAGTCTATTGGTTTCTTCGCTGCACTCGGTATTCTCTCCACGCAATCGACCTTATATGATGATTCTTATGGGAGTATTGACCTTATATCAGGTATGGCTTTGAAAACTTTATTTAATCTTGGCAAACATAGCTTTGGTCATAACAACACGCATGATTTTCTCAAGTAGAGACATAGCCAAAAACCTTTATGTTATTATGCTTGAATTGTTATGTTGACAAGGAAGACAACTTGATGTGTTATGATTATGTTAATGTTTATGCTTTATATGCTTGGCATCTAAGTCGTCATTAATTGTCTGTTCTCACAAAGCCTTTGCTAGCCAAACTCTGTACTAAGCGGGATTCTGCTTGCGCATCCTGACCCTGAACCATTATCTTCCATATGAGTCCACCATACCTTCATATTCGTGGTTGACGAGTGGGTGACCCCACGACTCCTACAGATGAGCCTACCTGGTGTCCATGAAGGCAGAAGGCCCATGAAGATACGGCCTCGGCCCACTAGATGGCACCGACGTAGAGGTCCTCGACTCACAAGGAAGGTGCGAAGACCTGCCGTATGGAGCAAGCTAGGGTTAGGAAAGTTTACCTGTACACGTAGATGAACTCCCCGAGACCTAGCCCGCTATATAAGGGCTAGGAGGGGCGACGCCAAAGACATCGAATCTCACCTGTAACCCTAGCCCTGAGCACTCCAGCCTTGGCTTCCTCTATAATCGCATCTTCCCAATCAATAATATCGAGCAGGAGCAAGCCTCCTTGTTTGCCGACGAGTTATCGTCCAACCTGTTCCTTTCATGACTAACCCAGGGTCCATGACCATGGGATTTGCCGGGGTTGATCCCCGTCAGTGGTATTTCACTACCACTCCTAAAGTATATAATGCATGTGCTATCTTTGAATGTTCAAAATCTTCTGTTTTGTGCCTCCGTTTTAGCTCATGTGGAAGTAGTAGGTAATTCATGATGTTCTTAAGTTGGAGAAGTCTTATCCCAAGATTGCATGTCTAATCTGCAAACCCCTAATACGAGGAGGAACTGGCTTGAGTGCGCCCAACTCGTAAGATAATACAACTAACAAACCCTCCTTCACACTTGGTCTATGAGAAATCAGAAAACTTTGGCAGTGATAAAAAAAGGAGATTAAGGGGATGTGACCGTCCCCACTTGGGATCCGTTCCTCAAAACTCCATCCTTGGCTTCCTCTGTAATCGCATCTTCCCAATCAATAATATCGAGCAGGAGCAAGCCTCCTTGTTTGCCGACGAGTTATCGTCCAACCTGCGCCTTTCATGACTAACCCAGGGTCCCTGACCATGGGATTTGCCGGGGTTGATCCCCGTCAATTGGCACCGTCTGTGGGAACCGCGCAGGTTGGGAACGCGATCTCGGCGGCCTCATCACCACCAGCACTCATCGACTCGGCGGCTCCGGCAAGATCCAACCTGTTCGAGTCCCTCGGATTCACGGCCCACCTCCCAGCCCTCAAACCAGTCTTCACCGACCTACGCTCCGGCATCAATCTGATCTTCGGAGAGTACCAGATCTACATCAACCACTGGGGTACCCTCCGCCTCATCGACGACACCCGTGCGCCCACAGCAACATCTACAGCAACGACCATAGCGGACGCCGCCCGCACGGACGATCCATCTGGCGGTTGTAGCTACGCACCCAACTCACGTCTCGACGCTACTCGCGACTGCTCGAGTGAAGCCCCAGAATGGAGAAGCACGATCGCACGAATCGGCAAGGAAACAGAAAGGGCACCATCGCAGGTGTTCATGGCAGAAGTCGGCACATCAACGCCAGGTAACAACGAGCGAGCCGACGACCCGGACACTCGACAAGACACCCTAACCACCAACAGGGCGGCTGGCCCTGGCCACACCAGTCAGATGATTGTACAGCTAGGAGAACCGGGAACCATACCAAAGAAAGTCCCGGTGGAGCAAGGACCAAGCAATCAAAAAAGCAGTCAGCTGCCAAGCAACAAACAGAAAGCACCTGGCCAGGGCAGCCAGCCATCGCGCAGCAGGCAGCAAACCCCGGTTGCAGCGGCGGCGAATCATCCAAAGAAAAAATATACTTGTCCAAGGAATCGATGGCAATGGTAAAAGAAGCAGTCGCCCGCGGCACGTTACTACCATCAGACGCCACAAGAGACGAGTTAAGGGCATACAACAGGCTAGCAGGTGAGCTAACAAAGCAGACGAGACAATGGCGCCTAGCCATGGAGAAGCAGGCCAAAGCGGGAACCCGAAAGGAAAAGCAGCCGCAGACAATCTCCCAGAAGTGACTCGCCAGGTCACGACTCCCCCATCCGCAATAGATCGAAACTCAACAACCTGCGGAAAACAGAAAAGGCGAGAGTAGTGCGGAAACTGGAAGACGACTTCAGGTCAGAGGAAGACGACGACGAAGAGGAGCCTCTCACTCCGGCGGAAGCACTCATAAGCGCCCAAGACTACCTGTCCCGTGCCCAGAAAAGTAGAAAGGGCAAAACGGATCGCTACACTTCCATAGCCCTGCAGATAATGAAGGACGCCATCGACGCCTCGGTACCTAAAAAATCCAGCGCAAAGCGACAGACTCGCGAGCGGACGCCGGACAGGGACCCCAGTTCACCAGACGACGACAACGACAGCGACAGTAACGACGACAGACGCAGGCGCTCCGACAAGCACAAGAAACGTGACAGCGACGACAACGGCAGACGCCACAACACTCGGCGAGACGTGCGAGACGACATCACGCAGAACAGAGTCAACCACAGCAGGCGAAGACGCGCAACACGCGAGGAGTACTCGGAGGAAGAGACTTCCGACGAGGAAATCGAGCCATGCGGAGCACTCTGCTTCACACGAACCATACGTGAGACGCGCATGCACAATGGGTCCAAACTGAACTCCACGACTCTAAAGTACAACGGACTCGAGGAGCCGCAGGCATGGCTCGATGACTACCTAACAGCAGTCAAGTTTCAAAGAGGGACCAATGACACGGCGATGCAGCACGTACAGCTCATACTCGAGAGCTCCGCTCGACACTGGCTGAAAAATCTTCGGCGCGGATCCATCAGCTCCTGGAGCCAGTTTCGAGGAGCCTTCATAGAAAACTTCAAATCAACATACAAGCGACCAGCCTCACTCGAGGAGCTGCGGGCATGCAAACATGGGACAAGGGAGGCCCTGCGAGCATACATCCAGCGATGGACGATACTCAAGAATTCAGCGGAAGACATCTCGGACGAGAGTGCGATCGACGCATTCAGGCAAGGTCTTCAGCGCGTTGAATTCAAAGAGCAGCTCAGACAGATGAAAGTTTGATTATGTTTGCATGACTACCTAACAGGTGACTCCTTGAAAGGTTTATGATGTTGACTCTCCTTCTTCTTAGAAGAATCAATATGAGAAGCAAAGTCCTTGCAAAAGTCAACCATTAGCTGTGAATCAAGACCAATTTTAGAGCAAAAGGTATTAAAGTAATCAGTCTTCACATAACTCTCAATATAGTCACGCTCATAGTTTATAGCGGGTTCAATACCTTTATCAATTTCCCAGTATTCAGTATTCTTCTGGATCCTTTCTATAAGATCCCATTTTTCTTCCATACTTCTGGTCTGGAATACCCCGCTAGAGGAGGCATCCAACATCTCCCTGTCCTGACGAGAAAGCCTGGCATAAAAATTTGTAAGTATAATTTCCTTGGGGAGATCATGGTTTGTGCATTTGAGCATCAGGGACTTCAGTCTCCCCCAAGATTGAGCGATGCTCTCTCCATCGCGAGACCAAAAGTTGTAGATGTAGTTCATGTCTTGGTGAATTTCACGAAGAGGATAAAACTTTGCATAAAGGAGAGACATAAGCTCTCGCCATTCAAGCAGATCAGAGTTATCGAGTAGCTTATACCAATCTGAAGCTTTATCTTTGAGTGATACGGAGAATAGTTTCTTCATGACGAACTCCATTGTTACACCTGCAAGCTTAAATAAAGAACATAATTGTGATAAATATAGCAGGTGTTCTCCCGGATGTCCTTCTCCTTTATAACGTTTAGCCAAGACATAATCAATAATACCAGATGGTATTTTATAGGGCACAATTTCAGTAGGGGTAGGAGTGACCACCACAGTCGTGGGGCGCCTCCTTACCAGCAATGAACCAACAGTAGAAGAGTCCATAAGGACTGAAGGTAACAACAGAAAAATAAAGGTTTCCTTACCGGCTTCACTTACCAATAGTGCTACACTCCCCGGAAACGGCGCCAGAAAAGCTCGTTGATGGCGGAGAAGTTAATAGGTTTAGTTGGGTTGCCTTCCCTGTTAACCGCACCAATAAACGATTCTTGATAACCCACAAGTCTAGGGGATCAATTGTAGCTTTTCGATAAATAAGGATGTCGATCCCACGAGGAGCAGAAGGTGTTGGTAAGTGACACTGGATAAGGAAAGGGTTGCACACACTGAAAAGTAAATATTTAGGGGTTTTTGGTTTAAGCAACAGAAAAGTAAAAGACAAGAAAAGTAAACAGGGTAAATGAGGAGTAGCATCGGGTCACTTCAGTCATTTTACCCATCGGGATCGCCAACTATAAATACGCCGCACCTACCCACCATTTCGGGTTGGCTGCTCCACTAAAGATTCTAAGACAGAAGTCTGTGAGCATCCCAACAGAGACCCATCGAGAGAAAACCAAAACCCAAGTTGAGTTGAGTTGATTAATTCACAGAGACTTAGGTTGAGATTAGCCAATATTTTTATCTTGGAGAACTGCAAGTCTCCTAGACGGTTAGGCGTCGCCTGTCAAGCAGTCGAAGAGTAATTGTCGCTGCTGAAGGAAGTTTGTAAAGGTCTCGGAGATGTCCTAAATCATCTACCACGAGTGAAAACTGGACAAGCTCGAGGAGTTTGTTGCAGTGGAGAATAGGACGGAGAGAGTTTTGCTCCAGGTGTTCAATCACCAGTCCCTCCAACCAGACATAGCACTTTGCAGAGTGTGAACTGGTTTACCAAACATCGTCGAGTCAGGCTCGTTTTCCTTCATGCATTTACATTAAGTATTTACTCGTTGCCTGTTTGTCTTCGATGTTTTCCTTCGCTCCCAATCCTTTCGAGCCATGCATTACTTTCGATACTGTACTTCCTTCGAGATGCCTTTAGTCATTCGCAGTTTGCATGAATTCCTTCTAAGTTCCTTAGAATTTTTAGAAGTGATCATTCACCCCCTCCCCCTCTGATCATTCTAGAGCTTTCAATTGGTATCAGAGCTAGGCACTCCCTACGCTCTGTGTATTTTGGTCTAACAACCTGGAGTGTTGTCAAGAATGTTGTTTGCAGCTGTTCGCTCGGGGGAACCGATTCCTATCTACAATGGGAAGGACTACCCCTATTGCAAGGACAAAATGAAGAGGAATATCATGGCTATCAACTATGCCGCTTGGGAAGTTGTCAAGAATGGTGTAACTGTCAAAGACAAAAATGCTATCACTCCTGAAGAGGCAAAGAAGATAGAGCTAGATGCTGAAGTCTGGGTCTTCATTACAAATCATCTGATTCCAGAGAAATATCATGAGGTCAAGAATATTTCTTCGGCCAAAGGTGTTTGGGACTATCTCGAGAAGATTGGTGAAGGCGTCTCTACTCAGAAAGATGCTCGTATCGACACCCTTCAAAGCAAGTTCTATCGTTTCAAGAGGCACGAGGGAGAAAAAGTTAACTCCATATACAGCAGACTCACTGCGCTGTCAAATGAACTGATTTCCATTGGTGCCGAAGACATTACCAATCGGATTATTGTCAGAACTTTGCTCCGTTCCCTTGATGATTCCTTCAATCACATTGTGTTGATGATTAAGGAAAGAACTGATTTCAAGGATCTAGTTGCCGCTGATATTCTTGAGAGACTCAATACCTTCGAGATGGAAGAAGATGAAAAACGAGATGTTAATGGGACTCGAAGAAAATCACATGCACTAAAGGCCAGAGCTTCACATCACTCCTCTCCTGAAGCCAGTTCTGAATCTGGTGGTGCCACTGATGACCCCGAGAATATTGGAAAAGATCTGGCACTGATAATGAGAAGATTCAACCGCTTTCAGAGAAGGAACTCCTCTTCACCGAAGAAAAACTACTCTTCAAGACATTCGAGCAATTCATCACAGCATCGATCATTACCCAGAAACTCTTCAGCGAAAGATAACTGTTGCTACAAGTGCAAGAAGCCAGGTCACTTCATTGCTGATTGTCCTCTCTGGGAAATTGAACATAGATCAAAGCATTCTCACAGCAACTCTTCGAGCAAGTCACACAGATCGAGCAAAAACTATGATTCGAAGAGATATGATTCAAAGTCCAGAAAAGACAAGAAAGATGGTTCCGATGATGACAAGAAGAAGAACTATCACAAGCATCAAGAGAGTTCTTCCTCGAAATCACATTCCTCTCGACGCAAGAATTCTCACCGTGCCAAAGCTTATTTGGGTAAAGAGATGAACTCTGAAGATGAAGCATCTAGTTCCGAAGCTGAATCAAACTCAAGATCTAGTTCTGGTTCTGGCTCTGAATCTGATGGTGTTGCTGGACTAGCATTTGCTTCGAACAAGAATTCAAGTTCATTCTTCTCCAACCAAAGCAGTGAAGATGAATCTCCAGCTTATTGCTTCATGGCCAAGGCTAAGGTATCCTCATCTAAGTATTCCTACGATACTTCTGATGGATCTGCTTATGAAAGTAACTCTAGGATAAGCTATGCTAAACTTGCTAAAATTGCTTCTATCCAACAAGATGAACTAGATTCTCTAAGTGAAACTATTCAAATATCTGAGACGTTGTTGATCGATGAGATTGAGAAAAGTCAAACTTTGACAAACGAGCATGCTGCTCTGAAGGAAAAGTATGATGAACTTTCCTCTCGTCATGATCTTCTCTCAGTGGACTACGAGAAGCTAACCTATGAATTCCTTCAAATGAAAATGGCTCTCGAGAAACTGAGAGAGGCTAATGAAGAGTTGGAAAGTGTCAATCTCACTCTCATGGCTCAACAAGGCTCAGAAGCTAAAGATGAATCTACTTCACCTTGCTTAACTTGTTTGGAACGAAGTAAAATTGAGTCTATTTCTGAGAGATCGAAAGGAAAGCAACCTATTGTTATTGATGATACTAACCCCTCGAACGAGGAAACTATTACCGAGGAACTCCTCAGGTTGAGAAATTTATTTGAAACAGGCATGTTCAAAAGTGTGCAGGGACACCAGTACCTATGTGATATCCTACGAAAGGCTCTCCTTCACGGGAATCCACAAAACGAAGGACTTGGCTTCGAACGGAAAATCAACCCTGATGAAACCTACTGGGAACCCTAGCAGTATCCTAAAACTGTCTGGGTTCTTGCGAAAGAAAAGCCCAATGACATTGCTAACCTTTCAGGTTTCAGTTGCAAAATTGATAAAGCTATTGTTGATGAATCACTTGATTCTGACTACAAGCTTGTCAAAGACCAGGAAGGAAAGGTGTCGGCTGAATTCGTTGGTACTCCTCCAAAGAATGGTTTCTATAAGCGACAGATTTGGGTTCGCAAATCTCTCGTAGAAAAACTGCCCCCTAACCATTCTATGCAGAGAAAATCCTCGGTACCACCGAATCACTACTATTCTCTCGAGGATAGAAATGAACCCTTGGTGCCTGCTTCAAATGTTCCCCAGAAGGAATACTATCGTGTCGATAGAAATGTTTATCGTCATCGTAACAATAACACCAAAATTGCTGTTACCCATCAATACTCTAACCCCTCGTCGAGGAATTATATTTATGGTGTGCTTGATGGTCCAGATCGACAATGCAACCCTGTTCGCTATAATATCGCTGCTCCATCTAGCTCTTCCATGCCTTCTAAGTCACCTGCTCGTTTGTGGGTGGTTAAGAAGAACTAATTCTTCTGCAGGGCTATGTCTCCGGTGGATCCGAATGGGTCATGGATAGTGGTTGGAAAAATCATATGACCGGAGACAAAGATTTGTTCACCGAAGACAAACTTACTGAATCTTCACAGAGATACATTACCTTCGGTGACAACAACAAAGGAAAAGTACTTGGTTTGGGTAAGGTTGCTATATCGAAGGATAAGCATATTGATAAGGTTATGCTTGTTCAATCACTAGGCTATAATCTTATGTCTATCTCAAAACTATGTGATATGGGTATGCTTGTACTGTTTTATGCTTCTCGTTGTGTTGTCTTTTCACAGGATGATTATTCCGTCGTGTTCGAAGGATATCGCAAAGGTGATCTTTATATCGTTCATTTTTCTTCGGGGCCTGCAGTGTCCACATGTTTAATGGCCAAAGCCACTTCTGGTTGGTTATGACACCGAAGACTTGGTCATGCAGGAATGAAAAATATTCAAACTCTTATCTCGAAGAAGAACATCGTTGGAATTGATAATGTGAAATTCGATAAAGATCGTCTATGCAGTGCCTGTGAAGCAGGAAAGATTGCCAAGAAACATCACTTAGCAAAAACTATAATGACTACTACTCGTCCTCTTGAATTACTTCATATGGATTTATTCGGTCCTCAAAATTATGCTAGTCTTGGAGGTAACAAGTATGGTCTGGTTATTGTTGATGATTTCTCTCGATATACTTGGGTTTTCTTTCTAGATGACAAAATCATGGTTGTTGAAATTTTCAAAACTTTCGCAAAGAGAGCTCAGACTGAATATGAATTATCTCTCAAACATATCAGAAGTGATAATGGTACAGAATTCAAAAACACTCATATCGAAGAATTTCTTGATGAATATGCCTTTACTCATGAATTCTCGGCTGCCTATACACCGCAACAAAATGGTGTGGTCGAGAGAAAGAATCGAACACTTATTGAAATGGCCAGAACAATGCTTGCTGAATACAAGACTCCTATCAGGTTCTGGGCCGAAGCTATTAATACTGCATGTCATATCATCAACAAGGTTTATCTGCACAAATTTCTGAAGAAAACTTCACATGAACTCATCACTGGTAAAAAGCCGAATGTTTCATATCTCAGGGTTTTTGGTGCTCCATGTTATATCAGAGATATGAATCACAGCTCCAAGTTTGCCCCAAAGGCTCACGAAGGTTTTCTCCTAGGTTATGGTTCCAATTCTCACACTTACAGAGTTTACAACTCACATCTTGGCAAAGTTATAGAAACTGTAAATGTTCGATTTGATGAAACTAACGGCTCTCAAAAGGAGAAATTACCTCTAAACCTGGATGAACCACCTTTGGATGAAGTTATCAGGTACATGGCTATTGGAGATATTCGACCTGTCGAAGGAAATGCACGTCAAGCCAACAAGGATGATGATGGTCCAATGTTTTCACACATAGCCCGGGGCGCTAGAGATCAACATCCCGAAGCAAATGATGTACAGGTCGAAGGAGAACGTATAAACAAAGAAAATGTCCAACCCGAAGGAGAAGCTGAACCCGAAGGAAATGATCCTGAAGGACAAGCTGATCCCGAAGGTCAAGCTGATCCCGAAGAACAACCGTATCCACAAGATGATGAAGGAGTTTTACCTCGTGTTCGAAGAAGAGTGGACGTCGACTCAATTCTCGAAGAGATTCGTTTACCAGGTCGTCCCACCACTCGTTCTTGTACTCGATTAGCTAACTTCTGTGGAAATTTTTCGTTTGTATCCATGCTAGAACCATCGAAATTTGATGAAGCCATGAAGGACTCAGACTGGATGACTGCAATGCTCGAAGAACTTAATCAGTAAGAGAGAAATAAAGTCTGGTCCCTTGTTGATAGACTTGATCCCAAGAAGCATAATATCATTGGTACGAAGTGGATTTTTCGCAACAAGCAAGATGAAGATGGCACTGTGGTAAGGAATAAAGCTCGACTGGTTGCACAAGGCTACACCCAAATCGAAGGTATTGATTTCGGTGAGACTTATGCTCCAGTTGCTCGACTTGAATCCATTCGTGTCATGCTTGCTTCTGCCAATTACAATGGTATTTTGCTATATCAAATGGATGTCAAAAGTGCATTTCTTAACGGTGAAATTGAAGAAGAAGTATATGTTATGCATCCACCAGGTTTTGAAGACCCGAAGAATCCTGATAAGGTGTACAGGTTTCACAAGGCCCTATATGGGTTAAAGCAAGCACCACGTGCTTGGTATGAAACACTTAAGGATTTTTCTTCTAAAGAAGGGCTTCAAACCAAGAACAACGGATCCGACTCTTTTTACTCGTGCATACAAAAATGATCTTTTTGTGTGTCAAATTTATGTCGATGATATTATTTTTTGCTATACTAACCCTGATATTAGCGAAGAATTTGCTCGTATGATGTCGAAGAAATATGAAATGTCTATGATGGGTGAATTGAAGTTCTTTCTCGGGCTTCAAATTCGTCAACAGAAGAATGGGACTTTCATTTCTCAAGAGAAATACCTCAGAGATTGCCTGAAGAAGTTTGATCTTGTCAGTTGTAAAACTATCAAGACTCCAATGCCTACTAATATTCATCTAGATGCAGATGAGAAGGGCAAACCTTTTGATCAGAAGAAATATCGCTCGATGATCGGTTCGCTTATTTATCTTTGTGCATCTAGACCTGACATTATGCTTTCAGTTTGTATGTGTGCTCGTTTTCAGGAAAACCCGAAAGAATCACATCATAGTGCTGTCAAGCGAATTCTTCGATATCTGGCTCACACACCAACTTTGGGACTTTGGTATCCCAAGGGTGCCCAGTTTGATCTCGTTGGATATTCTGATTCTGACTGGGCTGGTAATCGAGTCGACAGGAAATCTACCTCAGGCACATGTCATTTTCTCGGTAGATCTCTTGTCTGTTGGGCTTCGAAGAAACAGAATTGTGTATCTATTTCTACGGCTGAAGCCGAGTATATTGCTGTCAGTTCATGCTGCACTCAGATTCTGTGGCTCAAACAAACGCTGAAAGATTATGGTATTCTTGTGAAGAAAATTCCTTTGCTATGTGATAACGAGAGTGCTATCAAAATTGCCCATAATCCTGTGCAACACTCTCGAACGAAGCATATTGACATTCGTCATCATTTTCTTCGAGATCACGTTCAGCGAGAAGATGTTTTTATCATCCATGTACGCACCGAAGATCAATTGGCTGATATCTTTACGAAGCCCCTGGATGAGAAGAGGTTCTGTGCACTAAGGTGTGAGTTGAACATCTTGGACTCACGCAATGTGCAGTAAGACCATAACTATCAGTACTATGTATTATACGTTTTTCTTTCTATGTTGTTTACTTACGTTATTTTTCTATCGTGTTTCCTTTTCGTTTGTTTTTGTTCGTTTGGTGTTGTCCTATACACTTATCACTCCGAGTTTTATCTCTGTTTTTTCCCTCGGATTGATTAAGCATCGGACCCTGTTTTCCCTCTATTCTATCCCTACCCCATCTGTGCTTTTTCTCTCGTGAACATGTATATTTGTACTCGAACAAGATTCCCTTCGAATGTCATTGATTCCGAAGGTAAATCTATCGAATGTTTATCTACTTTTATACTCGATGTTCGATGAGTTTGGTCTTGGACGTGGAGCAACTTTCTTTCGGTTTGTTGGGATTTTCCCGCGATTACCTCCACAAAATCCGTCCGTTGAATGCGGAGAGACGCGGAATCTGCGCCGTTGGATCAGATCTGACAGTTATATCAGACCCCTCCCCTATAAATACTGATCCACCCCACCGGTTCAGGACTCGCAATTCCCTCGACTTCATCTCTCCGCTCCCGAAGTTCTCTTTCGCGCGCCGCCGTGTTGCTCGTCGCCGTCGAATCCCTCGCCGCTTTGCTTCCGGAAGGAAGCCGCCGGAGACCTTCCCGTCGACGAGGAACTTCATCCGCGTCGTCGTAGTCGCCGCACATCGCAAAGTTAGGGTATGTGTGGCTCTAAGACTCGATTCAAATCTCTTCTGTTCATCGAGTCCTAGATTTGTTCTTGATTTTCTCTCATTTTATTAGGTCTGTTTGATCCATTTGGATCATTGAATCTTGGGAAATCTGTTTCTAGCATTTTCTGTCGATTCCCCATCTGAGCTAGGTAAGAAATCCCTCGGATTCTCTCACTTAGACAATTTCCTCAGAAGCGTATCGATGGATTTGCACTTGTGCACTTATTTCATTCAAGTTCTTCGTTAGATTTACACTTGATGAAAATCTAGCCTAGCACTTGCTTGAAAAACTTGCTGCAAGACAAGTTTATCGATATGTTTTCTGCATTCAAAATGATTTTCCTCGAAAACCGCTGGTATTTGTTCACAACTTTCCTAAATTGCCTCATACCTATCTTTTTCGCAGGAAAATGTCTGGGATCGAAGGAAATGTCAGAGCACCCAAGCGTGTAGGAGGCCGAACAAGAATCACCAACAACTCTGAAGGATTATCAAAGGATTTGATCATCGAAAAGAAATTAAGAACGCCCGAAGGTTCTGAAGATGAAAGTACGAGAGAAAAACGTCTGCAAGAGATTCGAAGGCTTCAAGCGCTTCGTTGGTATGAGTACAAGGCTATTATTCCTCGCTGGGAGAGGTTGTTTGCAATGAAAAATCCTTGGTCTGATGTCAAATCTTTAAGGCCCAAGTGGACGAAAGATAATCGACCACCTCCTCCAGCTGATGCTCATCCATCCTCTCTGAAAACACCTGCCGACTTTCAAGAGTTGGTTGATGCTCGGGAAGCACGAGCACAAAAATGCAAAAAGGCTAAAGCAAGAAAGGAGGCTGCTGCTGCTGCGGGTACCGAGGAAGTTGGCCCGAGCGACAAACCGAAGGCTGGCAAGAAATCGGCCAAGCGAAATAAAAAGGTGGTAATTGTCTCGCCACCAGATGCGAGCTCCGAACAAGAAGCAAATTCTGATGATCAAGACCCTGGCACTGAGGCTGATGTTGAGGACATTCCTCAGAAGAAGAAGCCGACCAGTAAAGGCATCAGGATCAAGGAGCCAGCTGCCCAGGCCCCTTGAGCAACAATTGACATGACCGATTTGGTCACTGATCCGCCCATTTCATCTGCTCCACCAGTTCAAGCTCGTCGGGCAAAACCTTTGGCCAAATCGAAGGGAAAGCAAGCTCAAGTGGTCGAGGACGATGAAACGCTTATCCAGCGTAAGGAAAGGCTGGCAAAGCAAAAAAGAACAAGAAGATAAAGACTTGACAAATTCCAAGCTCTTAAACTTCCACAGTCAGCCCGAACATAAAAAGGCTCAGGTTGCTCAACAGTTAGGCATTTTAAATCTGGTCAGTGAAAAGTATCGACGACAGATTGTTGAAGGCACAATTCCTTGTGCCCCGAAGGAAAAGGCTGTGGACCCTAGCTCCACCGAGCAAGTAGTGACTCCCATAGTCACGAAGGAAAAGGATGCAGCTGCAAGTGCTGCGAAGAAAATCGCTGAGGCCCCAAGTGCCTCGAAGGATAAAGCTGCGGCCCCTAGTGCCGTAACAAAACCCATTGCTGCTGCCAAGGCCACCAAGGAGGCCGAGAAGAAAGCCAAAGAGGTCAGGCAGAAGGCTCAGGCTGTTCCAGTTCCTCGAGCCGCACCAGCTCCTGCACCTGCCCCTGCTGCACCTGTTGTTTCCGGCCCTCGTGCCGATGAAGAGAGCTCCAACGAAGGAGATTCTGGTGCCCATGCTCCTTGGGACGCTGCTAATACTTCACATATCCTCTGGAAGATGGCTACCACACCGAGCAAAGTCACTGCCGAGGATGATGTCCCTGCTGAGATCCAAGATCATGTTGCTCGATACATGATTCGCTGGGAAGGATATCTCACCCAGGATCGCAAGGACAAGGAGCAAGTGAGATTTTACACCAGGCAACTTCAAGAAGAAACCGAGGACCTTGAGTCCCGTAAGTTTTTCAAATCCAAGATTGCCACCCTTGAAGCATCGAGAAGGGCACAGAAGGAAAACTTGACCGCCGTGAATGAAAAGGTTCGACAAATTGTGTCTGCCATATGCAAAGAGCACAATAATACCATGTACAAAAGACAATCTCGAAAGAGAAAGTCTTCTGCCCCAACCTCTGAGCGTGGGACGCCAGAGATCGAGAAGAATGCCAAGAAGTCCAAGCCAACCGAGGTCGTTGCTGCCACAGCACGACAGGAAACTGCACCAACCCCCACCAAGAAACCCACTCCTCCTCGTAAAACAACTCCACCACCTCGCCAAACCACTCCTTCCCCTCGACAACAAACACCTCCTCCTCGTCCACCATCACCACCAAAAGCCTCGTCGCCACCACCAAACCCACCATCACCACCTCACATCATTCCATCGACCACCCCAGCCATCGAGACCCAAGCACAAGCAGAGACCGAGCAACCTGCTCAGGTCGAGCAAGAAACTCAAGCCCCCATATCCTCTTCTCAGAAAGATTACTCCTCTGCCCAGACTCTGCATGAAGGAGAAGACGCTGATGTTGATATCACAACAGTTTCTTCTCGTCAAGATGTCGTCGAAGGAAATAGTTCTGGAGATGACAGTTCTAGTGTTAGTTCTTCCTCCTCCTCATCAAATTACTCGAACGAAGAAATGGTTGTTGCTTTCGCACAACTGGACGAAGATTTGGAGTCCATGGAGACTGAAGAAGCCGCTCAAATTGCTAATGCCGACGAAGGAGTTGTCGTCGAAGCACAGGCCGAGGAGAATGCCCCTGCAGCCATCCCAGCTCAGGATATTATAAATGTTCCTTCTTCAATTCCTCGTCCTGCTGAGCCAGTTTTCCAGATGCCGGATAATGCTGCCGAGGATTTTTCCTGTTGATGAGCTGCTCCATTCTGCTCATCTGAGAGAAATGCTGCCCCTGTTCCGCTCAGATGTTCCTCGAGGAGGCCCCATCTTCAAAAGGCGTGAACACAAGCCATTTTTCTTCGGGACCAATCCCTACGAGAAGCCCAGAAGTGCATATTCTCTTTGGTTTTGGACCCAAGAGCAAGCCATATACTACACCCGTGTGCTGTACAACAAGGCGAGAGTTTTCCAACATCAATACCTTGATATGCCTTGGGTGTACTCCACTTCATGTTTCGAGAATGTTGACGAAACAATTGATGGCCTTCATGCTCACAAGATGTTTGCTCTCGATTGTGGGTACAATCCCGAGCTTATCAAGCAATTTTATTTAACGCTCTATGTCACTGGTGATCCCGAGAACTCGAAGACGTGGAAATTTGATTATATGATCCAAGGCCAAGTATTCAATATGACTGTCGACCAATTTCTGGCCATCATCAATTTACCTCGGTTCGAAGGATTACAACACAAGCTTCATGACTTACCTGCTCCAACTCCTGCTGATTTTTCTACGCTCATGAATCTAGATGTCGTAGGAGATAACTACCCGGCTGAGCCCAAGCCAAGACATTTGGTATTTGAAGCAAAGACATAGTTTTATATTCTTTCGAAGACCTTGATGCCAATTCTCGATGTGCACGATGATTTTCCCATTCCCAATGATGTTCAACTTGCTCTGTTGAAGTTAGTCCACGGTCATCCTTTCGATTTTGAAGACTACTTCATCAAAACTTTGGTGTCTTGTGCTGATGATCACAATTCCCACAAGCCGTATGCACCATGGCTGATGGCTATCTGCAATTACTCTCGGGACGTGCCATTCCCCGTGTCAATTTCCCCGAAGATTTTCACTCCACCAGTAAGGGAAGTATTGCAGATTGTTGCTCGACCCAACGATCAATACGCTGAGCACACTGGCATCCGCGCCCACTTAACTGAGCTTAATGTTCGCTCGAAGTTTATCAAGCCAGTGCATCACATGGAAGTTTCTCTTCGGTCCCAACAAATGCTTCAACATCATATCGACCAAGATTTCATTCAGAAGCAGGCATTGATGGACGAGATAAATCATTTGCGCAATATTACCATGAACAACAATCAAATGCTGCGTGAATGCCTTCGCCATGATTGGAAAGGACTGCGGAAATTCAATTCCCTCGGTCAACTTCAACGGTGCGGCTTCGAAGAATATCCTCCCCATCTTAACAGGAATTGGACTAATGATGATCGAGTAGATCGCCCGGATCCCAATATCCCTCGGCTGCCGAAGAACAGAGATGTGCTCAGTGTCGATGATTATTATCACATTACTATGAACACCTTCTCCTCCGACTCCAAGAAATATGAAGCCCCTCAACGCCAACCGAGAGTTTACACTCCACATCCTCGAAGCCCCAGGACCCCGCCGGAATCGCAGGTGGAATCTTCTAGAGATCACCACTCCTTCCGCACGAAGATCACTCCTCCAGGCGCTCGCCCAATTCGTCATGCTCCAACGCTCGCCGAATCTTCTCGTCATCGCCGGAGCCATCCAAGCGAGTAGGGATTTCTCTCGACCCTATTCTCTCGACTTTTTGTACGTTGTGACAAAAAGGGGGAGATGTAGTGGCATCAAAGAAATTAGTTTGCCTTCGGGGTTAAGGGCTTTGCTTTTTCATTCGATAAACTTTTGAACTTTGAGGTTTCTGAGTAGTTTCAACAAACTTTCGATTCATATTCGATCTGGTTGTAACTTACTCTAATTAGGTTTGTGAAGTGCTATCCTTTTCGTAAGATATCTATCTGTTGCTTCGATACTTAACCTTTTTGCAGGAAGTTATCTTTCATATAAGTTCACAGGTCATTCGAGGAGATTGCATATTTCTCATTGGATATTATCTGGAATGCAATTTCACTCGCTAAGATTATTGATGTTTTTCCCTCGACTATACTTGTCAAATATGCACTTCATAGGAAACTCTCATCTTCTGTGCATGCATCAAGGGGGAGTATTTCATCGATCTTAGCACTGGTTTATCATCGAAAACTCAAAACCTTTTCAATTATTTCTCGATGCCTGTTTTGTCAACAATCGTCCAAAAAGGGGGAGATTGTAAGAGCAAGTTTTGCCCCCGAAGATTTTGGACATTGTTGGACAAAGCAGAAGTGGAACTAATATTGTTTTCGAGTATAAACAGATACTTAGGTTCCGAAAGAATGGAGTTTGCAAGTAGAAGGTCGAAGGACAACTCACTACGGCAAAGCTGCAGTCATCTACCGAAACCTTTGTAGGAAGTCGACCCCTAAAAATGTCTTCGAAGAAGAAGACTCTCTCGAGTAAAAGCGCAACAAGGAGAAAGTTGAAGTTGGTCGAAGACTTAGTCTTTTTACTAGTTTCTCTTTATTTTCTTGAGTCGTAGGAAAAACCGTACTATTAAGAGGGGTTTGCTAGTTGAGATCTCTGTCGAAGTAAATTTTCTCTGCTCAACCTAAACCCACGAAAGCCTACCGAGAGAAATCTTACTAAGTCGAGTGAATAGCTCGAAGGAAAATTCATCGCACTTCGTGCCTTCGAGAGAGAACTCGTTCGGTAAGTCAGCTTACTTGTTCCTCAAGTAAAGTTGCACAGTGATTGGAATCCGACCGTTGTGGACACGCGTCAAGCTGTCGCATCGAGTCACTTCAGTCATTTTACCCATCGGGATCGCCAACTATAAATACCCCGCACCTACCCGCCATTTCGGGTTGACTGCTCCACTGAAGATTCTAAGACAGAAGTCTGTGAGCATCCCAAGAGAGATCCATCGAGAGAAAACCAAAACCCAAGTTGAGCTGAGTTGAGAAATTCACAGAGGCTTAGGTTGAGATTATCCAATCTTTTTATCTTGGAGAACTGCAAGTCTCCTAGACGGTTAGGCGTCGCCTGTCAAGCAGTCGAAGAGTAATTGTCGCTGCTGAAGGAAGTTTGTAAAGGTCTTGGAGATGTCCTGAATCATCTACCACGGGTGAAAACTGGACAAGCTCGAGGAGTTTGTTGCAGTGGAGAATAGGACGGAGAGAGTTTTGCTCCAGGTGTTCAATCACCAGTCCCTCCAACCAGACGTAGCACTTTGCAGAGTGTGAACTGGTTTACCAAACATCGTCGAGTCAGGCTCGTTTTCCTTCGTGCATTTACATTAAGTATTTACTCGTTGCCTGTTTGTCTTCGATGTTTTCCTTCGCTCCCAATCCTTTCGTGCCATGCATTACTTTCGATACTGTATTTCCTTCGAGATGCCTTTAGTCCTTCGCAGTTTGCATGAATTCCTTCTAAGTTCCTTAGAATTTTTAGAAGTGATCATTCACCCCCTCCCCCTCTGATCATTCTTGAGCTTTCAAAAACTCAATAGCATTCACCACAAAGTAGTAATCAACACCAACATAGTAGAGAGGATAGATAGTACGGATTACAAAACAAGTTGCAATTGTGAGATGAGATGGGATGGAGATGGAGATGGTGCTGATGTTGGGGATGATGTTGATGATGATCTCGATGATGCCCGTGACGATGATGATGATGATGGCGACGATCTCCCCTTCCGGGAGGTGATCTCCCCGACGGAATCTGCCCGCCTGAGATGGCTTTTCTCCTCTGTAGGTTTCCGCCCCGTGGCGGCGGCGAAACACGAAAACTCTTCTTTTTTTAGGGTTTCTACCCCAGGGGGGTCTTATAGGCGAGAGGGGGAACCGAGAGGGGCCACCAGGCATCCAGGAGGGTGCTTGGCGCGGCCAGGAGGGGGGCCGCGCCAGGCACCCTTCTGGCTGCCTGGTAGGTCCCCTCACCTCCATCCTCGGTGATCCCCAGTCAATCTTCATAAAAACGCTCCCCGTAAATTTTCATCGCATTTGGACTTGATCTGATTTAGCAACTTGGTGTCCACTTTTCACCGCTGAATTCTGGTTCTGCTGCTTCGGCACCGGAAAGTTTTAAACTATGTAAAACAAGCCAAAACAACATAAGAACATTACTTTAAAGTGGAATATATCAATGAATAGGATGAAATTACAATATAAAATAGTGATGCATTTTGGACGTATCAGTGAGGCGCCTAGGGTTCCATGGGGGCAGATAAGCTCTTATACGCCCACGACGACCAGGGGATGGCTGCCACGACGCCCTGGCGCCATGGACGGCCATGGCGTCGCCGCACTGTGGAGGGCGAACAGAGGAAGAAGGAGGCAAGTGGGAGGGGTTGGGCTGGGTGGATGGGCCTCGCCCCAGGCAACAAATAGACCATTTCCATTTCTTTTTGTATTTGTTTTCTTTTCTCTTCTGTTTTATATTTGTTTATGCCTCAAATGATTTTTGTCAAACATGAGACTTGCTCCTATATTAGTGCAACACCCCATATTGATGCCACAAAAAGTTTAAGACTGTCATAAATTCACTTGATATCTCATTTAAATAATAAATGATTAAAATGGACTATTTAAGTTTTTTTATTTTTTTGAATTATTTAATAACTTAATAAATTCCCAGTTTTGTTCTAGCATGGTCCACTGATTATTTGGCATTTTACAAAATTGATTTCAAAGTTTTTTGGTTGAACTTTTATTTGCCACAATGTTTTTAATATCAAACTCAGGGAAGTTTTAAATTTGATTTGATTCAAGGTGATCAAGGGATGATTAAAAACAGTAATCATCATTAGCAAAAGTGTTACTGTTCCATAACACTGAGGGTGTTACAGATGACCCCAGGTGGGCTCAGATAAGAGAAACACACTTTCAAGACAAACAGGGCGGCCCATCCATGGGAGCTAGTTGGCCTCTGGATCGGCTGCGTTCACCGGCTGCTGACTTTTCTACACCAGTCGGCTGACGTCTGTGAGCAGCTGGCCCAAAGAGAACAAGGCGGTCCAGCAAAGTCCACACCCTAAAATCAAGCAATAGCCAGGGCCGACTGTGAGCAGCCATCCTGAGAAGGTCAGAGGTGATCCCATAAGATCCGCGCCCCGTGCCAAGGCGCACGTCCCCGACAGCACGGAGAACGTGGCTACACCGTAGTCCTTTGCGCCATGATTGTGGTTGCCAGACCTCTGACGACACAAGCACAGTAGCAACGTAACCTACCTATAGGGGAGGCCATAGTCTACAGGCTACCTACCCCCACACTGGTAAAGGCACACGTAGCTACAGTGCTACGCACCCGGAGGATCCGCATCCATCGGGCCCACAGTCGATGTGACCTAGACAGGGCAGGAGGCATTGGCTCCTGGGTCCCACCTCCCTTTTTCCAGTATTATTGTAACCTGGGAGCCGAGTGATAACCCTCAACTGTAGGGATCGAGATAGTCTTCGCGGGCAAGATAACCCAATTTATTGATTCGACACTTGGGGACACAAAGAATACGTACAGGCTTTGACAATTGAGTTGTCAATTCAACCGCACCTGAAATAAACACTTGCTTGCACAAAGGTATTAGTAGCAACTGTGATATGGTAGTAGTGGTAATGATAATAGTGGTGAAAGTGATAGTGGAACAGCAAAGGTAAACAACTAGTAACCAGCAGAAGGAAAACACTGTAGGCTAGGGAGATGGATGGTTGGGCGCTGCTTGGATGAGAACGAACATGTAACAAATTCTAACTTGGGCAAGGCTCACAGAAAACAAAGGATCATCTAGGCAAATATCAAACATCAGGCATGTATCCCAAGGTAGTTGTACGTGCTTGCAATAAGAACTTTGCACAACATCTTTTGTCCTACCCTCCCGCTACAAACGGGGCCAAAAGGAACTTAGCGAGATTAAGGTACTCCTGTCAAAGAGCACCGGAAAAAAGCATTAACACTTCATGGATACACGAAATCCTCAAATCATAGTCCATCCCCTTTGGGGTCCCAAGCTGTAACCATTGGGAATGTCGGTTCCGGACTATAATAGGTGCATACAACTCATAAATAGGATCAAGAACACCACAAACTCAAGAAACAAAAGGGTGATCAGATCTGAAATCATGGCACTCGGGCCCAAAGTGGCAAGCATTAAGAGCAACAAGTTGTAACAGAGATGATAAACACCAAGTAGATGATAGGCAACATGCCCCCAACAATACGATTGAACTATTACATGATCTAACTCATCCAATCCCTACCATCCCCTTTGCCTACAGCAGGGAATTACTCACACATGAGAGGAGAAGTCATGGAGGGGTGATGGAGAGGCGATGATGATGACGATGGCGATGATTTCCCCCTCACCGGATTAGCTCTCCGAGGAAGAACAGAGGGTTGCGGCAGCTTCGCGACGTAGATTGGAAAAGCGACTTCTCTTTCGGGGTTTCTGCGCCGGGAGAATAAATAGGGTCCAAGGTAGGTCACCAGGGGGTGTGGGACCCAGCCAGGAGGGCAGGTGGCGCGGCCAGGGGCTGGGCCGCGCCAGGCACCCTCCTGGCTGCCCCCTGGCTGCCCTGTGGCCACCCTTTGGCCTGGTGGAAGCTTCCGGAACACTGATTTTTTTTATATATATTTTTGGGATTTTTCCAGCGTACCTAAATATCCAGAAACCTGCACAAAAGAAAACAGCACTGGTAGCTCTGATGAAAAAAGCGTCAGTCCGGGTTAGTTTCATTCAATTCATGCAATAATGAAGGCAAAACAATAGCAAAAGTGTTTGGAAAAGTAGATACGTTTATGACGTATCACCGAGCTATAAGACCCCTAGGAAACCCTCCTTGGAGAGGGTCGGACTCCTGTTTATTCATTCTACCGTAGACACTTGGAGACGAAGGAGAGAGTTGTGCCCAGAGCCTTCTTCTCCTTTCCTCCCATACAATTCAAGGAGCACCATTGTAGCGTGTGTTTTTCCAGTATACAAACATGCAGGAGTAGGGGTGTTATCTCCTCACGAGGGCCCTGAACCTGGGTACTCCGCGGTGTCCATCATTGTGATTTTACCCAATCCCGTTTTCGGCGCCATCGGCGTCCATCGGACATTTCCCTCTACTTTAGCCATCCCCATGGCATTTGTCGTTACATATCGATGACAGCGACGCTCTTGTGTTGTTCCCCCCTTGGGTGCGCCAGTCTTGGAGGTGTGCATTGGTTCGAGGGACTAGTGGATTGTCTCAACGGTGGGGCAGCGTTTTATGTTACACATCAACGACGCGGAGTCTCGACGACGTGGTGCAACAGGGTCTTGGCAGCAGATGTGTGCTGATGGACGAGCAAAGGGAGGTGGCGTTGTCTGGCGCTATGGTGGGGTCGACGGCAGACCTAATGGGGTCGATACGTCAGTTCTGCACTGAAGATGGACCAGTCGAAGACGGTTGTGACGGCCTCTGCAACGTGCACACGCGATGCTCGCTAGGAGTGCACCGAACCGGTGTGTGAACCATACCTAGCAATACGTTTTGGTTGGAGCCTCCAACTTTTGATGTTCTTAGGTGTTAGATCTGGATATGCGATCCCGACGATCTATACCACTTCGTTAAGAGGATAAGGGTATCGACATATATTGTTAAGATGATGGCTTCAGATTTATTGATGTATTATTTTATAAAGATTTGATAAATAATTAATAAAATAATTGCATGCATCATCCTAATGCAAAGACCAGGCATCATTCTCCTTTTCCCCAAAAACAAGCTTTATCAATTTTTATGCCTCTTCCCATCCCGGTCATCATCTTTCTCCCTTTATCCTGATTGTTACCCTGGCCATGGGCCCATGACCTCTATCATTATCCTTGTTCCAAGGACTAGGATGGTGTGAGCCTGCGAGGGGAACACCCTAACCTCAAAAGTAACAACATAGCATTTTCCTTGCAACCACAATCTGGGTGTGGGATCAAACTTTCTTTGTGCTTATTCTGCTTGTGGTTTGCTATAGCCTGCACCTGTAGCTTAATTAATGGCACGCTGCTGCCTTCGCACTGCACTAGTGGAGAACATACCCCACACCTCTCTCTCTCTCTTACTAATAAATGAATGGTTGAGCATGGTGATGTGTGGGAGAGAGAGAAAGCTGTGGCGAAAGCAACGGGAGGGGAGGGGAGGGAGGACATGGAAAAAGCGACCGAGCGAGCAAACAAAAGCGGCAACATCCACCAGCTTGTCCCCCCCCCCCCCCCCCCCCCCCTCCCCCTCGCGACGCCCAATCTACTCCACTTAACTCGCTGTAAATCTATCTATAAGCAAAGTAATTGCAAGTATCAACATGAGTTGAAGCAGGCAGCTAGCTAACTCCGTTGTGCTCGGGGTGAGAAGCAAAGCCAAGCAAGCGGGAGGTCACTGTGCTAGCTAAGAGTGACGATGCCGCTCCACCTGCTGCTGCTCCTCCTGCTCCTGCCGTCCGTCGCCGTGGCGGTGGCCACCAAGGACTACCGGTCTTCCTCCTTGGCGCTCGATTTCTTCCCCGGTGACGGAGACGGCGCCATCGCGCAGCTCGCTCTCACCGGCGCCAACGCCACCCCCGCCGGCGACATCTCCATGCGCTCCCCGCACGCCCGGGTACAGTACCACAAACCCATCCACTTGGCCGGCTCCTCCTTCTCCACCTACTTCTCCTTCTCCCTCCACCCTAACCCCAAATCCCACGCCGCCTCCCTCGCATTCTTCCTCACGCCCGCCGCCGTACCCAGCTCCAGCTCGCCCTCGCCCGCCCTCGCTGTCGTCTTCTCCGCCGCAGACCCCAGCCACGTCCGGGTCCAGATCCACCTCGCCGGCGAAACGGCCGTCCAGACCGACCCCCGCCGCATCCCGAAACAGCTGCACTCCTGGATAGACTACAACGCCACATCCGCCACGCTCCAGGTCCGCCTCTCGGCTTCCCGCCTCCCGGAGCCGCCGCGCGCGCTGCTCTCCCACCCGCTCCACCCCCATCTCCTCCGCAGCAAGCCCGTGGTCGTCGGATTCGCTTCCTCCGACGCCAACTGCAGCCTCTTCAACTGGGCTTTCAGGGACCACCCCTACCTCATGCACTCCCAGCCACTCAACCCCACCACGCTCACCACCACGACGCTGCCGGACCGCCTCCCCGCCGCTCCCCCGCGCTACCGTTACCCCAGCTGGGTTTCGCTGCTGTTCGCCGCCGCGTGCGGCGCCGTGTTCACATTCATCGTGCTGCTCGTCTGGTACTCCGTGGGGGCACGCCGCCCGGTGGCGCCGGTGGAGGTGGAGTACCCCATGCGCCCGTCCTCCTCCGACATCGTCTACGAGAAGATTGTGCTGGTCGGAGCCAAGGACCTCCCCGCCGCAGCTGCTCTCAAGTAGCCGCTCCCTCTCCTAGTAGATTGTAATATTGCAAGTGCGCTCCTGTAACTGTAACTGTAACTAGGGAATTGTTGCTAGAAAGTGCGGTGGAAAATGCAGATTTTGCAGGCAAATGCAAATTCTGCACTTCCCACCGGGATTAGGGTTCCATTGCTGTTTCTAAATTGCAGTAATTTGTCACGTCGTCCACCACTGCTACTGCAAATTCTTCTTCTAATCTTCTTATTCTTGTGATGCTTTTTAGTCGTGTGCAGTACGATTCAAGTTCGCATCTCTAATGGAGAGAGAAACGAGATGTTTTTTATGCGCTTGTGCTTTGCAGAGTCTCTAATGATGTTTTTTATGCATCTCCTCTAGTGGATGCATCCCATCCAGTGAGTTGTTTCGTGCCTCAATTTATGCGCTTGTGCTTTGCAGAGTTGCTTGCTTTGCTGCTGATTGCTCCCCCCTCAAAACTCAATCATGCACTTGCACTTTTCGAACGCACTTCTCCACTGCTGTTTAATATATCCCCGCATTAGCCGGTTCATATATTTATGGGCTGGAGACTGTTGTTGGTCACATAGCACTATATCAAGTTGCTTAATAAAATTACTAAATTCCCCAAAACCACCATAACTTAGCCAAGTAGTGCAAACAACACATCAAAAGCTTAAAGGTTTGCACAAAACACAGTAAAAATTTACGACAGGCACCTAATGGTTGATTGATGTCGTTTTAACAGCCAACTTGACAGGCGGTGATGGCTAGCCCAAACGGTAATTAGGGCGCCTTTGGTTGTCATCTTTAAAGAGGCTCCATTGCATACATTGACCAACTCGGCCCGGCTGATCATATACAGGTAAAAAAACAACATTTACCCCTTATTTGGCTGCTTGCATACACTCCAGTCAGGAGGCTAAAGGGAAACGGAGGAGCAGACTGTTTGGTTGCTTGCAAAAATGCGGTAAGGAGATGCATACCAGGATAGTTTGGTTGTGTACACTTTGTGCTCGGCTCATCCCTTTCAAATTTTAAATGTGGTGGCCTTACCACCACCACATTTGCGGCACAACCAGCATCATAGCAAGAACAACACAATCCGGCCAACAACAACAGCAAGAACAGCAGACGCACAAGGAAGAACAACATACATATGTTAAACTACTAGGGGCATAATTTTAAACAAGCAGGGAGGCATGGGAGGCATCCCATGCCCCCTGCTACACATCACCAAGGTGCTACTCTGGTCAAAATAAACAACACCAGTTCACCACAGCAAAAGTTTAGACATGTTCACCCCTAACTACTAGACATAAACAAGAGAAGGAAATTTTACCCAGGTTTCGTAGAGAAGGAAGAGGGCAACATTGGTGATCTCGTCGGCTAACAAGAGACGGGAATTTACCCAGGTTCGGGACCCTCATGGAAACAAAATTCCTACTCCTGCTTGTCTGATTGTATTGATGGTGGATTGCGAAGGGTTCCCGGCGAGATAGATCTCGCTAGGGTTTGGTGGTTCGAGTATTGAGTTCCCAAGTCGCCGCCCCTCCCTCCCAGCCTTTATATAGTAGGTTGGGTCTCGAGGTGCCCCGACTCGGTTAAAGATTGATCTAGCCCTAACTTTTCGTGTACCGCACGCCATGGGCTTCATGTCGGTTCGTCTTGACGTGTTTTATGTGGGCCTCAGGCCCTTGTGCGCACTGGGTAAGGTCACAGTGGGCACCCGAAGGGTATGCCCATATCAACCATGGCATTATTTTAGCAATTGAGGATATTTTTAATGGATAATGGAAATTATTTTAGTAATTCACCATGGCAAATTTAGTTTCTGGATCATGGAATTTTTCAGTAACTGACCATGCCAATTTTTTTGTTATGAACCATGGCAAATTTACTTCATGGATCATGGAAAATTTTAGTATTCACCATGGGAAATTTATTTTATGGATCATGACAATTTTTAGTATTTGACCATGGCATATTATATAAACAATTGTAAATTTACTCCTTAGATCATGGCATATTTTAGTAATTCATCATGTTAATTTTAGTTTATGGTTCATGGCAAATTTTAATCATTGACCATGGCATTATTTTAGTAATTGAGGATATTTTTTTAATTATGAATCATGCCAAATGTAGTTCATGGACCATGGTGAATTTTACTAATTCACCATGGCAATTTTTAGTTTCCATTTTTTACATCATGGCATATTTTTGTTTATCTTAGAACATGGTAAAAGAATTAACTTTTTATTTGAGCCTGCCAAATTTTATTTTTAATGTATTAGAGCATATGTAGTCTACACATCACGACATTTTACCTTTTCGACCATGGCAAAATTTATTGCCGTTTGCAACATGTCAAAAATTATTTTTATTTTCTATCATGGCTAATTTATCTTTAGCGTCAGGGCATATCCACCTGTACTACTATGAAACCTTTTAGTTTAACATATATGGCATTTTTAATTCTTTCTTGCCATGATAATTCTTATTTTTTTCATATCATTTTTCAGCATTATTTTATCAATGAAAAAATTAAAATCTTGTTGGCATTTTTTTTCACGTTGGTATTTTCTTATTTTCGTAGTTGAGTAGTGGCAGTATTTTGTGCAGATTTTTTTCCTTTTTAGTTATTTTATTTGTTTTAGGTTCATCAAGAATTATTTTGTTGATGCGAAAAAAATGTGTTTAGTTCTTTTTTTAACCTTAATTGTGTTTAGATCTAGAAGCTACTATTGAGCCTGCCTAGCTAGGCCGGAGGAAATATCTACTTTTAAAATTCTATTTTTTTAGTGATAGCATTGGTAGCACCCTAAACCATGCTAGCACTAGATATTCCCTCGGCCGCACACTGAACGAAGTCGATGGCTGCTTTCTGCTATTATTCTTGTCTTCGCCACTGCTTGTGAGTTTGACTTTAATGCAGGTTGTGCACGAACGGTGATACTGATGTTGGTGCTTCCATTTGTTCTCTTCTCCAGCCAATTCACTTCGGACACGCAGACAGGGTATATGATGCTGCACTAAGAAACACTTGGCATTTCATGACGAAATTTGTCTTGTGATGGGGTGAATGGACAAACCTAACTTAACTGTAGATGACTAGGGGGAATCGATGAGATAGAGATTTGCATTTCATGTCTCGTGTTGCTGCTTTCAGCGAGATACACGAGAAAAGGATGTTGCTGATGGATGTTTTTGGGGAGGCGTCAGCTGAATCTTACGGAGATAGCGACTCATGTATTTATCATTTATGGTCAGCAAAAAAGACAACACTATTATGTCACCGTGCACGCCATTATGACTATGGCCACACAAAAAACACTATTGATCAATCTTGGGAGTACGTTATCCTCAAATTAAACAAATAAATCTTGAGAGTACGATTTATCCGGCATCTGGAAGGGAGACGATTTTATATAAGACGGGTTATAAAGTTATATGGAGATAATATACGTGGGATTTTACCACCTTAATCTCAAATAGGTAATGCAAAATAGCATAAAAATGTTTAACGTAAAGCATACATTATAAAAACGGGAATTTTACATCATCAAAAATGTGCAACTCCAACATCAGATATATTATAGAGCATGAGCTACCCAACAGTTGATATAAAATAGCATCGCCTCGCGATAACCTCCACCAAAAAATAGTATGTATTCGTCTATATCATACTAACATATTGCAAAATTAATTAAACACACATATATATAAGAAGCAACATAATCCAAAAGTATACTTCAGATTCAAACCACAAATATAGTTCATCGCGAATTTGATGCATCACACAGACACACACACGCATAATCCACACATATATAGTGCATAAAGGGATATAAAACTCAGTGTGTACTATAAAAACGATAGTAGATGAAACATTGTCACTCAAACTTCATCGCCTTGGCAACATTGGTTTCATTGGCAACTTTCGAGTATCGTTGGCTTCCTTCTATTCTTTCACACTATTTGAATCATCCATTGAGGCAGTTATGTCGATCCCCGTCAATCCACGATAGCCACTCATACCTCCCATGAAACTCATTTGTGCTCCATAGCAAGGGCGGACCCAGGGAAAACCATAAGAGGGGGCAAGAATATATGATGTAACATCCCAAATTTTTTAAATTTTGGAATGTTAATAAATTAAATATAATATTGTTTGTTTGCTTGATATGGTTGAGTTTGACTAGGATTTAAAAATTTTGGAGTTTATTGGATATTCAAATGAGAGGGAATAAAATGACTTTCCAAAATATTCATTTTTCATCTTATTTGAATTTTATTGTTTAAAACAAAACCCAACTGAAGGATAAAAATAAAATGAGAGAAGGTAATATGACTCCTTCAAAATATAAAAGAAAGTTGGAAATGTTTTAAATAAGATTTTATTTTAATTGGAGTTATTTAAATAATTTTCCAGTCAAAGCTAATAATAATTTGAGATAAGATAAAATGACTTCTCAGAAAAATTGAGTGGAAATTATTTAAATAAGTATTTTAGATTTTTATTTGATTTTCAGATATTTTAATAACTAAATAAAGTCATTGAAAATGTCATTATTTTTATTTTGTCTTTTGGAAAATTTGTTCATTGCATAATTTTCTTGAGATTATTTGATGAATTTAGAATTTTATTTCATATTTTTCTGATTTGGGTTGATTTTATTTTATTGTTTGAAGTTTCGGTTTAAAGGAAAAAGGAAATCCGTACCCAGCCGGCCCGATAACTTAATTCCGACCGCGAGCGAAGTAGAGCCCAAGTCGGACCCGTTGTTTTTTTCCTAGCCTATAAATAGAAATCATGTTTCCTTTTTCCTTTTTCGTTTCTTTTCTTTTTTCCTTTTTTTGGGAAAACCCTAGCGGGACCCGCAGGACAGCCGCCGCCGCCGGGCCCCGCCGCCTAGCCGGAATCCGGTCGCGGCCGGACCGCACCGCCCATCGCGCCGCTCGCCGGAGCTGCGGCCACCGCCACACCGCTGTCCACCTCCTCTCCCGCGCCGCGCCACCCAAGCCGCCGGCCGCCTCCTCCCTCGCCCGTCGCGCCACCTGCCGATAGGCTGCCCGCGCCGGCCGCCGCCGCTACGCCAGGCCCGTGCGCCACCACGCCGGCGCCGGCGACCCGCCCCTCACCGGCCGGCCGCCTCCACCTGCCCTCGCCGGAGCCCGAGCACCGCCGACGGCCCCGGGCCGCACCTCGCTGGAGCGCAAGCCGCCGCTCGGCGGAGTACTCCGGTCAACTCCGGCCAGATCCGGACAAAGGACCCTATTGCTTTTTGCGAAGATATTATAATTGCGAATATGTCCTTTTTGCAGAAAAGACCTCGGCGCCGTACTCGCAATATCTCCTTCGCCGTGCGTCGGATTGAGGTGAAACCTTTTCCTACGCGCTCTCGTTGTTCTGTACTTTAGCATGGAATCAACTTTTCACACTTTGCACACTTTTGAATTTGAATTTATTTCAAATTCAAAATTCATATTGTTGGAGGCCATATCTTTTATACCGTTGATCCAAATCGAGTGATTCTTTTTGCGTTGGATCACTCGTGTCATGTACTTTCTGTCTATATCATGTGTACACAAAAATTCACAACTTTATTGGTCTGTTTAAATTCAAATTCAATTCAATTTTGCACTTGCTATGACTTGCGTTGTAGTATTCCGTTTCACGTGATTCTTTTTGCATATCGGATCACTTGAGACATGTTATCGGTAAGATTCACACACTTGTCATGTGGGCATGATATTCACCATGATATTCATGTGGGCAAGATTCAGGTCTGGCTGAGTAAACAGGTACTTCAGACTTTGGTGGTCGGTGTAGACCTCGCAACGATTACCGACGAGGTAATGTCGCCACAGCTTCAATGCATAAATTACTGCTGCCAATTCGAGATCATGTGTTGGGTATTTGTCCTCGTGAGTACGCAACTGACGAGAGCCATAAGCAATCACCTTGCGTTCTTGCAATAGGACACAACCTAAGCCTTGACGAGACGCGTCACAATATATCACGAAGTCCTTCTGAGTATCAGGGGGAGCGAGCACCGGGGGAGAAGTCAGCTTGTCCTTGAGTGCTTGAAAACTTTCTTGACATTTATCTGTCCACTCAAACTTGACGCCTTTGTGAAGCAGATTAGTCAGAGGCCTGGAAATCTTGGAAAAATTCTCGACGAAACGGCGGCAATAGCTAGAGAGTCCGAGGAAACTGCGGACTTGCTTGACGGTCTTGGGAGGAGTCCAGTCAAGAATAGCCTGGATACGTTCCGGGGTGACGGCAATGCCATCCTTGGAAATCACATGCCCAAGGTAGGTTACTTCGGGAAGCCAGAACTCACACTTAGAAAACTTAGCGTAGAGTTTGTGTTCTTGAAGCTTCTCCAGTATAAGACGAAGATGTTCAGCATGTTCTTCTTCATTCTTGGAATATATCAAGATATCATCCAGATAAACCACGACGAACTGGTCGAGGTACTTCATGAAAATATAATTCATCAATCTGGAGAAGGTGGCTGGAGCATTGGTTAAGCCAAAGGACATGACGGTGTACTCGTACGAACCATAGCGAGTAATGAAGGCCGTCTTCGGAATGTCCTCATCACGGACCCGGATTTGGTGATAACCCAACCTCAAGTCGAGTTTAGAAAACACCTTGGATCCGGCGAGTTGATCATATAGGTCGTTGATCCGGGGAAGTGGGTATTTGTTCTGGATGGTGGCTTGGTTAATGGGCCGATAATCTTGGACCAGTCGGTTTGTCCCATCGCTCTTCTTGACAAAGAGCGAAGGTGCTCCCCAAGCTGAGGAACTGGGGCGAATGAATCCTTTCTGAAGTGCCTTGTCGATTTCCTCCTTAAGTTCAAGGATTTCATGTGGCGGCATCTTGTAAGGACGCTTGGCAATAGGAACAGTGCCTGGCTTCAAGTCGATGACGAATTCAACTTCTCTGATCGGGGGTATTCCCGGCAGTTCTTCTGGGAAGACGTCGGGAAAATCGCGAACGACTGGAACGTTCTCGATGCCTTCGAGGGGGGGGACATTCAAAGCGTTCATCATAAATATCTGTGTCTCAGCATTACGGGTAACTCGGGCGGTGTGGTTAACAATCCCACCGGAGGGGTGAAAAAGTTGGACAGACTTGGTGCCACAATAAAGTGCGGCATCGTGAAATTTCAACCAGTCCATTCCCAGAATGAGGTCTATGGTGGAAGACTTCAGAACGATGGGGGAAGCAAGGAATTCAATCCCTTCAATTTCAACAATGGTTCCGGGCACTATCTTGGAGGTGTGGGCATGGCCTATCGGGGTGCGGACAACCATCGGTGGGTTCATATCCTCAAGCGTAAAATTATGCGACAATGCAAATGCTTCCGACAAGAATGAATGCGATGCTCCTGTATCGAATAAAACAGTAGCAAGTACGGAATTAACGAGAAGGGTACCCATCACGGTAGCGGGTTGTTGCTGAGCTTCATCAACACTGATGTTGTTCGCGTGACCACGAGTATGAGCAGCAGACCCAGTATTATAGTTGGGGGTCCGGTTGTTGCCACGACCATTTCCACGGCCAGCGGGGTGAACTACCAGTTGCTTCTGTTTCAGGGGACACTCCCTGGAAAAATGCCCAGGTTGACGACACGTGAAGCATAATCCATCCTGAGGACGAAGTGGGGTAGCATTGGGTGGTGCCGGCAGAGCTCTTGGCAACTGTGGTGGTGGAGGCAGACGGGGTGCAGCATAAGACGGCCTTGTGGCAGGGACAGTTGAATGGGTCACACTGGTAGGGAGCCAGATGCGACGCTTCTGCGTTGCGCCCGAAGATGAGCCAACGTCACGGTAGCGCTTCAGAGAGTTCTTGTGCTCCAACTGGGCAGTCTCGACGGTGATAGCCTTGTTCACCATGGTGGCGAAGTTGGCGAAATCATGAACGGCAAGAGCGAGCCTGAGTTCAGGGTTGAGGCCACGACGGAACTTCTGCTGCCTGCGAGCATCAGTGGCGATCTCTTCTTCCGCATAGCGAGAGAGGTTAAGGAACTCGCGCTGATAGGCTTCAACAGTCATGTCGCCCTGAGTGAGGTTGCGGAATTCTTCCGCCTTACGATCCATGATCCCCTGAGGAATATAGCGGGCGCGGAAGGCAGACTGAAATTCATCCCAAGTGATGACTTCTCCGACCGGCAGTGAACGCTTGTGGGTGTTCCACCACTGAGCAGCGGCGCCTTTCAGATGGTAAGACGCAAAGTTCACATAGTCGGCTGGATCGACATTAGCAGACTCCAGCTCGTGAGTGATGTCGCGAAGCCAGTCATCAGCATCCAGCGGCTGAACCGTGTTGCGGAACATAGTGGGGTTGAGGCGGGTGAAGTCGTGCAGAGTCACGGTGGCATGCTGATGGTGGTGCCCATTCTGATTCGGCTGGGGGAACTGAGCCATGATATTCTGCATGAACTGACGATTCATCTCGAACTGCTGCATCATCGCGGCCATGTAATCCGGCGGCGGAGGTGGGTCGTTGGCAGCACGACCACGACCACGACCACCACGACCAGCCATCCTGCTTGAATTAAGAGGGGTATTTCAGCGATGAACAACTTAACGAAAATACCGGAAACGAGTAAGAGGTAAAGCGACAATCAAAGAGGAGGCGCGGATATATAGGAGTAGTCATATAAGACATACACATCCACACATAGAATCAACCAAAAATCGGGCAGCGTAACGTCGTAGAAATTAAGGAAAAAGGACTCTCTAGGCGGCGCGCAGACCGCGGTAAGGATTACACGACGCGACATAGATTCCACTATGTCAATCACGCCGCAAGAAAACTGTTGGCCACAGGAGTTGATGCCAGAGAACGCGCGGCCTGCCCAGAATGAGAATGGGATCCGCGGTCTGGGATCTGGCGTACGATGCCTGCAACACGACTCAATCAATGGGGGATGCACCAGAAAAACGCCGGGTGGAATCAAGAGAACGTGATCCTAATGTCAGCTTTTGTAAAACTTACCAGCAAGGATAAGAGCGTAGATTCCCAGAGCATAGGTAAGGAGAAAAAGATCCTAATACCATAGATATCACACGTAGTGACATCGATGTGGGCCCGTAAGCCAAATATTAAGTTAGCAAAATAGTTTTTCAAAGTCTAGACTCAACTTCGACCAGGTAGTGGTGGGGTGGCTTCCTACAGGCAGTCGGCTCTGATACCAACTTGTGACGCCCCCAAAATCATACCGTGTACAGTAATCATACACACAGGGTACACGACTGAGATTAGGGTGCCACGGTGATAATATCACAGCACAACACTAAACACAAAAGGATAAACAAATATATTACAATAGAGGGGGTCACACAGACCCGAATATATAAGTCATACAAGCCATAATATCTGAGTACAGACATAGTTAGTCAAGTTTTGCCTTAAGAATGCTAGCACAATTTACATCAGAGATACAGAACGAAAAGGCGAGGCCTCCTGCCTGGGATCCACAGTACTACTCCTGGTCAACGGGGAACTCGACGTCGTAGTAGGCGCCTCCGGGGTACTCCTGCTCCTGAGCTCCAACGTCGGCTGCAGCGGCCGATCAGGCAAAACAGTAAAGGAAATAAAGCAGGTGAGTATCTAGTATACCCGCGAGTCTTACGTCCGCTACTAAGCATTATGCATTTTATCAACGGAATGAAGAGGCTGTATATAGTGGACTAAAGACAGAAATTTAGAGCAAGGGTAAGAAGCTAGGCCTAACGAAGACTAGCATCTTCCGACGATGTCTTGCAGCATGAGGTAAGAATCAGCCATCAGTTTATATAAAGCAATAAAGTAGCAATGAAGCAGAAGTTGCTGCGACATTGAATAATAATAAGTTGTAATAATTTACAATGCCTCCGAGTTCACCTCCTCGACCTCCCCGCGAGGAAAAGAACCCGGAACCATACAGTTTAATAATAGTTTCTAGTGGTAAGATCCAGCTTCAGCATAAAGTGTCCTGTTACCGTGGACACGGCTATCGATAGATCAATCTTCCCTGCAGGGGTGCACTTGTGTTACGCTACACGCACGGATCTCTAGGGTGGCGGGAACCTTGTCAGGGAACGCTCCACCGAGGCTATCCGACACTTCATAGCCCATCTTTCAAACTCAACAGAGAGGTCATCCGCCGGACTATATCCTATGTACGCGGGGCTTTGGACCCTAACCCCGACGTACTCCTGCACGGTGCGTGACTGGCCGGTGAAGTTAAATCAAAGCAAATACAAATCACACGCCGCGGCAAATAAGACAACACCACTTCCCGGCAATCGGCCCGCGGTACTGCTGACGTCTGAAGAGTCCTCGGACGACACTAAGAAGCGGAGGAGCCCATAACTCGTAGTTCCCACGGGTAGGTAGTGCGAACATGGCATATAGCCAACTCAAGACATTCACTGAACCATTTAGCATTTTAATTAACCTGCGCGACAACCGTTATCGTTGCCTCGACTTAACCGACCCGCGGACAACGACAGCAGTCAGGACCACCAGTACATCGGTGCCTGCCCTGTCGTCCCACCAAGTCACTGCGGTTACCAACAAGGTGAACCGTCTCCTTACCTTGTCTCGCGTGTGCTCCTGGAGGAGCTCGACTTTCGTGGGTTGGTAACTCTCGCGGCCAACGATCAGGGGCCAAGCACACCGGTACACTGGTCGTGCCCTCCCTGTCGTCCCGTCGCAATACCTCTCGCGGGCACCGTTGGGTCGCCCGACTTCTTACCTGAAGGACAACCGTTACTCAAGACCCTATGGCGGTAAGACAAAGTCAGCCTCGAGTGGAGTACAAAGATTACTCCTTGATAGCTCACACTTGAGGTGACTAGGCATAACCCAGGTAGGGCCTGAGGCGGTGTCTGCATTGTACCGTACCTGTGCAGTTATAATAATTGTATCCGCGTTCACTCCCCTGAGTGATCACGGCCCTCTATCTAATCCTAGCTAACAATGCGCAGGGCTCACTGCTGAATAATGCATAATAAGAATAATAGGCAGCATAGGATAAAGGAAGGCACATCAAGGGGCGACAAAAATCAGGCTATGCAATTGAATAGGATTGTAAACGTAGCAGCAGCAGTAACAATGCCTAGTGCAAGAAATGTACGGAAAGATAGGCGATATCTGGGGAAGAGAATGGCTCTGCTTGCCTGCAAGCTCGACGGTAGTAGTAGGGTCGTCGACGACGTAGTCGTACTCAGCAGCGGTGTAGTCGACGGCAGCAGCGGGGTCTACCGAAGATTAATGGGGGAAGGAAACAGTAAATACACAACAACAATATACAAACAGATGCATGACAAGACAGATGAAAATGTTAACGGTATTCTAACGCAGTGCAATGCAATATGCTCGGAGCGGGAATTCATCTGAGGATGAACTTCCGGCTCCGGATGATTATCGGACAGGGGTGTCCGGAGGGGAAGGATCAAGCCGGAGGTGTCGTAGTTACCGGAACAACATAAGGGGGGTGTATCCGTGCTATTTGAACCATTCCGGACAACTTTCGTGTTCGGAATAAATTCATCCGGGCACTCTAACAGTACCGGACCATTTATCGGACTGCCGGTCCGGAGGGGAACGGATCGATGTTTGTTGTGTTAGAGGGGGGGATAGGCATACGGATAGCGTATTCGTATTCGTTGTATTTTTCTGATCAACTTTCATGTATAAAGTTTTTGAATCCGAGTTACGGTTTAAAAGTTATTAAATTTCAAAGTTTAAATCAATTTAAATGATTTTCTGGATTTCTTTTATTATTTATTAAACATTATCCAAAACATTATCCACAACATTATCCAGAATAGTGCTGACATGTGGGACCCACATGTCATCCTCTGTTATTATCAAACATTTAATTAAATTAGAAAATACCCCTGGACCCACATGTCAGTTACTCAATTTTAATTATTTGATTAATCTAAATCATTAAGTTTTATTAATCCAGGGGGACCCACCTGTCAGTGACTGGGGTTGCCCAGTCAGCACAGTTGACTGGTCAACCCAGTCAACTGGTCCACGGGGACCCACTGGCAGTGACCCAGGGGGGTTGCCCCAGGGGTGCCACGTCAGGGGGCGCCGGCGGCTAGTCGCCGGCGAGCCCAGCACGGCGGAGGCCACGGGAGGGCGTCGGGATTCGGCTAGGGGGCTCCACTCGCCACGGGATTTGCTGCGTTCGAACTGGAAGACATCGCCGCGTCGATTCCAGGTGGTGGCGACGTCGGGGGTGGCCGGAAAAGGTGCCGGCGACGAGGTCAGGCGGCGGCCGAAAACTGCGAAGTCGACGACGACGATTCTGTGCGAGAACTCGAGCGAGCGCTAGCGTGTGAACCAAAGGGGAGCGTCCTAAGCCTAACGACACGCTTGGCGCGCCATAAGCGTGAGCTAGACCACGGTGGCGACGACAGCCGGCGGCGAGGAGCCTCTGCCCTAATGGCAGATCGGCCCACGGGGCACGGGAGGGGGAAC
Source organism: Bromus sterilis (assembly GCA_950022295.1). Lineage (NCBI taxonomy): Eukaryota > Viridiplantae > Streptophyta > Magnoliopsida > Poales > Poaceae > Bromus > Bromus sterilis. The sequence continues at coordinate 151,429,481 of OX465596.1, read as the reverse complement.
GGGGCGTTGTCGGTGGTAGGGGTGCTCACTGGGAACGTGTTGAGGCTGGCAGCGAGCTCGACGGAGGTGCGAGGTGGCCGGAATTTGTCGCGGATCCCGCCGGAGCCGAGGTTGAAGACGAAGACGTAGTCGTCGCAGAGGGGCGCCACGACCCGATTCCTCCGGCAGCGTGGCGTAGTCGACGTCGGCGAGTCCAGTGGGCAAGGTGCGGTGGGCTAGTTCATCGAGTGGCCACGGTTGGCCACGACAGTGAACGGCGGCGGCTCGGGAGGATTTTCCCCGAGGCGTGCGAGAAGAAGAGGAGGGGAATGGGATGGGGGAGTTGTCCAGCGTGTCGGCCGGGGTGGTCTTAGCGTGTCCATGGCGGGAGGGAGCAGGTGGAGGGAGGGGCCGGCTGGCAGCGGCGCGTCCACGACGGGCGCCGTACGGGAGCAGGTGGGGGGGGGGGGGTGGTTGGGGAAGAAGACAAGGGGGGGGGGCTTGGGATGGGCTGCGGTGGGCTTCGCCCCAGGCGATAGATTAGGGTTTTTCTTATTTGTGTTGTTTTCTGTTTACTCTTCTGTTCTTTGTATTTTAATTTAGTGCCTTCTGCATTTTTATAAAACAGGTTAGGTGTCACAATATTAGTATAACATTATATGTCAGTGCCACAAAAAGTTTTGAAGCAAGGTAAATTCATTAGGTATTTATTTTAAATATTAAATGTCCAAAGTTAGGGTTTTAACCTACTGTTTGAATTGTTTGGAATTTTCTGCAACTCCAAAAATTACCAAAGTTGGTCCAACATCGTTTTAATGATTTTAGGCAATTTACAAAATAGTTCCATGATTTTTGGAACAACTTTATTTGAGCACTTTTGTTTTAATTTCCATTTGAGGTAGTTTCAACTAGGGTTGGTTTCATGATGAGCAAAATGCATTGGGCTTTGTGTTTTGATTACCAACCAGCATGGTTTGAAAAGAGCAGAAGCAAAGTTTGATTAGGGACAGGGGATAACAGTGATTAGCAAACAGTGATAGTCAACAGTGATGATGATTACTGTTACAAGCATCTGAGGGTGTTACAACATCTACACCTCTACACTTCAAAGCTTTCTGTTTTGTTGCTAAAACCCTTTGTGTTTGTTTGTTGATCTTTTGTTTGCCTTGTGATGTGATTGCTTATTCGAGTTCTTTCGTTTGTGATAGATTTCTCGGAGTGTGACGAGTAGAGTTGACTGGACCGTGAGAGCGAAGAACTTCACCGAATGGAAAAGGCAAGTTACACTTTGACCATACCTCAACCTATATTTTCTATTATGCATGTACCAAATTATCACTCTATGCATGTGTAGGACTATATATTAGTTATGATTTAAACCTAGTAGGATAGCCATATGTTCTGACCTTGTATTTCATTGTCGCCCTAGGATCGTGGTTGTTATATACTACTATTGCTTTGTAGACGCGGATTGGTTGAGTTATCTTTGAGCTATGTGAGGATTAATAACTTGACTAGCAAACTTAAATAGAAATCACCTCTGGGCGGGCAGGGAATGCATCCTGGGGCTCGTGCCTTGTCTAAGGAGGGACCAGGGCTAAATGCTTCCCGAATGGTTATTTTGGTGGTGAACCGGGTGCGTCGTGGTGTCTACCCTCTGAACGCAGTGGGCGCCGTCCAGGCTCAAAAAGATCGGACAGACAGTGTGACTAGTAGCTTCCATGTACAACCACTGGCTATATGGGCTCTGGCTTAGATGAGTAAGTTGTGGGGAACCTGGCCTTGGTAGCTAGCTGATGTAGATATGATAGGTGTACCGGCTACCAAAGGGTGGAGGCAACCTCTTCTGAAAGACTATGTCTCAATCTTCGGGTTGAGCCCAGTGGGAAAAGTGTACAAACCTCTGCAGAGTGTAAAAACTGATCATGATTAGCCGTGTCCACGGTTACAGACAACTTTGAGCAACTGGGCATTATTTTTGTTGGATGGTCTTGACAGATAATTCACCTTAATAAGAATTTGAGTGGGAACTGTTAATAAAGGGATGGTTGGAATTGATGTAGCCCGATTCAACCATACTTAGGACTAGCAAGATAAATAAAAATTTGATTAGTTGTAGTATGTGAGGGAAAAATCAGCTTTCTGCAAGATAAAACCATAAGCCTTTCCTTTGACTTATCCTTGCATGTAGATGTAGGTCTGTTATATCCTTTTTCGTGTGACTTGCCGTACAAATCAGATGTACTGACCCGTTGTCGGGCTGTAACCTTCAGTGTTGCAGGATTATATACGACGAGTAAGTGGTACGATGTAGGGTTACGATGTCTATACTCAACTTGCCGGTGGAGTTGATGGACTCCACAAAGCTTATATTGTTTGCCGTTGTATTTTATTTGTAAGGTACCCTTGAGCTATGCAGGTATGCTTTATTGTAATACTGGATCTTCGATGTAATATTTATGACATGTGGTTTATTCTTGATATTACATCATGTACTGTGTGTGCTAGCTATTGATCCAGGGACTAGCACAGAATGCACAGTGACTTGGATTCTTAGTGAATCGGGTCGTTACAGATGGTATCAAAGACCATGTTGACTGTAGGTCATGACCCTCGAAAATTGATAGAAAAAGCCATAGGAACAAAATTATTTTATCACTCTCTGATTTCTTACTCTCTCCATTAGTATTTCTCATCTATTATTCAATTTTCTAAACTCCTCATCTTGTTTTACTGTAAATACCCCTCTGAGTTGCTTACCCCTGAAGACAAGACATTTGAGAGGTGCATCATCAACCTCGTGGATCAATTGAAGTTATGACCACAAGAACGAGAAGAATACCCTATGAGGATAAATAAGTTTTGACACTACGAGAGGAATCTTTAAGATCAGCTTAGCTGAGAAGGATGAAGCTTAGAATCATACCACCACCTTTTAGGTGAAGTTAGATGAACGAATTTCGCGTAGTATGATGAGATCGTATGTCTTGCACATATGACCTTACTCTAGGTGTTGTTTGTGTGTTTTGACTTTTGTGACGGTATTGTTTGTTGTTATGTGTTGCTGTTGAACGTAGGTGTTTTTTTTCTCTTTCTTGTTTGAGTGCATATGTTTGGTGTTATCTTTAGTTGTTGTCTTGTCGGTGTTATAGTTTTGCCCTAACCCTTTTCGTATGGGTTTAATAGATGGAGTAGGACTCGACTTTTCTGGGGCGATGTCGATACTGAAGTTGGCGCAATGGATTCGTAGTATGGAGGAGCACATGAAGATAAACCAGGTTGGAAGTGAGGACATGGTCCCCTATGCTGCCAAGTACTTGGTAGAAGAGGCTGCTACTTGGTAGAGAATGCACCAAGCAATTGACGAATCACGAAGGAAGATTACTTGGAAGGAATTTACAAGGATTTTGTTGGGATCCCGCCTCGTCACCCCAACGAAAAGGACGGTAAACCTTAAGAGGCCCCGTGCCTGCACAATTTGCGGAGAAACAAGACACTCCTACGAAGGACACCAAGATGGATGCCCCTATTGTGAAGAAATTCACTGGGGTGAGGAATGTCCCACTACTCAAGTCACATGTTTTATGTGTGAAGGAACTGATCATTACCCCGCTCAGTGTCAATTTTTCATCGTGACACAAGAAGTGGTTCAACATCAAAAGGAAGGAATGAAGAAAGTTATCCAAGAATTGAAGGAAGCACCCGTGAAGAAGAAAAAGAAGGACATTAGCCAAATTTAGTGTTTCCGGTGCAGGAATATGGGACATTACGCTAACATGTGTCCAGAATTGAAGAGAAAGAAGAGGTTGTGAATGCGGAAGCAAGGATGCTGACTCGAAGAAGCTTATGTTTGGCAATTGGAGGACAGACGTTCGTAGGTGTGCACTAAGTGTACGTTGTTACCTTTTCATTGTTAGCTGGAGTTGTGGTTCGCAGCATGTTCTGCTGGTTGAACTGGATGTTTTATGTCATGATTTTTTTTAAGTTTTGTCTTGTAACCTGTGGCCCTAATATGTATTTGATTGATGTCGTGTGTTGTCCTTTGTGTTTCTTCTATGCGAGTAGAATAAGTTTACGTTACCTTAGACCCTCATCTATTTAGTATGCTTCAAGAATGAAGGAGACCTAACAACAAGAAGAATAAGTTGGCAAGTGACTCAACGATATGAAGATTTCTTCGACAATGCAAAACTTAAGCTACCGTCATTGAAGACCCGAAGACTTGGAAGATTCAATGTTTCCATCGTTAGATCGTTTCCGTGAGCAGTCATTTCTTGCTTTTACTGGCAGTTACACATCAAAACTTATTTTCAAAACTAGTGTGATGTTTGTATGGGTATATCTCTCTCTCTATCTCTCTCTACCTCGCTATGTACATTATATTCCCCCTCAACTCAATTCCTACCCTGAAGGATCTACCACAATGGATTCTAATGTCAAGACTGGAATAAAGGTGGATGCGACCAATGCCACGTTCAAAGTAAACCTCATATGCCAGGATCTTACAACAAGCAAGCACAATCTTGCTGAAGGAAGAACCCTGGAGCAAGTTGTAGTTCACTAGTACGCGTATATAATAGTCTGCGTAAACCTGAGAGTTGTGAAGAAACGATAGATGTTTTGTTTGGATTGCAGAACCTTGGATTTATCTGAACCCAGTTCAAGATCAAGAGGAACTTTCTGCAATGCCAGTGAGGATGACCGAGTGTTAGACTACGAGATTCGCTAAACCATATACAAGGTAATGATTTGGGTGTGGAATGGATTGATCACCAGGACGACTACCCTTATTATTCGCTCTTGCTATGCGGGATAGTAAGTCTTGAGTGATTTACCTATGGTGGAGAGACGACGATGTTAAGCCTAAACCATAGAATTGTACGATGTTTGACACCCCTAGAATATTATCGTTAATAATCGTATGTTGTACGGTGAGTATAGACCAAGACCATTTCTTGCAGGTACCGTAAAAGTATGCTTGATGACCACCATGAGGAAATCGATAGTTGCTTAGTATTGGCGCTTGACTTGTCAGCCATGAAGGTTCAGTATACGGAAGACTCCTCTTTTGCTAAGGATTCAAGACCTGATAGGAGGAGGTGAATCTCTTTGAAAGAGGTCATTGATGGAGTAAGATTTTGAAGACCACGTCGCATCCCTTTTAAGGGTGGTAGTACCCTAGACCTTCGGAGGATAAAAGGACTGTCGTGAAGAACCGAACCCTAACCTTTTCCGTTCTAGCCTTTTCGAATCTCGAGGACGAGATTCCTTTTAAGGGTGGTAGTGTGTAACATCCCAAAATTTTCTAAATTTTGGAATGTTAATAAATTAAATATAATATTGTTTGTTTGCTTGATATGGTTGAGTTTGACTAGGATTTAAAACTTTGGGAGTTTATTGGATATTCAAATGAGAGGGAATAAAATGACTTTCCCAAATATTCATTTGTCATCTTATTTGAATTTTATTGTTTAAAACAAAATCCAACTGAAGGATAAAAATAAAATGAGAGAAGGTAATATGTCTCCTTCAAAATATAAAAGAAAGTTGGAAATGTTTTAAATAGGATTTTATTTTAATTAAAGTTATTTAAATAATTTTCCAGTCAAAACTAATAATAATTTGAGAGAAGATAAAATGACTTCTTCAGAAAAATTGAGTGGAAATTATTTAAAAAAGTATTTGAGATTTTTATTTGATTTTTCAGATATTTTAATAACTAAATAAAGTCATTGAAAATGTCTTTATTTTTATTTTGTCCTTTTGGAAAATTTGTTCATTGCATAATTTTCTTGAGATTATTTGATGAATTTAGAATTTTATTTCATATTTTTCTGATTTGGGTTGATTTTATTTTATTGTTTAAAGTTTCGGTTTAAAGGAAAAAGGAAATCCGTCCCTAGCCGGCCCGATAACTTTATTCCGACCGCGAGCGAAGTAGAACCCAAGTCGGATATTTTTTTTCCTAGCCTATAAATAGAAATCCAGTTTTCCTTTTCCTTTTTCGTTTCTTTTCTTTTCTTTTTCCTTTTTTTGGGAAAACCCTAGCGGGACCCGCGGGACAGCCGCCGCCGCCGGGCCCCGCCGCCTCGCCGGAATCCGGTCGCCGCCGGACCACACCGCCCATCGCGCCGCTTGTCGGAGCTGCGGCCACCGCCACGCCGCTGGCCGCCTCCTCTCCCGTGTCGCGCCACCCAAGCCGCCGGCCGCCTCCTCCCTCGCCCGTCGCACCACCCGCCAACAGGCTGCCCGCGCCGGCCGCCGCCGCTCCGCCAGGCCCGTGCGCCACCACGCCGGCGCCGGCGACCCGCCCCTCACAGGTCGGCCGCCTCCAACGGCCCTCGCTGGAGCCCGAGCACCGCCGACGCCGCCGGGCCGCACCTCGCCGGAGCGCAAGCCGCCGCTCGCTCGAGTACTCCGGTCAACTCCGGCCAGATCCGGACCAAGGACCCGATTGCTTTTTATGAAGATATTATAATTGCGAATATGCCCTTTTTGTAGAAAAGACTCCGGCGCCGTACTCGCAATATCTCCTTCGCCGTGCGTCGGATTGAGGTGAAACTTTTTCCTACGCGCTCGTGTTGTTCTGTACTTTAGCATGGAATCAACTTTTCACATTTTGCACACTTTTGAATTTGAATTTATTTAAAATTCAAAATTCATATTGCCGGAGGCCATATCTTTTTACCGTTGATCCAAATCGAGTGATTCTTTTTGCGTTGGATCACTCGTGTCATGTACTTTCTGTCTATATCATGTGTTCACAAAAATTCACAACTTTCTTGGTTTGTTTAAATTCAAATTCAATTCAATTTTGCACTTGCTATGACCTGCGTTGTAGTATTCCGTTTCACGTGATGCTTTTTGCATATCGGATCACTTGAGACATGTTATCGGTAAGATTCACACATTTGTCATGTGGGCATGATATTCACCTTGAATTCATAATGTCCATGATCACAATTCCTTACCAATGAATCTTTATCTGTTGACTCTCTCGAGTTCACTTCCACCGATCACCTTCGAGCACATCTACACCTCTACACTTCAAAGCTTTCTGTTTTGTTGCTAAAACCCTTTGTGTTTGTTTGTTGATCTTTTATTTGCCTTGTGATGTGATTGCTTATTCGAGTTCTTTCATTTGCGATAGATTTCTCGGAGTGTGACGAGTAGAGTTGACTGGACCGGGAGAGCGAAGAACTTCACCGAATGGAAAAGGAAAGTTACACTTTGACCATACCTCAACCTATATTTTCTATTATGCATGTAGCAAATTATCACTCTATGCATGTGTATGACTATATATTAGTTATGATTTAAACCTAGTAGGATATCCATATGTTCTGACCTTGTATTTCATTGTCGCCCTAGGATCGTGGTTGTTATATACTGCTATTGCTTTGTAGACGAGGATTGGTTGAGTTATCATTGAGCTATGTGAGGATTAATAACTTGACTAGCAAACTTAAATAGAAATATCCTCTGGGCGGGCAGGGAATGCATCCTGGGGCTCGTGCCTTGTCTAAGGAGGGACCAGTGCTAAATGCTTCCCGAATGGTTGTTTTGATGGTGAACCGGGTGCGTCATGGTGTCTACCCTCTGAACGCAGTGGGCGCCGTCCATGCTCAAAAAGATCGGACAGACAGTGTGACTAGTAGCTTCCATGTACAACCACTGGCTATATGGGCTCTGGCTTAGATGAGTAAGTTGTGGGGAACCTGGCCTTGGTAGCTAGCTGATGTAGATATGATAGGAGTACCGGCTACCAAAGGGTGGAAGCAACCTCTTCTGAAAGACTATGTCTCAATCTTCGGGTTGAGTCCAGTGGGGAAAGTGTACAAACCTCTGCAGAGTGTAAAAACTGATCATGAGTGTCCACGGTTACAGACAACTTTGAGCAACTGGGCATTATTGTTGTTGGATGGTCTTGACAGATAATTCACCTTAATAAGAATTTGAGTGGGAACTGTTAATAAAGGGATGGTTGGAAATGATGTAGCCCGATTCAACCATACTTAGGACTAGCAAGATAAATAAAAATTTGATTAGTTGTAGTATGTCAGGGAAAAATCAGCTTTCTGCAAGATAAAACCATAAGTCTTTCCTTTGACTTATCCTTCTGACCCGTTGTCGGGCTGTAACCTTCGGTGTTGCAGGATTATATACGACGAGTAAGTGGTACGATGTAGGGTTACGATGTCTATACTCAACTTGCCGGTGGAGTTAATGGACGCCACAAAGCTTATATTGTTTTCCGCTGTATTTTATTTGTAAGGTACCCTTGAGCTATGCAGGTATGCTGTATTGTAATACTGGATCTTCGATGTAATATTTATGACATGTGGTTTATTCTTGATATTACATCATGTACTGTGTGTGCTAGCTATTGATCCAGGGACTAGCACAGAATGCACAGAGACTTGGATTCTTAGTGAATTGGGTCGTTACACCATATTCATGAACCAATAAGTTGAGGATCCATATACAGGAAAATATGGGCATAATCACTTTGTAATTTTACATCAACAGGGGCGCAAAGGACCTCCTCCAACTCCCCCCTCCAAACCTCGGTTTTATTATCCAGGGGAGGATCGCCAAGAAAACTAGAGAGGGACAATAATGTACAACTGAATTCATAAAACAACAATTAACACGATGCAATTTCCTCATTGAGGTGTTCTCGTCGTTGGTGCTCCGGCTAGGCGGTAGGCTACATGACAAAGTGTTATATGACACCGGTGACGACAAGTGGGTGTTGTGCTTGTCGTTCGCCCAGAGCGAGTCGGAGATGTTCAACTTCACACAGGGTTGCCTCACCATGCCCCACTGGGACGAGCTCAATGCCTTCTTCAATTGATCTACATCAACTTAGGATTTTTCTAGGTTCATCCGAGGTACAAAAGAACTCGTGAGACGACCGGTAGCATGGGGCCCAACAAGCTCGCCACGGTGTCGACACGATCGGCAACCCTGAGCCGCTAGAGGGGTCCAGCAAGCTCGCTACGGTGGTCGGCGACCCTGAGCCGTCGGAAGGGTCCAGCAAGCTCGCCACGGCGGTCAGCGCGATCATGATGGATTTTTTTACCAAAAACTCGGTGCACTTGAGAGATACCGTGAAATCAAAAATTGTGAATGCGCGCAACGATAATCTTAGCCGTTGTTGATGCATGCAGATGCGAGCATCGTGGCACACATGGTTCCACCCATTTAGATCTCACCCATTTAGAGCGAGGCGGCGAGCGCACGATAGAGAGATTGCGGAAGTGAGGACTCCATCTCATACGCGAAGCTGAATATTTGGCAGGTATCAAGTAAACGCACGGCGTTGTATCATTTTTTGTTGGAGGGCTAGTACTTTAGAGTTTAGTGTGAATGGGCTTTGAAAGTATGTATACAAAATTGGCTGAGTGGGAGCAGAGTAGTTGGCCGAGAGGGGACACCCACGATTAGGTGTAAAGCGATGAAAAATTTAAGTTGGGGCACCGACTACCACAACCTCCCACGTAGGTCTGCTCTTGCTCCATAAACACCTTTCACAACACCTATTGTACGACCATAACCGCTCATACTTCCTTCCATACCACCAATTGCACCACCATAACTTCTCATACCAGCACTCATACCTCCTCCCATAATGTTACATCATCTCAGTCATGCATCCACCCATAGGGGTACCCATACCTCCTTCCATACCGACACTCATACCTCCTCCACGCCTCCTCCCATCATGATAATCAAGCTCATGGATTTCTTGGCCAACACTTCTTCACGACAGAGATCAATGTATGCCTTCTGCTTTGCATCAAAATTACTTGTATCCATGAACATGATATTTTACTATTTGTCTTCATCTCGCTTGCGCTCATCTGCTGCCAACTCTCTCTCTCTCTACTAGCTCCACCTTGTGCTCCTCCACTGTTGCTAGTCTCTCCCCGGCCGCAACCCTCTTCTCCTCTGTAGCTACGTTCCTCAACTCGTCCGCCTTACTCTCCTCTATTTCTTTTAACTTTAATAACTTTTTCTCCTCGGTGTACTCCTTTTGTTTCATCACAATTGCTTTGAACCCTTCCTTGAGATCATTGTCTTCGTCCTTTGCACATTTCTCTTTTTCCTTCCTTCGGGCCTTTTTTGCTTTTGCAAAAGGGTATTTTATCATCATCTTCACCACTCCATCATTCTCATCACCATTAATAGTTGGTTGCTTCTTTTTATTAGAAGTTTCATATAATTCTCCGTTCTTCCACTTCTTCTCATTTTCAAGTTAACCCCAACAATGATGAAAAGTGAATGCATTCTCTTTCTTCACCTCCTTTTCCTTTCCCTTGGAACAAACCTTGAGAAATACTCACGTACACAAAATATCACACATGAAATATGAAAGACATGTTATGTATATGTGCGTTGATGAGTACAAAAAGAAAGCAAATAATCACCTTATCTTCATACTTGCAACCACTTGGGTTCATCTGTTCCACATTGGCCAAACAAGCATATGAGCACCCTTAACATTTGATGGATATTGTGTTTCATCGGTGGTGTAGAGAAGTGGCCATGCGTTCTTGACCGCTCGTGTTTCCTTCATAACAAAAATCTTTCATTCAAAGGAAATGTGTGTTCATTGGTTGATCGATTCCAATTACTACATCCACAGAAACTCTCGTCCACGCCGTACAAACAAACACATGTTCTGAGCAAATCCTCCTCATCCATGTCAAGATAATCCTCTTCATAGGTTTTTGAGATGGAAATTCATTGTTTGCCAAATTTGTGAATTGCAAAAAAGTATCATTGTCCACACTACAATTATTCAAGCGTACATATTAGATTCCTTATTTTGAGTAAATTAAGAACAAAATGAATAGTTGAAAAAGTAGTTCAAAATTTAATACCTTTGCCCTAGATCATCTATGTGTGAAAATTTCTCATTTTCCACGGTCGACGGTGGAGGAGTTGCTTGAGACGTCGTCGCCTCCTCCAATGCAGTAGACGCCGCGCACTGGCAACAACTGTGGCATCAGTTTCACAGTTTTGCGAGAGGACTTGGGTATGCCGCCTCCTCCCTCCTTGGTCGCCTTCATCGCCGGGATGTTCTTCTACTTCTGGCCGGCGGTGGAGTTCGACCATGAAGGTGCAAATCCTTCAGTTTGTCGGTGCCTGTGATCGTGGCGATAGCGACAGGAGGGACGGAGACGACACGTTGGCGATGGTAATGAGACCGATGACAGGCGGAGTCCGTCGGAGGGGTCGTCATGGCGGCGGAAGGGCGCCGGATCGACGATCGGGGTGGCGACGGGACGAAGACGAAGGAGCGTAAAGATCAGGGTGGCGGTTGGACTCGCGCGCGCAACATTTACGGTTTTTAGGCGCGGCTTGTGGTGATGTATATTTACAACATGAGTGCCCAATTTTACATCGCAATGTAAAAGAACTCACAAAATAAGTACTCCGTATAAAATAACTATTGGATAGATTTTTTTGACCCCGATAGTTGCCGAACGTTTGGGCGCAGCAGCTAGCACCGAACGCCCTCGCACCAATATTGATGCACTTGCATCTACAATCAGCTTTTGCGTTTTTTTTGTTTTCAAAATATTTTATCTTTCAAATGAAAATTCCAAATAAATTTCCGTTTTCACTATTAAATTCATCGTTACGAGATCTTCGAAACTAGATCACATATCGATATGTTTCGACAACTTTTTTTTTTCGGGTTAAAATTGCCATGTCTATTGCACGTAAATTGCAATGTTGTTTGCGCTAAAATTACTGTCATTTGCTTCAACTATGTTTTTTTGCACATTTTCTTCAACGTTTTAAATAAATTTATCGTAATTCATAAAATAAAACTTAAAAAACTTACCTTGGGTAAACACATTTTTTTTGTCATGGCAAAAACACATCTTAAATTGCCATGGCGAAAGATATAATAAATTTGTCATGGACACAAAAAGAAAATAGTTTGCCATTGATAGATAAATTTTTTTGGGATGCTAATAACTACCACATGTGCAACACGAATACATGTCAATCCTTGATGTTTTTTATGGCAAGTTTAGGTTTGTGAGGGTGATAACTTCAAGTTGTAGACGCTAGTCCTGCGAATAAAAATTGCCATGTCCTATGAATAAAATTGCCATATATAGGAGACACTTCTGCCCACACGTTTTTTAGATCCTAATTTTAGGTGTACATAGATGACAATTAATACCCAAAGTTGCCATATATTTAATGAAGTTGCCATGTATTAGCAGAAGTTGTCATCTCACATGTGCTAAAGTCGCCACAAAGTGTGTGTGCTTGCCATCTTTTCATCCACACGTATGACACATTTTTATGACAATTTTATTGTGTGTGGGTGACAAGTTATCTGTTTTACTGAAAATTGCCATCCAAAAAAATGTAAGGGCGACGTGTCTCGGCCTTGATGCCAGTTCGTTAACATTTGAAAAAAGAAAGAATATTTCATATGTAGATAGAAGAAAATTATCGTCGTCTGTATAACAGATTTGCCATGGGCACAAAAAAGAGTCGCCGTCAAAGAAGCACCACACCGTCGACAAACTCTCCCCCAATCCATGTCCCCTTTCCCACTGTCACGCGTTGATGCGTCGGAGGATCTCCTCAACGCATTCGTAACCTAGGAGACCGCCATGTTGTGCATCCCTTCCCCCTCCCCACGCCAGATATCTGCTCGGGGTCCATCACCGCAGCTCTCCCGGTCCTCGCCGATGAGTCAAAAAGCGTTAAAATACAATGATAGCTTTAAATCTAAAAGAAAAAAATAGATGAAAGAAATCATGACAAATTTAGTGTAAACATGATAACAACTTCAGTGTAAACAGCATGACAACTTTCTGTCCAAAAAAATACTCGAAACATATCAATATGACATCTAGTTTTGAAGATCTCGTCGCGATGAATTTAATGGTGAAAACTAAATTTTAATCAATTTTTTAATTTAAGAGATAAAACCTTTTTAAATTAAAAAACTTTAAAAAAAATCTGCTGACAGCATCTATTTTGTCTTGTCTTGCATGCATGCATAATTATCGTTTGGGCCACTCCTCCAAGCCGGAACTTTCGGCAGCTATCGTTTCCGTTTTTTTTAGGTTTTTTACATCAAAAATTGATCAACTGCTATTTTAATGGTCAAACAAAGTAATCATTTGCCAGTAGTACGTTGCCGAAAAAATCGCTAACCACTAACAAACGAACCAACTCGATGTTCCTTCCTTGTAGTCTAGATAAACAAACACAGCCTTCCTCCTCGCTCTTCTTCTTCTTCTTCTTCTCCCCTCCCCTTCCCCCTACCCCTACCCCCCAAGCCTATGATTATATAGTACTACTAGCTACCTCGGTAGAGCGACGGCGGTGCAGCACTAGCCATCTACGACGAGCGGACGAGCGGTTGCTGTCGCCGCCGCTGCCGCCATCAATCATCAGACGCACCGTCGGCCGAGAATTAAAGGGCCGGTGTTAGTGGGGAGGCGGAGGGGATCGATTCTTTCGGGAACTCATTTATTTTGCCTGGATTGAATTCTTTTGATTGAAGAAGGAAGGAAAGCAATAAAAACAAATCCCAAAGGAAGTCCCGCCTTTCAGATGGATGTGAGTGGGGCTTCTCTTTCTTTTGTTCCCCCTTTCTTTCCAGTAGATTCGATCGATAGCCCGGCGCACAGAACCTATTCTGCTACCAAATCGGATGAATGGACTAATGCTTTATTCTGATATGGATTGATCGTTTTCAATAGTTAAGTTATTATTATTTGATTATTGTTCCTTCAGAAAGGTTAGTTGTATTCTTATTACTAGTACTAATATTACTGATATAATCGTTATTGCATTTTTTTTGCGGGTTAATATTTTTATTATTTTTGGCAACGTGTGCTATGGATGCGGAGAAGTACAAATGAGGAAGTTTATAGATTATTAATATTAATATTAATATGCGTGTGTTTTAAATTTTAATGCATGTCGAGTGAAAAGAGGGAATTAGTGAAGTTTTTCTTGTCCTACAGACAGAAAGAAAAACCCCCAATTCAGTTGTCGCGTGCTACTTTTGTGATGTTGGCGGCTTCCTTTTTATAGGTCACCAAGCAGCAGCAACAGCACGACGAGGAAGCCCTCTCCAACTCTTCTCCTCCTGCTTCTTCTTCTTCTTCGGCGTCAAACTCTTGCTTGCCTGGTTCACGGGACACGGACAGGGCGCCGCTGCTGCCCAGTAAGATGGCCGATGATGAAAAGGGCGAGTGGGTCGACGTTTCTGATGATACCGCACACCAGATTAGCGTCGGTAATCATTCCCACCTCACTCTTCTCTTGATAACAACAAGGATAACTCACCTCACTGGTTGTAAGCAACGTGAATCTGATACTCTTTTTGCATCGTAATCACACTGTTGCCATCATCTCAAATGCATACCAATAATTTGTTCTGCTATATAATTAATACCATTGAACGGCTTCGTTTCAACCCAACTGATTTCTGTAATGCTAAGGGCTTTTACATTCATCATATTTGATCATGAAAAGACAAATAAACTGAATCTGGATTCTAGACTCCACAAATATGACAAATAACCTGCTTCCACTGACTGAATCTGGACTCCACGAATATGAGAAACCATGGATCGCTGATGCAGGTTCAAAACCTTAAAACGTTATGCACATTAATTGTTTCCTTCTGAATAAAATTCTTGTATCTGTAACTTATTAACTGATGGAAGATTCTGTTCGTTTTCAGATCCTTGGTATCAAGTTGGATTCGTCCTGACAACAGGAGTGAATAGTGCATATGTTCTAGGATACTCTGGGTCGATTATGGTCCCTTTGGGATGGATTGGTGGAACATGTGGCTTAATTCTTGCTGCTGCAATATCAATGTATGCAAATGCTCTGCTTGGTCGCCTTCACGAAATTGGCGGGAAACGCCATATTAGATACAGAGATCTTGCTGGACACATATATGGTACACATTATTTCACTCAATTCTCACATTCTAATGAGATATTTGACAAACTGGAGTTTGTTCTATTTGATTTCGAGGATACCCATATGTCCTAATTGTAGAGTGCATATTGTGATTGTTGAGACCTGCCTTGGGTCAAAGATAGATAGTTCCTTGTTTTAATCTACTTGTTTCCCATAGTGTAAATTCGGACAGTTTTTCCCTTTTTCTCCCTCCAACAGTGTTTTTTTTATTTGAATGGAATTCAAATGCAATCTCTATCGCAACATAATTCCTTTACCTTTGTGTGACCACAGGAAGAAAAATGTATGGGCTTACATGGGCTCTACAGTATATTAATCTTTTCATGATCAACACTGGCTTTATCATCTTAGCTGGCCAAGCACTGAAGGTATGATAGCGTATCCACTAGCACCTAACTTACATTATGGTTAAAATCAATCTGGTTCAAATATCTGTATTCAAAACATATGTTGGGAGTCCATATGTTGAATTTCTTTCCAGGGAAAACAGTTAAATTGTTGATCTTATGTTGTGTGAAGATACTTGTGTGATGTTTTGTCCTTCCAAGGCTTATTTGTGCTATTTTCTTCTCTTCAGGCAATATATGTACTCTTTAGAGACGACGGACTTCTCAAACTTCCTTACTGCATAGCATTATCTGGGTTTGTCTGTGCTCTTTTTGCATTTGGAATTCCTTATCTATCTGCTCTCCGAATTTGGTTGGGATTCTCCACTGTTTTCAGTCTCATCTATATCGTGATAGCATTTGTGCTGTCGCTTAGAGATGGTATTACCCTTTGGTGCCTTTTTCACCTGTCTTGGCATATTTCATACCATTTCGTATGCATTCTATTTGTTGCCATACCATCAATATGCTTTAGGTTTCTTCAACATGACATTTTGTTTCACTTGTTTTTTCAAGGCATAACAACCCCTGCAAAGGATTATAGTATTCCTGGATCACAGTCAACTAGAGTCTTCAGTACGATAGGTGCTGTAGCAAATCTTGTATTTGCGTACAACACTGGAATGCTTCCAGAAATTCAAGTGAGTGACTTGTAGTACCACATAAGGCTACCAACTAGTTTATGTGTAATGAAATTACCTTACGTATACATTTCAGGCAACCATAAGGCCTCCTGTGGTCAAGAACATGGACAAGGCTCTCTGGTTCCAATTCACTGTTGGTTCGTTGCCTCTGTATGCTGTGACCTTTATGGGTTACTGGGCTTACGGGTCGTCAACCTCAAGTTATCTTCTGAACAGTGTCCATGGGCCAGCTTGGATAAAAGTTGTGGCAAATCTCTCAGCCTTTCTTCAGACTGTCATAGCATTACACGTAGGTCTACCTTTGTATTGCCGAGTCCAAATGGCAATCCAACATGAAGTTGATGATTTCCCCTTGATGAACTAACATTTTGTGTTTCATTTTTAGATATTTGCAAGCCCAATGTATGAGTACTTGGACACAAGATTCGGCAGAGGACACGGTGGGCCTTTTGCAATCCACAATGTTGTGTTCAGAGTTGGTGTGAGAGGAGGCTACCTGACGGTGAACACGTTGGTGGCTGCAATGCTTCCGTTCCTTGCCGACTTCATGAGCCTGACCGGCGCCCTGAGCACCTTCCCCCTCACATTCGTTCTTGCAAACCACATGTACCTGATGGTGAAGGGGCCCAAACTTTCTGCCTTCCAGAAAGGTTGGCACTGGCTGAATGTTGTTGGGTTCAGCTTGTTGTCAGTCACAGCTGCAGTCGCTGCGCTCAGGCTAATCATTCTTGATTCCAGTACTTACCACTTATTCGCTGATATGTGATGCCAATTTTTCAGTCAGCTGTATAGTTTCATATACTTCCTCCGTAAACTAATATAAGATGTTATAGATTACTAGTTTAGTGATCTAAAATGTCTTATATTAATTTACAGAGGGAGCATTATAGTATGGGTTTGGTCAGTAGACTATGTAATACGCTCATTATTGAAATAAAGTAGCATCAATAAACCAAGTGTTCCTGTATGTGTAGCTGCCTTAACATTGCCTGAAAGGCTGAGATATCTATTTGGATACGCTTTTGGCAGCGCAGCTACTTTGGACATGGGCGCCGCCAGGAAAGCTGCTTGGGCCCTTAGTTGTGCATGAAGGTATTGTGCCTCGGGCCAGATGTGTGTTCGGTAGCCCAGTCCAGTGCAGTTATAAGATTTGGTTTTCGGAAATGATACACACATCGATGGAACACTTCCGCCCACACGTTTTTAGATGACAATTTTAACATGTTTTTAGATGACAATTTTAGTTATGTATAGATGGCAATTATGAGCTAAAATTATCATGTTGAAACAAAAGTTGCATGTATGTTTTAACATGGCAATTTTGACTCATAATTGCCATCTATACATAACTAAAATTGCCATCTAAAAATGTTTTTTAGATGGTTTTTTTGTCTAAAGTTCTCCTAAAAGGTTTTTTTGTCTCAAGAAGTTCTGGTGTAATTTGAGATCTGCCAGGAAAATCGCCGGATTAGTTATTGATTGCTTTGTATGGCAAACTTGAGACCAGCCACTAATTTCGCTACGGAGGCCTTGTCAGATAAGGATCTTGGTATTTCTACTATAGTTTGACTTGATAAGTAGAAGTGACTGCTTTGAATATCTTATTGATCGAATATATCAAAGGTTGAAAGGCTGGAATTTTTTTGTAATCATGAAGCGAGAACGAGATATTATTAAAAGCAGTGGCTCCGGCAATTCTTTCTTTTCTTGAAACCAAGACCATAGAACAATCGTTCTATAGCATTATATTAATAAATATAAATAATATACAAATACACGTGGTGAGCAAACTCATCCAATACCAGTTTTATGTTTTTTCATAGTAAAATAATGCTAAGTCTTGGTTCCAAACTTTATTCAAGAACCGCTTCAATCCATTGACTCAAAATAGTCATGTATTTATCCTTGATCATGTGCTGGAGAAGCAACAAATCTTTCTTGAGTAATCTCCTCCATGATAATGTGGAAGGCTGAATAGCTCTGAAAATCATGTCATTCCTTTGCATCCAAATTTGCCAACATCCCATAATGATAATGTCAATAGCAATCCCTGTGCGTAGACATTTCTGTAATAGATGGATCTCATCCATGCATGAAATTCCTCTATACTTGTTAGGTGCCAGAGTTTCCCAACATGTCAGAGAGAAAGGGCGGTCCCAAACCAAATGTAGTGATGTTTCCTCAGTTTGAATATTGCATAGAACACAACAGTAGGATTACACGTGGAATGATTTTCTGTGCAGGAGATTTCTAGTATTATCATAAGCCACAAGAAAATCTTGAACTTCAAAATGGTTGCACTTTTTCAATTCTACTTAAATATCCTCGGTGTATCTTCTTTTGGAAAAATAGTTTGATAAAGCTTGGATGCAGAAAATCCCAATTTACTCCATGAGTACGTCCATTGGTCATGCTCATTAGTGAACTGAATGTTGTCCAAGTGTGATTGCAAATCCAGAAGTTGGTGATAAGCTTCTTGAGAGAGAGGCAGATGAAATTGGTCATCCAAGTATTGGGAATTGGTGAATTGTTGTATAGGCACATGTGTTTTCTTGGTAAATGAAAACAATTCAGGAGATGACTCTTTTATAATACCATGGCCCGAGTGATCTTACCATAAGTAGATGATATCTTCTCTACCCACCTTGCAAGTAGCTAATCCTTAAAACTGAGGAAGGAGCTTTAGTATACTCTTACACCAAAAGGATCAAACTGGCTTATCATGAATGACCCCTTCTGCATAATGTGTTCTCCATATCATGTCAATCTATGGTAGGCCAACATGATTGAGAAACTTGTGTAAGAATTTCATTTGCAGACATTGATTCTGAATCTACAGATTATGCACACCATGTCCACCAAATCTTTTGGGTTTACAGACTTTATCACATTTGATCAATTAATGCGGTGCCTCTATCTTCCATCCCATATTTTCTCCAAAAGCAATGTTTCAGTGCTCTGTTAATCTATTCTATGATGCCCATTGGTAAGGTTAATGTATTCATGTTGAATGCATGAAGGCTTGTAAATACTGATTTAATTAGAATACATTTTTCTCCTTGTGTCAATAGTGTAGAGCATCCAGCCAGTCTTTTGTCAATTATGTGGATGATGGGAGCAAAATCTTCCATCTTGGGTTCAGTCACATGTAATGGATGACCTAAGTAAGTGAAAGGGAATTCACCAATAGTGCATCCAAAATTAGAGGCCAGCTGATTCATGTGTTGTTCTTGCACATTCTTTCATATGTCATGTCGGTATGTAAACTACTAGAAATGGATTTGTAAAGTTATAACAAATGAAATTCTGGTTTTTGCTGGGGAGACACAAAGGAAGGTAAAAAAGTTGCATTGGTTCACATAGTAGAAGATCTAAAATGCTATATCTACGTAAACTTACGAAACCGTTCTGTGACGCCCCAAAAATCAGACCGTGTACAGTAATCATACACGCAAGGTACACGATCAAGATCAGGGACTCACGGTAAGATATCACATCACAACTCTACAAATAAAATAATACAAGATGTATAATACAAGCCAGGGGCCACGAGGGCTCGAATACAACAGCTCGAGAGCACAAGTCAGCGGAAGCAATAGCATCGGAGTACAGACACAAGTATACAAGGTTGCCTTAAGAAGGCTAGCACAAATATCAACAACAATCGAAAAGGCGAGGCCTCCTGCCTGGGAACCTCCAAACTACTCCTGGTCAAAGGGGAACTCGACGTCGTAGAAGGCATCGGGGATCTTCACGTTGCGGTGGTTGGCATCGGGGGAACTCCTGCTCCTGGACTCCAAGGCTTCAACGTCGACTGCAGCGGCCGATCAGGAAAAACAAAAAGGGAGAAAATAAAAGCAGGTGAGTATCTAGCATACCCGCGAGTCTTACGTCCGCTACTAAGCATTTATGCATTTGTATCAAATGGAAAGGGAAGGATGTATATAGTGGACTGCAAGGTAGAAATCAGAATAAGGGTAAGAAGCTAGGCCTATCGAAGACTAGCATCTTCCGACGAGTCTTGCAGCATGAGGTAAGATTCAGCCAACAGTTTAATATAACAGTAATGAAAGTAACAATGCAGCAGAAGTTGCTGCATCATTGTATAATAATAAGTTGTAATCAATAATAATTATATATGCCTCCGAGATCCCCTCCTTGACTTCCCTGCGAGGAAGAGAAACCGGAACCAACAGTTTAATAGTAATAGTTTGTAGTAGTAGGCTCTGACTTCTGCATAAAGCGTCCTGTTACCGTGGACACGACTATTCGAATAGATTAAACTTCCCTGCAGGGGCTGCACTACTGTTACCCTACACACTCGGATCCCTAGGGTGGCGTACACCATGTTAGGGAATGCCCCACCGAGGCTATCCGACACGCCGAGGCCCATCCTACGGCTCACCAGAGAGGTCCCCGCCGGTCTACAACCCTAAGGGCAAGGGGGTCATGGGCCTATCACCCCTCGCTCTCCGGGTCGTTGTGCGCCAAGTGGATCCAGTGCCGCAGCACGATCCGACCCAACCACAATGCTGAACTGGACGTCTTTCAAAGCTTTCGAACGAGACCACAACGCGGAGGGCCCACACCGTAATCCCACGTGGAGGTAGTGCGTACAGGGCACGTCGACCCACTCAAGTCATCCACCTGAACCGTTAGTCATTTTATTATTATCTGTCGGGACAACCGTTATCGTTGCCCCTTTCTCGGTGAGTCGCGGACAACGACAACAGCCAGGACCACCAGTAACGTCGGTGCCTGCCCTGTCGTCCCACCAACTCGTGCGGTTACCAACAAGGTGAACCGTCTCCTTACCTTGTCTCGCGTGTGCTCTTGGTAGAGCTCGACTTTCGTACAACAGGAAATCCTTCGGCCACGAACAGTACTAGGCCCGCCGCACACCGGTGGAATACACCTGACCTGTCGTTCCGCTAAGATACCCTGCACGGGCACCGTTGGGTCACCTGACTCCTTACCTGTAAGGACACCAGTTGATTCGAGTGCCTACCATCAAGTGAAACCAGGAGGAATCACCCTCGATGGTACACTTGAAGAGGTTTGACAGAGACATCAGCGGAATGAACTAAAGAGGAATATTCTCGTATCACCCCGGTGGTGCCGAGACACCAGCGGAATGAACTAAAGAGGAATACCCTCGTATCATCCCAGTGATGCTATGCTACTGAGCCGGCAAGAGTGAAATACGAGTCCGTCCAGTCGTAAGTCAAACTCGAAGCGACTTGGCAGAGTCTCGCCATTGTAGGTTCCCTAGGGCGTCTGCATTGATCCGTACCTGTTGCAGTTATAATATTTTTTAATCCGCGTTCACTCACCAGAGTGATCACGGCCCGCTATTCTAAACCTAGCTAACAATGCGCAGGGTTTACTGCTGAATATTTTATATATATTTATAAGGCAGCATAGGACAAGGAAAGGTACATCAAGGGGCGACAATGACAGGCTATGCAATTGAATAGGATTGTAACGTAGCAGCAGCAGTAACAATGCCTAGTGCAAGAAAAGTACGGAAAATATAGGTGATATCTGGGGAAGGAAAATGGCTCTGCTTGCCTAGAAGCTCTACGGTAGAGGTACGGTCGTCGACGAAGTAGTCGATACTCGGCAACGGTGTAATCGGCGGTAACCACGAGGTCTATCGGAGAATAAAGGGGGGGGGGGAGAAACAATAAATACACAACAATAATAGCAATACAATTGTATGACATAGCAGATATAAAGCAACGGGGCTCTAACGCAGTGTTCGGTGATTTGCTCGGAGCAGGAATTTATCCGGGGATGACTCATCAGTACCGGTTGATTACCGGACCGATGATCCGGAGGGGGAAGGTTCCATGTCTGCAGTGTTAGAGACAACTGACAGACATGTGGTTAGCGTATCCGTGTTAGTTGATCCATTCCGAGCAACTTTCGTGTTCGGAATAAATTCATCCGGATACTTTAACAGTACCGGACAAATCATCGGACAGACGGTCCGGAGGGGGACGGTTCAATGTTCGGTAAGTTAGAGGGGTGTGGTTGGTACACGGATAGCATATCCGTATCCGTGATATTTTTCTGATCAACTTTCATATATAAAGTTTTTCGATCAGAGTTACGGATAAAAAGATATTGATTTTTAAATTTTAAATCGTTTTAAATCATTTCAGGAATTATTTTTATTATTAAATGAGCATTATCCAGAATAGAGTTGTTGACCAGTCAAACTGACAGTGGGGTCCCACATGTCATTGACACAGTATTTATTAATCATTTAAATTAATTTAAATAACTACTGGGCCCACCTGTCATTGAGACAGAACTAACTAAAATGTTTAATTAACTCAAAGGTTATTTTTAAGTGGTTGGGCCCATATGTCATAGGTACATGACTTAACATAATTTACTTAAACCATTTTATTAATTAAAATGGCTGGGAGGCCCACATGTCATTCACACCAGGGGGGGGGTTCTCTGTTTAAGTTAATACATGGGGGGGGGGGGTTAGTGGCTTGTTAGCCACAGGCCGGCCACGCACCCGCCGGCGACGAGCCATGGCACGGCGGGCGACCCACCGGAGGCGCGTTCCGACGACCAACAGAGCGACGGAGGGCACTAGGGGGTATCCCTCACTCTTGCGCACGCGCTGGGGCATCCCAACGACGACGGGGAGGGCTAAGGCGACAACAGCGGTACATGCGGCGGCGGCCGGAATCGTAGCGTGACGACGGCGGCGGCTAGCAGGGCCAACTCAAGTGCGGCGAAGGGAATTGGAGCAACACCTCACCAGGAATGCGTAGGGGAGGCAATGGGCTCGAGGGAGGGCGTGAGGCGGCCGAATTTTGTCAGCGACCGGCGACGAGGAAGACGACCGGGGCGTCGTGTACGGGGCATCGTGGCTCGATTCGTGGCAGAGGGTGAAGGAGAGGACCAAGGGCAAGGCGCTGGACAGCTTCACCTGGCGCGGGGAGGCTGCTGGTCACGCGGGCCGTGGCGGCGCGTCGACGAGAAACTCACGGCGGAGTTCAAACAGGGGAGAGGGAGGAGATGGAGATGGGGCGGCGCCGTGAGGGGGAGTGGAGGGGCGGCTAGGGTTGTGTTGGGGGCGTAGGGGCTTTAACCCTGCCGGCGTCCGGGCGATGGCCGCCACGGCGACGGCCTCGGCCATGGCCGGCCGGATGTGTTCCACGCACTGGGGGATGAGCAGTGGAGAGGAAAGGGGAGAGGGGGTGGGCTGGGCCTGGGTGGAGAGGAGAGGGGTGGGGTGGGCTTCTGCCCAGTGGGAGGGCCTCGCCCTGGGCACTAGGTAGTTTTCCCATTTTTCTGTTTTCTTTTCTTTTTGTCTTTTATGTTTAATTTAGTTTAGTAGCTTTTGCATTTTTTTAAACTATGGGACTAGCTCCAATATTATTGTTACACCTTGTACCAGTGCCACAAAAAGTTTAGGCTCAAAATAAAATAATTTAGTATTTTATTTAAATAATAAATTGTTAAATTGGACTTTTCAGGCTACTGTTTGAATTGTTTGAATATTTATCTATTGCAATAAATACCCATGGTTGGCTTAACATGGTCCACTTATTTTTATGCATTTAACAAAATTGGTTTTACAATTTTTGGACAAAGTTTTATTTTGCACTTTGTTTTTATTATCAATTCAAAGGAGTTCTGAATTTTGATTTGATTTCAATTCAAAGGGGTCAGACTTGTTGTGATTCAAGATGATAAAGGCCCATGGCCATATTGTTTTCAATAACATCACAAGGGCAATTTGAATTTTTGAACTGACCCAGGTTGATCAAAGCAAAATTCTGATCCAAGCCATTTTGAGCAACAGTGCTTAGCAACAGTGATTAGCAAACAGTGAGAGTGATTACTATTCACTGACAGTGAGGGTGTTACACGTTCATCCTTTAATAAAATTCCCCCCCCCCTGAATTAAACGGGTGGGTCCTGTGCTGCACAAAATCTCCAATAAATCTCTGCCAAAACATCCTTTACATAGGTTTAAGTAGGAAATTTGTGTAGGTGTAGCATTACTCGTAGAAGGTGTGTACACGATAGAAGAGACATAGAATGGGTTGTAGGGACCTTCAGAACTTTACTCTTCTAATGTTAGCAAAGCAATGTTGGCGAGTGATCAAGTGTGACCGACCCCCACACTTGTGATTGAGACGAGGATTTATATAATATTTTTTCTATTCGAATGATGACAAAGAGTTCTTCATATCCCTTTGAATGTCGAAGTACTAGATGATTTCGTTGCATGACATTACATGAAATCATGCTCCTTCTCGATATTGTCTGCATACCACCATGAGTGGGAGCACAAGTATGGGAATGACCAAGGCAGTACACTCTTAAACTAGTATGAAACTATATTTGGAGACTACGTGTATCAGCGAAGATTACAATTTTTGTATGTCTCCAAAGGGATCTCCCCTACACGGGTGTGCTAGACACTTGAAACGTTGGATCTCGATAGCAATTCCCGATGTGTTCTTTTAGTGTGGAGAGTATTTAGTATTGCATCTTGTGTCATAGGGCCAAAGAGGCCTGGAAGACGCTAGGATTGAAAGAGTCAATTTACAAGGTTGTTAGCGTCAAGCGACCTAGGTTTATGATGATGGAAATCTTGCTTTAAGACTCCTCACCGCGCATGTGATGGAACTGAAGTAGTTCTCCTTGTTGGTTACCCCAAGTGGAAGGCTTGGATGTAGTAGCAGCAAATTTCCCTTACACGAGGACTGTAAGGTTTATCGAATCCAGGAGGACTCCAAGGGTCAACAAGAAGGTGTCTGCTGATCTGGCGCTGACAGAAGATGTGGACCTACACACAAAAGCAAATAACTTTTCTCCTAGCGAGTTAGAGAGGTTGTCAGTATCTTCGGTCTTGTTGTTTACAAAGGATCAAACATAAGAGGGAAATAGTGATGGTGATTGCAACGAAAAGGAAATAAAAGCAGTAAATAGTGCAGGTGTAAACAATGGTGGAAACATGGACCGGGATCCCATGATGTTCACTAGTGATGTCTCTCTCCCAAAATACGATAAAACAACTATGTGGGTTCAACAAATTACATATGGGAAATTGATAGAATTATAAACGCACCACAATGCTAATTATGCTACAAGAAAGTTAGAGGCTCAATCGTATGGGCACTACGCCAAGACAAGTAGACTGTTTATTCATCAACATCTACTCACTAATCATCCACCTTGAGATATCTATCCAGAACATCTCACTGGTATTAAGTTGCGAGCCACACCCAAAGTGTAAACTCAAAGCAATATACAACTGCATTAACAAACTATGCGTAAGGTAACCATCCTTGCAACCGCAGTTACAAGCACCGTTGTTTTCTCCCTGGTGGCAACAATACATCCCCTAGTCTCATGTTTCTGTCAGTCAAGCTAGACATCGGGGGGCATGAACCCATAATCAAGCATAACGCTCCCTCTTGGAGTTACTATCTACTACTTGGACAAATCAATAAAAAGCAACGGAGAACATGCAAGAATTATTCAAGAAAATATATATAAAAGGAGAACCAAATATATAACTCATCACGATCTGAACATATTCTAATAATCCATCGGATCCCAGCAAACACAACACAACAACAGCAAAAAGATTACATAGATGCCTTGATCATGTAGGGCAACTCACAAGGGATAAGAATTGAAACACAAGATTGGAGAGAATACATCACATAGCTACTGGTCATGGACCCATGGTCCAAGGGGGACTACTCACGACACATTCGGGAAGCGCTCATGGTGGTGGAGAAGCTCCTGGAGATACATCCTTCCTCCGGCAGGGTGCCAGAACGAGGTCTTCTGGCCATCCCGGTCACGGGATCGCGGCGGCGGCGGGACAATGTCAAATTTCGCGATGCGGGGTCTCCTTTCAGGGTTTCTGTACCGAGGAGTAAATATAGGCCGAAGGAGGGCACAGGCCGCCTGGCGCGGCCTAGGGTGGGGCCGCACCCCCTGGCCTCCTGGGAGGGGGGTGGCCCCCCTCCGGCTCTCCTTTGGGCTTTCAGAGTCTTCTAGAACGCTGATTTTTTATATAACTTTCCTGGAATTTTTCGGTCAATGTAAATATGTGTATAAACCTACAATTTACAGACATCAGCAGGCGGAAATTGGCACTGGGTGCACTGAGTTAGTAGGTTAGTCCAAATATGTGTAAAAAGGTATGAAAGTGTAGCAAAACACATAGCAATGTCACCCAAATGAGCATGGGACAAGAAGAAATTATAGATACGTTTCAGACGTATCAACATCCCCAAGCTTAATTCCTTCTCGTCGTCGAGCAGGTAAATGATATCACAGATAATTTCTGTGGTGATATGCTACCAACACATATAAGAACTTCAAATTAAAGCAAGTAAGATATGCAATTCAAGTCAAGACAATAACAAGCAAGAGTCTATATCTAGTATTGAAACTAGCAAAGTAAGAACATAAAGGTGCAAGAGTTCTCGCTGTCCGTGACTCGAATGTCTCCAAATGGTGTTCACATGCAAGAAGTGGGAGATGGGTTTAGAGCATAAAAATACTATATAGTTTAATTGAGAACTCAATCTACTAAAACTTCACACATGTCTCCTTCGGAATCTTATTTTGACTCATCCCCAGACCACTAGTCAAGCACAAGTCAAACTGATCCTCTCCCTTTCGACTTTGAGCAGTCATGCAATGGATGAGAGCAATCAAGATATGTTGGCACTTAGGATGGCAAATAGAATAAAGATGGGGAAGGAAGACAAAAAGGTGTGAAAGGATCACATCAATGGGGACAATCATATGTGAGAGAAAGCCAAATGATAGATATGATGTGAGGAGTAGGGATTTCCATGCAACAGATGCACATATGAGCTAAGGTAAGCTCTCCAATGGAACTAGTGGGGGGTGCATCCAACTTTCTTCCTTACGAAGACCTAGAGCTCATTTGAGGAGGCTCATCCTTGGAATATGCAACCAAGTTCTATAGTGTAAAGATCCCCACATAGTTATGCATGAATGATAAGAAAATATCTATGGAGTACAAATATTACTTTAGAGTACAAGTGTGGATCTTTCAAAAAGAATAGTAGGGTTGGCCCCTTCTCTCTTTTTATTATTTTCTCTTTGTTCTATTTTTATGTATTTTTGTGGCCTCATTGGCTCTTTCTATTTATCTCTCATTTTTCCTCTTTGGGATCTTTTAATTTGTCCTCTTTTGGGATATTTTATTTTGTCCTCTTTGGGATCTTTTCCTCACTTAAGGGCAACAATCTATATTTTACAAGAGTATAGAAGATCTCACACTTTACAAGTACTCAACATAAAGAAAACTAAAGAACTATCATGATGTATGCAAATGTATGCCTCTGCCAGTGTAGAAGGATATGCAATGATACTAGCGCATCATGTAGCAATGATAAGGTCAAGGCCCAACTATCATGCGACTCCTCGATCAAGCAACAACATGTATGAAATGAAGATCAAGTCATGAGATGATTGATGTTGCATGCTAATGTATCTCAGAAAGGCTATGGAAATGCCTTGATAGGTAGGTATGGTGGCTGTTTTGAGGAGGATATAATGAGGTTTATGATGACAGTGAGTATCATGCCAAGGGTTTGGATGCACCGCCGAAGCTTGCACCAACTCTCAAGATGAGAAAGGGCAAGGCACGGTACTGAAGAGGCTAGCAAAATATGGATGGTGAAAGTGCCAACAATCGAATACTCACATTAGTCAAAGGAACTCATTCACTTATTATCGGTAACTCTCTATCTATTCAGGAGATTCACAGAGAGACAAGTACACCGCGAAGGAGTGTATGGGGGTTTGGTTATCCTTGCGCATCCTTGACCCATGGTACGTGAGGGTACTCTATATATTCCACCCCCTCCAGAGGTTAGCGATCCATCTAGCCAGAGTTCTCAACTAATTATTTGTAGTTTTTGAAAATAAACACAGATTGGCCAAAATACGACACCTATCACTAATAGGCTCAAGCTCTTGGCACCAAAAGCCCAAACATTACTCAAATAAATAGCTCAAAACTATTGCAAGTTACTACTATACTTATAATAGCAACCTCAATTACCTACTCATGTCAAGACACACAACTCAGTGGAACAGACTAACTCTCTAAACAAGATAAGCATGACAACTCAAGAGAGTTCCAAAAGCAAGAACCTAAATAAAAGCTCTTAAAAAGATAAGCATGAAAACTAAGAGCTAAGAATGAAAGCAGCTGAGAAAAGATAAAGAACACACACACAAAGATAAGCATGCAAACCTGTAACATCCCAAAATTTTCCAAATTTTGGAATGTTAATAAATAATATAATATTGATTGACTTGCTTGAATTTTAGAGTAAATGAAAACTTTTTGAGTTCTTGTTTAAAACTGTACAAACCATATATTAAAAAAATTTGGATAATCATTTATGCAATAATGAAAACTTTGGTTTTCAAGTTTATTAAAAATTTAAAGAATGATTTTCTTTCTTCTGTCTTTTTAAAATTTGGTAGGATCCACAATTTAATATTCTAGAGTGAGAATAAAATGACTTTCTCAAATATAGTGTGGTCCTATAACCATTCTTGAATTCTTATTTTAAATTGGGGTTCATTTAATATTGATATTTAAGAGATGCTTAAATATTTCCAAAAATTTAACTAATTAAATGAG
Organism: Bromus sterilis; assembly: GCA_950022295.1. NCBI lineage: Eukaryota > Viridiplantae > Streptophyta > Magnoliopsida > Poales > Poaceae > Bromus > Bromus sterilis. The sequence goes on along the minus strand of OX465596.1, from coordinate 151,400,790 downwards.
AGGAGATAATATGACTTCTTCGAAAATAGTATTGGAAATATTTAAAAATGCTCATTTGAACACTTTATTTTGTAATCATTTTTGGTATTTACAAAACCCTAAAACTAATTTAGGTAATTTATTAATGCCTTAAATGAATTTTTGGTTGATAAAAAGTTAGTTATAAAATTTATTCAAAGGGGGAAATATATTTCCCTAAACACTATGTATTTTATTTGGTCTATATTAATTTTATGATTTATTTAGGAGTTATTATTTCAGAATTAAATATAAAACGTAAATCCTAGGTCAACTGGGCCGAGCCCAAGTTCTCTATTTTTTTTCCTCTATTTTTTTCTTTGGCCTAATTTCTTCACTAAGGCCCATCTCACCGGTCATCTTCTTCCTCTCGTTCGTTCCTTACATGAACACGTACATAATGTAGCCAGCCATGGCAATTGAAGCTCTTCCTCCCTTCCTCCCATCTACTCCTTTGACTGATTCAGTTCAGAACCTACACAAAAATTGTGGATAAGTTCATGGAGAATCCATTCAGGGAAACAACAACGCGTTTTAATGCTTTAAATTCCCAGAAATTTTTCCATAAACGCCATGAAGGCCATTAAATTGATTTCCAAAAGCTCGCTCGATCTCCTTATATAGACCTCCTGTGCACCTAGAAATAGGACCGGAGACTCACCTCGCATACCTCATCTACCTCCCGAAAAATCCCTCTCATATTTGAACTGCACTAGGAGCAATTGCTCGCCGAAGTTCGTTATTCCGCAGAAGTCCGGCGTAGATGCCGACTCATACAAGGTGAACCAGACTCTTCCTTCCTTCCTGTCTTCATATTTCATTGTTCCGCATCACCTTGACATGAATTCAGATCCGATTCTTCAGCCGGAGCACGCCGTCTACATCACCGTGCTCTCTACACATTCTTCTCTACTCCGGCGAGAATTCACGGTTATTCGAGGACGAAATCGGAGCTATATCCTTGTCCTTTGAGTTTCCCACGTTGCGCTCTCCGCCGTTTGGTAGTTCGTCGACGCCGTAACGAAACATCCTCAAATCCGACAAACTCAAGGTGAGGCTCCAACCATTATTTTTTTCAAAATGTGTTCTTAGATGATGGGGTATCCGCCAATCACAGGACGCCACGTGGCAACCTATTTTACATTTTCGTAATTCATTTCCAAAAAAATATCCCAACTTCGAAAATTCATATCTTCTAGTGCGTAAGTCGGATTTCGACAAATTTTATATCCCCAGATTCCTTGAAACCTGTAGTTTATTTTGGTCCAGTAATATTGGACTTTTGATAATTCGAAATTTAATTCAAATTTATTTTTTTAATTTGAGTATATTTGATACACATCTTATTCTATAATTTATTTGGAAAATTTTCCTTAATCAAACTTGATCCTTACTATCACACCTTTCTTTTAGACATTTGTCACATTGTTTTCATCATATTAATACCCTATTCTGACCTCAAACCTTTATCTTAGTTTCCATTTAGTTATATCTCTTTCTGTTATAAATTTGGCTATAAAAAATCAATCTGCTCAACAAGGTCATCACGATTTCTATCGGATCTTTTTGAATCCAATCGAAGAATGGATTTCCTATTCAAATATTCTTATGGACAAACCAACTGGGTTTGACATACTCACAATCCGTTTGAACTTATACTCAAGCTAGTTTCATCGTACCTTAATTCCAACTTGTATCAACTTGATCAAATCCAAGGAATATGATTTGCATCATATTTCCATGCAAGACAACTTGATCGTATCTCAACCTAGCCTCGCCATAGTAATTAGTTTATTAATAGTAACAACTAAATATTTATGTTGTTAATTGTATCTTTATTTGGATCTTCATTTTTGATTTGTGTTGTGTGCAAGTGTGTTGAAGTGTTTCTCTTTTATCGTTAGATATATTGTAACGAGAAGGAGAGACGACAACGAGTACAATATTTCATATTCAGGATCCAGGCAAGTTACTCTTTTGATCATACTCCAGTATTACCTATATTTTTACTATTCATTGTAGTCCAACTTAAATATTATGCATTGATAAGATTATGTATTATGCTATGCTATTACACCCAGTAGTTCATTGAGGTAGGTCCGAACCTTATATCATTTTCTCCACCATGTCGAATTATACTGTTTTTCTAAGTAGACGTGGATTGGGAAGTGATCCATTATGAGGTATGAGTGACTAAGTAGTAAACAGGACCAAGATAAACTTAATGAACCACCTAGGTGGAATGGTTGGGGGCACCCTGGAGGAACCAGTGGATTTTCCTGAGTGACCTGGAGATGGCCAGTAATCACTGCGGAATGCCACCAAGGCTTAAAGGGATCAATCATATTTTTCATAACTAGAAGCTTACGTGTGTAGCCACAAGCTATTATGGGCTCTGGCTTGGTTGATTAGTTGTAGTGACTCTTACTAGGTGGTGCTATGAACGTAGTTATGAGTAGGTGGGATGGGCACCGCCAGAGTGAGGGAAACTCTTCTAAAAGACCATGTCTCGGCCTTCCGGTTCCCATACAACATGCAGTGTGACAAACTAAAAAGGAGGTGGTCGAGTCTTGTGGGGAAAAGTGCACAAACCTCTGCAGAGTGTACAAACTGATCATGATTAGCCATGTCCCCGGTTACGGACATCTTTGAGAATCTAGAAGTGGGAATGTTGACGGATATCATCATATTTAATTAATCAATCGGGATTATCAACTTTGGGAATAGATTGACTTGGAGAAACCAATTCAATCATATTATAAGCTTTGTAGTACTGTTATGATACTCTTTGAGTAGGAAAAAAATCAGCTTTATGCAAACTGAAACTCTTAGAGATTTCACCAGCCATAATTGCATGTAGAAGATAGGTCTGTTATATATATTCTTTTGGGAGTAACTTGCCGTACATTCAAAGCACTGACCCATTTTGGGCTGTAACCTTCGGTGTCACAGGATTGTATATGACGAGTAAGTGATGCGATGTAGGGTTACGATGTCTACACTCAACTTTGCCGTTGGTGTTGATGGGACTCCACTTATGTATTGTTTGTTTCCGCGGTGTATTCTAGCCCAAAGGCTATAAGGTAATAAATACCATGTGTTTACGTTACTTTTTAACATGTGATTCATGGTATTTCATCGAGTACTGTGTGTGCTAGCATACTGATCCAGGGATAGCACAGAAGCACAGTAGGCTTGGTTCCTTTCGGGACCGGATCGTTACAAGATGGTATCATAGCACATGTTGACTGTAGGTCGTGACCCGAGAAATTGAAAAGCCATTAGGAAGTATACTCTAAAAAAATATTATTTTGAAAAAATATATATGCATTACTACTCATCTTTTCTGAGATTTACCAAACACTCCCTCTTATCCCAAACTAGTTAGACTATACCCATGCCACTTTGACCACTGAGAAGAATTGTGTTATGTCTATTCGGGAAGGACAAGATATTGGACAACTCAAGACCATTTCGGAGAATAGATGTTTTCAACGTGAATTAGAACTATGGAAGTATGGAATACTCGAAGAATTTGAAGACTCGAAAGATCCTAAGATTACTCAAGACCCATAGAAGAACCGGATACATCCAAGACTAAGATGCTTGTGAAGAAGTTAAGGAATATATTTACACAATACCAATAGTATCCAAGCCCACCATGAGAGTTGTGAAATAAACGAAAGAGTGCGAGTAGAGCGCCCGACCATGCGAGCTCATGTGGATGAAGGTACCATAGGAATTGTTTGATTGAATTTATTAGTGATATTTGGAGTTTTCTCGGAGTTTTCGCTATTGATTTAATGATTGGTTTCATTTGAAATGTTAAATTTAAATTTGTGATTTTTTTAGGATACGGATTCTATAGGATTAATTCAACCTTGAGAGGTGTGAGCAACGAATGATGTATCAGAAGACCATCACGTCGATGAAACTCCTTGTATCGATGACTTTGAAGAACCGAAGGGAATGAATACTTTCTGACGAAAATGTAGTAAACGAGTCTATTATAAATGTTAGTTGTTTAATGATTGTTAGGTAGATATCTATCTTCCCTTCTCTCTAAAAATATATCTCATCTCTGACCAACCCTAAACCCCATAGATGGACATTAATATTTTATTGAGACCAGTGACCCAGTCAAAGTACAATAGTGGATTCAGAATATAGAAGGGCAAGAATCCCCCATATTCAAGGATAACACAATTATTGCACACGGAAGTTCCCTATTCTACGGAGGAAAGTTTTGAGCACAAACCATGTAGGATCATCGCCACCCAAAACGTTTTATTAGTTTTGCAGCTAAAGACCTCTTTAAGAGGAGTGAGAAAGACTGAGTGTTAGAATACGAGATACATCTATCTTCATATGAAGTAATAATTTGAGTACGGGATGGATTGGCCCCCCATACCGAAGACTCTTATTGTAAACTTTTGTATGTTCGATTGGTAAATCAGAGAGCCTAAAAACCCCGTAGTAGAGTGCCGATGCGACAAGCCTAAACCATAGAATCGTAAGACGCATTGCCGTTTGTAGACAGGCATCGTGCCTAACGTAGGTCATACGGTGAGTAAGAAACATGAAGATTTTCAAGAAGCTCCATTTGGAAGTTATTTTGGCCACCATGAGCGTCTTGATAGGTAGTTTCGGAACCTATGTGTTTAGCAAGACTTGTTACTTTGGGAGATGCAGATTCTTATCTGTAGAAGTTTGATGAATACCATCATGGAATGAAGAAATTCTAGAATCCCCACCAGTTTGTTCTTAAGGGTGGTAGTTCCCTAACACCCTTAGAGGATAATTGATCCAAACAACCTCGCTAAGACACATGATCAACCTCAAACCTAGTATATGCGGAAGTAGCAAAAGCATATGGAATTTTACCGGTGGAAGACATCCCTCAGACGAGAAGTGAAGGATAAACTGCAAGCCTCATAATGTTATGCCAAGACCATGGGGAAGTAACCCAAAAATCCTCGAGCCTAACCCATTTCTTTCTAGCCTATCCAAATCTCGAGGACAAGATTTCTTTTAAGGGTGGTAGTTTGTAACATCCCAAAATTTTCCAAATTTTGGAATGTTAATAAATAATATAATATTGATTGACTTGCTTGAATTTTAGAGTAAATGAAAACTTTTTGAGTTCTTGTTTAAAACTGTACAAACCATATATTAATTTTTTTTGGATAATCATTTATCCAATAATGAAAACTTTGCTTTTCAAGTTTATTAAAAATTCAAAGAATGATTTTCTTTCTTCTATCTTTTTGAAATTTGGTAGTATCCAAAATTTTATATTCTAGAGTGAGAATAAAATGACTTTCTCAAATATAGTGTGGTCCTATAACCATTCTTGAATTCTTAGTTTAAATTGGAGTTTATTTAATATTGACATTTAAGAGATGCTTAAATATTTCCAAAATTTTTATTAATTAAATGAGAGGAGATAATATGACTTCTTCAAAAATAGTATTGGAAATATTTAAAAATGCTCATTTGAACACTTTATTATTTTTGTAATCATTTTTGGTATTTATAAAACCCTAAAACTAATTTAGGGAATTTATTAATGCCTTAAATGAATTTTTGGTTGATAAAAAGTTAGTTATAAAATTTATTCAAAAGGGGAAATATATTTCCCTAAACTCTATATATTTTATTTGGTCTATATTAATTTTATGATTTATTTAGGAGTTATTATTTCAGAATTAAATATAAAACGTAAATCCTAGGTCAACTGGGCCGAGCCCAAGTTCTCTATTTTTTCCTCTATTTTTTTTCTTCTTGGGCCTAATTTCTTCACTAAGGCCCATCTCACCGGTCATCTTCTTCCTCTCGTTCGTTCGTTACATGAACACGTACAGAATGTAGCCAGCCATGGCAATTGAAGCTTGAAGCTCTTCCTCCCTTTCTCCCATCTACTCCTTGGACCGATTCAGTTCAGAACCTACACAAAAATTGTGGATAAGTTCATGGAGAATCCATTCAGGGAAACAACAACGCGTTTTAATGCTTTAAATTCCGAGAAATTTTTCCATAAACGCCATGAACATCCTTAAATTGATTTCCAAAAGCTCTTCTCCTTATATAGACCTCCTCTGCACCTATAAATAGGACCGGAGACTCACCTCGCATACCTCATCTACCTCCCGAAAAATCCCTCTCATATTTGAACCGCACTAGGAGCAATTGCTCGCTGAAGTTCGTTATTCCGCCAAATTCCGGCGTAGATGCCGACTCATACAAGGTGAACCAGACTCTTCCTTCCTTACCTTCTTCATATTTCATTGTTCCGCATCACCTTGACATGAATTCAGATCCGATTCCTCAGTCGGAGCACGCCGTCTACATCACCGTGCTCCCTACACATTCTTCTCTACTCCGGCGAGAATTCACGGCTATTCGAGGACGAAATCGGAGCTATAACCTTGTCCTTCGAGTTTCCCATGTTGCCCTCTCCGCCGTTTGCTGGTTCGTCGATGCCGTAACGAAACTTCCTCAAGTCTGGCGACAACTCCGGCGAACTCACGGTGAGGCTCCAACCATTTTTTTCTTCAAAATGTGTTCTTAGATGATGGGGTATCCGCCAATCACAGGACGCCACGTGGCAGCCTATTTTACATTTCCGTAATTCATTTCCAAAAAAATATCCCAACTTCGAAAAGTCATATCTTCTAGTTCGTAAGTCGGATTTCGACAAAGTTTATATCCCCGGATTCCTTGAAATCTGTAGTTTATTTTGCTCCAGTAATATTGCACTTTTGATAATTCGAAATTTAACTCAAATTTATTTTTGTAATTTGAGTATATTTGATGCACATCTTATTCTATAATTTATTTGGAAATTTTTCCTTAATCAAACTTGATCCTTACTATCACACCTTTCTTTTAGACATTTGTCACATTCTTTTCATCATATTAATACTCTATTTTTACCTCAAGCCTTTATCTTAGTTTCCATTTAGTTATATCTCTTTCTGTTATAAATTTGGCTATAAAAAAATCAATCTGCTCAACAAGGTCATCACGATTTCTATCGGATCTTTTTGAATCCAATCCAAGAACGGATTTCCTATTCAAATATTCTTATGGACAAACCAACTGGGTTTGACATACTCACAATCCATTTGAACTTATACTCAAGCTAGTTTCATCGTACCTTAATTCCAACTTGTATCAACTTGATCAAATCCAAGGAATATGATTTGCATCATATTTCCATCCAAGACAACTTGATCGTATCTCAACCTAGCCTCGCCATAGTAATTAGTTTATTAATAGTAACAACTAAATATTTATGTTGTTAATTGTATCTTTATTTGGATCTTCATTTTTGATTTGTGTTGTGTGCAAGTGTGTTGAAGTATTTCTCTTTTATCGTTAGATATATTGTAACGAGAAGGAGAGACTACAACGAGTACAATATTTCATATTCAGGATCCAGGCAAGGTACTCTTTTGATCATACTCCAGTATTACCTATATTTTCCTATGCATTGTAGTCCAACTTAAATATTATGCATTGATAGGATTATGTATTATGCTATGCTATTACACCAGTAGTTCATTGAGGTAGGTCCGAACCTTATATCATTGTCGCCACCGTGTCGAATTATACTGTTTTGCTAAGTAGACGTGGATTGGGAAGTGATCCATTATGAGGTATGAGTGACTAATTAGTAAATAGGACCAAGATAAATTTAATGAACCACCTGGGTGGAATGGTTGGGGGCACCCTGGAGGAACCAGTGGATTTTCCTGAGTGATCTGGAGATGGCGAGTAATCATTGCGGAATGCCACCAAGGCTTAAAGGGATCAATCATATTTTTCATAACTAGAAGCTTACGTGTGCAGCCACAAGCTATTATGGCTCTGGCTTGGTTGATTAGTTGTAGTGACTCTTACTAGGTGGTGCTACGAACGTAGTTATGAGTAGGTGGGATGCGCACCGCTAGAGTGAGGGTAACTCTTCTAAAAGACCATGTCTCGACCTTCCGGTTCCCATACAACATGCAGTGTGGCGAACTAAAAAGGAGGTGGTCGAGTCTTGTGGTGAAAAGTGCACAAACCTCTGCAGAGTGTACAAACTGATCAGGATTACCCGTGTCCCCGGTTACGAACATCTTTGAGCATCTAGAAGTGGGAATGTTGAAGGATCTCATCATATTTAATTAATCAATCGGGATTAATCAACTTTGGGAATAGATTGACTTGGAGAAACCAATTCAATCATATTATTTTGTAGTACTGTTATGATACTCTTTGAGTAGGAAAAAATCAGCTTAATGCAAACTGAAACTCTTAGAGCTTTTCCACCATCCATAATTGCATGTAGAAGATAGGTCTGTTATATATTCTTTTGGGATGTAACGACCCGATTCACTAAGAATCTAAGTCTCTGTGCATTCTGTGCTAGTCCCTGGATCAATAGCTAGCACACACAATACATGATGTAATATCAGGAATAAACCACAAGTCATATATATTACATCGAAGATCCAGTATTACAATAAAGCATACCTGCATAGCTCAAGGGTAGCTTACAAATAAAAATACAGCGGAAAAACAATAAAAGCTTCGTGGCGTCCATCAACGCCACCGGCAAGTTGAGTATAGACATCGTAACCCTACATCGCATCACTTACTCGTCGTATACAATCTTGCAACACTGAAGGTTACAGCCCGACAACGGGTCAGTACAACTGATTTGTACGACAAGTCACACGAAAAAGTATATAACAGACCTACATCTACATGCAAGGTAAGTCAAAGGAAAGGCTGATGGTTTTGTTTTGCAGAAAGCTGATTTTTCCCAATCTACCTAGTCAAATTTTAGTTTTACTTACTACTTAAGATTGAACTGGGCACACCAGTCTCAATCCACACCCTTTATTAAATCTTGCCCACTCAAGTTTATTATGGTGATTCATCTGTCAAGATCCCCCCAGTAACAGTAATGTCTAGTAGCTCAAGGATGTCCATAACCGGGGACACGACTAATCATGATTAGTTTTTACTCTGCAGAGGTTAGTACACTTTCCCCGCTGGACTCAACCCGAAGATTGAGACGAAGTCTTTCAGAAGAGGTCACCTACACCCAACGGCAAGCCGGTACCACCTATCACATCTACATCTGCTAGCTTTGCACGGGAGAGGCTTCCTACATCGTACTCAACTAAGCCAAAGCCCATATGGCCAGCGGCTGTACATGGAAGCTCCTAGTCACCAAGTATGTCTGATCTTTTTGAGCCTGGACGGCGCCCACTTATGTTCAGAGGGTAGCACCATGACGTACTGTCAACCACCAAAACCAACCATTAGGGGTACAACCTGGTCTCGCCCTTAGATAAGGCACGAGCCCCCAGGAAGCACTCCCTGCCCTCCAGAGGTGAATTTTATTTAAGGTTGCTAGTCAAATCATTAAATCCTCACATAGCTCAATGAAATCTCAAACCAATCCCCGTCTACAAGCATAGCAATATACAACCAACACGAACTAGGGCGACAAAGAAATACAGGATTAGATCATATGGCTATCCTACCAGGTTTGCAGCAACAATAATATAAAACTTCCTACACATGCATAGGGTGATAAAGTACTACATGCATTAGGAAAAATATAGGATGAGGTATGGTCAAAGTGCAACTTGCCTTTTACATTCGGTGAAGTTCTTCGCTCTCACGGTCCAGTCAACTCTACTCGTCACACTCCGAGAAATCTATCGCAAACGAAGGAACTCGAATAAGCGATCACATCACAAGGCAAACAACAGATCAACAAACAAACACAAAGGTTTTAGCAACTAAACAAAAAGGCTTTGAAGTGCAGAGGTGTAGATGTGCTCGAAGTGATCGGTGGAACGTGAACTCGAGAGAGTTAACAGATACAGATTCATCGGTAAGGAATTGTGATCATGGACATTTATGAATTCAAGGTGAATATCATGCCCACATGAAAAGTGTGTGAACCTTACCGATAACATGTCTCAAATGATCCGATATGCAAAAAGAATCACGTGAAACGGAATACTACAACGCAGGTCATAGCAAGTGCAAATTTGAATTGAATTTGAATTTAAACAGATCAATAAACATTTGAATTTTTGTTTACACATGATATAGACAGAAAGTACATGAAACGAGTGATCCAATGCAAAAAGAATCACTCGATTTGGATCAACGGTTTAAAAGATATGGCCTCCGGAATTTGAAATTTGAATTTGAAAATAATTCAAATTCAAAAGTGTGCAAAGTGTGCAGAAATTTATTCCATGCTAAAGTACAGAACAACACGAGTGCGTAGGAAAAAGTTTCACCTCGATCCGACTTACGGTTGCGGAGATATTGCCGGTGCGAGGTCAGGTGGTTTTCTGCCAAAAAGGACTGATCTACAATTATCTTTTCTTCAGAAAAAGCGATCGGGTCCTTGAGACCAGATCTGGCCGAAGTTGGTTCGGCGAAGCGGTTTCCGGCGACTCCGGCGGGGTGGCACGGACTCTGGCGACGAGGGGCGAGGCGGCACGGCACCAGGGGGCACGGGAGAGCGCCGTGGCTGGCCAGGGCGCGCGGCACAAGGGGCGAGAGGGAGGTGGCGTCCGTCGAGGCGCGGCGGCGTCGGCTCCGGCGAGGAGCGGCTGGGCGGCGAAGGCGGCGCTGGCGGCGCGGGCGCGGCCGGCGGTGCTCGAGGTGGCCGGCGCGGGCTGGCTGGGCGGAGGCGCTCCGACGACTAGCCGCTGACGGGAGGTGACGGCGGGGCTGACGGCGGGGCCCGGCGGCGGCGAGAAAAAGAAAGAAATAAAAAGGAAAAACCTAATTTCTATATTTAGGCTGAGAGGAAAAAAAACAAACTGGGTCCACATGTCAGGCACTATTTTGGATAATGTTTTGGATAAGTTGGAATTTAATAATAAAAGAAATTCAGAAAATCATTTAAATGATTTAAACTTTGAAATTCAATAAATTTTAAACCGTAACTCAGATTCAAAAACTTTATACATGAAAATTGATCAAAAAAATATAACAAATACGAATACACTATCCGTATGTCTATCACACCCCTCTAACACAACGAACATCGAACCGCCCCCCTCCGGACCGACTGTCCGAGAAATTCTCTCGTACTGCTAATGTACCCGGATGAATTTATTTCGAACACGAATGTTTCTCAGAATAGATCAACTAGTACGGATACACCCCCTTATGTTTGTCCGGTACCCACAACACCTCCGGCATGATATCTCCCCCCTTACGGACACCTTGTTCGATAATCACCCGGAGCTGGCCGTTCATCCCCGGATGAATTCCCCCTTCGAGCAACGTGCATTGCACTGCGTTAGAACACCGTTAACATTTCATCTGTCATGTCATGCATCTGTTTGTATATGCTTGCTGTGTATTTACTGTTTCTCCCCCCCCCCCCCTTAATCTCCGGTAGACCCCGCTGCTGCCGTCGACTACGCCGCTGCTGAGTACGACTACTTCGTCGACGACCCTACCCCTACCGTCGAGCTTCCAGGCAAGCAGAGCCATTCTATTCCCCAGATATCGCCTATCTTTCCGTACATTTCTTGCACTAGGCATTGTTACTGCTGATGCTACGTTACAATCCTATTCAATTGCATAGCCTGTTTTTTTGTCGCCCCTTGATGTACCTCCTTTATCCTATGCTGCCTATTATTATTATTATGCATTATTCAGCAGTGAGCCCTGCGCATTGTTAGCTAGGATTAGATAGAGGGCCGTGATCACTCAGGGGAGTGAACGCGGATACAAATATTATAACTGCACAGGTACGGTACAATGCAAACACCGCCTCAGGCCCCTAGCTCGGCTCTGCCGAGCCACCATCAAGTGTGAGCTATCAAGGAGTAATCCTTGTACTCCACTCGTTGCTGACTCTGTATAGCCGCTCTAGGTACCTGAGCAACGGTTGTCCTTCAGGTAAGAAGTCGGGCGACCCAACGGTGCCTGCGAGAGGTATTGCGACGGGACGACAGGGAGGGCACGACCAGTGTACCGGTGTGCTTGGCCCCTGATCGTTGGCCGCGAGAGTTACCAAACCACGAAAGTCGAGCTCCTCCAGGAGCAAACGCGAGACAAGGTAAGGAGACGGTTCACCTTGTTGGTAAATGCAGTGACTTGGTGGGACGACAGGGCAAGCACCGATGTACTAGTGGGCCTGGATTCTTTCTTTGTCCGCGGGTCAGTTAAGTCGAGGCAACGATAACGGTTGTCATGCAGGTTAATTAAAATAACTAATGGTTCAGTGGATGCCTTGAGTTGGCTATATGCCATGTACGCACTACCTACCCGTGGGAATTACGAGTTATGGGCTCCTCTGCTTCGTAGTGTCGTCCGAGGACTCCTCAGACGTCAGCAGTACCGCGGCCTGCGCCGGGAAGTGCTGTTGTCTTATTTTCTCGCGCGGTGGTGTCTTATTTGGATTTGCTTCAACTTCACTGGCCAGCCACGCACCGTGCATGAGTACGTTCGGGTTGGGGTCCAAGGCCCGGCGTACTTAGGATTTAGACCGGCGGATGGCCTCTCTGTTGAGTTTGAAAGATGGGCTATGAAGTGTCGGATAGCCTCGGTGGAGCGTTCCCTTACAAGGTTCCCGCCACCCTGGAGATCCGTGCGTGTAGCGTAACACAAGTGCACCCCTGCAGGGAAGATTAATCTATTCGAATAGCCGTGTCCACGGTAACAGGACGCTTTATGCTGAAGCTGGATCTTACCACTACAAACTATTATTATTAAACTGTATGGTTGCGGGTTTTCTTCCTCGCGGGGATGTCGAGGAGGTGAACTCGGAGGCATTGCTAATTATTACAACTTATCATTATACAATGCTGCAACAACTTCTGCTGCATTGTTAATTTATGCTTTATATAAACTGTTGGCTGATTCTTACCTCATGCTGCAAGACATCGTCGGAAGATGCTAGTCTTCGATAGGCCTAGCTTCTTACCCTTATTCTGATTTCTATCTTGCAGTCCACTATATATAGCCTCTTCTTTCCGTTGATACAATGCATAATGCTTAGTAGCGGACGTAAGACTCGCGGGTATGCTAGATACTCACCTTTGCTTTATGTCCCTTTTTCTCTTTGCCTGATCGGCCGCTGCAGTCGACGTTGGAGCCCAGGAGCAGGAGTACCCCGGAGGCGACTACTACGACGTCGAGTTCCCCGTTGACCAGGAGTAGTTCGGTGGATCCCAGACAGGAGGCCTCGCCTTTTCGATCTGTATCTCTGATGTGATTTGTGCTAGCCTTCTTAAGGCAAAAATTGACTAACTATGTCTGTACTCAGATATTATGGCTTGTATGACTTATGTATTCGGATCCTCGTGATCCATGGTATTGTAATATATTTGTTTAGCCTTTTGTGTTTAGTTTTGTGCTCTAATATTCTCACTGTGGCACCCTAATCTCAGCTGTGTACCCTGCGTGTATGATTACTGTACACGGATTGATTTTGGGGGCGTCACAAGTTGGTATCAGAGCCGACTGCCTGTAGGAAGCCACCCCACCACTACTTGGTCGAAGTTGAGTCTAGACTTTGAACAACTATCTTGCTAACTTAATATTTGGCTTACGGTCCCACATTGATGTCACTACGTGTGATATCTATGGTATTAGGATCCTTTTCTCCTTACCTATGCTCTGGGAATCTGCTCTCTTGTCCTTGCTGGTAAGTTTTACAAACACTGACATTAGGATCACGTTCTCTTGATTCCACCCGGCGTTTTGGTGCTTCCCCATTGATTGAGTCGTGTCGCTGGAGTTCTACCCCAGGTCCCGGACCGCGGATCCCATTCTCATTCTGGGCAGGCCGCGCGTCCTCTGGCATTAACTCCTGTGGCCAACAGTTTTCTTGCGGCGTGATTGACATAGTGGAATCTATGTCGCGTCGTGTAATCCTTACCGCGGTCTGCGCGCCGCCTAGTGAGTCCCTTTTCCTTAATTTCTACGACGTTACGCTGCCCGATTTTCGATTGACTCCGTGTGTAAATGTGTATGTCTTATATGACTACTCCTATATATATCCGCTCCTCCTCTTCGTTGTCGTTTTACTTCAGGCTTGATTCCGGTATCTCGTTAAATTTTCATCGCTGAAATACCCCTGTTAAATTCTAGTAGGATGGCTGGTCGTGGTGGTCGTGGTCGTGGGCGTGGTGCCAACGACCCACCTCTGCCACCGGTTTACATGGCCGGGATGATGCAGCAGTTCGAGCTGAACCGTCAGTTCATGGAGAATGTCATGGCTCAGTTCCCCCAGCCGAATCAGAATGGGCACCACCATCAGCATGCCACCGTGACTCTGCACGACTTCACCCGCCTTAACCCCACTATGTTACGCAACACTGTTCAGCCGTTGGATGCTGATGACTGGCTTCGCGACATCACTCACGAGCTGGAGTCTGCTAATGTCGATCCAACCGACTATGTGAACTTTGAGTCTTATCATCTGAAAGGCGCCGCTGCTCAGTGGTGGAGCACCCACAAGCGTTCACTGCCAGTTGGAGAAGTCATCACCTGGGATGAATTTCAGTCTGCCTTTCGCGCTCGCTACATTCCTCAGGGGATCATGGATCGTAAGGCGGAAGAATTCCACAACCTCACTCAGGGCGACATGACTGTTGAAGCCTATCAGCGCGAGTTCCTCAACCTCTCTCGCTATGCGGAAGAAGAGATCACCACTGATGCTCGCAGGCAGCAGAAGTTCCGTCATGGCCTCAATCCAGACCTCAGGCTCGCTCTTGCCATTCATGATTTAACCAACTTCGCCACCATGGTGAACAAGGCTATCACCGTCGAGACTGCCCAGATGGAGCACAAGAACTCTCTGAAGCGTTATCGTGACGTTGGCTCATCTTCGGGCACAACGCAGAAGCGTCGTATCTGGCTCCCTACCAGTGTGACCCATTACCCTGTCCCTGCTCCAAGGCCGTCTTATGCTGCACCCCGTCTGCCTCCGCCACCGCAGATGCCAAGAGCTCTACCTGCACCACCCAATGCTACACCCCTTCGTCCTCAGGATGGATTATGCTTCACGTGCCGCCAACCCGGACATTTTTCTCGAGATTGCCCCCAGAAACAGAAGCAACTAGTAGTTCACCCTACTGGCTGCGGAAATGGTCGTGGTAGCAACAGGACCCCCAACTATAATACTGGGTCTGCTGCTTATGCTCGTGGACATGCTAACAACATCAATGTTGAAGAAGCTCAGCAACAACCCGCTACCGTGATGGGTACCCTTCTCGTTAATTCTATACCTGCTACTGTTTTATTTGATACAGGAGCATCACATTCATTCATGTCGGAAGCATTTGCATTGTCTCATAACTTCGCATTGGAAAAGATGAACCCACCGATGGTTGTTCGCACCCCGATAGGCCAATGCCGAACCACCAAGATAGTGCCCGAAACCATCGTTGAAATTGAAGGAATTGAATTCCTTGCTTCCCCCATCATCCTGACGTCTTCCACCATAGACCTCATTCTGGGAATGGATTGGTTGAAATTTCACGATGCCGCACTTTATTGTGGCACCAAGTCTGTCCAACTTTTTCACCCCTCGGGCGAGATTGTTAACCACACCACCCGAGTTACCCGTAATGCCGAAACACATATATTTATGATGAATGCTTTGAATGCCGCCCCCCTCGAAGGCATCGAGAACGTTCCAGTCGTTCGCGATTTTCCCGACGTCTTCCCAGAAGAACTGCCGGGAATACCCCCGATCAGAGAAGTCCAATTTGTCATCCACTTGAAGCCCGGCGCCACCCCTATTGCCAAGCGTCCTTACAAGATGCCGCCACATGAACTCCTTGAACTTAAGGAGGAAATCGACAAGGCACTTTAGAAAGGATTCATTCGCCCCAGTTCCTCAGCTTGGGGAGCACCTTCGCTTTTTGTCAAGAAGAGCGATGGGACAAACTGATTGGTCCAAGATTATCGGCCCATTAACCAAGCCACCATCCAGAACAAATACCCACTTCCCCGGATGAACGATCTGTATGATCAACTTGCCGATCCAAGGTGTTTTCTAAACTCGACTTGAGGTTGGGTTGTCACCAAATCCGAGTCCGTGATGAGGACATTCCGAAGACTGCCTTCATTACTCGCTATGGTTCATACGAGTACACCGTCATGTCCTTTGGGATAACCAATGCTCTAGCCACCTTCTCCAGATTGATGAATTATATTTTCATGGAGTACCTCGACAAGTTCGTCGTGGTTTATCTGGATGATATATTGATATGTTACAAGAATGAAGAAGAACATGCTGAACATCTTCGTCTTATACTGGAGAAGATTCGAGAACACAAACTCTACGCTAAGTATTCTAAGTGTGAGTTCTGGCTTCCCGAAGTAACCTACCTTGGACATGTGATTTCCAAGGATGGCATTGCCGTCACCCCAGAACGTATCCAGGCTATTCTGGACTGGACTCCTCCCAAGACCGTCAAGCAAGTCCGCAGTTTCCTCGGGATCGCTAGCTATTTCTGCCGTTTCGTCGAGAATTTCTCCAAGATTGCCAGGCCTCTGACTAATCTGTTTCACAAAGGCGTCAAGTTTGAGTGGACAGATAAATGTCAAGAAAGTTTCCAAGCGCTCAAGGACAAGCTAACTTCTCCCCCGGTGCTCGCTCCCCCTGATACTCAGAAGGATTCTTGATATATTGCGACGCGTCTCGTCAAGGATTAGGCTGTGTCCTAATGCAAGAGCGCAAAGTGATTTCTTATGGCTCTCGTCAGTTGCGTCCTCACGAAGACAAATATCCAACACATGATCTCGAATTGGCTGCAGTAATTTATGCATTGAAGCTGTGGCGACATTACCTCGTCGGTAATCGTTGCGAGGTCTACACCGATCACCAAAGTCTGAAGTACCTGTTTACTCAGCCAGACCTGAATCTTCGTCAACAACGATGGCTCGAGACAATAGCCGACTTCAACATGGATATTTCGTATACCCCGGGCAAGGCTAATGTGATGGCCGATGCCTTGAGCCGCAAAGCTTACTGTTCTGAACTTGAGGTTCAGGTGCAGCAACCACTTCTGTATGAAGAGTTTCGCAAGTTGAACCTCGAGATGGTTCCTCAAGGTTACGTTAACAACCTGGTTCTCGAGTCAAAACTCGACGCCCTCATCAAGAGTAGGCAGCCTCTTGACGCTGACATTGTGAAGATCAAGCAAGACATCGCAGAAGGAAAGCCCTCCTCTTTTACCATTGATGCCAATGATGGTGATACTGTGTACTTCAAGGGCCGCTTAGTAGTTCCTGTGAGCTCAGACATCATTAACTGTGGTCCGGATATCATGGAAGAAGCCCATAATTCTCCCTTGTCAATCCACCCTGGCAGTACCAAGATGTATAAAGACCTTCGTCAGCGGTACTGGTGGCCTTACATGAAGCAAGACATCGCCCGCTATGTTTCTCACTGTGACGTTTGCAGTCGCGTCAAGGCCGGACATCAAAAACCTGTTGGCTGGTTGCAACCACTCCCTCCTCCTGATTGGAAGTGGGACAAAGTCGAAATGGACTTCGTCACCGGTTTTCCTAAGTCACAGAAAGGTAACGATGCCATCTTCGTCGTCATCGACCGATTCTCCAAGATTGCTCACTTCCTGCCGGTCAAGGAGACGATCACTGCTAGTCAGTTAGCACACTTGTATATCTCTCGGATTGTGTCACTCCACGGTATTCCGCTGGAGATCAGTTCAGACCGTGGCATCCTTTTCACCTCACGATATTGGAATAGTTTCATGGAAGCCTTCGGGACTCGTCTGTCTCTCAGCACCGCTTATCACCCCCAGTCGCAAGGCCAAGTTGAACGAGTCAATCAAGTGCTGGAAGACATGCTTCGCGCTTGTGTCCTTTCATTCGGCATGAAATGGGAGGAATCTCTCCCGTACGCGGAATTCTCTTACAACAATAGCTATCAGGCTAGCTTGAAGATGGCCCCCTTCAAAGTTCTATTCGGATGTAAGTGTCGAACCCCCCTGAATTGGTCAGGAACTGGGGAACGACCCTACTTCGGACCGGATCTTGTCCAACAAGCTGAAGATCAAGTTCGCGTTGTGCAAGAAAATCTCAAGGCCGCACAGTCTCGTCAGAAGAGCAACTATGACCGCAAACACCGGGAAATGGAGTATCAACCTGGTGAATACGCTTACCTCCGTGTCACTCCCATGAGGGGCACTCATCGCTTCGGTATCAAGGGAAAGTTGGCTCCTCGCTACATTGGCCCGTTCCGTATCCTTTCTAGGAGTGGACCCGTGGCATACCGGTTGGAATTGCCGCGAACCTCTCCCAAGTCCACGATGTTTTCCACGTGTCGCAACTCCGTCGCTGCTTCAAGGACCCTATCCGCGAAGTGGAACATGATATGATCGAGCTGCAGCAAGACTTAACTTATCGAGAACATCCGAGCCGCATTCTCGATCAGTCTGAACGTCGAACCCGCAACAAGACCATCAAGTTCCTCAAAGTCCAGTGGTCGAATCATTCTGAAGATGAAGCCACTTGGGAACGTGAAGATCGCCTTCGCGATGAATACCCCGATCTTTTCCTCGCTACCACTTAAATTCTCGGGACGAGAATTCTTGTAGTGGGGGAGATTTGTAACACCCTCAGTGTCTGTAACAGTAATCATCATCACTGTTGACCATCACTTCTTGTTAATCACTGTTATCCCCTGTCCATAATCAAACTTTGCTTCTGCTCTTTTCAAACCATGCTGGTTGGTAATCAAAACCCAAAGCCCAATGCATCTTTCTCATCAAGAAACCAAACCCTAGTTGAAACTACTTTGAATGAAAATTAAAACAAAAGTGTTCAAATAAAGTTGTTCCATAAATCCTGGAACCACTTTTGTAAATTGCCAAAATCATTAGAAGCATATTGGACTAACTTTGGAAATTTTTGAAGCTATAGAGAAATGTAAACAACTCAAACAGTAGCAAAAACAGTGGCATTTGATACCTTTTAAATAAAACAACAATACAAGAGAATTAATATATGCCCCAAACTTTTTGTAGCACTGATGTGGGGTATAACAATAATTGTGGAGCCTAGTACATATTTTGCAAAAATGCTAAAGTCTATAAAACAAATACAAACAGAAAAGACAGAAAACAAAAAAAGCAAAAGAAAATACAAAACAACTAAACCTCGCCCTAGGCGAGGCCCACCCCCGACCCAGCCGCCCACTCCTCTCTTCTCTCTCCCCCACCCCAACCACCCTCACCTGCTCCGTCTCCGTGGCGAGCCCGCCATGGATGGGCGCCCTGCCGGCCTGCCCCACCTCCCTGTGGGCACGTCGAGGATAAGGGCAAGCCCCCCTCCCCCGTGGACACGGCCACATCCATTTCCCCTCCCCCTCACCTCATCGTCTTCGGGGCAAAGCTGCCCGAGCCGCCGCCGGCCACCGTTGCGCACCCGCGCGGCCACCCTCACTCCCAACACCCACAACCATGTCCAGTCGACTCGTAGCCGTCGTCCTCGCCGTCCATCAGAAGAGGAGGAGCTCGGCGCCACCCAGCCCGTTCAATCAACGTCGTCATCTTCCTCCAGCCGCCGTGACCACAGTCGGATTTTGCCGCCTCCACGCCTCCCCCGAGCTCGCCGTCACCTGCGTTGGATTCGCGGTGAGACCCTCGTGCTTCCCTTTGTGGTCATAGCCGCCCGTTTAGCACATAGACGCCGCCCCCTTCTCACTTGCACCGGCCGCCATTGCCACGAGCTCGAACTCGGCGAGCCCGGCGGGCCGCTTGTTCCCGCACCCGTGCGCGCCCCTGACCTACGCGTGCACGCGCACGCGCTCTCCATCCGTAGCCCGCTCGCCCCGCGGCTTCCCCTCGCCGTCGTGCTGCTGTTGTGGCCGCCGGCAGGCACCACTGGTTCAAACCAGTGGCTGTGCCACTGGCCCATGGGGCCGGCCCAGATTATTAGGGGCTAATCCCCTGTTAACTAGCCCTAATGCAATTTCTAATTAAAACTAGTTGAGTACCCCTTTGTGCCAATGACATGTGGGTCCGGTATCACTTAATTCCCCTGGTTAAATTAACACAATTAGTTAACTGTCTCTGTCTCAATGACAGCTGGGTCCCACTGGTTATTAGATTAAATAAAAGAAATTCTAAAACAACAGTCAATGACATGTGGGCCCAGTGGCTTTTCTGATTTATTAAAATGTTTTATAAATAAATAGAGGCTGACATGGCACTATTTTGGATAATGTTTTGGATAATGTTGGAATTTAATAATAAAAGAAATTTAGAAAATCATTTAAATGATTTAAACTTTGAAATTCAATAACTTTTAAACCGTAACTCAGATTCAAAAACTTTATACATGAAAATTGATCAGAAAAATATAACGAATACGAATACGCCATTCGTATGTCTATCACACCCCTCTAACACAACGAACATTGAACCGTCCCCCTCCGGACCGACTGTCCGATAAATTCTCCGGTACTGCTAATGTACCCGGATGAATTTATTTCGAACACGAATGTTTCTCAGAATAGATCAACTAGCACGGATACACCCCCTTATGTTAGTCCGGTACCCACGACACCTCCGGCATGATATCTCCCCCCTCCGGACACCTTGTCCGATAATCACCCGGAGCTGGCCGTTCATCCCCGGATGAATTCCCGCTCCGAGCAACGTGCATTGCACTGCGTTAGAACACCGTTAAGATTTCATCTGTCATGTCATGCATCTGTTTGTATATGCTTGCTGTGTATTTACTGTCCCCCCCCCCTTAATCTCCGGTAGACCCCGCTGCTGCCGTCGACTACAACGCTGCTGAGTACGACTACTTCGTCGACGACCCTACCCCTACCATCGAGCTTCCAGGCAAGCAGAGCCATTCTTTTCCCCAGATATCGCCTATCTTTCCGTACATTTCTTGCACTAGGCATTGTTACTGCTGCTGCTACGTTACAATCCTATTCAATTGCATAGCGTGTTTTTTTGTCGCCCCTTGATGTACCTCCTTTATCCTATGCTGCCTATTATTATTATTATGCATTATTCAGCAGTGAGCCCTGCGCATTGTTAGCTAGGATTAGATAGAGGGCCGTGATCAGTCAGGGGAGTGAACGCGGGTACAAATATTATAACTGCACAGGTACGGTACAATGCAGACACCGCCTCGGGCCCCCTAGCTCGGCTCTGCCGAGCCACCATCAAGTGTGAGCTATCAAGGAGTAATCCTTGCACTCCACTCGTTGCTGACTCTGTATAGCCGCTCTAGGTACCTGAGCAACGGTTGTCCTTCAGGTAAGAAGTCGGGCGACCCAACGGTACCCACGAGAGGTATTGCGACGGGACGACAGGGAGGGAACGACCAGTGTACCGGTGTGCTTGGCCCCTGATCGTTGGCCGCAAGAGTTACCAAACCACGAAAGTCGAGATCCTCCAGGAGCAAACGCGAGACAAGGTAAGGAGACGGTTCACCTTGTTGGTAATCGTAGTGACTTGGTGGGACGACAGGGCGGGCACCGATGTACTGGTGGGCCTGACTGTTGTCGTTGTCCACGGGTCTGTTAAGTCGAGGCAACGATAACGGTTGTCACGCAGGTTAATTAAAATAACTAATGGTTCAGTGGATGTCTTGAGTTGGCTATATGCCATGTACGCACTACCTACCCGTGGGAATTACGAGTTATGGGCTCCTCTGCTTCGTAGTGTCGTCCGAGGACTCTTCAGACGTCAGCAGTACCGCGGCCTGCGCCGGGAAGTGCTGTTGTCTTATTTGCTCGCGCGGTGGTGTCTTATTTGGATTTGCTTCAACTTCACCGGCCAGCCACGCACCGTGCAGGAGTACGTTCGGGTTGGGGTCCAAGGCCCGGCGTACTTAGGATTTAGACCGGCGGATGGCCTCTCTGTTGAGTTTGAAAGATGGGCTATGAAGTGTCGGATAGCCTCGGTGGAGCGTTCCCTGACAAGGTTCCCGCCACCCTGGAGATCCATGCGTGTAGCGTAACACAAGTGCACCCCTGCAGGGAAGATTAATCTATTCGAGTAGCCGTGTCCACGGTAATAGGACGCTTTATGCTGAAGCTGGATCTTACCACTACAAACTATTATTATTAAACTGTATGGTTCCGGGTTTTCTTCCTCGCGGGGATGTCGAGGAGGTGAACTCGGAGGCATTGCTAATTATTACAACTTATCATTATACAATGCTGCAGCAACTTCTGCTGCATTGTTACTTTATGCTTTATATAAACTGTTGGCTGATTCTTACCTCATGCTGCAAGACATCGTCGGAAGATGCTAGTCTTCGATAGGCCTAGATTCTTACCCTTATTCTGATTTCTATCTTGCAGTCCACTATATACAGTCTCTTCTTTCCGTTGATACAATGCATAATGCTTAGTAGCGAACGTAAGACTCGTGGGTATGCTAGATACTAACCTTTGCTTTATTTCCCTTTTTCGCTTTGCCTGATCGGCCGCTGTAGTCGACGTTGGAGCCCAGGAGCAGGAGTACCCCGGAGGCGACTACTACGACGTCGAGTTCCCCGTTGACCAGGAGTAGTTCGGTGGATCCCAGAAAGGAGGCCTCGCCTTTTCGATCTGTATCTCTGATGTGATTTGTGCTAGCCTTCTTAAGGAAAAACTTGACTAACTATGTCTGTACTCAGATATTATGGCTTGTATGACTTATGTATTCGGATCCTCGTGATCCCTGGTATTGTAATATATTTGTTTATCCTTTTGTGTTTAGTGTTGTGCTGTGATATTCTCACCGTGGCACCCTAATCTCAGCCGTGTACCCTGCGTGTATGATTACTGTACACGGATTGATTTTGGGGGCGTCACACTGCCATACATGATTGAGGCACATATGTAATATTTCTGCTGTTGCTATGCTGAGTTTGCTGGGATCCGATGGATTATGAGATTATGTTCAGATTGTGTTTGAGTAATATATTTGATTCTCCTATTTTATGTTTATGTTCTAGAGTAATTCTTGCATGTTCTCCGTTGCTGTTTATTGCTTTGGCCAAGTAGTAGGTAGTGACTCCAAGAGGGAGCGTTATGCATGATTGTGGGTTCATGCCCCCCGATGACTAGCTTGAGTGACAGAAACATGAGTCTAGGGTATGTGCTATTGCCACAAGGGAGAAAACAATGGTGCTTGTACTTGCGGGTGCAAGGATTGTTTACTTTACGCAAAGTTCTTTAATGCGGTTGCCCGTTGCTTTGAGTTTACACTTTGGGTGGGATTCGCAACTTAATACCAGCGAGATGTTCTGGATAGATATCTCAAGGTGGATGATTAGTAGGTAGATGCAGATGGATTTAGGTCTACTTGATTTGGCATACCACCCAAGCTTTTGAGCCTCTTCCTTTCTTTGTAGCATAGTTAGCATTGGTTTGCACACATAATCCTGTCTATTGCCCAGCTGTAATATTTTTACCTCACATGGCTATTTTATCGTCTTTTGGGAGAGAGATATCACTAGTGAACATCATAGGACCCCAGTCCATATTTCTAATACTGTTTACACCCGCTATCAATTTACTAATTTATTTACTTTTCCGTTGCTATCACTATCATTATTATCCCGTGCGTTTTATCCTTTGTAAACAACAAGGCCGGAGGAATTGACAACTCCTCTGTACTCGTTGGGAATCAAAGTTATTTTCCGTGTGTGCAGGTCCAGGTGAAGTAAGCAACCCTGAGTTGTGAACGACGCCATTGTTCACTTCACCACCTTCTTGTATCTGTTGGAGTCCTATTGGTTCGACACTTAAACCTTAGCATCTTCGCTAAGGGAAATTTGCCGCTACGCTACATCTCACCTTCCACTTTGGGTAAACCAACGAGGGGCGAGAAGTAAACCTTAGCATCTTTGCTAAGGGAAATTATCGACACTGTAGGAACTACTTTCTCCTCAATCAAAACCAAAAAGGTAGAAACTCCGGCAAAGAAGGAACCTAGGTTTGTTTACGTTCCAAAGGCTCCTCGTTTCAAAAATAATCTATCTATTGTCAAAGGGGTTGAAACTGTAAAGACTTTGGAAGAGATACCTCTCTTTAATAGAATAAATGAGACTCCAATTGATCTTCCGCCTTTTGCTTTTATTCCTAGAAGTATATTTATTAGGCCTTTATTTTAGAGACCTCTTAAGAGTGGTTGTACTATTGAAGAGATTTTTTATGATCTTGATGATGGTTCAATGGATACAACTTGATCTATTTGCATTAAGCCTAGCTAATGGCTTTAAAGAAGCGCTTTCGGGAGGCAGCCCGCAACGAATTTAGGATTTAATTTTAGTTTTTCTTCTGTTTTTAGTGGTCTTGATGATTTTTACTACTGTAGGAACATCATTGTATCTTTACTTTTCAAGCTTTGTGCCATTTATGGCCTCATATGACAAGGGAAGTGAAAGTTGTGACATGCTGTCCAGAAAACAGATTCTGTCCTCGTGACTAGAAAAATGGCAGAAAAATCCCAGTTCATATTTTTGAGACGAAATTTTTACAAAGTGTGCTCTATACAATTACAGAACTTTTGTATGTTCTGAGTTTTTTTATTTGAGTTGTATAAGTATCCCTAAAAAATTCTTTACTACCTGCTGGTCTGTTTTTCACAGATTCTGTCCTGTTTTGCCTTTCCTTCATTTTGCGAACCTTAAGCTTTCTTTTTCTTTGCAATAACTTTTTGGAAATCTTGAGAAACAGTATCTCTTAAATAATATCTTTGTTTCCAGAGGAGAAAAAAATATTTTATTATGGCTACTGACCTCGCTAATCAGATTATGATGAGTTATGTATGAAGGGAGTTTTCGAGTGTGCGAGGGAAGATGATGAAAGAAGATTCAGGAGTGTCAAGCGCTCAAGCTTGGGGATGCCCCCATGCATACCCAAGAAATATTCAAGTAGACTCAAGCGTCTAAGCGTCTAAGGTTTTATTTTTAGTTTTCTTTAGCTTTGCTTGCTGTTCATAACAAGTTAGAACCTAGCTTTCTTTGTGTGGGAGAGAAACACGCTCCACTTTCAAAATCTAGAACACAACATAGGATTTTTCATGCTTACCTTTGTTGTGTGTGTTCTTTATCTTTTTCATAGCTACTTTCATGTTTAGCTCTTAGTTTTCATGCTTATCTTTTTAAAGAGCTTTTGTTTAGTTTGTTGCTGGAACTCACTTGAGTTTTCATGATTATCTTGTTTAGAGAGTTTTCCTATTGCACTAAGTTTTGTGTCTTGACTTGAAGTAGGTAATTGAGGTTGCTATTCTTTTGTAGTAGTAACTTGCAATAGTTTTGATGTATTGTTTTGAGTAATGTTTGAACTTTTGGTGTCAAGAGCTTTAGCCTATTAGTGATAGATGTCGTATTTTGGGCAATCGTGTTTATTTTCAAAACTTACAAAATTAGTTGAGAACTTTAGCTACTAGATGGATCACTACTCTTCTGAGGGGTCGAATATTAGAGTACACTCACGTACCATGAGTCGAGGATGCGCAAGGATAACCAAAACCCCATACACTCCTCCTCAGGGTACTTGTCTCTTTGTGACACCTCCTTATTAGATTGAGAGTTACTGATAATAAGTGCATGAGTTCTTCAGACTAATGTGAGTATTCGAAAGTTGACACTTCCACCTTCCCATATTTTTCTAGCCTCTCCTGTGTCGTGCATTTCTTTCTTCTCACTCCGAGAGTTGCGTCCACCTTCACCGGTACATCCAAACCCTTGGCACGATACGCTCTGTCATCATAAACCTCCTTATATCCTTCCTCAAAACAGCCACCATACCTACCTATCAAGGCATTTCCATAGCCTTTCCGAGATATATTGCCATGCAACATCCATCTTCTCATGACTTGATCTTCATGTCATACATGATACTTGCTTGATCGATGAGCCGCATGCTAGTTGGGCCTTGCCCTAATCATTGCTAATGACGCGCTAGTATCATTGCATATCTTGCTACACTGGCAGAGGCATAGATTTGCATACATCATGATAGTTACATCTTCTTTATCATTTGAGTACTTTTGTAAAGTGTGAAAGATCTTCTATACTTTTTGTAATATATAGAGTGTTTCCCCTAAAGTGAGGAAAAGATCCCAAAGAGGACAAATTAAAAGATCCCAAAGAGGACAAAATCAAAATATCCCAAAGGGGAAAAATGAGAGAAATAGAAAGAGCCATTGAGGCCAAAAAAATACAAAAAAAGCAAAAAAGAGAAAAAGAAATAAAAAGAGAGAAGGGGGCATACTACTATTCCTTTTGAGAGATCCACACTTGTACTCCGTCTTATATCTTGTACTCCATAGAGATTATCATTTATGCATATAGCTATGTGGGGACCTTCACATTATAGAACTTGGCTTGTATATTCCAATGATGAGCCTCCTCAAATGAGCTCTAGGTCTTCTTGAGCAAGCAAGTTGGATGCACCCCCACTAGTTCCATGGGATAGCTTACCTTAGCTCATATGTGCATCCGTTGGATGGCAATCCCTACTCCTCACATCATATCTATCATTTGGCTTTCTCTCGCCTATGATTGTCCTCATTGATGTGAGCCTTTCACACCTTTTTGTCTTCCTCCTCCACCATATTCTCTCTTCGCCATCCTAAGTGTCAACTTTCTTGCTTACGCTCATCCATTGCATGAGTGCTCATAATGTCGAAAAGGAGTGGATCATTTTGACTTGTACCTGGCTAGTGGTCCGGGGATGAGTCAAGATAAGATTCCAAAGAAGACCAAGTGTGAAACTTTAGTAGATTGAGTTCTCAACACAAAAATAATTTTTCTCGTATATCCCTATCCCCTTTCTTGCACACAAACACCATTTGGAGACATTCGAGTCACGGACAGCGAGAGCTCTTGCACCTTTATGTTCTTATGTTGCTTGTTTCAATGCTAAATATAGACTCTTGCCTGTTATGACTTGAATTGAATTACATTCCTTGATTTCTTTACCTAAAAGTTCTTATATGGTTGTTAGCATGTCACCACAGAAATTATGCTTTTATGATTTACCTACTCGGGGACGAGCAGGAATTAAGCTTGGGGATGTTGATACGTGTAAGGCCCGATATGCGGTACTGTTCCAGATCTAGATGTTTCCATCCGGATCCGGGGACGAAGCACATATCGGTCCCACCGCGACATATGACTTTCGTCATATGCCTCGGATTTCCAACATGATATCACAACATTACAGATACAAGGATACAACATCTCATACAATCGGTATACAACTTCCTTAATACAATACAACAGCGGAAGATACATGTCTGAGTACAGACTACAATCAAATGCCTAGTGGCAAAGAGAAAATCATCGATCCCCATAACCACACGGGTCCAAGGCCCTCCGCCGGGATCCGCCTAACTAGTCGTCGTCGAGTCTCCACGTGAAACGTCGATCACCATACCTGTTGTCGATCAAGAACCCTGAAAAGAGTTTGAGGGTAGTATCATGAGTACAGAAGTACTCAACATCCAACTGTAGTAGTCAACTGACCCAGCAAGGACTTCATCACTCGTCATTCTAGGAAAACTAGTAGTTTACGGTAAGGATGAGGTAAGTGGTGAGGTTGCTGCCACACTAGCATTTATGAAGTGGCTAACGATCTAGAGAGTAAGATAAGAAGCCAAGCATTCGATGAGGAATCACCTCCAACAAGTCTTGCTATCAACTACTTACGCAAACATAACACCTATCCTATCCTTGTCCTCCTCTTCGAATCCCAACGAAGAAGAAGCAGTCAAGGCACACACACGTTGATTAAGTTATATTAAGATTATCTCAGTTGTTGTTGTCTATGAACAAGGAGTAGGTCTCAAGTCGTCCATAACCGTGGACATGGCTTCTCGAAAAGATTTAACCCTGCAGGGGTGTACCAACTACCCATTACAAGGCTCCGCACGCACGTCCATCTCTCTCAGTTGCTACCCATCATAGGCAACCATTTTATGATTTAGTTCCGAGAGATCCGAAACGACATGTCTCTCTAGCTAACAACGAACAAATCCGGGTGGCCCTCGGGGAGTCGACACCCAATCCAAAAGCTGGCCACGCTCTCGGATCGGACTCTTTCATATGGCCAAGGTGGAGTTTAGTCTCACCTATATAACAGGGGACTTCCCTAGCTCACCAGTGTGGACTAACAGAGAAACCATGTCTCCGCTGGCCTGGGTTGTTTAAAAACTGCGAGGGGATCCACCAAGCACACACACGAGGTTTCAAATGGTAAATCAACTCGGGCCACCACAATAAATGTTTGAAGCTAGATAGGTAAGAAAAAGGGACCCCATAAAATCCCACACGCGGTTAGGCACGCTCAGTATTAAAACCAATACCCGGATCCTAGGTGACTCGAATGGAACAAAGCGTCGGGGCGGGATAGCCTAGACCTTCCATCCTTCGTCGAATGTAGTCAACATTTATAATAATCATATCATCAACAACAATAATAATAATGTGATAGACCAAACCAAGGAGTAACAGGGTAACATCGTAGCATCCTAAGCATGCATACTAAGCAGGGGCTGAGCAACGAGCAATAGTAACATAGCAGTACAAGGTTTGATGGGAGGGGACATGGCTGTATCGGTTTGAAAGAGGCTGTAAACATGTGGTAGGATCAAACATCGAACCTATCCTATACTAGCATGCAAACCGCTGGTTGAAATATAATGGATCATAAGTAATGTATAGTCCTTGCCTGTTGATAAGTCGGGTTCCGAAGGTGTAGTTGATCGCAAGTTCGCATCGTCTCCAAAAGGTACCCGCGGAAGCACATAAGACGATAAACACCGAAAAGCAATCAACGAGAAAGCATCTATTACTACGAGGCAAACACGAGCAAGCATCAACAAGAAGCAACACGAGAAATCGCACCTAGCGTCGAGAGCGGTTACTAACAATTTAAGTGGAGTACTCGTCACACACGACGATACCGCACGTTTACGGTGGTTCAAGTTGTTTAGCTACAGAAGGTGCGCAAAAGGTTATAAACACGGCATATCACTCAAGCATGGCATAGCACACAAACATGTCAAGAGGTGAAGCATAAGATAAACTATCTATTCTAGTCAATTTAAGTGAGGTACAACCTCAACATGGCATCCACTAAGTGCCGCACGACAATTAAAGGATTTGGTACTGTTCTGCCCTAAACCATATTTTAGGTTGGTAAACAGCAGAAAACAATAGCATAAACACAAAGTACATGAAAAACTAATCAAGGTACATATAAAGAACACTCCAAACGGAGTTACGGTTAAAAAGATACAAGCAAAACAAGTTTGGAACACAATCTGCCAACATCAGGAAGCACAGTTTAGAGCAATGCATAAACAGGATAATGAATGCAAACATGCTCACAAATGATATGGAACTAAATTAGACATGACAAGGAAGGCATGGCAAAAAGAATCATGCAAAAAGGCATCACAGATACAAAGATATTAAGCTAACAACATGGCATCGGAAAGTTACAGACTTAGAGAAAAATAGAGGTGGCTGCCAAAAACAGCAGCATAGCAACTTTGGAGCTCAATAACTATATGACCAGCAAGCATATCATGAAGATGCAATACATATAATGGAAGTAGACATGATGCTTAACAATATGAAAAAAGAATCAATGCAATATGCCTCATGGATGTGTTACAATCATCAACCAAAGTTGCAATAAAATAACAGCAGCAGCACACTAACAGGAAATAATAGCAATTAAAAGCCTGATGCCCACTTCAACAGAGATTTGCACCATCAATATGGCCTCAAATCAAAATGCTCACAAAAGATGGATTGAAGTACACACAATTCTAAACAAATTTACTTTTCGGCGCAACGTCATCCGAGCTACAGATTGATCGCAAACTACATCGCAAAATTGAATCAGCAGCAATTTACTCCAGACTTACCAGAAATTGAGGTACTGAAAAAAAAAGAAAAAAAAGAAACAAAACAAACAAAAAAAGGAAACGGGCCTCATCCTCTGGGCTTGGCCCATCTGGCGACCTGGGAGGCTGGACTGGGCCGCGGCCTACGAGGTGGGCCTTGTGGGGCAGGCCGAGCCCACGTGGCCGTCGGTTGGTGACGGCCGGAGCTGCCGGCCCCGTCCCGATGGGAACGGGCGGCGGCGCGACGGACGCCGCCGGCGGCGTGGTGGCCTGAGGTGGCGCAGAGGAGGCGGGGTTGGCCGGGAACGGAGGGGAACGGTGCGCCGAGACCGGATCCGTCCGGTGGCGGCGGCTGCCGGCCTTCGGGCGAGCTCCGGCGAGCTCCTGTCCATGGCGCGGGCGGCGGCTCCGGCTACCTGCGCGGGGAGGAGAGGAAAAGGAGGTCAGGGGGAGAGGAGGAGAGGCGCATGGAGAAAACAGAGAGGAGAGGGAGGCCTGGAGGAGGGGAGCCGGCGGCTGCGCGCGGCGGCCCGGCTGGACGGAGTTGGCGGCGGAGGCGGCTTCCTCCACGGACAGGAGGTGGGCTGGAGGTGAGAGGAGAGAGAGAGAAGTGGGCTAGGGGCGCATCTGGTCCGTTGGATCGGCCGATCCGACGGTCCAGATCGCAGGGAGCTAGGAATTTCGGGATTTTGGGATAAATTGGGAAGATCTGAGGTTTTCCAGGGGGGTGGCTGCAATTTTGGCTCAGGGAAACCATACAAAGGGGTGGGAGTGTGGTGGTCTTTATATATCCCAAATGACTGGCAGTTTGCAAAAACATCCTCGGTTTTTCTCCCGCGCGCGCGGTGTTTACGTTTCTGACCGCCGGGGGTCCGCATGACCTCCGATTCGGGTAAAACTTCGAACTGTGCGATCAGCGCGTCGAGCCGGCGGCGTTCACCTCGTGCTGGAACCGTTCTGAGGACACTTTACGGCGCTCTATAAAAATAACCCGTTTACTTATTAAACGGGGTTTTTTCGTTCCGTTGGCTGCGGCTGGTCTTGTGCGGTTTTTGCGACGGTGATCGGGTGAAACCCGGTGTCGCAAAGGTCGAGTGTCTGGGTGGCAAGGGTCGGTCTCCGTCAGGTACGAGATAAGAGGGGGAAAATAATCGCCGATCGATAAATCGGGGATGCAAACACCGCAATAAAATCATACAATCAAACAATTCACACCGAAAACAAAATTTTTAATTTTTGTGAAATATGGGCTGTTACAATACAACACCACCAACAAGTGATCTCGTCCCGAGATCCAAGATGATCTGGGGGAGAGGGGGGAAGAGAAAGAGAGTCGAAAATCTGCAACACCACCAACAAGGGACTCTGCTCCATGTCGACGTCGAACTTCGGTCGAGATAAATTTTCCGCAGAGAGACAACATCGTCGGAAGAACGAAACCGTCAGTGCCAAGAGGAAGAACGACATCTAAAACCTGGTCAAAGGGATAGTGTTTTACGACGCAAGTCGTGAAAACACCGGGCAAAAGGAGGGAGGGGAAAGGACGACCCAAATGATATCTGAAACCGGAGAAGCTAAAGGTACTACGGGAATTCCAACCTGAGCTCGGAATCGAGACAATACGCTGCAAGCAAGGCATTTTAACTATTCCGAAACTCCACACACTCGAGATCCTAGAGTTTTGAAGGGGGTAAGATAAGGATTAAAACAGTTAAGACACTTGTCCTGACCAGAGAAAGGGTAAGGAGGAAAAAGAATCCTACTCTCCGATAACTAACTTAGTAACTACAAAATAGTTTTTGTCTAGACTCGACTTCGGCCAGAAAAGGGATCCTACGGTCGGTAAGGCTCTGATACCAAGTTGTAAGGCCCGATATGCGGTACTGTTCCAGATCTAGATGCTTCCATCCGGATCCGGGGACGAAACACATATCGGTCCCACCGCGACATATGACTTTCGTCATATGCCCCGGATTTCCAACATGATATCACAACATTAAAGATACAAGGATACAACATCTCATACAATCGGCATACAACTGCCTTAATACAATACAACATCGGAAGATACATGTCTGAGTACAGACTACAATCAAATGCCTAATGGCAAAGAGAAAATATCGATCACATAACCACACGGGTCCAGGCCCTCCGCCGGGATCCGCCTAACTAGTCGTCGTTGAGTCTCCACGTGAAACGTCGATCACCATACCTGTTGTCGATCAAGAACCCTGAAAAGAATTTGCGGGTAGTATCATGAGTACAGAAGTAATCAGCATTCAACTGTAGTTGTCAACTGACCCAGCAAGGACTTCATCACTCGTCATTCTAGGACAACTAGTATTTTACGGTAAGGATGGGGTAAGTGGTGAGGTTGCTGCCGCACTAGCATTTATGAAATGGCTACCGATCTAGAGAGTAAGATAAGAAGCCAAGCATTCGATGAGGAATCGCCTCCAACAAGTCTTGCTATCAACTACTTACGCAAACATAACACCTATCCTATCCTTGTCCTCCTCTTTGCATCCCAACGAAGAAGAAGCAGTCAAGGCACACACACGTTGATTAAGTTATATTAAGATTATCTCAGTTGTTGTTGTCTATGAACAAGGAGTAGGTCTCAATTCGTCCATAACCGTGGACACGGCTTCTCGAAAATATTTAACCCTGCAGGGGTGTACCAACTTCCCATTACAAGGCTCCGCACGCATGTCCATCTCTCTCAGTTGCTACCCATCATAGGCAACCATTTTATGATTTAGTTCCGAGAGATCCGAAACGACAGGTCTCTCTAGCTAACAACGAACAAATCCGGGTGGCCCCCGGGAGTCGACACCCAATCCAAAAGCTGGGCACGCTCTCGGCTCGGACTCCTCCATATGGCCAAGGCCGGGTTTAGTCTCACCTATATAACAAGGGACTTCCCTAGCTCACCAGTGTGGACCAACAAAGAAACCATGTCACCGCTGGCCCGGGTTGTTTAAAACTGCGAGGGGATCCACCAAGCATACACACGGGGTTTCAAATGGTAAATCAGCTCGGGCCACCACTAGAAATGTTTGAAGCTAGATAGGTAAGAAAAGGGGACCCCATAAAATCCCACACGCAGTTAGGCACGCTCAGTCTTAAAACCAATACCCGAAACTTGGATCCTAGGTGACTCGAATGGAACAAAGCGTCGGGGCGGGATAGCCTAGACCTTCCATGCTTCGTCGAATGTAGTCAACATTTATAATAATCATATCATCAACACCAATAATAATATTGTGATAACCCAAACCAAGGAGTAACAGGGTAACATCGTAGCATCCTAAGAATGCATACTAAGCAGAGGTTGAGCAACGAGCAATAGTAACATAGCAGTACAAGGTTTGCTGGGAGGGGACATGGCTGCATCGGTTTGAAAGAGGCTGTAAACATGTGCTAGGATCAAAAATCGAACCTATCCTATACTAGCATGAAAACCGCTGGTTGAAATAGAATGGATCATAAGTAATGTATAGTCCTTGCCTGTTGATAAGTCGGGTTCCGAAGGTGTAGTTGATCGCAAGCTCGCATCGTCTTCGAAAGGTACCCGCGGAAGCACATAAGACGGTAAACACTTGAAAGAAATCAACGAGCAAGCATCTATTACTACGAGGCAAACACGAGCAAGCATCAACAAGAAGCAACACGAGATATCGCACCTACCGTCGAGAGCGGTTACTAACAATTTAGGTGGAGTACTCTTCAGACACGACGATACCGCATGTTTATGGTGGTTCAAGTTGTTTAGCTACAGAAGGTGAGAAAAAGGTTATAAACACGGCATATCACTCAAGCATGTCATATCACACAAACATGGAAAGAGGTGAAGCATAAGATAAACTATCTATTCTAGTCAATTTAAGTGAGGTACAACCTCAACATGGCATCCACTAAGTGTCGCACAACAATTAAAGGATTTGGTATTGTTCTTCCCTAAACTATATTTTAGGTTGGTAAACAGCAGAAAACAATAGCATAAACACAAATTACATGAAAAACGAATCAAGTTACATATAAAGAACACTCCAAACGGAGTTACGGTTAAAAAGATACAAGCAAAACAAGTTCGGAACACAATCTGCCAACATCAGGAAGCACAGTTTAGAGCAATGCATAAATAGGATAATGAATGCAAACATGCTCACAAATGATATGGAACTAAAGTAGACATGACAAGGAAGGCATGGAAAAAATAATCATGCAAAAAGGCATCACAGATCAAAAGATATTAAGCTAACAACATGGCATCGGAAAGTTACAGACTTAGAGAAAAACAGAGGTGGCTGTCAAAAACAGCAGCGTAGCAACTTTGGAGCTCAATACCTATATGACCAGAAAGCATATCATGACGATGCAATACATATAATGGAAGTAGACATGATGCTTAACAATATTAAAAAATAATCAATGCAATAGGCCTCATGGATGTGTCACAATCATCTACCAAAGTTGCAATAAAATAACAGCATCAACACACTAACATGAAATAATAGCAATTAACAGCTTGATGCCCACTTCAACAGAGATTTGCACCATCAAAATGGCCTCAAATCACAATGCTCACAAAAGATGGATTGAAGTACACACAATTCAAAAAAAATTCCTTTTGGGCGCAATGTCATCCTTGCTACAGATTGATCGCAAACTACATCGCAAAATTGAATCAACAACAATTTACTCCAGACTTAACAGAAATTGAGGTACTAAAAAAAAGAAAAAAAAGAAACAAAACAAACAAAAAAAGGAAACGGGCCTCACCCTCTGGGCTTGGCCCATCTGGTGGCCTGGGAGGCTGGACTGGGCCGCGGCCTGCGAGGTGGGCCTTGTGGGGCAGGCCGAGCCCACGTGGCTGTCGGTTGGTGGCGGCTGGAGCTACCGGGCCCGTCCCGATGGGATCGGGCGGCGGCATGGCGGCCTGAGGTGGCGCAGAGGAGGCGGGGTTGGCCGGGAACGGAGGGGAACGGGACGCCGGGACCGGATCCGGTCGGTTGCGGCGGCTGCCGGGCTTCGGGCGAGCTCCGACGAGCTCCTGTCCATGGCGCGGGCGGCTCCTCCGGCTACCTGCGCGGGGAGGAGAGGAAAAGGAGGTCAGGGGGAGAGGAGGAGAGGCGCATGGAGAAAACGGAGAGGAGAGGGAGGCCTGGAGGAGGGGAGCCGGCGGCTGCGCGCGGCGGCCCAACTGGCCGGAGTTGGCGGCGGCGGCGGCTTCCTCCACGGGCAGGAGGTGGGATGGAGGTGAGAGGAGAGAGAGAGTGGGCTAGGGGCGCATCTGGGCCGTTGGATTGGCCGATCCGACGGTCCAGATCGCAGGGAGCTAGGAATTTCGGGATTTTGGGATAAATTGGGAAGATCTGAGGTTTTCCAGGGGGTGGCTGCAATTTTGGCTCAGGGAAACCCTACAAAGGGGTGGGAGTGTGGTGGCCTTTATATAGCCCAGGTGGCTGGCAGTTTGCAAAAACATGCTCGGTTTTTCTCTCGCGCGCGCGGTGTTTACGTTTCTGACCGCCGGGGGTCCGTAGGACCTCCGATTCGGGTAAAACTTCGAACTGTGCGATCAGCGCGTCGAGCCGGCGGCGTTCACCTCGTGTTGGAACCGTTCAGAGAACACTTTCCGGCGCGCTATAAAAATAACCTGTTTACTTATTAAAAGGGGTTTTTCGTTTCGTTGGCTGCGGCTGGTCTTGTGCGATTTTTGCGACGGTGATCGCGTGAAACCCGGTGTCGCAAAGGTCGAGTGTCATGGTGGCAAGGTTCGGTCTCCGTCCGGTACGAGATAAGAGGGGAAAAATAATCGCTGATCGATAAATCGGGGATGCAAACACCGCAATCAAATCATACAATCAAACAATTCACACCGAAAATAAAATTTTTAATTTTTGTGAAATCTGGGCTATTACAATACGTCCAAAACGTATCTATAATTTCTGCTTGCTCCATGCCTCTTTGGTGTGATATTGCTATGATATTGATGAACTTCCATACACTTTTGATCATATTTGGACTAACCTATTAACTCAGTGCACCCCAGTGCCAGTTCATGTTTTCTGCTGTTTTTCTATTTCAGGTTTCCCCCATATTAAAAGTGGTCCAAAAAATTCGGGAAAAATCCAATAAAAAATCAGCGATACAGAAGCTTCGAGAAACACCGAGGGGGGCCAAAGGGGACCCACCAGAGCCCCAGGCGCCCTCCCGGCGCGCCCTAGGGTGGGGCCACGCCAGGGGGCCGCCTAGACCCCTGGTGGCCCCCCAGGCTGCCCCCCTTCGCCCATATATTCCTCGTGACGGGAACCCTTTTTCGCGATCTCTCCTCTGTTCCGCCGCCGACGTGCTTCCAAGATCGGGAGCACCAGAAGACCTCTTCCCGGCACCCTGCCGGAGGGAGGAACCACCTCCGGGAGCTTCTCCACCACCATGGATGCTTCCCGGATGAACCGTGCGTAGTCCACCTTGGACCATGGGTCTATGATCAGTAGCTATTTGATTTTCTCGTCCCTCTTTGTTCTTCATGGATTAGACCTCATGAGCTGCCCTACATGATCGAGGCACATATATAATGTTTCTGTTGTTGCTATGCTGAGTTTGCTGGGATCCGATGGATTATGAGATTATGTTCAGATTGTGTTCGAGTAATATATTTGATTCTCCTCTTTTATATTTATGTTCTAGAGTAATTCTTGCATGTTCTCCGTTGCTGTTTATTGCTTTGGCCAAGTAGTAGGTAGTGACTCCAAGAGGGAGCATTATGCATGATTGTGGGTTCATGCCCCCCGATGACTAGCTTGAGTGACAGAAACATGAGTCTAGGGGATGTGCTGTTGCCACAAGGGAGAAAACAACGGTGCTTGTACTTGAGGGTGCAAGGATTGTTT
This sequence comes from Bromus sterilis, assembly GCA_950022295.1. Classification (NCBI taxonomy): domain Eukaryota; kingdom Viridiplantae; phylum Streptophyta; class Magnoliopsida; order Poales; family Poaceae; genus Bromus; species Bromus sterilis. The sequence continues at coordinate 151,363,973 of OX465596.1, read as the reverse complement.
ACTTTACGCAAAGTTCTTTAATGCAGTTGTCTGTTGCTTTGAGTTTACACTTTGGGTGGGATTCGCAACTTAATACCAGCGAGATGTTTTGGATAGATATCTAAAGGTGGATGATTAGTAGGTAGATGCAGATGGATTTCGGTCTACTTGATTTGGCCTACCGCCCAAGCTTTTGAACCTCTTCATTTCTTTGTAGCATAGTTAGCATTGATTTGCACACATAATCCTGTCAATTGCCCAACTGTAATTTGTTTACCTCGCATGGCTATTTTATCGTCTTTTGGGAGAGAGACATCACTACTGAACATCATAGGACCCTGATCCATATTTCCAATACTGTTTACACCCGCTATCAATTTACTGCTTTATTTACTTTTCCGTTGCTATCACTATCATTATTATCCCGTGCGTTTTATCCTTTGTAAACAACAAGGCCGGAGGAATTGACAACTCCTATGTACTCGTTGGGAAGCAAAGTTATTTGCCGTGTGTGCAGGTCCAGGTGAAGTAAGCAACCCTGAGTTGTGAACGGCTCCATTGTTCACTTCACCACCTTAAACCTTAGCATCTTCGCTAATGGAAATTTGCCGCTACGCTACATCTCACCTTCCACTTTGGGTAAACCAACGAGGGACAAGAAGTAAACTCTCATAACATCAGTGGCCCAGGCGCACCAAATGTGAGCCATTACTGAAACTAACTAATGGCGTGCTAGTAATGGTGCACCTAATGTGCGCCATTAGTATCCAAAATAGGCGCGCCATTAAAGGCCTTTTTTTCCAGTAGTGCGGGTGGCCCAGGCGGCCTCTTGGCGCAACCAGGAAGCAGGTCGCGCCACCATGGCGCCTGGAGCCCCTAGAGCTCGTCTCCGGATCCACTTTGGCTCCAAAATTTTCTAATTTTTCAAAAACATGTAATACATAACTTTTATGGATGTTTGCGAAGTTTTCTTACCGTATCACATACCTATTCTCATTCTGCTTCTGCTGGTGTCTAAATCCGGGCTGCAACATGTTCTCCGTGAGTGGTTGTGTGTATCGTATACACATCAACATTGAAAGGGTCTCCTGCAAGGTAATGCTTCAATCTTTTCCCATTCACAACTTGAGGTTTGGTGCCTTCAAAATTGTTAATCTTAATTGCACCGGAGCGATATACTTCTTCAATGTGAAAAGGTCCTTCCCATCTAGAATGTAATTTACATGGAGAAAACCTGAAATGAGATCTAAACAATAAAACTTTATCACCAACACTAAATTTACGTTTCAAAATTCTCCTGTCATGCCACTTCTTTACCTTTTCCTTAAACATTCTCGCACTCTCACAAGCTTCACTTCTCCACTCATCTAGAGAAGTCAAGTTCATGAGACGATTTTCACCAGCAAGTTTTGGATCAGCATTAAGCTCTCTAACAGCCCAGAAAGCTTTGTGCTCTAGTTCTAAAGGCAAATGACACGCCTTGCCATATACCATCTTATAAGCAGACACGCCCATGGGATTGTTGTAAGCAGTTCTATATGCCCATAAGGCATCTCCCAACTTTTTGGACCAGTCCTTTCTAGAACTGTTCAATGTCTTTTGTAAGATCAACTTGATCTCCCTATTTGTGAGCTCACTTGCCCACTCGTTTGAGGGTGGTAATTTGAAGCAATCCTATGGTTAACATCATACTTTTCTAAAGCTTTTCTAAAAGCACCATGTGTAAAATGTGATCCTCCATCGGTCATGAGGTACCTTGGTACACCAAACCTAGGAAAGATCACATATTTAAGCATTTTCAAAGATGTCTTATGATCAACACTCTCAGTGGGGATTGCCTCAACCCACTTGGTTACATAATCAACATCTACTAAAATGTGAGTGTATTTGTGGGAGGGAGGAAACGGACCCATAAAATGAAAACCCCAGCAATCAAAAGGCTCAATAACTAGAGAGTAATTCATAGGAATCTCATTTCTCCTACTAATCTTGCCAGCTCTCTGACACTTATCACAAGATAATACATATTTTCTAGCATCTTTAAAGAGATTAGTCCAATAAAAACCTGATTGGAGAACCTTGTGTGCGTTCTTCTCACCGGCATGATGTCCTCCATAGGGACTATCGTGACAATCCCTCAATATATCCTTCTGCTCATGCTCCGGTAGGCACCTTCTCACGATTGCGTCCGCGCATTCTCTGGAAAGGTGTGGGTCATCCCAAAAGTAATACCTCAACTCGTGGAAGAACTTCTTACTTTGTTGAAATGTTAAACCTGGAGGTAAAAACTTGGTAACAATAAAGTTAGCATAGTCTGCAAACCAAGGATCAGAATTAGATTGTATCCTTAAAAAAACTAATTGTTCATAGGGAAAGCTATCATTATCAGGAATAGGATCATGTGGTATGTTCTCTATCCTGGAGAGTTTGTCCGCTACTGGATTATCCGCTCCTTTTGTGTCGACAATCTGCAAATCAAATTCTTGAAGAAGAAGAACCCATCTGATAAGTCTAGGTTTCGCATCCTTCTTATCCATAAGATACTTAATAGTAGCATGGTCAGTATGGATAATGACTTTGGAATCAACACAATATAAGGTCTAAATTTATCACAAGCAAATACTACTTCTAAAAATACCTTTTCAGTAGTAGCATAATTCTTTTGAGCACTATCAAGGGTCTTGCTAGCATAATGTATAACATTCAATTTCTCATCAACCCTTTGTCCTAACACAGCTTGAACAACAAAGGCACTAGAAGCATACATGATTTCGAAAGGTAAATTCCAATCAGGCGGTTGGACTATAGAAGCGGTTATCAAAGATTTCTTAAGAACTTCAAAGGCTTCCTTACAATCCTCATCAAACACAAAAGGAATATCCTTCTGGAAAATATTGGTGAGGGGTTTCAAAGTCTTAGAAAAGTATTTGATAAATCTTCTATAGAAAACAACATGACCGAGAAAACTACGAATACCTTTGATGTCCCTTGGATAGAGCATCTTCTCAATTGCTTCGATCTTGGCTCTGTCCACCTCGATTCCCCTCTTAGAAATCTTGTGACCAAGAACAATTCCCTCGTTGACCATGAATGGCACTTCTACCACTTGAGCACCAAGTTTTTCTCCTCACATCTCTGCCAAACATTATTAAGGTTGTGGAGACAATGGTCAAAAGAGGTTCCATAGACGGAGAAATCGTGCATGAATACCTCAACAATTTCCTCACAAAAACCATGAAAGATAGCAGACATACACCTTTGAAAAGTAGCAGGGGCATTGCATAAACCGAAAGTGTAAGAGAAAAGTTTTCCCCGATGTGTTTTCGATATTGTTGGACAAGACAGTAGAGGAACTAACAATGTTTTCGAGTATAAACAGTTGATTAGGTTCCTGAAGGACAAGCTAGGTGATAAAGCTTCAAAGAAGGTTTACATGACATCGAAGCTTAACTCCATGAGCGAAGTTTTATCACGGAGGATGACCCCTAAAACTGATGGTTTCCTGAAGCTCAACTCATCAAAGGAAATGAAGAAGACGGTGCAAGACTTAGATGTTTTTGTGTAGTTCTTTTTCTATTCACTGAGTCATAGGAAAAACCGTACTATCAAGAGGGGTTTAGTATGCGTACACCGAAGCTATTGTGAAAATGCTCAGATCAAATCTAAATCAAGTGAGAAGCCAGAGAGAAGAAATCTCATGAGCACCAAGTTAAGTTTTGGTAGAAAAGACTTCGTTCTTTGGCTTCTGAAGAAAAACTAAGTCTGTGTGTCAGCTTTACTTGTTCCTCAAGTAAAGTTGCGCATTGATGACAAATCCGACCGTTGTGGACACGCGTCAAGCTATCGCTTCAGGTCAAATCGGTCCTTTCACTCCTCGGGATCGCCACCTATAAATACGCTGCCCCCGCCTCCATTTGCGGTTGGCTGCTCTGAGATTATTCCCCGAGAGTGACTGAAAGAGCATCCAAAGAATGCCACTGAAGAAAAACCCAAAAGCCAAACCACCGAATCCAAAGTCCTAATGATCTGATTAGATTCATTATGACTTAGGTGAAACTTTGCTAGCCTTGTTATCTTGTAGAACTGCAATTCTCCTAGACGGTTAGAGTGTCGTCTTCAGAGAGCGAAGAGTAATTGTCGCCTCGAAGTTCAAGTCTGTCAAAGTTTTTGGAGATTTCCTTGATAATCGACCTTGAGTCAAAACTGGCCAAGCTCAAGGAGATTTGTGCAGTGGAGCAACGGACGGAGAGAGTTTTTCCCTAGGTGTTCAATCCCCAGACCCTCCAACCAGACGTAGCGCTCTACAGAGTGTGAACTGGTCTAACAACCATCACCGAGTCATGGGTTCGTTTTACTTCAAGCACTTTCTGTATTGCATTTGCTTCCCAGTTATGCTTCAACATGATTTGACTTGTCGTGGTTTAATTCGCTGCTAGTTTTGCTTCCCTGTTACTTGCTCCTCTGTTCTTTCTGTGCTGCGTTTATGCTTCACTTCAAATCTTCACTCGAAAATTTGAAGTGATCAGTCACCCCCTCCCCCTCTGATTACATACTTGGACTTTCAATTGGTATCAGAGCTAGGCACTCCCTACACTCTGTGTGTTTTGGATTAACCTCCTGGAGTGTTGCCAAGTATGTCTTTTGTAGCTGTTCGCTCCGGCAAACCTATTCCCGTTTTCGATGGGAATGATTACCCTTACTGGAAGGAAAAGATGATGAGAAATATCATTGCTATCAACTCTCTTTGCTCGGAAGTTGTCAAGAATGGAGTTCAGCTCAAGAACATGGATGCTCCCACAACTGATGAAATAAAAGGTCTAGCACTTGATTCTGAAGCCTGGGTATTCATCACAAAACATTTTACTCTAGAGAACTATCATGAAGTGAATAATATCCCATCTTCCAAAGGTGTCTGCGACTATGTTGAAAAGATTGGGAAAGGTGTTTCAACTTAGAAAGATGCCATAATTGACACTCTCCGAAGCAAATTCTATCGACTCAAGAGACTCAAGGGAGAAAAGGTCACCTCCATATATAGCAGACTCACTACTCTCGCAAATGAGTTGATTTCCCTCGGTGCTGAAGACATCACCAGTCACATGGTAGTGAGAACTTTGCTTCGCTCTTTGGACGACTCTTTCGATCACATTGTGTTGATGATCAAGGAAAGGACTGATTTCAGAAAACTTGTTGCTGCTGACATTCTTGAGAGACTCACTACCTTTGAGATGGAAGAGGAAGAGAAGCGAGATATAACCGGCCCTCGAAGAAGATCACATGCACTTAAAGCAAGAGCTTCACGCCACTCTTCACTTGAAGTTAGTTCTGCTTCCGGTGTTGAATCTGATGATCCTGCAAGAATCGGGAAGGATTTGGCACTAATCATGAAGCACTTCAACCGATTTCAAAGGAAAGGTTTCTCATCTCCAAAGAAGAATTACTCCTCAAGGCACTCAAGAAATTCTTCTCATCGTTTGTCGTCACGAAGCTCTCCATCGAAGGACAACTGCTGCTACAAATGCAAGAAACCAAGCCACTACATCGCTGACTGCCCATTGTGGAAGCTAAAAACAAATCAAAGAATTCGCTCAGAGATTCCTCAAGAAAGTCTCATAGATCCTCCAAAAGCTATGAGTCAAAGAGACACGATCCCAGCTCGAGAAGAGACAAGAAGAAAGATTCTGATGACGAAAAGAAGAAGAAGTATCACAAGAGGCGTGAGAGTTCTTCTTCGAAGACACAATCGTCTCGGCGAAGTAATTCTCACAGTGCCAAGGCCTATCCGGGTAAAGAAATGAACTCCGAAGAAGAAGCCTCTGGGTATGAAGCAGAATCAGGCTCAAGATCAACGTCTAGATCCAAGTCCAATGGTGTTGCTGGTTTGGCATTTGCTTCGGCCGGTGCTTCGAGCTCTTTCTTCACCAACAACAGAAGTGACGATGAAACTCCTGCATACTGCTTCATGGCCAAGGCAAAGGTATCTTCATCCAAAGTTACCTATGACACTTTTGATTACTCATCATATGAAAGTGACTCAAGAATAAGCTATGCTAAACGTTCTAAAATTTCTTCTATCCAACAAGATGAATTAGATTCGCTAAGCAAAACCATTAAGAAATCATAAGCCCTGTTGATCGATGAGATAGAGAAAGGTCAAACTTTAACTAATAAGCATGCTGCTCTAAAGAAAAAGTTTGAAGAACTATCCTCTCGGCATGATCTTCTTTCAGTAGACTATGAGAAGCTCACCTATGAATTTCTTCAGAGGAAAATGGCTTTCGAGAAACTGAAAGAGGCTCATGAAGAATTGGAGAGTGTTAACTACTCTCTCATGGCTCAACAAAGTTCTGAAGCTAAACGTAATTCTGATTCACCATGCTTAACTTGTTTGGAACGAAGCAAAACTGATTCTAAAGGCAAAGCACCTATTTTTACTGATGATACTAATGCCTCAGACGAGGAAAACTCTAATGTTACCGAGGAAATCCTTGGGTTGAAAGATTTGTTTGAAACAGGACTATTCAAAAGTGTTAGGGACACCAGTACCTTATGGATATCCTGAAGAAGGATCTCCTTCACAGGAATCCTAGGAATGAGGGTGTTGGTTTTGAAAGGAAGCTAAACCCTGAAGGCACTTATTGGGAACCTTAGCAACATCTAAAAATTGTATGAGTTTTAGCGAAGGATAAGCCTATAGATATTGCTAACCTTTCAGGTTTCAACTGCAAAATTGATAAGGCTATTGTTGACGAATCACTTGATTCTGACTACAAGCTTATCAAGAACTAGGAAGGAAAGGTTTCAGCCGAATACATTGGTGCCCCTCCAAAGAATGGTTTCTATAAGAGACAAATTTGGGTGCGCAAGTCAATCGTAGAGAAATTGCGTGCTAACCATTCTATGCAGGAAAAGTCTTCGGTACCACCAAAACATTACTACTCTCTGGAGGAGAGAAATGATTCATTAGTTCCCGAATCAAATGTTCCTCAAAAGGAATACTATCGCACTTCTCGTTAAAATTATCGACACCGTGATAATAATGATAAGATTGCATATGCTCATTCATATCCTAACCCTTCGCAGAGGAATTACATTTATGGTGTAATTGATGGTCCCCCTAGGCAATATAACCATGTGCGCTTTAATATTGCTTCAACAAGTTCTTCCACGTCTTCTCAGTCACCTGCTCTTTTGTGGGTGGTTAAGAAGAACTAATTCTTCTGTAGGGCTATGTCTCCGGTGGATCCGAATGGGTCATGGACAGTGGTTGCACTAATCATATGATCGGAGACAAAGAGTTGTTCACCGAAGAAAAACTATCTCAATCTTCTCAGAAGTACATTACCTTCGGTGACAACAATAAGGGTAAAGTTCTAGGCTTGGGTAAGGTTGCCATATCGAAAGATAAGCTTATTGACAAAGTTATGCTAGTTCAATATCTTAGTTATAATCTCATGTCTATTTCAAAGCTATGGGATATGGGTATGCTTGTTCTATTTTCTGCTTCGCGTTGTGTTGTGTTTTCACAAGATGACTACATTTGTCTTCGGGGGCTACCGAAAAGGAGATTTATACATAGTTGATTTTTCTTCGGGCCCAGCTGTATCCACTTTCTTAATGGGAAGACTTGGTCATGCAGGGATGAGAAATCTTCAAACTCTTGTGAAGAAGAAGCTTATTATTGGCCTTACCGAAGTAAAATTCGATAACGATCACCTCTGCAGTGCCTGTGAAGCTGGAAAAATTACAAAGAAACATCATTCAGCGAAGACAATCATGACTACTACTCGTCCTCTTGAATTGCTTCATATGGATCTCTTTGGTCCTCAAAATTATGCTAGCCTGGGAGGCAACAAGTATGGTCTAGTTATTGTTGATGATTTTTCTCGCTATACTTGTTTGTTTTTTCTGGATGACAAGAGCAAAGTTGTTCAAATCTTCAAGTCATTCGCTAAGAGAGCTCAAACCGAATATGAATTATCTCTGAAGCACATCCAAAGTGATAATGGACATGAATTAAAAATTCTCATATTGAAGATTTTCTTGATGATTATGGTATCAGACATGAGTTCTCAGATGCTTATGCACCTCAACACAATGGTGTAGTTGAAAGGAAGAATATAACTCTTATTGAAATGGCCAGAACAATGGTTGCGGAATACAAAACTCCTATCAGGTTCTGGGCCGAAGCAATTAACACTGCCTGTCATATCATCAACAAGGTTTACCTTCACAAGTTCCTGAAGAAAACTTCACATGAGCTTATCACTGGTAACAAGCCCAATGTTTCATATCTTAGGGTATTTTGTGCTCCTTCCTTTATTAGAGACATGAATCATATCTCCAAATTTTACCCTAAGGCACATGAAGGTTTTCTTCTAGGTTATGGCTCAAATTCTCACATTTACAGAGTGTATAACTCCCACTTTGGGAAAGTTATGGAAACTGTAAATGTGAGGTTTGATGAAACTAATGGCTCTCAAAAGGAGCATTTGCCTCATGATCTAGATGAACCTCCTCTTGATGAAGTGATCAGGTCCATGGCGATTGGAGAAATTCATCCTGTCAAACCAAATCCACATCAAGCTAACAAAGATGATGATGATCCAATGTTCCCACACATAGCCCGGGGCGCTGGAGATCAACATCTTGAAGCTAATGAAGGACATAACGGAGAAGAACCCATGAATTAAGAGAATGCAGATCCTGAAGGAAATGACAATCCCGAAGGAATGCTGATTTCGAAGAAGAACCAGAGCCACAAGCAAATGAAAATGCACTGTCTCGAGTGCGAAGAAGAGTTGATGTTGACTGGATCCTCGAAGAAATTAAACAACCAGGTTGTCCCACTACTCGCTCTCGTACTCGTTTTGCTAACTTCTATGGAAACTTTTCGTTTGTCTCCATGCTAGAACCTTCAAAATTTGATGAAGCCAGAAGGACCCAGACTGGTTAACTGCTATGCACGAAGAACTCAACCAATTCGAGCGAAACAAAGTCGGGTCCTTAGTTGAAAGGCCTGATCCCACGAAGAACAATATCATTGGTACGAAATGTATTTTTTGCAACAAGCAAGATGAATATGGTATTGTGGTAAGAAAAAAAGCTAGACTGGTTGCACAAGGTTACACCCAAATCGAAGGTATCGATTTCGGCGAAACCTATGCTCCAGTTGCTCGTCTCGAATCAATTAGTTTCATGCTTGCTTTTGCCAATTTCAATGGTATCCTTCTATATGAAATGGATGTCAAAAGTTCTTTTCTTAATGGTGAAATCGAAGAAGAAGTGTATGTAATGCAGCCACCAGGTTTTGAAGACTCGAAGAACCCAGATATGGTGTACAGGTTACACAAGACTCTTTATGGGTTAAAGAAAGCACCTCGTGCTTGGTATGACACCCTGAAGGATTTCCTTCTGAATAAAGGCTTCAAACCAGGAACAACTGACCCAACTCTTTTCACTCGTTCTTATAATGGTGATTTGTTTGTATGTCAAATATATGTAGATGACATTATCTTTGGCTGCACTAACCCTGCTATTAGCAAAGAATTTGCCAAAATGATGTCGAAGAAATATGAGATGTCTATAATGGGTGGATTGAAGTTCTTTCTTGGGCTTCAAATACGACAATAGAAGAATGTAACCTTCATTTCTCAAGAAAAATATCTCAAGGATTGCCTGAAGAAGTTTGGACTCACTGATTGCGAAACTATAAAGACTCCAATGCCTACCAATGGATTCCTAGATGCAGATGAGAAGGGCAAACCCTTCGATCAGCAAAAATATCGGTCTACGATTGGTTCACTTTTATATCTTTGTGCATCTAGACCTAAGATTATGCTTTCAGTGTGTATTTGTGCTCGCTTTAAGGAAAATCCAAAGGAATCAAACTATATTTCTGTAAAGCAAATTCTTCGGTATCTTGCTCACACACCTACCTTGGGCCTATGGTATCCCAAGGGTGCAAAGTTTGATCTTATTGGCTATTCTGACTCAGACTGGGCTGGTGATCATGTTGATAGGAAATCTACCTCAGGCACTTGTGATTTCCTCGGTAGATCACTTGTGTGTTGGGCTTCCAAGAAGCAAAATTGTGTCTCAATATCCACTGCTGAAGCCAAATACATTGCTGCTGGCTCATGCTGCACTCAGATTCTTTGGCTTAAGCAGACTGAAATTCATGTGAAGAAAATTCCTCTCCTATGTGATAATGAGAGTGTTATCAAAATTGCTCATAATCCAGAGCAACAACCTCGCCCGAAGCATATTGATATTCGCCATAATATTCTTCGTAATCATGTTCAGCGTTAAGATATTGTGATAAATCATGTCGGAACTGAAGATCAATTGGCTGATATATTCACGAAACCATTGGATGAGAAAAGGTTCTGTGTGTTGAGATGTGAGCTCAATATCTTGGACTCACGCAATGTTCCATAAGACCGAAACTTTACCTCTTTGTACATATTCATTTACTTTATTTGAGAATTTTTTTTCGATCTGCTTTTTGTTTCCAGTTCTGTACTTTGTTTCTGTTTGGATTTAGTCCTCCATACTTATCACCATTAGATTTGTTGTGTTGTCTTTCTTCGAGGTGATAAGTTTCGGACCCTACCCCTTCTATTATTTTTCTTTCTCACTCTATCTTTCTAAAATGGTTAAGCACATTTGAAACGAAAAGTATTTTTCTTCGAACGTCATTGAGTTCCGAATCAAATGCTTCCAACTTTATTGAAGTTTTTACTCAAGGTCAAGACTTATTCTTCGGCTGTTGAGATCCCATCAATTTCCGGTCGTTGAGATTTTCTCGTGATTCGCTACCATATCTCCACCGTAGAATCCGGAGAGACGGTCTCTGGGAGTTGTTCGATCTAATCTGACAGATTGTTAGGATATCTCTATATAAGGAATCCCCCAGCAACACCAAATCCTCCTTCCACTTCGTCTCTCCCAACACATCCCTCCTCTCCCGAGCGTGCCGCCGTGCACCTTCTCCTCGCCATCGCCTGAGCCGCTTCACTGCCGGACAGGCACTGTCGTGGTCTTCCCCGCCGACGAAGAGATCTTCCTCACTGCTCGTCGCCACCATAGCTTCTCGTTGTTGCCAAGTTGGGGTACGTCGGGTCTCTCAATCCCATCTCAATCTCCAAGCTCTTCTGCTCGATTGGATCTAACTTCTTAGCGTGTTCTGTTGATTTTTTTTCTAGGTTTGTTTGATCCTTTGGATCTCTTGTCCCGTGGGAAATGTGTTTCTAGACTCTCTTCATCTTTCTCCTCCGATTCAGGTTAGAAGTTAGGGTTAGATCAGTTTCACTTGTTCTGTGCTAGGGTTTGTGCAAATTAAGTCTAGCTCAGAACAGGCTAGAATCTGCATCTAGATCCATTCTCCCATTGAATCTCTTGTCAATGCTTTTGTTTGGTTGAAACTTTTGCCTGTGCTCAAACCATGCAGATGTGTTTTTCCCTCGTTTCCCCTATTCTTCTTCACAGGATGTCTGCTGAATTGGAATTTGGAGATGAGTCTCCCGTTGTGGATCATCTAAATGAATTGGAGCAAAAGGCTCCAAAGAAAAAGAAAGGAGGCAGAACCAAGGAAAAGAATAATGCACGAGGCATTCCCGAAGCCATTCGCATAAAACTTGGGTATGATACACTAGATGAAGAGACAACGAACCAGAGAAAGATTCGCTTGCAAGGAATTCACCGATACTGGGCTATTAGATGGTACAAGTAAAAGAGTGTGCCTGAATGGAAATGGGCCATGCAATTTGCCTTCCACCCGCCATATCTTTACACTGAACATATGAGCGACAAGTGGACAGAAGAAAATAGGCATTTGTACTATCCTGTGCCACCAAAGCTTCCACATCCTACTTCCCTCAGGACTCCTGGTGATTATCCCCATGAACAGAAGCGCTTAGTACTCGCTGCCGAGAAGAAGCCACCTGAAGGATGCCAAGAAGGCAGCCAAACGACTGGCTGCTGAGGAAGTTGGAGAGGGTCAGAGTTCCAAGAAGAAAAGAGCCCGGAAACTGAGAAAGAAAACTGTTCTCCTCCTCACGCCTTTACCGATGAAGAGCGAATCCTTTTAGAAACCGCAGATCTTGAAGATTCGATGGACGACGAAGACGATGCTGAAGCAGATGATGAATCTGAGAATGTCCAAACCTCTCCTACCGCCAGAGAAAACTTCGACTTCCATTGAAGAAGAATCCTGGCGAGAAACCTGCTTCGAAAGGGCATAATATTCAAGATCCAACTGACAAGCCCGAAGCACGTCCCATCATGAACACCACTAACTTGGTGATTGAGAAGCCCCTAGCCTCCTAGCCACCTACACAGGTCATCACTACTAAGAGGCGGTCGAAGCTCAAGCATGACCCCTCGAGGAAAAACAAGGCCGAGAAAGATGTTGCTAAACGGAAGCCAAAGCCTGCTGCACAACCCTCCAGGCGCAAGCCATCTGAAGAAGAATAGCGCCAGAAAAACCTCAAAGAGTGTTTGGAAAGAAGTGTTCTAGCACAAGATTCTGCTGTCAAGCAAAGAGCTGAATTAAAAGCATCTAAGAAGAGGCAAGAACTTGCTGCTGCCAACTTTGCTGCTGAACAAGCTGACGCGAAGCGAAGCTCGCTGAAGCTGAAAAGAATGAAGAGAAGGCTGTTGTTGAGGCTAAACAGCTGGCGCAAAATGAAGCCAAGAGAAAGGAAACTATTGGATCTCTTGCCACCAAGAAAGATGAGAAAGCAGCAGGGCTGCCCAGAAGCAATCTGTTGTGGATATGACTCCGCCTGCTGAAGCAAATACGCCGAAGAAAAATGCTGTTACCCTGCCCGAAGCTCATGAGGATGAGGACCGCCATAGTCAACACAAGTTTCCCGATCCTCGTGATGTTGAACTTTGGGATCATTTGGGCATCTCTGAAGCTCTATGGAAAAAGAGCGAAGCCATTGATCCTGAAGCACTTGATCTTGGTGATTTTTATATAGTTCTCACTATTGAATAAATGATGGTCAATTTGATGAATCAACTGATGGATTTGCACTGACGTTACATGGCTGAATCAGCCAAAATACATAAGTTCCAACAGCGCGCCGAAGTCGAAACTGACGAGGACTTCAAGTCCAACGCTGTGTCTATGCTTCAGAAGGTCACAGATGTGAATAATGTCACCACAGACAATATCAAGCTCTTCAAAGGCAAGGTTAAAGCTGTTGTCGAAGAACTTTGCAAAACTCATAATGCTGCCATCGTGGAAAGTGATTCCAGGAAGCGCAAAGCTGTGCTTGAAGTAAAACATTTTGATCCCTCTTCGAAGAAGAAAACAACCAAGATGCAGAAGATGACTTTAGCTTCAGCTGCTGAGATGGATACTAGTGATGAACCTCCTACCCAGCAGAAGCAAAACCTTGAACCCACTCCTCCTGCCCCCAAAACCAAGTCAAAGCCACCAAAGTCCCAAAAACCACCCGCTCCATCCACCAAAACTCCCACACCTCCACGAAAAGCCCCTATTCCCGCAAGAACTTCACCTCCCGCCGAACCAACTCCACCCCGTTCTCCATCTCCACCACCTGCTCCCTCCCCGCAAAGAGTTGCCACCCTTCCTGCTTCTGATTTGCCTCGCTCCCCAGCTCCTCATAATTCCCCTTGCCCGGAAGCCAATGCCTCTCATCACTCCACTCCATCTGCTTCAAGGACTTGTGATTATTGTTCATCCCGATCTGTTGAAGAGTACGAAGCAAATGTGGCTCGTGATGACGCCCGTGAAGATGATGACCAAGTACAGATTATAAATCCTTCACAAGAACTGGCTCTGACTGTTGCTCAGGTCGATGGCACGCCAAACATTGAACCATCTGCTCACCAGCTAAGGCCTCAGAATCATTTCCGTCCTATCCAAGACACCCAGCTAGATTCAATCTACCCAAGGGAAACTTTTCCCATATTTTTAGGCGCTGGATGTTCTTCGCGCCAAGGGCCAGAATTTAGTCTTGAGCAGCACCAGAAGAGGCACCGATTTTTCGGCGCCAGTCCATATGCTTCGCCTCGTACTGCTAATGATCTTCGCTTTTGGACAACAGAACAACAAATTTTGTACACCAAAGTCTACTTCCAGAAGGGTGTGATGTTCCTCCACCGCTATCTTGATATGTGAAGCTTATCAACTTCCCCATGCTTCTAGAACATCGTTGAAACAATTGAGACTGAGAACTTGCTTAGATTATTCGCTCTCAGCACTCCTTTCAACTCTGAGATCTTCAAGCAATTCTATGCAAGACTTTATGTTTCAGGCGATGCCAATGTGCCACGGACCTGGATCCTGGAAATGGATGATCCAAGGCCAAATATTCCGAATGACCTTAGAGGAATTTCTAGAAATTGTCAACATTCCTCGGCACAATGGAGAACTTGAACATATTCACATGGTGCCAGACCTGACTGAAGCAGAATTTGCTACTTTAGTGGATACTGAAATAACTGCTGATTTTATTCCCGAAAACATTTTCCCGAAGCATTTGGTATTTATTTCGAAGACATGGTTTTATATTCTGTCCAACTCTTTGCTTCCATTGAGTACTTCTTCGGAGGAATCCAATATCTATCCTGAAGTCAGGAAGGCCATAATGAAGCTCTCTCATGGAATGGTATTTGACTTTGAAGATTGCTTTCTTCGCAACTTGGTTCATGCTGCAGAACTTCCATTCACACTGAAGCCATATGCTCCCTAGCTGCAAGCCGTTTGAAATTATGGCCGTGACAATTACTTTGTAGCATGTCATCATCCGAAGCTCTTCACCCCTCCAGTGCGTGACACTTTGAATATGCCGAGGAAGCCCAACGATATCTTTTCTACATATGTTGGTGTTCGCCATGAAGTCAATGAAAGAAACGTCTCGAAGAAATTCCAAAAAGACTGCCATCATTTTGAAGTTAATCTTCGATCTCAGCAAATGCTAGAAAATTTCATTGAAGCAAATCAACACCAGATGCAGTTCTTGGCCAATGAGATCAACATAGTTGGAAATATTTCTCTAAACAACAATCAATATCTTCGTGTGCTGAAACGCCACTCCTGGAAAGGGCTACACAAGGATCGCATTTTCAAAGAGTACTCACACCTGCAGCGAAACGTTTCCTAAGACGACACTGTTTATCGTACGAATCAGAAGCTTCCTCCTCTGCACAAGATTGATGAAGTATTCTTCGTCAACGAGCCCGATCCCATCAGCCCGACACCGTCTCCGACAATGACTTTTTCATATCCAAGGACGACGCCGTCCTCGACGACAGCGACCTTGACCTAGACCTCATCGCATCAAAGAACCTTGAAGCTCTTCCTTTGCCTGAATCGGAAGAAGAATCATCCGAGGATAAATCTTCTTCGGGTGAGTCGTCTTCAAGTTCTACTTCGACGGGCTCCAAGGGTGCTGATGACGCTTAAGTGTTCTCTTGGTCCACTTCACCATCTTTTGTCCAATCATTGAAAAAAAGGGGGAGAATGAATGGAATATGCCCGAGAGGCAATAATACAGTGTTTATTATATTATTCCTTGTTTATGATAAACGTTTATTTCTCATGCTAGAATTGTATTAACCGTAAACGTTGATACATGTGTGTTTAATAAACAAACAATGGTTCCTAGTAAAGCCTCTCTTTTAACTAGCTCGTAGATTAACACATGATCAAGGTTTCCTGATCATGAACATTGGATGTTGTTAATAACGGGATCATATCATTAGGAGAATGATGTGATGAATATATACCCAAACTAAGTATAACAATACGATCAAGTCATTTAGTTTATATTGTTATATATTGCATTGGAAGTAATCTTGTTCCTTAGACCATGAGATCATGTCAATCACTAATACCGAAAGAATACTTTAATGACATCAAACGTCACACCGTAACAGGGTGACTATAAAGGTGGTGTTAGGTATTCGGAAAGTATTAGTTGAGGCTCATGGATCAAGAATGGGATTTGTCCATCCAAAATGACGGAGAGATATACTCTGGGCCCACTCGGTGATATCACATTGACACCGCTTGCAAGCACGTGACTAGGTCACAAGAATGTCATATCACAGAACGAGTAAAAGAGTACTTGTCGGAAATAAGATCGAACAAGGTATGGTTGATACCGATGATCGGATCTCGGACAAGTAAAATATCGCGAGACAAAGGGAATTAGTTATGACGTTGATGGTTCACACGATCACAAGATTCATCGTTGAATATATAGGAGTCATCACGGATCTCCAGATCCCGCTGTTGATTATTGATCGGAGAGGTGTCTCAATCATGTCTGTATTATTCGCGAACCGTAGGGTGATACACTTAAGGTTTGATGATGCATTTTGATAGGATAAGGAATATTGAAGAATGTTTTGGACAGCACCGAAATTGTTTCGGGTAAAATTGAAATAGTTCAAGGGGTTTTTTGTCGGATGGTTGTTAATAGAATTAACAAATGATTCGAGGTGCAATGTGCAAATGTTTGTTAATAGGATTAACAAATATTAAATAAAGAAATAGAAATGTTTTATTTATTTATTAAAGAAAACCTTTGGATTTTCCAAGTGGACAATTAAGGGAGCATGGGTGGGTGTGAGTGTGGCTTCCACTCACATCAAGAGGGGAAGAGGTGGAGGCACCATGAGTTGGCCGCACCCCCCTCTTGGGCTGCCCACTCCTCCCCTATAAAAGGAGGGTGAGGGCTTCCCCTCCCATACACTTGCCTCACCTCCCTTCCTCTCCACCCGCTGCTCCATACCATGGTCTTCCGCTTGGCGAAGCCCTGACCGTGGGATTCTTCACCGCATCACGTTGTTGTGCTGCTTGATTTCCGGGGATCCTCTACTTCCGCTGCCCCGCTGGATCGAGGGAACGGAGGTCGTCATCAAGCTGTACGTGTGACCGAGCACGGAGACGCTCAGCATACATCATCGCGATCTTGAGATCGGCAAGTGAACCACTACATCATCCACGAGATTTGATCTCGTAACGTTTTAAGTCTTCGAGGGTGAGTTCTTCTATGACATCCTACTCGTTGCTTACATCTCCTAGATTAGATCTTGGCTTGTTGGTTGTTTATGCGTAGGAATTTTTTTTGTTTTCCTTGCTACGAACCCTTTAGTGGTATCAGAGCCTCGTCTATGCGTAGATGGTTTGTACGAGTAGAACACATATGGATGTGGGCGTTGATGATCATGGTTTTGCCTCCTTTTGTATTTTGGATCCTAGTGGCATAGTGGGATGAAGCGGCCCGGACTAACCTTACATGTCCGCGTACATGAGACTTGTTCCACGACTGACATGCAACTTGTATTGCATAAGTGGCTGGCGGGTGTCTGTCTCTCTCACTATAGTTAGGACCTAATCTACAACGGGTTGTTAAAAATATGTTTTATCAACGTTGTGGTTTATGTTCGTAGGTATGAACGGTTCTATCTTCGTAAGCCCAAGCCACGTAAAATATGAAAAAATAAATTAGAGACGTCTAACTTGTTTTTGCAGGGCATGTGATGTGATATGGTCAATGTTACAAATTTGATGTATGAGATGATCCATTTTGTAAGTTATTGACATACCGGCAGGAGCCATATGGTTGTCTTATTATTTATGGCCTACGTGCTGTATATCATATCCATGTTATATGTTGTAATTTGATGGACAATCAAGATGGAGGTGCCATGGACCTTGGTGCCACGCCGGTGGGATGATGAAGATCATACCATGATGCTCAAGATGGAGATCAAGTGCAAGAAGGACCATATCATATCACATTATCCATGCATGTGATGTTAATCCTTTTATGCATCTTATTTTGCTTAGACCGCGACGGTAGCATTATAAGATGATCCCTCTCAATTAATATCAAGATAATAATGTTTTCTTCCTTAGTATGCACTGTTAAGAAAGTTCGTCGTTTCGAGACACCATGTGATGATCGGGTGTGATAGACTCTACGTTCGCATACAACGGGTGTTTTCAAGCCTAGCATGTACAGACATGGCCTTGAAACACATGCAATACAATGGTTCTACTTGGCGAGCCTAGCATGTACAGACATGGCCTCGGAACACGAACCAAAAGGTAAAGCATAAGTCATATGGATGATATGATGAACATGTCGATGTTCGCCTTTGCAGCTACATCATCTCACGTGATGATCGGTTTTGGTGTAGTGAATTTGGTTTGTGTAATCACCAAAACGACTAAGAGGGATGTTGTTTTTGAGTGGGAGTTCATGGGATAATTTTTTGAATTAACTTGAACTTAATTTATCATAAACTTAGTCTAAATAGTCTTTGCAAATATGTTGTAGATCATGGCTGCACCTACCTTCAATTTCAATATGTTCATGGAGAAAGAAAAGCTAGCGAACAATGGTAGCAACTTTACCAACTGGGCACTTAACCTGAGGATTCTCCTCACCGCTTGCAAGAAGCTCTATGTGCTTGATGCACCGCTAGGTGACCAGCCCGCTGATGATGCTTCTGATGAAGATAAAAATGTTTATCTGACTCAAAAAAAAGACCAGAATATAGTTCATTGCGGCATCCTTTATGGATTAGAACCAGAGCTGCGAAAACGTTTCGAGAACAGCACTGCTTATGCTACAATGGGAGAATTGAAAATGATTTTCGATACCCATGCTGCAGTTGAGAGTTATGATGCTTCAGAAATGTTCTTTAGCTGCATGATGGAAGAGAACAGCTCCGCCAGTGAGCACGTACTCAAAATGTCTGCGTACGCTGATAAGCTCATAGACTTGGGAATAACGATTCCCAATGAGCTAGGGATACATCGTGTTCTTCAATCTCTGCCACCTAGTTACAAGAACTTTGTAATGAACAATAATATGCAAGGCATGAAGAAGTCTCTTCCTGAGCTTCTCTCGATGCTTAAAACTGCTGAAGTGGAGATCAAGAAAGAGCATCAAGTGTTGATGATCAATAAGACCACTAGTTTCAAGAAAGGCAAGAAAGGCAAGCCAAAGGGCAACTTCAAGAAGGTTGGCAAGTCTGTTTCTACACCTGAGAAGAAAACCAAGAATGGTCCTAAGCCTGAGACTGAGTGCTTCTATTGCAAGGGCAATGGCCACTGGAAGAGAAACTGCCCCAAATATCTGGCAGATAAGAAGGCCGGCAAAGTGAACAAAGGTATATGTGATATACATGTTATTGATGTGTACCTTACTAGTACTCGCAGTAGCGCCTGTGTAAGGCCCGGTATGCGGTACTGTTCCAGATCTAGGTGTTTCCACTCAGATCCGGGGACGAAGCACATATCGGACCCACCGCGACATATGACATAGCCATATGCCCCGGATTTCCAACATGATATCACAACATTACAGATACAGGATACAACATCTCATTCAATCGGCATACAAATGCCTCAAATATAATACAACAGCGGAAGATACATGTCTGAGTACAGACTACAAGAAAATGCCTAGTGGCAAAGAGAAAGCATCGATCCCCATAACCACACGGGTCCAGGCCCTCCGCCGGGATCCGCCTAACTAGTCGTCGTCGAGTCTCCACGTGAAACGTCGATAACCGTACCTGTTGTCGATCAAGAACCCTGAAAAGAGTTTGGGGGTAGTATCATGAGTACAGAGGTACTCAGCATCCAACTGTAGTGGTCATCTGACCCAGCAAGGACTTCATCACTCGTCATTCTAGGACAACTAGTAGTTTACGGTAAGGAAGGGGTAAGTGGTGAGGTTGCTGCCGCACTAGCATTTATGAAGTGGCTAACGATCTAGAGAGTAAGATAAGAAGCCAAGCATTCGATGAGGAATCGCCTCCAACAAGTCTTGCTATCAACTACTTACGCAAACATAACACCTATCCTATCCTTGTCCTCCTCTTCGCATCCCGACGAAGAAGAAGCAGTCAAGGCACACGCACACGTTGATCAAGTTATATTAAGATTATCTCCGTTGTTGTTGTCTATGAACAAGGAGTAGGTCTCAAGTCGTCCATAACCGTGGACACGGCTTCTCGAAAAGATTTAACCCTGCAGGGGTGTACCAACTGCCCATTACGAGGCTCCGCACGCACGTCCATCACTCTCAGTTGCTACCCATTATAGGCAACCATTTTATGGTTTAGTTCCAAGAGATCCGAAACGACAAGTCCCTCTAGCTAACAATGAACAAATCCGGGTGGCCCCCGGTGAGTCGACATCCAACTCAAAAGCCGGCCGCGCTCTCGAATCGGCCTCTACCGTCTGGACGAGGTCCGGTTAGATACCCAAACAGATGTGGGCAGCCCCCTAGCTTCCAGGTGTGGACCAACAAAGAAACCATGTCTCCGCTGGCCCAAGTTGTTTTAAAAGATATCTGCTAGGAGCGACCCGACAAGATATATATGCATGTTTTCAAATGGTAAATCAGCTTGGGCCACCACTAGAAATGTTTGAAGCTAGATAGGTAAGAAAAGGGGACCCCATAAAATCCCACACGCGGTTAGGCACGCTCAGTCTTAAAACCAATACCCGGAACTCGGATCCTAGGTGACTCGAATGGAACAAAGCGTCGGGGCGGGATAGCCTAGACCTTCCATCCTTCGTCGAATATAGTCAACATTAATAATAATCATATCATCAACAACAATAATAATAATAATGTGATATCCCAACCCAAAGAGTAACAGGGTAACATCGTAGCATCCTAAGCATGCATACTAAGCAGGGGCTGAGCAACGAGCAAAAGTAACATAGCAGTACAAGGTTTGCTGGGAAGGGACATGGCTGTATCGGTTTGAGAAAGGCTGTAAACATGTGGTAGGATCAAACATCGAACTTAACTTAGACTAGCATGCAAACCGCTGGTTGAAATAGAATGGATCATAAGTAATGCAAGTCCTTGCCTGTTGATAAGTCGGGTTCCGAAGTTGTAGTTGATCGCACGCTCGCATCGTCTCCGAGAGTATCCGCGGGAGCACACAAGAAGGAAACACTGGAAAGCAATCAACGGTGCACCACTATTACTACGGAGCAAACACGAGCAAGCATCAACAAGAAGCAACACGAGACATCGCACCTACCGTCGAGAGAGGTTACTACCAATTTAAGTGGAGTACTCGCCACACACGACGATACTGCACGTTTACGGTGGTTCAAGTTGTTTAGCTACAGGTGATCAAACAACGGTTATTAACATGGCAACTCAAGCAAGCATGGCATAACACACAAACATGGCAAGAGGTGAAGCACAATGTAAACTATCTATGCTAGTCAATTTAAGTGGGGTGAAATCCTAGACATGCAAACTATTGCGGACCCCACGATAAATATTGCATTTGATACTGTTTTTACCCTAAACAATATTTTATTATTTTTATTAGCAAGCAAGAGCAGCAAAAACACAATCTACATGCAATTCTAGTCAAGTTACATGTAAAGAACATTTTAATCCGAGCAACGGATAACAAGTTATAGCAGTTACAGTTACAGTGGCAAGCAGTGTAATTAGCAGTCAAACAGCAAGTAAACAAAGTCAAACATGGCAAACAAGCAACAAATTATTAAACTAGGCACAATTCTAAGCAAGTTTCATATTAAACGCGTCGCAATCGGAGCTACGGTTAAAAAGTTACAGCTACCGCAAAAACTACTACACAATTTGTAAAAAATACAGATAAAAGAAAAAGAAAAAAAAACATAACAGAAAAAATAAAAATAAAAGAGAGAGCCTCGCCCTAGTGGGATGAGGCCCAAGTGGCCTGGCTCGGGTGGACTGGGATGCGCCGGCTGGGCCTGGGGCTGAGGCCGGCCCACCTGGGCGTCAGCGGCATCCGGCGCCCGATCCCGACTGGATCGTCTGCCCGGAGCGGCAGCGGTGGCCCTCGCCGGCGAGCAGGGTCCCGGAGGACTGGGGAAGCGGGGCCAGGGCGGAGGGACGGCGACGGAGGTGGCTGGGAACGGGGTGACGGAGGTCCCTGGCGCAGATCGCAGGCGGAGGAGCTTCGGGCCGCGCGGGGGCTCTTGGAGCTCCGGCTCATGGCAGCCATGGCGGTCCTGGGCAGTGAGAGAGAGAGAGGTCACGGGGAGAGAGGGAAGTGGGTGAGAGGAGAGGAGGAGGAGAAGACCTGCGGGGTGGACAGCGGCTCGCCGGAGTGCAACGGCGCGGCGGCCACGGCAGAGGCGGCGGCAGCCTCGGGCGTCCACGGGCGGCGAGCTGCTGCGGCTGTGGAGAGAGAGGAGAGATGGGTTGGTGGGGAGCTCCCTGGGCTGTCGGATCGCGAGATCTGACAGTCCAGGATGCATCTGGCTGGATTTTGGGCAAAAAAAGACTAAATGCAAAATTTGGGGTTGATCTGGGGGGTGTGGCTGCAAAATGTGTCTAGGGAAAACCCTAAAAATGGGTGGAAGTGTGGTGGTCTTTATATAGCATGGGTGGCTGGCAGTTTGCAAAAACATCCCCGGTTTTTATGTCGGGCGCGCGGTGCTCCCGTTTCTGACTGCCGGGGGTCCGCAGTACCTCCGATTCGGGTAAAACTTCAAACTGCGCGATCAGTGTGTCGAACCGGAGGCGTTCACCTCGCGCTGGAACCGTTCCGAAAACACTTTCCGGCGCGCTATAAAAATAACCCATTTAATTATTAAACGGGGTTTTTCGTTCCGTTGGCTGCGGCTGGTCTCGTGCGGTTTTCGCGACGGTGATCGGGTGAAACCCAGTGTCGCAAAGGTCGAGTGTCAGGGTGGCAAAGGGTCGGTCTCCGTCCGGTACGAGATAAGAGGGGGGAAATAATCGCCGATCGATAAATCGGGGATGCAAACACCGCAAACAAATCAGACAGTCAAACAATTCACACCGAAAACAAAAATTTTAATTTTTGTGAAAACTGGGCTGTTACAGCCTGGGTATTTGATACTGGTTCGGTTGCTCACATATGTAACTCGAAACAGGAACTGCAGAATAAGCGACCACTAGCAAAGGATGAGGTGACGATGCGCGTCGGCAATGGATCAAGAGTTGATGTGATCGCCGTCGGCACGCTACCTCTTCGTTTACCGTCTGGATTAGTTATAAACCTGAATAAATGTTATCTGGTGCCTGCGTTGAGCATGAACATCATTTCTGGATCTTGCTTAATGCAGAGTGGTTATTCCTTTAAGTCCGAGAACAATGGTTGTTCGATTTATATGAATAATATCTTTTATGGTCACGCACCTGAGAATAATGGTTCATTTCTTTTGAATCTTGATAGTATTGATACACATATTCATAGTGTGAATGCCAAAAGAATTAAGTTAAATGATGATATTGCTACTTACATGTGGCCTTGCCGCTTAGGTCATATTGGTGTTAAACGCATGAAGAAGCTCCATTCTGATGGACTCTTAGAATCACTTGATTATGAATCATTTGAAACGTGTGAACCATGCCTTATGGGAAAGATGACTAGAACCCCGTTTTCGGGTTCTATGGAACGGGCGACAGACTTACTGGAAATCATCCATACTGATGTGTGTGGACCAATGAGTGTATCGGCGCGCGGTGGATATCGTTATTTTGTCACTTTCACAGATGATTTGAGTAGATATGGATATATTTACTTAATGAAACACAAATCTGAGACGTTTGAAAAGTTCAAAGAATTTCAGTGTGAAGTTGAAAATCATCGTAACAGAAAGATTAAATTTCTACAATCTGATCGTGGAGGTGAATATTTAAGTTACGAGTTTGGCATGCATATGAAACAATGTGGAATAGTTTCACAACTCACACCTGCCGCAACACCACAGCGTAATGGTGTTTCCGAACGTCGTAATCGTACTTTATTGGATATGGTTCGATCTATGATGTCTCTTACAGATTTGCCACTGTCATTTTGGGGTTATGCACTAGAGACCGCTGCATTCACTTTAAATAGGGCACCATCTAAATCCGTTGAAACGACACCGTATGAATTATGGTTTGGAAACAAACCTAAGCTGTCATTTCTAAAAGTTTGGGGCTGCGATGTTTATGTGAAGAAGCTTCAACCTGATAAACTCGAACCCAAAGCGGAAAAATGCATCTTCATAGGATACCCTAAGGAAACAATAGGGTACACCTTCTATCACAGATCCGAAGGCAAAATTTTCGTTGCCAAGAATGGATCCTTTTTAGAGAAGGAGTTCCTCTCGAAAGGTGTGAATAGTAGGAAGGTAGAACTCGATGAGGTTATTGAACCTTCTCTTCTTGGAATGGCGAGTAGCGCAGCACCGGAAGTTGTTCTAGTGCCGACTCCGTCAGTTGAAGAGGGAACTAATGATCAAGATCATGAATCTCCAGAAGAGGAAACTACCGTGCTTGGCAGGTCAACTAGGGAACGTACAGCTCCTGAACTGTATGGGAATCCCGTCTTAAACTTCATGGTAGATGGAAGTGATGACCCTGCGACGTATGATGAAGCAATGATGAGCCCAGATTCCAACAAATGGCTTGAAGCCATGAAATCCGAAATGGGATCCATGTACGAAAACCAAGTTTGGACTTTGGTGGACTTACCCGGTGACCGTAAGGCCGTTGAGAACAAACGGATTTTTAAAAAGAACATTGATGCTGATGGTAATGTGACCGTCTATAAAGCTCGACTTGTCGCAAAAGGTTTTCGACAAATTCAAGGAGTTGACTACGATGAGACCTTCTCACCAGTAGCGATGCTAAAGTCAGTTAGGATTATGTTAGCAATTGCTGCATTTTTCGATTATGAAATCTGGCAGATGGATGTCAAAACGGCATTCCTGAATGGTGACATTGAGGAAGAGTTGTATATGATGCAACCCAAAGGTTTTGTTGATCCTAAGGATGATGACAAGGTATGCAAGCTTCAACGTTCCATTTATGGACTGAAGCAAGCATCCCGGAGTTGGAACCTCCGTTTTGATAAGGTGATCAAAGAGTTTGGATTTGATCAAACGTACGGAGAAGCTTGTATCTACAAGAAAGTGAGTGGGAGCTCTGTAGCATTTCTATTACTGTATATGGATGACATATTGTTGATTCGAAATGATATAGAATTGTTAAAAGGTGTAAAAGGTTATTTGAACAGTAGTTTTTTGATGAAAGACCTCGGTGAAGCAGCTTATATATTAGGCATCAAAATCTAAAGGGATAGATCAAGACGCTTAATTGGACTTTCGCAAAGTACATACATTGACAAGATTTTGAAGAAGTTCAGAATGGATAAAAGTAAGAAGGGGTTCTTACCAATGTTGGAAGGCAAGACGTTGAGTAAGACTCAATGTCCAGTTACAGCAGAAGATAGAGAGGAAATGAATAAGATTCCCTATGCTTCAGCCATAGGTTCTATCATGTATGCTATGCTATGTACAAGACCAGATGTGGCACATGCTGTTAGTTTGACTAGCAGTTACCAATCCGATCCAGGTTTGGAACACTGGGCGGCGGTCAAGAATATCCTTAAGTACTTGAGAAGAACTAAGGATATGTTTCTCGTGTATGGCCCGTGAAGAAGAGCTAGTCGCAAGAGGTTACGTCGATGCTAGCTTCGTCACTGATCCGGATGACTCTAAGTCACAATCCGGATACGTATTTATTATGAATGGAGGAGCAGTAAGCTGGAGGAGTTCCAAGCAATCTGTGGTAGCGGGATAATCAACAGAAGCGGAATATTTTGCTGCCTCAGAGGCAACACATGAAGTAGTTTGGATGAAGGGGTTCATATCCAAACTAGGTGTGGTTCCGAGTGCTTTGGATCCAATGGTTATCTATTGTGACAACAATAGTGCCATTGCCAATGCTAAGGAACCAAGGTCTCACAAGAATTCCAAGCATATCAAGCGCCGTTTTCACTCCATCCGTGAGTATGTCAAGGATGGGGACGTGAAGATTTGCAAAGTACACACAGATCTGAAAGTGGCAGATCCGTTGACTAAAACTCTCCCAAAGGCAAAACATGATAAACACCAGAACTCCATGGGTGTTAGATTCATTACTATGTAATATAGATTATTGCCCCTAGTGCAAGTGGGAGACTGAAGGGAATATGCCCGAGAGGCAATAATAAAGTGTTTATTATATTATTCCTTGTTTATGATAAACGTTTATTTCTCATGCTAGAATTGTATTAACCATAAACGTTGATACATGTGTGTTTAATAAAAAAACAACGGTTCCTAGTAAAGCCTCTCTTTTAACTAGCTCGTAGATTAACACATGATCAAGGTTTCCTGATCATGAACATTGGATGTTGTTAATAACGGGATCATATCATTAGGAGGATGATGTGATGAATATATACCCAAACTAAGTATAACAATACGATCAAGTCATTTAGTTTATATTGTTATATCTTGCATTCGAAGTAATCTTGTTCCTTAGACCATGAGATCATGTCAATCACTAATACCGAAAGAATACTTTAATGACATCAAACGTCACACCGTAACAGGGTGACTATAAAGGTGGTGTTAGGTATTCGGAAAGTATTAGTTGAGGCTCATGGATCAAGAATGGGATTTGTCCATCCAAAATGACGGAGAGATATACTCTGGGCCCTCTCGGTGATATCACATTGACACCTCTTGCAAGCACGTGACTAGGTCACAAGAATGTCATATCACAGAACGAGTAAAAGAGTACTTGTCGGAAACGAGATCGAACAAGGTATGGTTGATACCGATGATCGGATCTCGGACAAGTAAAATATCGCGAGACAAAGGGAGTTAGTTACGACTTTGATGGTTCACACGATCACAAGATTCATCGTTGAATATATAGGAGTCATCACGGATCTCCAGATCCCGCTGTTGATTATTGATCGGAGAGGTGTCTCAATCATGTCTGTATTATTCGCGAACCATAGGGTGACACACTTAAGGTTTGATGATGCATTTTGGGAGGATAAGGAATATTGAAGAATGTTTTGGACAACACGGAAATTGTTTCGGGTAAAATTGAAATAGTTCAAGGGGTTTTTGTCGGATGGTTGTTAATAGAATTAACAAATGATTCGAGGTGCAATGTGCAAATGTTTGTTAATATGATTAAAAAATATTAAATAAAGAAATAGAAATGTTTTATTTATTTATTAAAGAAAACCTTTGGATTTTCCAAGTGGACAATTAAGGGAGCATGGGTGGGTGTGAGTGTGGCTTCCACTCACATCAAGAGGGGAAGAGGTGGAGGCACCATGAGTTGGCCGCACCCCCTCTTGGGCTGCCCACTCCTCCCCTATAAAAGGAGGGTGAGGGCTTCCCCTCCCATACACTTGCCTCACCTCCCTTCCTCCCCACCCGCTGCTCCATACCATGGTCTTCCGCTTGGCGAAGCCCTGACCGTGGGATTCTTCACCGCATCACGTTGTTGTGCTGCTGGATTTCCGGGGATCCTCTACTTCCGCTGCCCCGCTGGATCGAGGGAACGAAGGTCGTCATCAAGCTGTACGTGTGACCGAGCACGGAGACGCTCAGCGTACATCATCGCGATCTTGAGATCGGCAAGTGAACCACTACATCATCCACGAGATTTGATCTCGTAACGTTTTAAGTCTTCGAGGGTGAGTTCTTCTATGACATCCTACTCGTTGCTTACATCTCCTAGATTAGATCTTGGCTTGTTGGTTGTTTATGCGTAGGAATTTTTTTTTGTTTTCCTTGCTACGAACCCTTCAGAGAATGGTGGCATCGATGAGTTTAGATTTGCATCGAGGAAAGGGTCTCTAGTTCTCTTTTTGCTTCCCGTGGTTAAGTTACAAAAACATTCCATTTGCTTCGATTGGGTTGTAACTTAATTTAGTTTTGTGACTGTGAACTGTATGCTATAATGCAATTTTAATAACCCATTTACTTGCAAGTATTTCTTCGTAATCTATGCCTTGTAGGTGGTTATTACTCATAAGTTCACAGGTTATTCAAGAGGATTGCATTTATTTCGAACTCTATCTGGAACTGCAATCCTACTCGCTAAGATATTGTTTTACTCTCCACCGAAGAAATAAACTTAAGAATCTACGTCAACTCTATTTAACTTCAATGCTACATTCGGGGGGAGTCAAAATATCATATCTTAGAGTTTGTTCACTTCACTTCACAAAAACTTCAATATCTTTATCGATGCGTGTTTTGTCAACAATAGTCCCAAAAGGGGGTGATTTTAAGAGCAAAGTTTTGCCCCCATGTGTTTTAGATATTGTTGGACAAGACAGTAGAGGAACTAACAATGTTTTTGAGTATAAATAGTTGATTAGGTTCCTGAAGGACAAGCTAGGTGATAAAGCTCCAAAGAAGGTTTACATGGCATCGAAGCTTAACTCCATGAGTAAAGTTTTATCATGGAGGATGACCCCTAAAACCGATGGTTTCCTGAAGCTCAACTCATCGAAGAAAATGAAGAAGACGGTGCAAGACTTAGATGTTTTTGTGTAGTTCTTTTTCTATTCTTTGAGTCATAGGAAAAAAGGTACTATCAAGAGGGTTTAAGTATGCGGACACTGAAGCTATTGTGAAAATGCTCAGATAAAATCTAAACAAAGTGAGAAGCCAGAGAGAAGAAATCTCATGAGTTCTAAGTTAAGTTTCGGTAGCAAAGACTTCGTTCATTGGCTTCCGAAGCAGAACTAAGTCTGTGAGTCAGCTTTACTTGTTCCTCAAGTACAGTTGCACATTGATGACAAATCCGACCGTTGTGGACATGCATCAAGCTGTCTCTTCAGGTCAAATCGGTCATTTCGCTCCTTGGGATCGCCACCTATAAATACGACATGCCTGCCTCCATTTGCGGTTGGCTGCTCTGAGATTATTCCCCGAGAGTGACTGAAGAGAGCATCCCAAGAACGCCAACGAAGAAAAACCCAAAAGCCAAACCAATGAATCCAAAGTCCTATTGATCTGAGTATATTCATTATGACTTAGGTGAAAGTTTCCTAGTTTTGTTATCTTGGAGAACTGCCATTCTCCTAGAAGGTTAGAGTGTGGTCTTCAGAGAGCGAAGAGTAATTGTCGCCTCGAAGTTCAAGTCTGTCAAAGGTTTCGGAGATTTCCTTGATAATCTACCCTGAGTCAAAACTGGCAAAGCTCAAGGAGATTGGTGCAGTGGAGCAACGGACGGAGAGAGTTTTGCTCTAGGTTTTCAATCACTAGACCCTCCAACCAGACATAGCACTTTGCAGAGCGTGAACTGGTCGAACAAATATCGCCGAGTCATGAGTTCGTTTTACTTCAAGCTGTTACTTTCTATAGTTCATTTGCTTCCCAGTTATGCTTCAGCATGATTTGACTCGTCGTCGTTTAATTCGCTGCTAGTTTTGCTTTCCTGTTACTTGGTCATGTGTTCTTTCTGTGCTGTGTTTATGCTTCACTTCAAATCTTCACTCGAAAATTTGAAGTGATCATTCACCCCCTCCCCCTATGATCACATACTTGGACTTTTAGCAACGCATATGTCTATAAGCATAAGTACCAAAAGGACAAGTAAAAGTGGTCTTCTCTTCATCGGCAGTGTTAACATGAATTTTAGAGAAGCCAGATATCTATCAAGATAGCAAAATTGGGTGTTTTTGGATAACCTTTCAAGCATTTGGTCGATGAATAGCAACGGATAATGATCCTTCCTCGTCGCCTTGTTCAACTACCTGTAATCAATACACATTGTATATACAATAATAATTCTTTGATGGATTAGTTCATTCTTATCATTAGGAACAACAATTGTGCCTCCCTTCTTAGGGACATAATGTACTGGACTCACTCACTTACTATCAGCTATAGGGTAGATAATACCTCGGCTAGAAGCTTGAGGATCTCGGTCCTCACAACATCCTTCATCTTCGGGTTCAACCGTCGTTGATGATCAACAACCGGTTTAGCATCGGGCTCAAGGTTGATAGTATGTTGACAAATAGATGGACTAATTCCCCTTAGATCATCAAGAGTATGTCCAATGGCGCCTCGGTGTCTCCAAAGGGTTTCCAATAATCGCTCTTATTCATATCCTAAAAGGGTGGAATTGATAATAACAAGATATACTTTCTTTTCATCTGAATAAGCATACTTGAGTGTATCTGGAAGAGGCTTGAGATCGAACACCGGGTCTTCTTTGGGTTGTGATAAAATTCCTAAATGTTCAACCGGAAGGTTGTGCTTCAGGATATCAGGTTGTCTCAAAAAGGTTTCATCTAGTTCATTCCTTTCCTGCATATGAATATCATTCTCATGGTCCTCCATATATTGCTGCAAAGGATCGTCAGGAGGAATAACAATAGAGGCAATATCTTAAATAATTTTATCATTACTAGGAAAATGAGTACCACGAGTTTGCTTGGAGAATTTAGAAAATTTAAATTCATATGGCTCATCATGGAACTCAACATATACTTTTCCTTTCCTGCAATCTATAATAGCTCCACAAGTCTTGAGAAAAGGTCTACCAAATATAATAGGACAAAAACTATCTGGCACTGAACCAAGTACTAAAAAGTTGGTAGGATATTTTACCTTTCCACACAGGACTTCAACATCTCTCAAAATACCAACAGGAGAGATAGTTTCTCTGTTTGCAAGATGAATAGTAACATCAACTTCTTCAAGTTCACAAGGTTAAATATCACTCATAACCTCTTGATAGAGTGAATAAGGAATAACACTGGCACTGGATCCCAAATCACATAGCCCATAATAATTGTGATCTCCTATTTTAATAGATACTAGTGGAGTACCTGAAATTGGGCCTTTATTCTTGGCTGTGACAAGATTAGTAGAAACAGCACAAAAATTCATATTGGAATCTATAATATCACTAGCAACAAGATACTTAACCAATGCAACTTGAGGATCGACCTTGATCTGGTCCTCAGGATCATTAGTTCTTCTCTCACTTTTATTTTATATAACTGTCACAAAAGAATTCTCCCTCATCCTTGCAGGACAAGGGGGCTTTTCATATATAGCTGCAGGCAAAATAGGGTCAGCAACATGAATATCAACATGTAATTCCTTAAAGGATTTATGATGCTGATCCTCCTTCTTTTTAGAGGAATCAATATGAGAGGAAAAGTTTTTGAAAAAATCAATCAGAAGTTGGGAATCAAGACCAATCTTAGCAAAAAAGGTATTGAAGTAATCAGTTTTCACATAGCTATCAATATAATGATGCTCATAATTTATAACGGGTTCAATACCTTTATCAATCTCCCAATCTTCAGTGTTCTTTTGGATCCTTTCAATAAGATCCCACTTTTCTTCAACTCTTTTATTTGGAAATACCCCACTAGAGGAGGCATCAAGCATATCTCTATCTTGACGAGAAAGTCTTGCATAAAAAATGTAAGAATAATTTACTTGGGGAGCTCATGATTGGGGCATTTGAGAATTAGGGACTTCAATCTCCCCCAATCGTGGGCGATGCTTTCTCCGTCACGAGTCCAACAATTATAAATATAGTTCATGTCTCGATGTATTTCACGAAGAGGATACAACTTTGCATATAAGAGAGGCATAAGTTCTTGCGAATTTAATAAATGAGAGTCATCAAGAAGCCTATACCAATCCAAAGCCTTATCTTTTAATGATAGAGAGAATAGTTTTCTCATAACAAAGTCCATCGATATGCATGCAAGCTTAAATAAGGAGCATAGTTGTGAAAGATATAGCAAGTGTGTTGTAACACCCTCGGTGTCATGTAATAGTAATCCTTTTGCTAATGACAATTATTGTGGCTAATCTTGCCTTGATCATCTTTGAATCAAAACAAATTCAAAAAACCTTTTGTTTGATATTAAAAACAAAGTGAAAAAATAAAACTTTGTACAAAAACTGTGAAGCCAGTTTTGTTAAATTCACAATAATCACTGGATCATGTCCATATCGATATGGAGCTTTATTTAGCAATTAAATAAATCAAACAAATCAAAACAACAGCGAAAAGTCTCTTTTAGTCAATTGCATATTCAAAACAAATACTAAATGAATTTATAAAAGTCCCAAACTTTTAGTGGCACTGCTATAAAGTGTAACACTGATGTAACAACAAGTCACACATTTTACAAAAATCATTTGAGTGCAAAACAAAATAAAACAATGTGAAACAGATAGGCAAAAGAAACAAAAGACAAACAAGAGGGGGGAACCCCTATTTCTCGCCCAAGGCGAAGGACTACCCGGGGCTAGCCCAACTCCAAGTCGTCCCCTTCCTCTGTTCAAGGGGGGGGGTCATGGTGCCCATCCTGCGGCCGGCCACGCCATCGCGGCCATCCGCCGGCTGACCGGCGGGGATAAAGCACCCCGCGCCCTGCTTCCCTCGGGAACCCTAGCCTGCCCTGTGTACATTCCCCTCGAGCCCCCTCTGTCTCCTCCCCGTGCGAGGACCGCCACGGTTGTCGCCCTGCTGTCGCCGTGGACGTGGACAACGACCACGCCGCATCTCTTGCTGGTGTCTGGCTGGACTGCGGGGCACGTCTACCTCGACCCGCACGCCGAATTGAAGCCGGAGTCCACCAGGTTGCGTGGATCGAGCCTGCAACTCCGCCGGCCGCCGTCGTCCACCTCAACGGATTCCTCGTTGGCAGCGCAAGCCCCGCCTCCCCGAGAACCTCCCCTGCAACCCCTGTGTGCCCTCGATCGATTCACCCTCCCCCGCATGAGATAGTCGCCGGAGCTCCTCCTCCTGCCGTGCTCCGACGTCGGGGCCGCCGTGGCCGGATCCGTGCTCGCCACGCCCCGCCTTGCAACTGCCACGCCCCGCGCGCGCCATCCCCTTCCCTTGGGCGTGCGTAGACACGCTCATCCCCTCTTCCCCTCCACTCTCCACGGGCTGATGCCGCAACAGTCGGCCGGCCTCGCCGTGCCCACCATTGGACAGTGGCCATGGCCATGGTCTGGGCTGTGCGTGTGGCCTATTAGGCCACTGACAAGTGGCCCCCATTAGATGAGCCCCTAATTAACGATTAATAAAATAACCCCCCTAAGTAACATGTGTGAATGACATGTGGGCCATAAGCCCCTAAACAAATAGCAGATTAGATATAATGAAATAACTCCCTACTGTATATGACATGTGGGCCATAGGCCATTAGTTTAGATTAAATACACTGTTAAATTTAATTGCCTTTGTGAAGCTTACATGTGGGCCCTTGTTGTACGGTTTGACCAGTCAACCCAAGGTTGTGGATAATGTTTAATTAAATAATAAAAGAAAATCCAGAAATTCTTTAAATGAGTTAAAACTATGGAAATTAATATCTTTTAAACCGTAGCTCAGATGGAAAAACATTATGCATGAAAATTGATCAGAAAAATACAACGAATAGGAATATACTACCCATACGCCCACCACACCCATCTAACCTACTGAACATGGAATCTTCCCCCTCTGGTTCGTCTTCTAGTAATCACCCGGAGCTGGCAGTTATTCCCCGGATGAATTCCCGTTTCGAGCAATACACCTTGTACTACGTTAGAACACCGCCAACACTGCGTTTTCCATGTCTTGTATCTGTATTGCTATTATTTCCGTTTATTTATGTCGGGACCCGGGGTTAGCGTATGTAATTCCAGTCACGATGCAATCACATGGAGAGCCGAGAACCGTACCCACTTGTCTAAGCAGACAAGGCCAAGCACAGAACATTCTCGGTAAGCATCGAACGTGAGGGGCATCCCATTCAGGCCGGATGATCAATTGAGATGGGTCCTCATTGTCCACTCACAAGTCTAAATGCTTATGGGTGGTGAATCCCATACTCATAGACAAGTCGCCTCAACCATGTTATCGATTGAACCCTAACTCTTACATAGACTTACTCCAGCCCGATCACTTAGTTGGGGTCTAGGGCGAGCTCGATCATACAACAAAGTGTGCACGTGACAGAGTCACGAGCAATCGCATCGCGATGCCCCAAGCTGCGTACATCTAAGGGCCACTTGGTGTATAAAAGACCGCCAGCCAGATCACAACTAAGGTCTCGAAAACCCATACTAAGACATGCATGTTATAAACATACACACAGCACACATGCCTAGTATGAACAGCAGGTATCATCACATAACTCTACAAAGTACTTCTTTATTTACTTACACATATAGCATACAAAGATCACATGTCTGTGATCATCATTACATCATACAACGGAAGAAAATTAGGTCTGAGTACAAACAAGTTTAACAAATGGCTTAGAGAAGCCTTGTAAACATACATGCCCTTCCACGAGGGACCAGACTGCTATCTGGAACTATACTACCAAGGTCAACATCGAGCTTCACGAAGATGACTCCATCGGGGTCCGGGTTCTCATCTAAAACATAGAATAAGAAAACGTGAGTACAAAGTCGTACTCAGCAAGACTTACATCAGAACTACACTACTCATGCTCAAGTATCAAGGTAAAGGAGGTGGGGTTCAACATGCAGAAGTGCCAACTTTGACTTGGCTAGTCCTGTACTACGAGTACCAGACTTGAGGTAAGAAGCGTACACGAGTCCACTACCAAGTCTCCAACCAATACACCACTATGGATACTTCCTCGACTTCCCCACGAGAAAGCACGCCATAGCACTCACGCTTATCTTGCAAGTTTTATAAGTATCCATTCAAGTTGTCTATGATCAAGTAAAGGTTTCCAAGTAGTCCATAACCGCGGACACGGCTATTCGAATAGTTCATTAACCCTGCAGGGGTGTACATCTTCACACGCGTGTCATCACTTATTGCCTCGTTCTTGTCACCCTTCAAGCGGATGTCAGACGTGGATGAAACCAAGGCACTACCCTCACATCACCTCCTCTAATCCAGGAGTCGACTACCTGAGTTGTCACCGCTCGAGAGTCCGGCCGGTTCCACGAAACGGACTCAGATAATGCAAGGGACCGAGACGCCACCTTTGACAGATGGTTTCACTGCCTCACAGGTCCACCCACATATCTATGCACAAATCAAATGGAAAGCCCGAATCTAGTGTGACTCCTGGACCGGATCGGGTACGTAAAGAGGCCAAACGGGGCTCCCATAAAACCCTACATGTGGTCATACTCTTTGTCTTGGATCACAAAACAGGAACTCGGGGCCTAGGGCAGTGTTCAACGAGACAACCCAGTGTGTACTCCTACACAGCCTCTCATCGTTCACCTTTGTTTAGGGTGGATTCACCAACATGTTATCATCAGCACCACTGTGTTCATTCCATCCCGACTCACAATCATAACATCCTCATTGTATCACTAAGCAGCAAATAACAGTAACAGTTGCAGGGGCCACATGCTCATCATTCAACTCCTAAATCTGCTAGGATTGTGGTTTGCTTAATACGGTGACAAAATGATAGGTCATGCATCGGAATGGGTTCAACTATGCGAAAGAACGTGTCTCGGTGATCTCCTAAACATGCATAAGAGAGACTGAGAGGGAAGTAGGATTTTATAGACATGATCAATGGGGTTTGCTTGCCTTGCTGACGATACACGGGTCTCAACGGTGGTCTTCTTCTTCGGGGGTGATCACCGTCTCGGAACGTCTGTCATCGGAGGCAATCATCAACAAGGGGGGACAACTTCGAAAGTAAAAATGCACATACACATGATAAGGTTGTCCATGATGTGAAAGGTACTGGTTTGTAGCATATTCAATTTAATTAAAGTATATTGCATTTGAAATGCAAATTCAAATTCCAAATTCAATTTCAAATTAAGTCATATACACATTTCCTTCTGTTCCCCCATTTTAAAATGGTAAAACATAAAAACAAATTGCATATTCTTAATCCTTGCATTTTTCTGATAATTTTTCATATATTATATGTCCAATTTTGAGTTAATATGAATTTTCTATGATTTATTGAAGTTTGGCTATTTTTCTGGATTTTCTGAAATTATTTTAAATGCTTTTCTATTTACTGCGTCAGCATGACGTGGGGGTGACGTCACAGGGGCTCTGGCCAGTGGGCCAGCTCTGTCAGTGGGGGAGGGGCTAATCCCTCTCCGTTTAGTTAACAGAGGGGTTTAGGGGGCCAGGGGGCCCACCTGTCTGTCTATGTGGGGGGGGGGGGGTTAGGGGTGGATTAGGGGTTAATTAAGCTGCCCACCAGCGTTTAGCCGGCGGAGACCTCAGATGCGGCGGAGGGCTCACCGGAGTGGTTTCCCGGCCACTGCTTGGCACGCGGGAGGCACCTAAGTGATGCACATGCTCGTCCGCGTCGACTCGTGACCACGGGAAGGCCTAGGGGGCGCTGGAACGTCGACGGTGACGAGGTGCAGCGGCGGCCGGCGACTGGTGAAGAGGGAAACGGGCACGGGGGCACGGAGGAGAGCAGGAGGAGGGGGAAAACAACGAGGGGCTCACCCCAGATGCAATGGCGTCGATGGTGAAGACGGAGGAGGCGCGGTGGCGGTGTATTTCCCGACGGGGTCCACGGCGGGCGGCGTCAATTCGGCGAAGATGGCGTCGTCCTCGGGGCTGCTGGGCTCGAATTGATGCTTCTGGTCGAAGAAGTCCTCGCTGGGGAGTCCTTTGGACAACACGGCGGCACGGGGGAGGCACGGTGGCCACGCAGGCGCAGAACGGCGGCCGGCGGCGAGCTACGGATGATGCGCGAATCCGGCTAGGGAGAGAGGGAGAGCAAGCGGAGAGAGGGGAGGAATGGAGGAGGCGTCCAAGGCCTTCTCCAGGCGAGGAGATGAGGACGGGGAAGCAGGAGGTGGCCGTGGGCGTCGCCGGCATGCATGCCACGCAGTGGCGTGTTCGGGCGTCCAGGGAATGAGGACGAGGAGATGAGGACGAGGCTGCCCTTTTGGGCTGGGCCGAAGTGGCCACTGGGCCCAGGTGAGTGGGATCTGTCCTCTTTTCTTTTTCTTTTATTTGTTTTCTGTTTATTTGTTTTGCCTAGAATTAAATAGCTAGGCATTTTAGTAAAATTCCCAATATATTTTTAAAAACCCAAGTGACCAGTAGCAAGCCACTGTCAAGGTTTGGGCATTTTTGAAATTCAAAACATCTGAATTCCAATTCAAATAGGGGTCAAATTTAATTTCCAGGGCACCTTTTGAATTTTTGAATATTCCATGGGCATGGGAAAATACCCAAACCACTTTTAAAATGATCAGCATCATTTATAGGAATTTTCCAATTATTCAAATGATTTTTGGAAAAAGATTTTTATCTGGCCATTTGAAATAATTTCTCAGGGCTTTTATTTTCCCCATTTTTGAATTTCATTTGAATTTTTGCATGATGCAAAGGGCACAAACAAACCCTAGCACTTACCCTAGTTGGGGTTCTGACAATTTATTATTTCTCCCCCCCCCCCCTTCTTATTGTCTGGTAGACCCGTCGATCACCGTCGATGCCCCTGTGATCGACTACATCGTCGACGACCGTACCCGTACTGTCGAGCTTCCAGGAAAGCAGTGCCCCTTCACCTCTCCCAGATATCACCTATCTATCTATATTTATCTATTACACTAGGCATTGCTGCTGCTACGTTGCTTACCTATTCAATTGCATAGCCTGTCATTGTCGCCCCTTGTTCTACCTTCCTTTATCCTAAGCTTATTATATATATATATATATATATATTGTAACACCCTCAGAATCAGTAACAGTAATCACTACAGTGATTCCACTGTTGATGATCATCACTGTTGTTAATCAAGCCATGATCACCCTTGATCATAGCTCTGTAAGTTTCTCACCCTGATAAAATTTTCAAATTATAAAATTGCTCCAAGGATTGTGGATGCCAGTCAAACAACTTGATCATGGCTAAGCCAAACCATTCTTAGTCATTTGAATAATCACAAGTCAATGATGGATATGAAACAGTGAGTGTTGAGTTACTAAATTGCCCCTTGAATATTAATATTAAAGCAATGTGGAAGATTGAAGTAAACCCTAGGTGTTGCAAGAACTTTCATTATTTAATAGAAAATAATCTTGGGTCATGTTAAAATAGCAATGGATATTCTATTAAAGTGTTTTAGAAGTATTATGAAATAAACACAATAGCTTGTAAATTATTAAATGGCCATGGTAAATTTAATAAACAAGTAGGAATTTTAAATGCACTAAAATTTGTGAAACCAAAAATATTGCAAACCATTTTATAAAATGTCCAAATATCATTAGGGTATATTAAAATACAAACGGTATTATATTAAAATATTCAAATAATACAAACAAACAAAACAGTAGCTAAATAATAAGCTTTTACTTCATATTAAATAATTTAAGGTCTAAATGATTTTATTTTTGTACCAAACTTTTTGTGGCATCATTATAACTTGTAAAAAAATTATTGGGGTTTATTTCATGATTTACAAAAATCAAATGCCAGCCAAATAAATATGAAAAGTAAAGGAAATGATAAACCGAAAAACAAAAAAAATGGAAATCCCTAATCTACGCCAAGGGCGATGGCCCGCCTGGCCCACCCCGGCCAGCCCACCCTCTCTCTCTTCTTCTCCTCCCAACTGCCCCCATCCCATCTACTCCACTGGTGCCCTGCCGTGGACACGCCGGCGCCATGACTTGGCCGGCCCCTCCTCACCTGCTCCCCTCTCGCCTCTGCGGAGATAAGACCGATAAAATTTGTCCGGATGAAAAACTTTTGTATACGAAAGTTACTCAGAACGGATCCACGATTAAGAATATGTTACTCATACTCACACCACACCCCTCTAACATGCCGAACATCGAACCGTCCCCCTCCGGACCGTCTGTCCAATAAATTGTCCGGTACTGTCAAAGTACCCGGATGAATTTATTTCGAACACGAAAGTTGTTCGGAATAGCTCAACTAACCCGGATACACCACCCACACATGTGTCGGATGTCCACGACACCTCCTACATGATATCTCCCCCCTCCGGACACCCTGTCCGGTAATCACCCGGAGCTGGCTGTTCATCCCCGGATGAATTCCCGCTCCGAGCAAAGTGCGTCGTACTACGTTAGAGCCCCGTTGCTTTGTATATTCCTTGTCATGCCTTGAATTGCTATTATTGTTGTGTATTTATTGTTTCTCCCCCCCCCCTTTATTCTCCGATAGACCCCGACGCTGCTGTCGACTACACCGTTGCCGGGTACGACTACTTCATCGACGACCGTACCGCTACTGTCGAGCTACCAGGCAAGCAAAGCCATTCTCTTCCCCAGATATCGCCTATCTTTCCGTACATTTCTTGCACTAGGCATTGTTATTGCTTCTGCTACGATTACAATCCTATTCAATTGCATAGCCTGTCATTGTAGCCCCTTGATGTACCTTCCTTTAATCCTATGCTGCCTATTATTACTTATGCATTATTCAGCAGTAAACCCTGCGCATTGTTAGCTAGGTTTAAAATAGAGGGTCGTGATCACTTTGGGAGTGATCGCGGGAACGATATATTACAACTACAACAGGTACGGATCAATGCAGACACCCTAGGGAACCTACAACGGCGAGACTCTGCTGAGTCGCTTCGAGTTTTACTTACGAGTGGAATGGACTCGTATTTCACTCTCGTCGGCTCAGTAGCGTAGCATCACTCGGATGATACGAGGTTTATCTCTTTAGTTCATTCCTCTTATGTCTCTGTCAAACCTCTTTAAGTGTGCCATCGAGGGTGATACCTCCTGGTTTCACTAAATGGTAGGAACTCGAACCAACTGGTGTCCTTAAAGGTAAGAAGTCGGGCGACCCAACGGTGCCCGCGAGTGGTATTGCGACGGGACGACGGGGAGGGTACGACCAGTGTACCGGTGTGCTTGGCCCCTGATCGTTGGCCGCGAGAGTTACCAAACTACGAAAGTCGAGCTCCTCCAGGAGCACACGCGAGACAAGGTAAGGAGACGGCTCACCTTGTTGGTAACCGCAGTGACTTGGTGGGACGAC
Source organism: Bromus sterilis (assembly GCA_950022295.1). Lineage (NCBI taxonomy): Eukaryota > Viridiplantae > Streptophyta > Magnoliopsida > Poales > Poaceae > Bromus > Bromus sterilis. Next base: position 151,324,166 of record OX465596.1, on the reverse strand, counting down.
GGGGCAGGCACCGATGCACTGGTGGTCCTGGCTGCTGTCGTTGTCCGCGGGTCAGTTAAGTCGAGGCAACGATAACGGTTTTCACGCAGGTTAATTAAAATGCTAAATGGTTCAGTGAATGTCTTGAGTTGGCTATATGCCATGTACGCACTACCTACCCGTGGGAATTACGAGTTATGGGCTCCTCTGCTTCGTAGTGTCGTTCGAGGACTCTTCAGACGTCAGCAGTACCGCGGCCTGCGCCGGGAAGTGGTGTTGTCTTATTTGCTCGCGCGGTGGTGTCTTATTTGGATTTGCTTCAACTTCACCGGCCAGCCACGCACCGTGCAGGAGTACGTTCGGGTTGGGGTCCAAGGCCCGTCGTACTTAGGATTTAGACCGGCGGATGGCCTCTCTGTTGAGTATGAAAGATGGGCTATGAAGTGTCGGATAGCCTCGGTGGAGCGTTCCCTAACAAGGTTCCCGCCACCCTGGAGATCCGTGCGTGTAGCGTAACACAAGTGCACCCCTGCAGGGAAGATTAATCTATTCGGATAGCCGTGTCCACTGTAACAGGACGCTTTATGCTGAAGCTGGATCTTACCACTACAAACTATTATTATTATTAAACTGTATGGTTCTGGGTTTTCTTCCTCGCAGGGATGTCGAGGAGGTGAACTCGGAGGCATTGTTAATTATTACAACTTATTATTATACAATGCTGCAGCAACTTCTGCTGCATTGTTACTTTATGCTTTATATAAACTGTTGGCTGATTCTTACCTCATGCTGCAAGACATCGTCGGAAGATGCTAGTCTTCGTTAGGCCTAGCTTCTTACCCTTGCTCTGGTTTTCTGTCTCTCTGTCCACTATATTCAGCCTCTTCTTTCCGTTGATACAATGCATAATGCTTAGTAGCGGACGTAAGACTCGCGGGTATACTAGATACTCACTCTGCTTTATTTCCTTTACTGTTTTGCATGAACGGCCGCTGCAGTCGATGTTGGAGTCCAGGAGTAGGAGATCCCCGATGTCGACCACCGCAACGTGAAGATCTCCGATGCCTTCTACGACGTCGAGTTCCCCTTTGACCAGGAGTAGTTTGGAGGTTCCCAGGCAGGAGGCCTCGCCTTTTCGATCGTGTTGTTATTTGTGCTAGCCTTCTTAAGGCAACCTTGTATCCTTGTGTCTGTACTCAGATACTATTTGCTTCCGCTGACTTTGTGCTCTCGAGCTGTTGTATTCGAGCCCTCGTGGCCCCTGGCTTGTATTAAACATCTTGTATTATTTTATTTGTAGAGTTGTGTTGTGATATCTCATCGTGAGTCCCTGATCTCGATCGTGTACCTTGCGTGTATGATTACTGTACATGGTCTGATTTTGGGGGCGTCACAAGTTGGTATCAGAGCCGACTGCCTGTAGGAAGCCCCTAACCACTCCTTGGTCGAAGTCGAGTCTAGTATTTGCGAAACTACTTGCTAACTTAGTGTTTGGCTTACGGGCCCACATCGATGTCACTACGTGTGATATCTATGGTATTAGGATATTTTTCTCCGTACCTATGCTCTGGGACTCTGATCTCTTATCCTTGCTGGTAAAGTTTTAATAACTCTGACTTAGGTTCACGTACCTCCTTCCTCCCGGAGAGCTCTGCATTCTCGAGGATCGCCTGATCCACCTGAAGATTTCGACGATTACTCTCCGATGAATTCCCAAGAACCTGCGTGTTCATCACCTTTGCAATCCCCTGCCACCAATAAGTCCGTATGGATGATTGCATCCACCTCCCGATCTGGAAAACACGATTCCCTTGTACTCAAGCATCACATTATTCCGATGCTTCTATCACTCGATGCCTTTGCATTCTTTCTCCTCCCGATTGAGTGCCGATACTCACATCGGATCCTTTGCGAACCATCCGACCTTTTCATGGATTATTATCCGACTAAGCTTACGTGGCTTCTTCCATGTGTTGATTGGATTCATTGTGTGAAATACCATCCTTGCCCCTCGATGCTTTGTGTTATCATCGACAACCCCCTTGACTCTCTGCCAATACAACTTGGTCGTGTATATCGTGCTCTTCTTTCCCTTGGGAAAGATATACACCTCATACTTGTGTATCATCACCTTTTCCTTTCCATTGGTCTGTTTAATCTTTCTTGTAATGTATCTTATCTAAGCAGTGAAATTCCCTGCTTATGTAAACACTTTGGTGTGCTACATTGTCTGTACAACCAGTTACGATTGTTGATGACTTTTCGGTGACCACCGATGGACGAGGACTTTGCCAATTGGTCCGCCTCGTCTTAACGAGCAGGAAAATGGTTCTCTTCGTCCCTCGCCCTTGGCACTGATAATGTTGCCGACATAGTTGAAAAATTGTTCTCTGACAAACCTTGCATCATGCTCGCATGGAATGTCGCCACCCTTCTTACCTTCTGTGGGCCCATAACCCACAGTTCCACAGGACCGAAACCTGACTCTTGTCATCGACCTTGTGATATTCCGTCCGATATCAGACTCAGTGATTCTGTCTGATGATCGGGGCCCCTTTCCCATCTTGCGTCATCGGCATCGAATACGTGCCTATCCGCTTAAAACTTCTCACGATGTACTTCCCTGAGGTTAAAACCGGAAGGACTTGTACCCCATACCCTTGAACAACCCCATTTGATGGATCTTGTATCGATCCGACCCCCGTAAGCTTTACCTCTTAACCTGTTCGTAGGTGCGATGGAGCCCCGAGGAAAGGATGAAAACTCATCGAGATGCACCGATGCAAAGATATGAAGGCCTCAACGTGAAGGATTAATTTTTTCGAGTAGGACAACAGGAACCAGAAGATTTGTTAGAAGGAGAAACCGAAACTCTACCCCTAACACTACTTTTAATTCTCGGGATGAGAATTCTTTGTAGTGGTGGAGAATTGTAACACCCTCAGAATCAGTAACAGTAATCACTGCAGTGATTCCACTGTTGATGATCATCACTGTTGTTAATCAAGCCATGATCACCCTTGATCATAGCTCTGTAAGTTTCTCACCCTGATAAAATTTTCAGATTATAAAATTGCTCCAAGGATTGTGGATGCCAGTCAATCAACTTGATCATGGCTAAGCCAAACCATTCTTAGTCATTTGAATAATCACAAGTCAATGATGGATATGAAATAGTGAGTGTTGAGTTACTAAATTGCCCCTTGAATATTAATATTAAAGCAATGTGGAAGATTGAAGTAAACCCTAGGTGTTGCAAGAACTTTCATTATTTAATAGCAAATAATCTTGGGTCATGTTAAAAATAGCAATGGATATTCTATTAAAGTGTTTTAGAAGTATTATGAAATAAAAACAATAGCTTGTAAATTATTAAATGGCCATGGTAAATTTAATAAACAAGTAGGAATTTTAAATGCACTAAAATTTGTGAAACAAAAAATATTGCAAACCATTTTATAAAATGTCCAAATATCATTAGGGTATATTAAAATACAAATGGTATTATATTAAAATATTCAAATAATACAAACAAAACAGTAGCTAAATAATAAGCTTTTACTTCATATTAAATAATTTAAGGTCTAAATGATTTTATTTTTGTACCAAACTTTTTGTGGCATCATTATAACTTGTAAAAATAATATTGGGGTTTATTTCATGATTTAAAAAAATCAAATGCCAGCCAAATAAATATGAAAAGTAAAGGAAATGATAAACAAAAAAACAAAAAAATGGAAATCCCTAATCTACGCCCAGGGCGATGGCCCGCCTGGCCCACCCCGGCCAGCCCACCCTCTCTCTCTTCTTCTCCTCCCACCTGCCCCCATCCCATCTACTCCACTGGTGCCCTGCCGTGGACACGCCGGCGCCATGACTTGGCGGCCCCCTCCTCACCTGCTCCCCTCTCGCCTCTGCGGAGATAAGGCCGCCCCCCCCAACTGCCCCCTGACCCCCTGCCCACTTCCCCTCCTCTCTCTCACTAGTTGGATCTTCCCCATGCGAGCTCCACCACGACCGTGGATGAGCCGCCGTGCACACCGTGGCCACCGGCCACCTCGGACCTCGCCAACCAGTCTGGGAGCTCACTCGTGGACTGCTTCGTCTCGTAGCACCCTCGTCCGTCCTCGAAACACCACCTTGGTCGCGAATTCGTTGATCCCCTCCGCCACGGTCACCGTCTTCGACAACAAAATTCGTCGCCGTCCGAGCACCAATGGCTCCCTTGCGCAAGTCCTCAAGCTCACTGTGAGCTCCGCCTTTGATTCACCACCATTTTTCTCGTTGTTTCGCTGTCGTAGTCATCGTGACCTCCGCGCCACGCGCTCCGGCATGCGCGCCGTCGCTGCTGCCGGCTCGTCTCGCCGCGTGCGGCCGCGGCCCCGCCACACCTTGGTTTGCCGCGTCGTGCCTAGCTGCGTGCGGCCGCGCACCCGTCGTGCCCCCCCTGCTCCAGCCTCGCCGCCGTGGTCGGTGTGTCGCCGGCGAGCACAGCCGTGGGCTAAACCACCAGTTAAGCTAATCCCTCTATTAACAGCCCCCCTTTGAGCCTATGACCCGTGGACCCCCTTCTTAATTAAGACTGGATTAAGATACCCCTGTTAGTACTATGTGTGTATTACATGTGGGCCTAGTCCCTTTTAATCAATATCTGTTAAATTAAACCCCCTCTCTATGACATATGGGCCCCCTCCAGCTTAACCCTCTACTTCAATTTGAATAGAAAACTGTTGGGCTGACAGCATGGCCCCATTGGCAGGTTTAGTTAATAAAAGAATTAATAGGTTAATCAGTGTATGACATGTGGGCCCTTCTGTTTTGTTTAAATAAATAAATTGAGTTTAATTGCCTCTGTCAATGACATGTAGGTCCCACCAATCAGTGTACTGTTCTGGATAAGATATGGATAATGTTGAATTATTAATAAAAAAGAAATTTCAGAAATTCTTTTTAAATGATTTAAACTTTGAATTTGAATATCTTTTAAACCGTAACTCAGATTCAAAAACTTTATACATGAAAATTTATCAGAAAAATATAACGAATACGAATACGCTATCCGTATGTCTACCACCCCCCTCTAACTTACCGAACATCGACATTCCCCCCTTCGGGCCGTCTGTCGAAAATTCCCGGTACCGATAAAAGTTGTCCGGATGAAAAACTTTTGGATACGAAAGTTACTCAGAACGGATCCACGATTACGAATACGTTACTCATACTCCTACCACACCCCTCTAACATGCCGAACATCGAACCGTCCCCCTCCGGACCGTCTGTCCAATAAATTGTCCGGTACTGTCAAAGTACCCGGATGAATTTATTTCGAACACGAAAGTTGTTCGGAATAGCTCAACTAACCCGGATACACCACCCACACATGTGTCGGATGTCCACGACACCTCCTACATGATATCTCCCCCCTCCGGACACCCTGTCCGGTAATCACCCGGAGCTGGTTGTTCATCCCCGGATGAATTCCCGCTCCGAGCAAAGTGCGTCGTACTACGTTAGAGCCCCGTTGCTTTGTATATTCCTTGTCATGCCTTGAATTGCTATTATTGTTGTGTATTTATTGTTTCTCCCCCCCCCCCTTTATTCTCCGATAGACCCCGACGCTGCTGTGGACTACACCGTTGCCTGGTACGACTACTTCATCGACGACCGTACCGCTACTGTCGAGCTACCAGGCAAGCAGAGCCATTCTCTTCCCCAGATATCGCCTATCTTTCCGTACATTTCTTGCACTAGGCATTGTTATTGCTTCTGCTACGATTACAATCCTATTCAATTGCATAGCCTGTCATTGTAGCCCCTTGATGTACCTTCCTTTAATCCTATGCTGCCTATTATTACTTATGCATTATTCAGCAGTAAAACCTGCGCATTGTTAGCTAGGTTTAGAATAGAGGGTCGTGATCACTTTGGGAGTGATCGCGGGAACGATATATTACAACTACAACAGGTACGGATCAATGCAGACACCCTAGGGAACCTACAACGGCGAGACTCTGCTGAGTCGCTTCGAGTTTTACTTACGAGTGGAATGGACTCGTATTTCACTCTCGTCGGCTCAGTAGCGTAGCATCACTCGGATGATACGAGGTTTATCTCTTTAGTTCATTCCTCTTATGTCTCTGTCAAACCTCTTTAGGTGTGCCATCGAGGGTGATACCTCCTGGTTTCACTAAATGGTAGGAACTCGAACCAACTGGTGTCCTTAAAGGTAAGAAGTCGGGCGACCCAACGGTGCCCGCGAGTGGTATTGCGACGGGACGACGGGGAGGGTACGACCAGTGTACCGGTGTGCTTGGCCCCTGATCGTTGGCCGCGAGAGTTACCAAACTACGAAAGTCGAGCTCCTCCAGGAGCACACGCGAGACAAGGTAAGGAGACGGCTCACCTTGTTGGTAACCGCAGTGACTTGGTGGGACGACGGGGCAGGCACCGATGCACTGGTGGTCCTAGCTGCTGTCGTTGTTCGCGGGTCAGTTAAGTCGAGGCAACGATAACGGTTTTCACGCAGGTTAATTAAAATGCTAAATGGTTCAGTGAATGTCTTGAGTTGGCTATATGCCATGTACGCACTACCTACCCGTGGGAATTACGAGTTATGGGCTCCTCTGCTTCGTAGTGTCGTTCGAGGACTCTTCAGACGTCAGCAGTACCGCGGCCTGCGCCGGGAAGTGGTGTTGTCTTATTTGCTCGCGCGGTGGTGTCTTATTTGGATTTGCTTCAACTTCACCGGCCAGCCACGCACCGTGCAGGAGTACGTTCGGGTTGGGGTCCAAGGCCCGTCGTACTTAGGATTTAGACCGGCGGATGGCCTCTCTGTTGAGTTTGAAAGATGGGCTATGAAGTGTCGGATAGCCTCGGTGGAGCGTTCCCTAACAAGGTTCCCGCCACCCTGGAGATCCGTGCGTGTAGCGTAACACAAGTGCACCCCTGCAGGGAAGATTAATCTATTCGGATAGCCGTGTCCACTGTAACAGGACGCTTTATGCTGAAGCTGGATCTTACCACTACAAACTATTATTATTATTAAACTGTATGGTTCTGGGTTTTCTTCCTCGCAGGGATGTCGAGGAGGTGAACTCGGAGGCATTGTTAATTATTACAACTTATTATTATACAATGCTGCAGCAACTTCTGCTGCATTGTTACTTTATGCTTTATATAAACTGTTGGCTGATTCTTACCTCATGCTGCAAGACATCGTCGGAAGATGCTAGTCTTCGTTAGGCCTAGCTTCTTACCCTTGCTCTGGTTTTCTGTCTCTCAGTCCACTATATTCAGCCTCTTCTTTCCGTTGATACAATGCATAATGCTTAGTAGCGGACGTAAGACTCGCGGGTATACTAGATACTCACCCTGCTTTATTTCCTTTACTGTTTTGCCTGATCGGCCGCTGCAGTCGACGTTGGAGTCCAGGAGTAGGAGATCCCCGATGTCGACCACCGCAACGTGAAGATCCCCGATGCCTTCTACGACGTCGAGTTCCCCTTTGACCAGGAGTAGTTTGGAGGTTCCCAGGTAGGAGGCCTCGCCTTTTCGATCGTGTTGTGATTTGTGCTGGCCTTCTTAAGGCAACCTTGTATCCTTGTGTCTGTACTCAGATACTATTTGCTTCCGTTGACTTTGTGCTCTCGAGCTGTTGTATTCGAGCCCTCGTGGCCCCTGGCTTGTGTTATACAGCTTGTATTATTTTATTTGTAGAGTTGTGTTGTGATATCTCATCGTGAGTCCCCGATCTCGATCGTGTACCTTGCGTGTATGATTACTGTACACGGTCTGATTTTGGGGGCGTCACATATATGTATGGTTGGTTTATTCTAACAACACCCTTAAGACCTTATTCTAACAACACCTCCTTATTCTGCAACACTCAGATTATATGCCCAACCGCAACCCCGCACGAACAAAATGAAAAAAAACACCCAGCCCCACCCCCGCACGCTGCCTTATCTCCACCCCCGCACGCACGCAACTCCATCTCCACCCCACGTGCCAACCTCCACCCAGGCCGCCCCCGTCGCACAACTCCGCGGCCGCCCCGGCCCATTCCTCCACCGACAGCCACGACTCCACCCTCGTCGCCCCCAGGAAGACCCGGCGCCATCAATCCCCTCCCCAACCGCCGGCGCCGGATCCACCACGCGCCTTCCTCGGCGGCACCTCGCCGGCACCAGATCCGTCGCGCGCCGCCCGCCCCTGGATCCCGCCGCGCGCAGGCCGGCCCGTCCCAGCCGCGCGCCGGTGGCCTTGGCCACAACCTTCGTCGCCCCGCCACCACCTCTCCCGTCCCGGATCCGCCGTGTGCCCCTCCACGCTTTCTTCCCCGGCGTCGGCCAGGGGCTCCGCTGCCCCTCCTGCACCTCACCTCCGCGCGCAGCGTCAAAAGGGGGTCGTGCCCGCCTGCCCCTCCAAACGGGATCCATCCGCGAGCAGTGGCGGCGGCCTGCAAACCACTTCCAGCCCGATGGATCTGGGCAACAGGCCCCTGCGCAGCCACGGCAACCCTCACGCCTCGGGCTCCTTCGACCGCGACCACGCCGGCGAGAAGGCCGCGCCGCCGCCAAGGGGAGAGGACACCAGTGGAACTTCTCCGCCAGGCTGGTGGGGCTGTGCTCCGGCGGGATTCTCCGGCGGTCTCGCAGACAACAGGAGGAGGAGATCCAGCGGTCTTCGCGGCAGCAACACGAACATGGCACTTTGGTGCAGTGCACCTGTGTGAGCAGTTCCGTTGCTGTGGACGTGCGATATTAAGTGTGCAATTATATTTCAGTGCGTTTAATAGATGTGTAAAATAATGGTTGTTTGTTTTCACTTCGGTTTGAGAACAAACTTGTATCGTAATTTGAAGTGCGGTTGGATTGGATTTTTGTGTGTTAAATACTGTATTTTTTTGATGTGGTACACTCTGTAGTGTAAAAAATAATGCAGTGCGGTTGGATTTTTGTGTGTAGAAAATACTGAAAAAAAATATTGATGTAGTACACTATAGTGTAAAAATCTTTGTGTTCAAAATAGTGTGATGCAGTACACTTTTTTAAGTGCGAAAATACATGAGTTCATTTTTCGATGAAATTTGAGCAAAAAGTAGTTCGTAATAGCCTTGTTTGTAGTGCGGTCGCCTCGTCCAATGAAGTGCACTGCATGCGATTCATTCGGGGTTCGCTGTATATAAAAATTAAAAAAGCATGTGGAGTTCTCCGTCGATAAATACAACCGATGCCTGACGGAAGCAGTCCACTTCGCCGATTCCAGTTCTACGAGAAACGCGGGCATTTTTATTTAACGGTAATGCAGTGCGGTTGCACGTCGGATGCGTTCCACTTCGCCGATTTCGGATACGCAAAAAACACTAGCAATTCTGTTTGACGATAATGCAGTGCGCTTGCCCCGTCGGATGCGGTGTGGTTGACCGGCGAATGCAGTTGTAAGGCCCGATATGCGGTACTGTTCCAGATTTCGGTAATTCCACCCAGACCCGGGGACGAAGCACATATCGGTCCCACCGCGACATATGACAAAGCCATATGCCTCGGATTTCCAACATGATATCACAACATTACAGATACAATGATACAACATCTCATACAATCGGCATACAACTGCCTTAAATACAATACAACAACGGAAGATACATGTTTGAGTACAGACTACAAGCAAATGCCTAGTGGCAAGAGAAAAACATCGATCCCATAACCACACGGGTCCAGGCCCTCCGCCGGGATCCGCCTAACTAGTCGTCATCGAGTCTCCACGTGAAACGTCGATCACCATTGTCGTCGATCAAGAACCCTGAAAAGAGTTTGGGGGTAGTATCATGAGTACAGAGGTACTCAGCATCCAACTGTAGTGGTCATCTGACCCAGCAAGGACTTCATCACTCGTCATTCTAGGACAACTAGTAGTTTACGGTAAGGAAGGGGTAAGTGGTGAGGTTGCTGCCGCACTAGCATTTATGAAGTGGCTAACGATCTAGAGAGTAAGATAAGAAGCCAAGCATTCGATGAGGAATCGCCTCCAACAAGTCTTGCTATCAACTACTTACGCAAACATAACACCTATCCTATCCTTGTCCTCCTCTTCGCATCCCGACGAAGAAGAAGCAGTCAAGGCACACACACATTGATCAAGTTATATTAAGATTATCTCAGTTGTTGTTGTCTATGAACAAGGAGTAGGTCTCAAGTCGTCCATAACCGTGGACACGGCTTTTCGAAAATATTTAACCCTGCAGGGGTGTACCAACTGCCCATTACGAGGCTCCGCACGCACGTCCATCCCTCTTAGTTGCTACCCATCACAGGCAACCATTTTATGATTTAGTTCCAAGAGATCCGAAACGACAGGTCCCTCTAACTAACAACGAACAAATCCGGGTGGCCCTCGGTGAGTCGACATCCATCTCAGGAGCGGAGCCGGCCGCTCTCTCGATCTGGTCTCTACCGTCTGTATTGGGTTTGGATAGCCGGTTAATCACACATGGGAAACCGGGTCCTCAGCCGAACAAGGTGGGCCAGCAACGGAACTAAGTCCTCACTGGTCCAGGTTGGTTTAAAAACTACTGGCAGCTGACCAGCACACACACGGTTTCAAATGGTAAATCAGCTTGGGCCACCACTAGAAATGTTTGAAGCTAGGTAGGTAAGAAAAGGGGACCCCATAAAATCCCACACGCGGTTAGGCACGCTCAGTCTTAAAACCAATACCCGGAACCCGGATCCTAGGTGACTCGAATGGAACAAAGCGTCGGGGCGGGATAGCCTAGACCTTCCATCCTTTGTCGAATATAGTCAACATTATAATAATCATATCATCAACAACAATATAATAATGTGATATCCCAAACCAAGGAGTAACAGGGTAACATCGTAGCATCCTAAGCATGCATAATAAGCAGGGCTGAGCAACGAGCAATAGTACCATAGCAGTACAAGGTTTGCTGGGAGGGGACATGGCCATATCGGTTTGAAAGAGGTTGTAAACATGTGGTAGGATCAAACATAGAACCTAACCTAGACTAGCATGCAAACCGCTGGTTGACATAGAATGGATCATAAGTAATGTATAGTCCTTGCCTGTTGATAAGTCGGGTTCCGAAGGTGTAGTCGATCGCAAGCTCGCATCGTCTCCAAGAGGTACCCGCGGAAGCACACAAGAGGTAAACACTGGAAAGCAATCAACGAGAAAGCACTCTATTACTACAGGGCAACACAAGATCAAGAAGACAGCACACGACACGGCAACGCGATAAGGATCTATCTTCGAGAACGGTTACTAACAGTTTAAGTGGGGTATTGGTCACACACGACGAATACCGCACGTTTACGGTGGTTCAAGTTGCTTAGCTACAGGTGATCAACCAACGGTTTTTAACATGGCAATTCAAGCAAGCATGGCATAGCACACAAACATGGCAAGAGGTGAAGCACAAAGTAAACTATCTATGCTAGTCAATTTAAGTGAGGCACAACCTAAACATGGCATAACACTAAGTGCCGCACGATGATTAAAAGATTTGGTACTGTTCTGTCCTAAACCATATTTTAGGTTGGTTAACAACAGCAAACAATAGCATAAAAAGAAAGTACACGAAAAACTAATCAAGTTACATATAAAGAACACCCCAAACGGAGTTACAGTTAAAAAGATATAAGCAAGACAAGCTATGCACACATGCTGTAAAAACAGAGGTAAATCTATATGCAAAATTGCAGAAACATGACATAGAAATACATGGGATGAAAGTAGACATGATGCTTAACAATATGCAATTGGAATCACTCAATTCCGATAAACGGTCGCGACACACTCGTCGACCGAAGTTGCAACAAAATAACAGTTTCAGCAACAACAGCACACTAACATCAGGATCACCACTTTGGAGCAAGATACAATCATGATGCAGCAAGCAATTATGACATGTGAATGCATAGAACTGAAGTAGAAACAATGCTTAACAGGATGCAAAAGGAATCAATCAATTCCGATGAACGGTTGCGAAGCAATCGTCACCCGAATTTGCAATAAAATAATAACAGCAGCACTTAACAGCAATTTGTAGCAGTTTAACGGCCTGATGCCCACTTCAACGCAGCATTAAACTATCTAGACGGCCTCAAACGGAAAAACTTTCTACATATGAACGCTAGAGCACGCAAAACTGAGCAACTTTCGTTTTGGGGTTACGTTCATCGGAGCTACGGATTAATCGCTATCATCGTTGCAAAACAGCTAACAGCAGCAGTAATCACAGACTTAGCCAAAATCTGGAAAAAGGAAAAACTAACAGGAGAGAAAAAAAGGCATCGGGCCTCACCCCTAGCTGGGCTCGGCCCACTGGCCTGGAGAGGCCTGGCTCGTTTTGGGTTGGAGGCCGGCTGGGCCGAAAGTGGGCACGCCGGCCCACGTCGGCTGGAGGTGGCCTGGCTCCCCCGATCCCATCTGGATCGAGGTGGAGCCTGATGGTGGCGGCGCTCCGGCCACCGGGGCACGGAGAACGCGGGAGGCGGCGAGCTGTGCGCGGGGACGGCGGGGCGCGGTCCAGGCTGGGACGGGCGGCAGATCCGCGACGAGCAGGGGCGGCCGGACCTGGCAGAAGGAGGCGCGACGGCCGTGGCAGTTCGGGCGGCGGTGCCGAGCTCTCTGGCCAGCGCCATGGCGGGCGGCGGGCGGCTCCGGCGTCCTGTAGACCGAGCGGGGAAGGCGGTGAGGGGGTGAGCGGGAGGAGATAAGAGGAGGCGCACGTCCAGGAGCTGCTCACAGGAGGCGCAGGTGCGGCGGCTGCCGGAGTTGGGGCGGCCGGCAGAGGAGCTTCACGGCCTGGCGGCGGCGGTGCGGGCCTGCCAGGCCCGGATCGGAGCCCTGCGGGGCCCGGAGGCGCGGTTGGCTGCTGGATCCCTCCGGGGTGACGTGGAGCTCTCTGAGCCCCAGATCCCCAGATCCAACGGCTCAAAACGAGGCTAGAGGTAGGGTTTCGGGATTTGGGGTCTATTGGGCAGATTTGGGGCAATTATGAGGGGTGTGGCTGCAATTTTTACATGGGGGAAACCCTAGAAGGCCTAGGGGAGTTTGGTGGTCTATATATAGGGCAGGGTTGGCTGGTCATTTTACGCAAAGGCCCCCGGTACCCCTCTCGTGCGTCCGGTGATCGCGTTCGTGACCGCCGAGACTCCGTACGGACTCCGATTCCGACGAAATCTCGAACCATGCGCTCAGCGCGTCGAGCCCGTCGATCGTACCTCACTGCGGTGACATTCCGACAACATTTTTTGGCGCCCCACAAAATAATCCGTTTAATTATTAAACGGGGTTTTTCGTTCTGTTGGCTGCGGCTGGTCTCATGCGGTTTCACGACGTGATCGGGTGAAACCCGGTGTCGCAAGGTCGAGTGTCAAGGTGGTAAAGGTCGGTCTCCGTGCGATACGAGATAAGAGGGGGAAAATAATCGCCGATCGATAAATCGGCGATGCAAACACCGCAAACAAATCAGACAATCAAACAATTCACACCGAAAACAAAATTTTTAATTTTTGTGAAATCTGGGCTGTTACAGCAGTTCACTTGGCCGATTCCTGGTCCACGACGAACACATGCGCTCTGTTTGGCGATAATGCAGTGCGCTTGACCGTCGGATGCACACCAATGCAGTTCACTCGCCGATTTTTTGTTCCGCGAAAAAAAGCGAGTCCACGTTTTAGTAAACCAACGCTACTTTTAAACCGTAATGAATTAGAAGATGTGTTTTACATACAAATGGAGCGCCTCGACGATAGCTATCCAATGGTTTATCAATTGCATCAATCGGACGAACGAATCAAACGAATTTAAGAAAAAACTCCCGCTGTCCAAAAGAGGGCAGCAACACCATTTTTCAAATTACTTCAAAACCGTGTGGAATATGAAAAAGTGTTCAACATATGGATTAATCTACTACTCCAGGCGAATCCAACGGTGCATCGTACGCATCGATCGGACAAGCAGTTAAACAGTTCTACTCTACAAGATCCGCAGGCGAAAAACAGAGTGTGCGCGTCTTTTTGCGGCTAGATTTCTCTAAAATCCGTAGCGAATTAGAAAAAAGTGTTCTACATATGGATGGAGCGCCTGATCGATATATTTCCAACAGTATATCATTTGCATCATTCCGATGAACGGTTTGAGAGAAATCGCGAAAAAACTGCAGCTGTGAAAGTGGGTCGCCGCACCATTTTTGAAACTTCTCTTAATCCGTGAAGAATCAGGGGAAGTGTTGAACATACCGAAGATGCTCCTTTTCCATACGAATCCAACGGTGTATCGTACGCTCAATTACGACCAACGGTTAAAAAGTTATCGCGAAAATACTACATGCAGTTCGTTTTTACCCGAGCTGCAGTGCTCCGAATTCAGCAGTGCGGTTCTCTTTGCGAAAATACTGCAATTCGGAATATTGTCAGAATAGTTATTCTGACATCGATGTCAGAATAGACCGCCTGTATATATATATATATATATATTATTCAAAAGTTAGCTCTGCGCATTGTTAGTCAACTAGGATTAGATAGCGGACCGTGCACGCTCCGGGGAGTGAACGCGGATGTAATTTATTATAATTGCAACATGTACGATACAGTGCAGACACTGGCAAAGGCCCCTACCACGACCCTGCCGAGCCACATCAAGTGTGAGCTATCGAGGAGTAATCCTCGTACTCCATTCGCTGGTGACTCTGTATAGCCGTCCTAGGGTCCTGAACAACGGTTGTCCTTAAAAGAAAGTAGTCGGGTAACCCAATGGTGCCCACGAGTGGCATTGCGACGGGAGGGAATACCGATGCACTGGTGGGCTCGACCATGCTATGTCTACCTAAAGCTCAAGATGTCGGGTCCTCATGGCCCAATTACGATAGATGGGAGCCAGTACAGGGCTACGGAGTGTGACGAGCAGTACATCAAATTTTCTGAGTCGACATCTTCCAAAGAGGACTTGTACGCATACCAGGAAAAGGTAGACCCGACAGACTCCACCATCTTGAAGAAACCGACTACCGATACCAACCCCAAGTTCCAACCGGCTCACGATACAAAGAAAGTCGATTTTGTCCCTGGTGACGCTTCTCAGCAGTTCATCATTGGGACAGGGTTATCTGATAAATAGGAAAGCGCGCTCATCGAGTTCCTCTGTGAGAATCGAGACATTTTTGCATGGAAACCTTCTGACATGCCAGGTGTCCCGAGGGAACTCACTGAACACCGCCTAAATATAGATCCAAAACTGAAGCCGGTCAAGCAATTCCTTGGCCGGTTCAACAACGAAAGGAGAAACGCCATTGGGGAAGAGATAGCTCGGCTCCTTGACGCCTGGTTCATCATGGAAGTTTTTTATCCTCAGTGGCTCGCAAACCTAGTCCTCGTTTTGAAAAAGAACGGGACTTGTCGTATGTGTATTGACTACACCGACTGAAACAAGGCCTGCCCAAAGGATCCCTTTGCGCTTCCTCGCATTGACCAGATCATAGACTCGACTACGGGATGTGAACTCTTGTGTTTCCTTGACGCCTAGTCTAGTTATCGTCAAATCAAGATGGCTCTTGAGGATCAAGAGAAAACGGCTTTTATCATGCCCTTTGGGATCTACTTTTATACCTCTATGCCTTTTGGCTTGAAGAATGGGGGAGCCACATACCAGTGAACAATGCAGAGTTGCCTCAAAGAGAAAATTGGGCGCAACGTACATGCTTATTTGGATGATATAGTGGTCAAATATCAGCTGGCTGACTCACTCATCAGTGACTTACAGGAAACCTTCAAGAATCTGCGTAAGTACCAGATGAAGTTAAACCCGGCCAAATGCACCTTTGGGGTATCTGTCGTGGGAAAGTCACGGCAGATGTCCGTGGAGTCGTACTTATTGTGGGACCTTTGCTGCGAGGTGAATTCGAGGAGAGAGTCGACATAGACACGGGACTCGGCGGTTTACCCAGGTTTGGCCCCGACGGCGCGGTAAAGACCTACTCCTGCTTCTTTGTTATTGTGGGATCGACTCCTCAATAGGAAGAGCCGATCTTGTCGATTATAGAGGTGATGTTTCGCAACCTTAGTCTCGTGGAGATCTAGGTTTATCGCGAGTTGTCTAGTCCTGGCTTGAGGTAAGTGATGGCTGCTCACCCCTCGTTGGTTACCCCAAGTGGAAGGTTGAGATGCAGTGCAGCAGCAAGTTTCCCTCGGTGAAGATACCAAGGTTATCGAACCAGTAGGACTCAGGAGATACAAGTAGGTGGCAACGTCGCCAGAAATTGCTTCCTGACTAGGGTGTTGTCGTGGACCTGCACAAAACAACAAATAACTTTGCTCCCAACGAGTACAGAGGAGTTGTCAATTCCTCCGGCCTTGTCGTTTACAAAGGATCAACGCAAGAGATAAAAGGTGCAAAGGAAATTAAAACTGAAAGTAAATTGAGGGTGTGAACAATAATGTGAAGATGGACCAGGGTCCCGTGATTTTCACTAGTGATGTCTCTCTCCCAAAAGACGATAAAAGTGCTAGCGAGGTAAACAAATCACAGTTGGGAAATTGACAGGATTATGAAGGCACCGCAATGCTAAGTATGCTGCAAAGAAAGGAAGGGCTCAAAAGCAATGGGCAGTACGCCAAGGTAAGTAGACCGAAATCCATCTGCATCTACTACGAATAATCCACCTTGAGATATCTATCCAGAACATCTCGCTGGTATTAAGTTGCGAATCCCACCCAAAGTGTAAACTCAAAGCAACAGACAACTGCATTAAAAGAACTTTGCGTAAAGTAAACAATCCTTGCACCCGCAGATACAAGCACCATTGTTTTATCCCTGGTGGCAACAGCACATCCCCTAGTCTCATGTTTCTGTCACTCAAGCTAGACATCAAGGGGCTGAACCCACAATCGAGCATAACGCTCTCTCTTGGAGTTGCAAATAAAATACTTGGCCAAAGCAAATACCGCAACGGAGAACATGCAAGAATTTACTCAAGAACAAAATATAAAAGAGAAGAACCAAATATATTACTCATCACAATCTGAACATAGTCTCATAATCCATCAGATCCCAACAAACTCAGCATAGCAACAACAGAAATTACATAGATGCCTCGATCATGTGAGGCAGCTCACGAGGACTCGAAAGTGGAAGCACAAAGGGGGGAGAGATTCATCACATAGCTACTGGTCACGGACCCATGGTCCAAGGGGGACTACTCACGGTGTATCCAGGAGGCGTCCATGGCTATGGATGGTCTCCCGGAGGGGGTTCCTCCTCCCGGCAGGGTGCCGGGGCAGCTTCTCTAGGAAGCCCCGATCTAGAAACGGCGGCGGCGGCGGTACAGACGGGAGTTCGCGGAAAAGAGATCGATATTAGGGTTTTCACCCCGAGGGGTAAATATAGGCGAAGGGGGGCATCAAGGGGCCCCACGAGGCAGTCAGGAGGGTCCCTGGCGCGGCCCAGTGTGGGGCCGCGCCACCTTCCCTCCTCACTGCCTGGTGGTGTCCCCCCTTCCCTCTCTTGGTGATTCCGGAAGCTTCTGTTGCGCTTATTTTTTATATATTTTTCCCGGAATTTTGGTGCACTTTTAATGACCGGAAAACCTGAAATACAGAAATAGCAGAAAACAGAAACTGGCAACTGGGTGCACTGAGTTAATAGGTTAGTCCAAATAGGTTCAAAAGTGTATGAAAGTTCAAGCAAAACATGGCAAAGTCACACAAAACATGCATGGAGCAAGCAGAAATTATAGATAAGTTTGGGACGTATCAACATCCCCAAGCTTAATTCCTGCTCGTCCTCGAGTAGGTAAATGATAACAAGCCTAATTTCTGTGGTGACATGCCACACAACCATAAAAGGACTTTTAAGTAAAGCAATCAAAGCATGCAATTCAATTCAAGTCTTAACAAGCAAGAGTCTATATTAGCATTGACAAAAGCAACAAAAGAACAAAGGGTGCAAGAGCTCTTGCTGTCCGTGACTCGAATGTCTCCAAATGGTGTTTGCGTGCAAGCAAGGGATAGGGAAATACGAGAGAAAAAATAAGTTTGTTGAGAACAACTATCTACTAAAGTTTCACACTTGGTCTCCTTTGGATTCTTATATGGACTCGTCCCCAGACCACTAGCCAGGTACAAGTCAAACTGATCCACTCCCTTTCGATATTTTGAGAAATCATGCAATGGATGAGTGTGAGCAAGAAAGTTGACACCTAAAAGGCAAAACAGAAAGAAGGTGGAGGAGGAAGACAAAAAGGTGTGAAAGGCTCACATCAAAGAGGACAATCATAGGCGAGAGAAGGCCATACGATAGATATGATGTGAGGAGTAGGGATTGCCATACAACGGATGCACATGTGAGCTAAAAGCTCTCCAAGGGGAACTAGTGGGGTGCATCTAAATTGCTTGCTCAAGAAGACCTAGAGCTCGTTTGAGGAGGCTCATCATTGGAATATACAAGCCAAGTTCTATAGTGTGAAGGGTCCCCACATAGCTATATGCATGATGATGATCTCTATGGAGTACAAGGGATAGAAGATGAAGCCCTAGTGTGGATCTCTCAAAAGGAATAGTAGTATGCCCCCTTCTCTCTTTTTATATATATTTTTCTCCTTTTCTCTTTATTTTTATTTTTTGGTGGCCTCAATGGCTCTTTCTATTTAACTCTCATTTGTCCTCTTTGGGATATTTTGATTTTGTCCTCTTTGGGATGTTTTCCTCACTTTGGGGGAAATACTCTATATTTTACAAGAATACATGAGATCTTTCACACTTTACAAAGGTACTCACATAAAGAAAATGTAACTATCATGATGCAAATGTATGCCTCTGCCAGGGTAGCAGGATATGCAATGATACTAGCACGTCATGTAGCAATGATTAGGGCGAGGCCCAACTAGCATGCGGCTCATCGATCAAGCAAGTAGCATGTATGACATGAAGATCAAGTCATGAGGAGGTGGATGTTGCATGTCAATGTATCTCGGAAAGGCTATGGAAATGCCTTGTAGGTAGGTATGGTGGCTGTTTTGAGGAAATATATAAGGAGGATTATGATGATAGAGCGTATCGTGCCAAGGGTTTGGATGCACTGGCAAAGTATGCGCCAACTCTCGAGGTGAGAAAGGGCAATGCACGGTACCGAAGAGGCTAGAAATAGTATAGGTGGGTGGAAGTGTCAACTTTCGAATACTCACATTAGTCCAAAGAACTCATGCATTTATTATCGGTAACTCTCAATCTAATCAGGAGGTTCACAAAGAGACATGTACCCCGAGGAGGAGTGTATGGGGGTTTGGTTATCCTTGCGCATCCTCAAGTCATGGTACGTGAGTGTACTCTAATATTCGAACCCTCCATAGGTTAGTGATCCATCTAGTAGCTAGAGTTCTCAACAGGGGTTTTTTGGTTTTCGAAAAACACACGGATTGCCCAAAATACGACATCTATCACTAATAGGCAAGAGCTCTTGACACTATAAGTTCAAACATTACTCTAGTCAATACCTCAAAACTATTGCAAGTTACTACTACAAAGAGAATAGCAACTTTAACTACCTACTTTCAGTCAAGACACATAACTCAGTGCAACAGGCAAACTCTCTAACAAGATAAAACATGCAATCTATAGAAAGTTCAACCTAAGACAAAAGAAAAGCTCCAGAAAAACTAAAGCACTATAACTAAACAAAACAGCAGATAAGAAAAGAAAAAGAACAGCTCACAGCTAAAAGAATAAGCATGCAAATCCTATGAGGAGTTCTAGTTCAAGCGGAGCGTGAATCTCTCCCACACAAAAGAGTAAGTTGGGTTCTAACTTGTTACTACAGCAAACAAAGCTAAAGAAAACTAAAAAAGTAAAGAGCGAGACGCTCCAAGCATAGCACATAACGCATGAAGTGATAAAAATATAGTGCAACGAGAGACGAACTGATAATTGTTGATGAAGAAGGGGATGCACGGGGGCTTCCCCAAGCTTATATGCTTGAGTCTCCTTGAATATTTATTGGGGGTGCACATGGCCATCCCCAAGATTGAGCGTTTGACACTCCTGAATCTTCTTTCATCATCTTCCATCGCGCACTTGAAAACTCCCTTCATACATAACTCATTGTAGGCTGATTAGAGAGGTTAGTACCCTAATAAAATAATTTTTCTCTACTGAAAATAAAGATTTCCAGGAAGAGCTACTGTTTCTGAAGATTGCCAAAGAGTTTTTGCAAAGAAAAAGAAAGATTAAGGTTTGCAAAAGTAAGGAGAGACAAAACGTGGCAGAATATGTGAAAAACAGAATAGCAGATAGAAAAGAATTTTTTAGGGATACTTCTGCAACTCAAATAAAAAAAATCAGAACTTACGCAAGTTTCGTAATTTTATAGAGCATGCTTTGTAAAAATTTCAGCTCAAACAGACGAACTGGGATTTTTCTCTGATTTTTCTAGTCACGAGGACAGAATCTGTTTTCTGGACAGCATGTCACAACTTTCACTTCCCTTGTCGTATGAGGCTAAACTTGGCACAAAGCTTGAAAAGTAAAGATACAATGATGTTGCTACAGTAGTAACAATCATCAAGACCACTAAGAATAGAACAAAAGCAAAAATAAAAACCTAAATTCGTTGCGGGCTGCCTCCCGAAAGCGCGTCTTTAGAGCCATTAGCTAGGCTTGAAGATTGCAAAAGATGCTCACAAAGGAATAACAATTTAAGAAAACGAGAGCATCAAGAAGCAAATGTGAAACACATTTAAGTCTAGCCCACTTCCTATGCATAGGCATCTTGTAATAAAATAAATCAAAGAAGCACAAAGTGACATTCATAGGAAGGTAGAACAAGAACAACTTCAAAACTTTCAACATGAAGAGAGGTGTTTTAGTAACATGGGAGTTTCTATAACCAAACTTTCCTCTCTTAAAATAATTTTCAGCAGTATCATGAACAACATCAAGAATATAAATATCACATAAATCATGTTGCTCATGACCTACAAGCACACGTGTATATTTTTCAACACGGTCTTTAGGATTATAAGATAAATGCAACCCATCACATCGAGCCTTGATAAGAGAAAAATTCTCCGGAATATGAGTTGGAGATTTCAAAAAGATAATAGGACAATCAAGTGTGGGTGAAATAGCAAAAATTTCATGCTTAACATGAGGAACTATAGCAAGTTCATCTCCGTTAGCATCATCCATAGTGGCATCACGGCCATAAGCATAGAAGGCATCAACTTCATCAAAAAGGGATATTTCAAAAGAATCCATGGGATCATAACACTCATATAAGGTAAGAGTCAAAGAGTTACTCTCATTATAAGGTAGACGTGGATGGCTCCATTCTTCCTCCTTTTGTTCGTCACTCTCCTCCTATTTTTCATCCAAGGAGCTTTCAGGTTCAGCGATTTCTTCTTCCATAGAGTCCTGCAAATCATTAGTCTCTTCCTTTGGGGGAGAGATTCTCTCAAGATGATCAGTAATATAATAATTTTCATCGTAATTTTCCAAACAATAGTTAAGTATAGAAAGACTCTCAGATTTGTAAGGGGCATCATGAATATTTTTAAGAAGAGAAGTAATTTCATAGGCACCCTTATAAGCAACAAATTCTTCTATTTCCTCTGCATCATAAAAATCATAGTTTCTCTTAGCATAAGAAGCTAAGGTTTCATCATCATTGTACTCACATTGGAAAGCAAGGTGTTTGTGCCTCATAAAGCAACAAGATTCATCCCTGCAGAAAGATATATTATATATTAAGCACAAGTTTCTAGCATACTCATACAACTGATGTATTTGTTTCCATAAGTGTATCCCCTTTTGAGACAAGCAGTGTTCCTTGTACCACTTTTGTTGATCCTCAGTGAATCCTCCATGCCAATAAGATCTGGTTTCAAAGAAGTCAGACATTGATTGCAAAGTAAGAACTAGACATAATATATATATTTTTGATTTTTTATAAAGGACACGAAGATAAAAACTGAAAGGTAAAATAACAAGACTAAAAAGCAAAGGTAAAAGATAGTGTGCAACTCCCCTATCTTGTAGACTTGAGTCCCCGGCAACGGCGCCAGAAATTTGCTTGATGGCTTCTCGCCCCTCGTTGGTTACCCCAAGTGGAAGGTTGAGATGCAGTGCAGCAGCAAGTTTCCCTCGGTGAAGATACCAAGGTTATCGAACCAGTAGGACTCAGGAGATACAAGTAGGTGGCAATGTCGCCAGAAATTGCTTCCTGACTAGGGTGTTGTCGTGGACCTGCACACAGCAACAAATAACTTTGCTCCCAACGAGTACAGAGGATTTGTCAATTCCTCCGGCCTTGTCGTTTACAAAGGATCAACTCAAGAGATAAAAGGTGCAAAGGAAAGTAAAAGCTGAAAGTAAATTGAGGGTGTGAACAATAATGTGAAGATGGACCGGGGTCCCATGATTTTCACTAGTGATGTCTCTCTCCCAAAAGACGATAAAAGTGCTAGCGAGGTAAACAAATCACTGTTGGGAAATTGACAGGATTATGAAGGCACCACAATGCTAACTATGCTGCAAAGAAAGGAAGAGCTCAAGAGAAATGGGCAGTACACCAAGGTAAGTAGACCGAAATCCATCTACATGTACTACGAATCATCCACCTTGAGATATCTATCCAGGACATCTCGCCGGTATTAAGTTGCGAATCCCACCCAAAGTGTAAACTCAAAGCAACAGATAACTGCATTAAAAGAACTTTGCGTAAAGTAAA
This sequence comes from Bromus sterilis, assembly GCA_950022295.1. Taxonomy (NCBI): domain Eukaryota; kingdom Viridiplantae; phylum Streptophyta; class Magnoliopsida; order Poales; family Poaceae; genus Bromus; species Bromus sterilis. Next base: position 151,301,441 of record OX465596.1, on the reverse strand, counting down.
CAATCCTTGCACCCGCAGGTACAAGCACCGTTGTTTTATCCCTGGTGGCAACAACACATCCCCTAGTCTCATGTTTCTGTCACTCAAGCTAGACATCAAGGGGCTGAACCCACAATCGAGCATAACCCTCTCTTGGAGTTGCAAATAAAATACTTGGCCAAAGAAAATACCGCAACGGAGAACATGCAAGAATTTACTCAAGAACAAAATATAAAGAGAAGAACCAAATATATTACTCATCACAATCTGAACATAGTCTCATAATCCATCAGATCCCAACAAACTCAGCATAGCAACAACAGAAATTACAAAGATGCCTCGATCATGTGAGGCAGCTCATGAGGACTCAAAAGTGGAAGCACCAAGGGGGGAGAGATTCATCACATAGCTACTGGTAACAAACGCATGGTCCAAGGGGGACTACTCACGGTGCATCCAGGAGGTGTCCATGGCTATGGATGGTCTCCCGGAGGGGGTTCCTCCTCCCGGCAGGGTGCCGGGGCAGCTTCTCCAGGTAGCCCCGATCTAGAAACGGTGGCGGCGGCGGTACAGAGGGGAGTTTGCAGAAAATAGATCGATATTAGGGGTTTCCACCCCGAGGGGTAAATATAGGCGAAGGGGGCATCGAGGGGACCCACGAGGCAGTCAGGAGGGTCCCTGGCACGGCCCTGGGTGGGGCCGCGCCACCTGCCCTCCTGGCTGCCTGGTGGTGGCCCCCCTTCCCTCTCTTGGTGATTCCGTAAGCTTCTGTTGCGCTGATTTTTTATATATTTTTCCCAGAATTTTTGGAGCACTTTTAATGGTCGGAAAACCTGAAATACAAAAACAGTAGAAAACAGAAACTGGCAACTGGGTGCACTGAGTTAATAGGTTAGTCCAAATAGGTTCAAAAGTGTAGGAAAGTTCAAGCAAAACATGGCAAAGTCACACAAAACATGCATGGAGCAAGCAGAAATTATAGATACGTTTGGGACGTATCAGTAAGTTCTAGCTCTGGCTCCCGTGGACCTCGTCTTATAAAGGTACCGGGTCCTGGGATTCCATGTGTCCGACTCCTACACGATGTGGAGTTCTATTCTACTTTACAAATTTACTACGTGCTATACAAGGTAAGTCGAATTCCTTCTAGGGCTTCAATCTTCACGCTTGGCACGTCCGGCTCCTGGCCGGGTCTTAGTCGTGGGCCTTCGTATGTAAGTCGGCCAAGAGGTTTCTAATACCGGGTCTATGGGCCTGATCCATCCCCCCCGACATTAGCCCCCAGGATTGTTGTGATGCTTTAGTCTTCATAGAAATCTTCTTTATTTTCTTCGTTGCCGCCGGCTCTTCATGGGTCAAAGGCCGACTTCATGCTTGGCGTTGATTGGGAGTCGAAGTCGTCTCTCTTCAATCTTGCTTCGGTTCCTTTACCTTCCTGAGACCGACTCTTCTGGTTGAGTCGACTAGTATTTGATGCTCACTAGGAGCCGAAGCCAACTCTCTTTAGCTTCACATTATCTTCTACTTTGAAATTTTTTCTTTGACTTTTGGTCGAAGATCCGTTTTTACATTTATAGTCTCTCTGCCCGAGACGCCCCCGTTAGAGGAATTCATGTCGTTGTGGGAATCGAGGAGTTTTTCCATAACTGTCACCCACCATGGGTAGTTTACCCATAGCATTTATTGATCTTCCTTGTAGTTTCTATGAATAGCCCTCAGGCAGTTTTATCTTTTGAGTGCTCATATCTTCTTCCTTCGTTTCTTTTTCTCGCAACTCTCCATGGCTTCCAAGCTAAGCGCACGTGCTCCTTCGGCGACCGATGACCCTGGTTCTAGTGCTGGCACTCGCGGTGGTCAAGGCCGTGGCCGCAGTCGTGGCCGTGGACGGGGTCGTGGCCGTGGAAGGGGAAGAGGCACGGGTTCCGCTTCACCTTCTGAATCTCCACCTTCTTCTCCTGAGAGGAGTGAGTTCTTGGTGAAGGTTCAGGAAATCCGCCGTTGGGTAAAACTTGCTGAATCTTTTTCTCAGATTGTAATGTATTCTAAACCTCCAAGTCTCTGGCTTCGCTCTGATAGGTGCCCTCATCGACCCATCCGGGTGGCTACCAACTTTTCTGGCCAGCACTCCGTGTTCTTGGAGAAGGGTTGGAAAACTTTCCTTCGCTCCAGGAACATTCAGAAGGGATATACTATCATTTTAAAATATGATGGTGATGAGACACTGTGGGCCAAAATTTTCGACTCAGATGGTGATCGAGCCGGCTGCTGCATGGAGAGCTCAAGAAGTAGTGATGAAGCTCAAGCTTCCGTATCTGATGATGAAGCCGACTCTGAAGACGACCACTAAAGCTGTAGTTTAGCAAGTAGATTGATATAAGTTTTGCCGGCTTTTGTCTTGTATGCTTCTGATGTAAGACCCGGTCTATGATGAATGAGAATGTTTATTTCCCATCCGATCTATAAGTCGGTTTTTGTACCTGTCTTGATAAGACAATATATATGTATGAGGGCCTACTTCCTTAATATATATGTAGCCCCCTGAGTCAATTTGGACAGACTTGTGTCATGTCGACTCATTGATAAGATCAATTTGTAGCCTCCATGGTTGGTATGGTCTCCTTGTGTGCCAAACCAAATCATAGAATTTTGAAGTGATACTCACCCAAGAGTTGGTACGAGCATCTTTGCGTCGTGCCAAATTTTTGAGAAGGAATTTCGAGGTGTAGTCCCCATAAGTCGGTATGAGCATCTTTTTGTGTCATACGGAGTCATAGAGAATTTTGAGCTATAGTCCCCATGAGTCGGTATGAGCATCTTTTGTGTCATAACGAGTCACACAGGTTAATGCTTATGGTGCATCTTCTGGATGACAAGAATGATAAAATAAAAAATTATTCTATGATGCTGATGTATGCAAAAAAGAAAGTTTGAAGGCTCATAAAGAAGTTGACTCTGGATTAAACATGCCTCATCTTCTCGCGTTTTGAGATAGATTGTTGGGTTATCCAGGAGTCTGAACCTCTCTGTAAGCCGGCTACATATGACTAGCGTTCCCTGTTCTTAAGACTAAACTCGATAGGCATTGCTGTCAGCCCCCAAGGTTTTTAGACTTAAGTCGGGTACACGTAGGTCGTATGAGCTTGAGCTATGCAGGCCAAGATTAAGGCGTGGTTAGCCAGTTCATGTATATGCTGGGATTTCTTCAGATAAGAGTCGATGAGTGACGTCGAGCTCCCCTACTGCCCCTGAATAAACTTATACACATGTGGATTTTTACATATATATGCCGAGTTTTTAGATAAAGAGTCAATGATTGTCATCGAGCTCCCCGATTCCCCTGAATAAGCAATATACATGCTCAGTACCAATAGAAGGGTTGATCAAGCCCCCAGGCCTCTGAGATATAATAATGCAAAACATGCAATGTATGATGCAAAATAACATGAAACAATAAAACGTAAAGAAGAGTCAATATGGCGAGAGCCGGTGCGACAGATGTCGACTTAGGTATATGTGGCGAGGGCCAGTGCGACAAAAAGTGGACTTATGTATATTAGATGGCGAAAGCCGGCGCGACGATTGTCGGCTTATATATATTGTTAACATGGCTAAAGCTAGTGCGACGTGTGTCGACTTTGGTAAATGTACAATAATGTTCTTGTTCTACTCAAGTGTAATATGGACGGAGTTGTGCGATGTTCCACGGCCTGGGAGTCTCCTCCATGCATGTGCGCGTGTCTGCCTTCTCGCGTATATCAACTAGGTAGTAGGATCCATTGTAAAGGTTCTTGCTGACCACAAACGGTCCTTCCCAAGGAGAGGATAACTTGTGCATTCCATCTTTTTTCTGTATGAGTCGGAGCACCAAATCACCTTCCGGGAAAGTACGACTTCTGATGCGGCGGCTATGATAGCGTCGCCGATCTTGTTGGTAAATAGCCGACTGAGTTGCGGCCAAATCTCGTTTTTCATCGAGAGTATCCAAGGAATCTTGCCTTGCTTTCTCGTTTTCGGCTTCTACATATGCGGTGACTCTTGGTGAGTCGTGACGTATGTCACTTGGGAGAAAGGCTTCCGCTCCATAGACTAGGAAGAAGGGCGTATAGCTTATCGAACTGTTAGGAGTCGTCCTGATGCTCCACAATACTGAGGGTAACTCCTCCTCCCAGCAACCCGGCGTCCTTTTCAAGTGGACAATGAGTCGGGGTTTGATGCCTCGGAGTAACTCTTGGTTGGCTCTCTCGGCTTGTCCGTTGGACTGTGGATGAGCAACTGATGCAAGGTCGAGTCGGATGCGCTCGTTCTGGCAGAATCGCTGCATAACCCCTTGATAGGTTAGACCCATTATCAATGATGATGCTGTGGGGGTAGCCGAATCTGTATATGATCTTCTTCAAGAATTTCAGTGCTGTCGCAACATCACATTTGCTTACCAGTTCTGCCTCGACCCATTTGGTAAATTTATCCACTGCCACTAGTATGTGGGTATTATTATTGGATGACCTTTTGAAATGTCCCACCATATCAAGCCCCCATACCGCAAAGGGCCAAGTGATAGGGATCATCCTGAGTTCTTGAGCCGGCACATGAGCTTGCTTTGCATAGCGCTGACATCCATCACATTTCTTGACTATGTCCTCTGCATCCGCATGTGCTGTGAGCCAGTAGAAACCATGTCGAAAGTCTTTAGCTACAAGCAAACGAGAGCCGGCATGGTGTCCGCAATCTCTAGAGTGTATTTCATTGAGGATGGATATACCTTCTTCTGGTGAGACACATCTCTGGAAAACGTCCGCGGCACTCCGCCGATGTAACTCACCATTAATGAGTACAAAGGATTGGCTTCTCCTGACAATTTGTCTGGCCAAAATGTCATCTTGAGTAAGGATTCCCCGAGCCTTGTAATCCAAGTAAGGTACGAACCATGAGGGTGTAGCATGAACGGCAGCAACCAAAGCCGACTCTAGATCCGACTCTGCTATGTCTTGATCTGTTGGTGGTTGTACAGACATTTTTGTTAGAACATCCAGGAATACGTTTGGAGGGACCGGCTTTCGCTGAGAGCCGAATCAGGACAGGGCATCTGCTGCTTCGTTTTGCGTGCGGTCCACATGATCCACCTGGTATCCAACAAAAAATCCGGCTTGTCTTTCCACTTCTCGTCGATAAGCTGACATTATGGGATCCATGGAGTTCCATTTTCCTGACACTTGTTGAGAAACAAGATCAGAGTCGCCATAGCATTGCATCCGTCTCATACTCATCTCACGAGCCAGCCGTAGCCCATGAAGTAAGGCTTCATACTCTGCTGCATTGTTGGTGCAAGTGAACCGCAACTGCAGAACATAGCAGAATTTCTCCCCTTTAGGTGAAGTAAGGACCACGCCGGCTCCTGACCCTTGGAGCTGCCGACTTCCATCAAAGTGCATAGTCCAATACTTGTTGACCGGCTTCTCCGGAGGTGCATGGATCTCTGTCCAGTCATTGATGAAGTCGGCCAATGCCTGGGACTTAATGGTCGTACGGGGCTCATATTTGATGTGACAAGCCCCCAACTCTATGGCCCACTTTGCAATCCTTCCCGTGGCTTCCCGATTCTGGATGATATCTGCAAGCGGTGCTGAGTTGACTACGGTTATGGGGTGCTCCTGAAAATAGTGTTTGAGCTTCCGACTCGCCATGAATACACCAAGAACCAATTTCTTCCAGTGAGGGTAACGTTGATTTGATAAAGTCAAAACTTCACTGACGTAATAGACTGGCCTCTACAGAGGGTTCTCTTTACTAGTTTCCATCCGCTCAACAACAGCCACATCACTAACTGCTCGATTATTGGATGCAATATATAGTAACATGGGTTCCTTTGGCTTGGGAGACACCAAGATTGGAGCCTGGGATAACTGCTTCTTTAGTGATTCTAGGGCCTGGTCGGCTTCGTCATCCCAGACAAATTTTTTCTGATTTCTTTAGAAGTCGGTACAGGGGGATTGCCTTTTCCCCAAGCCGGCTGATAAACCGACTTAGGGTGCCTACACATCCTCTGAGTCGTTGGACTCCATTTACTGAGAACGGCTTCTGAAGAGTCATGATAGCGTTGATTTTCTCTAGGTTTGCCTCGATGCCTCTCTCTGATACTATGTATCCAAGGAGCTTACCTGCAGGTACCCCAAAGGTGCATTTTGCCGGGTTTAACTTCATCTGGTACTTGCGCAAATTTTTGAAGGTTTCCTGTAAGTCACTGATGAGTGAGTCGACCAGTTGGGATTTGATCACTATATCATCCACATAAGCATGCACGTTGCGCCCAATCTGCTCTTTGAGGCAACTCTGCACTGTTCGCTGATGTGTGGCTCCCGCATTCTTAAGGCCGAAAGGCATAGAAGTGTAACAGTAGATAACGAAGGGAGTGATGAAAGCCGTTTTCTCTTGATCCTCAAGGGCCATCTTGATCTGGTGATAACCAGAGTAGGCGTCAAGGAAACATAGGAGCTCACATCCTGCAGTCGAGTCTATGATCTGGTCAATACGAGGCAGCGCAAAGGGATCCTTCGGGCAGGCCTTATTTAAGTCGGTGTAGTCGATACACATACGCCAGGTCTCGTTCTTTTTCAAAACGAGGACCGGGTTTGCGAGCCATTATGGATATAAGACTTCCATGAAGAACCCGGCGGCAAGGAGCCGGGCTATCTCTTCCCCAATAGGGTTTCTCCTTTCGTCGTTGAAACGGCGAAGGAATTGCTTGACCGACTTCAGCTTTCGATCTATATTTAGGTGGTGGTGAGCGAGTTCCCTCGGGACCCCTGGCATATCAGAGGGTTTCCATGCAAAGATGTCCCGATTCTCATGGACGAACTCGATGAGCACGCTTTCCTATTTATCAGATAACTCTGTCCCAATGATGAACTGCTGAGAAGAGTCACCAGGGACAAAGTCAACTTTCTTTGTATCCTGAGCCGGTTGGAACTTGGGATTGTTGTCAAGAGTCGGTTTCTTCAGGATTGTGGGGTCTGTCGGGTTTACCTTTTCTTGGTATACTGACAAGTCCTCTTTGCATGCCGACTCGGCAAATTTGACGTGCTGTTCGTGACACTCCACTGCCCTGGACCGACTTCCATCTACTGCGATCGGGCCATTAGGACCCGGTAATTTTAGCTTCAAGTAGACATAGCATGGCCGAGCCATGAATTTAGCATAATCCGGTCTACCTAGAATGGCATGATATGGGCTCTCGAGTTTTACCACTTCAAAGGGTATGAGCTCGGAGCGGAAATTTTCGGCGTTTCCAAAAGCCATCTCCAGGTAGATTTTGCTTATTGGACGTTCCAAATTGCCTGGGACTATTCCATGGAAAACGGTGTTGGAGGGTTGCAACTGTTTTTGGGTCAGTCCCATCCCGCGGAAAGTTTCGTAGTAAAGTATGTTGATGCTGCTTCCTCCGTCCATGAGTACTTTGTCAAGTGTATATCCTCCAATTTGTGGAGAGACTACTAGAGCCAGGGCCCCCGGGTTATCCACCACCGGGGGGTGTTCATCTCTTGTCCAAGTGATTGGCTGTTCTGACCAATTAAGCCACTTGGGCCAGGCCGGCTCTGCAGTCACAGCCATAGCTGCTCTCCGCTGCAGCTTCCTATCCCTCCGGCAACTGCTGGTGGTGAAAACGTGATATGCTGCACGGTCATGGAGTTGTTTTGGGTTTGCTTGAAATCCAGCAATCCCTGACTGATTTTGTTGGACCCCTCCTCCGGGTCCTTGGTGTTGAGGCATTGCGCCGGCTCCTTGATAACCGGGATTTTGGTTGTTACTGTTCTGGCCGGCTCCCCCACCTGACCCGAGAGGTCCTTGGTTCCCACGTCGTGAAAACTCTTTCATGAAGTTGCAATCTTCCAGGTGTGGTTGGCTGGGCGATCGGGTTTACTATGGGTTGGGCAAGGACTCTTCATAGCTGCTTCAAAGCTGTTTGGGAGAAAATTCCCTTCCGACTTGCGGTAGTTGTTGCCCCCTTGCTTCTGTCTTTGGGAGCCGACATTTGTGTTGGCTACCAAGTCAGAAGTAGTCTGATCAAGTCGCCACTTGGTTTGCTGATTCTGATTCTGGGATGTTTTGCCGCAGTTTTTGTTCTGGTCGTCTTTATCCTGTTGAGGGTCAGTATCCTTGGTTTTGTTAGACTCGGCATATTTTATAATCGCTTTCATGAGATCTCCTATATCCTTGACCATCATCTTGAGTCGGCCAAGCTTGTGCACTAGGGGCTCAAACTTGCAGTTCCTTTCCAAGACAATGATGGCTGTTTGGGAAGTGATAGTGTCCGAGGAGTAGATTATTTCTGCTACCCGTCGTGCCCAACTCAGGGTTGATTCTCCTTCCTTCTGGACACAATGCTCCAAGTCAACAATTGTGGTAGCTCACCGACAAGTGCCTTGGAAGTTCTTGATGAACTTTTCCTTGAGATCCACCCAGGAGGTGACAGAGTTCTCTGGGAGATTTTTGAACCATGTGCGAGACGGTCCTTCCAACATCATTGTGAGGTAATGGGCGCAAAATCCTTCGCTGGCTTGTAACATTTCCATGGCTAGGTCATAACTTTCGACCCAGGCTGCCGGGTCCATGTCTGCCGTATAGTTCGCAATCTTGAGTGGTCCCTTGAAATCTGATGGCAAGCGTGTATTCCGCAGAGCCGGCACCAAGCATTGGTTGCTCACGAATCTGCTGGTGAACTCGGTGTTTTGATCGTGGGGTGGAGATTGGGCCACCGGCTCTACGCGGAGTTCGGGGTTGGAGCCGGCCGGTAGGTCTTGGATACTTATTGGCCCCTGAGGGTCCAGAGGTGGTGGAGCTCTACGCTGGCGATGGCTGCTCAAGCCGGCAGGAGCTGGTGAGTCCGCCTGCCGGCTCACTCTTTGATATGGAGTCTCGTGTAAGTATAGGAATCCCTGTGAGTACTGGGCTTGCTGTGTGATTGCAGTTTTGAGCAAATCGATTGCCCCTCGAGTGGCCTGGTCCACCGGAGTGTCTCCATGCATAGGCACGCTCGTGAGGAACCGTGTTGCTGCCATCACGTTAGCCATGGGGTTATTGAAATGATTCGGAGGTGTATGGAACCGTTCCTGCCGTGGAGAGGGGGAAGGTTGTCTTGGCGGCGTGTACCCTGGAGGAGTCGACTGATGCGTATCCTGGAATAGTATCCGTGCCTAGAGATCAGCAGGAATCCGGCTAACGGGCCCTGCAGGGTGTGTGTTGGCGAGACTTTGTTTCTGAGCTTCTATTAAATCCGACTCGTGTCGTAAGCGCCTAGTTTCTTGGGCGAGTCGGGTTTCTCTCTCCACCTTCTGTGCGTTCTGGGAGTTAATTTCCCTCCGTATGCTCATCACCTGGGCCTTGAGTCCATTGACCCTGGTTCTGCAGGCTTCCTCATTTTCCGCAGTCATTGGTGCAGCTAAGGCTTCGTCCAGAGCGTAAGGCATCTGTGAGGACTTCTGCTCCCGTGAGAACTTCTGGCTGCTCCCTATCTGGATTAGGGGACGTGTTGTGAGCCGTCTCTACATTCCGATTTTGTGCTGCGCCCTGAGCCGGTTGACCTCCCTGCTCTTCGGTGCCTGCCATGAACACTGTCACACAGTATGGAGGCTCGTACTGCGGGAAGTCGGGGTCGTATTCTGCTGTTCCCGGACCGAGTCTATTGCTCCCGGCAGATCGGATGGAGCCGGTATCTGAGAGGCTTGTTTCATTGGGATGTGAGTCAGCGTCAGATGTTTATTCTGAGGCGTCGGACATCAGGGACTCGACAGGGCGCACCGACTCTGGAGATCCAGCAAGGAACCCAACAAAAGTGTGCCTTGAGCCGGCATATCGTCGACATGAGGTTTCCATGGGGACTTTAGGATCCGGCTCTGGCTCAGATCCGCCTGTCTTCCCAATGAAGATGTGAATAGACCTGATCGGGACCCGATACCCAGATTCGACGGAATCGGCCTCAGGGCCCCAAGTGGAGTCGTCAATGTAGAGCTTTCCACTCCGGCTTCTGGTGATTCACCCAGCAACGAATCCTTCCATTTCTTGCAGAGCTCCTCCTAGAATCTCAACACCTGCTAGCGCAGGCCCCACGGTGGGCGCCAACTGTCGTGGGAAAGTCACGGCAGATGTCCGTGGAGTCGGACTTATCGTGGGACCTTTCCTGCGAGGTGAATTCGAGGAGAGAGTCGACATAGACACGGGACTCGGCGGTTTACCCAGGTTCGGCCCCGATGGTGCGGTAAAGACCTACTCCTGCTTCTTGGTTATTGTGGGATCGACTCCTCAATAGGAAGAGTCGATCTTGTCGATTATAGAGGTGATGTTTCACAACCTTAGTCTCGTGGAGATCTAGGTTATATCGCGAGTTGTCTAGTCCTGGCTTGAGATAAGTTCTGGCTCTGGCTCCCGTGGACATCGTCTTATAAAGGTACCGGGTCCCGGGATTCCATGAGTCCGACTCCTACACGGTGTGGAGTTATATTCTACTTGTACAAATTTATTACGTGCTATACAAGGTAAGTCGAATTCCTTTTAGGGCTTCAATCTTCACGCTTGGCACGTCCGGCTCCTGGCCGGGTCTTCTTCGTGGGCCTTCGTATGTAAGTCGGCCCAGAGGTTTCTAATGCCGGGTCTATGGGCCTGATCCATCCCCCCAACATTATCTGCAGGAAAACTCCGCGGATATATAGTATCTAAGAGAGGCATTGAGGCAAACTCAGAGAAAATCAATGCTATCATGGCTCTTCAGAAGCCGGCCTCAGTGAAAGGATTCCAGAGGCTTACATGATGCGTAGCCTCCTTGAGTCGATTTATCAGCCGGCTCGGGGAAAAGTTGATCCCCTTGTACCGACTCTTGAGAAAGTCATTTTTTTGGATGATGAGGCTGACCAAGCTCCGGAGTCGTTGAAGAAGCAGCTATTCCAGGCTCCGATCCTGGCGGCTCCTAAGCCATAGGAACCTATGCTACTCTATATTTCATCCAACAATCGAGCACTCAGTGCCGCAGTTGTGGTTGAGCAGATGGACGCCGATAAAGAGCACCCCTTGCAGAGGCCAGTCTATTATGTTAGTGAGGTCTTGACTTCATCAAAGCAACGCTACCCTCAATGGCAGAAATTGGTCCTTGGTGTATTCATGGCGAGTCGAAAGCTCAAACACTTTTTCCAGGAGCACCCCATAACTGTGGTCAGCTCTGCACAAATTGCAGATATCATCCAGAACCGGGAAGCCACGAGAAGGATTGCAAAGTGGGCTATAGAGTTGGGGGCTTATCATATCAAGTATGAGCCACACACGACATTAAATCCCAGGCGTTGGTTGACTTCATCAACGACTGGAAAGAAATCCAAGAACCTCAAGAAAAGCAGATTACCAAGTACTGGACGATTTATTTCGATGGAAGCCGGCAGCTCCAAGGGTCAGGAGCTAGCATGGTCCTCACATCACCCGAAGGAGAGAAACTTTTCTATGTCTTGCAATTGCAGTTTACTTGCACCAACAACACAACAGAATATGAAGCCCTACTTCATGGGCTACGGCTGGCTCGTGAGATGAACATAAGCTGGATTCAATGCTATGGCGTCTCCGACCCCGTTTCTCAAAAAGTGTTAGGAAAATGGAATTCCAAAGATGCCACCATGGCAGCTTATCGGCTAGAAGTGGAAAGGCAAGCCGGTATCTTCATTGGCTACCAGGTGGATTACGTGGACCGCAAGAAAAATGAAGCAGCAGACACCTTGTCTCGGCTTGGCTCTCAGTGAAAGACGGTCCCTCCTAACGTACTCCTGGATGTCCTAACAAAGCCGTCTGTGCAACCACCAACAGAGCAAGACATAGCAGAGCCAGATCTAGAACTGGCTCTGGTGGCCGCAATACATGCCACCCCCTCATGGGTATTACCTTACTTGGATTATAAGACCCAGGGAATCCTTCCTCCGGATGAAATACTGGCTAGGAAGATTGTTAGGAGGAGCAAATCTTTTGTACTCATCAACAGTGAGTTACATCGGCGAAGTCTTGCAGATGTTTTTCAGAGATGTGTCTCACCAGAAGAAGGTAGAGCCATCCTCAATGAAATACACTCTGGAGATTGTGGACACCATGCTGGCTCTCGTTCACTTTTAGTCAAAGCCTATCGACACAGTTTCAACTGGCTCACATCACATGCGGATGCGGAGGATATAGTCAAGAAGTGCGACGGATGCCAGCGCTATGAAAAGCAAGCTCATGTTCCGGCTCAAGAACTCAAGATGATCCATATCACTTGGCCCTTTGAAGTTTGGGGTCTTGATATGGTGGGACCTTTCAAAAGGTCAGCCAACAAGAATACCCACTTATTAGTTGAAGTGGATAAATTCACCAAGTGGGTTGAGGCAGAGCCGGTCAGTAAATGTGACGCTGCAACAACACTAAAATTCTTGAAAAAGATAATATACAGATTTGGCTACCCCATAGCATCATCACTGATAATGGGTCTAACCTGTCAAAAGGGGTTATGCAGCGATTCTGTCAGAATGAGAACATTCAACTCGACCTTGCGTCAGTGGCTCACCCACAGTCCAACGAACAAGCCGAGAGAGCCAACTAAGAATTGCTCGGAGGCATCAAACCCCGGCTCTATGTACCCTTGGAAAGGACGTCGGTTTGTTGGGAAGAAGAGGTACCATCACTACAATGGAGCATCATGACGACTCCTAACAGGTCGACAGGCAAGAGACCCTTCTTCCTGGTATATGGACTGGAAGCCGTTCTCCCAAGTGACATACGTCACGACTCGCCAAAAGTCACAACATACGTGGAAGCCGAATATGAGAAAGCGAGGCAGGACTCCTTGAATGTTCTGGATGAAAAACGAGAACTGGCAGCAGCTCAGTCGGCTATCTACCAACAAAATTTGCGACATTACCATAGCCGCCGCATCAAAAGTTGGACTTTCCAGGAAGGTGATTTAGTGCTTCGCCTTATACAGAAAAAGTATGGAATGCACAAGTTATCCTGATGAGGACATCTCTACTAATGTTACACCCACATCTTCACCAACTACAAATACTGGACCAGTTACTAGAGCACGCGCACGTCAACTAAATTATCAGGTACTTTCGTTTCTTGCGAATCCTTCTAATGTTCAGGAACATATGATGCTGCCTAAATTAGATACTTTTGTTTGTCTTATGAATGAAGGACCTAGCATGGATAAGAAGGATGGTCATTGGAGCGGGATCAAGCATGGAGAAGGAGGTGCGCGCGCGGGAAAGGACAATGGAGCTTCCAGTGGTGATTTTCGCACTTTGAGGCCACCATAAGGCGTGGATGAAGACTTGGACGAGAGACACAAGATGCCACATTAATATTTTCGTCCAAGGGTTATTATAGGTGCGGCGTCACCTTATTATTGGGCCAGGCCCATGTAATTTCGAAATACACTTAATAGGCTATTTTCTAGAGTCCGTATGTGTGGGGAAACCGAGTTAGGGTTGTTTTCGGACCCCTCCTCCAAGGGGCCACGAAATTCCCCTCTGTTCCCCCATATATACAGCCCTTAGGGCATCGTTTAGACTTGGGTTTTAATTAGATTTAAGTTAGACATAGCCGCAACATCGAGCTCTTCGTTTGTGTCATCCGACCAGGCCAAGACCGCATTGGAACGCCAACTTTTCTTAATCATTCATCTTATATTCGCAATATCCAGATTGCAATTCTTAGTTCTTGCTTGTTCTTCGATTGCTTGCAAGAATTAGACCTTCGTGGTCAGTTGATCGTGCATCCGCGGGATCAATAACCTCTCGGAGTTGGTTTAGCGATCGCTAAGGCGCAACGTCTTCGCACGTTCGTAGTCGGATCGTGAAAGTCGTCTCTACCATAATCGATCTCCACCATCTCATCGAAACATCGGGACACCTTCGCCTCTATCAAGTGGTATCAGATTTCCAGGTTGCTCGGTGAGATTTACCAGTTTTCGTAGTCTAGATTGGTTCTGTTCTTCATACCTACAGTCCACGAAAAAGCCAACAAAAAAAATTAGGGTTAGATCATCACGTCCCAAGATAGTCCTAGCCTTTGTCCAGTTTTCTTTTCAGTACTTGCTTTGTTGAATTTGCGGTTGCTTCGTTGTGTCAAGTTGCTGATCTTAGCGTCTAGTTCCCTTAGAGTTTCGAGTTCTGATCACAGTTTGCCACGTCGCCGCCGCACAGGAGTCATCCTACCACGTTCCGCCAGTACGAGTCCACATACACCACCACGTCCCACCAGTCCGAGTTGAGTTCCACCATCAGCACGGTTCGTGATCTCTCTGTAGCCAGATTAGTTTTGAGTTGTTAGAGTCGGATTTCACCAAACTTGTTCCGTCCAGAGCAGGGGGGTGATTTCCAAAAAAAAAGAGTCTGGCACGCTTTCCAGAGCAGTTTTTAGGCCAAAAATTTCAAGGGTGAATTTTTTTGTACCCATACCTTACTTAGGTCCAGAAACTCATTTTGAGACGTTCGCTACCATAGTGATTTTTTCGCACTTTTTCAGCCATCGCAGTCCCGAATCGCAAAAAAAAAGCAAAAAAAAGGAGCGAAAAAAAAATCAGAGTGTGCTTCTCAATTGTTTACGTGCCCAGCCGTGCTTTCGTTGGTGTTTTAGGCTCGCGTCTCTAGTACGGTCTAGCCTAGGATCAGCACAGTACCGACGTTGAGTGTTTATTCAGCTTTGCATCTCTGTTTTGATTACTATTGAGCTTTTGCTACCATACTTGTCAGCCTTCCTACAGCTCCACATATATTCTACATCGTGCGTTTTGACACCTCCTGGCCATCACTCTACCACATCTCTGAGAGTTTTGACCCGTTGGTTGTACATCACCACCTGCTGCTAGGTAAGAATCGGTAAGAACGAAAGAAAAGCTTGACGGATTTGTGCTTTCCACCACCCCACATCCCATTAGTAGAAGTAGGATCATATTTCTGTGTGTTTTCTATTTCTGCTAACCATGCCAGGATCCCATGATGAAGTGGTGCGGGATGCGCCCGATTGGGAGAACATGACAAACAAGGAGCTACATGATAAATTTGCACAAATGATGTCTGAACAGGTGAATGACATCGAGAACAGATTTACAGAGGAGAATGATGGCGTGGAGAAGATGATCGACACCAAGCTCAACGCCAAGTTTACTGAGTTGATCGCACGCCTACCTACACAGCCTGCTGCCGCTCCAACACAACCACCGCCACCACGACGTGCACGACGTATTCTGTTTCCGGGCGGACAAGCTGCTGGTGCTCCTCCTGCTGTTGCAGTTGCTACTACTGCTGCTGCTTCTGACGTCGTCCAGGACGACAACTACGAGGGTGATTACGAGGAGGAGGTGGAACAGGAAGCGGCCTTTGAGCAGCCAGCTGGACGTCCACGTCCCAACATTCGCCACGGTCGACACCAACCACCCCCTCAGGTACGCGATGATGAACATGTGCCTAAACTTAAATTGAATCTTAAGCCGTTTGAGGGTAGATATATTCCTGATGCTTATCTTACTTGGGAGTTAGAAACCGAACAACGCTTTACATGTTTACAATATCCTGAGAATAGACGTGTTACTGCTGCTGTTTGTGAATTCACGGGGTTTGCATCTATTTGGTGGTCTGAACATTGTAGATTGCATGCTAATAATATTCCAACTACTTGGGCTGCTTTAAAAGATGCTATGCGTACTCGTTGGGTTCCTCCTTATTATCAACGTGAATTGCTACAAAAATTACAGCGTTTGAGACAAGGAAAAAATTCTGTAGAGGAATATTATCAAGAATTACAAACTGGATTGATTAGATGTGGCCTAGTAGAGGATAATGAAGCTATGCTTGCACGTTTTATGGGTGGCTTAAACAGGGAGATACAAACTATTCTAGAATACAAGGACGATGCTACTATCACTCATTTGTTTCATCTTGCTTGTAAAGCTGAACGTGAAGTGCAGGATCGACAGGCCGCTACGAGACCTAACTTTTCTGCAGGACGAAATACATCATGGACATCGCGTGGAGCTTCTACATCCACACGTCCTGCTGCACCACCATCTACTTCAGCCGCTCATTCTTACAGGAGCCACCAAAACAGCCAGCACCACCATTCAAGGGTGCACAGAGTGGTCCAGCAGCGAGTTCTTCTTCATCCATGGCTTCCACAGGGCAAACACGAGATCGTGATATTAAATGTCGCAGGTGCCAAGGTGGAGGTCACTTCGCAAAAGACTGTCCCTCCAAGCGTGTGATGACTATTACGGCGGATGGTGGGTATGAGTCAGCGAGTGACTATGACGAGGAGACTTTAGTTCTCATTGCTCATGAGGAACAGGGTGCCCATGATGATGCGGATAAATATGCTAGTTTGGTTGCTCAACGTGTGTTAAGTGTGCAGGTAACGAAGGCCGAGCAAAACCAGAGGCATAATTTGTTCCACACAAAGAGAGTGGTGAAAGAACGTTCGGTTCGCATCATTATTGACGGAGGGAGTTGCAACAACTTGGCTAGCATGGAGTTAGTGGAGAAGCTATATCTCGCCACAAGACCACACCCCCATCCGTACTATATTCAGTGGTTTAACAATAGTGGTAAGATTAAGGTAACACGTTCTGTTCGTGTGCACTTTAGCATTACTGCATATGCTGATTATGTTGATTGTGATGTGGTACCCATGCAAGCATGCTCTCTTTTACTTGGTAGACCATGGCAATTTGATAGGAATGTTGTACACCATGGTAGGACAAATCAATTTACTCTGGTTCAACAGGATAAAATATTGCTTTACTTCCTATGTCTCCTGAACAAATTGTGGGATGATCTTGCTAGAGCTAGTAAAGCTAAACAGGAGAAAAATAAGAGTGAAAATGAGATAGAAGCTAAAGAATTTGAGCAACAACATAAGACTAATAGCAAATCTTCTTCTGCTGTTTCTAATGAAATTAAATTGACTAGTCCAACGTTGCTTGCTACTAAGGTTGATATTTCGGATTTGGGTGTTAGTCAATATGTTTGCTATGCTTTTGTGTGCAAAGAAGCTTTGTTTTCATTTGAGGAATTGCCTCCTTCTTTGCCTCCTGTTGTCACTGACCTTTTGCAGGAGTTTATTGACGTCTTTCCACAAGACGTGCCACCGGGATTACCACCTATTCGAGGGATTGAGCATCAGATTAACTTAATTCCCGGTGCTTTGCTGCCTAACCGTGCGCCATACCGTACCAATCCAGAGGAGACGAAGGAGATTCAGCGTCAAGTACAAGAGCTACTCGACAAAGGTTACATACGTGAATCCCTTAGTCCTTGTGCTGTTCCTGTTATATTAGTGCCTAAAAAGGATGGAACATGGCGTATGTGTGTTGATTGTAGAGCCATTAATAAGATTACTATTCGTTATCGTCATCCTATTCCTAGGTTAGATGATATGCTTGATGAATTAAGTGGCTCTACCATGTTTTCCAAAGTTGATTTGCGTAGTGGATACCATCAAATTCGCATGAAATTAGGTGATGAATGGAAAATGACATTTAAAACTAAGTTTGGATTATATGAGTGGTTAGTCATGCCTTTTGGGTTAACTAATGCACCTAGCACCTTCATGAGATTAATGAACGAGGTTTTACGTGCTTTCATTGGACGATTTGTGGTAGTCTATTTTGATGATATACTGATTTATAGCAAATCTTTGGAGGAACATTTGGATCATTTACGTGTTGTTTTTATTGCTCTACGTAATGCACGTTTGTTTGGTAACCTTGGGAAGTGCACCTTTTGCACCGACCGAGTATCGTTTCTTGGCTATGTTGTTACTCCGCAGGGAATTGAAGTTGATAAAGCCAAGATCGAGGCGATTGAGAGTTGGCCGCAGCCCAAAACGGTCACACAACTGAGGAGTTTTCTTGGCCTCGCTGGATTCTATAGGCGTTTTGTAAGAGATTTCAGCACCATTGATGCACCTCTCAATGAGCTTACACGCAAGGATGTTCCTTTTACTTGGGGTACCGCACAGGAAGAAGCCTTCACGGTATTGAAAGATAAGTTAACACATGCTCCTTTGCTCCAACTTCCTGATTTTAATAAGACTTTTGAGCTTGAATGCGATGCTAGTGGGATTGGTTTGGGAGGTGTGTTATTACAAGATGCTAAACCTGTTGCATACTTTTCTGAAAAATTGAGTGGGCCTAGTCTGAACTATTCTACTTATGATAAGGAATTATATGCTCTTGTTCGGACTTTAGAAACTTGGCAACATTATTTATGGCCCAAAGAATTTGTTATACATTCTGATCATGAATCTTTGAAACACATAAGAAGTCAAGCAAAACTTAATCGTAGACATGCTAAGTGGGTTGAATTTATTGAGACTTTCCCTTATGTCATTAAACACAAGAAGGGGAAAGATAATATTATTGCTGATGCTTTGTCTCGTCGTTATACTATGCTTTCACAACTTGACTTCAAGATATTCGGTTTAGAGGCAATCAAAGATCAATATGTACATGATGCGGAATTTAAAGATGTATTGCAGAATTGTAGAGAGGGTAGAACATGGAACAAGTTTGTGCTTAATGATGGATTTGTGTTCCGTTCTAACAAGCTATGCATTCCAGCTAGCTGTATTCGTCTTTTGTTGTTGTAGGAGGCGCATGGAGGAGGATTAATGGGACACTTTGGCGTGAAGAAGACGGAGGACGTACTTGCTACACATTTCTTTTGGCCAAAGATGAGACGGGATGTTGAGCGTTTTGTTGCTCGCTGCACTACATGTCAAAAAGCTAAGTCACGACTCAATCCTCATGGTTTATACATGCCTTTACCTGTACCTAGTGTTCCGTGGGAGGACCTATCCATGGACTTTGTTTTAGACTTGCCTCGAACAAAGAAGGGGAGGGATAGCATATTTGTTGTCGTGGATAGATTTTCTAAGATGGCACATTTTATACCATGTCATAAAAGCGATGATGCTGCTAATGTTGCTGATTTATTCTTTCGTGAGATTATTCGTTTACATGGTGTGCCCAATACTATTGTCTCGGATCGTGATACTAAGTTTCTTAGCCATTTTTGGAGTGCTTATGGGCTAAGTTGGGGACTAAACTACTTTTTAGTACTACATGTCATCCCCAAACTGATGGACAAACTGAAGTGGTTAATAGGACATTGTCTACTATGCTTAGGGCTGTTTTAAAGAGTAACTTGAAAATGTGGGAAGTATGTTTACCTCATATTGAATTTGCTTATAATCGTTCATTTCATTCTACCACTAAAATGTGCCCTTTTGAGATTGTTTATGGTTTTCTACCTCGTGCACCTATTGATTTGCTGCCTCTTCCATCTTCGGAGAAGCTTAATTTTGATGCTAAGCAACGTGATGAATTGATATTAAAAATGCATGAGTTAACTAAAGAAAACATTGAGAAAATGAATGCTAGATACAAGCTTGCTGCTGATAAGGGTAGAAAGCATGTTGTGTTTGAACCAGGAGATCTTGTTTGGTTAAATCTACGTAAAGATAGGTTTCCTGATTTGTGTAAGTCTAAGTTAATGCCACGAGCTGATGGTCCCTTTAAGGTTGTACAGAAAATTAATGATAATGCATATAAACTTGAGCTACCTGCAGATTTTGGGGTTAGTCCCACATTTAACATTGCAGATTTGAAACCTTATTTGGGAGAAGATGATGAGCTTCCGTCGAGGACGACTTCAATTCAAGAAGGGGAGGATGATGAGGACATCTCTACTAATGTTACACCCACATCTTCACCAACTACACAAACTGGACCAGTTACTAGAGCACGCGCACGTCAACTAAATTATCAGGTACTTTCGTTTCTTGCGAATCCTTCTAATGTTCAGGAACATATGATGCTGCCTAAATTAGATACTTTTGTTTGTCTTATGAATGAAGGACCTAGCATGGATATGAAGGATGGTCATTGGAGCGGGATACAGCATGGAGAAGGAGGTGCGCGCGCGGGAAAGGACAATGGAGCTTCCAGTGGTGATTTTCGCACTTTGAGGCCACCATAAGGCGTGGATGAAGACTTGGACGAGAGACACAAGATGCCACATTAATATTTTCGTCCAAGGGTTATTATAGGTGCCGCGTCACCTTATTATTGGGCCAGGCCCATGTAATTTCGAAATACACTTAATAGGCTATTTTCTAGAGTCCGTATGTGTGGGGAAACCGAGTTAGGGTTGTTTTCGGACCCCTCCTCCAAGGGGCCATGAAATTCCCCTCTGTTCCCCCATATATACAGCCCTTAGGGCATCGTTTAGACTTGGGTTTTAATTAGATTTAAGTTAGCCATAGCCGCAACTTCGAGCTCTTCGTTTGTGTCATCCGACCAGGCCAAGACCGCATTGAAACCCCAACTTTTCTTAATCATTCATCTTATATTCGCAATATCCAGATTGCAATTCTTAGTTCTTGCTTGTTCTTCGATTGCTTGCAGGAATTAGACCTTCGTGGTCAGGTTGATCGTGCATCCGCGGGATCAATAACCTCTCGGAGTTGGTTTAGCGATCTCTAAGGCGCAACGTCTTCGCACGTGCGTAGTCGGATCGTGAATGTCGTCTCTACCATAATCGATCTCCACCATCTCATCGAAACATCGGGACACCTTCGCCTCTATCATATCCTCTCCATGGGAAGGACCGTTTGTGGTCAGCAAGAACCTGTATAGTGAATCCTACTACTTGGTTGATATACGCGAGAAGGCCAAATCACGCTCATCTATGGAGGAGACTCCCAGACCGTGGAACATCGCACAACTCCGTCCATATTATACTTGAGTAGAAAAGGAACATTATTGTACATTTATACAAGTCGACACTCGTCGCACTGGCTCTCGCCATATAATATACATAAGTCAACTTCTCTCGCACTGGCCTTCGCCATATCCAATATATAAGTCGACCTTAGTCGCATCGACTCTCTCCACACTTAGTTGGCATACTGACTCTTCTTTTATTTTCATGTTTTTATCTTGCATCATACATTGCATATTCTGCATTTTTATATCTCAGAGACCTGTGGGCTTTATCAATCCTTTATTGGTACTGAGCATGTATATGACTTATTCAGAGGAATCAGGGGGTCGATGATATTCATCAACTCTAATTTGAGTACTCGGTATATATATGTAAAAGTACACATATATTTGACTTATTCAGGGAAATCGGGGGGCTCAATGACAATCATCGACTCTTATATGAGAACTCGGCATATATATGAATTAGCCCACTACGGCTTAATCTTGGCCTGTATTGCTCAACTTCATACGACCAACGTGTAACCGACTTAGTCTAAATCTTGGGGGCTTACAGAAACGCCTAACGAGTTTGGTCTTAAGTACCGGGAACGCTAGTCGTTTGATGCTGGATTACAGAGAGGTTTCGACTCACGGATAACCCAATAATATTTCTCAACGCGGGAAGATGAGGCATGCTGAATCTGAGGCCAACTTCTATATGAGCGTTTTTTTGTACTTTACTTTTTTGCATACATCAGCATCATAGCATACTTTCTTTTTTATTTCATATGTCATAAAACCATACATAATTTTCATACATTATGAGCATAAACCTGTGTGACTCGGTATGACACAAAGATGCTCATACCGACTCATGGGGACTATAGCTCAAATTTCTCTGCGACTCGGCATGACACAAAGATGCTCATACCGACTCATGGGGACTATACCTCAAATTTCTTTCTAAGACCCGGAACGACGAAAAGATGTTCGTACCAACTCTTGGGGAGTATCACTTCTTAATTATATGATTTGGTTCAGCACACAAGGTGACCATACCAACCATGGGGGCTACAAGTCGATTTTTCTTATCATCAAGAAAGTCAGCCCTCATACATAAATATTATATTATCATAAGTCAGGTACAAAACCGACTTACAGATTTTACGTGAAATTAAAATTCTCATTCATCAAAGGCTGAGTCTTACATCAACAGAAAATAGGACAAAAGACGACAATGCTTATATTAAACTACTTGATAAAGCTACAACTTCAGTGGCCGTTCTCAGAGTTGGCTTCATCATCAGATGAGGAAACTTGGGCTTCCTCTGCATTGTTGTAGAAGTCTTCATCACTGATACTAGAGCTCCCCATGCAGTAGCCAACTCGGTCACCATCCGAGTAAAAAATCTTAGCCCAGAGGGTCTCATCGCCATAATACCTAAAGATGATGGCATCTCCTCTTGAGATGTTCTTGGAACGAAGAAAGGTTTTCCAACCCTTCTCCAGGAACATGGAATCATAACCAGAAAAACTAGTGGCCACCCAAATGGGTCCATGAGGACACCGCTCAGAGCGGAGCCACCGCCCTGGAGGCTTGGAATCCATCATGGGCCGAGCAAAAGATTCAGGAAGGTTGAAACAACGATGGAGCGTAGGAAATATCACCAGAAATTCATTCCTCCCAGGAGAAGGAGGTGAAGCTTCAAGATCCGTGGGCTGGCGAGCAACGCGCCCACCTCTTCCCCTACCTCTGCCGCGGCCTCTACCACGGCCCCGTCCATGGCCTCGACCACCGGTAGTGCCGGTGCTAGAGGTAGGATCATTGCTAGAAGCAGGGACACAGACGCTAAGCTTGGGAGCCATGGAGAAATTTGAAGAGGGGAGAAACGAAGAAGAAGATGTGTGTGCTAAAAAAACTATACCACTGGGTGGTTATATATAATTACAGGAGGTTGATCAATCAATTCCATAAAAGCAAGGGTAGATTACCCATGTCAGGCGACATTTATGAAAGACTCCTCGAGTCTCACCACGGTGTATATACCTTCAATGGAGGCATTGTAACACGCTTTCGATAACCTCGGTTTATACTCGGAAGATACTTCGTACCCCCTTTCCCTTGGATAACCTCGGTTGATTAACCTTGTACCGATCCGACCCCCTTAAGTTTCCCTCCTAGCCTATTCGTAAGTACGATGAAGACACTGAAGGAAGGATGACAACACGTCGAGATTCACGGATGCAGAGAAATGGAGACATCAACGTAAAGGATTAACTTCTTTGAGAAGAAAAACAAGCACCAGAAGAATCGTTAGAACACGAAACCAAAACTTTACCCCTTACACTACCTTTTAATTCTCGGGACGAGAATTCTTTGTAGTGGGGGAGATTTGTAACACCTTGGGTGTCACGATACAGTAATCACCTTGTTACATTCCATGTCATCACGATTAAGCAAGGGATAATCACCCTTGATCAAGTCAAGTTCAAATTCAACCCGATTAAGAATTCCAAAACAATGTGACAAATAAAACTTTGTCCAAAAATTTTGCAACCAATTTTTTTAATTGCACAATAATCATTGGACCATGATAAAAAAACTTTGGGTATTTACTAAGCTATATAATAATACAAACAATTCCAAACAGCAGCCAAACATTACATTTAATCAGTTGCAGTTCAAAATCAAATACTAAATGATTTAAAAAAAAGGCCCAAACTTTTTGTGGCACTGCTACATAGTGCAACACAAATTTATAAACAAGTTCCATCATTAAGAAAAATCATTTGCTTGCTGAAATAATTTAAATAGAACAGAAACTCACCAGAGCATAAACTTCGCCCTGGGCAACAGGCCCACTTTCCCCCTCCTTCTTCCACTGCACTGTTCCCCTGGTCTTCACTGTAGCCATGGCGACTGAGCCGTAGGATGCCGTCGGACCACCTTGACGCCCCTGCGTCGCTACAGTCTTCGTGCGAGGATAAGAACGATCCCTGCCCC
Source organism: Bromus sterilis (assembly GCA_950022295.1). Classification (NCBI taxonomy): domain Eukaryota; kingdom Viridiplantae; phylum Streptophyta; class Magnoliopsida; order Poales; family Poaceae; genus Bromus; species Bromus sterilis. The sequence continues at coordinate 151,277,697 of OX465596.1, read as the reverse complement.
TGTGGACGCCCCTAGATATTTTCCTCCCCCCTCACAGCCTCTCCTCCTTCCTCCTCGATCCGCCGGTGAGCTTCCCGTCGCCGCCGCTGGTGAGCCACCGCGGACAACGTGCCTCCCAGTCCGAACCAAGGTGTCCGAGATCTGCACCGTGGTCGTCTACGTCTTCCCCGCGCACCAATTCGAGTCGGGAGTCCCCGTGCGTTCGCCATCGTCACCATCTTCGCCCCCGACCGCCGCAACCATTGCCGTTGATCTCCACCTCCAGTGCGCCTCGGCCTCACCAAGCATGTCCACGGGCCTCCCTGTGAGCTTCTCCCCCGATTCCCCTTTTTCAATGTCTCGATCCATCGTTGTATGTCGCCTACGCGCCGCCTATCTCCATGGCCGGAGCCCGACTTCTCCTACCCGGGGGCGACATTGTTGCTATGGCTCACCGCAGCTAGACTGCAGGTGTGGCGCACGTTCCGCCCGCACCTCGCGTGCACGAACCCGTCGTGGCCCCGCGCGCCCCGCTGGCTGGCCTCGTCGCGCCGGACGCTGACCGTCACCATGGTCGCGCCCCCGTGTTGTGGCAGCTCCGTCCGCGCGTGCTCTGTGTCCATGCCGCGCCCTGCGCGTGCGCTCCACGCCGGGCAACCGCGACTCTGCCTGCAGCCGCGGCAGCGCCCACGCCGCTCGCCGCTCTCCGGCCGTCGCTCATATATATATATTATATTCAGCAGTTGGTCCTGCGCATTGTTAGTCAACTAGGATTAGATAGCGGGCGGTGAGTACTATGGGGAGTGAACGCAGAAAGAAAGTATATATATCTACACAGGTACGATACTATGCAAACACCGCCTAAGGACCCTACCTTAGCTCTGCCGAGCCACATCGAGTGTGTGCTATCGAGGAGTATTCCTCGGACTCCACTTGTTGCTAACTCTGTATAGCCGCCCTAGGGTTCTAAACCACGGTTGTCCTTAAGATAAGAAGTCGGGCGACCCAACGGTGTCTGCGAGCGGTATTGTGTCGGGAATGACAGGGAGGGTACGACCGACATTACTGGCATGCTTGGCCCCAGCTCGTATCTCGCGAGAGTTACCAAACCACAAAAATTTGAGCTCTACCAAGAGCACACGCGAGACAAGGTAAGGAGACAGTTCACCTTGTTGGTAACCGCGTGCTTTGACGGGACGACGGGGCAGGCCCTGATGTACTGGTGGTCCTTGTTGCTATTCGTTGTCCGTTGTATTGTTTGTCAGACAGCGATAACGTTTGTCTGCGAGATAATATTAAAATGCTAAATGGTTCAGTGGATGACTTGAGAGGCCCGTTGGTCTGTACGCACTACCTACACGTGGGATTACGGTGTGGGCCCTCCACGTCGTAGTTTCGTTCGAAAGCTCATCAGACGTCAGCAGTACCACAGGATGATTGCCGGGAAGCGGTGTTGTCTTCTTTGCTGCAGCAGGTGTATTTGGAATTTTTTTTGCTTCACCGACCAGTCTCGCACCGTGCAGGAGCGTGGAAGGGTGAGGAACCTAGACCCCTGAGCGCATAGGATATAGTCTGGCGGATGGCCTCTCTGTTGGGCCTAGGATGGGCTGCGATGTGTCGGATAGCCTCGGTGGGTCATTCCCTAACAAGGTGTACGACACCCTGGAGATCCTGGTAACAGGACGCTTTATGCTGAAGCCGGATCCTACTACTACAAACTAATACTATTAAACTATTTCTTCTGGGTTTTCTTCCTCGCTGGGAGTTCGAGGAGGGGAACTCGGAGGCATTAATTATTGTTAATTATTACAACTTACTATTATGCAATGCTGCAACAACTTCGGCTTCATTGTTAATTTATGGTTTACATGAACTGTTGGCTATTCTCTTCTCATGCTGCCAGACTTGTCGGAAGATGCTAGTCTTCGATAGGCCTAGCTTCTCTTCCTTATTCTGGATTTCTGTAATTCAGTCCACTATATATAGCCTTTCCTTACCATTTGATACAAATGCATAAATGCTTAGTAGCGGATGTAAGACTCGCGGGTATGCTAGATACTCACCCTTGATTTATTTCCCCCTTTTTGTTTTTCCTTATCGGACACTGCAGTCGACGGTGGAGCCTAGGAGCAGGAGTACCCCGGTGGCGCCTACTACTACGTCGAGACCCCCTTTGACCAAGACCAGGAGTAGTTTCGGAGGTTCCCAGGCAGGAGGCCTTGCCTTCCCGATCCGTTGTTATCTGTACGTTTGATATTATTTGTGCTAGCCTTCTTTAGGCAAAACTTGACTAACTATGTATCTACTCAGATACACTACAAGAAATATGCTCATACATGACGTTCTTTAAAAGGTCGTGGCTGAATTCGTCATAAATCTATGACGATTTCACCCGAGAAGGTCGTCAACCGTTTGAGGGGATCAAATCCATATATAAATTACGACGATGTGAGTTAAAAAGGTCATAACCGCATAAGATGAGATCGTCATAAACTGAGCCACACAACTTACAGAGTTATTTTTAGTTGATTATGACCTATTTAGAACGTCATAACATTTACAACGATTATAATAAAGTCGTAACCTGTTCTAACTATGCTTACATGTCACTCGTGGGTTCAACGGTCCCACCCCGTCCATCTATTGGGTGTTAGTAGCTAGGTGTTTATTCTTGGTAAACTTTTGGTGGATCTATGATGAAATAACTATTTATTTTCCCACCTCGTCCATCTATTGGTAAACAATAATTCATATGAAAACGATTTATATATGAAAAATCACTAGAAAAATATGATTTATCCAACTATGCTATTTTTATACATGGAAAAAGAACTTGCTTTCAACAAACAGTAGGAAATGCAATATGGACGACTTTGGAAATAGTTTTTAAATTTGAATTTGAATTTTTCTTTCAAATGAACTTTAATTAAAATGATACCAAATGAATATAGCTCGCATAAGTACTATGCCATATCATGTAGTATATTTTGGTCCAATTTTCGAACAAAGATTTGGTAGTTTTTTTAATCCCTATTTTCGGCAATCTAAAAAATATATGATATTTTAGTGCAAAGAAAAGGAAAACAAAATTATGTAGTATATTTTGGTCCAATTTTACCACATATATTTGATAGTTTGTTCATAGAAAAAAACCATTTTTGATACTTGAAACATAACTTTTTGTGCAAAGAAAATAAAAGTTTCTTACATGCAAATATTTTGTTAATTGTATTTAAAATGTACTTAAAAAGTGGTCTAATAGTTTTGAAAAATTGTTTGGTTCCATTTTGCAACAAATATTTGGTAGGTTCTTTAATAAAAAATGATTTTGTCGAACAAAGAAATGGAAAAGTTCTTTCAGCAACATTGTTTTTTATTCCTATATACACACTTTTTCAAAATATGGGATCATTTTAACAAACTACTCCACGAATGCATCCATAACATTAGTTCTATGGCTTGGAAACCATGCATCTCCATACAAGATAGCTCGTTTTTTAGAACACTTTTTTAAGATGTTCACCGTATTCCAAGTATGTTAATTTTTCTGGTCACAACGACACAAATAATGAGGCAAGGCGGAGGTTTTTTATTTTTTATTTTATTTTCTATTTTATTTTTAGATTTTTTCATGTGAGTTTCAAAATGAGATCAAAACGGCGGGCATGACCGTTCATTGATGTAGGTGGAATCTTGTAAACATAATGTAATATCTCTGATGAAATAGGTACTTTTGTACATGGAAATCATTTTTGGAAAAAATAACTAGGTTCCAGCTAAATCGGTATTATTAAACTATTGACCCATAATTATTTATCATATATTTGGTAGTTTCTTCACAAAACCCCCCTGTTTTTTATACTCAAAAAAGAAAAATATATCTTATTTGTTCAACAAAAATCAATATGTTTTAATGACTTGTACAATAATTTAATATATTTTTTCAAAGATTTAAGTGGCAAAAATCAACCACAAGCATAGAGTTTATTGAGTTTTTATTTTCTAGAAACAATTCTAAACCGTGATGTAATATGATTGGTTGAAACAGGACTCCCACAGATCGTGGATAAGCACCGTTGATCCATCTATGATCCAACGGCCCACGCTAACCACGACTGCCCTCACCCCACTTCTCTCGAACCCTCCCACTCAGCCGCCGCACCTCTCCCATTCTTTGCTGCCCACCCGCCCCCAACCTCTCCACTCTCCCGCAGCAGTCCTCGCACGGTGGAGTCAGTGTTCTTCGACCACCCGGCCGTGCTCGACCCAGCGGTGGTGGCCAGGCCGGACGACCACTGGGGTGAGACACCGTGCTCGTTTGTCACGCTCAAGGACGCTCAAGCCACCGTGGGAAGGCCAGGATGCCGGTCGGCGGCGCCACAGGAGCAGGCCTCCTGGTTCCACGCCGGCGACGTCTCTCCATTGGATCCACGTCGGTGGCGTCTTCGTCTCACCAGATCCAGGCCGGTGACGTCTCTCTCGCTCACCTCTCTCTTTTCCCCAGCTCGTCATCTTCCTCTGACCTGGTGTGGTGCCGTGCCCAGATGTCGACCGGATCCGTGCGATGTCGCTGGTGCGTAAAGGGCGAGACCGGTTCCTGCCTTCAGGGCGAACCACGACGCGGCGGTAAAGGGAGATTCCTCGTGGCTAGCCAGGGTTTCGACCGCCACCCGGGATCTGGCAAATCAGGCGTTGTTGACGCCAGCGAGCGACGGATCCGGCACCGGCGTGGACCATGTTGGTTCCTCTCCTACTTGTTCACCCCAATCTCTTCTTGCCATCTCAACTATCTTTTTTTCCTTTGATTTCATTTGCTGCAGATCTATGGCGTGAACGGAGGAGGAGGAGCAGGACGGGCACGGACGGAGGAGCGACGACATCTACTAAAACAAAAGGTACGGTCCCGCACCTTCTTGATCTGCACAAATGCTGGTAGATCAGGTTTATTCGTGGTGATCGTGTAATGCTAATGGCGTTAATTCTGAACATTGGTACTGCACCTGGGGTTGTCGTGGATGGATTTGTGATAGTTTGGTGTCAAGTATGAGCTGATAGTGGTTACTTGAGGCCCTTGATCTTTTATTCCTTCCCATGCTTCAAACCCTCCATGGACATGTTCTGGAACTTCTTGTCCTTGTAGTCCATGAGGTATTGCATCATTGTTCTACTTGTGAGCTGGGCACAATATAACTATGCAACTGTGTTACCATGGCATTTGGTATTTCTTCTGCTTGCGCATACATATGCACTTTTGGAAGCAATTAGATTTTCTTGATGACTGGAATTATTCAGAAACCATTTTAACCCAATTTTACTGAAGATCACAACACGTAGCATGCTGCAATGCAACATCTTAGGAGAATTTATATTTAAATCCTGATTTGAATGCATGGAGTTTGTGTATATTGAGTGTATGTGTGTATATATGTGTAAAGGAGCGGTGTAATGCATGGAGTGTGTGTGTTCTTGAGTAGTTGATGAAGTTTGTGTTCTTGCTGTAGTGTAGTGTGTGTGTACCTAATCATTAATTTAAATTTGAATTAAATGAACCTTTTCTCTTAATTCAAATAAAATGGAAACTTTTCTATTAATTAAAATAAAATGAAATCTTTTCTTTAATTTAAATTAATTGAAAAACTTTTCCTATAATTAAAATTAAACTAGTTTTGTTGTTTGAAGTTTGTTTGAGCCGTTGGTGTTTGGTTGTTGCTGTTGTTGTTGTTGTTGTTGTTTGTTTATAGTATCCATTATAAGTCTTGTACTCCACCCAATTTCTTATTTTCTACGGTTTACTATTGCTGTTGTTCTACATACTGTCATGATTATTGCTTATATCCAAACCATGTTGCCCCAAAGTGAATAATTATATTTCCACGCATATAGTAATCTTTGGTACCTGATTCACTAGTTGTACATAATTACTGGTTATTCAAAAGAAATTTACCGTGCTATCATGTAGTATCTATTTGTGTTTTAGTAATCTGTAGCTTTCCAGTATACAAATAGCTTCATGATTATTCAAAAGAAGTTTCACATGCAATAGCTTCCTGGTTATACAAAAGAAATTGAACTGGCAATAGCTTCCTGGATATCTATTGAGTACTTTTAGAAGTGATTTTTCTTCTGAGACAACATGCTGCTGGCTCCTTTCCTTTGATTTATGTTCAAACAAAAAATAATGTACCACACATCCTTCATTGATAGCTTCCTGTTATACGTCTAGTATCTACTTTTTTTGTTTCCTTCTGATTACGTATATGGTACCCTTTCTTGCATGAGGAGCATTTGATCATTTGTTCATTTTGTAGATTGACACGAAGAGGTGCAGCAGGGTGTTGCATGATAAGATGATCACTGGCTCCGAAACATGAGAATGGAGTTCATCTATTCATATGGCGTTCATTGTTCTATCTATGCTTTTGAAATTTTAGTGATTGGTGAACATTTAAGTATGCACGGACATGTGCTTGTTGCTTGTTGACCTGATGCAAACCTTTATTATTTATCATGCACTGTTAGTTATGATCAGAACTAGTCACAGTTTAAATGCCTCTTTTGAACTATAACACTTATGAACTTGAATTGTCTCAATGCTCTTACAAGCCAGTCACTACACAAGACACAAATACACTACTATGTCAAGTTAGTATTTGTTTGTGCTTTTGATCATTCAGAGAATTCTGGATGTGTTGGTTAGTACTAGTACTGCCTTCTGCTAGTAGTATCTTTTTGGCTCCTGTTTGTTGGTAGTAAATTTCACTTTCTTTGCTAGTAGTATCTTTTTGGCTCCTGTTTTTTTGTAGTAATTTTCACTTTCTTTCCAAAAAGCATATAATTTTCATATTTGCCTTTGTTCCCACCCCAAAACTTAATATTAAATATTTACTTACAATCCATTTCTCCGCCTTTTCGCTTCTGCTTATAATTGTTTTGTGGAACTGTTCACAGGTATCCTTTTTGTTGAAATTTGGCAGATATACTTTTGGCTAAAGAGGTGGAAGCCTGAAGAAGTTCCAGAGCCAGAGCGTTCTGTCGAGTCCCCGATGCACGACGCCTCAGAAGAAACATCTAATGCTGATTTGTACCCCAGCAAAGGAAGCCTCTCAGATGTCGGGTCCATCCGATCCGTTGGGAGCGGCACACTTGGTCCCGGGGCGGCGGAATACAACCCAGATTTCCCTTGCTATGAGCCTCCATACTGCGTCACGGTGTTCATGGCAGACACTGAAGAACAAGGAAGTCAAGGGATTCCAAACGCCACCCAAAATCGGAATGTGGTACCGGCTGCCAATTTGCCCCCTAACCCAGATAGTTTGCCAGCGGCTCTCCCATAAGAACAAGTCCTCACGGGAGCCGAAGCCCTTACCGACGACTTAATCTCTCTCGATGAAGTTTTGGATAGGCCAATGACGGTAGAGAATCAGGAAGCCTGGAGGACTAGGGTTAATGGATCCAAAGCACGGGTGACGAACATACGGAGGGAAATCAACGCCGAAAAAGAGCAAATGGCGGCAGGAGAAACCCAGCTCGCCCAGCAAGACAAGTACCTGCGGGAAGAGTCGGAGCTGATAGAGGCTCAAAGACTAAGCCTCGCCAACACATGCCCCAAAGGGCCCGCAAGTCGGATTCAACCTGACTTCTAGGGACGAGCATTGTTCCAGAGCCCTCATCAGGCGACTCTTCCAGGACAAGAATTCGTGTTCGTAAGGAGGATATTCCAAATACCGCCTTCATTACTCATTATGGTTCACACGAGTACACCGTTATGTCCTTTGGCCTGACCATTGCTCCATCCACCTTCTCACGATTTATGAACTATATCTTCATGGAATACATCAACAAGTTCGTTGTGTTTTATCTGGATGATATCTTGGTATATTCCAAGCATGATGAAGAACATGCTGAACACCTTCGTCTTCTGCTGGAAAAGCTTCAAGAACACCAACTCTATGCCAAGTACTCCAAGTGTGAGTTCTGGCTACCCAATGTAACCTATCTTGGTCATGTAATTTCCAAGGATGGCATTACCATCAATCTAGAACGTATTCAGGCTATTCTGGACTGGACTCCTCCAAAGACTATCAAGTAAGTCAGAAGTGTACTCAGACTCGCTAGCTATTTCCGCCGTTTCATCGAGAACTTCTCCAAGAGTGCCAAGCCTCTGACTAATTTTCTTCACAAAGGCATCAAATTCGAGTGGACAGATAAATGTCAGGAAAGCTTTCAAGCTCTCAAGGACAAGCTCACTTCTCCCCCAGTGCTTGCTCCCCCTGATACCAGAAAGGACTTCGTGATATATTGCGACGCATCTCGTCAAGGATTAGGCTGTGTCCTAATGCAAGAGCGCCGCGTGATTGCTTATGGCTCTTGTCAGTTGCGTTCTCATGAAGATAAGTATCAAACCCATGATCCCAAATTAGTAGCGGTTATTTATGCATTGAAGCTGTGGCGACATTACCTTCTTGGTAATCTTTGCGAGATCTACACCGATCACCAAAGCCTGAACTACCTATTTACTCAGCCAGATTTGAAATCTCCGCCAACAAAGATGGCTCGAGAGAATAGTCGACTTCCACATGGACATTTCTTATACCCTTGGCAAAGCTATTGTGATGGCCGATGCCTTGAGACGTAAAGCTTATTGTTCTGAACTTGAAGTTCAGCTACAAAAACCACCTTTATATGAAGAGCTTTGGAAGTTGAACCTCGACATTGTTCCTCAAGGTTACGTGAATAACTTGGTTGTTGAATCGGACCTCGACGGCACCATCAAGTGGATACAAACATGTGACTCTGACGTCGAGAAGATTAAGAGGTATATTGTTAGAGGAAAGCCACATTCTTCACTATTGCTAATCATGGTACGTTGTACTTCAAGAATTGTTTAGTGGTCCCTAGAAGTAAACCCAATCTAAACTTGACCCCGAGCGTCATGAAAGAAGCTCACGATACCCCTTTGTCGATTCACCCTGGAAGTACCAAGATGTACCAAGACATTCGTCAACGGTACTGGTGGTCTAACATGAAACAAGACATTGCTCGTTACGTTGACGAGTGTGACGTTTGCCGTCGCTTCAAAGCCGAACATGAGAGACCTGCTGGAACTCTGCAACCACTTTCTATTCCTGAATGGAAGTGGGACAAGGTCGAGAAGGACTTCTTCACTGGTTTTCCCCGGTCACGGGAGGGTCATGACGCCATCTTTGTCGTCATCGACCGATTCTCAAAGTTTTCCCACTTTCTTCCAGTCAAGGAGACGATCTCTGCTAGTCAATTAGCAGACTTGTATGTTTCCAGAATTGTTTCCCTCCACGACATTCCATTGGAGATCAGTTCAGACCAAGGCAACATTTTCACCTCAACGTTTTGGGATAGTTTCCAGGAAGCTATGGGAACTCATCTAAACTTCAGCACCGCTTATCACCCCCAGTCTCAAGGCCAAGTGGAATGAGTCAATCAAGTGTTTGAAGACATGCTTCGAGCTTGTGTCATCTCATTCGGTAAGAAATGGGAGGAATCTCTCCCATTTGCTGAAATCTCGTACAACAATAGCTATCAAGCTAGTCTAAAGATGGAACCCTTCGAAGTTATGTATGGACGTAAGTGTCGAACCCCTCTGAATTGGTCAAAAACTGGGGAACGAGCACTTATTAGTCTGGATATTATCCAACATGCTGAAGATCAAGTTCGTGTTATCCGTGAACATTTCAAGACTGCTCTGTCCCGCCAGAAGAGCAATTATGACCGCAAGCACAAGGAAATGTTCTATCAACCTGGCGAACAATCTTACCTCCGTGTCACTCTAATGAGGGGCACTCATTGTTTTGGGATCAAGGGCAAGTTAGCTCCTCGCTACATCGGCCCGTTCCGTATCCTCTCCAGACGTGGACCAGTGGCATACATGCTGGAATTGCTGCCGAACCTGTCCCAAGTCCACGATGTCTTTCATGTGTCGCAACTCCGTTGCTGCTTCAAGGATCCAATCCCAGCAGTGGATCATTTAATGTTGGAATTGCAATAGGACTTGTCTTATCGGGAATATCCGAGACGCATTCTTGATCAGTCTAAAAGTCGACCCCACAACAAGGACATCAAGTTCCTTAAAGTTCAGTGGTCAAATCATTCCGAAGCTGAGGCCACTTGGGAACGCGAAGATCGTCGGCGTGAAGAATACCCCGATATTTTCCCCTCTACCGCTTAAATTATCGGGAAGAGAATTCTTGTAGTGGGGGAGATTTGTAACACCCTCAGTGTCATGTAACAGTAATCCTTTTGCTAATGACAATTACTGTTGCTAATCTTGCCTTGATCATCTTTGAATAAAAACAAATTCAAAAAACCCTTTTGTTTAATATTAAAAAAAAGTGAAAACTAAAAGTTTGTACAAAAATTGTGAAGCAAATTTTGTTAAATTCACAATAATCAGTGGATCATGTCCATAAGGATATGGAGATTTATTTAGCTATTAAATAAATCAAACAAATAAAAACAGCAGCCAAAAGTCCCTTTTAATCAATTGCATATTCAAAATAAATAATAAATGAATTTATAAAAGACCCAAACATTTAGTGGCACTGCTATAAAGTGTAACACTGATGTAGCAATAAGTCACACATTAAAAAAATCATTTGAGTGAAAAGCAAAATAAAACAATGTGAAACAGATAAGCAAAAGAAACAGAAGACAAACAAGGGGGAAAACCCCTATGTCTCTACCAGGGCGAAGGACTGTCCGACCCAGCCTAACTCCAAGTCATCCCCTTCTTCTGTTCAAAGGGGGGCGGGGGGTCGTGGCGCACATCCCGCGGTCGGCCACGCCGTGGCTTCCATCTGCCGGCTGACCGGCGGGGATAAAGCCCCCCCCCCCGCGCCCCGCGCCCCTCGAGAACCCTAGCCCGCCCCCTGCCCATTCCCCTTGAGCCCCCTCTGTCTCCTCCCCGTGCGATGACCGCCACGGCCGTGGACGTGGCCCACGGCCACACTGCCTCCCGGGGCACGTCTTCGCCGACCCCCACACCGAATTGAAGCCGGAGTCCACTAGGATGCGTGCATCGAGCCTGCAACTCCGCTGGGCTGGTGCCACACCCCTCCACTCTCCATGGGCTGGTGCCGCACCAGCTGGCCGGCCTTGCCATGCCCAGCACTCGACAGTGGCCATGGCCATGGCCTGGGCTGTGCGTGTGGCCTATTAGGCCACTGACAACTGTCCCCTAGTAATTAGTTCCTAATTAACGATTAACAAAAATAACCCCCCTGTTAAGTAATACGTGTGAATGACATGTGGGCCATAAGCCCCTAAACGAATAGCAGATTATATATAATGAAATAACCCCTGCTGTATATGACATGTGGGACATTGGCCATTAGTTTAGATTAAATACACTGTTAAATTTAATTGCCTTTGTGAAGACGACATGTGGGCCCCTATTGTCAGCTTTGACCAGTCAACCCAAGGTTCTGGATAATGTTTAATTAAATAATAAATGAAAATCCAGAAATTCTTTAAATGGTTTAAAACTTTAGAAATTAATATCTTTTAAAACGTAGCTCAAATGGAAAACTTTATACATGAAAATTGATCACACAAATACAACGAATAAGAATACACTACCCATACGCCCACCAAACCCCTCTACCCTACCGAACATGGAACCTCCCCCCTCTGGTTCGTCTGCCGGTAATCACCCGGAGCTGGCAGTTCATCCCCGGATGAATTCCCGCTCCGAGCAATACACCTTGTACTGCGTTAGAACACCGCCAACACCACGTTTGCCATGTCTTGTATATGTATTGATATTATTGTCGTGTATTTATTGTTTCTTCCCCCCTTCTTATTGTCCAATAGACCCGGCGATCGCTATCGACGACCGTACCCCTACTGTCGAGCTTCCAGGAAAGCAATGCCTCTTCACCTCTCCCTGATATCACCTATCTATCTATATTTATCTATTTCACTAGGCAATTCTCCTACTACGTTGCTTACCTATTCAATTGCATAGCATGTCATTGTCTCCCCTTGTTCTTCCTTCCTTTATCCTATGTTGCCTATTAAATATATATATATATATATATATTATTTAGCAGTTAGCCCTGCGCATTGTTAGTCAACTAGGATTAGATAGCGGATCGTGCTCGCTCTGGGTAGTGAACGGGGATGTAATTTATTATAACCGCAACAGGTACGGTACAGTGTAGACACCACCCAAGGCCCCTACCACGGCCCTGCCGAGCCACATCAAGTGTGAGCTATCGAGGAGTAATCGTCGTACTCCACTCGCTGCTGACTCTGTATAGCCGTCCTAGGGTCCTGATCAATGGTAGTCCTTAAAGGTAAGAAGTCGGGTGACCCAACGGTGCCCGTGAGTGCTATTGCGACGGGACGACAGTGATGGAATACCGATGTACTGGTGGGCTTGGACCCTGATCGTTGTCCGCGAGAGTTACCAAACCACGAAAGTTGAGCTCTTCCAAGATCACATGCGAGATAAGGTAAGGAGTCGGTTCACCTTGTTGGTAACTGTGTGCTTTGAAGGGACGACAGGGCAGGCAGCGATGTACTGGTGGTCCTGGCTGTTGTTCATTGTCCATTGTGTTACTAGTCAGGCAACGATAACGGTTGTCTGCGAGATAATAATAAAATGCTTCAATGGGTCAGGTGGATGACTTGAGTGGGTCGACGTGCCCTATACGCGCTACCTCCACGCGGGATAACAGGTGTGGGCACCTCGGCGGCATACATTCTATCGACAGCTCTGAAAGACGTCCAATTCAGCATTGTGGCACGGACGGATTGTGCCATCTAGTTGGAAGATGGCGCTCGAATTCACCCTGCTCACAACGACCCAGAGTGCGAGGGGAAACGGCGCAAGACCCCCGAGTACTTAGGACTGTAGACCAACGGGGACCTCTCTAATGAGTCTAGGTAGGACTACGTCGTGTGAAATAGCCTCGGTGGGGCATTCCCTAACAAGGTGTACGCCACCCTGGAGATCCGAGCGTGTAGGGTAAAAGTAGTGAAACCCCTACAGGGAAGATAATATATTCGAATAGTCGTGTCCACGGTAACAGGAGGCTTTATGCTGCAGCCAGATCCTACTACTACAAACTACTACATTATTAAACTGTTGGTTCCGGGTTTTCTTCCTCGCAGGGAGGTCGAGGAAGGGATCTCGGAGGCATTGATAATTATTACAACTTACTATTATACAATGCTGCAGCAACTTCTGCTGCATTGTTACTTTATGCTTTATATGAACTGTTGGCTGTTCTCTTCTTGTGCTGCAAGACTCGTCGGAAGATGCTAGTCGTCCATAGGCCTAGCTCATTCCCTCTTACCCTGGTACTTCTATCTTGAAGTCCACTATACAGGCTCCCCTTCCATTTTGATACCAATGCATAAATTCTTAGATTCCTGGGTTTAAGTCTCGCTGAGTATGCTAGATACTCACCCTTGCTCTATCCCCCACTTTTTGTTTTGTATACCCGGATTGCTGCAATCAGACGTTGGAGTGTAGGAGCAGGAGTACCCCGGAGGCGCCTACTACGACGTCGAGTTCCCCGTTGACCAGGAGTAGTTTGTAGGTTCCCAGGAAAGAGGCCTTGCCTTTTCGATCTGTTGTTATTTGTGCTAACCTTCTTAAGGCAAAACTTGACTAACTATGTCTGTACTCAGATATTATGATTGTAGGACTTATGTATTCGGATCCTCGTGATACCTGGTTTGTAATATCAGATTTATCTTATTTGTGTCTAGTTTTGTGCTGTGATATTCTCACCGTGGCATCCTGATCTCGATCGTGTACAGTGCATGCATGATCGTAAATCGGGGGCGTCACATGTTCGCCTGGATGTCTATCTCCTGCATATCGATTAGCCAAAACATAATCAATAATAATAGTTAGTATTTTGAAGTGCACAATTTCCGTAGGTGGGCGAGCCTTCTCCACCATAGTAATGGTGAGACGGTTCCCCGCAAGAAAAGAACCAAGAATAGAGTGGTCCATAGGGACAAAAGTAACAACGGAAAAATTAAAACAACACATATAGTATAAAGGTTTCCTTACCAATTTCATGTACCAATAGCGCTACACTCCCCGGCAGCGGCACCAGAAAATGGTCTTGATGACCCACAAGTGTAGGGGATCTATCATAGCCTTTTGATAAGTAAGATTGTCGAACCCAACGAGGAGCAGAAGGTATTGACAAGTGATCTTGAGATAGGAATAACTGCTAGTACTGAAAGGTAGCTTTTTATGGGTTTTCTAGTATAAGAAAAAAGGAAATAAATGCAAGGAAAGTAAATTATGATAAGGTGCAGCAAGTAGCCCAATCCTTTTGACACAAAGGAAAGGCAGAAGGATCAAACTTATAAAAGCTAAAACGTTCTTGAGGACACAAGGGAGATATAGTCATGTGCCTTCCTTCTAGTACTATGTTTTGTGTTGATAAATGTTGTGTGGGTGAACCTATGCTAGTGCACTTTCTAGACTAAGATAAGTACACTCTTATGATTAAACCTTTGATAGCACTAAAGTAGTGCTCCTTGGGCTACCCCAAGTGGAAGGTTGAGATGTAGCGTAACGGTAATTTCCCCTAATAGAGGATAGGGTTTATGTCTCTAGTAGGACTCCGAACACGACAAGTAGGTGGTTCAGCAACTGATGCACCGTTGAAATCACTTGCTTAGCCTGGACCAGCACACACAACAAATAGCTTTACTTCCAACGAGTAGAAAGGGGTTGTCAATCCCTCCGGCCTTGTTGTTTACAAAGTATTAAACGCAAGGGGATAATGATAGTAATAGTTTCAACTGAAAGTAAAGAAACAATAAATAAAGTGGAGGTGTAAACAATGGTGAAAATATGGAACGGGGTCCCATGATGTTCACTAGTGATGTCTCTCTCCCAAAAGACGTTAAACAGCTAAGCTGGGTGAACAAATTACACATGGACAATTGATAGAATTATAAACGCACCGCAATGCTAATTATGCTACTTGAAATTAAGAGGCTCAAAAGTATGGGCAGTACACCAAGACAAGTAGACCAAAATCCATCTGCATCTACTACTAATCATCCACCTTGAGATATCTATCCAGAACATCTCGCTGGTATTAAGTTGAGAGCCCCACCCAAAGTGTAAATTCAAAGCAACAGACAATTGCATTAACAATCTATGCGTAAGGTAAACAATCCTTGCAATTGTGGTTACAAGCACCGTTGTTTTCTCCCTGGTGGAAACAACACATCCCCTAGTCTCATGTTTTTTTCACTCAAGCTAGACATCGGGGGGCATGAACCCACAATCATGCATGACGATCCCTCTTGGAGTTACTATCTACTACTTGGCCAAAGAAATAAAAAGCAACAGCGAACATGCAATGATTACTCAAGAACAAAATATAAAAGGTAAACCAAATATACAACTCATCACGATTTGAACATAATCTCATAATCCATCAGATCCCAGCAAACACATCATAGCAACAACAGGAAAATTACATAGGTGCCTTGATCATGTAGGGAAGCTCACAAGGTCTATACATTTAAGAACAAGGATGGAGAGAAGACATCACATAGCTACTGGTCATGGACCCATGGTCCAAGGGAGACTACTCATGGAACATCCGGGAGGCGTCCATGGCGGTGGAGAAGCTCCCGGAGGTCAATCCTCCCTCCGACAGGGTGCCGAGAAGGAGTCTTCTGGTGCTCTCGATCTTGGAAGAGCGACGGCGGCGGAACAGAGAGGTATTTCACGATGAGGGATTATCCTCAATGGTTTGTGCGACGAGGGGTAAAAATAGGCCGAAGGGGGGCACCAAAGGTGGGACCCAGCTCCTAGGCGCCCTGGTGGCGCGGCCAGGAGGTGGGTTGCGCCACCTGGCCGCCTGGGAGGGGGATGGCCCCCCTCCAGCAATTCTTCGGTGGTTTCGGAAGCTTCTTTGATGCTGATTTTTATTCTGAAATTTTTGGAGCATTTTAAATTGGTGAAAAATCACTGCAACTAAAGACATCTGCAGACAGGAACTGTCTCTGGGTGCACTGAGTTAGTAGGTTAGTCCAAATATATGTAAAATGTTATAAAAGTGTAGCAAAACATGTAGCAATGTCACATGAAAGTGCATGGAACAATCATAAATTATAGATACGTTTGGGACGTATCAACGTCTTGCAAGCATCCGCAAATACAAGAGAGAAATTAAGGCAAATCCTAACCAAAGCAATAAACTTTAGGATCCAACAATCCCTCGTGCAAAAGTGTGCGAACTGGGGTTCAGGTTTCTGTCACTCCGGCAACCCACCATAAGCATACTTTATACACAATGCATTCCCCTAGGTCCTTAAAAAGGAGAAGTGTTATGTAGTCGAAGTTCACACAATAGCACTAGAATAATAACACCACAACTTAAATATCAAACAACACATATTACTTCATCATCATATGACTACTAAAAACTAGACTTCTCCCATGTCCTCAATAACTAAAGGAACTACTCGCAAGACATAAAAGAGATCATGATCAGAGGTGATTAATAGGTGATAAACAATCTGGTCATAACAATAATTCTCCAACTAAACTCAATAGCGTTCATCACAATAGAGTAATCAACACTGGTAGAGTAGAGGGGATGGATAGTACAAGTTACAACTTGTATTGCAATGGTGAGATGAGATGGGATGAAGAAGGAGATGGTGCCAGTGATGAGGATGATGGTGATGATGATCTCAATGATGCCCATGATGATGCTGATGACGATGAGGACGATCTCGCCCCCTCCGGGAGGAGTTCTCCCTGGTGGAATCTTCCCGCCGGAAAGGTCTGTTCTTCTCTGTAGGTTTCCTCCATGAAGCAGCGGCGGAATTCCGGAAACTCTTCTTATTCTGGGGTTTTTAGGTCACAACGATGATATAGGCCAAAGGGGGCTCCTGGAGTGGGGCCCACCTCCCAAGCGACCACCAGGGAGCCTGGGAGCCTGGTGGCCCCCCTCCGGGTGCCCTTCGGCTGGTCTTCGTCAATTCTTCGGAAAACTGTACCCCGTTGAAAGCTCAAGAATGATCAGAGGGGGAGGGGGTGAATGATCACTTCTAAAAATTCTAAGGAACTTAGAAGGAATTCATGCAAACTGCGAAGGACTAAGAATATCTCGAAGGAAATACAGTATCGAAGGTAATGCATAGCTCGAAAGAATTAAGGGCGAAGGGAAACATCGAAGGCAAAGAGGCTACGAGTAAATACTTGAAGTAATTGCTAGAAGGAAAACGAGCCTCACACAGCGATGTTTGGTAAACCAGTTCACACTCTGCAAAGTGCTACGTCTGGTTGCAGGGACTGGTGATTGAACACCTGGAGCAAAACTCTCTCCATCCTATTCTCCACTACAACAAACTCCTCGAGCTTGTCCAGTTTTCACTCGTGGTAGATGATTCAGGACATCTCCGAGACCTTTACAAACTTCCTTCAGCAGTGACAATTACTCTTCGACTGCTTGACATGCGACGCCTAACCGTCTAGGAGACTTGCAGATCTCCAAGATAAAAAGATCAGCTAATCTCAACCTAAGTCATAGTGAATTGCTCAACTCAGCTCAGACTTGGGAGTTGGTTTTCTCTCGATGAATCTCTCTTGGGATGCTGACAGACTTCTGTCTTAGAATCTTCAGTGGAGCAGCCAACCCGAAATGGCGGGTAGGTGCGGGGTATTTATAGTTGGCGATCCTGATGGGTAAAATGACTGAAGTGACCCGATGCAACCGCTTGAAGCGTGTCCACAACGGTCGGATTCCAATCACTGCGCAACATTACTTGATGAACAAGTAAGCTGACTCACCGAACGAGTTCTCCCTCGAAGGCACAAAGTGCGATGACTTTGCCTTCGAGCTATTCGCTCGACTCGGTAAGATTTCTCTTGGTAGGCTTTTGAGGGTTTTGGTTGAGAAGAGAAAATTCACTTCGACAAAGATCTCAACTAGCAAACCCCTCTTAATAGTACGGTTTTTCTTGCGACTCAAGAAATAAAGAGAAACTAGCAAAAAGACTAAGTCTTCGACCAGCTTCAGCTTTCTCCTCGTTGCGCTTTTGCTCGAGAGGAACATCTCCTTCCACAACATTTTTAGGGGTCGTCTTCCTTCAAAGGTTTCGGTAGATAGCTGCAGTTTCACCGCAGCGAGTTGTACTTCGACCTTCTACATACAAACTCCATTCTCTCGGAACCTAAGTATCTGTTTATACTCGAAAACAATATTAGTTCCACTTCTTCTTTGTCCAACAATGTCCAAAACCTTCGGGGGCAAAACTTGCTCTTACAATCTCCCCCTTTTTGGACGATTGTTGACAAAACAGGCATCGATAAATAATTTTAAAAAGTTTGAGTTTTCGATGATAAACCAGTGCTAAGGATTGATGAAGAACTCCCCCTTGATGTATGCACGTAAGATAAAGATTTCCTGTGAAGTGCATATTTGACAAGAAGAGTCGAGGAAAAACATCAATAATCTTAGCGAGTGAAATTGCATTCCAGATAGTGTCCAATGAGAAATATGCAATCTCCTCGAATGACCTGTGAACTTATGGGATAGATAACTTCCTGCAAAAAGGTTAAGTATTGCAAGCAGCAGATAGATATCTTACGAAAAGAGTAGAAGTTCACAGTCCTACTTAGAGTTAGTTACAACCAGATCGAATATGAATCGAGAGTTTGTTGAAACTACTCAGAAACCTCAAAGTCAAAAGTTTATCGAATGAAAAGCAAAGTCCTTAACCCCGTAGGCAAACTAATTTCTTTGATGCCACTACATCTCCCCCTTTTTGTCACAACGTACAAAAAGTCGAGAGGATAGGGTCGAAAGAAATCCCTACTCGCGAGGCTGGCTCCGGCGACGACGAGAAGATTCGGCAAGAGTTGGAGCACGACGAATCGGACGAGAGCCGGGAGGAGTGATCTTCGTGCGGAAGGAGTGCTGATCTCCAGAAGATTCCAGCTGCGATTCCGGCGGAGTCCGGGGGCTTCGAGGATGTGGTGAGTAAACTCTCGGTTGACGCTGAGGAGGGGCTTCTTCTTGCTCGGAGTCGGAGGAGAGGGTGTCCATAGTGATGTGATAATAGTCGTCGACACTGAGCACATCTCTGTTCTTCGGCAGACGAGGGATATTGCGATCCGGTCGATCTACTCGATCATCATTTGTCCAATTTCTGTTCAGATGGGGAGGATATTCTTCGAACCCGCATCGTTGAAGTTGACCGAGGGAATTGAACTTCCTTAAACCTTTCAAATCACGGCGAAGGCATTCACGCAGCATCTGATTGTTGTTCATGGCAATGTTTCGCAGGTGATTGATTTCGTCCATCATAGCTTGCTTCTGAATGAAATCTTGATCAATGTGATGTTGAAGCATTTGCTGGGACCGAAGAGAAACTTCCAAATGATGCACTGGCTTTATAAACTTCGAGCGAATATTGCGCTCTGTTAAGTGGGCGCGGATGCCAGTGTGCTCAGCAAAAGGATCGTTGGGTCGAGCAAAAACCTGCAATACTTCACGAACAGGAGGAGTGAAAATCTTCGGGTAAATGGATACGGGGAATGGCACGTCCCGAGAGTAATTGCAGATTGCCATCAGCCATGGTGCATATGGCTTGTGGGAATTGTGGTCGTCAGCACAAGACACCAAAGTTCTGAGGAAGTAGTCTTCAAAATCGAAGGGACGACCGTGGACTAACTTCATCAGAGCAAGTTGCACATCATTTGGAATGGGAAAATCATCGTGCACATCGAGCATTGGCATCAAAGTCTTCGATAGAATATAAAACCATGCCTTTGCTTCAAATACCAAGTGTCTTGGCTTCGGCTCAGTGGGGTAGTGATCTCCTACGACATCTGGATCCATAAGCGTAGAGAATTCAGCTGGAGTTGCAGCAGGTAAGTCATGGAGCTTGTGAGGTAATCCTTCGAAACGAAGTAAATTGATGATGGCCAGAAATTGATCGACAGTCATATGAAAGACTTGGCCTTGAATCATATAATCAAATTTCCATGTCTTCGAGTTCTTCGGATCTCCAGTGACATAAAGCGTTGCATAAAACTACTTGATAAGCTCGGGATTGTAACCACAATCGAGAGCAAACATCTTGTGAGCATGCAGACTATCAATTGTTTCGGCAACATTCTCGAAACAAGTAGTGGAGTACACCGAAGGCATATCAAGGTATTGATGCTGGAAAACTCTTGCCTTGTTGTACAACACACGAGTATAGTAGATAGCTTGTTCTTGGGTCCAAAACCGAAGAGAATATGCACTTCTGGGCTTCTCGTAGGGATTGGTACCGAAGAAAATGGTTTGTGTTCGCGCCTTTTGAAGATAGGACATCCACGAGGAACATCTGAGCGAAACAGAGGTAGCATTTCTCTCGGATGAGCAGAGTGAAGCAGCTCATCAACTGGAAAAACTTCAGCAGCATTATCTGGCATCTGGAATACAGGTTCAGCAGATCGAGTGATGGATGATGGAATTTTTACGATATCCTGAGTCGGAATGACTGCAGGAGCATTCTCTTCGGGCTGAACTACGACGGCATTTCCTTCGTCGGTTTGAGCATTTTGTGCAGCCTCTTCATTTTCCATGGCCTCCAAGTCTTCATCTAGTTGTGCAAAAGCATCAACCATTTCTTCGTTCGAGGAACTTTAAGAGGAGGAGGAAGAATTGTCACTTGAACTGACATCTCCAAAACTATTGCATGCGACATGGTCTCGTCGAGAAGAAACTGTCGTGATGTCAACATCAGCATCTTCTCCTTCAGGCAGAGTCTGGGAGAAGAGTAATCTTTCTGGGCAGAGGAAATGGGGACTTGTGTTTCTTGCTCGACTTGAGCCACTAGCTCGGTCTCTGCATGGACTTGGGTTTCGATGACTGGGGTGGTCGATGGAATGACGAGAGTAGGTGATGGTGGGTTTGGAGGTGGCGTCGAGGCTTTTGGTGGTGAGGGTTGACGAGGTGGAAGTGGAGGTGTTTGTTGTTGAGGTGGAGGAGTGGCTTGACAAGGGGGTGGAGTTGTTTGTCGAGGAGGTGGGGTTCTTTGGCGAGGTGATGGTGTTTTCTTGCGGGGAGGAGAGGGTTGCTTGGTTGGATTTGATGCAGATTCTTGTCGTGCTGTGGCAGCATCGACCTCGGTGGTCTTGGACTTCTTGGCGGTCTTCTCGAACTCTGGCGTCCCAAACACAGAGGTTGGGGCAGCAGACTTTCTCTTTCGAGATTGTCTTTGGAACAGAGCATCATTGTGCTCTTTGCAAACAGCAGACACAACTTGTTTAACTTTGTCGAACACAACAGTTAAATTCTCTTTCTGAGCCCTCCTGGAGGCTTCAGCCGAAGCAATCTTGGATCTGAAAATTTTTCGGGACTCAAAGTCCTCGGTTTCTGCTTGAAGTTGTCTGGTGTAAAACCTCACTTGTTCCTTATCCTTTTTATCCTGGGTGATATAATCTTCCCAGCGAATCATGTATCGAGCAACATGCTCTTGTATTTCAGGAGGAACATCATCCTCGGCAGTGACTCTGCTCGGTGTGGTAGCCATCTTCCAGAGAATGTGTGAAATATGTGCAGCATCCCATGGAGCATTTGCATTTGATTCTCCTTCATTAGAGCTCTCTTCATCGGCACGAGGGCCGGAACCAACTGGTGCAACAGGGGCAGGAGCTGGGGCAGCTGGAGGAACTGGAGCAGCTTGCGCCTTCTGTCTAGCCTCCTTTGGCTTTCTTTTCGGCTTCCTTGGTGGCCTTGACAGCAGCAATGGGCTTTGAGGCCACTTCTTTATCCTTCGAGGCACTAGGGGCCTCAGCATTCTTCTTCGCAGCACTTGGGGCTACAACCTTTTCCTTCGGGTTTGTAGGTATAGTGCCTTCAGAAATCTGGCGTCGATATTTTTCACTAACCAAATGGAGAATACCAAGTTGTTGAGCAACCAGAGCCTTTTTATGCTCGGGCTGACTGTGAAAGTTCAGGAGTTTGGAATTAATCAAGTCTTTTGCCTCTTGTTCCTTTTGTTTTGCCAGCCTTTCTTTACGTTGAACAAGAGTTTCTTCATCCTCAGAAACTTGAGCTTGCTTTCCCTTCGTTGTGACCGAAGGTTTTGGTTGGCGAACAGGAACAGGTGGAGCAGAAGAAATGGGCGGATCAGTGACCAAGTTGGTCAAGTCAATATTTCCTCGAGGAGCCTGTGGAGCTGGCTCCTGGATCCTTATGCCTTTACTGCTCGGCTTTTTCTTCTGAGGTATGTCCTCGACATCAGCCTCAGTACGAGGGTCTTGATCATCTGAGTTAGCTTCTCCTTCGGAGCTTGCATCAGGAGGTGATACTATTACAACCTTTTTCTGTTGCTTGGCTGACTTCTTGCCACCCTTCGATTTGGCACTAGGGCCAACTTCTACGGTACCTTCAGCAGCAGCAGCTTCCTTTCGTGCTTTGGCTTCTTTTCTCTTCTGTGCTCGCGCTTCCCGAGCATCAACCAGCTCCTGAAAATCGGCAGGAGTTTTCAGGGAGGATGGATGAGCATCAGCTGGAGGAGGTGGTCGATTATCTTTCGTCCACTTTGGCTTTAACGATTTGACATCAGACCAAGGATTTTTCATAGCAAACAGCCTCTCCCAGCGTGGCATAAGAGACTTGTACTCATACCACCGAAGAGCTTGAAGCCTTCGTATCTCTTGCAGACGATTTTCTCTCGTACGTTCATCCTCAGATCCTGACGGTGTCCTCAAGTTCTTCTCTATGATCAAATCCTCAGATAAACCTTCAGAGTTGTTGGTGTTTCTAGTTCTGCCTCCCACACGCTTGGGTGCTCTAATATTTCCTTCGTTGCCAGACATTATCCTGCGAAAAAGGAAGGTACGAGGGAATATAGGGAAGTTGTGAACAAGTACCAGAAATTACGAGGAAAAACATCTTGAAAGCAGCAATCATATCGAGAGATTTTTCTTATCGCAAGTTTTCATGAAAGTGCTAGGCTAGATTTTCATCGGGTGGAAATCTAACGAAGAACTTGTATGAATTAATTGCGCAAGTATATGTCTATCGATACGATACTGAAGGAATTGCCTAAGTGAGAGAATCCGAGTGATTTCTTACCAAGGTCAGATGGGGAATCGACGGAAAAGGCTACAAACAGATTTCCCAAGTTTCAAAGATCCAATCGGATCAAACAGTCCTAAAAGAAATCACAGAAAATTAACACAGAAACTGGAAACGATGAACAGATGAGATAGAATCGAATCCAGAGCCACACATACCCTAACTTGGTGATGTGAGGCGACTACGGCGACGTGGATGAAGATCCTTGTCGACGGGAACGTCTCCGGCGGCTTCCTTCCGGCAGCTAAGCGGCGAGGGAGTCGACGGCGACGAGGCTGCACGGCGGCGCGCGAGAGAGAGCTTTTGGAAGCGAAGAGACGAAGTCAAAGGAATAGTGATGTCCAGGCCGGTCTGAACGAGCTGTCAGATTTGATCCAACGGCGCAGATTTCGCGTCTCTCCGCATTCAACGGACGGATTTTGTGGCGGTAATCACGGGAAATCCCAACGAACCGAAAGATAGTTGCTCCACGTCCGAGACCATACTCATCGAACATCGAGTATAAAAGAAGATAAAACTTCGATAGATTTTCCTTCGGAATCAATGACATTCGAAGGGAATCTTGATCGAGTACAATATGTACATGTTCACGAGAAAAAAGCACGGAATAGGTAGGGATAGAATAGAGGGAAAACAGGGTCCGATACTTAGTCAATCCGAGGGAAAAGCAGCGATAAGACTCGGACTGATAAGTGTATAGGACAACACCAAACGAACAAAAATAAACGAAAAAGAAACACGATAGAAAATTAACGTAAGCAATCAACAATGAAAACTAATGATACATAGTACCGATGGTTATGATCTTACAGCACATTGCGTGAGTCTAAGATGTTCAACTCACACCTCAGTGTACAGAACCTCTTTTCATCCAAGGGCTTTGTGAATATATCAGCAAATTGATCTTCGGTGCGAACATGACTGATAACAATATCTTCTCGCTGAACGTGATCTCGAAGAAAATGATGACGAATATCAATATGCTTCGTTCGAGAGTGTTGCACTGGATTATGGGCAATTTTGATAGCACTCTCGTTACCACATAGCAATGGAATTTTCTTCACAAGAATACCATAATCTTTCAGCGTTTGCTTGAGCCACAGAATCTGAGTGCAGCATGAACCGGCAGCAATATACTCGGCTTCAGCCGTAGAAATAGATACGCAATTCTGTTTCTTCGAAGCCCAACAGACAAGAGATCTACCGAGAAAATGACATGTGCCTGAGGTAGATTTCCTGTCGACTCGATCACCAGCCCAGTCGGAATCAGAGTAACCAACGAGATCAAACTGGGCACCCTTGGGATACCAAAGACCCAAGGTTGGTGTGTGAGCCAGATATCGAAGAATTCGCTTGACAGCAATATGATGTGATTATTTCGGGTTTGCCTGAAAACGAGCACACATACAAACTGATAGCATAATGTCAGGTCTAGATGCACAAAGATAAAGAAGCGAACCGATCATCGAGCGATATTTCTTCTGATCGAAAGGTTTGCCCTTTTCATCTGCATCTAGATGAACATTCGTAGGCATTGGAGTCTCGATAGTTTTGCAACTGACAAGATCAAACTTCTTCAGGCAATCTCTGAGATACTTCTCTTGAGAAATGAAAGTACCATTTTTCTGTTGACGGATTTGAAGTCCGAGAAAGAACTTCAATTCTCCCATCATTGACATTTCATATTTCTTCGACATCATGCGAGCAAATTCTTCGCTAATATCAGGGTTAGTACAGCCAAAAAATAATATCATCGACATAAATTTGACACACAAAAAGGTCATTTTTGTATGCACGAGTAAAAAGAGTCGGATCGGTTGTTCCTGGTTTGAAGCCCTTCTTTAGAAGAAAATCCTTTAGTGTTTCATACCAAGCATGAGGTGCTTGCTTTAACCCATATAGGGCCTTGTGCAATCTGTACACCTTATCAGGATTCTTCGGGTCTTCAAAACCTGGTGGCTGCATAACATACACTTCTTCTTCGATTTCACTGTTAAGAAATGCACTTTTGACATCCATTTGATATAGCAATATACCATTGTAATTGGCAAAATCAAGCATGACACGAATGGATTCAAGATGAGCAACTGGGGCATAAGTCTCACCAAAATCAATACCTTCGATTTGGGTATATCCTTGTGCAACCAGTCGAGCTTTATTCCTTACCACTATGCCATCTTCATCTTGCTTGTTGAGAAAGATCCACTTCGTACCAATGATATTATGCTTTGTGGGATCAGGTCTATCGACAAGGGACCAGACTTTATTTCTCTCGAACTGATTAAGTTCTTCGAGCATAGCAGTCATCCAGTCTGAGTCCTTCATGGCTTCATCGAATTTTGATGGTTCTAGCATGGATACAAACGAAAAATTTCCACAGAAGTTAGCTAATCGAGTACGAGAACGAGTGGTGGGTCGACCTGGTAAACGAGTTTCTTCGAGAATTGAGTCGACATCCACTCTTCTTCGAACGCGGGGAAAAGTTTCTTCATCATGTGGACCAGGATGATATTCCGGATCAGCTTGTCCTTCGGGATAAGATTGTCCTTCGGGATGAGCATTTTCTTCGTTTATGCGTTCTCCTTCGACCTGTTCATCAGTTTCTTCAGGATGTTGATCTCCAGCGCCCCGGGCTATGTGTGGGAACATTGGACCATCATCATCCCTGTTTGCTTGTTGTGCATTTCCATCGACAGGCCGAATATCTCCAATAGCCATGTACCTGATAACTTCATCCAATGGTGGTTCATCAAGGTTAAGAGGTAATTGCTCCTTTTGAGAGCCGTTAGACTCATCAAAACGAACATTTACAGTTTCTACAACTTTGCCAAGATGTGAGTTGTAAACTCTGTAAGTGTGAGAATTTGAACCATAACCGAGAAGAAAACCTTCGTGTGCCTTTGGGGCAAACTTGGAGCTGTGATTCATGTCTCTGATGTAACATGCAGCACCAAAAACCCTGAGATAAGACACATTGGGCTTTTTACCAGTGATGAGTTCATGTGAAGTTTTCTTCAGAAATTTGTGCAGATAAACCTTGTTGATGATATGACATGCAGTGTTGATAGCTTCAGCCCAGAACCTGATAGGGGTCTTGTATTCAGCGAGCATTGTTCTGGCCATTTCAATAAGTGTTCGATTCTTTCTTTCGACCACACCATTTTGTTGCGGTGTATAAGCAGCCGAGAATTCATGAGTAAAGCCATATTCATCAAGAAATTCTTCGATATGAGTATTTTTGAATTCTGTACCATTATCACTTCTGATATGCTTGAGAGATAATTCATATTCAGTTTGAGCTCTCTTTGCGAAGGTTTTGAAAATTTCAACAACCTTGCTCTTGTCATCAAGAAAGAAAACCCAGGTATATCGAGAGAAATCATCAACAATAACCAGAACATACTTGTTACCTCCAAGACTAGCATAATTTTGAGGACCGAATAAATCCATATGAAGTAATTCAAGAGGACGAGTAGTAGTCATGACGGTTTTTGCTGAGTGATGTTTCTTGGCAATCTTTCCAGCTTCACAGGCACTGCATAGACGATCTTTATCGAATTTCACATTCTCAATTCCAACGATGTTCTTCTTCGAGATAAGAGTTTGAAGATTTTTCATCCCTGCATGACCAAGTCTTTGGTGCCATAACCAACCAGAAGTGGCTTTGGCCATCAAACATGTGGACACTGCAGGTCCCGAAGAAAAATCAACGACGTAAAGGTCACCCTTGCGATATCCTTCGAACACGAAGGAATAATCATCCTGTGAAAAGACAACACAACGAGACGCAGAACACAGTACAAGCATACCCATATCACAAAGTTTCGATATAGACATAAGATTATATCCTAGAGATTGTACAAGTAACACCTTATCAATATGCTTGTCTTTCGATATTGCAACCTTACCCAAACCAAGTACTTTTCCTTTGTTTTTGTCACCGAAGGTAATGTATTTCTGTGAAGATTCAGACAGTTTTGCTTCGGCGAACAACTCTTTGTCTCCGGTCATATGATTTGTACATCCACTATCCATGACCCATTCGGATCCACCGGAGACATAGCCCTGCAGAAGAATTAGTTCTTCTTAACCACCCACAAGCGAGCAGGTGACTTAGAAGGCATGGTAGAGCTAGATGGGGCAGCAATATTATATCGAACAGGATTGCATTGTCGATCAGGACCATCAAGCACACCATAAATATAATTCCTCGATGAGGGGTTAGAGTAACGATGGGTAATTGCAATTTTGGTGCGATTGTCACGATGGCGATAAACATTTCTATCTATACGATAGTAATCCTTCTGGGGAACATTTGAAACAGATACCAAGGGTTCATTTCTATCCTCGAGAGAATAGTAATGATTCGGTGGTACTGAGGATTTTCCCTGCATAGAATGGTTAGGGGGCAGTTTTTCTACGAGAGATTTGCGAACCCAAATCTGTCGCTTATAAAAGCCATTCTTTGGAGGAGTACCAACGAACTCAGCCGACACCTTTCCTTCCTGATCTTTGATAAGCTTATAGTCAGAATCAAGTGATTCATCGACAATAGCCTTATCCATTTTGCAATTGAAACCTGAAAGGTTAGCAATATCAATGGGCTTTTCTTTCGCAAGAACCCAGACAGTTTTAGGATACTGTTCGGGTTTCCAGTAGGTTCCATCAGGGTTGATTTTGCTTTCGAAGCCAACTCCTTCGTTTCAGGGATTTCTGTGAAGAAGAGCCTTTCGTAGGATATCACATAGGTACTGGTGTCCTTGCACACTTTTGAACATGCCTGTTTCAAATAAATCTTTCAACCTGAGGAGTTCCTCGGTAATGGTTTCCTCGTCCGAGGGGTTAGCATCATCAATAACAATAGGTTGCTTTCCTTTCGATCTCTCAGAAATAGAATCAATTTTACTTCGTTCCAAACAAGTCAAGCAAGGTGAAATAGATTCATTTTTATCTTCTGAGCCTTGTTGAGCCATGAGAGTGAGATTTACACTTTCCAACTCTTCATTAGCCTCTCTCAGTTTCTCGAGAGCCATTTTCCTTTGAAGGAATTCGTAGGTTAGCTTCTCGTAGTCCACTGAGAGAAGTTCATGACGAGAGGAAAGTTCATCATACTTTTCCTTCAGAGATGCATGCTCGTTAGTCAAAGTTTGACCCTTCTCAATCTCATTGATCAACAGAGTCTCAGATTTTTGAATAGTTTCACTTAGAGAATCTAGTTCATCTTGTTGGATAGAGGCAATTTTAGCAAGTTTAGCATAGCTTATCCTAGAGTCACTTTCATAAGCAGATCCATCAGAAGTATCGTAGGATTTCCTAGATGAAGATACCTTAGCCTTGGCCATGAAGCAGTAAGCTGGAGATTCATCTTCACTGCTCTGGTTGGAGAAGAATGAACTTGAATTCTTGTTTGAGGCGAATGCTATCCCAGCAACACCATCAGATTCAGAACCAGAACCAGAACCTGATCTTGACTTTGATCCTGCTTCAGAACCGGAAGCTTCATCTTCAGAGTTCATCTCTTTACCCAGATAGGCTTTGGCTCGGTGCGAATTCTTTCGACGAGAGGAATGTGATTTTGAGGAAGAACCCTCTCGATGCTTGTGATACTTCTTCTGCTTGTCATCATCAGAACCATCTTTCTTGTCTTTTCTGGACCTTGAATCATATCTCTTCGAATCGTGGTTTTTTCTCGATCTGTAAGACTTGCTCGAAGAGCTGCTGTGAGAGTGCTTTGATTTATGTTCAATTTCCCAGAGAGGACAATCAGCAATGAAGTGACCTGGCTTCTTGCACTTGTAACAACAGTTATCTTTCGCAGACGAGTTTTTGGATGATGACCGATGCTGTGATGAATTTCTAGAACGTCTTGAAGAATCGTTTTTCTTTGGTGAAGAGGAGTTCCTTCTCTGAAAGCGGTTGAATCTTCTCATAATCAGTGCAAGATCTTTCCCAATGTTCTCGGGGTCATCAGATGCACCAGCAGATTCAGAACTGGCTTCAGGAGAGGAGTGATGTGAAGCTCTGGCATTGAGTGCATGAGATTTCTTTCGACTCCCATTGACATCACGCTTCTCATCTTCTTCCATCTCGAAAGTATTAAGCCTTTCAAGAATATCAGCGGCAACCATATCCTTGAAATCAGTTCTTTCCTTAATCATCAGGACAATGTGATCGAAGGAATCATCAAGAGAACGGAGCAAAGTTCTGACAATAATCCGGTTGGTAATGTCATCTGCACCAAGGGAAATCAGTTCATTTGACAGCGCAGTGAGTCTGTTGTATATGGAACAAACTTTTTCTCCCTCGTGCCTCTTGAAACGATAGAACTTGCTTCGAAGGGTGTCAATACGAGCATCTTTCTGAGTAGAGACACCTTCACCAATCTTCTCGAGATAATCCCAAACACCTTTGGCCGAAGGAATATTCTTGACCTCATGATATTTTTCAGGAATCAGATGATTTGTGATGAATACCCAGACTTCAGCATCTAGCTCTATCTTCTTTGTCTCTTCAGGAGTGATGGCATCAGTGTCCTTGACAGTTACACCATTCTTGACAACTTCCCAAGCGGCAGAGTTGATAGCCATGATATTCCTCTTCATTTTGTCCTTCCAATAGGAATAGTCCTTCCCATTGAAAATAGGGATTGGTTCCCCCGAGCGAACAGCTGCAAACGACATTCTTGACAACACTCCAGGTTGTTAGACCAAAATACGCACAGCGTAGGGAGTGCCTAGCTCTGATACCAATTGAAAGCTCAAGAATGATCAGAGGGGGAGGGGGTGAATGATCACTTCTAAAAATTCTAAGGAACTTAGAAGGAATTCATGCAAACTGCGAAGGACTAAGAATATCTCGATGGAAATACAGTATCGAAGGTAATGCATAGCTCGAAAGAATTAAGGGCAAAGGTAAACATCGAAGGCAAACAGGCTACGAGTAAATACTTGAAGTAAATGCTAGAAGGAAAACGAGCCTCACACAGCGATGTTTGGTAAACCAGTTCACACTCTGCAAAGTGCTACGTCTGGTTGGAGGGACTGGTGATTGAACACCTGGAGCAAAACTCTCTCCGTCCTATTCTCCACTGCAACAAAATCCTCGAGCTTGTCCAGTTTTCACTCGTGGTAGATGATTCAGGACATCTCCGAGACCTTTACAAACTTCCTTCAGCAGTGACAATTACTCTTCGACTGCTTGACAGGCGACGCCTAACCGTCTAGGAGACTTGCAGATCTCCAAGATAAAAAGATCAGCTAATCTCAACCTAAGTCATAGTGAATTGCTCAACTCAGCTCAGACTTGGGAGTTGGTTTTCTCTCGATGAATCTCTCTTGGGATGCTCACAGACTTCTGTCTTAGAATCTTCAGTGGAGCAGCCAACCCGAAATGGCGGGTAGGTGCGGGGTATTTATAGTTGGCGATCCCGATGGGTAAAATGACTGAAGTGACCCGATGCAACCGCTTGACGCGTGTCCACAACGGTCGGATTCCAATCATTGCGCAACATTACTTGAGGAACAAGTAAGCTGACTCACCGAACGAGTTCTCCCTCGAAGGCACAAAGTGCGATGACTTTGCCTTCGAGCTATTCGCTCGACTCGGTAAGATTTCTCTCGGTAGGCTTTTGAGGGTTTTGGTTGAGCAGAGCAAATTCACTTCGACAAAGATCTCAACTAGCAAACCCCTCTTAATAGTACGGTTTTTCTTACGACTCAAGAAATAAAGAGAAACTAGCAAAAAGACTAAGTCTTCGACCAGCTTCAGCTTTCTCCTCGTTGCGCTTTTGCACGAGAGGAACATCTCCTTCCACAACATTTTTAGGGATCGTCTTCCTTCAAAGGTTTCGGTAGATAGCTGCAGTTTCACCGCAGCGAGTTGTCCTTCGACCTTCTACATACAAACTCCATTCTCTCGGAACCTAAGTATCTGTTTATACTCGAAAACAATATTAGTTCCACTTATGCTTTGTCCAACAATGTCCAAAACCTTCCGGGGCAAAACTTGCTCTTACACCCGTGAATTTCAGGTCATTTGGAGATGTGCTGATATGGCCACTTGATGTGCACTTTTCCCCGCTGATTCCTGCGTCTGCTGTTTCGGCACCGAAAAGTTGTAAACTGTGTAAAACAAGCGAAAAAACTATAAGAACATCATCATAACATGAAATATATCAATGAATAGAGGTAAATTATGATGTAAAATGGTGATGCATTTTGGACGTATCACAACACCAAGTGTAGTTCACATTAAGGTTCCTCCCACGGCCGAGTCCAACAGATTCCGCGAGGTAAAGTTCAATCCTGCATAGAAAGTCTGGATAACTATCCAAGTAGTCAAACCATGTGTAGGGAAATTCTTAACAAGGAATTTCATGTGTTCCCAAGCTTGGGAAACGTGTTCATTGTCCAGTTGTCTAAAATTCATAATGTTACTTCTCAACTGGATAATTTTAGTAGGTGGTTAATACTTCCCAATAAAAGAATCCTTGCACTTATCCCAAGAATCTATGTTATTCCTAGGCAAGGATTGGAGCCACACCTTAGATCTTCCTCTCAAAGAGAAGGGAAAAGTGTCAGAACCCTCTGTTAGGTATGTGCTAGGATCAAGACTCAACTTGCATCATGTCAAAAATTTCAAATGAAACTAAAATGGGAGAAGGAACCCCCCTAGATGAATTTAATTCAAATGGCCACAATAAAAGTTTCTCCAAAAATTCCTTTTGCATTCTTGAAAACTCCCATAAATGATTGTGATCACATATCAAGTGATGTGGGACCAATCCCATTCTCATGGATTTTTCAAATATTCAAGCAGGAGCTTGGAATTAAATTTAAACCCCCATTTGAATTGAAATTCAATTGTTTGAATTTCAAAAATCCCCATACTTTGTGAGTGGCTAGCTATATGCTATGTAAGGCCACATAAAAAATATGGGAATTTTATAAAATGGCTAGCTAATTTATTTGGCAAGCTAAACAAAAATGCAGAAAATAAAAGCAAACAGAAATAGGGCCTTACTTGTGCTTCTGGCCCAACTCATCCCCCTAGCCAGCCCAAGCCCACGTACCCCTTGTCGTCTACCCCAGGCAGACGGGCACGCTGCTGCGCGCCGACCATGCCGAGCACGCCGACGTGCCTCTGGCCACCTCCTGCTTCCCTCGTCCACCTCTTCGCGTCTGGAGACGCCCCACAGCCTCCCCGATCCATTCCCCCCCTTGGGAGCCGTCTCCCTTTCTCTCTCGCTCGATTTCGTTGTCAGCCGAAAACCGCCGTGGAGCACGTCGCCTTGTTCACGTGGCCACCGTCGACGAGAGGCCGCACCGCCAAGTCCAACGTCTCCGCCGTCGTCTACAACGTCTCCGTGCACAAGGAATCAAAGCCAGGCGCCCCAGCAAGCTCGCTAGGTTCTTCTTCCCCAACTTCGGCCGCCGTTCGTCGCCATCAAATTACGCCTCCGTCCCCGAGCTCTCCACCACCACCAGAGCAACCCTGGTGAGCTTATCCACCACCGCCAACCCTCCTCCGCACCCCGATAACCCTCTAGCGTGATCCCTCATGGGAGAAGGAGCTCGTCGTCGCCATGCCTTCCGGCGAGGATGCTCCCTTGCTCCATTGTCCTCGGCGTGCTGTCCATCACATAGCTGGCGTCTCCAGGAGCCGTCCAGCTAGCGCATGGTTAAGCACGGGCTCTACAGCGTTGACTGCATCGAGACCGTAGCTCCGCCGTCGCGGACGCTCGTCGCCGTTCACGCTCCGGCGCTTCCTCGTGGCCCTTTCCAGCACCCCTCGACGCGCGCGTGCTAGGGCTTCAATTTGTTGGTCTCAGCGCATGATTTGGTGGACGGATTCGAGAGCCCGTATAGCACCGCCGCAGATTTGGTCGCCGGCAACTAGCCGCCAGCGAGGCCGACGTGGACGTAATTAGTTTATGCACGAATCCCCCTCCATGAGCCAATGATAGTGGGGCCCAGGGCACCCTAATCCCCTGATTAGTTTAAACTAACCGGGTTAATTAACACACTGCCACTGATAGACCTGGCCCACAGGTCAGAGCCCCCCTGACGTCACCCTTGCCCGAGCATGATGCAATAAAAGCATTTCTATTTAAAAGAAAATCCAGAAACGGCCGAAAATGGATTAAACTTTGGAAATTCATAACTAATTCATTTTAACTCCAAATTGGACATATAATATGTGCAAAATTATCAGAAAAATGCAAGGATTCTGAATATGGAATTTGTTTTCATGTTTGAAAAATTTAAATTGGGTGAACAGAGACAAATGTGCATATGGCATTCTTCTAAATTCAAATTTGAAGTGATTTTGCAAATGACCTTTCAACCCACTTCTTTTAAATGGAATTGTCAACACATTGTAACCATGAACACTACATTGCAACATTGATCATGTGATTGTGCATTGTATTTATCTTGATCCCTTGTTTGCCATGTTTGCTCGATAGAAGTGGAGCCAGAACCCGACATCACCCCCTCCGTTGAAGATACCATGTACGAACCTCGTCAGCAAGGCAAGCAAACCCCCATTGATCATGTCGATATAACTCCACTTCCCTCTCAATCTCCCTTATGCATGTTTAGGATGATTACCATGATAACGTTTCTACCGCATAGATGAACCAATTCCTTTTCATGACCTATCATTTTGTCACAGTAGTAAGCAAATCACAATCCTAGCAGATGTAGGAGTTGATTGATATCATGTGGCCCCTGCAACTGTTATGCTTATTGAATGCTTAGAGTGATACAATCTTGATACTGTTGTGTGAGTCGGGATGGTAGTGATCATGATGATGATGGTGGAAAAGTGTTGGTGAATCTACCCTAATACAAGGTGAACGATGAGAGGCTGTGTTGGAGTACATAGTGGGTTGTCTCGTTGAACACTGCCTTAAGACCGAGTTCTTGTGTGGTGATCCAAGATAAAGATTACAACCACACATTGGGCTCACTGACCTCTCTCAACCTACTAACTCATCCCTTTCGATGTCCAGATGTCGCAGTAGTTCGGAGTTCTGGTAGGTTTGTGGCTAGGCGTGCAAAGTGAGACAACGGCTCAACCGAGACCGGCATGGGGCCCTGCACACATCATCTAGGTCCACTTCAGTAAATCGGCCGGGTTCACGATAGTGGTAATCAACCCAGGTAGGCGGCTTTAATGGACTAGATCGGCTATGAGGTAACAATTGTGGTGAGCATCCTCGCCGGCACCCCTTGAATGGTGACGAGACCTGGAGGTAACTGATGGTCATGTGTGTGTGTAGCGGTACACCCCTGCAGGGTTAACAAAACTATTCGAATAGCCGCGTCCTAGGTCATGGACTACTTGGTTATCTATGCTTGATTATTAGACAAGTTCAACGGTTACTCTAAAACTTGCCAAGATAAGTGTGAGTGCTAGGGATTTATTTCTTTTGGCAATTCAAAGAAGGGTCCATAGTGGTGTAATTGTTTGGGAGACGTGGATAGTGGACTCGTGTACGCTTCTTACCTCATTTTGATATTCGTAGAACAGGACTAGCCAAGTCAAAGCTGACACTTCCGCATTGAAACCCCACCTCCTTTTGCCTTGATACTTGAGCAGGAGTAGTATAGTTCCTACGTAAGTCTTGCTAAGTATGACTTTGTACTCATGTTTGCTTATTCTATGTTTTAGATGAATCCACTGACCCTGATGGTGGCTTCTTCTTGGAGCTCGATGACTAAGATCAAGCTAGTGTAGCCCCAGTCAGAGGTCTGGTCCCTCGTGGAAGGGTTTGTTTATAAATAAGGCTTCTCTAAGCCATTTGTTAAACTTGTCTGTACTCAGACCTACTTTTCTTCCGCATGTTTGATGTAATGTTGGATCACAGTCTTGTTATCTCTTTGTGCACTCTGTGAGAATTGTGATGATACCTGCTGTTCATACTAGACATGTATGTTGCGTGTATGATTATAACGTGCATGTCTTAGTATGGGTTTTCGAGAGATTGGTTGTGATCTAGCTGGCGGTCTTTTATACACCAAGTGGCCCTTAGATGTGTGCAGCTTGGGGCATCGCGATACGAATTCTCGTGACTCTGTCACGTGGCACACTTTTTTGTATGATCGAGCCCGCCCAAGACCCCGACCAAGTGATCGGGCTGGAGTATGTTTATGTAAGTGTTAGAATACAATCGATAGTATGTTTGAGGCGACTTGTCTATGAGTTTGGGAGTTCACCACCCATATCATTTAGACTTGTGTGCGGACGATGAGGACCTATCTCAGTTGATCATCCGGCCTGGATGGGATCCCCTCACGTTCGATGCTTTCCGAGAGCGTTCTGTGCTTGGCCTTGTCTTCTTAGACAAGTGGGTATGGCTCTCGGCTCTCCATATGATTGTGTTGTGACAGGACTTGCATACGCAAACCCCGAGTCCCGACATACTTGGTATCAGAGAAGGACTGGCCATAGGATTATTGTAAGGCCCAATATGCGGTACTGTTCCAGATCTAGGTGTTTCCACCCAGATCCGGGGACGAAGCACATATCGGTCCCACCGCGACATATGACAAAGCCATATGCCCCGGATTTCCAACATGATATCACAACATTACAGATACAGGATACAACATCTCATACAATCGGCATACAACTGCCTCAAATACAATATAACAGCGGAAGATACATGTCTGAGTACAGACTACAAGCAAATGCCTACTGGCAAAGAGAAAAACATCGATCCCATAACCACACGGGTCCAGGCCCTCCGCCGGGATCCGCCTAACTAGTCGTCGTCGAGTCTCCACGCGAAACGTCGATCACCATACCTGTTGTCGATCAAGAACCCTGAAAAGAGTTTGGGGGTAGTATCATGAGTACAGAAGTACTCAGCATCCAACTGTAGTGGTCATCTGACCCAGCAAGGACTTCATCACTCGTCATTCTAGGACAACTAGTAGTTTACGGTATGGAAGGGGTAAGTGGTGAGGTTGCTGCCGCACTAGCATTTATGAAGTGGCTAATGATCTAGAGAGTAAGATAATAAGCCAAGCATTCGATGAGGAATCGCCTCCAACAAGTCGGCTATCCACCTACTACGCAAACATAACACCTATCCTATCCTTGTCCTCCTCTTCGCATCCCGACGAAGAAGAAGCAGTCAAGGCACACACACGTTGATCAAGTTATATTAAAATTATCTCAGTTGTTGTTGTCTATGAACAAGGAGTAGGTCTCAAGTCGTCCATAACCGTGGACACGGCTTCTCGAAAAGATTTAACCCTGCAGGGGTGTACCAACTGCCCATTACGAGGCTCCGCACGCTCGCCCATATCTCTCAGTTGCTACCCATCACAGGAAACCATTTTATGATTTAGTTCCAAGAGATCCGAAACGACAGGTCCCTCTAACTAACAACGAACAAATCTGGGTGGCCCCCGGGGAGTTGACACCCAATCCAAAAGTTTGCCACGCTCTCGGATCGGACTCTTCCGTCTCAACAGGGTTTGGGTTACCGAGACGCCTCACGTGAGACCTCGGGCCCTCGCCGGTCAAAGGTGGACCAATAGGGAAACCATGTCTCCGCTGGTCCGGGTTGTTTAAAAATTGCGAGGGGATCCACCAAGCACACACACGGGGTTTGAAATGGTAAATCAGCTCGGGCCACCACTAGAATTGTTTGAAGCTAGATAGGTAAGAAAAGGGGACCCCATAAAATCCCACACGCGGTTAGGCACGCTCAGTCTTAAAACCAATACCCGGAACTCGGATCCTAGGTGACTCGAATGGAACAAAGCGTCGGGGCGGGATAGCCTAGACCCTTCCATCCTTCGTCGAATATAGTCAACATTATAATAATCATATCATTAGCAACAATATAATAAGGTGATATCCCAAACCAAGGAGTAACAGGGTAACATCGTAGCATCCTAAGCATGCATACTATGCAGGGGCTGAGCAACGAGCAATAGTAACATAGCAGTACAAGGTTTGCTGGGAAGGGACATGGCTGTATCGGTTTGAAAGAGGCTGTAAGCATGTGGTAGGATCAAACATCGAACCTAACCTAGACTAGCATGCAAACCGCTGGTTGAAATAGAATGGATCATAAGTAATGTATAGTCCTTGCCTGTTGATAAGTCGGGTTCCGAAGGTGTACTTGATCGCAAGCTCGCATCGTCTCCGAGAGGTACCCGCGGAAGCACACAAGACGATAAACACTGGAAAGCAATCAACGAACAAACACTCTATTACTATGGGGCAAACACGAGCAAGCATCAACAAGAAGCAACACGAGACATCGCACCTACCGTCGAGAGCGGTTACTAACATGTTAAGTGGGGTATCGGTCACACACGACGAATACCGCACGTTTTCGGTGGTTCAAGTTTCTTAGCTACACAAGGTGAGAAAAAGGTTGTTAACATGGCATAGCACAGACGCATGGCATAGCACACAAACATTTCAAGAGGTGTAGAAAAAGTAAACTACCTAAGCTAGTCAATTTAAGTGGGGTGAAATCCTAGACATGGCAGACTAATACGGACCCCACGATAAATATTGCATTCGGTACTGTTCTGCCCTAAACAATATTTTATTATTTTTATTAGCAAGCAAGAGCAGCAAAAACACAATCTACAAGCAATTCTAGTCAAGTTACATATAAAGAACATTTTAAACAGAGCAACGGTTAAAAAGATATTGCAATAACAGTTTACAGTGGCAAGGAGTTGTAATTAGCAGTCAAACAACAAGTAAAAAAAGTCAAAGATGGCAAAGGAGCACAAATTATTAAACTAGACACAAAACTAAGCAAGTTTCATATTTTACGCGTCGCGATCCGAGCTACGAGCAAAAAGATACGGGCACTGCAAAAATCCTAATACAATCTGCCAAATAAAAAAAAAACCTAGCAGGAAAAAAAAACTAAACAGGCCGAATCTACTGGCCCAACAGATAAAAAAAACAAAACAACAAAAAAAAGTAAAAAAAAGGAGGGGCTGGGGCGCCTCACCCCATGGGCCACGGCCCATCTGGCCTGGAGGCCGGCCTGGGCTGGATCTGGCCGGCGCTGGGCCTCGGCTGGGGCAGGCCGGCCCGTGCCTCCTGGCCCACGTGGCCATCCACGCTGGAGGGAGCCAGCCGAGCGGGAAACCTCCCGCTCCCTTCGACA
The DNA here is from genome assembly GCA_950022295.1 of Bromus sterilis. Lineage (NCBI taxonomy): Eukaryota > Viridiplantae > Streptophyta > Magnoliopsida > Poales > Poaceae > Bromus > Bromus sterilis. The sequence goes on along the minus strand of OX465596.1, from coordinate 151,239,447 downwards.
GCAGCGACCGCGGCGGCGCTGGCCTGGCTGCCCGGCCGACCGCCGGCGAGGGAGGGCCACTGGAGGGCGGAGCAGGCGAGGAGCGGGGGCGACGGAGGGGATCCGGCGCTGGGTCGCGGTCCAGGTCGGAGCAGAGCCGCGTAGGCTCGGGCTCCATGGCCGGAATCCATGGCTGCGGCGGCACGAATCCTGCACAGAGAAGAGAAGGGGCGAGGTGAGGGAGAGGGGAAGGAAGGAGAGGAGGAGAGGGAGGCGCGGGAGGAAGGAGGGCTCGGCTGTGGCGCGGCGGCCTGGCCGGAGTGGAGGCGGCCGGCGGATCGAGGAGCTCCACGGCTGGCTGCGGTTGGAGAGATGGGAGGAGAGAGAGAGAGGAGATATGGGGTTGGTGGGGAGCTCCCTGGGTCGTCGGATCGCGAGATCTGACGGTCCAGGATGACCTGGATAGGGTTTGCTACAAAAATGGGCAAAATGCGAAAATTGGGCTATTGTGAGGGGGGTGGCTGCAATTTGGTGGCTAGGGAAACCCTAGAAAAGGGGTGGGAGTGTGGTGGTATTTATATAGCATGGGTGGCTGGCAGTTTGCAAAAACATCTCCGGTTTTTCTCTCTCGCGCGCGGAGCTCACGTTTCTGACCGCCGGGGGTCCGCAGGACCTCCGATTCGGGTAAAACTTCGAACTACGCGATCGGTGCGTCGAGCCGGAGGCATTCACCTCGCGCTGGAACCGTTCTGAAAACACTTTCCAGCGTGCTATAAAAATATCCCGTTTACTTATTAAACGGGGTTTTTCGTTCCGTTGGCTGCAGCTGGTCTCGTGCGGTTTTCGCGACGATGATCGGGTGAAACCCGGTGTCGCAAAGGTCGAGTGTCAGGGTGGCAAGTGTCGGTCTCCGTCCGATACGAGATAAGAGGGGGAAAATAATCGCCGATCGATAAATCGGGGATGCAAACACCGCAAACAAATCAGACAATCAAACAAGTCACACCGAAAACAATTTTTTTAATTTTTGCAAAAACTGGGCTGTTACAATTATCAGCCTTGGTTGAAGTCGAGTCTAGCCTTCTATAGGTATATAGTTAATCTGGGTATATAAGGGAACAACGTAAGGCTTCTTTTTTCTCCTTACCCTCATCGTTCTGAGTTCTGAGTCACCCTCATCTTTTCTACGGGAAGATAGGACTAGGATCATCTATGTCTTATTAGCACATCTCATTGATTGCTTCCTTGTAGCCATAGGAAAGTTGTGTTCGATTGTCTAGAGTCGTTGTGCTTCCTATTTTGAGACTTCCTATGTCAGTGTTGTTGTTATGTTTTAAGAATTTTCACTTCTCTTACAATTACAGCCGTTATGCTTTCCGAGTCATTCCAGATTTCTTCATAATCTGATGCATTTGAAAAATCCTTCTCTCTGTTTCGGATGTCTTTCCAGAAGATTTGTTAGGTGGCATTCCCGATAGTTCCATAGTGTTTGATGTAGGTTTTATTCTAGAAACCTATATTGATGCATTTGCAGTTCTTCCTCCCACTTAGATGTTTCTTAGCCAGAAAAACCACACTAACCATCGTGTTGGGGTACTTTTCTACTCTGACATATCCGTTGTAGCCCCTAGTAGCCCATTGTCATCCTCTAGGAAACTACCCAGTAACCCAACCCCTTGAATCTAGCCACCCTACAGATGTGTAGAATTCATAGTTGATCTTATGCCAGACACAACCCCAATTTCTGGACGTCCATATAGAATGGACCCACCTTAGTTAGTTGAGCTTAAAATCCAACTCGAAGCTTTGTTGGAAAAAGGATTCATTCGCCCTAGCTCATCGCCATGGAGATGCCCCGTTCTGTTTGTAACGAAGAAAGATGGAAAAAAGGATGTGCATAGACTACCGCCCGCTAAATCTAGCGACGATAAAGAACAAGTATCCACTTCCCAGGATCAATGATGTTTATGATCAACTTGCTGGATCCTCTGTCTTATCCAAGATGGATTTGAGATTAGGCTATCATGAAATCAAAGTCCGAAATGAGGACATTCAAAAAACGGCTTTCACTACTAGTTATGGTCTGTACGAGTACACCGTCATGTCCTTTGGTTTAACCAATGCCCCCGCCACTTTCTCGCGCATGATGAATTCGATCTTCATGGAGTACTTGGATAAATTTTGTTGTAGCCTATCTTGATGACATTCTCATCTACTCGAAGAACAAAGAAGAACATGCCAAACATCTTAGGCTGGTATTGATGAAACTTCGAGAGCATCGCCTTTATGCCAATTTCTCTAAGTGTGAATTTTGGCTACCAGAAGTGACCTACTTAGGCCACGTAATATCTGCAAAAGGAATTGCTGTGAGTCCCGAGAGAGTTTAGGTCGTCCTTGACTGACTCCATCTGAATCGGTTAAGCAAGCTAGGAGTTTTCTTGGCTTAGCAAGCTATTGCCGCCGCTTCGTTGAGAACTTCTCCAAAGATGCAAAGCCTCTAACTGAACTCCTCAAGAAAGAGAAGAAATTTGAATGGACCCTCAAGTGCGAGGAAAGCTTTCAAGAGCTGAAAAGAAGTTCTGAACCCGTACTTGCGCCTCCAGACACCAAAAAGGATTTCGAGATCTATTGTGATGCTTCACGGCAAGGGTTAGGGTGCATACTTATGCAAGATCGACATGTGGTAGCATACGCTTCACGCCAGTTGCGTCCACATGAAGAGAACTACCCTAACCATGATCTTTAACTCGCCGCCGTAGTTCATGCCTTGAAAACTTGGGGACATTACCTCCTTGGTAATTGTTGTGCGATATATTTCGACCACCAAAGCCTCAAATATATATTCACCCAGCCAGATCTTAATCTCAGGAAAAGACGCTGGATAGAGTTGATCAAAGATTAGAACTTAGGAATTTCTTTCACCGCAGGAAAACCAATGTCGTGGATAATGCAATAAGTCGTAAGTCGTGTTCTAACAACCTCATGTTACAACAATATCAACCACTTATTCATGAGGAATTTCGAAAGGTCAATCTTGAGATAGTTCCTCATGGATTTCTTTCTACCTTGGTGGTGAAACCAACCCTTGAGGATCAACGCATAGTTTCCCAAAAGCATGCAGCAGGTGTTCGCCCGATCAAGGAGAACATTGCTAGCGAAGCTGCTAAATGTTTCTCAACAGATCTATGTGGAACGGTATTCTTTGAAAATCGTTTAGTAGTACCTAAGAATAAGGACCTGAGGCAACTCATTCTAAAGGAAGCTCATGACACTCCCCTCTCGATTCATCCCGGTAGAACAAAGATGTACCGAGATCTACGCCAGAGATTTTGGTGGACTAGGATGAAGAGAGACATTGCTCGATTTGTTGCCGAATGTGATGTTTGTCGTCGCATTAAGGAAGAACATCAAAGACCTTCTGGTACTCTTCAACCTTTGCCTATTCTCGAGTGGAAATGGGACAAAGTCAGTATGGATTTCATCATTGGCTTTCCAAAAACCCAGAAAGGAAATGATGCCATCTTCATTGTCGTTCATAGACTTTCCAAAGTTGCTCACTTCCTTCCCATTCGCGAGTCCAGAAATGCGAGCCAATTAGCGGACTTGTATGTCTCTAGAATTACCTCTTTTCATGGTGTTCCTTTCGAAATCAATTCTAATCGTGGTAGCCTTTTCACCTCTAGATTCTGGGGAAGCTTTCAGAATGCTATGGGAACTCATCCCTCCTTTAGTACAGCTTTCCATCCCCAGTCTAGCGGTCAAGTTGAAAGGGTTAACCAAATTCTTGAAGACATGCTCAGAGCTTGTGTTATCTCTTTCGGAAAGAGTTGGGAGAAGTCTCTTCCATTCGCCGAATTTGCTTATAACAATAGTTTCCAATCTAGTCTGAACATGGTCCTTTTGAATTCCTCTATGGACGACGATGTCGAACACCCCTAAACTGGTCAGAAACCAGTGAAAGACAATTCTTTGGACCGGATATGATCAAGGAAGCAGAAGAGCAGGTTTTCATTGTTCGTGATCAATTGAAAGCAGCCCAGTCTCATCAGAAAAGCTACTATGATCGTCATCATAGGCAAGAAATCTACAATCTGGATGAGAAGGATTATCTTCGGGTTACTCCTCTGAAGGGAACCCAACGATTCGGTATCAAAGTCAAGTTGGCCCCATGTTACATTGGACCTTTCCGAATTCTTGCTAAAAGTGGAGAAGTTGCCTACCAACTTGAACTACCCCCACACCTTTCCCGAGTACATGATGTATTCCATGTGTCACAACTCAGGCGTTGCTTCAAGGACCCATCTGCGAAGTCGACCATGAAACGCTTGATCTCCAAGATGACCTTTCATATCGAGAGTACCCCGTTCGTATTATTGATTCAGCAGAGCGTGTCACTCGTCGTCAGAAGATCAAGTTTCTGAAAGTGCAATGGTCACACCACTCTGAGAAAGAAGCCACCTGGGAAAGAGAAGACCGTCCTAGTGCCGAGTACCCCACCTTCCTCCCGAAGACATCTGAATCTCGGGACGAGATTCTTTTGAGTGGGGGCGAGTTTTCAGAACCCTCTTTTAGGTATGTGCTCGGATCAAGACTCAACTTGCATCATGTCAAAAATTTCAAATGAAATTGAAATGGGAGAAGGAACCCCCCAAGATGAATTTAATTCAAATGGCCACAATAAAAGTTTCTCCAAAAATTCATTTTGCATTTTTGAAAACTCCCATAAATAAGTGTGATCACATATCAAGTGATGTGGGACCAATCCCATGCTCATGGATTTTTCAATTATTCAAAGAGGAGCTTGGAATTAAATTTAAACCACTATTTGAATTGAAGTTCAAATTGTTTGAATTTCAAAAATCCCCAAACTTTGTGAGTGGCTAGCTATATGCTATGTAAGGCCACATAAAAAGTATGGGCATTTTATAAAATGGCTAGCTAATTTATTTGGCAAGCTAAACAAAAATGCATAAAAGAAAAGAAATAGAAAATAGAAAAGAGCCTTACCTGTGCTTCTAGCCCAACTCATCCCCCCAGCCAGCCCAAGCCCACCTACCCCTTGTTGTCTACCCCAGGCAGGCGGACACGCTGCTGCGTGTCGGCCATGCCGAGCACGCCGACGTGCCCCTGACCACCTCCTTCTTCCCCTGTCCACCTCTTCATGTCTGGAGAAGCCCCGCAGCCTCCCCGATCTATTCCCCCCCTTGGGAGCTGTAACAGCCCAGATTTCACAAAAATTAAATTTTTTGTTTTAGGTGTGAATTGTTTGATTGTATGATTTGTTTGCGGTGTTTGCATCCCCGATTTATTGATCGACGATTATTTTCCCCCCTCTTATCTCGTACCGGACGGAGACCGACCCTTTCCACCCTGACAGTCGACCTTTGCGACACCGGGTTTCACCCGATCACCGTCGCGAAAACCGCACAAGACCAGCCACAGTCAACGGAACGAAAACCCCGTCTAATAATTAAACGGGTTATTTTTATAGCGCGTCAGAAAGTGTTCTCGGAATGGTTACAGCGCGAGGTGAACGCCGCCGGCTTGACGCGCTGATCGCGCAGTTCGAAGTTTTACCCGAATCGGAGGTCCTGCGGACCCCCGTCGGTCAGAAACGTAAACACCGCGCGCGTGAGAGAAAAACCGGGGATGTTTTTGCAAACTGCCAGCCACCTTGGCTATATAAAGACCACCACTCCCCCACCCCTTGCTAGGGTTTCCCTAGCCACAAAATTGTAGCTACCCCCCTCCATTTTGCCACAAAACACCCCCATTTTCGCACCAAACCCTAATCCAGATCTGAAAAACTGCCCAATTCGTCTTGGACTGTCAGATCCGGAGATCCGACGGCCATGGATCCGCCACGTCAGCTCCTAACCTCCACCTTCTCCTCTCTCTCTTCACCAGCACCGGGCCGAGCCGCCGCTTCTCCCCATCGCGCCTCCGCCGCCTCCGGCCACCGGTCTGCCACTGGTAGCCGACCTCCCTCTCCGTTTCTCCCTGCGCCTCCCTCTCCTCCTGACCTCCCTCCTCCTCACCCGTCGCGCAGGAACAGCGGGAGCGCCGCCGCAACCATGGGCAAGCTCGGGCGGAGCCGCTTCACGCTGTCGCCGGAGATGGGTCGCGCCGCCCCCTAGAACCCCATCGGCGACCCCATCCGGCCACCTCCAGGTCTCCTCCGCCCGTTCCCATCCTCCTCGTCGTCCTGCGCCGCCCCTCGCCGGCGAGGTCGCAGCCGGCGCGCCGCGTCCTGCTGACGGGATCGGGAGGCTCCCGAACCGGCCACCCCAGCAGCCCACGTGGCCCAGCGCAGCCCAGCCCGAGCCAGCCTCCAGGCCCAGCCAGCGTCGAGCCCAGCGGGCATCTCCAGCCGCAGTCATGCCGAGCCCATCTGGGGTGAGCCGCCCCCGCTTTTTTTCTTTCTCTTTCTTTTATACAACGGTAGTTGGGCCAGCCCAGTAGCTTTCGGCCCGTTAGATGTTTTTTTTTTACTTTTCTAGTTTATTTATTTTGCAGATTGTATTAATTTTGCGTGGCCCGTATCTTTTTAATGGGCATCTTTTGTGAGCATTTTGATTTGAGGCCATCTTGATGTTGTTATTCTCTGTTGAAGTGGGAATCAGACTGTTAACTGCTATTATTCTCTGTCCTGTGCTGCTGTTATTATTTTATTGCAAGTTTGATTCATGATTGTGACACATCCATGAGTCCTATTGCATTGATTCTTGTTGCATACTGTTAAGAATCATGTCTACTACCATTATATGTATTGCATTGTCATGTTTAAAATTCTGGTCATAGATATGTTTATCTCCAAAGTTGCTATCCTGCTGTTTTTGACAGCCACCTCTGTTTTTCTCTAAGTCTGTAACTTTCCGATGCCATGTTGTTTGCTTAATATCTTTTGATCTGCTATGCCTATTACCTTGATTCTTGTTTGTACTTGATAACCATCATGTCTACTTCATGCTCATATATTGCTATGTCATGTTGGTGCACTTTTGCATATAGTTTTCCTCCTATTTATACAGCATGAAAATAACAGTTTATGCCCTGTTTTCCTGATTTTCACTAAGTCCTAGACCAGTAATGTTTTATTGCCTTTTGCTTGGGCTATAATTAATTGTTCATGATGCCTTTTTGCATGATTCTTTTTGTCATGCATTCCTTGTCATGTCTACAACAATTCCATGTCATTTTGTGTATGTTTGCATTCATTATCCTGTTTATGCATTACTCTAAAGTGTGCTTCCTGATGTTTGGCATATTGTGTTCCAAACTTGTTTTGCTTGTATATTTTTAACCGTAACTCCGTTTGGAGTGTTCATTATATGTAACTTGATTAGAATTTCATGTACTTTGTGTTTATGCTATTGTTTGCTGCTGTTAACAAATATAAAATTTGGTTTAGGGAAGAACAGTACCAAATCCTTTAATTGTCGTGCGACACTTAGTGTATGCCATGTTTAGGTTGTGCCTCACTTAAATTGACTAGCATAGATAGTTTACTTTGTGATTCACCTCTTGTCATGTTTGTGTGCTAGCCATGCTTGAGTGAGATTCCATGTTAACAACCTTTGCTCACCTTGTGTAGCTAAATAACTTGAACCATTCTAAATGTGTGGTATCGTCGTGTGTGACGAGTACTCCACTTATTCTGTTAGTAACCTCTCTCGACGGTAGGTGCGATGTCTCGTGTTGCCTTCTTGTTGATGCTTGCTCGTGTTTGCTTTGTAGTAATAGATGCTTGCTCGTTGATTGTTTTCCAGTGTTTACCGTCTTGTGTGCTTCCGCGGGTACCTTCGGAGACGATGCAAGCTTGCGATCAACTACACCTTCGGACCCCGACTTATCAACAGGCAAGGACTATACATTACTTATGATCCATTCTATTTCAACCAGCGGTTTGCAATGCTAGTCTAGGTTAGGTTCGATGTTTGATCCTACCACATGTTTACAGCCTGTTTCAAACCGATACAGCCATGTCCCCTCCCAGAAAACCTTGTACTGCTATGTTACTTTTGCTCGTTGCTCAGCCCCTGCTTAGTATGGATGCTTAGGATGCTACGATGTTACCCTGTTAGTCCTTGGTTTGGGCTATCACATTATTATATTGTTTTTGATGATATGATTATTATAATGTTGACTATATTCGACGAAGGATGGAAGGTCTAGGCTATCCCGCCCCGACGCTTTGTTCCAGTCGAGTCACCTAGGATCCAAGTTCTGGGTATTGGTTTTAAGACTGAGAGTGCCTAACCGCATGTGGGATACTATGGGGTCCCCTTTTCTTACCAATCTAGCTTCAAACATTTGTAGAGGTGGCCTAAGTTGATTTGCCATTTGAAACCATGCATATATGTCTATCGGGTCACTCCTAGCAGATATCCTTTAAAATAACCCGGGTCAGCGGGGACATAGTTTCTCAGTTGGTCCACACCTGGTGAGCTAGAGGCCTGCCCACATGTGAGGGGATCAGTTACCTCGACCTTGGCCAGACGGAAGAGTCCGATCCGAGAGCGTGGCCATCTTTTGGATTGGGTGTCGACTCCCCGGGGGCCACCCGGATTTGTTTGTTGTTAGCTAGAGGGACCTGTCGTTTCGGATCTCTCGGAACTAAATCATAAAATGGTTGCTTATGATGTGCTTCGTCCCCGGATCTGGATGGAAACATCTAGATCTAGAACAGTACCGCATATCGGGCCTTACAACTTGGTATCAGAGCCTTATCGACCGTAGGATCCCTTTTCTGGTCGAAGTCGAGTCTAGACAAAAACAATTTTGTAGTTACTAAGTTAGTTATCGGAGAGTAGGATTCTTTTTACTCCTTACCCTTTCTCTGGTCAGGACAAGTGTCGTAAGTGTCTTATTATCACCTTATCCTCTTCAAACTTTAGGATCTCGAGTAAGTAGAGTTCGGAACCGTTACAATGCCTTGCTTGCAGCGTATCTCGACTCCGACCTCAGGTTTGGTAAATCCTGTAGTACCTTTAGCTTATCCGACTCCGGATAATATCTTGGTCGTCTGTTGACTTCCATTCCTCTTGCCTAGTGTCCTCACGATTTTAGTGAGAATGCTTCTTTTGATCGTCGCTTGGACTGTCGTTCTTCCTCTTGATCTCCTGATGGTTTCGTTTTCTGACGTTGTCGTCTCCCTGCGGAAAGTTTTCTCTACGGAGTTCGTCGTTTGACATGGAGCAGAGTCCCTTGTTGGTGGTGTTGAATATTGTCGACTCTATTTTCTCTCCCCTCCTCTCCCTGGATCGTCCTGGATCTCGGGACGAGATCCCTTGTTGGTGGTGTTGTATTGTAACAGCCCAGATTTCACAAAAATTAAATTTTTTGTTATCGGTGTGAATTGTTTGATTGTCTTATTTCTTTGCAGTGTTTGCATCCCCGATTTATAGATCAACGATTATTTTCTCCCTCTTAGCTCGTACCGGACGGAGACCGACCCTTTCCACCCTGACACTCGACCTTTGCGACACCGAGTTTCACCCGATCACCGTCGCGAAAACCGCACAAGACCAGGCGCAGTCAACGGAACCAAAACGCCGTTTAATAATTAAAAATATTATTTTTATAATTCACCGGAAAGTGTTCTCGGAACGGTTCCAGCGCGAAGTCAACGCCGCCGGCTCGACGTGCGGATCGCGCAGTTTGAAGTTTTACCCGAATCGGAGGTCCTGCGGACCCCCGACGGTCAAAAACGTAATCACCGCGCGCGTGAGAGAAAAACCGGGGATGTTTTTGAAAACTGCCAGCCACCTGGGCTATATAAAGACCACCACTCCCCACCCCTTACTAGGGTTTCCCTAGCCACAAAATTGCAGCCACCCCCTCCATTTTTCCCAAAAACACCCCCATTTTTGCACCAAACCCTAATCCAAATCTGAAAAACTGCCCAATTCGTCGTGGACCGTCAGATCTGACGGCCCTGGATGCGCCACGTTAACTCCCAACCTCCACCTGCTCCTCTCTCTCTTCACCAGCACCGGGCCGAGCCGCCGCTTCTCCCCACCGCGCCGCCGCCGCCTCCGGCCATCGTTCTGCCGCCGGCCGCCGACCTCCATCTCCGTTTCTCCCTGCGCCTCTCCTCCTCCCTCTCCTTCTGACCTCCCTCCTCACCCTTCGCGCAGGAACAGCGGGAGCGCCGCCGCAACCATGGGCGAGCTCGGGCGGAGCTGCTTCGCGCTGTCGCCGGAGATGGGTCGCGCCGCCCCCTGGAACCCCGTCGGCGACCACATCCGGCCACCTGGAGGTCTCCTCCGCCCGTTCCCAGCCTCCTCGTCGTCCTGCAGCGCCCCTCGCCGGCGAGGTTGCAGCTGGCGCGCCGCGTCCCGCTGACGGGATCGAGACCGTAGCTCCACCGCCGCAGAAGCTCGTCACCGTCCATGCTCTGGCGCCTGCCCATGGACCTTTCCAGCACCCCTCGACGCGCGCGTGCCAGGGCTTCAATTTGGTGGTCCCAGCGCATGATTTGGTGGCCGGATTTGAGAGCCCGTGCAACGTCGCCACAGATTTGGTCGCGAGCGACTAGCAACCGTAGATTTGGTCGCCGACGACTAGCCCCCGACGAGGCCGACGTGGATGTAATTAGTTTAGGCACTAATCCCCCTCCAAGAGCCACTGATAGTGGGGCCCAGAGCACCCTAATCCCCTGGTTAGTTTAAACTGCCACTGATAGACCTGGGCCATAGGTCAGCGCCCCCCCTGACGTCACCCTTGCGCAAGCATGACACAATAAAAGCATTTCTATTTAATAGAAAATCCAGAAAAGGCAAAAAATGGATTAAACTTTGGAAATTTATAACTAATTCGTTTTAACTCAAAATTGGACATATAATATATGAAAATTATCAGAAAAATGCAAGGATTCTGAATATGGACATTTTTCATGTTTGACCAATTTAAATTGGGTGAACAGAGACAAATGTGCATATGGCATTCTTTTAAATTCAAATTTGAAGTGAATTTGCAAATGACCTTGCAACCCACTTCTTTTAAATGGAATTGTCAACACATTGTAACCATGAAGACTACATTGCAAAATTTATCATGTGATTGTGCACTGTATTTTTGTTGATCCCTTGTTTGCCATGTTTGTTCGATAGAAGTGGAGCCAGAACCCGAGATCACCCCCTCCATTGAAGATACCGTGTATGACCCTCATCAGCAAGGCAAGTAAACCCCCATTGATCATGTCGTAAAATCCCACTTCCCTCTTAGTCTCGCTTATGCATGTTTAGTATGATCACCATGATAATGTTTCTACCGCATAGATGAACCCATTCCTTTGCATGACCTATCATTTTGTCACAGTAGCAAGCAAACCACAATCCTAGCAGATGTAGGAGTTGATTGATATCAGGTGGCCCCTGCAACTGTTACTACTTAATGCATGCTTAGAGTGATACAATGTTGATACTGTCGTGTGATTCGGGGATGGTAGTGATCATGATGATGATGGTGGAAAAGTGTTGGTGAATCTTCCCTAATACAACGTGAACGATGAGGTGTTGTGTAGGAGTACCACTACTGGGAAAATGGTCTTTAATGGCGCACTGGTTTTTGACATTAATGGCGATAGTAATGGCGCATATCTGGTGCACCATTACTATCCTGGATAATAATGGCGCACCAGGAGTGCGCCATTACTAAGGCCAGTCATGCGCCCCTGATGTTACTAGTCCCACCACATGTGTGTCTTGTGCTCTGGGTTACTAATGGAGAACTTTCTGGAAGTGCGCCATTGCTGTGTTTCTCCACATGTGCCACTGAGGTACACTATGTGCGCCATTACTATGAATATTAGGTTTTTTTTTCTTTTGCTTTTCTGTATTTGCACAGGTTACAAACATATATAAACATCAGATTTATAAACAGCACAGATATAAACAACAAATTTATCGAATACAATAGAAGATTAATCTCCGATTACAAATCATCATATTAGTCTCTGAATTCAAAATACCGAACAAATTTAGAACATTAAAAGTCTCGAGTAGCGAGTTTGTCTTCACATTACAAGTCGATATCTAAACTACCATGACATTGAAGAAGAGGGTGGCGGTCACGATGAGCATCATCGTGACCAAAGTGATCTTCATCCGGTTCCTCCTCCGCTCCATCCTTCCCCCGCTAGATAGCGCGTGTATCTAGCTTCCGCCTCCGCCCTTGTGGGGTATCCTTTGTAACTGTTACCGCTAAAATGGTGAACCTGTCTCCGACAATCCTCCCAGTCGTCGTAGACTTGTAAAAGCACACGGTTCATGGTCCTAGTAAAAAATAGCATCAACTACATATAAGTTGAATGATGACTGTTTAAACTAAGGAGACATATGTACATACAAGTTCATAAAAGTTTATACAACACACACGAGCTCTCGTCGATAGTGCAGAACTACATAGCTAGGCGCACGGGCATTAAGAATTTTGACTCCGCTCACGGGCCGGAGCGTGGGTGAAGCCGCCGTCTTTCGTGATGGTCATGATTGATCGATCACCGTCAGCCTGCAATCTTAGCATTGTATCTATTTCTCGGTTGGACAGTTGATTGTTGAGGTAGAACTCCCCCGTGTTACACAGGACATCTTCAGAGATGATTCCGGCCAACTCCGACTGGATGCGAAAGAATTCTTGTCTGAGGTCGGCGTCTTGAATTTCCGACAAGCGTTCGGCCCAGTTCTTGAGATGAGTTGGCAGCGTAAGGTGCTGCTGGTCCCGTACGAACGCCCGCAGGTGATGGATGGCGTAGTAGGCATCCTTCTGACCGCCAGGCGGCTACTTGACGCAGGCGAACTTTGTTACGTTAGCAAACACATCGCGCCGTACCTAACAAATTCCTTCTTGAAGGTGCCTCTAGATTTGGAGTAGCGCGAGAGAGCCTCATCGAGAACTTTCTTGATATTTGTGTAGTCTTTGTTCGACTCACGGTCCGGGTCCAAATACGTGGCCATGGACCATTTCGGGCTTAGAGCGATGAGTTTGCACTTCATTTCATCACTTCACACAACACGGATGTTAGGAGGAAAAGAACGATCGAAGTCTAAGCAACCTAATGTACATTACGGGGAAGTGAGGGGATGACTTACTCGGGAAATTAAGGAACGAGGAAGTTGTCCTTATCCTTGTTTGCCATAATGACGCCTTTGAGGTAATCACTAGCGAGTCGTCGGTCCCTGGAGCTGCACAAGAGCTTGGCACACATGTGGAAGGGGTCGACTATAACGATGTCCGGGGTCTTGTCTCTAATGATCCGCATCTCCATACTGAGCGCAAATAGCCGAACGAATGTGTAGTGCAGTGGAAAAAGGTGAAACATAGCGAAGATGTCATCAAACTACAGGAAGATCACACGTCCGATGTCGCAAGCAATAAATCCCTTTCCCTCTGGCACCTTGGCGGTGAAAACCGGGTAAACCACATCGTTTTCTCTGAGACGCCGCGTCTCTGTATTCAGAACAATGTCATGCAGACTCTTCATAGCACCAGTTGCAGCATCGAGCATTGCAGCAGATAGCATCGGTCTACCCGCCACATGCACCCTCGACATGATTCCATCGGGTCTTGGTGGCCCGTCTTGAGAACGGATCGTCGATGCCGGCTGGCTCGCAGTAGTGGGACCCTTCTTCCTTCTTGTCCGTCCCTTCTTCTTCGGCTTCTCATGTAATGGGACCTTTACCTGCTCGGAGACCGCCTTCCTGAGTGTGTTGGGGCTGATAACATTTCGCGCCTCGGCTGTCTCAGCGTCGGTGAAGGCGACAGTTGGAGGCGTCTCCTGAGAAATGAACAGTCGACGCTTATTGTTGGAATTCATCTCCGCGCTACGAGATGGGTGGGAGGAGTCTTTTGCACCAAGGTTGGGTTCTTGAGAAGCAGGCGGGAAAAGGTCGTCCATGTCGCACCCACCATGTTCCTTGAAGAAGTCATTGACACGGGCAAGTAGTGTGTTGGTGTTGGTGTTGCTCCGATCTTGTGCCACATCGATGTCCGTGGGGTGGTGGCCCGGATCAGCCGACGGTGTTGCAACGGTCTTGCCATGGCTTGGCGCCGGCTGGACTGGCGGTGGGGTGGAGTAGTTCCCCACCCCCAAACGAATCTGGAACTTCGGCCAAAGAAAGCTCCAGTTCAAGCAGCCGTGGAGGTCCATCACATCTTTGTCCTCGGCTCCAGGGGATTGATAGGGAGGTAACAATTCACTGTAGCCATCCAACACCCGAATCAGTTGAACCTTATACATGTTGGTTGGCATCGGATTACCATGGAACACGCGGTTTCCCGGTTGAATGATTCTTCCCACGGCAACATCGACCAACTCCTCGTCCACGAAGTGCAGGAGAGTGCATGGAACGTTGGCGGTGCCCTGCGAAAACATGTAGGGCGTCAAGGATGCCCAGTCAAAGGAAAAAGGATATGAAGTCATCGGTCGAGGCTTAGTTACCGTGATGGAGTCGAGCTCGGCTAATGTCGATGGACCGCCAACGGCGGGCGGGTATGTGACGGAGGGGGCGCTTGCTCCTGAGGTGCCGGGCGTTGGTGTTTTACGCTCGAATACTTGCGCTGCCGCCGGGGTCACAAACGCATCCGCCACCGGGGACACCGGCGCGGACGCAGCCGTGGGCACCGTCCTGGCCGCCGCCGGGGTCATAAACGCATCCGCCGCCGGGGACACTAACGCGGACGCAGCCGCTGCCGCCGAGTTGTGAGAGTTGCTGCCCATGAAGCTGGGAATCGGGGGCAACCCCTCTTGACCGCTCGCAAGCCAGCCTCGCATGAACACAAAAAAGGAAGGCATCATGTTATTGAGCGCATGTCCAACTTGTTCTTCCACAATGCGTGGAATCTGATCCATTTTTTCCTGGAGTTGTGCCTCCGAGCCGCTAGTGCTTTTCTCCTTTCTCCTAGTGCTATAGTAGTCGGACCATTTTGTGGAACAGCCTTTGCCGGACACGCGACCAGTTGACGACAGCTTACTAAACTTATTCTTTTTCTTGAGTGTGTTGATCGCCCTATTTAAAGAGTTGTCCCAAGGGGCGATAGGCAGGGACCCCGCGCTGCTGCTTTCAGTTTCCTGCACAAGGAACGCGGGGACCATTCAGAAATTTGGCTTCACTATTTTTTAAAATGCAACCATATGGAGCTAATTTAACTGGGGGAGGTATTCTTTACCAGAAGACACTCAAGCTCCTCCACCTTCGGATCCGTCGTAAGCTCCCCTGTTATCGGGTTCCTCTTGTACCGGGTCCTGACATAGTCATCGGTAGGCTTATCTCCGTATTTTTTGAAGAGGGGCGGTAGGCCTTGCGCGGCACGCTCCGCGTCCTCCTTGTGCCATTTCGGTTCCGCCACTCTGTAACCGCCGGGACCGAGTCTGTGGACCCCTAAGATAAATTCCCGCATACTTTGCCCCACTGACTCGATTCACTGGTTGAGATGTCCTCGCACTTGAGCTTGAACTCCTCGTAGTCAGTTTTGCTGATCGAAGGATTTGCCTCCTTGATCTTCTCGTAACTAACACCTTTACTAATAATTTTCTTCACCGTGCTTCTCCAAGTAGCCAGGGATGTGCTCATCTTCGTGAGGGTGGCACTGTTCACTTTATTCCCGTGGAGTTGTGTGTTTGCGAATTGAGCGAGGAACTTGTATCGGTTGTGCACCTTCGTGAAGAGGAGGTTGCGCAAATTCGCTCGGTTAGGATGCCTTAGGTTCTTGGTGTTGATCGAGACGGTGCCCCGGAGAATGCACCCGAGTTTTCCGACGTACCCACCGACTAATTCTTTGGGCGCCGTTGGAAGCCCATTTTTGTCCACTTCGGTAAATTCCTCTTTGACGGTGCCTAGCTTGCTCCGGCGCCTCTCCTTTTTTTGCTTCTTCGGTTGGCTGCCATCTGTGGGTTGGCTGCCATCATCAGTGGAGGGATCGGCCTCGGCGGCACCACAATCATCAGTGTACTCGGGATCGGTAGAGTCATCCCCGATGCCCTCGTAGCGGGGTTGAGGTTGTGGATCATCGTCCATGCTCATCTCCCAATATTGCTTCTGGTGGTGCGAACCGGAGGCCTCCTCGTTGTCAGCCATCTACACCCACTAAATAGGATAAGAAAAAATGCTACTATAGTGATTGGATGATATCAGGGTAGCTAGTATATCTACTCCTGTCACATTTAGAGGAAAACTAGAAAAGGAAAAAATAAAAGGCAGGTTTTAAAATATTTGGTCAAGTGAATGATGTGCAACCAGAAAATAACTTGTCAATATAAATAACTAGAAAAAGTGCATGCAAAGCACCTTCTAGTTCAAGGAAATTAACAAAGGTCATGCACGAATTCACGGAAAAATTCGGCATGACCTTTGCTAATTTTCTTGAGCTAGGACCCCATTCTCAACCGAAATGGAAATTAATCGACATTTCGGGAGAATGGGGTCATTATTTATACCTACAATAAAAGGCCTACATATAGGCACAACAGATACTAACAGATTCACTAAAAACTATAGAAGTCCACATTATTTGTACCAATCTAAAAACAGCGCCCACATTATACTAACAGATTCACTAAGGAGTTTTTCATGTAACTCAGCATTAGATAAGGTGGCGGAGCAGAACAAAAGACATAAGTAACACAATTGCTTAGTGGAAATCCTAGGAACTCTGTCAGCTTAAAAAAGCTGTATTTTTGTGCAACAAATGCAACCAAAGGCATCAAGATTATAGAATAACCATTTAAGATCCAAAAATGTGTTTAGATGAAGGAACTTATTTTGTACAAAAACAGTAATTCTGTGAGCATGTGCGACAATTGATCCACCAATGCCCCTATGGGCGCCGTGCAGCCAAGATGATGTGTGGTTCCTTCTATCCAGTACCATTTTGCACAGGAGGCCACACAACAGCATCCCGGCTGCCTGCTGTCGGGACTGCATGCTCATGGATCAATTATTGCATCTGTTCAGAAGGTTGCATTTGCACCACATGCGTACCATGGACGAAATCATACGATGTTAGAAAAAATGAATTCTATTTTTCAAAGAAGAAAGCAAATAGATCTTTACTCTCACAACTCAGATAGCTCACTGTCTTGTTATGGTAATATTACATTCCAAAATTAATTGTTACAAACATAAAAAAATCATGAAATTCTTATTGTTCTTCTCTAGTCCTTCAATTCCAGGTATGCTCCCTATATCATACATTAATCAAGTGAACTTAAAAAGTTGTCGTACAGTCAGAGAATATGGGTACAAAGAGAGAAAAGAGGGTATAAATTATAGACTCTAACTATTGTCAAGTGTGGTTCTACTGAACACATACACATCAAGAATCAAGAGCACATGCATACTGTCATAATGATTTTTTTAATCAAACACAATATTATGGGTTGGAAAATTACATGAACACAGAGCTGATCCAATCCTGTAGAAAATCCTAATTGTTAGTTAAACACAGCAAGGCTACTTTGTCATGGTGAATTGAGATTATTTTGAGGAATCTTGGTCTACCATATGATAGGATTAGTTCCAGTATCTTATTCACATGAATCAGCACAAGCATTCGGAATTGTCTCTGAACTAAGGTATACTAGCACACTGATAAGTAATAGGCAACCGTCCTACATGGAAATGGGAAGAGTTACATGGATGAGTACCAGCTCTAAGTGAAGCTCGATGGATTCAAGATCAACCGCTTCAAGTTTCCCAAACCTGTAAGGAAAAGAGAGAATAAGTATTTCTAACAGCTTTTGATCGGATTCATAAACATAAGTTCAGTCCCCCAAATCAAGCATGGTTTCTCACAGCCCACCCAAAGATGAACCAGCGCAAGGAGAATAATTTAGTGGGACTAATTCAACCAGGAACACTAGTGGCGACGGGATTACAGAAACCTTCACTTTGTCTAATCTACACTATATTGTTACAGTCTTACAGACTCCATCAATTCCATCTGCTAGGTAGAAAATCTCAATGTTTGAATTGTGCAGCGTGATAAAAACAGATAAGGGGTCCTAACTCACCAGTCCACCACCTGCTGAATCTTGGGCGCGAACTCCTCAGCCTAGCGGTCGAACATGCAAGCAAAGCATCAGCCTCAAACGTAGCGCATGGAAAGTTTCCAGAGGGTTTCCATCGAGAGGGAAAGAGAAGCGTGATTACCTCTTGCTGCGAAAGAGAATTGATCCTGGAGAGGCAGGGCGGTCGGCGGTGGCGTGGCTGGGAGATGGTGTGGGCAACGGTGTGGACGACGACGACAGGTGGCGGCGAATCCTGCAGAGAGAGGCGGAGGGGGCGGTGAGAGAGAGGGATAGATAGAGAGAGAGAGGACGTGGGAGGAGGGGCGCGGGGTCTCAAGAGGGTCGCGGGGGCGCGGGGTCGCCGGAGGGTCGCCGGACGCAGAGGAGGGGCGCGGGGAGAAGTGTGGGGGTTAGGGTTTCAGGAGAGGCGAGAGGTGGGGATTAGGGGGGTACGGGTTAGAAATGGTGCACATTTGGTACGTGCGCCATAAGGTTAGTCGATAAAAATGGCGCACTTTTGGCAAGGTGCGCCATTAACATTAATCCATATCTAGCTTAAAACATGTGTGTCTGTGCCAATGGACAGAACCACTTATATAGTCTAGTGGTTGGTCTCTTGATATATGAATCTAGCCACCCAGGTTCGAATCCTGGTAGTCCATATTTTTTGCACTTTAAGAAAATCATATCAACCTTATCATAAACATCCAAACACTTTAAAATAATGGTAGTCCCATCTTTTTTGCACTTTAAAAAGAAATTATATCGACCTTATCATAAACATCCAAACACTTTAAAATAACCACATGGCATATCCATCTCTAAAATAATATAATATTTAAAAATTCTCCAAAAATATAGGCAGCCCCATTTTTTGCACTTTAAAAAATATATAGTAATAATGACATATCAATATCTTCATAGAAAAATGATACAAAATTCCCACATACACACACACGCGGCAGACACGTTATGATTGGATCTTATTAGCTATCTTCTTTTCACGGTCTTTTTTCCCTTCTGTTTCGCGTTTGCATAATTTAGCCCCGGAACCCCTTGATTTCTTCTCTTGAACGGGCGAACGCATTTAGGTAGGGTGGTCCTGCTTCTTCTTGTTTTGTATGCTACTGCATCATCGTCGTCGTCATCTTCAATCTTCAGCTCGCCATACTTGTCGAAGTCTTGCTCGTTGGAGGCTCCATCCATTCCGATGATGTTCCTTTTGCCTCTCTGCACGACAACACGGCTGGGCTTTGACGGCCTCTCCGCATGAAGAAGCATTGGTCCACTTGGCTAGCCAGTACCCATGGCTCATTTTGCGCGGTGAAGTTTGCGCCCATGGTCTTGGATTTGGCTTCGGGTATAACCATGGTGGTGAAATACCGGCTTTCTTTTACGATGCTCTTGGCCCACCTGACGCAGAACATCGGCACCTTCTCTCCAGCATAGCTGAGCTCCCAGATCTCCTCGATCCTTCCGTAGTATCTTTTCTTGACGTTACCGGTGTAGGCTTCCATCGTTACCCCGGAGTTCTGATAATCGCTCTGCATGTCCTTTTCCTCGGCGTAGAATGTGTAGCCGTTGATATCGTATGCTTGATATGTCATCAGGTTGTGCTCGATGCCCTGTGACAAGGCAAATACAATTTTTTCTTACTCGGAAGAGTCCTCATGTAAAGGGTACGATAGAAGCTTGTCCTTGAACCAACGCGTGAAGCATGAGTTGTGCTCTTTGAGTACATCTCCGTCCGTCCACTGTTGGCCTCGGTCATTGTACGTCTTCTCAATTGAGGTTTTGTGCTCTACCACCCAAGGATCGACCAAGTCAATCTGTTGCAGTGCGACTAGGTTTGCTCTTTCAAAGTCGGCGAGTCGATCCTGAAAGTCAACATGCATTTCGCGGCGACCCTCGCGGTGACCACATCCAGCGAGCCTGCCGAGGTGCCTGTTGACAGGCAGACCAACGGGGTTATCGATGCCTAGATAATTCGTGCAAAAGGAGATGCACTCTTCGGTCAGAAAGCCTTGGGCTATGCTTCCATCTGGACGTTCCCTGTTGCGAACGTATCCTTTGATCACACCATTCTTCCATTCGGACAACATCATGCTGTGCAGGAACGTCGGCCCGAGTTGGATGATATCATCCACGATATGGACGAGGAGATGCACCATGACGTCGAAGAATGCGGGTGGGAAGTATATCTCGAGCTCGCATAGTAACACCACGATCTCTTCTTGTAGCCTTCTGAGTTTCCTCACGCCAACCGACTTTCGAGAGATGACATCGAAAAAGTTGCATAGGCCAAATAGCGTTTCACGGACGTGGTCGTCCATGATCCTGCGCATTTCAACCGAAGTAGCTGCGTCATCAGCACGTGACAGTCGTGAGACTTCATCCCGCTGAACCTCTGCTTCGCTGAGTCTAGGTATCTGCTGATCTTCCCAGCAAAACCGTAAGGAAGTTTTATTCCTAGGAGGCAGTTGATAAACTGCTGGATCTCCTTCTGACTTAGAGTGAAGCACTCCGGGGGCAGTAATAATGTTCTCTCTGCTTCTTGCTCTGCTTCTTGGCCTTTTTGACTTTGTGAAGACTTTTCGTGTCCTCCAGTGGCTCATCATCATCATCATCATCATCATCATCTTCTTCATCATCATTAGGGAGGTTTGCGTGAAGCTCCTCCCTGATGCCCATTGATAGCAAGTATGTCCTTGCTTTCGGCCCATCTTTGGATTTTTCTGGCATGTTGAGCAGGGTAGAAAGAAGACTCTCGCACACATTCTTCGTGATATGCATGACATCAAGGATGTTTGGCACACCGAGGATGTTCCAGTACGGCAAGTCCCAAAAAACAGACCTCGTTTTCCATACCTTCAGCAGCGTCTCTGGCGCCTTTCGCTTAGAATTGATCTTTTCTGGCGGTGGTCACTCTTTCCAATTTTTTAACAACATGTCTATGTCAGTGCTGCTCCTCCTACGTGGGGCCTTTCGGGGTTCGGCTGTTCCATCGAACAGATCCTTGCGTTTTCTCCATGGGTCATTATGAGGAAGCCATCTTCGATCATCCATGAACACGGTTTTTGAAGACCCGAGATCTTTAGGTAGCTTGTGATACGTTGTGTCGTCCATGCACCTAGCGCATCCACAGTGTCCGTGGACCATCTGCCCCGCAACATATCCTAAACCGAGATAGTCGTGCACCGTCGTGAGCAGTGCGACTTTCATTGGGAAATATATTTCTTCTAGAGCGTCCCACGTATTGATTGTCGTTCTCCATAGCGTATCTAGCTCCTCTTTCGGGAGCCCCAGATACAGATTGAGGTCATTTCCTGGTTGTTTCCGCCCTTTCAATTAGCACACTCATATGCATGTACTTCCTCTTCATGCACTCCCAGGGGGGATGTTGTACATGCACACAAACACTGGCCAGGTGTTATGTGTGCTGCTCTGGTTTCCGAAAGGATTGACTCCATCGGTGCTCGCGACCAACAGTATGTTCCTTGGATCCTTCCCAAAGTCCTCCTCGAAGTTAAACGCCTCCCACTGGGTCCCATCAGAAGGGTGACTCAACATCCTGTCTTTTTCTGGATCACTTTTTTCAGCTTCTTCCTTTTGCTGCTTCCTTTCCGCATGCCAGCGCATGAGCTTAGCTTGCTTAGGGTCCGCAAAATAACGTTGCAGACGAGGAATGATCGGAAAGTACCACACCGTTTTTTGAGGAGCTTTCTTCTTCTTCTTGTATCGACTTGCGCTGCACTTCGGACATACGGTAGACTCCGCGTACTCATGCCGATAAATGATGCAATCGTTAACGCAGACATGGTATCTAACATGCGGTAAATCCAGAGGACACATGATTTTCTCCGCCTCATTGAAACTGGTCGGGCACGTGTTCCCCTTGGGAAAACGGTCTTGCCAGAATGACATGTTTTCGTCGAAGCATGTGTCGGTCATTTTGTGTTTTACTTTCATCTCCAGGGCCATGAGCACTACTTTCAGGCGGGGATCCTCGGGATTTCATCCTTCATACAATGGATTAACCGCATCCATCTCAAGTTGATTCAGCTTGGCTTTCTCTCGGGCGGCAGCTCTTGCGTTATTACTCGCCTTGTTCAGAAGCAACTCTTGAAGATGAGGGTCCTGCACCCAGTCCATCGACGATGGTCCATCATCGCCGTCTTCTCCGGCATATTCATCTTCCTGATGATCATGCCCTTCGTCTTGATCTACCTCATGATCATGTCCGTCATCTTCTACATGATGATTGTGTCCTGCACCGTGATCATGTCCAGGAGATTCTTCGTCTTCTCGCCCGCCCTTGGCGCTATTTCTGCTTACTGTTGCCCGGCCACCCTGGACGAATTCATAATCTTCTTCATCACCTTGCCACCGATAGCCATCCATGAAACCACGCGTGAGGAGGTTCCCCTTTATGGTTTTTGAATCCGGTTCCAAAAGGAACTTCATCTTGCATCTTCGACACAGACATCTTATCTCCGTCTCGTTCTTTTGAATCATCTCGGCCTTCGCGGAGCTCAAAAACCTATCCACGATGCCTCCGGTCATCTTGGGAACCATGGTCGCCTACGGGGCATAGAGCAAAACGATATTTTAGAACCACATTTTTTTTGGCATGACCTTGCCTAATTATTAGGACAAAAAAGAATCAAAAGTGTGCCAAATTTTCGCCGACACAGAAATGAATCAACATTTCGGTAAAATATTGGCAACTATCGCATATGTGAGGTACCTGCAAACACACACGTACATACATATCCCATGATCATCACACATCCATTATCACAACACACATACATATATACCCCATGATCATCACATCACACCACACATATACACCGACAAAAAGTGTTTATGAGAGAGAACAAACTAGATCTACACAACAATAAAGAGAGATACCTTACTTACCAATGAAAAAAGGAGATACAACTACTTATTTTGGGTAGATCTATGGTGCAAATAAGGTGAGGAGAAGGAAGGAACCGAGAGAAGCTTGTTGGAGGTGGGGAAAGTGAGTGTGGTGTGCTGCAAAAACATCTAGTTTCTCCCAGAGTTAGTAATGGCACACCTCATCAAATATGTGCCATTACTAACTATGGGACAGGTGGTCCCAGCTGGCCAGAGGGGGGACCAGGATAGCAATGGCGCACATCCCAGAAGTGTGCCATTAGAGTTCCACACTTAGCAATGGCGCACTACTCCAATATGCGCTATTGCTATGTCATCAGGCCTGGGCCCACCCCTCCCCTAACTTAGCAATGGAGCACATCCCAGAAGTGCGCCATTAGCACACCTCGTGTCTTATGGCGCACTTCCAAGAAGTGCGCCATTGCTAAGTCAAGGGACGGGGGCTTGTCCAGGTGCGAATGGGCGGTGGTGCACCTATTGGTACGTGCTCCATTAGTAACAGGGGCACTAATGGCGCACCAGGACATGGTGCGCCATTGGTATTTAGTAATGGTGCACTGCACATGTGGTGCGCCATTAGTTTCCATATTATATATAGCTATTTTTCCAGTGGTGTACTGTCGGGACCCGGGGTTAACGTATGCAAGTCCAGCTAAGACATAGTCATATGGAGAGCCGAGAACCGTACCCACTTGTCTAAGCAAACAAGGCCAATCACAGAACGTTCTCGGAAAGCATCGTACGTGAGGGGTATCCCATCCAGGCCGGATGATCAACTGAGATGGGTCCTCATCGTCCGCACACAAGTCTAATGATATGGGTGATGAACTCCCATATTCAAAGACAAGTCGCCTCAACCATACTATCGGCTATCTCATAACTCTTACATAGACTTACTCCAGCTCGATCACTTAGTCGGGGTCTAGGGCGGGCTCGATCATACCACAAAGTGTGCACGAGACGGAGTCTCGAACAATCGCATCGCGATGCCCCAAGCTGCGCACATCTAAGGGCCACTTGGTGTATGAAAGAACGCCAGCCAGATCACAACTAAGGTCTCGAAAACCCATACAAAGACATGCATGTTATAAACATACACGCAGCACACATGCCTTGTATGAACAGTAGGTATCATTGCAATTCTCTACAAAGTATACATTTTTATTGATAACTCTTATAGAGTGCACACAGAGATCATAAACATGTGATCCAACATTACAACACAAGCGGAAGCAAATTATGTCTGAGTACAGACAAGTTTAATAAATGGCTTAAGAAGCCTTATTTAAACACAAGCCCTCCACGAGGGACCCAGTCGTCTGACTGGGACTAGACAAGCTTGATCTTCAGTCGTCCAACTCGATGAAGAAGCCACCTTCGGGGTCAGTGGGTTCATCTAAAACATAGATTAAGCAAACGTGAGTACAAAGTCGTACTCAGCAAGACTTACATAGGAGCTATATTACTCATGCACATGTATCAAGGTAAAGGGAGGTGGGGTTTCACTTGCAGAAGTGCCAGCTTTGACTTGGCTAGTCCTGAACTACGAGTACCAGACTTTGAGGTAAGAAGCGTACACGAGTCCACTATTTTCTCCAACCAATTACACCACTATGGTGCCTTTCTCGACTTCCCCACGAGAAAGCACGCCATAGCACTCACACTTATCTTGGTGTGTTTTAGAAGTATCCGATTCAAGTTATCTAATAATCAAGCTAAGGTTTCCAAGCAGTCCATAACCGCGGACGCGGCTATTCGAATAGTTTTGTTAACCCTGCAGGGGTGTACCGCTACACACATATGATCATCATTTACCGCCTTTGATCTCGACACCATTCAAGGGGTGCCAGCGAGGATGCTCACCACAACTGTTACCTCATAGCCGATCTAGTACGAGAAAGCCGCCTACTTGGGTAGGCTACCACTATCGTGAACCCGGCCGGTTTATCGAAGTGGACCCAAGTGATGTGTGCGTGGTGCATAAGCCGGTCTCGGATGAGCCGTTCTCTCACTTCGCATCCAGGCTACAAGCCTACCAGAACTCCGAACTATTGCGACATCTGGACATCGAAAGGGATGAGTTAATAGGTTGAGAGGGGTCAGTGAGCCCAATGTGTGGTCGTACTCTTCATCTTGGATCACCACACAAGAACTCGGACTTAGGGCGGTGTTCAACGAGACAACCCACCGTGTACTCCTACACAGCCTCTCATCGTTCACCTTGTATTAGGGTCGATTCACCAAAACTTTTCTACCATCATCAACATGATCACTACCATCCCGACTCACATAACAGTATCAACATGGTATCATACTAAGCATGCAATAAGCGATAACATTTGCAGGGGCCACATGATATCAATCAACTCCTACATTTGCTAGGATTGTGGTTTTGGCTACTACTGTGACAAATGATAGGTCATGCAAAGGAATGGGTTCATCTATGCGGTAGAAACGTAGCATGGTAATCATCCTATACAATGCATAAGCGAGACATGAGAGGGAAGTGGGATTTTAACGACATGATCAATGGGGGTTTGCTTGCCTTGCTGACGAGGTTCGGGTTCGGGGTCTTCAACGAAGGGGGCAGCCTCCTGCTCCGGTTCCACCTCTACTCGACAAACAACAACAAGGTAGAAAAAGTAAATACAATGCACAATCACATGATGGAAGGTTGAAATTTGATGTATATGCTTTGATGTGTGAAGCAATTCCATTTAAATGGAGTATATTGCAAATTGAATTGCAAATTCAAACTCCAATTTGAATTCAAACTTGACCAAGTTACATGTGACATTGTTTGATCATTTTGAACCTTTTGGAAATGTGTATGATATGCCTCTGAAGTGTGGTTGAAATGTAGCATAATTCCATGGTCCAAGTTGCAAAAGCATTTGAATTGAATTTGAATAAATTCCAAAAAATTCAAATGACATATGCTACTGGTCCCATTTTAAAATCAACTCAAACATTCTTGAAAGTTGGATTTTAGGATAGCTTATTTTCTCCTGATCATTTTTCATATATTATTTGTCCAATTTGGAGTTAATATGAATTTTCTATGAATTTCCAAAGTTTGGGGTATTTTCTGGATTTTTCTGAAATATTTTTATTTCTTTTATTATTTGGAAATTCCTTTATTCCTTTTATTGCCTCAGCATGATGCACTGCTGGCGTCACCAGGGGGCTGACAGGTGGGCCAGGGGTGTTAGTGTGACTGGCTAATTAACTCGGCTGGTTAATTTAATCCAGTGGCTTAATTAAGCCACTGGGCCCACTGGTCAGTGGCCCAGGGTGGGTTTAGGAGGGGGATTAGTGGCTAACCCACCGGCGGCTAAACGCCGGCGGCCAACCCACGGCGGCGCTGCACGGGAGGAGGCTCCCGTGGTCCGTTTGAAGCGCTGGAGGTACCAAACGCAAGCTCGTGGAGCCGCGCGTCTCGGGGAGGGTCCAGGTGACCAAGGAGGCCACCGGAGCGACGCCGGCGACGACCTTCCGCGGTGACCGTGGCACGGGCTCGGGGTGGATCTCGCTGCAGAGCACCATTTGAGCAACCGCTGAGCGCGTTCGAAGCAGCAGTTCACGGCGGAGGTGATGGACAAGACGGCGAGGATGATTGCCTAGCAGATGCTCGCCGACGACGACCGTGGCGGCTCGGTACTCCGGCGACCATGGCAATCGGTGACAGAGGAAGAAATCGAGGGGGAGAGGTTAGGGGTTTTGACCGTGAGCTCACCAGGAACTCAACGGAGGTGGTGGCGAGGGCTGAGGTGGCTCGACGGCGATGTAATCGACGAAGTTGCGCGGCGGCCGTAGATGAAGACGACGACGCGATTCGGCAGCTCCAGGGGGCTTCAGCTCCCCATATTCCGCTCAAAGACGAAGTCAACTGCGGTGAAGACGAAGGATAGGATCCGGGGGCTTCTCGGCGTCGATGGCTACGCGGGGGCTTGACGGTGCTCCGGCGAGCTTCACGGACGTCGGCGGATCGGGCGAGAGAGGAGGGGGAGGTGGTTCTGGAGGGAGGGGAGTGGACGTGGGCGTCTCCAGGACGCGTCTAGAGGGCTCGGGAGGCTGGGGGGGGGGGGGCGCCAGGCAAGCAGGTGGCGTGGCGACGGCGTCGGCATGCCGGGCACGCAGCTGCCTGGCTGCCTGAGGAAGAAGACAAGACGGCTCGGAGTGGGCTGGGCCGGCTGGGCTTCGCCTGGGGCGACAGGTAACTCCTCTGCTTCCTTTTCTTATTTCCTTTTTCTGATTTCTTCTCATATTTGTTTTGCTGTGCTAAAATAAATAGCTAGGCATTTTAATAAGTGCTGAAATTTTTTATATGGCTTCATAATAATATAGACTAGCCACTTATAAAGTTTCAACATTTTTAAAATTCAAATAATTTGAATCTTAACTCAAATAGGGGTTTTTCATTAAATCCAAGGTACTGTTTGAATATTTGAAAAATCCATGAGCATGGGGTGGGTCCCACATCACTTGATATGTGATCACACTCATTTATAAGACTTTTCAAAAATCTAACATGAATTTTTGGAGAAGATTTTTATCTGGCCTTTTGAATTAATTCATCTGGGGGGGGGGGTTCCTTCTCCCATTTTTCTTTTGATTTTGATTTCAAAGATTTCTTTTGAAATTTTAACATGATGCAAGAGTACTTTCTAACCCTAGCACATTACCTAACAGAGGGTTCTGACAACTCGCCCCCACTCAATAGAATCTCGTCCCGAGATTCAGAAGTCTGCGGGAGGAAGGAGGGATACTCAGCACTGAGACGGTCTTCTGTTTCCCATGTAGCTTCTCTCTCAGAGTGGTGTGACCATTACACTTTCAGAAACCTAATCTTCTGACGACGAGTGACACGCTCTGCGGAATCAAGAGTACGAACGGGGTATTCTCGATAAGAAAGGTCATCTTGGAGATCAAGCGTTTCATGGTCGACTTCGCGGATGGGGTCCTTGAAGCAAGGCCTGAGTTGGGACACATGGAATACATCATGTACTCGGGAAAGGTGCGGGGGTAGTTCAAGTTGGTAGGCAACTTCTCCACGTTTAGCAAGAATGCGGAAAGGTCCGATGTAACGTGGGGACAACTTGCCTTTGATACCAAAACGTTGGGTTCCCTTCAGAGGAGTAACCCGAAGGTAAGCCTTCTCATCCAGATTGTAGCTCTCTTGCCTATGATGACGATCATAGTAGCTTTTCTGACGAGACTGGGCTGCTTTCAATTGATCACGAACAATGCGAACTTGCTCTTCTGCTTCCTTGATCATGTCCGGTCCAAAGAATTGTCTTTCACCGGCTTCTGACTAGTTTAAAGGTGTTCGACATCGTCGTCCATATAGGAGTTCAAAAGGAGCCATGTTCAGACTAGATTGAAAATATTGTTATAAGAAAATTCGGCGAATGGCAGAGACTTCTCCCAATTCTTTCCGAATGAGATAACACAAGCTCTGAGCATGTCTTCAAGAATTTGGTTAACCCTTTCGACTTGACCGCTAGACTGAGGATGGAAAGCCGTACTAAAGGAGAGATGAGTTCCCATAGCATTCTGAAAGCTTCCCCAAAATCTAGAGGTAAAAAGGCTACCGCGATCAGAATTGATTTCCAAAGGAACACCGTGAAGGGATACAATTCTAGAGATGTACAAGTCCGCTAACTGGCTAGCAGTTATAGACTCGCGAACCGGAAGGAAGTGAGCAACTTTGGAAAGCCTATCTATGACAACGAAGATGGCATTGTTTCCTTTCTGGGTTCTTGGAAAGCCGGTGATGAAATCCATACCGACTTTGTCCCATTTCCACTCGGGAATAGACAAAGGTTGAAGTGTACCAGAAGGTCTTTGATGTTCTGCCTTAATGCGACGACAAACATCACATTCGGCAACAAATCGAGCAATGTCTCTCTTCATCCTAGTCCACCAAAATCTCTGGCGTAGATCTCGGTACATTTTTGTGCTACCGGGACGAATTGAGAGGGGTGTGTCATGGGCTTCCTTGAGGATGAGTTGCCTTAGTTCCCTATTCTTAGGTACTACCAAACGATTTCCAAAGAATACCGTTCCCTTTCTATCTGTGGAGAAACATTTAGCAACTCCGCTAGCAATGTTCTCCTTGATCCGGCGAACACCTCGTGCACGCCTTTGGGCAACTATGATTTGATCCTCAAGAGTTGGTTTCGCCACCAAGGTAGAAAGATATCCATGAGGAACAATCTCAAGATTGAGCTTGCGAAAGTCCTCATGAAGAAGTGGTTGATACTATCGTAACATGAGGTTGTTACAATACGACTTACGACTTAGTGCATCAACCATGACATTGGCTTTGCCTGGGGTGTAAGAAATTACTACGTCGTAATCTTTTATCAAATCAATCCAGCGTCTTTGCCTGAGATTAAGATTTGGCTGGGTGAAAATGTATTTGAGGCTTTGGTGGTCGGAATAAATCTCACAACGATTACCAAGGAGGTAATGTCGCCAAGTTGTTAGGGCATGAACTACGGAAGCGAGTTCAAGGTCATGGGTAGGATAGTTCTCTTCATGTGGCCGCAATTGGCGTGAAGCATAAGCTACCACATGTCGATCTTGCAGAAGTATGCATCCTAACCCTTGCCGTGATGCGTCACAATAGATCTCGAAATCCTTTTTGGTGTGTGGAGGTGCAAGTGCGGGTGCAGAAGTCAATCTTCTTTTCAGCTCTTGAAAGCTTTCCTCACACTTGGGAGTCCATAGGAATTTCTTATCTTTCTTGAGGAGTTCAGTTAGAGGCTTTGCAACTTTAGAAAAGTTCTCAACGAAGCGACGGCAATAGCTGGCTAGGCCAAGAAAACTCCTAACTTGCTTAACCGATTCAGGTGGAGTCCAGTCAAGGACGGCCTGAACTCTCTCGGGATTCACAACAATGCCTTTTGCAGAAATCACGTGGCCTAAGTAGGTCACTTCTGGTAGCCAAAATTCACACTTGGAGAATTTAGCATACAGGCGATGCTCTCGAAGTTTCATCAATACCAGCCTTAGGTGTTCGGCATGTTCTTCTTCGTTCTTCGAGTAGATGAGAATATCATCGAGATAAACTACAACAAATTTATCTAGGTACTCCATGAAGATCGAATTCATCATGCGTGAGAAAGTGGCCGGGGCATTGGTTAAACCAAAGGACATGACGGTGTACTCGTAAAGACCATAACGAGTAGTAAAAGCCGTTTTGGGAATGTCCTCGTTTCGGATTTTGATTTGATGATAACCTAATCTCAAATCCATCTTGGAGAAGACAGAGGATCCTGCAAGTTGATCATAAAGATCATTGATCCTGGGCAATGGGTACTTGTTCTTTATCGTCGCTAAATTTAGCGGGCGATAGTCTACGCACATCCTTTCTGTTCCATCTTTCTTCGTTACGAACAGAACGGGGCAACCCCATGGCGATGAGCTAGGGCGGATGAAGCCTTTTTCCAACAAAGCTTCCAGTTGGGTTTTAAGCTCAGCTAGCTCACGTGGGGCCATTTTGTATGGGCGTCTAGAAATTGGTGCGGTTCCTGGGGCAAGATCCACTATAAACTCTACACATCTGTCGGGTGGCATTCCCGGCAGCTCTTCAGGAAAGACATCCGGGAAGTCACGAACCACCGGAATATCTTCAAGTTCTGGAAGGGGAAGTACATTCAAGGAATGCACTTGGGTTCTTGTTCTGGGTGAGGTATAGTTGACGGTTTTGCCTGAAGGGTGGGTGAGTTTCACGGATTTGCCTTTGCAATCTAGGTAGGCATTCTGTCTTGTTAGCCAATCCATGCCAAGGATGACATCAATGTCTGAAGACTTGAGGGCTATGAGTGAAGCAAGGAATACTAAACCCTCAATTGCAATCTGATTACCATGGCTTACTCTATTAGTTTGCCATCTTGACCCTGGAGTTTGAATAATCATTGGGGTGGACAATTCAACAAAAGATAACTCATGACGAAGTGCATAACTTTCCGACATGAATGAATGAGATGCTCCTGGGTCGAAAAGAACGGAAGTAGGAACATAATTTACTGGGAGCGTACCAAGAATGACGTCAGTGGTGTCGTCAGTCTCTTCGGCGGCAATCTGGTTCACACGTCCACGAGTGGCGGGAGGAGCGGGTTTGGCGGTGTAGACCTTCTGGGGTGGCTTGCCACGACCATTGTTGTTGCCTCCGGCACGGGGTGGAGCATTCTGATTCTAGATCTGGTTCTGGGGACACTCACGAGAGTAGTGGCCTGCCTGACCACACTTGTAACAGGCTCCAAAAACAGTGCGCGGAGCTGGGTTGTTTGGTGGAGCTGGGTGGAACTGGGTTGGTGGATGAGGCGCCACATAGGATGGCCTCGGTGGGTTGTTCTGGCGGAACATACTGTTTGGGATCCAGATCTTGCGTTTCTGCGAGCCAGAACTGGATGAACTGTCGTCTCTAGGGTGTTTGCGGAAATCGTTGGGGGTGTTCATGTCCTCTGCCTTGATGGCCTTGTTGACAAGGACCTGGAATGTGGAAAAGTCATGTAGGTTGAGTTCACGACGGAGTCCAGAGTTGAGGCCACGACGGAACCTCTCTTGTTTCTTGGAGTCGGTGGAGACTTCTTTAGTAGCATAACGAGCCAGTCGGTTGAACTCACGACTAAACTCGTCAACGGTCCTTCTTCCTTTGGTGAGGTTGCAGAACTCCTCACGCTTGCGGTCCATAAGACCCTTGGGGATGTGGTGCTTGCGGAAGGAAGTGCAGAATTCATCCCAAGATGTAGGCGGTCCAGCGGGACGCATATTCAGGAAGCTCTCCCACCAAGAGCTAGCTGCACCTTGAAGGTGATAGGTGGCATAGCTGACCTTGTCGCCATCTGCAACATGGCCTTCTTGGAGCTTCCTCTCGATGCTGCGAAGCCAGTCATCGGCGTCAAGAGGCTCGGTGGAGTAACTGAAAACCGGGGGATGAAGTCGTTCAGGGACACCAACTCGTTGCGCTGCTGAGTGGTGTTGCGAGCAATGACTTCCAGCAGATTGTGAGAGTCTCGGCGGTTCCTCTCAACCTCTATCAGAACCTGAGCCATCGTGGGTGGGGGTGGAAGGTTGCCTTCCTCCTGGTCATTCCCACGACCCTGGTTACGACCAATCTGGCCACGGGTTCCTTGAGACATCCTGAAGGTGAAAAACCAAAGTCAAACAGAGTTGATTGGGAGAGTCTAAACAAGGTATTGAAATACTGGAAGGATTACAGAGCAAAGGAAGTAATCATCTTGACAACATGGTGATAAAGCATACAAGCCATATATTCACAAGCTGTCATACAAGGCATACATCGTTTTAGTACAAGCACCAAGCTAATACAAACATGATGAAGATGATACATCCTTCAGAGGCACTCTGACTTCCTATACATTATTTATCTAAGCCTCTGGAACTTAGACCCTTGCGTACAATACACTAAGATACTACTACATCAACACTAAGTAAGACCACAGGCGGTCTCACTCATCTCCATCTCCATAGTAGTCCTCATAAAAGTTACCCGCGTATCCCGGTAGCTGAAGGTGACCATCGGAAAACACGGAGGCCTGTGGACCCTGATATCCATTTGGGCAAGGATGGGGCCTAGGTCCAGCGTAGGATGGAAGCAAATGACCACGGGGTGGAAAAATGCCTCCAATCTCGGGCCAAGCAACTCGAGAAGGCATCTGAGTCCTCACTGGGTAGATAGCATCATACTCAACTTATCCAACGCTCACGAAGGGTGCCAAAAGGGCCAGTGCTCGATAAAGACGAACACGGGTGGCGTGGAGCTCGAAACGGAGAGCGCGTGCATCACGATCTCGATCACTCGCAAATCTAGCAGTCATCTAAAGTGCGGGATCCTCTGCAGAGTGATCTGAGTAGAGTCCGGTGTAATATCCCTCTTCTCCTGGAAGTGCAACAGGGATATAGCGGAACGATGTGTCTCTCAGCATAGTGTGCTCCTCTCTCAGCAGGGTAATACATGAATATGCAGCATCCTGCACAACCATGTTCTCAGTCATGCCAATGCCATGTCCAAAGTGGATGGGCTGAGTGACTCCAACGTGGTGCGGATAGATCCGGACAATGCAGTGGAACTGGGTCTGGTTGAAGTCGAGGAACTGCTCCTCAACGGTGTACTCAGGATACCATCGATATCCCACATAGGACATCATCTCGATCAATGTGGCGGGATGGCCACGCACACCGAGGCACCTGGTCAAACGAACAATCTGCCGAGGGGGAAGATCTGCCATCTGAAACAGAAAGAAGGAGTTTGCAAATGCATCAGATTATGAGATAAACCTGGAATGACTCGGACAGCATAACGGCTGTAATTGCAAGAAAAAGACAATTTCTTACAACATGGAAACAACACTTACATACGAAGTAATAAATCAGGAAGCATAACCAGTCTATCAAACCGATCACA
Organism: Bromus sterilis; assembly: GCA_950022295.1. Taxonomy (NCBI): domain Eukaryota; kingdom Viridiplantae; phylum Streptophyta; class Magnoliopsida; order Poales; family Poaceae; genus Bromus; species Bromus sterilis. The sequence continues at coordinate 151,206,097 of OX465596.1, read as the reverse complement.
ACTTTCCTACGGGTACAAGGAAGCAAACAACGAGATGTTCTAATCAGACAGAGAAGAGCCTAGTCCTATCTTCCCGTAGAATAAGATGAGGGTGACTCAGAACTCAGAACGAAGGGGGTAAGGATAAAAAAGAAGCCTTACATTATTCCCTTATATACCCAGAGTAACTATATAACTATAGCAAGCTAGTCTCGACTTCGGCCAAGGCTACTAGTCCTACAGTCAGTCCTGCTCTGATACCAAGTCTGTCGGGACCCGGGGTTAGCGTATGCAAGTCCAGCTAAGACATAGTCATATGGAGAGCCGAGAACCGTACCCACTTGTCTAAGCAGACAAGGCCAAGCACAGAACATTCTCGGAAAGCATCGTACGTGAGGGGTATCCCATCCAGGCCGGATGATCAACTGAGATGGGTACTCATCGTCCGCACACAAGTCTAATGATATGGGTGATGAACTCCCATATTCAAAGACAAGTCGCCTCAACCATACTATCGACTATCTAATAACTCTTACATAGACTTACTCCAGCCCGATCACTTAGTCGGGGTCTAGGGCGGGCTCGATCATACCACAAAGTGTGCACGAGACGGAGTCTCGAACAATCGCATCGCGATGCCCCAAGCTGCGCACATCTAAGGGCCACTTGGTGTATGAAAGACCGCCAGCCAGATCACAACTAAGGTCTCGAAAACCCATACAAAGACATGCATGTTATAAACATACACGCAGCACACATGCCTTGTATGAACAGTAGGTATCATTGCAATTCTCTACAAAGTATACATTTTTATTGATAACTCTTATAGAGTGCACACAGAGATCACAAACATGTGATCCAACATTACAACACAAGCGGAAGCAAATTATGTCTGAGTACAGACAAGTTTAACAAATGGCTTAAGAAGCCTTATTTAAACACAAGCCCTCCACGAGGGAACCAGTCGTCTGACTGGGACTAGACAAGCTTGATCTTCAGTTGTCCAGCTCGATGAAGAAGCCACCTTCGGGGTCAGTGGGTTCATCTAAAACATAGATTAAGCAAACGTGAGTACAAAGTCGTACTCAGCAAGACTTACATAGGATCTATATTACTCATTCACATTTATCAAGGTAAACGGAGGTGGGGTTTCACTTGCAGAAGTGCCATCTTTGACTTGGCTAGTCCTGAACTACGAGTACCAGACTTTGAGGTAAGAAGCGTACACGAGTCCACTACTTTCTCCAACCAATTACACCACTATGGTGCCTTTCTCGACTTCCCCACGAGAAAGCACGCCATAGCACTCACACTTATCTTGGTGTGTTTTAGAAGTATCCGATTCAAGTTGTCTAATAATCAAGCTAAGCTTTCCAAGCAGTCCATAAATGCGGACGCGGCTATTCGAATAGTTTTTTTAACCCTGCAGGGGTGTACCGCTACACACACATGATCATCATTTACCGCCTTTGATCTCGACACCATTCAAGGGGTGCCAGCGAGGATGCTCACCACAACTGTTACCTCATAGCCGATCTAGTCCGAGAAAGCCGCCTACTTGGGTAGGCTACCATTATCGTGAACCCGGCCGGTTTACGGAAGTGGACCCAAGTGATGTGTGCGTGGTGCATAAGCCGGTCTCGGATGAGCCGTTCTCTCACTTAGCATCTAGGCCACAAGCCTACCAGAACTTCGAACTACTACGACATCTGGACATCGAAAGGGATGAGTTAATAGGTTGAGAGGGGTCAGTGAGCCCAATGTGTGGTTGTACTCTTCATCTTGGATCACCACACAAGAACTCGGACTTAGGGCGGTGTTCAACGAGACAACCCACCGTGTACTCCTACACAGCCTCTCATCGTTCACCTTGTATTAGGGTCGATTCACCAACACTTTTCTACCATCATCAACATGATCACTACCATCCCGACTCACATAACAGTATCAAAATGGTATCATACTAAGCATGCAATAAGCGATAAAATTTGCAGGGGCCACATGATATCAATCAACTCCTACATTTGCTAGGATTGTGGTTTTTCCTACTACTGTGACAAATGATAGGTCATGCAAAGGAATGGGTTCATCTATGCGGTAGAAACGTAGCATGGTAATCATCCTATACAATGCATAAGCGAGACATGAGAGGGAAGTGGGATTTTATCGACATGATCAATGGGGGTTTTCTTGCCTTGCTGATGAGGTTCGGGTTCGGGGTCTTCAACGAAGGGGGCAGCCTCCTGCACCGGTTCCACCTCTACTCGACAAACAACAACAAGGTAACAAAAGCAAATACAATGCACAATCACATGATGGAAGGTTGAAATTTGATGTATATGCTTTGATGTGTGAAGCAATTCCATTTAAATGGAGTATATTGCAAATTGAATTGCAAATTCAAAGTCCAATTTGAATTCAAACTTGACCAAGTTACATGTGACATTGTTTGATCATTTTGAACCTTTTGGAAATGTGTATGATATGCCTCTGAAGTGTTGTTGAAATGTAGCATAATTCCATGGTCCAAGTTGCAAAAGCATTTGAATTGAATTTGAATAAATTCCAAATAATTCAAATGACATATGCTACTGGTCCCATTTTAAAATCAACTCAAACATAGTTGAAAGTTGGATTTTTGGATAGCTTATTTTCTCCTGATCATTTTTCATATATTATTTGTCCAATTTGGAGTTAATATGAATTTTCTATGAATTTCCAAAGTTTGGGGTATTTTCTGGATTTTTCTGAAATATTTTTATTTCTTTTATTATTTGGAAATTCCTTTATTCCTTTTATTGCATCAGCATGATGCACTGCTGGCGTCACCAGGGGGCTGACAGGTGGGCCAGGGGTGTCAGTGTCACTGGCTATTTAACTCAGCTGGTTAATTTAATCCAGTGGCTTAATTAAGCCACTGGTCCCACTGGTCAGTGGCCCAAGGTGGGTTTAGGAGGGGGATTAGTGGCTAACCCACCAGCGGCTAAACGCCGGCGGCCAACCCACGGCAGCGCTGCACGGTAGGAGGCTGCCGTGGTCAGTTTGAAGCGCTGGAGGTACCAAACGCAAGCTCATGGAGCCGCACGTCTCGGGGAGGGTCCAGGTGACCAAGGAGGCCACCGGAGCCACGCCGGCGACGACCTTCCGCGGCGGCCATGGCACGGGCTCGGGGTGGATCTCGCTGCAGAGCACCATTTGAGCCACCGCTGAGCGCGTTCGAAGCAGCAGTTCACGGCGGAGGTGATGGACAAGACGGCGAGGATGATTGCCTAGCAGATGCTCGCCGACGACGACCGTGGCGGCTCGGTACTCCGGCGACCACGGCAATCGGTGACACAGGAAGAAATCAAGGGGGAGAGGTTAGGGGTTTTGACTGTGAGCTCACCAGGAACTCAACGGAGGTGGTGGCGAGGGCTGAGGTGGCTCGACGGCTTTGTAATCGACGAAGTTGCGCGGCGGCCGTAGATGAATACGACGACGCGATTCGGCAGCTCCAGGGGGCTTCAGCTCCCAATATTGCGCTCAAAGACGAAGTCAACTGCGGTGAATACGAAGGACAGGATCCGGGGGCTTCTCGGCGTCGATGGCTACGCGGGGGCTTGACGGTGCTCCGGCAAGCTTCACGGACGTCGGCGGATCGGGCGAGAGAGGAGGGGGAGGTGGTTCCGGAGGGAGGGGAGTGGACGTGGGCGTCTCCAGGACGCGTCTAGAGGGCTCATTAGGCTGGGCGGGTGCCAGGCAAGCAGGTGGCGTGGCGACGGCGTCGGCATGCCGGGCACGCAACTGCCTGGCTGCCTGAGGAAGAAGACAAGACGGCTCGGAGTGGGCTGGGCCGGCTGGGCTTCGCCTGGGGCGACAGGTAACTCTGCTTCCTTTTCTTATTTCCTTTTTCTGTTTTCTTCTGACATTTGTTTTGCTGTGCTAAAATAAATAGCTAGGCATTTTATTAAATGCTGAAAATTTTTATATGGATTCAAAATAATATAGACTAGCCACTTATAAAGTTTCAACATTTTTAAAATTCAAATAATTTGAATCTTAACTCAAATAGGGGTTTTTCATTAAATCCAAGGTATTTTTTGAATATTTGAAAAAGCCATGAGCATGGGGTGGGTCCCACATCACTTGATATGTGATCACACTCATTTATAAGACTTTTCAAAAATCTTACATGAATTTTTGGAGAAGATTTTTATCTGGCCTTTTGAATTAATTCATCCCGGGGGGGTTCCTTCTCCCATTTTGCTTTTGATTTTGATTTCAAAGATTTATTTTGAAATTTTAACATGATGCAAGAGTACTGGCTAACCCTAGAACATTACCTAATAGAGGGTTCTGACATGTACACAGTGGGTTGTCTCGTTGAACACTGCCGTAATACCGAGTTCTTGTGTGGTGATGCAGGATAAAGAGTACAACCACGCATTGGGCTCACTGACCCCTCTCAACCTACTAACTCATCCCTTTCGATGTCCAGATGTCGCAGTAGTTCGGAGTTCTGGTAGGTTTGTGGCACGGCCTGCAAAGTGAGAGAACGGCTCAACCGAGACCGGCTTTGGGCCCTGCACACATCATCTGGGTCCACTTCGGTAAACCGGCCGGGTTCACGATAGTGGTAACCAACCCAGGTAGGCGACTTTCATGGACTAGATAGGCTATGAGGTAACAGTTGTGGTGAGCATCCTCGCCGGCACCCCTTGAATGGTGATGAGACCTGGCGGTAACTGATGGTTATGCGTGTGTAGAGGTACACCCTTGCAGGGTTAACAAAACTATTCGAATAGCTACGTCTGTGGTCATGGACTACTTGGTTATCTGTGCCTGATTATTAGACAAGTTCAACGGTTACTCTAAAACTTTCCAAGATAAGTGTGAGTGCTATGGATTGCTTTCTCGTGGGAAGTCGAGGAAGGATCCATACTGTTGTAATTGTTTGGGAGACTTGGATAGTGGACTCTTGTACGCTTCTTACCTCATTCTTGTATTCGTAGTATAGGACTAGCCAAGTCAAAGCTGGCACTTCCGCATTGAAACCCCACCTCCCTTTGCCTTGATACTTGAGCATGAGTAGTATAGTTCCTACGTAAGTCTTGCTGAGTACGACTTTGTACTCAGTTTGCTTATTCTATGTTTTAGATGAATCCACTGACCCCGATGGTGGCTTCTTCCTGGAGCTCGACGACTAAGATCAAGCTAGTGTAGTCCCAGTCAGAGGTCTGGTCCCTCGTGGAAGGGTTTGCTTATAAATAAGTCTTATCTAAGCCATTTTTTAAACTTGTCTGTACTTAGACCTACTTTGCTTCCGCATGTTTGATGTAATGTTCGATCACAGTCTTGTGATCTCTTTGTGCACTCTGTGAGAGTTAAATAAAGTTGTATACTTTGTAGAGAATTGTGATGATACCTGTTGTTCATACTAGACTGTATGATGCGTGTATGATTATAATGTGCATGTCTTAGTATGGATTTTCGAGAGCTTGGTTGTGATCTTGCTGGCGGTCTTTTATACACCAAGTGGCACTGCGATGTTTTCCTAGAGCGTTCTGTGCTTTGCCTTGTCTGCTTAGACAAGTGGGTACGTCTCTCAGCTCTCCGTATGATTTTGTTGTGACAGGACTTGCATACGCAAACCCCGAGTCCCGACAAAAAGGCTTAAGTTTAAAATTTTCACCATCTACTTCTTTGTACCTTTTCATATCACAAAGCTCAACAAAATTATTTAAGTTCAAAGCAGCATCATCTCCAACACCGAAGAATAGTTCTTTCATAAGAAGATTTAGCAAACCAGGTTTGGTTTCATATGAAGGTGCTGAAGTGGCAGGTGGAGCAATAGGAGTGCTAATAAAGTCATTGTTGTTGTGTCTAGTGAAGTCACACAACTTGGTGTTTTCAGTGGAACCCACAGTAACAAGCAAGAGCAAAGTAACTACTTTTTTGTGTTTTTTGGTATAAGACTCTAAAGCAAAAACTAGAAAGTAAACTAACAAGATTAAAAAGCAAAGGTAAAAGATATTGTGTAACTCCCCTATCTTGTAGACTAGAGTCTACCGTCAACGACCCCAAAAATGAGCTTGATGGCACTGAAGTAGTGCTTGCGTTGGTTACCCCAAGTGGAAGGCTTGGATGTACTAGCAGCAAATTTCCCTTACACGAGAACTGTAAGGTTTATCGAATCCAGGAGGACTCCAAGGATCAACAAGAAGATGTCTGCTGCTCTGGCGCTGACAGAAGACATGGACCTTCACACGAAAGCAAATAACTTTGCTCCCAACGAGTATGAGAGGTTGTCAATCTCTCCGATCTTGTTGTTTACAAAGAATCAAACACAAGCGGGAAATAGTGATGGTAATTGCACGTGAAGGAAATAAAAGCAGTGAATAGTAGAGGTGTAAACAATGGTGGACCTTTGGACCGGGGTCCATGATGTTCACTAGTGATGTCTCTCTCCCAAAATACGATAAAACAACTATGCTGGGTGAAAAAATTACAGCTGGGTGATGGCACTGAAGTAGTGATCCTCGTTGGCTACCCCAAGTGGAAGTTTGAGATGTAGCGTAGCGGTAATTTCCCTTGGCAAAGATACCAAAGTTTTTCTCAAGTAGGACTTCGACGATGAGAAGTAGGTGGTAAAGTGAACAATGGAGCCGTGCACAACCGGAGGTTGCTTACTTTACCTGGACCTGCACACACAACAAATAAATTTGCTCCCAACGAGTACAGAGAGGTGATCAATCTCTCCGGCCTTTCCGTTTACAAAGGATCAAACGCATGAGATAAAAGGTAATAGTAATTGTGACTAGAAAGTAGAACAGGAAGTAAATTGAAGGTGTAAACAGTGGTGGAAATATGGACCGGGGTCCCATGAAGTTCACTAGTGATGTCTCTCTCCCAAAAGATGATAAATAGCTATATGAGGTAAACAAATTACAGCTGGGCAATTGACAAGATTAAAAACACACCGCAATGCTAACTATGCTACAAAAGAAATCCATCTGCATCTACTCACTAATCATCCACCTTGAGATATCTATCCAGAACATCTCGCTGGTATTAAGTTCCGAGCCCCACCCAAAGTGTAAACCCAAAGCAATAGACAACTGCATTAAAAGAACTTTGTGTAAAGTAAACAATCCTTGCAACCGCGGTTACAAGAACCATTGTTTTCCCCCTTGTGGCAACAACACATCCCCTAGACTCATGTTTCTGTCACTCAAGCTAGTCATCAGGGGGCATGAACCCACAATCATGCATAACGCTCCCTCTTGGAGTTACAATCAATCACTTGGACAAAGTAATAAAAAGCAATGGAGAACATGCAAGAATTACTCAAGAACATAAATATAAAAGGATAAGAACCATATATATTACTCATCACAATCTGAACATAGTCTCATAATCCATTAGATCCCAGCAAACTCAACATAGAAACAGCAGAAGGAATTACATATGTGCCTTGATCATATAGGGCAGCTCACAAGGTCTAATCAATGAAGAACAAAGAGGGGATTGGACATCACATAACTACTGATCATGGACCTATGGTCCAAGATGGACTACTCACGGTTCATCCGGGAAGCGTCCATGGTGGTGGAGAATCTCCCGGAGGTCAATCCTCCCTCCGGCAGGGTGCCGGGAAGGGGTCTTCTGGCGCTCCCGATCTTGGAAGCGCGGCGGCAGCGGAAAAGAGAAGAGATTGCGAAAAAGGGTTATGTCCTTGAGGGTCTCGGGACGATAGGAATATATAGGCAAAGAAGGGCAACCAAGGGGCCACTAGGGAGTCCATGCGGTCTCCCGACGTGGCCCACCCTAGGCCGTGTCCCCTGGCCCCCTGGGCCCCTAGTGGGCCCCCCTTTGGGCATCTGGAAGCTTCCGGGTCGCTGGTTTTGCACAAAGCTAAAGAAAACTAAAAAGAAGGTAAAGAGAAAGACACTCCAAGCATAGCACATAACACATGAAGTGATAAAAATATAGTGGAACGCAGGACGAACTGATAATTGTCGATGGAGAAGGGGATGAACGGAGGCATCCCCAATCTTAGATTCTGGAGTCTCCTTGGATATTTCTTGGGGGTGCATGGGGGCATCCCCAAGCTTGAGCATTTGACACTCCCGGATCTTCTTTCATCATCTTCCCTCGCACACTTGAAAACTCCCTTCATACATAACTCATCATAAGATGATTAGAGAGGTTACTACCCATAATAAAATAATTTGCCTCTACTGGAAATTAAGATAATCTTAAAGAGCTACTGTTTCTCAAGATTTCCAAAAAGTTTTTGCATGGAAAAACTAGCGCAAGACTTGAAAAACTGGGAAAGGCAAAATGGGGCAGAATCTGTGAAAAACTGACCAGAAGGTAATTAATAATTTTTTGGGGTTCTTCTGCAACTCAAATAAAAAACTCAGAACATATGCATGAAATCTAATTGTATAGAGCACACTGTCAATACAATTTAGATCAAAAAGATCATCTGGTAATTTTAGCCGAATTTTTCCATCCAAGGACAGAATCTGTTTTCTGGATAGCATGTCAGAACTTTTGAACTTTCTTTCAATCGGAGGCTAAACTTGGCACAAAGATTGAAAATAAAGATACAATGATGTTGCTACAGTAGTAACAATCATCAAAACCACTAAAAACAGAAGAAAAAATATCTTGGGTTGCCTCCCAACAAGCGTTTTCTTTTACTCCTTTGAGCTAGGCACAAAGAAAAAAGATCAAGTTTTATCAAGTGTAAGAGAACAGCTAGCCCGTGTAATGGACTCAAAAGGTAACTTAATCTTATTTCTAGGGAAGTGTTCCATGCCCAGCACCAACGGGGCGAAGAAAAGGACGTCCCAAAATAATTGGATATGAGGGTTCACACTCAATGTCCATAATAGTAAAATCAACGGGAACATAATTATCATTGACAATAATTAGAACATCGTCAATCTTCCCCAAAGGTTTCTTTACGGAAGAATCAACAAGACGTACACCAAAAGAACAAGGATCAAAAGGTTTCAATTCAAGTATATCATATATTCTTTTGGGCATAACGGAGGTACTAGCTCCAACATCACATAAAGCATAGCAAGAGAAGTTATTCAATTTAATTTTGATCATAGGATCCCAACAATCTTCTAGCTTCCTAGGTATGGAGGCTTCTAACCTAAGATTCTCCTCCCTAGCTTTAATGAGAGCATTGGTGATATGCTCCGTGAAGGCAAGATTTAGTGTGCTATTGTGGGGGTCTCTAGACATTTTGTGTAGTAAACTAATAACTTCAGAAAGGGTACAACTATCAAAATCAAGGTCACTACTATCAAGTAAGGTGGTAGTTTAGGATTACTTTTTTGAAACCCTTTATGTTCATAGGAGTTTCTTCTTGTACGGTTGAGGTAATCGCATCACCATTAATAGGTCCAATGGGACTAGGGGTGTGTTGGGTGCTAAGACTTTGGATATCCTCAACAACTTGGATAGTAGCAATGGTATGGTGTGTAGGCAGGATCTTAATTCTATCTTCTTCCTCCTTTTCCCTAGCCCATCTTTCTTTAAGTTTGGCCATCATCCTAATGTTTTCATTAATTTGCACTTGAATAGAATTCATAGGAGTGGTCTCCCTCTCCTCGAGGGGAGAAGTTCTAATTTTAAGCATCTCAACATCAAGGGCTAAGTTATCTACCTTGAAAGAGAGACTATCTAATTTGTCTAATTTCTCTTCTACACTCTTGTTGAAGGCTTTTTGGGTAGTAATAAATTCCTTAAGCATAATCTCTAATTCAGAAGTGGAGTTCTTGGTGCTACGATAAGTTTTGTTGTTCCCATAGATGTTGGATGGGAACAGTCTAGGATTGCAACCAAAGTTACTCTTATAGGCATTGTTGTTGAAGTTGTTTCTAGAGATAAAGTTCACATCTACTTGTTCTTGAGCAACTAAGGAATTTAAAGGAACATCATGAGGATCAATAGGAGCTTGCCTGGTAAGTAAACACATGATAAAGTCAACCTTTTCATTTAGGGAGGAGATGTCCTCGACAAAGTTTACCTTCCTACCTGTTTGAGCTCTTTCGGTGTGCCATTGGGAATAGTTTGTCACCATCTCATCTAGTAGTTTTGTGGCAGCACCAAGTGTTGTTGACATAAAGGTTGCTCACACGGCCGAATCTAACAGGTTCCGCGAGGTAAAGTTCAAGCCTGCATAAATAGTCTGGATAACCATCCAAGTAGTCAAACCATGCATAGGGAAATTCTTAACAAGAGATTTCATACGTTCCCAAGCTTGGGCAACATGTTCATTATCCAATTGCATAAAATTTGTAATATTACTCCTCAATTGGATAATCTTAGCATGCGGGTAGTACTTCCAAATAAAAGCATCCTTGCACTTATCCCAAGAATATATGCTATTCCTAGGCAAGGATTGGAACCAGATTTTAGCTCCTCCTCTCAAGGAGAAAGGAAAAATCTTAAGCTTAACAATATCACCTTCTACTTTTTTATACTTTTGCATATCACAAATCTCAACAAAATTATTTAAGTGTAAAACAACATCTTCTCCAGCAGTGGATAATTGTTCTTTCATAACAAGAGTAAGAAAAGCAGGTTTAATTTCATAAGAAGATGGTGAAGTGGTTGGTGTAGCAATAGGAGTGCAGATAAAGTCATTGTTGTTGCGACAAGTGAAGTCACACAACTTGGTGTTTTCAGTGATACCCATAGTAGCAACAAGCAGGACAAGCAACTTTTTTTATAATGGACACAAAGATAAAAACTGAAAGGTAAACTAACAAGACTAAAAAGCAAAGATAAAAGATAGCGTGCAACTCCCCTATCTTGAAGAGCCGAGTCCCCGGCAACGGCGACAGAAATTACTCTCGATGGCACTGAAGTAGTGCTCCTCGTTGGCTACCCCAAGTGGAAGGTTGAGATGTAGCGTAGCGGTAATTTCCCTCGGCAAAGATACCAAGGTTTGTCTCCAATAGGACTCCAACGACGACAAGTAGGAGGTAAAGTGAACAATGGCGCCGTTCACAACCCAGGGTTGCTTACTTTACCTGGACCTTCACACACAACAAATAACTATGCTCCCAACTAGTGATGTCTCTCTCCCAAAATACGATAAACAGCTATGCGAGGTAAACAAATTACAGTTGGGAAATTGACAGGATAAAAAATGTACCGCAGTACCAACTATGCTACAAAAGAAAGGAATAGGCTCAAAAGCATGGGCAGTACGCCAAGATAAGTAGATCGAAATCCATCTGCATCTACTCACTAATCATCCACCTTGAGATATCTATCCAGAACATCTCGCTGGTATTAATTTGTGAGCCCCACCCAAAGTGTAAACCCAAAGCAACAGACAACTGCATTAAAAGAACTTTGCGTAAAGTAAACAATCATTGCAACAGCGGTTACAAGCATCATTGTTTTCCCCCTTGTGGCAACAACACATCCCCTAGACTCATGTTTCTATCACTCCAGCTAGTCATCAGAGGGCATGAACCCAGAATCATGCATAACGCTCCCTCTTGGAGTTACAATCAATCACTTGGACAAAGTAATAAAAAGCAATGAAGACATGCAAGAATTACTCAAGAACATAAATATAAAAGGAGAAGGACCAAATATATTACTCATCACAATCTGAACATAGTCTCATAATCCATCAGATCCCAGTAAACTTGACATAGCAACATCAGAAGTAACTACATATGTGCCTTGATCATGGAGGGAAGCTCACATGGTCTAATCAATGAAGAACAAAGAGGGGGAGAGGACATCACATAGCTACTGATCATGGACCCATGGTCCAAGGTGGACTACTCACGGCTCATCCAGGAAGCGTCCATGGTGGTTGAGAAGCTCCCGGAGGTCAATCCTCCATCCGGCCGGGTGCCGGGAAGTGGTCTTCTGGCGCTCCCGATCTTGGAAGCGCGGCGGCGGCAGAACAGAGGCGAGATCGCGAAAAATGGTTCTGTCCTCGGGGGTTTCGAGAAGAGAGGAATATATATGCGAAGGGGAGCAGCCAGGGGGCCACCAGGGAGTCCAGGCAGCCTCCCGGCGCGCCCCAACCCTAGGTCGCGCCCCTAGCCGCCTGGGCACCTGGTGGGCCCCCTGGCCCCCCTTCGGGCGTCTGGAAGCTTCCGGGTCACTGATTTTTTATATAGTTTTCCCGGAATTTTTCTGGCACTTTAAGTAATGGGAAAACCTGAAATACAAAAACAGGAGAAAAAAGAAACTAGCATTGGGTTGCACTGAGTTAATAGGTTAGTCCAAATATGATCACAAGTTTATGAAAGTTTATTAAAAGCATATCAATATCACCCAAAACATGCATGGAGCAAGAAGAAATTATAGATACATTTGGGACGTATCACTGGGCAATTGACAAAATTATATATGCACCATGATGCTAATTATGCTACAAGAGAGTTAGAGGCTCAATCGTATGGTCAGTACGCCAAGACAAATAGACCGTTTATTCATCAGCATCTACTCACTAATCATCCACCTTGACATATATGTCCAGAACATCTCGCTGGTATTTAGTTGCGAGCCCCACCCAAAGTATAAACCCAAAGCAACATACAACTGCATTAACAAACTATGCATAAGGTAAACAATCCTTGCAACTGAAGTTACAAGCACTGTTGTTTTCTCCCTGGTGGCAACAGCAGATCCCCTAGTCTCATGTTTCTGTCAAGCAAGCTAGACATCGGCTGGCATGAACCCACAATCAAGGATAACGCTCCCTCTTGGAGTTACTATCTACTACTTGGCCAAAGCAATAAAAATCCACTGAGAACATGTAAGAATTACTCAAGAACAAATATATAAAAGGAGAAAAATATATAACTCATTACGATCTGAAGATAATCTCATAATCCATCGGATCCTAGCAAACACATCATAGCAATAGAAGAAACATTACATATATGCCTTTATCATGTAGGGCAGCTCCCAAGGGCTACAGGTCATGGAACCATGGTCCATGGGGGACTACTCACGACACATTCGGGAAGCGCTCATGGTGGTGGAGAAGCTCCCGGAGATCAATTCTCCCTTCGACAAGGTGCTAGAACGATGTATTCTGGAGATTCCGATCTCGGGATCACGGCAGTGGCGGAACAGTGGCGAATTTTGCGATCCAGGGTCTATTTTTAGGGTTTCTGTACCGAGGAGTAAATATAGTATGAAGGAGGGCACCAGGGGGTCCCACCCCTCCAGGCGGCCTTAGGGCGTGGCCTAGGGTGGGGTCGTGCCCCTGGCTGCCTGGGAGGGGGGTGGCCCCCCTTCGGCTCTCCTTCGGGCCTTTGGAGTCCTCTGGAACGCTGAATTTTTATATATTTTTCTTGGAATTTTTCGGACACTGTAAATATGGGTATAAACCTGCAATTCACAGACATCATCAGACATAAATGGCACTGGGTGCACTGAGTTAGTAGGTTAGTCCAAATATGTGTAAAAAGGTATGAAAGTGTAGCAAAACACATAGCAATGTCACCCAAATGAGCATGGAACAAGCATAAATTATGGATAAGTTTGGGACGTATCAGCATGATATAAAAAAATTTGATGATCCTTGAGTTGGTAGCGGGGACAGTTTGGTACATTTTTTGGCAATGTAAGCAGCTTGCTCGACGAGTTGTTGTTTATTCACCTGAAAGGAAAACCAGTTAATTAAGGTTTTGGCTAACAATTTCTTCAGGTCAGTGAGTACCAAACCAAAAACAAAAGTCACTGGTAGAAAAATACCTTATAGAATTTTCGTACTAGAAGTGTTTACGTATTTTGAAACGTTGCCCACAAATTTTGCAGCATGCCCTAAAACAGAAATGATACCTGGTTAGTCTTACATAACAGGATCAACACCAGAGCCATGCTGCAAAAAAATGGATTTCACCTGGATAACTACTACTACCCATGTTGCTCAACTCATTCCAGTGAAACATTACATCACCTTCTATGGGATTGAAATTTTGCACATAAATGTTGCAGACCAATTATCCCTTTCAAGCAAAGAGGGACCTCGGTTTATGAAGAAACCATGTTAAATCTTTAGCAGGTTCCATTAGAATTTGGAATGGAAATTATTGTTTTAGGAAGCTTGAATAAATGGATTCACACAAATGGCAAGGGTTTTCAGAAATGAACAACCAACGGTTCAGAACTGGATAAGGATTTTAACACAGGATCTAAATCTTCTTCAATGCACAATAAAAGGGTCTTTCAAGCCCAAGCTCTTTGAGTGGATTGGTCGTGGGAAAGTCACGGCAGATGTTCGAAGAGTCGAACTTGACATGGGACCTTTGCTGCGAGGTGGATACGAGGAGAGAGTCCTATTCTACTCCTCTTTGTCTCGAGGTAAAGACCTACTCCTGCTTCTTATTATTGTGGGGATCGACTCCTCGATTAAAAGAGTCGATGTATCGATTAAAAGAGTCGATGTATCGATTAAAAGAGTCGAGGAGATCTAGGTTTTGTCGTAAGTGTCTAGTCCTGACTTGAGTTGAGTCTTATCTGGATCCCATGGACCTCAACTTATAAAGGCGCCGGGTCCAGAGATTACGCGAGTCCGACTCCTACACGACGTGGAGTCCTATTCTACTTGACAAATACGCTATGTGCTATAAAAGGGAAGTCGAATTCCTTCTACGGCTTCAATCTGCACGCTTGGCACATCCGGCGCATGGTCGGGTCTTCTCCTGTGGGCTTTCCTTATAGAGTTGGCCCGTAAGCCTAACTGCAGGGTTATGGGCTTGGTCCATCCCCCCGACATTAGCCCCCATGATTGCTGCGATGCTTTAGTCTTCACAGTAATCTTCTTGATTCCATCATTGTCGCTGACTCTTCAATGGATCAAAGCCGACTTCTATGCTTGATTTTTACTAGGAGACAAAGCCGACTCTCTTTAGTCTCGTTTCATCTTCCATCCTTTTGAAAATTTCGTTTGACTCTTGGTCAAAGCTCTGTTAGTGCATTTATTGTTTGTGTGCCCGAAATACCATCATTGATAGCATTTATGTTGTGGTGAGAACCAAAGAGTCCCCATAAATGTCGCCTGACATGGGTAATCTTCCCCTACTTTCATGGAATTGATTGATCCTTCCTTTGTAGCTATATAAATAGCCACTGAGTGGTATAATATTTGAGCGTGCACATCTTCTTCTTCCTCTCCCTCCTCTGCAAATTTATCCATGGCTCCCAAGCTCAGCATCCTTGTTCCTCCAATTGCCAACGATTCTGGTTCTAGTGTTGGCTCTTGCAGTGGTCGAGGCCGTGGACGAGGCCGCGAAAGAGGTAGAGGAAGAGGTGCGCGCACTGCTCGCCAATCTGCAGATCTTGAAACTCTGCCTCCTTCTCCTGAAAGGAATGAGTTTCTGGTGAAGGTTCATACAATTCGTCGTTGGGTTAATCTTCCTGAATCTTTTGCGAAGATCATGATGGCTTCCAAGCCTCCAGGGCCATGGCTCCGCTCTGAGGGGTGTCCTCATGGACCGATCTGGGTGGCCACTAGTTTCTCTGGTCATGATTCCATGTTTTTGGAGAATGGTTGGAAAACCTTCCTCCGCTCTAGAATGTTTCCAAGAGAGACACTATCATCTTCAGGTATGATGGTGATGAGACCCTGTGGGCCAAGATTTTTGACTTGGATGGTGATCGAGTCTGCTTCTGTATGGAGAGTTCCGGCAGTAGTTATGAAGACTTCTACAACAATGCACAGGAAGCCCGAGTCCCCTCATGAAGCCGACTCTGAGGACGACTACTGAAGCTGTAGTTTTATCAAGTAGACTGATATAAGTATTTGTCGACTTTTGTCCTATTTTATTTTAATATAAGACTCAGCCTCTGATCAAATCTGTAAGTCGGTTTCATACCTGACTTTGGATAAGATATATTTATGTATTGGGAGCCGGTCGTTCTTGATGGTATATGTAGCCCCCTGAGTCGATTTGATCAGACTTGTATCTTTATGGACTCATAGGTAAGATTGACTTGTATCCCCCATGGTTGGTATAGTCACCTTGTGTGCCGAACCAAATCATATAATTTGGAAGTGATACTCCCCAAGAGTTGGTACAAACATATTTGCATCGTGCCAAGTCTTAGAGAATGTTTTTTGAGGTGTAGTCCCCATGTTTCGGTATGAGTATCTTTATGTCATACCGAGTCATAATGAAATTCAAGCTATACTCCCCATGATTCGGTATGAGCATCTTTGTGTCATCCCGAGCACACAGGTTAATGCTCATATTGTATGACAAAATTATTTATGGTTTTATGAAATACGAAATGATAGAAAAGAAAGTATGCTATGATGCTGATGTATGCAAAAATTAAAGTACAAAAAAGGCTCATATAGAAGTCGGCTCCGGATTGAACATGCCTCATCTTCTCGTGTCGAGAAATATTATTGGGTATCCGTGAGTCGAAACCTCTCTATAAGCCGGCATCATATGACTAGCGTTCCAGGTACTTAAAACCAAACTCGATAGGCGTTTTCTGTAAGCCCCCAAGGTTTATACTAAGTCGGGTACACGTTGGTCGTATGAGCTTTAGCTATATAGGCCAAGATTAAGCCGTAGTGGGCTAATTCATATATGTGTCGAGTTCTCCGATGAGAGTCGAAGATTTTCATCAAGCCCCCCGATTCCCCTGAATAAGTCATATATATGCGTAGTTTTACATATATATGCTGAGTTGTCAGATTGGAGTCGACGAATATCATCGAGCCCCCCGATTCCCCTGAATAAGTCATATACATGCTCAGTACCAATAGAGGGTTTATCAATCCCCCAGGTCTCTGAGATATAAAAATGCATAATATGCAATATATGATGCAAGATAATAATATGAAAATAATAAAGTAAAGGAGAGTCAGTATGACGACTAGGTGTGGGGAGAGCCGGTGCGATGAAGGTCGACTTATATATTATATATGGCGAAAGCCAGTGCAACAAAAGTCGACTTAAGTTTAGTATATGGCGAGAGCCAGTGCGACGAGTGTCGACTTATATAAATGTACAATAATGTTCCTATTCAATTGAAGTATAATATGGACGGATTTGTGCGATGTTCCATGGTCTGGGAGTCTCCTCCATAGATGAGCGTGATTTGGAATTCTCGTGTATATCAACCAGGTAGTAGGATCCATTGTACAGGTTCTTGCTGACTAGAAACGGTCCTTCCCGTGGAGAGGGTAACTTGTGCATTCCATCCTTTTTTTGTATAAGGCGCATCACTAAATCACCTTCCTGGAAAGTCCTACTTTTGATGCGGCGACTATGGTAACGTCGCTGATCTTGTTGGTAGATAGCCGACTGAGTTGCTGCCAGTTCTCGTTTTTCATCGAGAACATCCAAGGAGTCATGCCTCGCTTTCTCATTGTCGGCTTCCACGTATGCGGTGACTCTTGGCGAGGCGTGACGTATGTCACTTGGGAGAACGGCTTCCGCTCCATATACAAGGAAGAAGGGTTTGTAGCCTATCGACCTGTTAGGAGTCGTCCTGATATTCCAAACTATTGAGGGTAGCTCCTCTTCCCAACAACATGACGTCCTTTCCAAGGGGACATAGAGCCGGGATTTGATGCCCCGGAGCAATTCTTGGTTGGCTCTCTCGTCTTGTCCATTAGACTATGGGTGAGCAACTGACGCAAGGTCGATTCGAATGTTCTCATTCTGACAGAATCGCCGCATAACCCCTTCTGACAGGTTAGACCCATTATCAGTGATGATGCTATGGTGGTATCCGAATCTGTATATTATCTTTTTCAAGAAATTCAGTGATGTTACAGCGTCACATTTACTGACGGGCTATGCCTCAACCCACTTGGTGAATTTATCCACTGCCACTAATAGGTGGGCATTCTTGTTAGCTGACCTTTTGAAAGGTCCAACCATATCAAGCCCCCAAACTACAAAGGGCCAAGTGATAGGGATCATCCTGAGTTCTTGAGCCGGCACATGAGCTTTCTTTGAATAGCGCTGTGTAAGGCCCGATATGCGGTACTGTTCCAGATCTAGATGTTTCCATCCAGATCCGGGGACGAAGCACATATCGGTCCCACCGCGACGTATTACATAGCCATAAGCCCCGAATTTCCAACATGATATCACAACATTATAGATACAAGGATACAACATCTCATACAACCGGCATACAACTGCCTTAAATACAATACAACAACAGAAGATACATGTACGAGTATAGACTACAATCAAAAGCCTAGTGGCAAAGGTAAAATCATCGATCCCCATAACCACACGGGTCCAGGCCCTCCGCCGGGATCCGCCTAACTAGTCGTCGTCGAGTCTCCACGTGAAACGTCGATCACCATACCTGTTGTCGATCAAGGACCCTGAAAAGAGTTTGGGGGTAGTATCATGAGTACAAAAGTACTCAGCATCCAACTGTAGTGGTCAACTAACCCAGCAAGGACTTCATCACTCGTCATTATAGGACAACTAGTAGTTTACGGTAAGGATGGGGTAAGTGGTGAGGTTGCTGCCGCACTAGCATTTATGAAGTGGCTAACGATCTAGAGAGTAAGATAAGAAGCCAAGCATTCGATGAGGAATCGCCTCCAACAAGTCTTGCTATCAACTACTTACGCAAGCATAACACCTATCCTATCGTTGTCCTCCTCTTCGCATCCTGACGAAGAAGAAGCAGTCAAGGCACACACACATTGATCAAGTTATATTAAGATTAACTCAGTTGTTGTTGTCTATGAGCAGGACGTAGGTCTCAAGTCGTCCATAACCGTGGACACGGCTTCTCGAAAAGATTTAACCCTGCAGGGGTGTACCAACTGCCCATTACGAGGCTCCGCACGCACGCCCATCTCTCTCAGTTGCTACCCATGATAGGAAACCATTTTATGATTTAGTCCCAAGAGATCCGGAACGATAGGTCCTTCTAACTAACAACGCACAACTCCGGGTGGCCCCCGGTGAGTCGACATCCAACTCAAAAGCCGGCCGCGCTCTCGAATCGGCCTCTACCGTCTGGACGAGGTCGTGTTATCTACCCAAACAGATGTGGGCAGCCCCCTAGCTTCCAGGTGTGGACCAACAAAGGAACTATGTCTCTGCTGGCCCGAGTTGTTTGAGAATCTGCGAGGTCGACACTCGCACACACACATTTTGCAAATGATAAAACCAGCTTGGGACACCACTAGAAATGTTTGAAGCTAGATAGGTAAGAAGAGGGTACCCCATAGCATCCCACACGTGGTTAGGCACGCTCAGTCTTAAAACCAATACCCGGAACTCGGATCCTAGGTGACTCGAATGGAACAAAGCGTCGGGGCGGGATAGCCTAGACCTTCCATCCTTCGTCGAATATAGTCAACATTATAATAATCATATCATCAAAAACAATAATAATAATGTGATATCACAAACCAAGGAGTAACAGGGTAACATCGTAGCATCCTAAGCATGCATACTAAGCAGGGGCTGAGCAACGAGCAATAGTAACATAGTAGTACAAGGTTTGCTGGGAGGGGACCTGGCTCTATCGGTTTGAAAGAGGCTGTAAACATGTGGTAGGATCAAACATCGAACCTACCCTAGGCTAGCATGCAAACCGCTGGTTGAAATAGAATGGATCATAAGTAATGTATAGTCCTTGCCTGTTGATAAGTCGGGTTCCGAAGGTGTAGTTGATCGCAAGTTCGCACCGTCTCCGAGAGTAACCGCGGGAGCACACAAGACGATAAACACTAGAAATAAATCAACGAGCAAGCATCTATTACTACGAATCATACACGAGAAAGAATCAACAAGAAGGCAACACGAGACATCGCACCTACCGTCGAGAGCGGTTACTAACACGTTAAGTGGAGGTACTCGTCACACACGATGATACTGGACATTTAGAATGGTTCAAGCTATTTAGCTACACAAGGTGAGCAAAGGTTGTTAACATGGCATCTCACTCAAGCATGGCATATCACACAAATATGGCAAGAGGTGAAGCATAAATAAACTATCTAGTCTAGTCAATTTAAGTGGGGGGTAAAACCTATACATGGCAACTATTACGGACCCCACAATATTTATTGCATTTGGTACTATTCTGCCCCTAAACATATTTTATTATTTTTATTAGCAGTAAATAGCAGCATAAACACAATCTACATGCAATTCTAGTCAAGTTACATATAAGAAACATTTTAAACAGAGGAACGGTTAAAAAGTTATTAAATAAACATTTTACAGTGGAAAGAAGTTGTAATTAGCAGGTAAAAAACATGTAAACAAAGTCAAAGATGGCAAAAGGGCATATTTTATTAATCTACACAAAATTCTAAGCAACTTTCATGCTTAACACGTCGCGATCCGAGCTACCGAATAAAAGATATGAGCGCCGCAAAAATATAAAAATAATCTGCCAATTATAATAGAAAAACCTAGCAGAAAAGAAAAAAACTAAACGGGCCGAATCTGTGCCACTGGGCCTGCCCAACAGGAAAAAAAAGAAAAATCAAAAGGGGGGCGCCTCACCTCGCGGGCCGAGGCGCTGTGCCGCGGTGGGGCGTCGGCCCAAGATGGGCGAAGCAGCCCAGGCGAGTGGGCGCGCTGGATCGGGCGTCGTCCCCGTCCAGGACGAGGCAGCGCAGGCGACGGCTCGATCTGCCGCGGCGGCTCGGCGTGCAGGCGGGCAGGGGAGGCCTGGGAATGGGCGCGAGGGAGGTGCGGTGTCCGGATCCGCCGGGTTCCATCGCCGGTGAGGTCCAAGGCGGGGCGCGGCTCCTATCCGATCTCGGGACGGCGGCCATGGCAGCCCTGCGAGAGAGAGAAGAAAGAGATGAGAGAAAGGGGAAGAAGAGAGGGAGAAGGAGGAGGCATAGGGAGAGGAGAGGGGCGGCGGCTCGGCTGTGAGCTCGCCGGAGCAAGGCGCACGGCGGCACAGGTCTCCACGGGCGGCCACGGTTCCATGGGAGAGAGGAGAGAGGAGGTTGGAGCTGGGTGCTGACGTGGCACACCCTGGGCCGTCGGATCGCGAGATCTGACGGTCCAGACGGCCTGGAGGGGCAGTTTTCAGATCTGGGGCTATTTGGGGTAGATATGGGCAAGTGGAGGGGGGTGGCTGCAATTTTGTCGCTAGGGAAGCCCTAGAAAGGGGTGGGAGTGTGCTGGTCTTTATATAGCCCAGGTAGCTGGTAGTTTGCAAAAACATCCCCGGTTTTTCTCTCTCTCGCGCGCGGTGTTTACGTTTCTGACCGCCGGGTGTCCGCATGACCTCCGATTCGGGTAAAACTTCGAACTGCGCGATCAGCGCGTCGAGCCAGAGGCGTTCACCTCGCGCTGGAACCGTTCCGAAAACACTTTCCGGCGCGCTATAAAAATAACCCGTTTAATTATTAAACGGGGTTTTCGTTCCGTTGGCTGCAGCTGGTCTGGTGCGGTTTTCGCGACGGTGATCGGGTGAAACCCGGTGTCGCAAAGGTCTAGTGTCAGCGTGGCAAGGGTCGGTCTCCGTCCGGTACGAGATAAGAGGGGGGAAAATAATCACCGATCGATAAATCGGGGATGCAAACACCGCAAACAAATCAGACAATCAAACAATTCACACCGAAAACAAATTCTTTATTTTTTGTGAAATCTTGGCTGTTACACGCTGGCATCCGTCGCACTTCTTGACTATATCCTCCGCATCCGCATGTGCAGTGAGCTAGTAAAAACCGTGTCGATAGACTTTGTCTACAAGCGAACGAGAGCCGGCGTGGTGTCCACAATCTCCAGAGTGTATTTCATTGAAGATGGCTCTACCTTCTTCTGGAGAGACACATCTCTGAAACACATCCGCGGGACTTCGCCGATGTAACTCACCGTTAGTGACTACAAACTATTTGCTCCTCTTGACAATATACCTAGCCAATATTTCAACTGTGGGAAGGATTCCCCGGGTCTTGTAATCCAAGTAAGGTACAATCCATGAGGGGGTGGCATGTATTGCAGCCACCAGAGCCGGCTCTGGATCCAGCTCTACTATGTCTTGCTCTTTTGGTGGTTGCACATACGGCTTCGTTAGGACATACAGGAATATGTTTGGAGGGACCGGCTTTCGTTGAGAACCAAGTCGGGACAGGGCATCTGCTGCTTTGTTCTGCTTGCGGTCCACGTAGTCCACCTGGTAGCCAAGAAAGAAACCGACTTACCTTTCCACTTATCGCGATAAGCTTCCATGGTGGCATATTTGGAATTCCATTTTCCTGACACTTGTTGAGAAACGAGGTCAGAGTCGCCGTAGCATTGAATCCGTCTTATGTTTATCTCAGAGCCAGCCGCATCCCATGAAGTAGGGCCTCATTTTCTGTTGCGTTGTTGGTGCACGTGAACTACAATTGCAAGACATAGCAGAATTTCTCTCCTTTAGGCGAGGTAAGGACCACTCCGGCTCCTAACCCTTGGAGCTGCCGACTTCCATCGAAATGCATCGTCCAGTACATGGTAATCGGATTTTCAGGAGGTGCTAGGATTTCTGTCTAGTCGTTGATGAAGTCGACCAATGCTTGGGATTTGATGGCCGTGCGTGGCTCATACTTGATATGATAATCCCTCAACTCTATAGCCCACTTTTCAATCCTTCCCGTGGCTTCCCAGTTCTAGTTGATGTTTGGAAGTGGTGCAGAGTTGACTACTGTTATGGAGTGCTCCTGGAAATAGTGTTTAAGCTTTTGACTCGCCATGAATAGACCAAGGACTAATTTCTGCCAGTGAGGGTAGTGTTTCTTTGATGAAGTCAAGACCTCTCTAACATAATAGACTATCCTCTGCAAGGGGTGCTCTTTATCGTCTTCCATCCACTCAACCACAACTATAGCGTTAACTGCTCGATTGTTGGATGAGATATAGAGTAGCATAGGTTCTTTTGGCTTAGGAGCCGCCAGGATCGAAGCCTGGGATAGCTGGTTTTTCAGCGACTCTAGAGCTTGGTAAGCCTCATCATCCCAAACATATTTTCTGATTTCTCAAGAGTGGGTACAGGGGGATCGCCTTTTCTCCGAGCCGGCTGATAAATCGACTCAGGTCGGCTACGCATCCTGTAAGTCTCTGGAATCCTTTCACTGAGGCCGGCTTCTAAAGAGCCATGATAACGTTGATTTTTTCCGGGTTTGCCTCAATACCTCTCTCAAATACTATGTATCCGAGGAGTTTTCCTGTATGTACCCCAAAGTTGCATTTGGTTGGGTTTAACTTCATTTGGTACTTACGCAGATTCTTGAAGGTTTCCTATAAGTCACTGATAAGTGAGTCGAACAACTGAGATTTTACCACTATATCATCCACATAAGATTGTACGTTGCGCCAAATTTCTCTTTGAGGCAACTCTGCACTATTCGCTGGTATGTGGCTCCCGCATTCTTCAAGCTGAAAGGCATAGAAGTACAACAATAAATCCCGAAAGGAGTGATGAAAGCCGTTTTCTATTGGTCCTCAAGAGCTATCTTGATCTGGTGATAACAAGAGTAGGCATCAAGGAAACACAGGAGCTCATATCCCCCAGTCGAATCTATGATCTGGCCAATACGAGGCAACGCAAAGGGATCCTTTGGGCAGGCCTTGTTTAAGTCAGTGTAGTCAATACACATACACCAAGTCCCATTCTTTTTCAAAACGAGGACTGGGTTTGCGAGCCACTCAGGATAAAAAACTTCCATGATGAACCCGGTGGCAAGGAGACGAGGTATCTCTTCCCGAATGGCGTTTCTACTTTCATTGTTGAACCGGCGAAGGAATGGCTTTACCGGCTTCAGTTTTGGATCTATATTTAGGTGGTGCTCAGCGAGTTCCCTCAGGACAACTGGCATGTCAGAAGGTTCCCATGCAAAAATGTCCCGATTTTCATGGAGGAACTCGATGAGCGCAGTTTCCTATTTATCAGAAAACCCTATCCCAATGATGAACTGTTGAGAAGCGTCACCAGGGACAAAATCGACTTTCTATGTATCCTGCGCCGGTTGGAACTTGGGGTTGGTATTGGGAGTTGGTTTCTTCAAGAATGTGGAGTCTGCTAGGTCTCCCTTTTCCTGGTATGCTGACAGGTCCTCTTTGGAAGATGCCGACTCACCAAATTTGACGTGCTGCTCGTCACATTCCGTAGCCCTGGACCTGCTCCCATCTACCGTAATTGGGCCATGAGGACCCAACATCTTGAGCTTTAGGTAGACATAGAATGGTCGAGCCATGAACCTAGAATAAGCCGGGCTTCCCAAGATGGCATGATATGGTCTCTCGAGTTTTACCACTTCAAAGGGTATGATCTCAGAGAGAAAATTTTCAGTGTTTCCAAAGGCCGCCTCCAGGTAGATCTTGCCTATCGGGCGTGCCGACTTGCCTAGGACTATTCCGTGGAAAACAGTGTTGGAGGGTTGCAGTTGTTTTTTAGTCAGTCCCATCCTGTGGAAGGTCTCATAGTAAAGGATGTTAATGCTACTTCCTCCGTCCATGAGCACTTTGTCAAATGTATATTATCCAATTTGTGGAGAGACTACTAGAGCCAGAGTGCCCGGGTTCTCTATCACCGGGGGGTGGTCGTCCCTTGTCCAGGTGATCGGCTGTTCTAACCAACTGAGCCACCTGCGACAAGCTGGCTCTATGGCCACGACCATGGCGGCTCTCCGCTGCAGCTTCCTATCTCTCCGACAACTTCTAGTGGTAAAGACGTGGTATGTTGAGGTATTGCGCCGGCTCCGTGATGACCAAAATTTTGGTTGCTATTATTCTGGCCGGCTCCTCCACCTGACCTGGGGGGTCCGTGGCTTCCTCGTCGTGTGAATTCTTTCATGAAGTTGCAATCTTCCCAAGAATGATTGGCTCGACGACTGGGTTTACTATGTGTTGGGCAAGGCCTTTTCATAGCTTCTTCCAAGATGTTTGGGAGAAAATTTCCTTCCGACTTGCGGTGGCTGTTGCCCCCCTTCTTATGCCTTTGGAAGCCGACATTTGTGTTGGCTACCAAGTCAGAAGTGTTGGATATGTGCCCTAGACGCAAATTAATAAAGATATTTGTCACATATCTGTTTGTTCATAATACATTATATATTATGCTAGAACTGTATTAAGTGGAAACATTAATACACGTGTGATATATAACAACCTGGTCCCTAGTTAAAATCAGGCATACTAGCTCATTGGGCAATTGATGATCAAGGTTTCTTGATCATGACAACATAATAGTCTATTGACAATGAGGTCATATCATTAGGAGAATGTTGTGATGGACACACACCCACCTTAAGCATTGTAGTGTGATCAAGTCACATAAGTTCAGCATTGCTATGACTTAATAACATAGTGACTGAATCCTTAGACCGTGATGATCTTTCCACCATAACACCCTGATCTCGATCGTGTACCTTGCGTGTATGATTATTGTACATGGTCGTAAATCGGGGGCGTTACAAGTTAGTATCAGAGCCGACTGCCTGTAGGACAGCCCATCCAACTCCTTGGTCGAAGTCGAGTCTAGTCCTTGCAAAACTACTTTACTAACAGTGTCGTGTGGCTTATCGGCCCGCGTCGCAAACTAGGTGGTATTAGGATCTTTTTCTCCGTACCCTTACTCTGGGACTCTGATCTCTCTTCTCTTTCGGGTTAAAGATTTTGCTAACTCTAACATTAGGTTCTCGTGACTACTTCCTCCCGGAGAGCCTCTCATTACAGATGATCGCCTGCTTCACGAGAAGATTCCGAAGATTACTCTCCGATACAACTTCCGAGACCATATGTGCCGATTACCTTTACAATTCCCTACCACCGATAAGTCCGTATGTATAACCACATACACCTTTCGTTCATCCATTCAAGCCGAGTTGCTCTTGTGTTCACAAGATGCATCGAAATACTTTCCGTTGTTTCGGAAATCCTTTGAGCCTACTACCTTGCAGCTTCTTTTCACCCTGCGGATAATTCCTCACATTTATCGAGGATCCGTTCATCCTAAGTTGTTCCTGTGATCCCCAAAATACTTTGAAATTCTATTCGATCTCGCGATAATCCTCGGCAGCCTACTACTTTGGAGATTCTTCTTACCTTCTTGCACTATGATTAATCCCGTTTGTCTTGTAGTCTTTGATGACCTCCCTTGGCATTGCCATTCTGATATGTTCAATCATCGTGTGTGCTAGTGCACGCAATCATCAGTTTGTCCCTATGAATTCATTCTTCCGGCTCAGACGTCATTCTGGACATGAGATGGTTCTCGGTAAATCAAACCTTAATTGATTAACCGTCAAGCTTCTATTCAACTTATTCATGTTTGATCGATGTGTCTGAATCTGATACATCGATATGGAAGTAATAATTCCTTTGTACTTAAGCATCGAATTATTCCGATGCTTCTATCTCCAATGCTTTGGCATTCTTTCTTCTTATGGTTGGTACCGATACTCGCCCCAGACTCTCTGTACACCGCCTGACCTTTTTGGTGGATTACTACCTGCCGACCCCTTGTGTCCTAAATCATTGACGAGTTTCCCGTGATAAGAAATGCCTTTGGCGAATGGTATCATTTGCTCGGTGTCATCAGCCTTCTGTTTTCGAATTTGTATCCCTCTCTTATGATGTTTGTTGTATGGGTTTCAAAATGACCCGATGGGTTAACCCTATGCTTCCCCTAATCTGTATGAACTCAAACTTTTTACGGGTCATACTCTACTAGTGTTATGCCGGATAAAATTTTTGAACGCTGCAAACTCATCGACAACGAGAAGTGATTGAAATGTTATGCATTGAAGAAGTGGGAGTCGACCCTGAACCTTTGTGTTCATGCCCATGGATACTATGTAGAACTTATCATGAAAGCTTCTCATAAAGATAATTAACACCCTTGGTATAAATTCTTCTACACATATGATCCATCATTCTACCTTCGATTATTACCCCTGGTATCTCGAGGATATCATGCCTTTGCACTACATCTTATGAATTGTGATGAAACAATGCATATCCCTGTCATAGCCATTTCATGGTTCTGGGTTGCCTTCAACCGGGAATACCGAATACTTTTGCTTCACCATTCCTTTTACTTGATGTCGCCGTTGTTCGATTGTATTTTCTTGAAACCTTTTGACATGATGTGTCGTGATCATCATCAACATTTTGACTTCTTCCAAGTGTTGCTTGGATGCATCGGAGAAATACCATCCTTGCCCCTCGATGATTTGTGTTATCATCGACAACCTTCTTTGATCCCCCCGCCAATACAAACTTGGTCATATATCTTCCTCTGCTTTCCTTTGGGAAAGATATACACCTGATACTTATGTATAATCACATTTTCCTTTCCATTGGTCTGTTTAACCTTTCTTGTAATGTATCTTGTCTAAGAAGTGATAATTCCCTGTTGATGTAAACACTTCGGTGTACTACTTTGTTCGTACAACTTGTTACTATTGTTGTTGACTTTCGGTAACCACCGATGGACGAGAACTTTGCCTACAGGTCCGCCTCGTCATAACGAGCAGGAAAACGGTTCTTTGTGTCCCTCGCCCTTGGTACCGACGTTGTTGCCGACATAGCTAACAAGCTGTTGTCTGACTTACCTTACAACTTGATCGCACTGTTTGTCACCACCCTTCTTATTGAATGTGGGCCCATAACCCACAGTTCCACAGGATCGAAACCTGACTCTCTTGACCGCGTATGCAATTCACGAGTCCTCTACCTTGTGATATCCAGTTCGATATCAGACTAACCGCCAGGGTCACATCTGGTCGAGTACACAACATAGCTTACATGATAGAACCTATGGCTGAGGCATAGGGCTTTCAACTCAATTTACTTCCTTTCATAAAGGGCAAGAGGCCTCTCTTGGCGTTATCCATATTGAACCTCTTCAATATCTTCTCAAGGTAAGTTCTCTGACTCAGTGCTAATAGGCGTCTTGATCTATCTCTATAGATTTTAATGCATAATATGTATGCAGCTTCACCTAGGTCCTTCATGGAAAATTGTCCATTCAAATATTCCTTTACCCCCTCTAGAAATTTCACATCATTCCCTATCAATAATATGTCATCCACATATAGTACTAGGAATGCCAAAGAGCTCCCACTCGCTTTCTTATAAACACAGAATTCTTCTTCATTTTGGAAAAATCCAAAAGCTTTGATCACCTCATCAAAACGAAGATTCCAGCTCCGAGATGCTTGCTTCAACCCATAAATGGACCGTTGAAGTTTGCATACCTTACCAGCGTCCTTAGGATCAATAAAACCTTCCGGTTGTACCATATACAACTCTTCCTCAATGTTGCCATTTAGGAACGCATTTTTCACATCGATCTGTCATATTTCATAATCGTAATAGGCAGCAATTGCTAGCAATATCCGGATAGACTTTATCATCGCTACGGGAGAGAAAGTCTCTTCGTAGTCAACTCCTTGAATTCGTCGGAAACCTTTTGCGACAAGTCGAGCTTTATAGACAGATACATTTCCGTCTGCGTCAGTCTTATTCTTGAATATCCACTTATTCTCGACGGCCTTTCGGTCCTCGGGAATATCCACCAAAGTCCATACTTTGTTGGCATACATGGAGTCTATCTCGGATTTCATGGCTTCCAACCATTTCTTGGACTCGGGTCCCTCCATTGCTTCTTTGTAGTTCGCAGGTTCGTCAGGTTCATTTAACATGACTGCATTGACAAGTTGCCCATAAAACTGAGTTTTTACTCGGGCTCTTGATGACCTGCGGGGTACAATAGGATCCTCTTCATCTTGATCATGATCATCATGTATGTCACGATCGTTATGAATATCATGATGACCGTTCTCTTCAGCTCCCACTATGGAAGATGGTTTCGGAACAACTTCCATTGCCATTTCTTCCACTTGGAGTGATTGGTCAATCATCTCTTTGAGGTCTATTTTCCTCCCACTCAATTCTTTCGAAAGAAACTCTTTCTCAAGAAAGCATCCAGTCTTGGCGACAAACTTTTTTCCCTCAGACTAGTTGTAGAAGGTGTATCCAACGGTTTCCCTTGGATATCCCACAAAGATGCACTTATCCGCTTTTGATTTGAGTTTGTCAGGCTGAAGTTTCCTAACATAAGCCTCACAACCCCAAATCTTCAAGTGAGACAACTTTGGTTTCTTGCCATTCCATTCCTCAAATGGTGTTGTCTTTACGGATTTGGACGGTGCCCTATTAAGAGTGTAAGCGGCAGTTTCTAATGCATACCCCCAGAATGACACAGGTAATTCGGTATGAGACATCATCGATCGTACGCTATCCAATAGAGTTCGATTACGTCGCTCAGAAACACCGTTACGCTGAGGTGTTCCTGCCGGCGTAAGTTGTGGTATGATGCCACAAGTCTTAAGATGATCGCCAAACTCGTGAATTAAATACTCGCCTCCTCGATCAGATCGAAGGTGCTTGATTTTCATCCCGAGTTGATTCTCGACCTCACTCTGAAATACCTTGAACCTTTCAAAGGTTTCAGACTTATGTTTCATTAAGTAGATATAACCATATCTTCTTAAGTCACCTGTGAAGGTCACGAAGTAACGAAGACCATTGCGTGTGGGGACGTTCATAGGTCCACATACATCTGAATGTATGATCCCTAACAAGTCTTCCGCACGCTCCATTGTTCCATTGAATGGAGTCCTTGTCATCTTTCCCATAAGGCATGGTTCACATGTGTCAAGGGATCCAAAATCCAATGACTCCAGAAGTCCATCATCATGAAGCTTCTTCATGCCCTTTTCACCAATATGACCAAGTCGACAATGCCACATCGTCATGTGTTCTTCGCCACTAGGTTTTAATCTTTTGGCCTCTACGTTATCAATATGAAGTATATCACAATCGAGATTAAGAATGAATAAGCCATTTTTCTCCGGTGCGTGAACATAAAACACATCATCCTTATAAATCGCACAACCAATTTTATCTGACTTAAAAGAATAGTGGTCTCGCTTCAAGCAAGAACCATTAACGATGTTCACACTGAATGCGGGTACATAGTAACACTTATTCAAAATCAAAACTAATCCCGAAGGGAGACTAAGATGCTTCGTGCCGACCGCCACCACTTCAATCCGGCAGCCGTTTCCCACGCGCATTGTCACTTCATCTTTCATCAAGCGTCGCCTATTCCGTAGCCCCTAAGAGGAGTTAGAAATATGAGCAACAGATCCTGTATCAAATATCCAGGATTTGTTCCCAGCACTTGTTAATAAAATATCAATAACGTGTATATCAAATATACCTTTGTCTCTTCTGACAATCTTGCCAGCCTTCTTATCCTCTAGGTACTTGGGGCAGCTGCGTTTCCAGTGACCATCACCCTTGCAGTAGAAGCACTCAATGCCAGGCTTGGGTCCAGGTTTGGGTGCCTTACGAGGAGTGACAACTGGCTTTTCTCCCTTCTTCGGGCTTCCCTTCTTTCCCTTCTCCTTCTTGCCAGACTTCTTGAATTCAACGGTCTTGTTGACCATGAATACAGCATGCTCCTTCTTGATCTCAACCTCAGCAGTTTTCAGCATGGCAAAAAACTCAGAAGGTGTCTTAGTCATCCCCTGCATGTTGTAGTTCAACACAAAGCCTTTGTAGCTAGGGGGCAGCGACTGCAACACCCTATCAACAGCAAGTTCATCTAGAATCTGACATTCCAGAGCATTCAAGCGTTGAACGTAGCCAGACATCTTGACCACGTGCTCAGTAACACTGCTATGCTCATCCATGTTTGCTGAGAAGAAAGCTTCAGAAGCCTCATAACGTTCAGCCCTGGCTTGGGGTGCAAAGATGGCCTTGAGGTCGGTGATTATCTCATATGCACCCATCCTCTCAAAGTGTTTCTGCAGCTCAGCCTCTATGGAGTAAAGACATCCACTCTGGACAAGGTTGTAATCATCCGTCTTGGAGAGGTAGACATTCTTCTCATCCTGACTAGCGTCTGTGGGTGGTTCATCACCTAACGCGGCCTCTAGTACGTATGCCATCTTGAGGGGAATGAGGAGAATCCTCAGAGTGCGGAACCAGTTGGTGAAGTTTGACCCATCGGTTTTCAGTTTGTCTTTGTCTAGGAATGACCCTAAGTTGAATGAGGGGCGAGGTGCAGCCATCTACAATGGTTATTTGCAAAACACATATTTAGACTTTGTTCATAATTGGAGTTCAATTTTAATTAATTCTAAAACTCCCACTTAGTTAAACATCTCTCCAAATTTACTAAGTGATTAACATAATCCTAGTTTGAATGATCGTCCTCGAATATCACACGGCCTAGAACACATCTCCCTACGTAGGCCATCATGACAATCATATCCGTTATATGACTCATGCTTAACCTTTCGGTCATCCGTATCCCAAGCTCATATCTACATATGTCAAGCCTGCCAGTCGAACCTTAGTGTATGGCTGTTCAGCAAGGCCATATCTGCATATGCTAGGCTTGCCAAACCCAAACTCATGCAATCCCTATTGTATATATGACACCTGATCGTCACGGCCTGCCTATCATAAAGAGATCCTTCCAGGCGGTGCCCACTAAGGGAGAATATATTCATGGTATTGAGAGAGATTATCCTATCATGATACCGTCGCATATCTAGCATATTAGCAAGACAGGAAGTAAAAACTGTAAATCATACAAGCTATGATCCCCCCTTACATGCAAATTAAAGTTAAAACGCCTTCTACTTTATCTTTTGCTAAGGGGTTTCGAGAGAGAATCGCTTTCTATCCTGCGAAAACAAGCCACAACACCAATCCTGCAATCGTCTCAATTACACCCCTGTCGGGGCCCTCCGTTGCAAACGTCTTCGCGTCTCTAATGTTAGAGAGACAGACACCCCCAGCCACTTATATGGTACAAGCCATATGTAAAGCGTGGAACCAGTCTCGCATAAACGCGTAAGGTCGGTCGGGGCCGCTTCATCAGGACATTGCCGCAACGCTAAACGAGTACACGTGGGAGGGTAACAATTGGAGAATTGATGCCCACATCCTAGATGTGTTCTACCAGTACAATACATCTACGCATAGCCTTGCTCATGATACCACTATTGGGGATCGGCTCAGAAAACAAAAAGTTTCCTACCTACGAGTCCCGAACCCAAGATCTATGCTATGCTGATGTATGTAACGGAAGGAATCGGTGTTCATACCTTTGAAAACCGAAAGAGGGAAACGTTCCTCGAACATGATTGGCGTAGGCTCTGATCCTATGACCTCCTTGTCGTGTTGAAGAATCTCTGACGATGAAGTACCACCACACGTGTAGTGCCTCGCGGGATTACACACGTACGGTGCAACCGACGTCCCTCCGGGCTCCGAACCAGAAGAGCAGCGGAAAGAAGATTGATCCGGGTCCCGATTTCGGCAGCGCGAAGGCGTCTGGATGATGGTGAAACCCCTAACCAGGTGCAAACTCCAACCCAGGGGACTCCGCTCTAGGTCAGAGAAACAGAGAGAGAGAGAAACTCAATGTTATGTTGAAAAAGTCACCCCCACCCCTCCTTATATAGGCCAAGGAGGGGCTCCACCCCCTCCCCTTTCCCCATGTGGGACTAAACCCCCAAGGGGGGGAGTGGTGCGGCTAGGAGGGGGGATGGGCCCCTCCCTTGGCGCCAAGCCCAAGGGGGGAGGCTCCCCCTTCCCCTCATGGACCTTTTAAGACCCAAATACCTTTTCACCTTTTTAATTAATTATTTAAATGATTTTTAATATTTAATTGTGTCAATTAAATAATAAAACATATTAAACATTAATATATATTATTTTGAACCTTTCAAAATATCCGGAACAGCTTCCGGCACCTCCTGGTACATTTTTGGTGTTTTCTCTCTTTTCACCGATGATCCCGAATCAATCCTTAATGCATCGATTGCCCTTAAGTGTGACACCCTACGGTCCGGGAAACAGTAGACATGATTGAGACACTCTCTGACCAATGACCATCATGTCGGATCTGGTTACAATCCTTGATGTGCCCCTACGCTTCCATCGAATAAACTTCATCGATGTTGAACCGTTAACAATATGACTTGATCCCTTTGTGCTTCGGTACTATGTTTGTCCGAGGTATGAACGTTGGTATCCAATACCTAGTTCTTCCTCGTCTCCGACATAACATGTTTACTCGTCTGTGAATATTACATCTCTTGTGACCTAGTCCCTTGCTTGCAAGCTATTGATGCAACACCACCGAGTGGGCCCAGAATACCTATCCGTCACTCGGATTGACAAATCCTGCTCTGATATATTTCATACTCCTCAACATATCTACTTCGGAATACCCAAGATACACCTTTTCAGTTACCATGTTTCAGTGTAACGGTTAATGCACTCAAAGCATCCTAATACATAGCAATTATGTACAGCAATACTCTACAAATAAAATAATACAAGTTGTTTAATACAAGCCAAGGGCCACAAGGGCTCGAATACAACAGCTCGAGAGCACAAAGTCAGCGGAAGCAAAAGTATCTGAGTACAGACACAAGAATACAAGGTTGCCTTAAGAAGGCTAGCACAAATAACAATAGATCAAAAAGGCGAGGCCTCCTGCCTGGGAACCTCCAAACTACTCCTGGTCGTGGTCATCAGGGGGCTTCATATTACGGTGGTCATCATCGGGGTTCTCCTGCTCCGGGGCTCTAACGTCGACTGCAACGGCCGATCAGGCAAAGCAGTAAAGGAAATAAGGCAGGGTGAGTATCTAGTATACCCGCGAGACTTACATCCGCTACTAAGCATTATGCATGTATCAAATGGAAAGGGGAGGCTATATATAGTGGACTAAAGGGTAGAAATCAGAGCAAGGGTAAGAAGCTTGGCCTATCGAATACTAGCATCTTCCGACGAGTCTTGCAGCTTGAGGAGAGAATAGCCAACAATTATATAAAGCATAAAGTAACAATGAGCAGAAGTTGCTGCAGCATTGTATAATAATAAGTTTTAATAATTAGCAATGCCTCCGAGTTCACCTCCTCGACATCCCAGCGAGGAAGAAAACCCGGAACCATACAGTTTAATAATAATAGTTTGTAGTGGTAAGATCCAGCTTCAGTATAAAGCATCCTGTTACCGTGGACATGGCTATTCGAATAGATTAATCTTCCCTGCAGGGGTGCACTTGTGTTACACTACACGCACAGATCTCCAGGGTGGTGGGCACCTTGTTAGGGAACGCTCCACCGAGGCTATCCGACACTTTGTAGCCCATCTTTCAAACTCAACAGAGAGGTCATCCGCCGGACTATATCCTATTTACGCAAGGCTTTGGACCCTAACCCTGACGTACTCCTGCACGGTGCGAGGCTGGCCGGTGAAGTCAAAGAAAATCCAAATAAGACACCACCGCGCTAGCAAATAAGACAACACCACCTCCTGACGTCTGAAGAGTCCTGGACGACACTATGAAGCAGGGGAGCCCATAACTCGTAGTTCCCACGGGTAGGTAGTGC
The DNA here is from genome assembly GCA_950022295.1 of Bromus sterilis. Classification (NCBI taxonomy): domain Eukaryota; kingdom Viridiplantae; phylum Streptophyta; class Magnoliopsida; order Poales; family Poaceae; genus Bromus; species Bromus sterilis. The sequence goes on along the minus strand of OX465596.1, from coordinate 151,171,695 downwards.
CTACATGGCATATAGCCAACTCAAGACATCCACCGAACCATTAGTCATTTTATTAACTTGCGGGGCAACCATTATCGTTGCCTCGACTTAACTGACCCGCGGACAACGACAACAGTCAAGACCACCAGTACATCGATGCCTGCCCTGTCGTCCCACCAAGTCTCTGCGGTTACCAACAAGGTGAACCGTCTCCTTACCTTGTCTCGAGTGTGCTCTTGGAGGAGCTCGACTTTCGTAGTTTGGTAACTCTCGCGGCCAACGATCAGGGGCCAAGAACACCGGTACACTGGTCGTACCCTCCCTGTCGTCCCGTCTCAATACCACTCGCGGGCACCGTTGGGTCGCCCGACTTCTTACCTGAAGGACAACCGTTTCTCAGGTACCTAGAGCGGCTATACAGAGTCAGAAACAAGTGGAGTACGAGGATTACTCCTCGATAGCTCCACTTGATGTGGCTCGACAGAGCCGAGGTAGGGGCCTGAGGCGGTGTCTGCATTGTACCGTACCTGTGCAGTTATAATCATCGTATCCGCATTCACTCCCCAGAGTGATCACGACCCGCTATCTAATCCTAGCTAACAATGCGCAGGGCTCACTGTTGAATATCATATATATATTTATAGGCAGCATAGGATAAGGACGCCACATCAAGGGGCGACAGGAACAGGTTATGCAATTGAATAGGTAAGCAACGTAGCACCAGTAGTAACAATGCCTAGTGCAAAAAATGTACGGAAATATAGGCGATATCTGGGGAAGAGAATGGCTCTGCTTGCCTGGAAGCTCGACGGTAGGGGTACGGTCGTCCACGAAGTAGTCGTACTCGGCAGCGATGTAGTCGACGGCAGCAATGAGGTTTATCTGAGAATAAAGGGGGGGGGGAGAAACAATAGATACACAGAAATAATGGCAATACAATTGTATGACACAGCAGATATAAAACAACGGGGCTCTAACGCAGTGTTCAGTGAATTGCTCGGAGAAGGAATTTATCCGGGGATTACTCATCAGTACCAGTTGTTTACCGGACAGATGATCCGAAGGGGGAAGGTTCCATGCCGGAGGTGTCATGGACATCCGGCAAACATGTGAAAGTTGTATCCGTGTTAGTTGATCCATTCTGAACAACTTTCGTGTTCAGAATAAATTCATCCGGATAGTTTATCGGTATCGGGCAATCATCAGACAACCGGTCCGGAGGGGGACGGGTCGATATTCGGTATGTTAGAGGGGTGTGGTGGGGGTATGGGTAGCGTATTCGTACTCGTTATATTTTTCTGATCAATTTTGATGTATAAAGTTTTTTAATCTGACTTACGATTTAAAAGATATTGATTTTCTAATATTTAAAAGCTTTTAGGAATTTCTTTTATTAATTAAATCCAACATTATCCTGAACAGTGGGTTGACTGGTCAAACCTGACTAGTGGGTCCCACTGGTCAGCCTCATAGTTAATGAATTTCTTTTATTAATTAAACTAATAACCCAGTGGCGCTCAGGTGTCATTGGCTGTGGGGGGGGATTTAATCTAATAATTTATTAATTTAATCAAATGGCCTAGGGCCCACTGGTCATTCACATAGGGGGTGGGTTTATTATTAATAGGGGATTAGGCCCCTCTAATCAAATCCGGGGCTGGCCCACTAGCAGGGCACACACCACAGCCAGTGCAGCCGGCGGCGAGCCCGACACGGCGGCGGTGAGCATGTGCACGCCGTGGGGCACCAAATCGGGCGCGGGTGGAACCCATGTGAGAAGCGCGACGACCCGCGTTGGGATGTAGTCGTAGGGCGGCCGGAGTTGGCCGGAGCACAGCTCATCCTTGAGTAAGGCGGCGACCAGAATCCGGCGAAGACAAAGGCGACGACCTAGCGCGTGAAATAGAGGGGGGCTAGCAGGATGGGGTAAGAAGCTCACCAGAAGCTCAATCCCGTGGTCGAGGAAGCAGGCGAGGCTCTAGAGCGGCGGCAATCAACGGCGAGGCGCATCGCGGCAGGCAAAAGGGAACGGCTTGATGCCGATCTTCCATTGTGCTTCGTGCTTGATTGAAGATCCCAAGAGACGAAGCCTTCAGCGGGGAAGCACCTTGACATCATGGCGGGGCTGGAGAGGGCCGTTGGCCGTGTGCATGCGCAGCGGCACCCACGGCATAGCTCGGGCGGGGCGAGGAGAGGGAGGCGAAAAGGGGGGAGAGTGGGCATGGGGTGGCCACGGGAAAGAGAGGGGGCGAGTTTATCCAAATGGGGCAGATAGGGGGGAAGGTGAGGGTGGGGGCGGCTCGGCGAGCTGCCCATGGCGGCACTGTGCTGTCAACGTGGTGGGGGAAGGGAAACAGGGGAGGAACAGTGGAGGGGGGGGCTGGGCCGGGGTGGTGGGCCTCGCCCCAGGCGGGATTTAGGGGGTTTTCTATTTTTTTCTTTTCTGTTATTCTTTTTGTAATCTTTTTCTTTCTGTTTATTTTTTTAGCTAGTATAGGATTTTTTTGAAAGGTGGTACCTTTTGCAATAATACTATCACACCATACAGTGATGCCACAAAAAGTTTTGGCCCAAACAAAATCCATTTTAATTTTTGTTATTTATTTTAAAGAGTTAAATGGTGCCTTTTAGCTACTATTTTTCTTTCTTTCTATTATTTAAACATAGCATTAAAATACCACTACTAATTTAATATGGCTTACTGGCTTTTAGGCATTTAATAAAAATGGTTTCATAAATATTGGATCAACTTTATTTTCCACTTGTTTATTATAATTCCATGGCAATTTTTATATTTCCCAAGCTATTGTTTTTTCTTAACATTACTAAAACACTTTAATAAAATATCCATTGCTATAATAATCATGGCCTAATGTTTGCTAGGCATTTTATAAATAGGTTTCAAAATTTTTGGTGAACTATGAATTTTCAATTTCCATTTTTATTCCCATGAAAATTTTGATAACCCAACATCATTGGTTTCATAATCATCATAGACTTGGGATTCTGCAAAGGACTAAGGTTGATTTGGTTTAACCATGATCAATTTGATTACCATGCATCCACAATTCTTGGAGCAATCTTATAATCCACCTAATTTGAAATTTTATCAGGGTTGGAATCTGGCAGAGCTATGATCAAGGTGATCATGGCCTGATTAACAATTTGTTCACCTATCTTAGCTGTTTTATCGTCTTTTGGGAGAGAGACATCACTAGTGAACATCATGGGACTCCGGTCAATATTTCCACCAATGTTTACACCTCCACTTTATTTATCACTTTTACTTTCAGTTGCAATTATCACCAATATCATTATCCCCTTGGGTTTAATCCTTTGTAAACAACAAGGCTCCCACTTCTTCAATGCATAACATTTCAATCACTTCTCGTTGTCGATGAGTTTGCAGCGGTCAAAAATTTTATCCGGCATAACACTAGTAGAGTATGACCCGTAAAAAGTTTGAGTTCATACAGATTAGGGGAAGCATAGGGTTAACCCATCGGGTCATTTTGAAACCCATACAACAAACATCATAAGCGAGGGATACAAATTCGAAAACAGAAGGCTGACGACACCGAGCAAATGATACCATTCGCCAAAGGCATTTCTTATCACGGGAAACTCGTCAATGATTTAGGACACAAGGGGTCGGCAGGTAGTAATCCACCAAAAAGGTCAGGCGGTGTACAGAGAGTCTGGGGCGAGTATCGGTACCAACCATAAGAAGAAAGAATGCCAAAGCATTGGAGATAGAAGCATCGGAATAATTCGATGCTTAAGTACAAAGGAATTATTACTTCCATATCGATGTATCAGATTCAGACACATCGATCAAACATGAATAAGTTGAATAGAAGCTTGACGGTTAATCAATTAAGGTTTGATTTACCGAGAACCATCTCATGTCCAGAATGACGTCTGAGCCGGAAGAATGAATTCATAGGGATAAACTGATGATTGCGTGCACTAGCACACACGATGATTGAACATATCAGAATGGCAATGCCAAGGGAGGTCATCAAAGACTACAAGACAAACGGGATTAATCATAGTGCAAGAAGGTAAGAAGAATCTCCAAAGTAGTAGGCTGCCGAGGATTATCGCGAGATCGAATAGAATTTCAAAGTATTTTGGGGATCACAGGAACAACTTAGGATGAACGGATCCTCGATAAATGTGAGGAATTATCCGCAGGGTGAAAAGAAGCTGCAAGGTAGTAGGCTCAAAGGATTTCCGAAACAACGGAAAGTATTTCAATGCATCCTGTGAACACAAGAGCAATTGGGATTGAATGGATGAACGAAAGGTGTATGTGGTTATACATACGGACTTATCGATGGTAGGGAATTGTAAAGGTGATCGGCACATATGGTCTTGGGAGTTGTATCGGAGAGTAATCGTCGAAATCTTCTCGTGAAGCAGGCGATCATCTATAATGAGAAGCTCTCCGGGAGGAAGTATTCACGAGAACCTAATGTCAGAGTTAGCAAAATCTTTAATCCGAAAGAGAAAAGAGATCAGAGTCCCAGAGTAAGGGTACTGAGAAAAATATCCTAATACCACCTAGTTTGCGACACGGGCTGATAAGCCACACGACACTGTTAGTAAAGTAGTTTTGCAAGGACTAGACTCGACTTCGACCAAGGAGTTGGAAGGGCTGTCCTACAGGCAGTCGGCTCTGATACTAACTTGTAACGCCCCCGATTTACGACCATGTACAGTAATCATACACGCAAGGTACACGATCGAGATCAGGGTGTCACGGTGGAAATATCACATCACTAATCTACAAATAAAATAATACAAGCTGGTTAATACAAGCCAAGGGCCATGAGGACTCGAATACAACATCTCGTGAGCACAAAGTCAGCGGAAGAAAAAGTATCTGAGTACAGACACAAGAATACAAGGTTTCCTTAAGAAGGCTAGCACAAATAAGAACAGATCGAAAATGCGAGGCCTCCTGCCTGGGAACCTCCAAACTACTCCTGGTCGTGGTCATCAGGGGGCTTCATATTACGGTGGTCATCATCGGGGATCTCCTACTCCGGGGCTCCAACGTCGACTGCAGCGGCCGATCAGCCAAAACAGTAAAGGAAATAAAGCAGGGTGAGTATCTAGTATACCCGCGAGACTTATGTCCGCTACTAAGCATTATGCATGTATCAAATGGAAAGGGGAGGCTATATATAGTGGACTGAAGGGAAGAAATCAGAGCAAGGGTAAGAAGCTTGGCCTATCGAAGACTAGCATCTTCCGACGAGTCTTGCAGCATGAGGAGAGAATAGCCAACAGTTATATAAAGCATAAAGTAACAATGCAGCAGATGTTGCTGCAGCATTGTATAATAATAAGTTTTAATAATTAGCAATGCCTCAGAGTTCACCTCCTCGACATACCAGCGAGGAAGAAAACCCGGAACCATACAGTTTAATAATAATAGTTTGTAGTGGTAAGATCCAGCTTCAGTATAAAGCGTCCTGTTACCGTGGACATGGCTATTCGAATAGATTAATCTTCCCTGCAGGGGTTCACTTGTGTTACACTACACGCACGGATCTCCAGGGTGGTGGGCACCTTGTTAGGGAACGCTCCACCGAGGCTATCCGACACTTCGTAGCCCATCTTTCAAACTCAACAGAGAGGTCATCCGCCGGACTATATCCTATGTAAGCAAGGCTTTGGACCCTAACCCTGACGTACTCCTGCACGGTGCGAGGCTGGCCGGTGAAGTTAAAGCAAATCCAAATAAGACACCACCGCGCTAGCAAATAAGACAACACCACTTCCCGGCACAGGCCGCGGTACTGCTGACGTCTGAAGAGTCCTCGGACGACACTATGAAGCAGGGGAGCCCATAACTCGTAGTTCCCTCGGGTAGGTAGTGCCTACATGGCATATAGCCAACTCAAGACATCCACCGAACCATTAGTCATTTTATTAACTTGCGGGGCAACCATTATCGTTGCCTCGACTTAACTGACCCGCGGACAACGACAACAGTCAAGACCACCAGTACATCGATGCCTGCCCTGTCGTCCCACCAAGTCTCTGCGGTTACCAACAAGGTGAACCGTCTCCTTACCTTGTCTCGAGTGTGCTCCTGGAGGAGCTAGACTTTCGTGGTTTGGTAACTCTCGCGGCCAACGATCAGGGGCCAAGAACACCGGTACACTGGTCGTACCCTCCCTATCGTCCCGTCTCAATACCACTCGCGGGCACCGTTGGGTCGCCCGACTTCTTACCTGAGGGACAACCGTTGCTCAGGTACCTAGAGCGGCTATACAAAGTCAGAAACGAGGGGAGTACGAGGATTACTCCTTGATAGCTCCACTTGATGTGGCTCGACAGAGCCGAGGTAGGGGCCTGAGGCGGTGTCTGCATTGTACCGTACCTGTGCAGTTATAATCATCGTATCCGCGTTCACTCCCCAGAGTGATCACGACCCGCTATCTAATCCTAGCTAACAATGCGCAGGGCTCACTGCTGAATATCATATATATATTTATAGGCAGCATAGGATAAGGACGCCACATCAAGGGGCGACAATAACAGGTTATGCAATTGAATAGGTAAGCAACGTACTACCAGTAGTAATAATGCCTAGTGCAAAAAATGTACGGAAATATAGGCGATATCTGGGGAAGAGAATGGCTCTGCTTGCCTGGAAGCTCGACGGTAGGGTTACGGTCGTCGACGAAGTAGTCGTACTCGGCAGCGATGTAGTCGACGGCAGCAACGAGGTCTATCTGAGAATAAAGGGGGAGACACAATAAATACACATCAATAATAGCAATAAAATTGTATGACACAGCAGATATAAAACAACGGGGTTCTAACGCAGTGTTCAGTGATTTGCTCGGAGCAGGAATTTATCCGGGGATTACTCATCAGTACCAGTTGTTTACCGGACAGATGATCTGGAGGGGGAAGGTTCCATGCCGGAGGTGTCATGGACATCCGACAAACATGTGAAAGTTGTATCCGTGTTAGTTGATCCATTCTGAACAACTTTCGTGTTCAGAATAAATTCATCCGGATAGTTTATCGGTATCGGGCAATCATCGGACAAACGGTCTGGAGGGGCACGGTTCGATATTCGGTATGTTAGTGGGGTGTGGTGGGGGTATGGGTAGCATATCCGTACTCGTTATATTTTTCTGATCAATTTTGATGTATAAAGTTTTTTAATCTGACTTACGATTTAAACGATATTGATTTTCTAATATTTAAAAGCTTTTAGGAATTTCTTTTATTAATTAAATCCAACATTCTCCAGAACAGTGGGTTGACTGGTCAAACCTGACCAGTGGGTCCCACTGGTCAGCCTCATAGTTAATTAATTTCTTTTATTAATTAAGCTAATAACCCAGTGGCGCCCAGGTGTCATTGGCTGTGGGGGGGATTTAATCTAACAATTTATTAATTTAATCAAATGGCCTAGGGCCCACTGGTCATTCACATAGGGGGTGGGTTTATTATTAATAGGGGATTAGGCCCCTCTAATCAAATCCGGGGCTGGCCCACTAGCAGGGCACACACCACGGCCAGTGTAGCCGGCGGCGAGCCCGACACGGCGGCGGTGAGCATGTGCACGCCGTGGGGCACCAAATCGGGCGCGGGTGGAACCCATGTGAGCAGCGCGACGACCCGCGTTGGGATGTAGTCGTAGGGCGGCCGGAGTTGGCCGGAGCATAGCTCATGCTTGAGCAAGGCGGCGACCAGAATCCGGCGAAGACAAAGGCGACGACCTAGCGCGTGAAATAGAGGGGGGCTAGCAGGATGGGGTCTATGGCGCAGTACGAGTGTGTCTATGCCACGGGCGCGTGCTGAAACGTACGGGAGCGCGCATGTGACCAGGCATGGCGGCGGCCGGAGCTCGACTAGGTGGAGTCGGCGCCTCGGTGAAGCAGAACACGCGTGGGAGGTAGGGGAGCGAGGAGGAGCTCACCAGAAGCTCAATCCCGTGGTCGAGGAAGCAGGCGAGGCTCTAGAGCGGCGACAATCAACGGCGAGGCGCATCGTGGCAGGCAAAAGGGAACGGCTTGATGCCGATCTTCCATTGTGCTTCGAGCTCGATTGAAGATCCTAAGAGACGAAGCCTTCAGAGGGAAGCACCTTGACATCATGGCGGGGCTTGAGAGGGTCGTTGGCCGCGTGCATGCGCGGCGGCGCCCACGGCACAGGTTAGGCGGGGCGAGGAGAGAGAGGCGAAAAGGGGGGGGGGGAGAGTGGGCATGGGGTGGCCACGGGACAGAGAGGGGGCGAGTTTATCCAAATGGGGCTGGTAGGGGGGCAGGTGAGGGTGGGGGCGGCTCGGCGAGCTGCCCATGGCGGCACTGTGCTGTCAACGTGGTGGGGGAAGGGAAAAAGGGGAGGAACAGTGGAGGGGGGGGGCTGGGCCGGGGTGGTGGGCCTCGCCCTAGGCGGGATTTAGGGGGTTTTCTATTTTTTTCTTTTCTGTTATTCTTTTTGTAATCTTTTTCTTTCTGTTTATTTGTTTAGCTAATATAGGATTTTTTTGAAAGGTGGTACCTTTTGCAATAATACTATCACACCATACAGTGATGCCACAAAAAGTTTTGGCCCAAACAAAATCCATTTTAATTTTTGTTATTTATTTTAAAGTGTTAAATGGTGCCTTTTAGCTACTATTTTTCTTTCTTTCTATTATTTAAACATAGCATTAAAATACCACTACTAATTTAATATGGCTTACTGGCTTTTAGGCATTTAATAAAAATGGTTTCATAAATATTGGATCAACTTTATTTTCCACTTGTTTATTATAATTCCATGGCAATTTTTATATTTCCCAAGCTATTGTTTTTTTCTTAACATTACTAAAACACTTTAATAAAATATCCATTGCTATAATAATCATGGCCTAATGTTTGCTAGGCATTTTATAAATAGGTTTCAAATTTTTTGTTGAACTATGAATTTTCAATTTCCATTCTTATTCCCATGAAAATTTTGATTAGAGAGCATATATCCAACATTCTCCCACTTTCAGTAGAGAGCAAATAATCTAGTTGCATATCTTACCTATCATAATCATCTCATCACATAAGTATTTATCGATCATGCTGCTTATGGAAGAGATTTAGTCAACGATCTGTGTTCATTCAGATTCGTATGTTCCTTCGCAACTGGCATTGGTCAACTTGCTTTGACATACCACTCATTATCATATAATGTTTGAATTATAAGTTTGGCGGGAGAGTGAGACTTTTATTTTATAGTATTTTCTAATGACAAGATGGTTTTAGTCCCCACGGACTTTCCACAGTCATGTATACTGGAAAATAGACTCAGATAGAAGTCTAAACTTCTTACGCTAAAACTTTATCCATCTTTCTACTTCTTTAAGTAGATTTATATTTTGTAGAGTTTTGTTTCGTGAAATTTCTTCTCATGTTTCTTTCCATGCTTTTGGTGACATATCTAAGTCACATATACCCATAATAAGGCTTGAAATATCATAATCCAGTATTACATTCAATTCTATTATCCTTTCTACGTTTAGAGTATTGTCCGCGGTTTCTCTCTAGATAATGACTGCTTGGAATTTAGTTTAGGTTCCGTGTTTTGTGAACCAAACACAACGGAACATGTTCTTCTTTCAAGAACCTTTTGAGGCATTCCTTTTGTTGGATTCACAATTTCGTTTTATTGTAGAATCATATGTCAAAGGTCATATAGGATCACATGTCTAAGGACAATTTCCATCCCTATTCTTCCATTAAAACATTACTTGTGATATTAAGGTCTTCATCCTTTATATAATTCCTAGCCACAAGAACCTCTTTCTTTTCTAGGATATCATTCCAATCCTTTTGATGTTCATTACACGTATCTTAATCTATCCTTATAGATTTCAGAGTGTGATTGCTGGCGTGGAAGTTGAAGGGAAAAGACTCCTTCCTTCCCCGGCAAGGGCGCCAGAAATTTGCTTGATGTGCGAGATGATGATAATGGTTTCTCGCCCTTCGTTGGTTACCCCAAGTGGAAGGTGAGATGTAGGATAGGAGCAAATTTCCTTCCTTGACCTGGACCTACACACAACACAAATAACTTTTCTCCCAACGAAGTTCAGAGAGGTTGTCAATCTCTCTGGTCTTGGTGTTTACAAAGGATCAAACGCAAGAGATAATGATAAAGATAAAGACTGAAAGTAAATACTGAAAAGGAAATAAGCTTGTAAACAATGATGGCAATATGGACCAGGGTCCCTTGATGTTAACTAGTGATGTCTCTCTCCCAAAAGACGATAAGACTGCTATGTGAGGTAAACAAATTAGAGATGGGAAATTGACAGGATTATAAACGCACCGCAATGCTAACTATGCTACAAAAGAAAGGAAGAGGCTCGTGATCATGGGAAGTACGCCAAAATAAGTAGACCGAAATCTATCTGCATCTACTACTAATCATCCACCTTGAGATATCTATCCAGAACATCTCACTGGTATTAAGTTGTGAGCCCCACCCAAAGCAACAGACAACTACATTAAAAAGAACTTTGCGCAAAGTAAACAATCCTTGCAACCGCGGTTACAAGCATCATTGTTTTCCCCCTTGTGGACACATCACATCCCCTAGACTCATGTTTCTATCACTCAAGGGTGACATCAGGGAGCATGTACCCACAATCGAGCATAACGTTCCCTCTTGGAGTCACTACCTACTACTTGGCCAAAGCAATAAATAGCAATAGAGAACAATCTAGAATTACTTAGGAACAAAAATATAAGAGATAAAAACCAAATATATTACTCTATCACGATGTAAAAATAATCTCTTAATTCATCATATCCCATCAAACTCAGCATTGCAAAAGCAAAAAGATTACATATGTGCCTCGATCATGTAGGGCAACTCACGAGGCCTAAACCATGAAGAACAAAGAGGGGAGGAGAACATCACATAGCTACTGACCACGGACCCATGGTCCAAAGGAAACTACTCACGCCACATCCGGGAAGCATCCATGGTGGAGGGGAAGCTCCCGGAGGTCGATCCTCCCACCGGCAGGGTGCCGGGAAAGGTCCTGACGGTGCTCCCGATCTTGGAAGCGCGGCGGCGGCGGAACAGAGGCGAGATTGCGAAATAGGGATCTATCCTCGGAAGTTTCCCGTGGCGGAGAATAAATAGGCAAAGGGGGGCAGCCAGGGGGGCCACCAGGGGTTTACGCGCCCCCTAGCCGCGCCAGCTAGGCGCCTGGGGCGCTGGTGGGTCCCTCCTGGCCCCCCTTCGGGACTCCGAAAGGTTCCTTCACGCTGCTTTTTTATCTGATTTTTCCCGAATTTTTTGAGCACTTTTAATATAGGGGAAAACTAAAATAGAAAAAGAGCAGAAAATAGAAAGTGGCACTGGGGTGCACTGAGTTAATAGGTTAGTACAAATATGATCAAAAGTGTATGAAAGTGTATCTAGATCATAGCAATATCACACAAAACATGCATGGAGCAACTAGAAATTATCGATACGTTTAGGACGTATTAGTGATACATCTGTATTTCGTTTATTGAAGATTCTTGTATTCTTTTATTCTATTAGCCTTTTCTCCATGTATATCAATGTATATATATGAGATTGTCTTCATATATATCGTCATATATATGAGATTGACATTGTACTCCCTGTCAAATGTATACGATACATATATCTGTGAGTAAGCTTTCATTAAGTTACTATTCTAATTGTGTGAAACACAAAAATATTGCTCTCAAAGCTCCCATTCAGAAAATTCCCTCTGCATTCCAAGTTTTTCAGGAAGTCTTCAAAGCTCCCACTCAGTTTCATGAAATTGCAGTCCATGTCAATATTTTGATTTCTCCAAAATCACTTGATCAAATAAAGGTTGAGAGTTACTGCCTTGAGGTACTAAAGTCCATGTTTTATGAAACATTCTTTCGTTTGTGCCAATTGCAATTTCCACTTCAAATTCCAAATTTGAATGTGAATGAAATATCATATAGTTCTAGCACTGCTATGCTTTTGTAATCAATCAATATTGAATTTAGCCATAACATCTTTTATGTGCCAAATCAAGCCTTCTTTATGTGCTTCATCATTCTTAATAACTTCCTGGTTATTTGGAATGTGAAATAACTGTTTTATTTCATAGGATGTGAGCCATCTTGTATGCAACTCAATATTTATTTCATTTATCCTCGTGTTTTAGGCAACCATCAATTCTTTGTAATTTACAAGCAGTTTCCTCTTTTGTTTCATTTAAGAAAACTCATGATTATTGTTCTGTACAGAACGTATTCATGACAACCTTCTTATTTCAACTAAGGCTTTAACTCATATACCATGATCATTATCAATAGTATATTTCCTCTTTACACGGAGTCTTTATAGCGGAACGTGTTTCTGTTTTGTGACTCTGTTATCTGGAGGCAGGGTCAATCACTCTAGTCAAATTATTCACTTTTCTACCATTGGTTTATCCTTTGAGAACCATCTTCTCATTTACCAATTTAGCAATACAAGTTTTTCTATTCGGGAAGATGTGTTCTAAAATTGCTCATAACTTTAATACAAAGAAATTTATATCATATAAAAAATTTAGAAACTTTCTAACACCATCCTCATATGGAGTTACTTGCTTCATTAGATTCGGGATGGTTTCCTTATTCATGAAGTGGGTGTTTCAACTTAATAAATTATAAAAACTTTCTTCATTTAATTACATTAGTGCAAGGGGGATGTATTTAGACCATACTACATTTTGTATGACTACGAATGGTTTCGGTGATTGAGCACTTTGAACTTCCATCGTAACTTTTGGTATTTCTTCCACAAGTCTCCCATTTATGTCAACTATAATAGTTATCATTTTGATCACATCATGGTGATTCGTATTCTCATATCATGCTTCACTATGTGATTCTATAATCTCAGATTTATGAACTCAATTGAACGACGTGTTCAATTAATCATACGAAATAATTTTAATGATAATTCATGCGCTTGATTAATACTCCCTTCGATCCATAATAAGTGTCGCACATTGTACTAAGTGAGCGACACTTATTATGGATCGGAGGAAGTACATCATTTATGTATAATATTTGGCGCAAGTTATACATTTCTAGAACTCTGTCATTTAGTCATCTCGTTTGATAATAAATTCATCAGTTAATAGATTGAGTATCTAATGACTTCATCATTTATGAATTCATCTCATGCATTTAATATAGTTATGACTTTTGACTTTATTGTTATTCGCACTAACTTAATCATTAAACATTGGATATCACTTGACAATTATGGTGTTTATAAATGTTTCTAGCATAACCTAAACTCAAATGCAATAGTAATATAAGCACACTTTATTAATTAAAATAGAACAACTGACTTGTCTCAAAATATGATTAGCTTTGTCTCGAGAGATGCAAGACATACTACTAAGTGTTCATACTCAATCGATTACAAAAGATTTATCTAATACTCTTGGTATAATCCTATGATAGATGTCTTGGTGAAATCTTGTTGCCCATCAACTGTCTTGGTTGCCATCAATCCTGGATTGCACCTCTTCCCGTCCATGCAACGGCAGACCCTATGTTCATAAAACAGAACAAGTATCAGATAGTCATACAAATGCAAGTGTTGTATAAGGGAACAAACATTTATGACAAGTATATAAAATATATACCTTCTCCATCAGTAATTTCTCCATCAATGGATTCAATCACCACATGTTGAAGGTTGTCCATGAACTCAGAGAATCGAAGGCTTTCTCCTCTTCCGACGTACCCATGCACTGAGTCTTTGTAACTCAGTGGAAGCGAGTGCAACACCGTCTATATAGCAAACTCATATGTTGTCCAGTAGTCAAAGTCTTCCACAAGTCTCAGATGTATCTCATGCATCTTGGCTATGTCTGTTTTCAGACAAGTGTTCTTTTCCATCTTTGTAGAAAGAAACTCATTTTCTAACTCAAATCTGGACACTCTGAACTGACGCATAAACAAGGAATTTAGCATGTCGGTCATGTCAAACGTGTCTGCATCCTCATACTGTTCACACAAATTTTGCGGTATGAAAAATTTCTATGACACCTTTAGCTATGGCGTAAGTCCTTCGACGATTTTGGTAATCAAGCATTACTTCCCCATCTTCTTGAGAACAGTCCTAAGGCATAGGTACCAATTAACGAAATTTGACCCATCTTCTATAAGTCTTTCACCACCCAAGAAAGAAAGCAATTCACAATGTTGAATCATGTTCATTTTATTTTCTACAAAAATATTTGCAAGGAAAAAAATTAGGACTAGTTCACAACAATGAGTTCGTAATAATCATATTATAAATGAGCTCAGACTAAAACAATCATCCCTAAGAAGTTTTAGCTATCACATAATCCAGATTCACTATTCGACCTCGATTATCACAACGGCCGACGGATTAGCTTCCAAGGTAGAAAACTAGTTTGTGCGATCACATCCTACATGTACCTCATGCTCGATCTTTCGATCTCTAATATTCCGAGGCCATATCGACATATGCCAGGCTCTCCAAATTGACCTTAGTGTTATTGCTATTTAGCAAGGCCATATCGACATATGCCAGGCTTGCCAGAGCCATCCTCATGCGAACTGTAATGTATGTATGACACCTGATCGTCACGGCTTGTCTATCATAGAGAGAACCTTCCAGGTGGTGCACACTTTGGTAGAATACTTATGTTTGGTATTTTATAAGGGATCATCTTATTTTATGCTACCGTCTTGTATCCTATACTAGAAAGTTTTAAGATGTATGATCATGGTGGCACTAAGTCTATAGTGTCTCCATTTTAGTTTGTTTCATCATGATGATCGTTTACTAATTTCTAGTAACATATAAAAAAGATATCACTACATCAAGATCAAGCAAACAACAATAGCCCCCTCTGCAATATAAAGTTAGACGCCACTATTTTGTATATTGCATGTTTTACGTGGCTGCTAGGGCATTTCATAGATTAACCGTTTCTACGAACAATGAACCACAACGCCGATTAGACGATTGTATCTCTTACACCCCATACGGGGCCCTGTATTTCAAATGTCATATCCGCTTAAGTAAGAGAGACAAACACCCCTAGAGACACTTTGTACAAGTCGTATGTCAAGCGTGGAACCAGTCTCACGTAAGCGTACGCGTAAGGTCAGTTGGGGCCGCTTCATCAAACAATGCCACAGATATGAACAACTACACGTGAGAGCGTAACAATCATAGAATCAACGCCCACATCCCCGATATGTTCTAGATCATGATACCACTTTTGTCTCTCGCAGCAGAAAATAATATTTTTTTCTAACTAGAGTCGCCCTTAACCCAATATCTATCTAGCTATATTACTATAACGAGAAGACTTGCGGAAACATACCTCGGCGTGTAGTCCGTTGCGCAGGAAAAGTTCCCGCAAACGTGGTTGATGAAGCCGTGTAACCTTTACAGCCCCATGGATGTGTTAGCACCCTGTCGGGTGAAAGTGACGCACGTGCAACAGCTTGTAGTACTCGCAGACGTACGAAACTCGATGATAACCTCCGTTCTTCGATCCAACAAAGGTGGCAGAAGTAGACCTCTCGGAATCGGAGTTACGGCAGCACGACTCTCGGGGGGATTACTCATAGCTAAGACCTGGCCAGAAGGCAGCACCCAAAAGGTAGATTCAGCGATAAGATATATAATGTTAGATAAACCGGTTACATAACTCAGGATGTTACATATCTCGGCATGTTACATAACCCGGTTACATGACCTGGGATGTTACACAACTCGGCATTTTACATAACCCGGTTACATGACCCAGGATATTACACAACTCGACATGTTACATGACCCGGTTACATGACCCGGGTTGTTACATAACCCAACACGCTACAGGACCCAGTTGCTACAGTAAAAAAGGGTCCGCTATAGGAAGGAAGTCCCGATCTTGGAAGGAGTCCACTTAACTTGGAAGGCACGACAAGACTACAAGATTTACAATAGGACTCCGACTTATTTGACTTGCAATACAACATAAGACTATTTTGTGTTAGGCTAGGACTCTACATGTAAACCTTCCCCTTCCACCTATATAAGGAGGGGTAGGGCGCCTAATGGCACTGAAGTAGTGCTCCTCGTTGGCTACCCCAAGTGGAAGGTTGAGATGTAGCGTAGTGGTATTTTATCTTGGCAAAGATACCAAGGTTGAGATCGCACCAGTAGTGGTAATTTCTCTTGGTAATTACTTTGCTCCCAACGAGTACAGAGGGGTTGTCAATACCTTTTACAATCAAACGCTAGAGATAAAGGTAGTGATAATTGTGAAGTAAAGTAAATGCGATAAATAAAGTGTGGTGTAAACAAAGGTGGAAAGATGGACCGGGGTCCCGTGATGTTCACTAGTGATGTCTCTCTCCCAAAACACGGTAGAAAGGCTAAGCTGGGTGAAAAAATTACAGCTGGGAAATTGACATAATTTTAAACGCACCGCAATGCTAATTATGCTATTTGAAAGTAAGAGTGCTCTGAAGTATGGGCAGTAAATTAAATGCCTCCGTAAAAAGAAGGATGGCTCCCACCCCACTCCCACCCCCTTAACCCTAGCTTCCACCTCATCGCCGGCGATCTCTATGTCAAACCGTGAGGTTTGACGCCGGCTCTCACCACTCTCATTGACGCTCTCTTTTGCATCAACTGATCTCCATTTTATGGCGGTCCATGCATCGATCTCCTTGGTACTAGACTTTGACCCAGGGATCAAGTCGTCGGAACATGTTCATCGACTCTTCAAACGCACGGTACACCCCGGTGACACTGGTCATTTCACTCTGGTGGTTTCTCTTGTGCGACACTCTTTTCGTTTGAATGAAGATAACGTCAGTTTGGCGTTGGAAGCTGCCATTGGAGGGTTTTGTTCCCGGCTTAAGGTTTTTTACTTGCAAGATCGGGTTTATGGCTTTCATGTATCTTGCAAGGATGTTCGCTTTTCCATCTATCATCCGAAGACTTTTGTTTTCCCTAAGTTTCATTGTTTGTTTCATCTTTGGGGTAATGGTGGTCCTGATTGGAAGAAAGAATTTAGACGTTGGCAAGTGGAATGTGATGATGTAACGACCCAATTCACATAGAATTGAAGTCCCTGTGATCAAGTGTCAGTCCCTGGATCGAACTCGCTGGCACACACAGTATCATAGATGTATATCAAAGTACAAGTGCATAATTATTACAACGTATGATCCAGAATAAAACAAATAACAAGTTGCATAGCTCAAGGCTAGCTTATTCAACATAAATATAGCGGAATAAAAAGCAACTAATGAGGAGTCTCATCAATAGCCACAAGCGAACATGCTAAGTGTAGACCCGCAACCCTAAACGCACCTTACTGGTCGTCTGAAAAACCTGCAACCCCGAAGGTTACAGCCCGACAACGAGTCAGTACATCTGATTTGTACGACAAGTGACACGGAAAAGGTATATACAAAGGACCTAAAACTACATGCAAGGTGAGTCAAAGGAAAGGCTTATGGTTTTGTTTTGCAGAAAGCCAATTTTCTCCTGAACTAAACTAGTCAAAATTTTAAGTTGAATTCTACCTGAAACACACAACAACCCATGCTAATCTTTCCCACCAAATTATTATTAAATGTTCATCTGTCAAGATCATTCATCAACAGTACTGACTAGTTGCTCAAAGTTCGTCCGTAACCGTGGACACGGCTAATCATGATCAGTTTATACGCTCTGCAGAGGTTGTACACGTTCCCCACTGGACTCAACCCGAAGATTGACACCAAGACTTTCGAAGAGGTTTCCTCCACCCTTTGGTAGCCGGTACACCTAACACACATCTACGTCAGCTAGCTACCAGGTCCAGGTTCCCCACAACGTACTCATGCTAAGCCAGAACCCATATAGTCAGTGGCTGTACACGGAAGCTACTAGTAATATTGCCTGTCTGATCTTTTTGAGCCTGGACGGCGCCCACTGCGTTCAGGGGGTAGACACCATGTCGCACCCGTTTCACCACCAAAACAACCATTGGGTGCATTTAACCCCGGCACTGTCCTTAGACAAGGCACATCCACAAGGATGCAACCCGCCCGTCCAGAAGTGATTTCTATTTATTATAAAGGCACAGCCACAAGGATGCAACCCGTCCGCAGGTCCGCGGATTAGGGTTTTTTTCGCCCGACCCGCGAACCCGTTCTTACTTTATAGTAAATAGAAATCACTTCTGGACGGCGCGGGTTGCATCCTTGTGGCTGTGCCTTATCTAAGGACAGTGCCGGGGTTAAATGCACCCAATGGTTGTTTTTGTGGTGAACCAGGTGCGACATGGTGTCTACCCCTTGAACGCAGTGGGCGCCGTCCAGGCTCAAAAAGATCAGACAGGCAATATTACTAGTAGCTTCCGTGTACAGCCACTGACTATATGGGTTCTGGCTTAGCATGAGTACGTTGTGGGGAACCTGCACCTGGTAACTAGCTGACGTAGATGTGTGTTAGGTGTACCGGCTACCAAAGGGTGGAGGCAACCTCTTCGAAAGTCTTCGTCTCAATCTTCGGGTTGAGTCCAGTGGGGAACGTGTACAACCTCTGCAGAGCGTATAAACTGATCATGATTAGCCGTGTCCACGGTTACGGACGAACTTTGAGCAACTAGTCAGTACTGTTGATGAATGATCTTGACAGATGAACATTTAATAATAATTTGGTGGGAAAGATTAGCATGGGTTGTTGTGTGTTTCAGGTTGAATTCAACTTAAAATTTTGACTAGTTTAGTTCAGGAGAAAATTGGCTTTCTGCAAAACAAAACCATATGCCTTTCCTTTGACTCACCTTGCATGTAGTTGTAGGTCCTTTGTATATACCTTTTCCGTGTCACTTGTCGTACAAATCAGATGTACTGACTCGTTGTCGGGCTGTAACCTTTGGTGTTGCAGGTTTTTCAGACGACCAGTAAGGTGCGTTTAGGGTTGCGGGTCTACACTTAGCATGTTCGCTTGTGGCTATTGATGAGACTCCTCGTTAGTTGCTTTTTCTTCCGCTATATTTATGTTGAATAAGCTAGCCTTGAGCTATGCAACTTGTTATTTGTTTTATTCTGGATCATACGTTGTAATAATTATGCACTTGTACTTTGATATAAATCTATGATACTGTGTGTGCCAGCGAGTTCGATCCAGGGACTGACACTTGATCACAGGGACTTCCATTCTATGTGAATTGGGTCGTTACATCATCACATTCCACTTGCCAACGTCTAAATTCTTTCTTCCAATCAGGACCACCATTACCCCAAAGATGAAACAAACAATGAAACTTAGGGAAAACAAAAGTCTTCGGATGATAGATGGAAAAGCGAACATCCTTGCAAGATACATGAAAGCCATAAACCCGATCTTGCAAGTAAAAAACCTTAAGCCGGGAACAAAACCCTCCAATGGCAGCTTCCAACGCCAAACTGACGTTATCTTCATTCAAACGAAAAGAGTGTCGCACAAGAGAAACCACCAGAGTGAAATGACCAGTGTCACCGGGGTGTACCGTGCGTTTGAAGAGTCGATGAACATGTTCCGACGACTTGATCCCTGGGTCAAAGTCTAGTACCAAGGAGATCGATGCATGGACCGCCATAATATGGAGATCATTCGATGCAAAAGAGAGCGTCAATGAGAGTGGTGAGAGTCGGCGTCAAACCTCACGGTTTGACGTAGAGATCGCCGGCGATGAGGTGGAAGCTAGGGTTAAGGGGGTGGGAGTGGGGTGGGAGCCATCCTTCTTTTTACGGAGGCATTTAATTTACTGCCCATACTTCAGAGCACTCTTACGTTCAAGTAGCATAATTAGCATTGCGGTGCGTTTAAAATTATGTCAATTTCCCAGCTGTAATTTTTTTACCCAGCTTAGCTTTTCTACCGTGTTTTGGGAGAGAGACATCACTAGTGAACATCACGGGACCCCGTTCCATCTTTCCACCTTTTTTTACAGCACACTTTATTTATCGCATTTACTTTACTTCGCAATTATCACTACCTTTATCTCTAGGGTTTGATTGTAAAAGGTATTGACAACCCCTCTGTACTCGTTGGGAGCAAAGTAATTACCAAAAGAAACGGCGCAAACGGGCGCACTGTTAAATAGATATGGTTACCGGAAGTTCAAATTTGGATCTGCTTGGGATTCAAATTTGGAAACTTCAAACTTCTGTAAAACTTAGTCTACTGGCAGAACTTTCCGACACGGTCTCAACGCAACTGGAACCACTCGATTCCGAGCTACGGTTAAAAAGTACTCGCGAAAACGGTACCTGGTGGAATCGGGGTCCAATCTGCAAAAAGGACCAATCCATAATTAAAATAACTGCGAAAAACGCCCGGCCAAATCTCGCCGCTCCGGCCGGCGGCGGTGGCGGCTGCAGCCGGTGGCTGCCCGCGGCGGCGGCGCCCGGCGGCGCGACACGGCACGGTGAGGCGCGGGGCTCACCTCGAGGCGGCGGCGGACGGCAGCGTGACGACGGCGGCCGACAGCGGCGACGGCGAACTCGGCGGCGGCGTCGAGGCGGGTTCGCGGGTCGGGCGAAAAAACCCTAATCCGCGGACCTGCGGACGTTTTTATAACCCGCTCCGGATTTATTTTTTTAATTCGAAATAAAAACGAAATCGGCCACGAGGAAAAAAACATAACAGGCCCATTACGCCCAAAACAGTTTTAGAAAAATAACGGATAAATATTTTTAATTTCCGTTTTCACCAAAAGTTTTAAAATAATAAAATTTAATTTTTGGCATTACCAAAATATTTAATAAAAATAAAAACTTTGCAACTTATTTTTAAATACTTTTTCGGCACTTTAAAAATACCGAAAAACTTTTCCGGAGCATAAATAAATTCCCAAAATATTTTTAGAAATTATTTATAACCCCAATAGTAAATTTAAAATGTCTCCAAAAAGTAGTTTAACTATTTTCCAACAATTTAAAAATGGGGATAAGTCATGTTATATCCTCTGCAATAAATTGCCTTAAGTTGAAAAATGTTTAAAATATTTTCAAAACTCCAGAAAAAATGCGGAAACAACATCAGATGCATATGATGATCTATTAACATCCAAATTTAGAAAATTGGGATATTACAAACCTACCCCCCTTAAGATGAATCTCGTCCTCGAGATTCAGGCTGGCTAGCAAAGAGGTGCGGATGATCTTGCTTCAAATCTTCTTCTCGCTCCCAAGTTTCTTCTTCCTCGGTATGATGATCCCACTAAACTTTGCATAGCCTAATCGTCTTGGTGCGGGTAACTCTTTCTGCAGTCTCCAGAATCTTCACAGGTTTCTCCTCATAAGTCAGGTCACTCTCCAACTGAATTGCCTCGAGTGGCATTGTATCTCTCAAAGGAATATCTGCCATCTCCGCATGACACTTCTTCAGTTGGGATACGTGAAACACATCATGAACTCCTAACAAGGCTTCTGTCAAATCCAACTGATAAGCTACCTCTCCTCTGCGCTCCAAGATCTTATAAGGCCCCACAAAACGTGGTGCTAACTTGCCCTTGATTCCAAACCTCTTGATTCCGTGAATTGGTGAAACTCTGAGATACGCACGGTCTCCAACCTCATAGGTTACATCCTTGCGCTTCGCATCTGCATAACTCTTCTGCCTGGACTATGCTATCTTCAGTCTATCACGAATCAACTTGAATTTCTCCTCAGCATCTCTGATCAGGTCAGGTCCAAACAACTGGCGCTGTCCTACCTCATCCCACATCAACGGAGTCCTGCACTTCCTGCCATACAGTAACTCGAATGGTGCCATCTAAAGACTAGCCTGTTAATTGTTGTTGTATGAGAACTCAGCATACGGTAAGTTGTCATCCCAACTCGAACCATAATCCAACGCACAAGCTCTCAACATATCCTCCAAAATCTGATGGACTCTCTCGGTCTGCCCATCTGTCTGAGGATGGAACGATGTACTGAACTCCAGCCTAGTGCCCAAAGTCTCATGCAACTGACGCCAAAACTTCGAAGTAAACTGAGTACCCCTATCAGACACAACCTTTCTTGGAACTCCATGCAAACACACGATCCTGGACATATAAATCTTGGCTAGCTTAGCACTTGTATAAGTTGTCTTTACTGGAATGAAGTGAGCAACCTTGGTCAGACGATCAACAATCACCCAAATAGAATCATATCCTGAACGAGTCCTGGGTAAATGTCGGGACCCGGAATATGCGTATGTAATTGCAGTCACGATGAAATCACATGGAGAGCCGAGAGCCGTACCGACTTGTCTAAGCAGACAAGGCCAAGCACAGAAAACTCTCGGAAAGCATCAAACGTGAGGGGCATCCCATCCAGGCTGGATGATCAACTGAGATGAGTCCTCATCGTCCGCTTAGCAGTCTAAATGCTTATGGGTGGTGAATCCCATACTCATAGACAAGTCGCCTCAACCATGTTACCGATTGAATCCTAACTCTTACATAGACTTACTCCAGCCCGATCACTTAGTCGGGGTCTAGGGCGGGCTCGATCATACAACAAAGTGTGCACGTGACAGAGTCACGAGCAATCACATCGCGATGCCCCAAGCTGCGCACATCTAAGGGCCACTTTCTGTATAAAAGACCGCCAGCCAGATCACGGCTAAGGTCTCGAAAACCCATAGTAAGACATGCATGTTATAATCATACACGCAGCACACATGTCTAGTATAAACAGCAGGTATCATCACATAACTCTACAAAGTATATCTTTATTGACTTATACATAGAGCATACAAAGATCACGTTTCTGTGATCAACATTACATCATACAACGGAAGAAAATTTGGTCTGAGTACAGACAAGTTTAACAAAGGCCTTAGAGAAGCCTTGTAAACATACATGCCCTTCCATGAGGGACCAGACTGCTATCTGGAACTATACTAGCTTAGTCAACGTCGAGCTTCAGGTCGGTGGCTCCATCGGGTCTGTGTTTCCATCTAAAGCATAGAATAAGCAAACGTGAGTACAAAGTCGTACTCAGCAAGACTTACATCAGAACTACACTACTCATGCTCAAGTTTCAAGGTAAAGGGAGGTGGGGTTCAATATGCAGAAGTGCCAGCTTTGACTTGGCTAAACCTGTACTACGAGTACCAGACTTGAGGTAAGAAGCGTACACGAGTCCACTACCAAGTCTCCAACCAATACACCACTATGGATACTTCCTCGACTTCCCCACGAGGAAGTCCACCATAGCACTCACGCTTATCTTGCGATTTTTAGAGTATCCATTCAAGTTGTCTAATAATCAGGTACATGTTCCAAGTAGTCCTTAACCGCGGATGCGGCTATTCGAATAGTTTTGTTAACCTTGCAAGGGTGTAAACTACACACACATGACCATCAGTTACCGCCTTTTTCTCGCCACCGTTCAAGAGGTGACAGCGAGGATGTTCACCATGACACTTCGCTCACAACCGGTCTATTCCAGGAGTCGACTATCTGAGTTGCCTCCGCTCGAGAGCCCGGGCGGATCAAAGAAACGGACTCAAACAATGCAAGTGACCGAGACGCCACCTTTGGCAGATGGTTTTCCTGCCTCACAGGTGCGCCCACATATCTATATGATGCAACCATTCCTTCATTCTTTTTCTATGCACATGTCAAAAGGAAAGCCCGAACTAATGTGACTCCTGAACGTCAACACATATCAAGGTACTAGGCCGAGAGGGGTCAGTGAGCCCAATGTGTGGTTGTACTCTTTGTCTTGGATTACCATACAAGAACTCGGTGCTTAAGGCGGTGTTCAATGAGACAACCCACTGTGTACTCCTACACAGCCTCTCATCGTTCACCTTGTATTAGGGTGGATTCACCGACATAGTTTCACCTTCATCGATAACATGAACACAACCATCCCGACTCACAGATCATTGTAACCTCAATGTAACCTCTAAGCATGCAATAAGCTTTAACAGTTGCAGGGGCCACATGATATCAAACAACTCCTATGTCAGCTAGGATTGTGGTTTGCTTACTACTGTGACAAGATGATAGGTCATGCATCGAAATGGGTTCAACTATGCGAAAGAACGTGTCTCGGTGATCTCCTAAACATGCATAAGAGAGACTGAGAGGGAAGTAGGCTTTTGTAGACATGATCAATGGGGTTTGCTTGCCTTGCTGATGATACATGGGTCTTAACGGTGGTCTTCTTCTTCGGGGTGATCACCATCTCGGCAAAGCTGTTACGGGCACAATCATCAACAAAGGGGGGACAACTTCGGAAGTAAATGCACAAGCACATGATAAGTGGTTCCATGACCAGTAGCAAATTCAATTTAAATGAAGTGTATTGCATTTGGAATGCAATTTCAAACTCCACATATAAATTTCAATTTAACCAAATTGCAAATGTTATTGTTTGTTATTTTAAAACCATGTGATCATGTGTGTAATAATCCTCTGATGTACAAGTGATCATGTTTGCCTTGCAATGGTTCAAATTAGAATAGCATTTGAATTTAATTTGAATTAATTCCATTTAAACCAAATAGAAAAAACTACTGGTCCCAATTTAAGATCAACTCAAACATGGTTGATAGTTGGATAATTGGATACAAAATTTTGTGCTGATCATTTTTCATATACTATATGTTAAATTTTGAGTTCATATGAATTTTCTATGAATTTTTTAAGTTTAAACTATTTTCTGTAATTTCTGGATTTCTTTTAATTCGGTTAAATCAGAAAATTGAATTACTGCGTCATGCCTACGTCATCATGACGTCAGGGGGCCTCTGACAGAAGGGCCCCACTGGTCAGTGTCTCTCTGTTAATTAACTTAACTGTTTAGTTTGTTTTAAACTAAACCGGGGTTAAGGGCCTGGGGGCCCCACCTGTCTGTGAGAGGGAAGGGGGGATTAGGCTCTGGCTTAAGACGCTAATGGCGAGCTCGCTGGAGAACTCACCGGGCTTCGCCGGACTTGCAAGTTTAGGCACGAGAGGGAGAACTAGGGGTGCTGGGGCGTTCCTCGCGGGCTGCCACGTTCGACAGAGCAAGTGGGGGGGGTCAAGGGGGGCGCTCAGGCCACGGCTGCGACGAAGGAAGCGGCGGCCGGAGCTCTGTCCTCGACGAACTCGGTGCTAGGGGCTACGGATTGGAGCTGGCCTAGGGGAAAAGAAGCGCGCGCTCATCACAAAGACGAAGGCAAGCTCGACGTCGCCGGGGATGAGCTAGGGAAGGCGTAATTGCTCGTCGGAGTCGTTGAAGTCCGGCGGTGAGTTCTTGGTGTTGTCGTCATCTCCGTTGGCGAAGAGCTCGAATTAACGGCGGGGATTGACGAAGCCGTCACCGGCGAGGAGGAAGGACATGGCGTCCGGAGCTGGTTCGACCAGTGGCCGCGTGCTCCATGACGGCGTGCACGGCGGGACACGGCTAGGGTTTCTGTTCGGCGCGATTTTCTCACCGGGGAAGAGAAAGGGAGGGAAGAGGAAGGGGGCGAATGGATAGGGCCTTCTTCGCGCTTCTCCTCACTGGTAGAAGAGGACAGGGGAGGCCTGGGAACCTCCTCGTCGTCGCGGTGGCAGCCGCCGCACGCTCTCGGCTCGCCACCGAGCAGCTTGGAGAAGACGACAGGAGGGGAGGTGGGCTTGGGCTGGGCCAGGCCGGTGGGAGGATGAGTTGGGCTGGAAGTTAGGTGAGCCCTTTTTCTTTTTCCGTTCTATTTCTTTCTCTTTTTTTTTCTTTTTCTCCTATTTGTTTTGCTCCGAAATAAATAGTAGAGCATTTTATAAAATACCCAAATCTTTTATGTGGGCTTAGGATATAAGTAGCTAGCCACTTATAACTCTTGGGCATGTTTGAAATTCAAATAATTTGAATTTCAAATCAAATAGGGGTTTATTTAATTTTCCAATTCATTGTTTGAAAATTAGAAAATTCCATGAGCATGGGATTGATCCCAAACCACTTTTAAAATGATCACCATCATTTATAGGAATTTTTCAAATGTTCAAAAGATTTTTGGAAAAAGATTTTTACCTGGCCATTTGATTAATTCTCTAGGGCTTTTCTTTTCCCCATTTGAATTTCTTTTGAAAAAAAATTCATGATGCAAAGGACTAAACCAACCCTAGCACATACCTAACTTTGGGTTGTGACAACTCGCCCCCTCTCAAAAGAATCTCGTCCCGAGATTCAGAAGTCGTCGGGAGGAAGGAGGGGTACTCGGCACGGAGGCGGTCTTCTCTTTCCCACGTGGCTTCTTTCTCGGAGTGGTGTGACCATTGCACTTTGAGGAACTTGATCTTCTGAGGACGGGTGACACGCTCTGCGGAATCAAGAATACGAATAGGGTACTCTCGATAAGAAAGGTAATCTTGAAGATCAAGCGTTTCATGGTTGACTTCGCGAATGGGATCCTTGAAGCAACGCCTGAGTTGTGACACATGGAATACATCATGTACTCGGAAAAGGTACATGGGTAGTTCAAGTTGGTAGGCAACTTCTCCACGTTTGGTAAGAATGCGGAAAGGTCTGGTGTAACATAGAGACAACTTGGCTTTGATACCGAATCATTGGGTTCCCTTCAGAGGAGTAACCCGAAGGTAAGCCTTCTCATCCAGATTGTAGCTTTCTTGCCTATGATGACGATCGTAGTAGCTTTTATGACGAGACTGGGCGGCTTTCAATCGATCACGAACAATGCGAACTTGCTCTTCTGCTTCCTTGATCATATCCGGTCCAAAGAATTGTCAATCACCGGTTTCTGACCAGATAAGGGGTGTTCGACACCGTCGTCCATAGAGGATATCAAAAGGAGCCATGTTCAGACTAGATTGGAAACTATTTTTATAAGCAAATTCGAAAAATGGAAGAGATTTCTCCCAATTCTTTCCAAATGAGATAACACAAGCTCTGAGCATGTCTTCCAAGATTTGATTAACCCTTTCAACTTGACCGCTAGACTGAGGATGGAAAGCTGTACTAAAGTAGAGATGGGTTCCCATAGCATTCTGAAAGCTTCCCCAGGATTTAGAGGTGAAAAGGCTACGACGATCAGAATTGATTTCCAAAGGAACACCATGAAGAGATACAATTCTATAGACATACAAGTCCGCCAACTGGCTAGCAGTTATAGACTCGCGAACTGGAAGGAAGTGAGCAACTTTTGAGAGTCGGTCAATGACAACGAAGATGGCATCATTTCCTTTCGAGGTTTTTGGAAAGCCGGTGATGAAGTCCATACCGACTTTGTCCCATTTCCACTCGGTAATAGGCAAAGGTTGAAGTGTGCCAGCAGGTCTTTGGTGATCTTCCTTAATGCGAAGACAAACATCACATTCAGCAACAAATCGAGCAATGTCTCTCTTCATCCTGGTCCACCAAAATCTCTGGCGTAGATCTCGGTACGTTTTTGTGCTACCGGGATGAATCGAGAGGGGTGTGTCATGGGCTTCTTTGAGGATTAGTTGCCTTAGATCCTTATTCATAGGTACTACCAAACGATTTTCAAAGAATACCGTTCCTTTACTATCTGTGGAGAAACATTTAGTAACTCCGCTAGCAATGTTCTCCTTGATCCGGCGAACACCTCGTGCACGCCTTTGGGCAACTATGATTTGATCCTCAAGGGTTGGTTTCGCCACCAAGGTAGAAAGAAAACCATGAGGGACTATCTCAAGATTGAGCTTGCGAAATTCCTCATGAAGAAATGGTTAATACTGTTGTAACATGAGGTTGTTACAATACAACTTACGACTTAGTGCATCAGCCATGACATTGGCTTTTCCTGGGGTGTAAGAAATTCCTAAGTCATTGTCACAACCCAAAGTTAGGTATGTGCTAGGGTAAGCTTTGGCCTTTGCATCATGTTAAAATTTTCAAAAGAAATCAGAATGGGAGAGAGAACACCCCGCAGATGAATTAATTCAAAAGGCCAGATAAAAAGTTTCTCCAAAAATTCCTTTTGTATTTTTGAAAAGTCCTATAAATGAGTGTGATCACATATCAAGTGATGTGGGGCCCACCCCATGCTCATAGATTTTTCAAATATTCAAACAGGAGCATGGATTAATTCAAAAACCCCTATTTGCTTTAAAGTTCAAATAAGTTGAATTTTAAAAAGTGCCAAACTTTATAAGTGGATAGTCGAATATAATATGAGGCCATATAAAAAGTTTCAGCATTTTTAAAAATGGTTTGCTATTTATTTAGCAGTGCCAAAACACTATGCAGAAAAGAAATAGAAAAGAAATAAGAAAAGGGGCTTACCTGCGAAGAAGCCCGACTAATCGCCCCCCCCGAGCCCACCAAGCCGGCCCAGCCCGCTGCCTCGTTTGTCTTCTTCCCCGGCGCGGCAAGCAGCTCGCTGGAGCGCATGCCGACGCCGGCGGCAGCTGCTAGGCTGCCTGGCACCCTCCCCGTGGTCCTTATCGCGCCAGCGCGAGGCCCTCGACCTCCTCCCTCATTTCCTCCTCTCGCCGCTTCCTCTAGCCTCCTCCTCGTCGAGATCCCATCGCGATCGAGCGCACGACGTCGCCGCCGACGAGAAAACGTGCTGCCATAGAGCCTTACACGGCGAGCCACTGTGTCCAGGCGAGCCCACGACGACGTCTTCGTCAATCCCCTCCAGCAATTGGAGCTCAACGGACCCGGAGACGACGCCAGATCCAACCTCGTTCCGCCGGCCGCCGCGGAGTCTTCGCCGGAATTCGTCACCATCAACTCCCCTACGACCTCGCCGTCCCCTCCAGTAGCTCCAGGGTGAGCCCCTGCCTCGAACCTCTCTCTCTGCGCCCCTCCCCGTAATCTCTTTCGTCATTCCACGATGGCCAGGCTACGGCCGCCGCCCGACCACGTCGCCGGCGAGGCTCCGGCGACCCCTAGGCCTCCCCGTGGGTGCAGGGTGATGCGGACGTGCACCGGCGTCCTGTTGGTGGTCGCGGCGTACCATTTCGTGGCCGGGATCTTCATCCCGTGTGTGCCGCCATGCACTGGAGTCGCCGGCGTTGAGCCGCCGGTGAGCCCGTGTAGATTAGGAGTTAATCACCCCCCTAATTAACCCCCACACTCACTGACAGGTCGGGCCCCCAACCCTTAAACCTCTCTGTTAACTCAATTTAAAACGGGTTTAACCCCACTGTCACTGACAGACATGGCCCACATGTCAGCCCCCTGGTGACATCAGCACTGCGTCAGCATGATGCAATAAATCTTTTTCCAAATATTAAACGAAATAAAGAAAAGAGAGAAAATTCCAGAAAATAGATTAAAATTCGAAATTCAATAACTTTTTAATCTTAACTCCAAATTGGACAAATAATATGTCTAAAATTATCAGAAAAATACAAAGATTATGAATATGCAACTTGTTTCTATGTTTGACCATTTTAAAATGGGTGAACAGTAGAAAACATGCATATGGATCCTTTGTGAATTCAAATTTGGAGTGAATTTCCAAATGACTTTGCAACACACTTCTTTTAGATGGATTCATCCACACATCAGAGTCTTTACCTCACATTTACAACATCACATCATGATCAACCTTTTCAAATGAACTTTCATGCATTCAAATGCATTTGAAATTCATCGATAAATCAAATGGAGTTTGAATTTGCAATTCAATTGCAATATACTCCTTTTAAATGGAATTGTCCACACCATGCAACCATGAACATCACCATTACGATCTTATTCATGTGATTGTGCATTGTACATTATGTTGATCCTATGATTGTCATGTTGCTGATAGAAATGGAGTCGGAACCCGAGTTCACCCCCTTCGTTGAAGACCCCGTGACTGATCCTCGTCAGCAAGGAAAGCAAACCCCCATAGATCATGTCTATAAAATCCCAATTCCCTCTCAGTCTCGCTTATGCATGTTTAGGAGATCACCTTGTATCGATTCTACCGCATAGTTGAAACCATATCCGATGCATGACCTATGATCTTGTCACAGTAGTAAGCAAACCACAATCCTAGCTGACATAGCAGTTGACTGATGTCATGTGGCCCCTGCAACTGTTACTGCTTATTGCATGCTTAGAGTTTACAATGAGGATGTTTTTGATGTGAGTCGGGATGGTAGTGAACATGGTGTTGATGAAAGTGAAACTGTGTTGGTGAATCTACCCTAATACAAGGTGAACGATGAGAGGCTGTGTAGGAGTACAGAGTGGGTTGTCTCGTTGAACACCGCCCTAAGCCCGAGTTCTTGTGTGGTGATCCAAGACGAAGAGTACTACCACATGTTGGGCACATGGACCCCCTCTCAACCTACTAACTCACCCATTCTCAGTTCAATGAGTCGCGTTAGTTCGGAGTTCTGGTAGGTCTGTGGCATGGTCTGCGAAGTGGAAGAACGGTTATTAAGACCGGCTTGGGACCCTGCACACATCTTCTGGGACCACATCAGTAAACCGGCCGGGTTCACGATGTGGATTCCAGCCCAGATAGGCGTCTCCATTGAATTTGAGCTGGCTGTGAGGTAAAAGTTGTGGGAATTATCCTCGCCGGCACCTCTTGAACGGTGTCGAGTACAAAGGCGGTAACTGATAGTTTCATGTGTGTAGCAGTACACCCCTGCAGGGTTAATAAACTATTCGAATAGCCGCATCCACGGTAAGGGACTACTTGGAGAGCTGTGCTCGATTATTAGACAACTTGAACTGGATACTTCTAAAACTCGCAAGATAAGCGTGAGTGCTATGGTGTGCTCCTCGTGGGGAAGTCGAGGAAGTAACCATAGTGGTGTAATTGGTTGGAGATGTAGTGGACTCGTGTATGCTTCTTACCTCAAGTCTGGTACTCGTAGTTCAGGAGTAGCCAAGTCAAAACTGGCACTTCTGCAAGTGAAACCCCACCTCCCTTTACCTTGATACATGTGCATGAGTAGTATAGTTCATATGTAAGTCTTGCTGAGTACGACTTTGTACTCACGTTTGCTTATTCTATGTTTTAGATGAACTCACCTACCAGATGGTGGCTTCTACCAGAAGCTCGAAGATTGAAGACTCAGACCAAGACCAAGCTAGTGTAGTCCCAGTCAGACGACTGGTTCACTTGTGGAGGGCTTGTTTTTAGATAAGGCTTCTCTAAGCCATTTGTTAAACTTGTCTGTACTCAGACCTACGTTGCTTCCGCTTGTCTGTTGTAATGTTGGATCACATGCTTGTGATCTCTGTGTGCACTCTGTAAGAGTTATTAATAAAGATGTATACATTGTAGAGAATTGCAATGATACCTGTTGTTCATACTAGACATGTGTGCTGCGTGTATGTTTATAACATGCATGTCTTAGTATGGGTTTTCGAGACCTTAGTTGTGATCTGGCTGGCGGTCTTTTATACACCAAGTGGCCCTTAGATGTGCGCAGCTTGGGGCATCGCGATGCGATTGCTCGAGACTCTGTCTCGTGCACACTTTGATGTATGATAGAGCCCGCCCTAGACCCCGACTAAGTGATCGGGCTGGAGTAAGTCTATGTAAGATTTATGAGATAGTCGATAGTATGGTTCAGGCGACTTGTCTGTGAATATGGAAGTTCATTACCCATATCATTTAGACTTGTGTGCGGACGATGAGGACCCATCTCAGTTGATCATCCGGCCTGGATGGGATGCCCATCATGTACGATGCTTTCCGAGAACGTTCTGTGCTTGGCCTTGTCTACTTAGACAAGTGGGTACGGTTCTCGGCTCTCCATATGACTATGTCGTAGCGGGAATTGCATACGCTAACCCCGGGTCCCGACAGACTTGGTATCAGAGCAGGACTGACTGTAGGATTAGCAGCCTTGGCCGAAGTTGAGTCTAGCCTTCTATAGTTATATAGTTACTCTAGGTATATAAGGGAACAACGTAAAGCTTCTTTTTCTCCTTACCCCCTTCGTTCTGAGTTCTGAGTCACCCTCATCTTATTCTACGGGAAGATAGGACTAGGCTCTCCTCTCTCTGATTAGAACATCTCGTTGATTGCCTCCTTATAGCCATAGGATTGTTGTGGATGTCCAGAGTCTCCGTGTTTTGAGTTCCTTGAAGAAGTTATGTCCAATTTCTTCGAGGTTGTTTCATTTCCCATCCCAGTGTAGCCGTTATGCTGCCGGATTTGTTCCGTGTTTCTTTGAGTCATTGCCTTCGCATTATTATCTTTTCCTCCTAAATCATATCCTTTTACCCTTGCCTCCATCGTACAACCTGTTCTGATTGTTGATTTTTATCACACAGGATGTCAGGTGGAACTCGTAGTGTTGTTCTTCGGAATCGAGACCGTGATCGGAATCGAAATGATGATGAACCTCCACCACCGCCTTCGGCGGCGAAAATCATGATGGAAGCTGAGCGGAATAGACGTGATCAAACACGCCTTCTGGAGCTCATCGAGCAGAATACCGCCCACCATCGTAATGTGGTGGTCAACATTCAGGACTTCATCCTCCTCAAGACACCGGTATTCCGATGTTCTTCTGAGCGCCTTGAAGCTGATGATTGGCTCCGTTCCATCGAGCGTAAGCTTGATACTGCACATGTTGCTCCCGATGACCGAGTTATTTTCACGGTATACTTCCTGGAAGATGCTGCTCTTCAATGGTGGGAGAACTATGTTGCTATGCAGCCATATGGTCACGTAGTGACTTGGAAAGAGTTCTGTGTTGCCTTTCGAGGGTACCACATTCTGGATGAGTTGATGGAGCGCAAGAAGGAAGAGTTATGCAATCTAATTCAAGGAGAGATGTCAATTCATGAGTATGTGAGGGAGTTCAACCGTCTTGCTCGTTATGCCCAAGAAGAGATCACCACCGATGCCAGAAAGCAGGCAAGGTTCCGTAAGGGACTTAGCCCCATCCTTCGTCATGATCTCAACCTCATCGAATTTTCCACCTTTGAGGATTTAGTCAACAGATCCTTCAGAGCTGAGCATGGCAATGAAGTTTTCGAGAAGTCTCGCAAGCATGCTCTTGAGGTTGCCCCTTCTTCCAGTTCACGCCCTCAGAAGCGCATGATCTAGATTCCTAACAGTTTGATCCACCAAAACAACCCACCGAGGCCATCCCTTGTGCCGCCTCGTCCACCAGCTCCACCAAACAACCCAGCTCCCTGCACTATCTTTGGAGCCTGCTTTAGATGTGGCTAGCCTGGTCACTATTCTCGTGAGTGCCCCGTCAGTCTGAATGCTCCACCCCATGCCAAAGGGAACCCCACTGTTCGTGCCAAACCACCCCCGAAGGTTCCCACCGCCAAGCCTTTCACTTCCACAAATCTTGGACGTGTGAACCAAATCTCTGTTGAGGAAACTGATAGTACTTCTGACGTCATTCTTGGTACGCTCCCAGTCAATTTTGTCCCCACTTCTGTTCTTTTCGACCCAGGAGCTTCTCACTCATTCATGTCGGAGAGTTATGCACTTCGGCATGATGTATCCTTTGAAGAAATGTTCACCCCTATGATCATTCAAACTCCTGGTTCCAAATGGCAAACTAATAGAGTAAGCCATGGTAATCAAATTGCAATTGAGGGTTTAGTATTCCTTACTTCACTCATAGCCCTCAAATCATCAGACATTGATGTCATCCTAGGCATGGATTGGTTATCAAGACAACATGCTTTTCTTGATTGTAAAGCCAAGACAGTTAGACTTACACATCCTTCAGGCCAGACAATAGATTACTCCTCACCAAGAACAAGAACCCAGGTGGATTCTTTGAATGTGCTTCCCCTTCCCGACCTTGAAGTTATTCCGGTGGTTCGGGAATTCCCGGATGTCTTTCCTGAAGAGCTGCCGGGAATGCCACCTGACAGATGTGTAGAATTCATTGTAGATCTTGCCCCAGGAACCGCACCAATTTCCAGACGCCCATACAAAATGGCCCCACGTGAGTTAGCTGAGCTTAAAACCCAACTGGAAGCTTTGTTGGAAAAAGGCTTCATCCGCCCTCGCTCATCGCCATGGGGTTTCCCCGTTCTGTTCTTAACGAAGAAAGATGGAACAGAAAGGATGTGCGTAGACTATCGCCCGCTAAATCTAGCGACGATAAAGAACAAGTACCCACTGCCTAGGATCAATGATCTTTATGATCAACTTGCAGGATCCTCTGTCTTCTCCAAGATGGATTTGAGATTAGGTTATCATCAAATCAAAATCCGAAACGAGAACATTCACAAAACGGCTTTTACTACTCGTTATGGTCTTTACGAGTACACCGTCATGTCCTTTGGTTTAACCAATGCCCCCGCCACTTTCTCACGCATGATGAATTCGATCTTCATGGAGTACTTAGATAAATTTGTTGTGGTTTATCTCGATGACATTCTCATCTACTCGAAGAACGAAGAAGAACATGCCGAACACCTAAGGCTGGTATTGATGAAACTTAGAGAGCATCGCCTGTATGCTAAATTCTCCAAGTGTGAATTTTGGATACCAGAAGTGACCTACTTAGGCCACGTGATTTCTGCAAAAGGCATTGCTGTGAATCCCGAGAGAGTTCAGGACGTCCTTGACTGGACTCCACCTGAATCGGTTAAGCAAGTTAGGAGTTTTCTTGGCTTAGCAAGCTATTGTCATTGCTTCGTCGAGAACTTTTCTAAAGTTGCAAAGCCTCTAACTGAACTCCTCAAGAAAGATAAGAAAGTACAATGGACTTCCAAGTGCGAGGAAAGCTTTCAAGAGCTAAAAAGAAGATTGACTTCTGCACCCGTACTTGCACCTCCAGACACCAAAAAGGATTTCGAGATCTTTTGTGACACCTCACGGCAAGGGTTAGGATGCATAGTTATGCAAGATAGACATGTGGTAGCTTATGCTTCACGCCAGTTGCGTCCACATGAAGAGAACTATCCTACCCACGATCTTGAACTCGCTGCCGTAGCTCATGCCCTAACAACTTGGCGACATTACCTCCTTGGTAATCATTGTGAGATCTATTCCGACCACCAAAGCCTCAAATACATTTTCACCCAGCCAGATCTGAATCTCAGGCAAAGACGTTGGATTGAGTTGATAAAAGATTATGACTTAGGAATTTCTTACACCCCAGGCAAAGCCAATGTCATGGCTGATGCACTAAGTCGTAAGTCGTATTGTAACAACCTCATGTTACAACAGTATCAACCACTTCTTCATGAGGAATTTCGGAAACTCAATCTCGAGATTGTTCCTCATGGCTATCTTTCTACCTTGGTGGCGAAACCAACCCTTGAGGATAAAATCATAGCCGCCCAGAGACGTGATAGTGGTATTCGAGAGATCAAGAAGAACATTGCTAGCGGAGTTGCTAAATGTTTCTCCATAAATGATCAAGGTGTTGTTTTCTTTGGCACTCGATTGGTTGTACCACGAAAACACAATCTTAGGAATCTAATCCTCAAAGAAGCTCATGACACTCCCCTCTCAATTCATCCTGGTAGCACAAAGATGTACCGAGACCTACGCCAGAGATTTTGGTGGACTAGGATGAAGAGAGAAATTGCTAAGTTCATTGCCGAATGTGATGTTTGTCGTCGCATTAAGGCCGAACACCAAAGACCTGCTGGCACTCTTCAACCATTGCCTATCCCTGAGAGGAAATGGGATAAAGTCAGTATGGATTTCATCACTGGCTTTCCAAAAACCCAGAAAGGAAACGATGCCATCTTAATTGTCATAGATAGGCTTTCCAAAGTTTCACACTTCCTTCCAGTTCACGAGTCTATAACTGCTAGCCAGTTAGCGGACTTGTACGTCTCTAGAATTGTGTCTCTTCATGGTGTTCCTTTGGAAATCAATTCTGATCGTGGTAGCCTTTTCACCTCTAGATTTTGGGGAAGCTTCCAACATACTATGGGAACTCATCTCTCCTTTAGTACAGCTTTCCATCCTCAGTCAAGCGGTCAAGTTGAAAGGGTTAATCAAATCTTGGAAGACATGCTCAGAGCTTGTGTTATCTCATTCGGAAAGAATTGGGAGAAGTCTCTTCCATTCGCCGAATTTTCTTATAACAACAGTTTCCAATCTAGTCTGAACATGGCTCCTTTTGAACTCCTATATGGACGACGATGTCGAACACCCCTAAACTGGTCAGAAGCCGGTGAAAGACAATTCTTTGGACCGGATATGATCATGGAAGTAGAAGAGCAAGTTCGCATTGTTCGTGATCAATTGAAAGCCGCTCAGTCTCGTCAGAAAAGCTACTATGATCGTCATCATAGGAAAGAGAGCTACAATCTGGATGAGAAGGCTTACCTTCGGGTTACTCCTCTGAAGGGAACCCAAAGATTCGGTATCAAAGGCAAATTGGCCCCACGTTACATCGGACCTTTCCGCATTCTTGCTAAACGTGGAGAAGTTGCCTACCAACTTGAACTACCCCCGCACCTTTCCCGAGTACATGATGTATTCCATGTGTCACAACTCAGGCGTTGCTTCAAGGACCCCATCCGAGAAGTCGACCATGAAACGCTTGATCTCCAAGATGAACTTTCTTATCGAGAATACCCTGTTCGTGTTCTTGATTCAGCAGAGCGTGTAACTCGCCGAAAGAAGATCAGGTTTCTGAAAGTGCAATGGGCACACCACTCCGAGAAAGAAGCCACGTGGGAAAGAGAAGACCGTCTCCGTGCCGAGTACCCCTCCTTCCTCCCGCAGACTTCTGAATCTCGGGACGAGATTCTTTTGAGTGGGGGCAAGTTGTCACAACCCCGTGTTAGGTATGTGCTAGGGTAAGCTTAGGACTTTGCATCATGTTAAAATTTTCAAAAGAAATCAAAATGGGAGAGAGAACACCCCCCAGATGAATTAATTCAAAAGACCAGATAAAAAGTTTCTCCAAAAATTCCTTTTGTATTTTTGAAAAGTCCTATAAATGAGTGTGATCACATATCAAGTGATGTGGGGCCCACCCCATGCTCATAGATTTTTCAAATATTCAAACAGGAGCATGGATTAATTCAAAAACCCCTATTTGATTTAAAGTTCAAATAATTTGAATTTTAAAAAGTGCCAAACTTTATAAGTGGCTAGTCTAATATAATATGAGGCCATATAAAAAGTTTCAGCATTTTTAAAAATGGTTTGCTATTTATTTAGAAGTGCCAAAACACTATGTAGAAAAGAAATAGAAAAGAAATAAGAAAGGGGCTTACCTGCGAAGAAGCCCGACTAATCCCCCCCCCCCGAGCCCACCAAGCCGGCCCAGCCCGCTGTCTTGTTTGTCTTCTTCCCCGGCGCGGCAAGCAGCTCGCTGGAGCGCATGCCGACGCCGGCGGCAGCTGCTAGGCGCGATGCCCTCGACTTCCTCCCTCACTTCCCCCTCTCGCCGCTTCCTCTAGCCTCCTCCTCGTCGAGATACCATCGCGACCGAGCGCACGACGTCGCCGCCGATGAGCAAACGAGCGGCCACAGAGCCCTACACGGCGAGCCACTGTGTCCAGGAGAGCCCACGACGACGTCTTCGTCAATCCCCTCCATCAATTGTAGCTCAACGGACCCAGAGACGACGCCAGCCCCAACCTCGTTCCGCCGGCCGCCGCGGAGTCTTCGCCGGAATTCGTCACCATCAACTCCCCTACGGCCTCGCCGTCCCCTCCAGTAGCTCCAGGGTGAGCCCCTGCCTCGAACCCCTCTCTCCGCGCCCCTCCCCGTGGTCTCTTTCGTCATTCCACGATGGCCAGGCTACGGCCGCCGCCCGACCACGTCGCCGGCGAGGCTCCGGCGACCCCTAGGCCTCCCCGTGGGTGCAGGGTGTGCGGACGTGCACGGGCGTCCTGTTGGTGGTCTCGGCGTACCATTTCGTGGCCGGGATCTTCATCCCGTGTGCGCCGCCGTGCACTGGAGTCGCCGGCGTTGAGCCGCCGGTGAGTCCGTTTAGATTAGGAGTTAATCACCCCCCTAATTAACCCCCACACTCACTGACAGGTGGGGCCCCAGCCCTTAAACCTCTCTGTTAACTCAATTTAAAACGGGTTTAACCCCACTGTCACTGACAGACATGGCCCACATGTCAGCCCCCTGGTGACATCAGCACTGCATCAGCATGATGCAATAAATCTTTTTCCAAAGATTAAAAGAAATAAAGAAAATAGAGAAAATTCCAGAAAATTGATTAAACTTTGAAATTCAATAACTTTTTAATCTTAACTCCAAATTGGACAAATAATATGTCTAAAATTATCAGAAAAATACAAGGATTATGAATATGAACTTGTTTCTATGTTTGACCATTTTAAAATGGGTGAACAGTAGCAAACATGCATATGGATCCTTTTTGAATTCAAATTTGGAGTGAATTTGCAAATGACTTTGCAACACACTTCTTTTAGATGGATTCATCCACACATCAGAGGCTTTACGTCACATTTACAACATCACATCATGATCAACCTTTTCAAATGAACTTTCACGCATTCAAATGCATTTGAAATTCATCGATAAATCAAATGGAGTTTGAATTTGCAATTCAATTGCAATATACTCCTTTTAAATGGAATTGTCCACACAATGCAACCATGAACATCACCATTACGATCTTCTTCATGTGATTGTGCATTGTACATTATGTTGATCCTATGATTGTCATGTTGCTGATAGAAGTGGAGCCGGAACCCGAGTTCACCCCCTTCGTTGAAGACCCCGTGAATGATCCTCGTCAACAAGGCAAGCAAACCCCCATTGATCATGTCAATAAAATCCCAATTCCCTCTCAGTATCGCTTATGCATGTTTAGGAGATCACCTTGTATCGATTCTACCGCATAGTTGAAACCATATCCGATGCATGACCTATCATCTTGTCATAGTAGTAAGAAAACCACAATCCTAGCTGACATAGGAGTTGACTGATGTCATGTGGCCCCTGCAACTGTTACTGCTTATTTCATGCTTAGAGTTTACAATGAGGATGTTTTTGATGTGAGTCGGGATGGTAGTGAACATGGTGTTGATGAAAGTGAAACTGTGTTGGTGAATCTACCCTAATACAAGGTGAACGATGAGAGACTGTGTAGGAGTACACAGTGGGTTGTCTCGTTGAACACCGCCCTAAGCCCGAGTTCTTGTGTGGTGATCCAAGACGAAGAGTACTACCACATGTTGGGCACATGGACCCCCGCTCAACCTACTAACTCACCCCTTCTCAGTTCAATGAGTCGCATAAGTTCGGAGTTCTGGTAGGTCTGTGGCACGGTCTGCGAAGTGGAAGAACGGCTATTCAGACCGGCTTGGGACCCTGCACACATCTTCTGGGACCACATCGGTAAACCGGCCGGGTTCACGATGTGGATTCCAGCCCAGATAGGCGTCTCCATTGAATTTGAGCTGGCTGTGAGGTAAAAGTTGTGGGAATTATCCTCGCCGGCACCTCTTGAACGGTGTCGAGTACAAAGGCGGTAACTGATAGTTTCATGTGTGTAGCAGTACACCCCTGCAGGGTTAATAAACTATTCGAATAGCCGTGTCCATGGTAAGGGACTACTTGCAGAGCTGTGCTCGATTATTAGACAACTTGAACTGGATACTTCTAAAACTCGCAAGATAATCGTGAGTGCTATGGTGTGCTCCTCGTGGGGAAGTCGAGGAAGTAACCATAGTGGTGTAATTGGTTGGAGATGTAGTGGACTCGTGTACGCTTCTTACCTCAAGTCCGTTACTCATAGTTCAGGACTAGCCAAGTCAAAGCTGGCACTTCTGCAAGTGAAACCCCACCTCCCTTTACCTTGATACATGTGTATGAGTAGTATAGTTCCTACGTATGTCTTGCTGAGTATGACTTTGTACTCACGTTTGCTTATTCTATGTTTTAGATGAACCCACCTACCAGATGGTGGCTTCTACCAGAAGCTCGAAGATTGAAGACTCAGACCAAGACCAAGCTAGTGTAGTCCCAGTCAGACGACTGGTTCCCTCGTGGAGGGCTTGTTTTTAGATAAGGCTTCTCTAAGCCATTTGTTAAACTTGTATGTACTCAGACCTACGTTGCTTCCGCTTGTCCGTTGTAATGTTGGATCACATGCTTTTGATCTCTGTGTGCACTATGTAAGAGTTATTAATAAAGATGTATACATTGTAGAGAATTGCAATGATACCTGTTGTTCATACTAGACATGTGTGTTGCGTGTACGTTTATAACATGCATGTCTTAGTATGGGTTTTCGAGACCTTAGTTGTGATCTGGCTGGCGGTCTTTTATACACCAAGGGTCCCTTAGATGTGCGCAGCTTGGGGCATCACGATGCGATTGCTCGAGACTCTGTCTCGTGCACACTTTGATGTATGATCGAGCCCGCCCTAGACCCCGACTAAGTGATCGGGCTGGAGTAAGTCTATGTAAGAGTTATGAGATAGTCGATAGTATGGTTGAGGCGACTTGTCTGTGAATATGGAAGTTCATTACCCATATCATTTAGACTTGTGTGCGGACGATGAGGACCCATCTCAGTTGATCATCCGGCCTGGATGGGATTCCCCTCACGTACGATGCTTTCCGAGAACGTTCTGTGCTTGGCCTTGTCTGCTTAGACAAGTGGGTACGGTTCTCGGCTCTCCATATGACTATGTCGTAGCGGGAATTGCATACACTAACCCCGGGTCCCGACAGTCATAATATTTTATCAACTCAATCCAGCGTCTTTGCCTGAGATTAAGATCTGGCTGGGTGAATATGTATTTGAGGCTTTGGTGGTCGGAATAGACCTCACAATGATTACCAAGGAGGTAATGTCACCAAGTCTTCAGGGCATGAACTACGGCAGCAAGTTCAAGATCATGGGTAGGATAGTTCTCTTCATGTGGCCGCAACTGGCGTGGAAGCATAAGCTACCACATGTCTATCTTTCATAAGTATGCATCCTAACCCTTGCCGTGAAGCGTCACAATAGATCTCGAAATCCCTTTTGGTGTCTGGAGGCGCAAGTACGGGTGCAGAGTCAATCTTCTTTTCAGCTCTTGAAAGCTTTCCTCGCACTTGGGTGTCCATTGGAATTTCTTATCTTTCTTGAGGAGTTCAGTTAGAGGCTTTGCAACTTTGGAGAAGTTCTCAACGAAGCGGCGACAATAGCTTGCTAAGCCAAGAAAACTCCTAACATGCTTAACCGATTCAGGTGGAGTCCAGTCAAGGACGGCCTGAAATCTCTCGGGATTCACAGCAATGCCTTTTGCAGAAATCACGTGGCCTAAGTAGGTCACTTGTGGTAGCCAAAATTCGCACTTAGAGAACTTGGTATATAGGCGTTGCTCTCGAAGCTACATCAATACCAACCTAAGATGTTCTGCATGCTCTTCTTCGTTCTTCGAGTAGATGAGAATGTCATCAAGATAAACTACAACAAATTTTTCTAGGTACTCCATGAAGATCGAATTCATCAAGCGCGAGAATGTGGGGGGGGGGGGCATTGGTTAAACCGAAGGACATGACGGTGTACTCGTAAAGACCATAACGAGTAGTGAAAGCCATTTTTGGAATGTACTCGTTTCGGATTTTGATTTGATGATATCCTAATCTCTAATCCATCTTGGAGAAGACAGAGGATCCAGCAAGTTGATCATAAAGATCATTGATCCTGGGCAGTGGGTATTTGTTCTTTACCGTCGCTAGGTTCAGCGGGCGATAGTCTACACACATCCTTTCTGTTCCATCTTTCTTCGTTACGAACAGAACGGGGCAACCCCATGGCGATGAGCTAGGGCGGATGAAGCCTTTTGCCAACGAAGCATCAAGTTGGGTTTTTAGCTCGGTTAACTCATGTGGGGCCATTCTATATGGGCGTCTTGAAATTGGGGTTGTTCCTGGTATAAGATCCCCTATGAATTCTACATATCTGTCAGGGGGCATCCCTGGCAGTTCTTTAGGAAAGACATCCGGGAAGTCACGAACCACCGGAATATCTTCAAGGTCAGGAAGGGGAAGCACATTCAAAGTATGCATCTGGATTCTAGAGCTGGGTGATGTGTAGTCAATGGTCTGGCCTGAAGGATGGGTAAGTTTAACTGGCTTGGCTTTACAATCCAGGAAAGCATTGTGCCTTGATAACCAATCCATTCCTAGGATGACATCAATGTCCGAAGACTTGAGGGCTATAAGTGAAGCAAGGAATACTAAACCCTCAATTCCAATTTGATTGCCATGGCTTACTTTATTAGTTTGCCCCTTTTAACCAGGAGTTTGAATGATCATTGGAGAAAACATTTCTTCAAAGGGAAACTCATTCCGAAGTGCAGAACTCTCTGACATGAATGAATGAGAAGCTCCTGGATCGAAAAGAACGGAGGCGGGAACATGATTGATTGGGAGTGTACCAAGGATGACGTCAGAAGCAGCAGTGGTTTCCTCAACTGAGATTTGGTTCACACAACCACTACTAGTGGATGAAGGTTTTGCTTGCAAGGGTTTGGAGGTGGATTTCCTTGAAGGCTTACGTCGAGAATGACGTGGTGTCATCAAGACCTGAGGGCACTGACGGAGGTAATGGCCTGGCAGACCACACTTGAAACACACCGTGCCTGAATTGTTGGGAGCAGGATTACTTGATTGCACACCATCATTCCTGGGAGGAACAATGTGTTGAGGTGGATGGCATATATGGGATGGTGGCCTCTGAAGACGGTTTTGAGGTATGCACTAGTTGGAATCAATATTCGGCGTTTCTGAGGGGCTGAACTTGAAGAAGGAGCAAGCTCAAGAGCATGCTTGCGAGACTCTTCGAACACTTCATTGCCATGCTCAGCTCTGAAGGATCTGTTGACTAAATCCTCAAAGGTGGAAAATTCGATGAGGTTGAGATCATGGCGAAGGATGGGGCTAAGTCCCTTATGGACCTTGCCTGCTTTCTGGCATCGGTGGTGATCTCATCTTGGGCATAACGAGCAAGACGGTTGAACTCTCTCACATACTCATGAATGGACATCTCTCCTTGAGTCAAATTGCACAACTCTTCCTTCTTGCGCTCCATTAACTCATCTAGAAGGTGGTACCCTCGAAAAGCATCACGGAACTCTTGCCAAGTCACTAGGTGACCATCAGGCTGCATCGCAACATAGTTCTCCCACCATTCAGCAGTAGCACCTTCCAGAAAGTATGCCGCGAATATAACTCGATCATTGGGAGCAACATGTGTCGTGTCAAGCTTACGCTCGATGGAACGGAGCCAATCATCAGCTTCAAGGGCCTCAGAAGAATATTGGAATACCGGTGGCTTGAGAAGGATGAAGTCCTGAATGCTCACAACCACATTACGCTGACGAGCGGTATTCTGCTCGATGAGCTCCAGAAGGCGTGTTTTATCACATCGATTCCGCTCAGCTTCCATCATGATTTCCGCTGCAGAAGGCAGTGGTGGAGGTTCATCATCATTTCGATTCCGAACACGGTCTCGATTTCGACGAACAGCACTACGAGTTCCACCTGACATCCTGTGTGATAAAAATCAACTATCAGAACAGGTTCTACGTTGGAATCAAAGATAAGAGGATATGATTAGGAGGAAAAGATTGTAATGCAAAGGCAAAGATTCATAGAAAAAACGGGATAATTCGGGCAGCATAACGGCTACACCGGGATGGAAAATGAAACAACCTTGAGGAGATTGGACAGAACTTCCTCAAGGAAATCAACAACACGATGAGTCTGGACGACCACAACTGTCCTACGACTACAAGGAAGCAATCAACGAGATGTTCTAGTAAGACATAGATGAGCCTAGTCCTATCATCCCGTAGAAAAGGTAAGGGTGACCCAGAACTCAGATCGATGAGGATAAGGAGAAAAAGAAGCCTTACGTTGTTCCCTTATACCCAGAGTAACTATATAATTATAGAGTGCTAGACTCGACTTCGACCAAGGGTTGAATAATCCTACAGACAGTCCTGCTC
Organism: Bromus sterilis; assembly: GCA_950022295.1. Lineage (NCBI taxonomy): Eukaryota > Viridiplantae > Streptophyta > Magnoliopsida > Poales > Poaceae > Bromus > Bromus sterilis. The sequence goes on along the minus strand of OX465596.1, from coordinate 151,127,875 downwards.
TGATCCAAGTCTGTCGGGACCCGGAATATGCGTATGTAATTCCAGTCACGATGCAATCACATGGAGAGCCGAGAGCCGTTCCCACTTGTCTAAGTAGACAAGGCCAAGGACAGAACACTCTCGGGAAGCATCAAACGTGAGGGGCATCCCATCCAGGCCGGATGATCAACTGAGATGGGTCCTCATTGTCCGCTCACAAGTCTAAATGCTTATGGGTGGTGAATCCCATACTCATAGACAAGTCGCCTCAACCATGTTATCGATTGAATACTATCTCTTACATAGACTTACTCTAGCCCGATCACTTAGTCGGGGTCTAGGGCGGGCTCGATCATACAACAAAGTGTGCACGTGACAGAGTCACGAGCAATCTCATCGCGATGCCCCAAGCTGCACACATCTAAGGGCCACTTGGTGTATAAAAGACAGCCAGCCAGATCACAGCTAAGGTCTCGAAAACCCATACTAAGACATGCATGTTATAATCATACACGCATCACACATGTCTAGTCTGAACAGCAGGTATCATCACATAACTCTACAAAGTATATCTTTATTGACTTATGCATAGAGCATACAAAGATCACGTGTCTGTGATCAACATTACATCATACAACGGAAGCAAATTAGTTCTGAGTACAGACAAGTTTAACGAAGGCCTTAGAGAAGCCTTGTAAACATACATGCCCTTCCACGAGGGACCAGACTGCTGTCTCGAACTATACTAGCTTAGTCAACGTCGAGCTTCAGGTCGGTGGCTCCATCGGGTCTGGGTTTCCATCTAAAACATAGAATAGGAAAACGTGAGTACAATGTCATACTCAGCAAGACTTACATCAGAACTACACTAATCATTCTCAAGTTTCAAGGTAAAGGGAGGTGGGGTTCAATATGCAGAAGTGCCAGCTTTGACTTGGCTAAACCTATACTACGAGTACCAGAATTGAGGTAAGAAGCGTACACGAGTCCACTACCAAGTATCCAACCAATACACCACTATGGATACTTCCTCGACTTCCCCATGAGGAAGTCCACCATAGCACTCACGTTTATCCTGCGAGTTTTAGAGTATCCATTCAAGTTGTCTAATAATCAGGTACAGGTTCCAAGTAGTCCTGAACCGCGGACGCGTCTATTCGCATAGTTTTGTTAACCCTGCAAGGGTGTAAACTACACACACATGACCATCGGTTACCGCCTTTTGCTCGCCACCGTTCAAGAGGTGACAGCGAGGATGTTCACCACGACACTTCGCTCACAACCGGTCTATTCCAAGAGTCGACTATCTGAGTTGCCTTCGCTCGACAGCCCGGTCGGATTAACGAAACAGACTCAAACAATGCAAGTGACCGAGGCGCCACCTTTGGCAGATGGTTTTCCTGCCTCACAGGTGCGCCCACATATCTATATGATGCAACCATTCCTTCATTCTTTTTCTATGCACATGTGAAAAGGAAAGCCCAAACTAATGTGACTCCTGGACGTCAACACGGATCAAGGTACTAGGACGAGAGGGGTCAGTGGGCCCAATGTGTGGTTGTGCTCTTTCTCTTGGATTACCATACAAGAACTCAGTGCTTAAGGCGGTGTTCAACGAGACAACCCACTGTGTACTCCTACACAGCCTCTCATCGTTCACCTTGTATTAGGGTGGATTCACCGACACTGTTTCACCTTCATCGGTAACATGAACACAACCATCCCGACTCACAGATCATTGTAACCTCAATGTAACCTCTAAGCATGCAATAAGCTTTAACAGTTGCAGGGGCCACATGATATGAAACAACTCCTATGTCAGCTAGGATTGTGGTTTTCTTACTACTGTGACAAGATGATAGGTCATGCATCGGAATGGGTTCAACTATGCGGAAGAACGTGTCTCGGTGATCTCCTAAACATGCATAAGCGAGACTGAGAGGGAAGTAGGATTTTGTAGACATGATCAATGGGGTTTGCTTGCCATGCTGACGATACACGGGGTCTTAACGGTGGTCTTCTTCTTCGGGGTGATCACCGTCTCGGCAAAGCTGTTACGGGCACACTCATTAACAAAGGGGGGACAACTTCGGAAGTAAATGCACAAGCACATGATAAGTGGTTCCATGATGTGAAAGGAGCTGGTTTGTAGCAAATTCAATTTAAATGAAGTGTATTGCATTTGGAATGCAATTTAAAACTCCACATATAAATTTCAATTCAACCAAATTGCAAATGTTATTGTTTGTTATTTGAAAACCATGTGATCATGTGTGTAATAAGCCTCTGATGTACAAGTGACCATGTTTGCATTGCAATGGTTCAAATTAGAATAGCATTTGAATTTAATTTGAATTAATTCCATTTAAACCAAATAGAAAAAGCTACTGGTCCCAATTTAAGATCAACTCAAACATGGTTGAAAGTTGGATATTTGGATAGAGCATTTTCTGCTGATCATTTTTCATATACTATATGTTAAATTTGGAGTTCATATGAATTTAATATGAATTTTTGAAGTTTAAACTATTTTCTGTAATTTCTGGATTTCTTTTAATTCGTTTAAATCAGAAAATTGAATTACTGCATCATGCCTACGTCATCATGACGTCAGGGGGCCTCTGACAGAAGGGCCCCACTGGTGAGTGTCTCTCTGTTAATTAACTTAACTGTTTAGTTTGTTTTAAACTAAACAGGGGTTAAGGGCCTGGGGGCCCCACCTGTCTGTGAGAGGGAAGGGGGGATTAGTCTCTGGCTTAAGACGCTAATGGCGAGCTCGCCGGAGAACTCACCGGGCTTCGCCGGACTTGCGAGTTTAGGCACGGGAGGCAGAACTGGGGGTGCTGGGGCGTTCCTCGCGGGCTGCCGCGTTCGACAGAGCAAGTGGGGGGTCAAGGGGGGCGCTCAGGCCACGGCTGCGACGAAGGAAGCGGCGGCCGGAGCTCTGTCCTCGACGAACTCGGTGCTAGGGGCTATGGATTGGAGCTGGGCTAGGGGAAAAGATGCACGCGCTCACCACAGAGACGAAGGCAAGCTCGACATCGCCAAGGAGGAGCTGGGGAAGGCGTAATTGCTCGTCGGAGTCGATGAAGTCCGGCGGTGAGTTCTTGGTGCTGTCATCGTCTCTGTTGGCGAAGAGCTCGAATTAACGGCGGGGATTGACGAAGCCGTCACCGGCGAGGAGGAAGGACATGGCGTCCGGAGCTGGTTCGCCCAGTGGCCGCGTGCTCCACGACGGCGTGCACGGCGGGACTCGTCTAGGGTTTCTGCTCGGCGCGATTTTCTCACCGGGGAAGAGAAAGGGAGGGCAGAGGAAGGGGGCGAATGGGTAGGGCCTTCTTCGCGCTTCTCCTCGGTGGCAGAAGAGGACAGGGGAGGCCTGGGAACCTCCTCGTCGTCGCGGTGGCAGCCACCGCACGCTCTTGGCTCGCCACCGAGCAGCTTGGAGAAGACGACAGGAGGGGAGGTGGGCTTGGGCTGGGCCAGGCCGGGGGGGATGAGTTGGGCTGGAAGTTAGGTGAGCCCTTTTTCTTTTTCCGTTCTGTTTCTTTCTGGGTTTTTTTTCTCCTATTTGTTTTGTTCTGAAATAAATAGTAGAGCATTTTATAAAATACCCAAATCTTTTCTGTGGGCTTAGGATATAAGTAGCTAGCCACTCATAACTCTTGGGCATTTTTGAAATTCAAATAATTTGAATTTCAAATCAAATAGGGGTTTATTTAAATTTCCAAGGCATTGTTTGAAAATTAGGAAATTCCATGAGCATGGGATTGATCCCAAACCACTTTTAAAATGATCACCATCATTTATAGGAATTTTTCAAATGTTCAAAATATTTTTGGAAAAAGATTTTTACCTGGCCATTTGATTAAATTCTCTAGGGCTTTTCTTTTCCCCATTTGAATTTCTTTTGAATTTTTTTTCATGATGCAAAGGACTAAACCAACCCTAGCACATACCTAACTTGGGGTTGTGACAGTAAACCAGTAATAAAGTCCATACCTATCTGATCCCACTTCCAATCTGGTATAGGCAAAGGCTACAACAATCCTGCCGGCTTCTGATGCTCAGCTTTGACTCTCTGGCAAACATCACACAATGCAATATACCGGGCTATCTCTCGCTTCAGGCTAGTCCACGAAAATCTCTCCCTCAAGTCCAAATACATCTTGTTATTCCCGGGATGAATAGAATGAGGTGAATCATGTGCCTCCTGAAGAATCAACTTCCTGATCTCTGCATCTTGCGGTACACAAATGCGCTTCTCAAACCAAATGGCTCCATGCTCATCCTCACGGAAACCCTCTGCTTTCCCTTTGATCATATTCACTTTTATCTCATCAATTTCTGCATCACCCTTCTGAGCTTCTCTGATTCTTTCCAACAAATTTGGCTTCACCTCCAATGTTTCCACATATCCCTTAGGAACTATCTCCAACCTGAGATTCCTGAACTGCTTACATAACTCAAGTGGCATATCCTCAACATTAGCAACATTGATATGACTCTTACGGCTCAATGCATCAACAACCACATTGGCCTTACCAGGATGATACTGCACATTCAAATCATAATCCTTAATAAGCTCCAGCCATCTAATCTGCCTAAGATTCAACTCCTTCTGAGTAAAGATATACTTCAAACTCTTATGATCAGTAAAAACATCACAATGATTACCAACAAGATATTTCCTCCATGTTTTCAATGCGTGAACAACTGCAGCTAACTCCAAATCATGTGTAGGATAGTTCTGCTCATGGTTCTTAAGCTGCTGTGAAGCATAAGCAACAACTCTACCCCCTTGCATCAAAACACAACCAAGTCCTCGACGAGATGCATCACAATATACTTGGAAATCCTTATGTATATTAGGCAAACATAAAACAGGTGCAGTTACTAACCGTTTCTTCAACTCCTGAAAGATGGTTTCACATGCCTCGCCCCAATCAAACTTATTCTATTTTTTCAACAGCTCAGTCATTGGTTTTGCAAGCTTGGAGAAATTCTCAATGAACCTCCTATAATATCTTGCAAGACCCAAGAAACTGTGAATGTCTCCAACTGTCGCGGGTGTCTCCCATTCCGTAACTGTTGAAACCTTGGATGGGTCCACAGCTACTCCTTCTCCTCACACAACATGTCCAAGGAATCCTACCTCCTTCAACCAAAACTCACACTTGCTGAACTTGGCATACAATTTGTGCTCCCTGAGCTTCTCCAATACCAAACGCAGATGTGCCTCATGCTCTTGCTCATTCTTGGAATACACCAATATATCATCAATGAACACCACAACGAATTTATCCAAGAACTCCATAAACACCTTGTTCATCATATTCATGAAGTATGTAGGAGCATTAGTCAATCCAAATGAAATAACAGTATACTCATACAACCCATACCTTGTAGTAAAAGCAGTCTTCGGAATATCCTTCTCCCGAATCTTCACTTGATGATAACCAGAACAAAGATCAATCTTAGAGAATACACAAGCTCCCTCCAACTTGTCAAATAGATCATTAATCACAGGTAAAGGATACTTGTTCTTGATAGTAACATCATTCAGAGAACGGTAATCCACACACATCCTCTGGGTTCTATCCTTCTTCTCAACGAACAAACTGGAGATCCCCAAGGTGACGAGCTTGGGCGAATGAAGCCCTTTGCCTACAACTCTCTAATTTGCTCCTTCAACTCTGCAAGTTCATTAGCGGGCATCCTATACGGTCTCTTAGCAATAGGCCCAGTGCCTGGTATTAAATCAATAAGGAACTCAATCTCCCTATCCGGTGGAATATCTGGCAACTCATCCAGAAACACATCCGGATAATCCTCACAACACGCACATCATCCAGGCTACCCTCCTTAAGAGAATTCACCCGAGCGTGCTGATGCTTATACTTGGACACATATCTGATCTTCTGCCCATTCGGTGTACGGAGAGTGATAGACCGACTGGCACAATCAATAACACCTCGGTACTTGGCTAGCCAATCCATGCCCAATATAATATCCAAACCTTTTGACTTCAATATAATGAAATCTGTAGGAAAAACATGCTTCCCTATGGCTAGGCTCAACTGATAGCATCCCAAACTAGTTGACATCTCCGCTCCCGGTGAACTTATGAGCATAGATGACTTAAGAACTACGGTAGGCAACTCATGCTTATCCACAAATACCCTCGATATGAAAGAATGCGATGCACTAGAATCAAAAAGAACAAGTGCGGGTACTCAATTGATAAAGAACTTACCAATCACAGCATCAGGCTCATCATAGATCTCCTCCACGTTGACATGGTTCACATGCCCCTTGTTGAAAGAATTGGGCTTGACGACTCCATTCCCATTGGACTCTGGGCAGTCTGTGGCATAGTGTCCCATGTTCTTGCACTTGAAACACTAGATGTGACTCAAGTCCTTTGGTTCCTGGCCATTCTGACGGTTGTTTCCATTGCCTCCATTGCTTCTCCCATTCCCATTGTTCCTTCAATTGCCATTGCCATTTCCATTGCCATTATTTTTACCATTGTGGTGGTTGTGGCCATTCCCACCATGATGGTTGTGTCCTCCACTGTGAACATGGCCATTCCCACCATTGTGGTTATGTCCATGGTTATGTCCTCCATTGCCACCATAAGAGTTGTGTGGCTTCTGATGCGGTCCAGAGTTATACTTGCCACAATTGTTGTTGTTGTACTTGCTCTTGAGGTTCTCAATGGCCTGCTGCATGCCTTCCAACACAATAGCTTTGTCTATGAGCCCCTGGCAGTTAGCAAAAGTAGCCACTGTCAACTGGACTCCCAACTCATCATTCAGCCCCTCCAAGAACTTCTCATGCCTTGCTGTATCATTCCTGACATCATCTGGAGCATATCTTGCAAGCTTGTTGAACGCCTCAACATACTCGGCCACTGAACGGCCGCCCTGACGCAAGCTGCGGAACTCCTTCTTCTTCAAGCTCATGGCGCCTGCTGAAACATGTGCGGCGCAAAAAGCAGACTGAAACTGCGCCCAAGTGATGGTGTCGATGGGATAAGTCACCAAGTAGTTGTCCCACCATGCTGCGGCAGGACCCTCCAGCAAATGTGAGGCAAACCTCACTCTCTCTGCTTCAGTACAGCCAACTGTCTCCATGTTCCGGCCCACTGAACGAAGCCAGTCATCTGCCACTATGGGCTCAGGAGTGCTAGAGAACCTCTGAGGATTCAACCTCAGGAACCTCGCAAGCGTGTCCACAGGTGGTGGTGGTGGCGCATTGTTGTTGTTGTTGCCCATGTTCTGAGTGAGCAACTGGATCAACTGAGCTTGTCCTTGAAGTAACTGCTGCATGTAAGATGGCACTTCATTGTTGTTGTTCCCATTCCCCGTGGGATCACGTTTCGGCGGCATCTGTTTGGCAAGAATAGGTAAGTTGTAGACAGAAAGTAGCTAGGGAAATATATCCTACCCCATATGCTTATGATGATCATGGCAAGCATTATATATACAATACATATATCACCAATCAACTTCACCAAACAATATCACCATAGCATCAAACATATAACAATCATCAACCAATGCACTCATACGAAAAACCATCACATATCACACCATATAGTTTAAAATATATTGTATAACTGATATAAGATCCTCAACACAACCACGAATAATATAAGATCCTCAACAGAACCACGAATAAGAGTATATCAAGCAACCTAGTATTGCCACACCAAATAAGTCGACATGGTCAAATACGCTAACACGATAACGATAGTGAACTAATTTCCGGTGAAGTAATTCCGAATGATGTCTTTGCTAAACAGCATGCAGTATTCGCGCCCGCTAATGCGGTTGCGCCTTTTGGGACTCGGTTCATCTTCTTCTGCTGAGGTCTCTACTTCTGGTTCCTCTTCTTGTTCTTCAATTCCATTTGCCTTCATCTTCTCCTTCAGCCTCTTTATCTCTGCTTGCATCTCCATCCTCTCCGTCTTCAGCTTGTTGGTGTCCCTCTTGAGCTTGGTGTTCTTCTGCTGAAACTCAGTGATGGTGTAGAGATCCGACTGAGTGCTCTTCTCCAGGTCATGGATGTGCTTCTCCAGGCTCTGGATGAAATAGGTGGTTGTACCTGGCCAAATGGCCCCAGGCACATACTTGAACTTCTTTGGCCATATGATCCCCGATGGAAGGATCTTGGTCATCTTCTTGTACACCGTACCCTTTAGCTGGCCGGCATACTGCTCAACGATGCGTCCAAGAGCCATGTGAGTGGCTATTCGCACACACTGCTCCTTCTCCGGGGCATACACCTCGAATGACTCCGTGATCACCCTTTCTCCCATCATGCTTCCTAGGACAAATGTCTCCACTTGCCAGTAGTCATCATCTCCCCTTGTCTCCACTATGTCTAGCTGAAAGACTGGCGCGTAGATGTTCAGGTAATGGAAAATCCCCCTGAGCTCAGGTCCAAACGCCATAGCGCGGTATGAAAAAGTGGTCATCTATAATCAAAGAGAGGAAAGTAAAGATTATAACATGTAAGAATACGAGATAGAGAAGGTAAGTATGTACAAGACAGAGTGATGTAAAGTAATCTTTTTATTCCTATGGCTTTTCTAATCCATTTTCTAGGGTCACGTCCTACAGTCAACACACTGCTCTGAAACCATCTTTCTGCGACCCAATTCACATAGAATTGAAGTCCCTGTGATCAAGTGCCAGTCCCTGGATCGAACTCGCTGGCACACACAGTATCATAGATGTATATCAAAGTACAAGTGCATCATTATTACAACGTATGATCCAGAATAAAAAAAATAACAAGTTGTATAGCTCAAGGATAGCTTATTCAACATAAATATAGCGGAAGCAAAAGCAAGTAATGAGGAGTCCCATCAACAGCCACAAGCGAACATGCTCAGTGTAGACCCGCAACCCTAAACACACCTTACTGGTCGTCTGAAAAACCTACAACACCGAAGGTTACAGCCCGACAACGGGTCAGTACATCTAATTTGTACGGCAAGTGACACGGAAAAGGTATATATAAAGGACCTACAACTACATGCAAGGTGAGTCAAAGGAAAGGCTTATGGTTTTTTTTTTGCAGAAAGCCAATTTTCTCCTGAACTAAACTAGTCAAAATTTTAAGTTGAATTCTACTTGAAACACACAGCAACCCATGCTAATCTTTCCCACCAAATTATTATTAAATGTTCATCTGTCAAGATCATTCATCAACAGTACTGACTAGTTTCTCAAAGTTCGTCCGTAACCGTGGACACGGCTAATCATGATCAGTTTATACGCTCTGCAGAGGTTGTACACGTTCCCCACTGGACTCAACCCGAAGATTGAGACGAAGACTTTCCGAAGAGGTTTCCTCCACCCTTTGGTAGCCGGTACACCTAACACACATCTACATCAGCTAGCTACCAGGGCCAGGTTCCCCACAATGTACTCATGCTAAGCCAGAGCCCATATAGCCAGTGGCTGTACACGGAAGCTACTAGTAATATTGCCTGTCTAATCTTTTTGAGCCTGGACGGCGCCCACTGCGTTCCGAAGGTAGACACCATGTCGCACCCGGTTCACCACCAAAATAACCATTGGGTGCATTTAACCCCGGCACTGTCCTTAGACAAGGCACAGCCACCAGGATGCAACCCGCCCATCCAGAAGTGATTTCTATTTATTATAAAGATGCTACACAAATTATTAATTAGCTCACATGCACTCCATGAATTCTCACAACCCAAACCACGTCTACAAAGCATAGCAATAAAGTAACAACACGTGCTAGGTTGATCTACAAAGACAAGTCAAGACATGTGGCTATTATAACTAGTTTTGCAGCAACAGTAAAGTAAACTACCTATCATGCAATAGGGTGATATTCTTAACATAATGCATATAGAAAAATTATAGGTATGAGTATGATCAAAGCATCACTTGCCTTCTTCCTGTTCCTAACGATCACAATCCTCACAAAACGAGGCGGCGCACTCCGGACAATCTATGCGAGCAAACATAGCACCAATCAACATATATACAACACAAATATGCACAAACAGTAATAATCATACAAATAACAGTAGCAACACTTTCCTAACAGAAGCTAAAATTAAATGAATCGACAAAATAAAACTAACGCAAAAAGAAACGGCGCAAACGGGCGCACCGTTAAAAAGATATGGCTACCGGAAGTTCAAATTTTGATCTTCTTGGGATTCAAATTTTAAAACTTCAAACTTCTATAAAACTTAGTTTACTTCCTTGAACTTTTCGACACGGTCGCAACGCAACTGGAATCACTCAATTCCGAGTTACGGTTAAAAAGTACTCGCGAAAACGGTACCGGGTGGAATCGGGGTCCAATCTGCAAAAAGGACCAATCCGTAATTAAAATAACTGCGAAAAACGCGATCGGGTCCCTGCGCCGGCGGCTGACTAGATATGGCCGCTCCGGCCGGAGGCGGCGGCGGCTGCAGCCGGCGAATGCCCGCGGCGGCGGAGGTGCCCGGCCGGCGGCGGCGATGCGGGTTCGCGGGTCGGGCGAAAAAACCCTAATCCGTGGACCCGCGGATGTTTTTATAACCCGCTCCTGATTTTTTTTAATCCGCAATAAAAACGAAATCGGCCAGGCAGAAAAAAAAACCAGAACAGACCCATTAGGCCCAAAACAGTTTTAGAAAAATAAGGGATATATATTTTTAATTTCCATTTTCACCAAAAATTTTAAAATAATAAAATTGAATTTTTGGCATTACCAAAATATTTAATAAAAATAAAAACTTTGCAACTTATTTTTAAATACTTTTCCGGCAATTTAAAAATACCGAAAAACTCCAAAAATGATTTTTAAACTTTTCCGGAGCATAAATAAATTCCCAAAATATTTTTAAAAATTATTTATAACCCCAATAGTATATTTAAAATGTCTCCAAAAAATATTTTAACTATTTTACAACAATTTAAAAATGGGGATAAGTCATATTATATCCTCTCCAATAAATTGCCTTAAGTTGAAAAATGTTTAAAATATTTTTAAAACTCCAGAAAAAATGCGGAAACAGCATAAGATGCATATGATGATCTATTAACATCCAAATTTAGAAAATTGGGATGTTACAGATGAGGAATGGACTCTAGTCAATCCCTCTTGCAAGGATGAGTAATTTAGACGTTGCTAGATTAGGTTTAGACGCTATGGAGAAATCTCCATCCAAATCGGCGATCAAGTCCCCGACCTCCAAGAACAAGAAAGTGAAATTTGCAACCTTCATGAACTATGAAGATTGTAAGGGTTATTGTTTTCTCCCTACGGGAAGGGACACTCAAACAGTCCTTGAAGCTGGTTATTCTTTTACTCGTCATGAAATATCTCATTTTCATGTCAACACACCAGTTCATGCTAGCTCTCCCTCGCCACCATTTTCACCGTCGGCATCCGTTCGTCCAGTGATTCAGTTTGGTAGTTTTTCAGCTTCCCCTATTTTCTCGGAGTCTGTTGATCCTAACCCGGATTCTTCGGGATCACATTCCTTATCTTTGGACTCTAGTTCCGGGTAAATTATAACTCATGTGGAGGTAGAAGATGGGGATGGTATGACTGGGAGGTAGAATAGGACACCCCAATCTTCTTTGATCCGGTTGATGGATTATGACTCTGATTGTGATTCTCCGGATAAGTTTCCTTCACCTAAAGAGGCAGTTAAGAAATTAAAAAGTTTTGATGAGATAATTGAGGAGATGGACGCTAGTTTCTGGGACTGCCAAAATTGCATTAGCATGGGCCATGCAACGGACGCGTGTTCTAACCAGGTGTGTTGTAGACTATGCTTCCGGTCCAGTCACGTTAAAAAAGAGTGTCCATGCATCATCAATGCATCTCCTATCTGGGTGCCCAAAGTCCCATCAAAAACCTTTGGGAGTCGAGCCTCATCTTTGTCCTCTCCCGACGGTTCATTTTCTTCGCTGATACGCTCTAGCCCTATTAAGTGCATCTAGTGCCCCTTTGAGGTTTTGGAGTATTTGATGAAAAAATGGTTAAGGGACTGATGTGTTTGTGAGTATACATAGGAGAACAGTCCCTGAAGAAGAGGTTAACCACCGTTGTCGAACCCCCAAAATATTGAGGAACATTGAAGAAATCGGTGTGTTTTCTGAAGACTGGCGAGGCGCGAAATCCTGAGGAAACATGATCCTAAAGTATTCTGCTGAAGCTAAAGAACCTGTTTAAGATGTTGAGGCACCTCGCGCCGAAGCCGAAGTTGAAGCATAGTCTACGTTAAGACTTTTATACTTCTTGAGTCGTATGAAAACACCGCACTGTTGGAGGGGTTGAGGAAAATGAGTTCTGTATTTCTAAGGAAGTGCTCAAATAGAAATCCTGAAGAAAATCCAGAGAAATCTCCTGCAGTAGTAGTTCAGTTCCTCGGGTGTCTAAGACCTTGTTCTTCAGGACACTGAGGAACCTGTCTTCAGTTGAGGAGTCTGGAAACTGCCAGTGCAGTTCGCCTGAAGAAAGAGAGAGTGTGTTCCAACCGTGCCACATGTCGCGTGGTGAGTTGCTGGTGCCTGTCCAGCCAACGGTCCGAAGGGTGGGCACGATTGTCTTTTCGTGCATGGGAATTTATGTCCTTTCACCTGGCGTTGCTCCCTGGCTATAAATAGCCGCCCCCAGCCCCATTTGTGGGTTGGCTGCTCCGAGAAAAAACTGACACTTGTCAATTGAGAGCAACCCACCTCTGAGGAACCTGAAGAACCTAAGTGAGGAAAACCAGCAGCCTGAGTAGTTGAGAATTTCTGAGGAAGTCGGTTCAAGTGATCCGAAGCTTTTTACTCTTGAAGATTGTGATCTTCCAGCCGGTGTAGACTTCATCGTTCTGAGGAAGTCAAGATGCAATTGTGACTTCCCTGGGTGAACGGAGTCTATGAAGGTTTCGAGAGTCTACCTTGAAGACTCACCTTAGTAATTGGACGGAGTCTGAGGACTTTAGTTCAAGGAGAATAAGGTGAAGACTATGTCTTCCGAGTTCAATCTCAGCCTCTCCAACCAGATGTAGAGTTGTCACAGAAACTTGAACTGGTCGATCAAATATGTGTCTTCAGTTCCTTGGTGCTATTTCTTCAAACTTCACTCTTATGTTTATGCACTGATGACTTGTCCTGATGCCTTCCCTTCTGAGTTTCCTCAGCCCTGACGTTAGTTCTCGTGTTTGAAGTTGTTTCTCTAGCCATATGATGCTTTGCTGTCATGCTTTCGTTCTGTGATGTTTTTTGTACTTCCTCGTCAGTTAAGTTTCCTCAATTTCGAATTGCCTCTGTCCTGAGGAAATTGAAATTCCTCAAGATATTTGAAAATCTCCCATTCACCCCCCTCTGGTCAATATACTTCGCTTTCAATTGGTATCAGAGAAAGGTACTCCCTTGTTCTAAGTGATTCGGTTTAACCACCTGGAGTTTTAGATATGTCAACCTCAGGTACAATGAGCGTTGCTTCAAACTGCCCCACATTCGACAGTACTGACTACCCGTACTGGAAGAACAAGATGAGGATGCATCTTGAAGCCATTGACAAGGATCTGTGGGACATTGTTGGTCAAGGAATTCCTGAACCTACCCTGATGACTTCCCCTAATGTTGTCAAGAGAAACTGGCACCTTGATGGAAAAGCTCGAAGCATTATTGGTGGCCACCTCAAAAAGGCTGAGTTCAACCGTATCAGTGGTCTGGATACAACAAAGAAGATATGGACAAGACTGTCAAAAGTCAATGAAGGAGTTTCCTCACAACAAGACTTTCGAGTTGATACACTTTGCAGTCTCTTCAACAGGTTCAAGAGGCTAGACAATGAACATGTGCAGCAAACCATTGACAGGCTCACTGACATATCAAATGAACTTCAAGCACAGGGTGCCACACTGACATCACAGATCACGAGGTGGTGAAGAAACTACTGAGGTCTCTGGACGACTCATTTGAGTTCCTATCACTGATGATTCAAGAACGGCCTGATTTCAAGACTCTTGATCCTGCTGCCATCCTTGAGCGCCTCAATGCTCATGAACTGAAGCTCTCTGAGAAACGAGACTTATACGGTTCCACCCCAAAAGTCCGCGTGCTAAACGCAAAGGCACGAAAGGAATCCTCTAATGAAGAGGTTGATTCTGATGATCCTAAAACCCTCAGTCGAGAACTGGCTCTCCTCACCAAAAATTTCCAAAAATTCACGAAGAAGAATCGCTTCAGAAATTCCTCAAGATCTTCCTCAAGAAGAATCAAAGATGAGGACTCTGTTGAGACAAGAAAAAAAGTCTGCCACAAATGCAAGAAACCTGGCCATTACATCGCTGAGTGTCCTCTTTGGGAAAAGGAAGCTAAGCTGAAGAAGAAGAAGAAGAAGAAGAAGGAAGGGAAAGATGACAGTTCTGATGAAAGGTCAAAGAAGAAATCCTCAAGATCCTCAAAGTCTTCTGGGTACAAGAACAACAGCTCCCGTAAGGCTCGCGCATATGTTGGCAAAGAATTGGATTCTAAAGAATATGATTCCGATCGTGAAGCTGAGGAAGAAGGATCTGAAGAATCTGAGGGTGTGGCTAGTCTCGCTCTTGCCACATCACTTGTCAGCAAGTCAATCTTCAGCACTGAGGAATCTGACACACTCCACGTTGACGATGAGGCTGAAGATACCACTCCTGCCTTCTGCTTCATGGCCAAGTCCTCCAAGGTATCTACGTACTCTTCATGTGATGATCCCTCAGATGAAGAACCTGATGAAAACTATGCTAAACTTGCTAAACTTGCTTCTAAGAAAGAACGTGCGCTTGAAAAAATTCAGAACTCACTAAAAAAGAGTGATGATATGTTGGTTGAGGAAATGACGAAGACTCAAAAATTGACTGATGAATGAAAAAATCTTTAGTCAAAGTTTGATGACTTAACCAGTCGTCATGAGGAAATCCTCACCGATCATGAGAAGCTGGCTCATGAGTTCCTCATGAGAAAGCAAGAACTTGAGCGCGTAAGGATGTCTCATGACGATCCGAGGAAAGAAAACGACTCACTCCTCTCCCAACAGATCATCATGCCTCAAGAAGTATTTAATCCTCCTTGTTTAAAGTGCATTGAACATGACCGTATTACTTCTGTACCTAGTTCTTCAATATCTTCAGACTCTGTTATTTCAACTGCCTCTGTGCTATATAACCCCTCATCTGAGGATACCATAGACATTGCTGAATTAAATTCTAGGTTGAAGAGTCTTATGGAAACCGGTATATTCATGAGTCTGAAAGGGCATCAGATTCTTTGTGACATCCTCAAGAAACAGATCCTCAACAGGAATCCAATGAAAGAAGGTGTCGGATTCACCCGAAACCTCAATGCTAATGGGTCTTACTGGAAACCTGAGCAATACCCAAAGACCACTTGGGTTCTGGAAAAAATGCCTCCTCCTGATCCCTATACTTTATCTGGATATGAAATTACTTCCTCAGATGTGGTGATTGAGTCCTTTGACTCAAACTATAAAGTGTTTAAAGATGTTAATGGTGAGTTATTCGCGAGATACATCGGGACTAACTTCAGGATTGGTCCTCTAGTAAAGAAGATCAAAGTTAAAAAGGACCTCATTACTAACCTTCCTGTGAATGCAGATGCAAATGAGCTGAGGGTATCATCTAAGGACGATACCTCAAAGGGAAATGATTATAACTATGTCTCAGCTAACCATTTTGTTCACAGGGAAGCTCCTCATAAGAATGCTTATTCATTTGTTTATCCTTATATCACCATTTGACGTCCCATAAGGTCTCATCATTCTCATCAGTCCTCATATGCTTCAAGGCCACCCATTAGGATGTGGGTGGTGAAGAAGAACTAATCATTTTTGCAGGAACGAGTCCTGAGGCAATCATAAACTTTACAGATCATATGCACAGGACGATATTACTTGAGTCAGTTGAAGGAGATTTACAAATTTTTGTCTCGTGGAATCAATCCTGAGCAACATCCTGAGGTATTAATTCTGAGGAATCATTAATTCTTCAAAATGATACTGGCTCATAACCTGCTGTATGAGATACTAATTCCTTTGCAGGGGAAGACTGAATGGGTGATGGATAGTGAATGCACTAATCACATGAGTGGTGATAGAAGCCTTCTCATGGAATCATCTCTGAGTCCTTCTTCAAAGAAAACCATCACCTTCGCTGATAAAGGTAAAAGTAAGGTATTGGGTCTCCGCAGAGTTGCTATTTCGTGAGACCAACATATTGACAAAGTCATGCCTGTTGAATCCCTCGGGTACAACCTTATGTCTGTGTCTATGCTATGTGATCTTAACCTCTTTGTTCTCTTCGGAAAATATGGTTGTGTAGTTTATATAGTTAGTGATAACTCCATCGTCTTTCGAGCAGTTAGGAAAGGTTACTTGTATATTGTAGATTTATCTGAAGGTCCTCAGGTCGCTACTTTCCTCATGGCTCGAGCCTCAGAGTGTTGGCTATGGCATTGAAGATTCGGACACGCTGGGATGAGGAATCTCCAGAAACTGGTTCTGAAGAAACATGTCCTCGAGATTGAGGAAATTAGATTCTCCAAGGACCGTCTATGTGGCGCATGTGAAGCTGGAAAGATGACCAAGGCCAAGCATCCTGCGAAGACTGTCATGACGACTACAAGACCTCTGGAACTACTTCACATGGATCTATTCGGTCCTCGAAAGTATTCAAGCTTTGGAGGTAGTATGTATGGTCCTGTTATTGTTCATGACTTCTCACGATACACTTGGGTGCATTTTATCCTTTATAAGTCAGAAACCCCAGCAATCTTCAAGCGCTTCGCCCAGAGAGTCATGAACAACTACAACCTGAAGATCAAGCACATTCGAAGCGACAACGGCACTGATTTCAAGAACATAGGCGTGGAAGAATTCCTCGACGACTTGGGCATCACTCATGAGTTCTCAGCACCCTACACTCCTCAGCAAGATGGAGTTGTTGGAAGGAAGAACCGAACCCTCATCGAGATGACTCGATCGATGTTGGCTGAATACAACACACAACTCATTTGGTGGGCTGAAGCCATCAACACTGCCTGCCACATCGTCAATCGAGTGTATCTTCATAAGTTATTCAAGAAAACATTATATGAGCTAATGGTCGGTAAGAAACCCAATGTGAGTTACTTCAAAGTATTCGGTGCGCCATGTTGAACTCGGGATCCTCATCACATGTCCAAATTCGCACCCAAAGCATGTGAGGGTTTAATGCTTGGTTACGGTATCAACTCGCACACATACATAGTCTATAATATTAGTCATCATATAATCTTTGAGACTGTAGATATGCGGTTTGAAGAATCTGACGGCTCGCAAAAAGAGCACCTGCCACCTGTTCTAGATGAAGCCTCACCTGAAGAACAGATCAAGAAAATGGGTGCTGGTGACATCATTCCCGTGGACCATCCTGATGAAACACACATACCCCCTGCTCCTGAAGTACACCAAAATTCTGAAACAAATGATCCTGATGACAATCCTGATCCTGAAGCTCCTAAGACCCCTGAAGCACCTGAAGCTGATGCTAATGAATCTGATGACAGCGATGACAATTCACCTCAACATCATCGACCTCAACTTCCACGTGTCACGAATGAAGTCCAAGTTGACAAAATCCTCGCCGACGTCAACATACCAGGTCCACTCACTCGGGCCAGAGCAAATCAAAAGCTAACTTTTGTGGGAATCTTTCGTTTGTGTCCATTTCAGAGCCCACCAAAGTTGCTGAGGCATTCCAAGAAGCGGAATGGCTTCAGGCCATGCAAGACGAACTTCTTCAGTTCAAACTGAATGATGTTTGGGAACTGGTCAAACGTCCGGATCCTCGTGTTCACAATGTCATCGGAACGAAGTGGATCTAAATCAACAAACTCGATGAAGATGGCCAAGTGAGAGGGCATATTTCCCCGTGATTGGTTTTAGTGATTGATGACAATACATTTGCGGATTAACTGGGTGCGGTGATCGTTTAAGATAATTATATTCATGGCACAAGACGGTTATTGCCCCCTCGGTGAATGAAGCGTGAAGACGTAGTTTTCCTTTCGATTTCCTTTTTGGTAAATCGAGTCGTAGGAAAACCGTACTATTAAGAGGGGATACGCTATGGAATGGTGGGTGGAATCATCACACACTCTCACTTGATGCACCCACATTTTTCCCATGCGTCGTGGAGATGTGAAATTTTGTGGCATATGCTCCCTGGCTCTGCCAGTGCGGTAGTACCGCTCTAGGAGCGGTAGTACCACGCCGCGGTAGTACCGGGACCCAGTACCGCACCCACTACCAGAATCCCACCGGACTCTGCGGTAGTGGAGACGGCACTGGGGCTCGGTAGTACCGCTCCCAGTGCGGTAGTACCGCTCCACGGTAGTATCGTGGACCAGTACCGCACCCACTTTCGGGATCCCTCTGGACCCCGCGGTAGTGGGCATGGCACTGGCCCTCGGCAGTACCGTGGGGCGGTAGTACCATTCTCGGTACGGTAGCACCGCGCCCCGGTAGTACCGGGGCCAGTACCGCACTAATACAGAGTGGCAACTCTCCTCGTTGGTTACCCCAAGTGGAAGGTGAGATGCAGTGTAGCAGCAAGTTTCCCTTAGCAAAGATGCTAAGGTTGAGTATCGAACCAGTAGGACTCCAAGAGATACAAGTAGGTGTCACGACGCTTGACGTGGACCTGCACATAGATACAAATAACTTTGCTCCCAACGAGTACAGAGGAGTTGTCAATTCCTCAGGCCTTGCTGTTTACAAAGGATCAACGCAAGAGACAAAAGTGGAACTGAAAGTAAAAACTGAAAGTAAACTAAGGGTGTAAACAATAATGTGAAGATGGACTGGGGTGCCGTGATTTTCACAAGTGATGTCTCTCTCCCAAAAGACGATAAAAGTGCTAGCGAGGTAAACAAATCACAGTTGGGCAATTGACAGAATTATGAAGGCACCGCAATGCTAACTATGCTGCAAAGAAAGGAAGGGCTCAAAAGAAATGGGAAGTACGCCAAGGTAAGTAGATCGAAATCAAACTGCTTCTATGACGAATCATCCACCTTGAGATATCTATCCAGAACATCTCGCTGGTATTAAGTTGTGAATCCCACCCAAAGTGTAAACTCAAAGCAACAGACAACTGCATTAAAAGAACTTTGCGTAAAGTAAACAATCCTTGCACCCGCGGGTAAAAGCACCGTTGTTTTATCCATGGTGGGAACAACACATCCCCTAGTCTCATGTTTCTGTCACTCAAGCTAGACATCAGGGGGCTGAACCCACAATCAAGCATAACGCTCCCTCTTGGAGTTTCAAGCAAACTACTTGGCCAAAGCAAAATACTGGAACGGAGAACATGCAAGAATTTACTGAAGAACAAAATATAAAAGAGAAGAACCAAATATATTACTCATCACAATCTGAACATAGTCTCATAATCCATCAGATCACAGCAAACTCAGCATAGCAACAACAGAAATTACAAAAGTGCCTCGATCATGTGAGGCAGCTCACGAGGTCTCGAAAGTGGAAGCACAAAGATGGGAGAGGTACATCACATAGCTACTGGTCATGGACCCATGGTCCAAGGGGGACTACTCACGGCACATCCGGGAGGCGTCCATGGCTATGGATGGTCTCCCGGAGGGGGTTCCTCCTCCCGGCAGGGTGTCGGGGCAGCTTCTCCAGGAAGCCCCGATCTTGAAACGGCGGCGATGGCGGTACAGAGGCGAGTTCGCGGAAAAGAGATCGATATTAGGGGTTTCCACCCCGAGGGCTAAAAATAGGCGGAGGGGGTGTTGAGGGGACCCTCCAGGCAGCCAGGAGGCTTCCTGGCGCGGCCTAGGGTGGGCCCGCGCAAGGGACCATCCTGGTCTCCTGGTGGTGGCCCCCCTCCGCTACCTTGGTGATTCCGGAAGCTTTCGGGGCGCTGATTTTTTTATCTCATTTTTCCATATTTTTGGGAGCACTTTTAATGGCCGGAAAACCTGAAATACAAAAACAGCAGAAAACAACAACTGGCAGCTGGGTGCACTGGGTTAATAGATTAGTCCAAATATTCTCAAAAGTGTATGAAAGTTCAAGCAAATCATGGCAAAGTCACACAAAACATGCATGGAGAAAGCATAAATTATAGATACGTTTGGGACGTATCAACATCCCCAAGCTTAATTCCTGCTCGTCCTCGAGTAGGTAAATGATAACAAGCATAATTTCAGTGGTGACATGCCACACAACCATATAAGGACTGTTAAGTAAAGCAATTAAAGCATGCAATTCAATTCAAGTCTTAACAAGCAAGAGTCTATATTAGCATTGACACAAGCAACAAAAGAACAAAAGGTGCAAGAGCTCTCGCTGTCCGTGACTCGAATGTCTCCAGATGGTGTTTGCGTGCAAGCAGGGGACTGGGAAAAAGAGAGAGAAAAGGTTGTTGAGAACAACTATCTACTAAAGTTTCACACTTCATCTCGTTTGGATTCTTATCTTGACTCGTCCCCAGACCACTAGCCAGGTACAAGTCAAACTGATCCACTCCCTTTCTATATTTTGAGCAGTCATGCAATGGATGAGCGTGAGCAAGAAAGTTGACACCTAAAAGGCGAAACAGAAAGAAGGTGGAGGAGGAAGACAAAAATATGTGAAAGGATCACATCAATGAGGACAATCATAGGCGAGAGAAGGCCATATGATAGATATGATGTGAGGAGTAGGGATTACCATGCAACAGATGCACATGTGAGCTAAAATCTCTCTAAGGAAACTAGTGGGGGTGCATCTAACTTTCTTGCTCAAGAAGACCTAGAGCTCGTTTGAGGAGGCTCATCATTGGAATATACAAGCCAAGTTCTATAGTGTGAAGGTCCCCACATAGCTATATGCATGATGATGATCTCTATGGAGTACAAGGGATAGAGGATGAAGTACTAGTGTGGATGTCTCAAAAGGAATAGTAGTGTGCCCCCTTCTCTCATTTTATTTTTCTTTTTCTCTTTTTTCTGTTTTTTTGTATTTTTTGGTGGCCTCAATGGCTCTTTCTATTTAACTCTCATTTGTCATCTTTGGGATCTTTCAATTTTGTCCTCTTTGGGATCTTTTTCTCACTTTAGGGGCAACACTCTATATTTTAGAAGAATATAGGAGATCTTTCACACTTTACAAAGGTACTCACATAAAGAAGATATAACTATCATGATTCAAATGTATGCCTCTGCCAGGATAGAAGGATATGCAAAGATTCTAGCGCGTCATGTAGCAATGATTAGGGAAAGGCCCAACTAGCATGCGGCTCATCGATCAAGCAAGTAGCATGTATGACATGAGGATCAAGTCATGAGAAGGTGGATGTTGCATGGAAATGTATCTCGGAAAGGCTATGGAAATGCCTTGTAGGTAGGTATGGTGGCTGCTTTGAGGAAAGATATAAGGAGGCTTATGATGACAGAGCGTATCGTGCCAAGGGTTTGGATGCATCGGCGAAGTATGCGCCAACTCTCAAGGTGAGAAAGGGCAATGCACGGTACCGAAGAGGCTAGAAAAAGTATAGGTGGGTGGAAGTGTCAACTTTTGAATACTCACATTAGTTTGAAGAACTCATGCACTTATTATCGGTAACTCTCAATCTAATCAGGAGGTTTACAAAGAGACAAGTACCCCGAGGAGGAGTGTATGGGGGTTTGGTTATCCATGCGCATCCTCGACTCATGGTACGTGAGTGTACTCTAATATTCGAACCCTCCAGAGGTTAGTGATCCATCTAGTAGCTACAGTTGTCAATAGGGGTTTTTGGTTTTCAAAAAACACACGGATTGCTCAAAATACGACATCTATCACTAATAGGCTCGAGCTCTTGACACCAAAAGTTCAAACATTACTCTAGTCAATACCTCAAAACTATTGCAAGTTATTACTACAAAGAGAATAGCAACTTCAACTACCTACTTCTAGTCAAGACACAAAACTCAATGCAACAGGCAAACTCTCTAACAAGATAAAACATGCAACCTATAGAAAGTTCAACCTAAAACAAAAGAAAACCTCTAGAAAAACTAAAGCACTACAACTAAACAGAGCAGCAACTAAGAAAAGAAAAAGAACAACTCACAGCTAAAGGAATAAGCATGCAAATCCTATGAGGAGTTCTAGTTCAAGCGGAGCGTTTATTTCTCCCACACAAAAGAGTAAGCTAGGGTCTAACTTGTTACTAAAGCAAACAAAGCAAAAACAAACCTAGAAAAGTAAAGAGCGAGACGCTCCAAGCATAGCACACAATGCATGAAGTGATAAAAATATAGCGCAACGAGGGACGAACTGATAATTGTTGATGAAGAAGGGGATACACGGGGGCATCCCCAAGCTTACACGCTTGAGTCTCCTTGAATATTTATTGGGGGTGCACATGGGCGTCCCCAAGCTTGAGCGTTTGACACTCCAAGATATTCTTTCATCATCTTCCATCTCGCATTTGAAAACTCCCTTCATACATTACTCATCGTAGACTGATTAGAGAGGTTAGTGCCCTACTAAAATAATTTTCCTCTACTGCAAATAAAGATTTCCAGGAAGAGCTACTGTTTCTCTTGCCTGCCCAAAAGATTTTTCAAAGAAAAAGCAAGCTTAAGGATTGCAAAACTGCGAAAAGAAAAACCGGGGCAGAAGCTGAGAAAAACAGAACAACAGAGAGAAAAGAAATTTTCTGAGGTACTTCTACAACTCAAATCAAAAAAACTCTGAACAGATGCCTGAAAGGTCATTGTATGGAGCATGCTGTCAAAAAAATTCAGATCAAAAAGACTATCTGGTGATTCATCCCGAATTTTTCCGTCAAGCAAACAGAATCTGTTTCTGGACATCATGTACCAACTTTTGACCTTTCTTGCAATCTGAGGCTAAACTTGGCACAAAGCTTGAAAAGTAAAGATACAATGATGTTGCTACAGTAGTAACAATCACCAAGACCACTAAGAACAGAAGAAAAGAAAAAAGAAAAACCTAAATTCGTTGCGCGCTGCCTCCCGAAAGCGCTTCTTTAGAGACATTAGCTAGGCTTAAAGCAGAAGATCAAGTTGTATCCATTGAACCATCATCACGATCATCAAAAATCTCTTCAATAATACAACTAGTCTTAATAGGTTTCTCAAATAAAGGACGAATGAAAATGCTTCTTGGAATAAAATCAAAAGGAGGGAAATC
Source organism: Bromus sterilis (assembly GCA_950022295.1). Taxonomy (NCBI): domain Eukaryota; kingdom Viridiplantae; phylum Streptophyta; class Magnoliopsida; order Poales; family Poaceae; genus Bromus; species Bromus sterilis. Next base: position 151,104,664 of record OX465596.1, on the reverse strand, counting down.
AATTAGAGTTTCACTAAAGTTAAAGATAGGTGTCTCCTCCAAAGTTTTCACCGTTTCAACTCTCTTGGCAATGGGTGTGTTTGATTTAGCTCGAGGAACCTTGGGGACGTAAACGAACTTAGGTTCCTTCTTTGCCGGAGTTTCATTCTATTTGGTTTTGATTGAGGAAAAGGTAGTTCCTAGAGTTTCAATAACTTCCTCAATCTTTTCTATCCTAGAAGACTTCTCATCAATGGATTTAATAGTCTCCAAAGTTTTGACAATTTTCCGCGTGGAGTTATCTAGCCTATTCAAATTCCCTTGAATCTTACGATCCAAATCATTCACTCTATCGATACTTGGCATCTCTAGCTCTATTTTTTCAAGTTTTCTGATAATGTGAGCTAAAGTAATGTCCTCCTTAATACTAACAACTGGGAGACTTCCAACAAGGTTTTCAATAACATTAAGGGCTTGCCAAACTGGGGCCTCGTTGAAGTTCCCATTGATAGCAGTGTCTAAAAGAAACCTATTCCAAGAAGTGATCCCAACATAAAAATTTGTAAGCAAGATAGTAGTGGATTGCTTCTTGGTGGCTCTTTTTTGAGAATCATTAATTCTATACCAAGCATCTTTCAAACTTTCACCACCTCTTTGAGTAAAGGTAAGTACTTCTGCCTCACCAAAGGCAAAAGGACCAGCCATAGTGGTAACTACTGACAAGGTAACAGGTATTTTTGGTATTTTTGATAAGGGACACAAAAGTAAAAACTGAACGGTAAACTAACAAGACTAAAAATCAAAGATAACAGATAGTGTGCAACTCCCCTGTCTTGTAGACTGGAGTCCCCGCCAACGGCGCCAGAAATTCGCTTGATACAGAGTGGAAACTCTCCTCGTTGGTTACCCCAAGTGGAAGGTGAGATGCAGTGTAGCAGCAAGTTTCCCTTAGCAAAGATGCTAAGGTTGAGTATCAAACCAGTAGGACTCCAAGAGATACAATTAGGTGTCACGGCTCTTGACGTGGACTTGCACACAGATACAAATAACTTTTCTCCCAACGAGTACAGAGGAGTTGTCAATTCCTCCGGCCTTGTTGTTTACAAAGGATCAACGCAAGAGATAAAAGTGGAACTGAAAGTAAAGACTGAAAGTAAACTAAGGGTGTAAACAATAATGTGAAGATGGACTGGGGTCCCGTGATTTTCACTAGTGATGTATCTCTCCCAATAGACGATAAAAGTGCTAGCGAGGTAAACAAATCACAGCTGGGCAATTTACAGAATTATGAAGGCACCGCAATGCTAACTATGCTGCAAAGAAAGGAAGGGCTAAAAAGCAATGGGCAGTACGCCAAGGTAAGTAGACCGAAATACAACTACATCTACTAAGAATCATCCACCTTTAGATATCTATTCAGAACATCTCGCTGGTATTAAGTTGCGAATCCCACCCAAAGTGTAAACTCAAAGCAACAGACAAATGCATTAAAAGAACTTTGCGTAAAGTAAACAATCCTTGCACCCGCGGGTACAAGAACCGTTGTTTTATCCCTGGTGGCAACAGCACATCCCCTAGTCTCATGTTTCTGTCACTCAAGCTAGACATCAGGGGGCTGAACCCACAATCAAGCATAACGCTCCCTCTTGGATTTGCAAGCAAACTACTTGGCCAAAGCAAAATACTGCAACGGAGAACATGCAAGAATTTACTCAAGAACAAAATATAAAAGAGAAGAACCAAATATATTACTCATCAGAATCTGAACATAGTCTCATAATCCATTAGGTCCCAGCAAACTCAGCATAGCAACAACAGAAATTACAAAAGTGCCTCGATCATGTGAGGCAGCTCACGAGGTCTCGAAAGTGGAAGCACAAAGAGGGGAGAGGTACCTCACATAGCTACTGGTCACGGACCCATGTTCCAAGGGGGACTACTCACGGCACATCCGAGAGCCGTCCATGTCTATGGATGGTCTCCTGGAGGGGGTTCCTCCTTCCGGCACGGTGCTGGGCAGCTTCTCTAGGCAGCCTCGATCTTGAAACGGCGGCGGCGGCGGTACAGAGGCGAGTTCGCGGAAAAGAGATCGATATTAGGGTTTTCCACCCCGAGGGCTAAATATAGGCGGAGGGGGTGTCGAGGGGACCCACCAGGCAGCCAGGAGGCCTCCTGGCACGGCCTAGGGTGGGTCTGCGCCAGGGACCCTCCTGGTCTCCTAGTGGTGGCCCCCCTCCGCTACCTTGGTGATTCCAGAAGCTTCCGGGTCGCTGATTTTTTATCTGACTTTTCCGGATTTTTTGGAGCACTTTTAATGGCTGACAAACCTGAAATACAAAAAGAGCAAAAAACAGCAACTGGCAGATGGGTGCACTGGGTTAATACATTAGTCCAAATATTCTCAAAAGTGTATGAAAGTTCAAGAAAATCATGGCAAAGTCACACAAAACATGCATGGAGCAAGCAGAAATTATAGATACGTTCGGGACGTATCACGCACCAACTACCAGAATCCCTCCGGGCTCCATGGTTGTGGGGACGGTACTGACCCTCGGTAGTACCGTTGGCACGGTATTATCGCAGTTAGTACGGTAGTACCGTACCGCGGTAGTACTGCTTCAAAAGCGGTACTACCGTAGTTGGTGGGCTGCCAACGGCTGCATTTATGCCAACCTATAAAAGGGGGTCTTCTTCCCCATTGAACCTTACCTCATTTATTGCTCTCACCTCCATTGACGCCCAAGCTCCATTCTTGCCCGATCTCCCTCCCTAGCCATCAAAACTTGTTGATTCTCTAGGGTTTAGAAGAGGAGGCCCCGATCTACACTTCCACCAAAGGATATTTGATTCCCCCCATTAATCCCGTGTGGATCTTGTTACTCTTGGGAGCGTTGGTTCCCTAGACGGAAGAGGTCACCTCGAAGCCACATTCCATTGTGTTGAAGCTTTGTGTTTTCGTTGGGAGCCTCCAATTAAGTTATGGAGATTGCCCCAACCTTATTTGTAAAGGTTTGGTTGCCATCTTAAAGGCCACCTAGTAGTGGATCATGGCATCTTGCATTGGTAAGAGCGTGAGGAGAAATAGGGTGGCCCTCGTTGGCTTCGTGTGAGCATTGTGCTCCTCACCCTCTCCAAACGGAGACGTAGTTCTCGAAAGAGAAGGAACTTCACCAACATATCCTTGTCTCCCGTGTTCCCCTTTACCTTTACTTTGTGAAAGTTATTTTCATTTCTTATTTCTTGCTTGCTAGTTGTTTTGTAGTTGTTGGCATATAGGTTGCTCACGTAGTTGCACTTCTAGACAACCTATATTCATTGTTGAGCCGAATTTTTTAAGAAGAGCTAAAAAATTGTTATTCTCCTATTCACCCCCCTCTAGTCGAGATTCCGATCCTTTCAATTGGTATCAGAGCCTCGTCTCTTATTAAGGGCTTTACCGCCTTAAGAGGATGTCACAAGGGGATAAACCGGAAGAGGTTGAGCTACTAGGAAGTACTTTGGACCCCACCCATTCGGGGGAGGTTCCAAGTAACAATGGCTTCACGAATACGTTCGCGAAGGATGACTCATCATTTATCTCTCGACATGAGTACAATGAAGGCATGTTCGCCATTAAGTCTCACATGAATAAAGTTACTGATATGCTTAGTAGTCTCATGTCGAGGATGCCAATGGAGGGCAGCCCCACCATCACTCCCAACATTCCAAAGTTGGGTGGAGGAGATGTGATCTCCCAATCTAGTGATGGTGGTAGGAATGATAGCCGTTCTATTCCTCTTCAAGGGAATGGATTGGGTATTCATTCTGCGGTCGCTCCTCCCGTTAACTATAACTCATTACCTCTTCCCGAGCCTCATTTTTTACATGCAGGCATTACTCCCATCCTTAACAAAGATGCTTATCCTATTTGGTTTTATCGCGTGAAGAGACACTTGAAGGGCTCCTCAGTGGAGCTGTGGCCCATCATTGAGGAGGGATTCAATCCTCGTGACCGCCACAACATGACCCCAAGATAATATCGTGAAAACATAATCAACAGTCATGCCTTGCTTGTGATAGGAAATGGGTTGAAGGAAGAGAAAGACAATCTTGTCCGGAAGTGTGAAACAGCCAAAGAGATGTGGGATCTTCTTGAGAAGACTCTCATGGGAAGCTCTAGCATACGGTGCTCGAAGTTTGACAAGATCCAAGATCAAGCCGACCACTTTGTCAGGAATGAAGGAGAATCTTCTGAGGATGTTCATCAAAGGTTAGTGGCTCTTGCACCCTCCATGACGGACCATGGGAGCATGGACACGGATGATGGATGGATAAAAAGGAAGTTCATCACGGCTATGCTCCTACACAAGAAGACATCACCAAGGTCAATCGTCAACGGCCCGATTTCCGTGAGTTGACCTCCAACAAAGTCTTGGATGAATCTGTTTCCATGGAGATCTTGGACTCCACGGCCGAGTTGAATTTGGCTCGCCAAAGTGGCACAAAAATGTCGTCTGTTGCCTTGAAGGCCAAAGAAGTTAAATTTGAGTAAGATGATGATGAAGAGGATGTTGGACCGGAGGACAGCAAGTATGCTTACAATGAGCACATGCCTCTTGCCTCAAGACAATTTTGGGGCAACAAGAAGAACTTCAAGTCCAACACAAGTAGCTTCAAGCCAAAGGGCCAAAGGATATGAACTTCCTTCAATTGTGGCAACGTGAGTCATTTTGTTGCGGATTGTCCATATGAGAAGAGAGAAGATCACGGTGTCAAGCTCACTTGTAAGGACAAGAACAAGTCACCTTTGAACAAGAACTTTGTGAAGAAGAAGCCACAACGAGTGTTGGTGGCTCAAGAAGAATACTACTCCGATGATGAGGATGATGAAGAAAGTGGTCAGATTGTGGCAACCACCACCGTTTCTATCGCCACCGAGTCCTCCCCATCAACGTCTCTCTTCAACCCTCCCAACGAGAACCCTCACATCATCCACAAGTGCCTTATGGCCAAGACTACCTCGGTAACTCCTCAGTCTAAACCGTTTACTCCCAGTAACCCATCTTTGTTGGATTGTGTGGAGGAAAATGAGGAGCCCAAGGAACAAGAAGAAAATGATGAGACTTATGCTAGTGATATCTCTAAGCTAAAACTTGACCTTAAACATGATGAGACTTATGAGACTAAAAATGACGAACTTGTTGAGGCTCATGAAAGACTTCTTGTGGACCATGAGAAAGTCGAAAAGGACCACAAGTCCTTAAAGCACGAAATCATGGCTCTCAAGAAGGCACATGATGAAAATAGTATTCAAATCACTAAAGAGTTTAATACCTTTTCTCCTATTATTGTGGTAGATAAACCTAGTTCCTCTAATTCTTCTTGTGAGCATGTTCCTCTCATTGAGGAAAACGCTAGGTTGAAGGCACAAATTGAGAAGGGACTTGTTTCGTGCATTCAAGGAGAGAAGAACCTTAATGATCTCTTGAGCTCCCAAAAGAAGGTCATTGGCAAGGAAGGCATTGGTTTTGGTGCAACATCATCAAAGAAGAATAACAAGAAGAGGAAGAACAAAAAGAAGAAGGGAAAGGCCCCTTCTCCTTCAAAGAAAGTCACCTTTGTGAAGGAAGGGGAGAAGCCTCAAGAAAAGGTGGCAAAGGCCATTGAGTCTGGAGTGACCAAGAGGAGTGGTGCCTAAGACCCTTGTTACTAACGCGAGAGGACCCATTCATGAATGGGTACCTAAATCCAAGCATTGGTCTCATGTAGGTGGCGGCTTCCGGTGGAAGTTCATGGATACTTGATAGAGGGGCTACAAATCATATGACCGGAAGCAAGGACATTTGGTGGAAATTGGTTTTGGACCATCTCGAACCACTCGTGTCCAATTTGGTGATGCAAACACGTCAAAGGTATTAGGTCTTGGCAAAGTAATAATTTCTCCGGACTCGTCCATTGAGAAACTATTACTAGTTGAGACTTGTGCCTTTAATTTACTATCCGTTCGTCAACTTCCCATGATGGACCTTTGCACTTTCTTTGATAAAGACATGGTCACATTGATGTGGAGCAAAACTCTTAAAGTAGCCTTTGTTTGACACATGGAGGACGGTATGTATGTGGTGGACTTTTCAAAAGTCCCCACCAAAACCGCCATGTGTCTAATGGCTAAAGTTGATGTGGGATGGATTTGGCACCGCCGACTAGCCCATGTCAATATGAGGTCTTTGCAAAAACTTCTCAAGGGTGAGCGTGTGATTGGACTAACAAATGTTAGCTTTGCCAAAGATCGTGCTTATAGGGCATGCATTGAAGGGAAGCTACATGAGAAGAAACATCCCGTCAAGAATATCATCTCCACCAAGAGGCCTTTGGAGCTCCTTCACATGGATCTCTTGGGGCCTCCCTCATATGATAGTCTTGGCGGAAAGAAGTATTGCTTGGTTATTCTAGATGACTACTCAAGATATACATGGGTCTATTTCTTCAAGAAGAAAAGTGAGACCCAACAAACCGTCATAGAGTTTACCAATGAAGATCATCGTCAACACAACTCAAATATTTTGGCAGTTAGAAGTGACAACGACACCGAGTTTAAGAAGTACACCTTGGATGAATTCCTTGGTGATGAGGGGATCAAACATCAATATTCCGCTGCATATACCCCTCAACAAAATGGTGTTGCGGAGAGGAAGAATCGCACTCTGATTGATGCGGCAAGAACAATGATGGCGGAGTTCAATAGTCCACACAACTTTTGGGCTGAGGCCATCGACACTGCTTTTCATGCAACCAACCGTCTTTATCTCCGCAAGATCTTAAACAAAAATCCATATGAGAACATCACCGGGAAGAAGCCCAACATCAAGTATTTTCGGGTCTTCGGGTGTAAGTGTTTCATTCTTAAGAATGGTGCTCATTTGCCTAAGTTTGAGTCTAAGACAAATGAGGGCATATTTGTTGGTTATGCTTCAAACTCCCACGCCTATAGAGTCTACAACAAGTCTTCCAGACTTGTTGAAGAATCTAGCAACATGGAGTTCGATGAACATAATGGCTCCCAAGTGGGGCAAAGTGATCTTAATGATGTAGGTGATGAAATTCCTCCTCAAGCCATAAGAAGAACGGGTGTGGGTCATTTCCTACCCGTTGAGGAACCCCGGGTGGTGGAAGGAGAAGGACAATGTTCTACGCATGTGGAGCCATCACCTCCTCAACATCAAAAAGCAAACCAACAACAACATGAAGACCCTGTGTAACACCCTCACTGTCAGTGAACAGTAATCACTGTTACTGTTCATCTGTACTGTTCAAAACTTTTGTTGATCAACTTGGAACAGTTCAAATTTAAAATTCCACTTTGATATTGTTGCAAGCAAAGTGAACCATGGGCCTTGATCATCATGGATGAAAACAAAGTCCAAGCCATTTGAAATAAAATTCAAACAAACCCAAAAATGCCTTCTGATGAATATTAAAATGGGGTGACAATAAATCTTTTCCAAAAATCTTGGAACCACCTTTATAAAATCCCAAATAATCACTTGACCAAATCCATATGGGTTTGGGTATTTATTGTGCTATGGAAAATTCTAAACAAATCAAAACAGTGGCCAAAAACCCTATTTAAATCATTTAATATTTAAATCAAATATTAAATGACTTTTATTATTGCCCAATCTTTTTGTGGCAGAAATATATGGTGTTACACTAATTTTAGAACCTACTACATATTTTACAAAAAGGCCAAAGCAAATAATATAAATAGAAAAGAACAAAAGCTGAAAAGAAAATACGGAAAGGGATAAAAGGCAAAGAGGCCCACCCCCTACCCCCTGTTTCTCCCCGGCCCAGCTAACAGCCAGCCACCCTCGGCCCAACCCACCTCCCCCTCGTCTTCTTCCCGTACGGGGAAGGCGTGGCGGCCATCCCCCGGCTGGCCACGCCGTGGAGGCCATCGAAGCCCCTCCGGCGAGGATAAGGCCACGGACCCCCCCCCTTTTTGAGCAAACCCTAGCCGCAGTCCCTCGTCGACTGGATCTCGCCATTCTTCCCCTCCCCAGCGTCTCCCTTGCCATTCTCGCCGCCGCTCGTAGACCCCCGGGGCGTCGCTCGCCGTCATCGTGGCCCCTGGCCCCTGCAGAGCTCGCCTCCGTGTCCTGGACCACTGGAGTGGACGCCTCCTTCGACGACGACGGTGAATCGGACCCGAGACGCGCCGGGTGTCCTTCCCTTCGCCGTTTCCTTCCACCTCGGCCCGGTGCCTCGTCGCTGAATTGCCGCCACCATAGGACGCCTCGCGCCTCCCCGATCCCTCCATCGCGCGTCCCGATGAGCGCAGCTTCGTCTGGCCTCCTCCCCCGCTCGAACTGGTGCACTCCGTAGCCCTCCCCATCGGAACCGAGCACCGGCCGCCGCCGCACAGCGCGGTGCTGCCGTTCTGGCAGCCCGTGGCCTCCCTCTTGACCACCAGTGGGTGTGCGGCCACCCTATTGATCGATTCCCCCACCCCCCCCCCCCCCCGTTTCGTTGGTCGCCGGGCTGCGCGAAGGACCTCGCCGGCGTTCCACTGGCTCCGCCGTCTTCCATGGCGTGGGCGCCGTGGAGGCTCTCCTCTGTCTCGCTGACAGTGGGCCAGGGCACCCCTTAATTGTCTGTTAAGTTAATTCACTGTTTAATAAAAATGCTAATTAAGCATATGAGTCTATGACAGGTAGACCCCACTGTCAGATTAATATTTAAAATAATTTAGATTTATTCCAGTGTATGACATGTGGGTCCAGAGGTTAATTTAATTTAATTAAATGAATTATTAGAAATGTGAGGCTGACTAGTGGGTCCCACTGGTCAGGTTTGACCAGTAAACACTGTTCTGGATAATGTTACTAAAATAATAAAAGAAATAATTAAAAGGGATTTTTAATGTTTTAAAAATTGATTAAACTTATAAAATTAATATCTTTTAATCCGTATATCGGGTCGAAAAACTTTATACACGAAAGTTGATCAGAAAAATACAACGAATAAGAATACGCTATCCGTATGTCTACCCCACCCCCCTAACACACCGATCATCGACATTTCCCCCTCCGGGCTGTCTGTCGATAATTCCCGGTACCGATGAAAAGTACCCGGATGAATTTATTCCGAACACGAAAGTTGTCCGGAATGGTTCAACTAACACGGATACACCCCCCTTATGTTTGTCGGATGTCCACGACACCTCCCGCTTGATCCTTCCCCCTCCGGACACCCTGTCCGGTAATCACCCCGGAGCTGGCAGTTCATCCCCGGATGAATTCCCGCTCCGAGCAACGTGCATTGCACTGCGTTAGAACACCGTTAATATTGCATCTGCCATGCTATTCATCTGTTGGTTTATGCTTGCTGTGTATTTACTGTTTCCTCCCCCCTTAATCTTCGGTAGACCCCGCTGCTACCGCCGACTACACTGCTGCCGGGTACGACTACTTCGTTGACGACCCTACCTCTACCGTCGAGCTTCCAGGCAAGCAGAGCCATTCTCTTCCCCAGATATCACCTATCTTTCCGTACCTTTCTTGCACTAGGCATTGTTACTGCTGCTGCTACGATTACAATCCTATTCAATTGCATAGCCTGATTTTTTCGCCCCTTCATGTACCTTTCTTATCCTATGCTGCCTATTATAATTATGCATATATTCAGCAGTGAACCCTGCGCATTGTTAGCTAGGACTAGATAGCGGGCCGTGATCACTCAGGGGGGTGAACACGGATAAAATATATTGAAAGTGCAATATATCGACCAGAGGGGGGGTGAATGGGAGATTTTCAATTTTAATGCCAGATTTTGTTTTTCTTCAGGACTAAAGCAATCATGAAGCTGAAGAAGTAACCAAAATCATGAAGAAATAAAACTTTGCAGAATGTAATCATTAGGGCAGCACATCATAATGCAACAGAAATAAATCAATTCAGATAAGCAGAAGTGCTTCAGATGCATAGTATGAAGACAAATAGCAGAGGGAGAGCTGAAGCACAAGAAGTCAACATTGATACTGAAGACATAAAACTGAAGCTTAAGAGATTGAAGAGATGTCACCAGTAATTGAAGACATTGGTTTGGTAGACCAGTTCAAGTTGCTGTGACAACTCTATGTCTGGTTGGAGAGGCTGAGATTCAACTCAGAAGACATAGTCTTCACCTTGTTCTCCTTGAACTAAAGTCCTCAGACTCCGTCCAATAACTCAGGTGAGTCTTCCAGGTAGACTCCCGAAACCTTTACAGACTCAGTCACTCCGGGAAGTCACAATTGCATCTTGACTTCCTCAGACTGAAGACTTCTACTCCGGCTGGAAGATCACAGTCTTCAAGAGTAAAAAGCTTCGGATCACTCGAACCGACTTCCTCAGAAATGCTCAACTACTCAGGCTGGTGGTTTTCCTCACAAAGGTTCATCAGTTTCCTCAGAGGTGGGTTGCTCTCAGATGACAAGTGTCAGTTTTTCTCTCGGAGCAGCCAACCCACAAATGGGGCTGGGGGTGGCTATTTATAGCTGCGGAGCAACCCGAGGTGAAAGGACATAAATGCCCATGCATGCAATTACTCTCATGCCCTCGGAAATGACTGTTGCTAGACAAGTTCTAGCCTCTCACCACGCAACACGTGGCACGGTCAAAGTATTCTCTCTCCAGACTCCTCAACCGAAGTTAGTTACCTCAGTGTCCTGAAGAACAACGTCTCAGACACATGAGGACTGAACTTCTACTTCAGGAGATCTCATTCTCTTCAGGAGAACTGCACTCGCAGTCTCCAGACTCCTCAACCGAAGACAAATTCCTCAGTGTCCTGAAGAACAACGTCTCAGACACCCGAGGAACTGAACTTCTACTGCAGGAGATTTCCTCAGGGTTTTTCTTCAGTATTCCTAACTGAGCACTTCCTCAGACCTTCGGAACTCGTTTTCTTCAACCCCTCCAACAGTGCGGTGTTTTCCTATGACTCAAGAAGTATATATAAAAAAAATCTTAGCAAAGACTACGCTTCAACTTCGTCTTCAGCGCGAACTTCCTCAGGATCGTCTTCAACTTCAGCTTCAACCGAACGCTTCAGGATCCTGTTTCCTCAGGATTTCGCGCGACTTCATTCTCCAGGAAACGCACTGTTTTCTCCAATGTTCCTCAACATTTTGGGGGGTCGACATTGGTGGTTAAACACCTCATCAGGGACTGTTCTCCTGTGTATACTCACAAACACATCAGTCCCTTAACCGTTTTGTCATCAAACTCCAAAACCTCAAGGGGAGGGCACTTGATGCACTTACAATCTCCCCCTTTTTGGTGATTTGATGACAATCAGGTTAAGCTTCAACGGGGATAAAATTATGAGTTTGAAGAATAAAAACTTTGAAGAACATTTTTAACATTAAGCTGAATATAGTGAAGCTCCCCCTGAGGATATGCATAAAAGTTGAAGAATGTTTAGCATTTTGAGGTATATGAGGAGCTCCCCCTATATCCAGGCATTTTTGTATCAGTGCATGTTATGAAGTGATTGAGGATTAAACAACGCACTGATAGAGATGTTTGTAGAGATAATCAAATGCATATATGATAAGCGTGAGGAAATAGCATGAGTTAACTGAGGAAAAGTATCAGGCAAACACCAAAGTATCAGATTACAACTCATTACAAAAATATCTGAAGAACGAGAGTTGTAACTGAAGAACCCCATAACTAAGACCCGCCTGAAGACTAACAGATTTCTCCCCCTTTGTCATAAAATGAACAAAAAGGGAAAAAACTGAAGCTAACGCCCCTTTGAAGTTGCTTCAAGGCTGAGGTGAGTCACGCCTGAGGCAATCCGTTACAGTGTGAGGACAGCCAGCAGTGTCTTCAGCTTCTTCAGCAGTCATCTCCTGGTTTGAAGAATAAGAATCCATTGCCGGAGGAGGAGTTGTGCAGCGTCTGAATTTCCTTGGGGGTCTGATTGCAGGAATCGGAGGCTGTTGAAGTTCCAACTTGGCAAGGTCTTCAGGGGTGATGACTTCTCGCATCAGGGCATCAAGATGTTGATATGTATGATGAGCATACTGATGCACTTTCTTCACAGAAGAATGCGTGTGAGCCATATAGCTGAGAATCTCAGAAAACTGACGCTTGAGCCAGTCATGATTTCTATCAACTTTCTGATGAAGACTAATCAGAAGCTCTCGATCAGTCATCACTCGAGCCTCAGTTGAGGCATGAGTTCTTTGTTTCATCAGTTGTGCGAGACTGAGGATGACGAATATTTCCACCGAGGGAATTGGTCGGGAGAACTTCTTCATAGAAGATGCCTTTGCCTTTGTCATTTGTGGCAATTGTATGCTGAAGCACTTCGACAGGCGGCAGATAGGTCCTGTGATTCGGGTGATCAGGTTGATACTCAATTCTTGTGACGGCTCGGATGAGCTTCTTGATCCATGGCGCGTATGGCTTCAGGATGTGTGGATTCTGTGCAGCATCAGCAAGAGTTCTGAAGAAGAAGTCAGGAACGTTGATTGGCCCAGACATGCAGAGGTTGTGAAGGATGTTCTTCATGATGCCAACTACTTCTTCAGCTGAGGATTCATAGCCTTTAATGGGGAAGAAGGTTTCGCCAGAATCCAATACAATGTACTCGGCAGATACTGAAGCTCAGAGACTGGAAACTTTGTGCGAGCTGGGGCTTCAGGGGCCAGAGGCTTCATGAGCATGTTCATCAAGTCATCTCGAAGAATTTGAGACCCATAGGAACAGGCCGCAGGGGAAGTGCACTGAGGCAACTCAAGTATATCAATTGCTTCAGGAACAGTGATGGTGTAGTGATGATGCTCAGTCATCCATTCGAGGACCCAGGTGTTGATATCCAGAGGATTTCCTGAAACATACAATGTGGCATAGAACTGAAGCACAAGCTCTTCATTCTAGTGTATGCATTCAGAGCAGAATGGAAGCAGCTGGGCATGATGTAGATCCTGAAGCACATTGTTGAAGCCAGGAAGTGCTTCCATATCCATCAGAGGAATATGCTTGTGTGGAAATAGTTTGTTTTGCTTATATAGCACTGAAGCATAGTAATTCTTCTGAGTGGCAGTCCAGAACCTCAGCAGCTTTCGAGGTGGAGCAGAGTGATACGGATTTTTAATCCCCTCTTGAAAGAAACTCATGGCATTGAAGAAATCAGTAGCATCAAAGCTTGGAGTGTCATCAGCTTCAAGGTCACGGAAGAATGGTTGCTTCTGCTTTGGACACAAGGACCGAGCTTGAACTGGGCCTTGAGGTGGTGAAGGCGCTTGAGGCACTTCAATCTGAAGAGAGGCTTGAGGCTGAGGCGGAGGTGCTACAGATGCTTCAGGCTCCTTGGGGTCCTTGAGAAGCCGAGGTGATGTGGCCTGTTTGTCTTCAGAGCCATCCTTTGAGGTTTCAACATTTGCATTGGTACTGTTTTCTGATTCAGGAGGAGCATTGGTGCTATGCTCAGCTTCAGCTTCAGCGGCGGGTTGGTCGAACTGGGGAGCAGCAGCATGAGTATCAGTGGTAGGATTTGCTGCAGCATCAGTATCAGCAGTAGTGTTGGCTGCAGCATCAGTATCAGCAGCAGGTGGTGGAGTGAAGACGATTAAGCTGCGCTGAGGATTTTGTGGTGGAGTTGATGCAGCAGTAACCAGTATGGTGGTTTCAGCGACTTGTTTTGATGGAGGAGCTGAGGACAGAGGTGTAGCGTCAATTGGTTCATCCATAGTGGGCTTTTTCGCAGTGGGTGGAGTTGAGGGTTGAGCTTCAGCCATGCGCTTGAGGCTTTTGGCAGAAGCATCCGTGGGTGCTGAGGAATCAGGCTGGCGAAGCTTCATCAACTTGGCCATCTGATGTGAGATCCGTTCCTTGGATTTGCCAATATATGTCCGGTTGGCAGCGAACTCAATGTTGAGACGTTGAACTTCACATTGATGCTCAACGAACTCCTGAGGAGTAACTTCAGTGATAGGTTTCTTTTTGAAGTCACTGAGGACTTTTTTCAGTTTGGCCTTCAGCTGTTTCTGAAGATCTCGTTGATGAATCTCATTTAGGAATTGTTGAACATAGAATTTGATGTCTTTCAGGATGTCCAACTCATCAAGCGGAGTGTCAGGCTTAACAGACCAAATATCAATGTATTCCAAGATCTTCTTGGGATCAAGGAGAAGCGGGATTTCTGAACCCGTTGCTTCAGCTTTGCGTCTGGCCGCAGCACGCACGTATTCAATCTTATCAGCTTCAGTGGCGACGAAGCCGGCCAAATCCTCAAATTCATCCTCATCATCAGAAGATTGAGGAGTATGATGAATGGCGCCATGCATAGCAGTTTTCTTTGGTGAGGGGCGAGGGCCGCGTTGAAGAACAGTTTTGGTCTTCAGATGAGGCTGAGGCATTGTGGTTGAGGCCTCAGGAGCATGACCTGAGTCAGCAGTGCGTGTCCTTGAGGAGGGGGCTGCCCCATCCGTGCGTTGACATGAGGAGCCAACAACTTGAGGCTTAGCTGAGGTCTTCTGAGAAGGTTTCATGCCAGGAGCCTTTTTGCGGTGCTGAGGCGGTGGTTGTTGTCTGGGTTGAGACTGATCTTGAGGCGGAATTTGTATGGAAGCAGTCAAGTCACGGACCAGATTCTTGACACGGCTGCGAGTGCGCTTGAGGTACTGTTCATGTGCAGCAGGAAAGTCTTCAGGAGTATGCAGTGTTGTGGGATCAGGAATGACTCCAGGAGCTGGGGGAGGTCGAGCCTTGATACCCAAGGTCTTTAGTGGTGGATTAACTGCAAACATTTCCTCATGTTGAGGATTCAGCCATTGGTAGGCCACCCAACGCTTGGCCCATTCTCTTGTGATCTTCTGGACCCTTTTCTTACGATCATCAGCAGTTTCACGTTCTGGAGTCTTCAGTTTCTCATAGAGCTCAGGAGGTACGTCTTTAACAGTATCAGTGTGCTTGCGCCGAGGAGGCATTTTCTTCAGCTGAGGAGACTGAGGAATTGTACGTTCGAGGTGAGCTGCAAATGAAGTGAGACTATGAGAACCGTACGATTCCTCAGCAGACATGTACCTGTGACAGAATTAAGTTGCGAGGGAAGTGGGGTACGGTTATATGCGTTCATGAGGAATAGGCCGAGCAAAGCAAAGGAATGAGGCATAGGTACAGGTCTCAGAAAGCTAGCAGTACAGTTGAGGATGAACTGGCATGAGGATACAACAGTACTGAGGAATATTATGCTGAGGAATAGACCACTGAGGAATAAGCATACCAGACTTGAGGAGAATGCTGAGGAACAATGTGTCTTCGTCCCCGGCGACGGTGAACACCGGCGATGTTAGCTCTCGAGCTTGAGGAGCTCAAGGGCGGCGACGCGAGAGAGAGGGAGGCGTTGGGGGTAAATGACCGGGGGGGGGGGGGGTAGAGGGCTATTTATAGAGGGGTGAAAGCTGAGGAGGTTGCGAAATTAGTGGACGAGATAGCCCCTGATTGTTGGGATCCTCAGTGGATATCGTGATGCTGGATAATTACGGCGTGCGGTAAAATCGCAACAAATTGAAGACAGTTGTAACAGAAAATCCGTGATTTGAGGATCTTGAGGACAAAGGCTGAAGACGAAGACAAATGATCTTAGGCGAATGATGATGACTTAAGGTCTCAGCCTGAGGAATATATAATGTCCGGATGAACGCATATGAGATAGACAGATTAGATAAGAGAGCACAGAGGGATGGGTCCGATCACGTTCACCTAGTTGAAGAAGCAAAAACTGAAGATCAATAACTATAGGTGAACGCTGTTGAGGACAAACACAATAAAATCAGTAATGAAGACTTCGAATCCTGAGGAAGATCAATAACATCAAATCCTAAGGGAGTTGAGGAACACCAAATCCTGAGGTGTTTGGGCGGTGGCGCTACCCACCTTATAGGGAATGAGACACTTGATACCATACAATTGTCGTATGGATCTTGAGTCAATTTCACTTTAATTTCTTCACACTTAGCAAGGTAGTTCCTCATGAGTTGAGGAGTACGACGCATCGTGTGTTGTGCATCAGGATTCTTCAATATTGTTTAAGCGTTAGGATGTGTGTCCATTCACTGGACGTTTGAGGATTCTAAGATATTTAGCTCACACCTCAGAGTGCTAAATCGCTTCTCATCCAAAGGCTTAGTGAATATATCAGCAAGTTGATCTTCAGTCTTCACGTGGCTGATGACGATATCTTCCTTCAAGACATGATCCCGAAGAAAGTGATACCGTATTTCGATATGCTTCGTCCTCGAGTGCTGTACCGGATTCTGAGAGATCTTGATGGCGCTCTCATTGTCACATAGTAGTGGTACTTTCTTCAGTTTGATGCCGTAGTCCTTCAGAGTTTGCTTCATCCAAAGAAGCTGTGAGCAGCTTGCACCAGCAGCAATGTATTCAGCTTCAGCGGTGGAGAGACAGACGCAGTTCTGCTTCTTCGATGACCAACACACAAGAGAACGTCCGAGGAAGTGACATGTTCCTGAGGTAGACTTCCGATCCACTCGATCTCCAGCATAATCTGAGTCTGAGTACCCGACGAGATCCAGCTGTGTGCCTTTTGGATACCATAAGCCTAGCGACGGGGTGTGAGCCAAATATCGAAGAATTCGTTTCACCGCTTGGTGATGCGATTCCTTTGGTGCCGCTTGGAATCGGGCACACATGCAAACGCTCAACATTATATCAGGCCTGGATGCACATAGATATAGCAGAGAACCTATCATGGAGCGGTATACCTTTTGATCGTAGTCCTTGCCATTTTCATCGGGGCCAAGTTGTCCGTTTGTAGGCATCGGTGTCTTGATGCCCTTGCAGTCTTGCATTCCGAATTTCCTCAGGCACTCCTTGAGATACTTCTCCTGAGAGATGAAGATGCCGTTGCGTTGTTGACGAATTTGGAGTCCTAAGAAGAACTTCAGCTCGCCCATCATCGACATCTGATACTGTTCACTAATCAAGAATGCAAATTCTTCACTGTATTTCTTGTTAGTGCATCCAAATATTATGTCATCAACATAAATTTGACATATGAATAATGCATCATCATATCGTTTTGTGAAAAGAGTTGGGTCGAGGGAACCAGATTTGAAGCCCTTGCTGATGAGGAAGTCCCTTAGTGTGTCATACCAAGCCCGAGGGGCTTGCTTTAGTCCATAGAGGGCTTTCTTCAATCTGTACACCATATTAGGCTTCTTGGCGTCTTCAAAACCTGGAGGTTGAGCAACATATACTTCTTCCTCGATATTACCATTGAGGAAGGCACTTTTCACATCCATTTGATATAACTTGATATTATGATGATTAGCGAATGCAAGCATAATGTGAATGGACTCAAGTCTAGCTACAGGAGCGAAGGTTTCACCGAAGTCGATCCCCTCGACTTGAGTATATCCTTGAGCTACGAGACGTGCTTTGATTCTGATGACTTGTCCATCTTCATCAAGTTTGTTGCGGTAGATCCACTTCGTGCCGATGACATTGTGAACTCGAGGATCAGGACGTTTGACTAGTTCCCAAACATCATTCAGTTTAAACTGAAGAAGTTCGTCTTGCATTGCCTGAATCCATTCCTCTTCTCGGAATGCCTCGGTGACTTTGGTGGGCTCTGAAATTGATACAAACGAGAAATGCCCACAAAAGTTAGCTATGCGATTGGCTCTTGCACGAGTAAGAGGACCTGGTAGGTTGATGTCAGCGAGGATCTTGTCCACTTGAACTTCATTTGCCACACGAGGAAGTTGATGAGGATGATCTTGAGGCGCATCTTCGTCACTGCTGTCAGATTCGTTAGCATCAGCTTCAGGTGCTTCAGGAGCTTCAGGCGTATCAGGTGCCTCAGGATCAGGATCGTCATCAGGATTATTCGCTTCAGGATTTTGGTGATCTTCAGGAGCAGGAGGTATGTGGATTTTTTCAGAATGATCCACAGGAATGATGTCACCAGCACCCATCTTCTTGATCTGTTCTTCAGGTGGTGCTTCACCTAAATCATGTGGCAGGTGCTCTCTTTGGGAGCCATCAGACTCATAAAAACGCACGTCTACAGTTTCAACAATTTTATAATGACTAATGTTGAAGACTCTGTAGGTGTGCGACTTGATACCATAACCAAGCATGAAACCCTCACATGCTTTGGGTGCAAATTTGGACTCGTGATGAGGATCACGTATCCAGCAAGGTGCACCGAATACTTTGAAGTAACTTACATTGGGTTTCTTACCGACCATTAACTCGTATGAAGTTTTATTGAAGAACTTATGAAGATACACTCGATTGACGATGTGGCATGCAGTGTTGATTGCTTCAGCCCACCACTTGAGTGGAGTATTGTACTCGGCCAGCATCGTGCGAGCCATCTCGATGAGGGTTCGATTCTTTCTCTCAACAACACCATTTTGCTGAGGAGTGTATGGCGCTGAGAATTCATGAGTGATTCCCAAGTCATCAAGGAATTCTTCCACACCGAAGTTCTTGAACTCAGTTCCGTTGTCGCTTCGAATGTGCTTGATCTTCAGGTTGTAGTTGTTCATGACACACTGAGCGAAGCACTTGAGGATTTCTGGAGTTGCTGACTTATAGAGAAGAAAATGCACCCAAGTGTATCGTGAGAAGTCATCAACAATAACAAGACCATACATATTACCTCCAAAGCTCGAATACTTTGGAGGACCAAATAGATCCATGTGAAGCAATTCTATTGGTCTCGTAGTGGTCATGATGGTCTTCGCTGGGTGGTTGGCCTTGGTTTTCCAGCTTCGCAGGCACCACAGAGCCGGTCCTTTGAGAATCTGATTTCCTCAATCCCGAGGACATGTTTCTTCAGTACCAGCTTCTGAAGATTTCTCATTCCAGCGTGACCGAGTCTTCGATGCCATAGCCAGCACTCTGAGGCTCGTGCCATGAGACATGTAGCAACCTGAGGAACTTCAGAGAAATCTACAATATACAGGTCACCTTTCCTAATCCCACTGAAGACAGTGGATTTATCGCTAACCATGAAGACAATACAACCATGTTTTCCGAAGAGAACAACGAGATCAAGATCACACAGCATAGATACAAACATCAAGTTGTATCCAAGAGAATCAACAAGCATGACCTTATCAATGTGTTGGTCTCGTGAGATGGCCACTCTGCCGAGACCCAATACCTTACTTTTACCTTTATCAGCGAAGGTGATGG
Source organism: Bromus sterilis (assembly GCA_950022295.1). Taxonomy (NCBI): domain Eukaryota; kingdom Viridiplantae; phylum Streptophyta; class Magnoliopsida; order Poales; family Poaceae; genus Bromus; species Bromus sterilis. The sequence goes on along the minus strand of OX465596.1, from coordinate 151,085,480 downwards.
TTTTCTTTGAAGAAGGACTCAGTGATGATTCCATAAGAAGACTTCTGTCACCAGTCATGTGATTTGTGCATCCACTATCCATCACCCATTCAGTCTTTCCCTGCAAATGAATTAGTATCTCATACAGCAAGTTATGAGCCAGTCTCAGTTTGAGGAGTTTAAGATTCATCAGAATTTATTCCTCAGGATGTTCCTCAGGATTGATTCTATGAAATCAAGCAATATAATTATCCTTCAACTGATTCATTTGTTATTGTCCTGGACATATGATCTGCAGAAATTGTAATTGTCTCAGGACATGTCCCTGCAAGGATGATTAGTTCTTAACCACCCACATCTTTATGGATGGTCTTGAGGCACATGAGGATTGATGAGGATAATGAGACTTAATGGGGTGTGAGATGGCAGCATCAGGATAAATTAATGAATAAGCATTCTTATGAGGAGCTTCCCTGTGAACAAAATGGTTAGCAGATACATGATTATAATCATTTCCTTTTGAGGTATCGTCCTCAGATGATATCCTCAGCTCATTTGCATCTGCATTCACATGAAGGTTAGTGATGAGATCCTTTGGCACCCAGATCTGCTTGACTGGAGGACCGTTCCTGCAGTTAGTTCCAATGTATCTGGCAAATACCTCACCATTACCATTCTTAAACAGTTTATAGTTTGAGTCAAATCAATCAATCATCACATCTGAAGAAACATCATCATAACCAGATAAGGTATAGGGGTCAGGAGGAGGCATCATTGCCCGAACCCAGATGGTCTCAGGATATTGTTCAGGTTTCCAGTAGGACCCATCATGGTTGAGTCTCCGAGTGAATGCGATGCCTTCTTTCCTCGGGTTTCTGTTGAGGATCTGTTTCTTGAGGATGTCACAGAGAGTCTGATGTCCTTTCAGACTCTTGAACATGCCTGTTTCCAGTAGACTCTTCAACCTAGCATTTTCTTCAGCAATGTCTATGGTATCCTCAGATGAGGGGTTAGGTACCACAGAAGTAATAGAGATAACAGAGTCTGAAGACATTGAGGAACTAGACACAGAGATGATTTGATCATTTTCAATACATTTTAAACAGGGAGGATTGAATCCTTCTTGTGGCATGATGAGCTGTTGGGAGAGGAGTGACTCATTTTCTTTCCTCAGATCGTCATGAGACATCCTTACACGTTCAAGTTCTTGTTTCCTCATGAGGAACTCATGAGACAGCTTTTCATGATCGGTAAGGAGTGCCTCATGTCGATTGAACAACTCATCAAACTTTGACTGAAGAATTTTTGATTCATCAGTCAACTTTTGAGTCTTCGTCATTTCCTCAACCAACATATCATCACTTTTTTTTAATGAGATCTGAGTCTTTTCAAGTGCACGTTGTTGCTTAGATGCAAGTTTAGCAAGTTTAGCATAGTTTTCATCAGCTTCTTCATCAGAGGGTTCATCTGATGATGAGTAAGAAGATACCTTGAAGGACATGGCCATGAAGCAGAAGGAAGAAATTGTGTCTTCAGCTTCATCGTCAGCATGTGATGGACCAGATTCCTCAGTACTGAAGATTGACTTTGATACAAGTGTCGTGGCAAGAGCCAAACCAGCGACACCCTCAGATTCTTCAGATTCTTCTTCCTTAGCATCAGGGTTGGAACCAGATTCTTCCGAGTCCAATTCTTTCCCGAGATAAGCGCGAGCCTTACGGAACTACTATTCCTGTATCCAGAAGACTTTAAGGATCTTGAGGATTTCTTCTTTGTCTTTTCATCAGAACTTTCATCTTTCCCTTTCTTCTTCTTCTTCTTCTTCAGTTTAGCTTCTTTTTCCCATAGAGGACAATCAGCGATGTAATGCCCAGGTTTCTTGCACTTGTGGAAAACTCTCTTTCTAGCTTCGACAGAATCATCATCTTTGTTTTTTCTTGAGGACGACCTTGAGGAATTTCCGAAGCGATTCTTCTTCGTGAACCTTTGAAACTTTCTGGTAAGGAGAGCAAGTTCACGGCTGAGAGTCTCAGGATTATCAGTATCAGCCTCAGACTCTTCATCAGAGGACACTCTACGTGCTCTAGCTTTTAGCGCGCGGACCTTTGGCGTGGAGCTGTATAAGTCTCGTTTTTCAGAGAGCTTCAGTTCATGAGCATTGAGGCGCTCGAGAATGTCAGCTGGATCCAGAGTCTTGAAGTCAGGCCTTTCTTGAATCATCAGTGATAGGAACTCAAATGAGTCATCCAGTGACCTCAGCAGTTTCTTCACAACTTCGTGATCTGTGATATCAACAGCACCAAGAGCTTGAAGTTCATTGGATATGTCAGTGAGTCTGTCAAAGGTTTGTTGTACGTGCTCATTATCTAGCCTCTTGAACCGATTGAATAGACTGCGCGGAGTGTATCAACTCGTGAGTCTCGTTGAGCTGAGATTCCTTCATTAACTTTAGACAGTCTCGTCCATATCTTCTTTGCAGTATCCAGACCACTGATACGGTTGAACTGAGCCTTATTGAGATGACGACCAATGATGCTTCGAGCTTTTGCATCAAGCTGCCAGTTTTTCTTGACAACTTCAGGAGCAGTCATCAGATTTTCTTCAGGGATGCCTTGATCAACAATGTCCCACAGATCCTTATCAATGGCTTCAAGATGCATCCTCATCTTGTTCTTCCAGTATGGGTAATCTGTTCCGTCGAAGATGGGGCAGCTTGAGGCAACGCTCATTGTACCTGAGGTCGACATAACTAAAACTCCAGGTGGTTAAACCGAATCACACAGAACAAGGGAGTACCTTGCTATGATACCAATTGAAAGTGCAATATATCGACCAGAGGGGGGGTGAATGGGAGATTTTCAATTTTAATGCCAGATTTTGTTTTTCTTCAGGACTGAAGAAATCATGAAGCTGAAGCAGTAACCAAAATCATGAAGAAATAAAACTTTGCAGAATGTATTCATTAGGGCAGCACATCATAATGCAACAGAAATAAATCAATTCAGATAAGCAGAAGTGCTTCAGATGCATAGTATGAAGACAAATAACAGAGGGAGAGCTGAAGCACAAGAAGTCAACATTGATACTGAAGACATAAAACTAAAGCTTAAGAGATTGAAGAGATGTCACTAGTAATTGAAGACATTGGTTTGGTAGACCAGTTCAAGTTGTTGTGACAACTCTACGTCTGGTTGGAGAGGCTGAGATTCAACTCAGAAGACATAGTCTTCACCTTGTTCTCCTTGAACTAAAGTCCTCAGACTCCTTCCAATAACTCAGGTGAGTCTTCAAGGTAGACTCTCAAAACCTTTACAGACTCAGTCACTCCGGGAAGTCACAATTGCATCTTGACTTCCTCAGACTGAAGACTTCTACTCCGGCTGGAAGATCACAGTCTTCAAGAGTAAAAAGCTTCGGATCACTCGAACCGACTTCCTCAGAAATGCTCAACTACTCAGGCTGGTCGTTTTCCTCACAAAGGTTCTTCAGTTTCCTCAGAGGTGGGTTTCTCTCAGATGACAAGTGTCAGTTTTTCTCTCGGAGCAGCCAACCCACAAATGGGGCTGGGGGTGGCTATTTATAGCTGCGGAGCAACCCGAGGTGAAAGGACATAAATGCCCATGCATGCAATTACTCTCATGCCCTCGGAAATGACCGTTTCTAGACAAGTTCTAGCCTCTCACCACGCAACACGTGGCACGGTCAAAGTATTCTCTCTCCAGACTCCTCAACCGAAGTTAGTTACCTCAGTGTCCTGAAGAACAACGTCTCAGACACATGAGGACTTAACTTCTACTGCAGGAGATCTCATTCTCTTCAAGAAGACTGCACTCGCAGTCTCCAGACTCCTCAACCGAAGACAAATTCCTCAGTGTCCTGAAGAACAACGTCTCAGACACCCGAGGAACTGAACTTCTACCGCCGGAGATTTCCTCAGGGTTTTTCTTCAGGATTCCTAACTGAGCACTTCCTCAGACCTTCGGAACTTGTTTTCTTCAACCCCTCCAACAGTGCGGTGTTTTCCTATGACTCAAGAAGTATATATAAAAAAATTCTTAGCGAAGACTACGCTTCAACTTCGTCTTCAGCGTGAACTTCCTCAGGATCGTCTTCAGCTTCAGCTTCAACCGAACGCTTCAGGATCCTGTTTCCTCAGGATTTCGCGCGACTTCATTCTCCAGGAAACGCACCGTTTTCTCCAATGTTCCTCAACATTTTGGGGGGTCGACATTGGTGGTTAAACACCTCATCAGGGACCGTTCTCCTGTGTATACTCACAAACACATCAGTCCCTTAACCGTTTTGTCATCAAACTCAAAAACCTCAAGGGGAGGGCACTTGATGCACTTACATATATACAACTGCACAGGTACCGAACAAAGCAGACACCGCCAAAGGCCCCTATCTGGGTTATGCCTAGTCACCTCAAGTGTGAGCTATCCAGGAGTAATCCTTGTACTCCACTCGAGGCTGACTTTGTCTTGCCGCCATAGGGTCCTGGACAGCGGTTGTCCTTAAAGGTAAGAAAGTCGGGCGACCCAACGGTGCCCGCGAGCGGTATATCGTCGGGAACGACAGGGAGGGTACGACCGACGTTACTGGCGTGCTTGGCCCCTGTTCGTATCTCGCGAGAGATACCAAACCACGAAAGTCGAGCTCTACCAAGAGCAAACGCGAGACAAGGTAAGGAGACGGTTCACCTTGTTGGTAACCGCAATGACTTGGTGGGACGACAGGGCAGGCACCAATGTACTGGTGGTCCTGACTGCTGTCGTTGACCGCGGGTCGGTTAAGACGAGGCAACGATAACGGTTGTCACGCAAGTTAATAAAAATGCTAAATGGTTCGGCGGATGTCTTGAGTAGCCTTTTGGCTTGTACGCACTACCTACACGTGGGATAAGGAGTGTGGGCTCCCATGCATCGTAGTCTCGTTCGAGGGTCGTCAGACGTCAGCAGTACCGCGGGCTGATTGCCGGGAAGTGGTGTTGTCTTCTCTTGCTCGAGTGGTGTATTTGTATTTGCTTTGATTTTGCTTCACCGGCCAGTGACGCACCGTGTAGGAGTACGTTCGGGTTAGGGTCCAAAGCCCGGCGTACATAGGATATAGTCCGACGGATGACCTCACTGTTGATTGCCGAAGGATAGGCTACTTTGTGTCGGATAGCTTTGGTGGAGCGTTCCCTAACAAGGTTCCCGCCACCCTGGAGATCCGAGCGTCGTAGAGTCACGCCAGTGCACCCCTGCAGGGAAGATTAATCTATTCGAATAGCCGTGTCCACAGTAACAGGACGCTTTATGCTGAAGCTAAATCTTACCACTAGAAACTATTACTATTAAACTGTATGGTTCCGGGTCTTCTTCCTCGCAGGGAGTCGAGGAAGGGAACTCGGAGGCATTATTATTATTGTTAATCATTACAACTTATATTATACAATGTTGCAGCAACTTCTTCTTCGTTGTTACTTTATGCTTTATATGAACTATTGGCTGATTCTTACCTCATGCTGCAAGACATTGTCGGAAGATGCTAGTCTTCGATAGGCCTAGCTTCTTACCCTTGCTCTGGATTTCTGTCTTTCAGTCCACTATATACAGCCTCTTCTTTCCGTTGATACAATGCATAATTCTTAGTAGCGGACGTAAGACTCGCGGGTATACTAGATACTCACCTGTTTTATTTCCTTTACTGTTTTGCCTGATCGGCCGCTACAGTCGACGTTGGAGCCCAGGAGCAGGAGTACCCCGGAGGCGGATACTACTACGTCTAGACCCCCGCTGACCAGGACCAGGAGTAGTTTCGGAGGCTCCCAGGCAGGAGGCCTTGCCTTTTCGATCTGTATCTCTGATGTTATTTGTGCTAGCCTTCTTAAGGCAAAACTTGACTAACTATGTCTGTACTCAGATATTATGGTTTGTATAACTTATGTATTCGGGTCCGAGCGACCCCCCCCTTTAATGTAACATATTGGTTTATCCTTTTGTGTTTAGTGTTGTGCTGTGATATTCTCACCGTGGCACCCTAATCTCAGCCGTGTACCCTGCGTGTATGATTACTGTACACGGTCTGATTTTGGGGGCGTTACAAGTTGGTATCAGAGACGACTGCCTGTAGGAAGCCACCCCACCACTACCTGGTCGAAGTTGAGTCTAGACTTTGAAAAACTATTTTGCTAACTTAATATTTGGCTTACGGGCCCACATCGATGTCACTACGTGTGATATCTATGGTATTAGGATCCTTTTCTCCTTACCTATGCTCTGGGACTCTGCTCTCTTATCCTTGCTGGTAAGTTTTACAAAATCGGACGTTAGGATCACGTTCTCTTGATTCCACCCGACGTTTTTGGTGCTTCCCCCATTGATTGAGTCGTGTCGCAGGAGTCGTACCCCAGATCTCGGACCGCGGATCCCATTCTCATTCTGGGCAGGCCGCGCGTTCTCTGGCATCAACTCCTGTGGCCAACAGTTTTCTTGCGGCGTGATTGACATAGTGGAATCTATGTCGCGTCGTGTAATCCTTAGCGCGGTTTGCGCGCCGCCTAGTGTGTCCTTTTTCCTTAATTTCTACGACGTTACGCTGCCCGATTTTTGATTGATTCTATGTGTGGATGTGTATGTCTTATATGACTACCCCTATATATCCACGCCTCCTCTTTGTTGTCGCTTTACGTCTTACTCGTTTCCTGCATCTCGTTAAAAATGTTCATCGCTGAAATACCCCTGTTAAATTCTAGCAGGATGGCTGGTCGTGGTGGTCGTGGTCGTGGTCGTGGTGCCAACGATCCACCTCCGCCGCCGGACTACATGGCCGCGATGATGCAGCAGTTTCAGATGAACCAAGTGTTTATGCAAGGAGTCATAGATCAGCTCCAGAATCAGAATCAGAACCAGCACCAGCATCAGCCGCCTGTGGTTACTCTGCGGGATTTCATGCGTCTCAATCCCCCTCTCTTCCACCAGCCTGAACAACCGCTGGATGCTGATGATTGGCTTCGTGACATCACTCGACAGCTGGAGTTCGCTAATGTGAGCGTTGCTGATTACGTCAACTTTGCGTCTTATTTCCTGCGTGGCCCCGCTGCTCAGTGGTGGGACACTCACAAGGGCTCGCTAGTTGAAGGGACTGTCGTCACCTGGAATGACTTCAAGGCTACCTTCCGTGCTCGTTATGTCCCCCAGGCAATTATGAACCGTATGAAGGTCGAGTTCCGCAACCTCGTTCAGGGCAACAAAACTGTCGAGGCATATCAGAGGGAGTTCCTCCGCCTCTCCCGCTATGCTGCAAGTGACCTCCCCAATGATGCAAGTAGGCAAGAGAAGTTCCGTGATGGACTCAACGCCGATCTCCAGCTTGCACTGGCTTTGCACGTCTTCCCCGACTTCGCCACCATGGTGAATCAGACTATCACCCTTGAGACCTCTCAGCTTAAGTTCGGTGGTTCGGCGAAGCGCCCCCGTGATGCTGGCTCATCTTCGGGCACAGCACAGAAGCAACGCGTTTGGCTTGCACCCAGTGTGTATCGTCCAAATGCCCCTGTACCAAGGCCGTCGGATGTTGCACCTCGTCTGCCTCCGCCCCCGCAGAGACAGCCGAAGACTGAGACTGCACCCCTCCGTCCTCAGGATGGACTGTGCTTCAAATGCCATCAGCCAGGTCACTTTTCCAGAGACTGCCCTCAGCGACAGAGTCAACTGGTAGTTCACCCTGCTGGCCGTGGAAATGGCCGTGGCAACAACAGGACCCCCAACTATAACACTGGGTCTTCTTCTCACACTCGCGGACATGCTTACAACATTAATGTCGAAGAAGCTCAGGAGCAACCTGCTACCGTGATGGGTACCCTTCTTGTTAATTCAATACCTGCTGCTGTTTGATTTGATACAGGAGCATCGCATTCATTCATGTCGGAAGCATTTGCATTGTCGCATAACTTCATGGTAGAAAAGATGGATCCACCGATGGTTGTCCGCACTCCGATAGGTCATTGCCACACCTCCAAGATAGTGCCCAAAACCATCGTCGAAATTGAAGGAATTGAGTTCCTTGCTTCCCCCATCCTCCTGAATTCTTCCACTATAGACCTCATTCTGGGCATGGATTGGTTGAAAGTCCACGATGCCGCACTTTATTGTGGCACCAGTTCTGTCCAACTTTTTCACCCCTCTGGGGAGATTGTTAACCACACCACCCGGATTACCCGTGATGCTGAAACGCATATCTATATGATGAATGCTCTGAATGTCTCACCTCTCGACGGGATTGAGAACGTTCCAGTCGTTCGTGATTTTCCCGACGTCTTCCCAGAAGAACTCCCGGGAATACCCCCGATCCGAGAGGTTGAATTTGTCATCGACTTGAAACCCGGCACCGTCCCTATTGCCAAGCGTCCCTATAAGATGCCACCTCACCACCTCCTTGAACTGAAGAAGGAGATCGACGAAGCACTTCACAAAGGATTCATTCGCCCAAGTTCCTCTTCTTGGGGAGCACCTTCGCTCTTTGTCAAGAAGAGCGATGGAACAAATCGTTTGGTCCAAGATTACCGACCCATCAACCAAGCCACCATCCAGAACAAATATCCGCTTCCCCGGATCAACGATCTGTATGATCAACTTGCTGGATCCACGGTGTTTTCGAAACTCGACTTGATGGTTCATACGAGTCCGAGTCCGTGAAGAGGACATTCCGAAGACCTCTTTCATTACTCGCTATGGTTCATACGAGTACACTGTCATGTCCTTTGGCTTGAAGAATGCTCCAGCCACTTTCTCCTGATTGATGAACTATATATTCATGGAATACCTTGACAAGTTTGTCGTGGTTTATCTGGATGATATCTTAATATACTCCAAGAATAAAGAGGAGCATGCTGAACATCTTCGCCTTATACTGGAAAATCTTCGAGAACACAAACTCTACGCTAAGTACTCTAAGTGTGAGTTCTGGCTTCCTGAAGTGACCTACCTTGGTCACGTGATTTCCTAGGATGGCATTGCCGTCAACCCAGAACGTATCCAGGCTATTCGTGACTGGACTCCTCCCAAGACTGTCAAGCAAGTCAGGAGTTTCCTCGGACTCGCCAGCTATTGCCGCCGTTTCATCGAGAACTTCTCCAAGATTGCCAGGCCTCTGACTAACCTGCTTCACAAAGGCGTCAAGTTTGAGTGGACAGATAAATGTCAGGAAAGTTTCCAAGCCCTCAAGGACAAGCTCACTTCTTCCCCAGTGCTTGCTCCGCCTGATACTCAGAAGGACTTCGTGATATATTGCGACGCATCTCGTCAAGGATTAGGCTGTGTCCTAATGCAAGAGCGCAAAGTGATTGCTTATGGATCTCGTCAATTGCGTGCTCACGAAGATAAGTATCCAACACATGATCTTGAATTGGCAGCAGTCATTTATGCGTTGAAGCTGTGGCGACATTACCTCGTCGGTAATCGTTGCGAGATCTACACCGACCACCAAAGCCTGAAGTACCTGTTTACCCAGCCCGACCTGAATCTCCGCCAGCAGAGATGGCTCGAGACAATAGCCGACTACAACATGGGAATTTCTTACACCCCTGGCAAAGCTAATGTGGTGGCCGATGCTTTAAGCCGTAAAGCTTACTGCAGTGAACTTGAAGTTCAAGTACAACAACCACTTCTATATGAAGATTTTCAAAAGTTAAACCTCGAGATTGTTCCTCAAGGTTATGCAAATAACCTGGTTATCGAACCGGATCTCGTCAAATCCGTCAAGGGTATACAGTTTTATGATGATTTCGTACACAAGATTAAGCGCGATATCGCCAATGGGAGACCCTCACCCTTCACCGTTGATAGCAAAGGTGCGGCGTTCTACCAGAACCGTTTAGTGGTTACTCACAGCAAGGGCAGGCATGAGACCTGGATATGACCCCGAAGGTCATGAGAGCGGCTCACGATACCCCGTTGTCCATTCATCCTGGAAGCACCAAGATGTACCAAGACATTCGTCAGCAATTCTGGTGGCCTAACATGAAGCAAGACATTGCCCGATATGTTTCTGAATGTGACGTTTGCCGTCGCGTCAAGGCAGAACATCAAAGACCTGCTGGAACTCTACAACCACTCTCTATTCCTGAATGGAAGTTGGACAAGATCGAGATGGACTTCGTCACTGGTTTTCCCAGATCGCAGAAAGGCCACGATGCTATCTTTGTCGTCATCGACCGATTCTCCAAGGTTGCCCACTTTCTGCCAGTCAAGGAGACGATCTCTGCTAGTCAGTTAGCAGACTTGTATGTTTCCAGAATCGTGTCGCTCCACGGTATTCCGTTGGAGATTAGTTCCGACCGAGGCAGTATTTTGACCTCAAGATTTTGGGATAGTTTCCAAGAAGCTATGGGCACTCACCTGAATTTTAGCACCGCTTATCACCCCCAGTCGCAAGGACAAGTCGAACGAGTTAATCAAGTGCTTGAAGACATGCTTCGAGCTTGTGTCATTTCATTCGGTAAGAAATGGGAGGAATCTCTTCCATTTGCTGAATTCTCGTACAACAATAGCTATCAGGCTAGTTTGCAGATGGCTCCCTTCGAAGTTTTCTATGGACGTAAGTGTCGAACCCCTCTGAATTGGTCAGAAACTGGGGAACGAACCCTCATTGGTCCGGACATTATTCAGCACGCTGAAGATCACGTCCGCGTTATTCGTGAACACTTGAAAGCTGCTCAGTCTCGTCAGAAGAGCAACTATGATCGCAAGCACAAAGAACTGGTCTATCAGCCTGGCGAATACGCGTACCTCCGTGTCACTCCGATGAGAGGCACTCATCGTTTCGGGATCAAAGGAAAATTAGCTCCTCGCTACATTGGCCCGTTCCGTATCCTTTCCCGGAGTGGACCAGTGGCATAACGATTGGAATTGCCGCCGAACCTCTCTCAAGTCCACGACGTATTCCACGTGTCGCAACTCCGACGCTGCTTCAAGGACCCTATACGTGAAGCTGAGCATGATATGATCGAGCTGCAACAGGACTTGACTTATCAAGCACATCGAGCCGCATTCTCGATCAGTCTGAACGCAAAACCCGCAACAAGACAACCAAGTTCCTCAAAGTTCAGTGGTCGAATCATTCTGAAGATGAAGCCACTTGGGAATGCGAAGATCGTCTTCGTGAGGAATACCCCGATCTTTTCCCCTCTACCACCTAAATTCTCGGGACGAGAATTCTTGTAGTGGGGGAGATTTGTAACACCCTCACTGTCAGTGAACAGTAATCACTTTTACTGTTCATCTGTACTGTTCAAAACTTTTTTTGATCAACCTGGAACAGTTCAAATTTCAAATTCCACTTTGATATTGTTGCAAGCAAAGTGAACCATGGGCCTTGATTATCATGGATGAAAACAAAGTCGAAGCCATTTGAAATAAAATTCAAACAAACCCAAAAATTCCTTCTAATGAATATTAAAATGGGGTGACAATAAATCTTTTCCAAAAATCTTGGAACCACCTTTATAAAATCCCAAATAATCACTGGACCAAATCCATATGGGTTTGGGTATTTATTGTGCTATGGAAAATTCTAAACAAATCAAAACAGTGGCCAAAAACCCTATTTAAATCATTTAATATTTAAATCAAATATTAAATGACTTTTATTATTGCCCAATCTTTTTGTGGCAGAAATATATGGTGTTACACTAATTTTAGAACCTACTACATATTTTACAAAAAGGCCAAAGCAACTAATATAAGAAGAAAAGAACAAAAGCTGAAAAGAAAATACGGAAAGGGATCAAAGGCAAAGAGGCCCACCCCCTACCCCCTGTTTCTCCCCGGCCCAGCTAACAGCCAGCCACCCCCGGCCCAACCCACCTCCCCCTCGTCTTCTTCCCGTACGGGGAAGGCGTGGCGGCTATCCCCCGGCTGGCCACGCCATGGAGGCCATCCAAGCCCCTCCGGCGAGGATAAGGCCACGGACCCCCCCCTTTTTGAGCAAACCCTAGCCGCAGTCCCTCGTCGACTGGATCTCGCCATTCTTCCCCTCCCCAGCGTCTCCCTTGCCATTCTCGCCGCCGCTCGTAGACCCCCGGGGCGTCGCTCGCCGTCATCGTGGCCCCTGGCCCCTACAGAGCTCGCCTCCATGTCCAGGACCACCGGCGTGGACGCCTCCTTCGACGACGACGGCGAATCGGACCCGAGACGCGCCGGTTGTCCTTCCCTTCGCTGTTTCCTTCCACCTCGGCCCGGTGCCTCGTCGCTGAATTGCCGCCACCACAAGACGCCTCGCGCCTCCCCGAGCCATCCATCGCGCGTCCCGGTGAGCGCAGCTTCGTCTGGCCTCCTCCCCCGCTCGAACTGGTGCACTCCGTAGCCCTCCCCACCGGAACCGAGCACCGGCCGCCGCCGCACAGCGCGGTGCTGCCGTTCTGGCAACCCGTGGCCCCCCTATTGACCACCAGTGGGTGTGCGGCCACCCTATTGATCGATTCCCCCACCCCCCCGTTTCGTTGGCCACCAGGCTGCGCGAAGGACCTCGCCGGCGTTCCACTGGCTCCGCCGTCTTCCATGGCGTGGGCTCCGTGGAGGCTCTCCTCTGTCTCGCTGACAGTGGGCCAGGGTACCCCTTAATTGTCTGTTAATTTAATTCACTGATTAATAAAAATGCTAATTAAGCATATGAGTCTATGACAGGTAGACCCCACTGTCAGATTAATATTTAAAATAATTTAGATTTATTCCAGTGTATGACATGTGCGTCCAGAGGTTAATTTAATTTAATTAAATGAATTATTAGAAATGTGAGGCTGACCAGTGGGTCCAACTGGTCCGGTTTGACCAGTCAACACTGTTCTGGATAATGTTACTAAAATAATAAAAGAAATTATTAAAAGGGATTTTTAATGTTTTAAAAATTGATTAAACTTATAAAATCAATATCTTTTAATCCGTATATCTGGTCGAAAAACTTTATACATGAAAGTTGATCAGAAAAATACAACGAATAAGAATACGCTATCCGTATGTCTACCCCACCCCCCTAACACACCGATCATCGACATTTCCCCCTCCGGGCTGTCTGTCGATAATTCCTGGTACCGATGAAAAGTACCCGGATGAATTTATTCCGAACATGAAAGTTGTCCGGAATGGTTCAACTAACACGAATACACCCCCCTTATGTTTGTCGGATGTCCACTACACCTCCGGCTTGATCCTTCCTCCTCCGGACACCCTGTCCGGTAATCACCCCGGAGCTGGCAGTTCATCCCCGAATGAATTCCCGCTCCGAGCAACGTGCATTGCACTGCGTTAGAACACCGTTAATATTGCATCTTCCATGCTATTCATCTGTTGGTTTATGCTTGCTGTGTATTTACTGTTTCCTCCCCCCTTAATCTTCGGTAGACCCCGCTGCTACCGCCGACTACACTGCTTCCGGGTACGACTACTTCGTCGACGACCCTAGCCCTACCGTCGAGCTTCCAGGCAAGCAGAGCCATTCTCTTCCCCAGATATCGCCTATCTTTCCGTACCTTTCTTGCACTAGGCATTGTTACTGCTGCTGCTACGATTACAATCCTATTCAATTGCATAGCCTGATTTTGTCGCCCCTTGATGTACCTTTCTTATCCTATGCTGCCTATTATAATTATGCATATATTCAGCAGTGAACCTTGCGCTTTGTTAGCTAGGACTAGATAGCGGGCCGTGATAAATCAGGGGGGTGAACACGGATACAATATATACAACTGCACAGGTACGGAACAAAGCAGACACCGCCAAAGGCCCCTATCTGGGTTATGCCTAGTCACCTCAAGTGTGAGCTATCCAGGAGTAATCCTTGTACTCCACTCGAGGCTGACTTTGTCTTGCCGCCATAGGGTCCTGGACAGCGGTTGTCCTTAAAGGTAAGAAAGTCGGGCGACCCAACGGTGCCCGCGAGCGGTATATCGTCGGGAACGACAGAGAGGGTACGACCGACGTTACTGGCGTGCTTGGCCCCTGTTCGTATCTCGCGAGAGATACCAAACCACGAAAGTCGAGCTCTACCAAGAGCAAACGCGAGACAAGGTAAGGAGACGGTTCACCTTGTTGGTAACCGCAGTGACTTGGTGGGACGACAGGGAAGGCACCGATGTACTGGTGGTCCTGACTGCTGTCGTTGACCGCGGGTCGGTTAAGACGAGGCAACGATAACGGTTGTCACGCAGGTTAATAAAAATGCAAAATGGTTCGGCGGATGTCTTGAGTAGCCTTTTGGCTTGTACGCACTACCTACACGTGGGATAAGGAGTGTGGGCTCCCCTGCATCGTAGTCTCGTTCGAGGGTCTTCAGACGTCAGCAGTACCGCGGGCTGATTGCCGGGAAGTGGTGTTTTCTTCTCTTGCTCGAGCGGTGTATTTTTATTTGCTTTGATTTTGCTTCACCGGCCAGTCACGCACCTTGCAGGAGTACGTTCTGGTTAGGGTCCAAAGCCCGGCGTACATAGGATATAGTCCGACGGATGACCTCTCTGTTGATTGCCGAAGGATGGGCTACTTTGTGTCGGATAGCTTTGGTGGAGCGTTCCCTAACAAGGTTCCCGCCACCCTGGAGTCCGAGCGTCGTAGAGTCACGCCAGTGCACCCCTGCAGGGAAGATTAATCTATTCGAATAGCCGTGTCCACGGTAACAGGACGCTTTATGCTGAAGCTGGATCTTACCACTAGAAACTATTACTATTAAACTGTATGGTTGCGGGTCTTCTTCCTCGCAGGGAGTCGAGGAAGGGAACTCGGAGGCATTATTATTATTGCTAATCATTACAACTTATATTATACAATGTTGCAGCAACTTCTGCTTCGTTGTTACTTTATGCTTTATATGAACTGTTGGCTGATTCTTACCTCATGCTGCAAGACATCGTCGGAAGATGCTAGTCTTCGATAGGCCTAGCTTCTTACCTTGCTCTGGATTTCTGTCTTTCAGTCCACTATATACAACCTCTTCTTTCCGTTGATACAATGCATAATTCTTAGTAGCGGACGTAAGACTCGCGGGTATACTAGATACTCACCTGCTTTATTTCCTTTACTGTTTTGCCTGATCGGCCGCTGCAGTCGACGTTGGAACCCAGGAGCAGGAGTACCCCGGAGGCGGATACTACTACGTCGAGACCCCCGCTGACCAGGACCAGGAGTAGTTTCGGAGGCTCCCAGGTAGGAGGCCTTGCCTTTTCGATCTGTATCTCTGATGTTATTTGTGCTAGCCTTCTTAAGGCAAAACTTGACTAACTATGTCTGTACTCAGATATTATGGTTTGTATAACTTATGTATTCGGGTCCGAGAGACCCCCCTTTAATGTAACATATTGGTTTATCCTTTTGTTTTTAGTGTTGTGCTGTGATATTCTCACCGTGGCACCCTAATCTCAGCCGTGTACCCTGCGTGTATGATTACTGTACACGGTCTGATTTTTGGGGCGTTACACCCTGCCTCGCCCGAACAAGGTCAAGGTCAAGATCCAATCATTGATGATGGTGTTGCACCAAATGATGACCAAGATCAAGTTCTCGTTCAAGGGCAAGCTCAAGATGATGAGCAAGTCCTTGAAGGTGCTCCTTCTTCCGTAGATGGTCCTCTCAAGCCATCTCAAGAAACTTTGGAAGAAGAAAGAGTTCGCCGAGCACTCAAGATTGCATCCCAGTTAAAATCACAAGATCTTTCGATGGATCGAGTGCTCGGAATCATCCAAAAGGGGTAACAACTCATAGTAAATTGAGAAACTTTTGTTCCCATAATGCGATTTTTCTTGTGTTGAACCCCAAAAGTTAGGTGAGGCGCTTGAAGACCCGGATAGGCTTGAGGCCATGCATGATGAACTCAACAACTTCAAGCGCAACAAGGTGTGGTCATTAGTGGAGAGACCCAAAGGTGATCATAATGTTATTGGGACCAAGTGGATATTCAAGAACAAGCAAGATGCACTTGGTATTGTCATCCGGAACAAGGCAAGGTTGGTGGCACAAGGTTTCTCCAAGTCGAAGATATTGACTTTGGTGAAAAGTTTTCCCCCGTGGCTCGTCTTGAGTCCATTCGTATTGCTCTTGCTTATGGTTCACATCATAACTTCAAGTTATATCAAATGGATGTGAAGAATGCTTTTCTTAATGGTCCCATTAATGAGTTGGTATATGTCAAGAAACCCCCCGGGTTCGAGGATTCCAATTTCCCTAATCATGTCTATAAACTCGACAAGGCGCTCCACCATACTGTTATTGAGATCAGAAATACACAAATTCCAGGGAAGCAACAAGAACATCGGGTAACAGATTTCATCTGCCACCCGCATAAATAATTTTCAGCAATAGATCTGATCTACTCCAAAATTATATTATGCAATACCCATACATCTCTATGTATTCTAGATCGCAACATGCATCTACGCATAGCACGGCTCTGATGCCACTCTAGGGGAACGCGGCAGAAAACAAAAAAATTCCGCACTACGAACAGCCCAGGACCACTATGGAGACTGCATACAAGGTTTTTTGATCTGATCGTTACCGACTCGTAGCGCAGCGGAAGTAGAGTCGATGTAGATCGTCGGTGCAGATCCCCGCAGCTAGGATTTACAACCTCCCAACCGCGAGAATGTATTCCCTCGTCTGCTCCTCGGACAGCGCTCAGGGAGGCGGTCAGACAGTCCCTCGGACGATGTCACGGACAGCCCTTCGGGAGGCCCCTCGAAACTCGATCGGTAACTCGGACAGCCCTCCGGGAGGACCCTTGAAACTCGAACGATAATTTGGACAGCCCTCGGGCAAAAGATCGAAACTACGACCTCTCTACGGGGTTGCACACATACGGTGTCAGCTATCCGGCAGGGCTTCGCCGTCCAGAACTAGTTCCTGCCGGAACCCAGACAGCCTTTCGGCTCTACGAAACTATTTCGCGGGGAGGGAGAGAGAATGCCAGATCATGCATGGCTTGTGTATTGAACTCAAGGGAGAGCTTGGATCAAGGATATGGGGCTGCCCTCACACCTCTATTTATAGGAAACCCAAGGGGGCTTTCTTGGCTCCCAAGTCCTTCTAGAAGGCTTTCCAAAAATATCTCAAGTAGTACTTTTTACTATTCATGACACCACTTTTTCGCGTTCGAAAATTCCGAAAATATTTCTGTGGGTCTTAGAATAATTCCAACACCCACTAAAATGATTTTGGGCGCATTCCGAAACAATTCCGGATTAGTGATTTTCATCTGCGAAAAGCAACCTAAGCATTTCCGGCAGCTCCGGAACATTTCCGGCAGCTCCGAAATATTTCCGAAAAAAATATTTTAATCTTTTCTCCAGAAAAATTCCAGAAGTTACCAGAACAATTCTGGCACTCTCCAAAATTACCAGGTGCTCTCCGAAACCTTTTCGGCTTAGTGGTTTACCCCGAAACAACTTTTCGGTTTTCTCTCTCGGAACTTTTCCGCCGTCTCCGAAACCTTTCCGGTGACTTTATCTCAGACTCCCTGTCTAGTATTCAACAGATAGATGACCCTTCAGCGTGTGACCCTGTAGGTTCGATGAAGTATAGACATGACCGGAACACTTTCCGATCAATGATCAATAGCGGAACCGAGGACATCCATATTGATCCCTATATCCATACGAAGAATTATTCGAGTGAACCTTTAGTTGCTGTGTGCTATTCCTGTTGCTTCGCGATATATTACAAATACCCGAGGTGAGACTTATTGGCATCCCCGTGAATCAACAACTTGTCCACTATGCCAGTTACCTCGTTCCTGGTATTGTTCTCTTTTCTCGTTCCCGCGTTCCGGCATCCCTGTGATCAAATCACACTGTGTCTGGCCAGACGATGGTGGATACCGTAACACCGAGAGGGCCCTAAGAATATCTCTCCAACGACGGAGGAGAAAATCCCAATCTCGAGCTACCTAGTTCCTTGTCATACTTTTCCATGAACCCGCAAGCTGCCGTAATAGCCACCCTTTTACAGATGACGTTTAACAAAACCCCAAAGTTCACGAAGCAAGTACGAAGGAACTCGATACTCTCATGGTCTAAGGAATTATGCAAACGCACAACTTTCTCTGTGTTATTAACCATTTACTTGTGACGAATGTATCTCATAGCATAACATCAATTTGGGTCGATTCAACACAAATGTTCTTCTAACATTGTGCCCTCAAAATTGCCGGCATAGTCATGCCCATGATCAGGAAAACAGAACCATCATGCAACACTTGAGCTAGTCTTAGAGGCGAGACTAGGAATATATATTTTTTATCCGTTTATTATTCCACACGTGCATATGAGTCTTCCTCCGAGCCTCGTGGTTATTGCAGACTCGAGAACCATAGCAGTTATAGCATGGAATATAAACATAATTAGGAACATGGGGATAAATAATAACATTTATTATTGCCTCTAGGGCATATCTCCTACAGACTCCCACTTGCACTAGAGTCAATAATCTAGTCAATGCTAATGCACTTTACACCTACGGCATACTGGTGTAAAATATGCTTCACATGTGGTATAGCCTGATGTCCAACGGATCTGACAATTTCAACTCCGTGTGTATCTTTGCATATCCTCGCGTTTTCACGCTTTCACAAAATTCATATTTTGTGTGGACTTGGCTTTGTATATATGCGAATCACTGGTCGAACCTTGATTCCTCAGACTGAGCTATGGAGAAACTATCTTCAATAGTGTTCCATTGACCAAAGCCATATTGGAACCATACTTTGTTCATGAATGAACTATATGATTCAACATTTTCTTTGTTGCTTCTAAAGCAGCAACATACATAGCCATTTGTTATAGAATTTCGCCACAGTAACCTGTTATGAACAATTCCAACTTACTGTGCCACCATATTGTGTATTACACACAAAAAAACTTTAACTCAAATCGAAAATCGCATGGAGCATTGATGAAGACCGTATCGATGTAATTACTTACAACAAGTACTTCATAATCTCTTCTTGCGAGAAAACATGTCATCAGTGCTACTTTAGTACTCAATGACATTTTTCACTGTTGTCCCACGATCAGTTCTTTGATCACTTTGGTATCTATACTCGCAACAACTTTGGAGTATTGGACATATCTGGTTGTTTTACATACCATGGAATACATGATTAATCCCAACACGAAGGTGTGTGGAATCTCCATCATGTAATTTTCTCATCAGTGTTTTGGGACACTGAGTCTTGCAAAAACTCTTTCCATGTGACTTTGGCAAGAATCACTCCTTGTCGTTTTTAATGCTAAATTGTTTTGGCATCTTGTCAGTATGTATTTTGGCTTAGCCCTATTAGGCAATTCTATCTCTTAGATAATTATGCCTAATATCAAGGCTACTTAACCCAAGCACTTCATCAAAAAACTATTTTCAATGAAGTCCTAATTCATGTCAAGAAATTTATATTATTTCCAATTAACAATGTGTCAAGCACACACAAGGTTTTTAGAAATATTATTATGCTCCCACTTACTTTCTTGCAATCACAAGCATCTTCGTTATCCATTGATGAAATCAAACTCTTTTGACTATTTCATCAAAAACGAAGATTCCAACTCCATTATGCTCTCTTTTGTCCATCGCAGGAACTCTGAAGTTTGCATACTTACTAGCATCCTCTGGACTGACAAAATACCTTGGACTGTATCTCCAAGGCAGTATTTCCATCTCATGGAAATCCTTTTGGCATCCATGTTTCCTATCTCATGAATGAAATACGTATTAATTGCTAGTTTAACCCGAACCGACTTTAAGCATCGCTACGGAGAGACAATCTCGCCGTAGTTAATTCCTTGAAATTGTTATAAGCAACAAGTCGAGCTTTATGGATAAAACATTTTTATCCGTATCAGTTTATAGTTCCATTAATATTCGTTAGACTCTAAGTCTTCCGAATGGTCCATCAAGATACAATCTTGAATTACGTATATGGAAACTATCTCGGATTTGTATTGGCATTTAGCCAATTCCGGAGTCAGGGCCCATCATCGCTTCCTTGATTATCGTAGGTATGCTGTTGTCTAACAACAATATCTCGTTTGCGCACCTGAGAGGTTTGCACGAGTTTTGCCTACGTGGCTCAGTTGCAAGTTTGACCGAAGTCCATACATCTCATGTAGAGGCTTCCGTATCAGTTGCAGTAGGAAACTCTGGAATCACTTCCAAGGTTCCTTTCCTTTGATCTGATGACGAAGATACTGTTATCTCGTCGAGTTGCACTGTCCTCTCACTCACCTTTTTTCAAGAACCATTCTCTTTAAAAGCATACCGTTCTTTGTGGCAAAACCTTTTGCCTCGGTATAGTGGTGGAGGAATTCCCAATAATTTGGGATAACCTACAAAGTAGCACTTGTCTGATTTGGAATAGGTTTGTAAACAGTTTACACAATCCCCATATTCCAAATGTTAAGAAAAGATAAAACATGGTTGGGCGTACCATACCATGGCGTCATTTCAACAGACCTGATGGCGCTCCTTTCAGTGTAAAAGCCGCAGTCTCTAAAGCATTCCATTAAAAGGAATAATGGCAAATTGATTTGTGTCATCTTTGATCTTACCATGTCATAAATGGTTTGATTACATCTTCAAGGACATTCCACTTGCAGTGGTGTTCCGGGAGGTGCAAGTTATGAAAGCTCTTTTCACAACTCATCTGACATTGGCTAAACTTGTAACTCAAAAATTCCTTTCTGCAATCGAATTGTGGAAACATAATTTTGTTGTCACAATAACTTTCACTTCATTTTTGAAAACCTTTCGAATGATTTCAAAAGATCCAGACTTACGTCTCATCAAGTAAATATCCATATATCTACTTGAGTCTTTTCTGAAGATAGATAAATCCACTACTAACAACATTTAACGGACTACACACATCAAATGTATGATCACCAATAAGTTTGTTGTTCGTTCCTCATGGCCTGTGAACGGTATTTCAGTCACTTAACTTTTCGGACGAAAGTTGCAAGTGTGAGATGATTCATAATCAAATGACTTCAAAATCCATCATTGTGGAATTTCTCCATGCGGGTTTCTCCAATGTGACCAAATGCAGTGCCACACATATGTGGTATTCTTTTAGTCTTTCGACATTTAGCGTCATTGTTATGGATGTATCCTATTACCATCAATATTCGTAACATACATCCCATCCCCGATGGAAGCATGGCCCTTTATGTTATTCATAATACTGAACAACAATTGTTCTTTTATGAAAAACCTTCTTGCAACATACTTTATGCAATCGGCTAGAGTGTATAAAACTCTAAAACGAATTATGAAAATAAATACAGATGGTGATACACCGATGGAAGGTATAGTAACTTTTACTATGTTCCCAGCGCGTATCTAAACCTCATTACTAGCAAGTCTTTTAGGCCGTAGTGGTTCTTGCATCGAGTTGCAACAGAATTCAATCGAGCGGGTATTCCTGTGATCAACTTTTAATCATAATACCCAAGAATTATGGACTAACTGTTTAATCACAATTCCCAAGAACTATTTATTTTTGACCAGCCTTCCATACATCAATAACTTTCATGACTTTTATACATGAGCTGGACATTCCAGTCTTCTTTCTTTTTTCCCTTATACTTTTAACAGTTTAACTTTCAATATATTTCTCCTACTCTCAGAAGAAGCACCCAACTTTAAGAGTGGCGTTAGCTCCGTACTTCCTAGGCGTGTGAGTCATACTAACACCCTTTGGACATTTCCTTTCTCTTTAAGTTGTTTGTTTTATTCACCTTCATCATATGACAGGCGTTCTTCTGGATCCCTCTCTTATCAGTCAAATGCCCAGTAAACACTTTACTAATACTTTGCAAACAAATATTGCTTTGGATATCTCATATCTTTTAGCCTTTGTCTGTATCTGAAAACAATTTTCAGTTCCATGAATATTACATAACTATCCCAAACTTGTGAAGTTCGGGTCTTATGGAAGCAAACGTATTGCACTTGACCACAATGGAATTCTAGCTTTTGGATCGAAGGACGAGACTCACATCATCCATAGCATTAGCGGGAGGACACCGAAAGCATGCGATAGGACAAAATCCTTCTCGGCACTCTTGAGGACAATCCTCGCATTACGTTACCAACCGTAAAGTTTTAACCAGATATTTAACAGCTTATTCAATTTTAATAGGGAAGGTGGAAACGCGAGCCATTATTCTACAACTATT
This sequence comes from Bromus sterilis, assembly GCA_950022295.1. Lineage (NCBI taxonomy): Eukaryota > Viridiplantae > Streptophyta > Magnoliopsida > Poales > Poaceae > Bromus > Bromus sterilis. Next base: position 151,063,312 of record OX465596.1, on the reverse strand, counting down.
AGCAAATTATACTTAGACAGTGTTCATCATTAATTGCACTCAGAATTAAACAAGTTAATTCTAAAATGCGCTCCCACTCAAATCAATATCTCTCAAAATTGATTATGAGTGATTCAAGATCCAAATATCAATACAACGCCATAGAATCATCATCTCATGACGAGGATTTTGATTTGGTAGGCCAACTTGCCGATCACATCTCTATGTGACTCTTGTTCATCTTTCGATGCATGTGTTCCGAGCTCAGGACGATCCTGCCATGAACGTCAAGACAACCAAGTGATCTTGCTGCGAGGTCTGACCTCACCCGCCTTACATTTCTCCAATCGTTCGTACCCATGCATCCATGGCGCACCCCGAAAGGATAGATGCTGTGACGGTGCTACATTTGGGAGAACACTAACTACTTGATATTTTAAGTGAGAGATCACCCTAATAAAAAGCGACTACCGCGCAATCAAGAAGGGTGCAACTTAAGGGATAAACATCTCAGGTAATTCATAATTGCATGATATGGTATAGCCCCTTCTGACGGAGAAGTCAAGTATTTCTTCGTCTTAGGCATTTGCGTCGGAGTTCACCTTCGCGAAGTTTGCCACCACCTTGTCGATGCACCAAATAATATTGCTATCTTTATAGCTAATAAAATAAGTGCATTACATAAGGTTGACTCGCAGGTCATTAAAGTGACAATCATATGGCTCCAGCCATCATGCCGAATCATGACACGCAGGTCATGTTAATAAATTTACATTATATAGTCATCTCATACATAATCAAATTAATATGAGCTTTGCTATACCACATCACATGCACATCCTGCAAAACCAAGTTAGACGCCTCTAATCGGTTTATGCAAAATTTTATTTTACGTGGCTTCTAAGGTTTTGACTTAAACCGCAGCTACCAACGTTTATCATCAAGCATGATTATTCAAGTCGCTAGATTAACTTTGCGGGGTGTATGAAACACGAGATAATAAAATCTCGAGCCCCATACTGAACTTCGTCATACGCGTGATCCCCGTGCAGATCATATCTGCATTGCCCTTTAGTCTGCAGAATTTCTTCTTTCTCTAACTATGGTGGAATTCAACGAACTGTTAGCACTTCTTTGATCAATCAGGATCGCAGATTGCCAGAACTTTGAAACTCCACCATACTGTTATTGAGATCAGAAATACACAAATTCCAGGGAAGCAACAAGAACATCGGGTAACAGATTTCATCTGCCACCCGCATAAATAATTTTCAGCAATAGATCTGATCTACTCCAAAATTATATTATGCAATACCCATACATCTCTATGTATTCTAGATCGCAACATGCATCTACGCATAGCACGGCTCTGATGCCACTGTAGGGGAACGCGGCAGAAAACAAAAAAATTCCGCAATACGAACAGCCCAGGACCACTATGGAGACTGCATACAAGGTTTTTTGATCTGATCGTTACCGACTCGTAGCGCAGCGGAAGTAGAGTCGATGTAGATCGTCGGTGCAGATCCCCGCAGCTAGGATTTACAACCTCCCAACCGCGAGAATGTATTCCCTCGTCTGCTCCTCGGACAGCGCTCAGGGAGGCGGTCAGACAGTCCCTCGGACGATGTCACGGACAGCCCTTCGGGAGGCCCCTCGAAACTCGATCGGTAACTCGGACAGCCCTCCGGGAGGACCCTTGAAACTCGAACGATAATTTGGACAGCCCTCGGGAAAAAGATCGAAACTACGACCTCTCTACGGGGTTGCACACATACGGTGTCAGCTATCCGGCAGGGCTTCACCGTCCAGAACTAGTTCCTGCCGGAACCCAGACAGCCTTTCGGCTCTACGAAACTATTTCGCGGGGAGGGAGAGAGAATGCCAGATCATGCATGGCTTGTGTATTGAACTCAAGGGAGAGCTTGGATCAAGGATATGGGGCTGCCCTCACACCTCTATTTATAGGAAACCCAAGGGGGCTTTCTTGGCTCCCAAGTCCTTCTAGAAGGCTTTCCAAAAATATCTCAAGTAGTACTTTTTACTATTCATGACACCACTTTTTCGCGTCCGAAAATTCCGAAAATATTTCTGTGGGTCTTAGAATAATTCCAACACCCACTAAAATGATTTTGGGCGCATTCCGAAACAATTCCGGATTAGTGATTTTCATCTGCGAAAAGCAACCTAAGCATTTCCGGCAGCTCCGGAACATTTCCGGCAGCTCCGAAATATTTCCGAAAAAAATATTTTAAACTTTTCTCCAGAAAAATTCCAGAAGTTACCAGAACAATTCTGGCACTCTCCAAAATTACCAGGTGCTCTCCGAATCCTTTTCGGCTTAGTGGTTTACCCCGAAAAAACTTTTCGGTTTTCTCTCTCGGAACTTTTCCGCCGTCTCCGAAACCTTTCCGGTGACTTTATCTCAGACTCCCTGTCTAGTATTCAACAGATAGATGACCCTTCAGCGTGTGACCCTGTAGGTTCGATGAAGTATAGACATGACCGGAACACTTTCCGATCAATGATCAATAGCGGAACCGAGGACATCCATATTGATCCCTATACCCATACGAAGAATTATTCGAGTGAACCTTTAGTTGCTGTGTGCTATTCCTGTTGCTTCGCGATATATTACAAATACCCGAGGTGAGACTTATTGGCATCCCCGTGAATCAACAACTTGTCCACTATGCCAGTTACCTCGTTCCTGGTATTGTTCTCTTTTCTCGTTCCCGCGTTCCGGCATCCCTGTGATCAAATCACACTGTGTCTGGCCAGACGATGGTGGATACCGTAACACCGAGAGGGCCCTAAGAATATCTCTCCAACGACGGAGGAGAAAATCCCAATCTCGAGCTACCTAGTTCCTTGTCATACTTTTCCGTGAACCCGCAAGCTGCCGTAATAGCCACCCTTTTACAGATGACGTTTAACAAAACCCCAAAGTTCACGAAGCAAGTACGAAGGAACTCGATACTCTCATGGTCTAAGGAATTATGCAAACGCACAACTTTCTCTGTGTTATTAACCATTAACTTGTGACGAATGTATCTCATAGCATAACATCAATTCGGGTCGATTCAACACAAATGTTCTTCTAACATTGTGCCCTCAAAATTGCCGGCATAGTCATGCCCATGATCAGGAAAACAGAACCATCATGCAACACTTGAGCTAATCTTAGAGGCGAGACTAGGAATATATATTTTTTATCCGTTTATTATTCCACACGTGCATATGAGTGTTCCTCCGAGCCTCGTGGTTATTGCAGACTCGAGAACCATAGCAGTTATAGCATGGAATATAAACATAATTAGGAACATGGGGATAAATAATAACATTTATTATTGCCTCTAGGGCATATCTCCTACACGGTACTACCGCTGTCTCGAGAGGGTGCTTAACCGAAGGGGTATGGGGAGGAACGTATGGGGAGTTCCTCCCCATACCCCCATTCAGTTTCCCCTTTCTCTCTCTGATGCAACGGCACCCATCCTGATGTGCCGCCTCCGTGCCGTCTTTCTTCGTTCTCCTCCAGTGGGATCGATCCCAACCCACCCCGAGTGCCATGGACACCGGTATTGCCCCGTTTCCCTCTTCCATTGGTTCAGTTTCTTGCACTTTGTTTCTTCGGTGTCACACCCTCAGGTCTTCTAACAGTAAACACTGTTGATGAAACATTAATCACCTTGCGGTACACTGGTCATGGATATTTATTGTGGCATATAAATATTCCAACAATTCTAAACCGTGCCAATACAGCCCCAGATATCCATTGCATATTCAAAATAAATATTAAATGGATTTCTTTTGCACCCAAACTCTTGGTGGAACTCTATTAATTTGCAATACTAATTATGGGACAAGTTCCATATTTTACAAAAATACAAAAGTATCTAAAACAATTAAATACATAAAGCAAAGTGCAAAAAGAAAAGAAAAATGAAAAACACTATCTACCGCTTGGGGCGAGGCCCCCTCCCCTCTCCACTCGGCGAGCCCACCCCGGCCCACTCCCACTTTCATGCCTTCTTCTACCTCCGTACAGGGGAGGCGTGGCGCCCATCCCCCGGCCAGGCCGCGGCCGTGCCGCCGTGGCGGCCACCCACGACTAGCCGGCGGGGGATAATTGCCCCGGGATGCCCTCCCCCCGCTCTGCGAACCCTAGCCCCTCTCCTTTCCCCTCCCCCTCGCGCCTCACTCACCATGGTCGATCTCGCCCGAGAATAGGTTTATGCGTCGTCGTCACCCACGCGGCCAACGGCCACCGCAGGTCGCCCCTCCATGTCCTAAAGCTCAGCCGTGGTCGTCTACTTCCTCTCCACCAGCCAATCGAGGCCGGGAGGGCCTCGTGCGCTCACAATCGCCGCCGTTACCTCCGCCACGACCGCGGAAACCGGCGACAAATTCCCCACCACCGGTGCGCCGCCGGCCTCCCTGACCTCGCCTCGAGCCTCAATGTGAGCATCCACTTTGAAGCCCCCTCGCTGCGCTTGATTTGAAGCGCTTAATCCTCGTTCCCTCTTTGGAGTGCTCCGACCGCCGCCCCGATGAACTTCACCGTCGCCCTGGTCCTTCCTTGCTCGCGAAAATGGCACATATGGGTGCGCACAAGTCCCCTGCTCCCGTAGGATTGAACCGCGCCTGAGATGGGAAACCCTAGCCTGCGCACGGTCTCACCGGAGTTACTCCGGTGACCAGTGGCATCACCGTGGCTAGCGGCTAATTAGCCACTGGCTAATCCCCTCCCCCTCACTTACAGGTGGGACCCAAGCCCATATTAAGCTAATTAAAATGCTATTAAAAATTGGCCCAATGACATGTGGGCCCAACCACTTAAAAATAACCTTTAGGTTAATTAAACATGTTAATTAGTTCTGCTTCAATGACATGTGGGACCCCACTGTCAGTTAATTAAATAAATGAACATGTAATATTTGTAGAGAATGACAAGTGAGCCCATGTGCTAAATTTAACAAATAAAATGATTTGCATAAACCTATGTATGACATGTGGGACCCACTGGTCAGTAGGCCCCACATGTTAGTTGACCAGTCAACTAGCACTTGTGGATAATTTTTCTATTTTATTTAAAAAATAAATCCAGAAAATGATTTCAAAATTGATTTAAACTTTGAAAATCAATATGTTTTAATCTGTAAGTCAGATTCAGAAACTTTATACACGAAAATTGATCAGAAAAATATAACGGTTAAGAATACGCTACCGGAGCCGGTAAAATTGCCGGTTGGATTCCCGCTTCGTCTGCCACGTGTACCGCCACGTTAGTTCATCTCTAGCTTAACGTTTTCCATGTCTTGTATTTGTATTGCTAATATTTCCTTTTATTTATTGTTTCTTCCCCCTCTCTTATTTTCCGGTAGTCTCGAAGTCCGCTGCCGATGCCCCCTTGATCGACTACTTCATTGACGACCATACCTCTACCGTCGAGATTCCAGGCAAGCAGAGCCATTCTCATCCCCAGATATCGCCTATATTTCCGTACTTTTCTTTCCCTAGGCATTGCTGTTGTTGCTACATTACAATCCTATTCAATTGCATAGCCTGTCATTGTCGTCCCTTGATGTACTTTCCTCTATCCTATGCTTCCTTATAATTATATTATTTTCAGCGGTAAACCCTGCGCATAGTTAGCTAGGATTATATAGCGGGCCGTGATCACTCCGGGGAGTGCACACGAATACAATTTATTAAAACTGCCATAGGTACGGTACAATGCAGACACCGCCTAAAGGCCCATACCTCGGCTCTGCCGAGCCACGTCATGTGTGAGCTACCGAGGATTAATCCTTGTACGCCAGTTGTTGCAGACTCTGTATAGCCGCCCTAGGGTTCTGAACAACGGTTGTCCTTAAAGGTAAGATTCGGGCGACCCAACGGTGCCCGCGAGAGGTATTGCGACGGGACGACAGAGAGGGTACGACCGACGTACTGGTGACCCTGGACTCTGATCGTTGTCCGCGAGAGGTTCCAAACCACGAAAGTCGAGCTCCTCCATGAGCACACGCGAGACAATGTAAGGAGTCAGTTCACCTTGTTGGTAACCCCGGAGCTTTGACGGGACGACAGGGCAGGCACCGACGCACTGGTGGTCCTAGCTGTTGTTCGTTATCCGTTGTGTTGTTAGTCAGGCAACGATAACGGTTGTCTGCAAGATAATAATAAAATGCTTAATGGTTCAGGTGGATGACATGAGTGGGTCTACGTGCCCTATACGCACTACCTCCACGTAGGATTACGATGTGGGCCCTCCGTGTTGTGGTATCGTTCGAAATCCTTGAAAGACATCCAGTTTCAGCATTGTGGTTGGGTCGGATCGTGCTGCGGCACTGGATCCACTTGGCCCACAACGACCCGGAGTGCGAGAGGTGATGGCCCATGAAGCTCTTGCGCTTAGGACTGTAGACCGGCGGGGACCTCTATGATGATCCGTAGTATGGGACTCGGCGTGTCGGATAGCCTCGGTGGGGCATTCCCTAACAAGGTTTACGCCACCCTGGAGATCCGAGCGTGCATGGTAACAGTAGTGCATCCCCAACAGGGAAAATAATCTATTCGAATAGCCGTTTCCATGGTAAGAGGACGCTTTATGCAGAAGCTAGAGCCTACTACTACAAACTACTACTATTAAACTATTGGTTCCGGTTTCTTTTCCTCACAGGGAGTCGAGGAAGGGAACTCAGAGGCATTTATAATTATTAACTATTACAACTTACTATTATACATTGCTGCAGCAACTTCTGCTGCATTGTTATTACATTCATGCTATTGAACTTTTGGATGTTCTCTTCTTGTGCTGTAAGACTCGTCGGAAGATTCTAGTCTTCAATAGTCCTAACTTCTCATCCTTATTATGATTTCTATCTTGCAGTCCACTATATACAGCCTCCCGTTTCCATTTGACACAAATGCATAAATGCTTAGTAGCGGACGTAAGACTCGCGGGTATGCTAGATACCCACCCTTGCTTTATTTCCCCCTTTTTGTTTAGCCTGATCGGCCGCTGCAGTCGACGTTGGAGCCCAGGAGAAGGAGATTCCAGGAGGATCCTACTACGACGTCGAGTTCCCATTGACCAGGTGTAGTTTGGTGGATCTCAGGCAGGAGGCCTCACCTTTTAGATCTGTATCTCTGATGTTATTTGTGCTAGCCGTCTTAAGGCAAAACTTGACTAATTATGTCTATACTCAGATATTATGTTTGTATGACTTATGTATTCGGGTCCGAGCGACCCCCTTCCTTGTAATATATTGGTTTATCCTTTTGTGTTTAGTGTTGTTCTGTGATATTCTCACCTTGGCACCTTGATCTCGATCATGTACCCTGCATGTATGATTACTGTACATGATCGTAAATTAAGGGTGTCACAACTTGGTATCAGAGCCGACTGCCCGTAGGAATCCACGCAACCACTACCTGGTCGAAGTTGAGTGTAGACTTTGAAAAACTATTTTTCTAACTTAATGTTTGGCTTACGGGCCCACATCGATATCACCCCGTCGTGATATCTATGGTATTAGGATCCTTTTATTCGTACCTATGCTCTGGGAATCTGCTCTCTTATCCTTGCTAGTAAGTTTTAAAAACTCTAACATTAGGATCACGTTCTCTTGATTCCACATGGCGATCTGGTGCGTACCCCTTTGTTGAGTCGTGTCACGGGAGTTCTGACCCAGGTCCCGGATCGCAGATCCCCTTTATCATTCGGGGCAGGCCGCGCATTCTCTGGCACAAAATCCTGTGGCCAACAATTTTCTTGCGGCGTGATTGACTTAGTGGAAGCTATGTCGCGTTGTGTATTCCTTACCGCGGTCTGTGCGCCGTACTGAGTCCTTTTTTCCTTAATTTCTACGATGTTACGCTGTCCGATTTTGGCCGACTATGTGCAAAGATCTATATGTCGATATGACTACTATTTTGTATCTACTGCACTTCTCGTTCATCGCTCATACTACATCATGTATGACTTCTTATCCTTGCAAATGCTTTGTCTGAACTAACCCCTTCTATTCAGGCAGGATGGCTAATGATCCCCCAGCTCCACCTTATATGGCCGCAATACTGCAACAGTTTGATCTGAACTGTCAGTTTATGGCCGGAGTAATGACCCAGCTTCCAAACCAGAATGCCCCAATCACACTGCAGGAGTTCGTGCGCCTCAGTCCGTCCACCTTCCGCAGCTCCGCCAATCCTATGGATGCCGATGATTGGCTCCATGATATCGCTTTTCAGATGGAGTCAACTGCTGTTGCTCCTGACAGTTACCTCAGCTTTGCGACGTATCATCTGAGGGGTCCAGCTGCTCAATGGTGGGAAAGCCACCGGCTTGCGCTGCCAGATGGAACTATAACCACTTGGCAAGAATTCCAGTTAGCCTTCCGTGCATGGCACCTTCCTCAAGGTCTGATGGACCAGAAGAAGGAGGATTTCCGCCAACTCCGTCAGGGCCATACAACTGTTGATGAATATCATAGGAAATTCCTTGAGTTATCCCTCTATGCTGAGAGAGATGTCTCCACCGACGCTCGCAAACAGGAGAAATTCTGAGAAGGACTGCATCCTGAAATAGAGCTCGCACTTGTCCTTCATGATTGTGCAGACTTTGTGACCCTTTTCAGCAAGGCTTTCCAAGTCGAAACTACTCTCACTAAGCACCATGAGTCTCTTAAGCGTGCTCGAGATGCTGGCCCATCTTCGGGTCGTCCTGTTAAGAAACTTCGAGTCTTGCTCCCGCACAATGTTTTTCACCGGCCTGCTCCAACGCCAAGGCCGTCTTGTGCTGCACGTCGTCTGCCACCACCGCCGAGACAGCTAACGATTCTGACTTGACATCCCAATATTATGGCCCCTCCCCCTAATGGTGGCTTATGCTGCCAGTGTGGATATCCAGGTCACCGTGCACCATGTCCTCCTGTTGACCGTAAGAGTAACTTTTGAAACCGTCGTACCAGAAAAGGTAATACCAAGCCTCCTCTTGTTGAACATGGCTATGCCAATCATGTTGATGTTGAGAAGGCTAGGATGGATCCGACTATCGTGATGGGAACCCTCCTTGTTAATTCAGTACCAGCTTCTATTTTGTTTGATTCAGGAGCCTCACATTCCTTCATATCTGATGCGTTTGCACGTAAGCAAGACTTGCCGTTCGAGAACCTGTACCCTCCACATGTGGTTTATTCTCCAGTTTCCAGTTGGGATACCTCGATGATAGTCCACAACAATCATATTGAAATTGGAGGATTGGTGTTTGCTGCTTCACTCATGGCCCTCAACGTTTCTACCATTGACGTTATTCTTGGTATGGATTGGTTGAAAGCGCATGATGCTCACATCCGCTGTGGTACTAAAACAGTTTAGCTAACTCACCCTTCTGACAAGACAATTCTGTACTCGGCCCGAACAGTTCAACATGCTGAAAGCCAGATATATGCTCTGAATGCACTGAATGCCTCACCTCTTGAAGGGATCGAGAACGTTCCGGTCGTTTGTGATTTTCTCGACGTCTTCCTAGAAGAACTGCCAGGAATATCCCCGATCAGAGATGTCGAATTCTTCATCGACTTGAAGCCCGGCACCGTCCCTGTTGCTAAGCGCCCTTATAAGATGCCGCCTCACCACCTCCTTGAACTGGAGAAGGAGATCGACATGGCACTCCACAAAGGCTTCATCCGTACAAGTTCCTCTGCTTGGCGAGCACCTTTGCTCTTTGTCAAGAAGAGAGATGGAACGAACCGTTTGGTCCAAGATTACCAACCCATCAACCAGGCAACAATTCAGAACAAGTATCCGCTTCCTCGGATCAACGATCTATATGATCAACTTGCTGGATCTACGGTGTTCTCGAAACTCGACTTAAGGTTGGGTTACCATCAGATCTGGGTCCGTGAAGAGGACATCCCGAAGACCGCTTTCATTACTCGCTATGGTTCATACGAGTACACCGTCATGTCCTTTGGCCTGACCAATGCCCCGACCACTTTCTCTCGATTGATGAACTATATATTCATGGAATACCTCGACAAGTTCGTCCTGGTTTATCTGGATGGTATCTTGGTATACTCCAAGAATGAAGAGGAACATGCTAAACACCTTCGCCTTATACTGGAAAAGCTTCGAGAACACAAACTCTATGCTAAGTATTCTAAGTGTGAATTCTGGCTTCCCGAAGTAACTTACCTTGGTCATGTGATTTCTAAGGATGGCGTTGCCATCAACCCAGAACGTATTCAGGCTATTCTTGACTGGACTCCTCCCAGGACTGTCAAGCAAGTCAGAACTTTCCTCGGCCTCGCTAGCTATTGCCGCCGTATCGTCGAATACTTCTCCAAGATTGCCAAGCCTATGATTAATCTTCTTCCCAAAGGCGTTAAGTTTGAGTGGACAGACAAATGTCAGGAAAGTTTTCAAGCTCTCAAAGACAAGCTCACTTCTCCCCCAGTGCTTGCTCCCCCTGATACTCAGAAGGACTTTGTGATATACTGCGACGTGTCTCATCCAGGATTAGGTTGTGTCCTAATGCAAGAGCGCAAAGTGATTGCTTATGGCTCTCGTCAGTTGCGTTCTCACGAAGATAAGTATCCAACACATGATCTCGAATTGGCAGCAGTAATTTATGCATTGAAGCTGTGGCGAAATTACCTCGTTGGTAATCATTGCGAGATTTACACCGACCACCAAAGCCTGAAGTACTTGTTTACTCAGCCCGACCTGAATCTCTGCCAGCAAAGATGGCTCAAGACAATAGCCGATTTTAACATGGAAATTCATTACACCCCTGGCAAAGCTAATGTGATGGCCGATGCCTTGAGCCAGAAAGCCTATTGTAGTGAACTTGAGGTTCAAATACAACAGCCACCTCTGTATGAAGAGCTGCATAAGATGAACATCGAAATTGTTCCACAGGGATATGTGAATTCCTTGGTTTTCAAACCAGATCTCATGGGAGGAATCAAGACGGTACAACATTATGACATTGAGAAGATTAAGCGCCGTGTTGCCAACGGAGAGCCCTCATTCTTCACTATTGAAGAAAATGATGATAATGCGGTGTACTTCAAAGGTTTTTTAGTGGTTCCGGTAGCCAAGGCCAACCTGAACTACGCCCCTGATGTCATGAAGGAAGCTCACGATACCCCTTTGTCGATTCAGCCTGGTAGTACCAAGATGTACCAAGACATTCGTCAGTGGTACTGGTGGTATAACATGAAACAAGACATTACGCGTTATGTTAATGAGTGTGACGTTTGCCCTCGCGTCAAGGCTGAACATCAAAGACCTGCTGGAACTCTGCAACCACTCTCTATTCCTGAATGAAAATGGGACAAGATTGAAATGGACTTCGTCACTGGTTTTCCCCGATCACAGAAGGGTCATGATGCTATCTTTGTTGTCATTGACCGGTTCTCCAAGGTTGCTCACTTTCTTCCAGTCAAGGAGACGATCTCTGCTAGTCAGTTAGGAGACTTGTCTGTTTCCAGAATTGTGTCCCTCCACTGTATTCCATTGGAGATCAGTTCAAACCGTGGCAGCATTTTCACCTCAAGATTTTGGGATAGTTTCCAAGAAGGGATGGGCACTCACCTAAAGTTCAGCACCGCTTATCACCCCCAGTCGCAAGGACAGGTTGAACGAGTCAATCAAGTGCTTGAAGACATGCTTTGAGCTTGTGTCATCTCATTCGGTAAGAAATGGGAGGAATTCCTTCCATTTGCTGAATTCTCGTACAACAATAGTTATCACACTAGTGTGAAGATGGCACCCTTTGAGGTTCTGTATGGACGTAAGTGTCGAACCCCTCTAAATTGGTCAGAAACTGGGGAACGAACTCTCAATGGTCCAGAAATTATCCAGCATGCTGAATATCAAGTTCGCGTTATCCGTGAAGATTTGAAGGCTCCTCAGTCCCGCCAGAAGAGCAACTATGACCGCAAACACAAGGACATGGTCTCCCAACCCAGCGAACAAACTTACCTTTGTTTCACTCCCATGAGAGGCACTCATCGTTTTGAGATCAAAGGAAAGTTAGCTCCTCGCTACATCGGCCCGTTCCGCATCCTCTCTAGAAGGGGACCGGTCGCTTACCGATTGGATTTTCCGTCAAACCTCTCTCAAGTTGACGATGCCTTTCACGTGTTGCAACTCCGTCGCTTCTTCAAGGATCCTATCCGAGCAGTGGATCATGGAATTCTTGAACTACAACAAGATTTGTCTTATCGAGAACATCCGAGCCGCATTCTTGATCAGTCTGAACATTGGACCCGCAACAAGGCAATCAAGTTCCAACAAGTTCAGCGGTCGAATCACTCTGAAGAGGAGGCCACTTGGGAACGCGAAGATCGTCTTCGTGAAGAATACCCCAATCTTTTCCCCTCTACCGCTTAAGATTCTCAGGACGAGAATTCCTATAGTGGGGGAGATTTGTAACACCCTCAAGTCTTGTAACAGTAATCATTGTTGATGAATAGTAATCAACTTGCTTTGGTTAAATCCATGTGCGTGATCATCACCTTGATCATCTTTGAATTCAAAAAAATAATCCAAAATCCCTTTTGGTTCATATTAAAAATAGAGTGATAAAAAAACTTTATCCAAAAATTATGGAACCAATTTTATTAAATGCACAAAACTCAGTATACCATGGTGCACTGGTCATGGATATTTATTGTGGCATATAAATATTCCAACAAGTCTAAACAGTGCCAATACAGCCCTAGATATCCATTGCATATTCAAAAGAAATAATAAATGGATTTTTTTTGCACCCAAACTCTTGGTGGCACTCTATTAATTTGCAATTCTAATTATGGGACAAGTTCCATATTTTACAAAAATACAAAAGTATCTAAAACAATTAAATACAAAAAGCAAAGAGCAAAAAGAAAATAAAAATGAAAAACAGTATCTACCGCCTGGGGCGAGGCCCCCTCCCCTCTCCACTGGGCCAGCCCACCCTGGACCACTCCCACTTCCATGCCTTCTTCTACCTCCGTACACGGGAGGCGTGCCGCCCATCCCCCGTCCAGGCCCATGTGCTAAATTTAACAAATAAAATGATTTTTATAAACATGTGTATGACATGTGGGACCCACTGGTCAGTAGGCCCCACATGTTAGTTGACCAGTCAACTAGCACTTGAAAACCAAAAAATGATTTAAAATTGATTTAAACTTTCAAAATCAATATCTTTTAATCCTTAAGTCAGATTCAAAAACTTTATACACAAAAATTGATTAGAAAAATATATTGGTTAAGAATATGCTACCCGTATGTCCACCAAACCCCTCTAAAATACCGAACCCAAGACTTTCCCCGTCCAGATCGTTTGTCCGGTAATTGCGAGGAGCCGATAAAATTGTCGGTTGGATTCCCGCTTCGTCAGCCACGTGTACCACCGCGTTAGTTCACCTCTAGCTTAACGTTTGCCATGTCTTGTATTTTTATTGCTATTATTGCCTTGTATTTATTGTTCCTTCCCCCTCTCTTATTGTCTGGTAGTATCGAAGTCCGCTGCCGATGCCCTTGTGATCGACTACTTCGTCGACGACCATACCTCTACACCGTCGAGCTTCCAGGCAAGCAGAGCCATTCTCTTCCCCAGATATTGCCTATCTTTACGTACTTTTCTTGCACTAGGCATTTCTGTTGTTGCTACGTTACAATCCTACTCAATTGCATAGCCTGTCATCCCTTGATGTAGTTTCCTCTATCCTATGTTGCCTTATAATTATATTATTTTCAGCAGTAAACCCTGCGCATTGTTAGCTAGGATTAGATAGCGGGCCGTGATCACTCCGGGGAGTGCACACGAATAAAATTTATTATAACTGCCATAGGTACGATACAATGCAAACACCGCCTAAAGGCCCCTACCTCGGCTCTGCCGAGCCACGTCAAGTGTGAGCTATTGTAACTCCCCCGATTGCGATCATGTACTTAATCATGCACGCACTGTACATAATCGAAATCAGGGTGTCACGGTAAATATCACAGCACAACACCTAAACACAAAAGGATAAACCAATATAATACAACAAAGGGGGGGTCGCGCGGACCCGAATACATAAGTCATACAATCCTAATATCTGAGTACAGACATAGTTAGTCCAGTTTTTCCTTAAGAAGGCTAGCACAAATAAAATCAGAGATACAGATCGAAAAGGCGAGGCCTCCTGCCTGGGATCCACCGAACTACTTCTGGTCAACGGGAACTCGACGTCGTAGTAGGCTCCTCCTGGAATATCCTGCTCCTAGGCTCCAACGTCGACTGCAGCGGCCGATCAGGCAAAGCGAAAAGGGGAAATAAAGCAAGGGTGAATATCTAGTATACCCGCGAATCTTACATCCGCTACTAAGCATTTATGCATTTGTATCACATGGAAAGGGGAGGCTGTATATAGTGGACTGCAAGGTAGAAATCAGAATAAGGAAGAGAAGCTAGGCCTATCGAAGACTAGCATCTTCCGACGAGTCTTGCAGCACAAGAAGAGAACAGCCAACAGTTCCACAACATGAAGCTAATAACAATGCAGTAGAAGTTGCTCCAGCATTGTATAATAGTAAGTTGTAATATTTAATAATAATAATGCCTCTGAGTTCCCTTCCTCGACATCTCCGCGAGGAACAAAACCCGGAACCAACAGTTTAATGGTAGTAGTTTGTAGTGGTAGGATCTTGCTTCAACATAAAGCGTCCTGTCATCAGAGAGGTCCCCGCCGGTCTACAGCCCTAAGGGCAAGGGGGTCATGGGCCTATCACCCCTCGCTCTCTGGGTCATTGCGAGGATGGTGAATTCCAGCGCCATCGGCGAGATCCGACAGTGTCGCAATGTTCAACTGGACGTCTTTCAGATCTTTCGAACGAGGCTACGTCACGGAGGAGCTCATACTCGTAATTCCCACGTATAGGTAGTGCGTACAAGCCAAAAGGCTACTCAAGTCATCCGCCGAACCCGATAAGCATTTTATTAATTTTCTGTTCGAGACAACCGTTATCGTTGCCCCTTATTGAATGAGTCGCAGACAACGACAACAGTCAGGACCACCAGTAACATCGGTGTCTGCCCTGATGTCCCACCAACTCGTGCGGTTACCAAAAAGGTTAACCGTCTCCTTACCTTGTCTCGCGTTTGCTCCGAAGAGCTCGAATTTCGTACAATAGGATATCAATCGGCCACGAAGAGTACCAGGCCCGCCGCATATGTAACATCCCAAAATTTTCCAAATTTTGCAATGTTAATAAATAATATAATATTGATTGAATTGTTTTGATTTTTGGGTAAATGAAAACTTTTCCCTTGAGTTTTTTTTAAACCTTTACAAACCATTTAATAAAATTGGATAATCATTTATTCAATAATGAAAATTTTGGTTGTGAACTTTATTCAAAATTTCAAAGAATGATTTTCTTTCTTTTGTCCTTTTGAAATTTGGTACGAACCACAATTAAATATTTTCGAGTGAGAATAAAATGACTTTCTTATATTTATTGTGGTCCCATACTCATTCTCGAATTCTTATTGTGGAATTTATTGGATATTGACGTTTAAGAGATATTTAAATATTTCCAATAATTTAATAAACAAAATGAGAGGAGATAATATGACTTCTCCAAAAACAGTATTGAATTTTTTTAATAATGTCGTTAATGAGTTTTTTTTATAAAAATCTATTTCTAAAATGTATTCTGAGAGGGAAATATAGTTTTCCTAGACTCTCTATGTTTTATTTGGCCTATACAATTTTATTTGAGAGTGTTTAACCCAAATAATAAAAATAGGATTCCTAAGTCAATTGGACTGAGGTCATCTATCTAATTTTTCCCCTATCTCTCTTTCCTTTTTCTTTATCTTGGGACAAATTTCCACTAAGGCCCATAGCCCGAGCGAGCTGTCTTCTTCCTCTCGTTCGTTCATGTGTACGTGAACACAGAAGAAAATGGCCATGGAAACTGAAGCTCTTCCTCCTTTCCTCCCATCTACTCTTTTGACCGATTCACTTCAGAACCTACACAAAAATTGTGGACAAGTTCATGAGGAATCCATTCATGGAAACAAACACGCGTTTTAATGCTTTTAATTGTCCATAATTTTCTCCATGAATGACACTAAATTCATTTCCAAAACCTCGCTTTTAATGTTCATTATTTCTCCATGAATGCCATTAACTCCATTCCAAAACCTCACCCACTCTCCTTCTATAGACCTCCCATGACCCTATAAATACCGCCCCTAGGACCCCTTTGAGCCACACATCCCCACGCATAAAGTCCCTCTCCAAAGCCCTCTCCTTCGTGCGCAATTTCTCGTCGGAGTAAAGATGCATCCACACTTCCGGTGAAGATTTTTGTCGCCATGAAAGGTACCTAGTCCATATTTCTTCCTCTAGTTTCTTCCCCTTGCCGATGCGCACCGTTGTGACATATTTTTCCTCTCGATTACAAGGCCGGAGCACGCCGTCCGTGTCATTGTGCTCTTCATGCGTTCTTCTCTACTCCGGCGGAACTTCTCGGCTATCCGAAGGCGAACATGGAGCTATAACCTTGTCCATCGAGTCGCCCAAATTATCCTCTACCCCGTTCGGCTGTTCGTTGACGCCGGAGACCTTTTTCCAAAATTCCGGCGAGATCTCCGGTAAGATTTTCTCCCCTTTGTTCATAATTTTTTTTTTGTAAAAAAATGAATAGGTGCGGACCTATCAAAAGTCGCCACATGGCATCCTTTTATTAATCCCGTAATTCATTTTAGCAAAAATATCCAAAGTTCAAAAAAATTTATATCTTCTAGCCCGTAAGTCGGATTTCGACAAATTTTATATCCCCGGATTCCTTGGAAAATGTAGTTTATTATTTTCCAGTAATATTCCACTTTTGATAATTCTAAATTTAACTCAAATTTATTTTTATAATTTGAGTATATTTGATATACATCTTATTCTATAATTTATTTGGAATATTTTCTTCATCAAATTTGATCCTTAAAATCAAATCTTTCTGTTTGGACAATTGTCACATTCTTTCCATCATATAAATACACTATTTAGTTATATCTCTTTTTTATATAAATTTGGCTGCAAAAAATTCAATCTTCTCAACAAGATCATCACGATTTCTATCGGATCTTTTTGAATCCAATCCAAGAATTGATTTCCTATTCAAATATGCATATGGACAAACCAACTGAGTTTGACATGCTCTCCATCCAATTGATTTTATAATCAACCTCCAACATATCCAATTGATTTTATAATCCTCGGATATATGATTGCCATCATATTTCCATCCAATCCAACTTGATCCTATCTCAACCTATCCATGCCATAGTAATTAGTTTATTAATAGTAATAACTAAATATTTATGTTGTAATTGTATCTTATTTGGATCTTCACTTTGGATTGAGTTGTGTGTTGAAGTGTTTCTCTTTTACCGTTAGATATATTGTAACGAGTTGGAGAGATGACTACGAGTAGAATATTTCATCGTTAGGATCCAGGCAAGTTACTGTTTTGATCATGCTCCAGTATTACCTATTTTTTGTATATGCATTGTAGTCCAACTTAAATATTATGCATTGATAGGATTATATATTATGCTATGCTATTACACCGAGTAGTTCATTGAGGTAGGTCTGAACCTTATATCATTGTCGCCACCGTGTAGAATTATACTTCTTTGCTAAGTAGACGTGGATTGGGAAGTGATCCATTATGAGGTATGAGTGACTAAGTAGTAAACAGGACCAAGATAATCTTAATGAACCACCTGGGTGGAATGGTTGGGGGCACCCTGGAGGAACCAGTGGATTTGCCTGAGTGACCTGGAGATGGCCAGTAATCACTGCGGAATGCCACCCATGCTTAAAGGGATCAATCATATTTTTCATAACTATAAGCTTACGTGTGCAGCCACAAGCTATTATGGGCTCTGGCTTGGTTGATTAGGTGTAGTGACTCTTACTAGGTGGTGCTATGAACGTTGTTATGAGTAGGTGGGATGGGCACCGCCAGAGTGAGGGAAAATCTTCTAAAGGACCATGTCTCGACCTTCCGGTTCTCATACAACATGCAGTGTGACGAACTAAAAAGGTGGTGGTCGAGTCTTGTGGGGAAAAGTGCACAAACCTCTGCAGAGTGTACAAACTGATCATGATTAGCCGTGTCCCCAGTTACGGACAACTTTGAGCATCTAGAAGTGGGAATGTTGACGGATCTCATCATATTTAATTAATCAATCGGGTTTAATCAACTTTGGGAATAGATTGACTTGGAGAAACCAATTCAATCATATTATGAGCTTTGTAGTACTGTTATGATAATCTTTGAGTAGGACAAAATCAGCTTTATGCAAACTAAAACTCTTAGAGCTTTTCCACCAGCCAAAATTGCATGTAGAAGATAGGTCTGTTATATATTTTTTTGGGAGTAACTTGCCGTACATTCAAAGTACTGACCCATTTTGGGTTGTAACCTTCGATGTTGCAGGATTGTATACTACGAGTAAGTGATGCGATGTAGGGTTACGATGTCTACACTCAACTTTGCCTTTGGTATTGATGGGACTCCACTTATGTATTGTTTGTTTCCGCGGTGTATTCTAGCCCAAAGGCTATAAGGTAATAAATACCATGTATTTACGTTACTTTTTGACATATGATTCATGGTATTTCATCGAGTACTTTGCGTGCTAGCATACTGATCCAGGGATAGCACAGAAGCATAGTTGACTTGGTTCCCTTCGGGACCGGGTTGTTACAGGATACCAGTGGAATACACCTGACCTGTCGTTCCGCGTAGATACCCTGCGCGGGCACCGTGGGGTCACCCGACTCCTTACCTGTAAGGACAACCGTGGTTCCGTACCCTAAGACGGCTATACAGAGTCAGCAACAAGTGGAGTACAAGGATTACTCCTCGATAGCTCACACTTGAGGTGGCTCGGCAGAGCCGGGGTAGGGGCCTAAAGCGGTATCTTCTCGGAACCGTACCTATAGAAGTTGTAATATATCGTATCTGAATTCACTCCCAGAGTGAACACATCCCGCTATCTAATCCTATTGACTAACAATGCGCAGGGTTTACTGCTGAATATAATCTATATGAAAGGCAGCATAGGATCAAGGAAGGTACATCAAGGGGCGACAAAAACAGGCTATGCAATGGAATGGGATTGTAATGTAGCAGCAGCAGTAACAATTTCTAGTGCAAGAAAATTACGGAAAAGGTAGACGATATCAGGGGAAGAGAATGGCTCTGCTTGCCTGGAAGCTCGACGATAGAGGTACGGTCGTCGACGATGTAGTCGTAGCCGGCAGCGGTGTAGTCGGCGGCAGCAACGGGGTCTACCGGAGATAAGGGGGGAAGAAACAGTAAATACAAAGCAATCATAGCAAATAGTTGCAAGGCATGACATATGAAATGTTAACGATGCTCTAACGTGGTACGATACACGTTGCATGGAGCGGGAATTCATCCGTGGATGAACTGTCAGCTCCGGGTGATTACCGGACAAGGTGTCCGGAGGGGGGAGGTATCATGCCGGAGGTGTCGAGGACATCCAACAAACGTATGGGTGGTGTAACCGAGTTAGTTGATCTATTCTGAACAAATTTCGTGTTCAGAATAAATTCATCCGGATAGTTTATCGGTATCGGGCAAACATCGGACAGGCGGTCCAAAGGGGGACAGTTCGATGTTTGTTGTGTTAGGGTGTGTGGTATACGAACGGATAGGGTATTCGTATTCTACGTATTTTTCTAATCAATTTTGATATACAATTTATTTTAATCTGACTTACGGTTTAAAAGATATTAAATTTCGAAGTTTTAGTAAATGTAATTCATTTTAAATCATTTATTGAATTCTTTTTAATATTATTACAACATTATCCAGAACAGTTTCAATGACAGAGAGGGCCCACATGGCAGTGTCTATTTCTATTTATTTTGATTTAAATAAATTCCTGACAGGTGGGGCCTAGGTGTCATAGACAACAACTAATATTACCACTTATTTAATTTAAACATGCAGTGGGGCCTACCTGTCCTAGAGACTGCTAATACTAATCATTTTAATTAGCCAGTGGATTAATTTAAAGGGGTTGGGCCCACATGTCATAGTCACAGAGGTGTTTTATCTGAGTTTTGTTTTAACAAAAGGATTAACCGAGGTGGACCAACAAGTAAGTGGCACACAAAGGGGGATTAAGGGCCAAAGGATCCTGCAGACACATCGGACCCAGCAGGCAGCGACTCTGGCGAGCTCGCCGGCGACAAAGCGTCGACGAGGTCGAGCCCGAGCATGATTCCGGCGGCCAAACGTAGCTCGTCCTATTCCATTCGACAGAGGAGTGTGAACCGCGTCGAACTATGGTGGTTGCGCAGGCTGGGGGCACGGAGGTGAGCGCCTGCTCAAGGACGGCGGTGAGCTACGTTCGGCTCCAATGGTAGGTTCTATAGGGGGGCGAGTCCGAGCGCGCCAAGGGGTGGGATGGACTCCACGGTCCACTCGAAGCACGACGGGGCAACAAGTGCGCGCTAGAACGGCTCGGGAGCACGGCTACAACGTCGAACGGCGGCGGCCGGAGTGAGCAAAAGAGGGGCAGCCTCTACGGACTTATCGGGCCGCAACGGGGGGTTGTAGGCGGCTCAGGGGCTCACCAGCGAGGTGTAGGCGGTGGCAACGGGCTCGATGACGATGCTGGGTGGCCGGAATCGTCGTCGAGGTCGCGGTGGCAGGAGCGGGAGAAGAGGACGCGGGCAACGACTGCGGTGCTCCCCAGGATCGATTGGATGGTGTAGACGATGAAGAGGACGGAGGGGCGACTTCTGAACACGGCGGTGGAGGTGCTGGTGGCCATTGGTTGCAGCAGCGCACGGCGGGGGCGACGGCGGGCTCGGGAGCTTCTTCCCCCGACGTGGTAAACACGAGGAGGAGGGGGAAATGGATCTAGCCATGTCTACGGGGTAGGGGTGGGTCGCCCTTATCCTCCAGCGACGACGGGCGGGGCAGGGGAGGTGGGGACGGCCTGGCAGCAGCGCGGCGAGCTTGGCGCCGTACGGGAGAAGGTGAGGGAGCAGTTGGGGGAAGAAGACAAGGGGTGAGTGGGCTTGGGCCAACTGGGTTGTCGCCCTGGGCGACGTTTAAATATTTTCATTTTTCGGTTTCTTTTGTTTACTGTCTTTTCTGTTTTGTATTTGTTTTTAAGGTTATACATTTTTACAAATCATGTTAGGTGTTTCGAAATTATAGTTGTATCCCATGTAGGTGATACAACAAGTTTGGTGCATTTTACAATTCATTGGATATTTCTGCAAGTGCATCTAGTGCCCCCTTTGAGGTTTTGGAGTATTTGATGACAAAACGGTTAAGGGACTGATGTGTTTGTGAGTATACACAGGAAACAGTCCCTGAGGATGAGTTAACCACAGTTGTCGACCCCCAAAAATGTTGAGGAACAAAGAATAAATCGGTGTGTTTCCTGAAGACTGAAGTTGTGCGAAATCCGTAGTAATCAGGATCCTGTAGAATTCTGCTGAAGCTGAAGCAGTACCAGATCCTGAAGCGTTCGGCTGAAGCTGAAGCTGCACCAGATCCTGAGGACATTCGCACTGAAGACGAAGTAGAAGCGTAGTCTTCGCTAAGACTTTTTATACTTCTTGAGTCGTAGGAAAACACCGCACTGTTGGAGGGGTTGAGGAAAATGAGTTCTGTATTTCTGAGGAAGTGCTCAATTAGAAATCTTGAAGAAAAACCCTGAGGAAATCTCCTGCAGTAGAAGTTCAGTCCTCGGGTGTCTGAGACGTTGTTCTTCAGGACACTGAGGTAACTAACTTCGGTTGTGGAGTCGGAAGATCGCCAGTGCGATTCTTCTGAAGATTGTGAAGAGAGAGAATAGTTTGACCGTGCCACGTGTTGCGTGGTAAGAGGCTAGAACTTGTCTAGCAACGGTCATATCCGAGGGCATGAGAGTAATTGCGTGCATGGGCATTTATGTCCTTTCACCTGGGGTTGCTCCGCGGCTATAAATAGCCACCCCCAGCCCCATTTGTGGGTTGGCTGCTCTGAGAGAAAAACTGACACTTGTCATTTGAGAGCAACCCACCTCATTGAAGACACTGAAGAACCTATGTGAGGAAAACCTCCAGCCTGAGTAATTGAGCATTTCTGAGGAAGTCGGTTCGAGTGATGCGAAGCTTTTTACTCTTGAAGACTGTGATCTTCCAGCCGGTGTAGAAGTCTTCAGTCTGAGGAAGTCAAGATGCAATTGTGACTTCCCGGAGTGACTGAGTCTGTGAAGGTTTCGGGAGTCTACCTTTAAGACTCACCTGAGTTATTGGACGGAGTCTGAGGACTTTTGTTCAAGGAGAAAAAGGTGAAGACTATGTCTTCTGAGTTCAATCTCAGCCTCTCCAACAAAACGTAGAGTTATCACAACAACTCGAACTGGTTCATCCAGTCTTCGTCTTCAATGCCCTGGTGCTATTTCTTCAACCTCGGTTATTACGTTTATGCACTGATGACTTATCCTGATGCTTTACTTCTGAGTTCACTCTGCACTGATTCCTGAGTTCATGCTTCAATCTTACTTTAGCTGTGCAATAGGTTGTTTTCCATTCACTTCATTGCTTTTGTACTTCATTTGTTCTTCCTCGGGTTTCAACTTCCTCAATTTCGTATTGCCTCAGTCCTGAGGAAATAGAAATTCCTCGAGATATTTGAAAATCTCCCATTCACCCCCCTCTGGTCGATATATTGCACTTTCAATTGGTCTCAGAGCAAGGTACTCCCTTGTTCTGTGTGATTTGGTTTAACCACCTAGAGTTTTAGTTATGTCGACCTCAGGTACAATGAGCATTGCGTCAAACTGCCCCATCTTTGACGGGATAGACTATCCATACTGGAAGAACAAGATGAGGATGCATCTTGAAGCCATTGATAAGGATCTGTGGGATATTGTTGATCAAGGCTTTCCTGAAGAAAATCTGATGACTGCACCTGAAGTTGTCAAGAAGAACTGGCAGCTAGATGGAAAACTCGAAGCATCATTGGTGGTCATCTCAACAAGGCTCAGTTCAAACGTATCAGTGGTCTGGATACTGCAAAGAAGATATGGACAAGACTGTCAAAAGTCAATGAAGGAGTCTCTGCTCAACGAGACTCACGAGTTGATACACTCCACAGTCTCTTCAACGTGTTCAAGAGGCTGGACAACGAGCACGTGCAGCAAACCTTTGACAGACTCACTGACATATTCAATGAACTTCAAGCACTGGGTGCCGCTGATATCACAGATCATGAGGTAGTGAAGAAACTACTGAGGTCACTGGATGACTCATTTAAGTTCCTATCGCTGATGATTCAAGAAAGGCCTACCTTCAAGACTCTGGATCCAGCTGACATTCTTGAGCGCCTCAATGCTCGTGAACTGAAGCTCTGTGAAAAACGAGATTTGTACAGCTCCACGCCTAAGGTTCGCGCGCTAAAAGCTAGAGCACGAAGAGTGTCCTCTTATGAAGAGTCTGAGGCTGATACTGATGATCCTGAAACCCTCGGCCGGGAACTTGCTCTCCTCACCAGAAAGTTCCAAAGATTCACGAAGAAGAATCGCTTCGGAAATTCCTCAAGATCTTCCTCAAGAAAAATCAAAGATGATGACTCTGTCGAAACAAGAAAGAGAGTCTGCCACAAGTGCAAGAAACCTGGGCATTACATCGGTGAGTGTCCTCTATGGGAAAAGGAAGCTAGACTGAAGAAGAAGAAGAAAGGGAAAGATGACAGTTCTGATGAAAAGACAAAGAAGAAATCCTCAAGATCCTCAAAGTCTGCTGGATACAGGAATAGAAATTCACGTAAGGCCCGCGCATATCTCGGGAAAAGAATTGGACTCTGAAGAATCTGGTTCTGACCCTGATGCCGAGGAAGAAGAATCTGAGGGTGTGGCCGGTCTGGCTCTTGCCACGTCGCTTGTATCCAAGTCAATCTTCAGCACTGAGGAATCTGATCCATCACATGTTGATGATGAAGCTGAAGACACAACTCATGCCTTCTGCTTCATGGCCATGTCCTCCAAGGTATCTACTTACTCATCATCAGATGATCCCTCTGATGAAGAACCTGGTGAAAACTATGCTAAACTTGCTAAACTTGCATCTAATCAACAACGTGAACTTGAAAAGATCAAGATCTCACTAAACAAGAGTGATGATATGTTCGTTGAGGAAATGACGAAGACTCAAAAGTTGACTGATGAATCAAAAATTCTTCAGTCAAAGTTTGATGACTTGTTCAGTCATCATGAGGCACTCCTCACTGATCATGAGAAGCTGGCTCATGAGTTCCTCATGAGGAAGCAAGAACTTGAACGCGTGAGGATGTCTCTTGACGATCTGAGGAAAGAAAATGATTCACTACTCTCCCAACAGATCATCATGCCACAAGAAGGATTTAATCCTACCTGTTTAAAGTGCATTGAACATGACCGTATTACCTCTGTGCCTAGTTCTTCAATGTCTTCAGACTTTGTTATCTCTATTGCTTCTGTGGTATCTAACCCCTCATCTGAGGATACCATAGACATTATTGAAGAAAATGCTAGGTTGAAGAGTCTACTGGAAACCGGCATGTTCAAGAGTCTGAAAGGACATCAAATCCTCAAGAAACAGATCCTCAACAGGAACCGGAGGAAAGAAGGTGTCGCATTCACTCCGAAACTCAACCCTGATGGGTCTTACTGGAAACCTGAACAATATCCAGAGACCACCTGGGTTCGGGCAAAGATGCCTCCTCCTGATCCCTATACTTTATCTGGTTATGATGTTGTTTCCTCAGATGTGGTGATTGAGTCTTTTGACTCAAACTATAAACTGGTTAAGGATGTTAATGGTGAGGTATTCGCCAGATACATCGGAACTAACTGCAGGAACGGTCCTCCAGTCAAGCAGATCTGGGTTCTGAAGGACCTCATCACTAACCTTCCTGTGAATGCAGATGCAAATGAGCTGAGGGTATCATCTGAGGACGATACCTCAAATGGAAATGGTTATCATCATGTATCAGCTAACCATTTTGTTCACAGGGAAGCCCCTCATAAGAATGCTTACTCATTAGTTTATCCTGATACCACCATCTCACGTCCCATTAGGTCTCATCGCCCTCATCAGTCCTCATATACCTCAAAACCACCCATTAAGATGTGGGTGGTAAAGAAGAACTGGTTATCTTTGCAGGAACATGTCCTGAGGAAATCATAAATTTTGCTGATCATATGCCCAGGACAATATCATTTGAGTCAGCTGAATGATATTTATATTGTTTGGTTTCATAGAATCAATCCTGAGGAACGTCCTGAGGAATTAATTCTGAGGAACCATAAAATCCTCAAACTGAGACTGGCTCATAACTTGCTGTATGAGATACTAATTCCGTTGCAGGGTAAGACTGAATGGGTGATGGACAGTGGATGCACAAATCACATGACTCGTGACAGAAGCCTTCTGATGGAATCATCTCTGAGTCATTTTTCAAAGAAAACCATCACCTTCGCCGATAAAGGTAAAAGTAAGGTATTGGGTCTCGGCAGAGTAGCTATCTCTCGAGACCAACACATTGATAAAGTCATGCTTGTTGAATCCCTTGGATACAACTTGATGTTTGTATCTATGCTATGCGATCTTGATCTCCTTGTTCTCTTCAAAAAATATGGTTGTGTTGTCTATATGGTTAGAGATAACTCCATTGTCTTCAGTGGAGTTAGGAAAGGTGATCTGTATATTGTAGATTTCTCTGAAGGTCCTCAGGTCGCTACATCCTCATGGCTCGAGTCTCAGAGTGCTGGCTATGGCATCGAAGAGTCGGCCATGATGGTATGAGGAATCTCCAGAAGCTGGTGCTGAAGAAACATGTCCTTGGGATTGAGGAAATCAGATTCACAAAGGACCGGTTGTGTGGTGCTTGCGAAGCTGGAAAGATGACCAAGGCCAAGCATCCTGCCAAGACCATCATGACTACTACTCGTCCTCTTGAGCTTCTTCTTATGGACCTCTTCGGTCCTCCTAAGTACTCAAGCTTCGGAGGAAATTGCTATGGTCTTGTTATTGTTGATGACTTCTCACGTTACACTTGGGTGCATTTCCTCACTTTTAAGTCAAAAACCCAAGCTGTCTTCAAACGCTTCGCCAAGCGCGTCATGAACAACTACAGCCTAAAGATCAAGCACATTCGAAGTGACAATGGCACCGAATGCAAGAACTCTGGCGTACAGGAATTCCTCGATGAGATGGGCATCACTCATGAGTTCTTGGCTCCATACACTCCTCAGCAAAATGGAGTCGTTGAAAGGAAGAACCGAACCCTCATTGAGATGGCTCGAATGATGCTTGCTGAATACAACACGCCTCTTATATGGTGGGCTGAAGCAATCAACACTGCCTGCCACATCGTCAATCGGGTGTATCTTCATAAGTTCCTCAAGAAAACTTCATACGAGCTAATGGTTGGTAAGAAACCCAATGTAAGTTACTTCAAGGTCTTCGGCGCACCTTGTTGGATCCGTGAGCCTCATCATCAATCTAAATTTGAGCCTAAAGCCTATGAAGGCTTCATGATTGGCTATGGCCTCGAATCGCACACCTACAGAGTCTTCAACAAAAATCATCATAAAATTGTTGAAACTGTAGACGTGCGGTTTGATGAATCTGACGGCTCGCAAAGAGAGCACCTGCCACATGATTTAGATGAAGCTCCACCTGAAGAACAGATCAAGAAGATGGGTGCTGGTGATATCATTCATGTGGATCATCCTGAAGAAACACACATACCTCCTGCTCCTGAAGAATATCCAAATCCTGATGCAAATAATCCTATTGACGATCCTGATCCTAAGGATCCTGATACCCCTGAAGCTCCTGAAGCACCTGAAGCAGATGAAAATGAATCTGATAGCAGTGACGAAGATGCGCCTGAAGATCATCTTCCTCGTCTTCCTCGCGTGGCGAATGAAGTTCAAGTGGACAAAATCCTCGCCGACGTCAATCTACCAGGTCCTCTTACTCGTGCAAGAGCTAATCGTATAGCTAACTTTTGTGGGAATTTCTCTTTTATATCAATTTTAGAGCCCACCAAAGTTACTTAGGCACTCCAAGAAGCGGAATGAATTCAGGCGATGCAAGACGAACTTCTTCAGTTCAAACTGAATGATGTTTGGGAATTAGTCAAACGTCCTGATCCTCGAGTTCACAATGTCATCGGCACGAAGTGGATCTACCACAACAAACTCGATGAAGATGGACAAGTCATCAGAAACAAAGCTCGTCTCGTAGCACAAGGATATACACAAGTCAAGGGGATCGACTTCGGTAAAACCTTCGCTCCTGTTGCTAGACTTGAGTCCATTCGTATTATGCTTGCATTCTCTAACCATCATAATATCAAGTTATATCAAATGGATGTGAAAAGTGCTTTCCTCAATGGTAATATCGAGGAAGAAGTATATGTTGCTCAACTCCCAGGCTTTGAAGACGCAAAGAAACCTGATATGGTGTACAGATTGAAGAAAGCCCTCTATGGACTGAAGCAAGCCCCTCGGGCTTGGTATGACACACTAAGGGACTTCCTCATCAGCAAGGGCTTCAAATCTGGTTCCCTCGATCCAACTCTTTTCACAAAACGATATGATGATGCATTATTCATATGTCAAATCTATGTTGATGACATCATATTTGGATGCACTAACAAGAAATACAGTGAAGAATTTGCATTCTTGATGAGTGAACAGTACCAGATGTCCATGATGGGTGAACTGAAGTTCTTCTTAGGGCTTCAAATTCGTCAACAACGCAACGACATCTTCATCTCTCAGGAGGAGTACCTGAAGGAGTGCCTGAAGAAATTCGGGATGCAAGACTGTAAGGGTATCAAGACACTGATGCCTACAAATGGGCAACTAGGCCCTGATGAAAATGGCAAGGACTACGATCAAAAGGTATACCGCTCCATGATAGGTTCTCTGCTATATCTATGTGCATTTAGGCCTGATATAATGTTTAGCGTTTGCATGTGTGCCCGATTCCAAGCGGCACCTAAGGAATCGCATCACCAAGCGGTGAAACGAATTCTTCGATATTTGGCTCACACCCTGTCGCTAGGCTTATGGTATCCAAAATGCACACAGCTGGATCTCGTTGGGTACTCAGACTCAGATTATGCTGGAGATCGAGTGGATCGGAAGTCTACCTCAGGAACATGTCATTTCCTCGGACGTTCCATGGTGTGCTGGTCATCGAAGAAGCAGAACTGCATCTCCCTCTCCACTGCTGAAGCTGAATACATTGCTGCCGGTGCCAGCTGCTCACAGCTTCTTTGGATGAAGCAAACTCTGAAGGACTACAGCATCAACCTGAAGAAAGTACCACTACTATGTGATAATGAGAGTGCCATCAAGATCTCTCAGAACCCAGTACAACACTCGAGGACGAAGCACATTGAGGTTCGGTATCACTTTCTTCGGGATCATGTATTGAAGGAAGACATCGTCATCAGCCACGTGAAGACTGAAGACCAACTCGCTGATATATTCACTAAGCCTTTGGATGAGAAGTGATTTAGCACTCTGAGGTGTGAGCTAAATATCTTAGATTCCTCAAACGTCCAATGAATGGACACACATCCTAAAGCTTAAACAATATTGAAGAATCCGGATGTACAACACACAATGCGTCGTACTCCTCAAATCATGAGGAACTACCTTGCTAAGTGTGAAGAAATTAACGTGGAATTGACTCAAGATCCATACGAAAAGTGTATGGTATCAAGTGTCTCATTCCCTATAAGGTGGGTAGCGCCACCGCCCAAATTCCTCAGGATCTTTTGTTCCTCAGTTTCCTAAGTTGAAGTCTTTGTTGCTGATGATTACCGTGTTTGTCCTCAACAGCGTTCACCTATAGTTATTGTTCTTCAGCATTTTCTTCTTCATCTAGGTGAACGTGATCGGACCCGTACCTCTGTGCTCACTGATCCATTCCTTCTATCTCATATGTGTTCATCTGGAAATCATGAATTGCTCAGCCTGAGACCATTCGTCTTCATCCTCAGCCTGAGACCATTTGTCTTAATCCTCAGCCTTTGTCCTCAAGTTCCCAAAATTGACGATTATCAGTTACGATTTTCTTCAATTTGTTGCGATTTTACCGCATGTCGTGCTTATCCACCATTATGATAACCACTGAGGATCCCAACCATCAGGGGCAATCTTGTCCACAAATTTCGCAACCCCTCAGCTTTCACCCCTCTATAAATAGCCCTCTACCCCACGGTCATTTTCCCCCCACCTCTTCTCTCCCTCTCGCGCCGCTGCCCTTGAGCTCCTAGAGCTCTCGTGTTAACATCGCTGGAGTTCGCCGTCGCCAGAGAAGACTGACTCGTTGTTCCTCAGCATTTGCCTCAGTCCTGGTACGCTTATTCCTCAGTGGCTTATTCCTCAGTTGCTTATTCCTCAGTACTGTTGTGTCCTAAAAAATCCTCCATTCCTCAACAGTATTGCTAGCTTTCTGAAACCTATGCCTATGCCTCATTATTTTTCTTTCCTCAGCCTATTCCTCATGAACGCATATAACCGTACCCCACTTCCCTCGCAACTTAATTCTGTCACAGGTACATGTCTGCTGAGGAATCATATGGTTCTCATAGTCTCACTTCATTTGCAGCTCAGCTCGAACGTACAATTCCTCAGTCTCAACCGCTGAAGAAAATGGCTCCTCGGCGTAAGCTCACTGATACCTCTAAAGACTTGCCTCCTGAGCTCTATGAGAAGTTGAAGACTCCCGAACATGAAACCGCGGGTGAACGAAAGAAACGAGTTCAGAAAATCACGCGGGAATGGGCTAAACGATGGGCTGCATATGAATGGATCAATCCTGAGCATGATGAATCATTCGCTGTCAATCCACCACTGAAGACCTTGAGCATCAAGGCTCGTCCTCCTCCTGCTCCGGGTGTTATTCCTGATCCTACAACCCTGAAGACCCTTGATGACTTCCCTGAGGCTTATCATCGTTATCTCAAGCGAACGGCACATCTCGCCCGTGATCTGGCCCGTGACTTGGCTGCCGCAGTACAGATTCACCTCAGCCTCAGCCTCAGCCGAAGCCACAACCTCAAACACAGCATCGCAGAAAGGCTCCTGGCATCAAGCCTTCAAAGAAGTCCTCAGCTCAGCCTCAAGCTCCAGGTTCTTCATGTCAACGCACAGATGGTGTTGCCCCCACTTCAAGGATTCGAACTGATGAATCTGGCAGTGCTCCTGAGGCCTCAACCACAATGCCTCAGCCTCAGCTGAAGACCAAAACTATCCTTCAACGCGGATCCCGACCCTCACCAAAGAAAACTTCTATGCGAGGCACCATTCATCATACTCCTCAGAGCTCTGATGATGAAGATGAATTTGAAGACCTGGCCGGCTTCGTCGCAACTGAAGAAGACAAGATTGAATATGTGCGTGCTGCAGCCAGACGCAAAGCTGAAGCAACTAGGTCTGAAATCCCGCTTCTCCTTGATCCCAAGAAGATCTTGGAATACATTGAAATCTGGTCTGTCAAGCCTGATACTCCTCTTGATGATTTGGACATACCTAAACACATCAAGTTCTATGTTCAACAGTTCCTCATCAATGAGATCCATCAACGTGATCTTCAGAAACAATTGAAGGCGTAACTGAAGAAAGTCATCAGTGACTTCAAAAAGAAACCTATCACTGATGTTACTCCTCAGGAGTTCATAGAGCATCAATGTGAAGTTCAACACCTCAACACTGAGTTTGCCTCCAACCGTGCCTATATCGGCAAATCCAAGGAACGGATGTCTCAGCAGATGGAAAGATTGATGAAGCTTCGACAGCCTACTGCCTCAGCTCAAGGCCTCAAGCGCCTGCTCGACGCCCAACCCTCAACTCCACCTGCCGCGAAGAAGCCCACTGTTGAGGACCCAATTGATGCTACACCACTCTCCTCAGCTCCTCCGGCAACAAAGGCCGCTGATACCACTGTTCTCATTACTGCTGCCTCAACTCCACCTCCAAAACCTCAGCGCAGCATAATTGTCTTCACTCCACCCACTGCTACAACACCCATTGTTCCAACACCACAGTGCCCACCTCCACCGGTTATCACTGAGATTGAAGACATGGACGTGGACATTACGGATCATGGTACTCCTCACGTCCATGATGAGGAATATGGGCTGACAAACTCTCCCACTCATACTATCTTTTCCCCAGAACCTCACTCCACCACCGTGACCGAGGTGCTTCCTGATACTTCTCGGCAGTCTGAAGAATCTGTTGGTGCATCATCCTCAGCGTCTGATGCTGATGAACCAGAAGCCACAAGTGCACCCAACAATTCAACTGATGATACTGATGCTGCGGCGACAACCACTGCTGATCCTAAGACTGATCCCCTCGCCGCTGAAGCTGAAGCTGAAGCTGAAGCCGAGAATAGCACCAATGCTGGTACTGAGGCTGCACCTGATCGCACTGAGGATCGCCAAGTCACCTCTCCCTCAGCAACTTCCACTTCACCAAAGGTTGTACCCGAGTCACATGCTGAAGACCAGGCTTCTCCACCTTAGCCACACTCTGCCTGAGCATCACTAGCACGTCAGGAGACTGCCTCAGCCATCTCTCTATGTCCAAAGCAGAAGAAGCCATTCTATAGAAATCTTGAAGGTGATGCTCGTCCCAACTTCAACACGGATGCATTCTTCAACGCCATGAGCTTCTTTCAGGCTGGGATTCAAAATCCATATCATTCACCTCCACCCAGCAAGCTCCTAAGGGTCTGGACGGCTACTCAGAAAAACTACTATGCCTCAGTCCTCTACATGGCTCAAATGGTTTTTCCTCATAAACATATTCCTCATTTGGATATGGAGGCCATCCCTTGGTTCAACAATGCGCTGCAGGACTTGCATCATGCCAAGCTGCTTCAGTTTTGCTCGGAGTGCATCCACTAGAATGAAGAACTTGTGCTTCAGTTCTATCCCACATTATATGTCTCAGGGGACCCCAAAGACATCAATACATGGGTACTTGAATGGATGACTCAGCATCAACATTACACTACCTCATTACCTGAGATTGTGGACATTCTTCAGCTTCCTCCTTCTGAAGCCTCAGTTCCAAGCACATATGGTGCTCCACTTCTTCGGGATGACCTGATGAATATGCTGATGAAGCCACAAGCTCCTGAAGCTCCACCTCGAACACAGTTCCTCGTTTCCGAGCTTCAGTATCTGCCCAGCACCTTGTACAGAATTTTGGCAAAGTCTTTCTGCCCCATCAAGGGATATGAATCATCTGCTGAGGAAGTCGTGGGCATCATGAAGAACATTCTATACAGCCTCTGCATGTCGGCTCCAATTAATGTCTCAGACTTCTTCTTCAGGACGTTGGTGGATGCTGCTCAGAATCCTCACATTCTGAAGCCATACACTCCATGGATTATGAATCTTATCTGCATTAAGACTGGCCTCAACTTCCAGGCTGACCGGGCTAATCATCGCCCGTACGTTCCTCCGGTTGAAGTGCTTCAACAGACTATTGACGCAAATGCCAAGGGCAAAGCGCCTTTTTATGAAGTCGTCCTTCCTCAAGACTCGCTCGATGGAAATAGTCGTCAGCCTCAGTCTCGCACCACTCATGAGGAGCGCACCCATGCCTCGACTGAGGAAACAACTCAAGCTCGTCTGATGACTGATCGCGAGCTCCTCATCAGTCTGCATCAGAAGGTGGATCAGAATCATGACTGGACGAAGCGTCAGATTGGTGAAATCCTCAGCTATATGGCGCAGATGCATACCACTCAGAAGAAGGTTCATCAGTATGCTCATCATACGTATCAGCGACTTGATGCTCTTTTGACTGAGGTGATCACTCCTGAAGACCTCGCCAAGCTTAGCCTCAGACAGCCTCCACTTCCTGAGATTCGGCCTCCTCGTCAGTTCACCAAAAGCAAGACTCCACCTCTGGCGATGGACTCCTTCTCTTCAGCGCAAGAATTCTTGCCTGATGAAGTTGAAGACACTTCGTCTTGTCCTCACACTGCCACGGCGTGCCTCCGTCCTGATGATCAAACTTGAGGCAATTCTTTGGGACGTTAGCAGTAGTCTCTCCTTTTTGTTCATTTAATGCAAAAGGGGGAGAAATAGTTATCTTCAAGCGAGTTCTTATGGGTTCCTCAGTTACAACTCTCGTTCTTCTGATCATTTTTGTAATGAGTTGTACACGGATACTTTTTGTGGTTTTTGCTACTTTTAAGTTACCTCATGTTATTCTTCAAGTTTATCTACTACTCATGTTATTCCTCAGCAACCACATTACTCAGTGCTATGTTTTCCTCAAATTACTTGATATGATGTACTGGTTCAAACAATCCGGGATATAGGGGGAGCTCCTCATGTTTTTATAAAAAATTATATCAGTCCTCAAAACATGCATATCCTCAGGGGGAGCATCTCTATATCCAGAAACAATTAATTGTTTTCTTCTAGTCTTTCCTCAAAATTATTTATTTTATCCCGTTGAAGCTTTAACCTGATTGTCATCAAATCACCAAAAAGGGGGAGATTGTAAGTGCATCTAGTGCCCCCTTTGAGGTTTTGGAGTATTTGATGACAAAACGTTTAAGGGACTGATGTGTTTGTGAGTATACACAGGAAACAGTCCCTGAGGATGAGGTTAACCACCGTTGTCGACCCCCCAAAATGTTGAGGAACAAAGAAGAAATCGGTGTGTTTCCTGAAGACTGAAGTTGTGCGAAATCCTGAGGAATCAGGATCCTGAAGCATTCTGCTGAAGATAAAGCAGTACCAGATCCTGAAACGTTCGGCTGAAGCTGAAGTTGTACCAGATCCTGAGGACATTCGCGCGGAATACTAAGTAGAAGCGTAGTCTTTGATAAGACTTTTTATACTTCTTGAGTCGTAGGAAAACACCGCACTGTTGGAGGGGTTGAGGAAAATGAGTTATGTATTTCTGAGGAACTGCTCAATTAGAAATCCTGAAGAAAAACCCTGAGGAAATCCCCTGCAGTAGAAGTTCAGTTCTCGGGTGTCTGAGACGTTGTTCTTCAGAACACTGAGGTAACTAACTTCAGCTGAGGAGTCGGAAGATCTCTAGTGCAATTCTTCTGAAGATTGTGAAGAGAGAGAATAGTTTGACCGTGCCACTTGTTGCGTGGTAACAGGCTAGAACTTGTCTAGAAACGGTCATATCCGAGGGCACGAGAGTAATTGCGTGCATGGGCATTTATGTCCTTTCACCTGGGGTTTCTCCGCGGCTATAAATAGCCACCCCCAGCCCCATTTGTGGGTTGGCTGCTCCGAGAGAAAAACTGACACTTGTCATTTGAGAGCAACCCACCTAATTGAAGACACTGAAGAACCTATGTGAGGAAAACCACCAGCTTGAGTAGTTGAGCATTTCTGAGGAAGTCGGTTCGAGTGATCCGAAGATTTTTACTCTTGAAGACTGTGATCTTCCAGCCGGTGTTGAAGTCTTCAGTCTGAGGAAGTCAAGATGCGATTGTGACTTCCCGGAGTGACTGAGTCTGTGAAGGTTTCGGGAGTCTACCTTGAAGACTCACCTGAGTTATTGGATGGAGTCTGAGGACTTTTGTTCAAGGAGAATAAGGTGAAGACTATGTCTTCTGAGTTCAATCTCAGCCTCTCCAACCAGACGTAGAGTTGTCACAGCAACTCGAACTGGTTCATCAAGTCTTCGTCTTCAGTGCCCTAGTGCTATTTCTTCAACCTCAGTTATTACGTTTATGCACTGATGACTTATCCTGATGCTTTACTTCTGAGTTCACTCTGCACTGATTCCTCAGTTCATGCTTCAATCTTACTTTAGCTGTGCAATAGGTTGTTTTCCATTCACGTCATTGCTTTTGTACTGCATTTGTCCTTCCTCGGGTTTCAACTTCCTCAATTTCGTATTTCCTCAGTCCTGAGGAAATAGAAATTCCTTGAGATATTTGAAAATCTCCCATTCACCCCCCCCCCTCTGGTCGATATATTGCACTTTAAATTTCAAATAGAATATAAATGATTAAAATGGACTTTATGAGCTACTATTTTAATTGTTTGCAATTTTCCATGGATCAACAAATATCCAAAGTTAGTCCAACATGGTTCTATTTATTTTTGCCAATTAACAAAATTGGTTTCATAAATTTTGGACAAGGTTTAATTTGCCACAATGTTTTTATTTCCATTTAAAAAAAGTTTAGAGTTTGGGTTGATTCCTAGTGATGAAGGCACATGGGTCCTTGGTTTTGATCATCACACATTATGGATTAGAATATGATCAGAAGAAAGTTTGATTAAGGAAGAGGAACAATAGTGATTAGCAACAGTGATGATCCACAGTGATAGTTATTACTGTTACAAATACTGAGGGTGTTACAAATCTCCCCACTACAAGAATTCTCGTCCCAAGAATTTAAGTGGTAGTGAGGAAAAGATCGGGGTATCCCAGGTGGCTTCATCTTCAGAATCATTCGATCACTGAACCTTCAGGAACTTGACGGTCTTGTTGCGGGTTCGACGGTTAGACTGGTCGAGAATGCGGCTCGGATGTTCTTTATAAGTCAAGTCCTGTTGCAGCTCGATCATATCATGCTCCACTTCGCGGATAGGGTCCTTGAAGCAACGACGAAGTTGCAACACGTGGAAGACATCGTGGACTTGGGAGTGGTTCGGCGGCAATTCCAATCGGTATGCCACGGGTCCATTCCTGGAAAGGATACGGAACGGGCCAACGTAGCGAGGAGCCAACTTGCCCTTGATACCGAAGCGATGAATGCCCCTCATGGAAGTGACACGGAGGTAAGCGTATTCACCAGGTTGAAACTCCATTTCCCGGTGTTTGCGGTCATATTTGCTCTTCTGACGGGAATGAGGGGCCTTGAGAATTTCTTGCACAATGTGAACTTGATCTTCAGCTTGTTGGACAAGATCCTGTCCGAAGTAGGGTCGTTCCCCGGTTCCTGACCAATTCAGGGGGGTTCGACATTTACGTACGTATAGAACTTCGAAGGGGGGCATCTTCAAGCTAGCCTAATAGCTATTGTTGTACGAGAATTCCGCGTACGGGAGAGATTCCTCCCATTTCATGCCGAATGAAAGGACACAAGCGCGAAGCATGTCTTCCAGCACTTGATTGACTCGTTCAACTTGGCCTTGCGACTGGGGGTGATAAGTGGTGCTGAGAGACAGACGAGTCCCGAAGGCTTCCATGAAACTCTTCCAGTATCGTGAGGTGAAAAGGCTACCACGGTCTAAACTGATGTCCAGCGGAATACCGTGGAGTGACACGATTCGGGACATTTACAGGTCTGCTAACTGTCTAGCAATGATCTTCTCCTTGACCGGCAGGAAGTGAGCAATCTTGGAGAATCGGTCGATGACGACAAAGATGGCATCGTTACATTTCTGTGACTTGGGAAAACCGGTGAAGAAGTCCATTTCGACTTTGTCCCACTTCCAATCAGGAGGAGGGAGTGGTTGCAACCAACCAGCAGGTTTCTTTTGTCCAGCCTTGACGCGACTGCAAACATCACATTCGGAAACATAGCGGGCGATGTCTTGCTTCATGTAAGGCCACCAGTACCGTTGATGAAGGTCTTTATACATCTTGGTACTGCCAGGGTGGATCGACAAGGGAGAATTATGGGCTTCTTCCATGATAGCGGGACCATAGTTAATGATGGCTAGGCTCACAGGAACTACTAGGCGGCCCTTGAAGTACACAGTATCACCATCATTGGTATCAATGGTAAAAGAGGAGGGCTTTCCTTCTGTGATTCCTTGCTTGATTTTCACAATGTCGGCGTCAAGAGATTGTCTACTCTTGATGAGGGCGTCGAGGCTTGACTCGAGAACCAGGTTATTAACGTAACCTTGAGGAACAATCGTGAGGTTCAGCTTGCGTAGCTCTTCATACATAAGTGGTTGATGTACCTGAACCTCAAGTTCAGATCAGTAAGCCTTGCGGCTCAAGGAATCGGCCATCACATTAGCCTTGCCAGGGGTTTACGAAATATCCATGTTGAAATTGGCTATTGTCTCGAGCCATCGTTGTTGGCAAAGATTCGGGTCAGGCTGAGTAAACAGGTACTTCAGACAGTGGTGGTTGGTGTAGATCTTGCAACGATTACCGAGGAGGTAATGTCGCCACAGTTCAGTGCATAGATTACCGCTGCCAATTCGAGATCATGCGTTGGATATTTATCTTCATGCGGACGCAACTGGCGAGAGCCATAAGAAATCACGCGGCGCTCTTGCATTAGGACACATATTAATGCTTGACGAGACGCGTCACAGTATATTACGAAGTCCTTCTGAGTGTCAGGGGGAGCAAGCACTGGTGGGGAAGTGAGCTTGTCCTTGAGAGCTTGGAAACTTTCCTGGCATTTATCTGTCCACTCAAACTTGATGCCTTTGTTAAGCAGATTAGTCAAAGACCTTGAAAAAAAAATTCGACGAAACGGCGGCAATAGCTAGCGAGTCCGAGGAAACTCCGGACTTTCTTGACGGTCTTGGGAGGAGCCCAGACAAGAATAGCCTGGATACGTTCTGGGGTGACGGCAATGCCATCCTTGGAAATCACATGTCCAAGGTAGGTTACTTCGGGGAGCCAAAACTCACACTTAGAATACTTAGCGTAGAGTTTGTGTTCTCGAAGCTTTTCTAGTATAAGACGATGATGTTCAGCATGTTCTTCTTCCTTCTTGGAGTATACCAGGATATCATCCAGATAAACCACGACAAACTTGTCGAGGTAGTCCATGAATATATAATTCATCAATCGGGAGAAGGTGGCAGGGGCGTTGGTCAGTCCAAAGGACATGACAGTGTACTCGTATGAACCATAGCGGGTAATGAAGGCGGTCTTTGGAATGTCCTCTTCACGAACTCGGATTTGGTGATAACCCAACCTCAAGTCGATTTTAGAAAAGACCTTTGATCCGGAAAGTTGATCATACATATCGTTGATCCTAGGAAGCGGATAATTGTTCTGGATAGTTGCCTGGTTGATAGGTCGGTAATCTTGGAACAAACGATTCGTCCCATCACTTTTCTTGACAAAAAGCGAAGGTGCTCCCCAAGCTGAGGAACTTGGGCGAATGAAGCCTTTGCGAAGTGCTTCGTCGATTTCCTTCTTGAGTTCTAGGAGTTCATGCGGCGCCATCTTGTAAGGACGCTTGGCAATAGGAATAGTTCCTGGCTTCAAGTCGATGATGAATTCGACATTTCTGATTGGGGTATTCCCGGAACTTCTTCTGGAAAGACGTCGGGAAAATCGCGAACGACTGGAACGTTCTCGATCCCTTCAAGAGGTGAGGTATTCAAAGCATTCAGAGCATATATCTGGCCTTCGGCATGCTGAGCTGTTCGGGCCAAGTACAGAATCTTATTGGCAGAAGGGTGTGTGAGCTGAATTGCCTTAGTGGCACAGTGGATATGGGAATCATGTGCCGCCAACCAATCCATACCGAGGATAACATCAATGTTGGACAACTTGAGGACAATAAGAGGGGCAGGGAACAACAGACCCACAATTGAAATGGTGGTATCGGGGCTCATCATGGTGGCACGACTCTGAGACCCAACATCATTTACCGTTAAAGGAGTGGCCAGGGGTTCCATAGCTAACCCTTATGCAGCTGAGCAAACGGCTGTGACATAAATGAATGCGTCGCTCAGGAATCAAAGAGAACAGAAGCTGGCACTGAATTGACGAGAAGGGTACCCATCACCATTCTTGGGGACTCACGAGCTTCTTCCAGCTTGACATGGGTGACTTGGGCACAATTAACGGCAGACATCTTGGCACATTTTCCTCTGGAATGACGGTTTCGACAGCTCCTCTTACGACTAGTGGGGGGAGGTGTTGCACTCTGAGGCGAAATCAGGCGGCAGTCGGGAGCAAGGTGCCCTGGCTGTACAGTCTGAATCGGCAGTTGTCCTGGTGGCGGAGGCAGGCGATGTGCAACATAAGACGGCCTCGGTGTTGGAGCTGGCCGGTGATGAACATTGTGCGGGAGCCAGACTCGAAGCCTCTGAACAGGCCGACCCGAAGATGGGCCAGCATCTCGAGCACGCTTGAGCGATTCTTTATGGCTAGTCAGAGCAGTTTCGACTCGGAAAGCTTTGCTGACTCGTGTCGCAAAGTCTGCACAGTCATGAAGAACAAGTGCGAGCTTTATATCTGGATTCGATCCTTTACGAAATTTCTCCTGCTTGCGTGCGTCAGTATCGACATCATCCACAATATAATGGGATAGTTCAAGGAATTTCCTATGATATTCGACAACAATTGTCTCGCCTTGTCGGAGTTTGAGGAACTCCTCCTTTTTCTGATGCATCAGTCCTTGGGGAATGTGCCATGCACGGAAGGCCGACAGAAATTCTTTCCAAGTGGTTAAAGTTCCATCTGGCAGCTTGAGCTTGTGGCTTTACCACCATTGAGAAGCGGGACCTCTCAGATGATACGTCGCATAGGTGACATAGAAGTCAGGGGCAACAACAGCTGACTCCATCTGAACGACAATTTCACGGATCCAATCATCAGCATCCATAGGATTCGCGGAGTCGCGGAAGGTGGACGGGTTGAGGCGAACGAACTCCTGCAGAGTGATAGGGGCATTCTGGTTTGGAAGCTGGGCCATTACTCCGGCCATAAACTGACGGTTCAGATCAAACTGTTGCAGTATTGTAGCCAAATAAGGCGGAGGTGAGGGATCGTCTGCCATCCTGCCTGAACAGAAGGGGTTAGTTCAGACAAAGCATTAGCGAGGATAAAGAGTCATACTTGATGCAGCACGAGCAATGAACGAGAAGTGCGGTAGATATACAATAGTAGTCATAAAGACATACAGATCATTGCACACAGTCGGTCAAAATCGGACAGCGTAACATCGTAGAAATTAAGGAAAAAGGACTCAGTAGGCGGCGCGCAGACCGCGGTAAGGATTACACGAAGCGACATAGCTTCCGATATGTCAATCACGCCGCAAGAAAACTGTTGGCCACAGGAGTTTGTGCCAGAGAACGCGCGGCCTTCCCAGAATGAGAATGGAATCCGCGGTCCGGGACCTGGGTCAGAACTCCTGCGACACGACTCAATCAATGGGGAAGCACCAGAACGCCGGGTGGAATCAAGAGAACGTGATCATAATGTTAGAGTTTGTAAAACTTACCAGCAAGGATAAGAGAGCAGAGTCCCAGAGCATAGGTAAGGAGAAAAGAATCCTAATACCATATATATCACACGTAGTGACATCGATGCACTACTGGAATTCTCTTGTTTGCCGTCTGCCTTGGCAGACGGCAAACACACCTTTAGTTGTCGGCAAAGAGCTTTGCCGTCTGCACCCGGATGGTACAACTCTTGTCAACAGTTTCTTCGACAAAGAGGTGCTTTGCCGTCTGCACATAATTGACGGACGGCAAAGCCTTTTGCCGACAGCATATCGGAAGGTAGACGGCAAAGACCACATGACGGCAAAAAGGTTACAAGCCCCTCCGTCAGCCGTTAACGGAGGGGTGTGCCGTCTACCGACAGACGGCAAAGATCTGATGACGTCATCAAGATTTCACCTCTCATCAGATCTTTGCCGTCTGCCCGGCAGACGACATAGTAATGTTCTTTGTCGTCTCCCACGCGCATGCAGACGGCATACAAACCAAATGGCACCCTGTCTGTTCCCAGATTGCACAGCTGGTTGCCATGTGTCACCTTTGCCGACCACCAGCAGACGGCAAAGGGCTTTGCTGACTGCCTGCAGACATCAAAGAGCCTGCATAGCCCCTTTTTTATTCTATTTTTTTTAAATCCCTGCATTTGACAAAAATATAGACATATATATAGACATATTCTCCAACAGGTGTATAAGCACATCTCAACAGAAATATATAAGCACCCATGCATGTTCTCCAACATATTGATCAACCAAAACTATGCAAATCTCATACTCTCATATATATACAAGTCCAACCACAAAGTATATATAGTACATACTAAACCAGAAAGTATCAAACACACAAGTGACCACAACTGTTTATAAAATAAACTACAAGTCCAAATGCAGCACTCCATCGTCATAGCATGACTTCCTTGAAGCAAATCTGCAAAAAGAAGAAGAAGAAGTAGAATGAGAAGAAGAGGAAGAAGAAGAAGAAGAAGAAGAAGGAGAAGGAGAAGGAGAAGAAGAAAAGACCCTCTCCTTCTGTTTTCTTCTTCTTCTTTTGAGCAAACAAAGCTAACATAAGCAATGGTGATCGAATTAAGCTAGATTTAGCATATTTTGAGGAAATTGAGCTAACTTCAGCATTTTTGAGCAACTAAGCAAACTTTAACAATTGTTGAGCCGATTTAAGCTAGCTTTAGAATTTTTTGACCAAATTAAGATAACTTTGAGATTTTTTGAGCAAACTAAGTTGACTATGTTACTTTTGGAACTAACTAAGCTAAATATGTCCTTTTTGTGTAAAATAGGCAAAGTATGGCATTTTTCGAATAAATATAGGATTTCAGAAGCAAAATATGCAATTTCAAACTAACTAAGCATTTATAAAGAAAAATATAGAACATAAATTACCGGAGTGTAGCCCTCAAGGCTGAGGTGGCTGAGAAGCATCAGTCGGGTTGCCCGAGGTTGACGGGGGAGAAGGGTCATGGGATGCAGCCCGAGAGTTATGCTGCACGAAAAGATCAACAAGCGGTTAGCACGACGCCACTCAATAAGGTATTGATGATCATTGAAAGATACTCACCGTCCCCACAGGAGAAATGATCGGCATCGGTGGAGCGGCCTGGCCAGTCTTCTCGCACATAGTCTACACATTTGTTTTCCACGAGTCAATCGTATTAGTTCCTAATATAAACAAACATTATAACATGCGTTCTTTGGGTGAATATGAACAAGTGACTTACCACGATGAGCTCGTACAAGGCCCGGTTCGACGCATCGTGGCGTGCCGCGGCCTCCTCAAGAGCCTTCGCCGTACTCTCCTCCGCCAACCGCTCTCTCTCTTCTGCCTTCTCCTCCGCCAACCGCTCCTTCTCCTTGAGTAGCCGCTGGGTATTCTGTCGCTCTCTCTCAAGAGCTTCCTGCAACCCCACTCCTGTAGTTAGCACTGTAATATTCGATGAGAGAACACAAGAATGCAAGAGTCCTTATGGCTAACCTCGATAGCGAGATCGACTGGCCGCACACGAGTCCTTATAGCAGGAGAAGAGCTCGTTTGGCGCGCCTTGATCTCAGGAAGAGTCCTATTGCACCGAATAAACTTATCTCCAATGGCCATGGCGCCATGGCGCCTTCCGCCACCACGGATCATCACCAGCTCCGGGTCTATAAGCTTCCCAACCGGGGTATAATCCTGCCCGTGCTTCTCCTTCGCCACCTCGGTATAAGCCTTCATCTTACCGTAGG
Source organism: Bromus sterilis (assembly GCA_950022295.1). Classification (NCBI taxonomy): domain Eukaryota; kingdom Viridiplantae; phylum Streptophyta; class Magnoliopsida; order Poales; family Poaceae; genus Bromus; species Bromus sterilis. The sequence continues at coordinate 151,020,827 of OX465596.1, read as the reverse complement.
CGGCAACGTTGGTGAAAGTCGACGGAGTGGCAATATCCGACTTTGAGAGTGCCTTGGCCTTCTTGTACGACGCTGTATGGGCCATGCCATAATTTTCGAACACACCAAGCGGCTCTGTTTTATTATGCTCCGCCTAAAAGACAAAGCAAAGCACAATATTAGTAAACTGCTAAGTTGTGGGTGCGTAAAAGACAATATTAGCAAAACACACATACCCATTTTTTTCCGTAACCAGCTAAGTTGCGGCTGCCTTGATGGTGTGGCACACCAACCATTTGGGCGCGCCGGTCCTTGGCATTGTTGTGGCCGGCCAACCAGGCTTCTGAGCACCACTGGTACACAATGACCTCCCAACAATCCATCTTATCCGCACACCATGTCGGTGGCGCCTAAGTTAGTAAACATGAAGATTAGCAATTATATAGGACTAGCTAGCTATGAATGAAATCAACAAAACTAAAAGATGCAAGAAGGGGTTACCATCATGTACTGGTCCCTCGAAAGATACTTCTTTTGGCATTCCGACTTGCTACGCTTATGGCCACGCTTGGCGTAGTAGTCACGGACCGCCTGCACTCGGATCTCGTGCCTTGTGTTCTGCAAGAGGCGCCTGCACTATTGGATGAGAACCTTTCCCGCCTCCTCCTCCATGGACTCTTCGACCTTGTAATATACCTGATATTAAAAGCACGAGACAACACTAATGAGTGCACCAACTACCTAGCTATTCTCAAGTTCTCATTGTGTGAAAGAGAAATTACCCAAAAGCCGTTCAACACCATGTCCGCTCTGGTGTGGCATTCGACCCCGTTGACGGTCGTATTTGACGGGGCCTGGGCAGCTATATAGTGCTCCCAAAAGAGTCCAGGCTGCGGAGGCGAATCATCATCGGGCAACTGAACCAACCCCGGGAAATTCTGCCTGATGAGCACACCAAGGATGCCATTGGGATTGTGGACACCCGAGGCGTATGCCCAACCCGAGCAATAAAATAAAGTAAAGAAGCCATCAGATATTTGCATAAACCTCGGTGTACTGAAACAAAGTAATTAAGTGCACTTACGTCTCTCCATCATGGCGTAATCAACGACCTATGGGCGGGAGTCACCGGCTCAGCCGGGAGCCGTGTACCCCCACGCTGGTACACGGTGTTACCCTCAGCCTCATCATGTGTGTGAACCGCCTCCTCTTCACCAACCTGCCTCTCTTCACGAACCTCCCCCTCGGGCGTCTCCACCTCAGGCCACGGACTCCAGGACGTGCGCCCGGATGTAGCCTCCTCCTCCACCACGGGACTCTCCGGGGAGGGAACCACCGTGTGCTCTGGTGCATCAGCCGGAGGTGGTGGCGAGGAAGGCCCAACTGTCTGCCTCCCTCTCGTGCGGCCACCACCTGCTCTGCCTCCTCTCCCGCCCCTCTTCGTCCGACCTCCTCTCCCCTTGGGCACCTCAGAAGTAGGAGGCGAGGACATGCTGGCAAGCAAAGACTTCCGTAGAGTCCCTGGTGCGAGCGTAGTACCCCGACCCCTACCTCGTGACGAAGAACCACCCGCGGAGGTCTCGCCCTCCATATCTGTCAGGAACCTGCCAGAAGCATAGTAAAATAAATTAGTACAAATGAGAAAATGAAATAATACTACTACAAAAGAAAAAAAGTAATTACTATAATGAGAATATATATAAATATATTTAAAGTTGGGATTCATACAACTAACAATAGTCGGGATCATCCATCTCTTCTCCGGGATCAATTGATGGATCATCATTACTATCACGCGTGTCGTCGTAAATGACGGCATCGTCGGGTTCAAAAACACCAACATTTGGAAGGACTTTCTGTAAACGGTCAAGCATTGACAAGTCATCTGGAGCAGTAACCTCTTCTTCTTCAGGAGGCTCTTGCACATCATTGGTATGGGCTTCTTCCTCATCATCGGTATCGGGTTCACTCTCATTGTCTTGTTCCATGTTCTCGGGTTGTGTAGAGCGGTTTCGAAAACATTTTTCCAGTCTCTGGGTTTCTTGGAAGAATTCTCCTTCATATGTCTCCGGGTTAATGTGAGGCTCATAATCATCTTCATTGGGGGGAGGTGGTCTAAGATGTGGCAGCACATCATAAACGACATCCCAAACTTTCAGGTTTTCAACCGTTTGGCAGGGGTATGATAGATAGAAAACCTGGGTGGCCTGTTGAGCCGTAATATAGACATCATGGACATTGAAATGTGTGTCTTGTCAAATTTTGACTAGACCTACATGTTCATGAGTCCGTCTAGTCTTCGACGGAAGAAACCAATGACATTTGAAGACAACGATGTTTGGAGGATTTTCACCATATAATAGAAGTTCGTATATTGCTTCAACTCTTCCATAATATTCGGTACCTCCTTCGCCAACAGCCGACACACCCGAATTTGTAGATGTTCGATCGGGCATTAATTGTTCTTTACCAACGGTACAAAAGCGATACCCGTTGATATCGTATTTCTCAAATGTACGGACCTTAAAGTCAAAACCATTAGCAACTTGTCTCAATTCGGCGTCTATAGGCTCGTCAGGTGAATTTGCCTATAAGTTTAATAGGAAAATATTGGTATATTAGTCAGAAATATGAAAAACAAATGAAACCCTTTATGAATGGTAGTTACCGTTCGTTTGAACCAAGATATGAAACCGGGATTGCCGTGTCCATGTTTGGCGAGGTCATACTCTGCGATGGAATCCCTTTCAATAACCGCTCCATTCCAGTATTGGGCGACGTATCGACTGTACCAATTGATGTGGAGAAGACACCAGAATTATAAGAAGTTGCAAAACATTTTACGCACCGAGCACTTACTCGATGTACGGACGCACTTCTGTTAGGTTGGTAAAGATATACAACGTAAGGGTTTTCCATTCTTCGAGATCTAAAATCATATTTCTCGAAGCACCAACAGATCCAAGCTTCCCTTTGAATAGGCTGAGGTTGGATTGACGTCGTTCGGGGTCGCCTGTATTGTATCGAGGCTCTGGATTATGCAAATGGCAATTTTTGGCTTCATCGTGTGTTGTCATGAAGTTTGCCGCCTCCTCGGTAATGAATGCCTCGACCATGGATTCTTCAATTGTACGTTTATTTTTACATTTTGCTCGAAGCGTCTGCTGCATTCTCTCGGTTGAATAGCACCAACGGTTTTGCACAGGGCAACCCAATCTTGCCTCGGTCGGGAGATGCAATATCAAATGTTGCATCGGATTAAAAATACCCGGTGGAAAGATCTTTTCTAACTTGCAGAGCAACTCCGCCACGGTCTCTTCCATGTCTTCTAGCACGCCATTGGATAGTTCTTTAGCACAAAGAACACGAAAGAAATAGCTCAGTTCTGCCAGTACTAGCCATTCTTCCTCGGGGATATAGCCGCGCAACATCACCGGCATTACCTGCTCAAGCCATATGTGCCAATCACTACTCTTGAGACCAAATATTTTCAATTTTTTTGGACTAGCTCCCCTCCTCGGATTCGCTGCATACCCATCGGGGAACATCAAACGGTTTTGCACCCACAATAGAATTTCCCTCATATGCCCCCTTTCAAGATTGAACCAGGCCCTTGGATTCGACCAATTCTTCCTTCCTTTCGGCTGTCGCATGTTCTATAAAGGTCTATCACATAGAGTCTCCTGGTCGACTCTAGCTTTAGGATTATCCTTTGACATCCCATCTATGCCAAAAAAATGTACCAAATAGGGCCTCACCGATATTCTTTTCAGTGTGCATCACATCAATGTTGTGTGGAAGTTCGAGGTCTTTGAAGTAGGGGAGATCCCAGAAGCATGTCTTGTGAGTCCATGCGTGTTCCAAATTATATCCCTTGAAATACCCGGGACGTTCTGGATCAGGCTCGAGAGAGTTCAACTGAGCCAGGACCTGTTCACCCGTCATCGTAGGTGCTTCCAGGTTTTTGACAGCTTAGCCTTTGATGAAGTTCTTCCTGTCTCTTCTGAAAGGATGCTTAGGAGGCAGAAACTGTCTATGCAAGTCAAAGCAGGAATACTTGCCACCCTCCTTCAGCCAATGAAACTGAAGAGCAGACTTGCATGTTGGGCATGCGAACCTTCCATGAACACACATGCCAGAGAAAAGCGCATACGCCGGCAGGTCATGCATCGAGTACTGATACCACACATGCATTATGAAGGTCGTTTTGCTAGCTGCATCGTATGTCTTGAACCCTTCATCCCAAGCTTGTTGCAATTCCTCCTTAAGCGGTTGCATGTACATATCCATATTCTTCCCCGGATATTTGGGCCCTGGTATTATCAATGTCAGGAAAATGTTCTTCCTTTTCATAATCTTTGAGGGGGGAAGATTGAGTGGCATGAAAAATACAGGCCAACAACTATATGAGGCTGCCATCAGACCGAAAGGATTGAACCCATCCGTGCCGACGGTGATTCGGCAATGCTTTGGATCCTTAGCTTTTTGCACATGTTTTTCATCGAAGTGCTTCCATGCTAAACCATCTGATGGGTGAGTCAACATCGGCTTCCCATCTGCATCAAATTCCGTTCTCTTCCCATATTTGTGCCATGTCATCTGTCTGGCTGTGTCTTCCATCATGTAAAGGCATTGAATTCTTGGTATCACTGGAAGATACCGAAGAACATTTACGGGTATTTTGGTCTGTTTCTTCTCACCTTGACCATTGTCTACCACAACAGACCTGGATGACTTGCATTTGGGAAAATACTCTTCCTGCACATACTCTTTCCTAAATAAAGAACATCCATTCTCACAAGCATGTATCTTCTCATAGGGCATCTTAAGTACCTTGAGGATCTTATCCAATTGGTACAGGTTTGCAGGCATAACATGAACTTTTGGTAGAAACCGCCCAAATAGGGTCATGCTTGCATTGTAGAATTCTGTGCCCAAGTTGAATTGTGCCTTCAGAGACATCACTTGTGCGATGGCATCGAGCTGACGAAGCTCAGTGTGAGCGTGGAGAGGACGTTTTGAGGACTCCAACATCTCATAGAAGGCCTTCGCAGTTTCCTCCATCTCATCGTCCTCATCCCGCGCATCATCAAAGTCCTGCACCATGTCTTCGATCCCAGTTCTGTACTCGTTCGTGCGCTGGCGGACCACCTCCTCTCTCCTGCGTCCGGCAGACTCGCCATGGAAAGTCCACACCGTATAATCAGGTTTAAAACCCCACTTCTGCAAGTGTTACCCATATCCACCTGTGTCGCCTGTTTATAGTTGTCGCACCTAACACAGGGGCACCAGGTTTTTCTCTGACCATTTGCAAACGCTGCTCTCAGAAAGTCCTTGGTTTTCATTGCCCATTCAGTGTTGATCTCTTTCTGATTAGGGCGACCGGTGTACATCCAGGCACGATCATCGCTCATCTTGTCACTAGCTAGCTACTAAACATCAAATATACAAGTTTTTCAATATTATTACATCCACTTTTTATTGCTTTTATACATAGCTACGGCATATGCAATTAATTAACCTACACACTAATAGGTAAAGATAGGTCCTAATCCCACCCGAGTATGTGTAGATTTGGTTCGTTTTCCCATGCTCTGCTCCCGACCCGACGCAGAATTTCGGCAGCACCTCCCCGCTTTTCTCCTAATAAACGTCTCGACAACAAGCCGAGAGGTTGTGTATCTGGAGAACAACTGGGAGGCGCTGACGAAATTCAACGTCGGATCAGGAACAGAACATGGAAAAATGACCCAATCTATATATACTCGGGCTGTCCATGGATAACGTTGGAAGTTTCGAAAGAATTACTATTATAAATATGCAAATGAATGCATATTTATACTGTAATCCTTTCCAACGGGAGACGCATAGTGGTTACGCGACTTTATTTACCTAGCTAGTGTCATCGGCACGAAGGCCGGAACAGAGCAAATGAAGGGGGAAGAGGATATAGGACATTTTTTGCTTACCCTCGAACTTAGGGGAGGTCGTCGAACACGAGACCCTCGACGGCGGTGCTCGGGGTACACACCTGCACATTAAATTTCAAAAAATCAACACAAACAGTACTACCGGTAATTAAGCCAAGTAATACTAACATGTAATTACTCACTACATTATGTAATACTAACAATTTTCATCGGGATACGATCTACTACGACCTAGAGAGAAGGTCTACATAGAGTGCCTCCGCCATCTTCACCGGAAGGAGCGACGAGTTGTCTTCCACCACCATTTTCACCGGTAAGCCGGAGGGCAGGGCGGGAGCAGCCGGTGGTTATTGCGGTGGCGACGGTTCGGGCTGCTCCTCCTTCTTTCTCTTCTTTCTTCTTCTCTCCACCACCTTCTTCTCCTCCTCCTTTCTCTTCTTTCTTCTCTCTTCCTCCTCCTCCTTCTTTCTATTCTTTCTTCTTCTCTCCACCACCTTCTTCTCCTCCTCCACCATCAGCTTCTTCTTCTTCACCTCCAAATTCTTCTTTTTATTCACCTTCAACTCACTCGATCTTCTTCTTTTGATTCCTTTCTTTTCTTTTTTCTCTTCTTCTTTTCCTATTATACTTTTACTGCTATTTTTTTCTCCTCTTTTTTTATTTCTTCTAACTAAACTAAATAAATGAAAATCTAACTAATATGTAATTAAACCTAAACAGAGAATGCTTCTAACCCAACCTAAAACCTAAAACTAACTAACTAATTAAAAAAAGTAACACATATGCAAAAACTAACTAAAGTAGAACTAATAAAACCTATTCTAACTACACTAATAAAAATTACTACATCTAATTAACTGAAAAATAAGAAAAAAACAGGGTACGAGGCCTTACCAGGGGTGGGGGGAGGTGGCGGCGGTGGCAGGAGGTGGCGCCGGTGAGGACCTGCAGCGGCACCGGTCAGAGGAGAGGAGAAGAGAGGAGGAGAGGGGAGAAGAGGGGATCAGAGGAGAGGAGAGGAGGAGTGGAGGAGAGGAGGGCAGGGCCTCACCGGCGGTAAAGGGCGGCGACGGCGCGGGTCGTCTGCCGACATACGGCAAAGGCTCTGTTGCCGTCCGTCCACAGACGGCAAAGCCGAGGGCCGTTAGCCAGGCATAGGTACCTTTGCCGTCTGCCTGCGCCCACGCAGACGGCAAACCTGTGGTTTGCCGTATGTCTTCGTTTTACCGTCTGTACTTAGGGCAGCAGACGGCATACCACGGCTTTGCCGTCCGCCCCGACGAAAAACAGACAGCAAAGCCGCTGGCACATGGCAAAATGGTGAATTCCAGTAGTGATGTGGGCCCGTAAGACAAATATTAAGTTAGAAAAATTGTTTTTCAAAGTCTAGACTCAACTTCGACCAGGTAGTGTTTCCGTGGCTTCCTACTGGCAGTCGGCTCTGATACCAACTTGTAACACCCCCAATTGCGATCATGTACTTAATCATGCACGCACTGTACATAATCGAAATTAGGGTGTCACGGTAGTCTCCCCTTGCAGTCCACTATATACAACCTCCCCTTTCCATTTGATAAAAATGCATAAATGCTTAGTAGCAGACGTAAGACTCGCGGGTATGCTAGATAGTCACCCTTGCTTTATTTCCCCCTTTTTGTTTTTCCTGATCGGCCGCTGCAGTCGACGTTGGAGCCCAGGAGTAGGAGATTCTAGCAGGAGCCTACTACGACGTCGAGTTCCCGTTGACCAGGTGTAGTTCGGTGGATCCCAGGCAGGAGGCCTCTCCTTTTCGATCTGTATCTCTGATGTTATTTGGGCTAGCCTTCTTAAGGCAAAACTTGAGTAACTATGTCTATACTCAGATATTATGTTTGTATGACTTATGTATTCGGGTCCGTGCGACCCCCTTCCTTGTAATATATTGGTTTATCCTTTTGTGTTTAGTGTTGTGCTGTGATATTCTCACCGTGGCACCTTGATCTCGATCATGTACCCTGCGTGTATGATTACTGTACATGATCGTAAATTGAGGGTGTCACATAGGGAAATACTTGTAGAACCACTAGGTTTTTTGCTATGCCTAGGCACTTTGAGAACATGGATAGATTGCTAGATAGGAATGAAGTAGATGTGTTGGATTAGTTTGAGTATTTGGAACCCCTGTAGTACCGGATCTCAGATCCGTGCTCTCTGCGCCAGGACGGTACTACCACTAGTCCCGCTGCAGTACTACCGCTCGTGCGGTACTACCGCTTGGCGGTACTACCGTACCAAGAGCGGTACTACCATGATTCCTGAAACTGACACTTATCCAATAGATCTGCTTTGTTCACCTGTGTCCGGGCTCTTGCATCTCATGTGTTTTTGTTTTCTAGTTCTCTCTGTTGGTGTTGGTCAGGTGATGGCTCTCGTCGGAATCCCAAGCGCAAGGCCTCTGTCCAAAGCGGTGTTTCCTTCAAGAGGACTGCTCAGAAGAAGAAGGAACCAGTCAAGCATGTATCAGAAATGCCACTTCCCGAGTACAAGGCATACCATGAAGTCAATCCGTACCGCGAGGATCAAGACCCAGAGTTGGTTGGCACTCAGTTGTGGAATAAAACTCATAGGGATGTTTTCTATATGATTCTGAAGCACACGAAGAACAAGTATGTTCCACATGTGAAGATTGTCCAACTGAGGCATATACGGGCTCACCCCGAGTACTTTGGAGAGGCATATGCCTTATGTGAGAAGTTTGGGATTCTGGATACCATCTCCTTCAACAAGAGGTTCGATGCGGATCTCCTTTCCCAGTTCTATGCCACGGTGTACTTCACCAACCGCGAAGATCGGACCATCATTTGGATGTGCAAGGATGAGCAGGTGAGCTGCACATGGGGGGATTTCATGAGTGCTCTGCACATTCCCGTCTCCACTAAGGATGAGCTAGTGTGCGTTCGTCCGCACACCGAGGGGAATGCCAAGAACAAGAGGTTATTGGGTCCGTATCAGACATCTATTCCATATACTGATGCAAAGGGAAATCAGAAATACATAGTGGTTCTCTTCCCGTTCTTGGACATCATGCACTACATCTTCAGGACATCTCTGTTTCCCAGGGTGGGCAATCTGGACATGGTTCACAGTTACCTGGTGAACATGCTTCTCCTCTGTGTGGAGTGCAAGGGCACCACGCAGACCTTGGATGTATGTGACATCATGTGGGAGGAGCTCTATCTTGCTGTGATGGAATGAAAGGTTACAATTTATGGCCCATATTTGCAGGTCCTCTTCGAGATCACTTGGGAAACTACTTTTGAGGCGGTGGAATTTCCCGGTGGGCCTCTGACTGCTCACGAGGAGGTCCAGTTGCGCATCAAGGACAACTGGGTTGGAGGTCATGGTCCAGCTCATGACTCTCAACCTCCAGCCGGATGAGACGAGGAGGTTCAGGAGAAGCCGGAGGCAGGTGGCGGCAGTGTTCCCTGCACTCGCTCTGGTGCGCGCTTTGGCGTTGGTAGTTCGTCTTCTGCATAGGGTCCTGAGCATCTGGGATGGGCTTCCAAGCTCACCAGGAAGGTGAAGCAGCTCTTTGCATTCAGACTGACATTCAGCACTGCATGTATGAGGCTCACAAGAGGGAGAAGGAGAACTGGCAGCTGCAAAAGGCATTCTACAGGCAACATGGTATGACGGTAAAGGACGGGTCCGAGAATAACATCACTCTAGAACACAAGTGGATCTCCAAGTTCAGCGAGTGGTATCTCTCTGATGATGTGCCTGGTACCTCTTCCACTTCTCAGCAGCCAGCTACTGACGACCCAGAGGCAGCAGTGGAGTCGGAGGAGTCTGATGAGGACGAGGACTATGACGAGGACATCGAGTAGTCCATCACCATGGGGCACTAGGTCGCTCTCTGCCTTTTTGGCGTCTCGATGCCAAATGGGGAGAGATTTTTAGGATTCCGATTTTCATCTTCTCAGGGTTAGGCGAGTCACACGCGTGTTTTAGTTGTTTCATTTGCTCCGCTTGTGAACTCTGTTGTTTTCTTTGCTGTGAGACGTATGCTATCCTATGTTCGTACTCCTATTGTCTGGTTATGTGATTCTATGTTATGACTTATTATCTTTATGATCACATATTTGTTATTTCTAGCTAAGTATGGCCTATTTTATAAAATATAGGGGGAGTGTCTTCCTTATGTGTGTGTCTTGCATTCCAAAGGCATATCTAAATTGATGCACACATCTAGGGGGAGCCTGACTATATTTTGTAAATAAATGGCATGTTTTAAATTCCCTAGTGCTTTACTGTGCAAATCTTGTGTTGTTATCAATACACCAAAAAGGGGGAGATTCATAGGACATATTTCCCCGTGATTGGTTTTAATTATTGATGACAATACATTTGAGGATTAATCGGGTGCGATGAGCATTTCAGATAATTATATTCATGGCACTAGATGGTTATTGCCCCCTCGGTTAATGAAGCGGGAAGACAGAGTTTTCCTTTCGATTTAATTTTTGGTAAATTGAGTCGTAGGAAAACCGTACTATTATGAGGGGATCCGCTATGGAATGGTGGGTGGAATCATCACACAATTTCACTTGCTGCACCCACATTTTTCCCATGCGTCGTGGAGGTGTGAAACTTGGTGGCATTGGCTCCCTGGCTCTGCCATGGCGGTAGTACCGCTCTAGGAGCGGTAGTACCGCGCCACGGTAGTACCGGGACCCAGCCGCACCCATTACCAGAATCTCACAGGACTCTGCGGTAGTGCGGACGGCACTGGGGCTCGGTAGTACCGCTCCTAGTGCGGTACTACTACTCCACGGTAGTACCGTTGACCAGTACCGCACCCACTACCGGGATCCTTCTGGACCCCGCGGTAGTGGGCACGGCACTGGCCCTCGGCAGTACCATGGGGCAGTAGTACCGTTCTCGGTACGGTAGTAGCGCGCCCCGGTAGTACCGGGGCCAGTACCACACCCACTACCGGAATCCCTCTGGACTCCACGGTGGTGGCCACGGTACTGACCCTCGGAAGTACCATTGGCACGGTAGTACCGCAGCTGGTACGGTAGTACCGCTTCAGGAGCGGTAGTACCGCTTCAGGAGCGGTACTACCGTGGTTGGTGGTCTGCCAACAGCTGCATTTATGCCCACCTATAAAAGGGGGTCTTCTTCCCCATTGAACCTTACCTCATTTATTGCTCTCACCTCCATTGACGCCAAAGCTCCATTCTCGCCCGATCTCCCTCCCTAGCCATCAAAAATTGTTGATTCTATAGGGTTTAGAAGAGGAGGCCCCGATATACACTTCCACCAAAGGATATTTGATTCCCCCATTAATCCCGTATGGATCTTGTTACTCTTGGGCGCGTTGGTGCCCTAGATGGAAGAGGTCACCTCGAAGCCACATTCCATTGTGGTGAAGCTTCGTGGTTTCGTTGGGAGCCTCCAATTAAGTTATGGAGATCGCCCCAACCTTGTTTGTAAAGGTTTGGTTGCCACATTCAAGGACGCCTAGTAGTGGATCACGGCATCTTGCATTGGTAAGAGCGTGAGGAGAAATAGGGTGGCCCTCGTTGGCTTCATGTGAGCATTGTGCTCCTCACCCTCTCCAAATGGAGACGTACTTCTCGAAAGAGAAGGAACTTCGGCAACATATCCTTGTCTCCCGTGTTCCCCTTTACCTTTACTTCGTGCAAGTTATTTTCATTGCTTATTTCTTGCTTGCTAGTTCGGTTGTAGTTGTTGGCATATAGGTTGCTCACGTAGTTGCACTTCTAGACAACCTATATTCATTGTTGGGCCTAATTTGTTAAGAAGAGCTAAAAAAATTTAGTCGCCTATTCACCCCCCTCTAGTCGACATTCCGATCCTTTCACCAAGTCATCAGGAACAAAGCTCGTCTTGCCGCTCAAGGATACACACAAGTCGAGGGTATCGACTTCGGTGAAAGCTTTGCTCCTATTGCTAGACTTGAATCCATTCACATCATGCTCGCATTTCCTAACCATCATAATATCAAGTTATATCAAATGGATGTGAAAAGTGAATTCCTCAATGGTAATATCGAGGAAGAAGTATATGTTGCTCAACCCCCAGGTTTTGAAAACTCGAAGAATCCTGATATGGTGTATAGATTGAAGAAAGATCTTTACTGACTGAAGCAAGCCCCTCGGGCTTGGTATGACACACTAAGGGATTTCCCCATCAGGAAGGGCTTCAAATCTGGTTCCCTCGATCCAACTCTTTTCACCAAATGCTATGACGATGCCTTATTAATATGTCAAATCTATGTTGATGACATTATATTTGGATGCACTAACAAGAAATACAGTGAAGGATTTGCATTCTTGATGAGTGAACAGTATCAGATGTCCATGATGGGCGAACTAAAGTTCTTCTTAGGGCTTCAAATTCGTCAGCAACACAACGGCATCTTCATCTCTCAAGAGAAGTACCTCAAGGAGTGCCTGAGGAAATTTGGGATGCAAGACTACAAAGGCATCAAAACACCGATGCCTAGAAATGATCAACTCGGTCCTGATGAAAATGGCAAGGACTACGATCAAAAGGTATACCGCTCCATGATAGGTTCTCTGCTATATCTATGTGCATCTAGGCCTGATATAATGTTGAGAGTTTGCATGTGTGACCGATTCCAAGCGGCACCAAAGGAATCGCATCACCAAGCGGTGAAACAAATTCTTCAATATTTGGCTCACACCCCGTCGCTAGGCTTATGGTATCCAAAAGGCACACAGTTGGATCTTGTTGGGTACTCATACTCGGATTATGCTAGAGATCGTGTGGATAGGAAGTCTACCTCAGGAACAAGTCACTTCCTCGGACGCTCACTGGTGTGCTGGTCATCGAAGAAGAATCATTGTGTCTCCCTCTCCACTATTGAAGATGAATACATCGCCGCTAGTGAAAGTTGTTCATAACTTCTCTGGATGAAGCAAACTCTCAAGGATTACGGCATCAACCTGAAGAAAGTACCACTGCTATGTGACAATGAGAGCGCTATCAAGATCTCTCAGAACCCGGTACATCACTCGAGGACGAAGCACATTGAGATTCGGTATCACTTTCTTCGGGATCATGTGTTGAAGGAAGACATCATCATCAGCCGCGTGAAGATTGAAGACCAACTTGCTGATATATTCACTAAGCCTTTCGATGAGAAGAGTTTTAGCCCTCTGAGGTGTGAGCTAAATATCTTAGATTCCTCAAATTTCCAGTGAATGGACACACATCCTAACGCTTAAACAATATTGAAGAATCCTGATGTACAACACACAATGCGCCGTACTCCTCAAATCATGAGGAACTACCTTGCTAAGTGTGAAGAAACTAACGTGGAATTGACTCAAGATCCATACAACAATTGTATGGTATCAAGTGTATTATTCCCTATAAGGTGGGTAGCGCCACCACCGAAATTCCTTAGGAATCATGGTCCTAAGTTTCCTCATTCGTGTCTTCATCCTGATACTTACTGTTTAGTCCTCAACATCATTCACCTATAGCTTTTGTTCTTTAGAATTTGTTTCTACATCTAGGTGAATGTGATCGGACCCGTCCCTCTATGCTCACTTATCCAATCTTTCTATCTCAAGTATGCGTTCATTTGAAACTCCCGTGTTCCTCAAACTGAGGCTTTAACTTTATCCTCAACACTTTCATTGTCCCCAGTTTCCTCAAGATGAGGACTATCTGTTTAACGTTAATCTTATCTCTTGATCGTTGCTTTTTACCGCACATTGTGCATATCCATCAATGAGATCAACACAAAAATCTGAACCGCCAGGGGTAATCTCGTCCACAAAAATCGCGACCCCTCATATTTTACCCCTCTATAAATAGCCACCACCCCCGCGGTCATTTTCCCCACACCTCATTCTCTCTCGCGTAGCCGCCCTTGAGCTCCTCAAGCTCTTGCGCTGTCGACGTCGGAGTTCATCATCGCCGGAGAATACCAACTTTGGTTTCCTCAGCATTCGCCTCATTTCTGGTACGACAAAGTCTCAACCATTAATTCCTTAGTACTGCAACTTCTTTGAGATTCTTCACGATTCTTCAAGCCACTCAATTCCTCAGCAGTACTGAAATCTTACTGAGACCAATGCTTCTTTAATTTTCTTTCCTCAACACCTTCCTCATGAACGCATATAACCGTACCCCGCCTTCCCTCGCAACTTAATTCTGTCATAGGTACATGTAAGCTGAGCAATCTTATGGTTCTCATAGTCTCACTTCATTTGTAGCTCAGCTTGAAAGCACAATTCCTCAGTCTCCTCAGCTGAAGAAAATGGCTCCTCATCGCAAGCTCACCGATACTGCTCGTGATTTTCCCCCAGCGCTCTATGAAAAATTGAAGACTCCCGAACGTGAAACTACTGGTGATCGGAAGAAATGGGTGTAGAAAATCACGAGGGAATGGGCCAAACGTTGGGCTACATACCAATGGATCAGTCTTCAGCATGAGGAGATGTTTGCGGTCAATCCGCCCTTGAAGACTTTGGGCATCAAGGCTTGCCCTCCTACTGAACCGGGTGTCATTCCTCACCCCTCAACCTTAAATACTCCCAATGACTTTCCCGATGCTTATCTGTGCTACCTCAAGAGGACGGCTCATCTTGCAACCAGTCTGGCCCGTGACATGGCTGCCTCAGTACATATTCCACCTCAGCCTGCTGCTCAGCCTCAGCCTCGTCCTCCCGGTCAGCCTCACCAAAAAACTCCTGGCATCAAACCAAAACCTTAAGCTCCTAGTTCCTCATGCCAGCGCACTTCTGGGGCTGCTCCTACCTCAAGGCATCGGACTAATGAGTCTAGGAGTGCACCTGAGGCTTCCACCACAATGCCTCAGCCTCAGCTGAAGACCAAGACTGTTCTTCAACGCGGCGCAAGACCTTCTCCGAAGAAAACTGCTATGCGCGGTGCCATTCAGCAGACTAACTTCAGCTCTGATGATGACAATGAGTTTGAAGATCTGGCCGGTTTTGTGGCTACTGAGGAACAAAAGATTGAGTATGTGCGTGCAGCAGCCAGACGCAAAGCTGAAGCTACGGGTTCTGAAATCCCACGTCTTCTTGATCACAAGAAGATCTTGGAGTATATTGAAATTTGGTCTGTAAATCCTGATACTCCTCTTGATGATTTGGATATACCAAAGTACCTCGAGTTCTACATTCAACAGTTCCTCATCAATGAGATACATCACCGAGACTTCAGAAGCAGTTGAAACGTCAACTGAAGAATGTCCACAGTGAATTCAAAAAGAAACCTGTCACTGATGTTACTCCTCAGGAATTCATCGAGTATCTATGTGAGGTTCAACGGCTCACTACTGAGTTCAATGCCAAATGCGCCTACATTGGAAAATCAAAGGAACGCATGTCCAGGAAAATGAACAACCTGATGAAACTTCGGCAGCCATCATCCTCAGTACCTCCTGCTGCCCCAGTACAATCTGATGTCATGCCTGAGGACTCCTAACAACACCTCAAGCGCATGCCTGAAGCCTCACCATCCACTTCACATGCGGCCAAGCGGGCCGCACTGGAAACCACTGTTGAGGAGCCAATCAATGCGGCTCCTATTTCTTCAGCTCCTCCGGCATCAAGGAATCCTGAGGCTTCCACAACATCTCCTGCTGTCTCAGGAGACCAAGAAACTTCTGAACGCCTCCTGGTCGTCTTCACCCCACCCTCCAAGGAAGTTGTGCCTGGGTCTGGAACCCGAATCGTTCCAACACCTCAGTTCCACCCTCCTCCCATCATCACTAAACTTGAGGACATTGATGTTGATATTGAGGATACCTGAACTCCTCGTATCATGGATGAGGAATATGAACTGGAGAACTCCCCCACTCACACCATTTTTTCACTCGAGCCTCACTCCCCCACTGCTACTGAAGTGCTTCCTGATACCACTCAGAACTCTAAAGACTCAGTTGGTGCATCATCCAATTCAGCCTCTGATGCTGATGAACCGGAAGCCACTAGTGCTCCGAATGCTGCTATTGATGACACTAATGCTATAGCCACTCCCATTGCTGAACCTGAGACTTCTGCCCCCTCCGCTGACATTGAAGCAGAGCACAACACTAATGCTGAACCTAAAGCTGCAAAGGAAAGCTCAGCTGAACGACAAGTTACATCTCCATCAGCCCCAGCTACCTCCCCTAAACCTGGCCCTGATGCTACAGCTGAAACCCATGCTCCTCCACAAGCATCTCCATCTGCTTCAGCTTCACCAGCTCCTCAGGAGAAAGCCTCAACTCTTTCTCTCTGTACTAAGCAGAATAAGCCTGTTTATCGCAACCTTGAGGTTGATGCACGTCCAAGCGTAAATGCTGATGCATTTTTCAACACCATGAGCTTCTTCCAAGAAGGGATTCAAAATCCATACCACTCTGCTCCGCCTAGCAAGTTACTGCGGTTCTGGACTGCCACTCAGAAGAACTATTATGCATCAGCCCTCTACATAGTGCAGAAGGTCTTACCTCACAAGCACATTCCTCATCCGGATATGGAGGAAATTCCTTGCTTCAACAATGTGCTGCATGATCTCTTGCATGCCAAACTGCTTCAGTTCTGCTCCGAGTGCATTCACTGGAATGAAGAGCTTGTCCTTCAGTTCTATGCTACATTATATGTCTCAGGCGAACCCAAGGACATCAACACTTGGGTGCTCGAATGGAAGACTGAGCATCAGCACTATACTTCCTCAGTACCTGAGATTATTGAGATTCTTCAGCTGCCTCCCTCTGATGCTCCACCTCGTACCAAGTTCCTCGTGACTGAGCTTCAGTATCTGCCAAGCACTCTGTACAGTATTCTGGCCAAGTCTTTTTTCCCAATCAAGCGGTATGAATCCACAGCTGAAGAGGTTGTGGGCATCATGAAGAACATTCTGTATAACCTCTGCATGTCTGCACCAATCAATGTCTCAGACTTCTTCTTCGGGACAATGGTTGATGCTGCCCAAAATCCTCATATTCTGAAGCCGTATGCTCTGTGGATTATGAAGCTGATCTGTGCAAAGAAAGGTATCAATTTTAAGCCTAATCAGGCAAATCATTGCAAGTACTTTCCTCCAATTGAAGTGCTTTAGCATACTATTTCTTCAAATGCCAAGGGCAAATAAGTCTTCTATGAGAAAGTTCTACCTGAGGATTCTCTTGGTGGCAATATTCGACAGCCTCAGTCTCGCACCACTCATGAGGAGCGCACCCATGCCTCAACTGAGGAAACTACTCAAGCTCACATAATGACTGACCGTGAGATTCTCATCAGTCTTCATCAGAAAGTGGATCGCAACCATGACTGGACAAAGCGTCAGATTGGCTACATCCTCAGCTACATGGCGCGTATGCACACTGCCCAAAAGAAGATTCATCAGTTTGCTCATCATACCTATCAACGACTTGATGCTCTTCTCAATGAAGTCATTGTGCCTGAAGACCTCGCCAAGCTAGGCCTCAAGCAACCTCAAGTCTCAGAGATTCGGCCCCCTCGTCAGTTAGCTCGATGCAAAAAACCACCTCTGGTGATCGAATCCTTCTCTTCAGAACAAGAGCTGTCCCCTGAAGAAGTTGAAGACACTGCGGCTTGTCCTCACACTGCAAAAGCATTCCTTCGGCCTGATTCCCCTCAGCCATGAGGCATTAATTTTGGGTCGTTAGTCGTAGTCTCTCCTTTTTTATCATTTAATGACAAAGGGGGATAAATATGTTAGTCTTCAAGCGGGTCAATATGGGGTTCCTCAGTTACAACTCTCGTTCTTCAGCCTATTTTTTTAACGAGTTGTATACTGATATTTTGTGTGTGGTTGTCTGATATTTTTGAGCTACCTCATGATATTCCTCAAGTTTATTTTATACTCATGATATTCCTCAACAACCACTTTACTCAATGCTATGTTTATTCCTCAATCATTCTATATGATGCACTCTTTCAGATAATCCTGGATATAGGGGGAGCTCCTCATGTTTTTCAAAAATTATCCACTAAGTTCTCAAAACATGCATATCCTCAGGGGGAGCATCTCTATATCAAGAAAGAATTAATTGTTTTCTTCAAGTTTTAATTCCTCAAATTTTTTTATTTAATCCCGTGGAAGCTTTAACCTGATTGTCATCAAATCACCAAAAAGGGGGAGATTATAAGTGCATCTATTGCCCCTTTCAGGTTTTGGAGTATTTGATGACAAAAAGGTTAAGGGACTAATGTGTTTGTGAGTATACACGTGAGAACAATCCTTGAAGAAGAGGTTAGCCACCGTTGTCGACCCCCAAAAATGCTGAGGAATATTGAAGAAATCGGTGTGTTTTCTGAAGACTGACGAGGCCCAAAATCCTGAGGAAACAGGGTCCTGAAGCATTCTGCTGAAGCTGAAGAAGTTGTTAAAGATCCTGAGGCAACTCGCGTCGAAGCCGAAGTTGAAGCGTAGTCTACATTAAGACTTTTATACTTCTTATGTCGTAGGAAAACACCGCATTGTTGGAGGGGTTGAGGAAAATGAGTTATGTATTTCTGAGGAAGTGCTCAAATAGAAATCCCAGAGAAATCTACTGCAGTAGAAGTTCAGTTCCTCGGGTGTCGGAGACCTTGTTCTTGAGGATACTGAGGAATCTGTATTTAGTTGAGGAGTCAGGAAACTGCCAGTGCAGTTCGCCTGAAGAAAGAGAGAGTGTGTTCGGACCGTGCCACGTGTCGCGTGGTGAGTTGCTGATACGTCCCAAACATATCTATAATTTCTGCTTGTTCCATGCATGTTTTGTGTGACTTTTCCATGTTTTGCTTGAACTTTCATACACTTTTGAACCTATTTGGACTAACCTATTAACTCAGTGCACCCAGTTGCTAGTTTCTGTTTTCTGCTGTTTTTGTATTCCAGGTTTTCCGACCATTAAAAGTGCTCCAACAATTCCAGGAAAAATATATAAAAAATCAGCGCAACAGAAGCTTCCGGAATCACCAAGAGAGGGAAGGGGGGCCACCACCAGGCAGCCAGGAGGGAAGGTGGCGCGGCCCCACCTTGGGCCCTCCTGACTGCCTCGTGGGTCCCCTCGACGCCCCCTTCGCCTATATTTACCCCTCGGGGTTGAAACCCCTAATACGGACTCCCCTTTCGCGATCTCGCCTCTGTTCCACCGCCACCGCCGTATCTAGATCGGGGCTGCCTGGAGAAGATGCTCCGGCACCCTGCCGGGAAAAGCTACCCCCTCCGGGAGACCCTCCATAGCCATGGACGCCTCCCGTATGTACCGTGAGTAGTTACCCTTGGACCATGGGTCCGTGAACAGTAGCTATGTGATCTATCTCTCCCCCTTTTGTGATTCCACTTTCGAGCCCTCGTGAACTGCCTCACATGATCGAGGAATCTATGTAATTTCTGTTGTTGCTATGGTGTGTTTGTTCGGATCTGATGGATTATGAGACTATGTTCAGATTGTGATGAGTAATATATTTGGTTCTTCTCTTTTATATTTCGTTCTTGAGTAAATTCTTGCATGTTCTCCGTCGCGGTATTTTCTTTGGCCAAGTATTTTATTTGAAACTCCAAGAGAGAGCGTTATGCTCGATTGTGGGTTCAGCCCCTTGATGTCTAGCTTGAGTGACAGAAACATGAGACTAGGGGATGTGTTGTTTCCACCAGGGATAAAACAACAATGCATGTACCTACGGGTGCAAGGATTGTTTACTTTACGCATAGTTCTGTTAATGCAGTTGTCTGTTTCTTTGAGGTTACACTTTGGGTGGGATTCGCAACTTAATACCAGCGAGATGTTCTGGATAGATATCTCAAGGTGGATGATTCGTAGTAGATGCAGATGGATTTCGGTTACTTACTTTGGCGTACTGCCCATTGCTTTTGAGCCCTTGCTTTCTTTGCAGCATAGTTAGCATTTCGGTGCCTTCATAATCCTGTCAATTTCCCAACTGTGATTTGTTTACCTCGCTAGCACTTTTATCGTCTTTTGGGAGAGAGACATCTCTAGTGAAAATCACGGGACCCCGGTCCTTCTTCATATCACTGTTTACACCCTTATTACTTTCAGTCTTTACTTTCAGTTGCCACTATTATTATCTCTTGCGTTGATCCTTTGTAAACAGCAAGGCCGGAGGAATTGACAACTCCTTTGTACTCGTTGGGAGCAAAGTTATTTGTATCTGTGTGCAGGTCCAGGTGAAGCTAGCAACCTCGGCGCCATTGTTCACTTTACCACCTTCTTGTATCCTTCGAAGTCCTACGGAAGATAAACCTTGGTATCTTTGCCAAGGGAAAACTTGCCGCTGCAATATATCTCACTCTACACTTGGGGTAACCAACGAGGCTTGAAGAGTATTAACACTCTCTTGCCATCAGCAAGTTTTCTGGCGCCGTTGCCGAGGACTGCAGTCTACAAGATAGGGGAGTTTCACACTATCTTTTATCTTTGCTTTTTAGTCTTGTTAGTTTACCTTTCAGTTTTTACGTTTGTGTCCTTAATCAAATATACCAAAAATACCTGCTGCTACTATGGGTTCCAATAAAAACACTAAGTTGTGTGACTTCACTAGTCACAACAATAGTGACTTTATCTGCACTCCTATTGCTCCACCTGCCACTTCAGCACCTTCTTATGAGATTAAACCTGCTCTGCTTAACCTTTTCATGAAAGATCAATTCTCAGGAGCAGGAGAAGATGCTGCCCTGCACCTAAACAACTTTATCGAGCTCTGCGACATTCCGAAGTACAAGGAAGTGGAAGGAGACATCGTCAAGCTAAAGCTTTTTCCTTTCTCTTTGAGAGGAAGAGCCAAGGAGTGGCTACAATCTTTGCCCAAGAACAGTATTGATTCTTGGAGTAAATGCAAAGATGCTTTTATAGGGAAGTACTATCCCCCTTCTAAAATTATTGAATTGCGGACTAACAGTATGAATTTCAGGCAACACACAAGAGAAACACGGAACATGACTTGATCATAATTAAAAACACACAAGAGAAACACAGAACAATGCATTAGAGAATATATCAGATGACCCTCACTAATGCAATATAACGGGTCGACGTGGGATCGCATTCCAAAAAGATTTGGCGGAGCAACCGATTCTCCGGCGAGACCTAACGACAACCGGGGGAAAAGCGTCATTTTCACAATGTCAAAACATCATGAAAGTTGCACCCTCACAAAGGTCTCAGAAAATGGTGAACCTGGGCTGTTGAATCACCTCGATCGTAGTTACGGTCGTTAAGTTACGAGGGAGAAGAAACCAAGGGCTGATCTGCAAATCCATAATTACTTCTGGGTCCCTGGGGCTGACGCCGAAAGCGTATTAACAAAAATACGCTTTCCGAAAAGGAAAGCGTACTTTCACCCGCAGTAGTATGAAAATACGCTTTCTCCTTCGGAAAGCGTACTCTGGCCTAGGTAGCAGCAAAATACGCTTCGAAGTGGAAAAGTGTACTCCCAAAAGTACGTTTCCACTTGGTGCGGGCTGTGAAGGCCCCAAAATCAAGCCGTGTACAGTAATCATACACGAAGGGTATACGACCAAAATCAGGGTGGCACGGTAAGAATATCACAGCACAATAGTAGACACATTTAAGATAAATCTTTAAGTTACAAACCAGGGATCACGAGGATCCAAATACATAAGTTATACAATCATAATATCTGAGTACAGACATAGTTAGTCAAGTTTTTCCTTAAGAAGCCTAGCACAAATAACATCAGAGATACAGATCGAAAAGGCGAGGCCTCTTGCCTGGGATCCACCGAACTACTCCTGTTCGACGGGGAACTCGACGGGCACCTCCGGGGTACTCCTGCCCCTGGGCTCCGTCGTCTGATGGCAGAAACCGGTCGGGTATATAAAACAAAGGGGGTAAATAAAGCAAAGGCGAGTATCTAGCATACCCGCGAGACTTACGTCCGCTACTAAGCATTTATGCATTTTTATCAAATGGAAAGGGGAGGCTGTATATAGTGGACAGAATTGCAGAAATCCAGAATAAGGAAGAGGAGCTAGGCCTATCGAAGACTAGCATCTTCTGATAAGTCTTGCAGCATGAGAAAAGAATAGCCAACAGTTTATATAAAGCATAAAGTAACAATGCATCAGAAGTTGTTGCAACATTGTATAATAGTAAGTTGTAAAAATTAGCAATGCCTCCTAGATCACTCCCTCGACTCCTGATGACCCTCAACGTAAAGGGATCTATTGCATCATTTTCGATAAGTAAGAGTGTCAAACCCAACGAGGAGCGAAAGGTATTGATAAGTGATTTTGGACAAGGAATAACTGCAAGCACTGAAAGATAACTTTTTAGGGGTTTTCGATATAAGAAACAATAAGATAAAAGCAAGCAAATTAAATAGTACTAAGGAGCAGCAAGTGGCCTAATCCTTTTGAGAAAAGGATAAGCCTGAAAACTGAACTTATAAAGACTAAAGCATTCTTGAGGACACATAGAGAGGTAGTCACGTGCTTTCTCCATACTCCGTATCGATAACAAGTGTTGTGCTGATAAGTGTTGAGTGGGTGGATCTATGCTAGCACACCTTCTAGACTAAGATAAGTGCACTTTTATGATTAAACATCTTGCAAGCATCCGCAAATAAAAGATAGAAATGAAGGCAAAGCCTAACCACAACAAAAAGATCAAGGATCCATTACTCCCTTGTGCAAAAGTGTGCAAACTGGAGTTCATGTTTATTTCACTCCGGCAACCCACCATAAGCATTCTTAATACACAATGTTCAATTCACACAACACCACTAGGAAAATAAAAACACAACTTAAATTTCAAACAACGCAAATTACTTCTACATCATATGACTACTAACAACTAGACTTCTCCCATGTCCTCAAGAACTAAAGTAACTACTCACAAGACATAAAAGAGATCATGATCAGAGGTGAGAAATATATGATAAACAATCTGGACATAATGGTATTTCTCCAACAAAACTCAATAGCATTCACCACAAAGTAGTAATCAACACTGGTAGAGTAGAGAGGATAGATAGTACGGATTACAACACAAAATAAACTTGTGAGGTGAGATTGGATGGTGGTGGAGATGGTGTTGATGTTGGGGATGATGTTGATGATGATCTCGATGATGCCTATGACGATGGTGATGACGATGGCGATGATCTGCCCTTCCGGAAGGTGATCTCTTCGGCGGAATCTGCCCGCCGGAGATCCCTTTTCTTCTCTGTAGGTTTCCGCCACGGAGAAGCGGCGGAACTCCGTGAAAGCTTCTCTTTTTAGGGTTTTCGCGTAACGAGGAGTATATAGGCCAGAGGGGGGAGCCGGGAGTGGCCCTAGGGCTCCAGGCGCCCTCCCGGCGCGGCCAGGGGTGGAGCCGCGCCAGGTGGCCGCCTGGGGCTCCTATGGCTCCCCTCTGGCCCCTCTTCGGCGAGTCTTCGTTAATCTTCTGGAAAATACCCCCCGTCGATTTTCAGTTAATTTGGAGGTATTCTTCTTCAGCAACTCAGCGTCCACTTTTTACCGCCGAACCCTGCGTCTGCTGTTTCGGCACCGGAAAGTTGCAAACTGTGTAAAATAAGCCAAAAAACATAAGAACATCATCGTAATATGAAATATATCAATGAATAAGGACGAATTACGATATAAAATAGTGATGCAATTTGGAGGTATCAACTCCCCCAAGCTTAGACCTCGCTTGTCCCCAAGGGAAAACTGATCTCGGTAAACCAGTCGACAAGTTTAGAGAGTGAAGTGTCGATAAATAAAATACGGACAAGAAGCATCACGATCTTTTCACCAAACTCAAACATCATAAACAACAATCTCCAACTCATAAGGCCCTTATGAAAGAGTAATAACAATTATAATCAAAAGTAGGGCTAAGGAAACTTATCAAATCATGGAAAACAAGTCCTTTGGTCAAGGGACAACTAAAAGCTTTTACCTTTGATCTTTCTCTTTATATTTTGAAGAAAAAATTTGGAACTTTTGAAAGAAGAAGCTATTAGTCATGAAGTGCAAATGCTAACACAAAGGAAGATGTTTGCTTGGCAAATGCTTTTGCAAACAACTTACTTATCAAGAGATAATGTCAACAATGATATGGCATGGAAAAATTTAATGCAGCTATATATGGATGAATCTTCATCAGCATCAAGTGTCTGTTCTCTTTGGGAAAGGAGGAAGTAGGGAAAACCGACTCAACAAAAAAGTAAAGGAAAAATCCTTGTTAAAGGAAAGCAGGGAAAACTCAAGTGCTATCCATAAATCAAACAGAATGAAAACAAGTTTTTAGAGGTGCATGATTTGTCAACGAATGCTAATAGATAACTCAATTTCTTCTCAGATTGGACAAGTTTCGTGGAACGGCTCCCAAACGGGGACGATCACATCCCCGCAATCTCCTTTGTTTATCACTGCCAAAGTTTTCTGAGTTCTCATGAACAAAGCGTGAAGGAGGGTTTGTTTGTTGTATTATCTTTTGTGAGCTGGGCGCACTCATGCCAGTTCCTCCTCGAATTAGGGGTTTGTAGATTAGACATGCAATCCGGGGGTAAAACTTGTCCAACTTAAGAAGGTCATGAATTAACTACTACTTCCTCATGAGCTAAAACAGGGGCACAAAACAGAAGATTTTGAACATCTAAGGATAACACAAGAATTCTATGCTTTAGGAGTGGTTGTGGAATACCACGAATAGGGAGGTATGGTGGAATCATATGGAAGATACTGGTTTCAGGGTATGGATGTACAAGCAGAACTCCGCTTAGTACAGAGGTTTGGCTACCAAAGGCTTTGAGAGAACAGAAGAATGATGATGACTTGGATGCAAAGAAATATAAAGCATAAACATTAAAACAAGCATAGCATATCAAGTTGTCTTCCTTGTCAACATAACACTACAAGCATAATAACAAAGAGGGTTTGGCTATGTCGCTACTTTGAGAAAAATAACATGCTTGTTGTTATGACCAAAGCTATGTTTGCCAAGTTTAAATAAAGTTTTCAAAGCCATACCTGATATAAGTTCAATACTCCCCATAAGAATCATCATGAGATCGATTGCGTGAAGAGAATAATGAGTGCAGCGAAGGGATCAATAGACTTCTCATTAATATTCTATCATAGACGACTCCACACTCTCGGATACATAACTCTCCAAAAAGGAGTGATAGACCTCAAAGGAAAAACCTATTTTATAAGATAACGTCCCTAGACATGATACGACTCTACTTGACTCTAAAAGACATAGATAAAGATAAAAACACCGGGCACTCCCCCAAGCTTGGAACAAGCTAAGGGGATGCCATTACCCAAGGAGATTTACTCCTCATTCTTGTTCTTGTCGGTCACGTACTCCTTGAAGAAGCGCTTCCATGGCAACTGTTCTCCAGTATCAAAGGGCATTCCCGTCTCCAGGATCCTGCACTCAGCACCCAAACCCATGCGCAGAAACTTTAGTTCATACTCACAGTTCTGGTTCTGCAGATCATAGATCTATCCTTGGAGCCCTTAAACTTTTTCTTCTAGTGCGGCCAAACTTGACCACATCTCCTTCATCTCTTTCTTGTGGGAAGCCTCTATCTCGTTCATGATGTCGAAGTTAGCTTCAACACCACGCTCCACCATCTTCTTGAACATGAAGACCTCATGTTCCATCTCCTTCAGCCGCTCCTCGGTGCTCCACTCCTTGACTGGTCCCTTCAGATCCTCCTTGTGGAGGTCACCATCCTCCACACGAAGGACCTGGGGGTGCTTCTTCACCTCAGCGAGGTAAGGGTTGATGACGTTGACGACGAACTTGTCCTTCGGGGAACTTGGGGAAGCCATGGCACCTAGGTCTAGCTGAAAACTTTCCTGGCAGAAAAAACTCGAAAAGAAAACACATGAAATCGCGAGATACGTTGCCCGAACGATCCGGGCAAATATATAGCCAAAATTTCTGCACAGAAAGGAAGGTAACGAGCCAAAGCGGGGTCGGAGACGGACTCCGGGTTGTCCAGGCGGCCTCCCGGCACGGCCAGGGGTGGGGCCGCGCCAGGGGGGCGCCTGGGCCCCCTCGAGCTGGTCTCCGGCTCCACTTCGGCCTCAAATTTTCTATATTTCGCAAAAACTCGTAATCTGGAACTTTTATGGAGGTTTCTCGATTTTTCCTTACCGTAATACATACCTTTCCTTATTTTGCTCCTGATGGTGTCTGGAACGGGGCTGCAACATGTTCTTCATGAGTTCTAGTGTATACCAAATCCACATCAACATTGACAGGATCTCCTGCTATGTAATGCTTAAGTCTTTGTCCATTCACCACTTGAGGTTTGGTGCCTTCGAAATTGTTAATCTTGATTGCACCCGAGCGGTAGACTTCCTCAATATAAAATGGCCCTTCCCACCTGGAAAGTAGTTTACCTGGAGAAAACCTGAAACGGGATCTAAACAACAAAACTTTATCTCCAACATTATACTTTATCTACTTCATTACATTTGCCTTGAACATTTTAGCGCTCTCGTAAGCTTCACTTCTCCACTCATCTAGAGAAGTCAAGTTCATGAGACGCTTTTCACCAGCTAATTTCGGGTCAGCATTAAGCTCTCTAATAGCCCAGAAAGCTTTGTGCTCTAATTCTAATGGGAAATGGCAAGCCTTGCCATAGACCATCTTATCAGGAGACATGCCCATGGGGTTTTTGTAAGTAGTTCTATACGCCCACAAAGCATCTCCTAACTTATTTGACCAATCCTTTCTATTTCTATTGACTGTCTTCTGTAAGATCAACTTGATCTCTCTATTGGTGAGCTCAACTTGCCCACTAGTTTGAGGGTACCACGGTGAAGCAATTCTATGATTGACATCGTACTTGGCTAAAGCTTTTCTAAAAGCTCCATGTGTAAAGTGCGAACCCCCATCAGTCATGAGGTACATGGGTACTCCAAACCTAGAAAAAATTACATCCTTGAGCATTTTCAAAGATGTCTTGTGATCAACACTTTCAGTGGGGATTGCTTCTACCCACTTGGTTACATAATCAACAGCAACTAAAATGTGAGTGTACTTGTGTGAGGAAGGAAAAGGACCCATAAAATCAAAACCCCAGCAAACAAAAGGCTTAATCACTAGAGAGTAATTCATAGGCATCTCATTCCTTCTACTAATCTTACCAACTCTCTGACACTTATCACAGGACAAAACTAATTTCTAGCATTGTTAAAGAGAGTAGGCCAATAAAAACCTGATTGAAGAACCTTATGTGCGGTCCTCTCACCAGCATGATGTCCTCCATAAGGACTGTCGTGACATTGTTTGAGAATGTCCTTCTGCTCGTGTTCCGGTATGCATCTTCTCACGATCCCATCTGGACCTTCTTTGAAAAGATGTGGGTCATCCCAGAAGTAATGCACTACAAGAAATATGCAAATACTCGACGCTCTATTTTCGTCGCTACATCGTCACGGTTTTTAATTCACGACGATCTTACGACGAAAAAAAAGCGTCGAAAATGAGGCGTCAAAAACTGAAAGCCACGACGTTTTGGTCGAAATCATCAAAACTTTCACGACGATTTCTAGATCGTTGTAACCTTTACGACGATCCTAAATCGTCGTTGGCAATCTAACGCAATCCTACGTGGCAGTCCTACGTGGCAAAATTGCGACGAAATGAAAACGTCGTGGCTAAAATCAGCCCAACCCATTTTAATTGATCACATGGGCTGGTTTTGAATTCTTGGGCTTTCTTATTAGGCCTTGGCCCTTTTCATTTCAGGCCTTAGGCTATTTAGAGCCCATTCTAGATTATTTTTCCTACTGATTCGGAATTTGTTTGGTCAACATATGCCATGGCCTTTTTAGTGCAGATACATTTGGGCCAGTGTACAGTTAAACTTTTTTTTAAATCCAGTTACTTCTATTTCCTCCTATTGCCAGATTATACAGAGGATCCCATATGCAGATTTTAATTATTCACAACTAATTAAAAACAAATATACCAATGAGAGGAGAAAAAAATGAAATTCTTCAAATAACAGCCCACATCAGTTTATTACATTATAAACACCACAATCAGTTTAATAATCACACTTTGATACTAGCTACTCTCAGCAAATAAAATCTCAGGCTATACAACATTCTATAATCGGAATCTACGTATAAAAACTAAACTACTGTTTGATAGTCTGGAACTTCTTCAGGCTTCCACCTCTTTAGCCAAAAGTATATCTGCCAAATTTCAACAAAAAGGAAACTTGTTAATAGTTCCAAAAAAAAATTATAAGCAGAAGCGAAAAGGCAGAGAAATGGATTGTAAGTAAATATTTAATATTAAATTTTGGGGTGGGAACAAAGGCAAATACGAAAATTATATGCTTTTTGAAAAGAAAGTGAAAATTAGTACCAACAAACAGGAGCCAAAAAGATACTGCTAGCAAAGAAAGTGAAATTTACTACCAACAAACAGGAGCCAAAAAGATACTACTAGCAGAAGCCAGTACTAGTACTAACCAACACATCCAGAATTCTCTGAATGATCAAAAGCACATACAAATACTAACATGACATAGTAGTGTATTTGTGTCTTGTGTAGTGACTGCCTTGTAAGAGCATTGAGACAATTGAAGTTCATAAGTGTTATAGTTCAAAAGAGGCATTTAAACTGTGACTAGTTCTGATCATAACTAACAGTGCATCATAAATAATAAAGGTTTGCATCAGGTCAACAAGCAACAAGCACATGTCCGTGCATACTTAAATGTTCACCAATCACTAAAATTTCAAAAGCATAGATAGAAGAATGAACGCCATATGAATAGATGAACTCCATTCTCATGTTTCGGAGCCAGGGATCATCTTATCATGCAACACCCTACTGCACCTCTTCGTGTGAATCTACAAAATGAACAAATGATCAAATGCTCCTCATGCAAGAAAGGGTACCATATACGTAATCAGAAGGAAACAAAAAAGTAGATACTAGACGTATAACAGGAAGCTATCAATGAAGGATGTGTGGTACATTATTTTCTGGTTTGAACATAAATCAAAGGAAAGGAGCCAGCAGCATGTTGTCTCAGAAGAAAAATCACTTCTAAAAGTACTCAATAGATATCCAGGAAGCTATTGCCAGTTCAATTTCTTTTGTATAACCAGGAAGCTATTGCATGTGAAACTTCTTTTGAATAATCATGAAGCTATTTGTATACTGGAAAGCTACAATTACTAAAACACAAATACATACTACATGATAGCACGGTAAATTTCTTTTGAATAACTAGTAATTATATACAACTAGTGAATCAGGTACCAAAGATTACTATATGCGTGGAAATATAATTATTCACTTTGGGGCAACACGGTTTGGATATAAGCAATAATCATGACAGTATGTAGAACAACAGCAATAGTAAACCGTAGAAAATAAGCAATTGGGTGGAGTACAAGACTTATAATGGATACTATAAACAAACAACAACAACAGCAACAACCAAACACCAGCGGCTCAAACAAACTGCAAAAAACAGAACTAGTTTAATTTTAATTATAGGAAAGGTTTTTCAATTAATTTAAATTAAAGAAAAGATTTCATTTTATTTTAATTAATAGAAATGTTTCCATTTTATTTGAATTAAGAGAAAAGGTTCATTTAATTCAAATTTAAATTAATGATCAGGTACACACACACTACACTACAGCAAGAACACAAACTGCATCAACTACTCAAGAACACACACACTCCATGCAGTACACCGCTCCTTTCCACATATATACACACATACACTCAATATACACAAACTCCATGCATTCAAATCAGGATTTAAATATAAATTATCCTAAGATGTTGCATTGCAACATGCTACGTGTTGTGATCTTCAGTAAAATTGGGTTAAAATGGTTTCTGAATAATTCCAGTCATCAAGCAAATCTAATTGCTTCCAAAAGTGCATATGTATGCGCAAGCGGAAGAAATACCAAGTGCCATGGTAACACAGTTGCATAGTTATATTGTGCCCAGCTCACAAGTAGAACAATGATGAAATACCTCATGGACTACAAAGACAAGAAGTTCCAGAACGTGTCCAAGGAGGGCTTGAAGCTCGGGAAGGACTATAAGATCAAGGGCCTCAAGTAACCACTATCAGCTCATACTTGACACCAAACTATCACAAATCCATCCACGACAACCCCAGGTGCAGTACCAATGTTCAGAATTAACGCCATTAGCATTACACAATCACCACGAATAAACCTGATCTACCAGCATTTGTGCAGATCAAGAAGGTGCGGGACCGTACCTTCTGTTTTAGTAGATGTCGTCGCTCCTCCGTCCGTGCCCGTCCTGCTGCTCCTCCTCCGTTCACGCCATAGATCTTCAGCAAATGAAATCAAAGGAAAAAATGATAGTTGAGATGGCACGAAGAGATTGGGGTGAACAAGTAGGAGAGGAACCAACCTGGTCCACGCCGGTGCCGGATCCGTCGCTCGCTGGCGTCAACAACGCCTGATTTGCCAGATCCCGGGTGGCGGTCGAAACCCTGGCTAGCCACGAGGAATCGCCCTGTACCGCCGCGTCGTGGCTCGCCCTGAAGGCAGGCACCGGGCTCTCCCTTTACGCACCAACGACATCGCACGGATCCGGTCGCCATCTGGGCAAGGCACCACACCAGGTCAGAGGAAGATGACGAGATGGGGAAAAGAGAGAGGTGAGCGAGAGAGACGTCACCGGCGTGGATCTAGTGAGACGAAGACACCACCGACGTGGATCAAGTGGAGAGACGTCGCCGGTGTGGATCCAGGAGGCCTGCTCCCGTGGCGCCGCCGACCGGCATCCTCGCCTTCCCACGGTGGCTTGAGCGTCCTTGAGTGTGAAAAACGAGCACGGTGTCTCGCCCTAGTGGTCTTCCGGCCTGGCCACCACCGCTGGGTCGAGCACGGCCGGGTGCTCGAAGAACACTAACTCCACCGTGGGAGGACTGCTGCGGGAGAGTGGAGAGGTTGGGGGCGGGCGGGCGGCAGAGAATGGGAGAGGTGCGGCGGCTGAGTGGGAGGGTTCGAGAGAAGTGGGGTGAGGGCGGTTGTGGGATTAGGGTTAGCGTGGGCCGTTGGATCATAGATGGATCAACGGTGCTTATCCACGATCTGTGGGAGTCCTGTTTCAACCAATCATATTACATCACGGTTTAGAATTGTTTCTAGAAAATAAAAACTCAATAAACTCTATGCTTGTGGTTGATTTTTGCCACTTAAATCTTTGAAAAAATATATTAAATTATTGTACAAGTCATTAAAATATATTGATTTTTGTTGAACAAATAAGATATATTTTTCTTTTTTGAGTATAAAAAACAGGGGGGTTATGTGAAGAAACTACCAAATATATGATAAATAATTATGGGTCAATAACTTAATAATACCGATTTAGCTGGAACCTAGTTATTTTTTCCAAAAATGATTTCTATGTACAAAAGTACCTATTTCATCAGAGATATTACATAATGTTTACAAGATTCCACCTGCTTCAATGAATGGTCATGCCCACCGTTTTGATCTCATTTTGAAACTCACATGAAAAAATCTAAAAATAAAATAGAAAAGAAAATAAAAAAATAAAAAACCTTCGCCTTGCTTCATTATTTGTGGCCTTGTGACCAAAAAACTTAACATACTTGGAATACGGGGAACATCTTAAAAAAGTGTTCTAAAAAACGAGTTGTCTTGTATGGAGATGCATGGTTTCCAAGCCATATAACTAATGTTATGGATGCATTCGTGGAGTAGTTTGTTAAAATGATCCCATATTTTGCAAAAGTGTGTATATAGGAATAAAAAACAATGTTGATGAAAGAACTTTTCCATTTCTTTGCTCGACAAAATCATTTTTTATTTTTTGAGTGCCAAAAATAGGGATTTTTTTAAAGAACCTACCAAATATTTGTTGCAAAATGGAACCAAACAATTTTTCAAAAATATTAAACCACTTTTTAAGTACATTTTGAATACAATTAACAAAATATTTGCATGTAAGAAACTTTTATTTTCTTTGCACAAAAAGTTATGTTTCAAGTATCAAAAATAGTTTTTTTCTATGAACAAACTATCAAATATATGTGGTAAAATTGAACCAAAATGTACTACATAATTTTTTTCCTTTTCTTTGCACTAAAATATCATATATTTTTTTAGATTGCCTAAAACAGGGATTAAAATTGGACCAAAATATACTACATGATATGGCATAGTACTTATGCGAGCTATATTGATTTGGTATCATTTTAATTAAAGTTCATTTGAAAGAAAAATTCAAATTCAAATTCAAATTTAAAAACTATTTCCCAAGTCGTCCATATTGCATTTCCTACTGTTTGTTGAAAGCAAGTTGTTTTTTCATGTATAAAAATAGCATAGTTGGATAAAGCATATTTTTCTAATGATTTTTCATATATAAATCGTTTTCATATGAATTATTGTTTACCAATAGATGGACGAGGTGGGAAAATAAATAGTTATTTCATCATAGATCCACCAAAAGTTTACCAAGAATAAACACCTAGCTACTAACACCCAATAGATGGACGAGGTGGGACCGTTGACCCCACGAGTGACATGTAAGCATAGTTAGAACAGGTTACGACTTTATTATAATCATTGTAAATGTTATGACGTTCTAAATAGGTCATAATCAACTAAAAATAACTATGTAAGCTGTGTGGCTCAGTTTATGACGATCTCATCTTATGTGGTTATGACCTTTTTGACTCACATCGTTGTAATTTATGTATGGATTTGATCCCCTCAAACGGTTGACGACCTTCTCGGGTGAAATCGTCATAGATTTATGATGAATTCAGCCACGACCTTTTAAAGAACGTCATGTATGAGCATATTTCTTGTAGTGATGCCTCAAATCATGAAAGAACTTCTTCCTTTGCTGAAATGTTAAACCTGGAGGCAAAAACTTTGCAACGATAAATTTAGCATAATCTGCAAACCAAGGATCAGAGAGAGATTGTGCTTTTACAATAGCTAGTTGTTCATCTGGAAAATTGTCATTGACTGGAATGGGATCATGCGGTATATCTTCCATCCTTGAAAGATTATCCGCCACTGGATTGTCTGCTCCTTTCCTATTGACAATCTCCAAATCAAATTCTTGAAGAAGGAGTACCCATCGGATCAGCCTTGGTTTGGCATCCTTCTTCTCCATAAGATACTTAATGGCAGCATGTTCAGTATGAACAATAATTTTAGAATCAACAATATATTGCCTAAACTTATCACAAGCAAACACTACTGTTAAGAATTCCTTCTCGGTAGTAGCATAATTCTTTTGAGCACTATCAAGGGTTTTGCTAGCATAATATAAAACATTCAACTTCTTATCAACCATTTGCCCTAAAACAGCTCCAACAGCAAAATCACTAGCATCACACATAATTTCAAAAGGTAAATTCCAATCAGATGGTTGTTCTATAGGAGGAGTTATTAAAGCTTTATTAAGAACTTCGAAGGCTTCCTTACAATCTTCATCAAAAACAAAAGGAACGTCCTTCTGGAGAAGATTAGTGAGGGGTCTCGAAGTCTTAGAAAAGTCGTTAATAAATCTTCTATAGAAACCAGCATGACCGAGAAAACTACGAATACCTTTTATGTACCTTGGATAGGGCATCCTTTCAATTACTTTGATCTTGGCCCTATCCACTTCAATTCCCCTCTCGGAAATCTTGTGGCCAAGAACAATTCCCTCGTTGACCATAAAGTGGAACTCCTACCAGTTAAGCACCAGATTTGTGTCCTCACATCTCTGCAAAACTTTATTAAGGTTGTGGAGACAATGGTCAAAAGAGGTTCCATAGACGGGGAAATCATCCATGAATACCTCCACCATTTCTTCACAAAAACCATGAAATATAGGAGAAATACACCTTTGAAAAGTAGTAGGGGCATTACATAAACCAAAAGGCATACGTCTGTAAGGATAAGTACCATAGGGACAAGTAAAAGTGGTCTTCTCTTGATCAGCAGTGTTAACATGAATTTGAGAGAAGCCAGAATAACCATCAAGATAACAAAAGTGAGTATTTTTGGATAACCTTTCAAGCATTTGGTCGATGAACGGCAACTGGTAGTGGTCCTTCCTGGTTGGCTTGTTCAGCTTCCTGTAATCAATACACATTATATATCCAATAATAATTCTCTGAGGTATTAGTTCATTCTTATCATTAGGAACCACAGTTGTTCCTCCTTTCTTTGGAACACAATGAACCGGGTTTACCCATTTACTATCAGCTATAGGGTAGATAATACTTGCGGCTAAAAGCTTGAGAATCTCAGTCCTTACAACATCCATCATTTTCGGATTCAGCCATCGTTGATGATCAACAATTGGTTTAGCATCAGGCTCAAGGTTGATGGTATGTTGACAAATAGATGGACTAATCCCCTTAAGGTCATCAAGGGTATATCCAATTGCACCTCGATGTTTACGAAGTACTTCCAATAGACCCTCTTCTTCATATCCTAAAAGGTTAGAATTGACAATAACAGGATATACTTTCTTTTCATCTAAATAAGAATGTTTGAGCGTATCAGGAAGAGGTTTAAGATCAGACACTGGATCTTCTTTTGGTTGCGACAAAAATCCCAAAGGCTCAACTGGAAGGTTGTGATTTAGGATAGCAGGTTGTCTTATGAATATTTCGTCCAGCGCATTCCTCTCCTGCATATGCAAATCATTCCCGTGGTCCTCCATATATTGCTGCAAAGGATCGTTAGGAGGAATAGCAATGGAAGCAATATCTTCAATAATCTTATCATTACTAGGAAAATCAGTACCACGAGGCTGCTTAGAGAACTTAGAAAAATTAAATTCATATGGCTCACCATTGAATTCAACAGAAACTTTACCTTTCTTGCAATCTATTATAGCTCCACAGGTTCTTAGAAAAGGTCTACCAAAAATAATAGGACAAAAATTATCCCTTACCGAACCAAGTACTAAAAAGTCGGTAGGATATTTTACCTTTTCGCATAAGACTTCAACGTCTCTCACGATTCCGATAGGAGAGATAGTTTCTCTGTTTGCAAGATGAATAGTAACATCAACTTCTTCAAGTTCACAAGGTGAAATCTCACCCATGATCTCTTGATAAATTGAATACGGGATAGCACTAGCACTCGATCCCAAATCTCATAACCCATAGTAATTGTGATCTCCTATTTTGACAGATACTACTGGCGTACCTGAAATTGAGCCCTTATTCTTGGCTGTAAAAAGGTTAGTGGAAACAACACAAAAATTTATATTGGAATCTAAAGCATCATTAGTAATAAGATCCTTAACCAATGCAACTCGAGGATCGACCTTGATCTAGCCCTCGGGCTCATCAAATCTTCTCTCACTCTTATTAATTATGCCTGTCACAAAAAAATGCTCCTTTATTCTTACGGGAAAAGGGGGCTTTTCATATATAACTGCAGGCACAATAGGGTCAGCAACATGAATATCAATAGATGATTCTTTGAAGGGTTTATGATGCTGATTCTTCTTCTTCTTATAAGAGTCAATATGAGAGGCAAAGTCCTTACAAAAATCAATCATTAGATGGGAATCAAGACCAATCTTAGAGCAAAAGGTATTAAAGTAATCAGTTTTCACATAGCTCTCTATATAATCATGCTCATAATTTATAGTGGATTCAATACCTTTATCTATTTCCCAATCTTCGGTATTCTTCTGGATCCTTTCAAGGAGATCCCATCTTTCTTCAACGCTTTTTTTCTGAAATACCCCACTAGAGGAGGCATCCAACATCTCCTTATCCTGACGAGAAAGTCTAGCATAAAAAATTGTAAGTATAGTTTTCTTGGGGAGCTCATGAATAGGACATCTGACCATTAGAGATTTCAATCTCCCCCAAGCTTGAGCGATGCTTTCTCCGTCACGAGACCTAAACTTATAGATATAATTCTTTTCTCGATGAATTTCATGAAGAGGATAAAACTTGGTATAAAAGAGAGACATAAGCTCATGCCAATCAAGCAAATGATAGTTATCGAGAAGCTTATACCAATCTGAAGCTTTATCTATAAGCGATTGATACGTCCAAAACGTATCTACAATTTCTGCTTGCTCCATGCCTCTTTTGTGTGATATTGCTATGATATTGATGAACTTCCATACACTTTTGATCATATTTGGACTAACCTATTAACTCAGTGCACCACAGTGCTAGTTCCTGTTTTCTGCTGTTTTTCTATTTCAGGTTTCCCCCTTATTAAAAGTACCAGAAAAATTCCGGGAAAAATATAGGAAAAATCAGCGTACCGGAAGCTTCGCGAAGAGCCCGAGAGGGGCCAGAGGGGAGCCAGGGAGGCCCCAGGCGGCCAGAGGGCGCGGCCCCACCCCTGGCCATGCCAGGGGGGCGCCTGGAGCCCCCATTCGCCTATTTATTCCCCGTGACGAGAAACCCTCGAGGACGGAACCCTTTTTCGCGATCTCTCCTCTGTTCCGCCGCGCTTCTAAGATCGGGAGCACCAGAAGACCTCTTCCCGCCACCCTGCCGGAGGGAGGAACCACCTCCGGGAGCTTCTCCACCACCATGGATGCTTCCTGGATGAATCGTGAGTAGTCCACCTTGGACCATGGGTCTATGATAAGTATCTATGTGATGTTCTCCTCCCCTCTTTGTTCTTCATGGATTAGACCTCGTGAGCTGCCCTACATGATCGAGGCACATATGTAATCTTTCTGCTGTTGTTATGCTGAGTTTGCTGGGATCCGATGGATTATGAGATTATGTTCAGATTGTGATTGAGTTATATATTTGATTCTCTTCTTTTATATTTATGTTCTTGAGTAATTATTGCATGTTCTCCGTTGCTGTTTATTGCTTTGGCCAAGTATTAGGTAGTGACTCCAAGAGGGAGCGTTATGCATGATTGTGGGTTCATGCCCCCCGATGACTAGCTTGAGTGACAGAAACATGAGTCTAGGGGATGTGCTATTGCCACAAGGGGGAAAACAACGGTGCTTGTACTTGCGGGTGCAAGGATTGTTTACTTTACGCAAAGTTCTTTAATGCAGTTGTCTGTTGCTTTGAGTTTCCACTTTGGGTGGGATTCTCAACTTAATACTTGCGAGATGTTCTGGATAGATATCTCAAGGTGGATGATTAGTGGGTAGATGCAGATGGATTTCGGTCTAGTTGTCTTGGCGTACCGCCCGTGCTTTTGAGCCTCTTCCTTTCTGCATGGCATAATTAGCATTGGTTTGCGCACATAATCTTGTCAATTGCCGAGCTATGATTTGTTTACCTCGCATGGCTATTTTATCGTCTTTTGGGAGAGAGACATCACTAGTGAAAATCATAGGACCCCGCTCCATATTTCTACTATTGTTTACACCTTCAATTTACTTTCAGTATTTACTTTTCCGTAGCTATCACTATCATTATTATCCCGTACGTTTTATCCTTTGTAAAAACCAAGACCGGAGGAATTGACAATTCCTCTGTACTCGTTGGGAGCAAACCTATCTGTTGTGTGTGAAGGTCCAGGCAAAGCAAGTGATTATCCTAAAACGGCGCCTCACATGCCGAACCACCTACTTGTCGACCTTGGAGTCCTACGAGTTCGATACTCTAAACCTTAGCATCTTCGCTAAGGGAAACTTGCTGCTATCTACATCTCACCTTCCACTTGGGGTAACCAATGGGGGCGAGAAGTTATCTTGTGTATCAAGCAAAGTTCTGGCGCCGTTGCCGGAGTCTCCTCTCTTCAAGATAGGGGAGTTGCACACTATCTTTTATCTTTGCTTTTTAGTCTTGTTTGTTTACCTTTCAGTTTTTGCTTTACTTTCTTTTATCAAAAATCAAAAAATAGTTATCTTGCTTGCTGCTACTATGGGTTCCTCTAAGAATACCAAGTTGTGTGACTTCACTAGTCACAACAACAGTGACTTTATCTGCACTTCTATTGCTACACCTGCTACTTCAGCACCTTCTTATGAGATTAAACCTGCTTTGCTGAACCTTGTTATGAAAGATCAATTCTCTGGTGCTATAGATGATGCTGCTTTGCATTTAAATAATTTTATTGAGCTTTGTGATATGCAAAAGTACAAAGAAGTAGATGGTGATATTGTTAATCTTAAGATTTTTCCTTTCTCCTTGAGGGATGAAGCTAAAATCTGGTTTCAATCCTTGCCTAAGAATAGCATACATTCTTAGGATAAGTGCAAGGATGCTTTTATTGGGAAGTACTATCCCCCGGCTAAGATTATCCAGTTGAGGAGCTTTATTATGAATTTTAAGCAATTGTATAATGAACACGTTTCCCAATCTTGGGAACGCATGAAATCTCTTGATAAGAATTTGCCTACTCATGGTTTGACTACTTGGATGGTTATCCAGAATTTTTATGCAGGCTTGAACTTTACCTCGCGGAACCTGCTAGATTCGGTCGCGGGAGGAACCATTATGTCAACTACACTTGGTGCTGCCACAAAACTTCTCGATGAGATGATGACAAACTATTCCCAATGGCACACCGAAAGAGCTCCAACAGGTAGGAAGGTAAACTCTGTCGAGGAGATCTCCTCCCTAAATGAAAAAGTTGACTTGATTGTGTCTCTACTTACCAAGCAATCTCCTATTGATCCTCAAAATGTTCCTTTAAATTCTTTGATTGCTCAGGATCAAGTAGATGTGAACTTTATCTCTAGAAACAACTTCAACAACAATGCTTATAGGAGTAACTTTGGTAGCAATCCTAGACCGTTCCCCTCCAACAGCTATGGGAACAACCACACTTATCCTAGCACCAAAAACTCCACTTCTGAATTAGAGAGTATGCTTAAAGACTTATCACTACCCAAAAATCCTTCAACAAGAGTGTAGAGGAAAAACTAGAAAAACTAGATAACGTCTCGTCAAAGGTAGACAATTTAGCCCATGAAGTAGAATTGCTCAAAATTAGAACTTCTCCCCTTGAGGAGAGGAAGGTCACTCCTATAAATGCTATCAAATTGAAAATTAATGAAAAAATTAGGATGATGGCTAAACTCAAAGAGAGATGGGCTAGAGAAAAAGAGGAAGAAGATAGGATTGAGAGCCTTCCTACACACCATACCATTGCTACTATCCAAGTGGTTGAGGATATCCAAACTCTTAGCACCCAATGCACCCCTAGTCCCATAGAACCTATTGATGGTGATGCTATGACCTCAACCGTAGAAGAAGAAATAAATATGACTATAGAAGCTACCAAACAAGTGAGCCTAAAGGACACCACTACTACTTTACTTGATAGTAGTGACCTTGATTTTGATAATTGCACCCTTTCTGAAGTTATTCGTTTCCTTCACAAGATGTCTAGACACCCCCACACTAGAACACTTAATCTTTCCTTCAAGGAGCATATCACTAATGCTCTCATCAAATCTAGGGAGGATAAGCATAGGGTAGAAGCATACATACCTAGAAATCTAGAAGATGGTTGGGATCCTATGATTAAAATTAAGTTGAATAAATTTTCTTGCTATGCTTTATGTGATGTTGGAGCT
Source organism: Bromus sterilis (assembly GCA_950022295.1). Taxonomy (NCBI): domain Eukaryota; kingdom Viridiplantae; phylum Streptophyta; class Magnoliopsida; order Poales; family Poaceae; genus Bromus; species Bromus sterilis. The sequence goes on along the minus strand of OX465596.1, from coordinate 150,981,386 downwards.
AGTACCTCTGTTATGCCCAAAAGAATGTATGATATATTTGAATTGAAACCTTTTGATCCTTGTTCTTTTGGTGTTCGTCTCGTCGATTCTTCCGTAAAGAAACCTTTGGGGAAGATAGATGATGTTCTTATCATTGTCAATGACAATTATGCCCCCGTTGATTTTACTATTATGGACATTGAATGTGAACCTTCTTGTCCAATTATTTTGGGACGTACTTTTCTTTGCACCGTGGGCGCTGTTATTGATATGAAATAAGGGATTATAAAATTCCAATTCCCTCTCAAGAAAGGGATGGAACACTTCCCTAGGAAAAATATTAAGTTGCCTTTTGAGTCCGTCACACGGGCTAGTTATTTTCTTGAAAAGACTTGATCTATTTGCATTAAGCCTAGCTAATGGCTTTAAAGAAGCGCTTTCAGGAGGCAGCCCGCCACGAATTTAGGTTTTCCTTTTTGTTTTTCTTCTGTTTTTGGTGGTCTTGATGATTGTTACTTCTGTAGAAACATCATTGTATCTTTACTTTTCAAGCTTTCTGCCTTTTATAGCCTCATACGACAAGGGAAGTGAAAGTTGTGACATGTTGTCCAGAAAACAGATTCTGTCCCCGTGACTAGAAAAATCCCAAATCATCTTTTTGAGCTGATTTTTTTACACAGCGTGCTATATACAATTACGAAACTTTCATATGTTCTGAGTTTTTTTATTTGAGCTGCAGAAGTATCCCTAAAAAATTCTTTACTACCTGCTGGTCTGTTTTTCACAGATTCTGTCCTGTTTTGCCTTTTCTTCGTTTTGCAAACCTTAAGCTTACTTTTTCTTTGCAAAAAACTTTTGACACTCTTGAGAAACACTAGCCCTTCAAGATTATCTTTATTTCCAGTAGAGAAAAAATATTTTATTATGGGTAATAACCTCGCTAATCAGATTATGATGAGTTATGTATGAAGGGAGTTTTCAAGTGTGCGAGGGAAGATGATGAAAGAAGATTAAGAAGTGTCAAGCGTTCAAGCTTGGGGTTGCCCCCATGCATCCCCAAGAAATATTCAAGGAGACTCAAGCGTCTAAGGTTGGGATGCCCCCATGCATCCCCTTCTCCATAAACAATTATCAGTTCGTCTCCCGTTTCACTATATTTTTATCACTTCATGCGTTATGTGCTATGCTTGGAGCGTCTCGCTCTTAGTTTTTTTAGTTTTATTTATCTTTGCTTTCTGTTCATAACAATTTAGAACCCAGCTTTCTTTGTGTGGGAGAGAAACACGTTCGACTTCCAAAATTTAGAACACAACATAGGACTTTTCATGCTTATCTTTGCTGTGTGTCTTCTTTATATTTTTCGTAGCTACTGTCATGTTTTGCTCTTAGATTTCATGCTTATATTTTCAAAGAGCTTTTGTTTAGTTTGTTGCTAGAACTCTCTAGAGTTTTCATGTTTATCTTGTTTAGAGAGTTTGCCTGTTGCACTGAGTTTTGTGTCTTAACTTGAAGTAGGTAATTGAGGTTGCTATTCTTTTGTAGTAGTAACTTGCAGTAGTTTTGAGGTATTGTTTTGAGTAATGTTTGGACTTTTGGTGTCAAGAGCTTTAGCCTATTAGTGATAGATGTCGTATTTTGTGCAATCCCTGTTTATGTTCAAAAACCTACAAAATTAGTTGAGAACTCTACCTACTAGATGGATCACTACTCTTCTGAGGGGTCGAATACTAGAGTACACTCACGTACCATGAGTCGAGGATGTGCAAGGATAACCAAACCCCCATACACTCCTCCTCGGGGGTCTCTTTGTGAACCTCCTTATTAGATTGAGAGTTACCGATAATAAGTGCATGAGTTCTTCGGACTAATGTGAGTATTCGAAAGTTGACATTTCCACCTTCCCATATTTTGCTAGCCATTTCTGTGCCGTGCATTGCTTTCATCTCACTCTGAGTGTTAGCGTCCACCTTCGCCGGTACATCCAAATCCTTGGCACGATACGCTCTGACATCATAAACCTCCTTATATCTTTCCTCAAAACAGCCACCATACCTACCTATCAAGGCATTTCCATAGCCTTTCCGAGATACATTGCCATGCAACATCCATCTTCTCATGACTTGATCTTCATGTCATACATGCTACTTGCTTGATCGATGAGCCGCATGCTAGTTGGGCCTTTCCCTAATCATTGCTACATGACGCGCTAGTATCATTGCATATCATCCTACCCTGGCAGAGGCATACATTTGCATACATCATGATAGTTACATCTTCTTTATGATTTGATTACTTTGTAAAGTGTGAAAGATCTTTTATACTTTTTGTATTATATATAGAGTGTTGCCCCTAAAGTGAGGAAAACATCCAAAAGAGGACAAAATCAAAAGATCCCAAAGAGGACAAATTAAAAGATCCCAAAGAGGACAAATGAGAGAAATAGAAAGAGCCATTGAGGCCACCAAAATATAAAAAAAATAAAAAAGGAGAAAAAAAGGAAATAAAAAGAGAGAAAGGGGCACACTACTATTCCTTTTGAGAGATCCACACTCGTACTCCCTATTATATCTTGTACTCCATAGAGATTATCATTCATGCATATAGCTACATGGGGACCTTCACACTATAGAACTTGGCTTGTATATTCCAATGATGAGCCTCCTCAAAAGAGCTCTAGGCCTTCTTGAGCAAGCAAGTTGGTTGCACCCCCACTAGTTCCACTGGAGAGCTTACCTTCGCTCATATGTGCATCCGTTGCATGGAAATCCCTACTCCTCACATCATATCTATCATTTGGCTTTCTCTCGCCTATGATTGTCCTCATTTATGTGAGCCTTTCACATCTTTTTGTCTTCCTCCTCCACCATATTCTCTCTTTGCCATCCTAAGTGTCAACTTTCTTGCTTATGCTCATCCATTGCATGAGTGCTAAAAATGTCGAAAAGGAGTGGATCATTTTGACTTGTACCTGGCTAGTGGTCTGGGGATGAGTCAAGATAAGATTCCAAAGAATACCAAGTGAGAAACTTTAGTAGATTGAGTTCTCAACATAAAAATATTTTTTCTCGTATATCCCTATCCCCTTTCTTGTACGCAAACACCATTTGGAGACATTCGAGTCACGGATAGCGAGAGCTCTTGCACACTTATGTTCTTATGTTGCTTGCTTCAATACTAGATATAGAATCTTTCCTGTTATGAATTGAATTGAATTAGATGCCTTGATTGCTTTACTTAAAAGTTCTTATATGGTTGTTAGCATGTCACCACAGAAATTATGCTTTTATCATTTACCTACTCACGGACGAGCAGGAATTAAGCTTGGGGATGTTGATACGTCCAAAACGTATCTATAATTTCTGCTTGTTTGATATTGCTATGATATTGATGAACTTCCATACACTTTTTATCATATTTGGACTAACCTATTAACTAAGTGCACCCCAGTGCTAGTTCCTGTTTTCTGCTGTTTTTCTATTTCAGGTTTCCCCTTATTAAAAGTACTAGAAAAATTCCGGGAAAAATATAGGAAAATCAGTGTACCGGAACCTTCGCGAAGAGCCCTAGAGGGGCCAGAGGGGAGACAGGGGGGCCCTAGGCGGCCAGAGGGCGCGGCCCCACCTCTGGCTGCCCCTTTCGCCTATTTATTCCCCGTGACGAGAAACCCTCGGGGACAGAACCCTTTTTCGCGATCTCTCCTTTGTTTCGCCGCCGCTGCGCTTCCAAGATCAGGAGCACTTGAAGACCTCTTCCCGGCACCCTGCCGGGAGGAGGAACCACCTCTGGGAGCTTCTCCACCACCATGGATGCTTCCCGGATGAACCGTGACTAGTCCACCTAGGACCATGGGTCTATGTTCAGTAGCTATGTGATGTTCTCCTCCCCTCTTTGGTCTTCATGGATTAGACCTCGTGAGCTTCCCTACATGATCGAGGCACATATGTAATATTTATGCTATTGCTATGCTGAGTTTGCTGGGATCCGATGGATTATGAGATTATGTTCAAATTGTGATTGAGTTATATATTTGATTCTCTTCTTTTATATTTATGTTCTTGAGTAGTTCTTGCATGTTCTCCGTTGATGTTTATTGATTTTCCCAAGTAGTAGGTAGTGACTCCAAGAGGGAGCGTTATGCATGATTGTGGGTTCATGCCCCCCGATGACTAGCTCGAGTGACAGAAACATGAGTCTAGGGGATGTGCTGTTGCCAAAAGGGAGAAAACAACGGTGCTTGTACTTACGGGTGCAAGGATTGTTTACTTTATATAAAGTTCTTTAATGCAGTTGTCTCTTGCTTTGAGTTTACACTTTGGGTGGGATTCTCAACTTAATACCTGCGAGATGTTCTGGATAGATATCTCAAGGTGGATTATTATTGGGTAGATGTAGATGGATTTCGGTCTACTTGTCTTGGCGTACCGCCCGTTGATACGTCCAAAACGTATCTATAATTTCTTCGTGATCCATGCATGTTTTGTGTGATATTGCTATGATCTAGATACACTTTCATACACTTCTGATCATATTTGGACTAACCTATTAACTCAGTGCACCCCAGTGCCAGTTCCTGTTTTCTGCTGTTTTTCTATTTCAGTTTTCCCCCATATAAAAAGTGCCAGAAAAATTCGGGAAAATTCAGAAAAAAAATCAGCGTGAAGGAAGCTTCGCAAATAGCCCTGGAGGGGCCAGAGGGGAGCCAGGGGGGTCCAGGAGGCCACCCGGCGCGGCCCCACCCCTGGCCGCGCCATGGGGGCGCCTGGGGACCCTGGTCCACCTCTGGCTGCCCCCCTTCGCCTATTTATTCTCCGTCACGGGGAAACTCCGAAGACAGAACCCTATTTCGCAAACTCGCCTCTGTTCCGCCGCCGCCGCGCTTCCGAGATCGGGAGCACCAGAAGACCTCTTCCCGGCACCCTGCCGGAGGGAGGATTGACCTCCGGGAGTCTCCTCTCCACCATGGATGCTCCCCGGATGTCTCGTGAGTAGTTTTTCTTGGACCATGGGTCCGTGATCAGTAGTTATGTGATGTTCTCCTCCCCTCTTTGATCTTCATTGTTTAGACCTCGTGAGCTACCCTACATGATCGAGGCACCTTTGTAATATTTCTGCTGTTGCTATGCTGAGTTTGATGGGATCTGATGGATTATGAGATTATGTTCAGATTGTGATAGAGTAATATATTTGGTTTTTATCTCTTTTATTTTTGTTCCTAAGTAATTCTTGCATGTTCTCCGTTGTTGTTTATTGCTTTGGCCAAGTATTAGGTAGTGACTCCAAGAGGGAACGTTGTGCTCGATTGTGTGTTCATGCCCCCCGATGACACGCTTGAGTGACAGAAATATGAGTCTAGGGGATGTGCTGTTGCCACAAGGGGGAAAACAATGGTGCTTGTAACCGCGGTTACAAGGATTGTTTACTTTATGAAAAGTGCTTTTTAATGCAGTTGTCTGTTGCTTTGGGTTTACACTTTGGGTGGGGCTCGCAACTTAATACCAGCGAGATGTTCTGGATAGATATCTCAAGGTGGAAGATTAGTAGTAGATAAAGTTGGATTTCGGTCTACTTATTTTGGCGTACTGCCTGTGCTTTTGAACCTCTTCCTTCCTTTTGTAGCATAGTTAGCATTGCAGTGCGTTCATAATCCTGTCAATTGCCCTTCTATAAATTGTTTACCTCGCATAGCAGTTTTATCGTCTTTTGGGAGAGAGACATCACTAGCGAACATCACGTATCCCGGTCCATATCCTTATTACTGTTTCCACGCTATCTTTACTTTATTGCTTTTACTTGCTATCATTATCCCTTGTGTTTTAACCTTTGTAAACAACAAGACCGGAGAGATTGACAACCTCTCTGAACTTCGTTGGGAGCAAAGTTATCTGTGTTTGTGTGCAGCTCCACGTCAGTCGCGCCGCTGACAGCTACTTATCATCTCTGGAGTCCTACTGGAGACAAACCTTGGTATCTTCACCGAGGGAAACTTGCTTCTGCGCTACATCTCCACCTTCCACTTCGGGTAACCAACGAAGGGCGAAAAGCCATCAAGCGAATTTCTGGCGCCGTTGCCGGGGACTCCGAGTGCTAAGATAGGGGAGTTGCACACTACCCTTTACCTTTGTTTTTTAGTCTTGTTAATTTATCTTTCAGTTTTTATCTTTGTGTCATTTATCAAAATTTACAAAAAAAATTTATTTATCTTGCTGTTAGTAGTCCTCCTTGTTTAGATGAACATGTTAGGGCTAGGTGCTTTGCGGGAATCGGAAGTTCTCGATTTCCGTCAAAGAGATGGAGAAAATATGAAGAAGGCATGGGACAGAATCTCTAAAGCACATAAAAGAATTATGCCTTGGATACCTATAAAAATTGTGCTTAGAAATTTTTACCATGGTCTTTTTAAGTGGTGTAAACACTCTCTTGACATTATAGCTGAAGGAGATTTTCTAGAGTGTGATGAAGATAGGGCTCTTAATATTTTGCATAGTCTATCTAGTTATTTTGTTTATGATCGTAGTGTTGATACTGTCATAGATAGACTTGCCACTATTGAAAAAATATTGGATGCTCTAGACTTGAGTAAAGTGGAGGAACTTAAGTCCAACAAGAAAGAAATGTTGGAGATAAATGATGATTGGGAGCCCTTTGTTAGGATTAGCATCTCTAACCAAAGCTTCCTTGCTCTTTGTGATATTGGATCCATAGTTTCTACTATGCCAAAAATAGTTTATGATTCTTTGAAGCTAGATATGGATAAATTATCATCTTATCATGAACATTCTAATGGAGATATTTCAGAGATTAAAGTAAAGGTAAAAAAAGTCCAAGTTGCATTCCTTCATAGGATTGCACCAATGGATTTCTTCATCATGGAGCCAAACCAAAGTAATATTGTGCTCGGAAGAGACTTCCTCCATGCTATGAAAGGTTTCATTGATATTGGTAACAGGCAAATACGCTTACGCGGTATGGCGAAACGCAAGTATCTCTTTCCTAGTAAGAAGAAGAATGAGCTTATTGAAAATCAATTTGAAGGTTTTTATGATTCTGATCTTGGATACCCTTGATTCTTCTTTTGCATCATGCCTAGCTTAAAGGCATCAAAGAAAGCGCTTTCGGGAGGCAGCCCGCAACGAATTTAGGTTTTTATTTTTTCTTTTGTTGTGTCTTGATGATTGTTACTACTGTAGCAACATCATTGTATTTTTTTTTCAACTTTGTGCCAAGTTATAGGCTCTTACGGCAAGGGAAGTAAAAGTTGTGACATGCTGTCCAGGAAACAGATTCTGTCCTCGTGACCAGAAAAATTCCAGAAAAATCCCATTTCATCTTTTTGATCTGAAATTTTTACACATTATGCTCTATACAATTACGAAACTTCCTTATGTTCTGAGTTTTTTTATTTGGTTTGCAGAAGTGCCCCTAAAAAATTCTTTACTACCTGCTGTTCTGTTTTTCACAGATTCTGCCATGTTTTGTCTCTCCTTACTTTTGAAAACCTTAAGCTTGATTTTTCTTTGCAAAAACTTTTTGGCACTCTTGAGAAACAGTATCTCTTCAAGATTATCTTTATATCCTGTGGGGAAAAATTATTTATTAAAGGTACTAACCTCTCTAATCAGCTTATGATGAGTTATGTATGAAGGGAGTTTTCAAGTGTGCGATGGAAGATGATGAAAGAAGATCCAGGAGTGTCAAGCGCTGAAGCTTGGGGATGCCCCCATGCATCCCCAAAAAATATTCAAGGAGACTCAAGCATCTAAGCTTGGGGATTCCCCCGTGCATCCCCTTCTCCATCAACAATTATCAGTTCGTCCTTCGTCTCACTATATTTTTATCACTTCATGCGTTCTGTGCTATGCTTGGAGCGTCTCGCTCTTAGGTTTTGTTTTTAGTTTTCTTTAGCTTTGCTTGCTGTTCATAACAAGTTAGATCCCGTCTTACTTTGTGTGTGAGATAAACACGCTCCACCTTCGAAATTTAGAACACATCATAGGATTCTTCATTCCTATCTTTCTGCTGTTGTGTGTTCTTTATCTTTTCATAGCTACTGCCATGTTTAGTCTTAGATTTAGTTTGTCTTTAGCAAGAGCCTTGGCTTTTGTTTAGTTTGTTGCTGGAACTCTTTTTAGTTTTCATGTTTATCTTGTTAAATAGAGTTGGTTGTTGCACCGAGTTGTGTCTTGTCTTGAAAGTAGGTAATTGAGGTTGCTATTTTCTTCTGGTAGTAACTAATAGTTTTGAGGTATTGATGTGAGTAATGTTTGAACTTTTGGTGTCAAGAGCTCTTGCCTATTAGTGATAGGTGTCGTATTTTGGGAAATCCGTGTTTATTTTTCAAAACCTACAAAACCAGTTGAGAACTCTAGCTACTAGAGGGATCACTACTCTTCCGAGGAGTCGAATATTAGAGAACACTCACGTACCATGAGTCGAGGATGCGCAAGGATAACCAAACCCCCATACACTCCTCCTCGGGGTACTTGTCTCTTTGTGAACCTCCTTATTAGATTGAGAGTTACCGATAATAAGTGCATGAGTTCTTCGGACAAATGTAAGTATTGAAAGTTGACACTTCCACCTTCCCATATTTTGCTAGCCTCTCCCATGTCGTGCATTGCCTTCTTCTCACTCAGAGAGTTGGTGTCCACCTTCGACGGTACATCCAAACCCTTGGCATGATACGCATTGTCATCATAAACCTCCTTATATCTTTCCTCAAAACAGCCACCATACCTACCTATCAAGGCATTTCCATAGCTTTTCCGAGTTACATTGCCATGCAACTTCGACCTCTTCATGACTTGATCTTCATGTCATACATGTTCCTTCTACACTGGCAGCGACATACCTTGCATACATCATGTTAGTTACATCTTCTTTATGATTTTTAGTACCTTGTAAAGTGTGAAAGATCTCCTTTACCTTCTTGTAAATTAGAGTGTTGCCCTTAAGTGAAGAAAAGATCCCAAAGTGGACACATTAAAAGATCCCAAAGAGGACAAATGAGAGTTAAATAGAAAGAGCCATTGAGGCCACCAAAAAATACAAAAAAATAGAAAAAAGAGAAAAAGAAACAAAAAGAGATAAAGGGGCAACACTACTATCCTTTTGAGAGATCCACACTAGTACTCCCTTTATATCCTTGTACTCCATAGAGATGATCTTTATGCATATAGCTATGTGGGGACCTTCACACTATAGAACTTGGCTTGCATATTCCAAGGATGAGCCTCCTCAAACGAGCTCTAGGTCTTCATGAGAGAGCAAGTTAGATGCACACCCACTAGTTCCTTTGGAGAGCTTCTTAGCTCGTATGTGCATCCGTTGCATGGAAATCCCTACTCCTCACATCATATCTATCATTTGGCATCTCTTGCCTATGATTGTCCTCATTGATGTGAGCCTTTCTCATCCTTTTTGTCTTCCTCCTCCACCATATTTCTCTCTTTGCCATCCTAAGTGTCAACTCTCGTGCTTACGCTCATCCATTGCATGAGTGCTCAAAATATTGAAAAAGGAGTGGATCAAATTGACTTGTACCTGGCTAGTGGTCTGGGGACGAGTCAAGATAAAATTCCAAAGAAGACCAAGTGTGAAACTTTAGTAGATTGAGTTGTCAACACAAAAATACTTTTTTCTCGTATTCCCTATCCCCCTTGTTGCACGCAAACACCATTTGGAGACATTCGAGTCACGGACAGCGAGAGCTCTTGCACCTAATGTTCTTTTGTTACTTGTTTCAATGCTAATATATACTCTTGCATGTTATGACTTGAATTGAATCTCTAACCTTGATTGCTTTACTTTTCAAAGTTCTTTTATGGTTGCTAGCATGTCACCACAGAAATTATGCTGTTATCATTTACCTGCTCAAGGACGAGAAGGAATTAAGCTTGGAGATGTTGATACGTCCAAAACGTATCTATAATTTCTGCTTGCTCCATGCATGTTTTGTGTGATATTGCTATGATCTAAATACACTTTCATACACTTTTGACCGTATTTGGACTAACCTATTAACTCAGTGCACCCTAGTGCCAGTTCCTGTTTTCTGCTCTTTTTCTATTTCAGTTTTCCCCCATATAAAAAGTGCCAGAAAAATTCACGAAAATTCAGATAAAAAATCAGTGTGAAGGAAGCTTCACGAAGAGCCCTGGAGGGGCCAGAGGGGAGCCAGGGGGGCCAGGCAGCCACCCGGCGCGGCCCCACCCCTGGCCACGCCAGGGGGGCGCCTGGGCCCCTGGTCCACCTCTGGCTGCCCCCCTTCGCCTATTTATTCTCCGTCATGGGGAAACTCCGAAGACAGAACCCTATATCGCAAACTCGCCTCTGTTCCGCCGCCGCCGCGCTTCCGAGATCGGGAGCACCAGAAGACCTCTTCCCGGCACCCTGCCGGAGGGAGGATTGACCTCCGGGAGTCTCCTCTCCACCATGGATGCTCCCCGGATGTCTCGTGAGTAGTTTTTCTTGGACCATGGGTCCGTGATCAGTAGCTATGTGATGTTATCCTCCCCTCTTTGATCTTCATTGTTTAGACCTCGTGAGCTTCCCTACATGATCGAGGCACCTTTGTAATATTTGTGTTGTTGCTATGCTGAGTTTGATGGGATCTGATGGATTATGAGATTATGTTCAGATTGTGATAGAGTAATATATTTGGTTTTTATCTCTTATATTTTTGTTCCTAAGTAATTCTTGCATGTTCTCCGTTGTTGTTTATTACTTTGGCCAAGTAGTAGGTAGTGACTCCAAGAGGGAACGTTGTGCTCGATTGTGGGTTCATGCCCCCCGATGACACGCTTGAGTGACAGAAACATGAGTCTAGGGGATGTGTTGTTGCCTGTTTACTTTACGCAAAGTGATTTTTAATGCAGTTGTCTGTTGCTTTGGGTTTACACTTTGGGTGGGGCTCGCAACTTAATACCAGCGAGATGTTCTGGATAGATATCTCAAGGTGGATGATTAGTAGTAGATGCAGTTAGATTTTGGTCTACTTATTTTGGCGTACTGCCTGTGCTTTTGAACCTCTTCCTTTATTTTGTAGCATAGTTAGCATTGCGGTGCGTTCATAATCCTGTCAATTGCCCTTCTGTAATTTGTTGACCTCGCATAGCAGTTTTATCGTCTTTTGGGAGAGAGACATCACTAGCGAAAATCATGTACCCCGGTCCATATCCTTATTACTGTTTCCACGCTATCTTTACTTTACTGCTTTTACTTGCTATCATTATCCCTTTTGTTTTACACTTTATAAATAACAAGACCAGAGAGATTGACAACCTCTCTGAACTTCGTTGGGAGCAAAGTTATCTGTGTCTGTGTGCAGGTCCACATCTGTCGCGCCGCTGACACCTACTTATCATCTCTGGAGTCCTACTGGAGACAAACCTTGGTATCTTCACCGAGGGAAACTTGTTGCTGCTCTACATCTCCACCTTCCACTTGGGGTAACCAACGAAGGGCGAGAAACCATCACCCGTGCTTTTGAGCCTCTTCCTTTCTGCATAGCATAATTAGCATTGGTTTGCGCACATAATCCTGTCAATTGCCCAGCTGTGATTTGTTTACCTCGCATGGTTATTTTAGCGTCTTTTGGGAGAGAGACATCACTAGTAAACATCATAGGACCCCGGTCCATATTTTTACTATTGTTTACACATTCAATTTACTTTCAGTATTTACTTTTCCGTATCTATCACTATCATTATTATCCCGTACGTTTTATCCTTTGTAAACAACAAGGCCGGAGGAATTGACAACTCCTCTGTACTCGTTGGGAGAAAAGCTATCTGTTGTGTGTGCAGGTCCAGGCAAAGCAAGTGATTATCATAAAACGGCGCCTCACTTTCCGAACCACCTATTTGTCGACCTTGGAGTCCTACGGGTTCGATACTCTAAACCTTAGCATCTTCGTTAAGGGAAACTAGTTGCAGTCTACATCTCACCTTCCACTTGGGGTAACCAACGGGGGCGAGAAGTTATCTCGTGTATCAGCGATACGGAGAACAATTTCTTCATGACAAACTCCTTTGATACACCTGCAAGCTTAAATAGTGAACATAGTTGTGATAAATATAGCAAGTGTTCACTGGGATGTCTGTCTCTTGCATAACGATTCGCCAAAACACAATCCATAATACCAGATGGTATTTTGTAAGGCACAATTTCAGTAGGGGGAGGTACAACCACCATAGATGTGGGGTGTTTCCCCATAAGCAACGATCCAATAGCTAGGTTGTCCATACGGACAAAGAACAGCAACAGCAAAATAAAAAAAACAATACAAAAATTTACTTACCAACTTCACTTACCAATAGCGCTATGCACCCCGGCAACGGCGCCAGAAAACGTTACTTGATGACCCTCAATGTAAAGGGATCTATTGCAGTGTTTTCGATAAGTAAGAGTGTCGAACCCAACGAGGAGCGAAAGGCAATGATAATTGTTTTTGGACAAGGAATAACTGCAAGCACTAAAAGATAACTTTTTATGGGTTTTCGATACAAGAAACAATAAGATAAAAGAAAGTAAAGTAAATAGTGCTGAGGAACAGCAAGTGGCCCAATCCTTTTGAGCAAAGGATAAGCCTGGCAACTGAACTTATAAAGACTAAAGCGTTCTTGAGGACACATAGAGAGGTAGTCACGTGCTTTCGCCATACTCCGTATCGATAACAAGTGTTGTGCTGATAAGTGTTGAGTGGGTGGATCTATGCTAGCACACCTTCTAGACTAAGATAAGTGCACTCTTATTATTAAACATCTTGCAAGCATCCGCAAATACAAGATAGAAATTAAGGCAAAGCCTAACCACAGCAATAAGATCAAGGATCCATTACTCCCTTGTGCAAAAGTGTGCAAACTGGGGTTCAGGTTTCTGTCACTCCGGCAACCCACCATAAGCACTCTTAATACACAATGTATTCCCCTAGGTCCTTAATAAGGCGAAGTGTTGACTGTTCGACTCACACAACACCACTAGGAAAATAACAACACAACTTAAATATCAAACAACACAAATTACTTCAACATCATATGACTACTAACAACTAGACTTCTCCCATGTCCTCAAGAAGTAAAGTAACTACTCACAAGACATACAAGAGATCATGATTAGAGGTGATAAATATATGATAAGCAATCTGGACATAATGGTATTTCTCCAACAAAACTCAATAGCATTCACCACAAAGTAGTAATCAACAGCGGTAGAGTAGGGAGGATAGATAGTACGGATTACAACACAAGATAAACTTGTGAGGTGAGATTGGATGGTGGTGGAGTTGGTGCTGATGTTGGGGATGATGTTGATGATGATCTCGATGATGCCCGTGCCAATGGTGATGACGATGGCGATGATCTCCCCTTCCGGGAGGTGATATCTTCGGCGGAATCTGCCCGCTGGAGAGCCCTTTTCTTCTCTGTAGGTTTCCTCCACGGAGCGGCGGCAGAACTCCGTGAAAGCTTCTCTTTTTAGGGTTTTCGCGTAACGAGGAGTATATAGGCCAGAGGGGGTAGTCAGGAGTGGCCCCAGGGATCCAGGTGGCCGCCTGGGGTTCCTGTGGCACCCCTCAGGCCCCTGTTCGGCGAGTCTTCGTTAATCTTCTGGAAAATACGCCCCATCGATTTTTCAGGTAATTTGGAGGTATTCTTCTTCAGCAACTCAGCGTCCACTTTTTACCGCTGAATCCTGCGTCAGCTGTTTCGGCACCGGAAAGTTGCAAACTGTGTAAAATAAGCCAAAACAATATAAGAACATCATCGTAATAATAAATATATCAATGAATCAGGATGAATTACGATATAAAATAGTGATGCAATTTGGACGTATCAACTCCCTGCGAGGAAGAAAACCCGGAACCAATCAGTTTAGTAGTATTAGTTTGTAGTAATAGGATCTGGCTTCAGCATAAAGCTTCATGTTACCATGGACACGGCTATTTGAATAGATCAATCTTCCCTGCAGGGGTGAACTTCTGTTACACTACAACACACGGATCTCCAGGGTGGCGTACACCTTGTTAGGGAATGCATCACCGAGGCTATCCGACACTCCGTAGACCATCTTTCAAACTCAACAAAGAGGTCATCCGCCGGACTAAATCCTATGTACGCAGGGCTTCGGACCCTAACCCTGACGTACTCGTGCATGGTGCAAGGCTGGCCGGTGAAGAAAAAGAAAATACAAATCACAGTGCTCGAGCAAAGAAGACAACACCACTTCCCTGCGCAGGTCGCGGTACTGCTGACGTCTGAAGAGTCTTTGAATGAGACTATGAAGCAGAGGAGCCCATAACTCATTATCCCACGTGTAGGCAGCGCGTATAAGCCAAAAGGCTACTCAAGTCATCCGCCTAACCCTTAGTCGTATTATTATCTCACAGAAAAGCGTTGTCGTTGCCCGACTAATTAACACAACGGACAACGAACATCAGCCAGGACCACCAGTACATCGGTGCCTGCCCTGGCGTCCCGTCGGAGCACGCGGTTACCAACAAGGTGAACCGTCTCCTTACCTTGTCTCACGTGTCCTCCTGGAGGAGCTCGACTTTCGTGGTTTGGTAACTCTCGCTGCCAACGATCAAGGTCCAAGCACACATGTACACCGGTTGTACCCTCCCTGTTGTCTCATTGCAATACCACTCGCGGGCACCGTTGGGATACCCGACTTCTTACCTTTAAGGACAACCGTTGTTCAGGACCCTAGGGCGGCTATACAGAGTCAGCAACGAGTGGAGTACGAGGATTACTCCTCGATATCTCACACTTGATGTGGCTCTGCATTGTACCGTGCCTATGACAGTTATATATATTATATCCGCGTTCACTCCCCAGAGTGATCACGACCCTATTTCTAATCCTAGTTGACTAACAATGCGCAGGACTCACTACTGGATAACATATATATATATATATATATATAATATATATTATAATATATATATTATAATAGGCAGCATAGGAAAAAGGATGGTACATCAAGGGGCGACAATGACAGGCTATGCAATAGAATAGGATTGTAACGTAGAAGCAACAGTGTAACAGCCCAGATTTCACAAAAATTAAAAAAATTGTTTTCGGTGTGAATTGGCTGATTGTCTGATTTTTTTGTGGTGTTTGCATCCCCGATTTATCGTTCGGCGATTATTTTTCCCCCTCTTATCTCGTACCGGACGGAGACCGACCCTTGCCACCCCCCTGAGATCTGCCTCAAAATTTTATCCCCAGCCCCCATTTTCGTCCTTTGCTAGCCCATCAGATCTGGACCGTCAGATCGCCCGATCTGACGGCCAGGAGAGCGCCACGTAACCTCTCCTCCAACCTCCTAGCCGCCTCCAGCCCGCCCGTGGACGCCCCAGACGCCGGCGAGAAACCACTGCAACTCCGGCCGCCATGCAGCGCCGCAGCTCCCCTCCTCCCCGCGCCTCCCTCTCTCCCTTCTCATCCTTCCCTCGCCTCACCTCCTCCTCCCTCCGTCGCCTGCAGGTAACGGGTTCGGCCGGCGCGCCATGGCTGCCAGGAGCGACGACGAGCCGGCGAGCTCGCGCCGTCCCGCTGCCTCGGGTCCGACCGCCTCCACGCTCCACATCGCCTGCGGCCTCCCCTCTGCTGCGTTGCCTCCTCGCCGGGCCGCCGTCCTCGCCGGAGCTGGCCATCGGCGACGGCGCCGTCCGCAGCCACCTCGGCCTCGGTCCCGATTGGATCGGGCGAGGAGAGCGACCATAACCAGCCAGGTGGGCCGGCCCAGCCACCTCCTCCAACCGGCCCAACGCGCGCCCCTGGCCCATGGCCTCTCCTAGCCCAGCCGCCATCATGGGCCGGCCCAAGGGAGGTCCGACCCCTTTTTTTCTGCTCTCTGTTTTTTTTTCTTTTAGCTAATTTCTTCTAAGTCTGTTAAATATATGCTGCTGATTCAATTTTGCGGTGTAGTTAACGAGTAATCTGTAGCTCGGATCGCGATGCGCCCAAAAGGAAATTTGCTTAGAATTGTGTGTACTTCAATCCATATTTTGTGAGAATTTTGATTTGAGGACATCTTGATGGTGCAAATCTGTGTTGAAGTGGGCATCAGGCTGTTAACTTCTGTTAATTTTTGTTTAGTATTGCTGTTATTATTTTGTTGTAACTTTGGTTGAGGATTGTGACACATCCATGAGGCTTATTGCATTGATTCTTTTTCCTATGTGTTAAGCATCATGTGTACTTCATTTCCATGCTTTAACTTGTCATGTTTGGGTGCTTTAGCTATATTAAATCTTGCTCCAAAGTGGTGATCCTGATGTTAATGTGCTGCTGTGCTGAAAACTGTTAAGTTGTTGAAACTTCGGGTGACGGTTGCGTCGCAACCGTTTATCGGAATTAAGGGATTCCAATTGCATATTGTTAAGCATCATGTCTACTTCCATTACATGTATTGAATTTTCATGATATGCATGATGGTCATATAGTTATTGAGCTCCAAAGTTTCTATCGTGCTGTTTTTGACAGCCACCTCAGTTTTTCTCTAAGTCTGTAACGTCCCGATGCCATGTTGCATGCTTAATATCTTTTGATCTATGGTTCCTTTTTGCATGATTATTTTTGCCATGCCTTCCCTGTCATGTCTACATTAATTCCATATCATTTTTGAGCATGTTTGCATTGATTATCCTTTTTATGCATTGCTCTAAAGTGTTCTTGGTGATGTTGGCAGATTGTGCCCGTAACTTGTTTTGCTTGTATCTTTTTAACCGTAACTCCGTTTGGAGTGTGCCTTATATGTAACTTGATTAGTTTTTCGTGTACTTTGTGTTTATGCTATTGTTTTCTGTTTTTAACCAACCTAAAATATGGTTTAGGACAGAACAGTACCAAATGTTTTAATCATCGTGTGGCACTTAGTGTTATGCCATGTCTAGGTTGTGCCTCACTTAAATTTTCTAGCATAGATAGTTTATTTCATGCTTCACCTCTTGACATGTGTGTGTGCTATGCCATGCTTGAGTGAGATGCCATGTTAACAACCTTTGTTGATCACCTGTAGCTAAACAACTTGAACCCTTGTAAATGTGCGGTATCGTCGTGGGTGACGAGTACTCCACTTAACCTGTTAGTAACCGCTCTCGACGGTAGGTGAGATGTATCTTGTTGCCTTCTTGTTGATGCTTGCTCGTGTTTTCCCCGTAGTAATAGAGTGCTTGCTCTTTGATTGCTTTCCAGTGTTTATCGTCTTGTGTGCTTCCGCGGGTACCTTCGGAGACGTTGCGAGCTTGCAATCCACTACACCTTTGAACCCGACTTATCAACAGGCAAGGACTATACATTACTTATGATCCATTCTATTTCAACCAGCGGTTTGCATGCTAGTCTAGGTTAGGTTCGATGGTTGATCCTACCACATGTTTACAACCTCATTCAAACCAATACAGCCATGTCCCTTCCCAGCAAACCTTGTACTGCTATGTTACTATTTCTCGTTGCTTAGTCCCTGCTTAGTATGCATGCTTATGATACTACGATGTTACCCTATTACTCCTTGGTTTTGGGATATCACATTATTATATTGTTGTTGATGATATGATTATTATAATGTTGACTATATTCGAAGAAGGATGGAAGGTCTAGGCTATCCCGCCCCGAAGCTTTGTTCCATTCGAGTCACCTAGGATGCGAGTTCCGGGTATTGGTTTTAAGACTGAGCGTGCCTAACCGTGTGTGGGATTTTTTTGGGTCCCCTTTTCTTACCTACCTAGCTTCAAACATTTCTAGTGGTGGCCCAAGCTGATTTATAATTTGAAACCGTGTGTGTGCTGGTCAGCTGCCAGTAGTTTTTAAAACAACCCGGACCAGTGAGGACATAGTTCCCTTGCCGGCCCACCTTGTCCGGCTGAGGACCTGGTTTCCCATGTGTGATTAACCGGCTATCCAAACCTGCGACAGACGGTATGAGACCAGATCAAGAGCGCGGCCGGCTCCTGAGCTGGATGTTGACTCACCGGGGGCCACCCGGATTTGTTCGTTGTTAGTTAGAGGGACCTGTCGTTTCGGATCTCTCGGAACTAAATCATAAAATGGTTGCCTATAATGGGTAGCAACTGAGAGAGATGGGCGTGCGTGCGGAGCCTTGTAATGGGAAGTTGGTACACCCCTGCAGGGTTAAATCTTTTCGAGAAGCCGTGTCCACGGTTATGGACGACTTGAGACCTACTCCTTGTTCATAGACAACAACAACTAAGATAATCTTAATATAACTTGATCAACGTGTGTGTGCCTTGAATGCTTCTTCTTCGTCGGGATGCGAAGAGGAGGACAAGGATAGGATAGGTGTTATGTTTGCGTAAGTAGTTGATAGCAAGACTTGTTGGAGGCGATTCCTCATCGAATGCTTGGCTTCTTACCTTACTATGTAGATCGTTAGCCACTTCATAAATGCTAGTTCGGCAGAAACCTCACCACTTACCCCTTCCTTACCGTAAACTACTAGTTGTCCCAGAATGAGGAGTGATGAAGTCCTTGCTGGGTCAGATGACCACTACAGTTGGATGCTGAGTACCTCTGTACTCATGATACTACCCCCAAACTCTTTTCAGGGTTCTTGATCGACAACAGGTATGGTGATCGATGTTTCACGTGGAGACTCGACGACGACTATTTAGGCGGATCCCGGCGGAGGGCTTGGACACATGTGGTTATGGGGTCGATGTTTTTATCTTTGCCAGGAGGCATTTGATTGTAGTCTGTACTCAGACATACATCTTCCGTTGTTGTATTGTATTAAGTAAGTTGTATGCCGATTGTATGAGATGTTGTATCCTTGTTTCTGTAATGTTGTGATATCATGTTGGAAATCCGGGGCATATGACTTCGTCATATGTCGCGGTGGGACCGATATGTGCTTCGTCCCCGGATCTGGATGAAAACACCTAGATCTGGAACAGTACCGCATATCGTGCCTTACAAGAAGTAACAATGCCTAGTGCAAGAAATGCCTGGAAGATCGACGGTAGGGTTACGGTCGTCGACGTAGTAGTCGTACTCGACAGTGGTGTAGTCGGCGGCAGAAGCGGGGTCTAGCGAAGAATAAAGGGAGGAGAAATAGTAAATACAAAGCAAGCATATGAAAACACATGCATAACAGTACAGATGCAACAATAACAGTGTTCTAACGCAATGCAAAGGGTTATTCTCGGAGCGGGGAAAGTTCCATGTTTAGTATGTTAGAGGGGTGTGGTGGGGGTATGTGTAGCGTATCCATATTCGTTGTATTTTTCGGATCAATTTTCATGGATAAAGTTTTTTTAATCAGATCTACGGTTTAAAAGATATTAATTTCTGAAATTTAAATCAATTTAAAACAATTTCTATATTTATTTTAATTATTTAATAAACATTATCCAGAACAGTGTAGGGGTTGACTGGTCAAACCTGACCAAGGGGACCCACCTGTCAGCCTCACAGTATTAATAAATCATTTTATTAAATTTAATTGTCCACTGGACCCACATGTTAGCCACTGTTCTATTAAACTAAATTCATTTTATTATTAAACTTTTAGTGGGGCCCATGTGTAAGTGGCACAGGTTTTAATTAACTAGCCTAATTAATTCAGTGGTTATTTTAATGGGAAGGGCCCACATGTCATAGACTTACTGTGTTATTTTCATTTTAATTTAATCTGGGACAATTTGCAGGGCCATGTCCCACATGTAAGTCACACAAGGGGGGATTAGTGTTGATTAACCATCTGACCACGGGGGCCCACATGGCAGTGACTCACCGGAGCTAACCGGCGGCGGACGACGGTGAGGTCGACGGCGCGCTTGATTCCGAGCACGGCTTGACGCGTGGCTAGGTCCTACGGACGCATCTCGACGTCACGAGCACGCTGGTGGTGGTGGCTAGGGAAGGGGGTGACCGGAGTGACGCCGGCGACGAGGAAAGCGGCGACCAGAGCATGGCGGTGGACGACGACGTCGACTCTGAGAGAGACTTTGGGCAGGTGCTACGGGGTTCTGCTCCGGGGAACATTGCGAAAAAAAGGACGCACTTAGGGCACCAAACGCGTGCTCCAGACGATGTCGGTGAACTCGCCGGAGGCAGTGCGACTGCGGCTCCAATGGAAACTATGGCTACGAGGCACGGGAGGCAAAGGGGGAAGTTGGGGAAGGTGGTCGTGCTCACCAGGATGATGTGGCCGTTAAATGAGCTCAGGGAAGGGTCGATGTTGGCCAGAATTGTGCTGCGATGCCGGCGAGGTGGAAGAAGGGGAACGACGGCGTGTGCTCCACTCCTGGCTCCACTTCTCGATTCCTTGCACATGGTGACGAAGACGACAGCGACAGGGAGCTTGGACAAGGCGGCGCGGGCTGGGGTGTCCGGTGGCCACGCAGGTGCGCGAAGGCGACGACGACTGGGCTCGGTCGGTTTTCCCTAGACGATGGCGAGGCGAGGAGGAAGGGGGAGGGATCTAGGGTTAGGGTTGGGGTGCGGGGGGGAAGGGGGCTTGGTGAAACTTATCCTCGCCGGCGGGTCGCCGGATGGCTGCCACGGCGACGCCGGCGGCCGTGGCACCGCGGGATGGCTGCCACGCCATGGGCGTGAGTAGTGGAGGGGGAAGGAGGCAGTGGGCTGGGGTGGGCCTCGCCCTGGGCGAGGCATAGGCCTTTTTCTATTTTGTTTTTGTTTTATCTTCAGTTTTCCTTTCTGTTGTAATTGTTTTATTAGCTATTACATTTTTGTAAAATGTGTAATATGTTCCATAATTAATGTTATACTCCATATCAGTGCTACAAAACGTTTGGGGCATGTATAAATTCATTTGTATTTTGTTTTATCGAAAAAGGTATTAAATGCCACTGTTTTGCTACTTTTATTAATCGTTTAAAATATTTGGATGTAGTAATAATCATTCTTAACATGGTATAGTGATCTACTGACTTTTAGGAATTTTGTAAAATTGATTGCCCAATTTTTGGTTTAACTTTATTTTGCACTTTGTTTTATTATCAATTCAAAGGTGTGTTGAATTTTGATTTGATTCAAAGAAGAACAGAGCAAGATTTAGGAACATTAATTTCCAGTAGCATAGTGATTACTGTCCATGAGAGTGAGGGTGTTACATGGGCCCGGGCTCGACTCGCTAACGTGTGGGTCCTACGTGTCAGGCCTCTCTCTCTTCCCCTGTATTATATCCTCTGCTTCTCTCCCGCGGCCCTTGCAGAGAAGAGGAGGCCGGTAGAAGGGAGGCCGGCGTGGCGCTTGTCACCTTTGGCCGGGAGGGTTCGCCGGCATGGGCCTTTGGCTGCGGCTAACCGGGGCGGAGCCGCCGGGGTCGCGGGGCTGAGCGGGGGCGGCGACGGCGGGACCTCGACCGAAAGGTGAGCGCAGCAGCGGGACGCTACTCCGAGAGGATCCGGGGCCTCATCTGGGAGCGGGGTGGGGCTAGGCAGCGTCGGAGTGGAGGGGCCATGGCTACGGAGGACTCGGCCATTGTGGGGCGCGGTCGTCCATGGGCTCAACGGGGAAGAAGCTGCGGGGTGGCTGTGCTGCTGGGAGGGCTCGGGTGCGGTTCTTATAGGCCACGGAGAAACTTGGACCAAAAGCTCGATGCTTCTAGACCATGGAGATGTGGCGGCCGGTCCGTGGCGAACCTCGTGTCGGCACGCTCGGACAGAGGCAAGGGGCAACGGTGGAGAGGCCGTGGCGAGCGTTCTTGGAGTGGGGAGCTCGGTGGACATGAGCATCCGAGCGGAAGTGGACAAGGGAGACGAGCCAGCAGCACAAAAAGTTGTGAGGGCACGCCCTTTGCGTGGTCACCAAGGCCATCTCGTGGCCAGAGCGTGCGTTTGACCAGGGACCATGTCCACTGTGTGAGGTGACCTATCAGGGGGTGCTAGAACCAAGGTGGGCTGACTGTCTTGTCCTGTAGTGGTTGAACGTGACCTGACCTAGGTACATACAGCAAGGTGTTTGTACTGACCCGGGGGAGGTGCACTTGGTGCAAGGGGTTGAAACTTGGGTCAAAGCAATCCTACACTAACGTGATCACCTATGCAAGAGTTGAGCTCTAATGGAACAAACAAAGTAGCACTTCCTTTTTAAATGTACTATGTAGGCAGAAGGTGTTTGTGATGTGGTTTGCCTAGCACACTGCACCCTAGGCTTGGTTAGCAAGTGTACAAAGTTTCAGAACAAATGGGAAAGGCTAGCTTGCACTTCCTTCACAATGATATCTGCTGGAAAGAAATTTGTGATTTTTGTGAGGAATATTGGCTTGGACATTGTAGCTGAAATTTGGCAACACACCATGATATGGGCAGGAGGGATGGCACAAAAAGTTTGGGAGGCAATGAGCAAACATAAATAACACTTCCTTTGCAAAGTGTTATTCTGCCCAGAATTTGCAAAGGGAATTTATGCTCAAACTTTGAACTATGGAACCTCATGTTTTGATGGAAATGGCCATGGGTTGTAAAGGAGGAGCTCCAAATTTCATTTGAGCACTAATGGAAAAACCATAGTGGTAGCTCCTTTAGGAATGGGCTAAAATGGGATTATTGGCTTTATAAAGGAAACTACAATTTCCTTTATTTATTTATAGCCAATATCTTTGGGAGAGGCCAATGGGATCACCAAGATCATCTCCACAAGTTTTCACAACCTTTAAAGATGTCTAAATGTTTTCCTGGATTTAATCCCATTAACTGGAAGAAAATGGAATTAAGCCTAAATGAAGAACATTGCACATGACTTAGCAATATTCTTGCATATCCAGGTCAAAATGTTCTAGGAGAGGGATCTTGAATCGAAAAAGGGCAGAGAAATGAGTTGCAAGATCAAGCATTGTCTGGATTCTTCTGGTTATCAACCAGACTCCAGAGGAAAAAGATCTGGAAGAAAAGCTAGGAAGGAATAACATCACAAAAATCGATGACCCTATTTTTGGGGTGTTAAAAACCTTTCTCCCTTAAAAGAATCTTGTCCTCGAGATTCCTAGGGTTAGATCAACATTACACCTACTCCTCATCGAAAAACCTTCGGGCTGGGGAAAAACCGATGAACGGGTGCACTACGATCGAGATACGGATATCGCGGGATCACCTCCACTGTTAGGGGTCACCATTTTTAGAAAAGCCAAAAATTCACTTTTCTAAAAATGCTAAAGTCACCCCAATGAACAGTGACTTCTCATGCTGACATGTGGGCCTATGGCCCGCTGTCAGTCTCTTGTTCTTCTTCCTCTGGCCACTCCTCTTCTCTAGCACTGGTGCTGTTCCGAGTGCAGCTGGGGCTACACACGCCTAGCCCCTAGGGCACTCAGGACTCTACGGAGATAGTGTGCGGCGTACGCGATGCAACGAGCACGTTCGCATGGAGGGACAGCACTGATGTCGACACTGCTCACGTATTCGCCGCAGGGACGCCGGGGATCGAGCGACGGGTGGTTCCTGGACTTCTCTCAACGTACACCGGGCTCGAGCTATAAAAGACGACGACGCGGCTTCTCCTAGCTCACGCCATGCCACTCTACTACCTCTTCGGCCTGGAGGAGATGGAGCCATGGTCTCCTGGCGAGGCCTTGTTCCTGGAGCTGCTATGGTGCTTGCTCGCAAGGCTGCTAGTTGCGCTCGTCGGCTCGTCGCTCTTGCTGTGGGTGGTCACGCGGCAGGAGCGAGCTTGCGAGAAGGAGGGCAGGGATGCGCCAGCTCGGGAGCGGGACGACGCTGGTGCGGTGGCTAGTGATCCACCACACTTGTTCCAACGTAGATTTGGGTCGGTGGAGTAAGCATGGATGTGGAAAGGAGAGGCATTGGCCTTCCTGGTGTCACGCAAGGCGGTGAAGGCGGCGCCACTGTCTCGGAGGCTTGCGCGGTGTCGGCGATGGGGTTCTTCCGACGCGAGGGTCTCGCCTCGGGTTTCTCCTCCTCGAGTGACAACAAGGTTGAGAGGGCATCGAGGTAGGATTTGGGTCTGAAATTGTACTGGAGGGGCCGCAAGGTCTTGTCGCAATAAATTTCTCAGAGTTTACCCGAGATTGCAATTGGTTTTGGGACTAGGCTTCAGAGGCTGGAAAAATTGCCTCTTAATTTTGGGTCAAGGGTCTGGCAAAAGAGGGCATGCGCAGATAGGCGTGAGATGTGTCCTTGCATTCCACCCGGGTACTGTGGTGATCGTAACCGTGAGGAAAAATCTCGTGTGTGCGTGTGCGTGCCACGGGATAGTAGCATACTCAATCTAGTAGACATGCAAGTAAAGCACACCAGATAAAATCACACTAAGATATTCTAATGCTAGAGGGTATTTGCATTCAAACATCTTGGAAAACCACAAACTCAAGACTATGGTTTCTTCTTAATAGGGGACAAATGAAAGAAATCCACAATAAAACATGGCATACATATAGCAGTACAACATAAACAAGCAATAGAAGCAACAGAAGCAAACGAAACCTGACTAGGCACCTCACGATAACCACTCACTCAGGACTATGGTTTCTATCCTCTGGCGAGCACGGACGACAAACTAGGAAACATCCAAATAACTAGTCTTGATCAGGCTCTCCTGGTGGATGCAGGCTAAAATGCTTCCCGAAGTTAAGTAACTCAAATATTCGGGACTCAACTCCTTGGGTATCGGCTGGAGCTTGCTGGAGCAGGCCTCGCCGATACAGCTGAAGAATGGTTCTGTTGGTGGAGTTGGCATTGATGGTGTCTTGGTTTTTCTAGTTCACGGGCTGGGAGTGTAGCACCGCTTGAGAGGATAGCACTGGGTTTGGCAGAAGGGAATCTACGACTTGGGAGGTGTCTTGGCGACCTGCACGCTATGCGGCCTCAACAGCTCGCCGGGTCAGCTTCCTCAGTGGTGTCGGCGAACTCGCAGCCAAAGCTTGACGGATTCGGGAAGTAGCGGAACTCCCACATCTTCCCGGTGTGCGGAAACCAGGACTAGAGACGACGAACAGCTTCTGCAGCAGCCGCCTGATACGCGAGAGATGCTAATTGGTCCTCGCCCTTCATTGGTTACCCCAAGTGGAAGGTCAGATACAGCGTAGTGGCAAGTTTCCCTTGGTGAAGATACCAAGGTTGAGAGTATCGAACAGTAGGACTCCGACAATGATAAGTAGGTGGCAAGGAAACAATGGCACCGTGGGTTGCTTCTTAGACCTGGACCTGCACACAGAAACAAATAACTTTGCTCCCAACGAAGTTCAGAGAGGGTTTCAATCTCTCCGGTCTTGTTGTTTACAAAGGATTAAAACACAAGGGATAATGATAATGACAGCAACTAGAAAGTAAAAGAAGGAAAGTAAATAAGCGTGTAAACAGTCATGAGAATATGGACCGGGGTCCCGTGATGTTCACTAGTGATGTCTCTCTCTAAAAAGACGATAAAACTTCTATGCGAGGTAAAGAAATTACAGCTGGGAAATTGACAGGAGTATAAACGCACCGCACTGCTAACTATGCTACAAAGAAAGGACGAGGCTCAAAAGCATGGGCGGTACGCCAAAATAAGTAGACCGAAATCCAACTACATCTACTACTAATTATCCACCTTGAGATATCTATCAAGAACATCTCGCCGGTATTAAGTTGCAAGCCCCACCCAAAGTGTAAACCCAAAGCAACAGACAACTGCATTAAAAAGCACTTTGCATAAAGTAAACAATCCTTGCAACCGAGGTTACAAGCACCGTTGTTTTCCCCCTTGTGGCAACAACACATCCCCTAGACTCATGTTTATGTCACTCAAGCATGTCATCGGGGGGCATGAACCCACAATCGAGCATAATGTTCCCTCTTTCCTCGGGGGTTTCACTTCACGGATATTAAATAGGCGAAGGGGGGAAGCCAGGGGGCCACCAGGTGTCCAGGGGGCCACCAGGTGTCCAGGCGGCCACCCGGCGTGGCCCCACCCTAGGCCGCGCCACCTGGCCGCCTGGGCACCAGGTGGAGCCCCTCTGGCCCTCCTTCAGGGCTCTAGAAGGTTCCGTTGCGCTGATTTTTATCCGATTTTCCCGAATTTTTGGAGAACTTTTAATATAGGGGAAACCTGGAATAAAAAATAGCAGAAAAGAGGAATTGGCACTGTGGTGCACTGAGTTAATAAGTTAGTCCAAATATGATCAAAAGTGTATGAAAGTGTATCTAGATCATAACAATATCACACAAAACATGTATGGAGCAAGTAGAAATTATAGATACGTTTGGGACGTATCAACATCCCCAAGCTTAATTCCTGCTCGTCCTCGAGTAGGTAAATGATAACAAGCATAATTTCTGTGGTGACATGCTAACAACCATATAAGAACTTTGAAAAGTACAGTAATCAAGGTATGTGATTCCATTCAAGTCATAACATGCAAGAGTCTATATTAGCATTGAAATAAGCAACAAAAGAACATTATGTGCAAGAGCTCTCGCTGTCCGTGACTCGAATGTCTCCAATGGTGTTTGCGTGCAAGAAGGGGGATATGGAATACGAGAAAAAAAAATTGAGAACTCATTCTACTAAAGTTTCACACTTGTTCTTCTTTGGAATCTTATCTTGACTCGTTCCCAAACCACTAGCCAGGTACAAGTCAATTTGATCCACTCCTTTTCGATATTTTGAGCACTCATGCAATAGATGAGCGTAAGCACGAAAGTTGACACTTAGGATGGAAAAGAGAGAAGTATGGTGGAGGGGGAAGACAAAAAGGATGAGAAAGGCTCACATCAATGAGGACAATCATAGCGAGAAGGCCAAATGATAGATATGATGTGAGGAGTAGGGATTGACATGCAACGGATGCACATATGAGCTAAGAAAGCTCTCCAATGGAACTACTGGGGGTGCATCCAACTTGCTCGCTCATGAAGACCTAGAGCTCTTTTGAGGAGGCTCATCCTAGGAATATGCAAGCCAAGTTCTATAGTGTGAAGGTCTGATACGGTGAGGAAGATAGTTCTCTCACTCCTCGTTGGTTACCCCAAGTGGAAGGTGAGATGTAGCGTAGCAGCAAATTTCCCCTATGAAGAGGATAGGGTTTGTCTCCCATAGGACTTCAAGAGATACAACAAGGTGGTAAAGTGAGCAATGGCGCCGTTCACAACCGAGGTTTCTAACTTCACCTGGACCTGCACACACAACAAGTAACTTTGCTCCCAACGAGTACAGAGAAGTTGTCAATTCCTCCGGTCTTGCTATTTACAAAGGATGAACACAAGAGATAATAATAGTGGCAACTAAAAGTAAGAACTGAAAGTTAATTGAGGGTGTAAACAATGGTGGAAATATGGACCGGGATCCCATGACGAGCACTAGTGATGTCTCTCTCCCAAAAGACGGTAAAAGTGCTAGCGAGGTAAACAAATCACAGCTGGGCAATTGACAGGATTATAAACACACCACAATGCTAACTATGCTATAAAAGAAAGGAAGAGGCTCAAAAGAAATGGGCAGTACGCCAAGGTAAGTAGACCGAAATCCATCTGCATCTACTACGAATCATCCACCTTGAGATATCTATCCAGAACATCTCGGTGGTATTAAGTTGCGAATCCCACCCAAAGTGTAAACTCAAAGCAACAGACAACTCCATTAAAAGAACTATGCGTAAAGTAAAAAATCCTTGCACCCGCAGGTACATGCACCGTTGTGTTATCCCTGGTGGAAACAACACATCCCCTAGTCTCATGTTCCTGACACTCAAGCTAGACATCAGGGGGCTGAACCCACAATCAAGCATAATGCTCCCTCTTGGAGTTGCAACAAATCACTTGGCCAAAGTAAAATACGGCAACGAAGAACATGCAAGAATTAACTTAAAAACACAAATATAAAAGATAACTAAATATATTACTCAACACAATCTGAACATAGTCTCATAATCCATCAGATTCCAGCAAACTCAGCATAGCAACACAGAAAATTACAAAGGTGCCTCGATCATGTGAGGCAGCTCACGAGGTCACGAAAGTGGAAGCACAAAGAAAGGAGGAGAACATCACATAGCTACTGGTCATGGACCCATGGTCCAAGGGGGACTACTCACAAGACATACGGGAGGCGTCCATGGTGATGGATGGTCTCCCGGAGGGGGTTCCTCCTTCTGGCAGGGTGCCGGGGCAGATTCTCTGGCAGCTTCGATCTTGAAACGGCGGCGGCGGCGGTAAAGAGAGGAGAACGGGAATAGCAGATCGATATTAGGGGTTTTCTCCGCGGGCAATAAATATAGGCCAAGGGGGCATCGAGGGGGGCCACAGGGCATCCAGGAGGGTGCCCGGCGCGCCCTAGGGTGGGTCCGCGCCAGGGACCCTCCTGGGGCCCTGGTGGGTCCATTCCCTTCCTTCCTTGGTTCTTTGGGAAGCTTCCGGGACGTTGATTTTTTATATAATTTTTCTGGAATTTATTTGGCACTTTTAATGGCCGGAAAACGTGAAATACAAAAATAGCTGAAAATATGAAATGGCAACTGGGTGCACTGAGTTAATAGGTTAGTTCAAATATGATAAAAAGTGTATGAAAGTTCAAGTAAAACATGGCAAAGTCACACAATCATGCATGGAGCAAGCAGAAACTATAGATACGTTTGGGACGTATCAACATCCCCAAGCTTAATTCCTGCTCGTCCTCGGGTAGGGAAATGATAACAAGAATAATTTCTGTGGCGACATGCCACACATCCATATAAGGACTTTTAAGTAAAGCAATCAAAGCATGCAATTCAATTCAAGTCTTAACAATGTAAAAAATAGCGTGCTATGAAAAAATAACGTGACCCTAAAAATATGCTATTAGCGTGCTATTTCGCGCTATAGCGTGCTATTATCGAGACATTGTACACAGATTCATTTAGCGAGGCATTTCCCGAAACGCTATAGCGTGCTATTAGCGACACTATAGCGTGCTATTTTTTCATTGAGTTTTAACAAGCAAGAGTCTATATTAAGATTGACACAAGTAATAAAAGAACAAAGGGTGCAAGAGCTCTTGTTGTCCGTGACTCGAATTTCTCTAGATGGTGTTTGCGTGCAAGCAGGGGACCGGGGAAAAGAGAGAAAAAAGGTTTTTGAGAACTACTATCTACTAAAGTTTCACACTTAGTCTCCTTTGGATTCTTATCTTGACTCGTCCCCAGACCACTAGCCATGTACAAGTTAAACTGATCCACTCCCTTTCGATATTTTGAGCACTCATGCAATGGATGAGCGTGAGAAAGAAAGTTGATACCTAAAAGGAGAAACAGAAAGAAGGTGGAGGAGGAAGACAAAAAAAAGGTGTGAAAGGCTCACATCAATGAGGAAAATCATAGGCGAGAGAAGGCCATATGATAGATATGATGTGAGGAGTAGGGATTACCATGCAATGGATGCACATGTGAGCTAAAATCTCTCCAAGGGAACTAGTGGGGGTGCATCAAACTTGCTTGCTCAAGAAGACCTAGAGCTCTTTTGCGGAGGCTCATCATTGGAATATACAAGCCAAGTTCTATAGTGTGAAGGGTCCCCACATAGCTATGTGCATGTATGATGATCTCTATGGAGTACAAAGGATAGAGGATGAAGTAATAGTGTGGGTCTCTCAAAAGGAATAGTAGTGTGCCCCCTTCTCTCTTTTTTTTTCTTTTTCTCTTTTTTCTGTTTTTTATATTTTTTTTGGTTCCCTCAATGGCTCTTTCTATTTAACTCTCATTTGTCCTCTTTGGGATCTTTTGATTTTGTCCTCTTTGGGATCTTTTCCACACTTTAGGGGCAACACTCTATATTTTACAAGAATATAGGAGATCTTTCACACTTTACAAGGGTACTCACATAAAGAAGATGTAACTATCATGATGTATGCAATGTATGACGCTGCCAGTGTAGCAGGAACATGTATGACATGAAGAGGTGGATGTTGCATGGCAATGTATCTCGGAAAGGCTAGGGAAATGCCTTGTAGGTGGGTATGGTGGCTGTTTTGAGGAATGATATAAGGAGGTTTATGATGATAGAGCATATCGTTCCAAGGGTTTGGATGTACCCGCGAAGGTGGATGCCAACTCTTGGAGTGAGAAGGAGGTAATGCACGGCACAGGAGAGTCTAGCAAATATGAGGAGGTGGAAGTGTAACCTTTCGAATACTCACATTAGTCCGAAGAACTCATGCACTTATTATCGGTAACTCTCAACCTAATGAGGAGGTTCACAAAGAGACAAGTACCCCGAGGAGAAGTGTATGGGGGTTTGGTTATCCTTGCGCATCCTCGACTCACGGTACGTGAGTGTACTCTAATATTCGAACCCTCCAGAGGTTAGTGATCCATCTAGTAGCTAGAGTTCTCAACAGCAGTTTTTGTTTTCGAAAATCACACGGATTGCCCAAAATACGACATATTTCACTAATAGGCTAAAGCTCTTGACACCATAAGTTCAGACATTACTCTAGTCAATACCTCAAAACTATTGCAAGTTACTACTACAAAGAGAATAACAACTTCAACTACCTACTTTCTAGTCAAGACACAAAACTCAGTGCAACAGGAAAACTCTCTAAACAAGATTAAACATGCAACCTATAGAAAGTTCAACCTGCGACAAAAGAAAAGTTGTAGAAGAAAACTAAATCACTACAACTAAACATGGCAGCAGCTAAGAAAAGAAAAAGAACAACTCACAACTAAGGAAATACGCATGCAAATCCTATGAGGAGTTCTAGTTCAAGAGGAGCGTGTTTCTCTCCCACACAAAAGAAACCTGGGGTCTAACTTGTTTGTGACATCCTGGATTTTGGCACTTTCTTTTTCCAAAAACCTTTCTGATTTATTTCTGGATTTGCTATTGGATTTGATTTTGAGCACCTTGTTGGACATGAAACTTGAGCGTATTTTCTTTCCATGCTCAAGTATCCCTTGATTTCCAAGCCCTTCCATGTCATCCCGTTGTTCCATCCCATCCAGGTCCCATTTTTATTCAAGCCATATATTCCTTTTTCAATAAAAGTGATATTCCAATTATTTGAGGTTTGTGAAGAAACCCATATTTTTATTGCTCCATAAATCCCCAAATAATTCCCACATTCTTTTTATGCCATATATTGCCAAATTCTCCAAAAACTTTTCTTTGCCCAAGTGGATTTTTCCTCTAAAAAAATTCATTTGTCTGTGGGGGCAGATTGGAGCTTTGTGAAGGGAGTGCTATTTTCCTTGATCCATTGCTCGTGAATCTTTTTGTGAAATCTCATATGATCATATTATTGGCCTACACCAAATTCGACCACATATTGCCTAGACAAACTCCCACCATAAATTCCCAAAGTTTAGATGCAGTAAGGGGGCATTGTGAAGCAAGTGCATGATAGGTGATCCCAGTTGCCTTGAAACTTTTTGTGCCTATTCCCACAACCATGTGACTCCACCAAATCAGGTTTGATCGAAATCCCATCATCCATGTGAGTGCATCATCAAGTGTAAGATTCTGGTCAGCAGGGCACCTTGTGAAGCAAGTGCTAGCTGGGCTTGTCCAATGGCCATGAAAGTTTACACACATGTGCACACTACCAAATAACCCCACCGCACCAATTTTCAGCCAATTACATCACTCCAGCGAGATGCTAGCCCCTACTTTGCATTCTGGCCTATTTGGACATTTGCAAAGGAAGTACTAGCTACATTGCTCCATTTGAGGTGAAACTTGGTACACCCACTCACCCTATTGTATGATTAAGCTCAGCCAAAAACCATGCATAGGGGATCCATGTGCTAGCCATACCACAGTACAAACACCTTCAGCCTCCATGGTACATTTGCAAAGGAGGTGTGTGCAAACCTTATCCATTTGAGCCCAAACTCGACAGAACCATAGTACTTCCTATCCCTAGACCAGGAGACAACCTGGCACCACCCCCACCCCCACCATGTGAGCTATGCTTCTTGTCCAAGTTTGTTGTATCAAACTTTCCAGTGATGGTGTGGTCACACCAGGGCTACTTTGGTCCAACTTTTTGCACTGTTGTCATCAGGGATGAAAGGACTACACCCTGGACATGTTTTGCCACGATGAAACCCTCCCCAGATAAACCTCCCCTTGGTGGCCACGCTCCCAGATTGCAGCAGGTGTTCTCTGGCCGCGCTCCGCACGTGCCCGACATGTCTCCATCCCGCTCCAGTGCGCCCTTGTCGTCTTCTCCATGTCTAGATGCGCCGCACGACTTTGCGCAGCACGCGTGCGCCACGCCACGCTCTCCAGACCTCTCCCGAACCTCCTCGATGCTCGCCAACTCACACATGCCATGGCTGCCCCCCTGTTTGTCTCTGCCCGAGCTCGAATATCGCCATGGCTATAAAAGGGAGCTCACCCTCGAGCCCCAGAGAACACCCAGCACCTCCCCTCCCTCCTAGCCTGCTCCTCTCCCAACGAATCGAGCCCTGCTGTTTTGGTTCTCCCCCACGGTCACCATTTCCGCCACCCTGCCTCTGCCTGAATTCACACTCTCCAGGTCATCCTGCTCCCTCTGCCCCACGCCGGACCCTCCCCCTCGCTGCCGCAAGTCTCCCCGGCGTCCCAGCGCGGCTCCCCCGTGGCCACACTGCGTACCTCGTGGTGGCCGTGGCCGCCGCCCTGCCCTAGCTGTGGGGGCACGGTGCCACCGGCCGCCCCGCGTGCCCCCTGCTCGCCAGTGGCCTGGCTCGGGCCCGCCGCATCCCATGCCCCGACGGCGACCCCTCCCGTGCTGGCCCTCGACGATGGCAGCACATGCCGTGGTGCTCCTCTGCTTAGGCTGGACGAGGAAGAACATGGGAGGAGAAGACAGGAGACTGACCCCTGGGCCCCGCCTGGAAGCGGTCCAGTGTGGCTGACGCGTGGGCCCAATCCCGTTTAAGTGGTACCGGCTTTCCGAAAATACATTTTCCCCATTAGGGAGGCGTATTCCTTGCTCCTTTAGAGCGAAGTACGTCTTCTTGTAACGAAGGTGCATTTCTTCGGTCTTCGGCTGAAAATGCGCTTTCACTAAGCAGAAAGCGTATTTCTCTCTTCAGCAGCCAAAAGTACGTTTACGCTTTCAGAAAGCGTATTACTGCAAAAACCAGCCCCGAAACTTCCCACCTTCGTATCTCCGGAGCCGTAAGTCCAAATGAGGCGATTCTTTTTGCGTTGATTTTGTCTCGAGCTCCTCTTCAGTTTGGCATAGGTTTTGTGCCCTGTTTTAATGTTGTTATTTTCTGGTCAAACAAAAGTGGAGTTTGACCCATTTTTCTCCGTGCCTATTTACAAAATCTTTTCAGGGCTTTTGTGGTGTTGAAGACTCGGAGCTTTCTCCTAGAACTTGTTGGTGAAGGCAAGCCACAATACCCTTTGCACCTTTGCAAAGCTTTGACGTGTATTAAAACATGCTTTAGTCTTTGATGAATAATGATTATCACGATATGCTTGTTGATGCTACGTCGCCATGATATGATGATATGCTTTGAATATGTTATAATCCCGATATGCTCATATGGTTGGACCACTTTGATGATGCTACATTGCTATGTTATGTTAATACCATGTCATTCCATGATCTTGATATGTGCATATGCTTTCATACATGATGTGCCATGTTATGTTCATGTTATGCTTTGATCATGCTATCATTGTATCATGCTTAGCTACATTCAGATATTGCTATGTTGCATGATATATCTTGATCATGTTTATATAACTAAGTTAATCAACTAAAATATGATTTGAATCATGATGTGACTGTAACTATGTCTGGGTTTGTCCCACTTATGTTGATATGCTATTAATTGAAATACTCATGTTGCACCTGACGCTTGTGTTTGCTATTGGAGATGGGATCCGTGCCAAGTTGCTCAGGTGCCATCGAACTGAACTTATTTCGTGCAGCCACATTTGCCTGTGTGGGCAGGCCTTGGCTTGTGCTATCGTAGTGCCTTCACAGGAGCCACCAAAGAGGGGGGATTACGCATTGCACACTACCCTGGCACGGTACGTGGGGGTAATCTCGAGATCCAGAGTTGATATGTTTACCCGGGAGTCCCTGCGAGGGACAAAGTTTAAGGACCATGCGATGGTCAGGGCCATGCGATGGCAGGGATACCCAAGACATGCGATGTCGGTGGCACCGTAGGAGGATTACGCGGTAGTCATGTTTCGTTGGAGTAGTCCTAGTCCTTGGACAAGGAGCTCCATGGTGTGGGTACAGTGCACAACCTCTGCAGAGTGTTATACAAATCTATTCGAATAGCCCAGTACACGGTAATGGACACAGTTCACAGTAGGTCACACCATGAGATCAAAATGAGTTCGGTTGCATGAGCACGGTAAGTTGATACGATGACTGGATTTGTTGAGTCGTAACAAAGGACACTTAACCTGTTGAAAGATCGTGCGACGATCCAGGTATGTTGATGGTCATGAGATGACCGATGCTTGAGTCGGTAAGGACTCCGAGGTAAGCCACATGATCAGGCGGTGATCATGTGGGGTCCATCTGACCTTAAACGATTATTGGTGTGCTTAGTATTAATGTTGATAAAATGTTGATAACATGCTTGATAAGTTTATGCTTGCATGATGTTCATGCTTATCCGGTTAATCCACTAATATACTTTAACCTGTTGCCATGTTATTGTTTTGCCTTGATGCATGGTTGTTGTAAGCTTGCAAGTACATTCGATGTACTGACCTGGCGTGTCATGCCAGATTTGCAGGCAATGCTTTGGAAGCCTAGGACGACGTTCCCGGTGTTTCCGAGCTAGGAGGTGTCCCAGCCAATGTCCCTGTGGATTGGATTTCATCGCCATCGCCGTTGTTCCGCTGCCGAGATATATTCTTCTTCTAGAGAGTTAGTTTGCTGCTTGATGTAGATCCGTGGCGAGCTTGAGGAGCAAGCTTGTTCTCCGTCTCGCTCTGCCAGTGTTCTAATAAACCCCTTTGTACCCGTATATTTGTTAATAGAAAGTTGTTCAGTTATATATCAAGCAGTGTCGTGTTCCAAAAGACTCGATCTCTGGGATGGAGCACGGGGCGTTCCGGTCCTCTGAGCCGGGGTGCCACAACGCTTGGTATCAGAGCAGGACTGGCTGTAGGACTTCCTAGCCCGCGCGAACGTTAGAAGGACGTTAGATTGGCGTTAGAGCTAGAGTTTCTAGTCTGCTTGTGGATGTGTTTGCTTGCTGCATTTGTTTGCTGCATATAGATGGTATTCTTTCGCTAACCCGCTTCTCTGCTGAGTGTAGATGGCAGCCGTCCCGACGGACCAACTGTCACCCTCCTCCCCACTCAGCTTTGCCTATCTCCTCGCCGAAGTTGGGCGCTGTCTCTATCCCCGTTAAGAGATGCCGAGGTACCAGGTGTTCCAAACGCCGCTTGGAGGATCGGTGTTTGAGTACCGCGCCGAAGTCTTCTTGGAGGCCAACCTTCCCCTTGGTAGGCATGTCTACCGCTTTCGTGGTGGACACGCCGCTACCACTGATCGTTCTATCCAGCTCGCTGCTTTGTTAGGCCTCACAAGTCTTCGCCACCAGGAGAGCATGATGCAGCAGGATCGTGCCTTCCGCCTCTACCCCACCTTGGCCACCACACCTCAACGAATCAGGTTCCCTCGCCCTCCCGCGGAAGCCGACGCAGAGGTGATCAGTTTGTCCCGCTACGTGATCGCCGCGTACACCCTCGTCTTCGAGCTAGCCCATGATGCAAGGTAGGCAAGAAGACCTCTTGCTGCAGCCTCAGCTTCGGCAAATCCGCCGCCAGCCCATTCAGTTTCTAGCGATCCGCCGATAGATCGTAATGCCTAAGTTTCGCGTAGCTCGTGCTCCGTAGGTAATAGTAGTGCATGTTGCTTGTTGCATATCGGATGCTAGCAGTAATGTATGATATATTTCTATGTGATATTGATGCACCTTCGATGTTATTGATCTTTGCTTCGTCGAACCTCTTCATCGACCTTTATCTGGTTCTTTGATGTTTAATGAACATGTGTTTGCAGGTAGTATGTGACTCGGACGAACCCTTGCTCGCTTCCTCTATGGAACCACGCCTAGTTCTAAGTTGATTCATTGTCGGCCGTCCGGGGTGGATGCCTATTTTTATTTCTCTATTGAACAGATGTCCTGTGTTCTGAGTTGATTCATTTTCGGCCATCTCGGGCAGTTGTTGAGTTTCTCTTCGCAGTGGAGACCCTATGTTCGGAGCCGTTTTCTCGGCCGTCTTAGGGGACATCTGCATTCTTTTTATCGACGTTGTCTCATGCTCTGAGTTGATTCTTGGTCGGCCGTCATGAGCAGCGCTTGAGTTATTCCAGTAAACGTCCCAGATCTGAGTTGTAACAACCGTTCTGGTGGCTACTAGGTTATTTGTCGGTTTTATGCAAGGGATTCAGATGGTCATCGACTACCGTTAAAACTTTTAGAGTGATTCCTCTACCGATTGATGTCGATCTTTGCTTCGATGGGTTTCTTCGTTGGTTTCCATTCGATCTTCGTTTGATTCTGTGGTGTCACTTTATCCACCCCGATGGAAAGTTGCTCATAACCCTGCATACCTCGAAGATTCAGCACAAGATCGCAGAACATTATGAAGCTACCAAGCCAAGAAGGATCCACAAAGAATGAATTAGGAACATTGAGATCCAGTATAAGTTGTTCCTGAATAAATCATTTAGATCAAGTCCGCATCATTCCGGTGACCGCTACAACCATGAAGATTCCATCAGTGAAAGGCCGCAAGGAATTGGGAAATCAGCAAGTCAAAAAGGACCCATACCCGAGTGCATTGGTAGTATGTGACTCACGTATGGATGCTACCGAGGCCATCAAGTCCGCATCAACTACAACAGCTGCGAAGGTTCAAGCAAAGGAAAATACAAGTTCTGACACAGGTACATATGCATCCAAGGCAAGACATACACCAGCGACAATCTTACCCGATGCAAGATATTTTAGTATATTCCAGAAGACGGTCAGAACATATCAGGAAGCCCATATCCAGCAAAGGAATGATTGGAAGAATGCTTCCTTCTAACAAGACAGCAGTCAGCAAATTTGTCAATTTGGTACAGATGCTACCATGAGAAAGCTTCAGACATAAGGAACCTCAGCCTTCCGCAAGAAGATACCCAGCACAGCCGACATGTACAGTGTATCAGTCTTCCTCTGTAGGCCGTCCGAATATCTTCTTGGCCAAGACAGTCAGTCTTGTAGCACAAGTAACCCAGCTGCCTACAGTGACCAGCCGCAGAAACTTTCAATACAAGGAACGGGTATCCCCTCAGCGCAAAGAGGCAAACTTCAGGGACAATAAAATCTATCCTCTTCAGTAAGCTATCAGGAAAGCTTCCGAGGCAAGGAAACCCAGTCTTCTTCAGTAATCTATCAGGAAAGCTTCCGAGGCAAGGAAACCCAGTCTTCTTCAGCAAGCTATTGAGGAAGCTTCCCGTGTACGACACCCTTCCTTCGTTGATACGGCACCGGAAAAATATTCTGAGGTACGACACCCAGTCTTCCCCAGCAAGCTACCTCGTCCAGGCTTCGTAGACAAGATACACAGTCTTCCTCGACACATCATCATGCCTGCCACGGTATTGTCAGAAAGCCAGGTATTCAAAGGCAGTAAAGGCTTCAGCATTGTCAGGACCCGCACATTCTATGGACACTTCTTCTCAAGGATGCGAGCTACCCCGGTGTGGATACCACCATGCTCGTAATCAAGAAAAGTATACACATGGAAAGCGATAAAGGACCGCAACTCTCGGGAAACAAGTCAGCAGAAGAATCAGATATACACCTCAGCCTGGAAGAAAGACTGCAAAAGTCATGAAGAAGCACCCTGAGGAAAGGAAGCAATGAAGCATTGGATCTGCCCCAATCATGAGGGTCAGCTCCTCACGTCCGACAAAGCCCCAAAAGAGGATAATCTTGAGCCCCAGTATTGCAACCAAGATTGTCATCATGAGCCAAGAGAAAAAAGGTGAAGGTAACCCGTCTATCTCAGAGGAAGGTTCCGACAGAATATTAAGCCGTTATGCAAGAAGTACAAAAGAAAGAATGTTGACGAAGGTGAAGCCAGCACAAGACAATGACTTCCACAATAACAAGACCCAGGGCAGACAGACATGGCCCATGTCTAATCACGCTGCAATATATGCTACGAGAATAAGCGTTGCACCTCACAAGATGTCAAAAGTATGCAACCCTTACAAACCCGACGGGTAAGGCAAAAGGATGACTCATATGGACCTTAAGGCCAAATTTTCCTCAATCAGTTGCAGCCATATGGACCACCATGGACACCCACCGCTGAGAGATCTCAAGGGATGGGAAAAGGACCGCGTATCCAGCCCGTCAGCCTGAGCAGAGTTACTCAAGCTTGGAATTGTCCATTCTGACGGGATACCTCGGTCTGCTTCGATGAAGATCACCTAACCAGCTCAACATTTTGACAATAAGGACCGCGTCAGAGCGTAACATAGTCTATCTCCACGTGTGAATATGGCAGCATGACCAATAAATCTCAGCATGAGGAAACATTCAGAATTTTGTGCCCCGGCCAAGACTCATACTCAAGACGGACGAGTCGAAAGAAAAACAATGCAACCCCAGGTACAGACATTCCAAGTCCCGCACAATGGAACACCACAACTGTAATCAGCCTGAGATATCAGTTACCCGTGAAGGCCAAGCTCTTTTTCTCGAAGAGGCCAACACAAAGGATTCAAGACCGTGCCACAGATAAAACCCGAGATACCCCGAGAATAGTATGGGTATCGTCAGCATGCAGCCTATGAAAAGAAATCCCTTTATCAGACAAGTCAACAGACATGAGGATGGAATTGAGCAGGAAAGGATCTGATGTGGCCAGGAAGAACGTTCAGTCATATATATGGATTGGGTGAAGCAAGCCCCCTGAGCCAAATATATTGGATGCTACTAAGGGAACAATGCAGAAAAAGGAAATCCGAGAAGCACTGAGTTTCCGAAGGACGGTATGTTTTTAATGGTTCCCTGAGCAACCAAATATCGAGGACGAGATTTTTCTAAGGGGGGGTATGTTTTTGACATCCTGGATTATGGAACTTTCTTTTTCAAAAAACTTTTCTGATTTATTTCTGGATTTGCTATTGGATTTGACTTTGAGTACCTCGTTGGACTTGAAACTTGAGCATATTTTCTTTCCATGCTCAAGTATCCCTTGATTTCCAAGCCCTCCCATGTCATC
Source organism: Bromus sterilis (assembly GCA_950022295.1). Lineage (NCBI taxonomy): Eukaryota > Viridiplantae > Streptophyta > Magnoliopsida > Poales > Poaceae > Bromus > Bromus sterilis. The sequence continues at coordinate 150,942,247 of OX465596.1, read as the reverse complement.
CCATTGTTCCATCCCATCCAGGTCCCATTTTTATTCAAGCCATATATTCCTTTTTCAATAAAAGGGATATCCCTATTATTTGAGGTTTGTGAAGCAACCCATATTTTTATTGCTCCATAAATCCCCAAATAATTCTCACATTCTCTTTATGCCATATATTGCCAAATTCTCCAAAAACATTTCATGGCCCAAGTGGATTTTTCCTCTAGAAAAATTCATTTGTCTGTGGGGGCAGATTGGAGCTTTGTGAAGGGATTTCTATTTTCCTTGATCCATTGCTGGTGAAACTTTTTGTGCAATCTCATATGATCATATAATTGGCCTACAGAAAATTCCACCACATATTGCCTAGCCAAACTCCCACCATAAATTCCCAAAGTTTGGATGCAGCAAGGGGGCATTGTGAAGCAAGTGCATGATAGGGGATCCCATTTTCCTTGAAACTTTTTGTGCCTATTCCCACAACCAAGTGACTCCACCAAACCAAGTTTGAGCCAAATCCCATCATCCATGTGAGTGCATCATCAAGTGTAAGATTCTGGTCAGCAGGGCACCTTGTGAAGCAAGTGCTAGCTAGGCTTGTCCAATGGCCATGAAAGTTTACACACATGTGCACACCACCAAATAACCCCACCAACCCAATGTTTAGACAATTCCATAACTCCAGTGAGATGCTAGCCTCTACTTTGCATTCTGGCCTATTTGGACATTGGCAAAGGAAGTACTAGCTACATTACTCCATTTGAGGTGAAACTTGGTACACCCACTCACCCTATTGTATGATTAAGCTCAGCCAAAAAGGATGCATAGGGGAGCCATGTGCTAGCCATACCACAGTACAAACACCTTCAGCCTCCATGGTACATTTGTAAAGGAGGTGTGTGAAAAACTTATCCATTTGAGCCCAAACTCCACAGAACCATAGTCCTTCTTATCCCTAGCCCAGGAGACAACCTGGCACCACCCCCACCCCCACCATGTGAGTTATGCTTCTTGTCCAAGTTTGTTGTATCAAACTTTCCAGTGATGGTGTGGCACACAACGGCTACTTTGGTCCAAATTTTTGCACTATTGTCATCGGGGATGAAAGGACTACACCCTGGACATGTTTGGCCACGACGAAACCCTCCCCAGATAAACCTCCCCTTGGTGGCCACGCTCCCAGACAGCAGCAGGCATGCTCTAGCCGCGCTCCGCACATGCCCGACATCTCTCCATCCCGCTCCAGTGTGCCCCTGTCGTCTTCTCCATGTCTAGCCGCGCCGCACGGCTTTGCGCAGCATGCGTGCGCCACGCCACCCCCTCCCGACCTCTCCCAAACCTCCTCGATGCTCGCCAGCTCACGCACGCCATGGCCGCCCCCTGTTTGTCTCTGCCCGAGCTCGAATATCGCCATGGCTATAAAAGGGAGCTCGCCCTCGAGCCCCAGAGCACACCCAGCGCCTCCCCTCCATCCTAGCCCGCTCCTCGCCACTGAATCAAGCTCTGCTGCTCTGGTTCTCCCCCGCGGTCGCCATTTCTGCCACCCCGCCTCTGCCCGAATTCGCACTCTCCAGGCCGTCCCAGCTCCCTCTGCCCCACGCCGGACCCTCCCCCTCACCGCCGCATGTCTCCCCGGCGTCCCAGCGCGGCTCCCCCGTGGCTCGTGGTGGCCGTGGACGCCGCCCCGCCCCAGCCATGGGGGCACGGTGCCGTTGGCCGCCCCGCGTGCCCCCTTCTCGCCGGAGGCCTGGCTCGGGCCCGCCGCACCCCGCTCCCAGGCGGCGACCCCTCCCATGTTGGCCCTCGACGATGGAAGCACCTGTCGTGGTGCTCCTCTGCTCGGGCTGGACGAAGAAGAACAGGGTAGGAAAAGAGAGGAGACTGAACCCTTGGCCCCGCCTGTAAGCGGTCCAGTGTGGCTGACACGTGGGCCCAATCCCGTTTAAGGGGTGTCGGCTTTCCCGAAAATACATTTTCCCCACTTGGGAGGCGTATTCCTTGCTTCTTCAGAGCGAAGTACGTCTACCTGTAAAGAAGGCGTATTTCTTCGGTCTTCGGCTCAAAATGCGCTTTCACTAAGGAAAAAGCGTATTTCTCTCTTCAGCAGCCAAAAGTACGTTTTCGCTTTCATAAAGCGTATTTGTACAAAAACCAGCCCCGAAACTTCCCACCTTCTTATCTCCGCAACCGTAAGTCCAAATGAGGTGATTCTTTTTTTGTTGATTTTGTCTCGAGCTCCTCTTCAGTTTGGCATAGGTTTTGTGCCATGTTTTAATGTTGTTATTTTCTCGTCAAACAAAAGTGCAGTTTGACCCATTTTTCTTCGTGCCTTTTTACAAAATATTTTCAAGGCTTTTGTGGTGTTGAAGACTCGGAGCTTTCTCCTACAACTTGTTCGTGAAGGAAAGCCACAATACCCTTTGCACCTTTGAAAAGCTTTGACGTTTTTTAAAACATGCTTTAGTCTTCGATGAATAATGATTATCTCGATATGCTTGTTGATGCTACGTTGCCATGATATGATGCTATGCTTTGAATATGTTATAATATCGATATGCTTATATGCTTGGACCACTTTGATGATGCTACATTGCTATGTTATGTTAATACCATGCCATGCCATGATCTTGATATGTGCATATGCTTTCATACATGATGTGCCATGTTATTTTCATGTTATGCTTTCATCGTGCTATCATTGTATCATGCTTAGCTACATTCAGATATTGATATGTTGCATGATATATCTTGATCATGTTTATATAACTAAGTTAATCAACTAAAATGTGATTTGAATCATGATGTGGTTGTAACTATGTCTGGGTTTGTCCCACTTATGTTGATACGCTATTAATTGAAATACTCATGTTGCACCTGACGCTTGTGTTTTCTATTAGGGATGTGATCCGCGCCAAGTTGCTCAGGTGCCATCGAACTGAACTTATTTCGTGGAGCCACATTTTCCTGTGTGGGCAGGCCTTGGCTTGTGCTATCGTAGTGCCTTCACGGGAGCCAGGAAAGAGGGGGGATTACACATTGCATGCTACCCTGGCCCGGTCGGTCATGTTAATCTCGAGATCCAGAGTTGATATGTTTACCCGGGAGTCCCTGCGAGGGAGAAAGTTTAAGGACCATGCGATGGTCAGGGCCATGCGATGGCAGGGATACCCAAGACATGCGATATCGGTGGCACCGTAGGAGGATTACGCGGTAGTCAAGTTTCGTTGGAGTAGTCCTAATCCTTGGATAAGGAGCTCCATGGTGTGGGTAAAGTGCACAACCTCTGCAGAGTGTTATACAAATCTATTCGAATAGCCGAGTACACGATGATGGACAAAGTTCAAAGTAGGTCACACCATGAGATCAACATCAGTTCAGTTGTATGAGCACGGTAAGTTGATACGATGACTTGATTGGTTGAGTGGTAAAAGAGGACACTTAACGTGTTGAACGATCGTGCGACGATCCAGGTATGTTGATGGTCATGAGATGACCGATGCTTGAGTCGGTAATGACTCTACGGTAAGCCACATGATCAGGAGGTGATCATGTGGGGTCCATGTGACCTTAAACGATGATTGTTGTGCTTAGTATTAATATTGATAAAATGTTGATAACATGCTTGATAATTTTATGCTTGCATGATGTTGATGCTTATCCGTTTAATCCACTAATATACTTTAACATGTTGCCGTGTTATTTTTTTGCCTTGATGCATGGTTGTTGTGAGCTTGCAAGTACATTCGACGTACTGACCTGGAGTGTCATGCCAGATTTCCAGGCAATGCTTTGGATGCGTAGGACGACGTTCCCGGTGTTTGCGAGCTAGGAGGTTTCCCAGCCAGTGTCCCTCTGGATTGGAGTTCATCACCGTCTCCGTTGTTCCGCTGCCGAGTTATATTCCGCTGCTAGAGAGTTAGTTTGCTGCTTGATGTAGATCCGTGGTGTGCTTGAGGAGAAATCTTCTTCTCCGTCTCGCTCCGCCAGAATTGTAATAAACCCCTTTGTACCCGTATATTTGTTAATAGAAAGTTGTTCAGTTCTATATCAAGCAGTGCCGTGTTCCAGGAGACTCAATCTCTGGGATGGAGCACGGGGAGTTCCGGTCCTCTGAGCTGGGGTGCCACATTTTTACTACAACAAACAAATCAAAAACAAACCTAAGAAAAGTAAAGAGGGAGACGCTCCAAGAATAGCATATAACGCATTAAGTGATAAAAATATAGTGCAACGAGGGACGAACTGATAATTGTTGATGAAGAAGGGGATGCTCGGGGGCATCCCCAAGCTTATACGCTTGAGTCTCCTTGAATTTTTTCTGGGTATGCATGGGGACATCCCCAAGCTTGAGCGCTTGACACGCCAGGATCTTCTTTCATCATCTTCCATCGCACACTTGAAAACTCCCTTCATACATAACTCATTGTAAACTGATTAGAGATGTTAGTACCCTATTAAAGTAATTTTCCTCTACTGAAAATAAAGATATTCTTGAAGAGCTACTGTTTACCAAGATTTCGAAAAAGTTTTTGCAAATAAAAAGCAAGATTAAGATTTGCAAAAGTTAGGAGAGACAAAACATGGCAGAATCTGTGAAAAAGAGAACAACAGGTAGTAAAGAATTTCTTAGGGGCACTTCTGCAACTCAAATAAAAAAACTCAGAACATACGAAAGTTCCGTGATTGTATAGAGCACGCTGTGTAAAAATTTCATCTCAAAAATATGAACTGGTAATTTACTATGATTTTTCCCGTCACGAGGACAGAATCTGTTTTCTGGACAGCATGTCACAACTTTCACTTCCCTTGTCACATGAGGCTATATTTGGCACAAAGCTTGAAAAATAAAGATACAATGATGTTGCTACAGTAGTAACAATCATAAAGACCACTAAAAACAGAAGTAAAAACATCTTGGGTTGACTCCCAACAAGCGCTTTCTTTTACGCCTTTAAGCTAGGCACAAAGAAAAAGATCAAGTTTTATCAGGAAAATAACTAGCCCATGTGACGGACTCAAAGGGCAACTTAATATTTTTCCTAGGGAAGTGTTCCATCCCTTTATTGAGAGGGAATTGGAATTTTATACTCCCCTCTTTCATGTCAATAACAGCACCAACGGTGCGAAGAAAAGGACGTCCCAAAATAATTGGACAAGAGGGCTCACACTCAATGTCCATAATAGTAAAATCAACGGGGACATAATTTTTATTGACAATGATAAGAACATCTTCGATCTTCCCCAAAGGTTTCTTTACGGAAGAATAGACAAGACGAACACCAAAAGAACAAGGATCAAAAGGTTTCAATTCAAGCATATCATACATTCTTTTGGGCATAACAGAGGTACTAGCTCTAACATCACAAAGAGCAAAGCAAGAGAAGTAATTCAATTTAGTTTTTATCATAGGATCCCAACCATCTTCTAGATTCCTAGGTATGGAGGCTTCTAGTCTAAGATTCTCCTCCCTAACTTTGATTAGAGCATTGGTGATATGGTTTGTGAAGGCAAGATTAAGTGTGCTAGTGTGGGGGTCTCTAGACATGTTGTGTAGGAAACCAATAACTTCAGGTAAGGTGCAGTTGTCAAAGTCTAGATCACTACTATCTATCAAGGAGGTAGTGATATCATTAACGCTCACTTGTTTGAAAGCCTCTATGTTCATAGAGGTTTCTTCATCTTTGGTTGAGGTGGTAGAATCACCATTGATAGGTCCAGGTGGACTAGGGGTGTGATGGGTGCTAATAGTTTGGACATCCTCAACAACTTGGATAGTAGCTACGGTGTGGTAGGTAGTAAGGCTCTTAACTCTCTCTTCTTCCTCCTTTTCTCTAGACCATCTCTCTTTAAGTTTGCCCAACATCCTAATGTTTTCATTAATTTGCACATGGATAGCATTCATAGGAGTGGTTTTCCTCTCCTTAGGGGGAGAAGTTCTAATATTAAGCATCTCAACATCATGGGCTATGTTGTCTACCTTCGAAGAGAGGATATCTAATTTGTCTAATTTCTCTTCTACACTCTTGTTGAAGGCTTTTTGGGTAGTGATAAATTCTAGTTCAGAAGTGGAGTTTTTGGTACTAGGGTAAGTTTTGTTGTTCCCATAGTTGTTGGATGGGAAACGTCTAAGATTGTTGCTACCAAAATTACACCTATAAGCATTATTGTTGAAGTTGTTTCTAGAGATAAAGTTCACATCTACTTGTTCTTGAGCAACCAAGGAATTTAAAGGAACATCCTGAGGATCAATAGGAGCTTGCTTGGTAAGTAGAGACATGATCAACTCAACCTTTTCTTTAAGAGAGGATATCTCCTCGACAGAATTTACCTTCTTACCAGTTGGAGATCGTTCGGTGTGCCACTGAGAGTATTTCAGCATCATCTCATCAAGTAGCTTCGTGGCAGCACCAAGTGTGGTTGACATAAAAGTTCCTCCCGCGACCGAGTCTAGCAGATTCCGCGAGGTAAAGTTTAAGCCTGCATAAAAAGTCTGGATAACCATCCAAGTAGTCAAACCATGTGTAGGGCAGTTCTTAACAAGAGATTTCATGTGTTCCCAAGCTTGGGAAACGTGTTCATTATCCAATTGCCTAAACTTCATAATGTTACTTCTCAACTGGATAATTTTAGCAGGGGGATAGTACTTCCCAATAAAAGCATCCTTACACTTGTCCCAAGAATCAATGCTATTCTTAGGTAAGGATTGCAGCCACTCCTTGTCTCTTCCTCTCAAGGATAAAGGAAAAAAGCTTCAGCTTCACGATGTCTCCATCTACTTCCTTGTACTTTTTCATATCACAAACTAAACAAAATTATTTAAGTGCAAGGAAGCATCCTCTCCAGCACCTGAGAACTGATCTTTCATGACAAGATTAGCAAAGCAGGTTTAATTTCATAATAAGGTGCTGAAGTGGCAGGTGGAGCAATAGGAGTGTAGATAAAGTCACTGTTCTTGTGACTAGTGAAGTCACACAACTTGGTGTTTTCATTGGAACCCATAGTAGCAGCAGGTATTTTTGGTATTTTTGATAAGGTACACAAAAGTAAAAAATAAAAGATAAACTAACAAGATTAAAAAGCAACGATAAAAGATAGTGTGCAACTCATCTATCTTGTAGACTGGAGTCCCCGGCAACGGTGCCAGAAATTAGCTTTATACGGTGAGGAATATAGTTCTCTCACTCCTCGTTGGTTACCCCAAGTGGAAGGTGAGATGTAGTGTACCAGAAAATTTCCCCTATGTAGAGGATAGGGTTTGTCTCCTGTAGGAATCCAAGAGATACAATAAGGTGGTAAAGTGAAAAATTCCGCCGTTCACAACCGTGGTTGCTAACTTCACCTGGACCTGCACACACAACAAGTAACTTTGCTCCCAACGAGTACAGAGGAGTTGTCAATTCCTCCGGCTTTACTGTTTACAAAGGATCAACGCAAGAGATAATAATAGTCGCAACTGAAAGTAAGAACTGAAAGTAAGAACTGAAAGTAAATGGAGGCTGTAAACAATGGTGGAAATATGGACCGGGATCCCATGACGTTCACTAGTGATGTCTCTCTCCCAAAAGACGGTAAAAGTACTAGCGAGGTAAAATACTCACAGCATGGCAATTGACAGGATTATAAACGCACTGCAACGCTAACTATGTTATAAAAGAAAGGAAGAGGCTCAAAAGCAATGGGCAGTACACCAAGGTAAGTAGACCGAAATCCATCTGCATCTACTACGAATCATCCACCTTGAGATATCTATCCAGAACATCTCGCTGGTATTAAGTTGCGAATCTCACCCAAAGTGTAAACTCAAAGCAACAGACAACTCCATTAAAAGAACTATGCGTAAATAAACAATCCTTGCACCCGCAGGTACAAGCACCGTTGTGTTATCCCTGGTGGAAACAACACATCCCCTAGTCTCATGTTCCTGTCACTCAAGCTAGACATCAGGGGGCTGAACCCACAATCAAGCATAATGCTCCCTCTTGGAGTTGCAACAAATCATTTGGCCAAAGTAAAATACGGCAACGAAGAACATGCAAGAATTAACTTAAAAACACAAATATAAAAGATAACTAAATATATTACTCAACACAATCTGAACATAGTCTCATAATCCATCAGATCCCAGCAAACTCAGCATAGCAACACAGAAAATTACAAAGGTGCCTCGATCATGTGAGGCAGCTCACGAGGTCATGAAAGTGGAAGCACAAAGAAAGGAGGAGAAAATCACATAGCTACTGGACATGGACCCATGGTCCAAGGGGGACTACTCACAAGACATACGGGAGGCGTCCATGGTGATGGATGGTCTCCCAGAGGGGGTTCCTCCTTCCGGCAGGGTGCCGGGACAGCTTCTCTGGCAGCCCCGATCTTTAAACGGCGGCGGCGGAGGTATAGAGAGGAGAACGGGAATAGCAGATCGATACTAGGGGTTTTCTCCGCGGGCACTAAATATAGGCCAAGGGGGGCACCGAGGTGGGCCAAGGGGGGCACCGAGGTGGGCCACAGGGTAGCCAGGAGGGTGCCCGGCGCGCCCTAGGGTGGGGCCGCGCCAGGGACCATCCTGGGTCCCTGGTGGGTCCACCCCCTTCCTTCCTTGGTTCTTCGGGAAGCTTCCGGGACGCTGATTTTTTATATAATTTTTCCGGAATTTGTTTGGCACTTTTAATGGCCGGAAAAACTGAAATATAAAAACAGCAGAAAACAGGAAATGTCAACTAGGTGCACTGAGTTAATAGGTTAGTCCAAATATGATAAAAAAAATTGTATGAAAGTTCAAGTAAAACATGGCAAAGTCACACAAATCATGCATGGAGCAAGAAAAAATTATAGATACGTTTGGGACGTATCAAGGTCCCCACATAGCTATATGCATGAATGATCATGTCTATGGAGTACAAGGATAAGAGGGAGTACCATTGTGGATCTTTCAAAAGGATAGTAGTGTTTCCCCTTTCTCTCTTTTTATTTATTTTTCTCTTTTTTCTATTTTCTGTATTTTTTTGTGGCCTCAATGGCTCTTTCTAATTAACTCTCATTTGTCTTCTTTGGGATCTTTTATTTTGTCCACTTTGGGATCTTTTCCTCACTTAAGGGCAACACTCTAATTTACAAGAGGGTATAGAAGATCTTTCACACTTTACAATGTACTCAAACATAAAGAAGATGTAGCTATCATGATGTATGCAATGTATGCCTCTGCCAGTGTAGCAGGAACATGTATGACATGAAGATCAAGTCATGAAGAGGTGGATGTTGCATGGAAATATATCTCGGTAAGGCTATGGAAATGACTTCATAGGTAGGTATGGTGGCTGTTTTGAGGAAGGATATAAGGAGGTTTATGATGACAGAGCGTATCATGCCAAGGTTTTGGATGTACTGGCGAAGGTGGACGCCAACTCTCGGAGTGAGAAGAAGGCAATGCACTTGATTCATGTTGATCAACTGGTGAAGGTGGATGCCAACATGATGATAAAAATGTTGAGTAGTAAGTAGAAGTAGATAAATACCAACTTTATGTACAATAGACCAAGCTTGATTCATGTTCTTGATTTGAAATTAGTTGTAGGAGTTCTTTATCACTTGTGTTACTTGCCGTACAAATCAGATGTACTGACCCGTGTCCGGGCTGTAACCTTCGTGTAGCAGGTTTCTCAGAATATTAGTGTGTTATGAAAGGGTTGCGAGTCTATACTCAGCATGTCGCTTCTGGATGTTGATGGGACTCCTCGCTACTAGTTTTTCTTCCGCTATAGTTATATTGAATAAGCTAGCCTTGAGCTATGCAAGTTGTTATTTGTTTTGAATTCTGGATCATACGATGTAATAATGATGCACTTGTACATTGATATACATCTATTATACTGTGTGTGCTAGCGAGTTCGATCCGGGGACTAGCACTTGACCACAGAGACTTCGGTTCTAAGTGAATCGGGTCGTTACATAAGTTGCGAGCCCCACCCAAAGTGTAAACCCAAAGCAACATACAACTGCATTAAAAAGCACTTTGCGTAAAGTAAACAATCCTTGGAGCCGCGGTTAAAAGCACCATTGTTTTCCCCCTTGTGGAAACAACACATTCCCTAGAATCATGTTTCTGTCACTCAAGCGTGTCATCGGGGGGCATGAACCCACTATCGAGCATAACGTTCCCTCTTGGAGTCAGTACCTACTACTTGGCCAAAGCAATAAACAACAATGGAGAACATGCAAGAAGTACTTAAGAACAACAATATAAAAGATAAGAACCAAATATATTACTCAATCAGAATATGAATATAATCTCATAATCCATCAGATCCGAGAAAACTCAGCATAAGAACAGCAGAAAGATTACATATGTGCCTCGATCATGTAGGGCAGCTCACGAGGAATATTCCATGAAGAACAAAGAGGGGAGGAGAACATCGCAGAGCTACTGATCACGGACCCATGGTCCAAAGAAAACTACTCACGGCACATCCAGGAAGCGTCCATGGTGAAGGGGAAGCTCCCGGAGGTCAATCCTCCCTCCGGCAGGGTGCTGGGAAGAAGTCTGCTGGTGCTCCCGATCTTGGAAGCGCGGCGGCGGTGGAACAGAGGTGAGATCGCGAAAAAGGATTCTGTCCTCGGGGGTTTCGCGTCACGGGGATTAAATAGGCGAAGGGGGGCAGCCAGCGGGGCCACCAGGTCTCCAGGCGGCCAGCCGGCGCGGCCCCACCCTAGGTCACCCCACCTGGCCGGCTGGACATGAGGTGGGGCCTCTCTGGACCTCCTTCGGGGCTCTGAAAGGTTCCTTTGCGCTGATTTTTTATCCGATTTTTCCCGAATTTGTGGAGCACTTTTAGTATGGGGGAAACCTGGAATAAAAACAGCAGAAAATAGGAATTGGCACTTTGGTGCACTGAGTTAATAAGTTAGTCCAAATATGATCAAAAGTGTATGAAAGTGTATCTAGATCATAGAAATATCACACAAAACATGCATGGAGCAAGAAGAAATTATAGATATGTTTGGGACGTATCACCGCCTAAATCGCCAACACTGGGGTGGGCATGGGCTTGCCCTCAAAGGCTACGGGCTCTCCATCCTTCTCGGGACCAAGGTGGATGAACACCTTTGCACAATATCGGCAAAGGTGAGGGATAGGCTCGGATTGGAACACCCGGTAATCGGGGCTAACCGGACAGCCAAGGGCTTGGGAAAACATGTCCCAAAGGAGGCGTGGGAAGCCAGCATGGTTGACCGACGAGGTATTGCTATGAAAGGTGGGGGCTCTGAAAAATCCGAACATGGCCTCCAGGGAAAACTAGCTTGGGTTCTATGGTGGTATGGCTTACTGAGCGGGGAATGCTGCAGCAAGGAGGACGGGGTTTTATAGGCAGCAAGGTTGGGGCACACAGGCAGGGCGGGAATCCTATAGAGAAAAGGATACGCTTGGCATGGCATCCACTAGGTTTCGTTTGGCTCTAATCTAAGGGTAGCTAGGTGGTCGTTCCACAGGTTGGGGATGCGTCAAAACCGACTATGCCCACTGTTACTATGCAGCGGTCATGCCAGGTGGCTCGGTAAGGGTTAACACTATTTGGCTTACTATTGGTCTTACTGCAGATGGACCGGGTCGGAGAAAAAGTGATGAAACCGAGAAAAATAGAGCAAACAACAAACAAAAGACACCAGGAAGAAAAAAAAGCTTGAATCCTATGGGCTATCAACACGTGGATGCAGATCCCCTAGTAACACTAACTTAGCGCACTCGATGCCTCACTAAGGATTTAGAAGCAAAATCACCCAATGCTCCTTGTAGCAGTTGTCATAAAGCTTCTACTACTTCCTCAGGGAGAACATTAAACTCATCCATGACCATAGCCAAGGTGGCTTAGTAAACTAGTCTATGGTTGTTTGAGGAGAGATATAACTGAAGTTTCCCAAAGGAAACTAGATATGAGGAGAGATATGCCACGGCTAGCAAGAACGGTGAGGATAATTGGTTTACCTAGAGGTTTTAAAGGCTCACGAGTCGTTTCCCAGTGCGATAATCTCACACCAGGGACAAATGCCATGAGAGTCGGGGTATAGATGCGAGGGAAATCCTATGATATTGTCTTTTGATCAATAGTAGCCGTGATGATCTGGCAAAGATGGCTGAAATCCATCTGGGATTTCTACGGAACAAAAGACAACCGATCCAGCTAGGGGTAACCTACAGTCAGCCTGGCCGATCTGATACACTGTCTTGTGACGCTCCGCCTGAATACCACTTTACACAGACGAACATAGCCCACACACCAGCCCAGGAATCACTCTGGTCTGTGCGCTTACAACATGTATCATGAACATAGGCACAACTATAAGAGGATTCATTAGAAAAAGTGGCTTGAATCAATATGATACAACCATGAATGGTTCCTTACAGAGATGGGGGCAGCGGAATATACACTATCTAAGGCAGCACGGACTTGGAGCGGCTCCAATCCACAGGGATCTGACTGGGTTACTCTCCTAGCTCGCGAACGATCTGACTTCTTCTAGGGAAAACAGATCCTTAGGTAAACCTGTAGATCTGGCTACGTGAATAGACAGGGACAAAGCCAGGTGAGTATGTTTCAATGTACTCGCAAACAAGAAAACCAAGTAACATATACACCAAGCAAAGAAATCCATGGCATTCAAGCATGCATTAGTTATTAGAGAAATTTTAGTTATCATGGCATAACAGTTCAAGCGATGCTAACATGATGAAATGCGAATACTACCATGAGTAAGACTAATGCAATGTCAATCAACACATGGGCCACTCATGATCATCGAATGATCATGCATCCATCTTGCCTCGGAGTCTGTACAGAGTCAACAATCGGGTTGAGGTTCATCGCATGGCCACTCAACTTCTCAGGTCATCACATGACCAACAACTCATATGGTTCGTCACACAACCTCTCAACGGGTTAGGGTTCATCGCATGACCACCCAACTTCTCAGGTCATCGCATGACCAACAACTCATATGGGTCGTCGCACGACAACTCAACAGGTACAATCATCGCATGATGTAACACCCCGGGTGTCATGCAACAGTAACTCAACGGTAATCACCTTGTTAATGGCCATGTTATCATGATTAAGCAAGGGGTTAATCCACCTTGATCAAGTTGAGCTCAAATCCAACCCAAATAAAATTTCCAAACAAATTGCAAAATAAAATTCAACTAAAAATTGTGCAAACGATTTAATAAAATGCACAATAATCAGTGGATCATGCCCATGTGGTCATGTTTATTTATTGAGCTATAAAATAAATCAAACAATTCCAAGCAGCATCCAAAAGTCACCTTAAGTCAGTTGCAACTCATAAATAAAAATTAATTGATTCTATTAAATCTCCAAACTTTTTTTGGCAACTCTCTGTGGTGCAACACAAATGTACCAACAAGTTTCACTTTGGATGAAAATCATTTGATACCCAAAACAAATAAAAACAGTGCCAAGTAATCACATTTGGCTCCTTTTGGAATTAAATAAAACACAAATGATTTAATTCTGCATCCAAACATTTTGTGGCACTACTATGTGGTGTTACCCTGATATTGGTGATGGTCTCAAATTTAATAAAGATCAAATGATGGCTAAAGCTGATTAAAATACAAATAGAAAAGGAAAACAGAAAAACAAAAGGTTAAAGCCTAAAGCTATGTTGCGCCTAGTGCGAGAATAACTGGGCCCAGCCCACCACTGTCAGCCCAGCCCCCCTCCCCGTTATTTTTCCTTATCTTCCCTTGTTTCCTCCTCTGCCTCGCTGGCCATGGCGCCAGACGGGCGCAGACCATCGCCGTCGAACCTACAACCGCCCCTCGGTCGCTACAGGACCTCGGAGGGGATATGGCCTTCGATATGCCCCCATGGACGGAGGAAAATTTTCTCCCCCCGGTGCACTCCACGCTCTCTCTCTCGTTCCCGATCAACAGCGTCGCCACCGTGGCCGCATCACCGTCTTCCCCGTGGCCATTGTCCGTGCCCTGCCACGCTAGGTTGTCTAGGAGGTCGGTCGCGCTCGACTTATTCTTCACGCTCTCACAATCGACGCTGGGACGCACCGCATCGCTGTGAATTGCGTCGCCAAGTCCGCCACGATATGCTCGTCCCTGCGCGCCTAATCCCCCGACGAGCCTTTCTTGAGTTCCAACTTAAGCGCCGCCCTCTTCCACGTCACGGTTCGAGCTCGATTTCGAGTTCTAGTTATGCTGTCGTCATGTCCGAACTCGCCGTCGGCCGCCGTCGTTCCGGTCAAACCCCGACCCTCCCTGAGCACAAAAATTGACTCAAAGGAAGCTTCTCCTCTGAATCCCCCTTAGCCCGGTCTCTATCTGTCGTTGTACGGCTGCTGCCCATGATGTGTCGCCTGTTGCCGGCCATGGCGTGAGATGTGTACTTAGTGTGTGGGTATGTACTATCTAGTGTGTGTGTCCATGGTGTGTGTTGTGTGTGGACGCGTGTGTGCAGCCGTGGCCGCCGGCTGGCTCCTGGCTGCCCTGGCGCCACGGCGCCACCCCGTGCCAACTTGCGAGGCTGCTGCTTCCCGCCCTGTTGCTGCTGCTGAACCTGTTAGATGCTGCCGTTTACTGAATCTGAAAACTGCTGCAACTACCCTGAAAACTGTTGCCTCTATCCCACTTTACAACAAGCAAAATAGCAGCAAACAGACCTCAACCTAAGTAAAAGTTGTAGATCAAGAAACTAGATATACAGAGATGATTTTGTTCCATTGGACCAACTCAATTCGGTGCATAGATTAAATCCTATGAAAATCACTCAATGTCGATTTCTATTAAAAGAAAAATATATGTGTCACCATTGCTAAGTTACAGAAAGAAATGGACACGTTGATGATCTTGTCATGCATCGAAGAGGGCATGGCATGTGAGTACCATTGATATGGTTCAAACACATGTAGGATTCATCTCCATTAGAGCTATGAATAAAAAGAAATCATCAAGCAAAGTTAGTAAAATTTAACAAGTTTCTGAAATTGCATTAAGTGCCCTTTTTCCCGTGAAGTTTTGGTCGAGTAAATGAACTCTAGTAAAAATTCCTTCCGTACAAGATTCGAGTTCGAGATCGCAGAGAATAGCTCCACTTTGATGTAGGGCACTAACTCGACGGATGAGTGGAACCCCAAACCGTGGGCCCCCGAAGGCGGCTAATGGATAATTCTCTCCAAAAATCCCAGACTTAGTGAAAATTCGGAGGAATCCAAAATTTTCTATGACATGTGGGACCCACCTCTGGTAAACCCCTATTTAATTAGATTAATCCATGTTTATTAAAGTATGTCTATTACATGTGGGTCCCCCTTGTTAGGTTACTATTTTGGATAAGATTTTGGATAATGCTGAATTTTAAATAATAATAGAAATTCCAAAAATCAATTAAACTTTAAATAATCATATAAAATAATCCGTAAGCCGGATGGAAAAACTTTGTATCAAAGTTGCTCAGAAAAATCCAATGAATCTGAATACGCTACCCGTATACCCACTGTACCCCTCTAACCTACCGAACGTGGAACATTTCTCCTCCGGGTCATCTGTCTGTCGAACGACCGAAGCCGGTAAAACTTTTCGGACGAAAATGTTCTGAATATGAAAGTTGTACACTATCCACATACCTATCAAATGTCTCTAACACTTCAGACATGGAACCTTACCCCTCTGGATCATCTGTCTGGTAATCAACCGGTAACGATGAGTCATCCCCAGATAAATTCCTGCTCCAGGAAAATCACCGAACACTGCGTTAGAGCCTCGTTACTTTGTATCTTCTA
The DNA here is from genome assembly GCA_950022295.1 of Bromus sterilis. Lineage (NCBI taxonomy): Eukaryota > Viridiplantae > Streptophyta > Magnoliopsida > Poales > Poaceae > Bromus > Bromus sterilis. Next base: position 150,926,464 of record OX465596.1, on the reverse strand, counting down.
TGTCATACATTTGTATTGCTATCATTGTTGTGTATTTACTGTTTGTCCCCCCCCCCCTTATTCTCCGATAGACCCCATTGCTGCCACCGAAGACACCATCGAGTACGACTACTTTGTCGACGACCGTACCCCTACCGTCGAGCTACCAGGAAAGCAGAGCCATTCTCCTTCCCCAGATATCGCCTATATTTTTCGTACATTTCTTTCACTAGGTATTGTTGCTGCTGCTACGTTTCTTACCTATTCAATTGCATAGCCTGTCATTGTCGCCCCTTGATGTACCTTCCTTTAATCATATGCTCCCTATTATTACTTATGAAATATTCAACAATTAGCCCAACGCCATGTTAGTCTACTAGGATTAGATAGCGGGCCGTGATCGCTCTGAGGAGTGAACGCGGGTGTGAATTATTATAACTGCTACAAGTACGGTACAGAGCAGACGCCTAAGGGAACCTACAACGGCGAGACTCTCCGAGTCGCTTCAAGTTTCACTTACGAGTGGATGGACTCATATTTCATTCTCGTCGCTAGCTTGGTAGTGTAGCATCACCGCGGTGATACGAGGATATTCCTCTTTAGTTCATTCCGCTGATGTCTCGGTCGAACCACTTGAAGTGTACCATCGAGGGTGATTCCTCCTGGTTTCACTTGATGGCAGGCACCTGAATCAACTGATGTCCTTAAAGGTAAGGAGTCGGGTGACCCAACGGTGCCCGCGTAGGGATTGTATCAGGACAGCAGGACAAGAGGATACCATCGTGGGCCTGGTCCTTGCTCGTTGGCCGTGAGATACCCTGTTGTACGAAAGTCGGACTCTTCAAAGAGCACACGCGAGATAAGGTAAGGAGACGGTTCACCTTGTTGGTAACCGCATGAGTTGGTGGGAAGACAGGGCAGGCGGCCACCGGCTCTGGTTATGGGGGTGGACCTGGCTGCTGTCGTTGTCCGCGACTCACCCGGATAGGGGCAACGATAACGATTGTCCTGACAGAAAATAATAAAAATTCTTAATGGTTCAGGTGGATGAGTTGAGTGGGTCGACGTGACCTATACGCACTACCTCCGCGTGGGATTACGGTGTGGGCCATCTGCGTTGTAGCCTCGTTCGAAGGCTCTTCAGACGTCAGCTTTACCTGGGGCTGATTGTCGGGCTTGGACCGCCTACTACGGTAGTGGAAGGTGGGTCTGCTTCACCGGCCACTCACGTACCGTGCAGGAGTACAAAGGGCAGGGGTCCAAAGTCCCTTTGTGCTTAGGATTTAGACCGGCAGATAGCCTCTCTGTTGAGCTTGAAGGATGGACTTCGGCGTATCGGGTAGCCTCGATGGGGCATTCCCTAACAAGGTGTACGCTACCATGGAGATCCGAGCGTGTAGGTTAACAGTAGTGCAGCCCATGCAGGGATGAAAATCTATTCAGATAGTCGTGTCCACGGTAACAGGATGCTTTATGCTGACGCCAGACTCTACTAGTACAAACTACTACTACTAAACTGATTGGTTCCGGGTTTTCTTCCTCGCAGGGAAGTCGAGGAAGGATTCTCGGAGGCATTGATAATTGTTAACTAATACAACTTACGATTATACAATGTTGCAGCAACTTTTGCTGCATTATTACTTTAGACTGTATATAAATTGTTGGCTATTCTCTTCTCATGCTGCAAGAACCGTTGGAAGATGCTATTCTTCGATAGGCCTAGCTTCTCATCCTTATTCTGACTTTCTACCATTCAGTCCACTATATATAGCCTCTCCTTTCCATTTGATACAAATGCATAAATGCTTAGTAGCGGACGTAAGACTCGCGGGTATGCTAGATACTCACCTTTTCTTTATTTCCCCTTTTGTTTTATATACCCGACCGATTGCTTCCATCACACGTTGGAGCCTTGGAGTCTAGGACCAAGAGATCCCCGATGCCGACCACCGCAATGTGAAGATCCCTGATGCCTTCTACGACATGGAGATCCCCGACGACCAGGAGTAGTTTGGCGGTTCCTAGGCAAAAGGCCTCACCTTTTCGATCGTTGTTGTTTTTGTGCTAGCCTTCTTAAGGCAGATCATGTGTACCTTGTGTCTGTACTCAGATACTATTGCTTCCGCTAACTTTGTGCTCTAGAGCTGTTGTATTCGAGCCCTCGTGGCCCCTGGCTTGTGTTAAATAGCTTGTATTATTTTATTTGTAGAGTTGTGTTGTGATATCTCACCATGAGTCCCTGATCTCGATCGTGTACCTTGCGTGTATGACTACTGTACACGATTTGATTTTGGGGGCATCACACATGACTACCCAACTTATCAGGTCCTCGCATGACCAATAAATGGGTCGTCGCACGACCACTCAACATGTTAGGGGTCATCGCATGACCACATACTCGACACGATCACCAAAGCCAGTTCAAGTTGATCCCTAGTGTGACCTAGTATTAACTGTGTCCAATACCGTGGACTCAGCTATTCGAATAGTTTTGTAACACTCTGCAGAGGTTGTGCACTTTGCCCACGCTATGGATTTCTTCTTCCATCCAGTACCTTGGAACTTGTCCCATAGGAACCTCGGAACTCGTACCATAGGAGTGGACTAGGATTCTCCAACGAGACCGTTCTACCGCATGCCTCCCTTACCTTATCACTGACATCCCTTCTTGGGTAGCCCCGTGTCCTCCAAACACCTTCCATCGCATGGCAAACAACGTTGTGCCAAACAGGGTACAATTGTCCCAAACGGGGACTCAACATTTGTCCCAAACGGAGACGGTCCCAATAAACAAACCGGCTTTCAAGGTTATCGCCGCCTACCTGATCAGGGTAGCGTGCGCATAACCTCCCCTCTTTGGTGATACGAATAAGAGAGCACACCGATAGACCGAGCCAAGGCCTTCCCATACAGGCGAGTGTGGCTGCACTAGTAAATCTCGGTTCGGTGGCACTTGAGCAACGGTTACTTCAGTCCAATCCGATCAACAACATTAACTGAGCAACCTATGATCGAAGTATAGCAACACAATATACCACAACAATACTAGTACGAACGTGATATCGCATAGGCATGGTGAGGGCATATGATCTAAACATAAGTACAACAAATAAACATGGATATGGTCAACATGAACGAAATACTAGCATGATCATGACAAGGAACATCATGGGCATGATCATAACCAGTGAGCATGGAATTATCACTATAAGCATATCACACCAACCAAGCATGGTATAATCATATCAAATCAAATCACATATCAGGGTTCAATTAATCACTAATGCAACATGACTTGATCTTAATTAAAAACACACAAGAGCAATACGGAACAATGATTTAGAGCATATATTAGATGGGTTGCTTGCCTGGGGGGATCGATGAATATAACGGGTCGACGTGCGATCGCCTTCCAAAAAGATTCGGCGGAGCAAACGATTCTCCGGCGAGGCCTAACGAAAATTGGGGGAAAAGGGTCATTTTCACAATGCCAAAACATCATGAAAGTTGCACCCTCACAACGGGATCGGAAAATGGTGAACCTAGGCTGATGAATCACCTCGATCGTAGTTACGGTCGCGAAGTTACGAGGGAGAAGAAACCAGGGGCTGATCGTCAAATCCAGAATTACTTCTGGGTCCCTGGGGCTGACACCGAAAGAGTATTGACGAAAATACGCTTTCCAAAAAGGAAAGTGTACTTTCACCCGCAGTAGTACGAAAATACGCTTTCTCCTCGGGAAAGCATACTCCGGCCTAGGCAGCAGCAAAATACGATTTCGAAGTGGGAAAGCGTACTCCCAAAATTAAGTTTTCAATTGGCGCGGGCCAGGAATGGACTCGCTGACGTGTGGGGCCTATGCTTCAGTCCTCTCTTTCCCTGTCTTATCTCCTCTGGTTCTCTCACGTGGCCCGTATAGAAAAGACGAGGCCTGTATAGGTGAGGCCGGCGTGGCGCTCATCGCCGTTGGCCAGGAGGGTTCCCAGGCGTGGTGATACGTCCAAAATGCATCACTATTTTATATTGTAATTTCATCCTATTCATTGATATATTCCACTTTAAAGTATTGTTCTTATGTTGTTTTTTCTTGTTTTGCACAGTTTACAACTTTCCGGTGCCGAAGCAGCAGAACCAAAATTCAGCGGTGAAAACTGGACACCAAGTTGCTGAATCGGATCAAGTCCAAATGCGATGAAAATATACGGGGAGTGTTTTTATGGAGATTGACTGGGGATCACCGAGGATGGAGGTGAGGGGACCCACCAGGCAGCCAGAAGGGTGCCTGGCGCGGCCCCCCTCCTGGCCGCGCCACGCACCCTCCTGGTGGCCCCCTCGGTGCCCCCTCTCGCCTATAAGACTCCCCTGGGGTAGAAACCCTAAATACAGAAGAGTTTCCGTGTTTCGCCGCTGCCACGGGGCGGAAACCTACAGAGGAGAAAATCCATCTCCGGCGGGAAGATTCCGCCGGGGAGATCACCTCCCAAAAGGGGTGATCGTCGCCAGATCATCATCATCATTGTCACGGGCATCATCGAGATCATCATCAACATCATCCCCAACATCAGCACCATCTCCATCTCCATCCCATCTCATCTCACAATTGCAACTTGTGTTGTAATCCGTACTATCTATCCTCTCTACTCTGTTGGTGTTGATTACTACTTTGTGGTGAATGCTATTGAGTTTTGTTGGAGAAATATCATTGTGTCTAGATTGTTTGCCACCCATCTATCACCTCTGATCAACATCTCTTTTATGTCTTGTGAGTAGTTACTTTAGTTCTTGAGAACATGGGAGAATTCTAGTTGTTAGTAGTCATATGATGTTGAAGTGTTATGTGTTGTTTGATACTTAAGTTGTGTTGTTATTTCTCTAGTGGTGTTATGTGAGTCGAACACTTAACAATTCACCTTTCATGGGCCTAGAGGAATACATTGTGCACAAAGGATGCTTAATGTGGGTGATGGCTTCTCGCCCTTCGTTGGTTACCCCAAGTGGAAGGTGGAGATGTAGCGCAGCAGCAAGTTTCCCTCGGTGAAGATACCAAGGTTTGTCTCCAGTAGGACCCCAGAGATGATAAGTAGGTGTCAGCGGCGCGACTGACGTGGACCTGCACACAGACACAGATAACTTTGTTTCCAACGAAGTTCAGAGAGGTTGTCAATCTCTCCGGTCTAGTTGTTTACAAAGGGTAAAACACAAGGGATAATGATAGCAAGTAAAAGCAATAAAGTAATGATAGCGTGGAAATAGTAATAAGGATATGGACTGGGATACGTGGTGTTCACTAGTGATGTCTCTCTCCCAAAAGACGATAAAACTGCTATGCGAGCTAAACAAATTACAGAAGGGAAATTGACAGGATTATGAACGCACCACAATGCTAACTATGCTACAAAAGAAAGGAAGAGGTTCAAAAGCACAGGCAGTACGCCAAAATAAGTACACTGAAATCCAACTGCATCTACAACTAATCATCCACCTTGAGATATCTACCCAGAACATCTCGATGGTATTAAGTTGCGAGCCCCACCCAAAGTGTAAACCCAAAGCAACACACAACTGCATTAAAAAAGCACTTTGCGTAGAGTAAACAATCCTTCTAACCGCGGTTACAAGCACCGTTGTTTTCCCCCTTGTGGCAACAGCACATCCCCTAGACTCATGTTTCTGTCACTCAAGCGTGTCATCGGGGGGCATGAACCCACAATCGAGCACAACGTTCCCTCTTGGAGTCACTACCTACTACTTGGCCAAAGCAATAAACAACAACGGAGAACATGCAAGAATTACTTAGGAACCAAAATATAAGAGATAAAAACCAAATATATTATTCTATAACAATCTGAACATAATCTCATAATCCATCAGATCCCATCAAACTCAGCATAGCAACAACAAAAATATTACAAAGGTGCCTCGATCATGTAGGGCAGCTCACGAGGTCTAGACAATGAAGATCAAAGAGGGGAGGATAACATCACATAGCTACTTATCACGGACCCATGGTCCAAGGAAAACTACTCACGAGACATCCGGGGAGCATCCATGGTGGAGAGGAGACTCCCGGAGGTCAATCCTGCCTCCGGCAGGGTGCCGGGAAGAGGTCTTCTGGTGCTCCCGATCTCGGAAGCGCGGCGCTGGCGGAACAGAGGCGAGTTTGCGAAATAGGGTTCTGTCTTCGGAGTTTCCCCATGACGGAGAATAAATAGGCGAAGGGGGGCAGCCAGAGGTGGACCAGGGGCCCCAGGCGCCCCCCCTGGCGCGGCCAGGGGTGGGGCCGCGCCGGGTGGCCGCCTAGGCCCCCCTGGCTCCCCTCTGGCCCCTCCAGGGCTCTTCGCGAAGCTTCCTTCACGCTGATTTTTTATCTGAATTTTCCCGAATTTTTCTGGCACTTTTTATATGGGGGAAAACTGAAATAGAAAAACAGCAGAAAACAGAAACTGGCACTGGGGTGCACTGAGTTAATAGGTTAGTCCAAATATGATCAAAAGTATATGAAAGTGTATCTAGATCATAGCAATATCACACAAAACATGCATGGAGCAAGCAGAAATTATAGATACGTTTTGGACGTATCAGTGGGTTGCTGGAGTGACAGATACCTGAACCCCAGTTCGCACACTTTTGCACAAGGGAGTTATGGATCCTTGATCGTAATGTTGTGGTTAGGCTTATGCCTTGATTACTACCTTGTATTTGCAGATCCTTGCAAGGTGTGTAATCATAAGAGTACACTTATCTTAGTCTAGAAGGTGTACTAGCATTGATCCACCTACCAACACTTATCAACACAATACATATTACTTGGCGGAGTATGGTGAAAGTAACTTGGCTATCTCTCCCATGTGTTCTCGAGAACGCTTTAGCTTTTATAAGTTTAGTTCCTAGGATTATCCTTGTGAAAGGATTGGGCTACTTGCTACTCCTCAGTTACCCTGTTTACTTTGCTTGTCTTTTACCTTTTTGTTACTTAAACCAAAAACTCCTAAATATTTACCTTTGAGTGTCTGCAGCCTTTCCTTATCCAGTGTCACTTATCAGCACCTTCTGCTCCTCGTTTGGTTCGACACTCTTAATTATCGAAAAGCTACAATTGATCCCCTAGACTTGTGGGTTATCAAGAATCATTTATTGGCGCGGTTAACGGGGGAGGCAATCCCACTAAACCTATTAACTTCACCGCCATCAACGAGTATTTCTGGCGCCGTTGCCGGGGAGTGTAGCGTTATTGGTAAGTGAAGCCGGTAAGGAAACCTTTATTTTCTGTTGTTACCTTCAGTCCTTATGGACTCTTCTACTGTTGGTTCGTTGCTGGTAAGGAGCTGGCCCACGACTGTGGTGGTCACTCCTACCCCTACTGAAATTGTGCCCTATAAAATACCATCTGGTATTACTGATTATGTCTTGGCTAATCGTTATATAGGAGAAGGACATCCGGGAGAACACATGCTATATTTATCACAATTATGTTCTTTATTTAAGCTTGCAGGTGTAACAATGGAGTTCGTCATGAAGAAACTATTCTTCGTATCACTCAAAGATAAAGCTTCAGATTGGTATAAGCTACTCGATAACTCTGATCTGCTTGAATGGCCAGAGCTTATGTCTCTCTTTTATGCAAAGTTTTATCCTCTTCGTGAAATTCACCAAGACAGGAACTACATCTACAACTTTTGGTCTTGCGACGGGGAGAGCGTCGCTCAAGCTTGGGGGAGACTGAAGTCCCTGATGCTCAAATGCCCAAACCATGAGCTCCCCAAGGAAATTATACTTACAAATTTTTATGCCAGGCTTTCTCGTCAGGACAGGGAGATGTTGGATGCCTCCTCTAGCGGGGTATTCCAGACGAGAAGTATGGAAGAAAAATGGGATCTTATAGAAAGGATCCAGAAGAACACTGAAGACTGGGAAATTGATAAAGGTATTGAACCCGCTATAAACTTTGAGCATGACTACATTGAGAGTTATGTGAAGACTGATTACTTTAATACCTTTTTCTCTAAAATTGGTCTTGATTCCCAGCTAATGGTTGACTTTTGCAAGGACTTTGCTTCTCATATTGATTCTTCTAAGAAGAAGGAGAGTCAACATCATAAACCTTTCAAGGAGTCACCTATTGAGATTAATGTTACTGATCCTGTTTTATCTGCAGTTGTGTATGAACAGCCTCCTTATCCCTCAAGGATAAAGGAGCACTATTTTTTACAGGTATTCTAAACAAAAACGGAAGGACCACTGACGAACCTGAGGACATTATCAAGGTCAAGCCTCAAGTTGCAATGGTCAAGGATCTGGTAACAAGTCATATTGAAGAATCCATTATTATTTTTTGTGTTGTTTCCACTAACATTGTCACAACCAAGAACAAAGGCCCAATTTCAGATACACCAGTTGTATATGTCAAAATAGGAGATCATAATTACTATGGGCTATGTGATTTGGGATCTAGCGTCAGCGTTATTCCCTTCACACTTTATCAAGAGATCATGCACGAGATTCAGCCGTGTGAGATCGAGGACATTGATATCACGATTCATCTTGCAAATAAACAAAAAATCTCTCCAGTTGGGATTGTGAGTGATGTTGAAGTACTCTGTGGGAAGGTAAAATATCCTACTGACTTTCTTGTACTTGGTTCAGTGCAAGATAGTTTTTCCCTATTATCTTTGGTAGGCCCTTCCTCAACACTTGTGGAGCTATAATAGATTGCAAGAAAGGTAAAGTGTCTGTGGAATTCAACGGTGAGCCGTATGAATTTAATTTTTCTAAGTTTTCTAAGCAGCCTCGTGGTACTGACTTGTCAAGTAATGAAAAAATTATTGAAGAAATTGCTTCTATTGCTATTCCTCCCGATGATACTTTGCAGCAATTTATAGAAGACCACGAGAATGACATACATATGCAGGAGAGGGATGAACTAGAAAACATATTTTTAAGACAAACTCCTATCCTGAAGCACAACCTCCCGGTTGAACCTTTAGGAATCCTCTCGCAACCAAAAGAAGTCCCGGTGTTTGATCTAAAACCACTACCCGATACGCTCAAGTATGCTTATTTAGATGAAAAGAAAGTATATCCTGTTATTATCAATTCTAACCTTTCAGGGTATGAAGAAGAGCGATTATTGGAAACACTCCGCAGACACGAGGTGCTATTGGCTATACTCTTGATGATCTCAAGGGTATTAGTCCATCCATTTTCCAACATACTATCAATCTCGAGCCCGATGCTAAACCAGTTGTTGATCATCAACGACGGTTGAACCCAAGGATGAAGGACGTGGTTAGGAAGGAGGTTCTCAAACTTCTAGCCGCAGGTATCATCTATCATATAGCTGATAGTAAGTGGGTAAGTCTCGTTCATTGTGTTCCTAAGAAAGGAGGTATGACTGTTGTTCCTAATGAGAAAAATGAACTAATACCTCAGAGGACTATTATTGGATATAGAATGTGTATTGATTTCAGGAAGTTGAACAAGGCCACCAGGAAGGACCACTATCCTCTGCCCTTTATTGATCAGATGCTCGAGCGGCTGTCTAAAACCACCCACTTCTGCTATCTTGATGGGTATTCTGGCTTCTCCCAGATTCACGTTAACACCGCGGATCAAAAGAAGACCACCTTTACGTGTCCTTACAGTACTTATGCTTATAGGAGTATGCCTTTTCGTTTGTGTAATGCACCTGCTACTTTTCAGAGGTGTATGTCTGCAATATTTCATGGTTTCTGTGAGGAGATTGTAGAAGTTTTCAAGGATGACTTTTCCGTCTATGGGAACTCCTTTGACCACTGTCTCCGCAATCTTAATAAAGTTTTGCAAAGATGTGAAGAAACGAATTTGGTGCTCAATTGGGAGAAGTGACATTTCATGGTTAACGAAGGGATAGTTCTTGGACACAATATTTCCGAAAGGGGAATTGAAGTGGACAAGGAAAAAACTGAAGCTATTGAAAGGATTCCCTATCCAAGGGACATCAAAGGTATTCGTAGTTTTCTAGGTCATGTTGGTTTCTATAGAAGATTTATCAAGGACTTTTCTAAGACCTCGAGACCCCTTACCAATCTTCTCCAGAAGGATTCTCCTTTTGTATTTGATGAAGATTGTAAGGAAGCTTTTGAAGTTCTTAAGAAAGCCTTGATAACCGCTCCTATAGTACAACCACCTGACTGGAATTTGCCCTTTGAAATTATGTGTGATGATAGTGATTTTGCTGTTGGAGCTATTTTAGGACAAAGGGTTGACAAGAAGTTGAATGTCATCCACTATGCTAGCAAGACACTTGATAGTGCTCAAAAGAATTATGCTACTACCGAGAAGGAATTATTGGCAGTGGTGTTTGCTTGTGATAAGTTTAGGCAGTATATTTTTGATTCTAAAGTTATTATTCATACTGACCATGCTGCCATTAAGTATCTTATGCAGAAAAAGGACGCCAAACCAAGACTCATTAGATGGGTACTCCTTCTTCAATAATTTGATTTTCAGATTGTCGATAGAAAAGGAGAAGACAATACGGTGGCGGATAATCTTTCAAGGATGGAAGATATCCCACACGATCCTATTCTAGTCAACGACAGTTTCCCAGATGAACAGCTTGCTGTTGTAAAAGTACAATCTCATTCCGACCCTTGGTTTGCAGATTATGCTAATTTTATCGTTGCAAAGTTTTTGCCTCCAGGTTTTACATTTCAGCAGAGGAAGAAATTATTCACGGATTTGAGGCACTACTTTTGGGATGATCCACATCTTTACAAAGAAGGAGCGGACGGGATCGTAAGAAGGTGTATACCGGAGCACGAGCAACAGGACATTCTTCGACAATGTCATGATAGTCCCTATGGAGGACAACATGCCGGTGAAAGGACCGCACATACCGTTTTACAATCAGGTTTTTATTGGCCTACTCTTTTTAAGGACGCCCGAAGGTACGTTCTATCTTGTGATAAGTGTCAGAGAGTTGGTAACATTAGCAGGAGAAATGAGATGCCTATGAATTACTCACTAGCGATCGAACCTTTCGATTGATGGGGTTTTGATTTTATGAGTCCTTTTCCTCCTTCACACAAGTACACACACATCTTAGTTGCTATTGATTATGTAACCAAGTGGGTTGAAGCAATCCCCACTAAGAGTGTTGATCACAAGACATCTTTGAAAATGCTCAAGGATGTAATTTTTCCTAGGTTTGGAGTACCAAGGTACCTCATGACAAATGGAGGGTCACACTTCACGCATGGAGCTTTTAGGAAAGCTCTAGCCAAGTACGATGTCAATCATAGGATTGCATCACCGTACCACCCTCAAACTAGTGGGCAAGTTGAGCTCACCAATAGGGAGATCAAGTTGATCTTACAGAAGACAGTAAACAGTTCTAGAAAGGACTGGTCAAAGAGGTTAGGAGATGCTTTGTGGGCGTATAGAACTGCTTACAAATACCCCATGGGCATGTCTCCTTACAAAATGGTCTATGGCAAGGCTTGCCATTTACCATTAGAGTTAGAACACAAGGCTTTCTGGGCTGTCAGAGAGCTAATCGCTGACCCAAAGTTAGCTGGTGAAAAGCGTCTCATGAACTTGACTTCTCTAGATGAGTGGAGGAGTGAAGATTACGAGAGCTCTAAAATGTTCAAGGAAAAGCTAAAGAAGTGGCACGATAAAAGAATTCTGAAACGTGAATTTAATGTTGGTGATAAAGTTTTGTTGTTTAGATCTCATTTCAGGTTTTCTCCAGGTAAACTAATTTCCAGATGGTAAGGAACTTTTCGTATCGAAGAAGTATATCGGTCTGGTGCAATCAAGATCAATAATTTCGAAGGAAGCAAACCTCAAGTTGTGAATGGACAAAGACTCAAACATTATATGGCAGGTGATCCAATCAATGTGGATGCAAACATGATATATACAAAGACTCACCAAGAACATGTTGCAGCCAGTTTCAGACTCCGGCAGGAGAAAAATAAGAAAAGGTATGAATTATGGTAAGAAAACACCACGAACATCAATAAAAGTTTACTTTTCAAAGTTTTTGCAAAATTAGGAAAATTCCAAGCCCGGGTGGAGCCGGAGAGGAGCTCCAGGGGGCCCAGGAGGCCTCCTGGCGCGGCCCCCTCCTGGACGCGCCAGGAACCCTCCTAGGTGCCCTAGACTCCGACTCCAACTCCACCTAGGCTTAAACCTTCCTTCTGTTGCAGAAATTTTTGCTATATATTTGCCCGGATCATCCGGGCACCGTATCTCGCGATTTCGTGTGTTTTCTTTCTCGGTCTATTTCTGCCAGGAAAACTTTCAGCAGATCTAGGTTCCATGGCTTCCCCAAGTTCCCCCAAGGACAATTTCTTCGTCAATGTCATCAACCCTTACATCGCAGAGGTGAGGAAGCACCCCTAGGTCCTTCATGTGGAGGACGGTGTTCTCCACAAGGAAGATCTGGAGGGACCAGTCGAAGAAGGGAGCACCAAAGAGAGGCTGAAGGAGATGGAACAAGAGGTCATCAAGTACAAGAAGATGGTGGAGCGCAGTGTTGAAGACAACTTCGACATGATGAAAGAGTTAAAGGCTTTCCACAAGAAGGAGACAAAGGAGATGCTGTCAAGTTTGGCCGCACTAGAAGAAAAGCTCTACGAGGTTCAAGCATAGATCTATGATCTACAGAACTAGAACTGTGAGTATGAACTCAAGTTCTCACGCATGGGTTTGGCTACTGAGTACAGGATCCCGGAGACTAAGATGTCCTTCGAGACCGGAGAACCTTTACCGTGGAAGCACTTCGCTAGGGAAAACATGTTCAACCTCAACAAGAAGAAGAATGAGGAGTAAAACTCCTCGGGTAATGGCATCCCCTTAGCTTGTTCCAACCTTGGCGGAGTGTCGGGTATCTTTATCTTTATCTTTGTCTTTAGGAGTCAAGTAGAGTCGTATCATGTCTAGGGAAGTTACTTTATGAAATAGGTGTTGCTTTGAGGTCTATCACTCCTTTTGTGGAGAGCTTTGTATCCGTGGGTGTGGGGTCGTCTATGAAGGAATAATAATGAGAAGTCTATTGGTTTCTTCGCTGCACTCGGTATTCTCTTCACGCAATCGACATTATGAGCTGATTCCTATGGGGAGTATTGACTTTATATCAGGTATGGCTTCGAAAACTTTATTTAAATCTTGCCAAGTATAGCTTTGGTCATAACAACAAGCATGTTTTTCTCAAAGTAGCGACATAGCCAAAACCTTTGTGTTATTATGCTTGAAGTGTTATGTTGACAAGGAAGACAACTTGATGTTTCATGCTAGTTTTAATGTTTATGCTTTGTATTGCTTGCATCTAAGTTGTCATCAATTGTCTGGTCTCTCAAAGCCTTGCTAGCCAAAACTCTGTACTAAGAGGAATTCTGCTTGTACTTCCATACCCTGAAACCAACATCTTCCACTTGAGTCCACCATACCTTCCTATTTGTGGTATTCCACTACCCTTCCTAAAGTATATAATTTATGTGCTATCTCTAGATGTTCAAAATCATCTGTTTTGTGCCACTGATTCAGCTCATGAGGAAGTGGTGGGTAACCCATGATCTTCTTAATTTGGACAAGTTTTATCTTGGGATTGCATGCCGAAACTGCAAACCGCTAATACGAGAAGGGACTGGCATGAGTGCCCAGCTCGTAAAAGATAAATACTAACGCACAAGTTCCTTCGCTCATTTATGAGTGATAAACACAGGAATTTAAGGGGATGTGATCGTGCCCCAAGGGAGCCGTTCCTCGAAATTTTTCCAAATCATGAAGTGAGTGAGTTATCTATCAGCAGCCGTTGACGGATCATGCACCTCCCAAAGGCCTGTTTTTATTCTGTTTGATCTAGAGATGGCACATGAGTTTTCCCTTCTTACCCTTTTGCACGGGGTTTATCCTTTATTTTGTGCTGAGTCAGTCCTTCCTACTTCCTTCCTTCTTGAGAGAGAACAGACACTTGATGTTAATAAAGATTCTTGCATACAAAGTTGCATTGAAAGTTAGCATGTTACATCTTTGTTGACATTATCTTTTGATAAGTGAGTTGTTTGCAAAACCTTATGCTTAGTAAAACATCTTCCTTTGTATTAACATGGGCACTTCTTGACTGATAACATGTTCTTTCCAAAGCTTCAACTGGTTCCATTATAAGTGAAAGAGAAAAAGTAAAAGTTATTAGTTGTTCCTTGACCAAGGCTATGTTTTCCATGATTTGATGAGTTTTCCAGGTCCTACTTTGTTATAATTGTTACTACTTTCTCATAAGGACCTTATGAGTTGAGGTTGCTGTTGAAGATGCTTCAGTTTGGTGAGATATCTTGATGCATCTTGTCTGTATTATTTTATCGACGCTTCACTCTCTAAACTTGTGGACAGGTTTGCCGAGCTCAGCAATCTCTTGGGGACAAGCGAGGTCTAAGCTTGGGGGAGTTGATACGTCCAAAATGCATCACTATTTTATATTGTAATTTCATCCTATTCATTGATATATTCCACTTTAAAGTATTGTTCTTATGTTGTTTTGGCTTGTTTTACACAGTTTACAACTTTCCGGTGCCGAAGCAGCAGAACCAGAATTCATCGGTGAAAAGTGGACACCAAGTTGTTGAATCAGATCAAGTCCAAATGCGATGAAAATTTATGGGGAGTGTTTTTATGAAGATTGACTGGGGATCACCGTGCCAGGCATGCTCCTGGATGCCTGGTGGCCCCCCTCGGTGCCCCCTCTCTCCTATAAGACCCCTCTCGGGTAGAAACCCTAAATAGAGAAGAGTTTCCGTGTTTCGCCGCCGCCACGGGGCGGAAACCTACAGAGGAGAAAAGCCATCTCCGGCAGGCAGATTCCGCCGGGGAGATCACCTCCTGGAAGGGGAGATCGTCGCCATCATCATCATCATCATCGTCACGGGCATCATCGAGATCATCATCCCCAACATCAGCACCATCTCCATCTCCATCCCATATCATCTCACAGTTGCAACTTGTGTTGTAATCCGTACTATCTATCCTCTCTACTCTGTTGGTGTTGATGACTACTTTGTGGTGAATGCTATTGAGTTTTGTTGGAGAAATATAATTGTTTCGAGATTGTTTGCCACCCATCTATCACCTCTTATCATGATCTCTTTTATGTCTTGTGAGTAGTTACTTTAGTTCTTAAGAACATGGGATAAGTCTAGTTGTTAGTAGTCATATGATGTTGAAGTGTTATGTGTTGTTTGATACTTAAGTTGTGTTGTTATTTCTCTAGTGGTGTTATGTGAGTCGAACACTTAACACTTCACCTTTCATGGGCCTAGAGGAATACATTGTGCACAAAGGATGCTTATGGTGGGTTGCCAGAGTGATAGAAACCTGAACCCCAGTTCGCACACTTTTGCACAAGGGAGTTATGGATCCATGATCGTAATGTTGTGGTTAGGCTTATGCCTTAATTACTACCTTGTATTTGCGGATGCTTGCAAGGTGTGTAATCATAAGAGTACACTTATCTTAGTGTAGAAGGTGTACTAGCATTGATCGACCTACCAACACTTATCAACACAATATATATTACTTGGCGGACTATGGTGAAAGTAACTTGGCTATCTCTCCCATGTGTTCTCGAGAACGCTTTAGCTTTTATAAGTTTAGTTCCTAGGCTTATCCTTGTGAAAGGATTGGGCCACTTGCTACTCCTCAGTTACCCTGTTTACTTTGCTTGTCTTTTACTTTTCTGTTGCTTAAACCAAAAACCCCTAAATATTTACCTTTGAGTGTGTGCAGCCTTTCCTTATCCAGTGTCACTTATCAGCACCTTCTGCTCCTCGGTGGGTTCGACACTCTTATTTATCGAAAATCTACAATTGATCCCCTAGACTTGTGGGTTATCAAGAATCATTTATTGGCGCGGTTAACGGGGGAGGCAATCCCACTAAACCTATTAACTTCCCCGCCATCACGTGGGCCTTCGGCTGCGGCTCACCGTGGCGGTGCCGCCAGGGTCGCGGGGCTAAGCGGGGCCGGCTCGGCCTCGTCTTCTCGATCGGTTCAGGGCGCGGCGGTCGTGGCCTTTCAGCCGAGCCAGGGCGGCGGCGACGGCGGGACCTCGGCCGGAAGGCGAGCGCGGCGGCGGGGCGCTACGCCGAGAGGAGCCGGGGCCTCGACTGGGAGTGGGGTGGGCTAGGCAGCGTTGGAGTAGAGGGGCCATGGCGGCGGAGGGCTCGGCCTTGGCGGGGTGCGCTCGTCCTGGGGCTTGAGGGGGAAGGAGTTGTGGGGTGGCTGTGCTGCTGGGTGGGCTCGGGTGCGATTCGTATAGGCCACAGGGAAACTTGGACCAGAAGCTCGATAATTCTAGGCCATGGAGACGTGGCGGCTGGTCCGTGGTGAACCTTTTGTCGGCACGCTCGGACAGAGGCAAGGGACAACGGTGGAGAGGTCGAGGCGAGCGTGCTTGGAGTGGGGAGCATGATGGACATGAGCGTCCGAGCGGAAGTGGACAGGGGAGACGAGCCAGCAGCACAAACAGTTGTGGGGGCATGCCCTTAGCGTGGTCACAAAGACCACCTCGTGTCCAGAGCATGCGTTTGACTAGGGACCATGTCCACTGTGTGAGGTGATTTATCAGGGGGTGCTAGAACCAAGATGGGCTGACTGGCTTGGCATGTAGTGGCTGAAAGTGACCTGACCTAGGTACATACAAAAAGGTGTTTGTACTGACCCGGGGGAGGTGCACTTGGTGCAAGGGGTTGAAACTTGGGTCAAAACAATCTTAAACTAACGTGATCACCTCTACAAGAGTTGAGATCCAATTGACCAAAGAAAGTAGCACTTCCTTTGCAAATGTACCATGTAGGCAGAAGGTATTTGTGCTGTGGTGTGGCTAGCACACTGCTCCCCTAGGCTTGGTTTTTGGCTGAGGTTAATAATTTACTATGTTTAGCAAGTTTACAAAGTTTCAGCACAAATGGGCAAAGATAGCTTGCACTTCCTTCACAAAGCTATCTGCTAGACAGAAACTTTGTGATTTTTGTGAGGAATATTGTCTTGGCCATTGTAGCTGACATTTGGCACCACACCATGATATGGGCAGGAGCGATGGCACAAAAAGTTAGGGAGGCAATGGGCAGACATAAATAACACTTCCTTTGCAAAGTGTTATTCTGCCATGAATTTGCAAAGGGAAGCTACGCTCAAACTTTGAACTATGAAACCCCATGTTTTGATGGAAATGGCCATGGGTTCGATAGGAGGAGCTCCACAATTCATTTGAGCACTAATAGACCGACCATAATGGTAGCTCCTTTAGGAATGGGCTAAAATGGGATTATTGGCTTTATAAAGGAAACTACAATTTCTTTTATTTATTTATAGCCAATATCTTTGGGAGAGGCCAATAGGATCACCAATATCATCTCCACAAGTTTTCACAACCTTTAGAGATGTCTAAGTGTTTTCCTGGATTTAATTCCATTAACCGGCAGAAAAAGGAATTAAGCCTAAATGAAGAACATTGCACATGACTTGGTAATATTCTTGCATATCCAGCGCAAAATGGTCTAGGAGAGGGATCTTGACTTGCAAAAGGGCAGATAAATGAGTTGCAAGGTCAAGGATTGTTTGGATTCTTCTAGTTATCAACTAGACTACAGAAGAAAAAGATCGGGAAGAAAAGCTAGGAAGGAATAACAGCACAAAAATCGATAACCCGATTTTTGGGGTGTTACACTATGTTAACTTGGTTTGGATCCATGATGATGAAATCAAGCATTGTAATCCTTTTAAGGAATGTACCTTGGATGTATTTTATCTTTCCCTGGATCTCAGAAATATCTCCATTGGCTTGTTCATGATAAGATGAAAGATTGTCCATGTTTCAATATAAATAATCATAAACTACTTTTGGCATTGTTGAAACCATGCATCAAATATCACAAAAAGCAAGGAAGTCTTGGTTAGAGATGCTAATTCTAATAAAAGGCTCCCAGTCACTATCTATCTCCAAGATATATTTCTTATGGGGCTTGGGTTTCTCTACTTTTCTTAAGTCTAGAGCATCCATTCTCCTCTCAATATTAGCAAGTCTATATATAACAGTATCAAAACTACGATCATGAACAAAGTAACTAGATAGACCATGTATAATATCAAGAGCGCTAGCTTCATCACACTCTAAGAAATCTCCTTCAACTATAATATCAAGAGAGTGTTTACACCATTTAAAAAGAACATGGTAAAAAAATCTAAGCAAAAAATTTATAGGTATCCAAGGCATAATTCTCCTATGTGCATCAGAAATTCTATCCCATGCCTTCTTCATGTTTTCTCCATCCCTTTGATGGAACTCTAGAACTTCCGATTCCATAAAAACACCAAGTCCTAACATGCTTTACTAAACAGAAAGGACTACTAAAAGAAAGGTAAATATTTTTTTTGTGATTTTTGATAAAGGACACTAAGATAAAAACGATAAAGTAAACTAACAAGACTAAAAAGCAAAGGTAAAAGATAGTGTGCAACTCCCCTATCTTGAAGAGTGGAGTCCCCGACAAAGACGCCGGAAATTACTCTTGATGGCACTGAAGTAGTGATCCTCATTGGCTACCCCAAGTGGAAGGTTGAGATGCAGCGTAGTGGTAATTTCCCTTGGAAAAGATGCCAAGGTTGAGATCGAACCAGTAGGACTCCAACGATGACAAGTAGTTCGTAAAGTGAACAATGGAGCCGTTCACAACCGAGGGTTGCTTACTTTACCTGGACCTGCACGCACAACAAATAATTTTGCTCCCAAAGAGTACAGAGGGGTTGTCAATCCCTCCGGCCTTGACATTTACAAAGGATCAAACGCAAGAGATAATGATAGTGATAATTGCGAAGTAAAGTAAATGAGAAAAATAAAGTGAGGTGTAAACAATGGTGGAAAGATGGATCGGGGTCCCGTGATGTTTACTAGTGATGTCTCTCTCCCAAAAAGACGGTAGAAAGGATAAGCTGGGTGAATAAATTATAGCTGGGAAATTGCCAAAATTATAAACGCAACAACAGGAAAATTACGTAGGTGCCTTGATCATGTAGGGCATCTCACAAGGTCTAAACATTGAAGAACAAAGGTGGAGAGAATACATCACATAGCTACTGATCACGGACCCATGGTCCAAGGTAGACTACTCACGACACATCCGGGAGGCGTCCATGGTGGTGGAGAGGCTCCCGGAGGTCAATCCTCCCTCCGGCAGGGTGCCGGGAAGGGGTCTTCTGGTGCTCTCGATCTTCATAGCGCGGCGGCGGCAGAACAGAGAGGTAATTCTCAATGCGGGATTCTCCCCGAGGGTTTCCTCGACGAGGGGTAAAAATAGGCCGAATGGGGGCACCAGAGGTGGGGCCCACCTCCCAGGAGCCCTGGTGGCGCGGCCAGGGGTGGGGCCACGCCACCTGGCCGCCTGGGAGGTGGTTGGCCCCCTCCGGCTCTCCTTCGATGCTTACGGTAGCTTCCTGAACGGTTATTTTTATTCTGATTTTTCTGGAATTTTTCCTGCATTTTAAATTGGCAAAAATCACTGTAACAAAAGACATAAGCAGACAGGAACTGGCACTGGGTGCACTGATTTAATAGGTTAGTCCAAATATGTGTAAAATGATATAAAAGTGTAGCAAAACATGTAGCAATGTCACATTAAAGTGCATGGAACAAGAAGAAATTATCACTAGTGCGCGCGACAACTGTCCAAACGGTTTTTGACCCCTATCGCCTACGGGAATCGGAACCGTCCCCTGCTCTCGATTGCGATAGGGGGGCCTATTCCATACTATAGCCAAAAACCGTTTGTTTTGTCGCTAGTACGAGCAGGCGTTTCGGTAAAACAACTCATATGTGATACGGAAGTATATCCCACATAGTTAACCTTGAAAACTCGTGTGAAATGATTGACTCATCCCAAATGTGTTTCCTGAAAAAACCGCCTCTAAGTATTTCTCATTCAGACGAAGGCACGATAGCAAACGTGTGGGGTGCAAAAACATATCACACGGTCCGTAAAAATGAATCATGTGAATTCAGTGTCGTATTCCAAATGTTTGGAAGAATAATGTAAGGCCCGATATGCGGTACTGTTCCAGATCTAGGTGTTTCCACCCAGATCCGGGGACGAAGCTCATATCGGTCCCACCGCGACATTTGACAAAGCCATATGCCCCGGATTTCCAACATGATATACAACATTACAGATACAAGGACACAACATCTCATACAATCGGCATACAACTGCCTCAAATACAATACAATAGCGGAAGATACATGTCTGAGTACAGACTACAATCAAATGCCTAGTGGCAAAGAGAAAAACATCGATCCCATAACCGCACGGGTCCAGGCCCTCCGCCGGGATCCGCCTAACTAGTCGTCGTCGAGTCTCCACGTGAAACGTCGATCACCATACCTGTTGTCGATCAGAACCCTGAAAAGAGTTTGGGGGTAGTATCATGAGTACAGAGGTACTCAGCATCTAGCTGTAGTGGTCATCTGACCCAGCAAGGACTTCATCACTCGTCATTCTAGGACAACTAGTAGTTTACGGTAAAGAAGGGGTAAGTGGTGAGGTTCTTCCGCACTAGCATTTAAGAAGTGGCTAACGATCTAGAGAGTAAGGTAAGAAGCCAAGCATTCGATGAGGAATCGCCTCCAACAAGTCTTGCTATACACTACAACGCAAACATAACACCTATCCTATCCTTGTCCTCCTCTTCGCATCCCGACGAAGAAGAAGCAGTCAAGGCACACACACACGTTGATCAAATTGTATTAAGATTATCTCAGTTGTTGTTGTCTATGAACAAGGAGTAGGTCTCAAGTCGTCCATAACCGCGGACACGGCTTCTCGAAATATTTAACCCTGCAGGGGTGTACCAACTGCCCATTACGAGGCGTCGCATGCTCGCCCATCTCTCTCAGTTGCTACCCATTATAGGCAACCATTTTATGATATAGTTCCAAGAGATCCGAAACGACAGGTCCCTCTAACTAACAACGAACAAATCCGGGTGGCCCCCGGGGAGTCGACACCCAATCCAAAAGCTGGCCACGCTCTCGGATCGAACTCTTCCGTATAGCCAAGGTCGGGTTTAGTCTCACCTATATAATAGGGGACTTCCCTAGCTCACCAGTGTGTGGACCAACAGAGGAACTAAGTCTCCGCTGGCCCGAGTTGTTTGAAAACTACTGGCAGCTGACCAGCACACACACGGTTTCAAATGGTAAATCAGCTTGGGCCACCTCTAGAAATGTTTGAAGCTAGGTAGGTAAGAAGAGGGGACCCCATAAAATCCCACACGCGATTAGGCACGCTCAGTCTTAAAACCTTTACCCGGAACTCGGATCCTAGGTGACTCGAATGGAACAAAGCGTCGGGGCGGGATAGCCTAGACCTTCCATCCTTCGTCGAATATAGTCAACATTATAATAATCATATCATCAACAACAATATAATAATGATAAATGTGATATCCCAACCCAAGGAGTAACAGTGTAACATCGTAGCACCCTAAGCATGCATACTAAGGAGGGGCTAAGAAACGAGCAATAGTAACATAGCAGTACAAGGTTTGCTGGGAAGGGACATGGCTGTATCGGTTTGAAAAAGGTTGTAAACATGTGGTAGGATCGAACATCGAAGCTAACCTAAACTAGCATGCAAACCGCTGGTTCAAATAGAATGGATCATAAGTAATGTATAGTCCTTGCCTGTTGATAAATCGGGTTCCGAAGGTGTAGTTGATCGCAAGCTCGCATCATCTCCGAGAGGTACCCGCGGAAGCACACAAGAAGGAAACACTGGAAAGCAATCAACGGTGCACCACTATTACTACGGAGCAATACAAGATCAAAGAGGCAACACAAGGCACGGCAACGCGATACGGATCTATCGTCGAGAACGGTTACTAACAGTTTAAGTGGGGTATCGGTCACACACGACGAATACCGCACGTTTACGGAGGTTCAAGTTGCTTAGCTACAGGTGACCAACCAACGATTATTAACATGGCAACTCAAGCAAGCATGGCATAGCACATAAACAGGTCAAGAGGTGAAGCACAAAGTAAACTATCTATGCTAGTCAATTTAAGTGAGGCACAACCTAAACATGGCATAACACTAAGTGCCGCACGATGATTAAAAGATTTGTTACTGTTCTGTCCTAAACCATATTTTAGGTTGGTTAACAACAGAAAACAATAGCATAAACACAAAGTACACAAAAAAATAATCAAGTTACATATAAAGAACACCCCAAACGGAGTTACGATTAAAAAGATATAAGCAAAACAAGTACGGGCACAATCTGCCAACATCAGGAAGCACACTTTAGAGCAATGCATAAACAGGTTAATCAGAGCAAACATGCTCACAAATGACTTGCAATTAAAGTAGACATGACAGGGAAGGCATGACAAAAATAATCATGCAAAAAGACATCATAGATCAAAAGATATTAAGCAAACAACATGGCATCGCAAAGTAACAGACTTAGTGAAAAACTGAGGTGGCTGTCAAAAACAGCAGCATAGCAACTTTGGAGAAGAATAACTATATGACCAGCAAGTATATCATGGAAATGAAATACATGGGATGAAATTAGACATGATGCTTAACAATATGCAATTGGAATCACTCAATTCCGATAAACGGTCGCGACACACTCGTCGACCGAAGTTGCAACAAAATAACAGTTTTAGCAACAGCAGCACAATAACACCAAGATCACCACTTTGGAGCAAGATTTAATACACCTAAAGCACCCAAACAAGGCAAGTGAAAGCATGGAATTGAAGTACACATGATGCTTAACACATAGGAGAAAGAATCAATGCAATAGGCCTCAAGGATTTGTTACAATCATCATGCAAAGTTGCAACAAAATAATAACAGCGGCACTTAACAGGAAAAAGTAGCAGTTTAACGGCCTAATGCCCTGTTTAGCTCACAATTACACAATAAATATGAGCTCAAATGAAAATTCTCACAAAAGATGAAAGCTAGAGCACGCAATTCTAAACAATTCGTCTTTTGGGCGCGAAGTCATCCGGGCTACGGATCGCTTGCTATCGTCAATGCGGAATCGAATGAGCAGCAGTTGTTCCAACACTTCGCAAAAAAATTAGTACAAGAAAGAAAAAAACAGAGGCTGGAAAAAATAAAAAAAAGGGGGCCTCACGTTTGGGCTCGCCCAACTGGCCGCTGGCTTGGAGGGGCGCTGGGCTGGAGGCCTGGCTTTGCCGCTTGGCGCCTGGCCCAGCTGCGGTGGCCGGGCCACCTGGCTCGATCGAGCAGCCGGCTGCTGCCTCGTCCCGAGCGGGCACGCGCGCGGCCGCGCTGGAGCTCGGCTCGCCGGCCGGTGAGGCGCAGCACGGCGGCGCAAGGCGGGGCAGGCGCAGGGGGAAGGAGGGCAGGCGGATCCGAAGGCGGTGGAGGTCGGGCCGCAGGCGGCTTCGGGAGGCAGCGGCTGCGAGCTCGGCTCGGGCGCTAATGGCGGCGGCGGCTTGGTTCCTGCAGGGAAAGGGAGGAGGAGGTGAGGGGTGAGAGAGGATCGGGAGGAAGAGGAGGAGAGAAGGAGAGCGCGCAGGAGAGGTGGAGAGGTGCCGGCGGCCTGCCATGGCGCCGGGGTGGCGCGGGTTGCCGGCTTCGGCCGGAGAAGAGGAGCTCCAAGGGGGGGCGGTTGGCGGGCCCGCGGGGCCCAGATCCGGCCCAGCGGCGGGCCGCGGCGGCTGGAGGTGGGAGAGGCTCGGTGGGGGCGATGTGGAGGGCATCTGGGCCGTCAGATCCCAAATCTCACGGTCTGGATCGTTCGGGGGCTAGGGTTTCGCGATAAAGAGGGGTTTAGGGGGCGATTTGGGTGTTTTCTGGGGGTTTGGCTGCATATTTGCCATAGAGGAACCCTAATTGGCTGGTCTGGGAGGTGGGGGTCATTATATAGGCAGGTTGGCTGGCCAGTTTACGCAAACGCCCTCGGTACCCCTCTCGCGTGTCCGGTGATCGCATTCGTGACCGCCGAGACTCCGTACAGACTCCGATTCCGACGAAATCTCGAACCACGCGCTCAGCGCGTCGAGCCCGTTGATCGTACCTCACTGCGGTGACATCCCGACAACATTTTTCGGTGCCCCAATAAAATAATTCGTTTATTAAATAAACGGGGTTTTCGTTCCGGTGGCGATGGCTGGACTTGTGCCGGTTGCGACGGTGCTCGGGTGAACCCCGGTGTCGCAAAGGCCGAGTGTCAGGGTGGCAAGGGTCGGTCTCCGTCCGATACGAGATAAGAGGGAAAAATAATCGCCGATCGATAGATCGGGGATGCAAACACCACAAACAAATCAGACAATTAAACAATTCACACCGAAAACAATTTTTTTAATTTTTTGTGAAAACTGGGCTGTTACAATACAACACCACCAACAAGGGATCTCGTCCCGAGATCCAGGACGATCCGTGGGAGAGAAAAGAAAGATGAAGATCTTCAACACCACCAACAAGGGACTCTGCTCCATGTCGACGTCGAGCTTCGGTCGAGAAATCTTCCCGCAGAGAGACGACATCTTCGAAGAACGAAGCCATCAGGGTTGAAGCGGAGGAACGACAATCAAACCTGGTCAAAGGATAGTGATTTTCGACGCAAGTCGTAAAAACACCGGGCAAAAGGAGGGAGGTCAAAGGACGACTCAGATGATATCCGAAACCGGAGAAGCTAAAGGTACTACAGGAATTCCCACCTGAGCTCGGAATCGAGACAATACGCTGCAAGCAAGGCATTGTAACGGTTCCGAAACTCCACACACTCTAGATCCTAAAGTTTGAAAGGGGATAAGGCAAGAATTAAAAAACTTACGGCACTTGTCCTGACCAGAGCAAGGGTAAGGAGTAAAAAGAATCCTACTCTCCGATAACTAACTTAGTAACTACAAAATAGTTTTTGTCTAGACTCAACTTCGGCCAGAGAGGGGATCCTACGGTCGGTAAAGATCTGATACCAAGTTGTAAGGCCCGATATGCGGTACTGTTCCAGATCTAGGTGTTTCCACCCAGATCCGGGGACGAAGCACATATCGGTCCCACCGCGACATATGACAAAGCCATATGCCCCGGATTTCCAACATGATATCACAACATTACAGATACAAGGATACAACATCTCATACAATCGGCATACAACTGCCTCAAATACAATACAACAGCGGAAGATACATGTATGAGTACAGACTACAATCAAATGCCTAGTGGCAAAGAGAAAAACATCGATCCCATAACCGCACAGGTCCAGGCCCTCCGCCGAGATCCGCCTAACAAGTCGTCGTCGAGTCTCCACGTGAAACGTCGATCCCCATACCTGTTGTCGATCAGAACCCTGAAAAGAGTTTGGGGGTAGTATCATGAGTACAGAGGTACTCAGCATCCAACTGTAGTGGCCATCTGACCCAGCAAGGACTTCATCACTCGTCATTCTAGGACAACTAGTAGTTTACGGTAAAGAAGGGGTAAGTGGTGAGGTTGCTGCCGCACTAGCATTTAAGAAGTGGCTAACGATCTAGAGAGTAAGGTAAGAAGCGAAGAATTCGATGAGGAATCGCCTCCAACAAGTCTTGCTATCAACTACAACGCAAACATAACACCTATCCAATCCTTGTCCTCCTCTTCGCATCCCGACGAAGAAGAAGCAGTCAAGGCACACACACACGTTGATCAAGTTGTATTAAGATTATCTCAGTTGTTGTTGTCTATGAACAAGGAGTAGGTCTCAAGTCGTCCATAACCGCGGACACGGCTTCTCGAAAAGATTTAACCCTGCAGGGGTGTACCAACTACCCATTACGAGGCGTCGCATGCTCACCCATCTCTCTCAGTTGCTACCCATTATAGACAACCATTTTATGATTTAGTTCCAAGAGATCCGAAACGACAGGTCCCTCTAACTAACAACGAACAAATCCGGGTGGCCCCCGGGGAGTCGACACCCAATCCAAAAGGTGGCCACGCTCTCGGATCGGACTCTTCCGTATGGCCAAGGTCGGGTTTAGTCTCACCTATATAACAGGGGACTTCCCTAGCTCACCAGTGTGTGGACCAACAGAGGAACTAAGTCTCCGCTGGCCCGAGTTGTTTGAAAACTACTGGCAGCTGACCAGCACACACACGGTTTCAAATGGTAAATCAGCTTGGGCCACCTCTAGAAATGTTTGAAGCTAGGTAGGTAAGAAGAGGGGACCCCATAAAATCCCACACGCGATTAGGCACGCTCAGTCTTAAAACCTTTACCCGGAACTCGGATCCTAGGTGACTCGAATGGAACCCAAGGAGTAACAGTGTAACATCGTAGCACCCTAAGCATGCATACTAAGGAGGGGCTGAGAAACGAGCAATAGTAACATAGCAGTACAAGGTTTGCTGGGAAGGGACATGGCTGTATCGGTTTGAAAAAGGTTGTAAACATGTGGTAGGATCAAACATCGAAGCTAACCTAAACTAGCATGCAAACCGCTGGTTCAAATAGAATGGATCATAAGTAATGTATAGTCCTTGCCTGTTGATAAGTCGGGTTCCGAAGGTGTAGTTGATCGCAAGCTCGCATCATCTCCGAGAGGTACCCGCGGAAGCACACAAGAAGGAAACACTGGAAAGCAATCAACGGTGCACCACTATTACTACGGAGCAATACAAGATCAAAGAGGCAACACAAGGCACGACAACGCGATACGGATCTATCGTCGAGAACGGTTACTAACAGTTTAAGTGGGGTATCGGTCACACACGACGAATACCGCACGTTTACGGAGGTTCAAGTTGCTTAGCTACAGGTGACCAACCAATGATTATTAACATGGAAACTCAAGCAAGCATGGCATAGCACATAAACAGGACAAGAGGTGAAGCACAAAGTAAACTATCTATGCTAGTCAATTTAAGTGAGGCACAACCTAAACATGGCATAACACTAAGTTCCGCACGATGATTAAAAGATTTGGTACTGTTCTGTCCTAAACCATATTTTAGGTTGGTTAACAACAGAAAACAATAGCATAAACACAAAGTACACAAAAAACTAATCAAGTTACATATAAAGAACACCCCAAACGGAGTTACGGTTTAAAAGATATAAGCAAAACAAGTTACGGGCACAATCTGCCAACATCAGGAAGCACACTTTAGAGCAATGCATAAACAGGTTAATCAGAGAAAACATGCTCACAAATGACTTGCAATTAAAGTAGACATGACAGGAAATGCATGACAAAAAGAATCATGCAAAAATACATCATAGATCAAAAGATATTAAGCAAACAACATGCCATCGCAAAGTAACAGACTAGTGAAAAACTGAGGTGGCTGTCAAAAACAGCAGCATAGCAACTTTAGAGCAGAATAACTATATGACCAGCAAGCATATCATGGCAATGCAATACATGGGATGAAAGTAGACATGATTCTTAATAATATGCAATTGGAATCACTCAATTCCGATAAACGGTCGCAACACACTCGCCGACCGAAGTTGCAACAAAATAACAGTTTCAGCAACAGCAGCACAATAACATCAAGATCACCACTTTGGAGCAAGATTTAATACAGCTACAGCACCCAAACATGGCAAGTTAAAGCATGGAATTCAAGTACACAAGATGCTTAACACATAGGAGAAAGAATCAATGCAATAGGCCTCATGAATTTGTTACAATCATCATGCAAAGTTGCAACAAAATAATAACAGCAGCACTTAACAGGAAAAAGTAGCAGTTTAACGGCCTGATGCCCTGTTTAGCACACAATTACACAATAAAGATGAGCTCAAATACAAATGCTCACAAAAGATGAAAGCTAGAGCACGCAATTCTAAACAATTCGTCTTTTGGGCGCGAAGTCATCCGGGCTACGGATCGCTTGCTATCGTCAACGCGGAATCGAATCAGCAGCAGTTTATGTTTGGGCTTGGAGGCAGCAGTTGATCAAATTAGTACAAGAAAGAAAAAAACAGAGGCTGGAAAAAATAAAAAAAAGGGGGCCTCACGTTTGGGCTTGGAGGGGCGCTGGGCTGGAGGCCTGGCTTGGGCCGCTTGGCGCCTGGCCCAGCTGCGGTGGCCGGCCCACCTGGCTGGATCGAGCAGCCGGCTGCTGCCTCGTCCCGAGCGGGCACGCGCGCGCCGGCGCTGGAGCTCGGCTCGCCGGCCGGCAAGGCGCAGCACGGCGGCGCAAGGCTGGGCAGGCGCAGGGGGAAGGAGGGCAGGCGGATCCGGAGGCGGTGGAGGTCGGGCCGCCGGCGGCTTCGGGAGGCAGCGGCCGCGATCTCGGCTCGGGCGCTAATGGCAGCGGCGGCTTGGTTCCTGCAGGGAAAGGGAGGAGGAGGTGAGGGGGTGAGAGAGGATCGGGAGGAAGAGGAGGAGAGAAGGAGAGCGCGCAGGAGAGGTGGAGAGGTGCCGGCGGCCTGCCATGGCGCCGGGGTGGCGCGGCTTGCCGGATTCGGCCGGAGAAAAGGAGCTCCAAGGGGGGCGGCGGTTGGCGGGCCCGCGGGGCCCAGATCCGGCCCGGTGACGGGCCGCGGCGGCTGGAGGTCGGAGAGGCTCGGTGGGGGCGACGTAGAGGGCATCTGGGCCGTCAGATCCCAGATCTGACGGTCTGGATCGTCCGGGGGCTAGGGTTTCGCGAAAAAGAGGGGTTTAGGGGGCGATTTGGGTGTTTTCTGGTGGTGTGCCTGCATATTTGCCATAGAGGGACCCTAATTGGCTGGTCTGGGAGGTGGGGGCCATTATATAGGCAGGTTGGCTGGCCAGTTTACGCAAACGCCCTCGGTACCCCTCTCGCGTGTCCGGTGATCACGTTCGTGACCGCCAAGACTCCGTACGGACTCCGATTCCGACGAAATCTTGAACCACGCGCTCAGCGCGTCGAGCCCGTTGATCGTACCTCACTGCAGTGACATCCCGACAACATTTTTCGGTGCCCCAATAAAATAATCCGTTTATTAAATAAACGGGGTTTTCGTTCCGATGGCGATGGCTGGACTTGTGTCGGTTGCGACGGTGCTCGGGTGAACCCCGGTGTCGCAAAGGCCGAGTGTCAGGGTGGCAAGGGTCGGTCTCCGTCCAATATGAGATAAGAGGGAAAAATAATCGCCGATCGATAGATCGGGGATGCAAACACCGCAAACAAATCAGACAATCAAACAATTCACACCGAAAACAAATTTTTTAATTTTTTGTGAAAACTGGGCTGTTACAAATAAGCACATTTTATCTGTACAGAAAATCACACACGTTGGTTGTTTTACAATTGTGTGCGATATAGAAGATAAAGCACACAAAATACTAGGAGCAATCGTTAATTATTTATGTTGTTTGAGTTAAATCCCAAACGGTCATTATGATCGAACTGTGTGAGTTGCACAGAGTCATCAGTGATGAATTTATATGAAAAAATATGTGGAATGTAATACAAAATAAAAAAATGAGAATATTATGCAATAATCAGACCATCTAACGAATGTAATAAAGGCATGTTCATATTAACCATCACACACAGTATATTTCAAATCCATCGCAATATTTCATAACTTGCACCGTAGTTCACATCAAGATTTTACAGCTGACATCATAGTACATAATTGAGCAATAAATTTGGCATCCAACATCTAAAACCTTTCAAAACTAACATAACATATGAACCTCATCTACAAATATGTTGAAGTGGAAGGCGAATATCGATGGCTTCATTGACGGGATCGCCAATGGC
Organism: Bromus sterilis; assembly: GCA_950022295.1. Taxonomy (NCBI): domain Eukaryota; kingdom Viridiplantae; phylum Streptophyta; class Magnoliopsida; order Poales; family Poaceae; genus Bromus; species Bromus sterilis. Next base: position 150,896,739 of record OX465596.1, on the reverse strand, counting down.
ATGTGGTGTCACAGCCCTGCAAAACACAAGAAAAATTACTACCTCTTTTTCCAAGGTTCTGTTCATAGCGTTAAGAGAAGTAGAATAAACCTGCAACTATTAGTATTTCGCAGAATCTCACTGACGGGGATCAACCCCGGCAAATCCCATGGTCAGGGACCCTGGGTTAGTCATAGAGATAGGCACAGGTTGGACGATACTCGTCGGCTAACAGGAGAAGCACTTCCTGCTCGATATTATCACGTGAGGGGGCGATTACAGTGGAGGCCAATGCGAGTTCTCGCAAGGCTAGGATGAATAGATGTGTATTGAGTTGTCCTGGACGCCTCCCCTCCCAGCCTCTATATATTAGGCTAGGTCTCGGGGAGTCCGTGCTAGGTTACAGAGGTAGTTTCCTAGTTCTAGTCTTGCCTTGTACGCCAAGCTGCACCTTCCATGTTAGTCGCGGACTCCTACGTCGGTGCTTGGTTGGGCCAATCGTGGGCTTGTCGTAGCTTCCCGGCAGGCGTTCTGTCTTCATACGCACCAGGTAGTCTCACATGTAGGAGTCGTGGGGTCACCCCCTCGTCAGTCACATATGTGGGAGTACTCTATCTTACAGTGATAGTGAATTGATCTACAGAATCAATCCTCACACGTATCATCCGGCACTTTGTTGAGCTCATCTATTAAATTTGGTCCTTCTACCTCTCTGGCATAATGGAATTCACGGAAACATCACATATTACACCAATTTTCAGACATAACACCACCCTAAAACCTGCGGCCGAGGCGGAGATATGAGCCAGAGGATGCAAATAATTAACCACAGGGGGTGATTAAAAAGGCAGCAGATCACCTGGGGTATTTTAGAGAACACAAATTTCTTCATCCTGGTGGCTTAAACTTCATGGGTTGCTGGAAGCATGAAGTGCTTTACCTTTAGGGAAATTTCCTTCTATAAAGCTGATATCATTGTGTCAGAATTATGGCTGCCTGTGATCCCCTCTCAGTGTGTTCCTTGCAAAATAAGGAAAAACTCATAAGTGACACAACAAAATATATGTAGAAGTTGCAGTATAAGAACATCATATTTTGGTTTTAACGAAAGAAGTAATAGATATGAGGATGCAAATAACCTAGGGTGGATGATGAATGAGGTAGCAGATCAGGTGAGGGACTTTCAAGAACGAAAATTTCTTCATCCAACTGGCTTAAGCTTCATCGGCGGTCGGTAGCATAAAGTGATTTACCGTCAGCAAAATTAGCATCATCTACGAGCATCGTTAGTCAAGTATGACTCATTCATATAAGTAGAAGGACTAGGTATAGTGGAGCTGTAAATGCAAGATTTTTCAACCCATTAATTGAATACAAAATTCTGTTCATAAATATAGTTAATCTATTTTGTTGTAACAAATTTGGAAGACGTAAACAACATCGTAAATTCACAACATTCATCAATATTACTCTCGTCGTGGGTACTTTGAGAAGTTATATGATCGCAAAAACATATAATGAATCAATCCCACTAAGTTGCATTAATAGTGTCTATCTCAACATGCAAGCTATCTACCTCACCAACTATTATAGCCAATCATTTGTGCATGTCATCCACTAACAAAACCTCACTAGGATACATTTGTGCATACTATTTTAGCCAACCATTTGTCCATGTCACTGAGTTTATTTACATGCATTTTATACCCTTTCAATTTAGATTATAGACTTCCAATAGAAATTTCCGTTGCAGCACGCGAAATGTTCTTCTAGTTCAATATATGATGTGATCGTCGATATCATAGCTGCACAAATTACCCCGCGACAAGAGTAATATTGATGACTGATTGTCAGATACAATGCGGTTTAGTTCTTCAAATCTGTGTTGCAACAGAAGAGGGCAACTATATCTACTGTTAGGACTTTGAAATCAATGGCGAATGGATAATGCTTTCTTGCACCTACAATCCTACAATATACATCCTTCCACCTATAAGAATGAGTCTAACTTGACTCGTGATGCAGAGCTAACCACACTGACATAGAGATAGGAGGGCTAAACCACCGCCTGTATGTCACACCTGAGATAGCCACGAACGTCCAGGAATAAGTAAACATCTAGGTGTAGCATGTCAGCGGAGTAGTCGGTTTTCTTACTTGATCTACAGATTGCTCTGTTTCTCCCTCCTCTGCAGGAATCCCATTTTTTATAATCCTCCCTTGCCTCTTCCATTCCTGCGATCAGATCAGAAACCAGAGAATAGTTAATCACAACAGATTTCTCAGAGCCCTTTTATTCTTGAAGAATTGCATGAAATAAAGAGTGAAAATGAACACTATGTTACATCTCTGACATGACATCACATTGCTCGTGTAAGTGTTATTGAAGAGCATATTACATAGTGGAATTACATTGCAAAGGGAAACCGAATATAATGAAATAAGCTTAAGCTTGCTAGTTGAACATAGGCATTAGGTAAGCTGAACGAGCTACTTTTCGTCGTCATCAGAGATGCTGATGGTCTCTTTCCCCTTGGAAGAGAGCGATATCTGCACATCGTATATCCCAAAATCATCGCAAACGCTTCTATCTTTAATAATTGATTGTGATCATCTCATATCCCATAATCATCGCAAAAAATTGAGGAAACTAGCCAATGCATGAAAGACTTTAGTTGATAAAAAATTAAATGATGAAACCTTAGCAACAACAAACTAAGCACCGATGCATTGCGAAGTATAGTTGCTTAACTCATTTAATAGTTAATACACTTAACACCTCACTTAGCACCTTTGCATTGGAAGAGGCCTTAAAAGGAGCTAGCATTAACATTAACAATAGACAGGGGATTTACTACTATCGGTGATTAAACAAAGACCACGCCCGGCGGCCCAAGGATCCGGCGGACCTAAGCATCGTTGCAGGAGAAGAAATTGATGACTAGTGAGGACAACATCTCGGTGTTGTCGGCGTCGGTGTCGGCAACTCCCTCGGACGCCGATGGTGCGATGTTGAGGTCGCTATAGCCGTTCTGGTCGACCAGTTGGTAGTAATTCTTGCAGTAGTGGACGCGCCAAAGATCATTTTGGTGCGTCGTTGCCGATTCTTCCATGACCCATAGGAGGTCTTCCTCCTTCTCCAGCTCACGCTCATACTCGCGCTCAGCGATTTCGTGGGGAAGGGGAACCATTGCTTCTGTAGACACATCGTCGGAGAGCATCTAGGTCGTCGCTCCGGCCAGCTCTTCGGACGTGGGGTGCAGACTGGAGTCCGTGGAGACCGTCCCGATCTGTACGCCAACGGGGTCGATCTGGGCAAGGGCAGCCTGTCATGGGAAAGTCACGACAGATGTCCGTAGAGTCGGACTTGATTATGGGGCCTTTGCTATGAGTGTACGAAGAGTAAGAAAATCACACACACAGAGAGACACGATTTATACAGCTTCGGGCCCCGGGAAAAATCTTTCGGTAAAAAACCAACATGTTGTTTGTGGCTAGGTCTTATTCCTTCGCTCACGAAGAGTCGTCGTCACGTCGCCGGCTCTCCTATAGTTGTGTCTAATTGTCCCGGGTTTAGATGACCCGGGACTAGTCTCTAATTTAGTGTCTATTGTGGTCTATTGAGTCTCTGCCCTCTTTGGGGCGTCTTACCCCTCCTTATATAGGTGGAGGGGCAGGCTTACATGTAGAGTTCTAGTAGGATACAAACTAGTCTCTTCTTCTATAACAAGTAGAATATCAATCCGGGTCCTACTCTAAGTCTTGTAGTTTTCCGTATCTTCCAAGTTAGGTGGACTCCATCTTGATTTCTTCGTCCGGCTTTTATCTTTGTGAGTCGGCTCTTGTTATCCGACCGTCTTTGTCTCCAAGCCGGGTCTAGCCGTGGGATATTCCCCCGACATTAGCCCCCAAGTTTAGCTTGGAAGACATCTTTGCGTGGGCTTCATTTTTCCTCTGCTTTTCCTTGGAAATGAAATTGTCGTAGAAGAGAATGAACGATGGGTGCGCGTCCATGGTAAACTTATAGTATAATGAATAGTTAGGATAAAGACCGGGTCTGGAGGCCAAACCAATACACCGGCTTGCTCCACTGATTCATGTCAATGAACCCGATATGGTTCAATTTTGAGCTCTTCCACGTTTGAGTTCAATGTTGCTTTTTGCTCTTACGTGTCTTATCAAAAGGACTCGGGAAAAATTTACGGGAATTTTTTTATGTCCATATCACGTGTAGCCCCCAAGCTCTGAGTTTATCATCTCGAGATGACTTAGAGTTTTGTATATAGAAAAGTCATGCTGGTGTAGCCCTCAAGTGCCTGGTTGTCTTGCCTGCAGCAACCTGGGACTTAAACTTGTGGAATTTGCTTCGAAGTAGTGTAGCCCCCAAGTGTCGGGTTGTCTTGCCCGCGGCAACCTGGGACTTACAGTTTCTTGCTTGTTTTCTGAATTTGGCAAGTATTATATGCCAAAGTTGGCAAATTTTGCTGAAGCCGGCAAACGTTTGCTTGCTGATAAAATACGGTTGCGATTGAAGATCGACTTCATTTATGCCGAAAGCCGGTGGCGATCGGAGATCGACTTAATTTATAGCTAAGGCCGGTGGCGATCAGAGATCGACTTCATTTATGACGAAAGCCGGTGGCGATCGGAGATCGACTTCATTTATGACAAAAGCCTAGTATGATAAAAATCCGGTAGATATGATATGCTGGGTTGTGTTCCCAGCATCCAAATAGAATGGCCCTTCGTGTGCTGGAATATGTTTCCTTCAGCAACCGGTAATAATGTGTGCCAACTCTAAGTCGGTATGAGCATCTGAATGTGGCGAGAGCCGGTGCGACGAAAGTCACCTTATATACTATAAATGGTGAGTGCCAGTGCGACGAGAGTCGACTTATTACGTATGGCGAGAGTCGGCACGACAGAGGTCGACTTAATATATGTGGCGAAAGCCGGTGCGACAGAAGTCGACTTTATATGTGGCGAGAGCTGGTGCGACTGAAGTCGACTTAAGAATGCAGAAGATGCAATGCAAAAGGTATAGTACCCATGAGTCGGTATATGCATCTGGGTGCTTGTGCTGAATCACATAGGTCTAACTTTTAATCTTTGAGAAAATTTGTGACTATGCATGATGCTTTATATGCAAGAATGTAATGCAGGCTAGTAGAAGTCGACTTAAACCTCATCTTCTCACGTTGAGAGAGATTATTGGTTAGGAAAAGTCGAAACATCTCTGTAGAGTCGGCTTTCCTGTAAATAACGTGCCCGGCTCTTAGAACTAAATTTGATAAATGGTTTTATGTAAACCTCGAAGTTTAGACCAACCAGTTCCGCTTTATTCGAGGAAGCTCTAAACTGTACATGCCGGGTGGCGTGGCCAAGTCATGTGTATGTCAGGATATTTTCGGTATGTAACGGTTGATGGGAGCCATCGAACCCCCTTTTTATCCCTTATAAAAAAAACACAAGTTTTTACATGTATATGCCGGTTTCTCTGGCAAGAGTCGATGAATATCATCATGCTCCCCGAGTTACCTGATCAATATACATGCTCAGAGCCGATAGAGGGTTGATCGAGCCCCCAGGTCTTTGCGAAATTTGTAATTTATGATGCAATGTGCAGTATGATGCAATATGATGAAATATGATGCAATATGATGAAATATGATGCAATATGTATGAAAAGATTATGAAATATGAAAGTTGATTTTATGCATAAGTTTGGCGAATTCTGGGTTCCTGAAGTGCCGAGTCTTACCGAGATTTCTTGTGAAGCCGGTAATTTTTAATGATCCTGGATCCACAAAGGTGACAGAATTTTCGATGAACCAGAACTCATCGAGGAACCGGAATTTTTGGTGAGCCGGGAATCGCTTGAGGATGCGGAATTTTAAATGAGTCGGAACTCGTCAAGGAGCCGGAATTTTGAATGAACCGGAATCTCATTGTTGAGCCGAGATTTTCCAATAAGCCGGAACTCACGAAGGGAGCCGGGATTTTCAATAAACCGGAACTCACGAAGGGAGACAACATTTTCAGTAAACCGGAACTCACGAAGGGAGCCGGGATTTTTCGATGATCCGGAACTCAATGAAATAGCCAGAATTTTTTCAATGAACCGGAATCTAAGCTGGGATTTTACCATCCAAATTAATGGACCAAAATTTGTGATGATCAATTATAATCTGTCGTTGAAACTTGATATATCTCAATCGCCGATGGATCCCAGAGGAGGTGTAGCCCCCGAGTCTTAAGTCGACTCGAGGAGTAGGCTTGAGACTCTTTGTACTGATCTGATGATGCAGTAGAAATGTCATTGTGTTGGCGACTGATCTTCGTAGGAGTCGGCGGTTGATAGTTTGGTCGACATATCGTGTCGATGGCGGGGACAGCCGAGCATGGTGCCACAAGCCGTCGGGTGCAGCATTTGCAAGCTAGTGACGGTGGTTGCTGCGCCGAGCCGAGGAGGTGTGTACTTGGTTGTACGCTGAAGCCGACAATGACGGATGATTGTCAATTATCGCGAAGGCGGAGCCGGTGCGAATGCGTAGAGCCGGCATACGCAGAGGGCTAGTGGTGAGGCCGGAGGGCGCGTGGCGCACAGGGGGCGGACCCGGTGTGGGAGGCCGATGACCGTGGCTTGGAAGACCCGGCGGCGCGGCGAAACGACCGTGGGCATGGCGCAAGCTGGAACCGCGGGAGCGCGGGGCGCTCGGGAGGAGACGTGTGCAGATGAAAGTTTTTTTAGAGAAAAGACAGAACTGAGCCCGAGAAGGGCGCTAGCCAAGTCCGACTTTGAATTAACAAAGCCATCAACCGGCCAGGATACAACTTCCCGAGAACACGAACAAACGAAAACGAAAACGTAAAGATACAAAGGCGCTGGAAAGCAACGAACAATGCCTCACACGCTTCACGCAGGAAGGATTTACCAATACACACATAGCTGAAGGCGTCGAGGGCCTCCAACGCGACTATACATGAACGAGGGCAATGCCGGCAAGGAAGAGGATGAAATGCATCTATAGGCAAGCCGAAACCACACACCATGGGCCTTGGAGAGACAACCATCCAGCTCCGTCTTCGAAGGCGGCCACAACCTCCTCGCCTGGATCGCAAGGCGCCGCACCGTCGAAGAACGAAAAGTTCCCCTGAACAAGGATGGGGTCGCCGAGGAACCCAAGGAGAGGTTCGGGGCAAACCACATATTCCGAAACTTCCAGAGCTGAGCACGCCACCCGTCCACGGCCAGGACACGCCGGAAGCGTTAGGCTTGGATGAAGAGACACGCCAACGATCAGACAGGGATCCCGAACAGCGCCAACCACCACAGCTCCCTCAAGGCGACGCCTTCAGGAAGGTCACGACGTCGAGAATGCCGCCGCCGCCCACCGAAGTAGGGTTTTCACCCGAGAGGAGGGATGTGGGGGAGGGAGGTGGGTGGGACAGACCATCACCGAAGTCTCCAAGAAGAAAACTGCCCCCGCAGGCGTCATCGACGGCGCGGCCGAGGTCGATCTAGGGTTTCCTCTGGTCTGGTCCCACACCTCCAGCAACCTCCGCAGCCTGGAGTCAGCCAGCCGCGCGGAGCGGAGATCCGCGCGAGAGGAGGCCGCCACCAGGGAGGACGGGTGGGGGGGCGCTGAAAGTTATCCCGTCAGTGTAGATGAAAGTGTAGCCGGTGTTACATTTGTTCATCCATCAGGCTTTTATCCGTGCAAATTGTACTAGTTGGAGCAAGTCTTATCACAAGTACTAATTCGGCATGTGTTCCTTATGGTTGGATGGATCAGTTTTTGAGTTGTCTCTGCACAATGAGTTGTGTTGGCCTGCGCGGAGGTAGATGGATCCAACGCTTGGCGACCATGCATGGAGACAGGCGGAGCCGGACAGAACTCAATGTAGATGGATTCGATGTGAAGGTGACTGCGACGTTTAGTCCCCGAATGCGCGAGCCCCCGCGTCCGCGAGCCCCCGAATGTTGAGGCGACAAAGTTGAGCAGCGAAGTCGGTGAAGTCGTTTATCGCAAAAAAAAAAGTCCGTCGGTGCAGCGATGAATTTACCGTCGTTGCTGATGTCGAAACGCCGGCTCCCGAAGATTTTTGAATAGTATCTTTGGCCGCTTGACGTCATCGTTGGATCCTTGAACTGGGATTGATTTGATCTTCGCATGCCTGTACATGTATTGGCTGGATGGATGGATGTACAGGTACATGTACTTAGCAACGGCGGCCGTAGTATCCATGAGTTGAGCAAAAAATTCTCTGAGCAGCTTGATTTCCTTCGCGTGATTAGATAGGGAACCGGCATCGAGCGTGGATGGATGAGCTTCTGGCTGCGGCGGCATCTGGTTGGATCCGCTCGATCACTGTCGGGAGGCAAAGGCGCAAAGCTGACTCGTCATGATACAGGGGGGAGGAGGTCATGGCAGCTGTGCGCAAACCGGCTGCTTTGCGGCGACTTGAACACGAAGATTGATTCGGCGACTTGAACACGAAGATTGATCCGGCGACTTGAACCAGGGTAGTAGGAGAATCCTTATGGTGACGCCCGGCAACTCAATCCTGGATACGTGAAGTTGATTCGCTGCTTGCCGATTCTGGATACTGAAGTTGGTTCGCTGCAGTGCGGCCGCTGCGAGGGCCGGAGTTCGTCGAGATCGGGAGGAGGCCGAGTCCACTAGGGCAGTCAAAAGGAGGTCGAGTCCCAACAGTACAAGGGCGCGATCCAGATCGGATCGTTGATTTTTTTTGAGCCCCTGCTGATTGGAGTCGTCTTGCTGCATGGTAGGTTTCGACGCGAAGATCTTCTTGATTCTAGATCGGTTCTTGAACGGAACACGGATGCGCATGGTTAAGCAGCTTCCTCTAATTGATTCGTGTTGGCTTCTTTGATGATCCTCGAGCTTTGAAATTGATGTAGATTTGTTCGTGCCGGTTCTTTTTCGTCCGGCCGATCACGAGCTTTTCGATCCCTTTGAGAGCTTGCTCCAAGATGACAACACCCTTGTGTGTATGCCCCACGGTGGGCGTCAACTGTCGTGGGAAAGTCACGGCAGATGTCCGTAAAGTCGGACTTGATTATGGGGCCTTTGCTACGAGTGTATGAGAGGGAAGAAAATCACACACAGAGAGAGGCGCGATTTATACAGCTTCGGGCTCCGGAAACATCGTCCGGTAAAAACCCTACATGCTCTTTGTGGCTAGGTCTTATTCCTTCGCTCACGAAGAGTCGCCGGCACGTCGCCGGCTCTTCTATAGTTATGTCTAATTGTCCCGGGTATAGATGATCCGGAACTAGTCTCTAATTTAGAGCCTATTGTGGTCTATTGAGTCTCTGCCCTCTTTGGGGCGTCTTACCCCTCCTTATATAGGTGGAGGGGGAGGCTTACATGTAGAGTTCTAGTAGGATACAAACTAGTCTCTTCTTCTATTACAAGTAGAATATCAATCCGGATCCTACTCTAAATCCTGTAGTTTTTCGTATCTTTCAAGTTAGGTGGACTCTATCTTGATTCCTTCGTCCATTTTTTATCTTCGTGAGCCGGCTCTTATTATCCGACCGGCTTTGTCTTCAAGCCGGGTCTAGCCGTGGGATATTCCACCGACACGGCCGCCGCGGTGTCGGCGGCTGCTCTAGCAGTTAAGGCACGTGCATACGTCGTCTCGGATGCTGCCGCGACGTTCTGTAATGTTGCCGCCGCCCTCTCCTTAGACGCCGCCGCCCTGCTAGCAGCCCCCGACGCACTCTCGGCGGCTGCGGCCGCTCTCTCGGCGGTTGCTCAGAACGAGCGGCAGCTGCAACCGTTGTCTCAGCTGCTGCTGTGGCGGTTTGTAAAGTTGTCGCCGCCCCATGGTCCGCCGCCTCCGCCCTCTCAGCGGATGCGGCCGCGCTCTCGGCGGCGGCGATGGCTCTAGCAACTGAGGCGGTCACATCATCCTTCCTGGCGAAGCTACTAGGTGGGGACATGGTCGATGTGATTGGGGATGAGCCGTTTGTGCTGGGGTCTAGTGGGGGTAGAATGAATCTTCCCCCGGACGCCATAAAATGTTTGAGCTGTGCATGAGCGACACGGTCGGTCAATTGGACCATCTTGGATATTTTCCACAACCCAAACGATCGCTTCATATAAACTGAGGGCATATGAATGGTTTATATTGATTGTGTTAAAAATAGCTCGCCTGGAATGTTTTGGGTCTATATCGCCGCTTAGATCTTTGAAATGTCATCCCATTCGCTGCAAAACACTTACCAATGCACTGGGGAACCACATGTTTATTTTTCAAACCATTTTTGTGCACTGTTTTAGTCGTTCGCAATGCTAATCTGAATTTTAATCCATTTAATGCCTACAATTGCACGTAATGCGTTAAAAATAACAAATGTGACGCCCCCAAAATCGGACCGTGTACAGTAATCATACACGCAAGGTACACGATCGAGATCAGGGACTCACGGTGGGATATCACAACACAACTCTACAAATAAAATAATACAAGTTGTTTAATACAAGCCAGGGGCCACGAGGGCTCGAATACAACAGCTCGAGAGCACAAAGTCAGCGGAAGCAAAAGTATCTGGGTACAGACACAAGGTACACATGAACTGCCTTAAGAAGGCTAGCACAAAAACAACAGATCGAAAAGGCGAGGCCTCCTGCCTGGGAACCTCCAAACTACTCCTGGTCAATGGGGAACTCGACGTCGTAGAAGGCATCGAGGATCTTCACGTTGCGGTGGTCGACATCGGGGATCTCCTACTCCTAGACTCCAACGTCAACTGCAGCGGCCGATCAGGAAAAACAGTAAAGGAAATAAAGCAGGGTGAGTATCTAGCATACCCGCGAGTCTTACGTCCGCTACTAAGCATTATGCATTGTATCAACGGAAAGAAGAGGCTGTATATAGTGGACTGCAAGATAGAAATCAGAATAAGGGTAAGAAACTAGGCATATCGAAGACTAGCAACTTCCGACGATGTCTTGCAGCATGAGGTAAGAATCAGCCAATAGTTTATATAAAGCATAAAGTAACAATGCAGCAGAAGTTGCTGCAGCATCGTATAATAATAAGTTGTATTAATTAACAATGCCTCTGAGTTCACCTCCTCGACATCCCCGCGAGGAAGAAAACCCGGAACCATACAGTTTAATAATAATATTTTGTAGTGGTAAGATCCAGCTTCAGCATAAAGCGTCCTGTTACCGTGGACACGGCTATTCGAATAGATTAATCTTCCCTGCAGGGGTGCACTTGTGTTACACTACACGCACGGATCTCTAGGGTGGCGGGAACCTTGTTAGGGAACGCTCCACCGAGGCTATCCGACACTTCGTAGCCCATATTTCAAACTCAACAGAGAGGCCATCCGCCGGTCTAAATCCTAAGTACGCCGGGCCTTGGACCCCAACCCGAACGTACTCCTGCACGGTGCGTGGCTGGCCGGTGAAGTTAAAGAAAATCCAAATAAGACACCACCGCGCGAGCAAATAAGACAACACCACTTCCCGGCAATCAGCCCACAGTACTGCTGACGTTTGAAGAGTCCTCGGACGACACTAAGAAGCAGAGGATCCCATAACTCGTAATTCCCACGGGTAGGTAGTGCGTACATGGCATATAGCCAACTCAAGACATTCACTGAACCATTTAGCATTTTAATTAACCTGCGTGACAACCGATATCGTTGCCTCGACTTAACTGACCCGCGGACAACGACAGCAGCCAGGACCACCAGTACATCGGTGCCTGCCCTATCGTCCCACCAAGTCACTGCGGTTACAAACAAGGTGAACCGTCTCCTTACCTTGTCTCGCGTGTGCTCCTAGAGGAGCTCGACTTTCGTGGTTTGGTAACTCTCGCGGCCAACGATCAGGGGCCAAGCACACCGGTACACTGGTCGTACCCTCCCTGTCGTCTCGTCGCAATACCACTCGCGGGCACCGTTGGGTCGCCCGACTTCTTACCTTTAAGGACACCGGTTGGTTCGAGTTCCTACCATTAAGTGAAACCAGGAGGTATCACCCTCGATGGCACACTTAAAGAGGTTTGACAAAGACATCAGCGGAATGAACTAAAGAGGTAAACATCATATCATCCCAGTGATGCTACGCTACTGAGCCGACGAGAGTGAAATACGAGTCCATTCCACTCGTAAGGCAAACTCGAAGCGACTCGGCAGAGTCTCGCCGTTGTAGGTTCCCTAGGGCGTCTGCATTGATCCGTACCTGCTGCAGTTGTAATATATCATTTCCGTGATCACTCCCAGAGTGATCACAGCCCGCTATCTAATCCTAGCTAACAATGCGCAGGGCTTACTGCTGAATAATGCATAAGTAATAATAGGCAGCATAGGATTAAAGGAAGGTACATCAAGGGGCGACAAAATCAGGCTATGCAATTGAATAGGATTGTAATCGTAGCAGCAGCAATAACAATGCCTAGTGCAAGAAATGTACGGAAAGATAGGCGATATCTGGGGAAGAGAATGGCTCTGCTTGCCAAGAAGCTCGACGGTAGGGGTACGGTCGTCGACGAAGTACTCGTACTCAGCAGCGGTGTAGTCGACGGCAGCAGCGGGGTCTACCGGAGATTAAGGGGGGGTGAAGAAATAGTAAATACACAGCAAGCATATACAAACAGATGCATGACATGACAGATGAAATGTTAACGGTGTTCTAACGCAGTGCAATGCACGTTGCTCGGAACAGAAATTCATCTGAGGATGAACTACCGGCTCCGGGTGATTATCGGACAAGGTGTCCGGAGGGGGGAGATATCATGCGGGAGGTGTCGTGGACATCCGACACACATGTGAAAGGTGTATCCGTGTTAGTTGAAACAATCCGAACAACTTTCGTGTTCGAAATAAATTCATCCGGGTACTTTAGCAGTACCGAACAATTTATCGGACCGCCGGTCCGGAGGGGGACGGTTCGATGTTCGTTGTGTTGAGGGGTGTGATAGACATACGGATAGTGTACTCGTATTCGTTATATTTTTCTGATCAATTTTCATGTATAAAGTTTTTGAATCTGATTTACGGTTTAAAAGTTATTGAATTTCAAAATTTTAAATCATTTAAATAATTTTTGTAATTTCTTTTATTATTAAAATAGAAACATTATCCACAAGTCGATCCAGAACAGTACTGACAGGTGGGACCCATGTGTCAGCCTCTAGATAATTAAAACAATTTCTTTATCTGTTTAATTAGCACATGGGGTCCACATGTCATAGTCATATCATTTTAATTAAATCTAAAAGCAGTGGGACCCAGTTGTAAGTCACACAGGGGGGTTTATTTTTAACTTATTGTTTTAACTAACAAGGGGCCCCACTGGTCATACACATAGGGGGGTTAATCTGTTTAATATTTACTTATGGTTTAATCAGGGACATGGGGCCCCATGTGGAAGTGAGGTTAGGGGGGGGTTGATTAACCCACGGCTTACACAGCCGTGCCCGCTGGTGAGCAAGGCACGGCGGCGAGGCCACGGCGGACTGCTCTGGCGACCATTTGGCGAGCGGGAGGCTGGAACCGAACGCGCTAAGCATATCGCATCCACTGGGGCACGTCATGGTCAACCGGAGCGCCCAAAATGACGGCTACGAATGACACCGGCGGCGGCCGGAGCCTGTGCTTGCGGGGACGGCGACATGGGCAACCATTTCAAGCGCGAGATGGGGGAAAACAAGTGCGTGCTCACCGTGAGTCCAATGGCGGGGTCAGGAAAGACAGGGAGGTGTTGTAGCGGTGGTAATCGACGACGAGGCGCGTCGCGGCCGGCAACAGGGAACGACCCGATGCACGCGAGGCAGGGCATCCCAGGAGAAATTGGTCGCGCAGAGGGACGTAGCCGTGCACGGAGGCTCGCCTGGACAAGCTCTCCCACGCCGGGGAGCACGATGGCCACGGGGGCTACGAAGACGCGGCCATGGCGGGCTCGGGCAAGGTGGAGAAGAAGAGGGCGAGGGGGAAGAGGGGAGTGAGCAGAGGGACCACGGGGTATTTGGGCTCGCCCTTATCGCCTCCACGAGGGAGCAGGTGAGGGGGCCGGCGGCGTGGCCATGGCGCGGCCGCGCGCGGCATGGGCACGGGGAGGGAGCAGGTGGGGGTTGGTGGGGAAGAGGAGGAGGGAGGGAGCTGGGCCCGGGGTGGGCCTTGCCCAGTGGCGCTAGATAGGGTTTTCGTTTTTCTTTTTTTTGTTAGTTTTCTTTCTGTTTTAAATTTCTTTAGCCTAACAATTTAATTTTGTAATCAGTGAAATCTATACCAATATTATGGTGGCAATTTAGTTTACTTCTACAAAAAAATGTGGACCCCAAACAAAAATCAATTGAATTTTTATTTAATTTAAAATTGATCAAATGGGCTACCTTGCTACTATTTTCAATGGTTTATATTATCTAAACTACTTATTAAATTACCAATACAATTTTAAGGTGACCTACTGATTATTTGGTATTTAATAAAAAAAAATCCTTAATTTTTGGATCAACTATTATTCCCACTTGTTTATTTTAATTACCGTGACAATTTAATAATCCCCAAGCAATAGTTTTTATTCCATAATATTTATAAAATACTTTAGTAGAATATCCATTGCTATTTTTCACATGGCCCAAGATTATTTGCTATTAAATAATGAAAGTTCTTGCAACACCTAGGGTTTACTTCAAAATTCCACATTGCTTTTATATTAATATTATAAGGCAATTTAATCACCCACCATTATTGGTTTTATAATTAACACTGACCTGGGATTCTGCAAATGACTAAGGTTGATTGGGTTGAACAATGATCAAGTGGATTGACATGCATCCACAATTCTTGGAGGAAAGTTTTTATAGTTTACCCAATTTGAAAATTTTATCCGGGTTGGAAATTGACAGATCTATGATCAAGGTGATCATGGCTTGATCATTAAAAGTAATAATCACTAACAGGGGATCACTGTAGTGATTACTGTTACTGATTCTGAGGGTGTTACTAATCTCTACCACTACAAAGAATTCTCGTCCCGAGAATTAAAAGTAGTGTGAGGGGCAAGGTTCTGGTTTCGCCTTCTAACAAATCTTCTGGTCCTGGTTGTCGTACTCGAAGAAATTAATCCTTCACGTTGGGGCCTTCACTGCACTGCGTCGGGGCATCTCGATGAGTTTTTATCCTTTCTTCGAGGGCTTCATCGTACTTACGAACCGGTTAAGAGATAAAGCTTAAGGGGGGTCGGATCGACACAAGGTCAATCGAATGGGGTTGCTCAAGGTTATGGATACAAAGTCCTTCCGAGTTTAAGCTCAGGGAAGTACATCGAGAGAAGTTTTAATAGGATCGGCACGCATTCGATGCCGATGACGGATGATGGGAAAGGGGGCCCCGATCATCAGGCGTAAGCATCGAGTCTGATCTCAGACGGAATATCACAAGGTCGATGACAAGAGTCAGGTTTCGGTCCTGCGGAACTGTGGGTTATGGGCCCACAGAGAATCAGAAGGATGGCGACAATCAATGCGATCAAGTTGCAAGGTAAGTCAGAGAACAGCTTGTCAGCTATATCGGCAACAACGTCGGTACCAAGGGCAGTGGACATTGAGAACCATTTCTTGCTCGTTAATACGAGGCGGACCAATTGGCAAAGTTCTCGTCTCGGTGGTTACCGAGATGTCATCAACAATGGCAACAAGGGGTTACTGACGAGGTAGTACATCGAGGTGTTTACATAAGCAGGGGAATTATCACTGCTTAGGTTATAATGATCGCAAGAAAGTTTTAACAGACCAATGGAAAGGAAAAATGTGATTGTCTGATCATACAGACCAATGGAAGGGAAAAGTGATGACACACAAGTATCACGTGCATGTCTTTCCCAAGGAAAAGGCAGAGCACGATATACATGACCAAGTTGTATCGGCACGGAGTCAAGGGAGGTTGTCGATGATAATACAAATCATCGAGGGACAGGGACGGTATTACACACGGTGAATCCAATTGACACAGGGAATAAGCCATGTAAGATTAGTCGGATAATAATCCACGAAAAGGTCGGATGGTTCGCAAAGGATCCGATGTGAGTATCGGCACTCAATCGGGAGGAGAAAGAATGCAAAGGCATCGAGTGATAGAAGCATCGGAATAATGCGAGGCTTGAGTACAAGGGAATCGTGTTTTCCAGATCGGGAGGTGGATGCAAACATCCATACGGACTTATCGGTAGAAGGGGATTGCAAAGGCGATGAACACGCAAGTTCTCGGGAATTTATCAGAGAGTAATCATCGGGATCTTCAGGTGAATCAGGCGATCATCGGGAAGGCAGTGCTCTCCGGAAGGAAGGAGGTACGAGAACCTAAAGTCAGTGTTAATAAAACATACCAGCAAGGATAAGAGATCAGAGTCCCAGGGCATAGGTACGGAGAAAAAGATCCTAATACCATAGATATCACACGTAGTGACATCGATGTGGGCCCGTAAGCCAAACATTAAGTTAGAAAGTAGTTTTGCAAATACTAGACTCGACTTCGACCGAGGAGTGGTTAGGGGCTTCCTACAGGCAGTCAGCTCTGATACCAACTTGTGACGCCCCCAAAATCGGACCGTGTACAGTAATCATACACGCAAGGTACACGATCGAGATCAGGGACTCACGGTGGGATATCACAACACAACTCTACAAATAAAATAATACAAGCTGTTTAATACAAGCCAGGGGCCACGAGGGCTCGAATACAACAGCTCGAGAGCACAAAGTCAGCGGAAGCAAAAGTATCTGGGTACAGACACAAGGTACACATGAACTGCCTTAAGAAGGCTAGCACAAAAACAACAGATCGAAAAGGCGAGGCCTCCTGCCTGGGAACCTCCAAACTACTCCTGGTCAACGGGGAACTCGACGTCGTAGAAGGCATCGAGCATCTTTACGTTGCGGTGGTCGACATCGGGGATCTCCTACTCCTGGACTCCAACGTCGACTGCAGCGGCCGATCAGGCAAAACAGTAAAGGAAATAAAGCAGGGTGAGTATCTAGCATACCCGCGAGTCTTACGTCCGCTACTAAGCATTATTGCATTGTAACAACGGAAAGAAGAGGCTGTATATAGTGGACTGCAAGATAGAAATCAGAATAAGGGTAAGAAGCTAGGCATATCGAAGACTAGCAACTTCCGACGATGTCTTGCAACATGAGGTAAGAATCAGCCAACAGTTTATATAAAGCATAAAGTAACAATGCAGCAGAAGTTGCTGCAGCATTGTATAATAATAAGTTGTAATAATTAACAATGCCTCCGAGTTCACCTCCTCGACATCCCCGCGAGGAAGAAAACCCGGAACCATACAGTTTAATAATAATAGTTTGTAGTGGTAAGATCCAGCTTCAGCATAAAGCGTCCTGTTACCGTGGACACGGCTATTCGAATAGATTAATCTTCCTTGCAGGGGTGCACTTGTGTTACAGTACACGCACGGATCTCCAGGGTGGCGGGATCCTTGTTAGGGAACGCTCCACCGAGGGTATCCAACACTTCGTAGCCCATATTTCAAACTCAACAGAGAGGCCATCCGCCGGTCTAAATCCTAAGTACGCCGGGCCTTGGACCCCAACCCGAACGTACTCCTGCACGGTGCGTGGCTGACCGGTGAAGTTAAAGAAAATCCAAATAAGACACCATCGCGCGAGAAAATAAAACAACACCATTTCCCGGCAATCAGCCCGCAGTACTGTTGACGCCCGAAGAGTCCTCGGACGACACTAAGAAGCAGAGGAGCCCATAACTCGTAATTCCCACGGGTAGGTAGTACGTACATGGCATATAGCCAACTCAAGACATTCACTGAACCATTTAGAATTTTAATTAACCTGCGTGACAACCGTTATCGTTGCCTCGACTTAACTGACCCGCGGACAACGACAACAGCCAGGACCACCAGTACATCGGTACCTGCCCTGTCGTCCCACCAAGTCACTGCGGTTACCAACAAGGTGAACCGTCTCCTTACCTTGTCTTGCGTGTGCTCCTGGAGGAGCTCGACTCTCGTGGTTTGGTAACTCTCGCGGCCAACGATCAGGGGCCAAGAACACCGGTACACAGGTCGTACCCTCCCTGTCGTCCCATCGCAATACCACTCGCAGGCACCGTTGGGTCGCCCGACTTCTTACCTTTAAGGACACCGGTTGGTTCGAGTGCCTACAATTAAGTGAAACTAGGAGGTATCACCCTCGATGGCACACTTAAAGAGGTTAGACAAAAACATCAGCGGAATGAACTAAAGAGGTAAACCTCATATCATCCCGGTGATGCTACGCTACTGAGCCGACGAGAGTGAAATACAAGTCCATTCCACTCGTAAGCCAAACTCGAAGCGACTCGGCAGAGTCTCGCCGTTGTAGGTTCCCTAGGGTGTCTGCATTGGTCCGTACCTCCTGCAGTTGTAATATATCATTTCCGTGATCACTCCCAGAGTGATCACAGCCCGCTATCTAATCCTAGCTAACAATGCGCAGGGCTTACTGCTGAATAATGCATAAGTAATAATAGGAAGCATAGGATTAAAGGAAGGTACATCAAGGGGCGACAAAATCAGGCTATGCAATTGAATAGGATTGTAATCGTAGCAGCAGCAGTAACAATGCCTAGTGCAAGAAATGTACGGAAAGATAGGTGATATCTTGGGAAGAGATTGGCTCTGCTTGCCAGGAAGCTCGACGGTAGGGGTACGGTCGTCGACGAAGTACTCGTACTCAGCAGCGGTGTAGTCGACAGCAGCAGCGGGGTCTACCGGAGATTAAGGGGGGGGGGAAGAAATAGTAAATACACAGCAAGCATATACAAAGAGATGCATGACATGACAGATGAAATGTTAACGGTGTTCTAACGCAGTGCAATGCACGTTGCTCGGAACGGAAATTCATCTGAGGATGAACTACCGGCTCCGGGTGATTATCGGACAAGGTGTCCGGAGGGGGGAGATATCATGCGGGAGGTGTCGTGGACATCCTACACACATGTGAAAGGTGTATCCGTGTTAGTTGAAACAATCCGAACAACTTTCGTGTTCGAAATAAATTCATCCGGGTACTTTAGCAGTACCGAACAATTTATCGGACCGCCGGTCCGGAGGGGGACGGTTCGATGTTCGTTGTGTTGAGGGGTGTGATAGACATACGGATAGTGTATTCGTATTCGTTATATTTTTCTGATCAATTTTCATGTATAAAGTTTTTGAATCTGATTTACAGTTTAAAAGTTATTGAATTTCAAAATTTTAAATCATTTAAATGATTTTTGGAATTTCTTTTATTATTAAAATAGAAACATTATCCACAAGTCTATCCAGAACAGTACTGACAGGTGGGACCCATGTGTCAGCCTCTGGATAATTAAAACAATTTCTTTATCTGTTTAATTAGCACATGGGGTCCACATGTCATAGTCATATCATTTTAATGAAATCTAAAAGCAGTGCGACCCAGTTGTAAGTCACACAGGGGGGTTTATTTTTAACTTATTGTTTTAACTAACAAGGGGCCCCACTGGTCATACACATAGGGGGGTTAATCTGTTTAATCTTTACTTATGGTTTAATCAGGGACATGGGGCCCCATGTGGCAGTGAGGTTAGGGGGGGATGATTAACCCACGGCTTACACAGCTGTGCCCGCCGGTGAGCAAGGCACGGCGGCGAGGCCACGGCGTACTGCTCCGGCGACCATTTGGCGAGTGGGAGGCTAGAACCGAACGCGCTAAGCATAGCGCATCCACTGGGGCACGTCATGGTCAACGGGAGCGCCCACAATGACGGCTACGAAGGACACGGGCGGCGGCCGGAGCCTGTGCTTGCGGGGAAAACAAGCGCGTGCTCACCGTGAGTCCAATGGCGGGGTCACGGAATACGGGGAGGTGTTGTAGCGGTGGTAATCGACGACGAGGCGCGTCGCGGCCGGCAACAGGGAACGACCCGATGCACGCGAGGCAGGGCATCCCGGGAGAAATTGGTCGCGCAGGGGGATGTATCCATGCACGGCGGCTCGCCTGGACAAGCTCTCCCACGCCGGGGAGCACGATGGCCACGGCGGCTACGAAGACGCGACCATGGCGGGCTCGGGAAAGGTGGAGAAGAAGAGGGCGAGGGGGAAGAGGGGAGTGAGCAGAGGGACCACGGGGTATTTGGGCTCGCCCTTATCGCCTCCGCGAGGGAGCAGGTGAGGGGGAGCAGGTAGGGGGGCCGGCGGCGTGGCCATGGCGTGGCCCCGCGCGGCATGGGCACGGGGATGGAGCAGGTGGGGGTTGGTGGGGAAGAGGAGGAGGGAGGGAGCTGGGCCCGGGGTGGGCCTTGCCTAGTGGCGCTAGATAGGGTTTTCGTTTTTCTTTTTTTTGTTAGTTTTCTTTCTGTTTTAAATTTCTTTAGCCTAACAATTTAATTTTGTAATGAGTGAAACCTATACCAATATTATGGTGGCAATTTAGTTTACTGCTACAAAAAAATGTGGACCCCAAACAAAAATCAATTGAATTTTTATTTAATTTAAAATTGATCAAATGGGCTACCTTGCTACTATTTTTCAATGGTTTATATTATCTAAACTACTTATTAAATTCCCAATATAGTTTTAAGGTGACCTACTGATTATTTGGTATTTAATAAAATTGTTTCCTAAATTTTGGGATCAACTATTATTCCCACTTGTTTATTTTAATTACCATGACAATTTAATAATCCCCAAGCAATAGTTTTTATTCCATAATATTTCTAAAATACTTTAGTAGAATATCCATTGCTATTTTTAACATGTCCCAAGATTATTTGCTATTCAATAATGAAAGTTCTTGCAACACCTAGGGTTTACTTCAAAATTCCATATTGCTTCTATATTAATATTATAAGGCAATTTAATCACCCACCATTATTGGTTTTATAATTAACACTGACCTGGGATTCTGCAAATGATTAAGGTTGATTGGGTTGAATAATGATCAAGTGGATTGATATGCATCCAAAATTCTTGGAGGAAAGTTTTTATAGTTTACCCAATTTGAAAATTTAATCCGAGTTGGAAATTCACAGAGCTATGATCAAGGTGATCATGGCTTGATCATTAATGGTAATAATCACTAACAGTGGATCTCTGTAGTGATTACTGTTACTGATTCTGAGGGTGTTACAACAAACTACCCAGCAAAAAAATCATATTGTAGCACCTGAGATGGTAGGGTCTATGGTCACTATAGAAAAAAACTCAAGGTCAAAAGATGAAGCAAATGAGAAAATACTTCGAATACGGTTTATTCCATCCTTGAAACCATGACTATTCTTCGGAGATAGTTAGGTTTCTAAAGAGTTTATATCATACAAGTTGTACAATCGTATCATATTTTTTTCCGACATACTGATGTGATATGGTGACACCCTGCCAAGTTTCAAATTTTTCAGACCTAATAAAAAAATTCTGGAATTTTTAAGCGAATGAATGCCGCGTTCACGGTTCGATATCGCCGCTTAGATCCTTGAAATATCATCCCATTCATTCTAAAACACTTACCAATACACTGAGGAACCACATGTTGATTTTTCAAACCATTTTCGTGCATTGTTTAAGTCGTTTGCAATGCTAATCTGAATTTTGATCAATTTAATGCCTAGGAAATGCACGTAATGCGTTAAAAATAGCAAACTATCCAGCAAAAAATTCATATTGTAGCACGTGAGATGGTTGGGTCTATGGTCACTATAGAAAAAACTCACGGTCAAAAGATGAAGAAAATGAAAACATACATTCGAATACGATTCATTCCATCCTTGAAACCACGACTATTCTTTGGGGATAGTTCGGTTTCTAAAGGGTGCACATCATACAAGTTGTACAATCATATCATATATTTTTTCTCGACATACTTAAGTGATATGGTGAGACCCTGCCAAGTTTTAAATTTTTCAGACCTATTAAATTTTTTCTGAAATTTCTAAACGAATGAATGTCGCATTCACAGTTGGATATCGCCGCTTAGATCTTTGAAATATCATCACTTCTTTGCAAAACACTTACCAATGCACTGAGGAACCACATGTTGATTTTTCAAACCATTTTCGTGCACCGTTTTAGTCGTTCGCGATGCTAATCTGAATTTTTATTCATTTAATGCCTAGGAAATGCACATAATGCATTTAAAATAGCTAACTATCCAGAAAAAATTCATATTATATCACGTGAGATGGTTCGGTTTATGTTCACTGTAGAAAAAAAAACTAAATGTTAAAATATGATGCAAATGAAAACATACATTCGAATACGATTCATTCCACCTTGAAACCACGACTCTTCTTCGGGGATAGTTTGGTTTCTAAAGGTTGCACATCATACAAGTTGTACAATCGTATAATATTTTTTCACCAGCATACTGAAGTGATATGATGACACTCTGCCTAATTAAAAAAGTTTCAGAGCTATTAAAAAAATTCTGGAATTTTTAGATGAACGAATGCCGAGTTCACGGTTGGATATCGCCACTTAGATCTTTGAAATATCATCACATTCGTTGCAAAACACTTACCAATGCACTGACGAATTACATGTTGATTTTTAAAACCATTTCGTGCACTATTTTAGTCGTTCGCAATGCTAATATGAATTTTAATTCATCCAATGCCTAGGAAATGCACATAATGTTTTGCATGGATTACCCTATTCTTTTCATTGCCAACTGTTGTTTTTATTGAATCATGTGGAATACATTCGAACCACCTATATGTACTTCGCCAGGAGCGTTATCTCAAAACCCTTCTTCATTTTATTTCTTCCATCTCCAGCTAGCTAGGATTAGACCTCTCGCAGTGCCCAGTGAGGCTGTGATGAGCAGATGACATCCCACACGCAATTCCATGACGTTGTAACGCGTCCATCAGTATAAATTAATATTTTTTCTACGAAATTTCTATGCAGACGACACTGCACACACGACACGCATCCAACACCCATATCCAACGATCGATGAACCAGGTACTAGTGAGGTGACGCCACCTGCCTTTGGGTGTGTGATATGTGGGCCGACCACCTATTGGACCCACATGACATGCACCCAAAGTCACCTGACCTACATCCTCGCATTGTATGCATGGCTCGTACAAATATCCTGCGTCATCTACCCCACCCAAATCGTGTGTTTGTGTGTGGCGTCGTGTGTACAGCAGGGTTTTTCTGTACTGCTTGACTTTACAGTGGTGTGACAACTCCATCAGTGAATAACTTCTCCACCCGACACGTAATGCTTTACAGAGAGGGCGTGGGTTGGCTTCTCGTTCACCGCAACGGTCAGGCATCCGGACGGTCGAAAGCACGCCTTGCTTCAATGCTACGGTGGGAAGCCGTCCCGTCGGCCTGCCACCCCGTTGAATTTCTCGCCACTTTTCTTCCACATTTTTTTTCCATTCCAATTTACCACGCTTTCCATAATGTTTACCCGTGGGGCAGGGATGAGAATCCGACTTGGGTGGCTGCCTTGTGGGTCCGGAAGCAACATGGCCCACACGTCAGTGATCTCTATTCAGTGAACTGGTTCCGGGGTATAGAGGAATGAGAGCCAGCACAGTTCACTCTTTTCATCCGAACCCCACCCCCTCCCTAGCTAGCTCCCCCTCTCCTTCCTCCCACGGCTCCCCTCCCTAGCTCCCAAGGTCCCAAGATGCATCTGGACAACCCACTTGTGGCTCAATCCTCCTCCATGACGGGAACCAGCGCCGCTGCGCCGGTCTCCGTGCCTTCTCCGACCGCCGTCGTACCTCCGGGGACGATGCCTCACACTGCGCTAGTTTTATACCCACTCCGCCCGCCATCGGTTGCGAGCAAGTGGAGGAGAAGCTAGGCTCCATCCACTCAAACATCCTCGCCGAGATAGACGCAATGTACGAAGATGCCGCCATCAACAACTTCAGAGACAACGAACGGGAGGCCGTCTTGTTCGCCGAGGAGGTCATCAACCACGACCCTGAGGTATATCTCGATTGTACACGCTTCTTTCTTTACATTGGAGTTTTCTGCCTGTACCATATGGCAGTTGGTTCAAAAATCAAAGTTATTTTCCATGCATGTCATTTGATTGGTCTTGTAATCTCGTGCTACCAAGGTGTAGGGTTTAGTTCTAAATAGTTCTTGTTTTAATCGGCATAGGGTACGGCTTACTCTGTCTGTGGTTTCATACACTCATTACGATCAGTCGCAGATCCAGAATTTCATTTTTTTTGCATTGCAACATCGAAAATGTTCATGTAGATGAAACCCTAGTCCCCCTTCATTAGATCACCCACAGTGATATGTTTTTCTGCCTCAAACCCTAGTCAAAGCCTCAACATGTTATAGCCATGAGTCCATGAGTATACATAGTACTTCCTCGGAAGAAACGTGCAAGAAGAATGCTAATTACATGGTGTCGATGAGATGTGTGTAAGGTGCAGACAGTTGTCTAACTCATGCTGCAATATATAGATGGAAAAATTTCTGTACTGAAAATTTGGGTGTCCGTGAATATATGTAATCCATCCGCCATGACCAACTGTCGATTCGCCCTTAATTATGATATCTATCATGGTTTCTTCCCAGCCCTTTATTTTGTAGTTTGTTGATGGTTATCTTATAAACATGATCGTTCTTATGTGTTTAATATTTCACATGTAGGTTCCGACTATGTCGATTCTGACAAGGAAAGCAGGGACAACAAGAGCCGCCACATCCTTCGCAAGCTGCTGAATGGGGAGATCAACTACCGCGATGACGAGCCATATGAGAACATCTGATGCCCATTCTGTCATGGGAGGAAGGTTGCGATAGACTTTGACAACCTCATCATGCATTCCAAGAGCGCTGACAAATCCAAGCGGAAAGAAGCGAACCCATCAAAGAAAGCACATCATGCAGCCTTCGGCGTCTTCCTCGAGAAGTACGTGAGGGGCCATGTTCCCTTCTTCATCCAGCGGCCTGCTCCTCTTCCTTACGACGTCGAAGAAGTATCGACCGGGATGCGCTCTACTTGGCTGCACCTGCACGCTGCCTCTGCCTCCCCCGGCTATATATACATTATGTATTTTGGTTGTTGTTGGTGATGAAGACTGATGCCCCATATATGTATTAAAACTTATTCGCTGCGATCGTTACCCTGATACGCTATGGTCGTTAATCTATCGTTATCATCAAGTAGTTACTATATATATATATATATGTATAAGGTGGGTCTATTCTAACAACACCCCTTAAGACCTTATTCTAACAACACCCCCCCTAACCAACTTTCTGGCGCGGCAGCGCCCGAGCCGGCGGCGAACCCCACCACTCCCCGCCTCCTGGCGCGGCATCGCCCTAGCCGGCGGCGACCCCCACCCTCCCAGCCTCCTGGCGCGGCAGTGCCCCGAGCCAGCGGCAACCGCCACCCCTCCCCGCCTCCTGGCGCGGTAGCGCCCGCGGCCGGCGACAACCTCCATCCCTTCCCGCCTCCTGGCGCGGCAACGCCCGCGGCCGGCGGCGACCCCCACCCCTCCCGCTTCCTGGCGCGGAGCGCCCAAGGCCGGCGGCGAACGACGCTGAGAGCCACTATGCGGCGCGGATTTGGCGGATCCTTCGACGATTCAGCGCCGCCACCGCCTGCAGCTCCACCACTGCCTTAGTTCCGATCTCCTAGCCTAAGAGATCCGCCGCCGTTCAGCAAATCGAGGCATCCAGTCGCGGTGATGCATGCTCGAGCGAAGCGAACTGCAAGGAGTCCTTCTCCGGCGAACTCGCAGTCGTTGTGGGAGCGAACTGCAATGGTCATATCGCCCATACAGCCTTCTCCGGCGACGATGGCGCAGGTTGAGAAGGCCCATGTGTTCCTGCAACGCAGGTGGGTTGCACGTCAACAACAGCCCGAACTGCATCTACAGAACAGCAGAGCTACTTTCAAGAGGAAGGTGGCGCATCCAACTAATGTAAGCAGTCCTACTACGTGAATTCATAATGCAGTGCTTTGTTTGTTTGCAATGGAGTGCGTTCTTGCGTCAAAATATGCGTTCGTGTCTCTCCCCATGGCTTACATTATGTAGTAGTTTGTGAAAATAATGCAATGCACATTGTTTATATATGTTGAGCACTATGTCTTTGAACTGAAATGCATGGGAGTACATTAAATGCAGAATGCATTAGTGGAGTACATTGCATCCAAAAAAATATAGTTTCACAGTAACTGAACTACAAAGTAACAAATGCAGTGCAGTGAAGTTTTTGCTTGTTGCGTACAGAATGACATATAGTACGGAAAAAATACAGTGCAGTTCACTATTCTACAGATAAAAAAATTACCAATTTGGATTAGATACTAAAGTGCAGTTTGCTGCCTATTCTCCTATACAGGATAAAGCTGTGCAGAGAAGCCAGAAGATGCACCGAGTGATTCACGACAATCACCCCCTGAACTAAGTTGAGAGATAAGAGTGGGAGATGGCCGCATGGATACCACCAGAGATACCTAGAGGTTTTTTCAACACGACAAACAGGATTGCTGTAACAGCCCAGATTTTGCAAAAATTACAAAATTTGTTTTCGGTGTGAATTGTTTGATTGTCTGATTTGTTTGCGGTGTTTGGATCCCCGATTTATCGATCGGCGATTATTTTCCCCCCTCTTATCTCGTACCGGACGGAGACCGACCCTTGCCACCCTGACACTTAACTTTGCGACACCGGGTTTCACCCGATCACCGTCGCGAAAACCACACGAGACCAGCCGCAGCCAACGAAACGCAAAACCTCATTTAATAATTAAACGGGATATTTTTATAGCGCACTGGAAAGTGTTCTCAGAACGGTTCCAACGCGAGGTGAACGCCGCCGGCTCGACGCGTTGATCGCGCAGTTCGAATTTTTACCCGAATCGGAGGTCCTGCGGACCCCAGGCGGTCAGAAACGTAAAGACCGGACACGCGACAGAGAAACCGGGGATGTTTTTGCAAACTTCCAGCCACTTGGGATATATAAAGACCACCACACTCCCACCCCTTTCTAGGGTTTCCCTAGCCACAAAATTGCGGCCACCCCCCTCCACTTGCCCAAATCTACCCCAAATAGCCCCAGATCTGAAAACTGCCCCTCCAGGCCGTCTGGACCTTCAGATCTCGCGATCCGACGGCCCAGGGCGTGACATGTCAGCACCCAGCTCCAACCTCCTCTCTCCTCTCTCCCATGGAACCGTAGCCGCCCGTGGAGACCCGCGCCGCCGTGTGCCTTGCTCCGGCGAGCTCACAACCGGGCCGCCGCCCCTCTCCTCTCCCTGTGCCTCCTCCTCCTCCCTCTCTTCTTCCCCTTTCTCTCATCTCCCTCTTCTCTCTCTCGCAGGGCTGCCATGGCCGCCGTGCCAAGCTCGGACAGGAGCCACGCCGCCCCGTACCTCGAGCCGCGCCCCGCCTAGGACCTCACCAGCGATGGAACCCGGCGGATCCGGCCATCGCACCTCCCTCGCGCCCATTCCCCAGGCTCCCCTGCCCGCCTCCACGCCGAGCCGCGGCGGCAGATCGAGCCACCGCCTGCGCTGCCTCGTCCTGGACGGGGACGACGCCCGATCCAGCGCGCCCGCTCGCCTGGGCTGCTTCGCCCATGGTGGGCCGACGCCCCACCTCGGCCCGCGAGGTGAGGCGCCCCCCTTTTTCTTTTTCTTTTTTTTCCTGTTGGGCAGGCCCAGTGGCTCAGATTCGTCCCTTTTAGTTTTTTTTCTTTTCTGCTAGGTTTTTCTATTATAATTGGCAGATTATTGTTATATTTTTGCGGTGCTCGTATCTTTTATTCGGTAGCTCGGATCGCGACGTGTTAAACATGAAAGTTGCTTAGAATTTTTTGCAAATTAATAAAATATGCTCTTTTGCCATGTTTGACTTTGTTTACATGTTGTTTACCTGCTAATTACAACTGCTTGCCACTGTAAACTATTTATTTAATAACTTTTTAACCGTTGCTCTGCTTAAAATGTTTCTTATATGTAACTTGACTAGAATTGCATGTGGATTGTGTTTATGCTGCTCTTGCCTGCTAATAAAAATAATAAAATATGTTTAGGGCCAGAACAGTACCAAATGCAATGAATATCGTGGGGTCCGTAATAGTTGCCATGTATAGGTTTTACCCCCATTTAAATTGACTAGATTAGATAGTTTATTTATGCTTCACCTCTTGCCATGTTTGAGTGCTATGCCATGCTTGAGTGAGATGCCATGTTAACAACCTTGGTTGATCACCTGTAGCTAAACAACTCGAACCCTTATAATCATGCAATACCGTCGTGTGTGACGAGTATTCCACTTAACCTGTTAGTAACCGCTCTCGACGGTAGGTGCGATGTCTCGTGTTGCCTTCTTGTTGATGCTTGCTCGTGTTTGCTTCGTAGTAATAGATGCTTGCTAGTTGATTGCTTTCCAGTGTTTACCCTCTTGTGTGCTCCCGTGGGTACCTCTCGGAGACGATGCGAGCTTGCGATCAACTACACCTTCCGAATTCGACTTATCAACAGGCAAGTACTATAGATTACTTATGATACATTCTATTTCAACCAACGGTTTGCATGCTAGTCTAGGTTAGGTTCGATGTTTGATCCTACCACATGTTTACAACCTCTTTTAAACCGATACAACCATGTCCCCTCCCAGCAAACCATGTACTGCTATGTTCCTATTGCTCGTTGCTCAGCCCCTGTTTAGTATGCATGCTTAGGATGCTACGATGTTACCCTGTTACTCCTTGGTTTGGGCTATCACATTATTGTTATTGTTGTTGATGATATGATTATTATAATGTTGACTATATTCGACGAAGGATGAAAGGTCTAGGTTATCCCGCCCCGATGCTTTGTTCCATTCGAGTCACCTAGGATCCGAGTTCCGGGTATTGGTTTTAGGACTGAGCGTGCCTAACCGCGTGTGGGATTTTATGGGGTCCCGTCTTCTTACCTATCTAGCTTCAAACATTTCAAGTGGTGGCCCAAGCTGGTTTTACCTTTTGCAAAACGTGTGTGTGCGAGTGTCGACCTCGCAGATTTTCAAACAACTCGGGCCAGCGGAGACATAGTTCCTTTGTTGGTTCACACCTGGAAGCTAGGGGGCTGCCCACATCTGTTTGGGTAGCTAACCCTACCTTGTCCAGACGGTAGAGGACGACTCAAGAGCGCGGCCGGCTTTTGAGTTGGATGTCGACTCACCGGGGGCCACCCAGATTTGTGCGTTGTTAGTTAGAGGGACCTGTCTTTCTGGATCTCTTGGGACTAAATCATAAAATGGTTGCCTATCATGGGTAGCAACTAAGAGAGATGGGCGTGCGTGCGGAGCCTTGTAATGGGCAGTTGTTACACCCCTGCAGGGTTAAATCTTTTCGAGAAGTCGTGTCCACGGTTATGGACGACTTTGGACCTACGTCTTGTTCATAGACAACAACTTCCGAGATAATCTTAATATAACTTGATCAACGTGTGTGTGCCTTGACTGCTTCTTCTTCGTCGGGATGCGAAGAGGAGGACAAGGATAGGATAGGTGTTATGATTGCGTAAGTAGTTGATAGCAAGACTTGTTGGAGGCGATTCCTCATTGAATTCTTGGGTTCTTATCTTATTCTCTAGATCGTTAGCCACTTCATAAATGGTAGTGCGGCTGCAACCTCACCACTTACCCCATCCTTACCATAAACTACTAGTTGTCCTAGAATGACGAGTGATGAAGTCCTTGTTGGGTCCGATGACCACTACAGTTGGATGCTGAGTACTTCTGTACTCATGATACTACCCCCAAACTCTTTTCAGGGTTCTTGATCGACAACAGGTATGGTGACCAACGTTTCACGTGGAGACTCGACGACGACTAGTTAGGCGGATCCCGGCGAAGGGCCTGGACCCGTGTGGTTATGGGGATCGATGTTTTTCTCTTTGCCACTAGGCATTTGCTTGTAGTCTGTACCCAGACATGTATCTTCCGCTGTTGTATTGTATTAAGGAAATTGTATGCCGATTGTATGAGATGTGGTATCCTTGTATCTGTAATGTTGAGATATCATGTTGGAAATCCGGGGCATATGGCTATGTCATATGTCGCGGTGGGACCGATATGTGCTTCGTCCCCGGATCTGGATGGAAACATCTAGATCTGGAACAGTACCGCATATCGGGCCTTACGACTTGGTATCAGAGCCTTACCGCCCGTAGGATCCCTTTTCTGGCCGAAGTCGAGTCTAGACAAAAACTATTTTGTGGTTACTAAGTTAGTTATCGGAGAGTAGGAACCTTTTTATTCCTTATCTTTTCTCTGGTCAGGACAACTGTCGGAAGTGTTTTAATTCGTGCCTTATCACCTTCAAACTTTAGGATCTCGATGAATGTGGAGTTCCGGAATAGTTACAATGCCTTTCTTGCAGCGTATTGTCTCGATTCCGAGCTCAGGTGGGAATTCTTGTAGTACCTTTAGCTTCTCCGATTTTGGGTATCATCTGGGTCGTCCATTGCCATCCCTCCTTTTACCGGTGTTTTTACGACTTGTGTCGAAAATCACTATCCCTTGATCTGGTTTTCGCGATCGTTCTTCCTCTTTCCACCGACAGTTTCGTTTTTCCGACGATGTCATCTCTCTACGGAAAGAATCTCGATGAAGTTTGACGTTCGACATGGAGCAAAGTCCCTTGTTGGTGGTGTTGAAGATTGTTGACTCTTTTTTCTCTCCCCCCTCTCCCCCGGATCGTCCAGGATCTCGGGACAAGATCCCTTGTTGGTGGTGTTGTATTGTAATAGCCTAGATTTTAATAAAATTAAAAAAATTGTTTTCGGTGTGAATTATTTGATTGTCTAATTTGTTTGCGGTGTTTGCATCCCCGATTTATCGATCGGCGATTATTTCCCCCCTCTTATCTGGTACCGTACGGAGACTGACCTTTTCCATCCTGACACTTGACTTAGCGACACCGGGTTTCACCCGATCACCGTCGCGAAAACCGCACGAGACCAGCCGTAGCCAACAGAACGAAAAACCCCGTTTAATAATTAAACGTGTTATTTTTATAGCGCACCGGAAAGTATTCTCGGAACGGTTCCAACGCGAGGTGAACGCCGCCGGCTCGACGCGCTGATCGCGCAGTTTGAAGTTTTACCCGAATCGGAGGTCCTGCGGACCCCCGGCGGTCCGAAACGTAAAGACCGGACGCGCGAGAGAGAAACCGGGGATGTTTTTGCAAACTGCCAGCCACCTGGGCTATATAAAGACCACCACACTCCCACCCCTTTCTAGGGTTTCCCAAGCCACAAAATTGCAGCCACCCCCTCCACTTGCCCAAATCTACCCCCAAATAGCCCCAGATCTGAAAACTGCCCCTCCAGGCCGTCTGGACCGTCAGATATCGCGATCCGACGGCCCAGGGCGTGCCACGTCAGCACCCAGCTCCAACCTCCTCTCTCCTCTCTCCCATGGAACCGTAGCCGCCCGTGGAGACCCGCACCGCCCTGCACCTTGCTCCAGAGAGCTCACAGCCGAGCCGCCGCCCCTCTCCTCTCCCTGTGCCTCCTCCTCCCTCTCTTCTTCCCCTTTCTCTCATCTCCCTCTTCTCTCTCTCGCAGGGCTGCCATGGACGCCGTCCCGAGCTCGGACAGGAGCCGCGCCGCCCCGTACCTCGAGCCGCGCCCCGCCTTGGACCTCACCGGCAATGGAATCCGGCGGATCCGGCCACCGCAGCTCCCTCGCGCCCATTCCCCGGCCTCCCCTGCCCGCCTGCACGCCGAGCCGCCGCCTGCGCTGCCTCGTCCTGGACGGGGACGACGCCCGGTCCAGCGCGCCCGCTCGCTTGGGCTGCTTCGCCCATGGTGGGCCGACGCCCCACCGCGGCCCAGCGCCTCGGCCCGCGAGGTGAGGCGCCCCCTTTTTCTTTTTCTTTTTTTTCCTGTTGGGCAGGCCCAGTGGCACAGATTCGGCTCGTTTAGTTTTTTTTCTTTTCTGCTAGGTTTTTCTATTATAATTGGCAGATTATTGTTATATTTTTGCGGTGCTCGTATCTTTTATTCGGTAGCTCGGATCGCGACGTGTTAAACATGAAAGTTGCTTAGAATTTTGTGTAGATTAAGAAAATATGCTCTTTTGCCATGTTTGACATTGTTTACATGTTGTTTACCTGCTAATTACAACTGCTTGCCACTGTAAACTGTTTATTTAATAACTTTTTAACCGTTGCTCTGTTTAAAATGTTTCTTATAGGTAACTTGACTAGAATTGCATGTAGATTGTGTTTATGCTGATCTTTCCTTCTAATAAAAATAATAAAATATGTTTAGGGGCAGAACAGTACCAAATGCAATAAATATCGTGGGTTCCATAATAGTTTCCATGTATAGGTTTTACCCCCAACTTAAATTGACTAGATTAGATAGTTTATTTATTCTTCACCTCTTGCCATGATTGAGTGCTATGCCATGCTTGAGTGAGATGCCATGTTAAAACCTTGGTTGATCACCTGTAGCTAAACAAGTCGAACCCTTATAATCGTGCAATACCGTCGTGTGTGACGAGTATTCCACTTAAACTGTCAGTAACCGCTCTCGACAGTACGTGCGATGTCTCGTGTTGCCTTCTTGTTGATGCTTGCTCGTGTTTGCTTCGTAGTAATAGATTCTTGCTCGTTGATTGCTCTCCAGTGTTCACCCTCTTGTGTGCTCCCGCGGGTACCTCTCGGAGACGATGCGAGCTTGCGATCAACTACACCTTCAGAACCCGACTTATCAACAGGCAAGGACTATACATTACTTATGATCCATTCGATTTCAACGAGCGGTTTGCATGCTAGTCTAGGTTAGGTTCGATGTTTGATCCTACCACATGTTTATAGCCTCTTTTAAACCGATACAGCCATGTCCCCTCCCAGCAAACCATGTACTGCTATGTTACTATTGCTCGTTGCTCAGCCCCTGCTTACTATGCATGCTTAGGATGCTAGGATGTTACCCAGTTACTCCTTGGTATGGGCTATCACATTATTGTTATTGTTGTTGATGATATGATTATTATAATGTTGACTATATTCGACGAAAGATGGAAGGTCTAGGCTATCCCGCCCGACGGTTTGTTCCATTCGAGTCACCTAGGATCCGAGTTCCGGGTATTGGTTTTAAGACTGAGCGTGCCTAACCGCGTGTGGGATTTTATGGGGTCCCCTCTTCTTACCTATCTAGCTTCAAACATTTCTAGTGGTGGCCCAAGATGGTTTTACCTTTTGCGAAACGTGTGTGTGCGAGTGTCGACCTCGCAGATTTTCAAACAACTCGGGCCAGCGGAGACATAGTTCCTTTGTTGGTCCACACCTGGAAGCTACGGGGCTGCCCACATCTGTTTGGGTATCTAACCCGACCTCGTCCAAACGGTAGAGGCCGACTTGAGAGCGCGGACGGCTTTTGAGTTGGATGTTGACTCACCGGGGGCCACCCGGATTTGTGCGTTGTTAGTTAGAGGGACCTGTCGTTCCGGATCTCTTGGGATTAAATCATAAAATGATTGCCTATCATGGGTAGCAACTGAGAGAGATGGGCGTGCGTGCGGAGCCTTGTAATGGGAAGTTGGTACACCCCTGCAGGGTTAAATCTTTTTGAGAAGCCGTGTCCACGGTTATGGAAAACTTGAGACCTACGTCCTGTTCATAGACAACAACAGCTGAGATAATCTTAATATAACTTGATCAACGTGTGTGTGCCTTGACTGCTTCTTCTTCGTCGGGATGCGAAGAGGAGGACAAGGATAGGATAGGTGTTATGATTGCGCAAGTAGTTGATAGAAAGACTTGTTGGAGGTGATTCCTCATCGAATGCTTGGCTTCTTATCTTATTCTCTAGATCGTTAGCCACTTCATAAATACTAGTGCGGCTGAAACCTCACCACTTACCCCATACTTACCGTAAACTACTAGTTGTCCTAGAATGACGAGTGATGAAGTCCTTTGCTGGTCGGATGACCACTACAGTTGGATGCTGAGTACTTCTGTACTCATGATACTACCCCCAAAATATTTTCAGGGTTCTTTATCGACGACAGGTATGGTGACCGACGTTTCACGTGGAGACTCGACGACGACTAGTTAGGCGGATCCCGGCGGAGGGCCTGGACCCGTGTGGTTATGGGGATCGATGTTTTTCTCTTTGCCACTAGGCATTTGCTTGTAGTCTGTACCCAGACATGTATCTTCCGCTGTTGTATTGTATTAAGGCAATTGTATGCCGATTGTATGAGATGTTGTATCCTTGTATCTGTAATGTTGAGATATCATGTTGGAAATCCGGGGCATATGGCTATGTCATATGTCGCGGTGGGACCGATATGTGCTTCGTCCCCGGATCTGGATGGAAACATCTAGATCTGGAACAGTACCGCATATCAGGCCTTACAACTGCATACTCAGCGGAGGAAGATGTAGAGGACGAAGATGAAGACGAAATAGAACATAGCGGACTAGATGAGGAGGACGATGATCTGATATACATGGTGGAGCATGCGCAGCGAGATGACGATGATGAAGACGATGAAGAGCAACTCATAACAGTTATGAAGCCAAGGTACACGGACGTTATTGAAACATTTGGTCAGTCGATAAGAGTGGATGATACTGTGCCTCCACAAAAAATGTTGCGCCTCCAGAAACCAATGTTGATCACGAGCCCGTTCGGGAGCAACCGGTTCGTCGACACAGAAATAGTGGGATTCCGCCAAGGCCGCCTGCCACGCATCAAATGGATCAGTCCCTGGATCAGAAAAAGACACAAGCAACAAGAAAAGTACAGTTCTCAACACTTCTTCCTCCCCGAGATCCTCGATTACACAGGTCTGTTGTAATTCCTCCATGCCCAATAAACATTGGTGAGATGCAAACACCAATAGAGAATAAGTAGTACACCCATCTAAGCTTCCTTGACTTACTACTGCAATTCGCTTATGAAATCTTTTTCAGCCTGCGCATTCTTCGGTAACAAAAGAAAATCATTTTCATGTTGCAGTGCAGAACAAGAACTTGCTGCAAGAACTTGTGCCTGTGAAAGGTATGTAGTTCGCCTCTGTCGCGGTGGCACACGAGTTCTACAACACATATGCGAGGCATGCAGGCTTCGGCACACGGAAAAGGGGGCGCACATGACGAACAACTACATAGTTTGCTCAAGAGAGGGCAACCACCAAGAGACTATGTCATATTATGACAGAAAGCAAGATAAAACAATGAAAAGAACTGGATGCATGGCGAAAATAAGAGTGAAAAGGATCAAGGATGTCTTTGTGATAGCACATGTTGAGCTCAATCACAATAACAAAATGATTGAAAGCTCAGCTATGCTTCAGCACTTGCACTCGCATAAGAGGGATGATCCATTGCTTGATAACTAGTAAAGGACATGCAGATCGACAACCTGACGCACACACAGATGATGTCAACCCTGTCGAGAATATCAGGAAGGCTACAATATATGGGGCGCACTAGCCGTGGCTGGTTGAACAAGTACATACATTAAACTAGTTGTTACTCGTCTACTTGAGGCAGTTCGCTTGTGCGTTTCTGTGAGTTGTTTAATGCTGAGGTATGCTTTGCTTTCAAACTGCAGTAAGTATCAGTTCGCAAAGGAGGACTCTGAGGACGATGTGAAGAAACTGCTAGCTTTCTTTGAGAAGATGCATGAAATAAATTCGGAGTTCTTCTATGATTGCAACAAAGATGCCGATAACCGTGTGCAAAACATCTTCTGGGCGAACGCAAGCTGTCGGGGTTCCTATGAAGATTTTGGAGATTGTGTCACATTCGACACGACATACAAGACCAATAAGTTTCACATGCCTCTGGGCATGTTCGTTGGAGTAAACCACCACCTGCAAAGTACAATATTTGCGGTGGCTCTCGTCAGAGACGAAACAATACCATCTTTCGAGTGGGTGTTCCGGACGGTCTTGCGTTGCATGGACAACAAGCGGCCAATCTTCATACTGACAGGTAAACTAAAATGCAGTTCACTGCTATCTTTTTTTTAGTCCATTTCTTACATCCAAAAAACAAAAAATAAAACGGAGAAAAAGTAAAAAAAGAAATGCAGTTCTCTCAAAATAACTAACTGCTTGTTTTCAAAAAAACATGCAGATCAATGCCCCTCCATGGATGCAGCGATAAAGAGTACACTAATAGGCACGCTGCACAAGTTATGCCTTTGGCATATACTGAAAAAAATACAAGGATCATCTGTCCTTGTTGTACAAAGCATACGAGACATTCAATGATGAGCTGACATCAGTTCTCAACCATCCATTGATGCCATCGGAGTTTGAACGCGCTTGGGATGACCTCATGGAGAAGTATAACCTGCAGAGTGATGAAATTATGAAGGCGCTCTGGACAGACCGAGAAGAATGGATATCAGCTTACTACAAAGAGGTGTCCTGCTCACGGGTGACGTCGACACAGAGAACTAAAAGCATGAACCGGATCTTGAATAGAAACTTTGTTAGGGAAAGACACGACCTACACATATTTGCGTCGCAGGTGGACAGATGCATCCAGACGAGGAAGGGCAACGAGCATGCAGAGACCATAGCTAACGAGGTATGGTACAGAAAAATCTTATTAAGCTCGTATACATGATTCAGACTCACCACTGATTTTTCTTTGATCTTAAAAAATGCAGTTCTTTTTCCGTATGAACAAAAATGAGATGAAACGTGTGATGTTAAAATGCAGTTCTCTTCTGTATATAAAATCAATTATGTTTTTTTAACCAAAAACAACTAACTGACTGGCTTCTTTGTTTCGCAGGCGGAAAAAAACTACTACTCAGTTTGGTTTCGAGGTTCAACTATCCAGGATTTACACAAGGGAAGTCTTTGATGACTTCAAGAAAACACACTACCGCAGCACTGCATTCAGATCAGAGCAGTCCCATGACAACCCAAAAAAATATTTGGTGCGCCACTACAAGCAGTCTGATGATTTTGACTGGGCGAGTCATCAGTTCCAGGTTGTCGCTGATGTGACGAATGGTATCTACGAATGCGAATGCAAACTGTGGACACACACAGGTCCGTGAGACAAGAAATAGGCACAAAAAAGTATAATGAAGTTCACATAGTTCTGGTGGCAGGATATGAAAACAAAAAAAACCTTAGTGAAGTTCACTAGAATAAAAAAAGTACATATTTTTTATGCAGTTCACAAACCCTGAATTCTGTGTTACATATTTATTTGAAGTTTCCTCACACTGACAACCAAAATAAATAAATATTTGTTGCAGGCCTATTCTGCGTACACATCGTTTGCATGTTAGATCAGCTGCGAGTGCACAAGATACCTGAGGAGTACATATTAAAGAGGTACACACGGAACGCGCGGCAAAATGCAACTTTTAACCGCAGAGACTACAAGCAAACTTCTCCAGATGGAAGTTCAATGTTCTGCCGTAGGAGGCTACTAGTAGAAACAGCCATGGACCTGTCAAAAAGGGGTGTGAAGTCGGATAGCGGGTTCAACAAAGCGTTATATGGGATGAGAGCACTCATAGAAGAAGTTGACGTGCTGAACGAAGAAGAGTTGGAGAACAACAAGAATGCGCGGAGTGAAGGAAAGCGAGATGAGCACAAACATGTACTGATGGTGCAGCTCTTACTGTGGATGAAACAATTCTTCCCCCACATGTTTCAAACACAAAAGGGAGAAAGAAGGAGAGCAAGTCAGCAAATAAAAAAGCTGCAGCAAAGGATATAGGTTCTGAAAAGACGAACAAGCCTGAGACAGAGCTGAACAGCAAAGGGAGACCACTAGGATTGAGGATGTGCAAATCATGCGATAAGATTGCGGGGCACAACTCGAGGACATGCAAGCAGAGGCTAGAAAAAATCAAGGCCAAAAATGCCACCACATATGACCAAGCTGACCAACAAGAAGATTTGACAAAGAGAAGACTGTGCAGCATCTGCAACAAGAGAGAGAAGAATAATGCAAGAACTTTCCCAAAGAGAGAAGAAGCAAAAGATGAAGAAGATGAGGAAGAAGATGATGATGAGGAAGATGCTGATGAAGCAGAGAACAAAGAGTGCTCTGAATAAGAAGAAAACGCTGATGAAACTGAAGAGGGAAATGACGAAGCAGAAGAAGAAGATGAAGACAATGAAGGACCAGCATCAACATCGAAGGGGAAGGGCATTAAGAAAACAGAGTGTAGGCAAGCATCGCAGCCGCACGGCCGCGTTACAAGGAATAACACGTTAAACAAGAAGAAGAAAAATGGAGAGACAAACATTGAACCAATTGCATTGCACGCTTTGAGAAGAAGCAGCAGGAACAGGACATAGCTCAGCACACATACATTGTAGCCTTTTTACGTATATCAACTTCATCCATTTATGTAGCATATAATAGAGATAACTTGAATTTAGTGGACCGCACAAAAATAGACTTCGACATATAATGTTGAAGTCCAATTTAATATATATAGCACAAAAACAGATATACTTAGTATTCAATGCTCTGCTGGTGCGATTTAGGAAAATGCAGTTCTCTCTAGAAAATGAAATGCAAATGAGATAAGAATGTCATTTTAAACATGCAGTTCTATTCTGTTTCAGAACAGTAATAGATGTTATAAAAATGTAGTTCTCTTATGTGTGCAGAAGATGGGATGGCAGTGTGATGTTAAAAAAATGCAGTTCTCTATTGTTTGCAGAAGCTCATATGGAGAAAAACAGTAAATAATGTGGTTATGAAAAAAAACGATATTCCACATGTAGTAGAGACTGGGCTTCTTCATGTGTACATTGCAGTGGGATTACCGCGAACAATGCAGTATGAAGCATTTAACCTGTGCAGTTCACTTATTGCAAAAAAATTAAAAATGGAGCTCTTGATTAGCGCGCATATGCAGTTCTGTGTTCCAAGAAAATACTATTTTCCAAAACTTTTTGATTATCAACACTATAACCCATTGAAGGCCCTCTTTTGCGCAACGCAGTGCACTTCGCAAAAAATGTTATATATTATATCGATATCCATACATAATAAGTGTGTGTGAGATGGATATGGTCTCCACATTTGTGACGCCCCCAAAATCAGACCGTGTACAGTAATCATACACACAGGGTACACGACTGAGATTAGGGTGCCACGGTGATGATATCACAGCACAACACAAAACACAAAAGGATAAACAAATATATTACAATAGAGGGGGTCACGCGGACCCGAATATATAAGTCATACAAGCCATAATATCTGAGTACAGACATAGTTAGTCAAGTTTCGCCTTAAGAAGGCTAGCACCAATCACATCAGAGATACAGAACGAAAAGGCGAGGCCTCCTGCCTGGGATCCACAGTACTACTCCTGGTCAACGGGGAACTCGACGTCATAGTAGGCGCCTCCGGGGTACTCCTGCTCCTGGGCTCCAACGTCGGCTGCAGCGGCCGATCAGGCAAAACAGTAAAGGAAATAAAGCAGGTGAGTATCTAGTATACCCGCGAGTCTTACGTCCGCTACTAAGCATTATGCATTGTATCAACGGAATGAAGAGGCTATATATAGTGGACTGAAGACAGAAATGCAGAGCAAGGGTAAGAAGCTAGGCCTAACGAAGACTAGCATCTTCCGACGGTGTCTTGCAGCATGAGGTAAGAATCAACCAATAGTTTATATAAAACAGTAAGGTAGCAATGAAGCAGAAGTTGCTGCAACATTGAATAATAATAAGTTGTAATAATTAACAATGCCTCCGAGTTCACCTCCTCGACATCCCCGCGAGAAAAAGAACCCGGAACCATACAGTTTAATAATAGTTTCTAGTGGTAGGATCCAGCTTCAGCATAAAGCGTCCTGTTACCGTGGACACGGCTATCGATAGATCAATCTTCCCTGCAGGGGTGCACTTGTGTTACGCTACACGCACGGATCTCCAGGGTGGCGGGAACCTTGTTAGGGAACGCTCCACCGAGGCTATCCGACACTTCATAGCCCATCTTTCAAACTCAACAGAGAGGTCATCCGCCGGTCTAAATCCTAAGTACGACGGGCCTTGGACCCCAACCCGAACGTACTCCTGCACGGTGCGTGGCTGGCCGGTGAAGTTGAAGCAAATCCAAATAAGACACACCGCTCGAGCAAAAAGACAACACCACTTCCCGGCGCAGGCCGCGGTACTGCTGACGTCTGAAGAGTCCTCGGACGACACTAAGAAGCGGAGGAGCCCATAACTCGTTGTTCCCACGGGTAGGTAGTGCGTACATGGCATATAGCCAACCCAAGACATTCACTGAACCATTTAGCATTTTAATTAACCTGCGTGACAACCGTTATCGTTGCCTCGACTTAACCGACCCGCGGACAACGACAGCAGCCAGGACCACCAGTACATCGGTGCCTGTCCCGTCGTCCCACCAAGTCACTGCGGTTACCAACAAGGTGAACCGTCTCCTTACCTTGTCTCGCGTGTGCTCCTGGAGGAGCTCGACTTTCGTGGGATGGTAACTCTCGCGGCCAACGATCAGGGGCCAAGCACACCGGTACACTGGTCGTGCCCTCCCTGTCGTCCCGTCGTAATACCTCTCGCGGGCACCGTTGGGTCGCCCGACTTCTTACCTGAAGGACAACCGTTTACAGGACCCTATGGAGGTAAGACAAAGTCAGCCTCGAGTGGAGTACAAGGATTACTCCTTGATAGCTCACACTTGAGGTGACTAGGCATAACCCAGATAGGGGCCTGAGGCGGTGTCTGCATTGTACCGTACCTGTGCAGTTATAATAAAGTATTCGCGTCCACTTCCCGGAGTGATCACGGCCCTCTATCTAATCCTAGCTAACAATGCGCAGGGCTCACTGCTGAATAATGCATAATAAAATTAATAGGCAGCATAGGATAAAGGAAGGCACATCAAGGGCGACAAAATTCAGGCTATGCAGTTGAATAGGATTGTAATCGTAGCAGCAGAAGTAACCATGCCTAGTGCAAGAAATGTACGGAAAGATAGGCGATATCTGGGGAAGAGAATGGCTCTGCTTGCCTGCAAGCTCGACGGTAGTAGTAGGGTCGTCGACGACGTAGTCGTACTCAGCAACGGTGTAGTCGACGGCAGCAGCGGGGTCTACCGGAGATTAAAGGGGGGAAGAAACAATAAATACACAACAATAATAGCAATACAAATGCAAGACATAACAGATGAAATGTAAACGGGGTTCTATCGCAGTGTAATGCAATATGCTCGGAGCGGGAATTCATCTGAGGATGAACTGCCGGCTCCGGGTGATTACCGGACAGGGTGTCCGGAGGGGGAAGGATCAAGCCGGAGGTGTCGTGGTTATCGGAACAACATAAGGGGGGTGTATTCGTGCTATTTGATCCATTCCGAACAACTTTCGTGTTCGGAATAAATTCATCCGGGCACTCCAACAGTACCGGACAATTTATCGGACAGACGGTCCGGAGGGGGGAACGTTCGATGTTCGTGGTGTTAGAGGGGTGTGTTAGACATACGGATAGCGTATTCGTATTCGTTGTATTTTTCTGATCAACTTTCATGTATAAAGTTTTTGAATCCGAGTTACGGTTTAAAAGTTATTGAATTTCAAAGTTTAAATCAATTTAAATGATTTTCTGGATTTCTTTTATTATTTATTTAAACATTATCCAAAACATTATCCACAACATTATCCAGAACAGTGCTGACATGTGGGACCCACATGTCAGCCTCTGTTATTTATAAAACATTTAATTAAATTAGAAAATGCCTCTGGACCCACATGTCAGTGACTCAACTTTAATAGTTTTATTTATTTCTAATTGACTTACAGCTGGGGCCCAGTTGTCATACACAGAGGGTTAACTAACAGTTTTACTTAACTTAAAACCAAGGGTTATCTGGTGGGGCCCTTATGTCAGTCCCACAGGTTATAAACTAACAGGTTTTCTCAGATTAACTTAACAGCGGGATTAACAGGGGGTATGGCCCACTGTCAGTGGCTGGTTAACAGCCAGTTAACCACCTGACAGGTGGGGACCACCTGGCAGCGACACAGGACACCGCCGGCGAGACAGAGCTCGTCGGAGCTTGTCCATGCGCTGCGCACCGGCGACCATCTGGCGCGCTACTTGGTTCATTCGAACGAGCAGACCGAGCCGCGTCGAATGGTAGGTTCGCCCTTGCCGGAATCGCGCCGGAACGACGTCGGCGACGTGAGTTGGCGGCGGCCGGAACGGGCACCCATGGAATCATGCAACCCGGGGGAATTTTGAGCGCGAAACCAGGTGGAATCAAACCACAAGCTTACGGGTAGCATGACAGGGCAACTTGGCGCGTGCTAGGAGGGCTGGGAGCTCGGACTCGACATCAATGGCGGCGGCCGGAGCACGGTATAGGGGTGTTTTGTCTACGACGCCAACGGGGTTCATCGGGCGGCTGGGGGTGGTGAGGATGCTCACCAGGATCACGTAGGGGGTGGCAATCGGCTCGGGGAAGGCTTGGAGCTGCCGGAGTTCCTCAGGGATCTCGCGGCCCCGAGGTTGAAGAAGACGACGATGGCGTGCCCCGTGATGCGCCTCGGTCCGATCCCGCGCTCAGGGTGGAGTAGGCGACGTCGTTGAACGACTTGGACAAGGCGACCGGTCCCGAGGAGGTCTCCGGCCACGGGAGTTCGCGGAGGCGGCGACGAGTGCTACGGGTGAGTCCTTCCCCGACGATGGCAAGAGGAGGAGGAGGGGAATGGGGTGGGGGGTTGTCCAGGGGGTCGAGCGGGTCGTTCTTATCGCGTCGGCGGCGTCAGGGGGCAGTTGGAGGGCGGGGCCGGGCTGGCGGCGACGCGTCCACGACGGGCGCCGGACGGGAGCAGGTGGGGGGGTGGTTGGAGGAAGAAGACAAGGGGAGTGGGCTGGGCTGGGCTGCGGTGGCTTCGCCCCAGGCGAGGTTTAAGTGTTTTCCCATTTTCTGGTTTTCGGTTTATTCAAATTCTTTTCTGTAATTGATTTGTTAACCCTAGCATTTTTGAAAAATATTATTGGTGTTTGTAAATTAGTTTTATATATTACTGAGGTGCCACAAAAAGTTGTGCAGCAAAATAAATTCATTAGGTATTTCTTTTAAATATTAAATGCCCAAAGTAGGGGTTTTAACCTACTGTTTGAATTGTTTACAATTTTCTGTAACTTCAAAAATTACCAAAGTTGGTCCAACATCATTTAAATGATTTTAGGCAATTTACAAAAATAGTTCCATGATTTTTGGAACAACTTTATTTGAGCACTTTTGTTTTAATTTCCATTTGAGGTAGTTTCAACTAGGGTTGGTTTGTTAGATGAGCAAGGTGCATATGGCTTGGGGATTTGATCCCAAGGGCTCAAGTAAATGGTGCATGGGGTGTTTGATCATGAGCCTCACAAAGTTTTCTCAGGTCCAAGGGAGATCTAACAGTGATAATCCAACAGTGATGATCAACAGTGATGATGATTACTGTTACAAGCATCTGAGGGTGTTACAAATCTCCCCCACTACAAGAATTCTCGTCCCGAGAATTTAAGTGGTAGCGAGGAAAAGATCGGGGTATTCATCGCGAAGGCGATCTTCGCGTTCCCAAGTGGCTTCATCTTCAGAATGATTCGACCACTGAACCTTGAGGAACTTGACGGTCTTGTTGCGGGTTCGACGCTCAGACTGATCGAGAATGCGACTCGGATGTTCTCGATAAGTCAAGTCTTGTTTCAGCTCGATCATATCATGCTCCACTTCGCGGATAGGATCCTTGAAGCAGCGAAGGAGTTGCGACACATGGAAGACATCGTGTACTTGGGAGAGGTTCGGCGGCAATTCCAAACGGTATGCCACGGGTCCACTCCTGGAAAGGATACGGAACGGGCCAATGTAGCGAGGAGCCAACTTGCCCTTGATACCGAAGCGATGAGTGCCCCTCATGGGAGTGACACGGAGGTATGCGTATTCACCAGGTTGATACTCCATTTCACGGTGTT
The DNA here is from genome assembly GCA_950022295.1 of Bromus sterilis. NCBI lineage: Eukaryota > Viridiplantae > Streptophyta > Magnoliopsida > Poales > Poaceae > Bromus > Bromus sterilis. The sequence continues at coordinate 150,852,783 of OX465596.1, read as the reverse complement.
TGCTGTCATAGTTGCTCTTCTGACGAGACTGTGCGGCCTTGAGATTTTCTTGCACAATGCGAACTTGTTCTTCAACTTCTTGGACAAGATCCGGTCCGAAGTAGGGTCGTTCCCCAGTTCCTGACCAATTCAGGGGGGTTCGACATTTACGTCCGTATAGAACTTCGAAGGGGGCCATCTTCAAGCTAGCCTGATAGCTATTGTTGTACGAGAATTCCGCGTACGGGAGGGCATCCTCCCATTTCATGCCGAAAGAAAGGACACAAGCGCGAAGCATGTCTTCCAGCACTTGATTAACTCGTTCAACTTGGCCTTGCGACTGGGGGTGATAAGCGGTGCTGAGATTCAGACGAGTCCCGAAAGCTTCCATGAAACTATTCCAGTATCGTGAGGTGAAAATGCTGCCACGATCTGAACTGATCTCCAACGGAATACCGTGGAGTGACACAGTTCGGCAGATGTACAAGTGTGCCAACTGACTAGCAGTGATCGTCTCCTTGACCGGCAGGAAGTGAGCCATCTTGGAGAATCGGTCGATGACGACAAAGATGGCATCGTTACCTTTCTGTGACTTAGGAAAACCGGTGACGAAGTCCATTTCGAGTTTGTCCCACTTCCAATCAGGAGGAGGGAGTGGTCGCAACCAACCAGCGGGTTTCTGATGTCCGGCTTTGACGCGACTGCAAACGTCACATTGAGAAACATAGCGGGCGATGTCTTGTTTCATGTAAGGCCACCAGTACCGTTGACGAAGGTCTTTATACATCTTGGTACTGCCAGGGTGGATTGACAAGGTAGAGTTATGGGCTCCTTCCATGATATCCGGACCACAGTTAATGTGGGGCGGGCTCACAGGAACTACTACGCGGCCCTTGAAGTACACAGTATCACCATCATTAGCATCAATGGTAAAAGAGGAGGGCTTTCCTTCGGCGATGTCCTGCTTGATCTTCACAATGTCAGGGGCCAGAGATTGTCTACTCTTGATGAGGGCGTCGAGTTTTGACTCGAGAACCAGGTTATTGACGTAACCTCGAGGAACAATCTCCAGATTCAACTTGCGAAACTCTTCATACAGGAGTGGTTGCTGCACCTGAACCTCAAGTTCAGAGCAGTAAGCTTTGCGGCTCAAGGCATCGGCCATCACATTAGCCTTGCCCGGGGTATACGAAATATCCATGTTGAAGTCGGCTATTGTCTCGAGCCATCGTTGTTGTCGAAGATTCAGGTCTGGCTGAGTAAACAGGTATTTCAGACTTTGGTGGTCGGTGTAGACCTCGCAACGATTACCGACGAGGTAATGTCGCCACAGCTTCAATGCATAAATTACTGCTGCCAATTCGAGATCATGTGTTGGGTATTTGTCCTCGTGAGTACGCAACTGACGGGAGCCATAAGCAATCACCTTGCGCTCTTGCAATAGGACACAGCCTAATCCTTGACGAGACGCGTCGCAATATATCACGAAGTCCTTCTGAGTATCAGGGGGAGCGAGCACCGGGGGAGAAGTTAGCTTGTCCTTGAGTGCTTGAAAACTTTCTTGACATTTATCTGTCCACTCAAACTTGACGCCTTTGTGAAGAAGATTAGTCAGAGGCCTGGCAATCTTGGAAAAATTCTCGACGAAACGGCGGCAATAACTAGCGAGCCCGAGAAAACTGCGGACTTGCTTGACGGTCTTGGGAGGAGTCCAGTCAAGAATAGCCTGGATACGTTCTGGGGTGACGGCAATGCCATCCTTGGAAATCACATGTCCAAGGTAGGTTACTTCGGGAAGCCAGAACTCACACTTAGAAAACTTAGCGTAGAGTTTGTGTTCTCGTAGCTTCTCTAGTATAAGACGAAGATGTTCAACATGTTCTTCTTCATTCTTGGAATATATCAATATATCATCCAGATAGACCACGACGAATTGGTCGAGGTACTCCATGAAAATATAATTCATCAATCTGGAGAAGGTGGCTGGAGCATTGGTTAAGCCAAAGGACATGACGGTGTACTCGTATGAACCATAGCGAGTAATGAAGGCAGTCTTCGGAATGTCCTCATCACGGACTCGGATTTGGTGATAACCCAACCTCAAGTCGAGTTTAGAAAACACCTTGGATCCGGCAAGTTGATCATACAGGTCGTTGATCCGGGGAAGTGGGTATTTGTTCTGGATGGTGGTTTGGTTAATGGGCCGATAATCTTGGACCAATCGGTTTGTCCCATCGCTCTTCTTGACAAAAAGCGAAGGTGCTCCCCAAGCTGAGGAGCTGGGGCGAATGAATCCTTTCTGAAGTGCCTTGTCGATTTCCTCCTTAAGTTCAAGGAGTTCATGTGGCGGCATCTTGTAAGGACGCTTGGCAATAGGAACAGTGCCTGACTTCAAGTCGATGACGAATTCAACATCTCGGATCGGGGGTATTCCCGGCAGTTCTTCTGGGAAGACGTCGGGAAAATCGCGAACGACCGGAACGTTCTCGATGCCTTCGAGGGGGGCGGCATTCAAAGCATTCATCATGAATATCTGTGTTTCAGCATTACGGGTAACTCGGGCGGTGTGGTTAACAATCCCACCGGAGGGGTGAAAAAGTTGGACAGACTTGGTGCCACAATAAAGTGCGGCATCGTGGAATTTCAACCAGTCCATTCCGAGAATTAGGTCTATGGTGGAAGACATCAGGAGTATGGGGGAAGCATGGAATTCAATCCCTTCAATTTCAACGATGGTTTTGGGCACGATCTTGGTGGTTCGGCATTGGCCTATCGGGGTGCGGACAACCATCGGTGGGTTCATCTTTTCCAATACGAAGTTATGCGACAATGCAAATGCTTCCGACATGAATGAATGCGACGCTCCTGTATCAAATAAAACTGTAGCAGGTACGGAATTAACGAGAAGGGTACCCAGCACGGTAGCGGGTTGTTGCTGAGCTTCATCAACAGTGATGTTGTTCGCATGACCACGAGCATGAGCAGCAGACCCAGTATTATAGTTGGGGGTCCTGTTGTTACCACGACCATTTCCACGGCCAGCGGGGTGAACTACCAGTTGCTTCTGTTTCAGGGGACACTCCCTGGAAAAATGCCCAGGTTGACGACACGTGAAGCATAATCCATCCTGAGGACGAAGTGGGGTAGCGTTGGGTGGTGCCGGCAGAGCTCTTGGCAACTGTGGTGGTGGAGGCAGACGGGGTGCAGCATAAGACGGCCTTGGAGCAGGGACAGCTGAATGGGTCACACTGGTAGGGAGCCAGATGCGACGCTTCTGCGTTGCGCCCGAAGATGAGCCAACGTCACGATAACGCTTCAGAGAGTTCTTGTGCTCCATCTGGGCAGTCTCGACGGTGATAGCCTTGTTCACCATGGTGGCGAAGTTGGCGAAATCATGAACGGCAAGAGCGAGCCTGAGTTCTGGGTTGAGGCCACGACGGAACTTCTGCTGCCTGCGAGCATCAGTGGTGATCTCTCCCTCCGCATAGCGAGAGAGGTTGAGGAACTCGCGTTGATAGGCTTCAACAGTCATATCGCCCTGAGTGAGGTTACGGAATTCTTCCGCCTTGCGATCCATGATCCCCTGAGGAATGTAGCGGGCGCGGAAAGCAGACTGAAATTCATCCCAAGTGATGACTTCTTCGACTGGCAGGGAACGCTTGTGGGTGCTCCACCACTGAGCAGCTGCGCCTTTCAGATGATAAGACGCAAAGTTCACATAGTCGGCTGGATCGACATTAGCAGACTCCAGCTCGTGAGTGATGTCGCGAAGCCAGTCATCCGCATCCAGCGGCTGAACAGTGTTGCGGAACATAGTGGGGTTGAGGCGGGTGAAGTCGTGCAGAGTCACGGTGGCATGCTGATGGTGGTGCCCATTCTGATTCGGCTGGGGGAACTGAGCCATGATATTCTGCATGAACTGGCGATTCATCTCGAACTGCTGCATCATCGCGGCCATGTAATCCGGCGGCGGAGGTGGGTCGTTGGCAGCACGACCACGACCACGACCACCACGACCAGCCATCCTGCTAGAATTTAACAGGGGTATTTCAGCGACGAGGAATTAACGAGATACCGAAATTAAGCCTGATGTAATCGATAACAAAAAGAAGGCGTAGATATATGCAGTAGTAGTCACATAAGACATACACATTTGCACACAGAGTCAATCGAAAATCGGGCAGCGTAACGTCGTAGAAATTAAGGAAAAAGGACTCTCTAGGCGGCGCGCAGACCGCGGTAAGGATTACACGACGCGACATAGATTCCACTATGTCAATCACGCCGCAAGAAAACTTTTGGCCACAGGAGTTGATGCCAGAGAACGCGCGGCCTTCCCAGAATGAGAATGGGATCCGCGGTCTGGGATCTGGCGTACGACGCCTGCAACACGACTCAATCAATGGGGGATGCACCAGAAAAACGCCGGGTGGAATCAAGAGAACGTGACCCTAATGTCAGCTTTTGTGAAACTTACCAGCAAGGATAAGAGAGCAGATTCCCAGAGCATAGGTAAGGAGAAAAGATCCTAATACCATAGATATCACACGTAGTGACATCGATGTGGGCCCATAAGCCAAATATTAAGTTAGCAAAATAGTTTTTCAAAGTCTAGACTCAACTTCGACCAGGTAGTGGTGGGGTGGCTTCCTACAGGTAGTCGGCTCTGATACCAACTTGTGACGCCCCCAAAATCAGACCGTGTACAGTAATCATACACACAGGGTACACGACTGAGATTAGGGTGCCACGGTGATAATATCACAGCACAACACAAAACACAAAAGGATAAACAAATATATTACAATAGAGGGGGTCACGCGGACCCGAATATATAAGTCATACAAGCCATAATATCTGAGTACAGACATAGTTAGTCAAGTTTCGCCTTAAGAAGGCTAGCACCAATCACATCAGAGATACAGAACGAAAAGGCGAGGCCTCCTGCCTGGGATCCACAGTACTACTCCTGGTCAACGGGGAACTCGACGTCGTAGTAGGCGCCTCCGGGGTACTCCTGCTCCTGGGCTCCAACGTCGGCTGCAGCGGCCGATCAGGCAAAACAGTAAAGGAAATAAAGCAGGTGAGTATCTAGTATACCCGCGAGTCTTACGTCCGCTACTAAGCATTATGCATTGTATCAACGGAATGAAGAGGCTATATATAGTGGACTGAAGACAGAAATGCAGAGCAAGGGTAAGAAGCTAGGCCTAACGAAGACTAGCATCTTCCGACGGTGTCTTGCAGCATGAGGTAAGAATCAGCCAACAGTTTATATAAAACAGTAAGGTAGCAATGAAGCAGAAGTTGCTGCAACATTGAATAATAATAAGTTGTAATAATTAACAATGCCTCCGAGTTCACCTCCTCGACATCCCCGCGAGAAAAAGAACCCGGAACCATACAGTTTAATAATAGTTTCTAGTGGTAGGATCCAGCTTCAGCATAAAGCGTCCTGTTACCGTGGACACGGCTATCGATAGATCAATCTTCCCTGCAGGGGTGCACTTGTGTTACGCTACACGCACGGATCTCCAGGGTGGCGGGAACCTTGTTAGGGAACGCTCCACCGAGGCTATCCGACACTTCATAGCCCATCTTTCAAACTCAACAGAGAGGTCATCCGCCGGTCTAAATCCTAAGTACGACGGGCCTTGGACCCCAACCCGAACGTACTCCTGCACGGTGCGTGGCTGGCCGGTGAAGTTGAAGCAAATCCAAATAAGACACACCGCTCGAGCAAAAAGACAACACCACTTCCCGGCGCAGGCCGCGGTACTGCTGACGTCTGAAGAGTCCTCGGACGACACTAAGAAGCGGAGGAGCCCATAACTCGTTGTTCCCACGGGTAGGTAGTGCGTACATGGCATATAGCCAACCCAAGACATTCACTGAACCATTTAGCATTTTAATTAACCTGCGTGACAACCGTTATCGTTGCCTCGACTTAACCGACCCGCGGACAACGACAGCAGCCAGGACCACCAGTACATCGGTGCCTGCCCCGTCGTCCCACCAAGTCACTGCGGTTACCAACAAGGTGAACCGTCTCCTTACCTTGTCTCGCGTGTGCTCCTGGAGGAGCTCGACTTTCGTGGGATGGTAACTCTTGCGGCCAACGATCAGGGGCCAAGCACACCGGTACACTGGTCGTGCCCTCCCTGTCGTCCCGTCGTAATACCTCTCGCGGGCACCGTTGGGTCGCCCGACTTCTTACCTGAAGGACAACCGTTTACAGGACCCTATGGAGGTAAGACAAAGTCAGCCTCGAGTGGAGTACAAGGATTACTCCTTGATAGCTCACACTTGAGGTGACTAGGCATAACCCAGATAGGGGCTTGAGGCGGTGTCTGCATTGTACCGTACCTGTGCAGTTATAATAAAGTATTCGCGTCCACTCCCCGGAGTGATCACGGCCCTCTATCTAATCCTAGCTAACAATGCGCAGGGCTCACTGCTGAATAATGCATAATAAAATTAATAGGCAGCATAGGATAAAGGAAGGCACATCAAGGGGCGACAAAATTCAGGCTATGTAGTTGAATAGGATTGTAATCGTAGCAGCAGCAGTAACCATGCCTAGTGCAAGAAATGTACGGAAAGATAGGCGATATCTGGGGAAGAGAATGGCTCTGCTTGCCTGCAAGCTCGACGGTAGTAGTAGGGTCGTCGACGACGTAGTCGTACTCAGCAGCGGTGTAGTCGACGGCAGCAGCGGGGTCTACCGGAGATTAAAGGGGGGAAGAAACAATAATAGCAATACAAATGCAAGACATAACAGATGAAATGTAAACGGGGTTCTATCGCAGTGTAATGCAATATGCTCGGAGCGGGAATTCATCTGAGGATGAACTGCCGGCTCCGGGTGATTACCGGACAGGGTGTCCGGAGGGGGAAGGATCAAGACGGAGGTGTCGTGGTTATCGGAACAACATAAGGGGGTGTATTCGTGCTATTTGATCCATTCCGAACAACTTTCGTGTTCGGAATAAATTCATCCGGGCACTCCAACAGTACCGGACAATTTATCGGACAGACGGTCCGGAGGGGGGAACGTTCGATGTTCGTGGTGTTAGAGGGGTGTGTTAGACATACGGATAGCGTATTCGTATTCATTGTATTTTTCTGATCAACTTTCATGTATAAAGTTTTTGAATCCGAGTTACGGTTTAAAAGTTATTGAATTTCAAAGTTTAAATCAATTTAAATGATTTTCTGGATTTCTTTTATTATTTATTTAAACATTATCCAAAACATTATCCACAACATTATCCAGAACAGTGCTAACATGTGGGACCCACATGTCAGCCTCTGTTATTTATAAAACATTTAATTAAATTAGAAAATGCCTCTGGACCCACATGTCAGTGACTCAACTTTAATAGTTTTATTTATTTCTAATTGACTTACAGCTGGGGCCCAGTTGTCATACACAGAGGGTTAACTAACAGTTTTACTTAACTTAAAACCAAGGGTTATCTGGTGGGGCCCTTATGTCAGTCCCACAGGTTATAAACTAACAGGTTTTCTCAGATTAACTTAACAGCGGGATTAACAGGGGGTATGGCCCACTGTCAGTGGCTGGTTAACAGCCAGTTAACCACCTGACAGGTGGGGACCACCTGGCAGCGACACAGGACACCGCCGGCGAGACAGAGCTCGTCGGAGCTTGTCCATGCGCTGCGCACCGGCGACCATCTGGCGCGCTACTTGGTTCATTCGAACGAGCAGACCGAGCCGCGTCGAATGGTAGGTTCGCCCTTGCCGGAATCGCGCCGGAACGACGTCGGCGACGTGAGTTGGCGGCGGCCGGAACGGGCACCCATGGAATCATGCAACCCGAGGGAATTTTGAGCGCGAAACCAGGTGGAATCAAACCACAAGCTTACGGGTAGCATGACAGGGCAACTTGGCGCGTGCTAGGAGGGCTGGGAGCTCGGACTCGACATCAATGGCGGCGGCCGGAGCACGGTATAGGGGTGTTTTGTCTACGACGCCAACGGGGTTCATCAGGTGGCTGGGGGTGGTGAGGATGCTCACCAGGATCACGTAGGGGGTGGCAATCGGCTCGGGGAAGGCTTGGAGCTGCCGGAGTTCCTCAGGGATCTCGCGGCCCCGAGGTTGAAGAAAACGACGATGGCATGCCCCGTGATGCGCCTTGGTCCGATCCCGCGCTCAGGGTGGAGTAGCCGACGTCGTTGAACGACTTGGACAAGGCGACCGGTCCCGAGGAGGTCTCCGGCCACGGGATTTCGCGGAGGCGGCGACGAGTGCTACGGGTGAGTCCTTCCCCGACGATGGCGAGAGGAGGAGGAGGGGAATGGGGTGGGGGGGTTGTCCAGGGGGTCGAGCGGGTCGTTCTTATCGCGTCGGCGGCGTCAGGGGGCAGTTGGAGGGCGGGGCCGGGCTGGCGGCGACGCGTCCACGACGGGCGCCGGACGGGAGCAGGTGGGGGGGTGGTTGGAGGAAGAAGACAAGGGGAGTGGGCTGGGCTGGGCTGCGGTGGCTTCGCCCCAGGCGAGGTTTAAGTGTTTTCCCATTTTCTGGTTTTCGGTTTATTCAAATTCTTTTCTGTAATTGATTTGTTAACCCTAGCATTTTTGAAAAATATTATTGGTGTTTGTAAATTAGTTTTATATATTACTGAGGTGCCACAAAAAGTTGTGCAGCAAAATAAATTCATTAGGTATTTCTTTTAAATATTAAATGCCCAAAGTAGGGGTTTTAACCTACTGTTTGAATTGTTTACAATTTTCTGTAACTTCAAAAATTACCAAAGTTGGTCCAACATCATTTAAATGATTTTAGGCAATTTACAAAAATAGTTCCATGATTTTTGGAACAACTTTATTTGAGCACTTTTGTTTTAATTTCCATTTGAGGTAGTTTCAACTAGGGTTGGTTTGTTAGATGAGCAAGGTGCATATGGCTTGGGGATTTGATCCCAAGGGCTCAAGTAAATGGTGCATGGGGTGTTTGATCATGAGCCTCACAAAGTTTTCTCAGGTCCAAGGGAGATCTAACAGTGATAATCCAACAGTGATGATCAACAGTGATGATGATTACTGTTACAAGCATCTGAGGGTGTTACAACATTTGTATATTCCAATTCTGTTAACCAAGTATGGGGGGTCCCCCCCAACCCCCCCCCCCCCCAACCCACCACCAAAACACACCCTCCCATAAAAATATGTAGTGTGGATACGTATGTTTACACTCATGTAAGGATAGTTTCCGCTGACAAGATAAAAATTAGATGAAACTCCATTATATACATAGTCAAAGAGAGTTGCTTTCTCCGTTATATTACATAGATGTACAAAAAAGGAACACATCCTAGTGAATAGGTTTAACAGATCCCATACATAAAAAAGGAGCGACAAAACTATTTACAATGAAGTTTCTAAAACACATCAAACGGGTCTGTTGTTGTTCTATGCCTCATCCTGCTCCTGCGAGTCAGGTTTGGGAGGGAGACCAAGAGACTTGCACATATTTTTTAGCTCCTCCGGAAACTCGCTCGGTAGGACCATGTTCTCAGGGTGGAACAGAATCTGGAACAGGAACTCAGCCTTCCAATCCGCTATATCAACTTCCTGCGATCAAAGCAACAAGATAAACCGAAACAACAAATTGGTTATGACAAAAACATCATCTGCAAAAAATGTGCTACTGCTGCAGACAGGAAGAGGAAAGTATGAGGGATTACATTAGATGCAAAAATAAAAAGATGCTTACATTGCGCTTTCCAAACTTCACAACAAAGCTTCTGCCGTCATACAACTGAACCATCTTCATAAAAAAAGCCGCACTCATTGGGGCCCTATGCAGGGGTGCCCAAAAAGCTAGCTTTCTTTGAAACTTCAACCCAGTCTACTGATTCCTTATTCTTGTATTCCTTTTCTACGTAAACCTTCTTCATCAAAGCGTTCATCCTGATCATCTGTTGAATACGATATAGACAATGCACGCAACAAGTACACGTCACAAAAACTGTCGTTCCGCTCGTATACATGTGAAACAAATATACAAAGATGAATAGAGCGAACATTTTACCATTTCAGTGCGGTCGCTGTGGTAGTCAGACTTATGCCACCTCGTCGTTTGATCAAACGGTCCTCCGTATCTCCTAGTGTCATGGATATCGAGGGTCTCATGGTGCCTGTTCATCGTGTATAAAGAGTAGTGCTCGTCTTTCATCTGTGGTAACAGGATCTGAATTGGTTTTCAACAAAGGTGTTTCTCAGTTTGAGTGGGGGATAGGATTACTAGAAAAAAAATGACGCAAAAACATAAGAACACCGAGCTGAAAACCAGAAAATCTGAGAACTTACTAATCTACAATTAAGAAGGTTCTCATCATCACGAACATAAGCTTTGAACTGCCTTGCTGCATCATCAACATTGAACTTTGTGTGCACAAAGGGAAACACGACGTTTCCGTGTGCATCTCTCTTCGCGTGATCATTCATTTGAAGCACATACTTAATTCATAAAAAGGCGTTAATGCAGTTCGTCTAGGAAAATAAAAAAGGATCTTCTAATGTAAGCAAAACAAATGCAGCTCACCAGGCAAAAAGCTAGAAAAGGAAACAATTAACAACACAAAAAAATATTAATGCAGTTCGGTCTGGGCTAAGTGAAAAAAAGAGTTATGTATGCAGTTCCCCCTACAGCATTACATTAGTAAGTTTCGAGAAACGAGAAAAAATGTATGCACTTCACTATATTTCTGCGCTTGAATGACTTATTCAAAACAAGCTACCTTTTATTATATACTAGAAAAATGCAGTTCACACCTATAGCGCGAAACATTTTTGTATCATATTAATGCAGTTCGGTCTGGGTCTAAATGAAAACAAAACACACTTCTCTGTAAAAAAAAGTTATGTATGCAGTTCCCCCTACAGAATTACATTCATCGATTTTCGAAAGCAACAAAAATGTATGCATTTCAAACACATTCCTCGGCTTTGAATAAAATTATTCAAATATAGCTATCTTTTATTATATAGTAGAAATGCAGTTCACACCTAAAGCGCAAAATCTTTGTATTATACGCTGGCAATGCAGATCACCTACAGCAGAAAAATAAAAAAAAGGAGGAAGGAGAAATACCGTGATAAATAGAGGGGAAAGAAGAACCCGTTCACCAGATCGGTAAACCACATTCATTCGCTGGTCAATCTTCGAGTGACTAATGATATGGTTCATCAACTCCGAGTCCATGAAACTGGCTTTGTAGAAAGTTAATAACATGTAGTCAACAGACACATTGTATACTTCGATAGGATTCCTGTACATGAACAGCGCGTACCTGCTCAACAAAAACAACACAACGAGTGGGGATAGGGTTAGGAACGCAAATAAAGGCACACAGCAAAAAAATAAACGAGATAGCTACAGCTATAAGCAAAGAAGAAAACTAAAGAAAAAGGAACTAAATGGATGTGTTTCCTCCTGAATGCAGGGCTCGAGTCAAGTTACAATAGTTTCCTCGCTTCCACAAGATAACTGAATCTCGCAGGCTGTAACTTCTGTACCGGCGTTCTATATTTTGATGGCTCCTGCACAACCCTCTTGGGTGATAGAATAACTGCCTCACTGTCATTTGGACGTTCCACAGCTGCACTCCTCGTCCTCTTGCAAACTGGTGGTGGAGTCATAAAGTCCTCATCAGTACTTTTGGCGTTCGGAGGGCTGACTGCCCTCCTGGACCTCTTACCGGGTGCATTCTTCACAGGCTTCACAGGAGATTGTGCGCTCCTCGTCCTCTTACACGCAGGTTCCTTGGCATGGTTGACAGGGGGTTCTTCAATAACATAATTGTTAATGGTTGGAGTGTGGACCTGAGTTTCAAACAATGAAATTCCACCTTGGTACGCGCCTTCATCAAAGCCTTCGAGAAAAAATAAAAAATAAACAAAATGCAAAAGAATCGTGAATTTCAATAACAAAAAAGGGCATAATGCAACATACTAACAGGCATTGTGTAATGCAGTGCACTTTTCCTATGAAGAAAAACATGAAACTTAATGCAGTGCACTTTCATTACAAAATGATACAAGCTGTTACGTGCATGCAGTCCATATATAAATGATTATGATAATGCGCATGCAGTCCTTATTATATGAAAGTAATTAACAAAACAAGTGGGCCTCCCCCATTACTGTGCTAATGAAGTTCTCTTAATATAAAAAGTGTTGTGCGGATGAAAAAAAAGTAATAACCTTCTTTAAAACATAAAAGGGATGTCAAGTCCAGACAACAATACGAAGATGTCAGCCAACTGTAGAGCATTGCCTTCCGGATGTAGCCAATGTGCTCACTGCCAAACTTGGCAACAGCTTCACCATCCTAGCTCTGCATGAATTGGAACATGAAAAATCCACAACCACGCCTGTAGAAAGAAAAAGAAACACATTAAAAAATGCAGTTCCCTCAAGAACAAATTGCTTCTGATACTAGTAAAATCAATGCAGTTCACTATCCGTAAAGCCAAAAAACAGATGACATCTAACAACGCAATGGTGCTGATGCAGTTCTAAAGAAAGTAGGGAGAAATGTGGTAATAATTTAGTAAAGCAGTTCAGCTCGATATACAAAAGACAAATGAACATAGAAACAACTTATAACACAATGGTCGTAATGCAGTTCTCTCAAAAGGAAAAAGTGATACTAATATAGTAAAGCAATGCGTCTCACTATACAAAAAAGAAAACCCAATAGAAAAGAGGAAAAACTAATGACACATTGTTAATGCAGTTCGCTCAAATGGGAGAAATGCTTCTGGGTTCAGTAAAGTAATGCAGAACGATGTACACACAAAAATATACAAAGAAGACAAAAGATAGTAGAACAAGTGTGAACCCGTTTCCCTGTTGTGGAACGTTGACATGACTCAACACAAAGCCGTCGAGCGTGGGAGGGTTCAATGGCTCATCACAGCTTGCGTTGCCGTCTTTCTAGACTTTTTTTATTTTCTTAACCATTTTCCTAAATACAGTGCTTCCAGAATCACTTTCGGGGCCGTTTATTGAGTCAAGAAACTCAAATCGCTTTGCTGAAAGGTTCAACGTAACCAAGCAGTAGTAGCCAATCGCATCCTTCATTGATGCAGGAGGAGGATAAAATGTGACGAACATAATATGTATTAAAAAGTGAATAGAACAAACCAGATGAGAACAAGGAAAAAAAGAAACTACATCTAAAAATGAATGGAAATAGTAAAATGATGCAATACCAAAAATTTCTTGCCCACACGTTCCTCTGCGCTTGAAGAAAACATCTTTTTCAAAGCCCTGTTTGTGGAACCTCCGTTCCAAATTGAATTCTGCCAGAAATACAAAACCAAGAAAGTTAATGTGGCCGCTGAAAATAAGCACAATAAACATAGGCGAGGGAGGCGAGTGATATAATTAATAAAAACGCTTACACATAGGTTGTACGGGACAATCATAGTTTGTGATCCTTTGAAACTCTCAGCTAACATAGATACACCAATATTTGCAAGACACGTGCTCAGCGTTCCGTATGACCAAAACGACTCGCCAACATGACCAACAGTAATATCACCAAACTCGTCCTTGAATGCAACTAAATCCCTTCAGGAATATAAGAAAAGTCGCAGCAAAAAGGTAATAAGCTGCGTGTACCTTACAAAAATAAAAACAAAAATAAAACAACCAGATATAATGATGAAAAGAAAGAACATACTTCTTCTTCTTATCCCTCCTAGCCCTTGTAACAGCGTCAAATAACTCGATGTATCTCCTCAGAAGAGCTGGAACAATATTGGACGGAGTGACAGCAGGTAATTCCTCATCTAAACAACATAGAAAAACACCGATGTCAGATGATAGAGCATAAAAACCGTCAGTTTAGCCAGACTAGAAAAAAAATGCGGTTCACTTACCATCGGTTTCGGAGTCCACATCCTGCAGCTCCGCGGAGACATCTTCGCTGAGAGTCAAGTTATCCAGGCCAGCTTTGTCATCGTCAAGCGACGATTGAATGCTCATGTTCTGCACACTACTTGGCTGTTCCTCTTCAGAGCCGATCAAAACCGTCTCAGCTGCGGCTTTTCTTGTCTCAACTGGAACAGCCAGGTTGGTCTCAGCCAGATTGCCTTGAGGTTGCTCGGTGGCGCGAGGGGCAACATGAAAAATCTCGGGCACATTATCGCCAGACAACAGAACAGATGGCCCAGCAACACGATCAATGCCAGCAGCTGTGCCTGAAGCATCATCTACAGCTCTAGCTCCTTCGCTCTCTTCTACAGTTTCGGCTGTAGCGCGAGGATATCCTTCTCTCTCTTCAGCCTTGTCAGCATCCGCTGCATTCTCCCTTCCTTCAGCCCTTTCTGCATTATCAGCAACAACATCATCCTCCCTTCCTTCTCTTTCTTCTGCCTTTTTAGCCTCGGTAGAATCCTCGCCTACTTCTCTGAAATCTGCCTTGTCAACCTCCACATTGGAATCTGCTCCTTCTCTCGCTTCTACATTGTCATCCTCTATAGTGAGCTCCCCTTGGATTTCATCATTTAACCCACGTTCCTGATGAATTAAAACAAAACATTAAACAAATGATGGTGATGCAATTAACTAAGCGAAAAAAGCAAAAAAAAAATGCAGCACGCGTCAAAATATAAAAAAAATAACATGAATGCAATTCTCTGTGCTCACCAGACCAGCGTCTCCTTCCATCTCTCTAGACACGTAAGCCTCATCAACCTTGTCGGCGCCACCGTCTGCTTCCTTCCCATGAGTTTCAACAATTCTTTCGCGATCCTAAAAAATCAAAAACATAAATAAAAAATTTATAAAAAAAATGCAGTTATATAAACATATTATAGTAGTTCACTGCTGAAAAAATGCTACTCCTTATCTGTTACATGTTTTTTCAGGAAAATGCAGTTCACTGACGCTGCTGGTGCATGTAAAATTCTTTGTTTTTAAACTGCAAAATAATAAAGTGCAGTTCACTACCACTGCTTGTGCAGATGTACTTCATTGTTTTGAGACACTACGTAAAATAATAAACTGCAGGTCACTGCCGCTGCTAGTCGACATATGAATCTTTGATTTGGACACTACAGAAACATTAAAACAAAATGAAAATGTATAGTAGAAAAGGTATAAAAAAATTCAAACCTTGTCTATGACACCTTCGTCGACAGGATTGTCTCTGGCAGCATCAACAATGGGGGTCTGCGGCCTATGGGACGCGATATCTGAATCAAAACCATGGTGGTCGTGCGGGTCATTATCGCGTCGCGCGTTTGCGTTGGAAGACTCTCCTCCGCAGTGCAATAATAAAAATCATACAAAAACAAATGTCAATGGCGCATAGGACATAAAATAATATTAAAAACAAAGAAAATATTGATATAAAAGAAGTTCACATATGACATAAAGAAGCATACATCAACAGCAGCACGATCAGACAAGGAAACCCTAACAACATTTTCCCGCTTGTCCATTTCCTTCACAAGTGCCTCAGCTTCCTGCTCTTACCTAGCGCATTTGACATCCTGGGAATGCTTGAACTGAACAAATGTCGACCTGACATTCAAAACTGACAAATTAAGGAATTGAAGCTGCCCACAATCAAAGTTGTGAGCGTCATCGATTTCTGCTTCGGAAGGTCCTTTGCAAGGTGTAAACAGTCCAGCAATATTCCTCATCCTAGCGCCAGATGTTGGGAGATCAGAAGTTAAATTAATAACCCTATCATGAAGCTCGTCAACCTGGACAAAAATATTGCGGTCATCATGAGCCTCGCCGTGAGAACCTCCAGTAGACCCCTAGCAGCGCCATGAACCCGCCTAAGTGGAGAACCCCTAGCAACACCATCAACCCGCCAGATGGGAGAACCCCTAGCAAGAGGCTCACAAAAGCTGGGATGCAGTTCAGCGACTGCAGTCCGCTTGTACACAATGTCCCCTATCGCCTTCCACTGAACAAAAATAACAAAAAAAAGAAAGCAGTGCACATGTAAGAAGGTAAGAGGTTCACATTTAGCATGTCAAAAAAATAAAAAGGAGATAATGACAAAACATAAAGAAACTGAAAATTATGAACATACAGGCGACTTGCCGAACTTGTAAGTATCCAGATGGATCTTTCCCCTTACAATCATGTCAGCGTTGTGAATCTTCTTCAACTCCTGATGGGACAGAATTGCAGCACGTGGCGTGCGTGTATGCATAACAGATACATTGCGAAGATTCAAGCAATCGAGGTACATGAACAGGGGCACGATGGTGCAGCCCTCGGCACAGTTCTGCTTGCTCCTTTCAGAATTCCACTTGTACACTGCATCCTGCAGCTCATCAACAACTAGCTGGCAAAAGTCCATCTGAGCCATGGAATCAAAGTTCAGGTTTTCAACCATGGAAGCTACCCTGGACAACCGAGTTGCAGGGTGGGGGCAAAGCAAACTCTAAAAAACATTGAGAAAGAAAACTTTCACAGACATATCAACCTTCGCAGGGTCATTAACCAAGTTGCCGAGTAGTCTAAGCAAGTCTTTCACTTCTATGCTACGAGAGCGGTTAAAACCAAGATCGTCCTTCAGAGTAGCCATAGAATCATCATGGCCGCTTTCTGCAGGCCTGGGAGCGGTGCGAGTACCAATAGGGAACTCGAAAATGTGATGAACAGCCTCACGATTGATTTCCAGAACCTTGTTTGGCCCACAGTCCAGTTTCATCGTCTCGAGGTTGATCTTTCCCAACAACTTGCACATAAGCACACGAGACACGTTATTCTTCACTTTCAGATTGAAAACAATGCCAAAACCTGCTAGATGAACTAAAATTCGGTGCGGCTCCTTCAACAAATCAACGGCTTTATATACATTTGGAATAGACAGCTGAATAGTCTTGTTGAATCGCCATTCCCTCGTAGCATCGTCTTCGGACTTCTTCCTTCTGGTACTCTTGGCAATCTACAAAAAAAAGAAATAAAGATGCAGTTCACATTAGCATTTGAATGTTATCTTGAGAATGCAGTTCTCTTATGTAACAAACAAAATGAGTTGGCAGGGAGTTGTTAAAAATGCAGTTCTCTTCTGGATAAAACAAGATGATATGAGAATGTGGTATTAAAATGCAGTTCTCTTCTTCATACATAAGCTGATATGGAAAAAAAGTATGTAATGCAGTTATAAAAAAAATCAATGATCTAAATATAGTAAAATTAGCCTCCATTTCTACAATGCGGTTCACAACATGTAAAAAAATAGTGCAGTGCACTTAGATCAAAAAAATAAATGAAAAAATGAGCGCAGGTAAGTGTGTGTTTGTGGGATCTCGTCTTCACGTTTAAAATTCCATTTTTAAACCAAATATGGCGGGGGGCCCCTCCAACCCCCCCAACCTCCCCTTAAACAAACTCATATACAAAAATGTGGTGCGTTGTATATATAGTACATTAAAACAATGCAGTGTAAAACTGCTAGGTTTCATTTATACAATGCAGTGCTCTCCGCGCATATAGTACGACTCATAAGACTCACGCTGAAACAACTCAAAAGTTAATGCAGTTCACATCAGTGGCTCGTCCGAAAAGGAGACAACTTAAAATCAGCAATAAAAACAACAGCAAAAGAGTGACAACAACAAGATACCTTCGTAGCATCAATATCCTCCCCGTCGGAATCCTCCTCACCAGAGTCGTTGTCAAGCATTTCTGCAGCTTCCTTTCCGCGTGCACGCTTGGATGGGCCATCAAAATCAACACCAGAGTAATCGTCAGCACTTGGCCGCTTTGTTTGAACATGATCCACATCAACCTCGGCGTAATTGGGCCTCTTTGAGTAATCAACCCGGGGGCTGCGCCATGGAGAGATTAAGCCTTCCTCAACAACAGTGTTGAGTTTTCTCTTCACAATATTCTTTGAAGGGGCAAACTTAGCAGACTTATTTGAGTCTGCAATCCTCCTTCCTATCTCCTTGCCCTCATCAAACACTACTTGCTTCGCCTTCTGATCCTGCTTCGCCTTGTGCTCCTCGAAACGATTAGCAAGCGCAATCGCTTTCTACCTTTTCCTCTTGTTGTCGGCTACAATCTGATCGGGCACCATCCAATCCTGTGTAACTGGTTCTGTGCCATCAACATATTGCGACTGAGTTTCGCTAATTTCAGGTAGACCGGATGTCCCATCCCCGACAACATCGGATGTGAAATAACGGGTAATCAAATAGTTAACACCCCCACCACCAGACCCACCAGGACATAAAACTGTAGGTAGAAGAAAGTATGTTTGTGAGAGGAAAAACTAAACTAAATACAGCTCATATAAATTGGGCCACACATATATGGAAAAAGGAAATGTACAAAAATGCAGTGCACTTTTACCAAAAAAATATAAGAGATTTATGGAGACACAATAACTTGATGCAGTTCATTAGCATATAAAAAAGAAAATATGCAGTGTACTATTAACTAGCGGGTTTCACAAACTTGATGCAGTGCACTACACATATATGGAGAAAATAAAACATTAAAAACATAATGCAGTTCATTCCAAGATAAGAAATTTAAAACAATTAACTAGCTGCAGTTCATATCAATTTCACAAACTTGTCTAAACATGTAGGTTTGTAAGTAAAATATATAATGCAGTGCACTATTGCATACCGAAAAACGAGCTATTAACAAACAAAATATAAAAATGCAGAGAACTTTGATATACGAGAGAAATAAAAATACATGCAGTTCTCCCATAACAAAAGGAAGGTGCTATAAGATTTTATCACTTCTGCCTGGTGAGCAAAAAGTTGACACGAGGTGCGATTTTCCTAACAACCTTATGGCGACAGGAGCAAGGAGACATTGTAAATTACCAGATGGGGCAGCCGCGCAGATTGGTGAGACATCAATGGGTGATGAAGAACCTGTATTATCTGCATGAGATTACCAAAAAAACCAAAGATAAAAGAATCAGCCTGAAGCAGAGTGACAAAAAAAGATAGAACAAAGGATATGAGAAAGCGGTTCACATACATTTTCCTCCAAACCTTGGACTTCTTCTAGTGGGATAAGCCATGCTAAATCTACAAACAACAGCAGATAATAATCAAACCCTAGAAAAGAAAACCTGAGCACATAGAGATAAAAAAACCCTAGGTGGACATTGCTAGGATTTCAAGGCCGCTAATACCACAACCTTCTCTTAAAACAAACGCATGTTGCCATTCGAGCCTGGAAAATGATAGTTAAAAAGCAAAGGAAGTTGGTCGCTCCAAAAACTAACCCTAGAAACAAATCGGGGACGCCGATGACGATTTCCGGCGAAGAAATCGACGGAGAGGAGATAATAGCTATGGATCCAATAGACGGTAGGGAATAACCGTGGGACTCTGTGATGAGCGGCGGAACAGCAGGGCAACGGCGCACCAGACGAAGGCAAACGGCGGCGGCTGCGGGCGTCGTCCCTCTCCTCCGTGAGAACGAGGGGTTTTTTCCCTGCGGGGGGCGAGGGGGAGTATGAGGAGGGGACAGAGAGAAGCAGAGGAGGCAGGGGGTTAATGACTCCCTCCGGGCCCACGAGTCAGCGACGCGCGTTATACAAAAATAAAAAATTCTACCTTATCGGCCCACATGTCATATACAGAAACCAACAACGGATCGATCTATTTTTATGATGCAGTTCGGTTACAAAAAGTGGTGCGGTTCGCCTGCAATCTCTTTAGTTCCTTCGTTAAGAGCCTCCTCCGAAAAATACGGGGCCACGATCTCCAGACGCAATCAAAACGCCGCGCGCCCTGCTCCTTTATCCGCACGGTTCAAGAAAGCATTAAGGCCACGATCACCACGAACCCAACAGGCGCAACCACGATCGCCCCCCCCCCCTCCCCGTGCCGGTTGGAGAAGAAGAACATGGGCTGGGCAGATGTTGCTGCCGCTCCCCTTTAAATTCCGCTCTCCCATGCTTGATTGTTCAAAAACTACTACGCTTCCCTCCCACTGTTCCTGCTCTATCCAGCCATGCCGTTCACCAAGATCTTCAACGATGTCCAGGCGCACGAGAAGACAGTGCTCACGGTGGTCTACACCAACGACGTGAGCACCGTGGAGAGGTACGTCGACGACTACAAGGAAGCTCTGCAGGGCGGCCGCGAGAAGATCGTCGGCATCGACGTCGAGTACACACCTGATAGGAGTCACACCGCCCTGATTCAGCTCTCAATAGGCAAGGATCACGCGGTGCTGATTTTCCAGGTATGCGCTACTATGGGCAAGAGATGTTTTGCCTTCGACAAGTTCCTCGCCAACTCAAACTAAGCACTTCTTTTCTACTGGGGTAATACATAGTTGCAGGACTGTGAATATTTCTTTGACATCTGTATGCAGTTCTGTTTGCCGTCTGTATGCAGTTCGCTAATGAATAACTTGTGGTCCACGTAGATACGAGTTCGCTGGTTTCTGCATAGACCAGGACAAAGCAAAACTTTCGCAGAGCGACCTGTACGTATCCAACTTCACCGACACTCAGGCGAACTGGAGGGTTTCTGAAGGAACGAAGGACCTGGACTCACTTGGCGATGTGTCAGCCGCCATCATCGATGACTACTACACAGACATGAAGACCAAGATGACAAACCAAGAGCACAACCGGTGGGCTGACATTCTCACCAAGAAGCACATTGAGTATGCTGCGAAGGACGCCTACACTGCGTTCGAGATATGGAACCGCATCACAACAGTGCAGAATGTCCTAACCCGCGCTATAAAGGAGCGGACCAGGAAGCGCCCGATGGGATCCTGGGGCAAGGGGAGCACAGGATCACCTTCCAACTCCGGCTGGGCCGAGTGGAACTAATGATGCAGTCCATATGCTGGTAAACCAAAGGGGTTCATGTCACGAGTGCTCGAGTTATTTCCTTCTACATAGGTCAAGAAAAGTTTTTCTTTCGTTGTAGTTTTATTTGGAACAATATTTGCTTGTGTTGTTTAGGTTTGCTTGATGATGTACTTTGCTTGTGATGAGCACAGAAACCCCTTGGTTTGTATATATGAACAAATTGCAGTTCTGAATGTGTTGTCGAAGTGGTTCACATACAAAGGTTGATGCAGTCCTCTTTTATTAGAACTGTAGTTCCGTGTGTGTTCTGCTTGGAAAAATAAAGCTATGTGGGTGCTTCCATACTGTATATCTCTTCAACTGCTGTTCACTTCTACTCTTGTTCACTTCTACTCTAGTCTACAATCTTATACATGAAAAACACTCTCTAAAAGCAGTTCACTTATAAATCTTGTCGAAAAAGAAGGTAACATATCAAGCAGAAACACATGCCATTCTCAGCAGAAAGTGGACAATATTAATATAATGTTTCACTGCCTTTTCAAACAAAAAGGACACAAAAAGATTGTTCGCCATTCAAACTTACATGATAACACACTGTTTAAAAAATATAAAACTGGATGCCACACAGTATGGCACATTATTACAAAGAAATGTTTTCATGCAGCTGCTAAAATAAAATAGAAATGATCTAAAGCAAATTTAACTTGATTTCCAAACAATTTGCATGCCTATACAACATAGCCATCACAACATCCCCAGCCTAAAGACCAGATTCCTCCACCAATTCCTTCCAGTCATCTTTGAGAACCAAACAATCAACAGAGCCGACAGAGTACATGACGTCGACATTATGATACCCATTCTTGCTAACAAAGACCAGATTAACACAACTTTCTGTAACCCTGAATAGACCAGAAGGGAATTTCTTCGAAAAAACAACAAAAAATTATAAATAGAGTATAACACAGGAAATATTCAACAGCTGCTGTTGTTTACAATCTTCATAATAAAAATCTATATAAAAAGCATTTCACTTAAATTAAGAAATATTAAAAAATGCTTCTTCACAAACTAATTCTGCTGAAAGATATATATGAAAGCAGTTCAATAGTGTTGCTGAGAAAAATGTTTCTTCAAGAATATAAATAGAGTGTAACAAAATGAAAATATTCAACAGTTGTTGTTGTTTACAATCTTCATAATAAAACTCTGTATATGAAAGAAGTTCACTTAAACTAACAAAAAAAATTAATAATGCTTCTTCAGAAACTAAATTCTGCTGCAATCTTCATAATATAAAGATCTATATGAAAGCAGTTCACTAGTGCTGCTGCAAAAATATGTTTCTTCAGAAACTAATACTACTACATTAATCAGATGGGGCTGAACTACACACAAACAGAAAGACAAAAATATATGGGAAATACATACAAATGAATCTATGGGAAAGCAGTTCACTAGTGCAGCTGAAAACAAATGTTTCTACAGAAAACTGAATCCTGCTACAAATATTAAGCTATAGATAAATATACACAACAAAAAAAGGGGAAAAAGATATGAGTAACAAATACATACCCATGAATCAATGACATCAACGTGGGTCATTTGGTGGACGAAGGGAGCCCTGAATCCAATAAATGGAGAGTACAGAAGGGAACAGAGATCGATGTGCCGCTGCTTGTGATTCAGAACCAAGCCTTCAGAGAACACGCAGGTCTCCAGCATGGGCTCCATCCTTGCCAAGCAGCCGCACGAGCAATCCATTTTGCTAGGGGAAAAGGATATGGTTGGGGGGAAGAACACGGATCTGATGGGAAGACGAGGGTGGGGTGGGGGGGAGGGGAGGGGACTATCTGCTGGCCTTCGCAGATAAGATATGACAGGTGGCAATGGACCCAACCGTATATATACACAACTAACGCCAAGAAAAAAAAGAAGCAAAATAAAAAAAAACTAATGCAGTTCAGAGATATAGTCAGATGCAGTGCTGGACAGTGATCAAATGCAGCTCGTATGGCAAATAATTGCAGCTGGTTGGGCGTGCCCAGGCAAAAACAAAATTGATAACTAACAACTCGATATGCCTAGTTCCTCTCCGCAATTCGTGCAACAAAAACGCCAACATTAGAAATGCACTGCATCACAATAAGCAATCGCGCATCAAAGTCGAACGCATCGCGCGACCGAGAGGCAGAGTTCTCCCACGTGCAAAAATTCGCCAAATTAACCAACAAATTGAATGAATTAGCAACTCAATTCATCGCGGATTAACACAAAAAGATTCGCGATCTTACATCACAATGAATTTGCGACGTAATTAAGCGTGATCCCCGTGAAAACGATGGCAGGGCACTGCTCAGAACAAAGAACCAAGACAATTCCGCTACCTACATCGATTCCGGTGATTTTTTCGCGAAATTTCGTGTTTTAGCACACAATACATCATCACGGATCATCGTGGGCGCAAAATCAACTAACGAAACAATCAAAACTAGTCGGAAACGCTACACCGTTCATTTAGTTCTCCATTACCTCGAATGCGGTTCGTAACGGTATACAAAAGCAGTGCGCATAGCTTTTCTATTGCAGTTCTGAAGTGTTGGCAGAATAGTTATTCTGCTAATATTAGCAGAATAGACCGGCTATATATATATATATACTTTTTTTTGAAATATCTATTCCATCTTTTCAGTGATCATGCATATGTTGATCACTGATTAGGGTATATGATCAATACTGAAATTAATGTTCCAACAATGGAAATCTGCGTCAAAGCTAGTTATTCGCACTTTTGGAGAAGTTTGTTGGCTGTTGACAACCTCTTATATGAAAATTGTAGGAAACCTGTAGGAGAAGGCTGCAATACCACATGTTTTGAGAGGGCTTGTGTCGTGATAATAAACCTCTTATAGTTGCCTACCCTAGATTATTTGATCTTTGTTTCAACAATAACATGTTTGTTGCTAAGGCATTCAGCTTGAGCCTGAGTAACATCTCCTTTAGAATAACCCTCTATCAGGATTCTCTAAGTTTGCGGGTGAGCCGCAAAGATAAATGTCATGAGATTGATCTTTCTGATTAATAAGAAGGAATCTAAAAATAAAACTAATACACACACAACATGACTGGAATTACTCATTAGTGGGCTAGAGATCGATCAGAGAAGTTCTTAGTTAAGTGCAACATAAGAAGAAACACACGTCCTAATCTACATAAACATAGTCTTTTATTTTGATAACTGAATCAGACACAAAGTTATTCCATGTCTCCTTTTGCCTTGGCCCTCTGGATTGTCCTCTGCATCTCTGCATTCTTCTCTGTCAGGGCTTCCGCGCGAAGGACCAATGTTTCCCTGCGCGCTCGGTCGAGTTCCAGCTCCAGGCTCACATTTGTATGCGCAAGGTCGATGTTGACGTCCACCGTCTTCTTCAAATCCTCATGCAAGGTCCAAAGTGTTTCAAGCGAATCATTCTCTTGCTTCAGCAGCTGCTCCCTGGCAGCAAGGGCGTCATCCATATTATCTTCAGCCACCTTGATGGCAACCGTGACATTCACTGTACTCCTGTCCAACACTTGGCATAACTCATGGATAATGTCCAGGTGATATTCTAGGCAATCAGATCCGCCGGACCTATATGTCGATGTGAATAAAAAAGATGTGAAAAGAAATATTATAGCAGATTATAGAAAGATTTGAAATCAAAAAAGGAGATAGAGTAATGGAATAGAACGGAGATGGAATCCACTATACCTAACACGCTTAGCAGGGGGCGTTGAAGAAGCCATGGCCTTGGGGTGACGAACTGTGGATCGAGGTCTGGATGGCCGAGATGCGCAGAGAGAGAGAGAGACAGAGAGAGAGAGCTGGAGTAGTGGAAGTGGAATAGGCAGCGTGTGTATAAGAGAGGAGGAAGTGCTCAATAAATCACGGTCGTCGGCCAACTGCACGCGTACTGTGTAGTAGGAGTAGCAATGTGCGATCCGCATAGAAGATAAGGGAGTTGACCACGAAAATGACCGCATGACCAGGAAACTATTATAACCTATAGTTTATTGTACGAACTGTGTGTCGTGCATCACCAACCCTTAGATTTTCAGAAACGTTTCTGATATGTTTTACTTTGCACACCATGTTTTAATTCAGAACGTTTGCTTTACTAAGGTAGCGATTCATTTTTTAGAACCGTTGGTGTTCTAAGGAGCAATCCCAAACACTTGATTTTAGGAACTGTGTTCCGTTCATAACCAACACTAAGATTTACAGAAACGTGCCTGATAGATTACACATCCCACACGTTTCAGCAAATACAAATGATTGTGAAGATGGGGCTAGCGGTTCATTCTTTGCAACCGTGGGTGTTCTGGCTGGTCATGCGGACGGTTGTTTGGACGAATCGTCAGTCCTTGTTTCACACACGAAAGGATTTTCAGAAGCGTGCCTGATAGATTAGGCATTCCAAACATTTCAGTTACTATGAACGATTGCGTAGGCAGGCAGGCGGTCCTTTATATACAACCATGGGTTTTCACCCTAAACATCCCAGACCGATTTTCAAAGACTCGTCATCCCTACATCACCCACGCAATAATTATTAGAATTGTGGCCTTTCGGGTATGTTTCCCAGAAGGTTCAGTTTCGCCCAAACGGTTTTTTATTTATAGCATTTGCGTTGATAACATCGCAAACAGTTTCGTACAAGGGACCGGGAAAGGAGTATCATGCTAGCCCCTCTTTGCAGTAGTGTATAGATACGTTTGGGACGTATCAGCGCCCCAAAGGGGACAGATTCTACAGATTCAATAGAAGCTAGAAGCTCTAGATTAGATAGATAGACTCAAGAACGTCAGCAAGCTCTAGATTTGAGATCACGCCCAGTTCAATTAGACATGAGGCAATTAGACAACAAATATAGGAGAGTCTGCGATATGCCGGTGACTCCACGTGAGCATAAGGAATAAGACCTAGCCACAAATAACATGTAGGGTTTTATCGGATGGTGTTTCCCGGGGCCCGAAGCTGTATAAATCGCGTGTCTATCTCTGTGTGTGATCTTCTTCCTTCTCGTACACTCGTACCAAAGGCCCCGCAATTAAGTTCTCTCATGAGGACATCTAACATGTTTTTCCCACGATAGTTGGCGCCCACCATGGGGCTCGCCCACAAAGGTGATGTCATCTTAGAGGAGTTTTCATAGGGATCGAGAAGATCGTAATCGGCCGGACGAAGAAGAACCGGCACGAACAAATGTATATCAACAAATCGACGATCTGCCAACTTTGGCAGGACTCGATCTGACTCGGGAGCATTGCAATTCCGGTTTATTCGACATCTGCATCAAGATCTACATCAAGCTCATGAAGAAAGCATGGAAGAATTCAAGCGCCCGACTCGAAACTCGACTTCAACGGCAGCCCTTGCGCGCAGCCTGCAGGACAGAAAAACATCTGCATTACGGACGCTTCCTGCGGTAACTCGGGACTCATCTTGTGTGACGCCCCTAAAATAAATTCGTGTACAGTAATCATACACGCAGGGTACACGACTGAGATTAGGGTGCCACGGTGAGAATATCACATCACAACATTAAAGACAAAAGGATAAATTGATATGTTACAAGATAAGGGGGTCGCACGGACCCGAATAAATAAGTTATACAAACCATAATATATGAGTACAGACATAGTTAGTCAATTTTTTGCCTTAAGAAGGCTAGCACAAATCACATCAGAGATACAGATCGAAAAGGCAAGGCCTCCTGACTGGGAGCCTCCGAAACTAATCCTGGTCCTGGTCAATGGGGGTCTCAACATAGTATTAGCAACTAGCGAGGTACTCCTTCTCCTGGGCCCCAACGTCGACTGCAGCGGCCGATCAGGCAAAACAAAAGGGGGGAAATATAACAAGGGTGAGTATCTGGCATACCCGTGAGTCTTACGTTCGCTACTAAGCATTTATGCATTTGTATCAAATCGAAAGGGGAGGCTGTATATAGTGGAATGAAAGGTAGAAAACCAGAATAAGGAAGAGAAGCTAGGCCTATCGAAGACTAGCATCTTCTGACGAGTCTTGCAGCACAAGAAGAAAACAACCAACACTTCATATAAAGCATAAACTAACAATGCAGCATAAGTTGTTGCAGCATTGTATAATAGTAATTTCTCATAATTAACAATAATAAATGCCTCCGAGTTCCCCTCCACGACTTCCCGGCGAAGAAGAAAACTCGGGGCCAACAGTTTAATAGTAGTAGTTTGTAGTAGTAGGATCCAGATTTGGCATAAAGCGTCCTTTTACCGTGGACACGGCTATTCTAATAGATTACACTCCCTGCAGGGGTGCACTACTATTCAGCCTGCACGCTCCAGTCTCCAGGGTGGCATACACCTTGTTAGGGATGTCCCACCGAGGCTATCCGACACATTGCAGCCCATCCTGGGCTCAGCAGAGAGGCCATCCGCCAGACTATATCCCATGCGCTCAGGGATCTAGGTCCCTTACCCTTCCACGCTCCTGCATGGTGCGAGACTGGCCGATGAAGCAAAAGCAAATCCAAATACACCTGCTGCAGCAAAGAACACAACACCGCTTCCCGGCAATCAGCCCGGGATACTGCTGACGTCTGAAGAGCTTTCGGACGAAACTATGACGCGGAGGGCCCACACCGAAATCCCACGTGTAGGTAGTGAGTACAGACCAACGGGCCTCTCAAGTAATCCACCAAACCATTTAGCATTTTAATATTATCTCCCAGAAAACCGTTATCGCTGTCTGACTAACAACACAACGGACAACGAACAACAACAAGGACCACCGCGGTACGTCGGGGCCTGCCATGTCGTCCATTCAAACCACGCGGTTACCAACAAGGTGAACCGTCTTCTTACCTTGTCTCGTGTGTGCTCTTGGTAGAGCTCGACTTTTCGTGGTTTGGTAAATCTCACGAGATGCGGGCAGGGTCCAAGCACGCTAGTAACATCGGTCGTACCCTCCCTGTCGTTCCCGACGCAATAGCGCTCGCGGGCACCGTTGGGTCGCCCGACTCTTACCTTTAAGGACAACCGTTTCTCAGGTACCTAGAGCGGCTATACAGAGTCAGCAACGAGTGGAGTACAAGGATTACTCCTTGATAGCTCACACTTGATGGTGGCTTCGCAGAGACGAGCTAGGGGGCCTTAGGCGGTGTCTGCATTGTACCGTACCTATTACAGTTAATAATATTTTTTAATCCGCATTCACTCACCAGAGTGATCACGGCTCACTTTTCTAAACCTAACTAATAGTGCACAGGGTTTACTGCTTAATATAATATAATTATAAGGCAACATAGGATAAAGGAATGTTCATCAAGGGGCGACAATGACAGACTATGCAATTGAATAGGATTGTAACATAGCAGCAGCAGTATCAATGCCTAGTGCAAGAAATGTACGGAAAAGATAGGTGATATCTGTGGAAGGAAAATGGCTTTACTTGCCTGGAATCTAGACGATAGGGGTACGGTCATCGACGAAGTACCCGTACTCAGCAGTGGTGTAGTCGTCGGCAGCAGCGGGGTCTACCGGGGAATAAAGGGGGGGAGAAACAGTAAATAAAAAGCAAGCATATGAAAACAGATGCATGTCATGACAGATGCAATGTTAACAATGTTGTAACGCAGTGAAAAGGGTTATGCTCGGAGCGGGAATTCATCTGTGGATGAAATACCGGCTCCGGGTGATTATCGACAAACGTCCCGGAGGGGGAATGCCTCGTGTTCGTTGTGATAGAGGGGGGGTGGGGCTATGGGTAGCGTATCAGTATTCGTTATATTTTCCTGATCAAATTTGATGTTAAAAAATTTCGTTCCGAGTTACGGTTTAAAAGATATTAATTTCTGAAGTTTAAATCATTTAAAAACATTTTCTGGATTATTTATTTCACTAAATCAACATTATCCAGAACAATTATTTTGACTAGTCAAACCTGACATGAGGGTCCCACATGTGAGCCGCACAGTATTAATAAATCTTTTAATTACATTTAAATAGCCACTGGGCCCACATGACATACACAGTAACTAATATTAATTTATTTTAATAAATAAACTGACAAGTGGGGCCCATGTGTCAAAGACACAGAGGCTAATTAAGCAATTTAATTAAGTTAAAGGGGCATGGGGCCCATTTGTCATACTCTCAGGGGGTTATTTTCTGTTTTATTTTAACAGAGTGATTAGCCACGGGTGGCCCACATGTAAGTGGCCCATAGGGGTTGGGGTTCAGTTGCTAATCTTCTAGCTGACAGGGCGGGCCCACCGGGAAGTGACCCAGGGGCTCGCCGATGACGGCGGCCGGCGGCGAGGTTGAGCCTGCGCTCAACACAAGCCACGGGAGGGGCTGGGATCGGCCGCGAGTTGATTGCCGGTGGAGGTGGAGGCTGGGGTGGTCGGAGTAGCCGTCGGCGACGAGCCGTGGCGGTGGTTGTGTTCGGGTGTGGACGGGGTCGCTGCTCCCGTGCGCTACCTTGGGCGTGGGCTAGCCAGGCATGACCTGCAGCTCACCGGGAGTGTCCAGGCGCCACTGGCGCAAGCCGAGCGACATGGGGGCACGCGCTTGGCCGGCCATGGCGGCGGCCGGAGCACGGCAAATAGGGGAACATGCTAGGCGTGTATCGGGCGTCTACGAGTAGTTGGCGGCGGGTGAGATGCTCACAAGGAGCGGGTAGGGACTGGCAGTGGGCTCGGGGAGGGCTGGCGTGGCCGGAATCGAAGGAGCTCGCCGGTGGGCTGGAGGTTGAAGACGACGTCGATTAGCTCGTTGCGGGGGGCTCCGGGCTTGGTTCCTTCTGCTAGGCGATGTGGACGACGACAACAGGGCGCCTTGACCGCGCGTGTTCACGATGGTGGCAATAGCGGCGTCGGTCCTGCGCGGCGAGGACGATGGCGAGGCGAGGAGAAGTGGTATGAGATCTAGGGTTTGCCTGCGGCCAGGGGAGACTCATGGCTCTTATTCCCCATCGGCTATTCTCCGATGCTGCCACGGCGGCAGCCACGGCCATGGCACCACGGGATGGCCGCCACGCCATCGGGGGTGAAAAGAGGAAGATGACGATGGGCAGGTGGGTTGGGCCACAGTGAGGAGGGGAGGGGGCTGGGCTAGCTAGTTGGGCCTCGCCCTGGGCGAGGCTTAGACCTTTCTTTCTTTTTCTTTTTTTCTTATGTCTTTCTGTTTGTAATTAGTTTTGCTTTCCGTTAGTAATTATTTCAATGGCTTGGGCATTTTTGTAAACCATAAAACTTGTTCCATAATTAGCATGGCACAATACTAGAGTGCCACAAAAAGATTGGGACTTTTATAAAATATTTTAATAATTCTTTTTAATATGCAATTGGCAAATGGTGTTGTTCTAGCACTGGTATGATTTGTTTACAATAAGTAGATATTGCAATAAATGCTCATTGCAAGTTTGTCATGGTCCACTGGTTTTTAGGGATTTTACAAAAGTGGTTGCACAATTTTTGGAAAAGTTTCATTTGTCACATGATTTTTAATATTCACCAAAAGGCATTTTGAGTTTGTTTGGATTCAAAGATGAACAAGGCATGATTAGCAACAGTGATTAGCAACAGTAATAGTCAACAGTCAACGTGATTACTATTACAGACACTGAGGGTGTTACAAATCTCCCCCACTATAGGAATTCTCGTCCCGAGAATCTTAAGCGGTAGAGGGGAAAAGATCGGGGTATTCTTCACGAAGACGATCTTTGCGTTCCCAAGTGGCTTCATCTTCAGAATGATTCGACCACTGATCTTTGAGGAACTTGGTTGTCTTGTTGCGGGTTCGATGTTCAGACTGATCAAAAATGCGGCTCAGGTGTTCTTGATAAGAAAAGTCCTGCTGCAATTCCAGCATTTCACGATCCACTGCTCGGATAGGATCCTTGATGCACCGATGGAGTTGCGACACGTGAAATACATCATGGACTTGGGAGAGGTTTTACGGCAACTCCAATCTGTAAGCCACCGGTCAACTTCTGGAGAGGATACGGAACGGACCAATGTAGCGAGGAGCTAACTTGCCTTTGATTCCGAAACGATGAGTGCCCCTCATCGGAGTGACACGGAGGTAAGCTTGTTCGCCGGGTTGATAGACCATTTATTTGTGCTTGCGTTCATAGTTGCTCTTCTGGCGGGACTGAGCAGCCTTCAAATTTTCACGAATAACGCGAACCTGATCTTCGGCATGCTGAATAATTTCCGGACCAATGAGGGTTCGTTCCCCAGTTTATGACCAATTCAGAGGGGTTCGATACTTACGTCCATAAAGAACTTCAAAGGGTGCCATCTGCAGACTAGCTTGAT
Organism: Bromus sterilis; assembly: GCA_950022295.1. NCBI lineage: Eukaryota > Viridiplantae > Streptophyta > Magnoliopsida > Poales > Poaceae > Bromus > Bromus sterilis. Next base: position 150,821,647 of record OX465596.1, on the reverse strand, counting down.
AGCTATTGTTGTACGAGAATTCAGCAAACGGAAGAGATTCCTCCCATTCATTAATGAATGAAATGACACAAGCTCGAAGCATATATTCAAGCACTTGATTGACTCGTTTGACTTGTCCTTGCGACTGGGGGTGATAAGCGGTGCTGAAGTTTAGGTGAGTGCCCATAGCTTCTTGGAAACTATCCCAAAATCTTGAGGTGAAAATGTTGCCACGATCTGAACTGATCTCCAACGGAATACCATGGAGGGAAACAATTATGGACACATACAAGTCTGCTAACTGAGTAGCAGAGATCATCTCCTTGACTGGCAGAAAGTGGGAAACCTTGGAGAATCGGTTGATGACGACAAAGATGGCATCATGACCCTTCTATGACCTGGGAAAACCAGTGACGAAGTCCATTTCAATCTTTTCCCATTTCCATTCAGGAATAGAGAGTGGTTGTAGAGTTCCAGCAGGTCTTTGATGTTAGGCTCTGACGCGACAGCAAACGTCACATTCATCAACATAACGAGCAATTTCTTGTTTCATGTTAGACCACCAGTACCGCTGACGAAGGTCTTGGTACTTCAAGGGTGGATTGACAACGGGGTATCGTGAGCTTCTTTCATGACATCCGGGGTGTAGCTCAGGTTGGGCTTGATTGTCGGGACCACTAAGCGATCCTTAAAGTACATCGTACCATCATCAGCAACATGGAAGAATGAGGGCTTTCCGCTGGCAATATGGCACTTAATCTTCGCAATGTCAGTTTCATAACCTTGTATCGTCTTGATTCGGTCGTCGAGGTCATATTGAAGAACCAGGGAATTCACATGTCCTTGTGGAACAATCTCAATGTTCAACTTGCGAAGCTCTTCATATAGAAGTGGCTGCTGTAACTGGACTTCAAGTTCAGAACAGTAGGCTTTGCGGCTCAGGGCATCAGCCACCACATTAGCTTTGCCAGGGGTAAAATAAATTCCCATGTCATAGTCGGCTATTGTCTCGAGCCATTTTTGTTGGCGGAGATTCAGGTCGGGCTAAGTAAACAGGTACTTAAGGCTTTGGTGGTCCGTGTAGATCTCGTAACGGTTACCGAAGAGATAATATCGCCACAGCTTCAATGCATAAATTACAGCTGCCAATTTGAGGTCATGTGTTGGATACTTTTCTTCGTGAGCACGCAGCTGACGAGAGCCATAAGCAATCACTTTGCGCTATTGCATTAGGACACAGCCCAATCCTTGACGAGACGTGTTGCTGTATATCACAAAGTCCTTCTGATTATCAGGGGGAGCAAGCACTGGGGGTGAAGTGAGCTTGTCCTTGAGGGCTTGAAAACTTTCTTGACATTTATCAGTCCACTCAAACTTGACGCCTTTGTGAATTAGATTAGTAAGAGGCTTGGCAATCTTGGAGAAGTTCTCGACGAAACGGCGGCAATAACTGGCGAGTCCGAGGAAACTTGCAACTTTCTTGACAGTCCTGGGCGGAGTCCAGTCAATAATAGCATGAATACGTTCAGGGTTGGCGGCAACGCCATACTTGGAAATCACATGACCAAGGTAGGTTACTTCGGGAAGCCAAAATTCACACTTAGAGTACTTAGCATAGAGTTTGTGTTCTCGATGCTTTTCCAGCACAAGACGAAGATGTACTGCATGTTGTTCATCATTCTTGGAGTAAATCAATATATCATCCAGATAAACCACGACAAACTTGTCGAGGTATTCCATGAATATATAGTTCATTAATCGTGAGAAGGTGGATGGTGCATTGGTCATGCCATATGACATGACAGTGTACTCGTATGAACCATAGCGAGTAATGAATGCGGTCTTCGGGATTTCCTCATTTCGGACCCGGATCTGATGGTAACCCAACCTTAAGTTGAGTTTTGAAAACACCGTGGATCCAGCAAGTTGATCATAAAGATCATTGATCTAAGGGATGGGGTACTTATTCTGTATCGTGGCCTGGTTGAAAGGTCGGTAATCTTGGACCAAACGGTTCGTCCCATCACTCTTCTTGAAAAAGAGCGAAGGTGCTCCCCAAGTAGAGGAACTTGGACGGATGAAGCCTTTGTCAAGGGCCGTGTCGATCTCCTTCTTCAATTCAAGTAGGTGGTGAGGTGGCATCTTATACGGGCTCTTGGCAATAGGGATGGTGACGGGCTTCAAGTCGATGACGAATTCAACTTCTCTAATCGGGGGTATCCCTTGCAGTTCTTTTGGGAATACGTCGATAAATTCACAAACGTTTTGAACTTTCTCAATCCCTTCAAGAGGTGCGACATTCAAGGCATTCAATGCATATATACGAGCTTCGGTATTCATCGACACAATGGCAGTATGACTCACAATCGCGCCAGAAGGATGAAAGAGTTGGATGACCTTGGTGCCACAATAAAGTGCGGTATCATGGGCTTTCAGCCAATCCATACCCAAGATAAGGTCAATAGTGGATGTTTTCAGAATATGTGGGGAGACAAGGAACTCAATCCTCTCGATCTCGACGGTGATATTAGGAGCCAGTAGGTCAACGTGACACATGTCCCTGGGTGTTTTAACAACCAAGGGGGTACGCATCTTTTCGTGGTATATGCCATGCTTAGATAAATGCTCCAGACATAAATGAATGTGATGCTCCTGAATAAACTAAATAAAAGTAGCAGGTATTGAGTTAACGAGGAGGGTACCCATCACAGTAGCGGGCTGTTCCTGAGTTGCTTCAACATCAATGTTGTAAGCATGACCACGAGCCTGAGTATTTGACCCAGTATTATAGTTGGGGGTCCCGTTGTTGCTGCCACGGCCATTTCTGCAGCCAGCAGGGTGAACTACCAGTTGATTCTGTCGCTGGGAGAAGTCTCTGGAAATATGACGTGGTTGACGGCACTTGAAACACAGGCCATCTTGAGGACGGAGGGGTGCAGCGTTAGATGGAGCAGTCTCGTCCTTTGGCTGTCTTGGCGGTGGCGGAGGCAGATGGGGTGCAACATACGACGGCCTTGGTGCAGGGGCAGGTGAACAAAGAGAACCATTTTTTGCTTGTTAAAACGAGGCGGACCAATTGGCAAAGTTCTCGTCCATCAGTGATTACCGAAAAATCATCAGCAAATATAACAGGTTATCATGGACAAGGTGGTACACCGAGTATAATAGTGGTAAGGAATGTTGTAAATAATCCACCTCTCCGGGTAGATGTGACCACGAGATCCTAATGTCAGAGGTAGCAAACCTAACCAGCAAGGATAAGAAGGTAGAATCCGAGAGTCCAAGGTAAGGAGAAAAGGATCCTAATACCACAGATATCACACGTAGTGGCATCGATGTGGGCCCGTAAGCCAAATGGTAAGTTAGCAAAATAGTTTTGCAAATAATAGACTCGACTTTGACCAAGGAATGGTTAGGAGGTTTCCTACAGGCAGTCGTCTCTGATACTAACTTGTGACGCCCCTAAAATCAATTCATGTACAGTAATCATACACGCAGGGTACACGACTGAGATTAGGGTTCCACGATGATAATATCACAGCACAACACTAAACACAAAAGGATAAACCAATATGTTACAAGATAAGGGGGTCGCACGGACCCGAATACATAAGTTATACAAACCATAATATATGAGTATAGACATAGTTAGTCATGTTTTTTCCTTAAGAAGGCTAGCACAAATCACATCAGGGATACAGATCGAAAAGGAAAGGCCTCCTGACTGGGAGCCTCCGAAACTACTCCTGGTCCTGGTCAGCGAGGGTCTCGACGTAGTAGTAGCCACTAGCGAGGTACTCCTGCTCCTGGGCGCCAACGTCGACTGCAGCGGCCGATCAGGAAAAACAAAAAGGGGGAAATAAAGCAAGGGTGAGTATCTGGCATACCCGTGAGTCTTACGTTCGCTACTAAGAATTTATGCATTTGTATCAAATGGAAAGGGGAGGCTATATATGGTGGACTGAAAGGTAGAAAACCAGAATAAGGAAGAGAAGGTAGGCCTATCTAAGACTAGCATCTTCCGACAAGTCTTGCAACACAAGAAGAGAACAACCAACAGTTCATATAAAGCATAAAGTAACAATGCAGCAGAAGTTGCTGCAACATTTTATAATAGTAAGTTGTAATAATTAACAACAATAAATGCCTCCGAGTTCCCCTCCTCGACTTCCTGGCGAGGAAAGAAACCCAAAACCAACAGTTTAATAGTAGTAGTTTGTAGTAGTAGGATACGACTTCAGCATAAAGCGTCCTGTTACCGTGGACATGGCTATTCGAATAGATTAAACTCCCTGCAGGGGTGCACTACTACTCAGCCTGCATGCTCGGATCTCCAAGGTGGCGTACACCTTGTTAGGGAATGCCCCACCGAGGCTATCCGACACATCGTAGCCCGTCCTAGATTCAGCAGAGAGGCCATCCGCCGGACTATATCCTATGCGCTCAGGGGTCTAGGTCCCTCACCCTTCCACGCTCATGTACGGTGCGAGACTGGCCGGTGAATCAAAAGCAAATCCAAATACACCTGCTGCAGCAAAGAAGACAACACCGCTTCTCGGCAATCAGCCCGTGGTACTGCTGACGTCTAAAGAGCTTTAGGACGAAACTACAACGCAGAGGGCCCACACCGTAATCCCACGTGTAGGTAGTGCGTACAGACCAACGGGCCTCTCAAGTGATCCATCGAACCATTTAGCATTTTAATATTATCTCGCAGACAACTGTTATCGCTATCTGTAAGTGCATCTAGTGCCCCTTTGAGGTTTTGGAGTATTTGATGACAAAACGATTAAGGGACTGATGTGTTTGTGAGTATACACAGGAGAACAGTCCCTGAAGAAGAGGTTAACCACCTTGTCGACCCCCCAAAATGTTGAGGAACATTGAAGAAATCGGTGTGTTTCCTGAAGACTGGTGAGGCACGAAATCCTGAGGAAAGATGATCCTCAAGCATTCTGCTGAAGCTGAAGAAGCGGTGCATGATCCTGAGGCAATTCGCACCGAAGCCGAAGTTGAAGCGTAGTCTTCGTTATGACTTTTTATACTTCTTGAGTCGTAGGAAAACACCGCACTGTTGGACGGGTTGAGGAAAATGAGTTATGTATTTCTAAGGAAGTGCTCAAATAGAAATCCTGAAGAAAACCCAGAGAAATCTCCTGCAGTAGAAGTTCAGTTCCTCGAGTCTCTGAGACGTTGTTCTTCAGGACACTGAGGAATTTGTCTTCGGTTGAGGAGTCAGGAAACTGCCAGTGCAGTTCTCCTGAAGAAAGAAAGAGTTCGTTCCGACCGGGCCATGTGTCACGTGGAGAGTGCTGGTACATGTCCATCCAACGGTCCGAAGGGTGGGCATGAAAGTAATTTCATGCATGGGAATTTATGTCCTTTCACCTAGGGTTGCTCCCCTGCTATAAATAGCCGCCCCCAGCCCCATTTGTGGGTTGGCTGCTTGTAAGGCCCGATATGCGGTACTGTTCCAGATCTAGATGTTTCCATCCAGATCCGGGGACGAAGCACATATCGGTCCCACCGCGACATATGACAATGCCATATGCCCCGGATTTCCAACATGATATCACAACATTACAGATACAAGGACACAACATCTCATACAATCGGCATACAACTGCCATAATACAATACAACAGCGTAAGATACATGTCTGAGTACAGACTACAATCAATTGCCTAGTGGCAAAGAGAAAATCATCGATCCCCATAACCACAAGGGTCCAGGTCCTCCGCCGGGATCCTCCTAACTAGCCTTCGTCGAGTCTCCATGGAGGCATCCAGAAGAAGAGTCGAGGTAGTAATCAACTGCATCCGTCTATCAGGCAAAACATAAAAGGGAAAAGAAAAGCAAGGGGTGAGAATATATCAAAGTCTTGTAACTAACTTCTCACGGGTAAGAAGGGGGTAGTGGTGAGGTTGCAGACGCACTAGCAATATATGAGTGGCTAACGGTCTATTTTAGAGTAAGATGAGAACCAAGCATTCGATGAGGAATCGCCTCCAATAAGTTTTGCTATCAACTACTTATGCAAGCATAACACCTATTCTATCCTTGTCCTCCTCTTCGCATCCCGACGAAGAAGAAGCAGTCAAGGCACACACACATTGATCAAGTTATTAAGATTATCTCAATTATTGTTGTCTATGAACAAGTAGTAGGTCTCAAGTCATCCATAACCGTGGACACGGCTTCTCGAAAAGATTTAACCCTGCAGGGGTGTACCAACTGCCCATTACAAGGCTCCGCACGCACGCCCATCTCTCTCAGTTTCTACCCATCACAGGCAGCCATTTTATGATTTAGAACTGAGAGATCCGAAACGACAGGTCCCTCTAGCTAACAACGAACAAATCCGGGTAGCCCCCGGTGAGTCGACATCCAACTCAAAAGCCAGCCGCGCTCTCGAATCGGCCTCTACCGTATGACTCGGGTTTGGATAACCGGTGAATTCTCACATGAGTCAGGGTCCTCAGCCGGCCAAGTTGAACCAACAAGGAAACCATGTCCCCGCTGGTCCGGGTTGTTTTAAAGAATATCTGCCAGGATCTACCCGACAGATACACACACGGTTTTCAAATGGTAAAATCAGCTTGGGCCACCACTAGAAATGTTTGAAGCTAGGTAGGTAAGAAAAGGGGACCCCATAAAATCCCACACGCGGTTAGGCACGCTCATCAAGAGACCCAATACCCGAAACTCGGGTCCTAGGTGACTCAAATGGAACAAAGCGTCGGGGCGGGATAGCCTAGACCTTCCATCCTTCGTCGAATATAGGTCAACATTATAATAATCATATCATCCACAATAATATAATAATGTGATAGCCCAATCCAAGGAGTAACAGGATAATAGTTGATAACATCCTAGCATGCATACTAAGCAGTGGCTGAGCAGCGAGCAATAGTAACATAGCCGTACAAGGTTTTCCGGGATGTGGAGGACATGGCTGTTTGGGTTTATTTGAGAGGCATGAATATGAAGTGGTAGGATCAAGCAATCGTTCTATCCTACACCTAGGCGCGAGTGAGCTGAAAGTTATAAGCATCATATATGCTCCCCCTTACCTGATGAGAAGACGAAGTCGAAGGTGTAGCCGATCTCAAACTCGCAACGTCTCAGAGAATACCCGCGGGAGCACACAAGGAGCAAACACTGGAAAGGCAATCAACGGAGATGCATCTATTACTACGAATCAATCACGATCAAGCAACAGCAAGAAGGCAACACGAGACAACGCAATACGACATCGCATCTATCGTCGAGAGCGGTTATTAACAGGTTAAGTGGAGTATTCGTCTCACACGACGATACCGCACATTTAGAATGGTTCAAGTTGTTTAGCTACACAACATGAGCAAAGGTTGTTAACATGGCATATCACTCAAGCATGGCACATCACACAATCATGGAAATAGGTGAAGCACAAAGTAACTATCTATGCTAGTCAATTTAAGTGAGGCACAACCTAAACACGGCATTCCACTAAGTGCCCCACGAGAATTAAAGGATTTGGTACTGTTCTTCCCTAAACCATATTTTAGCTTGGTTAACAACAGCAAACAATAGCATAAACACAAAGTACATGAAATTCTTATCAAGTTACATATAAAGAACACCCCAAACGGAGTTACGATTAAAAAGATACAAGCAAAACATGTTTGGAACACAACCTGCCAACATCAGGAAGTACACTTTAGAGCAATGCATAAACAGGATAATGAAGGCAAACATTCTCGCAAATGATATGAAACTAAAGTAGACATGGTAGGGAAGGCATGGCAAAAGGAATCATGCAAAAAGGCATCATGGTTCACTAGTTATAAGCAACACAAAAAGCTATAAAACATTACTGGTCAAGGACTTAGTGAAAATCAGGAAAACAAGGCAGAAACTGTTATTTTCATGTTGTATAAACAGGACCAATTCTATATGAAAATATGCAGAAACATGACATAGCAATACATGAGCATGGATTAGGCATGATGATGATCAGGTACAAACAAGAATCAAGGTCATAGGCATAACAGATCAAAAGATATTAGGCATGCAACATGGCATCGGAAAGTTACAGACTTAGAGAAAAACAGAGGTGGTTGTCAAAAACAGCAGGATAGCAACTTTGGAGATGAATATATCTATGACCAGGAATGTAAACATGAGAATGCAATACATATAATGAAAGTAGACATGGCATAGATCAAATTGACATATTGCAATGCTCAATAGGATGCACGGTTAAAAAGATATAGGGCAGCAAAGTAGCAACTTTATATAAACAACAGCACAATAACAGCAGGGTAGCTACTTTGGGTGACGAAACAAACATCATGCAGCAGGCAAACATGACATGTGAATGCATAGCATTGAAGTAGACATGATTCTTAACAGTATGCAACAAGAATCAATGCAATAGGCCTCACGGATGTGTCACAATCATCAATCAAACTTGCACTAAAATAACAACAGCAGCACAAAACAGAAATTAGTAGCAGTTAACAGCCTGATGCCCACTTCAACTCAGATTAACAACATCAAGATGGCCACAAATAAAAATGCGCACAAAAGATGAACTTAAGTACACACAATGCTAAACAATTTTCCTTTTGGGCGCAACGTGATCCGGGCTACGGTTTACTCGCAAATTACGTCGCAAAATAGCATCAACAGCAAATATTACAGGGACTTAGAAAAAATTCGCAGAGGAAAAAAAACAGAAATCTCACCATGGGCCGATTTTCGGCCCATCTGGCCTGGCTGGACTGGCCTGAGAGGCACTGGGCTTGGAGGGGGCGCCTGGGCCGGTTGGAGGAGCTGGGCCAGCCCACTTCCGGTTGGTGGCTGGGCTGGCCGGCTTGGGCTGTGCTGGGCCACGTGGGCTGTTGGGGAGGCCGGTTCGGGATCCTCCCGATCCCTTTAGCGGGACGCGGAGGCGCCGGCTGTGACCTCGCTGACGAGGGGCGGCGCAGGAGTGAGCGGGACGGAGGCAGCAGGGACAGGCGCGGCGGCGGCCTCCGGCGAGGATGGCGGCCAGGCCCCGGGTCGGTGCGGCGGATGGATAGGGAGGATCTCGAGTTCCTCGAGCTCGATTCCCTGGAGGGCGGAGACCTGCAGTTGGGAGGAGCAGATGTGAGGCGAGGGGAAGAGGAAGGAGAGGAGGGAGGCCATGGGGAGGAGGAGAGGTGATGGCGCGGCGCCGTTCCGTCCAGCCGGCGATGGAGGCGGCGGCGGCTCGGTGATCCCGCGGCGTGGCGCTCGAGAGGCGGTGGGAGAGGAGAGAGAATAGGTAGGTGGGTGACGTGGCAGGTTCCTGGCCATTGGATCGGCCGATCCGACGGTTGGGAGTTGCTGGATCTGGGGATTTTGGGTTAGGGGTGTTTTGGGCGAAAATGGGGCAATTTTTGGGGCAAATATGAGGGGGTGGCTGCAATTTTTAGGCTAGGGAACCCCTAGAAAGGGGTGGGAGAGTGGTGGTCTTTATATAACCTAGGTGGCTGGCAGTTTGCAAAAACATCCCCAGTTTTTCTCTCTCGCGCGCGGTGTTTACGGTTCTGACCGCCGAGGGTTCGCAGGACCTCCGATTCGGGTAAAACTTCGAACTACGCGATCAGCGCGTCGAGCCGGCGGCGTTCACCTCGCGCTGGAACCGTTCTGAGAACACTTTATGACGCGCTATAAAAATAACCCGCTTAATTATTAAACGGGGTTTTCGTTCCGTTGGCTGCGGGTGGTCTCGTGCGGGTTTTTGCGACGGTGATCGGGCGAAACCCGGTGTCGCAAGGTCGAGTGTCAGGGTGGCAAGGGTCGGTCTCCGTCCAGTACGAGATAAGAGGGGGGAAATAATCGCCGATCGATAAATTGGGGATGCGAACACCGCAAACAAATTAGGCAATCAATCAATTCACACCGAAAACAATTTTTTTATTATTTTTTGTGAAATATGGGTTGTTACACTGCTCCAAGAGAAAAACTGACACTTGTCATTTGAGAGCAACCCACATCTAAGGAAACTGAAGAACCTAAGTGAGGAAAACCACCAGCCTGAGTAGTTGAGAATTTCTGAGGAAGTCGGTTCGAGTGATCCAAAGATTTTTACTCTTGAAGACTGTGATCTTCTAGCCGGTGTAGAGGTCATCGTTCTGAGGAAGTCAAGATGCAATTGTGACTTCCCTGAGTGAATAGAGTCTGTGAAGGTTTTGGGAGTCTACGTTGAAGGCTCACCTGAGTAATTGGACGGAGTCTGAGGACTTCGGTTCAAGGAGAATAAGGTCAAGACTATGTGTTCTGAGTTCAATCTCAACCTCTCCAACCAGATGTAAAGTTGTCACAGCAACTCGAACTGGTTCATCAAATCCGAGTCTTGAGTGCCCTGGTGCTATTTCCTCAAACTCTACTCTTAAATTTGTGCACTGATGACTTGTCCTGATGCCCTCCCTTCTGTGTTTCCTCAGTCCTCATTCCTCAGGCATTGCATCTGTTATACTTTAGCTCTTATGGTTTAAGCTATTCTTCTTCCAATATGATGTTTTGTAGTCATGTCTACTTTCTGTAATGCTCCTGCACTTCTTCGTTTTGTGTGTTTCCTCAAGTTCGCATTGCCTCAGTCCTGAGGAAATTGTAATTCCGCTAGAAAATTAAAAATCTCCCATTCACCCCCCTCTGGTCGACTTATTGCGCTTTCAATTGGTATCAGAGCAAAGTACTCCCTTGTTCTGTGTGATTCGGTTTAACCACCTGGAGTTTAAGCTATGTCGACCTCAGGTACAATGGGTGTTGCTTCAAACTGCCCCACCTTTGACGGTATTGACTACCGGTACTAGAAGAACAAGATGAGGATGCATCTTGAAGCTATTGACAAGGAGCTGTGGGACATTGTTGATCAAGGCATTCCTGAACCTACCCTGATGACTTCTCCTGAAGTCGTCAAGAGAGACTGGCAGCTTGATGAAAAAACTCGAAGCATTATTGGTGGCCACTTCAACAAGGCACAATTCAACCGTATCATCGGTCTCGATACAGCAAAGAAGATATGGACAAGACTGTCGAAAGTCAATGAAAGAGTTTTCGCACAACGAGACTCTCGAGTTGATACTCTTCGTAGTCTCTTCAACAGGTTCAAGAGGCTAGACAATGAACATGTACAACAAACCTTTGACAGGCGCACTGACATATCGAATGAACTTCAAGCGCTGGGTGCCACTGACATCACAGACCACGAGGTGGTGAACAAACTACTGAGGTCTTTGGACAACTCATTTGAGTTCCTATCACTAATGATTCAAGAACGGCCTGATTTCAGGACTCTCGATCCTGCAGACATCCTTGAGCGCCTTAATGCTCATGAACTGAAGCTCGCTGAGAAACGAGACTTATACGGTTCCACCCCGAAAGTCCGTGCGCTAAAAGCAAAGGCACGGAAGGTATCCTCTGATGAAGAGTCTGAGGCTGATTCTGATGATCCTGAAACCCTCAGTCGGGAACTGGCTCTTCTCACTAGAAAATTCCAAAGATTCACGAAGAAGAATCGCTTCGGAAATTCCTCAAGATCTTCCTCAAGAAGAAGCAAAGATGATGAATCTGTTGAGACAAGAAAAAGAGTCTGCCACAAATGCAATAAACCTTGGCATTACATCGCTGAGTGTCCTCTCTGGGAAAAGGAAGCTAAGCTGAAGAAGAAGAAGAAGAAGAAGAAGAAAGGGAAAGATGACACTTCTAATGAAAAGTCAAAGAAGAAATCCTCAAGATCCTCAAAGTCTGCTGGCTATAGGAACAACAGCTCCCGTAAGGCTCGCGCATATCTCGGAAAAGAATTGGATTCTGAAGAATATGATTCTGATCTTGAAGCTGAGGAAGAAGGATCTGAAGAATCTGAGGGTGTGGCCGGTCTGGCTCTTGCCACAACACTTGTCAGCAAGTCTATCTTTAGCACTGAGAAATCTGACCCACTCCACGTTGATGATGAAGTTGAAGATACCACTCCTGCCTTCTTCTTCATGGCCCAATCTTCCAAGGTATCTATTTACTCTTCATGTGATGATCCCTCAGATGAGGAACCTCATGAAAACTATGCTAAACTTGCTTCTAAGCAACAACGTGCACTTGAAAAGATTCAGAACTCACTAAACAAGAGTGATGATATGTAGGTTGAGGAAATCACGAAGACTCAAAAATTGACTGATGATTCAAAAATTCTTCAGTCAAGGTTTGATGACTTAATCAGTCGTCATGAGGCACTCCTCACCGATCATGAGAAGCTGGCTCATGAGTTCCTCATGAGAAAGAAAGAACTTGAGCGCGTGAGGATGTCTCATGACGATCTGAGGAAAGAAAACAACTCACTCCTCTCCCAAAAGATCATCATGCCTCAAGAAGGATTTAATCCTCTTGTTTAAAGTGCATTGAACATGACCGTATCACTTCTGTACCTAGTTCTACAATATCTTCAGACTCTGTTATTCAATTGCCTCTGTGTTATCTAACCCCTCATCTGAGGATACCATAGCTATTGCTGAAGAAAATGCTAGGTTGAAGAGTCTTCTGGAAACCGGTATGTTCAAGAGTCTGAAAGGGCATCAGATTCTTCGTGACATCCTCAAGAAACAGATCCTCAACAGGAATCCGAGGAAAGAAGGTATCGACTTCACCTGAAACCTCAACGCTGATGGGTCTTACTGGAAACCTGACCAATACCCAAATACCACTTGGGTTCTGGAAAAAATGCCTCCTCCTGATCCCTATACTTTATCTGGTTATGACATTGCTTCCTCAGATGTGGTTATGCATGAACGGCCCTCCAGTAAAGCATATTCGGGTTCAGAAGGACCTCATCACTAACCTCCCTGTGGATGCAGATGAAAATGAGCTGAGGGTATCATCTGAGGACGATTCCTCAAAGGGAAATGATTATAACTATGTCTCAGCTAACCATTTTGTTCACAGGGAAACTCCTCATAAGAATGCTTATTCATTTATTTATCCTGATACCACCATTTCGCGTCCCATTAGGTCTCATCGTTCTCATCAGTCCTCATATGCTTCAAGGCCACCCATTAGGATGTGGGTGGTGAAGAAGAACTAACCATCTTTGCAGGAACGCGTCCTGGGGCAATCGTAAATTTTGCAGATCATATGCCAAGGACGATATTACTTGAGTCAGTTGAAGGAGATTTATATATTTGGGTCTCGTGGAATCAATCCTGAGGAACATCCGGAGGAATTAATTCTGAGGAATCATAAATTTTCAAACTGAGACTGGCTCATAAATTGTTGTATGAGATACTAATTCCTTTGAAGGGGAAGACAAAATGGGTGATGGATAGTGGATGCACAAATCACATGACTGGTGATAGAAGCCTTCTCATGGAATCATCTCTGAGTCCTTCTTCGAAGAAAACCATCACCTTCGTTGATAAAGGTAAAAGTAAGGTATTGGGTCTCGGCAGAGTTGCTATCTCTCGAGACCAACATAATGACAAAGTCATGCTTGTTGAATCCCTCGGGTACAACCCGATGTCTCTGTCTATGCTATGTGATCTTGACCTCGTTATTCTCTTCGTAAAATATGGCTGTGAATTTTATATGGTTAGCGATAACTCCATCGTGTTTCGAGGACTTAGGAAAGGTGACATGTATATTGTAGATTTTTCTGAAGGTCCTCAGGTTGCTACTTGCCTCATGGCTCGAGCCTCAGAGTGTTGGCTATGGCATCAAAGACTCGGCCACGCTGGAATGAGGAACCTCCAGAAACTGGTTCTGAAGAAACATGTCCTCGGGATTGAGGAAATTAGATTCTCCAAGGACCGGCTATGTGGCGCGTGTGAAGCTGGAAACATGACCAAGGCCAAGCATCCTGCGAAGACCATCATGACGACTACAAGACCTCTGGAATTACTTCACATGGATCTATTTAGTCCTCCAAAGTATTCAAGCTTTTGAGGTAGTATGTATGGTCTTGTTATTATTGATGACTTCTCACGATACACTTGGGTGCATTTTCTTCTTTATAAGTCAGAAACCCCAACAATCTTCAAGCGCTTCGCCCAGCGAGTCTTGAACAACTACAACTTGAAGATCAAGCACATTTGAAGTGAAAACGGCACTGAGTTCAAGAACATTGGCGTGGAAGAATTCCTCAAGGACTTGGGCATCACCCATGAGTTCTCAGCACCCAACACTCCTTAGCAAAATGGAGTTGTTGAGAGGAATAACCGAACCCTCATCGAGATGGCTCGAACGATGCTGGCTAAATACAATACACCACTCATTTGGTGGGCTGAAGCAATCAACACTTCCTGCCACATCGTCAACCGAGTGTATCTTCACAAGTTCTTCAAGAAAACATCATATGAGCTAATGGTCGGTAAGAAACCCAATGTGAGTTACTTCAAGGTATTCGGTGCACCATGTTGGATTCATGATCCTCATCACAGTCCAAATTCGCACCCAAAGCTTGTGAGGGTTTCATGCTTGGTTACGGTATCAACTCGCACACCTACAGAGTCTACAACATCAGTCATCAAAACATTGTTGAGATAGTAGATGTGCGGTTTGATGAATCTGACGGCTCGCAAAGAGGGCACCTGCCACCTATTTTAGATGAAGAATCACCTGAAGAACAGATCAAGAAAATGGGTGTTGTTGACATCATTCCCGTTGACCATCCTGATGAAACACACATACCTCCTGCTCCTGAAGAACACCCAAATCCTGAAGAAAATGATCCTGATGACGTTCCTGATCCTGAGGCTCCTGAGAGCCCTGAAGCACCTGAAGCTGATGCTAATGAATCTGATGACAGTGATGACGATTCGCCTCAAGATCATCGACCTCGTCTTCCTCGAGTGGCTAATGAAGTTCATATTGACAAAATCCTCGCTGACGTCAACATACCAGGTCCTCTCACTCGTGGTAGAGCAAATCGAATAGCTAACTTTTGTGGGAATTTTTCATTTGTGTCTATCTCATAACCCACCAAAGTTGTTGAGGCATTCCAAGAAGCGGAATGGATTCAGGCCATGCAAGATGAACTTCTTCAGTTCAAACTGAACGATGTCTGGGAATTGGTCAAACGTCCTGATCCTCGAGTTCACAATGTCATCGGCACGAAGTGGATCTACTGCAACAAACTCGATGAAGATGGACAAGTCATCAGGAAAAAAGCTCGTCTCGTAGCACAAGGATACACAAAAGTTGATGGCATCGACTTCGGTGAAACCTTCTCTCCTGTTGCTAGACTTGAGTCCATTCGCATCATGCTTGCATTTGCTAACCATCATAATATCAAGTTATATCAAATGGATGCGAAAAGTGCATTCCTCAATGTTAATATTGAGGAATAAGTATATGTTGCTCAACCCCCAGGTTTTGAAGACTCGAAGAATCCCGACATGGTGTATAGATTGAAGAAAGCCCCCTCCGGCTTGGTATGACACACTAAGGGATTTCCTCATCTGCAAGGGCTTCAAATCTGGTTCCCTCGATCCAACTCTTTTCACCAAGCGTTATCATGATGCCTTATTAAAATGTCAAATATACGTTGATGACATTACATTTGGATGCACTAACAAGAAATACAGTGAAGAATTTTCATTCTTGATGAGTGAACATTATCAGATGTTCATGATGGGCGAACTGAAGTTCTTCTTAGGGCTTCAAATTCGTCAGCAACGCAACGGCATTTTCATCTCTCAGGAAAAGTACCTCAAGGAGTGCCTGAGGAAATTCGAGATGCAATAATGCAAAGGTATCAAGACACCGATGCCTACAAATGGACAACTCGGTCCCGATGAAAATGGCAAGGACTACGATAAAAAGGTATACCGCTCCATGATAGGTTCTCTGCTATATTTATGTGCATCTAGGCCTGATATAATGTTGAGCGTTTGCATGTGTGCCCGATTCCAAGCGGCACCAAAGGAATCGCTTCAATAAGCGGTGAAACGAATTCTTTGATATTTGGCTCACACCCCGTCGCTAGGCTTATGGTATCCAAAAGGCACACAGCTAGATCTTGTTGGATACTCAGACTCATATTATGATGGAGATCGAATGGATCGGAAGTCTACCTCAGGAACATGTCACTTCCTCGGACGCTCACTGGTGTGCTCGTCATCGAAGAAGAAGAACTGTGTCTCCCTCTCCACTGTTGAAGCTGAATACATCGCCGCTGGTGCAAGCTTCTCACAACTTCTATGGATGAAGCAAACTCTCAAGGACTACGACATCAACCTGAAGAAAGTACCACTACTGTGTGACAATGAGAGCTCCATTAAGATCTCTCAGAACCCGGTGCAGCACTCAAAGACAAAGCACATTGAGTTTCGGTACCACTTTCTTCGGGATCACTTGTTGAAGGAAGACATCGGCATCAGCCACGTGAAGAATGAAGACCAACTTGCTGATATATTCACTAAGCCTTTGGATGAGAAGCGTTTTAGCACTCTGAGGTGTGTGCTAAATATCTTAGATTCCTCAAATGTCTAGTGAATGGACACACATCCTAATGCTTAAACAATACTGAAGAATCCTGATGTACAACACATGATGCGTCGTACTCCTCAAATCCTGAGGAACTACCTTGCTAAGTGTTAAGAAATTAACGTGGAATTGACTCAAGATCCATACGACAATTGTATGGTATCAAGTGTCTTATTCCCTATAAGGTGGGTAGCGCCACTGCCCAAATTCCTCAGAAATTATTGGTCCTCAGTTTCCTCATTTGTGTCTTCATCCTGATACTTACTGTTTTGTCCTCAACAGCATTCACCTGCAGCTTTTGTTCTTCAGAATTTGTTTCTTCATGTAGGTGAATGTGATCGGACCCGTCCCTCTGTGCTCACTTGTCCAAGCTTTCTATCTCAAGTATGTGTTCATCGGAAACTCACATGTTCCTCAAACTGAAGCCTTACTGTATCCTTAAAATCTTCAGTGTCCTTGGTGCCTCAGTTGAGGACCATCAATTTAACGTTGATCTTATCCCTTGATTGTTGCGCTTTTACCGCGCATCGTGCACATCCATCAATGAGATAACCACAGAAATCCGAACCGCCAGGGGAAATCTTGTGCACAAAAATCACGACCCCTCAGTTTTACCCCTCTATAAATAGCCACCACCCCCGCGGTCATTTTACCCCCACACCTCATTCTCTCTCGTGCTGCCGCCCTTGAGCTCCTCAAGCTCTCGCGCTGTCGACGTCGGAGTTCATCGGCGCTGGAGAAGACTGCCTCGGGTTTCCTCAGCATTCGCCTCATTTCTCGTACGACACTGTCTCAATCATTAATTCTTCAGTACTGCAACTTCTTCAAGATTCTTCAAGCCACACAATTCCTCAGCAGTACTGAAATCTTACTGAGACCTATGCTTCGTTAATTTGCTTTCCTCAACACCTTCCTCATGAACGCATATAACCGTACCCCACTTCCTTCGCAACTTAATTCTATCACAGGTACATGTCCGCTGAGGAATCTTATGGTTCTCATATGTGCCATCCTGGTTTTTGGCCCTTTTCATTTGCAAAACCTTTTTGCTGATTTCTAAAAATTGGGATTTCATTTTCTTGATGATTTGCAAACTCTTTTGGCCTTGATCACATGGACCTAAATTTTTCCTAGGCCAAGTGACCTCCAATCCTTTCTCCCTCATGTCCTAGATCAAGATTTGATCACCCATGCCATTGCCACATTTTTAGTTCTCAAGATTTTCCTTTTTCATCAAAGGAATAAGCATTTTCCCCCATATTCTTGAAGCCATCAACTCTTCTGGTTGTCCAATTGTTTTGAAACTTTTTGTGTTGAACTCTAGGATCATGCCTCATGATTCTATGGAAGAAAATCATCAATTTCAGTACAAATTTCCCCCTGTAGAAATTCATTTCCATTTCTGGACAGAGGAGCACTTTGTGAAGGAAGTACCTGGGCACTGGTCCATTGGCCCTGAGATTTTTACCACTTCAGCACCTTCCTAAACCTTGCCTGCACACAAAAATTCAACCCAAATGGCCCAGCCAATCGCCCTACATAAATTCTCAAACTTTGCTGCAGAAACCTAATATTGAAGCTAGCCTTCGCAGCAGCCCTCCCCGTGATCATCCAAAGCCACATCCCAGCTTCTGGACGTTCACTACGCGCCATAGACACGCTTGGCGAACAGTGTCTGCCCCCTGTGCACGCATGCACGGGGTGAGCACGCACACTGCCTGCCATAGGCGTGCTCTGGCTGTGGCCGAGCCGTCGCCATCGGGGGCACGCCTCACCCGGCAGGCCCGCAGTCGTGTCTCCCTGTTCGTAGCGCCAAGGGAACCTCCGCACACCACCTGGCCTCGCCCAAAGCCGCGACGCTCTCCGGAGGCCTCACCGTCGCTGCCCCTATTCGAAGGAGGCGCACGCGGGACGGCCACTATGACGAGCACGCCTCCGCGGTGCCCGTGTCCGCTTCTGCTCGTCGCTAGCCTCCTCGCACGCCCGCTTGCCACCTGCCCCAGCAAAGCTGCGCCGCCCTCCGTCCAGCTCATCGATACAGAGCCGCCGCAGCGTCCTTTGCCGATGTGACCCGTCACCCCGCCGATGCAGCGCCTGGGGAGCCGCTCGCACGCGCGCCAGGGCACCTCCAGAAAGTCCTCAACACGCCGGAGACGCTAGAGCTCATCCACTCCCGAACACTGCTCCAATTGCTTCTGACCGGTGGCATCCTCGACGGAATCCCATCTCCGCCAACAGAACCCTAGCCCCTCCTCGATTCTAGCCATCCAAGCCACCTCCACCCTACTTCAATCGAGCACAAAGCTCAGTAACGCCCGCCGGGGAGGCCCCATGCAGTGGATCTCACCGGAGCCCCGCTGTGAGGTCGCCACCGTGGCTAGCCTCCTCTGGTGATCCCCCATACCCGTCATTGCTCCCCCTAGCCTCCTCACACTCCAGTGGTTCTAACGCCGTACTCGCCAGTGGTATCCGTGAAGGTTTGCCCGGCGCCGACGAGCACATCCGCCGTTAGACACTGGAGATCAACCTAGCCTCGCCGTCTGACCACCGTTCGCCGTGTTCTGGGTACGTTCGTGCTCGCCAGATGCTCCTCCGTCCACTTGTGAAGTCGCCCGTCACTGGCAGGGCCCCGTCGACGGCGAACTACCTCGCCTGAGTCGCAGGATTCTGTTTTCGCCTCCCCCTCACATAAACCTGACAGGGCTGGCCCACTGTCAGCCACCCAGGCCAGCCCGAAAGGGAATCAAGGGAGGCGTACTCCCCCGAATACGCCTTCGACGTGGCATGTTCCAGTAATTCTCTGAAATTCATTTAAATCTTTTTAAAATTGATATTTTGACCCAACTTTGACCACTGGTATATTCTAAACCACAAGGCCAAATGAGTTTATTCTTTTTGCTAAATTTTTGTCTTGATCTCCTCTTTAAGTTGGAAAAGTTTGGTAATTTTCCCCTCTGTCTAGGTGTACTGGATAGAAGCAAATTGCATGTTACTTATTTTTCCCTTTTAAAATTAATTTCAGAGGACTCCAACTTGCTTGCTGAGAACCAGAAGTTCAGTGACACTCCACTTGACCAAGGCAAGCCACAACATTCTTGTCATGAGGGTCTTGATTTGCTACATAATGTTTTGCTCACTTGCATTGAAATTGCTTTAAAATTTATTTATAAATAATTAAATTATCCCATGTTAAATTGACCATGATATGTTCCCTGATCATATACATATTTGCTTGAGCCCATGACATATCCATGTTAATTTCATCATGATTCATACTATTATTGCTTATGTGTTGATCCCATATATGTCTCGATGACCATGCCCCGTTGAATCCATATTGATCCATATTAGTTGCTGCATATGTTTTGTGGTATCATGTTCATATATCAAGTTGGTTTATGAATTGATCTCATATTGCTAATGAACATGGTTGGAACTTAATGAACATGAATTAACAGTTGACCAAGTGCCACCGAACCGGACTCATTTCGTGCAGCCACATTTGCCTGTATGGGCAGGCCTTAGCTTGGGCTATTGTAGTGCCTTCACGGATGTCACCAAAGAGGGGAGGTTACGCATTGCATGCTACCCTGATCATGAAGGTGGTGGTAATCTCGAGATCCAGAGTTGATATGTTTACCCGGGAGTCCCCGATTGGGACAACGATAAGGACCATGCGATGGTCAGGGCCACGCGATGGCAGGGATACCCAAGACATGCGATGTCGGTGGCACCGTAGGAGGATTACGCGGTAGTCAAGTTTCGTTCGAATAGTCCTAGTCCTTTGGGCAAGGAGCTCCATGGTGTGGGTAAAGTGCACAACCTCTGCAGAGTGTCACACAAATCTATTCGAATATCCGCGTACACGGTAATAGACACCGTTCGTACTAGGTCACACTTTGGGTCAACACACAAAACGGTAATATGATGAAGTTAACTTGCGGTCATGCGATCACCGGTATAATCGGAGGTCATGCGATGGCCCGGAGGTTGAGTCAGGATGGACTCAGAGGTAAGGTTCATGGTCATGCGATGATCATGGACGGATGGTAATGATATGATCTAACTAAGAACTTATGATGTATGTTATGCTTGCATTGTTGATGATTGTTCACTCTAATGGCATGGCTGTTGTGAGCTTGCAAGTACATTCAATGTATTGACCTAACGTATGATTCCAGATGCAGGAGAAGCCGAGCATGAAGAATCTGGTGTGCCGTACTTCACGAACTAGGCCGTATCCCAGCAGTGTCCCCGTGGAGTGGAGCTCCATCACCCCGTTATTCCGCTGCCGTAGAGTATCTCGTCGCTCGTATCGAGGCCCCGATATGTAACATAAATAATGTAGATGATTTTGCCGCACGAGATGTGCCGCCATGCCTCGTAGTCATTTGTATCCCGAACCTATGTACCTATATAATTATTAATAAAGCGGTTGTTTCTATACCAATTTGTTGTGCATTGCCAGAAGACATGATCTCTGGGCTGGCAGTGTAAGGTAAACCGGTTGCTCTAAGCCGGGGTGCCACAACGATTGGTATCAGAGCCGCGTTGACTGTAGGACACGCTAGTTCACGAGCGCTAGATCAACGCTAGTCTAGAGTATTTCTTGTCATGTGCACTCTAGTCGATCCATTGGATGATTGCTTGGCATGCATATAGTTGCATTGGTTATTGTTGCTAATGACTAACCCTGTGAGTGTAGATGGCACCTGTTCCATACCCCTTTAAGTATGAGTATTCGTCGTCAGGCTTACCATCGCTGCTCCGCAGAGTTTGGCTCCGACTGTACCATCATGGAGAAGACCCAGTGTTCCAGGTGTACCGCGAGAAGTTGGCTGACTTCATGCACGAGTACCGCGATGAGGTGTTCCTTTTCACGAGCTCCGTGATCGGCAGCCTTTCCCATTCCGCGAAGGGAGGACCCGCCTCGACACCGGATCAGGCTATACTCTATGCTTCTTTGGACGCCCTTCTCGACTTGCGCCAGCAGGAGGTCGAGATGCAAACTCACCCAGGTTTCTCCCACTACCCCACCATGTCTTCTATAGGGCAGGTTCTCTTTCCGCCCGACTCGGAGTGCGACCGGGAAGCTGTCCACCTCACTCGTTACATGAACGCTCAGTATGAGTTGATCATTAGTCTTGCAGAGGAGCTGGCTCGTCCGAGGGAGGCACTTGCTTCTATCAGCAAGATCAGTCTCCACCTCCTCCTCTACATTCCACCTTTGGACCGATGTCGACACTGGAGACTCCAGCTGTTCTGGTAGTCACTCGACGCGAGACCCCAGAGGGGTGGGCCGCGTTGACTGCTGCCCCTGCTGCTCCTATGCTTAGATAGCGTACTCCCCCTCCTTCTGAGGGAGAGTCTTCTCTTCAGCGTCGCCATCTTGACGTTGCTTCTCGCAGCACGATCCACATCGCTAGTTCTGACTCTGAGGGAGACTCCGATTGTCCAGCTGACTGCCAAGGCCCGCTTCACTTCCACGACTAGAGCGATGTCGAGTAGCTGCATGAGTATGTATTGCATTTGTCGTAATGCCGTGCATGATGTCAACTGCCGTATGAGAAGTACGAGTTATGCTATCCCCTACTAGTTGATTTGTATGAGGTTGTAATGCTATGTATAATTATCAGTGTGCATCTTGTTTTTATTTGGCTATCTCTAATGCTTCTTTTGACTCATTTTCTCGATGGTTTTGACATGGTGATCCGAACGAACCCCTGCTCGCTTTCTCGCCGAAAGTGGCACCATGCCTGGTTCTCAGCTGATTCGTGGTCGGCCGTCCGGGGTGGATTCCTATTTTACCTTTCTCTTTCGGCAACATGCTCGTGTTCTGAGCTGCTTTCCGGCCGTCTCAGGCAGTTGCTGAGTTTCTCTTCGCAGTGGAGACCCTGTGTTCTGAGATGTATTCTCGGCCGTCTCCGAGGACCTCTTCCTTCTTCTTATCAACGCTGCTCCGAGTTCTGAGCTGATCTTCAGCCGTCTTGAGCAGTGGTTGAGCTATTCCAGTGATGCCCCAGATCTGAGTTGTCAAGACCGTTCTGGAGGCCGCTGGGTTTATTCGCTGGTTTTTGCAAGGGTTCGAATGGACATCAACTGTCGCTTGCTGGTGTTTTGAGCTTCTTTCGCTGTCACTTTACTTATTTCCCCTATGGTGGTTTCTCATGATATTGGCGCTTTATTGGGAACAGATTTAGGATGAGGCGAGGTGAAGGCAGTAACTCTGGTGGCGACGATACCACCGTTCGTCGTTCCGCTAGGCAAGATGGACTGTCACCAGAACCGATACCACCTCATCCACCTCAGGCACCAACCACAGAACAGATCATGAGAATGTTTGAAGAAAAGAGAAACCAGGATCTCATGGAATTACTGAGAAGCATGCAGACTATTGTGGGACAGAATCAGAACCCGGGATTTCGCTCCAAGCTATCCGATTTCCATCGCGCCCGACCCCGACCTTTGACCAAGCAGCAGATCCCATGGAAGCTGATGACTGGTTGAGGACCATTGAAAAAAAATTGGTGATTACTCACTGCGAGGAAGCTGACAAGGTACCGTTTTCCACTCACTATCTCGAAGGGTCCGCGGCAATTTGGTGGGACAATACCAAGGCAGTATGGCCTCCAGAGGAAGACATTACGTGGGAAAAGTTCAAGGAAAAGTTTCGCACCTACCACATCCCTACCGGGGTATTGAAGGTCAAACAACGGGAGTTCCTCGCCCTTGTCCAAGGCAGCATGTCAGGGACTGAATACCTCAACAAGTTCAACCACCTTGCAAAATACTCGATTCATGATGTGGCCACCGAAGAGAGGAAGATAGATCGTTTCCTTGGAGGACTCAAAGCCACTCTCTGTTGCTAGCTCAACATGTTGGACTTCCCAGACTTCCAGACTCTTGTCAACAAGGCGCTCATAACAGAACGGGAGTACAAGTATGTCACTGAGACTAAGTTTGGGAATGACGACCGCAAGCGTAAATATGAAGCTAAGAAGACTAATGATGGGCCATCCTTCCCGAAAACACGCATCTGGCAGCCCGCCCCGCAGCCTGCTCAGACCGATTTCAAGCCTTCTTGGACTAATGGCAACGCTGCGACCACCAAACCGGCAAACCACGGGAAGTCGTTCATCACTCCCCAAGTCAAGGAAGATTGTATTCGCAATGGCACTGAGGTTCTGGACTGCCACTCAGAAAAACTACTATGCCTCAGTCCTTTACATGGCGCAAAAGGTCTTTCCTCATAAACACATTCCTCCTCCAGATATGGAGGACATACCTTGCTTCAACAACGTGTTGCGGGACTTGTTTCATGCCAAAATGCTTCAGTTCTTCTCCGAGTCTATACATTGTTATGAAGAGCTTGTGCTTCAGTTTTATGCCACGTTCTATGTCTTAGGGGATCCCAAAGACATCAACACTTGGGTGCTAGAATGGATGACTGAGCATCAGCACTACACTGCCTCTGTGCCTGAGATCGTTGAGATTCTCCAGCTTCCTCCCTCTGATGCTTCAGTTCCCAGCACTTACGGTGCTCCACTTCTGAGGAACGATCTGATGAACATGCTGATGAAGCCTCAAGCCCCTGAAGCTCCGCCCCGGACCAAGTTCCTCGTGTCTGAGCTTCAGTATCTTCCCAGCACCATGTATAGAATAATGGCCAAGTCTTTCTGCCCAATCAAGGGATATGAGTCCACTGCTGAAGAAGATGTTGGCATCATGAAGAACATCCTGTATAACCTCTGCATGTCTGCGCCCATCAATGTCTCTGACTCCTTCTTAAGGACGATGGTTGATGCTGCCCAAAATCCTCATATTCTGAATCCATACGCTCAATGGATTATGAAGTTGATCTGTGCAAAGACCGGTATCAAATATAAGCCTGATCAGGCTAATCATCGCATGTACGTGCCTCCAGTTGAAGTCTTCAGCATACGATTGCCTCAAATGCCAAGGGCAAAGAACTCTTCTATGAGGAAGTTCTCCCAGAGGATTCTCTTGGTGCCAACATTCGCCAGCCTTAGTCTCGCACCCCTCATGAGGAACGCACACATGCCTCAACTGAGGAAACTACTCAAGCTCGCATCATGACTAACCGCGAGATCCTCATCAGTCTGCATCAGAAAGTCGATCGCAATCATGACTGGAAAAAGCGTCAGATTGGCGACATCCTCAGCTACATGGCGCAGATGCACACCGCCCAAAAGAAGGTTCATCAGTATGATCATCATACATATCAATGACTTGATGCTCTTCTGACTGAAGTCATTACGCCTGAAGACCTCGCCAAGCTTGGCCTCAAGCAGCCTCAGATCTCCGAGATTCGGCCTCCTCGTCAGGTCACCAAATGCAAGACACCTCTCAATACTAGGGAAATATCTATACATGGAAACGTTATTAGTGGCGCATATATTGAGCCATGCGCCACCATCTGTTAGGGGTGGCGCACCGGAAAATAATGTGCCACCCATATGTGCCACCCATAAGCCCTTAGGGGTGGCGCATTATTTCCTAGTGTGCCACCCCTAAGAGTGGGCCAGCCTGGATGAGCTTATATGTGGCGCATTTTGGGAATGCGCCACCCATAATTTTCTTAGGGGTAGCGCATTTTCGCAACGCGCCACCTGTTGGGGGGATGGATCAGGCCCATAGACCCGGCATTAAAAACCTCTGGGCCGACTTACATATGAAGGCCCACAAAGAAGACCCGACTAGGAGTCTGACGTTTCAAGCGTGAAGATTGAAGCCCTAGAAGTAATTCGACTTACCTTGTATAGCATGTAGCAAACTTGTAAAGTAGAATAGAACTCCACATCGTATAGGAGTCGGACTCTAGGAATCCCGGGACCCGACGCCTTTATAAGCCGAGGTCCATGGGAGCCAAAGCCAGGACTTACCTCAAGCCAGGACTAGACAACTCGCGCCATAACCTTGATCTTCACGAGACTAAAGTTGCGAAACATCATCACTGTAATCGATAAGATCGGCTCTTCCTATTGAGGAGTCGATCCCACAATAGTCAAGAAGCAGGAGTAGGTCTTTACCACATCAACGGGGCCGAACCTGGGTAAATCGCCGAGTCCCGTGTCTATGTCGACTCTCTCCTCGAATCCGCCTCGCAGCAAAGGTCCCATGATAAGTCCGACTCTACAGACATCTTCCGTGACTTTCCCACGACAGTTGGCGCCCACCGTGGGGCCTGCGCTCGCAGGTGTTGAGATTCTGGAGGGAGCTCTGCAAGGTATGGAAGGATTTGTTACTGGACGAATCACCAGAAGCCGGAGCGGAATGATCTGTATTGACGACGCCACCTGGGGGCCCGAAGCTGATTTCATTGAGTCAGGCTATCAGGTCCCAGTTGATACACGAGATAACTTCTCGTCCCTCGTTGGTTACCCCAAGTGGAAGGTGAGATGTAGCGTAGAAGCAAGTTTCCCTTATCGAAGATGCTAAGGTTGTAAGTGTCGAACCAGTAGGGACTCCAACAGATACAAAAAGGTGGTGAAGTGAACAATTGGCGTCGTTGACAATCTAAGGATTGCTAACTTCACCTGGACCTGCACCCACAACAAATAACTTTGCTTCCCAACGAGTACAGAGGAGTTGTCAATTCCTCCGGCCTTGTTGTTTACAAAGGATAAAAGCCACGGGATAATAATGATAGTGATAGCAACGGAAAAGTAAATACTGAAAGTAAATTGAAGGTGTAAATAGTGTTGGAAATATGGACCGGGTCCTATGATGTTCACTAGTGATGTCTCTCTCCCAAAAGACGATAAAATAGCCATGCAAGGTAAACAAATTACAGATGGGAAATTGACAGGATTATGTGCGCAAACCAATGCTAATTATGCTAAACAGAAAGGAAGAGGCTCAAAAGCATGGGAAGTACGCCAAGACAAGTAGACCGAAATCCAACTGCATCTACCTACTAATCATCCACCTTGAGATATCTATCCAGATCTCGCTGGTATTAAGTTGTGAATCCCACCCAAAGTGTAAACTCAAAGCAACAGACAATTGTATTAAATATCTTTGCGTAAAGTAAACAATCCTTGCACCCGCAAGTACAAGCACCGTTGTTTTCCCCCTTGTGGCAACAGCACATCCCCTAGACTCATGTTTCTGTCACTCAAGCTAGTCATCGGGGGGCATGAACCCACAATCATGCATAACGCTCCCTCTTGGAGTCACTACCTACTACTTGGCCAAAGCAATAAACAGCAACGGAGAACATGCAAGAATTACTCAAGAACATAAATATAAAAGAAGAGAATCAAATATATAACTCAATCACAATCTAAACATAATCTCATAATCCATCGGATCCCAGCAAACTCAACAAAGCAACAGCAGAAAGATTACATATGTGCCTCGACCATGTAGGGCAGCTCACGAGGTCTAATCCATGAAGAACAAAGAGGGGAGGAGAACATCACATAGCTACTGCTCATAGACCCATGGTCCAAGGTGGACTACTCACGGTTCATCCGAGAAGCGTCCATGGTGGTGGAGAAGCTCCCGGAGGTGATTCCTCCCTCCGGTAGGGTGCCGGGAAGAGGTCTTCTGGTGCTCCAAATCTTGGAAGCGCGGCGGCGGCGGAACAGAGGAGAGATCGCGAAAAAGGGTTCCATCCCCGAGGATTTCTTGTCACGGGGAATAAAAAGGCAAAAGGGGGCAGCCAGAGGTGGGCAAGGGGCTCTAGGCGCCCCCCTGGCGCGGCCAGGGGTGGGGCCGCGCCCTCTGGCCGCCTGGGGCCCCCTGGCTCGCCTCTGGCCCCTCTCGGGCTCTTCGCGAAGCTTCCGGTATGCTGATTTTTCCTATATTTTTCCCGGAATTTTTATGGTACTCTTAATAATGGGGAATCCTGAAATATAAAAACAGCAGAAAACAGGAACTGGCACTGGTGTGCACTGAGAATATAGGTTAGTCCAAATATGATCAAAAGTGTATGGAAGTTCATCAATATCATAGCAATATCACACAAAAGAGGCATGGAGCAAGCAGAAATTATAGATACGTTTTGGACGTATCAACATCCCCAAGCTTAATTCCTGCTCGTCCTCGAGTAGGTAAATGATAACAAGCATAATTTATGTGGTGACATGCTAAAAACCATATAAGAACCTTTAAGTAAAGCAATCAAGGCATGTAATTCAATTTAAGTCATAACAGGCAAGAGTCTATATCTAGTATTGAAACAAGCAACATAAGAACATAAAGGTGCAAGAGCTCTCGCTGTCCGTGACTCGAATGTCTCCAAATGGTGTTTGCGTGCAAGAAAGGGGATAGGGATATACGAGAAAAAGTAGTTTTAAGTTGAGAACTCAATCTACTAAAGTTTCACACTTGGTATTCTTTGGAATCTTATCTTGACTCATCCCCAGACCACTAGCCAGGTACAAGTCAAAATGATCCACTCCTTTTCGACATTTTGAGCACTCATGCAATGGATGAGCGTAAGCAAGAAAGTTGACACTTAGGATGGCAAAGAGAGAATATGGTGGAGGAGGAAGACAAAAAGTTGTGAAAGGCTCACATCAATGAGGACAATCATAGGCGAGAGAAAGCCAAATGATAGATATGATGTGAGGAGTAGGGATTGCCATGCAACGGATGCACATATGAGTTAAGGTAAGCTCTCCAATGTAACTAGTGGGGTGTATCCAACTTGCTTGCTCAAGAAGACATAGAGCTCTTTTGAGGAGGCTCATCATTGGAATATACAAGCCAAGTTCTAAAGTGTGAAGGTCCCCACATAGCTATATGCATGAATGATAATCTCTATGGAGTACAAGATATAAGAGGGAGTACGAGTGTGGGTCTCTCAAAAGGAATAGTAGTGTGCCCCCTTCTCTCTTTTTATTTCTTTTTTCTATTTTTTCTATTTTTTTGTATTTTTTTGTGGCCTCAATGGCTCTTTCTATTTCTCTCATTTGTCCTCTTTGGGATCATTTAATTTTTCCACTTTGAGATTTTTTTAATTTGTCCACTTTGGGATCGTTTCCTCACTTTAGGGGCAACACTCTATATATTACAAGAAGTATAGAAGATCTTTCACACTTTACAAAGTACTCAAATCATAAAGAAATGTAACTATCATGATGTATGCAAATGTATGCCTCTGCTAGTGTAGCAGGATATGCAATGATACTAGTGCGTCATGTAGCAATGATTAGGGCAAAGCCCTACTAGCATGCGGCTCATCGATCAAGCAAGTAGCATGTATGACATGAAGATCAAGTCATGAGAAGATGGATGTTGCATGGCAATATATCTCGGAAAGGCTAAGGAAATGCCTTGATAGGTAGGTATGGTGGCTGTTTTGAGGAAGGATATAAGGAGGTTTATGATGATAGAGCGTATCATGCCAAGGGTTTGGATGTACCGGCGAAGGTGGACGCTAACTCTCGGAGTGAGAAGAAAGAAATGCACGACACAGGAAAGGCTAGCAAAATATGGGAAGGTGGAAGTGTCAACTTTCGAATACTCACATTAGTCCGAAGAACTCATGCGCTTATTATCGGTAACTCTCAATCTAATAAGGAGGTTCACAAAGAGACAAGTACCCCGAGGAGGATTATATGGGGGTTTGGTTATCCTTGCGCATCCTCGACTCATGGTACGTGAGTGTACTCTAATATTCGACCCCTCAGAAGAGTAGTGATCCATCTGGTAGCTAGAGTTCTCAACTAATTTTATAGGTTTTGAAAATAAACACGGATTGCCCAAAATACGAAATCTATCACTAATAGGATAAATCTCTTGACACCAAAAGTCCAAACATTACTCAAAACAACACCTCAAAACTATTGCAAGTTACTACTACAACTGAATAGCAACCTCAATTACCTACTTCAAGTCAAGATACAAAGCTTAGTGCAACAGGCAAACTCTCTAAACAAGATGAACATGAAAAATCAAGAGAGTTCCAGCAACAAACTAAACAAAATCTCTTTAAAAAGATAAGCATGAAAACTAAGAGCTAAAAGTGACAGCAGCTATGAAAAGATAAAGAACACACACAACAAATATAAGCATGAGAAATCCTATGTTGTGTTCTAAATTTTGGAAGTGGAGAGTGTTTCTCTCCCACACAAATAAAGTTGGGTTCTAACTTGTTATGAACAGCAAGCAAAGCTAAAGAAAACTAAAAATAAAACCTAAGAGCGAGACGCTCCAAGAATAGCACATAATGCATGAAGTGATAAAAATATAGTGAAACGAGAGACGAACTGATAATTGTTGATGGAGAAGGGGATGCACGGGGGAATCCCCAAGCTTAGATGCTTGAGTCTCCTTAAATATTTCTTGGGTATGAATGGGGGCATCCCCAAGCTTGAACGCTTGACACTTCTTAATCTCCTTTCATCATCTTCCCTCGCACACTTGAAAACTCCCTTCATACATAACTCATCATAATATGATTAGCGAGGTTAGTACCCATAATAAAATAACTTTTCTCTACTGGAAATAAAGATAATCTTTAAGAGATACTGTTTCTCAAGATTGCAAAAAAGTTTTTGCAAAGAAAAAGCAAGCTTAAGGTTTGCAAAACGAAGAAAAGGCAAAACAGGACAGAATCTGTGAAAAACAGACCAGCAGGTAGTAAAGAATTTGTTAGGGATACTTCTTCAACTCAAATCAAAAAACTCAGAACATACGAAAGTTTCGTAATTGTATAGAGCACGCTGTGTAAATAATTCAGTTCAAAAAGATGAACTGGGATTTTTCTATGATTTTTCTAGTCACGAGGACAGAATCTGTTTTCTGGACAGCATGTCACAACTTTCACTTCCCTTGTCGTATGAGGCTATAAAAGGCACAAAGCTTGAAAAGTAAAGATACAATGATGTTGATACAGTAGTAACAATCATCAAGACCACTAAAAACAGAAGAAAAACAAAAAGTAAAACCTAAATTCGTTGTGGGCTGCCTCCCGAAAGTTCTTCTTTAAAGCCATTAGCTAGGCTTAATGCAAATAGATCAAGTCTTTTCAAGAAAATAACTAGCCCGTGTGACGGACTCAATAGGCAACTTAATATTTTTCCTAGGGAAGTGTTCCATCCCTTTCTTGAGAGGGAATTGGAATTTTATAATCCCTTCTTTCATATCAATAACAGCACCCACGGTGCGAAGAAAAGGACGTCTCAAAATAATTGGAGAAGAAGGTTCACATTCAATGCCCATAATAGTAAAATCAACGGGAACATAATTTTCATTGACAATGATAAGAACATCATCTATCTTCCCTAAAGTTTTCTTTACGGAAGAATCGAAAAGACGAACACCAAAAGAGCAAGTATCAAAAGGTTTCAATTCAAATATATCATACATTCTTTTGGGCATAACAGAGGTACTAGCTCCAACATCTGATACGTTTGGGAGAAATAGCTTGATGTCTACGCATGCTTCTATTCTCGTAGACTATGTTGGGCCTCCAAGCGCAGAGGTTTGTAGGACAGCAGCAATTTCCCTCAAGTGGATGACCTAAGGTTTATCGAACTCAGGGAAGTAGAGGTTGAAGATGGTCTCTCTCAAGCAACCCTGCAATTAAGATACAAGAAGTCTCTTGTGTCCCCAACACACCTAATACAACTAGGAGTTGTATAGGTGCACTAGTTCGGAGAAGAGATGGTAAAATACGAGTGATAGGTGTGGCAAAGCAAGGTAATATAAATATGTAATAAAAAGTGCAGCAAGGAAACAAGTGGTAAACGTGAGCACAAACGGTATTGCAATGGTGGAAACAAGGCCTAGGCTTCATAATTTCACTAGTGAAAACTCCCAACAACATTAACATAGTCTAATCACATGATATTTCCCATAAAACATGCAATGGAGACGCACTCAGAGGTCATTCCTTTGTGGTCAAGAGAGGATGAGAATTATGTAGGGCTACAAAAGCACACCTCAGAGATTGTAATTCTCAATCTATGGATTTCCCAATGTCACCGCGGCCATCCAAAGAGAGTACCACAATCACCACAACATATCTCAAGGATAGTCAAAGACAAGAACCAAGAGACTCTCAATCTTTAATCAACACACAAAAGAGGAAATCACTCATGATAATATTCTTCTAACCCATGTCCAATAGACCGTTGTCACCATGGTCTTGGGGATTATACTAGATAATATCAAGTGAGTACATCAAATACAATACATAGAAGAAGAGGAAACATCATGGGATCACCCTAGATTAACATAGCCTATGATCACAACGAAGATCACATCATGGGAGAGAGAGAAGAACACATAGCTACTGGTAGAAACCTCAGCCCCAAGGAGGGAGTACTCTCGCATCATGGAGGGAGGAAGCAACGTCGATGGAGATGAATCCGGGGGCACTTCCCCGTCCCGGCAGGGTGCCGGCACAGGAATTCTGGTCCCCCGAAGCTTGTTGGCGATGGCGGGGGAGATCGGAATTGCTTCTGGAGAAAAGGGGTCCGGAATCAGGATTTCCTCCGTGGGGGTAAAAATAGGGGCCAAAGGGGGCACCGAGAGGGGCCACGAGGCAGTCAGAAGGGCAGGCGGCGCGGCTTAGGGCTGGGCCGCGCCAAGCACCCTCCTGGCTGCCTTGTGGTGGCCCTCCCTTACTTCCTTGGTGATTCCGGAAGCTTCCGGGACGCTGATTTTTTCTATAACTTTCCCGGAATTTTTCGAGCATTTTTAATGGCCGGAAAACCTGAAATACAAAAACAGCAGAAAACAGGAACTGGCAACTGGGTGCACTGAGTTAATAAGTTAGTACAAATATGATCAAAAGTGTATGGAAGTGTATGTAAAACATGGCAAAGTCACACAAAACATGCATGGCACAAGCAGAAATTATAGATACGTTTGGGACGTATCAACATCCCCAAGCTTAATTTCTGCTCGTCCTTGAGTAGGTAAATGATAACAAGCATAATTTCTGTGGTGACATGCCACAAAATCATATAAGGACTTTTAAGTAAAGAAATTAAAGCATGTAATTCAATCCAAGTCTGAACAAGAAAGAGTCTATATTAGCATTGAAACAAGTAACAAAAGAACAAAATGTGCAAGACCTCTCGCTGTCCGTGACTCGAATGTCTCCAAATGGTGTTTGCGTGCAAGAAAGGGGATTGAGGAAGAGAAAAACGGTTGTTGATAACTCAATCTACTAAAGTTTCACACTTGGTCTCCTTTGGAATCTAATCTGGACTCGTATCCAGACCACTAGCCAGGTACAAGTCAAACTGATCCACTCCCTTTCGATATTTTGAGCACTCATTCAATGGATGAGCGTGAGCAAGAAATTTGACACCTAAACGACGAAAGAGAAAGGTGTAGGGAAAGGAAGACAAAAAGGTGTGAAAGGCTCACATCAATGAGGACAATCATAGGCGAGAGAAGGCCTTATAATAGATATGATGTGAGGAGTAGGGATTGCCATGCAACGGATGCACATGTGAGCTAAAATCTCTCCAAGGGAACTAGTGGGGGTGCATCCAACTTGCTTGCTCAAGAAGACCTAGAGCTCGTTTGAGGAGGCTCATCATTGGAATATACAAGCCAAGTTCTATAGTGTGAAGGGTCTCCACATAGTTATATGCATGCATGATGATCTCTATGTAGTACAAAGATATAAGATGGAGTACGAGTGTGGATCTCATAAAGGGAATAGTAGTGTGCCCCTTTCTCTCTTTTTATTTTTTTTTCTCTTTTTTTATTTTTTTGTATTTTTTTGGGGGCCTCCATGGATCTTTCTGTTTAACTCTCATTTTTCCTCTTTGGGATCTTTTGATTTTGTCCTCTTTGGGATCTTTTCCTCACTTTAGGGAAACACTCTATATATTACAAAAGTATAGGAGATCTTTCACACTTTACAAAAGAACTCAACATAAAGAAAATGTAACTATCATGATGCAAATGTATGCCTCTGCCAGGATAGCAGGATATGCAATGATACTAGCGCGTCATGTAGCAATGATTAGGGCAAGGCCCAACTAGCATGCGGCTCATCGATCAAGCAAGTAGCATGTATGACATGAAGATCAAGTCATGAGAAGGTGGATGTTGCATGGCAATGTATCTCGGAAAGGCTATGGAAATGCCTTGTAGGTAGGTATGGTGGTTGTTTTGAGGAAAGATATAAGGAGGCTTATGATGACAGAGCGTATCATGCCAAGGGTTTGGATGCACCGGCGAAGTATGCGCCAACTCTCGAGGTGAGAAAGGGCAATGCACGGTACCGAAGAGGCTAGAAAAGTATGGGTAGGTGGAAGTGTCAACTTTCGAATACTCACATTAGTCTAAAGAACTCATGCACTTATTATCGGTAACTATCAATCTAATCAGGAGGTTCACAAAGAGACAAGTACCCCGAGGAGGAGTGTATGGGGGTTTGGTTATCCTTGCACATCCTCGACTCATGGTACGTGAGTGTACTCTAATATGCGATCCCTCCAAAGATTAGTGATCCATCTAGTAGCTAGAGTTCTCAACTAGTTTTGTAGGTTTTTGAAAATAGACACGGATTTCCCAAAATACGACACCTATCACTAATAGGATAGAGCTCTTGACACCAAAAGTTCAAACATTACTCACATCAATACCTCAAAACCATTGCAAGTTACTACTAAAATTAAATAGCAACCTTAATTACCTACTTTCAAGACAAGACACAACTCAGTGCAAGAACCAACTCTCTTAACAAGATAAACATGAAAACTAAAGAGAGTTCCAGCAACAAACTAAACAAAAGCCAAGGCTCTTGCTAAAGACAAACTAAAACTAAAACTAAACATGGCAGTAGCTATGAAAAGGTAAAGAACACACAACAGAGAAAGATAGGCATGAAATTTCTATGATGTGTTCTAGATTTTGAAAGTGGTGTGTGTTTCTCTCCCACACAAAGTAAGACGGGATCTAACTTGTTATGAACAGCAAGCAAAGCTAAAGAAAACTAAAAATAAAACCTAAGAGCGAGACGCTCCAAGCATAGCACATAACGCATGAAGTGATAAAAATATAGTGAGACGAAGGACGAACTGATGATTGTTGATGGAGAAGGGGATGCACGGGGGCATCCCCAAGCTTAGACGCTTGAGTCTCCTTGAATATTTATTGTGGATGCATGGGTGCATCCCCAAGCTTGAGTGCTTG
The DNA here is from genome assembly GCA_950022295.1 of Bromus sterilis. NCBI lineage: Eukaryota > Viridiplantae > Streptophyta > Magnoliopsida > Poales > Poaceae > Bromus > Bromus sterilis. The sequence goes on along the minus strand of OX465596.1, from coordinate 150,787,048 downwards.
ACACTCCAGAATCTTCTTTCATCATCTTCCATCGCACACTTGAAAACTCCCTTCATACATAACTCATCATAAGCTGATTAGAGAGGTTAGTACCCTTAATAAATATTTTTCCCCACTGGATATAAAGATATTCTTGAAGAGATACTATTTCTCAAGATTTCCAAAAGGTTTTGCAAAGAAAAAGAAAGCTTAAGGTTTGCAAAAGTTAGGAGAGACAAAACGTGGCAGAATCTGTGAAAAACAGAACAGCATGTAGTAATAATTTTTTAGGGGTACTTATGCAACTCGAATAATAAAACTCAGAATAGACGCTCGAAATTCAATTGTATGGAGCACGCTGTCAAAAAAATTCAGATCAAAAAGATGATCTGGTGATTTTAGGCTAATTTGTTCTTCCAAGGACAGAATCTGTTTTCTGGACAGCATGTCAGAACTTTTGAACTTTCTTGCAATCGGAGGCTAGACTTGGCACAAAGATTGAAAATAAAGATACAATGATGTTGCTATAGTAGTAACAATCATCAAGACCACTAAAAACTGAAAGTAAAAACTCAAACTAAAGATAACAAGGGTTGTCTCCCTAGAGCTCTTTCTTTATAGCCATAAAGATAGGCTTAAGATTTTAATGATGCTCTCATAGGAATAAGGAATAAGAGTTGAAGAACAAAAGAGAGAATCAAGAAGCAAATAGCAAACACATTTAAGTCTAACATGCTTCCTATGCAAAGGGATCTTGTAGAGGAAAAACTCATTGAAGCATAAATATATTAGCATAGGAAGGCAAAATAAGTGCAATTTCAAAACCTTCAACATAAAGAGAGGGAACTTGATATTATTGAAATATCTATAAGCATATGTTCCCCTCTCATAATAATTTTCAGTGGGATCATGAATAAACTCAACAATATAAGTATCACATAAAACTTTCTTATCATGATCCACAAGCATAGAAAATGTGTTACTCCCCACATAAGCAAAATTCTTCTCATTAGTAATAGTGGGAGCAAACTCAACAAAATAGCTATCACATGAATCATTCTTATTATGATGCACTTGTAAAAATTTATTCTTTATAGCATAAGTGTGATCACAATAATCATCATAGATGGGAGACAAAGTATCATCAAAATAAATTTCCTCATCAAAACTTGGGGGCTAAAAAGATCATCTTCATAAAACGTAGCATCCCCAAGCTTATGGCTTTGCATATCATTAGTATCAATAGTATTCAAAGAAGACATGCTAATAACATTACTACTATCATGAGTGTTGTTCAAATAATAAAGCTCCATAGGCTTTTTGATCTCCTCCTCAAACACTTCATGTCCTAACTCAAGATAGAGCTCATAAAGCTCTCTCATAATTTTTTTGTTGTTTTCCATAAAGCCTAACTAGTGAAAATAAAAACAAGAAAGGAAAAGATTTAATTGCAAGATCTAAAGATATACCTTCAACGCTTACTTCCTCGGCAACGGTGCCAGAAATAGCTTGATGTCTACGCACGCTTCTATTCTTGTAGACTATGTTGGGCCTCCAAGCGTAGAGGTTTGTAGGACAGCAGCAATTTCCCTCAAGTGGATGACCTAAGGTTTATCAAACTCAGGGAAGTAGAGGTTGAAGATGGTCTCTCTCAAGCAACCCTGCAATTAAGATACTAGAAGTCTCTTGTGTCCCCAACACACCTAATACAACTAGGAGTTGTATAGGTGCACTAGTTCGGCGAAGAGATGGTAAAATACGAGTGATAGGTGTGGCAAAGCAAGGTAATATAAATATGTAATAAAAAGTGCAGCAAGGAAACAAGTGGTAAACGTGAGCACAAACGGTATTGCAATGGTGGAAACAAGGCCTAGGCTTCATAATTTCACTAGTGAAAACTCCCAACAACATTAACATAGTCTAATCACATGATATTTCCCATAAAACATGCAATGGAGACGCACTCAGAGGTCATTCCTTTGTGGTCAAGAGAGGATGAGAATTATGTAGGGCTACAAAAGCACACCTCAGAGATCGTAGTTCTCAACCTATGGATTTCCCAATGTCACCGCGGCCATCCAAAGAGAGTACCACAATCACCACAACATATCTCAAGGATAGTCAAAGACAAGCACCAAGAGACTCTCAATCTTTAATCAACACACAAAAGAGGAAATCACTCATGATAATATTCTTCTAACCCATGTCTAATAGACCGCTGTCACCATGGTCTCGGGGATTATACTAGATAAGATCAAGTGAGTACATCAAATCCAATACATAAAAGAAGGGGAAACATCATGGGATCACCCTAGATTAACATAGCCTATGATCACAACGAAGATCACATCATGGGAGAGAGAGAAGAACACATAGCTACTGGTAGAAACCTCATCCCCAAGGAGGGACTACTCCCGCATCATGGAGGGAGGAAGCAACGTCGATGGAGATGAATCCGGGGGCACTTCCCCGTCCCGGCAGGGTGCTGGCACAGGAATTCTGGTCCCCCGAAGCATGTTGGCGATGGCGGCGGAGATCGGAATTGCTTCTGGAGAAATGGGGTCCGGAATCAGGGTTTCCTCCGTGGGGGTAAAAATAGGGGCCAAAGGGGGCACCGAGAGGGGCCACGAGGCAGTCAAAAGGGCAGGTGGCGCGGCCTAGGGCTGGGCCTCGCCAGGCACCCTCCTGGCTGCCTGGTGGTGGCCGTCCCTTCTTTCCTTGGTGATTCCGGAAGCTTACGCTAATTTTTTATATAATTTTTCCGGATTATTTGGAGAACTTTTAATGGCCGGAAAACCTGAAATACAAAAACTGCAGAAAACAGGAACTGGCAACTGGGTGCACTGAGTTAATAAGTTAGTCCAAATATGATCAAAAGTGTATGGAAGTGTATGTAAAACATGGAAAAGTCACACAAAACATGCATGGCACAAGCAAAAATTATAGATACGTTTGGGACGTATCAACATCACATAAAGCATAGCAAGAAAAGTTATTCAACTTAATTTTAATCATAGAATCCCAACCATCTTCTAGCTTTCTAGGTATGGAGGCTTCTACCCTAAGCTTGTCCTCCCTATATTTGATGAGAGCATTAGTGATATGCTCCGTGAAGGCAAGATTAAGTGTGCTCGTGTGGGGGTCTCTATACATCTTGTGAAGGAAATGAATAACTTCAGAAAGGGTGCAATTATAAAAATCAAGGTCACTACTATCAAGTAGTGTAGTAGTGGTGTCTTTTAGGCTCACTTGTTTGGTAGCTTCTATAGTCATAGGAATTTCTTCTTCTACGGTTGAGGTCATAGCATCAACATTAATAGGTCCTATGGGACTAGGGGTGCATTGGGTGCTAAGAGTTTGGATATCCTCAACCACTTGGATAGTAGCAACATTATGGTGTGTAGGAAGGCTCTTAATTCTATCTTCTTCCATAGGGATAACTTCTGTTTTGGCTGCCATTTGATTTATCAAAGTAGCATGTGTGTGAGACATATTGGAAACTTGGGTCTCCGTGGTGGTGAGCCTGGTCTGAAGGTTAGAGATCTCAATGTTCAGACTCTCTAGTTGTCTACCAATGTCTTGCAAGATGGAAGTGTGCTCATCTAATTTTCTAGAGAAGGCCCTATTTTGTTCAAACTGGGTGTGCATGTAGTTCTTAGTGGCCTTCTCTATTTCCAAAAGTTTCTCATAACTAGGCATGTCACTATCTCTTGGGGCAGAGTTTCTGGTGCTAGGATAAGTGTTGTTGTTCCCATAGTTGTTGGAGGGGAACAGTCTAGGATTGCTACCAAAGTTACTCCTATAAGCATTGTTGTTGAAGTTGTTTCTAGAGATAAAGTTCACATCTACTTGATCCTGAGCAATCAAAGAATTTAAAGGAACATTTTGAGGATCAATAGGACATTGCTTGGTACGTAGAGACATAATCAAGTCAACTTTTTTCATTTAGTGAGGACATCTCCTCGACAGAGTTTACCTTCCTACCTGTTGGAGCTCTTTCGGTGTGCCATTCAGAATAGTTGGTCATCATCTCATCGAGAAGTTCTGTGGCAGCACCAAGTGTAGTTGACATAAAGGTTCCTCCCGCGGCCGAATCTAGCAAATTCCGCGAGGTAAAGTTCAAGCCTGCATAAAAAGTCTGGATAACCATCCAAGTAGTCAAACCATGCGTAGGGCAATTCTTAACAAGAGATTTCATGCGTTCCCAAGCTTGGGCAACGTGTTCATTATCCAATTGTTTAAAATTCATAATAAAGCTCCTCAACTGGATAATCTAAGCAGGGGGATAGTATTTCCAATAAAAGCATCCTTGCACTTATCCCAAGAATCTATGCTATTCTTAGGCAAGGATTGAAACCAAATTTTAGCTTCATCCCTCAAGGAGAAAGGAAAAAGCTTAAGCTTAACAATATCACCATCTACTTCTTTGTACTTTTGCATATCACAAAGCTCAATAAAATTATTCAAGTGCAAAGCAGCATCATCTCTAGCACCAGAGAATTGATCTTTCATAACAAGGTTCAGCAAAGCAGGTTTAATCTCATAAGAAGGTGTTGAAGTAGCAGGTGTAGCAATAGGAGTGCAGATAAAGTCACTGTTGTTGTGACTAGTGAAGTCACACAACTTGGTGTTTTCCGAGGAACCCATAGTAGCAGCAAGCAAGATAACTATTTTTTGATTTTTGATAAAAGACACTAAAGCAAAAACTAACAGGTAAACAAACAAGACTAAAAAGCAAAGATAAAAGATAGTGTGCAACTCCCCTATCTTGAAGAGTGGAATCCCCGGCAACGGCGCCAGAAATATGCTTGATACACGAGATAGCTTCTCGTCCCTCGTTGGTTACCCCAAGTGGAAGGTGAGATGTAGCGTAGCAGCAAGTTCCCCTTAGCGAAGATGCTAAGGTTTGAAGTGTCGAACCAGTAGGACTCCAACAGATACAAAAAGGTGGTGAAGTGAACAATTGGCGCCGTTGACAATCTAAGGATTGCTAACTTCACCTGGACCTGCACACACAGCAAATAACTTTGCTTCCCAACGAGTACAGAGTAGTTGTCAATTCCTCTGGCCTTGTTGTTTACAAAGGATAAAAGGCACGGGATAATAATGATAGTGATTTTTCCTATATTTTTCTCGGAATTTTTCTGGTACTTTTAATAAGGGGGAAACCTGAAATAGAAAAACAGCTGAAAACAGGAACTGGCACTGGGGTGCACTGAGTTAATAGGTTAGTACAAATATGATCAAAAGTGTATGGAAGTTCATCAATATCATAGCAATATCACACAAAAGAGGCATGGAGCAAGCAGAAATTATAGATACGTTTTGGACGTATCACCAGTCGGCTCCATCCACCTCTTCATCGGCGGATTGAATGGGTCTGAGCCGGTGCCGTATCATTATGCTCCTACTGAAGCAGCAAGCCGGCGACTTTCCGGCTCCGATCGCGCCTTCATCGGATTTATCAACGAACCCCCGAAGTTGACATGCTCTGTCGAAACCTCGATGGGTGATGAGCCGGCAATGCTCCCTGAACAAGACAAAGTCCATATGGAAACGCAGAAGCAGCCACCAATCAGGCTTTACGGACTGAAAAACGCAGCAGCCACCTATCTGCAGGTAGGGCAGAGCTACTTCGAGAAGAAGATAAGTCAGAACGTGCATACTTCTGTGGACGGCGTATTCGGATCCTAGTTAACCGACTCACTTAACGGTGACCTACAAATTCCTTTCAAAGAGATAAGTCGGCTTGATACCGCCCTCCATCACACTTTCGTCGGGTTTATTGGCGAGCGCCCAGAATAGGAGCACCCTGACGGAACCCCAAACCACGATAAAGATGGTTTCTCCGACGCCGACTCATGTCGAGAGGAAGACAAATACTCAGATAACGGATTAATTCGATCCATCGGGGAAGGCAGACTCGGATCCGATCCAGAAGAATACGACCCAGACGCTCCCTACTTCAACAATTCAGCTCATGAGACGCATGACACTACCCAAAATCCATCAAAAATTGAAAACGGCTCAGAACTACGAACCACCAACGTGTGGCAGCGACTAGGTCGGAACAGAGCCGACTCTGAAAAAGAATTAGAAGAAAATCAGAGAAAGGCCTGGGAACATAAAAGTATCACAGAAATGCAAGATCGACTTTCACAGGAGATACGGTGTGACAGAGCTCAAGAGCCGACAGGCCACCGGCCTATGCCTATAACCAACGCGCTAAGACGCATAAAGGAGGTAGCCAAAGACCTGAAGGGACTTGTCGATGCCGTCGCCAGATATGTCGAGTCCAGTGAAGCCAAATATGAGGAGTCCCAACTTCAATGTCGGACCCACCACAGAAAGTGCAGGAACAACCTGACCTCGCAGGAATACGGTAGCAACCACTCCCAGAGATACGAACGGCCGCCAAGGAAAGAAAAAAGGCACCGGGATTGTGACAAAGCTATGAAAGAAGCTTGCCCAAAGCATTCCGGACCGCGTCGCCTCGCTAACCACACCTGGGATCAGTGCTACTTCATACGGGAGTACAGACGCAAAATCGAGAAAAACATTCTAGAGGCAAGTCGATACGATGACGGCCCAACTGACTCACACAGTCGCAAGAGACCAAGACACTTGGTAATAAGAACATGGACTCGTTCGCAATAAAGAGCCGATCTGAGGCATCAAACCCAGGAAAAGGGCCAAAGGACACCCCAACAGCTCATTACAGAGTTGTCAAAAAAGGAAAAGCCAACTCAAAGTCGCAATAGGCCAACGCCGTTTACCACATAAGTCGATTCTCATCGCACCGGCCCTTGCCACTCTATAAACAGTTGACTCTCATTTACCGGCTCTCGCCACATACAATAAATAAGTCGATTGTAAAAAATTATCGTCGATTGACCATAGCCTCAACGACTCATGCATGCACTACATCCTATACACTTTACATGCAATTGCATCATACATATCATACTTTGCATTATTATTATCTCAGAAACTGGGGGGCTTGATAAACTCTCAACTTTTATTTGAGCACTTATGTGTTTATTTCAGGAAAAGTTCAGGGGGCTTGATGATACTCATCAACCCTTTAACTGAGAAAACCCGAGAAATATGTGTAATTACGTGTATATAGATTATTTCAGGCAAATCTTGGGGGCTCGACTACACTCATCGAGTCTTAACTAAGAAAACTCGGCATATACATGTGGCACTCCACGCCTTATAATCGCCTATATGTTCGATGCTCATACGATCGAAATACGCGAAACCCGGCTAAAAACTCTCAAGAAGAAGTTTTAAAGCAAACGGAAAAACGCTGATCAAAGTGAGACGACATACAGAGGAGTTCCGACTCATGGATAACCCAAAAAAATTCTCAACAAAGAGAAGATGAGGAAAAGATGAATCCAGAGTCGGCTTCTATATGAGAAATTCATAAATTACCTTTTTTGCATACATCACATATTTTTCTCATTTTATATGTCATCCAAAAGATGCAACTTGAGCATTAACCTGTATGACTCAGTATGACACAAAAGATGCTCATACTGACTTATGGGGATTATACCCTCTGCATCGCATCTTCTGCATTTTTAAAGTCAACTCCTGTCGCACTGGCTCTCGCCATATATAAAGTCGACTTTTGTCGCACTGTCTCTCGCCATATATAAAGTCGACTTCTGTCGCACTGGCTCTCGCCATATATAAAGTCGACTTCTGTCGCACTGGCTCTCGACATATATAAATTCAACTTCTGTCGCAATAGCTCTCTCCATATATAAAGTCGACTTTTGTCGCACTGGCTCTCACCATATATAAAGTCGACTTATGTTGCACTGGCTCTCGCCATATGCATAAGTCGACCCATACTGTACTGGCTCTAGTCATATAAAATATATACGTCGACTTTCGTCACACTGACTCTTGCCGACTTAGCTGCCATACCGGCGTGAAATCGACACACATCATTCTGGGTTGCTGAAGGAAACATATCCCAGCACTCAAAGCACCACTTTATTTGGAAGCTGGGAACACAACCCATCATGTCATATCTATGTGACCTGGCAAATTAAAAGATAGACCTATGTGACTCGGCACTGCACACAGATGCACATACCGACTCATGGGGACTACACTTCAAGGTTCTCTCTCAAATAAAGACTCGGTACATCACCCAACTGCATGCACCGACTCTTGGGGAGTAACACTTCAAAATTTTCTTATCAAAAAGCTTGGCATAAAATACTTGCCGACTTCAGGAAACATGCAAGAAGTTGTAAGTCCCAAGTTGCGGCAGGCGCGACAGCCAAGCACTTGGGGGCTGCACTACTTCGAATAAAATTTTACAAGAAAAAATTCTTCTTTGATAAATCGGCTCAAAAACTCCATGATAGTTATAACAACTCTTAAGAAGTAACACTTCTTTAATAAACCCGTTACGACATGCAAATGTGACCACACTACCTCATGAGGACTACAAGTTCAAAACTGTCTCCGTGAGTCAGCATGACGCAATGGTGATCATACCGACTCATGAGGATTGTACTTCGAAAGTATCTATGATTCGACAAAAACTTGTTAGTTCACATATAATAAAGATGGCCAAACTACTCATAAAGTCGGCCTCCGAAAACCTTCCACCATGAAGCCAGCCGACTCTTAGGGGTTCCACTAGTTGGTGAACAGGGCAAAGTCGGAATATGGCCCCGCTTCTACAACTCACGTCGGAAGGGAAAGCTTCTTCAAGCAAGCAACAAATAAAGCCAAAGACAAAGCCGGATGGCATTATAAGATTGGCATTCAAAAGCCGAAAAGGCGACTTTCAAATTCAACGCCATAAAAGTATCTGACCACATGCTGGTCACAAGTCACGGGACACGTTTCCCAATATTACAAACCCGGCACTACGGCCGCACAAATATTGTAAAAGTTTTGTTCTCAACAAGAGGCTTATGATGGGACATTGGCCTGGTTCTGAGATGAAGACCCGGCAACATTTTCTGATGGCAAGATCTCGTTGCGACTTTCCATTAAGTCCACATCAGCAATGTCATCCATCATCAATTCATCCTCTTCTCCTCCCGGAAACGGCTCCACAGGATTCGCCGGCTCCGAAGAACTCTTTGGAGGAGACAGAAGAGAGAACACGATGGCAGTCGGAAGATTGATCCGACGCCTCTTGTTGCTCTCATCATATACAGTCTCTAACCAGCTTAACTCGATGTCATTAGAAATCTTGGTGGCAAAAGGACGAGTCTCTTTATGCACTTTGATGAAATCTTCCTTGGAAAAATTGGACTCATCTGCCTTCAGCTCTAGGAAGCCGGCGGCCAGACGGTCCAACTTCAATCCAGGATGATATGCCTTGGCAAGCTCGAAGCCACGCATCACCCCCATACAGCAAGCCGATCGCTTCCCCGGATTTACCCACTCAGGTACAACTGAGAAAGGACCCATTATATCAGTTATCCTCTTCATGCTTGGGGGCTTGGGCTGAGTCGCACATATCGCTTTACATGCACCCTCAAACAATTGTTTGACCAGGGAAAACGTGCAAGTCAGCTTCATAGCAGGCGTCTCACCCAGAATATCATGATCTTTTCCTATTATAAAGACAAAAAAGAGATCAAAGTCAGCAAGCAACAAAGAAAATTGGAACACCCAGATTCAAAAAAGCAGCTTTGCCGACTCACCAAAGATGGCTGATACAAGCCGGTGAATACTATCCTTGAGTGTCTCTGGCTTCTTTTCTATCGACTTTAATTTACGCTCGGTTGTATCACGCTGAGCCGCTGCATCATTTAAAGCTCTGGTCAAAACATTTGCGGCTTCAGACATCTCAGCTCTGACGGCTTCCAGTTCTTTGTCCTTTTTTATCAACTCCTCACAGAGTCGGCTAATATCTTCGTCAGCTCCTTTCAGCTTTGCCGACTCTGCAGCGAGCCGTTCCTCCATCTGACGCTTGGATTGCCCAGCGTCCATGGCAGCAGCCTACAAGCAATGAAATATTACTAAGTATTCACTTAGACCTATTGCCTAAACAAGTTACTTGGGGGCTAAAACTACAAAAAAATTAACATGACGTGGTAGAAACGTAATCACATTCTGCCGGCTCATGGGGGCTACAGCTCAAAAAATTATGATGACTCGGTATACCACAAAGTTGGTATATCGATCAATGGGGGCTACAGTTCAAGCTTATCATAACTCGGCATACTACAAAATAGGTATACTGACTCATGGATCATACAGCTTATTTTTCATAACCCAGCATGGGAATCAATCACCAAGCCGGCTTATGGGGGCTACAGATATATATCATCAAGGACAATGCAGACAAGTACATACCTCATAACGCCCCCGAAGCTGGAGGAATATATCATGCTACTCCGAAGAACAAGCTAAAGACCGCTTGAACAAATATTCAAGAAATGTCTTCTCAGATATTGACTCAGTAGGCTGACCTACCACCTGACTCTTGTCGTCCAAAACCTTCATTATGGTTGTACAAGCAGATGGGTCATCCTTCCGAGCCCCAGTGATCAAAACTTCATCAACAACTGCCTTTTCCTTGGAAGAAACCGGCACAGAACTTGGTGCAACCACCACCTTTTCAGAAGGAATCGTCGGCTTATCGAGACCGGCTTCAGGAGAATTATTTTTGTATATTCCTGATGGGCTTGACTCATCTAAGCCAGCTTTCTTCAAAGCTTCAGAAACCGATGCCTCTGGCAATTTTTCAGATATAATAGCCGACTCCTTAGCAAAAGAAGAGTCGGCCAGATCCTTGGGGTCAATTCGAGCGCTGCTCAAAGACAAAAATAGAATTTTTCAGCAAATCATGCATACAAAAGACAAGTTACCTTCCTAAGAAAGAAATACTTACCCACGGTTGATTGGGAAAACCGACATCTGGACATAAGAACCCTCAGATGAAGGAGTACCGGTTCCAGAGTCACCACCCTGATGTTGTCCCTCAGAAATCCTTGCCGACTGATGAGAAGGAGACGCGACTAAAGTCGGCTTCTGTCGGACCTTTCAAGGCTCATCGCCCAAAACCACAAGAGGGTCCGCCGAGTCGGAACTACGGGTATGCCTCTTGCGACTTTGTGCCTATAAACAAAAACATAAGACGCGAGCTTGTCTAAGAACATCATAAAAGCCGAAAAGGATATTACCGGTGGATTGGCGACTTTGCTCTTCTTACGAGAGTCGGCCCTAACTGGAAGAACTTCATCTTGTTCTTCTTCATCTTCATCATCATCCTCCTCCGAGTCATCCTACAAGAACAAAAAGGGTAAGAAGAAGACATCACGAAAAGCATCAATCAAGTGAATCTTACCGAATGACTCGGACTTTTAGCGTCGAATTCTTCCATAGGGAGGTCTTGGCCCACATTCCACCATGGATCATCCTCCTGGAAGTAAGACGTTGGAAGGTCAAGATCTTTAGACAAATACTATGTCAAGGAGGAATAACCAAATAAACATACCGGAAGAGCCGGATTGGCTTTACAGAACGGGAGAAGGCTAACTTTCTTGATGTCCTCTATGCGCTCAGCAAGAAGTTTCTTGCAAGTCGTCACTAGAGCTCCTCCAGAAATCTCCTTCTTCGCAAAACACATGGGGTCGTCCGGCCCCGAATACTCACACATGAGTCGATCTCTCACGCTAAGAGGCAGGATTTGCCAACCTACCCAACATTTGGTCAGGTCTGTCCCGGCAAGACCATGAGCTAACAAAGCCTTTATCCGAGCCATAACCGGCTCATTCTTTTTATTTTGAGCATCTGAAGGAAACAGGTTCAAGCCATCATGAAATTCAAGCCGACTCTCACGAAAGCCAGGCAGAGGATTTTCCTTCTCAGGAATTTCAACGGTGCAGTAAAAGAAAGATTTTTTCCATGTTTTCACATGGGAGCTCAGCTTGAGTGATGGGTAGCTCGACTTGGCACGCTTCTGGATAGTAACTCCGCCGCATTCCAAAGCCGGACCTCCACTATATTCAGTCTGCCTATTGCAGTAATAGAACTCGGCAAACAGAGCCAGTGTCATCTTCATCTGCAGAAAAGCCTCGCAGAACACTTGAAAATGACAGATGTTGAGCATCGAATTAGCACTCAGATCTTGAGGATGCAATTTATAGCAGTGCTGCACATTCCTGAAAAACTTAGAGCCGGGAGGACGGAAGCCTCTGGTGATATGATCAGCAAAAACAACGACTTCGCCTTCCTGAGGCTGAGGCCGGGTCTCCTTTCCAGGATCTCTCCATTTAATTTCAGTTTGTGGAGGAAAAATCCCCTCTGTCTCCATCTCCTTCAAAAAGGCATCAGTAACCCAGCTATTTGACCAGTTAGCCTCTAAAGTCGGCCTCGGAGCTGGAGGTCTGGTCCTGTCGGCTGTCTTTTTACTTTTGTATGTGGTGAATTCGATCTTGCCTTTATCGGCAGCAGTTTTCCGACCCATGATGCAGAAGTCAGATCTAGAAAAAGGAGACTAAAGTCGATCATAAACCGACTTAGAAAGAAACTACACAAACAGTTTTCAAAAAACACAGTGGAATGATTGGATCTAACAAACCTGAGAAATAGGCGAAAAATGATGAACAGATCTACGGCTTGCGAAAAACTGGGAACAGTTACAAGATGAAAATGGATCTGTAAATACGGTTGTTCGACGAAGTAATCACTTCTGGAGTTATCCATCACCGATCCTATCCTATCTACCAACATGCATGGTGCATCTCTGGTAGGTTGTATCGATCTACTAATACAGTAGAACTTGAAGCTCGCAACAATGGAGATAAGCAAAGAACTGCAGCACAATGGAGGCGATGAAAAGCTTACCTTAATGACGTGCGAGAATGGCACAGTCCCAGGCCGTCTTGTGCAAAACGATGAAGGAAGAACGGCTCGGGAGGGAGGCAAAGGTAAAAGCTTCTTATTCTCCGGTGCACGAGGAAGAAGAAGAGAAAATGTGGATGGGGCAATGTGAATGGGTATGTACGGGGATATATTTATAAAAGGACCTCTGCTCGAAACCCGAGGCGTCGCCAACCGCCAGCTAAATGGCAGGAAATCCCTCGATTTTCATGGAAAACCTAGGCAGCATTAATTGTGCCGCTAGAATCGAGGTGGACCGTTTGAAATCCCTCAAAGAAACATTTGCAGGTCAGATTTATTACACCGGCTCTGGAAATATTGGTTGACTCGACTGAGAGGAGTCAATTTCATGGAAGATAAAGGAGCCAAAGCAAGATTGAAGAGGGACAACTCCGACTCCCAATCAACGCCAAGCATAAAGTCGGCCCTTGATCCATGAAGAGTCGGTGGCAATGAAGAAAATAAAGAAGATTGTTGTGAAGACTAAAGCATCACAAAAATCTTGGGGGCTAATGTCGGGGGGATGGATCAGGCCCATAGACCTGGCATTAGAAACCTCTGGGCCGACTTACATATGAAGGCCCACAAAGAAGACCCGACCAGGAGTCTGACGTATCAAGCGTGAAGATTGAATCCCTAGAAGGAATTCGACTTACCTTGTATAGCATGTAGAAAACTTGTAAAGTAGATTATAACTCGACATCGTGTAGGAGTCGGACTCTAGGAATCCCGGGACCCGGCGCCTTTATAAGCCGAGGTCCACGGGAGCGAGATCCAGGACTTACCTCAAGCCAGGACTAGACAACACGCGCCATAACCTAGATCTCCACGAGACTAAGGTTGCGAAACATCATCATTATAATCGATAAGATCGGCTCTTCCTATTGAGGAGTCGATCACACAATAGTCAAGAATCAGGAGTAGGTCTTTACCGCATCGACGGGGCCGAACCTGAGTAAATCGCCGAGTCCCGTGTCTATGTTGACTCTCTCCTCGAACCCGCCTCGCATCAAAGGTCCCATGATAAGTCCTACTCTACGGACATCTACCGTGACTTTCCCACGACACCACCCCTAAGCTCTTAGGGGTGGCGCATTCTCATCATGCGCCACCCCTAAGAGCTTAGGGGTGGCGCATTTCCAGAATGCGCCACCACTGACTTGCAATATGCGCCACTAAATACCTGGAGCTGCCCTTATCTACTCCACCCCACCTACCACCTCTCATTCACTCCACACACTTCTCAAACTAGATCCACTCTTCTCACCCTAGATCTATTCGGTTTTCTCCTCCCCACCTCATTTCTTCCATTTATCCATCCATACTTGGCATTAAATCTATTTTGTTTCATATTAAAGTAAGTGGACCTCCTCCCCAACTCTTTTCTTCCATTTATCACCCATATACTTTCCTTTATTAGCTTGGGGTTTGTTTTATATGTGAAGCTTGGATTTGATGTATATGTGAAGCTTGGGTTTGATGTATATGTGAAGCTTGGGTTTGATGTATATGTGAAGCTTGTGGTGGTTTGATGTATATGTGAGGCTTTTGTTGGTTTGATGTATATGTGAAGTGTATATGTGAAGCTTGTGGTGGTTTGATGTATATGTGAAGCTTATGGTGGTTTGATGTATATGTGAATCTTGAGTTGCCAATGTTTTGCCGAAACATCGATTCATTTCCGTTTCGGAAAATTTCTGGCGCACTCTCCGCATGCTCCCATGCATTATTAGGGAAGGTCATGCCAAAATTTTCCGGCGACAACTGTGATATATAATTGTGTTGCTCTCTCTGTGCATGCAGGTGATCATGGTCCGCGAGATGCTGAGCGATATCACCGTGGCTAGGTGGATGCAATGTGCGACAAACGACATGCTACGGAATAATAGGTCGGATATAAGATGTCCGTGTCGGAGATGCAAACTGCAGTGCATGACCGAGCCTGATTTCGCAATATTCCAAAGACACCTGAAGCGTAATGGTTTGATGGATGGATATATACGGTGGATAAGTGATGAAGATGGTGAGGAGGAGGATGTCAATGGTGGGGCGCCAGTAAATGAGGAAGGGCAACCAGACAACAACAGTGGGCGAGAAGACGAAGAGCATCCCGCACATTATCATGAAGAAGATGCCGAAGCGGATCATGTAGATCAAGATGTCGGACATGAAGATCAAGATGCCGGACATGAGGATTCAAGCTGGGTGCGGGACCCTCATGTTCAAGAGCTGCTTGTCAAAGAGGCGTTGAACACAAGAGGTGCATCTAGAGAGAAAGCCAAGATGGCACAACTAGAGAAAGATGCGGTTACGAAGTTGTATGAAGGATGCAACGACGGGGATACCCGCTTGAATGTAACACATTGGGCTATGGAGATGAAGGCAAAACACAAATGGACCGACGAAAGCTTCGATGATAACATGGCATTCTGGAACGATCGTCTTCCGAAGGGCAACACGTGCCCAACTAGTATCGTTGAGGCCAAGAAAGTCTTGTGCCCTCTCGATCTTCCGCACGTTAAATACCACGTCTGCATAAATGATTGCATGATCTATCGGGGTGATCACGAAGAGAAAACCACATGCTTGGCGTGCGGTGTTAGTCGATACAAGAGAGGGAAGAAAGTTCCTAGAAAAGTGGTATGGTACTTTCCGATCACTCCTCATCTACAGAGGTATTTCGTAGATCCCGAGGAAGCAAAGCTCATGACCTAGCACGCAGATAGAAAGAAACTAAAAGAGGATGACCCGAGCCCGAATCCGGAAAAGGAGGACATGCTGAGGCACCCTTAATATGGTAGCCAATGGACTGCGTTAGACCTTGAATACCCAGATTTTGGGGAAGAACCAAGGAACCTCCGGATTGGTGTGAGCGCCGATGGAGTCAATCCGTTTGGTGGCCAGAGCAGCACACACATTACCTGGCCCGTGTTTGTATGCATATACAACCTTCCCCCCTGGAAGTGCATGAAGAAAAAGTACATAACAATGTGCCTGCTTGTTCAAGGGCCAAAACAACCAGGTACGGACCTCAATCTGTATATCCAGCTGTTGAAAGAGGAGCTATAAACGTTATGGAAAGACGGAGTCAATGCGTGGGACGCCGCCGCAAAATAATATTTCCCAATGAAAGTCGCGGTAATCACGACGGTGCACGACTATCTCGGATACGGATATTTCTCAAGGCAGGTGGTCCAAGGATTTTGTGCACGCGTTAGGTGCATGGATAATACAACATACCGCCAGCTAGCGAAAGATCTCGAATCTTCAAAAACCGTGTTCCAGGGGTCTCGGAGGTGGCTTCCCAAGAAACACACATGGAGAAAATAGGGACATCTGTTCGATGGCTACGAGGAGCTCCGAGAACCCCCAACTCGAAGGAGCGGCAAAGAAATCAACAACTTGTTGAAAACTTGGAAAGAGTGCCCCGCGCCGGGAAAGAAAAAGAAAAGACTCAACCGTTGATGAGGGTATGGAAAGCGAGGTTTGTTTTCTGGGATTTGGAATACTGTAGTCTCCTCCGCAGTCCTCATAGCCTTGATCTCATGCATATCACAAAGAACGTGTGCGAGAGCTTGTTTGGCACGCTGCCCAAAATGCCGGAGAAGACCAAGGACTTGCCAAAAGCAAGGAATCACTTGAAATTTATGGGCATTAGGAGGGAACTTCACCCCCCCCCCCTAGTGACGACGATGATGAGCCGAAGGAGGAAGAGCATACGGAAACGCAAAACTCTCACAAACGAAAAAGGGAGACCAAGAAAAAGAACGGTATTGATCACTGCCCCCCGGCATGCTTCACTCTGTGCGAGGAGGAGATCAAGCGGTTTATCCACTGCCTCATAGGAGTAAAATTTCCGAACGGCTACGCGGGGAAGATAAGAAGATACATAGACGAGGCGAAGCAGCGTTTCAGCAGGATGAAATCTCACGACTGTGTTGTGCTGATGACGCAGATTCTCCCGGTTGCGATCCGAGGGATAATGGACGAGCATGTCCGTAAAACGTTGTTTGGCCTTTGCAACTTTCTTTACGTCATCTCCCGGAAGTCGATTTGCGCTACGCAACTCAAAAGGCTACAAGAGGAGATCATGCTCATACTATGCGAGCTTGAGATCTATTTCCCGCCCGCATTCTTTGACATCATGGTGCATCTGCTGATCCATGTCGTGGAGGATATCGTCCAACTCGGGCCTGCATTTCTGCGCAGCATGATGCCGTTCGAAAGGATGAATTGACACATCAAAAAATACGTTCGTAACAGGTCCTGTCCAGATGCAAGCATAGCGAAGGTCTTTCTAACCGAAGAGTGCATCTCTTTTTGCACGAATTATCTCAACACCGAGAACCCTGTTGGTCTGGCCGTCAACAAGCACTTTGGCAGGACCGATGGGTGTGGTCACCACGAGGGAAGCCGCGCAATTCATGTCAACTTTGAGGGTCGAGACATCGACTTTGAAAGAGCAACCCTAGTCGCGCTACAACTCATCCAGCTGGTCGATCCTTGGATAGTAAAGCACAAGGATGTAATCAGCAAGAAGTACAGTGACCAGGGCCTGCAAATAACGGACCAAGATCCACGGCTAATCAAAGAGCACAACTCCAGTTTCATGACTTGGTTCAGGGACGAGCTTCGTGCTAATCCCCCGCGAAGGAAATCTTCTGAGGAAAAAAAATGATATTCACCTTGTCACAGGGTGCCGCACGCAACCTGATGACCTATCAAGCGTATGATATCAACGGCTACACATTCTACACGGAGGAAAAGGACAATAACTGCGATTACCAGAAATCAGGGGTAACGGGGATATTCTACACCGATGACGTCAAGGAAAGATTCTACGGAAGGATCGAGGACATATGGGAGCTCGACTACTGTGGAGAGAAGGTGCCGATGTTCCGTGTGAGATGGGCCAAGTGCATCGTAAAAGAAGACCGGTACTTCACCACCATGGTTATACCCGAAGCCAAATCCAAGTCTGCGGTAGCAAACGTCACTGCAAAAAATGAGCCATGGGTACTGGCTAGCCAAGTGGACCAATTCTTCTTCATTACCGACCCATCAGAGCCGAGCCGCGTTGTAGTGAGGAGAGGCAAAAGAAACATCATCGGAATGGATGGAGTCGCCAACGAGCAAGACTTTGACAAATACGGCGACCCGAAGATGGAAGATGACTACGCCACTCAGGATACATACACCACAACCCTACCGAAGAAAGGTCTCCCGTTCAAGAGGAAAAGTGAAGGCGTCCCGGGCCTAAGTTATTCAACCAAGACAAAGAAGGGCAAGAAGAAGATCGCGAGGAAACGCTAGCTAGATAGCTAGCTCCAAATTAAAGAAAATCTTTTGTAATTTATGATCACTTTGTGTATGCATGGATTTAATATGCACTTTGTAATTGATGATCACATTCTTATGTTTGGATCATATAGTTTGAAGTAGAACCATCTTTGGTCAGCAGCCCCAATTAATGCATCGCCACTCATGTACCCCTGCACTTTGACCTCATGTTATTTGAT
The DNA here is from genome assembly GCA_950022295.1 of Bromus sterilis. Classification (NCBI taxonomy): domain Eukaryota; kingdom Viridiplantae; phylum Streptophyta; class Magnoliopsida; order Poales; family Poaceae; genus Bromus; species Bromus sterilis. The sequence continues at coordinate 150,768,674 of OX465596.1, read as the reverse complement.
CGGAAGCATCAGGCACGCGTGCTACTCCATTGTGTTCAAAACGTTAAACCTAGGGTACACCATAACAAACTATAAAGTGTCCACCATAGCACTTTGACCTCATGTTATTCGATCGTAAGCATCAGGCACGCGTGCTACTCCATTGTGTCCAGCAAACTATAAAGTGCCTCACCACTCACGTACCCCATGTCATTTGCATTGATGGGGTAGATAGATAGATATGGAAGAATGGAAATTGAAAAAAAATAAGGACCAAAATGCGCCACCAAGTGGTTCCTTATGTGTGGCGCATTCGGGCGAAATGCGCGACACATAAGAAACCACTTGGTGGCGCATTTTGGCAAAATGCGCCACCCCTAAGACTTAACCTCTCCAGCACCCCATCCCCTTGCCCGTGCCCACACCCATTACCCATCATCTCTCCCAGCGCACTCTCCTCGCCGTCAACCGCCACCGGAGCCACCCCCCGTCGTTCGAGCCCCCCTCTCCGTCCACCACCCTCGCTGCAACTGGAGCTGCCACCGGAGCCGCCCCCACGCCCCCATCCACGGTCTCCCCCTCCACCAGACATGGCCCCGTGACCTAGGCGACACCGGAGTCGCCCCCTCGACGCCGGAGCCGCCATCGGAGCCACACCCTCAACGCCGGAGCCTCCACCAGAGCCACCCCCTCAACGCCACCAGAGCCCCCGCCCAGAACCCTAGCCGCCCGCAGCACTCAGGTGATACCCCCCTCCCCTGTTCTACATCCTTGCTTTGGCATAGCAATTTGATGCCTAGGGTATGGCATTTGGCCAGTGGCACTACAGAAAATTCAGAAAATTGCAGTTGCTTGTTGCTAGTTGCTTTTTGTGCTACTGCTGGCTGCTACTACAAATTTCTATTGCTAGTTGTCAATTTGATACATATTTTATACAAAGTTTGAGGTAGAGCGAGAGGATCTGAGAAGTATATGCACTGCTAATTGCTAGTTGCTACTGCTGGTTGTCAGTTTCATATAGATTGATCTCAACTTTATGTAGATGGATCCAGTCGATAGCTATACATGTCTTCTTGCTTATTGTTTCAATTTATTGTATGAACCATTTGATGTGTGAAATGTTTGTGCAGAACACAGAAGATGAGCTCGCAATCATTTCCAAAATGAAGTTGAAATGGTAGTTATAAGATATTGATAAACTATAGGTGATTAAATTTAAACTATAAGTTGAAGATGAAAGAGATGTAGTGGCAAGAACAATGTAGAAAGTTTTAAAATGGATCCTATACATGTCAATCTTATGAAACTAGTGGCAATAACAATATAGAAAGTTTTAAAATGGATCCTATACATCCAAATATACCACAACAGTGAGATTCCCATAGTGTAGCTGTTGTGCCAACAAAACCAAAAAATATGTGTGTTTTTGTGAATATGAGTTGTGAATATGTAAAAACCCAAGCAAGTGTAGAATCTGTTCTGCGATAGTTTTATATTTTGATGTGCCATTGTTACATGGTCTCATCATGTTTATCTCATCATGTTTGTCCACTGTTTTAGTCAAGATCAATTTTTTTCAAGCCAAGTGTGTTGTGGATTTATCAATTAAATGGCATCCACATATATCATTGAATTTTTTTAGGTGTTGCAAAGTAGAACTTGCAAGTATACAAAATTTGTAATGCATTGTTTACCATATGAAATTTACCTATATATATGATGTTTGAATATCTATTTTAGTGCATTGTTCTACACTATATATGTGCTAGTTGTGCCTACATGTAGGCATTTTTGTGTAGGTACAAATCATTATCCCCTTTCTCCCGAAATATTGATTAACTTCCGTTTCGGTTGAGAATGAGGCACTCTCATGTTAAGAAAAATAGCAAAGGTCATGCCGAATTTTTCCGTGAATTCGTGCATGACCTTTGCTATTTTTCTTAACATGAGAGTAGTTGCATTTATTTATTGTGCTAATTAATTAAGTAGTTGCATTTCTTAATATTGTACTAGTGCAAACATGTCGACCGGAGCCGACGCCGGTACTTCTCAGCCGGGAAAAAAAGGAAGCAATTTTGGGAATATTCCCAGGAGGAGGTCGAAGAGCACAAAGAAGAGGAAGTACGTCCGGGCGAGGAGGAGTATGAGGAGGAGATAGAGTCGGAGTCCGACTCATCGGATGATGACATGAAGGAGGAGGCCGTTACGAGAGACGGCGAGAGGAACACCGGCGAGGATGATGGGACCGGTGGCTCCAACATAGATGGTACCCAGTCGAAGAAGCGAAATCGGAAACTGACCAAGGTCGACACCATCAGGCAAGAGTTTACTGTCGTGACCGCCGTCGGGATTCCTAAACAGCCCGAACGTTTTTTGGAAGGGTACAGCTGTCAAGTCGCAGCGATCCTCCGAAACATCGTGTCAATCACCACGATTAACCTCGGGAGTCGTGAGCATATTCATTATTGGCAGCTTCTTATCAACAAGCTGCACGGACGATACAAGTTCCCGGAGCCGTACGATAACACCAAACTCAAAGGGAACAAAGTAAACACATAGGACCTCAGGAAGATGAGCAAGGCCTTGTCCAGTTGGAAAACCCGGGTGAAGGAGGCAATTATTGAAAAGAACAAAACCTGGGAGGGGCTCAAGGAGAAAGAACTGTTGATCGACGAAGCTACCTACAACCTTTTCATGGCTAGGTGTCAGTCCAAGCCAGCCAAGGCTGCGAGTGCAAAGGGCAAGGAAATGTGGTCGCGGGTCATAGGTAACCACCGTCTCGGAGCCAGTGGTTACAGAAGTTCCAAGCCTAAATGGGACAAGGAGGATGTCGAGTACGCCGCTGATACGTCCAAAACGTATCTATAATTTCTGCTTCCTCCATGCATGTTTTGTGTGATATTGCTATGATCTATATACACTTTCATACACTTTTGATCATATTTGGACTAACCTATTAACTCAGTGCACCCCAGTGCCAGTTCTTGTTTTCTGCTGTTTTTCTATTTCAGTTTTCCCCCATATAAAAAGTGCCAGAAAAATTCTGGGAAAAATACACGAAAAATCAGTGTACAGGAAGCTTCGAGAAAAGCCCGGGAGGGGCCAGAGGGGAGCCAGGGGGCCCAGGCAGCCACCCGGCGCGGCCCCACCCCTGGCCGCGCCTGGGGCCCCTGGTCCACCTCTGGCTGCCCCCCTTCGCCTATTTATTCTCCGTCACGGGAAAACTCCACAAGGAGAACCCTATTCCGCAAACTCGCCTCTGTTCCGCTGCCGCCGCGCTTCCGAAGATCAGGAGCACTAGAAGACCTCTTCCCGGCACCCTGCCGGAGGGAGGATTGACCTCCGGGAGTCTCCTCTCCACCATGGATGCTCCCCGGATGTCTCGTGAGTAGTTTTCCTTGGACCATGGGTCCGTGATCAGTAGCTATATGATGTTCTCCTCCCATCTTTGATCTTCATTGTTTAGACCTCGTGAGTTGCCCTATATGATCGAGGCACCTTTATAATATTTATGATGTTGCTATGCTGAGTTTGATGGGATCTGATGGATTATGAGATTATGTTCAGATTGTGATAGAGTAATATATTTGGTTTTTATCTCTTATATTTTTGTTCCTAAGTAATTCCTGCATGTTCTCCGTTGTTGTTTATTGCTTTGGCCAAGTAGTAGGTAGTGACTCGAAGAGGGAACGTTGTGCTAGATTGTGGGTTCATGCCCCCCGATGACACGCTTGAGTGACAGAAACATGAGTCTAGGGGATGTGCTGTTGCAAAAAGGGGGAAAACAACGGTGCTTGTAACCGCGGTTGCAAGGATTGTTTACTTTACGCAAAGTTCTTTTTATTGCAGTTGTCTGTTGCTTTGGGTTTACACTTTGGGTGGGGCTCGCAACTTAATACCAGCGAGATGTTCTGGATAGATATCTCAAGGTGGATGATTAGTATTAGATGCAGATGGATTTCGGTCTACTTATTTTTGCGTACTGCCCGTGCTTTTGAGCCTCTTCCTTTCTTTTGTAGCATAGTTAGCACTGCGGTGCGTTCATAATCCTGTCAATTGCCCTTCTGTAAATTTTTTACCTCGCATAGTAGTTTTATCGTCTTTTGGGAGAGAGACATCACTAGTGAACATCACGTATCCCGGTCCATATCCTCATTATTATTTCCAAGCTATATTTACTTTACTGCTTTTACTTGCTATCATTATCCCTTGCGTTTTATCCTTTGTGAACAACAAGACCGGAGAGATTGACAACCTCTCTGAACTTTGTTGGGAACAAAGTTATCTGTGTCTGTGTGTAGGTCCACGTCAGTTGCGCCGCTGACACCTACTTATCATCTCTGGAGTCCTACTGGAGACAAAGCTTGTTATCTTCACCGAGGGAAAGCTGATGCTGCACTACATCTCAAATCTTCCACTTGGAGTAACCAACGAAGGGCGAGAAGCCATCAAGCAAGTTTTCTGGCGCCATTGCCGGGGACTCCGAGTGCTAAGATAGGGGAGTTGGACACTACCCTTTACCTTTGTTTTTTAGTCTTGTTAGTTTACCTTTCAGTTTTTATCTTTGTGTCTTTTATCAAAATTTACAAAAAAACATATTTATCTTGCTTTTAGTAGTCCTCCTTGTTTAGATGAATATGTTAGGACTAGGTGCTTTACGGGAATCGGAAGTTCTCGATTTCCGTCAAAGAGATGGGGAAAATATGAAGAAGGCATGGGACAGAATTTCTGAAGCACATAAAAGAATTATGCCTTGGATATCTATAAAAATTGTGCTTAGAAATTTTTACCATGGTCTTTTTAAGTGGTGTAAACACTCTGTTGACATTATAGCTGAAGGAGATTTTCTAGAGTGTGATGAAGATAGGGCTCTTGATATTTTGCATAGTCTATCTAGTTATTTTGTTTATGATCGTAGTATTGATTCTGTCATAGATAGACTTGCCACTATTTAAAAAAGATTGGATGCTCTAGACTTATGTAAAGTAGAGGAACTTAAGCCCAACAAGGAAGAAATGTTGGAGATAGATGATGATTGGGAGCCCTTTGTTAGGATTAGCATCTCTAACCAAGGCTTCCTTGCTCTTTGTGATATTGGATCCACAGTTTCTACTATGCCAAAAATAGTTTACGATTCTTTGAAGCTAGATATGGATAAATTATCATCTTATCATGAACATTCTAATGGAGATATTTCAGAGATTAAAGGAAAGGTAAAATAAGTCGAAGTTGCGTTCCTTCATAGGACTGCACCAATGGATTTCTTCATCATGGAGCCAAACCAAAGTAACATTGTGCTCGGAAGAGACTTCCTCCGTGCTATGAAAGGCTTCATTGATATTGGTAATAGGCACCTATGCTTACGCGGTATGGCAAAAGGTAAGTATATATTTCCTAGTAAGAAGAAGAATGAGATTATTGAAAATCAATTTGAAGGTTTTTATGATTCTGATCTTGGATACCCTTGATTCTTCTTTTGCATTAAGCCTAGCTAATGGCTTTAAAGAAGCGCTTTCGGGAGGCAGCCCGCAACGAATTTAGGTGTTTTATTTTTTCTTTTGTTGTGTCTTGATGATTTTTACTTCTGTAGCAACATCATTGTATCTTTATTTTTCAGCTTTGTGCCAAGTTATAGCCTCTTACGGCAAGGGAAGTAAAAGTTGTGACATGCTGTCCAGAAAACATATTATGTCCTCGTGACCAGAAAAATTTCATAAAAATCCCGGTTCATCTTTTTGAGCTGAAATTTTTACACAGTATGCTCTATACAATTACGAAACTTCCGTATGTTTTGTGTTTTTTTATTCGAGTTGCAGCAGTGCCCCTAAAAAATTCTTTACTATCTGCTGTTCTGTTTTTCACATATTCTGCCACGTTTTGTCTCTCCTAACTTTTGCAAACCTTAAGCTTGATTTTTCTTTGCAAAAAACTTTTTGGCACTCTTGAGAAACAGTAGCTCTTCAAGAATATCTTTATATCCAGTGGAGAAAAAAAATTATTTATTAAGGATACTAAAACCTCTCTAATCAGCTTATGATGAGTTATGTATAAAGGGAGTTTTCAAGTGTGTGATGGAAGATGATGAAAGAAGATCCAGGAGTGTCAAGCGCTCAAGCTTGGGGATGCCCCCATGCATCCCCAATAAATATTCAAGGAGACTCAAGTGTCTAAGCTTGGGGATGCCCCCGTGCATCCCGTTCTCTATCAACAATCATCAGTTCGTCCTTCGTCTCACTATATTTTTATCACTTCATGTGTTATGTGCTATGCTTGGAGCGTCTCGCTCTTAGGTTTTGTTTTTAGTTTTCTTTAGCTTTTCTTGCTGTTCATAACAAGTTAGATCCCGTCTTACTTTGTGTGGGAGAGAAACACGCTCCACTTTCAAAATCTAGAACACATCATAGGATTTTTCCTGCTTATCTTTTTGTTGTTGTGTGTTTTTTATCTTTTCATAGCTACTGCCATGTTTAGTTTTAGTCGTAGTTTGTCTTTAGCAAGAGCCTTGGCTTTTGTTTAGTTTGTTGCTGGAACTCTTTTTAGTTTTCATGTTTATCTTGTTGAAGAGAGTTGGTTGTTGCACTGAGTTGTGTCTTGTTTTGAAAGTAGGTATTTGAGGTTGCTATTTAATTTTAGTAGTAACTTGCAATAGTTTTGAGGTATTGATGTGAGTAATGTTTGAACTTTTGGTGTCAAGAGCTCTTGCTTATTAGTGATAGGTGTCGTATTTTGGGCAATCAGTTTGTATTTTCAAAACCTACAAAATTAGTTGAGATCTCTAGCTACTAGATGGATCACTACTCTTCTGAGGAGTCGAATATCAGAGAACACTCAAGTACCATGAGTCGAGGATGCGCAAGGATAACCAAACCCCCATACACTCCTCCTCGGGGTACTTGTCTCTTTGTGAACCTCCTTATTAGATTGAGAGTTACCGATAATAAGTGCATGAGTTCTTCGGACTAATGTAAGTATTGAAAGTTGACACTTCCACCTTCCCATATTTTGCTAGCCTCTCCCGTGCCGTGCATTACCTTCTTCTCACTCCGAGAGTTGGTGTCCACCTTCGCCGGTACATCCAAACCCTTGGCATGATATGCTCTGTCATCATAAGCCTCCTTATATCTTTCCTCAAAACAGCCACCATACCTACCTATCAAGGCATTTCCATAGCCTTTCCGAGTTATATTGCCATGCAACTTCCACTTCTTCATGACTTGATCTTCATGTCATACATGTTCCTGCTACACTGGTAGCGACATACCTTGCATACTTCATGATAGTTACATCTTCTTTATGTTTTGAGTACCTTGTAAAGTGTGAAAGATCTCCTTTACCTTCTTGTAAAATAGAGTGTTGCCCTTAAGTGAGGAAAAGATCCCAAAGTGGACACATTAAAAGATCCCAAAGAGGACAAATGAGAGTTAAATAGAAAGATTCATTGAGGCCACAAAAAATATACAAAAAAATAGAAAAAAGAGAAAAAGAAATAAAAAGAGAGAAAGGGGCAACACTACTATCCTTTTGAGAGATCCACACTAGTACTCCCTTTATATCCTTGTACTCCATAGAGATTTTCATTATGCATATAGCTATGTGGGGACCTTCACACTATAGAACTTGGCTTGCATATTCCAAGGATGAGCCTCCTCAAACGAGCTCTAGGTCTTCATGAGCGAGCAAGTTAGATGCACCCACACTAGTTCCTTTGGAGAGCTTCTTAGCTCGTATGTGCATCCGTTGCATGGCAATCTCTACTCATCACATCATGTCTATCATTTGGCATCCCTTGCCTATGATTGTCCTCATTGATGTGAGCCTTTCTCATCCTTTTTATCTTCCTCCTCCACCATACTTCTCTCTTTGCCATCTTAAGTGTCAACTCTCGTGCTTAAGCTCATCCATTGCATGAGTGCTCAAAATATCGAAAAGGAGTGGATCAAATTGACTTGTACCTGGCTAGTGGTCTGGGGACGAGTCAAGATAATATTCCAGAACAAGACCAAGTGTGAAACTTTAGTAGATTGAGTTCTCAACACAAAAATTACTTTTTCTCGTATTCCCAATCCCCCTTCTTGCACGCAAACACCATTTGGAGACATTCGAGTCACGGACAGTGAGAGCTCTTGCACCTATTGTTCTTTTGTTACTTGTTTCAATACTAATATAGACTCTTGCATGTTATGACTTGAATCTAATGTCTAACCTTGATTGCTTTACTTTTCAAAGTTCTTTTATGGTTGCTAGCATGTCACCACACAAATTATGTTGTTATCATTTACCTACTCGAGGACGAGCAGGAATTAAACTTGGGGATGTTGATACGTCCAAAACGTATCTATAATTTCTGCTTGCTCCATGCATGTTTTGTGTGATATTGCTATGATCTATATACACATTCATACACTTTTGATCATATTTGGACTAACCTATTAACTCAGTGCACCCCAGTGCCAGTTCCTGTTTTCTGTTGTTTTTCTATTTCAGTTTTCCCCCATATAAAAAGTTCCAGAAAAATTCCGGGAAAAATACAGGAAAAATCAGCGTACAGGAAGCTTCGAGAAAATCCCGGGATGGGCCAGAGGGGAGCCAGGGGGGCCCAGGCGGCCACCCGGCGCGGCCCCACCCCTGGCCGCGCCATGGGGGGCGCCTGGGGCCCCTGGTCGACCTCTGGCTGCCCCCCTTCGTCTATTTATTCTCCGTCACGGGAAAACTCCACAAGGAGAACCCTATTCCGCAAACTCGCCTCTGTTCCGCCGCCGCCTCGCTTCCGAAGATCGGGAGCACCAGAAGACCTCTTCCCGGCACCCTTCCGGAGGGAGGATTGACCTCCGGGAGTCTCCTCTCCACCATGGATGCTCCCCGGATGTCTCGTGAGTAGTTTTCCTTGGACCATGGGTCCGTGATCAGTAGCTATGTGATGTTCTCCTCCCCTCTTTGATCTTCATTGTTTAGACCTCGTGAGCTGACCTACATGATCGAGGCACCTTTGTAATATTTATGTTGTTGCTATGCTGAGTTTGATGGGATCTGATGGATTATGAGATTATGTTCAGATTGTGATAGAGTAATATATTTGGTTTTTATCTCTTATATTTTTGTTCCTAAGTAATTATTGCATGTTCTCCGTTGATGTTTATTGCTTTGGCCAAGTAGTAGGTAGTGACTCCAAGAGGGAACGTTGTGCTAGATTGTGGGTTCATGCCCCCTGATGACACGCTTGAGTGACAGAAACATGAGTCTAGGGGATGTGTTGTTTCCACAAGGGGGAAAACAACGGTGCTTGTAACCGCGGTTGCAAGGATTGTTTACTTTACGCAAAGTTCTTTTTATTGCAGTTGTCTGTTGCTTTGGGTTTACACTTTGGGTGGGGCTCGCAACTTAATACCAGCGAGATGTTCTGGATAGATATCTCAAGGTGGATGATTAGTATTAGATGCAGATGGATTTCGGTCTACTTATTTTGGCGTACTGCCCGTGCTTTTGAGCCTCTTCCTTTCTTTTGCAGCATAGTTAGCATTGCGGTGCGTTCATAATCATGTCAATTGCCCTTCTGTAATTTGTTTACCTCGCATAGCAGTTTTATCGTCTTTTGGGAGAGAGACATCACTAGTGAACATCACGTATCCCGGTCCATATCCTCATTATTATTTCCAAGCTATATTTACTTTACTGCTTTTACTTGCTATCATTATCCCTTGCATTTTATCCTTTGTGAACAACAAGACCGGAGAGATTGACAACCTCTCTGAACTTCGTTGGGAACAAAGTTATCTGTGTCTGTGTGCAGGTCCACGTCAGTTGCGCCGCTGACACCTACTTATCATCTCTGGAGTCCTACTGGAGACAAACCTTGGTATCTTCACCGAGGGAAAACTGCTGCTGCACTACATCTCAAACCTTCCACTTGGGGTAACCAACGAAGGGCGAGAAGCCATCAGCCGCTGCGGGCATATCTAATCCCTTCGAGCAATACAAAGGTGATTCGCAGACCGAATTCTTTTTGAGGGCCCGGAGCTATAAGGACAAAGCAACCTCGAAAATATTTATCGATCCTAAGATTCAGGAGTTTACGAATGCAGTGGTAAGTAGTTTACCACGCGACCTTGTCGATTGAATTCTCTAGTGAAGTTCACAATTCCTTAATGTTTCACATTCTTTCTGCAGTAAGCGGAAATGAAAATCGCCTCATCGCAGGAGTCGTCAGTTAAGCCGTCCGGCCCATGGGACAACGCCTTTAACAGGGCGTTGAACAAGGTCAAGAAGGTTGACGACGTGACGGCGAAGCCATCGTCAGTCGGCCGTGTGGTCGGCTTTGGTGCGGACCTAAATTGGTCCGAATATTATGGAAAACCGGCGGAGCAGTCTGGTTCGAGGGGGCGCAAGGCGAGAAGGACCGAAGAAGACGCTGCTTATGTTCGTGGACTGGAGGAGAAGGTGAACATGCTTCTGCAGCTTGTCCAGGACGAAGTGGCGAAGAGAATGAACGCCCTCCTTCCAGATATGATGTAGTCACTCACGAATTGGCAAGCATGTGGTGGACAAGGGGCCATACCGGTCCCCAGCATGGTCGACAGCAACTCGGGCACCGCGGCGCCTGCAGTCCCGACTCCCGCCGTAGTGGTGGCTCCCGCACCGACTCCCAGCTTATTGGTGACTCCGGCCGTCAACACCGCGGCGGCGGCGCCGGACGTGATGGTAACTCCTACAGCCACGATCGAGCAACCGGGCATAACAATAATGCACCCGGCGGCAGCGAAAATAGGGCGACCGACGCCACGGGAGGCAGCGCGCCCTCCATCTCTTGCATGCCCGTCGTCATCGGTGGGGTCTCTTCATTGGCCGACCTCGATTCCCTCAAGGTAACTATAATCGTCTGCAACTCAAACGAGAACTTCATCTCCTTGCCTTTTTAGTGGAATCTCTCTGATTCCCTACATGCATATATCTCTTTCGCAGGAGGACACTCCATGCATTCTATTACAAGTCGTGGACGGCGAGTTGAAGGATGTTGCCAAAGGTAAAATCCTTCAACCACAAAATCGAATCATGCACAATATGCTGATGGCACCGGAGATGCATAGGGTTCATATCTCTCTCATGATTTCGGGCTATGAGAGAGTTGAACCTCCCATTCAACCCCTCGGATACGATGAGGACGAGCCGGCAGTCCTCGGTGATTGTTTTGGCCAAATATGCCTATGGACGAAGAACCAAATGCGTTTAATGACGGGGGAAAGGGGCACCACACCTAGGACAACACCTGTAGTCCTCGTGCCGGTGCCACATGATCCCATGGGCGCACAACAAGAATACGATGATGATGATGATGATATCAACACCGACGGGTTCATCAACACTCTTTTTGATGAAGGTAATGATGACTTATTCATGCCTCCTGTTGAAGGAGCCTACCAGCATGACGAGGAAGCTCGCGGTCTAGCTGATCCTGCGGCGAAACCTGCTTGCTCCACACGTCTCTTTGCTACTTCTCAGGAGATGTCTCCAGCAGCTTGCGCCTTCACCGAGCCTCAAGCAGATGCCACAAGGAGATCTATTCTCAGCCCTTCCACACTCCATAAGGCGGCCACTGAGCAGATAAAGGCTGGTGATTGTACGAAATCAGAAAAGAAGAAGGGACGTAAAATAAAGAAGAGCTTCACTTCGAGCAGCCAACCTTCGATGTCGATCCTGGCTCAAGACGGGCCACCAAGACCCAAGGATCTCTCGTTTGAAATCCATGTGGCGGGTAGGGCGATGCTACCTAAGGACATGCTCGACCTTGCAACTTCGGATATGCAGAGTGTGCATCACAGTATTATGGCATTAGAGAAGATTCTTCTTTGAGAAGAGAATCCCTCGTACCCGGTTTTCATCGCCAAGGTGCCACTCAACATGGGCTTCATCAACACTATCCCCGCGGATATGATAATCCTGCGATTTTCGGAGATCTTCAATTTGTACCATCTCAAGCGGTTGGACCATTGCCTTATCCGTCTGTTCTCGCTCGGCCTAACTATGAGTATCAGGAGAGATAAGACCCCGAGCGTCGCGATATTGGACCCCTTCTACATGCATGAAAGCATCTTGATGGACGACGGGGACGCGGCTCTCGCGGCGGGGTACATCAGAGACTTAATGCTAGAGAACGCCGGCAAGGATTCATTTCTTCTGACCTACTCTCCCAAGTAATTCATTCACTCGCCGCCGTAGCATATATTCTTTCTTAGCTTTCCATTGTTCTCTTCCAACATTCCTTTTGGATTGTTTTAATTATGCAGTGAGGATCAAGACTACGTGCTCATCTGCTTTTCACCGCAACACTCGCATGTCGTGTATTTAGACTCGGGAAGTGTGAAGAAGAAAGATTACAAGTATGTCATGAGAGTTTTGGATGATGCTCTCATCGGCTACATAAAAGCCGGAGGCAAGATGGTGAAGCACAAGTTCAGGAAGAATTAGCCTGGCGTGAGCGTGTTCAACCACGTAGTGCAGTTCCCGTGCGTCAAGCAGCCGGCTGCCAGTGTGAGGGATGCGTACTACGCCCTCCATCACATGAGTGCGATTGTACAGGAACAACGCAACCTTACGCTGCCAAGTCATCTCAAAGTGTGGGCCGAAAGGAAGGCAAAAATCACCGATGCAAATCTTAAGGAGGGGTTCTTTCACATCCAAGCGAAGATGGCGACTATCATCTGTCATGAAGTACAAATGAGGGGGTCGATCTTCCACTCCAACATTGCACCATTCAATGGGGAGATAGAAGTCCGCCTAAAGGCCTTGCATGACACAAGGCCTTTCATGACGAAAGAAGGATGCCGCCCATTCCCCGAGCCGAGTCAGAACAAGTGACCAATTTATGTTATATATGGCAGTCGTTTGATGAATGTGTGCCCTACATGTAATTTGGATGTACTCTTTGTGTAGTAGATGATGGTAGTGTCAAATACTCTTGGTGCTCTTTGTGTATAAAGGTCACTGCATATGCATTTTTATGCATATGTGCATGCTCCTGGCCATTGATCGACTTGCTTTATGTTGTTGATAAGAATAGATGCTATATTGCGTTGTTGTCCTTTGCTATGAATTCATATCGATGTGACCTCTAAATCTTTGTTTTGTGCAGGTTGAAGAGCAAACAAGAGATGATGAAGAAAGTAGCTTTCTGTTTTCAATAATTGTTGGGCTCATTGTAATATTGTGATGGATGTAATCTTGTGAATCTTGTTGGCCTCTAAACCTTAGACAATGATGGATATAATCTCTTGTAAATCTTTGTAATAAGAATTATAATGCAATTCTTTTGTATCAATAATTGTTGGGATCATTGTAATATTGTCTTTTGAATTTCTGTAATATGGTAAAAATATCTGTAATGTTTGTAATTATGTACTGTTTTATTCTTTTATGTAATTCTTTTTTTCGTTTTCCGTACTGATTTAGTGGCGCATTATGTCTGGATTTAGTGGCGCACTAGGCATGCGCCACCCCTAAGGACCCTTAGGCTTGGTGCATTTCAGAATGCGCCACCCCTAAGAGCTTATAGGTGGCGCATTCTGAAATGCGCCACGCCTAAGGGCCTTAGGGGTGGCGCATCCAGAATGTGCCACCTCTAAGCCATTATTAGTGGCTTGTGGTTACTGGCGCATCCCTAATGCGCCACTAAAGCCCTAAAAGGATGCCACTAAAAGGGTATTCCCTAGTAGTTTCTGGCGATATACTCCTTCTCTTCAAAACATGATCTCACGCCTGAAGAAGTTGAAGACACTGCGGCTTGTCCTCACACTGCAATAGCATGCCTTCGGCCTGATTCACCTCAGCCCTGAGGCATTACTTTTGGGTCGTTAGTGGTAGTCTCTCCTTTTTGTTCATTTAATGACAAAGGGGGAGAAATATGTTAGTCTTCAAGCGGGTTTTCATGGGGATTCCTCAGTTACAACTCTCATTCTTCAGACAATTTTTGTAATGAGTTGTATACAGATATTTTGTGTGGTTGTCTGGTACTTTTGATCTACCTCATGATATTCCTCAAGTTTATCTTTATACTCATAATATTCCTCAGCAACCACTTTACTCAGTGCCATGTTGATTTCTCAATCTTCTATATGATGCATTGTTTCAGATAATCTGGGATATAGGGGGAGCTCCTCGTGTTTTTTCAAAAATTATCTACTAAGTCTTCAAAACATGCATATCCTCAGGGGGAGCATCTTTTTATCCGGGAACAATGAATTGTTTCTTCAAGTTTTTTATTCCTCAAAATTACTTATTTAATCCCGTTGAAGCTTTAACCTTATTTTCATCAAATCACCAAAAAGGGGGAGATTGTAAGTGCATCTAGTGCCCCTTTGAGGTTTTGGAGTATTTGATGACAAAACGGTTAAGGGACTGATGTGTTTGTGAGTATACACATGAGAACAGTCCCTGAAGAAGAGGTTAACCACCATTGTCGACCCCCCAAAATGTTGAGGAATTTTGAAGAAATCGGTGTGTTTCCTGAAGACTTGCGAGGCGCGAAATCCTAAGGAAACAGGATCCTGAAGCATTCTGCTGAAGCTGAAGAAGCGGTGCATGATCCTGAGGCAATTCGCACTGAAGCTGAAGTTGAATCGTAGTCTTCTTTAAGACTTTTTATACTTCTTGGGTCATAGGAAAACACTGCACTGTTGGAGGGGTTGAGTAAAATGAGTTATGTATTTCTAAGGAAGTGCTCAAATAGAAATCCTGAAGAAAACCTAGAGAAATCTCCTGCAGTAGAAGTTCGGTTCCTTGGGTGTCTAAGACGTTGTTCTTCAGGACACTGAGGAGTTTGTCTTCGGTTGAGGAGTAAGGAAACTGCCAGTGCAGTTCGCGTGAAGAAAGAAAGAGTTCGTTCCGACCGTGCCACGTGTCACGTGGAGAGTGCTGGTACCTGTCCAGCCAACGGTCCGAAGGGTGGGCATCAAATTAATTTCATGCATGGACATTTATTTCCTTTCACCTTGGGTTGCTCCCCTGCTATAAATAGTCGCCCCCAGCCCCATTTGTGGGTTGGCTGCTCCAAGAGAAAAATTGACACTTGTCATTTGAGAGCAACCCACCTCTAAGGAAACTGAAGAACATAAGTGAGGAAAACCACCAGCCTGAGTAGTTGAGCATTTCTGAGGAAGTCGGTTTGAGTGATCTGAAGCTTCTTACTCTTGAAGACTGTGATCTTCCAGCCAGTGTAGAGGTCATCGTTCTGAGGAAGTCAAGATGCAATTGTGACTTCCCTGAGTGAACGGAGTCTGTGAAGGTTTCGGGAGTCTACCTTGAAGACTCACCTGAGTAATTGGACGGAGTCTGGGGACTTTAGTTCAAGGAGAATAAGGTGAAGACTATGTCTTCTGAGTTTAATCTCAGCCTCTCCAACCAGATGTAGAGTTGTCACAGCAACTCGAACTGGTTCATCAAATCCGAGTCTTCAGTGCCCTGGTGCTATTTCCTCAAACTCTACTCTTAAATTTGTGCACTGATGACTTGTCCTGATGCCTTCCCTTCTGTGTTTCCTCAGTCCTAATTCCTCAGGAATTGCATCAGTTATACTTTAGCTCTTCTGGTTTAAGCTATTCTTCTTGCAATATGATGTTTTCTATTCATGTCTACTTTCTGTAATGCTCCTCCACTTCTTCGTTCTATGTGTTTTCTCAAGTTCGCATTGCCTCCGTCCTGAGGAAATTGAAATTTTGCTAGAAAATTAAAAATCTCCCATTCAATCCCCCCCCTCTAGTCGACTTATTGCGCTTTCACTATCTGACTAACAACACAATGGATAACGAACAGCAACAAGAACCACCAGTACGTCGAGGCCTGCCCTGTCGTCCTGTCAAAGCACACGGTTACCAACAAGGTGAACCGTCTCCTTACCTTGTCTCGCGTGTGCTCTTGGTACAGCTCGACTTTTCGTGGTTTGGTAACTCTCGCGAGATACGAGCAGGGGCCAAGCACGCCAGTAACGTCGGTCATACCCTCCCTGTCATTCCCCACGCAATACCGCTCGCGGGCACCGTTGGGTCGCCCGACTCTTACCTTTAAGGACAACCATTTCTCAGGTCGCTAGAGCGGCTATACAGAGTCAGCAACGAGTGGAGTACAAGGATTACTCCTTTATAGCTCCGTAACATCCCAAAATTCTCCGAATTTTGGAATGTTAATAAAATAAAATAGATAATGATTGTTTGCTTGATGGGTTTGATTTTCTCTGGGATTTAAAACTTTTTGGAGTTTATTGAATATTAAAAAGAGAGGGGATAAAAGGACTTTCCCTAATATTCATAATTGGTGTTTTGGGAATTTATTATTTAAAACAAAACCAACAAAATAAAATGAGAGAAGGTAGTATGACTCCTTCAACATATTAAAAGGTTGGAAAATGTTTTAAATCATTATTGGGAATTCTTTTGAATATTCAAAACATTTTTCAATCCGGGGAAATTCATTTGAGAGGATATAAAATGACTTATCCCCTTTTTAATAATGTTGGAAAATATTTAGAAAATTACTTTAAAGTTTTTAAAACTTATCTTGAGTATTATAAATAACTCTAAAATTATTTTAGGGATTTTATAATGCTAAGAGAGTTTTTATTTCATTGAAATGATTTATTAAATATTTTAAAAAAGTTGAAAAGGTATTCCCATGGGATATTTTTATTTTACCAAATTATTTATTGGTGTAATAATTTTAAAATTTATATTTTATTATTTAGAAATGGTTTGTCAATGCGTTTGACCAAATAAAAATATTTTTAATAATTTATTGTATCTTATTTGATTTATGAAAAGTATTATATATTTAAATAAAGTATTTAGAAAATATTTTTATATTTATTTTCTTTTTTGGAAAATGTATTCATTTAATAAATTTCTTTGTATTATTTGATGAATTTAGAAATTTATTTCATATTTTTCCGAGGAGTATTTATTTCTCTACAATTGTTTGAAGTTTCGATTTTAAATGAAAAGAAAATCTGTAGCATGGCCCAGTAGTCGTTTCCCGCCCACGAGAGAAATTTGAGCCCGAGTCCAATCCGAATTGTTTTTTTCTTTCTTTTATCTGGCTATATAAGTTTTTCCAGAATTTCTTTTTGTTCTTTTTTTTAAACCCTAATTTTCATCACCGCGGGCACCGCCGCCGCCGGGCCGCGTCGCCGGCGCCGACCGCCTCCCGCGCCACCCCCTTCCTCGGCCAGGCGACCAGCCACCGCCGCCCCGCCCCCGTGCCCCTGTGCCGCCGCGCCTTCTCGCCGGCGCCCGAGCAGCCACGGGCCGCCGCCCGAGGCCGCCCCGCGCCGAGCCTCCCTCCTCGCTGGCCACGCCATCGGCCGAGCCGCCGCTCGCCGGAGGGCCACGCCACCGGCTAGCAAATCGCAGGCCACCAGCCCCCTCCACGCCGAGCTCGCTGGAAACGGAGTTCGCCGGAGCTCTAACTCCGGCCAGATCTGGTCAACTGCCCCGCAGGGACCCGATCGCTTTTTCTGAAGAACTTTATTTGCGGATAGGTCCTTTTTGCAGAAAACCCCCGGCACCGTACCCGCGATATCTCCGCAACCATAAGTCGGATCGAGGTGAAACTTTTTGCTACACGCTCGTGTTGTTCTGTACTTTAGCATGGTATAAATTTTTGCACACTTTGCACAATTTTGAATTTGAATTTATTTCAAATTCAAATTCAAATCCTGGAGGTCATATCTTGTAAACCGTTGAACCAAATCGAGTGATTCTTTTTGCGTTGGATCACTCGCTCCATGTACTTTCTGTCTATACCATGTGTACACAAAAATTCAAATGTTTCTTGATCTGTTTAATTTCAAATTCAATTCAATTTTGCAATTGCTATGACCTGCGTTGTAGTATTCCGTTTGACGTGATTCTTTTTGCATATTGAATCATATGAGACATCCTATCGGCAATATCCACACACCATTCATATTGCTATGATCTTTACCTTGATGTCATGATGCCTTGATCATAATCTTGCATCGACAATTCTTTGTCCGTTGACTCTCTCGAGTTCACGTTCCACCGATCACCTTCGAGCACATCGACACTTGTACCGTGTCAAGCCGCTTGTTTTGTTGCTAAAACCTTTGTGTTTGTTTTGTTGATCTTTTGTTTGTCGATGTGATTGCTTATTTGAGTTCCTTCGTTGCGATAGATTCTCGGAGTGTGACGAATAGAGTTGACTGGACCGTGAGAGCGAAGAACTTCACCGAATGGAAAAGGCAAGTTACACTTTGACCATACCTCAACCTATATTTTCTATTATGCATGTAGCAAATTATCACTCTATGCATGTGTAGGACTATATATTAGTTATGATTTAAACCTAGTAGGATAGCCATATGTTCTGACCTTGTATTTCATTGTCGCCCTAGGGTCGTGGTTGTTATATATTGCTATTGCTTTGTAGACGGGGATTGGTTGAGTTATCATTGAGCTATGTGAGGATTAATGACTTGACTAGCAAACTTAAAGAGAAATCACCTCTGGACGGGCAGGGAATGCATCCTGGTGCTCATGCCTTGGATAAGGAGGGACCAGGGCTAAATGCTTCCCGAATGGTTGTTTTAGTGGTGAACCGGGTGCGTCATGGCGAGTACCCTCTGACGCAGTGGGCGCCGTCCAGGCTCAACAAAATCGGACAGACAGTGTGACTAGTAGCTTCCATGTACAACCACTGGCTATATGGGCTCTGGCTTAGATGAGTAAGTTGTGGGGAACCTGGCCCTGGTAGCTAGCTGATGTAGATATGATAGGTGTACCGGCTACCAAAGGGTGGAGGCATCCTCTTCTAAAAGACTATGTCTCAATCTTCGGGTTGAGTCCAGTGGGGAAAGTGTACAAACCTCTGCAGAGTGTAAAAACTGATCATGATTAGCCGTGTCCACGGTTACGGACAACTTTGAGTAACTGGGCATTATTGTTGTTGGATGGTCTTAACAGATATTTCACCTTAATAAGAATTTGAGTGGGAACTTTTAATAAAGGGATGGTTGGAATTGGTGTAGCCCGATTCAACCATACTTAGGACTAGCAAGATAAATTAAAATTTGATTAGTTGTAGTATGTGAGGGAAAAATCAGCTTTCTGCAAAATAAAACCATAAACCTTTCCTTTGACTTACCTTGCATGTAGCGATAGGTCTGTTATATCCTTTTTCGTGTGACTTGCTGTACAAATCAGATGTACTGACCCGTTGTCGGGCTGTAACCTTCGGTGTTGCAGGATTGTATATGACAAGTAAGTGATGCGATGTAGGGTTACGATGTCTATACTCAACTATGCCGGTGGAGTTGATGGACGCCACGAAGCTCTTTATTTTTTTTCTGTTGTATTCTATTTATAAGCTAGCCTTGAGCTATGCAGGTATGCTATATTGTAATATTGGATCTTCGATGTAATATTTATGACATGTGATTTATTCTCGATATTACATCATGTACTGTGTGTGCTAGCTATTGATCCAGGGACTAGCACAGAATGCACAGAGACTCCGGTTTGTGATGAACCGGGTCGTTACAGATGGTATCAGAGCCCATGTTGACTGTAGGTCGTGACCCTAGAAAATGGATAGAAAAAGCCATAGGAACAAAAAATATTTTATCACTCTTTGATTACTTACTCTCTCCACTAGTATTTCTTATCTATTATTCATCTTCTAAAACTCCTCATCTTGTTTTACTGTTAATACCCCTCTGAGTTTCATACCCCTGAAGACAAGACATTTGAGAAGTACATCATCAACCTCGTAGATCAATTGAAGTTATGACCACAAGAACGAGAAGAATACCCTATGAGGATTGTTTCAACATTGCAAAACTGAAGCTGCCATCATTGAAGACTTGAAGACCTGGAGGATTCAAGTTTCTACCATTAGATCGTTTCTGTGACCTGTCATTTCTTGTTTTACCGACAGCTACACATCAAAACTTATGTTTCAAAACTAGTGTGATGTTTGTATGGGTATCTCTCACTATCTCCCTCTCTCTACCTCGCTATCTACATTCTATTCCCCCTCATCCTCATCCCTAAACTGAAGAAGCTACTACAATGGCTGCTAATGTCAAGAATGGAATAAAGATGGATGCAACCAATACCAGGTTCAAAGTTAATCCCTTGTGCCAAGATCTTACGACAAGCAAGCACAATCTTGCTGAAGGGAGAACTCTGGAGGAATTTGTAGTCCACCAGTACATGTTTATAGTAGTTTGCGAAAACCTGGGTGTTGAGGAAACGATAGATCTTTTGCTTGGCTTGCAGAACTATGGATTTGTCTGAACCCAGTTCATGAACCAGAGGAATTGCTACAATGCCTGTGAGGATGACCGAGTGTTAGATTGCGAGATTCGCTAAACCACGTACAAGGTAATGATTTGGGTGCGTAATGGATTGGCCCCCATGACGACTACCCTTATTATTCGCTCTTGCTATGCGGGATAGTGAATCTTGAGTGACTTACCTATAGCAGAGAGACGACGACGTTGAACCCGAGCCATAGTATGGTACGATGTTTGACCCCTATATAAGTTTGTCGTTAATAATAGTAGATTATACGGTGAGTATAGACCAAGACCTTTTATTGCAGGTACTCCGTAGAAGTATTCTTGATGATCACCAAGAGAGTATCGATAGTTGGTTAGTGTTGGCGCCTGACCGTCAGTTATGAAGTCTCAATACTTGGAGGACCCATCTTTTGGATGCGGTATTCAAGGAAACGACAGAGTATATGAACTATTCTAAGGATTCAATCGAAGGTGCAACACTCTTGAAGACAAATGTATTTGGAAGACTCCTCTTTCGCGAAGGATTCAAGAGCTCCAAAGATTTCGAAGAATGTACGAAGGATGTTATCGATGGAGTAAGATTTTGAAGACCACGTCGCATTCCTTTTAAGGGTGGTAGCACCCTAGCTCATCGGAGGATCGATGGACTTTCATTAAGACCCGAACCCTAACCTTTCCTTCTAGCCTTCTCGAATCTCGAGGACGAGATTCCTTTTAAGGGTGGTAGTGTGTAACATCCCAAAATTCTCTGAATTTTGGAATGTTAATAAAATAAAATAGATAATGATTGTTTGCTTGATGGGTTTGATTTTCTCTGGGATTTAAAACTTTTTGGAGTTTATTGAATATTAAAAAGAGAGGGAATAAAAGGACTTTCCCTAATATTCATAATTGGTGTTTTGGGAATTTATTATTTAAAACAAAACCAACAAAATAAAATGAGAGAAGGTAGTATGACTCCTTCAACATATTAAAAGGTAGGAAAATGTTTTAAATCATTATTGGGAATTCTTTTGAATATTCAAAACATTTTTCAACCCAGGGAAATTCATTTGAGAGGATATAAAATGACTTATCCCCTTTTTAATAATGTTGGAAAATATTTAGAATATTACTTTAAAGTTTTTAAAACTTATCTTGAGTATTATAAATAACTCTAATTTTTTTAGGGATTTTATAATGCTAAGAGAGTTTTTATTTCATTGAAATGATTTATTAAATATTTTAAAAGAGTTGAAAAAGTATTCCCATGGGATATTTTTATTTTACCAAATTATTTATTGGTGTAACAATTTTACAATTTATATTTTATTATTTAGAAATTTGAGCCCGAGTACAATCCGAATTGTTTTTTTCTTTCTTTTATCTGGCTATATAAGTTTTTCTAGAATTTCTTTTTGTTCTTTTTTTTAAACCCTAATTTTCGTCACCGCGGGCACCGCCGCCGCCGGGCCGCGTCGCCGGCGCCGGCCGCCTCCCGCGCCGCCCCCTTCCTCGGCCAGGCGACCGGCCACCGCCGCCCCGCCCTCGCGCCCCTGTGCCGCCGCGCCTTCTCGCCGGCGCTCGAGAAGCCACCGGCCGCCGCCCGAGGCCGCCCCGCGCCGAGCCTCCCTCCTCGCTGGCCACGCCATCAGCCGAGCCGCCGCTCGCCGGAGCGCCACGCCACCGGCTAGCCACTCGCCGGCCACCAGCCGCCTCCACGCCGAGATCGCCGGAAACGGAGTTCGCCGGAGCTCTAACTCCGGCCAGATCTGGTCAACTGCCCCGCAGGGACCCGATTGCTTTTTCGGAAGAACTTTATTTGCGGGTAAGTCCTTTTGGCAGAAAACCCCCGGCACCGTACCCGCGATATCTCCGCAACCGTAAGTCTGATCGAGGTGAAACTTTTTGCTACACGCTCGTGTTGTTCTGTACTTTAGCATGGTATAAATTTTTGCACACTTTATTTCAAATTCAAATTCAAATCCCGGAGGCCATATCTTGTAAACCGTTGATCCAAATCGAGTGATTCTTTTTGCGTTGGATCACGCGTTCCATGTACTTTATGTCTATACCATGTGTACACAGAAATTCAAATGTTTCTTGATCTGTTTAATTTCAAATTCAATTCAATTTTGCAATTGCTATGACCTGCGTTGTAGTATTCCGTTTCACGTTATTCTTTTTGCATAATGAATCATATGAGACATCCTATCGGCATTATCCACATACCATTCATATTGCTATGATCTTTACCTTGATGTCATGATGCCTTGATCATAATCTTGCAAATTATCACTCTATGCATGTGTAGGACTATATATTAGTTATGATTTAAACCTAGTAGGATAGCCATATGTTCTGACCTTGTATTTCATTGTCGCCCTAGGGTCGTGGTTGTTATATATTGCTATTGCTTTGTAGACGGGGATTGTTTGAGTTATCATTGAGCTATGTGAGGATTAATGACTTGACTAGCAAACTTAAATAGAAATCACCTCTGGACGGGCAGGGAATGCATCCTGGTGCTCATGCCTTGGATAAGGAGGGACCAGGGCTAAATGCTTCCCGAATGGTTGTTTTAGTGGTGAACCGGGTGCGTCATGGCGAGTACCCTCTGACGCAGTGGGCGCCGTCCAGGCTCAACAAAATCGGACAGACAGTGTGACTAGTAGCTTCCATGTACAACCACTGGCTATATGGGCTCTGGCTTAGATGAGTAAGTTGTGGGGAACCTGGCCCTGGTAGCTAGCTGATGTAGATATGATAGGTGTACCGGCTACCAAAGGGTGGAGGCATCCTCTTCTGAAAGACTATGTCTCAATCTTCGGGTTGAGTCCAGTGGGGAAAGTGTACAAACCTCTGCAGAGTGTAAAAACTGATCATGATTAGCCGTGTCCACGGTTACGGACAACTTTGAGTAACTGGGCATTATTGTTGTTGGATGGTCTTAACAAATATTTCACCTTAATAAGAATTTGAGTGGGAACTTTTAATAAAGGGATGGTTGGAATTGGTGTAGCCCGATTCAACCATACTTAGGACTAGCAAGATAAATTAAAATTTGATTAGTTGTAGTATGTGAGGGAAAAATCAGCTTTCTGCAAAATAAAACCATAAACCTTTCCTTTGACTTACCTTGCATGTAGCGATAGGTCTGTTATATCCTTTTTCGTGTGACTTGCCGTACAAATCAGATGTACTAACCCGTTGTCGGGCTGTAACCTTCGGTGTTGCAGGATTGTATATGACGAGTAAGTGATGCGATGTAGGGTTACGATGTCTATACTCAACTATGTCGGTGGAGTTGATGGACGCCACGAAGCTCTTTATTGTTTTTCCGATGTATTCTATTTATAAGATAGCCTTGAGCTATGCAGGTATGCTATATTGTAATACTGGATCTTCGATGTAATATTTATGACATGTGGTTTATTCTCGATATTACATCATGTACTGTGTGTGCTAGCTATTGATCCAGGGACTAGCACAGAATGCACAGAGACTCCGGTTTGTTATGAACCAGGTCGTTACAAGCTCACACTTGATGGTAGCTCGGCAGAGCCGAGCTAGGGGACCTTAGGCGGTGTCTGCATTCTACCTTACCTGTTACAGTTAATAATATTTTGTAATCCACGTTCACTCACCAGAGTGATCACGGCTCGCTATTCTAAACCTAACTAACAATGCGCAGGGTTTACTGCTGAATATAATATAATTATAAGTCAACGTAGGATAAAGGAATGTTCATCGAGGGGTGACAATGACAGGCTATGCAATTGAATAGGATTGTAATGTAGCGGCAGTAGTATCAATGCCTAGTTCAAGAAATGTACAGAAAAGATAGGTGATATCTGAGGAAGGAAAATGGCTCTGCTTGCCTGGAAGCTCGACGGTAGGGGTACGGTCGTCGACGAAGTAGTCGTACTCTGCAGCAGTTTAGTCGGCGGCAGCAGCGAGGTCTATCAGAGAATAAAGGGGGGAGAAAAATTAAATACAAAGCAAGCATATGCAAACACATGCATACCATGACAGATGCAATGTTAACGGTGTTCTAACGCAGTGCAAAGGGTTATGCTCGGGGCGAGAATTCATCCGGGGATGAAATACCAGCTCTGGGTGATTACCGACAAATGGCCCGAGGGGGAATGTCTCGTGTTTGTTGTGTTAGAGGGGGGTGGTGGGGCTATGGGTAGCGTATCCGTATTCGTTATATTTTCTGATCAATTTTGATGTATAAAAAATTTCGATCCGCGTTACGGTTTAAAAGATATTAATTGCTGAAATTTAAATCATTTAAATACATTTTCTAGATTATTTTTTATTTACTAAATTAACATTATCCAGAACAGTTATTTTGGCTAGTCAAACCTGACATGAGGGTCCCACATGTCAGCCTCACAGTATTAATAAATCTTTTAATTATATTTAAATAGCCACTAGGCCCACATGTCATACACAGTAACTAATATTAATTTATTTTAATAAATAAACTCACAGCTGGGGCCCAGGTGTCAAAGACAGAGAGGCTAATTAAGAAATTTAATTCAGTTAAAGGGGCATGGGGCCCATCTATCATACTCTTAGGGGGGTATTTTCAGTTTTATTTTAACAGAGTGATTAGCCGGGGGTGGCCCACATGTAAGTGGCCCATAGGGGTTGGGGTTTAGTTGCAAATCATCTAGCTGACAGGGCGCGCCCACCGGGGCAGTGACCCAGGGGCTCGACGGTGACAACACAAGCCACGGGAGGGGCTGGGATCGAGCGCGTTCAGTCCAGGGGAGAGCCGCGAGTTGATTGGCGGTGGAGGTGGAGGCTGGGGTGGCCGGAGTGGCCGTCGACGACGAGCTGTGGCGGCGGTTGTGTTTGGGTGTGGATGGGGTCGCTACTCCCGTGCGCTACCTTATGCGTGGGCTAGCCAGGCATGACCTGCAGCTCACCGGAGCGTCCAGGCGCCACTGGCGCAAGCCGAGCGACACGGGGGAACGCGCTTGGCCGGCCATGGCGGCTGCCGGAGCACGGCGAAGAGGGGAACACGCTAGGCGTGTATCGGGCGTCTATGAGTAGTTGGCGGCGGGTGAGATGCTCACCAGGAGTGGGTAGGGACTGGCAGTGGGCTCGGGGAGGGTTGGCGTGGCCGGAATCAAAGGAGCTCGCCGGCGGGGTAGAGGTTGAAGACGACATTGATTAGCTCGTTGAGGGGGCTCCGGGCTCGGTTCCTTCTGCTGGGCGACGTGGACAACGACAACGGGGCGGTTGTACATGGTTGTTGGGGCTTGGAGGCTTGGTAGCCGCGTGTGTTCACAACGACGGCGATAGCGGCGTCGGTCCTGCGCGGCGAGGATGATGGCGAGGCGAGGAGAAGTGGGATGAGATCTAGGGTTTGCCTGGGGACAGGGGGCGACTCGGGGCTCTTATTCCCCACCGGCTAGTCGCCGATGGCTGCCACGGCGGCAGCCACGGCCGTGGCACCGCGGGATGGCCGCCACGCCATCGGGGGTGAACAGAGGAAGATGACGATGGACAGGAGGGTTGGGCCAAAGTGAGGAGGGGAGGGGGATGGGCTAGCTAGTTGGGCCTCGCCCTGGGAGAGGCTTGGCCCTTTCTTTTTTTTCTTATTTCTTTATGTTTGTAATTATTTTTGCTTTATGTTAGTAATTATTTCAATGGCTTGGGCATTTTTGTAAAGCATGAAACTTGTTCCATAATTAGCATGGCACAATACTAGAGTGACACAAAAAGAGTGGGACTTTTATAAAATCTTTTAATAATTCTTTTTAATATGCAATTGGCAAATGGTGTTGTTCTGGCACTGGTATGATTTGTTTGCAATAAATAGATATTGCAATAAATGCTCATTGCAGGTTTATCATGGTCCACTGGTTTCATGGATTTTACAAAAGTGGTTACACAATTTTTGGACAAGTTTCATTTGTCACATGATTTTTAATATTCACCACAACACATTTTGAGTTTATTTGGATTCAAATATGAACAAGGCATGATTAGCAACAGTGATTAGCAACACTAATAGTCAATAGTCAAAGTGATTACTGTTACAGACACTGAGGGTGTTACATCTTGCAATTCCCTACGGTGAAAATATTCAAAATAAATTTTTGACAAGCTGTTAAAATTTCAGCCTATTCCTACGGTTAGATATCCATCGTCGGCTCCCGCACAGAAGCACTATCGAAATCTGACGGAACTGTGCGCGACTTCGGAAAAATAATTCCTTAGGTCGACTCGGGGATCAATTCAAAGATCCCTCCGGTGAAATACTTCTGGATACAATCTCCTACTACCATAAAAAATTTAGAAAATTCCAACGGTTAGATCTCCATTGCTGACTCCTGGACTACAACGCGTTTTCTAATCTATGCGAGATCGTGAATTCCAACCGTGATTTGGCTCCACTTATCACCGGTCTGCACTCCGGACATTGGGACAATTACCGTTTGAGCAAGTTATCAGATGCTATCTCTCCTACATCATCGCTATACAAATTAATTCTATTAAGAAATTTTATTATCCGTTTGCGCAATTTTGTGTACGCAGATTTATCTATTTGCCGGTGTACAGTGCCGCCAAGCCGTTGTTTTCCCCTAGCACGTCTGTGCCCGGCACCGACTCCTAGAAGATCGATCTACATCCATATGTCACCTTACGATGCCACGCACAACGTCTACATGGCCACGCCGGCTTACGGTGCCGCGCTCGACGTCAACATCTGCATCGGCTTAAAGCACCATTCTCGACGTCAATATCTACGTCGGCTTACAATGCCGCGCTCAACGTCTACATCGCCGTGCCGGCTTACGGTGTCGCGCTCGACGCCCACATCTGGGTCGGCGTACAACCTCGCGCCTGACTCTCATGTCCACGCCGAATTTACCTCGCCGGCTTCACAAGCACAGCCACGCCGCCAATTCTCCTGGGCGCTGACTCCACCGTCACTCCGGCTCCTCGGCCTCCCTCAAAAGCCGACCCTACTACAACGCAACTACGCACGATTGGACAATAAATCGGGTGCCATCCATCCTATTTATTTTTGAATACTATTTACTATGAAAAATATTAATCTACCTAGCCTTTTTGATAAGTAAGAGTGTCGAACCCAACGATGAGCAGAAGGTACTGACAAGTGATCGTATGAAAGGAATAACTGCAAGCACTAAAAGGTAACTTTTTATTGGTTTTCTGGTATAAGCAACAAGGAAACAAAAGCAATGAAAGTAAATGGTGCTGAGGTGCAGCCAGTGGCCCAGTCCTTTTGAACACAAAGGATAAGCCGAGAGATCAAACTTCTGAAAGCTAAAACGTTCATGAGGACACACGGTAGAGGTAGTCATGTGCTTTTGCCATATTCCGTCTAGTATTATGTTTTGTATTGATAAGTTTTGTGTGGGTGGACCTATGCTAGTGCACCTTCTAGACTAAGATAAGTACACTCTTATGATTAAACCTCTTGCAAGCATCCGCAAATACAAGAGAGAAATTAAGGCAAAGCCTAACCATAGCAATAGACTTTAGGATCCAACAGTCCCTCGTGCAAAAGTGTGTGAACTGGGATTCAGGTTTCTGTCACTCCGGCAACCCACCATAAGCATCCTTTATATGCATTGTATTCCCCTAGGTCCTTAAAAGGCGAAGTGTTATGTAGTCGACGTTCACATAACACCTCTAGAAGAATAACACCACAACTTAAATATCAAACAACACATATTACTTCAACATCATATGACTACTAACAACTCGAATTGTCCCACGTCCTCAAGAACTAAAGGAACTACTCACAAGAAATAAAAAAGATCATGATCAGAGGTGATAAATATATGATAAACAATCTGGTCATAACAATAATTCTCCAACAAAACTTAATAGCATTCACCACAAAAGAGTAATCAACACCGGTAAAGTAGAGGGGATGAATAGTGTAAGTTACAACTCGGATTGCAATGGCGAGATGAGACAGGATGAAGATGGAGATGGTGCTGGTGATGGGGATGATGGTGATGATGATCTCGATGATGCCCGTGACGATGGTGATGACGATGAGGATGATCTCCCCCTCCGGGATGAGTTCTCCCCAGCGGAATCTACCCGCCGAAAAGGTCTTTTCTTCTCTGTAGGTTTCGGCTATGGAGCGGCGGCCGAACTATGGAAACTCTTTTGTCCTTGGGGTTTTTAGGTAACGAGGATGATATAGGCCAAATGGGGGCACCAGAGGTGGGGCCGACCCCCCAGGAGGCTACCTGGCGTGGCCTAAGGGGGGGCGCGCCACCAGGGCGCCTAGAGCTCTGGTGGCCCCCCTCCGGCTTCCCTTTGGCTAATCTTTGTTATATTTTCAGAAAGTTCCTCCCCGTGAATTTCAGGTCATTTGGAGATGTGCTGATATGGCCACTCTACGTGCACTTTTCCCCGCTGATTCCTGCGTCTGCTGTTTCAGCACCGGAAAGTTGTAAATTGTGTAAAACAAGCCCAAACACTATAAGATCATCATAATATGAAATATATCAATGAATAGTGGTAAATTATGATGTAAAATAGTGATGCATTTTGGACGTATCAGTCATAAATTGTCGTCTTCAACGAGATCGACTACAACCTCATCACGGTCGACTTCCATGATGATTTGGGTTTATTCTGCGTCGTTAGATCAGCTAAGTCACATTCATATCTCATATATTTCATTCCAATAAAAAAATTATGTTGCACCTTTGAGACAAAACTCGGGTGCTATCTTACATGCATTCAAGCTATACACGGATGCCCAAAAAGATTAGTTGACATGTTGCAACAAGTCTAAACATGGGCACCTGACTTTCTTAAAGATATATTCGATGCTTGTTTCTTTATTAAGCCAGGTACAAGGAGTCTCCAGCCAACTCCTCGAGTAGACTCAAGATTCGGGGGCTATACCTCCTCTGGGATCCATCGAAGATTGATATTGATATATTATATTTCAAACGGCGAATTAAAAATGACCGGCATGCATTGGGGCCGGTTTGCAGGAAATTCTGGAGAATCAATCCATCCTTCACACTCTTTGGAAAAATTCCGGTCTATTGATTCCGGTTCATTGAAAAATCCCGGTTCAGATTCTGGTTCATTGAAAAATCCCGGCTCAGATTGCGGTTCATTTAAAATTCCGGCTCTATTATTCAAAGTTCCAGTTGGTTGAGTTCATTCAAGAATTCCGACTCCTTCATCTATTCGGGTTCATCACACAATGCTAGCTTCACAAGAAATTCTTGTAAGACCCAAAACCTCTAGAACCTAGTGTGTGTTATTTTGCATTATATCATTATGCATTATACTTTTATCATTGTCTGAAGCTGGGGGCTTGATCAACCCCTTACTTTGGAACCCGATATATCTTGGTACAACTGACTTGTAAGATCGACACGAATCACACTATGTTGACAAAAGAGGCAAATCGTGGTTAAGCCAATCAAACGACTCCCAGCTGGGACGTGGACTGACCCTGACTTCGCCACAGCAAAGCACTATGTTCACATAAATGCAGATGGAACTAGCTTACAAAGATGTTCGCACCTACTCAAAATTACATGATAAAAATGTTAAATTCATTATAACATCATATTTTGTGTGTCAATTACAAAACCTTATCTTTTAGTTGCTAACCCCTAGGATATGATATTCGCATGTATACTTGAAATGAAAACTCGCACTTAGATGAGCTAGCGCTTACACTGATGTTTAAACAAACGGCTCCAAGGCCACTTTGACCCTGAACCTAAGTCGCATAGCACTAGTACAAGTCATGTGACGCCGGCTTACAGAGAAGTTCACTCCTACAATTGAGGCCGACAATTCCTTTTCATAAGTCACTCAAAGGCATTCGATCATGGAGTCGGGTGACCTTGCACTTTTGATCAAAGGATGTTGTTGTCACATGTACGAATGACTTCTATGATCAAAAATAATATCATACGAAGGAGGGACCATGCATATTATTATTATTATTATTATTATTATTATTTGTGAAAAAAATATCTTATTATGTTGCAGGTACATCTTGCGTTTTGAACATCACAGAACCCTAGGTCGTCGCAGGGCTTCATAACCCGGAACCTAGGGGCTGCAATTTTGTTGACGAAGCCTACCAGAAACATATTACATTACTCGAAGGGCCACTGCATTTGAAAGCCGGGAACACAACCCAGTATATCATATTTACAGGCTTCAGCAAGCAGTCATTCGTCGGTTTTCATCAGCAAGCAAACATTTGCCAGCTTCACGAAAAATTTACCGGTTTTAACAGACAAAATTTGCAAAGATTATATAAAGTCCCGGATCGCTGTAAGCAAGACAACCCGGCACTTGGGGCTACAGGTGATATGGGTATAAATTTCCCGTAAAAAAAATCGACTCTTTGACAAGACCCGGAAGAGCAAGAAGCAACATTGAACTCAAAACGTGGAAGAGCTCAAAACTGAATAATATCGGGTTCGTTGACATGAATAAGTGGAGCAAGACGGCCTAATGGTTTGGCCTTCAGACCCGGTCTTTTATCCTTACTATTCATTATCTTGGAAATTTACCAAGGACGCGCACCTGGCGTTCTTTCTATGACAATCTCGCACTTCGAAAATATAAGCGGAGAAAAAACGAAGACCACGCCAAAATTGCGTCCAAGCTAAACTTGGGGGCTACTGGAGGGGGGATTACTCACAGCTAAGACCTGGCCAGAAGGCAGCACTCAAAAGGAAGACTCAGCCAGAAGACATGTCATGTTACATAACCCGGTTACATGACCCGGGATGTTACACAACTCGGCATGCTACATAACCCGGTTACATGACCCGGGATGTTACACAACTCGGCATGTTACATAACCCGGTTACATGACTCGGGATGTTACACAAGTCGGCATGTTAGATGACGCAGAATGTTACAGGATCCGGTTACATGAGCCGACATGTTACATAACCCGATGCGCTATAGGACCCAGTTGCGACAGTAAAAACAGGGCCCGCTATAGGAAGGAAGTCCCGATCTTGGAAGGAGTCCACTTAACTTGGAAGGCACGACAAGACTACAAGATTTAGAATAGGACTCCGACTATTATTTGACCTGTAATACAAGATAAGACTAGTTTGTACTCCCTCCGTTCCAAAATAACTGTCTCAACTTTGTACTAGATCTAGTACAAAGTTGTACTAAGGCCAAGTCAGTTATTTTGAAACGGAGGAAGTATTAGTCTAGGACTCTACATGTAAACCTTCCCCTTCCACCTATATAAGGAGGGGTAGGGCACCCCAAAGAGGACAGATTCTACAGATTCAATAGAAGCTAGAAGCTCTGGATTAGATCGACAGACTCAAGAACTTAAAAAAGCTCTAGATTAGAGATTACGCCCAAGTCATCTAGACCTGAGGCAATTAGACAATAACTATAGGAGAGTCGGTGACATTCGGCGACTCCATGTGAGCAGAAGGAACAAGACCTAGCCACAAACATCATGTAGGGTTTTTACCAGATGGTGTTTTCCGGGGCCCGAAGCTGTATAAATCGCGTCTCTCTCCCTCTGTGTGTGATATCTTCCCCCTCGTACACTCGTAGCAAAGGCCCCGCAATCAAGTTCTCTCATGAGGACATCTGACGTGTTTTTCCCATGACAACGACGGCGTCCGAATGGTGGAGAAGCCTCAATCCCAGTACAAGCTCATGGCGCCACCTCTCTCTCCCTTTTTCTTTTCTTTTCTTTTTCCATTTTATTTCCCCTAATGGGCTTCTTTCACTAAGTAGGCCAATTGCACTTTTTAATTATAGATAAAATCTATACCTATACTAATTATAGACTCCCTAAAAATTCCCAAGTTAATTAGAAAATAGGAGACGTTAATTTGGTGGGGCCAACTTATTGTTCTGGTGTAGATCAATCCTTTTATTTTAACTGGAGGTGTAGATAAAACCTAGGAAAAAACAATACCACGCACGTATTTTTCTCTTTTTTATTTATAACGGAGGTATAGATCAATCCCGCATCCCACTGCTACATCTCCTCGATGATGTAAGTAGCGCCCAGGTTCTAGGGTTTTGGATGCCCTGGCTGAGATCAATCCCGTGAATCTCATGGTTACGTCTGATGGATGATGTCAACTAACTCCCATGTTCTAGGGATTTGATGCCCTGGCTTAGCATCGCGTTCTTTCCCTAGGCGGTTGTACTTCACGTCTTCACGATCTGCCGCCGCATCCTCCTTGCTGAGTCGCTTTCACCATCACAACTTTTATCGTTGGCGGCAGGCGCCTTCTTCGTATGGTTTACGCCTCCGCCCATATTGCATCCCGCCTCCTAATTAGATCGCATGGATTCATGCAGACAAGGTAGAACGTTTCAAACCTCCTGTTCAGAACAATTGATGGTGGATGCCAAATCCTTCTTTAACCCTCCATACATACTGATACTGCAGCCAGGGGCGGATCTGGGCCCCAGGCCCCCAGGGCCCGTGCCTGGGGCGTGGCTTTTTTTTTTAGTTATAATCTAGGTTTTTTTTTGGGGCCCGGGGCTTAGCCCAATAGATTTCTCCCACAAGGGCCCAGTCCCCACGTCCAGCCAGGCCGTCCACTGCCCACGATCGGCCGACTCCCCCACCAGATCGCATCGAGTCTCAGAAGAAACCAGATCGCATCGAGAGGACAGAGGAGACAAGGCAGGGGAACTCGAGTTCTCCACCCTGCCCAGACTCGACACAGGTCCCAGGCCAGTCCGCCGCCGGTCGCCGTTTCTAGTGAATCCGCTCCAGCCTCCGCTCCACCGCTCCGGTCTCCGCCTCTCCGGCCCCTCCGCCGCTCGCCTGGTCCGCGCCTCCGCCGCTCGACCGCTCCGGTCTGCTCGCCTCCGACTCCGGCCTCCGCCGCTCCGCTTGGCGCCTAGCTAGCAGTGTCGTCGGCCGCCGCACACGCCGACCCAGCCCCAGCCGGACACTCAGGACTGCGGACACTGGCTCGGTGGCTCCCTTTCCCCACGCGGCCACGCCCCAGCGGCAGAGCGGCCAAGCCCCAGCTCAGGTAATTTCAAGTTTTTTAACTCAATTTTCAACTGCAGTACTGCTTACTTCTAGTCTGCTACTGCTAATTGATACCAATTTCATTCCATTTTTTAGAAATACAAGATGAAGAGATATTTTTCATCAGTGTCTACACCGGCAGTTGTAGATGGAGGGAATCAAGAAGATACAGAATAGACTGAAGTGACTCCAGAAAATGAGACACCGGAAGAAATGGGACCAGTGCCTTTGAATTCAAACAGCCTGCCTTCAATCTCAACTCGAGAAAGTAGAATATTTGTCATTCCCGATTCTGCCCGTGGTCAATTGAGGGAAGGTGATATTCAACCTGATCCTGGTCTTAGGAAATCTATTGAAAGCTTAGATCTGGACATTAGAGATATTGCTAGAAGGATGTATGCAAATATGGGTCCATGTCAACCATATGGTCATAAATTTAAACAAGAAACTAGAGGAAATTCTTCGAAAAAGAGAAGCTTTCAAGCTACTTGGTTCGAGAAGCATCCCGATTGGTTGGAATATAGTGTTGCTAAGGAGGCGGCCTTTTGTTTCTATTGCTTTCTTTTTAAGCAACCTAGAGCAAAAAACTATGGTGTTGAGGCATTCACAACAGTAGGGTTTAAAAATTGGAAGGATGGACTTAGTATTATTGATACACATGTTGGTAAACATGATAGTGCTCACAATAAATCTAGACAACAATATATGGCTTTCAAAAATCAAAGGCAATATGTGGCACATGTGATGGATTGTGGCACCAAAAAGAGTCAAGAAGAATATAGAGCTCGCCTTATCATTATTTGGGTGTTATCAGATTTCTTCTTTTACAAGCTCTTGCTTTCCGTGGTCATGATGAGAGCTGAACCTCAAGC
Source organism: Bromus sterilis (assembly GCA_950022295.1). Taxonomy (NCBI): domain Eukaryota; kingdom Viridiplantae; phylum Streptophyta; class Magnoliopsida; order Poales; family Poaceae; genus Bromus; species Bromus sterilis. Next base: position 150,734,506 of record OX465596.1, on the reverse strand, counting down.
AATAGGGGGAATTTTTTGGAGATGATGAGTTGGTACAAGGAGAAGGATAAAAATTCTAAGACTTTGCTTGATAGTGCGGGTGGGAACCATTTGATGACTTCGCATTAGATACAATTGCAATTGTGTGAACCTTGTGCTGATATTGGAGATAGAAAATTTTCTTTACTTGTTGATGAGTCCAGAGATGCATCTACAAAGGAGCAAATGGCTATGGTTTTAAGGTTAGTAACTTAGTGTCTTTTGTGTATTTTTGTTTTGTTTTTTACTAGTTGTAGTACCTAATAGTTGGTTACCCGTGCTTCTTTGTGCCTATAGCTGATACAACTTTTGTTAGTTGCAATGACCTTGGTAATCTTGCTGTGAAGATGGTTGAGACTGATAGACACACCATATTTCCTTTGGTATATCGTCTTATTGAGTTGGCACTGATTTTGCCAGTTGCAACCGCATCAGTGGAAAGAGCTTTCTCAGCTATGAGTATTATCAAAACTGAGTTGTGGAATAAGATGGGAGATGATTGGTTGAATTATACCATGGTGTGCAATATTGAGCGAGATGTATTTGCAAGTATTGACGATGATGCTATTATATATCGCTTTCAATCATATAGATCTCGCAAAGGGGTTTTACCTCGTCGTAGTAGTAAGTTCTTAGCTTTGTATCAATGTTAATTATTTTACTTGATATTTATATCTTCTCTTATTGAATTTTGCTTTTGATGTCTTGAAGGTATTGGCTCTTCTTCCACTGTTGATGAGGTTATGGGAGGCACTAATGAAGCAAATCATTCATTTGGTACTCTTTCTTGTATCATGTATTCTTCATAGTTTTTTCATGTCATTATCTATCTTCTTGTATAGTTAAGAATTGAGTTTAAATTCAAAACAATTTGTGCAATCAAACCATATTTTGTATGAGGTAGTTATAGCCTGGTAAACATTTTTTCACTCGGGCAAAAAAAATTTTGGGCCCTGGGCTTGCTCCAATCCTGGCTCCGCCACTGACTGCAGCCCCTTTTATCCTAATGTTTATTCTCACGTCCTCTTATTTGGATGATACAGAGATATATTTGGAAGCCAATTGAACCCTACAGTTAATGGGTGTATGCGTTCATACTATGGTGTTGAATAGAATTTATCTATGCATCATGCTTTCACGGATGATTGGATTGGATTCTTGATGTTTGTCCGTGGGCAAATTGCTACAGTACGAACAGTTTGAGTGCATGGAAACCGAATTCAGAATTGGGAAGAGGATCAGTTAGAGCGTGAGGACTATGCCATGCAGAAGGAGGTGCGTCGACAGTTGGTTGATGCAGTACAACTCTGCGGATTCTGTTCCTTAGTCCGCTTTCTCTAGCATCAAACATCTTCGCAATCGTGGTCTTACAGAGTTAGCGGACAACTTGGGTTGTTGTTTCTCCATGGGCAGGCGTTCCTGTCTCCAGTCTCCACACAAGAATCACCAGACTCGCACCCAACCCTCCGGCTGCTGATCTTCAACCCTTCATTGTCTTTAATTAGCACGGCCCTAAAAACCACCAGGATGCATCATGTCTACTTCTAAAAAGCATGTCCTTTTCTTGGATAAGGGAGAAGATGAAAGTCAGAGCAGCTAGATAGGCTGGTCTTGTCCATATGCATTGAGGTTTACTCTTCTTGATGTTTTTCCTTTAATCAATTTTTTTATCTAGCCTAGCAAACTATCTTACTTTTTTTAGCAGAACAAATTTCCCTTAATTACTTGGTTGGTGATCACTACAACATCTGCAGATATGCTTTGGACAGCCTCCATTTACTGGTGTTGTTCAACTACAGGTGAATGTCTGATACAAAGGACCCTGCAGTCCACGATTCAGGGAATGATCTGTACAGGATAATACTACTACTAATTTGTTTTGCTATTGACAATTAGCGTGTATTTGACATTATGATTGATGATAATCAACTTAAATAACCATGCTTTTGTTTTTCATAGTATGTTTAACAAAACCAAATCGAGTATGTAGCTGTTAATAATAGCATATTATTTCCAGTATTACTCTTATGAGTCATGTTTAAGCAACATCATCTCACTAAAATATACTTAATAGGCTCTACTATAGTAGAAATTCCGCAGTGCATATGTCCATAGGATATTAGCCCAGATGTGCAACAATTCAGTCATGGTAGCTCTTAATTTTTTATCTATTTCAGGTTAGTTCAACTAATTAATATACTGACAAATATGACATTCAACTATATACATGACACGACTTCAAACTTCTTGGTTAGTACAAAATGACATTTTTTTTGTGGATGTGCATATAGATACTAGACTGCATCAAATGAGGACTTCATTAAAATTATTGGTTACAAAATGGTTTTGTTTCAATTGTCGCAAGAGTCTTTTTTACATTATTGTATTGTTTATTCTTTTACAAATATTATAAAAGTCAACATACGGATCATGTTTCCATATCAATACAGTTATGCCATGGATCATGATAGTATATTTGCAAAAAATTCAAGTCTACCGCATAGATTTGCTAAATTGGTCTACAGATTTCTTGCTTTTAAATAAATATTTCTTCCACAAATTATTGATGGCTAAATAAACTAATGCCCCCCACCAAATGTACGGCATTTATCGAATCCAAACAAATATTCTTAATAATGACAAGAGTGTGCCAATGCTAGCGTATTACTAAGTTTCTTCGAAAACTCATTAATGTTGCGTTTGTGCTAATATGTTATGAGATGGGTACTTTTAATATTCTTAAAACTACTTTTTATATAAAAAAATATGGCGTAGAATATTACGTAAACAATGACATATTGTTGTTTTCTGTTTCTATCACCGAGTGAGTACTTGGTTGTTTGCACATTTTCTACTACTATTTGATTTGTGACCCTACCTTCAAGTTTTTTGTATCATAATACCTAAGTAGCATGGCATGTTCTGCCTATCACATCATATCTGTTATATAGTATCATGATTGTGCAAGTATAGAATTGAAACTTTTTCCCTTATTTGAATTATCCTTTTTTTAATGATTAGCGTTATGTGAAATTGGGAATGGTGCGGGTTTTCTCGACCACTATTGTCAATTATATTTGACATGGATAATGGTTTGACCATTTGGTGTAGACCCGGGTATGTTCAACAGTGTTCCATCTCAAATGGATGAGGGTATCAAATATTGAATAAAATTCATCACTATTGAATGTGTTTTTTTTTGCAAAATCACTTTATAATTCTAGGAAATACCAAATAATTAAGTAAGTGATATAGCTTTCGTTTAATCTAAGTAATTGTTATAATTTTCATTGCTTCATATATTAATTTTCCCTGTAACATATATATTGCTTATGAATTCCTAAAATACTTTGCATGTAGCAATCATTTCATACATTGTCACATAAGAGAATTTCTGTATACATGCTCCTCGTATTAAGATACTGGTGCAAAGCTATACGGGTTCACGACTAGTGTTATTAATTATTAATTCATTTATTTAATAAATAAAACATGTTATTTCATCTCCTGGTGATCCGGAACACCTTCCGGCTCACTCCGAACATCCTTGGGACCAACACGGAACTTTTTTGATATGTCTTTCTCTTTTCTCTGGTAACTCCGATAGTTTCGAAACGGTCTCTGATATTCATCGACCCCTTAAGTGTGTTAACCTACAGTCTGAGAACACTCCAGTCATGACCGAGAAAAAGGCTATGGTTAATGATCGTCGGCGGGACCTGGATGCCCATAATGACCCTTGTGCATTCCGGAAGTAACCGATTGAACTGTTACGTCGTATACCATTCCCTTTGTCATGTGATACTAGATAAGTCTGAGATTCAATCAATAGCATCCAATGCTCTAGTTCAATCTCTTTACCAACAAATCTCATTCAATCATTCCGTGATATTTATCTCCATGCAACTTTATGGATGCAATCTCATCGAGTTGGCCCTGACTATCCTTTCATTATATGGATTGAAAAATCCGCTCTTGAATCAACACTCATCAACATATCCCATTGGATTACCCTAGATACACCTTTATGGTCACCATGTTTCAGTGTGATGGTTGATGCACTCAAAGCATCCTCAGGAGATAGCAATTATATGTGATCTCACGGTCTAAGGAACGGGCTACTACATTCTTTAATTACAACACGGAACTTTTATGCTTTGATCATGTTACAATGCTTGCGTTGGGTAATGTTCATCACGTCATTCAAACAATGAGGTGACCTCATCGTCAATTGACTTGATTGTCCATGATCGTGAAACCACAATCATCAGTTGACGATGAACTAGTCATCATGAGAGGCTGACTAGGAACTTTGGTTGTTTTTATACCACACATGTATCATTGTTTTACTAATACAGTTCTAGCACAGTATGAAACAGGTTATCAACTTATTTAGATATACTGAAATAATCATATATTATTTGCCTCTTCATCATATATCCAACATTCTCCCACTTGCACTAGAGAGCAAATAATCTAGATGCATATCTTACCGATCATAATAATCTTATCACATAAGTGTTTATCGATCATGCTGCTTACTGAAGAGATTTCGTCAAAGATCTGTGTTCATTCAGATTTGTATGTTCCTTCACAACTGGCATTGGTCAACTTGCTTTGACATACCACTCATTATCCTATTCTACAGTATTCTCTAATGACAAGATGGTTTTAGTCCCCACGGACTTTCCACAGTCATGTATACTGGAAAATACACTCAGCCAGAAGTCTCAACTTCTTACGCTAAACATTATCTATCTTTCCACTTCTTTAAGTAGATCTATAATTTGTAGAGTTTTATTTCGTGATATTTCTGCTCACGTTTCATTCTATTCTTTTGGTGACATATCTAATTCACATAGACCCATAATAAGGCTTGCAATCGTAATCCAGTATTACATTCAAGTCTATTATCATTTCTATCATTTAGAGTATTGTCCTCAGTTTCTCTCTAGATACTGACTGCTTGGACTTTGGTTCAGTTTCTGTGTTTTACCAACCAAACACATCGGAACATGTTCTTCTTTCAAGAACCTATTGAGTAATTCCTTTTGTTGGATTCATAATTTTGTTTTATGGTAGAGATCATATAGGATCACATGTCTAAGGACAAGGTGCATCCCTATTCTTCCATTAAAACATTACTTGTGATATTAAGGTTTTCATCCTTTATATAATTCCTAGCCACAAGAACCTCTTTCTTGTCTAGGGTATCATTTCAATCCTTTTGATGTTCATTACACGTATCTTAATCTCTCCTTATAGATTTCAGTGTGTGATACATATGTATTTTGTTTATGGAAGATTCTTGTAATCTTTTATTCTATTATCCTTATTCTCCATGTATATCAACGTATATATGAGATTGCCTTCATATATATATGAGATTGACATTATGCTCCCTCTCAAATATATCCAATACATGTATCTGTGAGTAAGCTTTCATTAAGTTACTATTCTAATTATGTCAAACACAAAAATATTGCTCTCAAAGCTCCCACTCAGAAACTTCCCTCTGCATTCCAAGTTTTTCAGGAAGTCTTCAAAGCTCCCACTTAGTTTCATGAAATTGCAGTCCATCTCAATATTTTGATTCTTCCAAAATCACTTGATCAAATCAAGGTTGAGAGTTACTGCCTTGAGGTACTATAGTCCATGTTTTTCGAAACATTCTTTCGTTTATGCCAATTGCAATTTCCTCTTCAAATTCCAAATTTGAATGTGATGCAATTTCAGGCTATGGCCTTATCATAGTATTTGTGAATGAAATATCATATTGTTCTAGAGTTGCTACACTTTCGTAGTCAATCAATATTGAATTTAGCCATGACATCTTTTATGTCCAAAATCAAGCCTTCTTTATGTGTTGCATCATTCTTAATAACTTCCTTGTTATTTGGAATGTGAAATAACTGTTTTAATTCATAGGATGTGAGCCATCATGTATGCAAATCAATATTTATTTCATTTCTCCTCGTGTTTTAGGCAACCGTCAATTCTTTGTAATTTACAAGCAGTGTCCTCTTTTGTTTCATTTAAGAAAACTCATGATTATTGTACTGTACAGAACGTATCCATGGCAACCTTCTTATTTCAACTAAGCCATTAACTCATATACCATGATCATTATCAATGGTATATTTCCTCTTTACACGGAGTCTTTACAGCGGAACGTCTTTCCTTTGTGTTACTCGTTATCTTGAGGCAGGGTCAATCACCCTGGTTAAAGTATTCACTTTTCTCTCATTGGTTTATCCTTCGTGAACCATCTTATCAGTTACCGATTAAGCAATACAAGTTTTGCTATTCGGGAAGATGTGTTCTACAATTGATTATAATTTTAATACAAAGAAAGTTATATCATATAAAACATTTAGAAACTTTCTAACACCATCAACATATGGAGTTACTTGCTTCATTGGATTCGGGGTGGTTTCCTTATTCATGAAGTGGGTGTTTTAACTTAATAAATTATAACAACTTTGTTCATTTAATAGCATTAGCGCAAGGGGAATGTATTTAGACCATACTACATTTGCCTCTTGAGCATATATCCAACAGGTGCCAATCAATGAAGTTAGACCCATCTACCTTAAGTTCTACATCACGCATAAAAGAGAAAAGGTTATAAACATTAGGGTATGGCATTATCTACAATGATATTTGCTAAGACATGAAGACTAAGTTCGTAAAATGAGTTCATGTTTTACTTAATCAAAAACATTTCTAGAACTCCCACTCACACAAACATCTCTCATAGTTTGTTCTTAGTGATTACATGATCCTTGATTACTATATCACACGGCCGATGATATATCCTCAAGGTTGGCCATCATGCCAATCATATCAATCATGTGACTCATGCTTAACCTTTCAGTCATCCATGTTCTGAGGCCATATCTGTATATGGTAGGCCCACCAAATAAACCTTACTGTATTTTCCGTTTTAGCAAGGCCATATCTGCATATGCTAGGCTTGTCAAACTGATCTCATGTGAACGCCAAGATGTGTGACACCCGATCGTCACATGGTGCCTCATAATGGAGATCTTTACAGATGGTGCCCACTAAGGGAGAACATTTTTGTTGGTATTAGTGAGAGATCATCCTATAATGCTATTGTTGTAGATCTAACATATAAGAAAAATAGGATGCATAAACATATAAATCAAACTAACTATGATGCACCCTGCAAATTAAAGTTTAGAAGCTTCCACTTTATCTTTTGCAAGTTTTACGTGGCTGATAGGGCTTTCGAGATAGAACTGTTTCTATGCCTATGAACATACAACCACAACACTGATTAAACAATTGTCTCTATGACACTCCTTTCGGGGCCCTCCATTGCAAATATCGTATCGCTAATGTCAGAGAGACAGACACCCCCAAAGCCACTTATATGGTACAAGCCATATGTCAAGCACAGAACCAGTCTCGCGTAAGCGTACACGTAAGGTCGATCGGGGCCGCTTCATCAAAACATTGTCGCAATACTAAGCAAGTGCACGTGAGAGGGTAACAATTGAATGATCGATGCCCACATCCGCGATGTGTTCTACCCGCACAAGCATTACTACGCATAGACCTAGATCTGATATCATTGAAGGGGTTACGTAACAGAAAACAATATTTGTTCTAACTACGCACTCCCAATGTCCAAGATCTATCTAGGTGTAATGTTGTAACGGGAGGAAACCGATAACATACCCGGATGTAGCCCGTTAAGCGGGAAACGTTCCCTCGTGAATGTGGTTGATATAGTTGTACTTGCCCATCCTCGATGATGCGGGGATCCTCGCACAACTCCAGAAGCCATACTTTCCTCGAAGACCGATGACGGGATTACGTCCCCATCGAAACGTTGTCGCTGCAGACGTACGCCCATGACGATCTCACGGCCGCGTCGTTGCTCCAGCGATGAGTGCCACAAGTACAACACCTCGTAGTACTGATGACCCACAACCGTAAGGGATCTATTGCAGTGTTTTCGATAAGTAAAAGTGTCAAACCCAATAAGGAGCGAAAGGTAGGGATAAGTGATTTTGGACAAGGAATAATTGTAAGCACTGAAAGATAACTTTTTAGGGGTTTTTGATATAAGGACAATAAGATAAAAGCAAGTAAAGTAAATAGTGCTGAGGAGCAGCAAGTGGCCCAATCCTTTTGAGCAAAGGATAAGCCTGGCAACTGAACTTATAAAGACTAAGGCGTTCTTGAGGACACATGGAGAGTTGTCACGTGCTTTCGCCATACTCCGTATTGATAACAAGTGTTGTGCTGATAAGTGTTGAGTGGATTGATCTATGCTAGCACACCTTCTAGACTAAGATAAGTGCACTCTTATGATTAAACATCTTGCAAGCATCCGCAATACAAGATAGAAATTAAGGCAAAGCCTAACCACAACAATAAGATTAAGGATCCATTATTCCCTTGTGCAAAAGTGTGCAAACTGGGGTTCAGGTTTATGTCACTCCGGAAACCCACCGTAAGCATTCTTTATACACAATGTATTCCCCTAGGTCCTTAATAAGGCGAAGTGTTGAGTGTTCGACTCACACAACACCACTAGGAAAATAACAACACAACTTAAATATCAAACAACACATATTACTTCAACATCATATGACTACTAACAACTAGACTTCTCCCATGTCCTCAAGAACTAAAGTAACTAATCACAAGACATAAAAGAGATCATGATCAGAGGTGATAAATAGGTGGCAAACAATCTGGTCATAACAATATTTCTCCAACAAAACTCAATAGCATTCACCACAAAGTAGTAATCAACACCGGTAGAGTAAAGAGGATAGATAGTGCGAGTTACAACGCAAGTTGCAATTGAGAGATGAGATTGGATGAAGATGAAGATGGTGCTGATGTTGGGTATGATGTTGATGATGATCTCGATGATGCCCGTGACGATGGTGATGACGATGGCTATGATCTCCCCTTCCGGGAGGTGATCTCCTCGGCGGAATCTGCCCGCCGGAGAGCCCTTTTCTTCTCTGTAGGTTTCCGCCACTGAGCGGCGGCGGAACTCCGTAAAAACTCTTCTTTTTAGGGTTTTCGGGTAACGAGGAGTATATAGGCCAGAGGGGGGAGCCGGGGGTGGCCCCAGGGCTCCAGGCGCCCTCCCGGCGCGGCCAGGGGTGGGGCCACGCCATGTGGCCGCCTGGGGCCCCTGTGGCCCCCTCTGGTCCCTCTTCGTCGTGTCTTCGTTAATCCTTCGGAAAATACCCTTCGTCGATTTTCAGGTAATTTGGAGGTATTCTTCTTCAGCAACTCAGCGTCCACTTTTTACCGCTGAACCCTGCATCTGCTGCTTCGGCACCGGAAAGTTGTAAACTGTGTAAAACAATCCAAAACAACATAAGGACATCATCGTAATATGAAATATATCAATGAATAAGGATGAATTACGATATAAAATAGTGATGCATTTTGGACGTATCAACTCCCCCAAGCTTAGACCTCGCTTGTCCCCAAGCGAAAACTGAGCTCGGTAAACCTGTCAACAAGTTTAGAGAGAGAAGTGTCGATAAATAGAATACAGACAAGAAGCATCATGATTTCTTCACCAAACTCAAACATTCTCAACAGCAATCTTCAACTCATAAGGCCCTTATGAAAGAGTAATAACAATTATAAACAAGAGTAGGCTAAGGAAACTCATCAAATCATGGCAAACATGTCCTTTGGTCAAAGAACAACTAATAGCTTATACCTTTGCTCTTTCTCTTTATATTTTGATGAGATCAATTGAAGCTTTTGAAAGAACATGCTGTTAGGCATGAAGTGAAAATGTTAACACAAAGGAAGATGTTTGCTTGGCAAAAGCTTTTGCAAACAGCTTACTTATCAAAAGATAATGTCAACAATGATATGGCATGGCAAAACTTAATGCAGCATTATATGGATGAATCCTCAGCAGCACCAAGTGTCTGCTCTCTTTGGGAAAGGAAGAAGTAGGAAACAGACTCAACATAAAAGTAAAGGAAAGGCCTTGTTAAAGGCAAGCAGGGAAAACTCAAGTGTTATCCTTAAATCAAACAGAATTAAAACAAGTTTTGGGAGGTGCATGATTTGTCAACGAATGCTAATAGAAAACACAATTACTTCTCAGATTGGACAAGTTTCGAGGAACGGCTCCCACACGGGACGATCACATACCCGCAATCTCCTTTGTTTATCACTGCCAAAGTTTTCTGATTTCTCATGAACAAAGCGTGAATGAGGGTTTGTTTGTTGTAATTATCTTTTGTGAGCTGGGCGCACTCATGCCAATTCCTCCTCGTATTAGGGGTTTGCAGATTAGACATGCAATCCCGGGATAAAACTTGTCCAACTTAAGAAGATCATGAATTAACTACTACTTCCTCATGAGCTAAAACAGGGGCACAAAACAGAAGATTTTGAACATTTAAGGATAAGACAAAAATTCTATACTTTAGGAGTGGTAGTGGAATAATACGAATAGGAAGGTATGGTGGACTCATATGGGAGATACTGGTTTCAGGGTAAGGATGCACAAGCAGAATTCCGCTTAGTACAGGGGTTTGGCTAGCAAAGGCTTTGAGAGAACAGACAATTGATGATGACTTGGATGCAAAGCAATATAAAGCATAAACATTAAAATAAGCATAGCACATCAAGTTGTCTTCCTTGTCAACATAACACTACAAGCATAGTAACATAGAGGGTTTGGCTATGTCGCTACTTTGAGAAAATTATGCTTGTTGTTATGACCAAAGCTATGCTTGCCAAGATTAAATAAAGTTTTCAAATTCATACCTGATATAAGGTCAATACTCCCCATAAGAATCATCATAAAGTCGATTGCGTGAAGAGAATATTGAGTGCAGCGAAGGGATCAATAGACTTCTCATTAATATTCCATCATAGACGACTTCACACTCACAGATACATAACTCTCCAAAAAGGAGTGATAGACCTCGAAGCAAACACCTATTTTATAAGATAACTTCCCTAGACATGATACGACTCTACTTGACCCTAAAGGACAAAGATAAAGATAAAGATACCGGGCACTCCCCCAAGCTTGGAACAAGCTAAGGGGATGCCATTACCCAAAGAGATTTACTCCTCATCCTTGTTCTTGTTGGTCACGTAATCCTTGGCGAAGCGCTTCCATGGTAGTTGTTCTCCAGTCTCAAAGGACATTCCCGTCTCCAGGATCCTGCACTCAGCACCCAAACCCATGCGCAGAAACTTTAGTTCATACTCATAGTTCTGGTTCTGCAGATCATAGATCTGTGCTTGAAGCTCATAAACTTTTTCTTCTAGTGCGGCCAAACTTGACCACATCTCCTTCATCTCCTTCTTGTGGGAAGCCTCTATTTCGTTCATGATGTCGAAGTTAGCTTCAACACCACGCTCCACCATCTTCTTGAACTTGAAGACCTTGTGTTCCATCTCCTTCAGCCGCTCCTCAGTGCCCCCTTCCTTGACTGGTCCCTTCAGATCCTCCTTTTGGAGGTCACCATCCTCTACACGAAGGATCTGGGGGTGCTTCTTTACCTCAGAGAGGTAAGGGTTGATGACGTTGACGACGAACTTGTCCTTGGGGGAACTTGGGGAAGCCATGGCACCTAGGTCTAGCTGAAAGCTTTTCTGGCAGAAACAGATCGAAAAGAAAACACACGAAATCGCGAGATACGTTGCCGGAACAATCCGGGAAAATATATAGCAAAAATTTCTGCACAAAAAGGAAGGTAACGAGTCAAAGTGGAACCGGAGACGGGCTCCTGGGTGCCCAGGCGGCCTCCCGACGTGGCCTGAGGGTAGGCCACGCCAGGGGGGCGCCTGGCCCCCCTGGAGCTGGTCTCCGGCTCCACTTTGGCCTCAAATTTTCTATATTTTGCAAAAACTCATAATCTGGAACTTATATGACGGTTTCGCGATGTTTCCTTACCGTAGTACATACCTTTCCTTATTATGCTTCTGCTGGTGTCTGAAACAGGGCTGCAACGTGTTCTTCATGAGTTGTTGTGTATACCAAATCCACATCAACACTGACAGGGTCTCCTGCTATGTAATGCTTAAATCTTTTCCCGTTCACAACTTGAGGTTTGGTTCCTTCGAAATTGTTAATCTTGATTGCACCCGAGCGGTAGACTTCTTCAATATGAAATGGCCCTTCCCACCTGGAAAGTAGTTTACCTGGAGAAAACCTGAAACGGGATCTAAACAACAAAACTTTATCACCAACATTAAATTCACGTTTCAGAATCCTCCTATCGTGCCACTTCTTTACCTTTTCCTTGAACATTTTAGCGCTCTCGTAAGCTTCACTTCTCCACTCATCTAGAGAATTCAAGTTCATGAGACGCTTTTCACCAGCTAATTTCGGATCAGTATTAAGCTCTCTAATAGCCCAGAAATCTTTGTGTTCTAATTCTAATGGCAGATGGCAAGCCTTGCCATAGACCATCTTATAGGGAGACATGCCCATGGGGTTTTTGTAAGCAGTTCTATACGCCCACAAAGCATCTCCTAACTTATTTGACCAATCTTTTCTATTTCTATTAATTGTCTTCTGTAAGATCAACTTGATCTCTCTATTGGTGAGCTCAACTTGCCCACTAGTTTGAGGGTGGTACGGTGAAGCAATTCTATGATTGACATCGTACTTGGCTAAAGCTTTTCTAAAAGCTCCATGCGTAAAGTCTGAACCCTCGTCAGTCATGAGGTACCTGGGTACTCCAAACCTAGGAAAAATTACACCCTTGAGCATTTTCAAAGATGTCTTGTGATCAACACTTTCAGTGGGGATTGCCTCTACCCACTTGGTTACATAATCCACAACAACTAAAATGTGTGTGTACTTGTGCGAGGAAGGAAAAGGACCCATAAAATCAAAACCCCAACAATCAAAAGGCTCAATCACTAGAGAGTAATTCATAGGCATCTCATTCCTTCTACTAATATTACCAACTCTCTAACACTTATCACAGGATAAAACATAACTTCTAGCATCCTTAAAGAGAGTTGGCCAATAAAAACCTGATTGAAGAACCTTATGTGCGGTCCTCTCACCGGCATGATGTCCTCCATATGGACTATCGTGACATTGTTTGAGAATATCCTTCTGCTCGTGTTTCGGTATGCATCTCCTCACGATCCCATCTGGACCTTCTTTGAAAAGATGTGGGTCATCCCAAAAGTAATGCCTCAAATCATGGAAGAACTTCTTCCTTTGATGAAATGTTAAACCTAGAGGCAAAAACTTTGCAACAATAAAGTTAGCATAATCTGCAAACCAAGGATCGGAGAGAGATTGTACTTTTACAATAGCTAGCTGTTCGTCTGGAAAACTGTCGTTGACTAGAATGGGATCATGCGGTATATCTTCCATCCTTGAAAGATTATCTGCCACCGGATTGTCTGCTCCCTTCCTATCGACAATCTGCAAATCAAATTCTTGAAGAAGGAGTACCCATCGGATGAGTCTTGGTTTGGCATTCCTTCTTCTCCATAAGATACTTAATGGCAGCATGGTCAGTATGAATAATAATCTTAGAATCAACAACATACTGCCTAAACTTATCACAAGCAAACACTACTGCTAAGAATTTCTTATCAGTAGTAGCATAATTATTTTGAGCACTAACAAGGGTTTTGCTAGCATAATATATAACATTCAATTTCTTATCAACCCTTTGCCCTAAAACAGCTCCAACAGCAAAATCACTGGCATCACACATAATTTCAAAAGGTAAATTCCAATCAGGTAGTTGTACTATAGGAGCGGTTATTAAAGCTTTCTTAAGAACTTCGAAGGCTTCCTTACAATATTCATCAAAAACAAAAGGAACGTCCTTCTGGAGAAGATTAGTGAGGGGTTTCTAAGTCTTAGAAAAGTCTTTAATAAATCTTCTATAGAAACCAGCATGACCGAGAAAACTACGAATACCTTTGATGTCCCTTGGATAGGGCATCCTTTCAATTGCTTCGATCTTGGCCCTGTCCACCTCAATTCCCCTCTCGGAAATCTTGTGGCCAAGAAAAATTCCCTCGTTGACCATAAAGTGGCACTTCTCCCAGTTAAGCACCAAATTTGTCTCCTCACATCTCTGCAAAACTTTACTAAGGTTGTGGAGACAATGGTCAAAAGAGGTTCCATAGACGGAGAAATCGTCCATGAATACCTCCACAATTTCTTCACAAAAACCATGAAAGATAGCGGACATACACCTTTGAAAAGTAGCAGGGACATTACATAAACCAAAAGGCATACACCTGTAAGCATAAGTACCATAGGGATAAGTAAAAGTGGTCTTCTCTTGATCAGCAGTGTTAACATGAATTTGAGAGAAGCCAGAATAACCATCAAGATAACAAAAGTGAGTATTTTTGGATAACCTTTCAAGCATTTGGTCGATGAACGACAACGGGCAGTGCTCCTTCCTGGTTTCCTTGTTCAGCTTCTTGTAATCAGTACACATTCTATATCCAATAATAATTCTCTAAGGTATTAGTTCATTCTTATCATTAGGAACCACAGTTGTTCCTCCTTTCTTTGGAACACAATGAACCGGGCTTACCCACTTACTATCAGCTATAGGGTAGATAATACCTGCGGCTATAAGCTTGAGAATCTCAGTCCTTACAACATCCATCATTTTTGGATTCAACAGTCCTTGATGATCAACAACTGGTTTAGCATTAGGCTCAAGGTTGATGGTGTGTTGACAAATAGATGGACTAATCCCCTTAAGGTCATCAAGGGTATAGCCAATTGCACCTCGATGTTTGCGAAGTACTTCCAATAGTCGCTCTTCTTCATACCCTGAAAGGTTAGAATTGATAATAACAGGATATACTTTCTTTTCCTCTAAATAAGAATATTTGAGCGTATCAAGAAGAGGTTTAAGATTAAACACTGGATCTTCTTTCAGTTTCGATAAAATTCCAAAAGGCTCAACTGGAAGGTTGTGCTTTAGGATAGCAGGTTGTCTTATGAATATTTCGTCCAACTCATTCCTCTCCTGCATATGCAAATCATTCACGGGGTCCTCCATATATTGCTGCAAAGGATTATTAGGAGGGATAGCAATGGAAGCAATATCTTCAATAATCTTATCGTTATTAGGCAAATCAGTACCACGAGGCTGCTTAGAGAACTTAGAAAAGTTAAATTCATATGGCTCACCATTGAATTCAACAGAAACTTTACCTTTCTTGCAATCTATTATAGTTCCACAAGTTCTGAGAAAAGGTCTAGCGAAAATAATAGGACAAAAATTATCCCTTATTGAACCAAGTACTAGAAAGTCGGTAGGATATTTTACCTTTCCGCATAGGATTTCAACGTCTCTCAAAATTCCGATAGGAGAGATAGTTGATCTGTTTGCAAGATGAATAGTAACATCAACTTCTTCAAGTTCACAAGGTGAAATCTCACCCATGATCCCTTGATAAAGTGAATACGGGATAGCACTAGCACTCGATCCCAAATCACATAGCCCATAATAATTGTGATCTCCTATTTTAACAGATACTACTGGAGTACCTGAAATTGGGCCTTTATTCTTGGCTGTGATAAGGTTAGTGGAAACAGCACAAAAATTTATATTGGAATCTAAAGCATTATTTGTAACAAGATCCTTAACCAATGCAACTTGAGGATCGACCTTGATCTGGTCCTCAGGCTCATCAATTATTCTGTCACTTTTATTTATTATGCTTGTCACAAAAGAGTGCTCCCTTATCCTTGAGGGAAAAGGGGGGGGGGTTCATATATAACTGCAGGCAAAATAGGGTCAGCAACATGAATATCAATAGGTAATTCTTTGAAGGGTTTATGATGCTGATCCTTCTTCTTCTTAGAAGAGTCAATATGAGAGGCAAAGTCCTTACAAAAATCAATCATCAGATGGGAATCAAGACCAATCTTAGAGCAAAAGGTATTAAAGTAATCAGTTTTCACATAGCTCTCTATATAATCATGCTCATAATTTATAGTGGGTTCAATACCGTTATATATTTCTCAATCTTCGGTATTCTTCTGGATCCTTTCAAGGAGATCCCATCTTTCTTCAACGCTTTTCGTCTGAAATACCCCACTAGAGGAGGCATCCAACATCTCCTTATCCTGACGAGAAAGTCTAGCATAAAAATTTGTAAGTATAGTTTTCTTGGGGAGATCATGAATAGGACATTTGAGCATTAGGGATTTCAATCTCCCCCAAGATTGAGTGATGCTTTCTCCGTCATGAGACCTAAAGTTATAGATATAATTTCTATCTCGATGAATTTCATGAAGAGGATAAAACTTGGTATAGAAGAGAGACATAAGCTCTTGCCAATCAAGCAAATGAGAGTTATCGAGAAGCTTATACCAATCTGAAGCTTTATCTATAAGCGATACAGAGAATAATTTCCTCATGACAAAATCCATTGATACACCTGCAAGCTTAAATAATGAACATAGTTGTGACAAATATAGCAAGTGTTCACTGGGATGTCTATCTCCTGCATAACGATTAGCCAAAACACAATCGATAATACCAGCTGGTATTTTATAAGGCACAATTTCAGTAGGGGGAGGAACAACCACCATAGATGTGGGGTGTTTCCCAGTAAGCACCGATCCAATAGCTAGGTTGTCCATATGGACAAAGAGCGGCAACAGCAAAGTAAAAAACAACAATATAAAAATTTCCTTACTAGCTTCACTTACCAATAGCGCTATGCTCCCCGACAACGGCGCCAGAAAACGGTACTTGATGACCCACAACCGTAAGGGATCTATTGCAGTGTTTTCGATAAGTAAGAGTGTCGAACCCAACGAGGAGCGAAAGGCAGTGATAAGTGTTTTTGGACAAGGAATAATTGCAAGCACTAAAAGATAACTTTTTAGGGGTTTTCGATATAAGCAACAATAAGATAAAAGCAAGTAAAGTAAATAGTGCTGAGGAGCAGCAAGTGGCCCAATCCTTTTGAGCAACGGATAATCCTGGCAACTGAACTTATAAAGACTAAGGCGTTCTTGAGGACACATGGAGAGGTAGTCACGTGCTTTCGTCATACTCCGTATTGATAACAAGTGTTGTGCTGATAAGTGTTGAGTGGGTGGATCTATGCTAGCACACCTTCTAGACTAAGATAAGTGCACTCCTATGATTAAACATCTTGCAAACATCCGCAAATACAAGATAGAAATTAAGGCAAAGCCTAACCACAGCAATAAGATCAAGGATCCATTATTCCCTTGTGCAAAAGTGTGCAAATTGGGGTTCAGGTTTCTGTCACTCCGGCAACCCACCGTAAGCATTCTTTATACACAATGTATTCCCCTAGGTCCTTAATAAGGCGAAGTGTTGAGTGTTCGACTCACACAACACCACTAGGAAAATAACAACACAACTTAAATATCAAACAACACATATTACTTCAACATCATATGACTACTAACAACTAGACTTCTCCCATGTCCTCAAGAACTAAAGTAACTACTCACAAGACATAAAAGAGATCATGATCAGAGGTGATAAATCGGTGGAAAACAATCTGATCATAACAATATTTCTCCAACAAAACTCAATAGAATTCACCACAAAGTAGTAATCAACGCCGATAGAGTAGAGAGGATAGATAGTACGAGTTACAACGCAAGTTGAAATTGCGAGATGAGATTGGATGAAGATGAAGATGGTGCTGATGTGGGGGATGATGTTGATGATGATCTCGATGATGCCCGTGACGATGGTGATGACGATGGCGATGATCTCCCCTTTCGGGAGGTGATCTCCTCAGCGGAATCTGCCCGCCGGAGAGCCCTTTTCTTCTCTGTAGGTTTCCGCCACGGAGTGGCGGCGGAACTCCGTAAAAACTCTTATTTTTAGGGTTTCCGGGTAACGAGGAGTATATAGGCCATAGGGGGGAGCCGGGAGTGGCCCCAGGGCTCCAGGCGCCCTCCCGGCGCGACCAGGGGTGGGGCCGCGCCAGGTGGCCGCCTGGGGGGCATGTGGCCCCCCTCTGGTCCCTCTTCGACGTGTCTTCGTTAATCCTTCGGAAAATACCCTCCGTCGATTTTTAGGTAATTTGGAGGTATTCTTCTTCAGCAACTCAGCGTCCACTTTTTACCGCTGAATCCTGCGTCTGCTGCTTTGGCATCGGAAAGTTGTAAACTGTGTAAAACAATCCAAAACAACATAAGAACATCATCGTAATATGAAATATATCAATGAATAAGGATGAATTACGATACAAAATAGTGATGCATTTTGGACGTATCAAGTACTTGTAGATATACGGTGTATGTTATGTGCCCAGGCTCCGAACCAGCAGAGGCAACGAAAGAAGAAAGATCCGGACCGGGAGTCCAGCAGCACGACAACATACGTATGATGGACACACTTTCCTTACGTGCACGGCCCATTCAAGGGGCCACACTTCATATAAGAAAACGGGAAAATAACCATTCAAAATTTTGTGAAAATTTTCTGTGTAAAAAAATATAGCATCCCTTCCTTTATATAGGCAAGAGCGGGCGCACCCTAGTCACCATAGGCAATGTGGGACTATTCCCACATGCCATGGCCGGCCGTGGTATTGCATGTGGCGTGGTCCACATGCATGTGGTCGGTGGCCACTAGCATGGGCCCAAGCCCATTGGGCCCATGGCGCCACATCTTCTTTTTCCTTCTAAACAATAAAAGGGAGGGAGAACTCTCCTAATGGGCCCAATGTGGCCCATTAAAGGTTATTCACTTTATTTAATTAAGTATAAATATATTCAATTATCAATTCTTTTAATTATTAATAAATATATATTATTTAACCCCTAGTGCTCTGAAGCACCTTTTGGACGATTTCAAACAACTTTCGAATCAACATGGAACTTTTCCGATTCTTAATTTTCTTTTCTTCGGTAATTCCGATGACCTCTGAATCTATCCCTAAGCATGTATACCCTTAAGTGTATTACCCTATGTTCATGAATACTCCAGACATGATCGAGACACCTCTCCGATTAATGATCATTAACGGGACCTGGCTGCCCATAATGACCCATGTGCATTGTACGACTTAATTTAATCGCTTGAACCATAAATGTCAAGTCCTGTTTCCTTTGTCATTGTGATACTTGACTCGATTGAGATCTGATCATCGGCATCATTATACCTAGTTCAATCTCGTTATCGACAAGTGTTATTTACTCATTCCCATGATATTCCATCCTCGTGACCTAGTCACGTGTTGCAACTTCGGATGTCATCTCACCGAGTGGGACTAGAGTATCTTTCCGTCACATAGAATGGAAATTTTTTGATCTTGATCCATACGCCTCAACATATCCCTTTTGAATACCCAAAGACACCTATATAATCACCTTTTTACGGTGTGATGGTGAGTGTAATCAAAGCATCCTCCGGAGATAGCAATTAAGTATGATCTCACGGTCTAAGGATTAGGTTACTAAGTTTCATAATAACCGCAACGTTGAACTTAGTGACTTGATCGCGCTTTAATATTTATGTTGGGTAATGTCCATCACATCATTCACCTAGTGATATGACCTCATTGTTAGTAGACATATAATGTCTCATGATCAGAAAACCTTGATCATCAATTGCCCAATGGAGTAGTTGGATAGAGGCTACTAGCGACCTGGTTTGTTTACATACCACACGTCTATTAATATTTCTGCTTAATACAGTTATTGCATGGTATTAAACTTATTATGAACTAATGAAATATGCAAAAAAAACATGCTTTATTATTTGCCTCTAGGGCATATTTCCAACAACAATGCCATGAAAAATCCACTGGTCGACGAAGATGAGATGACGAATGAAGTAGGTGGTGTCGGCGACAAATAGAATTTTTATATTGAATTATTTTAATTATTTTTGTGTACTTTAACAAAGTATGTTTAACACGTGGTTATCTATGTTTAGTTCAATTAACACATTTAGCAAAGTTTAACTAAAAAATTTATTTTTTTATTCCGCCAACTACTACTAGACATGTTCAAACTTGAGCAATTGCCAAATTCAAAAAAAAATGTTGGTCTTAGTTACTCAGCAGTGAGTGCGGGATACGATGTTGGTTCTTTATTACCGGTCGCGATGCAGTGGCAGCGTGCTACTCGAACAATGCTAGTTAGCAAGTTTGAAAATGGTTAATAAGGTGTAAGGCCCGATATGCGGTACTTTTCCGGATCTAGGTGTTTCCATCCAGATCCGGGGACGAAGAACATATCGGTCCCACGGTGACATATGACACCGTCATATGCCCCGGATTTCCAACATGATATCACAACATTACAGCTACAAAGATACAACATCTCATATAATCGGCATACAATTGCCTTAATACAATACATCAGCGGAAGTTACATGTCTGAGTACAGACTACAATCAAATGCCTAGTGGCAAAGGTAAAACACGCCATTCCCACGTCCACACTGGTCCAGGATCTCCGCCGGGATCCACCTAACTAGTCGTCGTCGAGTCTCCACGAAGGCATCCAGAAGAAGGGTCGTCGAGCTCCTCTGTAGACCAAGATCGTTTGCATAACGTGCGTAAAAGAGAAAAGAAGGGGTGAGCTATATCAACAAGTCTTGTAACTAACTTATCACGATAAGATGGGCGTAGTGGTGAGGTTGCGGCCGCACTAGCAATATATGAGTGGCTAACGTTCTATTCAGAGTAAGATGAGAACCAAGGAGATCCGAAATGACAGGTCCCTCTAACTAACAACGCACAAATCCGGGTGGCCCCCGGTGAGTCGACATCCAACTCAAAAGTCGGCCGCGCTCTCGAATTGGCCTCTACCGTCTGGATGAGGTCGGGTTAGCTACCCAAACCATGTGGGCAGCCCCCTAGCTCCCTGGGGTGGACCAACAAGGAAACCATGTCCCCGCTGGCCCAGGTTGTTATAAAGAATATCTGTCAGGAGCTACCCGACAGACACACACACGGTTTTCAAATGGTAAATCAGCTTGGGCCACCACTAGAAATGTTTGAAGCCAGGTAGGTAAGAAAAGGGTACCCCATAAAATTCTACACGCGGTTAGGCACGCTCGTCAAGAGACACAATACCCGGAACTTAGGTGCTAGGTGACTCGAATGGAACAAAGCGTCGAGGCGGGATAGCCTAGATCTTCCATCCTTTGTCGAATATAGTCGACTTTATAATAATCATATCATCCACAATAATATAATTATGTGATAGCCCAACCGAAGGAGTAACAGGATAACAGTTGATAGCATCCTAAGCATGTGTATTAAGAAGTGGTTAAGCAAGTAAGGTACATGGCCAAACAAAGGTTTGCTAGGATGCGGGGACATGGTTGTTTGGGTTTATTTGAGAGGCATAAAAATGAACTGGTAGGATCAAGCAATCGTTCTATCCTATACCTAGCCACAAGTGAGCTGAAATTTATAAGAATGATATATGCTCCCCCTTACCTGATGAGAAGACGAAGCTGAAAGTGTAGTTGATCGCAAGCTCACAACGTCTCCGAGGATAACCACGGGAACACACAAGAAGGAAACACTGGAAAAGGCAATCGACGAGCAAGCATCTATTACTACGAAGCAATCACGAGCAAGCAAGATAAAAATGCAACACAAAGCAACGCACTTCGATCGCATCTATCGTCGAGAGCGATTACTAACAGGTTAAGTGAGGTACTCATCACACACAACGATACCGCACATTTATCATCGAGGGTTCATGTTGTTTAGCTACACAACATGATCAAAGGTTGTTAACATGGCATCACACTCAAGCATGGCATATCACACAATCATGGAAAAAGGTGAAGCATAAAGTAAACTATCTATGCTGGTCAATTTAAGTGAGGCACAATCCTAAACATGCCATATCACTAAGTACCCCACGACGATTTAAGTATTTGGTACTGTTCTGCCCTAAACATAATATTTTTATTTTTATTAGCAAGCAAGAGCATCATATTCACAATCTGCACAAAATCCTAGTCAAGTTACATGAAAAGAAATTTTTATCGGAGCAACGGTTAAAAAGTTATGGCAGTTTACATTTACGGTGGCATGAGACGTAAACAGCAGGTAAACAACATGTATACAAGTTCAAACATGTTAAAGAAGCACATTTTATTAATCTACACGAAAAACAAAGCAAGTTTCATATAGAACTCATTGCGATCTGAGCTACGGTTAAAAAGATATCTTCGTCGCAAAATACTAATGCAATCTGCCCAAAAAGAATACAGAAAAAGAGCTAAAACCTCCACTGGGATGAATCTGCTCTTACGGGCCTAAACAGGGGTGAGCGCGATATACTAACAAACGCCCATGGGCGCTACATAACTAGAACATCCTATGGGCCAGGCCCAACAGGAACGTGGAAAAAACAGGGAAGGGTACTCCTCACCTTAGCGGGCCGTGGCCCAAGAAGGCAGGCGGGCGCAGGATAGTTGTGGCTCGCCTGGGCGCGAGGAGAAGCAGTAGGCCGCACGCCGCGGGTGGGTCGGCCGAGGGGAGACGTATGCTGGGCCATGGGGGCGCGGTTCGTGCCGTTGGCGAGGTGGGCCGTGGGAGCTAGTAGGCTGGGCCGCGCTGGCAGCCAGCCCAGCTCACGGGTTTGGCCGGTCAACGAGGAGCGAGCAGCTAGCTCGTCCCGATCTGGCACGGAGGCGAGCGGCCACGTACGACGGCTCTCCGGTGAGGTCCCGGTGGCAGGGACGGGCGCGAGGAGGTCATAACGGGGCACGGTGAAGGAGATCCGGCGGCTCCTCGCCGGATCTAGCCGGAGGAGGCTCCGAGGCGGCGCAAATCATGGCGGCCGGCGAGCTTTGTCGCGGCCATGGCGGGCGGTGGCGTTGGACCTGGGAGAAAGAGAAGGGGTGAGGGAGGAGACGAGAGGAGGAGGGAGGAAGGTGAAGCGGGGCTGGCCTGCTGGGTGGTGCGGCTCGGCGTCGACGGCTAGCCGGAGGCGGGCGTTGCATGGAGGCGGCGGAGGCGCTCGGGTCGGGATGTCCACGGGAGAGGAGCTCGGGATGGGAGACCCGATCTGGTGACGTGGCACTACGCCAACGGTCCGATTCAGATCTAACGGTCCAGATCAAACCGATTGGACCTGAGATGGGGTTGGTGGGAGGTGCAAGGTGGCGGCGCTGGGTTGGGGAGGTGCCGAAACAGAGGGATTAGGGCTAGGGTTTGTCCATTTTGGTAGGGCAGCACCTACTATTTATAGTAGGTGGTTGTTTGGGGTTGTTTGGGCCTTAAAATAATATGTTTTGGGACCGATTTTGAGGTGGGCTAGAATCCGAAGATAAGAGGGTATCCGGGAGGCCGGCTAACAACGCACATGGCATTTTATAAATACGCACCTGGACTTACACCGGTTACTATGACTGGCGCATCCGACCGTTTACCTGCTAAACGAAACCAAAATTGAAAAAAATCTGAAACACGACGTCGCCACACCGCACTGACATCGTCTACATCGTTTCGCACCAAACCGAATACGTCTAATACCGCCCGATGAAATAATCCATTTAAATATAAATGGGTTTTTTCGCACTGTTGGTGATGGCTGGTCTGGTGCCGAAAGTTGCGACGGTGCTCGGGTGAAACCCGGTGCCGCAAAGGTCGTGTGCCATGGTGGAAAGGTTTGGTCACGCATTCTGATACGAGAAGGAGGGGAAAAATATTCATCGATTAATAAATCAGCGAAGCAAATACTATAAACAATTCTAGAAATCAACAAAATAAAGCAACAAACAAATTTTTTAATTTGGGTGAAAATCCCGGGCTGTTACATAAGGGGTCCACCTACTAGTGAGTGTGATCAATGCAGTGTAGAGTGTAGACCGCTGCATGAATCGATTAAGATAAATCTGATGTGTCATTTCACGAGGAGGCTCTACGAGGATCTACATGAGTAGTTTTGTTATAAAAAAATTATTTTATAGTTGTAGCATACTGTCATTTTCTCTATGTCTCATGTGCAGGTGTGCTAGAAGTACTACCTTTATGCAATGGGCTTATATTGGCTAACTATATGGGGTGAAGTAGGGTGGAGCTTCAATATGGCAGCTAATGCAATTGAGGACCTAGAGAACCAGTGTACGGTAATATTCCAGATTTAGACATTTCCATCCAAGTTCAGAATAGAAGTGCATATCAAACCTACCACGACATATGCCACTATCATATGTTCTAGATTTCAACAATGATATCACAATATTATCACTTACAAGGATATAACTAGCATACAATGAGTGAGGCGTTTTGGAGCTCGTGCTCCTGGAGCCTGATTTTTCAAAAAAATCAATATTCAAATTTTCCGATTGCAAGAAAACTGAAAAATATATGTAGGTATGTAAGGATGAAAAACGATATTGTTGTAGGGGATAATGAAAATGATCCTATGCAGCTCAGCAATGAAGAAGCAGATCATAATGCAATTTTCAACGAAGATGAAGCTCCGACTGATTCTCCTTGAAGGAAAATTGTACGCCCGAGAAATATATCTGCAACTGAGATGATGAACTCTAATTTCCCAAGGGAAATTATCCCAGTCTTTTTGGGTCAAGTTCCGCGTGGGCCCCTCAATTCAATTAAGATATTCATCGAAGCAAGTTGGCCTTCTTTGGTGCTAGTCCTTATGATAGCCCAAAAATTGTACATTCAGATCGATTATGGACGAAAGAGCAAGTGATCTGTTACTCGAAGGTGCTCTTCCACAAACACATATTATTTGAGCATAAATATATTTATATGTGTAGTCTGCAATCAGCTACATGCTTCTAGAATATCATCGATGTCATCGAGCCCCAGAATTTGCAGAATGTTCTCGCAATTAGAACTCCTTTCAGTTGATAACTAGTTACCCAATTCTATTCTACGTTGTACATTTCATAGAAGAATTAAAATGATATAAGTGCATGGATTCTTGAGTACATGATCCAAGGCCAAATGTTGAAGATGTCTGCCACTCACTCTCTTGAGATAGTAAATTGCCTCGTTATGAAGAAGCACAAGACAAGACATGATTCATCTCATGCTTGTTTTACATGAGACTAAATTCTTTCCCCTCATGGACGCTGAAGTGGTTGGTGATTATATGCCCTTAGTGGAAATGCCCAAGCACTTAGTCTTCGTAGCACACACCTGGTTTTATATACCGATGACGACTTTGATGCTGATTAAAGATATCCATGATTAATTTTAAATTTAAGGCGTAATTTTCTAGGCGATACTAAAGTTGACGCATGGTCACATGTTTGATATCGAAGACTACTTTCTAAGAGTTATGGCTGAATCTGCTGAAAATTCTTATACTCTAGTACGATATGATCCTTTGCTGCAATCTATAAGCAATTATACTTGCAGCGAGCCATATACCTTGGAGAGCTTTCCATCTTTGTGTATGTGCCGCGGTCCGGGATACAAACAATGTATTGATGCACAACTCCAATCCCTTCGCTGAGTATGTCGGTGTTTGTTAGCATGTTAATGAGAGGAATATGACAAAGGAGTTTTCAAAGCCATGCCAGCATCGGCGCAGGCTACATGAGCTATAGTAAACGACAGGTGCGTTAGATGCTCCTGACAAAGAGGTTCTTCGTTGTCTTCACGGAGAAGTAAACTCCTTCGCGACGTCGGGGCTTCTCGTATGGAGGACCTCTCGTTGAGGTTCCGAGAAGCCCTTGTCGGGGGATGCACTTCATCCGCCTACCAATGGCACGGAAAAAAATTCACCTTCTTCCTTAACCTCTCACTCAACCGAGAACACCGCCATACACCCTCATAACACCGGGAAGCATGAGTTGCCATCCAAACATCCGATTCTTCACACATTTGCCTTGAATTGGATCAAAGCAACCATACTGCATTTGCCTTGTAGTGGATCCGACAAACCATGGTTATAGTTGGTCCTCG
Source organism: Bromus sterilis (assembly GCA_950022295.1). NCBI lineage: Eukaryota > Viridiplantae > Streptophyta > Magnoliopsida > Poales > Poaceae > Bromus > Bromus sterilis. Next base: position 150,708,578 of record OX465596.1, on the reverse strand, counting down.
ATCAACACCGTTCATTATAAATGCATAAATATATAGATATTTGGTTCGGTTTAGCTATTACTATTTTCATAAAAATAACAATAAATATGTTGATATTCAATTTAGTTTAGTAATACATTTTTCTTCTTAAAAGTGAACATTTAATGTATCAGATTGTATGGCCGGCTTCCCTAGACTTCATCCAATCATACGGGAGTGATAGAACAGAGCAGCAAAACACGATTTTTGTATGTGTCACGCAAGAGCTATTGTCTGTACACTCATTGCAACCATGAAACAAAAAGGAACTAACAAATTTCCAAAATTAAAAGTAAAAGAGTTGAACAAATAGCTCTCTATGTTGTCACAAGAAAAATGTGCTTTAAAGGAAGCGGAGGCCCACGAAAGCCGGCTCCGTGGCGGTCGCGACGCTCAGGTGACATCCGGCCGGCCGGGCTGTGACCGGAGGAGCGATTCCAAGCGTGAGTTCGAGGCCTAGTTCATCCTCCTCCTCCTCCTTTTCGACCTCCTCTGCGGCCGGCTCCGTGCTCTGCTCCTGCTCCGCCTGGCTGACGTGCGACCCCGCCTCGGCTTCCGTGTCCATGGACGCTTCTTGCTGGGAGTGTGGCTCCACCTCCACGGGGTCCTCGTGTCGGCTATCCGAGGATTCGTGGCTCGGAGTCGGAGCTCGCTCCTCCATTTTGTTGCGGTGTTGACGATCTAGCTCCCCCTGTGTAGCCCCCGCGCGCGGCTGCGCCTTAGCCGTCTTGTGGTTGGAGTCATTGGACGGGGACGAGGGGGAGGAGTTGCGCTTGAAGCGGGTGCGGCCGGGCTTGGCGACCTTGTGGAGCTTCCCGTCCGAGGTGGAGGAGACGTGGCGGATGTCGTAGGGCTTGAGCGGCGGGGTGCGGTCGGCGGCTGCATCCTCAGAGGAGACCTGGACGATGGGCTTGCCGGTGAGGACGGCCTCGACGGCTGCCTGGCACATGTGCCAGTTGTTGGACCAGAGCAGGCCGACGGAGCCGTAGATGGGGTTGACGATGCGGCCGCATGCCTCGTAGAGGAGGGAGCGGAAGATGCCGGGGCGGAGGGTGTCGTCAGCGCCGGCGTTTATGAGGTTCATGAGGCCGGCGCGGCCGTAGAACTTGGCGAGGAAGACGGTGGCGTTGGCCTGCGCGTCGGGGCTCTTGATCCACTGCAGGCAGGGGCGGATGCTGCAGTCTTCGCTGCAGCCCTTGCGCAGCACGCGGCAGCCGTTGCAGCTGAGCCGCATCGTCGTCGTCCTTTGCCGGAGCGAAAACTTGAAGAAGAAGAAGAAGAAGGTGTCTACGAGGACGAGGAGGAGGGAGAGGAGAGGCGGGTGGTGGTGATGTGATGTGAGCTGCAATATTGCAAGGCAGGAGAGGAGCGGGTGATTGTGATTGGATATAAAGATGGAGGGAGGGGCGGGAGGGAACGGCGCCGGTGGTTTTGCGAAAACTGGGAACGGGGTGGGGAGCTGGTATTGGCCGCGTAGCGAGTCCGAGGAGGCAAAGGCAGGGGCGGCCATTTGATGACTCGTACGTGTACTTGACTGTCTTTGTTTATTTCCACTGGTTGCCGGGGTGCATCCCCCCTCCCTCCCATTACCGTGGGTGCTCAGCCCTACCCTGGTTTGCCAGCGTTCCGGTTTCCAAGTGGACTTTCTTGGATCATCAATGTATGGTATTTATCTCGCAGTTTCACGAGTAATTCGAGCTCAGATTCATACGCTCCTGCACAGGGATTTTCTTTAAAAGACGTACGAAAAAAACATTGAAATTTCCAAAAAGAAATTGGGTGAAAGATGCTTAGGGCAAGATATTCGTGTAAAATTTAAGCATTTTTTAATATCTACGGAGCTCGCGGCAAAAAAGACAAATTCAGTTCGAATTTTTTTTTTGCCGTGAGCTCCCGAGATATCTGAACTTGTTCAAAATTTACTCGAACATCTTGCACGAAAGCATCTTTTACCACAAACAATTTTGGAATTTTTTGAGTTTTTCATATTTACTAGATGATACCTCACGCGTTGCTGCGGGAATCAGTTGCAATATATTTTGAATGATTGATTGCATGAAACATGAATAGTTGAATTAATAGTTGTAAACTAAAGTATGAAAATATATTTTATGTATTGTAATTTATTATTGTGTAATTAAAAATATCGATTAAATATAAATAATGTAATATAATGAAAAAAAATATGCATGTTGAGTGAGTTGGCATGTGTCATTATATTGATGTATGCATGAGATCATCTAATAACGAAAACTTGTTCTCATGCATATTGTGGTGAGTCTTTGATGATGTGACATGTATGCATGTTAAAAGTGATGTAATATAATAGGAAAAAAATCCATGCATGTTAAGGGGGTTGCATGTGTCATTAAATGGATGTGTGCATGAGATCAACTAATAATGAAAAACTTGTTCTCATGCATATTGTGGTGGGCCTTTGATGAGGTGGCATGCTTGCATGTTAAGATAGATAAAATAGTGGGGATGATCTATTATAGTATTATAGATTTATCATCACCCCGGGTGCAGATGCATCCGAGCACCGAATCGACGCTCTCGTAGTTCCACACTACTATACTTAAAAGTCTAAAATGCACATTGGGTCACTGAACTTGTTCCACTTAATCACTTTGATCATTGTATTTAAAGAATTCACTGTTACGGTAATTATACTTGACTTATAGGATTAATTCGATCATAACAGATGTTTGCTAGACGTATGAGGCGCGTATTTTGATGTCGTGGTGGATTTTGATCGGTCCACTTCTCCACGTAGGTTGTGGCCCGTTTGCATTTCTTACTTTTTACTTAACCCCTTGCGCAAAATTCCTCACTCCTCAATCAAATTCCTAGCCAATGCACTCCTTTGCTCGTTTCGTCATCGTCGGTGGTCCATTGTCATGTATTTCTCGAGTTGTTCCCCGTCTCTTCAGCACAGCCGCGAGCCATTCATTCCGGTCATTGATTTCCTGGACTGTGATCGGCCTGTGAGGCGGCACATCTCCGGCACAGATGAGCATGCCGATTGAGTCTTCTACAAATGTCAGACGCACAGTGTAAGTACCTTATCTCTCTCTCTTTGTTCTAAATTTTCCATTTTCTACATGTTCTTCGGTTTTATCATGAATAGAAGAGTTAGAAAAGAGGCTGCAACTTTTGGCATTGGGAAAGGGAGTATGTGGCATATCTTGTGGACCAAAACATACTCAGATCACAGATGAGCTGCAACTGTTGATGCAATAGGATGGAGTGAGAATAGGAGGGAGGAGCTGGAGCGTGGACATGGACCTGTTGTTGAAGAATCAAGCTTCAGAGGAGTTGGAGGTTATGGGAATAACAATGTGGCTGAAAATGCATTGTTGAAACTAGGTGCAAATGTGTTGTTGTTTTTTAAGATCGTTGTAGACGTAGGGGTTATTCTGTGCTTGCTAGTTGGCATGCTTATCATGAAGAAATGAAGGAGATGCAAGATGGTTGAAGAAGATGGAAGATGATTGAAGATGGTTGCAGTAGTTGTAGATTTTCATTCTCTATTTTGGTGTAATGTAGGAAGATGCAATATGAAATGATGTTCCTGTTAATGAAAGTATTTATGGGGACCTACTTTTATGGTTCAATGAAGCAAGATGTTTATATAAAGCTGAGAAGCAAGATGCAACTCCTCTTTTATTGTTTATGTAAGGTTTCATAAAATTTAGTTCATGGAAGATTATGAAATGGGCACTCAATTGTCTAAGTTCAGCCTTATAGAGTTCTGTATGAAAATCTGAAATATTGCACATCATTAACAATTGCAGTCAATTGAGAAGCATTGAAAAGAGACAAAAATTGCACAGAAGCATGAAAGGAGACAACAATACACCAAATTTTGAACCTGTTGTCGCCTTGAATCCACTAGTCTGACTCCAGTGGGTGATCATGGTGTATCTTCTATTATTGTTGGTTCAGTATCGCCATGTGCTTTAGCTTCATGTGTAGCATCAACATGAGCATGAGCCCGACTTGAACCATGAACATGTGTTTTATGTGTAGCATCAACATGAGCTTCATGTCTACCATCACCATGTGCTTGACTTGAACCATTGACATAAGTTTGATGCATAGCATCAACATGAGTTTCATGTATACCATCACCATGTGCTTGACTTGAACCATCAACATGAGTTTCATGTATAGCATCAACATGAGTTTCATGTCTACCATCATAGTGTGCTTCACTTGAACCATCAGCATGAACATGATCTGCTTGTTGTTCTGGAGCATTGACTTATGCATTTGATGGTGGGAGGCCATTCTTCAAGTACTTTCAATCATTAATGTTGTGATCAGGCTCACCACAGTAGCTACAATCCATAATGACTCCATGTCTTGACATTTTCTTTCCTCCACTTCTGTCGTTAACTTCATAAGGTGCTTTTCTTCTGCTCTTGCATGGCCTACCAACCTGTTTCAAGAATAGAGATGGCCCTAGTGCTGGTCCATTCATATTTTGTCACTCTTTCATATCATTTGTAGGAAAAATGATGCTCCTATATGCTTTCTTGAACATTGCAACTGAGTAGCAATCATTGACCATTGCCAGAGGATCTATTCTCTCTTCTCTGCAGCAGACAATGACATGAGGACAAGATACTCCACTAAGATCCCATCCTCTACATGAACATGATTTGCAAGCCAAGTCAGCAATGTGGTCTGTTCCTCTATCATTATCTTGGAATACACCATCTCCTGCTCCATAAACATAACTGATGCTTGCATACTCACTAAGCTTTTGCACCTTCTTATTTATCTTAGGACATATGGTACCTATCATCTTTGCGGCTTCTTTTTGCTTGCTATAGTGCATGCTCATCACTTCGTCCTTGTACCTTTCAAGCATTGATAGGATCGACAACTCTTTAGCATCTATTATGTACCTGCAGCATCACATATGGTCGTTTAGGAGAACATCATGTGTTGTCACAATGAGAAATATGTTTTTATTGCTTACTTATTGAACACTTCACAAATGCTATTTAGGAGAATATCACACTTTGGTAAGTCACTTTGGAATTCCCTCACCCAAGTACTAGGTTTGTGCTTTCCTAACCACAAATATTGGCTCATGCACTGATTGTCTTCATTTCCTCAATGTTTTCTTCATATTTGTTACAATTGTGCTTCTAGCTATTTTCCATGTCTGATTCTTGAGTACATCACCCTTGAATGTTTGTTGGAAATTCTACCATAGGCGTCTGACAAAAAATCTATGCTTTGCATATAGAAATTAAGCATTCACAACATTTATGAGTCCCTGGCTCCCTGTAACATAACAAACAAGTTACGAGGCCTATATTTTCTACAAAACATCACAGAAAGTATGAGCCCCACAATCAACTGATGTTATACCTTTTGCTTGTCAGACATAATTGTCCAAGGAAAACTGTTGTCAATCCTTAAATTCCTTTTCAATGTCCCTAGGAACCAAACCCAGTTTGGCGTATCTTCTACTTCCACAACAACAATGGATATGGGATAGATGCAGTCATTTGGATCTATCCCAACAACTGCTAGAATATGTACTCTATATCTTGTCTTGATGTGGCATCCGTCCAACAAAATGATAGGCCTACAACCCTCTAAGAACCCACTCTTTCATGCATCTAGAGAAAAGTAACACTTTTGGAACCTAGAATTCTGATCAAGAATCACAAAAAATGTGTTGTCAGGATTGCTTCTTCTAATCTCATTTCCATAGTCCCACAACAACATGTATTGTGCTTCTTCATCTCCATAAATTTTCTTCATTGCTAACCTTCTTACTCTCTGAAATGTAGTTCTAGGAGTGATGTTCTATTCCTTACGCACAACCATAGAAAAATTTCTTAGGTTCATGCCCCGATCAGCCCAGAAATGCTCCTTATACTTTTCTGAAAGGAACTTAGAAGTTAATTCCTTCACCTTCCATTTTTTAGAACAACTATGCTCATCTGTATACTTCTTTACCATGAATGCCTTTGTTCTTGAGTCATAAGATGCCCACAAATACAAGCTACAATTTTCATCACATTTAGCACATATTTTTTTATCATTGATTGGCATATTTATTTGAACCCTCATTTGGCAGTTATACTCTCTTATTGACCTACATGAAACTCAGGGCAATGCAAATCTTTAGTTCTAAAGGTCTTAAACTTGAATTTTGCTGACTCCCCATCACCGGCAGGTGCCCATATGTCATCACTTTCAGACTCATCATCATTTCCAGCTTTCCTCTCTTCCTTCTCTTCCACTTTCTCCTTCCCTTTTCCTTTACTTGACTTTGGTTCATGATTTATCTGACCATGATCTTCATCATCGACATTATCGGCATAAAGATAATCATCATCTTCAGAGACTACAAAGTTTGAAGCAAATATTTTCTCTAGTATCAAAGTCTTCATCTTTAGAGTTAGATTCTTAAGCACCATAATTTCTACTCCTTCTCTGCAATCCATGTCGCTTCCTTTGGATATGTGCATGCTCTGCCTCTGAATCTTCACCTCCTGCATCCTCTTGCTCTGCATTTATCTCTTCTTCTGTATTATTGTTTGCTTCTCCAGGAAATACAATCTTAATTTGTACTGGTGATCTTCTACATCTGCTCTGTCATCATCACATGATATGTGATCATCTTCAGCATATCCTCTCAACCTAGTACTTTGTGGACAAAACACTGGTGGTAGGTTAGCTACTATGAAATGCACAACATCATCAGTGTTGATTATGTTGAAGCTATCATCATGGTCTAAATACACTTGCAAAAAATGATGACCAATTTCAACAAAATCACATATTTTATATGTATCATCAACATCTCCAATCTTCCTCGATCCATTTCTGCTCATTGTTAAGGTGGGAATACAGTAGTAGACATTTATCCTCCCAACATACTCAAATCCTATTTCTTCAACCAAATTCTCCCGCAGAAGATATGACCAAGTGTCAATATGAAGTCAACCATATGTAACGACCCGATTCGCTAAGAATCCAAGTCTCTGTGCATTCTGTGCTAGTCCCTGGATCAATAGCTAGCACACACAGTACATGATGTAATATCAAGAATAAACCACATGTCATATATATTACATCGAAGATCTAGTATTACAATAAAGCATACCTGCATAGCTCAAGGCTAGCTTACAAATAGAATACAGCGGAAAAACAATAAAGAGCTTCGTGGTGTCCATCAAATCCACCGGAAAGTTGAGTATAGACATCGTAACCCTACATCGCATCACTTACTCATCGTATACAATCCTGCAACACCGAAGGTTACAGCCCGACAACGGGTCAGTACATTTGATTTGTACGGCAAGTCACATGAAAAAGGTTATAACAGACCTATCGCTACATGCAAGGTAAGTCAAAGGAAAGGTTTATAGTTTAGTTTTGCAGAAAGCCAGTTTTTCCCTCACATACTATAACTAATCAAATTTTAATTTATCTTGCTAGTCCTAAGTATGGTTGAATCAGACTACACCAATTCCAACCATCCCTTTATTAAAAGTTCCCACTCAAATTCTTATTAAGGTGAAATATCTGTCAAGACCATCCAACAACAATAATGCCCAGTTGCTCAAAGTTGTCCGTAACCGTGGACACGGCTAATCATGATCAGTTTTTACACTCTGTAGAGGTTTGTACACTTTCCCCACTGGACTCAACCCGAAGATTGAGACATAGTCTTTCAGAAGAGGTTGCCTCCACCCTTTGGTAGCCGGTACACCTATCATATCTACATCAGCTAGCTACCAGGGCCAGGTTCCCCACAACTTACTCATCTAAGCCAGAGCCCATATAGCCAGTGGTTGTACATGGAAGCTACTAGTCACACTGTCTGTCCGATCTTTTTGAGCCTGGACGGCGCCCACTGCGTCAGAGGGTACTCGCCATGACGCACCCGGTTCACCACCTAAACAACCATTCGGGAAGCATTTAGCCCTGGTCCCTCCTTATCCAAGGCATGAGCACCAGGATGCATTCCCTGCCCGTCCAGATGTGATTTCTATTTAAGTTTGCTAGTCAAGTCATTAATCCTCACATAGCTCAATGATAACTAAACCAAACCCCGTCTACAAAGCAATAGCAATATATAACAACCACGATCCTAGGGCGACAATGAAATACAAGGTCCGAACATTTGGCTATCCTACTAGGTTTAAATCATAACTAATATATAGTCCTACACATGCATAGAGTGATAATTTTCTACATGCATAATAGAAAATATAGGTTGAGGTATGGTCAAAGTGTAACTTGCCTTTTCCATTTGGTGAAGTTCTTCGCTCTCACGGTCCAGTCAACTCTATTCGTCACACTCCGAGAATCTATCGCAACGAAGGAAATCAAATAAGCAATCAGATCACAAGGGCAAACAAAAGATCAACAAAATAAACACAAAGGTTTTAGCAACAAAACAAGCGGCTTGACACGGTCAAGTGTCGATGTGCTCGAAGGTGATCGGTGGAACGTGAACTCGAGAGAGTCAACGGACAAAGAACTGTCGATACAAGATTATGATAAAGGCATCATGACATCAAGGTAAAGATCATAGCAATATGAATGGTGTGTGGATATTGCCGATAGGATGTCTCATATGACTCAATATGCAAAAAGAATCACGTGAAACGGAATACTACAACGCATGTCATAGCAATTGCAACATTGAATTGAATTTGAATTTAAACAGGTCAATAAACTTGTGAATTTTTGTGTACACATGATATAAACAGAAGGTACATGGAACGAGTGATCCAACGCAAAAAGAATCACTCGATTTGGAATAACGGTTTACAAGATACGGCCACCGGAATTTGAATTTGAATTTGAAATAGATTCAAATTTAAAAGTGTGCAAAGTGTGGAAAAATTTATACCATGCTAAAGTACAGAACAACACGTGTGCGTAGGAAAAAGTTTCACCTCGATCCGACTTACGGTGTAGAAGATATTGCGGGCGCGAGAGCGAGGTCTTTTCTGCAAAAAGGACTGATCCGCAAATAAAATTCTTCCCAAAAACGCGATCGGGTCCCTGGGACCAGATCTGGATCGGGGTTGACTCCGGCGATCTCGTTTTTCGGTGAACTCTGACTGCTCCGGCGAGAGGAGATGGCCGGCGAGGTGTGGGGGCGGCGGTGGCACACGGGGGCGGCGGTGCACGGCGGCAGCGGCGGCCCTGGCGGCCAGGGCGGCCGGCGAGCAGCTCGCCGTGGCTGCTCCGGCGGCGCGTGGCGACGGGGAGGCCAGCGGGGCGGCGTCCGGCGGCCTGCCGGCTAGGGCGGCGGGCTGGCCGGCACGGGCTGCGGCGTCACAGGAGGCCCGGGTCGGGGCGGCGCGCGGTGGCGGTGGCCGGCCTCCGGCAACGGCATTGCGGGACCCGCCGCTAGGTTTTGGAAAAAAAAAGAATTTTTCTGAAGAACTTATATAGCCAGAAAAAAAAAACAAAAAAAAAACAATTCAGATCCTACTCGGGCTCAAATTTCACTCGTGGGCAGAAAACAACTAATGGGCCGGGCTACGATTTTTTCGTTTTATTCAAAATCCAAAACTTCAAACAATTAAATCAACTCAACCGTAACTCTGAAAAATATGAAATAAAATTCTAAATTCTTCAAATAATCTAAATAAAATTATTTAATGAATACATTTTCCAAAAAGTAAAATAAAAATAAAAACATTTTCTAAATGCTTTATTTAAATAAAAAATTACTTTTCATAAATCAAATACAATGTAATAAATTATTATAAATATTTTTATTTGGTCAAAATCATTGACAAACCATTTCTAAATAATAAAATATAAATTTTAAAATTGTCACACCAATAAATAATTTGGTAAAACAAAAATATTCCATTGGAAAACTTTTCAATTCTTTTTTAAATATTTAAAAAATCATTTTAATGAAACAAAAACTCTCTTAGCATTATAAAATCCCTAAAATAATTTTAGAGTTATTTATAATACTCATAATAATTTTTAAAAACTTTAAAGTAATATTTTAAATATTTTCCAACTTTATTTAAAAGGGGATTAGTCATTTTATATTCTCTCAAATGAATTTCCTCAAGTTGAAAAATGTTTTGAATATTCAAAATAATTCCAATAATGATTTAAAACATTTTCAAACCTTTTAATATGTTGAAGGAGTCATATTACCTTCTCTCATTTTGTTTTAAAATAATAAATTCCAAAAACACCAATTATGAATATTAGGGAAAGTCCTTTTTATTCCCTCTCCTTTTAATATTCAATAAACTCCAAAAGTTTTAAAACGCAGAGAAAATCAAACAATCATTATCTATTTAATTTTATTAACATTCCAAAATTGGGAGAATTTTGGGATGTTACACACTACCACCCTTAAAAGGAATCTCGTCCTCGAGATTCGAGAAGGCTAGAAAGAAAGGTTAGGGTTCGGGTCTTCATGACAGTCCATCGATCCTCCGATGAGCTAGGGTGCTACCACCCTTAAAAGGAGTGCGATGTGGTCTTCAAAATCTTACTTCATCAATGACCTTCTTCAAAGAGATTTACCTCCTCCTATCAGGTCTTGAATCCTTAGAAAAAGAGGAGTTTTCCGTATACTGAACCTTCATGGTTGACAAGTCAAGCGCCAATACTAAGCAACTATGGATTTCCTCATGGTGGTTATCAAGCATACTTTTACGGGATACCTGCAGCAGACGGTCTTGGTCCATAGTCACCGTATAATACAAACGGAAATCTCCTACAGGGGTCACACATCGTACCATTCTATGGTTCAGGCTTTGACATCGTCGTCTCTCTGCTATAGGTACGTCACTCAAGATTTACTATCCCGCATAGAAAGAGCGAATAATAAGGGTAGTCGTCATGGGGACCAATCCATTCCGCACCCAAATCATTACCTTGTACATGGTTTAGTGAATCTCGTAGTCTAACACTTGGTCATCCTCACGAGCATTGCAGAAATTCCCCTTGATCTTGAACTGGGTTCAGATAAAGCCATGGTTCTGCAAGCCAAACAAACATCTATCGTTTCTTCACAACACTCGGGTTTGCGCAAACTACTACAAAACGAGCACTGGTGAACTACAACTTTTCAAGGGTTTTTTCCTTCAGCAAGATTGTGCTTGCTTGTCGTAAGATCTTGGCACAAGGGGTTAACTTTGAACTCAGCATTAAATTTCATCCATCTTTATCCTCGTCTGGGCATTAGCAGCCATTGTAGTAGCTTCTTCAATTTAGGGATGAGGATGAGGGGGAATAGAATGTAGATAGTGAGGTAGAGAGAGAGATAGGGAGAGATACCCATACAAACATCTCACTAGTTTTGAAACATAAATTTTGATGTGTAGCTGTCGGTAACACAAGAAATGACAGCTCACTGAAACGATCTAACGGTAGAAACTTTCAATCTTCCAGGTCTTCAAGTCTTCAGGTCTTCAATGACGGTAGCTTCAGTTTCACGTTGTTGAAGTCATCTTCGTATCATCGAGTCACTTGTCAACTTATTCCTCTTGTGGTTGTGTCTTCCTTAGTCTTGAAGCATACTAAATAGATGAGGGTCTAAGGTAACGTAACTTATTCTACTCGCATAGAAGAAACGCCAGGAAAAACACACAACATCAATCAAAGACTTATCAGGGTCAAGGCCACAAGCAAAACCAAACAAAACAATCAGGCATAACACATCTAATCAGTCCATAACAAACATGCATCGATACACATCTCCAACTAACATTTAGAAGGTACCACCATACACTTAGTGCACACCACGAATATTCTATTCTCCAATTGCCAAACATAAGCTTCTTCGAGTCAGCATCCTTGCTTCCACGTTCACAACTTCTCATTCCCCTTAAATTCTGGACACATATTGCTGTAGTGTCCCATGTTCCTGCACCGATAGCACTCAATTTGGCTAAGGTCCTTTATCTTCTTCCTCATGTGTGCTTCCTTTAATTCTGGACACATGTTGGCGTAATGTCCCATATTCCTGCACCGGAAACACTGAATGTGGCTAATGTCCTTCTTTTTCTTCTTCACGGGTGCTTCCTTCAATTCTTGGATAACTTTCTTCATTCCTTCCTTTTGATGTTGAACCACTTGTTGTGTCACAATGAAAAATTGACACTGAGCGGGGTAATGATCAGTTCCTTCACACGTAAAACACGTGACTTGTGCAGTGGGGCATTCTTCACCCGAGTGAATTTCTTCACAATAGGGACATCCATATTGGTGTCCTTCATAGGAGCGCCCTGTTTCTCCGCAAATTTTACAGGCACGGATCCTCTTAAGGGTTACCGTCCTTTGCATCGGGGTGACGAGGCGGGATCCCAACAAAATCTTTGTAAATTCCTTCCAAGTAATCTTCCTTTGTGATTTGTCAATCGCTTGATGCATTCTCCACCAAGTAGCAGCCTCTTCTACCAAGTACTTAACAGCATAGGGGACCATGTCCTCACTTCCAACCTTGTTTATCTTCATGTGATCCTCCATATTATAAATCCACTGCTCCACCTTTAGCCTCGACATCGCCCCAGAAAAGGCGAGTCCTACTTCATACTCCATCTATTAAACCCATACGACAAGGGTTAGGGAAAAACTATAACACCGACAAGACAACAACTACAGAATACACCAAACATATGCACTCAAACAAGAAAGCGGCCAAAAACACCTATGTTCGATAGTAACACATAACAACAAACAATACAGTCACAAAAGTCAAAACACGCAAACAACACCTAGAGTAAGGTCATATGTGCAAGACATACGATCTCATCATACTACACGAAATTCGTTCATCTATCTCCATATAAAATTGGTGGTCTGATGCTAGGCTTCATCCTTCTCAGCTAAGCTGATCTTAAAGATTTCTCTCGTAGTGTCAAAACTTATTGATCACCATAGGGTATTCTCCTCGTTCTTGTGGTCATAACTTCAATTGATCCACGAGTTTGATGATGTACTTCTCTAATGTCTTGTCTTCAGGGGTATGCAACTCAGAGGGGTATTTACAGTAAAACAAGATGAGAAGTTTAGAATATGAATAATAGATGAGAGATACTAGTGGAGAGAGTAAGAAATCAAAGAGTGATAAAATAATTTTGTTTCTATGGCTTTTTCTATCCATTTTCTAGGGTCACGACCTACAGTCAACATGGGCTCTGATACCATCTATAACGACCCAATTCACTAAGAATCCAAGTCTCTGTGCATTCTGTGCTTGTCCCTGGATCAATAGCTAGCACACACAGTACATGATGTAATATCAAGAATAAACCACATGTCATATATATTACATTGACGATCCAGTATTACAATAAAGCATACCTGCATAGCTCAAGGCTAGCTTACAAATAGAATACAGCGGAAAAACAATAAAGAGCTTCGTGGCGTCCATCAACTCCACCGGCAAGTTGAGTATAGACATCGTAACCCTACATCGCATCACTTACTCATCGTATACAATCCTGCAACACCGAAGGTTACAGCCCGACAACGGGTCAGTACATCTGATTTGTACGGCAAGTCACACGAAAAAGGTTATAACAGACCTATCGCTACATGCAAGGTAAGTCAAAGGAAAGGTTTATAGTTTAGTTTTGCAGAAAGCCAGTTTTTCCCTCACATACTACAACTAATCAAATTTTAATTTATCTTACTTGTCCTAAGTATGGTTGAATCGGACTACACCAATTCCAACCATCCCTTTATTAAAAGTTCCCACTCAAATTCTTATTAAGGTGAAATATCTGTCAAGACCATCCAACAACAATAATGCCCAGTTGCTCAAAGTTGTCCGTAACCGTGGACACGGCTAATCATGATCAGTTTTTACACTCTGTAGAGGTTTGTACACTTTCCCCACTGGACTCAACCCGAAGATTGAGACATAGTCTTTCAGAAGAGGTTGCCTCCACTCTTTGGTAGCCGGTACACCTATCATATCTACATAAGCTAGCTACCAGGGTCAGGTTCCCCACAACTTACTTATCTAAGCCAGAGCCCATATAGCCAGTGGTTGTACATGGAAGCTACTAGTCACACTGTCTGTCCGATCTTTTTGAGCCTGGACGGCGCCCACTACGTCAGAGGGTACTCGCCATGACGCACCCGGTTCACCACCTAAACAACCATTCGGGAAGAATTTAGCCTTGGTCCCTCCTTATCCAAGGCATGAGCACCAGGATGCATTCCCTGCCCGTCCAGAGGTGATTTCTATTTAAGTTTTCTAGTCAAGTCATTAATCCTCACATAGCTCAATGATAACTCAACCAAACCCCGTCTACAAAGAAATAGCAATATATAACAACCACGATCCTAGGGCGACAATGAAATACAAGGTCCGAACATATGGCTATCCTACTAGGTTTAAATCATAACTAATATATAGTCCTACACATGCATAGAGTGATAATTTTCTACATGCATAATAGAAAATATAGGTTGAGGTATGGTCAAAGTGTAACTTGCCTTTTCCATTTGGTGAAGTTCTTCGCTCTCACGGTCCAGTCAACTCTATTCGTCACACTCCGAGAATCTATCGCAACGAAGGAAATCAAATAAGCAATCAGATCACAAGGGCAAACAAAAGATCAACAAAATAAACACAAAGGTTTTAGCAACAAAACAAGCGGCTTGACACGGTCAAGTGTCGATGTGCTCGAAGGTGATCGGTGGAACGTGAACTCGAGAGAGTCAACGGACAAAGAACTGTCGATACAAGATTATGATAAAGGCATCATGACATCAAGGTAAAGATCATAGCAATATGAATGGTGTGTGGATATTGCCGATAGGATGTCTCATATGACTCAATATGCAAAAAGAATCACGTGAAACGGAATACTACAATGCATGTCATAGCAATTGCAACATTGAATTGAATTTGAATTTAAACAGGTCAATAAACTTGTGAATTTTTGTGTACACATGATATAAACAGAAGGTACATGGAACGAGTGATCCAACGCAAAAAGAATCACTCGATTTGGAATAACGGTTTACAAGATACGGCCACCGGAATTTGAATTTGAATTTGAAATAGATTCAAATTTAAAAGTGTGCAAAGTGTGGAAAAATTTATACCATGCTAAAGTACAGAACAACACGTGTGCGTAGGAAAAAGTTTCACCTCGATCCGACTTACGGTGTAGAAGATATTGCGGGCGCGAGAGCGAGGTCTTTTCTGCAAAAAGGACTGATCCGCAAATAAAATTCTTCCCAAAAACGCGATCGGGTCCCTGGGACCAGATCTGGATCGGGGTTGACTCCGGCGAGCTCGTTTTCTGGCGAACTCCGGCTGCTCCGGCGAGAGGAGATGGCCGGCGAGGTGTGGGGGCGGCGGTGCACGGCGGCAGCGGCGACCCTGGCGGCTCGGGCGGCCGGCAAGCAACTCGCCGTGGCTGCTCCGGCGGCACCGGCTCCGGCGGCGCGGGGCAACACGGTGGCCAGCGGGGCGGCGTCCGGCGGCCTGCCAGCTAGGGCGACGCGCTGGCCGGCGCGGGCTGCGGCGTCACGGGAGGCGCGGGTCGGGGCGGCGCGCGGTGGCGGTGGCCGGCCTCCGGCGAGAGGAGCTCCGGCGGCGGCGCGACCGGGGAGACGGCGGCGTCGGCGCAGTCCCGGCGGCGGCGTTGCGGGACCCGCCGCTAGGTTTTGGAAAAAAAAAGAATTTTTCTGAAGAACTTATATAGCCAGAAAAAAAAACAATTCAGATCCTACTCGGGCTCAAATTTCACTCGTGGGCAGAAAACAACTAATGGGCCGGGCTACGAGTTTTTCGTTTTATTCAAAATCGGAAACTTCAAACAATTAAATCAAATCAACCGTAACTCTGAAAAATATGAAATAAAATTCTAAATTCTTCAAATAATCTAAAGAAAATTATTTAATGAATACATTTTCCGAAAAGTAAAATAAAAATAAAAACATTTTCTCAATGCTTTATTTAAATAAAAATTTACTTTTCATAAATCAAATACAATGTAATAAATTATTATAAATATTTTTATTTGGTCAAAATCATTGACAAACCATTTCTAAATAATAAAATATAAATTTTAAAATTGTCACACCAATAAATAATTTGGTAAAACAAAAATATTCCATTGGAAAACTTTTCAACTCTTTTTTAAATATTTTAAAAAATCATTTTAATGAAACAAAAACTCTCTTAGCATTATAAAATCCCTAAAATAATTTTAGAGTTATTTATAATACTCATAATAAATTTTAAAAACTTTAAAGTAATATTCTAAATATTTTCCAACTTTATTTAAAAGGGGATAAGTCATTTTATATCCTCTCAAATGAATTTCCTCGAGTTGAAAAATGTTTTGAATATTCAAAATAATTCCAATAATGATTTAAAACATTTTCGAACCTTTTAATATGTTGAAGGAGTCATATTACCTTCTCTCATTTTGTTTTAAAATAATAAATTCCAAAAACACCAATTATGAATATTTGGGAAAGTCCTTTTTATTCCCTCTCCTTTTAATATTCAATAAACTCAAAAAGTTTTAAATGCCAGAGAAAATCAAACACATCAATCAAACAACCATTGTCTATTTAATTTTATTAACATTCCAAAATTCGGAGAATTTTGGGATGTTACACCATACCATATATCTTGCCATTGACATATGATCTGTTTACTCCAGTACCATGGAAAAAGATCACCAACATTGAACTCAACTGAGAATTTAAGCTCCAAGGACCTAAAATTACAAGGGATCACATCAATCAGAGATGATTCTAACTATAAAGCATACTAATCTAGTCCCAAAAATTGACCTAGCAAGAACCGAATTAAACCCTAGCAAACCCCTAATAGAACACTAACACGCTACTTTAATTCATAGCGGATCCTCGAAGATAATCAACCAAGCATACTAGCACGAACAATGCGGCCATGGAGAACCAAGTATCGGGTAGGATCATCACCAAGTCCTAACTTTTTTCAAAAAAGTGGAACAAGAGAGGGGCGGACATTAGAACAGGGGAACATGGGAGGCAAGAAAAGAACATAGGAGGAGGAGGAGGCCAGATGCATACCGTATATGGGCGGCTCCGCGATCTCACATCGACGAAGTACGGCCATGTTCGTCGACGGCCACCATTGCCAATCGCCTCGCGCCCTATCGCCTGGGCTCTGTCAACTCCAAGGCGTGCCCTTTACTCTCCCGTACCAACCGACGTGATCAATGCGGTGCCCAGGTGTGCACTAAGTAGAACTAGGAGGACTTTCTCGTAAAAAACAATCCAACACGTGTCGTTGGGTGTTATCTTATCGCTTGGACCAGTCAACTACCTCCACACTAGTAAAATACATCAACAAAATGGATATTGTGACCGTTCTAGTCCATAATAGCAAGTATCATTACCGTAATATGGAGTTCTTTCAATGTAGTGACCAAAGTGACTAAGTGGAACAAGTTTAATGACATATACTACATTTACTCATATTTAAAATATTGGGCGACTGCGAATTCAAATTGGAGACCTAAGCGTGAGGTTAGCACGCATTGGCAACCAAAGTGCCCACCGATTTGTGTTATTAATGAGAGCAATTAATTAAAAGGTACTCGTTATGAAAACTCCGTAAGGATTACTTTTGGTGTACCGAGCGCATGCCATGTGTGTGCCAAGCGTTTTTTCAGGATTTTATATTTTTTTTCTTATGCGTTTTTAGGGTTTAGATGAGTTATTTTCTATAGAAAATCAGTTTTCGCTTGGGTTTCTTTCATTCTAGAAAAAAATATGAATTAATAGAAATTGTAGGCCCAAAAAATTCCAAGCCCTTTTGGGTATGGGCTTGATGTTTTTTTGAGGTATTTATTTATATAAAATTAAACCATTATAGTAAACCAAATCACTAATTAAAAGTAGGATATTATTACCGCTTATCTAGATGTGATATACTGCATAAGCGTTTTTTAATCTTAAAAAATTCCATCTTCTTTGTGTTTGTTTGATATTTTTCATTTTTTATTTTTCCTATTCATAATGATGCTATCATACGAAAATTGTATACTAAGTTTGTGTTTTAATAGATATTTTTATATAGTATAATTCTTTAATAATAGGAACACACATACAAATGTATACTACATATGTGAAAATTTTAATTATATTATATTTACACATGCAACGTATAAAAGAAAAAATTGTGTCGATGTTTTTGTGCCAGTTTTTTTATACAACCGACAACTCACCATTTTCCTGGAACAATTTTTTCACATGTTCATTTTCATGGGAAATACTTATTTTTTATGAAACTCTTAAATATAAATTTTTAATTGTATAAAATACCGTGCACCAAGGAGGATCACAACTCCGTTGCATGTCGAGGGTGGACTTCCAACTAAGACAAAAAAAGTTCCAGTGCGCGACTTGCAACTGGATTGACAAGAAAAAAAACTGGGCTACGAGTCGATGATCGAATTACAACTTAGTAAACGTGTGCCTCCATGAGAATCACGGTCGTGCCTCTCATAAAAAAACTGCATTTTCACCCGAGAGGCAATAAGGTGGGAAGAGGTAGGGTAGATCCGATCGATGTCTCCAATAAGAAATCTAGCGCCCTCGGGTGTCTTCATCGTCGTGACCGAGCGTAGACTACCAGGGACTTATCCCGATCTAGACCCCACCACCTGCTACACCCACAACCTTGTGAATGGCTATGCAACGAGCATTGCCAAGATCCGGCTGGGGTGGAACACACCAATGAGAGAAGGTATGCAACAACCTAATCCGGTGTCGTCGATTGCCGGAGAAACAAAGCTCCAACCCTGTGACGCCCCAAAATCAACCCGTGTACAGTAATCATACACGCAGGATACACGGCTGAGATTAGGGTGCCACGGTGAGAATATCACAGCACAACACTAAACACAAAAGGATAAACAAATATGTTGCAATACCAGGGATCACGAGGATCCGAATACATAAGTCATACAAGCCATAATATCTGAGTACAAACATAGTTAGTCAAGTTTTGCCTTAAGAAGGCTAGCACAAATGACATCAGAGATACAGATCGAAAAGGCGAGGCCTCTTGCTTGGGATCCACCGAACTACTCCTGGTCGACGGGGAACTCGACGTCGTAGTAGTCGCCTCTGGGGTACTCCTGCTCCTGGGCTCCAACATCGGCTGCAGCGGCCGATCAGGCAAAGCGAAAAAAGGGGAAATAAAGCAAAGGTGAGTATCTAGCATACCCGCGAGTCTTACGTCTACTAGTAAGCATTATGCATTGTATCAATGGAAAGAAGAGGATGTATATAGTGGACTGCAAGATAGAAATCAGAATAAGGGTAAGAAGCTAGGCCTATCGAAGACTAGCATCTTCCGACGATGTCTTGCAGCATGAGATAAGAATCAGCCAACAGTTTATATAAAGCATAAAGTAACAATGCAGCAGAAGTTGCTGCAGCATTGTATAATAATAAGTTGTAATAATTAACAATTCCTCTGAGTTCCCTCCTCGACTCCCCTGCGAGGACCCGGAACCATACAGTTTAATAGTAATAGTTTGTAGTGGTAAGATCCAGCTTCAGCATAAAGCGTCCTGTTACCGTGGACACGGCTATTCGAATAGATTAATCTTCCCTGCAGGGGTGCACTTGTGTTACACTACACGCAAGGATCTCCAGGGTGGAGGGAACCTGGTTAGGGAACGCTCAACCGAGGCTATCCGACACTCCGTAGCCCATCTTTCAAACTCAACAGAGAGGCCATCCGCCGGTCTAAATCCTAAGTACGCCGGGCCTTGGACCCCAACCCGAACGTACTCCTGCACGGTGCGTGGCTGGCCGGTGAAGTTAAAGCAAACCAAAAAAGACACCACCGCGCGAGCAAATAAGACAACACCACTTCCCGGCGTAGGCCGCGGTACTGCTGACGTTTGGAGAGTCCTCGGACGACACTACGAAGCAGAGGAGCCCATAACTCGTAATTCCCACGGGTAGGTAGTGCGTACATGGCATATAGCCAACTCAAGACATCCACTGAACCATTAGTCATTTTATTAATCTGCGGGACAACCGTTATCGTTGCCTCGACTTAACTGACCCGCGGAAAACGACAGAAGCCAGGACCACTAGTACATCGGTGCCTGCCCTGTCGTCCCACCAAGTCACTGCGGTTACCAGCAAGGTGAACCGTCTCCTTACCTTGTCTCGCGTGTGCTCTTGGAGGAGCTCGACTTTCGTGGTTTGGTAACTCTCGCGGCCAACGATCAGGGGCCAAGCACACCGGTACACTGGTCATACTCTCCCTGTCGTCCCGTCGCAATACCTCTCGTGGGCACCGTTGGGTCGCCCAACTTCTTACCTGAAGGACAACCGTTTCTCAGGTACCTAGAGTGGCTATACAGAGTCAGCAACGAGTGGAGTACAAGGATTACTCCTTGATAGCTCACACTTGATGGTGGCTCGGCAGAGCCGAGGTAGGGGCCTGAGGCGGTGTCTGCATTGTACCGTACCTGAGTAGTTATAATGAGTTGTATCTACGTCACTCGCCTGAGTGATCACGGCCCGCCATCTAATCCTAGCTAACAATGCGCAGGGCTCACTGCTGAATATAATATATATTTATATAGGCAGCATAGGGTAAAGGAGGTACATCAAGGGGCGACAAAAATAGGCTATGCAATTGAATAGGATTGTAACGTAGAAGCAGCAGTAACAATGCCTAGTGCAAGAAATGTACAGAAAGATAGGAGATATCTGGGGAAGAGAATGGCTCTGCTTGCCTGGTAGCTCGATGGTAGGGGTACGGTCGTCGACGACGTAGTCGTACCCGGCAGCGGTGTAGTCGACGGCAGCCTCGGGGTCTACCGAAGAATAAAGGGGGACAAACACAGTAAATACAAACAATCATAACAATCAGATGCATGGCAATATGTATGCAATGTTAACGGCGTTTTAACGCGGTGCAATGCACGTTGCTCGGAGCGGGAATTCATCCGGGGATGAACTGCCGGCTCCGGGTGATTACCGGACAGATGATCCGGAGAGGAAGGTTCCATGTCTGCAGTGTTAGAGACATGTGACAGACATGAGGATATTGTATCCGTGATCGTTGATTCATTCCGAGCAACTTTCATGTTAAGAGTAAATTCATCCCGCATGTTTTTATCGGTACCGGAGAATTATCGACAGACGGCCCGAAGGGGGGGGGGGAATGTCGATGTTCGGTAAGTTAGAGGGGGTGGTAGACATATGGATAGCGTATTCGTATTCGTTATATTTTTTTGATAAATTTTCATGTATAAAGTTTTTGAATCTGAGTTACGGTTTAAAAGATATTGAATTTCAAAGTTTAAATCAATTTAAAACAATTTTCTGAATTTCTTTTTTTATCATTATTAAATTTCAACATTATCCAAAAAATTATCCACAACAATGACTGACATGTGGGACCCACATGTCAGCCTCTGTTTCTTTATAAAACATTTTAATAAATCAAAATAGGCACTGGGCCCACATGTAAGTCACTGCATTTCTAATAAATTCTTTTTAAAATTAATCTGACAAGGGGGCCAGTTTCAGAGACACATGTGCTAAACTAATCAATTTTATTTGTTTAAGAGCCTAGGGCCCACCTGTCATCTGGTGAGGGGGGTTTTGATTTTCTTTTAACTGATAGATTAGGGGCTAATCCTAGGGGGGCATTGTACAGTGGTTCAACCCCAGCACGGGCACGCCATGCCCACTCAGAGGCCGGCGGCGAGGCCAGCCCTTCCAGGGGAGCGGCGAGGCGCGGCCAAGGGGGCGACCTGGCCAGGGCGCGGCGTGGGCACGCGCGCACACTGGCACGGCTAGCGCGCGGCTAGGCGCACGGGGCACTTGCGAGCCGAGTCGTGGGGAGCTCGAGCTCCATTAATGGCGGACCGACGGGGGGAACACGGCCCTACGACGCAACGGCGGCCAAAACTCGCGGGGAAGGGGGGAATGGACGCTGCGCTCACCGGGGAATTAGCTGGTGCAGGCGGAAGCAGCCGGGGGAGGCCGGAGCTAGTGAATCGCGGCGGCGGTCTCGGCGGCCGAAGACGGAGAAGAAGAAGAAGCAGTCAAGGCCGTGGCGTGTCTCGTTGTGAGCTAGCGGGCGGAGGAGAACGGGAGGTCGATGGCGGAGCCTCCAGTCGCGTTGGACTGGCCTGAGAGGGCCGTTGGCCACGCGGTTCGCAGCGGCGCCGCCACAGCAGCCCGACGGCAATGGCGGGGAACGAACGGAGCGAGGGGGGAGAAATGGAGAGGTTGGCCCGATCCACAAATTCCGGAGGGGAGGGGGAGATATTTTAGCTCCAACCGGGGGGGGTGTGACGCCCCCAAAATCAATCCGTGTATAGTAATCATACACGCAGGGTACACGGTTGAGTTAGGGTGCCACGGTGAGAATATCACAGCACAACACTAAACACAAAAGGATAAAACAATATGTTACAATACCAGGGATCACGAGGATCCGAATACATAAGTCATACAAACCATAATATCTGAGTACAGACATAGTCAGTCAAGTTTTGCCTTAAGAAGGCTAGCACAAATCACATCAGAGATACAGATCGAAAAGGCGAGGCCTCCTTCCTGGGATCCACCGAACTACTCCTGGTCGACGGGGAACTCGACGTCGTAGTAGTCGCCTCTGGGGTACTCCTGCTCCTGGGCTCCAACGTCGGCTGCAGCGGACGATCAGGCAAAGCGAAAAAGGGAAATAAAGCAAAGGTGAGTATCTAGCATACCCGCGAGTCTTACGTCCGCTACTAAGCATTATGCATTGTATCAACGGAAAGAAGAGGCTGTATATAGTGGACTGAAAGACAGAAATCCAGAGCAAGGGTAAGAAGCTAGGCCTAACGAAGACTAGCATCTTCCGACGATGTCTGGCAGCATGAGGCAAGAATCAGCCAACAGTTCATATAAAGCATAAAGTAACAATGCAGCAGAAGTTGCTGCAGCATTGTATAATAATAAGTTGAAATAATTAGCAATGCCTCCGAGTTCACCTCCTCGACATCCCCGCGAGGAAGAGAACCCGGAATCATACAGTTTAATAATAATAGTTTGTAGTGGTAAGATCCAGCTTCAGCATAAAGCGTCCTGTTACCGTGGACACGGCTATCCGAATAGATTAATCTTCTCTGCAGGGGTGCACTTCTGTTACACTACAACGCACGGATCTCCAGGGTGACGGGCACCTTGTTAGGGAACGCTCCACCGAGGCTATCCGACACTCCACAGCCCATCTTTCAAACTCAACAGAGAGGCCATCCGCCGGTCTAAATCCTAAGTACTCAGGGCCTTGGACCCCAACCCTGACGTACTCCTGCACGGTGCGTGGGTGGCCGGGAAGCCGTAACAAAAATAACACAGCTCGAGCAAAGAAGACACCGCACTTCCCGGCAATCAGCCCGCGGTACTGCTGACGTCTGAAGAGTCCTCGGACGACACTATGAAGAAGAGGAGGCCACACTCATTATCCCACGTGTAGGCAGCGCGTACAAGCCATTTCGGCCTCTCAAGTCATCCGCCGAACCATTTAGTATTTTATTAGTTTGCGGGACAACCGTTATCGTTGCCTCGACTTAACTAACCCGCGGACAACGACAGCAGTCAGGACCACCAGTACATCGGTGCCTGCCCTGTCGTCCCACCAAGTCTCTGCGGTTACCAACAAGGTGAACCGTCTCCTTAACTTGTCTCTTGTGTGCTCCTGGAGGAGCTCGACTTTCGTGGTTTGGTAACTCTCGCGGCCAACGAGCAGGGGCCAAGCACACCGGTACACTGGTCGTACCCTCCCTGTCGTCCCGTCGCAATACCTCTCACGGGTACCGTTGGGTCGCCCGACTTCTTACCTGAAGGACAACCGCTGTTTAGGACCCTATGGTGGCAAGACAAAGTCAGCCTCGAGTGGAGTACAAGGATTACTCCTTGATAGCTCACACTTGAGGTGAATAGAGATAACCCAGATAGGGTCCTTAGACGGTGTCTGCATGTACCGTACCTATGCAGTTTATAATTATCCAATCCGCGTTCACTCCCCCGAGTGATCGCGGCCCTCTATCTAATCCTAGCTAACAATGCACAGGGCTCACTGCTGAATATAATATATAGATATAGCAGGCAGCATAGGATAAGGAAGGTACATCAAGGGGCAACAAAAATAGGCTATGCAATTGAATAGGATTGTAACGTAGCAGCAGTAGTAAAAATGCCTAGTGCAAGAAATGTACGGAAAGATAGGCGATATCTGGGGAAGAGAATGGCTCTGCTTGCCTGGAAGCTCGATGGTAGGGGTAGGGTCGTCGACGAAGTAGTCGTACCCAGCAGCGGTGTAGTCGACGGCAGCAACGGGGTCTACCGGACATTAAAGGGGGAAGAAACAGTAAATATACAACAAGCATATACAAACAGATGCATGACATGACAGATGAAATGTTAACGGTGTTCTAACGCAGTGCAATGCACGTTGCTCGGAACGGAAATTCATCTGAGGATGAACTACCGGCTCCGGGTGATTACCGGACAGGGTGTCCGGAGGGGGGGGGGGAAGGATCAAGCCGCAGGTGTCGTGGACATCCGACAAACGTGGGGGTGGTGTATCCGTGTTGGTTGAACTATTCTGAACAACTCTCGTGTTCAGAATAAATTCATCCGGATACTTTAACAGTACCGGACAAATCATCGGACAAACGGTCCGGAGGGGGATGGTTCGATGTTTGTTGTGTCAGAGGGGCGTGGTAAACATACGGAAAGCGTATTCGTATTCGTTATATTTTTCTGATCAATTTTGATGTATAAAGTTTTTCGATCCGATATACGGATTAAAAGATATTGATTTTATAAGTTTAATCAATTTTAAAACCTTTTTCTGAATTATTTTTATTACTAAAATCCCAACATTATCCACAACCAGTTGACTGGTCAAAATGACATTGGGGTCCCACATGTCAGCCTCTATTTAGTTATAATTCATTTTATTTAATAAAAACAGAAGGGTGGCCCACATGTCATACTAACATTTAAACTTCTATTTTATTTAAACTAACTAATTTAACAGAGAGCCCACCTGTCAGCCTAACCATCTTCATTAAACACTTTTAATTAACTTAAGGGCGTGGGGCCCAGGTGTCATACTCACATGGGGGGTTTATTTTCAGTTTTCTTTTAACAGAGTGTTTAGGCTAATAGGGGATTAGTGGGGGTGGGGGCCCCATGTCAATGGGTAACCCCACTGTTAACCGGGGAGTGCCCCGCTGCCCATGGTGCGCCCGCACGGGAGGCCACCGGCGGGGAGCCGTGGCTCGGCAGGGGGGCCGTGGCCACGCGTGGGCGTGCGCACGCCAGGGGGGACGCGGCCAGGACGGGAGGGGGCTCGGGCGCGCGGCCGGCCGAGCTCGACGAGATCGAGCCCACTGCAATGGTGGCCGGCGGGCACGGCGGCCATGGAGGTGACGGCCATGGGCGGAAAATCGAGAGGGGAAGGGGGGGAATGGGTGCGGCTCACAGTGGGGAAGCTGATGGCGAGCTCGGTTATGGCCGGGATGACCGGAGCCGACGAATCCGGCGAGGGGAGGCGGCGGCGGTGGCTGCTCCCACGCGGGGACGAGGCAGAACGCGAGGGAGGGAGGTGCGGCGCGAGGAGGAAGAGAGGGGGAGGGGGGCGAGGCTAGGGTTTTTGGCGCAGGGGGCACCGTCTTGTAGTTGGCGGGACACCTCCGATGTCCTCCACGCCGATGGCCATGGCGCCCTGGCCATGGGATGAACGACACGGGGGTGGGGGACGAACAGTGGGGGGGGGGGGAAGATGACGGTTGTTGGTGGGCTGGGCTGGTGGCCCAGGGGGATGGGAATGGGGATGGGCTTCGCCCATGGGGGGGTTAGCTAGGTTTTTATTTTTTATTTTCTTTTTCTTTTCTGATATTTCTGTTGGCATTTATTTTGATCACTATGGCATTTTTGTAAAATGTTTAATGGGATCCATAATTAATGTTGCAACTTAGGTCAGTGCCAAAAAAAGTTTTGGGCACCTTTAAAAGTCATTTAATATTTCTATTAAATATTAAATGATTTAATTAGGGTTTTTATCCACTGTTTTGATTTGTTTAGAAATATTTATAGATTAATAAAATCTCCAACTAGGTGGGACATGACCCACTGAATATTTAGGATTTAATAAAAGTAGTTTCACAATTTTTGGAGTAAGTTGATTTTGCACTTTGGTTTTTAATAATCCACCAAAGGCATTTGAAGATTTAAATGGATTTCAATTCAAAGGTCATTTGAATTGAGCTAGGTATTGGTTTGATTCATCATGACCAAGGTCCATGATCACAATGCATTCAAGAATAACAAAGTGGAAATTGAATTTGAACTGATCCAAGTTGATCAAATAAAAGTTCTGAACAGTAGAGATGAACAGTAACCCTGATTACTGTTCACTGACAGTGAGGGTGTTACAAATCTCCCCCACTACAAGAATTCTCGTCCCGAGAATTTAAGTGGTAGCGAGGAAAAGATCGGGGTATTCATCACGAAGACGATCTTCGCGTTCCCAGGTGGCTTCATCTTCAGAATGATTCGACCACTGAACTTTGAGGAATTTGACGGTCTTGTTGCGGGTTCGACGTTCAGACTGATCGAGAATGCGGCTCGGATGTTCTTGATAAGTCAAGTCCTGCTGCAGCTCAATCATATCATGTTCCACTTCGCGAATAGGGTCCTTGAAGCAGCGTTGGAGTTGTGACACGTGGAAAACATCGTGGACTTGAGAGAGGTTCGGCGGCAATTCCAATCGGTATGCCACTGGTCCACTCCTGGAAAGGATACGGAACGGGCCGATGTAGCGAGGAGCTAACTTGCCTTTGATCCCGAAACGATGAGTGCCTCTCATGGGAGTGACACGAAGGTATGCATATTCGCCAGGTTGATAGACCATTTCCTTGTGCTTGCGATCATAGTTGCTCTTCTGATGAGACTGAGCAGCTTTAAGATGTTCACGGATAATGCGAACCTGATCTTCAGCATTTTGGATAATATCTGGACCAACGAGAGTTCGTTCCCTAGTTTCTGACCAATTCAGAGGGGTTCGACACTTACGTCCATAGAGAACTTCAAAGGGGGCCATCTTCAAACTAGCCTGATAGCTATTGTTGTAAGAGAATTCAACAAACGGAAGAGATTCCTCCCATTTCTTGCCGAAGGAGATGACACAAGCCCGGAGCATATCTTCAAGCACTTGATTAACTCGTTCGACTTGTCCTTGCGACTGGGGGTGATAAGCGGTGCTGAAATTCAGGTGAGTGCCCATAGCTTCTTGGAAACTATCCCAAAATCTTGAGGTGAAAATGCTGCCTCGGTCGGAACTGATCTCCAACGGAATGCCATGGAGGGACACAATTCTGGAAACATACAAGTCTGCTAACTGACTAGCAGAGATCGTCTCCTTGACTGGCAGAAAGTGGGCAACCTTGGAGAAGCGGTCGATGACGACAAAGATAACATCGTGGCCTTTCTGCGATCTGGGAAAACCAGTGACGAAGTCCATCTCGATCTTGTCCCACTTCCATTCAGGAATAGAAAGTGGTTGCAGAGTCCCAGCAGGTCTTTGATGTTCTGCTTTCACGAGACGGCAAACGTCACACTCGTCAACATATCGAGTGATGTCTTGCTTCATGTTAGACCACCAGTACCGCTGACGAAGGTCTTGGTACATCTTGGTACTACCAGGGTGAATCGACAAAGGAGTATCATGCGCTTCTTTCATGACGCGCGGTGTCAAGTTTAGATTGGGCTTACTCCTAGGGACCACTAAACGGTTCTTCAAATACAACGTACCATCATCAGCAACAGTGAAGCATGATGGCTTTCCTCTAGCGATATACTTCTTGATCTTCTCGACATCAGAGTCACAGGTTTGTATCCACTTGATGGTGCCGTCGAGGTCCGGCTCAACAACAAGGTTATTCACATATCCCTGAGGAACAATCTCAAGGTTTAGCTTGCGTAGCTCTTCATACAGAAGTGGCTGCTGTACTTGTACTTCAAGTTCACTACAGTAGGCTTTGCGACTCAAGGCATCGGCCATCACATTAGCTTTGCCAGGGGTGTAATGAATATCCATGTTGAAATCGGCTATTGTCTCGAGCCACCTTTGTTGGCGGAGATTCAGATCTGGCTGAGTAAACAGGTACTTCAGGCTTTGGTGGTCGGTGTAGATCTCGCAACGATTACCAACGAGGTAATGTCGCCACAGCTTCAATGCATAAATCACCGCTGCCAATTCAAGATCATGTGTTGGATAGTTTTCTTCGTGAGCACGCAACTGGCGAGAGCCATACGCAATCACTTTGCGCTCTTGCATTAGGACACAGCCTAATCCTTGACGAGATGCGTCTCAATATATCATGAAGTCCTTCCGGGTATCAGGGGGAGCAAGCACTGGGGGAGAAGTGAGCTTGTCCTTGAGAGCTTGGAAACTTTCCTGACATTTGTCTGTCCACTCAAACTTGACACCTTTGTGAAGCAGATTTGTCAAAGGCTTGGCAATCTTGGAGAAGTTCTCGACAAAACAGCGGCAATAGCTGGCGAGTCCGAGGAAACTTCTGACTTGCTTGACAATCTTGGGGGGAGTCCAATCCAGGATAGCCTGAATACGTTCTGGGTTGACGGCAATGCCATCCTTGGAAATCACGTGACCAAGGTAGGTCACTTCGGGAAGCCAGAACTCACACTTAGAATACTTAGCATAGAGTTTGTGTTCTCGAAGCTTTTCCAGTATAAGACGAAGATGTTCAGCATGATCTTCTTCATTCTTGGAGTATATCAATATATCATCCAGATAAACCACGACGAACTGGTCGAGGTACTCCATGAATATATAGTACATCAACCGGGAGAAAGTGGCTGGGCATTGGTTAGGCCAAAGGACATGACAGTGTACTCGTATGAGCCATAGCGAGTTATGAAGCCGGTCTTCGGAATGTCCTCTTCACGGACCCGAATCTGATGGTAACCCAACCTCAAGTCGAGTTTCGAGAACACGGTAGATCCAGCGAGTTGATCATACAGATCGTTGATCCGACGGAGCGGATACTTGTTCTGTATTGTTGCCTGGTTGATAGGTCGGTAATCTTGGACTAAACGGTTCGTGCCATCACTCTTCTTGACAAAGAGCGAAGGTGCTCCCCAAGCAGAGGAACTGGGTCGAATGAATCCTTTCTGAAGTGCCTTGTCGATTTCCTCCTTAAGTTCAAGGAGTTCATGTGGCGGCATCTTGTAAGGACGCTTGGCGATAGGAACAGTGCCTGGCTTCAAGTCGATGACGAATTCCACCTCTCTGGTCGGGGGTATTCCCGGCAGTTCTTGTGGGAAGATGTCGGGAAAATCACGAACGACTGGAACGTTCTCAATTCCTTCCAGGGGTGAGACATTCAAGGCATTCATCATAAAGATATGTGTTTCAGCATCACGGGTAATTCGGGTGATGTGGTTAACAATCTCGCTGGAGGGGTGTAAAAGTCGGACAGAACTGGTGCCACAATACAGTGCGGCATCGTGAACTTTCAACCAATCCATGCCCAGAATTAGGTCTATGGTGGAGGTTTTCAGGATGATGGGGGACACAAGGAATATAATCCCTTCGACGTCAATGGTGACATCGTGTACCATCATGGAGGTTTGGCAACGGCCTCCAGGGGTGCGGACAACCATCGGTGGGTTCATCTCCTCAAACGTAATGTTACGCGATAATGCAAATGCTTCCGACATGAATGAATGCGATGCTCCTGAATCAAATAAAACAGTAGCAGGTGCGGAATTAACGAGAAGGGTACCCATCACGGTAGCGGGTTGTTCCTGAGCTTCTTCAACATTAATGTTGTAAGCATGTCCACGAGCATGAGCAGCAGACCCAGTGTTATAGTTGGTGGTCCTGTTGTTGCCACGACCATTTCCGCGGCCAGTAGGGTGAACTACCAGTTGCTTCTGTTTCTGGGGGCACTCTCTAGAAAAATGACCAGGCTGGCGACACGTGAAGCATAATCCATCCTGAGGACGAAGGGGTGGAGCATTGGTTGGTGGAGGCAGAACTCTTGGCATCTGCGGTGGCGGAGGCAGACGGGGTGCAGCATAAGACGGCCTTGGAGCAGAGGCAGGTGAATGGGTCACACTGTGAGGGAGCCAGATGCGACGCTTCTGTGTTGCGCCCGAAGATGAGCCAACGTCACGATAGCGTTTCTGCGTGTCCTTGAACTCCATCTGGGCAGTCTCGACGGTGATAGCCTTGTTCTCCATGGCGGCGAAGTTGGAAAAATCATGAACGGCAAGAGCGAGCCTGAGGTCTGCATTGAGCCCACAACGGAACTTCTGCAGTCTGCGAGCATCAGTGGTGATCTCATCTTCCGCATAGCGAGAGAGGTTGAGGAACTCGCGCTGATAGGCTTCAACAGTCATGTTGCCCTGAGTGAGGTTGCGGAATTCTTCCTGCTTACGGTCCATGATCCCCTGAGGAATGTAGCGAGCGCGGAAGGCCGACTGAAATTCATCCCAAGTGATGACTTCTCCAACTGGCAGTGAACGCTTGTGGGTGCTCCACCACTGGGCAGCGGCGCCTTTCAGATGATAAGACGCAAAGTTCACATAGTCGGCTGGATCGACATTAGCAGACTCCAGCTCGTGAGTGATGTCGCGAAGCCAGTCATCAGCATCCCACGGCTGCACAGTGTTGCGGAACTTAGTGGGGTTGAGGCGGGTGAAGTCGTGCAGAGTCACGGTGGCATGCTGATGGTGGTGCCCATGTTGGTTCGGCTGAGGGAATTGAGCCATGAAATTCTCCATGAACTGACGGTTCAGCTCGAACTGCTGCATCATCGCGGCCATGTAATCCGGTGGCGGAGGTGGGTCTTTGGCACCACGACCACGTCCACGACCACGACCACCACGACCAGCCATCCTGCTAGAATTTAACAGGGGTATTTCAGTGAGTAAAATTTAACGAGATACCGGAATCAAGCCTGAAGTAAAGTGACAACGAAGAGGAGGCGCGGATATATAGGAGTAGTCATATAAGACATACACATTCACACACAGAGTCAATCGAAAATCGGGCAGCGTAACGTCGTAGAAATTAAGGAAAAAGGACACACTAGGCGGCGCAGACCGCGGTAAGGATTACACGACGCGACATAGATTCCACTATGTCAATCACGCCGCAAGAAAACTGTTGGCCACAGCAGTTAATGCCAGATAACACGCGGCCTTCCCAGAATGAGAATGGGATCCGCGGTCCGGGACCTGGGGTATGACTCCTGCGACACGACTCAATCAAAGGGGGAAGCACCAAAAACGCCGGGTGGAATCAAGAGAACGTGATCCTAATGTCAGATTTTGTAAAACTTACCAGCAAGGATAAGAGAGCAGATTCCCAGAGCATAGGTAAGGAGAAAAGGATCCTAATACCATAGATATCACACGTAGTGACATCGATGTGGGCCCGTAAGCCAAATATTAAGTTAGCAAAATAGTTTTTCAAAGTCTTGACTCAACTTCGACCAAGTAGTGGTGGGGTGGCTTCCTACAGGCAGTCGGCTCTGATACCAACTTGTGACGCCCCCAAAATTAATCCGTGTACAATAATCATACACGCAGGGTACACGGTTGAGATTAGGGTGCCACGGTGAGAATATCACAGCACAACACTAAACACAAAAGGATAAAACAATATGTTACAATACCAGGGATCACGAGGATCCGAATACATAAGTCATACAAACCATAATATCTGAGTACAGACATAGTCAGTCAAGTTTTGCCTTAAGAAGGCTAGCACAAATCACATCAGAGATACAGATCGAAAAGGCGAGGCCTCCTGCCTGGGATCCACCGAACTACTCCTGGTCGACGGGGAACTCTGCGTCGTAGTAGTTGCCTCCGGGGTACTCCTGCTCCGGGGCTCCAACGTCGGCTGCAGCGGCCGATCAGGCAAAGCGAAAAAGGGAAATAAAGCAAAGGTGAGTATCTAGCATACCCGCGAGTCTTACGTCCGCTACTAAGCATTATGCATTGTATCAACGGAAAGAAGAGGCTGTATATAGTGGACTGAAAGACAGAAATCCAGAGCAAGGGTAAGAAGCTAGGCCTAACGAAGACTAGCATCTTCCGACGATGTCTGGCAACATGAGGTAAGAATTAGCCAACAGTTCATATAAAGCATAAAGTAACAATGCAGTAGAAGTTGCTGCAGCATTGTATAATAATAAGTTGAAATAATTAGCAATGCCTCCGAGTTCACCTCCTCGACATCCCCGCGAGGAAGAGAACCCGGAATCATACAGTTTAATAATAATAGTTTGTAGTGGTAAGATCCAGCTTCAGCATAAAGTGTCCTGTTACCGTGGACACGGCTCTCCGAATAGATTAATCTTCCCTACAGGGGTGCACTTATGTTACACTACAACACACGGATCTCCAGGGTGGCGTGCACCTTGTTAGGGAACGCTCCACCGAGGCTATCCGACACTCCACAGCCCATCTTTCAAACTCAACAGAGAGGCCATCCGCCAGTCTAAATCCTAAGTACTCAGGGCCTTGGACCCCAACCCTGACGTACTCCTGCACGGTGCGTGGGTGGCCGGGAAGCCGTAACAAAAATAACACAGCTCGAGCAAAGAAGACACCGCACTTCCCGGCAATCAGCCCGCAGTACTGCTGACGTCTGAAGAGTCCTCGGACGACACTACGAAGCAGAGGAGCCCACACTCATTATCCCACGTGTAGGCAGGGCGTACAAGCCATTTCGTCCTCTCAAGTCATTCGCCGAACCATTTAGTATTTTATTAGTTTGCGGGACAACCGTTATCGTTGCCTCGACTTAACTGACCTGCGGACAACGACAGCAGTTAGGACCACAAGTACATCGGTGCCTGCCCTGTCATCCCACCAAGTCTCTGCGGTTACCAACAAGGTGAACCGTCTCCTTACCTTGTCTCGCGTGTGCTCCTGGAGGAGCTCGACTTTCGTGGTTTGGTAACTCTCGCGGCCAACGAGCAGGGGCCAAGCACACCGGTACACTGGTCGAACCCTCCCTGTCGTCCCGTCACAATACCTCTCGCGGGTACCGTTGGGTCGCCCGACTTCTTACCTGAAGGACAACCACTGTTTAGGACCCTATGGCGGCAAGACAAAGTCAGCCTCGAGTGGAGTACAAGGATTACTCCTTGATAGCTCACACTTGAGGTGACTAGGCATAACCCAGATAGGGGCCTTAGACGGTGTCTGCATGTACCGTACCTATGCAGTTTATAATTATCGTATCCGCGTTCAGTCCCCCGAGTGATCGCGGCCCTCTATCTAATCCTAGCTAACAATGCGCAGGGCTCACTGCTGAATATAATACATAGATATAGCAGGCAGCATAGGATAAGGAAGGTACATCAAGGGGCAACAAAAATAGGCTATGCAATTGAATAGGATTGTAATGTAGCAACAGCAGTAACAATGCCTAGTGCAAGAAATGTACGGAAAGATAGGCGATAACTGGGGAAGAGAATGGCTCTGCTTGCCTGGAAGTTCGACGGTAGGGGTAGGGTCGTCGACGAAGTAGTCGTACCCAACAGCGGTGTAGTCGACGGCAGCAGCGGGGTCTACCGGAGATTAAAGGGGGAAGAAACAGTAAATATACAGCAAGCATATACAAACAGATGCATGACATGACATATGAAATGTTAACGGTGTTCTAACGCAGTGCAATGCACGTTGCTCGGAACGGAAATTCATCTGAGGATGAACTACCGGCTCCGGGTGATTACCGGACAGGGTGTCCGGAGGGGGGGTTGGAAGGATCAAGCCAGAGGTGTCGTGGACATCCGAAAAACATAAGGGTGGTGTATCCGTGTTGGTTGAACTATTCTGAACAACTCTCGTGTTCAGAATAAATTCATCCGGATACTTTAACAGTACCGGACAAATCATCGGACAGACGGTCCGGAGGGGGATGGTTCGATGTTTTTTGTGTTAGAGGGGCGTGGTAGACATACGGATAGCGTTTTGTGTTAGAGGGGCGTGGTAGACATACGGATAGCATATTCGTATTCGTTATATTTTTCAGATCAATTTTGATGTATAAAGTTTTTCGATCCGATATACGGATTAAAAGATATTGATTTTATAAGTTTAATCAATTTTGAAAACTTTTTCTGAATTATTTTATTACTAAAATCCCAACATTATCCACAACCAGTTGACTGGTCAAACTGACATTGGGGTCCCACATGTCAGCCTCTATTTAGTTATAATTCATTTTATTTAATAAAAACAGAAGGGTGGCCCACATGTCATACTAACATTTAAACTTCTATTTTATTTAAACTAACTAATTTAACAGAGGGCCCACCTGTCAGCCTAACCATCTTCATTAAACACTTTTAATTAACTTAAGGGCGTGGGGCCCAGGTGTCATACTCGCATGGGGGGTTTATTTTCAGTTTTCTTTTAACAGAGTGTTTAGGCTAATAGGGGATTAGTGGGGGTGGGGGCCCCATGTCAATGGGTAACCCCACTGTAAACCGGGGAGTGCCCCGCTGCCCATGGTGCGCCCGCACGGGAGGCCACCGGCGGGGAGCCGTGGCTCGGCAGGGGGGCCGTGGACACGCCAGGGGGGACGTGGCCAGGACGGGAGGGGGCTCGGGCGCGCGGCCGGCCGAGCTCGACGAGCTCGAGCCCACCGCAATGGTGGCCGGCGGGCACGACGGCCATGGAGGTGACGGCCACGGGCGGCAAATCAAGAGGGGAAGAGGGGGAATGGGTGCGGCTCACGGTGGGGAAGCTTATGGCGAGCTCGGTTATGGCCGGGGATGACCGGAGCCGACGAATCCGGCGAGGGGAGGCGGCGGTCGTGGCTGCTCCCACGCGGGGACGAGGCAGAACGCGAGGGAGGGAGGTGCGGCGCGAGGAGGAAGAGCGGGGGAGGGGGGCGAGGCTAGGGTTTTTGGCGCAGGAGGCACCGTCTTGTAGCTGGCGGGACACCTCCGATGTCCTCCACGCCGATGGCCATGGCGCCCTGGCCATGGGATGAACGACACGGGGGTGGGGGAAGAACAGTGGGGGGGGGGAGATGACGGTTTGTGGTGGGCTGGGCTGGTGGCCCAGGGGGATGGGAATGGGGATGGGCTTCGCCCATGGGGGGGTTGCCAGGTTTTTATTTTTTATTTTCTTTTTCTTTTCTGATATTTCTGTTGGCATTTATTTTGATCACTATGGCATTTTTGTAAAATGTTTAATGGGGTCCATAATTAATGTTGCAACTTAGGTCAGTGCCACAAAAAGTTTTGGGAACCTTTAAAAGTCATTTAATATTTCTATTAAATATTAAATGATTTAATTAGGGTTTTTATCCACTGTTTTGATTTGTTTAGAAATATTTATAGATTAATAAAATCTCTAACTAGGTGGGACATGACCCACTGAATATTTAGGATTTAATAAAAGTAGTTTCACAATTTTTGGAGTAAGTTGATTTTGCACTTTGGTTTTTAATAATCTACCAAAGGCATTTGAAGATTTAAATGGATTTCAATTCAAAGGTCATTTGAATTGAGCTAGGTATTGGTTTGATTCATCATGACCAAGGTCCATGATCACAATGCATTCAAGAATAACAAAGTGGAAATTGAATTTGAACTGATCCAAGTTGATCAAATAAAAGTTCTGAACAGTAGAGATGAACAGTAAGCGTATTCACCAGGTTGATACTCCATTTCCCGGTGTTTGCGGTCATAGTTTCTCTTCTGACGAGACTGGGCGGCCTTGGAGATTTTCTTGCACAACGCGAACCTGATCTTCAGCTTGTTGGACAAGATCCGGTCCGAAGTAGGGTCGTTCCCCAGTTCCTGACCAATTCAGGGGGGTTCGAAATTTACGTCCGTATAGAACTTCGAAGGGGGCCATCTTCAAGCTAGCCTGATAGCCATTGTTGTACGAGAATTCCGCGTACGGGAGAGATTCTTCCCATTTCATGCCGAATGAAAGGACACAAGTGCGAAGCATGTCTTCCAGCACTTGATTGACTCGTTCAACTTGGCCTTGCGACCGGGGGTGATAAGCGGTGCTGAGAGACAGACGAGTCCCGAAGGCTTCCATGAAACTATTCCAGTATCGTGAGGTGAAAAGGCTGCCACGGTTTGAACTGATCTCCAGCGGAATACCGTGGAGTGACACGATTCGGGACATTTACAGGTCTGCTAACTGTCTAGCAATGATCTTCTCCTTGACCGGCAGGAAGTGAGCAATCTTGGAGAATCGGTCGATGACGACAAAGATGGCATCGTTACATTTCTGTGACTTGGGAAAACCGGTGAAGAAGTCCATTTCGACTTTGTCCCACTTCCAATCAGGAGGAGGGAGTGGTTGCAACCAGCCAGCAGGTTTTTGATGTCCGGCCTTGACGCGACTGCAAACATCACATTCGGAAACATAGCGGGCGATGTCTTGCTTCATGTAAGGCCACCAGTACCGTTGATGAAGGTCTTTATACATCTTGGTACTGCCAGGGTGGATCGACAAGGGAGAATTATGGGCTTCTTCCATGATAGCGGGACCATAGTTAATGATGGCTAGGCTCACAGGAACTACTAGGCGGCCCTTGAAGTACACAGTATCACCATCATTGGCATCAATGGTAAAAGAGGAGGGCTTCCCTGCTGCGATGTCCTGCTTGATCTTCACAATGTCAGGGGCCAGAGATTGTCTACTCTTGATGAGGGCGTCGAGTTTTGACTCGAGAACCAGGTTATTGACGTAACCTTGAGGAACAATCTCGAGGTTCAACTTGCGAAACTCTTCATACAGAAGTGGTTGCTGCACCTGAACCTCAAGTTCAGAATAGTAAGCTTTGCGGATCAAGGCATCAGCCATCACATTAGCCTTGCCCGGGGTATACGAAATATCCATGTTGAAGTCGGCTATTGTCTCGAGCCATCGTTGTTGACGAAGATTCAGATCTGGCTGAGTAAACAGGTACTTCAGACTTTGGTGATCGGTGTAGACCTCGCAACAATTACCGACGAGGTAATGTCGCCACAGCTTCAATGCATAAATTACTGCTGCCAATTCGAGATCATGTGTTGGATACTTGTCTTCGTGAGCACACAACTGACGAGAGCCATAAGCAATCACTTTGAGCTCTTGCATTAGGACACATCCTAATCCTTGACGAGACGCGTCGCAATATATCACGAAGTCCTTCTGAGTATCAGGGGGAGCGAGCACCGGGGGAGAAGTTAGCTTGTCCTTGAGCGCTTGGAAACTTTCTTGACATTTATCTGTCCACTCAAACTTGACGCCTTTGTGAAGCAGATTAGTCAGAGGCCTGTCAATCTTGGAAAAATTCTCGACGAAACGGCGGCAATAGCTAGCGAGCCCTAGGAAACTTCGGACTTGCTTGACGGTCTTGGGAGGAGTCCAGTCAAGAATAGCCTGTATACGTTCTGGGTGACGGCAATGCCATCCTTGGAAATGACATGTCCAAGGTAGGTTACTTCGGGAAGCCAGAACTCACACTTAGAACACTTAGCGTAGAGTTTGTGTTCTCGAAGCTTCTCCAGTATAAGACGAAGATGTTCAACATGTTCTTCTTCATTCTTGGAATATATCAATATATCATCCAGATAAACCACGACGAACTTGTCAAGGTACTCCATGAAAATATAATTCATCAATCTGGAGGTGGTTGGAGCATTGGTTAAGCCAAAGGACATGACGGTGTACTCGTATGAACCATAGCGAGTAATGAAGGCAGTCTTCGGAATGTCCTCATCACGGACTCGGATTTGGTGATAGCCCAACCTCAAGTCGAGTTTAGAAAACACCTTGGATCCGACAAGTTGATCATACAGATCGTTGATCCGGGGAAGTGGGTATTTGTTCTGGATGGTGGCTTGGTTAATGGGCCGATAATCTTGGACCAATCGGTTTGTCCCATCGCTCTTCTTGACAAAAGGCGAAGGTGCTCCCCAAGCTGAGGAACTGGGGCGAATGAATCCTTTCTGAAGTGACTTGTCGATTTCCTCCTTAAGTTCAAGGAGTTCATGTGGCGGCATCTTGTAAGGACGCTTGGCAATAGGGGTGGTGCCGGGCTTCAAGTCGATGACAAATTTGACTTCTCTGATCGGGGGTATTCCTGGCAGTTCTTCCGGGAAGACGTCGGGAAAATCGTGAATGACTGGAACGTTCTCGATGCCTTCGAGGGGGGCGGCATTCAAAGCATTCATCATAAATATCTGTGTTTCAGCATTACGGGTAACTCGGGTGGTGTGGTTAACAATCTCGCCGGAGGGGTGAAAAAGTTGGACAGACTTGGTGCCACAATAAAGTGCGGCATCGTGAAATTTCAACCAATCCATTCCAAGAATGAGGTCTATGGTGGAAGACGTCAGGATGATGGGGGAAGCAAGGAATTCAATTCCTTCAATTTCAACGATGGTTTCGGCACTATCTTGGTGGTTCGGCATTGGCCTATCGGGGTGCGAACAACCATCGGTGGGTTCATCTTTTCTAGCGTGAAGTTATGCGACAATGCAAATGCTTCCGAAAAGAATGAATGTGATGCTCCTGTATCAAATAAAATAGTAGCAGGTACGGAATTAACGGGAAGGGTTCCCATCACAGTAGCGGGTTGTTGCTGAGCTTCTTCAACATTGATGTTGTTAGCATGTCCACGAGCATAAGCAGCAGACCCAGTATTATAGTTGGGGGTCCTGTTGTTTCCACGACCATTTCCGCGGCCAGCGTGGTGAACTACCAGTTGCTTCTGTTTCTGGGGGCACTCTCTGGAAAAATGCCCAGGTTGGCGGCACGTGAAGCATAATCCATCCTGAGGACGAAGGGGTGTAGCATTGGGTGGTGCAGGCAGATCTCTTGGCATCTGCGGTGGCGGAGGCAGACGGGGTGCAGCATAAGATGGCCTTGGAGCAGGGACAGCTGAATGGGTCACACTGGTAGGGAGCCAGATACGACGCTTCAGCGTTGCGCCGGAAGACGAGCCAACATCATGATAACGCTTCAGAGAGTTCTTGTGCTCCATCTGGGCAGTCTCGACGGTGATAGCCTTGTTCACCATGGTGGTGAAGTTGGCGAAATCATGAACGGCAAGAGCGAGCCTGAGGTCTGGATTGAGGCCACGACGGAACTTCTGTTGCCTGCGAGCATCAGTGGTGATCTCTTCTTCCGCATAGCGAGAGAGGTTGAGGAACTCGCGCTGATAGGCTTCAACAGTCATGTCGCCCTGAGTGAGGTTGCGGAATTCTTCCGCCTTACGATCCATGATCCCCTGAGGAATGTAGCGGGCGCGGAAGGCAGACTGAAATTCATCCCAAGTGATGACTTCTCCAACTGGCAGTGAACGCTTGTGGGTGCTCCACCACTAAGCAGCGGCGCCTTTCAGGTGATAAGACGCAAACTTCACATAGTCGGCTGGATCGACATTAGCAGACTCCATCTCGTGAGTGATGTCGCGAAGCCAGTCATCAGCATCCAACGGCTGAACAGTGTTGCGGAACATAGTGGGGTTGAGGCGGGTGAAATCGTGCAGAGTCACGGTGGCGTGCTGATGGTGGTGCCCATTCTGGTTCGGCTGGGGGAACTGAGCCATGATATTCTGCATGAACTGACGGTTCATCTCGAACTGCTGCATCATCGCGGCCATGTAATCCGGCGGCGGAGGTGGGTCGTTGGCACCACGACCACGACCACGACCACCACGACCAGCCATCATGCTAGAATTTAACAGGGGTATTTCAGCGATGAAAATTTAACGAGATAACGGAATCAAGCCTGAAGTAAAGCGACAACAAAGAGGAGGCGCGAATATATATAGGAGTAGTTATATAAGACATACACATTCACACACAGAGTCAATCGAAAATCGGGCAGCGTAACGTCGTAGAAATTAAGGAAAAAAGGACTCCCTAGGCGGCGCGCAGACCGCGGTAAGGATTACACGACGCGACATAGATTCCACTATGTCAATCACGCCGCAAGAAAACTGTTGGCCACAGGAGTTAATGCCAGAGGACGCGCGACCTGCCCAGAATGAGAATGGGATCCGCGGTCCGGGACCTGGGGTAGAACTCCTGCGACACGACTCAATCAATGGGGAAGCACCAAAACGTTGGGTGGAATCAAGAGAACGTGATCCTAATGTCAGAGTTTGTAAAACTTACCAGCAAGGATAAGAGAGCAGAGTCCCAGAGCATAGGTAAGGAGAAAAGGATCCTAATACCATAGATATCACACGTAGTGACATCGATGTGGACCCGTAAGCCAAATATTAAGTTAGCAAAATAATTTTTCAAAGTCTAGACTCAACTTCGACCAAGTAGTGGTGGGGTGGCTTCCTACAGGGAATCGGCTCTGATACCAACTTGTGACGCCCCCAAAATCAACCCGTGTACAATAATCATACACGCAGGGTACACGGCTGAGATTAGGGTGCCACGGTGAGAATATCACAGCACAACACTAAGCACAAAAGGATAAACAAATATGTTACAATACCAGGGATCACGAGGATCCGAATACATAAGTCATACAAGCCATAATATCTGAGTACAGACATAGTTAGTCAAGTTTTGCCTTAAGAAGGCTAGCACAAATGACATCAGAGATACAGATCGAAAAGGCGAGGCCTCCTGCCTGGGATCCACCGAACTACTCCTGGTCGACGGGGAACTCGACGTCGTAGTAGTCTCCTCCGGGGTACTCCTGCTCCTGGGCTCCAACGTCGGCTGCAGCGGCCGATCAGGCAAAGCGAAAAAAGGGGAAATAAAGCAAAGGTGAGTATCTAGCATACCCGCGAGTCTTACGTCCGCTACTAAGAATTATGCATTGTATCAACAGAAAGAAGAGGATGTATATAGTGGACTGCAAGATAGAAATCAGAATAAGGGTAAGAAGCTAGGCCTATCGAAGACTAGCATCTTCCGACGATGTCTTGCAGCATGAGGTAAGAATCAACCAACATTTTATATAAAGCATAAAGTAACAATGCAGCAGAAGTTGCTGCAACATTGTATAATAATAAGTTGTAATAATTAAAAATGCCTCCGAGTTCCCTCCTCGACTCCCCTGCGAGGAAGAAAACCCGGAACCATACAGTTTAATAGTAATAGTTTGTAGTGGTAAGATCCAGCTTCAGCATAAAGCGTCCTGTTACCGTGGACACGGCTATTCGAATAGATTAATCTTCCCTGCAGGGGTGCACTTGTGTTACACTACACGCACGGATCTCCAGGGTGGCAGGAACCTGGTTAGGGAACGCTCCACCGAGGCTATCCGACACTCCGTAGCCCATCTTGAAAACTCAACAAAGAGGCCATCCGCCGGTCTAAATCCTAAGTACGCCGGGCCTTGGACCCCAACCCAAGCGTACTCCTGCACGGTGCGTGGCTGAACGGTGAAGTTAAAGAAAATCCAAATAAGACACCACCGTGCGAGCAAATAAGACAACACCACTTCCCGGCGCAGGCCGCGGTACTGCTGACGTTTGAAGAGTCCTCGGACGACACTACGAAGAAGAGGAGCCCATAACTCGTAATTCCCACGGGTAGGTAGTGCGTACATGACATATAGCCAACTCAAGACATCCACTGAACCATTAGTCAATTTATTAATCTGCGTGACAACCGTTATCGTTGCCTCGACTTAACTGACCCACGGACAACGACAGCAGCCAGGACCACCAGTACATCGGTGCCTGCCCTGTCGTCCCACCAAGTCACTGCGGTTACCAACAAGGTGAACCGTCTCCTTACCTTGTCTCGCGTGTGCTCCTGGAGGAGCTCGACTTTCATGGTTTGGTAACTCTCGTGGCCAACGATCAGGGGCCAAGCACACCGGTACACTGGTCGTACCCTCCCTGTCGTCCCGTCGCAATACCTCTCGCGGGCACCGTTGGGTCGCCCGACTTCTTACCTGAAGGACAACCGTTGCTCAGGTACCTAGAGCGTCTATACAGAGTCAGCAACGAGTGGAGTACAAGGATTACTCCTTGATAGCTCAAAGTTGATGGTGGCTCGGCAAAGCCGAGGTAGGGGCCTGAGGCGGTGTCTGCATTGTACCGTACCTGAACAGTTATAATGAGTTATATCCGCGTCACTCGCCTGAGTGATCACGTCCCGCTATCTAATCCTAGCTAACAATGCGTAGGGCTCACTGCTGAATATAATATATATTTATATAGGAAGCATAGGGTAATTGAGG
Organism: Bromus sterilis; assembly: GCA_950022295.1. Lineage (NCBI taxonomy): Eukaryota > Viridiplantae > Streptophyta > Magnoliopsida > Poales > Poaceae > Bromus > Bromus sterilis. The sequence goes on along the minus strand of OX465596.1, from coordinate 150,666,296 downwards.
TACATCAAGGGGCGACAAAAACAGGCTATGCAATTGAATAGGATTGTAACGTAGCAGCAGTAACAATGCCTAGTGCAAGAAATGTATGGAAATATAGGAGATATCTTGGGAAGAGAATGGCTCTGCTTGCCTGGTAGCTCGACGGTAGGGGTACGGTCATCGACGACGTAGTCGTACCCGGCAGCGGTGTAGTCGACGGCAGCCTCGGGGTCTACCGAAGAATAAAGGGGGACAAACACAGTAAATACAAACAATCATAACAATCAGATGCATGGCAATATGTATGCAATGTTAACGGTGTTTTAACGCGGTGCAATGCACGTTGCTCGGAGCGGGAATTCATCCGGTGATGAACTGTCGGCTCCGGGTGATTACCGGACAGATGATCCGGAGGGCAAGGTTCCATGTATGCAGTGTTAGAGACATCTGACAGACATGAGGGTATGTATCCGTGATCGTTGATTCATGCCGAGCAACTTTCATGTTAAGAGTAAATTCATCCGGCAGGTTTTTATCGGTACCGGAAAATTATCGACAGACAGCCCAAAGGGTGGGGGGAATGTCGATGTTCGGTAAGTTAGAGGGGGTGGTAGACATATGGATAGCGTATTCGTATTCGTTATATTTTTCTGATCAATTTTCATGTATAAAGTTTTTGAATGTGAGTTACGGTTTAAAATATATTGAATTTCAAAGTTTAAATCAATTTAAATTTTTTTCTGAATTTTTTTTAATTATTAAATTTCAACATTATCCAAAACATTATCCACAACAGTGACTGACATGTGGGACCCACATGTCAGCCTCTGTTTATTTATAAAACATTTTAATAAATCAAAATAGGCACTGGGCCCACATGTAAGTCACTGCATTTCTAATAAATTCTTTTTAAAATTAATCTGACAAGGGGGCCCCAGTTTCATAGACACATGTGCTAAACTAATCAGTTTTATTTGTTTACGAGCCTAGGGCCCACCTGTCATCTGGTGAGGGGGGTTTTGATTTTCTTTTAACTGATATATTAGGGGCTAATCCTGGGGGGGGCACTGTACAGTGGGTCAACCCCAGCACGGGCACGCCATGCCCACGCAGAGGCCGGCGGCGAGGCCAGCCCTGCCAGGGGAGCGGCGAGGCGCGGCCAAGGGGGCGACCTAGCCAGGGCGCGGCGTGGGCGCGCGCGCACACTGGCACGGCTAGCGCACGGCTAGGCGCACGGGGCACCGGCGAGCCGAGTCGTGGGGAGCTCGAGCTCCATTAATGGCAGACCGACGGGGGGGACGCGACCCTACGACGCAACGGCGGCCAAAACTCACGGGAAGGGGGGAATGGACGCTGCGCTCACCGGGGAATGAGCTGGTGCAGGCGGAAGGAGCCGGGGGAGGCCGGAGCTAGTGAATCGCGGCGGCGGTCTCGGCGGCCGAAGACGGGGAAGAAGAAGCAGTCGAGGCCGTGGCGCGTCTCGGCATGAGCTAGCGGGCGGAGACGAACGGGAGATCGATGGCGGAGCCTCCAGTCACGTTGGACTGGATTGAGAGGGCCGTTGGCCACGCGGTCCGTAGTGGCGTGGCCACAACAGCCCGACGGCAATGGCGGGGAACGAACGGAGCGAGGGGATGGAGAGGTTGGCCTGATCCACAAATTCCGGAGGGGAGGGGGAGATATTTTAGCTCCAACGGGGGGGGGGGGGGGGGAAGGGAGAGAAAAGAGGGAAGGGAGGGTAGGCCGGCTGGGCCTTTTGCCCAGGGCGGGGTATAGTTAGGTTTTTATTTTTGTTTTCTTTTCTTTATGTTCTTTACTTTGTGCAATTGTTTTAATTACTTCTGTATTTTTATAAAATGTGTTAGGTGTTTGTAAATTAAAGTTGTACCCCATGTCAGTGATACAAAATGTTTGGGTCATTTCTAAATTCACTTGATATATTAATTAATTAATAAATGGTTAGAATGGGGTTTCTATGCTACTGTTTGATTTGTTTGGATTTTTCAGTGGCTTCATAAAATACCATAACCACATGGGCATGATCCACTGATTATTTGTGATTTAATAAAAGTGGTTGTATAATTTTCGGGACAAGTTTTATTTGCAACATTATTTTTAATATCAACCAAAGGCATTTTGGATTTGATTTGATTCAAATTTGATCATGGCATGATTTAGCAACAGTAATTGTCATTAGCAAAAGGATTACTGTTACAGACAACTGAGGGTGTTACAAACCCCAACCCGTAGGTGACCCGCCAGCCACCCGAGCTGGCAACCAGCAACCCGTCAGCCTCTCCTCGCCATAGGAGAGGGTGGCCACGCCAAAGGGTCACCGCCCCAGATCCAAGCCCTTCGCTAATGTGAGGAGCAGTGCAATCCCCACCACCACAATCCCTGGCTGTGTCGGTCTTATGTGCCGGCGAGGAGGTAGGTGATTGAGGGGACTAAGAACGAAGGGATGAATCTCCCTCGAGTCACCCTAGAAGGGCGATGCGGGTAGGAGGGATTCTCTTAAGTAAAAAAGACCAATACATATTCAATGTCCAGCCAAACATTTGTATTGACCTCAGATGCAGTTTCATTTCCTAAGATTCAATAGAGACATTCAAACACAGTGTGAGACATATTGTTGCTGAAAGATAAGAGATCATCGCGTACTTAAAATGAAACAAGTCTTTTCTTATACTTCCACTATTCCAAAATAGATGTCGCAAATTTATCTTATTGTTTTAAATCTACATACATCTATATCTATATAAATCTAACTCGATTAAGTTAAAGCAAAGGAAATAGTTTTTCCTTTTTTTCACCTCACCATTTATTGTATGTGGGCTCATAAAATAGCACCGATGTACACACAATAATCACACCTTCTACAAGGCCTCACTAAAACACAACATTGTAAAAAAACACTATATTGTTTTTCTCACACGCCAAACTAAATAAACGAAAATCATCAAATCAAACAACAACAACGAGCCAATGAAGCGTGCCCAAACCTTTCATTCACGATAGAGATCATGTCATGTTGTCTTCACCAAAATCTATCATGTGGGATGGAAGAGAAGCGAAGACAGCCAAAACCACCGCAAGGTCGAAAAAAAAAGTGGGCCACGCCCTGCAATGGATTCAGCAACGGGGTCCGAGGTGCGGCACCCCGGCGATAGCCACGTAAAAAGGGAAGATCAGATCATTTGCCCCATTTACATGGGGTTTAATGATTTGCCCCGGCGGTGTCTCAATGATGGATGAACCCGGACCCCTTATTGTTATAAAGAGGACAAATTATCAAATGGAAAAGTAAAGTGATCAAAATATCAAAAATTTCCGTAAAAAGGGAGGAATGGAAGGAACCAGATGCGGTTTGCGGCGAGGAATGGAAGGAACCAGATGCGGTTTGCGGCGAGAGGTTGTTGAAATTGAAAACGAACGACCGAACGAACCTAGCGCCTGGGCCCACGAGGCCAGGAGAGTGGGGGCTTTCGTTGGCTCCGCTCCCGGTTTTGTGGAAATCCTCCACTTTTCAGGAATCCAGCTAGTGCTGCCCCGGTTTTGCCTTCGACCAAACCATGGGCGGTCATGGCCCTTGCTGCTTTGTTTACTGCGTCCCATCCCCCACGCTGCTTCTCCCTGTGCACACGTTTCGTGCTCTCCAGCCTCTTCTCCGTGCTTATCTGCTTGATGATCTAAGGTCAATTAGTCGGTCCTTGTTTAGTTACCACAACCTCAATGCGGCCGTTCATTTTTGCCATCTTTCTACAGGAAAAATTTCTAGGTACTCCCTTCGTTCCTAGATATAAGACATTCTTTTTAGTTTTAAACTGTAAAAAGTCTTATGTTTAAGGACAGAGGTGGTAGCTAAGTTTTTTTTGCCTTTTCCCTTTTCTTTTTGACCCCGATAACCACTAAGTGTTCGGGTCATGGGATGACAATTTCGAACGTTTTAGGTGCCAACTTTAGTTAGTTGTAGATGAAAAGTTTAAATGGTAGATGACAACTTTTGATAATACATGAAAACTTTTACTTCAACATGGCAACTTTAGGTCATAATTGCCATCTACATCTAACTAAAATTGCCATCTAAAAATGTTCGGTTCAACATCACCTTGACCGAACGTTCGGCAGTTATCGTTTCCCTTTTTTAAACTTAAAAGACACTTTATTAAAATATAGCATTACCACACAGATTACAAAAGACCTGACATAGAACATGAAAGTACAACCCAGTCCTTAGACTTTTGCAAGAACAACCCTGAAAAGTAAATAAAAAAGAATCGGGTCCTCCTTCTTCTTCGCAGATACTCCTCGCCGGCGCCGGATAGCAAGCCAATTGATCCCACGAGAGCGCCACCACATGTGACTACCAGAGAGAAGAAACACTGCCTCATTCAGAGGTATATGATTTGGTTTCCTTTTAGCCAGAAGATGCAGCAACTCGGCATCGTCTTCATGGACACCATGAGTGTTGCTGCCTAAAGCTCGAGACCAAACTGCATCAAGAAAATCTGAAGGTGTCCAGTGGGGGAGAAGAACCACCGCAGTAATAATTGCAACAGAGTATAGACCAGATAACCACACACCGAATCAACCAAATCAGATAGAGCTTTGCCCCCAACTGCAGCCCGGCACCACGACGGCCACAAGGGGAGGAGAAGCTGACCAGATTGAATTCATCCGGAGTACACAAGCGCTTATTGGGGAGAGATTCGCCGAATCCACCACTGCTTCCACTTATCCACCATGGAGACCGGGACGAAGGCATCTCCAGCGAGCACCAGGAGCAGCGCCAGTGCTCCCAGATCTCGCAGACGATCGGCATAACGCCACGACTAGACCTACTAACTACTCCGGCGCCTCCCCTTCATCATCTCCAGCCGGCAAAGCCGCCGGAGAAGGCTTGGGATCAGGCCGACGACTATGCGAAAGCACTCAGGTGAAGGAGGCAAGTGGAGGGAAGCGGTAGGTGAGGGAGGGAAGAGCCGTGGCTGGTCTACTCATTAGCCTATTGCGGCGAAGGTTCCTTTTCCCCTTTATGTAGCGGTTTTCCTTGTGCTACTTGCACACCACTATAGATTTGAAACAAAGAGTACTCCCTTCGTTTATTTTTATTCTGTATATAAAATTTGTTTGAAGTCAAACTTCATAAAGTTTGACCAAATTTATAATTTTTTTTATCAACATTCACACTACATAACCAATATTATTAGACGCATCATGAAATAAATGGTTATATTGTATAACTTTGATGTTGTGGATGTTAATATTTTTTAATATAAAGTTGCTCAAAGTTTGTGAACTTAGACTTCGAACAAATTTAATACGCGGAGTAAAAAGAAACGGAGGGAGGATATAATTGGGCGATATATTGAAAGAAGTTCACACGCGATTACTGAAGTTGAGATCAAAATTCATGATACTTAGAAATATCCAAAATACGATTATTAAAGTTGTATCAGTGAATACCGATTGTCACCGCTATATGATTTAACTATGTATTTTACCTACATGACATATTATTTAACCAATTTACCCTCCACGATATGTGCTAGCACTGGACTTGTTCTGAAAATTGTTCAATTTACAAAAGAGGTCCATGCCATTAAAAAACAAATGGTTCATGTGTTTGATAAAATGTTCCCGATTTTTTATAAAAAAGTAAAACCAAATTCACATAAATTTTAAAAAACATTTTGTACCATTAAAAAAACTTACATGACATTTAAAAAAATGGTCACATGTTTTAACAATATGTTCATGATATATTTTTAAATATATTCATATAATGTTTTTAAATTTTCACATAATTTAATAAATATTTATTACCATAGAAAATATGGTCATCATATATTTTAAAATATTTACATTTATATAAAAATATTTGAACACAATTTAGAAAAAAATCTTGTATATAAAAAAATAGCATATATACAGAAAATATATTTAATTATTAGAGTTATATTTGAACCGTCATAATGTACGCTATAATAAAAAAAATGCTCAATATATACATTAAATTAGCATATAGAGAGAAAATATATAAAATGGACCGTCCCCCTAAGAGAGAACCCTGGCATGGGATAATCTTCACACAAAACAAGTGTGTTGTTTCAAAAGTACCATAATACTATTGTGTATGCACATAGAACCTCTAACAAGGATGTGAAATAAACTAGATTAAAGTGCCATCATAAATCACATTATCCGATTTTTAAAAACGTGAACATTGTTCTTGGGTAGTATTTTCTTGAAAGCTGGCAACAATTTTTTTAAATAGTTTGAACATTTTTTAACATTGCATGAACATTTTTTTGTATCTGTGGTAAATAATTTTACAATTTTACAGATCTTTTTTTGTGATATATACTTTTAAATAACTAAATAAAACTAAAAGGGACTAAACAACGAACAAAGTGATGCATTGTGAATTTTGAGCCAATATACCAAATTTTTTTTAAGACAAATCAATGACGGCCGATGAATTCAACCCTGCTAGCACATATATGGATGATCAAATGGTTAAACAATATAGCACGTAGATTGGAAACGAGGGTTTTGGCAATGCTTCACGATGTATTGATCGGTGTATGGCACACGTATATATGGAGTACACAGGGGGCCACAACCTCAACTATACAAAGACTAGGAGGTGGGCCAGGCTATACAATATACACGTACAAACCATATATTCAACACCCTCCGTAGTCGAAGTGTCGCCGGAGACGCAAAGACTGGACCTAAACTCCTCGAAAACAGAAGTAGGCAGTCCTTTTGTCATGACATCGGTGAACTGTTGCGCCGTCGGGACGTGGAGGACGCGGATGCGCCCAAGAGCCACCTGCTTGCGAACAAAGTGTGTGTCGAGCTCAATGTGCTTCGTTCGACGATGGTGGACCGGGTTGGCGGAGAGGTATACACATAGTTTAAAAAACCGAACTGGTGATCGAACCTGTGATGCCGTCGGTTCAGGTTTTTACTGGTCGGACCACTGGTTCATTTGCTCATTTTTAAACAAAAAAATATGTAAAAATAGGTCAAATAAACTAATTTTCTATCCCTTGACAACTAATCTGGTTGTATAAGTTGGTTGTTGGGTCAAACTAGCAATGGTGGTATGTTTCATAGCGCTTAAGGTTCGATACACGGTTGCTACAATTATTTTTCCTTTTTTTCAATGATGCTAGCACATGTTATGGGTTCATCCGGTTCCGTTTTTTTCCGGTTTAAGCGAAAAACCGGCCGATTTGATTGGTTTTTTCCGGTTCAATTGCAGATCAGACTTATTATCTTATAAAACCGGCGAGGCCACCGGTTCCGGGTTTTTTGGGTACGACCGCCGGTTCGGTCCAGTTTTTTAAACTATGGGTATACGACAGAGACATTGTCGCAGTAGATGAGTGTGACCTTGTGAACATTACAAAGCAACTCCTGGAGCAGCTGACGGACTCAAGAGAATTCAGCAACGGCGTTAGCCACTGCCCGATACTCTGCTTCGGCACTCGAGCGGGAGACGGTGGCCTGTCTCTTGGAGGACCAAGAGATCAGAGATGGCCCAAGGTAGACACAGTACCCCGAAGTGGAGCGCCGTGTGTCCGGGCATCCAGCCCAGTCCGCGTCCGAGTAGGCGAAGAGGTCGGTGGAAGCGGAGGCTGTCAGCGTAAGTCCCATGGACGGAGTGCCGCGTATGTACCGGAGGATACGCTTCACCAGGGTCCAGTGAGAGTCACGCGGAGCATGCATGTGAAGACAGACCTGCTGAACAACATACTGCAAGTCGGGGCGCGTCAGGGTCAGGTACTACAAAGCAGCCACAATGGAGCGATAGAAGGCCGCATCGGATGCGGGAGAGCCCTCCAGAGCGGAAACCTTGGCCTTGGTGTCGACGGGCGTGGGAGCAGGCTTGCAGTTAAGCATGCCGGCTCGATCGAGAATGTCTGTAAGTTTCTGTCTGCTGATGGCTTGGCCTAAGTGAATGTCTAGTGCCAGTTTCTGTCTGCTGATGTCTGTAAGTTGCAGATTTTTACCCGTATTTACAGAGCTCCAAAAATTCCACAAAAATCAGATGAAAAATCAGCAGGAAAGAAGCTTCCAAATCACCGAAGGAGGTCCAGAGGGGCCCCACCCCCCTCCCAGGCGGCCAGGGGACGCGACCCCACCCTAGGCCGCGCCACCAGGGCGCCTGGGGGGAGGGGCCACCCCCTGGTGCCCCCTTTGGCCTATATTTACCCATCGCTCCGAAAACCCTCAAGAGGAGCCCTGTCGTGGGAAAGTCACGACAGATGTCCGCAGAGTCGAACTTGACATGGGACCTTTGCTGCGAGGCTATTTCGTGGAGAGAGTCGACATGGAAAAGAGACTCGGCGATTTACCCAGGTTTCAGCCCCTCTTTGTCTCGAGGTAAAATCCTACTCCTGCTTCTTATTATTATGGGTTCCGACTCTCGAAAGAAGAGTCAGTTGATCAATTAGAAGAGAGTCAGCTCGTAAACTTAGTCTCGATGAGATCTAGGTTACGCCGAAAAGTGTCTAGTCCTATCCTAGGTTGAGATTGTTCTCTGTCCCTGGATCCCATGGACCTCGGCTTATAAAGGCACCAGGTCCTGGGATTCCGCGGGTCTGACTCCGACACGAGGTGGAGTCCTATTCTACTTTACAAATATGCTATGTGCTATACAAGGTAAGTCGAATTCCTTCTACGGCTTCGATCTTCTTTCCTTGGCGCGGCCGACCCGTTGGCAGGGTCTTCTTTGTGGGCCTTCCGCAGGTGAGTCGGCCCATAGATCAAATGCCGGGTTATGGGCTGGATCCATCCCCCCGACATTAGCCCCCAGGATTGGTGTGATGCTTTACTCTTCGCATCAATCTTCTTTTCACCATCGTGGTTGCCGACTCCCTGACTTGAACAAGCCGACTTCCACCCTTTTTAGGGTTTGCGGGGAGTCGATGTCAATCTTCTTGGTCTCAAAGTAACCCATCCTCGTTGAGCCGGCTCTTGTAACTGAACCGACTCACACTTTTAGGTGACTAGACCCGGCTCTACCTTTTAACAGTAGATCCATCTTTTCCGTTTTTCTTGGAATCCTTGGACGGTTTTTATCCCGATTCAGGCGGCGCAATCAATGCCCACTAGATTCGTCCGCGAAAATCAAGGGATTTCCTGCCGTTAGACATCATCATGCGACGCCTCGGGTTCTGGGACGGTTCCCTTTATAAATACATTCCCGTTCCCATCTGCCTTTTCTATCCCATCCATACCTCTTCTTCATCATCTTCTTCCTCGCGCATTGAAGGTCCCGAGCTCTACCTCCGTCGCGGCGTCAAGCTTTTCTTCCTTCAGCGATCTGGGAAGAGCGGACTGGGGCTGTGCCACTCTCGCACGTCAGTCGAGTAAGTTCTCCATCCCCTACCTCTTGCTTTCAGTCGTTTCGCTCGTCACCATTGTTGCGGACCTCCGAGCTTTTACTATTTGATAACCTCAGGTAGTTTTCAACGGTAGATCTCGATGCGCATGTGGGCGCATAGGTTAGGATACCCCATACACCGCTCCGCGTCCATTATTCGTTCGAGAAGATGCGATAGATCTTTAATCTTTAACTGTTTAGGGTTTCCCGTAGGCTGATAATCTGCTCATATTTTTGTTTTCTTTTCTAGAGCCCGGTAGATCTTGTCACATCACTATGATTTGTGAAACTTGTTTGTGTAGTCGCCGTAGATTCGGTTTTTAGGCCGACTCCATGGTTTCCAACTAGGATTATCCTCTGTTGGCTTTAGTCGGCTCAGTACGTATCATATTTTATCTACTAGATCCGACTCCTGTGCCATGGGCAAAAAAGTTGGTGCCCCGAAGAAGACGGCGGTCAAGAAGCCGCCTGTTCCAAAGCTGCCGACTCAGAGAACAACTGTAGAAGCGAACTGGGCCAAGAGTTAAGTGACTCTAGAGCAGTTAAATAAAATGGTGGCAGATAGAATCCTTCAGCCCCAAGATGAGATCAAGTGGCGGGTCCCTGGAGAAGAGACCCGGCCAGAGCCTAAGGAAGGCAAAGTTATAGTCTTTTCCGATCATGTGACCTGGGGATTTCTTCCTCCTGGGTCAAAAATTTTCAGAAGCGTGTTATACTGCTACAAGTTGCACCCTCAGGACTTGAGTGCTAACTCGGTGCTCAACATATGCAACTTTCAAGTGTTCTGTGAAGCTTATATGCGGATCAAGCCGACTTTGAATTTGTTTCCCGAGTTCTATTACTGCAATTGGCAGACTGAATATAGCGGGGGTCCGGCTCTGGAATGTGGTGGAGTCACCATCTAGAAGCGGTCCAAGTAGATCTTCCCCGCTCCCAGGATAATAAGCAAGGTGAAGGACTGGAAAAAGTCCTACTTTTACTGTACTTTGAAGGAGATCCCCGGTGAGCATCCTTTGCTCGGCTTTCGTGAGAGTCGACTGGTGTTCAATGATGGTTTGAATCTTTTTCCCAAAGACAGTCATCAAAAGAGAAATGAGCTGATCATTGCTCGGATGAAGGCTTTGATGGCCCACGGGCTCACTGGCAGGGATTTAACCCGGTGCTGGGTGGGTTGGAAAATCCAACCCCTCAGCATAAGGGACCGTCTTATGTGCGAATACACCGGGAAGGATGATCCCATGTGTTTTTCTCATAATGAGCTTTCTCCCGAGGAGTTGGTAAGAGCTTGCAAGAAATTTCTCCAGGAGCGTATCGATGACCTGAAGAAAGTCGGCCTTGCTCCGTTCTGCAAAGATAACCAGGCTCCACTGGTATGTCTGTTACCTATTTCTTTGACTCGATTTTTGTTTCCAGGAGGAGGATCCATGGTGGAACGCTGGTAAGGATCTTGAGACTATTGCAAAGAGTCCGAGTCATACGGTAGGAGTCGGATGATTTTTGTTTTTTTGTGGTAAACCTCTTCTCCTTACCTCTTTTGTTCTTTGCAGGAGGACTCAGATGATCATGATAATGAAGAAGAAGATGAAGAGGAGGTACTGGATAAGGCTCCTCCTGTTGAGGCCGACTCTCAAAAGGAGAGTCAGAATGTGGATCCACCGGTATGTATCTTTGCCGGCTCTTTATAATTTAGTTGGAGGTATTTATGTATCCTTATGTTGTATCTTGTCTCATAGGCACATGGCTCGAAGAGGCGTACCCGCAGTACCGACTCGGGGGACCCTCTCTTAGTTATGGAAAATTAACCTCGACGTGTTCGAGGAAAAAGTGCTGATGTGTCGTCTCCCTCTCGTAAGTTGGGAGATATTAGGGATGAGCGGCCGCAAGCCGGCAATTCTTCTTCTCAGGGCTCATCTGTCCAAGCATCCATCCCTATCAACCGCGGGTGAGTGCCTTTATTGTTATGCCGACTTTATCTGCTTATGTATATTTTCTGACGAGTCATGTCTCTTTTCTTTGAGCAGTGCTCGAATTGGTCCTAAGGATTTGGCCGACTCTGAAGTTATGAAGGAGTCGGCAGTTTTGCCAGGAAGTTTGCCAGAACCTATCGTTTCTGAGGAATTGAAGAAGGTTGGCTTGAATGAGTCGAGTCCTTCTTGTCTCTACAAGGATACTTCTCCCACTGCTGATGTCAAGAAACCAGAGACTCAAACTGGAACAATTGAAGAAGCTCCAAGTTCTACCCCGACTCCTTAGGAGAGGGTAATTGTTGATGACGAAGTGATGATCACAGGGACTCATTGTAATAGCCTGGAATTTGCACCCAAATTAAAAAATTGTTTGTTGCTTTATTTTTGCTGATTGCTACAATTGTTTGTAGTATTTGCTTCGCTGATTTATTAATCGGTGAATATTTCCCCCTGTTTCTCGTATCAGATGCGGGAACGAACCTTTTTCCCAACGGCACACGACCTTTGCGACACCGGGTTCACCCGAGCACCGTCGCAATTTCCGGCACAGGACCAGCCATAGCCATCAGAACGAAAAACCCCATTTAATAATTAAATGGATCATTTTATTGGGCACCGGAAAATATTCTTGGAACAGTATCGAAGTGAGGTACGATTGACGGGCTCGACGCGCTGAGCGCGTGGTTCGAGATTTTGTCCGAATCGGAGGTCGTATGCAGTCCCGGCAGTCAGAAACGTGGAGTACCGAACGCGCGAGAGAGACCCGAGGGTGTTTGCGTAAACTTGCCAGCCAGGCCACCTATATAAAGACCACCACCCTCCCACCCCTTTCTAGGGTTTCCCCTAACACAAATTTGCAGCCATCCCCTGAAATTTCCCCAAAATTCCGTCCACAGCTCCTAGTTTTCGAAACCCTAACCCTCCCTCAGATCTGGACCATCAGATCTGAGATATGATGGTCCAGATGAGGCCACGTAGCCTCCAGCAGCCAGCCAGGGGATCCGGGCCACGCAGGGCCTGCCGCCAGCCCGCTCGGGCCGATCCGAGTCGCGCCGCCCGTGCGCGGCCACGCCGCCGCCGTTGCTCCGGCGCGCGCAGCCGAGCCGCCGCCCGGTGAGGCCTTCCCCTGCGCCCCTCTCCCTTCTCCTCCTCCTCACCTCCCTCTGCATCGCCTGCGCAGGTCGCGACCGAGCCGCCGCGCGGTCCCAACCGCGTCGCCGAACGACGCCATGGCCGGCCTAGCGGGAGCTCGAGCCCGCGCCGCCTCGGACCTCGCCGGCGACCTCCCCGGCACCGCCTCCTCCGGATCCACCCGCTCCTCCCGAGACCTCCTACCACCTCGCCTCGCCGTCGTCTCGCCGGTGCAGCCGCCGCCGCGGTCGCCGCCACGGTCGGCCTGACTGGGATCGGGCGGGATCCCGATCCAGCCAACCACCGACCTGGGCCGGCTCGCAGCCGCGGCCCAGCCGCCCCTCCACCCAGCGGCCCACGGCTCACAAACGCCCATGGGCGTAACCCACTATCCCGCGCCTCTCTGCTGTTTGGCCCGGCCCATGAGGTCTCTCCTTTTTCTTTTCTTTTCCCCCTATGTTATTTTTTTCCTAAGTCCTTTTATAACTGGTATTGATTCTGTTTTGCGCTAGCGTTTGCTATTAAACCGTAGCTCGGATGATGTTGCCCCCAAAATGAAAATTGTTCTGCTTGATGTGCTCTAACTTTCATCTTTAGTGAGTTCTTTGATTTGAGGTTGTTTAGATGTATTTATTGTGTGCTGAACAGGGCGTCCCATCGTTAATTGCTGCTAAACTGCTGAAACTGTTATTTTGTGTCAACTTCGGGCGACGTTTGCGTCGTGACCGTTTATCGGAATTGAGTGATTCTTGTTGCATACTGTTAAGCATCATGTCTACTCCAGGTATATGCTTTCACATGTTATTTTGGCCTGCTGCATGTTGATACGTCCATAACGTATCTATAATTTCTTCTTGCTCCATGCTTCTTTTGTGTGATATTGCTATGATATTGATACACTTTCATACACTTCTGGTCATATTTGGACTAACCTATTAACTCAGTGCACCCCAGCGCCAGTTCCCCTTTTCTGCTGTTTTTCTATTTCAGGTTTCCCCCATATTAAAATTGCTCCAAAAATTCAGGAAAAATCCAATAAAAAATCAGCGCTTGGGAAGCTTCGGGAATCACCAAGGAGGGGCCACAGGGGACCCACCAGGGCCCCAGGCGCCCTCCCAGCGCTCCCTAGGGTGGGGCCGCGCCAGGCGGCCGCCTGGACCCCTAGTGGCCCCCAGGCTGCCCCCCTTTGCCCATATATTCTCCGTGACGCAAAACCCCCAAAGACAAAACCCTTTTTCGCGATCTCTCCTCTGTTCCGCCGCTGCCGCGCTTCCAAGATCGGGAGCACCAGGAGCCCTCTTCCCGGCACCCTGCCGGAGGGAGGAACCACCTCCGGGAGCTTTTCCACCACCATGGACGCTTCCCGGATGATCCGTGAGTAGTCCCCCTTGGACCATGGGTCCATGATCTTTAGCTATGTGATGTTCTCCTCCCCTCTTTGTACTTCATGGTTTAGACCTCGTGAGCTGCCCTACATGACCGAGGCACATATGTAATATTTCTGCTGTTGCTATGCTGAGTTTGCTGGGATCTGATGGATTATGAGACTATGTTCAGATTGTGATTGAGTAATATATTTGATTCTCCCCTTTTATATTTATGTTCTTGAGTAATTCTTGCATGTTCTCCGTTGCTGTTTATTGCTTTGGCCAAGTAGTAGGTAGTGACTCCAAGAGGGAGCGTTATGCAGGATTGTGGGTTAATGCCCCCCGATGACTAGCTTGAGTGACAGAAACATGAGTCTAGGGGATGTGCTGTTGCACAAGGGAGAAAACAACGGTGCTTGTACTTGCGGGTGCAAGGATTGTTTACTTTACGCAAAGTTCTTTAATGCAGTTGTCTGTTGCTTTGAGTTTACACTTTGGGTGGGATTCACAACTTAATACCAGGGAGATGTTCTGGATAGATATCTCAAGGTGGATGATTAGTAGGTAGATGAAGATGGATTTCGGTCTACTTGTCTTGGCGTACCGCCCATGCTTTGGAGCCTCTTCCTTTCTTTATAGCATAGTTAACATTGGTTCACGCACATAATCCTGTCAATTGCCCAGCTGTAATTTGTTTACCTCGCATGGCTATTTTATCGTCTTTTGGGAGAGAGACATCACTAGTGAACATCATGGGACCCCGGTCCATATTTCCAATACTGTTTACACCCACTATTTATTTTCTTCTTTATTTACTTTTCCGTATCTATCACTATCATTATTATCCCGTACGTTCGATCCTTGTAAACAACAAGGCCGGAGGGATTTACATCCTCTTTGAACTCGTTGGGAGCAAAGTTATTTGTTGTGTGTGTGCAGGTCCACGTCAACCTTGGTGTGACGCCCCCAAAATCATACCGTGTACAGTAATCATACACGCAAGGTACACGATCGAGATCAGGGACTCACAGTGAGATATCACAACACAACTCTACAAATAAAATAATACAAGCTGTTTAAAACAAGCCAGGGGCCACGAGGGCTCGAATACAACAGCTCGAGAGCACAGAGTTAGCGGAAGCAAAAAGTATCTGAGTACAAACACAAGGATACAAGATTGCCTTAAGAAGGCTAGCACAAAAACAAACGATCGAAAAGGCGAGGCCTCCTGCCTGGGAACCTCCAAACTACTCCTGGTCAAAGGGGAACTCGACGTCGTAGAAAGCATCGGGGATCTTCACGTTGCGGTGGTCGGCATCGGGGATCTCCTGCTCCTGGGCTCCAAGGCTCCAACGTTGACTGCAGCGGCCGATCAGGCAAAACAAAAAGGGGGGAAATAAAGCAGGTGAGTATCTAGCATACCCGCGAGTCTTACGTCTGCTACTAAGCAATTATGCATTTGTATCAAATGGCAAGGGGAGGCTGTATATAGTGGACTGCAAGGTAGAAATCAGAATAGGGGTAAGAAGCTAGGCCTATCGAAGACTAGCATCTTCTGACGAGTCTTGAAGCATGAGGTAAGAATCAGCCAACAGTTAATATAACAGTAATGAAAGTAAAAATGCAGCAGAAGTTGCTGCAACATTGTATAATAATAAGTTGTATTAGATAACAAATATATATGCCTCCGAGATCCCTTCCTCGACTCCTTGCGAGGAAAAGAAAACGGAACCAACAGTTTAATAGTGATAGTTTGTAGTAGTAGGCTCTGGCTTCAGCATAAAGCGTCCTGTTACCATGGACACGGCTATCCGAATAGATTATCATCCCTGCAGGGGCTGCACTACTGTTACCCTACACGCTCGGATCTCCAGGGTGGCGTACACCTTGTTAGGGAATGCCCCACCGAGGCTATCCGACACGCCGAGGCCCATCCTACGGCTCATCAGAGAGGTCCCCGCCGGTCTACAGCCCTAAGGGCAAGGGGGTCATGGGCCTATCACCCCTCGCTCTCCGGGTCATTGTGCGCCAAGTGGATCCAGTGCCGCAGCACGAGCCGACCCAACCACAATGCTGAACTAGACGTCTTTCAAAGCTTTCAAACGAGACCACAACGCGGAGGGCCCACACCGTAATCCCACGTGGAGGTAGTGCGTATAGGGCACATCGACCCACTCAAGTCATCCACCTGAACCGTTAAGTCATTTTATTATTATCTGCCGGGACAACCGTTATCGTTGCCCCTTTCTCGGTGAGTCGCGGACAACGACAGCAGCCAGGACCACCAGTAACGTCGGTGCCTGCCCTGTCGTCCCACCAACTCGTGCGGTTACCAACAAGGTGAACTGTCTCCTTACCTTGTCTCGCGTGTGCTCTTGGTAGAGCTCGACTTTCGTACAACAGGAAATCCTTCGGCCACGAACAGTACCAGGCCCGCCGCACACCGGTGGAATACACCTGACCTGTCGTTCCGCTAAGATACCCTGCACGGGCACCGTTTGGTCACCCGACTCCTTACCTGTAAGGACACCAGTTGATTCGAGTGCCTACCATCAAGTGAAACCAGGAGGAATCACCCTCGATGGTACACTTGAAGAGGTTCGACAAAGACATCAGCGGAATGAACTAAAGAGGAATATTCTCGTATCACCCCGGTGGTGCCGAGACACCAGCGCAATGAACTAAAGAGGAATACCCTCGTATCATCCCAGTGATGCTATGCTACAGAGCCGACGAGAGTGAAATACGAGTCCGTCCACTCGTAAGTCAAACTCGAAGCGACTCGGCAGAGTCTCGCCGTTGTAGGTTCCCTAGGGCGTCTGCATTGATCCGTACCTGTTGCAGTTATAATATTTTGTAATCCGAGTTCACTCACCAGAGTGATCACGGCCCGCTATTCTAAACCTAGCTAACAATGCGCAGTTTTACTGCTGAATATTATATATATATTTATAAGGCAGCATAGGATAAAGGAAGGTACATCAAGGGGCGACAAAAACATGCTATGCAATTGAATAGGATTGTAACGTAGCAGCAGCAGTAACCATGCCTAGTGCAAGAAATGTACGGAAAGATAGGCGATATCTGGGGAAGGAAAATGGCTCTGCTTGCCTGGAAGCTCGCGGTAGAGGTACGGTCGTCGATGAAGTAGTCGATCACAGGGGCATCGGTAGCGGACGTCGAGACTATCGGACAATAAGAGAGGGGGAAGAAACAATAAATACACAACAATAATAGCAATACAAATTCAATACATGGCAAACGCAGTGTTGGCGGTGTTCTAACGCAGTGCTAAGTATTTTAGTCGGCGCAGAAATTTATCCGGGGTTGACTCATCGGTACCGATTATTTACCGGATAGATGATCCGGATGGGAAGGTTCCATGTCTGCAGTGTTTAGAGACATCTGGCAGACATGTGGATAGTGGATCCGTGTTAGTTGATCCATTCTGAACAACTTTCATGTTCAGAACATTTTCATCCGAAAAGTTTTACCGGCTCCAGACATCTGACAGACACGCGAACCGGAGGAGAAATGTTCCACGTTCGGTATGTTAGATGGGTGCGGTGGGTATGTGGGTGGCGTATCTGTATTCGTTGTATTTTTTTGATCAATTTTGATGTAGAAATTATATTTATCTCACTTACGGTTTAAAAGATATTAATTTCTATAGTTTAAATCATTTAAAAGCAATTTCTGAATTTATATTAATTCAAAAATAAATGGATAAATACTTTTATACCCAGACTGAGCTTGACACAGTCAATGACATGTGGGGCCAGTGGGGCATAGTCAACAGTTGACCAGTCAAGGTTGACTAGTCAATAGGGTCAAGGTGGGGCCCAGGTGTCATTGTCTCATTTCTGGATTTCTCTGGAATTTGGCTAAGTCTGGGAATTTTGTCTTAAACATCAATTAGCAGTTTTCGGAAGGCTACGGTTTTGGTTCTACTCCTCCGATGAATTAGTGCCCAACATCAACTTTCATCTGTTGTCCGTGATCTCGAATCCGGTACGGATGGTATTTAGGTTAGGGTTCATCTGCCTACGTAAAACTTTTCCGGAAGAGTGCTGCTCGACGTGAGTCCCTAACACTTGTTAAAATATGCAAAGTTTGCCGGATAAGTGCTATTTATCCGTAGCTCAAATGGAGATGTATCGAAAATGGGTTTTGCTCTATATCATGTGCACTTCCATGCCATACCCTCAAATGGCAAGAAAGATCAGCGCAACTTGTTCGTCTTCTGCTCTAAATTACCTACGAAAACAGTGTTGTTTTGCTGTTAACGGAAATCTGCGTTTTGCGATTATTGTATAATTTAATCTACGCGATATTTGTAGATGGACCAATGGCAACAATTGAAGCCGGTTATGTCTACTCCATGGATGCATAACTAGTATTTTTATTGTATTACCTTTGCTACTGTTTTGGGGCTGTCCAAGGTAGTATCTAACACCAGTTTTCAGCACCTAGGCATTTCTCTTCAGATTCAGTGGCACAAGCAGCAAAAGTACAAAAAAGGGCAGGTTCAGCAACAGCACATCGAAAGTGTCCATGGCCACGGGCCAGCGACGGCTGCGGGGCGAGCTGGAGGGCTAGGGCTAGGGGAGGCGGTCGGGCAACGACGTCCAGCACGGCGGCCAGGCCATGGGAGGCACGGCGTCCAGCACGGGCACACACCCAGCGCCGCTGCTGCTAAGCTCGGGGGCGCGGCCACGGCTTTGGGGTGCGCGGCCGGGGAGGCGCTCGGTGGGGGGGGGGGGGTTGGGCGTGCACTGGGCACGGCTAGGGATGGCCAAAGCGCGGCCAGAGCAAGGGGAGTGCAGGTGCGGCGGCACGGGGTGAACGACGACATGCGGCGGCTTTCGGAGTCACACTGACGACGGAGGAGGACCTACGGCGGCGGCACGAGGCGGAAAAGGAGGGGAACGGGCACAGCTCACCGAGGGGGAGCCGGTGGCGAGCGCGGCGGGGCCGGGAGGTGACGACGGCAGCACATCGACGAGTGGGGAGGGGTACGCGGAGGCCGTGGGCAAGTCGATGATGAAGGCGACGGCTGCGAGCACCTCCGGCTCGAGCTGAGGGGCAAAGGTGGCGTGGATGAGCGCGTCAGTCCCTCTGGACGTGCCGGCGAGACGAGAGGTTCTCGATGGCCGCGGGATCGAAGGCGTGCGCGCCGCCGGCGGCTCTGGCCAACTCAGCCAGAGAGGGGAGGGGGCGCGCGAGGGAGGAATTGGAAGGGGAGGGGGGTTTCTCGCGCTAGGGTTCGCAAGGCAGGGGGGTCGACCTCCTTGTAGGCGCCGGCAGCCGCCGGATCCGTGCCACGGCACGGCCATGTCGCCGTGGCCGGCCGGATTCTGTCCACGGGGTGGGGGAACAGTGCGGGGGAAGAAGGAGCCAGTGTGGGCTGGGGGGGTGCGAGTGGGCCGGCCCGATGGAGAGAGGGGAGGGGGGGGGTTCTGCCCCCCGGCGCTAGATTAGGTTTAGTTTTTTTTTGTAATTTTTTTTCTTTATATTATTTTTGTTTGTAATTATTTTAATAGGTTAGGAATTTTTATAAAATACAATGCATGCACTACAATTAGTACTGCATCATACAAGAGTGCCACAAAAAGAATTGGGCTTTAATAAACTCTTTTAATAATTGTTTGGAATTTCCAAATGGCAATTGGTGCTGTCCTGCTGCCATAAAGAATTGTTTGGGTTTTTCAGAGGCATAACAAATAACCATAATCACGTGGACATGGCCCACTGATTATTAGTGATTTTATAAAAGTGGTTTCACAATTTTTGGACAAGATTTAATTGTCACATGATTTTTAATATAACCCAAAAGGCATTTTTGAATGGGATCAAAAGCAAAGATGATCATGGCATGATTAGCACAGTGAGTAGCAACAGTAATAGGCAACAGTAGAAGTGATTACTGTAGCCTGACACCCGGGGTGTTACACTTGGTATCTTCACCGAGGGAATTTTTCTGCTGTCTACATCTCAACCTTCCACTTTGGGTAACCAACGAGGGGCGAGAAGCCATCAAAGCTAATTTCTGGCGCCGTTGCCGGGGACTCCACTCTTCAATATAGGGGAGTTGCACACTATCTTTTATCTTTGCTTTTTAGTCTTGTTAGTTTACCTTTCAATTTTTGCTTTAGTGTCCTTTATCAAAAATCAAAAAAATAGTTACCTTGCTTGCTGCTACTATGGGTTCCTCCGAGAACAACAAGTTGTGTGACTTCACTAGTCATAACAACAGTGAATTTATCTGCACTCCTATTGCTCCACCTGCCACTTCAGCACCTTCCTATGAGATTAAACCTGCTTTGCTGAACCTTGTTATGAAAGATCAATTCTCCGGTGCTGGAGATGATGCTGCTTTGCACTTAAATAATTTTATTGAGCTCTGTGATATGCAAAAGTACAAAGAAGTAGATGGTGATATTGTTAATCTTAAGCTTTTTCCTTTCTCCTTGAGAGGAGGAGCTAAAATCTGGTTTCAATCCTTGCCTAGGAATAGCATAGATTCTTGGGATAACTGCAAGGATGTTTTTATTGGGAAGTACTACCTCCCAGCTAAGATTATCCAATTGAGGAGTAATATTATGAATTTTAAGAAATTGGATAATGAAAACGTTGCCCAAGCTTGGGAACGCATGAAATCTCTTGTTAAGAATTACCCTACGCATGGTTTGACTACTTGGATGGTTATCCAAACTTAATATGTAGGCTTTAACATTACCTCGCGGAACTTGCTAGATTCGGCCGCGGGAGGGACCTTTATGTCAACTACACTTGGTGCTGCCACAAAACTTCTCGATGAGATGATGAACAACTATTCCCAATGGCACACCGAAAGAGCTCCAACATGTAGGAAGGTAAACTCTGTCGAGGAGATCTCCTCCCTAAATGAAAAAGTTGACTTGCTTATGTCTCTACTTACCAAGCAATCTCCTATTGATCCTCATGATGTTCCTTTAAATTCTTTGATTGCTCAAGATCAAGTAGATGTGAACTTTATCTCTAGAAACAACTTCAATAACAATGCTTATAGGAGTAATTTTGGTAGAAATCCTAGACCGTTCCCCTCCAACAACTATGGGAACAACAACACTTATCCTAGCACCAAGAACTCCATTTCTGAATTAGAGAGTATGCTTAAAGACTTCATCACTACCCAAAAATCCTTCAACAAGAGTGTAGAGGAAAAACTAGACAAATTAGATAATCTCTCGTCGAAGGTAGACAATTTAGCCCATGAAGTAGAATTTCTTAAAATTAGAACTTCTCCTCTTGAGGAGAGGAAGGTCACTCCTATGAACGCTATCCAAGTGAAAATTAATGAAAACATTAGGATGATGGCTAAACTTAAAGAGAGATGGGCTAGAGAAAAGGAGGAAGAAGATATAATTAAGAGCCTTCCTACACACCATACCATTGCAACTATGCAAGTTGTGGAGGATATCCAAACTCTTAGCACCCAATGCACCCCTAGTCCCATAGGACCTATTAATGGTGATGCTATGACCTCAACCATAGAAGAAGAAACTCCTATGACTATAGAAGCTACCAAACAAGTGAGCCTAAAGGACACCACTACCACTTTACTTGATAGTAGTGACCTTGATTTTGATAATTGCACCCTTTCTGAAGTTATTAGTTTCCTTCACAAGATGTCTAGAGACCCCCACACTAGCACACTCAATCTTGCCTTCACGGAGCATATCACTAATGCTCTCATAAAGCTAGGGAGGAGAAGCTTAGGGTAGAAGACTCCATACCTAGAAAGCTAGAATTTGGTTGGGATCCTATGATTAAAATTAAGTTGAATAACTTCTCTTGCTATGCTTTATGTGATGTTGGAGCTAGTACCTCCGTTATGCCCAAGAGAATGTATGATATATTTGAATTGAAACCTTTTGATCCTTGTTCTTTTGGTGTTCGTCTTGTTGACTCTTCCGTAAAGAAACCTTTGGGGAAGATCGACGATGTTCTTATCATTGTCACTGACAATTATTTTCCCGTTGATTTTACTATTATGGACATTGGATGTGAACCTTCTTGTCCAATTATTTTGGGACGCCCTTTTTTTCGCAACGTTGGTGCTGTCATTGATATGAAAGAATGGATTATAAAATTCCAATTCCCTCTCAAGAAAGGGATGGAACACTTCCGTAGAAAAAAGATTAAGTTGCCTTTTGAGTCCGTCACACGGTCTAGTTATTTTCTTGAAAAGACTTGATCTTTTGCATCAAGCCTAGCTAATGGCTTTAAAGAAGCGCTTTCGGGAGGCAGCCCGCAACGAATTTAGGTTTCCCTTTTTGTTTTTCTTCTGTTTTTAGTGGTCTTGATGATTGTTACTACTGTAGCAACATCATTGTATCTTTACTTTTCAAGATTTGTGCTATTTATAGCCTCATATGACAAGGGAAGTGAAAGTTGTGACATGCTGGCCAGAAAACAGATTCTGTCCTTGTGACTGGAAAAATCACAGAAAAATCCCAGTTTATATTTTTGAGGTGAAATTTCTACACAACATGTTCTATACAATCACAGAACTTTAGTATGTTCTGAGTTTTTTGATTTGAGTTGCACAACTATCCCTAAAAATTCTTTACTACCTGCTGGTGTGTTTTTTCCAGATTCTGTCCTGTTTTGCCTTTTCTTCATTTTGCAAAACTTAAGATTGATTTTTCTTTGCAAAAACTTTTTGGCAATCTTGAGAAACAGTAGCTATTCAAGAATATCCTTATTTCCAGTAGAGGAAAATTTATTTTATTATGGGTACTAACCTCGCTAATCAAATTATGATGAGTTATGTATGAAGGGAGTTTTCAAGTGTGCGAGGGAAGATGATAAAAGAAGATTCAGGAGTGTCAAACGCTCAAGCTTGGGAATGCCGCCATGCATCCCCAAGAAATATTCAAGGAGACTCAAGTGTATAAGCTTGGGGATGCCCCCGTGCATCCCCTTCTCCATCAACAATTATCAGTTCGTCTTTCGTTCCACTATATTTTTATCACTTCATGCGTTATGTGCTATGTTTGGAGTGTCTTGCTCTTTATTTCATTTTTAGTTTATTTTAGCTTTTCTTTCTGTTCATAACAAGTTAGAACCCAGCTTTATTTGTGTGGGAGAGAAACAAGCTCCACTTTCAAAATCTAGAACACATCATAGGATTTTTCATGCTTATCTTTGCTGTGTGTGTTCTTTATCTTTTTCATAGCTGCTGTCATGTTCAGCTCTTAGTTTTCATGCTTATATTTTTAAAGAGCTTTTGTTTAGTTTGTTGCTGGAACTCTCTTGAGTTTTCATGTTTATCTTGTTTAGAGAGTTTTCCTGTTGCACTGAGTTTTGTGTCTTGACTTGAAGTAGGTAATTGAGGTTGCTATTCAATTGTAGTAGTAACTTGCAATAGTTTTGAGGTATTGCTTTGAGTAATGTTTGGACTTTTGGTGTCAAGATATTTAGCCTATTAGTGATAGATGTCGTATTTTGGGCAATCCGTGTTTATTTTCGAAAAACCTACAAAATTAGTTGAGAACTTTAGCTGCTAGATGGATCACTACTGTTATAGTACACTCACGTACCATGAGTCGAGGATGCGCAAGGATAACCAAACCACCATACACTCCTCCTCGGGTTACTTGTCTCTTTGTGAACCTCCTATTAGATGGAGAGTTACCGATAATAAGTGCATGAGTTCTTCGGACTAATGTGAGTATTCGAAAGTTGACACTTCTACCTACCCATATTTTTCTAGCCTCTCCTGTGCCATGCATTGCTTTCTTCTCACTCCAAGAGTTGGCGTCCACCTTCGCCGGTAAATCCAAACCCTTGGCACGATACGCTCTGTCATCATAAACCTCCTTATATCCTTCCTCAAAACAGCCACCATACCTACCTATCAAGGCATTTCCATAGCCTTTCCGAGATACATTTCCATGCAACATCCACCTTCTCATGACTTGATCTTCATGTCCTACATGCTACTTGCTTGATCGATGAGCCGCATGCAAGTTGGGCCTTGCCCTAATCATTGCTACATGACGCGCTAGTATCATTGCATATCCTGCTACATTGGCAGAGGCATACATTTGCGTACTTCATGATAGTTTCATTTTATTTATGATTTGAGTACTTTGTAATGTGTGAAAGATCTTCTATACTTTTTGTAATATATAGAGTGTTGCCCCTAAAGTGAGGAAAAGATCCAAAAGAGGACAAAATCAAAAGATCCCAAAGAGTAAAAATTAAAAGATTCCAAAGAGGACAAATGAGAGAAATAGAAAGAGCCATTGAGGCCACCAAAAAATACAAAAAAATAGAAAAAAAGAGAAAAAGAAATAAAAAGAGAGAAGGGGTCACACTACTATTCCTTTTGAGAAATCCACACTCGTACTCAATCTTATATCTTGTACTCCATAGAGATTATCATTCATGCATATAGCTATGTGGGGACCTTCACACTATAGAACTTGGCTTGTATATTCCCATGATGAGCCTCCTCAAATGAGCTCTAGGTCTTCTTGAGCAAGCAAATTGGATGCACCCCCACTAGTTCCATTGGAGAGCTTACCTTAGCTCATATGTGCATCCGTTGCATGGCAATCCCTACTCCTCACATCATATCTATCATTTGGCTTTCTCTCGCCTATGATTGTCCTCATTGATGTGAGCCTTTCACACATTTTTTGTCTTCCTCCTCCACCATATTCTCTCTTTGACATCCTAAGTGCCAACTTTCTTGCTTACGCTCATCCATTGCATGAGTGCTCAAAATGTCGAAAAGGAGTGGATCATTTTGACTTGTACCTGGCTAGTGGTCTGGGGATGAGTCAAGATAAGATTCCAAATAAGACCAAGTGTGAAACTTTAGTAGATTGAGTTCTCAACACAAAAATACTTTTTCTCTCTCGTATATCCCTATCCCCTTTCTTGCACGCAAACACCATTTGGAGACATTCGAGTCACGGATAGCGAGAGCTCCTGCACCTTTATGTTCTTAAGTTGCTTGTTTCAATGCTAATATAGACTCTTGCCTGTTAGGACTTGAATTGGATTACATGCCTTGATTGCTTTACTTAAAAGTTCTTATATGGTTGGTAGCATGTCACCACAGAAATTATGTTTGTTATCATTTACCTACTCGAGGACGAGAAGGATTAAGCTTGGGGATGTTGATACGTCCAAAACGTATCTATAATTTCTGCTTGCTCCATGCTTCTTTTGTGTGATATTGCTATGATATTGATACACTTTCATACACTTTTGATCATATTTGGACTAACCTATTAACTCAGTGCACCCCAGTGCCAGTTCCTGTTTTATGTTGTTTTTCTATTTCAGGTTTCCTCCATATTAAAAGTTCTCCAAAAATTCGGGAAAAATCCAATAAAAAATCAGCGCTTCGGAAGCTTCGGGAATCACCAAGGAGGGGCCAGAGGGGACCCACCAGAGCCCCAGGCGCCCTCCCAGCGTGCCCTAGGGTGGGGCCGCGCCAGGGGGCCGCCTGGACCACTGGTGCCCCCCTGGCTACCCCCCTTCGCCCATATATTCTCCGTGACGCAAACCCCCCGAAGACAGAACCCTTTTTCGCGATATATCCTCTGTTCCGCCGCCGCCGCGCTTCCAAGATCGGGAGCACCAGGAGCCCTCTTCTCGGCACCCTGCCGGAGGGAGGAACCACCTCCGGGAGCTTTTCCACCACCATGGACGCTTCCCGGATGATCCGTGAGTAGTCCCCCTTGGACCATGGGTCCATGATCTTTAGCTATGTGATGTTCTCCTCCCATCTTTGTTCTTCATGGTTTATACCTCGTGAGCTGACCTACATGACCGAGGCACATATGTAATATTTCTGCTGTTGCTATGCTGAGTTTGCTGGGATCTGATGGATTATGAGACTATGTTCAGATTGTGATTGAGTAATATATTTGATTCTCCCCTTTTATATTTATGTTCTTGAGTAATTCTTTCATATTCTCCGTTGCTGTTTATTGCTTTGGCCAAGTAGTAGGTAGTGACTCCAAGAGGGAGCGTTATGCATGATTGTGGGTTCATGCCCCCCGATGACTAGCTTGAGTGACAGAAACATGAGTCTAGGGGATGTGCTGTTGCCACAAGGGAGAAAACAACGGTGCTTGTACTTGCGGGTGCAAGGATTGTTTACTTTACGCAAAGTTCTTTAATGCAGTTGTCTGTTGCTTTGAGTTTACACTTTGGGTGGGATTCACAACTTAATACCAGGGAGTTGTTCTGGATAGATATCTCAAGGTGGATGATTAGTTGGTAGATGCAGATGGATTTCGGTCTACTTGTCTTGGCGTATCGCCCATGCTTTTGAGCCTCTTCCTTTCTTTATAGCATAGTTAGCATTGGTTTGCGTACATAATCCTGTCAATTGCCCAGCTGTAATTTGTTTACCTCGCATGGCTATTTTATCGTCTTTTGGGAGAGAGACATCACTAGTGAACATCATGGGACCCCGGTCCATATTTCCAATACTGTTTACACCCACTATTTATTTTCTGCTTTATTTACTTTTCCGTTGCTATCACTATCATTATTATCCCGTACGTTTGATCCTTTTTAAACAACAAGGCCGGAGGGATTGACAACCTCTCTGAACTCGTTGCGAGCAAATTTATCTGTTGTGTGTGTGCAGGTCCACGTCAACCGCCTAATTGCTGGCGCCGTTGTCACCTTCCTGTCGTTGTTGGAGTCCTACTGGAGACAAACCTTGGTATCTTCACCGAGGGAAATTTGCTGCTGTCTACATCTCAACCTTCCACTTTGGGTAACCAACGAGGGGCGAGAAGCCATCACATGTTGATTGTATCGTCACCCAAAGTAGCTACCCTGCTGTTAGTGTGCTGCTGTTAACGTAAGATGCAAACTATGCTGCCCTATATCTTTTTAACTGTGCATCCTATTGAGCATTGCAATATATCATTTTGATCTATGCCATGTATACTTTCATTAAATGTATTTCATGGTCATGTTTACATTCCTGGTCATAGTTATATTAAGCTCCAAAGTTGCTACCCCGTTCTTTTTGACTGGCACCTCTGTTTTTCACCAAGTCTATAACTTTCCGAAGCCATGTTGCACGCTTAATATCTTTTGATCTGTGATGGCTATGACCTTCATTCTTGTTTGTACCTGACCACCATCATGTCTACTTCAGGCCCATATATTTCTATGTCAAGTTTCTGCACCTTTACATATAGTTTTTCTCCTGTTTATACAGCATGAAAATAACAGTTTCTGCCCAGTTTTCCTTATTTTCACTAAGTCCTTGACCAGTAATGTTTTATAGCTTCTTGCGTTGCTTATAACTAGTGAATCATGATGCCTATTTGCATGATTCCTTTTTCCATTCCTTTCCTGCCATGGCTACTTTAGTTGAATATTATTTTTGTGCATGTTTGCAACATTTTGCTTTTTTATTTGTTGCTCTAAAGTTTGCTACCTGATGTGGCAGATTGTACCGGTAACTTGTGATGCTTGTATCTTTTTAACCGTAAATCCGTTTGGAGTGTTCTTTATATGTAACTTGACTAGAATTTCATGTACTTTGTGTTTATGCCATTGTTTGATGTTGTTAACCAACCTAAAATATGGTTTAGGGCAGAACAGTACCAAATGCTTTAATTGTCGTGGGGTACTTAGTGGAATGCCATGTTTAGGTTGTGCCTCACTTAAATTGACTAGCATAGATAGTTTACCTTATGCTTCACCTCTTGTAATGTTTGTGTGCTATGCCATACTTGAGTGAGATGCCATGCTAACAACCTTTGCTCATATTGTTTAGCTAAACAACTTGAACCATTGTAAACATGCGGTATCGTCGTGTGTTACAAGTACTCCACTTAACCTGTTAGTAACCGCTCTCGACGGTAGATCCGATTCGTGTTCCGTTCCTGTTCTTGATTGATGGTGATTGCTTCGTAGTAATAGTTGCATCTCCGTTGATTTCCTTTTCCAGTGTTTAATTCTTGTGTGCTCCCGCGGATACTCTTGGAGACGATGTGAGCTTGCAATCAACTACACCTTCGGAACCCGAATTATCAACAGGCAAGGACTATACATTACTTATGATCCATTCTATCATAAATAGTGGTTTGCATGCTAGTCTAGGATAGGTTCGATGTTTCATCCTACCACATGTTTATAGCCGCTCTTAGACCGATACATCCATGTCCCCTCCTAGCAAACCATGTACTGCTATGTTACTATTGCTCGTTGCTCAGCCCCTGCTTAGTATGCATGCTTAGGATGATACGATGTTACCCTGTTACTCCTTGGATTGGGCTATCACATTATTATATTGTTTTGAATCATATGATTATTATAATGGAAGGTCTAGGCTATCCCACCCCGACGCTTTGTTCCAATCGAGTCACCTAGGATCCGAGTTCCGGTATTGGTTCTAAGATTGAGTGTGCCTAACCGCGTGTGGGATTCTATGGGGTCCCCTTTTCTTACCTACCTAGCTTCAAACATTTCTAGTGGTGTCCCAAGCTGATTTACAATTTGAAAACCGTGTGCGTAGATGGTCTGCAGGCCAGTGGATTTAAAACAATCCGGACCAGTGGGGTGGTATATCCTATTGGTCCACACTTGACCGGCGAGGGCCCGGGCATGTTATTTTCCATGGTAACCCAAACCCAGTTGACACAGAAGAGACCAGGACGAGAGAGCGGCGGGCTCCTGAACCGGATGTCGACTCCCCGGGGGCCACCCGGATTTGTGCTTTGTTAGTTAGAGGGACCTGTCGCTTCGTATCTCTCGGAACTAAATCATAAAATGGCTTCCTGTGATGGGTAGAAACTAAAAGAGATGGGCGTGCGTGCGGATCCTTGTAATGGGTAGTTGGTACACCCCTGCAGGGTTAAATCTTTTCGAGAAGCCGTGTCCACGGTTATGGACGACTTGAGACCTACTCCTTGTTCATAGACAACAACAATTGAGATAATATTAATAACTTGATCAATGTGTGTGTGCCTTGACTACTTCTTATTCGTCGGGATGCGAAGGGGAGGACAAGCATAGGATAGGTGTTATGTTTGCGTAAGTAGCTGATAGAAAGACTTGTTGAAGGCGATTCCTCATCGAATGCTTGGCTTCTTATCTTACTCTCTAGATCGTTAGCCACTTCATAAATGGTAGTGCGGCAACAACCTCACCACTTACCCCATCCTTACCGTAAACTACTAATTATCCTAGAATGAGGAGTGATGAAGTCCTTGGTGGGTCAGTTCACCACCACAGTTGGATGCTGAGTACTTCTGTACTCATGATACTACTCCAAACTCTTTTCAGGGTTCTTGCTCGACAACAGGTATGGTGATCGACGTTTCACGTGGAGACTCGACGACGACTATTTAGGCGGATCCCGGCGGAGGGCCTGGACCCGTGTGGTTATGGGAGTGATGTCTTTTTCTCTTTGCCAATAGGCACTTGATTGTAGTCTGTACTCAGACATGCATCTTCCGCTGATGTAATGTTTTAAGGTAGTGGTATGCCAATTGTATGAGATGTTGTATCCTTGTAGCTGTAATGTTGTGATATCATGTTGGAAATCCGAGACATATGGCATTGTCATATGTCGTGGTGGGACCGATATGTTCTTCGTCCCTGGATCTGGATGGAAACATATAGATCTAGAATAGTACCGCATATCGGGCCTTATAACTTGGTATCAGAGCCTTACCGACCATAGGATCCCTTTTCTGCCGAAGTCGAGTCTGGACAAAAACTATTTTGTAGTTACTAAGGTAGTTATCGGAGAGTAGGATTCTTTTTTCTCCTTTTCCATGCTCTGGTCAGGACAAGTGTCGTAAGTGTTTTAATCCTCATCTTACCCCCTTCAAACTTTAGGATCTCAAGAGTGTGGAGTTTCAGAATTGTTACAATGCCTTGCTTGCAACGTATTGTCTCGATTTCGATCTCGGTTTGGGAATTCCTGTAGTACCTTTAGCTTCTCCGACTCCGGATAACTTCTTGGTCATTCATTGCCATCCATTCCTCTTGCCTAGTATTCTCACTATTTGAGTGAGAATGCTTCTCTTGATCATCGCTTGGAATGTTATTCTTCCTCTTGATCTCCCGATGGTTTCGTTTTCCGACGTTGCCGTCTCTCTGCGGAAATTTATCTCGACGGAAGTTCGATGTCGACGTGGAGCAGAGTCCCTTGTTGGTGGTGTTGAAAATTTTCGACTGTCTTTTCTCCCCCCTCTCCCCCGGATCGTCCAGGATCTCGGGGCGAGATCCCTTTTTGGTGGTGTTGTATTGTAACAGTCTAGGATTTTCACCCAAATTAAAAAATTTGTTTGTTGCTTTATTTTTGCTGATTGCTGTAATTGTGTGTAGTATTTGCTTCGCTAATTTATTAATCGGTGAATATTTCCCCCTTGTTTCTCGTATCGGATGCGAGACCGAACCTTTTTCCCAACGGCACACGACCTTTGCGACACCGGGTTTAGCCGAGCACCGAACCAATTTCTGGCACAGGACCAGCCATATCCATCGGAACAAAAAAACCCATTTAATAATTAAATGGATTATTTTATTGGGCGCAGGAAAATATTCTCAAAACGGTATCAAAGTGAGGTACGATTGACGGGCTCGACGCGCTGAGCGCGTGGTTCGAGATTTCGTCCGAATCGGAGGTCGTATGCACTCCGGGCGGTCAGAAACGTGGAGTACCGGACGCGCGAGAGACCCGAGGGTGTTTGCGTAAACTTGCCAGCCAGACCACCTATATAAAGACCACCACTCTCCCACCCCTTTCTAGGGTTTCCCCTAACACAAATTTGCAGCCACCCCCCTGAAATTGCACCAAAATTCTGCCCACAACTCACAGTTTTCGAAAGCTTAACCCTCCCTCAGATCTGGACCGTCAGATATGAGATCTGATGGCCCAGATGAGGCCACGTAGCCTCCAGCAGCCAGCCAGGGGATCCGGGCCCCACAGGGCCCGCCGCTATCCATCTCAGGCCGATCCGGGTCAAGCAGCCCGTGCGCGGCCACGCCGCCGCCGTTGCTCCGGCGCGCACAGCCGAGCCGCCGCCTGGTGAGGCCTCCCCCGCGCCCCTCTCCCTTCTCCTCCTCTTCACCCCCTCTGCCTCGCCTGCGCAGGTCGGAACCGCGCCGTCGCGCGGTCCCAATTGCGTCGCCGAACAACGCCATGGCCGCCCGAGTGGGAGCTCGAGCCCGCACCGCCTCGGACCTTGCTGGCGACCTCCTCCGGATCCACCCACGCCGCTCGAGGCCTCCTTCCACCTCGCCTCACCGTTGTCTCGCCGGCGCAGCCGCCGTCGCGGTTGACGCCGCCGTCGGCCTGACCGGGATCGGGTGGGATCCCGATCGAGCCAACCGCCGACCTGGGCCGGCCCGCAGGCGCGGCCCAGCCGCCCCTCCACCCAGCGACCCACGACTCACAAGCGCCCATGGGCGTAGCCCACTATCCCGCGCCTCTCTGCTGTTGGGCCCGACCAATGAGGTCTCTCCTTTTTTTTCCTTTTTCCCCTCTGTTATTTTTTTCCTAAGTCTTTTATAACTCCTGCTGATTCTCTTTTGCGCTAATGTTTGCGATTAAACCGTAGCTCGAATGACGTTGCCCCCAAAATGAAAATTGTTCTGCTTGATGTGCTCTAACTTTCATCTTTAGTGAGTTGTTTGATTTGAGGTTGTTTAGATGTACTTATTGTGTGCTGAACAAGGAGTCCCGTCGTTAATTGCTGCTAAGCTGCTGAAACTGTTATTTTTTGTCAACTTCGAGTGACGTTTGCGTTAGTGTGCTGTCGTTAATTGAGTGATTCTTGTTGCATATTGTCAAGCATCATGTCTAATCCAGTTATATGCTTTCAGATGTCATTTTGGCCTGCTGAATGTTGATTGTATCATCACCCAAAGTATCTACCCTGCTGTTAGTGTGCTGCTGTTAGCGTAAGATGCAAACTTTGCTGCCCTATATGTTTTTAACCGTGCATCCTATTGAGCATTATAATATATCATTTTGATCTATGCCATGTATAATGTCATTATATGTATTGGATGGTCATGTTTACATTCCTGGTCATAGTTATGTTCAGCTCCAAAGTTGCTACCCCGCTGTTTTTGACAACCACCTCTGTTTTTCACTAAGTCTGTAACTTTACGAAGCCACGTTGCACGCTTAATATCTTTTGATCTGTGATGCCTATGCCACTGATTCTTATTTGTACCTGACCAACATCATGTCTACTTCATGCCCATATATTGCTATGTCATGTTGCTGCACCTTTGAATATAGTTTTGCTCATGTTTATACAGTATGAAAATAACAGTTTCTGCCCTGTTTTCCTGATTTTCATTAAGTCCTTGACTAGTAATGTTTTATAGCTTCTTGTGTTCCTTATAACTAGTGAAACATGATGTCTATTTGCATGATTCCTTTTTCCATGCCTTGCCTGCCATGTCTAATTTAGTTTCATATAATTTTTGTGCATGTTTGCAACCTTTTGCTTGTTTATTAGTTGCTCTAAAGTGTGCTACCCAATGTTGGCAGATTGTACCCGTAACTTGTGATGCTTGTATCTTTTTAACCGTAACTCAGTTTGGATTGTTCTTTATATGTAACTTGACTAGAATTTCATGTACTTTGTGTTTATGCCATTGTTTTGCTGTTGTTAACCAACCTAAAATATGGTTTAGGGCAGAACAGTAACAAATGATTTAATTGTCGTGGGGTACTTAGTGGAATGCCATGTTTAGGTTGTGCCTCACTTAAATTGACTAGCATAGATAGTTTATCTTATGCTTCACCTCTTGTAATAATTGTGTGCTAAGCCATGCTTGAGTGAGATGCCACTCTAACAAACTTTGCTCATATTGTTTAGCTAAATAACTTGAACCATTGTAAACGTGCGGTATCGTCGTGCGTGACGAGTACTCCACTTAACCTGTTAGTAACCGCCCTCGACGGTAGATCCGATTCGTGTTGCGTTCCTGTTCTTGATTGATGGTGATTGCTTCGTAGTAATAGTTGCATATACGTTGATTGACTTTTCCAGTGTTTACTTCTTGTGTGCTCCTGCGGATACTCTTGGAGACGATGTGAGCTTGCGATCAACTACACCTTCGGAACCCGACTTATCAACAGGCAAGGACTATACATTACTTATGATGCATTCTATCATAAACAGTGGTTTGCATGCTAGTCTAGGATAGGTTCGATGTTTGATCCTACCACATGTTCATAGCCTCTCTTAAACCAATACAACCATGTCCCCTCCCAGAAAACCATGTACTTCTATGTTACTATTGCTCGTTGCTCAGCCCCTGCTTAGTATGCATGCTTAGGATGCTACGATGTTACCCTGTTACTCCTTGGATTGGGCTATCACATTATTATTTGTTGTGAATCATATGATTATTATAATGTTGACTATATTCGACGAAGGATGGAAGGTCTAGGCTATCCCGCCTCGATGCTTTGTTCCATTCGAGTCACCTAGGATCCGAGTTCCGGGTATTGGTTCTAAGACTGAGCGTGCCTAACCGCATGTGGGATGCTATGGGGTCCCCTTTTCTTACCTACCTAGATTCAAACATTTCTAGTGGTTGCCCAATCCAGTGGATTACCATTTGAAAATCGTGTGCGTAGCTGGTCTGCATGCCAGTGGATTTTAAAAAACCCGGACCAGTGGGGTTGTATATACTATTGGTCCGCACTTGGCCGGCGAGGGCCTGGGCATGGTATTTGCCACGGTCACCCAAACCCAGTTGAGACGGAAGAGACCAGGACGAGAGCGCGACCGACTCCTGAACTGGATGTTGACTCACCGGGGGCCACCCGGATTTGTGCGTTGTTAGTTAGAGGGACCTGTCGCTTCAGATCTCTCGGAACTAAATCATAAAATAGCTTCCTGTGATGGGTAGAAACTGAGAGAGATGGGCGTGCGTGC